>OY756957.1:5000-10005000 GCA_963580455.1 Euonymus europaeus | reverse complement strand
AATGGGTTTCATACATTTAGACATTTAGTGGATCAAGTACCATGGGCTTGGAGTTGGGATTATGTCTACCTCAATTGAACAAACTTTTTGTACTGCTTACATATTATGCATGTTGACATGAAATAGGCTTTATATTAATCTATCAATCAATCAATCATCAATGCCTCTATATAATACGAAAGCTCAGAGAAAATTTGGAGAAGTTTTAGGGCTTCTTGGATTAGGGATTTGGAGGGTTAAATAGGGAGGGTAATTATATATCTTGCGTGATTTTGAGTGGGAAAGGGTTAGGAGGATAATGTATACTCTCATTAAATAATAATTGTAACATTTTGATTTGGGGGGTTTGGGGGGTTAGGAGGGTAGAATAGGGGATAAGTTATTTTAAAGGTCTAAATTCTTTAATTTACTTTACCTCACTTTACCTTCTATCCAAGCAAAGTTAATAATTTATGCTTTAATTAACTCTTACTCTCCATCCAATCAATATAAAGTTTCATTTAATTACTCCACTTTACTCTAATATACTCCACTTAATTTTCCCGTACACTACTCCACTTAACTCTTTTTTGCAAAGTTGTAACTATGAATATGACATCTGAAAAGAGTTGGTGATATTATTTTTCAAAAAAGAAAAAATAATGGGTAGCTTTCATGCATCTATGAAACGGCGCAACTCTTCAGATGTTTTGTGTCTTTTCATCTCTTTTACGCTTATCACAGCATGTCCAATCTTCTATGCATGAATAAGTTTCATGGCCGCACAATTCTTCTTCTCTGTAGGTTCGCGTTCCAAAAGATGACACCCTTTGCTCACAAATATTATCTGTAAAGAAAGCTAGGAAGCCAATCAACCATATTTAACAAGGCATTCATAATTTCTCAAATCAAAACCTTTATCGACTCTCTTTCTGTGCCAATTTCCTCTACGGTACGAACCCCTTTCCCTCAGTAGACCATTATATGTGTATGCATGATTATAGTAACATATCTATTTTACTGCTTCCTTTATCTCTTTAGGTTACTAATCCGAGAAAAAATACGATGCTTAGTATCTTCAGCAATCAAGATTAGGTCAATCAGATGAGAGAAGAGTATACATAGGAATGAATTTTGTTCCAAAGCTTCTGTCTTTAGTGTATTTACTCTAATTTCATAGAATTGGGGTTTTCCTTTTTCATGTGTTACAGTTAGAAGTAGCATATCTTGAAGATAAAAGAGATAATTTGAATATTATGCTAATAACATATTGTTCATTGTCAATTAAATTTTTTACCTTCAGGAAACGTAGTGAACGATGACAATGGAGATGTAGCAAACGACCATTACCATCGTATCTTGGTATTAACTCCTGTATCAATTCACCTCTTAAAGCTTTTAATCCTTCTATCAATTTTAATTACTAAATTAGTTTGGAAAGGAAGATATTGACCTCATGCATTCTCTTGGTGCAAATGCAACCGGTTATCAATTTCATGGAGCATAATTTCTTCCAGTATGTTTATATAGTCATAAATTATTTGATGATTAGTCTTTGGTCTAGAAATAGCTAATTTTGCTCTTGGTCTATTAAAGAGGAAGATTTGGCGAAGTTAATCTAAATGGGATCAAGTTCTATAACAAAATCATAGACAATCTCTTGATCTTTCATTTTTTAGAAAAATATTAGCGCAAGAATCACATGAATCGGAGTTATATTGAAGTAGTTACGAATTTTGGAAGTTTAGGTAAACGAAGGGCAAAATGGTAATTTACCAGAAAATTTGGCATATACCAGATTTTCCGGCGACGGTAGTGGCGGTGACACTGTTCACCGGTGACCCGAGTTGACCGGGTTGACCCGAGTTGACTTTGACCGTTGACTTTTCCGTATTTTGACAGTATTGGATATACGTATTCGTATTTGGTGCAGGAGATTGATTTAGGAGTTTTGTGTTGGATTCGGATAGCTGAAGATGTACAACGGAGTTGAGTTAGTCAGTATTCCAGGTAGGGATTCTGCCCTACTTCTTATTTGGGGTTCCGGGGGTTCCGTATTCGACGGACTCCTATTTGTCTATTGGTGTGAAATTCCCGGAGGTTGAGAATTTCTCTGTTTCTACTATTATTTGATTTATTTCCGCAATTGCAATTTGTTATGATTATATGTTGTTTGGAGGTATATGTACGACTGGCGGCATTTTTGTGCATCGTATCTCATGCGAGGCTCACTATCCTGGTGGGGCCCACTTATCCTCATGTGGGGCCCACTGTTCTGGTGGGGCCACCTATCCTCTCGTGGGGCCCACTTATCCTTTTGTGGGGCCCACAACCATTGGTGGGGCCACCTCCTGATGTTTGTTTTTTTTCTCGAGAGTCCGGATAGGACTTCATTATGATGATCTTCTATGATTTGTGAGATTATGGAGGGATGATTTGTAGAGCGTGGGATCTACATCGGGCGACCCAGCTTACTGGATGATTTATCGATGGTTTCGATCGGGTACGTACCTGGAGACCGGATTGAGGTGAGGTACATCCTAGGGGACGCTCTTCGATGTAGGCGATGCTATCGATTACCTGATGTAGGCTCGATCCTCATCCAATCTGGGGAGTACCTGGACTGGGAGACACCTTGCGGGGATCAGGGTGGGTCTAGGAGAGGATTTTCTGGTGTTATGTGGATTTGAGTTGATATGGATCTAGTTGATATGGATTTGAGTTGGATTATGATTGAGTACTGATTTGAGAGTTGTACTTGAGGATGGTAGTCGTAGAGCCTACTCGGTATCTACCCTACGGATTGACTGATTGTGATGAGTTGTGATGTGTATCACTTATGGTTTCTCTGTATGTATTCTATATCTTACAGGCTTTGTTACTTTATCTCTGATTTACTGGAGTTCGGTGATATTGGTGTGTATCACTATTTGAGTTTCTGTTCATCTCACTTACCTCTTGAGCTTTTACTTTCCGTTTATTCTGATGATTGATATTCCTCTATATCCCTACTGAGCTTTGTGGCTCATCCCTTTTATTCTCATGTTTTTCAGGTGAGATAGCCGGAGTGGATGATCAGCGCAGGGATGCGTGAGATGTGATGTGTGGTTGCTAGGTGAATATTTGTGTCTTTGTATTTACATTCGGTATTCCGTATCTATGAGATTTTCCGCTGTAGACTCTGGTTTGTATGTTACATTCCATTATGGCAGTATTTGAGATTTGGTTGAGACATATATATGTGAGACTACTTATGTAGTGTTTGGGTAGATATTTAGTTTAAATCCGGTTCGGGGAACGGAGGGGTTCCCTGCCGGTCACGTCTCTGGGATTAATGGGTGTTCATCTGCACCTATCTGGGAGAGGGGCGTGACAAGGAATGGATAGCAAAACACATGAAGAATTTGAGCCTTTCATTGATGGAGTCTATTACAGTACTGAGAATAGTGTGCCAATTTCGAGTCAGTGCGTAGAAGTTCCAGCACCCAAAAAAAACTCTAAATCGTAATGGTAACTTCTCTATTGAAGAGAACAAAATTTTGGTCTCCACTTGGCTAAATACAAGCATAGATGCAGTCCAAGGTACCGATGAAAAGGCCAAGGCATTTTGGAATAGGATTACGGTAACTTACAATGAAACAAGAGGTTCAAATCATAATGTGCGTACAAAACGCTCCTTAAGTAGTCGATGAGCATCCATTCAACTTGCAGTTAACAAGTTTTGTGGATTTCTAGTTCAGGTAGATGATGCCCGACCATCCGGGACCACTGAGATTGGCAAGGTATGTTAGGAGTTATATTTGATATGTACTTATATATGTTGCTGACTCACTTGATGTATTTATTTTATGCTTTATGAATTTTAGTGCATGATTTTGGGAATCGATTATACGCAGCTACAATTGGGTTGTATTTCTTTGTCAATAAATGTGTCTAGTTGGCCATTAGTGATCCATACTTAGGACAATTGCAATGGTGTAAAGTTAATGGGCCAACAAAGTTAATATGTTTTGTTGATGTGGTTGTATTGAGATATGTATTTTGGTGATGTGGATGATGATGTGGCTTGACTTTTTATAATAAAAGTGGGATCCATCCTTGATTTTGGTGTAAATTTGATGAGGATAGTATGATGGATAGGAAAATAGTTGGGTTGGATAATGGTTTTGTATTGAGAGATGTGTTTGGTGATGTGGTAGTATTGGAATATTTGTTATACTGATTTGATTGTATTGAGAGTTGTATTTTTTTTAGATAGATGTGGGACCCAAAAACAAAATTGTTGGGCCATTAAAAGTGCAACCATTGCGGTTGCCCTTATATATGCATGCAGCTACAACTATGTCCAATAGGCTATTAGTTTGTCCATAAATGTGTAGTTACGTATATTCTATTTATGCTTTTCTTAATTGCAGATACAACTAGCTAAGGAAATGTATTTAGACATAACTAAATCCCACTTCCAGTTTGATCATTGCTGAAATATATTGAGACATCAACCCAAGTGGAACTTGCATATGGGACAAACTTTGTCCAAAAGAAAGCATGTTCGTTCCACCACCAACAAAACACATGAAGCAATCATCTTGGAAGACGATGACACTACAGGGTCATTTTATGTTGAGTTAGAGAGACCAATTGTTAGAAAAATTAAAAAGGAGCAAAGGAAGAAAGGTAAGTTTGATCACAAAGAGCTTTCTATAATCATAGGACAAATGTCAATTGATAAGAAGAAGGAGAAGGAATAGAAGGATCACTTGGCGCTCTAGAATGAAAAGATTCAATTGAAGAAAGTTAGAGTTGAAGCAAATAGGCAAAGAGCTGAAGCAGAGAGGTAGAGATCTAAATTTGCCATTATGATGACTGGTATTTCAAATTTGAGTGATGTGCATCGTGCGTATGTGCAATCCCTACAAGCCGAAATTCTATTTAGACGTCAATTGTGAATGAGATTTGTTGTCTTGGCTTTTTTTTACCCTGCAATTCCGTTTTATTGAACATGTACTCTTTATGAGTTTAGTTTATGCAACATCTTAACTAATATATATATATATGGCAATAAGTATTACATTTGAAAGGAAAATACATATGACACTAACTATGTCATTTAATAGGAATACACACATTTATTTGACATAATATAAATAGGACAACTAAAGTGAAATGCAATTCTTCATGCCTCGTTGTGAAGATTCCACAAATGATTGATCAGGTCGCACTGGAGTTGAGAATGAGCTACTCTATCTCTGATAAGATGATGACATTGAATTAAATTCATAACTTCAACCATGCTATTTGAAGTTTCTGCTAACGGTGGACTTTCATTTATTTGTTCATATGTAGAAATATCAAACTACTGATAAAAATCTCTCTCGTCTTCGACAATCATATTATGTAATATGAAACAGGCCATCATGATTTCATCTAGCATGCTAGTATGAAGAAATTGGACAAGAGCACGCACAATTGCAAATCGTGGTGGTAGGACTCCAAATGCACGTTCAACGTCCTTTCTTGTAGATTCCTGACATTTGACAAAGTGCTTGAGTTTTCGCGTTTGTGGAGTCGGAATTCTTTTCACGAAAGTAACCCAAGTAGGATATATTCCATGGGCTAAGTAATATCCCATTGTGTAGTTGTGCCCAATTACTGAGTAATTGACTGCCGAAGCATGACCCATGGCAAGTTCTTGAAACACGATAGATCATTCTAGGACATTAATATCATTAAGAGAACCAGGTATTCCAAAGAATGTTTGCCAAATCCAAAGGTTGTATGATACAACCACTTCAAAAATAGTAGTTGGTTGATGTACATGTCCAGAGTACATACCTTTCCAAGCGCTTGGACAATTCTTCCACTTTCAATGCATACAGTCTATGCTCCCTAACATTCTAGGAAAGCCACGAGCTTTTCCAATTGTAAGTAGTCTGGCAAGATCATCAGCAGTTGGTGATCATAAGTATTCCTTACCAAACACACAATGTAGACTTGACAAAGTTTTTTAAATTTTGAAGTGCAGTTGACTCCCCAATTCTTACATATTCAGCCACAAAATCAGCTGATACTCCATATGCAAGCATTCAAAGTGTTGCTGTTATCTTTTGGAGAGATGACAATCCTAATTTTCCAGTCGCATTATGTCGTTGTTGAAAATATGGCGAATGTACTTCAATAGCAGTCTGGATTCAAAAGAACAAAGTATGAAATCTCCTTCGAAATAGTTCAGGGGAGTATACTAGATGCTCCGAAAAATAATCATTGAACAAACAATCATGGCCTGCCAAAGTATTTCGATCGATATATGAACGCCTATGCCCAGAATCATGATTCGAAGAGGAACCTTCCAGCTCCATAGCTAACTCCATCACTAGTGTATCCAGTATATCATCACATGAAGGTCGGGCCTCTATGATTTTTTTTCTTTCTATGCCTCGAAAAGAAATCCATTGCATATGAGAGTATAATAAAGAAAAGATGGTTTTGAGATATATAAATAGATCAAAAGTGGTTTGATAATATAGAAAATTTCTACTACAATGACATCCACACAACTCAACAACCAATTCATATCCAAGTATTTCAACTATCACATAATAACCACACAATTAAACAACCACACAATTCAACAACCATATTTAAAGCCACACAATTCAACAATCATATTATTATAATTTTAATAAAATAATTAATATTAATATCAATTGATTATTATTTATTATGGTAGTAATTTGACATGTTAATAATAATAATAACATGAATGGGCTTTAAATTAATAAAAAAATGATTTTGTAAATGAATATTTAAATGATTGAAAGTATGATTTAAAGTGTATGATGTGTGATTCTATTGTTTGTGAAACTGTAATTTTTTGAAAACTGTGCAAAAACTGAGATTTGGAGTTTTTGAGAAGAGTTTCTGATGCAGATAGTCTAAGAAGGGTAAGCGTAAATTCAAGAAGAAAAAAATAAAGATGAAATGTTTCAAGTGTGAGAAACTGGATTACTTTGCTAAAAAATGCACCGAGGTGAAGGTAAATAACTATTCTCAACTATCTTTTTTGAATGTAATTACTAGTGGTATGTCAGTTGAAGCAATTCTTGTTTGGACTAGAATTGGTACCAGCAAATTGGATCTTGTCTAAACCAGTTCTTGTTTGGACTGCAGACTCAGGGGCAACATACCACATAGCTCAAGAAAGATCGATGTTTGTAGATTTTAGATGAATTCCCAAGGGGAGTAGGAGCATTTTCATGGAAAATAAAGCTAAAGCAAAGGTTCTAGGAATAGGTACCTCCAAATTGGATCTGCGAGGGGGAAGAACTCTTTATTTGCATGATGTGCTCTATGCACCTGAAGTGCAAAGAAATCTACTTTCATGTTTAGATTTTGTTGCTTCAGGTTCACCATCAGGGAGAGCTTGGTTCTACATAGGTTCTTCTTCAGGGTCTTTCTCAAGGTTTGACTCAACGTCACCTTGAAACCCATCTAGCATATCATTAATGCGAGACTTCTTTGACTTATCATCACTTGATTCTGAGTGAAAAAATCTTTTCCTCTTTGTACGAGACCTCCATGTAGTCCATCTAGAACCAGGAATAGCTCCCAACTTTGTCCTCACCATTGTTACAATCAACAACATTAAATTCTTTTACGCATTTTTCTTTAGGCATCATGGGAATGACAATAATATTGTCATTTTATATTTACGTGTAAAAGAGAAAATAATGTGCTACTTAAAACATATAATAAACCAAATTTCAAAAATTGTCACGTTTATCTACCTTTCAATTTTAATGACAAGAAACCTACATATTTAGTTTGTAAAATATAGGAACTAGAAATAGCAATTCAAGTTGTTCCCAGGAAAAGGGGGGCCTTCCAAATAATTTGGCGCACAATTAAAAATTCATTTTTCTAGACAGAACTTTTTTATTATTGCTTTTAAAGTTCATCATATTTTACCCAAAACTAAACATGTCATTAGTGCCATAAAAATTGAGTCAAAAATTTTCTAAACTCAAAAAAATATTGAAAAAATTACAAAAAATAGTAAATTAAATTTCATGAATTTTAAATACAAAATTCATAATTTTTGAATTTATGTGGGCCCCACACGCATCTACCTCAGTCTAGCCCAAAAAATCAGAAATTCATTTTCTGAAATTATTTAAAACATTGGGCTTTTAAAAAATAAAACTTGGGTCGAACCTAAAACAGAGGCTGGTCATGACGATCCAACCCGGATCCGCTAGTCTGGTGCGCGGGTTACGCTGCCCCTAGCGCGTGACCAGCGTTGCGGCACTGCGCGTGCTGCCTTCCAGGCGTTTTTCCGGCAAACAAAGTTTTCATCCAGTATACCTTTGACCTCCTGATCATGATCTTTCGAGTGTCGCGTGCGGTACACTTTCTTTCATCTGAGAGTGAGATTAATGAAGAACACTAGTCTTCATGAACATAAATTCTAGAATTTTTCACAGAAAGATTTTAATCCATTTGAAAACTTCAAAGCTTCACATCTTTGCAACCAATTGTCCAAATTTAGCATATAATATACCGTTGGAAAGATTGTGATGAGAGGATTCCAACCATTCAAGAATTTTGACAAAAAATGATTTGGTTCAAACGCATACAAGCATATCAAGTTTTGGGTACACTAAACAAGGCTTCCATATTTCTCTCTATACACAATGTGTTTAAGTCCGAAATTTTGAGCATCAATTTAACATACATATATGTACTTTCATGCACAATTTCACCCAAAAACACATTCAAATGACATAATTTTCATAAAATCGAAAAAAACTACAAATATGCTTCATCAAAATAAATCTAGCATGCTTCTTAAACCAATAACATGGGACTAATCATAAACTTGGCTCCGATACCAATGAAGGATTTGACATGCATATATGTATACGAATCCGAATATATTTACTTGTTGTAGGATCTCTGATCGGATCAATCTCACGATGCAATGTATCAGCAGATGACAATCAAGAGGACAACACCCTCAAGTTCACCACTCCGAGAACCCCTCACTGATCACTCGTAACAATCCGTGTATATTAATTTTGTTGTAATACATAGTTTTTGTTCAAAAGGAGAGACCCAGACCTCGACCCCCTATTTATAGTAGAGGAGCCCTATCACCTTTGGAAATCTCTGGACTCCTAACCACTTGAGATAATGCTTATCATTTCAAATGTTTCATCCCTATCACGATATAGATAGGAGTTGGTTGTTTGACCAACAAGAAATATTTTGATGGGCTTGGTCCTCGTAAAGGCTTGCCCATCTTGGATGTCCGTAAAGTCCAACACCAAGCCATAGTTCATCTACTTTTGGAATATGTTTAGTGGAAAATTCGGATATAGAGCCCCTTATTGTTATGCATAATATATTATTGGTACACGCCATGGCCGTTAGTTGTCATTAAGTAGCAGAAAATATTCAACTCACAAGCCTAAGTATTAGTTTTTAATTTTGTGAAAATACTTAAAATTGGTTTTTGTCTTCTTAATGTTAAATTATTGTTGATGAGCCCACACAACGTGATTCCATAGGAATAATTACAAAAATTTGCCCATGTATGAACCATTGAGAGACGAAGAAGCTAGCTAAGAGGTAAGCTGTCAGTAAAGGTTTGGTGATTGGCGAGTACTGATGTCTTCGATCAAACTACTATTTCAACATTTTAGAGCGGCTTTTGCTTATAATATTTCACCAAATTGCCCTTTTTTGGTGCGGCTAACTGCTGCCTAAGGTGGATCCTCGGATTATGAACATCTCTCATATTTACCTTAAATCATTATGGTTGACTATACATGCCTTCAATTTCTAGCCTAAAAACATATTACATATTCATTTGACCTACAAATTCATTCTTATTTTGTTTTTTAAAGCATTGAAATAAATATTGTTTTGAGAATAAAGTTTCATAGGAGGCAAAATAAAATTTTAAAAAGTAGGTGTTACTGTTTATATGTGAGCCAAATACTTTGTAATTAGTGCAATTTGCAAATGTTAGAAAGTATTATGCCTAAAATTCATACTACAACATTTCCCTCTGATGTTGTTTAAGTTTGCTCTTGCTGATGAGATTAACCCGATCCATTTTTAGAATGGATCAAAAAGCCTATGCTTATCAACTTAATGTTCTTGCACCAAAACATAGTAGCTAGCCCCAATCACCCTTGAAAGTTGAAGCCAAGGATCCTCCAGAACGAAAAACATGATTATTGAGCATGCAGGAAAATTGGATTGCAAGAGATTCCTCACTCCAAAGGACATTGTTGAAGGTTATTCAAATCTTAATCTAGCTTTTGTGGCACAAATACTCCAACATAGGTGAGAACTTATATTATCTTGGTTTATGCCTGCATAAATACTTATACATTTTTCGCAAGGTTGCGCACCAAACTCTTTTGCCACCACATGATTAATTTATATTTGTTGTCTCTTAAGGACGTTGCCAAAATGTTTATAATGTGCCACTAGCCCAATTTTGAAATTGAATCCTTAGTTGTGACAAACACAAAACTTAAATAACCTGATTTCGATGTTACTAATGCATGATTGTCATTTTCTATTAAAATAGTTGTATTGTTCTTGCATTATTCAATAATTGTGGTAGGTTAAATCTCTGTCACGCATTTGTAGGAACAGATTGAGTATGACAACAACTATGAATATTGGGTTTCCCCCATTTGCATGGTTATAACTTATACGTATATGAAACAATATTAATTATTTTATGTTTGATACTGATAGGATATGTGTTTTCTTTTCGGTACCAGGTTACGCCATTGCCTCTCAACTATCCCAATTCAAATTATTCTCTATCAATTTTATGACTAAGAAAAAGAGGACGATTTAATTAGAGAGATGGCAGTCTTATGTAACTGAAGTGTTTTTTAAATAGATAGATTGGCATATTCATTTGTTTATTATTTCATTAAACTTGTATTTTTCTTATGTTTAGATGAATTGTTATCAATTTTGGCTAAAGATGGCTCTTTAGTAGCCTGTTGTTTTCATTTCTACTCCAGTCTACGCTAATGTTCAAGTTCAATCAGCAGAGGAACAAAAGACTTGATTAAAACGAGTACTTGAAAATATGGAGCCCGTTTTTGTGCTGCACATGGTACATAAGTGTCCTAGTCTTCTAGGGCTTAGAACTTAGGTTTAGGATCTCTGTTATAGGTGTGATTGTGACTTTTCAGTCATGATCTCAGATTATCAACAAGAATACAATCAAGAAACACACAATTTGATCAATGTAATAAGGCACAACACTGATCTTATTGATGGAACTTGATTTACAAGAACAAGAATGAGAGCAAACCAGTCAAAGCTAGGGTAAATCTCTCTTGAACACTCAAGAACAATACAAAATATTCAACAAAGTTTATGGCCCTCTCATACAGAAACAATATTACCATTTATAGTAATCTTAACTACTAAGCCATGCTATCGAATTAACCACCAGTATAAAGTATCCAAGTAAGCTGAACTGTAACTAACTCCTCCTAGTTGAGCAAGTTGATGAACAAGACTTCCAGACTATAAACAAAGTCCACGTGCAACAGCTTCAACCAACTTGATTTATGAATAACAGAAGGAACCCCGTGAAGGTTCCTGCCAACTCCATCCCACCCAAGGATCAACATTCTTGTTTTAATCTAAAACAATTTCCCCAATAACTCAGTATATTGCTCTATGAGTTGAGTATATGCCATCCACGTTGCATCAGATATATTTTGGCCGTGCCATTTAACCAATAGTTCTGCAGTAGCCACTCCATTTTTTTCACCAGTCTTCTATCTAAAATTTCCACAGGCTGGGTAAGTAGTTGACCTTGCAAATCAACAGGGGTAAAGTATGAGATATTGCCACATTAGAACCCACATGTTTCTTAAGCTGGCTAATGTGGAAAACATAATGAATCTTAGCACCTTATGGTAATTGCAATTGATAAGCAACAGATCCCACTTTCTTTTGAATGAGATAAGGTCCAAAATATCTATGAGACAATTTCAAATTCCTTCTTTGAGCCACAGAAATTTTTCGATAAGGTTGGAGTTTAAAATACATTAAATCACCCACCTCATAACTCAAAGGCTTCCTCTTCTTATCAACAAAGTGTTTCATAGCAGCCTGAATTTTTGCCAAATTATTGTACAACAACTCTAACACAGCTGCCCTATGTTTTAAATGTGGATCCACACTGGCTATCATTGTGGTGCCAGTTGTATAATCACAAATTCCAGAAGGTGTAATTCCATACAATACTTAAAAAGGAGTCAATCCTATACATGAATGCCATGTGGTATTGTAACAAAATTCTACCAAAGGTATCCAGTTTACCCATTCCTTTGGTTTTTGACCTATATAAGCTCTCAGATACTACTGAAGAACTTTGTTCACTTCCTCAATCTGTCCATCGGATTGAGGGTTGTAAGTAGTGGACATATGAAGCTTGGTTCCTTAAAACTTCCACAAATGTTGCTAGAATGCACTATTAAACACTACATCTCTGTCAGAAACAATCCTCTGAGGAACACCATGTAACTTAAACACATTATCCATGTAAACTTGAGCCACTGAAGCATCAATATATGGATGTGAAAGTGGCAAAAAATGTGCATACTTGGACATTCTATCCACTACAACTAGTATTACAGACTTCCCAAAAGAAGATGGAAGGCCATCAATAAAATCAAGACTTACATCAGTCCACACCTTCTGTGGAATGGCCAATGGCTATAATAGTCCTACTGGAAGAGTGTTTATTACTTAGTTGCCTGACAAATCTCACAACTTGACATAGTCCTTAACAAACTTTTTGAGACCCTTCGAAAGGAAATCCCTCTTCACCCTCTGGTAAGTTTTCTTAAAACCTGTATGTCCTGCCACAGGAGCTAAATGAACATGCTCCAAAATCTGACCAACGATATTAGGACAGTGACCCACATAAAGCCTATTTTTGTAATACAGTAAACCTTCAACTAAATTGTATTTGTCTACAGTAGTGGTTCCAGGCAAGAACTTAGCCAGAATAAGCTGAACAACATCATCAGTCTCATAAGTGTTTTTTGCATCTGCAAAGAAACTAAAAGAAGGTGCAGAAATAGCCATGAAATTAATACCAGTTTGGAGAGTCTTCTGCAAATCTTCCACAGCATCAACAACAGGTTCTAGACTTCTAGTAACAACTTCAACTACTCTTGTAAGAGGAGAGTGCTTAGGATCCTGCTCAAACTGTCTAGAAAGAGCATCAGCCACCAAGTTGGTATTGCCTTTCTTATACTCAATAGAAAAATCATAACCCAACAATTTCACCATCCATTTTTGTTGAGAAACAGTTCCAATGTTCTATTCAAGAAGATATTTAAGACTGAAATGATCTTTCCTCACAATGAAGTAATGGCCCGGCATATATGGCCTCCATTTCTATATATCAAATACTAATGCCAGAAATTCCTTCCCATATGTAGAATATAACAATGACTTACCCTCTAGAGCAGCACTAAAGAAAGCCAAAGGGTGTTCTCTTTGTAAAAGAACAACTCCAATTTCACAACCAAAGACATCACATTCTATGTAAAATGGTTCACCAAAATCTGGAAGAGTGAGCACTGGTGGTGGAGCCATTAAAATTAGAATTCGATCATGGCAGGAAGAAATCATTAGGATTTGCTTTACCCTCCATATACAATGACGACCAATGCGATGAAGGTGTGGAAAATATTGAATAAGAAAAATGACAGAAAGGGAAAGAGCAAAACGAGAATAAAAAACGAGGGAGGGTTCAAGTGATTTAATGGTTCTATTCAAAAGTTTTTGGTTTCAAAAATACTTTTCGATGGTTTACTTTTTTTATAAAAGAGGGCTGCAAGGCGCATATGGTTTACTTGATTACTGGTATTGGTGATAAATTGCAGGAAGGGGTAATGGATGGCAGTAGCTGGATTATATGTACCTCAAGGACCTAATGGTATGATTCGTTTCCTGGATTAGTATGCTTAGTCCTCTGACTTTAGCGCTACAAAATGTATGAAGATATCTTTGTGCAGATAAACTCCAAGGACAACAACGCCTATGCTCTCGCCAGTCTCCAGTGAGGGTACAAATGTCTGGGATATCTTTGAGTTGGAGTATATGGGTTAAGTGTTTGGAATATTGGTGAAATATTGTTGGTTTGTAAAAACCATAATTATGACAATTGTGGGATAACATAAATCTATGCAGGTGAGGTAACCTCGAGGTAAGTTACTTCGTAACAGATCTATGATTCTTGTTGGTTATAACACGTACTATTTCGAGAAAAAAATTATGGATTATTAAGATAATATTTTTTGTGACGTGTTGGAATTGAAATAGACCATGATAAGAGGTATTTATAGCTAGGAGGTGTTGTGGATATATTTGATTAAGTAATTGTATTTTATGTCAAGTAAAACTCCTAATAGTGGATATGAGTTATATCACTTGAGTAGTGTGTTTCGTCTCAACTTGATAAAATTCTATCATGACTATGTCATTCTTATCATGAGTTACTTAATTCTCAATGTCTCAAATTGCATGCAAAAGTTTCATACGTGTATGTTAAGATAAATGCAAAGTAAGTGGAATGATGTGTTAATGGTGGGACATTGAATTGTAGTTTAGTTAAAACACCTAGTGGCTACGTACACATATATGTGGATATGTGCCGTGGACATTTAATTGTGAAAGACCTCATGATTGGTTTCTTATTTGATGTTAATTACTCTAGAGTCCAATTTTCATGCTAAGTGGTGTAGTGCCATGTTAGTGGAAAGTGATGGAAGTCTACTCTAGTTAAAACATCTAACAAGTGGATAAATGATTAATCTAAATTTAGTTTTATCTAATCTTGCGTTACAGGTGCAGGTCTTATCACATATTAGAAGAGGTTATCAAGTCAAGACCTATGCATTAAATAAAGGGCCATGGTATCAAGATTGAAGGGGGCGAAACTATTGCAAATCTTGTGCCCATGTTATTTGATTGTTAGTTTTATTCTCTCTTATTGTTCTTGTAATGGTGAGATGACTCATGTGAATTGGGTCGAGATTAGTTTAAGAAAGAGAGTTTTGTGTTGTTGGTGAGAAGGAGTGATTCATTGTTCATGAAGTCTTTTGGAGGCGCCTCTACCTAGGTGGGTTGAGTGTGGAGGAGAAACATACACTAAATGAATGGGATGTACGAGCGATGTTTTTAGGTCAAAGATATGGTTGTAATCTTGATTCGTGATTAGTTGATTGTTTCTTCAGGTTGGTCGCTTATAGACTCGAGGTTTTTCCCAGTACGGTTTCCTTGTTAAAATTGTGGTGTTTTGATTTATTTTTATTTTCCGCATTTAGTTTCCATATTTGTTGACTAACGATCTTGGTGATGGTGAGTGCAAAGACTTTCAAATATTTTCCATATATACATTGAAATTATGACAATGTGGCATGACTGGTGAAGTTTAATGTGGTGTATTGTTCCATTAATTTTAGTTGACTCTTTATTTAATTAATTTTGGTGTCTTCCTGCTGATGTAGATCCACTCTGGTTATCTCTGTGGTTGGCAGTGCATGGGTTGTTGTGTCCTCGATTTTTGTCAAATGCAGGGACATGAAAACTTAACAATTACATAAATATAATAACTGTGGAATAATGAATTTCGCTAAAATTAATTATTTAAAGGAGAGGTCAATAATATTTGGCAATTTTTTATTGAAACTGAAAAATCTAATAAATAAATAAATAAATAATTGTAAGTGTCGTGCAAATCTCAGGTATTACGGATGTAGCCAAAATTAAATCTAGACCTATTTCTGAATAATTGATTCAATTCTATTTTTGTATGTTTATTACTATTAGCCTCCTTATCTTCTTCAGTAAGCCGTGAAACACAATGATGCTTTGCAAGAGTCTTATTCACGACTCTTGGGAAACCGATCGACGCTTGGTACACATGAATATTATTTTTTTTAACCCAATCCTCCTTCATTTGATTGTGGACTCTCTGTTTTTGGTACCTATTATTGCAGATAACCAGCTAGCAATCATACATTTTACGACGCTATTGGAGTGTAGTCATTTTGAGAATCTTCTTTGAATGATAGGAAGCTAGGAATGCATCTTCCATCCCCCTACTCTTCTTATTTTGATAGGTTTTAACACTCATACATTGGCTACTAAAATGACCTCAACCTTGAGAAAAACTTTGAAGACCACAGTAGCAAAGGAAATGACATTGATCGTTCTTTATCTTACAATAATGTACATTAATCCTCAACTTTTTTGTCGTATAGGTAAAAAAGAATTCATAAATTGTCATATATTTAAAATTCTCATAGTAATTATTTGCCGCGCGAAGCACGGGTATGCAACTAATATATATTAAAAGTGTAAGCCGCATCCTGCACTAAGAGTAGTGCTCCGCGTAAGCTGCATAAAAAATAAAAACAAAATAGATCATTGCACTTTTCATTTTTAATTACCGACTTTATTAAGATTCTTGGACACTTATGGTATGTGCATGTAACATATATATGGCCCAGATTGCATAAGCTTTTGACACACAAAGACAAAGACGGAGAAAATGGAATTGAGAGTTTCGGCATTCTAAACCTAAAATTAGGATCTCAAATTTTTAAGTCACACCAGCCATTTTGGTCTTCCTCTCCTAGCTCCTAAAATATAAAAGAAAAAAAATGCAAGGATGAATTATTTATATATTTTATTTTAAATTAAATTATATATATCTATTTCTTATTAATGATATATATGTTCTTTCTTCTCAAATACCTTTATATATCATCAATACTATTAACTAATACCATTATATTAAAACGGGAAAAACCCTCTGGACCTTACGACGTTATCAATAGCAACTCATTATATTTTTCACAACATTTTTTTATTTCTTCACGAGTTATTAGAGTAAAAGCGAAAAAGTCTTTCATTTGATCAATTTTACATATTGATAGAGAGAAAAAGCGATCCACATAGAATTCAAGAGAGAGAATTGCAATCCAATGTGATAGAGAAACGCTCCACAATTATCCGGATTCAAGAGAGAGAATTTGCAATTTAATGTGATAGATTAATATCATTGAGGTCATAATTATTTAGAAAAATCAAAATTCAAAGCAATTCATACCTCAATTTAGTCATTCAATATGAGAAGTTCCTTCATTTTATTTTATTTTTGTCTATTTCATCATTCCTAGGTAACTCGAAGTTCAAACACATAGTCAAGCATACTACTCACAATTTAATTTTAAACCATGCTCAATATATCACAACAAATATTAAATTTAAAGAGCCAGAATTCAATATCATTTAAAAAAAATTATAAATACCACTAACTTTAAGATTATATAGATATAAGGTAATTAACATCTTATTTACATGTAAATATTGATGAAGATTCTTATATAAAATGTATAATCTAAAATGAAATTATCTTTATAAAAAAATATAAGTCAAGATCATGATAAACAAACTTTATAAACATAATGTGTATATGTTACGCACCACGGTAATTTATGTTTAAAGTATTGGGTCTTGGTAAAAGATATAATTTAGAGAGAAAAATTTAGATATATACAGAAGAAAAAAAACCGCACTTTAAAAAAATAATCACGTGTGGCGCGGGTATGCCACTAGTTCAATTCATAAGTTAGACTCAACAAAAAATTTGGATTGAACATTTATTTTTTACTTTGCATAAATTTTTAAATGTCTGAATAATCTCTAGTCTCTATCTGTGGGGATTTCATGTATTGGCTAAGAATGTTCATAGCAAAAGTGATATAAGGCCTAGTTAGGACTTAGGGTTAGATATATCAGCCTACCCACTAATCTCCTATATGACTGTGGATCATGAAGAGGTTTTCCTTGATTAATTGATAGTTTGGAGTTAGTATCAATAGGGGAATTGATGATTTTAGAATTAGTTAATGTTGTATCTTTTAGTACGTCCCTAGCATATTTATGTTGAGTAATAGTCAATCCAGACTTGTTTCTATGGACTTCTAATTCTAAAACATATTTTAAAAGCCCTAGGTCTTTTATTTTGAAAGAAGAGACTATATAATTTTTGAAATATGTAATTAAGGAATTATTATTCCCTCATACTATCATGTCATCAACATAGAGTAGTAGGTTCATAATATTTCCCTTATTGTTGTAATGGAATAGGGAGTAGACAGTCTTACTTTGTATAAGCTTGCTTTAGACCATTTTTTTTAATTTACAAACTATATTATTATTTTGTTCTTTATGTTTTGGAGGAAGTTTATATTAACTTCCTCCTCTAAGCCACCATTTAGAAACGCATTATGCACATCTAAATGATGAATGAACCAATCTTTATGGGTTGTCAAAGCCAGAAAAATTCACATATGGTAATTTTTACCACTGAAGAAAACGTTTCAGAACAATCAAACCCTTCGGTTTGGTTAAAACCTTGGGCAACTAGCCTTACCATTTGTCTTTCCTATGAGGAGGTAACTAGTAATTTTCCATGTTTTATTGTCTTCTAAAGCTTGCATGGCTCTTCACCAATTTGTATATTTTAATGCATCCTAAAAATTTGTAGGTTCTTGAAATTTAGAGATGTTATCAATAAAATAATCATGCTAATTTTCAAATAAAGAATATGCATGAGCAATGTTGGATGTGGATGCTGAAGCAATGTCACGCTCATAGTCATTCAGGTAAGTAGGTCTTTTGCTAATTCTCTTATTGTGTGTTGTTGTATCTGTGTCAACTCTATCATTTTGTGTGTTCACTTTTGTGATATGAACTTTTTGATTGTCTGTGTGATGTTCTATTTGAGTAAAGTGAGGTGAAGAAGTAGTTTTGAAAGGAAATTGAACCTCTAGGAAATGAACAGCCCTTGAAACAAACACTTCATGTGTTTTCAAGTCTAGTAGTTTATAGTCCTTAGTTCCATAAGGATATCCTAGAAAGACTGTTGGAATAGCCTTGGAATCAAATTTTGATCTCTTATTTGTGTTTTTGGCCAAACAAAAACTCTAAGAGAGTTTTAGTCTACAATCTTATTATAGAGTATTTGATAAGGAGTATTTTTATCTGATATCCTAGTGGGAAGTCTATCGACTAGATAGACTTTTATTTGAAGACAATATGACCAGAATTCCTCACTTAATTCACTTTGAAACCTTAAGGTTCTAGCTATGTTAATCAAATGTTGTGCTTCCTTTCTACCACCCCATTTTGTTGGGGTGTGTAAGGGCATGACTTGTGATGAATAATGCCTTCAGTCATAAAATAATCATGCATAAGAAACCTTTACCATTATCAATCCTGACTGTGTTTCATTTAAGTAATGAAGACTTTAATAAATTTTCATGTTTCATCCTTTGAATGCATTAAATATATCCAAGTAGCCCTTGAGGGTCATCTACTATAGTAAAAAAAAAAATCTAAAACCATCAATAGATATAACATTAAAAGGATCCCAAATATTCATATAGATTAGGTCAAAAGTTCCATAAGATGTAGTGGAACTTATACAAAATGGTTTTCTCTTCATCTTACCTAGATGGCATTCAATACAATCAGAAACAGTTCCCACTACTAGTTTAGACAAAAGTTTTGTTACATTTTTTGAAGGATGTCCTAAGCTCATGTGCCAAATTTGGCATTGACCACAAAATTTACTAAATGAGCTTGATCATCTTCTTTGCTTGGATTCTAATTGAGAATGTATAGACTTCTAGAGATGATTCCAATACCACTCTCCTTCATAGTGAGATCCTCCTGCAATTCACATTTATTTGATGTGAAAATGACAGAAATGGGATTTTATTTGACTAATTTTCCTACTGAGATCAAATTGTAACTAAAACTAGGTACACATAACACATCATACAGTGTTATGGTGGTAGTGAGTTTAATTATGTCAATGTGAGTGATCATATATTTGTTACCATTTGGTAGATGCACATCTGAATCATGTTCTAAATGAGATGAATGAAATAAAGCATGATTGCATATAATGTGGTCTGATGCACTACTATCTATTGTCCATTTTGTGATGCCCTAAGAACTTTGAATATTTGTACCTGAGAAGGTTGTCAAGTTAGCAAAATGATGTTTTCCTTCCATATTAGCCTCTACAGGGACTTTAAATTTTAGAAATTCTTTGATTTGCTAACATTGATTGTGAGTGATATGTAATGCAATAGGATTAGAAGTTGTTGATGTATTACAGGTCTCCACTTTATTGGCAGAAAATGTATTGTCGTTTTTGGTTCTTTGCTTTTTTTGGGGAGGATGGAGTCTATTATAACACTTATCAATTGTACGGTTGTCCCTTTTATAGTAAACATAGAAAAGATTAATCTTCTTGGTTTGACTTTTGTTCTTGTTTGAATCTCTACTAGGCTTGCCTTTGTAGTTGTCGTTGTGATTGCCTTTGCCCTTATAGTTTGAGTTTACTATCATACCAAAAGGTTGCTTATTTGTAGTAGAAACATTTTGTCTACTTTCTTGTTGTAGTATAACTTTGAATGCTTTATCCACATTTGAAAAGGGACTCATGAGAAGCACGTGGCTGCTAACATGATTGTATGTATCTTCTTAACCCATCAAAAATTGTATGATCCTTTCCCTTTCTTTTTTTGCCAAAACTTACCTCATTTTGTCACAAACACATCCACCAAACCTACAAGGTTAAATTTGATCATGCTACTAAAACTCATCCCACAAACTTTTGATTTTAGAATAGTAATATGTGACTAAGAGTGAGCCCTATTCGATTTTAGCCAATTGTCTGTGCATCTCAAAAAATTTGGTTTCACTAACTATAGCATATCTATTTTTCAAATCGGTCCAAAGCTCTTGAGCAGTATTCCGATTGGATATGCTAACCAATATATATTGAGATACACAGTTAGTTATCCAAGTCTTGATGAGACTATTTCTCTAACTCCGAAGTTGGTAGTTTGCTTCAAAAGTGTGAGGAATTGGTGAACTTCCATCCACATAGCCCTTTATGTTCCTTGCATTTAGAGCATTAAGCATGTTAGAACTCCACACATGCCGATCGTTGATTGAAAAACCTGTGTGCAGTGCCCCCAAATCCACTCTCCTTCCTCTTCTTTTCCTTTTTCCTTCCCCTTCTTCTTCAAGCTTCGTTCGGCCTTTTCTGGTTTTTTCCTTCCGGATCCCCCCCAAAACCAACTCCAAGTCCTCATTCTTCAATCTGCCGACCGAGCTCCTCCTCCTCAAACAACTCCAGAAAAAATCCCCTCTGAAAAACAGTAGCTCTGATATGATCCAGAGATATGATCCAGAAGAATTGAGGCCTGTGTTGAGAATAAAAAGGCTTGCTTCATTAACAAGTTACTGCAAGTTAGTTAGGTTGTTAATTGAGTAGTAGTTGTGCCAGCTGTCATGTTCGTATTGGATGGTTTATCTTGGTTAGTTGTTAACAGTGTTAATTCTTCTGTTAAGTAGTTTAGTCAAGAATGGTATTCTTGACGTCTGTTAGTAGTCGAAATATAGTATATAAACAAATGGCTATGTACTGGAATGGTATTGAATGAAATGAAGTTCTTCTGCTTTCTTCTCCTTCGTCTCCATTTCTTAGTGCTCTTGGCTTAGGTTTGAAGGGGTTAACATTTGGTATCAGAGCGCCAGATCTTATCCACACTTCCCTTCCATTGCATGCCGCGTTACCACCAAACCAGAAACACAGTTATGGATAATCGTATGTCTTCCATGGAAACTGCGTTGGAACAACTCTCTGTTGCAATTCAGCAATTGCACTCCAAATTGGATACAGAACACCAAGAAAAGGAATCTATGTTTGACCAGCTTCGCCAAGATCTACTTAAACACCAGTCAGGTGATCTTGGCAATCAAGCTACTGGACACACATCTGTCTTGCGTCCATTTGAAGACGGACGTACCAATCTTGGGTCTCGTCTACCATGGCAGAAACTTGAATTTCCTCGTTTCCGTGAGGGAGACGATCCATCTAATTGGATCCATCGGGCTGAGCAGTATTTTGCTTATAATCAAGTTCTTGATAATCAGAAGGTGGTGATTGTGTCTTTCAATTTGGAAGATGATGCCCTTCAATGGTTTCGCTGGTTAAATTGTTTACATACCACTCCTCGATGGGAGGATTTCACAGTGGCTTTTTGTAAGGAGTTTGGGCCATCTGCCTTTGAAGATAGTGCTGAATCTCTCTTTAAACTCAAACAGACAGGTAATCTTAAGGATTACATTTATGATTTCAGAAAACTTTCTAATAGAACTACTGGAATCAGTCCTCTTCTTCTTAAGAGTTGTTTCATTGGTGGATTGAAGATAGAATTACGTTGTGATGTTAAGATCCTTAAGCCTGAAACTACTCAAGATGCAATTGCTTTGGCTCAGCAATTGGACTCCAAATTAACCAATCTTCGACAAACTTCCCTAAAATTGATACCTTCTCGACCAGTCTCTCTGACTGTCTCACCTTCACTTAGGAAAGGCGACCTGCCTTTGCCTAAAACAATTACATCAAACCAAGTCCATAAGAAACTTACTCCAGAGGAGTACCAAGACAGAAGGTCCAAGGGACTTTGTTTTTATTGTGATGAGAAATTTGTTAGAGGGCATCAATGTGACAAGAAACAGCTTCTTTTGTTGGAAGTTGACTTTAGTGACGAAGATGACTCTTCTACTGAGTTACTTTCAGAGTCAACTTTGGAGTGTCAAAATTTAGAGTTGAGTGCTTGTGCCTTTTATGGCATTGATTCTGAGCAATCTACCAAGACAATGAAAATTAAAGGAGTCTTGAAAAATCAGCCAGTTACAATTCTCATTGACTCTGGTAGCACTAATAATTTTGTGGATTCTAAGTTGTTGAAACGTCTGGGTTGGCCATATGATAAATCAAAGACTTTTGAAGTTATGGTGGCTAATGGTGGTAAAGTGAAGGGTATGGGGTTTTGCAGAAATGTTGACTTATCCATGGGCACATATCAATGTCTCACCAATCTATTTGTCTTGCCTATTGGAGGGTGTGATGTAGTTTTAGGTGTGCAGTGGCTTCAATTGGTTAGTCCAATTCTTTGGGATTTTAAGATGCTGCAAATGACTTTTACACAGGATGGTGCAACTTATCAACTCAGTAGTAAATTGCAGCACCATGACCAGCATGGCAGCTTGGTGGAGAATGTTTCTTGCCAACAGATTGAGAAAGATATGTGTTGTTCTAGTTTGGGATTAATTCTTTATTCACAGGAGTTGCATCTTGTAAATGAGGATGGGAAATTGACTGCCCAGCAACAGTCTGAATTAGACTCTCTTCTTACAACATATGCGACTGTCTTCCAAACACCATCTTCTTTACCACCCAAACGAGATTTTGATCATAGGATACCATTACTTCCTGAAGCTAAACCAGTTAGTAAGAGGCCTTATCATTATGGACCCTTACAGAAGACAGAAATTGAGAAGGCAGTTCAGGAATTGTTACAGGCTGGTTTCATTCAAAACAGTCACAGTCCTTTTTCTTCCCCAGTTTTACTTGTCAAGAAAAAGGAAGGAACATGGAGGATGTGTATGAACTATCGAGAGCTTAATAATATCACCATAAAAGATAAGTATCCCATACCTCTTATTGATGATCTTTTAGATGAATTACATGGGGCAGTGTATTTTTCTAAATTGGATTTAAGAGCTGGTTATCACCAAATAAGAATGCATGCAGATGACATACCAAAAACTGCCTTTAGAACACATGAGGGTCATTATGAATTCCTTGTAATGCCCTTTGGTCTTACTAATGCCCCAGCAAGTTTTCAGAGTTTGATGAATGCTATTTTTAAGCCATATCTTAGAAAAAGCATATTGGTCTTCTTCGATGACATTTTGATCTTTAGTCCAACTTGGGAAGCTCATCTTCAAGATTTACAGAATGCCTTTGCTGTAATACAATCCAATCAACTCTTGCTTAAGAAGCAGAAATGTGCTTTTGGCCAACATAGAATTGAGTATTTGGGCCACATTGTTTCTGCTGAGGGGGTTTCAGCAGATCCAGAGAAGCTTAAGGCAATTCAAGACTGGCCTGTGCCCACAAATATCAAAGAGCTTCGAGGGTTCTTAGGATTAACTGGTTATTACAGGAAATTTATTCCCAATTATGGCAGAATCTGCCACCCATTATATCAGTTGACAAAGAAAGATAATTTCCATTGGAATGAATTGGCTACTGCAGCTTTTGCTAATTTGAAACAACTTATGTCTTCACCTCAGGTTTTAGCATTGCCTAATTTTTCTATACCATTTGATCTAGAGTGTGATGCCTCAGATTTTGGCATAGGAGCTGTGCTGCAACAACATGGTCGTCCTATAGCTTTTTCTAGTCAAGCATTGGGTCCTAGAAATCAGTCTCTATCAACTTATGAGAAGGAGTTACTTGCCATTGTCCATGCAGTCAAGAAATGGCAACATTATTTACAAGGCAAACATTTTGTGATTAAAACTGATCACAAAACTTTGAAATATTTCTTAGAACAGCGAGCTAACACTCCTTTCCAACAAAAATGGATATCCAAGTTGTTGGGATTTGATTATGAGATACAATACAAACGTGGTGTTGAAAATCAAGCTGCAGATGCTTTGTCTCGTTTGCCTTCTATTTCAGAAGATCCAGCACCATTACTGCAAGAGCAATTTGCAATATCTTATCCCTACTTTGGTTGGTTAGATGATTTAAGAAGAGATTTAGAGGAGGATGAGTGGCTTACACTAAAAAAACAAGCAGTGCTGCTTAAATCAGATGGTACTACTGGTTTATCTTTTGACAATGGTTTCCTTAAATATAAGACTCGGATTGTCTTAAGTCCACATTCTCCATGGAAAGAAAAACTCTTCCTTGAGTTCCACTCAACTCCTGCAGCAGGCCATTCTGGAGTTTTGAAAACATATCACAGGATCAAGAAAGGATTTTATTGGGAAGGAATGAAACGTGACATTAGACAAATGGTGGCTGAATGTCCTGTCTGTCAACAGAATAAATATGAGACTTTGGCACCTCCTGGTCTATTACAGCCATTGCCAATTCCACATCAAATCTGGAGAGATATTAGTATGGATTTTATAACAGCCTTACCAAGTTGTAAGGGTAAGACTGTTATTATGGTGGTAGTGGACAGATTGAGTAAGTACAGCCACTTCATACCCTTAAACCATCCATATACAGCAGCTATTGTGGCACAACATTTCATTGATCATGTGTTTAAATTGCATGGAATGCCTGCTTCGATAGTAAGTGACAGAGATCCTGTTTTTCTAAGTGCTTTCTGGAAAGAATTTTTTAAGATTCAGGGATCAAAACTTTGTATGAGTTCTGGTTACCACCCTCAAAGTGATGGACAAACTGAGGTTGTGAACAGGTGCTTGGAGACGTATTTAAGATGTTTTACAAGTTTACAACCTAAGCAATGGGTAAGATGGCTTTCTTGGGCAGAATGGAGCTTTAACACATCATATCATACTGCTACAAAAATTACTCCATTTGAGGCAGTATATGGTTATCCACCACCACATATATTTTCTTATGAGCTTGGCACTGCTAAGTTAGACATTGTGGAACAAGCTCTCTTACAAAGAGATGCTCTACTGGAATTGCTGAAATTCAATTTGCAGGCAGCTCAAGAAAGAATGACAGTTCAGACCAATAAGCATAGGACTGAGCGAGTTTTTGAAGTTGGTGATTTAGTTTATTTGAAGATAGTACCTTACCAGCTGCCAGCCCTACATTTACATTCTTTTCATAAATTACATCCACGATTCTATGGTCCTTATACAGTTTTCGAACGTATTGGAGAGGTAGCCTATAAGTTAGACTTACCTGGAAACACTAAGATCCACCCAGTGTTCCACGTAAGTAGCTTGAAACGACATTTGGGAACTAATGTTACTGTTAGCATGGAATTACCAGAGGTTACTGATGCTGGTCTGTTCCATCAGAAGTTTCCTGAGTCAATTTTGCAAAGGCGAATTTATAAGAAGGGTGATAGGGCAGGTACTCAACTTTTGGTGCAATGGCAGGCACATACCAAAGAAGAAGCTACGTGGGAGGATTATGAAGATTTCATGGCTCAGTTCCCTCACTTCCAATTATAAGAACTGTAGAGTTGTCTAAACCTTGTGGACAAGGTTTATTTGGAGGAGAGACTAGTTGATATGATCCAGAGATATCATCCAGAAGAATTGAGGCCTGTGTTGAGAATAAAAAGGCTTGCTTCATTAACAAGTTACTGCAAGTTAGTTAGGTTGTTAATTGAGTAGTAGTTGTGCCAGCTGTCATGTTCGTATTGGATGGTTTATCTTGGTTAGTTGTTAACAGTGTTAATTCTTCTGTTAAGTAGTTTAGTCAAGAATGGTATTCTTGACGTCTGTTAGTAGTCGAAATATAGTATATAAACAAATGGCTATGTACTGGAATGGTATTGAATGAAATGAAGTTCTTCTGCTTTCTTCTCCTTCGTCTCCATTTCTTAGTGCTCTTGGCTTAGGTTTGAAGGGGTTAACAAGCTCCTCCTCCGGTTTTCTTCTCTTTGTGTCGCTGCCTCCTCCTTTAATCACCAAAAACCAGTGGCTTCCACTCCTTCTCCACTGTCTCCCACCTTCTCTGCTTTTCCTTGTCATTCTCCACCAACCCTCTTTCTTTTTTCTTCCACTGCCGCACCTTGCTTCTTTCCTTCATCAAAACCTTTTAATTGTTTTAGTCCATTAGGGTTAGGTTTAGGTGGTTTTGGGCCAATGGTTTAGTTTAAGGTGGTTTTGGGCCGGGTAGGTAAGCTAAATTGGAGTGATGGGCTTAATTAGGTAGGTTAATTTAGATGGGTAGATATTTGGACCTTAGATAAGGCAATGGGCCTAGCTAGGTGATATTAGGTAGTGGATTAAATGTAAGTATTTAGGGTTTAACTTTGGGCCCAGATTTTGGTGAATATTGGTCATTAAGGTTGTTTTTGTTTTTTTTATTTTTTCCAATTTTTTATTATTATTTTATTAAAAATAGCAAGTGCCCGGACAAAAATGGGGTACTACAGCTGCCCCCCTTTGCGTGACTTTACAGAGTAAATGGCGCGCAAAGGAGTAGAAAGCCGATTTTTGTACCAATTGAAAAATGTAAAAATAATGCACGGGATCATTGTAGCCATCTCCGGCTTGGCCGGAAAAATAAAATTGCTCGGGATCACTGTAGCCATCTCCGACTTGGCTGGAATTTTGAAGAAAAATAAATTGCTCGGGATCACTGCAGCCATCTCCGACTTGGCTGAAATTTTGAAGAAAAATAAATTGCACGGGATCACTGTTGCCATCTCCGGCTTGGCTGAAATTTTGAATAAATAAAAATATTGCTCGGGATCACTGTTGCCATTCCCGGCTTGGCTCAATTTTGAAAAAAAATTGCTCGGGATCATTGTAGCCATCCCCGACTTGGCTGGCAATAAAAACAAATTGCACGGGATCATTGTAGCCATCCCCGGCTTGGCTGGCAATAAAAACAAATTGCACGGGATCATTGTAGCCATCCCCGGCTTGGCTCAAATTTTGAAATGTTTTTTTTATTATTTTTTTTATTTTTAAGAAATGTGCATGGGATCACTGTAGCCACTCCCAGCTTGGCATATTCTGAAATATTTTTAAAATTTTAAGAAAGGTGCATGGGATCACTGTAGCCACTCCCAGCTTGGCAAATTCTGAAATATTTTTAAAATTTTAAGAAAGGTGCATGGGATCACTGTAGCCACTCCCAGCTTGGCAAAATTTTGAAATATTTTTTAAATTTTAAGAAAGGTGCATGGGATCACTGTAGCCACTCCCAGCTTGGCAAAATTTTGAAATATTTTTTAAATATTTTTTGATTTTTTTTTAAATGTGCATGGGATCATTGTAGCCACTCCCAGCTTGGCTGAACTTTGAATGAATTGGATTTTCTTTTTTGTTTTAAGAAATGTGCATGGGATCACTGTAGCCACTCCCAGCTTGGCTGAATTTTGAAATAAATATTGTTCGGGATCATTGTAGCCATCTCCGGCTTGGCTGAAGTGAAAAACAAAATTGCACGGGATCACTGTAGCCATCTCCGGCTTGGCTGAAATTTGAATGATTTTTTTTTAAAAAATGTTAATTATTTTTTTTGAATTTTGTTTTTGCAAGCAATTTTTATGAATTTTTATTTATTTTACATCTACACAAATATTTACAGGGAATTTTTGTAACATGGGCTGGTCTTGGGTAAATAGTACAATCACTGTAAAATTCTCAATTGGGCCTGTCCACATTCGCGACAACATTCAACAGTTGCTCCCACCTTTGTCGTCTTGCCTCCAATTGTTGCTCATGAGCTGGTGTTTCCTGAGTGTGGTCAGGTGATGGTGGTTTAGCAGCAGACCGGGATGTTTCTCCTAGTACTGGACCTTGAGACCGTGATGCTTGTAGTCTCTTTACAGTAGTGACCATTTGGTTAATACCCTTCCGCCAGTTATTTTTCTGCATAGTAATTACTGGATAAAGTAGAGAAACTTGGTTTAGAGGAGGATGAATGTGTTTGCTCAAAACCAGTCGGGTAATGAGTCGTGGAAAATACAATTTCTCCACCTTCGTTGGTCTGTTCTCCACAAAACTCTGTGCCTTCAGAATAGTGGCCATAAAGAATTCTCCAATGTCGAACCAAACTCCTTTATACATGTAATATAAGGCATGGAGAATGTTACCCCGTCGCTGGTGGTGGTGACCAATGGGACAGAGGTTGTGTCGGCCAGCATCGTCCAGCAACCACATATTTGATGGCAGATATGAGCGACGTGTAGCCTTTACCTTCTCATCGATCTGTCCTCCACACATGTCATCAATTATCTCTTCCTTGGAAACAGACACTGGTGCTTTGAAACCAGTAGCCACTTCGTAAGAAGAGGGATACCCCAGGCATTCGCATATGTCCGCCGTGGTGAATCGGAATTTCATACCGATTATTTCCACTTGATAAACCGGCTGGGATTCGGTTCTCGCACTCAGTGGTAACGTTTCTAAAGTTTCGTAGAAACCACGAACTATACGAGGATACACTGATAAATCACCCTCAGGATCGGGGTTAATCAGAAATGACATGGAGTGATCCTGGAGGTATTTCATAGCCCAGCGGGCGTTGGAATCTATAAGAATATGAAAGTCAAATCGTCTCTCAGGAATGATTTCTGCTTTAGCAAACGATACAATCGTTTGTGAGCGGGGTGATAGATTATCATCCATTTGAAAGGTCGAAAGATGGTATATCTGAAAAAAGTTATGGAAATGAATGTGCGATGATCCGAACAAAATCAGGAATGGTGACGAAGTGATGATAAAGGTAGTCAGAAAAGAGAAAATGAACAGATTCAACAACGAAGATGTACAGCTTTAGAAGAGAAAGAAAGAAGATTGGGTCAGAGCAGACAGAACATTACAGGTGAACTGCGAGTCTATCAAGGGACGATGGAAAAAAAATTGGAATTTCACAGGGCGGGCAAACGTCGTCTCATGAGAAAATGAAAGATGTGACCGGTCACGTCATTGTCGGAAAGTGGTTAGAATATCATGATCAGGCACGGTGAAGGTGATTGAGAAATGTTGAGTCCGTGATGAAAACGAAATTATTTGACCAGAAAAGACAAAAATATAAAGAACGGTCCAAAACTTTTCAAAAAGACGCCGAAAGTAAAGGTCACGTCTGTCTTCCGCCTTTTCTTTTTGTCTGCCTTTTTTGTTTTTTAAAATTTTTCCATGGATTCGTGCGAGTGACAAGACGTAAATATGGATTGAAAGAATTGATCGGGGTTTATAGCCTATCCGT
Organism: Euonymus europaeus; assembly: GCA_963580455.1. Classification (NCBI taxonomy): domain Eukaryota; kingdom Viridiplantae; phylum Streptophyta; class Magnoliopsida; order Celastrales; family Celastraceae; genus Euonymus; species Euonymus europaeus. The sequence continues at coordinate 9,975,125 of OY756957.1, read as the reverse complement.
CTGGGAAATGTTAAAATAAATTGATCGGGGTTTATAGGATATGTAATTTAAAACCTGATTCAAGAAAAATGACACCTTCAAAATTATACCTTTCGAACAAACTTGCAACAACACACAAACGATATGCAATGAGCCACTTTTATGAATTTCTTATTAAAGAATGCATGACTTTTTCAAAGACCTTTTTATTCCTAAACACGCGTGCAATTGCGGATCCCTAGACCAGTCTATTTCTTTATTGGGATTGTTCATATTATTCAAAAAAATTCTTCACTTAAAGGATAAAAATTCCATGCACTAAAAAAACCAACTTTTGTGCAATTTTCAAATTTTACATGTACAAACATTTCTAATTTCAACAGTTCATGTTCGCTAAAACGTCTTTTGTTTATTTTAATTCTCAAATTTTATAATCAGGATCGTCCCTCTTCTGATAATACTTGCCGCGATCACATGTTTATTCATCAGGTCTTTTTCAGCTTAGGGTGCCAAAATCTATCAATTCTTTCTCCAAAAGCAAAATCCTAATGCAATCATAACATTCACTATCAAGACTTCAATCAATGATAAGTTCAATAGTACGACTAAGCATGCCAAGAATGAGAAATTTTTGGGATATGGAATCAGAATATGGCAATGGAAGGAATGAGTAGCAAAGCCGAAGAATGGATAATCTCATGATATTTAAAAAAATGAATGGTAATCAAGGAATTCTTTTAGAGTAAGATATATACAGAAAGAGAAAGAAGTAAAAGAAAGGGAAGGTAAATCGAAATTCCCCAAGATGAAATATGTGATAAGTCAAAGATTGTGCCAGAATTGCCCCAGTTTTGGCGTGCACCCAATTAACAACAATCAAATCCAGAACTCATGAAGTAGTCGCTCAACCCGACATATTTGTCTTCAAACTCATTCTTCTGTATGATTTATCCCCGATGAAATTGTAATAACAGGAACGTCACACCCAAAACTGCCCCAGTTTTGGTGCGTGTGCAATTAACTATCATGAAGCCTGAATTTTCCATGTCTGTCAGCCAAAATTTCTTTGTCAAGATAAACAGAAACATCGCACCCAAAACAGCTCCAGTTTTGATGTGTGTGCAATTAACTGTCATGAAGCCGGAACTTTCCATGTCTGCCAACCAAATCTCTTTGTCAAGCCATCAAAAATGTCGCTCCCAAAACTGCCCCAGTTTTGGAGCGTGACCCATTCACTGTTATTCAATCTAAACACCATGAATCTGATTCATCCATATCAATTCGAGACAAAGTACTGACCAAATCAACACCGCTCATTGATGCAACAAGTTTATGTCCCATCAATTCCTCTTCAAGTAACCAGAACGTGCAGCCTGAATTTAAAGTGCAGGCCCTTTACTTTTTCTTTTTGCCTTCTTTTTTCCTTTTTTTCTCTTTTTTTTAGAGCGTCATTTCTGACTTTTACTCTAGCATTTTGCTTTTTCACAAACCCTAATCTTTGCCAAGAATGCCTTTTCAGGTTTTCACTCAAGCGGGTTTTTTTTTGTTCTTTTTTACAAACCCTAATTTTTACCAAGAATGCCTTTTCAGGTTTTCACTCAAGCAGGTTGTTTTTTTTTTTTTTTTTTTTCCCTGTCGAATGAATAATTGTACCATCATGATGGTAACTTTTATACTGCTCAAGGATCAAGTCGATCATAATTGTTCAAATACTTTCTTTGAAGATAACAAGCAACAAGGGACAGACATGGAGATTGAAACATATTAGCTAACTCTCCATAAACAACAACAGTACAAGGCTCACAATGTTCAACATTTAATGAAATGATGGAAAATAGAAATTCTCTGATTGGAATCCTGGGTTTTCATAATTTTCCAGAGGATAAAGATCCTGTTGTTGGGCTAGTGAAGTCGAAAACTGCATGTTATGCACTCCAAAGTTGCTGGCCAGCTGATTGTGCATCTGATCCATGGTCCCATTGGAGCCTGTAATATGTGCAATTAACTGATCAATACTTTTAGACAGGTAATCCAAACGTGCCTCAATCTGCGTCATCCTTTCAGCTATAGCCATGATTCCTGATGAACCGGAATAATGAACAGTAGAAGATCCAATCTCTGGATGAGCGTCAACAATCTCATCATCTTTGTAACGATTGATTATCCTATGATCAATCACTTGTCGGGGATTCTGCACCTCTTCATGCGATTCCCAATGAACCCCAGCTCTCATACACAATGTACTAATCAGATAAGGGAGACAAAGCCCTATAGTTGTTGTAGCATGAAGGCTGTGGATAATAGACTTGTGTAAAACTTTCCCGACATCAATCGATTTTCCAGACAGAATAGAATAAAGCAACAATGCTCTATCTTTGGAAACGTCAACTGAATGAGTACTAGGCATGAGTTTCGCCCAAATAAAACGCATCAAGCCTTGCTGTTCCTGGTCATAGCTGCTGCGGGGAATGAGACTCCCACCCCTCTAAATTTCTTCCAGGCAGCGCCTAGTTTACATACTGTACGAATTACTGCATCCATATCAACATCAGATTCTAACAACTTAGAAAAATCATCGTCGACAAAGTTTGGAAGATTGTAAACGTCATTAATGGTTTGGCTATCAAATGAAACTCTCGCACCTCGAACATTTATCTGTTCATATCCTACCATTGCATTGGCATAAAATTCTCTTACCAACTGAACAACTGCAGCTTTTGGCTGTGCAACGAGCTTCTCCCAACCTCGCTCAGCAATTATTCTAGCAATAGTGGGCTCCGTTGTATAAACAACCTGGATGCCTCTCTCCGGGATAATATTTCGCACACCAACTGATCGTTGGTATCTCTCAAATGCTTCCTGACTCACAAAAAGATTTTCATCATATATCTGAAGGGCTTGTGTGCGTTGTCTTTTGGAAGCCATAACGTGTATCAGAAAGAAACTTAACTAAAGGAGCAAAGGATTTCTCAAAGAGAGAAAGGTAGTGAGTTGCCCACTTGGTGAGGGACTTCAGACAGGGTAATATAACGGAGAAGATCTTGGCAATTAGCCTTTTGAATAATTTGGGTGGACAACAACATAAAATCTCGTGATGTCAATTACATCATGTGCCTCATGTCGGGAAATAATTGATAGTAGACTGTAGAAATCTGAAAAATAAGCCTGAATCACATAATGGTGATATGACACTGCTTTTGACAATATGGGCATGAACTTGATTGCAGATGGTGACCAGTGAAAGTGAACGTTGACCACTATAATTGGTGACAAGTTATCAACCGCTCATTCTGCCAAACAAACTAATACCGTTGTACAGCATAACATTTGTCATTTTCAATCATCCCCACAACAGATGGCTTCTCAAAAAATGTACTTGAGTGACTCCATTCTCGAATGAAATATCCAAGCCAATCTAACGATATCTCAAATTCAGTCTTAGTGCCAGAGGAAGATTCAACATTGTCATTGGTGAGGACACCCAAAAAGGTTTTATTAGGCTCATCTTCTTCATTATCATCAATTTCAATCTCGTTGGATGGAATGATTAAGATTTAACATTTGGAAATGATGAAGAATGAGGGCGAATTCATGCAGAAATTTGGAATATGGACTTTACTTCACAAGGGACATAATGGAAATATGCAAATTTCGTACTATAAATCTTCATCAAATCAAAGTCATGATAGAACATAAATGGTGGTGCACTTTGGAGATTACTTTTGGAGACAATTGATATGAAATTGGAAATCCCCAAACTGATCCAGTTAATGATCAAAACTCGATGATCGAGAAATGACATAACAAGGATTATCAGAAGAGTTCGGATCCTTTCCCATGAAATTCTTTAAATTGCTCACATAGGTTCCCAAATATTCCTCTAGCATGATGCATTCACATTTGTCCAACCCTAAGGTTAAGAATTAATTTCCTCGAAATTGCCCCAATATTGGACGGATTGACAATTCTTAGAAAAATTCTAAACATAAAGTTATCGTAAAACCAATTGATGGATTTTCTCTAAATTATTGTGGATGCAAATGTCATGAATAATGTGTATGAAAGGTACATATGCACATGTATGAGTGGTTAATGAACATGCAAATAATGAGCCAATGTATATATACAAAGTGTAAGTAAAGTTAAGAATAAAAGTATTTCTTGTGATTCTTAATCAGGGTCAAGTTCCTACAAACTTCTGAAAGTCTCAAACCGGATCTAAGGTTATCTCATGTGCATATGGGTAGCGAAACTTTGCGAGAGGCCACTGGATCCCGTGACTTTTGATCCATACTTGGATAACAAAAATTCATCCCTTAATACTTTAAGAGGACGTCGATCCAGGAGAGTGTCTTCCTCCACCTACACAGGGAAGTAAATCCCAAAAAGGTGGTAGATCAACCCTCACTAATTCCAGGGAAAACTTGGGCACAGAGTTATGTTTTTATATGGTCAACAGATAGTCGATTCGTCCATAGGCACTTCTGAAAGCTTTCATTGTATGCAAATCTTGTTCTTCCCATAACTCAGCTAGGGCTGTTGGTGCCTATGTTAGAAATGTAATTTTCTTCACTGGTCCCAAAGGTTGATCTCTTTCAAACTGTCTCCCCATCTTTCTTGTAATTTTTCTAACTTCTCCCTGACCTCTTGGGAATCTTCTAATGTTAGTGCATTGGTCCCTATTGGTATGATCATTCTGCAAGTACTATCTAATTAGATTACAAAGATTTGTGCTCTAGTGTATGTATGAACAAAAAGTAAGAAGGGTATTTGCAATTTAGGACATGTAAAACAAACACAACTTGGATATGTGCAACGATGTACAATCATAAGATAACAATAAACTGTTAGAAATAAGGATGCCGTTGTTGTTCCTAGTTTGATAGATAATCCTAACATGTCTGGAGATCTAATGTGCATTTGGGTTGTGTATCTAAACTACAACGCGACTACGCGAGAGGTTTACTGGATTATGTGACTTTTGATCCATACTTGGATAACAAAAGTCCATCCCTTAATACTTTAAGAGGACGTCAATCCAGGAGAGTGTCTTCCCCCACCTACACAGGGAAGTAAATCCCAAAAGGTGGTAGGTCAACCCTCACTAATCACAAGGAAAACCCGGGTATAGGGTTACGTGTGTGTAATAAATAGTGTGTTTTCGATGGCATATAAATTAATAAACTATGATATTAAACTTCATAATAAACAAAAATTAAAAATTAAGAAAAAGCATAAACATCAATATAAAGGCTCGACCCCTTCAGTAAAAACCTGGTATCCCCAGCAGAGTCGCCAGTTGTCGCAACCGAAATAGCGCCGGTACGCGTCGTGATTTTGGTTGCGACAACTAGTTGTCGCAACCGAAATCACGACGCGTACCGGCGCTATTGAGAAAATGTCTGTAAAATGTAAGAGTCGCCACCAATTGATTATAGTGCAATTGGACACTAAAAGTTAGGTCTGCGAACCAGAGAAAAATGGGTAAGAGGGTCTATTGAGTGTGGGGAAGGTGTTAGGCACCCCACAACTCCCTAATCGGTTGCCTTTTAAATTGTTTATGCTTTTCCTTAAAAATATTTTTGTATGTCTCAAATTGTTCTAATAAATTTTATGTATCGGAAAAATTGATTAATGTCTCGAGAAACCAATACTTTGATATTCTCGGATGTTTGAAAGAAATGACCTTGAGAAACCAATACTTTGATATTCTCGGATGTTTGAAAGAAATGTCTTGAGAAACCAATACTTTGATATTCTCGGATGTTTGAAAGAAATGACCTTGAGAAACCAATACTTTGATATTCTCGGATGTTTGAAAGAAATGTCTTGAGAAACCAATACTTTGATATTCTCGGATGTTTGAAAAAAAGATATTGAGAAACCAATACTTTGATATTCTCAGATTTTTGAAAGATGATATTGAGAAACCAATACTTTGATATTCTCAGATTTGGATGAAAGATGTGTCAAGAAACCAATACTTTGATATTCTCGATATCGTTGAACGTTTGACGGGTTGGATATGCGGACTTGATTTCGATTCATTTTACAAATTATCTAAATAAACATTCTAAAATAAAGCATGAAATAAAAAAAATAAACATACTTATTAATCTAATTAATATTTATACTACTTCCCTATTTTACACTACTTGGGCTCATATATATAAAAAAAATTACAACCTAACCTATTATTGAAAACCCAAAACAAACAAGCCCAAAATGCATCTAAATTCACTATGGCCCATGAATAATACAAGCAGAAACCTTAAATCTCAATCAAACCCGGCCCAAATCAAATGGAAACTGGCCCAAAAATTAAACTAACCCGAGCCTGTTAACAATGCAAACAAAACCTAAACCCCAAAAATAAAACAAATCCGGCCCGAAAAACAAATAAACCTGGCCCAGAACCAAACAAACTAAACCTAGCCTACCCGAGCCCAAATGCCCAATAACAACAAAACTAAACCTCAAATGAACCCGACCCATAAACACACAAGTAAAGCCCGGCCCGACTCGGCACTGTTCATCATCTTCTCCAAGCTTCAGCCCAACTGGCACCAGCAACATCCCCTTCCTCTGCCGGCACACCTGCATGTCTTCCCGTCCAGCCTGCAAACAAAGAAACAGAGCAGCAAACCAGCAAAACCAGATCCAAAAATCCACAATAACCTATTATTACAGTCACCTTCTATCGAAAACCGGGGTAAATAGACACCTTCAAATGGCAATCGCACCGATCAGAATAAAGTTCCAAGTGTTGTGAAGTTACTGTCCAAATTTCACTTCGATCGGACCACGGATCGTTCCCCGATCGTTGATTGAAAAACCTGTGTGCAGTGCTCCCAAATCCACTCTCCTTCCTCTTCTTTTCCTTTTTCCTTCCCCTTCTTCTTCAAGCTTCGTTCGGCCTTTTCTGGTTTTTTCCTTCCGGATCCCCCCCAAAACCAACTCCAAGTCCTCCTTCTTCAATCTGCCGACCGAGCTCCTCCTCCTCAAACAACTCCAGAAAAAATCCCCTCTGAAAAACAGTAGCTCCTCCTCCGGTTTTCTTCTCTTTGTGTCGCTGCCTCCTCCTTTAATCACCAAAAACCAGTGGCTTCCACTCCTTCTCCACTGTCTCCCACCTTCTCTGCTTTTCCTTGTCATTCTCCACCAACCCTCTTTCTTTTTTCTTCCACTGCCGCACCTTGCTTCTTTCCTTCATCAAAACCTTTTAATTGTTTTAGTCCATTAGGGTTAGGTTTAGGTGGTTTTGGGCCAATGGTTTAGTTTAAGGTGGTTTTGGGCCGGGTAGGTAAGCTAAATTGGAGTGATGGGCTTAATTAGGTAGGTTAATTTAGATGGGTAGATATTTGGACCTTAGATAAGGCAATGGGCCTAACTAGGTGATATTAGGTAGTGGATTAAATGTAAGTATTTAGGGTTTAACTTTGGGCCCAGATTTTGGTGAATATTGGTCATTAAGGTTGTTTTTGTTTTTTTTATTTTTTCCAATTTTTTATTATTATTTTATTAAAAATAGCAAGTGCCCGGACAAAAATGGGGTACTACATTGTTGTAGTATAACTTTGAATGCTTTATCCACATTTGAAAAGGGACTCATGAGAAGCACGTGGCTGCTAACATGATTGTATGTATCTTCTTAACCCATCAAAAATTGTATGATCCTTTCCCTTTCTTTTTTTGCCAAAACTTACCTCATTTTGTCACAAACACATCCACCAAACCTACAAGGTTAAATTTGATCATGCTACTAAAACTCATCCCACAAACTTTTGATTTTAGAATAGTAATATGTGACTAAGAGTGAGCCCTATTCGATTTTAGCCAATTGTCTGTGCATCTCAAAAAATTTGGTTTCACTAACTATAGCATATCTATTTTTCAAATCGGTCCAAAGCTCTTGAGCAGTATTCCGATTGGATATGCTAACCAATATATATTGAGATACACAGTTAGTTATCCAAGTCTTGATGAGACTATTTCTCTAACTCCGAAGTTGGTAGTTTGCTTCAAAAGTGTGAGGAATTGGTGAACTTCCATCCACATAGCCCTTTATGTTCCTTGCATTTAGAGCATTAAGCATGTTAGAACTCCACACATGGTAGTTTGGCACTATCAATTTGATTGTAATATTTTTGGTGATGGCAAAATCTTGAGGTAGAAAAGTGTATGGGTTCTGAAAAGGATAAGAGTTATTGAAGCATTCTGAAGGTAGTGGAGGAACATTAGGCATGTGGATGTAAATAGGCAAAGAAGGATAAACTGGTGGTGTTGCAAGTATGGGTGGTGCATTCAAGTTTGAAGGAATTCCAGTGTTAGAAAAATAAGGCACAATGACTGGTAAAGTATGCGCTAGTGTTAGGGTTTGTAATGTTTTTTTATGAGATCGCTAGGGTAGGAACTTTTGAATATGACAGAGCACCATTTTGAAAAGGATTTATGTTTTTTCTCATGAAATTCATGGCTTATGTTATAGCTATGAAACCTCAACCCAAAACCTTTGAGTTTTGATTAAAGTGCTGAGAATTTTTGGCCAGAAATAGGAGGTATTTGGACATGTATGGAAGAATAGAAGGCAAAAAGAGTGACTCCAGGCTCTAGTGCTGTGGTGCCCATTTTCTACATCGCAGCAACAGAGCTGCTGTCGAGGTGGCATCCTCTAGAACCGAAGCTACTGGTTGTGCCATCATGTTTGGCGCCAAACACAATTTTTAGATTATCAAGACTCGAAACATGCCATTTTTGAAGAAGTTTTTTTACTTAACCCAAGAGAGAGAGAGAGGATGATTGAGAGGAGATCAAGCTTGGATTTGAGTCGATTTGGGATGCTAAACAAGATTTGGAGAAGATTCAAGAAAAGTTTGTGAGTTTTGGTAAGTTTTTCTAAGTTTTTGGAAAGATAGGTTTTGTTTATATTTGTAAGAAATCTTGATCTATTGATTTATATGCTTATAGAAGTTGAATGTATACATGATTATGGATGTATATCTAGATTCGGTTGTTGTTTTGGAGTGAAAGATTGATTAGGCTAAGAATCAAGATTTTGGGAGAAAATCCTAGAGATAAAAGGTGAGTTTTTCCATATTTCTTGATTAAATTCATGTTTATATGGGTTATTGATTGTATATTGATGAGTCAATGGGTTCGATTTTTCCATATGGATAGGTTTGGCAAATCAAATCCCTAGAATAGATTTTTCATTCATTTTCCCTTACTTGGATAACAAGGTAGGGAATTTTTGCCCGTTCTTTCTTGTTGTCATTTTTTCTTTCTAATGAGTGATGTGTTAAATCTCGCAAGTGCACGAATCGAATATAGTAGTACAATGAATGCAAGTACGAGGTCGAATCCCACGAGGACAAATAATAATTCACTAGGATTACTTAACTTGACAATTAAAATAAAGCTTAACAATCTTAGTTTTCAAGTAAGTGAGAGGGAATATTGGGATAATGATTTCACCACACAATCGGACTATGAGTAACTATTATCAAATATACATATTCAATTCCAGTTCAAAGGTTGATTCTTTTCTTAAATATGTTGGTTCGTTCGATCGCGGTGCCAACATGTATCACTAACAAATGTTAATCCTGTTCGATCGCAGTTGTTAACACAAGACTAATGACCCATTAAGTTCTAAAGAACTATAACAACCAATTAATTATCTAATCCGTGATCTCAGATTCGACAATTAATTTCCTCAATCTCAATTCCACTAAGACATGTGAATTCGGATCGTTCCTTAGTCTTAGCTAGGTTAGTTTATTAGCATACTCAAATGGTGATCAAACATCTAAATACACAACAAACTTATAAGCACAGAGATTAAAGACAAGAACTATAAACTGAATTTGTATAACAACAACTATTAACTCATAATCCTCAATATGGGTTACATCACAATCCCAATATAAAAGTGTTTAGTTACAAACCATGTTCAAGAACAAGAGAAATAAACTAGTAAGAAACATGAACTAGAGTAGAAGAAGAAAACCCCCTTCAATGGATGGAAGGATCTCTTGAAGCTTTCTTGAAAGATCTTGAAGAAGAAGAAGAAGAACAAAAGCTCCCTCTTGTGTTGTTGGTGTCTCTTGTGTTGATCTCCCTCTTGTGTTGCTCTCTCTCTTGGAATGGTCTCCACACCATATAAAAACAATATCTAACCATAACTTTTCACTTACTTTTCATAAATATCTGTAACTTACTATTTTTAGTAAGTTGCAGATATTTAAAGTTTGCAGATATTTGTCATTTTCGCCCAGTAATGCTCGAGCGGTCTCAGGTGTTCGAGCGTGTCATCAGTAGAAAATTTACTGGTTTGTAAAGGCAGTTTTAGCCCGCTAGAGCGTACTCCAGCGCTCGAGCGCTTCTTTACATTTTTAGCACGCCAGCAGTGTAAAACTCTCTGGTCTATCTTCACATTTTTAGCACGCTAGAGCGTGCTTCAGCGCTCGAGCGCTTCTTCAGCATAGCAAGTCCAGTTTTACTGATTTTGCAACACTTTGAGACATATCTCCTGAAATTCAAAACATCAAAGATTCTCATAGAAAATATACTCATTCCATCTATTTATAGACAATAACATATGGAAATTAAAGCACTAAAATGAGTACAAAATGGATAGATCGAGCGGTTAATTTTCTTCATTGGCCGATTAATTTGTGTTTTTACCGTAATTGTGCCTAAGGGAGTATGTGTTCCAATTGTTTGGATAATTGGATGTGCTTGTACACCTTTACATATTCGATCTTCTATTGAGCATGAGTTAATCTTGAACATGCATCATGTTGTAGTATATGTGTGTGTGTGTATGACTGATTATATATATATATATATCATTGCATTACATGTTGTCCTGTATTGTTGATGCATGGGGAGCTCGGGTATCGACTTAAAATCCCTTATGATTTACTGAAAGTCACATGTGAGGATGGTGGGGTGTCATGGCTTTGATACGAGTTCATATGACTTCCATGTGAGGTAACACACACAAAAAAGAGGGACCAGAGTTTGATTTAGTCTAGATATGGTGTGGACGTGATAATAATCATGTGAATAGGCAAACCTTCTGGGATGAATTATTGATGAGGGGTTTCCTCAGAGGGAATATTCTATTTCATGTATTTGTATGCGTACATGTTTATGTTATTGATAGCATGTTGTTGCATTTACCCTTCCTTTGAATTCGACCGAATGTTATTTATTACTCTTTTCACTCTGCTAGGCTTCTAGCTCACCCTTTCCTTTTCTTTCCTCCACACAAGTGAGTCCGGTTTTGGTACCACCGATTTAGATCAGTAAGAGCATTTGTGACATGGATGGCTCTTGGAGACATTAGGATGAGGGTGTGAATTTGTAGTGATACTCACAACACGTGTTTTGTATAATTTGTTATATATATATGTTTATCATTGTGATTGGCACCTGATTGGTGTGGATACTTGTTCAGTTGGGAGGGTATGTCATTTGATTGTGGCTCTTGGACCAGATTGTAGACCTTGAGTTTGATGATACGTTCATTGTGACTTACATATGTGATATGTATTGTATTATTAGTTTGTACATGGTCTGAGACCCTATTAGGCTGTGAGAATGCTCGTTGATATTTTGCCTGAGGCCCTACTAGGTTATTGATGTGATGTGTACGATTGCTGCGCTTTGATTCAGGTAGGCACTCACCAATATACATGGAAGTGCTACCAGATTTTCAATTGATAGTATTGACTTTGTCTAGTGGATTAGGGTTGAATTTGTATGTTTGGATACATTGGTGACCTAGAACAATGCGGGAAGCACCAAGTAGCATCTCCCGAGTAGGGATGCTACAATAGCAGCTTCTAGTGAAGATGTTGAACATGGATAAATGGAGGATTCATATGCTATAATACAATGATATAATGTAATAATTTGTGTTTTTTTGTGCAGATTAAAGAAGAAGAACAAAAGATTCTACACACAAGAAGAAGATAGAGAGTAGAAAAGCATAGCAAATGGTTTGAATTTCATTCACTCTAACCCTTAACGGGTATAATTGTACAATATATATCTACATGGACCTGACACATATAACGATCAACAGATATGACCTACAAGTACAGTACATGGCATTATTTGAAATAAAGAGAATGGCAGCCCACTATAAAAAGCCCAAAATGCAGACAAAGTAATATAAGACTAATTGAATAGAAGCCCAACATAGAAGGGCCAAATCAATGCAACCTTTATAGCCCATGCCTGTCATTGATCATTCTCTAAAGATCAAAGCAAACCAGAGAAACTGAAAACACGAACCCTAATCATGGTCGATTTTCTGCAAACTATCAAAGATAATACGTAAGAATAGTGAGATGTTAAGAACACGACTTGAACTCTAAATCCTAAACGGTAAAATTTTATTCATTTCTATATAAATCAACCATCAAAAAGAGACATCTTGAAATTCTAGGCTTGAGTTTTAATTTATGAAATACGATGATTTCATACTTGATGGAAATGGTTTTGGTCTTCTTTATTTTATAGAGATTTTTTTTTTCATTTTTTTTAGCTCCTTATGGAATATGCTACTTGGATGATGCTTCTAAGCTGATTTTGTTATCTTTCTGTCAAAGCAAAATTTGCACCGATTGAATGAATTGCTTAAAGAAATAAAAAGTACTTAAGAAAATAACACAAGAATATACGTGGTTCGGCAACTTGCTTACGTCCACGGAGTTTGATATTTTATTCCTTACTGAATGCCTGTACAAATGTGTGAGATTGATCTATATTTATAGGCCTTGGGGAGTTAACCATTTTTGGTAACTTCTTAACTGTCGAGTAACTGCTCAACTGCCGGATAACTTCAACCGTCGAGTAACTGCTCAACCGTCGAGTAACTGCTCAGCTGCCGGATAACTTCAACCGTCAAGTAACTGCTTAACCGTCGGATAACTGCTCAATCGCCGGATAACTGCCCAACCGTTTGGTAACTGCTCAACCGTTAGGTAACTGCTTAACCGCCAGATAACTGTTTAACCAGCGGATAATTGTTTCTGGATAAACTCTTTTGTTCAGAGGTTACCAATCTTCTAGAACCATACTAACATATAGAGTGTAGTATTCTACTCCACATAATTGTACTGACATACGGTGCGTATTAATTTCTCCACAAATACCCCCAGTCTTTTTATTTATTCCAAAATTTTTGAGATAAATATAAAAGACTTTTGGAATTTCTACGGAACATGTTGCTTGATCAAAGGACTTCTTCTAGCGTCATTTGTCTGCTCATCCTTACTCGAATCTAAGAACAATGCTTGAAGAGACCGTCATGACATTTCGATCAATTGAAGACCTCCTTAGTCACTAGGGGTCTTATTTATTTTCATTATTAGTTGTAGGAGATAGCCTCTTTGGTATCTTTTACTAATCTCTTTAACTAGTAGTAGGATTTAGCCTCTTCGGCATCTTTTACTTGTCTCTTTAGCTAGTTAGAGCATTAGCCTATTCTGCATCTTTTACTAGTTTCTTTAACTAGGAGGATTAGCCTATTTAGCATCCTTTTCTAGCCTCTTTAACTCATAGTAGAATTTAACCTATTTGACATCTTTTACTAGTCTCTTTAACTAGTAGGAGGATTAGTTTCTTTTACTAGTCTCTTTAACTACTAGTAGGATTTAGCCTCTTCGGCATCTTTTACTAGTTTCTGTAACTAGTAGGAGGATTACCCTATTTGGCATCATTTTCTAGCCTCTTTAACTAGTAGTACAATTTAGCCTATTCGGCATCTTTTACTGGTCTCTTTAACTAGTTAGAGAATTAGCCTCTTCGGCATCTTTTACTAGTTTCTTTAACAAGTATGAGGATTAGCCTATTCGGCATCCTTTTCTAGCCTCTTTAACTAGTAGTAGAATTTAGCCTATTCGGCATCTTTTACTAGTCTCTTTAACTAGTAGGAGGATTAGTCTCTTTTTTGCTAGTCTCTTTAACTAGTAGTAGAATTTAGCCTCTTTGACATCTTTTACTAGTCTCTTTAACTAGTGGGAGGATTAGCCTATATTGTCTCTTTTACTAGCCTCTTTAACTAGTAGTAGAATTTAGCCTCTTCGACATCTTTTACTAGTCTCTTTAACTAGTAACAGAATTTAGCCTCTTGGGCATCTTTTACTAGTCTCTTTAACTAGTAGGAGGATTTGTCTCTTTCACTAGTCTTTTTAACTAGTAGTAGAATTTAGCTCTTCGGCTAAGAACTAAGACTCAATTAGCTTTTTTTCCTTTACTAATATCTTTAATTAGTAAATTGAAGTCTCTTTGGCAATACAAAAAAAGGACTGACATAGCCATATGAATAAAAAAAATTATTTCATTATTGAAAATAAGTAACCCATAGGCATCATATTTTTATAGTACGCACTACAGATAGAATTCCCTCAAATTGGAGATTGCGTTCTAAACACGTAAGGGAAACTTTCCAAAGGACAAAGGCCCCAACCTAAAAGCTCTTTGCTTTGACACTCTTGTCGTATGATTGTGATATCATTTATCGGTAGGTAGCTAAATGTACTACATCCTAATCCCCGCATTCCTTTTGGATGACAGATTTGGAACTTTCGTTGACATTCAGCTTATGGGTGGCTAGTTTTGGGTCCACTCCTGACATTTCATAGAGGTCCATGCAAATACCCCCAGGTGCTACTTGCACCTTCTCTACATCTTCCTCAAGCATGACATACTATTTTATCCTTTCTTTCCATGCAACCATATTCCTTGGTGATGCCATAGTCAAGCTCTCTCGCAATTTATGATCCCGTGCAAGCCCCAATCGGAAGGTAGCCATTGTAGTTTTTTCATTGCAGTCCTTGATATCTGTGTAAGTATCCGAATACCTTGTTGCATATTCCCGGAGTGATTCTGACTTCTTAGGTGTAAAGCAAACAAACATATCCAAGGTTGTTGGATCTCTACTATTTGTTATGAATCTTGCAACGAAAATACACACAAGATCCTTTTAGGATGAAACTAAATTCTCCGGTGTTGATGTAACCATTTCATGGTTGTCGTCTCGAGGCTCGATGTAAATATCTTACACGTGAGTCCAGCCCACAATGCCATCTTGTGGGTGTAACTCGAAATATGCGCTATTGGATCAGTCTTTCCATCATAGATTATAAATGTCGGGGGCGAGAACTTGCTTTGTGGGTCTTCCAATCGTAGAGCCCATACGAAAGGTGTGGAAGTCAATTTCCTAAGCTTTGTTCTGCTTTCTTCTGAGTGAGCCATAGGACCTCCCTGGTCTCTCTCTTTGTTCTAACCCTTGGGGAAGGGCTCCAACGCCTAGTACTTCTTATTGACAGTGGGGATCTATTTCTCTCTCCCCTTGGGGATGGTGTACGCCTTCTCCTTTCAGTGGCTAGTCCTCTTCCCCTGTGTGACCTCCTAGTGCTATCACTTTCTTTCTCTCGAACACGTTTCGGGTATCTATTCTTAACATCCGGGACTACGCTCTGGATTTCACTTGTCAGACGCTTTCCTTTCCTCCTCATGATCTGAAGACTCTCCCTCAGGGCTCAGGCCTACTCTTGCCTCTCTTGTAAGTCCTCCTCGACCTCCAATTTCGTTTTGTTCAGAATTTGTTCTTCTACTTCATCGTGTCCATGTTGATTCCTATCTCCTTTTGAGTGTAGAGAACATTATCGCCATACCTCTTCCGGTATTTGTGACATGACTTTGAATTGAAACTCTTCGTTTTCCACAGACGACGCCAATTGTCGATCCAAAATTTGCACCGATGGAATGAAGTGCTTAAAGAAATAAAAAAGTGCTTAACAAAATAACACAAGAATATACGTGGTTCGGAAACTTGCCTACGTCCACGGAGTCTGATCTTTTATTCCGTAGTGAATGCCTGTACAAATGTGTGAGATTGATCTATATTTATAGGCCTTGCAGAGTTAACCATTTTTGGTAACTTCTCAACTACCGAATAACTGCTCAACCGTCGAGTAACTGCTCAACTGCCGGATAACTTCTCAACCGTCAAGTAACTGCTCAACCGCCGGATAACCACTCAACTGCTTGCTAATTGCTCAACCGTTGGGTAACTGCTCAACCATTTGGTAACTGCTCAACCATCAGATAGCTGTTTAACTGCTTAACCGCCAGATAACTGTTTAACCATCGGATAACTGCTTCTGGATAAACTCTTTTGTTCAAAGGTTGCCAATCTTCTAGAATCGTACAAACATTTAAAGTGTAGTATTCTGCTTCACAGAATTGTACTAACATACGATGCATATCAACTGCTCCACACTTTCAATGGTGAATGGAGATATCAAATCCTAATCAACTTAAAAGAGTGCAAGGAGCCACTCCTCGTGAATCAACATCATGTGTGAAGATGACCTATTATATGTCTTGTTTATCATGTGTCCAATATTCGGTGGTTCACAATGTTTATTTTTTTTAATAATCGAAAATCCCACCATAGAAATATGTCATTTGAATATTCGATTTGGGTCTAAACTCGGGCTATCAGGAACACACATAAGTTTTTTTAACTGATAATAGGATAAGGTGTGTCAAAACTCACTGCATGACCACAATGATATTGCTCTTAGTGGGATTGAACTCAAAACTTTTCGAGTTCATAGGTTTATTAATCTCTTCTGTATAGAGGTAATACACTACCACACTCCTAACTACGACCTTTCCCATGTTATTCATTCGTTTTGCTATTCCAACCCGAATGTCATTAGTCTATACAAGGAAAGAACAACAACTTCAAATACCCTTTTGTAAGTATAGTCTATGGAAGAATTAGAATATGATCAACGTACAGAAAATGTAGTGGTTGCATTATGGGGATTCCTAATCAAGCTTATCCGTCTCAGGACAAATGACAATAAACTTTTGTATTAAAAAACTAATGAACATGTGAAAGGCCTTAATCACAAGACTATATAGTTTGCCATTAGATATAAGAAGATGTCGTGACTCCTTGAATTTTATACATTTATGAAACGTGTTTGCCTATTGTATTACTAAATGATGTCCTGAGAAGTTTTTTGTGTTATACCTCGATCCCCAAGTTATAAAGGAAATTGTTAAGATTTATAAAAAGTCGCATATTGATTTTGTGTGAGCTAATGATGTGATTTATAAACGTGAGTTCAACCTTGAACACTTAAGACGCATTTTGAAAGACAAAGTCATACAAACATTAAGCCTCATTAGTGTATATAAAACAATAGTTAGTTTGTTTAGTCTATACACGTGTCATCTGTCTAGTGTTTTGGTGTAATAGTTAGTTAAGCAAGTGGTGATACATGCTCCCACGTTTTGCTATTTATAGATGTATTATCTTGGTGAACTTTCTTAATGAGAATTACAAAGAATTCTAGAACATCTAATATGGTATCGGAGCATCTGTAATTTTCTTGCTTTTTCTCTTGTTTTCTTCTGCTTTCTTGCTGCTAATTCGTCATAAAAGGCACTGCGTCAATACTTTCATCTCTCTCCAGACAAAATCTTCTTGATTCATCAGCGATTGATCCGTCTGATCCTTTCTATTTGCATCATTCTAATAACAATCCAGGTTTGATTCTTGTTTCTCAAACACTCACAGGAGAGAATTATGCATCCTGGAGTCGCTCTATGCTCATTTCCTTGTCTGTTAAGAACAAGCTTGGATTCATCGATGGTTCGATTCAAAAACCATCATCTGCTGATTCATCTCTGATGAAGCTCTGGTCCAGGAATAATGATGTGGTTATATCTTGGATCTTGAATTCTGTTTCTAAGGAAATTTCAGCTAGTAAATGCTAGTTCAGGAGCATTATCAGACCTGAACACTTTGACTACTGCATTAAATTGAGTAGAGATCATATTAAAAAATCTGGGAATGACGAGAGAAGCATCAGACTTATGATGGAGCAAATAGACCCATGTAAATCGACTGTGATCATCAACCAAGGTAAGAAAGTATCGAAAACCAGTATAGGAAGCTGTATGAAATGGTCCCCAAATGTCACAATGCACGAAATCAAATGGTTTTAAAGATCTATTATTATTGGACACAAAAGCCAATCGTCTTTGTTTAGCTAAAGGACAGATATAACATGGTACATCTTTATTAGGCAAAGTTGCTGAATCAAACTGCAGTTGAGATCTCAAAACATTGAGACGTGAAAATGCGAGATGTCCAAGCCTGTCATGCCAAAGACTGGCAGAGATATTATTCACTTTAGCGTCAGGAACAAGATTGATTGAATCTGTAGAAGAAGTACTGGAATGATGAATGTAAAGACCATCCATGTAATCAGCCCTGCCAATCATCCTGTGGCACTGATCCTGAATGAAACAGGATTGAGAAGAGAAACTCACAATAAGTGGACTGTCATTAAGAAGTGCACTCACAGATAAGAGATTGTACTTGAATTGTGGAAGTTTTCTACAATCTTTGAATTCATCACAGTATCAACAATTGATTCACATGTTATCGTCTCGTGCTGTCTCTAGTGCATCTACTACTTCATCAATTGAGAATGGTGAATCTTCAGTTGTCACAGGTACTTGTTTGTCCCTATCCGTGGATGTTAATTTTGTCTCTTCTTCTTGGATTATAGATTCTGGTGCTACTCGGCATGTGTGTTCCAATTCCAAATTTTTCAAGACCATGAAACCTCTTCATGGTTCCACGGTTACACTTCCTAATCTTCAGAAGATTGATGTTCATTTTAGTGGTGATATACAGCTGCATGCTTCTCTTGTTCTGAAGAATGTATTGTTTTATATACACTAATAGGCCCAAATACATCAAGTAAATTGGATCTAACCTCTCTCACTTCATTCTTCAACATCTCACACTTGTTATTCTTGTCTCTCAATTTCTTCAAAGGATAACAAAAATGATCACATTCTTATATATATTCTGAATCTGAAAGATTATTCACCTAAATGAATGATAGAATAAGTTATGACAAAGTATGATTAGTCTAGTGTTATCTCCTAAACTGCCTCCAGTTTTCACTACAAGGCCCCCTATTCGGTGTGCATGAAAGTGTTGGAATTACTCCTTCAGTTATCTTATGGTTTGATTTTGGTGAATTTTTAGAAGAAATCACATGTTAGTTCTTTTGGTGTTTTTACCTTTTGGTACATTTCATGAACACTACGGTGAGGAAATCTTGAAAAATTCAAGAACGTTAATATGCAAAAGACTATAATTTATGGAAGAAAATCCAATATAATAAAGGGAAAGTTATTCATCAATTAACTATAAAGTTGCAAGGCCAGGCTACAATGAAAGCCCATAACGAGGCCCATAACGCCACAGGCTCAAGCAATAAGGTCTGGCCCTGATAGCACTAGCACACCTATATTTTCTAATAGCAAACACCAATTGTCAATCAGTACTGATTTTTGGTAGTGTATATATAGGATATTATTAATTAATCTCCCCTACAAGCAAGCTGACCAAGACCAGAAACAGTTCCACCAGCATTAACACAGGAGGCTCGAGCCGGTTGGTTCATGTAAGTAAGCTTCACATCCTCCATTGTGATACCATTACAGGGGTACTTGTTGCTACAATCCAACTTCACTGCAACCTCTGTCGCCGACGATCCATGGATGTCTTGGTAAACCACATCGCTTATCTTAACTCCAGAAGCCTGTCCGGGACAACCTTTGTCGTTGGGACAGTAATTTTGATCGATGATAATTGGGTTTTGGACACTGGTCATTGTGCAATGTTGGAACAAAATGTTCTTAGCAAAACCATTACTTGGTCTTCCCCAAGCCTTGATTCTCACTCCATTCTCTGTTCCACTAAATTGAGCACCTGTTACTGTCACATTCTCTACTCCTGCCTCCTGAAGCTCCTTCCCCAAACTCCCAATACTATATCAACGTTAACATTTGTGTTAGCTTACCTTATGAATTTATGATCAATAGTTACTATTTATTATTTAGATGGTCGTTAAATATTACCTGATGCCATGACCAGGGCCGCAAGCAACGTTTTCAATCCAAAGGTTGGTGGTGCCAGGGCCAATGGAGACACAATCGTCACCAGTTGCAATCCTAGCATTTGAGATTGTGACTCCAGTGGAACCCTGAACGTGAATGCCATCAGTGTTGGGGCTATTTTCTGAGGCAGACACCTTTACTCCTTGCAATTTTACATTGTGGCAGCCATCGATGACAATGTGGAACATTTTGCTATTTAAGGATGTTAATCCTCCAATCACTATGTTGTCTGAATTTGTGAACTTCAATGACTGCAACACATAGTTGTCCAATCATATATATATACCCCAAAATTTTACTATACAACTAATAAAGAAATCCACAATGATTTTATAACCTCAGTTTTCCTCTACCTCAAATGAGGACCATTAATAAATAGAAGTGTCGTACTCTTTTATAAAAATAAAAAAAAATAAAAAAAATCCACAAACTGTAAGAAAGCATACCGTAGCGCCTTGGGGGCAGTTCTTCCCGGAAGCCTTGCAATCCCACAAGGATGTGCCTTGGCCGTCGAGTGTCCCACCGGAGATGGTGACACCACTGACATCCCTGAAGACGACCCAGGTGTCGGAATTCAAATCAGAAGGAGCCACAAGTGTACCATCAATTTGGACAACAATGGCAGTATTCTTGCAAGGACCCTTCAAATCCACATTGCCAAGCAAGAAGCTTCCTTTGGGGACATAAATGGTGGCTGGGGCTGTGGAACCACAGGCCTGAGCCCATGCATCCATCAAGGCGTTGGTTGCAGTGGTGCCATCTGGTCTTGCTCCAAAAGTGACCAAGTTGTATTCTGCTGCAAATGCTCCTAAGTGAGAACATGTGAAGAAAAGCACAAATGATACAACGGAATAAGTATATGCTGCCATATATAATATAGTATATTTGTACGTGTGAAAGACTAAGGAATAAGAGAATTAATTATGAGAGAAGCTAATTAAGTTTGTGGAAAGGTGGAGGGTCTTGGGAGGTATTTATAGATACAAATTCAGTAGTGTTGATATTAAAATTTCAAAGCTAGACCACGTTTTTCCATGTATAAATAGTCCAACCATATTCCTTAATTTCATCGATTTTTTCCATGTGTAAACAGTCAAATGCACGTAAATTATGCTAAATTTAATTAAATATTATTATTAGTATTAAAGAGGTCCACAAATTAATCTATCCCCCATGATTTTGGATGGTATAAAAAAGTGTCTTGAAGTAGGTGTGTCTATATTGCCTGAAAAATGAGGGGTGAGTCTTAAATTAATCATTTAATTAATTATCATTCCGACAATGAGAATAAAACAACCAAAAATAAGTTAGGCTCGAAACTTGGGTTGGGGCGGGATCCAAAGACCCGTCTAAATGTATAAGTCCTCAGTATGTAAATAGAGTGTTAATTACAGGTTATGCAGCGTAGAAACAATGCCAAATTTAAGACTTCCAAATAAATTAACTACTTTTCTTAAAATGATTATCACTGCGCTATATGCCTTGGGAGCTAAGTTAGGCTTGGAACTGTTTATAGCAGTCTCGTCCGTGTTGTTCTTTGAACAGGGACAAAAACTGTGCCTTTTATACAGGACAAGCAGTCATGGGTTTTTTATTTTTTAATTTTTACTAATAATTAAGGAGGAGGACAAGCAGAGAAGGGATAAAAACAAAAACTGAATTAAAATGTAAAATAAATAAAGAAAATTTGAGGGTTGTAGCGCAATATGCTGGAAGTTGGAGGGGCAAAATGGAGTAAATCAAACGAGGGATGGAACCGCGCGTGGGGTGAGGCATGACGAGTGGCATGTAAAACGGAGAAGAAATCGGCTGAAGAAAATATTATCTTCCTTTATCTGAATCTCCATGCCTTACTTCCAATTTCAATCACATCTCAATTGCCTGACCGTGCATGTATACATACACACTATTTTTTGCTTACAAAATAGAAACATACAAGTTTGTTATTTGAGTATTCGACATGAATTTAAATTTGGACCGTTTGGTATGTGTGTAAAGATGTTTTTCACTTGACGATTAGATAAGTTAAGTCAAAGTGTCAAATGTGCGATCACAAAATATTGCACAAATTAAAAATCGAATTCAAAACATTTAAATAAATGAAAGGGATAATGTAGAGTTTCTTCAATGAGTGTTTGCTTCCTGCTTAATGGTAGTGTCTCAACTCCACCTCTAAGAAGTCAAGGGTCCGAGGCATGGAGGCGTGAGATTTCTCAGCAAATTCTCATTGGGTGTCCTCAATAGGCATAATACCTACTTGAGTGCTGAATTCACCCCTCCTCGACACACATGCTACTCGAACACACATGCGGGTGTTTATGAAAATTCATCAAATCAATAGTATTTATATCAGAGAATATGATAGTTTGTAGAGAATATTTATAGATATGATTAAAAAAAATTATTGATGAAAATGATGAATACTGAATTAAAAAGGTGGGGTAGAAGGGTGTATAGAGTGGAAATAGTGGGTGTATTTAGCTTCTTCCATTCTGCATACCTCATAGCTTTCGAAAAAACAACGTCCTAAAATTGAGAAAGTCATTTTCCATTTATAAAGTCTTAAATTCGAGTTGGTTGAATAACATTTCTAGTTGATTATTTTTATTTTCCGAACTCAAACACGATCCATAAAATGAGAAAAATATTTTTTAAAAATTAATTTTCTGTCAAACAAATTGAACAATCCTAATCCATCTCCACTTATATATTCAATCCCCATGTGAAGATCTCCTTATCACATGTTGACAATATTGACACATATATCGTAATTTTAGCAAAAGATGATGGCATGTAGAATTTGTTAGTTTTCTTCTTTCAGATACAAATATATATATATATATGTATATGTTACATCAGCATGTCATTTATATATATATATATATATATATATATATATATATATATATATATATGTAGACAGAGGGAGTCATATAAACATATATGCATAGAATATATTGGGGCCTAATCGGTGTTTTAAGGTTTTGAGAATTCTTTATTTTAATAAGACATCCATTTTATTTTATTTAGGGGAATTAGGATGGGGATTCAAACTTACTTCTTATTAGAAGGGACGATTTTACATGCATAGTGGGCAGGATCACTTGCATTTCAAGGCATCCTTGTTTAAGACACTTTTTGGTTTTTTCACATGATGCTGAATAAATTAACGACTTAGTGTTGAAAAAAATGTACGACGACTAATTATAGAGGTGTAATGTGAAATATAGGTAAGAAATTTTTTAATCTGTTGCCTCTTGAGATTATTCATGTCAACAATCACCACTATACTTGGTCAAGTCTAATTGATCCTCTGCCGCAATTAGTTACGCATTTGATTTTCAAACCCTCAACCAAAGTGATTTTTAACTTTATAGCATTAGTTTTTCAGTTTTTAAATGGAACGAATATCCTACGACTATATCGATTTTTCCTCGATATATACACACGACATGCGGATGATTATCTAAAAATTAATAGGTCTTGAAAAATGTGGATAATAAAATGAGTCATGCATAGTCAACATGACAGGTGGCGTACGTAAGAATTGAAGAATGTCTACGGTAGGTCAGTGATTTTCCCCTCTCAATAAAATATTATGTATATTTTAATTGTTGAAATTCAATGGTTGATGAATTGAGAAGAAGCTAGATAAAGCATCACCTCAGGGGACTGAAGTCTAATCTCACATGGGTATGCCTAAGAAGGCTTCACCTTGCCATCATCTCAAGTCGAGGTCTAACCTGACATTGATATGCCTAAGAAGGCATTACTAATAGGGTGGAGGTCTAATCTCGAATGGGTATGTCCAAGAAGGCATCACCTTCTCATCATCTCAAGCCAAGGTCTAACCTCGCATTGATATGCCTAAGAATGCATCACTTATGGGGCAATAATATATCGTAACAGGTCTAATCTCGCTATGCCTAATGAGGTATGACCCCAGGGGGCTAAGGTATAAACTCGCATGGGTATGACTAAGAAGGCATCACCTTGCCATCATCTCAAGTTGATATCTAACCTATCATTGATATGTTTAAGAAGACATCACCTCAAGGAACTGAGGTCTAATCTCGTGTGGGTATGCCTAAGAAGACATCACCCCTGAGGTCTAACCTCTCATTGACATGCCTATGAAGACATTGCCCAAGGATTGAGGTCAAACCTCTCATGGTTATGCCGAAGAAGGTAGTGGTTGAGGTCTAAACTCGCTAGCAAGAATACGCCCCCAAGCTGAATCTAACTTCGCATGCATGGATATGCCAAAAGCATCATCCCAAGCCTAAAGTCTAACCTCACTCACATGGATTTGCCATAAAAAAAACTTCAATCTAACCCGAAGTCGAACCCCACATGAATACAAAGTTAGGTACTCATCCAAAATTAGGTTACATTAATATATAAATATTAATTTTATTTATATAATTTTATTTATGTTGAAGAAAAAAAATTGAATTTTTTTTTAAAAAAAGGGTGGAATCTTTCCACCATTTGGCCAAGGCTTTAAATATCCTTGGTTCGACGGTCATCATGTCCGACCAGCCTTGGTCGGACGTGATAGTCTGACTAGGCACAGCCAAGTCAAATTTAGTACTCGGATCAGACAAAACCTTGCTTAAAAAAAACAAAAAAAAGGTTGCACGCATAGGGGATCGATCAGGGAGGAACCCCTGGTCAAACGCGCCGCACCTAGTCAAGCCCGATTAGGGAACAATTCCTGGTTGCATATCCAACAAGCAATCCCAATCTTGATCAAACGTGAAGAGTTTTTTCAAAAAAAGATGAAAAGAAAGAAATAGAGAGAGACACCATTTTGACCAATAAGACAAGAAATATAAGACGGAAATAACCCATGACAAGCGATGACTTTGAGCCTTCATCTCTTATTTTCTAAGAAAGAAAGAAAAAGACAGAGTAAAGACTTGGGGTTTTTGTGGATGATAAAATGGCTCATGCCTAGTTAATATGACAGGTGGCGTAAGAATTGAAAAATGCCTATAGTAGCTTGCTAGAGAGCAAACAGATGATCAACCCAACCCAATGTGGTAAGGGAAGGGCCTCAACCCAGGGGAAAGGAAAAAGTTGTCTCAAAGGTTACAATGGCTGAAGATTAAATGTTGTAACTTCTCATAGAGATTAATATTGGAGATTAAATGATAATCTTAGGTAGTGTTTGGTTGATCATTTCATCCAGTATATAATTTAACATATAACATATATGCTACACAAAAAAAATTATATAACCAAACATCCAACAACAATTTTACCATTTAAGCCACCATTTTAAAATGCTACATCAAAAAGCATTTTCAACAACATTTACATTTTATCAAACATGAAAAGTCTAAACTACCCCTTAAATTTTAGTCAAATGACCAAAATTTCATTTATCTTAATAATCTATTATTTATTTTTATTTAGGAATATATTCATTTATATTTAATAATAAATTTATATTTAATAATATATTAATTTTTATTTATATTTAATAATATATTTATTTTTAAATCATATATTCAATTATATTTAATAATAAATTTTTATTTATTTTCATTTAATAATATATTAATTTATATTTAATAGTATATTCATTTATATTTAATAATATATTTATTTTTAAATAATATATTCAATTATATTTAATAATAAATTTTTTATTTATTTTCATTTAATAATATATTAATTTATATTTCATATATATTTAATTATTTATATTGAATAATATATTTATTTTTAAAAAATGTATTCAATTATATTTAATAATAACTTTTTATTTATTTTCATTTAATAATATATTCATTTATATTTAATAATATATTTATTTTTAAATAATATATTCAATTTTATTTAATATTTTATTTATTTATATTTAATAATATATTCATTTATATTTAATAAAAAATTATTTATTTTTATTGAATAATTTAATATTATTTAGTAATATATTTAATTATATTGAATAATTTAATAATTTATACTTAATAATATATTCATTTATATTTTGTTTATTATTATATTTAATTTATTATTATAATACAAATATAATATTTAATAATGATAATATTATTAAATATAATTAAGTATAATAATAAATAATATAAATGAATATATTATTAAATATAAATAATTAAATATATTATAAAAAAATATAATATATATTTTGAAAAATATTTTTTAATTTGTGCAACTACCCCGACATGTAATTAGCCACAATATTTGATCCAGCATATATGTTTCTCCAGAAAAAATAACTAAACAGTCTCAGCATTTGAAACAGCATATATATCAGTATTTAAAACAGCTTATACGCTTCTCAGCATATAAGCCGAATTATATGCTACATGCAAAAATTTTGGTTATATAATAATAATAGAAAAAAAAATGCGTAGCTTAAGGTCAAGATATATCCATTTGGTGATGGTGTAATCTATCTATACCTTTCTTATATACCCGTGTTTTTTTGGGGCGTTTTCCCGGCGAGTCCCGTTTGTTTTTGTTTACTCTCGTGAGTGGCCTCTGTCTTTGGCCTCCATCTTGGCGCAAAACGGCGTCGTTTCACTAAGACCAAAACCTAACCTTCCTTCCTCTTTCGGCCCCTGCACGATTTCTGGCTTCCACTTCTCTGATCTTTGTCTCTCTTCCTTTTCTCGCCCGCAGACAAACCCTAGCCTTCCTTCTTCCTCCTCTGATCTTTGTCCCTCTTCGTTTCCTTGCCCCCATCAACCGATTCTTCGCCACCAATCCCACCTTCCTAATCATCAACGGCCTTCCCATCAACGATTGTGTTGTTGGCCACATGTTTTCTATGTGATTGAATCGAGGAGACCAATTTGGTGTTTTGATGTTTTGCTAATTTGGTATAGTGGGTACTCTGCATGATTCTTGAGCGGTTTGCTCTGGTCTTCTATCCGACCTTCCAATTGTTTTCATTCTCTTTGGTTTCTGTTGAACTCTGTATTCTCCCTCTCCACGGCTTTCCCTGGTTAGATAGCGACACGAGCATTTTTTGCCCCTAGCCACAGAGCTGGACCAGCTGGTCAAGCAAAACGACATCGTTCCACTAGCGAGTCACTTCGACTGCCTTTGTTCGCGTCTGCGACTTCGACTTCGACTTCGACCTGGGCATGGACATGGGTATGGTGATTAGACTGGTTCCTTGCAAGGTGGTGTTAACGTTATTGCCCTCTGTTTTTGTGATCCTCTGCTTTTGCAATTCTTAGGCTACTTAGGTGGTTGCGAGAGTTCTGAGCTTCATTTTCCATCTGGTGATTTTCGTCTTTGCCCTCTAGATCTGTTGGCGGCTTATTCGTTTTTGCTCTCTGATTGTGTCTCTGCTTTTGTGGGCTGTGTCCATGCGTTTTTAGGTTAGATCCGAGCTTCGCCTTCATCTTAGATACTTTCGTTGGTTTCCATTTTTGAATTAATGCTTTGCTATCGCTAATCTTATGTCTCATTTGTTCCGCTGCAGCTTGATCGATTAGCATTTTCAGGGGAGTTTTTTTTGTTCAACAGGTAGGTTAGTTATTTATTTTTCATCTCACTTGCGCTGTCCTGTTGGTGATATATTCTTTTAATCCTTTTTGTCGCTAATTTTCTCACTCATTTGTTCACCTTCAGCTACATGGGTGACCTATATCAGTTGGCATCCTCTGGTGTAGTTTGTTTTGTTCAGGTTAGTTCTTTTTTTTTTCTTTCTTGCATTATTGTCTTATCTTTTCTTCTCGATTGTATTTGGGTACTTGGCCTTTGCTTCTCACTATAAGTGTTTATCTTACATGTTCTTTGTTTTTGCTATTTTTTAGTTATTATTTTGCCCTGTGTTTTTTGCTCCTTCGTCTTTCTATTGGATTGTGGTTCTATTTTCGCCTGTATCTTCTAGGCTTTGTTTTCAATTCACATGTTTATAGTTGTCGATAGTGGTCAGGTAAAATTAATGTGTTGTTCACTTCACTGGATGATTAGGTCTTTAGCATTTTTAGCTGTCTCTATAATCCCTCTCTAACCTCTCCAAATTACATGTGATGATATTTTCCAGGATTGGTGTTACGTAACTTCACATTTCATCTGGGCAAGCTGCTACTTTGATGTCATCATTCATTTGCAGTTAAACATTCCCTGCAAGGTTGGTGATTATTTTCTAATTCATTTTCAAGGAAATTTATTTGCGTTCTCTTCTTTTGTTTTTTGATTAATTTATTGCTAATTTATGTGATACATTGTTTGTGCAACTATTTTGGGTATGTGATAAAAATAGCTGGTCTTTTTAATTTTAATACTTCCACATTGTAATTTTTCCGTCGGTGTGCAACAGGATGGAAAAGGGGAAAGCCAGTGAAAAAACTAGGATGTTGCAGAAACAAGAAGACCATATCCTCATGAGATTACTTCCCAGGGATCTATGTCTAATAACGCTTCAAGTAAAAGAAAATCTGTTAGACAGCAACTATCACCTTCATCTGCTAAAGTTATTCGATCAAATGGTGAGTTATATATGCTTTGTTAGAGTGATTGTTTACGTACACATTACATAGATATATGCATATACATGTGTGTGTACATGCACATTAAATTTCAACTCTTTTTTACTTTGTATGTTTCTGGTTGTGTTTTCTTTGTATTCCAATCGTACTGTATTCCTTTGTAACAAAAGGATAATTAATTTTGACATAGCACCATCCGCATAAGGAATGTTAGATGGTGCTGAAGCTGTAGCGGGTACATGTAGCCTTCTTGTACATACATTGTTTTATATATTTGAACTGCTTTTTTATTTTTGTTTGATATATTATGGAAAGTTTGTGTTGAATAACATGGCATGATTTCGGTAAGCTATATTTGCTTATTTTGTTCCTGCGAACCCTTTTAAAGATGCAGTTTCTGAATGGGGTGAGTTGTTATTTTAATTATTTACTTGGTGAAATAATTCCGGAGATGACCCAATCCAAAAAAAAAATAGAATTACTGTTCCGGGACGTCATATATGTATATCTCTAACTCAAATTCTATGCTATAACCATATAATCATCTTTAATCCACGCTCAAATTCTTATGCTATGAAAGTTCAGTATTTGTTTATACACAAATGTAAGTTGTTTCTGAATGAAGACAACAAGGTAGGGAACATTTCCATTTACTGAATATTATGTCTCTTTTGATCCACTGTATTCTCTCAGGTTGTGAATGGAAATATTTGTTTTCTTGCACTATTGACTAATTTGGGTCTAATTCAGGTTTCCTGTTGTCATCCACTTTCATCTTCGTATGGCTCAAAGTTCCTTCTTTTTTTGGTTGTAGTATAACAAACATGGGAACACTGCAGTTTCACTGGTCAGAAATTCGTTCCATGTAAGGGTACTATTTTATCAAATTTTTGTTAATTAATTACATCAATCTCTTTAATGTATTTGTGTAAGTTAATTAGCTAATAATCTTCTCTAATTTTAGTCATGCAATGCGTCTCTCTTGCTGGAGACAGGTTTTGATTAATGACCTATTTATTACATTTTGATAGTAACCTGTTGGCCTTACGAACAGGGGATCCAAAGGTTTATTAACATCTCTGCCTGATTTTTTATGGAATGTATAATTTCCTAGCAATGCAAGGAAATAGCCTCTCTGCAATGTGGGACAAGGTTGCATGCATGAGCTCTTCCTAGGCCACCGCTGCTTTGGCTTGAATTTGTTTTTCTTATCCATTTTCCTTGCAACAATGATGTTACTATTGATATAAGTATATAACTAATGATATGCTGTGACAAACTTTTAATCTTTTGGGCTTACCCCTCATAATTATTGAATAAAATTGCAACTACTGTGCTTTCAATCTAATTCTGCAACAGTGGCATCACTCTATCACAGGTTAGCATATTCATACTTGCGAGGTTCCTTACAATTTATTCCATTTAAATTCTATGGATTTTTTTTACTTTGCCTACTCTCTTTATCTCTCTGAGCTGTTCATTGTTCTTCCCCTTTCCAAGGCTAAGGCTATCTATCTCCAGTCTCATTATTTAGGAGGGTGGAAGGGTGAAGTAAATTGAACCATCTTTCACAGCATATCCGGTCAGATTTTCTTCATCTTTTAATTATGATTTTCATAACATGCTTCATAACATTTTCTTCATAATTCCATTATTGCTTATGCAGAAAATTAATTGTATGTCATTTACTATACATGTATTTCGTACTTCAAGTAAACCTGAGGGTATCACAAATTTATATCATATTGTTATTGATGCCCTGAATATGTAGCTTATGTTGTTCAGTTTTTGGTCATAGTTTGGAAAGTATCTAATGAGGTAATCATTCAATATAGGACACAGTTGTAGGATTTCTGCTTGCAAGAGTGGGTAATGTTGACTTCTAGAGAAAGACAAATTACCTTATTGTGGACTAAAGTATGATCTCAAACTCTCCATGGTCTTCTACCTTGAAATTGTGTGGCTTATATTAAGCTATCTAATTGATCATGTTCGATTATGGTAATTGATTTTTGTGATATGTTCTAACTATGTAGGTTCTCCATGTCTTTCATTTCGTCTCTAATCAGAGTTTTATAGGAGTGTAAATTCCATATCAAGTATCTTTCTTACTGGCTTTTGTAAGAAACTTACATGTAAAACAGCTTGAAAATTGATTTCCATCTTCCTTTAGAGAAGGAACCAATAGAAAATCTAGATTAATAATTTTTTGTTATTGTTCTGAACGAATAGTATGTCTTTTATGATGCCCCATTCATGGCTGTGCAAGATATTTATGCCATCAATAACCGAATATGAACTTTTAAAGATTATACACGAGTTCGTATGGTTTATAAGATTATGAGACTGTATTTGTACTTTTATAAATCTCTATTTGCTATACTTTTTTCCTTTGTTCTTTTTGTGACTTTTTTCTATTATGTTCATCAATTGGGTTTATGTCATCATTGTCGTAGAGGAAACATCATTTCAGAAATCCATAAAATAAGGAAACAAAAATTGAAGAGCGCCATTTCAAAAATAACCCATCATAACTTATCCTGATGAGTAGACAATCTCCATGTCGATAACACTCCCGTGCAACGCACGGGTTACATACTAGTAACATATATTCTCGAGCTAAAAGTCAATTTCTTGTCAAAATTTATTCTGGGTCAAACTGACAAACTAACTTCAACTGTATCTTAACTACCTCTCATGTGCTTTTTTTCTTCTTTCTTTACTGTATCCTTGATTGGAGGCCACCCGCCACCTTACCTTGAATTTTGTTTTGAGTATTTTATATATATATATATATAGAAAATAGTGTAAAATAAAATCAAACTTTTTTTATAACTGAGAATATGATATTATACAAAGTCCCGTTTGACAAACAATTCAGAATTGCATAAATGTTACTTGGTAGGATATGATACTCTAAATTATTGACCAAACCAAATCCAAATTTCAATTAGCATTTTAATAAGCATTTTCAAATTGTCCCAAAGATTATCATTTCAAGGGCATTTTAGCATTTCATTGTGTAAATGTCTAAAGTATCCTATAACTTTGACTTATACAGCCAATTGTAAATAAATAAATATATTATTAAGTACATACATATTATTTAAATAAATCATTAAATAATATATAAATATTACAATTTTTTCTCTTTTTTTAATCTTGATCGGGCATGACTAAATTATTAAAAACAAATGAATATAATTTTAAAAAAATGAATATATTATTAAAAATGTTAATATTATTATAAAAAATGTAAAAATTATTATATAAATGTATCAATGTTATTAAATTGTATTAATACCTCTGTATGTAATGAACTACATCATTTGAAACAACATATATATTAGTATTTGAAACAGTATATGTGCTACCAGCATATATGTCAAATTAATTATATGTTAATTCTAAAATTATTTCCCAAAGGACCTAGTTCTATATTGAACCAAGATTACAATCTTATATTCTGACTAAAGATGTTGCTTGTACATCAGGTTCAGTGCATGTTTTGAACCTCAACTTAACCCACCAAGGATGAGTATGTTTCTAGCGCATTTAGAAGACTTTAACTCCATGAACATGACCAAACACGACTCCACCAAGAGCACCGTTGAACGTTTTCAATGGATTACTGTTGGTTTTTTTCTTTTCTTTTTAATTAAAAAAGAAAAACAAACATAATTGACAATTGTGAGATAAGAATGTGATGTGTTTGAAGTCTTTTGTTTTTTCTAATGGACTTTTACTTTAGTTAAAACACTTGGTGGATAAGTGCTTAATATCATGTGAAGTCTCTTGTGGATAAATGACCAATCTCAATTAGAGACTTTTGTTTTATCTAAACATGTTTTTCAGGATATAATTTTTAGATATTATCATAATATAGAGAAGTTTATGAAGATGATTATGGGGCACTATATAAGAAGCAACCATCAAGTTTAAAATATTGATTGAAGCAACGTGTGTTTTGATGTCATTTTTGTTCTTGCTTCTTGTTAAATTCTCTCATTGTTTTAATATCTCTTAGAGTGAGATCTGGAGTGATAGTGTGAAGAGAGAATTGTAGAAAGTTTATTTTATTATTGTTGGGGACTCTACAAAGACGTGTGTAGTTCGTTGACGTGAAGTCTTTTGGGGATTCCAAAAGCGAGCTCTACCTTAGTGGTTTGAGTGAAGGTGAAACAAACATTGAATGAGATGTACGAGTGATGTCTTTAGGTCAAAGATAGGGTTGTACTCTTGATTCGTGATTAGTGGATTGTTCCTCAAGGTTGGTTGCTTATAGACTCGAGCTTTTTCCCTGATGTTATTATTTGTTTTTTATTTGCACAATTATTTTATTGAAGATCAATAATGAGCATGACCAACCAGCAGAGTATGCCTCTCCAAATTCTAATAGTACCCGAATTATGCGGCTGCACTTATCTCACACTTAAGTCACACATAGCTTACTTTTCTGTTGCAACCATCTGATACTTCCACTTCGTAAATAAATCACCGTTTTTCCACTTCGTACATCACCCAGAAAACCACTTTGACAAATGTTTACCCACTTTAGCTTCCAATCCTTAAAATTCACCCTCAAAAATCTTCTAAACTTCAGAAATCATCCTCTGAACATCTCAAAACAAAGTCCCATGATGGAATTCTAAATTTACAACTCATTGATCATGCATAACACATCGTAAGGATGGGGATGCTTATCCAAAGAGAAAAGGTTTTAATTGAGAATAGGGGGTTCACAATAATAATCCAAGGTAGGCCAATTGAACAAAAAATGATTTCATCATTTTCACAGAATAAAAACACGACACTTAACTTCAGATGGTTTAATACAAATTCTAGCATCACATAATCATGAAATTCATTGCACAAACTTTTTCTGAAGGCTTCTCACATGGCTAAACAATGCATGAATAATGTGTATACCAAGCAGACTTTCATAGCAAATTGTAATGCAAAGAATCACACCGTCAGTCGCTAAACCACTTCATAACAATCATGCACAAGTATGCCAATTTCCAAACTCTTTAAATTTTTTGGCAAAAGCAAATTCCCTCTCCACCAAACTTGAAATTGACATTGTCCTCAATGCTAAAGAAGAAAGAAAAAAGAAAAATTTAATTTTCTATGACAAAAATTAAACTGTAATGAAAGAAAACAGAAAAGAAACTTAGCTGGTCGAAAATGTCGAATAGGATGCTCTTCCACATGGGTTACCTCCCATGAAGTGCTAAATTTATTGCCTTCAGCCGGACATAACCACATTGTGGCTAGAATTAAGGTGGATCAAATTGGATGTCCTCCTTCACTGTGATAGGGATTGAATCCCAATAAGGCTTCTCACGATGCCCAGTAACTTTAAAATTCTAATCGGAGGCAAGGTGTTGTAACTCAAATGCTCCATGAGGATACACTATCTTCTCTAAGTAGGGACCATGCCATCTTGATTTCAACTTGTTTGGGAATAGTTGCAAATGCAAGTTGTGGACAAGATCTTTTTGCCCCTCATGAAAATCTTTTCGCATAAATGTTCTATCTGCAGCTTCTTGCGTGTGTGGGTTTAGGCACCTTTTTGTCTCTCTAAAAGGCTTAGCATCCTCTTTCGAATAAGCATATTCCAAGTGATTGGGTAGCTGTTTCATCTCTAATTTTGGTGTTTTACCTATAGAGAGAACAAAAGATGAATTAGTAGGTGTCAGTTGTTCAAAAGATGGAGTACTCTTACCAACATATGGATGACCAAGCTGGAGTCCAAAAATAGCCCCTTTGATTTGGCTATCACGTTCCATGGGTCCTACAGATACTGTTTGGTCATCTAAGCCTTGTGTCACCACTACTTTTAAGGGGTCTTCGCTTGATACCTGAAAATCTTCACTTTCAAGATCATGTATAGTATCAACATTAAAATAATTTCTATGATCATCATGAGATTCAACAACTCAAATACACAAAATTCCAATTCTTGGTCATGCACTTTCATGGTTATAGCTCCTTTTTCACATGAATATGCATATCAGCAGTAACCATAAAAGGACGACCAAGAATGATAGGTAAAGATGAAGACCACGAGCCATTCTCCATATCCAAAATAACAAAATCAGCTGGCAAGATTAGACCATTTACAGTCACCAAAACATGTTCTAAAATTCCTCTAGGCCTCTTCACACTACGGTCAGCCAACTGTAAAGTGGATAGATGTGGGTTGAAGCTCTCCTAAACCACATTTCTCATAAACAAAAAAAGGAAGCAAACTTATACTTGCCCCAAGGTCTAACAATGCCTTTTCAAAAAATTGATTTCCTACCTTGCAAGGAATAGTAAAACTACCTGAATCCTTAAGCTTAGGAGGAAGTTTATGCAACAAAACAACACTTAACTCTTCATTCAAAGATACTTTCTCATGCTCAACAAACTTTCTCTTGTTAGTACAACATTCTTTAAAAAATTTAGCATCCGAAGGAATTTGTTTTATAACATCAAGAAGTGGAATATTAATTTCTATCTTACTCAAATTCTCAAAAACATCAAGAGATTTAGAATCAACTTTCTTTATAGCAAACCTTTACGGGAAAGGTGGTGGATCTCTTTCCCAATCCTTTGTAACATCTGATGTAGAACTCCGACCTTTTTGCACCCTATCGGCAACTGGACAATAGTCTTTTTCAGCATGTTTCGGCCCTTCAACCTTGTTGTCTACTTCTTTTCCACTTCTAAGTATTGTAATGGCCTTCAAATGCTCCATTCTAGTTGGTTTGTTAATGGGTTGTGCTAAAAGCTCTCCCTTCTTCCTTTCACTCAACTCCTTAGCCATTTGTCCCATTTGTGTCTCCAAATTTTGGATGGCCTGAGTTGTTTGTTGCATGAACTGCATCACAGAAATCTCCAAGTCACTTTTCATAGCTGGTTGGGTTGCTGGAACTAGTGCATTATTAACGGGCTGATCATTTTTCCAAGAGAAATTTGGATGACTACGCCAAGGATATTTTTGGTTCCTTTGATTGAAATTTGTTTGACCCATGTAATTGGCTTCCTCTTGCTCTGTCATAGCTGTCAAAGGGCATGCCTCAGTAGCATGATCTTGATGTGAACATATTGCACAAAGCATGGCTGCTGGTGGTGTAGTTTTTATGTTCATCCCTCTCATAGTGTCAACTAGGAGATCAATCTTTCGGGTCAAGTTTCCAATCTCAGCTTGTACAATTGTATTAGAACTCACCTCATACACTCCTTGCCGCTTAAAGGAATGTTTACTTCTTATAGAAAACTGTTGGGAATTTTCACTTAATTCCTCAAATAATTTCATAGCCTCTTCACTACTTTTTCTCATCAACACCCCATTGCAAGCCGAATCAACCTTCATCCTATTGACTTCATTTAACCCTTCATAGAAGTGCAAAACAATGTCATCTTTGTGTACGTTATTAGTTGGGCATCGAGCTAATCGGATCTTGAAATCCTTCCAAGCTTTGTAGAACAAATCTCCATCCATTTGTTGAAAATTTTGAATTTCTCTCATGAGTTGCTTAGTTCTATGAGCTGAAAAAAATCCTCTCAAAAAATTTGTAGCCATTTGTTCCCATGTACCAATAGAACCCGCTTCAATGTAGTTATACCACATCTTAGCTCTTCCTCTCAATGTGAATGGAAACAACATGAGCTTCAAATTATCAATTGCAATCCCCGTCATATTTTGCGTTCGACACAAATCAGTAAAATCTTTCAAGTGTTGGTGAGGATCTTCATCAAACCGTCCTTCATAGTGAGGCACAGAATTTAACAACTGAGGTGATAAACTGAAAGTGGCTCCTCTGTTGGGCTGAAAAGCGATGCAAGATGGCTGGGCTATATTGCGTGGAATGTATCGATTCATCATGGGAACCCTCTTATTACTCGCATCACCAACTTCAACAATCTGATCATTCTCGGCAGCCATGTTCCTTTGTTGCAGTGCTCTCACTGATCTCTTAATTTTCGGATCGAGTTCTTCTAGCTCTCTATGTTGCGAACGTGTCGTTATCATGCAACTCGAAGAATCAAAAAATTACCTGCGACACAAATAAATAGCAATGTAAGTTTGGGTGTCACTTAATGAACAAGCAAATAAATAAATCAAATTATCGCTAAACGTTTGAACAGTAATAAACTTAACAGTAAACCTGCAATATGAAATATTGACGAGTCTTACCCACTCACAAGTGTACGTGTCGAGGGATAGTATAAGAGAGCGGGGTCGAATCTACAAAGACCGTATCAATCACCAAACAAACAAAATAGCAATAATAATGTAGAAAATTCAGATTACAATAAACATGTAAATTAACCAAAAAAGAAAAAATAAATATGGAGGAGATCTAGCCTGGGTTGGTGTTGTTATTCTAATCTCACTAAGAATCACAATTTCAATACGCAATCACACAATTTAAAGACTTAACGTTGCCAATCAGAAGACCTTGGTCGGGCTCTCTTAACTAGATTTTCCTAAGCAATGACTTCGGCTTTGGTCAAGCCAAAATCTTTTCTTATCAGAAGAGTCTTGGTTGGCGTACCCTAAGAATTTCCTAAGACAAGCATATGAACGAGAAAGTCGACAATCGCACAACCTTAAGCATTGGTGTACCACCTAATCAATTGTGTTCACAATTTCCAAATCTAGATCTCATGTAGATTCTTGTTGATTCGTCAAACACCGAGTATGGGTCAGCCGAATGTGCTTAACTAGCAATTCCTAATATTATGATGGTGATCAAACATGCATAATAATAAGAAATCAACAATAAACTCAGAGAATCAATGAATTAAATCTAGTGTAATCATCCATGAAATGGTTCAACAAAGTTCAACTAGAAGAAACTAGATGTTGTACCCCAATTTTGTCTAGGGCCCAATCGATAAATTCAACCATAAGAGAGTTTCAAGATTAATTTCACATGTAAGAAAAATAAATAAATAAATGATACATGAATTTATTTTAGATTTAATCTAATCCCACATTAGATTTACCATTACATGGATTTACTAACTTAGATCCAATAAACATGATCATTTAAACCCAAATAAACTAACCCAACTCATTAAATATAAAATGGCCTAAGGTATTAAAAACAAGATGGACCGGACTCACTCAAATTAAAGGAAATAACCCATTACCCAACTTAAGAAGAGGCCTGGCCCAAGAATTAGCTAACCCTAAGGAGAAGAGGAAAGAAACGCAAAGAAGAAGGAGAAAGGAGGCGTCGTCTGGAAGAGAGAGAGAAGAGAGAGAGAGCGGCTGGAAAAGAAAAGAGGGAGAGTGACACCGGAAAAAGGAAGGAGGGAGAGAGTTTACATATGAGTTTGATTAGGGTTCACATTAGGTTTTGGAAACGAAAGATTCTAGAGTTCAAAAGATAGGGATTTTCGGATGAATTAGAGAGAAAACGGATCGGTTGGGGGTGTTATGTTAAGAAATCCTTGAGATATTAGGGGAGAACTTAGAAGGAAAACAAAATCAAGAGTCAAGTGAGGATCCGATTTTGAACGACTATAAGTAGAAGGAGAGAATTCCAGTAAAAAGAAAAAAAACCCGAAATTGGGAGGGGATTTTTCGGGTTTTTTGGGCATTTTTCTGCATAGCTTCTTCTAGGGGATTTTTCTAGATTTCTATTTATTTTGTGATCAGTTTTTCTGGGTGGAGGGAGCTTATTTCTTCTTCTGGTTTTGGATTTCTGGGCGGCTTCATTCTTTTGTTCGAATTTTTCTGAGTTATTTGCAGTTCTGTGTTGAGTAAAGGGTGAGATTTTTGGTTCATGAATTTGTTTTTATATCATATTGGAATTTTGGTTTGGATGGTTTTGAAAACCAAGGGAAGAACCTTTAATCTCTTGCTTGTTGGTTTACTGTTAATGGCTTGCATTGTTGGGAAGCATGTTTCTGGTTATAATAAAATTGAATGTGGCTGGTTTGGTTTGCCTTCGGCTTGATGTTGTTAAGGAGTATATATGTATGAACATGTATGTTTGTTTAAGTCCTTTATCTCTTCTCTGTGAATTCCAGGAAGGTTAGATTGGTAAGGTGATTGAACTTAGGTAGCTTGGATAATTGACATCATGGATGTTGAAATTGGGTTCCTTTGATTTATTGATTTTCCCATGTTCTTTGCTATGGTTTTGTGTTCACAGATGTGCATATTCTACTGCTTGATTGTTTGAAGTATTTTGATGCATGTGAATTTGTGTGATTCAGTTTTGATGGCAGAATTACTTGTATGCTCCGTTGTGTTGTGCTAGGCCTTCAATTTGCATTTGATGCATGAATACATGATTACGTTATTAGTAATATATTAGACTATTAGATTTGGAATTTATGCTTTATGACATACTGATGCTTGGATTATGAGTTAATTGTTTGGGCTTTAAGTTGAGTATTTGGGTTTAAATATGTGTTTTAATTTATTGATAATTGGGTCATATCATATGTATTGAATTGCAAAAGTTGTGGGCTTTATTGGTTTGAGTTTTGAATTTTTTATTTGGGTTAATTATGAGATAAAAGGTTTAATGATTTGAGCCAAGAGATTATATGAATTATTAGTGTTGGTTTTGTATTCATTAACATTTGGGGAAATGTTGCATCATAACAATACTTTACATGAGATATATGACACGTAAATTTCATAAAGGCAATTAGTTATAAAATTTCAATCATAATAATTCAATAGTATGATTGGGGTAATAAATTGCCGATAAAAAAAAGGGGAACCGAGATCCCATTCCATTCATCATTTTTCAATATGCTAATATGTTATTTATTGAATCGTGCTTATATATGAATTATGTGATTGATTTGATGTTGTTTGGTTTAAGTGTTAATTATGTGATTTAATATGTTTGTTAAAGGGATTTGCGATAATTCAATATCGTATAGTCCTCACAAAAATTTGGTTCCCAATATTTTTCCTTAATTTTATTTTTACCTTTGTTTATCTTATCTATTTTTATTTTATTCCTATTTTTATGTTCACTTTATTCTATTTATGTTACTTTATTTCCTTATTCATTTATTTATTTATTTTTTCTTTCCTGCTTTTATTTTTTTATTTTTATTTTCGTTTTTTTATAATAATAATTATTATTATTTTATACATTATCATCTTTTTTTTATATTTTTATTCCATTGGAATTTTTTATATTTTATTTTACCTTACTTATTTTTTTCCTCTTTGTTTGTTTTCGTTATTTTTATATCTTATTTTATTTTATATTTTTATTTTCATTTCTATCTTATTTTACTTTCATCTTATAAAATATATATATAGGAATATTTTAGCTCTATTATCGTATTATTATTATTATGTTATTAACTTTAATTTATCGATATATATTTTTATAATATGTTATTTTTATTTTTATATTATATTTACATTTTGACTTTATCTCAATTTTCATTCTTATTTCACTTCATGTTATTTATTACAATTTTATTTGTTCTTTATATTTTACTTTAAACTTATGTCTTATATAAAAATTATATCAAAAGTTTTTGCCTACGATGGAATCTATTTGGGGGATGCATTGGATGCACCTTCGGGTAGATTCTTGAGGTGAGAGTGTTACTTGGGAAGTTTGACCATTGGATGGAAAAATCCCATGAATCTCAATATTAAGACTTTTAATATAGTTTTTATATACATTATAACATTATTTTATTATAGTTTCTATAGCCATATGTTTACTTAAATTGTTTAGTCCTATATATCTAATATATTTATCTAATATTATTTTTATCTTATATAATTTGTTGTATAATTTATATAATTATTGCACCTTACATATATAGTCTTTATATATATTATAAAATTATTTTATTATATTTGAATATAATTTTTATATATATTTTATAAGTTTATTTTATTCTATTTTGATATATCCATGTATTTACTTAAATTATTTTATCCTATGTAGCTATTATATTTCTCTAATTATTTTTATCTTATATAATTTTTGTATAATTTATATAATTATCACACTTTACGTACGCTATAATTAATATTTTCGGGAAAAGTCATTTAATGAGATAATAAAAGTTAAGTTGACAACTATTTTTAAAACATGCGTTGTGGGGTGTCTTACACCTTCCCCATACGCAACAAACTCACTTACCCTTTTTCTGGATTTTTCCTAGACCAAAATTATATTTTTCATGGTGACCAATTGCACTTATTCAATTGGTGGCGACTTCTTATATTTTATTAAAAACTCATTCGCAAAATCGGTTGCGACAAAGATCATTCAAACACTTACAAATTGTCATGGATTCGAAAAGGTATGGAATTTAAAGTGAACAAGAGGTGTCTGGTTTGCTTTTCTGTGGGATTGAAGTATTGTGATAGAGTTTGGTGTGATATCGTAGCCATGGATGCCTACATTTATTGTTGGGAGGACCGTGGCAGTTCGATCCGCATAGGATTCATGATGGCCAGCGAAATACTTACTATTTTGTATTTGATTCTATTAAAATTGTTTTATTGCCTAGCCTCGAGCAGAACCCACAATCCAATAAGGTTGTAACAGGAACAAATTTCCTTTCTCTTAGTCAATTTGAAGAAGAGATGAGTGATTCAGACGTGGTTTATATGTTGGTGGGTAAAGAGGTAGAATCAGGTGTTAAGATTCCAGATGTAGCTCTAGGATTGATTAATGAATTTTTTTAATGTTTTCCCCGAATAGGTGCCTAATGGGTTACCTCCCTTAAAGAGACATACAACATCGTATTGACCTTAT
Organism: Euonymus europaeus; assembly: GCA_963580455.1. Lineage (NCBI taxonomy): Eukaryota > Viridiplantae > Streptophyta > Magnoliopsida > Celastrales > Celastraceae > Euonymus > Euonymus europaeus. The sequence continues at coordinate 9,933,883 of OY756957.1, read as the reverse complement.
TCAGGGCAGTATGCTTCCTAATAGGTCCCATTATCGAATGAGTCCTCATAAGCGTGAAGAATTACAAAGACAAGTGGAGGAATTAGTGGCGAAGGGTTATGTGCGGGACAGTCTTAGTCCATTTTTCGTACGCGCTCTCTTAACACCAAAGAAGGATAGGACGTGGTTGACAGTAGGGCAATCAATAAGATAACAACTCGTTATCGATTTCTAATTCCTAGAATGGATGATCTATTAGATCAATTTACCATGGCAGCGGTGTTTAGTAAGCTAGAATTGAAAAGCAGGTACCATCAAATCGGCATAAGGTCGGGGATGAGTGAAAAATGGCCTTCAAAATGTGAGAGGGCCTTTATGAGTGGCCAGTTATGCCTCCTTTTATCATAGATTTATTGCTAATTTTAGCTCCATTATGGCCGCCATCATTGATTGTCCTAAGGGGATTGTTTGGAGTGAATCTGCCACCTCTGTTTTCCATCATATTAAGAGTGTCTTGACTAGTGCTCCCCTACTGGTTCTGCCTAATTTCAATCTTCCATTTGAACTTCATTGTGATTCATCTAAAGTGGGAATCGGGGTTGTGTTAAAGTCAACAAAGAAGCCTGTAACATATTTCAGTGAAAAGCTCTCCGGTGCCAAGCTCAACTATAGTGCGTATGACATTGAATTCTATGCCATTATTCAAGCCTTACGACATTGGTACTATTACCTCATTCATGATTCATTTGTTCTTTATTCAGATCACGAAGAATTAAAGCATATTAATAGTTAGGGAAAACTATCAGCTAGACAAGCAGCATGGGTTGATTTTCTTCAAAGGTTTAGCTTCACGGTCAAACACACAGTCGAAACTTAGAACAGGGTAGCTGACTCGCTGAGCCCGCATGCTTCTTCCTTGCCCATTCTTCGCACTCAAGTGATGGGTTTTGATCATATTAAATCTTTGTATTCTACTGATGCATATTTTGGCCAAGTGATAAAGGTGATTACTGCTCGTGAACCATTAGAGTTTCATCTTCAAGAAGGCTATATTTTTCGGGGCAACCAATTGTACATTCATGATTGTAGTTTGCGCCTCCAAATTATTAAGGAAGCTCACAAGACTGGTCATATGTGGCAAAGTAAATCTTTGCTACGGTTTCAGGTTCCTATTATTGGCCTTCCATGCGGCGTGAAATTTTTTGCATTGTTGATGGGTGTAGGATTTGTCAAGTGTCCAAAGGGGCCTCCACCAATGTTGGTCTATATATGCCTCTCCCAGTACCTTCTCAGCCATGGACCGATATTAGTATGAATTTTATGCTAGGGTTTCCACGCACCCAACGTGGATTTGATGCTATATTTTTTTCATGGTTGATCGCTTTTTGAAGATGGCCCATTTTTTTAGCATGCAAAAAAACTATCGATGCTAGTCGTGTGGCTAAACTTTTCTTTCGTGAGATCTATCGGTTACATGGCCTACCACTTTCGATTGTCTCTGGTCCCGATACTCGGTTCTTATCACATTTCTGGCGGAGTTTTTGGCAGCTGATAACTCTATTATTTATAGAGTTATTCGTGCTACTTTTGTTCTACATGAGTTAGTTCGAGAGTGTTTTCAGTCATTTTAAGCACAAATGGAGGTTTAGTAGGTCATATTTTGTTTTACTGAGTATTTTAATTATTTCGTGCTTTGAGTAGTTAGTTTGAGTCATCTATGACTTGTGTGTAAGGTCGTTTCGGTTGAATAAGCCATCATGAGAATTTTAGAAGAAAGAATGTCTTCTTCTTTACAAAAAATGAGTTTTTGGGTTTTAAACAACCACTTTGCATTTTAATGTGTGGTTTGAGGTTTCAATGCTTAAACATGATTAAATATGTCACTTATGAGTTGTTTGAATGATTTTCATAGGTTTTGGATGAACCGGAACAAATTCGGGAATGAAAAGCGGAAATAGGAAATGCTGTCAAAAGTGTGCTGATATGAAGTTTGACGTGCTGACGCTCAAATAGCCGCTGTAGTTTCTATAAAACTCCGATTCCATTGATTCATTCGGCGTTGAAAACTAGACATCTCAAGCTTCACGTGGATATAAAGTATGTTAATTTTGAACGTCGGATAAAGAAGTTGTGAGTGTACAAAGTCAGCTGCAGCAGAGGGTCAAGTCCAGTTTGAGTGTCCTTCACATTTATCCTTCTAACTTTTACTCCACTGCCCAGAAAAATGTGATTTAAGATTCATTGGAAAGATAAGAGGAAGTTCTACAACTATTATGTTTTAAACTGTCTCAAATTCTGGCGTTAGAACACTGTAAAATGGTCATCGTTGCAGACCATAAAAGCTGGACAGATTATGCAGCAGCAGCAGAAGGGTATTTTGGAATTTCAACTTCATCGAAGAGGGTATTTTAGTCAAATTAAAAATATGTATGATGGAGGTCTCTTGGGAGAGAATATTAGGTCAAAAACGTGCATAGGAAGAGGCACAAAAACAAGAGGCAGCAGCAGCGGCAGAAAACACAGAATAGGGAGAAAAATCTTGGAACAAAGAAGAAGGCAATTGAGAGATTCGATTTGCTCTTACATTCATAGATGGGTTGTAATTATTTTCTTTGCTTTGGTTCTATGTTTGACATCATGAACTAATTCTTCTTACTAGAGCTTTGATGTAGCCTAGTGGTTCTTGATTGAATTCAAAGTTTTAATAAATTCTTGGCTTTTATTCATTGTTATGTGTTCAAGATGATTCTTAATACTTTTAAACATCTGACCAATGTTTGATTGATTTATTTATCATTGTTTTGTCTGAAAGGAAGAACAGGATATTGATTGTGTCATGAATGCCTTAAATTGAGTGGATGTCAGACATGGATTCATAATTTATGTAGTATTATTATGATTCTCCATTGATTTTAATGCGTCTCTGATTTCTTTAATCATGCTTGAAAGAGATGATTGTTGATTAAGAGTAGTTTTGATATAGTCTGAAAAGGTGTGTCAAATAAATTAGGGAGAATCGACTGATAACAAGAATAATTGTCCAAGGTTTATTAAACTGAGATTCAATTGAGATAGCTATGGTGAAATCATGTTGCTCTAGTGCTACTTAATCTTGATTCTTGTTCCACTTGCTTGTTGCTATTAGTTAATTTTTATTAATTCATTTTTCAATTATTCAAACTCAATTTTGTATCTAGGTACTGTTTGCAATTGGATTAGTAGTCTATAGTTGATTGAATTAAATAGTCATTGAGGGTTCGATATTTGGTCTTTGATCACTATATTACTTGTTTGCGATTTCGTGCGCTTGCGAATAATTTTCACAACAGCAGCTTACTCGAACTAAGCTCAAGTTTAGCAGTGCCTACCATCCGCAAACTGATGGTCATACTGAAGTTATCAATCGGACCTTTGGTAACCTTCTGCGAAGCCTAGTTGAAGACTATGTAAAAACTTGGGATCAGTGTCTCTGTCAAGTAGAGTTTTCCATCAATCACACGGTTAATCGCAACACTGGCTTTAGCCCCTTTCATATTGTTTATGGTTTGGTGCCACAGACTCCATTAGACTTTTTGTCGAACCCATACTTGAATTGTCTTCATGGAAAGGCTGATGAGTTTGTTACTCGCCTCCAACAACTTTATCAAGCTACTCAACAACAATTACTCAAGTCCACATCCAAGTATAAACAATCTCCAGACAAACGACGTCGTTTGGTTGAGTTTGAAGTGGGCGAATTCGTTTGGGCTATTCTTACTAAAGATCGATTTTCTACGGGGGATTATAACAAGTTGGCTTCTCGTATAGTGGGTCCTCTGGAGGTGATTGCCAAGATTAATCCCAATGCCTATCGGCTCAAGCTTCCTAGTCACCTGCGTACCAAGGATGTTTTTAATGTCACGCACCTCCTTCCTTTTCTAGGGGCTAGTTCGGATGACGACTTTTATAACTCGGGCGAATTCTTCTCTACCTGGAGGGGATGATGTGGAGCGTGAGGCACTCTTGTACCTGGAGAAACAAGAACGTTGGAAGATTTAATATATGGGCTATTTGTTTTAATCCTGTTTTGGTTATTTGTTTTTGTTTGTGCTTTTTGGGCATTTGTTCTTGTTGGCCTTTTAGCCCAGTTGTGTTAGGGTTTCTTTTGGGGTGTTTTGTGCCTTTGGGAGGCAGGGAGGGAAACCTAAAATTGGTGCTGATGTCGACTCTGTTGGTCCTTGGTATTCATTTTGAAATCAACAAGGCTCCATTTTTTATCGTGGTCACTTAATGTTGATATTCTCTTTGAATCAACAAGTTTAGTGATTTCATTTACATCAATACCCTTAATTAGGGGAAAAGAATAATACAATACGTTAAAACCAAAGCCCATTTTCACATAACAATCATGGTTGTCATGGATAATTTTTATGGTTATCAATTTTTTTGTTATTTATTGTTCAACTATGATTTAAACTAATGTTAGCCCTAATCATCACCCTTTTAATAAACCTAAGCAATCCAATTGAAACCAGGATTCGCTCTCAAAATAACAATCACCTTTAACATTAAATAATTTTTTAAATTCCTACAAAAAGAAAACATACAAGTTGTTCGTCAAAAAACGAAAGACAAGTTATCCAATAATTAATCGGATAGGATGTGACAAGTATTTTTCAATATTTAAGGTAGAACTTCAATATCATATTAAGACAAATCATAAATTATTTTTTTATTATCTCCAACGTGATGACAATGCTTAGCATAAGTAATGCTTGGATATAGATAAAATGACCATAAATCTCAAAGGGCAACAATTATTGTTGCTAAAATTAGTTATAATTCTTGAAAATATAATATTTTTCAAAAATTACATATTAAAATTTAGTGTTTAGAATTTATAATTTAGGATTTAGGGTTTATGGTTTAAGCTTTAATAATTAGGATTCAGGGAACCATAGAGAAATAGCTCAGTTGGTTATATCTCTTAACTTAAGGAGGATGACACTAACATAGGGAGTTTTGAACCAGTTGAGAGTATTTCTTGGTTTCGTGGACTTGCCCAGCTCCAGAGAGAGGTTAGTAACCCTATTTTCTCCTGCATGGGCTTCGACCTAGTCTTACTTGTCGGCGTGGTGCGACTTGTTCTGACGGCCGAGGTTTGCGCCCAGTCAATTGTCCAAAGAGCAACTGAGTGATGCGATTCTTGATCACAAAAAAATTTGAAGTTTAGGGTTTGAGATTTTTTTTTCTTTCAAAAGCTACTAATTCTAACATTATCAACACAAAAAAAATATTTTAAATCACGATTTAACATAATATGGGAAGATTATAGTCAATTTTAGCTACACAAATTGTAGCCCACATCCCATAAATACAACATTTGCATTTAATTTGTTCTTAAAACGTGAATACATGGTACTTTATTTATTGAATTGGATAAGTATTCCACTAATTTATATTAGGTTTAAATCAAAATTAGGTAACAAATCGTAGACTATTAATAAATAATTTACTTTACATATTGGACTAATCAAGCCTAGTTATTTTTTTAAAAAAAGCATCTTAATTAATTCTCTACAAATAATGAATATATGGAAGTTCATTTATTACAATATTGGATAGGCATTGAAATAATTATTACCTTTTGATATTGGATAGGCATTTATTACCTTTTGATATGTTTCTCCAATAATCTTATTAATCTTCGTAAAAAGGTAAAATAGTACTGAATCTTAGATTCTTATGCTATATTTAAGTGAAATGAAATAAATCTAAATTTGAATAACATAACAAAAATTATTTATAATTAATGATTAATTATGGATAATTAAAAATCATATTTTTTCATGTAATTTTTATTCACACTCCTTCAGTCTCCTTCACGCCTCTAAAAATTCTTCAATCACAGAAGTTCCATTCTTCCTTCCCTTCGAATCTCTCTGTCTCTTTCTCAATTCGCCGAATATCAATTTCTTCTCTAATCAACACTCCTCTTTGTTGGGTCAACCCATATACACTCAAACATATGTATATGAGATATAATTTTATATGTACGAATTTGGGTCATTGTCTTTGATCCTTTGCAAGCTTAGACACTGAAGTTAAAGCGAAATAGGGTTTTTAAGAATCCTGTTTGAGTACTGAGAACACCCAGTAAAGATTTGATCTTCCAGGAAAAAAGTGTTAGTTCTGCAGCTTTTTTATGACTGCAGCTAATTTGAGGTTCTGAGTTTGGGGTTAGTGTCTTCAGAGTTTACTTTTCATCCGTTTTCTCGGAAAACAAACGGCGGATTTGGGGAGAATGTTGGGAGCAGGATTGCAGCTTGGGTGTGCTGGCGGAGAGGATCGATTTAACATACCTGTAAAACCGAGGAGAAATCAAAGCCATCAGAAGCTACAAAAACAGCTAGAAAAAAGCCAAGGTAACGGCAGAGCTAGGAGTGATAACTCATCTTTGAAGAGCAAGGATACTGAAGATTCTGTGCCGCCATCGGTGGTCTCTCGAAGCAACCTTGATAGGTTCCTCAAATCCACCACGCCTACCGTCCCGGCTCAATATTTCTCTAAGGTTCAATCTACATTTTCTTACAGCCGTATAAGACAACAATTTTGGCTCATCATATTTTCTTCTGGGTTTTATATAGGATAAGAGAAAGCACTTCAATTTAAAATTTTAGTTTCAGGGTTACTGATTTAGTGCTAGTGTGCATTTTGGAGAAAGCATTTCGAAAATCATGCTTTAGTGGCTGCTAAAATATGTAGTTAGGAGACTTCTTAATGCGCTTGTCATTTTTAGTTAGGACTTGAATATCTAATAAATCTGTTTAATAACCGTTCTACGATAACTTGTGATCCTTAAGTTGGGTTTTACATTGGCAATAGAGATACACTTATGTTTTTGAATGCTTTTATGACATTCTATAATTTTATTTTGGCCATTTTGTAGACGACAATGAGGGGATGGAGAACTTGTGATGTGGAGTATCAAGCTATTTTCACACTGGCAGATTTGTGGGAGTCATTTAAGGAATGGAGCGCATATGGGTACTTGTCTGGTATCCAATTATATGGTGAATCTTCCATGAGATCAAATATGAGGTCAAGGTATCAGTATTGCTTATCTGTATTTGTACATTTATTTTTATGGTAGTTTTTGTGCTGGCAACTGCAAGTTCTATTTGTATGCACACTGTTCTTTCAAATTTCAAACGGGTTATTATTAATCTATTTTTAGACTATTTTCCAATGTTTCTGCGTGATCATTTTTCTGTTGATGTCCCTCAATGTTTCTGGTAACTTTAGTTCTGTACTTCTGTTATCACCCCATTTTTGAATCTTTTACATCTGATTAGTGTTCCTATGTTACAAATCTTAGTCACCTTTTTGTTATTTGTTTATTGCAAACTTTCTCTTACCAATTGTTTTTGAATTCTGGCCTAGCTAAATAATTGGATATTCGCTCAGTGATTTGGGTCAAGTAAGATGTCATTTGTTTCATGCGGGGTCTTATTAGAAAATTACTCTCTTTTACATAATTACATATGACATTCTTCTTATACCTTGATTTTGTTGGGAATTTTATTCTAGAAGATAACAACTTCAGTGGTGAAAGTTGTCTCTTATATGGGAACTTAGTTGAAGGATTTGATTGGTTTCTGTCTTCAATACGTTTCTATCCCGACTCCCGAGGCAGACTAAGTGTCTGGTACTCTACTTTTTATGCTTGGGTTCAAGTTGGTTGTTGATTTCCTTGCATAGCCAAAGCATAATGTCATCTATGATGGCGTACTAAAATTGAAGGTTTTTGTTACGTTTAACGTTTTCTCATTACAGATTCAATTTACTTTGCCAGGGCTTTTCTTGCTTGATTTTCTATTATATGTAGGCACACTGGAGAGGATAGCGATGGAGACTACTATCGAGATTCAAGTAGCGATGGTAGTAGTGAAAATGAATTTGAGAAAGCCTTAAAATACACAAGTGTTCAGCAAGGCCATCACTTTTTAACAAGTGATATTTCTTCCAAAATGGATGGTGTGTCTTTAAGTGATGAAAATAGTATCGTACAAGAAGGTTTTTCAAGTGATGATGGCGAATCTGGAAATTCTCGAGGTTGCCTGTTGTTTGAGTTTCTTGAGCAGGATCCTCCATACAGCCGTGAACCATTAGCTAACAAGGCTAGTTACTTTCCTACTATTATTAATCACTCTAAGTTACTGGTCTGTACTCTGGACTCCGCATCAGCTAACTAGTGTCATTTTTTGTGTTCTTTTAACAGATTTTTGATCTTGCTTGCTGCTTTCCTGGTCTGAAGACATTAAGAAGTTGTGATTTACTGTCGGCTAGCTGGATATCGGTGGCATGGTAAGACAATTTGGTCAAAGGTATAGTATTGCTTTATATCATGCGAGTATTCAGTTGCTTATGTGTATTTTGTAGGTATCCTATCTACCGAATACCTACCGGTCCCACCTTGAAAGATTTGGATGCTTGTTTTCTAACTTACCATTCCCTTTACACATCAGTGGGAGGTAACCACTGAATTTTGTTTTAATAATAACTGTCACTTTTGATCTATTATCTATTTCATCAGGAATTCGCATTGAATGGTACCTCTTTCCACTCCCCCACCCCCTGCGTAAAGCTAGAGAAGATACTAGTTTTGAACTCAACCTAATCCCATTCTCTTACATTTGATGTTCTACACGGACAGACTCGAAGAATATCTGCGAACAATAGCTTTAACCCATTCTATGCATCCTCTGAGATATTTCTCATTTTTAGTTTCAAGTAAATAGTTCAACAATGGCCTGTATCATTTTGCAGGCAATGCAAGTGTGCAGGGTCCAGTAGTGGTCTATCCTAGTGAGATGGACGGCATCCCAAAGATAAACTTACCTTCTTTTGGAATGGCTTCTTATAAATTCAAAGGATCAATGTTGAATGAGAATGGAGCAAATGAACTTCAGCTTGCCAATTCCCTCTTACAGGCAGCTGAAAACTGGCTGAGACTGCTTCAAGTCAATCACTCGGATTTCCAGTTCTTTGCTTCAAATGGGTATCACAGGTGAATGTAAAAGAAACAGATTATTCATCATTATAGCTCAGCTCTTCAATAAACAAAAAGGGCTAAAAACCATGCTTCAGTTTAGGCAAGATGACTTTGAAATTGTGGGCATATCAGAATGTGCAGACTGAGGGAGTGTTTGTAGACTGAATGAAAAGAAAAATAATAATTAAGTAATAGATCTTGAAGGATCAATAATGTCTTGGGAAAGAAGAAAGGAAGAGAAACAAATATCTATGCCCCTACACAGAACCAAAAGGCCAAAGATTTGGGAGAAGATTACAAATAAGAATAGCGGGGGAATGTATTACAGTTGAGCAACAGAAAATAGAAAGACACGTCTACAAGAGCCATTTGTCTTTGTTATAATGTGATACATGTTTTGGGAACGATATTTGTAGCTTCTTTGTGGAATTCTAAGCCATGCACGTTAACAAGGCAAATTTCAGCCTGTCCTTTCTGTAGTTGTCATTCGGGTGTTGGTTTTCTCAGAAAGGAAAATGGAACATAAGAATTTGTTTGTTGAAACTCGAAACTATTCGGATGTTTCGAAACCCTATATATGTGATTGCAATCCAGTTTTTGGTTGCCTGATACAGAGAGAAAGACACAATGTTTAGTTTTTCTTCATGAATTTTTTTGCCCCACTCACTGATGATGGTAAAGGGAGTGTTACTGTTATATGATAAGTGCAGATGTGCATGTGTCCTGCTTTTGCTTTTGGTTTGGAATGCCAGGTGATGTTCAAGGCGTGTTGATTCCTAGTTAGGATTCTGAAAGAAAATAGTTTTGATTGAGCCGGCTCAACCCTCATTAAGCTCGACTTCAGTTGAATAAAGTTTTGAAGTTCTGACTTGATTTCGCCCTTTTAAGCTCTGAGTTGATCAGTAAACGTAAAACAATTGTGCTCGGTATAGCTTGTAAGAACATTTGGAAGAAACGTGGTCTTGTGGGCATGGCATGCTTATCTCTCTCCGTATTTGCTATATCGTACTCAAGTTGGGAAAAACAATGTAACAGCGAATGGGTGTTTTCATTCACGGTTGTGCTAGGTATTCTTAAGAATTCATATCTCTAACGTCCCTAATTCTATGTGACACACATACATCACAAGTTTTTGCTCCATTTTAACATGTTCAAATTCAAAATTTGCCTCATCACTCATATTGAAATATTATGGATGCTAACATATTCGTGCGGTGCAAAAATCAATAGTTGCGTTGATGCAAAAATCTGTCCGACTTACAACTCAGCAGTTGGGGTGAGGCTGTGATGTAGACTTCGAACCTCGAAACTTGCAAAAACAAAGAGAGGGTGGCCCTTTGCGGCCTTAGGGACTCTCCGACACTCAGATTAGAGAAAATCGTAATTCATGAGCATGAATTCTTAATTATTAGTGTGCCTTTGAGATGAGTGAGATAATTCAAATGAGACATGTGCATTGAGATTCCAATGAACGCTCCGTCTTATCTATAAAATGTAATTATCGTTAGGACTTTTGGGATCATGTGTTTGTTAAAATTCATGTGTGAATTTCCTGTCATTCCCCTACTTTCCTAGGGATCAAATTTGACTCAATGAATTCCTTTTGAGTTGTTCCTTTTACAAAGTCTTTCCTCTATCACATGTCGTGTATTTTGATTAGGCATGCTATTTTTTTCTTCATCCAACCTCAAGTTGCATGGTGAGCTTGTGAAAAATGAATTTTTTTTGAATATGAGCAAAAGAAGGAAAAAAAAGTTATGAAAAATAAATGCAGGAAAAATATCAATTTTGCCGCATTTTTTACTTCTTGTCCTCTATTTTTTGGCGCAGGCCATTTATTTATATCAAAATTAAGAAATACCCATTAAAATTTAAAAACATTGTGAATGCAGGTCCCAATTGAGTCTCTATACTATAGAAAAGATTACAAGAAATTTTTAAGGGATAAAGAAGGAAATTAAACTAGCCGTTGACACCTCCAAATCAAATCTCATCTAAATAGTCTTCGCGCTGACACGCATAAGAGGCAATAGCTTTTACAAATTCCTACAAATCAAATCCATTTTCCTCTATTAAATGCTCCTCTCTCTGCATTTCTCTCTCTAAAAAAAAACTCTCCAATTATCTCTATCTCGCTGAAGATCTCTCATAATTGGAGTTTCCACGTAGAAGTGAAGTGCCAGTTAGTTTTTTTTTTAAAAATAAATAAAAATAAACATAATTGACAATTGTGAGATAATTTTGTGATGTGATAGATAGAGACCATGATAAGAGGTTTATAGTGGTAGGAGTGGGTTATGATTTGAAGTCTTTTGTTTACCTAATGGACTTTTACTTTAGTTAAAACACTTGGTGCATAAGTGCTTAATGTCATGTGTAGTCTCTTGTGGATAAATGACCAATCTAAATTGGATACTTTTGTTTTATCTAAACTTGTTTTACAGGGTATAATACACAAGGTTTATCAAGATGAGACGTTCCACTATGTAAGACACATGCCATCAAATTGAAAAAAATTGGAAGTGGCGTGCAAAATTAGTCATTTATTATTACTTTTGTGTGTTCAAAATTCTCTCATTATTTTAATATCTCTTAGAGTGAGATCTTGAGTGATAGTTTGAAGAGAGAATTGTAGTGAGGTTATTTTGTTACAGTTGAGGACTCTACAAAGACGTGTGTAGTTCGTTGAGCTGAAGTCTTTTGGGGATTCCAAAAGTAAGCTCTACCTTGGTGGGTTAAGTGAGGGTGAAACAAACACAAAATGAAATGTACGAGTGATGTCTTTAAGTCAAAGATAGGGTTGTACTATTGATTCGTGATTAGTGAATTGTTTCTCAAGGTTGGTCGCTCATAGACTCGAAGTTTTTCTCAATCAAGTTTCCTCGTTAAAATTGTGGTCTTATTATTTGTTTTTTTATTTCCGCAATTATTTTTCATATTTGTTGACTTACGATCTTGGTGAGATGCGTCAAACTTTCAATTGGTATCAGAGTAGTTGTCAACGATGAAATATGGATTAAAAAATCATATACCACAATTTGGTGGAACAAATTATTCATACTAGAAAGCAAGCATATGAGCTTATTTGAAATCCATCGATGAACGAGTTTAGATGTCAGTAGTGAAAGAGTATACTGAACCCGAGTTCATTGATAAAGAGGTGTCAACTTTTAAACCTCTTGAAAAATGGACTAAAGGTGACCTTGAAAACACATGTTGGAACAGTAAAACAATGAATGTTTTATTTTCTGTTTTAAATATTTCTGAGTTTCACAGGATCTCATATTGTGATAAGGCAAAAACAGATGAGGGCACAAGATGAAAATATTATATCCTTATCACAATATGACCGAACAAGGTGGTAAGAAATTTTTTCAAATGTTTACGAGAGAGGTTCATGATGAAAGTTGTAGCAATCGAGAAGAGCAAGGACATCGGTAAAATTAAGGTAGAAGAATTAGTTGGATCTCTACAAACTTTTGAGCCAAGTTTTCTTAAACCTAAAAAGTCTAAAGGTGTTGATCTTTATTCTAGTAATGAAACTAACAATGCTACTAATGAATTGTTGTTTCTAATGAAATTTTTTAAGAAATTCATGAAGGACAAGAATTTAAGGAACTCAAGAAAGAGGATTGCTCATCTTCCAAATCCGAGAAGAAAAGTAAAGAGTCTAAATCCACTCAATGCTTCAAATACAAGAGGTTTGGACACTTTGCTCAAGAGTGCAAATTGAAAAAAGAAGCCAAAAGCATACAAGGGTGCCGTTTGGAAGGGGCTTTTCTTGTAGCATATATGCTACAAATAACATATATCCTTCATACAAAATTAATTGGTACCAAACGGCAATTCCAATTCAGCATACAATATAGCATAAAGTGCTCAATTTTGAAATGGTAAAATTTGGAGCATTTGAGAAGCAATTTACAACTTCACTTGTGGAAATGTTCGTAATACCCCCAACAACTTTTGATTAATGGCCAAAATGCAAATGTAATATTTTTATTGTATTAAAATATTGTAAAAAATATTCATATTATTAAAAATGATAAAATGTTAGTTATTAAAATGTGAATATTTATTATTATATTTATGTTTTATTATTTTTTAAAAATGTTAATATTATTAAAAATGTTGGTATAAAAAATTTATAAATTATTTTATAAATATATTAATCTCACTGTTTTTCAATTTGTGCTAATACCCCTGTATGTAATTAGCCACAACATTTGAAATAACATTCATATTATCAAAAAATTGAACCAAACACCCACAGCATTTGAAAACAGCATATATGTCAGCATCTTAAACAGCATATACGCTATCAGCATATAAGCCAAATTATATGCTAAAATCCAAATTGTCTACCAAACGGACCCAATAAATGATACAAAAGAAGAATCTGATGCTGAATCTGAAGATGAAGATAAGGAAACTCCAGTAGCCCTTCTGATAATCTTTGGTGACCAAAAGTCTCAAGGCAAGCTCAACAGATTATAGTGATTCTGAATTTGATATGTGTGAGCTTCAAGTAGCCTACAACAATCTTTATGAGAAATGTGTCAAGGGCAATAAAGAGAAACTGAATCTTTTCGAAGAAAATGAGATTCTCACTCAAGATCTGAATGAAGTGAAAGCAAAAATCAATGAATTACGAGAAGAAATCCTAGATCTTGAAGCACTCTGCCCAGCTGAAGTAACCTCTAATATAAACTATCTCGATGAGGCATAAAACAATAGAGAACACAAGTTAAAAAAGGTATGCTCAAATATTAACAAGTTTGAGTCAGGATTTAAAAAACAGCAGGATATTCTTAAGAAGCAAAGGATGGGAAATGAGACATTTGGTTTAGGATATGAAAAAGGTGAGAGCTCCAAGACTGAATCACATACACACCTTCCTCAAAATTTCGTGAAGTTTGTACATTTTTCATCCAAAACTTTGGAACAAGAAGACAAAAGATTCACCATTCTAAACAGGGTAAGTGTGATACCCCGACTTGAGAATAATATAAATAATGAATAAGATAGTGACACGCGTACAATGAGATGATAGTGAAACCGATAGATTAAATCGGGTTAAACTAAATCAATACAAACACATATATGGAAACCAAATTAAATGGGAATGGAATTAAAATAAAGAAACAAAGGGGGAAAAAAACAAAGAAAATAAAAAGAAAATTTCAGAAGATTCCACAGAGGGGGAGAAACAGGAAAAAAAAAGTAAAGAAAAAAAAAACAAACATAAACAGAGAAGGGAAAAAAGAAGAGAAAAGCGATTTCCGCGTCCCAAACTTCGGTGGCGCCGATCTCCTTCGTCCGGCCACCTCAGGTGACGAGACTGGAACCAAGATCTCCGTCTCTTCGAGACGTATGAAATCGGTTCAAGAATCACCTTAATCGGAGCTGTATATCTCCGAGAAAAGCTGTCGAAAGTTTCTGCCAGCGCTAGCTTCGACAGTCGATTTCTCCCTCCTCCGACCTTCGATTGATGCAAGGCCACCACCGTTGAGTTCGTCTCGATGAGTACTACAAAGCTCAGTTGGTGATTTATGGTGAAATTTGCCGGATCTCCGGTGACCCAAATGTGGGCAAATCGGGTACTATTTGACCCGGGTTGACTTTTTCGGGTAAAGTTTACCCCTTTGATTAAATCATATATTTTACGTATTTACGCGGTATTTGAACGTAATTTTGACCTTGTATGTGCATTTTGGTGTAGAACTGTTATATGAGGTTTAGTGATGTACGTCGGAGAAAAATTAAACAGGAAAACATTGGTTCGAGTGATATGTGAGACACGCTTCATGAGGTCGGGAATACTTTAACCCTTGCATGGTTTTGTAGTTTCTGTGTTTATATTTAAACGGGAATTCTTGCTGTAAATATAATGCATTGCAATTGTGGGGATTAAATGTTTGGTTGTTTACTGTGAAGTTGCGGGTAATGGTATTGTGGATGATTCTAATATGTGTTACCCCTGCATTTCATTGAGAGAAGTGATGGTTTATTACTGAATGCATGTGATTGAATATTTGCTTATATTGGGATTTTACATAAATTTTGGAAATTGTGATATGGAGATTGGAGTGACGTGGAAAAATCTCTGTACGTACAGTGGGCGATCCGAGTAAGGATTCGCTATGCGGCCACATAGCGAAGGGGTGGCAAGTCCCGGGTAGAAGAAGGTGTCTATCTTTCTTACTCGTAAATAGCTTCCAGCGAGGAGGTCGAAAAGCGGAGAAAACAGTTTCCGGCAATGAGGTCGGAAGGCATTCGAGGTGGTGACAGATATTTGAGGCAGGTTGAGAAATAGAAGGGTTATTTAAATTGTTGTGCTTCTGTTATAATTATTTGTGAACATTGTGTGTGTGAATACGGTATTCCCTACTGAGCTCCGGCTCATCCCCTAATTCCCATTGTTTTAATTTCAGGTGAAACAACTGTGACCAGTGGGACTGAGAGTGCAGACAGGACAGGGCAGTCGATGTACATACCAGAGACGCTGCGTAAGGGTTGGGTGGACCCAGTGGGTTGGGATGGCTGAGCTGGAGTCTCAGTCGGGTATATAAAGTACTTATGTATTTATATATATCTATCATCTATAATATAAGCATGTAGATAATTATATTATTATTAAATCATTGAGTTTTGGAAAAATTATAGTCGGGAGTATGTGTTAGTTACACGTCACGTGCCTGGCGGATCGGGGCGTGACAGTAAGTATGCAAGGAAATAGATCTTCTTCATATCAAAATCATGAAACTCCATATAAATTTGGTAGGACTACTCAACCATTTTTCAAGCAACTATTTGTTGGAAGGTAAAATGCTCAAAGGTATGGTAAATGTAAGTTTGTTCCCATTTGTCATCACTGTGCAATTAGAGGTCATATACGACCTTACTATTATAAGTTATATGGAATACCTAAATCATATTTTTCTAAGAAGACTAACATTGAAAATGTGCAGAAAAAAGTTTCTTTAAAATAGGTTTCAAAATCTTGTTGGAAAACAAGGTGATGCTCGTGAGAAATCACATGATACGAGACAACTTCCACAAACATCTCAAACAAAGAAATGTTGGGTCAAGTAATCAAAATCGAGAGCTTAAAGTGCATATTACGTTGAGGTAGCCTCTAGAAAACCTACCTCATTGTGGCAGTAGGAAACAGATGCAACTGAGGTAGCTTACATCAAGCCTACTTCCCCAAGGCAGATGCAACCGGATACACGCGAAGTAACCTTTATCGAGCCTACTTCAGATACTCTAGAACCATCTCAACAAGTCAAAATGAATGATGCCCAAGATCTAATCACAGAAGAAGCAGTTGTCCTCGTGAAAACACAAGCACAAATCCAAAATGAGTTGGAGTTTGATACATGGTTATTGGAAGTTGCTGCACTCAGCTACTTTGGATGAAACAAATGCTTCAAAACTATGGATTGAATCAGGAAAGTATGATCATATTTATTTTTAATAATATGAGTGCGATTATATTTCAAATTCTATAACCAAGCATATAGAGTTTCATCATCATTTCATCCATGAACTTATTGAAAATAAATATGTGTCTCTTGGTTAATTGGCTTCATTTCTGAAGATCAATTGGCTGACATTTTTTTAAAAAAACTCTTAGACAGACAAAGTTTTTTGTTCCTAAGAAAAGTACTAGGGATGATTACAATATAATAGATTTTCAAGTAGCGTGAGGTAACATGTGTGTGGGATATGTGATTTGATTCTTGACATATGATTGAAGCATTGATTCTTTTTGTTACTTTTGAATGTGTTTATTGTTAAATGACTAATCTGTTTATAAAATTAAAAAGATTATTTTATTAGTCATATATTATGTAACACTCCAACCCCTTCGGATAACATGGTGTGATAGATGTCATAAGATAGGTGAGGTCATGTGTGACACAAGCTTGATCGGAATATTTTTCTTAAATTCTATAAAGGAAATAAAAAAATACGGCGCAAGAATTATCGGAGACGGAGCTAAAACGAAATAAATATGAATTTTGAAAGATTAAAATAAAATAGGGTTTTACTTTAATAAACAATGGCAAAATCGTAAATACAACTAGGGTTAGGTGTAATAAAGTACGAAGTAGGAGGACATAATGGTAAATGACCACCAAATCCAATAAAATATAAAAGAAAAAGAAAAAGAAAAAGGAAAAGGTGAGGCACAAAAAACGATGTAAACCAGAGAACCCTAGACGGCGGCGACGGAAACCTTCCATGGAGTCGCCGATGGTGATTAGCAAATCTGAGGCCATCGAAGGGACGATCAAGGCAGCAGGAACTCAGCAACGCTATTTTCGGACGGAAGGGAGAAGGTCTTCGCCGTCAATGGAGGAGGAGAAGGCGTGGTCACCGAGAGCTTCGATGTCGGATTTCAACGGTGTTCGACCACCATCCAGGTAGCTACGACCGCCGATATACTCACCGGTCCTCCCTCTACCGAATCCCAGCCATCGTGGACTCCACCGCCTCCGGATGGGCGGCGACCCGAGTCTATGGATGCACGGGTCTGTTAGACTCGCTGACATGGGCAACCGGGTCGAGCTGACCCGATTGGATTTTTAATTAAATTAATTAATTAATAATTAGTGTAAATAGTTGTTTAAGTTAATTATATATAGTTAATGGTATTAATAATTAAGTTCAATAAAATGCAATGATACTAATGAATCAATTAAAGACACTAAGATTGACAAATTATTGTATATGTGTATGGGTATGTAAGACCCGTTAGGAGTGACCACCGAGTCGAGTTGTCCTGATTGAATATTATTTTAAGTAATTAATTGTAACAAGTTAATTATAATAAGTTAACAATATTAATAAAATAAATTGATTAAAAGATAATAATATTAATAAATGAATTAAGGATTGTGAGATTAATAAATAATTATAGATATTGTATGGGTTTCAGGAACTCATATTGGTAACTAAATTATCAGGATTATGGGAGCACGTCGCGGTAAGTAATACTCAACTGTATTTCGGAACCATGAAATTTAGGAATTATATGTGGTATTGTCTGTGTAGTTGGTTTGATTATTGATATGTGATTGGTTGGAATCCTATGATGAGTTATATGTGAATTGTGATATGAATGATTCTTTATGCTACAATTGTGTTGAAGGTGATGTTTGGTTACCGTGTTTAAACGACGAAACTGTATTGTATTGCTCTGTAGTATGCAATGTGTACTGTTGTATGTTTGGACTGAATATGGTGATGAGACTGATATGACGACGGTTTTGAGGTTCTTGAAAGTGAGGTGTTACGTATGATTTACTGATGCATTAAATATTGTTCATAAGCACAATGCATTGCATTACATGAAAATGAAAGGTTCAGTTTAAGGAAAAAAAAGTGTTTTACGAACGAGGTATTACTGCTACGGGGAGGGTGTACTGGAAAGAGGAAGGTTTATGAGACTGTTAAATAGAAGAAAATGAAAACGAAAAGGAAAATAAATAAATGACTTAAATGTTAATTGGATGTGCTTTATGGTAGGGCAGTATATGAAATTCCCGACCGGTTGCTCTGTAGCAGTTTGCCTAGGTTAAGGGTCCGAGTACTGGAAAAATGTTTTAAATGACTGATTATTTTCTAAAGATGAGGTTCACGTGCATTCATGCATAGGTATTGCTTACTGGGCTTTAGCTCACTATGTTCCGTGATGCAGGTAATAAATTCTTGATGATTAAGCTGACCTAGCTGTTGATGGCATGACCGCGAATCCATCAAAAGGATGCTCATGTACAGAAGTTAGGTTGTGGTAGTCCATGATAGGATTAATAACTATATTTAAGGTTTGCAGTTATTACTAGTATCTCATATTATTGTGAATAAACAAAAGTTCGTAAAACGAGATCAAGAAGTATGTATTATAAGTCAAGGTTTTAATTACCGTTATGGAATGCTGATTGATAGATGCTCATTGAGAATAGAGAGATTAATAATTGAGCTATGTAGTGATAGAGGTATATGATGTTATTTAAATTTATTCTAGCCACAATGGAGTTTTTCTCTATGTATATTAAGAAATTGCCATAAATGATGGATATAAGTATATAAGGTAGGTAACGTTCTGGACCACGAGCCCGAGAATTAGGGTTTCATGGGTCGGGGCGTTACATATTATTTTCCACAAATCTCTACTTGTGCAGTCTAATTGACATAATACTTGATATTTGTTTTGATAGGTCTATTGAACTATTCTTTGGGAAACTTGATGCAAGCTATATAAATGGAAAGCGCTACGTCAAAGGCATTGAAAAAAATAAAATATTGAGCTACCTAAGATTAAAAGGTATGTATCTCTTGAAATAAAGGGAGCTATCTAAGTTTAACTATGAAAGCTGCCATGAATTTAAAGGTTTCACCTCTTGAAATAAAAGAGGTAATCTTATGTGTAAGCATGTACATAAAAGTACCAAGGATCTAGATTTGACAACCTATGAAAAGTCAATTTTTTGTATTATGTTATATCTTGATCTAATAAGTTTTTGGGATTCACACACAGATGCATATGAACGGATAACATGCATTAGATTTAAAGGACATGATAAGAGAGAAGTCAGTCCATTTCTTGAACACATCTTATGGTAACTCTTTCTTATCATTGTTTTAATTCTTTTGATTGAGTATCAAAATCTAAAAGTTCCATCGTTGGAACCAATTTCTCTTGATTTCCTATTTTATTTGGATTATCTTTTATGTGTTTAATTCTTTGGGATGTCCTAGTTATGTTCTCGGTGAAAATATTTTTGGAGTATGTAGGCCAAGTGAGAAGTAAGTTACAATGTAACCTCATGTACCTCATTTTCTCATAAATTTTGCAATCCCATCTTTGACAACTTGTGGGTCAAAAAGCGGAGATAACATTTTGAGAGTGAGATAACATAAAGAGGGGATTTGTTCTATTCTTGATTACAGATTTAGGGGGAGCAAGTGCTTATGCTTTCATACTTGATTTTTGGTGTGTTTGCATACGTAAGATATTAGTTGTATACATTCAAGAAGCATATGTGTTGACTGGATATATTGTTTATGCTCGTAGGTGTTTTGATCCCACAATTGTCAAGGAAGAGATTGTTGGTTTTTTTATTAAAGAAAAAACCAACATAATTGATAATTGTGAGATAAGTTTATGATGTGATAGATAGAGACCATGATAAGAGGTTTTTAATGGTAGGAGTGGGTAATGATTTGAAGTCTTTTGTTTTATCTAATGGACTTTTACTTTAGTTAAAACACTTGGTGGATAAGTGCTTAATGTCATGTGGAGTCTCTTGTGGATAAATGACCAATCTAAATTGGATACTTTTGTTTTATCTAAACTTGTTTTGCAAGATATAATACACAAGTGAGACGTTGCACTATATAAGACACATGTCATCAAATTGAAAAAAAAAAGGAAGTGGCGGGCAAAATTAGTCATTTATTATTGCTTTTGTGTGTTCAAAATTCTCTCATTATTTTAATATCTCTTAGAGTGAGATCTTGAGTGATAGTGTGAAGAGAGAATTGTGGTGAGGTTATTTTGTTATAGTCGGGGACTCTACAAAGACATGTGTAGTTCGTTGAGGTGAAGTTTTTAAAGGATTCCAAAAGCTTAGCTCTACCTTAGTGGGTTGAGTGAGGGTGAAGACAAACACTAAATGAGATGTTCGAGAAATGTCTTTAGGTCAAAGATGGGGTTGTACTCTTGATTCGTGATTAGTATATTATTTCTCAAGGTTGGTCGCTTATAGACTCGAGATTTTTCTAGTCAGGTTTCATCGTTAAAATTGTGATGTTATTATTTGTTTTTATTTCCGCAATTATTTTTCATATTTGTTGACTTACGATCTTGATGAGGTTCAACAAACTTTCAGTGCGTCTCTAGAACTAGTTTTGGCTTTGATTTGAGTATTCCGTTGTTGGAATATAATCAAGCAAGTCAACTAATCAACCTACAAATGAATGGAGAGCATAATATATATAACTCTAGGCTCTTAATCAAGGAATTAATCGGAATATACGAGAGTCTAAAAAAATGTCATTGAAACACATAAATGACAAAACAGAGCAATCAAAACTACAAACCGAAACAAACACAAAGGACATGCAGGGCAATAGGAGATACAAACACAACCCACAAAAACAACATTATCTCCTTCGATCCTCGACCCCTTCATCAACAATAAGCTTTGGTTTTCCTTATAGTTCTTTTATGCGTTCTACCTCTAAATGGGGGATCTTTAGCTAATAGACTTTTACTAAGAAGGTAACCACCAGATCACTGATTATCAAGCAACTGCAGAGAATGATGAGAATGCATTACGAAAACAAGCAAGCAAACCCAAATCGACACTTTTAGAGTCTAACGCATCACATCGTGCAATCATTGTCAATCAGGGGTTTTAATGGATGTCGTGTGTTTGATGAGGGAGATCGAGTTACTAATCATAGCTGTTGAGCAACGATAACTTTTTCCCGCAATCGTTTACGACTTGCCTTCGTAGGTCGTATATTTGGGAACTCGATATGGGGTCGCAAATTTCCGACCTCATATACGACCTCTGTTGGCAACAAGAAAAGCCAAGAATGAAGATGCATATTGTCCGTTGGAACTATCCGACCTCATATGCGTCTCCTGATGGAGATGCCTAGAGTAGAGTAGAGACGAAGAATTCCTATATTTCTGGTCAAATCCTTCTAGACATTAAACAAAATGCGTGGAGACATTATTATGCGATCGATGTGATTTAATGGTGTATCTTTAAACTTTCCTTTTCACTTTCTTTCTTCTTGCTTTTGGTGACGTAGTCCACTTGTCCACACCTCTATATATATATATATAGACTAATGAGTGATGACATGCTTTTCTTTTAGAGTCGTTAAATATTTATTTACTTTCAAAGAATTTGACATCACGCTATATCAATTTGAGTGAAAAAAATTATTGACATTATAACTACTAATTAAAAATCATTGATTATTATTCTTGCATCATAGGCGGAAAACATAATTAAGCAATAATAATTGGCTTAATTAAGCATTTGTCTCTATCAATATTTGGAAATTGATTGTGCCAATACATCTTTAATGTTGTACTTAGTTAATTATGATATTTTTACTTGCAGGGGAGACTTGAAGAAGGGAGGTGTCCCATGAGGAAGAAGAAAGTAATGGAAGAAAGAGAAAAATCCAAATGAATAATTTTACTCCATCGGCTCGCCCACTTACGTGCAAAAGTTCCAATATATACAAACAATGTCAACGTTCAAAATGACATGACCAAATAGAAAGAAAATACAAAAATAAATAATACATATCCAAAAATCTCTTGTGCCAAGATACACACTAAATGACCAAAAAGATAAATATGAACCCAGAATTAATGAGTAAAAAAACAATAAAAAAATATATTTTGAGATAAGCTTAAGTCCACAAAGGACAACTAAGTCCACGAAGGACTAAAAGAAAACCTGGAATCAAAATCATTATTCTAGGTAGAGACAGAACATAGAGGCGAACTGCAACTCTTAAGTTCATCCTTTAATTTTTAGTTGTGAAATTCAAATTACAAAACAACAATATATCCAATCAGTAGCAGAGATATTCTCTCTCGGCCAGAATCGAATCTTATATTTGACTAGTCAAAATCAATACGATTGGAGATCTTGATGTCAAATTAGGTCCTTTGGTTAGTTTTGCTTTGATACCATTTTAAACAATAAATCGATCATGTGACACAAAGTGCAATCTAAATATGGTTTAGGACTATTGGAGGGGTAATAGGCCTAAATTTGGACCATCTAGTTCCACTTTGGCGAAGTTCAATGGGATATTCTAGGTGAAGGTCTTTTGTCTTTCCCTTCTATCGTCTTAGACGTAGACTACACATTCAATTGGAAATTCATTTGGGCTTTCTTCCTATCTTTTTTGAGCTTTATTGCAGGCCCAAAATATTTAGAAACGTCTACTAGATAATTGTGAAAAACTTTGTAATCCAACAATTTGAAGCCTATTTGCGAACCCAGACTACATAATACATAAAGGGATTTAAAAAAAAAAATCCCCATTCATAAAACATTTTGAAAATTAATTCCTCCTCTCAAATAATGTTAAGTTTTACCCTTTTCGCATTATAAAAGACACTATAGCTTTGACACACATTTTCATACATTTTTCCTTTTAAAAAAGTCATAAAACCCATGAAAACCAGCTTTCTCTCTCTCCTCTCCCACTCTGTCCATGCTTTGTATCCCTCAGGTTATTCATCTTCTACAATTTTCGCGCAATCTAAGCTCCATAATATGTCATATCAATATCGCCCATCACTGGAACGATTCTAAACTCTGCTACACAAGCTCAGTCTTCAAAGTCGACGAACATAGAAGTGTTCAATGTTCTTGCTAAGTGTCAAGAGTTTCATCTCCTATCTAACTGAATCTTCATTTTTCTTTCTACCTTTTGTGCTTAGTTTTTGCTTGTATTTTAAGTCGAGAAGAAAAATAACACTAAACTAAGGCTAGTTTTGTGCATTTGGTTTTTCGAACTGCCATATTTTCACGTAACTATACAAAAAAAAATTATGTTGATAAATGTATCTGTTTTTCGTTGAGAACTTGTTTTGTTTTCTTTTATCTCATGCTAATTTTTCGTTGATACTTGATTCGTTTTTGTTTAGCGCGTGCACTTTTTGTGTTGATAAGTGTTGTAATAATCGTTTGAAATTTTTTAGTTTTGTTGATAAATTTTGCATGCAGGTTTGAAAAATTTATTAACCTAGAATCAAAATCACAATTCCAGTTAGAGACAGAACATACAAGTGAACTACAACTCCTATGTTTATCATTTAATTTTTAGTTGTGAAATTCAAATTACAAAACAACAATATATCCAATCTGCGAAGGAGATATTCTCCCTCGGCCCTAATCGAATCTCATATTTGACTTGCCTAAATCAATACAGGTGGAGATCTTGATGTCAAATTACCTGTTTTGGTTAGTTTTGCTTCGATAACAATTGTTAAACACTAAATCGGTAATCTGACACAAAGTGCGATCTAAATATTGTTTAGGACTATTGGAGGGGGTAATGGGCTTAAGTTTGGGCCCTCCAGGTTCCACTTTGGGGAAGTGAACAATGGGATACTCTGGGCCTAGGTCTAAGTCTTTTGTCTTTCCCTTCTATCGTCTTAGATGTAGACTAGACTTCCAATTGGAAATTCATTTGGGCCTTCTTCCTATCTTTTTTTGGGCTCTATTGCAGGCCCAAAATATTTAGAAACATCTACTAGATAACTGTGAAAAACTTTGTAGCCCAACAATCCGAAGCCTGTTTGCGAGCCCGAACTACATAATACATAAATGATTTTTTTGGAAAAAAGATCCCCATTAATAAAATATTTTGAAAACTAATCTCTCCTCTCAAATAATGTTAAGTTTTTCCCTTTTCGCATTATAAAAGGCACTGTAGCCCTTATACACATTTTGATATACTTTTCATTTAAAAATAATAATAAAACCCATGAAAACCAGTTTTCTCTCTCTCCTCTCCCACTCCCTCCATGCTTTGTATCCCTCATGTTGATCATCTTCTTCAACTTTCGCTTAGTCTAAGCTCCATAATATGTCATATCAAAGTGGCCGATCACTAGAACGATCCTAAACCCGGCTACGCAAGCTCAGTCTTCAAAGTCGACGAACATTGAAGTGTTCCACGTTCTTTCTAAGTGTCCAGCCTTTCGTCTCCTACCTAACTGAATGTTCATGTTTCTTTCTACCTTTCGTGCTTAGTTTTTGCTTGTATTTTAAGTAGAGAAGGGAAATAACACTAAATTAAGGCTAGTTTTGTACATTTGATTTTCCAAACTGCCATATTTTTACGTAATTATACAAATAAAATATTATGTTGATAAATGTATGTTTTTTTTGTTTTCGTTTATCTCATGCTAATTTTTCTTTGATACTTGATTCATTTTTGTTTAGTTCATGCACTTTTAGGGTTCATAAATGTTATAATAATTGTTTGAAAATTTTGAGTTTTGTTGAAAAATTTTACATGCAGGTTTGAGAAATTTATCAACCTATAATCAAAATCACAATTCCACGTAGAGACAGAACTTACAGGTGAACTGCAACTCCTAAGTTTATCATTTAATTTTTAGTTGTGAAATTCAAATTACAAAACAACAATATATCCAATCAGTGACGAAGATATCCTCCATCGGCCCCAATCGAATCTCATATTCGACTTGCTTAAATGAATATAGTTGGAGATCTTGATGTGAAATTACGTGTTTTGGCTCGTTTGGCTTTGATATCAATTGTTAAACACTAAATCGGTAATGTGACAGAGTGCAATCTAAAGATGGTTTAGGACTATTGGAGGGGGTAATGGGCCTAAGTGTGGGTGTAACACCTCGAGTCATAGAATAGCTTAAGCGATAAGGCAAAGTGACGTAAGTGGTATTCATGATGATTTCTAGTGTGTGCAATGGTATATGTTAAATAGGATCAGAATATGTTCATGAATCCTATATGAGAAATAAAAATTATGGGGACAGGGATTATAAAAATTGGAGTTAAAATGAATTACCATGAATTTTGAGAACAAAAGTTAGAATAGGAAAATAATTCATATGTAATGACAAATCTGTAAATAAAGGTGGGTGGCAAGAGTAATTAGATATGAGGTTAGAGGGCAAAAAGGCAAAAGATTTAAATAAAGTTAAATAAATATATACTGTTATTCTAGCACCCAAACTAAAGAAAAACTTAAGTTTAAAACCAATGAAGGTCACGTGGAAGCCAACGGCGACGATAGAATGGTGAATTTGTACATTAATACTGAGTCTACAAATAACTTTACGTAGGGTGTAAAATGTTAGTAATATTATTTAATATTTATGAAGGGTGCAATGTGGACCCAATGATTTTCTTTGAGATACATGAAATTGTAAAAAGGTAGATTCAAAGGGATGTCAAGGGAATTTAGGAAGAAGAAGAGTGGCAGAAAGGTAAAGTAAAAGAAAAGAAATACAAATTAAACGAAATACAAATTAAAGAAAAGGAAGCACGCATCACGAGGAAGGAAGAAAACCCTAGAGACGCTAGAGGTGGCGGAGGCGGAAGGGTGATTGGAGGGAAACGGTGGTGGAACTCGACGAAGCCGCTGCGAGAAGGACGAGGTGGACGAGAGGAACTCAACGCCGCCAATTTCAGTTTGAACGGAGGTGGTCTTGGTTGTCAATGGAGTAGTTGAGGAGGCGCGGCACCGTGAGCTTTGGATTGTCGATCTGTCATTTTTCGGACGCCATTCAAGTATTGGAAACCACCGATAGACTCATCTGGAGGAGCCCTTCTCGGTTATGGCAGCGGTCACTATCACCGCGCCTCTTATCGACGTGACCCGACAACTCTGAAGTTCGGGCATGTTGACCCGCATTCAGGGAAATCGGGTCAAGCTGACCCGGTTAGATATTATTTTAAATAATGAATAAATTAAGATTAGTTAAGGGTAAGATAATTTTTTAAGTTATTTATATTAAGTTAATGGTATTAATAAATAAATTGATTAAAAGATATTGACTAAAATGTGAATTAAAGATAATGTAATAACAAATGATGATGTATATTGTAGGGGTTTTAGGAATTAACCTATGTAACTGAATGATCAGTATTTTTGGGAGTATATCAAGGTAAGTAGTTTGTACTGATTGGATGTTTTCACGAGACTGAATTTGTGATGATTTAAACATATGTGTATTGTGATATAAATGATATATTTATGTTATAGTTATAATAAATGTGATGTTTGGTTACCGTGATTGGACGACAAAATTGGTATTGTAATTCTCTGTAGATGATGGTGATGTCCACCAAAAAGTGCATGAGCTAAACAAAAACGAATCAAGTATCAAAGAAAAATTAGCATGAGATAAACAAAAACAAAACTAGTTCTCAACGAAAAATACATACATTTATGAATGAAATATTTTTATTTGTATAGTTTCGTAAAAATATGGCAATTCGGGAAACCAAATGCACAAAACTAGCCTTAGTTTAGTGCTATTTTCCTTCTCGACTTAAAATACAAGCAAAAACTGAGCACGAAAGATAGAACGAAACATGCAACTTTGGTTAGGTAGTCATCGATATTCGTCGATGCTCGCAATCATTCGATTAATGTTCGTCTGACAGGTGACAGTTATCCCCATTGGGCTAATGTCATGAAAAATTTTCTCCCTGTGAGAAAAAAATAGGGATATGTTTTTGGGTCTATTAGTCAACCTACTGATTACACAAAGAAGTGATTTGCTTTGGCTGCCAAAAATTGGGATTCTGAGAATGCCCAAATACTTACTTGGTTTCATAACTCTATTGAATCTCGCATTGGTATGATGTTTGCTAACAAATATACATATGCCAAAGATTTCTAGAACTATTTATCTGAACTGTTTCAGGAAGTTAATATTGCCATACGTTATGAGTTAGATTTAGTTGTCATGTCCATTCACCAGCAAGGACGATCCATCCATGATTATTATGGAGAGATTACTAGTCTATGGGATCAGCTGACATTGATAGAGCTAGAGAGCATTAAGGCTTCTACTGATTATTTGAAATTTAGGGAAGGCGGATGTCTTACTAAATTTCTTGTTAAACTTGATAGTCAATTTGAAACCATCCGTGGGAATATTTTGTATCGTTCTCCTCCTCCTACTGCTGATGCTATTGTTTGGGAGCTCAAATCTGAAGAAATTCGACTCGAGACTGACACTTCAATGAGTTCTACATCTTCTATTTTTTTAGCCACTCCGAAGTCTCCGCTCTTACCTACCCCTACTGGTTATAGTTCTGGTTCTGGTTTGCCTATATCCTCTACTCAACCTCAGGGTCGTCTTCCCTATGATACATGTGCATTTTTTCCATCAAAAAGGACATTGGAAAAACCAGTGTCCCGAGAAAGGTGTTCGATCTTGTCCTTCCGGCAAAATTCCTGTATTCACTACTACATAACGTATCCCTGACTTGACTGACATCCGTGCTCAACTCTCTCATCTTCAGCAGATGATTTCTGCTCCATTATCTACCTCTACTATGACTTCTAGTTCTTCGGGTTTGCTAGACTTCTTGTCAGGTATTTCTTCCTCTGTTTGGATACTTGATTCTAGTGCTGCCTTTCATATGACTCCTTCCAAATCATTGCTCCATAATTGTGTCTCTCCTCCTTCTCATATGAATGTCTATACCGCTAATGGTAATTCTTTGTCTGTGAGTTGTATTGGTTTTATCCCTATATGTAACGTCCAGTCCCATGAAACCCTAATTTCTCGGGCTCGTAGTCCAGAACGCTACCTATATTACAATATAAACTCACCCTACATTTAATTAAAAGTCTCAGTACACAATTCCAGCCTAATTTAATTAAAATAACCTAATCCGAAATAAAAGCGTCATCTCATGTAATTAAATAAACTGTAGTACCCAATTAATATCCTCTAAATATACCACTGTGAATCTTATGCATTTAATCCTCGTTCTCGAATCTACACTTACTATCATACATCAAAGTTATTAACAGTAAGTGCATAAATAAATTTATTACTTAATTAGTCTATCTTCCATAAAACTAGCTTCCGTCACATAAGCATCTTCTTCAGGGATCTACGGCGACGCCATCAACTCCTAAATCTACATAATCTTCTGAGAGACCATAACCTGCATCACGGAACATAGTGAGTCGAGGCCCAACAAGTACTATCTATGCATGAATGCACGTGAACCCTTTGTTTAAAGAATAGTCGACCATTAAAATCTTTTTTCCAGTATTTGGGCCCCTAACCTAGGTACACTACTACAGAGCAACCGGTCGGGATTTTTCTTTGATTAAGTGTTCTACCAAAGAACACTTTCCAGTCAATAAAACATTGTCCTTTTTTCCCTTTTTCCTTTTCCATTTCCAGTCAAAATATACCATCCCTGTAGCAGTTGTACTAGATTCATAAAAATTCGTTAAAACATTTTCTTTGATACGTATGTCGTGTATGTCATGACATGTCATGCTTCATGTAGAGCAACCAATATATATAACGTCAATATATCTTCAATATATCATCACATAATAGATCACAGTTGTAATATCCTGAACCCAAATTTTAAAAAAAATATAATAAATTTCCAAATTTAATATTTCTAATAAATACTACATATTATTAGAAAAATATTGGCGCAAGAATCACTTGAATCGGAGTTAAATTGGATGTGTTATTAATTTCGGAAGAATATGTAATTAAGATTGAAACAAAGGGGCAAAGCCGTCATTTCACCGGAAATCTGGTTTAAACCATATTTCTCTGGTTTTGCAGCAGCTGCAGAGAGAGAGAGAGAAGAAGGTTTTGTTCGTTTGACGTTCGATTGAGGTGTGTAAGGTGTCAAATCGAAGCTCGTGGTGAGGGGAGCAAAACCCAAGTGGAATCACCGCCATCGGACCACCGTAAACGACGAAATCAGGCGGCAAAGTTTCGGTTTTTCAAGATTTCAAAGCTCGATCCCGGTTGATTCAGTAGGAATTTTGGAACGAGACAGGTACCATTAGATTTCTGTTGTTGTAGGCTTTATTCTAATGTAGGAGTGACCGGAAAAGTTTCCGGAAAAGTGGATTCCGACGACGGTCCGGCCGAGTTGACTCGGGTTTGACCGGGTTGACCCGTTGACTTGAGTTTGACCCGTTTTGATTGGATTGACCCGATTTGACTATTTGCACTATATTAGTATTCCAGGCTATTATTGATTGTGTTTGCACGACTGGTTGCACTCTTGTGCGCCACGTCTCCCGTGGGGCCCACACTCAGTGGTGGGGCCCACATCTTGGTTGTGGGGTTTTTGGTGAGAGTCTAGATAGGACTATACTCTGGTGATTTTCTATGATGATGCTACGAGATTATTGATGGATGATTTGTAGTGTGTGGGACCCACATTGGGCGACCCAGCCTACTGGATGATTTGTTGATGGTTCTGATCGGGTACGTGTTGGTGTATGCTCTAAGAGCCGATCATGGGATGATTGTATTAGCGTACATTTATTATGTTATATTGAGGTACTTTATTTGTTATGAATTATTTATCTGCACTATATAAATGATTATGATAAATATCCCTAGAATAGTTGGTTCGATGCTATGAGACTTCAAGTGTGTGACTTGAACGTGAGATCATCGTAGATGTATATAGAACACTATTCCTAAATGTCCCTAGTTGAGTATTATTGTTAAATGGAATAACATTAATACGTTGAGACTAGTATGTACGTTGATTGATGACTAAATCTTGCGAGTCATGGATATGAGATATCAAATCAATACATAGGTACTTGTTAGAGAACGGGAAGTACTGGACAGACCCAACATGAGGATACTGCATGGATTGTTATATGAATGTCATAAGTTATTCTCATAGTGACAATGATATATGTTTTCCTTTAACCTGAAATCACTACGGTTCCCAACATGAGGAGTTATACACTTTGATACTGTCTAACGTCACTTGTAAAAGGGTTGGCTATAAAGTCAGTGATTGGGTATATCACAAATCATGTGGAGGGATGTGAGTGACCTAGATGGTATTTGTCCCTTCTATATAACAGGAGTGATATCCGTGGGCCCCTTGATTGAGTGAGACTTATAAATGCATGGCCGTGCTCAAATGAATCAATATGTGATATTGATTTCGTTTGTTTTTTTAATAGTCTACTCGGAATCAAGAAACACATAGATTAACATATACGAGGATGACACATTCCATGCCTCAATGTTAATCAAGATATTAAGGACAAAGGGACTACATATAAATTGGTCATAAATAAAGGTTATGTCGAATCATTGACATTCTCGTTATTTGGGTAACAATGATGTGTTGCTAGATACCTCTCATTGTTTGTGATGCTAGAATATGATTTTAGTTTCACTGCTAACATAACGAGAACCTATAGGGTCACACACATAGAATAAGTCAAAGATTATGTTATTTAAGAATAACATATTACGTTTGGGCTTAGGGCTTTATGTAAGGTCCATTACCGGTTTAATTAATAAGATTAATTGAACATGGTCAAGAGCCCAAAAACGTGGGCTTCTTTCTTCAAGGAGATTTGGGCTTTTCGGTTTTACTTGACTCATGGAATATTTAGGGTTAGAGTAACCCTAGGAGTGATTACAACTTTTGGTGTGCCGCATTTCTTGGTGAGTTGAGAGAAAACCGAATAGGAGCTCCTTCTCCTAGTTACTAGCATAACGTGAAGAGGCGATCTTTGGCTTGTTCGTGTGGATACCATAGAGGCGTGCTGTTCGGTTGGATAGCGCGGATTGATTCGGATCATTCAAGCCAAGCAAGCCAAGCAATCGGTTGTTTTCTGCACTTCAAGAGGTAACTTCTCATCACCGATTTATGCCCTTTCAAATGGATTCTCTGGAGGGTTTCAATAAAATTTTAAACTTTCGCTGTGTATAAGATATTGAAACCCAGCAGTACGTACCTGGAGACCGGATTGAGGTGAGGTACATCTAGGGGACAGTCTTCGATGTAGGCGATGCTATCGAGTACCTGATGTAGGCTCGATCCTCATCCAATCTGGGAAGTACCTGGACTGGGAGACACCTTGCGGGGATCGGGGTGGGCCCAGGGGAGGATTTTCTGGTGTTATGTGGATTTGAGTTGGTATGGATTTGAGTTGATATGGATTTGAGTTGGATTATGTTTGAGTACTGATTTGAGAGTTGTATTTGAGGATGGTAGTGGTGGAGCCTACTCGGTATCTACCCTACGGATTGACTGATTGTGATGAGGTGTATGATACATCGATTTTCTCAGAGATTTTATACCCTATCAGGGTATCACTTATGGTATTCCTTTATGTATTTTATATCACAGGTTTTCTTACTTTATCTCTGATTTACTAGAGTTCGGTGGTACGGGAGTGTATCACTATTTGAGTTTCTGTTCATTTCCATTATCATATCTCGATTGTATATTCTGTTTACTCTAATATCGATGTTGTTTCCATATCCCTACTGAGCTTTGTGGCTCATCCCTTTCATTCACATGTTTTTCAGGTGAGATAGCTGGAGTGGATGATCAGCGCAGGGATGCATGAGATGTGATGTGTGGCTGCTGGGTGGATATTTGTGTCTTTGTATTTACATTCGGTTTCTACGATTTTTGTGGGAATGTGTGTCTGTCTTTAGTATCAATATTCCGTATCTATTGGATTTTCAGCTGTAGACTCTGGTTTGTATGTTACATTTCATTATGGCAGTATTTGGGATTTTATTGAGACATATATATGTGAGACTACTTATGTAGTATTTGGGTGGATATTTAGTTTAAATCCGGTTCGGGGAACAGAGGAATTCCCTGCCGGTCACGCTTTTGGGATTCATGGGTGCTCATCTGCACCTATCTGGGAGAGGCGCGTGACAGTTTGGTATCAGAGGTGGTCAGTTAGTATTTGGGTGGTTATTCGATTTCTTTAGTTTTTCCCCTACTACACATCACGCGCTTCCCGGCTAATCTGGTGAGTTACTCTTTCTTTTACGTTTGGGGTATTTGATTTATGTAGTGGTACGTTTACGTTTCCGATATGGTAGACACACGTAGTACACGTGTTCGGGGTGGACGTGCTACCCGCTGACGTGGGCGAGATAGAGGAGAGCTCTATTGGCTTCAACATTTTTAGAGGATGATGCATATGTCTGGTGGGAGAGTATGACTATTGGTAGGGAGAGTATGGAGATGCCATGGATGGAGTTTGAGACTCCATTTCTCGCACAGTATGTTCCCCATGCCATTCGCGTTGCGAAGGCCAAGGAGTTTCTGGAGCTGATTCAAAGTAGAGATATGACGGTGTCACAGTATCAGGCACGGTTGAGGAGCTTGGTCAATATGGAGAGGAGTACATTGCCACTGAGGAGAAGAAGATACTGAGATTTCAGCGTGGGCTGAAACCCCGCATTTCAGAGCATTTAGCAGGGATGATGGTTCGTACCTACCGGGAGTGCATTGACAGGACATTTGATATAGAGAGGAGCATGGTTGATTCGCAGGATTATTGGGAGCTTCATAAGAGGAAGTACGGAGATACTTCTTCTGCCTCAGGGAGCAGTAGTAGACAGAGGATTGAGGGTCAGAGACAGAGACCCAGACAGGATCAGGTGCAGAGATTTTAGGATAGGATATGCGTGTGGTCATACGGGGCACATGCTATGCGTGTGGTCATACGGGGCACATGATATCAGACTATCCCAGGGCGAATAGCCTATTGTGTTTCTCTTGTGGACTACCAGGACATATCCAGAGGTTTTGCACGAGGAGACGTACAGCACCATCAGGCAGAGGACAGGGATCCCCAGCACCAGCAGTACCAGCATCTAGAGCTCCTGCAGGCAGAGGGGCCAGACCTCCAGCACCACCAGTGAGACAACAGCAGCAGAGGCAGGGCCAGAGAGCTGGAGTTTATGCGGTTGCACCCGAGCCAGCACCAGATCGTGATTTCATTGGAGGTAGAGTTTTACTTTTCAGTTCTTGGGCTCGTGTTCTATTTTATACCGGTGCCACGCATTCGTTTATTTCTACCTCTTTTGTTGAGGCATTGGGGTTAGAGATTTCGGATTTGGATAGGAGATTGGTAGTGGATTCTCTGGTGAGGGGCATTTGTAGCGGTTGTATCTTTCGATTTGCTGATCACGAGTTTCGAGCGGACTTATATGTTATGGAGTTCACTGACTATGATGTGATACTTGGATTGGACTGGTTGACCGACTATGATATCACCATCTGGGCGAGTTAGTTTTTGTGGGTGGCAGGTTATTACATGTTCACACTTTCTTGACAACCCACGATATATTGACTGTCTAGTGGCGAGCTTGACTTCTACATTGGAGATGGAGGCTAGTACGGCTGTGCCAGTGGTAGAGGAGTACTTAGATGTGTTTGCTGAGAAGTTACCAGGATTATCACCACAGCGAGAGATTGATTTTGTGATTGAGTTATATCCGGGTACAAACCCGATTTCTATTCCACCGTATAGGATGGCTCCAGCAGATTTAAGGGAGATGGATAGGCAGTTGCGGGAGTTGCAGGGTCTAGGATTTATCAGACCCAGTACTTCAACATGGGGTGCTCCAGTCCTCTTCGTGAAGAAGAAGGACGGATCGATGAGGATGTGTGTGGACTACAGGAAGTTGAATAGGGTGACTGTGAAGAATAAGTACCCGTTATCGAGGATAAATGATTTGTTTGATCAATTGAGGGGTAGTCACTATTACTCCAAGATTGATCTCAGGTCAGGTTATCACCAGTTGAGGATTCGGGAGGAGGACATATCGAAGACGACATTTCGTACTCGATATGGTCATTATGAGTTTCTGATCATGCCGTTTGGGCTGACCAATGCCTTGGCAGCTTTTATGGATTTGATGCATAGAGTGTTCAGACAGTATCTTGATCAGTTTGTGATAGTCTTCATCGATGATATATTGGTGTATTCGGCCACAGAGGAGGAGCATAGGGAGCATTTGGAGATTGTATTGCAGACACTCAGAGAGCATCATCTGTATGCCAAGCTGAGTAAGTGCGAGTTTTGGGCGACTCAGGTGAGATTCTTGGGACATGTGATATCCAGAGATGGAGTGGCAGTGGATCCTGCGAAGTTGGAGGCTGTGTTGGATTGGAGGACTCCGAGGACAGTGGGAGAGATTCATAGTTTCCTGGGATTAGCAGGTTACTATAGGAGGTTTATAGAGGGATTTTCACGGATTGCTGCACCGATGACTGAGTTGACGCAGAAGGGTGTTCCTTTTGTGTGGACTGATAGATGTGAGCAGGCTTTTCGGGAGCTGAAGACCCGACTCAAATCACCTATAGTTCAGACCATTCCGGATAGTGGTATTGGTTACCATGTATATTGTGATGCGTCAGGGATTGGGTTAGGTTGTGTGCTCATGCAGCAGGAGAGGGTGGTGGAGTATGCTTCACGACTGTTGAAGCCACATGAGAGGAATTATCCCGTACATGATTTGGAGTTGGCTGCTATAGTTTTCGCACTTAAGCAGTGGAGACATTACCTTTATGGGGAGCAGTTTGAGGTGTTTTCAGATCACCGGAGTTTACGACACTTATTCACATAGAAAGATCTGAATCAGAGGCAGCGGATATGGATGGAGTACCTTGGAGATTATGATTTCTTATTGCAGTATCATCCAGGCAAGGCCAATGTGGTGACTGACGCCTTGAGTAGGAAGTTGGCAGTGGCACGACTGTCACTGCGGGTGTTTGAGTTGGTGGACACCATTGGTCAAAACCGATTAGATGTTAGTGACAGGGGTGATAGATATTTTCTGAGTAGTTTGGTGGGCCGTCCAGCACTAGTACAGAAGGTGTTGGATGCACAACTTTGTGATACGACTTTTGATGATATTGAGGATATGGATGGTTGGATTCGAGGTGTTGATAGAGGAGTTCGTTTTAGAGGTCGATTGGTGGTTCCAGAAGATGTTGAGTTGAGAGATGAGATACTTAGAGGGGCACACTATTCTCAGTTCGCGATACATCCTGGTGCTACTAAGATGTATCGAGATGTACAGAGACAGTACTGGTGGAGCGAACTGAAGAGAGATGTGGCCCAGACTGTGTTGAGATGTCTTACCTGTCAGCAGGTGAAGGCAGAGCATAGGAGACCTCCTAGATTGTTACAGCCGCTTCCATTGCCTGAGTGAAAGTGGGAGCATGTGTGTATGGATTTTGTGATGGGTTTACCGAGGACTGTGAGGAGGCATGATACTGTGTGGGTTGTTGTTGATAGATTGACGAAGACTGCTCATTTTCTACCGATTCAGCAGACTGACTCGGTGGAGACACTCACTAGACTCTACATTCGAGAGGTCGTACGGCTACATGGGGTACCTGTGTCCATTGTATCCGATAGGGATCCTCGTTTCACTTCTCGCTTTTAGAGCAATTTTCAGGACACTCTGGGGACGATGTTGAGTTTTAGTACATCGTTTCACCCACAGACTGACAGTCAGAGTGAGAGGACTATACAGATTTTGGAGGATATGCTTCGGTCATGTGTTATGGATTTCAGGGATGATTGGGAGACGCATATTCCACTGGTAGAGTTTGTGTATAACAACTCTTACCAGAGTAGTATTCAGATGGCACCATTTGAGGCACTTTATGGTAGACCATGTAGGTCAACACTTTGTTGGTCGGAGGTTGGGGACAGACCCTTGCTGGGACCAGATTTGGTTCAGCAGACCATTGAGGTTGTGGCAGTAATCAGACAGCGACTTCTGACGGCTCAGTCACGTTAGAAGAGTTATGCAGATCGAAGACGGAGACCTCTAGAGTTTCAGGTGGGGGACCACGTATTCCTCAAGGTTAGTCCGAAGCGAGGGATACAGCATTTTGGTAGATCAGGGAAGTTAACCCCCAGGTTTATTGGACCATTTGATATCTTGGAGAGAGTGGGGAGTTTGGCTTATAGGTTGGCATTGCCACCACAGTTGTCCGGGGTTCATGGTGTGTTTCATGTTTCCATGTTACGGAGGTATCATCGTGATCCCTCCCATATTATTGATTGGTCGACTCTAGAGATTGGAGAGGATGCTACCTATGAGGTACGTCCGGTTCGGATTTTGGATAGCCAGATACGGAGATTGCGTTCGAAGACCATACCCTTGGTTAAGGTGTTATGGCAGCATTATGGAGTTCAGGAGGCTACTTGGGAGGTGGAGTCTGATATGCGGGAGCGCTATCCAGACTTGTTTACGACATAGGTATTCTTCTGATTTAGATTAATTATTTTACTGTTGACCACTTAATAAATACCTTTCATATAATTTCGAGGGCGAAATTGTTTTCTAAGGGGGGGAAGATGTAATATCCCGAACCCAAATTTTAAAAAAAATATAATAAATTTTTAATTTTAATATTTTTAATAAATACTACATATTATTAGAAAAATATTGGTGCAAGAATCACTTGAATCGGAGTTAAATTGGATGTGTTATTAATTTTGGAAGATTATGTAATTAAGATTGAAATAAAGGGGCAAAGCTGTCATTTCACCAGAAATCTGGTTTAAACCAGATTTCTCTGGTTTTGCAGCAGCTGCCGAGAGAGAGAGAGGGGGGGAGAGAGAGAGAAGAAGGTTTTGTTCGTTTGACGTCCGATTGAGGTGTGTAAGGTGTCAAATCGAAGCTCGTGGTGAGGGGAGCAAAACCCGAGTGGAATCACCGCCATCGGACCACCGTAGATGGCGGAATCAGGCGGCGAAGTTTCGCTTTTTCAAGATTTCAAAGCTCGATTCTGGTTGATTCAGTAGGAATTTTGGAACGAGACAGGTACCATTAGATTTATGTTGTTGTAGGCTTTATTCTGATGTAGGAGTGACCGGAAAAGTTGCCGAAAAAGTGGATTCCGGCGACGGTCCGGCCGAGTTGACTCGACTCTGGCCTAGTTGACTCAGTTCCGGCCGAGTTGACTCGGGTTTGATCGGGTTGACCCTGTTTGACTATTTGACCGTTGACTTTTACTAGGGTTGATCGTTGACTTTTACTAGGTTTGATCGTTGACTTTTACATATTTTGACAGTATTGGATTTACGTATTCGCATTCGGTGCAGGAGATTGATTTAAGAGTTTTGTGTTGGATTCTGATAGCTGAAGAGGTACAACGGAGTTGAGTTAGTCAGCATTCCAGGTAGGGATTCTAGCCTATTTCTTATTTGGGGTTCCGAGAGTTCCGTATTTGACGGACTCCTTTTTGTCTATTGGTGTGAAATTCCCTAAGGTTGGGAATTTCTCTATTTATATTCTTATTCAATTTATTTCCACAATTGCACTATATTACTATTTCAGACTATTATTGATTGTGTTTGCACGACTGGTTGCACTCTTGTGCGCCACGTCTCCGGTGGGGCTCACACTCAATGGTGGGGCCCACATCTTGGTTGTGGGGTTTTTGGTGAGAGTCTAGATAGGACTATACTCAGATGATTTTCTGTGATGATGCTACGAGATTATTGATGGATGATTTGTAGTGTGTGGGACCCACATTGGGCGACCCAGCCTACTGGATGATTTGTTGATGGTTCTGATCGGGTACGTACCTGGAGACCGGATTGAGGTGAGGTACATCCTAGGGGACGCTTTTCGATGCAGGCGATGCTATCGAGTAACTGATGTAGGCTCGATCCTCATCCAATCTGGGGAGTACCTGGACTGGGAGACACCTTGCGGGATCAGGGTGGGTCTAGGGGAGGATTTTCTGGTGTTATGTGGATTTGAGTTGGTATGGATTTGAGTTGGATTATGTTTGAGTACTGATTTGAGAGTTGTATTTGAGGATGGTAGTGGCGGAGCCTACTCGGTATCTACCCTACGGATTGACTGATTGTGATGAGGTGTATGATACATCGATTTTCTCAGAGATTTTATACCCTATCAGGGTATCACTTATGGTATTCCTTTATGTATTTTATATCACAGGTTTTCTTACTTTATCTCTCATTTACTGGAATTCGGTAGTACGGGAGTGTATCACTATTTGAGTTTCTGTTCATTTCCATTATCATATCTCGATTGTATATTCTGTTTACTCTGATATCGATGTTGTTTCCATATCCCTACTGAGCTTTGTGGCTCATCCCTTTCATTCACATGTTTTTCAGGAGAGATAGCTGGAGTGGATGATCAGCGCAGGGATGCGTGAGATGTGTTGTGTGGCCGCTGGGTGGATATTTGTGTCTTTGTATTTACATTCGGTTTCTACGATTTTTGTGGGAATGTGTGTCTGTCTTTAGTATCAGTATTTTGTATCTATTGGATTTTCCGCTGTAGACTCTGGTTTGTATGTTACATTTCATTATGGAAGTATTTGGGATTTTGTTGAGACATATATATGTGAGACTACTTATGTAGTGTTTGGGTGGATATTTAGTTTAAATCCGGTTCGGGGAACGGAGGAGTTCCCTGCCGATCACGCTTCTGAGATTCATGGGTGCTCATCTGCACCTATCTAGGAAAGGGGCGTGACAGTAGTTCACACATAGTCAACCGACATAGATTATTATGCAGTCATCACCAGTTCAGTATCATATAAACAACTCAACAATACAGGAACTATTATGCAAATAATACCTTCCCCTAATTTTCAAACTCATCACAGAATTCCAATCAAATATGTATCAATAGCCAACCAATTACGCAGACAATAACACATACAACTCAGAAATTACATTGTTCCGTAATGCAGTTGGATAATACTTACAGTGATATGCTCATGTAAATCTTGATAATTTAATTACCAAAGTTGGTTCCTGAAATCCATAATCGTACCCATCTTCATTAACATTTATTAAATAAAATAATATTTTATCTTTAAATAATTTGGGTCAACTAAGTCACCCTGGTCAACTAAGTGAAGTCAACAGGTCTAACAATGTCAACCGGGTCGGGTTTCACCCGGTTGCAGTCTCTTCCTCTCCACCCACGGGTCCAGTAGACCCGTTTAATGCCACAGCCAGGTCACCGTCGATGATGCCGCGGTTAGGGTCACGCCTGGCACCAATCGACTAGCCATGACATGGTGAGTTCATTCTCGCGATTATTTACCTGACACAGTGGCCGGAGATGAGTAGCTATCAACGTCAATGGCTTCGACCCGTGA
The DNA here is from genome assembly GCA_963580455.1 of Euonymus europaeus. Lineage (NCBI taxonomy): Eukaryota > Viridiplantae > Streptophyta > Magnoliopsida > Celastrales > Celastraceae > Euonymus > Euonymus europaeus. The sequence continues at coordinate 9,894,124 of OY756957.1, read as the reverse complement.
TCTTCACCTCCGTCGTTGACGACCCAAACCGCTCCGGTTCCATCCGAAAATGGCCTTTTTAAACTCCCCGCATCGAGGTGGTTCTTCTGGTGTCAGCAACATCGAGGATCTCCGCCGTTTTCGCCAACTCCCTTTTCGTTGCTGCCATCTTCTCCGACAACATGAGTCTAGGGTTTTCTCTTGCCTCGGTTCATTTTATATTTATTTTAAACTCTATTTCATTTGTTTTCCAATCCTACCCCTATTCTTTCTACTCAATTACACTACATATCTATCTATATTTACAGTCTGGCCATTATCATATTTTTGTATTTAACTTCTATAATTCCTAATAAATTCATTTTCTTTCCATTTACATGAACTGTCAAGTCTGTTTTGTCTTTCGCATGCTAGGTTAGGTCACTTCTCTGCTGAGCATTTACACAGTTTATCTTCCTCGGGAATATTGGATAGTGTCTCTGCTAGTGATATTTCGGATTGTCGGGGTTGTAAACTTTCTAAACAAACAGCCTTGCCATTTAATAAAGTATTGCTATTTCTAACTCATCTTTCTCTCTTATTCATACTGATGTGTGGGGCTTGCACCTCTTGCTACAAAAGGTGGATCTGTTTATTATGTTTCTTTTGTGGATGATCATACTCAGTTTACTTGAGTTATCTTATGAAACATAAATCTAATTTTTATCAAATTTATCGTTCGTTTCAGTCTCTAGTTGAAACTCAATTTTTTGTTACTATTAAAACTTTGCGCTCTGACCTTGGGGGGAGTATCTTAGGAGGGAATTTACTGAATACTTGTATGATCATGGTACCATTCATCAGTCTTCCTGTTCTGATACTCCAGCTCAAAATGGACATGCAAAACACAAACATTGTCATATTCTTGAAACTGCACGATCTCTACTTTTATCCTCTTATGTTCCTAGTTCATTCTGGGGGAAGTTGTTCTTATTGCTACTATTCTTCTTAATCGGATGCCCACTCCACTTTTTCATGGAAATCTCCTTATAAGGCTCTTTTCTCTCAACCTCCTAATTATTCTCTTCCTTGAGTTTTTTGTTGTGCCTGTTTTGTCCTACTTCCTAGAAAAGATCGTACTAAACTGAGTGCCCATTTCACTTTCTATGTTTTTCTAGGATATAGTCTTACACAAAAGGGCTATTGATGTTATGATCCTCTTTCTCATCGCTTATAGGTCTTCCGCCATGTGGTCTTTTCAGAACTTTTGCCATACCATCTTCTTCCATCTGTGAATCCCTCTGTTTCAAAAGAAGATTTAGTTCACATTGATCATTTTCCTGCTGATGTTGCTTTTGATGAATACATTTCTACCATTCCTTCCACTACCACATACCATCATCTTTCGATACTGATTCTACTCCTATTTCTACTGATTGTTTGACCGTTTACTTCCACAACAAACAACGCTTCAACACATCCTTGGTGACTCCTGTATTGCATGATCCTTCTGCTATTCTAGAATCTAATCTTGATCCTGCTTCTGCTTCTGTCTCTACTACCACTACATCTAATCTGCTCTGCAGGTATCCTCTTAGGGAACAACGTCTTATCACCAAACTTAGTCTTCATTCTACTTATTTTTTTGTTTCTTATTGTACTTCTTTATCTGTTATTCACTCTTTCTCTGAGCCTCAATCATATGGAGAAGCCTTTCAGGATCCAAATTGGGTGGGTGCGATGGTTGATGAACTCTCTGTCGTTGATTATACTTCTACATGGGAGTTGGTGCATTCTCTTTCAGGAAAGAACATTATGGGTTGTAAATGGATTTATAAAGTCAAGACTCATTCCAATGGCTCTCTAGAGCGGTATAAGGCTTGCCTTGTTACTAAAGGGTTCTCATAGGCATATGGTATTGACTGTGAGGAGACTTTTGCTCCTGTGGCAAAAATGACTTCTGTTCTAACATTAATCTCTGTCGGTGCAGTCAAAAGTTGGTCGTTCTATCAGATAGATGTTAAGAATGCCTTTCTTAATGGTTCTCTCTTTGAGGAAGTTTATATAAAAACCTCCTCCCTGTTTATCTCATCCTCCTGGATATGTTTGTCAATTGCACAAGGCTCTCTATGGTCTCAACCAAGCTCCTCGAGCCTGGTATGAATGTTTTGAGAAAGTTATTACTCAGCTTAGATTTCGTTCTAGTGATAATGATTCTGTTCTGTTTCTTCTTCATATTGATGCTGGTCTAGTGGCACTTCTTCTTTGTGTTGATGACATTATTATTACTGGATCTGATCATATTGCTATTGATCGTGTAAAAAGACATCTTTCCAGTACCTTTGAGATGAAAGATTTCGGTCACTTACGTTATTTTCTTAGCATTGAAGTTTCTTATTCTACTAAAGGGTACTTCTTGTCTCGCGCCAAATATGCTAATGAAGTTATCCACGTGCTTGTCTCACCGATTCTAAAGTTGTTGCTACTCCAATGGAGCTCAATCTCAAACTCAATTCTACTGATGGGACTCTTCTTGAAGTCCCCACTCTCTATCTCAAGCTTCTTGGATATTTGGTATATTTGAATGTCATGCGCCCCGATATAGCTTATGTTGTTCACATTGTGAGTCAATTTGTATCTGCTCCCGATTTCTGTCTCCGCTATCTTCGAGGCACTATTTTCCATGGTGTCTTAATGTCATCTACTTCCTATCTGAAACTCTCTGGCTATTCTGATGCCGATTGGACTAGTGATATCATGGATCGTTAATCCATTTCTAGTTCTTATGTGTTTCTTGGTGATTCACTTATCTCCTGGAAAAGCAAGAAACAGTCTGTTGTTGCTCGTTCTAATGATGAGGCAGAGTATAGAGCTCTGGCTCATGCTAATGCAGAAATTTGGTGGCTTCATTGGTTGCTATCTGATTTGGGTGTTCCTCAGACGACTCCTGCTTCTCTCTATTGTGACAATCATAGTGCCATTCAAATTGCTCACAATACGATCTTTCATGAATGCACCAAACCTATTGAGATGGACTGTCATACAACGTGTAATCTTCTTCGGGGTGGCACACTTACCCTACCTTTTGTTTCATCTACTCTTTAGCTGGCTGATTTTTTTACGAAGACTCAAACCGTTGCTCGATTTCAATTCTTGCTTGACAAACTATCGATGATTTCCATGCAATCATCCTCAGTTTGATGGGGGGTGTGAACTGTGATGTATCTCACATTGTGAAACGATAATGTGAGTTGTATTTCAGTGCCTATAAAGTCATGTGTTACTTTCGGTACCTCTAAAGTCATGTGTTAGGTTAGACTAAAATAGGTATTTGTATTGTATATAATTCCAGTGTATTCAGCAATACAATAATAAAGAAATATAGAAAAACTTACACTATCATCCTCAATCCCTTTTCTTTTCTTTCCTTTCTATCTAAAGTAGCTTCTGTACTCTCAGTTCGTTGTGTTGTGACCCACATAGCAATACATGATCCTTCAATATTGGTTGCGAGCCTAATTTTATTTGTTGAGTCTCTACAATATATACATACCCAATATGGCAAATGAGACTGATTTTATCTTTTTTTAGTGTTTGATTTAGGTGGAAAAACTTTCTACAGTTTGTTTTCCATTCTTCTCTCCTGAAATTCTTTCCTATGCTGGAATTTTATGCAGGTTCACATTTGTTGCAATTCATGGCATCTTAAGATCCTAACTGACCTTTAAGACCGTTGATAACAAAGCTTGACAATAGAACAAAACATTCCTGATTAATGAAAATTGTTTTTTGTTACGAAGTTGACAATACATCCAAGTCATCGTTTTGGTTTATAGCCCAATAAGATGAAGAATTGTACCACAAAAATGATATGAAAAATAGATGATGAGAAAGACTTGGATTTTATCCCCTAATGTCCATAGAGTCGTGTATAATTTTCGACTATTGATGTACTTTACTATCTGTACACTTCTTGATACCTACAGTAGAGCAATAATTACATTTTTTTTCCAGATTTCGTGTAAGGTTGATGCACGTTGGAAGGAGCATGTGTACTTTTGAATTTGAAATCATATCCAGAGCAACTTGAAATCGCGTGGGTTACTCACTAGTAATATATATACATGCACAGCATCTCATAAGATATAATATATACATGCAGCACAGTATCTCATATAGTCAATCACGACAAATATATAACACATATATAATATATACATAGCAGCACAACATCTCATGATATAATTAATCACAGCAGTTACATATAATCAAGTATATATTTATACACACACATATACATACACAAAAAGGCTTATACCTGTGGTTATGAGAATCGGGTGACAGTGATGGCTAGTGCAAGGATTGGGCTGGGTAGTAGAGTAAAAAGGAGGATCGATGGTGGAGAAAATAATCAAGAGAATTGTCTCTGATGAAGGCTGGCTAATAGACAAGATGAGGGTGAAGGAGAAGAAGAGACAAGAAGGTGAAAGAAAGTGAGTGTTGGAGAGAGTGATTGTTGGCGAGAAAGTTGGCGTGAGAATCCCTTCCAAAAGTATTTGGTTCCTCTATTTATACTAAAATTCTGGTCATGACTCCCTTCATTCAAAATAATTTCCTTCCTTGTTAATTCCCCAATTCAACTCCCCTAAAATGCTCCAAAATATATCTTTCCCTAAAATAAACTTTGACCTAACCCTAAATATCAATCACAAATCTCTCAGATCTCTCTATGATTGATCTCTCTGATTCCCTCCTTCCATTTTTTTCTCAAAGTTAAACAAAAACTTTCCTTATTCTACTCGATTTCTTACCTTTTTCTCACTTACTCTCCTCTGAATTTCTTCTGTTGGCACACATTGGGGTTTGGGTTAAAATGGTGGGCCCAATATGTGGTCAAACTGGCTAAAGATGGGCTCATGTATTGGATCAAGGTTTTTAGACTAATGCTTGGGCTAATGAGGTCATGTATTTTTTGTGGATCAATAAAGCTGAGTATATCTTTTGGTATAATGGGCTCATCTTGGGCGAAAGTTTGTAACTTGTGTTATGGGTTATGGACAAAAATGGGGTATAACAATGTTCAAAATTCATTTGCTGTAAATGAATATTTAAAACCAAAAAGGATTCAAAAGTGGAAGGCTCATCTAGTAACTAAGGGTTTCACTCAAAAGGAAGACATCAACTATAAAGAAACTTTCTCTACAATTTATTTAAAAGATTCTTTTAGGATAATAATGACATTAATGACCCATTTTAATATGGAGCTATGTCATATGGATGTAAAGAATACGTTTCCTAATGGTGACATTGATGAAACAATCTACATGGTGCAGCCAGAAAATTTTGTATTTGGTAATTCAAATGATCTAATCTATAAATAAAAGAAATTCATCTATGGTCTCAACGGGCTTCCCGTCAATGGTATTACAAGTTTCATCAAGTTATTATCTCATTTGCTTTTGAGGTAAGCTTGGTTGATGATTGTGTTTATCATAAGTTCAGTGGAAGTAAATTCATCTTCTTGGTGTTATATGTCGATGATTAGCTAGTAGTTGTACATGCTCATTCCACAAAACCAAGAGATTTTTGACAAAGAAATTTGAAATGAAAGATATTGGTGACGCTTCTTTTGTATTAGGTATCTAGATACATCGAGTCGAGATCATCTCATGGTGTTCTTGGATATTATCACAAAAGAGCTATATCAAAAGAATTCTTAGTAGATTTGATATGAAGGATTGTGCACCAAGAAATATATCTATAGCTAAGGGAGACAAGTTTAGTCTCAATCAGTGCCCAAAAAATCAAATGGAAAAAAGGAGATGCAAAATAATCCTTACGCTTTTGCTGTAAGGAATCTTATGTATGCTTAAGTATGTACGTGTCTGAACATAGCGTTCATAGTTGGTATGTCAGGCAGATATTTAAGTAACCCTGGAATGGATCATTGGAAAGGACTGTATGCTAACTTATCTAAAATCAGAGAGTTTAGAGATCTTTGGATATTCCTACTATGATCTTGGTGGATGCCTAGATAGTATGAGATCTACATTTAGCTATATTTATCTCTTGGTTGGAGGACTATTTCGTGGAAGAGTACCAAGCAAGCACTCATAGCATCTTCTACTATAGAAGCCAAATTTATAGTCTGTCATGAGACCTCCTGTCACGAAAAATGACTATAGAATTTTATCACAAGGCTACATATTGTGGATAGCATTGAAAGGCTACTAAAGATGTATTGTGATAATAAATCGGTGTGCTATTTTCAAACAATAATAGATACTCTTCGAAGTCGATACACATCTATATCAAGTTTTTTTATTGTTAAAGAAAGAGTTCATAGTCACCAAGTCTCTATTCAACATATATGTACAAACTCCATGATTGTGGGATCCGCTCACTAAGGGATTAACACCCAAGGTCTTTTATGAGCATGTTGCTCAAATGGGTGTTGTGCATTTTGATGATGTGTTGGTTTAGTGAGATTTTTGTATTTTTTTGTATGTTTTGCAATAGATTATATGATGGTTTCTACAAAATAAGTAATTTATTTATTAACTCTAATAATTTGTGTATTTTTCACTTATGATAATGCATTAAGTTTGTGGAAGGATAAAATATGATATCTATTCAGTATAAAGTAGGAATAGTTGGAAATAGGCAAGTGATCACATTGTATGTCATTTTCATGTTACACAACTATACTTGATCTATGTGCTTGAACATGTTGGTGCGGTGATCATTGATGGGTCTAGTTTCAAATAAATGCGATGAAGGGTGAAGGCTTCTTTGATCTCATGTTAATGAGTTCAATGGACCAAATTGTAAATAAGGAAATGTTTCAAGGAAATATAGCATTTAGTGCCCACTCAAGATTGCACAACGTAATTGTTCATGTTTAATATATGTAGTCCAAGTGGGGGATTGTTGTGGTTTATTATTAATTAACATATCTAATTATGGGCTAATATGTTAACTCAATTTCATTGTGTTTACTATCTTAATAATTGGGCAACCAAATGTGACAACTATGGACCCAAGAAACATTAAAGTGGTATGGATTATTGTGTAGAGGCTTACAATTGAGATCGGATTTATTGCAACCGATCCATGTGGTGTGTGGTTAAAAAAACCTAATTCTAGGGCTATGGTTCCCATTCTTGAATCAAGAGAGGCAGACACCATTGTTGAAGAACCACAAACTATAGTTGTGACACTATAGTGGATGCCGTAAAGAGATTCGATGATTGGAAGACCATTTGTTGTTGAATCATTCATCCAAGTAGCCAACCATTCTCGTCTTCAATGGAAATTGGTATATGTTTAACACTCTTCCATGGCTGTGAACACACTATTATAATGATCCTCAAAATTATTACATGGGTTTTATTACCTACAAAACTTTGTAGACCTAGCTAGAGATGAAGGAGATTCTTAGACTAATACAAATGGTGTTGCTGCCATATCAACCTTAGGTTGATAAATTTGGTAACTATAATCAGGAAGCTCTGGTCAGAATTTATGTTAGGTTACAGTGTCCACAGGCTTCATACATGCTCTTGTTATCTTCAACCACCACACATATATATAGTTTTGTTATGAGATCACTAGATACTCTTTCTTCATATTCATACTTACAAATTGGCAGAAAAAGAAATGAAAATTTTGTGAAACATATATTGTCTGTCTCTCTCTCTCTCTCAATGACACACATTTTCATAATATGAATAAACCTTCAGTCTTGTCTTATTGTTAAAAATTGCATTAAATCAAATGGCAACCTGTTATGTTATCATAACCCATACAAAACTACTAGCAAAGCATAGTCTAGTTTTGGTTCAATATTTTACTACCTCTGGGAACTTTTGTCCGCTATAGACTTTGGCAGAATGGATATCAAGTTTACAGATTTGATGCATAAGCATGCAAAGGAAGTGACCAACAATGCCCAAGTCAAGATGGTACTCATTCACCACTAGCTTACATTGGTTTTATCTTTCCACTAATTTTGGGTAGAAAATAGAAATTTTAGTTATTTGATCCTTGAACATATATCAGGTTGTTTCAGACAAGCAGCTATTATAAAATTTGCAGAAAGAAGTAGCAAGGCTGGAAGTAGAGCTGCGAACCCCCGACCCGTCTAAGAAAAAATAATTAAAAATACATGGCAGGTAAATGACAATATGAGTTTGGCTTCATCTAAATGCATTTGTTATAGGAATTGAATGCAAAACAATTATGGTAATTATCTTTTACTTGCAGATGGAGATGGAAATGAAAGAGCTAAGATGCCAACGAGATCTTTCTCAATCCCAGGTGGAGGATTTGCGAAGGAAACTTCAGGAGGACCAAAAGGTTTCACACACCTCCCCCCTCGCTCTTTCTCTCTCTCAGTTTTTACTTACCTTTCATTTTATTTTTAGGTATGTGAGCATTCCAACCTTCTTGAATCACCTTGTCCATCTGTTAAGAAGTGTCTCTCATATTCTTGCTACGTTGAAAGGAAGAGATAGGTGCAATGGCAAGACAAGAAGAACAATCTTCTTAAGGTAGTCTATGAGGCAATCCTCAATTGCTCCCTTCACGCTTATGCATCAAATCCATAAACTTAAGCATTTATAGGAGCAGATTGGAGAATAGGCAAATCGAGCTCTTGAAGTACTACATAAGGAGGTAGCTTATAATAGACTAGGTGATATGTGAAACCTAGGCCAGGTCATGCTTCGTCCTTGATGTGTCAGTAGGTTGTGAGACGTGGCCTCTCTTTGGACTTGATCTTATTGTTAGTGACATGCATTAATAAGCCTGTTGATATTCAGTAGAGTGGTTAACGATTTAGTTGGCATTAAATCATGTTGTCGGCCTATTATTTGGGCATCATTACGTAAGTCCACTATTAAAGTGGTGCAGAATGAATGAATAAGGCATGGACACGTTGCATCCTCTTCTCTGTCTTCTTCCTTCCAACTTCTCTTGCAAATCTATGCAAATTCTTGCTTAAGCAAATTATTGTTATCAGTGGTATCGAAGCTAGTCTTGATCCATGGATTATACTCGAGGAAAAACCAATGCCGGGTTGAGAAATGAGGTCAATGAAATGGTTGCTAGTCATGAATCCAGGTTTGATCTAATTCTCAAGGAATTGCAAGCCATGCGACTTCAACAAACCATAAACCACAGTGAGATTAACCCATTTGCAATTGGAGAAGCTTTCATTGTTCGCATGGACCAAAAAATGCCTCAAATACTTGTTGGAATAGCACATCACGACACCCGCTTAGACCTGTTGGCTGCCCAAAATTCTTGGTTATGACTATATTATTGAATACAAGAAAAGCTCCGAAAATCAAGGTGCATATTCATTATCTCGTGTTGTGGAATTTCATTTTCTGCCTTTCTTTTTGCCTTCTGCAAATTGGTGGACTTAGTTGCAACATGAAGTCCAAACAAACACCTTTTTACAATTCCTTGTCCACCAAGAAGTTTTCTTCGCTCTTTCATTTCTTGATGGGTCTTGGTCAACAGATATAAAATCTTCTTCAGACCTACGTCCGCCCTAATTTCCTTAATCATGGTCGAATATCATTCAACTCCCACTAGTGGTCACTTTGGGTTTCATAAGGCTCTAGCATGCATCAAAAACTCCTTCATCTGGTCGAACATGACTCGTAAGGTGAGGTGACATGACAATTATTCATTTTATTGGGTGTGAGATAATAGGTGTTAAATAGGGTTGAAATAACTCCTAATATTTTATATATTTGTAATTTAATAGAATTGAAGTATTTTTATTAAATTCCGTGCGATAAATGAAAATTATGGGTTTGCCAAATATCAAAAACATAGTTACCACGAATTTTGGAAGAAAGTTTTAGAATAAGAAAATAAATAATATGTAATGGCGAATTTGTAAATAAAGGTGGGACATATAGCTAGGTAATTGCATCTAAGGGTTGAGGGCAAAGTAGTAAAAAATAAATAAAACATAATAAAATGAAAAATGTTAATCGTCCCAAAACTATTCATCCCAAATCTACGTGACATGACATGTCATCATGTCACATAGATTTGGACAAGAAAAGTCAAGGATAGCCTTTTTATAGAAATTAGTAATTCCCGCCTAGGAATTACGATTTCCCGCTTCTCTCTCTACTTATGTCTTAACCTTAATTTTGACCATGGTTACTACATCTATCTTGGTTTTGTACCTTCTTCTTCTCTTACCATTTGCATTTTCTTTGTTTTTGCACTATCTATGGAACAATCTGGAGGAACAACAGGGTCATCGTCGTCGTTAAGGTAAGTTATTGTTCGATAATGTATTTTTAATGTTCAAGTTTTCTTTTTTGTATGGATTGAGTTTTTTCTGATTTTTTTTATAGATCTAGTTGATTTCAGAGTGTGATATTCTATTTTGTGTGATTTTTTCATGGAGTTGTATTCATGGAGTCTTTTGTTTAGTTTTTTTTTTGTTTGAACAACACATCAGATTTTTGAGTGTTTGCTAATGCAATAATATGATAGTGTAATAATGATAATTAGTCATTGTTTTTAAGATAACTTGTATTGCATTTTGTTATTTGTGTTCATAAATGAAATTGTATGGCAATAAATTGATAGTGTAATAATGGAAATTTGACATTGTTTTTAAGATTAGCTTCATTGCATTTGTTATTGTGCTCATAGCTGGAACTATATGGAAGACATTTAGTGTCAGTGTAAATGATGGGAAGTTGTTACGATGTTATTAGACAATGTAATAATGTAATGCACTATATAGTTCAAGGTAGTTAGATCCATGAATATTTTTTAGGGCATTTTAATGTGTATGTACTTATCATTATTTTTTGAAATATATGTAGCATGTTTTTACTTGTCAGTTATTTTATGTGTGCAGTGGGACAATGCTGAATTTGTTAGAACCTATTGTGAGTGTATATGAGTTTGTTGAGCCTACTGGATCTTATGTTCCTATGTCAGAGATGTTGTTTGAGTCAATTGATGAGTTGTTTGAGGATTCGTTAATAAAATTGTTCATTAGAAGATTTTTGCTTTTAAAATCGTTCATTATAAGATTTTGAGTATTTGGAACTAAATACATTATCCTGAACTTATAATGTAATTACATATCACATTTTTTTTCTCTGAAAATGTAATAAGACTTAACAACAATGTATTAGGCACTGTTTGTTATAATATATTAGTCATTGTATGTTACAATCTAATTCTAACAACAACCAAATTACTCCATAACCAAGGCAAACAATGTCAAAAACACTGCGTAGCAAGCAATTCATAAATAAATAAATAAAAAGAATAGGCACAATGTAATAAAGAATCATGTAATAATTAATTATTGGTAACATTTGTGCAGTTTTGTTACATGAAAATATGTCCTAACAATGTAATAAATATCTCCACATGTAAGAACAATGTAAGTAAAAAATTTCATAGTAATTATTATAATTGACAATGTTTTCAAGGTTGCATGAATTTTTGTGGTTCTTCATGATAGCATATGATCATTACTATTTTTTATGGGGCAATACTCAATTACATTGAATGGTTGGCCAAATACCCTAAGCAATAGGCTAATTATATTGTGAATCCAATATTACATTGTTTACATAAGTAAAACACATTGTAAATAAATTTAATTACATTGAGCATCCACCTCTTCCATGTGTGTATTTTTATTTTGTTCATAAGTGAAATGACAAGATTAATATGAGCATATCAAATTATTGAAATAAGTATCATACATGTCCATACAAAGATCACATCTACAAATGAACATCAACATTGTTCACAAAATATTCTAGTCAATTTTATCCATCGTATATGGTGGGTTTAGATTACAAAATAATAGATAAATGACTAACACATCAATGCCGCACACCCACGCGAATTTTTTGCCGTTTAGAAATTGATGGAACAAATATGTCCGGTACTTGAATAACTCATCTTGTTTGAGTTTGTTGAAGATTTTTCTATGATTGAATATATAGTCCATGATGTACATGCATATGATGCCACAATGCACTTTGTATTCAAAAACAAAGGAGTATCCGGTTAATTACATTGCACCAAATCTTATAGAGCGTGATAATCACATCGAGAATTTCATTTAAGATTGAACGGACATGGCCAGTGTAATGACACCAAATAACATACTATAATAGCACCACATAACATGGAAATAAGTATCTACTATTAAATGAAAATACAATATTCATTGTTTGCATCATAAACTCCAATATAAATCCAAATCTCAATGTAATAAATATTAATACCCATGTCAATCCATAATGTAAATGACATCATTGCATTGCAAAATGACCCAAACAACAACATCAAATAACCCAAAGATTAGCACTGTAATAAACTAATTTTTACAGTGTAATAATTACATTGATCATTAACAATACAATATAATGTAATCGCTTTCGTAATCAACCCGTAACTTAATGTCATTGAAAGCAAATAAAATCCCTATTTTTAATCACAATATAATCCATTAATATCTAATATGATAATCAATGAAAGTTCAATGTCATATTCAACCAAAGGCATTGATTAAAGCACAATGACACCCCCATTATCCAGTATAATTAATCTGATATCACATCCAGTTTACACATACTACATTGTAAATTAATTTGGGAGTAAACAATGGCATATGATATTACGACTATGTCATAATTTGGTAATACATTTCGATAAAAAAACCACTATTTTATCACCATTCAATATAAAACAAAATGTACAACTCATCCTCAAGCTTAATTGATGCATGCTGAAGCTCCAATGCAATTGAGGTTTTTGAAGGTGTAATAGATACGTAAAACAGAGCTAACACTTTAGTAACAGTCCTCAATGTTCCAACTGTAATTAAAGGCATTACTTCCCCAAAGTAATAACAAATAATTTTAATATTATGGTTCATTTTGACAGTAGATTAATCCAATGTCATAGCACAAGATGACAACGAAACTGAAAATTGAATCATGCTTCAAAGTAATCTGCCATCACAATAGCAAAAGTACACACTGTCCTATCTGAGAAAATCTATGCGATAAAAAAAAAAGCAGTATGATATCACCATTTTAGAAGTAACTAATCACATTAATAAAATTTCTCGACTAAAAGGTTCCATCTTTGTTATTTCATCACTCGAAATATTGGGGATAAATGGTTGAAATAAAAAGTGGATAATTCAAATTTCTTTACTTACGTTGTCGGGAAACGATAGATATGCAAGAAAGCCAAGCTTCAAATGTAATAAGCTTCAATTTTGTAGCAGACGAAGCTTCGATGACAATCGAAATGGTTCTTCAACTAGAACGAAATAGCTCCAGAGGTTTCGTTGGGGTTTTTCAGAGCAGCACGAGATTTGCAATTTTTGAAACTCACTCTTACTATGGTTACACTAACCACACTGCTAGACTCTAATAGCACACTTTCCAATTGTTGATTTGACAAAAAGCTGTTACAGTGTTGCAGAGTTTTTGAATTTTCAAAAACTTAAAACTGATGAGTCAACTTGCCAATGTGGCATGCCACATCAATTTGGGATGATTTGGGATACTTATAGTTAATAAAATATATATAACCACTCGAACCGAGGAGAAGACCCTAGAAACTCTTCACTAGTGATATACAACGATGAAAATTGAACCAGGGGCTATCGATGGTGGTTGCCTGAGATTTCGGTACAAGTAGGACAGTTTTAGTGAGACGAGAGTGGTGACACCGATTTCGGAGCAAACAGAACATAATTCAACTGTCAACGGCGTAAAGGAGTTACGGTGTGCCGCGAGGTTCTTTGCCTCAATCTGGCCTATTCTGGTCGTCAATCAGTTAGAGGGCATCACCATCGCTTTCGTTCGGGCACTAGCTTCTCACTGCCACCCACCGTGAGTTCCACCGCCTACTCTATTGGCGGTGACCCGTGTACCATCCACTCAGGTCAATTGACCAGCGTATGAGGCCAACCAGGTGAACTTGACTCGGTTGAATGTGCCAGATCCTTGGTTGACCAGTTGACCCGTTTGACCATAATTAAATTAGAATTAAATTATTTAAATAAGCATTTATAAATATGGGTAGTGTTATGAATTTCATGAAAAGAGTGGAATTTCGGAGGCACGCTAAGGTAAGTAATATTTCAACTGTATTACGGAACAACGTGATTAATTGTGTTGATTTTTTGTGTACGTGAATGTGAATTTCTATGTAGACTTTGATGTAGTATGAGACTGAAATTCATATGGTTGATGGTCAATGAACTATGATTTATTATGTGATGATATTGAAGATATTGACATAATGTCTATTTGTGGCTTTACATGAAGCATGGCATTTCATGGCATACACGACATGCACATAAAATAAATTTTTTTTATGAAACTAGTATAACTGATACAGGGAGGGTATATGTTGAGATTATGATGACAGGAAAACAAAAAATGTTGTATTGACTGGAAAGTGTTCTTCTGAAGAACACTTAATTAAACAAAAATTATGACCGATTGCTCTGTAGCAGTGTACTTAGGTTAGGGCCCAAGTACTGAATAAATGATTTAAATTGCTGAATGTTCATTAAAGATGATGTTCGTGTGCATTCATGCATAAATATTACTTGCTGAGCTTTAACTCACTATATAAGTTCTGTAATGCAGGTATTGATTTCTCTGATGATTATGTTGATCTAGCGGTTAATGGTGAGCGTGTAGATCCATGAAGATGATACTCATGTGACAGAAGCTACGTTTTATTAGCTAGTAATAATGAAGAAATTATAAATTTATTTTATATTATGGTAGGTGCTAAGTTTCGGGTTTTCATTTAATAACCGAGGGTTCCTGGTATCAGGACTATAGTGATTGTTGCATGGATGATAGTGGAAATATGACTATGGATTTAATGTTTGGTAATTTTTTTATCTTGAGTTTAAACTAATGAATGATATTTAATTTCATAATTTCTATGTTTTCTTAATATGGAGTAGCCTTGATTGGGATAATTGAATTTTTACTTGATGGTTTAGGATGTGATGTGGGTAACATTCTAGTTTGTGGTCTATGATATAGTATTATGTAGGTCAGGGTGTTACATCTATAGTCCGACGACGAAATGGAAGTGGTCAATCGAACACTTGAACAATACCTTCGCTACTTTGCGAGCGAACAACCACGTAAATGGGTTGACTGGATTCCATGGGCTGAATTCAGCTACAATACCTGAGTTCATACCTCCACCAAGATGACCCTATTTGAAGCTGTATATTGGGTACCACCTCCCATCTTGGTCTCTTACATTTCAGGGACTTCACTTCTCTAGGCTGTGGATGAATATCTTTGAGATCGAGATGTTCTTCTACTTGACTTATGCCATAATCTCTTGCAAGCCCGTTACCGAATGAAAAGACAAGCTGACCGCCACCGCCATGATGTTTTATTTGAAGTTGGCGACTATGTCTATCTAAAATTGCAACCATATCGCCAAACTATCGTGGCCTTTCATGGCTTTATTTTGTCACTTCATTTTTTGGGCCCTTCAAGATTATTTAAAAGATTGGATCAGTGGCATATTGGTTGAAATTATCGGCCAAGGCTCAAATCCACAATGTTTTTCATGTGAGCATGTTTCGTAGACATTTAGGAGAAAATCTTGGATTAACGTGTGATCCAGAAAGGTACTTATTGCCTTAAAACTAAAGTCTTGGTCAAATGGGTAGGTGTGCTAATTGAGGATGCTACCTAGGAGAACCTATGGCATTTTTCCAAATCCTAGCCACAGTTCATCCTTGTGAACTAGGATACTACAAGTGAGGAGGAATGATATGTGAAACTTGGGCTAGGTCATGCTTCCTACTTGATGTGGCAGCGGGTTGTGAGACGTGGGCCCTCTTTGGATTTGATCTTCTTTTAATTGCATGCATTAATAAGCCTGCTGATATTCAGCATAGTGGTTATGATTTAGTTGACATTAAATCATGTTGTCGGCCTATTATTTGGGCATCATTATCTCATTGTTTGTTCTTGTACTAGTCCACTATTAAAGTGGCAGAGAATGAATGAATAAGACATGCACATGTTGAGTCATCTTTTCTATCTTCTTCCTTTTAACTTTTCTTGCAAATCTTTGCTCGTTCTTTCTTAAGCAAATTCTTCTTATCACTAGGTAACTAAGATGCTGCTGAGACAATTGCCAAGATGCAAGAAGAAATAAGGAAAATGTGTTATGTCCAATCACTTTCACAAGAAATTAATTACATTGGAGGTGTGGTTGCTCCTAACAGAAGGGTCAGTGCTAACCTCAAGGAAGAGATAATAAGACTTCATTCCCAGGGCAGCACCATCGCATTTTGATAAACAACTGGAGAGTGTTGGAATTTTTAGACAACTTGGTAATGTCTCTTCCAAGCAATATTCAATAAGGTAACAATGAAGCAACCCCTAAGAACAAGAATCATTTAAAGAAGAAAAATATATGCTTCTTTTGACTTCAGGTAACGGTACTAATCGACAAAATTTTATACGATCGCCTTGCTCTCCATTATCAACTTCTAAACAAGTTTGGAGTTTGACATTGAAAATAGAGCTCCAGAGAATGATTACATTGTATCCACAGAGATTCAACCTGAGTTTGAGAAAGACTCCTACAAAGAGAAGGTGAGGATATCTCACGATGCTGACTAGCCTGGCCCAGGCAATCTGAGAACCCTCTTTGGATTTCAGGCTGGGCTAGGAAAATTTTGTAAGCCTAAGCCTGCCTGGTCCCAAATAACTTGAGCTAATAGGTCGAGCCTCGGACTTAAATACCAAATTATTATTACTCATTATATATATATATATGCATATGGTATATATAATAGTGTATATATATCAATGTTATATTTCTCGGACTTGGACTTGGTTGGGCTTCAGGTTCGAACTAGCTCAAATGGTTGGGCTTCGCGGGCTCTATCCTGAAAATAGGTCCCGCCAGAGGCCTTGGGTCGGGCTATCAAAGTCGAAAATAACTTTGGGCTTGGGTTGGGCTTTGGCCTATGGGCTCAGACCTAGTCAAAGCCCACGGGCCAAATGATGAGGTCTTTTTCATCGAAGGAAAGCACTCAAGGCTATCGATGTTCCAGCTCTATTAATATGAAGAAAATGTAATAGATGTTCCAAAATGTAGTTGAGGAAAATGTAAGAAGTATAGGAACATACGAGAGATAACTTAAAGAATGTCTGGCAAAACTGCAATACCAAAAGAAATTACTTGTGTGGTAGCTGGTATATAACTTTCTCTTACTCTACATCAAAGTGTCTTACAATTATGGTCAGTACAGTTGAATTTGCATCATTTCTAAATTATTGTCTTCAATTTTGTTAATCCGTGAGGTACTTTATTTCATTTGCACTCGTTGTACCACTAGGTGATTAAGCTAGAAGCAAATGAGTAGCTGGATACAATGTAGAGGATGAGGTAAACATAAATGACTCAGAAGAGCCCCAAAGTTATGGGATGTATGCTATATTTCCAAAATACACAGGACATAATTTTATTTGTTATTTAAGGGAGTTTTCACGCTGATCAAATTTATATGGAAGTCGAACTGAGGTGCTTGACTTGGTTGGAGCAGCATTTGGCAGAGCTTGGGATTGAAATCCCAGCTCATGTGGGAGATGAACCCACAATCTCCATGTCCTTGAGGTTTCTCTTGCTTACTTTCTACTCTATCAAGGTTTTCTTATACTCCCTACTGAAGCGAGATAGGGAGTTACTTGCAAAGAGGTTGACTTCACATTTAAAAACTGAAGAAAGAGAGTATTTGTACATGAAAAGAAATGTTCCTCCTAAAGGGAAATGGAGGAAACTGCTATTTGTAAGCAAGCTGTGGATGGATCCACATGACCCCAATCATATACAGGGGAGTGCTGGATTTTGTGAAGGTGGGAATATGTCAAAGGAGATGTTTGAGCTCAATTTTGCAGTTCCGGTTGACAAGAAGCCATGGATTTTGAGTTGGAACCCCCGATTTCAAATCTTCTCAACTTGTGAACCAAAATTTTGTTTATAACTACTTCCATTATGTATATGTGAATTTATGTGTGAGTTTTTCTCTAAGTTGGTACTATGTTACGGAGCAATTGGTTGACTGCCACAATGCATGGTTACAATTTGATTATCAATCATATTCTTCCAACAATAAAGGAATTTTTTTTTCAGTTTCCATCTCTTATTTGTTTTTTTATTCCGTTCCTAAATATTTAGAGTAAATAGTACTTTTAATCACTGGAAGATTTGACACGTTTTAATTCAGTCATTAAAGTTTCAACTCATTTAATTCAGGAACCGTGATTTCATTTTTGTTCCAAAACTAGTCACCGAACAAGTTTTCTCATATTTGGTTAGGTCAAATGCTGACATGACATAAAAAATTATGTTTTGTCAAAGTGGTATCTGCAAATTTTTTATCTTTTGCAAATAAAAAAGTAAATAAAACCAAAACATAAAATACTAAAACAAAGTAAAAACCTAACAAAAAAAAACTGAAAATTTCATTCATACCATCAAATTCCATCCTCTATCATCAATAGCAATTAGCACTAAAAGGAGAAAAAATTGGAGCTCTTCGACAAAGCGAATATGTTGAAGCTGAAAATTATATAGAGTAAATGGTATTTGATGTATGGAATCTACCAACGCAAGGCTGGTCCACTAGATCTACAAGAAGACGAAACTTTCATTGTTGATTTCTAGAATAAGTGGTAGAAATTGAAAATTTGAGGGAAGAGAAAGGTGCAGCAGCAATCTATCAAGTAGTGGAGAAGGACCTTGTCTCAGAAGATATCTTTTACGCAAACTTTTAGTTTCTCTCATTCACCATGAGGCAATTCTTGGAGATCACCTATCTCGAATAGGGTTTATCATTTGTCATTACGTTCCAGTCAATTTCTTTCGTGTGTTGTTTCTTTCTTTTATAAGACAATCTGACTTTAGTATTCTAGAAAGCTTATAAATCTATCAGAGAAAATCGTCCCCATAACCTTCTTGTTCTAAGTTGTTGTGATAATCTTTATTGTGAGTTGTTATTGTTAGAAGTGTACAAAATTTTTGCTATCAGAGGCAGGTTGACCTTATATGGTCAGGACCCAAAAAATGAATGAGACACAGAGTACTAGAGGAACACTAGAAAACCATGGAGGAAATGCAGAGTAAAATGGACACGTAAATATCTTAGTTGAGAATCATGTTTCTGGGCTTCTTGGAGTCCAACAAGGGAAAAGTAGATGGGGGAGATTAACAAGGAGAATGACTCAAGGATTTTTGGAGACTAGCCTTATAGGGGCACCAGACTGGACTTTCCACATTTGAATGAGAGTGAACCAACAATGTGGATTCATAAGGCAAACTAGTATTCCAGTTTTATAAAACCCCGAGTCATCAAAAGGTATTCATAGCAACGTACTATTCATTCTTGGTTTACTAAGGTTGAGGCTTCTAGGGGGGGTTAAGGGGTGGGATGAGCTTGTAGCTGCCTTATTGATTAGATTTGGCACAAGTTTGTTTGAGGATCCCTTAAAATACTGGTAAAAATGAAACAAAGTGGAACTGTAGAAGAACATAAGGGGAAATGTGAGTTACTTGATGTCACGATCAGATCAACCCATAAACACACATAAACAAGAATAAAGCAAGAAAATATGACACAAAGATTTAATGTGGTTCGACTCACAAGGCCTACGTCCACGGGCTGCAGCAGTGTTTCTTTCCTCTCAATATTTTTGGTGTACCTTACAACAAGAACTAGGAGATATAAATAGAAAATTATAAGGACAAAAGTGTCCACAAACTTAGCCCAATATACCAGGCCCAATACACAACCCAGTGTACTAACCCAATAATATAACAAATAGTATCCAAACTTAACAATCTCCCACTTGGATACTATCAGAAAACTGTCAGAACAGTTACATCAGTAACACCCGTAATGATAACCACATGCTGCAACCTTGATCTTCATCTTCAATCTAGAAGACCAACTGAAGCTTTTCATAGCTCCAGCTTACCAACTGTCACACTCTTCGTCAAAGCATCCGTCAGATTGTCATTCTAACAAATCTTCTCAAGCTTCAACAAACCTTCCTTGAGAACTTGGCAGATATAATGATATCTCCTCCGAATGTGTTTAGTATTAGAATAGAAGGCATGATTCTTGGTAAGGAATATACCACTCTGATTGTCACTATAGAGAACCCCTTTCCCACTTCCTTTTCCCAACTCTTCCATCAATTCTTACAACCACTCCATCTCCTTTGCAGCTTCTGTTATCGCAACATATTCTGCTTCAGTAGAAGATAAAGCAACAATCTTTTGTAGCTTGGAACTCCAAGAAATAGTAGTACCTCCCAAGGTAAATATATAGCCTGTAGTGCCCTTATAACTATCAAAGTCACCAGCTAATTCAGCATCTACAAAACCTTCCAACTTCAATTCACCTAAAGTAAAAGTCAACCCATAATCGACAGTTCCATAAAAGTATATCATAATCCACTTCACAACCTCCTTGTGCTTCTTTCTTGGATTGCTCATATACCTACTGACTACTCCTACTGCATGACTAATAACTGGGCGAGTGCAGGTCATAGCATACATAAAAGAACCAATAGTAGAAGCATAAGGAATCTTACTCATTTTCTCCCGCTCATTATCACTTCTAGGTGATTGATCTTTGCATAACTTGAAATGACTCCCCAAAGGTGTAGCAATTGGTTTCGCTTTGTCTATATTGAATATGCTCAAAACTTTCATCACATACCCAGATTGAGAAAGTTTTAAAGTACCTTTGGTTATGTTTCTCGTAATTTTCATTCCAAGGATTTTCTTTGCATTCCCCCAAATCCTTCATTTCAAATTGTCTTGACAGTTGCTGTTTTAGATTATTAATCTCCTTGGATGCTTGATCCTGTAATCAACATGTCATCGACATACAACAACAAAATAATATACGAGTCGTCAAACCGTTTAAAATAGCAGCAATGATCTTGCTCACTTTTGATGTAACTGGAGCTAATCATGAAGTTGTCAAACTACAGATTTCACTGTCTTGGAGCCTACTTCAAACCATACAAGCTCTTCTTCAGCTTACACACAAGTTTTTCTTTTCCCTCTATTGAGAACCCTTCTTGTTGTTGCATGTATATCACTTCATCCAATTCACAGTGGAGAAAAGTCGTCTTTACATCTAACTGCTCCAGATGTAAATTCTCACTAGCCATGATTCCCAGTACCATTCTGATTGTAGACATCTTTACTACATGAGAGAAAATTTCAGAATAATCGATGCCATACCTTTGTTCCAAGCCTTTCACAACAAGTCTAGCCTTATACCTTTTACTGCCATCATGTTCTGTCTTGACCCGGTACACCCATTTTTTGTGCAAAGCTTTCTTTTCTACTGGAAGTTTCACTAACTCCTAAGTTTGATTCTTCATCAGAGAATCCATCTCTTCTTTCATAGCTAGCTCCCACTTATTCACATTCACATCCTGTTTAGCTTCTGCAAAACTTTTTAGCTCATCATTATCAGTCAACAAGATATAGTGTAAAGAAGGAGAATAACGTTCAGGTGCTCTTACTGTTCTAGTAGACCTCCGTAGAGCAACAGGAGGAGTGGTTGTTTCATCATCATCCTCCTCCTATGAAATGACAGGAATGCCTATTTTCTGCCCAACCGATGTAGTCTTAGGAATACTGATATGAATAGTTTCAGGCTCCTATACTGCTTTCTCATCAACTTCACGTTTATCTCTGTACATCACACACTCATGAAAAATCACATTTCGACTTCTGACAATCTTCCGGTTTTGTTCATCCCAAAACCTATAGCCAAACTGCTCGTCTCCATAACCAATGAAGAAACATTTTCTTGACTTAGCATCAAGCTTACTGCGATCATCAGAATCAACATGTACATAAGCAACACAACCAAACACTCTAAGGTGTGAAAGCTTTACCTCTTTCCCGCTCCAAACTTCTTTTGGCAATTGGTACTCCAATGGAACCGATGGACTTTGATTAATGAGGTAAGCTGCGGTGTTAACCACATCAGCCCAAAACATCTTAGACAATTCTGAATGAATTCTCATACTTCTTGCACGTTCGTTGATAGTTCTATTCATCCATTCTGCAACACCATTCTGTTGTGGTGTTCTTGAGATAGTTTTCTCCATCCTAATCCCATGTGTAGCACAGTACTCTCTGAAATCACTATCAACATACTCCCGCCATTGTCAGATCTCAGGCACTTCAATTTCAAACCTTTTTTAGTCTCAACAAGAGCTTTCCACTTCTTGAATATGCTAAACAAATCATATTTATTTTTCATAAAATAAACCCACAAATTTCTACTGTAGTCATCAATAAATGTAGCATAATAATTGGAGCCATCGAAGGAATTAACTGGAGAAGGCCCCCACATATCAGTGTGTACCAAGTCAAGCTTGTTCTTTCTCAGCATTCTTCCATCTATTAGAAAACTAAGTTTTTTTTGCTTCCCCATAATACAACTCTCACACAAGTCAATATGAATTTTCTAGACTCTATGAAGTTTTCCCTTTGACACAAGTTCCTTCATACTCTTCAGACTTATGTGACCAAGCCTCTCATGACATAAGGTTGAGTCACTAAGTCCTTCTATAACAGCAACTATATCAGTGCAATCAGAACTCATATAAAGAGTACCAGTCTTCTTACCTCGAGCAATCACCATTGCTCCTTTTGTAACTGTTCATACACCAGCATCAAACCTAATAGAATAGCCACTGTCGTCCAACTGACCAACTAAAATTAGATTTTTTTTTCGATTGCGGAACATGTCTAACCTTCTGTAGAGCCCAAAATGAACCATTCAAACTCTTGATATTGACTTCTCCTATACCCATTATCTTCAAGTCTGCACCGTCGGCTAAGTACACCTTCCCAAAATCACCATCCACATAGTTCTACATGATCTCTTGGTGTGCCGTAGTATGAAATGAAGCCCCTAAATCCAAAACCAAGGAATCAGTGTTTGAGTCAACAGATAACACCAAAGCATCATCCCCATCATCGGTTACTGCGTTGAGATTAACCTTCTTGTTGTATTCCTTTTTTAAAGACCAGCAATTCTTCTTAGTGCGACCTTGCTTGCCTCAATGCCAACAACCATATTGTTTCTTGCTAAAACGTGACTTACTTCTTCCTCTCCCCGACTTGGATTTTCTGCGACCAGAATTCCAATCTGACTGTCTACCTCTGTTAGATTTTCTATCTCTATCATTGCATATTCAAGGCTGAATCAGAATTCGAGGATTCTTCGGCATCCTTTCTTCTGGATTCTTCACTTAGAATCTGATCTCTCACAGTACCGTAGGTAAGTTTTTGCTTGCCAATAGAATTACTCACTGCTGTTCTCATAGTCTCCCAACTATTTGGCAAAGATGCCAAAACGATCAATGCCCGCACTTCATCTTCAAAGTCAATCTCAACTGACTCCAATTGATTAAAAATATCATTAAATTCATTAAAGTGCTTTGCCACAGGAATACCTTCTAGCATTTTCAAATTGAACAGCTTTTCATCAAATGCACCTTGTGATTCGCAGTTGGCGTCTCATACATTTTCGATAATGTATCCATAAGTTCCTTTGTAGTTGTCGCCTTAGCAACATTCCGTGTTAGAATTAATCGAATAACTCCCAACACCTGTCTGTCTAACAACTTCTACTTATCATCGAGCATTTTTTCAGGTTGCTTACCAAGAAGAGGCAAATGCATCTTCTTCCCATACAAGAAATCCTCAATCTGCATACGCTAGTATGCGAAGTCGGTACCATCAAAATTTTCAAACTTTGCAACTTTAGATTCACGATAATCATAACTCCCACTCATATTAGACCTCAAATTAACTTCGTCTGATTACACAAGTCAATACAGTATAGCACAGCACCGCACCAAATTTAACTATATAAAAGACCCACAACAAAAACAATACTTTAAGAAGAGTTAGCAAATCAACGAGAAAATAAAATTTGTGTCAACTCACATGGACCCACACATATGAAAGTTGTTGATTCAAGCTTCTAGGTGATTCAATTGTTAAAATCACCTTCTCCGCCCACCATGCAAACGTTTCTAACCAAAGACTAATATAAATAATTAAGCCTTTTTGAACACTTTAATTGTTCAACAAAATGGTGCGCCCACTGGTTTGAAAAATAAAGCCACTTTTGCTAAAAGACAAAGCATACTAATTAAAGAAAAGTAAATGATTAGTGCAGCCAACAATACCACATGTTTTTTATTCGTGCATTGAATCTATCCGCAGCCCGCTACAGTGCTTCTCTACCACTTTCCTTCTCTTGGATTCCGTTAGACTTCAGAAGGCATTAACCAGTGCAAAAGCTCTGCCGCCCCTAGGCTTCTTGAGAAGTGGATCTATGACAATTTAACCACCTTCTTTGGTAGAGCAACACTGCGTGTAATCCCAAGTGACAATTATTCAGTCTTCATATCTCCTCCTTCCTTTAGTTGACAACCAGTGACTTCAAGGAGCAAGCAATGGAAACACCACCATTCACTTTTGCAGCACCAAACAAGAAGACTGGGCTTCTCCACATGTTGTGCAAGTTTTTGTTGTTGTTTTTGAATCTATCTCAGTCAAGCTCTGCCTCGGCCAGTAATAATCTTTCTGACTCAGGCAATCTGTGTCACTGTGATCTGACCGAAAAAGATTCGTTTGTCAATCTCACTAGGCAAACAAGTCTAGATGATGTTTAACGAACTTGCTCTGATACCATTTGTCACGATCAGATCGAGCCACAAACACACATAAACAAAAATAAAGCATGAAAATATGACACAGAGATTTAACGTGCTTCGGCTCACAAAGCGTACGTCCACGGGGTGCAGCAGTGTTTCTTTCCTCTCAATATTTTTGGTGTACCATACAACAAGAACTAGGAGATATAAATAGAAAATTACAGGGGGAAAAGTGTCCATAAACTTTGCCCAATACAAAACCCAGTTTACTAACCCAATAATATAAAAAATAGTATCCAAACTTAACACTTGAGGTAAGGGTTAAGGATCTTACTAAGGCTCATAAACTCAGTATTTTCTATGCAGGTCTTAAGGAAGAAATAGTCTCCTCGTCAAACTGATGAAACCTTGTACTTTGAATGACGCATATGGCATAGCAAAAATGAAAGAGGAAAGTGTCATTGGATTAAACAAAGATACAAAATTGTTTCGCTAGTATTATGGGAATAGGTTCAACTTTTCCAGTTACACATATGCATCTATTGATCCAGTGTAGCGTGTTCTCCATCCATAAAGTCACCTGTAGCCATAACGTACCTATGAGACTAGGTAAAACCAGCTGAAGTTAAGACCACACAGCCTGTGAAGAAGCTGACATACAAGGAAATGCAAGAGATGAGGTCATAGGACCTTTGCTATTTCTGTGATGCTAAGTAGAGAGTTAGGCATAAATGTCCTAAACCTAAATTTTTCATGGTTGAATCCATTGAGGATGATCAATTGTTGGTAGAGGAGCAACCAGAAGGACCCATGAATGTGCTTGAAAAAATAAGGGCTAGACCTTAGTATGGAATTACCACCTGAAATTACCTTTCGTGCTTTGACATGAGTAAAAGGACCTTGCACTATGAGAGTAATGAGAAAAATCAAGGCTGAAATAGTGGTTATATTGATTAATACATGATCAATATTACAATGGAGAGACCTTTTTTGATATTGGCTAATGGGGAGAAGATGGACAGTTTGGGAAAGCTGAACAATATCACAGTCTATATTCAACGGCACTAGTTTTATGTGGAGCTTTTATTATTTCCCTTAGAGGGATGATGTATTACTCTGCTTCGCGGTACTCTAAACAATATGCCCATAGGTCGGAACGCTACACCGATTACATTATATTCTTACCATATAACCCTATAACTTAGCAACCATAGATAGATAACCTTCATTTAATACAAATCCAATAAAATAAAATAAAAAGCACACCAAATTAATTAGAATAATATAACATGAAATAAAAGTGTCATCTTATATTTATTAAATAATTAGTAGCATCCAGTTAATCTTCAATTATTAACAATTAAATCTCAACTACAGATTCCAAGCGCATAAATAAATTTAATTCACATTTATTACATTTTCAATAAGGCTTAGCTTTCATCACATGAGCATCATTTTCATGGATCCACAGTGACACCATTAACTCCTAAATCAGCATAAGCACTTGAGAGATAATGACCTGCATCACGGAACATGGTGAGCTAAGGTCGAACAAGTAATATCTATGCATGAATGCACGTGAACATTGTCTTTACATAACAGTCAACCATTTAAATCATTTTTTCAGTACCTGGGTCCTTAACCTAGATACACTGTTATAGAACAACTGGTCGGGATTTTCCTTTAATTAAATGTTCTACCAAAGAACAATTTCCAGTTAGTAAACCTTTTCATCTTCCAATCAATATAACCTTTCATTTTTCAGTGTACCCTCCCTATAGCAGTTGTACCAGGTTTGAAAATTGTTTTCCTTTAATATGTATGTCGTGCATGGAGAACAAATAGTAATCGTTACCACCATAAAGCATTATAATCCCAGATCACATTCCATCCAGATAAAACATAAATAAATCATTCATCACAATATCCATAATACAATTGAATCATCATATGGTAGATCACAATTCACAGACAGTTAACCAATCCAAACAGTATCACATTTTTACACAGTTATAACATAACCATTCAATACATATATACACACACAAGTAAATTTATACATAGTTTACAAATTAAATAAACATCGAACATTTAATTTTGTGACACATGTGGATATTACTTACCGGGTAAGTTCCCATAATTTCCAATATTTTTATTCCTGCAACCCAATAATACTCATATTTGTTAATATCTATTTATTAAATTAATTTAAATAATTTATGTCAAAACTAGTCAAATAGTCCGGTCAACAAACCATAGTCAATCGGGTCTCTTTAACCTGGTCACCAACATCCCAAGTTCCCATAGACCCGTCTAATCCAAAACATGGGTTATCGCCAGCACGACAATGGTGGCGTTCACCACCAACTTGGGTGGATAAAGGATAGTCCGATGAGAGCACCGGTGTAAACGGCTACTTGATTGGCTATCGAAAGAACCAGAATCGCCGTGCCAAAGTCGCTGTCACCATGGTTTTCACCATCTTTAGTGGCGGTCCTCTGAGCCTCCATTCGATCTGAAAATGGTGTCAATGAACTCACCTCTCCGTGCTCTTTCTCATAGTATTAGTCTAGTCGCTAAAATTCAGAGGGCGTGAAGATTAGATTTCCATTGTTGCCCCTGTCTGGTCCTTCATGATGTTTCATTTGTCTCCCACGCAACCCCTTAATTTTATATTTCATTAATTTACTTGCCAATTTACATTTATGTCCTCCTATCTCTTATCTATTTACACTTGCCACCGTCTCCTATTTACCTTTTTGCCATTATCTACAATTATTTTCTTATTTTATGTCTTGCTTTCTAAATTCTTGGTAATGTCATTTTAACTCCTATTATTATAATACCGATTCTAATAATTTTTATTTCACATATAGAATTGATGAAAAATATTCTGATCCTATTTAACACATATTATTGACACACTAAAAATCATAATAAATACCACCTATGTTATTTGCTCTATCGCATAGGCTATCTCACGACTCAGGGTGTTACATCTGTGACTTGGTGCTTCGCATGCAATGGTTGTGTAAGCTCTTAGCAAGATAGGAAAAGAGATTTTCCACATTATACCATGGATTTCAAATTGCTGGATTAGAACTGCAAATTGGAGGGATTAACTTTTAAAGAGAAAATTTTCATTGAAGACAGGAAGTACAAAAATTTGACCGATAATGTGGGAAATAGATTGCTCATCCATTTAGAAGCCGT
Source organism: Euonymus europaeus (assembly GCA_963580455.1). Taxonomy (NCBI): domain Eukaryota; kingdom Viridiplantae; phylum Streptophyta; class Magnoliopsida; order Celastrales; family Celastraceae; genus Euonymus; species Euonymus europaeus. Next base: position 9,866,156 of record OY756957.1, on the reverse strand, counting down.
TGAGGTGGAACAATCTTTGTCCCAATTGCCTACTCATCCTTGATGGCTATTGTACTGAAAATTTTTGAGGGAGTGTTTGTCGTTCCAACTGGTCTACCTGCTGAAAGATATTGTGACGATAAGATGATCTTGAAAGTGGGAGTTTCTTCCATGAATGTGAAACCTTATAGGTATCCATTCTATCAGAAAGAGGAAATTGAAAATTTGTTACATACTTGCTAGACAAAGGGGTAATTAGAAGAAGTTGTAGCCCTTTTTCATCACCTGTGATTTTGGCACAAAAGACATATGGCACTTGGAGGCTTTGGTGGATTATAAAGAGCTCAATTTACTCACTATCAAGGACAAGCTACCAATTATAGTAATTGAAGAACTGTTGGATGAGCTTTATGGAGCAACAATCTTTTCCAAGATGGATTAGACGTTTTGGCTATCATCAAGTTAGGGTAAGGATGGAGGATATTCCCAAAAAAGCATTCAGAACCCATGAGGGGCAATATGAATGGCTAGTCATGCCTTTTGGACTAACTAATGCTCACAACACTTTTCAGAGCCTTATGAATGATGTGTTTAGGGTTTACTTTAGAAGTTTTGTGCTTGTTTTCTTTGATGAGACATTTGCATTTGATCCTAGAGAAGTCGTAAGAAAATTAACTATTTTCCAAAATGTCTAAATGTTGCTTTGGAGTGCCTGAGGTTTCTTACCTAGGGCACGATATTAACAGCCAGGGTGTGAGCACTGATGAAAGTAAGATTAGAGCAGTGGCCTAGTCCTAAAAATATTAAGGTCTTGAGAGGTTATTAGAGGTGATTCATTAAGCACTATAGAAGGGTTAGCCCAACCCTTGACTCAACCATTAAAGAAGAGAAGTTTTATTGCCTCACCAAAAGCAGAACAAACTTTTAAGAAATTGAAGTATGCTTTTACACATCCTCTAGTTCTGGCTTTACCAAATTTTTCCATGCCTTTTATTGTGGAGTGTGATATCTTAGGATTAGGAGTGGGAGTTGTTCTCATCCACTAACACCACCATATTGCTTATTTCAGTTATGCCATCAAGTTATTTTCAAAACATATCATAACAACTTGAAACATATTTCAAAGCAAAGAATTGGTAATCCCATGTAGTAAATGTTGCTTAATAAATTGTTGGGGTTTGATTTGAAGGTGGAGTATAAAAGGGGAGTGGAGAATGCTATTGTTGATGCTCTTTCAAGAAAAGATGCAGTAGTGGAGGTAGAAGTAGTGACATAAATGCAAGCTCTCTTTGTGCCTCATTTGAATATTACTGATTAGGTTTCCAAATCTTATGAGTATGAGGCTCACTAAGATTATTAACACTATCCAATCTGGAGGCATGGTTACCAATTATAAAGTTATAAATGACATCTTTGAGTGCTAGTTGGGAAAGATGAGCGTAAACTCGTAAATACTCAACCCTATGGGTATTTACAACCCTTGCCTATTCCTAATAAAATCTGGTCCAATGTCAGTATGGATTTTATTAATTGAAGGGTTGCCTGTCTCTTATGGAAGAAGTGTGATATATGTGGTAGTGGATAGGTTGTCCAAATATTCTTATTTTATGGCAATTTAACATCCTTATACTGCCACTTCCATTGCTCATATCTATATGGACAAGGAGTTCAAGTTGCATGGAATGCCTGAAAAGTTATTGTATGATAAGGATTCAGTGTTCACCAGTTTATTTTGCCAAGAATTATGGAAGTTGTAGGGCATTGCTGTGAATTTGACTACTGCCTAACCCCCTGAAAGAGATGGTAGAATTGAGGCTGTGAATAAAATTCTTGAGCATTACCTGAGATGTTACTGTTGTGATCAACCCAAGCAGCAGTACAAGTAGTTATCCTAAGCATAATATTGTTATAACACTTCACCTCATTCCAGCACTACATTGTCTCCACTCTCCATTTGAAGTAGTTTATGGGATCCCTCACCCACACCTATATGAGTGTAGAATCTGATTTTTAAATTTAGTATAAGAGGTAATATGATATTATTTTGGGCATGTCCAATACTGTGATTTTTGGAGATTTAGTGAATATACCCACTGGTGAGTACCAAAGTTGTGCCAAATATGGAACTTTATCATCTTCAATGATAAATGAATGTCGTTGGAGTCTGCTGATATTAAATATGAACTTTTTGTAGTGAACTTAATGATTTAAAAACCTCCAAGGAGACAAAAAGTAATAAAGTTTTAAAGGGTAACAATGATTTATGGATTAAGCATATCCTATATAACTTTGAGTTATGAGATTAGTTGTTTTGATTTGGGTAATTGGAGATATGGATATGGGTTTAACATGATTGAAGTTATGGAAATGTTTGAATTTTTTTTGAACCGCTTCTCTTATTTAACTTTCGGGCTTCGAATTAGTACATTGTCATTGTCGATATTTTTTTTTGTAAACATGTTAGTAATAATGAGGACAATTTGTAAGTAATACGTGGAGAATTTGTATTTTTTTTTAGGTGACTAGTTGTCTGGTGAATTATATGAGTACTCGAGGGAGTAGATTGCATATTAGTTGCTTATATCAAATGAGTGAATATATCACTTTCTGATACATTAAACTTGCACAATATATGGTTTTTCGTTTTTTATTTTGGACATGTTTTTTTGGCTTGACTTATTTATTGATTCATGATTTTCTGCTTCTTTGGAGTGACTATTTGTTATGATCCTGTACTCTAACAACAGTAGATGTTAGGATCAGTGCACCATGTTTTCCTTAGCTAGTAGGAGTGATGCTAGACACCCAACAAGTGGTGATATATTCTGATGGGACGGTGATGAGTGCTCGACTCTTTATGACATAATATATGTTTTTATTTTGTATGATAGTCTTTCATCAGACTCTGTCTATTATGGATTCTATTCTAGTTATGGTTCCTTGATCCATACATATTTACTTGTCCCCTTTGTATCGTTTAATTCATTATTCATTCATGGAGTCTTATGACTCACTCCCCATTTTTTGACATTTTTTAAATATAGTTGATCTGGCAGGACCGGGACAATTCCCAACTTGTTAGATTGTTCAGTTATTTTGGTGAGCCTAGCACAAGTAGTGCAAGTGTACATACATATTATTTTGTATCTATATATTTATGTTCAACTCTAATATTAGATGCTTTGTTAACTATAGGGGTTGGCATATGCCGGGCCGGGCCGGCCTGATAATTGTAGGCCTAGGCTCGGCCTTGGCCCATGCCCTGCCTGGCCTGATAATTGTAGGCCCAGGCTTGGCCTTGGCCCATGCCCTGCCCGGCCTGATAATTGTAGGCCCAGGCTCGGCCTTGGCCCATGCCTGGCCCGGACCCAAGAAACTCAGGCTAATAATTCGAGCCTCAGGCTTTCAGCCTTTCAGCTTGGGCCTTGGAACTAATTACTAATATTACTCATATATATATTATCATATTAGAATATATATATATATATATATATATATTATTATCATATATACATATGCACTGTCACAGTGCAATATATATATGTGTGTGTGTGTGAGAGAGAGAGAGGTAATATAATATATATATATATAATTAAATATGGTATATTTTGTGCTTAGATTTATCGGGCTTGGCCCAAATGGTAGGGCTTCATGTCAAGCTCGGCCTCATAAATGCGGCCCAGGCGTGCTTGAGTCAAGGCCCACGGGCCCACGGGTCAAATGATGACCCTTAGTTAACAACAAATGGGATATTCTGGTATGTACGGGCATGAGCCTATATTATGTTGGATTTATATATGTGCATGTGAGGTTAGACTTTATATCCATTTTTCATATTTTGTTGTCTATTATGAGGCTTGCTTAGCCTTTGTGGGGCCTCGAGTCCATTGAGGCCATATGCCGGTCACTTCCGTTTTTTGGGTTGTGACCATGGAAGTCAAAATCGAGATTTGAGTCATAGAATCGTGGGATTCTACCACTTGAATCTTACCCAGCGATTCAAATTGTATCAGAATCGTTGGGATGTCAAAATCGTGCGTAAAATCGCATAGAATTGTGCGACTATGTAGGATTCAAGAAATATGGAGCAAATGGAATAAAAATGTTTCATTCTTTAACAAACCCAAATGAAATAATACACAATAACAAGCCCAATATAAAGGCCTAAGCAATATAATACAATAACAAGCCCAAAAAATAAAGAATAAGTAAAAAAATATTAATGGAATCTTTGAAAAGTCATAACCCTAAAAACTCCTCATCTATTCTCATCCACCAGCCTACCACCACTACGTGACACCATCTCTGGAAGTCAAACTCTTCTCATCTCTTTTCCTCAATTTTATCCCTCTTCTGCATCTTCACGCAACACCACCTTTGAAACTTTTTTTCATATCTTCTCCCCTGTTTTCTTCTTCAACCACTGATTCTTAAAGACTTAAACTCTTCTCACCTCTTTCCCATGTCAGCGGCAACCATTGGTTCTGGTTCTCAACCATCTGTGAAAAGTAAAAGAAAGAATGCATCTGGTCAAAGGCAAAATCCTGGATGGGATCATGGGATAGAATTGGATCCTACTACACACAAGGTTCAATGTAAACATTGTGGAGGTGCGCGTACTGGAGGAATTTATCGATTGAAGCATCATCTAGCTGGTACTCGTCAGAATGTAGAACCTTGTCCAAAAGTTCTAGATGAAGTAAGGCTGCAATTTGCAAGCTTGCTTCAGTCTCGAACAGAAGAAACATTGAAGAAAAAGAGGAAGTTCTTTGGTGTGGAAGAAGAAGAGGTAGAAAAATGTGAAGCACCACATACAAGCTTGGAGAAGGGAAAGGGGTCGATGGAAAAATTTGTGGCAAGATCCAAGTCCAAGCCAATGCATCAAAGAACCTTGAACAATATGTTCAAGAAAGGTGAACGAGATGATGTGTGTCAAACAATAGCACGGTTTCTCTATGTTAATGCTATTCCATTGAATGTAGTGAGGAGTCCACTGTTTCCTCTCATGATTAAGAAGATTGGAGACTATGGAAAGGGACTTGAACCACCTTCCTATCATGAGATTAGGGAGACCTTCTTGAAGAAAGATGTGGCCTACACTCTGAACATGCTAAATGAGTACAAGGCTCAATGGAAATTTACGGGATGAACAATTATGTCTGATGGCTGGTCGGATCAAAAAAGGAGGTCATTATGTAATTTTCTAGTGAATAGTCCTGCTGGAACTATTTTTTTAACATCATTGGATACATTAGAGATTTCAAAAACAGGGGAGAAAGTGTTTGAGATGCTAGATGAGATTGTTGAGATGGTGGGAGAAGAAAATGTTGTCCAAGTTATGACTGATAATGCATCAAACTACACATCAGCTGGGGAAAAATTAATGGAGAAGAGAAAGAAGTTGTTCTGGACACCTTGTGTTGCACACTTCATAGATTTAATCCTAGAAGACTTTGAAAAGCAAATCAAAGTTCATCGAGTGACTATTGCTAAAGGCAGGACGATTACAACATATATCTATTCTAGAACCCAACTTATTGTCTGGATGAAGGATTTTACAAAAGGTGAGGATCTCATTCGACCTGCAGTCACTCGATTTGCAACTGATTACTTGACATTACAAAGACTTCTAGAGCACAAGGGTGCATTTGATATCTCTTGTTGCATCTGATAAATGGCAAACTAGCAAGTATGCAAAAACTGAAAAAGGGAAAAAAGTAGCTGAGATTGTGATGGACACACGCAAGTTTTGGCCACTTGTAGTGGGTCGTTTGAAAGCTGTCGTGCCACTTATTAAGGTTCTTCAGATGGTCGATTCATATGAGCATCCTGCCATGGGATTTATATATGAAGCCATGGATCGAGCAAAGGAATCAATTCGAGAAAATTTCAACCATGTCAAAAAAAGGTAGCTTTACTAATTAATTACTACTTTACTGCTTAATGCTTATCTAAGGAGATGGCTGATCAAAGTTTTTTTTTCCATTGTAGCTATGAGCAAGTTTGGAATATTATTGATCAAAGATGGGAAAATCAACTTCATCAACCATTACATGCAGCAACATATTTTTTGAATCCTCAATTTCATTATAGTGAAAATTTCAACTCTAATGCAGAGGTTAAAATTGGGTTGTATAACTGCCTAAAGAAGATGGTGCCTAATTCTCAAGAGAGGGTAAGAATTGATATGCAAATTGATGCATTTAAACAAGGAAGAGGACTTTTTGGCATAGAAACTGCTGTGTTAACCAGGAAGAAAAAATCTCCAGGTATTACTTATTAGTTGTTGTCTTGTTAAACTTTAGAATTTATATTTATAGAGAAATGTAAGATTGATTTATTTGTTTATACTTTGTAGCTGATTGGTGGGACTCATATGGAGATGAGTGCCCAGAGCTGAAAAGATTTGCAAATATGATTTTAAGTCTAACTTGTACCTCTTCTAGATGTGAACGTAATTGGAGTGCGTTTGAGTTGGTACATTCGAAAAGGAGAAATTGCTTGCATCAAAAGAAGCTGAATGATTTGATGTTTGTCATGTATAATTTAAAGTTAAAAGAGAGACAAAGAAATAGAAAAGCCATCACAAATGCCTTTACTTTTGATGATGATATCCTATCGGATGATGAATGGATAACAGAGAGAGAAGCTCCGGTTCTTCCATCAAGTGATGAATGGTTGAATATGTTGAAAGATGTTGAAAGTGAAAATGTTGGAGATAAAGAGAATGATAGTACTGATCTTACTCTAGAGGAAGGAGCAAATCCAAGTACGCTTTCAATTGACTAAATTTAGCTTTTGAATTTTGATCATGTCAAGAACTTATTTTGTCATACTCACTAAATTTATTTTTTAAATTTCAATGTAGGCATAGAGGAGAATGATGCCACCCCAGATACAAGTATTGATGTTCCTGAATTGGGTGATGATGTTAATGATATTGAGGTGGAAGATTGTGAGATTAGTGGAGAAGAGAATGAAGAGGAAGTTCATGTGGCTGAATGATTACATTGATTTGGTCCATTTGGATATTATTTTAATCAATTTCATGTTTGGATTGTATTTTATGTGATTGTTGACAATATGTTTAAGTTTTTGGTATGGATATGTGGGTAAACATATATTTATCATATTTATCATATTTATTTACATTGTTGATAGAATCTTACGATCTACGATTCGATTCTACGATCCGATTCTGTACACTCTCTCAACGATTCAACCTAGAATCATGATTTTAACTGCCATGGTTTTGACAATCCTGTTGCTAATGTTTTTGTGAAATGGAAGGGTCAATCTACCTCTCAAGAAGGTGGGGTTTCTTATTCTCATCTTGCTTCTCAATTCTCTAATCTTGTGGGCAAGATCTTTTAGGAGAGGGCTTTGTAGTAGTCTTGAGAATTATGCTATGTTAGTTGTCTTGCACTTGGTGATTTCTGTTATTTTTAGTTGTTAGTTGTCTCATTGCTTGGTTGTTGTGTAGTGATCCAGTGCATTTTGGCGATTGCTTTTAAGTGTTTTCTTTTGCTGCATCATTTTTTGTGAGAAGGATATTTAGACTTGTTTTGATCCTATGGTGGGGGTTGCTTGTTCAGTTTGGCTTGATCTCCACCCTTGAAGGTGCAACAGTAATTTGTCAAGTGGTAGAGAAGGACCATGTCTCAAACACTTTTGGTTTCTCTCATTTATCATGAGACGTTTCTTGGAGATCAACCATCTCCAATAGGGTTTATCCTTTGTCATTACATTCCTGTTGATTTTTTTTCTGGTGTTGTTTCTTTCCTTTTTAAGAAAATTTGACTTTAGTATTCTAAAAAGGTTATAAATCTATTAGAGAAAACCGTCCTCAAAACCCTCTTGTTTTGAGTTGTTGTGATAATCTGTATTGTGAGTTGTTATTGTTACCGGTGGGTAACAGCTAGTCTTAACTAGTGGTGGGTTAGGCAATTTGGATTCTAATCCAACGACGAAATTGTTGGACCTAGGCTACACAAGAGAGGGTGAATTGTGTCCCTAAATTCCAAATGTGAATCTTTTTTTTAATAAATAAATTGAACACAAAAATACACTCAGATGCAAAACCAACATTCAATGACAGATTTCACAAATTAATTCAGTTCAGGTAGATTTGAAATGATAGTGCAAGTATGGACAAATAAAAACAAATAATCAAAAACGTATCAACCAATTCATTTTCCAAAGACGAAATATTTGACAATGTAACACTTTTCATACTCATCCCAAGATTTCAATTCAGATTCTAGCTCATCCAACCTATCTTTGAGTTCATCAAATTCATGCAATTTTTCAAGTTCTAAATTTGTTTGAGATTCAACATGAGAATCAACACACTTGCGCTCCTTGAGCACTTCATTTTCCTTTTCAAAATAAAAAATCTTAGCACATAAAGCTTGATTTTCATGCATATGCGCAAATTCTACTTTTTTTAACTTAGCATTTTCTTTCTTGATCAATTTATACTCAAGTAGTAAATTTTCATGTTGTTCGTATAATTCATCAAAAGCAATTGATAATTCATCATTAGAAGGGTCATCAGAATCACTTACCAACCCATCTTGACTAGATGAGTTTACCACCTCTTTGGCTACAAAACATACGTTGGCTCTGATGTTTTCTTCACCGTCTGACGATGAATCATCCGAGCTTGAGTCATTCCATGTTGCATTTAAGGCTTTCTTCTCTACCTTTGCCCTGCCCTTGAATCTATCTTGGAGGCTTTTGGGCAATCAACCATCATGTGACTTGCTTTGCCACATTTAAAGCACGTAGCATCTTCTTTCTTCTTTCATTTTCCATTTGCCTTATTCTTGAACCCACCTTGCTTCTTGAATTTCATGAACTTACGGAAATACTTGGCCAACAAGATTGCATCTTCTTCTCCACTCGAGCTATCACTATCCAACAAGTTTCAACTACTAGGGCAATACTTTTCTTCTTTTGTGGCACCTCCTCATCTTCATAATTTTTTAACTCTATTTCATGAGTCATTAGGCTCCCGATTAGCTCCTCCATCTTTGAAGTCTTCAAGTCCTTCGCTTCTTGAATAGCAATGACCTTGTCCTTCCAAGTTCTTGGTAGACTCCTCAATATCTTTTGAACTTTATCTGCATTTGTATACACTTTGACAAGACTTTGAAGTTCATTACAAATAGAAGTAAGTTGAGCAAACATATCAGAAATAGACTCATCATGCTTCATTTTGAATAACTCATATTCATGTACAAGCATGCTAATTTTAGTGTCCTTAACCTGACTTGTACCTTCATGATTAAGTTCTAACACTTGCCAAATTTTCCTAGCATCTTCACATGTAGAAATATGATCAAACTCAGACCTAATCAAAGCACAATGCAATATATTTATAGCTTTATCATTTAGACATATTCTTTTATTTTCTTCATTTGTCCATTCACTTTCAATTCATCCTTTTTAACTCTAACTTCTCCTACTGTTTTCATGGGAAAATAAGGACCTTTTTCAATCACACTCCACAAATCCAAATCTATATACCTTAAAAATATTCTCATTCGAGTCTTCCAAAATCCATAGTCTTTACCATTGAAAAATGGTGGTTGATTTATAGAGAGACCTTGAACCTGACCATGACTAGTTGTGTAAGCCATTTAGCTACTAGATTGTTAATCATAATCAATTAGCTAACCTCGATCTAATACCACTTGTTGGACCTACGCTACAGGGGGGGGGGGGGGAATTGTGTCCTTAAATTCCAAATGAGAATCCTTTTTTTTAATAAATAAATCGAACACAAAAATACACTCACATGCAAAACCAACACGCAATAACAGATTTCACAAGATAATTCAATTCGGACAGATTTGAAATGATAGTGCAAGTATGGAAAAATAAAAACAAATAATCAAAAAACTAAAAGAGTAGGGATGAGAGAAATGCAAACAACGATTAGAGTAGTTCGAAGACTTCACCAAATCCTCCTACGTCCACTACCCGTACAACAGCTATCAAGGATTTCTTAATTCACTATATGATGTGGTTTTTCCAAGCTCACCACCAACTTGTACACAAGGGTTTCAAGTTTACCCCCAAACTAGTGGTTTCAAAATAGGCTCACCACCAAACGATTATAAAAGTAAACTTTACAAGGTTAAGCGCACATGTTCCTCTAAAGGATTTACAATCAAAAAATTGTATGGGGAACACTAAAAAATTCTAATGTGGCTCACAAGTGCGGTACACTAAGAGTTTAGAGTATGGAGAGCTCACTGAAAGAACAAGGTATAGAAACTTAAAATATATTTTGCCTCTTGAACAAATCAGCTTTTTCGTGTCTTTAAAAAATGACACACGTTCTCTTATAAAGTTGAAGAAGCAGCCCCTTGATTCTCTTTGTCCAAGAATGTGAGATCAACCCTATAATATCCTCTTCATTCCTTTTTAGCTTTGCCCACTAATCATGTCTCCAAATCAAGCTGTAATCACATAAAGTGATATAAAAAAAGTATTTCTTTGACTTGAACGTGCAGCTCCATGATCTCCTCTTAATTTCCTTGATCTTAGTTCCACATATATGGTAAGTAATGATTGCATCAATTCCATACTTGATTGCATGTAGTCAACTTGATAAATTTGGAAGACCTCTTTCTATTCATATTTGGCCGCCACCTCTTGCGTATGAAAGTCATATTATTCTTTTTGAATTCAAAGTAAGTCTCCATGATCTCGTCTCTCTAATGGCCGTTTCTTCTTCTTGACATGAGGCTGATTTGGCTCAATCAATAAATAATATATTCTTAGACTATTTACTTTATGAGCTAGCTTTGACTTGCACTAAATATGTAATATTCTCTTTTAGTATCCCAACAATTTAGATCTTCAAATATGGTAAGCTCACTTCTTAATTGAATTTCAAATTTTCTCGCACTGGTACAACATTTTACCCCTTGAATTCAACCACTAAGAAAATGAAGCCTCCTTCATGAACAATTGACCTTCATTGATCTTCATAAGGTAACTGAATAATCCTCATTGATTTCGTACATTCAATATGGTAACATATCTTTCTTCTTTCATCTCCATTCCATACTTTTTAGTGCAAGATCTTTATATGAAAACCAACCCTCTTCTTAAATTAACATCACACGCTTCATTTAGTACAACTCAGCTTCAACTCTTGCTACCTTGTCATCTTCCAAATTTTCTCCAATTTTTCCATATTTATTTCTAGTGAATTCATATAGGTGCTATCAGGAATTTGAGTAACCTTAGTCCATCCAACGGACATCCATAGAAAATTGTATATTTATGAAAACTCTGACATTCCCCTTTGATTTAACCTAAAAATTTGCTTGTAAACTCTTTTGAGTTTCATGCTTAAAATATGAGTTAGTTGAGTTCAAAAATTATTCTTAAACATAAAATAATAGATCACACATATATGGATAAGTATGAAAAAAATTCGGATTGAACAAAACTCATTTAGTCACACATAAACCACAAATTCAAACAGCTACTAGGAGACACATTTTGGATATGTAAACATCAAAATTTCATAGTCATTCCTTCAAGAAAAATGTTCATTATGATGTCAACAATGTCTCTGTAAAATTTTAGCTTAATCAAAGTTCATTTGATATAAAAATTATGACTGAGTTCACGACTACATTTAGTGAAAATCAATTTGATACTAATTTCAAATTCGATCAAATTTATCGCATAGTACATGTAGACAAATAACACAAAAAAAGAAGATTTGTTCATCAAAATTAACATGTAGGACCTAACAGAAATACGATGTGGACTCCACAAAATGACATAAGATTGTGCTTAACTCGGTCATAGAGAGTTCCAATTAGGTAGTGCAGATGAGGTGGGGGAATATGAGAGTGTTGTTGAATCAAGAATTTAGAATTTTATTGAAGAAGAAGATAGGTGGATCAACTTTTTTTTTATCTATTTTCCTAGAATTCCAGCTCATTACCACAACATTAATTTTTGTAATTTTTTTAACGTCAAGTTAGTATAAAACGAAGAAATTTGTCTGATGATTAGTTTTAAAATAAAAATGAAACCATGGTTCCTCAATTGAATGAATTGAAACTTTAATACTTAGTTGAAATGTGTCAAATCGTTGAGTAACCAAAAATTATAATTACCTTCAAGATTTGACATGGGTTTTCGTTTAAAAACTTCACTTTCCATTTTTTTTTTTTTTGAGTTTGCAAGCCATCTTTGAGAAAGTTATTTGAGAAATAAAAGAGAAGTTGTGGAATAAGACATGCAGCTAAGGAAGCTAACATACAGCTAAGGAGGCGACCTTCAGTATTCAGACAAAAACTACACTCCGAATCTGATGAAAAGCTTCAATCCTTGTATCTAGAAGACATACAGTTAATGGGTCTTATCCAGAGGGAGTTATCTGGAAAAAATAACATTTGCCAGAAGAAGAGTTACAACCGCCAAGAGCAGTTATCACGGGAGTTACAAGAAACGGTTAACCTCCCACCTCTATAAAAGTCTACTAAATCCACATTTGTAAGGGGGATGATTCTTGAGTACTTAATAACATATCAGATATTCGTGGACATAGGCAAGTTGTCGAACCACGTACATTCTTGAGTTTGTTCCTTAAGCAAATTTCTTTCCTTAAGCAATTCATTCTAAGCAATCCATCTGGAAGCATTAAATTACATTCGGTGCAAATCTAGCATCGAAAATTGGCGCCGTCTGTGGGAAACGAAGCGTTTCAATATATAGTCATGTCACAAATACCGGACGAGGAAAGGCGAGGAGATTCTCTACACTCAGAGGAAGATAGGGTTCAAGAACAAATTTTCAATGAAATGGAATTGGAAGAAGCCCTCCTTAAGGCCGAGGAAGACTTACAAGAAAGACAAGAGCATGCTCAAGCCATAAGGGAGAGGCTTCAGGTCATACGGAGGAAAGGCAAGCGTCTGGCATGTGAAATCCAAAGCGTTGTTCCGAATGCAAAGGATACAGACCCGAAGCGTGTATGAGAGCAAGAAAGTGATAGTACTGGGAGGTCACACCGGGGAGGAGGACCAACCAATGAGAAGAGGAAGCATATACCATCCCCAAGGGAAGAGAGGCACAGATCCCCGCTCCCAGGAAAAAGTACTAGGCGTCAAAGCTTTTCCCCAAGGGTTAGAACAAAGAGAGAGACTAGGGAGATCCTATGGGGCGCTCAGAGGAAAGTCGAACAAAGCCTTAGGAAATTGACTTCCACGCCTTTCGTACGGGCTTTGCGATTGGAAGACCCACCAAATAAGTTCTCACCCCCAACGTTCATAATCTATGATGGCAAGACCGATCTTGTAGCGCACATTTAAGCTTATACCCACAAGAAGGCATTGTGGGCAGGACGGGATGGACTTATGTGTAAGATGTTTCCATCAAGCTTAGGGACGACAGCCATGAAATGGTTCCATCAGCTCCCAGAGAATTCCATTTCATCTTGGAAGGATCTTGCGTGAATTTTCGTTGCAAGATTCATAGCCAATAGTCGAGATCCAGCAACCTTGGATACGCTATTTGCTTTACACCTAAGAAAATTAGAGTCACTCCGAGAGTATGCGGCTAGGTATTCGGATTCCTACGCGGATATTGAGGACTGTGATGAAAAAACTACAGTGGCTACTTTTCGGATTGGACTTCCTCGGGAACACAAGTTGCGGGAGAGTTTGACGATGGCCCCACCAAAGAATATGGCTGTGCTCCAGGATAGGATTAAGCAATATGTCAAGTTGGAAGAGGACAAGCAAGGGGATCGACAGCTTGCCCCCCAAGAGAAGACCCAGAAGAAAGAACATAAGAAATTTGAAAAGAAGAGTGGGAAAGAGAAGGATTCAAAGATGAGTCCGAAGCCTAGTTCATATGAAGCCGTGAAAATAATATTCAAGGATCCAATATTCCGTATTTTACCCCAGATTGTTGACAAGCCATTCTTCAGGCGTCCGAATAAAATGTCAGGGGATCCTTCCACACGTAATCAATCTAAGTGTTGTTCCTATCATAGAGACAAGGTCACAGGACGGAAGATTGGAGGGAATTCAAACGACATCTGGAAGACCTAGTACGCCAGGGACATCTTAAGGAATTTATTGATAAGGAGAAGACTGCTGCGGAGAAGAAAGCCGAACCCTGAACAAAAGAGCAAGGAGAGCCTTCTCACTATGTAGTCAATTTCATTGATGCATTGGTGCCAGATGTCAATGACGAGATGAGACGGGCAGAATATAGGAGGTCTCGACATCAGCAAGAGGTAATGCAAATGGACTTTAATCCTAAGTTGGGAACTAAAAGGTCAAGGGACGCAACCACGATTGCTTTTACTCATGAAGATGCAACGGGCGTAATTTTTCCACGTAATGATGCTCTGGTTATCACTCTGCAAATAGGAGTGGCAACAGTAAAGCGAATAATGGTGGATCAAGGAAGCTCTGCAGAGATCATGTACTATTCACTTTTCTAGAAGTTAGGGAAAACTCATGCAGATCTAATTCCTATCCCAACACATCTGGTTGGGCTCAATGCAACTCCTGTTTGGCACCTAGAAAGGATAAGAATGCTGGTAACGGTAGGTCCTAAGACTGTTGAGGTGGATTTCGTGATTATTGATTTACCATCAACGTATAACGCAATAATGAGAAGAATTGGCTTCACTTGCTGGAAGCTGTACCCTCCTCGTACCATCAAATGCTTAAATTCCCTTATGGGGAGAAAGTGGTTGAAATAAGAGGAGATCAAGCTACTTCAAAGAATGTTTCATGGCGAAAGTGAAACCAACTGGAAGAATAATGATGATGGAAGAGAAAGCTCCGGTCCTGGAAGAAGTTGGGAAGGAGCCGGCCACCAAGTCGGTGGAGGATCTAGAAAAGGTGTTAATTACACCAGAAGAGCCAAACAAATACTTTATGATAGGAACTAGCCTGACTGAACCAGAGAAAGACTCATTAATTGGGATGTTAAGAAGGAATTTGGGGGTGTTTGCATGGACTCCCTATGAGATGCCAAGAGTAGATCCAGAACTGGCAGTCCATAGATTGAATGTTAAAGCAGGTTACAAGCCGATAATCCAAAAGGGAAGGAGGTCAGCTATCCAACATACGAAAGCTGTGGTAAAAGAGGTGGAGAATTTGCTAGAGGCAAACGCCATACTTAGGAGGTTCAGTATCCTGAATGGCTTTCTAATACGGTAGTGATTTGAAAGAAAGATGGCAAGTGGAGAGCCTGCGTTGACTTCACAGATTTAAATCAAGCATGTCCGAAGGATTTGTTTCCACTTCCAAAAATTGATCAGTTGGTCGATTCAACATCTGGGATGGCACAAATGAGCTTTTTGGATGCGTATTGCGGATACCACCAAATCCCGATGCACCCATTAGATCAGGAAAAGACGTCTTTTATTACACCTAAAGGTATATTCTGCTACCAGGTTATGCCATTTGGCTTAAAGAATGCGGGAGCCACATTCCAGAGGATGCTGACAAAACTCTTTGGACCTCTCATTGGCAAAACAATGGAAGTTTATATAGATGATATGGTTGTGAAGAGCATACTTCAGCAGAATCACCTAATGCATCTTCAAGAGGTGTTTGATATTTTACGAAAGAATAATCTTAAGTTGAATGCTAGCAAGTGCGCCTTCGGAGTAAGTACGCGAAAATTTCTAGGCTATCTTGTCACTCAGCGAGGAATTGAAGCTGATCTAGCTCAGATTAAAGCGATCCAATGCTTAGAGCGGCCAACGAAGGTCAAGGAGATACAGAAGTTAACTGGGATGGCTGCGACATTAAATGGGTTCATTAGCAGATCTTCAGATCAATTCAGACCTTTTTTCAAGCTGCTAAAGTCTGGCAGAGCTTTCCAGTGGGATGAAGATTGCGAGGCAGCATTTCTTGATTTGAAGCAATACATGAAGAAGCCACAACTGTTGTCCGTACCCAAGAATGGGGACATGCTTCAGTTGTACTTAGTAGTATCGGATCATGCTGTAAGCGCTGTGATACTAAGGGAGGAACAGAAGATGTAGCACCCAATTTATTACGTAAGTAAGACAATGTTGGATGCAGAGACAAGATATTCGCCACTAGAGAAACTTCTTTTAGCATTAGTAATAGCTTCACGAAAGTTAAACCACTATTTCCAAGCATTTCCAATCGAAGTCGTGACGGAATACCCATTGAAGACATCATTGGGAAAAGCAGACATATCCGGGAGAGTTGCCAAATGGTCAGTTGAGTTGGTACAGTATGATCTACACTTCGTCCCGAGGACCGCTACTAAAGCTCAAGTGCTAGCAGATTTTGTTGCGGATTTTAGCACGGAGCAGCAACCTGAGCACTCAAACTAGACATGAAAGGTACAGATAACTCCTACGCATCTTTGGGAATTGCAGGTTGATGGATCTTCAACAAGACGAGGGTCTGGAGCAGGAATTGTGCTTACGGCACCAGAAGGTGAAGTATTGGAAATGGCGATAAGATTGGGGTTCCCAGCAACGAATAATGAAGCAGAGTATGAAGCTTTATTTCAAGGAGTTCAAAATGCTCTGCTACTCGGGGCAAAGGAGTTGGTGATTTATTTAGATTATCAGTTGGTAGTGAATCAATTAACTGGACTGTACACGGCAAAAACGGCGACCATGGCAGCATACATAGAGAACATTAAGGAATTGCTCGATCGACTTCAGGACTATAAGATAATTCAGATTCCGCGAGAGCATAACGAACATGCAGACGCTCTAGCTACTCTTGCCTCGGCTGGCCAACTAGGGGTAAAAAGGGTTATCCAAGTACAAGTCCTAGAACGACCAAGCATAGAAGAACCATCAGAAGTAATACGATGCGCAGAAGAACAGACACCAAGTTGGATGGATCCAATCATCATTTATTTAAAAGATGGTATTCTTCCTGAAGACAAGAAGGAAGCCAAAAAATTAACATTGAAAGCAGCACGTTTTTGGTTATCTCCTGACCAAAAACTCTATAAAAAGTCTTTCTCAGGTCCTTATCTGTTATGTGTTCATCCAAATCGGGTGGATGACTTGTTGTACGAGATTCATGAAGGATCTTGTGGAGCACATGTTGCAGGTCGTTCACTTGCATTCAAAGCGATCACCCAAGGCTTTTGGTGGCCATACATGCAGAAGGACGCCTTGTAGTATGTTCTAAAATGTGAGAAATGCCAGAGGTTGTCACCAATTCCTCACTAGCCAGCTGGAGACCTTTGTCCTTTCACAAGTCCATGGCCTTTTGCCCAGTGGGGGTTGGACATTGTGGGACCATTACCTCGAGCTACAGGCAACAAAAGATTTCTAATTACTGCTACAGATTACTTCACAAAATGGATTGAGGCCAAGCCTTTGGCAGCAATTCGTGATGTTGAAACCCGAAAGTTCGTATGAGAAAATATTATAACTAGGTTTGGAATCCCATATGCCTTAATAAGTGATAATGGAACTCAATTCTCCAGTGCCAAATTCAAAGAGTTTTGTGGTGGCTACGGGATAAAAAATCTTTACTCTACTCCAGCCTACCCCCAGTGTAATGGTCAGGCAGAGGCATCCAACAAGATCATCTTGGATGGAATCAAGAAGAGGTTAGATTCATCCAAGGGCAGATGGGTGGATGAACTCCCATCCATTTTGTGGGCATATCGAACTACGCCACGCCGTTCCACGGAGGAATCTCCATTTTCTTTGGCATATGGAGCTGAGGCTGTCATTCCTTTGGAAATTGGTCTACCAACCCTCAGAATGCACATGTTTGAAGAAGGTAATAATAACCTTGCAATGGAGAGGAATTTGGACCAACTGCAGGAAAAAAGAGATCAAGCAATGGTACGGCTGACAGCTTACCAACAAGTTCTTTCCCGATCTTACAACAAGAATGTCAAGGCAAGGAGCTTTGAAGTTGGAGATTTTGTCTTAAGGAAGGTCTTATCTCAAACCAAGGATCCAACAGACGGGAAGCTAGGTCCAAACTGGGAAGGACCATTCCAAGTTACAGCAAAGATCGGACAAGGAGCCTACAAGTTAATTAGGCAAGATGGTAGAAGTGTCCATGGAACTTGGAATGTTTCCAACCTAAGGAAGTTTTATGTGTAATACCGAATATGGCCATATTAGGCCTTCGGAATCTTATCTCCTTCAATAAAAGAATAAGTTTTTCTTTCATTTAACTTTTTCTTTTTGCTCGTAGCCCATCTTTAATTCGATGCTTCGTACTTACGAATTATTCAATCACTCAGGCCAAGGTCCAACTTCTCCAGGATTTATTGAACTGATGATAGGAATCTCAACTTTCGAAACAAGGGACTAAGTCAGTCCTGGAGTATGGTTTGGATCAAAACGGTTAAAAGAACAGTTTTCACGCCATAGTAGTTAAGAAGGGAGTGCCCACTTCTCTTCAAACCGACACGTTATTTTTGAAATATCGTGTAACTGCCTTTGCAGTTATTCAACCCACTTCTGACCAGTTACCCATGAGTGGTTTAACTGTCTATTCTTGGCCTATATATAGGCCTTGAGTAGAAGAATGATGGGTAGTAAAAATGAGTACTTCTTCAACTCCAGTGAATCTTCCTCCAAAGAGAAAGTCCCAGGTTGGGGAAGCTGATGACGTTCAAGTTATTCATCCATATCCTGCTGAAGCCTCACAGAAGAAGAAGGCCAAGATTGATTATGAAGATGAAGACTTAATGATCCTTGAGGGGCCAAAAGATAATACGACTAAAGACGTGATCGATGTAGAAGATGACAAAGAAGAAATGAAGGTTGTTGAATCCTTTCTAACAGGAAGCGCAGAGGAGCAAGTTGTGGATATGAAAGAAGAACTTGCGTTTATGGGAAGAGAATTCCACAGTGTTCAAAACCGATTGGTGGGGCTTTCAAGCACTCTACAAACTCTGGAACACTCAGCTACTCAAATTTGTGATACGGCATAGGTGGCTGCAATGGACATCTCTTCACGAGCTAAGTCAATTATGGATAAGGTAAGGGAAGCTTTAGCCATGTGGGTTGCCTAAGGGAAAGGAAGCTTTAGCTATGTGGGTTGTTTAAAATGTAACTGGTGAGCCTTTTACCTTATGTCATATTCTCCTTATGTAAGATGTTCCTAATGCAGTATTAATGAAGTATTTAAGAAATATATGTCTTATTTACTATCTTAGCTAAAGAGGCTTTATTCCAAGAAAACATAGAGCCACGAGGCTTTATTCCAAGAAAACATACAGCCAAAGAGGCTTTATTCCAAGAAAATCAACAGTCAAACAGGTTTTCTTCCAGGAAAACATATAGCCAAAGAGGCTTTATAAAAACAAAACTGACTAAGGTTCTTGGCCAAAGAAGGGCCTTATTCTTATAACTAGTAAAGAAAAACTAGTACTACATGCTAAAGAGATAGAATAAAAAAAAAATCTCCTACTGTCCACGAGGATCTATGGCGTACGTATCTCCAGGAGTTTTGGAATTTGACCCGGCGCACTCCTCACGAATGTCACTCAGCTTCGGATGAGGATGGTCGGGAGCAGGCCATTGAAAGAAATCATCTCTCCAAGCATCATGATCAACAGGAATATCTAGTGCCATCAGAGTGAAAGCACGGCCGAGACCAAAGTTCTGGTTAGAGTCAATGGCAAGCGTTTCTGTGTACTTCTTGCAGCATTGAGTTATGCCGGCCTCCACTGCCTTCTTTTTCTTTGCCTCGGCTCTTAACATGTGGTCTTGAGCACTTTTAATCTCTTTTGAAAGCTTCTGATTAGCAATAGATTTTTCCTCCAGCAGTTTGCCATAGTTGGTCTTTGACTCTGCCAACTCCTTCTTTGTTTTGTCCAACTCATCTTTTGTTCCGCAAGCGTCTGTAGAGATTCACTCAGTTGATGCTTCAATTTTCCCATGTAGTGGGACAGCATTTGTGACCCCTACAAATAAAAGGTAAGTATAAATCAATGCCTAGATATATCAATATTAAAACATTAATTGCAACAGACAGTCAGAAGCGTACCGCAAGGAGCATCTGTAGACCAAAGGAATGGCACTCAGGAAGTTGATCGAAGAATACCTTATCCTCTTCTAAAATAGAAGAACCCAACTCCTCAGTAAAGGATGGCACATGCTCAATATATAGGCCTAAAGAAGGGTCATTGAAATAACCCTTAAACATACTACTGGAGCCACACCGCGAAGGAATTAGTTCATGCTCTTCAATCGCATTCGGGGAAGGAGGATGAGTGTTGCCACCACCTGAGGTAGAAGGAATTGATACGATGTCAACATTATTGGAGTCAGGGGGATCAGATTGGGTCCTCCGCAAAAAACAAGATAAGGCTTCTTCGGTTGAAGGAGGATGAACTAATGAAGCTGAGGAGCCGCCAAAAGTGTGGGAGGATCCAAAAGCTCCAAAAGCGTTTCTAAAGTCAAATCTTGCTTTAGGAAGATCAGGAATGGATAAGTTACCAATGGATACAGGGGACTTAACTATCAGAAACACCTCTGCAAACACAACAAATAAATGAAAGTAACAACTTTGAAAGGTGTGTCAACAAGAACATATATTAAACAACAAGAGACAAACCTCGCACGGACTGCTCACTAGAAGTATCTTGAAAATCGCCATCCACATCCTCCTCAGTTTCTCCCTCCGACTCTGTCTCAACTACCGCAGGAGTAGAATTTGTGGTAAGAGGAGCATTAGTTAATGTATAATCACGCTTTCGCTTATGCGTCTGCCTAGGCTTGGCTGCAGGTACATTAAAATGCCTGCACGCTTCATCAATAGTTGTGCTAGGAGGGAGAGGAGCAAAACCGCGATAGGATGGCTTGCAGCCAAAAAGCAATGGGGCAGATCTCCAGAATTTTCCACCAGGTCTTGAGGAAGCATACATATCATCAAGAACCTCCTGCACAGCATCACTAAGGCCCTCCGGAAGTGCTGGGAGATGACCTGGAGATAACAATAAATATCAGTCACTAAGCACATCAAAAGAGAAGCATAAAGTGTTATGTCGTTAGTAACAATTTAAAATAACCTTACAAATGTACAATTAATATATATATATAGTGAACAAGTAAGAGTCGATCCCACAAGGAGTGATGCTAATAGATATACAATCTTACACCTGAATATAATTGATACAAGGGGGGTTAAGTCTTGCAATAAATAAAAATTAAGACAAAGAAATTGACGTTAAGAACAAGAATGAGAATTAATGAAAACAATAGCTAAGACTCACTATCCACCACAAAACATTCAAACAATTTATAAGAAATAATAGAGTAACAATTTAAACAAGCATATGATGACAACATTCACAACAAGGTCATGGTCAAACTCAAGTTGTATGATTCTCTCTTAATTGCATGTAAAGTGTATGGCGTCTACCTCATTACGTGTATTCTTAATTGAAATCTAGCATGGCATTTGCATCAATCAACAATCAAGAATCCAAATACATGGTATTTGTACTTACGTATTCAAGAATTGATTTTTCATAATTCATTTTCAACTAAATTATATGTTGTAAGAAAGAACATATTCAACAAGGCAATTGACCATGTTCTACAACAATTAATTCTAATACATGCTTCAAAGTTAGCTACTCAAAGAAACACAATATTAGAACTCACATAACATGGAAAAATCAAAATCATCATGCTTGTAGAAATTGAAATCCACACAACTTATAAAATTGAAAGCATGCTTAGGGCTTCAAGACAAGCCCTAACTAACAAGAGTTTAGTTATACATAACCAAATAAAACATGAAACATAAAAACATAATTACAAATACAAGCCTTGTTTTCTTCTTTTCCTTCTCCTCTTTTTGCCTCCAATCCTTCTCCTTCTTTCCTTCTTGTCTCCAAGCTCTCCCTTCTAGCTCCTACTCCTCTCTATTTATAGAGAAAATGAGCACATAGTGGAGGAGTTAGTGCCATCCTTTGGTGGTGAATTTTCCATCAAATTCGTGTGGTGGATTGTCCACTCTTTGAATGGAAATGGTATCATCAATGACATCAACTTCCAATTACACACTAATCTTTTAACTGCATTATGGGCCTAAAAAAAGCCTATTATGAACTCAAACCCTTCATCAATATTGTAGACACAAATGTGTAGATAATTATGGGCTTTTTAATCACTCAATTTGGACATCAGACGCTCAAGTTATGGGCTTCTAAAGGTCTGGTCTGCAAACAGAAATTATGCTTCGGATATAACTTGCAAACTTGACTTCAAGGCAACCTTTAGAGGCCCAAATGAACTCCGATTTCTGTGAACCAATACTTCCTGAAAAGCTTGAAGTGTCCTCTAAACATTTTCTGAAGATAAAATCTCATTCCGACAGCTCTTACTAGCTCTTAACCTGCAAAACATCCAAGAAGATCTTAAGTACAATAATCTTAAAAATTCAGCTTTTAAGCACAATTTCTTGACATTGCTTTGGTAGTATTTATCACTTTAAGAATGTATATTCTGACACTTATCACAACCCCCAACTAGCTTATTGCTAGTCCCTAGTAATTCAAGCGTAAAAATGTTATGAGAAAATATTGAAAGTAACAATACTAGAACAAAAGGTAAGAGATCACAATTCATATCCAGATTAATATAGTCACAACTTCCAACACTTGTGTGTGTGTGCTAAGCCAAAACCTTCATACCACAATCCATAATGCATATAACCTCAAACAATTTATCCAAGTAAAAGCCTCAACTCCATATTCTCACAGGGTATAGAAGGATTTTTGGGCTATGAATTTCTCTCATGGAGTTGGAAAATAGATATGCACTCAAAAGAAAAGTCAATTTAAGGACAAACAAATAAACAAACATTGATCAAATGATAGGTATATTAGCTGTCAAGAACTTCCATCAGTCTTACCACAAACCTGCTTTGGAATTCTATTGATCAACATTTTCCAATTGACAAACTAATAGAGCCTTATCACATAAAAACTTATCTACTGACGAATGACGAATACACATAACAATTTTTTCTCTTTTTTTTTCTTTTCCTTTTTTCTTCTTTTTTTTCTTTTTTCTACAACAATTCTTTTTTTCCTTTTCTTTTTTTATGTCTCAAATTCATAATCTCGAATTCATAATATAGAACATCTCAAACAAAGGCCCAATAAAAGTACAACATTGTTCTCCAACATTGATCAATAACATCCTTAGCTTCCATCAAATCATTCCATCTGAGCTCTTATTCTTCAGAATGGAGTAGCAGCAAAGAACATCAGTCGCTGTGAGAGTTTTTTTTAAGAAAGTATTCATCTGCACCACACCCCCCAGAATACGATATGCATTCGGAGCCAGTTTTGAAGGACTAAGGTCTGTAAAGATGAAGAATTCCTGAAGAAGTGATAGAAACGGAAGACGAATTTCTGCACTCAGACAATATGAATATTGAAACCTTGATAAAATTGCGTCCATAATCTTTGTCATCATTTGAGGGAGCAGAAATATCATAGGGTGGCTCGATAAAATGCAGAGATTTGAAAGCAGCTATCTTCGCCGGAGAAGAAATCAAGTCTTTGAGCTTGCCCATGCTGAACCCTACAATATTAAAAAAGGTACAAAGATTAGTCAAGCAATTATTCTTTAAAAAAAACATCAGTTTTTGAGCTGGGCAGTGCCGGACCCCAGGGAGACTGCTGGACCCCCAGAGGGGTTCGGCCAAGCTAGGCCCCAACCGGGGGCCTGGCACTAAACAGTGCCGGACCCCAAGGGGGTCCGGCAAGGAGACTGCCGAACCCCCAGGGGGTTCGGCCAAACCACAGGCCTCCGAAGGAGGCCTGGCGCACCAATTGCCGGACCCCGTTGGGGTCCGACAGAAAATTATCGAACCCCCTTGGGGGTTCGGCCAGATCAGGGCCCCTTGAGAGGCCTAGCACATCAAGAGCCGGACCCCTTGGGGTCCGGCAGAGAAATTGCCGGATCCCCTTGGATCCAATTGATTTTTCAAAACAAATAAAATGAAAGAAGAGAATTACCTCTTGAAGAAGAGAAAAGAGAAGATTTCTTAAGCATATGAGTGGCAAAAACAAAAAAAAAAATTTGGCTACGAAGTGAAGCTATATATAAAGGGTTTGGGGAGTTGTAATCCTATTAGGAAACAAATTGTTTCCCAAAAACCTGAAAAACCCTTTTTCTACTTTAAAAAACTTTAGGGTAAATAAAAAGGCTGGGGGTATTTGTGGAATAAGACATGCAGCTAAGGAAGCTAACATACAGCTAAGGAGGCGACCTTTAGTATCCAGACAAGAACTACACTTCGAATCTGATGAAAAGCTTTAATCCTTGTATCTAGAAGACATACAGTTAATGGGTCTTATCAAGAGGGAGTTATTTGGAATAAATAACAACTGCCAGAAGAAGAGTTACAACCGCCAAGAGCAGTTATCACGGGAGTTACAAGAAACGGTTAACCTCCCACCTCTATAAAAGTCTACTAAATCCACATTTGTAAGGGGGATGATTCTTGAGTACTTAATAACATATCAGATATTCCTGGACGTAGGCAAGTTGCCGAACCACGTACATTCTTGAGTTTGTTCCCTAAGCAAATTTCTTTCCTTAAGCAATTCATTCTATGCAATCCATCTGGAAGCATTAAATTACATTCGGTGCAAATCTAGCATTGACAGAAGTTCTAAGCCAAAAAAACATGCAGAAAAAAGTTTGATTCAAATGTTCTTGACAAGATTCCAAGAGGAAAGAAAGATAAATGTGGTTGTTGTAGAATTGAAAATTTGTTATGTTTCTTATCAGATGTTCAATATTTGTAAATGCTAAAGCCTATGTATATATCTATGCCTATAATGGTAAAAATTTAAAAGAAAGCAAATTTTATTTTCTCTTTCAAACAAGACAATCAAAGCCTATGATCCTTTATATGACCCTAATCCCTTCCCCCAAACTGAGGGGCAAAAAATTTAGTTCTACAATAATTTTTTACTTTTTGAAAACAAAAAATCTATCCAAATTCATTTGGGATGAGGAGACAAGAAACTGTTTTGAAAGATTGAAAAACAATTTTCATTTTTTAAAACTACAAAACCAAAACAGTTTAAATAGTTTTGGGCTTATTTCGAGAATGAATCAGTGGCACTTTTCTAATTAAAATTAAATTCATTATCTTTCTCTCTTCTCTCCCTCTCCCTTCCAATCTCAATTACTGCGATGACGACAGAGACTAGTCCTTGGTGCCCTGCCATAGAGAATGGTCTATACATGGTACTGACTTCGGCCTTGTATATATTCGGGAATCGGACAGGTTGGTCCAGTGGAGTGAATCATATGGCGCTCACCAAAGAAGTCGTAGAAGTGAAGACTATTTGAAGTCTGACCCAACTGCGACAACCTCTGATCTTGCCGATCTTGAGGCAAATTTGAGAGAGGCACATATTCCAATCTTGTCGAAAACAAAATTCGAATAATAAAAATCAAACGAATTTATAACATGTATTTATTTATAAAATATGTTTTCAAAACCTAAACTCAAAATCGTTTTTAAAAATTAAAAAACAAAATAATTTTTAAACATATTTAACATTATTCCTGTGCACTGCTCTCCACAAAAATTATCCTTTGATGTTATATTTTTGCGTCTACATTAATTCATGTTGTGATTGTGATGCAAATTGGATGTAGTACGAGGCTCAATAGGACATGGCACAAACCTCTTTAGTGTCCAACTTGGTTGGTATTGAGCGAGTTACAGAGTGGTGAGGGGGCTCAGTGATCTAAATCTCATATGAGAAGAAGTAAAGTCTTCCAAATGAATAGTGCCCCCCTTTGAGTGACCTTTACATAGTAATGGCAAGCAAAGGAGTAGTAAACCCATTTTTGGCTGGACTCCACAAAAATGTACGGGATCACTACAGTCATTCCCAACTTTGCTGGTCTTTGAAAATATTTTGATGAAAAGTGTTCAGGATCATTGAAGCCATTCCCGACTTGGCCGAAATTTAGACATGATTTTTTTTTCGTAAAAAGAAAAATGGTCGGGATCACTATAGTCATTCCCAGTTTGGCTCCTCTTCGAAAATATTTTGATGAAGAGTGCTCGAGATTATTGGAGTCATTCTCTGCTTGACTGAAATTTTGGACATGATTTTTGATGAAAAGTGCTCAGGATCACTGTAGCCATCCCCGACTTGGCTAAAATTGGAAAAGATTTTTTTGTTTTTTGGTAAAATGAAAAATGCTTAGGATCACTAGAGCCATTCTCGGTTTGGCTAAAATTTGGACATGATTTTTGATGAAAATTGCTCGG
Source organism: Euonymus europaeus (assembly GCA_963580455.1). Lineage (NCBI taxonomy): Eukaryota > Viridiplantae > Streptophyta > Magnoliopsida > Celastrales > Celastraceae > Euonymus > Euonymus europaeus. The sequence goes on along the minus strand of OY756957.1, from coordinate 9,839,880 downwards.
GATCACTGTAGCCATTCCCGGCTTGGCTGAAATTGGAAAAGATTTTTTGTGTTTTTTTTTGGTAATATGAAAAATGCTTGGGATTACTAGAGTCATTCCTGGCTTGGCTGAAATTTCGGACATGACAGTTTTTTTTTTGGAAAACTAAAAATGCTCAAGATCACTGTAGTCATTCTCGGCTTGGTTGAAACAAGAAACATTGGCTTGACTTGAGTTGGACCTAAGTTAGCCTTGTTGTAGTATGGTCTGACGCTTGAGGTTAGGAATTTCCTGACTCGGGTTGGACCGTAATTGCGCACCATATTCGTGAGCATAGTCAACATGTGCTTTAACCTTTGTTGTCCCCCCTCCAACTGGTGCGAGCGACCAAGTATTTCCTGCATACAATTAGGGGGTGATGGCTCAGTAGTAGATTGAGACGATTCTTGTGCGAACACAGCCCGAGATCGTAATGTTCGTCGCCTTTTGGCAGTCGTGTTCATGTGTCTAGTACTTTTCCGCCATGTGTTTTTCTCGATAACAGTCACCGGATATGCTAAGAAGTTCATGCATTGCGGAGGGTGAATGCCCTTGCTTAACAACAATCATGTAATAATCCTCAAAAAATATAATTTCTCGATCTTTGTCGTCCCGTTCTCCACAAAAGTTTTGGCCTTTACAGTACTCTCCATGCACATATCACCAATATAGAATCATGTGCCCTTGTACATGTTGTATAGGGTAAAAAGAATGCTACCTGCTCGCTGTTGGTTATGGCTGATAGGGCAGAGGTTGGATTGCATGTCGTCATCCAACAACCACATTTTTGGTGGAAAATATGTATGGCGTGTAGCATTAGCATTCTTATCTCTCCTCCTTTGACACATGTCAACCATCATCTCATTTTTGGATGCAGATATGGGCGCTTTGAAGCTCTTGGTGACATCATAAGTAGAAGGATATCCTCACAAGAGCAGATATTGGCCATGGTGAATCAGACCCTGATACCGGCCACATCCACTTGATAAATCGACCGATGTCTGGTCCTCGAACTAGGTGGAAACTCTTGAAGAGTTTTGTAAAAAGACTAAACTTTTTTGGGGATATACAGGTATATCTCTTTTCGGATCTAGATTGATCAAAAACAACATGGAATGATCTTGAAGGTATTGCAGAGCCCAACGAGTTTCGGCCTACTTTAAAATAGTAAGATCAATTCGTTGTTCAGGGATAATCTCTGCTCTAGCAAACAATGCAATTGCTCATGAGCAAGGTGACATACTGCGGTACATTCATTAGATGAGGAATGAATGGAGGATCTTAACGGGATGAAGGTGAGCAGTAGTGGATGGTGAAGTGAAACAATGAACGAAAATCATCGAAAGTGAGTAATTGTGTTAGTAATAGAAAGAAAAAAAGATGAAGTGATGAGATCAGAGTAAAATGGTGATCAAAGATCGGTGAAGGTAAATGAAGCTTTGAAAGAGATGAAGTGATGAGAAAGGTGTGCGGATGCTAGAGATGGTAAAGATGTGCAACTCATAGAGAAGGAAGAAGAATTTGGCCATAAGAGACAAAACATTAAAGAGGAGTCGCAAAATTTCAAAAGAGGTTGAAAAGTCGAGATCATGGATGATACAATGAAGATTCACTTAGTGGGAAAAACAAAGAAATCGACTAGAAGAGACAAAAAAATCATTGAGGAATAGCTGACAAAATTGGCAAGAAAGGAATACAGAGGAGGAAAATAGGGATACGCACTTGAGCTGGTGATAAATATGGGGAAGAAAATTTTGGCAATTTTTTTTAAAAAATGCAACGAAAGTGAAAGAAATAAGAAAATCATGCTCGTTAGAGGTGATGACAACAATTGTAAAGTGGGTGAGGCTCAATGAGGAGACAGAGTTGGTTAGAAGAGACAAAATCATCAAAGAAAAACTATCCAGAAAAGGAAATGAGGAGAAATGTTGGGACGCATTCCTGAGCTGTGATAGAGATGGTGAAGTGATGTATCTCAGTGAGGGGGAAGACAAGATCGGTCAAAACAAACAAAATTATCAAAGAAAAAATATGTCCTCAAAGGGAGACGGGGAAAAAGTTGCGATGCATGACCCCATTTATTTTTGTTCATTTTTGAACTTTTTTTTACTCTTTCCTTCTTTTTCTTTTTCTTTTTTATTTTTTTATTCTTTAAACTTAACCAATACACGCATATGAGTATGGATTTAAAGAATTTATCGGGGTTCATAGCCTCCCATCCGGGCAACTATTTCAAAGGATTGATCAGAATTTATAGTCTTCTGTCAGGGCAATGATTGAAAGAATTGATCGGGATTTATAGCCTACCGTCAAGGCAACTATTTCAAAGAATTGATAAGAATTTATAGCCTTCCATCAGCGCAATGATTGAAAAATTGATTGGGTTTTTATAGCCTCCCGTTATGGCAATGATTGAAAAAGTAACAACTTTGTAATTGAAAATTTACAATTAATACAGGAATACACAACTGGATTTGTGAGCCACTTCCAGCTTGGCTTGGATATATAAAATATTTTGAGCAGGTGACGCGTACCTGATTCATGAAGATTAACAGAATTTGTGCCTTTTGAACAAACCTGTGAAAGGATAAGCAATATGCAGTGATGATGCATGCAATGACATATATTGCTCAATCATATATGTCTCACTTGGAATAAATGCATGTACTCGCAAGGTCCTATCATCCTTAAGCATGCATGAAAATACCAGTTGTTAAACCAATATGCTTCTTTCTAGTAATTAGCTCTTTAACTCAAAAAGTTCTGTCGATGCAAAAATCCACACCGACGGTAGGTTTCCTAAATTAAGCTCACACAAGCTAAGGAACTGAATTGAAACAAAAGCACACAACAATATACATGGTTCGGCAAGAACTCCTACGTCCACGGAGTTTTTATCTTTTATTATCTCTCAAATGGTTACAAGGGGTGTTATTTATACTGCAATCAAATAACCAATTTCCTGCTTCTTCTCCTCACATCAAGCCTACATTCTTCGTTTGAATTTTGAAGAAGACTTGCACTTGAATTTTGAATGAGAGATGAGGATATCAAGATCATCACCAAGGCATTATAAGGTTACGTTACACATTCCCACACGCTTTTAGCTTCCAGACGTCTACCGCCTTTGTTGCCATGTGGCTTCACACTTTTATGATCCACAATTGCCGCCAGTCTTTTCTTTTGTTGTAAATAGAGAAGTTAGGCTAAATTTATTGACTTTTCCTGGGTAGTCTTTACCTTTTGATTGAATTAGAATTCCGCATATATATATAAGGCGAATGCTTTCGTTCTCCTCTTCTTTTGGCACGTCGAAATTTCTTCACTAAAAATTCACGTACTTTTTTTCCTTCTCTCTTTGTGTTTTTTTAAACTCCACTGCCCCGCCAGTGACGGGGCAGCTCTCGCCCATCAGTAGGGCGGGACTGCACCCTGTCCAGCAGGACTAGCGGGGCAGCTTCTGTCTAGCTGTTGGGCAGGACTGCACCCTTCCCAGCTGCTGGGCGGGACTCCACTATCCCGCCCAGCATTAGCTGGACTGCGCAACTACCCCACCCAGCAGCAGGGCGGGGCAGTGCTGGTGCTAAATCGAGGGGGCAGCTTTGCGGCTCTGTTCCTTCTTTGAACAGTTATTAATTTTGTTGTCTTTCTTGACCCAACAATTTTTAATTGTTACTGACTCTTTGTCAACTCTTATTTTCAGTCTCCATCGGGAGATACAGTAAACTCTTGTCCAGCGCCGAGAATATAAAATCTTTTTGTAGTAAGTACAGGATTCAATCGCCTTTTCAAGTGTTGGACCCTTCCAGCGTTGAAGATGAAGAGTCAGCGGAATACATCAATGTTCATATAATGATTGTGATAGAGTGCAGGATACGCTTTCCATTCTAGCCTTTAATTCAAGACTTCTTTTCCTACACTCAGTTGGATCCTTCAAGTTTTTGTCAGAATGCTTACAAGATATTGGGTGCGGTGATGAAGTTGAATCATTTGCTCGATACGGAGCTCACTCTTGCTGACAGCTTTAGTTGCTATGCCATTCTAAAGGCTCCAACTAGTGATGGCTACTATCTTTTTGGGAGATACCCCAATGCTCTAGTTCATTGTCTTCCATCTTTCTTCTAGAGACATGCATTATATGCTAGTTTCTGGAGATTGGAGTTTCACGAGTCGCCAAGACAAGCCTATCAGTAATACTTCTCTTTTGTACTCATTTTGTTTGCTTTCATCTGCATTTTTTTAACCTCTTTTTGTGATGCCTCAATTATTCCCTTCTCCAATGGGCCTACAGAAGTGATTAGTGCTATATTTGCAAGGGACAATTCTTTCATCAAGAAGTCTCTTGCAGGAAAGTTCTGGAGCTCTGCGCCAATGTTGCTTGGTCAACCTCCTCTTTACCGTTCTTTCAAGTCTCTTCCTCCAAATTCTACAATAGACCGGGCCAGAGAATTTTTTGATAACTTCAAGTTTGCTGAGACTACGACGAGTGGAGAAGAGTCTTCTGCTGTTAATGAGTGTGATGGAGGGGAAAGTGAGGAAAGCGCATCAGAGGAAGATGTCATTTTATCATCTGACAATAACAACAGAGGTTAGCTTTTATAAAACATCCTTGTTTCCTTGAATTTTGATGGGCTCCATACTTTTTTCCTTGAATTTTGATGGGCTCCATATTTTTTTCCTTTAATTTCACTTTGGGTTTTGTAGGTGTTGTAAGTGAAGATGCAAAGCTGCGGATGAACGCCTTGTCTGATCGCCCAGCAGCACATGCTTCTGGTGTGAGGTTCTCTTTCGGCAATCCGTGTCGTAGAGGCATGCTTTCCAATGAAGACCGCGATAACACTAGGATTCCTGATATTCGTAGACGTTACTGGGTCCTCTACCGCCGCTACTGGTGCACCCCTTGAGAAAAGTTCTTCACCAGCCTTTCTCGGTGACATTCTAAATTTACTAGGCGAGTCACCTCCACCTTCTTTTGGAAATGGCATGATCGTGGGACTACCTCTCTCCTTTGAGTCGCTTGCAACTCCCGCCAGATGACCGGTGGTAGCCCTGAGGAGCCCCACCCAAACTGCCTCCCAGCTAGGATCCTCAATCATGCTAGAAGACAGGGACTGGTTTAAGAAGATTCCAGCTGAGTTTGCAGATGACGTGGAGCTTTCAATGTCATTCACGGTATGTTTTATTAACTTTCCTTTGTGCTCTATTGTTATTGCTTTCTTTAACTATTTTTCCTTTTTCTTTCCTTAAGGGCATTCAACATTGCTCACAGCTTCTTGATGAGCGTGGTGCTAAGATCTTTAGCTTGGAACGGAAACTGTGAGATTCTGATTTGTCCCTTGCTGGCATGAAGAAACAAGCAGAAGATGACAAAAAAATTGGCAAAGGCCAAGGAGGAGTTGCGCCTAGCCCTTGAGAGAGCCAGTGATATGGAGCAAAACAAGGCAGAGCTTGCTAACATCAGACTGAAGCTGCAAGAAACACTTGATTTGATGTCTGAAGCCCAAGCTAAATCTAAGGAGAACATTGAAGCTTCAAAGAAGGTCTACGAGCATGAATGTTACGATATTTACTCAAACAAGTTGGAGTCTGACGCCAACTACATCTTTGGACTTGGGTGAGGTAACACGCTTCTAATGTGTGGAGAGCCTACGTCTTCTGCTAGATGGACTCCTAGTGTCGATGTTCCCTGGCCTTATCTTGACGTTTCTGTTCCAAACATCAGGGATCTATTTGCTAAGGGTGGATCTTCATCTAGTCAGAATGACAATGGTGCTGGCCGTTCTAATGCCTCTTGAAGTAGCTTATTCAAGCTTTTTCTTTTATCGTTATTCATAGTTAGCTTCTTTAGCTTTGTCAATCAGCCTCTTTCGTTTTGTGACTAGTCTCTTTAATTAAGTATTTTCTTTATATATAAGCAGTTCAAACTCTTTGATTAATTTTCATTTGGTCTCATTGACCTCAATTGCTAGTCTTTTAATTGCAAAAGAAAAGCAAATTAACCTTGGCAATGGAAAGTCTTTATTACTTTATTGATATGGCAAACGACTTTTGAGAATGCAACAAAGCACTGGGCTAGAAAATAATCAAACATATAATTTTTTCAAGTTTGCAATATTCCAAGGGCGTTGGACCTTCTTGCCATCTTGCCCTTCCAGCTCATAAGCTCCATGTCTGACTCGAGCTGTAACTTTGTACGGTCCTTCCCAGTTTGCCCCCAGCTTCCCATCTGCTTGCTCTTTACTCTGGGACAGGACCTTCTTTAGCACAAAATCTCCCACGTCAAAACTTCTTGCATTGACATGCTTATTGTAGGTTTTTGAAATCACCTGCTGATAAGCAGCTAGACGTATCATAGCCTGATCTCTCTTTTCCTGCACCATGTCCAGACTTCTTTCCATAGCCACATTATTCCCACCCTTTTCGTTCATTTTCGTCCGGAGGGTTGGGAGTCCCACTTCTAGAGGGATTTTAGTCTCTGCACCGTAGGCTAGTGTGAAAGGGGACTCACCAGTCGATCTTCACGGAGTGGTACGATAAGCCCACAACATTGAGGGAAGCTCCTCTACCCATTTTCCCTTAGCCTGTTCCAGCCTCTTCTTGATGGCATCAAGCACAGACTTCTTATTCCATAGCCGGAGTGGAAATCTTTAAAGTTGGTGCTAGAAAACTGCGTCCCGTTATCCGTCACCAAGGCATTAGGAATCCCAAACATTGTGATGATATTTTCCCAGACAAATTTTTTTGTTTCCACATCCCTGATTGCTGCTAGCGATTTTGCCTCAATCCACTTTGTAAAGTAATCAGTAGCAGTGATCAGGAATCTCTTATTCCCCATAGCTCTAGGTAATGGCCCCACCTAGTCCATTCCCCACTGAGCAAAAGGCCAAGGGCTGGTGAGAGGGCAGAGATCTTCAGCAGGTTGACGGGGGATTAGAGCAAACTTTTGGCATTTTTCACACTTCCGCACATACTTGGCAGCATCTTTTTGCATATAGGGCTACCAATATCCCTGAGTAATTACTTTAAATGCTAGGGTCCTTCATGCAACATGTGCTCCATTGACCCCCTCATGGATCTCATAAAGCAAATTCTCCACATTCCTGGGGTGGACACACAGTGAATACGTTCTTGAGAAATACCGTCTGTACAACTTTCCATTAACATATATCCAAAAATGTGAAGCCCTCATTTCCAACCTTCTAGCATCATTCTTATCCTCAAGTGCGACGCCATCCTTCAGGTAGGAGACAATCGGATCCATCCAACTTGCCTCTTGCTGCGCACAGTTCAGCTCTCCTAGGACCTCATCAATGCTGGGCTTCTCCTAGATTTGCACGTGTATTTTGCCCCTAGTTGGTTAGCTGAACTGAGGGTGGCGAGAGCATCTGCATGATCATTCTGCTCCCTTGGGATCTGAATGATCTTGTGCTCCCGTAATTGGCTGAGCAACTCTCGTGCCTTCTCCATATAAGCTGCCATTTTCGCTATTCTAGCCATGTATTGTCCTGTGAGCTGGTTTACCATCAACTGAGAGTCTGAGTAGATGATTACCTCTGTTGCTCCTAACCTTAAAGTGCTGACTCAATTCCCTCTGAAGTCCCTATTGGGCAAAGCAAACCTATCAGGAAGAGTCTCTACTCGTTGCCACCACCAAAGCGAGTAGGAGCTTCTCTAGAGGGGGGTATCTTGTCTCTACGTCTCGCATGGTCTTACTGCCATAATATATCGGGTATTGCACCCCCTTCTCCTCCCTCAAAAGGACTGCACTCACCGCATGATATGAAATAGCTAGGTACAATTGTAACGTGTCTCCCTCCTTAGGTGTTGATAGCAACAGAGGCTTCTAGATGTACGACTTGAAGTCCTGGAATGCCTTCTCGCACTCCTCGTCCCACTGGAATGCCCTTCCATACTTCAACAGCTGAAAAAATGGTCGAAACCTGTCTGATGTCTAACTTATGAACCTGTTCAGAGATGCGGCCATTCTAGTCATCTTCTTAATCTCCTTCACCTTGGTTGGCCACTCAGAGGATTGAATTGCTCGAACCTGCTCTGGGTCAGCTTCTATTCCTCTTCTAGTGACTAAGTGACCAAGGAAGTTTCGAGTGCTCACACCAAATGCGCACTTGCTAGCGTTCAGCAGCAGCTTGTACTCCTTCAGGATGTTAAAAACCTTTTGAAGGTGTTGTAGGTGCTCCCCTTCAATCTTTCTCTTAACCACCATATCATCAATGTAGACCTCCACAGTTCTCCCAATAAGATACCCAAACAGTTTCGTCACTATCCTCTGAAAGGTTGCACCTGCATTCTTAAAACCAAAAGACATTACCTGATAACAAAAGATCCCCCAAGGAGTGATAAAGGCGGTATTCTCCTGATCCTCATGATGCATAGGGATCTGATGGTAACCCCGATAAGCATCCAAAAAACTCATCCTAGCCAGGCCAGAGGTTGCATCTACTAGCTGGTCAATCTTCGGCAGCGGGAACAGGTCCTTTGGGCATGCCCTGTTCAAATCTGTAAAATCTACACAGACTCTCCACCTCCGATCTTTCTTACGCACAAAAATTGTGTTGGAAAGCCATTCAGGGTATTGTACATCCCTTATAGCTTTTGCTTCCAACAGGTTCTCCACCTCCTGCACGACAGCCTCTGTATGATGTATAGCTGACCTCCTCGCCTTCTGGATGACTGGCTTATGACCCGCCTTAACGCTCAATTTGTGAGTGGCTATCTTTGGGTCAAGGCCGAGCATCTTGTATGGGGTCCATGCGAATACTTCTTTGTTCCTTCTTAACATCCCAATTAGACTTTCTTTTTCCAATTGGGCAAAACTTGACCCAACTAGAAAGTACCTCTCCAGATTGCCTAGTGTCACTTCTATCTTCTTCAGCTCTTCTACAAACTTGGCACTTGGCTCCTTCCCGACCTCTTCAAGAACAGGAGCCTCTTCCTCCATCATCATCACATTTGCTGCTGGTTTAGCTTGTGTCATGAAGCACTCTTTTGATATAGCTTGGTCCCCTCTGACCTCTATCACATCCTTTCCATGTGGAAACTTCAGCATTTGGTGAGCGGTTAACAATATTACTTCTATGGCATGCAGCCAAGTCCTGCCATAATAACATTGTAAGAAGAAGGCAAATCTACAATGATAAAATCACCCTGTACTGTCCTTGGTCCAGTTGTAACAGGTATCCGCATCCTTCCCAATGGCCAAACTAGCATTCCATTCAACCCGATAAGGTGCGTGGAGACTAGGACCAAGTCTGACTGTGTCTTCCTTAGCTTATTGAACAGAGGATAATACATTATGTTAGCGAAACTCCTCTGATCTACCATCACTCTTCTAACATCTGCATTCTCCATTCTCAACGTAATCACCAACGCGTCCGAGTGAGGGAAAGTAACTCCCACAGCATCCTCCATGCTAAAGGTTACCGCAGTAACATCCCTCAATCTCTTTTCTCCTGCCTTTGGATGAAAATCGAGGCTCAAAACCTCTTGGTGATGTCGAGCCCTCCTGTATTCAGCTCGCTGCATCCCTTCTTGTAGTTCCGCTTCTGGAGCTAGTGCATTGATAAAGTTAATGACCTAAACTTGAGGGTTATCATTATCCCTGCCACGGGGCTCCTGATCATCCATTTTTTTCTCCTCCGCAGTCTTATTCCTATCTACAAACTCCTGGAGATGTGCCTGACAAACCAAATCCTCTAAGTATCGTTTGAACTCCTTACACTCCTCAGTCCTGTTACCCTTGTCTTGATGGTAGGAGCACCACTTATGCTGGTTCCAAGTAGAGGGATCACGGGACACCTTTTGCTATCGTTGAAAATATGATTTTCCCTTGATCTGTGGAAGGATTTGAAAAATGGGCTCCTTGAAGATGGTCTTTACAGCTTCATAGGATATCTTACTTGAGGCTTTTGGAGCTTCCTTCTCCCTACTATCCTTCTCCTAGAGGTCAATGAGCGCCCTCGTCTTCTCTTTGGTGAAGGACTTCTTCGCTGGTGCCACCTGCCAGTATTTTTGGTCTCTTCTTCGAGTTGTTGACTCTCCTCCGGGCGATGGATGACACTGGCTAAGAGCTTCCCTTTATTCTTCATTGCGTGCAACTGCTCCCTCAACCCTCGCAGCTCCTCCTCTCTTTGGTGCAGCAACTCCTCAATCTCCTCTTCTTGGGAGACCTTGTTGACATCCTGATCGTCGATAACCTCCTCTGGGGGTAGTTGTACCTCTTCCCTCCTGAAATTTTCTGCAAGAATCTCAGTCATGGTAGAAACCTTAGGAAACCAAATGAACTTTCCCACAGACGGCGCCAATTGTCGACGCAAAAATCCACACCGACGTTAGGTTTCCTGAATTAAACTCACACAAGCTAAGCAACTAAATCGAAACGAAAGTACACAACAATATACGTGGTTCGGCAAGAACGCCTACGTCCACGATAGAGTCTGTATCTTTTATTATCTCTCAAATGGTTACAAGGAGTGTTATTTATACTGCAATCAAATAACCACTCTCCTACTTCTTCTCCTCACATCAAGCCTACAATCTTCGTTTGAATTTTGAAGAAGACTTGCACTTGAATTTTGAATGAGAGATGAGGAGATCAAGATCATCACCAAGGCAGTATAAGGTTACGTTCCACATTCCCACACGCTTTTATCTTCTAGATGTCTTCCGCCTCTGTTGCCACGTGGCTTCACACTTTTATGATCCACAAGTTCTATGCACACACTCCATATTTTGACTAAAAGAGGACCTCCTTCATTTGGGAACTCAACTCTCAAGTTTTTTTTATCACAATAATGGCCAATTTTCTTCAAAACATATATGTGGACACATTGCTTGAAAGAAACTTCTTTTTCCATTTTTATGTTTCGGATCATCCCTCTCTTTTTTAAAAAAATCCCTTTCCAGAGTAGGATACGAAAATCTATCAATGTCCTGACAAAAGTAATGTTCTAATACATTTATCACATTTTCTATCAAAACTTTGTCGGTGATAAATTCAATAGTACGACTATGCATGCCAATAATTGAAATCAAATGGGAAACTTTTTAGAATATGAATGAGATGTGGAAATGGAAGAAACAAGTACCAAAGTTGAAGAAAAAATGATGGATGATGCTAGGAAACTCATTTTGATTGAGATATATATATATATTGTGATTATTCAAAGATTACACCAAAACTGCCCTAGTTTTGGTTTGTCCCTAATTAATAATGATCAAATCTTACTCACATAAAGTTATCTCTAAACCTTTCATATCTGCCAACAAGCTTCTTCTTCTGATGTAATGATCGCACAAAAAACTACCCCAATTTTGGTGTGTGTTCAATTGACTAACATTAAGTCTGAGCAACATGTTAACCAACAAACTTCTTCTTTGGGTTGAATTTCTTCCTGGGTGAAATATCTGATGACGCATGACACGTACCAAAATTGACCCAGTTTTGGTGTTTCTTTCAAATTAGTATCTTTAAATCTAGCCCCCATGAAGTCCATTCTGCACCATCACCCATATCAATACAAGTGAAATTGACGATAAATCCTGACACTGTTCAAAATTCAACAAGCCCGTGTCTCAACTATTCTTCTGAAATATGAACTCAAGTCCGAATTGAATGTGTTTCTTCTTCTTCTTCTTCTTTTTTTGCCCCTAATTTTTGCCCAGAGTGCCCTTTTAAGTTTTCACTCTAGCGGGAATTTTTTTTGTCCTAAACCTCTCAAAACAATGGTTGTACCAATGCAACAGTTGCGTTTGTACCCCTCAAGGATCAAACCAATCATAAGTATTCAAATGCCTCCATTGAAGATAACAAGTGACAGGAAAAGTATGGAGTAAATGAAGAGAGTAGCTAAATTTGTTTATTAGAAACATTTTAATAAACACATCAACTAACTTCCCAAAATGATAAATAACATCAGTATAAAGTCCGCAAGACTCAACAATTAATGAAATGATGGAAAATAAAAGCTCTCTGATTGAAATCCCGGGTCTTCATGATTTTTTGGATGATAACAATCCTATTGTTGGGTTAGTGAAGTAGGAAACTGCATGGTATGCATTCCAAAGTTACTGAAAAACTGATTAGGCATATGAGTCATAGTCCCATGGTAGCCTGCCAATATATGTTGTTAACAAATCAAGACTTTTGGATAGGTGATCCAGATGTGCTTCGATCTGCATCATCCTTTCAACCATAGCGATCGTTTCAGATAAATTGGAATGATGAACAGTAGAAGATTCAGCCTCTATATGAGTATCAACTAGCTAATCATCTTTGTATCTTTTGATCATCTTACGATCAATCACGCATCATGGATACTGCAACTCCTCATACGGTGCCCAAAGAACCCTAGATCTCATGCACAATGTACAAATCAAAGAAGGAAGACAAAGCCCTATGATTGTTGTAGTGCAAAAACTATGAAAAATAGAATTTTGCAAAACTTTGCCAATATCAATTGATTTTCCACACATAATAGAATAAAGCAAAATTGCTCTATTTTTGGGAATGTCAGTTGAATGGGTGCTAGGCATGAGTTTCGCCCAGATAAATTGCATCCAAGTCTTGCTATTTTTGGTCATAGCTGCTGTGGCGAATGAGACTTCCACCCCTCTAAATTTCTTCCAGGCAGCGCCTGGTTTACATAATGTGCGAATAACTTCATCCATGATAATGTCAGACTTTAGTAAGGCAGAGAAATCGTCATTGACAATATCCAGAAGATTGTAAACAACATTGATGGTTTTGGTATCAAATGGGACCATCATACCCTAAACATATACTTGTTCATATCCTTCCACTGCATTAGCGTAAAATTATCTTACCATTAGAACCGTTGCATGTAATACTCCAAATTTGTAACTAGTTAGGCAAAATAATATGAGAAGTAATTAAGGCGGCGTGTTTAAATTGAGCTAAAGATTATGGACACGAGAATCACCAAAATCAAAATTTAGATAAATTCATTAAGGATTTAGGAAATTAGATGTAATACATATTTTAGAAATTAGATAATATTTGTGAAGGTTAGATGAGGGCTGGCAGTTCCGTAAATAACATTAAGTAAAATAATGAATAAGCAAATAAGTTAAGGGGCAAAAGACTTAAAACAAAAAAGAAAATCAATTAAATATAAAATGGTGGCACGCAAACTGAGGAGGCCTAAACCTAAAGAGAACCCAATTGGTGGAAGAAGAAGGCGATAACGGAGAACGATCTTCCAAAAACGGCGACAATTGGTGACATGAGAAGAATCGGGAAGGCGAGGGGAGTATATTTATACCGATTTTGGATCAAAAAGTGCTTATCTACGCCGTCAATAGAGGAGGAAAAGGGGACGGCACCGCGACTTAAAATCGACGATTCTCAATGTTTCCAACCACAAATCATGTAACATCCACCACCATTAGACTCCCCGTGCCAAACTCTTCCCGAATATGGCCACGGTTACTGTCACCACACCCTTATCGGCGTTACTTGACTTTGATGGTGACCGAGTCTGTTAGACCCGCATTCAGTGACAATCAGATCGATCTGACCTGATTGGCTATTAAGTTAACTAATTAATGTTAATTAATTAAATTAATTTATTTGTATTAGGTTAATGGTATTAAGTTAATCGTGTTAATAAAATAACTTGGTTAAAAGATAATGGTATTAATAAATGAATTTAAGATAATAAGATTAACAAAGGAATTTGGATGCTGTATGGGTTTCAGAAATCAATCTTTGTAACTGACTTATCGGTATTTATGGGAGTACACCACGGTAAGTAATATCGAAATGTATTACGAAACACTGTGATAAATGTGTTGTTTATGATATACCTGTGTAAAATGTGTTGTTTTATTTCATTAATTGATTGTCTAGGAATTACGATGTGTCCTATGATGATGCAACTGTATTATGGAATATTGAGGTGGTTATTTTTTAATATTATTTCTAGATGGAATGTGATGTGAAATAATAATGCTTATGAAGGTAATGTTTACTGTTTGTTCTGCATGATGCATGACATATCATGGCATACAGGACATGCACATAAGGATAAAATGTTTTATAGACTGAGTACTACTGCTTTAAAGGGGGTATATGTTGACTGGAAAGGAAAATGTTTTATTGACTGAAAAGTGCTCTTTGGTAGAACACTCAATTAAAGAAAAATCTCGACCGGTTACTCTGGAGTAGTGTATATAGGTTAGGACTTAAGTACGGAAAAAAGGATTTAAATGGCTAGTGGCTCTCTGAAGATATGTTCATGTGCATTCATGAATAGATATTACTTGCTGGGGTTCGACTCACTTATGTTTTGTGATGCATAAATTGATTTCTCTTATGATTATGCTGATCTAGCAGTTGATAGTGAGCATGTGAATCCGTGACGATGATACTCATGTGACAGAAGCTAGGTTTTATTAGCTAGTAATAATGACTAAGCAACAAATTTATTTTATGTTATGGTAGATACTAAATTTCAAATTTTTATTTAATAAGTGAGGGCTCGTAGTACAAGGACTAGAGTGATTATTGCATGTTTTATTCTAGGGATGATAGCGGATATATGATTATGGATTTAATATTTGGTAATTGCATTAACTTGAGTTAAACTAATGAATGATATTTAATTTTTCAATTTCTATGTTGTCTTAATGTGGAATAGCCTTAATTGGGATAATTAGGTTTTACTTGATGGTTTAGGATGTTATTTGGGTAGCATTCCAATCTGTGGTCTACGATCTAGTGTTTCGTAGGTCGGGGTGTTACACTACAGGTTTTGGTTGTGCAAGAAAATTCTCCTTAGCCCAATCAGCAATAATTCTTACGATGGCAGGCTCTGCTGTAAAAGAAGCTTGAAAACCTCTCTGGGATAATCTTTTGCCCTCTTACTTATTGTTGCTATCTTTCAAATGATTCTTGACTGATGAAACGATTTACATCAAACATCTGAAGAGGTTGCTCACATTGTCTTTTGGAAGCCATATGTATCAGAGATAAGTTGAACTGAAGTAATTCAAAATCAACCAGTAAAGTGGGAGAAGATTGCCCAGTTATGAAGGATTTAAAAAAAGGTATTCCTGCAGTGTAAGGGAAAGAAAAACTTGGCACATGACTTGCTAATAAAGTTGAGTTGGCGGTGGAAATGTGCAACTCAAATAGGAAGAAGAAGAATTTGAGTAGAAGAGATAAACACCGGTAAAGAAGTGTTGAATAAAAATGTTATGAAAGAGAGAGAAGGGAGGAAAAGTCCGGATGCACGCTTGGGCAGGTGAAAGAGATGGTGAAGAAATACAATTTAGTGAGGTGGAAGGAGAATTGGGGCAAAAAAGACAAAAATCACTAAAGAACATTTGAAAAATTGGCAAGAAAGGGAGACAGAGGAGGAAAGTCAATATGCACGCCTAAGCTAGTGATAGAGATGGTGAGTAGCTGCGAAATAATTCATTTAGTAACTAAAAGATTCATGGACAAGGAAATAACTCATTTAGCAACTGAATTTGTCTTCATATGATTACAACATCGTAAATCGCACCTATCTGCTTTACATTTTTGAACTTATTTTGGCTTGAATCCTATGATAGGTGCTAGAATATGCTATTAATTCATAGCAACAGTACCAAATTCACTTTAAATGCACAACCATGCCACCTACCTTAGCCATACAAAGATTGTCTCACAATCATGCTCATTATTGATGGTATCAATTCAAGGCATTTGTGCTATATTAAAATCGTCGACCTTAACCTCACGGTCAATACACACTACCACTACCATTGCAACCCTTAAAGCAACCATGCATGATAATAAGTCAAAACATGCCACCCGTATCAACCAGCTCATGGTCTCATAACAAAAGTAATTATTTACACTCTATTTGAGGCACAATTATTAGGCATTAAAGCATCCGAGTTAAAAAAAAACACTAAAACCAAATTCACAACATGCACTTATCACACCATATCAAAGCTGTCCAAAAAGCAAAAAATCAACACGTGTAATGGATTCACTAGGACATGTGTCATGTCTGTATAAATATTACCCTTGTGACACTTATGACTACATAGCTAATATGATCTCTCTTCATAGTGAGCCAAGAACAACATGCTTGAAATATTTTCCTCACTGTTGAGTAGTTCTTGAATTTCTTTCATAATCTATTTGGTTTCCACTGTCTAAACACTAGAGAGGTGAAAATCCTAGGCTTCCTTTGTCTAAAATGTTTCCAACTCAGAAAAATATATGCATTTTGAGCTTTGAATTGACCAACTAAAAGTTATCAACTGCTTATTCTGCCAAATAGATCATTATCACACTCCTCTTTGTGGCCGTATAGAATGTCATATTCCAACAATAACATCTGCCATTTTCAATCATTCCTTTGAGAAATGGTTTCTTAAAAAATGTACTCGATCAACTCCATTCTAAACTAAATTATCTCAATCAATCTGGTGATATTTCAAATTCATTCCCAGTGCGAGAGCAGAATTCAATGCTGTTATTAGGTACAACCAAAAATCTGTTTCATTAGGTTCATTTTCTTCATTATTATCAATTTCAATCTTGTTGAATGGAATGTCTAAGATTTAAATTTTGGAAATGATGAAGAATAAAGGCAAATGAATGCAGAAATTTTGAACAATTATTTTTTTTATCTCACAAGAGATATAATGGAAATACTAGAACATACAAATTTCATATTATAAAAAATTATCAAATCAAAGAAATGACATACTCATTACAAAACACAATGAGTAGTCATGAGCTAGATCACAAATGGTGGTGCATTGGGAGATTACTCTTGAGGGCAATTGATAAGAGACTAAAAATTCCCAAATTGATCCAATTACTGAGCTCAAAACATAGTGATTAACAAATGCCCTAGCAAGTATTAGCAGCAGAATTATGACTCTCTTTCATGAAGTTCCTTAAATTGCTCACAATTTTCCAAATATCATCCCAGCATGATCCATTCCAATTTGATTAATATGAAGATTAAAAGTCAATTTCCCCAAAATTTCACTACTACTGAGTAGATTGCCAACTTTATTAATTAATCGATGTATGATTGCATCCTATAAACAATGGAACTATTGTACATGTGATGGTCATGAATAACACATATATACATGGGTATAACTTAACTAATGCATGCAAAATAATACATGGAATGTATGTACAGGCATGTATGAATGACTAATTAGTATATACATTAACTGATGTATGCAAAATAAGTATGTGAAACAAATATATGGACATGTGTGAATAATTGACAAGTATATGCAAACATGTAAAGGATGAACAATGGTAATGTGTGAATAATTGACAAGTATATGCAAACATGTAAAGGATGAACAATGGTAAAGATATATACAGAAAGTAAATAGAGTGAAGTATAAGAGAATTCTCCATTGTTCCTAACAAAGTGAAATCCCTAAAAATGTCTGAAAGTCTCAAACTAGATTTAAGATTTATCTAATGTGCATGGGTAGGTTCATCTAACTATCTCGCAAGGTCACGATCATGTTGCTTTTAAATCTCATCTATTGAGACAAAAGCCCTCTCTTAACTTTTAAGAGAAGTTGATCCGGTAGGATTTTTTCCACTATCCATGCAGATACAGAATCTCACGAGAATAGCAGTCAACACTCTCTAATGTTGAAGGTAGAGCCCTGGGTGGTAGACCATTTGTGTGCATGTGAATAGTGATGTGTGTGTAAGGAAGAATACCAATCCGAATATGAAACAAAAAAATTATTGGTCACGAAATACACAGACCAAAATATCTCATAACAAAAAGATAGCCATCAATTAATCATATAGGCTTGACCCTCAAAGGTTTAAGAAAAATCTGAAGTCCCCAGTGAAGTCGCCCGTTTAAGCAACCGGCAAAAAGGATGAAGTCTCCATCAATTGATTTAAAGTGCAATTGGATACTAAAATGTACCTGCGAACCAGAGAAAGAGGGTATGGGGGCCGATTGAGTGTGAGGAAGGTGTTAGGCATCCCATAACTTTCGAAAAATGGGCCTTAAAAATAATTTCTTTTTGGCTCAAATTTGTATTGAAAAATTGATTTGTATGTGCCAATTGTTTTAATGATCTTCTCTGTCTACCAGAAGTCAATATTTCAATTGAGTGGAACTTGGCCCATTAATTGTGACAATTTGGTGTTTGGAAAAGGTTGGATTTTTAAAACACCAACTTATGGTGCTGTATTTAAAAATGTGCCAACTTATGGCAACCAAAAAGAATTGGATTTTGAAAAGACCAACTTATGGTGTTATATTTAAATTTGATGATCGCATGGAAAAAATCACATTTGGAGTGGGTTTTGATAATTTAAAAGGTGCGTGGGATCATTGGGGTCATTCCCGGCTTGCCAAAAATGTTTGATGATTGGATGGAAAAAATCTCACATGAAGTGGGTTTTGATAATTTAAAAAGGTGTGTGGGATCATTAGGGTCATTCCCGGCTTGGCCAAAAATGTTGATGATTGGATGAAAAATTCTCACTTGGAGTGAGTTTTGATGATTTAAAAAGGTGCGTGGGATCATTGGGGTCATTCCTGGCTTTGCCAAAAAAAATGATGATTGGATGGAAAAATTCCATTTGGAGTGGGTTTTGATAATTTAAGAAGGTGTGAATTTTTTAGAATTTAGTTGATGCGCCAAAGAGATCCACACACAATGATTAGACGGCTTGCATTAATCAAGAATTGTCGCGTTGCATTATTTTCATGTAATTGGAAAGAAAATTCTAGGCATAAAACCTAAATATTTACAATTCAAAAAATCTTAAATGCCTAAATGCTTCTAGCACCCTAAAATATTTATGTATGCAATTTTCACTATTTTCCCCACTATTTACATGGGTTTAGATCGCCTTGGGCCCAAATACATTTTAATCTAAAATCAAAACTAATCAAAGGCGCATACAAGAGTCAATGCCCAAATAAATACAAAAAGCCCAAACACAACACTATCCCCTTATACTCGACCTATCAATATCAAATATCTAAACCGTCAAATTCATAAATCCAACCCATGTTATCCCATGTACCCAGCTCGTCTCCTTTTTGTTATTCCCTCTTTTCTCAAGCTTCAGGTGGATGTAAAGAGATGAGAGGATAATAACAAAATGTGAGAAGAAAATATGAAGGAAAGAAAGAGGGTTTTTATTCAATGGTGTAAATCAAAGTGAGGAAAGTAAGGTGAAAGAGAGAGTTGTGGGTGAAGTAACTATTGTGATGATGAGTTTGGTTGGTAGGAGTTTAAGGGATGTGAAGAAGAGTTATGTTAGAGATGTGAAGGTGTGAAGGAATTCTGATTGGTGAGAGTTTATGGAAAGGGAAAAAGTGTGAGCTCCAAATACTTTTTTTTCTTAGCCAAAAAATCCCTCCTTTTTATTTGAGAGAGGGGGTATATATAGGGTGAGACATGGGAGGATGATTGATGTTTAATGTTAAAAAATAAAGGAGTTGGTTTTGAAAATGGATGAATGTTGAAAAATGAGGGATTTGGTGTTGAAGAATAAAAAAAAAGAAAAAAGAGTGAGGTGTGGAAAATGAATGAAGTTGGTGTTAAAAAAATAGAAAATGGAGAGAGGCAGAAAAATGAATGGAGTTGGTGTTGAAAAGTAGAAAAAAGAGAAAGGTGTAGAAAATGGAAAGGGATTGGTGTTGAAAAATAGAGATGTTGATGTTGAAAAATAGGGATGTTGATGTTGAAAATAGGGGAATAGATGTTGAAAAATATGAGGATTTGATGTTGAAAATTTTGGGTATTAATGTTGAAAAATATGGGAAATTGGTGTAAAAAATAAATATTTGTATTTGAAAAAAATGTGTTGGACTTGTGTTGGGGTTTTTGTGTTGAAATGATTTGGGTTCAATTTAAATTGGGTTTGTTTTAGGTGATAGATTATGGATTTGGATTTGGTTTGGGGTTAGTTTAAATTGAGTTTTGTTTTGGAGTTATGGATTTGGGTTTGATTTTGTGTTATAAATTTGATTTGGTTGAGTTTAAATTAGGTTTTGTTTTGGGTTATGATTAAAAAATGTTGGGTCACATTCATTTGAAATGGGTTTTTTTTATTTCTTTTTATTTTTTATCTTATAATTATTATTATTTTGATTAATTTCTTTTATTTAAGGTCTTAAGTCTGGACAAAAATAAGATACTACAAATAAAATTACTATTTCCCATGTTAAAACTAGTATGGATTGATGCTAGCCTAGATGTTGGAAGACAGAGTGATACGGGCCGGTATAGACTGACAAAAATAGACAAAATATTACTAGTACGAAAGGACGGACTGTTAGATTGGACATTTGCAATACTTCAATGATTATTATAGGACATAATCTCCTTCCTTATTGGCCGCTAGGATTTTTTTTCTCACTTTCTGGTTATCACTGATGAGTGGAGTCCCCAGATAGAGAAATGATTGCATTTTGTAAGAATCCATTTAGTCTTTTACAGACTTATATTATGGACAATACTGAGCTAGTTAAAGCCTCCCTTCTAAGTCAATATCAAAAAAGGCAAACCCAAGTTGAGGATTGAAAAAAAACCATTGTTTGACAACACCATTTTTACCATAATGGATAGTCTGTTATAATCGATCTCACGCAATCAAGAATATAAAAATATAAAAAAATTAAAAAATGAAAAAAGACACAGTGATTTTACATGGTTATGCTAAAATATGTCTATGTTCACGGATGAGTTCCTATTTCTTTTCATTATGAAAAACGGTATATCAAGAGTACAAGACTTAACTAGGGCTTCTTTTGGTAACTCTAGAATCCACTTATACAATGACTAGAATCCTCTTATTCAATGACTAAAATGCCCTCAGAGCCCTTCGGGCTCCTCGTCTCCCCGTGAAATCTTCTTCTTTATCACTGATATTTAATGTCCAGTTCATTAACACAATGGGCCACATTATAATTCAACATGGTCTTTGATTTGGCTATCATTGAACCATATTGGCAATCAACTGTGATTTTATCTTGCTTGGACAGTAAAGAGTGGGAATCCGTATGACCCACTATCCTTCTTGTCAAAATTATGATGTATTTTGCCTGCCATTGCTAGTACACACAAGGAAGAATCACAGAAAGTAGTGAAGCTGAGAAAGAGATCTCACTTATTAGCATTATTATAGTGCTTTAGGGCCACTCTATGTTCTTTTTATGGTTGACACATTGGCCTTATTGAAATTCTATATAAGAGGTCGTTTGTACACATAACATGCTCACAGAGAGAGAGAGAGAGAATGGTGAGGCAATGGAGAGAAATGGACATTGTAGGAGGAGAGGTTGTTAATGCTTGTTTGGTGTTTTGGGTGTTTTTGTTAAGTGTTGGTCTAGTCTCAACCATAATCTTCTCTTGTGCACAAGGTATGAACAAAGATAAATCTTCTGCAGCTGATTTTGATGTTTATGCTGCTGGTTGTGCTGCTGCTTGTGGTGGTTGAGTACATAGTACCAAACCCGACCTTATTATCCAAACAAACACTAAAGAAACTCCGTAATTCCATCCGAGTAGTCATAACATTGGGTTCGAGAGTCGATCTAGAGTCAGTTTCAAGATTGCTCCTCCAAGATCTGAGTGTCAATCTTCAGGATTCTGTTTGTTGTTTTAGATAAGATTACTCTAATAAATGATTATTATTTCAATAGTTTAGTTCAAGTTTTAACTGATGAACATGTAGTAGAAACCCTGCTCTCAGTGCTCTGTATCTCATAACAAAATGTAATGTGCTAAACTAGTCTTTCTTTCGCAATTTTGGGCTCACATTATTTTCTAGATCCTGCATGCATTTTGCAGTTTTTTCAGCCGAACTAATCTTGTCACCAAGAATGACATTGTGGCTAAAAAAAATTAAATCCTTCAAAATAATACATGTTACTGAATTTGAGAAATTTTTACTTTGCATAAATCAAATATTTAAACATATTCAGAGACCTAACAATGACGTCAAGATGGCCGAGTTGGTCTAAGGCGCCAGTTTCAGGTACTGGTCCGAAAGGGCATGGGTTCGAATCCCATTCTTGACAAATTCTTTTAATTGTTTTGCTTTAATAAATCCTGTTTAATCGGACAACTTGACAAAGTTTTATGTTTAGATTTCTTTTCCCCACTTTCATCAACTTGGAATCCCCTGCACAGCCCTTCACATGCCTGATTCATGTTAGCAAGAAATCTCGAAGCTACTTCCATGGTGGCTCGCCCTATGGCAGCAAAACGTTGGCCCTCCGTGGAGTAGAGACAATGTTTTTTCTAATCTACGTCTGTGGCGCCTCGCCCTATGGCAGCATAACGTTGGCCCTCTATGGTGTTTGTACACATGTTCGAATATTTGACCTACGCATTGAACCATTAGGCCAAAAACAGGAGAGTTATCAGTACGTCGTCATCCAAGCTTGTATTCAAAATTTTGAGATTGACTATAAAAATCAAAGACAATCCTACAAAAAAAATATAATAATAATAAAAAAAAATCCACTATGCTGATCCACATCTCAATATGTGGACTGGGCATTAATAGGTTCATAACCATACAGTGAAATCGTAACATTGGAAGAGTTGTCTAATGTGAAGGGGCACTTAGTGGAGTTATATAAGAGGGAGGAAATCTTATGGCGTCAGGGATCTTGACAATTGTGGCGTAGTGAAGGAGGCCACAATGCAAAATAATTTCATCGGATGCCCTCTCAACAGAAGAGGAGAAATTATATTGCTTCTTTGATTGATTCTTCAAGCGCTTGTATCTTAGATAATGGTCAGATGTCAAACTTGGTTCTTAGTTCCTGTAACGAGTTGTACCAATCTAAATCGGTTAATAATTATTCTGAAGTCCCTGGTTTAATTCCTCAATCGATCTCAACTTCCATGAATGCGAGGCTCGAGTGTCCTTACGAAAAGTGTGAAATTGATAGTGCTTTGTTTGCTATGCATACAGATAAAGCCCTAGGTCCAAATGGAATGATAACGAGGTTCTTCCAACGATACTGGTCTTTTATCGACACTACAGTGTTTGATGTTATATTGAGGTTTTCAAATTCAGGCGATGATCTTGGTTTGTTGAATAGTACTACGATTATCTTGATTTCGAAGATAAAGGTTCTGAAGAGGACCACGAATTTTAGATCAATCAGCCTTTCGAATGTTGTCTATAAGATGATATCTGAAGTCTTGGCTAATAGATTCATGTTGCTTCTGTCTGATGTCATCTCAGACACTCAGAGTTAGGGGTCATCATTTGGCTCGTGGCCTTTGACCCGGCCCCACCTTAAAGTTACTTTAGGCTTGGGCAACCCGACCCTAGGCCTCAGCTCGGCCTAGGCCTTATTTTTTAGTCCGAGTCCGAGCACGAAGCTTGACACCCCTGTCCGAAAAATATGGCATATATATATATAAATTTATCACATACATATAACATATATTGCATTGTCACAGTGCAAATAATGCATTTTCCAGTGCAAATATTTTGCACTATGAGAGTACAATATGCATAAAATATATATTTTAAAATTTAATTATTTAATTAGTATATATGAAAAAATAGTTAAAACTCAAGCCCAAACTTCTTAGGCTAGGCCGGGCTTGGGCTCAAATTTTTGCAGCAAGCCCCAGCCTGAAGCCAATATTCAAGCTTGAGCTTGGGCTTAGGCCGGGCTTGGGCTCATATTTTTTGGCCAACCCGACCCTATGCCAACCCCTACTCATAGTGTCATTGTTCCTGGTATACTCATTTTTGATAATATTATAGTGGCCCAGAAAACTCTCCATTGTTTACAAGGTAAATGTCAAGGTGGGGAGGGGTATTTGGCTTTAAAATTGGACATGATGAAGGTGTATGATAGAGTGGAGTGGAATTACCTAGCAAGGGTTATGCAGGTGATGGATTTTTGTGTCTCATTTATCTCGCTTATCTGAGGTGTATTCGCACAGTTTTTTTCTCAATGCTATTTAATGGTGACTTGGTGGGTCCCTTTTCTTTGTCAAGAGGTCTTCGCCAAGGTGATCCGTTGAGTTCTTATCTCCTTTTGCTTTGTGCTGAAGGTGTTAACTCTTTGCTTAATTTCGCCTTGACAGTTTCTAGGACCCATAGAGTGGCGGTAAGTAGGTATTGCCCTCAGATATCCCATTTATTTTTTACTGATGACTACATACTTTTCTTGAAAACAACTATCGATGAGTGTCAGGAAATTAAGAAAATCTTGCATGAGTACAAGGTTGCGTCTGAACAAAATGTTAACCTCCAGAAGTCATCCATCTTTTATAGCCCGAATACTTGTCAGCATATTTCACATTCGATTTCTCAATGCTTAGGTGTTCGCCTTATCTAGTCATGTGATTAATATTTTGGCATTCCCATGATGTTCGACAGATCAAAAAAACATGTTTTTGATGAGGTGAAGAATAGAATGTTGGAGTTTTTTGTATAGCAATAAGAGAAGAATCCCACATTGAAAAGTAGAGAAGGAAAGAGTTGTTTAAAAGTGTGGACCTAACACACTTTCTAAATTGGATAAAGGAACAAAGATGGACTTGGCAACATGCTTGGATAGCCTTGGCCTTGGGGCTCTTGGGGTCTCATTGACTTAGAATGTTTTTTAGACTAAGTTAATTCCTTTTACATCCAAATTCAATTTTGTCCATCGGTTACATTTGAATAGTTGTGCCTGATCAACGCAACTGCACATTCAAATTCTCTATGGATAAGGATGTTGGTTCTATATAAATAGAAGGTGGAACATCAAAACTAAAAAAAAAACATTAAAAAAATTCTACATGCACGATTCTGATCTTTGAGAAAAACACTTAGTAAATTCGCCAGGACCAAGAATTAAGTACACAATTTTTGGTTACAGATTGTTGAATCCTGGTGGTAGGCGCTCATCGAACTAAAAGCACAAGAGTAGGGGCGAATTTCTGCGATAGGACATAGCGTCATGCTATCCTCAATCTCGATTCAACTCAGTACTTTCATTTTAATTTTCTGCATTAATTTTATTGTTAATTTATTAGAATATAGTATTACATGTTTTGCCATTTATAATTGTTCCATAACAATCTATAGCAGAAATTCCAATAGACTCTGAGTATGGAACAATCTGTGAATGGCGTAAAACCTCATGTTGAGAAACCAGTTAAGTTCAAGGGATTGAATTTTAAACGATGGCAACTGAAGATGTTTTTTTATTTAACAACTCTAAACCTTGCTCATGTTGTCAAGGAAGAATGTCCTGTGTCACTGAAGGAGATAATATTCCAACGAACAAACTGAATGCAATTGATGCATTGAAACACATTGAGTTTTTATGAAAAAAATACATTCTTAATAGCCTTGATGATACTTTATATGATTTGTACAGATCTTATAAAATTGCAAAAGAACTCTAAGATTCGCTAGAGAACAAATATAAGATCAAAGATGTTGGTTCAAATAAGTTTATCATTGGAAAATTTCTAAAATTTAAAATGGTGAACTCAAAGGCTGTTGTCAGCCAAGTTGAAGAATTGCAAATTATTATCCATGAACTTGCTACAGAAGGAATGGTATAGCCACTTCCATTCTGTGTTGGATCTATGATAGAGAAACTATCTATATCTTGGAATGATATCAAGAGACACCTCAAGCATAAGAAGCAATATATGCCAATGGTGGATCTGGTTCTCAAACTAAGGATACAAGAAGATCATTGAAAGAGTCAAGGGCTGACAGTTTCAACATTCAAAACCAAAGCCAATGTCATTGAGGGTGGAGTTACATCCAAGCCCAAGCAGGATAATAATTTGCAATTCTTCAACTTGGCTGACAACGGCCTTTGAGTTCACCTAACCGAACTTACTTTATCAGTGCAGTTCGCGGTTTGATTTGCGGTCTGGTTCGATTTTTAACACACCTAAAGGAAAAGGTTCAAATGTTCTTGCTCCAAAAGAGAGAAATTTCAAGGCAATAAAGGGTGCTTGTTGGGTATGTGAAAATCCTGGACACAAAGCCCATAATTTTCACCACAAGAAAGAAAATCCTGCTACCAACGACAAGAAAAATGAAGTTAATGTTGCAGAAGAATTTGTTGGTGTTGTTTCTGAAGTTAATATGATGACTGATAGCAAAGATTGGTGGGTTGATACCGGTGCAACAAGGCACATCCGTGGAAACAGAATTATGTTTCACACCTATACTCATATCAATGGCGATGAGAAAATGTTCATGGGCAATGCCTCTACTGCTAATGTTCTGGAATGGGAAAAATGGTTTTGAAATTCACTTCTAGCAAAGAACTTACTCTTTTGGATGTACTACATGTTCCTTCAATCACCAAGAACCTTGTATCTGGTCCTATGTTAAGCAAGAAAGGATTAAAACTTGTATTTGAATATGATAAGTTTGTTCTTACTAAGCGTGGAACATTTGTAGGGAAAGGCTACTTGGCTGAAGGTCTCTTTAAACTCAATGTGTTGGATTCTGATGTTATTAATAATGAAATAAATAAGACTTTAATTTACTTTCTTGAGTCTTCTGATATTTGGCATGCTAGATTAGGACATGTTAATTTTAAATATTTGCATAGAATGGTTAATCTTGGTTTGCTGCCTAATTGTTTCTATGGATAATAAGCATAAATGTGAAACGTGTGTAGAGTCAAAATTAGCTAAAAAATCCTATAAAACTGTGGATTATAGAACAAATGAGCTGTTGTGTTTAATAATCCATATAGATTTGGATGATTTCAAATCTACACCAAGTTGTGGTGGAAAGAAATTATATTACACTCATGGATGATAACAGTAAATATTGTTAAAAGGAAGATTCATAATGTTAGTTGGGAGAATGTTGTTAATGTTGTTCACAAAGAACCAAACTACACAACTAGTTTATCAAATCCAGCACAAAATTCCAGCAACAATCCAACAATAACCACACAACATCCAGCAGAATATTCAAGCAAAAAACATAAACCAACACCAAAATTAACGTGGAAAACCCTCCGGTGTAGAGGGAAAAAAAACCACGGGACGATCTCCGATCAAAATCCACTATAAATCAATGTTTTACAATGGAGTCAAGTTCTACTCAAACATACACTCTTGGTTTGAGCTAAAACACCAACAAAGAAGAACAAGAAAAACTGCAGAAAAATCTGCACAACAACTCTGGAAAACCAGCTTCGAAACTAACCTTCTGAACTCCAAATCAGATCTCCACCGTTCAGAATTAAGAACCAGCTGTCCTCTAACTGCTGTCCAAAAACCAGCCAAATCTAACGGTGAATGAACCTCCGATCGTCAGAATTTCCGAAACTGTGCAAAAGAGATAAAACCCAGAATTTTCTTTCCCCTCTCTCTGTTTTTATTTCCAGCTGCTGCCTTCTCACGTTTTTTTTCTTCTCCTCTGATATTATGTTTTTCAGCTACCCTAATATGCCACTCATGGGCTGGGCCACACCAAATCACAAACATATGGGCTGGACACTACAACAATCTCCCCCTCCAGCCCTACGGAGGAGATATTATCCTCGAAACCTCATCGAGAACTCAGACCTGCATTTTCAACGCAGTAATCAAACTTACCTTTGGGAAGTACCTTTGTAAGCATATCGGATGAATTCTTCTCCGTGTGAATCTTGTCCAACTGCACCAGTCGCTTTTCCACTTGATCACGCAACCAATGGTACCTCACATCAATATGTTTTGTAAGTGCATGATGCGAAGCATTCTTGCTCAAGTCAATAGCACTTTGGCTATCACAAAACACCACATACTTGTCTTGACTAACACCAAGCTCTAGTAAAAATCTCTTCATCCATAGTAGCTCTTTGGTAGCCTCATTTGCAGCAATGTACTCTGCTTCACAAGTAGACAACGCAACACACTTTTGCAACTTTGATTGCCATGACACAGCACCTCCAGCAAAAGTGAACAAGTAACCTGAAGTTGACTTCCTGTGATCCAAATCACCAGCCCAATCAGAATCTGTAAATCCTGTCAACGCTAGTTTACCACCACCAAACTCCAGTCTCATCTCAGAACTCCCTTTCAAGTACCTGAAGATCCATTTTACAGCTTCCCAATGATCTCTCCCTGGATTCGAAAGGAATCTGCTAACAACCCCAACTGCATGAGCAATATCAGGACGTGTGCACACCATAGCATACATCAAACTCCCCACAGCTGATGAATATGGAATTGAATCCATTGCCTTCTTTTCTTCTTCAGTACTCGGACACGAACTCTTAGATAGTTTGAAATGACTAGCAAGAGGCGTGCTAACTGGTTTAGCATTAAACATGTTGAACCGTTGAAGCACACGTTCAACATACTTCTCTTGTGACAACCACAACTTCTTTACTTTCCTGTCACGCTGGATCTGCATACCTAGAATTTGTTGTGCCTGCCCCAAATCCTTCATGTCAAAAGACTTTGACAAATCTTCTTTTAGTCTTTTGATCATCCCAGCATCTTGCCCTAAAATCAGCATATCATCTACGTAGAGCAAAAGTATAATGAATTTACCTCCAGTAAATTTCTTGACATAGACACAATGATCTGCATTTGTCCTCTTGTACCCTTGAGTAGACATGAACCCGTCAAACTTCTTGTACCACTGTCTAGGAGCTTGTTTAAGCCCATACAGACTTTTCGTCAATTTACAAACCAAATGCTCTTTGCCTTTAACCTCAAACCCCTCTGGTTGAGCCATGTAGATTTCTTCATCCAAATCACCATGAAGAAATGCTGTCTTCACATCCATTTGCTCTAACTCTAGATCCATGCTAGCTATCAGACCCAAGGCAACTCGAATAGAACTCATCTTCACAACCGGTGAAAATATTTCATTAAAATCGATGCCTTTCTTCTGACCAAAACCTTTCACAACTAGACGAGCTTTGTGCTTCATTATCTTTCCATCTGAATCTTTCTTCAACTTAAAGACCCATTTGTTCTTCAAGACTTTCTTGCCTTTAGGAGGCATCACCACCTGATAGGTATTATTCATAAGCAAAGAATTTATCTCATCCTGCATAGCCTTCATCCAGTTAATATTGTCTTCATGAGATTGTGCTTCCTTGAAGCTCTCTGGCTCCCCTTCACTAGTGATCAGAACAAACTCTGATGTAGGGTATCTGGAGGACTGTTGACGCTCTCTGGTGGACCTTCTGACTTGAGGTTCTCCACCTGTCACTTGAGTAGGCTGCTCCCCCTGCTCAACAGCTTCATCTTCCATACCTTCATCTAACTCATCAGTATCAGAATATTCAGTTTCTCCAGTAGACTCTTCTGGAACTGCTCCCCCATCTTCAGTATGCTGATGAGAAGTAATAGGTGTAAGATCAACTATACTTTCAACCACTTGCTCATCTTTCCCTGAAGTTTCAGCTTCACTAGTGAATTTCCCTTCATGAAAAACCACATCTCTGCTTCTGATAATCTTTTTCTGAACTGGATCCCATAGTCTGTACCCATACTCCTCGTCGCCATAACCAATGAAAACACAAGGAAGAGCTCTATCATCAAGCTTAGTCCTCTGTTCCTTGGGCACATGTGCAAATGCTTTGCACCCAAACACTCTCAGATGAGAATATGAGACATCCTTTCCACACCACACACTTTCAGGAATATCAAAATCCAAAGCTGTAGAAGGAGTCCTATTAATCACATAACAAACTGTTCTCGCAGCTTCAGCCCAAAAACTCTTGGTCATGTTGGCCATCTTCAGAACACATCTGACTCTCTCCAATATGGTGCGATTCATCCTCTCTGCCACACCATTCTGCTGTGGGGTTCCCGGAACAGTCTTTTCATGTCTAATTCCGTGCTTCGTACAGTAGTCTCTGAACTCTCTTGAGGTGTACTCACCTCCATTATCAGATCTGAGGCACTTCAGCTTCTTCCCAGTTTGTCTCTCAACCATAGCATGGAATTGCTGAAAATGCTGAAACACTTGGTCTTTAGACCTTAGAAAATACACCCACACTTTCCTGGATGCATCATCGATAAATGTGACAAAGTACCGCTTGCCACCTAAGGATTCCACATCAATCGGACCACAAACATCAGAATGAATCAGCTCTATCAACTCAGTCCTTTTTGACAAGGCTCTAGCAAAGGACACCCTGTGTTGTTTTCCAAACAAGCAATGATCACAAGGACTAAGTTTCTGATTTTTGGTACAATTTATCAGGGATTTCTTTGCCAACAATTGCAACCCTTTCTCACTGATGTGCGCCATCCTTTTATGCCACAAGTTTAGTGAAGAATCATCCTCCGTGACAAATAAACCATCCTTGCACACTTTCAACTGTGTCTTGTACAGTGTGCAACATCTCTTACCCTTGGCTACAAGCAATGAACCCTTTGAGAGTTTCCAACGTCCATCCACAAAGTTGTTCTCAAAACCCTGTCTATCAAAAGTATTAACTGAAATTAAATTCAGTCGCAAGTCTGGCACATACCTTACATCCTTCAGAGTCAATGTACACCCGACATTGGTTTGGACCTGAATGTCACCAACACCTTTGATTTGTGAGTAGCTATTATTGCCCATCTTCACCTTCCCAAAATCACCTTCTTTGATAAAAGTGAAGTAATCTCTGTTTGGAGTACAATGATATGAGGCCCCTGTATCAACCACCCAATCAATGTCTTCACAAACATGCATGCAATCATCGTTTTCAGAAAACAGAGTCAGAGTCTCTTCTTCATTCTCAACTGTAGCCATAGTATTTTTGTCACCACCATTCTTCGAGCTTTCTTCTTCTTTCTGCTTTCTCTTCCAAGCATAGCAATTTCTTTTAATGTGCCCCTCCTTACCACAATGGTAACATTTGCCTTTCTCACCACTCTTGCCCTTAGATTGAGACCGCCCTCTAGATTTATCCCGAGTACCACCACCTCTATTTTTGTTTCTGCCCCTGTTCTCTGTGACAAGAGCTTGTGAGGAATCTGTACCCGCTGACTTCCGTCGTAACTCTTCATTAAATAATCTAGTAGTCACCAAGTCCATAGTCAATGTACCATCAGGAACTGAGTTACCAACAGTAATAACCAACGTCTCCCAACTATCTGGTAGTGAGCTCAAAAGCAATAGTGCTTGATACTCTTCATCAAAGGTCATCTTCATTGTAGCAAGCTGATTTAACACACTCTGAAAATTATTCACGTGATCAGCTATAGCACCACCATCCTTGTACTTCATATTTGTAAGCTGTTTAATAAGTAGTGCCTTATTGCCAACAGTCTTCTGCTCATACCGGGTCTGCAATTTTTTCCACATAACCTCAGCATCAGTTTCATTTGCTACATGATGAAATGCGCTGTCACTGAGCCATTGTCGGATATGACCAATTGTCTTCCGATTCAACTTCTTCCAGTCATCATTTGACATACTCGCTGGCTTTGCTTTCACACCTTCAATAGGATCATACAAGTCTTTGCAATACAATATATCCTCCATCTTGGGCTTCCAAATCAACCAATTCATGTTGGTCAATTTAATCATACCCGAAGCACTTGTAGACTCCATTAACCTGGGGCTTCGATACCACTTGTTGTTCACAAAGAACCAAACTACACAACTAGTTTATCAAATCCAGCACAAAATTCCAGCAACAATCCAACAATAACCACACAACATCCAGCAGAATATTCAAGCAAAAAACATAAACCAACACCAAAATTAACGTGGAAAACCCTCCGGTGTAGAGGGAAAAAAAACCACGGGACGATCTCCGATCAAAATCCACTATAAATCAATGTTTTACAATGGAGTCAAGTTCTACTCAAACATACACTCTTGGTTTGAGCTAAAACACCAACAAAGAAGAACAAGAAAAACTGCAGAAAATCTGCACAACAACTCTGGAAAACCAGCTTCGAAACTAACCTTCTGAACTCCAAATCAGATCTCCACCGTTCAGAATTAAGAACCAGCTGTCCTCTAACTGCTGTCCAAAAACCAGCCAAATCTAACGGTGAATGAACCTCCGATCGTCAGAATTTCCGAAACTGTGCAAAAGAGATAAAACCCAGAATTTTCTTTCCCCTCTCTCTGTTTTTATTTCCAGCTGCTGCCTTCTCACGTTTTTTTTCTTCTCCTCTGATATTATGTTTTTCAGCTACCCTAATATGCCACTCATGGGCTGGGCCACACCAAATCACAAACATATGGGCTGGACACTACAACAGTTAAATCAAAAAAGAAGGGTGGAGTGGGTATAGGATCCATCATGGAGAAAAACAAAGCCCTGCTATTCAAATGGATTTGGCGTTATAATAAAACCCAAGAAGGAGAGATGGTCATGTGGAAAGCTTTGATCAAAGACAAATACAGCCTTCCAAAAGTCATCACTTCTTGTGGAAATTTAAATACAGTGTCTTATTTATGGAAA
This sequence comes from Euonymus europaeus, assembly GCA_963580455.1. Taxonomy (NCBI): domain Eukaryota; kingdom Viridiplantae; phylum Streptophyta; class Magnoliopsida; order Celastrales; family Celastraceae; genus Euonymus; species Euonymus europaeus. The sequence continues at coordinate 9,807,439 of OY756957.1, read as the reverse complement.
AATGTTCAAACACTTTTGGATCCTTCTCGAGGGAAAATTGAGGAAGCAATTAACAGTGGGTTAGCTTTCAGTTGTGTTAGTGGGAATAACACTCGTTTCTGGGAAGACTTGTGGATTGGAGACATCCCTCTAAACGTCAAGTTTCAACGTCTTTATAGTATTTCCAATCTTCATCATCATCCGATCATCAGTTTTGGCATTTGGAATGGGATGAACTGGATCTGGAATATTCCTTGGCGCAGACACCTTTTTCAATGGGAAGAAGAACAAGAGAGCTTGCTTCTAGATATTATTGGAAAGTCTATTTTGTGCTTTGGAAAATCTGATAAAATAGTTTGGAGACATTCAATTGATGGCCTCTTTTCTATCAAGTCTCTAATAGCAGCCTCTGAATCAAATGAAACAAGCATTATGGATATGGTGTCCAGTTCAGTTTGGAAAGGATGGGCTCCCCCAAAGGTAGAATTTTTTATTTGGTTGACAGTCAAAGGAAGGCTAAATACTCGGGATAAATTGTTACGTATGGGTATTATTGATCAAGAAAATGCTTTATGCCCTTTTTGCCGTCAAATGATTGAAACAGTAGATCATCTTCTCCTTCTCTGTCAAGATTCTTTAAAAATTTGGTACAAAATCATGCAATGGTGGGGTATTGCCTGGGTGTCTCCTTCTACATTGGGCTCACTCTTTCAGCAATGGAAATTCTTTGCTAGGGGAAAACAACAAAGCAAAATCTTGTTCATGCTTTTCGCGGCCACGGCTTGGTCCTTATGGACTGAAAGAAATCAGCTTGTCTTTGAGAATAAGCAAGTGGAATGGCATAATATCCTTTTTCTCATCTTCACAAGGTTCAGAGCTTGGCTCAAAGCAATGAATATTGATCCTCACTGCTCTGGGGCTGAATTGTTAAATTCTTCAGATGGTCTAAGGAAGTTTACTGATGGGCATATATCTTCGAGGCCTAAAAATACTTGGGTTGCTCCTCCTATAGGTTCTTTGAAATGGAACACGGATGGTTCTGTTCAAGGGTCAAAAGCTGGCATAGGAGGGGTCCTTCGTGATCATGATAGAAACTTTCTTTGTATTTTTTCGGGGCCAATGGCATATTCAGACTCTAACTCCATTGAAGTAAAAGCTATCAGAACTGCTCTAGAAATTTCGGTCAGTCAAAATTCAAGTAATATGAACAGACTTATTATTGAATCGGATTCTATTAATGCCATAAACTGGTTGAGGCAGTCTTGCCCAAATCCTTGGAAGTTAGATTTTGACTTCAATGCAATAAGCAACTGTGCAAGCACCATTGCTTCAGTCCTTTTCAAACATATTTGGCGAGAGTCCAATTATGTGGCTGATGCTTTAGCCAAGCAGGGTTGGGAAAGATCTTCTCTGTTTGTTGCTTGGCTTGTGGAGGATTAGTTGTTTTGTCTTTTTTCTTGGAAGTGAAGCTCGCATGGAGTCCTGCTGGTTTTAGTCTAATGGCTGGTGCTAGGCGTGCATTCTTGCTTGCGCGGCGTCCTGCTGGTCTTAGTCTTTGGCTGGTGTTAGGCATGTGTTTCAATGGCTGGGTGTTGGAATTTTAGAGTTGTCAATTTTTGGTGTTGTGCGGCATCTTGTTGGCCATAGTTTGTGGCTGGTGTTAGACGTGCATCTTGGAAGTTGGTTTTTGTGGCTTGGTTGAACGAGGATTAATTTCTTCATCTGGTCTATTTTAATGCTTGAATGTCTTGTTGCTGGTGCTTTTTGGTGTTGGCAGGCTTCTTGGAGGGCATCTGGGTGTTAAGGTTTTGGTTGGGCTTGCTTGTTGTGGTTCTTTGGTGCATTGGTGGGCTTGATTTCGGTGGGCTTTGTGTCACTAGGGTTCAGCCAGTTGTCTTTATGTTGGCTTTCCTTGCTTTGGTATGCTATTTGGAAGGTTGTTTTGGGGCTGCGGGGGTTGAGTTTTCTCTGTCCAGTTCTGGTCCTCCTCTTCATCTTCATTCGGTTGTGGTTTTTAGGAATTTTTTTGCAGGTTGTCTGGGGCGGCTGGCTTTCCTTGTGTCGGCAGGCTTTGGTGAGGTTGTTTTGGGGCTAGATCTGGTTCCTCTCTTCATTTCAATGCAGTTGTGGTTCAAGTTTTTTGGTGCCTTTTGGTTTTTTTGGAGGAGGTGTTGCTGCTGCCTTTTGGGTGCAGGTTTTTTTGCAGGTTTTGGTGGTTTTGTGGGTTTGTGGTGGTGTTGTTGCTGCTGTTTGAGTGCTGTTTTTTTGCCAGGTTTGGGTGGCTTTGTGAGTTTGCTGTTGAAGGAGGTTCTTCTTAGTGAAGGAGTTCAGTTTGATCCTTTTGGGATTGATTTTGTTCACTCTTTTGGCTTGGATTTTCAGCTTTTTGTTCCTTGCATTGTGTTTGCAGGTCTTCTTGAGTAGGCTGCGTCCTTCTCATTTTTCCTTGCTTACTTTTTGGTCTTTCTTTTGTATTGTTTTTCTTTTGAGGTTGTTTTCTTTTTCAGTTCCTTGTAACCTCGGTTTTCCTCCGCCTCAAGTGAGGCTTTTAATAAATTTTGGAGGTACCGTCCTCTTTTATCAAAAAAAAAAAAACAGTAAATATTGTTATGTATATTTGATACATAGCAAAGATGAAGCTTTGAGTATGTTTGACATATAAAGCTGAAATAGAAAATCAATTGAACAAGAAGATCAAAATATTGCGATCGGATAGAGGAGGAGAATATGACTCCATTGTCTTTGCAGAATTTTGTCCTTTCCATGGAATTATTCATCAAACAACAACACCCTACACTCCCAACAAAATGGGGAGGCTGAATGTAAAAATAGGACATTGAAAAACATGATGAATTCCATGCTTAATAGTTCAGGTTTACCCCTTAACATGTGGGCTGAAGCTTTACTTACTGCTAACCTCATCTTGAATAGAATTCCACCAAAGAAGAGTGATCAATCACCATACCAAAAATGGAACAAGAAACTACCAGCTTATAAAATTTTAAAAGTGCAGAGTTGTTTAGCGAAAGTTCAAATTTCCTTACCAAAGAGAGTTAAACTTGGACCTAAAACTATTGATTGTGTGTTTATTGGATATGCCAACAATAGTGCAGCATATCGATTTCTAGTGATAAAATCCGAAATTTTGGATTCAAGTAAATACCATTATTGAGTCTAATGATGTTGAATGGTTTGAGCATATATTTCCATATAAAGATAGACTTAATGGAAATAAAAGAAAGATAAATGATTTAACTCATTGCAATGATGATGCTTCCTCATTTGATGTTCAAGACAAGGACTTGGAATCAAATGGAAATACATAATCTATCCAAGGAATAGAGATAGAACCAAGAAGAGGCAAAAGAATGAAGGTTGCAAAAGATTTTGGACCTAATTTCTTTACCTTCATCACTGAAGCTAAGCCACAAACATATAAAGAAGCAATGTCTTCATATGAATCTATTTATTGGAAAGAGGCAATAAATAGTGAAGTGTAATCTATTTTACAAAACAACACGTGGGAGTTAGTAAACTTACCCTCTGGTTGCAAACCAATAGGTTACAAATGGATTTTCAAAAAGAAATTGAAGCCTGATGGTACCATTGAAAAATATAAAGCATGACTAGTAGCAAAAGATTACCATAAAAAACAAGGGCTAGATTTCTTTGATACATACTAACTTGTAACTAAGATTACATCTATAAGGATGTTAATTGCTATTGCAGCTGTTTACAATTTGGATATCCATCAAATGGTTGTAATAACTGTATTCTTAAATGGTGAGTTAGACGAAGAAATTTATATTGAACAACCTAAAGGTTTTGTGGTAAAAGGATAAGAGAAAAAGGTGTGTAAACTTGTAAAATCCTATATGGACTTAAACAAGCACCTAAAAAATGGCATGAAAAGTCTGATCATACAATGTTATCACATGAATTTTGGATCAATGAAAGTGATAAATGTATTTACATTAAAAAATTTATAAATGATTCTTGTGTAATTATATATTTATATGTGGATGATATGTTCATCTTGGGTTCAAATCTAGATGTCATCAATTCCACAAAGAAAATATTGAATTCGACATTTGAAATGAAAGACATGGGAAAGGCTGATGTTATTTTAGGAATTCGAATTCAAAGGAGTAATGATGGTTATGTACTTAGCCAATACATTCCGTGGAATAGTTCTTCGAAAATTCGGTCAATTTGATAGCAAACCATGTAATACTCCTTATGATCCTAAGTGTCATTTAAAGAAAAATAATAGGGATAATGTATCACAATTAGAATACTCATGTACCATTGGAACACTACAATACATTACGAATTGTACAAGACCCGATATTGCTTATACAATAAATCGATTGGCAAGATATACAATCAATCCATCAAAGTCTCGTTGGGAAGCTTTGGTTAGAGTATTAAAATACTTCAAACATACAATGAACTATGGATTATATTATACAAAATATCCTCTAGTTTTGGAAGGATATAGTGATGCTAATTGGATTTCGAATGATAGGGAAAAAGCCACAAGTGTTATGTTTTTATATTAGGAGGGGTTGCTGTATCATCGAAATCACAAAGGCAATCATGTCTTGCATGTTCAACAATGGAATCACAATTTATAGCCTTAGAGAACACCGAAAGAAGTGGAATGGCTTTAAAATTTTTGGAAGATATTCCAATATGGCCACAACTGTGACAGCCATATTTGTGCATTGTGATTGCATGGCGGCTATTGGTAGAGCTAAAAGCCATACATATAATACAAACTCAAGGCACATAAGATGTCGACATTACACTATAAAGCATATGCTCACAAGTGGCATTATTTCCATTGATTATGTGAAATCAAAGGAGAATATTGCGGATCAACTTACAAAGGGTATACCAAAAGAGCAAGTATTATATTTATCGAGGGGAATGGACTTAAAGCAAACACAATGAGGAGTAACTTGGTTGAAACCTAACCTAGCAAATTGGTTTTTCCATGTCTAGGTTCAATAAGGAAAACTAGTTGAGTGACACTCAAAGAAAAGAGCATAAAATCTTACTCATTCCTATGATATGATTCTTATGCTACTTGTGATGATAAGGTCGAATTATTAATCATTATTAATAACACTAAAAAAAGATAAAATAATATAACATGATATTCTTATTCAAAATGTCACCTATATGAAAGTAATGTGGGTCGCATTTATGAGGATGAAATGGCTAAATTCTCTAAAGCTTCTATGAAAAACGGGATTGTTTAGGACCAAAATGAACACAACCGTATGAATTGAAAAGTGTACAGATTTGATCTGTGTGATACTTGTTGTTTAGGTTTACTAATATAGTGACCAGTTCAATGACTCCTATACACACTGAGTCGCCAGTAAATCCAACAAGTACTCACTAAGGAAAGGTTCAAGTCCAAAAGACATCTGTTCTAATGCATATCAATTTAGTTTTCTCTAGATCATTCTGAGCATTCTAATAGCTCTATTTTCTATATTGTTGGAGTTTTTTGTATAGCAATAAGAAAAGAATCCCACATTGAAAAAGTAGAGAAGGAAAGAGTTGTTTAAAAGTGTGGACCTAATACACTTTCTAAATTGGATAAAGAAACACAGATGGGCTTGGTAACATGTTTGGGCGTATATATATATATATATATATCAAAAGGTTGGCCTTGGGGCTCTCATTGACTTAGAAATCAAATTCAGTTTTGTCCAACAATTACATTTGAACAGTTGTGCCTGATCAACACAACTGCACATTCAAATTCTCTGGATAAGGAAGTTGGTTCTATGTAAATAGAAGGTGGAACATCAAAAATAAAACAAAAAAAACATTAAAAAAACTCTACATGCACGATTTTTATCTTTGAGGAAAACACTTAGTAAATTCGCTAGGACCAAGGATTAAGTACACAATTCTTGGTTATAGATTTTTGAATCCTGGTGGCAGACGATCGTTGAACTACAAGCACAATAGTATGGGGAATTTCTACTATAGGACATACCATCACGCTATCCTCAATCTCGATTCAAGTTAGTACTTTCATTTTAATCTTCTGCATTTATTTTATTGCTAATTTATTAGAATCTAGTATTACATGTTTTGCCATTTCTAATTGTTACATAAAATAGAATGTGGCAGAAGGTGTTGAAGTTGGGTTTAAGAAGGAGAATAAGAGGTTGTTTGAGTGTTGGAATATGGGAGGCTAGTTGGTTACCAAACATTCAAAGTGGGAAGGTATTATCCACTCCAAGAGTGCTGCCAGCTTCTTCTCGTGTTAGTGCATTTATGGATCATGTGCAAGGCTACTGGAATGAGCCTCCTATAAACTTCATTTTCCATCTGACAGAGGTTGTTGACATTTTAAAAACTCGTTTATCTCGAAGATGGTTGCAGGATAGCGTTTATTGGTCTTTCTCTTCTTCGGGCACATTTTCTATTAGGAGCGCGTATCATGCGGCTTGGGGTGGAACTGTGGTTCAAAATTAGAATGGGTCTCGTGATGGAGGAGGTTGTTGGGAATTATTGTGGAAGATGCCCATTCCTAACCAAATGAAGATGTTCCTATGGAGAGCTTGCAAGCACAGCCTTCCTACAATAAATAATTTGCATCTACGGGCCCTTAATGCTTGCCATGAGTGTATGGTTTGTAATGAGCAAAATGAATCAATTGTTCATATCCTAGTGGACTGCTGCTATGCTCGGGCGTGTTGGCAAATTATGGGATTGGATGACTTGCTACATAGTTGTAGGAGGGATGATTTTATTCATACTTTCCTCTAAGCCACCGGATACTTGATTCGGCTCAAATGGTTAAACTGGTGACTACCTATTGGTTGATGTGGTTTAATAGACACAAAGGGTTATGCGAGGGTTTTTCCTGGCTGACTTCCATCTATCTTGTGCCGCATGGTTAAGAAATAATTAGTCGAGATTATCAGCCCTCCCCCATCTTCTACTCGGATGAATGTAGTGCGTTTATGACACGCACTAGATGAAGGTTATGTCAAACTGAATTGTGATGGAGCATTGGGATCAGATTCTTATGGTCTTGGGATGGTTATTAGAAACAATTTGGGTGATGTTGTTGGTTTGGGTATTGCCAGGAGGAGGAAAGGCTTGAGCGTGTTTCATGCGGAAGCTTTAGCTATTTTGACTGGGCTCCAATTTGCTCTATCGATTGGCCTTTCTTTGGTGGTTGTGGAGGGTGACTTGATGGAGGTAATCAAGGCTATAACGATGACATCTCCTTCCTTTCATCCTTGCAATATTGTTATTGTTGTGAAATGAACCGATACAAGTGAAGAGTATATGAACAATTATACCACTAATTACACCAGATAAATTCCTAGGAAAGATTGGAATGACACATGGTCCACATAAATACAAATCTCCTTAAACAGAATTTTCCTAAACATGCAATTAGTAGCATAATATATCATAACAACTTAACTGATCAAAAAATATACCGAGAAATCAATAATAACAACACCAACATTTTTACATGGAAAATTCTTCATAGGGAAAATCACGGGACCGTAGTCCAGCTAAAAACTCCCACTATTAAAATAATGGGTATAATAACGTTCCATAGTACACACCATTACAGGATACAAGAGTGAAATAATAGTTTAGAATAACTCACCCAAATCCCTAATACACTCAGTGTATCACTCACTCACACTGTCTCTCTCTACAGAAACACAATGCAACAACTACTCTCTGCAGGCATTCTAAAACTCTCTTGTTTTTATGTTCTTTTCTTCAGTTGTGTGTTATTCACAATGAGATTTTCCCTCCTATTTGTAGGAGTTTTGCATGAAACTATTACAACCACTTTTGCCCATATTTTCAACAATAATCGGTTGAAAAATTTTCAGCCATAAATTGGTACAAGGAGAAACCAAAATTGGTTTCCTCCACCTATCAATGCATTGTGGTGGTCCCCACATGAGGGGTACGACTGCCCAACAAATCTCCCCCTATGACCTGATATGAGGAAAATGCAGCATGTCTATAACCTTGCTTATCACGGATCATATGCTTCATTCTAGTTTTTTTTTAAAATGATGGTGTAACTTTCTTTTGTAGATACCACCCCACCATAAAAGTGGACCAACAAATATCTTCTTTTACATTGGAGGCTCCGCTAAGCCTGCGATTCTTTTACAAACTTTGAGGTTTTCCCACGGTAACCCCTTAGTCAACATATCAGAACTATTATCATCTATGTTCTCTTTCTCTAACTGTAGAAGTTTCCAGTGAAGAATATCACGTATCCAGTGATACCTTACTTCAATATTTTTTGACCTTGAGTGAAAAGTCGAATTCTTACACAGATGAATAGCAATCTGACTGTCACAATAAATGACATACTTCTCTTGCAACATTCCTAACTTATGTAGGAATTTCTTCAACCACAACATTTCTTTACGACTTTCAGTGACTGCGATGTACTCAACCTCCATGGTTGATAATGCTACACATTTTTGTAGCCTTGACTACCATGATACTGCTCTCCCAGAAAAAGTAATTAAGTATTGAGAAGTTGATTTTCTAGAATCAACATCACCTGCCATGTCTGCATCGGTGAAACCATCTAGCACAGTTCTGTTAGTGCCAAAACATAAACAAACATTCGAAGTACCTCTAAGATATCTGAGAATCCATTTCACCGCTGCCCAATGTCCTTTTCCAGGATTGAAAAGAAATCTACTTACCACACCAATTGCGTAAGCAGTATCTGGTCTCGTACAAACCATATACATCAAACTACCAACTGCAGATTGGTAGGGCACTTTCTTCATTTCAACCTTTTCTTCTGCACTTTTGGGACTTTGGCTAAAGCTTATTTTAAAAGGATTTACTAGTGGGGAGGACATTGGTTTCGCTTTGTTCATGTGAAACCTCTCCAACACCTTTTCAATGTATCGTTCCTGAGACAGCCATAAATTTCTATTCTTGCGATTTTTGGAAATTTTCATTCCAAGAATTTGCTTTGCTGGCCCTAAGTCTTTCATAGCAAAAGACTTGTTGAGCTCCTTCTCCAACTGATCAATCTTTGAAGTATCTTGACTAACAATTAACATGTCGTGAACATATAGCAAGAGGATAGTGAAATTACTGTCAAAATATTTCATGAAATAAACGCAGTGGTCAAAGGTGGTTCTTCCATATTTATTATCCAGCATAAATGAGTCAAACTTCTTGTACTACTGTCGCGGTACTTGCTTCAATCCGTATAGGCTTCTTTTCAACTTGCACACCAAGTGCTCCTTGTATTTAGTTTTGAACCCTTCCGGCTGCTCCATGTATATCTTCTCTTCTAGGTCACCAAGAAGAAATGCAATTTTCACATCTAACTACACAATTTTCATATTCAAACTGGCATCTAATCTGAGTACAACTCGAATTGAATTCATTTTCACGACTGGTGAGAATATTTCTTCAAAGTCAATTCCTTTCTTTTGACCAAACCCTTTCACCACCAGTCGAGCCTTGTACCTTGGTTAATTGCCTTCTTCAGTTTTCAACTTGAACACTCGTTTGTTCCTAAGTGCTCGCCTTCTATTAGGAAGTTTCATCAAATCATAATTATGATTTTTATGCTAGGAATTCATTTCATCTTGCATGGCTTTGAACCATTTCGTTCTTATTTTCATAAGCCATGACTTCATCATAACTCTCAGGCTCTCTCTCATCAGTCACCATCACATACTCACTTGCTGGATATCTTGTAGAGAGTTGACGCTCTCTACTGGATCTCCTTAAATGAGGTTCTTTTTTCTGGAGCTTCCTCATTTTCATCAACTTATTTATTTTGGTTATCATCAGCAGGATTATCTTCTTCATATTCTTGTTCAACTCCCCCGTAATCATCAATCACTGTTGGTAATAGTACTAGATCCAAATTAACTGGAATTTCAGTAGAGATTTTAGGCTTTTCAGCCTTCTCAAAGTCTTGAATCGTCTAGTCTTCAAGAAATACAACGTCTCTGCTTCTGATAAGTTTCTTCTCTACTGGTTCTCACATTGTGTACCCGAACTCATCATGTCCATATCCCAAGAAAATACATTGTCTAGATTTATTATCAATCTTAGACCTTTCATCCTTTGGGATATGTACAAAAGCTCTACAGTCGAACACTTTCAACTGGCTATAGGAAACATCCTTTCCAGTCCAGACTCTCTCTAGGATATCGCCATCCAAAGGAGCTGAGGGCGACAAATTAATTAAGTCAACTTCCATCCTCATTGCTTCACCCCAAAACGGGTTAGGAAATTTCGCATCAGAGTGCATACATTTGACACGTTCACAAATGCCCCTATTCATTCTCTTTGTCACACCATTGTGCTTAGGTGTTTTAGGCACCGATTTCTGAAGTCAGATTCCGTGAATTCTACAGTACTCTTCGAACGGACCTCTGTATTCACCACCATTGTCAATACGAACACACTTCAATTTTCTTCTTGTCTGTCTTTCCACCATGGTATGGAAATTCTTGAATTCGTCTAGAACTTGATCTTTTATTCTGAGTGCAAACGTCCACAACTTCCTTGAGTGGTCATCGATAAAAATAACAAAATATAAACAACCACCAGGTCTTCAACTGCACATCTTTGACCTTAGGCAAGAGATGCTTTTTGGATAGCATCTGAAGCCCCTTCTCACTTAGATAACCAAGTCTTTTATGCCAAAGTTCAACATTGACATCTTTGATTGTATTCAGCTCCCCCTTCATTAAAGATGCTTGCATCACATTGAGAGAATTGATCTTCTTCCCTCTGACTATCACTAAAGAATCTTTAGTGAGTTTCCACTTTTCATCACCAAAGTAGTTGGTATAGCCTTCAAAATCAAGTTGACCAACGGAAATTAGGTTGAGGCAGATATCCGGAACATGTCGCACCATCTTTCAGGAGCAACGTACAATCGACATTGGTTTCTAGATAAACATCTCCCATACTAATGATTTTAGCAGCTCCATTATTTCTCATCCTAACTAGGCTGAAATCACCACTAGTATAGGATGGAAAATAATTAGTATTTATCGTCACGTGAAATGAGGCACCTGAGTCAGTGACCCAACTACTACTGTTTTGGCATGTGAGACTAATACTGCCATCATCACAGATAACGATTATGTCTACTTCAGCTACAGCTACAGCGTCATATCTTTCGCCTTTGTCTTCGCCTCTTTCCTGATCCCTTTTGAATATTCGGCAATTCTTCTTCATGTGGCCTTTTCTTCTTGCAATAGAAGCATTCAATGTCCTTTATTGACCTAGACTTGCCCCTCGACTTGCCTCGGTTGTCATTACAGCGACGATATCGGTTTTGGCTTCTGCCTCGTCTTTCTTGTCCTGTGTTGACAAGAACTTGTGCACCTCCATATTTGTGCTCAACTCGTCTCATCTCCTCATTTAGAAGACTGTCTGAGACTATATCAACACTCAATTTTTCAGTTGGGGCTGAGTTACTGAGAGACACTAACAAGGTCTCTCAACTATCTAGCAGCAAACTAAGCAACAATAATGCTTGCAGCTCTTCGTCGATCACCATATTTAGTGTAGTTAATTGATTTACTACACCCTGATAATCACTGAGATGTTCTCACATACTGCATCCATCTTTGTACTTCATGTTGACCAACTTCCTTACTCACCGGGATTTGTTCACGACATTTTCCCACTTACAAACTGATTTAATTTTCTCCCACAAGACATCTGCTTTGGTCTCTTGAGAAAAAAGATTGAAAATTCTTTGATCAATCCATTGCCGAATTGCCCCAACACACTTTTTGTGAAGTGTGTTCCACGCAACATCATCAATGGAGGTAATTGTCTCTTTGAAGGTACCTTTTTCCATGATGGTTTTGTGGGACCTGACAGAATCGCCTAGGATAGGCAAATACAAATCCTTTGAATAAAGGATGTCTTCCATCCTGGACTTCCACATCGAGTAATTAGAAGTAGTCAATTTGATCATGCTTCCTGTCGATTCCTCCATAATAAACTTGGCTTCGATATCACTGTTGTCAAATGAACCGATACAAGTGAAGAGTATATGAATAATTATACCACTAATTACACCAGATAAATTCATAGGAAAGATTGGAGGGACACACTGGTCCACTTAAATATCAATCTCCTCAGACAGAATTTTCCTAGACATGCAATTAATAGCATAATATATCATAACAACTTACCTGATCGAAAAATATACCAAGAAACTAATAATAATAACACTAGAATTTTTATGTGGAAAACTCTTCACATGAAAAAATCATGGGACCTTAGTACAGCTAAAAATTTTCACTATTAAAATAATGGGTACAACAACATTCTGTAGTGCACACCACTACAGGATACAAGAGTGAAATAATAGTTTAGAATCATTCACTCAAACTCCTAATACATCCAGTGTATCACTCACTCACTCTCTCTCTCTTTGCAAAAACACAATCCAGGAACTACTCTCTGCAGGCACTATAAAACTCTCTTATTTTTCTTTTCTTTTTTTCACTTGTGTGTCATTCACGGACTGGGGGAAGGACCTGTGCAGCAAGTGAACAGGTCATTGACCTGTTCACTTGCTGCACCGTCCGATCTGGAGACACAGATCGGACGGTCCAAAACAGGTGCCCCATAAAATTGAAAAAAGAAGTACTTTTGCACACTTAGAAGAGATCAATTTCAACATAGAGAGCAAACAACAAGGTTTATTTTTTCAACAAGAAGCCGAACTTCGAATCCATTAGAAAGTTCCCTCACTGCATCCCAACCTGAAAGTTCTCAAATAAGCTGGTTTTAGTCCATTTGACAAAAAGAATGTTTTTTATCTCTAAACTACGAAGAGAGAGAGAAGGAGAAAGGGTCAATCAATCTATCAAGGTGAGATTTGGCCGTAGAATGACCGAATTATATCTGATGAATAGGGGAATAAAAAAACACGAATAAAAGAGGCAGGGGAATTGAAAGCCAAATGGAGCAAGAATCGAACAAACCCACTTTTGCACACTTAGAAGAGATCAATTTCAGCTTTTCCTTTGTTGTAGGCCTGGGCATATCAACGGAATTGAAAGCCAGCAAAGAAGCGAGAATCGATCAAACCCAAGATAGAAATTCCAAAACCCTAAAAATCGATGACCATCAGACAGAGTTGAAATCACATGCTAATTTGTACTAGATCTAATCTAAGTACCATTGAGGCACAACCCGTTCCTGCAAACCGCAAGACAAGGAATCCTACGAAGAAGAAGAGAGAAATCGATCGTCATTGAGTGAGTGAGAGACAGGGAAGAGAGGGAGGGAGGGTGGGAGAGAGAGGGATAAAATCAATTTTTGTCGAAATACTGTATTTCTTTCACGTATTGTACCATTTTATTTTTTTTTATTTCAATTTTATGGGGCGCCTGTTTTGGACCGTTCGATTTGTGTCTCTAGATCGGACGGTGCAACAAGTGAACATGTCAATCCCCCGGTACGTCATTCACAATGATATTTTCCCTCCTATTTATAGGAGTTTTGCATGACACTATTACAACCACTTTTGCCCATATTTTCAACAATAATCGACTGAATAATTTTCAGTCATGAATTGATTTCCTCCACCTACCAATGCATTGTGATGGTCCCCACATGAGGGGTACGACCTCCCGACAGTTATTATAGATATTGGGCATCTAATCTCTGTGTTTGCTTATTGTTCTTTCTCCCACGTTTAGAGAGCAAGTAACAGTGTTGCCCATTCTTTAGCCAGGTTTTCTTTGTCCTCGGCTACTGATGGCTTCAATATTGATGAATCTCCTCCAGCTATTATGAATCTAATTGTCGCTGATAAGCTTAATATACGAGGTTCTTGGTTTGTTTAAAAAAAACTAGTTTTCCATAGATAAGATCATAAAATCATGCAATAGTACAATCAAAATTACTGTTTTAACTACCTTATTCATAACACTTCATCATTCACCACCACCGCAATCAATTGTAGTACCTTTTTTATTCGTAAATTTAGTACCCTCAGTATTATTGGACCTAAAGTTTATACTTTAAAAAAGTCTAAGAACACAACGACAGTACAACACTTATTGTACATAGTTGCATGTCATAGCCAAAAATCAATAATCAATAATGTAGCTGAAATCTGATTCAGGACCTCTATTATCAGCCACGTTAACACAATTTATGAAAAAATAGCATATATCCAGAAACTAAAACCGCCATTATCGGCTGTTTGATGCAAACCAAAGGGCGAACTAATAGGTTCATCCATTATTATTTCCGTCAAACCAAAAGGCGAAATGCACCAAGTTCTCTAGCTGAGCTATCGTTCAAAGAACCTCTGGACACGTAAAACTCCAGCCTGAACTTAGAAGTGGTGATCTTTAAAATAGAAGTTGGGAATCGCTGTTCCATAGAGCTGCAGAAAAAACCAATACACTCCACCTCTTTTACCAAGAATTTGCAAGAGCGGGTAGCAGCAAACTAGAAAACAATCAGCAAGTAAGGACATCTTAAAGCCCGTTTACAAGGTGAGAAATGTCTAGGCCAGATTCCTATAAGAATGAGCAGTCCACGGTTTCCTTTCACCTGAATTCTTTGCAAGTCTTCTCTTGCTCACGACATTTTATGCTAAGACTTTATTAGATTCACGCAATCTAAGAGATTTGTCATGCAACCTCTTCATGAACTCTGGATTGGCTCTGAGTCTTTCCTTGACATATGAGGCATGAGCATCCTCTGCCAGTTTGTTAGCCTTTCCAGCCTCCTCAATAAGTGAGAAAAGAGTCCTTAGACAATCCTTTCTGTTTTCCTCACGGTGTTCAAACCTAATTGAAATTAAAAAGTAATTAAGCAAAATATCATCCAATAGAAATAGAGTACTGAAGACTGACACAGGCAATTAAGTTGACCTGTAGGTTTCACATTATTCCTAAGATATGAAGAAGAAAATAGGAGCTCGATAGCATGGATAGTATAAATGACTTTACAGAAGAAATAGAAATGCACATACATATTATCTAACTGCCCTCAGAGACACAGATAAATAATTACCAAAGACTGCAACATAAGCAACAAAAACTACCGAATAAATCTCAATAACAGATGGCAACAGAAGAAAAATATGATTACTTTGCAACTGAAACAGAAAAATCTTAGGTATTAGCCTCGAGACTTTGTTTTCCAAATTAAGTGAAGGGCTTCATCTTCCTATTTTATTTTCTTCTAATGTTGTCACGGTTCAAGAAAGTTCGAAGAGGAAGATTCATTGTAGAAAGCACTACTATTACTGAGTTCCTCCAGATTACAGAAAGAACCATAAAATTCTAAGGAACCGAGTAGTTAGATAAACAGTAAACAAATTATAAGGGCCAGGTAACTGACCTCTCACTAGTGATTGTAAGCTCATCCTTCCCAGGGTGATACCTTTTTCCAACCAGTTCCCTCAGCCGACGAAACTGATGTTTTGAAAGCCCAAGTTCTTTCACAGTAACAGACATTTTCACTTTTCTGTTCTTGGGATGCCATGCATCACCACCTGGTCCAAACACAACTCTTGTTTGCCATCTGAGGATCGGCCCCTCGCCTGGTGGATCATCCAAGTCTTTTTTATTGTCTGGCACATCAGTCTCATCATACTGCAGCGGCGCCTCAGCCTCCACCCTTTTTTTATACTCTATAACCATTTCATCCTCAAATTCCTTAAATAGCTCATAAGCTTGTTCAGGTTCAAGCTCCCCACGTTCACACATATCCCCTAGCTCGTTAAACTTCACTTCCACCTTTTCCTTCAAATCATCTTATGAAAAGTGTAACAAAGAAATCAGATAAAAGAAACCAGCAGATCTAAATTAAAAATAAAGAACGCAACAAGAAAATCCTAGATTTGATGTAGTATCTTTTCACTTTTCCCAAACAACGGAGCTAATCATTGATAAGAAAATATATAGGGTCATTTGTAAGTAACTAATTAGAGAAATCTCTGGCGACCATAATCACACTTCTGATTACAACATTTAATCAACAAAATTATTCAGCAGTAAATGGAAAAAGGAATTTCACGGGAAGTTAGTCTATAAGAAATCTCTTACATGATGCAAGAACCATAGGGGTCCGTTTTCTTCAAATCTATTAGGATCCACATTTCAAGCCACAAACCATAGAAGAACATGCAAAAATAAATAAGCTATCATACTTTATGTCGCAAAATAAATAGAAACAACCCTTAGCATATGCTTCATGATAATTAAGTACCAAACCAGAATATTTTCAAAATAAATGGATAAGACAAATCAACAAAATGGGCAAGAAAGAGAAAGGTATGGTATACCAGGAAGAAGTTTGTCCCAGCGAAGCATATCCTCGAGAATTTCTTCGCATTCCTTTGTGTCCTTTAAGTAGCCTTTCTCAGTTGCCTCCCTTATCATGTCATCCCACTTCCGGTCATCCATATTGAAATACTCATCCTGTGCCATTTTCTGCATAACATAATCCCTTGCATTATACAAGTCATCAATTTCCTCATCAGTCTTATACAAATCCTCAAAATCTGATTCAATATCTTTGTCTGGGACATCATCCACTGGCTTCATACTGAGTTCTTCCGTTAACTCATTGTCGGTCTCCTCATGCTTGCCTACCAATTTCCTCTGTAAAATTGACTGAAATATCGATGGGAGTTCCTCCTCGTCACCACCTTTGAAGTACTTCTCTAGCTGCGTTTTCAGCTCTATGACCAAACATCAAGAATATCAAACAATTGCAATCCTAAACTCCCAGTAAAAAAAGAGATCAAGGAATCCTTTGTGGAGTAGGTTTCCTTTTTAGTTAGGTCTTTTTTTTTAAGTCATTAGATATGTTTAAGACAGTCAGGTTTAGGAATCCTAATGTTTCTTTAAAGCATTTGTTGTAAACCTCTATTTAAAGGTTTGCTTGCCTCAGAAAGAAAAGGAAGAGAGTTTCTTATGCAAAGATGCAATAGCAGAGATTCCGTACACAATCAGTGAGATACCAATATACGCTTAGGGAGAGGTTGAGAGGAGAATGTGAGTCTATCCGACCCTACCAAAGAGCTTAAGGGTAAGGGTGATCTTGTTCAATTCAGAAGTTCAAGAATTCTGTTCCAATTTCAGACCTAGGAATAGAGAATTTAGCCCTAGGGTTTCTTGAATTGGGGCTGATTTGGGGTTTCTGGTTTGCTCAATCCTAGTTAAAATCTACATCAGTAGTTTAAAAACTACATCAATTGGCCCGCTTCAGTTTGATGTAAATTATTATTGTTCTCGTGAATTGATTCTACTTAAGGACCTTTAATGGAATCAGTAAAGATAAGAGCAAACTATCATCTCCATGCATGTCGTTAAATTTTTTGGAATGACAAAATCAGTCTTTGTTCACAAAAACGAAGAATACAAGTAAATACAGACCCAGAAAATCCATTATTATATATTCAAAAGGTCAAATTTCCAAAAATTTATAGATATAACAAAAGTCATATATCCTTGAAAAGGCTGAATTTCACATAGGCATCAACAGACTCAAGAATGAACCTAGTCAGATAGAAATTTGAAAATCTGGTTCTTTTTCATACTACAAATTGAAAAATCTTAATCTAACTGGCATAATACCCTCGATGGAGTAAACCAAATAGAAAATATCTATATTTGGACGAAATAAATTACTCCAGTTCATTATTTTCTCACAGTTTTTGTTTACCTTTGTTGCTCACATCCTTCACGTCAACAGAGGCATCCTTCTTCGGCGCCTGCTCAGGAGCCGATTCAGCTACAACATTAGGAGTTTGGCAGGAGGAGTCCGACTCGGACGAGAAGAACCTAAACCGTGGATGAGTGGTACCGTCAAATGGGGCGAGTGAGGGACGCGGACATCGATTGACAGTGGAGGGAGAATGGAGAAGATTGCGACTGCAGAGATATACATTTCTCAGTAAAGAGCGTCTCATGACTGAAGATGAATCTCTCTCTCTCTAGGTTTTTAGACCAGACCGAGTCGAATCGGTAAGCCGAACGAGTGATGGTCTAGGGAATAGGTATTGGCTTCTTCTTGGGAACAGAGAAGCAGGTTGCGAGCTCGAAATGAAAACTTCATCGTCATGGTTTTGAACGATTAGGGTTAGGCCTCGCCATCCGACCGGTCCCGAAAATTTTAAACCCAACCTACGAAAAAATGGCAGCCCAGGCCACATTATTCGGGCCCATGGGAAGGGCCGCGGATAGCGCTTTCGCTTTGACATATAGCTCACATTATCTTTATTATGCTTTTGTTTGGTAAATATATTTTTGGAAGAGTATAAGCTGTGATATTAGAATAAGCTATGAAATAAGCTGAGTGATATTTGGTAGACTGTATGTTATACATACATGTCTTACAACATCATCTTGATACACAGTTATATTTATAACAATAAATTATTCTAGTGCATTAGCAATTATATCTCTAACCACACTCATGTTGTGATCGTCTATGAAAACACCACTGTCTGCACTTTTCGGTCCTTCTTCATGTAAAATAGAACTGCTGGACTCATTCCCCACATTCTCAAATTCCTCGTTACTCCGGCTCCGCAGTCTAATATAATTGTGCAGTGCACAAAATGCAACAACAATGTTCACCTGTGTCCTGTACTTAAAATAGGGCATATTATTAAGAATCTTCTGAAATATGATCGTTAATTAAAATTATAAAATAAAAATCTGCAACATACCTTGAGGTGGATGCAAAAAGTTATATGCCGGAACAGAATGCATGTGGTTCAACACGCGTGCATTATTGGTGGAACCCTCATATCCAATAGCAACAAATAAATATATTATATTAAAATCACATACCACCAAAACATTCTGTGACGCAAAACCTTTTCGGTTGATATACAGAATTTGTGATGCTCGCGATATCACTGCTGGTATATGTGTCCCATCAAGCGCTCCTATCGCATTTATGAAAGTCCATGATCGTCGATCGCTACTTATCTTAGCCTGGACCTCTGAGAATTTATATTGCTGTAGACCTGATCACATCTATTGCCATATGGTACACCGACCTTAATACCGTGCTTAATATCCTACTTATGGTCTCGCCAAAGTGCTGAAAACGCTCACAGGATAGTCTGTTACTTATTCCATGTCCCACAATCAACGAAAAAATTGTCAGCATCTCAGGAAAAGCATTCAGATAGAAAAACTTCACCACGGTTTGCATATGAATGAAATCATTAAAAAAAAACCCTTAGCAGGAGAATAACCAATCAGTAAAACCATTCAAACAAATAACAATAAATCTCCAAGCAATCACACAGAAAAACTATCCTATACATAAGCCATTTGCATCAAACAATTTGTAGTAGAATGGTTCACATAATAACTGTATAAGCATTGAGACACGAAAACGTCACCACAATTTGTACATGAATGAAAGCATTTAAAAAAAACCTTAAGCAATAGAATAACACAATCAGTAAAAGCATTCACAGGGAAACAATTCAAAGTGCATTTGCAGTATTCGTACGAGAATGATATTATGATTTTGGATGAATGCAACCTTACTTGAGATATTTTTTTCTAAAGAAAATCCAACTGTCACCCTGTTTATAAATTGTAAGAAGAGATGCAGTGTTACAATTGAATGCATCATCCAGTTGGAAAAGGACTATGGTGAGAACTATCATTATGGTGGAAAAAAAAAGAATTGTTCAGGTAAGAGTAACACTGGCAGGAGCTTATTAAATTGAATTGTGATCAAAAGGAAACAGACGGACAAACAATCTTTCACCCCATCTTCATCATAATTATAAACAAACTCACTTTTCTCCATTAGTGGCCATGGACACCCACCAATTCAAAGCATACGGACCACCTTCAAGAGCCAAAATGTCTTCATACTTGTGATTGCAACAAAGATAAAGGATAGGAGGATTGAATCTAAATGGGAACACTAGAGCAATGTTTTCAGTTGATATGTAAGGGACAACTATAAAGTCAATTAGAATGGAGTACTGGAAACTACTGGGGTCAGATTTCATCAGACGATATTCTCTCCAATTGGAGTCAACTGCCTGAACTTGCTAAAGCAGTAATTGGAATCATCCTTGCATAATAATAAACATTTATTCAATCATCACAAAAAGGTTCAGTCAATTATCGAACAATAGAAAACAATCAATTAACAAGCCGATCATGCAGTGTACAAATCAAACAAAAAAGCTCAAAGAATGAAGCTCGTGTTTCCAAACACACAAACAAGAATTCCAGATAACCTCCAATCACCATCGCAGTGATGCTCTAGGAAAAATAAATTTCGAACTCGAAGAAGAGGACATTGTAATAGGATGGGACCTGGGCCAGCAATGACCGGATGTATTACATCCGGTTGGCCTCAACAATTAACAAGAAATATGCATAACCTAGATATGCAGATGCTGAAATTAATACTACTAGGGTGTTTTGAGAGACGTAGATGAGAGGGATATGATATCTGTGACGGAGGCTTTATCGTCGGCGGTGCATATCTATATGAAGGCAAACGATTAGATTGAAGTGGATGAACGCCCTATTTTTCCAGCTCTAAAGGAATGCGCAATCTTCACACTGTGGCTACAAGGGATACTTGAGACTGCCTACTGGGTTTTTTTGTGTAAATTCAAAAAGTTGAGTTCAACTTGGGGTGACATGTGTTGGTATTAGGAAATACCATTTTTATGAACTTATAAGTTGGGCGTTAGTCCATGTTTGGTGAGCAACTTATACGCGAGCTTATAAGCTAGTGTATAAGTTGGTATGCTCCTTACCAAATGCAAGCTATATCTATCTATCAATGGTGGCTGTTTGTTGTGCCAATAAAATAGTGTGGAAATTTGTGTTCTTGATGATGCGGCTATGTTGAAATATGTGTTTTAATGATATAGTTGTATTGACATATGTGTTTTGATTATGTGGATGATGATATGACTTGACTTTTTGTAATAAAGGTGAGACCCAGTCTTAATTTTGGTATAAATTTGATGGGGATAGTATAAAGGATTGAAAAGTGGTTGGCTTGGATAATGGTTTTGTATTGAAAGATGTGTTTTACTAATGTGGTAATATTGGAATATGTGTTATGTTGATTTGATCGTATTGAGAGTTATGTTTTGTGAGATAGATGTGTGACCCATTTTTAAATTTAATGGGCCATTAAAAATGAATTGTTGCATTTGCCCTTACTAGTCTATTACTATAGTCCGTGTAAATATGGCTCAATTGTGTTGAGTCTATGCGTCTCTCTTCTACCTGTGAGATGAACCATCATCTTCAGATTCCTACATTTGTCCGATCGACGGCCTTTCCTTCACTCTCCATCATCGGATGTTCTTTTTGGTTATGTTGTATATCCTCTGTTCAAATTGTTTTTCCATCTTTAGATTGTGTCCAGACAAATTGGTTCACGCATTGGGTTCTTTCTCAAATCAGCTACGTATCTTCGATGTATTCTTGATGAGACATTGGTGATTGGGGACGAATGTCAGTTTGCTCACCTCTGCCTTTTTCGTCTCTTCACTATATCTCGACTATGATTCTGCCTCCATCTTACTCCCGTCTTCTCTTTGTTCATCTTATACTCTGATCTTGCTTTTTTCATGTCCTCGCTATAGCAAGGCTCTGATTTTGCCTGGCTTGTGGTTCTTTCTCATATGAAATAGGTTTCCTTCTCTTGTAGTTAAGACCTATTATGGTCCCAAATTAGTAAAAGTACATAAACAATGGTTGTTATTTAATTTGCAGTTACAACAGCTTTTGGCACCAAATTATTAACAAGTTGATCCAAGGGTGGTTAGCAGTTTCCAGTGGCAGTGGCCTATCAACGATAGAGATTGAGTCTCCGTTTAACAATAAGATTTTGTTTGGCATTGTAGAGGAGATTGACGATTCTCATTCTATTAGTTCTTGATTGTTCTGAAATTTCCATTGCATTGCTAGGGTTCTTGAGAGAATTCCATCTCTGAATCTCTCAATTCATCTCTTGAAATACCATATTTCTATATCAATAATGAAAAACCTAGGCAAACACAAGAGGGGGGTGAATTATGTTCCCAAATTGCAAAGGCAATCCCCTATTATAATTTAACACTTATTTATCAAATATCATGTAACATGCAAGTTTGGCCTCTTATGATTATCCTAAGAAAGTTTAGGTCAAGTGAAATATGTGATATAATACATAATGAATATATCTAGCTAACAAATGCACAAAACTCACAACGCAATGTCAATAAACACAAATCTGCACACCGAATCGATAAAAGAAATTTAACCTAGCAATTCCTGTTGGAATGTAACGAAATTTAATACGAAATATCAAAACACGTTAATGAATACTATATCAAAAATTCAGATCAAAATTCAAGGTCTAGCTATATGAACAGTACACGAATAGATTAGTGTTCAAATCAAATATGCACACCAACTGGATAAAAACTATTTGGCCTATCAATTCAAGTCGAAATATAACAAAATTTGGTATGCAATATGAAAACAGCTTATTGAACTATGCACGGATAAATTGATGTTCCAGAAAAATTAACAATTAAAAGTGTGTGTCCTAATGGTTTAGAGAAACCTCCTCTAATGCAATTAACAACCTCAAGCAAATGATCAACACACAAAATAAATTAAATCAAGTAAAAATAAAGTTCTCAAGGATATATAGTGGTTCGGAGAGTCCTTCCTCCTACATCCACTACCTAAGCCCGCAAGCTTAGGATTTCCAAATCCACTAATGGATGATGGTTTTCCAAGTTCATCAACAACTTAGGGTTTTAGGCAAGCTAACCCCAAACTCTTACAACCAAGGTTTCAAGATAACCAAGAACTAGGGTTTTCAAGTTGTACCCCAAACTTATCTCACAACCTCACAAGGTTTTGTCCAACAAAGGGATTTTACAAGTTTTTAAGCACAAGGTTCTCTCAAGATTAGCTCCAGGCTATTTTGGCTGAGGAACTCTCACAAAGACTAGAGATGATGCTCACGAATATGGTTAAGAATGGGCTCAAGATGTGGCAATCACTCTATGAAAAATTCACACAAAGCTCTCAAGAAGATATAGATGAGATTAGGAGAAGCTTTGTTGAAACACCACTCAAGAACACCAAAAATGATACCCCATGGGGTAGAATGAAGAATAATGGGTTCTTGATGGATTTTTGGATCTCTCTTTGAAGTAGGAAGATGATAGCTTGATGAAAACAGATTTTTAACAAGAGATCTCTAGGAAGAAGCTTGAATCAAGATTTTATGTTGAGAGGATTTGAAGCTCAAAGACTTGGTCAATTTTTTGCAAATATTCTTCCACCTTCCAACACAAGCCAAACCCCTCTCTTCTTTCCAACACAAAATAATCTTGGCCATTGGATGAAAATTAAGTCTTGATCTTGGCCCTTCCTTCTTCTTTTAATCTTGACCCTTCTTTAATTCAAGCCAAATAATTCTCCACGATTCATTATAGAGCCGTTGGAAATTTTCATGTAAAAATATATCCTTTGGCTTAGGCTTGTTTGGTTGCACCAATAATTCCTTCTTGATGATGAAAGTCTTGCAAAAACTACGCCAAACAAGCCTTTCTAGATTCTGGAGCAAGGAACAACTTTCTAGTCTTTTCTCTCTCCTTTGTCCCCCAAGAAGTAAATGTTTCCACCATGTTGACCAATCAAATTAAACTTGAAATCTCTTTTGAATTCTTGGCACAAAGCACATAAGAGGACTTCTAGAAGCTCAAATAAGGAATTCTACAGAAATAATATTCATTTCAAACGCCTGGAACCAAGGCTTGCTCATGAGAAGTCAAACTTTTTCTCAAATGGAGTTGACCATGCTCAAACTTGACCAATTAAGCTTCAACAAATGAATGTACGAATTTTCTCAATAAAATCAGCTTCATACTGATCCAAAATAATCTCATGATAATTAATTTATTTCACCTACAAAGAAATAGGTGACAAGGCACCTCATTGTTGCTTGTAAGATCAAAGAGCTTCAATGCTTGGACATAGGTCAATCAATATGATATATGCTCAATAAAATTCAAGAAAGGGCATAATAAATCATTTAACATATATTTAAATATGCACACAAAATTTCACAGCCATTGGAGTTCAATTGGTCACTCAATTTCAGCAAGTAATCTCAAACAGTGTTATATCATGTCTGAATAGTTATACTAACTTCAACAGAGAAATTAAACATCTTTCACTCATAATTGATTCATAATCTCAGAACAAGAAATGTTTCCATATGTCTTAATAATAATTTAGAACAAGAATCAAGTCATTTCGAGATCTTAGGAATAAGTTATGACTATTCAACCGATATGTACACAGTGTGATGTTTGAGCAGTTTTTGTAATCCGAAAATGAACAAGTCCAAATTCATCCAATTCATATTAAATATGATAAAACATGATTCCAAATGATATATAATGATACATAAATCAATTATCATGATCATTTCATGCTTTATCCAAATTCATTCAAATATGAGTACAATCAAATAGCACATTAAGTATTTTTGCATCAAAACACAAATGTATGATCTATGGTCAACAAATAAATCTCGTGGATTTGATCTAAAATTTATTGAGTTATTTCTTGTTCTTGTTCTTGACTCCATATCGTGGATCATTACATTTGGTATCAAAGGTTGCATTCTCCATTTTTATGACAATATTAGTGACAAATTCACAATTGAAACATCAATTCGCAACTTATCATTCCAAGCAAGAGAAGTTCAATGCTCAAATTGAGGGTAACATGGTACGGCCTGAAGATTTACAAACAATAATGAGTGAATTGATTGTAAAAATTTCTCAGTTAGAATCACGCAATGATTCAGTTGTGCAACCTTCAAACATGGGGCACTTCCACTTCATGTCCAATCGTGGTTGATGGTGACAAATTAGAAACAAATTTTTATCATAAAGGTTTAAGATTGGATTTTCTACGTTTTTCTGGTGAGAACTTCAATTATTGGATTTATCATACTCAACAATATTTCTCTTATCATCATGTTCCCATTTATAATAGGGTTATGATTGCATCCTATCATATGGAAGAAAAATTCTTATTATGGTTCCAAGAAATCCAAAAGACTAGTATGATTAATTCCTTTGATGACTTGGTTTCTGTCATGAAAAATAGATTCGATCCTGTTAATCTGAATGATCTATTATTGGATTTAATGAGATTTTGACAAGAAAATTCAGTGGCTAAGTGTCACGAGAAGTTTGATGACATTGTTGTTAAGATTCATGATTTATCTGAATCTAATAAAATGAAATTCTATATGGACATTCTTGAGGGAGAAATTTGTTTACATGTTGACTTTGTCGGATGTTTATGCTTTGGCACGAATGTAAGAGGAATTTTTACTCATAACTCATAAAGCATTGAAATTAGGTGGTTATGATATTAGGAGTACTAATACTATGAGATCTAGAAATGGAGGACTTGTATGGTGATGATGTTGGTATACAGCCTTATGTGGGATTTTGTATTTCCTAACCCAGAAATGCCACCCTAGCCCGGGATGCTATCAATGACGTCTACACTCGTTACTAAGGACACTCTAGCACATCATCCAACCATGGATTCTAATAAAAATCTTGTAACATCTCCCCGTATGTAAGGGAATGCCCACCTAATCACGTGTAGCAAATTCACACAATCACATCATAATCTAGCAGGGCCGTAGGCCATCTATCAAGATGCAAATCCACAACCTAGCAGGGCCTCAAGCCATATAGCAGCATGCACAAACTATTTCCATAACATAACATCATAAACAATCCATATCATCATAAAATTAAGACTCAAGATCCACCCCTAGTTCAGAAGATCTAATCACATGGATTTCCTTCTAACTGTCCATCATCCACACCAATCGGTGCCAAATCGTCAAATAAACATAAGTATATAAAATACTAACAAGCGTGCTAACAAATGATTCATGTCTCACAACCCAGCCTAAACCCCTCCAGGTTCTATCCATGCCACAGTAACTCTACTAATCCGCGTCACTGGTACTCATTCCAGCCTCAATTGTAAGGGAAAGAAAGTAAAGGAGTACACTAGAAGCTCAATAGGGTAAATTGAACAATTAATAACAATAGGCCGAATTCAAAGAGGAACGCTATGCAACAATATGCTATCATGCATGCTCATGTCACATAATCAAACAAGAAATCAGGTATCCCCTTCGAGACAAATTAACTCATCAATGACATGGCCCTACCATCAATTGAATGTGAGCATGTTTCCCAACAACAAATCGCTCGCGAAAGTTTTACCCATTTGCATGATCCTCATCACTCCCACACCACTAGTGTGTTGCCTCACATGGGGTCATATGATCCACTTCCATGCTCCACTATGCAACCATCTTCCCATGTGACTTTCAAGTAACCCTATGCTATCCCGAGTCCATACACAAGCATCTCATGCATCTCTAATGCATCCATGTATCATGTTATGTCAATGTTTACATATATATCCAACCTACATGAATATATAACTACCGCATGATACATGAACAATATCAAACATACTCAATAAATGGCTGAGCATGTAAATGTATGCAACACATCCAATTATCCAACAATTAGAACACACAAAACGAGATTGTTCTCCCTTTGGCACATGTAAGGCAAAACAAAATATTGAAGACCAATGAAGAAAACCAACTGCTCTTTGGAACACGATAAACAATATCGAATAAGAATTGCTTAAGAATCCCCTACCTCGATTTCATAGTACAAGCTTACTAACACGAAGCTCAATTCTAGGGTTTTGACCCTCTTTATCAAACCTATCGATTTATCAAAACTAAACTCATTCCATGATCAATATATCATCAAGAAGACATTTCAACATGAATTAAATTATGAATCTAAGAGAAACTCACCTTTATCTCTCTAGGATTTTCCAAAATCCTCCACCCAAGCTCCCTAGCTTGAAACCCTTTTAATCAAGCCCCAATCTAAAAAATTCGTACATATATAAGTCTAAATCAACCTATTAAAGCTCCATTAACAAGAAGAAATCAAGATTCAAGCCCCACCTAGAAACCCAAAGAAAACGCTAAATCTAGTAATCATAGAAATCATACCTTTTCTTTGAAACACTTCTTGAATCTTGCCTTAAATCTTCAAATCTAGCTTGAATCCACCCAAAATCATCACTTCTCTCTCTAATTTTTTTTCTCTCTCTCTAGATTCAGGTCTCCAAAAATATGGCTAGCTTTATCTCTAATTCAGGCTTAAAAGGCCCAGAAAAATGCAGAGTGGGCCAAGGCACTCCTAGCCAAATCCCTTCTATTGGACCATTGTCCTGAGCGTAGTCCTCAGAAACGCCTAGGCACCCTCATCCTAAATAAATAACTTGAACCTATACTCATACCTATTCTTAAGCCATCTTAGGCTATGCTCGGACAAATGTTCAAGTAAAGCTTGGGGGGCTATTGTAGAGTAGATAAAACAATAGACAAAATAATAGACACATGTCATTAAATTACTTTACGTTCGGCTCGGCTTAATGTTGGCTGAATATTTTCTCATGTGCGAAGCATGGTTCGGCCTTGGTGGGCCGAACGCTATTTAACACATATTTAAAGAACTTTTAGATGTGTCCCTTAAGGGAGAAAAGAAAAGGACATGTCATCATGGGAACAGGACTATAAATACACGGAAAGAAGAAAGTAAAAGGGGACAAAAAAGAGAACTGAAAAGAGAAAGTGAAAGAGAGGAAAGTTAGAAAGACAAGAAGATTGGGAGTACGTTATCGGCCTTATAGGGCTTGAGGATCAACGGTGGAAGAATAATTCACCACAAACACCAAAAATTGTTGTCTATCCACCTGATTCATGATAGATTTATTGTGAGTCATACTAAATTCAAATTACTTTAAAGATAAGAATTTCTTCGTACCTTGTCTTTCAATTTTGTACATGGATTCCGAAGCACTCCAGATTTCTTTTGGTGACTTGATGGATCTAAAAACTTGCACAAATGGTATGATTAAGTGTTCATAATATATCTTCAGCATCATACTTCATATTCCTCAGGATTGAATCATTGTATTTTGAATTTAAGGAATTTAACGTCTTTATAAAATTTATGGAATTTATCGTCTTGTGGTGCAGGAATTTCTTGCAAATAATAGTCCAAAACATAGGAAACCTTAAAATATGTTAGCAAATTTTTTATCTTATCCTTCTAGTGATTATTTTGTTGCATTAAATCTGTCCAATTTGAAATATTGATTCATCAACTTGATGGAAGTTCCTATCCCTAAAGCCATCTTCAAATATTACCTAAAAAATGTTGAGAAAATATAGAGAGAATATATGATTTTGAGGCGTGAAGTATTACTTTCTTTTAGGTAATATTTCCCCTACTATTGTGACACCCTGTCCCAAATAATAGTAGTTGGAACACTAAAAGTGTCCAAAAATTGATGTTTTAGAGGTTTTGGAAAAATTAGACATTCCTAGAAATAGCACTGGATGCGCCTAGCATAGATTTAAAAGAGCTTGGAAATGGGAGGCTCCAATTTTCACACGTGCAGGGCACCTTGGCCTGCACAAATGTGCAACGAAAAGACCGCCCAAGGCAACAACATTTAGAAAAAAAATTAGGACTAGCAGCGCCTAGGTGCATCGCATTATTTCCAGTGCCTTTTAGATCCAAAATAAGACAGAGCAAAATCATTTTCTGGCTCCATTAAGAGAGGAGAAGAAGAAGAAGAAGAAGAAGAAGAAGAGAGAGAGAGAGAGAGAGAGAGAGAGAGAGAGAGAGAGAGAGAGAGAGAGAGAGAGAGGGAAAAATTCTTAGAAGATTTAAGCTTGGATTGAATAATTTAAGGAGATTTTACAAGATTCAAGAAGATTTTCACAAGATTGAGGTAAGTTTCCACACCGATGAGGTGTTTAAGCAACTATCAATAACAATGTAAATGACATACTATCCAACCAAATAAAATAGCATTTTCACTGCACCCCACTCTCTAACTCCAAGTGGCTATCCATGTCAATGACGCTCCTATAGAGATCCACACCTCTGGTTTCAGAAATGGTCTCACTTGTGAAGAGGAATAAAATCTAGTAGGGTAAAAGAATAACGATCAAATAAAAATAAGCTGAATTCCAAGAAAAAGATATTATGCAGTAATATGTATACTAATCAGGGAATAAAACACATAAGTCAATCATCGAGGCCCAATCACAAGATCATAGCCATTTATCCTTTGATCATTGCCAGGTACTCTGGCAGGCACCAATCCACACTTTTTAGTGGGTGCACCCACTAAAAGACCAACCACGAATAAATTACCCAATATGTGGTCGTAACCACTCCACACAAGGTAGAGGCTCGATTCAACACCGACATATTGGGACCTCTGTGTGTTGCTTCACAAGAAAATCATTTGTCTCGAGTCTAGCTGGAACTCTACCCACCATTCTTCCAAGTGACATTCAATCAACCTTAGGGCCCTAGGAGCCCAAGCTTGCACAACCCATGCATCTCTAATGCACAACAATGCAAATGCCATAGTATCCATAAATAACCCTACACATATAAACATATACGACATGATGCATGATCAAAAATTGTTCATGCTCAATATATGACCGAACATGAAGAATGAGTATTCTTATATTATGGAAATATTAAGACATCAATCATGGCTTGTTCTTCCTTAGGAACAATTAAGGCAAGAACACAAATCATAAGACCAATGACGAATCAAAATGCCTTTTAGATATCAATGGAGTTCACGAAAAAAATGGATAAGATTTCCCCTACCTTGTTTCCAAGCATAAAACAATATCCAAAAATCTCCAAATTCTAGGGTTTTTGGGCTTTTCTCCAACCTATCCATTTTTCAACAAATCAAACTCATACCAACATTTATATATCTCCATTAACTCATACAAATTCAAAATCCATCATAAATCCAAGAGAAACTCACCTTTCTCTCTAGAAATCCAAATCCTTCACACCAAGCCTTCAAGCTTGGAACTCCGCCAAACCAACAATCAATCTAGTAAATAAAAACATAAATAAAACCAAATCAACCTATTTAGTCACTATAATCCATCCATTAGAAGTTAGAAGAAAAAAAAGTAAAAACCCTAGATTCTAGAAATTCTTGGGACTTACCACAAAACTTGGAAATCTTCTTCGAATCTTCAAAACCAATCCTAGATGTGCTAGAATCCACCGAAAATGAGTTGGAACCACCAATGATCACCCCTTCTCTGTCTATTTTCTCTCCCTTTCCCTCTAAGTTTCAGCCACACCAAAATATGTTATGTTTTTGGTCTAAATCTGGTTTAAAATAACCCAAAATTTCTGGTCATGAGCTTAGGCCCATATTGGGCACACCTAGGCATACCCTCTTCATCCAGAGTCTCCAAAATGCTCTCTAGACTTGGCGGATAGGGTGGCACACCTAGGATTGTGCCTAGGCATGTTGCTTTTTTTAATCCGGCTCGGTATAAGCTTTGATTTAATATATTATGAGCCCAAAATAGACATTTGTGCTAAAAGTTATGGCCCATTTAGTGAACCTTATTAAAAAAAATTCCTCGTGATCCCATGCAATACGAGAGATCTGTAGCTTAACTAAAACTTGAATTTTTGGTTAAAGGTTTCACATATTGTGCAATTCATGCACTTGCTTTTGGAGGTCAAATCTTCGATAGCTTTTAGCTCTTTAGTTGGGTGCAAGTGCTTTTAAGAGCGTTACTAAACATTGATTGCGTACCCCCTATTTCATTGTTTGATGGCTTTTCAATTTCGTGCAGGTGATTGGGGTCTTTGTTGATTCGTTCTACAATTTTGAGCACATGATTAGGGTCTTTCACGGTTTGTTCTTCGGGTGTGTTCTCCCTCTATTTTTCTTCGATGACTTTGTGATTATTTTATGCCTAGTTTTAATACTATGTAATTATTATTTTCGTATAACTCACCTAATTCTTTTACTCTCTAGTATCCAAAAGCTATCTATTCCCATCAACGTGAGAGCATGAATCTTAAAAGGTTCGAAAGCTTTTCAAAGACCGCTAAGTAAAAGGAATTAAGGTACTCATTTTATTTTATTTTTTAATTTAGCCATGATTCTCGATGAGAATAATGTTCATAATTTTGCACTTATGTACCTTTGTCCTCGTACCAGTTTGGCTTGGACCCTAATTCTTTTGTTTAAGTGGCTTGCTCGGCCTTTTGGTTTTCTTGCACAATAATATTGGGCTTCCCAACTTGTTTCTAATTTCTCATTGGGTAGCTTCTTCAAATTTAATTTCACTTACTGATGACGGCGTCTTATCCATTTAATAAAGAGAG
Source organism: Euonymus europaeus (assembly GCA_963580455.1). Lineage (NCBI taxonomy): Eukaryota > Viridiplantae > Streptophyta > Magnoliopsida > Celastrales > Celastraceae > Euonymus > Euonymus europaeus. Next base: position 9,776,055 of record OY756957.1, on the reverse strand, counting down.
AGAGCATTTCCATTTCTCCTATAAATAGGATCGTCTAGTCCTTCAATTTCTTTGTTCTCTTTCAAGTGACTTGTCATTTGAACTGTGGATTGAAGCTGTTCTTCATGCCTAGCCTATTTCTTTTGCCGATTTGACTGTGTGGTGAGTTTCATCGTTCAAATTAGTTATTTTTTGTCGATTGTCACTATCGATCAATTCTTTCGATTGGCACTTCGTACTAGTTCTATTTATGGGAAAATACAAGAACATTTCATGGGATTCTAGTGAACTTAGAGAATGGGGAAGGAAGTTATGATTTCCATCGCAATGTGAAATAAGCGTTTCCTCTGAAGCCGATCCCACTGAAGTCTGAGCGAAATTTCCTATGCTTTGCATTGTTGAGGAAGGACTTAGATTTCCTTTATCCGAATTCTTCAAGGAATGTTTAGATATGTTCGGCCTTGCACCTCACCAGTTGTACTCAAACTCCTATAGAATAATCAATGGTGTAGATATTTTAAATAAATTTTACAGGTTCAGCATTATACCAAGAGATTTGGAACACTGTTTCTTTCCCAAAAAGTGCGGTCAATAGAACAAGTTCCATGTGTTCCCAAGGGATGGTAGCAGACCTCTAATTCATTGCTTGTATTCTTCCTCCAGGCATGATGAAGTTGAATTCTTTCTTATAGGAGGGCTAGGATGGGAGTTTGGTCCTAAAGTGGGTAAACGAGGGATTTCAATCTGGCGAAGATCAGGTGTTCCCATCCCGTTCCTGTCAAACAAGGAAATTAAAGAGAGGGGTGAGTGTTTGGCCTTAAATTGACTTCTTGACCATCTTGGTCCCCCAGGGATTCACCCATTCGGCCGGTCTACTCTCCTACATATTGGGGTATTCCCCATCCGTGGCTCCAAATACCTAGCTTCTCCTAAACACCTCTTTGAAAAGGGTGATGATTTTCTTCAGCCAATTTAACCCCGCCCATGGATTTATAAATCAAATTTCACCCCCCGATCCCCTAATTGGGCCGAACTATTCCTCTGCAAGTTCAACTAGATCTCTAGGGGATCTATTTTTGCCATCTACCACGAAGGGTTGGATGGATAGCATGGATATTTCAGCCAAAATGCTAACAAAGTTTGATTTGGAACTACTCCAACAATCCTGTATGTGTACCTCATGTTCGGCCAGCTACACCTTGTTTGAGTTTCTATCGTTCATTCACAATTATTTATTTATTTATTTATTTTTACTTGTTCCTTTAGCTATTCACGCCCCATTTTCTTATCAAGGATAACTCATTGCCACAGATTGGCCTAACCTCTTTTCTATTTTTTTTACGCAGATTCTCCTGCCAAAATAGAAGAGGCGATGGCTAGACGTTTCCTTGCTCCTTTGTTTGACACTGCCAGTCATACTATTGAAAACTCATCCTTTCATCAAAGGCTGAAGAACAACGGACCAACATATCCCCAAACCTTTCGCCTCCTTCTCCTTATCATGGGAAGAGGCTGCTTTCAGAAACGAAGGACATTTGTCATTGTAAGTGAATCTAAGCGAGTTGAAACTTTAGAAGTTCAGCCACTCCAAGTAGTTGATTCGAAGAAGGGGTATTGACATTTTCTCCTACACTTGATGGCCAAACTCTGTCCAGAGCTTGTTCAGTCATGGATTGAGGGATCGACCTCTCGCTTCGAACGGTGGCATAAGTGCCGACTAACGTATGGAAATCAAAGGATTGCCTAGAGGCCGAACTCCAACTATGATGCAGGTATGTTCTCCAATTTTTGTACTTTGTTGGCAGCTTTATAGAGTTTTTTTTAACTTCTCCTTGAAGGCCTGTCACGTCCGCACACCCTCATCATCACACGTAGGGCGTCATTATGGGTGGGGTCTATCCCAGTTAGGTCCTTGTCCCCAAATTTAATGTCTACCCCCGTATTCTTTGCTCTTTTGACTATCGATCCTTCGAACGACTCGGTTGCTACAGGGCTACATTGTTATTTATTGATGCATTCAAACGAGGCCTAATGAGCTTAATTATCTCTATCGTTTCAATTGGGTCATCATATATCCGTTTGGCTAAGGCTACGCCATTCTCTTTCGAGCGAGGTTTCTCTGCTTCATTGTTTCTCACAAATTTGGACAACTTCCCCTGCTTGGCCAGCTGCTCTTAGTGGCTCTGAAGGTTATGACAATCTCCTGTTTTGTGGCCATGGTCTTTGTGAAATACAAAAAACTTATTGGAGTCTGGAAACTTTGGATCACTCAAAAGTTTTAGTGGTTGGACAATGTATGACTCACCATTGATTTAAGCAAAGATTCATTGGATAGAGGTATTAAATTCAACTTAACTGGCCTATCTTGCTTCTTTCTTTGTCTCCACCTTGGAGTACCTTCTTACCCTCACTAAATAAAGGGTTCGGCAAGTAGGGGTTTGGCCGATCCCTTCCTCCTTGGCTCCATCATTCTCCTCTTCACCTCGCATGGTCATTGCGCTTTTCTTCTTTGGCCTCTACCGCGTGGATATATGAATCGTGGCCCCACAGTGTGTGTATATCTATATATTGGTAACTAACATTTCTTCACCTTTGCTTCACAGTAATTGTCTATATTATTATTGAAAATAGTTGGGTTTGGTTCTGAGCTCGTGAAGGGTTCAGTGTTTCGCATGGTTTCTCCTCATGCGCCGAATAATAGTCCAGTATGGTGATTCTTTATTTTTTTCTCTTCTTCCTATGTTTTGACTTGCAATTATATATAATTTCAATGAATTCTTCTTTGTTGTAGTTAAATCTTGGGATTTCATGGTTTCAATGACAGGATTTCTCTAGGAGAGTTCTTTTTTGGCTCCATTGATACTGATTATGAATACTTCATTTGGAGAATTAAATGGTGGTCATTGTTCTCATGCAGTCAAGTTGAGATTGCACAAAATGACTTATGCTATGAAGCCCACGAAGACCGGGCTAGAAGAATCCTGAGACTAAATCCGTGAGATCAAGATCACTATCTCTTTAAAGAATGTCAACAATCACGACAAAGATTTTTCCCAATTCTCTATCATCATTCTCATTTTTTTAATCTCTCAATCAATATATTCAATTTTTTCGTGAATAATGATATGATATTGTCCTTGGAGTCATTGAAATGGCTGACACTGTCAATTTTTTTGGAATGTATTTAATCTTTTGTCATTATGTTTCATATGTTAGAGACACGTTTGAGTTAAATTCAAACTGGAGAAAGAAATAATGCTCAAAACACTAAGTAGACAATTTCCTTTTTTATTCATCAAACTCAAAAAGTGTCAAAAGGAAATGAAGTGACACTAGACCTATAGCTCCAATGATAGATTTATTTTTTCTGTGGCTAGAAATAGTATACAATGTAGAATTAATCATAAGAACTTCTCAAAACTACAAAATTCTGGAAATTTAATAAATTCATGAGAAGAATTCATTTTTTTATTTTCTAATTGTGTGATGGGTATGTAAAAGGGTGCATTATAATTTTATAAAGAACTTTTTTAAATTTTTTTTTTTTGATCATTGTTGTCTAAATTTTTTGTTGGTTTGTAAAAACCTTACATATGACAATTGTGTGATGATATAAATCTGTACTGGTGAAGTAACCTCGAGGTAAGTTACTTCGGATCAGATTTAGGTGTTACACCTATTATTTGTATTATTACATGGCTATTATGCAATTGCATACACGAGTCTCATAATGGTCATTTATGGAGATAATGCAAAATAAGTGTCACAATAAATCCAAACTATTTGCCGTATTAGTGATTCAAGTCATTGAAGTCTACTTTAGTTAAAACTCTTAGTAGATAAGTGACTAATATCACTTGTAGTCTTTTGTGGATAAATGACCAATCTCAATTGGAGACTTTTTGTTTATTTAACAATTGTTTTACGAGAGATAATAGGCAAGTCTTATCATGATTTGAAAAATCTTACCATGACTCAAACTCTAGTGATATATAAAGGACATGGCAACAAATGTCAAGTGATATAATTGATAGTGTTTGACTTTCTTATTGGTTTAAATTGCTAATGGTGCAAGTCAATTATAACTCTCTTTGTAGTGTTTTGTTTTATCTCATGTTGCTTTACAAAAGTTAAAAAGTAATTCTTATCATGGTGTGACTCTTGTCCTAGCTTAATAAAGTGCACGACAACATTAAAGGACACAGAAGCAGAGCTTAAAGTCTTGCAATTGATTTACTTAGTGATTCGTGGTTTTTGTTCTCTCTCATGATAATTCTTGTAATGGTGATATTATTTATGTGAATTGAGAGAGATTAGTTTAAGTAAGAGAGTTTTATATTTCTTTGTTTGTTCGGTGATCCATCGAAGATGTTCAACGGTGCTCTTGGTGGAGTCGTGTTTGGTCATCTTTGTGGAGTTGAAGTCTTCTAGAGGCGCTATAAGCATACTCATCCTTGGTGGGTTGACTTGAGATTCAAAACATACATTGAACATGATGTACAAGTAAGGTCTTTAGTCGAAAGATAAGGTACAATCTTGTTTCATTATAGTGGATTGTTTTGTAAGGTTGGTCGCTCATAAACTCGAGGTTTTTCCCATTCAAGTTTCCTCATTAAAATTGTGGTGTTCATATTTATTTTTATTTTCTGTAATTTTTTTCATATTTTGTTGACTAACGATTTTGGTGAGATACATCAAACTTTTAATTGGTATCAAAGTAGATGTCAACATAAAAACTCGTATGAATCAAATACCATATTTCGATGGCTCAAATTACTCATATTGGAAAGCTCACATGAGAGCTTATCTGAAATCAATAGACGAGCGAGTTTGGCTATCTGTTGTTGATAGTTATATTCCACCAACAAGTACTAATTCAGAAGGTAATGATATTCCAAACCCTGTTAATACTTGGTTGAAATTTGATTTTAACAATGTAGGTAAGAATCACAAAGTGATCAACACCTTATTCTTAGTGTTAACAATTGATCAGTTTCGTAGAATTTTACATTGTGAAATTGCTCAAAAGGCTTGGGATTTGTTGGAGGCAATGCATGAAAGTACAACTATTCTTAAAAATTCTAAGTTACAGCGTTTAACTACCGTGTCTGAGACTCTTAAAATGGAGGAAAATGAGATTTTTGATGTATTTTATGCCAAGTTAAACGATATCTCTAATTCATCATTTACTCTCGGGAACCCATTCCTCCAAGTAAGATTGCTAAAAAAATTATGAGATCTCTTCCAAAAAGATTCATGATGAAAGGGATCCTGGGGACAACCTGTTCAGTAGTTGGATCGTTGGGTCCCGGCAACAAAGATCCAACGGTCCAAAATAGATTGAACTTTTATTAATTGTTTAAACTTCAAGAAAAAAAAGAAAAATACATTAAACAAATACATACCCATTCTGTAAAGCAAATACATATTCATTCTCATACCCATTCATTCATTCCATAACAAATACAATACGCCTTGATCCAATTCACAAAATCAGTGAAATAAATTTTTCTCAAAAAATAACTGGAAAATATTCACAAAATACTCAAATTTCCTTTCAATTTTCGACATCATAGGAATTGTTTTTTACACCCAAGAAGGCTGCATCCCCAACCATTTCGTCTTCTCACGTTGCTTTAGGTCTCTACAAAAATAAAGAAAGAGCCAGTTTGGAATAAGTACATCAAAATCTGCAAAAATCAATACATATGTTTTTCTTTTCTTTTCGACAAATTCATTGGAATTGAATCAAGAGGCGTAGATCCAGAAGCCAGTAAATCAACATAGAGAGCAACAAAATCAAAGAGACGAAGCTTACCGATTTGTTTTGTGGTGGATGACAAGAAATAGAGCAACACCTAGATCACTAATCAAAACGAGAAAGAAAAAAAAGTTGGAGCGTTCTGTTGCCCAGATCTTGACCCCTCGAGTAGCTAAAAAGAAGTCGGAGCGGTTCACATTGTGGATACGACGAGGTTCGTTTCAACAAAACTGAGTTTTTGTTACCCTTGAGTGAGAGTGAGAGATTTGGGGACTACTGTACTGTTTGTTTTACAGGAGAGAGAGATTGAGAATGAAAGAGAAAGAGAGATTGAGAAGAACATTTATTTGATTAAAGTATTTTTCTTTTTCTTTTCAAGTTTAAACAATTAATAAAAGTCCAACCTATTTTGGACCGTCAGATCTTTGTTGCCGGGATCCAACGGTCCAACTACTGAACAGGTTAATAACCTGTTCAGTAGTGAACATGTTGTCCCGCGGATCCTGATGAAAGTTGCAGCTATTGAAGAGAATATTTATTCTATCAATGTTGAAGAATTGGTAGGATTATTGAAAACTTATGAGGTAAACTTTATGTCTCAACGTAAGTCAAAAGGTATTGCTCTTAAATCAACAAATGATACTGATGAACTTCTTGATGAATTTTCTTTACTGACAAAAAATTTATGAAGAATAGAAAGCCCAAAAAGTTAAAAAATGATGAATCTTCAACAAATAACTCAAAGAAAGAAGAAAAATCAGGAAAGCAGTTTGAGAAAATCAAGTGTTTTGAATATCAAGGTTCTGATCATATTGCACAAGAATTTGTAAAGAGAAAAAAGAAACAAACGAAATATCAAATGACCTTGAATGATGACACGGAACAAGATTGAGATTATAAGTCTGAAGATTAGAAACTAAAGGCATCGATAGCATTTCCAGCCATGACAAACGGATTCACTATGGATGATAGTGATCTAAACTCGAAATGTGTGAACTACAAGTAGCCTACAACAATATTTTTGGGGAATGAGTCAAAATCAATAAAAAAAACAGAAACTTGTCAACGAAAATGCGCTTCTCACTCAAGATCTAAATGAAGCGAAAGCACAAATCAAAAAATTTCATGAAGAAATCCTAGATCTTGAAGCACTTTGCCCAATTGAGGTAATCTCCAATGTACTTAAATCAACAAATGATACTGACGAACTTCTTGAAGAATTCTCTTTACTGACAAAAAATTTCAAAAAAATTATGAAGAACAGAAAGCCGAAAAAGTTCAAAAAGGATGAATCTTCAACGAACAACTCAAAGATAGAAGAAAAATCAGGAAAGTAGTTTGAGAAAATCAAGTGTTTTGAACGTCAAGGTTTTGGTCATATTGCACAAAAATGTGTAAAGAGAAAAAAGAAACAAACGAAATATCAGATGACCTTGAATGATGACACAGAACAAGATTCAAATTATGAGTCTGAAGATTAGAAACTGAAGGCATCGATAGCATTTCCAGCCATGACAAACGGATTCAGTATGAATGATAGTGTTCTAAACTAGACATGTGTGAACTACAAGTAGCCTACAACAATCTTTTTGGGGAATATGTCAAAAGCAAGAAAAAAAACTGAAACTTGTCAACGAAAATGCGCTTCTCACTCAAAATCTAAATGAAGTGAAACCATAAATCAAGAAATTTCGTGAAGAAATTCTAGATCTTGAAGCACTTTGCCCAATTGAGGTAATCTCCAATGTAACCTACATCGTTAAGGTAGAAAACAAAAGAGAACACATGCTAAAAAAGTATGCATAGATATTGACAAGTTTAAGTCAGGATCTAACAAATTGTAGGATATCGTTGTCAATCAGAGGATGGGAAATGAGACATTTAGTTTAGGATATGAAAAAGGTTAGAGCTCCAAGAATGAATCACATGCACACTTTCCTCCAAATTTCTTGAAGTTTGTACGTTCTTCATTCAAAACTTTGGAACAAGAAAAGAAGAGACTCACCATTCCAAACAGGGTAAGTATGCTAGGTAATAGTTCTTCTTCATATCAAAAGCACGAAACTTCATATAAATTTGGTAGGACTTCTCAACCATTTTTCAAGCAAGCATTCATTGGAGGGCCAAATTCTCAAAGGTATGATAAAGGTAAGTTTGTTCCCACTTGTCATCATTGTGGAATTAGGAGCCATATACCACCATAATATCATAAGTTATTTGGAATGCCTAAATCATATTTTTTTAGGAAGACTAACATTGAAAATGTGCAGAAATAGTTTCTCCAAAATAGGTTTCAAAATATTGGTGGAAAATAATTTGATGCTCGTGAGAAATCACATGATATAAGATAGCCTCCACAAACATCTCAAACAAAGAAATGTTGGGTCAAAAAATCGGAATTGAGAGCTTTAAGTGCTAACAAAGAAGAACCTACAAATGCAGATCACGTTGAAATAGCCTACAGTCAACCTACCTCATTAAGGCAGTAGCAAACAGATGCAACTGAGATAACTTGTAACAAGCCTACTTCAGATACTCTGGAACCATCCGAGTCAAAATGAATCATTCCCAAGATCTAATCATTGGAGAAGTAATTGCCCCCATGAAAACACATGCGCAAATCCAAAATGAGTTGGAGTTGAATATATGGTTGTTAAAAGTTCCTGCACTCAGCAACTTTGGATCAAACAGATGCTTCAGAACTATGGATTGAATCAGGAAAGTATGATCGCATTTTTTTGTGATAATAGAAGTGTGGTTATATTTCCAATTCTAGAACCCAGCATGAAGAGTTTCATATTTCATCCATTGATTTGTGAAAATGATCTGTGTCTGTTGGATATACTACTACTAAAAATCAATTGGCTGATAGTTTTACAAAACTCTTAGACAAACAAAGGTTTTTGTTCCTAAGAAAAGCACTAGGTGTGATTAAAATATAATATATTTTCAAGTAGCTTCTTGATCTATGATTGAAGCATTGATTGTTTGATGTTACTTTCGAATGTTTTTATTGTTAAATGAATAATCCATTCATAAAATTGAAATGATCATGTTATTAGCCATATATTATTTTTCACAAATCTCTACTTGTGAAGTTCGATTGACATAATACTTGAGATTTGTCTTGATAGGTCAATTGAACAGCTCTTTGATAAAGTTGATACAAGCAATACAAATGGAAAGGGCTACGTCAAATGTATTTTAAAAGAAAGAAAAAAAGGAGCTACTTAAGGTTAAAATGTATGTATCTCTTGAAATAAAAGTTGCTACCTAAGCTTGATTGTGAAAGCCGCCATGAATTTAAAGCCATGAATTTAAAGATTTCACCTCTTCAAATAAAGGGGGTAATCTTGTATATTGCTTGCATGTACATAAAAGTATCAAAGAATTAAGATTTGATAACCTATGAAAAGTTGATCTAACAAGATTTTGATATTCACACATAGATACACAAGAATGAATAACATGCATTAGATTTGAAGGACATAATGAGAGGGTAGTAAGTTCATTTTTTGAACACATCTTATGGTAACTCTTCATTATCATTGTTTTAATTCTTTTGATTGAGTATCGAAATCTAAAAGTTTCATCCTTGAAACCAATTTTTCTTGATTTCCAATTTTATTTGGATTCTATTTTATGTGTTTTTAATTCTTTGAGATGGTCTAGTTATGTTCTAAGTGAAAATATTTTTGAAATATGTAGGCCAAGTAAGAAGTAAGCTACAATGCAACCTCATTTCCTCAAAAAATTTGAGAGCCCATTTTTGACAATTTGTGGGTCAAAAAGAGGGAGATAACTTATTGAGGGGGAGATAACATAATGAGGGGGAGCTATTCAGAATATTATGCAAATTGACACTTGTCAAAATTGAAGTGGTATACGAACAACATAAATGTGTCAAATCAGCAAAAATAGACGACATTTCGATGGAAGGCGTAATGGTCTAGGAAAATGGAAGTTCGAGGTGCGATTTGATACATTTTAAAGTACAAGGTGCAAACCCTAACTTTTCCCTATTTTAAGCTAATGTGGAAGTAAATTATTGCATTGAGGATTTGTTATGCAGGCCGACAATGCTAAATCATGCTAAAAGATGAGGGTGTATATCATTACACTGTAGATATATCAGATTGGGTCAGTATATTATTGGATTGAGGTATTTTTAGGTTTATTAACACTGTAATATGCTAGGGTTAATGTTTTGATTATTGTGTTTATACATAATTTAGATTGAGCATTCATTTCTATAACTACGCATTATGTCATTTGGTTGTGTTTAAAATGAAATTTATTTTCGATATTTCGTAATTATTGCAGTGTTTCTATTGCAAATTATTTTTGATTTTGTAGTTAAAATTTCTGTGTAGTGGGACAATGCTCAATCTCATTGAACCAGGTGACAATGTGTATAATGTTATTGAGCCTGTTGGATCAAATGCTCCGGCTTCGGGGTTGATGTTTGATTCTGTAGATGACATGTTCAATTTTTACAAAGATTATGGGAATGTGAATGAGTTCTCTATGAAGAAGAAGTCTATAACTAAGGATGTCAATGGGATTCATAAATATCTACTTTTAGTTGTGGGAGGTCCGATAAGTTTCATAGTCAGTCAAAGATATTGGTAAACCATCGTGCTTGTTCTAAAAATGATTGCAAGCTAGATTGGCTGTCCGTCTCTCAGCCGAGGGTAAGTGAGAGATTACGTTGTTTGATGATGAACATAATCATAATTTGAGTCCGAGTCAATCAAGGTTTCTCAGATGCAATAGAGAGATAAGTCCGCATATTAAGAGGCAATTGGAGATTAATGACATTGTAGACATTAGGCCTAACAAAAGTCACAATTCATTTGTGATTAAAGCTGGTGGACATGAGGATTTACCATTTTTAGAGAGGGATACTCGGAATTTCATTGCTAGAGCTAGAGGAATTTGTCTTTGTATTGGGGATGCAGATGTGATGCAAAGTTATTTCTTAAGAATGCAATCTAACAAAGATGAATTTTTCTCACTTATTGATTGAGATGACGAGGGCCGATTGCGAAATATGTTTTGAGCTGATCCGCATAGCAGGGCAGCATATCAATAATTTGGTGATGTTATTACATTTTACAGGACGTATTTGATGAACAAGTGTGACATGTCATTTGCCCCTTTTGTGGGTGTAAATCATCATGATCATCTGATTCTACTTGGTAGTGGTCTAATTTCAAGTGAAGATACCAAGAATTTTGTTTGGTTATTTAGTACTTTGCTGGCTTGCATGGGTGGTTCCCCCACAGGGTATTATTACTGATCAAGACTTAGCAATGAAGAATGCTATTGATATCGTTTTACCAAACACTAAGCACAAATGATGTTTGTGACATATAATGAAGAAAGTACCAGAGAAATTGGGCTCTCACAGAGATTATGAAGCTATTATTCAATTGCTTGGTGCAGTTGCATATGATTTTCAAGGCATTGATGATTTTGGAGGTAATTACATTGCATGTGTTTATTACACATTATATAATTATGTTCAGTATACATAACATTTCGTAGTGCATTATAAAGAGGTGCATTATAAAGAGGTGCATTATTGCATTATCAAATCTTTGATTTTCATATCGTCACTCAGGACTTACATGCAATTAGACTGTGCAATAGGGCCACAATGGTCATGTGTTTTTATTTTTAATTGTTATTGGTAATTATATTTTTCTTATATAATTTCACTTTTATTTTTTAATTTATTAGAAACATGGAGGATGTTGATGTATCTTCATTCATTGGAGGGGAATGCTTGGCTTTTTCAGTTGTATTCGAAGGAGACGTGGGTTCCAATTTTTGTTAAAAGGTATGTTTGGGTAGGAATGTCAAAAAATGATCGTAGTGAAAGTATGAATGCATTTTTCGATGTGTATGTGAATTCAAAGATTAAGTTAAAACAATTTATAGAACAATATGAGAATGCTTTGCGGAAGAAGATTGAGAAAGAGAACTTGGCTGATTTTGAATCGCTTAACAAGCAAATATATTGTTCGACAATTTATGAAATGGAGTCTCAAATTAGAAAGCTTTATATGGCTAACAAGTTTCTTGAGTTCCAAAAGTAATTGATTGAGATGATGTACTGTGAAATTAAATCAACTGAGAAGCTACCATATCATGTGTGGTACTATGTGAATGAAGATGTGGTGTTTGGAGAAGCTGGGAGGAAGAAAGTAATGTTTCAGGTATTGTACGATGGGTTAGAGGTGCTTTGTACTTGTTTGAGATTCGAGTTCAGGGGCATTTTGTGCCAACATCCTCTCATTGTTCTTATAGCTAATGATGAGTACACGCTGCCATTGATGTATGTTTGTAGGCGATGGAGGAAGGATTTCAAAAGATGTCATTCACGGGCGAAGGTGAACTATTCAAGTTGGTCAACAACATTGAACATTAACGCTATCATGATATCGTGAAATCATTTAATCGATTTGCGGATATAACTGCTGAAAGCGAGCTTCAATATATGAGTCTGATGAAATGGATTGATGATTATGTGAAACAGTTGTCACCTGGTGCAGTTACTCCTTTGGTACAAGTGACATTCAATTCGAACAACCTGATACCTAAAAGAGGAAAGGGACGTCCACCTAGTATCATTAAGAAGAGGATATTGGGAAGAAAACGCTGCCAGGGCAGTAGTAGCATAGCTGGTGTAGCATCTCAGGAAAATGAGGATGCGAAGATCACTTGATTAAGTACTCATATACGTGTACACTTCATAAGTTGTTGTGTTTAATTTATATATTTGTATAATTAGTCAAATATCGGGATGCTAATTTCTAATTTTCATTAGTTGTTAATTTGCAATATGTTTTTGTTCCTTTGTGGGAGATAAATGATTATTTTATGTTTGTAATCTATTAATATTTGTTACTCTATGGACAATGTACTCAATTTTTAAGAATGTATTAAGTTATAATTTAGATAAGTTCTCCGTAAATCATTTTGTCAATGTTTTTGTAAATAATTTGTGAATGTTTTTGTGTTATGCGTAATGTCTTACTAACTGGTTATGTGTATGTCCCTATGTGACAGTGTAATAAACAATGTCATATTCAATTTGCTCAATTTTTAGGACAATAACAGAATTGCATGTGAATTGGACAATGTTTTATTTTATCATTATTTCAATTTAATAGATATTTAATTACAGTCCAATGTGAGGTTATTATACCAAGTGAGCGGAGTTTAGGCAATTATTTAATTAAATGTTAATTTTACAGTGTATTAATACATTTATACATTAATATAATTTTTCTTTAACAAATGCCATTCATCAGTATGTTATAACATAATAATGTCATAAAAGTAGTGTAATAAACACTGTCATATTCAATGTGCTCAGTTTTTAGGACAACAACATAATTGCATGTGAATTGGACAATGTTTTATCATGCCATTATTTCAGTGTAATCGAAATTTAATTACAGTCCAAGGGGAGCTTATTGTACCATGTGAGAGGATTTTAGAAAATTATTTAATTAAATGTTAATTTTACGGTGTAATTTTTCTTCAAGAAATGTCATTTGTCTATATAACTGATAGAGTACAGCATTGACTACATGATTTGTCTATTTAATTATTAGCTGTCATCATTTTGTTGTCTCTTTAATTATTAGCTGTCATCATTTTGTCTCATATGTCTAGGCGTGTATCATGCTTCAACGTTCCACCGTAATCAACTCCATGATTCTAGGAAGATTATCATCACCCAAAGATGGGTTCCTTGTATAAATATAGCTGTCTCATTAGAATAAAAGACAAGCTGATTATAGTCATTATTCTCTTTTCTATATTTTCTACATGGTATCAGGAGCCTTGATCTAATCCTCTACCTTCTCTGTTTTTTTTTCTTTCTCCATCACCCACCTGTCTATTGTCTCTACCGTTCCACCATGACCACTGATAGTAGTCAAGTCATCATTCCTAACACTCAAGAGCCAACCAAGCCTCTGATTGTTGTCACAATCCACAATTCTATCAAACTTTCTCCCACGAATTATCTCTCATGGAAACTTCACCTTGAAGCCATTTTTATTGGCTATGATCTTCATCACTTTCTTGATGGGTCCCGTGCTCCTCCTCCAGCAACCATTACTACCAATAATATTGCAAAAGACAATCCGGAATATCACACTTGGAGACGCCAAGACCAACTTATCTTTGCTGCCCTTATCGGCACTCTCTCTCAACCTCTCATTCCCATCATCACTCAAGCCAAAACTTCTCATGAAGTATGGTCCATCCTGGCCAACACATATGCACGACCATCACGAGGGCATATTAAGCAGATCAAAGATCAGATAAAGAATGCTACTAAAGGCTCTCAAACTATTTCTGATTATATGCAATCTATCAAAACTCACACAGATGCATTGGCTGCTCTCGGGAAACCTATGGATGATGAGGATATCACTGAAAAAATCCTTGATGGATTGGACGAGGATTACCGATCCATTATTGATGTAGTTAATGGGCGTGACACACCCATTACATTCGAGGAGCTTCATGAAAAACTTATCAACCGAGAACTTTCTCTGGGTACTCGCAACACCACATTGACATCTCTCCCAGTCACTGCGAATCCCACCAATACCCGCCCACGGCCAGGTCACTCCAACAATCGGGGTCCTCGCTCCTCCTGGTCACCATCTTCTTCTTTTAACAACATGGGTTCTGCCTCTTATGTTCGCACACCTCGACCTTATCTTGGTAAGTGTCAGTGGTGTCGAGTTCAAGGTCATACTGTCCCTCAATGTCCTGTCTTTCGCCAGCAACAGCCTAACCTTCCAGCGCCTCCAGCACCTCGTCAAGCTCCTTGGCAGCCACGTCCATCAACTGCTTGGCAACCCCAAGCACATATTGCCACTCACAATACACCAAGTGCATGGCCACCACAAGCCCAGATTGCTACTACAAATTCTACTGCTCCAACACCTTGGCTCTTGGATAGCGGGGCATCCCACCATGTCACCCACTGATCTGAACAATCTCTCTCTTCACTCTCCATATGCTGGTACTGACGACGTTGTGATTGGTGATGGCACCGGCCTTCCTATAACACACACTGGTTTTACTTCTCTCCCTACACCCACACACATGTTTTCCTTGAAAAATGTTCTCTATGTTCCCTCCATGCACAAGAATCTCATCTCCATTTCAAAGTTTTGCATCAATAATTCTACCTCTATTGAATTCTTACCAACTTGTTTTTTGGTGAAGGATCTCCGCACGGGGCGAGTACTTTTACAGGGCCGTGTTAACAATGGTGTGTATGAGTGGCCGACCTTCCCCATTAAATCTTCTCCACTTGTTGCTTTCTCCAGCACCAAATCTACCCTTGCTGAATGGCACCAAAGGCTCGGTCATCCATCTCCACCAATTCTCCAGCATGTCATTTCTAAGTTTGAGTTATCCATGTCCTCTCCACTGCGAGACAACTTTCATTGCAATTCTTGCTCATGTAATAAAAGTCATAAGCTTCCATTTTCCACATCCACTCTCGTGTCTTACACACCACTTGAACTTATTTTCTCTGATGTATGGACATCTCCACTGCACTCCATTGATGGGTTTAAATATTATGTTATATTTGTTGATCATTTCACTAAATATGTCTGGTTTTATCCCCTCAAGCGCAAATATGATGTTCATGATCTCTTTATTCGCTTCAAATCCCTCGTGGAAAATTTCTTCCAAACCTCAATTAAAACTTTTTACTCTGACAATGGGGGGGGAATACGTTGCTCTCAAATCTTTCTTCAACTCCAATGGCATCTCTCATCTCACCTCCCCACCCCATACCCTGAACACAATGGTTATTCGGAACGTCGCCATCGACACATTGTTGAAACTGGTCTATCTCTTCTTTCTCATGCTTCCATGCCTCTATCATATTGGTCCTATGCCTTCTCCACTGCCGTCTATCTCATAAATCGACTCCCCACTCCCACACTCCAATACCTTTCACCTTATGCCAAACTTTTTGGGAAACCACCAAATTATTCCAAACTACGCACATTTGGGTGCCTTTGTTACCCTTGGCTCAAGCCATACACTTCTCATAAACTGGAACCTAAATCTCTCCCATGTATTTTTCTTGGGTACTCCAACTCTCAAAGTGCCTACATATGTCTGGAACCACACACCTCCCACATCTACCATTCTCGTCATGTTAAATTTGTGGAATCTATTTATCCCTTTCTCACACTCCACACTACTCTTGATCGCATCCAACATGACACACTTTCTCATTGGTGCTCCACCATCACTCTCCCACAAGCCACTACTACTTCACCATTACTAACATTGTCTTCTGCAGGTACTATCGCCCCTGTATTACCATCTTCACCCCCTCACGCCTTACCCATCTCCCCTGATAATGCCAACCACTCCTCCCTTGTACCCACCACCTCATCTTTATCATCTAATGACGCCACAAGCTCTTCTCCCGTCCACAATCCTTCAGCCCCAACCTCATTACCCTCCAATCACACACCCAACCCTTCCCCCCCTCGCACTATAGTCACCCGGGCTCGTAACCATATTCACAAACCCATACACAAACTTAATCTCACAGCCCAACTCTCCTCTCCTCCAACTGAACCTACTTCCATTGCACAGGCTCTCAAGCATCACCAATGGCGGCAGGCCATGTCTACTGAATATGAAGCTCTTGTTCGAAATGGCACTTGGTCCCTTGTTCCTGCCACTTCCACACAAAATTTGGTAGGTTGTAAGTGGATTTTTCGTCTTAAATACTTACCAGATGGGTCCCTTGACAGGTACAAGGCGCGTCTCGTTGCCAAGGGCTTTCATCAACGCCCTGGCATTGACTACCATGACACATTCAGCCCGGTGGTTAAACCTACTACAGTCCGAATTGTTCTGACCATTGCCGTAACATATGGTTGGTCTCTCCGCCAACTTGACATCAACAACGCATTTCTTCAAGGCACACTGACTGAAGATGTGTTCATGGCACAGCCACCCGGTTTTGTTGACCGTGATCACCCACATCATGTTTGCAAGCTTCACAAGGCTATTTATGGCCTTAAACAGGCACCTCGTGCTTGGTATCATGAACTCCGTCACTTTCTACTTCAGTCTGGGTTTCTTAATTCTTTTGCAGATTCCTCATTGTTCATTTTCAATCATGCCTCAACCATTCTCTATCTCTTGGTCTATGTGGATGACATCATCATTACTGGTAACAACACCAAGGCGGTACACCATTTTATTAGCATCTTTGCTCAACGGTTTTCCCTTACGGACTTAGGGGACTTGACTTATTTCCTTGGTGTAGAAGTTGTGCCTCATCAACATGGTCTTCTCCTCTCCCAGCGACGATATATCAGTGAACTTTTAACTCGTACTCATATGACTAATGCCAAACCAGTGGCTACCCCCTTGCCCACTTCTCCCACTCTTACACTCCACTCGGGTACAGCACTTTCCGACCCTACTGAATACCGTGCAGTAGTGGGCAGTTTACAATATCTCTCATTGACGAGACCAGACGTTGCTTATGTGGTAAACAAGTTATCACAGTTCATGCATCGCCCTACTCATGATCATTGGAATGCTGTCAAACGGGTGCTAAGATATCTTTGTGGCACTTTGGATAAAGGTGTGCTATTTCATCGGCATTCAACACTTACTCTCCATGCCTTTTCTGACTCGGATTGGGCTGGTAATAAAGATGATTTCTGCTCTACTGGTGCTTATATTGTCTATCTTGGCCCCAACCCCATCTCTTGGAGCTCTAAAAAGCAACAAGCTATTGCTCGTTCTTCGACTGAAGCGGAGTATCGCACTGTTGCCAACACTGCAGCCGAACTCCGGTGGATTAGTTCTCTCTTAACTGAACTTGGTGTCAATATCCCACACCAACCTGTCATCTACTGTGATAATATTGGTGCAATAAACCTATGTGCAAATCCAGTCTTCCACTCTCGCATGAAACACCTCGCATTGGATTATCATTTTATTCGTACTCAAGTTCAGACTGGTCTGCTACGAGTCACGCATGTTTCATCCACCGATCAACTTGCTGATGCACTCACCAAGCCACTAAACCGGAATCGGTTTCAACTTCTTCTTAACAAGATTGGACTCTTTTCTAGAAGCCCCATCTTGCGGGGGGGCATGATAGAGTACAGCATTGACTACATGATTTGTCTATTTAATTATTAGCTGTCATCATTTTGTTGTCTCTTTAATTATTAACTGTCATCATTTTGTCTCATATGTCTAGGCATGTATCATGCTTCAACGTTCCACCGTAATCAACTCCATGATTCTAGGAAGATTATCATCACCCAAAGATGGGTTCCTTGTATAAATATAGCTATCTCATTAGAATAAAAGACAAGCTGATTATAGTCATTATTCTCTTTTCTATATTTTCTACATGGTAATATTGAATTGTAGAGCAGCCATTGATCCTCTTCGATGTCGAGGACTAACATTGTCCAATGGTTCGGAGTACGGTGGTTACCTACACAGAGCAGAGGGAATAGTGTATATCTGAATTTGAGGACATTTTGACGTATCTTGTCAGTTAAGTTCTTTTTCACCAAAGCTAGTCTGTCCATCTTTAGGAATGACATTGCCATATTGTTGATGACAAAAGATTTTGCTGTCTGGGTGCACTGGATGATGTCTTCACTAACATTGTCTTGCAACTCAGTGAGGTGCTCAGCATATGCGTTGATAAGCCGCAAGGCCATAAGCATTCAAAGTATAGGTTGATAATGTAAAATCTAAGTCAATTATTAGATGTTGAATATGTACTCACATTGGCGGTCACCATGTTACAGTTAACCAATGTCACCATGTCTTTCCACGTTAAGAAATCGTCCCAAGCCAAACCATTACACTAATAATTCATGCATTAATAAATGAAGATGTAATTAATTACATTGTGATAGCACAATATGTATAATGGTCACTGTCATATTTCATGAAATATTCACTCAGTGTAAACATATTTATAATGCAATGCATTATGAAGTGCAAAGCCATATTACCAATTGTTGTGTCATATACTATCAACATCATAGTCAAAGTAACAGTAAGAATTTAATAACTTATCAAATGCAACGTATTAGCAGAACTTCCTCATTTTTGTTTTGCCTTTCAATTTTCAGTAGTTTTACCTTCACCTCTGGTGTCAGGTACTTGTAAACTGGTGATCTTTTTTCCATAACCATTGCTTTTTTTGTGTGCTCCACCATTTGGTGTTCCTCCACATTGTACACTTCAAATTCAGATTCAGAGATTACATTCTTACCTTTATGATGTACTTTCTGTCTTTTGATATCTGTATACTCAAAATTTGAGTCAACCTTTGCTACAAGGGTTTCGTTTTAATTCTTCTAATCATCGAAGGTGTCACATTTTTCCTCTTGTACATCCGTTTTTGTTGGACAGTACATGAAGGATCTTCATTGGCTTTGGTCGACTGCTCTCCGCTTTCTCTTTATACTGGTCCATATCTAGTTCTCGAACTTACAAAGGAAGAACTTCAACTACGGGCAACACTTTTATGTTTGTCTGGAACACTGCAATGATATCATCAACGTCTGCTTTCAGTTTCTCGAATTTCGACTTTAATTGTTGGTTATCCTTCACAGCTTCTTCATGAACAACATTCACTTCATGCAGTTTCTTCTTCAGATTATCGATTTCCTTATTTTTACATGAAAATTCAGATCTCATATCCTTCACATATACTTCGTATTTTTCTTTCTCTTTTGTTTGTACTGCAATCTCGATATGCAATTGTTCAATTTCTTGATCACCTACTTGTTTCTCTTTCTCCAGCACTTGTATTCTCTCTAATGCATCAACTATTGATCCTGCTGCCTCCTGTAGTGGCTCATTAACTACATGAGTGTTGGATGTCTCTAATTCTTTATCATGGGAATCAATGGTATCTTTATCAGGAGTGATAACTTCATTAAATAAAGTTTCCAATCGACGACGTGGAGTTGCCAACTTTGTACTGTCTTTTACATGACGAATATCATCACAACTAATGTTTGGGTCTGTTTGCTTGCACTGCGTAACTGAATTTGATGCTGAAAATTCATAGTTGTGCTTTCTTCCTTGGTCATCTTTAACACGCCTTCAATCACCCCGCAGCCTGCAAGTAATTGCAAGTTGAAGTTAATAAAATATTGAAGTTACATATAAATCAAATTTTAAATTGCAGTATATTATTAGCCAATATACATTTTCAATGTCATTTTTAATATTTTATACATTGCTCGATGTCAATGTGACATATGCAATGCAATAAATATCTTGTAATAACTCAATGTACTAAACACAACAATGTCATGGAGGAAACCATATAAAGCATGTCAAACAACATATGCAACGCAATAAAGTTCTTGTCACAAATCAATGTATTAAAAACGACAACTTCATGGATGGAACCATAATACATGTCAAACAACATATGCAATGCAATAAAGATCATTATACAACTCAATGTATTAAACACAACAATGTCATGGAGGCAAGATAAAACATGCCAAATATATAAAGAGTGCAGTTATGTTAAGTGTTTTACCTTTTTTCCCTCTAAAGTTGTCAATGTATATAGCCTTGAAGTTAGTTGGCCAACCACTGATGTCCCACTTTAAGAATCTAGGAAGTTTTCCATCATTAACTGGTGAAAAGATGTTGGAGTGCTCACAAAACCAATACTGTAATATGGAAACTTAATTGTGTTAGTCCAATTTATAGTTGTGACATATTAATGCGTGTAATAATATAAAGTGCTTACCGATAACACG
This sequence comes from Euonymus europaeus, assembly GCA_963580455.1. NCBI lineage: Eukaryota > Viridiplantae > Streptophyta > Magnoliopsida > Celastrales > Celastraceae > Euonymus > Euonymus europaeus. The sequence continues at coordinate 9,755,466 of OY756957.1, read as the reverse complement.
GTCACACATTCAATCACTTTTCTCGGCTCATTGTGATTCTTTTTTTATCGATTCCATTAGATGATCACAAATAGCCTTCGACCAATAGTATTGTTTTATTGCATCAAGGTCATAGACATAGTCTATGAAGGCCCATGGAATTTGCTCAGCCCGTGTGCAAAAAAATATGGTCAAGCAGGTATATAGCATCAACAGACGTGCCAAATCAGATGCATCGTTATCCCCTTTCCCCATAAAATCTTTATGGATGGCTGATTTTATGATCTTTGCTTTCATGTGTGTTACATTGCTGTCAAAATTTCTATTGACAAAAGCATTGTCTGATGGCTTCGAGTTCCTACCAATTTTTATGCGAACGTTGCCCGACTCTACGCCAAATATTAATGCAATATCTGTTTCATCAAGATTCAACTTATTTGAACCGATAGCAAAGCAACTATGTCTATCATTGTAGGTACGGATGATATAACATATGAAATTCTCATTCTTTTTTGTCTTCAATGGTTTGTTGTCTTTGTACTTCAAGGTTGACCACAAGTAGTAGAATGGTGTTTTTCAGATGGCTGTTTCTTGCTGCTTGTTTATATCAAGACTGTCTAGTATGGTTTTCAAAGCGCCAAGATTAGATTTGAACTGCATTTCTTTGCGAGACTTATGTGACTTCTTCGATGACGATGCCTTTCTTTCAAAGATTTCTTTCAGTATGTCTTGATCGGGTTGAAGTAACAGATTTTGTTGGGCTACGCCTGAGCGGTTCTTTCCAGTAATCTTCCCTGTTCTCTCGAGCTTCTTGGAAGTTCTTGAGGTACTGTTCTTGAAGGTTCGTTGTAATCTTGTTGGATCAATCAATAAAACCTGTGGATGCATTCTACATTTTATTGTGATAAGTTCTTGGTAATTCTTGATTTGTTAATGTCATTTCTTGTTGTTGATCTGAGTTCATTACAATTTGAGATAAGTTGCTAAGGACTTGATTTTCGATAGAAGAAACTTCCTTTAGTGAGTAGAAGCCCATCATTTGTAATAAATTTGGTTCTAATATTACGAAGATGGGACCACATGCATACTTACATGAATGTGCCTTCTCTTAATTACCTACAATAAAAGGAATCATAGACGTCCATCATGATTGAATATGACTCCAAAATGAATTGATTGTTCACAATTATGAGCATTGTATTTTTTTTCTTTTCTTCTCATAGTGTTGAGGTAGCCTACTCTTCTTGATTTTTGTCTATTTGTTGTTGAGTATTCTCTTCTTCCTTTTGCCTCCACTCAACAGGGATAACCATGAACTCAGCTTGTATTTTTGTTTATTTACTATTATCGTTTCTGTTGATTTGTGACAGAACTGTACTGGGCGGTGTGCCTAGGCGCGGTTACTGCAATGCCTAGAGCAGATTTGGTATTTTGGTGTTGTGGTTGATCAGTGAACAATCTGGCCTGGGCGTGGCTACTGTAGCGCCTAGGGGGGTACTGTAGCGCCTAGAGCAGAATCAGTTTTTGGTGTTTTTGGTTGTTCTGTACTGGGCGGGTTACTGTAGCGCGCATAGGCGGGTACTGTAGCGCCCAGTACAGATTGTGATTTTGAGAGAGATTTTGAGCGTTAGCGCCTAGGCGAGTTACTGTAGCGCCTAGGCGCCCATGCATTTTCTAGGTTAAAAACAGAACCCAATGTTTGTTTTTCATAGGAGTGAAACTGTGTGTTCTTGTACTCTCTCAACCTAAAATACAAAAATCGATCACCCTTCTACCCGTGGACGTAGGCTAACGCCGAACCACGTAATTCTTGTGTTCTTTATGCTTTGATTACTCTTTATCTCTACTTGTGATTCTACACAATCCATTGGTTTGTTCTGGATTTCCAAAACAAGGGTTTCGGCGATTTGTTCAATCCGCTGCATATTTGAGGTTCAAATCGTAACAATTGGTATCAGAGCTTAAGGTTAGTGATTCTTTGGGTTCCTTTGTTGATTCCAAATAGATTTTTGCTTGGGTGGAGGATTTGAGAAGTTAGTGCCCACAAGGTGTTTGATGAAATTTCTGTGAGAATTTTGTGTTGTTTTTGGGTTGCTATTGCCTTGATTTTCTGCTGAGATTGTCATCTATTTGGGATTATTGCCTTGTTTGTGTTGAAATCAAGTTGTTTAGAAAATGTCTAGTGAAGAGGATGTTCCAGTTGTAACTACCAAAGGCAAAGGTGTTGCAAGTGCTTTGGGTAGTGGAAAGTTCCGGGTAGACATTCTAGGGTTGTGTCGAAGGAGTCATTGGATGTAGAAAAATTTGATGGGACAAATAATTTTGGTCTATGGCGTGGCAAAGTGATGGATGCTTTAGCACATCAATATCTTGATGAAGTGTTGGAAGACAAGCCGAATGACATTGATGATAAAGAATGGGCACATATGAACAAACGTGCATGTGGTACTATCCGAAAATGCTTAGCGAGGGATTTGAAGTACTTGGTACTTGATGTGAGTTCTGCTAAGGGGATGTGGCAGATTTTGGAGGATAAGTACATGAAGAAAAGCATCGAGAATCGTCTCCATTTGTTGAGGAAGCTTTATCGCTTCACTATGAGGAGGGGTGCATCTTTGAGTGAGCACTTGAATGAGTTCACTAAATTGCTTGCTGACTTGGCGAATTTAGAAGAAATTGTCAAGGATGAGGTGAAAGCCTTGTTATTGTTGAATTCACTTCTTGAGGAATTTGAGAACTTTGTAAACACTTTGATACATGGGAAGACGGAATTGAACTATAATGAAGTGTCTACTGCATTGTTGAATTTTGAATTCAGAAAGAAGGATAAAGAGGCATCACGTGATTCACAATCAGAGGCATTGTTGGCAAGAGATGGGAGGTCGAGAGATAGAAAGAAATCTGGTGGTGGTTCTTTGCGGGGTCGTTCCAAATCAAGAGGAGGACGACAGCTTGCGAAGGATGAGTGTGCTTTTTGCCATGAGAAAGGGCATTGGAAGAAAGATTGTCCAAAGGCGGCAAAGAAGAAGAATAACTCCACTTCTTCGTCGGTTAATGTTGCTCAAAAGAAGAGTGAAGATGAGGACTCGGACTACTCAATGGTCATTTCATCAGTTGTATGTTCCGCAAGTACTAGTTAGTGGATCTTGAATACTGGTGCTACATTCCATGTGTGTCCCAACAAGGATTGGTTCTCTAGCATTGAGAAGTTAGAGAATGGTGTTGTTCTGATGGGGAATTCTCAACCTTGTCGGATTATGGGGATTGATAGCATTCAGTTGAAGTTGCATGATGGAGTGGTAAGAGAGTTGAAAGATGTTAGGTTTGTCCTAGGGCTGACAAAGAACCTCATCTCCATTGGTCAGTTGGAAAGTAGAGGTTACCGGATTGCTATTCAAGATGACATTTTGAAGGTAATTTCTGGAGCAATGGTTTTAATGAAAGGCACTAGTGAGAGTAATTTGTATTACTTGAAGGGGAATACAGTTATAGGCTTAGCAGCAGCTACTAGTGAGGCTACAGATTCTGCAGCCAAGTTGACTACCAGATTATGGCATATGCGATTGGCGCATACAGATGAAAAATCTTTGCATAAACTTGTTCAGCAAGGATTATTGAAAAGTGTCGTTGCCTGCAAGTTAGATTTCTGTGGGCATTGTGTTCTGGGCAAGCGGAAAAGAGCTACATTTGGGACAGCTATCCACAAGACTAGTGAGATACTGGATTATGTGCACACAGATGTTTGGGGTCCTTCCAAGAATGCATCACTTGGCGGGAAAAATTATTTTGTGACTTTTGTTGATGATTACTCTAGGAAGTTATGGGTGTACACCATGAGGCGTAAAGATGAAGTCCTAGAGACGTTTGTGAGGTGGAAGAAAGTCATGGAGAATCAGACTGGCAGAAAAATCAAGGTGCTCCGTTCAGATAATGGTGGGGAGTACACTTCTGATCCGTTCTTGCAGTTGTGCCAGAATGAAGGTATCCAAAGACACTTCACAATAAGGGGAACACCGCAACAGAATGGGGTGGCAGAACGCATGAACAGTACTTTGCTGGAGAGGATACGGTGTATGTTGTCTAATGCTGGATTGGACAAGGCGTTTTGGGCTGAGGCATTGACTTATGCTTGTTATCTCATCAATCGGTTGCCTTCGGCTGCGTTACAAGGTAAAACTCCTATGGAGGTATGGTTTGGTAAGTCTGCTTAGGATTATGATTCCCTTCATATTTTTGGGTGTCTTGCTTATTATGATGTCACAGATAGTAAGTTGGAACCACGTGTTAGAAAAGCTGTATTTCTAGGTGTGAAAAAGGGAGTTAAAGGCTATAAGCTATGGGATCCAAAATACAAGAAGATTGTGCTGAGCAGAGATGTGATTTTTGATGAGGTTTCCATGATGAAACCAGAAGTCTCCAAGCAGGTAGAGAATTCAACCAATTTCATGAAGGTTTCGCAGCAGGTGGAGATAGATGTAGCTTCACCTTCGGATAATATTCTAGTTCGTACTGTATTTGAAAATGCTATTGAGGTAGATGATGGTTATGAGGGTCAGCCTCCTATGGATGTAAACACTGATGCAACCCAGGTTGATGGAGGTGATGATCCAAATACAATTGATGATGTTTTAGCTTTTAAGGCTCGTATTCCTGGTGTACAGGAGTCTATTGCAACAACTAAAGGTGTCCGTGAGAGAAAGACACCTAGTTGGCTCACGAAGGATATGATTGTGGCCTATACACTTTCGGCTATTGATGACGATATTTCAACTACTTATCGACAGACTGTTCAAAGTGTTGAGGCTGATATGTGGCAGTTGGCTATGGAGGAAGAGATGCAGTCTCTCCTCAAGAACCAAACATGGGAGCTCTGTGAGTTACCTAAGGGTAGAAGAGCTATTGGGTGCAAATGGGTCTACAACAAGAAGGAAGGATCTCCTGAAGGTACTGTTCTCTACAAAGCTAGGTTGGTAGCTAAAGGCTACGCTCAACGGGAAGGTATTGATTATAATGAGGTGTTTTCTCCAGTGGTGAGACATACTTCCATTCATATTTTGTTGGCTTTGGTAGCAGAGTTTGATTTAGAGTTAGCTCAGTTGGATGTGAAAACTAAGTTTTTGCATGGTGATTGGCAAGCTATGGAATGGATTCTACGATATTTGCATGGTACTGTGGATGTTGGTTTAATGTTTGAAAAACATATATATGAGAATGTGTTGAGTGCTGGATATGTGGATTCTGATTTTGCTGGTGATTTGGACAATAGTCGGTCTACTGCTGGATTGGTTTTTACTTTGGCAGGAGGACCGATTAGTTGGAGGTCTACTTTGCAGTCTACTGTGGCTTTGTCGTCTACGGAGGCAGAGTATATGGCTCTTAATGAGGCCGTGAAGGAAGCTGAATGGTTGCTTGGTATGTATGGTGAGTTAGGTTTGTTGCAAAGCAAGCTTGATGTGTATTGTGATAACATGGGCGCCATTCATTTGGCGAAGAATCAGGCTTACCATATGAAGACCAAGCACATTAAGATTAGGTATCATTTCATCCGCAAGATTCTTGAGGAAGGTGCCATATTTGTGAAGAAGGTTGATACAAAGGAGAATCCAGCTGATATGTTAACCAAGGTGGTTCCGGTGAGCAAGTTTAGTCCCTGTCTCGACTTGCTCCATATTCTCTCTGTTGGTGGTTAGCCTCGATGGAGGCATTTGATAGAACTACGATGGGCTTGATCCTTGAGGGGTACGTAGGCAGCCATTGCGATGGTGCAGCCGTTGTTTGGGAGATTGGGTGTTGTTTGATACAGTTGTACAGTTGATTGTTTTGTGGTGCAACTGGTTGTTTTCTGTATTGGGTATATGTTGCTGCATGGAGTATGTTTTGAATTTGTTGTCTATGCAGGCGTGGTCGTCACAGATTTGAAAATCAGTGCCGAGTGGAGATTTGTGACAGAACTGTACTGGGCGGTGCGCCTAGGAGCGGTTACTGTAGCGCCTAGAGCAGATTCAGTTTTTTGGTGTTGTGGTTGATCAGTGAACAATCTGTACTAGGCGTGGGTACTGTAGCGCCCAGTACAGATTGTGATTTTGAGCGTTAGCGCCTAGGCGAGTTACTGTAGCGCCTAGGCACCCACGCGTTTTCTAGGTTAAAAACAGAACCCAGTGTTTGTTTTTCATAGGAGTGAAAGTGTGTGTTTTTGTACTCTCTCAACCAAAAATACAAAAATCGATCACCCTTCTCCCCGTGGACGTAGGATAACGCCGAACCACGTAATTCTTGTGTTCTATATGCTTTGATTACTCTTTATCTCTACTTGTGATTCTACACAATCCATTGGTTTGTTCTTGATTTCCAAAACAAGGGTTTCAGCGATTTGTTCAATCCGCTGCGTATTTGAGGTTCAAATCGTAACAGTTTCAGTTACGGAGTGGTTCGGAATCATCTGTACTCTCTCTTTTTATATAATGTTTGATTTATTTTCGAAATTTTCAACCACTTTTTGAATTGTCTATCTTTTCCCTCTAATTTACTTTTGTTCTACTGTGCTTGCATTGATATCTATATTTTTATGTACGTTGAATTTCTAGCTCGAAATTAACAGATTATTTATTTTACATCTCAAACTTCGTGCACTGGTCTTCATAAGTTGTTGGGTTCCTGGAGATGGTAGCGCACACATATATATATATATTGAAAGTGGAAAGATATCATTAAACAAAATTTGGAATTACAACTTGAGAGATAAGCAGTTGGCACGAGTCACTCCACACTTTATCTAATGAAGTACGAATTGCGAACTACGCTAGTTCGTGGGCAACTTTATTCCCGAAACGAGATACATGGTGACAAAAGTCATAACCGGCCAAAGAGCTAATCAACTCAATATTAGAAACAATAGAGCCCATAGTGGAACACTCACGAGGGTGGTTAATTGCATGAACAACCATCAAGCAATCAGATTTATAGCTTTCAAGAGGACACCCAAAATCAAGAGCAAGACAGTCCCTCACGAGGGTGGTTAATTGCATGAACAACCATCAAGCAATCAGATTTATAGCTTTCAAGAGGACACCCAAAATCAAGAGCAAGACAGTCCCTCACGAATAGCCAACAACTCCGTAACAAACACATCAAAAGATCCCTGGATACCTAAAGCCCAACAAGACAATACAGAACCATCGTGATCCCTAATAATTCCACCTACTCCAATGAAGTCCAAATCATCAAGAATGGCCGCATCTACATTCATTTTAAGCCTTCCAAATGAAGGCCGACTCCAAACTCTCGGACCTTCTGTATCACATGGGGGGTGGGAGGGCAGGGTGGCACAAGCAGCCTTACTTGAGCTTTTTGAAACTCATATAAATACGATGCTGCCCAGTTAGGTATCTCCATGGCATCTATTTGTACTACATTGAAAAGGCTTTGATTGCGTCTTCGCCAAATCGACGAAAGCACCAAACAAAACAACTAGTGTCAAAGTTAGCCTTGGGGAGCGACGAACACAACATACAAAATGTATCAGCTATAGATAAATATTTGACTGAGTGCATAGCCTCACTAAAGCCAAGTACCATCCATAAGCACTCCAATTGTTCACATTGAAAAAGCAATGTTGGATGTCTTCCATCTCCACCACCTAGGAAGCCATGGATCCTTGAAGACCCAAACCAAGCCTCTTATTCACCAACGGAGTCCAGATAGCAATAAATCTCTACCCCACAAAATACTCCTCCAAAGCCATGAACAACCACTGGTAGCTTCACTTTCACAAAAATTAGAAGGTGAAAAATATTTTCCTTGAAGAACAAGTGAGGCAAGAGAGCTTGGGAATAGATAATCCGCCAAGCCTGTTTAGCAAGAAGGGCTTGGTTGAAAATTCCAATGTCCCTAAAACCTAATCCACCCGAGGACTTAGATTTACAGAGAGTTTCCCATTTAATGCAAGCTATTTTGCGTTGTCCACCACTAGATCCCCACCAAAAGGACATGAATAATGATATGAGTTCTTAGCAAAAATAATCCAACAATCAAAATAAACTCATGACATACGTGGGAATAAATAGTACTACTTTAATAAGAACCTCCTTGCCACCAACAGAAAATAGTTCTCTATGCCAACTAGAAATCTTTTTTCGAACACGATCTAGAATATGCTAAAAGGTCTTGCATTTGCATTCGCCAACAACTGTCAGGAGACCCAAATATTTATCATGAGACTGAACTGAGTTAAGGCCTAACTCTTGCAAGATGGCAGATACAATACCCGCCTCTATATTAGGACTCAAAGTAATAGCTGATTTACTATAATTGATTTTGTGGTTGATCAGTGGCCAATCTGTACTAGGCGAGTTACTGTCGCACCTAAGCAGGTACTGTAGCGCCTAGTACAAAATACGATTTTCAGAGATTTCTTGAGCGTTAGCGTCTAAGCGCACACGCATTTTCTGGGTTAAAAACACAACCCAGTGTTTTTGTTTTATGGAGAACTTCTTTTGTATTCTCTCAATCTCAATAAGAAAAACAATCACCATTCTCCCCGTGGACGTAGGCTAACACCAAATCACGTAATTATTGTGTTCTTTAGGCTTTGATTACTCTTTATCTCTACTTGTGATTCTACACAAATCCATTGGTTTGTTCTTGATTTCTAAAACAAGGGTTTCAACGATTTGTTAAATCTGCTGCGTATTTGAGGTTCAAATCGTAACATATTGCACGAGTAAAAATCAGACTATCATATGCAAGAAAGAGATGACTAATACGTGGGCAGTTCCGAGCATACCTAAATCCCAAAATATCACTATTCACCTCCGCTTGGGATATTAAAGACAAGAAATGTGGCGCCCCGACCCGGAATTCATGCACTGAGCCGGGAGTGCCACTTTAGGCGTGTGCCCCGTCACTAAGGACCTCACCACACGCCAACCTAACCCCGAATTCTAACAGAAATCCGACAGCACCTCCCCGTATATCGGAGGGTGCCAACCTGGAGTCACATCTCATTTAATACGTGAAAGAAAATCAATAATAATCAGAGAAGTTCCACAGCCTAACAGGGCCTCTGGCCATCTATCCATATTCACACACTAGGCAGGGCCTCAGGCCTCCTAATCACATGCAGTCAATAAGCAAAACATATTCATACCAATAATATCATCAAAGACTATCAAAGTCTATCAATCTGGACCCAAGGTCCACTATCCAGGTACGGGAGTCCCGATCACACGGCATACCTCCCGTACCATCCATCCAACATACCGAAAAGGTATTTAAGCAACACAATAGTCAACCCATTAAAGTACTATATGTACTTAATTCATAACCAAGATTCTCAAACACTCAATAAAAATCCTAATGCTCCTAGGGTGGCCTTCCATGTCACGCCGCCTCCTACTGATCCACAACCTGGTTCTCAGCACCAGTCTCACCTGAAGGATACAGAAAATAAATAGGGTGAGCAGGAGGCTCAGTAGGGAAAATAAAATGAATCATAAGAACGTAAAGGCTGAATATTGAAACAAGCTCAGTGCAGCAACATGTCATCCAAAAATGTCACAACAATGTATAACCTCGGGCTACACCCTATAACGCCTGGCACTAGGCAACGAATATTCCAGAAAACCATCGAAACCCTTACACTTTGCCCCGGAACGACTATAGGTGCACCTACACAATGGAAATCTCGATTCCGGCAATGACGTGCCCCTTCGGTATCCAACATCATCACAAAAGTATAACCTAAAGATACTACGAGTCCATACTCGTAGACCCGATGCATCTAAAATTCATGTCCCATTATGTTATGCAAAAGAAGATCATATATATAACAATCCTATATATAAATACATAACTACGTGATGCATGATCGAGGATTATCATACCCAATAGATGATTGAGCATTCAAAGGTTATGCACTTCATCAATAATCAACAATAAGGTTCGTTCTTCCTAAGGAACAATTTAGGCAAGAACACAAATAATAAAGACCAATGAAGAATTTCAAGCGCTCTTTTGAGTAGAACCATACGATAGAAAATGGGGTAAGAATCCCTACCTCAAGTTGTGCACAACACACAATCCAAATTCCAAGAATTCGGGTTTAAATCCCCCTTTCACCAACCTAACCATATTTCATCATTCCAATCCATATATACATGTCAATAACACACATTTATCATAACAATAACAATTCCAATACCAAATCCAAGAGAGACTAACCTTCTCTCTCTAGAATTTCCTCCAAAAATCTCCAATCTCAACCCAAGCTCAAATCAACTCCAAATCATAAACCAATCTACATATACATCCAAAATCAACCTATAAACAACATATCTAAGCCTTACCTTCCATCTATTAAAGAATCAAACAAATATAGGAAAAAACCCTAGAATTCCAAAACTATGAAAACTCACCTCAAACCTTCAAAGCTTCCTTAATTCCACCTTGATTCTTGACATGCTTCATGAATCCATGGAAAACCAAGCAAAAACCTCAACAAATCTCCTTATCTCTCTAAGTTTCTCACTCTTTCTCTCTCTTCTCGGGCTCTCCAAGTGATAGAATGCAGAAATGTCGAACTCTGTTTCTTAAAAACTGATTTCCCGATAGCCGTCCGGACGCCCTAAGCATCCGTCCGGACGGATTACTGTTCCTGTAACACACTGCCCTCAATCTAGGCATATCCGTCCGGACGCCCAATTATCCGTCCGGATGGATTACTATTCACAGAACCCTTCTGCCTTCCGTTTAGGCATATCCGTTCGGACGCCCAATTATCCGTCCGGACGGATTACTGTTCATAGAAACCCAGTTTTTTCTCAAATTTATTTTCTGTCTCGGTCTAAGCTTCGATTTGATATATTATGGGCCCGAAACGGACGTATACACTAAAAGTTATGACCGATTTACCGAACCTAGTTCAAAAACTATTCTTTAGGGTCTTATACACTTCCAATGGTCCGTTATCTCTTCGAACCCATTTTTCAGTAACTTATTACTTAAAATTTAACCAAACATAATATTTTTGGGTCGGGATCTCACAAGAAGGACTCTGCACAAAGTAAGAACAAGTATGGAGACAATGGACAGCCTTGGCACAGGCCCCTAGAAGGAATGATACAACCTTCTGGCTTACCATTTAAAACCACTACCATAGATGACGTAGAGATACAATCCATGACTCGGCTTACCCACTTCTCTCCAAAGTCCATATGTATCATATCATACTATGTTCCAAGAAACACCACTCAACTCTATCGTACGCCTTACTTATGTCAAGCTTCATAGCCATAAAGCCTTTCTTGGCTTTGGACTTGTGACAAAGAGAATGAAGAGATTCAAAGGCTATAATAGCATTACCAGTGATGAATCTCCCCAAAATAAATGCACTTTGATTTTTAGAAATAATAAAGGAGAGAACAGTCTTTATCCGATTTGCAAGTCTTAGTAATGATTTTTTAAATTACATTACAAAGACTGATAGTTCTGAAATCCACCACCATCTTAGGATCCTTCTTCTTTGGGATAAGCACAATATTTGTAGAATTAAATTCAAGCGCCGAGAAACCATCATTCAATATCCCTAGGCAAACTCGACAAATATGGTCTCCAACAATATCCCAATGCTTCTGATAAAATATGGCATGAAATCCATCGGGCCCCGGTGCCTTGGTGCCACCCATTTGAAAGAGAGATTGCTTGATCTCCTCCACTGTAAATGGAGAATCCAACAAATGTTGGTGTTAAGTCTAGACTCACACATACTAAATAGAGTAGACACGAAATTCAAAGACTGAAAAGATAAACACAATAGAGAATATACTTCTCGTATTATTCAAATTGAACTTGCACCATCCATTTATAGGGATATTACATGTTATTAACTAGGAGGAAATAAAGCATAATCAAAACAAAAAGTAACGGAACAAACAAATAGAAAAAAAACTTCAGAAGAATAGGTCTTCTGCAGCCCACAGCTTGCTTACAAACAAGGACCTTATTCTCCACCTCATTGCTGACTTGGTCACAACCAGACTTGGTTTTAACTCTCTTTCAAACTATGTCTGGTTGTGCTCTCCTTCACACCTCACTTCTTTCATGCTGAGCTTATCTCTTAATTACATGAAACTCTTGAATGGCAATGGTTTAGTAAAAATGTCAACCACTTGTTTAAGTGTATGACAGTAAGCCAATTCAATAGTTTTATGCTTAACATGATCTCTTATATATTAAGTGAAACTTGGTATCAATGTCTTTGCTTCTCCCATGTTGCACCGGATTCTAGGCAAGCTTTATTGCTGACATGTTGTCGACATAAATCATGGTTGGATCTTGTTGTGGAAACTTCAAATCCATCAACAGATGCTTTAGCGATATCGCCTCACAAATTGTAGAGGCTACTACTAAATATTCTGCTTTACACGAGGACAAAGCCACATACCCAATAGTGCTTTAATGTCTTTTCAATTGGATCTCGACCCCAATCACTATTTGAGTATCCTATCACCTCAAAGTTCTGACCACATGTATAATATAAGCCAAAATTCAAAGTTCCTTTTAATATACCTCAAAATTATCTTGGTTGCTTGCCAATGTGACTCCTTTGGCATCTCCATATAACGAATTAATAAACCAACAACATACACTATGTCGGGTTGCATCGTTATCAGGTACCTGAGACTTCCGATTAAACTCTTATATGGAATTCAATTGACAGCATCTCATTCTCCATCAATAGAAAATGCATGATTTGTTACAATAGCAGTATTCACAATGCTACAGTTGCTCATCTTGAATTTTTCAAGTATCTCTACCATGCACTTCTTCTGGGAAAGAAAAATGCCATTATCCTCTTGACAAACTTGGATACCTAAAAAATAGGACATAAGTCCAACATCGGTCATCTCAAATTCCTGGAACATATTCTTCTTGAAATTATTGAACATGGCTTCATTGTTTCCCATAAATAGCAAGTCATCCACATCAATGCATAGCACCATGAAACCACCACCTTTTGCTTCCTTGGTATATATTGAATGCTCATACACACACTGCTCAAAACCATCTCCTTTAAGATACCCGTCTAGCCGTGAATTCCAAGCTCTTTGAGCTTGCCCAAGCCCATACAACGCTTTCTTCAAATGACAGACTCTGTGCTCCTCTCCTGGTACATAGAAACCTTTTGGTTGTTGCACGTACACTTCCTCCTCAAGTTCTCTATTAAGAAATGCAGATTTGATCGAGTTGGTATATCTTCCATCTTTGAGCTACTAAAAGTGAAAAAAATTAATCATATTGTATCAAATATGATTACAGGAGCAAATACCTCATCATAGTCGATCTCGTATTGCTGTCGGTATTCTTTTGTCACAACCCTTGCCTTGTAGCAATCAATAGTACCATCTGTAGCCCTTTTTATCTTGTACACCCACTTAACGCCGATCGCCTTGTGATGGGGAGGGAGACCAGTGAGTGTCCAGGTGTTGTTCTTCTCAAGAGCATGAAGTTCTTCTTTCATCTCCACCTTCCAGCACTCGTGTTCATTTTCCTCATGGAAACTTAAAGGTTCATGATCAGCAGATAAACATAGAAAGGTTGTGTCACCCTCCTCATTAAAAATAATTTCACAAGTCACTTTATAGAGGTCTTGTAGTGTTCTTGTACGAATAGGAGGTGGTGAACTTGAACTAGGAACAACGACACCATATTCTTGTGGTGGAGAAGCTGATTGGGAAAGCGATTGAACTGGTGATGGGGATTGGGGTATGCTGTTATTAGTTTGTAATAACAGCTCTTGCTTTTGAAACAATCCTAGCTGTTCATTTTATCTGAAGGTGAGGAGGAGAGCCATCTCAGCACTCACACTTTCAGATCCCTTTATTTCGTCAAAAGATCTATGTCTTTTGAAATTCAAACAAATCAGACCTTTCTCATTTTATAAAGATATTTTCTCTCTCTCAAAATCGACCCAAGAGCTGGGTCTCTCTCTCTCTCTCAGACGAGACCTTGCGTACAGGAGCTAGGTCTCTCTCTCTCTCAAATCAGACTTTGCACACAATCGACCCGAAAGTTGGTGCACAATCTGTGGCATGCGGGTTTGTTCTCCTCTCTTTTTCTTTTTTTTGGCTTATTTTTTGGGTAAATTGATTTCAGATTTTGCGAATATGCTACTTGTTCTCTAAAATTGAATGGCTGATCTGAAGTACTTTCCTCTCTATATTTGTATTTCAAGGGACCGTGCTTTCCCAATTGTGAAGGATCAAAGTGTAGGGCTTCTGAGTCTTCTGTCTGCTAGTTTTTGGGCCCAGTGGTGTTGTGCCACTCTGCTTTCTTTGGGTGGCCGTGTTGGTTGTTTTGGTCTTGCTAGATGTTTCGGCTAGACCGTTTGGTTTTGTTAGTGCTACTGTGTCGCTTTGGTTGTTGAAACGACAATTGCTTGGTGAAATGGGATTGATCAAGATTAGACTAATCTTACCATGATAAAATTTGAGAGAGAGTTCATGGAGTAGCTGTGAAGGAAAGAGTTTTTTTATTTGCAGAGCTGGAATAATTCTGATTCAATTCACCAATTTTGGTTCGGCTTGGCTGTTTGGTGTTCTTGGCGTTTCTGTGTCGCTTGGTTGTGGGACTCCCTTGCTAAGACCTTTTTTGTTGCTCTTATTATCTGTACGTTGTTTTGTTCCCTAGCAATGGCTATATGTAATGTAAAAAATTGAATTGATGTATACGAATGTCAAATGGTTGTCCTTTTGTTGCTCTTATTATCTGTTGTTTTTGTTCCCTGCAATGGCTATATGCAATGTAAAAAATTGAACTGATGCATACGCATGTCAAAGGGCAATGGCAAATCATTAAGTTGATTCCAAGGTCATATACTTCTATAAGTTGTTGCTGCACTCTCCAAATTACCATTATCATCAAATACAAAATCCTTTGGGGAAGGTCAAGTGTAACCAGTTTTGACTTGATATATGATCTATCCTTTTCATTAAGCACTACACTTGAAATATCATCAGCCAAAAAACACCATTGTTCTATATCTATGTCAAATGACAATGGCAATAGCAACTTTCTTGACATAAATTGAATTACATAAATGATCTAAAATGTTTCACATATGTGATGGTGATGGTCTTTGCGCTACTCTGAAACTTCTTGTATATTCAGATGCCCCGTGCACTTGTCCTAAATTTGCCATATTGAAATTTCCAAGCATTGGCAAAGTCCTCATATGTACGATATCTTGGTAATAAAAACAAATCAGTATATGGTAAAAAAATTCCATAGTTTTTTGTATGATACATATTTGAAAAACTTACTTGCAAGTTATAACACAAATTAGTAAAAGGCTGAAAGCCAAGTCCATGCATTCCCATGTGTTGGGGATAATGACTAGTGGAAGTTGCTGCATTAGAAGTTGATGCTTCCTACAAGACAAAACTCATTAATTTTACCATCATTTAAAGGCCTTTCACAAACATAAAAATATAGAGTTAGGATACCATATTTGAACCTGTTGAGCTTGTTTTGCGCCATTCCTTTTTGGTTGTCTCTCAATAAAACTTTTTGGCCGCTTGCTAGATTTACGTCCTTCTCGCTTTTTAAAACCTTTAGCTTCTGTAATTAAACTATTAGGCTCAGGCACTGCCACTTGCACTTGCTTCACTTGTTCCTTTAGGATTTCATCAACCTGTTTTTCCAACTCTTTTAGTGTTCTCTCCACCAGAGCACTAGCATCTTGATTTTCACTACATCGAGAGGCAAGTCTAACCATCCTAGGACATATTCTTCTATAAGTTCTCGCACTCTCCAAATTACCATTTTCTTCAATAACATCTTCATCATCTAGAGTATATCCAGTTTTTGCATTTCTAGTCCATCTCTTCAAAATATAATTTTCTGGAATTGACATAATACCAAGTCGATCCAAAACCCGTATGACATGACAACATAGAAACCCAACATGTTCAAACAAACGACAGCTGCAAGAAATTTTCTCATTAGAAGGAGTATGCCAAACAGTGTACTCTTTATGATCTTTCAGATTCTCAATATAATATTCATGCGTAGGTAGATTTTGTTTGAAATCTTTCACTCTTGTACCTATTGCAAGATCAACTTCATCTTGAAATAATCCATAGATTTTAGGTGTGTACACTTGTACAGCATGCTTCAAAAAGGGCGAGTTTCTAAACCGACGTGTAGGAATTTTTTCTCTACATTCAAATTCTGCCACCAATTCTTTTTGTCTTTTTTGTTCAATTACTCTCTCAAAATTCTCAAAAAAATCAGCAATTCTGAGAGTGGATACCAAGTGGTCCTTTAGATCGCCATTCAAGCTTTCACTAAGTTGAGTGCTACGCACTCTTAAAGTGAATTCGTTCTTCAAATTATATCTTGCCCACTTGCTCTTCAAGTCATAAATACCACGCAACCAACTATGATTATGAACGTTGTACCGTTCAATCATTTCATCCCAAGCTGTCTGAAATTCAAGCTCACTGTCATAGTGAAACATACATTTTTTGAAATCTTCAAGGATACAAGATTGATCTTTCTTTAAATTTCCCAAATGCTTAATAGAATTTTGCATGATATGCCAATTACACAAACCATGAAAGGTATCTGGCATCACCTCACTCAAAGCCCTTGACATTGCAGCATCTTGATCAATAAAAACTGTTTTAGGCTCCTTACCTTTGTGTGCTTCTAAAAAGCTTTTAAACAACCACTTGAATGTGTCAATTGTCTCATCATATAAAAGGGCAGCTCCAAAGGTCACAAGCGTTCTATGGTGATTAAAGCCGGTGAAAACAGCAAGAGGCTGTAGTTCCATATTAGTTCCATATGTGGTGTCAAAAGTAACCACATTGCCAAAATATGTATAATCAATAAGCATTTTTGCATCAACCCAAAAAATATTAGTGATTTGCATTTCATTATCCAATTGAACAACATAATGGAAAGCTGGATTCTTAGTAACTTGATCTTGAAAGTACCTTAGCAAAGAGCTAGCTTCTCCATGCTCCATGATTTTTGATCTTCTTGTTCTCAAGTAGTTTTTCTGATCATTTGCAGTATACCCAAGGTTACTCCCCGTTCCAGCCTCCCTACTCATCAACTCAATTGCATCTTTGGGCTTAATTCCAGAACCACATACTAAATCTATTACAGCTGCCTGCGCTTCAGTTATTTTTCTTTGTGACCTCATCACGTATGTAGTCTCTGAGAGATGAAGCAAGTGATTATGTTCAGGAATAAAATCATATACTTTGTATTTTCCACATTGTCGATCAAGTGAAAGAAACAACCTTTCTTTACAACCAGTTCTGGTCTCTGCTCTATGATTACCACTAGTTCGACGTTTGTCTTCTCCCCTTATGCCTTCTTTAGAGCACACAAAAGTCCTATGACTAGGTAACTTTTGTAATAAATTGCAAGAAGCTATTCTCAAATTGAGCTTGACATCTACTACAATTTGCATCACATTAATCAAACCTAGATGGTAGCTAAGCATCAAGATTTAATTATTAATAAACATAGCAATTTAATACTTGACACGACATGAATAAATCACAATTAATTCAACCAAATTTATTAAACACAATAGAGTGAATCCATCATCACCTTAGTAAGAGGATTAGTTCCTCATATTAAGTTTACGCAACAAATAGAAATAAATAAAATTCACAAACATAAGTAATAAAACAACTAGAAAAACCCCCTTAATTATACTCGTTGCAAGAACTCCATCTTTTTTCTCCTTGTTCTTCCTCTTCTTGTTGTCTCCTCCCCTCTTCTCCTTCTCTCTTTTTATACGGAAATGAAAGTGCTTGATGGGGATAATGGGAATGGTTTGGTGAAGTGAAATGAGTTTGGTCAAATGGAATAGTTTGGTGAAATGGAAGAGAAGTAAGCAATGATGTCAACAAAACCTTCCATGATCTTCACTTGGGTTGGATTCATGATTGGGCCTATAAATATGAAAATAACATAAACTAATTTATCCATGGTGATTAAAATTTATTTGTACAAAATCACTTTAAAAACCCCAATTTTGTGACAAATGCTAATGATAATTTACATTTAAAGTAGATGTTTTCAACATCTATCACAACCCCCAACCAGCTTTTTGCTAGTCCCTAACAATTTAAGCGTAAATATCATTCCATGATGAAGAATTTGAAAAAGAAATTACTTCCTTTGAGTATAACAAAAAGTAAGAGATCACTGATGCTATCCAAAGCATTTTGATCACAACTTCCAGAATTTGTGTGTGTGTGTGAACTAAGACAAAACCTTCTTACCACAAACCATAATGCATATAATATAGAAGAATTACCCAAATAAAAGCATCAACTCCATATTCTCATAGGTTAAAGAAGGATTTTAGTGCTTGGAATTTCTCTCATGGAGTTGAAAAACAGATATGCACTCAGAAGAAAAGTCAATTTAAGGACAACAAAGAAACAAACATTGATCACATGATATGTCTATTAGTTGTCTAGAACTTCCACCATTCTTACCACAAACGTGCTTTGGAATTTAAAGATCAAATTTTTGAGATAAGAACAAACAATAGAATCTTGGTGGAATCAGAAACAAAATAAGATTGTACTTGTCTTCCTAAGGATGTTGAAGACATAGAATGACTTACCATTATTTTGTTTTTTTGTTTTTTGTTTTGTTTTGTTTTTTTGAATACCATACCTCACAAAAAAAAGGTCAAGCAATTACAATTGAAATCTCAAAAATTGATCAATATCATCCTCAGCATTCAACCAACGTTCCACAAACCATGTAATGGTGTTCATTGACAGCAATTATCCATTTCAAAATATCAATGAAAGTTCATAAGTTGTTTACTCATTTCTCCCCACTCATTTGGAACTTAATTTGTCCTTTAATTTGAAAATTCTCTTACTATTATGCATTATCATCCATCTTACCACGAGGCTCAGTATTTGTGCACAAAAGAGTTTTAGAAGTTGTTTTCTAACAATCCAGATAGACAAATTGACTCAAACTTAATTGTATCAAATCATCAAAGTGCATGAATATGCCACCACCCCCCACCTATACGAGACAGTGTCCTCAATGTCACACAAGAGAATGAAATTGAACCATATGAAAAACAAGGCAAAGAAAGATAAAACCTGAAGGCGAAATATCTCGAAAGCGATTAGTTGAAGGCATTCATCATCTCCAGGAGAGTATCTAGCTTTTGCTCTATCCGCTATTGTCTAGCCCCGAATTGGGTTAGTTGCCCCATAACTGTACTTAAATTGTGTGGATGTGAAGAGTCTACAGCTAGCAGTGGTAATGCTCTATATTGTGAGGAATCCTCAGCGTGCTGTGCTAAAGCAGTTCGCATATTACTTGTACTTTGGCTTCATGTCCATATTTCTAGTAGTGTTACTGGATATTCAGAAGATTTCTGAGGTCAAGGAGGGCGAATACCCTTGAATTGAAGCAATCGCGTGATGAGCCTTGGAAAATATAATTTTCCAACTTTGGTAGTCCTCTGTTCCATAAAAAGTTTGGCCTTGAGCATTGAAGCCATTTAAATTTTTCCTACGTCAAACCAAATTCCTTTATACATGTAGTATAAGGTTGCTTACAAGTTGCTCCGCCGCTGTTGAGAATGGCCGATGGGGAAGAGATTTTTTTGGATGGCGTCGTCCAGCAACCACATCTTTGGTGGTAAGTAAGAGCGTCGTATAGCGTTTGCATATCAATTGTACCTACCCTGACACATCTCATTAATCATCTGTTCTTTTCTTGCCGTGATAGGCGCTTTAAATACAGTGGAAGCATCATATTCTAGTGGAAAACCCAGACAAAAACAGAGTTCCGCTGTCATAAATCAAACTTTCATGCCAACTATGACGACCTCATACATTGTGCCCTTCTCGACCTCCTTACGAGTGGAATAAAATGAACGAACGATCTTTGGATAGACGGACAAGTTCATATTAGGATCTGGATTCACGAGAAACATCAAGTTGTGCGTCCTCAAAAACTACATTGCCCACTGAGTAGCAACGGCTTGTTGAATTAGTGTATCGATTTGGAATTTTGGGATGATATCTGTGAAACCCCGACCCAAAAATCTTTGGAATTTTTGAGTTTTTCACAAAGAGGAAAACTGGACTAGGTGCACCAAGGGGCGCCTAGGGTCTGCGCCTAGTCCAGTGGGAGGCTAGAAATGAAGAGCACCAGAGGAAGCTGGAGCGCCTAGGCGCCCGAGCAGCACGCCTAGGCGGTGTGCGCCTAGGCGTGAGCAAAGGTGCGCCCAAAGCCGCCTAATCCAGTGAGCGCACCTAGAGGTCAAGGTCCAGACGAGGAGGCACTGGACTAGGCGCAGCCCAGGGCGCCTAGGCGCAGCGCCCAGTCTAGTGGGTGGGCGGATGCGGAGTAGGCGCAGGGGCGCCTAGGCGCGCCCTGCCTGGGCGGAAAAATCCTGCACGCCCAAGATTCTGCCCAGTGCAGCGCCTGAAGGAATTTCTTGTTAAGGCTAGGGCGCCTAGGCACAACCCGTGTTTTCCAAATAGTTTCCAGCGAGAGTTTTAGACATTTTTCTGGTTTCGTTTCAGTTCTAGAGAGAGAGAGACGAATCTAGAGAGAGAAGGTCATTTGAGGTGATCATTGGAGATTGGAGCTTGGGTTTGGAGATTTGGGAAGGATTCAAGGAAGATTTAAGCCTTGGAGGTAAGTTTCTTCATTTTTTCCATTTTTAGGGTTTTGATTAGATCTTGTTCGTTTCGTTTAGAGTTGATTTCTATGGTTTAGATATATTAATCCTAGGATGATTTTGGATGTATATGTAGATTGTTTTGTGATTTGGAGTAGAGTTGAGCTTGGGTTGAGTTTGGAGGATTTTGGAGAAATTTCTAGAGAGAGAAGGTGAGTAATTTCTAATTTATGGATTTAGTTCATGTTTATAAGAGTTGTTGATTGTTATTGATGCGTGTAAGGGTTCGGTTCCGCCACATTGTAGGTTTGGGCAAACCGAAACCCTAGGAACGGAACTTTTGGATTTTGTGGTAAATTGCTCGACACGAGGTAGGGGATTTCCAACCATTCTTTCTATCGTTCATTTTTGATATTTAAGAGCGTTTCGATTCCTCATTGGTCATTTCATTTGTGTTTCCACCTTAATTTATCCTAAGGGGAAACGAACCCTAATTGTGGATTCTTGCTGATTCTAAATGTTGCATGACCCGATTGTGTGTGTTCCATCATCTATGGGCACAATGTGATTTCTGTTCATGCATCATGATAGTTATGTATATATATATGTAGGTTGTTCATATATATATCTTCTCGGCATGTCATGGCATTAATACATTAGAGTTGCATTGGAGACCGGGTATGGTCTCGGGACTCCTTTAGGATTCTTGAAAGCTACTTGGAGGGATGATGAGGTGATGAGAGTTACCACTGAGTCAAGTGAACTCCAAGTAGGAGAACGCACTAGAGGTATGGTTGATGTGTAACCTTGCCTGGAGTGGTGCGGGCGTGATAGGATCACGCAACCGGGTAATCCAAGAGCGTTTGATGTTGGGGAGCTTGCTCCTGTTCAATAGTCATGGTTAGCGACCATGATATTGATGAGTTGATTTGGTGAGCTTGCTCACGTTCGATATTACATGGAATGAGGCATGGTATCGATGAGGTTTGCTCATTGAGGGGATTACCCGGGTTGATGTTATATGTGATTGTTGAGTATACGTGCATGTGGTAGATTTCATATTGATGCATAGCCTATTGTTTTCGATTCGGCCATATACTCATGTTCTCCTAACCCTACTGAGCTTCTTGCTCACCCTCTACTTTCATTCCGTCCCACAGGTGATACTGGTACAGGTACAGGTACTAGTGGAGCGGGTCAGTGAGAACGGGATGTGACATGGATGGCCCTGGGTAGGATGTGGGTGCTAGAGATATACTCTAAGCATGTATTTGTATATGATGTATTGATGTTTATCCATGATAGTCTTATAACCATATGGCACCAGAGGGTGTATGCTATGCTGAGTTGATTTTTGGTTATATGATATTATGAATTTGATGATGTGTTTATTATGCTATCAATTTGTGCATGCTGGTAATGGATGACCTGAGGCCCTAGGATCAGGATTGCATGTGATTGAGGCCTGAGGCCTGGCTAGGTTGCTAGTGTGATGGATTGTGAATATATATATTGCTGCGCGTTTGTCTGATGCAGGCGGAGACTTTCCGATATACGGGGAGATGCCGCCGGATTTCCGGTCCGCCTGATGATCGCACTAGCTGCCTAGGACAGTGCCGGAGGGCACCCGTGGCGTGCCCAGATCGGGGCGTCACAATATCAGCTCTCTGGAATAGGTGGTCCTTCAGCTGGGAGGTAGACGAACGACGGCGTATCGGCATGTTTCCGATGACTGTAAGAGGAAATTAGAAATTAGTAGAAGTAAAAACAGTAGGAAAGGCTGCATTGTAGAAATATATTTTATATTATTTTTATTATATATTTTTATTATTTTTTTATTTTCACAATCACATACCGTGATATTGGAATATGGGTTGTTGCCTCTCATGAGTGTTGTATTTAACTTCTGAGCTAGACGAAGTGATACCTTTTAATGACTTACCTGGGTCGTGAAGTGTAATACTAGACATTGATGCATTAAAATTGGCTTCAAAGTAATGTTTGAGACGATGCCCATTAACCTTGAATTTATTTCCCGTCTCCAAGTTCTTGATGTCAACAGCACTATATGGATATACATGAACAACTTGAAATGGACCATACCATTGCGAACATAATTTTCCTGGAAAAAGTTTAAGTCTAGAATTAAACAAAAGTACCTTTTGACCAGGAGAAAATTCTTTAGTCACAATATTCTGATCATTGTATCACTTGGTCCTATCCTTGTAAATCCGCGCATTTTCATTAGCTTCATCACGTATTTCTTTGAGTTCATTTAGCTGTAATTTTCTCTTCTCACTAGCAGCATCATAATCAAAGTTGAGCCTTTTGATTGCCCAGTATGCCTTGTGTTCAAGTTCTACAGGAAGATCACAAGTCTTTCCAAAAATCAAACGGTATGGAGTCATGCCAATTGGAGTCTTGTACGCAGTTCGATATGCCCAAAGAGGATCGTTTAATTTTATACTCCAATCAGTTTTCTTGATATTCACCGTCTTCTCCAGAATTTGTTTGATTTATCTGTTAGAAATCTCAGCTTGTCCACTAGATTAAGGATGATAAACAATGGCAATCTTATGTGTGATGTTGTATTTAGCAAGAAGTGCAGCCACACTCCAGTTCAAAAAATGCTTTCCCTTATCATTGATTATAGCACGTGGAGTAACATATCTGGGAAATATTACTCCTTGAAGTAACCGGGTCACGACATCACTTTTGTTGGCTGGGCTTGCAACGGCTTCAACCCATTTGGATACATAATCTACTGCCACCAGTAGTACTCATTTCCAAAAGACTTTGGAAATGGCCCCATGAAATCTATTCCCCAGACATCAAAGATTTCAACCACCAGAATATTGTTGAGTGACATTTCATTCTTGCGAGAAATATTGCCAAGTCTCTGACAATTATCACATATAGAGCAAAAAATGTGAGCATCTTTATGGAGAGTGGGCAATAGAATCCTGATTGCAAAATCTTTGTAGCAGTTCTTTGAGTGCCAAAGTGACCCCCACAAGCAAATGTATGAAAAAATTGCAAAATACTCGGTTGTTCCTCTTGGGGCACACACCTACGAATAATTTGATCAGCACAATGCTTGTACAAATAGGGCTCGTCCCAAAAATAATGCTTGGCTGTGGAGAAGAATTTCTTCTGTTGTTGATAAATCCAACTCTTGGGAATAACACCTTCTGCAAGATAATTAGCTATGCCAGCATACCAAGGTACCTCAATTTGTACAACAAGAAGTTGTGCATCTGGGAAGCTTTCATTCAATGGCAGCTCAGTTTGGTCATCGCTATTTTCTTGAACAACACGAGAGAGATGATATGTTATAACATTCTCTGCTCCCTTCTTGTCTTTTAACTCCAAATCAAATTCTTGGAGCAATAATATCCAACGAATCAATCTTGGCTTTGAATCCTTTTTGGAAAGAAAATATTTGAGAGCCGTATGATCACTGTAGACAATCACCTTGGAGCCAATTAAGTATGATCAAATTTTCTCCAGTGCAAAAACCACTGCTAGTAATTCTTTCTCTATTGTTGAGTAATTGAGCTGAGCATTATTAAGAGTAACACTGGCATAATAAATGACATGTGACAACTTATCAACTCTTTGACCCAATACTACCCCAACTGCATAATCACTTGCATCACACATGAGCTCAAATGGTAAACTCCAGTCTGGTGCTGTCATTATCGGTGCTGATGTAAGTAACTACTTCAATTTGTTGAATGCTTGTAGACACTCATCATCAAAGTTGAGAACTGCACCTTTGGTAAGCAGATTGCATAGTGACCGAGAAATCTTTGATAAAGCGACGATAGAACCCCGCATGTCCAAGAAAAGATCGCACTTCTCTAACTGAAGTGGGAGGTGGTAATTTAGATATAACTTCAATTTTTTCTTTGTCCACTGCAATCCCATCTGCTGAAATGAGATGGCCAAGAACAATACCCTCTTGCACCATAAAGTGACATTTCTCCCAATTGAGAACCAAATTAGTTTCCTTGCATCTTTCCAAAATCAAGGCAAGATTATAAAGGCATGTGTCAAAAGAAGAACCAAACACAGAGAAATCATCCATAAATACCCCGATGATATGACCCACCATGTCAGAGAAAATGCTTTGTCATACACCGGTGAAATGTAGCTGGTGCATTGCATAGTCCAAACGACATCCTTCTATATGCAAATGTCCCAAAAGGACATGTAAAAGTTGTCTTCTCTTGATCCTCAGGTGCAATGATAATTGGTTATAACCTAAGTATCCATCAAGAAAACAATAATGAGAATGGCCAGCTAGTCTTTCTAGCATCTGATCAATAAATGTCAATGGAAAGTGATCCTTTCTTGTAGCAGAATTTAGCTTTCGGTAATCAATACACATACGCCACCCTATTTGTTTTCTTGTTGGGATGAGCTCATTCTTTTCATTGGTGATCACTGTGATTCCTGACTTTTTGGGAATAACTTGCACTGGACAAACTCATTTGCTGTCAGAAATAGGATATATAACTCCAACATCGAGCAACTTTAATATTTTAGTTCTTGCAACCTCCTTCATAGCTGGATTTAGGCGTCTTTGTGCTTCATGTGAGGATTTTGAATCATCTTCGAGCAAAATTTGGTGCATGCACATAGTAGGACTGATGCCCTTGATATCAGCAATGGACCATCCAAGAACACTCTTGTATTCACGTAACACCCGCAAAAGACTTTCTTCCTCTAAATTAGTAAGATTAGTAGCTACAATGACAGGTAATGCTTCCTCAACACCAAGAAAAGCATATTTTAAATGCTCCAGAAGTTGCTTCAATTCTAACTTCGGTGGACATTCAATGGAATGGATCACTTTGGTGAGTGGAGGACCAAGAACTTCAAAAGTTCGTCTCCATTGGTTATTTGATAGTTGTTGCTTCTCCATATATGCACAAAATTCCGCAACTCCTCCATCTTTATTAACATGCAATTCAGGAAAAGTAAGGCAAGTTGCCAAATGATCAATACAATGATGCTCCAAAAATGTATCAAAAATTAAGTCATCTAAAATTTCATTGCTGAAACATTCCCTGATATCCAATGGATGTCGTGTAGCTTCAAAAAGCTTAAATTCTACCGTTTGTCCTTGCACTGTCATAGACAAACAACCCTTTTGAAAATCCACAATAGTTCCTGCAGTGGCCAAGAAAGATCGACCCAAAATAATTGGTACATTCCTGCCTTCCTCCATGTCAAGAATTATAAAATCTGCTGGAAGGAAGAATTTGTCAACTTGAACAAGCACATCCTATATAATTCCTCTTGGAAATTTTATCTATCGATCCGCTAATTGCAAAGTGATTGAAGTCGGTTGTAACTCATTCTCCACACCTAGCTGCACAAAAACAGAATATGGCATTAGATTAATACTAGCACCTAAATCTAGAAAAGCTTTTTCAAAAAAAACTTGACCAACAACATAAGGAATAGTGAAACTTCCTGGATCTTTCAAATTTGATGGTAGTTTCTTGTTCAACACATCTCTACATTGTTTAGTTAGCATCACTTTCTCGTATAGTGCCAGCTTCTTCTTCCTTGTACAAATATCTTTCAGAAATTTTGCATAAGCTGGAATTTGTTGGACTGCGTCTAAGAGAGGTATGTTAATCTCAACCTTCCAAAAAATATCCATGACCTTCTGCATTTCTTCATCTTTCTTTTTGCTCCCCAATCGGCTAGGAAAAGGCACATGAGGTTCAAAACTCTGAGGTTTTACAGGTGCACTAACCTTGCTTTGAATCTTTGTGGATTCTTTCTTCTGTGACCTTTCTTCATTTTGAAAAGCGTCTTTGTCCAAATATCCCATAGTTCATCCTCCACGAGTAGTGATGATATTCATTTATTCCTTACCTTTCGAATTAATTTCTGTCTGACTTAGAAGTCTGCCAGATTCTCTTTCATTTAATTGCTTCGCAATTTGACCAACTTGAACTTCAATTTTATGAATGGAAGCTTGAGTATTGCTGAATTGTTGATTGTCAATGCTATTCTGTTGCGCCATATTTTGAATGAAATTATTGGTATTAAGAGCAAAAAGAGCCATTTGTTCTTCCAACGAAGTTTTTCATGGTTCTGTTTGTGCTTGCTGCTGATTTTGATGGATTTGCTTGTTCTGATCTTGTCCCCTCCAACCAAAATTTGGATGGGTTTTCCATCCCGGATGGTTTGTAGTTGCATATGGATAGTTGTTGGGATAAAAACCACCTTGCTCTGCATAATTGATTTGTTCTTGTTCTGAAAGAGGAGACATGGGACACGTCTCTATAGTGTGAGCTAATTGAGAACAAATTGCGCACACTACAACTTGAGCTGCTTGTTGGGATGATGACGAATTCTGGGCAGAAAATGCTTTTACCAACATATCAATTTTTTGTTCCAAGGCTTTCAACTGAGGTTGATTCCTATCTGTGGTGTGGACTTCGTACATGCCTCTTGGAAGTTTTGCTCCTTGCTTTCATCGAAAAGAGAATTGTTGAGAATTCTCGCTTAGAGTTTAAAATAACTCAAAAGCTTCTTCACTACTTTTCTCCATCAACACACATCCACATGCAGAGTCTACGATGGTTGTATTTTTAGCATCCAAACCTTCATAAAAAACTTGAATTTGATCTTCTTGAGATAGGTTGTGGTGTGGACATTTGAGAAGAAACTGTTTAAATTGCTCCCAAGCTTCATAAAATAAGTCACCATCCTTTTGTTTCCATGTTTGAATCTCTCTCCTTAATTGCTTTGTTTTCTGAGCTAGAAAAAATTTCTTCAAGAATTTTGTTGTCATTTCCTCCCATGAATTGATTGATCCTAGGGCCAATGAATTGAACCATAGTTTTGCAGCATCTTTGAGGGAAAATGCGAAAAAAATGAGTCAAACTTCCTCTGGTGTCAAACCCTGGAAAAGTTGTGTGATACAGAGGTCAAAGAAATCCCTGATGTGCATATACGAATCATCTAATGGTGTGCCTCTAAAATGTGGTACTGCATTAAGCAAAGTTGGAGAGAATGTGACATTTCCTTGAATATTGGGTTGAAATGTTATGCTTGATGGCTCAGTCAAATTCTAAAGTATAAATGAATTCCATGATCTTCACTTGGGTTGGACTCATTATTGGGCCTATAAATATGAAAATAAACACAAACTGATTCATTCATGGTGATTAAAATTTATTTGTACAAAATCACTTCAAAAACCCCAACTTTGTGACAAATATTAATGATAATTTACATTTAAAGTATATGTTTTCAACATCTATCAGCAACACAACCAAATATTTTATGGTGTGAGATACTAGGCTTGATCCCACTCCATGCCTCATGAGGTGTCATGTGTTGAACACTCATTACAGGACATCTTTTTAAGAGTTATACTGCACAAGAAACTGCTTCGGCCCAAAATACCTTTGGCAACAATCTATCTTTGAGAAGAGTCCTGGATATTCCCATAATGGTATGATTTTTCCGTTTCGCTGTACCATTCTGCTGTGGAGTGTACGCAATAGTAAGCTAGTGTTTGACTCCATTCTCCTTGCAAAATAACTAGAAGGTAAGTGGAGGTATACTCTCCTCCTCAATCGGATTGTATTGTGACAAGCTTATTTCTACTCTAATTTTAAGCATAAGCTTTAAAGGTTTTGAATACCTCAAACACGACAGACTTTTCTTTAATAAAATAAAGGGAAATTTACCCATAGATCCTTGAGTGATACTATTTATTCCGTTAGAGACCTCAAGCTTTCCAATATTCCATAAAGTCCTTCAAAAATTTGTGGTCAAAATTGCCCTTATTCCATGAAGCCCTAACCATCTTTTTCCCCCCAAAATCAGAACGCAGAGACAAAAAACCGTAACGATCATCGAACTCGACTTTGACTACAACGGAGAAGAAGTCGCAACAGTAGAATCATTGTAGAGCTAGTACTCGCGGTATGATTCCGAACTCGTTTCAACTTTCTTGTCTCCAAAACTTGTTTTAGATTTCATGTCTCCAAAACTCGTTTTAGTCAAACTTGAAATCCTCTGAATCGGAGTTCATTTTCTGGGCGTGTTATGCTATGAAGATCTTGATGCTGTTGTGGATCAATTTCGTTTTTGTTTTTTAAAAATGTTCCTTATATTTCTGATTTGTTCTGCCTTGGTACGCTGGATTGCATGTATTATACACGACCATTAGTTTAATAGCTGCTTATGTGATTTGTACACTGCATTCCATTTGAGACAATTAAATTCCCTCTGAACCACATTGATTACCTCTGAATAATCTAGTTCTAGTTTGAAACAATTAGATTTCCTCTGAAAAATGTAATTTCCTCTGAATCTATTACATTTCCATTTGAAAGAATGAGATTTCATGTGAATCAAGATTCACAAGAAATGGATAGAGATTCTTAATCTTAATAGTATTTTGGGACTTACTATCCTATGAATCTTTGAATGAAACAAATTAGGCAAAACGAAGAACTAAAAACACACATTTTAGAGATTTAAGAACTGAAATTATATTCTGTTTAATCCATAGGGTTTCAGATATTAGATGTAACTCTAATTTCAATTTATGGGACTTAATATGCTGATTATTGTTCATTTGTATCATGAATTTGAGATATCCTCCTTGTAATCAATGTGACTGTAATTTTAGCTTCTAACTAACAATTTCCTCTGAATAAATTGATGAAGTTTGGTAATTATTATTTGTTGTTTATTATTTCAATTTAAATTAGTTTCAATTTATTAACTTTTTGTACTGATTATGCATTTTCCAGAATCAAGTTATAATTTCATCTGAATTCATATGATTTACTCTGAATCTATACATTTACCTTTGAATAATATGGATTTCCTCTGAAACTGTAAGATTACCTCTAAATCAGCTAGTAGAACTATAAAGCAAGCATAAATTTCCTCTGAAATATGTCAATTACTCTGAAACCATTAAATTTGCTCTGAATCATTGTGATTTCTTTTAAACCATGTGAATTCCTCTGAAATCAATAGTTTTCCACTATAAACAATTATATTTCCTCTAAAGTCTGAACCATGTAGAATTCCTCTAAAACATATGGATTTCCTCTGAAACAGTTAGAATCAATCTGAATCTGGATGATTACCTTTGAATCAGATAGATATCCTCTGAAACATATTGATTTCCTCTGAATCACCACTGAATCATAAAATTTTGTGGATAACTCTGAATAAATTACTATTATAAATTTGTGGATTTCCTCTAAATAAATTTCTATTATAATATCCTCATGAATGTTTTTTTATGACTAACTCTGAAATTGTATTATGTTTTTTTTTTTTTGCATGTTATACTGCAGGCAAAATTTGACAGAAAATATAATGGCAAAAACAATAGGTAATTTATTCCAAAATCATAATACATCTTTGATCATTAATGAGACTTATGCTTCCGTATCTTGTTTTAATTCACAGCTGTCAAGAACATCCCAAAACAATCAAGGAAAACATCAAGGGAGCAAAGGGAGAAAGGGAACTATACAGTACAATTCCGCTCCAACATTGGTGCAGTTAGGACATTACTGACAAGCCTTGAGCTGAAGGATGCTCACAAAACGTTGCTCAAGAAGACTCCATTCTGGAATTTGATGAAACATTTCATAGGGAAACAACCAGACATTAAGATAAGGAAATCAGATGACGCGACATTGGATATAATCCGCACCTAAATGAGAACGACGTAACTTTGATTTTTGGTGTTTGTTCAGGAGATAAAGAAATTAGTTTGGCTTACAAAAGGAGACCAAATTCAGAATTCATAAACAGACGATTCGCTGACACCAAACTAATCAGAGGTGGACATATAAGGAGAGAAATTGATAAAATCATAGAAAGCGACATTGGGGAAGAAATTATGGATGTGGTTCGTCTGATAGTACTCTATTTGTGTCAATCTCTTTTCTTCCCAATAAATGGAAACACTGTTGGATGGGGCTTCATGGAGTACATTGAAGATTTGGAAGGAATGACAGATTACAATTGGTCAAAAGCCATACTGAACAACCTAATGGAATCAATTAGGAAGCACACACACAATCCTGTAAACGTCACTGGTTGTGTGACACTACTATTGGTAAGCAATGCTATTAAACTTTACTATCTACTACTCAATTACAATTATCAAAATTCTTACAATGATTTTTTCCACTTTTCAGTATTGGTTTTGTGAGCACACCACCACAATAACACCATCGCATCAAGGACAATTCCCAAGGTTCCTAAAATGGGTCCTTAATTTCTTTAACAAGAACTTCAAGAGGGAAATCCTGGATAAACTGAAGAGAGATGAGGTAAAATTTATCTCACTACTCACATACAATATTGTTTTATGATTTCAATAGATTCTCTTTGTTTAAGTAAGATTTCATTAACAATTTCCTCTGTTAAAACCAGATTTCCTCTGAATGATACATATTTCATACACTCTAGCTAACTACTTAATTAATCATTCAGGTTATTAAAGGTGACCTTGTGCCAACTGAGGAAGAGAGGCCACATTTTGAAGACGCACAACAACAAGAAATAAATGAAGAAAAAGGCTCAAGTGAAGAATCAAGAAACAATAGTGACAATGAAAATTCAAAAGAAGAAATAAATGAGGTGAAACACTCAAACACAGCTGTCAGTTCCAGCAGGACAATGAGTGACATTGAAGGAGCAGATGAGTATCAATCATTATCCAATAATGATGGTGAAAGCTACAGAATCACAGTTCGTCCAAATGTCGACAATGAGAATGTTATCATTGATCAAGTGAGTAACATGAAGAATATGAACAAGAGCAATGAAGATCAGCTGATGCTTAATTCTGATGATCATACCACATTCATTGATGTGCCAATATTAGTGAGCACTGAATTACAGCCAGACATAAACAATGAGCAAACTGCAAAAGAGAAAGAGGACATCGATGCAATAAACAGAGAAGCTGAAAATACCAGAGAAAGGGTTAAAACCTTGGAGAAGGAAATAGAGGAATACCAAGCACAGATTCTGAAACTAAAAGAAGAAAACAATGATCTAGTGAACCAGCTGGAGGAAAAGGTCGCAGAACTAGCAGAAAGAAATGGCAACAACGAGCAAAATGCAGAAAATATAGATGTCATTGATGCACTTGAAAAAGAACCGGAAATTACAAGAGAAATGTTTGAAATCATGGAGAAGGAAATGAAGGGATACCAAACTCAAATTCTGAATCTACAAGAAAACAACAATGACCTAATAGAACAGCTGGAAGAAAAGATTGTAGCACTGGCAGAAACAAATGACAGTAATGTGAAGATTCATGCAAAAAGGGAAAAAACTAAGGAGAAAAAGAAGAAGTTAAAAGCAGAATTAGAAGAATCAAGAGACGATAACAAAACTCTGAAAATGAAGTTGGAATCAAAAAAGGAGAAAAATAGAAAGTTGAAGGCTGAATTAGCAGATATGACAGAATCTCCTCCTAAAAAAGAAGAAGCAACAACAACAAAGGAGGAACTGCATAATCAATCTCCACAACCGAGGGCACGAACTCGAACACTTGTGAGAAATATAAAAACAAGATCAAGAGTAGGGACTGAAGATCCTGACTTTGAATATGATCTGAAAAAGAAAAAGAATGAAGGAAAGCAAAAAGGGAAGAAACGAATGTTGAAGGATGGAGATGAAGATGAGGACAAAATCATTGATGTTGATGATTTCGTCCCAAATCCTGCAAATGTTTCCAAGAAGTGAAAGACAACAATACTTGAAACAGCTATTGAAGGTGACATTGTTCCAGTTGTTCTAGATGATAATGCTGCAAAATTGCTCAAAGAAATCGAAGAAAATACAGGAACGGGGTAATGACACTGAATTTGATATATATCCATTTAAGTTTTCATTCGTATAGAATTGCAATTAACTACAATTTTTTTAAATGCAGTGCAATAATCTGGTCAGATATCACAGTAGTAACGCTCCACGACATCAATATGCTGAGGACAAATGACGAATTTACAAACAGTGTATGGCAATTTCCTCTGAATCCCATGATTTCCTCTAAATCAAATAATTCCCTCCTACTCATATAATTTATACTGAATATTATAAGTTCATATGGTTCTTATGAACAATAATTTTAATAAACATAGTAATTTATTTTTGAGATCATATTTTCCTCTGAATAAACCTCAGGGTTTTCTGCCGCTTGAATCTTCCAATTGTTATCCTCCATATTTCCCTGTCGCAATAATCTAACAGTCCTCTATATTTCTGGATCAAATTGTTCCAACGGTATTTGTTGAGAACGAGTGTTGACCATGCACCAAAGAACATAGGTTGGAACCTGCACAAAGAATTCAGCAATGTAAGTTGAAATATTGAAACTATAATAAATTAAAATTAAACACTATTGTCGTAACAAAACTAGTAATAAACTAAACAGTCCCCGACAACGGCGCCAAAAACTTGATCGATACTTTTTATCACAAATAAAATTGCAATTCAAATACCGACGGGTTTTACCCAATCGCAAGAGTACGTGTCGTAAAATAGTAAAAGTGAATGGGATCGAATTCACGGAGACTGTACCAACTACCAATTAATTACAAAACAATAGCGCAAACTACCTAATGACTAAATTACGATTGAATTAAATATCAATGGACAAAACCTAGCTTAGGATTGGCGCGCTCAACTACCTCCACCTGTGCACATAGATTAATAGCAATTAAACAATTTAAAAGTTTAACGATGTCAATTGAAGTCCAGCTGCAGTCAATTAGATTTCCCTAAACAACGATCCTGACTTTGGTCCAGTTGCAAGATATTTTCTTATTAGAGGAGTCTTGGTTTGGTCTCTCCTAAGAACATCCTAAAATAAGCATATACGAACTAGGAAATCGACAATCGCACAATCTAGGGTAATGGTCTATCACCCAATCAACTATGTTCAATGTTCCCAAAACCTAGATCTTATGCAAGTTCTTGTTACTTCGTCGAACACCGGATCATGGTCAGCCGAATATGTTCAACTAACAATTCCTAAAATTATGATGTTGATCAGGCATGCATAGCAATAGGAAATTAATAATTAATCCAAAGAACAAAGAATTAAACTTGGTCTAATCATCAATTGAATCCATTCACAAGGTTTATGGTAGAAGAACTTACCAAATCCCAGCTAGAAAAGAATTTAGCTACTCATAATAATAATAAAATCCAACATAATACTCAATAAGAAATGTTCAAATCTCAAGAAGATGGAAGGGAATCACGCCCAGCCTTGTTGTTCATCTCTCACAGTCCTAGCTGCAATTGATTTCCTTGCTTATGTGTGTTCTGCCGTCTCTCCAACCTCTGGTACGTCCTCTGGTGTTTCCTAGGGTTTTATTTTAAATATTAAACCCCTGATCCAATAACTGCTTGCCACATCAGCTCCTAATTATGTGAAAAGGTAAAATCGCGTCCTGCGGCCGCGCCTAGGCTGCAAATGTTGGGATTATCTCAATTTCATTTATTTTGTCAACCTCCAATACCTGTTCACACAAACAACCAAAAAGGAGTAGAAACTATACCAAAATCATGGGAAAAATGTGTTCTTTAACAATAAAATATTAGGTGTATTTGACACCTAACAGTAAACCAATTTTTCCAACAAAGAAGTTGAGGATTGGGAATGACCTTTTGTCTAAAGTTGAGCATGGCAAGAAAGAAAGAAATATCCATCGCAATCAGAAACCTATGAAGAACTAGATGAAATTTAAATTTCTCAATTCCCTGTTCTGTTTAACAGCCAATATCTCTTTAAATGTAGAATGATAATGCAGTTCTGACTGTTTGAAAGCTCTAGATTTATAGCCACAAAGGGACCGAACACCATCATTTTCTTCAAACAAGACTGCTGCCCAATATTCATCACTTGCACCAGTTTGTAATATCCGTTTCCCAGTGGAGGGAATCTTTAAAGTAGGTGTAGTAATCAATTTTCATCTGGGCTCGGTCCAATATTTTTATTTTCTCTAAAAGTGGAAACTTGATAATATTTGTTTTGGATATATATTTTTGGCACAATCACTCACGTACCATCTTCACCCATTCCTCCATCACACCCACTAACCAACTACTCCTACCTACAAATCTACCCACCCCCACCTAATCTCCACCGACCCTAACCACTACCACCACATCCTCTCCATATACTACCCGGTCTTCTACCAAAAACAAGGATTTCGAATTCCATCTCCACTTTCACCTACACACCTAATTTTAACTAATTATCTTTCTTATCCCATATTCTACCTTATTCTATCCATAGGGAAAAAGCCTCTCTTCTCCTTCCTCATGAAAATTCTATCATTGGATCCCTTCTCCATCTCCAGCCTTCATCTATAACATCACCATCCTTTTCCACCTTCAAACAAAAAAGATCTAACTCTACCAATTCTTCTCCCACAACCACTATCACAAATCCAGTTTCTTCCACCTAGAATCCTTTAAATCACAATCCGACCGTGAAGAATCAAGAACCTACTATCCTCTAACCACTATCCAAAAATCAGCCAAATCGAACCACGGATAATGCTCCATCCATCACCATTCCCAAAACTCCATTTTGAGAAATATTCGTACAAAAATCAGTTCGGAAAACAATTTCAAAATTGACCTTTTGGAGCTTCAAATCATAATCCGACTGTTCTGAATTACAAACCTACTGTCCTCTAACTACTATCACAAAAATTGCCAAATCGAACCACGAATAACTCTCCATCCGTCACCATTCCCGAAACTCCATTTTGAGAAATATTCCTACACAAATTAGTTTGGAAAACAATTTCAAAAATGACCTTCTAGAGCTTGAAATCACAATCCGACCGTTTCGAATCAAGAACCTACTGTCCTCTAACCATTGTCCAAGAACCAGCGAAATGGAACCACAGATAACTCTCCAGCAGTCACTATTTTCGAAACTTTATTTTGAAGATTTCTCCTTATTTTCCAGCTTTTGGGTCTTTGAATGTTGTATTTGGGCTTTAAAATGTATTTAGGGCTTTAGGTGTTTATTTGAGTTTCTAAACTATTTGTTGGGATTTTTGGGTTAGGAAATTAAGGTTTTTAGATTAGTTGGATACTTGGCCCAAGGCCATGTAACATGTAAATAATATATGTAAATAATTAAATTGAATAGATATTTATTTTAGGGTATTAGAACCACGTAAACACTTAAGGTTCGTGTATATATTAAATGAGTGCTAGATTGCATACTTAGGGTTGGGTAATATATTAAGGTTTAATCCCCAACGGAACTAATTAGGGTAGCATTGGATGCTTTCCCAAAAGGATTCTTGAGAAGATAAATTTTTATGAAATTCCAACCATTGGATAGAATGAGTTTTATAAAATTTATTATAAGGTCCTCAATATATTAATCGCCTAAAGGCAATTAATTATTTAAATTTCAATCATACTAATTTAATAGTATGGTTGACGTGGTTGATTGCCAACATAAAAAGGGAGTCGAGTCCCTTCCATGTGTGTTTATTATTTGCTGCATGTTAATAATGTGATTTATTTAAAATGTGATTTTTCCGTATTAATTGATTACGTGCTTAAATGATATAATTTAAAATGTTAATTTGTTTAAATTGGGACTAGCGATAATTTCAATATCATATAGTTCACAAAAGTTCGATTCCCAACATTTTTAATTTTGTTATTTATTTATTTATTTTTATTTTATAAAAATTCATATTTTATTTGTATATAAAAATTATATTGAATGTCTTAATCGACGATGGAATTAATCCGTGGAATGCATTGGATGTACCCTTAGAAAAATCTTGAGGTGAGAATGTTTCATGGAAACTTGACTATTGGATGGAAGGGTCCCATGAATCTCAATATTTGACTCTCAATATAACTTTTATATCCTATAAATAATTATTGTGCCTCATGTATATATTTTTGTTAAAATGTCATGTTTGATTTTCTTAATCATTTAATGGAATGATAAAAATTAAATTGACAATTGTTTTTTAAAATAGACGTTATGGGGTGCCTTACATCTTCCCCATACATAACAAACTCACTTACCCATTTTTCTGGATTCTCGTTGACCAAAATATTTTTATGGTGACCAATTGCACCTATTCAATTGATGGTGATTTCTTTAATTTTTTTTTTGCAAAACCGATTGCAACAACTAGTTTTTAAATGTATATAATTTCTTCAAAAAATAAACTAGTTGGGCTTTCTAAATTTAATTTTTTTTATCCCATTATTTGATTTTGTTTGTTTTAAATATATTTGGTGCTTTATTTCTCATAATTTTTCGATTGATATGTTTTTATTATTATTTTTTTTAAAATGTTATGATTTGTGAGCTTTTTTATATTATTGTCCTCACACGTTGTGCACTATACCCTTTTCATGAGTCCAACAACTCAAGCTCAATACCCTTAAGAAAGGATGAAGTAAACAAGACCTTCGAGGGATTAAAATCCCTGTGCAGGCTCATGAAAAATCGTCACTCGACCCACTCCTCTATTAAGGGGGACCCAGGCTATTCCGACAATGGACACTGACGAGGGATAAGTCGGGAGCCTAGATTGTCCTTAGCCAATGACCATAATCATAGGACACATGAAACTACTTCTAACCTTATGTCTTTTTGGTGTTGTATATATTATCTTGTTTTGTTATACACATGTCATTTTGTTTTGCTTTGATTCATACATATATTGTTTTGATTGTACATATAGGTTTCACTTACTTATTTTGCATACATCATTTAAAGTTACGCCCATGTATATACCCCTTTTGTCGCTCATACATGCCTGTATATACATTTCATGTATTATTTTGCATGCATTAGTTAGGTTACATCCATGTATATATGTGTCATTCATTACCATCACATGTACAATCATGCATAGATTAAATAATAAAAATTGACAACTAACCCAACATTGGAGCAATTTCGAGAAATTGACTT
This sequence comes from Euonymus europaeus, assembly GCA_963580455.1. Classification (NCBI taxonomy): domain Eukaryota; kingdom Viridiplantae; phylum Streptophyta; class Magnoliopsida; order Celastrales; family Celastraceae; genus Euonymus; species Euonymus europaeus. Next base: position 9,717,784 of record OY756957.1, on the reverse strand, counting down.
TTATTCTTCATGTTGATCGATTTAGAAAGGATCATGTTGGGACAACATTTGGATAGTTGTGTGCAAAATTTAAGGAACTTCATGTTGCAACTATGGAAGAGAGTCATAACTCTGCTGCTAATACTTGCTAGGTCATTTCTAGACCACTGTTTTTTTAGCTCAGTAACTGGATCAATCTTGGAATTTTCAATCTCTTATCAATTGCCTTCAGGAGTAATCTTTAAATGCACCGCCAACAGCGGTCTAGCTCATGACCACTTATTGGGTTTTTGTAATGAGCATGTCATTACTTTGATTTGATAAATTTTTATAGAACGACATTCACATGTTCTGAAATTTTCATCATGTCTCTTATGAGATCAAAGTCCTTGTTCAAAATTTTTGCATTCATTTCATTCTTCATTATTTTCAAACTCTGAATCTCAGACATTCCATTCCACAATATTGAAATTGATGATAATGAAAAAGATGTAACAGTTTTGGGTGTACTCAATAACAATGTTGAATCCTTCTCTGGCACTGGGAAAGAATTTGAAATATTGTCATAGTGATTGAGATAGTTTAGTTGAGAATGGTGTCGATTGAGTACAGTTAGAGGAACCGTCTCTCGAGGGAAGGATAGAAAGTGATAGAGGTTATTATGTACGGGAGAGGAATATAGGTGTGTTTGGAAGAATGAGCAGTTGATGACTTATTGCTGATTATATTGGTCAACATTCAGTTTTATTGGTCACCATCTTTAATCAAATTGATGCTTATATTTTCAAAGCCAGTGTCACGTGATCATTATGTGACTCAGGCAGATTTTTCAAACACATATTGCTTACTGTCAATTCATTCCTTGCCATAGAGCTCACGGGTACTGACATCACGCGATTCACTTTATTGGCAACTCGGCTTTATCAGCAAGTCATACGCTAAGTCTTTCCTCCCCCATTATATCGCAGCGATAGCTTTTCTGAAATCTTTCACAACTAGGCAACCCTCTCCCGCTTTTTTCTGGTTGATTTTTAATTACTTCAATTGAGCTCATTTCTAATGCATACTATGACATCCAAAATTAAACAACTTCCACACAATCACTCTTTAAACACTGACACAAAAAATGGCATGACAGAGCACAAAATGTATGGTAGTTCTAAACGTACATAAAGATTTTATATATATTCCTACATAATGTCTTGTCCTAGTTGGCATGCAGAGTCAAAAATAAAGAGATTTGAAATTGTAAACTTGTGTTAGAAGCTTAACCCACTGACATTAACTACAGTAATACCTGGGGAACCGCTAAAAATCTAGTTTCAATACAAACTAGTCCCATATCAGTACTGCCATAAGCATAAGCACAGTTGTCTTTGGAAAATCGGGGTCACTTGCGATTTTGTCTTCTCCAAACGAATATCATTTCGATTCTAGGTGAAGAAGAAAAAAAACTGCCTAAAAAGGTAAGTCGCCATTAGTATGGTTTTTTCTTTCGTTGAGAAGGAAAGTCAATAGTACATTTGGATTAAAAGTATAAGTGAATGATTTCTCAAAATTATACCTACTGGTAATGTCTTTCAAAAAATTGAAATTAGAAGTTCCTATAGCATGAATATTCAGATGATATGCAAAGTTTAGAGAACCCTATTTCTAGAATATTAAATTGAAGTTTAGAATTTAATTGAAAATAGGGTTTCTGTTACATGGTTATAGTTTATATCCAATAATTGTAATTTCTTATGATGATTAAATATATAATGAAGGTTAAAGGGCTAGTGATTCTAAAACACTCATGCGCTGAGTTGATTTTGCCAATGAATATTTTGAAAGTGCGTAATTACATTATTTATGTTCTGAATTACACTTTTCATATCATGAATTACAGTATCTAATATATATCTGAGACGATCTGTAAAGCTTATATATATCGATTTCTGACCATGAAATGCAAGCTCAAGTTCTGATTTCGGGCAGCTTCTCTTCTGGTGATGCAATGTTATCCTTGGACTTGAAGCTCGAAATTGGTCTAAAGCTCCAATTCTGATTTTGTCTTTATTCTTGGATTTTGGATCTCAAGCTTGGATTTGAAGCTCGAAACTCGTTTGTACTACAGGTTAGATCTTGAACCCTAATCTATGTAATGCATTATATTTATTACTTGTTATGTATAGTGTCGAGGTCTTCATTTTGTTGGGTTCATGGAAGCTGCGTAATTGTTTGCTACATATAGGATTGTGAAAGTAGTTATTGTTATTTGCTGTTTAGAACATATTAGTATTCTGTTTGGTTTTGGTTTAGAAAAGTGTAGACATATGTTTAGAATTGTATAAATTATATTTAGCATAGTGTAATTATGTTTAGAATAATGTTTTTGATTTTGTGTCCTTGTGTAATTTATTTTATTGAGAACATATTATACATTTCTTGAATCAATGAAAGAGGTGAGCATTTTGATTCAATATTTTGGAAAGTGGAAAAAAAATGACACACACTATACATATAAAAGTGGGAAAAGCAAGGCTATCATAGTCTTAGAGTTTATTTTTTACGGTGAATTAGTCGATAAAGTTTGTGATATTACAAAGTTGTATCATCATGATATTCAGATGACGTACCTTTACAATGTGATTTTCCTATCAAGTCGGTGGAGATTGAAGGAGATGATGATGTTCACTGTTTCATTTGGTGTAATATGGACAAAAGAATTCCGGCTATATCTCTGTGCATATCTTCTAATATTGGAAGCAAAAATTATGATTTCGGTGATAATATACCAAATATACAACATAGGGATGACGTGCTTAATTATGAGATAGAATAGAAGAATTTCCTAGTCTCAGATTCAGTAAAAACAACGACACAATGCCGGACATTAATGGAATAGATGTTCAAATTGATCACACACAAGACAAGATCACACAAGCACAAAAAGCAAAAGCGATAGAAGATTCGACACATGGATTTACATGGTTCGGCCAAAATAGCCAATGTCCACGGAGGAGCTTCTTCTTTTACTATGAATTTTCATGTGCCACTTACAAGAGATAATAGGACTTATATAAAAAAAAACCCTAACTTCTACCATGTACAAAGCCTTCAACTTTACCTTTCGGCCTTAACATTCAATTTTTCATTATAATGAGCCACATCATAATTCAACAATAAAACCACATAACAATAACCTACTATTGATCTATCTAATGATGATTTTGATGATCCAACTCATGAGATAGCCTATGATATATCTGATGACGCATAAATGTTCTGTCTTCAACTTCTTGCGTGTGTGAGTTTAGCCACCTTTGTGTCTCTCTAAAAGGCTGAGCATCCTCTTTCAAATAAGCATATTCCACGTGATTGGGTAGCTGTTTCATCTCTAATTTTGGTGTTTTACCTGTAGAGAGAACAAGAGATGAATTAGTAGGTATCAGTTGTTCAAAAGAGGAAGTGCCCTTACCAACATATGGATGACCAAGCTGGAGTCCCAATTTAGCCCTTTTGATTTGGCTATCACGTTCCATGGGTTCTGTAGATACTACTCGGTCATCTAACCCTTGTGTCACCACTACTTCGAAGGGGTCTTCGCTTGATACCTGAAAATCCTCATTCTCAAAATCATGTATAGTATCAACATTAAAACAATCTCTATGATCATCATGAGATTTAAGAGCTTCAAATACACGAAATTCCAGTTCTTGGTCATTCACTTTCATGGTTATAGTTCCTTGTTTCACATGAATATGCATATCAGCAGTGACCATAAAAGGACGACCAAGAATAATAGGTAAAGATGTAGACATTGGACTATCTTCCATATCCAAAACAACGAAATCAACTGGTAAAATTAATCCTTTCACAGTGACTAACACATCTTCTAAAATTCCCCTAGGTCTCTTAACACTACGATCAGCCAATTGTAGAGTGATGGATGTGGGTTGAAGCTCTCCTAGGCCTAGTCTCTCATACACAGAAAAAGGTAGTAAATTTATACTAGCCCCAAGGTCCAACAATGCCTTTTCAAAAAATTGATTTCCTACCTTGCAAGGGATAGTAAAACTACCTGGATCCTTAAGCTTAGGAGGTAGTTTATGCAACAAGACAACACTAACCTCTTCAATCAAGGCAACTTTTTCATGCTCAACAAATTTCCTCTTGTTAGTACAACATTCTTTCAAAAATTTAGCATACAAAGGAATTTGTTTAATAGCATCAAGGAGTGGAATATTAATCTTTACCTTCCATAAGGTCTCAAAAACATCAAGAGATTTAGAATCAATTTTCTTCTGAGCAAACCTTTGCGGGAAAGATGGTGGATCTCTTCCCCAATCCTTTGTAACATCTGATGCAGAACTGCGACCTTTTTTCATCCTTTCTGCTACCTGTCGGCAGTCTTTTCCAGCAGGTTCCATTTTAGCAACTCTGTTATCAATTATTTTCCCACTTCTCAGTGTTGTAACAGCCTTCAAATGCTCCATTCTAGTTGGGTTGTTAATGGGTTGTGCTAAGAGCTCTCCCTTCTTCCTTTCACTCAACTCCTTAGCCATTTGTCCCATTTGTGTCTCCAAATTTTGGATGGCTTGAGTTGTTTGTTTCATGAACTGCATCATAGAAATCTCCAAGTCACATTTCATAGCCGGTTGGGCTGCTGGAACTGGTGCATTATTAACGGGCTGATCATTTTTCCAAGAGAAATTTGGATGGCTACGCCAAGGATATTGTTGGTTCCTTTGATTAATTTTTTTTTCAGAGTTGTCAAAGGGCATGCCTCAGTAGCATGATCTTGATGTGAACATATTGCACAAAGCATGGCTGGTGGTGGTGTAGTTTTTATGTTCATCCCTTTCATAGTGTCAACTAGGAGATCAATCTTTTGGGTCAAGTTTCCAATCTCAGCTTGCACAATTGTATCAGAACTCACCTCATACACTCCTTGCCGCTTAGAGGAATTTTTACTTCTTGTAGAAAACTGCTGAGAGTCTTCACTTAATTCCTCAAACAATTCCATAGCCTCTTCACTACTTTTTCTCATCAACACCCCATTGCAAGCCGAATCAACCTTCATCCTATTTACCTTATTTAACCCTTCATAGAAGTGCAAAACAATGTCATCTTTGTGCAAGGTATTTGTCGGACATCTAGCCAAGCGAATCTTAAAATCTTTCCAAGCTTCATAAAACAAATCTCCATCCTTTTGTTGGAAATTTTGAATCTCTCGCATGAGCTGCTTAGTTCTATGAGCCGGAAAATATTCTCTCAAAAATTTCGTAGCCATTTGCTCCAATGTACCAATAGAACCTGCTTCAATGGAGTTATACCACATCTTAGCTCCTCCTCTCAATGTGAATGGAAACAACATGAGCTTCAAATTATCAGCTGTAATCCCCGTCATATTTTGCATTCGGCACAAATCAGTAAAGTCTTTCAAGTGTTGGTGAGGATCTTCATCAAACCTCCCCTCATAGTGAGGTACAGAGTTTAACAACTGAGGTGATAAACTGAAAGTGGCCCCTCTGTTGGGCTGAAAAGCAATGCAAGAAGGTTGGGCAACATTACGTGGAATGTACCGATTCATCATAGGAACCCTCTCGTTACCCGCATCACCAACTTCAACAATTTGATCATTCTCGGCAGCCATATTTCTTCGTCGCAATGCTCTCACGGATCTCTCAATCTCAGGATCAAACTCTTCTAGCTCTCTGTGTTGCGAACGTGTAGTTATCATGCAACTTGAAGAATCAGAAGATTACCTGTGACACAAATAAATTGCACAGTAAGTTCGGGTCTCACTGAATGAACAAGTAAGTAAATAAATCAAAATTATTGTGAAACGTTTGAACAGTAATAAACTCAACAGTCCCCGGCAACGGCGCCAAAAACTTGGTCGATATAAAATATCACAAGTAAACCTGCAATATCAAATACTGACGGGTCTTACCCAATCGCAAGTGCACGTGTCGTGGGACAGTATAAAAGAGAGCGGGGTCGAATCCACAGGGACCGTATCAATCACCAAACAAACAAAGTAGCAATAATAATGCAGAAAATTCAGATTGAAATAAACAATTAAAATATGCTAAAATTGGATAAATAAATATGGAGGAGATCTAGCTTGGGTTGGTGTTGTTCTTCTACTGTCACTCAATCACACAACTTAATATGCAATCACACAATTTAAAGGCTTACCGTTGTCAATTAGAAGACCTTGGTCCGGCTCTCCTAATTATGACTTTCCTAAGCAACGAATTTGGCTTTGGTCCAGCCCAAAATCTTTTCTTACCGTAGGGGTCTTGGTTGGTGTACCCTAAGATTTCCCTAAGACAAACATATGAACGAGAAAGTCGACAATCGCACAACTTTAAGCGTTGGTGTACCACCTAATCAATTGTGTTCACAATTCCCAAATCTGGATCCTATGCAGATTCTTGTTACTTCGTCAAACACCGGGTATGGGTCAGCCGAATGTATTCAACTAACAGTTCTTATCATCATGATGTTGATCAGGCAAACACAATAATAAGAAGTCAACATTAAATTCAGAGAATCAATGAATTAAACGTGGTGTAATTTTCAATCAGATTGTGCAACAAGTTGTGGTAGAAGAAACTAACCAAACCAAACTAAATAGAAATTTAGTTACACATGTTCATGATTGTATTGCATAAATAAACCAGAATTTTCAGTTGGGGAAGAAGGAGATGCTTGAAAGTGTTGAAATCCTCCTCCTGGCGTCTTCTCTCCCTGGTTCTGAGGTGCAGCGGCGTCCATAATGATTTTTGGGTCGAGTTTGATTAATATTAAAACCCTACTTGCCACATCAGCAAAGTAAATTACGTCACTGGCTCGCTAAAATCCGCGGCCGCAAATAGGTCGCACTTTGGTCGCAATGTGTTCACAATCAGGTTGCACTGTTTGTCCAGAAAACTCTTTAAATCACCTATATTCCAGCCAGCTATCACCTGCTCAATAAAACACCAATTAAGTAGTAATTGGACTTAAAAGATCATAATTAATATCCCTAAAGATCAGAAATACAGGTGCATTTTTGCACCTATCAGTAATTAATGAAGAGGTGTATGTTAAACAACCTCCCGGTTTTGAAAGTATTAAATTTTCTAACTATGTTTATAAATTAGACAAGGCTTTATATGGTTTAAAACAAGCTCCTAGGGCTTGGTATGAAAGGTTGTCTAAATTCTTACTTGGAAATGGTTTTGTATGTGGTAGTATTGATAACACTTTGTTTATTAAATACAAAGGTGATGATATGTTAATTGTACAAATATACATTGATGATATTGTCTTTGGTGCTACATTAGAGTGTATGTGTGATGACTTTGCTTTGTGCATGAAAAATGAATTTGAAATGAGCATGATGGGTGAGTTGATATACTTTCTAGGTTTGCAAATTAGACAAACTCTACATGGCACTCATATTAGTCAAACAAAATATACTTATGACTTGTTAAAAAGGTTTGGCATGGACCATTCTAAAAGCTCTTCCACACCAATGGGAGTGGGAACCAAATTGGATGAAAACCTAGATGGAAATGAGGTTGATCAAAAGATGTATAGATCAATGATTGGTAGCTTACTATATGTGACCGCATCTAGGCCTGATATTATGTTTAGTGTTTGTTTGTGTGCTAGATTTCAATGTAATCCTAAGCAAACACATCTTATGGCAGTCAAGAAAATTCTTAGGTATTTAAAAGACACACCTTCCCTAGGGTTGTGGTATGACAAGAAATCTTCAATGGACTTGCATCCATTTGTAGATGCCGACTTTGCGGGTTGTAGGATTGATAGAAAAAGCACTAGTGGTACTTGTCAATACCTAGGAACAATGCTCATATCTTGGTTTTCCAAGAAGCAAACATGTGTTGCTTTAAGCACTACCGAAGCCGAATATATGGCTATTGATAATTGTACTTGTCAATTACTTTGGATTAAACAACAAATGCTTGATTTTAACATTGAATTTTCAAATATTCCCGTACTTTGTGATAATATAAGTGCCATTCATTTATCTAAAAATCCAAGGTATCATGGTAAAGCTAAGCATATTGACATTAGACATCATTTCATTCGAGACCATGTTGCTAAAGGGGATATTGTGCTTGAACATGTAGAAGGGGAGAACAACATTGCCGATTTGTTTACTAAACCCTTGGCTAATGATAGGTTTATAAAACTAAGAAATGCATTTGGTTTAATTGAAGCACCTTGAGTGCCTATTGATTGAATGCATGTCTTTCTTTAATTGATTTTTTTTCCAGCATGTTTAAAATGCTTGCAAATTTTTTTTTTTAAAAAAAAAAACTGCATCAACCCCTTAGTTCTCCACTTTTTGAGTTATTACAAAAAGGGGGAGAGACATGATGATAAATCTTTTAATGAAAATTATTTGTCAAAAGTGCATGCATAGCCATGACTTAAGGGGGAGTGTGTATGTTATGCAATTATGGGGAGAAAATAGGTGTTATAGTAAGGGGGAGCTTACTTAACCAAAGTTGCATTTGTGTTTCAAACTTGGTCTAAATTGATATCATGAAATCTTTTAATGTACTTTGAATTGATATTGAATTGTTGATTCGCAATGAATACCAAGGAAAAACACAAACGGTGGAGCAAAAGCTCTATATTTCCTTCCTCAAAAGTTCCTGAATACAACACAAAACAAAGATTAAAACCCTAACAACAATGGGCCAGTAAAGACAAAATAAAGCCCAACAATACAAAGAACAAAGACCACAGCCCAAAACAAAGGCCCAACGAAGAAGAAAACAACATGAAGAACTTCCTCCCAGAACAACCTCACATCTTCTTCCATTCCAGCTTTTCCATGAAGAGAATGGCTGCCCTGTCCACATCATCCCCTCCAGATGCAAAAAAATTCGACCCCGAATTAACAGTCTCCTCATCAGAAGGGGCATCCAGAAAAGGAATCAAGTGTTTAACATTAAACACATCACTAGTACGCAAATGACTTGGTAACTTCAATTTATAAGCGTTGGAATTAATTTTTGCGAGTACCTCCAAGGGTCCAATCTTCCGAGCAGCTAATTTTCTGTATTCACCAGGAGAAAATCGATCTTTTGTCAAAACGGCCTAGACATAATCACCCACTTCAAAATCCACAGATCTTCGCTTCTTGTCAGCAATAGTTTTGTAGTTAGACACAGCATCAAGCAACCGTTGTTGAGTAAGTTGGTGTACTTGATGTAACCGAGCCACAAAATCACTCGCCTTGCCATGAATACGACCCAGGTCTTGTTGAGGCAAGAAATCCAATAGGGTACGAGGAGAAATACCATAAACAATTTGAAAGGGAGACAACCCAGTACTACGATTAACTGCCATATTAATAGCAAACTCTGCTTGACAAAGACATTGATCCCATGTTTTCAAATGGTCTCCAACAAGACTTCTCAACAGGTTACGCAAGGTCCGGTTAATCACTTCAGTTTGCCCGTCCGTTTGCGGATGATACGAGCTACTAAACTTCAATTCAGTTCTAGTCAACCTCCACAAACTCCGTAAAAATGAGATAAAAATTTCGTATCCCGATCAGATACAATGGACAGTGGGAGGCCATGAAAACAATAAATTTCTTTGAAAAATAAATCAGCAACATGACTAGCATCGGTAGTCTTCTTGCATGCTATGAAATGGGACATCTTCGAGAACCTATCAACAACAACAAAAATAGCGTCGAAGCCTCGCTGGGTTCGCGGGAGACCCAAGAAGAAGTCCATACTAATGTCAGTCCACTGCTGGGAGGGTACCGGTAGGGGCATATAAAGGCCGACATTGGTCGCGGACCCTTTGGACACTTGACAAACTCTACAACCATCCACAAAGCGATAAATCTCATGCCTCATTGAAGGCCAAAAATAGGAAGCTGAGATGGAAGCAAATGTTTTGTCCTGACCCATGTGGCTGGAGTTGTGTGCTTCTTTAATAATTTGCAGCCTCAAACTACAATCTGGAATGCATAATTGGTTACCCCGAAAGATGAACCCCTATTGCAGATGAAAGTCTGAGGGCTCTCGTGCCTTAATTACGTCCAAAATAGGACCAAAATAAGGGTCAATAGCATACAAATTATGGAAATGATCAAAGCCAATCACCTGAGTTCGATGGATTGATAAAGTAGTGGCACGACGACTCAGCGCATCAGCTACTCTATTGCTAGTTCCTGCTGTATGTTTCACTGTGAAACTAAATTGTTGAAGAAAGTTAACCCAAGTTGCATGCCGAGCTGACAGCTTGCATTGATTGTTAATGTATTTCAGCGCTTCATGGTCCGAATAGAGAATAAAATCATCATGGATCAAATAACAATACCAATGCCGCAATGCTTGAACAATTGCGTAAAATTCTACTTCATAAGCACTATAATTTACCTTCACACCAGAGCGCTTTTCACTAAAAAATGCAACTGGTTTGCCTTACTGGCTCAACACAGCCCCCACCCCTACTTTTGAAGCATCACAATGCAGCTCAAAAGGAATTGAAAAGTTAGGACGAGCCAAAAGAGGAGCATGGGTCAGCAACTCCTTAATCTGAGAAAAGACAGCAATAGCATCATCATTCCAAGTGAACCTTTTACCTTTTAAACACTCAATGATCGGCGCCATAATAGAACTGAAGTTGGCAATAAATATGTGATAAAACGAGGCTAGCCCATGAAAGCTACGAATGTCAAACAAAGTTTGGGGCTCTGGCCAGTCATGAATAGCAGCGATTTTAGCTTCGTCAACAGCAATTCCTTGACCAGAAATGATATAGCCAAGAAAAAGGATCGGTGTCTCCATGAAAGAGCATTTAGTTAAACCTGCAAATAATTTCTCTCGCCTTAGAACCAACAAAACTTCTCTCAAATGTTGTAAATGGCTACATTCATCCACACTATAAACCAATATATCGTCAAAATAGACAACCACAAAATGTCCAATAAAAGGTCTCAAAATCTGGTTCATAAAATGCATGAAGGTACTGGGCGCGTTAGAGAGACCAAAGGGCATAACAAGCCACTCATAAAGTCCCTCCCTAGTTTTGAAGGCTGTCTTCCACTCATCACCCGGCCGAATACGGATTTGATGATACCCACTCTTTAAGTCCAATTTACTGAACACTGCTGCCCCCGTAAGCTGATCCAAGAGGTCATCCAATCTTGGGATGGGAAAATGATAACAAGTCATAATTTTATTAATCGTACAACTATCCACACACATCCTCCAAGTGCCATCCTTTTTAGGGGTCAATAGAGCAGGGACTACACACGGGCTAAGGCTCTCCCGCACATAACCCTTTTCAACCAAATCCTCCACTTGACGCCGTAATTCCTCATGTTCTTGGGGACTCATCCCATAATGAGGACGATTAGGTAACACGCTGCCAGGTACAAGGTCAATACGATGTTGTATCTCACGAAGCGGAGGTAAACCCATGGGTAACTGCTCAGGAAAAACATCATCAAACTCATGAATTAACCCCTGGACAACATCAGGAATTCCACCACTCTTAGACACCTCCTTGCGGACTACCACAAATACCACACTGGAGCTAGCTAATCCAACTTCAAATTGACGCAAAGATAAAACATTTAATCCACCAGTGGGCTTAGTAAATGGCTGGTTCTGTTCAATAGTGGGCAAAAGAACAATTTTTGTAGAATCAAATACAAAAGAGTATGTGTTACGACGCCCATCACGAATCACATGTCTATCAAATTGCCATGGTCTTACTAACAAGAGATGGCAAGCATCCATGTCTACAACATCACACCAAACTCGGTCTGTACATTTTATTCCCACAGAAAAAGACACTAGGCATCGTTTAGTAACTCGAACTTCCACCCCCTCTTAAGCCAGGACAACTTGTAAGGAGTTGGATGATCTTCGGTACCTAGCTGAAGTTTCTCAATCACTTCACTCACAACTACATTTTCACAGCTTCTAGAATCCACAATAAATCGACAAACACGACCACCAATTGTACAAGTAGAGTGAAAGATTGCAGTCCGTATCCAATCTACACCTTCAACCACTCGAGGAGCATAACAAGATCTCCACACTACTAGAGCCGTACCACTATCCCCCACTACAAAATCTTCAATCAACTCATTATTATTTTCAGACCCACTTCCAGCCTCTTTGAAACTGTCTAGCTGTTCGCCCTCTCTAGTGTCCACCAAAAGGGATTTTCCGTTACGATCCCCCTTGCGACATTCACTAGATTTATGCCCCATGTCACTACATTTAAAGCAACGTAGACCTGTCGGGACAAAACGAGGTGGAGCAAGAGGTGCGGATTTACCAGGTTCAACTTTCTCAGACTTGTTAGATATAGATCCCCCAATACTGCGGTTCTGTCGGTTTCCACTCCAAAAAGAATCAACACCCTTCCGATTCAATCGAGTTTCCATCTGTTTTGCTCGCTGATATGCTTCCGAGACAGAGAACAAATCAAACATATTAAGCACATCTTGGTACTGCGCCTACAAACCCCCCACATATCTGGAAACAAGTTGCTCATCAGTTTCAACCAAATCATTTCTAGCAAGTAATTGATAGAACTCTGACATGTACTCATCGACCCCACGATTACCCATCCGCAGATTTTGTAATTGTTGGTACAAAGTCCTCACATAGTTATGGGGTAGGAATGTACTCCTCATATATTTTTTCATCTTTTCCCAAGATTCAATTTTTTTCTTCCCTTGTCGGGAACGATTCACTTTAAGCTGATGCCACCACGCCGCGGCTCGGCCCCGTAGCCGTGTTCCAACTAAAGGGACCTGTTTACTGGCAGGAACCTCCTTGAACTCAAACACTTCATCAACAGTGTACAACCAGTCCACTAACTCCTCTGCCGTTAAGCCACCAGTAAACTCCGGAATGTCTACTCTTAGACCCGTTTCCCAGCGATGATTATCACTTACTCGCGGGAGCTCCTTTGAATGTCTGGCATGAAAGGGGTTTTCAAACGCCTCGTCAGAATTCGCGATCAAAGCCTCCACCAGATCAGATACATGCTGAGGTTCCCCCAAACCTTGTAAAGCAACAGTAATTCCTTCCATTTGCTGAGACAGGGCAGCCACTTGCTCTGACAGCCAAACAAAATCACCATGGTTACTCGACCCTTCTCCAGCAGATTCCTTAGAAGTGCGTTTCCAAGGCGGCATCACGATAGTATAACTAACCACCCAGAACGAACCTCCCTCTGATACCAATTGATTTAAACTAAGACCCCAACCTTGTTGATTCGCACGAATACCAAGGCAGTAAGTCCACAGAACGAGTTCAACCTTGTTGATTCGCAATGAATACCAAGGAAAAACACAAACGGCGGAGCAACAGCTCTATATTTCCTTCCTCAAAAGTTCCCGAATACAACACAAAACAAATATTAAAACCCTAACAACAATGGGCCAGCAAAGACAAAATAAAGCCCAACAATACAAAGAACAAAGACCACAACCCAAAACAAAGGCCCAACAAAGAAGAAAACAACATGAAGAACTTCCTCCCAGAACAACCTCACATCTTCTTCCATTCCAGCTTTTCCATGAAGAGAATGGCTGCCCTGTCCACATCACCATCAAAGTTGAGTTTACTAAATGTACCCTTTTTGTGTAGTCAACTTGGTTAAGTCATAATTCTTTCATTTGTGAACCAATTGATGTGAAATTTGATATGTGAATTATATTTATCTTGATATATGATCTTGATGATTATAATCCAAATTTTGACCATCACATATAGGGGATGCACAATAACAGTATATTTATACTTTGAATTTATCGGTTTTGACTATTTGTGACTTACTTGCTTCATTGAATGATCAAACCTTATCCAAATGTTATGAAACTTTATATATACATTCTAACATGCCTAATATGATTTATCATGCATGAATTAGAATTTTCTGGGGTGGTTTTTATTATGACTAACCTATGTGTTTTATATGAAGCTCTTTGAGCTTACATACAATTGGGGAGTTTTTTCCTCCTATTTCTTTGTAGGTTAACCATCATGATGATGTTATATATCTAAATATTCAGTTTGGAGATTGAATTTAGATCCGGAATTTATTCATGAGCATTGGAGCTCTAGGATGCCAAGAGAGCCTATGTTCATCAACACTCCACTAAGGAATTTTTATGAGATTGAAAATGGTTTTGGGCCATGTATATGAGAAGCATATGGGCTGGAAATTCTTAGAAGTACAGCTGGAGCTCTTGAGTTAAATAAGAGGGAAAAGCTTGTAGTTGAATTCAAATGGAAAGAGGTTTGAAGTATATGTGCTACTTTTTCACCTTTTGAAAACTTGGGGACAAGAGATTCATTCTTGATTGGTCAAGATTTATACAAATCATTTAATTGCAAGACCAATTCCATCTTTTGGGGAGTCTCCAACGGGTGGGAAATTGAAGACCAAGATTGAAGCTTTATGTGCAATCCAAGGGCCATTATTAAAGAGACGTTTGACTATCATGTGGTTGAGATTTGCTATTTTTTGGAAGGCCAAGATTGATGGACTGAAGTTGATCTAATGGTGGAAGTTTTGTAGAGACAAATAAAAAGTTAGGGTTGTCTCTCTTGCACGGGATAGAAGAAGCTATTGTGAAAAGTTCTTGAGAGAAAAATTATGCATCAATCTTCATCAAGCAATCCTTATTCAGACTTCTTCTAGAGATTCAAGCCATTATTTACAACAAATTTCGAGTATCACCAAAGCCCCTACATCAAAGAGAATCACCATTCATTTGCTTTGTGCAAAGGTGAGGTCTCACCATCTTTAGGGCTCTAGTCTTGTTGAATCTTCACTACACATCTTGTTCTTCAAACCATATCATTCACGTGAGGTAGTGTTGTGCTATTGATAGTTCCACACCAAATAGCTTAGTGTTAGAGTGTGAGAACCTTGTGCTACCAAATCTTGTAGAAGTCCTTTGAGAAGGTAAACCTTGTTGTTAAGTTTGGGGGTGTTCAAACAACCCTTGTGTAAGGAGTTTTGTGGAGCTCTTAAAACCACATCTTAGTGGAGTTGGAAAAGTCCTAGGTTGGTGAACCTAGGTAGTGGATGTAGGAGAAGGGTCTCCGAACGACTCTAAATCATTGTGTTGATTTCTTGATTGCTTTGATTGTATTAATTGCCTCTCACTTGACTACTTGTTTGATTACTTTCAAAATTGGATTTTGGTCTTGGGAGACCTTGCATTAAAATAGATTTTCTGCCCTTGTGTGTTGGTCATTTGCTTGACGTTGCTAAGTGCATTAGTGAAGTTCTTTTTAAATCATTAGGACAAGTATTTTGATTGTTTAATTTCTGGATCTTCAATCTGTCCGTGTATTGTTAACATACCTAGAGTTCGAATTTTAATCTGAATTTTTGATATATTATTCATAAATGTGTTGTGATATTGAATACCAAATTTCATTGCATTCCAAGTTGAATTGGTAGGTCAAATAGATTTTATTAAATTGATGCGCAGATTTTTTATTTGAGATAGTGTTAAGCACGATCCTTCAGGTAAGACTACCTTCCATGGCATACAAGTAGAGTGCTAGGATAAAATGTTCGTTCTTTGACTTCTGAATTCATGTTTTAATCTTTTTTTTGGTATGCGATGGTTGTTGATTGTTCTACCAAAGGCACGGATGTCCATTGTGTTGCAGTCTTATTGAGCTGAATGAGTAAGTCAACTACTATGACATGGTGATTCATGGTGCAACACATGGACTAGTTCACATGTACATCTTAGAGGATACAACATATGTGAGCAATGATGATGATGGTCTCAAAATACATACTGTGAAATCTCATTGTCTGGGATGTCCTCATGCTCAATGTTCCATTGATAGATGTTCATATATTATGACATGATTGTACTACATGCTATCTCTTATATGAACTATCTTGTTGTAGTTTTTAGAATTATAAGCAATATGTAGTTTCTATAATTCCAAATAAGCCATTATTGATCTAAATGATGTACTCTCAACGTAAGAATCACTATTCTAAACCAAATAAATTAACTATTCTAAACGAAATAATTATTGTGCTAAACCTTAAAAAGACATCTAAGCTAAACAAAAAATATTGTTGTTCACAAATAACATTTAATTACAGAAACCTTCAAATGGTGTCAGCCACCCCATTGGCCAAGCCAATTCTCAACCGCAATGAGTTTCCTGTAATATTTCATTTCACTTTGTTTCAATACAAATAAAGGAATGTCTAAGGAGAGTAACTCTATGCATCTAATGCAGAATACCCCGTAGTCCGACCTGAAAAAGAAATGATAAACAACAACAATCATTAGAATAAAGTATGTTGAGACTGCATGCATACAATTAATACACACCTATTCAGTTGTTGTGCTACACACCATGCCCTCTCAACTCTCCATGGGTCGTCATTATCTCCTAATATAATTCCAGCAAGCTTCAAAACCCTTGGGAGGAGTGATCGAAATGGCTCCATTTCAGAATTGAATTTTGGTGCCCTTGTATGACTTTTAAGAGAATCAAATGTAATTATTTATTTTCCTTTTAAGTTAACCATAACGACTATATTGAATGGAATGTAAACTCTCTCCAATCCGGTCCATGACACATGTTTCCCATTACCAAAAACAAAGTTATAAAGCATGTTGTCTTTGTTCCAGTGTTTTGGATCGAGGTTCTTCTAGTACAACCTCCACCTGTTTGTCAGGTATGCCTGAATACACGAACATAAATACATTAAATCATACTAGAATAACATCTATAGTAACAAAAAAAATTATAATCTATTATGAACGAAATTAAAACCAATGTAAACTACATCACACCTATTCTAAACATAAACAAATTTGTTGTATACAAAAGTATAACTGTTCTAACTAAATCATGGCTGCTCACAATATATTATTTTTTTTGTTTTTAACTATTCTATAATATATCATAACTGTTATAAAATTAATTTTGTATGTTCCAAACAAAATATTCAAACTCAAAAGCATAAAACTTGCCGCAAATGTGGTATCCACTATATGGCATTTTTGTGGGAAGCGATTGACATATTTTGCTTTCCTGGAGCAGGTTAGTCCACCATTTCTTCTCAAATGAGAAAGTTGGTAACTGAAAATACTGCTGCTCTCTCACATGATTGTAGAAAGAAGAAAATTATTCCTTCCATTTTGCATCCAATTCTTGTAGCGAATTGAATGGTTTTGAGATCTCAGTAGAGAGCATGAGTCTCTTGGAAGTCGAGTCGGTGTAGGGAGAAATGTGGTATTTGCTTGTCCTAACAATCCACTTCGTCGGTTGTTCAGGTATCCATGTCTTTCTTAAAAATTGTGACAACTCCTGACTGGATATGACAAGAGATGCATCCAATGACAATGACATTAGACTGTTATACACAATAAGATCAGTGTTGGGACTTGCATTTGCATCCCCTTTATTATCATCCCCTTCATCCCCAACCTTTGGACCCACACAAGCTGCTCC
Organism: Euonymus europaeus; assembly: GCA_963580455.1. Lineage (NCBI taxonomy): Eukaryota > Viridiplantae > Streptophyta > Magnoliopsida > Celastrales > Celastraceae > Euonymus > Euonymus europaeus. The sequence continues at coordinate 9,700,298 of OY756957.1, read as the reverse complement.
CTCCTCATCTGCATCCCCCTTATTATCATCCAACCCATCCCTAACTTTTGGACCCACACTACTTATTCCCACAATCCCACCCCATTATCATCCCCCCACCTTATGAACTTTTCCACCCACACTACCTTCTCCCTCCCCAGAAACAACCTCAACGTTCTCTGCATTACTTTCATCATCATTTTGATTCAATAAATCATCTAGACCCTCCACATTGTCAACCCCCTTCTCAGCCTCCATTTGGACATCCTTCAAAACCTGTTGCATTATATCATCTGGTTCTTTCTTCCTTTTCTCCTTCTGCTCGGCATCATTACTTTCATCGACCATTTCCTTCATGGCCACCTTTCTCCTTTTCTTTGATCTCAGACTTTCAACTATCTCTTTGATAGTTGGTTCTGCATTGTGTTGGTATGTGAACCTTGGTGACACCCTTCTCTGAAACATCTCCGTAGTGGGAATTGTCCTTGTCTTCTTTGAAGCCTTTGGAATAGATTGCTACTTTCCCTCATCTTCTATGCTTTCTTCTTCTCCAGAACCTTTCTTTTCCCCACTTTATTCTCCTTGTGACGACCCTGCCCTAAGGCACCCAACGGTCCAGTCCACAGGCGTCTCACATTCAGGCTCCATGGGCCCCACCCCCAACCCATCACCTCTCACAAGGCAGGTTGTTGCTGGAAGGAGTCGAACTCCTGACCCCCAGCCTTTAACATAGGGCCCTTGGCACCATATGCTACCAGCTAAGCTGGCTTAGCTGGTAGCATATGGTGCCAAGGGCCCTATGTTAAAGGCTGGGGGTCAGGAGTTCGACTCCTACCAGCAACAACCTGCCTTGTGAGAGGTGATGGGTTGGGGGTGGGGCCCATGGAGCCTGAATGTCTGCATTTATCTCCTCTATCTTCTTCAGAATTCTTCTACACCTACCTTCAAGTTTCTTATCAAGCCACTTCTCCATTGCACTCAAATTCTAATGTATGACCCTCCCAATTTCTTCAACTACATCATCCTATAATATACAATTATACGTTCTCAACGATATGTGATATATTCTAATTATAATGATCATTATTCTAAGCATAATATTTCTGTTCTCAACAATGATGGCAAATATACCTTTATACATGCTAGATTCTCCAGTCTATTGACAAATGTGGAATTATATGTTCTCAATAATTAATATATATATATATATGCTAAACATGCTGGAAAAATTGTATTTACATAGACATTTGTACATACTAGCTTCTCTTCAGTTTTTCTATCCTTATGCAAGCTTCTAGATTGAGGAACACCCGTTGGCTATATGAGCTTGGGAATCTTGAAGACTAGCTGCTTCACAGATATTGAGAAAATGTCATCATTACGCAGTGTGTAGTCCTGCTCAATCTCAGTTATCGATGGTACTAGATTAACATTGACCTCAAGGTCATCCATGTCTAGCACGTAATTACCCGCAGCAGGTTTGGGAGATGAAGTTGGAGTCCACCTCAACATTCGGGGATGTAGGTCTCCAACCCTATGAGCAAAACAATCGGGACAGCCTCATAAGTCCATATCTAAATCATATAATAAGATAAGTGTATAAGTTCTATAATAAAATTAACACAACTATACTAAATCCTAAATGTTCTAAACATAGATATAGTAGTTCTAATCATAAAAGATACAGTTCTAAACAATATATATAACTATGTTATGCAGGCCCATTACCGAGAAAGCATACAGGAAGCCAACAAGGCTATAGAAGTCAATCTTCAATCCCTTCTGTTTAAACTTTTTGGCTCTCCCAACCAGTGCTCCCTAGAGTCCTTCTAAAGTTCTTGTAAAACTTAAAGTCCCCCATGGGACTCATTGAATTTTGCAAGATCTTGGAACAGTTTCATCCAGTTGAGGTCAATGGAAAGCTTGGTCTCCTTTCCAAGCAGGATGACCTGGACAAAGTAGACCAGTGCCAACATTAACTTTGTCCTTGCCTCATTACATGCAATGAACTTTTCTTCCAATTCATTGCACATAATGAGTCTTTTCCCGTCAAACACTATATCAACAATGTCAAAATGACCAGATTTTGGTAACGGCTCCAATTCTGGCATTGGGGAACACTAAGCCTGTAATGAGGTTAAACTCCCTAATTGAGAATATGGCCCTTTTCCTACATAGGTTAAAAATCATTCGTCCTTCCGAGCTCTCACTTGACGAAGGAGAACATTGTGGATTAGTTGAGGATGGTTTTTTTGTCCCTGGATATCAAGAAACCTTCCAAAATAGGAATTTCTAATTTGCTACAAATAGTTTAGTTTCTGAAGCTCTTCTCTTATAACACGTGATGCTTGACTCAACCTGCAAAGGGCAACAACCTTTGAAGGAAATTTGTGTTCCTCTCTAATCTTGAATTCTATTTAGTTTAGACTGCAAAAAAATAATTGAGTATGACTAATGTTAGAATTTCAACTCGGAACTGTTATTCACTAAAAATAAAATTAAATGCTAAAGACAAAACCAAAATTGCTAAAAAAAAACTCTAAGACGTAAAAAATCTAAAATGTTCTAAACAAATTAAAGTTGTTCTAATCAAAGAAATATATGATCCATACCAACATCATATTATACTCCAAACAAAAATTCTTGCTTGCACTAAACAAAATCCATTAGGAAGTATGCAAAATCCTTCAGTACAACACACATAAATGCAAACAGTTTTGAACATAAAACCACCTAACCAAAACATACTCCTTTTACACAAACAATGGTAACCCCTATAACTCAATAACAAAACATCGCATGAACCCTTAAAACGAAAACCCCATACAACTCAGCAAACCACCAAAATTTCTTAACAAAATAAACTGTTCCACAAAAAAACTTAGCTATTTTACACAAAACCTTTGAAGTTCTAAACAAAAATTAAGTTGTTCTAAACAAAAAAATTAATGATCTAAACTAATCCCATTTCTAAACATCATCTTCTGCTCTGAAAAATAATTCTAACCTGCACTACACAAAATCCTTTGGAAACTAATAGAAAATCTTTCAGCACATCACACATAAATCCAGAAAGTTTTCAACATATAACCTAAGTAAAACATACACATTAACTGTTCAAACTCCTTCACCATATCACACAAAACCCTTCTACACAAACAATGATAACAAACCCCATAACTCAATAATAAAATCTAAATTTTATTCGATGAACCCTAGAACGAATACCCCGTACAACTCAACAAAACTGAAACTAAATAGTACCTGCTCAACAAGATCGTTTTAAACAAAACCCATATTATTCTAACCAAAACAGTAACTGCTCGTTAGAATATCTTATTTTGTAGCATGCACTCAATTCCAAATTCCTAAAACCTGAAAAATTTGTATTTCATAAACCCTAAAACAGTTAAATTTAATTGGCAATGGAATACCCTATATAACCCAATTACACCACAAAACCTAACCATAACCCAAATGATATGGCATGATGCACAACCAAAAAACCAACAAACAACCAAGAACAAGGGACATGCACTCATTCATTTCATACAATGAGTAGACCTAGGGGCCATACTCCTTCCCATTCTTTCAAATCGATTTCATCAACAGGAAAAGAAAGACAGGCAGAACTAGCATAAAAAAGGCTTACCCATGCGTGCTAGACTAATAGACGTAATGGACGAACGCGTTAATAGAAGACTGAATGAGAGTGGTTAATGCAATGCTGGACTGCTTGGGTGAGTAATGGTGTTGTTCTTCCTTTGTTCTTCCGTTCTTCATGCAATTGCTTGGGAAAATTCGGTAAGTTATTACTTTTTAAAAAATTTAATTGCAGGTTATTGTGTTTGGAGGGAATTCATGGAAGAAGGGTATATTAGACATTTTCTTAGCCAAAAAGGTTAAAAGTTAACTTTTTCAAAAAGGGGTTACATAACAAAAAAATGTTTATAAAATGGGTCATTTTACCAAATTTCCCAAAGATCTACATGAAGAATATACATATCTTTTTGACCAATATGTTATTGTAGAAAGTGATTTAACAAAACCTTTAACTAAACTCTTCATATTCCAGAAACCGAAATTAATTAACTAATCAAAGGGTGATTGAGTCTTGATATAATTATCAATAAAAACACATATGCCCCTACAATTGCATAATTCATTTCACTTGCTAATTCATACTTCAATATGTGTGTGATTGTGATAAGGAATCAAATTCATTCAATGGATTCATGAAACCTTATGGATTGATGACATTTTTTTGCCCAATATATATAATGGTTCATATCTCCAATGAATAAACATTGGAACTGACAAGCTAGGCAACTGTTGTAAAGTTGTACACAATATGGTCGCAACAATGCTTGCAAATCTCCAAATCATTGGCGGACTAACGTTCGGATTTCACTTATGTGGGATTCAATTAATTTAAGCAACAATGATGAACTCATTGTTATTGATATGATTCTTATTGATAAAATGGTAAATGTTTCTAATTTTTTTCTCACCCTCCAATAGTATACCTTCATGTTGTTTTCAATCAAGAATGTTACATTATCTGTGATTTTGTAGGGATCCATCATGCACGCAACAATAGGCCAACATCTTTTGGATGTATTTAGGTGGCAATTGGAAGAGGGCAAAACATATCGTATCACTACCTTTCGAGTTGTGGAGAGCAAGCCTTACTATAGGCCGATCAATTACAATTTGAAGATATTATTCTTGTCAACAACAAAAATAGTAGAGACTTCTGATGGGGCCCAACTTTCCATATTGATGCATAAATTTGATATAAAATATGTTGATGAAATAATGGGGCTTCTTGATGAAATTTTAGTGTTGACAAGTTATTCATTATCATTTTCTCTTCATTTTTGGTTCATTTGCTTGACTGCTATTGTGTATTTGTGTAATATTGATTTGCCAACAGATGTTAGAGGTTTTATTCTAAAAAGTGTAATATTTGACAGGAAGCTATATCTGAATTAAAAAAAGAAGAAGAAATCATCAGTAGATAAAAAAAAATCAGTGCTCATAAGTGGGTACTGTATAGACGATTCCAAAGTAGATATAAAGGCAACAGACGGTCCCAATTCCACACATCACATGTGTGCAAAAAAAAAGCTGAAAATAGATCAAGTATTGGGAAGCATATGTCAGTGATTCAATGAAGTTGGGTGTATTGCCGCAACCAATCGACCAAAATATTTTTGGTAACATACTGCAACTCAAAATTGTACCACAAGAAGCAAACTCTCGAGATCAAGGCTTGACACATTAAAAAAAAGTCATCAAAAAGCAGGTCTAACTTGTGGACTTCTTTTAATAGATGTGCGCGAACATGGAGATGAATTGGAAGACACTTTGCTGACCAAGTCTTACGTTGATAAGGAATTCATCAGATTCCAAATTGACTGTTATTGACTCCGTTGGAAGATACAATAAATTCCAACTTGAGTTCATGTCTCCATGTGACCGCTACCCATGCACTTTCTCCCTTGGGATCAAAAGTTACATACTAACTTAGATGAAGACCACTTAAATCATATCTATATAAGAATTCCACTACCGATGGAATTTGATTTGCATTCTCTTCACCAATTGTGGCGTGCAAGTGAAGGCAAATGGATGGGTTTTGTATAAGATTAGCCTAAATTCATTCTAGTGTCTTATATGAAGTAAGATTAGGTACAAGTTACCTAATACAAGTCAAATTTGGTTAGATAATTCAAGACTTAAATTATCTAATCCTTGATAAATTAAGTCTTGAGGGGGCATTTGTAGACATCAAAAAATTTCTAAAGCCCAATTAAATAAAATTAATGGGTTTTAAATATACTCTAAATTAAATTAATTTAATTTTGAAAGAGTCCAAACCAAATTGAATTGGTTGAAGGGATCAAGTCTAAGATAATATCAAATAAAATCAAATTAAAATACAAATAAAATCAAATCAAAGAGATAATCACTAATTAAGTGATTTCTCTAGAATACCCTTGATGTCAAGGGTTGAGGCCAAGGGTAAGTCACGTAAATTTCACTTCTCCCTCTACCTATAAATACCAAGCTCATTGGTGGAAAAATGAGAGAAAAAGTTTATAAAACTTTCAAGTCTCTCCCAAATCTTTTTGGAGTTCAAGTTCTCCAAAATATGGAATTCATAGAATTCCTCGAAGAGAAAATGAAAGTTTACGAACTTTGGGAAAACTCTCTCAAATTCTCCACAAGTTCTTCAAGTCTCAAGTCCAAGTTTTTTTCAAGTTCAAGTCTCCAAATCGGAATTCTTTGAATTCCTTCAAGTTCTTCAAGTCTCAAGTCCAAGTTCTTCAAGATCAAGTGCAAGTCTCAAATCCAGAATTCTTTGAATTCCTCCAAGTTCAAGTATTTCAAGATCAAGTCCAAGCTCTCCAAATTCGGAATTCATAGAATTCCTCGAAGTCTCAAGTTCAAGTCAAGTCCTAGAACGGATTTTTTAATCCGATTAAGAACTTTACGTTCTTCTTTCATTCAATCAATAATCAGAGGATTTATGCACGTGATGAGCACGTTCAAAGAGAAGAGATCGACTCCACTTTGATTTACAGATTTTTAATTTGTACCAAGTTTTAAGTGTATTTAATTTACACACGAAATTTGTTGCGTACAACCGTATCACTACCTTTCGAGTTGTGGAGAGCAGGCCTTACTATAGGCCGATCAATTACAATTTGAAGATATTATTCTTGCCAACAACAAAAATAGTAGAGACTTCTGATGGGGCCCAGCTTTCCATATTGATGCAAAAATTTGATATAAAATATGTTGATCCAATAATGGGGCTTCTTGATGAAATTTTAGTGCTGACAAGTTATTCATTATCATTTTCTCTTAATTTTTGGTTCATTTGCTTGAGTGCTTTTGTGTATTTGTGTAATATTGATTTGCCAACAGATGTTAGAGGTCTTATTCTAAAAAGTGGAACAACCAAGAAAGTCCCTGTTTGCAGCAAATTGAATGACAAGAAAGAGGTTGAACTAGGAATCACGAGGTATGCCAGAAAAAAATGTGTCGCTATTCACATTCTTGAACGTGCTATCTATGATGCAACAGTTTCATTGTGTTGTTTGACCGATGCTTACTGCTACATGAAATGTCACTTGTTGTAATACACTATAAATGTGTAAGTGAAAAGAGAAAGAGCCCTTATGATTTGCAAAAAAATATTGACTATAAAACTCCGTTGGAATGAACCCGATATGTGAGAGATTCAAAAGAGGAGGTACGAGATGGAAAATAAGCAGAGTAGTGAAGACCATCGGCCAAAAATATCAAAACGTTAATTGGACTCCTGTGATAGGATTCGTAAAACGTAAAATGATTCTCAAAATCAAACAGCCTGTCTTACCCATCTAGATCTTCTTCAGAAAATAAGAACTTTTTTCCTAGAAACGCAAAGATGTAGGTTTGTGAGATTGAGAAGAGACTAATTACGCTTTGTTCCCTTTTCTTCACGTACTTCCCAATGCACCGTAAATGCTAAAGTATGCTTGTATTTGATAATTAATATTTTTTGGTTTGAGTCTAGCTAATACTTTCAAAGACCGACATGGCGATTGCTTATAATTTGGTCGGTCTTAGATGAAAGAACATTGACTTATTCATGCCTTCTGTATTTTATAATAGTTAATATAAAAGTACAAGTAAAGATAAACAATCCTAGTTCTGGTTCTTTATACTTGACAGATGTTAGGGATCAAGGTAGAGATATTTGAGTGATCTAATGGAGGATTGAGTGGCAAATGACACATAATGGAAGATAAATGCCTTTCAAACTATTTTTTTAATTCCGGGTTTAATTGCTGATTTATGTGATTGATTAATTTTGTTGGTTTCTAAAAAATGCAAGGATCTCATTGTTAGACTTTAACACTGTGGGAAAGCAAGGCCAAAGAACTAGATCTCGCAATGTCTGAAAATGTTTCAAATCATTTTGTTTTTATCGTTACGTCAGCCATGGTGAAGATGTTTGGAGGTATACTCAAATCAAATTTCAGGTCCAATGCAACTATGTCATGATTAACTTCATCCATAATTTTTTTTATCTATTTTTAATGCAATTGCATAGGGATATTTCGACTATCATCTACTGGAGCAACCAAGGTTTTTGTCAACCTCAACATCCCTAACATTGAACCATTTCACATTTGGTAAATAGCTAAAACACATCTCAAAATATATTCATTGTGATGACGTTAAAAAGGTGTCACTACCGAGAAGATGTTCAGTGGGTCAGACCTGCGATAATGAACGGACGAAGATCCTTCCAGGGAGCTAATCAGCCGAGCAAGGCAGTCTTGATTGACCAGCTAGGTAGCCTATCAGGCAGCTTACCGACTAGGCAGGTTGGGCAGTCCAGGTTGATCAGCTAAGCAGTCTGGGATCTGAGCACAACAAACAAAGGTGAGCTAAGGCCGCACCAGAGGTAGTCCTCTAGCGTTGGCGCTCCGACGCTCAAGTCAGTAGGTATTCAATCAGGTGAGCTCCTTGGACTAGAGCTCTCAGTTAGCCATTACTCAAATTGCGATTAAGATTCATAATACCTGACTTGCTGAGCCTTATATAGGGCTGAAGACCACTGTTGAAGTGGGTCTTTCCATTATGATTGTGGACCACATCCAGCTGTTTTTCACCTTGGTAGGTCCAGCTGGTGCACTCTTACCGAGGAGACTGCCTGGTAGGTATGAAGAGTCTTGGTCCACATATGACGTGACGGAGCACCATTGGTGGGGGTATTTTTGTAATAACACATTGTTTTGAACATTTTGATTTGAAAGTTCAAATCTTTGAAAAGCTATGTTAGTACAAACATTTTCCTTACAATTGACTATTACGTATTCTTTTTGTAGGGATGAAGTCCAGCATATGCAGATTGGTACTCTAGAATCAAATACCGTCACTCATCTGTCTCTAGAAGAGCGAAAGGTCAATAATGGGAAAACTATTGATGAGCTAATTCAAATGACACCTTATGCGAAGGCTGATAATATAGTTATCGTAACCATACTTGCAAAGATTTGTGATTTGCAAAATAGGTTTCGTTGGTATTACTTTTATTGCAAAAGTTCCCAAAAGAAAGTGAACAAGAATGGAGATATTTACCGTTGTGAAAAATGCAAGAAAGATTCAATATCTCGAAACACAAGGTTGTATATTGTTAAACTTATATTAATTATGAGCTAAACAATTGCGAAAATACATAAAAATTGTTTATTTTGGTTTCAACTTCAAGGTAGAGGTCATAGTTGATGACGAAACTAGACAAACATCATTAACATTATTTGATCAGGAGGTTCAGCATGTCATTGGAATTTCTGTTGCATCAATGATTGAGCATTACGGGCCAAATCTCCGTCAACTTCCACCTCTGCTGAACAATTTAATTGGAAGGACTTTCATTTTTCAATTCAAGGTCACTGATTTCAACCTATTAGTAGGAAATCAGGATTATACTATCACAAAATTATTTGACCCTTTAACTAGTGATGAACTTGATAACCATGAGAAGTCTGCCATTAAAGTGGAGGAAATTGGTGTTGATATGAATGAGGTGATATTATTTATTAGTTTAATTGTTTTGCTTTTTAATTCAAAAAATGTATCCACCACTTGCTTTCTCTTTGCTTTTGCTTTTTACTGAGCAGGATACTGAACAAGGACATAATGTGTTGAAACAAGTATCGGATGAATGCCAAAGAAGAACTCCAACAAAAAATATCAGACTCAGTAATGAGGTGGATTGCTTCAGACAGACAATAGCATTCTGGATTCCAAATATGGTGGAGCAAAGAAGAGGAGGAAATGACTAATGTCATCGATGGACGCGCAGTTAGAAATTTTATGTTTTAAATAATGGATTAAACTTTGGATATTTGAAGTATCTTATTTATAATTATGGATTCAAGTTTATCAATTTCCAATTCTTGGTAGTCACGAGAAAGCCGATTTCTGTTTTGAATTAAAATTTAACACAATATCAAAAAAAAAAATTACAACTTGGTCACAACTAAAGTTTTAGAATGAATTTGTTTAGTGGTGTTTCATGTTGGAACCTGGCATATACAATGGCATCTATAGCTAGAATTCATTAGCGGATTAACGTGCGGCTTTCATGTATGTGGGATTCATTCACAGAATCACAATATATGCTTCTATCCCTATGTGCTGAAAGAAAATATCATAGACATACTATCTAGAAGAGTGATATTATAATGGTGAGAGAGAGAGAGAGAGAGAGTGCTTCCTCTCCATCAGTCGTCGCCATCCTCCTCCACCACCACCACCCCATCACCTACCACCACCAATAGCCCATCGGCCCTCAACATCCATTCCACCTCCTCCGCCACCTACTTCTCCTGTTTTAACTGAGACTGATTTTCCCATTTTAAGCCGCCCAAACGGTCAGCCAGCAACCTCAAACACTGCTCAAACCAGTCTCCCTATCCCTAAACAAAGTAACACCATTCACATCCTTAGCCATCATTATGACCCCAATCCGAGAAAGCCTATTCCGAAGCCAAAGTTCTATTTTGAAAACATCCCTCCTAACTGTGGTGCGACTGCACTCAAAAGAGCATTCTCTCGTTTTGGGAAGGTCAGTTATGTTTATATTCCGGATAAGTGCAGTAAGAGAGGGTTCAAGTTTGGATTTGTGGAGTTTGACATTGCGAAGGATCTGGTTGAGGAAGTTCTGTTGGATATGAAAGCCATGTGGATAGGGGATTATAAACTTCGTGTTAATATTGCAAGATATGTTCAAGTTTCTAAGAAGGGTGAGGTTGTGCGGCAAGCTGATGAAGTTACATAGCGCGGCCGAGTGAGATTTGTTGATGTGGTAAAACGAGGGCCAGCATGGGTCAAGAATCAAGCATTTATGAAGGAGCGGACTCATGATAAGGGGAGCGTTGAAGGAAATAATGCAATCAAGGCAGCAGATGAGACTGGAAAAGGGAAGAATGCATTCAAGGTTACAGATGTGACCAGAGATAAGGAGGATGCCTTAGAGTTTTTCTCATGTTCGGTGGAAAAGGAATGGGTTCAACGATCGGTTGTTGGAACTTTATGGCAAAGTTCTTCAATTCAGGACATGCGAGATAGATGCAACAATGATAACACGATTCAATGTGTCCCAACTCCCATGGGAGGAAAATCTGTTCTCCTTACATTTCCTTCGCAGGAGGTTATGCAGGAGGTTGTGGTTGGAAAACCATCATGGATGGAGGAGTGGTTTGAACATATTAAACCATGGACTAGCAAAGACATGAGCAAGGAAAGATACGTCTGGCCAAGATGTGAAGGAGTCCCATTGCATGCTTGGAATAGTGGCTTATTCATGATGATTGGGGATACAGTAGGAAGTTCAGTATCTCTTGATTACTATACGGCTAAAAACAGAGATTGGATATTGCCCGGATTCTTATTTCCACAGAGACAAGAGAAAGGATTAGTAAGTCTATAAATTTATCTGTGGATGGGGAAATCTTCAAGATTGTAGTGGTTGAAGACGTCTCTGACGGTCCTTGGTGTGGTAGGTTTCTTGAAGGAAAATTAAAAGAGGATGAAGGTTCGAATCATTACAAAGTTGATAAGGAGGCAAATTTGAATTGGTTGTTGGATCAAGAGGCTGATGAAGAGTGCAACTCAGGTCGATTTGATCCGCTAAAAAATATGTCGGCCGAGAAAACTTCAATGGAATCTACCGAAAAATCTAACTCCGGTGAGTTGAAACATATCTCTGGTAGCTGTGGGAAAAGTCCAAGTTCCGATGCGATGGGGAAGGGCGATTGTCAGAATCAGAGTGACAAGACTATGGAGCAGTCTAGTAACATACTTAATTTTGATTTTCAGTTTGCAGAGGTAATAGCTATGTCTGGTGATGTTGGTCTGTCCAAAAAAAGGAAAATCAAGTGAGATTGCATTAAAGGAGAGGTACGGTGTTGCATTAAAGGGGATGGAGGAAAGTGAAAGCCAGCATGGTGGTCTTAAAGTTCTAAGTGATATGATGGTAGGGTCGGAGTTTCAAGTTGTTGTGGGCTTGAGGGATAATGACTTTATTGGAATTTTGGAGGAAAGCCCAAATTCGGAGCCCAGCATCTCAAATAATACAGCCCAAAAGAAATGCAGGAGAAAGAGAAATAAAAGAAATAAAAAGTGTAACAATTCTTGGGACTCTTGTCCTGATATTGTGGACTTTTTAGAGGAGGGGATATGCACTCGAAGCAAGTTGGCAAAGAGAAAGTTGGTTCGAAAAAAGTGGAAATATCCTCAGACTACAAATAAGTATGGTTTGATGATGGCTCAGATGAGCAGGCCAACACAAAGGAAAATTAGAAGGCTTGTTTATACGGGAGAGCGTACTGAAGTAATTGACTATAGTAGTAATAGTGCAGCCACGGCTGTTGGATTGTCTCTCTCGGATGAGGGTATATGCCATCGGAACAAAATTATTCATCGCCCAGTCAAGGCTAGTACGGGGTTGGTTAAAGCCGTAGCAGAGGATGAGATCCGCAAAGAAGCAGAAAGGACTTGGGAATTGGGGAAATTTATGGGATTAAGTGGTGAGGAAGATGATGAGGAAATCATACAAAAGATTGAGGCGATGATTCATAAGGAAGTGGGGGACTGGAATGGTGCAAATCGAGTTGATTTGTAAGAGTGCGTTTTGTCGTTTGGGGTGGGTTATTATATGTCATGACTGCTCTTATGTCTTGGAATATTAGGGGGGTGGGTGCCCCTGCAAAGAGAAGGGCTGTTTCTAGATGGGTGAGGGATAAAAGTCTTACTTTTGTTTGTTTGCTTGAAACAAAAGCTGCGGGGGAAGATAATAAGTTGATCCGTAGTTTAGCTGGTTCTGATGGGTTTGAATGGAGAAGTTGTGACGCCTCAGGTCTTTCTGGGGGTTTGATTTGTATGTGGAATCCTGATTTTTTTTCATTGACTAATGCTCATATTGGGGATCGTTGGATCATCTTGGAAGGTTGTTTCTCTCAATTAAAATTTCCTTGTGTTGTTGCTTCAGTGTATGGTCATAATTCAGAGGATTTGAGAGCTGCTCAATGGGATCAATTAGCTGGTTTTAAGGCAGCGTCCAACCTTCCTTGGCTTATTTGGGGTGACTTTAATGAATTTTTAAGTCATAAGGAGAGGGCGGGAGGGGTTGTTCTTACTAGTGGAATGCAGAATTTTAAAGATTTTGTGAACCAGTGTAACATGATGGAGCTGCAATTATTGGGCAGAAAATATACTTGGTGCAATTCTATTAGCATGAGCAAAATTGATAGGGCCTTTATAGACTCTGATTGGATTTCCAGCTTTCCAAATATGTGTCTCCAAGGCCTAAGTCGTGGGGTTTCGGATCACTGTCCTCTTCTTATAAAATTCCAGGATTTAAATTGGGGTCCCCGCCCTTTCAGATTCCTGGATTGTTGGTGGCAGGATCCTAAATTCTCCCAGTTTGTGGCTAGTTCTTGGGTGGATTTGGATAAGGAGGTGAGGGGGTTTTATGGTATTGTCGAGAAGTTGAAGAGATTTAAGAGTTTATTGAGGGATTGGAATAGGCTTGAATTTGGGAATTTGGTTGAAAATATAAAGGAAGTGGAAAGGGAGCGGGATGGGTTAGAAAATCTTAAGGAGTCTGGTCCTTTGGGTCTCTTTGATTCAGAGAGGCTCAAAAATCTTAACCTTACTTTTTGGTCTTTATGCAGGAGGCAGGAGAGCTATTGGAGACAACAATCTCGGATTAAATGGATCAAGGAGGGTGATCGTAACACAAAATTCTTTCATTCTATGGCGTCTTTGCGAAGAAAGAATAATCTTATCCTCCGCTTAGAAACTGATCAAGGGCATGCCGAGGATCCCCAGGCAGTTAAAGCGGCAATCTTACAGCACTTCAGCAACCATTACTCAAGTTCTCATTGGAGGCGTATAGAGATGAGGGATTTTCAATTTGGTAGGCTCAGTGAAATTCAGTCTAACTTGCTGGAGCTGCCATTTTCGTATGATGAAGTTAGAGAAGCTGTTTGGAGCTGTGGGAGTAGCAAAGCGCCAGGCCCGGATGGTTTTAATTTTGGTTTCTATAAGAAATCTTGGGATTTGCTATCGGGGGATGTTATGAAAATGATGTGCAGGTTCTACAGAACTGGAAGTTTACCAAAGGGCATCAGTTCTTCCTTTATTACCTTGGTTCCAAAGGTGGTAGGATCAGACAGAATTTCGGATTATAGACCAATAAGTCTGCTCAGTAGTCTCTATAAAATTATTTCTAAAACTCTGGCTATTCGGTTGCGCGGTACCCTGGGCTGTTTGATAATTGAGAATCAGACTGGCTTTGTGAAAAATCGGCAGATTATGGACTCAATTTTGGTAGCCAATGAGGTGGTTCACTCAACCAAAAGTAGAGGGTTGAAAGGGTTCATATTGAAGATTGATTTTGAGAAGGCAATTGACTCAATTGAGTGGGGGTATCTGGATTATATTTTGAAGACCATGGGATTCGGAGATAAATGGAGATATTGGCTAAATGAGTGTGTATACTCAGCGAAAGCTTCAGTTCTTGTTAATGGGTCGCCTATAGTGGAATTTGCTCTTCAAAGAGGTGTTCGTCAAGGAGACCCATTATCTCCGTTTTTGTTCATTTTAGCGGCCGAGGGGCTACATCAACTTTTTCAAAAAGCTCATCAAAGGGTCTTATTGAGGGGTTGAACGTTAAAACTCATGGCACATCTCTTACTCATCTTCAGTATGCGGACGACACAATAATTTTCAGCAAAGCTAGTTCTGAGAATCTTATGAATATAAAGCGGGTTCTGAGATACTTTGAACTGATTTCGGGTTTAAAGGTAAATTTTCATAAATCGTCATTATCTGGTATCAATATTGATGAGTCTGATGTCAAAGTTATGGCTGGCCTAATGAACTGTAGAATGGATTATCTACCAATTTGTTATCTTGGAATGCCTTTAGGGGGAATATGAAGCGAAAAATTTTATGGGACCCAATTGTGTCAAAGGTGGAGTCTAGGCTTTCAAATTGGAAAGCCAAGCAGCTTTCTACAGGTGGTAGACTTGCATTAATCAAGGCTGTTCTAACAAGCTTGCCTATTTATTTTCTTTCTCTATACAAAATTCCTAAAGGAGTGGCGATGAGGATAGAGCAGCTGCAAAGAAATTTCCTATGGGGAGACATTACTGATCATAGGAGATTACATTGTATAAACTGGTCTCAGGCTATCAAACAAAAGAGTAATGGTGGAACTGGAATTGGGTCGATCCTTGAGAAGAATAAGGCCTTGTTATTCAAGTGGATTTGGAGATTTAATGCTGAGAATAGTGACTCGAAACTACTTTGGAAAATGGTCATAAGAGAAAAGTATAATCTTACGGATGTGATACATACTCCAATTGAGTCCAATATAGTTTCTCCTCTTTGGAAAAACATTCAAAATCTTCTGAATCCGAGCGAAGGTAGGGTGGAGAGGGTGATCAAAGAGGGTATGGCCTTTTCAGTGGGTGATGGCAATAACGCATACTTTTGGGAGGATCTTTGGATTGGCACAGAATGTTTAAAGGATAAATTTCCAAGACTTTATAGCGTTTCTTCCCTACATAACAGGCCCATTGATAGTTTTGGTTTATGGGAAAGGCTGAGTTGGGTTTGGATTATTCCGTGGCGGCGAAGTTTATTTCAGTGAGAGGAGAATCTTGAAGAAGAGTTACTTCACCTAATAGGCCGGCTGGTTATATGCCCAGATAAAAAGGATGGAATTATTTGGCGACACTCTACAGATGGGAGATACTCGGTGAAATCCCTTACTGCAGCTTCTGAAAAATGGGAAATCCCTTTGCTGACTTTGTCGACTACTAATATTTGGAAAGGTATATGTCCTCCCAAGGTGGATTTCTTTTTATGGCTTGCATTGCATGGGAAGATTAGTACAAGAGAAAGGCTATGTCGGCTTGGCATTATTGCTTCTGAGAATGCGGGCTGCCCATTTTGTGAGACAAGTGAGGAATCAATTGATCATCTCTTTGTCACTTGTGCGGGTCCAATGAATATTTGGTACAGAGTTGTTAAATGGTGGGGTTTGAGTTGGTGCGGTGCTCAAACTCTTCTCAGTTTGTATGATCAATGGAGCTCATTTGCTTCAGGTAAATCTCAACTAAAGTGTTGGAATGTCATGTTCTCGGCAATAGTGTGGACAATTTGGTTAGAGCGTAACTATGTGGTTTTTGAAAATAAAGAGGTGGACTGGGAGAATGTGTTTTACCTGTTTTTCATCTGCTTTGGTCTTTGGCTGAAAGCTCTAAATCTATCCCTCCCTTTTACTGGTCCTGAGATGATGTTGTCTGCTGATGGGATAAAAGGAATTGTTGGAAACAAAAAGGTTCCTCGGCCGTGCTATCACTGGATCCCTCCTCCCTTGGGCTTCTTAAAATGGAATACTTATGGGTCAGTGCAAGGCTCTCGAGCAGGTGTGGGTGGTATCTTAAGAGATAGTTCTGGTCAATTTGTGTGTTTGTTCTCTGGATCAGTTATTGAAGGCATGGATGCAAATGCTGCTGAGGTTAAAGCGATAAGAATAGCTCTTCAGAGTATAGTTGATCATGGTGGCTTGACTGATGTGGATATAATTGTGGAGACGGATTCAGCGAATGCTATGGGGTGGATTTTGAAAGATTCATCTTATCCTTGGAGGTTGCAAGATGATTTTAATGCCATACGTAACCTTTCAAACTCTCTCCACCAAGTAACATTCAAGCATGTTTGGCGAGAATCAAACTCTGTTGCTGATTCGTTAGCGAAGCAAGGAGCTTGTCGAAGTAATATGTTATTGGCCTGGCTTTGAGGTTTTGTTGTGGTTTTGCTGCTAAATGTTTATGCTGGCAGTAGCGTGGCGTCTATGCTGGTAGTAGAGTGGTGTCTGCTTTGTTTTTGGGTGTGTTTTGCCCAATTCTTGTTTTGTTTTTTGAGTACAGTCCTTGCTGCCTTCTATGTTGCTTGGCTGTGTTTCTAGTCTTCTTTTAAAGTTTTGTTCTTCTCTAATAAAATCAGTTGCTTCTATCAAAAAAAAAAAAATTAGACATACTATCTTGAAGAGCATTCGAAGTTAGATTAATTTGCCTTAGTCAATATATAACGTGCAAAAAACAATCTATCAGGTTACTGTAGTTGTTAATGAGAATTATTTATTGTTTAATTTAATTAACATTAATGTTACACTATTGAGATAAAACCCCTAAACTTCTTTTTTTAAGAATCATTGGTCATTTATTGCTGTAATTAATGTGTCGAATTTATTAATTTGTAAACGCAGCCTACAAATAACACACCAAGTAAAAAAAAAAAACCTCTAATCTACTTATCTTTAAGACATGATCTTTCACTCTTTTAGAACCTTCATGGGATAGAAGTTAGCCTATTAGTTTATATCCATTAGACATATTTGAATCAAGCCATAGCAATGATCACATATTACAGTCACGTGCTAAAAATGACTTCCATTGTACTTAGACCTAATAACTCATTATTGAATTTCTCATGTATAGTTATTGATTGATTTTCAACTCAAGACATTGATTACACAATAAACCAACGACGATTGAAACAAGTAGATATACACTGCACATACATTCTACATTAAAAATATTGAAATACCATCAGTTATACACTGCTACGTGGGCTTAGTTGTTTGTTATTGGGCTTTATTGTAAATCAATGGAATATAGCTTCTGAGCCCATCGTAGTTCTTCTCCCTAGCTTCTGTATTATTCTTCCTCCTGCTTCTGTTTCAATTTAAAGTAAACTACTCTATGTCAAATCTCTGTACATCTTGTATAGTGATAGGACTTTTAGCCGTTGAGTTATTCTTCCTTCTATAGATCATTCTTGTATTTTATTTTACTTTTTTTGAATGAATGAAGTTATGATCTAGGTCTTCACTTCATTTTTCCCTTCTATTTCTATTGATTCTTCTTCTTAATCTTATCTTTCACGAAGCTATTAAGCTTTTCAGTGAGTCTGATGTGACTAAAATAACCCTGCGAATAAGGTGATAACACGTGTCACCCTTAATGCATCCTAGGATACGGCCCGGCCTTAGAATGACCGCCCTGGTCTAATTGTCGGCGTGACAGATAAAGGTACCAGATTGGTACGCCGGTCCGGCCCGTATAGAATACAAACCGGTCCGGCATGAAGAACATTTGTTTCGGCCCAGCCTATTGGCCATATCGGCCCAGTTTCTTCAAAACCTCGCATCGGCCCGGTCGCCCATGCCGGGATAAGAATGCTATTGCCACAACGGACATAAGATAAACCTGTGTCCAACCCGTAGTGGGACACTGAGATTATAAGAGTCCCACTACAAATAAGAAAAGGAGTCCTAAAAGGATTGTGCCTCCGAACACTACGCTCAACCAATAGATCAAAGAGTTTTACCATCCGATAAAAGAGAAGCCTCATTCTCAAGTAAAGGTCTAATGACTGTTTTGCTATTCAAACTCATAGAAGAGCTCTGCATACCGGGGCACTTCCAATAGCTAAAATCCATACTGACTTGAGCGTCGGAGCGCCTACGCCTAAGGACAACCTCAGGCACGGGTCTTTTAGCTCACGTTTGTTCGTATTTCTTCCAGGACATTCACCTGCATCAGCTCCAGCCTGACCGACTGATCGTCATCACGGCACTGCCACCTTTTTGACGTCATCAGTTTGGCGCCGTCTGTGGGAACGACTTACACTTCCCAATATAAATCATGGTCAGGCCTAGAAGGAACATTGTGGACGATCCGGAAAGTTCGATAGCCCAACAGCAACGGCAGCAAGTTGCAACTGAGGTGAACATTCAAGCACCAGCGAATGTTGCCAGGGAAAATGTCATCCCGGCCCCTCAGGGAGAGAACCCGGTCCGGGACGGAACTGCACCTAATGATCAAGCCCCTCAGCATCATCCTCCGGCTCCAACCTTCACTACTGAAAGGTTTAATCAACTCTGTAGGCAAGTAGAAATGCTTACCGAGATGATGATTGCAAATCAGCAGACACAAGCTACCCGGGCCAAGGATGGAAATGACCCCTCAGGGAGGAGTCGTGAGGATGACCGGAACTCTCATTCCGGAGGATCCAAGAGGAAGGAGGATTATGACCGGGACGGGCCGTCAATTGCAAGCACAAGGAGGAATTCCCACCAAACTATGGATGATGTAAATAAACATCTTCAAGAGGTAGACCGCAAGCTTGCCGCTCTACAAGGAAGGGACATGGCGGATGAAATATGGGACAGCTCCATGACACCCCTGTCCAGAGAAATACTAAACACTGAGGTGCCTCGGGATTTCAGAATCCCAAACCTTGAGCTGTACGAAGGAAAGAAAGATCCTTATGACCACATCATGGGTTTTAAATCCATGATGGAGTGTCGCGGAGCATCTGATGCCATCATATGCAAGACTTTTCCCTCAACATTAGTTGGACCAGCCCGGACTTGGTTCATAAACCAGCTGAGCCATAGCATCTTCAATTTCCAGGACCTCTCCAGAAAGTTTGCACTTCGGTTTGCAAGTGCGAGAAAATCGAAGACTACTAATCAAGATCTAATGACCATAGAACACGAGAGGGGAGAGTCTTTCAGAGCATTCATCGAAAGGTTCAATCAGATGTGTTTGGAGATACCTGATGTCCAGATTGCCGTGGCAAACGCCGCACTAATTAGAACTGTCCGTCATGAGCAATTCTGCAATTCTCTATGCACAGATCGACCACAGACAATGGAAGAGCTCTTGGCCAGAACGGAAAAGTACATAAAAGCAACAGATTCTCTCAAATCATCCCGGTTTGCGATACGAACATCACCTGACCTGTTGGTTGCTAAAATAATTTTTAGAACATGCAAAGCGTTTTATGGATCTTTCTTAGCATAGGTACAAATCAAAATTTTAATTGGAAGCCAAAAAACCCTAGATTGCTACACGCCTATCAAGTGTTATCCTAGATCCAATTAATTTTGTAATTAATCCTAGCATGATTCTAGTATTAATTTCATACAAAATAATTCTTAGATCTAAACATACAATCATGGCATGAAGAAGGTTAGAAGAAGAATACCAACCTCTTTACTATCGAGGTCCAACGTGCTATCCGTCTTGATCACGAACTCAACACTTGATCACGAACACACGAACGGATCTTGAACACACCCTTTGTTTGATCACACCTCTTGATCACGAACCACCAATTTAGAAAGCAAGAATTACCAAGAATAGCCTATGTTGTTTCCTAGGTATTCTCTTTAATCTCCTTGCGAAAAAGCAAAGCAAAAAACCCAATTGGTAGTGAACCAAAAGGTCACACACGGCTGCACAAAAGGAATACTCGGTTGTTTTTTTAAAGAAAAACAACTTGGTTGTCTTCTTGTGTCATGAATCACACGGCCAACCTTTGTTTTTATAAAACCAAAACCTTATCCCTTAAGGAATAACTTTTCCTTATTTTAAAAGAAAAGTGCCGTGCCTCCTTTGTCTTCTTATCTTCATATGAATACAAAAGAGTTGTATTTATCTCCAAATAGAAGTCCACTAAAGATTAGACTTTCTAATCCAAGTTGATGGACCATGACAATCGGCGCCTACCTTCCTTAATGGGCCGATTGTAAGCTTTAAAAACAAAGCAATCTTTGGTCCTAGTTTGGCCCAAAGTGAACCCTTAAGATCTAGTCCAATTTAATTGGACCTCTAGGTTCCTCCCGAAATATTATTCTTTACCGTCAAACTCTATGACTATGAATAATATAACAATCCAATGTTCGTCTGACACTACCTGAACTTTGGATGCACTCCCCAATATGTACAATTCTTATATCGAGGCTTTTCCATAATTAGAAACCTATCCCTGACCTATGAGAAGTGTATTTGCATATCCTCCATGCAACACCCGGTAAGATGGAGTGAATTTATTCATACTATCAAATACTCCAAAATCCATATTTTCTCTGAGCTCCAGATTCCTTTATA
The DNA here is from genome assembly GCA_963580455.1 of Euonymus europaeus. Classification (NCBI taxonomy): domain Eukaryota; kingdom Viridiplantae; phylum Streptophyta; class Magnoliopsida; order Celastrales; family Celastraceae; genus Euonymus; species Euonymus europaeus. The sequence goes on along the minus strand of OY756957.1, from coordinate 9,679,272 downwards.
TCTATCCTCTAAGCGTATTAAATTGACCTGTCGATCAATTTAATTCACAACGCTTGATTCGTTAGAATCACTATGCATAGTTTTTTAGATAGATTAATTTGAACCTCTCAGATGGGTGCTTACACTTTCATAACTGAAAGTACATGAATGACTATTTTGTAGGTATGCGCTTATACCCTAGTGGCATACATCCAAATCATCAAGATTTTGACAATAGTGCGTGTCTCACTTATTGATGAATCAAAATGCACACGCTATAAGTATAAACGTATTGACCTACTCAAGCTTGAGATATACCGTACTCCCATAGCTATAGGATGAACAACTCTTTGATAGCACGTTTCTAGTTGTTCATTCCTATGTAAGTCCGTCAATGTATATGTCCACATACACACTAGTGCACCAATCCGAGAATCCTCTCAAACGGTCAAGACAAACCATTCCCCTAATTGGAGATGTCCATGCACTACAACCTATATCAACAAAGTGTCTAACTTTGTTAATCTGGTTGTGACTAATGATTTAGAATGTAATAATGAATCTTGTGTCAATCTATACTCACACTATAAGTGTATCTGAGTATCCAAGATTCACATATCTAACATCCTTAGACCTTGTTAGAACATTCACATATAAATGAAATATTTAAAATAAAACATTTAAAACACAAATGCAATCATAAAATGTTTATTCTTGAATTTCAGAATTGTCTTTACATGGTATGTTTTTTAGGACATCATCCCAACATGACCGTGGCAGACAACCAGGAGATAAAGGAAGATCAAGTGGGTCAGGAGGAAATCGCCTGGGCCAGGACAAGAGACCTAACCGGGATAATTCCAGAAAAGATGATCAACCCGGAAAAAGACCAATTTTGGTCCACCTCCCAAGTACACGAACTATACTCCCTTGAATAGTTCTCTGAAAACAGTCCTGAATGAAATCTGTGATCAAAACCTTGTCCAGTGGCACGACAAAATGAGATCGCCCCCAGGAAAACGCTCAACAAGAAAGTTTTGCCGGTTCCATAAGGATCATGGTCATGACACGAAAGACTGTAGGCAACCGAAAGATGAGATAGTAGGCCTCATAAGAAGAGGCCATCTGCAAAAATACACCTCAAACCGGAATGATAAGAGAAGAAGAAGAGACGAGGAAGATGACGACAGAAGAAAACCGAGAAGAAGAGATGACTCTCCCAGGCACGAAAAAGGTAGTGTTGGTACAATCGATTACTGTGGAGTGATCATCGGAGGTCTTGCTGCGGGAGGTGAGAGCACTTCCGCAGGTAGAGCATACGCACGGCTTGGTAAGGACATTGCCAAGAACAAAAAAGCAAGAAGGGAGGAGGAGCCTATCGTCTTCTCAGAAAATGATGAGGAAGGCATTCAGTATCCGCACTATGACGCCTTGGTGGTCCAAGCCGTCATAGCAAATTTCACCGTACTTAAAATACTAGTGGATAATGGAAGTGCAGCTGACATACTGTTTTACCACGCCTTCAAAGCAATGAAAATATCCGAGGATAGGTTGAGGCCTGCGACAAAGCCACTCTACGGATTCACCGGACAATCAGTCATGCCGAAAGGAGTTATTAACCTTCCAGTCACACTCGGGACTTATCCCCGAACCACAATGCAGATGGTGGATTTGCTTGTGGTAGATGTTAAAACACCCTACAACGGCATTATAGGAAGACCGCTGCTGCACCAGATTGGAGCGGTGGTACCTACATACTGTTTAAAAATGAAGTTTCACACATACCGTGGAATTGGAGAGGTCGTAGGTAACCAGCAAGTAGCCAGGGACGTCTACTTTACCGATCTTAAAGACAAAAAGAAAGGCAAACTTCCTGTCGCCAATTTAGATATTCGTTCTGATGATAAGATGCTCAAGCCAACACCGGTTGAGGATTTGGTACCCGTCCCAGTTGAAGAAGGCACGAGCAGAAACTTTTATGTCGGCTCGCAATTGGACGGTGTTCTGTCGAAACAAATAACCACCCTGTTACTTAACAGTGTGAGAAATTTTGCATGGAGTGCGGATGAAATGCCGGGAATTAGTCCGGAAATTATTCATCATAAGTTGAGCATCCGGGCCGGTGCGAAGCCGGTGAAGCAAAAGAGACGAAATTTCGCCATGGATAGGCAGGAAGCCATAAAGGAGGAGGTCCGAAAGTTGGTAGAAGCCGACTTCATAAGGGAAGTGCATTATCCGGAGTGGCTGGCAAATGTCGTCATGGTACGGAAAGCCAACGGTAAATGGAGGATGTGCGTCGATTTTACCGACTTGAACAAGGCTTGTCCCAAGGATAGCTATCCGCTTCCAAAAATAGACCAGTTGGTAGATGCAACATCTGGCCATCAGTTGCTGAGTTTCCTTGATGCCTACTCTGGTTATCATCAGATAAGGATGAACCCGGAAGATGAGGAAGCAACATCCTTCATAACCCCGGAAGGCACATATTGCTACAAAGTAATGCCTTTTGGGCTCAAAAATGCCGGAGCAACCTATCAGCGTTTGGTAAACCATATTTTTTCGGACCAGATAGGGCAGTCCATCGAGGCATATGTTGATGACATGGTGGTCAAGAGCAAAGTGGCAACTGACCATCCGAGCGATTTGGAGAAAGTCTTTTCAACTCTTGATAAATTCGGAATGAAGCTCAACCCGGATAAATGCGCCTTTGGAGTGGCTTCAGGAAAGTTCCTCGGATTTTTAGTCACCAGCAGAGGAATCGAAGTCAACCCAGAAAAGGTTGAGGCTATTATCAACATGGAGCCACCCCGGAATGTCAAAGAAGTTCAGAGGTTAACTGGACGAGCCGCTTCGCTTGGAAGATTTCTTGCTAGATCTGGTGATAGATGCAGACCTTTCTTTCAGGCATTAAAGAAATCACGGGAATTTCATTGGACAGAGGAGTGTCAGAAGTCTTTTGAAAATTTGAAAGACTACCTATCACAGCCTCCCCTCCTCACATGTCCAAAAGAGGGTGAAACACTCTTTTTGTACCTAGCCACTTCACAACATGCCGTCAGTGCGGTACTAATACGGGAAGAAGATAAGCTACAGCGTCCTGTTTACTACACCAGCAAAGTGATGCTAGATGCTGAGACCCGGTATTCCCATACCAAACAATTGGCACTAGCACTTATCATTGCAGCCCGAAAACTCAGGCCGTATTTTCAGGCCCACACCATAGTGGTTTTGACGGATCAACCACTCAAGAGTATACTTCAGAAGCCAGATGTATCTGGTAGACTCATTAAATGGTCTATCGAGCTGGGTGAATTCGACATCCAATTTAAGCCACGACAGGCCATAAAAGGTCAAGCCTTGGCCGACTTCATAGTCGAAAGCTATAGTCCGACCCATGAGCAAGATCCCATACCAGCCCAAGAATAGTGGGAGTTGTTTGTAGATGGATCTTCAAACAAGGATGGAAGTGGTGCAGGTATCTTACTCATCGGCCCGGGGGGCATACACATAGAACACGCGTTACATCTCATGTTCAAGGCATCCAACAATGAAGCCGAGTATGAAGCTGTTTTGGCCGGACTAAGGATGGCACGGGAACTGGAGGTTACAAATTTGGTTATTAACAGTGATTCCCAGCTTGTTACCGAACAGATTAAGGGAGAATATGAGGCTAGAGGCCCAAATATGATAAAGTATCTCGCTGCGGCAAGAACATTGATTGCTGAGATCTCCAAAGTGGAAATAAAGCAGATACCACGGGAGCAGAATGCTAAGTCTGATATCTTAGCCAGATTCGCATCATCACACACAGCAAAAGTCCCTACCGCGGTGCACATAGAGATTCTTCCTCAGCGAAGTGTCGATGTTGCTGATGTCGTAGCAGAGATAGATTCTGAGCCGAGCTGGATGGATCCAATTCGAGACTATTTGGAGAAAGGAACCATGCCGGAAGATCGGAATGAGGCAAAAAGTCTAAGAAAAAGAGCAGCCAGGTACACAATTCTGCAAGGAGAATTATATAGAAGATCTTTTACGCTGCCCTACTTAGAGTGTCTACGACCAAGAGAGGCTGATTATGCCCTTAGGGAAGTTCACGAAGGGATCTGTGGAAGTCACATTGGCGCACGGTCTCTCAGTTACAAGGTGCTGCGGTGTGGATATTACTGGTCTACAATGGTGAAAGACGCGAAGGACCTGGTACAGAGGTGAGACAAATGCCAGAGGCACTCAAATGTTCCTAAGGTGCCATCCACAGAAATGATACCGGTTCAGAATCCATGTCCTTTTGCTCAATGGGGAATGGACCTCTTGGGTCCATTTGTGCAAACAGTAGGACAGAGAAGAAACCTGATAGTGGCAGTCGACTACTTTACTAAATGGGTTGAAGTTGAGCCACTAGCAACCATCTCGGAGCAGAAGGTGATTGATTTCGTTTGGCGAACACTAGTATGCCGGTATGGGCTACCCCAGGCATTTGTGGGGGACAATGGCAGACAATTCGTCGGAAGAAAGATGCGCAAATTTTGTGAAGACCTCAAGATTAATTTGAGGATCACCTCGGTAGCACACCCGCAAGCAAATGGCCAAGCTGAGGTAACTAACCGAACCATCCTGGAAGGGATAAAAACCAGGTTAGATGGAGCTAAAGGAAAATGGGTGGAAGAGTTACCATCCGTGCTCTGGTCATACCGTACCACTCCCAGAACATCAACGGGTGAGACACCCTTTTCACTGACGTTTGGTACGGAGGCAGTAATTCCAGTGGAGATTGGCATTGCCACACCAAGGATCACAAATTTTACCGAGCCGGGGAATAACGAGATGTTACTCGGTAACCTGGATCTTCTAGAAGAAACAAGGGAGCTGGCAAGAATTCGAACCGCAGTGTACAAACAGCGGACAGCCCGGTATCATAATAAACGGGTAAAAGAACGGAAGTTCTCAATTGGAGACCTGGTTCTGCGAAAGGTTGTAGCGACCGGAATGCATCCAGGAAAACTTGGAGAGAACTAGGAAGGTCCATTCCGGGTTATTAAAATCCTAAGGAATGGTACCTATAAAATTGAAGACCCAGACAAACCAGGAGACATGAGACCCTGGAATGTGGACAACCTCAAGCGCTATTATGTGTGAGATCGTTTGTTTCTGCAGCTAGGATTCTTTGTTTTAACAAGATTTGTTTTGAACAGTTTCAATTTGAAGAAATAAAGTGTTAGCTACAAAGCATTTTCCAATATGATGAAATGCGACATCTCATAAATTGAGAATGCTACGAGATAACTCTATTCAGCCAAATGGTCAAAAGATACCAACCAAAAATCTGAGCCGGGATGCACTCAACGAAACTTTCAAATAAAAGTTAAGTGCCAGACAAAAACTTGCAGCCAATAGACCCGGCATAAAATAAGTTGGGAAAAATCAAATCACAACTTGGTTGGGATATAACAGCAAATAACAAAATAGTTAAACATACAAAACAGAAAGAGAGAAAAAAAAAGACATAATGAAAACAATAAAGTTGTTCTACAAATAAAAACTATCTTTTGAAAAGATAGGAGTTGAAAAGTCCATCCCGATAGGGGAAGCAATTTGAAAAATTAAGACTATTAAAAAGTAGTTGTTATGCCTCAGCATGGTCTTCATCTGGATGGGTTTGTTGCTCAGGATCTCTTGGAGCCGCTTCTGTACCAGCTAAGTCGCCTCATAAATCTCCTCTTTCGTCTCAACCTTGTCGTCCGCCCCGGCAAGCTTCGGAAAAAGTGGATTAAGGATGGAAACATCCATACCGGCACCAATAAGAGCCTTCCGGGCCATCTTAATTCCACCCCGTAGACCGAAGTAACCTTCTTGGCGCCGGAGTAAGGCGAACTCCTCTGATTGCTTGAAGTCCTCCACGCCGGTCCGGCGACCCGCTTGGTAAGAAAACTCCATTCGGTACGGAGTCTTTCCTCAGAAGCGGCCTTGTTGGCCTTAAGTTCTTCTTCCAGCCGGGCCGCCTCACCCTTATATTTGGCAACCTGGGAGGCCGCAGTGGACAAGTCACTCATCAGGCTGGCCATCTCGGCCTTAAGCCGCTCAACCTCCCCCTCGGACTTGGCACGAGACCGGGCCGCAGCATCAGCCCGCTCCAGTGCGGCTGACTCATTATGAGCCATTGAAGCAATACCCCCCGGTAGGGTCGCCAGGATGGCAGTAAGCTGCAAAAGCAAGAAAATACTCAAGTGAAGAAAAAAGAAAAAAAAAGATGATGAAGACAAATAAAAAAAAAGGAAGATTTTGATACCTTCATAACCTGGACATTGAGCTCCCCTATCCGGTCTGTTAGGGGTATGTCCTCGTATCTTTTGTAATCCGCTGGCGTCGGAATCCGGGATACCATCCTGGACGCAACAGTGGGGTGACTCACAGTGTCCGACACCAAAACTCCAAAGTCAGGGCGGTGCGGCTCCAGGTCAGCAGAGGTAATGTTTCCCAAGGGAGGGACATCAACCCGGTGCGGATTGATTGGGAGCCCGGACCGAGCCGCAGTTCGCACCGTTCTCGTTATAGTCCCTCCAGTTGGGGCCTCTAGAGCGGCACGAGCAGCGGCGGCCGTCTCCCCAGTTAAATTCCGCCTTGATCTCTTCGGAGGCGGAAGCGTCCCAGCTTCATCCCTGGCCGAGACATTTTTCTTCTTGAGAAGTTTTTTCTTGGACGGGCCGGCTCCCTCTGCGGATGGTTGAATCATGGCTAAGTATTCATCCATGCTTGACAAGTCTGAAATTAAAATAAAAAAAAAAAAAAACTTCATGAATTTTTTCTAGAACAGTGGAGGTAAAACAATAATGAAATGTCATCCCGGACCAACCTCTCTGGACAATGTCCGAGGCGAAAGCCCTCGAGTAGTCCTCATGACTAAATCTCCTATCATCCGGGGCGAGTGGGGGAAGAAGAGTTTTTAGGCATGCTAGCCAGCCATCCTCCTCATCGGAAAGATGCGGAAGGCTGTTGAAAAAACTAAGCCTCGGAACCCCGTACGTATTGCGGAACGGGAGATCCTCATCGGCATTAATCGGCACGGTTACAAAAAAGAACGCGGGTTTCCACTGCTTGACGGAGGATTCATATCGGAACGGTTTGATGGGGTCCCGGAATTGAAAATAGTATAAACCTCTCTCACGGGGATGGTGGTTGATTTGGAACAAGTGTTGAAACACTTGGGATGAGAAGGGAATATCATGCTGATGGCAACACAGCTAGGATGTTGCTAAGAAACAACCAAGAATTGGGCGTTAGGCATCCCGGACAGATGTTAAAACGGCGGAAGAAGCTGGTCAATGCTCTAGGATATGGGATTCGAGCCCCAAGTCTTAAACTTTGAACCATGACGGCAAAAGTGTCACGGCCTGGTCGGAGCGGGTGCTCAGTTGTTTTAATGGCCCGGCATGGCCATGGGATGCTATATTTTTCTTTAAGAATATTTACTAAATCATCTGGACACCTAGAACCGGATAAGCTGGACGGCTCTACATCCTTCAAACCCGGGATACCGACCCAACGGATGTTTGGACTCTCGTATTCCTTGGAGGCTACCTCGGGTTTACTGTTGAAAATTATTTGTACAGATTCATTTCCGCTGAGAGCATCCGGGCGTCTACTCCTACATCTAACCTAGGTTCCGATGATGTAAAAGTATAACCTAAACTAGAAGAAGTGTCGGAGGAGGAACTCGAGGTTCCATTCCGGTTATGCTGTACCGAGCCGGACGACATGAACTGCTACGGAGTGAAAACAAATAGATGACTAATCTGAAAAAGAAAATCTGTGCGGCTCGGGATGATTTTGCACGGGATGGCTCGGCACTAGATTGAAATTATGGCACGGCACGGAAGCAGAGCAAATGGAAGTAATTATAGTGACGGGAGAATGAGTCCAAATCATGCTCTATTTATAGAGTTTCTTGACCCGGATCGGATGGCCAGGGATAACTGACAGCTCATCCGTTTTGATCTAGGCCGTTGATCTCAAACGTCACCTCGGCATTTAATCTACCGTCATAAACTCTTGCATTGAAATTCGCGAGAACGGCGCATCAATTCAAGAGCTGGGGGGCAATTGATGTGACTAAAATAACCCTGCGAATAAGGTGATAACATGTGTCACCCTTAATGCATCCCAGGATACGGCCCGGCCTTAGAATGACCGCCCTGGTCTAATTGTCGGCGTGACAGATAAAGGTACCAGATTGGTACGCCGGTCCGGCCCGTATAGAATACAAACCGGTCCGGCATGAAGAACACTTATTTCGGCCCAGCCTATTGGCCATATCGGCCCAGGTTCTTCAAAACCTCGCATCGGCCCGGTCGCCCACGCCGGGATAAGAATGCTATTGCCACAACGGACATAAGATAAACCTGTGTCCAACCCGTAGTGGGACACTGAGATTATAAGAGTCCCACTACAAATAAGAAAAGGAGTCCTAAAAGGATTGTGCCTCCGAACACTACGCTCAACCAATAGATCAAAGAGTTTTACCATCCGTAAAACTCGGACCAGTTGGCCCCTATGAAAGAGAAGCCTCATTCTCAGGTAAAGGTCTAATGACTGTTTTGCTATTCAAACTCATAGAAGAGCTCTGCATACCGGGGCACTTCCAATAGCTAAAATCCATACTGACTTGAGCGTCGGAGCGCCTATGCCTGAGGACAACCTCAGGCACGGGTCTTTTAGCTCACGTTTGTTCGTATTTCTTCCAGGACATTCACCTGCATCAGCTCCAGCCTGACCGACTGATCGTCATCACGGCACTGCCACCTTTTTGACGTCATCAGAGTCTATCAAACAAAAAAAGATCTAAGGTTGTTGTACACAAGAAATAAAAATTGAAGATGCAGCATTACAAAATCAATAACTTAATTTGATCCATTACTCAAATACAGGTTATATATCTTTATGTTTTAGAAAAAATAAGTTACGTGAAACCAAAACTAAAAATTTTCCTTTCACAGGTGTAAATGAGATTTATAATTGCGGGTCCCCTTCATGTCTATGTGAATTCTTTGACGCTTGCCTTTGGTACGAAGAACGAAACAAGAAGACCAAACAAACATCAGCACCAAAATTCTCCCTTTGTTGTATGGCAGGCAGAGTGAAATTGCCAATATTGAAAGATGCGTCCTCATTTGTGAAGGAACTTCAACACTTAAAAATGGGCCAAGGTCTACAAAATTTATGGACATCATACGCACCAACAACTGTGATCTCGCTTTTATGTCGATGGGTGGTCATGTTGACAACGAAATTAATAGAGGAGGAGGTACACTTTCCGTTTGAATGGTCAAAATTGTCATCTTATTGGATCATTAATACCAGAAGAAGGACAAAAACCAGGTCTTGCTCAACTCTATGTTTATGATACGGATAATGAGATCCAAACTCGGCTTAGTGCAGTAACGAGCAATAATTCAAAAAATCATATTGATATTGAGTTATTGGCATCTCTGTTAGCTATGCTTGATGAAAACAACGTCCTGGTTAAGACATTTCAAATGGCAAGGGACCGGTTCAAAAATACCGAAGTGCACAGTTGTAGGCTACGTCTATATAGTTCACAAAGGCAAGACGGTAAAGAATAAAATTTACCTAAAACTTCAGAAGTTGCAGGCTTAATCGTTGGGGATTTTGATCCAGAAAAACCTTATAGAGATGTGGTTGTAGAACATCGGGCAAAAGGATTACAAAGGATCACTGAACTGCACCCAGCTTCTTGGCCATGCAATATCCTTTGCTATTCTCTTATGGTGAAGACGGATATCGGGAATATATAGAATATTCAAAAGGAGATGGAGTCAACGAAATTAAGAGGGCCTTTGTTACAATGAGAGAATACTACACATATAGATTACAGCAAAGGAGAAACGAAGGGAAAACTTTATTGAATGGTGGCAAATTGTTCCTTCAAGATGTCATAGATGCCTATATTTGTATTGAGGAACAGCAATTGAGGTTCATTAGATTCAATCAAGACAAGTTGAGGTATGAGCTTTATTCAGGATTGCAAGATGTTGTTTCACGCGGTGACACAATTGCTAAAGAGATAGGCAACCATCAACACATATTGATAGTCCTCGGTACAAAATACAAAACTATCAAGATGCAATGGTCATATGCCGATGGGCAAAGTGTCATGATCTATTTATTACATTTACATGCAATCCAAAATGGCCACAAATAAAGTCAATGCTCAATTTTGTAGGCCAATCAGACCCTTCAAAATGTCCAGATGTTGTTGTCCGAGTATTTGAGATTAAGTTACAAGAATTGATGAATGAAATTCGAAAGAAGAAAAAATTCAGGCGAACAGTTGCAGGTTTGTCATATGTCCTTTTTTAAAATTTAATAACAATTATACATATGATTGCATTCTATTATTTATAATGTTTATCATATAGAAGTCTCAGGTCACATATTTTTTGAGTTCCATGCGTAAATAACTCCTATTTTCATATATCCTTTCAAAAGATTCAATAATAATTTTATATATCATTGCATTCTATTAATACTAATCCATATCAATTGAAATTCTCAGAACCAATATTATTCTAAGTCCATGCATATATAATTCCTATTAATATAAAGATTAGTATAAAAAATTAACTAATTATTTTGACAAATGAAAACATGCAGTTCTATATACGGTGGAATTCCAAAAGGTGGGCTACCTCATGCACATATTTTGGTATTCCTTCATCCGGAAGACAAAAATCCAACAACGTCTCATATTGACCAGATTATCTCTTCAAAAATACCTGACAAGGATGATGATATGCAAACTTATGCTGCTGTTGAAACTTATATGATGCATGGACCTTGTGGGATCTTGAATAATAAGTCGCCATGTACGGTAGACAACAGATGCAGCAAGCATTTTCCAAAAATATATCAGAGTTAAACATCTATTGACAGTGATGGGTTTCCTATATATCGAAAACGTAATAATGCAAAGTTTGTCGAAAAAATGAAATAAAGTTAGACAATCAATTTGTTGTTCCATATAATAGAGATTTGTTGGTGAAATTTCAGGCTCATCTAAATGTAGAGATATGCAACTGTTCAAGGTCAATCAAGTATCTCTTCAAATATGTGACAAAACAACCGAACAGAGCGATAGCTATTTTAAATGTTGGTGACTCCGAAAACATTGATGAAACATTGACCAACATCGCTGAAACAGATGAATTTAAACAATACATCAATGGAAGGTATGTATCTACAACAGAGTCAAGTTGGAGGATCTTTCAATTTGACATAAATTATAGGGAACCTGCAGTCGAACGACTTTCTTTTCATTTGCAAGATCAACAAAATGTGACTTTCCGTATGGAGCCGTGCTAGAAAATGTAATCAATAACAAGAAAAATGAGAATACAAAGCTCACTGCATGGATGGAAGCAAATAAAAAATATCCATATGCACATAAACTCGCATAGTTGGATTTTCCTAAATAATGGGTTTAGGATAATAGCAAGAACGAATGGGCGAGGAGAAAATCTAGTAATTGCATTGGAAGGATTTCCTACGCCGACCCAACATGTGAATAGAGATACTACTTACGGATGTTATTAAATGTCGTCAAAGGTCCTACTTCCTATGAAGATATTAGAACGGTTAACAATATTGTATTATCTTCTTACTAGGAGGCCTGCCACGCTCTAGGACTGCTTGGCTATGACAATGGATGGTCTGAATTTATCAAAGAAACTTCAATATGGGCTTCAAGAGACCAATTGAGACATCTATTTGTCACTATTCTAATATTTTGTGAGGTCAGTAATCCTTCTGATCTTTGGAAGAACCATGCGGAACTCTTAACCGAAAGCATATTGTATAAGCAATGGTGGAAGTTTTACTAGAACTTCAACTAACAGCCTCCCAACTTGAAGAATCTGCCCTCCATGAGACTGATCAATTCCTTAAAAAGAGTGAAAAATCTCTAGCAGATTTGAAAGGAATGCCAATTCCAAAAAAACCCAGTTGAGTGGGTTTGAAAACATATTGCTTCATGAGGAGTTGAACTATGATTCTATAGAAATGAAACAAACATTTGAGAAATTATACGTTCGTTTAAACACCAAACAAATGGAAGCCTATAATACAATCATGAAATCTGTAGACGATGGGCATAATCGTCTATGGAAATGATTACAGAGGAACAGGCAAAACATTTATATGGAAAACAATTTTCAGCAAATTAAGATCTGAAGGAAAAATAGTTCTTTCAGTGGCATCATCAGGTATAGCAGCATTGTTAATACCAGGAGGGAGAACTGCACATCAAGATTTTTGATGTCCCAATTGATCCATTTGAAGATTCTACTTGTGATATTAGGCAAGGCACACATCTGGCAGAACATATTTGCAGATCATCATTAATTATTTGGGATGAAGCACCAATGGCCAATAAAGATCGCTTTGAAAGTTTAGACAAGTCATTATGTGATATTAGACTAAAGACTTTAAACAGCAACCCAAAAAAACCTTTCGAAGGAATTATCATGGTCCTAGGTGGAGATTTCAGATAGATTCCGCTAGTTGTGCCAAACGGTCAAAGAGAGCATATTATTGATGCATGCATGAAATGATCATATCTTTGGTCATCGATTACAATGATCAACCTGACAAAGAATATGAGATTAGAAACTCCATCGTTTCAATGCACAAAAAATGAGATAACAGAGTTTGCAAAAAGGCTTAATGAAATTGGCGAAGGATCAACAACAAGCAATGAGGACTCCTCATGAACTAAATTACCTGGAGATATACTTCTACAACCAGGCAACAATCCAACAAAGAAAATAGTAGAAATCATTTATCCTGGTCTAGAGGAGCACTATAATAATCCAAAATATTTGGAAGGCATGGCTATTCTTGCTCATACAAATGAAATTTTTCATGAAATCAAGATTACATGATACAACGATTAGACCGGAGGTTAAAACATATCGAAGTTCATATTCTATTTGTAACCAGACATCAAATATTAGCAATCAAGAAGTTCTATACCCTATTGAATTCTTGAATAATTTAAGACTATCAGGACTACCCAGTCATGAATTTGGTGTTGAAAGTTAGATTACTGGTCATGTTGCTTTGAAATCTTAATCAAACCCAGGGGCTGTGTAACGGAACAAGATTGATTATTACTCAACTTGGAAAATGGTTTGTCAAAGCAGAGATTATCACAGGCTCTAATATAGGCGACATAGTTTTCATACCAAGAGTTATAATGTCATCAACAAATCCAAGACTCTCATTCACAATGAAAAGAAGACAATTCCCACTAGTTGTTTGGTTTGCCATGACAATAAATAAAAGTCAGGGCCAATCATTAAAAAATGCTGGGATATACCTTCCCAAACAAGTCTTTTCTCATGGGCAGTTGTACGTTGCGATATCAAGAGTTACGACTCGTAAGCGATTAAAGATATTACAAGTTGACAAGGATATCGATTCAAATAATGTTGTTAAGAACATAGTATATGTGAATGTAATCAAATCGTTTAATGAAGTAATGAAGTAATCAAATCGTTTGATTTCATTAAAAATGTGGATGAACCGTATGTTTACAAGAAGGTTAGTGGGAGTGCTAACACATTCCTAGTCTTGTATGTTGATGACATTTTCCTATTAAGGAATAATGTTGGAAAAATGACTTCAGTTAAAGTCTGGTTGTCAAAATCTTTCTCTATGAAAGATTTGGGAGAAGTAGTCTATATTCTGGGAATTAGAATCTATATAGATAGATCTAAAAGAATTATATGGTTTTCTCAGGCTATGTTATTGAAATAGTTCAATGTGCAAGAAAATAGCATCAGCAGAAAATATTGCTGATCCATTAACTAAAGCACCAACTCCCAGTAGTTAGATTGTCATTTAGAGAAGATGGGTATGAGATACCATAGCAATTGGCTTTAGGACAAGTGGGAGATTGTTAGATATATGTCCCATACAGCCAATTATACGGTTGTATTTGGTATGTATATAATAATAGTACTGTATTAGTTGAAATAATACATGGCAGTTTATTTAATATATTTGATATTTCTATTTATTAGTTATATTAAATATGTCCGTAGATATTTGTTAGAGACCTCATTCTCAAGAGTTGAGAATATGAGTGACGAGTGATCTCTAGTATAAATATCTTAAATAAAGTTCTTGATCGTAGAATTATTAATTGGACAATAATAATTCGGAAAATCAGCATACTGTTTGTTTCCTATAATGATAGGGTTGTGCGTTTCATGCAATTTAATATGAGATATTAGAACAAACAATATGGAAGATTTATTGTTGAATAAATGCTTCGAACATGACTTGCTAAATAATGAATCACATGGAGGTTTATTTCCTTGTCAATGATTTATTATTTATTTACGATTGTGTAAATAATCCTTAGACCTGAGATGACATAGTAGTCTTGTATATGGGTGATTGAATTTTGTCAATGTTGGAAATATTTATTCATTGAATAAATATTAACATTTGATGGATTCAGTTAGTTATATATGGAGACTTGTGTGCAGTCAATAAGGAATCCATCGCCTCGAAATAAACGAGGAGAATATCCTATGTGATCTGGATATATATATTGACACAAGAAATCCTTGGCCGAGGTGAAATGATTAATGAAAAGGTTGTTTTCATTAATTATTCATTTGTCAATAAAATATTGGATCTGACATATGATTGAGTTAGTGGATTTGACTGATATCCATGATCCTCACTCAATTGGGATATTGTACAGTGGAAGGATCTAATTACATGGTAATTGTAATTAAAGGTTCATGTGAAAGAATTCATCACTGATTGAGTAGTCACGATATGTTGCTAGGTGTCACTCGTGATTTATAAGAAATGATTAAAATGTGTTTTAATTAATATCAAAGAGTTTGATATTATTCTTATTGTCAATCGGTAATGAACCTAGAAAGTCACACATAACGAATCACAGATTAAGTTTGGAAAGGAGAAGAACTGTGTAAATTCGATAATTTACATATGATGAAAATAATCGAATTATTAATTAAATGAAGGTTTATTGTAAACCGGATTGAATCCAATTGATTAATAGACACTGCTAGCACACTTGTCATTAATTAAAGTTGGAGCCATGATTTAATTAATATTATATGTTATTATAATAATATGTTATTATAATATATATTATAATATTATCATATATTGAATATGATACTAATTGCCGACACATTTGGTTGAATTGTGTCGGCAATTCTCTTTTAAAATGAAATGTTCAATTTCATTTTGAAGTGATGAACGTGTATTAGATACACAGCTATAGAAAAACACACAGACTTCATTTCCATTGTAAAAGCTTGAGTCTGAGATTCCGGTGGACGGACTAGAGACTCCGTATTATCGGAGATCAACCGATTGGCTGGAATTTTGATCAAGCATGCTTCGAGAGGTAAAATTTTTATAACTTCCGCTGTGTGTATTTTGTATACCGTTTGCTAACACGTCATTGATGGTGCAATCATCACTTTATGATTCCAAGTTAGTGAGCTCATCACTTTCTGTCACCCAAATAGTTCGTTGTTTCTTCAATGTCTCATTCTCTTTATCAGTCATTACCAACTCAAGTTCATTGACATGTGATGCCTACAATTTACAATGAATTTCTTTCATAATTTGTTGTCCAAAATATAATTGAGCGAGTGTATAATTGAATAATCATGACATATATTGTAATAGCATATAAATAATTTGTAATTGACTAGCTATTAAATTGAACCAGCAACACCACTTACCTTTCTGTCCCGTAGGGTTACAATGTATTTATTATGGAAATCCTTTGGTCATTCACCTATGTCCCATTTTATAAACCTTGGGAATATGTCATTGTCATTGGGTGGGAACAAGTTACTGTGCTCGAAAAACCAATATTGCAATTACATTACATTGTTGTATAGTGTGTCATTTCATGGTTAAAGATAGTAATCCATAAATATTTAATTGTTAATTACTTTTAGGAATGTGTTTTGCTTATCGACATTAACATATTCCGAAAGAGTGTTCTTGATCATCTTCACCCAGTTGTACTTCTCCATACAATCCATGTCATCCACAAACTTTTATGAAAGCCCATGGAATATGGTTTGCCCTTGTTGAAAAGAACAGCGTTAGGCAAGTATATAAAAACAAGTAGTCGAGTAAGATCTTCAGCGTCGACATCTTCAGTCCCTATAAGAGCACTGTGTACCGCATCCCTTACATTGGCTGCCTTCATTAATAGTTCTTCGTCAAATCTACATTCCACATACTTGTTTGCGGTTGGCTTCGACTATATGCCTACATTCATATTTTTCTGACCATAAAATACACCAAATAAGCCAACCTACCTATGTTCATATTTTTGTCACCAAAAAATACTCCAAATATCATAATGAAATCGAGCTCACTCAACCTTACTTATTATTTATCGAGCACAAAGCAAGATTCCACTTCATTGAATGTACTTAACATGTCTTATATTATATGATCTTGCTTACGTGTTTTGAAGTCACGGTGATTATCGCCCATGAGTTGTTTGAACAAGCACCAAAATGGTGTTTTTTAGGGGCACATCTTCTGCCTCTTAGTTAGATGCAGTGTACATAGGAGGCTTGTTAGAGCTCCCTGATTTGTATTGCAGCTTCTTTTGCACTATCTCATCTTCCGACAATGAGGATTTTCCATTTGCGGGGTTTCTCTTTTTGTACATCCCATTTATTGCTTTTTCATACATAGATTCCATTATTTTGGTGGCTATTTGTTTCATTATCCTGTAAAAAGAAGCAATCATTATGTCATTATAGTCATTATCCTCATCCAGTATCCTAATTATAGTACTTCATCAAATTACAGTACTTTTATATAAATTGTATTATTTATCATCTTGAGTCAATACATATGCATGCATTTTCTTACCTAACCCATAACAATTCCAATTTTTCACAACAAACAGACACTATATTGTGACTCTATCACTTTACTTTCCAACACTGATACAAAATTAAAACCCTAATCGTACGTACAAAAAAAAAACTCTCCAATCCACGCATTTTTCAGTGCCAAAATCAACAATATATAGCCATCATTTTTCTCATATACTATGATGTAATTAACTTTTATTCAACTAATGATATCCAAAAAAGATAAATCAAACCCTAATTACAGTCAGACATTAGCGAAGTTTATGTGAAAAAGTCCTAAATACACTACAATTTCTCAATGGGAACCAAAAGTTCGTCGACAGCGTAGGATACGAAGGTGCTCTGAAATCGGTTCAGATCTTTCAGTCGGAGCTCGCGTCTCATTCAAACGGGCAAGAGGCTATTCGTTGAAGATTGAGGTGAGTGTATGGCTCAATTCTCACAAGATCCAAATAAGTTTTTCGGTTTTTGAAATAAGATCGAGAGACCAAGACGACGCAAGCTTATACTTACCAGAGTTATTTTCTTTAATGGTTTAGGTTACATTTTTTGAACTTTTGTTTCAATCATCAGCTGAGTCGACTTCTCTCTAGATTATGAAAACATGTATATTTTCCTTATGTATGACTAGTACTTCCGATATAATAAATCAAATTTTCCAATCTAATAAACGTGTTTTCCAGAAGAATAAATATGTGCTGACCAGTATGAGTTAATCCAAAACGAACAATAGATTTAGGAAAGAGCAGGCTGTTACAATATACGTGTACCCCATTTACGTTCATCAGAGATTCATAATAAAAGAGACTCGTCATTTTGTCTTATGTTTTTGTTGTCATCAGCTTCAAAACAGTCCAAGAACATCAGCCACCATCTTTTGAGTTGTTTGACTATTGTTTCCTCCATCTTTTTTCCCTAATTTGAAGTGTATGAAACTTAATTAGGGTGTCATCTAAAAATCCTTACAAAA
The DNA here is from genome assembly GCA_963580455.1 of Euonymus europaeus. Classification (NCBI taxonomy): domain Eukaryota; kingdom Viridiplantae; phylum Streptophyta; class Magnoliopsida; order Celastrales; family Celastraceae; genus Euonymus; species Euonymus europaeus. The sequence continues at coordinate 9,661,350 of OY756957.1, read as the reverse complement.
AGGGTGTACTTTCAATATGAGTAAAAATGTCAAATGTTACTTTATATGGATGTAGGGTAAGACTACTCATGCTCATTATAAGAATACCATCTAGTAAAATTGAAAATTCACGGGTTTAGAATTGTGTACAATTTAGTAGGGAGACTAGTAGGCTATGTTGCTAACCCATTTTACTATTTTGTACATATTCATAAATTTTGCAATTTCCTTTTTAGTAAACTCTAAATTTTCTATTTATTTAGGGTTATAATATTCCAAGAAACCATTCAACGATTTATACAAATATTTTGAGATTGCTTCACTCTAGTGGACTCCATTTATTTTGTTTTAGGCTTAATGTAGGTTTAGGCCCTATCTTATGTTTTCGACTGAGTCATTCATATAGAAAATTCTATCGTGTAATATTCTTTGTGGCCACAAACGGTTGTTTTGACCGAATTTATCATGAATAAGGAGGGAAAAATTTTGTGTGTAAATTGTGTGGATTCTTAATAGGACTCGAGTTTACGCTTATATCAAATGTCTAAAAGTAGAACTTGTATGATATTATTTGTGTGGAAGGGGAAAAAAACCTAAAGTTATGCTATTATATTTTATTTCTGAATCTAACAACTTTTTTTTTATTCTCTGCTTGCAACTTGGGTTAAGTAATTGACCTAGGACATCCTTGAGTACACATGCAATTAAATAATAATGAAAATTAATTAATGATGATAGTGATTTCTAGGTTATTTTAAATGCTGCAATAAGTAACCTGCCATTGGATGCTTTCTATACAAGACATCCCTTTGACTCTTTGAGAGACTCAAATGAATGTTGGGACCTTCTCCATACAAAATTTAAAAATGTTACCTTCTATTCTTTCATTATTGCACTTGATATAAATGATTTTTTGTGGAATTCCATATCTCAATAAAACAAAGAAATATTAAATAATTCTATATCCTCGTTAAAAGATAAATCTGACATTTTTTACATAAATGTATATATATGAGAGAGATGTACTAAAGCTTGGGCAATCAATGACAAGTGAGCATCAATTAAGCATGAAAAGAGGAAAAAAGAAAAGCAAAAGAGGCATTCAATGGAATCTGGAATCCAGGATTGCTTTTGTTTGATAGCAGTTGTATGATAGCCAGTATTCCAACAAGAAGACAAACCATAGCCCCACCTAAACAAAAACCCAAAATTTTGAACAAATATCAAAACTAATCTTTTTAAGAAAAGTAGAAAACCCATAAAGTTGTAAACTTCATCACAAATCGCTGAGTCAGAACCAAAATGGATCCTCTCCGCTCGCTGAGAATCAGTTCCCCTTCTGCTCCTCACCTTCTCTACTGTGCTTGAGCTTAATCACTGTTCACATTTTCATTTGCTTCAATTCATTCTATCAAATCCACTTTGTTTCTCTCCTAATCATGCCAGTTTTTACAGAGAGCAGCATCTCAGCAGGAGTAGCAGAGCAGGAGAGGCTGAGAAGACTCAACACCAGAATCCAAATCAGCCTTCAAGAGGCCATTTCAACAGAATCAACAACAGCGGATCCAGACCCACAAATCCCTTCAATCATCCAATCCGCTCGTTGCAAATCCACCATCTTGTCTCTCCTCCTCTCCTCCTCAGGTCCTTCTAAGAAGAAGAGCAGCACTTTCAGGGGACTTGGGTGCACTGCGGGGGCATCCCAGCAAGTGTCGGTGCCGGCAGTGATACGGACGTCGGCGGAGTGGGAGGAGAAGAAGGTCAAGAAGGAGAAGAAAAAGAGCCCCCACGAACAGAAGGAGAAGAAGAATAGCAATAATGAAGAGAGTAAAGCTTTGAACTTCGACAGAGACAGGGAGAGCTGTCTAGTTTTTCCTGATGTGTGGTGTGGACCGGGAATTGGATTCTCTGCAGACGCTGTTGGGTCAGTGGATTGTGTTGTTGCTAGAAGAAATAATGTCTCCGGGAGAGGAAAGATTGATTATCAAAGAGAGAGGGAGAGGGAGAGGGAGAGAGATAGAGATAGACAGAGGGAGGTACCTCTTCTTTCCCTTACTTCTCCTCCTTTTCTTATCATCATTCATCAACTGTTTCTATGTGAGTTTTTATTTTCTTCAATTTTTTGGGGGTTTTGATAAAATTACATGATCATGCGAGTGCTTGCTTTTGGTGCTTGTCTCGAATTCTTGTCGCCAAGTGTGTCTGCTTTATTCTTCAACTAGAGTCCATGGTTTAGATTTATTTTTATTGATTGATGTTTTGGTTTGATATCAGTGAATCACGTAACTTCCTTTTAAATATATTTGAATGTTTTACTTTGACTTCTGATTTTGTTAATGCGAGGTAAGCTTAAAAGATGTTTCCTTTTTCGATAATGCAAATTAAAGTCTATGTTTAATGAATCTCTTGTTGGACCAAGAAGAAGAATAACGAAATCTTAACAAGTAATGATTCATTAGAGTGATAAACACTAAAATCATCTCTCACACTGAACGTGATCTACTCTCTCTTATTAGTATATGGTCTCTTTCTGATAGATTAATATTGTGCTTGAATATTGAAGGTCTATAAGCCAATAGTCTATGTTTTTGGGCACTTCATGAGCGATTGAGTATCATATTTGATGTGTTCGCGGAGCTGACAACCCGAATTTAGATCTATATTGGATAATCAAAGAAGTAGTGTCGTTCTCGAGTACCCAAGAAAAGTATTTGATGTCTTCCTTGTTTTCTAAAAAGAAGATATGCGTGTACGTTAGGATTTACATGTTAAGTGACAAAAAACATCATGGAGAATTTTTAGCAAACTCTACGGAGTTGGATACCTTTTAAGCATTTGTATAAAAAAAAACCTGAACTCTTCATTATTTGTAATAAACTGATGAGTTTTTTCTTTTGCATAAATCCAGTGCAATAAACAAAGACTCCATTCAGTTTCTCTATATGATGCCGTTAACTCTTTAGATAGAAAAAAAAAACTCATACTTTTTTGTGGGAGTCATAATCAATTTGTCAGCTTGTTCACTGTACCTGTTTTTCTCTTTAGCTTTGTTTCAGAATGACATACTTTGTTTCATAATATTGGCAGCGTCCTCCTTTCTTTGCAAGAAGAACTGTGAACCCTGATACCCTTTCTTTTCTGGATCCTGATACTTCGTTTGTGACATCTCGTCCTGAGCCTGAAGTATTTGGAAGTAGGTACTATCGACATGTTCGACATCCGTCCCCAGATGCTATTGCAGAGGTGTGCTCTCCCTCCCCCTCTCCCTCCCTCTCTCCCGAGTAAGCTTAGTTTGATTAATACAGTTCTAGGCTGCATGATTTTGGCAGTGGAGTTCCAGTCATTAGTCTAGTCTGCTCATAAGTATAGATGATCTGGTGTAATGGGTTTACTTGAGTGGATTGACAGTATTTTTGGTCAATCCTTAAAAAGAAGAATACTTTGTATTTTTCCCCCCTAATTGTTTCTCAACCATGCCTTGTATTGCTTATGGCTCGACCACAATCTGTGGAAGAACAAGACTACATATATACTATGGAGATTTTCGATGATACCGTGACTTTGTTAGACATATGGCGAACTATTAGTTTTCTTTCAGGGATGATTTGATTAATGTATAGACTTGATCCTTGTTAGGCAAACAGAAAAAATGAAAAGCTTTAGCGACTCCACAGGGAGAGAGAATCCATTTGCTCCCAATTTCAAAAGAATGAAAACAGAATAATTTTTCTACAATGGATTTGGTTTGCATTTTGCATATATTATACATGAGGTCTTTGTGGGCTCGTTCAAAAATTGGTCAAGTTGCATTATACGTGTTAGCATGATAGTATCAGATTATCTTCTTCAAAGCATTTCAAACCAAGTTTAGGGGTGTCCTTTTCGATTCCCAATAAAAAAGAAGGAAATTATTTTGTTAAAAATGGAATTAGGAATCTTTTTATGAAGACTGCTCCTGCAATTGCATTGCCTTGACCTTCATCAATTTACGGTTTTTCGCAACTGCAAAAATACTCTCAGAAGCATTTTGTGAAGATGCCACTGCCATTACTGTGTTATGGGCAATGCACTCTCTCCCACTCTCTCTGGTTGTGATTGCTTTTCGTTTCCCTTTGTTCTTTAGTTTTTTAAATTCCTGTAATTATTCTTTCAAAATATTATAAATTTGCCACTATTTTCCACTATGTTTCAGATTTCCAATGAATGTTCAGCTTTTAATTTGTGCTCTAGATTTGGGAGTGAGACTTGCAGTTGTTTCTTTCTTTTTGTGGTTCAGCAGATGAGCAGATTGTCATAGGTAGTTTAGCGATGTAACACCTGTAAAGCAGCAAGATTGTTTTTTGTTTAACAATGTAAAATCTAATCACTTTGGATCTGAACCCTCATGAAAATTTAGAACATTTTTGTCAAGGAATATTATGGACGGAACTGGGCGGATGTAGTCTGAGTTCCGAAATTTGTTCTTGATGCAGATTATGATGCAAAACAGTTTTGGGATGGGAGGGAGAATAGATCAACATGATCGATTTAGCGACTGGAGACTCGATGTTGATGACATGTCGTACGAGGTGTGCTACTTTTAAACAGCATATTACTTTCAATAAATAATGTATTGCCCTTCTTACCATGTGGGTTGATATCATTATCGAATTCTTGTTTGGGTAACAGGAACTGCTCGAGCTTGGCGAGAGGATTGGCTATGTGAGTACTGGATTGAAAGCCTATGAGATAGGCCGTTGTCTCAGGAAGATCAAACAGCCGATTTCTACTGACCTATCATTGCATTTAACTGCAGCAGTAGATAAGAAGTGCAGCATTTGTCAAGTCAGTTTTTGGTTTACACACTCCTCCCTTTTAAATTTTTCTTATTGTTTTATAACTTCTATATGCACATCTGTCTGCAGGACGAATATGAAGCAAGTAATGAGCTGGGGAAGCTGCATTGTGGACATACTTTCCACACAGAATGTATAAAGCAGTGGCTTGGGCAAAAAAATGCTTGCCCTGTCTGCAAAACTGCAGCGGTGGCAGATGGCTCGACGCTAGACCAGCGCAGGTGGTTACCATAGGAGGGTCCGCTCATTACTTGGTGTATAGATTTCAAAACCAATATTGTAAGCAGGAAATCATTCTTTTTTGTGAAGCTTCAACACCCCATTTGCCCCAAATACAATGAACTGTTTTTGTTATTCTGAAGTTGAAAGTTGTGATTGTGAAACTGGTCAAAAATCATAACAGAAATTTATTTATTTCTTGAAATTTGGTTGTATTTTTTTTTGAATGTAACCTCTTTAATCCATGAACAGGTTCAGAATTGAACAGGAAGTTCATTAACGCAGCATAACATTGATGTGATTCATTTCTAAAGAGCTGTTTAGCTGTAATTGAATGAGTTGGTTAAGAAGCAGTCACAAAACTTTCTGTTAAGTAGTCCTGCCGTTAAGTCTTAAACAAAGGCTTATTGATTTGCAGTTTGAACTCTCTAATATGCCTACAACTATAGTTTCTAGAATTGATGCAAGATTACCTGCTGTAAAAGAAAAACAAAAACCTAAATCAAGTCGTCAGGATCGTAATATTTCGAAGATGATGATTGATCTGATTTAGATATTCAACATTTTGCTAGGAGAAATGATTTTCAAGATCAACGTGGTTTGCCTGTACGAAATCCATGGCAGAAGGTGGAATTCTCAAGATTTGTGGAGGGTGATGAACAATACTTCTCTTTCCATGATACTACAGACATTCAAAAGATGCTTATTGTGTCTTTTAACCTTGAAGGACAAATCCTCCAATGGTTCAGATGGATGAACTGTCTTTAGAACACTCGTCACTGGAAGGACTTTACAAGGATTTTTTGTTTTGTAGAGAATTTGGCCCTACTAAGTTTGAAGATAGTGCTTAAATGTTGTTCAAATTAAAGCAGACAGGAAGTCTCAAAGATTTCAATGTAGAATTTCGAAAGTTAGCAACTCCTACACAAGATATCAATCCTGATCTTATTGTGAGTTGTTTCTTAGGTGGGCTGAAGATTGAATTGAAACATGATGTGAAATTGGTGAAACCTAAGGACATATATGAAGCAATTGCAATAGCCAACAGCGGCTGATATCAAATTGAGTGAATTGAAGGCAATCTGTCTAAACCTGCTCTCGTCAAACTAGTTTCTTGGCCTAATTATCTTAGTAAGACTGCAAATTCTTATCCAAAGAAAAACATGTTCAGTGAATTTCCTGTTAGAAAGATTACTACTGACAAGGTTCAGGATAAGAGGTTAAAGGGATTGTGTTTATATTGCGATGAAAAATATGTTAGGGCACATAATTGTGGCAAAAAGCAATTGCTTTTGCTGGAAGTAAATTTTGATGAGGATGGTGACATATTAGAAGCGGAATTCATAGAAGAATGTCCTCAATGCAAGGAATCTGTCTCAGCCTTTGATCAGGAAGCAAAATTACAATGTCTTCTGTCAGATTATGACTCTATCTTCCAAGTTCCCACCTCTTGACCTCCAGAAAGATCTCATGACCACAGAATACCATTTTTACTTGGTACCAAATTGCTGATGTTTAAAGTATATTTAAAAGAAATTCTAAGTTTTAATGATTTAATTAATTGAAGAGTAGAGGGATGATTAAGGTATTGGATCCTTAATGTTAGAAACCCAAGTTCAAGGGTTGCCTACTACATACAATGAATATATATAGGTCAAAGCCTTTGATTTCTTCCTTCCACACTTTCAAAAAATTTTCCTTCTTGAAATATTGATTTGGTCATTAACTAAAAAACGTTTTCTTATTTTTCTCTAACGTTTTAACGTTCCAATATTTACTTGGAAACATTTTGATTTTCTCAACTGATTTGGTGATAACTGTTTTGGAAACTAATGATTTTTCTATGGCTTTAAAACGTGGAGATGATAACTCTGGTTTTTACACTTTTTGAGAGAGAAAGATAGAAAGAGAAACACACAAATTCGAACAGTGATCTTCTGTGCAAAGGGTCATTGATACAATGAGTCTGAGCTTGTTTTATCCTGGAGATGACGTAGCTATATTATTGCTTGCACACAAGAGGCAGAGCCGCGAATTGTCTTAAAAAGAGCGACCTAGTTTGTGATTCAAGCTGGTGTTCCTCTTTCCAATCTCTTAATCGTGCTGTTCGAGGTAATATCTTTAACAATTTTAAGACGATTACTTCTGCCATGGAGATTGAGAAAAAGTCTGATGCTAGTGCTGATAATAACAACAAACCTTTTAGGTTTGAGGGTGCATTTCAAAAGATGGAAAAATAAGTTGTTGTTTTATATTATCACGAAAAAGGTTGCTTATTCTGTTTCTACAACCAAGCCTGCCCAAGTTGATCCACCCACTGTTGAGATTACAAAAGAAATTGCTAACTGGGACTCCGATGATTTTTTGTGCAAAAACTATATTTTAAATGTTTTAAAGTGATTATCTGTATGATTATTATTCCTCTTTTAAGACTGCTAAAGATGTTTGGGATGCCTTGCAAAAGAAATATGATATTGAAGAGGCTGGGTCTAAGAAATATGTTGTTAGTCGATACTTGAACTACCAAATGGTTGAGGACAAATCCATTGTCTCAGAATCTCATGAACTCTAGAAAATTATTCATGAAGTTCTGTTTGAAGGTATGCAGATTGATGAGCAATTTCAGGATGCTGTGTTGATTGATAAATTGCTACCAAGCTGGAATGACTTCAAGAAAGTTTTGCGTCATAAAACAAGGGAATTTTCAATGGAAAGTCTCATCACCAAAATCATAGTTGAGGAGGAGGCCCGGAAACAAGATTCAAAAGAGGAGGTTTTTGTTGTCTCAAATGACAACAACAAAACTCCAGCTCACTTGAAGCCAAATAAGAAGAACATGAAGCAAAGCCACGACCAAAACCAGAATCGGAGATTCAACTAGAATAATTGCAAGAAGAATTACAAACCAGAACAGGAGCAATAATAAACCCTCTTTGTCGCAACCAGTTTTGCGAAAGAACTTTTTATAAAAGTCGCCACCAATTGTAATAGGTGCAATTGGTCACCGTAAAAATAGTTTGGTCTGCGAAAATCCAGAAAACGGGTAAGCGAGTTTATTATGTATGGGGAAGGTGTAAGACACCCCACAACGTCTGTTTTAAAAACAATTGTCAATTTAACTTTTATTATCTCATGAAATGATTTTAAAAAAAAATTAACCGTAACAAAAATACGTATATAAGGTAAAATAATTATAAATTATACAAAAAATTATATAGGATGAAAATAATCTTTAGAAAAATATAATAGCTATATAGGATAAAATAATTTAAGCAAATATAAAGCTATATCAAAATAGAATAAAATGACTTTATAAAATATATGTAAACTATATTCAAATAGAATAAAATAATTTTATAAAATATATAAAAACTATATCAAACGTCTAATATTGAGGTTCATGAAATTCTTCCATCCAATGATCAAATTTCCAAGAAACACTCTCACCTCAAGAATCTTTCCGAGAATGCATCCAATGCATTCCCCAAATTGATTTCATCGTAGGCTAAGACTTTTGATATAATTTTTATACAATACATAGGTTTAAAATAAAGTAAAAAATATAAAGAACAAATAAAATAATAACAAATAAAAATAAAGATAAAGATAAAATGAAAATAAAGTACAAAATGACATAAAATAATACAAAAAGATAATAATGAATGAAGTTATAAAAATAAGATAAGATAGTAATAATAATACAAAAATGGAGCAAAAATATGATATGAATAAAGATAAAATAATAATAATAAGATATAGATAAATAAAAATAAAAATAAAATGTGATATAGATAAATAAAAAATAAAATAAAATGAAATTAAAATAAAATTAAAAAATAAAATGTTGGGAACCGAGCTTTGTGGATTATACGATATTGAATTATCGCAAATCTCATTTCAAGCATACTAACATCTTAAATCATATAATTCATACATATAATCACATAACATGGAAAAACACATTTCAAGTAAAGCATATTATCGACAAATAGCACATGACAAATAAAAATTTACATTGAAGGGACTCGGTTCCCGTTTTTATATTGGTAACTCATCATCTCAACTATACTATTAAATTAGTATAATTGCAAAATTATGATTTATTATCGGAATAAAATTATTATATTGAAGGTTCCCCATTAAATTTCATGAAACCCCTTTCCATTTGATGGCTAGGATTCCATGAAATTCATTTCCTCAAGAATCCTTTTCGATCGGAAAAGCATCCAATGCCTCCCAATAGGTTCCATCGTCGGATAGACCCTCAACATAATAATTAGGGTCTTTGGGAGCAAGCATATCACAACACATCACCAAACTAACTTGATATAACAGAAAAACAAATGACAAAACTCGGGATCCAATTATCTTATGATACCGAATGCTAAGGATATAATCCACCAAAATCGCATTCAATCTTTCATGAAATCCCTCCTAAAATATACATAATTGTTTTAAACCTTTCCATAAATTTTATCTTAACACAACACCTCAACTACATATAGTAAGCATGCTCCCAATATCACATCTTCAAATACACATGGTGCATCACGTAACATATACAAACATCTATATATATATATATGGATTTTTTGCTTTTTGGTTTCTAAGAGACTACCAGAGCAACGAATATATTGTTTATATTGATCATGGAATATTTAATTGCACAAAGAGTTCTTCCTTAAACGATCGAGTAATTAGTAAAAGACTAGATCAAAGCCCGCGCGTTGCGGCGGGGTTTTGATTTTTGTGTCTTTCATCATGCGAGAATGAAATATTAGACAAACTAAATGCTGGAAGTTTTCATAGCATATTTTAATTTGCAAAGCTGCTTTGAATACCTAGATATGTCAATTTGCTGGCAATGCTACAACCTCCCAAAGTCTAAACTCGGAAGCACAACAACATGCTCTTTTCAATTAGCAGCAGCATAGTATGTTATGTTTTTGGCGAACCTAGGGAGAGGAAAAATAAGATATCATTGAGGTATCATTCCATTGATCATATTATCAAGGTTGGGAAAATGTGGGTATAAATAGTAGAGAGAACTCCAATTCAAAAATAAAATATTATTCCACAAAGCATGGATTGGTACTGATATGAAGCTCAATTATATCATACGCCTCTCCAGAAGAAAAAGAATACAATAAATTTTACTAAGCAACTGTACGCAGATACTCAAACTAAGGCATAAAACATGGAGAGGTTCAAACTTTGATAAACAAATCATCATATCTCAGCAGATTTTGTCACATCTAACAAAATAAAAAATGAACTATGGCTCAACGTTAAACCACGCAAGGAAGATTTTTGAGATAAAATGTTGCCTATTTTTAGCAAAGTTGACCATGAATGTGTACATAATTAGAGTTGGCTTTGAATCTCCAAGAGTCAGTAAAAGCTAACCCCCAAATGGTTGGGGGTAAGATTCCAGAAAGTGCAATAGAAGCTAATGTTTGAACTTAAACCAATTGAAAGGAGATTGACTCAAACCAAACTTAGATACCATATAGTTGGAACTCACCCAACTGGTGTATATATAGGAAATTTCGTATTTCATGCATACACACGTAAATATATTTGTTATATTTGTGTATTATGTATATATATGTGTATTTGAATTATGTCCTAGTTACAAGTATTACGTAGTTATTTGAAAATAGAAATACAACTCAAATACAATATAGCTTAGAACATTACCTGTATTTGTTTTCAACTGTTCCCTAAATGGAATAACTGCAACTACTGGTGCTAAAAACATATATGTGGTGGGGATCCAAAATTCTGAGACCATTAATATAAACTATCATTAAACTATTTACCTTGTAATGAATCTCAGTTTCTGTGATAGTTGTCATCGGTAACATAAAAATTTATCCTTGAGCTGTATCTGTAGCACAACTTTAATGATTACATGCATTTTCTTCTAAGGCAAAGGAAATGTATGTATACCTTTAGTATGCCTTGAAACTACAAGTGCAGTCTTGCTTGTAACACTTTAGCCTTCTTTGAAGATCATTCTTGATTCCACATAAACGTGCAAAGCTCTCTTCCATGGTTCCTCTAATAAAAAAAACAACCTAGCTATGAAACTACATTTTTCTAGGAAGAGATTGCATTGCAATCAAAGGGTGCAAGATCTAAAATCTGCATTGGGGAAAAATGTGGATAGATTGTCATGAATCGACATGTCCTAATGCATAATCCTGAGACCATTAATATAAATTATCATTAAACTACTTACCTCGTACCAAGTAGCAAATTGTGAAGATTGCAGGGGGTCATGATCCATAGGGAAAGTAAGCAAACTTAAGAGAATTTCTTTCTCCATCATTCATTGAAGGTTCTTAAAAATAACACAAATGGGAGCAGATAACTACAATTAGATAAACTCTAATAAGTTTTTAAAAAAATATTTTGTAATCAAAAGGTTATTCAACTGTGATGAATATAAAAAAAAAAAAAAAGTGAGCTGAATGATTTGTAATTCCAAAGTCAAACCACAAATATAACCAACATATATACCTTCTGAGCAAGAGGAAACCATTCTACTCCCATTGGCACTGCCATAAGTTGCTCTCCTGCCTTTGAGGCTCAGAATATGCAGAAATTGGACAGAGCAATGTTGTCTGCAAGTGCAAGTAAACAAAACAAAAAATCACATCAGCCAGTTCTACAGAAAATAAGAAGTAACCTGCTCACACTCTCCAAGACCAGATCCATGTTTCTATCCATGCTTTTTGCGAATAAAAAACTAAAGCAATATAGGAAAGAATTTCAAAATGTCAATACTTAGTGCTCAAGCTTTGCCTTTGGTTCCAACTTTGTTAAGCTCATGCAAGGCTTTAATTCATGTGAGCATGGCATCTGCCAGCTTCTCAAAGTAAGAATATGCCTTTCCAAGCTTCTCCTTAAGCTGCTTAACCTAGGACTAAGAAAAAACAACGAAAAATAAGACTAAAGCAATTGAAGATACAAATTGAGTGTGGTGAAGAAAATGCATATGAGGAAAGGGATTGGCACATTAATTTATATAGTCCATTACCTTTTTACAAAAAAAAAAAATGAGAAGCAAGGACAGGACAGGAGATACAAAATTTCCTGTAATATCACCCAGTATACCCATAAACATATGTATATAATGTAAAACAAAAACCTAAAAAATTAAAGTCATTCAATGTGAGAAAGAGGATCTCTCAACTGCATGCCCTATACAAAGTATCAGAAAAGGGGAAAATGTATGTTAAACATTTAATTAAACTATGAAAGACAACACTAAGTGGGTGATTATCATGCACATTGTGTTTATAAAAAATGAGCATAAAACAACATCGAAACAGAGTTACGAAAACAAACAAAAAAATTCTAACCAAAAGTAAAACTAACCTTGTCATGCCATGATGAGTAAATTAAAGCTTAATGAAACAAACCTCAGAGTTAAACTCCGACCATGTGTAACTCCATTCAAGCTTTTCCACACTCTAAAGTCTGAACTAATCTAGGCATAGCATGTTCAGAAGTCAAGTCAATTTTGGGTTCAAATTCAATTACCAGTAAGTAAAGCTCACTTTGACCAAGAGTAAACTTGAAGGGGGTGTCTCTATCCATACTCAAATTGAAGTTAGCACCATCGAGTACAGTCCAAGTATAATGAACTGCAATTGAATTCAACAGACAAAATAAACACCCAAACAAAAGCACTAAAGTTATCAACAGAGATTTTTTTTTTTAAAAAAATAACGTAAGAGAAACATTACCTTCAACTTCATCTTCATCTTAATCTTCATTATCAGGGGTATAACCCATAGTAAATTGATGGCAAAGATCCGTTTTGCAAAGTATGAGAGCAATGAGACTATGAGAGTTTCCCACAAACCCAAACCAAAATTAGCAGCGTCAATGAATAAAGAAAATCACTAAGTAACTCACCCATTTGATGTAGGAGAAACTAAACTCAAAGCATCCAAATCCTTGAAATAACTCTTCTTTGTTTTCTATTAAGATTTCTCAACAACGGAACATAAAGCATTAATCAAAAATAAATTAAAATCAGCACTCATCAAAAGAAGGAAAAAGGGAAAAAATTGTTCAGTGCAATATAATTTTAGAAGCTCCTAAAGGAGAACATTGTGAAAGGCTATAGTTGAACTATTGGAGTCCAAAATAAGATTAATTAGGAAAATAAATGTGACAAAGAAATATGAAGCATAATGAACCTCATAAAAATTGTATTGTAGAGATCGAACTTCGAAGAGAGTCTGCATTAAGCATAGGAGTATCGAAGAGGCTAAGGAACAGCTCAGCTTCCAAACTGTACAACATCCAACATAGAATCACGTCAATCAAAATATCAACAGATCATCAAATCATGCACAAAAATCATCATTCAAAAACAAAGGATAACGGAAAGAAGAAGAAGCAAACAGCAATCGTGAACACCACCAATCACCCGTACGTATCGTGAAGAATCGCAAAGGAGATGAAACGCACGGAGCAGGAGGAAAACCTAACTCATCTGAAACGTTATATCATCGCATAAACTAAGCAATGAATTAATCCATATGAGAGATATGAATTATTAAGGACAAAGCAGGGGAAATGAAGGAAATCAGGAGTCCCGTAGCCGGAATCTAACAATCGCCTAAAATGATCCCAAACAACATCAATACGCAAAGGGGAAACATGAGTACTTACCCGCACGAAGTTGGAGAGCAAAACAAAACTGAGAACCATCCCAATCATCCGCACAATCAGGTCCGAATGACCCCAATAACCCGTGCGTAGCTCCAAAAAGGACAGTGAACACGAAAGTCACAGGTGTAGAAGCGATGACGCAATAAAGCACGTGAAATTGGGTGTTGAGTCGGTGCAGAGCACCATCGACGTGGTTGGGGGAGCAACCACAGGGAAGCTGACACCCATAAAGCAGATTGACGTGGTTGAAGCGGAAGCCGCAGAACCACTACGGGAGTGGATGTAAGACGGCGTCGTTTTGCGCAACAAGTGCCAGGCTAGACGGCGCCGTTCGGAGAAGAAGAGCCGCTACAAAATCGCGCGAGTATGCGGGAATGTGAGGGACTCGCGCTCTCAGAGCCTCAAATCCACCCGTTTTAAAGGATAGTATAGATTAGGTCAACTATAAATATTTTAATTACTCGCGAAAGGAGACGTGAAGAATAGTTTGTGCCAAGTGAGTGTGTTTGTATATATATCTTATATCGATCAAATCAGAAATGAGAGTCACATATCATAGATTCATAGTATTGGTTACAGAAAATCAACCAAGGTAACTAACACAATCACCAGGGCACCGACGTTGACAAACTTTTCTTAAAGCAATCCATATGCACACTGTGTCTTTTGCAATGAACATACATATTGAATATTACATATCTATATATAACACATATACATAATACTACACTCACACATAGCATTGCATATACCAATATATATAATATATATATCTATGCATATATTAACACATACAAAAGCAAGTACATATGTAAAGTCAAAACAAACATTGAGCATATATATATATATATATATATATATATTGTTGAGGATACCGGATCAATATGACTTAACAACGAAAACCAAAAATGAAAGAAATATCGAGATATACGTGGTTCGGTCCCTAACGACCTACGTCCACGGGAGAAAGAAATTCTACTATTTCAAGAGATATTACAACAGGAGGAGGAGGAGGAGATAACCACTCGCTCAGAACTCCGACTCAACTCACTTTCACACTATGTGTTCACTTTCTCTCTCTACAATACACACTCTGTATTTTTCTTTTTCTTTCTTCTCTCATATCATACATGCACACACACATCTCTTTATATAGAGATACAACCCAAACAAAAGTTTGAAACATTTACCAAACTCTAGACTGAATTTCAACAGAGGTGGGCGAAAGTTGATGAAGACACTGTATCAATGGAGGTTGTGGTTGGTGAAGTTAGGCAGCTTCTAGAAATGCTGACTTTCAAACCTGCATGCAGACTTTGCATGGTATAAACCCTTCAATTCTCCCCCTTCATACCCATAAGAGGAAAAACTCAACTCGTCGATCTTCAGTTGCTGTCCATTCCAGCTATGTCTCAACATAGCTCAAGCTTTTCGCGAGTAACCACCTTTGTTAACATGTCTGCTGGATTCTCATCTGTGTGAATCTTCACCAGCTTCAACAATTGCTCTTCAATCACTTCACGTATCTAGTGATAGAGAATGTCGATATGCTTTGTGCGGGAATGGTACATGGAGTTCTTGCTCAAGTCTAGAGCACTCTGACTGTCACAATGTACCTTGTATTCCTCCTGATTAATACCCAGTTTCTGAAGAAATCGCTTCAACCACAACATTTCTTTACTAGCTTCCGCTGCAGCAATATACTCTGCTTCTGTTGTAGATAAAGCAACACACTTCTGCAGTTTAGACTGCCATGAAATAGGGAGCCCTGCAAAAGTGAAAACATACCCTGAAGTAGATTTCCTACTATCAAGATCACCGACCATATCTGAATCAGTATAGCCATCCAGAATTGGATCTGCTCCCCCAAAGCACAAGCATAGCTTTGACGTACCCTTTAGGTACCTGAGAATCCATTTAACACCCACCCAATGTTCTTTCCCTGGATTGGAAAGGAATATGCTCACAACACCAACAGCGTGAGCAATATCCGATCTTGTACACACCATTGCGTACATCAGACTACCGACTGCTGAAGAGTAAGGGACTTCTTCCATCTCTTCAACCTTCTTCTCTAAGGAGGGACAAGATTTCTTGCTCAGCTAGAAATGGTTACCTAATGGAGTGGTAACCGACTTCGCATTCTTCATGTTAAACCTTTCAAGCACTCGTTTAACATATGTTTCCTGTGACAGCCACAATTTCTTGGCTTTCCTGTCACGAACAATCTTCATACCCAGTATTTGCTGAGCTGGACCTAAATCCGTCATGTCGAAGAACTGGGATAGCTGGGTTTTCAAACTGTTAATCATGGCTACAACTTGGCCAACAATTAACATGTCATCCACATAGAGCAGTAATATCACAAAATTACCGTCTGGGAACTTTTGGACATAAACACACTGGTCTGCTGCAGTCCTTTTGTAACCATGACCCATCATGAATGAGTCAAACTTTATGTACCACTGTCTCGGCGCTTGCTTAAGGCCGTATAGACTTTTCTGTAGTTTACAGACCAAGTGCTTCTTCTTAGGAACTTCAAAGCCTTCTGGCTGCACCATGTAAATTTCTTCCTCCAAATCACCATGGAGAAATGCTGTCTTTACATCCATTTGCACAAGCTCCAGATTCATACTTGCTACTAACCCAAGTATGACTCGGATGGATGTCATCTTCACCACCGGTGAGAAAATCTCATCAAAGTCAACTCCTTTATTCTGTTGAAATCCTTACCAACCGAGCTTTGTACTTCACAAGCTTTCCGCTGCCATCTTTCTTCAGCTTGAACACCCATTTGTTCTGCAGCGCTTTCTTCCCTTTAGGAAGTTTCATCAACTCATAAGTTTGATTTTTCTGCAAGGAATTCATCTCTTCTTGCATAGCTTGCATCCACTCACTACTTTCAGCATTAGTGTGAGCTTCTTAAAAGCTCTCTGGCTCCCCCTCATCAGTAAGCATAATATAGTCTGAATCTGGATATCTTCTTGACAGAATCAGAGTACAACCCCTCAGAGATCTTTCTAGCTGAGGTGCTTCAACTGGAGGAGGTTGTGCTGGTTCTGCAGCTTCTGGAATAGGAGGTTGTGGCTCCCCCTGCTCAACACCTTTTGTGTGATCTTCTTCTAGATCTTCCTCCTGCAATTCATCATTATCTGCAGGAATCACTGGTACAAGATCAGGGATAGTGTTTGCAACACTAGGAACAGTAGACTTAGTGGATTTTTCCAAGTTTTCAAACACTTCATTCTCGTGGAATACAACATCCATACTTCTGATAACCTTCTTATCAAATGGTTCCCACAGTCTGTATCCGAATTCATCATCTCCATATCTGATGAAAATGCAAAAAGTGGATTTGTTGTCAAGCTTCTGTCTCTGCTCCTTGGATACATGTGCAAAAGCTTTGCACCCAAATACTCTCAAGTGAGAGTAAGAAATATTTCTTCCAAACCACACCTTCTCCGGAATTTCGAAATTCAACGGTGCTGACGGTGATCTGTTGATCAAGTAACGGGCCACACAAACTGTTTCACCCCAGAATGACTTTGACAGCTTTGCCATACTGAGCATGCACCTTGCTCGTTCCATAATGGTTCGATTCATCCTCTCGGCTACACCATTATGTTGTGGGGTATGTGGGACTATCTTCTCGTGCCGAATACCACGTTCAACACAGTATGCTTCAAACTCTCTAGAAACATACTCGCCTCCATTATCTGATCGGAGGCATTTCAACTTCTTTTCGCTCTCCCTTTCCACCATAGCATGGAAATTCTTAAAATTCGCAAACACCTGATCCTTGGTTCTGAGAAAATATACCCACACCTTCCTTGAAGCATCATCAATAAAGGTCAGGAAATATATGTTACCTCCCAAAGACTCTTCTTCTAGAGGACCACAGACATCAGAGTGTACCAAACTCAGCAACTCTGGCCTTCTCATGGAAGATGTATTGAATGAGACTCTGTGTTGCTTCCCGAATAAGCAATGATCACATGGGTTCAGCGGAATATCTTTAGACACTTTGATGAGTGCCTTCTTTGACAGGGTGGACAACCCCTTTTCTCCCATGTGACCGAGTCTCTTGTGCCAGAGATTTGGAGAAGTCTCTTCCTCCACAGCATTAATACTTTCTGAACATACTTTGGCTTGTGTTCTATACAATGTGCCACAAATATGTCCTCTAGCATAAGTCAAAGCACCTTTCGTCAACTTCCAGGTGCCATTGCCAAAATGATTGTGATAGTCCTGTTTATCAAGAGCATTCACAGCAATAAGATTGAACCGGAGGTTTGGGACGTGTCGAACGTCCTTCAACACCATAGCACAACCAAGATTTGTCTTGACATGCACATCACCAATGGCCACAATTTTGGCAAAACTATCGTTGCCCATCTTCGCTGTACCAAAATCATCGGTTTTGTACGAAGTGAAGAAATCACTTTGTGGAGTGGCCTGGTGCGATGCAGTAGTGTCGATCACCCACTCAGGATCGTGGCTTGCTGCATGTAAACACGTCTCTTCACTGCAAGAGAGTAGTGCTACATCCTCCGAAATGGTGACTAGAGTTTCACCACTTTCATTCTTTGACTCAGAGCTATTCTGACCTTGATCCCGTTGTAACTTTCGGCAATTCTTCTTTATGTGGTCTTCAATGTCACAGTGGTAACATTTGTACTTGCCTTTTTGCTGTCTTCTGCCGTCGATAGACTTTCCATAATCCTGGTTTCGTCTTTGGTTTTACTTCTTCCTCTACTTTTGCCTCTCCCCTGAGGCCGTCCTCTGCTTTCAGTGACAAGGGCATGAGATTGGTCTATGCCCAATTTGAGAAAAGCATTGGAGACCATTTCCATGGTAAGTTTGCCTCCGGGTGCAGAGTTACTGAGGGAGACCACCAGCGTCTCCCAACTGTTTGGTAAAGAACTGAGAAGTAGTAGGGCTTGATCTTCATCTTTAAGAATGAACTTGACAGCTACAAGCTGATTCACCAAATTCTGGAACTCATTGGTGTGCTCAGCTACAGAAGTACCATTTTTCAATTTCAAATTGACAAGGCGTCTAACCAAGAGAGCTTTATTCTGAGCAGTCTTGGCTTGGTACATGTTCTCCAGCTTATTCTAGAGATCATAAGCACTTGTTTCTTGTGCAACATGGTGAAAAACACTATGATCGATCCAAATTTGGATTTGACCGATCGTCTTCTTGTTTTTCTTCATCCATTCCATATCTTTAATTTCATCCGGCTTCTTCCCTTCATTCTCCAAGGGATTTGCCAGATCTCTACAATTCAGTAAATCCTCCATTCGAGGTTTCCATAGTGCATAATTTGTAGGAGTCAACTTCATCATGGCTCCTGATGACTCTGATGTAGAAGCTTCCATCGAAAAAGTTCTGATTTCAAGCTAAACCGAGCAACACCAAAATTTTGGAGTGGAATCTCACAAAATTGATAGCACAGTTGCGTCCGGAAGGGTCGAAAACCTTAAGAATCAGTCTAACCTTCTTGAAAATCGGTCTAAAAACACCGAACCGGCCGGTCAAAGTTTCTACAACTCGAATCGGACTTAACTGTTGACTAAGGGTCAACTGACAGTCAACTAACGCCGTTTGATGACGAGTTTGATGACGTGGCACATGTGCTGACTGTGTGCTAACGTGGCAGTGATGACGTGTCCCGATGACGTCGCACTGATGTGGCAGATGACGTCACTTTGACATCATACTGACGTCACTTCGTCTTCAACCTCCAGAAACTTGAATAGTACCTCAAAATTTCAAAAGGAGATTGTGGCTCACCCCAACGTCCGATTTCGATGATTTTTGAACCAGGAGACTCGTATGGTGATGAGGAACACCCATATATGTTCAAAACGTGATTTCGTTGAAGTCGAAAAATTGACTCGAGAGCAAAAAGGTTGCTCTTTTTCTCTCCTGGATGATTTTCGGTTGCAGCAAATATGAACCTCTGGCTCCGATATCACTTGTTGAGGATACCGAATCAATATGACTTAACAACGAAAATAAAAAATGAAAGAAATACCGAGATATACGTGGTTCGGTCACTAACGACCTACATCCACTGAAGAGAGAAACTCTACTATTTCAAGAGATATTACAATAGGAGGAGGAGGAGGAGATAACCAATGGCTCAGAACTGCGACTCAACTCACCTGAACACTATGTGTTCACTTTCTCTCTCTACAATACACACTTTGTATTTTTTTTCTTTCTTCTCTCATATCATACATGCACATACACATCTCTTTATATAGAGATACAACCCAAACTAAAGTTAGAAACATTTGCCAAACTCTAGACTAAATTTCAACAGAGGTGGGCGAAAGTTGATGAAGACACTATATCAATGGAGGTTGTGGTTGGTGAAGTTAGACAGCTTCTAGAAATGCTGACTTTCAAACCTACATGAAGACTTTGCATGGTATGAACCATTCAATTTGGTATCAGAGCAAAAACCTTGAGAACCAGTCTAACCTTCCTAAAAACTGGTCCAAAAAAAACACCGAACCGGCCGGTCAAAGTTTCTGCAACTCAAACCGGACTTAACTGTTGACTAACGGTCAACCGACAGTCAACTAACGCCGTTTGATGACATGGCAATGGTGACGTGTCCTGATGACATGGCGTGCTGACGTGGCCAACTTGCTGACGTGGCTTCGTCTTCAACCTCGAGATACGTGAATAATATCTCAAAATTTCAGAGGGAGAGTGTGGCTCACCCCGACGTTCGAGTTCGATGATTTTTGAACCAGGAGACTCGTAAGGTGATGGAGAACACCCAGATGTGTTGAAAATTGGATTTCGTTGAAGTCGAAAAATTGACCCGAGAGCAAAAAAGTTGCTCTTTTTCTCTCTATGATGATTTTCGGTTGCTAGAAATATGAATCTCTGCCTCTGATACCACTTGTTGAGGATACCGGATCAATATGACTTAACAACGAAAACCAAAAATGAAAGAAATACCGAGATATACGTGGTTCGGTCACTAACAACCTACGTCCACAGGAGATAGAAACTCTACTATTTCAAGAGATATTACAACAGTAGGAGGAGGATATCACCACTCGCTCAGAACTCCGACTCAACTCAGCTGAACAATATGTGTTCACTTTCTCTCTCTACAATACACACTCTGTATTTTTCTTTTTCTTTCTTCTCTCATATCATACATGCACACACACATCTCTTTCTATAGAGATACAACCCAAACTAAAGTCGGAAACATTTGCCAAACTCTAGACTAAATTTCAACAGAGGTGGACGAAAGTTGATGAAGACACTGCATCAATGGAGGCTGTGGTTGGTGAAGTTAGGCAGCTTCTAGAAATGCTGACTTTCAAACCTGCATGAAGACTTTGCATGGTATAAACCCTACAATTTAGTATCAGAGCAAAAACCTTGACAACCGGTCTAACCTTCCTGAAAACTGGTCCAAAAAAAACACCGATCCGGCCGGTCAAAGTTTCTGCAACTCAAATCGGACTTAACTGTTGACTGACGGTCAACTGACAGTCAATTAACGCTGTTTAATGACGTGGCACAACTGCTGACGTGGCAGTGGTGACATGTCCTGATGACATGCTGATGTGGCCAACTTGCTGAAGTGTCGCTGACGTGGCTTTGTCTTCAACCTCGAGGTACGTGAATAATATCTCAAAATTTCAGAGGGAGAGTGTGGCTCACCCCGACGTTCGATTTCGTTGATTTTTGAACCAGGAGACTCGTAAGGTGATGGAGAACACCTAGATGTGTTGAAAATTGGATTTCGTTGAAGTCAAAAAATCGACCCAAGAGCAAAAAAGTTCTCTTTTTCTTTCCGGGATGATTTTTGGTTGCTGAAAATATGAATCTCTGCCTCTTATACCACTTGTTGAGGATACCGGATCAATATGACTTAACAATGAAAACCAAAAATGAAAGAAATATCGAGATATATGTGGTTCGGTCACTAACGACCTACGTCCACGGGAGAGAGAAACTCTACTATTTCAAGAGATATTACAACAGGAGGAGGAGGAGATAACCACTCGCTCAGAACTCTTACTCAACTCACCCGAACACTATGTGTTCACTTTCTCTCTCTACAATACACACTCTGTATTTTTCTTTTTCTTTCTTCTCTCATATCATACATGCACACACAAATCTCTTTATATAGAGATACAACCCAAAATAAAGTCAGAAACATTTGCCAAACTCTAGACTGAATTTCAACAGAGGTGGGCGAAAGTTGATGAAGACACTGCATCAATGGAGGCTGTGGTTGGTGAAGTTAAGTAGCTTCTAGAAATGCTGACTTTCAAACCTGCATGCAGACTTTGCATGGTATGAACCCTTCATATATATATATATATATATATATGTGGATATACTTACAAAGTTATACCAGTGAGAGTCGAGGGTCGAATATGGCAGTAGAGTAATAGTGAAGGTAGAGAGGAGGTAAAGGCTTATGTGAAGGTGAAGGTCGGGTAGTGATTTTGGAGATGTGAGTGATCTTCTGGTGAGAGATGTTTGTCATCAAAAATTTCTTTCATTTTCCTTTCTAATTTCCAGAACTTTTCATCTTCCTTTTCTCTTGTTTTGCAGAATTTTCTCCCCTTTCCTCAGAATTTTCTCTGTCTTTCCTCAGAATTTTCTGTCTTCCTTCTCCAGAATTTTCTCCCCTTTACTGGAAGTCCTCCCTTTCACAGCCGACCTCATGCAATATTTATACTATTCAAATTGAATCAAATCTCCCCTTTGAATCCCGAAATTGTTGGCTTGATGGTAGCACCTATTGTCAACCCAAATATTTTCTTTCTCCTTTTTCTTTCTTTCCATTTTCGGTTTGATTCCTTCCTTAACTTCTGGCATCTCTTTCCTTTCATCATGCCGAGCATTTCCTCTAATTTTCTTCCTATTTCGGAAACTTCCTCTGCTATTGGTGCCCCATCTCCTTTCCTTTCTCACCTGTAACATCACATCTCTCTCTTTCCTTTTCTTTCCTGCGTCTTTCCTTTAGCATATTAGGAGTTAGGTTAGATTATGGGCCGGGCTGAGATGGGTCTTATGAGTTGATTTAGGTTTGAGGCTAAGGTTTTGGGTTAGTGGAACAAAGGCCTAAGGTTTGAGTCAGGAAAACAAATGGGCCTCAAGTTTAACTCAAATTAAAGAATTGAAGATTTATTTCTAATTTTCTATGTTCATAAACCATGGATCTTGGCCATTCCAATTGGACCTTGGGTTTTGGTAAAAAAATGGGGTACAACACTCTTCAAGGCATCAAACACAAAACAACAATTAGTTTATTTGTTTTGCTTGAAATAAACTTGGTCATATGGCTCGGAACTGCAAAAATCGTAAATCTGTAGCTCAAGCTAATAAGATCGAGGAGGAGCCACTTGCTGCTATAGTTATTGAAATCAATATGATTTCTGGATCCGAAGGGTGGTGGACAGATTTTGGTGCTGCCCGACATATTTGCTATGATCGTTCTTGGTTCAAGAGTTATTCTAAAGAAAAAGGTATGAAAGTGTTGTTGGGTGGCTCCCACGCCACTAAGGTTGCTGGTGTTGGCAACGTCGAATTGAAGTTTACTTATGGAAGAACACTTCTTCTTAAGGATGTTCTGCACACTCTACAAATGAGAAAGAATCTTGTTCCTAACTTCTTACGTAATAAGGTTGGGTTTGTCCAGAATATTGGTTCTGAACAATATATCATCACAAAAAGGCTATGCTTGTGATGGTATGTTCAAACTAAACGTTCATATAAATAAAAATGTTGCATCTTCTTCTTATATTGTTAGTTCCTTTAATGTTTAGCATGCCAGACTTTGTCATATTAACAAAAGATTAATTAAAAATATGAGTAGTCTAGATATAATTCTGAATGTATGTTTGGATGATTTTGATAAGTGTGAATCATGTAGTCAAGCTAAAATCACCTAAAATCACCATAACTTTACATAAATCAGTAGAACGAAAATCCGAACCCCTTGATTTAATACATTTTGATATATGTGAATTTGATAGTGTATTAACTAGAAATGGAAAATGATATTTTATTAAATTTATCGATGATCATTCAAATTATACATATGTTTATTTGATGAGGCATAAAAGTGAAGCTCTTGGTATATTTAGAGTCTTTATAGCAGAAATAAAAAATCAGTTTGGGAAAAAGAGTATGAAATTTCGTAGTGATAGAGGTACCAAATATTGTTCTATAGAATTTAATAAGTTGTATGAAACTCTTGGCATAATTCATGAAGTAACTGCACCTTATTCACTAGAAATGAACTTGTTGTAGCTACATTGTTAAATTCTGGTAGTTTTTCTTATTGGTGAGGAGAAATCCTTTTAACTGTATGTTATGTTTTGAATAGAGTGCCTAACTCTAAAAATCATGTTTCTCCTATAGAATTGTGGTTAAACAGAAAATCAAATGTTTCTTATTTTCGTGTATGGGGGCTGTTTGGCATATGTAAGGATACCAAATCCAAAAAGGTCTAAATTAGCTGGTAGAGGATATGAGTGTGTTTTTATTGGATATGCAATAAATAGCAAAGCATATAGGTTCTATGATATTTAAAATAATGTGATTATTGAATCGCTTGATGCTGATTTTTTGGAGGATAAATGTCCTTTTAAATCTAGAAATAGTGGGGGTTCTAGTGGAAATAATGTTATCAATGAATCTGATTTGTCAAAATGAAAAAAACTAGATACCTCTACACCTGAGTTAAGAAAAGTGTGTGACCTAGAGTAGCGAAAGATTTTGAGTCTTATTTTTATGCTTTTACTTTAGAAGGTGATCCTGTTACTTTAGAAGAGGCATATAAATCTACTGATTCTGAATTATGGCAAGAAGCTCTAAATGATGAAATGGATTCTTTCTAGTCATATAAAACTTGGAAATTAGTAGATTTACCTCCTGGATGTAAAGCGATAGGATGTAAATGGATATTAAAAAGGAAACTGAAAGATGATGGTTCTGTAGAAAAATACAAAGCAATACTAGTTGCTAAAGGGTTTAGACAAAAAGAAAACATTGATTTCTTTGATACTTACTTTTCTGTCACCAGAATTACATCTATTCATATTTTGGTTGCAATTGCTGATGTTCATGATTTAATTGTGCATCAAATGTATGTTAAGACAACATTTTTAAATGGTGATTTGGAAGAAGATATTTATATGGATCAGCCCAAAGGTTTCATTATTCCAGGGCAAGAACATAGGGTATGTAAATTAGAAAAATCTTTATATGGTCTTAAGCAAGCACCAAAACAGTGGTATAACAAATTTGATTCGTTGGTTATTAGTCATGGTTTTAGAATAAATGAAAGTGACAAGTGTGTATACTATAAGTTTATTGATAATGTATGCACTATAATATGCTCATTTGTGGATGATTTATTGATATTTGGATCACATATTGATGCTGTAAATGAAGTAAAAACTTTGCGTAGCAAGAATTTTGATATGAAGGATCTTGGAGGGGCTGACCTTATTATTGGAATTAAAATCACAAGAACAAGTAATGGAATATCATTAGATCAGTCTCATTATATTGAAAAAAATGTTGCGTAGATATAATTATTTTAATTGCAAACCTGTTTGTTCCCCTTATGATCCAAGTGTTGAGTTGTTTAAGAATATTGGTGAAAGCATTAGGCAAACTGAGTATGCTAGCATAATTGGTAGTCTTCGATATGCCACTGATTGCACTCGACCAGATATTGCATATGCTGTTGGGGTTCTTTGCAGGTTTACTAACTCTTCTAGTGAGAAGCATTGGTTTACTGTTGAAAGGCTCATGCGTTATCTGAAAAGAACCATGAACCTAGGATTACATTTCTAGAAGTTTTCTGCTGCCCTTGAGGGATTTATCGATGCAGATTGGAACACCCTTTCGGTTGATTCCAAAGCGACCAATAATTACATATTTTGTATTGCTGGTCGGGCTATTTCTTGGAAATCAAAGAAACAGACTATTCTAGCTTAGACCACTATGGAGTCAGAGCTCATAGCTTTGGCTACTGCTAGTGAGGACGCTTATTGGATGAGAAATGTTTTTTCAGATACTCCCTTATGAGAAAGACCAACACCAGCTATTCTAATCCATTGTGATAGTACTGTGACTATCTCTAGAGTTCAGAACCGTTATTATAGTGGCAAAAATCAACATATACGTCGGAAGCATAGCACTGTTAGAGAGTATCTCTCTATAGGTGCTGTAAGAATGGATTATGTACAGTCTTCAAAGAATCTTGTTGATCCTTTGGCGAAAGGATTCATGAGAAGGTATGAGATACCTCGAAAGGAATGAGGCTAAAGCCAATCTGAAAATGAGTCACTAATAATGGTAACCCGACCTATTGAGTGGAGATCCCACAAAAAGGTTCAATGGGAAGAACAAGTTATTAGTGATACATATAATCATGCAAACAAATATGGAGTCTTATTCTCCTAGCTCATTCATATTGCATGATAAGCTGTAGCGATAGAAAAGACTGAGTTTTTAAACTCTTAATGAGATCTATAGCAAAAGTGGGATGTTATGCTATAGAAACATCTTTGATAGTCTCACCTATGTATATGTGAATGTGGGGCCGCATTCTATAAGAATTTGGCAAATTCTTTAGAGCATATACTAAAATTGGGATATAAGCACATGGCTGAAATGTGTTGGCTTTTGAATTGTGTGATATATCCTAGGATGATAGTTCAAGAGTACTTCACTATCTATCCTTATACATTGAAAGACCTATCACTATGTAAAGGTTCAAGTTTGCTAAACACATTTCTCGACTGTCTTTCTCAAAAATCGTGAGTTTTCTTTTCTTTTAAATATAATTTGGGGATTGTTGATGTTTTAAGTATATTTAAAAGAAATTCTATGTGTTAATGATCAATGAATTGAAGAGTAGAGGAATGGTTAAGGTTTTGGATCCTTAATGTTAGAAACCGAAGTTCAAGGGTTGCCTACTACATACAATGAATATATATCGGTCAAAGATGGGCCTTGGGCCTTTGATTTCTTCCTTCCACACTTAG
The DNA here is from genome assembly GCA_963580455.1 of Euonymus europaeus. NCBI lineage: Eukaryota > Viridiplantae > Streptophyta > Magnoliopsida > Celastrales > Celastraceae > Euonymus > Euonymus europaeus. Next base: position 9,634,562 of record OY756957.1, on the reverse strand, counting down.
AAAATTTTTTCCTTCTTGAAATATCTTTTTGAACGTTAATCATTGATTTGTTCATTAACTAAAACACGTTTTTCAGAATTTTCTTTTAACGTTTTAACGTTTCAATATTTACTTGGAAATATTTTGATTTTCTCAACTGATTTGGTGGTAACTGTTTTGGAAAGTAATGATTTTTCTATGGCTTTAAAACGTGGAGATGATAGCTCTGGTTTCTACACTTACAGAAAAATAAGATTTTGAGAGAGAGACAAAAAGGGAAACACACAAATTCGAACAATGCCCTTCTAAGCAAAGGGTCATTGATACAGTGAGTCTGAGCTTGTTTTATCTTGGGGACGACGTATCCGTATTACTATTTGCACACAAGATGCAGAGCTGCGAATCGTCTTAAAGGGAGCAACTTAGTTTGTTACTCAAGCCGGTGATCTTCTTTCAAATCTCTTAATAGTGTTAATCGAGGTAATATATTTAACACAAACCTTCAAGTAAAAGGCCATCTGCTGTGGACCTATGCAGAAAAATGAGATTGAAAAGGCTGTGAATGAACTAATTCAATGTGGTTTCATTAGGATTAGTCACAGTCCTTGTTGGTTGCTAAAATTAATTTTAGTGATATGCGGAAGCATTTTATTGATCAATCTTAGCATAGATATAAATCAAAATTTAATGTAGAAGCCATACAACCCTTAGGAGCTACATCTTTATTTTATGCAAGTTATTTTTATTCGATCTATTGATTTTGTAAATAATCCTAGCATGTATTTAGAATTTATTTTCATACAAAATCAAGCCTTAGATCTAAACATACATACATGCTCTAAAGAGGATTAGAAAAATTAACCAACCTCTTTAATATCGAGGTCCGACGTGGTATCTGAAGGGACTTATTCGCAAGCGCACAAATTGCACAAGTAATAAAGTGATGAATAGATTATCGTTCCCACGAGGATTAAGTTAACAATTGATGAGTATCCGTTATGATTAACACTAGTGCTATTTGGAGAATCGAATAAGATGTTTTGGTTTGATTAACACTAACATAAACAATGTAACAAGAATTTATATTCTAAAGAAGCACTTAAAGATGTAAAGCGATAATAGTGACAGATTATATTAATCGAATGAGTAAAACACTAGGGTTCCTAATTACACCATCACTTATCCAATTCCACTCCCTTGACTAATCAATCCGTAATTACTAAGAATTATTGACAATCAGTCTCCCTTACCTATTTAATGCTCCATTTCTGGTTACACTGAAAGTATTTCTATCACTAACCCCAGTTATTTCTAACATTCAGATTTTTAAGTGAAAAAAACTCATTAAGATTAGTGAAAAACCACATAACGATTGCACAAGACATGTCCCTATATTCCTATGGTACATGAACCCTATGGTATCTATGGCAAGATGCAAATCCTAGATATCTCCTTCCGGTCTCAATCCAAGCATCAAATCAATTGAATGGTGATCAAACACTCAAGAGCATTAAACATAACCATAAATACTCAATAATATGTAGAAATCAATAAAATATCAAATCAAGTTCATGAAATCTTCAAAGCTAGGTTACATTAGGACCCTAATGAGAGGATTAGTTCTTCATAGTATCAAGAACAACACAAATAACAATCAATGTTCTTTTTAACCTGTTCTTTTTCCCTTTTTGCCTTTGATCTGAAAGTAACATTAATCACAAGATTAGGCAGTATTGATGCTCAAAAGCATCAAATGAGAAAAAACTAGTGTTAAATGGTGTACAAAAGTAATGTAAATATTAGATAGATCAGTATCCATCTTGAGCCTCTAGTAGAGTCTTCTTACGCAAAGATCCTCCTGCTTCAGCATCTACTGTTGATCTAGAAAAAAAATTAACCCATTGTAGAAAGTTTGGAGTTGTAATCGCTCAGGAATGGCATGGTGAGGGCATCTTCTCAAAGTCTCCTTGAATCTATCTCATGTATCATTAAAAGGCTCTTGATCACGCTGGCTGAAGTTCAAAATCTCATTCTGGATTTTTGCAGTCTTCGAGAGAGGGAAGAACTTTGCTAAAAAAATTTGTGCAAGGATTTCCTAGGTGGTGATGGATGATGGTGGTTGTGCGAATAACCAAGCTTTTGCCTTGTCCTTAAGAGAAAAAGGAAAAAGCATCAATCGAATTGCATCTATTTGAACACCATTATATTTGACAGTGTTGCAAATCTCCAAGAATGACATGAGATGGTTATTCAGTTCCTCAAGAGGGAGACCACAATACATCGATGAGTTTTGAATCATAGTGACAAGCGTCGGCTTGATCTCAAAGTTATTTGCCAAAATTGTTGGACAAAGAATACTAGAAGGAGATGCATCCATTGTAGGCATGGCATAATCACGAAGTGTTCTCAATGTTGGACCCACTACTCTATTATTGTCACCAACAACTAGGTTCACCTCTCCAACAAGCTCAGCTATGTTAGGGTTCACTCCATGAGGCTTCACATACGGAGGATGCTCTATGTTTTGGTTTTCAGCCATGTCTTCTTCTTGACTAACAATTCGCTCTTGCCTTCTTCGAATGCCTCTCAAGGTTCTTTCAATCTCCCGATCCAAACTAGTCAAATCCAAGCTCAATGTACGTCCCCCTAAGCTCATAAACAAGACAGGAGTACTTGAGGTAGCATAACAAAAATAAAATCCAAATTAGTACCAAAGTTAACCTATACGAATATCAACAAAGCATGTTGCGTCAATCCCCGACAATGGAGCCAAAAACTTGATGGGACTTATTTGCAAGTGCACAAATCACACAAGTAATAAAATGATGAATAGATTATCGTTTCCACGAGGATTGAGTTAACAGTTGATTAGTATCCATTATGATTAACACTAGCGCTATTTGGAGAATCGAATAAGTTGTTTTGGTTTGATTAACACTAACATAAACAATGTAACAAGAATTTATATTCTAAAGAAGCACTTAAAGATGTAAAGTGACAATAGTGACATATTATATTAATTGAATGAGTAAAACACTTGGGTTCCTAATTACACCATCACCTATCCAATTCCACTCCCTTGACTAATCAATCTGTAATTACGAAGAATTATTGACAATTGGTCTCCCTTACCTATTTAATGCTCCATTTATGGTTACACTGAAAGTATTTCTATCACTAACCCTTGTTATTCCTAACATTCAGATTTAAGTGACAAAAACCCATTAAGATTAGTGAAAAACCACATAAGGATTGCACAAGACATGTCCCTATATTCCTATGGTACATGAACTCTATGGTATCTATGGCAAGATGTAAATCCTAGATATCTTCTTCTGGTCTCAATCCAAGCATCAAATCAATTGAATGGTGATCAAGCCCTCAAGAGCATTAAATATAACCATAAATACTCAATAATATGTAGAAATCAATAAAATATCAAATTAAGTTCATGAAATCTTCAAAGCTAGGTTACATTAGGACCTAATGAGAGGATTAGTTCTTCATAGTATCAAGAACAACACAAATAACAATGTATCCATAACAAGAAGTAAAGAGAATGATTAAACCTAGAAAATTCGTAGATCTACTTCTTCTCTCCTCTCCTTCTTCTTCAACTCTCCCAAGATATGAGAGAATGGTGGCTTGGTCATGAGGCCCCTTCCAAAATGATATAAGATGGTCTTTTATACCTCAATAAACCCTAATGACATTTTGTATACTAAGGTATGTCGTTTTGGCCTAGTATTTTCTAATTTGGCAAAGTTTTCCCAACTGGAAAACTTGAAATTCGTGATCTGTATGTGGGGGATCAATCCCCCAAAATGGGTGATCGATCCCCAATTTTCTCTACCACTAATATCTTCATGGGCAATCGGTCCCCAAATTCTCTGCCATTAATATCTTCATGGTGGAACGATCGCCATAAAAGTTGGACGATCCCTAATTTCTCTAGTTTCTTGTGCCTTGTTTTGTGGTTGGTCTATCTCTAGAAAAGTTGATACTTCCCCAATTTCTCTATCTTTTTAACCTCTTTTTTCCCTTTTTGCCTTTGATATGAAAGTAACATTAATCACAAGATTAGACAGTATTGATGTTCAAAAGCATCAAATGAGGCAAAAACTAGTGTTAAATGGTGTACAAAAGTAATGTAAATATTAGATAGATTAGTATCCGTCTTGATCATGAACTCACGATTGGATCACAAACCCACCGGTTGCTTGAACACAATGAACGGATCACAAACCATCAGTTGTTTAAACACAACGAATGGATCACGAACTAACAATTGTTTGATCAGCACAAATAGCCTACGTTGTTTCTTAGGTATTCCCTAAACTCTCTTTGAAAAACAAAAAAGATATGCTAGAAGTACACCCATTTCGACTTCTAATTGCGTTTACTAATTTAATTTCGTAAAACATTATTTTACGATTTAAATTAAAATATGCAATGCTAATTTAATATATATACATAAGCTAAGTTGTATATCTTTACAAAAGTAATTTTATTCTTGGGATATCATTGCCTAAGCAACTGCCAATAAAATTAAATATATTTATAATACAACTTTATTAATTAAGTTGGCTTTCTCAATTTTTAGAGAATCTTATCGATCAAGCTTAATAGGATGAGAGCATATGAGGTATAAATATGGTTTTGATAGATATCAAAATGAAATATTTTAAAATCTGGCATGTCATGTGCTCTGTCAACCGAAGCATCCTTTGGGTCATTCCGCTGCGTACCCTTCCTGTTGTTCATAATTCTAGGTGGCTATTTAAATGAAAATGCAAAGGCTAGCACGAATAATTCTGTGATTTTATGAACTGTAACATATCTTTATGGTTTGTGTTTCATAATTCTAGGTGGCTATCTATTTAGATGAAAATGCAAAGGCAAGCATGTAAGAGGAGAGTATTGATGTAAACCCTTGTGTCTTGTAGTCTCGCTGCAGTCAACAAAGTTGCAACTATAGGTAGTGGGAGTATGAGTAAGGAGAACACATGACCCATGCAATCCTAATTGAAAAGAAAACAATAGGAAAGAAAAAATTTCCTTCCCCTCTTTAACCCGGAGTGAGTGCAATAAGTTTCCACAACAGGATGCAACCATTATGGCTTGGTAGAAAGTTCTCATTTTTTTATTGGCCCTCCGGCCGCCGCATGTATGCATCGTCATTGCCATATTGTTCTAGTAATTACATTATGGAAAGGTAGCTGTTTTTTTGCCATAATTTATCTGGACTCGAGTGAATATAAGTTTACAGTCAAGATACGGATTCTCCCATCCATTGATTGTGGATAGAACAATTCTCCAAACAATTCAAAATAGTTTTCGTAATTTGTCTTTTTATAATATTATGTTAGTATTGAACTGTGAGGATTTCTTTACTTTTGGTGTCACTATAATTATAATTGTCGTCGTAGATTAATCATGCTTATCCTTCAAAAATAAACAATGTGCTTAGAGCAATACTTGTCGCCATGTAGGTTTCTGGTCATATGCTAAATGTTTAATTCTTTAAATACATGGCTTACCCTTTGAATTTCGTTGTTTAGCTTCGTCTGTTACAGATTTAAGAATCGATCAAGTTCAGTCGTAATTTTACTTGATTTGTTAGAATGTTTGTGTTGGCCGGGGAAATATCGAGTGTAGATAGGTTGTGGATGTATACTATGCAAACCAATAGACGACTTAAGTGGGAATTTATTGAGGGGGTCAAGTATTTCATTGTCTATGCTTGTTTTCAACCCAAGAGCATGGACATAAATAAGATAAGATGTTCGTATGTTTGGTGTTATAATCGTCGATTTAGGGAATTGGATGAAGTGCATCTCCATCTTCAGAAGAAGGGGTTTGTGGATGATTTGTAACGCCCCAACCTAGGAGGCGCTACTGTTTAAACCTAATTCAATATCTTTAAGATATTAAACCTCCCTAATATTACAAAATATTTAATCTTAATTTCTCCAAATAGATTCCATAAATTTCTACCGAAATTTCGGCAGCATCTCCCCATATATCGGAGAATGCCACCTGAAATACGCAGCACATACTCAACAAATATATAAGGCTTTCGGCCATCACATCACAAGCAACCATAATCCTAGGCAAGGCCTCAGGCCATCTACAACATGCATCCACAATACATAATAAAACATAACCATCATACATGTATCAACATGCAATAAAACCATAAGGTTCACATCCAGGTACAGGAGTCCTATCACAAGGCACCCTCCTATCCGTACCATCCACACACCGTCAAGGTGTTCACAAACGTAACCAACATACACAATCGTCAATTCGCATATATAATTTCAAACATAATAAAGAAAGTTAATTCTTTATTCTAACCCCATCCTAGTGTCTCCAGGTGGCACCATGTCATCCCACCTCCTACAGATCCGTAATGCCGATATCCGTACCAGTCTCGCCTGTGTGGAAAGAAAAGAAAGTAAAGGGTGAGCAATGGCTCAGTAGGGGCAAAAGGGATAACAAAATATAATAGCTGAATTAAAAAGGTAGGTCAATGCAGCAACATGTCAGAAACCATGAACCACCATAACAAACACTCATCAAACCGTGGTCTCGTTTCCTACCATGAGTCCCAATGGGACGACGCCTCGGCATCCATCCCCACACATCGATATCGGTGAACACTGCCACCATACGACTCAATAAGGAAACCATGACCAATTACAAGACAACAGCCTTGTCATACTGACTCGGGTTCCCTAAACCGATTCCTCGGAATCTCAGTATGTTGGCTCATATGGGAGTCATTCGATTGCAACCAAGCCGAGGTTCCACAACCCTCCTCCCATATGACGTTCACACAACCTACGGAAGTCACGAATCCATACTCACACTTCCATGTGGCTCTAATGCAATAATGTCATGCCATGAATTTAATATAGCAATAAACAAATCCTAGTTATATATTTAACTAGCCATGATGCATGAGTAAGAGCCACACATGCTTGATATAAGACCAAGCAATCAACCGGGAATGCAAACTAATATTTTAGGAAAATTCGAGAATAATCCTAGGTTCGTTTTTCATTAGCGAGCAAATAGGGAAAAACACAAATATGAATAACAATGAAGATTTAATAACGCATTTTAGATAATAAGAAATAATTGAAAGATTGGGCTAGAATCCCCTACCTCAAATCCAAGCAACAATAGAAAAAAATCAATAACACAACCTTATGGTTTCGGCTTTTCCTCAACGTATCAATTTTGCAAAACCCAAACTTATTTCATAATTCTCATAACCTTAATTCAATGTACCAATAACTAATTACTCAAAATAAATTAAAGAAATCTTACCTTTTTTCAATACAAGGATTTTCAATCCTTGACTATGCCCAACCGAGTTCACAACTCCAATCTACCCAAGAATCTAGTAATTTCCATCATAATTAAACTTTACTAAACATACCGAACATAATTTTAGCACTTAACAATACAAATAATTTAAAACTTCAACCAAACCCTTACCTCTCTCTCCTCAAAATTTCCAAGCCTTGAATCTTTGCCTCCAACCTTGAAATTCCCAAATCAATACTAAAACCCACACATATAAACATAATCAAATCCTAATCAAGCATACTTAATAATAAATTTCATCTCTTCAAAGATTCCATAAAAATTCCACAAAAACCTAGTTTCTCAAATCAAACAAAAACTTAACTCAATCTTAAAATTTTTGTTGAATAATGATGTATCTTGTTTAACCACTCATGAACCTTCAAAATCCAAGCCAAATCTCCACCAATCTCCCTCTATTTTCTCTATTTTCTCCTCTCTTCTTACCTCCCTGCTTCCGTCTCTCTATCGCGCTGGTCACTCTCTCTCTCAGCCATATTTTGAAACAAATGGTGCTGGTAGGCTGGCTGGGCCAGCACCATTTGTTGACTTTAATTAAACTAATTTTTTTTAATGGCCAATTGGCCTTTTACGTGCCCACTTTCGGTGGCCCAAAACATGGCCACCGAAAGTGGCCTTATATATATATATAATATATTATATATAAACATATATGTAATTTATTTATTTTTATTAAATTCCATCTTTCTAATGGTTAATTCATCCCTAATCAAAATTTTCCACTCATTACTTGGTATTTTAAAACCCAAACTTTCAATTTAATTATTTTTTATTAGTATTATTATTACTTTTGGCATTTTCGGGTCAGGATATTACATCCCTTCCCCCTTAAAGAAATTTTGTCCCCGAAATTTAAAACATACTCAATTCCGTGAACAAATGTGGATACTTCTCCTTCGTACCACAAATTCTTAAAGTTTGACCTTTTATGATTCGAACTATAGATTAGACTTGCATAAAAACCTATCCGTCAATTTGATAATCCACTAAGAACTCATCGTCCTCCAAGTGATCTTTCATCCTCCATTTCCCTTATAGATTTACGCATTACCATGCTATGGTCATTCCATCTAAGAGTTTACTTAATATCATAATCATATATATAAGTAACTTACATTATCATGCCTAGATCACACATTATCTAGCCACAAGTCCATACCATAAATTTGAAGGATTCTTACCTCTCCATTCCACACATTCATACACACATTCATAGTACAAACCTTAGTCAATTACATAACTTTAACCACACCCAAGCTCAATACGTTGTCCTACTAATAGGTCTTACACCTAATATCAAAGGTTTCTTACTCTTAGTTCCCATATTTCACACACTCATAATCATATTTGCTCTATGAGCTTTATTCTTATACATAACCTAGACCACATGCAACTATTCTCAAGTTATATAGTGTTTGTCCTCAAACACTGGTTCTCCCTCTGATTCCTCTTCAGAATCTTCCTCACGCTCCTTCGATTCTCTGACATGACTTGCAAGAACTTCATTCTCATATCGCAATCCTTGATTCTACTCCTTAAGACATACAACTTCCTGTCGGAGTCTTCTAGTTTCTTGTTGTTGGATCGCCAGATTGCTGCTTTCCCCGTAGTTGTAGCCTGGTATCTGTATACCAAAATCGTTTCTTAGCTTATAAAGCATAAGTCGAGCACATTCTTCCTGAACTTCCAATTCACCACCAGTGAACGTGGTCCATGCTTTAGTCATGCATCCAAGGGCACCTAACTCAACGTCTGGGTTTCGTAGAGTAATCGTTGTTCTAACACATGAGTGTTCCCTTATGGTTTTGTATCATGGAAGAGGCATCCCACAGTTGGAAGTGAACTCCTCTAGCACCTTTATTGAACAGGCTTGGCCGCATCCTTCACTCGCCATTTTTTTTCCAACTTGTATAACTTGAATAGGGAGAGAAATACTATTTGGTTTATGTCACTTACCTTGGTTCCCCTTCTTAAATACAACCCGAATTCAATCATGTTGCTTCAACTCTTACCACCCTATGTAACCTTGCATAGGACATGTAACCCCCTAAAGGATCTCAATAAACTAGCCTTTTTCAGCTACTCTATAACGTGTCACTCTTAGTTGTGGTGTTCTAAAACATCCGTATAATTTCGCTTCATCCGAATCATCTTTAGTTGTACTCCAAGATCTCCATTATCTCTGAAAGAATCCCAAAGAATCCGTCTGTCTTTCCCGAATCTTCAGTGTCAGTAATAATTTCTACTTTGGTACTATTAACTTACATGACAACTAGTCTATGCTATCGTTACTACTTTGTCACTATTAGCTCTCGAAAGCCTTGGTAAATTCCATTAACTTCTAGAGATACTCTCTCTCTTTCACCATCCACAATTATTATCATTTAATTTACTAAGTAAATTTCTTGAATTTCCAATCTATTCTCCAAATAGTTATAGACTATTCACCTTTAGCTCTAGAGCACACATCAATCACTGTCATATCTTATGCATTTAAATAAAATTTATCACTTTGACGTTCGAGTACCCTTAATGTCCAAACTTCTTACCAAGAATTTCATACTCAACCTTATAAATTCTCATTTGTGTACCATTTGGTGTTATTAAATAGAGTCACAAACATCTAGTACTTCCATCATTCTAAACACAATATCATTTAATTATTTGTAAACAAATCCTTATCCCTTTGATACACACCTTTCCTCTTAAGAAACTTTATTTTCTCAATTTAGCACACTTTTATCATTCCCATACAATTTTGTTTTTCTTCTAAGGATACTAATCCGGTTCCCAAAGTCCATTTCCTAATGGATTCCAACCACGATTTCATCAGTCCACTAGCTAGATAACTATCAACTATAACCTGTTAGTCATGAAATTTCCATGACTCTAGACCTAACTCACCATCACATTCATCTCCTTTATGTAAGTGTCCGCCTGGATGCCATTTCCTACCTACTCACATCATCTAGACATCCTCTTTTCATATAATATTAACTACTCAAACAATTATTTGTCATAGTTATTCATGAACTCTAGGTACGAGTAACACACCACCATCGAGCCTTAGATGCTTCTATGCAAACTAATGTTTGTTTCTCTCCTATACCACCACGTTTACCTATTTCCACAATCTCACTCCAATTGTCCCGAGTCAAACAATACCCTCGCTTAACTATTGGAGATGAGAAATATACATCCGATAAAATTTAGCTGCTCTGGAGCTTCATCATATCCCAAAGCAAATGCTCGTGTCTGAACCACAGTCGGCTGCTGTTGCTGAATCTGCTGTGTTGGTCTATCACCTCGCCCTCTCCCCCCTGCTGGAACTATAGAAGGTAGAGCTGGAACTGGTGCTAGAGGTGGTAATCCCGGTGACTGAGTCTGTGCCTGCTATGTAGTACCTCCATCACGAGGACATTCATTTCTCTTATGCCCTATAAGATTACACCCATAACACTTCAGTCTCGTAACCGTGCACTCACTTTTCTTGTGCCCCTCCTTGCCACATCGATAGCATGTGATCTTGCCACCCTATGGCCTAAACCCTTTGCCTCGATCCCTCTTCTGAGGGTGGGAGTCCGTCTTCTATTTCTTTTGACTACCTCCACCTGTGGATGAAGAGGTCCATCATTTCTAGGCGTCCCAATATTTTAGGGAGTTTCTTTTCTTCTGTTCAAACTTCAATGCCATATTCACTGTCTCAGCATAGGTCTGAACTCTGGTAGCAAGCACCATCTCACTCAGACTTAGAATCAATCCATCACAATACCTTTCTGCTTTGCTCCCCTCATCTGGAGCAAACTTCCTACCATACTTATACAGCTCCTTATACCTCTTGGAATACTGTGACACCGTCATGTCTAGTGTCTGTACAAACTCCAAATATTGTTTGGCCTGATCAGCCTGAAAAGTATATGGAACAAACCGCTCTGTAAACAATAATTCAAAAGAAGCCCACGTCAGTTCATACTTCCTCGAGCCTAAGGAATTCCACCAATCATAGGCATCCCCTCTCAGTTCATACTTCCTCCATCTATTTTCTCCTCTCTTCTTACCTCCCTTCTTCCGTCTCTCTGTCACGCTGGTCACTCTCTCTCAGCCAAATTTTGAAACAAATGGTGCTGGCTGGGCCAGCACCATTTGTTGACTTTAATTAAACTAATTTTTTTTTAATGGCCAATTGGCCTTTTACGTGGCCACTTTCGCTGGCCCAAAACATGGCCACCGAAAGTGGCCTTATATATATATATAATATATTATATATAATATATATGTAATTTATTTATTTTTATTAAATTTCATCTTTCTAATGGGTAATTTATCCCTAATCAAAATTTTCCAGTCATTACTTTGTATTTTAAAACCCAAACTTTCAATTTAATTATTTTTTTATTAGTATTATTATTACTTTTGACATTTTCGGGTCAGGGTATTACATGATTATTATGTGTTATCTCGACATGGTGAACTATACATTACAACAAGAAATGAAGCAGTGGGAGGAAGTCACACATGGGCATATGCAGCAGAAAATGTGGATACGAAAATATAATCCGTACCACACAATGGTGATGGATCCAACTAGACTAAACTTTGACCCATCAAATGTGAAGGAATCTCCGAATTCTAGTGCGCATAAATTATATGACATGCTGTAGGCTTCAGAACAAGAATTATGGACGGGGTGTGAAACAATGTCTCAGTTATCGGCTATGGCCCGATTGCTGAGCATTAAGTATGGACATCATTTGTCGGAGAGTTGCTATGATGCAATAATCATATTATTCAAAGATGCATTATTGAACGACAACACACTTCTAGACAGCTTCTATAGAATGAAAAATTTTATCGAAAGATTAGGACTTCCAGTGGAGAAGATTCATTGTTGCTTGAACGGATGTATGATATATTGTGGCCAGGGACGGAGACAGGAGCTCACATTGGGGGAGGCCGATAAGTTGGTGGGGGGTTCGGGGGCATCGCCCCCGATTTTATTTTTTTTTGCTATTATTTATCAAAGTGGCAGAAAATATACTAAAAAATATGAGAGTTGCAAGCCTGTAACTATTTCAGTGTGACCAAAAAGAAAATGGAGTTTACAAAATTACAAAGAACATATCTAATGAACTTTAGTAACTTAAGGACTGAAACTACAATGTGCTCCATTAGTGTGTTTAATGGAGGTCGGATGGAAGGGTTTGTATGTTCTACTTGTTCATAGCTATGAACCGGGAAAACCTCCAATCAATACTTTAAAAATAGTGATTTTCAATCAATATACATACATCTAAACATCTTGGCAAAACATTTTAATTCTAACCTCAGAAAATCACTGGAGTATGCATACATATATGCAGATCAGCTATCATTCTGGAACTTTCATAAGAAAGGTTCCAACTAAGAAACCGTGGCATTGGTAAGTTCCATCTCTGCTGCTGCTGCGTTAATCGCATCAATAACATCTATCTTCCCCTGATTTACAGCCTCATCCACTGGGGTCTTGTCATGAATAAACACCCATCACCCAGTGTCAGGTCTAAGAGAACTCACCATCACAGTTTATATTACTAAAAAAGGGGAAGAATAATAGTATATCTAATTTTTTATTTTTTTAAAAAAAAATTAGGGGGGGACCACGGCCCCCCTGGTCCTAGTGTAGCTCCGTCCCTGATTGTGGCATTGGCAGTGAATTGAGCATTTGTAAATTCTATTAGTACCCTTGATATAAGAGCAAAAGAAGAGGTGATTCAAGGCAGCCAAAAACTTGTTATGAAAATTATTCGCAACTGCACGAAATCGCAAAAAAGTAATATACTGATCAAAGATCGAATATTGAACTCTAAAGGACTATTTAATTCAATCAACTAGGCTACTAATTCAATTGCAAACAGTATCTGGATACAAAATTGAGTTTGAATAATTGAGGAATGAATTAATAAAAAAAAAAGAGCAACAAGTAACTGAAACAAGAATCAAGATTAAGAAGCACTAGAGCACATGATTTCATCGTAGCTATCTCAATTGAATCTCAGTTTAATAAATCCTGGAAAATTATTCTTATTATCAATGGATTTTCCCTAATTTAATTGACACACATTCTTGGCTATATCAAAACTACTCCTAGTCATCAATCGTCTCTTTCAAGCACGATTTAGGAAATCAAAAGCACATTAAAATCAATGACGAACCATAACAATATTGCATAAATTATGAATCCATGTCTGGTATTGATTCAATTTACGACACTCATGATACGATCAAAAATCTCATTCTTTCTTCTAGACAAAACAATGATACATAAATAAATCAAACATTTTTCATATGCTTAATAACATTAAGAATAAACATGAACACATAACATTGAATAAAAGTCAAGAATTTATTGAAACTTCAAATTCAATCAGGAAAAACTAGGCTACATCATAGCTCTAGTAATGGAAATTGGTTCATAAAAATATTCATAGAATCAAAGCAAAGTAATAACTACAACATATCTACGAATGTAGAGAATGATCTAGATTTCTTAATTTCCTTCCACTTTGTTGCGTATTTTCCTTGAAAATTGTCTCAAAAGTATCTTTCTGATACCTTTGTGCATCTCTCCCTTTGTTTACTATTGTTCTCCTCTTCTCTACAATCCCTCTACAAAAACGCTCCTTTTACTTTGTCTCAAATACCCCTTTAATGAAGTTCAAATTATGAAAATACCCTTTTGTTGCTGCATATTCCGTCCATATTTTATGGTCTGCAAAGATGACTATTTTACATGTTCTAATGCTAGACTTTGAGAAACCTTAAAACATAATAGTTGTATCACTTTCACTTAGCTTTCCAACACATCATAAATCATATTTTTTTGGCTAGTAGAGCGAACGTTACAAGGAAAATAGTGAAGGATATTCAGAACCATTGGGTTTGTACGCAGCTGACTTTTTATGCTCACAACTTCTTTAAATAATGTCCAAAATTAACAAAATTTACATCCACACTAAACTTGAGATGTTTTATGTTCAATGCTGCAAGAATCACTTAAATCAAAATTTTACACCAACGGCAATGGCTGGTTGAATCTCAGCACGTCAAAACTAAAATTTTTATATCAGCATATGCTTTGACAACATTTCCATCTTCCATTTTCGTCACTAAATCAGTCCTGGTTCATCCAAAACTTGTATAAATCATTCAAAAAACTCATAAGTGGTATATTCAACCATGTTTAAGCATTCAAATCTCATATCACACATTAAAATGCAAAGTGGTCGTGAAAAACCCAAAAACTCATGCATTTTTGTAAAGTACGAAAGCATTCTTTTTTTCAAAATTCTCATGATGGCTTATTAAATCGTAATGACCTTACGCACAAGTCATAAATTATTCAAACTAACTAGTCAAAATTTGAAATAGTTAAAATACTCACTAAAATGAATTATGATCTACTAAACCTCAATTTATGCATAAAAAAGCTTAAAACACTCTCGATCCAACTTATATAGAACAAAATTAGCACGAATGACTTTATAAATCATAGAGTTATCAAGCGAGACGGTGCCAAACTACAAAATGTACTACTTTTCTTTAGCTCGAGGTTGTGAAGACTGTATGCTTTATCTGCCACTACAGAACACATGAGATGACATGACGAGCATTACCAAGAAGGAGTTATGTGTCACCCTTCATATTCGAAGGCATGTAAATACTTCAAATGAGTTCAACCACTATTTTAGAGCGAGCCATGTAATGTAAGACTCAGCCTGTGCACAAACGACTTTTAACCTTTTGGCTAGTTGGGTCAACAATATTCATCATGGCCAGTGATAGTCACTCCATGCAATTTGCCTCCTTGGATGTATATGAAGGAGGAATTCATGTTTCTAATAATTATTGTGCCTACAGAGAAGAACTCAAAACATCAAATAGATGTATTCATTCAACTTTTGATTCATGAATTGTGCATGTTGTGGGAGTAAGGTATTGAGACATTGGATGTATATATGAAGCAGAACTTCAAAATGCTAGTTGCTCTTATGTGGACTATTACTGACATCTAGCATACTTCATGTTATGTTGTTGGTCTACAACCCAAAAGTTGGCTTGTCCTTATTGCATGGAAGATCCTGGGGCATTTACACTTCAGACATAGGGTAAGATATCGTGGTTCGACAACCATCACAAGTTGAAGGAACAAAAACTAGTTTGGGAAGAACATGGTTGTCATATAAATGGCTCCACCCAACTATCTAGTGAAGATATATTTCAGCATATAATTACTTTTGGGATGGTGATAGTGACTAAAGAAGGTGGGGAGAAATGTAATCAACATATGTGTAAAATTTTTGGTTGTGGTTAGAAGAATCATAGTATCTATTGGGATATGTCTCATTAGAGAACAAACCTCATTCGACACAATCTTGAGGTGATGCACATTGAGATATTTGAAAATTTGTTTAATACTACGGTATGCTAGATAAAATTCTAATTCTAGAGTATCCTACGTGATAGTGATAGTATGCTAAAGGTCATTATTTTATGTAATATTCAAACTCGATTTATTTGAAATAAAATATGTTTGAAATTTTATTTATGAAAAATGACATTGGTGTAGTACCCCATTTTTTTTTAGGATAATTTTTGTTTTAAAAATAATAATCAAAAAATGAAATAAAAATATTGAAAAGAAGAAATATAAAGAAAATAAAAAATCTGACCCAAAGCTACCCAAATTGGCCTAGCTAAGCCATGTATTAGCACAATTACCCACCAAAAACCAACCCATTTACCAACCAAGAGACGCCCAACTACCCAAAGCCAAGCCCATTAACCCACCAAAATCAAAGCTCAATTATCTAAAGGCCTACCCGAAACCGCAGCCCATCCACCCAACTAACCAAAAGCCTAGCTCAATATGGAGAATTCTAGAACAAACTGAAGATGGGGGGAGGCGTCGGTGGATACAAAGGAGAGAGAGAGAGAGAGAGAGAGAGAGAGGCGTGATAGAGCAATTGAAGAGAACATGAGGGACTACAGAGGAGAGAGGAAGAGTTATGGGGGGTTTATTGCAAGAATAGGTTGGAGGTAGTTGAGATTTTGATGGAGAAAATGATGACATAAATTGAAGAGGGGGCATGGCTACAAAATACAAGAGGAGAGGAACTAGAGAAAAAGTGATTATTTTTTTTTTTTTTTTTTTTGGGTGGGGGGTGGTGTGTGGGGGATTGAGGTTTGTAAAGGGAGAAAATTTGGAAGCTCTGTGATAAAGATTTAAGTAAAGAACAAGGAGAAGATGAGTAGCAGAGAGTTTAAGGAGATCGATATATTCATTCATACCCTTTTTACATCTCCTAGCAACTTATTTATAGAACTGGAAACGAGGCAAAAAGATTAAAAGAATCATAACTGATTCCTAAACAAGAGCCATTATCTTGGCAAGTGTTATTGAAACGAAATAACCGGAAACCTTCTCCTAAGACATGTTCCTTCGCCACCACTCATGCAAGAATCATGTCCACCTTCTATGCATGAAATCCACTAGGCACGTGTATGTAGACGTGGCTTAGGAGACACATCATTCCATCCCCCTTTAAGCGTCCTTGTCCTCAAGGACAAAGGAAGGGTAAGACCCTGAAAAACGCTAAGCATTTTCCCAGGTGGCATCCTCTGGAGGTGAGTCAACCCATTTGACCAAAATTTCTTTGCGCGGCCGGTATTTCCCCTTTGTAATTATCCGACTAGCAAGGACAGCCTCCAATTTTGGAAGATCAAGATGGACCATTGAGTCAGAAGCTACTGGCAACGGCAAGCACACTTGAGGCGGAGGACCCACATATTTTTTGAGGAGGCTGACATGAAAAACATTATGGACTGAGGAAGATGATGGCAGCTCGAGACGATAAGCCACAGGACCAACCCGAGCCAAAATCTTGAAAGGGCCAAAAAATCGCGGAGCGAGTTTCTGCGAAGACGGGGCAGCCACGGTCACTTGGCAATAAGGTTGTAGGCGGAGGTACACATAATCTCCCTCATTAAACTCGACATCACGCCGGTGTTGATCCGCCATAAGTTTCATTCAGTTTCAAGCCAGTTGCAGATTAAAGTGCAAGTCTTTAAGAATAGAGTCACGGGAATGCAGAAGTTCATCAACAGCTGCTACCTTGGTGGTGCCGGGAATATAGGAAGTGAGGTGAGGTGGAGGAATCCCGTAAACAGCTTCAAATGGGGAGACCTTTGTTGCGGAGTGGACAGTGGTATTATAGCTATATTCTGCCCAAGCAAGCCAATCCATCCATTTGTGGGGCTAGTCACCAATGAAACAACGGAGGTATTGTTCCATCGTGCGATTGATAACTTCCGTCTGGCCATCTATCTAAGGGTGATAACTAGTGCTCAGCTTGAGTTGGGTGCCTTGAAGCTGGAACAAAGTCTTCCAAAAAATACTCACAAATACCTTATCTCTGTCACATATTATTGAGGATGGCATACCATGGAGACGCAGCACTTGATCCAAGAAAGCCCGAGCGACAATGAGTGCAGTAAAGGGACGCTTTAAAGGAATGAAGTGAGCATATTTTGATAAGCGATCAACCACCACCATGATCACAGTGCGACCATTAGAAGGAGGCTGCCCTTCCACAAAGTCCATGGAAATGTTAGTCCAAATGCGCTCCGGAATTGGTAGAGGCTGGAGGAGGCCTGCTGGTTGTAGGGTATCATATTTGCAACGTTCACATACATCACAATTCCGGATCAGTGTCAGCACGGTAGTGTGCAGTCCAGGCCAAGAAAAATTGGAACGTATGCGACTAATAGTTTTATGGTAACCAAAATGACCTCCTGATGGTGATGAATGATAACCTGAGAGGATGGCCGGTATGAGAGAGGAAGTTGGACTTAATAAAACCTTCCCGTGTTTAAACCAAACGCCATCACGTTGAACATAAATTGGAACAACGGACCCTTGCTGAAGAGACTTGAATTGCTGATAATAAGGATCAAGTTGACATTCTTTTTGTAACAGCACCCACCAATCAGGCGTGGACAATGATATGGCCTGCAATTCGAGCTCCGCAACCTTTGACAAGGCATCAACACCTCCATTCTCAGTCCCCCATTTATATTGAATTACATAATCATATCCAAGGATTTTGGGTAGCCAACATAATTGGGTAGGTGTGGAAATGCGTTGTTCTAGCAAATATTTGAGGCTCCGTTGATCCGTTCGGACAATAAATGGCTTACCCAATAGATAGGGTCGCCACTTACGAATGGCTTTAACAATTGCGAGCATTTCTTTGTCATATGTTGAGAGGCTCAAGGTGGACCCTTTCAAGGCCTCACTGTAGAACGCGATGGGCTGATTATCTTGTGACAAAATAGCACCCAGCCCACTTCCACAAGCGTCACATTCTACCACAAAGGTGCGACTGAAATCTGGCAGGCGAAGGACAGGGGTGAAGTCAATCTGTCTTTGAGCAGTTGGAAGGCTGCAGCTGCCTCTGGGGTCCAGTGAAACCCTCTTTGAGAAAGTAAGCAGTTTAAGGTTGCTGCAATGCTGCCAAAGCCACTAATAAATTTGTGGTAATATCCCGCAAGGCCCAAAAAACCTCGAAGAGACTTGATAGTTGTTGGTGTAGGCCAAGAAAGCACGGCATGAATTTTTGCTGGGTCTACACCGACACCCCTGCTTGAGATTACGTGGCCTAAATACTCCACCTGTGTCACCCCAAATTGACACTTAGAGGGCTTAGCCACCAACTGATTTTTTCGCAGAATTGTTAGGACGATATGAAGGTGTTGCAAGTGGTCTTCCCAAGTCCTACTATAAATCATAATGTCATCGAAAAAAATAAGAACGAACTTACGGAGATATGGCCGGAAGAGAGTATTCATTAGGCCCTGGAAAGTTGCCGGGGCGTTGGTGAGGCCAAATGGCATCACAACGAATTCATAGTGTCCGTCATATGTACGAAAAGCAGTTTTATGAATATCAGCTTCGTGGACACGTATTTGATGGTAGCCTGAGCGAAGATCAAGCTTGGAGAAGTAAACTGCCCCGTGTAATTCGTCTAGCAATTCATCATAGGATATCGATCTTTGATTTTTGCATTGTTCAGTGCCCGGTAATCCACACAAAAGCGCCAAGTGCCATTCAATTTTTTTACCAAAAGAAATGGGGATGAAAATGGACTGGTACTTGGACGGATGACCCCAGATTCTAAGAACTCCCAAACAAGCCATTCAATTTCAGATTTTTGATAATGGGGACAGCGATAAGGTCTGACATTGACAGGTTGTTGATCAGCCAACAGTGGAATGCGGTGATCTTGTGGACGCTGTGGAGGGAGTGCAGTGGGTGTGCGATTACATCAACATATTGGGTCATTAAGGAGGATAACTCTGTGGGCATAGTCGCAAGGGACTGGTCTGTGAATTGCTCAAGCAGAACAGAAGTGATCTGCACAAGATACCCAATTCCTCGTAGGTGAAGGAGTTCTTTGGCCCCACAAGGCTCCATGTTTGACTTAGCTTCTCCATGGAACGTGCAACGTTGTCCTTGGTATGTGAATGTCATAGTTAGCTATTTGTAATCAAACTCTACAGGACCAAGAGTCTCCAACCATTGAACCCCAAGAATAACTGGACAGGCTGCTACTGGAAGGACATAAAAATCAGCTTGAATTTTGTGACCATGAATTGTTAATGAGAGTGATAGACAGAAGCCGGGGCTATTGATGGTTTCGCGATTGTCGACCATCACTTGGAAGGGGCGATGGCGTATCACAGGTAACCCCAATTTAGGGACCATAGATTGATCAATAAAATTATGAGTGTTTCCACCATCAATCAGAACTGTTACCTCTTGATTTTTAAGGTTTCGGTAACACGCAATGTCTGGGGGTGGTCAGCTCCGGCCATGGCATGAAATGAGATCTCGAGTATGTTTGAAATTTCTGATTCCAATGGTTTCTGATCCTCTGTGATGTCCATATCATCCATGGTGGAGCACTCCGAGATCGAAAATAGTTGGGGCTATGAACACCGATGTCCAACGACAAATTTCTCATCACAATAATAATCGAGCCCTTTGGCTCGCCTCTCCTGCACTTCTAGTCCCGTGAGTCGTCGAACTGGACCCTGATGATTTGGAGTTGGTTTATGTGTTGGCCCAGGGCCCAAGAGTCCTGCAGAGATATTAGTTCCCACTTTAGGAAAGTTGGGGAGACCTGGTTACGTGAGTAGTTCCCGGATCGCTTCTACAAGCGATTATTTTCCTCAATCAATCTTGCTACTCCAATGGCGTCAGCCAGAGATTTGGGTTGTTTCATCTTGACATCGAGGCAAATGTCATCAAAGAGTCCGCCCATAAAGCAACTGATTAAGAAGGGTTCGGGCAATCCATCGACCAGGTGTGAGAGCTTCTCAAATTCTTCTTGATAGGCAGCCACCGAGGTGACTTGCTTGAATCGCGATATTGCTTCAGATGGATCCTCATAGTCGGTTGGGCCAGATCTTATCAAAATAGCTTGAGAAAATTCTGCCCACCTAAGCGGCCTCTTAAATTTGGTCATCCACCGAAGCCATTGAAGAGCAATTCCTTCCAAATGGAATGAAGCCAAGTGTAACTGTTGATCTGGAGCAATTCCCTTAAAGTCAAAGTATTGCTCGGCCTTGAAAAGCCACCTGGATGGGTCGTCACCCCTAAATTTGGGGAATGATAATTTGAGGTGTTGGTGATTAGCTTCTGGAGTAGAGCACTGCCCGTCAATGCGCCCAATTTGATGCGATGATTCTCCTGGAGCGAAAGGATTGATTTCACTAGTCATTTTTGATTGATTACGGTCCCGGGTATGGCTTGTAGCTCGATTAGGATAGTTTGGAGTGTGACGTGTACTTGATCAAAGCTTGACTCATGTCGTGCAAGAATTTCATGAACCTCGTTACGAAATTCAGCGTTTGACTTACCACGGGTATCCTTGCATCAACGCTTCGATACCAATTGATAAAGATTTAAGTAAAGAACAAGGAGAAGATGAGTAGCAGAGTGTTTAAGGAGATCGATATATTCATTCATACCCTTTTTACATCTCCTAGCAACTTATTTATAGAACTGGAAAGAAGGCAAAAAGATTAAAAGAATCATAACTGATTCCTAAACAAGAGCCATTATCTTCGCCAAGTATTATTGAAACTAAATAACCGGAAACCTTCTCCTAAGACCTGTTCCTTCGCCACCACTCATGCAAGAATCACATCCACCTTCTATGCATGAAATCCACTAGGCATGTGTATGTAGACGTGGCTTAGGAGACACATCACTCTGAGGAGGTCTTTTGGAGAGAAAAAGGATTTCTTTTGAGGAGAAGATCCAAAGATTTGAGGTGGGTTTTAGAGAGGAAGAAACCGAGAGAGTGAAGAGGAAACCAAGAGTGAAAAACAAAAGGAAGTTTGGGATTGTTTGTACAAGATTTTGTGAAAGGAGGAAGAAAATCAGTTAGAGATTTTAGGAGATAAGATCAGAGATTTCAAGAGGAATCAAGAGGTATTCCTAGAACTTTTTGGTTTTGATTTTAATATGAATTTCTGCTTCCTTTTGTTTTTTCTCTCTCTTGCTTCAGGTTTGATGGTTTGTTTTCATTCCATTTAATTCGGCTTAGACCCTGTTTCTTCCGGATTTTTGTTGTTCGATTTTGTTTGTTTTGGTTTGCTTTATCGTCGATCTTGATTGCATGAGGCGGAAGTAGCAACCGGAAAGGAGGTAACCTGTATTGTTCTTGGATGTAAGGGAGGAAGGAGATGAACAATAATGGGCTGCAATTTGTCACTAATTGGTTGGTCGTGTCCTTGTTGTCATGGACCATGTGTAGTTTGGTTATGGACCGGATGTTGGTGATTATGGGCTGGGTGACTTGGTATATTTAGGCTTTGGATGATGTGGTGGTTTGGACCAGGTTATATTCTTGTTATTGGGTCAAGTTTAGGTATTTATGTAAGGATTATGGGTTAGATTCATTATTTCTTGTATTTGATTTAGATAATTATGGGTATTTTGTTTATTTTTTGGGCTTTAATTTGTATTAGGTATTTTGTGTAGAATTAATTTGTGTTTTTTAAAGAAAATATGTTTTGGCCGAAATATGTAATCATGTAGTATAAAATAGTAAAAAGTAATGTAAATATTAGTTAAATTAGTTTGCATGCGTAGCATAATTATTTTAGTATGTATTTTAAAGAATTTCCAAAACGATCAAAAATTGCACGGTTGATAAAGTTTGCGTACTCAACTCACCAATTATTCAATCACGTTAGAGAATTTTAAAGTATTGGTTTCTAGAAATATTCCTTTCGAAAACATAGTTTAAACTCTTCAAATGGACGCTAGAGAATTTCAAAGTATTGATTTCTCGAAATATCTATTTTAGGGAATAAATTTAATCTAAAAAGAATTTTAAAATAAATGGAATCAATGACAAAGATTCAATTTATTTGGATATTGTATTTTAAAACCGATTAGGAGGAGGATTTCAAAGTATTCAGCTCTGTCCAAAAAGTTTTGTTTATGATATTACTTGAATAAATTGGTTTTATCATTTATTCAAAATCAATATAATTTCTTTCACCCATTTGGCAATAAATGATTTATCGGGCATATGGAAAATTCATTAAAACAAATTGGGACATTCAAAAATATTTTTTAAGAAAAAACATGAAGAATTAAAAAAGTAATCGATTAGGGATTTGTGGGGTGCTTAACACCTTCCCCACACTCAATAGACCCTTTTACCCTTTTTCTCTGGTTTGTAGACATAACATTTCAGTGTCCAAAAGCACTATAATCAATTGATGGCCGCTCTTACACATTTTAAGGCGCCGGTCCGCGTCGCGACTTCAGTTGTGACAATTGGTATAAACGTCTTTTATTCTATATGGTATATGAATTGGTGTGCATAATTTAGTTTACACACAGAAGATCAATTCATAAGTTTCTATTGAATATAACTAAATGATCATAGCTTAGACGGAATTAGATGAACCATCGACAGGGCTGTAGTATAGTATTTCAGTATGCCTTGAGAATTCTTAGATTAACTACCCTCGATACCGTGACTGCAACCATCCAAGAAATAACTCAAGTATGTTCCATGTTCCTCAATTGCTTAAATAATGCTTCAATGGTTCCACAATATTTAAGAACTCCTTCATGCTCCATGATGAGTTGGTTTCTGTCAAACAACGCACCACCAAAGTAGCCAACAAATTATGATAAATTTCACTTTCTAGATTTTAGGCAACCCACAAGCCAAATCTCTTAACCAATAGAACCAAACCTATCTATCATCTACACTTATAGCCCATTTTCTTCCCTTTTACTTGACCCGTAACGATTGCACTTAGACCATTCCATTAATGCTGATGCACGGCCAGTTTCCCATATACTTAACCCATAAAATTTGCAACCAGATTGGTCCATGAACTCATGGCCCAATCCTTAAAATGTACTCGACCCAGCCCATGCATAATTAGGGTGTAAACAATTTCCCCCGTGCCAATAAGGTTAAGGATTAACCTGATTTGTTGTGTTTTTGAATTTTGAACTAGCTGCAATTACTTCTACAGTAAAAGACATCTTATCTCCTTGAAAAATCCAAAGACTTCTTCCTTTCTTCAAAGACCTTCTTCTTTCTCGTATTATCCTTCTCTAACGAAAACCCTAGCTCTCTAAAGCCTTTTCCTTTCCCCCTGCTTCCTCATGTCTACTTCCTTTGAGACCATTTCCATAGAGGTTTAAATACCATCAACTTTAAGTAATGCTGACCCTACTACTCCCTTGGTCTACTAGTGTTTAAAGGAACTCCCTTTTCACTACCATTTTGTGGTCCTTCTCACGAAACCTTGTGCATGGTCCAAGCCTTCAGAAAACTAGAGGGAATGGATAGATCATCTGGCCCCACCTTGCTGACTTCTAGGCCACAATCGATAAATATCATTTGATTGCCCTTTCTAGAATCAAAGTTTCTTTTGAAGAAATTATTCTAAATGTTGTTTGTTGTTATTGGTCACAATCCTACAATTCTTTCATTTTCCATTGTGGTCCCATGTCCTTCATGCTTCGTGATATTGTTGCACTCACCGGCTTGCCTGTCACTGGTCTATGCGTTCCTCATTTGATCATCATTCCATTGGATCCACTATTACAACTTCCTAAAGTTGCCATCAAATCTAATTCTTATTTAAAAGCTTAGACTTTCTTCTCTGGTACTCCCTGAGCTGAAGAACATATTACTTTTCTCTGGGGTTTTGTCTATAGATTTTTTTTTGTATCTGCCAATAAATCCATAAAAGAGTATCTTCCTATCGCCCAAGCTTTGGCTAGTGGTAATAAGGTAACCCTTGCTCCTATGCTATTAGCCCGTTTCCATCTAGCTATGGCCAACATTACTCATCCCTTGCCCGATTTCAATTCTTCCAATAGTAGTTCTTAATGGTTGCGTTTTGCCAGGCCAACAAATTGTGTGTTTTTTAGATGTGACTGTATTGAGAGACGTGTTTTATTGATGTGATTGTATTGAGATATATGTTTTGGTAATGCAGATCAGTATGTGGTTTGAATTTTTGTAATAAAAGTGGGACCCAGTATTGATTTTGGTGTAAATTTTATAGGGATAGTATGGAGAATATGAAAGTTGTTGGCTTGACTAAAATTGGGAGAAGAAAATATTTAGAGATTTTTGTTTTACTGATGTGACTATATTGAGATATGTGTGTGATTTAAGTTTGTGTGTAATAGAAGTGGGACCTAAAACATGAGTTTGCTGGCCCAATAAACTGCAACCATTGTGGTTGCTCTTACCCCTGTGGATCATCAACTATTTCCCAGAGCTACGCTTTAGGTCTTATACCCCATTTTGCCAGTTCTTACTCCTCTAAGGAACTCAAAGCAAGTTGTACTTTTGATGGTTCCTTTGAATATGTTTACACATTTCTATGGAATTTGGTTCCTGATCACTCCAATCACCTCCTCTATCACTTTACCGACAAAATTGGTAATTCAGGCTTGACCTTTTGTTGACTGAAGCCAATCTAGATAGCCTCGAGGTTAGAGCAATATGTGGAAGTTTTGGCCTGTAGGTATCCCCACCTTGGTGTAACTTTATTTCATCCTCGTAATCCCATTTACGGTCTAGAATTGTATATTGCTCATTATTGGGCATGATAGTTGGGATTTACCCAAAGGATCCTTGAATTACCTAGCCACATGTTTATCCTCCAAACCATCCCAGACTTTATTTTAACTCTAAATCTGTCATTCTTGACCACCATACCATGTACACCTAGCTATTTGAATCTTTTTGATTTAGTGTACCTTCACCTCACAAGCCATCTAGGGGCAAATCTTTTAAGGAATGGTGAGAGCAGAAGGTACAATGCTACTTTCTAGTACTTGTGAATTGAGTTCATCTTGATTATATTCTTCTTCATACCTATGCAGGCTTAGAAGAGTTTAAAGATCCTTTGAGTGGCCTGGACTTTGATTTCCACTACTACATAAGTGGTTCCAAAAGGTCCACATTCCATGGATGAAATTCATGCTGCTACTATATCTCTCCAAAGAAGATGTCTATGGACCTGTTTGTTGTGATTGTTGAAACCTCAAACCAATGTACGGTTGCTATTCGACTGTTGCTGCGTGATCCTAGTCCGGACTCTTCTTTCAAAGGTCAACTTCTCCAGTTTGAATAAAAAATTGCCTAGCATGTGATTTCTTCTTTTCAGTGGTTTACTGAGGAGCATGCAACATTAATTGCAAAATGTGATGAGTTCACCAAGTTGAGTGATCAAGCAAAGAGTTTAAAAGCCAGGGACATTCATTCAACCACTTGCCCCTGGCTCTGATACCATAATGGGAAGGATCAAGCAAGGTAATGTTGGGAGATAAGCCTTAATCCTTTAGATTATGGCAACGTGACTTTCTGTCCAAGGAGGTCGATTCTTCTTTAATATGTCATGTAAAGGTTTACATTCCCGTTATGGTATCAGAGCCAGGGGCAAGTGGTTGTAAATTAGGGTACAAGTGGTTGAATGCCAGCTTTTTATAGTACTTTGGTATGACTAATAGCGAAGTAGGGGGCCACTAAGGCGACGGACTGCTGTGTAAGTGCCAACCAATACTCTTAGTAAAGCACTGATACTGTTAGGCGGTATTCAAACATGAATTCTTTTTTTCGATCAGCCTCTACCTCTTCCACTATATCAGACGATAGAATCGTCAATCAAGAAGAAATTAATCTTGAAGATTTAGTTAGGGATGTTGATGATTAGGATATTTCCCGAGTTGAAATAAACAAGATATATAAAAAGGAATCAAGATTTAATAGCTTAAGTCGTAATGATTATACAATTAAAACTGAAGAAAGAGCTATTAAATTGTTTAATTCTTATGAAACAATTAAACTTCTAACCCAGAAGTCGTTAGAAAAACATAAGCAAAAATATAATTATCTTCATATTGGATTAGTTGAAATAGGTATTAAACCCTTAACTCGTGAAGGTTTAGATACTTCCATTCTTTTATGTCTACGCGACTGTAGAATGTTAGAGTTCAATGACTCACTCTTAGGCACAGTTGAAACTAGCATTTGTAATGGTCCAATCTACTTTGATTGTTATCCAAATTTTACAGTTTCTTCTACTGATCAAAATCTATTAGATGCACTCACTTTAAACATCAAAATTCACAATTATAAAATGTCTTCTGGATCTCTCCCAATTTCTTTAATTTATAGGATTCATTATAAAGCCATGTCTTCAGCTTTTGGTTCAAAATCTTTACGAAAATTTCCCAAAGGAGAAACCTTATTGATTCAAACCGACATTTCTCGGTCTAATATGACCTTACCAGAACCATTAAGTGGGATGAGATAACCTTACCTCAAACATGGGAGTAACAGGGAGCGGTACCCCCTAAGAAAGTAGAAAATACAAACATTGAAAATGTTAGTCAATCCAGTGATGGAAAAGTAGAAATTACTTTTAGTTCTCGACGACATTCAATTGATTTACAAAAACTCAATTGCAGTTCATCTACTTCATCTTTTAAAACAGAGATAAGGATTCCTCCAAGAAATTCCTTCTCTACTCCAAGTACTTCTTATAAAATAAAAAATCAATTTTCATCCAATCCAAGTCATTCTTATCATCTTGATTTACGTGGAGTCAATCATTCTGGTTCCATACCAAAACTATTTTACAATGTTCAACAGCCAGATTCTCAAACCAATTCCACCCAGAAACTAAAAGATTCCACACCAATGTCACCAACTTATTCTCAAATGGTAGATAATAGTGACCCTGAGTTAAATGTTCTGATTCGTGATGATTTTGTTATCGACAAAAAATCATTACAAAAAGATTTTTATTCTCCTTACAATACTGCCAAAAGAGACTGGTTTCTCAATCATTATACAGGTGAAAAATGTCAGACCATTCAAAAAGAATATTATGATTTTCTCGAAGGTCTACAAAAAAAAAAGTCTCATTTTTCGAATATTTCGAATTATCTTTAGATGACCCCCGTATTAACTGGGCTACTTATCCTTTTTCTTCCAAAACAATTAATGCTACTACTAGGATTTGACATGGTATGATAATACACAAAACACCATCATTGAGTTTGAACATCCACCTTTAACCCAACTTATGTTGGATTACAATAATTCTTCTGTTATTGCTACACCATTTAAAGTATCCAAAACTGAGGAATTTAAAATCATTATTGAACAAAATAATTTTACAAATCAACACTTATCCATAATTGGTCAACAGTTAAATAGGATAGAAGATTATGTTCAAAAGCCAACCATTACAAAAATTTCAGACAAACCTATATATAAACCATATGAGATATTGGCCAAACTAGCCAAAACATTGGCCCCTCAAGATACTGATTTTACGTCTGCAATAGAGAAAAAATTACAAGAACTTAAGGAGAAAAAATTACAAGAACATACTGCTACTCTCATTCACTTTTCTTCTTTACAAATTCCTGAAACTCCTACGTCATCTACAAATCCAACGATCCATAATCTTTACAAACTGGAAATACTCCAGCCAATTCTGATTTTGAGGTCAACAAAATGAAATGGCAGTCCCCTCAAAAATTTTATTATTCTAAAACTACTCCACCATATATTCTGTTAGAAGAAAAATAAACAAACCAAATGAAATATAATGTTGATACCATTTATGAATGGAATATAGAGGTATGTCAGATTATAATATTCTTAATCAATTATAACAAATGACAATGGTAAGCAATGCTTACAAAATAAAAATGGATACAACTGACCAAGCTATAACAAACTTAATTGTTGCTGGTTTTACAGGTCAATTAAAAGGATGATGGGATTACCATCTTACACCCGCCCAACAAAATGAAATTCTTAATGCTGTTAAAACTACTTCTGATGGTACAGTCATCAAAACATAATTTTGAGAAGAAATCCAAGATGCTGTTGCCACTCTAATCTTTTCAATATCCAAACATTTCTTAGGAAATCTCTCTAGCATTAGAGAGATCTTCAGAACTTTTAGCAAATTTAAGATGTAGGAAACTTCATGATTTTCGACAATACAAAGATACCTTCTTAACTAGAGTTATGATGCGTCTCGATAATAACCAAGCCTTTTGGAAAGAAAAATTCGTAGTAGGTATTCCTATATTGTTAGGAGATAAACTTAGGGAAAAGGTTAAATCGACATACAATAATCAAATCCCTTATGATCAATTAACCTATGTTGATTTAGTTAATCACATTCAAAAGGTAGGTTTACAATTATGTTCCGATATTAAGTTACAAAAACAATTAAAATATGATAGACTAAGTCCAAAAATGAGTTAAGATCTTTTTGTAAACAATTTGGTTATGAAGACAATTGTACCAAGCAAAAAAGTTCTACTAAAAAGTATAAACCTACTCAATTTAAATCTAGGTTTTATAAGAAATCTTATACTCCAAAATTCTCTAATGAAAAGACAGACAAAAAAAAATCTAATCTTAAAGAAAACAAAACTAGCCAAGTGATTTGTTTTAAATGTAATACACCAGGTCATTATGCAAAATATTGTAGAGTTCGCAATCGAATCAATGAGCTAGAATTTGATGATAATATTATTGCAAAGTTAGATTCAATTCTTATAGATACTGATGATGAATCATCACTATCTCCTTCTGACAATGAACATCAATATGCTGATATCCCCTCTTCATCTTCTAACCCTGAAATGAACATGCTTTCTAGGGATCAAGAATTCCTTTTGGAAGTTTTCAATCACATTGATGATTCTACGGTAAAGTTAGCTTAGCTACATAAATTAAAACAAAATTTATTTACTTTTGATAAAAAAAGTTACTCCACCAAAAGCAACCTATAATTTGAAAGAAATCTTATCTAAACATGATCAAAAGACAGGACCCTCTTCTACTCCTGATCTTGAACACCTCCATATGGAGATTTCTGCGATAAAAATAGAACTTGACACTCTTAAGAATCAGCAAAGGAATGATAGATGGAAAATAAATCAATTAGTCTCCATCCTTGACAAAGGAAAAGGACTAATTTCATCTGCAACACCAAGCGAATTAGATGAAGATGAATGAATTAATAAAATAGAAACAGAAGGAATTTTTGTTGAGAGTTCTTACAAAAATGACCAACCTTTTATTGGATTATTATCTCAAGTTACTGGTCAAAAATGGTTTTTCAAAATTACAATTGTTATTCAAGAATCTTTTTCTTTTGATATTATTGCTTTAGTTGATTCTGGTGCAGATTTAAATTGTCTACGTTCTGATTTGGTTCCTTGTTGTTTTTGGAAAACAACAATTGAAGGAATAATATCTGTTGCTGGCGAATAACTTAAAATTCTTTACAAATTATCCAATGTTACAATTACAAATTCTGATAGTACATTCCAAACTGATTTTCTTGGTGCTCAAAATATTACAAAATATGTTATCTTAGAGACGCCTTTCCTTGATCTTATCAAACCATTTCAAGTAACTCAAGATGGGATTTATACTGTTTTATCTGGAAAAAATATATTTTTCCCATTTTTACAAAAAAAACCCAAAGGCACTAAATTCCTTTATAAATGAATGCTCCCTTCATTGTCTTTTAACAGCAAACATGAGTACCTCCTCTAGGAGAGGAAGAGGACGAATGTCTCCACTAGTAACACGATCCCAAATGCAGAGGCTCTCAAAGGAATCTTATGCCTTAGATTTAGCACCAATCCTCCCCTAAAAAATCATGGGCTGACAATGCTGATGAAGAAGATAAAAAATTGGCCCTTGCCAACACTAAATCAAAAGGTAAAGAGGTAATTTCTTCTGACCCTCAACCTCAATCTCCAATTCCTCAAGAGATTTTAAATAATCCATCCCTTTTGGAATGGGTTTCATCTTTACAAACAAAGCCTGAGGTTCCCTTAGCAATCCAGGCAGAAAAGCCACCGATTAGTTCAGCATTGGTTATTTCTGAGCCTGTTTTAAAAACTTTTGTCAGTATGGCTTTAACACAAAATCATACCTAACCTTTTACTTATGTATCAAAATATTTTGATAAACAAATCTTCCAGAAGGTTGTTCTTATGGAAAGAGAATTTCAATGTGAAGATCCAAAGACTGTGGTCTCCAATATCTTCCCTAAAAATTGGCATGATGTGCCACAAGATTTAAATAAAAACCAAACATTTTATGAATTTATTTTAATTGATACTTATTCAATTTCCATGAAGAAGTATCACAACCCCCACACTTCAGTTCTCACACATTGCACAGTTCAAATTTTAAAGGTTTTAACTTCGGCAATGTGGAGAAAAGAATTGCACAAATTGAGAAATTTCTCAGTTAATTACAAACCTTCTGGGTTTTCTTATTGGGATTACCAAGAAGCTTGGACCAAAGCTTTTGTACTTCAAAACTCCGAGCAACGACATTCATGGTTTTTCCAATTTAAAGTTAACCAACTCATCATTTTCCCCATTGGTTTAATGAATGGTGGTGGCACTTTGGACCCTTCCAGGAGATTCTACCTTCAATTGTCAAAGAAGGATTTGACATTTTTCGATCCCATTATAAACCCAAGGACATGGCAATACCCCTTTATTATATTTCTTCTCTATCTTTGCCATCTCTTGGATTACAAATTGGCAATACAAAATTCACAATGAACCTGCATTACTGCCATATCTAGTCCGAATTTACCGAACAAAATGGTGGGATAAATTTGATGCTACAAGAGCCCACCCTGAAAATATACTTAAATGGTTATCATCGAACCAAACTGATACCGCAAGCTTCAACCATTTTGGCACATCATCTCTGTTAGAAAATTTGTTATAACAACATTAAGTACAAAGGGTTTTTTTAATCAAAAAAATTGTAGAAGGGTTCGTTTAAGCTTTTGGTGGGACTTTGCATACCACTCTTTACCTCAGTCACCCCCTTTACTTGTACACTCTGACCTGAAAATATAATTTTCCAATGTCACTCTTTTTTCAATTTTAAAAAAAAATCAAAAAATCCACATACAGGTACCCCATAGACCAGAGAAACCCTAGAAGCTGCTTTGATGTCTGCCATAAACCGCCCATTACCAATTTTGGGTCTCTGATCTAGAAGCTGCTTCAATCTCTTAGGTCTCATTCTTTGCACTCTCCCTCTTTTCTTCTCTTTACTTAGGTCTAGTAGCAAATTCACGGGCAGTTTCAATGATGAACAATGAGATTGAGGTATCCTGACTTGGCAATATCATTGTAGATGAGAATATGCCAATTATTCCCTTCTTTATAAGTTTGAAACAATTATTCACATGATCTCCTTCATTGAGCTTCTTTGGGACTTTAAGGCGTTGAAGAACGAGAGCAAGAGGAGAGATTGAGAGAGGAGGAGGAGGAGCAAATTTCCAAGTTACCCTTATTATTTGTGGGGTTTTTTAGATTTGAATTTTTTGACACTAAAAATAGTGAAATAGGTAAAGTGTGATGTGCAAATAGACCCACCCAACTTTTCTTCATGTACAATGGCCTTTTCAAATAGTTATCTCTAAATCAAGTTATAGGTGTTCTGTGAAAATGAAGTTAAGAATAAAGCATGTTAGGGTTTCAAATGCACCACAATCTAGAATGTGGATTATGAGTAAGACTTCATTTCCACTTAAAAGCATTGATGTACTCCTCATAAGTTGGTTTGAGGGGATACGTATTTGTGCTTGCAGAAGTTGTTTAAAACAAGTTTTTTTCAACAACTCTAGATGCATCATCCTTGGGGCAGATATTTGAGGTTTTAACCTGAGACAAGACATAAGGAGATCATGTGCTTCAACCCTAAAGGTTTGTACAGGATCAACCTGGAACTTGTCCACCACAATTAATTAATATCAGCAAGTAATGTATTTAGTTTATGGACAAATAAAGAAAGAGATGTTAGAAAAAACTCGCTTTCAGATCACTTGAATAGAACATATACAAACTCCATCACTGCACTTACAAGGAGTCAACTTTGAAAGAATGGTAACAGATGGCTTTAGCTAGAAAAAAAATAGTTCCAAAAGAGCAAATCGACAAAGTGTGTTCCCCACATAAATTCATTCAACACCAAGAAAAACTGGCTTCAAGCACCTAAAACATGTCGCCAGAGTTCAATGTTCCATATAGCCTTGTCCAGAAACTGATAACAACTATATACAACTTAGTACAAGAAATGAACTTAATTTGCATTTAATATTGCCTATAAAATGTCAAAAGTAAAAACGAGTCTAGTGATCTTCCTTGCAACTTCTTGAAAGCATTGCCTACAAAAGATTAGAACAAAGGGTTCAATATGATTCAGATACAGTCTCAATGCCTATAAATTTAATCAATACACAAAATGGAGTCTTTTGTTTAATCAACACATTTGTGAATCAGCATAAAGGAGTGATTCAGTGTCCACAACTACTCTGCCAAAGCCCTTAGTGCTCCAACCTCTTCCTGTTCCAACTAATTGTCAGTCTTTATATGCTTGAGTATAAAAACAAGCCCCTGTGATACAACTGTTGGGCCTCAATCTTCAATGAAAGATCCAAGGCATTTGAAAATTTTCATCCATACAGGAGCCCAAGAATGTCTTAGCATCAGATTGAATTTTCTACTTGTCCTTTGGTAACTGACAGAGTGAAAGAATGTGCTGCACAATTTCTGCAGCACCTTCTGGTTTTGCAGCTTTGAGTGCTCTCTCTCTCATTTCTACCCCTACAGCCTCGTCTCCTATCAAAATTGTGTGAAAAGTTATGTTCGCATGTGGTTTGTATGACCCAACATCGCCATTATAATCAAAGCATCATCAATATATACAAGTCTATAAAAGAATAGTAATCAAACAATTTCAATAGTTAACATTACAGAACTGAATTGCAGAAGATTCGTGTGCTCAGTAGGTGAAGCCAAAGTGTGCAAAGGTCAAAATACTCACTTTTATTCAACTATATTATGATACCTACACTCAGGTACAAGTATCGGGCATGACTACATATATGAGTGTCTTCAATTTGAAAATTGGTGGGTTACATGGTCACCGTCCAAAAACTAGGATATGGGTATCGGGTATGGGCAGTATATATCTGAGTGTCTTCTATTTGAAAATTGGTGGGTACGTGGTAACCGTTCAAAAACTAGGATACATGTACATGGACATTGTTAAAACTAGGATACAAGTATATGGGTGTAAAAGTGTCTCTAATTGAAACGTCAAATTTGAAGAGTAGAATCATAGGAATGAAAGAAGAAAAAAACGACGTGTCCAATTTTTTTTGGAGGACCCGACATGGATTCCATAACCATCGACATTGGTATGTCGGGGTATATTGAAGAATCTAGGTATCATAGGCACTGCATATTGTAATAACCAAACACATATGACGGGGTATATTGAAGAATCCATGTATCTTGGCCACTGCATATTGTAATAACCAAACACATATGACAGGGTATATTGAAGAATCCAAGTATCATCATCACCGCATATTTTAATAACCAAATGCATAATTGATTTCTTGATTTGACTCTGGAACTTGATCAACAGTGAAAATCAAACTTCCCATTTCTTCAATTATGTTTGATGCAGGCTAGGAGGTTGCACCACAATAGGTAATCTATGAGATTCAAAGGGAAATGGAGAAGTGGTTATGAAAAATGTACTTAAATATCACAAGGCAACGTTAAATGAAAGATACAAAATATTTCACATATACTATCAGGCTTCTTAAGAAGAAAGTAAGGTACAATTCTAAAAACAAAAGGCTAACAAATGATAGTGGATTTAGCATACTTAATATCTCTTCAATAGCAGTTCCAAGTGTAGTTGAATCAAGTTCATCTTCAAAAATAACCCTTGAACCTGCCACATTTACCATCAAGGTTGCATTTCTTACTTGATGGCCTTCAGCAACATCTGCTGATGATTCAAACTTGTATGTACTATTACACTTTTTCATTTTGTAGGTGTGAAAGGTGCCACATTTTCATTTGTCAACATGTGTCAACACACTATATGGCCATGCATTCTTGCAATCATGAATCAACCATCTTCATCTAGAGTGTTGATTGATAATGAAAGAGTGCAATCATGAACCATCTTCATTAAGGAATTCTAATGTTGGATCATCCACCAAAAGATCAAGTGACCGTACATCCACTTCCAATAAATCTAGTGTGGGCTCAACGTCAAACACTGTTTTCAGTGTTAAAAGCTCAACATCCACATCAATACGTAAAAAATGACAGACTCCATGGGCTCGACTCGACAACACTGGATTTGAACTCCCTAGGGACACTTCTTGTTCCTTTAAAGCACCAACTAGCTGGTTGTTTATAGGCTCAAATAGGCTGCACTTCGACAAATCCGATTTCTGCTTAACGATAGACTGCGACTCAAGTCAAGGAAAAAGAAGAAAGAAAAATAATACTCTAGTTCTACAATGGACTCGAAGAAAAGAAGAATAAGAAAAGAACAATTTAAAGAAGAAGATCAATAAAAAATATCAAAATATTGAATCACATTTTTTAATAAACAATTTCAACTCTGTAATAAAGATAATTGTAATAAACAATTCCTCTCTCTGTAAAGTCTTCAATGTTGGGAAAGTGTGCATATAATTGTGTTTTACACGTAGCACTTGTGGGCCCAATTGAATTTAGCTTGACAGCTTTTAAATTAATGGTGGAAAAGTGAAAATGAGGGTATATAGGTACTTTCCATAGCAAAAAAGGTTAAAAGCTATTTCTTTCAAAAACGAGTTACATAGCAAAAAATGTTTGTAAAATATGTCATTTTTCCAAATTTCCCTGGAATCTACTTATCATGTTGTGGTAGGTGGCAAAATTATGTTTAATTTGGATGAGTATTTGTTAAACGAAGTCTAAATGCAAGTTTGATGTTCAAAATTTGGGTATAAATATAAAAAATTGTCTAATTTAAATTGAGTTAGTCTACAAATACAAATATCTTGTCTGATTTAGTTATCTAAATCCTCACACGGATTGAATTATTATGATTATTCGATTTACTTGTTCGAATTTAAATCAATCTGAGTATGATTAATTAAGTACATCCGAAAATTTAATCTAATGCAGGTATTAACATGCAAATATAGCATAAACATCTTATATTGTTCGACTAGGACCCGAATTTTCGCCACCCTACAATAGAGGATATTGAATCCACGATAATGGGCTTGGGTTATTGTCTTTTTAACTATTTTACTTGCATTATTTTAATATTGGTTTAATGCTATTTACTCTTTTTTTTTGGGATAAAACATGATGTTGTTGGCCTTTTAGGTGTGATGTAATCTGATTATTACGATCATGTGTGTCAAAGACTTACAATCAGTTTCAGAGTATGATAAAATGAAGGTAACCAGTCTAACTTTGAATCAAATGATTATGCGAGGTAAAAGAGATCTCAAATGCTTCTGGGTACTTTGTATTTACTAAGAGTGCATTTCACAAAAACAAACGATGAAAAATAAGAACAAAAGATAACAAAAGAGCTTCATTATACTCTGGTGAATTGATTTTTTTTTGTGTGTGTGTGTGAGAGAGACTTTACATTTTTCATTTCTACTACTTATACCTGCTCATATTACTACCTAAAAATATGACCACTAGCCTAGAACATAGTCTTTTCACTAATAACTTCCTCTACAGTCACATTTAACCCGATAACAATCTAACATGAGTAACCATAGCACATGCCTACATTTACTCAACTGTGTTGCAAAACATATGGCAAGTTATTGCAATTAAAATATATCGGGAGCCTATGTTAGACTAAATCATGGCTTAAACCTGTCATTTTAGTGTAATCTCAAGCAAAACAATCTTTAAACTCTTGTAAAACAAATAATTCGTACCTTCAAGTCTTCACTAAGTAATTTGCTAATGTAGGTTGGTCACTGCTATTCTTTGGTTCCTAAATTGATTTCTTCTAAGGGATCCTGTACTTCAAGCCGCTAATCGTCAAGCTTACATGAATAATCCAAATAATCGTATCAAATCCACAAAAGGCCTCCGGCCATCAAATCACATGCATCTGCGAACCTAGGCAGGACCTCAGGCTATTTACAGCATGCAAATTCCACAACCTAGCAGGGCCATCTAGCATCAAACAATTACATCAAATCAGCAAGCAAGCAACACATCATTCAAGTATCCATCCATCAAATCCAAATGTGACATAAAGTCCACAGTCAGCCTGGGAGTCCCGATCACACAGTGCACCATCTTGGCCAATCAAGTCCATCACACCGATTAGGTGTTTCAAGAAGCATATGTCATCTTAACACACATGCAAGTACTAATAAATAATAACGGGGTACAATTTAAAATCTCCCCAAAATACCATGACAACTCTAGGTCGTAGCCATGTCGTCGACGCTTCTATAGGCCCACCTCTCAGGTACCATAATTGGACTCACGTAAGATAGGAAAATGAATGAAATGGTGAGCAATGGCTCAGTAGGGGTAAAAAAGAATAATAAAAATAAATAAGGTGAAATTTAAGATAAGTCAATGCAATAATATACTAACACCATGAACCACCTCAATAATACCTACCATTCCAAGATCGTGTCTCTTCCTCTTAGGCCATCGAGAATGATGCACCGAGCATCCATTCCATCAAGCGGTTAGCCTTTTCATCATGCACCGAGCATCCATTCCATCAAGTGGTGAACATTTTCATCATATACTTCCCATGAGGAATAAGACCAAATGTAAGACTCTGATCTTACCCACACTGAGTATGGCTTAATTAAATCCATTGTCGCAACCAAAATCACGACGCGTACCGGCGCTATTTGAGAAAATGTCTGTAAAATGTAAGAAAATGTAAGAGTCGCCACCAATTGATTATAGTGCAATTGGACACTAAATGTTAGGTCTGCGAACCAAAGAAAATGGGTAAGGGGGTCTACTGAGTGTGGGGAAGGTGTTAGGCACCCCACAACTCCCTAGTCGGTTGCCTTTTAAATTGTTTATGTCTTTTCTTAAAAATGTTTCATAAATATTCCAAATTGTTTTAATAAATTTCATGTGTCCGAAAAATAATTTATTGTCAAATGTGTGGAAGAAAACTCCATTAATTTTGAATAAATGTTAAAATAATTTATAAGTGATAATGTAATTAAAATTTTGGGTCAATAGGAGAAAGATTGAAAAGTTTGCGTTATTATTATTTATGAATTATATTTCTCAAAAATAGAATATTTAAAGAAACCAATACTTTGATATTCCCAAACATCTATTCAAGGAATTTAAACTTTGTTTTTTAAAAGAAATGTTTCGAGAAATCAATACTTTGAAATTCTCTAACATTATTGGATGTTTGAAAGAAATCTCTCGAGAAACCAATACTTTGATATTCTCTTAAGATAATCGAGTATTTGAAAGAAATGTCTCGAGAAACCAATACTTTGATATTCTCTAAACAAGGTTGGATGATTTTGAAGGAAATGTCTCGAGAAACCAATACTTTGATATTCTCTAAACAAGGCTAGATGGTTGAAGGAAAGATGGATGAGAAACCAATACTTTGATATTCTCGGATTCGAAAGAAAGATGGATGAGAAACCAATACTTTGATATTCTCGGATTCGAAAGAAAGATGGATGAGAAACCAATACTTTGATATTCTCGGATTCGAAAGAAAGATGAATGAGAAACCAATACTTTGATATTCTCGGATATTTGAAATTTGGCGGGTTGGGTATACAAACCTTATCAACCTGGTAAAATAATCGAATGTTTGAAAGAAAACTCTTGAGAAACCAATACTTTGATATTCTCGGATGTTTAACGCGTTGAACACATATAATCGTATGATTTTGATTCTTTCTTTGAAATTATTTTAATATACCTCAAAATAAATCATGAAGTTAAATATAAGCATGCATATTAATCTAAGTAATATTATCTACACTACCTTCACTATTTTACTACATTATTACATTACTTGGGCTCAAACATTTATAAGGATAAAGCCCAAACTAACTTAATACTAAAAACTTAAAACAATCCAGCAGGCCTAACATTCCCCTACTAGCCCAACATCACCTAGTGACCCAATATTAACATAACAACTCAATGCATTACAACCACCAAACCAGCCCAATTCATCACAAACCATTCTTGACCCAAGAAATACTAAAGGCCCGGCATCATTTCATTGTCCAAAACATGTACAAACCTAACCCAATTTTATCAATCTATTCCTGGCCAAACACTAAACACAGCCCAATAACAGTAAACCTAAACCAGGCCCAAACACTACAAACAAATAACACAAATCAAACTTGGCCCAAAACAAACAGAGCCCGGCCCATTACTGTTCATCTCCTTCCTCTTGGCTTAAACCTGCGTACCAGCGCCGCCTTCCAGCCTCCCCTTCCATCCGATCTCCCTGTTACCAAACCGGAGCAACAACAAAACAAGCAAAACCGAGGCACAACAAAATCCAAACAATAATTCCTAGCTAAATGAAATCCGTAACATGCATGATTGGCAAAGTAAAAGAAAACAAGAAAATAGACAAATTGAAACCGAAAACTGAAATCATAATCAAACCTCCGAATCCTCCTTTTTGCTTGATTTTCTTCTTCCGATCTTCCTCCAAAGGCCGAACCTTCCTCCCTTCGAAAACCCTAATTCTTCTTCTGCCTCTTGCTCTCAAATTTCTGGATTCTCCTCTCTCAGTTTTTCCTCTGTTTCTTCCGTTTCTTCCCCAGAAAATCCTCCTCTTCCCAATCCGTTTCTTCCGTTTTTCCTTTTTTTTCCCCCCCCATTCAGCTTCGTCCGGCCTCCCCTCTTATAGCCCTCAGCCGGTGCTTTCCAGCTCCGCATCTCCACCATCTCCACCATCTCCACTATATTTCTGTCTTTCCTTCCCACTACCACTTTGTCTCCCACTTTCTCTCTTTCTCTGGTGCGTTCTCTCCCTCTGCTTTCTTCCGTCATCCTCCACCGGTTTTCCGATCTCTTGTGCGTGTCGATTGGCTGTCGGCCACCATTTCTTCCCACTGTCGCCGACCCTTCCCTCTTCTCCCCTTAGGTAATGTTTTAGGGTTTGAGTTTTAGGTTAAGTGGTGAGGGCTTGGTTAGGTTAGATTTTTGTTTTGGGCCAGATAATGGGTTAGTTTAGGTGGGCTGGGTTTGGGCCGGATAATGGGGCTGTTTAGGTTTTTAATGATTTAGGTTAATTAGGATTTATGGGCCGGGCTAGCTGGGTAATGGGCTGGATTAGTCGGGTAAGTTAGTTTAAGTGTTTTAGGTAGTTATTTGGGCTTAATTGGGCAATGGGCCTGGTTGGTTTTAAATTGGTTAATTAGTGGGTTAAATGCTTTTGGCTTTAAATTGGGTAATTGAATAATTGGGGTAGGCTTCATTTATTTATTATTTCCTTTTCAAATTTTCATTTTATATTTTTGAAACAAGAATCATATTTCTTAAAACAAAAGTTACCCGGACAAAAATGGGGTACTACAACTGCCCCCCTTTGCGTGACTTTACAGAGTAAATGACGCGCAAAGGAGTAGAAAGCCGATTTTTGTACCACTTGAAGAATGTAAAAATATACGGGACTTCTGTAGCCAATCTCTGGCTTGGCAAAATTTTAAAAAATATTGCTCGGGATCATTGTAGCCATCTCCGGCTTGGCTGAAATTTTGAAGAATAAATTGCACGGGATCACTGTAGCCATCTCCGGCTTGGCTGAATTTTGATTTTTTTGATTTTTTGATTTAAAAAAAATAAATAAATTTGTATTTACATAAAGAAATTCGCACAGGATCATGTAGCCACTCATGGCTTGGCTAAATTTGATTTTTTGATTGAATTTGTATGTACATAAAGAAATTTGCACTTGGCTGAATTTTGAATGAATTGGATTTTGATTTTTTGATTGATTTTTTTTTTTTTTTTTTTTTTTTTTTTGCAAGCAATTTTATGAATTTTTATTTATTTTACATTTACACAAATATTTACAGGGAATTTTTGTAACATGGGCTGGACTTGGGTAAATAGTACAATCACTGTAAAATTCTCAATTGGGCCTATCCACATTCGCGGCCACATGCAACAGTTGCTCCCACCTTTGTCGCCTGGATCCCGATTGCTGCTTCTGAGCTGGTGTTTCCTGAGTATAATCAGGGGATGACGATCTAGCAGCAGATTGAGATGTTTCTCCAAATACTAGGACTCGAGACCGCGATGCTTGTAGTCTTTTTGCAGTGGTGGTCATTTGGCTAATACTCTTCCGCCAACGGTTTTTCTGTATGGTAATTACTGGATAAAGTGGGGAAACTTGGTTTAGAGGAGGTCGAATGCGTTTACTCAAAACCAGTCGAGTAATGAGTCGCGGGAAATACAATTTCTCCACCCTCGTCGGTCTGTTCTCCACAAAACTTTGTGCCTTCAGAATAGTAGCCATAAAGAATTCCCCAACATCGAACCATACCCCTTTATACATATAGTATAAGGCATAGAGAATCCTACCTCGTCGCTGGTGATGGTGACCGATAGGGCAGAGGTTATGCTGGACCGCATCGTCCAGCAACCACATCTTCGACGGCAAATATGAGCGACGTGTAGCATTTATTTTCTCATCCATCTGTCCTCCACACATGTCATCAATTATCTCCTCCTTAGAAACAGATACTGGTGCCTGAAAACCAGTAGCCACTTCATAAGAAGAAGGATACCCTAGACATTCGCATATGTCCGCCGTGGTGAATCGAAGCTTTATACCGAGTATTTCCACCTGATAAACTGGTTGTGACTCAATTCTTGCACACGGTGGTAACACTTCTAAAGTTTCATAAAAACTACGAACTATACGAGGATACACTGACAAATTACCCTCAGGATCAGGGTTAACCATAAATAACAGGGAATGATCTCGGAGGTATTTCATAGCCCAGCGGGCGTTTGAATCTCTAAGAATATGAAGGTCAAATTGTCGCTCAGGGATGATCTCCGCTTTAGCAAATGAAACAATTGCTTGTGAGCGGGGTGATAGACTATCGTCCATTCGATTGATCGAAAAACGAGACATCTAAAAGAGATGAAAAATGTTAGGGAAGTGAATTTTGCAATGATCCGAACAAGATCAAGAACAACGATGATGACAGTAAAGATAATTGGGAGAGAGACAATGAACAGATTCGGCAATGAAGATACACAATATCCGAAAAGAAGAAAGAGAATTTGGGTCAGAGGATACAAAATGATTCACGAGTCTATCAAGGTGATTTGACCTGTCGGGACTACAGGTAAGAGATTCGGTGGAAAAACGTCGTTCAATGAAGAAAACGACGGATTTGGCCAGACAAACAATGTATTAAAAACAGAATCGTACTATTGCTGAAGAAAGTCAAAAAACTGGGATCACGTTATTGTCGTTATTCATGTTTTTTGTTGTTTTTTATTTTCCGGGTCATTTCATCAGTGGGCATCATCATCCCCATCTTTCCCAAATCATTTCCCCGAATCTGCATGCATCTATCCCATATTTGCACATCGTTTCACTATTCTCGATCACGCACCTTCCATTTTCACCATCAAATGTAATATTTTTCCCTATCTTTCTTGAACCAGACTAATATTCAAATTTCTCATGCCCTCCACGTCCTTTGACTTCTCCAAGCTTCTTTACAGTCACAACTGCCAAATATGTCTCAAATTCTCGTCCAGAGTAATATCCTAATGCATGTATTTTGTCCCTTGTATGGCATCGTTTCCATTTCAAATAAATCCCATAGTATGGCGATATTTATATGATATGCAAATTTAAAAGGAGATGTGAACAGGAACACGGAGGCTATTGAGAATGAAGAAAAACCACGGATGAGAAAAAGTTGAGAATATCTTATTAGAAATAAATGACAGAGAAACACTGGTCATGTATGTACATAATACATTGGGAAGTAAAGTAAAAACAAAC
The DNA here is from genome assembly GCA_963580455.1 of Euonymus europaeus. Classification (NCBI taxonomy): domain Eukaryota; kingdom Viridiplantae; phylum Streptophyta; class Magnoliopsida; order Celastrales; family Celastraceae; genus Euonymus; species Euonymus europaeus. The sequence continues at coordinate 9,591,654 of OY756957.1, read as the reverse complement.
AACAATAAGATATCGAGAGTGTATAAGGTAGCATTCCTTATAGGACCGAAATGTGACTACTCTGATTCCATGCAAAAACTGCCCCAGTTTTTGTGTGCACCTATTTCACAATTGTCGAACTTGACGTTTCAGCTGAGATTGAATTTCCTTAAACCCAAATGATAAACTCTGGTCATGCACCCTTCACCATTTCCCCATCAAAGTCCTCATCCATACTCCTTTCAAACTCTCATACATACCAAAGTGGTTTTTGACAATTCCATCATGATCTCCTTGCGACTCTATTTTCGCATGGATTGCTTTTTCAGATTTTCAACCCAGCGAGCTCCCCCTTATGAGTAATACTTTTTCACTGCATCGACATTTACTGGCTGAAGTAAGTCTTCCCCATCCATTCTGGTCAATATCAATGCCCCTCCTTCAAAAGCTTTCTTAACCACATATGGTCCTTCATAATTTGGAGTCCATTTACCTCGGTGATCTTTTTGAGGCGGCAAAATCATTTTCAAAACTAAATCTCCCTCTCTGAAAGAACGAGGTCGAACTTTTTTATCATGTGCTTTTACCAATCTTCTTTGATACAATTGTCCCCTAAAGATCGCTTGTAATCTTCGCTCTTCAATCAAATTCAATTGTTCGTATCGTACTTTGACCCACTCTGATTCTTCCAAACCTGCTTCTAAAATCACTCGAAGAGAGGGTATCTCTACCTCAATAGGCAAAACAGCCTCCATTCCATACACCAAAGAGAAAGGAGTCTCTCCAGTAGATGTACGTATCGATGTACGGTAACCATATAGGGCATACGGGAGCTTCTCATGCCAATCTTTGTAATTTACTGTCATCTTTCCAATGATCTTCTTGATATTTTTATTCGCCGCTTCAACAGCTCCGTTCATCTTTGGACGATATGGCGTTGAATTATGATGACTAATTTTGAACTGATCACAAAAATCTTTCACCATCTTGCTGTTGAAATTCGTACCATTATCAGTGATAATTCTTTCCGGAACTCCATATCGACACACGATCTCCTTCCTCAGAAACCGTAGAACCACACTACTTGTCACACTGGAATAAGAAGTAGCTTCCACCCATTTGGTAAAATAATCAATAGCTACCAAAATGAAACGATGCCCATTAGAAGCTTTTGGTTCTATTGGACCAATGACATCCAGACCCCACATTGAGAAAGGCCATGGTGATGATAACACGTGTAATGGGTTGACTGGGACATGTGTTCTGTCTGCATACACCTGACATTTGTAACACTTGCGTGCATATTCTATGCAATCCTTCTCCATGGTCAACCAGTAATAACCTGCACGAATAATCTTTCGCGCCATCGAGTGTCCACTGGAATGGGTTCCGCATATTCCTTCATGAATCTCCTCCATGAGTTGTCTGGCTTCAATGACATCGACACAACGTAAGAACACTACACCATCATTCTTTTTATAAAGAATATTTCTATTCAAAAAGAAAGATCCTGACAATCTTCTGATGGTGCGTTTGTCATTCTCCGATGCTCCTGATGGATATTCTTTCTTCTCAATGTACTGCCAGATATCATGATACCAGGGTTTACTATCTGGCTCTTCTTCCACATTTGAACAATACCCTCGAACTTCTCGCTTCTCAATCTTAATCACTTGTCCTTCACCTTTCGAATCTACATCAAACATGGCTGCCAAAGTTGCTAGAGCATCTGCTATCTGGTTCTCTTCTCTTGGAATATGGTCAAACTCTATCCAATCAAAAAACCTGATTAGTTTTTTGATATGTCGGTGGTATGGTATGAGTTTACCATCTTTGGTCTCCCATTCATCATTCAATTGTCTAATCACCAGTTGTGAATCCCCATACACCTGCAACCTTTTAATCCCCATGTCAATAGCTGCTTGAATCCCCATTGTGCATGCTTCGTACTCAACCACGTTATTGGTGCACTCAAAATATAGCTTGGCTGTGAACGGGATAACGCTCTCTTCGGGTGATATCAATGCGGCTCCAATCCCACATCCTATGATATTGGATGCACCGTCAAATAACAAAGTCCATTCCTTTAATTCTTTCTGACTTTGATCCTCTGATACTGCCATGATGTCAATGTCTGGGAACCCCAGATTCATGGGTTGGGGATCATTAATTGCTCCATCAGCCAAATAATCTGCTATTGCTCTTCCTTTGATTGCTTTCTGTGTGACATACAAAATATCATACTCTGAAAGTAGCATTTGCCACTTAGCAATCCTTCCCGAAAGTGAAGGCTTTTCAAAAATGTACTTGATAGGATCCATCCTGGATATCAGCCATGTAGTGTGATATAACATGTATTGCCTAAGCCGATGCGCTGCCCAAACTAGCGAACAACAAGTCTTCTCCAACATTGAGTAATTAATTTCACAACTTGTAAACTTCTTACTCAAGTAATAGATAGCGTGTTCTATCCTTCCCGATGAATCATGTTGCCCAAGCACACATCCCATTGAAATCTCTGAGATAGTTAAATAGAGGATAAGTGGTCTGCCAACCACAGGAGGCATCAACACTGGAGGATTTTGCAAATATCGCTTAATCTGCTCAAATGCCAGTTGGCAATCCTCATTCCATTTTGTCGAGTTGCTTTTCCGTAGTAATTTGAAGATGGGTTCACAAGTGGTTGTCAATTGAGAAATAAATCGTGCAATGTAATTCAATCTTCCCAAAAAGCCCCTGACTTCTTTCTCAGTGCTAGGGGGAGGCATTTCCAAAATTGCCTTAACTTTATCAGGATCCACCTCAATTCCCCTTCTACTTACAATGAAACCTAGCAATTTCCCTGAGGTCGCCCCAAACGTGCACTTGGTTGGATTCAACTTTAATTGATGCTTTCGTAACCGATCAAATAGCTTCTGGAGATTCACAATATGATCCTCCCCCTTCTTAGATTTTGCTATCATATCATCAACATATATTTCAACTTCTTTATGCATCATGTCATGAAACAAGGTGACCATAGCCCTTTGGTAAGTTGCCCCAGCATTCTTCAAACCAAATGGCATGACTTTATAACAAAAGGTTCCCCATAAGGTAATGAAGGTTGTCTTCTCTTGATCTCCCGGTTCCATCTTAATTTGGTTATATCCTGAAAATCCATCCATGAAGGAAAATGTTGAATGTCGGGCTGTATTGTCTACCAAGACATCAATATGAGGGAGGGGGAAATTATCTTTTGGACTTGCACGATTGAGGTCCCTGTAGTCCACACACATTCGGACCTTGCCATCCTTTTTAGGCACTGGCACAATATTCGCTACCCATTCAGGATATTGAGCTACTGCTAAAAATCCTGCATCAAATTGTTTCTTTACTTCATCTCTTATCTTCAACAACATATCTGTTTTTAATCTTCTCAACTTCTGCTTCACAGGAGAACATTCTGGCATTAATGGCAACTTGTGAACAACAATATTTGCATCAAGACCAGGCATGTCTTGATAAGACCATGCAAAGACATCCTGGTAATCATGCAACATATCTATCAACTTCTTTTTGTCTTCTCCCTCAAAAGCAGCGCCTATCTTGACTTCTTTTTTTTCAATTTCAGTCCCTAAATTCACAACTTCAGTTTTCTCTTGGTATGGCTGTATTATTTTTTCCTCTTGATTGATCTGTCTCATCATTTCAGGTAAAATTTCTACTTCTTCCTCAGTTTCATAGTCAGGTTCAACATTGCTAATAGGTGCATCAAAATCTGGTTTGTTAAATTCGTCCTCTTTGTTATCATCATTTTCAGTCCTGTTAAAGAATTGAATGAGAGTGGAATTGAAGCAAAGGCCAAAGGAATAGAGAATTTAGGAACAAAGATGATTGAACACAGATAACTGTCTCAAAACTTTTATTTCATGAAGGGAAATATTACTGAATTGAAAACATGCAAACGCCACACTTGTAAAATTTATTTGAAATGAAAGCAAACATGCTCATTACAAAAGACTCAAACGAAAACCATGATAATGCACTCGGGATTACTCTTGCAAGTCTTTGAGAGATACTGGAAGTTCCATGCTAGCCCAATTGCTAAGGCAAAATCCAGGGGGACGTGAAATGACGAAATTAGGTGCATTAACCAGGTTTTGCTCCTCCTCCACAACAGCGATGTGAAACTGGTCAAATAAATTTGCCAAACCTTCCCCACTTTGATCAGTTGAGCCTTCACATGGTAGTTTTTGGATTTTTCCAAAAACTGCCCCAGCATCGATCACTTTTATCTTGTTCTGCATTCCCCCATAGATGAATGTGTCATAAAGCCAAGGGGGTAATTCATTATGCACCTCAATCTTTCTTTCTAGTCTCACATTTCTCTTTGCCTGTTTCTCTTCTTGTACTCTAATCTTGTCAGCCCTGGTTGGCACATAGCCTAAACCCCAACGTTCAAAATGCTTCACCAATTCTATTGGCCTTTTGATGCCTTGGTGATTCTTTCCAAGGCCTTCTCCTGGGCGATACCCCTTTTTTAGCATGAATTTGGCAACACTCCTTGTTGTTTTTGATAACTCCGGTTTTGCAGGATAACACCCATCTTTGGCATAGGTAGCGCTAGCAATTTCAAAAGACTGGAAAGAGCTTTCCATTCCAGTCATTGGAGCATCGATATGGCCATCAATGGCCAAGCTAGCAACCATCCATTCCGACTGACTTTTTACTATATAGATCCTTCCATCATGGACAAATTTGAGCATTTGATGTAACGATGACGGAACAACCCCCGCAGTATGAATCCAAGGCCGTCCCAATAAACAGCTGTAAGTGGGAGAAATATCCATAACAACAAACGACACATTGAAAGTTATACTAGCCACCTCCAATGGTATTTCAATCTCCCCCATGATTTCCCTTCGAGTTCCATCAAACGCCCTTACTACCATGGGTACTTCCTTAAGATAGGACCTGTCAATAGGCAATCTCTCAAAAGTTTCTTTGGGTAGAATATTGAGTGACGACCCATTGTCTACCAGAATGCTTGCCAATTCTTTTCCGCGACACATAGCGGAAATATGCAAAGCTTTATTATGCCCCATCCCTTCAGGCGGAATTTCATCTTCAGTAAAGGACAATAAATGAGAGGCCAATACGTTTCCCACAATGCTATCAAGAGCCTCCGTAGGAATTTTGGTGGGCACATAAGCCTGGTTCAGCATTCTCAACAAGACCTGCCTATGTGGCTCTGAACTCATTATCAGTTCCAAGATCGAAATCTTTGCCGGGGTCTTTTTTAGTTGGTCCACAATCATGTATTCACTTTGTCGGATGATTTTTAGGAACTCTTGCACTTCTGAATCATTTACTGTCTGTCCGGCATCATCTGGACGCATGAAGAGTCCCTCAGTCGAGGGGGGGTTGACCTTTCCATTCCGGGTATATCTTTCCCTTTTCTTTTGCGCTCTGCCTCATCATCTTTTGTTGGCCTTTCGTCTAGCCTGTCTGGGGTATAACATCTTCCGCTCCGGGTCATCCCACTAATACCAGAGACATTGTCTACCACTCCTCCCTTAATACTGTTGGTACCTACTTCATAGGTCCAAGGCACTGCTTTGTCACTTTTGTATAATGAGTCTGCCTTGAATGCGGCAACCGGGAGCACATCCTCCACATAATATTGGACCACGAATTGTGGCGTGGAGTTGGGTCTGGCCCCTTGATAGTATCCTCCGACAACATTGACCTCTTTGGGCTCGATTTTTCCCTCTTGTAATGATATCATTTTTAAGTCCATTAATTCTTGCACCTTTCCTCGGAAAGCAGCGCAATTCTCAATGACATGCCCTTTTTGTCCCTTATGATATTCACAGACCTTAGCCGGGTCGTGGAATTCATCTTCAGTTTCCATGCTCTTACTTTCTTCAATCAAACCTTCTTTACTTAATATCGCAAATAAACTAACCAAAGGCATTGATATTTCGGAAACCCATCTTTTGACATCAGAAAAATTTTCCACAAGATTTACTCCTTCCTTCTCATGACTGGGCAAGGGGTTGTTATTGACATTTGGCTTGTTGACCGCGCTAAGGTCAAGCCATTTTGCCTCAACCATCCCTTGTACTATCCTCTTGAATTGTAAACAGGTCTCTGTTGAGTGTCCCGGTGCACCGCCATGATACAAACATGTCAGATCAGGATCATACCATGGAGGATATGGAGGCTTATGGATTCTTCCAGGAATTGGAGCAACTGCTCCTTGAGCTTGCAGCTTGGTGAAACATTCTGTATAGGTTATTGGAATAGGATCAAACTGCTCGAATGGCCTTCGAGGTCTAGGATTGGAGTTCCGGAAATTTGGACGAGGGTTCTGGTAAGTATTTTGGTTACTAGGGTATCGATTGAGGTCTGTACTCGGAGAATTCGAACGGAGGTTTTGGCCAGCATTTGGGTGTTGAGGATATTGGTTCAGGGACGGAGCATTGTATTGGGGAGGATATGTATTTGGTGGCTGGTTAAAGTATATTTCTGGATTATGCATGCTAGGAGTATCATCCCTTGATTGGTAATTTGAAGTAGGTGACTTAAAGTCAGCTGGTGATGGAGTGAAACTCACGGAATGCACATCAGCCTTCTTTCCTTTGCTGGGTTTTGAAGCCTCCGATTTTTCCAAACTAGGACTATACAAAGTCCCTCTCTTTATACAACGCTCAACTCGTTCACCTGAATGTATGATATCCGCCAAATCACGATGACCCCCTCCTGCCAGATTTGAAGTATAGGGTTCCTGAAGAGCATCAATGAAGGCATTCAATAAATCTTTTTCTGTTAGTGGTGGGATTATCTGGGCCGCCAAATCTCTCCATCGGTGAGCATATGCTCTGAAACCTTCGTCTTCCTTCATCATAGTATTTTGCAAGTCATAAACAGTAGGAACTTTCTCTTCATTATGCTTATATTGCTTCATAAACATTTCTGCCAAATCTTCCCACGAAGAAATTAACGTAGGGTTGAGCGCATTGAACCACCTTTGGGCTGGTCCATTCAAACTATCTTGGAAAAAATGGACCATTACTTTCTCATTATTTGCGTATGGCTGCATTCGCCGACAGTACATAGTCAAGTGATCCAACGGGGCACCTGTGCCATTAAACAAGCTGAACTTGGGCAAGATGAAGTCATGTGGAATTTGCAAATTTTTTACCAAACATAAACTTGACGGGTTCAAAGCTCCCGATGTGCTGAACCCTTCCATGGCTCTCATTCGTTTCTCCAATTTCTTAAATTCATCCAAGGGAACGTTGCCCACGTTTTGAACTTCTTCCCCCATAACCCTAATGGGGTCCACCATATTAATATGCTCCACATGAGTATTAGGTGGAAGAGCTCCAGTTGGAGGGACATATGTCTGGTTTGGTTGTGAAGCATACTGTGGTTGATTTGATTCTGGTAATGATTGACCATGAGTAGGAGTAAACCCTGGGGGGTAGGGTGGAGTAGTATGGTAAGTGGCAATCTCTGGACCCACAGGCAACTCTGAACTTCCTGCTATTTCTTTTCCTTTTACTAACAGAGCCACGCTCTGAGCCAATAGGGCAAGCTGCTCCCTCATCTCCGCCATCTCCTGATTCTGACTCTCTCTTTCTTGTTCCATCCTCTTAGCAAGCTTTAGCTGTAGGCAAGTCTGATAGGGATGATGATGCTTTTCTGATGCTATTTTTGCTTATATGTTCTTTATTCTCTCTCTCTCTACATTACGGAGATGAAAAAACATTAGTTTTCTTTTATTATCCCCTTTTTTAAAGCATGCATGAGTGTGATTCTGGTTTGTGCAAAATCTAATAAATCTTTGCAATATAAAGAGATAATAATAGCAGAAATCATTTCATTGAAAGGGTTTGTAAATCAACAGGTTACATTTCTTCTTCATCAATCTCAACTACATTGGAGCTTCTTGATTGAATCTGGAATATTTGCTCCCTGATCACGCGTAAATCACTACGAAGACTTGCTAAAAATGAGGAAACTTTAGCTAGTTCTGGAGTGTTTAGCATCTGGCTCATCCTCAAATTTTGCTCGTACATTTCATAATCACTAGCCCATTCTGATAAACGCAGTGCTCGACTCATTACCATCCTGATCTTGTCATTAATACCTTGTTGTTGCTCTCGTAGTGTGCTCCATTCTTCATGCAGAAAATTATTCTCCTGATTCAACTCTCTTATTTCGGCCACCTTTTGCTGAATTGAGGCATCACATCGTTCTCTGATCAGTTGGTTTTCATACAAGACACGATCCATCTGTTCCTTTAGTGTGTGAATCTCGACAATATTCTTTTTCAGCTGTATGGTTTTATCAAACATTTCTGTCTTTGCGCCATAGTTTATTTCTTCCAGCATAGCGACTGTTTCCTTAAGCTGCTTGATCTCATTGCACGCTTCTTGGAGCTCCTTTTGCATCTTTCTTTTCTCTTCTTCAGTCTCGATTATCAAGGCCTCTTGTGACTGCCGTTTCTCTTTCTTAACTAATTCTGCCTTTGCTTCCTTGAATTTCCCTTTATACTTCTTATATTTTTCTGTCATCATTTCTAGCATCTTCCATACTATTTTCGCTTCTTTCCCCGGGAGTTCGGATGGCCCTCCTACCATCTCGTCGTCACTTGACATATTTTCCGATTGAAAGCTCTCATTCACTTCTTGTTTCTCAATATCCACGGTTGCTTCTGAAAATGGCTGGTCTTTTACTATTGCCGTCTTTCCTCCTGCTTCTTCGTCCACTTTCTGAACCACTACTTTATCTTCTTGGGCCCGCTTCCTTTTCTTTTGGTCCGCATCTACAGATTCTTCTTTTGTTATACCGAAGGCCACTCGAGATTTTGCCCTCTTTAAATGCCATGCTTCGTATCGAGCTTTTCCATGAGTATTCCAAGCTCCCCTTTTTACCCCTCAAGGATTACTCCAAGCCTCCACTACCTGTTTTATTATCATTTTTGCCTGATCATCCTCAAGAGAGAATTCCAACTCCCTTAGGCCATGTGTCACTAGTCGACAAAGATTCCCGCCTATTTGTCGGAAAAACATTGTTGGGGCTTGACTTGTGATTCCCCAAGGGCCTATAAGAGGGACCCAATTGAAACTACCACATTTGTATAGTAGCCCATCTGATTTATGCCATAATGCCTTCATGTAAACCTTTGTCTCGTCTAATTTGCTGAGCAAACATCTCCATTTTTCAAATGAAGGTTTTTGCGGCTGCAATCCAGATTTCTCATAATCCTGTATGGGATCTCTGAGCTGATAGTCATCCTTTTGAAACTGGACTAGGGGTGCTCCGATAGTTTTGTCATATTTCAGGTGGCTGACGAGCCAGATTCCTAGTAGCTGTGAACATCCCACAAATCTCCCTTCAGTGAAAACACGGCAATGATTAAGAGATCGAATTGTTTCACACAATATTGCTGGTACTGGAGTTGCTCGGTATCTGACGTCATCAACCATGTTAATAACACTTTTGTCCACATACCCACCTGCACGTGGAAAAATCACAGCTCCATAAACAATGATGGCGAAAGCGAACCTCCCCTCCTCCCTATGGAAATTCTCTCTGGCAAAATTTATCAATATCTGAGCCGGGAAAGTCCATCTTGTGCCTTGCATCTTCCCCATATCTTTGGCTTTCTTTGTAGTTATCCCAAGAAGCTTAGAAATAATGACCTCTGCATAAGCCTTCTTTCCGGGATTGTAGATTTTATTAGCGTGTTTAGCGTATCCCAATAAGTCGGCATATTCTTCAATCAATGGTGACAAGTCAACTGACCCAAAGACAAAACACCTATATGCCGGGTCCCAATGGTGCATGGCTGCCTGGAGGAGAGTCACTGGTGCTTGTATGGTCAATAAATAGTCGATTCGTCCATAGGCATTTCTGAAATCTTTCCTTGTCTGCAAATCTTGTTCTTCCCATAACTCAGCTAGGGCTGCTGGTGCCTGAGTTAGAAATGTAACTTTCTTCACTGGTCCCAAAAATTGTTCTTCCTTCAAACTGTCTCCCCATCTTTCTTGCAATGCTTCTAACTTCTCCCTGACCCCTTGGGTATCTTCTAATGTTAGTGCATTGGTCCCTATCGGTATGATCATTCTGCAAGTACTATCTAATTAGATTACAAAGATTTGTGCTCTAGTGTATGTATGAACAAAAAGTAAGAAAGGTATTTGCAATTTAGGACATGTAAAACAAACACAACTTGGATATGTGCAACGATGTACAATCATAAGATAACAATAAACTGTTAGAAATAAGGATGCCGTTGTTGTTCCTAGTTTGATAGATAATCCTAACATGTCTGGAGATCTAATGTGCATTTGGGTTGTGTATCTAAACTACAACGCGACTACGCGAGAGGTTTACTGGATTATGTGACTTTTGATCCATACTTGGATAACAAAAGTCCATCCCTTAATACTTTAAGAGGACGTCAATCCAGGAGAGTGTCTTACCCCACCTACACAGGGAAGTAAATCCCAAAAAGGTGGTAGGTCAACCCTCACTAATCACAAGGAAAACCCGGGTATAGGGTTATGTGTGTGTAATGTATTGTGTCCTCAATGACGTATAAATCAATAAACTATGGTGTTAAACTTCATAGTAAACAAAAATTCAAATTTAAGAAAAAAGCATAAACATCCATACAAAGGCTCGACCCCTTCAGTAAAAACCCGGTATCCCCAGCAGAGTCGCCAGTTGTCGCAACCAAAATCACGACGCGTACCGGCGCTATTTGAGAAAATGTCTGTAAAATGTAAGAAAATGTAAGAGTCGCCACCAATTGATTATAGTGCAATTGGACACTAAATGTTAGGTCTGCGAACCAAAGAAAATGGGTAAGGGGGTCTACTGAGTGTGGGGAAGGTGTTAGGCACCCCACAACTCCCTAGTCGGTTGCCTTTTAAATTGTTTATGTCTTTTCTTAAAAATGTTTCATAAATATTCCAAATTGTTTTAATAAATTTCATGTGTCCGAAAAATAATTTATTGTCAAATGTGTGGAAGAAAACTCCATTAATTTTGAATAAATGTTAAAATAATTTATAAGTGATAATGTAATTAAAATTTTGGGTAAATAGGAGAAAGATTGAAAAGTTTGCGTTATTATTATTTATGAATTATATTTCTCAAAAATAGAATATTTAAAGAAACCAATACTTTGATATTCCCAAACATCTATTCAAGGAATTTAAACTTTGTTTTTTAAAAGAAATGTTTCGAGAAATCAATACTTTGAAATTCTCTAACATTATTGGATGTTTGAAAGAAATCTCTCGAGAAACCAATACTTTGATATTCTCTTAAGATAATCGAGTATTTGAAAGAAATGTCTCGAGAAACCAATACTTTGATATTCTCTAAACAAGGTTGGATGATTTTGAAGGAAATGTCTCGAGAAACCAATACTTTGATATTCTCTAAACAAGGCTGGATGGTTGAAGGAAAGATGGATAAGAAACCAATACTTTGATATTCTCGGATTCGAAAGAAAGATGGATGAGAAACCAATACTTTGATATTCTCGGATTCGAAAGAAAGATGGATGAGAAACCAATACTTTGATATTCTCGGATTCGAAAGAAAGATGAATGAGAAACCAATACTTTGATATTCTCGGATATTTGAAATTTGGCGGGTTGGGTATACAAACCTTATCAACCTGGTAAAATAATCGAATGTTTGAAAGAAAACTCTTGAGAAACCAATACTTTGATATTCTCGGATGTTTAACGCGTTGAACACATATAATCGTATGATTTTGATTCTTTCTTTGAAATTATTTTAATATACCTCAAAATAAATCATGAAGTTAAATATAAGCATGCATATTAATCTAAGTAATATTATCTACACTACCTTCACTATTTTACTACATTATTACATTACTTGGGCTCAAACATTTATAAGGATAAAGCCCAAACTAACTTAATACTAAAAACTTAAAACAATCCAGCAGGCCTAACATTCCCCTACTAGCCCAACATCACCTAGTGACCCAATATTAACATAACAACTCAATGCATTACAACCACCAAACCAGCCCAATTCATCACAAACCATTCTTGACCCAAGAAATACTAAAGGCCCGGCATCATTTCATTGTCCAAAACATGTACAAACCTAACCCAATTTTATCAATCTATTCCTGGCCAAACACTAAACACAGCCCAATAACAGTAAACCTAAACCAGGCCCAAACACTACAAACAAATAACACAAATCAAACTTGGCCCAAAACAAACAGAGCCCGGCCCATTACTGTTCATCTCCTTCCTCTTGGCTTAAACCTGCGTACCAGCGCCGCCTTCCAGCCTCCCCTTCCATCCGATCTCCCTGTTACCAAACCGGAGCAACAACAAAACAAGCAAAACCGAGGCACAACAAAATCCAAACAATAATTCCTAGCTAAATGAAATCCGTAACATGCATGATTGGCAAAGTAAAAGAAAACAAGAAAATAGACAAATTGAAACCGAAAACTGAAATCATAATCAAACCTCCGAATCCTCCTTTTTGCTTGATTTTCTTCTTCCGATCTTCCTCCAAAGGCCGAACCTTCCTCCCTTCGAAAACCCTAATTCTTCTTCTGCCTCTTGCTCTCAAATTTCTGGATTCTCCTCTCTCAGTTTTTCCTCTGTTTCTTCCGTTTCTTCCCCAGAAAATCCTCCTCTTCCCAATCCGTTTCTTCCGTTTTTCCTTTTTTTTCCCCCCCATTCAGCTTCGTCCGGCCTCCCCTCTTATAGCCCTCAGCCGGTGCTTTCCAGCTCCGCATCTCCACCATCTTCACCATCTCCACTATATTTCTGTCTTTCCTTCCCACTACCACTTTGTCTCCCACTTTCTCTCTTTCTCTGGTGCGTTCTCTCCCTCTGCTTTCTTCCGTCATCCTCCACCGGTTTTCCGATCTCTTGTGCGTGTCGATTGGCTGTCGGCCACCATTTCTTCCCACTGTCGCCGACCCTTCCCTCTTCTCCCCTTAGGTAATGTTTTAGGGTTTGAGTTTTAGGTTAAGTGGTGAGGGCTTGGTTAGGTTAGATTTTTGTTTTGGGCCAGATAATGGGTTAGTTTAGGTGGGCTGGGTTTGGGCCGGATAATGGGGCTGTTTAGGTTTTTAATGATTTAGGTTAATTAGGATTTATGGGCCGGGCTAGCTGGGTAATGGGCTGGATTAGTCGGGTAAGTTAGTTTAAGTGTTTTAGGTAGTTATTTGGGCTTAATTGGGCAATGGGCCTGGTTGGTTTTAAATTGGTTAATTAGTGGGTTAAATGCTTTTGGCTTTAAATTGGGTAATTGAATAATTGGGGTAGGCTTCATTTATTTATTATTTCCTTTTCAAATTTTCATTTTATATTTTTGAAACAAGAATCATATTTCTTAAAACAAAAGTTACCCGGACAAAAATGGGGTACTACATCCATCATTCTAGAATGTTGCCTCACATGGGTCTCATTCGATAGGAATGAAGCTCAAGTTCCACAACCTTCCTCCTACATGACGTTCAATTAACCTACAGGAATTACGAGTCTATACTCGATCTTCCCATGTGGCTCTAATGCACAACAAATGGCATGCCATAAAATTTATATATATATATATATATATATATACAAGCAGTCTCTCATACAGATGTCTGTACTTCAATACTTTACGGGCTTTTAATATACACCGTTTGATTTGATCAACTGTGTTGCTCAATTTTGTAAATAATTACCTTCATCTGCCTTAAACTCAACCCCGAACTAGTTCTTCTCTGAAATCATTCTCTATGACTCATGCAAGCTATTGTGATTTTGATCTAGCTTCAACAACCAACTTGCGACTCCGGCTCTATCTCTGTCCACAATCACGAGATCGACATAGATCTTGCCACAAGCGCGCCACTCCGAGGTGACGCATGTTCTCTACAGCCAGCAACCGTCGCAGCGTTACTTCTCCGGTCTAGGGCTTGTCATCTCCAGCCAAATCGCGATTTCGATTCTTTTTTAACTTATCTCCGCAAAGACAAGAGCAACGCGTTTTCGAGTCTTATCCACATATAGATTCATGCTTCAATGAAGATGGAATCTTCGTATATGGAGCTTCAAGCCTGGAGAATCATGGTCCAACTTTGATAGTTCTTCTTCTCTAAAATCATTTTTCATGGAGATTTTTTTTATGTTCATTGATTTTTTAGTGTTCATATACAGGGGTGGAAGAAACTGGACCGAACCGCAAAACAAAGTTCGGTTCGGTTTGCTGTTTATCAGTCCGTTTTTTATTTATGAAAATTAATTTCGGTTTTAAATGGAAAATTGAAGTTCATTTACATGTTTTAAATATATATATATAATATTAATTAGTTATTACTTATTTACTTATTAGGTAGGTAATATATGGCAAAAATACTCAAATACAACATACATTCGACAAAATCGGCTTAAACCGAAAAATCGAACCGTATTAAACGGTTTGGTTTGGTTCAATTTTCTTTGTTATTCGGTTTGGCTCGGTTTTACATATTTGGGTAAGTTAAGTTTTCCTTTTTTTCGATTTCGGTCTCAAATTGAACCGAAAACTAAACTTCCACCCCTATTTGTATATACCATCTCTGTGTAATTCCTGCTGTGGTTGTTATAGCTTTTTGATTTTTTCATCAAGAGGTGTACTAGTGCGCTGGATACACAATTTTATTGTACGAAAAACCCTCTTGAAGTTAAAAAAATCTACACTTTCAATGTGATTGTAGCTATTGGTTGCATGCTTTCGATTTTATTTGCTTAATGAACTTAGTTAGTGAAACAATGTCATAAAAGCCTAATTTAGCCATTGCTTGGATTTTGTTTTCCACATATAAGAATTGGTTAGATTGCCCTGCATACACACTGTCTCTGGTGGTTACATTTTTAGATCTTCCAAATTTGACACAGTCCATCCATTCCCTCCACTCCAGTTTTCCATCTATGCAATAGTTTAAGCAAGTCTCACATCAAGTTAGAGCAAAAATCATTCCCAACTATACTCTATGGCATGCCTTTTTATAGAAACAAAATGCCATATAGTATTGTCATCTGCAGACTATATCCTCCAAAATGCCATATAGTTGTAAAAAAAATTTGAAAGAGTCGGGAGACTAATAATGAAATAAATACATAAAGCAAGTTTCAAACCTAAATAATTAAGATTCGTGTTCTGCTATCAGGATGAAAGAAACAAATATGAAGCACACCTATGGTTCATACCATGATAATATTTAATCTCAAGCAAGATAATAATCTTCCAAAGTTGAACCATGAATCTCCATTTACAAAAATCTCCATCGAAGTTGACCCATGTAATCTGGCATAGCCTTTGTGGAGAAGACGAACCCTAGGTTGGAGGCTTGAATGTTGCTGGCTGTAGAGAACAGAGATGCGTTCGCGATTGTTGTTGGAGATAGGTCAAAATTGGGGCGATTGTTGTTGAAGGTAGTCGAAATTAGGATTTGAGCAAGCGAGCCAAGAGAATGATAGCAAAGGAGAAAAAAACAAATGGGGGTAATTATTTACGAAATTGAGCAACACCAATGATCAAATCAAACGGTGTATATTAAGAGCTCATAAAGAATTGAAGTACGGGCATCCATATGAGAGGCTGCTTGTGTGTGTGTGTATGTGTGTGTGTGTGTGTATGTATATATATATACGAGTCCTACTTATATATTAACAATTCATGATGCATGAACAAAAACCATAGATGCTTGATATAAGACCAAGCAATCGATCGAGAATGCATAACAATTTAGAGATTTCGAGAATACCCTAGGTTCATTCTTCCTCAAGAAGCAATTAAGGAAAGATTTGATTGTTACCCAAATTTTTCTGTCTTATTAAGTGATCAAAATCTTTTAGATAAATTAACCCTAAACATCAAAACACACAATTAAAAAAATGCCCGTTGGATCTATTCCAATTTCCTTAATTTATAGGATTCATTACAAAGCTATGTCATATGCTTTTGGTTCCAAAGCTTTATGCAAATCAACAAGAGGAGAAACATTATTAATCCAAACAAACATTGCTAGATCTAATATGACAGTCCCTAGGACCATCAAATGGAATGAAATTACATTACCCAAAACTTGGGAGTTACAAGGGGTTGTACCTTCTAAAAAAGTCAAAAATACAAACACAGATTATATTACTCAAACTACTGACGGAAAAGTAGAGATTACATTTAGTTCTCAACCTCACTCAATTGATTTACAAAATCTTCATCTTTGTTATTCTTTTAAATTAGAACCAGGGCTTCCAACTCGTAATTCTTTCTCTATTGCACCAAGTACCTCTTACAAAACTTAACATCCATTCCCCTATGCACCAAGTATTTCTTATCGATCAGACTTACATGGTGTAGACAACACTAGTTCTATTCCAAAACCATTTTATAATGTCCAACAATCGGAGTCTCATACCAGCTCAATTCTTGAGCCAAAAGATTCTCCTCCAATGTCATCTACTTATTCTGAAATGGTTGACAACCGTTATGTTTCCGAATTAAATGTCTTAGTTAATGACTTTGTCATTAACAAAGAATATCTTCAAAAAGATTTTTTATTCCTCTTATAATCTTCAAAAAAGAGAATTATTCCTTCATTATTATACAGAACAAAAATGTGAATCTGTTCAGAAAGAATATTATGAATTTCTAAACGAATACAAAATACAATTATTATTTTTTGACTGGTTTGAAATGACTCTACTAGACACAGGTAATAATCATCATTTTTGTTCAAACTATATCAATACTACCACTAGAGTCCAAACATGGTATGACACCACCAAAAAAACTACAATTGAGTCTGAACACCCACCACTCATCCAACTTAAGTTTCTTCTGTAATAGCCACACCATTAAAAGTTTCCAAAATCGAAGAATTCAAAAATCTTTTTGAACAAAATAATTTTACAAATTAACACGTCTCCATCATTGGACAACAGTTAAATAGAATTGAGGATTATGTTCAGAAGCCAACAAATTTCTCTGACCTAGAAAAACCTACCTTCAAATATTATGAAATACCATCCACATTTGCAAAAACACTAGCTCCTAATGTTAATGACTTTATCACTGAGTTGGACAAAAAATTAGAGCAACTTCGTGCTGATATAACTCAATTTCCCTCTTTAAAAATTCCTGACACACCTGAGACCTTATCAAAACCACGATTACACAACCTTGATAAAACTGATAGTGCATCTGAAAAGTTCGACTTTAAAGTCAACAAAATAAAATGTCAATCTCCTCAAAAGTTGTATTATTCCATAACCACTCCACTCAATCTTCTATTAGAAGAAAAACAAACTAATCAAATGAAATATAATGCAAATACTATTTATGAATGGAATATAGATGACATGTCTGATTACAATATTCTTAATCAATTACATCAAATGATAATGGTAAACAATGCTTACAAAACAAAAATGGATACTACCAACCAAGCCATTGTAAATTTAATTATCGCTGGATTTACTGACCAATTAAAAGGATGGTGGGATTACCATCTTACAATAGCCCAATAAAATGAAATACTTAATGTTGTCAAGACTACTTCTGTTGGTATGATAATCAAAATAGAATTTGGTGATGTAGTTGCCACTTTAATCTTCTAAATTTCTAAACATTTCTTAGGAGACCCTTCTAGTATTCGGGATAGGTCCTTAGAGCTCTTAGCTAATTTAAGATGTCAGAAATTACATGATTTCTGTCAATACAAGGATACTTTCCTAATTAGGGTGATGATGCATCCTAATAATAATGAATCCTTTTGGAAAGAGAAATTCTTAGCTAGACTACCAATCTTATCAGGTGATAAGGTTAGAGAAAAAATAAAATCTATCTTTAATAATTAGATACCGTACGATCAACTAACTTATGGCGATCTAGTTAATTATATTTAAACGGTAGGTTTACAATTATGTTCTCATATAAAGTTTCAAAAACAATTAAAATGGGAAAAATAAGTCTAAAAATGAATTAGGATCTTTTTATAAACAATGTGGTTACAAAGAAAATTGCCTAAAAGAAAATAGTTCTTAAAAATCATACAAGAATATGCCAACCCGATAGAGGTCCCGATTCTATCGAAAATCCTATACCCAAAAACCATTTTCTTATAAAATCCAAAAGAAAGAAAAAAACCTAAAAATAATCCAAAAATCAAATCCAAAAAAATCAGACCCTAAGTCTATAGTCAACAACAAATGTAATACACCATGACATATAGCAAGATATTTTCAAATTCAAAAACGTGTTAATGAATTAGAATTAGATGATAATGTTCTTGTAAAATTAGAGTTACTTCTCATAGATACTGATGATAAATCAACTTCACATCTTAGTAGTTCTGATAATGATCACCAATATGATGACCTCTCTACTTCATCTTTTGATCCAGAAATAAATATGCTTTCTCAAACCCAAGAGTTCTTAGACATTGTTAATCATATAGAAGATTCCCAAGTTAAGTTAGCTTACCTAGAAAAATTAAAACAAAACATAGTGAACCTCGACATCAAGATTGCACCACCAATCACACCCTATAACTTAAAAGACATTCTGTCCAAACATGATTCACAGCCCGAAATGAATGCTCCTACTCTTAAATATCTCCAATATGAAGTTTCTGAAATTAAAATGGAAATTAAAACTCTCAAGAATGAACAAATTTAGGATCGCTAGAAAATTAATGAATTACCTTCAACTATAGATAAAGGAAAAGTATTAATCACTTCTGAAAACCCCAGTGAAATAGAAGACATTGAAAGAATAAACAAAATCGAAATAGGGGGAGTTTTAGTGGAAAATTCATACAAAGATGATAATCTATTTATTGGGTTATTATCTCGTATTACCGGAAAAAAATGGTTTATCAAAATTATAGTTGCTATTCAAAATTCTTTCTCTTTTGATATAATTACTTTAGTAGATTTTGGTGCAGATTTAAATTGTCTTCGTTCTGACTTGGTTCTTCATCATTTTAGGAAAAAATGATAGAAGGGAAAAATCTACCAATGGAGAAAATCTCAAAATTCTTTATAAATTATCTAATGTTATGATAAAAAATTCTGATATTGGTTTCACCACTAGCTTTCTTGGCATAAAAAATATTACTAAATATGTTATTTTCGGAACCCCATTCTTAGAATTAATTAAACCATTTCAAGTAAATTTTGACGGGCTCCATACTTGTTTATTGGGAAATTATTTATTTTTCCATTTCATTCAAAAATTTGTTATACGAAAAATTAATCACTTAAAATAATGCTCTATTCATGATTACTCACTTAATTTTATTTTTTCATATTCGATAAGCACTTCCTCTAGACGCGTACGTGGCTACGATTCTCCACCCAAAACGAGGTCGAATACCCAAAGATTATCAAAAGAATGCTATGCTTTACAAGAAGCCACAATTTTAGTAAAAATGTCATGGGCCGATATTGCCGATGAATAAGATCAAAAGACAGCTACGACTAAAGCAAAAGGTAAACATGTAATTTCTTCAAAATCTCAATTTGACATTCCTGAAGAAATTTTAAATAATCCATCCTTATTAGAATGGATTTATTCTCTTCAAAAAAAACTTAAAAAACTGATTTAGCCATCCAAGCACAACAGCAACCCCTTGCTTCATCTTTAGTGCTTTCAAACAAAATTTTAAAATTTGCTGCTGACATTGCTTTTAAAACAAATGAAGACCCAGCCCTCTCTTAAAATATCAAAATATTTTGTTATATACGTTTTGGTTAATTTCTGATAAGGGTATTACATAATTTAGTTTAATTAAAGGTATTCCCTGAACAAGAATTTACAATTTAATGTTATTATTATTATTTTCCTTTGGCATTTTGGGTCGGGGTATTATAGAAGGTTTGAGGTCTTCTATTTGCAATTCACTATTAGCAAGAACCTCAATTGGTTCCTCTTCATAAATTACCTTGGTCCCATTTTGTCCCCATGTTTGACAATCTATCAGACAATCCAATACGGCATAAACTTCTGCATTTTTTATTGTGGTCTACACTACCTCATTTTCTATTTGAGTATACTCTTTCATAGGACTTCTTCAATTATTGGAACAGTGCTTGGCCTGTAAGGCACCACTATTGATTGCTTGAGCTTTTGTTTAGCTTTCTTAAGAGTGAAATTGAATCCATTCATGGATGTTTAGATGAATTTTGGACCTCCTTCTTTGGTTTGGCCAAAAAACTTGATTGTCCTGACATCATTGTCATAGCAAGTCGCCTCCACATTATTTTAGTCTGTCTCGAATAGTCAGCCATCAGCCTACACTACTTTCACATCATTTTTGTTCCAAAACAACAAGAATTGTTGTAGAGTGGACGGTGCACACCAGTCCCTTCCAAGCAAAGGATGATACTTTGCATTGGAATTAATGGCAAAGAAATCAGTTAATAAAGTCTTACCTCCTATTTTGAGCTAGACATGAAGTACTCCTATTGCCTTAGTGATTTCTCCCGTGAATCTAGTCATAGTAACTGTCGCAACCGGTTTTGCGAAAAAGAATTTTAAAAGAAGACTCGCCACCAATTGTAATAGGTGCAATTGGTCACCAATAAAAATAATTTGGTCTGCGAAAATCCAGAAAAATGGGTAAGTGAGTTTGTTACGCATGGGGAAGGTGTGAGGCACCCCACAACGTCTGTTTTAAAAACAGTTGTCAATTTAATTTTTATTATCCCATTAAATGATTAAGAAAATCAAACATGACATTTTAACAAAAATATATACATGAAGCATGATAATTATTTACAGGATATAAAAGTTATACTGAGAGTCTAATATTGAGGTTCATGGGACTTTTCCATCCAATGGTCAAGTGTCCATGAAACACTCTCACCTCAAGAATTTTCTCCGAAGGTGCATCCAATGCATTCCCCAAATTAATTCCATCGTCGGTTAAGGCTTTCAATATAATTTTTATACACACATAAAATATATAATATGAATACTGAAAAATAAAAATAAGAACTCCTCTCCATTCAATGGTTAGGAATTCCCTAAA
This sequence comes from Euonymus europaeus, assembly GCA_963580455.1. NCBI lineage: Eukaryota > Viridiplantae > Streptophyta > Magnoliopsida > Celastrales > Celastraceae > Euonymus > Euonymus europaeus. The sequence continues at coordinate 9,570,602 of OY756957.1, read as the reverse complement.
AATTTCCTCAATAATCCGATCGAAAACATCCAATGCCACTCGATTGGTTCAGTCGTCGGATCAACCGCTACATGCTTCTAGCATCCTAAAATCATGTATGCAATTTTTATTATTTTTGTTTTCACTATTTACATAGCCTTAGGCCCAAATGCATATTTATAAATCCTAATTAATGCCCAAGGCCCCAACCTAAATCTAAAACCCAAAATACAACAAAACTCAAAAGAATTAAAATCTCACACATGTGCATGTAACATCCGGCCCATCAGACAAAAATCAAGAAACCCATAAATTTCTAAATCGGGCCCAAGCTTTACACCCTATCTTTTTGGCCCAAATTCCTAAAAATCCCTAATGCCCAAGTACTATGTATTAAACCCAAATAAACACCTAAAGCCTTAAATAAAATTTCAAGCCCACATACAACATTCAAAGACTAAAAATAAGGAGAAATGCACAAAATACAGTTTCAGAATAGTGACTTTTGGAGAGTCATCCATGGTTCGATTTGGCCGGTTTTTGGACAGTGGTTAGAGGACAGAGTGATCTTTATTTTGAAAGGTTGGATTATGATTCGAAGCTTCTGAAGGTGAACATATGATGGCAGTGAGGATGGTGGTTTGTGTGGTGATGTTGTGTAATGGAAGAGAAGAAGAATTGTGATGATGGCTTAAGTTGAAAGGAGAAGTTTAGGGCTGCTCGATCCAAGAGAAGAAAGATCTTTCCCCTCCCTCTCATTGAGTGATTTTTTGGGGATAAGAAGAGAAGAGGTGATGGTAGTGGTTAGGGTAGGTGGAGATTAGGTGAGAGTGGATGGATTAGTAGGTAGGAGTGGTTGGTAGGGTGATAGTGATGGAGGAGTGAGTGAAGATGGTGGGTGAGGGATTGTGCCCAAAAGCCATCCGAAACAAATATTATTGAGCCTCCAAAAATAAATATATTGGATCGAACCCGGACAAAAATAAGGTACTAAAGCTGCCCCCATTTGCCTGACCTTTATATAGTAATGGCGCGCAAAAGAGTAGTAAACCTATTTTTGGTCTAATTTCACGAAAATGCACGGGATCACTACAGCCATTCCTGGCTTGGGTGGGTATTAGAAAGGTTTTTTTTTTTTTGAAAAATGCTCGGGATCACTAGAGCCATTCCCGGCTTGGCTAATCATTGAAAGTGATTTTTGAAAAATGATCGGGATCACTAGAGCCATTCCCGGATTGGTTAATCATTGGAAATGATTTTTTGAAAAATGCTCGGTTTGAAAAATGCTCGGGATCACTAGAGCCAATCCCGGCTTGGCTAATCATTGAAAGTGATTTTTGAAAAATGATCGGGATCACTAGAGCCATTCCCGGATTGGTTAATCATTGGAAATGATTTTTTGAAAAATGCTCGGGATCACTAGAGCCATTCCCGGCTTGGCTAATCATTGAAAGTGATTTTTGAAAAATGATCGGGATCACTAGAGCCATTCCCGGATTGGCTAATCATTGGAAATGATTTTTTGAAAAATGCTCGGGATCACTAGAGTCATTCCCGGCTTGGCTAATCATTGAAGTGATTTTTGAAAAATGCTCGGGATCACTAGAGCCATTCCCGGCTTGGCTAATCATTGGAAATGATTTTTTTGAAAAATGCTCGGGATCACTAGAGCCATTCCCGGCTTCGCTAATCATTGGAAAAGATTTTTTTTGAAAAATGCTCGGGATCACTAGAGTCATTCCCAGTTTATCTGAAAATGATGATTTTTTTTTTGATTTATTATTTTTTGATTTTTGATTTTTTTTTAATTTTCCCTTAAACAGAAAAGATGCTCGGGATCACTGTAGCCATCTCCGGCTTGGCTGACATTTGAATGAATTTGATTTGATTTGATTTTTTTATTTTTAAATTATTATTATTTTGAATTATTGTATTTACATAAAGAAATTTACATGGGGACACTATAGTTATCCATGGGCTTGTCCGTGACATGGGCTGGACTTGGGTAGAAGATACATGAACTGACACTGTAGAGTTCTTAGTTGGGCCTTTCCATATTCGCGACCACATTCAACAGTTGCTCCCACCTTCGTCGGCTGGCCTCCGATTGATGCTCATGAGCCGGTGTTTCTTGAATACGGCGAGGTGGTGGTGGTCTAGTAGCAGACCGAGATGTGTCCCCCAGTAATAAAACTCGAGGCCATGATGCTTTTCGCCTCTTGGCAGCAGTGGAAATTTGGCTAATGCTTTTCTGCATAATGTTTACTGGATAAAATGGAGAGATTTGGCTTATAGGAGGACGAATGACTTTGCTCAAAACCAATCGGGTAACGAGCCATGGGAAATATAACTTTACGACCTTCGTCGGTCTATTTTCCAAGAAACTCTATGTCTTTAGAATAGTGGCCATAAAGAATTCTCCAATATCGAACCATACTCCCTTATACATATAGTATAGGGCATAAAGAATCTTACCCCGTCGCTGGTGGTGGTGGCCGATGGGGCAAAGGTTGTGCCGGAGAGCGTCGTCCAACAACCACCTTTTCGGTGGCAAATAAGAGCGGCGTGTAGCATTTACTTTCTTATCGCTCTGTCCTCAATACATGTCGTCAATTATCTCCCCCTAGAAACAGATACCGGCGCTTTGAAACCGATAGCTACATCATAAGAAGGGGGATACCCTAAACACTCGCATACGTCTGATGTGGTGAATTGAAGTTTTATATCGATTACTTCCACCTGGTAAATCGAATGTGGTCCAGTTCTCGTACGCGGCGGTAACATTTCAAGAGTCTCATAGAAATCACGAACTATACGAGGGTACATTGATAAGTCACCTGTAGGATCTGGGTTAACCAAAAATAACATAGAGTGATCCTGGAGGTAGTTCATAGCCCAACATGCGTTGGCATCTCTAAGAATTTGAAGGTCGAATCGTCATTCAGGAATAATTTCCACTTTAGCAAACAACGTGAGTGCTTGTAAGCTGGGTGACAGAGTCCCATCCATTAAATGAGATGAAAGATGGGTGAGGAATTTGAACGAAACGAAGATGAGCAATAATGGAGAATGAGGTGAGACAAACGAAAATCACCGAAAGTGAGTAATCATGTCGATAACGTAAAGAACAAAAGATGAAGTGATGAGATCAGAGTGAAAACGGTGATCGACTATCGGTGGAAGTGAAAGAAATTTTGAAAGAGATGAAATGATGAGAAAGATGATGCAAATGCTAGATATGGTAAAGATACACGACTCAGATAAGATGAAGAAGAAAAATTTGACCCTAAGAGAGAAAACGTTAAAGAGAAATCGTAAGATTTCAAAAGACGTTGAAAACTCTATATCACGGGTGATACGGTGGAAACGTGTCGCTTAGTAGAAAAGCGAAGAAATCAATCAGAAGAGACAAAAAATTGGCTATAAAGGAAGACAGAGAAGAAAAATGGGGATACACGCCTAAGCTAGTGATAGAGATGGAAAGTGACACGACTGAGACGGGGAGGAAAAAGATGACCAAAAGATACCAAATATTTTAAAAACACGAGCCACGAAAACGAAAGAAAGGAAGAAAGTCGTATATGCCAGAATTGTGAGAGTGACGGGGAAGAGACATGATAGAGATGGGGAAGAAAAATGATAGATACAAGAAAGAAGAATATGGTCGAAAGATATAAAACACATGTCATGAAGACTAACGAAATGAATAAAGTCACGCCTCCCTGAGTTGTGACTGGGACGTGGAAGAGACATGATAGAGATGGTGAAGACGTATGACTCAACAGTGAAGAAGAAAAATTTGTCAAAAGAGACAAAACTTTTGAACGAATGTCATGAAAGAGAAATGAGAAGAAATGTTGGAACACACGCCCGAACCATTACAGCCTCTTGTCAAGACAATGATTGAGAGTGACGGCTTGGTAGTTGAAACATGCAATCAACGCAGGAATACCATTGTTTCGTGGGCCACTCCCCACTTGACTAGCGCAAAATAATAGTGCATGGGATCTGTGATCCACTCCCCACTTGGGCAAGACATAAAATATTTGGAGAAAGAGATGCATACCTGATTCATGAAGATTGACTGAATTTGTACTGTTTGAACAAACCTGTCAAATGATAAGCAACATGCGATGATGATGCATGAAATGACATATATTGCTCAATCATGAATGTCTCACTTGGAATGAATGCAATCCTCTCAAGTTTTTTCTTTCCTTCCTTTTTTTGTTTTTTTTCTTCAATAATGACCAATTTTCTTGAAAACCCACACTTCTTAATTAAAACTTTGTCATTTTTATGTTTTGGATCATTCCTCTGCTAATAATACATGTCTCAAACACAGGTTTTTTTTAATCCCTTTTGCAGTGGAGAATACCAACATCTATCAATGTCCTGTTAAAAGTAATATTCTAATGCACTTATCACATTTTATGTCAAAACTTTGTCAATGATAAATTTAACAGTATGACTATGCATGTCAAATGGGAAACTTCTTGGAATACGAATGAAATGTGAAAATGGATGGGCAAAGTCAAAGAAATGATTGCTTCGATAAAGTTTAATAAAAAATGATGAGTGACGGTAGGAAGCTTATTTTGACTGAGAAATGGTGATGTCAAATAAATGAGAAATAGACTGAGTTTTCCAAGATAAAAATTGTGACAATTCAAAGATTACACTGAAACTGCCCCAGTTTTGGTGTGCCCCCAATTAACAATGATTAAATCCAATTTACGTCCGATTATTTCTGAACGTCTCATAATCTGTCAACAAGCTTTTTCTTCTGATCTAATGGTCGCACCAAAAACTGCTCTAATTTTGGTGCAGGTCTAAATTGACTATCACTATGCCTGAACTTTTTCATATCTGTCAACAGACCTCTCCTTTGGGCTGAATTCCTTCCAAGGTGAAATATGTGTGACACAGACCAAAACTGCCACAGTTTTGGTGTGTGTTTCAAATTACTGTCGGTAAATCTGGCTATTATGAAGTGTATTTCGTATCTTCACCCATATCAATACAAGTCAAGCTGACGTCCAATCTTGACACTGTTCAAAATTCAACAAGCCCGTGTCTCAACTCACAGTCCGAATTGAGTGTGCTTTTTTTGTCTTTTTCTTTTTCTTGTTTTTTTCTTTCTTTGCTTTTTTTCCTAATTTTGCCTAGAGCGCCCTTCCAGGTTTTCACTCTAGCGGGAATTTTTTTTTGTCATAATTATGCAAATGCCTCCATTGAAGATATGGAGTAAAACAAAACAGTTGTTCAATTTGTTCATTGGAAACAGATCAACAAACTTCCTCAAAAGATAAACAACAATAGAAATACATTGTCTGCAATGCACAACAATTAATGAAATGATGGAAAATAAAATCCTGATTGCAATCCCGGATGTTCATGATTTTCTAGAGGATAACAGTCCTGTTGTTGGGCTTGTGCAGTAGAAAACTGCATGGTATGCATTCCAAAATCATTGGACGACTGATTAGGCATGTGTGTCATGGTTCCATGGTTGCCTGCAATATATGTCACTAACAGATCAATACTTTTGGACAAGTGATCCAGACGTGCCTCAATCTGCGTTAACCTTTCAGCTACGTTAGTGGTTTCGGATGACTGAGAATGATGAACAATAGGGGGTTCAGCCATAGTAGGAGTCCCAAAGAACTCCAGCTTTCATGCACAATGTGCAGATCAGAGAGGGCAAACAAAGCCCTATGGTTGTTGTATTGTGACAACTGTGCGCAATGGAATTATGCAAAACTTTGCCAATATCAACTGATTTTCCATGTAGAATACAATAAAGCAAAATTGCTCTATTTTTGGGAATATCTGTTGAATGAGTGCTTGGCATGAGCTTCGCCCAGATAAATCGCATCCAAGTCCTGCTATTTTTTGTCATAGCAGATGTGGGAAATGAGACTTCCACCACGTTAAATTTCTTCCAGGCAGCTCCTCGCTTATACAACGTACGAATCACTTCATCCATAATAGTATCAGACTCCAACAAGGCCGAGAAATCGTCATTGACGATGTCTAAAAGATTGTAGACAGCATTGATGGTTTTGCTATCAAATGGGACCATCATACCCCGAACATATACATGTTCATACCCTACAACTGCATTTGCATAAAATTGCCTTACCACTGGGACAACTACGGGTTTTGGCTGTGCAACAAAATCCTCCCAACCTTGCTCAGCAATAATTTTTGCAATTGCAGGCTCTGCTGTTAAAGAAGTTTGCAAACCTCTATCTGGAATAATTTTTCTCCCCATTATTGATTCTCGATATTTCTTAACCGCTTCCTAACAGATAAAGCGATTTAGATCAATCATTTGAGAGGATTGCTCGAATGGTCTTTTGATAGCCATAGAGATGAGCTAACTGAGGTGGTTCAAAATCAACCCGTGAAATGGGAGAAGATCACGAAGGATTTCAAACAAGGAGTTTTAGCGGTGTAAGAAAAAGGGAAAAATTTGGCAGATGGCCTGCTAGTAAATCTGAGTTGACGATGAAGAGGTGACTCAAAGATAAAGAAGACGAAGTTGGCCAGAAGATAGAAACAACATTGAAGAAGGGTTTCAATAAAATGTCATGAAAGAGAGAGAGGAGAGGAAAAGTCAGGATACATGGTTGAGTATATGGAAGAGACCACAAAAAATGCGGCTCAAGGTGGCGAAAGAGACAAAAATCATTAAAGAAAAGTTGAAAAATTGGCAAGAAAAGGAGACAATGGAGGAAGATTGGAATACCTGCCTCAATTAGTGATAGAGATGGTGAGTGATTGTAAAATATCTCGTTTGGCAACCAAAAGATCCATAGACAAGGAAATCACTCATTTAACAATAGAACTTGTCTTTACATGGTCAATATAGTAAACTGATACTATTTGCTCCCCAACCATGTCCATTATTGATGGTATCAGTTCAAATCATTTCAGCCGCATTAAAACCGTTGGTCTTAATCACATAGTCAATGCACGTTATCCTCACCATTACCACCATTATCAATCAACACGTGGTCACATAACAAAAGTAATTATTGCACTATCCACTTGTATGGGAGCCACATATTTCTTTCTGAATTTCTTCCATAATCTGTTTGGTTTCCCTATCATTTTTTGAGTCATTTGACCAATATTCTCCTCCCTCACTGTACCTGAGGATTCAAATCTAACATCCATGTCAGGGTGGCAAAAGACCTTCTGATGATATCTCAAATTTATTCCCCGTGTCAGAGAAGGATTCAACATTATTGATTGAGTGCACCCAAAAACTGTTTCATTAGGTTCATCTTTTTCATTATCGTCAATTCCAATCTTTGTCAATGGAATGATAGAACGTATGAGATTTAACATTTGGGAATGATGGAAAAATGAAAGAGAATGGTTTTGAGAATTTTGAGCAAAGACCTTTATTCATGGTGAACATAGGGAAAAACATAGGAACAATGAAATGATGTAACATGCAACAGCCATATTAAAATTTCATCAAAGACAAAGCAAAGACTCGCTCATAACAAAACCCAATAAGTGATCATGAGCTAGACCACAAATGGTTGTGCATTTAGAGATTACTTCTGGAGGCAATTGATAAGATACTAGAAAATTCCAAACTGATCCAGTTACTAAGCTCAAAAACCAATGGGCGAGAAATGATTAGTAGCAAAGTTTTTGACTTATTTATATAACCGCAACATGAAGATTAAAAGTCAATGCCCCAATATTATCGATTGCCAGCTCTATTTCCTTCTCTGTTTTTTTTTTTGATACCAACTTCATTAATATATGCATGATTGTGAATTTATGTGCATCCTATGAACAAAGAACTAATTGTACATGTGATGGTAATGAATGACACATATATACATAGATAAAACCTAACTAATATATGCAAAATAATACAGGAAATGTATATACAGACATGTATGAGTGAAAGAGGGGTATATACATGGGCGTAACTTTAAATGATGTATGCAAGATAAGTACATAAAACCTTTATGTACAATCAAAACAATATATGTACGAATCAAAACAAAACATTATATACAACAAACATAACAATGTATGTACAACAAAACAAAATAACATATACAACACCAAAAAGACATAAGGTTAGAAGTAGTTTCCTGTGTCCTATGACTATGGTCATTGGCTGTGGAAAATCTAGGCTCTCGACTTATCCCCCACCAGTGTCCATTACTGGAATAGCCAGGGTCCCTCTTAACAGAGGAGTGGGTCGAGTGAGGATTTTTCGCGAGCCTGCACGGGGTTTGAAATCCCTCGAAGGTCTCGTTTACTTCATCCTCTCCTAAGGGTATTAAGTCCGAGTTGTTGGACTCATGAAAAGGGTATAGTGCACGATGTGTGAGAACAATAATATAAAAAAAAAGCTCACAAAGCACAACACATTTTTTAAAAAAAAATAAAAAAAGAATATCAATGAAAAATAAAAAATAAAAACTAGAGAAATAAAACACCAAATATATTTAAAACAAACAAAATCAAATAATGGGATAAGAAAAATTAAATTTAGAAGGCCCAACTCAATAGTTTTTTAAAGATATATATATACATTTAAAAACTAGTATCCCCAGCAGAGTCTCCAGTTGTTGCAACCGCTTTTGCGAAAAAGAATTTTAAAAGAAGAGTCGCCACCAATTGTAATAGGTGCAATTGGTCACCAATAAAAATAATTTGGTCTGCGAAAATCCAGAAAAATGGGTAAGTGAGTTTGTTACGCATGTGGAAAGTGTGAGGCACACCACAACGTCTGTTTTAAAAACAGTTGTCAATTTAATTTTTATTATCCCATTAAATGATTAAGAAAATCAAACATGACATTTTAACAAAAATATATACATGAAGCATGATAATTATTTACAGGATATAAAAGTTATATTGAGAGTCTAATATTGAGGTTCATGGGACTTTTCCATCCAATGGTCAAGTGTCCATGAAACACTCTCACCTCAAGAATTTTCTCCGAAGGTGCATCCAATGCATTCCCCAAATTAATTTCATCGTCGGTTAAGGCTTTCAATATAATTTTTATACACACATAAAATATATAATATGAATGCTGAAAAATAAAAATAAGAACTCCTCTCCATTCAATTGTTAGGAATTCCCTAAAAATTTCCTCAATAATCCGATCGAAAACATCCAATGCCACTCGATTGGTTCAGTCGTCGGATCAACCGCTACATGCTTCTAGCATCCTAAAATCATGTATGCAATTTTTATTATTTTTGTTTTCACTATTTACATGGTCTTAGGCCCAAATGCATATTTATAAATCCTAATTAATGCCCAAGGCCCCAACCTAAATCTAAAACCCAAAATACAACAAAACCCAAAAGAATTAAAATCTCACACATGTGCATGTAACATCCGGCCCATCAGACAAAAATCAAGAAACCCATAAATTTCTAAATCGGGCCCAAGCCTTACACCCTATCTTTCTGGCCCAAATTCCTAAAAATCCCTAATGCCCAAGTACTATGTATTAAACCCAAATAAACACCTAAAGCCCTAAATACAATTTCAAGCCCACATACAACATTCAAAGACTAAAAAATAAGGAGAAATACTCAAAATACAGTTTTAGAATAGTGACTTTTGTAGAGTTATCCACGGTTCGATTTGGCCGGTTTTTGGACAGTGGTTAGAGGACAGAGTGATCTTGATTTTGAACGGTCGGATTATGATTCGAAGCTTCTGAAGGTGAACGTATGATGACAGTGAGGATGGTGGTTTGTGTGGTGATGTTGTGTAATGGAAGAGGAGAAGAATTGTGATGATGGCTTAAGTTGAAAGGAGAAGTTTAGGGCTGTTGGATCCAAGAGAAGAAAGATATGTCCCCTCCCTCTCATTGAGTGATTTTTTGGGTATAAGAAGAGAAGAGGTGATGGTAGTGGTTAGGGTAGGTGGAGATTAGGTGAGAGTGGGTGGATTAGTAGGTAGGAGTGGTTGGTAGGGTGATAGTGATGGAGGAGTGGGTGAAGATGGTAGGTGAGGGATTGTGCCCAAAAGCCATCCGAAACAAATATTATCGAGCCTCCAAAAATAAACATATTGGACCGAACCCGGACAAAAATAGGATACTGCAGTAACCTTTGTTGGTACCAAATCATCATTTGATATCCCAATAGCATTCAGCAATGATACTGGCATAGTGTTGATCGAAGAGCCATTGTCTCTCAGCACTCTGCTAATGAGCAAGCCATTTATATGAGTTTGAATGTAGAGTAGCCTAATATGTTGTGTCATCTGATGAGATGGCTTCGCAAAAATCATCCTCTTTGGCTTCTTATTATCAATGATCCGGATAATGACCGTGCTTTGGTCACCTTCATCCTTAAAATCCTTCTTATTTACCTTAGAAGCTTAGTAACAAAAAGGTAGCACCACTCACATTGCATGCAAACTGAACAAGTATTGATCCTATCATTAAAGTCCTAGTAGTATATGTTACTTATGGCATACCAGCCATGGCTACATCTTCAGCTTCCACCTTGCAGTCTACACTAACCTTTGCAACAACTGTGTACTTGATTCTCACCTACAATTGAGAAGTTTTTCTTCCTTTCCAATCATCGCTAATTGACTTTTTTCTTATGTAGCTTTGCCGCTTTATTGTTCTACTCATGGTATCATAGGTAGTAGGCAACAACTGTCTCTATAGCCTATGTTTTTTTGTTTGGCTAAGTGACAAAGATAACTTCTTATGTTGTACTCTATGCTAGTGACTATCATTTTCAATCAGGGGAGGTTTAACAAATCAAACTCAGTTTAAGAAGCATTCAGCATGTTTTTTTGTCTTCTCTCTACGATCAAGAATCTTCTTTGCTACTGAAGTTTCGGGTGACTTAACCTGCCATTACATCCTTGAAAGCAGCCTTTAATGTTTCTTAGCATCCATGAGGGTACTCAAATCAGTGGTAACCACACTGATCGTGGCCCAGTAAATGGATCCTCTTCAATCAGCATGGTGTCCTTATTAAAGAACTTGATCTTTTTCTTATTAATGTGTTCCTCTAGTAGGTTACGCAGTCCTCATCATTAAATGGAAAAGTGAGACCATAGATCGTGGTACTTACAATAATATTTTCCTTTGACCTCATTTTTAGAGGGGATTTTGTGACTAACTGGTAGTTTCAAGAACTTCTCCTTAATTAGCTAGTCATAAATATTTTCAATCTTGATAACATCAAAAGTGTATTGTTGGGCACCGACAAACAGCTTCCTAACACCATCTTTTGGCTTTGCAAGTGCTGGATAAATAACTGACTGTGAAGATTTGACCAACTCAACAACCTCTACTTCATGTTGAACTTCTTGAAAATAGGTCCTGGCAGTGCTTTTTCTTTCTCGACTCTTCCTTCAAGAGATCTTCATAATATATTACGTTGGCTACAAGTTCATAAAGGTCACAAAATTTCATACCTTAGAACTTTTTACAAAGATCTATGACTAAGCAGCTATGCCATCTTGACATATTCAATCTATGGCATGATAAATATACATTGATTTCTCATCTTCTTAAACCTAGTCAAGAACGCATGTGTATTCTCACCAAACATTTGGGACAACTTTGAAAATTTTGCCATGCAAAACTCAGGTTTAGATTTGAAGAATTGGATGTGAAATTCCTTCTCTATGTCATGCCATGTGCCTACAGAGTTTCTTGGCATTTTGGAGAACTAAGTGAACGTTTTTCCTATCAAAGAATTTGGGAAAAAATGCATTCTAAAATTATTCAAAGTTATCATAATTAGTCAACTCACCACATCGGACTGTTAATCATCCAATATATTCAACAGTTGACAAGCCTTCTTCCCTAGAGAATAGAGTGAAATCAAGGACTTTAAATCCTCTGGGATATAGATTTTCTCCATCAATGTAGTCCACGTAGAACTTATGGTACTTAGGTTTCCCTATCAATCTCAACCTAAGACCATACAACTCCTGAACAACACTGTTGACTGCATCAATATTAAGCAGTCAATAAGTTGTAGTCGGATTTTCATAAAGAGTGACTATATTATCCTTGGACTTATCTACTCTGGGATTGCAGGAAGTACCCTCCATAGGAAGAGCATGAACATAGCCTTTGGAGCATTTGAGACATTGGTTGTTGGAAAGACTTGGGCATAGTCTTTCTCGGTGAGCTCCAAATACCATTCTTGTTTGTGCCAGCAACCTGTGGTTGTGACAGACTGTTGTCCCTTTTGTTTGGTAGAAAGTAGCAGAGATCATACTATGGGAGGCCATCAATAGAAATGGAATCATGTGTGTCCCTATTCTGCCCCATGAGTACGGAGTTTCCAGATGGCCTTCTATTAGTTTCTTAGATTCACGAACAGTGGCCTGAATAAAACCAACAAGCTTGGCTTCCATTCTTTCAATTTGGTAGTAATATAATTGGTTTGTGAATGGCTTGGACTTCTAGAACTTCCTTTACCCTCTACAAGGGACATGCCTTGAAAAGAAGAACTTCTTTCTTCTTTAGTAGGTGAATTAAATCCTTCCAATGCAGACCTATCTTAGGTTTTTACTCCTGTGTTAGTTTCATTTCCATTCTTCTTTGAAAGTGTTCTAGTCGGCATCACTAATGCATCCCACCAAGTGTGCCAAAAATTATATTTTTGGCTCCTTAGGTGTGATGCAATCTGATTATTTTGGTTAGTATGTCAGAGACTTGCAGTCAGTCTCAAAGTATGATGAAACGATATAACCAATCTAAATTCGAGTCAAATGATTATGCGAGGTACAGAGAGGCCTCAAATACCTCTAGAAACTTTGGATTCACTAAGAGTATGTTTCACCAAAACAAAAGATGAAAACTATAAAAAAAAAAATAACAAGAGAGCTTGTTATACTCTCGAGAGTTTAGTTTTTTTGGGTGTGCACGAGAGAGACTTTACATTTTTCATTTGTACTACTTATACTTGCCCATATTGCTACTCAAAAAAGCGAGCACTAGACTAATATATAGTCATTTCACTAATAACTTCCTCTGCACTCACATTCAACCTAATGACTGTCTAATATGATTAACTACCATCTAGCACATGCCTACATTTACTCAACTATGCTGCTAAAAGTATGACATGTTCTTTGCCTCTAAATATGCCTTGTTTTAAACTCCAATTCTAGCCCTTGATTCGATTTGAACTTCATAAAAAAATCCATTCTTTGTAGCTACCCAACATGAAACCAGCTAACCGCATGACACTTGACAACTCTTGAACTTATCCTTTCTACTGAGCCTAAACCTAGCCCAATCTGAGCAACAATCCCTTAGTGTTTAATTTAATCTTCCACTAAATCATACAGACTAACAAAGCTTATGCAACCCGAACTATGAAGCCTAATCACCAAACACCACTTACTCCAATGGCGTAGATTGCCTACGGTCAAAATAAGATACAAAAACATGAATATAGGAACTAGCCAAAAAAAAGGCACAATCTTTTACAAGGGCTTCCCCAAGCCTAACACTAAAAGGGCCTAGAGATTGAGCATGTCTAGCTAAGATATGAACTACATAATTACAAAACCTTTTAGCATAACAAAAAGTGAAAGGTCCCATCACAACAACTAAGTCCTTAATGGAGTCAAGAAAATGACCAAACATTGAGGCTTGATATGAGCCATCCACCAAGGCGACGACTAAAATAATCGAGTCAAACTCGACCACCAGCTCTTTAAAACCAGTTTCAATGCTAATTTTTAATCCCCACAACACCACCGTAATTTCAACAATAATTGGGTCGAAAACTCCTTGAAGAACATAAAAAAGCCATGAAAACATACCCATTACGGTCTCGATCTCGGATAACACCTCCAACACCAATTGATTTTTCAAGCCTAAAAACTACCCCATCTACATTCAGATTTAGGGAACCTTGAACAAAATTTTGCCATCTTTGGCTTGAATTCTGACCCCTAATAGCCTGAGCATGAGGAGCGGAAATTTGCAAAAGAGTTAACTCTTGAATATTGCCCCTCACATTGGCTTGCCTCTGAGATGCTTCTGCTCATGCATGAACATATTATGGATGCTCCAAATAGCTCAAAGCCATGACAATAAGGAGGCAGGCCCTCTCTTTGGAACTATGAGACAAAAACTCAACCAACCAATCAAAGAAAATAAGATTACAACCCACTCTTGAATAAGATAATGGAATAGTCATTCGACAAACTTCCTTTGCCTAGAAACAATAAATTAAAGCATGAGATGTATTCTCAAAAGGAAGAGTAACATGAAGTAATCTGGCAAACCTTTTGCTGGTAGACATTAGTCAAACAAGAAAGTGCCCCTTTAGTAGCCTGCCAAGCAAAAAATGTTTGATCTTACTCAAAATCTCCAAACTCCAAATCTTGGCCCATGGATATTCACCTGACTCAGATGAGAATCTGCCAACATTACTAGAATATTGTCTCATTAACTCCCCTCCCACCACATGAGAACTAGATTTTACTGAAAAATTTCCCTTTCAATCATAGTGCCAAATCATTCTATCATGAGACAGGAAAGGGATAAGAGGGATTCACATAATTAAGTCCACATCTTGGCGGATAAAAAGTTGACATACACATCATTCATTCAACGTTGTCGTGCTAGCTCAATAAGGGAACTTGTTGGAGCTTCCTTAGAAGGCATTGAAATATGAGAAATTGGTTTTAAAAAGTAAAAGATGTCGCAGCCATGGATCACAGCCCACTTGCACAACTACTCCAGGCCCAATCTACCATCTAATTCCTCTAGATAAGAGTCTTTGTGTCCCCCAGATACTACGCCATGCAAATGAAAGGTTAGGGCATAGGAACGCATGAAGAAAATCTCTATGGGGGAAGTATTTTGCCCAATGAACGTGCACAAAAAAAGATTGTAAGTCTATTTAAAGGCGCTAGTCCTGTGTGGCCAACATCGCTTGATTAAAACATTCAAGATTCTAAAAGCTCAAACGACCATATTTTCTTTGGAGAACATAGCTGCTCCTAACTTAACCAAGAAAATCTTTTTTTGTCATCCTTATTACCCCACTAGAATTTTGTCATAATCTAAGATAATTCATTGCACACCAAAATTGACAACTTAAAAGCAAGACATAGAATAAGTCTGGATAGCTTATAAGATGGCCTTTATCCACATTTCCTTCCCACCCTTTGATAAAATTTTCTCCATCCATCCCTTGATTTTGGCCATAAAAACCATTTTAGAGAGTTCTAAAGATCTCTCATTTTTGAGTAGCCGATCATAGATGGCCAACCCAAATACTTTTGTTGTTAGTATGAACTAATCACATTTAGCCACTAACCCACCTCCATTTGCCATTCATTGTAGTATTGAGGCTAAAATTGAAACTTGATTTATCTAGATTGACTTGAAAAAACATCACATGAAATAGTGTAATGGGCCCTATATTGGCATGGGTTTAATAACAATTGTTGGGTTGATACCCATAGTATGATAATTGTGTGATATGTACATGTATGGAGTATAATTTAAACTCTTTTGGATAAATATGCGGGTTGTCTATACCATGCAAGTCTTTGTAGAGATAATGATGGGTTTTATTGTAGAGTTATTCGTAACTAGAACTCTAAGACTTAATAAGATAACCTCGATTAAATATTTTAGGCTTAATTGGATAGGTTTATCTATCATGAGAGTTTATCTTCTATCTCTTTGTTGTGCTTATCTAATACTCTTAAAAGGTAATATTAAATTATCACATGTGTTTGTCTTTTTATAGGACTTATTGTGTGATAAGCTAATTTGTAACTTCTAGGTAAACTTTGGAGGTTACCCTGGATTTGTTTGGTTGCAGTATCTTTCAGGTAAGCTTCCAATAGGCTCGAGAGGTTACTTTACAGCCAGATCTGAATTAGCAGATGTTTGTGTTTCATTGAAATACAATTTCTTATTGATCTCGAATATGATTTTATCTAGATAAAATTGGTTTGGATATTATTTTATTCAAGAGATAACTCTCTTGCATTTTTTTTGATAAAGGACTCCTTGTGGATAAGTTGTTGGATAAAAAACTAACCATTTAATTGGGATAAATATTTGTTAGTTTTTATGTTAATCCTATGTAGCTGTTATCTTCTGGATAACATCTTGATTGACATTCTCATCTATTAGAAGGAGTTTAGGACATCTATATAAAGCTCCTGTCCATGAATTTTTTTTTACCAAAGTTTGAGAGAAGATTTGGTTGAGAGTATGTGAGCTTCGTGTATTTATTTTTCTACTCTCTTTCATGTTTATTTGAGCAGTGCAAAACTATATTAGTTATGAGAGAGTGTGAGTTTGATGTTTTAGTGTTGTTCTTTGTGTTTGTCGAGTTGATCTAAATGAGGAAGAAGAAGAACATTTTTTGCACGACTGGTGTAACCTACACAGGTTAACGCAAGGTTACTTGGAACCTACTTCAAGCTCAAAGACTCTTGGAGGCACCAAGAGAAATCTCAAATCATAATTGACGTGTTGATTTGGTTCAAAGCATACGCTGAGTAAATTTGTATAATCGAGTCATAGGTAATGATAGATTATAAACTTTTATTCACATAGTGGATTGCTTTGAAAGGCTGGTCGCTTAGACACGAGATTTTCTGCCAGTCAGAGTTTTCTCATTAAAATTGTGGTGTTCTTGTTTACTTTATTTTCAAAATTATTTTGTATGATGTTACTAACATCTTTGCAAAGGAGATCTCATTTGAATTTCATTTATCAACGAGTTTGAATGTCAATAGTGAAAGGGTATAGTGAGCCTAAGTCCATTGATGAAAAAGGTAACAAAATTCATAAACCTTCTGAAAATTGAACTAAAGGTGACCTTGACAAGGCAACTTAGAATATTAAAGCACCAAATACTTTATTTTCCACTTTGAATATTTCTGAGTTTTGCAGGATCTTGCATTGTGATAAGGCAAAATAAGCATGAGATTTATTAGAATTGACACATGAAGGCACAAATCTGGCCAAATGTTCAAAACTTTTAAAACTTACTTCTGGTTTTGAAGGTCTGAAGATGTAAGAGCGTGAGATATTTGATGACTTCTAAGTAAAGTTGAGTGACATAGTCAATTTCTCATTTACTTTTGGGGAACCGTTTAAACCGAGTAAGGTGGTAAGAAAAATTATCATATCTTTAATTGTGAAAGTTCAAGCGATCGAGGAATGTGAAGACATTGATAAATTAAGGTAGAAGAATTAGTTGACTCTTTACAAACTTTTGATGCAGGTTTTCTTAAACCAAAAAAATCTTAAGGGGTTGATCTTCATTCTTTTGATGCAACTAACAATGTTAAAGATGATTTGTTGCCTCTTTGAATTTTTTTTAAGAAATTCATGAAGAACATGAATCCAAAGAAAGTAAAGAAAGATGAGTCCTTATCTTACAAGGCTGAGAAGAAAACAAAGATCTAAAATTCACTCAGTGCTTTGAATGCAAAGGAATTGGACACTTAGCTCAATAGTGTGCAAATCGAGGCAAAAGGCCAAAGGCGTACCAAACCACTTGGAGCGATGATAATGAAGAAGATTCTGATACTAAATTTGAAGATAACAAGAAGGATACTCTAGTAGCATTTCCAATAACCTTGAGTGATCAAAGATTAGAGACATGCTTAGAAGAAGATGATTTTTTTGTTGATATAAGTGAGCTGCAGGTTGCCTATGATGACATGGTAGAGGAGTGCATCAAGGCTAAGAAAGAATGACACACAAATGTTAAATAGAAGAAACTTTTATCTCAAGAATTAGCTAAAGCTAAGAAAGAAATCAAAGATTTGAAGGAAGAAATAGCTGAGCTAGAAGCATTGAAGAAACCTAATGTAGCCTCTAATATAGCCTACTTCACAGAGGCTAATGCAAAAAGAAAAACATGCCGAAAAATGTTTGTTCAAATATTATTAAGTTTTAATATGGTTCTAATAATTTGTAGAAAATACTTGATATGCAAAGTTTGAGTAATGAGACATTTCGACTTGCAGATGATAGTAGTGAAAGTTCGCAAATTGGTACACAAAACAACTCTCCAACCTTTGTGAAGATTGTTTCTTCCATCTCATGAACTTGGGAGCAAGAAAACAAAAATCCAACATCCCAAATATGGTGACTGCTCAAAATGTGAGAGCACCTCCTACGCCAAGGTACAAAAATTCTCATAGTTTTGGCCACATAACTCAACCATTCTATCATTAATCCTTCTACAAGAGGCGAAGTTTACAAAGGTATGATCAAGGTAGGTTTATTCCCATTTATCATTATTTTGGAATCAAAGAAAATATCCATCCACATTGTCATAAACTGTATGGAATGTCTAAGTCATACATGTCTAGAAGGAGTTATGTTGAGCAAGTGCACAAGAAGAAAATTGTGCAAAATGGGTTTCAATTATTAGTTGAAGATACTACTTCGGAAAGGTTACCTGACAGGTTACCTAGAAAATTACTTGATAGGTTATCTAGAAAGATATTTGAGTTAAAACAACCTATATAAGCACCTTAAGGAAGGAAACAATGGGTCAAGAGTTCTAAATTTAGGTGTTTGTTTGTCTAGACAGCATTGGGTACATTCAAAACAAATTCTTGGTATCTAGACAGTGGTTTTTCAAGGCATATGAGCTATATAACAAATATTTTTTTCACATATTTTGAGTCTTATGATGAGAGTAGTAAAGTGGAACTAAAAGGTAAAAGCATGATAACAACTTCTGATGAATGCATCTTAAAGAATGTTCTTTATGTTGAAGGTCTCAAAACTAATTTAATAAGTATTAGATATTTGTGTGATTCAAAATTCTATGTGTTCTTTACTAAGAGGTTTTGTAGGATCTATAATGACAAAAATACATGCATCTTAAAAGGTAAGAGCCCTTTGGATAATTTCTATACTATTTGTTGGCTTTATTTGGCTTCAGTATGCCAAAAAGTCAATCCTGCCCCTTAGGGTCACCAGAAAATTTTTGCAAGTGTTCTAAAGACTTGTAGTCAGCCTCAAAGTGTTACAATCTGTAATGTGGGTGCACTTGCAATTGGACTTCAAATCAAACGATTGTACGAAGAAAAAAGAACTCATAATCTCAATATGAATCTTCAAGGAACTCTAGATCCACTAGAAATCATTTAACTAGAAATTTTACTTGAAGCAAATGCCCTACTGTAAATCTTTCATTGATGAAAGAAATGATTACATGTAAGTGTGTTTTAAGAACAAAAGCGGAATGTAAGCAACAAAAAACTAGAATATTTGAAAGCTAGAAAGTGTGAAAGAAAGTAGATTTATGCCGTTAGGCTCAATTTGTGTGATTGGTTGTGTGTTTAGTTGTGGGTTTGCTCCGTCTATCTATCATCATTCTTATAACTCTTTCATATCCTTGAATTAACAACCCATAATGTCACACCTATCACACCCGAAAACCTCTCAGCATGTCTCATCTTCTTCAACCACTAGGATCATGGCTTGAATGTGCTTCGATGATGTGCATCAATGGTGCCAAGCTTTTGAGAATATGATTCCCCCACACTCCACAATGAGCTGATGTAGGTGATATCATGCTCCACGAAATTAGGTAACTAACTAAAATTAACTGTATTCCTTTGGTGAAGTCTTATATCCTCCTTGACTAACAAACCCAGGCCAAATATATTATTGAAATTAATGGCCCGACGCTAGCCTTTTGTCTAGCCCATGTAGACTACAACCAAACTGGTCCATTTCTAATGATGTGCGACCGCAACTTCCTCGCCTTATATATCCCATCTCCTGAGCCCATTTTGGCCCATCACACTTACACAATTATAGCGTAAATAATTTCCGTCAACGCCATTCAGGTTAGAGATTAACCTAAATTGGTGTTTTGAATTTCAAACCACCTACAATTACTCCTGTCTTTCAAGACATCCTATCTGCAATTACGCCATTCAGGTTAGGCTACTTTCTCGTTGAATTGAAGGATTCTAGTTTTATTTGTCTATACAAAATATTATTATTAATTTATTTGGATTTCAAGTTATTGTTTCTTTGGATGGACGAATGCTCAACTCTGCTTGTCTATCTGATGTATTGCTATGAAATAAATTGAGTTTGTTTTGGGTGGTTTATTATTTGTTTATCAAGGCCCTAATTATTATATTGAGGTCTATTCGATGATGAAACCGATTAGGTGGCATTGGATGCCATCTCGAAAGGATTCTTGAGAAAATGATTTATATAGGATCCTAATCATTGGATGGAAAAGGGTTTCATGAAATCTAACATGAAGCCTTCAATATGAGGATTCCTTTTTTCTCGGTAATTAATCATATTTTTTAATCATACTAATTTAATAGTATGTTTGAAATGATAAATTACCCAAATAAATACGGGAACCGAGTCTCTGTTATGTGTGATTATTATTTGCTATATGGTGATAATGTGTTTTTATTTAGAATGTGCTTTTTCCGTGATATTTGATTATGTGTTTAAATTGTATGATTTAAAAATGTTAATTTGTTTGGATTGGGATTTACGACAATATCATTTAGTCCACAATATTTAATCTTGGTTCCCAACATTTTTTATTTTTATTTTTATTTTTCAGTCAAAAAAATTTATGTTATATATTTTGTTAAGGTATAAATATTATATCGAAAGTCTTAACCAATGACGAAATTAATTCGGAGAATGTATTGAATGTACCCTCGGACAAATTCTTGAGGTGAGAGTGTTTCGAGGAAACCTAACCATTGGATGGAAAGGTCCCATGAATCTCCATGTAGGCGGGTCATGTTGGACTTTTCAAAAATAGTTAAGCACATTTTTTATTTATTTTTTAATAAATGAAATGTTAAAACATTTTTCTCTAAAAATACATGTTACATTTTGAAAAAAATTACATATTCGAGCTCAACACGTAATTTTTTTTTTAATAAAATCCATTGTCAATAGTTTTTATTGCGCTTTTTCAATTATGTGATGTGTAAACTGTTTATACGAATTGAAATTTTGTTACGCTATGATAGTAGAATATATATTTGTTATTTTTTTATTGAAATAATGTTGAGTACCCTAACCGTTAAGTTTTAGTAGTTAGGGTTTAGCACTTGTGATATTTAGGATTTTAGTAGAAAATCTAAGCTTTTTAGGTTACGACATGAAAATTCGATACACGAATCTGATAGGATTTAGCGAATTCGTCCCCCTTGGGGTTTATAACACTTATTGCTTAGGTTATAACATGAAAATTCGATATACGAGCAGGTTAGGATTTAGTGAATTCCTTCCCCTTAGAGTTTAACACATATTGTTTAGGTTACAGATTGAAAATTGATATATGAGCTCATATCAGTATCTATAATAAACACTGAAACCTACGTAATTCACAGATTATTATAAAAAACAATGTAATTAAAAATGATTGAATAAAACCTATCAATGATGGATCTTGTTGGATAGATCTTTACTTGTTGATTCTGGATATGTAATTTTTTTTGAAATATAATATATATTTTATGAGATAAAGTATTTTAAAATTTCGTTTAAAAAAAAAAAATGTGTTGTGAAATTTTAAATAAGATATTTTATTTTCTAAAATTTTAATTTTCTATGTCATACGTTTGCAAAGCATGTCATGTAGACTTGGATTAATATGTATTTTAAGAGATAAAATATTTTAAAATTTCGTTTAAGGAAAAAAAACAAAAAAAAAATGTGTTGTGAAATTTTAAATAAGATATTTTATTTTCTAAAATTTTAATTTTTCATGTCATACGTTTACAAAACATGTCATGTAGACTTGGATTAATGTTGGGTTATAAAAACTTGGGTTATTTAACACCACTCTATTTTTAATGCATTTTGCATGATTTAAATCTCTAGTTTTCCTTTGTTGTGTTCTAGATAGCTCATAAATATTTTTTTCCATCTATAGTATTTAACTTTGTATATACTTTGTGACATCTATATCCTATAATCTTCTTAATGTTTTTTGGATCTTTTATAGGTTTCACAATAATTCTCAGTCCTATCATCATGTAACTTCCTATTACTCTCTTTTAGTCCTCATTACTTTTTTAACATTCTCATTCCACCAATGTTTATTTCGCTTTGGTATAGGGCCCTTCAACTCACAAGGTACTTCTTTTGCTACTTTTTTTATACAAGTCGGCATCTCTCCCCACTTGAATTTCATTTTCCCAACTGGACCTCAATTTCATCTACCATTCAATGTGTGGCTAGAAAATTCTCCACAATCACTTTTCAGTCCCTGAAAAATCTTCGACATATCTTTCACGTAAGAATGAAATTTATCTTACTAGAGTTACGTTCATTACTGAAAAAATTAAATGTGATTCTCTCTTCTTAAATAAGGTATTTATTAGACACAACTCATCCACACATTTTAAGAAAATTTCTCCAATCTCATAAAGATCATCCCAAGTTTATTTATTAATTATCTCATTCACCATCATTAATATAGTCATTAAAATTCTATATATACATGGTGGTGAGTGAAGCAATGGCTCACTTGAAAGGACACTCCAAAAACGGAAACAAGTCAAGCAATCTATATACCCAAGACCAAATCAGTATATATATACGCTACAAATAAACCTTTTCTTTTAAAACCCTAGCAGAAACTATGTAGCCAAAATCAAGTAGGGCATAATCCTTCATAATATTATGTAACCTGTTAATCAACAAACGTAAATTAGACTGGAAAAGTTATTTAACATGAGTTTCTAGTCTCTACTCTCAACAATGTTTCGACAAATTAGATTAACCAGTGCTAGGTTGTCCGAGTTACAACTAGAGCTACTATCACAGTCAACTGTCAATATGCCATGAACTGCACACAAGATGACTCATGTTGTGCATTCTTCCTCCCTCCTAATCAACTCCTACAAAAAAAAAATCAACCGTGGCAATTATCCAATGTTCAGTTTAATGATGAATTTCCTTGCTTCAAGCAAAATCCATGTGAGTGTGCATCTACTTAAACGAATTAGAGAGAAAAGGGTTGAATTGTATAAACTTTTCAATGTGTGAATAGAGTTACAAGAAGTCAGTGTATATCTAGTACTAGGATTATGACCTTAACAAACGATCATATTGACATAAATGCAAATGAAATAGAGCAGTTTGATATCATGTATGATTTGGAGAATAATTAGGAGAGTCAATTTCACAAATGGTTTCTTTACGCCCCATCAAGATCAGGGTGCCATCATGTAAACTGATCTTGTGTGATAAATGTAGAAATTGTGGTCATGGTAAAGACCTAATGAGGATGTCTACAAGCTAATACTTGGTGGAGAGATGCTAAACATGAAGAACCTTCTTTTGAACTATGTCTCGAAGAAAATGTAAATCGATAGCAATGTGCTTCTTCTTGGAATGAAGATGATTTAGGCTTTGATGAGTTGTCCAGGATTGTCACACAACAGCAGAGGTCATTGAGGGAGATTCATATGAAGTTCTCTAAGAAAGTGAGTGATCTATACAACTTCATAGGAAGTTGCTACTAAGGAATGATACTCCGCCTCCGTAGAAGAACAAGCAATCGCACGTTCTTTTCTAGATCGCCAGGAGATTGGATTGTGTCCTAAGAAGATGATGTAGAAGGTAACAGACGATCTATCATCCAAATTTTCAGCCCAATCAGAGTCGAAATAAGCACGGTGAAGGCAACGACTATCACAGTGAAATAAGAGACCATGATGAATTGCGCATTTTAAATAACATAAGAGTCGTTCTAGGATTATCTAATGGCCCATGGATGGATCGGCAAGATACTAAGCAAAAAGATTAATAGCATAGCAGATATCTAGCCTTGTGAGAGACAAATATTAAAGACCATCAACTAACTGATAGTACAAAGTTGATTCATTATAGAGCATTGTGCCTGTGTGTTCAGATAAATGAAAAGAAGATGGAAGGGGAATGTCCACTAATTCCTAGCCAGACATATTGGCTCGCTCAAGAAGTTCTCATATATACTTGTGTAGGAAAATAAATAGTTGGCTGGGAGTTCTAACAGCCTCTATACTCAGAAAATAGGAAAGACCACCAAGATCTTTAAGCGAAAATTTTGAGGCTAATGGACCTATAATAAAAGAAATATTAGAACTTTTCAAAACAAGATCATCAGCATAAAAAATAATATATGCAAGTGAGAGCGAATTACAGTAAGTGCGGAAGAAGAAGTTACTCATAAATTGAACAAAGATCTTACAGATAATGAGCTCTAGGTGAGCTTATGTAGACCAGCTGCTTCGCAACGGTCACAAGAAAAGACCGGTTGCAGAACAACGGTAATAAAATCTAAGAGAGAAGAAGAAAACCTAAGAAGAACAAAAGACAGAAGAGAGCACTAAAACGGTGCTGTGTAACTTAAACAGTAACTAGAATATAAAAAAGAATTAATTTGAAATTATCAAATCCTATCACCCTCCTTCAAGCTCATCATGGGTGTCAACCATGTGAAGCTTGAGCATGAAATTCTGGAGTTGAATGATTCCCATAGGCTTGGTGAAGATATCTGCTGGTTGTTTCAGAGTATTGATGTGATGAAGCTGAATTAACCTCTTGTCTACCTTTTCCCGAACAAAATGAAGATCAATCTCAATGTGCTTGGTGCGTTCGTGAAATACAGGATTAGTAGAGATGTGAATTGCAGCTTTGCTGTCAGAGAACAAAGCTATACGCCTGTTAATGGGATGCTGAAGCTCTTGAAGCAATGAATTGATCCAGATTATCTCACTTGTGACAGAGGCTATGGCTCTATATTCAGCCTCTGCTGAAGATCTTGAGATGGTTTGCTGCTTTTTAGACTTCCACGCTACAAGAGCCTCTCCAAACATTACACTGTAACCAGTTATTGATCTTCGAGTATCTGGACAGGTTGCCCAATCTGCATCACAGTGAGCACTAAGTTCTGTGATCTGTCCTGAAGGATAGTAGAGACCTTGGCCAAAAGTTCCTTTTAGATATCTAAGGAGTCTTTGAGCAGCTTTGAAATGAGAAGATGTTGGAGCCTGCATGAACTGACTAAGAGAATTTACACTGAAAGTAATGTCTGGCCTGGTTAAAGTCAAGTAGATCAGCTTTCCAATCATCCTTCTATATTGCATAGGATCTTTCAAGACTTCTCCCTCTGTGATAGACAATCTGGAATTGATGTCCATTGGAGTACCAATTGGCTTGCAATCCCTGAAATTTGTTTCAACAAGCAAATCCAGAACATACTTTCTTTGGCATACAGTCATGCCTCTGTTAGTTTTGTTAATCTCTAGTCCAAGAAAATATTTCAAGTCACCAAGATCCTTAATTTTAAAACATCAAGCAAGATAAGACTTTATATGCTTAATCAAGACTAAATCATTTCCTCCAACAGCCATGTCATCTACATAAAGTAAAAGCAAAACTTTGGAACTGCCTTTAATGTAAATAAATAATGAATAATCAGATTTAGATTGTTTGAAACCATAATTCAGTAAGGCAAGCTTACACTTTTCATTCCATTGCCTAGAGGCTTGCTTTAATCCATATAAAGATTTATTAAGTTTACACACATAATCTGAACTACCAGTTTCAAAACCAGGTGGCATTTTCATATAAACTTCTTCATGCAATTCTCCATTTAAAAAAGCATTGTGTACGTCTAGATGATGTACAGTCCAATTATTAGTTGCTGCCATAGCAAGAAAAATCCTAACAGTTACCATTTTGATTACTGGGGCAAATGTTTCATTGTAATCAAAACCAAACTTTTGGCTGTATCCCTGAGCCACAAGCCTTGCTTTGTGTCTCTCAACAGTGTCATCTGGGTTATATTTAGTTTTATATACCCATCTTGAACCTACAGCTTTCCTTCCTTTTGGAAGTTTAACCAAGGTCCAAGTGTTATTCTCTTCTCATTTAGAGCATTTATCTCAGCATTCATGGCTTCACACCAGTGAAGAGACTTAAAAGCTTCTAAATGATTTTTAGGTTCCTGTTGTGCATCAATGGCAGAAATAGAATGCTTATATGAGGATGCATTAGATATAGTATGCAAACTATTGTTGCTTTTATGAGAAATAAGGTCACTACAATCATAGTTTTCTAAATATTTAGGCATTTTTCTTTCCCTCCTTGAAACTGGAACTACACTACTGGTTCCAGTTTGTTCATTTGCAGACAGAGTTGAAAGTTCTGTAACAGGAACATCTGTAACAAAATTTTCATTAACAGTCTGCTTAAATGGAAAAATGTCTTCATAAAATTTGACATCCCTTGAAATGAATATCTCATTTGTTTCTAAATCTAATAATTTGTATCCTTTGACATTATAGGGATATCCTAGAAAAACACATTTTCTTGCTCTTGGATCAAACTTAGAACTTTGTTGTCTCAAAACTTTTGCATAACAAAGGCAACCAAAAGTCTTTAAATCATTATATATAGGTTCTGTATTGTATAGAATAGAATAAGGACTCTTTTTATCTAAGGTTCTAGAAGGCAACCTATTGATCAAATAGACTGCAGTCATAACACAATAGGTCCAATACTCCTCAGGCAGACTAGCTTGGATTTTAATTGCCCTACTTACATTTAAAAGATGTTGATGCTTCCTTTCTACCACCCCATTCTGTTGGGGTGTGTATGGACAACTCTTTTGATGAACTATCCCTTCAGTTTTATAGAAATCTAGCAGATTAAACTCCATACCATTGTCACTTCTTATAACCTTAATCTTGGTATTGAATTGATTCTTAACATAATTGTTAAAAGACTTTATGTGATCTTTTACTTCAGTCTTAGATTTCATAAGAATAATCCAACTAGCTCTTGAAAAATCATCAACAATAGTCAAGAAATATTTATAACCTTCAAAAGAAACTACACTGTTTGGCCCCCATATGTCTACATGAATCAGTTCAAAAACAACATTACTCTTAGTTTGACTAAGGGAAAATGATGATCTCTTCATCTTAGCTAAAGGGCAAATTAAACATTGATTACATTGTTCACTAACATGAGTAGGTAACATAGACGATATCCTAGACGATGGATGGCCTAATCTGTAGTGCCACTGGTTTTTCTTCTCAGCATGATTAACAAAAGCTACTTTCTTTCTTTCTGGTTCAAGTTCTGGAAGCAAGTAGTACAAACCATTAATCAAGGTTCCCATCCTACTCTTCTTGAATGTGACTAAATCCTGCAAATCACACGAGTTTAGGGTAAAAATCAATTGGTAATTCTGGCTTGCAGCTACCTTACTTATAGATATTAGATTAAAATTAAATTTTTTAACATACAGAACATCCCTTAGGTCTACATTATTCTTTAGTCTAATATTTCCTATGGAATGCACTTCATATCTCACACCATCAGGCAGTATAACATGCATATCATCAACTCATTTAGATGTATAAAAATAATCAGCAATGCATACTACATGATCTGATGCACCAGTGTCCAGTATCCAAGTTGAGTTTAGGAAAGTACCTCCCACTGCAGAGGCAGTTGTCACGTTGTTCTGGCTGCTTGTAGATCCCATATTTGCTTTCAAATATGCCAGAAGTTGTTGACACTGCTCTCCAGATAATTGCAGCGAAGAGACTTGAGAATTTTGAGATGAATCAACTTGATTGACTGAGTGATTTCTTTTGTCTCCAAAAGCAGGTGCTGCAGGTGCTGATATCCTTGATTTCTTGGTAGGATTCTCCATGTCTGCAGGAAATCCAATAAGTTTGAAGCACTTGTCCACCGTGTGATTAGTCTTTTTGCAATATTTGCAAAATAACTTCTCTCGTTCACCTTGTGTTCTTTTTCCAGATTTAAAATCCTTTCCCACAGAGTAAGTACCTTTGCAAGAAACCTGCATAGCCATGGAGTCCTGAACATTGTTGTCCTTAGTCTGTTGCTTCTTGTCATTTTGATTCACTGTTAATTTCCTCTCCACCTGCCCAACTTGGGCAAAAGCTTTATTGACTTCTGGTAGAGGATCCATCAGCAATATTTGGTTGGTAACATGCTCAAAAGAGTCATCCGATCCCATGAGAAACTGAAGCAATTTATCCTTATTGCGTTCAAATCTGGCTATTTTCTCTACTTCACAGGAACAACCTCCATATTTGCAAATAGGCAGTGCTTTGTATTGATCTAACTCATCCCAGAGAGATTTTAATCGAGCATAATATTCATTTACAGAAGAACTACCTTGCTTAATATTTGAAATAAGCCTAGCAAGTTCAAAATCTCTTGCTGGGTTAGAAGATGAGTACCTGTTCTTTAGGTCACTCCAGAGTTCAAAAGCTGTCTTGGAAGTAGAAATACTAACAAGAATATCTTGAGAAACACAATTAGTTATCCAGGTTTTGACCAAACTGTCACATTGAACCCAATCTTGGTAACCTGGATGTGTCTCTTCTGGCATCTTGAGGCTTCCATTTATGAAGCCCATCTTGTTTCTTGCCTTCAACGCCGTTTCCAGTTGATTACTCCACAAATGGAAGTTGTTTCCAGTCAATATCAATCCTCCAATCAAGCTTGAAGTAAAATCAGAGTGAGTTAAATAAAAAGGGTTTCGAAAAGGATTTTGGCTCTGATTAAGCGATTGAAGGTTGAAAGACTGAGAATTCTGAAAAATCAGCCATAGAAGAAGTGGTAGAAGGAATTGAAGAAGGCAGAGAGATTGTTGCTTGGTTAGATGAGTTTCCAAACTTAGTATGGGCCATGAACGACCTGCTCCGATACCATGAGAGCGAATTACAGTAAGTGCGGAAGAAGAAGTTACTCATAAATTGAACAAAGATCTTATAGATAATGAGCTCTAGGTGAGCTTATGTAGACCATCTGCTTCGCAACGGTCACAAGAAAAGACCGATTGCAGAACAACGGTAACAAAATCTAAGAGAGAAGAAAAAACCTAAGAAGAACAAAAGACAGAAGAGAGCACTAAAACGGTGCTGTGTAACTTAAACAGTAACTAGAATATAAAAACGAATTAATTTGAAATTATCAAATCCTATCAGCAATAATGGAATTGGAGTGATAAATAAATATAAATGAGTCTACTTTTGAATTTTGAAACCTAAGATGCAGCAAAACGGTCTGAAGAGCATGAAAACAACCTTTAGGAGCTTGTTTGAGATCGCAAATTGATTTTTGTAGAACGCAAAGATGCTCATCAAGAAATCCTGGGGCTATTTTATGAACACAGTTTCTTATAAAGTTCAATGAAGAAATGCGTTATTATCATCAAGTTGTTTTGAGGGCCAATTCTTCATTACAACCAAGGAGAGAGCACCAAATGGATGGTGATCGCTTTAACAACTGGACTAAAGGTTTTACTATAATCAATCCCAAGTTTATGGAGAAACACTTTAGTGATGAGCCTTGCGTTGTATCGTTGGACCATGCCATCAGGATTGCGCATAATGCAAAAGACCCATGTGGAGGCAATTGGTTGCATAGAGGAACCAATTTCCAAGTGCCATGATTACGAAGAGCTAGAAGTTCTTCCTCCATAGCTTGCCGCTAGTGAGGAGATTTAAGTGCCTAATAGACATTATGTGGTTCAGAAGTTATAGGAATGTGATGGAGAGTACTATGGTGAAGGTGTTGGGCTAATAAATGTGATTTTTGGAATGTGTGGCCATAGGATGATTAGATGGAGGAGGAGATAGTGTGGGTTCAGGATTAGAGAAGGAGGATGTTTAAACGACATAGTTTTGTCTAGGTGTTTTAGGCGGGATTCTTAGTATCTTTTACTGTACATTAACAATTTTTTATTCATGGTTTTAGGGTTAGCTTGGTGAGTTACTATCTTGTAAGAAAACATTGGGATAATGAAAATGAGATCTGGATATTTTCTCTGAACTCGTTCTTCTGTTTTCTTATGGAAATTTACTTGTTTTCATTGTATCAGAGCAGGTTACGTTGATTAGAGGCTGCTGATCTTTGTTTCATATTACTCTCTTTCTCTATTTTTCATTCTTTCTATCTATCTTTGATCTACGTCGGACAAGATGGAAATTGTTGCAAAATCTGCGACCAGTGGTTCTTTGGATCCTACGGATGATCCACTCAACCTTTCTACTGTGGATTATGCAGTGACCAAGCTTATCGGTCTGGCGTTGATCGACGAAACAACTACCACGCATGGAGTCAAGGTATGTTAATGGCCTTGGAAGGAAGAAACAAGAAGAGTTTTGTGGATGGATCGTTGACAGTGGTCAATCCAGATGATCCTCGATATGCTTCATGGAGGCGTTGTAATAGCTTGATTATCACCTGGATTTCCAACTGTATTGCTAAAGAGATTGTTGGAAGTTTGTCTGGAGCAATAACAGCCCATGCCTTATGGCAGGATCTGAAAACCATGTATGCTTCATCTAATGATACACGTGTGTACGAGTTGCGTCAAAGTATGGAAGAAATCAAGCAAGGAACCATGTCTGTAACCGAGTACTACACGAGACAGAAAGCCTTATGGGATGAATATGTTTATTACAATGTGATACCGGATTGTTCTTGTGGTTCACACGCAGCTTTGGAGAGGTACCAACAGAAGGATCATACAATGTTTTTCTAATGGGACTCAATGAGAGCTATTCAACAGTACGAAATCAAATCTTGGCTATGGAGCCTTTGCCTAGTTATGCCAAAGCTCTTTCTATGGTGTTGCACATGGAGAGATAGATTTCAATGACACAACCACCGAGTCAGGGAGTAACTCTATAGTCTTAACAGTTCGATCTGGAGCACAGGGGAAGAAAGAAGCTCTGTCTTGCAATTATTGTCATAAACAAGGACATACCATAGAGAAATGTTACAAGCTACATGGGTATCCTTCAGGACAACCCAAATGTCAGTCACGACATAATCCAAACCAACATTATGAAAAGAGTCATTATGCAAACCAGGCAGAAACAGTGCAATGTCCGGACCTAAACTCGAGTTCACTTCATATGCCACCAGAGCTCTGTAAACAATTAATGCATTTTCTCAAGCTAAATTCCTCTCCTTCAACTGCTCACTCTAGTGAAAGGTCTTACCCAATTTCTGAGCATAGTTCAGGTAGTAACCCCAACTCTTCTTCAGTCATGTCTTATGTGTCAGCAGTTTCAGGTAGCACTACACCAAATTCTAATTTTAAACTTTCTTTCCTTGTCTCGTGGTTAATTGACAGTGGTGCTAGCGATCACATAGTATGCTCTTTAGATTTTTAGGTACTGTTTATCCTGTCCAGAATCGTAGTGTTACTCTTCCAAATGGTGATCAACACCAAGTCACTCATATAGGATCTCTTATTCTACCTCGTGGCATCACTTTGAGTCACGTTCTTTGTGTTCCTAGATTCAAGATAAATCTCATTTCAGTTAGTAAGCTCACGGCTACAAATAAATATTCAGTCATTTTTTATTCTCAATTTTGCATTGTGCAGGACTTAGTCACCTTGAAGAAGATTGGAGTGGGGAGCATGCGTAAGTGCTTATATTTTTGGGGATCCAAGCTAGTGACCAATGTCTCAATTTCTAGTTCAAATGCAGTGACAAAGGATTCCATGATATGGCATCATAGACTAGGACATCCATCTCTTTCCACATCTATGTTTTTCCAAAACAATTTCAAGAGCATTTTGAATTTTTCCCTACTTGTCCTATGGCCAAGATGAAACACAAGCCTTTTAATGTTAGTATCTCACAAACTGCTTTTGTTTTTGATCTTATCCATGTGGACATATGGGGTCCTCACTCAATGACTTCAATAGATGGATACAAGTATTTTCTTACTATAGTAGATGATTATGGTGGAGCTACTTGGATTCATTTGTTGCGTTCAAAGAGTGAAGTTCGATCTTATATTGAACAATTTTGTTTTTATGTTCAGACACATTTCCACACAAAAGTCAAAATCTTGCGATCTGATAATGGAGCTGAATTCAATTTTAAATATTTCTACAATGCCAATGGCATTTTACATCAAACATCTTGCATTTATACTCCCCAATAAAATGGGGTAGTGGAAAGCAAGCATCAACATATTTTAAACACTGCTAGAGCCATAAGATTGCATGCTAATATTCCAGAAATATTTTGGAGCTACTGTGTTTTGACTGCAGTTCATCTCATAAATCGTTTGCCATCACGCCAATTGGACAAACATAGCACATATCAAATACTCTTCCAAAAATCTCCAGATTACAATACTTTGAGAGTTTTTGGGTATCTTTGTTATGTGAAGATCCAGCCTCATCCACGTTCTAAATTTTATGCTCGAGCCAGACCTTGTGTATTCTTAGGGTATCCTTATGGTGTAAAAGGTTTCAAAGTTTTAGATCTTGATACATATAAGCTTTTCATTTCTCGAGATGTTGATTTTCATGAAAGCATTTTTCCTTTTCATACTGTTAATACTCCACCTACTATTTCATCAGAGCCTCTAGTGGATGCTTCATCTGAGACATTTATTTCTTTACAGCCAGAGTTACAATCTTCATCCCAATCCTTACCTCATGAGCAGCAGTCCTATATTCCTTCTCCAACACATACTTCATCTCTTTCACATGACATTGTTGATAATGACAATCCAGATATTGAGTTAATAAGGTCTTCACGAGCTAAACAACCTCCATCATATCTAAAGGACTATCAATGTAATAGCACAACGTGTACTTCCCACTCCAAAGCTTCTCACCGGACTACGTCTACTTCTTTATATCCAATTGATAGATATTTCTCTTATGACAATTTTTCTACCACTCATGTTGCCTTCTTACATTCAGTTTCTGCTCATAAAGAACCTTCACATTATTCTGAGGCAGTAAAGGATCTACCTTGGAAAAATGCTATGAATTCTGAATTGCAGGCTCTTCGTGACAATGGTATTTGGGATTTGGTTTATTTGCCTCAAGGAAGAAAAGTTGTGGGCTCCAAGTGGGTTGTGGGCTCCAAGTGGGTTTACAAACTCAAGTTCAATCCGGATGGCACAATTGAGAGACATAAGGCCCGCTTAGTGGCTCAGAGGTTCAATCACTGGGCAGGTTTTGATTACACTGAGACTTTCTCACCCGTAGTGAATGGTGACCATCCGAGTGTTCTTAGCTCTTGCATCTATGCGTAATTGGACTCTCCACCAGCTGGATGTTCATAACGCTTTTCTTCATGGAGACTTACATGAAGAGGTATACATGACACCTCCTCCTGGATATCCTGTAAAGGATCCTCACCTTGTTTGCAAGCTAAAAAAATCACTCTACAGGCTTAAGCAAGCCTCTCGACAATGGAATGAGAAATTCAGTGCAATGATTCGTCATTATGGTTTTCACCAGTCTTCATCTGATTATTCATTACATACTCTGAAGCGTGGGAAAGATTTCATTGCATTATTACTCTACGTTGATGATATCATCATTGGAGGTTCCAGTATATCTCTTATTCATTCTGTCAAAGCTTATTTAAAGTCTCAGCTAAAGATCAAGGATTTGGGGCTTTTAAAATTTTTCTTGGTTCTGGAAATTCATCGTTCTACTTCTGGTTTAGTTATCAGCCAAAGGAAATATCTTCTTGATTTGTTGCATGACACAGGTTTTCTTAATGCAAAGCCATTGTCTTCACCTACTGAGTTGATACTCATTTTTTGATTTATGATGGTGTTCCTCTTCATGATCCAACCTGCTATAGATGATTGATAGGTCAGTTAATGTATTTGACGATGACACAACCAGAAATTAGTTATGTTGTGCATCAACTTAGTCAATTTCTCCAAGCTCCATCTGACACACATCTTAAGGGTGCTCATCGCATTTTGAGATATTTGAAAGGCTCTCCAGGTACTGGTCTCAAGTTTTCTTTCCAACCTGATTATAATGTTATTGCCTATTGTGATTCTGATTGAGGTGCATGTCCTGATACCCGTCGCTCGATTAGTGGTTATTGTGTGACTCTTGGCAAATCTGTTGTGTCATGGAAATCGAAAAAACAGCATACTATATCTCGTTCCTCTACTGAAGTCGAGTATCGTTCGATGGCGAATGCTTGTAGTGAACTCACTTGGTTGCTAGTTCTTTTGCGAGAATTTCTTGTTGTTCCTCCACAGCCTATCTCTCTATTCTGTGACAGTCAGGCAACCATTCATATTGCCACAAATCCTATATTTCATGAACGTACCAAGCACATCGAGATCGACTGTCATTTCACACACGAGAAGGTTCAATTGGGTTTTGTTCGTTTGCATCATATCACTTTTTCCGAGCAGCCAAGTGATTTTCTTACCAAGCCAGTCTCGGTTGCACACTTACAAAGATTTTGAGCAAGCTGAACGTAGTCGATTGCTACCGTCCACCTTAAGGGGGGTGTTAAAACGACATAGTTTTGTCTAGGTGTTTTAGGCGGGATTCTTAGTATCTTTTACTGTACATTAACAATTTTTTATTCATGGTTTTAGGGTTAGCTTGGTGAGTTACAGTCTTGTAAGAAAACAATGGGATAATGAAAATGAGTTCTAGATATTTTCTCTAAACTCGTTCTTGTGTTTTCTTCTGGAAATCTACTTGTTTTCAGAGGAGGAAGGGTTAATCATAGGTGAGTTAATGGTTCTAGATGGTGAAGGGAGTGATGATAGTATTCAAAACTTGTATGAGACTGAGATGATAAACTAATTGAGGGAACATTGGTCGGTTGTAACTTGGTCATGTGAATTGGGGGCAGGTTAGGTAGGGGTCCCTGAGAAGGGGTGGATAGATGACTGAAGAGCAAGGGGAACAAAAGGAGGGAAAATCAAATAAATATTTTCACAAAATTAGACAAGGTGAGATAAATAGAGTTTTCCAGTGTTAGGATCATAACATTTAAACGTACTTTTCGATGTCGAGTTGCCCAAGAAAATACAAAGAGATTATTTTAGTTCTAGTTTGTTGGCAGCATAAGGTCTTAGTCAAGGATAGCAGAGACACCCAAAAGGATGCAACTTGAAGTAGTTAGCAGGAGATTGACATAAGAGTTCATAGGGAGAGTAAGATTTAGTAGTGGTGAGGGGTAATTTGTTTTTAAGGTAGACTACAACTTCAAAGGCAAAAGACCAAAATTGTGAGGGTAATTTGGCATGAGTTAGCAGGTTTTTTGGCTGCTGTTTTCGTTCTGCCAAATCGAAATGCTGCGTGTGTATGGTGGTGACTTGATCGAAGATATGCCCACTTAGTATCAAATTCTCTTTCAACGAGTCTCTAAAATTATAGAAAGACAGACAATACATCAGATTTACGAAATAAAGGAAATAGTCAATATATCTTGTAAAGTGATCCACAAATAATACAAAATATTTATGCCCTAACAAAGAAGCCACTAGACTTGGTCCCCACACATCAGAGTATAAAATTTACAATGGAGTAGTGTGATTGACAGTGGATGTAACGCCCCAACCCGGAAGGCATTACTGTTTGTACTGTCTTATATCATCAGTGCGATTTACCATTAAATCATCACAACCATATCAATCGAGTTCAAGCCTAATCCATTCACAACACTCATGTTCAAATGAAAATCCGGCAACACCTCCCTGTAAATCAAAAAATATCAACCTAGATACACGCATCAAATAACACAATTATCACATTAACAACCTAGGAGGGCCCAGGCCATGTATCAAAATGCAATTATCATAAACAAATAAATCATGCAACACAACCATAATGGTATCCATTCATACCATATCAATTCTAACACATATTTTTCTACCCCTCCTAGGAGTTTTGATCACAAGCATAAACATTTAAACACTAAAATGCTACTAAGAAATGAGAGGATTAAACTCCCTACATCCCCGCTCACTATTCTGAGATGGTCTGTTATGTCATTGAGCCTCCTGCAAATCTACATTATTAGTACCCAAATTGTATCTACCTGAAAATCACACTTTGAGCCGGGTGCTCTATCGATGATGTATACACTCCTCTCTATGAAAATTCTCCCAAGTCATCCAAACCTCGAATTCTACGAAAATTTGACAGCACCTCTCCATATATTGGAGAGTGCCAACTTGAAATCAACAACATATCGAATAATCAATTAAATTAAAATTCCACAGCCTAACAAGGCCTCTAGCCATCTACCACAATTACACACTAACCAAGGCTTCATGCCTCGTATCCACGTGCAAGAACACAGATAATAAATCTTCATGCATATCATCATCAATAGACTTATATAGTCTAACATTCGGACTCATAGTCCATTATCACGATACAAGAGTCTTGATCACATGACACACGCTCCCAACTGTCTATCATCCATATCATATAGGTAAATAAACAACATAATCTTTATTAAATCAAGTACGGAATGTATTGGCAATAAAGCAACAATAATCAAACAAATAACTATAGAGTTCTAGTGCTCCAAGGCGGTCATCCATGTCAAAACCTAAATTTTCTCTCTTTATTCACGACTTAAAGAGTTAGAAATCTCGAGTTTTGCAGCTAGGCAACCCCAGCCCTATCCAGAATCCTTAAACATGGGACTCTAGACTAGGCAAGAAACCCACACGACTAGGCAATTGCCTAGTCGCCCTCCTAGGCGTGTGGCCCTATTTTCCTCCTCTCTTACCGTTCTGTCCTAAATTTTCCTACCTCTATTTTTCCCAATTCGCTTCTCGACGCCCCTACCACAAGCCTAAGATGTCTAACATTGTAAAACTTCCAAAATTCAGTTTTTTTATTCTTAAATTGCTCTGGTACTAATATTTAGGGTTTGATGTTACAAAAATTGATCGTATATGTGGGGACGAAAAGGGTGAGCTGAAAGCCTAGTAAGGTAAAATGGAGTAATGGATAACAGTAATCGAAAGTAAGGTTGCTTGCAGTAAGACGATATCTAAATCATGAACTTAGAATAAGGACAACCACACCAAACTGACTATCATGTCAATCCTCCATGGTTTGTCGCCAATCCTTTCTTTTGGCTCTAACCAAGTATCCATCCGTGAACACAGTCACCATTAATACTGACCCATAAGGAATGGATCACACGCGTGACCGTCATCATGCCCACACAAGATTTAGGCTCGATCAGAGTCGACCTCTCGGGTCTTCTTGTGTTGCCTCACATAAAAAATTACTACTCGACTGGTAGGCAGTTTGTGAGGACTATTAGGTGCAAAATTGCACCTATTATTCTGGTCTTAAAACACATTTTCTGTGATTTTTGGTGCAATGTACTACCCAATTGGTATTTTTATGAATAGGTGCAGTTGGATGATTTTTATTGCAAGATACAATTTTGGATAAAATGTGAGCCAGTCGCAACCTAAGTACAGCGGCGAGTTATCGATTACCAAATTTAGGTCCAACTGATATCGCAATATGGTCAACAGTTTTTAGAGTTAAATCGCAAAGCCCTATCTACCATACCTCATACCTAATTTTCCAAAAAACATAAGGCATAAAGAAGGCACTCCAAGCATTGCAATTCCTTCATCTTTCTCATTGATTCAAACAATTATCCTGAGTAGTTTTACGGTTTTCATTACGATTATGTGTAACTAAACACTTTTTAGCTAGGATTTTGTATTTTCTTCTACTAAAACCTTGTGCACAGGTTGATTGGTTGTTAGACTGAATTTAATTCATTGTTCTTTGAATTTATTATTGATTTCCTATTGTTATGCATCCCTAACCATCATCATAATATTTAGGAATTTTTAGTTGAACATATTCGAATGACGATGACCTGATGCTTAATGAAGTAACAAGAACTTGTTTTGTGATTCAGATTTGAGAACATTGAATATAATTGATTGGGTAATAGACCATTGTCCTAGGTTGTACATTGTCGATTTTCAAGTGTTGATGCTTGTCTTAGAAAATTCTTAGGAGAGACCAAACCAAGACTCTTTAATAAGAAAATACCTTGAGCTAGACCAAAGTCAGAGTCGTTGTTTAGAGAATTATAATTGTTAGAGCTGCACCAAATCTTTCAATTGACGTTGTAAAAATTTTAATTTGTTTAATTGCAGATTAATTTGTGTGCATAGGTGGAGGTAGTTGGAAAGACAAATGAGAGTTAATTCTCATCCATTGTTGAATTCATAATTTAATTTAAGAAGTTACACTATTGTTTGTCTTTCAATTGGTTTTTGTGAAAGTTCCTTTGGATTCGATCTCTTTCACTATTTACTGTTTTATAATCGTACACTTGTGATTGGCTAAAAACAGTCGATATTTATTGTGATAAATAAATTATCAACCAAGTTTTTGGCACTATTATCAGGGAATGTTTAGTTTATTATTGATTGTTCACACGGAAAAAGTGTTAGTCATAGTTGATTTAATTATAACAAATTTACATCATCTAATTTGTTTGTAGGTACCTACTTTTTTCTTGCAGTGAATGGTTAATACTCGTTATTAACAAGAGCCATTGGAAGAATTTTGTACCAGCCGATAGGGGTAGCCAATATTAGCTTGTCACCATAGTTGCTAAATTATGTACCCCATTATGAGGACGTTTTGACAAAGATCATCATCTACACTTGAAGGGTTTTACTGATCTTTGTTGAACCCAACATCTCACTAGAATCACTACTGAGAATTTAAAGTTGGTGCTCTTCCCCTTACTCTAAAGGGTGGCACAAAGATGTGGTATAATATCATTGAAGCAGGATCCATCGGCATATGGAATAGAGAGAAAAGGCTTGAATTGAGTATATATTTTTCAATGAATTAAGAGAGTAACAAGAAGTCAGTATATATACAGGACTAGGATTATCACCATTGAAATAATGATCATATTGTCATAAATACAAATGAAATAGAGCCGTTTGATATCATGTATGATTTGGACAATAATTAGGAGAGACATTTGGACAAATGGTATCTTTACTACTAAATAATCCGTAAGGTTAAAACAAAAAATTATTTGTTGCTTTGATAAAAGGAGTTTGAAAGTTCGGTGTACCTCACCAAAATTGTTAATCAATAAAATATAGAAAATAATTGCGAAAATAAAAACAAATAACAACACCACATCTGACTAGGAAAAACCTCAAGTC
Source organism: Euonymus europaeus (assembly GCA_963580455.1). NCBI lineage: Eukaryota > Viridiplantae > Streptophyta > Magnoliopsida > Celastrales > Celastraceae > Euonymus > Euonymus europaeus. Next base: position 9,531,586 of record OY756957.1, on the reverse strand, counting down.
TATAAGCGACCAATCTTGTGAAATAATCCACTAAAAATGAATCAAGATTAAAACCGTATCTTTGATCTAAAGACATCTGTTATCATTTTAAAACTACTAAAAATATAGTAATTCTAAAACTCTATTTATACTCGCAAGCGCACAAATCCAAGTAGTATAAGTGTGGCAAAGACGAGTGTCGTACCCACAGGGACTGAAGATTAACTAACTCCAATTCTTAAAAAAAAAGTTTATTTTTTATAGTAATATTAATAAACACAAAAACTAAAATGGAGAGATTAACACAAATAAATAAATAAATACTAAGACTTTGATTTCACCACTCTATTGTATTTAAATCATATGGTTATCAATTATGAATTCATCCAAGCATATCAAAGATCAAGTTTTTTAATTCATGTAGTAGTCATTGGCATCTAACTTACCACATCTATCCTTAATTTCCAACTATCCATGGCATTTGGACTAATTTGACAAACAAGAATGCATTAGGATCAATGTAACTTATGAAATGATCATAAAAGTCCTAGCATATGGCATCTATGACTAGGTAACTTTGGTAATAAATTGCAAGAAGCTATTCTCAAATTGAGCATGGCATCTACTACAATTTGCATCACATTAATCAAACCTAGATGGTAGCCAAGCATCAAGATTTAATTATTAATAAACATAGCAATTTAATACTTGACATGACATAAATAAATCACAATTAATTCAACCAAATTTATTAAACACAATAGAGTGAATCCATCATCATCTTAGTAAGAGGATTAGTTCCTCATATTAAGTTTATACAACAAATAGAAATAAATAAAATTCACAAACATAAGTAATAAAAAAAACTAGAAAAACCCCCTTAATTATACTTGTTGCAAGAACTCCCTCTCTTTTCTTCTTGTTCCTCCTCTTCTTCTTGTTGTCTTTTCCCCTCTTCTCCTCCTCTCCTTTTATAGGGAAATGAAAGTGCTTGGTGGGGATAATGGGAATGGTTTGGTGAAGTGAAATGGAAGAGTTTGGTGAAATGGAAGAGTTTGGTGAAATGGAAGAGAAGTAAGCAATGATGTCAACAAAACCTTCCATGATCTTCACTTGGGTTGCACTCATGATTGAGCCTATAAATATAAAAATAAACACAAAGTGATTCATCCATGGTGATTAAAATTTATTTGTACAAAATCACTTCAAAAACCTCAACTTTGTGACAAATGCTAATGATAATTTACATTTAAAGTAGATGTTTTTAACATCTATCAACATCGCTCGTACATCTCATTTAGTGTATGTTTCGACTCTCCACTCAAGCCAACAAGGTAGAGCTTGCTTTTTCTATCCCCATAAGTCTTTACCTCAACGAACTACGTACCAACTCCTTCACCAAAAACACAGCTGAACGCCTTTGAAGAGTCACAAATATGAACAAAATATTCTCACTACAATTCTCTCTTCACACAAACACTCAAAATCTCACCCAAGAAAGATTAAAAAATATGAAAGAATTGAAAACAAAAAGAAGCGAAAGAATGCTATCAATATTTCACACGTAGCTTCGTCACCCTAAATGAAACGTGAAGGATATATCTTTCTCTTACATGAAATGGCTAAAGCTCTTATCACCTGAAAAGAATTCCAGATAAAATAAAACACGGCACACATGTTACATGACATTCATTTTTAGATGGCATTATCATTAAACAAATCATGACATTATCATCATAATAACAAAACATTTGTTGATAAACTATAGTACCACACAACACATATATCCTTTAAGAATAAAATAATCCATGATAAGAATAACAAGTCATGATAACAAGTATGTAACAAGAAGTTGAGATAACACAACATAAAATATTGCTACCCATAACCATGTAAACAATTACAAAGTATTATGTGTAATATCACGCAATTGTTACAAATAAACCAACAATCTCCCCCCTTGACAATTGTGCGATCAAAAATACATACACAGATAAATAATATTTCCATAAAACACATACCCTTCAATGTAAACAACCAATATCCTCCACATGCTCCCCCTAAATTAGGAACCATATACGAACATAACAACTCCCCCCCTGTCGCAACCGGTTTTATGAAAATGATTTTTTAATAAAATATAAGAAGTCGCCACCAATTGAATAAGTGCAATTGGTCACCATGAAAATATAATTTTTGGTCTACGAAAAATCCAGAAAAAGGGTAAGTGAGCTTGTTGCGTATGGGGAAGGTGTGAGGCACCCCACAACGCCTGTTTTAAAAAACAGTTGTCAACTTAATTTTTATTATCCCATTAAATGACTTTTACCGAAAATATTAATTGTCGCATACGTAAAATATGATAATTATATATAAGATAAAAATAATATTTAGATGAATATAATAGCTATATAGAATAAAATAATTTAAGTAGACATATGGATATATCAAAATAGAATAAATAAACTTATAAAATATATATATAAATTATATATTCGAATATAATAACATGATTTATAATATATATAAAGACTATATATGTAAGGTGCAATGATTATATAAATTATACGACAAATTATATAAGATAAAAATAATATTTAAATAGATAGGAAAAATAATTTAAGTAGATATAGGGTTATACCAAAATAGAATGAAATGAATTCGTAAAATACAAAATAATTTTGTAATATATATAAAAACTATATTAAAAGTCTTAATATTGAGGTTCATAGGGTTTTTTCCATCCAATGGCCAAATTTCCCAAGAAACGCTCTCACCTCAAGAATCTACCCAAGGGCGCATCCAATGCATTCCCCAAATAGATTCCATCGTAGGCAAAGATTTTTAGTATAATTTTTATATAATACATAAGTTGGAAATAAAGTAAAATATAATATAAAATAGTAGATTTCATAAAATAAGGATAAGAATAAAAATAGAAATAAAATCAAAAGGTAAATATAATATAAAAATTAAAATAACATAAATATTATATAAATACGTAATAATGATATAAGGCAAATAACATAATAATACTAATAATAATAATGACATACAAAATAATAATAAGAACAATACGAATATAGAGTGACAAATCCAAATACACATAAAACCCAAAACCCAAATGCTTCACATAATCCATTCATATAGCCCAACGATTACCGAATTAACCTCACTCAAGCATTTTTAATATATCCGAATTTATTTTAATGTGATTCAGCATGCGATTACGTAGTATGCTAACTTCTTTCATTAACTTAATTTGACTGAGAATAATACTGGATACCAGTAGCCAAACATTATATGCAAAGAATGAAACACTCAAGTGATAAAAAAAACGACCAGTGATCATTAAAACATCATATATAACACAAGAAACCAGCAAAAGCAAGGAAATTAAGGTTATCTTCACCCATTAATCAATTGAACCTATATAAGTATACCTGCATACATCCAACAAGTATCCAACAATTCACAGCGGCAGATATGGCATCTTCAAACAACTTATGAACAATAACAGGATAATTTCAATCTCATCAATCCAATAAACAAAGGTAATAATCAACATTAAACGACTCGCATAACTCTTATGCATTCATTCATTCGAAACAGAAGCACCATAATAGCAACAAGACACAAATGGATTCACCTTAAAATGCATGAAGAAAGAAAAAAAAAATACTTTGAAACCGAATCTATCTTCCAAACATCACAAGAACGACTGAATTCAGAGAGTACAAAATTAGTGCTAGGGTTTGGAAGATGGATTGAACTGGAGAGGGAATTAGAGTGATGAAAAACAATGAATCTGGAATTACAAATTTGAGCCTGGTGGTGACTAAGATGGCTCGGTAATGGAGAATTTCTAAAGTGGCAGCAGAGGTGGTGGTAAGGATGAGTTTTTCTGAAACTCCGGGTAGAAACGGAGGAGAGGTCATTTCGATAGAAAGCTTGAAATCAAAACCAGAGAATTTGAATTCCCCCAGAAAAACTGATCGAAAGATCGGAAAAAGAACCTCAAAAATTTCAGAAAACCCGGTTCCCCTCTCTCCCTATTCTCAGAAAAGTCCCCCTCCTTTATACCATGGAACTCCTCCCTTCTCCTCCACCAAATCAGAATCCATTATAACTTCCTTCCTTTCTTGCCTCAATTCCATCCAAAATCAATCCCCAATATCTCTCTTTTTTTTTTCCGGAAATTCATTCCTTCTCTGAAACCTTCCTTTTTCCCTTGATCTCTTTCCTTTCTGGCATCTCTCTCTTCTCTTCTTTCCTTTTCTTCTTCCGCCCCACCTCTCGACGGCGCCTTCCTCTTCTTCATTTTCTGCGTTTTTCCTTTAGGCATTAGGGCTCCATGGTATGTGGGCCGGGTTAGTCAAATGAATTTGGGTAGTGACCGGGCTATCCAAGACATTGAGTAATAAATGGGCTGTCCAATTAATTGGGCTTAAGCTCGGGCCAGACTTTGATTAGTGGGCCAAATGTAACAAACATGCCTTAACTTATTAAGCCTTAATGATTTGGATCACTTCTCTAAATTTGGATTGGGCTACAATTAAATGACTAGTACTTAGGCCAGGATTAGGACTCATTTTAAATTAAATGGATTTATCTCAATTTTGAATTTTTATTTTTGGGGTCATGACAAAAATGGGGTACAACAGCTGCCCCCTTTGCGGGACTTTACGTAGTAAATGACACGAAAATGTATTGTATCCCAATTTTGACAGTATGAATTACATGACAACATTCAAAGTGCAGGTCCTCTCTATACTCGTCCAAAAATTTTTACAAATGCATGTTAATTGATAATTAAAACACCCGGGAATTAAATCCAAATCTTATCTTTGGTAATCATATAATAATCTGCATGCTTTAAACGAAATAAAACATTTAATCTATTTGATAATCCGGAATATCATAATCTTGAATTTAATCCACGTCAGTTTAATCCAAGTTTAAGAATAACTTTAATCCACGAAATATTTGAACCCCGAGCTGAAAACAACTTTAATGCGCAAAATTTAAAACCAATTTTAATTCACAAATAAACATAATCTTCAACTTCAATCCAAAGATCAAATTTAATCCGAAGGCCAATTTAATCCGTAACTTTAATTTAGAGGCCGACTCTTAATCGGAAGGCCAATTTAATCCGCAAATTTAATCCACAGGCCGACTCTTAATCGGATGGACAATTTAATCCGCAACTTTAATCCAAAGGCCGACTCTTAATCGGAAGGCCAATTTAATCCGCAACTTTAATCCAAAGGCCGACTCTTAATCGGAAGGCCAATTTAATCCGCAACTTTAATGCAAAGGCCCACTCTTAATCGGAAGGCCAATTTAATCCGCAACTTTAATGCAAAGGCCGACTCTTAATCGGAAGGCCAATTTAATCCGCAACTTTAATCCAAAGGCCGACTCTTAATCGGAAGACCAATTTAATCCGCAACTTTAATCCAAATGCCGACTCTTAATCGGAAGGCCAATTTAATCCATAACTTTAATCCAAAGGCCGACTCTTAATCGGAAGGCCAATTTAATCCATAACTTTAATCCAAAGGCCGACTCTTAATCGGAAGGCCAATTTAATCCGCAAGCAATCTTAATTCCCAACGTTAATCAATCCATATGATAATTCAAAATATTTTAATCCAAAATTGAAGACAATTTTAATCCATGGGATAATTTTTATCCAAATCGAAAACAATTTTTAACCAGCAAGATGCATTTAATTCACATGATACTTTATTTCAAAATTTTCAACCGACTTTAATCCGCAAAATATTTGACCCAAAATTGAAACAATTTTAATTTGCAGAATTCTTTTAATCCGCATGTAATCCAAGAAAGAAAAAAAATGTTTTAATCCAAAATTAAAAGTATTTTAATCCGTAAGATAAATCAAATCAAAATTGAAAACATTATAAAGACAATTTTAATCCGGAAGATTGAAAACATTTTAACCCGGAGGTAAAGACACTTTAATCCACGTGATAGTCCAAGATTTAAAAATAATTTAATCTAAAAATCAAAGATTTTAATCCTCATGATGAACCAAAAATAAGGACACTCTAATCCACATGTAAAAATATTTTAACCCACGCGATAATTCATGATTAAAAATAATTTGATCCAAAATTTAGAGCTATTAATCCATATGACGAACCCAAAATTAAAAAAATGATTTAATCTAAAATGAAAACATTTTAATCCAAAATTGAGCCTATGATGATATAATTTATCCTGACGCTTAACTCAAAATTGGGCCTACAGCAAGTCCGAAGTTTAATCTCGTAATGATATGGATGAACTCGTTGGGAAGAAAGATTTTTTTTGTTTTTTTTTTGTTTTTGTTTTTATAATAGATCTTCTGCCTCCTTATGCAATCATCCATCTCATCTTGTCACACTGCTTTTTGTTCAAATTCTTGACCTAGCGTAGCGTTTTGGCACACTTTGTCATAATTTAAGCTTAATAATATGGCTACGCATAGGAAAAATGAGAAGATATTTGAAGAGAATAATAGGACACTCAAGGGTCAAGAATGAATAATATCAAAATATTTATAAGAAGGTGATATAATAAGAGTATATAGCTTTTTATAAGGATAGCACAACTTGAAACAAAAATGTTCTAAACTCTAAATCGAGAAAACGAGATAGTTTACAACTTCCGCTAAAAAATCTCTTTTTTCTTTTTTCTTTTTTACTCGATTTTGTTTTGTTTTGTTTTTTTTTTTAATTTTAATTGGGATTATCCCTCTTCTAATAATACTTGCTTCGACCATAAGTTCTTTATTCAAATATTTTTGAATTTAGGATACTAATATCCATCAATTTCTTATCAAAAGTGATGTTAATGCACTCGTCCAATTTCCTCTAGCCACTTCATCAACGATAAATTAAATAGTACGGCCTTGCATGTCAACAATTGAAAATGAATGAAAAACCTTTTGGAATATGGAATGAGAATTGAAATATGGAAACGGAAGGGTAAAAATTTGAAAAAAATTAATAATCTGATGATTAAAAATGATGAGTGATGACAAAAACTCTTTTTTGAGATATATACAAGAATTTGGAGAGGTCGAAGAAAAGAAATGCAAACTTAACATTTCTAAAATGAAATATGCGATAAGCCAAAGATTGCACCAAAACTGCCCCAGTTTTGGTGTATACCTAAATTAACAATGATCAAATCTATGAGGGAGTCTTTAAACCTTTTATATTTGCCAATTTATTCCTTTAACAAGGGGCCGAAACCTTTTATGAGTAAAAACGTGATAAGGTAGATTTCGCACCAAAAAACTGCCCCAGTTTTTGGTGCGTCTTTAATTGACTTATATTAAAATCAAAACCTAATGTTAGCCAATCGTTTTCTTCTTTGGACTGCATTGTTCTAGGGTGAAATACATTATAACCTATGGGACGCACCAAAAACAGCCCCAGTTTTGGTGCGTGTTCAATCAACTTTTTAAATCAAAACCATATGTTAGCCAATCATTTTTCTTTGGGCCGAATTGTTATGAGGTGAAATACATTATAATATATGGGACGCACCAAAAACTGCCATAATTTTGGTGCGTGTCCTATTTACTGTCATTAAATATAAACACAATGAATTCCATTTTTTTTTTGACATCGATCGCTACTTCAATGGATGCATGTCTTAAACTATCATTCCTTAAAATCCGAATGTGCAGTCTGAATTGAGTGATGATTTATTATTATTATTATTATATTATTATTATTATTTTATATATATATATATATATATTTTTTACGCTCTTTTGAATTTTCACTCTAGCATAGTTTTTCTTTGGGAATATGTAAAAGTTTTATTCAGCTAAAATTTCTCACAAAAATACAAGAGGCATACCCCAATGCAGTTGATATTTAAATCCCAATTATTTAAAAAAACTTCCACAATGAGATTAATTCTTGTGTAGAATAATGTCCTCCTAACGAAACCAGTTCAGCAGATCAAGAATTTCGAACGCAACCACGGTAGTAGGAGTTTGTTTGCAAATTATTTTTGATTTTAATGAGTAAAGATGATTTTGAGTATAATTTTCAAAAATAGTTTTTCCTTTTAAAATAAAGGAAGTGTTAAAAAAAATGGAAATAAAATTTGATTTATTGTATTCGTAAACGATTTTTAAAAAAATACATAGTTTATAAACAATAGAAGATTGATTATATAACAAGGTTACAAAAATGTCATCGATCCATTTCCAAAAATTTTCAAAACATGATTAAGTTATTTTCAATTTTTTTTTGAAACACGTTTCTTACAAACCCTTTTCAAAAATTGTAACACCCAAATGAATTTTCATATACTTTTAAATTTTGAAAAACAAAAAAAAGTTTTGGAAATATCTTTTAGACACATTCTAGGAGTTTAATGAACCTGTAACTTTTCTTTACACCCATGCAAACCATGCACAAACTCACTAAAACCAACTATGTAACACTATTTCAGTAAACCATAATGAGTTCATGTAAATTACTATCTCATACTAGGCCCACTAATGATATATTGCTATAATTCTCACAAGAATGTAACATTTTCTCGATCAACTTCACCTTTGCCATTAATCATTATCTCCCATTATTAATTTACCCCATTCTCGATCTAGTCATCTAAATATTTATGACGATATCTTATATTCATTTTTCATCTTGGAAGTTTGATTTAACATTGTTAATGGGTGCACCAAAATCTTGTTCATTGGATTTATCTTTTTCTTTTTTATTTTTAAATCGCCAATTCAATCTTGTTAAACGATGCTTTTGAGGTTTATAATATTGGGAATGATGGAAGATGATGACGAACGAATGCAAAATTTTGAACAAGAATTTTTATTTTATAAGAGATATGATGATAATGTCAGAACATGCAAATGCCGTACTATAAAAAATTTATCGAATCAAAGTAGTGACCTACTCCTTGTGAAAACCCAATAATTGGTCGTGATATTTTTATTTTACTTGGTCGATTTTCACCTCTATGTTAATATTTAGTGATATTAATTATTTCTATTTAAACATATATGTCATGCACAATTTTATTCTCAAAGGGAAAGAAAATTAAAACCTAGGGTACACATCTTACTCCCATTCCTACTTAATTTTGGAGATTCTTGAAAACTTAGTGTCACCATTTTATTATTCAATTTATGCATGATTATGAATTTATGTGTCTCAAAGTTTTGGATAATGAAGGCACAACTTCACAAAAAAATTTGGAAGACATATATATGAATCAGTTTTTGAACACTAACCTTTTTCATATCTTAAGCCACATGTTTCCTTGCTCATCCTTTGCTTATCAAGAATATCCTGCAATTTGTTTGATCCTGACTTAAACTTGTCAATATCTGAGCATACCTTTTTTAACATGTGTTTTCTTTTGTTTTCTGCCTCAACAAGGTAGGTTACATCAGAGGTTACTTCAGTTGGGAAGATTGCTTCAAGATCTAGGATTTCTTTTTGTAATTTCTAGTTTTTTGTTTTCGCTTCATTCAGATCTTGAGTGAGAAGTCCATTTTCTTTGACAAGTTTCAGTTTCTTTTTCTTGCTCTTGACACATTCCTCAAAAAACTTATTGTAGGCTACTTGTAGTTCACACATGTCCAATTCAAAATCACTATCTTCTGAGCTTGTCTTGGACCTTTAGTCACCAAAGGCTATTGGTGTTTCATTCTCTTGATCTTCAAATTCAGCATCAAATTTTTCTTCTGTATCATGGCTTTGGTATGCCTTTGGCTTCCTTTTTATGATTTATACTCTTGAGCAAAGTGTCCAAATCCTTTTTTTCCTTTCCATTCAAAGCATTGAGTGGATTTAGACTCTTTACTTTTCTTCTTTGGTTTGTAAGATAATCACTCATCTTTCTTGTCCTTCATGAATTTCTTAAAATTTTTGATTAGAAGCAACAATTCATTAGTAGCATTGTTAGTTTCATCACTAGAATAAAGCGCAACATCTTTAGATTTTTTAGGTTTAAGAAAATTTGCCTCAAAAGTTTGTAAAGAGCCAACTAATTCTTCTACATTAATCTTATCGATGTCTTCGCTCTCCTCGATTGCTGAAACTTTCATCATGATTCTTTCTGGTAAAGATCTAAGAATTTTTCTTACCACCTTGCTCGTCTCAAATGGTTCCGTAGGAGTAAATGAGATATTAATTAAATCACTCAACTTCGCATAGAAGTCATCAAACATCTCATTCTCTTCCATCTTCAAACTTTCAAAACTTGAAGTAAGTTGTTGAAGTTTTGAACGTTTGACCAAATTTTTTCCGTCATGTGTCACTTCTAGTAAATCTCATGCCACTTTTGCCTTATCATAATGTGAGATCCTAAGAAACTCAGAAATATTCAAAGAAAAAAAAAAGCATTCATTGACTTACTGTTCCAACCTGCATTTTTAAGGTCACCTTTAGTCCATTTTTCAAGAGGTTTGAGAGTTTTGTTAGCCCATTTATCAATGGACTCGGATTCAATATACCCTTTCACTGTTGAAATTCAAACTAGTTCATCAATAAATTTTAAATAAGCTCTCATTTTTTCCTTCCAGTATGAATAATTTGATCCATCAAATTGTGAAAGATAATTGTGGAAATAAAAAGAAAAAGAACACCACAGTTTTAACAAAGAAACATGACTAGGAAAAACCTCGAGTCTATGAGCAACAAACCTTGAAAACAATCCACTAAAAACAAATCAAGATTACAACCATATCTTTGATCTAAAGACATTGCTCGTACATCCCATTCAGTATATGTTTTGACTCTTCACTCAACCTAACAAGGTAGAGCTTGCTTTTGATATCCTCAAAAGTCTTCACTCCAACAAACCACATACCAACTCCTTCTTCACCAAGAACACAGCTGAATGCCTTCAAAGAGTCACAAATATGAACAAAATATCCTCACTACAATTCTCTCTTCACACAAACACTCAAGATCTCACCCAAGAAAGATCGAAAATTATGAGATAATTGAAAACAAAAAGAAGCGAAAGAATGCTATCAATATTTCACATGTAGCTTCCCTCAACCTAAATGAAACCTTGAACAACTATTTATAGAGCACTTGAACCTTGAAGGATATATCTTCAATTTACATGAAACGGCTAAAGCTCTTATCACCTTAAAAGAATTCCAGATAAAACAAAACAACATACGAGATTTAGAGATATGAATATGGTCTTACAAGACATCAAATAGTTTCATAACTCTAAGAGCAATTAAAGACCTATATGAAACCAATCATTAACCTCCTGCATAAACTGATCATTTAATAACGTGCACACACTAAAGTCTTTTATCAAGGCCCTTGTAAACAAGACATGTACCCCATGTAAAATCTTGATAAGAGACTTTATTTAGTGTTAAGATTTGAACAATATCAATATACACGGCACACATGTTACACGACATTCATTTTTAGATGGCATTATCATTAAACAAATCATGGCATTATCATCATAATAACAAAACATTTGTAGATAAGCCATAGTAACACACAACACATATATCCTTTAAGAATAAAATAATTCATGATAAGAATAACAAGTCATGATAACAAGTCTAGAACAAGAAGTTAAGAAAACACAACATAAAATATTGTTACCCACATCCACGCAAACAATTACGAAATATTACGGGTAATGTCACACAATTTTCACAAATAAACCAACAGAGTTCAATCACAATGAAAAGAAATAATATATGCCAAAATATATGACCATCTCCATCATATTAAAAGTAGCTCCAATTCCTCACTGTTTTTTCGCCAAAGGGAGCCTCGCAAAGTTTAAGGACGTGCACACTCTTATATAAATGTTTGCCACATTACCAAAATAGGACCGGGGTCTCATAATATCCCCCACTCAACTTGATGAGATCTTATTAGAGCCCCTTACAAGCCAAGGATCAACCAGTTGCCCGGGTGGGGTTGTTGCTTGATACCACTAGTAAAACAACACCTATGAGGAATTGCCTGCTTTGGCCAATTGGACCTCATGTATCCAATTGTGTCACTTTGAGAGTAACCAAATTAAACATTACATCATCTGAACCTGGTCCCAAAGTTGGATGTAGGGGACTGCATCGGGCCGGCCTGATAATTGTAGGCCCAAGCCCGACTTTGGCCCAAGCCCAAGAATTCTCTTTGGGCTTCGGGTCAGGCATAGGAAAATTTTGTAAACCCAAGCCCCGCTTGGGCCCAAGAATCTCGAGCTAATAAATCGGTCCTCGGGCCTAATTAGTAATATTACTCATATATATATATTGTGTGTGTGTGTGTGTGAGATAATATATATATATACGATCCCGCTCGTATGAGGGATCCCGCACAACTTTGTGCGGGATCCATCTCCAGACCGTTGGATTAATCCAACGGTCTAAACAATTTATTTTTTTTAAAAAACTTCATTTGGAATGATTCTTTCTTCTTTCCTCATAGCCTTCGTTCCAGCCCTTCCTTCCTTCCGCCCTACCTTCGTTCCAGCCCTTCTTTCCTTCCGCCTTTCCTTCATTCCAGATCTCATCCGTCCCTTCCTTCTCGTTCGTCCTTCTTTTGTTCCAGCTGTCATCCGTAATCTGTCCAGTTCGGTCACCTCTCTCGTCCAAACTCAAATCTGTTAACTTCGAGTTTCAGCTTCGATTTTCAGCTTTGGGTGAAACATATTTGTGTTAATATGTTTCATATGTATTGTTATCTTGGTCTGGTGGTTAGGTCTGGGTTGAAGAAAAAAAAATCAGTTTTTTTTTCTGCCTCATTAGGCATTTACATTTCTTCTTTAACTTAATTTCCCTTATTGTTAACCACTCCCTTATTTTCTGTTTTTATGAAAAGAGATTTTGAGTCAATTGCTCCCTTGCACTGATTTCATATACACAAAAGAGATTTCATAGACACAAAAGAGATTTCATGATATACATTCCAAGAGCAAAATCAGTGATATACATTCCAACACCAATCTCCACAACCCACCCTTGCAATACAAACACAAGACCCACCCCTGCAATACAAACACAAAACCAATATACATTCCAATACCAACCCAACCAATCTTCTCAGCAACAATTGATCATGGACACACATACAGCAACCAAAATCATAAAGACCGACAAAAACCAATCTCTCTCCAATACAGATATAATTGAAAAGAAACTCAGAGCTCACTCGTACAAACCAATCACTCTGCTCACTCATACAGGTTCTTTCCAATCTTCTAAGAGCTCAGCAAAGATGATAGACTAGAGAGGTCGAGATGGGTCTAGATGATGTGTGTATTTTATACCACATTTATATGCATATATTTGTACATATTTACATTATTTTGTGTTAAGATTGTGTTGATACTTTGAGATTTTGTGTGTTTTGCATGTAGGAGGGTTGAAGTGAAGTTGTGGTTGAATTGGAGAATATTTGGCTAAAAATCAGAGGAAAACGCCTTTCCAGCGCTCCAGCGTTTCAGAACCAGGAGAACATGCCTTTTCAGCGCCCTATCAGTGCTCCAGCATTTTTGATGACATAACTTGGCAGAAGGAAATGCACTTCTAGCGCTCCAGCGCCAGAAGAGCACTCGAACCAGATTTTCATTTCCAGAATTAGCAAAAACTTAGTTGACTAGGTTTTTATGTCTTTTTACTTGGGGAAACCTAGGGGAAACCCACTTGAGCTATAAATAAAGCCTAAAAATAGAAAATATGGGTGCCAACAATTGAGAAGAGAGAGGAGGCACGGCTGCATCTTCATCAACATCTTCATCTTCTACCTTCATTCCTTTGTTCATCCAACCATGGTTTCTTCTCCCTTTTCTTGTATATTTGTTGCTATGGTTTGTAACTAAACATATTTCTAGGGTTTGACCTAGCCAAGCATGAATGTTATGAGATGATTTGATCTATATTATGAGCTTTTGATTCAATTCTCAATTCTTGTTCTTAATTATCATACTTCAAAGTATGATTTCTAAATAATTGCTTGATCATCAATTATGTTGTTTATTATACTCATCTAGCCAAATCACATAAACGATCCGTATTTATGTATTTTGGTAGAATCGGAATTAAGAAGATTAATTGTCGAATGCTCTGATCCGGGTTTAGGGGATTGATTGGTTGTTTAGTTCTTCTAGTCGTAATGGGTTATTTTTACTAAATTAAAGACTGTGATCAAACAGGATTAATTTGGTATCGATAATACGTGTTATTGCCACGATCAATGGAATAACATAATTGAGTGAAGAATCGACCCTTGAATTGGAATTGTTATCGACTGCTTAACTTTCGTATCTCATAATAAGATTGCTTGGTAAGGTTGTACCCTAGGTTTTCTTCATTATAATTGTTAAAACTTTGTTTTGCTCATTGTTCTAAAGAATCATAAATATTTCCCGTATTTAAATTGTCGTTGGTTTTATTGGTTAAGTACATTATTCGATTAAACTTGTCCCTGTGAGATCGACCTTGTACTCACACTTTGTGCTACATAAGTACACTTGTGCGCTTGCAAGTATTTTTACATCACTAGACAAGAGCGCTCACCACATAGTTGATTTGCGTGGCGTGGGTCTGGACGGGAGAGGTCGAGATGAGGTTTTGGCTGACTCGTCTGCGGAGTGAGGTCTGGGTGAGCGAGAGGCGGAGTCGATTTCTAGAATTGCGGCTGAGAGCTGGTGCCGTAGTCGATTCGCGCGAATGAGAGCTGGAAGGAAGACCTGGAACGGAGGAGGTCGGAAGGAAGGAAGAGCTGGAACGAAAGCCCTAATGAAGGAATTTTGTCCAAATGAAGGCGTTGTTTTTTTATAAAAAAAAAATTGTTCGGACCGTCGGATTAATCCGACGGTCTAAAGATGGATCCCGCACAACTTAAGTTGTGCGGGATCCCTCATACGAGCGGGATCGTATATATATATAATAATATATTATTATCATATTAGAATATATATATATATATATATAATTATATGTGGTATATTTCGAGCTTAGATTTATCAGGCTTCGGGCTCGGGTTCGGGCTGGCCCAAATGATCGGGATTCAGGCCGGGCTTGGCCTCAAAAATGCGGCCCAAGCCTTAAGTAATTTTAGGCTCGGGCGGGCTTTGGCCTGCAGGCCCAAGCTGGGTCAAGGCTGACGGGCCAAATGATGTCCCCTAGTTGGATGGTATCTTTTTGAGTTTCTTTTCCTTTTTATTTTTTTTGGGAGATGACCTGGGGGTTAACATATTTTATGGCCCACCATCTTGTTTAGGCTTTGCTTGGGAGAGGTTGTTGTTCGTGAACCCTTGCTTGGCACGAACACCTCCCAACACCCCTTTTCTCAATGAGGGGTTGAGAGGTGTTACCTCATATTAACGTCTCTCATACCAAGCAAGGGTTCACTTTTATGAACTCCTCCCAATCCCTCCCAACCCAACCCATCTCTCAAGCATAACCTTACCGTTTGTCTTCACTAGTTGTGCCCAAATTGGTTGTCCAACAGAAAAAAATTTGCCCCTTTTTTTTACCTAAATTGATCATCATACAACATCCAAAAAATCCCAAAATTTTGCAATAAAATGATCAAAAAAAGGAGGGTTAGTATTAGTTAACATAATCCGTTAAGTAGTTAAAGTTGGTTAACTGCCTATTAGTGATGGTGCATTTTTCCTAATACAGGCATTAACATGCAAAGTACGTGTATTAGTATGGAAGCTTCTTCTTACTGGATTCTCTGCGAGTTCTGTTCAATCCTTAGTGACAACACTGAACGATCATGATCTTTCCTAGAGTTATTACACGGATCAAGGGATGTGCAGGGCTGAGATTGCTTGGGAGTTAGATATATACTGGCTTGAGTATCCTGTAAATGTTCATGACGATTCTTGGCTTGTATTCTCTTTTGTGTTCTTAAAGGATCTATCCCAGCTTCGACTGGTTAATCCTCATTCTGTAATCTTTCCTTTCTTGAATAAAATCTTGATCAAATTTGTGTTTCGGTTTTGATCTTCTTGAACTCTCCTGTTTCTGTCAATATTCACGTTAGGAATTTAGGTTCCTGTCACAATCCGACAGAAGAAAGCACGAGTCAAATCAGTCTCGAGCTTCCGACAAAGGCAGAGGGATACAGGTCAAACGATCATAAAAAAGACACAAATTCGCCCAACTTCACAACGTAGGTAATTGATTTTATCAAACAAAGAGGGAGTGCAAGGAAAAATTACAGTCATGAATAGGAAATGCCAATGGATTTGTCAAGTAACTACGACTTCTTCATGTAAACACAAATGCCGACTCAAAATCAATGTAGCTAACTACATCTGTAAAAAAAATTACATTTTTAAAAGAAAATTTGTTTAATGGCTCCAAGGGGTGCAACCCAAAGCTAGCCGGAACGACTTGGATTACATGGAAGCTGTAAATTTTTTCCTAGTTAACAATACTTACGAAGATTGACCAATCGATTCCACATCGTCGTGTTTTACTGCTTCTCTGAAGGAGTGGGTGTGAAGTTGTCGCGTGAAACTGGTAGTGGTGTCCAAGAAATAGAGAACAAATGACAAAACGAAGCAACACACAAACATTGGAATAGGCCCAAAAGTCCACAGGAAGAGAGGGAACGAAAAATAGAAAGCTCTCAATCCAAGTGACCAAAACAGACTTCCCCTATTCAAGTTTCTTGAGACGTACTGGATGGAATCGTTGTTCACCTTTGATCTAGGAACAGTAATCAAGAAGCTAACATGGGCGTAGTATCTAATAGATTGCACATTGCAAAGAAACGCAACAAGGAAGCAGAGCAATATTGTGAAGTACTTGACTGAAGAGAGAATGGCAGTCTTATTTCCGTACACCAGTGCCGATGCTGTGTTACTGGAGTTTGATGTACCACTCACGAAAACGCTGATAATTGAACTAAGAGTGATTGCTGTTGTCGCCAAAAGTGTAGAAGCCATTATATTGTTCCTTATTGTTTGAACTGCTAAAACACCATTCTTCAGAGGATCCTGAACAGAAGAAGAAAAAAAGGCCACTGTCATTTGAAATATTACTATTACAGGACTTCACAAAAGTGGAAATATGACCACGGACTATTTATATATGATAGTGTCTAGTCCTTGAAAAAATTGTAAAAACCAATAGCTCTCCACTTAAACAGTAGAATTAAATTGTTAAAAAAGTCCAAAAAATGAAAACAATATATCACAATGTTAGTGAATCTTCAGCGAGAAAATAGTTGCTAAAGTAACTGCATACGATTTGATAATGCTACTGTCTTTGAGCATATTTCTCACATATGATTGTAATGTCTGTACGCGACACTGGTATATTACCATTTCTTTTCAAAACTAAAATGTAAGAACGCAGCAATACCTGCTAACAATGCTCAACTGATGCAAACATAGGATCATCACAATTCAGTGATTCACAAATCACAAAGTGGTAACACAGTTGTCGAGAAATCATTGCATAATAGAAAATAAAGGAACCAAAGATGAAATCCCATGGTCTACATGCACCAATTACTTTCCAAAGTCAAACATTGAAACAGTGCATTTCAATGAAAGGAGGCAAGGGTACTGAAAGCCATGTTTTTGTAGCAAACACTTCTCAAATAGTCGAAGAGCTTAGCAAGGCAGAATATGTACTCCTATTTCTGTTTCTCTGGAAACCAACAATTACATGAGCACGCAATTGAAGCTGACATAGGAAAGAACTATTCATAATGAGAACTAAAAAATTAGTTTTTCGGGTGCGCCTGTCTTCCGCGATGGCCTTTAATTTCTTAAATTCACAAGCTACCCTAAAGTTGCTGGCCAAGAAGGAATTCATGATCAATCAAAGTCATGCACCATCCATAAGTCCAAAGGTACCCATTCGAAGAGGTAACTTATTAAAGACCAACATATCACTAGAGTGACGATAACCAGCTAATAGCCTAATATACAACTGGGCGATCATTAAGCATTGCCACAACAGGACCATCGGTCATGGATGCGATGGTACTACCATAAGCATTATTCATCACATTTTTCAGAACTCAGAATATGGACAACCAGAAGTCATAAGTTCTATAGGAAAGAACCATACAGCTTACTGACTCTGCTGCAACTATCAACTTAAAAAAAACCGATCAGCATTCGGTCAAAATCGAGGGTCTCATTCAGAACTTGGGTAGAAAGACTTCAGAGTTTAAGACAAGCTCAAATTAAGGGAACTTGGGTGAAATAAATTATTGACCAGCCAACAGATAATGTTCCAATCATTAAATTCAATATATATATTATATATAAAAAAATAAAAAGAACAAGTAACCATGCATGGGTACCAATAAATTACACGCTAAAACATACCCTTGTTCTACAATACCGCACTGATCTGGATAACTCTTCCATGTAATTTCTTAAATATATAGAACAACCCTCAAAAAGTTCCACTACATCAAGCAGACTATACATTTGAAATCACAATCGCTAGAGAAGACAATTCCTATCTGACTACAGAACCAACTACAGAAACTACTAAATGAAAGCCAATAATGATAAAAGAATCAGCTCCAATATATTAAACACTCTAATCATAGGCAAATGTAGTTAAATAGAAATTAAAGGGTGTGAAAGAAGGGAGACTAACAGCCATCATGGAAGAAACCCATTGTTTCCGAGACTCTGCGTTGACGCCAATGACAGTCCGCCTCGGATGGCCAAGAATGGTGAAGAGAAGCCAACAATGGTATAAACCCAAAACCAACAGACCCAGGGGAACCAGTACATAATCTAATTGATTCTCCTCCATCCTCCCTCCTCCCTTTCCTCTCTCACTCTCTCTGTAGCGGTGATCGGACTACAAAAGACAATAATCTAATAAAGGTTATTAATCATTTTGTGAATTGCACACGCAACAAAACACATCGCTTATCATCCCCAAATCATTTATTATTCACTGAAACAATAATAAAAATGGTTATGGTGGAAAACAGAGGAGGATATCATGTTTTGTCTGCTGTTGTCAAGATCCGAGCTCGGCCCACTAGCACATGGGCTTGCGTGGGGCTGGGCAAAGATTATAGCCTTAATGGGCTGATGAGGCCCAAAATAAATAAATTGGTGAGTATCCCGGCCCATCTTGGTCTTGAAGTGAATGTCTATTGTAACTTCTCAATAGTCATGACTAGAGCAAGTCCAATGACAAAAAGTGTGTAGCGCTTGACTTTGTCTTAATCTTTTTATGTATATATTATGATAAATAAAAGTATTGGCTATAATACCAATATATCTGGGTTTTTTTTTTTAAACAAAACCTGATATCATTACTCAATAGAAGGATTACAATCTGAGACATACATAGGAACTAAAGTCTCAGGCACAGCATTAAAAATCAAGATTTCATGATTGAAAAAAGCTAATCGGCCCATTAATGCAAGAGCATCAGCCATCCGATTTTGATCACGAGAAATTTGGGAAAAACTATGTTGGGTTCCCCGGAGAGTAGCATGGACTTCCTCTAAGACATGGCCCAGAGGAGATCTAAGCTTATGAACTTCTTTTAACCCAGATACAATCATAGCTGCATCTCCTTCCAATTCCAATGGAATGAAATTATTAGCAACAGCCACTGCAGCACCGTAGAGAAAGGCCAAAGCTTCACACATTATAGAACCACCGGCAAATTGGACTCGTTTAAATCCAGAAAGCTTGACTAAACCCCATTCATCTCGAATAATGACTCCAACTCCGGCCGTAGCATCATGTTGGTTCCAAGAACCATCCACATTAACCTTAAACCAACCTTGTCTCGCACAAGTCCAGTGCATGGATCGGGGGATAGTGGGACTTAACTGGTGTGGAGATTGGTGGCAATCAATGAAGTCCCTGTGGAGTTTTGAAGCACAAAAGATAACCTGCATGGGCTGCCATGGCTCATTACGAAAGACACCAAGTATTTGAGCCGTCACAGCTGGTTGGAATATATCAACCATCGCAAGGAGCCAAGATTGAATAGAAAGCAGCGGTAATGACACTGCCTTGTGGGAAAATTCACATTTGTTCCAAATAATGGATATGGCAGAGCAATCTCTAAATAAGTGAAGGCTGGATTCCTCCTCAATACCACACAGAGGACAAGTAGTATCCAGTGGTATGCCTCTTCGAGCAAGGAGTCCTCTAGTGGCAACCTCATCATGACAAAGCCTCCATGAGAAATACTTGATCTTATTTGGTGTTTGAAGCTTCCATAGAGAATTCCAAGCATTGGAATTGGAGACAGTATCTAG
Organism: Euonymus europaeus; assembly: GCA_963580455.1. Classification (NCBI taxonomy): domain Eukaryota; kingdom Viridiplantae; phylum Streptophyta; class Magnoliopsida; order Celastrales; family Celastraceae; genus Euonymus; species Euonymus europaeus. Next base: position 9,511,334 of record OY756957.1, on the reverse strand, counting down.
CGACTGAGAATTCATTGCAAGCCAATATGCTGACCTAACTGAGAATTGACCATGAATGCCTTTGGTCCACATTAAAGAATCATGATATTTGAGGCCATGAAGCGGAATATTGGAAATGGCCGCAACATCAGTAGGATTAAAAATGTTCTCCAATTTGTCCATATTCCACCACTTCAAATTATGATCTATAAGATTAGATACCAGCATAGATGGGTCATTAGACCCCATTGGGGATGAAACTTTCCCATCAAGCGTAGTAGGTAGCCATTGTGCATTCCACACTGAGATTGAGGCACCATTTCCAACCCGCCAACATAAGCCTTGCTTTAAAATTTGACGACCCGCTAGGATAGAAGACCATGCGTAGGATGGATTATGCCCACGATGAGCCTCTAGAAATGAACTGTTGGGATAGTATTTAGCTTTCAGCAGTTTACTATACAAAGATTCTTTACTCTGAATGAGGCGCCAACCTTGCTTTGCTAACAAGGCTAAATTGAAAGCCTTCATGTCCCTTAGACCCAAACCACCTTGTGTACGATGCTTGCAGATGGCATTCCATCCTACCCAAGATAACTTGCGGGCTGAAGTATGATTACCCGCGCCATTTTGTTCAAATCATCACAAAGAGTATCCGGGAATTTATAGATACTCATGGCATAGCATGGGATAGCCTGCACCACCGATTTCAAAAGTACTCCTCTTCCTGCTTGTGATAATAATTTTTCTTTCCATCCAGATACTTTGCTCCAAACCCTCTCCTTAATATAATTGAACATTGACCTCTTGGAACGAGATATTAGGACCGGAAGGCCTAAGTATTTGGCCTCTAATGGGAACCCAGACATACCTAATATAGATCGAAGATATGATTGGGAGGAGTTGCATGTGTTGCTGCTGAAATAAATGGCTGATTTCTCCAAGTTCACACTCTGTCCTGAAATGCCTTCAAAAGTGTGTAGAATTTGGAGAATGACATTTGCTTCATCTGCATTGGCTTTACAGAAGAGTAGGCTATAAGAGATGAGAAATAACTGGTGCAGCACGACATATTTGAATATCATGAATAGCTTGCCGTTCCATAGAATGTCGGATGAGGTACGAAAAACCTTCAGTGCAAAATAGGAATAAAATGGAGACAATGGGTCTCCCTGTCATAGACCCCAAGAAGGTTCAATATTACCATGAACAGCCCCATTGATGATGACTGAAAAAGAAACTGAGGAAACACATCGCATGATGCGGTTAATCCATCTCAAATCGAACCCCATCAGTTCCATCATATTAAACAGAAAATTCCAATCGACCCTGTCATAGGCTTTAGAGATATCTAATTTCAAAGCCATGTATCCCCCCTGTCTATTTCGGAGCCCTTTCATGTAATGTATGCATTCATTTGCAACAAGAATATTATCCGATATAAGACGCCCAGCTACAAAAGCACTCTGTGCTTCAGAAATCGGCCTAGGAAGAATCCCTTTCATCCGGTTGCATAGGCATTTTTAGATAATTTTATACAAGACATTGCATAGACTGATCGGTCTGAAATGAGACACAGCGTTAGGATGATTAATTTTCGAGATTAGAACAAGAAGAGTATGATTAATCCTGTCATCCAGCAAACCCTCATTGAGAAAATCTAGCACAACCTTAGTAACATCATTGCCCACAATATGCCAATATTTCTGATAGAACAGAGCAGGCATTCCATCCGGACCTGGCGATTTTGAAGGAGCCATCTGAAAAAGAACATCTTTAACCTCTAGATGAGTAAAAGGCTGCATCAACCCTTCATTCATATCATCTGTCACCGTGCGAGGGAAGTCCGCGAACATAGTTGGAATATTATTAGTGGAGCCCGAGGTAAACATATCTGAGAAATAGGATATGATGGCTTGTTGGATTTGGTTCATATCCATGGTGATTGAACCATCAGCTAGTTTAAGCCTTGAGATATGATTTTTCTTCCTTATATTGTTCGCTTTTTGGTGGAAAAAACGAGTGTTACTATCTCCCGCTTTAAGCCATTCTTGACGAGCCCGTTGTTTCCAGCCAACCTCTTGGCAAAAAGAAGAAGCTCCTTCAGCTCAGATTCCAGGCTATGTTAAATACAATCAGCTCCGCCAAAGCCATTTTGATTCCTTAGTCTCGTTAACTGCTGCTCAATAATTTTAATTTTCCTTGGTAAGTCTCCAAAGGTTGTAGTGTTCCAGCGTTGAAGAGTTGAGGCACAGTTGGAGACTCTGGCTAAAGTTTCCTGAAGATTGGATTCACCCTAGAGAATTGACCATGCAGAAGAGAGGATATGTTCATAATCCGGATGTCTCGACCAATATTCTTCAAAGAGAAATCGACGCTTCACATGTAACACCCCTTTCCCAAGAAAATAGAACTATCATTCCGTAACAACAGCTCTACTCCTCCAATAGTAAATACTATAACAACACCTTAAATAGCTTCAAATGAATTGAATCTTAACAGCAATCATAATGCATTAAATAGTCTCCAAGCCAATAATTAGCAATTAATAAACATCCACAAATATGAGTCCAAACTCATACTCTAACACTTCACATAGTTATTTCGTATCAATTCTGAAAATACTCACTTATTCAAATAACATAGAGTTCTAAAATACCAATATTTACTCTTAAGCAATTTATTTCACTAATAATTCCGCGATCTTGCCACCCCACATGAGCACCATCATCATTGAGGATCCTCGCCAACACCATCAACAGCCAATTCGGTGAAATCATCCTCACTTGTATCACAGAATATAATGAGCCAAGGCCCAGCAAGTAACATATTTATGCATGGATGCACATGAGTTCCTTCCATGGAAAAAACCTAGCCAATTCAAACATTTTTCCATTACCAGGGCCCCTAACTCTAGTAAACCGCTACAGAGCAACCGGTCGGCCAATCATCGTTCTTCTATAGAATACTTTTTTCGTCAAAACATTTAGTCTTTCTCCTCACCTTATTTTTTTTTTACAACCTTGCTCCATTATCTTTCACCTTAACAATATACCCTCTCTGTAGTAGTATTACTAGGTTTATAAAACTTTCGTCATGTGTGTAAATTTTCCATGATGCCATGCCACGCCATGTACACTCCTTGAAATCGACAATTAAATTATACAATACCAATACCAATACAAAATTTCATAATAACATACTCAATAATAATTTATACAACACAGCACCAATAAATACAAATATAAACACAGCATACAAACCTCAACATATTGTACATTTATTATGTGATACAGTGATATGTTAATTACCTGGCACTCTTTCGTAATTTCCCCTAAATCAGATATAAAATTGGTTCCTGAAATTAATAATAATACAAACATCCATTATTTTATTTTATTCAAAAAACTAATTAAATTCCTGGTCAACCCTCACTGGTCAACCGAGTCATCACCCTGAACCGGTCGGACTGACCCGGTTGACCTCACTTCTCCCCAGGGTCATAGACCCGATTACTCAAGAACCGGGTCACCGCCGACTCCGGCAGCGGTGACACACACAGCCAACCTCCCTCGGTAGCCGGCGAGCCGGTGAACGTGATGGCACTGCTGGTTACCTGATCGGTGACTGGAGCTGAGCGAATCGAGGCGGTGAAGACGCGGTAGCCGTGATCTTCTCCTCGCCGTATCTCGGTGTTGCCGCCTCCGTTCCGTACGAAAAAGACACCGATGAGCTGCTCTCGTCGTCCTCTCCACGGAGACACCGAAAATGCCAGAAACTGTCACCTCTTCCGGCAAGTCGGGTTCCGTCGCCGCCCTCTCTCTCCTTCGTGCGACAGTTCGATCTTTTTAGGGTTTCTCGAGAATCGTGCTCATTTTATATTATTTTATTTGGGTGCTGATTTTTACCTTTTTACCCTCAACACTCTACCCTTTCTCCTACCGACCTCACGTTGCACCCGCTGTTGTAAATTTACTCGTTTCTTCTACTGATTAATATTTAAATTAATTAAATTTCTTTTTTTTTCTTTCACCTCTAATCTTTTCAACCTCTAACCACACCTTACACACTTTAATATTAAATTACCACAACATGTCATCTCATTGTGACATTTGAGTCATCCATAAGTCTGGGGTATTACAGTCTCCCCCCGTTATAAAAATTTTGTCCTCAAAATTAGTTACCTGAATAATTCTGGGTATTTGGCCTTCATATCCTCCTCTCTTTCCCAAGTAGCTTCTTCCATCTTCTGATTCCTCCAAAGAACTTTCATAAGTGCAATGTCTTTATTCCTTAGTTGCTTCACCTCTCTGGCCAAAATTTCCATTGGTTTTTCTTCGTAAGTCAAATCCGGTGTCAATTCTAATGGTTCATAACTCAATACATGGTTCGGGTCTTCCATATATTTTCGCAACATTGACACATGGAATACATTATGCACGCCTGACAAAGATGGGGGTAAAGCTAGTTGATATGCCCTAGCTCCCACTTTACCAAGGATTTCAAAGGGTCCTATGTATCTTGGACTTAACTTCCCTTTCTTTCCGAACCTCATCACTCCCTTCATAGGTGCTATTTTTAGGAATACATGATCCCCAACTTCAAACTCTAATTCCTTCCTTCTTCTATCTGCATAGCTTTTCTGCCGGTTTTGCGTTGTTTTTGATTCTGGCCCGAACCATCTCTACAACATCTTTAGTCTCTTGTATTACTTCTGGTCCAATCTGCTGCCCTTCTAGGAATCTCCTCTCTCCCACTTCGTCCCAATGTATTGGTGATCTACATTTCCGCCCATATAATGCTTCATACGGAGCCATGCCAATACTTGTCTGATAACTGTTGTTGTAAGAAAACTCTACTAGAGGTAGGTACCGCTCCCACTTTTCCGACCAATCCATCACACAAGCTCTTAGCATATCCTCCATTATTTGAATCACTCTCTCTGATTTCCCATCACTCTCCGGATGAAAAGCTGTTCCAAATTCTAGCTTGGGGCCCATCGCCCCATGGAAGCTGTGCCAAAATTTTGAAGTGAATCTGGGGTCACGGTCTGACACAATGGAAACCGGAATCCCGTGTAGCTTCACTATTTCCCTCACATACAGATCCGCATATTGATTCATACTAAATGTAGTCTTCACTCTCAAAAAGTGAGCCGTCTTGGTAAGCCGATCCACAATCACCCAAATTGCGTTATTTCCCTTTTCAGACCTCGGTAGTCCCGACACAAAATCCATTGCAATGTGCTCCTATTTCCATCTAGGAATTTCCAAAGGCAGTAGCATACCTGACGGTCTTTGATGCTCCGCCTTGATCTGCTGGCACGTCAAACACTTAGCTACAAACTCTGCCACCTGTCTCTTCATACCCGGCCACCAATAATGTAATTTCAAATCCCGGTACATTTTTGTACTCCCAGGATGAATAGAATACGGAGTATTATGAGCTTCAGTTAAAATATCATTTCTTATGTCTGCATCGTCCGGAACGCATAATCTTCCTCTGTACCTCATCACACTCGTGCCATCCATCATAAATTCTGTTGTCTTGCCCGTTCCTATCTTCTCCTTTTGTTTGACCAACCAGTCATCACTTAACTATCTCTCCTTAATTCTATTCATCAATATTGGTTGCACACTCATCACTGCTAAACTGCTTCCATGCCCCTTTGGAATTATTTCTACGCTCAACTTTTGCAAATCCCGTAGTATCATTGGTTGCACCACCTGCGAGGCTAGTGTCACCTTTCTGCTAAGCGCGTCTGCTATCACATTTGCTTTTCCAGGATGATAATTGATTACACATTCATAATCCTTCACCAATTCCAGCCATCGTCGTTGCCTCATATTCAACTCCTTCTGCGTAAATAAATATTTGAGACTTTTATGATCCGTGTATATCTCACATTTCACCCCATACAAATAATGTCTCCATATCTTCAACGCGAAAACTACCGCAGCTAATTCTAAATCGTGTGTGGGGTAATTCTTCTCATATTCCTTCAATTGCCTCGATGTGTAAGCAATTACCCTCCCATTCTGCATCAACACACATCCTAGCCCATTCTTGGAGGCATCATTGTACACCACAAATCCACTTTTTCCATCTGGCACTGTCAACACTGGAGCAGTTACTAATCTCTTCTTTAATTCTAGAAAACTTTCTTCACATCTCTCATCCCACAGGTTTCTTGTATTCTTCTTCGTTAAAGTCGTTAGGGGTGTTGCTAGTTTGGCAAAGTTCTTTATGAACCTTCTGTAGTAACATGCTATCCCTAGGAAACTTCGAACTTCAGTAACATTCCTTGGCATCGGCCAATCCATCACAGCTTCTATCTTACTGGGATCCACCAATATTCCTTCTTCTGACACTACATGTCCCAAAAACCCCACCTGCCTCATCCAAAAATCACATTTCTTGAATTTCGCGTAAAGTAGATTGTCTTTTAGCACTTATAAGGTAATCCGCAAGTTCCCTTCATGCTCCTCCAGATTCCGCGAGTAAATTAGGATATCGTCAATAAAGACAATGATAAAGCGATCTATATATTCCTTGAATACTCTATTCATTAGGTCCATAAATGCAGCTGGAGCATTTGTTAATCCAAATGGCATGACTAAAAACTCATAGTGACCATAACGCGTTCTGAAAGCAGTTTTCTTTACATCATCTGTACTGACCCTCAATTGGTGATACCCCGACTGTAAATCAATTTTTGAAAAGACTGTAGCTCCTTGTAACTGATCAAACAAGTCTTCAATACGTGGTAGTGGATGTTGGACCATAGGTCCTACATTTGTGTTTTGATGCAAAAATACATATTGGACTATTTGATTGTGCTTAACTTTGGATGAATTTGGATAAATCATGAAATGAATTATATCTACTGATTTAAGCTTCATTATATATCTTTGGAATCATGTTTGATCATGTTTGATATAAATTGGATGAATCTGGACTGACTTATTTTTCGATGCTAAAATTTGTCACAACATCACACTGCGCACATGTTGGTTGAACAGTCATAACTTATTCATATGAGCTCTGATTGACTTGATTCTTGTTCTGAAAATTATTTAAGACACTCTGGAATTTTTCATTGTCAAATAGTGTCAGGTCAATTTTAAGTTTATCAGGTTCAATTTGTCTGTTGAAATTAATTCACCTGTGCAGTCATTAAACTGGGCTAGTTGAGATTTGCATGATCAAATTGAATGACCAAACGACCTCAATTATAAGTGAAATTTTGTATGCACATTCTTATATGGATAAATTGATTTATCATGTGCTTACTTGAATTTTATTGAGCTTATATCATATTGGTTAACCCGAGTGCAAGCATTGAAGCTCTTTGAGCTTACAAGCAAAAATTGGGATGCTTTGTCATCTATTCTTTTTGTAGGCTTAATCAACTGATCATCATGAGCCTATTTGAAGTATCATGAAGCTGATTCTATTGAGAAAATTTGTGCATCATGATTTGAAGCTCACTTAGACAAGTTTGGACATAGTCAACCCTACTTGGTTCAAGTTTGATATTTTGTGTGCAAGAAGTGGTTCCAGCCGTGTGCCTTGTGTTGTTATTGCTGGAGAATTAACTCAAGAAATTCTAGAAGCTTTATTATTTGTTTTGGAGTCAACAAAGTAGAGGGAATACAAGTTTGAAATACTTGGTTGGTAGTGTGCCTAACACTTGCACTATGGAGACAAGGAAGAGACAAGGGAGAGACAAGAAGACATACAGCTATAATATTTCCAGAATTTAAGATGGACTTGTTTGGCATTCCTTGAGAGAGATTTGCTTCATGAAGAAGACTCATTTGATTGATCCAAACAAGGTGCAACTCAAAATGACAACTCTTGACAAAATGATGCCAACGGCATTATTTTTGAAGGATTGGTTTGGAGTGTTTGAATTAGAGAAAGGCTGGGATTAGAGTGGTTGAATTAAAGAAGGGTCCAGATTTTATAGAAAATGAAAGGCCAAGATTTGAAGTGGTGTTGATCCAATGGCTAAGATTGTGTTTTGTTTGGAATGAACAATAGGGGGCAGCAACGTCTAGGTTTGGGGAAGAAGCATTTGCAGATTTTTCACTAAGTGTTCAAGCTTAGTTGCTCTCAACTTCATCTTCTTGATTCAAGCTTCTTCCTTGCGATCTCTTGCTACCACTTTGATTACATTCAAGCCATCATCTTCCTATTTGAAAGAGAGATCCAAAAACTCCTTGAACCACCCCAAAATCTTTCTACCGTGGGTACTCTTGGTGTGTTCTTGAGAGTTCTTCAACAAAGCTTCACCTAAACCTATTCTTGATCTAGTGTGAGCTTTGTGTGAGATTACAAGAGTGTTTTGCTACATATTTGAATCCAAACCCATTTGAGCAACATCTTGTGAATTTGAGTGTTCTCCAATCATATATAGCCTAGAGCTAATCTTGAGAGAACCAAAATCCAAATACTTGTAAAAGTCCCTTTGTAGGGCATTACCTTTGAGAGGTGTGTGAAAGTTTACGGTTAGCTTCAAACCTTGTTGGTGTACAAGTTTGGGGTCTTCTTGGAAACCCTAAGTTTGTGGTGAACTTGCAAAACCACATATATCCTTAGTGGATTGAGAAATCCTAAGCTTGAGGGCTTAGGTAGTGGATGTAGGTGTGAGCACCGAACCACTATATATCCTTGTGTACACTATTTTGATTTGCTTGCTTGTTTGTGTGTTAAACTTGCTGCCTTGTAGTGACTTGTTTTTGATTATCATTCTATTGGTGTTATTGGTGATTTGTGTGCCTTAGAAGTTGATATTAGGGTGTTGCTTGCTGCCATTGCTTGTTGGGATATTGCTTGTGGTTGAACAACTTGTGATTATTGCATTCTAGGTATACTTTTGATTGTTAATTTTCCAGAATACCAATCTGTCCGTGAATTGTTCATATAGCTAGACTTCGAAATTTGATCTGAATTTTTGATATAGCGTTCATTGAGGTGTTGTAATATTGCATATCAAATTTCGTTACATTCCGAGTTGAATTGCTAGGTCAAGTTGCATTTACACGATTAGTGCGCAGATTTGCATTCTTGACATTGCCTTAATCATTTGTGAGTTTTTAGGTTGTGGTTTTGTACTTGGGGTTTATACTTAATTTTTTAAAACACAATTCAGCCCCCCTCTTGTGTTAGCCTAGTGATTTCAGTGGATACTTGTTCTTGATTGTTACCTTATTCAATTCCCTATAATCAATGCATAGTCTAAGGGATCCGTCCTTCTTTTTCACAAATAACACCGGTGCTCCCCTTGGTGAAAAATTGGGTCGAATAAAATCTTTCTCTAATAATTCCTCCAATTGTACCTTCAATTCTTTTAATTCTGCCGGCGCCATCCGGTAAGGTGCCCTTGATATGGGAGTTATACCCGGCTCCGTTTCAATCTCAAAACTAATCTCCCTATCTAGTGGTAGAGTTGTTAAATTATCCGGAAATACCTCTGGAAAGTCCCTTACTACAACAATGTCCTCCACTCTTGCTATCGATTCCTTCTTAGTTACCACCACACTAGCTAGCTAGCCAATGCACCCCCCCACTCACGAGTTTCCTAGCTTTCATCATTGAGATTAGCGGCATATGTGCTTCATTCTTGAATCAGCCTTAAATTCTAGCAATTCTCCTGATGCAGGCTTTACAGTTACCTTTTTATTCCGACAGTCAATGGTGGCATCATATTTTGCAAACCAATCCATCCCTAGTATTACCTCAAACTCCTTCAGACTCAAAACTACAAATTCTGCAATTAAGGTTTTATTCGCTATTTGAATAGGACATTCCCGTACCATTTGATCGGACTCCATCACATCTTCAGAGGGTAAGGTGACTAAATACCCTATATCTATGTTTTCGGGTATCACCCCTAGTTTCTTAACTAATGAACGTGCTATGAATGAATGCGTAGCACAAGAATCAATCATTTTATATGCGACAAGTCCATGGATAGAGGTATTACCGCTTATTGCTGTTGGATCCTCTCGACTCGCCTGCTTCTGTGTCATTGCAAAAACTCTAGCTGGCACTTTCTTCTGATCTGATGACCACTTTGGCCACTCCCGAGCATAATGACCCTTTTCTTTGCACCAGTAACACGTACTGGATCCTTCCAAGCATCCAGCGTGCGCCTTATTGCATTTGGGGCATAATGGCCTACCCTCAGGCTTGGACTTCGCCGCATTGTTAGTTGTTGTTCCAGTCACCATCTTCGGCTTCTTACTGCTCCCTTGAGTAGTGTTTCGCTCCAGGGCATTCCATGGCCTTGGTGGGGACTCCCGTCCTGACATTTTGTCTTTGCCTCTGGATATCTTTTACGATGTCTTTCTGGTCCTCTTCAGTCATCATTGCCTTGTCCACCATATCCTCATACGTTGTTGATGTAGACATCCTCACCATACTCCTAATTCTGAGATTCAACGCCCTCAAGAAATTATCCTTCTTTAGTTCTCCGCGAGGAATGGAACGAATCTGCACCCTTGTTCAAATTTACGAACCAGCTCCACCACTGTCATACCTCCCTGCTTGAGTTCCAAGAATTCTTTGACCTTCCTGTCTTTAACATCTTTGGGGAAATACTTGATATCAAACATCTCCTTGAATTTCTCCCATGAGATGTTAGCTACATCCACTGCAAGCTTTGCCCTATCCCACCAGTCACGAGCATTCAGAGTCATCATAAAGGTGGCGCACTGTACTTTCTCTGTATCCTCCAATCGTAAGTGTTCAAATATGGTCTCAAGTGCTCTAATCCATTCCTCTGCCACTAAGGGGTCGGCACCCCTTGAGAACTCCTTTGGGTTGAGCTTCCAAAACTTTTCAATAACATCCATCCTTTGAGGGGGACGTTGTTGCATCTCGATTAGTCTCCGCATCTGTTCAGCATGTTGTTGCTGCTGTTGTTTCATCATATCCAACATGCGAACCATCACATATGGATTTCCAATCTCATTGCCCCTCGGTGCTGCAACCCCTTCTTGTTCTTCATTCGCCACTCCACGTTCCTCCCCAGTCCTTTCTTGTTCATTACCATTTCTCCTAACAAATCCGCTGCGATTCATATTGCTGTCCACATGCATTCCATACAATATTTCATTTAGTACATCAATGTTTGCTACCTCTTATGCATCCATATCATACCATACCTTTAGCAGAGTACATCATTTTAACACAACCATTCACTAAATTCATTCGTACTCATACCAATCATGCAAGAAAGAAAAAAAAACCCCATAAGTAAATTTTATTCAAAATTATATTCCCAGTAGAGATCATCAATAACAATCAATCAACCCAATATTCAGTCACTCCTCTCCATCCACTTTATTCTCTCCATAATAAACTAATAATAACTCCCTAATTAGCTCTATTACTAATTTCATATGCCAGACCGCACCACTTTTTGACACTTCTGTTGATAGTAGGCCTTATACATGCTCACTAGTGCTCTAACCAAATCAATATTTCCTTGTGGTTGCTCTTTAAGGCTTTTCCACATAAACTTCAGAATGGTGACCTCCCCCATGGTCAGTTTGCTTAGTAATAATCTCATTTTAGTCTCCGTAGGTAATATGTAATCACTCTCAAGAGATGTCAACACTCCTGCTAGGTATCCCACATAACGCTCTGTTGACCATAGTGGCTCTCTCTCCAATTGCCGATACTCCTTTGGTCCTTGCTGCATGCACCTACCTCTCAGTACTTTCCGTGTTTTCCTTATATTCTCCATCTCTAACCTGAATCATACGCAATTTGTGCTACCATCAATTATCCCATCAAACCCTTTCCTAAGCCTTAACAACAATTACATGAACAAGGAAAACGAAGGCATATAAATATATTTTTTCCACATTCATGCACACTTATTCCCATAATTAAAACATTAATTTACTGACCGCAGAAAGCACATTACATTTAAATATACTTACCCGTCGATGGTCGCGTCGATCCTCTATGCTCATGTAATCCTACCTCCCCTAACCATCCTTATACATCCATAAATTCTAACAATTTACCCTATTGTGAAGGAAACGTCCCCTCTGATACCAACTGTAACACCCCTTTCCCAAGAAAATAAAACTATCATTCCGTAACAACAGCTCTACTCCTCCAATAGTAAATACTATAACAACACCTTAAATAGCTTCAAATGAATTGAATCTTAACAGCAATCATAATGCATTAAATAGTCTCCAAGCCAATAATTAACAATTAATAAACATCCTCAAATATGAGTCCAAACTCATACTCTAACACTTCACGTAGTTATTTCGTATCAATTCTGAAAATACACACTTATTCAAATAACATAGAGTTCTAAAATACCAATATTACTCTTAAGCAATTTATTTCACTAATTATTCCGCGATCTTGCCACCCCACATGAGCACCATCATTGAGGATCCTCGCCATCACCATCAACAGCCAATTCGGTGAAATCATCCTCACCTGTATCACAGAATATAATGAGTCCAGGCCCAACAAGTAACATATTTATGCATGGATGCACATGAGTTCCTTCCATGGGAAAAACCTAGCCAATTCAAACATTTTTCCATTACCAAGGCCCCTAACTCTAGTAAACCGCTACAGAGCAATCGGTCGGGATTTCCAATCATTGTTCTTCTATAGAATATTATTTCCGTCAAAACATTTAGTCTTTCTCCTCACCTTATTTTTTTTTACAACCTTGCTCCATTATCTTTCACCTTAACAGTATACCTTCTCTGTAGCAGTATTACTAGGTTTATAAAACTTTCGTCATGTGTGTAATTTTTTCATGATGCCATGCCATGCCATGTACACTCCTTGAAATCGACAATTAAATTATACAATACAATACCAATACAAAATTTCATAATAACATACTCAATAATAATTTATACAACACAGCACCAATAAATACAAATATAAACACAGCATACAAACCTCAACACATTGTACATTTATTCTGTGATACAGTGATATGTTACTTACCTGGCACTCTTTCGTAATTTCCCCTAAATCAGATATAAAATTGGTTCCTGAAATTAATAATAATACAAACATCCATTAATATCGAAAATAATAACAATAATAATAGTAAATTGAAGATTAAATTATGAATGCGAATTTAGAAAAAAATACCAAGAATGAAGTTAATCTGACTAAGGATTAGTTGATCATTAGTTCAATAGAATTAAATAAAACTAAAAATATATATTTATAATTAGGACCACTTTCGGTGGCCCATCTATGGCCACCGAAAGTGGCCATTTTCTTGTGCAATGGCCACTGGGCCATTGTAGTTTACATATAAAAAAAATTATTAATTTAATGGTGCTGGCCCAGCCAGCACCATAAATTCATTTGAAACATATTGGCCGAAAGCCAACCACGGAGAAGCCGCGAGACAGAGAAGGAAAAAAAAGAAAAAAAGAGAAGAAGGAAGGGAGAAAGGAGAGAAAGTGGTTCTTTTGACTTGGGGATTGGTGGATTCTTGCTCATCTAGGCTTGGATTGAAGGATTCAAGAAGATTTAAAGAAGAAGGTAAGAGTTTTTAGAGAAATTTGATAGTTAGGGTTATTTGTGGGTTTTGTGGATTATGGTTGAATCTTGATTTTTAGTTAATGATAGAGTTTATATATGATGATTTAGACTCATATGTATGTACATTTAGTAGAATGGAAGTTAAAGAGATTATATGCATTTTCTTCGATTCCGTTGATTGAGTTCGAGTTTGACGCTTAATTTTGGATATGTTGGTGATTTAGGAGTGGGTAACCTACCCTCCAAATTTGAGACAATTCCGTTAAGGAATCGATAGGATGTTAGTGTAAACCTAAGAGGGAAACTTGGGGTTTACGGGGTTCGAGTAAGAATTTGAGCTTGGAATTTCATATGAGGGTTTAATAAGATATATTAGGAGACTTGAAATTGTTAATTTGGAATGGGTATGTATAAGGGAGTGCGATTGCACATTTTAGGCTAATATGACCTAGTTGAGAGAAATGTTTGATTTCGATGTTATTGATTTATTTCATATATATATATATATGAGGTTGGTTATGTTTTGACATTATATGGGGTTCGACTTTGCTTCTTTATTAGGTTTGGGAAAGTCGGAATCCTAAATCGGAAATTGGTAATAGCATTCTCTATCGTTGCTTGGATAACGAGGTAGGGATTCTTACCCTTTTAAATCATTCCTTAGAGATTTCTCTCTTCATTCTAAAGAGCGGTTGGTAATCCTTCATTGGTATTTGATTTGAGTTCTTGCCTAGATTGCTTCCTAGGAAGAACGAGCCATGAATGTTATTATTGAATTTATTGCATAACCGATTACATGTTTGATCATCTATCAAGCATAATTTATTCTCAAACATGCATCACGTAGTTACGTATGTATAAAAGATTTTTATATATATGTTTATTCTTGCATATTGGACATGCTCATTAGATGCATTAGGAGTTGCGGGCACGGGCTCGTAGTTCCTATAAGAGTTACGTGTGGATGTGGGGGTCCGAGGGCGGGACGAGACCAACGTCTTATGGCTGGAGAGCTAATTAAGAGTTTGGTCATATAACCGTGTCAGATGTCTCATGAGGTGACACCTATATGGTCTGGGGGCAGTGTCAAGGTTTCCGATGATATACCGGACATCCGTTGAAAAATGCCAAGAGGGACCATATGATGATGAAGTTGTTTATTATTAATGTGCTCATAATAGATGCCATGTTGCTGCATTATGCCATGTTTTCCAATTCAGCCGGATTATCTCGTTAAATCTTTATTTCCCTACTGAGCCTTCTGCTCACCCTACTTCTCTTCTATGATCTTCAGGTGAGTCTGGTACGAATGTTCAGCCGACGGATCAGTAGGTGGAGACGTGACATGGGAACGCCACCTTGGAGCTTAGGTTCTTGATAATGTGAACACTCTTGTTTATCTAGTACATTTAGTACTTAGATTGGTTTAAAGGATTAAGTATCTATCTTTCAATTACCTTATGAGGAGGATGATGGACGGTCGAGAGCTGCGCCGTTAAACCGAGACTCTCGTACCGGGATTATGGAACTATGTTCCGGTTGTTGAACTATATACTGGTTATGTGATGAATGACTTCTTTTAAGTATCTTGCATGTGAATAGGTGGCCTGAGGCCCTGCCCAGAGTGTGAATGTGGTTAGCTGGCCTGAGGCCCTGCTAGGTTGCGGATTGAGATTTATTTATGATATATATATATATATATTGGTGTTGATTGTTGCTCAGGTTGGCATTCTCCGATTTATGGGGAGATGCTTCCGGATTTTCGGTAGAATCCGTGTTAGGTTGACGTGAGAGGAAGTCTTTATGAGACTAGTGACGTCATCAATAGCGCTTCCGGTTTGGGGCGTTACAGTTTCACCTCTAATGTTTTCAACCTCTAACCACACCTTACACACTTTAATATTAAATTACCACAACATGTCATCTCGTTGTGACATGTGAGTCATCCATAAGTCCGGGGTATTACATCACACATTGGTTATGCGAAGGAATAGGCCCATAATGAGCTGATAAAATAATGGGCGAATGATCAGAAGCTATTGATGATAGATGTTCCACAGAGTACTCCTCAAATAAATTTTGCCAAGAGTTGGATGCTAACACCCTGTCAAGACGTTCTTCTAGCAGTCCCTCTTGTCATCTTCTGTTACACCAGGTGAAAGGAGTACCCTTATAGCCCAAGTCCTTGAGTTGGCAGTCCTCAATAGCATCGCAAAAGTTTTGCATCAGAACATTAGAACGATGAGAGGGGCCTCTGATTTCCCGATCATACAGAACTTCATTAAAGTCCCCACCGCAGACCTAGGGCAAAGTAGATGAAGCTGACAGATTCCTCATTTGGTTCCAGAAAACATGGTTGGTTTGAGATTGGTTGGCCATAGAAGCCTGTGAACCGCCATTAGGGTCCTGAGTTACCATAAATAATAGTGTCAATATGAGATTTAGAATATGACCTAAGCTGGACAGAAATTGAAGATTTCCATAACAAAAGAAGGCCACCACCAAGACCAACACGGTCCACGGGGAGGCCATTATAGAAATTTATATAATCACGTAAATTTAAAGCATCAGAGAACATTAATTTAGTTTCCGAAAGAAATACAAGCTCAGGATCATGTTTTCGGATTAACCGACGAATCACCTGAACTGTACGAGGGTTCCCAAGCCCTCGACAGTTCCAAAACAAGATTTTCATGGCTGTCGGCGTGACTGAGAGTTCTCCTCAGCCACCGCCGATAAGTCAGTTGTGTTGTACTCAGAACCCCCGAAGACACTTGTGGCCAACATGGTGTTCTGCACTCCTCATTTCTTTAGCTGTAGTAGTATTATTTTTCGGGTTCTGCTCTCCTTGCTGTTCTAGATCAGGTGCACAATCTTTCTCCTTCTGCAGAGCCAAATGTCTTGTATCTGAAAGCTGTGGAGTAGCTTTCACTGATGAGCTTCGCGAATCCCTATTGCCCTCGGAACTGTCCTTCCGTTGAAGATCGGAAGGGGTTCGTGTTTTGCGATTTCCCGGTCTCTCTGTTGTGAGCCAGGATCCATACTGCCCTGGGTCTAAAGAATCATTCTACCTATCAGTAACTTGTTTCTCACATTTTCGTTCCTCATGGCCCATAATGCCACAGTAATAACACAAATCAGTTAGCCTTTCATACTTGAGATTCACCCAAACACAGCCTCCATCAGGGGTTTTTATCTTGCATCCTCTACGAACAGGTTTGGTTAGGGAGATGCTTCCCCTAAAGTGAAGATATAACTGGTACATATGCGCATCCGGACGGTTGTCTATTGAGACAAAAGATCCCACACTGTTCCCAATTAAAGAAGCCACGGCAGCAGTATGGCATACAAGAGGAAGGCCCCAAACTTGGATCCATAGTGTGAGCGTGTCGAAACTGAGGTTTGTGGCCGTCATACCTTTTTCCCATGGCTTCAATACCAGCAAGTGATTATCAAAGGACCAAGGTCCATCTTCGAGTATACGAGTCATCTAAAATTTATTTGGGAACATAAATTGGAACATGTTTGGGCCAATATTGATGATTCGAACTTCTTCATTAACCCCCCATGCTCACCGCATCGTAGAGAGAAGCTTTGGTGTTAGTGGTCCTGGGAGTTAGTATTTTTCCAACCAGGGAATTCGGAAAAATAGCAAGATTTTCCGTGATCTGGGTTGTCTCGATCTCCACTGGTGTGTCTTCTTCTGTTGTTGGTGAAAAGGACTCCATAGATTTGAGAACCGTATACATAGTGTGCCGCCGACAGTCTCTTCCCGTAAAACCCTAGAAGAGAGAACTCACCTAAGTGAGAGAGCACGCCACATAAGGCGAATCTAATACTCGTCTTTAATATATATGGGTTAGTTTGGCATGTAATTTCGATGGAACCATCTATGTTCGAGCATATATGTTAATTTAAATGGCGACATATGTTGTTTCAATTAGATGTTTGATTGATTTTTTTGTTGGTAGCATACATATTGGTGGCAATTTACGTGCAGACACATTTTTATTTCACCTAATTAAATTAATTATAATAATTCATTCGTGCGTAAATTTTACACCAAAAAACATCATAAAAATACTAATCACTATTTTTTAATTAAAATTAAAATAATTACATAGTCACATTACATTTGTATTCGCAAAAAGAAAATTTTTAGTGAAAAAATCCTTAAGGATAAAATGAGGGTGGTTCTTTTGTAATTTCACATGGTAAGGTGAGGGTATACTTGTCCCAAAATGTCAAATTGACCCCAAATGGTCCTCTTTTGGATAATTTGAAAACGCTCTCTAAAATAGTTTGACCAAGGTTGAAATTGTTGTTAAAATGGTTGTTCTCAAATTGCTATTTGGTTTATGAGTAGCATTTCAACTACTAAGTAACATATATGGTATTGAAAATTGTCTATCAAATGGTGCCATATTGTTTCATGCTTGAAATGAGGTCAAAAGTGTAGAAGTTGGTGAAAGGCAAATAACACAAAACGAATAAATTATGTTTGTTCTTATAAAAGAGACAAGTTAGTCTCATTTGTTACTGCACTCACTTTAAAACACAATAAAGTAAAATAGAAGGAGCACACATGTCCATTGTTTAAGAATTGAGTGGATCCCATTTGTCAATTAATTGATGCTTGAGAACACAAGCACCTACTAGAAAATTGTTGATTTCAAGTGTTAAAAATGAGTCATTGTAACCTTCAAGAGCATTTTAGCAAAGGCTAAATCCCATTTTCAAGAGCCCCATTGGAGGTTAGCCCTAGGAAGATGAAAGCCACATGGTCGAAGTACATACCCAAGCCTCATGATGCAAATTATGGCCTCATTCATTATTCGAAAAAGCTACACATCCAACAATTTCATCCATAATTTTCCATAACGTACATGAACATCTAGTTAGGATTGCCACATAGCTGAGTATAATATAAAATATTTGCGGCAAATTAGGGTTCCCGTTTCCCTCCCTTCTGTGAAGATTTCTTCCACTTTGTCTTTTTGGTTTCTATGTATTCCCGCTTCTCTTGCATACAGTCAAAATCAAACTTTATGATTCTCTTTTCAATCCCTTCGAGATATCAAAGAAAATTTTGTGCACCACAATTGACCATCTATGGTCCTACAATATTTGATTCAGATCTTATCAATCAACAAATGGAAGAGTCGAGCTACAACCATCCATTGACGGAGTCACTAAGGTTTTTATGTTTTTTCTATATATTTTCAAGGTTATTGGTAGGCACGCTAGCTGTGAACGAAGTCATACATGGATAGAGATATTATTTATATGTTTCTATCTTATTAATTACATTGCTTCAGGACATGATACCTAATTAGATTTGTATGAATTGTTTCGTAGTTATTGTTGTATTGTAAGTATTATAACATTTTGTCTATTTCATTTTTTAATTTCCAAGACACTATAATTGTTTCTCATTTAATGCATTATTCTTAGTACATCATAGATGTTGTAACTAAAAAATCAATGTAATTTGTCTCAAAAGAACAAAATTTTATACAATTGAGTGTATAATTTAATGAAGCACGAAAATACATCACATTTATTCTATTACATTGTTCATTTACATCGAATATCTCAAAGTGTTTTCTGGTGTGTGTGTGTGTAGTAAGAACACGGACTACACAATGTGATTGTGCGATGAGGTTGTACCATCAAATGTCTCTATTTCTCGAATGTTATTTGACTCAATTTATGAGATGTTCATCTTCTACAAGGAATATGGATTATTCAATGAATTTTCTATCAAAAGGAGGAATATTACGAAGGATAGCAATAGGATGCACGAGTACCTACTTTTCTTATGCGATAGATCGAATAAGTTTACGTCCCAATAGAAGAACCCTGAAAATCATCATGCTTATGAATTGATGGGAAGTAGGAGATAACTATGTTTGATGATGACCACAACCATAATTTCAGTCCCTCCCAATCTAGATATTTTTTGATGCAATGGGGAGATTAGTCGACACGTGAAGAGACAACATGAAATTAATGATATTGTCGAGATTATACTCAGTAAGAGGCACAATTCACTTGTGATAGGTTTTGATAGACATGGCAAGTTGTCATTTTTTATAGAAAGATACTCGTAACCTAATTGCTAGGGTGAAAGAAATGTGTTTAGCTGAAGATACTGCTACTTCTATGCAGAATTATTTTCTTAGGATGCAGTCCAATAACACTAGATTCTTTTCATTTATTGATTGAGATGATGACAGCAGACTAAGAAATGTTTTTTGGGCGGATCCTCATAGTAGAGTTGTGTTTCAAGAATTTGGTAATGTTGTTACCTTCAATAAAACATATCTTCCAAATAAGCACAACATGTCATTCGTTCCATTCATTGGTATAAATCATCATGGGCATTCTATATTATTTGGTTGTTAGCAAATATTGAGCGAAGACACTAAAACGTTTGTATGGTTATTTAGTGTTTGTTAGCATGAATGAGTGTTGTTGCTCCTAAAGACATGATAACCGACCAAGACAGGCCACGAAGAATGTCATATAGGTTGTCTTCCTAAATACTAGGCACAAATTGTGTCTTTAGCATATAATGAAGAAAGTACCTAAAAAATTATGTTCATAAACTACTTATGAACCTATTACTTGCTTGTTGACCACTGTTTTCTATGACTCCCAGAGTGTTAAAGATTTTGAAGATATACAGTGAAAATATTACTAGTTTAATTGTCAATGTAATTAATCTTGATTACAACGTAATTACCTCAATGCAATATGCGTTTATCTTGCATAATAATGTAATTAATTATTGTCATTTATTAGTTCATGCACATATTAACCCAATTGATTTTATATTGCAGAGTCATGGAGGATGATGATTTACCTTTATGACCTAGGTGCAAATACTTAGTTATCTCAGCTGTTCTTGCAAAGGCAAATGTGGGTTACAATTTACGTTAAAAGACAATTTTGGGCATGTATATCCACCACTAGTTGTAGTAAGAGTATGAATGCATTCTTTGACAGCTATGTCCATTTGAAGATAACCTTGAAGCAGTTTGTTAAAGAATATGATGATGCATTACGAAAGAAAGTCAAGAAAAAGTCAAGCTGATTTCGATTCTCAGAATAAACAAATTGCTTGCTCGATACTATGGTATGAAGATGTGGTCTTTGGAGAGCGTGACAAGAAAAAAGTTTGAATCAATGTATTGTATGATGGTCAGGACGTGACATGTTCTTGTTTGAGGTTCAAATTCAGGGTGATAATGTGCAAACATTCTTTGTTCATGCTCATATACAATAATGAGTACGTAATCTTGACTTAATGTGTTTTCAACCGTTGGAGGAAAGATGTAAGGAAATCTCATTTTACGTGTAAAAAATTAACTATGTTGGTTGGATAATCACAAATGAACAAAGACGTTATGATGATATGTGCAAAACATTTATTGGGTTAGTATATTTGACTATCGAGAATGAGTATATATCCTATGAAATGTGATAGGGTGGATTGGGGAATCTCCAAACAATGCATTAAGAGTAATATCAACAGTATCTCTATAAAGTTCTCTATCCGCAGATTTAAATATTATGTAAAAAAATAACAACCCAGTAGTATCTCTATCCTTAAATGACTCTCTACACCAATCCTTATATCTATTTTAAGTCTCCAAGTTTAGGAACTGAGAAATATCATTCTTATCTCTTTTGTTTACCTAATTTTTTACACGTACCACTCATTTGACAGAAAACATTGTTCTAGACATTTATCCCAAAAACAGTTTCAATAACAAATTACCAAGATAGTGGCATATCTATATGCACCATTAAAATATCCAACATATTACTTACAAAAAACAATTATACATTTAATGAAGCATGATGATCATAGCTTTAAATTCATACTATATCTATCGTGACTCAAAAACTGGTTAACCAATCTAGCCCTAAACTTGTACAAATCTTCATTTGAAAGCTTCTTGGGAATGCTCTTGTTGCGGAACACACAGTCAGTTATGTAGATGCATATAACCCCACAATCCAACCTGTAAAATAAATATAATGCATGTATAAGTCCCTCACATTTATGGGAAAATGCACACAATTTTTAGTTATTATCGACTTTTATGACACTAATTAAATGTTTGTTGTGGTGTATCCCACACTGTAAAAAGTTTTGCCTTGCTATACTGACTGAGGACTGGTTCCATGAAACATTCATTGTAGCAATTGATATGCCCAAGAATCACAAATACATTAATGAGTCGTTTGTTATTGATAATGGTTTGAGTGGGAATGAGAATGAGAATGAGAATGGAAATGATGATGAGAATGAAATTTTGATTATCACGTTTGATATGTATAAAAACTGAGAATGAGAATGAGAATGAGAATGTGAATGATTTTGTGTTTTATCAATTATGTCCTTCCTTAATAATTATGTATAATCAACATATTTCATTTTATCATTTCTAATTATATAATTAACAAATTAATAAAATTTAATAAAATTACATATATTAAAAAATTAAAATGAATATAAAATAAAAATATATTAATTAATATTTAAATTAAAATACTTGTTATGCTAATGTAATCCATCTTAAAATAATCCAAAATATTACATCATGATGTTATCAAAATATTAGCACTACCCAACCGTTCAAGGGTGGGCAAAATGGTCATTTTATGGGCTATTCCATATGGAATGGTTCATTCCCACATAAAAATGTGGGAATGAAAATCTATGAGAAAGAGATGAGGGAATGGAATGGAGCATCCATTCCCTAAAAAAAATTGTCCACCAAATGATGGAATATGATATCTCATTCCACAAACCACTCATATTTCATCTTCATTCTAACAACCAAACGTACCATAATATTATTAATTACACTGAAAAAAAATACAATTACATTATTCATACTCACACAAAGGCTTGTATGAAAACTTTACTAGGAACTTTGCATTTTTCAAATATGGCTCCCCGAATTTTTTGTTTCTTGAAATCTTGAATTGTAGTGCTACAAAAATCCCTCCTCAAGATCCAAAACCAAGGTCGTCTAGTGGTTTGCAACAGTATAGTTCCCTATTGAGTGAATTGGGAAGATTATGTACCTGAACTTGGAAAATCGAATTTAAAATTTATCAATTATAAACTTCTTTATCAAGTCATGCTTATTCATCTGTATGAAGGTCAGGCATGGACTAGTTATCGCAATGGATAACATGTTCACCTCACTCAGATTATTACGAGCCATCATCTTTGAACGATCTTTTGACAAATACTCTAACCAAGCATTTATTAGCTGTCATAGGTAGAGTCAATATCAGCCGTAATGTACTATTGACAAAACATTATTGATACAAGTGTATCAACATGCATGACTTGCATTGTTTGTCATCATTTCAGAATTCACCAATGTTGCCAAGTTAGACCAAAGTATGAAATTCTCACCATACCAGATAAATAGGAAAGTTGTTAATAACATATGTACTTAGATATACTATAATTACACTGAAACATAATGTACTTGCAAAACAATAATTAAACTTACTCGTTTTCCCCATGTTTTTCTATATCTAACACTTTCCTCCTATCATATGGTATCATTTGTCTCCAAGTTCTTGTTTTTGAAATAATCTTCTTATGCACAACTTCTTTACCTCATACTCATCAAAATTACATATATCTTTTTCCACCTCCTTCATATTTTTCTTAGCCTATTTTCAGATTCTCTCTTTCCAGAACTACATACTGGGAATTGACAAATTTGTAGGAGACTTGGACTCACTAGTAGACTTTAACAATGCTCGTTATTTATTAAGCCATTTTCGCTCTTTCTGCGTCATTGTCAATTCGCCATTAATCACAATTGCATCTTGTGACATCCATGATAACAATGTTATTATATTTAAAGCATCATGCTGAAAGATGTTATTAACCAGTGTATCAATGTATTTATCCAAAATTTCAACATAATTGACATACGTTAATTACAAAAAATAGTAACTGAGTTCATAATGGAATCCAATTAGACTCACAAATTGATTCCACATAATGAATGTAACAAATAAATATAACCCATAAAAAGATTTGTAAGGTAATTTACCCTTTTATGTTTCTTGTCTTAAAGTCCCTCAGGCAACCACTAATGTCCAACTTCATGAATCTTAGGATTCTTATATTGTGGATGGGATCAAATAGCTTCCTGTGCTTGCAAAACCAGTACTACCAAACCAATGTAATTAGGCAACCATAACACTATTGTTAATTCAATGCAATGCAAAACAGATGTACTTATAAATTCGTACATTCAACACAGAGACGCATCCAGTGACTTGATGAATGTCCAAGGAATTTGGTCAACTCTGGTGGAGAAAAATAATATTATACATGTGTACAACATTAAAAGTCTAGCAACATCTCTCCAGTCTTCAGTTTCATCACCAAAAATTGCATTGTATAGAGTTTCTTTCACATTGGTTGCCTTCATCAACCCAATCTTCTCCAATCTTCTGTTCATAAATGCAGAATCTTTAGGCTTTTTCATTCTTCCAAAATCTTAATGTTCTTGAAACCTAATAGAGACTAAATATTAGTGTGATATCACTGGGATTTAATTAAACCTTTTTCTTCCCAAGCACAAAAAATTTGTGCTTCTCATCATGAGTCCTTATCATGTCGCATATGATTTGAACAAGTTTCCTGGTCTTCAATTCCCTATTATCTTGTCCATAAGCTTCTTGAATAGGCACCAAAATGGGGTCCTTTGAAGGCAGAGTTTGTGTTTCTTCTGCAATGTTAGACCTCTTAGAAGTGATGTTATTGCACCCTAATTTGATTTGCATAGCAAAAAATAGGTTATTTCATCTTTATCATATGAAGAGGAATCACTTTCTGAAGTGTCATCTGCATAATGCCTTGAACATCTTTCCTTAGACATCTGTATTACATAATAAAAATACTGCAATTAATCATAACATTGACAAAGCTGGAGCTTTCTCGATCAGCAACAAGAATGATTTACTTACATGAATAAGATTTAAATACAATAATAGCCAATTGACGAAATACACATGGTCTCCCAACAAAGTAGGCACTGTAGTAGAAGCATATCGATTCTATTCAAAATGACCCACAACATCGATACATTCATGGAACTTACCCACAAAAGATTCAACTCTTAATAGTGTGTAAAATCCTAGAAACCCATAAAAACCTTGCTCATATAACACAACTTTTGCGAAAATAGTTTTAGAAACATACAAATTAGTTGCATGTTCTTAAACAATTTGTGAAGCAAATATTCTTCAGGAAATTTACTATTTCTGAACTTTAAATGGTCTTCAACTAAACACTTAACACCAAATTACCGAAACAAGCCAAAACCATTGTAATCGAATTTCATCAAAAAAAAAATCGAAATCGCTTACGAGCTTTGAGCTTCGGAGAGTTTTAGAAAGAGTTCCTTCTCGTTTTGATTTGATTGTAGACGTCTGTTATTGTGGTCCATGATAACCATGGATTCAAATTGTGGTTGGGTTAGTTGACTCGACTTGCCTACCTAGAAATCCCTATAGGATATGGACTATCATAGACGGTGTCTGTATGGACTTGTAGCACTACCGTTATTGCACTCAAATTCGATTTGTACTGCAACAAATGACATTGACAAAGCCAAAGCTTTCTCAATCAATATCAAGAATGATTTTCTAACATGAATAAGATTTAAATACAGTAATAACTAACTGATGAAATATGAATGATCTCCCAACAAAGTAGCCACTGTAATAGAAGCATATTCATTCCATTTGAAATGAGCCACAACATCGATACATTCATGGAACTTACCCACAAAAGATTCAACTCTTAATAGTGTGTAAAAATCATAAAAAAACCATAAAATCCTAGCCCATATAACACAGCATTTGCGAAAATAATTTTAGAAACCTACAAATTAATTGCATGTTCTAAAACAGTTTGTGATGTGAATTTCTTCTGGAAGCTTACTATTTTTAAGCTTTTAATGGTCTTCAACTAAACACCCAACTCTAAATCACTAGAACAAGCCGAAACCATCGTAATCGAAATCGTACAAGCTTTGAGCTCCAGGAACTTTTAGGAGTTCTTTAACTTCGATTTGATTGCAGACATTTGTTATTGTGGTCCATGATGACCATGGGTTCAAATTGTGGTTGGGTTAGGGTTAATTTATAAATTTCAAAATTTTTGAAATAGTTAACTCGACTTGCCTACCTAGACATCCACAGAGGATACGAAATATTATGGTCAATATCTCTATGGACATGTAGCATACCATTCCTTATTTATTCCTATAGGAAGCTTTGCACTTGAACTTATAGAAAGTGCAAACATAAAAAAGCAAAATTTTTGTTTTTTTTAAAGGAATATCTTTGTATTTGAAAGAACAAGCCTAAAGCATTCTTTAAGCAAAAAAATTAGCCTCATTTCAGAAAGGCCCGGCCAACTGAATAACCGATCAAAAATCGAATGATCGGACGGAAAAAAACTGACCATTTGGTCTTATTTAGCAATAGATTGTGAAAACCAACCAAATCTGGCTTGTGAACACCCTAGTAAAGCCCAGTGACCACCATATATTGTACAATGCTCATTCAAATAATCAAACAGAACACTAACAAGAAGAAACTAAGCAAAGTTGAGACTTATTATTTGTAGAATTTTATTATCATTACGCATATATGCTACACCAAATTCTGCACAAACCAACACAAACCTGAAACCACACAAAAAAGGTTATTTTACAAGAGTTTATAGACTCTTTAGTGTTTCTACAAATAAGATTATATTCCCTTCACTGCACACAAATTTTACACACATTTTATGTCAAGATGAAGTAAACTTTTCCGAGGGACACCATCACCTGTGCTGGGTTTGTCCAAGTTAAGCTACTATCACAGTCAACTGCATGAATTACACACAAGATGGCTCATGTTACCGATTCCCCCTCCGTCCTAAGCAACTCCTAGAGAAAATCAACAATGGTAATTATCCCCATACAAAAAAAATGGTAATTATCCAATGTTCAGTTTAATAAAGGATTTCCTAGCGTTAAGCAAAATCCATGTGAGTGTGTGCATCTACTGACTAGTCTATATGATTAAAACAAAAAACAAAAAATTAATTATTGCTTTGATGAAAAGACATTTACTGTTTTTGTAGCTGCGATTGATGACCGTTGCCGCTCTTTACTCTCACGAGAGCACTCTCCACACCAGCTGGAAAAATCCTTTTGATATTTCTTCATCTCTCTAAAGACAGAACTGAATAGAAACAATAGGCTCGGTGATGATTTGATAAAGGATTCACAATTACAAAATAAGGAAAAGCTAAATGCGAGAAATTAAGAAAGAGATGAGTACAATCACAATGAAAAGAAATAATATATGCCAAAATGTATGGCCATCAGATTAAAGTAGCTCCAGTTCCCTTCAAAAAACGAGATTAGAGTCCATCCAGTTACTTTTCCCAGAAAAACAATGCATTTCAGTCTCTTAGGTGTAGAGTTTGTCTCAAATTTTAGCTTGTCAAGAAGTTTAAAAGGGAACTACTACTAGAGTATACATGTAACGACCCTGAGCATCGAATCTCACGGTTTTGCCGTCAAAGGGAGCCTCACAAAGTTAAGGATGCACACTTGCGTACATGGAGCTAAGATGTTTGCCACACTACCAAAGTAGGACGTGGGGTCTCATAATACCGACAACTTATCAGATCCTAATAGAACCCGTTACAAGCCCTCTCCACAAGCCAAGGATCAACCGGTTGGCCTAGCTCACGTGGGGTTGTTGCTTGATACCACCTTTAATGACACAACCCAACACCTGTGACGAATTGCCAACTCTGGCCCATTGAAACTCATGGATCCAAATGTGAGATTCTGAGGGTCCAAAATATATGTCCTTATGCACACTAACCATTCATAACACCATCTGAGCTGGGTCCCAAAGTATGCACTCTAGCTATGACCTTGAACAAAGGCCTTTGCATTTTAAATTTATCTGGAGCTATACAAAACCTCATTTTTGAAGCTTTTGTAACTACTCAAATACTCCATTTAACTTGGAGTTTCCTGCTATTTTTTAAAACTCCAAATAAAATTGATAAATTAAATAAGACTATTATTGTAATATAACCTACTGTATTGTAATATAACCTACTGTGCAGGGTGTTATTGTATAATGATTATTTCCATATATAGAAAACTCTAGGTCATCTCTTCATTAACAGAGATGAGCCTCCAATTCTTCTTGATGTTCTCTGTATTCTCTGAATTCAACATGGTATCAGAGGGGTTGTGTTCCTTCTAGCTTGTCACAATCTTCCTCATTTGCTCATCGCGACTGACGCGATTGTTTCCCTCATCGCGAGACGCGAGCTACTGCCGAACGCGGGTCGTCGCGAGACGCAAGCTACTGCCGAACGCGGGTCGCGAGCTCGTTTCTGCTCCTTGGAACCTCACGTCTCTGCTGTCCGCTGTCGAGTTCTGCTCCTTGGAACCTCACGTCTCTGCTGTCCGCTGTCGAGCGCGTCTCTCTGCTGCCGCGCGCGCTCGTGTCTGCTCCTCTGCTATCGCGTGCGTCTCTGTGGTGAGTCTCCTCTGCTGTCCGCTGGCCTGTCCCTGCTCTCCTCTCGCGCTTCCCGCGAGCTGCTGCCTGCTGGTCTTCCTCACTTGGCTGAAATGACTCAGCTTCTGGTTCATCAATTCCATTTGTGTGTGATCAGTGAACTGGTTTCTTGATTCTGCTTCTGAAATTTGAGCTGCTCAACATGTCTGTCACTACTGGTGCCACCTTTGGTGAGTCTTCTCATAGGTCTGGTCCTTCTTTTGATAATCCTACACTCCAAATCAGCCCTGTAAAGCTTGATGGCACCAATTACCTTACATGGTCCAAGTCTTGTCTGCTGTTTATCAAAGCTCGCCGTCTATATGATTATTTGGATGAGAAGAAATAGCGGCCTGAACCCATTGATTCTAGTTATGCAGAGTGGGATGCCACTAACTCTCTTGTGCTCTCTTGGCTTAACTATTCCATGATACCCAGTATTTCTAAGGGGTATCTACTGTTTGATGAAGCTTCGAAGGTGTGGAGTGCTGTTGCCCAGACATATGCTAACCTTGGCAATGATTCTCAGGTGTATCACATTCGAAAAAAACTTCACCGGTTTCAGCATGGGTCTCTATCTATTCCTGAGGTATTTGGTGAAATGAGTAGCCTGTGGCAAGAACTAGACTTTTACCAAGACTTTGCTGCTACTTGTCCTGCTGATGCTGCTAAATTCCAGAAAATGGTAGACCGTGAACGGGTCTTTGATTTCCTGGCTATTTTGAATGAGGAGTATGATCCTATCCGAGTACAGATCTTGGGTAAGACTCCATTTCTCTCAAATTCAACAAGAAGAGAGCCGCCGCAGTGTGATGCTCTCGCAACCTTCAGTTGAGCGTTCTGCTTTGTTGGTTTAACCTATGCATTCTGATTCTATACTTGGCCAACCGTCGCTTGTCACCACTGGCTCCCCTCATCCTAAAGATCATCTGCATTGTGATCATTGTGGGCGACCCAGACACACTCGGGATTCTTGTTGGAAACTCCATGGTCGTCCAACCCGTGGGAGGGGTGGTAGACGACCAGGACCCACTCGATCTCAGGCCAATTTTGCTGAGGGCAATGACACTTATAGCCCTGCCTTATCTCCTGCTGACGTACAGTCACTGAAAAATCTTATGTCTCGCCTCACTACTTCCTCGAGTGATAGTAGCTCCCTCACTCCTGCTGCCTCATACCAGGTCACTTCACATGCTCCTGATAGCTCAAGTAACTTTGTCAGTCATATCGCTCACACTGCTGCTAGCCCTTGGATTATTGATTCCGGGGCTTCTGATCATATGACTGGCACTTCTAGCAAATTTTCCACTTATTATCCTGCTTCAGGTAGGGAGAAGGTTCGCATTGCTGATGGTTCCTTTTCTTCTATCTCTGGTCAAGGGACTATAATTTGTACTCCATCCTTACAACTTCATTCCACTCTTCATGTGCCTAGCTTTCCCAGTAATCTCATATCTATTAGTAATATTACTAAAGATCTAAACTGTAAAGTCACATTCTTTCCTTCTTATTGTATCTTTCAGGAGCTGAACACAGGGAAAACGATTGGCTATGGTAGAGTGCAGGATGGGCTGTACTATTTGGATGTGCCACCATCAGTTTTGTCTCCAACATTTGGTCAACCTTTTGGCTTGGTTGCCGCTGCAGATGTCTTGAGTTCTCCAGCAGCCATTCTACTACTACATAGGCGGTTAGGTCACCCATCTTTTGTTGTTTTGAAGAGAATGTATCCAACCTTATTTAATCATGTTGTTTTTGATGAGTTAGTATGTGATGCTTGTGAGTTTGCCAAGCACACTAGAACTTCTTATCCCTTAGTGGATAGTAGGAGTACTGAACCATTTATGATTATACACTCTGATGTTTGGGGACCAAGTGAAGTTATTTCTTTAAATGGTTATCGCTGGTTTGTAACTTTCATTGATTGTTATAGTCGCACTACTTGGGTATATTTACTCCAGCCTAAAAGTGACGTGTTTGTGTGTTTCAAGCGGTTTCATTAGATGGTGTGTACTCAATTCTCTGCTACACTCAAGGTCTTGAGAAGTGATAATGGGGGTGAATATGTGAATGGTGAATTTGACTCATATCTAGCAAAGCATGGGATTGTTCATCAGACTAGTTGTGTGTATACTCCAGCTCAAAATGGTGTTGCTGAACGGAAAAATAGACATCTTCTGGAGGTGACTCGTGCCTTGATGTTCTCTATGAATACACCTAAGTCATACTGGGGTTATGCGGTTCTTGTTGCTGCGTATCTTATTAATCGGATGCCTTTAAGGACTCTCTCCTTCAAGGCTCCCTTAGATTTGCTTCAAGGCTCTTGTTTACATCGCATTCCTCCTCGGGTTTTTGGTTGTGTTTGCTTTATTCATGATCATCGACCAAATTTGAGAAAATTGGAGCCACGGTCACTCAAATGTGTCTTCATTGGTTATTCTGCTACACAAAAATGATATAAATGCTATCATCCTTCCTCTCGGCGAGTGTTTGTTTCGATGGATGTAACCTTCCGTGAATCGGAATCATATTTTGCATCCCTACAAGCCTCGGATGTGATCCCAGGAAGTATTCCTTCTGCAGTTTTTGACTCTATGTTGAGCCTACCTTTTAGTTCCTCAGTTGGAAGTCAATCTTTTGGTCCCAAGGTTCCTGATGCTCCATCTTCTAGTCTAAACAGTGGTGATAATCCAGAATATGAAACTCTAATGCGATTGACAAAGGATGACTTGTTACAATACTCTCGGAGACCGCCTTCCATAGTACCGCTTCCTTCCTCAACTCTCCATAGCCAATCGACACATCCTGAGTCAGCTTCAGCCACTCCTATTGCTCCTACTACTGATATAATTTCTTCTCCCACTATTCCTGAAACTTGTGATCTTCCTATTGCTCTTAGAAAGGGTGTTCGGTCATGTACCATGCACCCTATTTCTAACTTCGTTTCCTATGACCGGTTATCACCTCCAAGTCGAGCCTTTGTCTCGTCTCTTTCTGTGATTTCTGTTCCACAGCATTGGAGGGCAGCCTTGGCTGATAATCGTTGGAAAATGGCTATGACGGAAGAAATGAACGCTTTAAAGAAAAATGCAACATGGGATTTGACCACTCTTCCTTCAGGCAAACGACCTGTTGGTTGTAAATGGGTATACACAGTGAAATACAAGGCTGATGGTACAATTGAGCGCTTTAAAGCTCGATTGGTGGCGAAGGGTTACACTCAGACTCATGGCATTGATTATGCCGAGACATTTGCTCTTGTAGCACGGATGAATTCTATTCGAGTACTCCTTACGTGTGCTGCAAATATGGGCTGGAATTTGAGTCAATTGGATGTTAAAAATGCATTCCTTCATGGAGTTCTTCGCGAGGAGGTCTATATGGATATTCCTCCTGGATTTGAGTGTCGAATGACTGAAGGAAAGGTATGTAAATTGAAAAAGGCTCTTTATGGCCTCAAGCAATCACCCCGTGCCTGGTTTGAGCGCTTTCGTCAAGTCTTAGTGAATGCTGGCTATACTCAGAGTAAGAGTGAGCACACGTTGTTCACAAAGCGATCAAATGGTAAAATCACTGTCTTGATTGTCTATGTGGATGACATTATTCTTACTGGAAACAATTCAGTGGAAGAAGCCTATATCAAAAGGGTTCTGGTTAAGCAGTTTGAAATTAAAGACTTGGGTCCCCTTAGGTACTTCTTAGGTGTTGAAGTGGCTCGCTCTACTGCTGGTATTTTTATATGCCAAAGAAAATATGTTCTCGATCTCCTCCAGGAGACGGGTATGCTTGGCTGCAAGCCTAGTGACACACCTATTGAAGCTAATCACCGTCTTGGTAGTAAGACTGGAAAAGAGGTTGATAAAGGGCGATATCAAAGGCTGGTTGGTAAGCTTATATATTTATCCTATACTCGTCCGGATATTGCATATGCTGTCGGTATTGTTTGCCGATTCATGCATGCTCCTCTCGAACCTCATATGGAAGCTGCCTATCGGATACTTTGGTATATGAAAGCCGCCCCTGGGAAGGGCTTACTTTTCTCCAAGAAGGATCATACGAAGATTGAGGCCTATACCGACGCTGATTGGGCTGGTTGCCCCATTGATCGTAGATCCACTTCTAGCTGTTGTTTCTTTATTGGTGGTAATTTGGTTGCTTGGCGAAGTAAAAAACAAGGTGTTGTGGCTCGCTCTACTGCGGAAGCTGAGTATCGGGCAATGTCCCTTGGTGTAGAAGAACTTATATGGTTTCAGAAGTTGATGTGGGATCTTGGTTCCACTTGCAACCAGCCTCTTCGCCTCTACTGTGATAATAAAGCTGCTATTAGCATTGCAAACAATCCTGTGCTTCATGATCGAACTAAGCACATCGAGCTCGACCGAAGCTTCATTGAGGAAAAGATCCACTCTGGACAGCTTTGCATTCCCTTTGTTCCATCAAAAGACCAAATAGCTGATGTTTTCACAAAGGGACTAGATACAAAGTCTTTTCACTCTATTTTGTGCAAGCTGTGCATGGTAGATATTCATGCTCCATCTTGAGGAGGGGTATTGTAATATAACCTACTGTGCAGGGTGTTATTGTATAATGGTTATTTCCATATATAGAAAACTCTAGGTCATCTCTTCATTAACAGAGATGAGCCTCCAATTCTTCTTGATGTTCTCTGTATTCTCTGAATTATTGTAATATAACCTACTGTATTGTAATATAACCTACTGTGCAGGGTGTTATTGTATAATGGTTATTTCCATATATAGAAAACTCTAGGTCATCTCTTCATTAACAGAGATGAGCCTCCAATTCTTCTTGATGTTCTCTGTATTCTCTGAATTCAACAACTATAACGGTAAGTTAGGCGCAGAAAATGCTACATACAAAGAAAGACCAATTTTTAGATGTCTAAACAACTTATTGATTAAGAAAAGAAAAAAATGATAAACAATAACACTCATAAAAAATAAAGGAAAGAGTCTTAATTAGCACTACAAACAGTTAGGACTTAGAACACCAAACAATCATACTGGAGGCAATAATGGGAAAAGAGGGATAGCATCAATCTTAATAACTGATTATTTTAAATCTGAATCAAAATGGTTGAAGTTCTGAAGTCAAGATGAAAGAAATGCACTAGAGACATGCTTGTTGAGAAAGATGCACAGGAAACAGCAAGTACCTTCTACACCAAAGCACTAGATTCATCCTATAACCAGATGTAGTTGCTCTGGCACCATGCCGATGATAACCACGATGAAGCACCGCACGACCAGGTACATGAGAGTAATCGAAGATCTCCTGCATATACATAAAGTTCTCCTAATGCTAATATAATTCATATTAAATGATAACATGTTCTCTCTGGTTGAATATATTCCATATAGATAAGTCATAAAAATTGATCAACACTAGCTTTCAACATGTTCATGGCAGCATATTATTTGCACACAAAAAAATCAAAAAAAAAAAAAACTGTACTAGCCAGAACTGAAATCCAATAAAATTCATTAGTTTGGTCATGCTATAAGCAAAAGGTTTTGAGTGGTTGACATGTCTGCACATAATGAATTGTTCTAAAGGATAGTTAACCGTTGCCTTAGTTTCTGAGATAAAATGTTCACGATATAAGTGGTTGACACGTTTTGCATAACGAATTGTTCTAATGGATAATTAATTGTTACCTTAAAAGCTTCATCATAAAATGATAAATACACAAACACACATATACATAAACAATAGCAGTGCTTGCATATTTTCAGGACTCGAACAATATTCCACCTCATATACTAACATACCTCCGGCTGACTTAAAGTATTTAAGTGCTTAAGACATCGCGTGCCCCGAAGAAACAATTCTCCACCAGAAAATTGCTTACCCAAACAAACATTCAAAGTTACTTCTGAGTCATCCATATGAAAGCCTACAAATGTAAGATCATTTGTATTTAGACCGAAGGATTACAAAAGGTAAAACATAGAGATTTATATAAGCTGTTCACTAGATCACTTCGTGTTGGTACCATGGTTAGAGTGTCTTTGCAAATTTTAACAAGATCATATACATCCAAAGCAAATCCTCAATTGTGGGAAAGCACAAAGAAATAATATAATGGTAATCAATCAAGTATAATCCCACAACAATATGTGCACTGCAGGCATCATGCATCTAAACCGATTTCCTACTTACACTTCACTCAGCCACCATAAATAAACCCTGAAAAATAAAAAAAATAAAAAGATTTAAGATACAATTATGAGAACCGCCAGTTCACTAACAAACACAATATGCAAGGAGTTCGAACATTGTCTAGAAACAAGATAAACACAGGTCTCAACCACGAAAAAAGTCTAGCACAAAAGTCCAGATGTACCCAGAGGCCAATATCAGAACAGCAGGTCCTAACAGCGTTGTTTTAAGGCAAAATGTGGCAGAGAGGATACAGCATTGGGCACATAAATCAATCTCACATAGACAGTTCAAAGTTATGAGACCTTAAGAAATAACTGCAGGCACAGCACATTTGGAATTCCAGAAACCCCTAATAGCATAAAATATAACTACAAAATACAGAAAAATTACAAAAACAGCCCATCATGAAGTTTATCTAAGGTGTGTCCTAACCTGCTCCATATACCTGTGGGGTATAAGCCAGCTGATAACGAATAAACTTTAGATAAAATCTATGAAGATCAGTTTTAAATGAAAGGCATAAAGAATACCTACCCACCCCGACATCCTTATCAATACCATATTCAACAACAAAACCATGATGAGAATCCAAAGTTGATCCACCAACTTCAGGAAAGAAAACTGCAAAAGAACAAAAAAATAATAACAAATAAAAAGAATAAAAGTCTGCAACTCATTTGCTACATCTTGGTAAATTAGTGAGAGGAAGTATTTAGCACCTTTAGACATTGGACGAATAAAACCCTCCATAAGTTTATCAAGCATGGGTTCAAAGCCAAAATCATCAACAACAGCGCCATACTTATTCATCACATTTGGTCGCACGATTTTGATTCCTAATTCATTTACCCACATCTCAAAATTTTCAACCTAGGTAACAGATGCAACATAAGATAACCAGTGAAGGAAAGAGATGAAGACATCTTTGATATTCAATGATGGATGTGGAACAGAGATGGATAATACCTCTTCCACAAATAACTCACAGAAGTGTGGCTGCAGCATCTCAAATGTAAACACGCCTGGTGAGGGCTCTGATATTATCCTTCTAAAGCTTTCCTCTGTATTATCACTAATAGCTTTGACAAATGAAGGGACAAAGAAGGTTGCAGGATGCATAACAAATAACTCCCTATGCAAAGGCTGCAAGAAAATCACACAAGACCATAAATTGCCATTCATAAGACCTTACAGGGAAGGGGAATTGGAAATCTCAAGAAGATTATTAAGGCCCTAAAATTGTTTACATCTTCAAGTGATGAAGCATTCCTAAAAGTTTTACTCCCCAGAAACTTTTCTTGTTTTCAACATATGTAGAGGCAGGCTTATAAAATAAAGCCAAAGAATTCCCTGTAAAAGGAAGCAGCAACAAATTTGCACTAGTCATGCTGCACATAACTCTGCAGTATGTACGCTCCAGCTCCCGCTCCCTGTAGGTCTAAGACTGTCCTTCTGACTCCATGTTCTTGACTAAAAAAGGTCGCTAATTCTCTCCATAATGGCAAAGCAGCATATAAAATTGAACGCTAAAGGGTAAACTAAACCAAAATTCCAATAAATCTTTAGGGTTGTAAAAATTATATGGGTCAGAATTGCTCTGCATGTTTCAATATAATTTTCACGCCTTGAAGGAGAATGCAGAATATCGTAAAGAAGACATCAGTGTAAAATAGCAAAATATCAATCACAAAAAAAATCCACCAACCAAAATGGTTCTCTTTCCACAAGAAAAGAATATGCTTATACTGTTTGAAGCTCAAAGATGGAGAACTTGGTTTTCAAAGCAATAAATTACTAGGTTATAATCGTTCAACAGTTAATGTTTGATCAACTACATTAGAAGCCTCATATAACAGAAATAGGTACAGAGATAAGATACCTCATAATATGATATTAACTGCTGCCTGTATTCTCTACGTTTCTGAGCCTGACATGACATTGCCAAAGAAATGAAAAAAATAAATTGCAATGCCTCAATTAATCCAATTGAATTTGTATATAAGCTCAACAATTTGTAAAGCAACTTCAATAGAATGATAAATGGTCACCTCCGCAGGTAGGTTACATGAAATTAAACTGGGATGCGCGCATCATTGTTGACCTTAATCGGACTGGATTAGGTGTAATTGTAAGAGATGAGAAAGGTGATTTGATTGCAGCTTATCATTCAGGGAGGCCAGTTGCTCTTTCCCCCATTGTTGCTGAGGCAGAGGCTGCTTTGGCAGCAGTGAAGCTGGCCTTGCAGTTGGTTCCAATGGTTTGAGCTTGAGGGTGATTCCCTCTTGGTTATAAAGGCTTTGCAATCAACAGCTGAGGTGTCATTTACATGGTCTGGTATAGTAAAGAAATGAATCGTAGGCTTCAACACTGTTATGGGTCAAAGGTCTCGCATGTGCGAAGGAGTGGCAATAAGGCTGCGCATTTTCTGGCAAATAGGGCTCTTTCAACAGTGGAGTTGCCTTCATTGGAAGCTACTGGTCTTCCAGGCTTGGAGTCTATAGTGAGCAGTGATAAGCTTCTATTTTTTAACGTTTGTTAGGGATATGGAACTTTTTAGTTTGTATTTACATTCTAAGCTCCATTTTGATGGTTCTGTTATTCGTGAGTTGTGTCCTAGACGTGTAAGGACTTGCTTGTGTACTGTATGATGGATTGATTTTCACCATGTGTAAGCTCAATATTTTGCTTGCAATTTTAAAGGAAGAAGTCCCAGGTCTTGACCTGGTTATCTCAAAAAAAACAAAAAAAATAGAATGCATGAGTATTTAGAAGCAGAAGATAAAACTGCATATGGGAACAACTTGGTTTTATGCTCAAGGTGCTCTCCATTTTTCCCTTACATTAATAGGTAAAGGGGGAAAATCTTCCCTGCTAAGTAAGCTAAGCAATGGTGCGCGAATAGTATAGGAAACTTGAAGAAATTTTTAAAAAAAACCGCATATAGGCCACGATGAAAAAATGAACTAAAAGGGCCTATTCGTCATTTTATCAGGAAAACAATTTGGCCGTTAACAATGGACGGTGGAACAAAGCGAAACCCTAAGGAAGATCATGAAAGTTGAAGCAACAAAAACAAGAAGAAGAATAAGGTCACGATTAACATACTCTGGTTCGCTCTCCATGCGGCAAGTACTTGCAGAGAACTTCCGTCATGAACTTGACTTTATCGTCCCTACTTACGCTAAGCATGTTCTGCGGCAAGTATCGCTCGAGTGAGCTGAAAATGGAGGGACTGTAATCCAGTTGCAGATCCTCATAGCTCTCCGGCTTGTGGTCCTTGCTGGGGTTCAGCCTCAGCCTCTTGCTCGGCACCATGGATGACAAAGCCTGCGTCGACTTGTTGGGGTCTCTGGACGACACCACGCCGTTCCCGCTGAAGGAACCCGAAGTCGCCTGTTGGCCATTGCCGGTCATGGTGACCTTCAAGATGTTGAATTTAGTGTAGAATTCAGGTTTCTCTCTAGAGAATCACTGCCTGATTTCGAGCAGCGACAGTCATTATGCTCGGAGTTTAGGGTTGGGCCTACTTTGCATCTTGCATCTCAGTCTCTACTCGCGCTAAGGGGTGTTATGGTAAATCCAACAACCAAACATCATGTACTTCCTATTTTTACCTACCGGCTCGGCCAAGAGAGGAAGCGAGTAGAGAAACGGCACCGTCTTCCACTTACGTTTGTATTGTGATGTTTCGAAAGCAAGAATCGACTTTGATCCCTTCTCCTCGGGTGGGATGGTTGCACGTCCCACCCCGCTTTGTCTCACCCACCACCAAACCGTTAGATGTTATAATTAACTAGTGGTAGTGCCCGCGCGTTGCCGCGGGTATGATTATTTTGTAACAGTTTTTGAAATTTGAGGACAGTTTATTCACTATATGATAAATAATTACAGATGATAAAGTAGAATTTTTGTTTGTAAGGTAAAAAGCCTTGTTCATTAATGAAAAAGGGGCATTATTACATGAGCTAGAAGGTAATGAATTGATGATTAATATTGGGGGAAAACATGTATTGGTAGAGAAACATTTTACATCCATAACAAACTATTAAAGTTGACATTTGTGAATGAATTTAGGAAAAATTGGCAAACAGGTTTGTAGGTGTGATTTTTGTTTGCCTGATTTCATGCTGATATGATTTGGTGGAGGCTGATATAGTAAACAGGTTCTAGAAGGCTATGCTTTTATGACTAATGTCTTTTGCCTTCTTTGCATGTAGGAGATTGAGCTGAATAAATCTTGGTGGAATGCATTGTTTGAGCCTTATCAATTCTTTGAGGCATATAAAAACTATCTGCAGGTTGACATAGTCGCAGCTGATGCTGATGATTTGCTTGCTTGGAGAGGTTGGGTGGAATCCAGGCTTAGGCAACTTACCTTGAAGGTAAAGAATGTGCCTATCTTGTAAGCTTTTTTAGCAGGCATAGAATATGTGCGATAGCAGGCAGTCCTAAGACATAGAAAGGGTTTCTGAAGTAGGAAGAAATTTTAACAATCAACCCAAATGCCACAAATAAAATGACAACGGAATTATGTTAGCAAAAATACATGAGAGTCAAATCAGAGCTTAGATAGGACACCAAAGCATGTTTCCCGCAAATCCAAAGCTCCAGTCCATTTTAAACATTGGAAAGCATCCCATCAACTGTACTCCAAAAAAATAGAAGTCATAAGCAAATAGCGGTAACATAAGTTATTGAAGAATAGAATACACGATCTGATAAGTAATGATAAAAAAAGAGTACAATACTTTAAAAAAAATTGAGGAAATTGACAAAGTTAAAAAAGGCTATCTGAAGGAGTGAATCATGGAAGTACATCTATTAACAATAATATTTACATTAAGCAAATAAGATTTCAATTGAGTAAATAAGATGACAATACAAAACATTTGAGGGAAGAGAAGCGGCAACAGAGAGGAAAAGTGAATACACTGCCTAGCGAAATCATTATACTCTAGCAAATTGTCTCACTTGGTTTTATAACCTAAACAAATTATCATCACCATCCCCATAGTCTACAACTATCATTTTCATTGGAAATTAGGGGGAAAATATCAAGAGTTCAGGTTTTCCTGTAAGTTACATGCGGCCATCAACTCACACAAACCAGGAGATCAGATATAGGACTCGCAATTGTACAATGTTTTATTATTTACTACATAAAATGCATTATTCATTTTATTTAAGTTGTGTTTATTTCTGGATATGAGACGAAATGCAAATAATTTTAGTCTAAAGAGGTTGTAAAACGTAAATTAATTTGTAATAGCAACATCATTAGTTTTAGGTAGTTTTGTGGTCTACATGCAACAACGTGGCCTATCGTTGCTTCACAAAAAAGAGAGCATAAGAACTAAAGCAAGGGAAAAAAACAATGATTATATTCAAGCCACCAGCTCCTCCTATCACTATTCACAGGGATAAAAGCATGTGAACATTATATTAATGTTAAAGTCATGTTTTAGGTAATTCATAAAATAATGCAGGTTTATTACAGTTTTGTTGACATATGCATTAGCACTATATATTTATGGATGTTTTTATCTGATGTGATAAGATTTTGTTTTTTTTTACATACCAGGTTTTTGACGAATTAAAAGTGAAGGCTGATAAGGTCTTGAAGGATGTATATTGTAGCCACACTGACCAACTTTCATCTCTGCTTTCTCAATGCATTCCATATGAAAGATCAGTTACCTGTTTTCAAAATGAGGAGAACAAATAGGTTATTCTACATTTTTAAAATTATATAGCAGTTTTTTAAGATATGATTAATAATAGACCTGTAAACATACCTTGGAAAACTTTGGTCAAGACCACTAAATATTTCGTTGTACACTATGTTTTTAGTGCATGTTAGGTCATCATCCTTTTCTCCACCCAGTAGGATCCTAAGGCCTTTATGTGTTGTTACACGTGATGCTGCCACATAGAGTTGTCCATGTGAGAAAACTGGTCTTGGAAGATATAGACCTACCTTTTCAAGAGTTTGTCCTTGGCTCTTGTTTATGGTCATTGCATAGCATAAGCGTATTGGGAATTGTCTTCGACGTAGGGTGAAAGGCCATTTTTTCTCAGTGGCTGTCATAATTATTCTAGGGACGCATATTTTATCCCCAACATTGCTACCTGTAATGACTGTTGCCTGAACCACCCTTTCTCCCAGCTTTGTCACCAGCAACCTTGTCCCATTGCATAAACCAGTGCTTTGATTGATGTTTCGTAATAACATGACCGGTGTGTTTACCTTCAGACATAACTCATGATTTGGGAGACCATTAAAGGTCAATGAGTTCAAAAATTCAGTTGGATATAACAATTCATCTTCATCAGATGCTCCTGCCACTTTTGAGATTGAATCAACACTGAAATACGTTTTTCCCTCTGATGGTATAAGTGAAAGGACATGTGCATTAATGATATCCACTGTATCATTTGTGCCTGTTATAATTGCTCGTTGTTTTAAGAATGTTGGATCACCATGTGTTGTTGCTAACTCACTGTAAATCTCTTGAGTGATATCATCAATGTCGTCTCTGGATCTTTTAACCAAAAGGTCATCTGGAATGCGTATCCAAGTTGGGAAATCTTCATTACTTGTCAGCGGAAGTGTTTCAATTTTTCCCTCACCAATGTCCTGCAGCCAGGTGGAGAAATTTTCCAACTCAGCTATTTCTTCACCACTTAGCCCAACAATAGACAATCTCATATTTTTTTTTGAGGTAGTATAGCTGGATGTGCTTCCACAGGTATGAGTTTGTTATACATGCCATTACTGTGTCATGGCGTGATCCTTGTACAACCACAGGCAGAATTTGCCTAAAGTCTCCTCCAAGAAGAATTGTTTTTCCACCGAAAGGCTTAGATTGACCATGTTCAACCTCTGTTTGCAGGATATCTGCCATTGATCTATCTAACGCCTCAAAACAGTGTTTGTGTGCCATCGGAGCTTCGTCCCATAATATTAGGCTTGTTTTTTGGATTAATTCTGACAGGTGTGTTCCCTTTTTTATCCGGCATGTTGAGTCCTCATGTATATCTATTGGTATTTTGAACCTAGAATGAGCTGTTCGCCCTCCCGGTAACAATAACGAAGCTATTCCGGAGGATGCCACTGCAAGTACTATTTTGCCTTCCAATCTCAAACGACTGATTATAGCTTGGTAAACAAATGTTTTTCCTGTTCCACCGTGACCATAGAGGAAAAAGAGACCACCAGTTTGTTGATTCACAGCTAATATCACATCATCATAAACACACTTTTGATCTTCATTCATCTGATTTTGGAATTTTGCATTCTGTTTTTCAAGCTTGCTGATGTCGTGAACCATTTCCTCTGTTAACATAGTGTTTCCCAGACTATCTTGCTCTGTAGCCACTGGTTGTGGTAGTTTATTTTCGCTCAGTGATGAACCACATTTTTTTAATAGTTTCTGTAGCTGTATTAGCACCAGATTCTTTATCTGCCCTTCTGATATATTCGGTGCTTCAATGTTGAGTGTTCTACGCAGCCTGTAAACAATGTCATCACCCATTTTTAAATAGTTTCCTTCAAAGAGTTTGTTTGCATCTATTACCTGACAGAAAATGATGATTGTCACAAACAAATGTCTAAGTTCAGCTCCGGATGCCCAAGCAGAACCTTCGTACATTGCATCATGCCATTCTTGATCATTCCCAATTAATCCCATCGCATTGCAAGCTTCCTTAAATGATTCATGAACAATGTTATTCACTGTTCTCACATCAATAAAATTTTGTGGGCCTTTGACATGTGCCAGTAACATTCTTAGGTAATAGATATCTCCAGCTGAAGGGTGTACATATGAGATTCGACCTATGCATTGACCTCTTTTCCTCCTGAACCAAAATTTATTTGGATTGTCCCA
Organism: Euonymus europaeus; assembly: GCA_963580455.1. Taxonomy (NCBI): domain Eukaryota; kingdom Viridiplantae; phylum Streptophyta; class Magnoliopsida; order Celastrales; family Celastraceae; genus Euonymus; species Euonymus europaeus. The sequence continues at coordinate 9,469,083 of OY756957.1, read as the reverse complement.
CCGCCATAATGATGGGAATTCAGTGTAAGTAAGCATGCGTGCATCAACAAAGTGGCAATTTGTAAACATCCATTCTGTAAGCATAGTCTTCTCTATGTCTGGTTGTTGTAGTAACACGTCAATGTGTACATCACCTCTAAACACCACATTATTCATCAATGGTAAATGTATTGCTAAGGTTTGTACAGCTGGAAATTTACAGTGTATGTGAAATTCATAGATTCTCCAAGATGCCTCAGGAGCAGCGACATAGCGACAATCAACATACATTCCTACCTCATCAACCACTTTTGGAGTTTCACCTTCTGCATTAGAAACAGTTGTTGTATTCTGTTGCAAGAAAGCCCTAGTTCGATCAGGGCCTTTGTTCACATACTTAAATAAATATTTGATAGCTCGGGATCGATTACACCACTCAACATTTATATGTGCCTCATATTTTTGAACTAACCGCTGATTATATGGCAACACAAATCTATTGTCAAGGTCTACGCCTGCCTTTGTAACAACTCTGGTATTATCAAGCCTCCTGTAAACAGCAAACCCATCCTCTCCTATTACTGTCCCAGTGTTTTTTTTTTTGGGAAAATGTTTGACACATCTACCATTGCTCATGCAGGGAGCATGAGGGTTAGCCAAGCCACATGGGCCATGAATCATAAATTTAGAGACGATTTTGTACATTTCTGGCTGTCTTTGGATCCGGTATCTCTGCTGAAATTATTTTATCAATATCACTTGGAGTTGGATGCTTATTATCTGGATGTAACCACACAATGATGTGAACATGAGGCAATCCTCTTTTCTGAAATTCAACTGTGTAAAGAGAGCCCATAACTCTCCCAAAATAATTCCCCTTCTTAATATCCTCCATCAAATGTTTAAGCTTCATGTGGAAAACTCTCGTAATCAAATCTGGTATGTCTGGAGGTTTTTGGCCAGGGATAAGAGCTAATGCTTTTTGTATTTCAGGCCATTGAATATTGCATGTAAATGTAATAAATAGGTCTGGGTTACCAAGAGTTCGACAGATGGCCATAACGTCATGGTAATTTTGGATCATGTACCTAGGGCTTCCTGTAAAACTCGAAGGCAAAATCACACGTTGGCCAACTGAATTTCCAGCCAAATCTCCTCTAAAAAATGCATCTTGTATCCCTCTATATATCTCACTCCTGTAATGCTCTTGTTGGTGCTTAAATCTAATGTACCTTAACCTCTCGTCCTCGATGCAAGTAAAAGCATCGACAATAAATTGTTGAAACAATTTTCCGCCCTTAATCAATAGATTATCGCCAACCACTCGCTGCTGCAATGCATAGGCATAGTATTCTCGCCTTGTAACATTACCTCTTTTGAGACCAGGTTTATCTGGGTTTAGATGATATGGGATGTTGAGTCGGTATCCATCGTCTCCATAAGGAAATAACAGCGGGTATTGCATGGCCATGAATGCCGGGTGTAGATCATCAATACGTTTTAGTCCTTGAGAACGATGCTCCACAATTATATCACGCCCTGTTTCTGTATCTCCAATGTCCCCAACTACTAAGGCAGCTGTCTCAGGTGAAGTAGGCGCATTATACTGTACACTGTCATTTGATCGCCTTGCTAATAGCCTAAGTGAAACTGACCTTGTCTCCCCAGAGTTGAAACGATCTCTGGCCATTCGAAAAGCTTTAACCAATTTGTTTACCCCATCAAACATGTCAACTAATTGAGAGATTATACTCTGATCAATTTTTTCACTCGTTGTTCCTCTGCTCAAGGCTGCAACCCTGTTAGAGACTTCATTTTTTGTATCGTATATATACAACTGAGCAAATTGAGGCGTAGCACCTTCCATGGGAAGAAGTGAACCAATAAGATGGTGGTTTTGACCATTTAGCTTAAAGACATATGGCCCCCGAGCCTTATTGATATCTTTATCCACTTTTCCTCCAATTGAGGTGAATGCAAACATGGTGTTATATAATCTTATATTATCACGAAAAAGTCTTGATGTTCTGGTTCCACTGTAATCAAGCAATCTGCCTAGCAAATCTGGGGCATCTCTTAATTGTGGGAGTGTAATGGGACCCTGCCTACAACAAAGAGAGTGTATTGGAAGACGACTGGACACAGATTTCAATCGCTCGTCAAACCAAAAAATAGCTCCGCAATGCTTGCAAGAATACTCGGGGCTACCGAGATCAAGTGCGACTGAATCAACGTTCAATGGACTTTCACCCAAGGAAGAAACGGCAGCCATGACATGCTGCCTATTATGTGTGTGGTTAGCAGATATTGAAGGACCATATGATCTGACTACTTCCATACTTTTGTTAGATTTTCCTTCAAGGATTTGTTTCCGTTTTTGCCTATTACATCTACTTGACTCTGCTTTCTCCATCCTATAAGACCATAGACGAAGTCGGAAGCATCGAAGAGATCATTATACAAAAATAGTTCATTTCCATAGATAGTGCAATCTAAAATAGTGCAATTGGAAGAGAAGGCTGAGAGTATCAAAACTCCATAGATGTTACTACTGACCTTACAAACTGGCAAGAATCAAGAGTCCAATGATCAAATGTCGCTTTGCTCAGCAAAATACCAATTGCAGCAAACGGAAGACAACCTTTAAAATGACAGGGAACAAAATTAATTCTCACAATTTAGATGGGGTATAGTCGCATTATTAGTTATAATACAGTCACATGGTAAGAAAGAGAGGCAAATGACTGGGTAATATGGCACCAACAATCCCAAGTTGGGAAGTAATTTTAAAAAATTTGCAATAGTGAAGTGCCCTATGGAAGAGAAAAAAACACAACATCCAAGTTTATAAGGAGATCTAAAATAATGCAATTGGAAGAAAGGGTTGAGTGTGCAAAAACTCCAGAGATGTTGCTGCTGACCTTACAAAGCGGCAAAAAGCAAGAATATGATGATCAACTGCGAGGTCTCTCAACGGCTCGCCATTGGAAGGGCATCCCATTTGACAGCTGAAGAATTTTAAAACGAAAAAGGTAAGAAAATAAGTCGATCAATAGAGTCGCGACAAACAATAATTTGAGGCATAACTAAGCAAAGTCATTCCGCATAAACACATTTTGATATGAGATGTACCTGGCCTCTACAAAAAGGGAAATTATTGAACTGATTATAAGAGGCGACAAATTTGTCTCTTCAAAGACATTACATGCAGTTTTCACCACATTTTTATTTGACTTATCACCACATTACATGGACTTTTGTAGAGTTTAATTGAACATCCATCATAACAGTTTTTAAATGTGCATTCAGAAGGTTTGTAGAATCAACATATCCTTAATCATGGTGCAGTAGAGAAAGATAAGAGAAAAAATATTCCTTCATCTGTAAAAACATGCATTAAGCCAATAAAAGAAGACTGCAATTAGAAAATATTAGAATATAAGCAAAAATTGAATGAAAAACATGGATCAAAGGTGTCTATACTTGCACTCAAAAGTAATTCAAATATCAGGGAAAAAATTTATGCCAAAGAGGAGGAATTGAGAATATTGATTTTAGAATCTTTGAACAAAAGTGGCAGCGTGAAAGAAGTCAAAGAAAATTAAGCACAAAAAAATGAAAGCAAAAGATCTTACTAATGAACATCACCGTCTACAGCATGTTCACCAATGTCCCAGAAATACAATAGCCAACCACTGGTACTTCCAGAACTACGAAAAAGAAGACAAAAGCAAGGGATGAAAACCGGTTAGGGAAAAGCATGGAAATATATCAACTACGAAAAACAATATAATCAAATTGCCTACCAGCTTTTTACGTAAAAAGAAATTGAGAATGCCAAAAAACGACGCTAGTTGGCGAACATTAGGGGTAGCATCGAGCCCGCGCATTGCGGCAGGTATGATAATTTTTTTGTTGGATGTAGTTTTGAAGCTATGTGAAAGGAGAAGAACAATAGAGGTCAATGAGTAAAATATTAATCTGCAAAGGACCATGAAGTCCATATCTGTCAGATCCTTGCGATAAAAAAATGCCCTTAAAAGTAATGTTGTTGTGACAGAGGGCATTTAAATTGCACTCCAAATCTAAGAGATAGGAACGACCCTAATAACCCACCTAAATAACCCCAGGAAATACAACCCCATAAGAATCGGCAAGACAAAACTGACATGTCTGATGTGAATTTTGTTTGATATCTTGGACATATGACAAACAGAGTTGGGGAAACGAGGGCAGACATATCTGAAACAATAACCCAAAGGAATATCAAGATCGAAACAATAAATTTATGTCGAAAGACTGCTAAACGGGGGGGGGGGGGGGGGAAATAGATGATGCAAATATTATGCCAACAAACTACTTACTGATAATACTCCATCTCCCTGAAGCAGTTGGATTAAAAGACAAATCGAATGACTAATATTTTAATGCAGACATACGTAGAAGCTCATTATTTGATTGCAGATGAAGGAACTAAAAATGGATTTTAATTTTTTTATTCCTTATGTCAAAGCAGACAGGGCAAAGGCAATGATGATGCATTGACCCTTTTATAGAAGCTGACTATCTAACTTTGAGAGAATTACCAAAAGTGAAATACTCGTACAAATTCTATTATTCTAGAGAAATATAAAAGCGAAAGTCAACACAATGTTTTTTAAATGATAATTGCAGCTTACTTTGGTTATGCACTTAGTTTTCCTTGAATGAATTATTGTTAGAACAAAGCCATTTTTATAAGTGTACAACAATCAAATGACCACCAATTTTCATAGCTACATTTATAAATTGTAGAATACAAAGTGGGAAGCATCATGGCCCTTTTTTTTTTTGGTTTTAGCTAATAAAGTCATTGCTTACCTTTTGAAGAGGTTTTAGCTGCTAAGTGTTAGGTGAGAGATTTATTTTCCCCAGATTAAAATCACATATGAAGGCAATGTCGAACCACACCATGTGTATAAGGCAAGTTATACAGATGGGGTTATAACGAAAATAGACAGCCATCGTCGTGACAGAGGCTAATTCCTAGGAATAAAGTAGGCAAGCCTAAAAGACAGGCATTCTTAAAAGAAAGGGCAATTGGAAAAAGAAGAAAGAACTTAAAAACACCGATTCAAACCTCAACGATCGACAGATGTATGCAGTGACAATTGCTAGGTCAAAGGAGCTTGCAGAATTTGAAGTAGCAGAACATAAACCTAACCGGGTTCAAATCAAGCATCCACCAAAAATATATAGCAACTGTAGTGGCCTGCGAAGATGAAAATAGGCTGCCAAGGTAAGGCAAGGGAAACCAAAAAATCAAAATGGCACCAGGAGCACACATATAATCCAGAGACATTTAAAAAACATGGCATGCAATTTTTTTTAAAAAGTAATTCATAGCAAATATTAGCAACCCAAGGGCACATGATATATTATTATCTAAAGACACTCAGTAAGCATGGTACACAACTTAAAGGAAATAAACACATCATATGTTAATCCAATTTTAGAAGGCACCCTTCAATAATATCTATGTGTGGCCATGTAAAATCTATTGAGCAAAGCCACAAACATTTATGGGAAAACAACTTTGGACCCTGTAAATCATGAAACCTATATTTGTTTCTACCCACAGATTTGTGGAAGAAAGTACAAAATTATTTACACAACTCCAATACTATGACAGTTGAAATAACTCCAGCAATACCCAAAAAATCAAAATGCCACCAGGAGCACACATATAATCCAGAGACATTTAAAAAACATGGGATGCAACTTTTTTTTAAAAAGTAATTCATAGCAAATATTAGCAACCCAAGGACACATGATATATTATTATCTAAAGACACTCAGTAAGCATGGTACACAACTTAAAGAAAAATCAACACATCATATGTTAATCCAATTTTAGAAGGCAACCTTCAATAATATCTATGTGTGGCCATGTAAAATCTATTGAGCAAAGCCACAAACATTTATGGGAAAAAAACTTTGGACCCTGTAAATCATGAAACCTATATTTGTTTCTACCCACAAATTTGTGGAAGAAAGTGCAAAATTATTTACACAACTCCAATACTATGACAGTTGAAATAACTCCAGTAATACCCACTAAAAAAAATTGTTTTTGTTTTTGCTCATAAATTACCAACATCTCCATGACTTTGAGAAATAGTTCTGCATCTCAGTAACTTCTACTCAAAACCAAATAACATCAAGCCATGGAGTTATAGTAGCCCAAATCAAAAGGAAGACAGGCAAATATATTCGAGGTTTAATAGGCAAGACTGATTAGGCCTAGCTCAAAATCCAATATGAGGAGAACTGCCCAAAGAAGGAGTCAACAATATCTTAAATATCACAAAAAACAAAATTAAACCGAGTATAGTATATTGAAGCAGGAGGAAGGAGCATGTAGTGATCGAAAGATGCAAAAAGAGAGGGATTATTGGGAAATCATGAGGGGATTTGATTTGTAATAAAAGTTATTAAAGCCACCAAAGAACCTAAGCAATAACAGAGCAATAAAGTTGGGCGCAAACCAAAGTGATGGTGGAAGACCAACAACAATCAAAACTTAATGAAGAACAAAGAATAGAAGAACAAACTCAGATAAGATGAGGGATACAATCGACGGAGGGTTATACCTGCTTATTTGATATTTGACGAATCCAAATTAGGTCAGAAGAAAGTAGAGCAGGGGCTGAATAAAAGCTATCCCAATCTGCAAAGAGCAGTGCAAGTTAAGAGTTAAACTTTATAAGATAGTATTAGATTAGACGGGGAAGAGTGCGATAGGAATGGATGGTGTTTAGCCGTAGCAGGAGGCAGGCGGCAGAGCCCCATACCTGTTGATGTGGGGAAATTCGAATTAGGTCAGATGAAGAGAAACAACTGGAGCAGCTACACAGAGAGAGCACATTTGCAGTTAGGAGGTAGGGCACATTTGCGTGGGTCTCAGATGAGGCACATAATAGAAAAGGTGACGAATGCGAGGTGGGAGACAGTCGCGGTACGAACAGAATACGCAGCGCGGTGGCGCGAGGAAGGAGCGCCATGTGTAATGATAAACGTCGTCGTTTTGCTATCCTAGGCAGATGCGACGATGCACGAGTGGGTAGAAGAAGGGGACTCGCTGGGAGGAAGCCGCAAATCCACGGGCTTTATAGAAAGGTATTAGATCTGCAAAGAGCAGTGCAAGTTAAGAGTTAAACTTTATAAGATAGTATTAGATTAGACGGGGAAGAGTGCGATAGGAATGGACGGTGTTTAGCCGTAGCAGGAGGCAGAGCCCCATACCTGTTGATGTGGGGAAATTCGAATTAGGTCAGATGAAGAGAAACAACTGGAGCAGCTACACAGAGAGAGCACATTTGCAGTTAGGAGGTAGGGCACATTTGTGTGGGTCTCAGATGAGGCACATAATAGAAAAGGTGATGAATGCGAGGTGGGAGACAGTCGCGGTACGAACAGAGTACGCAGCGCGGTGGCGCGAGGAAGGAGCGCCATGTGTAATGATAAACGTCGTCGTTTTGCTATCCTAGGCAGATGCGACGATGCGCGAGTGGGTAGAAGAAGGGGACTCGCTGGGAGGAAGCCGCAAATCCACGGGCTTTATAGAAAGGTATTAGATATTAGATTAGATTAGATTAGATATTAGCAATTCAATGAGTCTACTTTCAATTAAATCAATTGACTCTTAATATTAAATAACAATAGTCTTAAATTCTTATTATACACTTATACTTTCTAAATACACGTCCTTATTCTTCCTCTACAAGCACTCTCTCTTTGCTTATTATCTCTCTAAATTCTCATTTATTTAGAATCGTAAAATCGAAAACCTGTAGAATCAAAAATTAGAGATGAATCGAAGATCCCGAAGAAAAAATAGGAGTTCATCGTCATTAGTTGTTGACCTGCAAAGTTGCAGGTACGAAACTCGCTTCCTGTATGATTTGTTTGCAATAATTTTTCGGTGAAAAAAAGAAGAGAGCGCTTGATATCTTCTTTTTTCTTTCTCTATTTCGTAGCAAGAACATAATAGAGACAGCAAGCGAAATCTTGTGAATGTCTTCGTTTCTCCTCAGATCTGAGAGAGGGATAGGATTTAGAGCGAGATAGATTAGCGTGAAGGGAGGTGGAAGGCCTGGGGCCGACAACAATGGCAAGGGCATTACTTGAATTTTTTTCCTTAACAACAGGGATAGGGAAACTGATGCAAAATGTTAAGGATATTGTGAATTCTATTGAAAGAGGCTGTTGAGAGCGTCATCGAGTTTAGAATTGCTGGGTTTTTTTTGGGATTGATTCGGCATCTAATTTGGTTAGTAATTTGTGTATTTAGGCATTTGAGAAGAACAATTTTGTAGAGCATATAATGGAGGAATTCCATAAGAAGCATGGGGGCCACTTGCCACGGCATCATTGATCGCAATTTTGGTAACTCAATTTGTTTTGCCATACTTTTGTCTATTTTTTGTTTTTAATTATTGGGTTTTCAAAATTTTGTCTAAATTCAATATAATGATTTCCAAAGAGATGTTAAGGTTAGTTTTTCTAGTACTTTGTGGATGAGTGATTTGATGAAACATAGAAAGAAAAGTGACAGATTTAGCCTCAAATTTGATTTTATGCTCATGTATTTGCTGCATGTTTTTGGTCTTTTAACCTCAAAGAATGTGAATATATTTATACAATACAAGAAAATAACATTCCAACTTTCTCATGCACCTACTGAGATAATAGAAACATATTAGCAGCTCATTTAATGTTTATCTCAAGTTAAGGGATTGATTACATTAGCATCTATCACTTTGCAAAATGAAGAGCTTCTTCATTTTTGGGGAAAGAACTAGTTGAGATCAAGGAGTTTGAACATAGATGGGTACTATCTCTTTGCTCTAAGTACTCTTTTTTTAACGGTGGTTGAAATTACAATTCTATCTCATCATAAGTGTGCCATTTTACAATCCCAATAATATATTTTCGTACTCAATGGTAGAAATGCCACACAGGGTAGTCCTCCACTCCCATGATCCCACCTCATAAACACTAAGTTTGAACATGAGACCTTGTTAAATAAGGAGGATTAGATTTTTAGAATTGGTAATTTCATATTTTTAGAAGTTTGTATTCCCATGCCATCAGCTACTTCGGCGAATTCAATTTTATCTTATTTCATTTCATTTCCCAGACAAATTAAGTGAATGGCTTCTTCCTTTCGTGATGAAATTACCAACTTTTTTTTTATTATCTCCTTTGCTCTTTATATAGTTCAACAATTGACCATATTTGTAGATTTTTTGTTGGTGTGCTTACTTGGTGGCAAATAGTACCATGTTAACATATGATCTTGATGGAGCTTATATGACAGAAACAGAGTAAGAGAGAAGAAGAAGAGTAATGACAAATAGGAATTCATTCATAATCTGCTAACATCGAAACAGCAGCCCTAAAAGGGAAACCCACATAGCAACCCTAACACAGGGGCAAAAGAGACAAAGGATAAAGATACAAAAAAGAAACACAAAATATATTAGGATCCCATCATTCCTGCCCACTTAAACAAAAGACTTGACTCAAGTCTGGAAGTTAGGGAACTGTCTTTTAATTTGATAAGCTTCTTCCCAGGTTGCATCGTCTTCCGATAGACCTGCCCGCTTAATTAACCATTTAGTGACTGCTTTGGAACCCTTCTTGAAGAGTCCACGATCAAGCAATTTTTCTGGTATCCAATAAATCTGTCTCGAGTGTTCCATGGGTGGCAGCAGAAGAGATGGACTAACCTTTTGTCCAAGCTTGGCTTTCTGTAACGACACATGGAACACGGGATGGATTTTAGAGTTCGGAGGTAACTGGAGCTTGTAAGCCATTGATCCTACCTTAGCGATAATCTGAAAAGGCCCATAGTAACATGGTGACAACTTATGGCAGTGTCATAGCTGCACAGAACGCTACCTATATGACTGGAGTTTAAGGAACACCCAATTGCCTACTTCAAAATGGCGCTATGTCCGCTTTTTATCAGCTTTTTTTTTTTTCATCTTGGATTGTGTCATAGCCAAGTTGGCTTTCAAAACTTGAAGAAGCTCATCCCTATTTTTCAGTTCTAGGTCCACCTGATGAACACTGGTGGAACCGGTCACATAATGTTGCACTGTAGGGGGCATAGCCATAGAGAGCCTGAAATGGAGACATTTGAATAGAAGATTCGTAAGTGGTATTATACCACCACTCAGCCCACGGTAACCAAGACACCCAGTTAGTTGGCTGATCACCACAGAAGCAACGCAAATACTGCTTGAGAATGCAATTCACCACCTTAGTTTGGCCATCGGACTGAGGGTGATATGTCGAGCTCCGACATAACTGAGTCTGATGCATCTTAAAGAACTATTGTCAGAAGTTCCTTAAAAACACCGGATCACGTTCGCTTACAACACTCTTAGGCATGTCGTGAAGTTTGAATATATCCCGCACAAATATTTGGGCCACTTGTTTGGCGGTGTAAAGGTGCGCGAGAGCTGATGTGTGTATTTTGTGAAGCGATCCACCACTACCAAAATAACACTTTTATTTGCGGACCTCGGTAATCCTTCAACAAAATCCAAGGAGATATCTTGCAAAGCCCCGTCCGGTATAGCTAATGGTTGAAGAAGACCCGGTGGTTTCAAACTCTCATAGTGAACCCACTGGCAGATGTCGCATTCAGCCACAAATAATTTAGTGTCTTTTTTAACACCTAGCCAAAGAAAGTTTATGGACAACCTCTTGTATGTTCGTAGGTTAGCTGAGTGACCTCCAACAGGGCTAGCATGAAATTCCTCCAACACTCGGTTACGGCACACTGAAGATTTAGGAACAAATAATATGTTCCTATAAAATAAGCGACCTTGGCGCACTGTGTAATGGCGATTAGTGCTCCTCCCCTCTTGCACCGCTGAAATAAGAGACTTGGTATCTGGGTCAGCCAAACAATCTCGTTGCATCTCCTCTAAACCCTCAAACAGTGGCTGAGAACTCCCATAAATAGCTAATAATTCTGATTTTCTCGAAAGTGTATCAGCAACAGTATTCAAGCGACCTGCTCTTTGTCTTACCTTGAAATTATAACCCGCCAATTTTACCAGCCATTTTTGTTGAGCTGGTGTGGTAATTTGGAGGTTCAAGAAGTGCTGAAGAGTGTTGTGATTAGTCAAGATAGTAAAATGATGCCCCAAAATATATGGTCGCCAATGCTGCATGGCATAAACAACAGCAAACAGCTCACGGTCATTTGCGGACATAGCTAAATGGCGTGGTGATAGTGGTTTGCTAAGAAAAGCAATAGGATGACCTTGTTGAGACAACACGACACCAATACCTATCCTGGAATCATCACATTCAATTGTAAGAGCCAAGATGGGAGTGGACATCAAAGTCTCCTTGAGTATTTGGAAAGCTCTACTGATGCCGCAGTCCACACAAAACAATCAATTTTCAGAATATTTTTCAATGGTTTGGCAATCAAACCATAGCCGCGAACAAATTTTCGGTAATACCCTATTAACCCAAGGAAGCCACGCAATCCTTTAAGAGTTTTGGGTTGCACACAATCGACAATACACTGAATTTTTGAAGGATCAACCGCCACACCTTTCTTCGAAATGATATGCCCCAAATAATCCATGGAATTAGTTCCAAAAGAACACTTGTTCAGTTTAACTTTCAAGTGATGGGTTGTTAAGGTCTCAAAAACCAAAGCAAGGTGTTGCAAGTGCGCCTCTGGAGTAGGGCTTTGATGAATGGCAAGATTTTCTTGTTAATTATAATAGAGGTTATCATCTTCCACTGGTATTTCATTGTCCTATTACTCTCCAACCTTCTTCCTCCTCCACTGGTTTGTGGCACAGTTTCATCTTGAAATGACTGTTTTTGATTATTATATTTTCTTTGTGGATGTTACTTGTACCTCTGATCCTTTGACTCGTCCCTGTTGCCGTGATCATCAATATATCTCTTATTTTCAGCAAGCTATGTGTGAACAAAATGATTACCGTCCAACTCAAATCCCTGAGTTTGTATGGAGACAGCCCTATGCCAGTGCTTTTGCTGATGATTTAGAAGAAAGACTTTTTGATTGGATGGAGAACTTAGCTCAGACAAATATTCCTGAATATCAAACTAGAAGGCTTCAGGAACAGTTTTAGTCTCCATAACCGTTTTGACAGCCTTCGACGGCATCTAACAAAAGCATCCTGCTTTTTGTATCATACTGTTTAATTATAAGTGTGTCTGATAAGTGAAGGTGTTCCTATCACTTTAAGAAATAAAATTTCTGATGAAACATTCAAGGAATGATTGTAAATAAATTGTAACTCTAGTTAACCTAACTAGAGTTAGGTTTGTCTATGATTTGTAAACTACAGGTTAGTTTGTGCCTATATACAGGCTTGTAATCTTATTGTTTAAAATAAGAATTGGTTTGTCTAAGATCATGCCCATGTTTATTACAATAATATTCAATACATCTTACTACCATACTCAGTACACTTATAATACAAGAGAACATATATTGAATGTAGTAACCACCAACCAGTAACCTACAACTGCACTGAAATAGACATAACAACAAACAATTACATATATAATTGAATTGACCACTACAGATATAATAACAAAAGCTTTCTGGAATACACTGTAATTTTTGAAATCCAGTTCAGAAAGAAACGATAATAATTTTTTTTCTTCAAAAACAAAGGTGACTGAAGAGCATCTTCTTATACTTAATTTGGTATGATATGTAATACATAAAAGCATGGCATGCTTACTAATACAGGTACTATGCAACTAGTCTCACAAGACACAAGGTCTTCAAATCTCTTACAAAAATTTCGCACTGCCAGTGGCCCCTTTAGTTGAGTTCCGACCAACGGTGGAGGAGGAAGAGCCTTGCTTCTCTGACGTAATCTACAGAAGAAGTGCGATGCATTCATAAACCTGTAACTATACCTTACATACATAAATTTTGATCTTTATGATTCTCCAATTCTTGTAGAAAGAATGATTAAGTCTAATTCTAAACTCCACCAACAGATAGAGAATCCCCAAAACCAGATTACTCCTTCGACAGAACAGTTGTCTTGCTGAAGTGCAGAATCCATGTCAAACAAGAGGAACTACTTTCTCTAGTTCTTCAGTTGGTAGAAAATCTGGCCTCTGCCTCCATAGAATGAGGTTGCTTGCCCCTTCCCAATAACAAGAGATTTTTAAAAGTAAGCAAATAAAATAGATTTAAGCTGCACTTTAGCAACTCCCATACAGAAAATCCTAAGCCCCAAATACCTGGACCATGGACCAGAAGCTCTCTTCCTGTTAAAGACCAAACAACATATTTTCACTCTTCATCCTTTGTGGTCACTTTTAACCCCATTTAGCACCATTAAGTGAAGTTTTCTTTTGACTTCTGCTTTTGCTCTTCTTTAAAAGCATTGAAACATGATCAAGATCTCTGGGAGAAGACTGTATGTCGCCCTTCAACCACAGCAGAGCCTGGCCAGCCGCATCCTTCTCTGCTGATTTCTTACTGCTGCAAGGCTGCCCCTCAAAGTTTAAGCCATTGAAGATCACAGCGGCACGGAACTTATTGTTTTTAAGTTGTCTTGTCTTATAAATGGGATTTCCATGTCCTGCTCGAGCAAGCAATGTTTGTAGTTTATTCTTGAAATTATCACCCTCAGGACCAGTCTCACCTCGTAAAAGTGAGCTTGGTAATGTCCCTTTTGATGCCTTCTTTGAGGGTGCTATAGCCTGGCGACCAAAAACAAATCGACCTTCACATCGATCCTCAGAGACCAGCAATCTTACTGCAGATAGGAGCTCATCATGCAATTGCATGCCCGACGTGGGAGTCAGAAGCTGCAGCAACAAGAAATTAAAGATGCATCGTCAGGCCATTTACTTGTCAGGTGGGTGGGAGAGAGAGACTGAGGCAGCAAAGTAAAATCAGCAAACATAGAATAAGGTCACCCTGGCAATCCTACAGCATTAAATTTAACAGAACTAAGAAATGGTTTGTACTTACTTTATTCTGAATTGATTCGTCAAGTTGTCTCTTTAGGTTCAAGTAAGTTTCTGCTAATGCGGGTTTCATGAAGAATTCCAAGTATCCTCCTAACATTTTTAGGTGTCCATCCTGTCAAAACAGGGGTAACAAATCGAGCAGAAGTTATGACACAACAAACAAAGTAAAATGATAGTGAGCAGAAGCAAAAAAAGACTTACTAGTCCACCCTGAGAAAGGTTCCCTCCAAATAAAAGTAGCACAGAATCAGAGATACCAGTTGAATCTCTGAGGAATACTGCATTCACTTTCACCTTTTCATTGAAAACTAGCCACGGGAATGGAATCTTGTGTTCAGCAGCATTCACAGAATTCTAAAATATGCAGCAAAAGTCAAAATCCAAGGGCAGAAATCAGGATTTACATCTCAAATGATAACACAAAAGGGTCTGCATATGTTATGGTCTTCATTCAAATAAATTAAGGCTACATTTGCTCATTGTTAAAAAGAAAGGTGGAGAACCAGTAGCACATAGACTGAAGTACTACTTGCATCAAGTATATATGAAAAGATATGTTCTTTTTGAGCAGTAGATATCAGTAAATAATAGGTGAAAAAACCGTTACTGGTTCTTCTACGATACAACCTGGAACAGTCGGAAAATCTTACAAAAAAGTCAAATACTTCACTACTCGGATTGTTTCACATGAGACGGAAAATCAATCGCATATTCACATATAAACAGAAATTTTACAGTTACTTAAATTTCCACTAAAATAGTTTTAGTCAACTCTCCATCATATGATCCAAAACAGAGGAAAATTTCTGATCCTTGTCTTGCAGCTAGTTTATCACCCTGAAGTTTAGGACCCATTCCCATACTGCAATACTTTTCACAGTATGAAACCAAACACCACAAAGTGTTCATCTAAAAGATTTCATCCTACAATGTCATTGATTTTGCAAGAAATACAAAGAGAGGCTACAAAAAACTGGGATTCCTAACCATTATTTTCCCATTCAATTTACCACAACAATGTCCTTACATAAAAAGTAGCTGAATCACATAAAACTTACCGAGTGGAGAAGAACCTGACCATCCTCCATTGTTTTAAGTGCTATTGACTTCTCTTTATTCTGTTGTAAACAATCAAATCAGTATAAACTTTAAATTGCATCGACAAGAACCAGACTATCAGTAATTTTAACAGAAGGCCAACTTCAAGGAAATGTCTGGACTAGAAAATTAGTTTTCTCAAGTCTCAACCATAAAAACCGAACCTAAAGTCCCAGTTCTTAAAAAAGCTTCCAATATACCAAGTTTTACAGCAACCAATTTCAGTCAATTGCAATTTACAAAATAAAATGGCATTCAAAGTTGCATCAACAATAAAATGAACAAAATGTCTTATCTGTATGCCTAAAATCTCCAAATGAGAACAAAAAGAGGCATACAAACATCCAAGAGAAAAGGCAGCCACTAACCACAACAGAACATATCCCAGGGAACAGGCCTGAACAGATGACTGCTCGCACAAGATGCTCATCATTGCTCCACCTATTGCAATTTTCCACATTATCAACCAAACCAGCATCCTTCAGTAAACATAAAAACTGCTTTTTTAAAGAGTCAATTGCTTTCAGAGTTTGTGCAGAAAGAAAATTTCTCCAACAATATTCATAACCAGATTGCTGCCTCTCAGCATCTTTCCAACCCTCATAAGCTCGGACAAGTGCAAGATGGTCACTATAGCCACCAGAGGAGAATTGGGCTTTTGCAGATTCAGCAAGCTGCAAAACGAGCACAAAAAGATTCTAAGGAAGTTTCTCTTGTTAAGAAAAATATGATGAACCAGAAATTCGATAATAGCAGCTGAAGCTACTCTCTTTTCTTTTGAAAGGAAGAAAATATTGAAAAAAAAGGTTAGTCAATATCATGGTAACTATATTCTCCATTTGCATATTTTAATTATGATCCAATCAAAGATACATACACCATATTTGGACATCCTGCTAACCTTTAGATGTAACATTTCTTCAGAAGTGAGAACAAATAAGCCCTCTTAATCAGAAGTAAACTATTTAAACCCACCTTCCAGCAGTTCATTCATAAGCAAAGCAAAAGGATAAGTTGTTTCATGATTAAGAGGGAAGGGGAGTAATAAATGAGGGAATTAAACTTTTAGCCACATTTGGAAAAGGAAGTACAGCATAAATGAGGCGAGGAAAGGTTGAAGATGGATAACAGACAGTCGAAGTTACCACCTATAATATATTTTATTAAATAATTTCATTTATTTCTCACATAACATTTTATAATGAAGAAAAAAAATTCCACGAGATTATCTTCTAACAACTAGGAAAATGGTATTCCTTCACAGGGGAATAGGAAAAAAATCATACAGAAACGTTTGAATGGTTCAAGCTACCCAGCAGCAGTAGAAACACTTGTCAGGTGTCGCAAAGGCTTGCAGTTTTGAGAACCAAGTCAGGAAAGAAACTATTTGATGGAAATGAGGACATCATGAAAATATTGCAATCACAAAGCCACTTAAGAAACATTTGAGGTGCCACTCGTTCTTGGTTTTCTTGGGGTCAACTCCAAAATACAAATACAGACAAGTTTATGGATTTTATGTAATTAACTATGTAAATATATTGCAGGCATGAATATTTCCTACAATACAGTGCAAGCATAGTCAAACAAACTTACATCTTTTTTGTCGAAGGGCATTAGGAATGGATCTCTGACACTAAGACCAGCAACAACAGTCATTACTGGATCAAGACAATTGAAAATAGCTCCCAATATCAGCATTTTCCCAAGTTTTGGTTCAACTGGAAGCATCGATAAGTTGCGTCCTGAAAAATAACGAGAAGTTGTCAAGTGTCTTCTAAGAACCAGTACTACCTTCAAAAGTTCAAGAATTTAAGGAGCAGAAGTGGTCATTTAGAAAGTTGAGTGGGGAGACAGCCTGTACCTAAGACAGTCAAATTTTCATTCTCGTCTAAAGCCCCAATTATCTTCAAGTACTCAACGGCATTTTGAACCTGCAAAAAAAACATTGATCAACAAAAGTTGTGCAGTTTTTCTGATGCAGAAGATGATAGTAGAGAATATGGCTGCCTTAAACTGAAACATCTAAGCCTACGCAGCATGCGTAAGAAAATCGCAAGAGCATTGCCATAACATAAATAAGCATAAACCAACAAGAAAATAAATTTTTACCGAGAGAGGCTCAGGGGACTGCAAGGCCCTAGACAGGAAATCCGAAATGCTTCCAAGTTGCAAACTTTTGATTTGCAAGCATAAAGACTGCAATGGTGTCCTTAAAAGTTCAGGCATTTGGTAACCAGCGAATGCATCATGTACACATCTAGGATAGAGATGATAACATTCGCCAGGTTGAACACGCCCTGCTCTCCCTCTTCTCTGCAAAAATGAAGAGGCAAAATTAGCATTGCAATTTTCTTCAGCATTTGAATCAAGTGGCGTTATAAACTCTCACTGCACAAGCAATGGCATTGGAGTGCAATAAATTTTACTTTCTTTGATGGGAAATTTAAAATCTAAAGTTCAGATAAAATTACACACAATTTAGACCAAAATGCAACTATAAAGTGAGTAATAAAAATCTGACACAAAAAGTAAGCCATAGAAAATATATTTTAATCAATTTCCTTAGGACCTAAGCATGACTGAATACTGAGTTGCAACACTAATTGTTGCAAAAACTCAACTAGTTTAGGGATCAGGGTCTAGGGTAAAGGTTCTAGGATCTGGTATTTACGGTCTAATTTTCATCCATTTCCAACATAAGACCTTGTGTGACTGAATATTGTGAATCAAGATTCCTATGATAAATGTCAAATCATTGTGACATAAATAGTTCAGAAAAGTTAGCATAGCCTGCATCATAGTTACCAGGAACTCGATAAACTCCGATTTGTGGTACGGGAACCAAGGTAGTCAAAATCGCGATCTTGATCGTAAAATCGTACGATTTTACGATCTTGATCACCATCACCGATCAAACTAGGGATGGAATCGCTAATGGCATAAAATCGCAGTGAATCGCGATTTTGATTGTTAAAATCGCTGGAATCGCGATTTCTTTCCGATCTTAACGATCTCATTCTCACTTTCTTCTCTCTTGAAGTCGCATCTCCGCCTCTGTTCCATGTCGAAGTCGAAATAGATGAAGAGAGCCCCAACATAGAGCATCACCTCCCAGACGAACCCACTGGTTTGTCTTCTTCCTCTCTCTGTCAAGCTTTCTCTCTCTGTCAAGCTTTCTCTCTCTTCTTTCTCTCTCTTCTTTCTCTCTCTTCTTTCTCTCTCTATCAAGTATCACCTCTCTCTCTGGATTGTTCCAGAAATCCCTAGGGACATAGTGTCTTTTGTAGATCAAGCAGTGATGGTCATGGGCTATGAAGCACGGACTCGGCAAAATGGATAACGAATCCGCATCGGACTCGAACTGAGTTCGGATGCGAGATTGACTCGCATGAGTTCGCGTCTGACTTGCGTTGACCGAGTCGCAGCAGTCAAACTGACTTTGGCACAAGATCGACTCGAGTTGGACGCGGATTCTAACACGAGATCGACTCATTTACAAACTTATTTAAGCGATCGTCAATCTCTGGGTGTCTCTAGATCCTCAATTTTCTCTTTGTCGTGGTCTCTGCGTCTCTCTGTCTGCACTTTGCAAATAATGGGGACTTCGTCACTGCCTCTATTACTTCTCGCCTTTCTCTATTTCTTTGGCTATTTCATTTCGTCTGTCTCTATCTCTTCTACTATCTCTATTTATTTGTTTATTTCTTCTCCTCCTGAGAAGATATTCACCTTCATTCTTGTCCGCAGGTCTCTAGTTCGTCTCCTTCCCGCTTCTCTATCCCTTTACTCGTGCCCTACTCTAGCTGGTCTTCTCCTTAAAGACTAGGCTGGTTTCCTTTTGGGCTTTGTAGTTGGAGTACTGGGCCTTCTATTATTTTTATGGGTCATTTAAAACTAAAACATGTAATAACCTATTCTTCATGTTGTCCTTTCAATAGAGCTGTTGGGAGTTCTATGGATGATGCACATTTGACTGTATATAAAATATATATATATTTTTTTTTATTTGTCGAGTCCCCCCTCACCCGAATCCTGGATTCTTTGAGAATTTACGAATCCCCGTGTCCCGTGTCGCCGTATTCGAGTCAGTGCTTCCTAGGTCATGGGCTTTACATGATCTTATCCATTGGGCCTTGGCTCTGCTAATTACTTTTCACTGTTGGGCTGCAATTAATTCAGCTTGGACTGCCTAGTTGAAGTCATGGGCTTTAACTTATTTTATTATTTAAGCATATATATATAGCAGTTGTAATTCAGTTTTGATAAGTATCCCTATTTTAAGTAGTATATAAAATCTTACGATTTTACGATTCGATTTTACGATTACGATTTTACACCCCTTCTCCGATTCCGATCCGATGTTACGATTTAACTACCATGACGGGAACGGGGTATGTGACATAATTAATTTGTGGTACGTTAAGGGGTAGGCTTAATTGGTATGCTAGTCGGGAATGTAGTATGGTTTGGAGAGTTATTCGGGTCACCACTAACTATTGAATGAAATCAGCTCTCCTAGAAAATGTCTCTTTACCTTCTCCTTCTCTCATTATTTGAATCTACCAAAATCTATCTAGCCCATATTTATGTAGTGTACAATCTAGGCTCCTATAACACCAAAAGAATTCGCCAATAACCTTTTAAGTCATAATATACCGGCCCATGTTTCTTAGATAAACTTTTATCTGGGCTCCTCTATCATTGACTAAATGGGCTAATAGTCTTTTAAGTTATGCTACACCAATCTTTGTTGGCCAATTTTATTAACCATCAATTGCAACCCAAAGACCTGATTTCCAAAATGCCCTCACAAGACAACTAGGGTTTTAGATTTCAACATGAGCCTTTGTAATCAGAAACAAACAATGTTGTGAATGAATTTCCAAGTTCAGTTTTCAAATTTTCAAAATCTCACACCCTCTATTTCCCTAAACTCTCCATATTTATACTCAATCAGTGACGATTTTTGAAATTCTTTGTGTTTTTGATTTAATTATACTTGACTTTTCATTATATTTCTCAAGTTTTTCATTTTCAGATTTTTGGGATGCCCATTTGGGTGTCCTGGGTCGTGCCCCTGAGCATCCCAAGTTGCTAGTGTACACCTAAACCCTAATTGGTACGTATGTTCCATTTTCGGGTACAGAAGGGGTTTGAGTGTTCCCTGTAACTATGGGCCTGCATCACTAATTGAGTAAGAGCCTGAGCCTCCCATTCAACACAATCCTGCGAGTTATTTGCTTTATTTACCACTATGAAGTCTACAAACCAAGCTTACAAACACTTGTAAAAAAAGAAAACAAATAGTGATGCAATATCGTCTTGTTAGCCATGTGCGATAACTAACAAGGTGATCAAAATAATCTTACTTGCCATGCAGCTGCCTTTGAGATCCATGATGGAAGCAAACAAGGAGTGTTATTTAGTGCATCATATGATGTCTCTTTTGCTTTTCCACAATCAACCACGAATACCACATCGTTGATGGTGATGCTAGTCTCAGCCATGTTAGTAGCTAGAACAATCTTTCTCACCCCATCCTCAGGCTTATCAAATATTAACCTCTGCAAGTAAACAATGAAAACAGCCATTAGAAGAATAATAGCCTTCTACATCTAAACATGCAAAAACACAAACTAAATGTGATGAAGGTGCCAAATTCAAACTGACTTGTAACTTGATCTCATGCATGCTGTGATTTGTTCTAGATTTGTCCATCACCGTACATTTATGAATTGATCAGTACGATTACAATCTCCTTAAGGAGGATATTATTTTCTAAGAATAGATGACAAAGCCTTCTGTTGGATACAAATAAGAAAAGACAGTGATTTGGTATAGTGAAGAGAGCCAGTAAGGTCACAAAGCAAAGCTTGTTAATAGATGTTCCATCTATGCACTATTATTTAGCATTGATCAATACTTTCGATAATTGAACCACCAACATCTGCTTTAAGTTTTTCTTTGAAATGACATCTATCTATTGCTTTTGCAAGGGAGATCCAATCATTTTTAATTTGTAATGCTTTCTTTATTATTGTTATTAGCGAGAGAGGGGACTCGAACCTTGTCCATCGTAAAGACTAAGAGTAGGCTACCACTAGGCCACAAGCTCCTTGTTCAGCGACATCCAATCATATATTTGATAACCATAGCAAATAAGAATATATCTTTGGCCTTGCACCAGTACAAAGCATCCCACAAGACTATTTTCAGTAACTGGAAGTAAATTCAAACAACATTCAAGAGCCTTATTATATACGTCTAGAGCACAATGAACACCAACTCATCCTAATTTCTTTAGCTTGTGTTACGAGCATGGCTCTGTCCTGTTTCATGTTTATTTCACCTGTCCCAACTAGTCATGACATGGGCATCGTATTAGATCTGTCTCACAGGGGACAGGGAAGATTCCAATTGTAAATGTACCCTTAAGAACAGTAGAACACCACTATCAGACACAGGTCACAAATGTTTTGCAGGATCCTATCAGAAATCTAGATGCAGGAGCAGCAGGATACATTAGCACGATTATATATTATTCAAATCAGTAGAGCTGTACCAACAACAATAAATTTTGTGGAAATAAAAACTTATACAACCATAATTTTTCTATTTGCTATTGTGTGTGCATGCATGGAACTTCTGCAGAGGAGTGGAGCTTAACTTATATAGTTTTACTTGTACACAAAAGATAGATAAATCCAACAAATCAAGAACTTTAATAATTTACCGTGGTTCATCAATGTAAATTGAGAAAAGGGGATAAAAACTTGTGAAAATATTTCCGGCAATAATAAATGACTTTGTGAATTTCATCAGGTATGACCATGGTTAATCAAAGCCTCTAGTTGGCACCTCAAGATGCTTTTTCTGAGTATTGCATCAGAAACCCCAACTGATAACTACAAAATTGTCTTTTGAATAAGCCCATTCCATTATCTTACAATTTGGCATGTCCATTGTCAAACTAGATTATCAGCATTTTTTTTTATAAAAAAAGAGTTAAATCTATAAAATTCAATATCTAGAAAAGTAATTTGCAGAAACAAGTCAAACAACATAGCATTCTAAGATGCATCGAATTATTTGGAACAGAAAAGTAAAGTGCGATGTGAAGTTCACCTGCTCAGAGCTTGCCATGGAACCATGGCAAGCAAGTAATAAAACTCTACTAGGATCACCCAACAGGGGATGGGCTCTGAGTTGCTCCTTTAAAGCATTTATGTCATCCCAGCCAGTCATGAAAACCAAAACAGCACCAGGTCTTTCATTCTTGACTATGTGGCAAAGCACATGCTCTATTAGGTTAAAGCCAATTGAGTCGGGATTCCAGCAAGACAAGGACTCACGAGTCGGTAGACTATACCCCTTAAAATCAGCATATTCAAGTGCATCCTGAATGCAAGCAGAAAGTTTAGAATACGAAACCATAAGAATGCTACACATACTAGAAAACCTCGAGAATCTTCTTTTACCTCAACAGCAGAAGCAATTTGACTCTTTCTCTTTCTGAAAGCCTGAGCTTGTTTCTGCATTTTCCACACCTTTTCTTGGCCATAGTCATCGATTTGATTATATGGATTCAACCGATATCCAGTCATTTCGAGAATGTTCTCCAGAAAATATTCTCGAACTGGATGAGTAAAACCCTGATTACATAGACCATAGACGTGAAGGGTATAAGATTGAAAACCATATACAACGGAGGCAGGGAACAGAGGAGTACAAATGTTAACTTCAAAGGACAAATAGAACAATGCCCAGTATTATACAACATGAAGACTCCATCCTAAAAAGTAGGAATGGGGCCAAGGCATTACCTACTCAATTTTAAAAAGCAAACATTCAATGCCTGCTCTGAACAACCACATTGCGCAATAAAAGAGGGTCTCGCCCTCTCTTTGTAAAAAAGGTCAAAAGGCTCCCGCAATGGGCGGTGTTGAGGACAAGCAAAATCTACGCAGATCTTATTCACATAATATGTGGAGAGGTTGTTTCCATGAATTGAACTTGTGACCCCTAGTTGCACCTCTATAACTATACTACTAGGCCACCCTCTTTGTGCATAAATAAAAAAGGTTACAAAAGGATCAGCTTTATGTCAACTCTTTGCTTTAGTTTAGTTACAGTAAAACCAATTTTTCCCCTTCTAACAGTGTCTGGGAAAGTGAAAATAAAAAATGTCACCAAAGATTTCTGTGGAAGCAGCTGGTAGCACCACAATTGCATTTCCCCTTGATGAGTGTGATAGAGTCCCACATCGGAAGATGTGGAGGTGAAGAGGCAGTTGATAAGTGGGGGCACTGCCTCTTCCTATCAGCAAAGGTTTTCTAGTGGTAGTGGCCAGCCCATGAGTGGGTGCTTGACCAGCCACTAGGCCTTGGTTACCGCTGGCCCATTGGTGGGTGACAATTAGGCCTTGATTGTTAGTGGAGGTAGGGGTCAGTTGGGCTCGAATATGGGCGTGGGCCTAGCCCAACCTCGTGTGGGCGTGGCTGGTCCTTATCAGAGTGCTGTTTCTAGGGGGCATCCTAGCCACCATAAATTCTAATACAATGCACCTTGGGATCAGAATAAAAGACAACCTTTGGTTGAGATGCCCTAGAACAAAGATCGAAACATTTTCGACACCATACATAACAACAAAAGTTATTTTACAGAGAATCTGATGGTGAATAGCAAAGCCTTCAATTTTTAAGAGCAAATCCTTTCATATAAGTGGAAATAGAAATACTCACATAATCAGTGAAACAATCCATCCTCCTAGTAACAAGCAGTTTTACATTGGTTGGGGAAAAAAATTAATTACCCCATAACAATTAATACAAAAAACTTACAGGAATATGAATTGTTGGGGCACCGCCAAAGTAAGAAGAGAAAAGCTCTGCATTTAAAGTTGCACTCATCAGAATCAACTTTAATTCTGGCCGTCGAGGAAGGAGATCCTTCAAGACAATAAGAAGAAAATCTGACACATAAAAGTTTGGTTAGCATTATCTTGAAGTGGATGGCAAATTGTTATGTCTTTCTGAAATTACCTTCATTCATTCCACGTTCATGAATCTCATCAATGATAACATGAGTAACACCACTCAGATTTCTGTCCACCAGCAATCTCCTCAATAGTATGCCAGTCGTGCAGAAAAGAAGGCGAGTGTCCCTACTTTTCATGCCTTCTAGCCGAACTTTATAACCAACCTTTCAAAAGTGAAAGATACAGAAAGAAGAATATTTAATTCAAATTTCCAAACCAATTATAAATTTAGATAAGTGCGAGTTTCTAACAAGCTTTTCTGTTTGTGACATTTAACAAGCTTCATAGCATCAGATTCAGAAACTAACAGATTCTCCAAGCTGCTCTCCTCGCTCTGCAGCGACTCTTTCTGAAACAGACATAGCAGATATTCTTCTAGGTTGAGTGCATATGATACTACAGGCAGCTCCACGAACAGCTTCAATTTCACATTCTAGTATAAATTGAGGAAGTTGTGTGGTCTTCCCACAACCAGTTTCCCCTGAAATGACTACCACCTGCAAAGTAATCACATAACTTAATCCTCCAAAAGTCTCTTTCTCGATCACCCTTGTTCCTAAATAGATTAATTTCAAGTGCCAAAAACACTTCCCTAAATATAACTATATCAATTCAAACACATTGCATAAGACTCCAACTGCTTATGACTGATTTAAACCCACTGACTAGAGCTATATTTATACCTTCTAGAGCCCTACAATGCCAAAAAACAAAAAACAAAACAAAAAGTTTTTCTAGGATTTGAACCCATAAATAACTGAAACCATTAGCCAAACACATTTTCTAGCACGGTTAATCTAATCTTATTTTTTGCCGAATGATATATGATACCAAGAGTCTCATGGCATTCTAGTGTCATGTAGCTCTACTTGCAGAGATGCAACAAAAATAAACAAGATTTAGATTAAAATATACTCTGACTGGACAAAGAAAAAAAAATGCTTGGTTATGATAACAATAAGGCAGCAAGAGAACTATAACCAATAATCACAACATAGTAGTCATAATTCACCTGGTTTTCTGAAATAACTTTTAATAAAGAATCCCTCTCTTTGTATGCAGGAAGACTTCTGCGAAATTCAAGCATCTTTCGCCCATCGGGAGAATCCTGCAGAATAATCATCATCTCTAAAACAACTTGAATAATAATATGAAAATAGATACTCTCGAACATAAATGATAATAATATTGGCAAGAACAAAGAAACAATACACAGTATAAATATACACAAACATCAACACATCCCAATCACATACTACAAATTTAATGAAAAAAGTAATTGAACACAACAATCTAACTTCAAATATAATTAAGGGAAATTTACACCCACAAACTTTTAACAAAAAACTTTGCTACATAAATTATGGCTTAGTAAAAAATAATAATTTTCTACCAAGATTTAAAGGATTAAATTTTTTCCCTGAAACTGAAAACACGTCTTCCATAATAAGAACCATGGTAAAGCAGAAAGCAATCAAAACAAAGCTGAATCTAAATATGATAACAGACCAGAACTAAACATGCACCACTACATCACAAGCTATACCAACCTCAAAGGGTAAACACAAACACAGCAAAGTAGGGTAACTATGGAAAGGGGGGAATTTGTCCAATTTATAATAAAGAAGGTTGAAATGAACCTGCCAATCTTGTTGCTTATTACGTAATTGCAAACTTTTACGTCGAAGGATTCTTTCCGTGATAACACTATTTTGCATCACGGGCTCTAGTTGTTCATAAGGTCCATCATCTGTGGTTATACTTCCATCAGTGTTTGATCTTGACAATGTATTATCTGAAAACCTTGCCCTATCCATGGACTTCTGGGATAGGTAAGCTTGAAGATGAGCATCTACTTCCATTTGAAGTCCAAAAGGTAAGGTCACCTATCATTGCTTTACAATATTAGCAGGTATAGGAACTAAGTAATATAAAAAAGGAACTAAGTAATATAAGAAAGTTAATACCACTCAAAGGTACACAATTTAAATGACAAAATATTATCCCCGAGAAATATAACCAAACTATCAAACACTCCAGAAATAGATAAAGACATAAGTAACTAGGAAGCTCTTCACAGCAAGCATTGATATGGTGCTTAAAAAGAATTGTTTCATTCCTATTTCCATCCACCAATTGAATTCATTCAACAAGAGAAATGGGAAGGCAAGGATGCAAGAAAATACTTCTCTTTGTGGACGCTTAGCATCAAGATCAGATCTGTAATTTGGCAGAGGCTCTTTACTGAAGACAACTACTTTCTCATATTGACGGCTGGATGTATGGAAAAAAAAAATGTCAACTCAAAGCAAACACCTAGATACTGGAGCTAACAATTACAAAACTTAAGATACCAATGTAAACCCATTCTGCTTGCCAGTGCTGAAAGTTGCTCAAAGTCACGTCTATCCTTTTTCTCTCTTGACACAACTTCTTGATTGTCTTTGTTGTGCAGAAACATGGTTAGCTTCCTTTTCCACTCATCAATGTTATCAAGCGTTGAAGCACCCTAAAAAATGCAAATGAGCCATATGTATTCTTTAGAGTTGCTTGGTCTTTACATGAAATAACAAAAAAGGGATCAGCAGGTAAGGGAAAAAATGATCATAATACACCAACAATTCATTGGGAGGAAGCTACAGCTCTCAACAACAGGCTAACTAATAAAATGATTTTAAATTTATGTAGCACAAGTAAAGACTCACAATTGCCTCCATCAAAAGCATGAAATTGTACTAAAATTCCCTGAACACGTTTAATTTCCAAGACAAGTGCTCATAAGTGAGTACAAGATTTTCACATAATCAGTAAGAGGCTTCAACATGAACCTTTGAAAGAGGTTTGATCCGATTAGTGGTAGGTGGGAGCTTCCCAGTTCAAGAGTTTTGGGACACAAAATTTGAGCTTTCTTCTATGTACGTGTTCGATACATCATATTGGTTTTCCTATTGTATCTTGTCTCCTTAGAAGGTTCTCTAAATACATTTCACCCGTAGTTATAAAATCAACTAGATTACAATCTGCTTCCAAAACTGTATGTCACATACGGCCGACCCATTCTTTGCTTAAACTCCTAATCTCTCTCTCCTACATTATCGAAGAAAGGGAGAAACTTTTCAATAGCTTCCAACACTTAAAATTGATATTGTCAAGAGCCAAAGAGTCCTACTCCTACTGCTTATTTAAACCTTACATTGTGTGGCCGATATGGAGAGACTTTTGAGATATGGTGATAGAAAGAATGAAGAAAAACTTAGCTGGATGGAAGGGTTTATCTTTCACTATAGGAGGAAAAATGACTCCTGTCAAGTTTAAAATCATATAATGTATCTCTGTGATTTGATGCAATGAGATTCATCAGAGTCTTTTGGCAGTTGCACGCCAAGTTGAAGACAACATCAACTCCTGGCATTTTGCAATTTAAAAAAGAAAGAAGAAAGGCTACAACTTCAGCTATCTTTTGACAATTTGGAAAGAGAGAAATCCCTTTGGGAAGTGGTAGAAAATGCATTTGAAGTTGAATAATTAGATGTTCGCACACTCTTTTTTCTAGTCTGCCCAGTACTTAAAGTGGGAGACAATTAGATATTTCAAGGACTAGTATGCTAGAGACAGATGAGATAAAACCATGAATTTAATTGAGCCGAGCTGAGCTTTGACATGCTCATACTCAGCTCATGTATATCAATTATAGGCTTGGACTTGAGCTCAAGCTCAGTTCAAGCATATCACGTCCACGCTCAAACCTGATTCGATTAGTCTCATCAATATATTCAAGCTTGGGAATTCAAATTCAAATTTCAATTATCACTCTAACACATAATATTTAAAACATATAACAGATTTCATCCATTTGATATATTCAATATAAATTATAGAGCTCTGCAAAACATGAATCACTAATCAAGCTCAGTACCAAATTGAAACACAATTCAAGCTCATCATGCCTGACAAAAATTTGACTCAATTGCAGCCCTACATAAAACTCGTGTTCTAACCAACAACCAAACTCAGAACATAATAGTAATAATACTACCCCCACCAACTCAAAACCAACACAGATGGATGGAATGGATGAACTAAGTGCCACATGCATTACCTGAAAGGAGACTAGAGGGGTGCTTTTCTCCCCCTAAAGCTCCGGATTTGATTCAATTATCAATTCAAAAGCAACAACAAAAATTTTCAGAAGTATATTAAGCTCATTCGATACCAAAACTAAAAAAAACTTAATATTCAAAACCAACCGTTTGCTGCTGTGGTGAACCTAATTCGTAATCAGAATCATCATTGGATTCATCCTGGTACGAGTACCGTCCATAATTTGAGCTCTGCTGCTGCAGATACGGCAAGGCCACGCTCCTCAAATCCAACCCAGAGCTTCTGGAAGAAGCAGCAGCGCTCAAACACGTAATCCTAAAATAAGAGCACTTCACCACCTTGGACCTCAAGTAACGGGGAACATAATACACAGTCCTTTGAGGCAAGGTCTGGGCCCTCATCAAAACAGACGAGAAAAGTGAGGGCTTCTGGGTTTTGTGGATATTGAGGGAAGTGGTTCGTACGGACATGGTGGTCGTGGTTCTGATGCCACCTTGTAAAATAGCAGAATGGTTCATAGTGTTGTAGAGAGTATATCTCGATTTAAGGTTTTTCGGATTTGCAGCAAATTAGGGTTTTGGGACTGGTTAGGGGAGATAGAGGACCAGTGGTGTTGCTTCACTCAGCAACACTGGCTGCCCTGACGGTCAGAACTATTCGATTGAGGGGTTCTATCTGGCGAATGCTATTGCCAGGGAACTGTTTCCGGTGGCAAATACTGTAATTTCATTTTTTTTATAAGCTTTGGTAAAAGTTGGGTTTGTTTGCAGACCACTAATATCAAATCTCACCCCTTTTAATGTTAAAAAATCATAATTTACTTTCACTCTTCCTGCGTCAACTCATTTGTATCCTTCCCTCTTTCATCTCTCCTTTCCTTTGATGACTCCGATGACTTCTCGAGTGGCATGGCTTATGGTGGTGCTGTTGTTGCTATAAATTATCTATTAGTAAAGTTATTCCTGTCTTCATTAATGTATTTTTTTAATAGATCTTGTTTAGTGATGTAACTTATGTTCTTCCCTTTCCATAATTTTGGGGTTTTTGTTCGACCCTTGAACAAGATTATTATCATGTTATTTACTTTTTTTTCCTGTATATTTGTTTGATTTGTAGTAGTGTATATGAAGTTGTTCTTTGTTTTGCGGTTTTTGTTTGAACAATATTTTTCAGGTTCAAGGTGAATTTTGATAATATTTTTATGTCATGTTTTTTTGTCTTATGGTGCTAAGTTTGGGCAAGAATGATAGCACAATGTAGTCTAGACTCGTGCATACTTTGTATTTATACATAGTATTTGTTTTTGGTTTTATCTATATCGCAACATAAAGTGACAATGTAATAAACGCATGCACATGTTTGAACAATCTA
Source organism: Euonymus europaeus (assembly GCA_963580455.1). NCBI lineage: Eukaryota > Viridiplantae > Streptophyta > Magnoliopsida > Celastrales > Celastraceae > Euonymus > Euonymus europaeus. The sequence goes on along the minus strand of OY756957.1, from coordinate 9,439,445 downwards.
ATTGTAACAAATGCATGGATTGGTTCTTCATGATCTCTTCTGATTACCATTACTGTTTTATTATATATATTCAAGGAAACAATGTTCAATTCAATAGGACTGATTGAGAGTACATATGACTTTGTTGAATATGTCATAACCAATGTAATATCACCGAATAATCATGTCAAATCATATGCAATGGTTTATCATACACGTTTTGTTTTGAACTTACATGTCAAAGTAATTAAATCAATGTAATCACCATGAAATAACCACAATGTAATAGCCCATTTTATCACTCTTATAATCATGTCAAATTAACATATATACATTGATATGTCATAGGAAGTTTGTTCAAAATCTATATGTCAATGTAATAAAAATAGTATGTAATCTATTTACAATATGGATTCGAGTATACTTCCCTAACTAATTACAATGTTGTTGTCAAATCATTTACATTGTCAATACGTTTACTTTCTCCGCATTTGTTGGAGAGGTCTACAAGCCTTCTTTAATGAAGAACCATTTACTTTCTCCGCTACTTTCCCAATACGTTTTTGAGCGTGATGAACTATCTCTCGCCACTAATAACGATGAATGTAATTCATTATATCATGATTTAAATCATCTTAAATGGGATGTAATAACATAAAATATGTAATAATAACACAACAATTAATGTTAAATTCCATGTTTAAATTTACCACTGCCAAAAAATCAGCATTGTACTAACAACAAATAACTCAAAAATCAGCAATGTAATAATAAATATTAACCACACATTGTAATAAACATGAATCCAGAATGTGACTGAGTTATCATCCCATTGATACCATTATCAATTTTAAGCCCAACGAAATAAGGAAGCATATAAAAAAAAATTCACTGTCGTAGCCACAATGTAATATCACCTAATATCATGGTAATAACCATGTCGATCATATGCAATGAAATATCATACACAGTTTGTTTTGAACTTACAAGTCAATGTAATTAAATGGAATGCAGTAATCATGTCAATTAAAGCAATGTAATAACCATGTAATAACAACAATGTAGTAGCACATTTTATCACTGTCATAGCCACAATGTAATATCACCTAATATAATGGTAATAACCATGTCAATCATATGCAATGAAATATCATAAACAGTTTACTGACAATGCGATTCACATAATATCATCATAGCTGTCAAACTTCAATCACCATATATTCAGCTCGAGATAAGGGTTTATCACTAAACTAAGAACAAATATCTATTACTAGAAACTAGTTTGTGCAAATGTGATGTTTTTGTGGCGAGTTTCGAGTGTTTTTATGTGCTCGCGCATGTCTGATAAGTTAATGACTTATTGTTTGCCATTGACAACTTTTGAGGCTATCTCATCTTGTGGCTCCAATTGATTGTGTAGGTTCATAAACCTTTGTTCTCCAATTTCTCCAATTTCACACGCATCTTCCTTTTCTCTATCTCTTTCATCTCAAGTCTCCTTTGCAAATCGACCCACTCCACATCTTCCTCTACTCAGTCTCTTTCATCAAAAGTCTCTCTGCACCTCTAAAACAATCCAATTATTCCCTCTAAAAATGTTTCTATTTTCCTTTTCCATGCAATTGATTAGTGATTGTGGTTGTTCCCAATATTGAAGGAGTTCTTGCTAATTTCAATTGGGTTGTGATGTGTTCTTTTTGAGTGATTTGGATGTTTTATGCTTCTGTAACCTACTTTATTTTGTTGTGTTTGGATATTGGAGGTTTTCTTACTAATATAGATTGAGTTTATTCATTTTTACTCCATGGTTCTCTTGTCCCTGTGTTTTTCAGTTTGCGAGTCATCCTAGTATGAGCTTCATCAAAAATTGATTATGTTTTCTTTTCCCTCAATCGATTTAACCAAATTTTGCAACTCTTCATGGGTTATTGGGGTATATTAAGATGTCGGCTTTTGTTTCATGCTGGAAGAGATGATGAGTCCCACAACTGTTGATTTTTTTTTAGTAAGTTGAGGGTTATTAATTGGTGATTGGGATAATTGATGTTTTCCTCTTGGATTATGATTCTTCCCCTTTCTCTCACATGTGAATTTAACAACCAATTTTGTAGTTAATGATTATTAATGATTCACTTATGTAAAAAATACAGGTTCTGACTAGGAAAAATGAGGCATTCTTGTTCTCATTTTGTGCCTCAAGTTCTTGCTCCATCGAGTTGGACACTGGTGATTGGAGTGTATCTTCCCTTTCCTAGCCACTGTTGCTACTGGTAATTGGGATCTTCTAGATTTCTACATTGTTCTTGGTGTCAGCAAGTTTCTTGTTGTGTTTCCTGTGTATATTCAAAGTTATCATTGTGTGGCCAAAAGCTACAAATAAATTTTATAAATGCAAGAGAAATTTTCTTTTGTTATGTTTCTTCTATTGTTTGTGTCTCATTTGCTTTCCAAAAATGTTTTAGAACCCAACTTTTATTAGCCCAAATCAACCCAAGTCTACATGGCACTCCATGTTGGTGTGTCATGTTGGACTTTTTTAAAAATCTATTTTTATTTATCTTTTTTATAAACGAAACTTTAAAACGTTTTATCTCTCAAAATACATGTTAGATTTCAAAAAAAATTACATATTCGAACTCAGCGTGTAAAACTCTTTCTAATAAGACCCATTGTCGATAGTTTTTATCGCGTTTTTTCAATTACATTATTTTTAAAAATAATGTAATTCATATATATTATGTTTAAAGTGTTTATTCGAGCTGAAATTTTATTATATTATGATAGTATAATATATATTCATTATTTTTTTGCCCTTTTATTGAAATTACGTTGAGTATATGAACCCGTCAGAGTATAATAGTTAGGACCCTAAGGTTTAGCACTTGAGACATTTATGATTTTGTAGTGAATTCGTCGAGGATTAGTGAATATGAGTCTTTTAGGTTACAAAATTGAAATTCGATACACGAGCCCGTTAGGGTTTAGCGAATCCGTTCCCCTTGGGGTTTATAACACTTATTGTTTGGATTACAGCATGAAAATCCGATACACGATCTCGTTAGGGTTTAGCGAATTCGTTCCCCTTGGGGTTTATAACACTTATTGTTTGGATTACAGCATGAAAATCCGATACACGATCCCGTTAGGGTTTAGCGAATCCGTTCCTCTTAGGGTTTAACATTTATTGTTTAGGTTACAGTATGAAAATTCGATATACGAGCTCATATCGGTACCTATAAATAAACACTAGAAACTACGTAATCAACATATTAGTACAAAAAAAACAATGTAATTAAAGACAATGTAATTAAAAACAATGTAATTAAAAACAATGTAATTAAGAATGAGTGATTAAAACCTATCGATGATAGATCTTGTTGGATAGATCTTTACTTGCTGATTATGAATATGTAATTTTTTTTGAAATCTAATATGTATTTTAAGAGATAAAATGTTTTAAAATTTTGTTTAAGAAAATAAAAATAAAAATATGTGCTGTGAGTTTTTCAAATGAGATATTTTATTTTTTAAAATTTTAATTTTCCATGTCATTTGCTTACAAAGCATGACATGTAGACTTGGGTTAATTGTTGGGTTACAAAACTTGGGCTATTTAGCACTACTCTTTGCTTTCTTGCACGTCTTCGTCTCTCCTGTTTTGTTACTTGAACCTCCTTACTGTTGTGATCTTTTAAATAAAATATTTACATTGACCAACTATTGATTTTATATGCTTCAAGCTGAACAAGAGAGATTTGATAAAATAGGTCCAATAGTACTACTGATAATAGGTACAAGCATGGAAGAATGACATCTCACTTGAAGCTATTCAAAAACATTATGAACAAATCGGTGATGATGAGAAAACCCAACTAATTGAAATTGTAAAGTTTATTATGTGACACTATGATTGATATTGTAAACATCCAATTTAGAATAGCTAGGATCCATATTAGGTTATACTGCAGGTTGATTTAAAGCTGAAGATCAAACAATACTCTCATGTAACCTGAACATAGCCTACATGAGCTAACAGTGATTCCAAGTAAGCTGCACGTAGCCTACATGCGCATAAGGTTTTTGAAAACTTGCATCTTAGGTTTTACGTGATTTGATTTTATGTGTTAATTAATAACTGATTTTATTTAATTAAATGATTTAGTTAAATTGATTGATTGGAATAAATCAAGTTTGTTTTAGGAATAATTATGTCTCCTTATTAAGATTTATATCTTTCCTATTTTTCGAGATAATCATCTCCTTAAATTAATGAAATTTTTTCTTATCTTTTATAACATTGATTCCAAAATTAGGACACAATTTGTAATGCCCTGACCTGAGAGGCGCTACTGTTTAAACCTAATCCAATATCTATAAGATATTAACCCTCGACAATATCACAAAATATTTAATCCTAGTTTCTCTAACTAGAATCCATAATTTTCTACCAAAAATCTGTCAGCATCTCCCCGTATATCAGAGAATACCCACTTGAAATGCGCAACACATATTCAACAATAATATAAGGCCTCTAGCCATCACATCACATGCATCCACAATCCTAAGCAGGGCCTTAGGCCATCTACAACATGCATTTGCAGTACATAATAAAACATAGCAACTACACATGTATCAACATGCAATTTAAACCCATAAAGTTCACATCCAAGTTCAGAAGTCCTAACACAAGGCGCCCTTCTAACCGGACACCGATAAGGTGTTCACAAATGTAATCAACATACACAGTCGTCAATCCGCATATATAATACTAAAGAAAATAAAAAATGTCAATTCTTTAACCTAATCCCATCCTAGTGTCTCCAGGTGGCACCATGTCATCCCGCCTCCTACAGATTCGTAGTGCCGGTATCCGTACCAATCTCGCATGTGTGGAAAGAAAAGAAAGTAAAGGGTGAGCAATGGCTCAATAGGGGCAAAATATAATAGCTGAAATAAAATATAAGTCAATGCAGCAGCATGCCAAAGACTATGAACCAACATATCAAACACCCATTAATCTGTGGTCTCGTTTCCTCCCTGTAAGCTTCGAAGGGATGACGCCTTGGCATCCATCCCAACCCATTGCTATCGGTGAACACTGCCACCACTCGAATCATCAAGGAAAGCATGACCAATTATAAGACACCAGCCTTGTCCATATTGACTCGGGTTCCTTGAACCGATTCCTTGAAATCTCAGTATGTTGCCTCATATGAGTGTCATTTAATTGCAACCAAGCCGGGGTTCCACAACCCTCCTCCCATATGACATTCAAACAACCTACGGAAGTCACGAATCCATACTCGCACTTCCACGTGGCTCTAATGCAACAATTCCATGTCATGGATTCAATATAGATATAAACGAATCCTAGTTATATATATAACTACACATGATGCATGAACAAGAACCATTTGATATAAGACCAAGCAATCAATCGGGAATGAAATCTTACATTTTATGAAATACGGTTCATTCTTCCTTGGGTAGCAAATAAGAAAAGAACACAAATACGAAGACCAATTATGAAAGTAACCGCAATTAAATATCAAAAACGAGAACGAAATAGATTGGGCTAGAATCCCCTACTTCGAATCCAAGTTAAGCACAATACCAAGATTTCCAATTTCTAGGGTTTTTAAGCCCTCTTCAAAATCCTAACCATTTGAGTAAATCAAATCCATTTACTCATCATTATAACACAATAAGCACATACAAATAGGGATTAAACCATAATTCCAAGAAACACTCACCTTCTCTCTCTAGAGTTTTACTCTAAAGCTTCAATCTTCACAATTTTGGAATTTACTCCAAATTAGCAATGAAACCTAAATATATAATCATAATCAATAAAATCTCAACATCATTTAAACAACAACAATTCCATAAATTCAAACAACCTACCTTCTCTGTAGAAATTGTTCCCAAACTTGAAATCCTCCCAAATCGAACTTCCAATCCAAATCAAGAACAAAATCTATATTCATAATCACAATCAAGTTTATAATCATCTTCCTTAAGCACCTAAATCCATATATGGAAAATTTGAACAAATCTTACAAAACCTAGATTTTTAGAAACTCTACAAAACTTACCAAAATCACCAATTTCTCCTTGAATCCTTCTTATATATTGTTGAGTATCACCAAACCATCAATCTCCAAGCTTTAATCTTGCCCAAACTCTCTCTTTCTCTCTTTCTTCCTCCCCTCTTTCTTTCTACCGCAGCTAACTCTCTCGATAAAGTAAGAAACAAATGCCAACACCATTTAATTAACTTCTATATTTTTTTAATAAAAAGAATGGCAAAACTGACCTTTAAGTCAAATGGCCGCTTTCGATGGCCATGGGCATATATATAATAATATCTTAAAATTTTCATCTTTATATTTGATATGATTGGATTATTTTATTAATAATATAAATTATTCAATTCAAGCATCGCTTTAGTCAATTTTAATCCAATACTTGGTATTCTCAAGCCCAAATTAACAATTTAATTATTTATTATTATTCATTTTTTAACTCAAACTCACAATTAAATTTGTATATGTATTTTTCGGGTTGGGATATTACACAATCTTTTTCCTAATTTCATGAGTTAATATTATACATATCTTTTAAGCCATAATCTAGGGGTTTATTGGTTCCTACACATATTATATATATTATCTATGGTAACCAAACAAACGTAAGTCTTTTACTCGTCTATTATGAACCGTTTCTTGTTTTCTTGAGCGAGTTTCTATGTTGATAAAATTCATGCATTGCACTTTGAGGGCATTCTTGCATGTTCTTAGAGCTTGAAGACTTCAGTGCGACTCTGAAGCATTGTTGAAAAAATCTTCTTGTGGTTGGGTGTATTGAGTGAATCGAGCAAGAAACTAATGTAGGTGATGTGGATCCTAGCTTTAGGGATATCCTTGTAACCCTTTGTGAATAGTGGATTGCTTCAGAGGTTGGTGGCTACAGACACCCGAGGTTTTTTTCTGGATTGGATTTTTCTCATAAATATTGCGTGTCGCACTATTTGCTATTTTAGTAACCATATTTTTTCAATTGGTATCGGAGCAGGTTACTCTATTTGTTGAGTGAGATCCGTCTTTATAATGGATACTAATCGTGGTGGTAACAAGACTCCATACTTTAATGATGAACACTATATTTATTGGAAGGCTAGAATGTAGTTTTTTTTGAAGTCCATTAATGAGCGTGTTTGACTTTCCATCGTACATGGATGGAAACCTCCTACAACTAAGAATGACGAAAAAAGATTATTTTTAAATTGCTAGAATCATGAATGAAGGAAAAGCGTAAGAGTGCTAGTTGGAATAGTCGTGCACTCAATGTTATATTTATTGGCATGTTTATTGAAGAGTTCAGAAGAATTAAAATTGTGTGTTTGCAAAAGAAGCTTGGAAAATCCTAGATGTTTCACATGAAGGAACAACAGCCATGAATATTTTCAAACTGCAAAAGTTAACCACTTTGTTTGAGATGCTATGGATGGAGGAAGATGAGACATTTGATCACTTTTATGCTAAGCTAAATGATATCATTAATTCCATGTTTGCACTTGGAGAGCAACTGCCATCTTTGAAGATAGTTCGAAAAATTCTACGCTCGTTGCCATTGAAGAAAGCAAGGATGTTGATACACTCAAAGTGGAAGAGCTTGTGGGTTCCCTACAAACATATGAAGGAAATTTTCATGCACCTATGAAGATGAAAGGTGTAGGCCTGAAGTCCAGCCAAGATGAATCTAATGATGACATGGAAGAGTTGGTTTTGTTGACCGAAAATTTCAAAAATTATATAAAGCTCCAAAAAGGAAAGAATTCTTTTGAAGACAAGTCAAGTGATAGATCTAAAGGTGAGATGAAAGTCAAGCAATCGCAAGCATGGCTTCAGTGTTATGAGTTTCAAAGGTTTGGACAAATGTCCCATGATTGTGCAAATAAAAAGAAGAAAAATATGTCCATAAAGGCTAGTCGAGTGATAGTGAAAGTGAAGAAAAGACAAGCAAGTTTGATGATGAGAATCACAAGCTAGTAGCATTCACAGGATCATTCCCAATAAATTCAGACTTGGATTCTAATGCGAGTTCAATTGGAGATTTAGAAGAAGGCACTGTCGATCTTCAAGACGCATACAATCAGCTAGTGTTAGCATATGGAAAAAGTCAGAAATCTAGCCTCCAACTGCAAACCAAGTTGTAAGAGAGGATGGTTCGTGAAGCTAAATTGATCACAAGTCTTGAGGATATGCAGAAGCAATGCAACCATGATCAAGCAGAAATCCAACAATTACAAGGTACTATTTCTAACTTTCAGAGTGAATTATCCAAATATTTCATGTTTAAAACCTTGTAGGTAGGAACCAGTAACTTAGATAACATGATTGGTACAATGAGACAAGCTGGAATTAGGAAGGGAATTAGATATAACGACGAATCACAACAGATTGAGAAAGATTTTAAACATTTTGTTCAAGATAAAAATCTTGAAGATGAAGAAATGGGAATTCTATCCAAATAGATAAACAAAGGTAAAGCTCATATTATTTCATCCTCTCATTCTTCACATGAATCTAAGCTTCAGATTATGTCACAAAATTCTCATATAGCTTACATGTAGTATGCATCCATCAGTTCACATATGCTACTTGAAGGTCACACGAGGCATGCATCGCATAATAGAGTTAGATTTGTACCTATTTTTCATGCTTATGGTGTTAATGGACACATTAGGCCTTATTGTCGTAAATTGGTAAGATCCCACAGAATTGAGCATGCAAAGGAATGTCTTGATTGCAAATCTAACTTTATCTTATGTTTTGTTTGAATAATTCATGTTGTTTCTTAAATCTTCTAATAATTATGCTAATAGTGCTCCTGCTTCTAAGCGAACCAGAAAGATTTGGGTTCAAAAATTTGACGTGACTTGTTATATTGATGTTCTGGCATACAATTTAGATGTCAAGACAAGTGGTGCCTAGATAGTGGATGTTCTAGGCACATGAGTGGGGATAAATCACTGTTTTCATATATTAAAAATCTAGATGGTGGTACAGTTATCTTTGGAGATGGAAGCAAAGCCCAAATCAAAGGTAAAGGAACTATTAGTGGTTTATGTGTTGCTAATTTGAAGAATGTCTTGTATGTTGAAAGGGTTGAAGGCTAATCTTGTGAGCGTAAGTCAATTGTGTGATGTAGATTAGTGCTTGTGTTGACAGTTGGAAGCACTTATGACAATTGCTATAAAATTACTCATTCTAACAATTTTTCTTGTCATACAACTGTTATTGATGATCATAAAGTGGTTAGTGAGATGTGCAGGAATTAGATATAGTAAACTATTATATGCAATCACGATGGACGCTACATCAAGTCAAAATAGTCTACCAAACTCAAGTGAAGATGTGCATACAGACCTCAGACAGCCTACAGCTGAGTTCATACAGCCTACAACTGAGTCCATGCAGCCTACATCAAACTTCTACCATGCTACGTCAGAATCCATGCGGCCTACATTAGAGTCTACAGAAATTGAAAGTGCACCTGAACTTCATCCATCTCCAAGAGTTAAACTTCATCATCCTAAGGATCCTGTAATAGAAGGCATTCATGCCCCTATGAAAACTTGTCTACAACATCTCAATGAGGTAACGTTTCTATGTTATGCGTCTTAAATTGAATCTAAGAAAGTTGATGATGCTTTACATAATGATTGTTGGATATCTGCCATGCATGAAGAATTCAATCAATTTTTTTCATAATGATGTGTGAGAATTAGTTGCTTGTCCATCTGATGTGAATTTCATTGGTACTAAATGGATTTTTTTAAGGGCAAAACTAATAAGGATAGATTAATTACTTGGAATATCCCACGTTTGGTAGCACAGGGGTACATTCTAATGGAAGACCAGGTTTTCTCTCCTGACTATGTTCCTACTGATCTTCAACAAGCTAATCTTTTGACTAAGCATCTTGACCTATAGATATTTGAATTCCTTAGGAAATCTCTAAGTGTTGATCCCCCTTTATTCTCTCCTACATGGATCCATTAGTATAGCTAGAAGTACAGGTCATCTATTTGTGTGATAATTTATATAGTGCATATGTTGTTTGAGTGATGTGTGCATGGTTTATATTCATGTGGTGTGATGTCATCAAGGATAAATTCAAATATGTCTTAATTTGACATATAGATCTGTGTAGCTATGCTTACTTTATGGATTTCACCTATATCATACATGAAACATTTTTGATGATGCTCAAATCTGTAAAACACTAAATCTCAAGTATCTTACTTCTCCCATGAAATGCTTGTATGGTAGTTTTATCTTTATCCACTCATATGTTTGTACTTCATGGACTCCTATGGAAGACAATGTCTCTGACTAGGGTGAAAGCCACTAATACATCCTTTCATATCTCAAAACTCAAATGAGTTCAAAATTGGAAAGGGCTACCTAGTTTTGCATAGAAAATTTTTTTAAAAAGAAAAGAGTATCTCATGAGAAAAGAAGAATATGTGAAGAAGATATGAGGTATCTCATAAGTGTGCTTGAATTGAAGATTGATTCAAAACTTATCTACTATGATGTGTTTTTTGGTGGTTAGTATGAATACCTTGAGCAACACACACTAACAATCTGAATTATCATTTGACTAAGTACATAAGATATCTATAATGGAATTATGAGGTAGTATTTTAACATTGTGATATGTGGCAATTAAGCTGATAATGATGAGTTCTTAATTTCTAACTCCATATTTTGATAATTATGTGTGATATAATTGCTAAATATTTGTGTGTGTTGGACTGCATGCAACATTCATGTAAGTTTTCTTAAGGTCATGCAACCTTCATATAGTCTACATCATAATCAATCTTTTACATGATTTCACATGTATGTGTGCATTGACTAAAACATCCACTTGAGTGGTGCATTTATTATTCTATGACGTGGATTTTGTCATTAATAGGTCTTATGGTCCAAGCATTAGAAGCCCTAGAACTATCATTGTTGTCATCTGTGTAGCCTTTTTGTTCTCAACATTTGTACCTCTTTTTTGTCTTCTCCAATGGTGCCCAGAACCCGTTCTTTTAAGTCTTCCATTTCTCTTGATGCCACTCCTGTTGCCGCCACTCTAATCTCCCAAGAATCTAAGGTTGCTTCGTCTCGTAAGAGCCCTAGGATTCCTTCTTTTTCCTCTTTTGAGACAGAATTGTGTAGTCATTATACTTTTCTACAATAGGAAATTCTGAATGTCTCACACTGTCTCCAAGTTGCTACAACTCGCTCTCGCTGACATTATTAACTTGTCACTTGCCTGGTAAAAAGGGAGAGTGAATATTGGATTGATGGTCTTTGAATGTTGTGAAGTTGAGAAGTTTTCTTTTGAGAGAGAGTTGATGTTAATTGTGAAGTTGAGAATTGTTCTTTCAAGGGAGAGCTAATGTGCAATTTTTGTGAGATCTTATCTTTAGGGAGAGTATGGAGATGAATATCTATTTTTATTTGGAGTTGATGTTGATGTTGATGTCAAAAATATTGTGGAGATCGATCCTAGATTTGTTTGTTTGATGTGGAGCTTAAAATGCTTGAATGTGACCTTGTGTTGTTATGTGAATGGTTGACATTGATGTTTTGATTGATGGTTTTTATGATGGTTTGATATTTGTGCTTTTTGAGTTTTGATGACGCTCTGAATTTTTTACATGTTAAGCTTATGCACATTGATTTGAATATTGACAGTTTGCTTGTGCTATGATGAATATTTGTTTTTGCTTCTGAGTTGTTATGATGGATTGCATAATTTGCATGATGTGCATGTGCACATGTGATTTGGTATACGTGAATGAATGAGGATGATGATTATGATACTATGACTCTTGACTAAAGTTTTTCTTATGAGTTTGATTTCTTGATCGCTATGCACTGTGCTGCCCATGGTGCCATACTAATATGTTTGTGAACTAAAATGTTGTCACAGGTCATTGTTGGAATTATAGATTGAATTAGTTGGGTATATGAGATTGATTTTATTTTAAGTTTTGTCAAGCAAGTGATAATGGAGAATTTATAAGGTTTATTATGTGACACTATGCTTGACATGGTAAACATCTGATTTAGAATAGCTAGGATTCACATTAGGTTAGAATACAGGTTGATTTAAAGCTGAAGATCAAACAATAATGTCTTGTAACATGCACGTAGCCTACATGAGTTAAGAGTGATTCCAAGTAAGCTGCATGTAGCCTACATGCGCATCAGGTTCTTGAAAACTTGCATCTTGGGTTTTTCATGATTTGATTTTATGTGTTAATTGGTAACTGATTTTATTTAATTGATTGATTTGGTTAAATTGATTGATTGAAATAAAATCAAGTTTGTTTTAGAAATGATTATCTCTCCTTATTAAGATTTATTTCTTTCCATTTTTTTAGAGATAATCATCTTCTTAAATTAAGAAAGTCTGTCCCTATCTTTTATGGCATTGATTCCAAGATTAGGACACAATCTTTTTTCTAATTTCGTGCATTAATATTATACATATCTTTTAGGCCATAATCTAGGATTTTATTGGTTCCTACACATATTATATATATTACATTTGGTAACCAAACAACCCTAACTCTTTTACTCGCCTATTATGAACCGTTTCTTGTTTTCTTAAGCGAGTTTCTATTTTGATAAAATTCATGCATTGCACTTTGAGGGCATTTTTGTATGTTCTTGGAGCTTGCACTTTGACTCTGGAGCATCGTTGGAAGAATATACTTGTAGTTGGGTGAATCGAGTAAAAAATTAGTGTAGGTGATGTGGATCCTCGCTCTAGGGACATTCTTGTAACCCTTTGTGAATAGTAGACTGTTTCAAATGTTGGTGGCTACAAACACATGAGGTTTTTCTCTAAATTGGGTTTTTCTCGTAAATATTGTGTGTCGCACAATTTGTTATTTTAGTATCTATATTTTTTCAAAAATGTTTTGTCATCAGACAGAGCGAGAATATTGCGTAATGATGGGGGCTGATGTTCATATAGGCAAGGATCCTTTAGCAATGCGAATGTGATAGAATTAGATAAAACAAAGTATGTAAAGTGAAAGTAGTAATTCTTCTTTCTTTAGCTTCATGTTTCATGAAATTACATTTAACATATTTTTAGATTAAGACTTCTTATGCATAATTAGTTAGTCAAAGTTACATTTTTTATTTTACTTGGTAAATTGGTCTACTTTTTCATGATAAGTATGAGACATAATCAGCCCACTTCACTAGAATTTTCTCTGATAGTAGGATTTTCTTTTTCTAAATATCTTTATCGCTAAGTCAGTGAGAGTTAAAAGATTTATTAGTAGTATTGAATGATTTTTTTCCCTTGACAATTCCTCTTAGTAATTATATATTCTGTTGTTCATTAGGGTCCAAAAGGTATGAATGAATTCTAGAAACATAGAGTTTATTCACTAACAAGCATTCTATTTCTTATTTATTTATTTTGTTAATACGGCCATTGTTTGTGATCTTAGTTAAGATGGATGTATATATGTTATTTACTTATGTCAGGTATTAAAAATATTTTTAGAATAAGGCTTCATTATTGTTAGTTTCCCGCATGCGATTATTCATCGATCTAAGGAAGACATTTGTATGTTTTGGTTTAAAATCTACTAAATCGCTATTTTTTTACCTGATCTTAACAAAATCTTTGTTTTACTTATCTTCCATCAAAACCCTTTTGCTTGTAATCAAGATCAGGTACTTCCTTGGTTTCCTGGTTATTTGTTTTTCTGGGTTTTTGTGGTATAGGATTGTTGAGGTCTCTTCTTTAATAGCTACTCTGCCGTGAAAAAAAAAATCTAGATTATATGTAGCATGGGGTATTCTTTGAAGTTTTTCTCAGGTGAATTCTTTATCATTCTTTCTAATTTAGAATTATTGTGTATAGAAGATACTTAAACTAAATTGAGGAAAATGGTTGGCAAGTTCAGACCCACTTTGTCGTTAGATCTTTGGAAATCAACTGGTTTATAACAGAGGCAGGTATGTCTGATGTGCATATTTGATTCTTTAAATTATGTTTTGATGGCACCATCAAACAATATGTTTGTGTTGATTTTCATGAAAGTAGTTTATTTATGAGCTTTGTATTTGTCAATTTTATGAGAGCACTTGATTGTTATCTTGAGAAGACACAAGATTTGTTGTCTCGATTAATTTGGCCCCTAAACACATGATTTGTTGGTAGATAGTTTGTACCTTAACTAAAAGCTATTCTTCATTGTTCATTCAGACCCAATGAAGGAACTTATACTTTGCTTGTTCAATCGTTAATGTTTGAGTTTTTAAAACTCATGAGAGACAATTATCACTACGTACTATTCCAATATTTACATGCATGAATAGCATGAATCTACAAGGAAAAGGCTCCTGATTCATAATCATAATATATATATATATACACATACACACACAGCTCTTCTCACTTTTTAAGTCTCCCAGTTGATAAAAAAGTAAGTTGTCCAGGTTGGAAATGGTTCTCTTTTAAGAGGGAGGGTCTTTGCCGAGAGATGCCCCATTAGTAGTGCAAGGAGTGGAGTTGACAGAAAATTTTCATGTTTTCGATCGGAGCAATGTTGGTTTGGTGCTTGGTATAGCCTGGTTGTGAACTTTGTGGATGTCTCTTCCAATTACCAAAAATTGACTCTATGAAGTTTAGTTTGAAAGGGAAGAAAGTTATATTGCAAGGGAACCCAACTCTTTCAAAAACTATGGTGTCTCTCAAAATCATGATGGACGTCTTGAAAGTTGGTGATTTGGAGTTTATGGTGGAATTTGGAGCATGAGTAGATCAAGCTCACTCTAGCAAGTGTATTTCTCTCTCAAAGGTAGCGCCTCTCAAGGGTTCAATATATATTAGGGTCGGAACTCTTACAAGTTGGAACTTAAACTGGCTGTCCCGATATCAGATCGGCAACAAGTGTCCGGACAGGCTCGGAGAGCTGTCTAGACGGATACATACATATCTGCCTCCAAAAGCGACCAAGCTGTCCGGGCAGCTCCTTAAGCCTGTCCGAATAAGTTCGTTTACACCGCCCAAAACTGAAACTGCACTAGAACACAACATGTGCGGGCAACATCTAGGTTTGTCCAGACAACACATGACAAGTAACAATTATGCAGCAGAAATGAACCTAAATTCCACAGTAAAAACATTAGATTGGCCTTCTCTTTTATTTCTCAATAATTGAGTCGCAATAGAATTAATGGTTCACTGACGTTTCACCATATTTAAACATCACAAGACAATTTGGAAACAAACAAGAGAAGAAATGCAGTCATTGAATGAATGTTGGTAGCCAGAGAGTCATTGAGTGAAGAAATGTAGAAATATCTGCCTTCATGGCAGTGGTACCATATTCACTGCAGCATAGTTGTGAACACTGTCTGTAGCTTTCTTGGCCTAGACCCAGGAAAAAGTAGTAAAAATAGTCAGTTCTTTTTCTTGTGAAGGAAACACAACCAAATAAGGAGTGAAAGCTGAATGAAACTTACTTCTTGTTCCCAGTCGGTTCGAATCGTAACGATAAAAAGAGCCACACCTTGCACAACAATTGCACATATGATCCCAAGCCAAAGACCCTAAACGAAAACTTTCTTTCTGAGAGATTATGTTTCCAATAACGTGCTTGCATTAACGAATTTAAACAGAACAAACAGAAGGTATACCTTCCCGCCGAGGTTGAATACAAAACCAAACAAGATTGCTGATGGAATTCCCACTAAGTAATAAGATCCAAGATTGATAAAGGCGCCAATTTTCTGCCAACCACACCCTCTAGCAACCCCTAAATGTTTTCCAAAAAAGAAAATCTCAAGCACCAACTCTGAAATGTTTATTTGGCCTTAGTAAGTAATCAAGGTGTGAAAAAAACCTGAAAGAACACATTGGAGACCATCTAGGAACATAGACACGGAAAGAAATGGAATCATTCTTGCCACATATTCAACCACTTCAATTTCATTGCTATATGTGTAACCCCAAACGTCGCGTAGCAGCATAAAGACGATGACACACAAAATTCCCTCAGATATTGCCATGGCCATAACAACATATACTGCCAATTGTGCAGCTTTAGCACGCCCTGCTCCCAATTCATTCGAGACCCGAGTGCTGTAAATTATGATCGTCAAAACTCTTCAGTAGTTTGACAAGGAAGAAACTTTTATCAGTTATCACATAACTTACCTCACAGCACCACTGATGCCATATGGGATCATATAGAAAAATATTTCTGTGCTGAGGCTGAAAACATCGAATGGAGACAAGAAAATTAACAATTGAAAAGTACTGAATTAAACCAGATTGTGGTGATTATTGAAGTTTGTACTAACCATGTAGAAAGCACTGAAGTTTGTAACTTTGGATTAGGAAGAAGACCAGATATGAGAACTACCACATCGAATGACCACATTTCCAAGCTGTCCAATGAAGTACAATAAGAATTTCATAGAAAAATTACTTGATGGAAAATCCGAATATGAAGTTTTAGGAGACTATACCACACCATAAGAGCAGAAGGAATTGCAAGCCTAAGAAAACTCAAGGTTCCATGTAGAGCCTCCTTTGAAAAGCCAGTCCAAGTTTTTGCACATGAAGAGGAGAACTTGACATAGAGTATCAACAACACCGCGTTGATCCAATACGATATTGATGTAGCCATGGCAGCTCCTTTATTTCCAAGGCCAGTATTAAAGACTAGAATCCAACACAGAAGGGTGTGAAACAAAGTTGAAATACCAGAAAAAATGAGCATTGGAAATACAATGTTTTGCATCTGTAAGAATTTGATAAAGCACTGCATAAGAGCAAGTGCAAAGAAGCTCGGAATCATGAATTGAGCGTATTTTCCGGCTTCATTGGATATCTCTCTGTCCTGGCCCAAAGCAGTCAGAATCGACGATGTGTTTGCTACAACAAAAGCTATTGGTATCGTCACAAGCAAAAGAACAACAATGGCTCTCTGCAAGTGAATCCCCATCATATGATACTGCTTTGCTCCATATGATTGTCCACAAAATGTATCCAATGCACTTGCCATCCCCAACTATATTCAACAAGAAACAGGAACCATAAAATCAATATAGTCTCCACAGCAAATTCATCATGTAAATTTGGAAAGATTGAGAATTTAAGAACTCCTAAACCCTAAAATGTATCCAGTGCACTTGCCATCCCTAACTATTCAACAAAAAAACAAGAAAAAAGTAGATTTCAAAAGATTTACATTGTAAGAACTCGTAAACTCTAAAATGTATCCAATGCACACATGCCATCCCTAACTATTCAACAAAAAATAAGTAGAACAAAATCAATATAGTCTACACAGAAAATTCATATTGTAGATTCAACAAAGATTTAGATTGTCAGGTTTTAATGGAAACTCACCAGCAAACTATAACCAGTGACAGTCGAAAAAGAAGTTGCCATGGAAGCACCAGCCAGACTCAACTCCCCAAGATGACCAACAAACATCATAGATATCAGTTGTACTAAGTACTGTAATACACTAACAATCACTATAGGTCCTGCCAGCCATAGCTGCTTCTTCAGTTCCTCAAAAATCAAATCTCTCTTGCAACCCTTTTGACTGCTCATTTCGACTTTGTTGAATTCGATTTCATCTTCCTTAATCAATCGAATAAAAGATTTCGAAGGCAAATTATTTTCCTCTGTAATTTCCATTTCATTGCACACACACGGGAGAGACGGTTGGTTTTTTTTTATTTAAGTTTTTTGTTTTGAAATGAAACAGATTGCATTTATGTCCTTATCTGGTTATGCTTAATTAGCTGCAAATGTTAGGTACAACAATATCTGTCTATGGGTAATAAATAACTTTTTATGTATATAACATATTCGAATTTACCATAAATATTTATGATTTAATTTTTAGGGATGTAACGGGTCAAATATCTTCCAAATCATTTCCATTTGAAACACCAAAATTGTTCCAAAATTGTTTAAAAAACTTCTAATTTTTCAAACCAAACCGGATATCCATTTACCATTTAACTTTTAATAATTTTTATTTTTTTCATAAACGGTCGAATAACTGTTTCATACTCACAAATCTGAATCCTAAATCGTCTCAAGCCTGAACCTGAAACCTAAATCTTGTATTGAAAACAAAAGAAAATAACATAAGAGAAAATTAGTGAAAAGTCTCTCCACTAAAAATTTTGTTCCAATAAAGACACTCCAATAAATTTTATTGCATAAGGTCTATCAAGTTTAAAAAATATTTTATAAAGGACTAACTAGTAATTTGGTATGTAGAATTGTTTGTGTGTGAATGAGAATGAGAATAAGAATGAGAATGAGATTTTGATTCTCACATTTGGTATGTATAAAAATTGGAATGATAATAAAATATGTGTTTTGTCCATTATGCCTTTTATAATTATGTATAATCAATAAATTTTATTTTACCATTTCTAATTATGTATAATTAACAAATTAAAATAGTTTAATTAAATTACATATATTAACAAATTAAAACATATAACAAATTATAACATATTAATTAAATTAAAATGTAACATATTAATTAAATTAACATATATTGATTTATAAAATATTAATTAATGAGGGGCAATAGGGTCTTTTAAGGTTGGATTCTATGTGGAATGAATTATTTTTACCAAATTTGCATGGAATAAAAAAAGAGCAGTGAAAATGGAATAGGTCCCCCAAAATTAGCAAACCAAACATGGGAATGAAATGACCTATTCCTTTTTTTCACCTGTATTTCGTCTCTATTCCACATACCAAACATCAACTAAAAGTTATAAACATTTATTTTATTAACATAAATACCCTCATCTTCCCAATTTGACACCCAAATTGGATATTCTTTCTCTGGCAACTATTCCAACCACTCAATGGGTGGGGATGGTATGTCTAGGTATGGATTACACTCTCATAGTGGTTTCTTGCAACAATGTTGTCTTCGATGGTCAAATCGAACATTATTCTTATCTATTGACCACAACTTCAAGGTCAAAATCCAATGAAATCAGCAGCTGATGGCGACGAATGATGGTTGAAGGTTGATCATGATGATCCGACGCTTCTTTTTGTTTGCTGGCTGAACGTCAGTGTTCCACCATACCCACGAATCTACATCATATGCTATCTGGTTTATATGTTATATGTTTTTTGAATCTATGTCATATGCTATCTGTTTTATATGTTATATGTTTTTTGTATTTATTTGGTTATATATGTTTTATTTTACCTGTTTGAATACTAAAACACAAGAATTTCATTTGGCCATTTCATCATAATGAACGTTGACACGCAAAATTTTTGATTAAATATATATCACATTAAATCCATAATGATTTTTAGTCATTTTATTTGATCGAGGCCCAAATCTAATGCACCTTGGTCCGGGAAGTTGATTGGTGGTGTTAATGGTTTCCAGCATTGGCAGGATTGGTCGGATTGAACTCTTTTTCAAATGGCGACCGTGATTTCATGAAACTTTTTCGACGACGCAAGTGATTATCAAATGTTGGTGATATTGGGCTTTTTTCGAGCTGACCTAAAGCTTCATTTGATACTTCGTTCGTCGAAAATAATGGTCAACGATATAATATCAACATATCTAAAATATAATATTTGCATATCAAAATATATATCATATAATCATATCTAAATTCAGAATGATTTTCACTCATTTTAATTGATCAAGTTCTAAATATGATGCACCTTGGTCTGGGGAGTTGATTGGTGGTCGCTGATGTTGGCCAGATTAGTCGGATCAAACTCTTTTTTAAATGGTGACTTAGATTTCATAAAGCTTTTTCCGTGACTCAAGTGATAATAAATGATCGGTGTTGATTGAATTTTGGTTAGGCTGACCTAGAACTTCATTCCGATACTTTGTCGAAAATGGTGGTCGAACAACCAATTTCCCATATGGTGGCACAATGAAGAAGAAAGAGGAAGAAAATGGAATAAGGAAGAATAAAGAAAGCTATTTTGGTCAATTTGTTCTTTTGGTCCTTCTGTGTAAAAAACCCCATAACATATAATCAATACCCCAAAAATCTTTTCATTATCAACATGTTTTATCTAATAAAGTTTAAACGGTTAAAGTATCCGTAGGGTACCATAACTATCTAATAAATGGTTTGAATATCTAAAATTTGATATCGAAAATAAAAACCCACCCAAAATCATGATGGATTTGAAAATCAAAACTAAAATTGTTTCCGAAATCTAATAGGGTCGATTTTCATTTTTTAAAGGGATCGAATATTTTTTGTGGGTAATTCATGGATTGGTTTTTTTCCCATACGTGAGTTGTGAATGTATTTGTAGTCTAAGCAATCAAAGTTAAATAATCATTTCACACATGAAAAAGGTTGTATTCCATTATTTTTATTCGAAAAAGAAAAGAAAAATGAAAGCCCTTTTATGACCTTTAAATTTTAAAATTATTTTGATTTTCTCTGAAATCTTTTTTTTATGGGGCATTATATCGGGTGTCAAAACCGACCCGACTTGAAAACTCAGCCTGACTTGATCATTATCAAATTGAGTTTCAGGTTCTATTTTTATAAAAAATTTGGATTATGGGGTACCCGATAACTTTGTTAAAAATTTTAAAAATAAGATTTACTAAATATTAAAGTAGATTGAATATGAAAAAGTGACGCCCATAGACATTTTGAAGTCTACGTGAAAAGTGAATTAGATGGGTCGTCCAAGTCATGACCAGTAATGTGATTGTACTATATTAATTCCAAAGTCCAAACCCTAGAAAGTAAACAATGGAATTAATGGTGCGGCCGCCCAAGAACACTTGCTTCCTCTGCTCATCGTCTCCTCTTTTGCACTTTTCTTTTTCTCCCACCTCAAGAAACCCATTACTCCCAATCTTAAGCGCCCTTTCCACTCTTTATCAAGGTCCTCACCTTGAACGACCTCGACTCTATCTCCCATTGTCTTTGTTCACTCACTGCCGATTATGCTGGAGATACCGTCCACCTCTATGTTACATTGACCACTTTTAAAATCATTTGTAGCAGGTTGTGTTGTGAGCTTATGATGTATGTTATTAATCCTGTTTTCAGGTCACTTGATAACTCGATGTTTAGCAGATCCAAGACAAGATAACTCGATAATTTTTAATAGGTTTGACCGACACTTAAATGTTTGTGTACCTACCCCAAGTGTAGGGTATCGAGAGGGATTCAGAGTCAAGTCCACAAGGATGAAAGTGTTTCAAATTTTTTAGAGGATGCAATGCAATTCACAATGAGTAGCAAAAAATGTGCAAGAACGTGAATATGCATCGATTCAATCAGTAAATTAAGATTGATTTCAAAATGGCAATATAAACGATTTCATTTAACAATTAATTAAATGATTCTAGTCCTAATCGTCTATGATCCACTATCATGCTCAACATATAAAAAGTCAATCGTATATGCATAATTTGAAAACATTCAATTAATGAAATTGGACTTGTCTTTTGAAGACTTGCATGAAAGTAATGTTTGTTAAAGAACTTCAAGATTCTTGATGAAATGCATAGAACACGATACACCAATTAATATGAATTAATGTTGCCCTTTGGTTTTAACCTAATTGTCAAACTATATTCACAATCCCAATCTATCAATCATAATAGCAACATACTCATTTAGAAACACTCAAACCACAACTATCAAGAAATCGAAAGTAGAAAACCATAACAATGGATTCTATAAATCATATATTGAGCAATCAAGATTCACATCTACTATTTAGAACTAGGAACTAGAAATTAAACTGCTTACAAAACATATTTGCAATAAACATACTTTTATTTATGAAAAATGAAATTCTTATAATGATTGGAGGTGGAAATCCGAGAGAGAACCAAAATTTATTTCAAGAATACAAACATGAAAAATGAGAAATCCCAAAAAATCCCCACAAACAAGGATTTTCACCTCTCTCCTACCTAGGAAAAACCTATTCTACGCTTACAAAATTTTCCCCATTGGCTACAAGTGAGATTTACCCAAAATGACCCTGAAAATATTGTACGCGAATTGCAAATTTGAAATAGGTGTGCGGATGATTTAGTGAAGTGTTCAGATGGCAGAACTAGGCTGCATGCTAGTTTGTCTTAAGCTCTCTAGATAGCAAATCTTGGTGTCCGGGCAGTAGTATTAGGACGGGTGATGGACGTGTTCGGACAACCACCTCTTCTCAAAGTCCGGACAATTGAAGGAGGTGTCTGAACACCACTGCTTCCTTTCCTTCTACGATATACACTACCTCTTGAGTGGACAAAAATGTCTAGACACATGTTCATGGTGTCCAGACAGGTGGTGCCCGAACAGAAAGTGAGGTGTCCTAACACCACTTTTTCTTTTCTTGCTTTTCTACATTTTGCTCATGATACTACTAAAGTGTCTGGACAGTTATTGTGGGTGTCCGGACGACTCATCTTTAACTACACATTCAAATTGACCTTTCGCTCCTGGATTCCTATAAAGAAACATAAAAAAGACAAGTAAATCGTAAATAATATATAAATGTAATTATGTACACTAATTAGGTCCTAAAAGACCTTAATTAAAGGACATGTAACTCAATTTTAAGGTACAATCATGGATATCGATCAAGTCTCTCACTCCTCAAAAATTATCAGGTCGGGTCAAACTCGATTCCACAGCCCAGATCCCAGCCTAACGTACAACCTTTATTTTTACCTGAGCTGCTGGATTGTGGTCATGTGTGCTCAATCCATTCGCTTCAAGGCTGAAGAACTAGGTCGAGCTAGTGTTGGAGACAGAAAAGGAGCTTGACTTTTCAATGTAAGCTCAGCCCAAGCCTTCCAAGATAATTCACAGATCCACGTTGTTGCAAATCTCTCAGTCGACCAAAGCAATGGCCAGGCTTTCTTGGACAAGTAAAAGAAGCCCAACTTATTAATTAAATTTTGCCATTTTTTTTTTGGAAACCAAACAATTCATTAACTAGAAGAATCATTTACAGCCAAAGATACAACTACAAATGAAAAAGCAAAACTAGTATTAATGTTCATAAAGGAAATTGACCAAATACTTGACTTTCTTTCAGGTTGTAGGAAGTCCGGCCATTTATTTAATTATCGAAGGCTATTGAATGTCAATGTCATTCTAGCTATATAAGTTTTGTATAGGTGACACCCCAGTCAGCATCAACATCAGCATAATCAATAATCAATATCAAGTATTGTATAAGTTTAATTAGTGAATCTCTCTTAGGTCAAACTATATGAACTCAACAGATTTTGGATTCAATTTTCACACGGAACAAATCGATATGATATGGCACTGGGCTTTGATCCAACTTGTGCCTATCATCAGGTAAGAATTTTTTATTTCTGAAGTCTAACTGGATGAATTTAAGCTCTTATTAACTATTCAAAAAATAAAGCTTTTCATATTCGGTTATAAAAAGGGGGTCATGCGTAGGAAACATATAGGACCTCCCATCAATCCCCTAAAATGAAGGGCATATTAATTGTTCCATAATTAAGTCTTCTACACTTATCTGGCTAGAATTTATAAATGATAGGCTCGGCCTATTTGAGTTTCTTTAATTAGTTTAGGGTTTATTGGCAGAGTTTTGCTAGCTAGTCCAAGCATATGTTTATTTACAATTTTAATCACCAATGAAAACATGAAAAAAGAAAAATAAAATTTTGATTCCCATGATTGAGTTGGTTGGGAATGAATGACAATTCTAATTTAATTTACCATAATAACAACACCTTGATCATGAATTCTCGATATATTTTGAGGATAATTGATGGTGTGGGACGATACAAGTATTGAGAATTTGTTGAGATAAAATTATACGATCTAGATTCAAAGCAAATAGGGTCTTTTTTAAATCGAGAAGGACATCAATGACATCATACAAATTTGTTATTTAAAACATGCAATATAATTTAATTTGGGTGGTCACGTCCGTGGACATAAAATTTTCTCACTCGACGATATAATAAATTGAGTCAAAGTTGGTTGTCAAAAAAGTATTAATTCAGGCGAGAATTGGGCTTTCGAGTAAAATGGTCATTATTGAGCTCCTGCATATTAACTGGGCACACATTAGTCCTGAACTATATATAAAGCTTGGAAGTAGTGCTAGGAATTAATTAAGGCTCTTTCTCCTGCAGTGTACATATATATACAACACTGCATCATTCAATCCAAGCATTACAACGGAGAATTTGTGGTGTGAAATTAGCCAATACCTTATAATATAACGAATAATTTGTGATGATCAGGTTGGTAGTACATATGAGGTGCAGGAAATCCCATGAACTCCACCATCAATGGTTTTTCCACCTGTTTTTTTATGAAACCAGTGATGAAAGTGAAATTCAACATCATCAAGGTATACATACATAAGAGGGTCCATCTAAATTTATTTGTTTATATACCAATACAGTGAAAATTCTCACATTCGAAAGTTTGTGTCATAGTTACCAGGAATTCGGTATGCTCTGGTTCGTGGTAAGGATACTAGAACGTGGTACGCGACATGATTAATTTGTGGTATGTTAGGGGTAGACTTAATCGGTACACTAGTTGAGAACGTGATACGATTTGAAGAGTTATTCAGGTCACCATTAAGTAAAATCAGCTCTTGTGAAAAATGTGTCTTTACCTTTCCTTATTTCTTTCTTGAATCTACCAAAATCTAAGTGTGTGTTTGGTTTCAATTCTTAAAACTTTTTTTTGTTGTTTTTGAGAGTCAAAAATTGGATGAAAATTGGTTTGGTTTGTGATGTTTTGAAAATTAGTTTTGAAAAATCTGGATTATGAAACAAAAAATGAAAACACCTAAAACATGTTTTGGCCAATTATGAGAAATGGTGTTGTAAATAAAGTGAACTTTATGTAATGCTTTTTCTCTCTCCCAGAACATTGCTAACCAGGCTTTTAGCCGTTTAGCCACCATTTGCGACCCAGTTGGTGCCAAAAAGTTCCACAAGGCAATAATCGACAAAATCCAACCAATCTCGCATTGTTTAGTCAACCGTAGCTTTCGAAATCTCACTTTCAAACTTGCGGCCACTGTGGTGAAAAACGGCTCAATCCGACCACCATGGCCAATGCTGGTGACATCCACTGCCTCCATTGGACTCGTCAAACTAAGGATGATCGAACCCAGTTATTTTCCGGTCAGATGAGCCACCGGAAGGCCGTGACCCAGTGTTGGACCTGATTTGGTGAATTTGAATTTAATTTTAATGAATTTCAATTTCATTTGGAATAATTTCAACACAAACCAAATAAAAGTTTTAACACTTTTTATTCCTAAAAATGATTTTTAAAAGCTATATTCAAAAATCGTTTTTAAAAATTAAAAAAAACTCCAAACATACTAATTGTTTTAGAATCTTCATAAGCTTCCTTAATAAAAACAAAAAACAAAGAATGTTGTAAATGAATTTCAAAAGTCAATTTTCAAATTTTCCATTCTCACATCCTCAATTTCCCTAGACTCTCCATATATATGCTTGATCAGTGACAATTTAGGATTTACTTTTAGTTTTGCTTCAATTATACTTAATTTTTCATTATATTTCTTAAGTTTTCAGTAGTAGATTTTTGGGACGTCCATTTGAGCGTCCTGAGTCGCATCCCCAAGTGTCCCAAGTAGCTAGTGTACCCGGTAACTATAGTTTGTGTACGGACTTCCACATCAACGGCTGTGAGAATTGGTTGAAACAGTAGATCTGATCTTGTCTGATGCATAAAGGGTAGAAATAAAAACTGGTTTCGAGAATAGGCTTGAGCAGTACTGACATGGCTCACTGAATTGGAGTCTTCTATGAGTCTTATCTCAATTATCTAGGTTTTATAAGGAAAAAAAATTCATATTCAATTAATAATTTTTCATTCAATTATAAATATATCATATATTATATCAAGAAAGTGATTTATCATCATACATTCAATTTTGGGATTTTGTTTAAATTATATTGATAAATAAAATTCAATGCATCATAAGGGATAATATAGTTTTTTATCAACAATTCCAATTTTTATTACTCAATGAATTCTACATGTCAAATGTTAGGAATACATAATTTCAATTACAATTTAATTACCAACCAAACACATAAATTTTAACAAATTCATGCTCTCATTACCATTCTCGTTCCTAATCCCAACATGAACCAAACATAGCATAAGTAACATCTCTTGCTTTTTCTTTTTTGATAAGCTGTCGTAACTTAAAGAATAAGAGAGATTTGTGGACACTTTGTTGCATTTACTCTGACTTTGGAAGAGTTTAGAGATGTCGGCATTTGAAGTACTGGTTCTCCTATCAGGACTTCTTTCGAAACAGAAATTACAACCTTCAGTACTTTCTATCAGGTTGGATTTACACAATTTTCCGAGCGAATGCAGCTGTTTCCGAATTACTAACAAAAGCATTTATTTTTGCCTTGATACAGATACAGATACAGATACAGATACAGATACAGTTCGTTGGATGATTCCCTTCGGAAACGGCAGCGCTGTGAGGTTAGCTACTCGAACCAAAATACATTGGATGACAAACAAGTACAATAACATCAGTTTAGTAGCATGTACTGCTTTGATTATTGTAGCACTCAGGTATCGAATGAACTGGGAGCAGGACGTCCGCAAGTTACAAGATTGGCAGTACGCATAGCCATACTTCTTACTAGCACCGGTGAGGACGTTCCGGCAGGATCGGTTCTGCTGTCAATGCGCAATCTCCGGGGTCATGCTTTTAGCAGCGAAAGAGAAGTGCTGAAGTACATAGCTGCTATGATACCACTCATTACAGGATCCACCTTGTTAGATGGTCTCCAAAGCGTCCTTGCAGGTTCAGTTCTCATTAATTTGTCTCAAATGTTAACGATCTATAAAGGGTGGAACTCACTAGAGTTACTGTTTTTCTACATTGTCAAATAGGGGCTTTGGCTGGGAATCATATGTGTGCTTATCATACGAGTTTTCACCTTTTCGATCATCACCATACGAACCTGGTGGGAGGAAGAGGTGAGAACTATTAATCCTCTCAGCAGAATGTTCAGAGTCAGTTCTATTTTTTCCGTCACCACATTTGTTGTTTTGTGTTCCAGGCTCCAAAGGCAACGAGAGAGAGAGTGTGCCCTTGTACAGTACCAACAAGTTAAGGTAAGTACCAGGCAGTCGAATACAAAATCTGCTGATGGAGCTACAGAATCACTAAAATAAGACACCCAGAAATGACTCGCTCTGTTATGTATGAAGTTATTTTGCACTCTCTTTATAAAACGTATCTGTAAAAGTAATAGCATAGATTGCCACCACAACATGCCTTTAACTAAGACATTCTATTGCAATGCTCTAAGCAACTTAGCACCACGAGTCTTCTCTCCCAAGTAGCTTGATTGGTTTGAATCCAAGCGCGAGACAACTGACAACAGGCTGCACGCGAGACAAAGAGAAAAAACTGATTAGGGTTAAAAAGAAAGACCACAAGCTTTCCAGCAAACAATTCTGGCCGGGCTCTTTCATCACTCTGTCATCACAAAACATACTATCAAGAAGATCGAAGTTCAACAAGTTTTATGTGCCTTACATTCTGGATAGCCAAAAGAAGGCTTCAACCGTAGTGAACAACACTATAACAAAATCAGATTCAATAATCCCAGCAAAAGCTAGCCAGCTCAGGTGATAAGAATGGCAATTTTATTCCTCAGTCCACTCAAAAAAGAAGACCCCCTACATATAGTCACAAAGAAGCTCAAAAAAAGAAGACCCCCTATATATAGTCACAAGGAAGACCTCCAATTGGAAACCACATAAATTCCAAATTCAACACAACAGGTATAAAGAATTGTCTATGGCAAGTGAGGGGATTCAAAAGCAGAATCCATG
Organism: Euonymus europaeus; assembly: GCA_963580455.1. Classification (NCBI taxonomy): domain Eukaryota; kingdom Viridiplantae; phylum Streptophyta; class Magnoliopsida; order Celastrales; family Celastraceae; genus Euonymus; species Euonymus europaeus. The sequence goes on along the minus strand of OY756957.1, from coordinate 9,411,489 downwards.
ACCTCATGGAAATGAAGTTCTTATGGTAGGGAGCCTAGCCAACTAGGCTAGGGCATAATCACTAGGTTTAAAGAACTTTCAGCATGCCACAAATTTCTCCAGTCACCGGTAGATGACAAAAACAAATTTTACTAGAAAACAATTATCTATTACTAGTAAGAGAATACATTTACTATACAGTCATTCACTGGTAGTAGTTGTTATGTCCACTATCGGTAACTGCTCTATACCCCTGCCGGTAAAAGACATAAACAACTTTTCACACTCTCTTACAGGTAATAGATATTCAAAGCTCATACTAAATGAATCACTCCTTGTGCCAAAATAAAGATCCACCCCAATGAGCTGCACCTTAAATATCCCGCCTGAGGAGTACGTTCACAAAAATGAAACTCAAAAGGAGATTGGTTCCAAAATCAAAAAGAGTGATTGGCTTGAAAAAATAAAATGAACAAACTCTGCAGCTGGCAGGTATGTAAAAGGAATTTTACCACAAAAGGGAAATCGTAATGCGACTTTACAGAAAATAAGGATGCATTCTGAAAACATTTCTAATGAATTAGAGCTTCCTCAATCATTCAAACACCAACAAGACTCGATCGAAATAGCAGGATATTCAAACCAAATGTAAATAACTAAATACGAGGAAAAATAAATAACTAAATAAAAGTTTGACATTATAGGCAAGACGCTCAGTAGAGATGTTAATTGTTTACCAAAAAAGGTACATTTTACCTTATCTGGGAAGACAACAGTGTTCCATTCACTGTGAATGTGACACGAAATAAAATAAACTTTTTCTTTGTTTTCATAAGGAAGAAAACAAACTATAGAACCATCCGTCTGCTCCATTGTAAAGTTATAATACCCATATGAAGAAAGCAAGCAGAAATTACCAGATACTTATAAGTAAGTCTTCTATTGCATGCTATTGTTGCCGTAAAGTGTCTCCACTAAAATGTTAAAGTTTCCAATGTGATTACGGTGCTTTTTGAGTCTTCGCATACAAAAACACAACGTAGATTTCCACCAGAATTTCTGCTATAACTAAATTATTATCCGAAACAATAGCTAAACTATTCTCCAGCACAAATACCATAAAAGTGCCTCCAAAATTTAGCCTTCTATCGGGCTAGTGTACAAACTCTCTAAAAACGTCAACAAGAATCACCCCTTCCCCACCCTATTTTTCACAGTTAATTAGTGCCCTAACTACAATACATGAAGAATGATCTTGTTCAGCTACAACAATACTTGCTTGTTCCTCGTAGAAATGAAAAAAGAGAATAGCTAAAGGTCTCACACAGCCGAAAAGGATCAAAGAGCATCTGCCTACCTGGGAAATGAATGCCCCCAGCAACTATATAACCCGTGTACAAATGCTACAAATGCCAAATCAGGGTATGAAGAAAACTTGTATTGCACTTATTCTGGATGCTGGAATTCAAGATCTAATTTCCTTTTCAGATGAGATCTGTCAGCACTGCAGAAGCAGAAGACAAAGAAAAACTTAGAAATTTTGCTCATATAAGAAAATAAATATCCTTGTCTATTATTAAAGCAGGAAATACGCCAAAGCAAAAGACAAAACTTATTCTACCATGTTAAACTTCATGTAGAAGATGAAGCGCCACATTAAGAATGTCCAAAAAAAAATCGCTATTCTTCTTACCACTATGAGAATCAAGTAGTCCTAGGGAATCATTCACTAACCATATACTCAAAATGTGCAGCCTGATGCAACAGGAAACAAGTCAAAGGAGATGGGTTCAAATCTTCTTTTTGGTTTCCCGATGACATGCAACATCTCCACCATTGCCTCATTGGAATTACCTTGCAGAGCAAAACACAGATACTAGCAACCACCCACAAGCCAATAGTATTGGTAAATCTTTAACTGAAAAATGCTACCAGTGGTTTGAAGGTACAGCTAGTATATTCGGTTTACAAGGGAGGATCAAATTCAGTTATTCCTTGAGAGGTTCCATGCCCTTTCTATCCCAAAAAAAAGAGCCTTTTCCCACCGCCACATTTAGACAACTTCACACAAAATTAATGGATCAGAACTAAATGCCCATCTATATCAATGCTAATGGCATACCGTATCAATAAAGTTTAAGAACCACACAAAATCACAATGCACTAAAGCTTACAAAGATAGCCGCCTCACTTTGTAGCAAAATCAATACTGAGAAATAAATAAAAACAAAATAAGGTGTTAAGGTGCTCATGCAACTTCAAAAGGAAAAAAAAAAAAAAACTTGAATGAAATTCCAAAGATAAAATAAAATTGTCCCTTCTCCCAATTACTTAAATGAGAAATTCTGAAGCTATTACAAAATATTTAGTAAAACTTTAACAATTAAGTTAAAACTTCAAAGTAATAGAGGTATCCAGGCTTGGCAGTGAGCCCCTATCTCATAATTGACGCTAACAATTAATAGGGTGAGATTGGAAAATGAAACAAATCCTGCATACTTATCTTCCGCCTTGTCACCAATAACTGATAAATCTAATCCAATGATCCATGTTTACCAATGGTCCCAAATACCAAATATGCCAAAAGTTATTGAGGCACACAAAGGGCAGGATAACTTCGTCACGGGCTTGCATCCTATGTTTTTAATTCCATGATCCTTGCACAGCCCCACATGATTGTGGAATTTATATAATAGAAACCATCCACTGGATCAAATAACTAGTAAAATCTATAATCTATATTGCAATTATATCAATTGTAGAAGCACTCAAACTTGCCATTTTGAGAAAATGAAGATGGTGCTGCCCACACCAAAACTTACCTCAGATGAAAATATAGTTAACCATATTTGATGACAACTGCTTAGTATTGAAAATTGAAATAGATAACATGCAAAGGCAGAGGAAAAAAAACAACAATAAAGTTAAAACGTCTCTTACAAAAGGGTCCACTAAAAAGGTTAGCATATATTTAACAGAAGCATGCACGAATTAACTAAGCATATAATCAAAAGTTTGCAACAGTAGAAAGTTTCTGCATTTAGCTACCACTACATTCCACCAGTCAAAAATACATGAGGGGAATCCAAAGTTTTAAGAACATACGATTGTTATTGAAATGTTGCCAGTCCATGTTAGGTAATTATAAGTTATTAGGCTTTGCTATACGTGGTCAAGGCTGGCCAAGAACTCAAATCATACCCTTGTTTATTAATGAAGAGTGGAAGGGTAAAATGGTCTCAAGTCTCAACTAACATTTCAACTTGACCTAAGTGACGGGGCAATTTTTTAGAATAGAAAACAATAGAGCACAACCTAAAAACTCTGTATAATATAATCATAAAATTATACTGAACAGAGATCCCCAACTCGGATCTTCCAATAGCACATTCCAAAAATAAATAATGGGTGGATGATGAGTTTGGTTTCCTATCACTACTCCACACCCCAAGCAGCATATGGCCAACATAATCATTATTCATTTGAGCAATAGGAATGGCTAAAGCATAAGTGCAATACTCAGGAGCATAGCACAATAAATTTAATTCCAAAAATTCATTTGAATCAAAAACCAACAAGACAAGGTTGATGAATCCAGATGGCTCAAACCACTTAAATGTGAAACACCAAAGAATCTTCTACCCAAAACACCAAAACCATTTTAGGTCACATTACACTAGTAATATGAACATTGAGATTGGCTAATCAAATCTATAATTCATAATTCAAACCAAGTCCCCCACACTATAAAGTCACAAAACATGTTGAATTTAATTAATTCAATCTGCTGTGACAACTATGAATATCAACCAATTTATACCTCTTGCAAACCACCTTAAGACGGGAATAATCACATCAACAACATCATCATTTGACAAACCACCTCCTCCCTAAATGGAGGCATTAGCACCCATAACTAGTGTTTACCATAATTCTATTTCATAATGATTACCATCAAAACACACTCTATCCAATGACTCCCGGGCATAAAGCTGCAACAATGGTCTCCGGGTCATTGAAGGGCCAGGCGGATACCACGAGCTAAAATAAATAAATCATTAGAACCTTATAGCACTACAGAAATATGCCCGTGAAAGCTTGTGGAAATTTGTTAATTATTTTCATTAAATAAGAAAACCAAATCATGTCATCTGAAACTTTATCATAGAAAGTTTCATGAATAAAATCTTTTAACTTGATGGGGGGTAAAAGGTTGATAAGGTTCACTCTTTTTCCCAGATGGTCACAACCCAAATCCTCCCATTTGACTTTAAGGCATGCAGTTGTTTGATTTAAACAAACTTAAATTCCAGCCGTAACAAAAATACATTTCCAACCAGGACAATGGCCAAGTCGTGTTATTCTATAATTTTAGCCTAATTCAAATGTACTAATGATAATAAAAAATGACTTCATTTTCAACTACTATTTTTATACAAATGAGTCAACTACATGCATGTTTGGTAAACTTACAAAAGTTCTAAAGCCATTATGAAGAAATTATGCCCACTTTTACCTGTTAATTGTAGGTCTATTTGGAGGTTTTGAACCAAAGACGGAAAAATCTATAGACGACGGCACCTGATCATTCCTGCCTATATGTCCACCAGCTACCTGTCTAACTTCACCAGCATCCTCATCAATCCTACCACCTTGGTTTGCATTGCCACCAAACACCTCACGTTCTGGCATCACTCTCCTTGTTTTTCTTGGAGGAGATAAAACAGTTGGAGCCTCCTGAGGATTAACATCCAAAGCCCTAGAATTGAGAGATTCCCTTTTAGGGGCAGGTCTTGGGAGCTTAGCTGGATCTGTGGGAAGTGGTGCTGATGAAAAGTACCTAAACAAGGGAACCAAGATGAGCGTATGAAAACAAAAAATAACTGTAGATTTCCAATATTTAGGTTTTGTGGACCTGTGTTCTAATGCTTGCTGTGCTGAAATTCTAGCTTTGGGGTCATAAGTAAACATCTTCGATAACAGATCTAAAGCATCATCACTAGCCATTGGGAACAATGAACGTAAAGGAGGCACAGGAACATATTGGTATTCCACATAATCAGGAAGAAATACTAAATCAGGCCATTGAGAAGATGTCGGAGTCCCAAAAGCTGCAAATATCTTTCCTAATTGATCAATGTCACTTGACCCCTGTTAGACATCAAAATATGGACGTATCAGAGAGATCATGTCATAGATCGAGAAAATTTGGATCTAAATCCAATTCAGTAGTCAATTCAAGCTCCATGGGCAATCATGATGTATAGACCTATTCCTAAATCACAAAATTATAGTAATTGAATCAAGAGACAAATGAGAAAGGCCATGACAAGTATGACAATGTAAAAAAAGGTAATACACAAGACTCCCGCAGTGGAGTTGTAGACTAGAAAGTGCATGCAGCCTTCCCCTGCATATTATGCGAGAGGTTGTTTCTGGGGTTTGAATCTGTGACCCCCTTAGTTGCACACCTCTGCCACTGAGCCACACGTTTGCCTACGGCCCAGTGGCAAGCATGATAGTGTAAATTGCAAAAAAGTAGAGATACAATGTCTGTCAAAAGGCACTTATCATCAGATGAGACTGAAGAAGGCCAAGTCAGTAGTCAATCTAGCTCCATCGGCAATCACAATTGATAATAGACCTATTCCTAAATCACAAAATTACAGTAAAAAACTTTCGAGAAAAGAAACCAGGTTGAATCAACAAACAACGGGATGGCCAATGGTGACATTGAAAATAACTCAAGAGACAAACCATAAAGGCCATATAGCAAGCACAACACTGTAAACTGCAAAAAAGCAGAGGTACAATGTCTATCAAAATGCGCTTAGCATCAGATCAGACTGAAGAAGGGCAAGTAAGTTAACCACCCATAAAAGTAAGTATAAGATTTCGGAAAACCCAACCTAAACCTACTTCTAACTTTCTTGGGAAAGTATAAGATTTCACAAAACCCAACCCAAACCTACTTCTTTATTGTTTTGTGACAGAATACACTGAAATTGATAAAAGTGACTTCCAACCTTTTGTTTTATGACACAGTTATATGCATGCAATTGAACTTTTAACAGATAAGATCATATACACAGTACACTAGCTTAACTACATCAAAAAGGCCAGGCATTCGGCATTCCACAGCAAAGCAGACAGGTGTGGCATTGTAAATCAAGAAATACGACATTTTTTGTGATCCAGAATACAAAGCTTGTTGCACCGAATGAAAAACAAAGAGCTAGCATAGAAATTTTAAATTAGCTAGAAATATATTAATGCATACATGAGTCACGACAAAAGAATAAAATGTGGAGAATCGAAATCCAATAGTGGGCATAAACCCTATAATTTTTTTTACCATTCAAATTCATATAATTAGTAACACATCTAAGAGGTAAAGGGGGGAAGTATTGAATATGCAGTTCTTAAAAATTCAGATGCACATCCATGTAACTAGAGAAATAATAAAAAAACAGAAACAATAAATTTTGAGCAGAACATAGTAGCAGTTCTACAAACTGGTCATCATGACAATCTAAAATGACCTGTAGAAATGGTCGTCGGAGGAGAAGTTCAGCAAATATACAGGCTGCAGCCCAGACATCAACTCCAGCACCGTACTGCTTGGCGCCAAACAACAGCTCTGGTGCTCTATACCATCGAGCAAAGACCTACGCATAAACATAATAGGCTTGTAACCTTTTAAGTAGAAATTCTAAAACCATGATGAAGCATGTAAATCAAGAAATTCTAAATCCACACCTATTCCTATGACAAAATCATTAATTTTACAATATTCTAAGACCATTCAATTCCTAAGAGCTCAAAATTCTACCGTAAAATCCTCGAGTTTTCAAACCCCACATTCAGTCTGTCAGCGCATTACTTAAATTTATGCTATCAAATAAGGTAAATGAGATCATCCATAAGGCAGATAAGTTTATCCATGATCTTTATATTCTATTTTACATATAGCAAACAAAAGAGTATCTTCTTAGCGATGAACAATCTCTCACATGTCAGATTCACAAAAGAGCTAACAAAAACCAAGCAAGAATCATAACTCTTCTACAGCTGGTCTACAAGATGCCCTGAGTAAATAATTGCTATCAACGCCTGGACAAAGATGGATTCTATATCAACTACTTAGCAAAAGTCTGCAAAGAAGCTTACTTCTGATAGAAACCTCACTGACAGGTACAATAAAATTGGCATGCCAAAATCATTTGTACAATACACTGCAATTTCAGACATAAAAGAAACAAGTGATCACACAAGAAGTATACCTGATGAGTAAACTTGCGATCTGGGCTACCAAAAATACGCGCTAAACCAAAATCTGCAAGCTTAAGCTGTCCATTGGATCCTATCAACAGGTTGTTCGGCTTCATATCCCTGTACACACAGTATCACCACATCAATGACAAAATCTGACAAGTAAAACCTTCTAAAGTAGCTTCTCAACACAAGGGCAATACCTATGTAAAACCCATTTCTTGTGGCAATATGCAAGCCCCTTCAATGTCATTTGAAGGTACGATTTTGTGTCAGCAGGTGAAAGAAATATATTCCGGTCACGAATAACAGCTTCAAGATCCGTCTCCATGAACTCAAACACTAGATGCAAGTTCCCTTTGTGAGGAAAGGCATCAATCAATTCAATGATATTTGGATCTTTAATCTCTTTAAGCACTTTAATCTCTCTAAGGGCCGTAAAATTCACCCCTTCCTTTTGCTTCCCAAGACGAATTTTTTTAATGGCAACCGTCTGTCCAGTCTGTTCATGCCAAAAACTGATTTCTTAGAAACAAGTTGGAGCAAATAATTCTCTTCACCATTGCAAGTTCAAAGAGCAAATGGATATCGATCTCCAAATCCAATCAACAAGAACCGGAGACCAAAATTTTAAGAATCCTTCTTTCAAGTTACAAAAGGAGAGTATAATTTAGGCTACCACTAGACAAAAGGATTAAAAAATGTAAACAACTTCAGTGCACAAAACTCCAGCAGTGGGCGTGGTGGGGCACAAACACGATGTATGGTGACTTTACTGCACATAATATGTGGATAAGTTGTTTCCAAGAATTGAAAATGTCACCTACAAGTTGAACATCTGCAACTTTACCACTGGGCCACACGTTTACCAGTAGACAACTAGGCTCATTTACAAATAAGCCACGAAAGTCTCCAACAACAAAAATTAGGGCATTGCTTAAAATTAGAAGAAAAAAAATTTACCTCCTCCATTTTGGACTCTTCATCTTCCTCAGATTAATGGGTGATTGCCTGATTGGAACCATAAATACAATATGCTTGCCTTGAACTATAATCGAAGTACTCTCAATCATAATTTGTTCATTGTTTAATCCAGTTTTAAGAGGCATATTTGATTCAAAAATGTAGAATAGATGAAGCTTAACTATTCCTCTTAACTGTGCCTTAATTTAATTTTGATGCTTGCTTCAGTAACACTGAATTAAACAAGATGCGGGACATATACATAAGCATTCACCCAAAAAAGATTCTACAGAGAATTAATTAAGAAAAAAAAATTTAGGGATACCTGAGTATCAATGGCTTTGTAGACAACTCCATAAGTTCCTTCACCGAGGACTTCACGCTTCAGGTATCTATCAGCGACTTTCTTCGCCGGATAGTTCTCTGACATTCCTCCTTCGGATTATTAATAAGATTTGACGACCAAAATTTGATTTATATATCTACCGAGAATTTTCTCGTGAAATGATTTTTCCAAGACAACCCGAGAAAATCAGGTTTTCATAAAAGAAAAAGGCGAGGGCGAAAGGAAAGTGCGAATAAAGTAGGCAACTGTACTGTCAATTTGACAAAGGATGAGGGGTATTTGGGTCATAGGAATAAAAGCTCCAATGGGTCCCGCATTGTTTACTTTTTTAAACTTAAAAAAAAAGGTACCTCTGTCCTTTCCGTCATCTTCGAAGTCTCGCCCTCGGACTCTCTGCCCCCGCTCTTTCGCCATTCTCAGATGATCTCCTATCGTAGTAGGATACCCGGCAACTACAGATCCAACCAAAACCCACATTTGTATCTCTAAACAGCGTCGCTCATCATGTCGCCACGCAAGTTTTGGTCTTTCTTCTTTGCTGGTCCATCCCTTGGTTGATCACGAAGTATCTAAACTTGGTATCTATCTTGCAAATTCACTTTATCAGTTATAAGGACACTTCTTCCTCCCATTCTCATCAATAGTTTCAGTAATTTTTTTCCCCTACAAAAGCAACTAAAGTCAACCCAAATTTTCATAATTCTTCCAAGTAAATCATTTCAATTTGGAAAATTATAAAGATTCATTCCATAACTTACATAATCTATATGGTATGAGACATTGTCATGCCACATAGATTTTGACCCATTTGTTTAATGGGGTATTTTTCAAGATGAGACAGACATTCCGTCTAAAAATTTGGTATTCCCACTTCTCTCTCCTCATTTTCTAACCACACATATACCATGGTTGGTTAAGGTTTTTTATTTCGTCTCCCTCACCATCTCTTCCTCTTACTTTTCTACAATGGAACTTCAGAATCCGGCAAGATCTATCACAATTCCCGACAGTTAATCAAGGAAGGAGGAGTTCACGGCCCTTGAACCTTGGATTCTAGACCTGATAGCTGAGTCTTTAACGGTTAGGATAACTCATTTTAGCCATTTGTAGTTAATCGTTTTCTCCTATACTACTACTCTAATTAGAGACTTGGACTTCCTTTTAGCCTTTGATTTCATTCGCTCTTCAGGCTATTCTTTCCTCTTCGATGCTTGAATGTCGAAAATTTGACAGTTACAATTGAGAAAAGTGTGATGCTTTGTGTGTAGATTATAGAGTGTTTGACCCATTTTTAGTAAAAAAAGTTTTTTTTGTTGCATTTCGTCGCTATATGTTATTAAATTTTATTTTTGAATTTATGGAAATAATTACATTGTTCTTATTCACAATGTAATATCACCACAAAATCCACAAATAATTTCAACGACAAATAAGATGAACACTTGTATTACCATATTTCCAATGTAATTAACACCTGTATTATTTTAGACAAAGTAATTATTGCTGATTGTTTTTGTGTTGGGTTCAACATGATATCCTTGTAATCAATATTGACATTTTATTTTCAGGGAGAAAATGCTCAAGTTGATTGAATTGGTTGAGAGTACATATGAGTTTGATGATTCTGTCGGATCTAATGTGCCAACGATTGAGATGTTATTTTATTCCATTGATGACATGTTCACTTTTTATATAGAACATGGAATTACTAATGAGTTCTTTATGAAAAGGTTTATCACTAAGAATGTAAGTAGGATTCACAAATATTTGACGTTCATTTTCAGGAGGGCGAATAATTGTAATGTGTTATTGACATTTTATATTTCACTTTTATGATAATGCAATAAAGCTTACAAAGTAGACACTGTTTGTCACAATGTAATTATAACAATCAAATGATTACTCCATATATTAGGCATTCACATTGACTTTACTCATTGAAAAAAAAATTCATGCTAAGTGTTTCAAATGTAATAAGAGATGATAAATTATTGCAATAAGTATCATATATGTTCATACAAAAATCACATCTACAAATGAACACCAAATTTTGTCCACAAAATATCATTCAAATTTATCAATCATTTATAGTGGACATAGTCAAATTTTGTTTTACTTTTATAGTGCCTTATTCCATTATTTTTTACTATGTTAGTGCCTTATTTCATGGTGTTTTAGTTTGTCAGTCATTTATTACATTGTTTTAACCTTTGACAATTTATTATTTCATTTCGTCCTGTCCAATGTAATTATTCTTGGGCTAATGTTCATTCATTTTCTTTTTTCATTAGAGACTTGTACGAGGATGATATATGTTTATGGTTTGGAGGGGAATGTTTGGATAAATATCATTCTATAAATTAGGTCATTGTATTTTACACACACAATAAATTGACATTTACACTGTCTCATTTAGGTTGAGGCTTTCAAGTAGCATTTTTACCGCTCCAATATTATATTTGAAAACCTTGTGGCTAATCTCATAGTAATGTTCAATGATTGCAATCAGTTGGTGAAGACGTTTCGCATGGCTAGAGACCGTTTCAGATCTGATGAAATATGCTCTTTTGCTCTTTCACTCATTGCAAAACGATCAAATGATGGAATGCAATACAAGGCACCCACAACTTCCGAAATGGCTGGTTTGATTGTCGGAGATGTTGGAATGACAGATCATGGTAGAGATATTGTTATTCATCATAGAACACAAGGGCTTAGACGTGTTGATGATTTGCACCTAGCTTTCATGTCTACAGGTTCAACATGTCATACCAAACAAGCTCGTCGAGGATCAAGAGGGGCCATATAACAAGAAGAGAATACTTTTGCTATATGTTTCAACAAAGAGCCATCGACAAAGGTTCACTATTAAAGGGAGGGAAATTATATCAACAATATATAGTTGACGCATTCACATGCATTGAAGATGATCGCTTGCGATATATAAGATTTAAGCACCAGCAAGAGCATTATCGGTGTGAAATCTACAGTGGCATACAAGATAATTTCCTAAGGGGTGATTCTGCTGAAAGATCAATTGGCCAGCGTGTTATATTACCCTTGAGCTTCACTGGGAGTCCAAGATATATGATCCAAAACTACCATGATGCCATGGCTATTTGCCGCTCTAGAGGGAATCCTGGTCTTTTCATTACTTTCACATGCAATGTCCAGTGGCTAGAAATTGGAAATGCATTAGCTCTTATTCCTGGGCAAAAAATAGAAGATAGACCGGACATAGTGTCCAGAGTATTCCATATGAAGCTAATTGAATTCATGTCAGATATTAAAGGTGGCTTGCATTTTGGACTTGTTATTGGCGCAGTCTACACTGTTGAATTCCAAAAGCGAGGATTGCCCCATGTACATATAATTGTTTGGTTACATGATGCCAGTAAATTCCCAGTGCCGATGGATATAGATCGAATCATATCTGCAGAGATCCCTGATCAAACGAGGCATCCGGTTTTACCTCGTAATGAATCTCAGTTTTCTGTGATAGTTGTCATCGGTAACATAAAAATTTATCCTTGACTTGTATCTGTAGCAAAACTTTAATGATTACATGCATTTTCTTTTAAGGCAAAGGAAATGTCTGTATACCTTTAGTATGCCTTGAAACTACAAGTGCAGTCTTGGTTGTAACACTTCAGCCTTCTTTGAAGATCACTCTTTTAATATCCCATCTGTGAGATCTATTTCTCCATTGTAACTTTATCATGGGGATGGGATACTGAACTACCCATCCCTGTTTTGTCCCCCTCTAGCACTTGCATGTGTTAAGCTGGTCTTCCTAAAGTAGGGCGCAATAGGTGTAGAAAAGATAAGTTAGAAAAGAATCGTTTGGGGTATAGAAGAAAATCATTCAGCAACACCTTGCATTCACGTATTTTACACTAACCATGTAAGAACTATTTCTGCTGCCTTTTCGTCAATACAAAGACATGTTGGCCAACCCTTTTATGGTAAATTCTGTTGAGTTGCAATGATATTCTTAAGAGGTATGATTGATATTATGTTTAAAATTCAACTACTAGGGATCTTTGAATTTGAAGATTTGACTACATTATTTATATGAATGGAGATAAGAATACCATATGACAAATTGTTTGAAGAAGGCTTACTCTACTATTATGCTCTGTACTACACAACACAGATGCTTTACGGTAATTTTGTAAACTACCTAGATTACAACCTTTGTTTCGTGTGATTCATGGTTTTCCAAGAAAAAAAACTCTTCATTCACTTGATTCCATGTTCATAATATCTTAGATAACCTTCAAAAGATAAACCTTTACGTTCAATGACGACAGGGAATGGGAAACACTACCTACTAATGCAGGGACAAGCGACCAACACAACCACAAAGTACCAAGGGACAAGGAAATGAAGGACTAGAAGAATCATACATAATATATGTAAATAATATTGGCAACCTTATTTTGTAACTGCTGATGAAAAAACTACCAACAGACATAGGCAGAAGCTGCAATCTCAAGCAGCTTCCTTATCTTCAGCAATATCTATGCCTACAAGAATCAAACAAATGAGCTGCGTATGACACAACATAGTATTGTAAATACACTTTTGCCTGTACTAACTGCACTGTATCTTATATGTGAAAAAAATGCATCCTACTTATGAAATTCATTTTCCTTTTTATAAAAAAATTACTTCACTGAGAGGATTACCAATCCATAAAACTTTCTATCAAGGATGAAGAAAGCCTATATAACATCAACTGTTCTATGGAATCAACTATCTAGCAAAAGCAAATTCTAAATTTCAAAAATACCAAGATCAAATGACTTAGTTGTAGTCTTACAGGAGCTAGATCCAAATCCCTTCACCCGCTGAAGCCATTAGGTCAAATTTTGCTGATACCACACTATATGCCATTGCCATTGACAACACATCAACATGTGATAACAAGAGTCACAAACAGAATATAATAAACAACCAAAAAATAATGATATTAGCAAAACAAAGTGCTTACAATAACCATAAAGATAAATTCCTAAACAATTTCTTACTGGAAATCACTCCAAAGCACATAGTTACTACATAATTTGATTGTTCCATTCCAACAAAATGAACAAAACAATCAAATCATTATAGAAGATCATGATCTACTGCTTTACAGAATACAGACTTTGAAAACATAAAAACACAGGTGAAAAAAGTATCTGTAACACCAGAAACACATCCCCATAAACACATGTCAAAACATCAAGGAGAAAGCCAAAATATCTAGCCCATAAATAGCACTATCATACTACAATAAATATCTATTCTATTACATAAAAAAACAAACAAAGGCATCATCTTTGGCACTAACAACTCCTTCGCAAGATCACAGGTAACTCATCATCCTTAGCAAAATTCTTTTTACTCTACAACTCGGTTGAATATCATGAAACAAAGTCATAATACTGATCCATCTCGTATATATAATTTGTATATCACAGGAAACATGTTTACCTCTGCACTAACCAGGAAAATGGATATCAGCATAATAATTGGCAAGGAACATGAACTTATGCTCAGGGATTTACAGTGGTTAACAATGCAAATGGAACTTGCAGTCACAGTAGTAGATGATATGCCAGAAAAGGAGCTCATCCATTTCATCACCAATGCTGAGATATTAATCAAGGAGAGGGATGAACTAGAGAAGGCCTTGAAGTGAAAACTCCAGACGACAACACAAGATAAAGAGGTGTACATAAACAAGCCTGACCAAGAACACACCACAACTGAAGACCAAAACACAACAAACAAAATCATGAGAAAAATCATGTTGTTGCACACAGCTATCATACAAAATGGTGAAGTGGAGAACAAAAAAGGCATATATATAGCTGAGCTAAGAGAGTTATACATCAAAACTAGCCACATCTATTGTAGGATCATTCAACAACTAAAAGGGGAACCCGACGCAACAGCGGAATAACAGGTCAGAACTCTCAATTGGTGTAGGTTGCAGCTGCAACCCTTAACCCTCGATGCCCTCCAATTGCTGAAGAACAGTTCCACTGCCCAGAACAACAAAAATGCAACTGCAACCACCTCCTCATCAACCACAACAGAAACCATGGAAAGTACAAACATAAGCACACACAAACTCCAGCAACAAAATCTTCCTTTGGTGTGCGATATATTTGTTATGAAAGAAGAACTCGAGACACTCGCAGATAAGGTCACCAATCAGATAGGAGAATGAAAAAATAAACTCAAGAATATTTTGTAATGTGTAAAGCTTAGTTAGTAAGCATGAACGCCGTACGATCCCTCTTTTGCCAGGGCCTTAGGGAAAAAAAATATAGTAGTTGTGTAAATATGAAACCCCAGAGGGACACTATTTTGGTAGGATGTAAGAAGGAGAACCAGTAAAACTCTATGTATAAATAAGACAAGACTAAGCTTAACCTCTCGCGAGCCTTGCTTCCCAGACTTCGAGCTTGAGCACCTGCCACAATAAAAAAATCAACGCCTGAAGTTGTCTCTCTCGCATTAACAAAAGCAATATCCACTGAGCAACAACCCAATATCCATTGCGCCTAAACAGCCCAATAGACTGGTAGCATACCCCCCTTGGCCCTAATGTCCCAAACACCCAAGTTTTAACATCTGAGTTCACACACCGATACTCTGATTTGTTTTACCCGCACGACCGCTGCTCGTGTTTAAGGAAACTCACAGCACTTTCCAAGGAATACAATCAATCAAGGATGGACACAAATGTCTTCACTCCCACCACAATAAACGTCATCAACGAAACCAAAAAGCTAAGAACAGAGTACATGCCAAGCAAAACCACCGGCAAAAAAGATGCCCGCTATGAAACTACATTGAATATATTTATAATTTGTGTCTTTTTTCCTTGTTTTTTTTACCATATTAGGTGATGCTTGCTGCCTTATAGGTTTGCATTTAAGCCCAGTCGCTTTTCTTCTCAAAAGCCAAGGTAAGTCTATTTCGTTTTGTAGCCATTTTTGTTATTGGAATATATTCAGACCGAACACAAAAGATATACAAACTCAGATTGGGAAGCTTATCAAACAAAATAACCTCTCTCTTTTTGGTCTTCTTGAGGCACATGTTTGGAGGGTTAATAAAGAAACTGTGTTTAAGAAGACTTTTGGTATCTACCAGTCTATTGATAATCGGAATTGATCAATTTTGGGCCACATTTGGCAGTATCTATTTATATACATACAATTCTCCAAATACATATCTGATTATATACATTACTTTCTTAAGATTTTTTCCCCATTTGGAAAGCTACAAATAGTTCTTTGGAGGAAAGTAATTTCACTCCAATATAGTCTCTGTTTCTAGGTTCAACTAGGGCTTTTATCACATGTTCTTTGTCATTGCGGAGCGAAAAGTTAAATATTTATATTTGTGTACAGTGGTTTCATTTTGAAGATTTGTGTATTAACAACACTTCCCTTTCAATGGTCATATTGTTGTGAGTTGGATATCTATAATCTATTTTATCATAAATATTACACATTTAATTACGTTTACTTATAATCTACTTGCATTGAAAAGGGTATAAAAAGAAATTCATAAGTATGTGTCTTTCGTAATTTCCCAGTTCTTAAAAAACATATTTTCAAATATAGAACTAAACGTTAGACTATTCAAATTTGATTTGCCACTACCTCTTAGATTTATTTTATGTATGTCATAAATAAGGAAATAGTTTGGGGAATCCAAAACCCTAAGTTTATGATGTTATGCAATTTATTTATTAAAGTTTGATTGCATATTAGATTTCACTACTTGAGATATGTTGCTGACCCAAAGACAGGTTTAGACCATATGTTAAATATGAAGAGGTATACTTTCGAAGTGGCTCAATTGCTTTTCAATTTCTGTCAATTAATCTGTAGTACTTTAGTCTATGCATTGGAGGATTGTTTAAGTATCTGTGTAACCCTTTTTTCCCCCTTTCATTTTTTTCGAAGCGGGTAGTGAATGAGATGTCCACGTCTTTGGTATTAAGTGAACGTGTGTTCTCAATTTTTGTCTTTTTCCTTCTTTTTCATACTTTTTCCAGCTGGGAATCCAAGTGCCTACCCAAAATATTTTTCAAAATAGTACATTGCTTCTTCTGAGTTTTGTAATCTTTCAAGGTAAGATTTTCAGTTTGTAAAAATGAAAGAAATGTATGACAACCATTTTAGAAATCTAAACCATTCAGCAGGATGAGAATAACACTTAGATATATGATGATTGAAACTTTGATAAATGGTGTTTTCCTAATTTTGATATACCATTGGACTGGCAACCTCTGTCTCATATGCACTCAAAAGCACCAGTTTCTCAGTAGTACCATTAGGATTATATTAAATTTTATATATCCACTTACATCCTATTGGTTGTCTGCCTAAAGGTAAGGTAGTTATTTGCCAAGTATTATTATCTTCTAAATCTCTCATTTCATCTTGCATTGCTATACACCAATTTGGATCTTGTGTAGCTTGTTTAAACCTTTTACGTTTTTGATGTTTAGAAATGTTAGCTAAGAAGTGTTGATGAGGAGTAGTATTATGTGTTACAACTTCGAATGCATGATCATGATCTGTCATAGATTGATCATGTAGTGATGGAGAAATGGATACAGATGATGGGTCATCACCTCCACTCCTGCTCATTTTCCTTAAGCCAAGAGAAGAGACGACAATTTTCTTTTTGGCACTTTTAATTTTGGTAAGTATTTCACGTTGCATCTACGCTTACGTACAATATCTTTTGTTTCATTCTCTTGCAATTACTTACAAACATTTATATTTTCCTGATTTGTTTGCTTTTTTTTGGGTTTCTTTATTATGAGATTTATATATGGTTTTTATGGCTATGGAGAACTGAATATGTGGTGCTTTCACACCCTTTTACCCACGTTCACACAACGTGTTTAGTCATTTTGAATGTTCTTAGTGCTCTTCAATTGGGTTCTATTAGCAGTAGTGAGGATTGTAATCTTACTATATTTTCTTTTCAATCTTGCAATATAATCATGTTTCCTCATATGCCACTGGCTATCATAGCTCCAAAAAAGAATTGGGTTTGCTGTTCTTGTTATTCTATTTAGTGCATGTGCTTCGATGCTTCATTAGTCTGCCTCTAAAGAGCTTTTTTATATTTGATTTTATTGCCAAACATTTTTTCCTTATTGATTTGCAATTTCTTTTGTTCAACTTTGTGGATCCGGGTCCTCATGGGAATGGCGAATACACAAAGCATATGATACCTGAAATTTAATTGAAAGACTTTGGAAAGGGTGCACAGGTATATAGATGCGTAATTTATTTTACCAAAATCGCTTTAATATGAACATTTCCTTTTAGAGCTTGAAAGAAGATCAGAATTCGTTCGTCTCCTCTGGCTTGGTGTGCTCTCTCATCCCTGTGGTTTGCTTGTTCTGGGCCTTTTTGCATGTTTGTGCTCTGTTACTTTACTATTTGGGTGGGTGGAACTTGTCTTTGTTTCATACATGCGCTTATTGCATTATGATGGTTGGATTTGAATTGAAACTCATGGAACTTCATTTCAATATTCTTGGAACCATTCAATTATCTACTCCGTTGGAAAAAATATTATAAAAAATCAAACATATTATGCTCTGAAATTGACATCTCAATAAAAATACATGGTGTTACCGCCCATTGAAAAAGCAATTATAACAAATCATGGAAGAGCAAATAACAATAGAATAGAGTGAGAGTTGGCTGATTCAAAAGGAATTGTTGGCAAAAGAATTACAAAGACAAAACCACGAAATCTACCACAGTAAAATTATTTCCTCTATCAAAGTGCCTCAGCAATGTAGCAGCTGTAAAAAGAACAGGAAGCATTTACAGAATGTCATAAATTTTTATCAAGTATTATAGGGATTCAACAGTATTTGCTTAAAAATAGAGTGTTAGATAGGGGATGTCATCCAATCAAGTAAAAAAACTTGTAATAATAGCACACAAGCCAGAAAAATCACCTATCTCAGGTCCAAAGACAGGAGAGGATACTCAGTTGCCGTAAAAAAGGTAAAGAAAGTTAAAATCATGATATGGGCACATTGATAGAATGACAAAGCTGACGATTCAGTATTATAGAAATACAACAAACTAATCCCACCTAAAAAATCAAACATATCATGCTTTGAATTTGACATCCCAAAAAAAAAAACATAGAAGAGGAACTAACAATTGAGTGAGAGTTGCCCCATTTAAAAGGAATCATGAGTAAATTAAATAAGAAGACGAAAGCCCCAAAATCAAGGACTAAATCAGAGAAAATTCGTCAAATGTGCCTACGAATGCCAAATGGGGAAAACCAAATTACCAGCCAGAGTTGCTGGGAAAACATACGAAAAGTGTATACCATGAACTAAAATTCGCAAGAAACACACAGGTAACACATTGTTGAATTACAAAATAAGTAAAGAGTGCTCACCAAACCATTAAAGTACATCAAATTCAAGGTAACTGCACAAAAATATAATGAAGAGGAGCTAAATAGCAAGAGATTAAAACAAAAAAAATGCAAGAGGCATATGTAACAACTGGCTAAAAAAAAGTGAGAGTTACCTCAGCTTCAGAATAACATGGTAATGAGCACAAAATGAAAACTCTACAAAGACATTAGTGAAAATAAATTATGGCGAAGGAAAAAATAGACATCTCTTATATTCAATCACCAAGAAAATAAGAGCATTATATGATATCATTTGCCTTCAAAAAGGTCAGAGTTTAATTTCAGCATGCACATGCAAATAGTCATAACATCTTTTATTTTCCAATATTCCATCACTAACAAAAAAAATCAGCTAGTTCAAAATGTGGGCTTAATATTCTTGAATCCTAAAATAAGAGAAGCTGAGTGAAGGTTACACAATCTGAACCTGTCAAAACACAACTTCTAACAATCAGTGGCAAAAAATGAGCAAGAAAGCAAACCCATTATTTTCCATCAATGGAATCAAACCAAAAACAACTAATCTCTGTTCCAACTATGTTGGTTACCGACCATAGCATCTCCTCTTCACCATTCTCAAAAAATGGCTCAACTCAAAGTCTAAAAAAAGTAACAACTTGGTTCTGCATTCAAGAGCCCCACTAAACAACCATTCAAAATATATAAATTAATACATAGTTGAGTGCAAATCAATATTATATGACATGTTAGATTGGCTTCTCAACCACTCATAAGTCATAAGTGTAGAGACAGTACCTTTAATGGGGCTACCCACCAAGACAACAACGAATCATTGATTATTATTTCCTTCTTGCTTTCCATCTCCAAAACCTCGCACTGCATTTCATTTGTACACAGAGTCTGCATCAAAGGCCCGAAATTTTCTTTAGATAAAAAATGAAGGCAGGTGTCAATCAGGTAAGCATATGAGTTCATTTCCCTAACAGGCATCTGCCAATAGATAAATGTAAATACTGTCTATTTGATTACAGCTTACAGAGATGATTTCTTATCCAAGTTTGAAGGTTTAAGAGATTTCCCTAACAGACATATGCCATTAAATAGATGTAAATACTGCCTATTTGATTACAACTTATAGAGATGATTTCTTATCCAAGTTTGAAGGTTTAAGAGATTACAGAAAGACCAAAAAACCCTGAGCTCTTGAACTTTGGTAACCAAAAATATCATAACAAAAATAACTTTAAGATCATAACTAAACTCACCCCAAAATGGCTGCGAACTGATGTCGATAACTAATCTTACCACGCCATGATGACAAACCCATCAGATGAAGAAATCTTATACAAAGGAGGAAAAAAAACATTGAACAACATTAGAGGTCATAAATTTTTTTATGCAACCAACTATAAAAACACTAACGATCATCGCCTTTGCTTTACCCAGATATTGATTGGTCCCTCCTCCTTCAGAATCCTTTGAATTACAATCAGAATTCAATCGTGCATCGATCGATACAACCTAAGACTCAACACTATTGCTTGTAACAAACGTAACAAACCTTCATTGATGTAACTTCTCTCTTAAATAGGAAATCCGAATGTATAAGAAGTTGTAACAAACGTTAGAAACTATACGAAACAGGTATACAATTTTAAAACAATATTTGGAATGGTGAATTGTAATTGATAGTGGAAAACTACATGGCAATTAATTGATTAGGTTGAACTAAAATTGAAGATAAAAAAAAATTGGAAAGAAATTTGATAAAGAAAGGTCCAGGAACATAGAGAAAAAGTACTTAGTTTGCCAAATATGTGAACTGATTGTATGGTAATCCCAATCTCCCAATGGAACATCGATATTCTGGTATGAACAGCAACACTTATTACTTATAAGTCTCTACACTAACATTTTTTATTTAACCACCTTTTTTTCTCTCTCTACACAAATTTGTATGTTAAAAGGCAGATAAATTTAAAATTGAAGGGAAGAATTTAAGAAGCCAAAGCACACACTAAAGAAATAGCTTACTCAGCAAAATGGTGAACTTGTGATAACCCATCAAACCACCATTCAAACCAATTACAACCCAAAAAAAACACAACGGGAGAAAAAAAAAAGAAAAGCAAATAAAGGAATAGAACAACCTAGGAAGAAGCATGAAGAGGGCAAAAACTCTCAAACACAAAAAATAAAAAAATCAACAAATCAAGCGCAGTGGTTGTAAATCGAGCAAGCACCCACAAAAATCAACAATCAATAGGGATAGGGACAACGAAAAGGCATAGGGAATCAGTGGAGCTCACCTTTGCGTGCCGGGAGTATCAAACACAGAGCTGAGGAATGATTTCGTAGTTTGTAAAGTAGATCGTCGGGGCGAGATAACAGCGATGGTAAAAGCAGAGTAAAAAGCATATGCATGAGTTGAGATTGGGAAAGTCGATGACGTAGAGGTAGGACGGCAAGTGAAAATATCCGATATTGCAGAGCACGCAGGCGACGAAAGAACGTGGGAGTGGAATACGGTGCGTATGGAACGACGTTGTTTTTCGTATCCCATCGTTAGCGAGAGCGTAGAAATAAGAACACATTAGTGCAAATGTCAGTTGCGTAAGTACGTAAAAAACTGTGACTCGCCATCTGAGAGCCCGAATCCCATGAACTTTAGAGTAAAAAAATAAATAAAAGTATAGATTGCATTTCCTTTGGAGGCTTACCAGCCTTCTTTGAAGTTGATAAATTTTTTTTCACGAAGCCTTTCAATATGCTTAGAGTGTGATGAACTACCCTTCGTCATCTAATCACAAGAAATTCAATTCATTAATATATTACAAAGCTAACACCAATATAACATGCACAATGTGATATCCAAAATCTCAAAAACTCAATGTCATAGACACTTATTATACAATATATTTTGGAATACATTGTGTAAAAATTAAAGAAATAATACTCAGTATCATTGTAATCAGCCATGCCAACGTAATTAATGTTAATGCAATAGTCAGTTCAATGTAATATACACATTTTACACACTTGATCATTGCTTCACTTTAACATAAATTATTCCAAAAAAACAACATCAAAGAACTCAAATTAAATTGAAAATAAAAAATAGAAATACAATGTAAGTAAAAAAAAACAAGATAAGTACTTTGGATATGTTTACATTGAGCAAAAAATTAAAGCCTCAAATGAGGTCTCACATTACAATTATAAACATTGTCACTGGTTAATTACAAAAATCATTTATACTTTAATTTCAAACACTAAAAACTCACATTTTACATGGAATACAATGTAATCAGATCCGTAAACATTGCAAAAATTTCTTAAAACGTTGACAAAAACAATGAACAATATGAAGAAAAAAATTAGAATCAGACAGCGTAATAAAAATCATAAAAAACAACAAAATATACCCTTCAAAAAAAACTTAACAACATTGACTACTTAAATATGTTTTATTAACTTTGATAATAAAAAATAAAAAAAACGTATCAGTTCATTAGCTCCTCAAAAATATCATCTTATGCAACTTCAAAAAAGAATCTATTCATTAAAAAAGAAGAAGATACAATTGCAAATAAACTTTCAGTGTAATAAATAACCTTGCCTCAACTTGTTTTGAGGGGATTAAAAATGGTGTATGAAGAGGTCATGTAGCTTGAACGAGCTTCAAAAGCACTAAGATTCAACCTCAAATTCGCTGGAGAAGAAGCTAGAAGGTATGTTTCAGTGCAAATGGGTTTTTATTGGGACAATAGCCTTGATAATGGTAAAATAAAGTAATCATAGTTA
Organism: Euonymus europaeus; assembly: GCA_963580455.1. Classification (NCBI taxonomy): domain Eukaryota; kingdom Viridiplantae; phylum Streptophyta; class Magnoliopsida; order Celastrales; family Celastraceae; genus Euonymus; species Euonymus europaeus. The sequence goes on along the minus strand of OY756957.1, from coordinate 9,388,682 downwards.
ACTGTGATTAGACATGTCAGTGTAATAGCTTTGACATGCACAGTCAATTTTAAAATTACACTGATTACATTACACCGTGTCATTACACCGATAATGTGTTTGGTGACCAACATAACATTGACACCAATGGATTACATACAACAATGTATTTCATCAACAAACACAGTATTCCAAACCTGTTAACAGCTAGAAGTTTATCAAAGTCTCAATGTAACATACTCTGTCTACAGAAATTTACCAAAACAATATCTTAGCACCTTAAAATCCCAAAAAAAAAAAAATGACAACAATATTTAGATGTATGCCATAGAACTGTACTAAATGGAAACATAATCAGAAAATTTAACATTGACTTGATCACCGCTATTGCAAAATCCATACCCATTTATATTATTTCAAAAACAAATAAATGTCAAAAAGGTCGTACCTTTAACAATTTCCAGCGATATTAGCCTCTTTTCTTGACGGGAAATGGCCTTGAATCGCAGTTTGCTATGGTCATCGATGCTTTCGCCGGAAACAATGGAGCTTCGACATGGGTTATCAGAGAGAAAATTCCTAAAAATTTGTGTGCTTTAGATAGGTCATATAGTTTTCACTCAATGTAACCGTGGTTAAATCAACATTGGGATTTGTGTCCAAATGAGTTCAAATGTGGGCCACCGTTTTTGAATTTATCAGTTTTGAATTACATTTTGCAGGGATTTGAAATTGCATTGTATATGTAGTATTACCGTTTGTAAATGAGTATGTATAGTGTATTTTAGAAACTCATTTTACATATCATTGTTGGAGATGCTCTTATATGTAAATATACATTTATAATGAAACATTATTTAACTAATATATAATATTATAGATCATAATTTTTTTTGAATTTTAGGATATTTTGAACAGTACTCTAATAAAGTGTATTAAGAATTAAGATATGTGAGTTTGTTTTGCATGTGTTAAGTAAGTATTTTGTATGTTTACTTTCATTATTAAATAATTATGAAGTTGATTGCATCATTTCAATTTATTTATTTAGGTTATTAATATAATGGATGTGATTGAGTATCATTCATGGATGAACAATTGATTAGAATCGTATATAGTGAGAATTACACGAGAGTTCATTAATGGGGTTTTAGAGTTCTGTAATACCCCATCTTGAAAAAATAAAAGCAATTAAATAAATAAAAATAAGAATTTAAAATAAATTAAGGGTTTATTATGAAATGAAATAAATTTATAGGGTAAAAAAAAGAAATGTTAGAAGGGTTTAAAATATATATAAAAATAATTTTGTTGTTAATGATATAAAAAATGAGAAAAAAGAAAAAATTAAAATGAAACTATTGAAATTATAAGCGACTTTGAAAAGCACCGATGACACAATAGCTCAGTTGATTCACAAAGAGAGAATAAGAAAAGAAGGACAGAGAAAAGTGCTCAACTTTTATTTCTCTTACATACATCTATATATGAGTAGTATGAATGACAATAATTAATTTGTATGACATACATATTAATGACTTAATAATTCAACCATATTAATGACGTAGGACATCCATATTAGTGATAATAATAATTCATAACACTCCCTTTTAGATGATCACGTACTCGAAAAATATGTCTCATTAAAATCTTACTTAAGAAAAATTCAATAGGATAAAAACTTTGGTGAAGAAAAAATAATACATCATTCTTGTATTGCAACTGAGTGAGATCAGTGAGAAGATTGTCTCGTTAAAATCTTGTCAAGGAAAACCCTATAGGAAAAACATTGGCCGAAGAAAAAAAAGAATACAATTCATACCACTGTCTTCACATCTTTACTCCCCTGATTCAAGAAGAAATTTGAGTTGCCGTATACCAATGCTATAAACTAACTTCTTTAATATTGCAGATGGCAACGCTTTAGTGAATAAATATGCTAGATTATCATAAGAGCAAATATGTTAAACATCTATATCACCACTCTTCTGGAGTTCCTGTGTACTGAAGAATTTTGGGGAGATGTTTTTAGTCCTTTCTCCTTTTATGTATACTCCTCAAAGCTGAGTTATACATGCAACATTGTATTCATATAATACTATTGGAATACTCTTAACAGATTATAATCTACACTTTTCTTGAATATGAGAAATCATTCATCTCAACCACACACATTCCCGATTAGCTTCGTAAATTACATTATCTTATAATGATTGGAGGAAGTTGTTGTGAGTGTTTGCTTTACTGATTTTCAAGAAATAACAGTATTTCCAAAAATAAATACATAGTCAGTCTAAGACTTTGCATTGTGAGGGTCTGATAGATAACCAACATATGCATATACTACCAACTGAGAGTTGGGATCATATGAGTAGAATAGACTCAAGTTGGTTGTACTTCTCAGATAACGCAAAATATGTTTAACTTCATTCCTGAATCGTTGAGTAGGAGCATAATTATATTTTGCTAGTAAATTCACAGCAAATGCAATAACTAGCCTGGTACCATTTGTTAAATACATCAAAGATTCAATTACACTCAAATATGGTACTTCTTGACCAAGTAATGCTTCCCCCTCATCTTTAAGTCGAAATGATTTTTTTCTTAACATCAAGTGAACGAACTACCATTTAAGAACTCAAAAGATGTACTTTATCCATGTAGAATTGCTTTAATATTTTTTTCCCAGATAAGTAGATTGTTGAAGTAAGATGTCATTATTCAAATATTCAATTTGAAGACTGAGACAATATTTTGTCTTACCCATATTTTTCATCTCAAATTCTGCTTCAAATAATTAGCGATTTTAGTAAGCTCTTTGGGAGTCCCAACTAAATTTAAGTCATCGACATAAAAAAAATAATTATAAAAAATCCAAATTCTGACTTTTTAATAAATATGTATGGACAAATCAGGTCACATATAAACCCTACTTTAATAAAGTATTCACTTAATCGATTGTACATGAGTCCGGATTGTTTTAATTCATATAGTGAAAGATGGATTTTGATTGAACACAATCCTCTAGGCTTTACTTGAGGCAATCGAAATCCTTCAAGGATTTTCGTATAAATTTCACTATTCAACGATCCATATAGATAAATTGTTACTACATCCATAAGACGCATAGTCAATCATTCAGCGACTGTCAAGTCAATTAAAAATCTAAAAGTGATTCCATGCATGATAGGGTAATATGTTTCATCATAATCAATCTCAATGGTCTTCCACGCATTTGACATGGTTTTATTTCATCACTTGTTTTTTGTCCTACATTGATACGTGCACTAGAATTTCTAGCTGAAATATGTGACTGCAAATTTATTTCACAATATTATTAAATGCATCAGGTAATTGAGTAGTCATATATTGTAAATGAACAATTTTTTGAACTTGAAGTTCACATTACTTTATTTGTTGATCAAAATGTGATTATGTCATAGTGTTCCAAATAATATCATAATGTTTACGAGATTTAAAATCTTTGCTTCCTAAATGAGGAAAAATATATTCATCAAAGTGACAATCTGCAAACTTAACTGTGAAAAATCTCTAGTTGATGATTCAAGATATCAAATAATAGAAGGGGAATCAAAATCAACATAAATATCAAGTTCACATTGTGGTCTCATCTTAGTGCGTTGTGGAGGTGAAATAGAAATATAAACAGTACAACCAAAAATGCAAAAATGTGAAATATTAGGTTGATAACCTAACACTAGTTGTAAAGGTGAATATGAGTGATGAGTAGATGATCTAACTTGAATTAATGATGCAGTATGTAAGATTGTATGTCTCAAAGCATCAAAAGATAATTTGTTTTCAAAAGAATAGGCTTAGTAATCAACTTGAGACTCTACTAAACTATTTTGACTATTAGTGTGTACAATAGAATGTTCAACATCTATATCTAATGACATGCAACAATCATTAAATGCTTGAGAAGTAAATTCATCAACATTATCCAGCCAGACATACTTAATGAGATAATTTGAAAGTTGTTCATGTAAACAAATAATTTTCACTACCAAATACAACATTAGTGGTAGATAATAAACACACATGGTAGATGATGCATATATCAGAACATAAAGTAATAAAATGGTTTACGTGATGGATAAATAGGTCCATATATATCTCTATGAATACGTTGTAGGAAGTTAGGAGATTCTACACCTACCTTTAGGGTCGATTGTCTCATAATCAAATTTTCTTGTGAACAAGTAACGCACAAGTGATCTTTAGGTAAAAGAAACTTACGATTTTTTAATGAATGTCCATTTTTATTTTCAATTATTCTACGTATCATGGTAAAGATGTACTATCAATAGGACTAGACTGATAATTTTTAGCAATAGATCATTGTTCTAGTAAAACACCTACTAAGAGAGAATTCTTTGTATATCCTTTATGACGATATTGCTCCTACAATATCCTATTAGAAGCATAGGATTTGGAAAATATTTTTTCCAACTTATCTACCTCAGTAATATTCCTACCACAAAATATAAGCTATGAGGTAATTTTGTACATGACAGAATTATACTGATGGAATGATTTGTAATATTGCAACTTGAGGAGCATCCAGTCATAACGAGTTTTTGGGAAGATGACATTCTTCTGGTGTTCATACCTCTCTTTTAAGTTATTTCATAACTGAAGAGGATTTTTATCCTTGAGATATTCAGCTTTTAATTCCTTATGAAGGTGGTGACGAAGGAAATCATTGATTTAGCCCGATTCTATGAGAATTTAGTATTTCCATCTTTAATGGTTTTCTCAAGATCCACAACTTCTAGATGAATCTCGACATTAATAATTCATTATAGATAATTTCTTCCAAAAATATCACGGGTCATAAACTCTAAATTTTTTAAATTTAACATAATTAAAATATTATAAGAAACTTAGGAAAATATAGATATGAGGGATTTCTTGCTTACAAATATGAGGGATTGCTTACTTATAACCTGAAAAACTTGCTTTCAGTACAGCATCAGAGACTCATGCAAATAACGTGTTGAAATTAAGTGACTTTGAAAGGCACCGATGACACAATAGCCCAGTTGACTCACATATAGAAAAAGGCGAGAGAGAGAGATAGAGAGAATAAGGAAAGAAGGACAAAGAAAAAAGTGTTCAACTTTTATTTCTCTTACGTACATATTTATATAAGAGTAGTATTAATGAAAATAATTAATAAGTGGGTCGTACATATTAATGACTTAATAATTCAACTAGATTAATGACGTGGGTCATCCATATTAATGGTGACAATAATTCATAATAGAAACATCACTTTGATACCTGGTTGGTCTTCCTACTGTGTTGAGAGTGAGAGGTCTTGTGTTCGAGTATTCCCTTCTACCAATTTGAGTGGGATTTATCACCATTATGGTGAAAGTTATAAAAGAAAGAGGGTTACCTCCCTTTGTGAAGCCCACCAGCCCATTGGGCCTTCGTGTTTGTGTTGGCTATTCCCTTCCTTAGTATGGAAAAAAAACCAAATTGAACTTCAATCTAAACTAGATTAAACTGTAATCTAACCCAAATGCATCTAAAAAGGGATTGAAACACCATACAAAATCCTAAATTTGTTGAAAACTTAGAATCGATAAACGAAACCCTATCCTGGAACTATAGTCACTAAAACCCTATCCTAAATTTGTTGAAAACTTAGAATTGATAAACGAAACCCTATCAAGTGGGTGAGCTTGACTGATGATGAGCGGTAGTGTGTATATCGATCCTCGAATTAGGGTTCTCAATGAAAGAGGAACATTTTGTCTTTGTTTAAGCCAACCTATTTTTTCACTTGGATTTTGTTTCATTTAAGGAAAAATTCACCTCATTAATTAATTGATACATCAGTTGAAATGGACAAAAAACCTATAGGAGGGCTAATGTGAGTCGTTTTCTTAAGTGCAGGGTGAAACTTTGATCTGAAAAAATAGAGGGGCTCAAGTGGTCCTTTTTTGAAAGTGCATGGGCATTTTCATTATTTATCTTACAAAAAGAACCTTCACCCATTTTCTTTTTAATGAAAAAAGAGGTAAAAGTCTTCTTACTTTGGGTTCATACAAGCCAGTACTAAGACCCTCAAAGTCTTTCCTCTAGTTTGTAGATAAAATTTACAGACTTGTAGTTGGATAAGCAGGTTTATGCACTAGTTGCCTTTTCACCTTGGAATAAAAGTTTTCATACCAGTATCCACTTTGTCTCATATTCCTCATTTTGTCTCCGTACCAACAAACACCAACACAACTTATTCTCTTCATTTGCAAGCTAAACTCACCACACTCTCTAAATCCTTCAATTTCTTTCCATCTTTAGGCTTCTTCTTAAGGTCATCCCAACAACTTTAACTTGTTTTCCATGACTCTTTTCTCTCTCTAACTCATCTTATCTTTTGTTCTTGTTTGAAGCTTCTTAACACAAATCCTAGCCAAACTTGATTTGGAGACCAATACCAATAGGACTTCAAGGGAGTTCATTTAACTTCTTTCCACTATTTTGGTAACAATTCTAACCCTCTCCAAGTGATATAGTAATTTAGAGATTTCTAGTGTTTATATAAATTGGAGATTTTTACGGAATTGATTATTTGATAAATTTTAATGAGTAATTAGGCATTGTTATGGATATGTTAGATGTAATCTTTGTCGATTTTGAAGCATGGGGTCGTTTGGGTTGATTTGTGCATTTTTGACAAAGAGGTATGAATTTTTCTTTCTTCTTGTTAAACTCTCCATTATTCAATTTATGTCTTCCTTACTTTAATTTTTGAAAACTCACATATGTTGTTCGATTTATTGACTTTGTCTGGCTCCTCTTTGTTTATTCAAAGGAAGACTGAAACTCCTACTATGATTCTTTTTTTTGGTAATTCCTTCAATTGAGTTATTATATATGTATATGTGCATTGACCTATAAACGTAAGCCTCATGATTTGGCTCAAGGGTCAGGGCTGGATTCCGAAGGCTGAGTCTGCCCAACCGCTTAGGCCAAGATCGGGTTGGCCCAAAAGATGGCACAAGTATATATATATATATATATATATTCTAGCACTTCAGCAAGATTTGAGATAGGTATGACTGATGCGTACTTTTGGGTTTAAATCCCAATTTAAATGTCAATTGATAGCTGAAATTCAAATTCAGTTCAACTATCTTTTGAGGTAAGTTGAGATAAGTTACCTTGACAAGGTCTATAACTAAATCTATACTTCAAGTTTGAAGACTTTTGGAGGTGTCAAGAGCACAGGTCATCATAGATGTGTTGATTCGAATCAAAATACACTAAATGAGATGTGCAGGCAAGGTCTTTAGGTAAAAGATAAGGTTGTAATCTTGATTCAACATAGTGGATTGTATTGATAGATTGATCGCTCTTAGACTCGAGGTTTTTTCCCTGTTGGGTTTTTCTTTTTAAATTGTGGTGTTCATTCTTTATTTTTTTTTCACTATTTCCATTTCACATTGATTAACCATTTTGGTGAGAGACACCAAATTCTTAATTGGTATCAGAGCAGGTGTCAAGATGGAATCACAAACTAATCAAATACCATAGTTCAAGGGTACAAAACTACTCATACTAGAAGGCACATATGAGAGCCTATTTGAAATTCTTGGATGAATGTATTTGAAAATTAGTCGTGAGAGGTTAAAAAGAACCAGAAACTACCAATGAAGAAAGTAAAAAAGGTTATTAAACCTCTTGATACTTAAAATAAAACTGATCTTGAAAATACAGGTTGGAATAACAAGGTTATGAATCATTATTTTCTGCCTTGAATATTGATGAGTTTCATAGAATCTCACATTATAATAAGGCCAAATAAGTGTGGGACTTACTTGAGGTAACTGATGAAGGAACTATCTCAGTCAAACGTGCAAAACTAAAACGATTATCGACCATGTTTGAAAATTTGAGAATGGAAGAAAATGAGACATTTGATGAGTTTTATATAAAACTAAGTGATGTTTTCAACACATCCTTCACTTTGGGAGAGCCAATTGAATTTGGTACCCAAAAATCATCTCCACAAAGTTCTTGGTGGTTCAAGGCGAAACGACTAGCAAAGCGATTTTAGGCAGGCCATGGCTCCATGCACTGGAGGCCGTTTTTTGAGCTACCATCACATGATTCATTTTATACATGATAGGAAGATGTATGAAGTTAAACGAGATTAGCCAGACCCAACAAAAGAGGTGGCTAATGCAAGGAAGGAAACCTGCCAGGTCAATACCATGGTCGGAGAATCACAAGTGTAGGTCGAGCCAAGAACTGATCCGTAGAAGAAATCCATAGAGAAGTTGGAAAGAATTTTGATCGATGAAATGGATGAGGAAAGATACTTCCTGATAGGAACGAACCTTCACACCTATGAGAGAGAATCCCTACTGGGGTTGTTAAGAACAAACATATGAGTGTTTGCCTAGACCCCACAGGAGATGCCAAAGATTGATTACTCGGTGGCAAGTTATCGTTTGAATGTTCGACCATAATTTAAGCTTATCGTCCAAAAGGCCAAAAGATTGGCCTTAGCGCACGCTGAAGCAGCGATGAAGGAAGTATAGAAGCTTGCGAAGGTAAACGTCATTCAGAAAGTGGAGTACCCAGAATGGCTGTCAAACATAGTGGTTGTGAAAAAGAAGAATGAAACTTGGAGGGTTAGTGTAGACTTCACCGAATTGAATAGGGCCCAAAGGACCTATACCCTCTCCCAAAAATTGACCATACTGCTACAAGGTTATGCCCTTCGTATTGAAGAATGCGGGGGCAACTTATCAATGACTTATCACAAAAAATATTTGAGGAGATAATCAGCCGGATGGTCAAGGTGTACATTGACGATATGGTTGTTAAGTCAAGACAAGAGGTGGATCATCTTTCCGACCTTTAAGCGGTTTTTGATGTATTGAGGGCTTACAAGCTGAAGCTTAATGCATCAAAATGTGCCTTCAGAGTAAACTTAGGAAAGTTCCTCGGCCACTTGGTGGCAAGAAGAGGGATAGAGGCAGACCTAGATCAGATCATTTCCATAAGGAATTTGAGGAGGCCGAGTACCGTTAAGGAGGTACAAAGACTAACAAGAATAGCAGCTGCCCTCAATAGGTTTATCAGTCTGTCTTCAGTCAAATGCCACCCCTTTTTCAAGCTCTTTAGGGGTGTTATTTGGTTCGAATGGGATGATAAGTTCGATCGAGCACTTGATGATTTAAAATGCTACCTCCAATCAGCTCCCTTTCTGGCAACACCAAAAGTCAGGGAGAAGTTGAGAGTGTACTTGGCCGTCTCTGAAATAGTTGTCAGTGCGGTCCTCTTAAAGGTGGAGGAAAGAGAGGAACAACTAATTTATTACATAAACAAGACATTGCTTGAAGCTAAAATGAGATACGCGCCTCTCGAGAAGTTATTTATGGTTTGATAATAAACATAAGAAAGTTGAATAATTACTTCAAATGCCATTCGGTGGAAGTGGTCACCGCTTACCCGCTGAGGAATGTCCTCTCCAGAGTAGAGTTGGGACAATACAAACTACAATTTGTCCCAATGAGAGTTATCAAAGGATAAGTTATGGCAGACTTCTTAGCTGAGTTCACCATTCCACCCCCTGGCGAAACAAAAGGTCCTTTGGGTCCTAGAAGTTTTCCCGGCCAATAGTTGGAAGCTAATGGTAGACACATCTTCAAATAGGAGAGGCTCCGGGGCAGAGATAGTGTTGACTTCTCCGAAGGGGTTCACTATAGAGCAGATCATTATGTTGGGTTTTAAAACAACAAATAATGAGTTGGAGTATGAAGCACTTCTATGTGGACTACATAAAACACTCAAACTTGGAGTAAAAAAGTTGAAAGTTAGTTCGGAGTCGCAGTTAATAGTTGGCTAGTTGACTAGACAATATGCCGCAAAAAGTAAGTCTATGTTGCATATCTAGCCGAAGCCAAAAAAATGACGGAGAGGCTGGAGGACTTTGAGATTTTGTAGATCCCAAGAGGGTAGAATAGTCACGTTGATGCTCTAGCTACCCTGACATGAACTGAACAAGATACAGTATGGTGAACCATAACTGTTGACATTTTGAAACAACCAATTGGTGTTATCCCTAGGTTTCCTTAACACATTATAGTTTTGATGATTATTCTCATTATCATCTGAATTGTAGGTTAAATACTTCAATAGCTTAGCCCTGTTTGAGGATCATAGTCAGTATAGATCTGCCTAGATTTTGATGAAGCGGGATGCACCACAACAAGTGGAAGGCTCATAAGTCCTTGACTACAACTACATATATAACGCAACACTCACATTATGTTTAATCTAATTTTTTTTAGGGTGGATTGCGGTGTGACATGCATGTGCATAATGGAATGTCTGATCAAGCACAACAACATCCCAAAAAAATGAACAAGATCGACATTGTCAAGCATAGGGCCATCCTGATCCACAACTTTCTCACTGATATGAAATATTCTTGAGGTATCAAGCATTGATTTTACAACTTCATTGTAAATTTTGTTATGACTGCAAATAAATGAACTGTTCCCAAACTCTATTTGTAGTCCTGTATTTTGTATATGAAATGACATTGTCTACCAATGTAATTTCGACCATTAGTAATATAATATGCTGTGTAATTTCTAATATATGGATGATTATTATGGGTTATATATAAAGACAATATCTGTGACTTGCCATTTTATGCGAGTTGTTGTTCTTTTCTTTTTTATATAGAAATTCCAAGATATATAACTAGAATTATATCATGTCTAGATATCTCGATTGTCTACAGGGTTTATCAGTGTAATTAAGTTAGTATACAATGTTATTGTACCCCAAAACAACGTAATAGTGATGGTTAACAACGGAGTTACGTATGAACTAAAGATTTAACATATATTAAATACATACATGTAGGTGCATCATCTGACCCATATATTATACAGGTCATCGAAATAACACAGGTGCAAACCTACCAAAACAAATGAATTACATTGATCACTGGAGCTTTTATCATCATACTTCAAGTCTCGGATGTCTACCTATTTGATCGATGTAAACCTTTTTTATCAGTGTAATTCAGGTGGTGAACATTGTTTTTTTCCAACAAAACAAAGTAAAAAGCATGACATACAAGTCATGACAAATAGCAGCCACCAAAATATAAAAACACATAAACAAAAATTATCTATAGACAATCCGTTTGTGCTAATCACCTTCAATTTCAACGTCCTCCTGGTAATTTCCATGCAATGGTGCATTTGATGTGCTGTAAGTACCCTTGTGCTTTCTTCAAAAAAATCCTATTTTTTTATCACACTTGGAGGGCAACCCTTCCCCCCATTTTACAGCAGGATCACTCGGATTGCCATTATCTATAAGCATAGTTGTACTTGTGATGAATGTCATGCTTTGAAAACAAGCATCAATCCATGCCATGATATTTTCATAATGAACTTCCTTCTCTACTGCCAAATCGATGATACGATTAAATGATTTACACATTTCATCATACCATCGCTACTCCGCAGTTGTTATCCACCCAACATAATTCAACTTGACACGTGAATGACACCTTCTAACATTCTTCCTCCATCGCCTTAATATATATTGATCTAGAACTAGCAAATCATCATTTTCTATCAAGACAACTAGAGCATGCCTACCCAAAATACCAAGAAATTCAAACCTCAAAGAAGAACAACTAATGTCGATGTTATTGTACTAGACAGTGAACATGTCCTTCTTTCTCCAACCATCTCCATCTATGACATCTTTCTGAATAATGTATTTACTATAGGCCACTTTTCAACAACTTTGATCCCACAGTACATCATGTCAATCAACTCTTTTTGGAATTCCACAAATTCTTGAGCTGTGTATACACTTTGCATCTGCTTCTCCATATCATAGATTGTAGAACACGATATTTGCTTGTTCAAAGATTTAAAGTCAGCCTCGCTCTCCTTCTCCACATTCCTCCTTAAGGCATTGTCATACTACTCTACGAAATGCTTTAAAGATATCTTCGAGTCACGTAACCCTAAAAAAATGTATTCATGCTCTCACTACAACCCGTCGTAGAAATCTCAGTCCATAAATATTTTTTCACAAAAATCGAAACCCACATATGCTGCTGTGAATGTAGCCCAGTCAACCACACATCACTCTAGAGATCATATATGTAAATAAGCAAGCCCCACAATTTTGTCAATAATAAATGTAACAGGAAACAAACAATTATTACCATTACACTAAATTGAACCTAAAATACATTTAAACATATTTTTATTACTTTATGAACATCGTAATTACATTGTACAGAAACGAAACAGTGTCTTCAAAATGTATCTCCAAAAATAACTGTAATAAAATCAATAAATTAACTTCAAACTCATCAATGCTTTGTGAATCAAAGACACCATTAGCCAACATTCTCGATAGATCGTCATATAATTCATGATAACCCAATTTCTCCGGAACCTTCTTCATTATGTGCCACAAACAAAGTCTCTGTCTCGTATTTGGAAATATAATTTCTATTGCATTCTTCATGGTACAATCTTGATTAGTAATAATATCCTTCGGTGGAACACTCCCCATATATGCTAACCAAGTCTTTAACAACCACACAAACGTGTCTCTGTCTTCGCTGGATATCAACCCACAATCGAGCAAAATAGAATGATCATTATGGTTAACACCAACAAATGGGGCAAATGAAATGTCATACTTGTTGGTCAAATATGTCGTGTCAAAAGTTACAACATCACAAAATTCTTGATATGCCGCTCAGCTTCGCGGATCCACCCAAAAAACATTCCTCAAATGTCCATCGTCATCCCAATCAATCAGTGAAAAGAATCTATCATTGCTCGACTGCATTCTCAGTAAATAACTCTGCATTGCATTTACATCTCCTTGACCAAGACGCATGCATCACACTTTATGTAATAGATTCCTCATGTCTTTCTCTAAGAAAGACAACTTCTCATGCCCCCGACATAAATTACCATCGAATTATAATTCTTGTTCGATCTATTACCAGCTATGTCATTGATTTCAAGTTGCCTCTTCACATGTGCTTTAATATCCCGATTACATTTGAAGAATCTACTTTGACTAGGACTCAGATGATGGTTGTGCTTGTCACCAAACATTGTAATCTCTTACTTATCATCGACATTAAGTCGTCTTGCCATCCTTGCCTTACAATCATTCTTCGAATGTGCCCGATGATTTATGAGATTTTTTTGATAGGCTTACATATTTGTCTGACCTTCCACAATTGAAACTCAAATACTATGCATCCCATTTGCTTCGATTATTATACGAACCACATAAACATCACAACCCATCAATTTAACAGTCTGTCAGCATCATTATCGTGACACAATACATGCTAAAATAACAACCAAACTTGTCAAGTCATTTTCCTACCTTGATATCTCTATTGAAGATGATGTTGAACCCACTATTTCAAATCAAAATCATAACTTGTTGAAGATGATGGAGCATATGAAACCCAAAACTTGTTGTCCGCCAATATCGTAGCTTGACCCTTGCTTAAGGATGATTTCGATGTTGCTTTGAAAAATGCCAAGCTTGTATAAAAGGAGTTTGTGCTACGATGTTGTCGATTTCGACTAACTAACAAGCCAAAACAGAAAGAAACAACAACTTACTAGGCAAAAGAAGCGAACGTGATAAGGGCAACCACAATAAGAAACTCTTAATGGCCCATTAGATTTTAAAAATGGGTCCCCACATCTATCTTACAAAAATACAACTCTCAATACAATCAAATCAGCATAACACATATTTCAATACTACCACATCAGCAAAACACATCTCCCAATATAAAATCATTATCAAACCCAACAACTTTCTTATCCTTCATACTATCCCTATCAAATTTACACCAAAATCAAGACTCGGTCCCACCTTTATTACAAAAACTCAAGCCACATCATCATCCACATAACCAAAATACATATCCCAATACAACCACATCAACAAAATACATTTTTCAATACAGCCACATCAACAACTAATGACCCATTATCTTTGGCACCATTGTGGTTGCCCTAAGTAAGCCAGCAGAAATCATGACACAATCTTGACAAGCAGGAATCATGACATGAATTTAAAATTGGCTAACCCAAGTTATCCTATGTGCCATGCTAAGTTGTCATGCCACCTAGGATATGGACGATTATTTATAATTAGTCTATGGATGATTAGAGTTTGCGATCTTCTTTAACCCCAAGATCAATTCATTTAAGTCTTCCTTGTTTAAATTCAAATATAATATTTTATATGGTCAGATCATTTGACCGTTTACATTATAATTCATATATTGAACAAATGACAACGTTCTTTGCTGATATACTTCTTCTCCTCTGTCTTTTTCTTCTACTTCTCATCTCAATTTCTTCCCAATCTACCGAACTTCAACTTCCGACAAACATATTATAAGTAACATTATTTCATGGTATCAGAGTCAACAATGGTTCTACAGCAATCATAAGCAACTGATAGTTCTAACATCTCACAATCTTTGGCAGAAGCTCACAAGCCTTACTCCTAAATGGAGTTAATCAGCACACAAGTGTGCATGGCATCTCCACTATTGGTTCTGGTATCTCTAATGCTCCAAACATTGGTATTTCTCAATCATCATGACCCTCTCTTTCTACATATATTCCTTCTACTCTACCACCCATTATACCCATACCACCTAATTTAACCACTCATTCTTTCTTTATTTCTTGAGCACCACAACTACTACCACTACCCCCACCAACCAATCCTGTTCAAAATCCCTATCATTTCATGCCTAATGATTTTTTAGCCTATTTTGATCTAATTGAGGCCAATTATCATGTTTGGAGTTGCAATGTTCTTCTTGCACTAAGAGCCAGAAATAAGACAGCTTTTATTGATGGTTCTTTATCCACTCCACAGACTTATGATTAGAACAATCAATTATAAAATCAAGTAAATAATATTATCATGTCATGAATCTTAAGTTGAGTGTATCAACCTGGACTAGTGCAAGGGAGTTGTGGATTGATCTCAAAAATAGATACTCTGCCATCAATGCAGCCAAAATTTTTGAAATTATGAGAGATGTTTCCACCATTAAACAAGGTAATAGATCTATTATAGAGTATTACTCAGCCATTAAAGCTCTTTGGGATGAATTGCAGGAGCATCAAAAGATAGTCCCATGCAAATGTGGAGACAAAGACCATCTTTTACCTCTGCTTGAAACCAGAGAAGTCTCTAAGACTCATGTAATTTTTGATGGGTCTTAATGAGGGCTATAGCCATATCAAAAGTCAAATTCTTATGATGAATCCGGTTCCAAATGTTACTAGAGCTTTCAATGTTTTACTTTAAGGAGAAAGGACTCGGCATATTGGTAACATAGACAAAACTATTCCAAACAGTGCTTTTGCCATGCTAGTGTTCAAAAACACATCCAGCAATTTCAACATGAAGAATTCCAAAAGACAACATCAGACACAAAACAAGAAAGATCCTAATATGTTTAACAAGTTCTCACGGAATAATAAAGAAGGCATGTACTACAAGAAGAAAAATCAAAACACTGAAAAGTGTTTCAAGTTTTTGGTTATCCTCCACGAAGGAAACAAAATACCAATGGTAGACCTTACAATGTAAATCATGTTACAACTAACCTAGAAGCTGAAGGAAATCAAGTTGTTGATCTCTCCAACATATAATGCTAGTAAATTATGGATTTCCTCAAGACTAAGGTCAATGGTGAGACATACAACAATCTCGATTCGCAACAACACATTGTTTCAGTCAATGCCATTGCAGGTACTCCTATTCACTATTCTGTAAAAAATTTAAATAAGTGGATAGTGGTGCTACTGATCACGTTGTGTGTCATTTATCTCTTATTCATGCATTTCACACTACTAAATATTTATTTGTCACTCTAACAAATGGAGACAAACATTCTATAACTCATACTGGTACTATTAAATTTACAGGGCAGATTTCCTTGACTAATGTCTTATGTATCCCTAGTTTCACATTTAATTTGATTTTTGTGAGTAGACTCACAGATACAAGTAATTTTTCTATATTATTCTCTAAAAACTAGTGTGAACTGCAGGTAACAGTCACCTTGAAGAAAACTGGAATGGGCTTGGTCAATAAAGAACTCTATTTCTTCAAGACTCTAGAAGACATTCCTAGCTCATCTTTTGCAAGAACCAACTCTGTAATTAGTAGTAAGACTTGACATTTAAGGTTAGGACATCCATTAGATAGTGTATCTCAGATATTACCTAAACCTACGGCATGCACCCGTGACTAATAATCTCTCATTACTTACACATTTTAGTTTTTCTCTCTCCACTTTTCCCGTTTTGTATATTTTACAAACCACCCTATCAACAAGCCTGTCAAAATACACTGTCACGTACTCCATAAGAAAATTGTAGAAGCTGAAATCTACAATTGCTGAGGTGTCAGCTTTATAGAATTTAGCTTTGGATGCTGGTCAATGATGAATCTACAAAACAAGGAAATTCATATAAATAACCCAAAAACCGACTATGGGGTGTGATTAGTCGTTGGGGCTCAGATGTGAGAATAAAAATTTCCCTTTGAAGGTGAATCAAAAATAAGTTTAACTGGTAGAAGGTTTATGCTTTTAGATATACTTCTAGAAAATATATTGTCAGAACAATTCTTGATTGCAAGGGAAGGATGACTAACTTTTTAGTAGGGATCCATTCTAGAAAAGGCGATCTCCTTCCACAAATAGAAGACCACTATTTATGGTTTTTCAGTTTTGAAAAAGAATCAAGGATTTTTGCTGGACAAATTTAGGGTTCCTGCTGATTGATCCAAATGTCTTTTCCAATGTGTTATGATTGAAAGGCCCATATACTAAAAATAGGTCGATTTACTTTTGTAAGACAAAAAAGGATGGATATCTTTTTATTGAATAGACCACAACACACACGGTACAGAGACAGAATACATCTCTATTTAAAATCGATAATTCTAAGTAGACATGAAATCTCATATATACCACACTATAATCTACCGATGTGGTAGTTTACAAAATAACCTAAATGAAACACCTAGCGATTAATAAGGACTAAACACACCAAAACGCAACACGTGATTAATTTTTTTGAATAGACCACAACACAACCCTATCAAGAAAGTCTATTTAAGTAAACTTCCGGGATAAAATATATATTAATAATATACCAACAGAAAATACTAACCGACACCTAGTCGTATTGCACTAGGCGTCCACTTACCATGTCAAGTACCTATTAGCAATGTAATCGCCAAACATCCTCTCAACACCACCTGCTTGCAATC
Organism: Euonymus europaeus; assembly: GCA_963580455.1. Classification (NCBI taxonomy): domain Eukaryota; kingdom Viridiplantae; phylum Streptophyta; class Magnoliopsida; order Celastrales; family Celastraceae; genus Euonymus; species Euonymus europaeus. The sequence goes on along the minus strand of OY756957.1, from coordinate 9,371,318 downwards.
AAGTGGGCCTACTGTTGAGTGAGCCTTGCATTAGAAGGTTCTAGTCAACAAGTCGTTTGACTAAACCAGCCTCTTTTTGGTCATAACAAAAACTAATCAAAATATGGATCAACTGTTGGAACGCCTCGCAGAGGTGCCTCCACACTAGGCACTCAATTATCATACAATATCAAATTCGATACATAAAAGTAAATTGTAAAATTGGATAGTAGCACCAAGCAATAACCAAATGCAAAGAAAAGTCATTCGGTTCGATAAGCCTATATAATGACCTCTGAAGGCACAGCAAACAAGAACCTACAACACCCAACACCCGACACCCAACGTAGTATGAAATCGACCCCACATAGGGAAAAATCACTACACTTTTAATAAATATTAACAATACAATATAAGACTTAGGTTATGAATGCCGGTAAAGAACGGCATGCAAAGAAACACCAGTTGCTCCAGCAACAACCATCCTCCATAAAACCCAAGAGAAGAGAGCTCTGTTATGCAATACCTATAATCAATGCTCTTCACGCTGTCACTTGACTAGGTCCACCAAAAATTTCTGTCGTCCCTCCAATTCGCCTGCCAGATTAAATTGATTGGTGTCATCACTGTGTTGCAATGATTCTCATAGAATGGGACAAAAAAAGTCAAACTTTTAGACCCAGCGTCATGAGGACTACAGCGTAGCTCATGCAGAGAACAGAATCACAATAATAATAACAATGATGATGATGAGAAACACAATGGAATATCTTGAGCCTCTAAATTCTAATCGGAGTCTACGTGCTCAACTGAAAACCCAACTTAATATGTGAAAAAGAGAACATGGAACTTTGCAGTAAACACACAATCTTACAGTAAAACAAAAGATGCCAACAAACTCAAAATAAGAGGGAAACCCAACCTCAATGTCAAAATTGCTTAAGCACTTGGAAGTGAAAGATCAGTGACTTTCCCCACAGCAACTGTTTTACCTATAATAGAGCAAGTTTGATTTTAACCACTGGATACAAACAAATTCAAAAACACACCACAAAGAAAAAAAAATCACATATCACCTTCAGTACGGAGAGTGAACCTGCCAAGTTGTGGAAAATCAGCAAACCTTTCTATGCATATTGAATTGTTCACCTGATATAGAGGTCAGGTTGGGATCACAAAATTATATACTCTTGAAAGCTAAATGAGCAAGACTGCATAAATTTGAAGGAAAAAAAAATTCCTGTGGGGCAGATGTGAATAAGTGGAAATTTTGTAACAGCTTGATTAAAAGTAAAACTGTATTCTGCAACGTTGGTGCTCCAGCAAGCTTACTGGCCATTCACACAGCATAGCCACGTAGCTGATATGTTTTCAGCTAATAAGGTAACTTCAGTCAAAAATTTCCATTTACCATACAAGCTTACCACATACAAAAAGTTAACCGATAGATTCATAGATGATAATGAATGAAAGCAAACCTGGACACGACAAACAACAATAGCACCATTCTTCACAAATAGAACTCTCTTTTTCATTGCTTTCTTCGTCTTTGGGTCAATTTGCTGTAGCAGCTCAACAATTTCACACTCCTCTACAATTGCATGAATGTGCAAGACAGCCGTGTAACCAGCAGTGAAAATTGCCTAAAAACCAGTAGAAACATTCACTCTAAGAGCAAGTGCAATGCTAAACCAATTTAGAGTGCTGGAAATTTTGGAGTGTATAGAGAGAGTGATTTGAAAAAAATTGAAAAAATTGTATTGAAAGATGTGTAGAATGATAGAAAAAAGTGAAAAATAGTATAAAACTATGAGAGATGATGTTGAAACTTGATATTTGGAGTGTTTGTGAATGAAAAGTGAAAAAATTGTATTGAAAAATGTGTTTTGCTGATGTGAATAAGTGGGACCCAATTATGTGTAATATAGGTGGGACCCAATAGGAGAATTTGGAGTGCCTCAAATTGTTGATGCATTGGACTTGCTCTAAGACCCTAGTATCAATGGTCAAAAAAAGATAAATTCTAAATGAAAAAAATGACCAGAAGAAAATCAAAGCTGATAAGCATACATTGTCCAGTAGCTCAAGTATCTGCAACTGAGCAACAAACTCTGTAACAGCAGCTATTGGCCTTGCTGCATGAACAAAATCGCGTTCATAATCCAAACAAAACAAAAGGATAAGAGTTGCACAAAAGATGTGAGATTCACCACCAAACCAGAAAGACAGCAATAAAGCCGAGGTAAGGATGCAAACATCAAGGGAAAATACGCATTGGTATCCTTCGACATAAAAAAAGCAGAGGTACTGCTTTCGAAGAAACAAATAAATAACAGAATAAAAAAAGGGTTAAGAACATCATATAAACTATTTGCCGAAAACAAAACACCACCACATTCATCACTAATATAATTGCCTTGGTCCACGTATAGACAACAAGCCAGATTTCAGAATGACACCAAAAGGTTGGTGGTAATCATATACATCACTTATCTTATACATGTTAATGGAAATTTGATTGGACACCTGTGTATATATTTCAGTAAAGTTGAAGCAGATATATTTCAACAACAGAACAACTCACTGAACCACAAAAAAATTCGAAGTCATAGTATGAATCTGATCAAAGTACATTCACGAAATCTCAACACAGTAGCAGCTACAATACAAAAGAATTAATTATAAATCTCATTTTACAGCAACAGCAAATTCTTCCATAACTAAATGAAAAAAGACAAAAACAAATAACTTTCTGACACATCTTCAAGGCATTTCATCAATTAAGAATGAAGTCAGTTTATAGTGGGCAACTTGCCTCTAAGACGATTCACTGTGCCACTCTCATATAAACAACATACATACACGATTACACGCATATGAACAGATGTAACAAAAGCCAACGGTGTTCCTCAAAAACTACGAATATTATTTCAAAAAATTATCTAACCCGGATCCTTAAAAGATACCTAAAAAATACATCAACTATAACAGCAAATATATTGTTTGCAACAACTGCTCACTTTCATGGTAAAATTGATACAAACAGCTTGGAAAGCATAATTTTAGTAATTGAAAACACAATTCAGTATTGGAAAACCTTTATTCGTAATAACATTTGGAAAACCTTTATTCATATTAAAGTTTTAAAGTAGATATTGACAAAACAACCAATGCTGTATCTCTAACTCTAAGGGAATCTCCACCTCTAAAAAATCATTGCTACATTTTAAAACAACTTAAGTACCCATAGAATCGTTAAATTCATGAGAAGAAGAAAAAGGAATAACAAATAACCCAACTGCTCCACAAAGGATATACAATAAGCCTGCAATTGAGAAACTCACCGACACTGGACAACACAAACCCTGAAGAGATATCATCCTCATCTATCCCAGATAATCTAATACGTAAGTTTTCGCCAGGTCCTGCACGTCTAACCTTGTCTTCGTCGCAGAATATAGAAAGAACTTTCACATGAGTCTGCACATCAACGTTTAAGTTGTTCAAGCACAATGATGAACAAACACAAAACAGGGGGAAAAAGGCTCAAAGAGAGACCTTATTTGGAACAACCAACAAGGTATCACCCTCACGCACGCTTCCAGATTCTACTTTTCCCATAACAACAATTCCCATTTCTCTGAATTTGTCAATTATAGGCATCCTAAAATAAATATACGATCGTCAATAGCTAAAGATTCTAAAAAAATAAGACATCATAACTTCCATATTCAGTTACTTCATACCTAAATGGACCATTAGGATCACGCGCAGGAACTTCAATAGCATCAAGGGCTTCAAAAAGGCAGGGGCCACTCCACCACGAGCATACACCTTTATCCATTCTTGTGCCCATATTTAAACCAAGCAAAGCAGATATTGGTAGAAACTGAACATCTGCAAGTGGAAATAATAGTAATTTGTAACCTGATAGTAATTAGATATAAAATCACGGCGTGCAAAAAGATTAAACATATAGTGGCTAAGTGCCACCATGAGCAAACCAATAATGGACTAACCTTATAAAGCACTCTTCAAAACTACACCATACTATTTACTCATCCAACAAAGACGACCTCACAGAATGATCACATGAAAAATTTAGACAAAAGTCGCACAACTTCCGTCTAAGCCTCATATCCATCTTCGCATTATCACATGTTCTCAACTAGAATTGTTCCAACAACAGCTAAAAGGGCTAATGTTTACTAATATGTAGATAGACTCTTTCTTGAAATTTAACTTGTACTATGTACGCTCCCTTGAACTAATGATTTAGATAATAGCTCAAAGATGCCAACCATAAAAAATAACACAAAATACTGCAAGAAAAAGCAATAGCATTACAAGCCTGATTGGCAATATCCATCTCAAAGATTCCAACAAAAAAATAACATGAATTACTGCAAGAAAAGGCAGTAGCATTACACACTTGATTGGCCATAAACATGAATAGACCCAAAAAATTGAGTTATGAAGATAAATCAATCGAAAATAATTTCAAACAATGACAATAGATTGTTCAAGCCTCTCAAGTCCTAAGCCCTAATGAGAAAGAAAAATCAAAATCCCCAAAAACTTTCAGTCGCAGAAACATGTTAATGAATATTCATAAAATGTTTTGTTCTTGGTAGATTCCAAAAAATCCTCCCGTGTATGAAATATGACAAGTAAAAAATAAGTAACTCCTACATCACAACATATGCTACTGCAATTCAGTTTCGATGGCACGTCAAAATAACTTATATCCATCACCTACACTTCAAGAAAAAGACTATAAATCATCACAATGGTACAGAAATTTGAACAAAGATGTGTGAAGAGGTTAATTCCTATAATCCTATCACACACACACACAAAAAAAGAGAATAATTTTGTAGCCAATATCTGATATACCTTTCTTCACATTATAGCCTGAAGACCTAAGGAATGGTATCATCTTCGACTCAATCTCATCATACCTAGAGAGAGAAAAAAAGCATAAACACTCGTTGGAATAAACACAATGCAATAAACAGAAAGCAGCAACATAAAAGGGTCTGATATGATGACCCAAATCAAAGAAAGCACCTTTCTTTTGACCAGTTCACAGTCGGGTCATCCATTTTGTTTACAACAACAAGAAGCTTCGACACACCCAAGGTTTTAGCAAGCTGAACATGTTCACGAGTCTGTCCACCTCTCTCATATCCAGTTTCAAATTCCCCTTTCCGAGCAGAAATCACCTATGCATTTGGGACACAGAGATTGTTATATTCCGAGACCAAAATGAAAAAAAAAATGTATAATGGAAGAAAAGAACCAAATCATTTAACACTAGCTTACCAGTACACCAATATCAGCTTGAGATGCACCACTGATCATGTTAGGGACGTAACTCTTGTGACCCTGAAAACAAACAGTAGAAAAGTAAGTTGATATTTTAGATGAAGTAACTTTGGCCACGTAGAACAAAGACTTAAACAAAAAGCATTTGCATAGGAACCTAGAAGTTTTTGGGACCAAGGGATTTAATAAATCAAACTACAAATTGGGCAGTCTATTACATTTCATTCTTGGATTGATAATCTCAATAAAATCAAGATAAAAAATGCGTAGGTACTCCACCCTCCGCAAGACAGTAGCCTCCCTTGACCATTATCCTCTACTGATTTACATAGCATTGGAAAAACAATGTGATTTCGAGAAGTATATATGAAAGCAGCATAGAAATATTACAACCATAAGCCAAATACGCAAATATTTATTTATAGGTGACGCAAGTGAGCTACTATAGCACAGAATTCCTGCCATAGATCATGTTCTATATGACATTGCAAGGGGATTCCCCAATGTGGTGTGGCCATTTGCACTTCATTAACTTACTGTCACCTGTTATTGTCACCTGTCACCACCATCGCACTTAAAACACCTTGTGGTAGTTTCCAGTTGTTATATTTGCTTCACTTGAAAAGTTAAAATATAAGAAACCCACAGGCATACAAAACTAGAGCATGAACATGAAGTCCGGAAAACTATATGGCTTCGAGAAGTGTATATGCAAGCAGTGTAGAAATATTACAACCATATGCCAAATACGCAAATCTTTATTTACAGGTGATCACACAAATAAGCTACCATAGCACAGAAATCATGCCATGGATCATGTTTCTATATGACATTGCAACGGGGTTTCCCCAATGTTGTTTGGCCACTTGCACTTCTTTAACTTCTTGTCCACCACCATCATCGTACTTAAAGACCTTGTGGTAGTTTCCCAGTTGTTATCTTTGTCTCACTTGAAATATAAGAAACTCAGGCATACACAACTCAAGAATTGAACGTCAAGAATGGATTATTAGCACAAAGACAATGAACATTGAATACACTCAATCCAGCGATAATGAAACAGAAAAGCTACAAAGTCAAGGAGCTACATCCCCAAATTTTCATTTTGAGTGCGTAACCCTTGTATTCTAGAAATTAACATTTTAGCAGCCGCACTTTTCTTTGCAATCTATTATTCTCATTGACTGTTAATCTAACGTTCTACAAGTAAACAGTAGTTCTGATTCAATTAGAGAACACCTCCAAAGTTGCATTATCTAAATAGATGACCATGACCGGAAAAACAATTACATGGCTGCATACCTCCTGACAGCCTTGTCATGAACCAATTAAGTTTAATACTTTCTAATTTGTGCCTGATCCTAGACGGCAACTCTCTTCGCTCAGGGTACATAAGAACAATTATAGAGCATATCAAGATGCACATCTTATCAAGGAAAAGGAAACAATAATTGATGCTTACCTTTCCTTGTATGCACCTGCTCGGTGCTTCTTAATGAAATTTTTTTCGCTTTCAAAAAGAGAGTAACAGATGAAAGAAGTAAATTATTAACTCAAACAAAATTCATACTAGTTCAAATATAAATTTTCATCTTAAAATCCAATCAGAGTTACAGCAATAAACTATAAAAATTAATGAATATAAAAATTCCTTTTCAAGAACATAAAAATTTACATAATAAAACAATTTACTATTAAGGAAATTGGAAATAATATCAAAGAGAGGTTGATACTTACGGGTGCATCTAAAATTGTGAATCTAGTGGTCTCCGTTTCAAAATATGCTCTCCCAACTTCAACCGTTATACCCTAGAATCAGCAGTATGAAAAGACTAAATTAATGGAAGCATATCAGGTACACATTGACCCTAACAAAGAATAAAAAGTATTCACGCAAAATATCAATAGGTAGAAAAGCCCCATAGAAACCACCACTATAGGCACATAAAACAATACCTTAACCCGCTCCTCTTCATTTGTGTCCATAATATAAGCCATATACCTAGCACATGATAACAAATTGCAATCAATCACAAGTAACCAGTTTCCAGAAACTAAAAGTAACCGTTCTACACCACACAACGTATTCTAATCAGATAACATGAAATGCATATATTACGCCATCCCCTCTACATTAAGAAGGGGAGAAGGATAAAATATAAATAAATAAAAATTCAAATATTGAATTATCTGCCAAAAAATTTGACTTAAAAAAAATAGCAAACGTATAATACAGTATCATTGATACCTGAACTCTCCAATATATCCCACCACAACCGTGATACCCGTGTCGACACAATACGTGTATGGGATCCATGTTGAATTCTCCAAAAAAAATTGGACACTTATTTTTTTTTTTCTTTTCATTCTTACGATTCTACTCCTTAAATGTGAAGACCCAATTAATCACAGTTTTACGCTTTTTTCCTAATTCTTACATATATAGCAATTAGTATATATTCATTAATTGTGCAAGAAAACTATGTTAAGTTATTAGTTTATAAGATTACTAAACTTAATTTTTTGATAAATAATAAAAAAAATCATTACAAAATTACATTAAACGTAACATAACATTAACATTTTTATATAATAATCCTGAGACATATTAAGATGATGTACCCATGTACCCGTATCCTAATTATGAACGATGTCCACGTATCAGTATCCTAGTTTTGGACGGACGTACCCTTATCCTAGCTTTTGGATGATGTCCATGTGCCCAAAAATTGTCAAATTGAAGAGTCTGACACTCATATATGTATTCATCCCCGACACCCGTACCCGAGTCTACGTATCATAGCAACAAAATATCAAAGAAAACAACAATTATTAGAATGAATCTCCACAATAGTCAATCCAACGAGTGTTTCCGCAAACTTAAAGCTCCGTGGAATTCACAAAAAGAGCACTTAAAAGTCTTGTAAATAAATTTTTATTTTCATCTAAGAACCTCATCCTTCATGGTGTTTGAGTATTGGCACTGCAAGCACAAGTATGACTAGAATCTCATATGAAAGAGACAAGTATGACTAGAATCTCATATGAAAGAGACTGATAGAGCATCCCAATTAGACAAGCAATTGCTCGTCAATCATACATGGAAATAGGTCTAGCCAACCCAATAGAAAGAAAGCAATTTGACTACTTACACAGGTCACATCAGGGGCTAAGCTGGGTTTGAGAACGTGGTCAATAAAAGATTTTGAGCCCAATATCTCAAGCCAGAGCCTAACTTGTATATAGATATATTTATTAACTATTAAAGGGCCGGACAGGTCTCAAGTTTAGTGTCTAAATAAGCTCAGCCAAAAAAAAACATATCGAGCCACTTTTGTTGCCCAGGCCCAGCTGCAGAAGCAGCAAAAGTACTTTTGCCAGGCAGGTTGAGGCGCGAGTCATTTGATCACCTCTAGAAGGAATGGTAGAGCAATTGAAGTATATAAGACTTGAACTGACCAAATGAAGAACCAATAGGAGCTCATACCAGCTTTCTCTACTTTTGTCCTTCGCTTCCTTCTCATACTTTTGAATTGTACGTTCATCGACTTGGCCACTAAGCAATAGAATCTGGCCTCCAGCCGTAGATTTACCAGCATCTGTAGTAGGAAGAAAATTATTTAAATGCTCTTACAATACGTAAAAGGATATAATTGATCAAACTGATGCGACAATGAATTGGACAAAGCAATATTCAGATTATGTCAATCCAGCAGGTAACATCAAAAGTTGTAACACAACAAGATGCAAACTCTAACTTGCCAAGACCTCCTTGGGAGCACATTGAAGATCAAGGAATCATCACCAAAAGTGAAACTTGATCTCTTATAGAGAGGAGAACAGCCTTTAAGAGTTGCGCGCGCGCACACACACACCCAAAAATGTATAAAAGGTTCTAACATTTAGAAGAAAGTAATCAGCATTTCCACAAAGTAACCATTCTCTAAAACGTCAAAAATAAAATAGAAGGAACCCCTCACAAACAGCACTGTTTTGACAAAAAAGTAAAGATAAAACGCACGTTTAAAGAGCCATCAGGGGTAAATTGTAAGATTGAAAACAAAGCAAAATCACCAGAGATCAGTGGTTGAACGATCAAACCAGTAAGATAAAGAATTTAGCAAAAGAGAAAAATAAAAATGAATCCAGCACTACAAGGAGAATGGGGAACTTGATTGAAGGTGGGTTCGGAGACGAACATAAGGCTTCAAGGCATGCGAGAAAAGACAAGCTAACTGGCGAACGAGCAAGAGCTCCGACAGGCCAATGACAAAAAACCACCAGGAGTTGATAAAAAGTAAAAGAGCACTAGAAACTGGACCATGCATCACAATAGTGAAGAATGGCAAACAAAAGGTCAACGTCAGCCACAACCAACTACGAATGATGATAACATTAAAAGCCGATGCACTGAATCAACGCTAATTACACTGATGAAAAAAGTAACACACAACTAATCATGGACTACATGTTCAACTTTGTCAGTAGAAGAAATAGATCAACCTACCAACGTGACCAATGAAAACCACATTCAAATGACGCTTCCGAGCATCTTCTTCCATCTCATCTGGTTCTTCAATGGCCTCTGGAGGTAATACAACCTGCTTGTTCACTATAAATTGCAAGGAAAAAAATAAGCACAAAGAATATAAGGCGCACATATATCAGTGCTATAGAACTAATTGAATACTTCCAGAGAACCTTCAGCATCAGCAAGGGAATCTTGGGAGTTCACATCTGCCTCAGCCTGGGATTCTAAAGCTACTCGAAAAGAAAATTTAAGATAAGAGCTTATAATTAATTTGTATCACTATCAAAATATATTTTATCTCTATTGCAGAAAAAGGCAGCTTCACTAACAACTAACAGTTACACAACAGTACAACACTATTAAAAACTTTAAATTTATCCAGCTGCCTTCATCTGTGGTGAAGAATAGCTCAATCTAATTTTGATAGTGGAACACAAGAGGGGACATCAATTAAGGCAGGTATAAGATGCAGAAGAAAAACGTCAAATGGACACACCCACAAGAACAAAACTAAACAAGATGAAAAAACCTCCCAAAATTTAGGAAAACAAAACTGCTAAGTATTATTCCAAGACAGACTGACTATACATTAGTCCCCTTGAGGAATAATTGAGAATACAGCGAAATTCTTCTTTTACCATCAAATTAGAACCCAGAAGAGAAGTAGGAAAAAATATTACAAAAAGTCTACCCAAATACAAAGCACATATAAGTAATAGGAAAACAAACAGCGGAAAAAAAAGTCAGCATACATTGTTACATACAGAACAACAGAGTCCAGCACCAAAGAAGGGGCAAAATTATGTTGACACGAGCGAAGAAAACAGCACATCGTCAAGGCAATCTTAACCAAAATGTGCTAGTTCACAAGAAAGTAAGTCCACGACTACATGAAAACTAAATAGGATACCAAACTCAATAGCAGCAAGTCATCAAGGCAACCATAATTTTCTCATTAAGCACAACATACAAAGGTAGAAACAATCTAACTAACTAAGAGAATTGGGCATTCTTCCAACACAAAAACGAAGCTTTATTCTTAAACGAAGCTTTATTCTTAAACGGATGTAAAACATATATGCTGGAGAAGAGAAGAAGAAAAGAAGAATTGTAGATAGTATCATGACAAGAATATAGAAGCTTGGAAAAGAGATCTTCCACAGAACACTTGTATTTGAGCCTAAGGGGATAACTGGATCAGGATTGCACACTAGTCAGATGTGAATTTAGAACAAAGATAGAGCAGTCTTTTTGCTATTGGAAACAGAGGGAACAAAACTGCAGATCCCTTTTCTCATTACATACGTAAAAAAAACAAAAATAAATACCTCTCCAAACAGGATACATTCCAAAAAATATGAAAATGACCTCCAGATTTGAATTAGTAATTTACTAACCTCCCACCATGTTATCTAACATCTCAACTTCTTCAGGCTTTGTATCTTCTGGATTAACAACACCATTACTATCTTCTGCTAAGATTTAAACGAATAATGCAAAATGAGATTTGAATAAATGAATAATGCAAAATGAGATTTGAATAAAATATGAAGAAACCTATATGATGGTGAAGGGGCAAAAAATATAATTTTTCTTCAAAAAAAGAAAGACATTATGCATTTCCTCCTTATACTAGCCAATAAGATTTGAATAAAATAAGAAGAAACCTATACGATCCCCTACAAGATGAAGCGGCAAAATAAATAATTTTTCTTCAAAAAAAGAAAGACACTATGCATTTCCTCCTCCTACTACCTGCCGAGTCAAGCTGTAATGAGCGAATCTCCTCTTCAATATCTAAAATGTTAAAATAAAAACAAAATCTAATAAGTTAGTTCCAACGGTCATCAGCATAAACAACTATCCCAGCATTAGTAGCAGCTGTGCATGGCTAAATTAGATGCACAAGAATAATAATCAATCTCAAAAAGAAAATTGCTAAACTTTGCCTAGGGCAAACATGACATGACGCTTTCAGAGTATGATTTTAAAATCCAAAGCAACATCACAACAACAACACAAACATTCTAGAAGTCACCTCAATTTTCCCAATAATCAAACTTCAAATAAAGACCGATATTAAATACATACGATCAATTGACAATTAAAATAAAAAACGAAGAAAAAAATAGCATTCCACATTTTCCAAGGAATTTAGAGAACCGAAGAACTCCAGCTGCCAACAAAAACTTCAATAAATTTACAGATGCTCTATTAAAGGAAAAAAACACAGAGGTATCTACTCAAACAATTGATATGCTATATATAACGAAATTGAATGATAATCCTGAATAGGACCTCAAAAAAGTTCTAAATCAGAACTCACAAAATCAATAATCAGCCAACACAAAGCCATTCGAGAATGTAAAATCGTAAACCAAAATACATATCAAAAAAATTGGAGCCATAAATTACAGTTGAAACAACGGATGGAGATTATCAAAGTAACCATTGACATACCCATCGCTAAGGCAGCCGCGAATTCTGCGCGGACACTAGGGTTTTCGCAAGAGAGAAACAAAAGCGATTTGGTTCTTCTGGCCGGAACGAACCGAAATCACTGCTCCGAACCCGGTGACCTAGATCGAACAAACATGAAATTCGGTGGCGTTAACGAAATCGAAATCGAAATCGGGTGAGAGATGAAGTACATGAAACGAGAAGAGCGAAATCGGAAACAAAAGACGCACCTTTTTTGCAGTGGCTTGCTTCTTCTTCGTCGCAATCTGCTCCGGCGATCCGCTCGTTACAGGTCTGAAAGAAATAACCTAGCAGGTCTGAACGAAACGAAAGAAATGTGCGAACGTGGGCTTCGACGAAGTTATGGATTCTTCTGGCCATAAATGTGCCCTTTGTGCAAACAGGATTCATCCTTCATCGGCCCATAATAAGGCCCATTTATTTTTTTGCCCATTTATGCATACACCAACGGAGCCATCAAAGCCCAGCTCATGTGCAACACGCATAAGAGCATGACCAGCAGCCTCGCTATTATACTCCCCATCCTCATATTTAGATATTATCTTAAAAAATATTGACCCAGCAGTATCTCTATCCCCATATCATTCCCTATATAAATCCTTATTTCTAGTTTTACTCCCCAAGTTGAGGGAGTTGGAAAGCCCGGTTCCTATTGTTTTCCTTTGGCTAATTTATTGACACGTAGCAACATTTGATGGAAGAATTTTCCGTAAAGAAGGTTGCGCCCCTCTTCTCCCTCTGGAACCCTAGGACGTTCCTCCTTGTCGAACCAATTCTCTCTTCTCCCTCTGGAATCCAAGGACGCTCTTCTCCTTGTCGAACCAATTCTCGTTCAGATTGCGAGAGGCGATCCAGGTTAGCCTCGATTTTCGATTTACTTGTGAGCTCTCGATTTTGCCTTCATTTTTTCGTTTCAAGTTCTGCCATGATTTCTCTCGGTTTATCGCAGTGGAAGTTCCATCTTTTGACTTAAAGAGCAAAAGGTTCTACACAGTTCTGATTTGGTGCAAGGTTCTTGCATTTTTATTTGTAAGTGTTAATCATTCGTATATTTGACAGTGTCGTTTGGTTTTTCTGGAATTGTTTTAGCTTGAAATTGTGCTGAATTTTCTTGGCTTGCTTCATGTGAGATATAAACTGTTCATTTTCATCTTCTCCTTGGAGAGACAGAAATGCATGACATGTTATTCGAAGTACTGGTAAATTTGAGCTTTGTAGTGCTGATTGGGATGTATGCAGTATTTAAAGCATTGATGTTGCAACTTGCAAAGCATAGCATCAAGAATAATAGGCTTTTATTTTTCAATTTGCTGAATTTCATTCAACTTCTCTGTCAAAAAGTTAATATAATTCCATTGATATTGATACACAATTCAAATCAAGTGCGTATCAAATGGTTGCGTTCTGTTTCTGTTTGACTATTAGCATGTCCATATATATTCCTTTGTTTTGGTTTATCCTTGATGTTGTTGGCTCAATGTACAAGTTGCTACTGCTCTGCCATTTAGTTCTCACTTCCTTATGTTGCAAACCAAGTAGATATAGTTCTCACTCCTTGCGAAATGTTTTGGTGGCTGAAATAGTTGGGAAAATTGTGGATTCTGGGTACCATCGGTTAGGAGTAGGAATGTGGTCCAATGATGGAAACATCTTATCTGTACATCATATCTTTCAATTATGCTTCTGTATGCCCTTCTCACTCATTGGAAAAAATTATGGCATTGGTGTTTTGGGAGGTTAATGGTCTTTGTTTTTTATAATTCAATATGTGTTTTTGTGATGCTGTTTTTTTTGACTTCTTGAAATATGTTGAAGGCATATTAATGGAATCCCAAACTATTGTGAGTAAGGAGAAGCCTAGGGCTAAAAAGGCTGAGAATTATACTGTTGCGGAGGATTTAATTTTAATTGCGGCTTGGGAGCATACAAGTGAGGATGTTGTAATTGGTACTAACCAAGCGAAAGAGCAATATTGGACTAGAATTTGGAGAGAGTATTTAGATAACAAGACTTTTTATCCCTATCGACCTGAGAAATCAATTATCAATAGATTTAACACTATTAGGACCAAATGCATGAAGTTCACTGCGATCGTTCAGAGCATTGAGTATGCTAATCCTAGTGGAATGACCGAACAAGACAAGGTATGGTCTTAAATTTAGCATTTTTGTCTTGTTTCAATGCTATAGCATTTTATTTATTGTCTTGTCTTGTTTTCTGTTTTTGAAGGTTAATGAAGCAATGAAGGTATGGTCGACAGAGGAGAAAGGCGTGTTCAAGCTAATGCATTGTTATCAAGTGCTCAAGAGTTCTCCAAAATGGTTCACAGAGGTTATTCAGCCAAGTTTGAGCCGAAATCAAGCTGCATCAGAGTCAATTAACTTGGGAGAAAATGAAAGTGGCACTGGTCATGTTGAGATGGAAAGGCCAATAGGAAAAAAGAAAGGAAAAAAGTTATTGAAGAACAAAAGAATGAAGATAGAAGAAAGTGGTGAGTCTGAGTCTAGCATCAACTTTGGCAAGTCACAAGAGTTGTTGCAAAAGTTGCATGATCAAAAAATGGATGTCATCATGGACGATAGCAAGAAGATGGATGAGTACCTTCAATTGAAGAAGGAAAAACTTGAGCTTGATAGAGAATTTCAAGAAGAGAGGGTGATGACTACTGACATGACCAATTTGAATTAGATGCAGCGAAAGTTCCTTGAAATGAAGCAAGCAAAAATATTTCAGAAGTACTTTAATGAATGAACTTGTTGAGTTAGTTATTGTTTGTAGCTTTCTTTGGTACTTGATGAGTTGAACTTGTTTGAATTTATTTGGCATTAAGTTTGGTTATTTAGTAGGCATATATATACTAGACTTGAAAACATTGAAAGATGCACTAATTCAAACCAAAAGGTGCGCTTATTCAAACAAGTTCAAACAAAGAGGACAATGATCACCACTTTTATTTTATCATTCGAAGTTGACGTCCCCATGCCTTGCCCACAAATGCTCAACTAAGTCTTCTTGAAGACGACAATGAATGCTTCTGTCTTTCAGCTTCTCACGTCCAACGAGGAACCTATTGTAGTCGAAGTGTTCATATCCAGAAGTGACTTCAGGAACAGAAACTTTTTCATACAAGTAGTAGTTACCTTTCTCGAGCAACTTGTATAGATCACGTTCGTCTTCTACTATCATGTTATGCATTATACTTCATTATTGCTAATTTGAAAAATCGACATGGTTGTGCAAACGCAATAGCAAAATCAAAATTTTGTTTTGGTATTTGCTGTGAGATGTTGTGAGGTATAAAACTGTGGTCTCGTAAGGTGACTTCAAACGCAGTTTAGTGTTTGGCGCAACACTTGTAAAACTGTGGTGCTATGAGTTCAAACACAATTTAGCTTTTGACGTCTATAAATTATACAGTTTATGTTATTTATTTATTATTTTAAGATAAATTCATTACTACATGTAATGAATGCATGAAAATCTACTTAAATCTACCCAATTGCATATGCATTTAATAAATATATCAAAATTCAAACGTACTTCATAAATTCATTACAAATAACAATTACAACTGGTAATTACACATAAAATTAGCAAGTCTAGACATCTACTATGGGATGAAAACTCTACTGCAATCATGTCACTGACTATTGCCATATCAATATCCTTAGGAACCCCCCATGGTCCTCCTACTGTGCTTGACCCACCTAAGCTTGTGCTAGCATTCGTCTCGATGTTCATATGAATGCCTACATCACCATATGTGGAGGAATTTGCATCCTCTAACTCTTGTAATCGTATAAAATTATGCAACACAATACAGGCGACCACGATCTTCACCTGATCCTCAAAGTCATATGAGGGTATTTTTTAATATGTGCCACTTTGTTTTGAGCACACCGAATGTGCGCTCAATTACTGAACGAAGGGATGAATGGTAATAATTGAACGCCTCCCGTGGACTAGACACAGCTAGTCCTGTGTGAAATGTCTCAAGATAATATCGATGTCCCCTATAAGGTGCTAAATATCCTGTTTGGTTCGGATATCCTGAGTCAACCAAATAATATTTTCCTATTAAAAGAGCAGTGAATAAGATTATTAGCAAGTTCGCACAATAAAAGAGGCGAATTACTAAGTTTAAATAAACGCATGAGATACGTACTTGGTGAAGAGTGAGGGAAGTTAGCATCTTTGTTCGCAAGCACTTGGGACAATATGCGCGAATCATGAGCAGATCCCTCCCAACCCGCACATACAAACATGAACAACACTTCAAAGTCGCAGACTGTCATCATGTTCTATGTCACTATACCTTTCCTTCTGATATATTTTGTCCGCACTTGGGACTACCGCAAGAATATGGGTTCCATTAATGGCTCCTATGCAATCTCTAAAATATGGAAAATATCTTTTATTTTTTGCGATATACTTCGAAACTATTGAAAATTAGGGATCTCGAGGCTTGATAATATCATCAGCCATCAACAACAAACTCTCCAACACATTATGAAATTGTCTGCTTACAGTTTCCCTAGAATGTACAAATAGATATGCAACTATTCGATTCCCCACACCATGTGCTACTGTGTAAACAAACATCCCCACAATTTCTATGATACTCAAATTTTTGGATTGCATGAGCCCGTACTTGGATGTCAATTCATTACATAGCTTCCTGAACACCCACCTATCCATCCTCAAAATGGACACACTCCAACTCCGATTACCACGCAACAAATCAATCATATACATATGCCCTGTTTGGGCCGATGTCCGAGAAGGTTCTCACGTAACCGGACCTAAAGACTCACTGCTAGCAGCCATCACCCCCGCGATAATCGCAAGGTCAACCAAATTATATGGGTCATTTTCATCACCATTATTATCCATAACCTGATAAAATAATTTTCGGTTAGCTACAATTCAAAAATAACATATCTGATCCCATCTGTAGGAATACTAAAACAATGCATTCCCCAAGTCCAAAACCAACACTGTAAACCCATACTAAAAATAAAGCTCTAAAAGATAATTTACAATTGAAAATCTGCACTAAAAATAAATCCTCCTAGGAAAACTGCTCATAGCAAAAACAACTCACAATTCTGAAACAATTACTTTCACAAATCTAGAAAGTCTAGTAAAAACAGCTCTACAATTCCAATACAAAACTCATAAAGTAATTAAACAAAGTCCAGTAAAAACAAAGCTTAATGAGTCCAATACAAAACTGTTAAAGTAATTTAACAAAGTCCAGTAAAAACAAAGCTTAACGAGTCCAATACAAAACTGATAAAGTGATTAAACAAAGTCCAATAAAAACAAAGCTTATCAAGTCCAATACAAAGCTGATAAAAGAACTAAACAAAGTGCAGACTAATGTAAAGTTCAAGCTAAGTAGTAAATGTAAAACAAACTTTTCATGTCCGCTTTCAGTTGTCAACTGCACCACCCTCTTCTTTCTCGAACTCAGCAAGCAGCCAGTTGAGCCGCCAATCCTTGCGGTAGATGCTGGTGAAGTACTCACACTTCACCTTATTCTCAAAGAGCAACAAAGTGAAATCCAACAAGGGTCCCCCACTTACCACCTCTAGAATGTCCTCAAGAATCCGTAAGCAATCAATAATCTCAGCCTTATTCTCTCCGTCAGGTACACTTGCAATTGAATTTGTTCTGCTGTTGACAACAGAAACTAACTTGTCTAGTGACGCACTGATGTTAGCACGTACATCAGTTGCTTTACGCTTCTTCTTGTCACTGGATACAGGTGTGAGCGACCTTCGCCTCTATCGAACTGGTGTAATTGGAGAGCTACTTATTTCAAGATCAACCTCATTGTTGTTGTCATAATTTGGGTCGGTGGACTCAAATCGACCTGAATATTGTCCTTAGTGAGCATCGTCCCCTCGCCTAGATGATGGCCCAGGTATGTAAGCAAATTCACCGGTCGCACAAAGACCACCAAATAGCAGCTCCAATTGCTCCAAGTTCTCGAGTCCTTGATTTTTTTTGTAAAAGATGAGAAATTCAGTATTGATTTTTATATAATTTTGTTGGAGAATGGATGGAGGAATGAAAGAGTAGGTGTTTTGCAAATATTGAGAGGGGAAAATGTATAGGGATTTATGTTTTGTTGATGTGACTTTATTGAGAGACATGTTTTACTGATGTGGGTGAGTATGTGGCTTGACTTTTGTGTAATAGAAGTGGGACCCAATATGAAATTTTGATGGACCAGTAAAATTTTATTGTTGTGTTTGCTTTAACCTTAGATTTCGTGACCATCCACGTCAAATTTGCTGAAAGTTTTATTGGTTAACTAGAAACAATACAATAAAAAAAGTATGGAGAATCAAAGCTTGCAAAGAACTAGTGTAAATTAGGATTGGTGCACATTGAGTGAACAACTAATTGTTTATGTGGTTTTGATAAATAAACCCATCCAATTTCAAACTTCCCTTACTAACATACCCAAACATCACATCATCACACCAAATTTTGATGAAAATCTGACAAAAATTGTACCAAACTAAAATGTTTGACAATTTAATCTTGTGTGATGAGCTGGAAGTGTAGGTCCTACTTCAATTGTACTGACATGAAGACACAAGGGGAACACATACGTGGCAATTAATGGTTGTTGGAAAAGTCTTGGGTTTGGCTACCCAACGAGAGTTTTTTTTTATGTGAACTTTGTAGTAGATCTAACTTTAAAACAATACATTTTTAATGCTCTATTAATCTCACATTTTGGGTTATCACTTGTTGATTAGTCCACAAAAGAGGTCATTTAAAAAGTAACGATCGATAATATGATCACAGTTTATTCATGTCTACCATTAAGATACAAACTATCATATTAACTTGATAATTTTTATGATAGAGACAATAATTTATTCAAGCACATGGACAAAATTTTTGGAAGAAAATTTGTTGAATCCATATGAGTACATGTACGCATTGAATCGTTCCGTATATGGAGCAGCCTATGAAGCTGTGGAAATATGCCTACAGTGAACCAACCCAGGCGTGTCACGCCCCGATCCGAGGAACGTGACCTAAACGACAAAATGACAAGTATTCACACTAGACCCGTCACAGGCTGACATAAACTTGAAATAAAAATTCGGCAGCATCTCCCCGTAAATTGAGGAATGCCACCCTGCACAAAATACAAAGAAAACGCACGTCTATATCCAATCCAGCAACTACATACATCCTCCACAATGACAGCCCTCAGGGGTTCCACAACACTTACATACATATATATATATATATACGGCACAGGAGTCCCGATCACACGGAGTCCGCTCCTGGCCCTTCCAAAATAGCCACAACAACACAAGAATCCAACTACTCAGAATAACAAAACCATAACATAAATAAAAGGAAACAAACACCTAAACGCACCCCAAGATAACTCTACTAAGTCGGGCCACCACAGTCACGCCCCGTTCTGCTGATCTGGAGGATTCGTACTAGTGGATGGCTCACATGAAAGGGAAAGAATAAATAGGGTGAGCCGAATGCTCAGTAGGGATATCAAATAAGAGTATCAAAATAAGGCGGAAATGTGAAGAACGGAATGAATGCATCAGAATGCTATGTAGAAAAATGTCTCCGTACACCCATCCGAACCTCCAAACACCCATCCCATGACTCCGAAGGGTTGTGGATCGCTCCCACACCCGTACCCTACTTCATATTCACCGGCACCGTATATCGGTTTGCACGATAAATCCATGAAGAAGGTGTAAATCCGTCGTACGTTTCTATTTTCTACATCCATACCATAATAAACTTCTCAACCCCGAATCATCACTCCTAACATGGAAACACCCGAGCCCCTTGCCCGGTGACCCATCATGCCACTAAATGCACATTAAAAACCATTTAAATGCTATATCATATAAGCACATCACATGAAGAGCTAAATACGTGTCAATCGAACTCAACACGTTCAGGGGTAAATGCATATATACAAATTTAATAAAACAATTCAAGAAAAGGTCATACAACGAATCATGTAACGGGTTTGGCTCCCTTGGAACAATCAAGAGTAGCCCAAATGAGTTTATAACAATTAATACGATATAGAAGATTTCGAGGAAACAACTTTTAAGGCTTTTAAGGAACGAGAAGAATTTAACCAAGGAAGGAGAAATCCCTACCTCTTGTCGACAACGCACAATCTCTATTGTCGAACCAAGTCTTTTCCAAGTAAATTCTCTAACCTATTTAATACAAATAAACTCGATTCAATTTCCTCAAGTTCAAACTTCTAATATTCAAATCTCAAAAATTCTATATTCTACCATCCCTAAATTCTCCAAAATGAAAGTCTAGCATTCTAATACAGAAAATAGATATCAAAACCTCAATACATATTTTTTTTCAAACTAACCTAACCTTCACTTAACAATTTTAGCCTAGGAAAATCTTCCCTTTTTTTTTCAATTTCTACTTCAAGAGCAAATCCCCCTTTGGATTTTCTAGATTCCCACCTAAACCCAACAATTCAACACAATATAAGCCTATCTAAATTGCTAAAAACAAAGAATTAATCTTAATTTTCGGAATTCCTAAATTCCTTAAAAAAAACCTAGATTTTTTTGTAAAGTGTTGAAATACTTGAAATTTGTTAAAATCTCTTACCTAATAGTTATGGAAGTTAGGTAAAGATCTTTGAATCAAGCTTGGTTGGTGTTCTGGTGCCAAGAATCTTCAACAAAAATAAGAGAAAAGTTGGGTTACATAAAAGAAGAAATCTTTATGAAAAAGAAGTTGAGATTTTTCCAATATTTACCTTGAGATTCTTATAGATGGAAGAACTTGATGATTGAAGCCTAGTTTATCAAGTTAGAAGAGATGATTTTTGTTGTGGTATTGAAGTGGAAGAAAAGTGAAGCTAGAGCTTCTGTTTGTTTTTCTTTGGCTTTACGAAATGAAGAGCTGGTGAAGAAGTTCACGCAACTTTTCATTTTTTTTTAAATAACTTCGACTAAGGATTTTCTTAACCTTTTAATATTATTTTCTTTTTCCTCCAAATCTTTTACTTAAAAATCTTTACTATATTACTTTACTATATTGTTTACTTAAACATCTTTTACTTAAAATCTTTACTATATTATTATTATTTTTTTAAAAACGGAATTTTACAAAGCGTAATGAAAGGCATTGGGTAATTCTCTATCAAACCAACTTTGACGTAGTTATTACCATTTATGTGCCCTATAACTATGGCAACGCATTGATAGTATGGTGGGGGGAAGTTATACTAAATGGTAAATATATCTAGCTCTGTACATGATGAAGAACATGCAATATCACATTGTATGTGGAAATAATTAATAGACCCATGTCTGACATTGCCAAGACGTAGTGTTTTGCCTAATGCTATTGAATTAGAACATATAACGTTTGCCAAGGAGAAACTGACAGTTGATGAAGATCCCTTTTCAAATCCAATAGCTCAAAATATGGTCCTATCTGATTTGGCGGGTAAATAGAACTTTTAATCACTGACAGATTTGCGTCGTTTCAACTTAGTCACTAAAGTTTGAACTCATCCAACTCGGGAACCGTAGTTTTCTTTTTGTTCCAATTCTCGTCACTGGCGTGCAACTTCATCTCCATCTCCAAGTTGTGGAACTCATAAAGTCTGACGAGCCCTTCTCTTTCAAATTCACCTTATTCACTTTCACCTTCTTTACCGCAGTCAAAATAAGGACACAAAGGAGCAGAGTTGAACTCACAGAGTCTGACGAGCTCGATGATGCAGCATTACGTGTAGTCTCTGACTCTGAAGCGGCGTGTAGTGGTACCCACCCTTCTTCATCCTCACTAGCTACAATACTCTTTGATTCCTCTAATTCTGCTAGCACTCAGACTTAGAATAAAACTTCACTCAGCAATCACAAGTCTCTACCCCTTATGATCGTCCATGGTGGTTTGATGGGTCAAGTCTTCGTTGCTTCTCGCTTGGGATGTTCGAATGGTGGGTTCTATTTCTTCTTGTCCATATGTAAAAACGGTGATAATAAGAATGGATTGAGCCAGATCTGATTATCCCTTCTTCTTCAGATCCATCTATGTATGAATTTGCCGAGTTTTTAAGAATAACAATAGAGTGGTAGTGGGAGTGAAAGAGGGAGCAGTAGTGGTATATGGATGAAGATGAGTTAGGGTTTGGAGAGTATATGTGTCAAACACTGATTTGTCTACATTTTTTGATTTTTTAAATAATAAAATTGTGTTTATTTTATTTTATGCGTGGAAATATAATTTGAAGGTAAGAGTGAGGAGAATTGAAACAAAAAGAAAACTATGATTCCCCTTATGGATAAATTCAAACCTTAGTGACTGAGTTAAAACAATCCAAATCTGTCAGTGACTAAACGTTCTATTTACCTCTGATTTGGCCAAGCTAAATGTGTCATTGCCAAAGTTCAAGTTGGTAATTGATGATCAAGAGCACGAGCCACGACCAAAAGTATTCAATTGATTGTCAGTCCAAGACAAAAGAAAGATCAATATAGACCCATATAAAGCAGGGGAAGGTCTCCATGTCCGATGCAAAAAAGTATTAAATTAATAAAAATGAATAACGAAAGAGTGCATGGAGGATAAACTATATGAGAAACGTGAATTAACCCTGCATGAAAGGGAAACAATTCATCAATCACAAGAAAGAACTAGTGCTCATGAGTTTGCCAAAAAATATTATAGAGGAAGTATGAGTTATGGCTTCAAAGTGGTAAAGGTGGAATTTGAAATAAGGGAATGTGTTGTCGATGATGATTTGAAGCCCCAGCGTGTGGTGGTGATTGGCGATGAAGTGGAAGACGATGTTCTCCAGCCAAGTGGTGTGTTACAGCACTAACTAGAGGTGTGCAACCAAAATCGGAAGTGGTGGTTTTCAAAAATAATTATAAAATAATGTGTAATAGACATATAATTATAAAATAAAGTGTAATGGGTAATGAATTATTAAAGAAATTTTTTTATATAAAATAATGTGTAATGGACATGGAATTACAAAATATTTATATCATTAGATCTATATATATTCACACCTATATATATTTATTTAAATTTTAAATACATTTAAAATTAACCGGTACGGTTAACCGCGATTTCAAGAAAATGAAATCGGAGACCGGACCATATATCTTGGTCCGATCCCGTTTTTCAAACCGTTGACCAAATTTGGTCAATAAATCGGACTGACCGGTCCGGTTTGCACACCCTTAGCACTAACAAAACCCAAGTGATCGAGCCATGGAGGTAGGTGGCTTCAAGAGTCATTGCAATATGGATGATTATGGGACTGTGTGGCAGAGGACCATCCTGTTTTGGAACACTCTATGTCGTTTTGAAATGTTAGTTCTTCTATGAATAGTGGGAGGTCATTGAAAAAAGTAACGATTGATATTTTTATCACAGTTTCTCCATATCTACCATTAAGATATAAATCATGATATTCATTTGATAATTTTAATAACATAGACAGTAATTTATGCAAGCACATGGACAAAATTTTCAAAGGAAAATTTATTGAATCCATATAAGTGCATGTATGCATCAAGTAGTTTTGTATGCAGAGTAGCCGATTCAACTACGAAAGTATCCCTACAGTGAACCCACTCATGCATAATTTGGTAATTTCATGTCAAACCAACTTTGACTAATGATTACCATTTATGTGCCCTGTAGCGATGGCAACACGCCAATAGGGTAGTGGGGACGTTATACGAAATTATAGATATGTTCAGTTCTCTACATGTTGAAAAACATGAAATATCACATTGTATGCGAAAACAATCAACAGACCCACGACTGGGATTGTCAAGGCGTAATGTTTTACAGAATGCTATTGAATCAGTACCTATAACGTTCGTCAAGAAGAAAATGGTTGTGGATGCGGATCCCTTTCTAATGCCAACTGCTCAAAATATGGTCCTATCTGAATTGGCCAAGCTAAATGTGCCATTGCCAAAGTTCAAGTTTGTAATTGATGATTCGGAGGACGATCCACGACTAAAAGTATTCAATCGATTGTGACTCCTAGTCAAAAGAAAGATGAAGATATACCTGGATAAAGTAGGGGAAGGTCTCTATGTGTGATGGAAAAAAATATCAAATTGGTAAAACGAATGGCGGAAGAGTGCATGGAGTCTACTATAGTGTCTCAAGTACTTTATGTCTCATCATTATGATAGGGAAGGGTTTGATAATAAAGTCTAGGTGGTCGTTTAGACAAGCCTTGTTAAAGTTCACCGTAGGTGCAGTATACCCCATCATTTATCTTTTTTTGTGTAGTCACATAACATCCCTTTGGTGGTTTGCAGTAACTCCATTGGAGCTTAGAGAAAGTTTCTTGTTGTCCCAATTCACTCAACGATTGTTGGAGGTGAATGACCATATGTTTTATTGGGGGTGGCGTAGCTAGGGCTTGAACCAATGTTGTTGGCTGTGAGTATTAGATGGTTAGAGGTTTTTCCAGAGTTGAGTATGGATTTCTACACATATGCAGCAAAGGGGAGTGTTGGACAACATGTGTGCTCCATATGTGTGCCTATTGTGAATTGTGATGTGAACAATTGTGTTATGGTGTTTATTTTGTTATTTTGTTTTTGGGAAATTCAAGTTTGTATACCAACTTGAGTTTGAGGGGGGGGATTGTTGGAGTTGTTGTGTAGTGAGTGGAGTTGGTTGACCTTCTTTAAGTGTACCTCGATCAGTCTATGTTAAGTCACCTCGGTCTTAACTAGTGTCTATAACTATACAGAATACTTAAATTTAAGGAGTCCAACTCCCACTAGAGCAAGAGTTCTAATAGGACTAAACCTCTAAGAAACCGCTCAGAGATAAGGTTGAGGGAGTCCTACTTGAACTAGAGAATTTGTTAGGTCCCGCCATGCTTTTAGACGGTTTCATATCCCACCCTATTGCTGCCATTGGATGAAGTTACAAAATCTCAACCGTTCATTAATTACATAAATAACACATAATTTCATCCAAATGTTAGTCTTAATGAACTTTAATTTAATCATAAATATTTTTTAAAAATTTAAACTTGTGAACATTTATGTGTAAGTGGTGGGTCCCATAATACATGGCTGCATCCTAGCCAATAATTGAGACGATTTTTGGTCTTCTCCAAAAGAGGGGCGAGACTATAACACGGCCCCTTCAACTATAACTAGGAATCCCCAGCCTATATAAAAGGTGACGAACATCCATTGCCAAGTAAAACCTTAATCACAACTTGCACTTTTAACTACTTGAGTTAAGAGAGATATAAAAGACCAAGCCCTCCAAATTATGGAATATCATACTTACTTGAGCGTTAGAGTGGGCACACCTTGAGGACCTCATACTTTATGTTTGTTAACTATTCAGGTTGTCCAACAACATCCTAAAGTGATATGTCTAATTAACTGATTTGTCATTCATTTTGGATACCCATTTTGACATCATAAGTTTGGTGTAGTCTTTGGGAAGAGAAGAAAAACTTCCCAAAAAAACACATAATGTCAAGCCTCAAAGAACTGATGATGAACTATCTTGAGAATCCCACTACTACAGGAAAAGATGGGAGAACTCAGCTACCCGCCCCTGAGAAAACCCTTCTCATTTGACAACTTGAAACTTATGAGCAGAATCCAAATGAGCACCGTACTTCGGATCCTTCATTTCACTCTGAAATAGTTCAACAAACTCTTTCTGTAAGTCTAGACATTGACTGACATGATATGTGCAAACTCGCAGTTTCAGGGAGCCCTAATGCTTGAAGGGAACCCAAACCGTCATCTCAATATGTTGTCTTATGAGCATGAGGAGGATATACTCTTTAACTATGGTTCTAAGAGAGCTTGGAATGGAGAGGTCCGAGATAGATGGTCGATAGAAACATCAAGGAAAGAGACCCACGTCGCCTACTTTATAAAGGATATTAGTAAACATCTTTAGGAGGTATATTATAAAATTATCGCACTACAAGGGTTTACTAATAAGGAATAGACGTGGGACAGTTCATTGATTCCCTTGTCCATCGACTTGCTAAATACTAAAAATGCCTAGAGATTTCAAATATTCGAACTTGGAGAAGTACATGACCCTTACGATCATAACATGAGCTTCAAAGTCATGATGGAGTTTTGTGAAGCAAATGCAGGTTATGATGACACCTTGACATTTAATGAAGGTCATGATTACACCTTATTGATTCTCATGAAAATGTTTCTAGAAAATTGTAGGGCCATACGATAATACCAAATAACTCTACTAATAAAAACACGAGACACGTCTTCCCTTGACACATGCTCAATATTAATTCAGTCACCTCGGTCATGTGACCTAATTAGTAGTCTCGGTCGACCTTCTTTAAAGACACCTTCGTCGGTCTATGTTAAGACACCTCGGGGTCTTAACTAGTGTCCATAACAAATCTGGAGACTTAAATCCAAGTAGTCCAACTCCTACCAGAGGAAGAGTTCTAATATGCTTAAACTTATGAGAAAATCACTCAGAGATAAGGTTGAGAGAGTCCCACTTTAACTACAACTAGAACTTCCAAACCCACATAAAAGGGGATCTCTGGCACCAGGTAAAACCTTAATCACAACTTACATTTTTAATTGGTTGAGTTGAGAGAACTAAGAAAAATCAGCCCTCCTAACTACATAATATTGTACTAACTTGAGTGTCAGAGTGGTCCCCTGAGCACACCTCGGGGTTCTCCTAGTTCACATTTGTTAACTATGCAGACTATCCAGCAACATCCCAAAGTGACGAGCCTGACCAACTGATTTGTCATCCAATTTGGATACACATTTTTGATA
Source organism: Euonymus europaeus (assembly GCA_963580455.1). Taxonomy (NCBI): domain Eukaryota; kingdom Viridiplantae; phylum Streptophyta; class Magnoliopsida; order Celastrales; family Celastraceae; genus Euonymus; species Euonymus europaeus. The sequence continues at coordinate 9,344,150 of OY756957.1, read as the reverse complement.
TCATGATGTATCAAATCATAATCGACCAATGACCTTTAGGCTTTAGTGAAGAGAAACACAAGCGGACTAGCACATAAACAATAAAATAGTGGTTCCTTTTCTTGAATCAGTGTTTACATCATAAAGTAGTTTGATGTATATGAACAGTGTCTTATATAGATCCCTCTCTCTCTCTCTCTCTCTCTCTCTCTCTCTTCTCGATCTCACACCTCGAAGATCAACGTGAGAAGATTCAACCCAACCTTGAAGGTTTGCCTTTTTTGGTTTCTTTAACAGTTTATTTATGTAGAGTCTGTAATTTCAACTCTGACACATTAACTGCCCAGCCAAAGCAATAGGACTTGAGCTTTTCAATTTCAAATTTTGAAGCCTGTTGAGATCTTTCCCTTGGAATGCTATCTTGAGAGCAATTGATATATTCGTCTGTATTTATTTCAATATCAAAATCCACTCCCATTGTGTTCTCCAATTCTCCTTAGTGAATGTGTTTAGCATTTACTACTGCTTTTTGAGGCATCGAGGCATGGGTCAGTGACGATAAGACTATTGTTGAATTTTTATTGTTGTTATTGTTTCTAGTTTCAAATTCCCTTAGTGTATCAAGATCTGAGCTACTTTCTAAACTTGGCATTCTGATGTCGGATCCACTAAATGTTCTGCAGTCACCATTTACTTCCACGTGAGTGGTTTTTGTAAGTGGCACATCCTAGGAAAGAATGAAACATAGTTATTTAGAAGGAAACCCCATCTATTGTAGATTGTCTTAAGGATGTACACATTTCAAGTAAAAGAAGCAATAATACTTTTCACAGGCGAGATCAGAGAGAGAGAGAGAGAGAGGGAATTGAGTGTTGAATTTATTTTTGGAAAATAATCTGATCTGGCTATCCAAAAAGATAAGTGTGGGATCGTGCACAAAAAGATAAGTGCAGGATCCCACCTGTGAGAATTCCTGTATATTGTCTTCTTCATTTTCTTTATTTTTTTTGTTCTTCTTTGTCTTCATCTTCTTAGATCTAAAATTTAATTTGACATCTAAGATGTAATCTTAGATCATATAGATATAAGATCGTATAGTTATACGTTATTGTTTCTATGTTATTGTTGGCTTTTTAATTTAAGGAAAAAAAATTTGAGAACTGTGAGATATATTTAACCAATTGAATTTTGACAATTGGGTGATTATGTGTAGTGAAGTAACTTACTACAGTGATGCAGTAGCCTACTTCAATAGCCTGCATGGACTATAACTTCTTTCTTAAATCATGAGATTTAATATTGGGCTTTAATGTAAAGTGTTGTATGAGTTTTGTACTAGTGGGATATCTTATACAAATGTGATATGTGTCCTATTCTCATAGGCTTGTACAAAGAGGAAAAGATATGGTTGTGTCTAAGTGTTCAAGTCCTAGTGGGATATTAAGTTTATTGTTTAAGTGTTAATGTCCGAGTGGGATTGAAAGTATTGTTGCATGCTGGTTGTTACGATGCATATCAAGTGGAATATAAAGGTTTGTTTAATGACACATGGAATATTATCTCATCACCAACCATGCTTGCATTATCAAACAATTGTGGATTTTTGTTTTATCTTTTTCAGGTGATAAGTTTTTCATGCAAAAGGAAGTCTTTATCTTCAAGACTTACGTATGGTATAAATACATGACATAGGCAGTTTTTGATGGAGACAGAAGTTATGGGTGATAGAGAGTTGAGCATTATTTTCGTTTATTCTTGTATTCAAATCCTCTCGGTTTTGTTTCATGAGTAAGAGTTTGAGCGTGCAAATAGAGAGAGATTTGTAATGAAGACTTATGTATTGAGTGATGATTCTTCAAAGAGGTTCAACTGTGTTCTTGAGAAGAAGGTCTTGATTCCTTGTTTGTGAAGTCTTTTGGAGGTGCCAAAAGCAAGCTCTACCTAGGTGGGTTGAGTGTTGAGTTGAAATATAGACTGAATGAGATGTACGAGTGATGTCTTTAGGTCAAATATAGAGTTGTACTCTTGGTTCGTGATTAGTGGATTGTTTCTTAAGGTTCGTCGCTCATAGACTCGAGGTTTTTCCTAGGTTGCGTTTTCCTCATAAAATTGTGGTGTTCTTATTTCTTTTATTTTTTGCATTTTTGTTTCCATATTTGTTGACTAACGATTTTGGTGAGAAACACAGAACTTTCAGTTATTGTTTTGAAAATGTAACATTATACAATCTAATAATTCAACTTCTTTTCTTAATCCCAAAATATATTTAGAATTTTATGGTTTTGTGTTCTAGAGTCATTTTCAAGTAAGAAATATGGCCAAAGTATTATTTATTATGTTACTGTTTGAAATAGTAACATGAAAAAGTCTGAATAAATATGTCTTCATGATTTGGCAAAACTTGACAGATTATTTTGAGATTCAACACTCATAAACTCAAAAAAATCCTCAACGAAAATCGTGTACCCAACATATACACTTAAATGAAAGCAAGGAAGAACAAAAATAACAAATCTAAAGGGCTTTAAGTTTTAGAGAAAAAAAATCTAGAGAGAGAAAGAAAAAGAATCACTTGTGCAGATATTTTTTTGATCCAATAAAGACAAATGAGACGATGAAGATGAAAAAGAAAGAAAAAATAAAGAAAGAGACAAAAATGGAAAGAAGAGTAAGAAAGAGATTGAAGAGAGAAGAAAGAGGAGAGATTTATGGGAGACAGAATGATAGAGGTAGAAAGGTAATTGGATTAATAAAACATATGATCACCCAAAGATGACCAATGTTTATTTTCGTCACCAAAAGATCAAATAATTCAATTTCATCACCCAACTTTTAATTTTGTTTCATATTGGTCATTCGGGCAATTTTGTCAAACAACGGACAGTTAAACTTGTGATTAATAGAATATGTGGTCATCCAAAGATAGACAATGTTTCATTTCCATTGCTAAAAGATGAAATGTTTCAACTTCATCATTCAATTTATGGTTTTGTTCCATATTGACTACTCGGGCAATTTTGTCCAAAATTAGACAAACAAATTTGCGTTGACTGATAACCATCTTTTAAATCTCACCTACATGTTACATGGTGACTAGACTAACGTCTATTAGGTGTCCTAGAAAAAGGTGGACCCAAGAAAACCCTAAGATCCTTCCCTCCCATCTCTCTCATTTCACTCCCACGCATATAATTTATAAGTTATACGAATAAAATTCATCATACTTTACTTGAAGCATCTCAAAAACACAAAACATAATAAGAACTTTTGGAGAACCAAACACAAACACTTAAAATATGTAAGTCTAGTCACCATTTAACATATACACGTACGCGAAATTTAACAGATGATTAACGGTTAACGCAAGTTTGACTGTCTGAGTGATCAATATGCAACAAAATCATAAGTTGAGTGATGAAGTTCAAACATTTTATCTGTGGGTTACGAAAATGAAACATGGTTTATCTTTGAGTGATTACATGTTCTATTTATCCCAAGTTTGACTACCTGAGTTTGGGCAAAATAAGAAATTAAGTGATAGGTGATGAAGTTGAAACGTTTGATATTTGGGTGACGAAAATAGAACGTATGATATCTTTGGGTGATCAAATGTTCTATTAATCCAAAGATAATTAGATATTTAATGAGTAAATTTATGTTTGTGTTTTTTTTTTGTTGGAATTAAATGTTTAAAAATACTACAATAGATATCCACTTGACATTTGCACAAAAAAATAGCCATGTTTTTATTGTAAGGCAGGCTTAACGATTTGAGCCCAAAGGCCCACTCGCGAGCGTTCATAAGTCATGACTCATGAGTCTGTGAGTTTGGCTGTGTATGCAGGCCCGAGTCATGAGAGTCCACAACCGAGAAAGCCCCAGCGAACACCAATCGGTGTTATCCTCTGTGTGTATACGTATATATTCCCCTTCGCTTTCGTTGTGCGCGCCTGTCACACGAAACCCTAGCCTCCTCTCCTCAGAGTAGCTTCTCCGATCCTCCACCATGTCACTGCAAGAGTCTCTGTATCTCCGCGGCACCATGCGTGCCCACACCGACATGGTGACGGCGATTGCCGCTCCGATTGACAACTCCGATATGATTGTCACCGCCTCCCGTGACAAGTCCATCATTTTGTGGAATCTCACCAAGGAGGAGAAGACATATGGTGTTCCCAAACGTCGCCTAACTGGACACTCTCACTTCGTCCAAGACGTTGTTCTGTCGTCCGACGGTCAGTTTGCTCTGTCCGGTTCCTGGGACGGCGAGCTCCGTCTCTGGGACCTTGCTGCTGGAACTTCCGCCCGTCGGTTCGTTGGCCACACGAAAGACGTCCTGTCCGTTGCTTTCTCTCTCGATAACCGTCAGATCGTTTCGGCATCTAGGGACAAGACCATCAAGCTATGGAACACACTTGGTGAGTGCAAGTACACCATTCAGGACGGAGATGCTCACTCTGAGTGGGTCAGCTGTGTGAGGTTCAGCCCTAGTACCCTCCAGCCTACTATTGTATCCGCCTCGTGGGACCGGACCGTGAAGGTCTGGAACCTCAGTAATTGCAAGCTCAGGAACACCTTGGCTGGGCACTCTGGATATGTGAACAATGTGGCTGTGTCCCCTGATGGATCTCTCTGCGCTAGTGGAGGGAAAGATATGACTATTCTTCTGTGGGATTTGGCGGAAGGGAAAAAGCTGTACTCACTTGATGCCGGTGCAGTGATCCACGCCCTCTGCTTCAGCCCCAACAGGTACTGGCTTTGTGCGGCAACTGAACAGGGCATTAAGATCTGGGATTTGGAGAGCAAGAGTATTGTTGAGGACTTGAAAGTCGATCTCAAGACTGAAGCAGAGAAATCTGAAAATAACACTGCTACCTCAAACAAGAAGGTATTTTCCATCTATTCATTGCTTGTCCTATGTGTTATATTTTTCAGCAGTTTGCTTTATCTAACTGATCATAATGAATATGTCAACTGGTTATTAGAACGTATACTATCTGTTTGTTTTGAATCTTTTAATTTTGGTTTTGTGTTGCTCTAACGAGGTGTTAATTCTTCTAGTAATTAGGCAGAGTAATTCTGTGTTTATTGTCGTTAATATTCATGGGTAATGATACACTAAATTGTAATTTTATTTATTTGTTATATGATATGTCTTGTTAGGAGGCCTTTTAGTGAACTTATTTGAAGTGTGGATTGTAAGGTATTGCATGAACCTTTCTTTCATAGTTGGGGGTTCACTGCTGTACTCTGATTGTCTCCAAGTCATTTCATCATTCTATATGATTTAGCGTAGTTTGATGTTGTTTTCGAATCAGTGAATGGATATGAAATCCAAAAAAAATTGATTATTTTTCATGCATTTAAGAAAGCATCTTCTCTCACATAGCATGAATAAGCATATCTTATGCTTGCATTGTGTATGAAATTGGCATGGTCAATGAAGAGTTTTGATTTACATCTGGCTTACATGATGTTCACTATCAAAACATCTTATTTGTCAGGTTCAAATTGTTACGTATGCACATTTCCTCTTTGAGGGAGAAGTGGTTTCCTGGAAACAAAATGTGATTTATTTGTTTGTGATGAATTTTGATGACAGAAATTGGTGTTTGTTGACTAATATATGAAGAAAAAAAAGCTAGCAATTGTTACTCTATAACATATTGTCATTGTACTAGAATAAGTATGTTTACAAAATTACAACATTGTTATGTTTCTTGATAATGCTGTTAATGTTTATTTTGTTATTAATGCTTAGTTTCTTGGAAAGTAACCTATTATGATAAGTTAATTGTTGTCATTTTAACTCTTTGTACTGGGGTTTTGTAGGTAATCTACTGCACAAGCTTGAGCTGGAGTGCCGATGGAAGTACATTGTTTAGTGGTTACACTGATGGTGTAATCAGGGTTTGGGGCGTTGGGCGCTACTAGAAATATCGAGGAGTTGCCAAAATCTGGTTATTTGTTTTTTACAAAAACCAGTTACTTCATTTTTCTGGTAGTTTGGAAACATATTTAATTCTGAATGTTCGAGCGTTGAATTCCAATTAAGTTGGATATTTAGATGGCTTTGAGGCCAGTGCTATCTCGTTTGGATATGCTATTTAGGTGTTTTGATTTGAAAATGCCATGGAAATTTTTCTCTTTGGATTGCAAGTTACGAATTCCATTTTACATCGACGTAATGATGTTAATATCCTTGTTGAGTCTGACTCATGCACTGTGTCCAGTAACTTGTTCCATGTTAAATGTCTTATCGCATCTCTCCTGCATTGTTGACTGAAGAGTAGTGTTATGTGTTTGCACGTTTTGGTTGAACATATGGTGTTCGTTTGCAGTAGAAATAATAATGCGACGTTTCCTTTGGGAGTATACTAATATGCTGCGGTTGACTAATGCTAGCTTATTTTTAGTTGTTCTTCAATGGCTCGGAGCCTCAGGTGCCCATTTGATTCATTGTGGCTCTGGTTAATTTTAAATGCTGCTTCAAGTGACCTCTCTCAATCACCTGTTTTGACTTTTGTGAACTTCAGAGTCTGACGTGCTGATAGTCTCGTGTTATCATGGAGGGATCGGGGAAGGTCTAGTGGTTAAAGCCACTAGACTCCGGTGTTCGTTGAAAGCTGTCCGATTACTTTTCTATTTCTCACTTCCTAATAATGATGCCATGATGCTGGGAAATTGAATTTGCTGTCAGATTACTCCATTTGTCACTTCTAATGGTGCCATCACTTTCTGATGATGCCGGGAAATGAAACTTGTTATCGGTCTTGCTTCTCTTCATTGTTAAGAATGAGAAAGTTTCAACCCATCTCGGTATGGTTATGTCGCATAGGTGGAGGAAGGGGAGAATTTGAAATGGAAATCTGAGTTTCAGGTTTTTGATGTGTGGTTGGATGGCTTGAAAATAATTTTGTAAGCTCTCATATTAAGAGCAACTTCAGTGGTAATATACTCTCCAAATTTTATATCTGTTATCAAAATTTAAAGGTCAAGTGTTTCTTATTCATTTTTTGATAAAATTATACCAAAATCAATATTTGATCTCACATTTTTTACACAAAGTCAGTCATATACTCATCCAAATCAAAATGTATCTTCTAATATAGTCACATCAATAAAAAATAAATTTCAATAGTCCTATTGTACATGTTCTAATCTGACAGTTTGCAAGGAGCACTTGAGGAGTCCAGAAAAATTACCGAACCAAATCAAAATGTATCTTCTAATATAGTCACATCAATAAAAAATAAATTTCAATAGTCCTATTGTACATGTTCTAATCTGACAGTTTGCAAGGAGCACTTGAGGAGTCCAGAAAAATTACCGAACTTCCCTGGATCCATCATGGAGTGATTTGTTATTCCTTTGTAACCACCATTGTATTTCTGAGATAACAAATGGATTGCAATAACCCTATTTCTATTCAGCAGCTTTTGATGTTGAGAAGTTCACAGTCAGTTAATGCCAAGAGCGTTCAAGAGGAGAAAGAAACTAGGGAGTGCTAGTCTTACATATAATTTTTAGGCTTAATAGGGAGTGCTAGTCTTACATATAATTTTTAGGCTTAATGTTTGATAGATCCTTGAAAATAATCTTGTGATCCATTAAGAAAACTCATTAATCTTATAGCCTAATAGATCCATGAGTCTATAAAATTTATTCAATTAAGTCCATAATTAATTAATGATATTTTTTAAAGACGAAAAATTAACATTGCTTGCATTTCTTTCAACATAAATCATTTTTTTTTCTTTTTTGAACATTGGAAACACATTTTCGTTAAAAGTTGAATGCCATAAATTTTCATATTACATGATATCATTCTCCACCTAAAAGCTATAAGGTTTTTCTCATAACAAACGAAATTGTCAAAATTAATGTGAAAGAATATCGCTTGCATAATCATGTTAATACAATGAAGGCTTAAATTTCTAATAATTCATTAGAAGAAGAAAATAACAGTTCAAGATCAAACTGACCTAAAATACTCTTCAGCAATTAATACAACCTTCACAATACCCAAAGTATAAAGCAATTAGATTGATTCAATCAAAATAATTAACTCTAAAGAATTATTCCAAAATAGAAAGCCTTAAAAAGCGTGCAATTGTCCGTCCAAAGTTTAAGGTGGGCGAAGGAGGAAATGAGAACGTTTATCAAAAATTTGTAGAGAATGTAAATCAGAACTTAGTTTCTTGTTCCTATGATCTTGCTGGGGTTCATTTTTATAATGGAGCAATAAAAAATGACAAACAAGATTTGATCACAGCTGAACAACGTCAAATAAAGGAGGTCAAGGTTCATGTTGATAGGCTCACAGTCTCACGAACAACGACATTAACACTATTATATTAGCATTGCTTCAAAACTAAAATATATAAGAGCGATAGCTTTTCGAGCTTTTGGGTTATTAGTTTTCAACACTATCATATATAATGTAGTGATACGAGTAGTAAATAACTAGATACAAGTATAAGTTTGTTCGGAAATTATGAGAGCCATTGAGACGTAGATTTGTGTCATAGTTTAGTTTTATTCAAAAAGTCTAATCCCTATTATCTTTTTTTTTCTTTTTCCAGCGGCTTTATCAAAATAATAGATGAGTCAAGTCACCATTTCAAGTCCAAAAATTATTTCACGTCGAGGTTGAATTTTCAGTCCAAATATTGTATTTTGTTTTGAATATATTTAACTTTGACTTAACCTTCTCCGATGATAAGAGAATGTGATTAATAATCAAAACAACTTGTTATAAATGCATAAAATATATTCAAAAATTTCAGTATAATTCTTAAAATATACTGAAAAATCACAATATAATTGTCAACATATACTAAACTTTTTTTTACAGTAATTCTAAAATCACAGTATAATTCTCCTAATTTACTAAAAAAATTAGAATATAATTTCATTATATAAATGAGATCAACGCCTAAGAAATTAGTGTTAATAAATGAGATCAACGTTAAAAGCACTTGTCTATAGACTTGATTCTATTGAACAATGTCTACACTTATTTCTATTGAACACATGTGACAAATCAAATCATAAATTCGTCTCAAAGTTGGTTTATTAACTAAATGTATGGGACCACCGTAATTATTACTTAAGATAGATAACTCTAAGTAATACGATGCATAACTTTTTTAACTATTTTTTCATATTTTGTTCCCTAAATTGGGGGAAAATAATGTTTAGATAATATGGTGATGACGTTGTTAAAAAATATCCACAACTAGTGTGATTTTATTTATTTATTTCTCTCTTTTGAAGAAAAAACACTATTTTTAAATGTCAAGGCTCTTGATTGGGACCAATGTATCATTTTTGATGCATCATATAATCATAACTTTTTTTTGGAAATTAATGGATAATATGTATTTATCATAATTTTTTGGAAAATAGCTAAATTATTTTTAAAAAATTCATAACAAATATGAACCTTAAGTTAAAAATAAGTTATACCATAGATCTTGCTAAATTTTTTAATTTTTAAAGATAAACTTAAAAATCAATGAATAAAATTGTTTTATATATATATTGTATCTATTATGATTTTAGAAAAAAAATAATGAAACCAATTAATTTGTTATTAGACTTAATTTTTAAAATTTCAAAAATTCTCTCACTTATCCTATTGTTTTGCATTAGTAAAAACACAAAAAATGCCAATAAACCAAGGCAAAGATACCGGAACGTGACAAAATCACATGCATCCTGTGCAATTTTTTTTTCTTATGTGTATGTTGCTAAATTAGAAAAATGATACCTGATAACCATCACAAATAAATAAATAAAATTATTATTTATAGATGAGAGACGACGGGAAGAGGCGGGACGAATTTTTTAGGGTATTTTAATTTTTTAAAATTGATGAAGGGTATTTTAAACAAACTAAGTAAATTCTATAGATCTATTGATATATTTGATTTGGTCATAAACCTAGTGGTGTATAAATTTACAAGGAGACACCTATTGGTATAATGCCTTAAATTTTATACATAATAATACATAATCGATGTGGCATATGACAAGACAAGTGGCTGGGTTTTTTTCAATTTTTTTCAAAAACACTAAAAGCAAGCTAGCTGTAGTTAGTGGGACTGTTCAGCGTCCTGCCTTTGTCCCACCCTGACTTTTAACCGTTAGATCGTTATAATAAATCCTAGCCATTCAATGACCTTACCTCTAATTAAATCAAGGGCAAATTAGATAAAAGGACATAATCATGTTTAATTTTAGAAGGAGGTCCAACTCATTTAAAAAATTAGAAATAAGGACAAAATAATTGAACTACCCAAACTATCCCTCTTATCGATTATACGTGGTCTTCATCTTCGACAATCATATCTCCTCTTCCCGACATCTGATAGAAGAGAGACCACTGCCGTTGAAATTGTATTGTCGAGAGGAGTCCAACGATGGTGGTTTCTCCTCAATCCGCCGCTGGAAAAGGTCGAATCAAGGCAAAACGTTCGAAACACATTTTGCCTCGATCTGGATGTTTTTGACATCGGATTGAAGCGATACTTGTGGCCTTGGATTCGTATTGGCCAAACGATTCCAACGCCACCTGTCTTACCTCCATCTAACGTCGGAAACAGCTACAGCAATGAAAAAACGTTTCGGGCGTCGTTAGAGCTTCGCGGTGGCTTTTCGACTGCTATGAACTTCTGTTCTGACTGCCGTAGGTCGGGCTTTACTCCTCTCATAGTTGCGCTTCTTTTGAGACCAACGACGATCATTTTGATGGTCGGACAAAAAAGTTAGGCAAAAAAATATGAAATCATAGTTTTAAAACTATTTTTCTCTGTATAACCTATATTTCTCTGTAGAACCTTTATTTATCTTTAGAATCACTTTTTCTCTGTAAAATAAATTTTTCTTTATACAATACACCCAAAGCTCGTATTCAATACTAAAACCCTATGTCCCAAAGTTCAGACATAGGCAAAAAAATAAGAAATCATAGTTTTCGTTCTATTGCCAGTGCATAACTTTTTTCTTTTTATAACCTATATTTCTCTGTGGAACTCTTTTTCTCTATAGAACATATATTTCTCTGTAGAATCTTTCTTTATCTTTATAATCACTTTGTTCTTTATACAATAGACCCAAAGCTCGGATTTAATACTAAAACCATATGTCCCCCGGTTCAGACATAAAAGTTAGGCCAAAAACTATGAAATCAAAATTTTCTTTCTACTGCTAGTGTATGACTCATTTTCTCTTTATAACTTATATTTCTCTGTAAAACTTTTATTTCTCTGTAGAACTCTTTTTCTCTGTAGAACCTATATTTTTTTTGTTGAACTTTTATTTATCTTTAGAATCACTTTCTTTTCGTAAAATATCTTTTTCTCTATACAATAGACTCAAAGCTCGGATTCAATACTAAAATTCTATGTCCCAAGTGATGAACCCAATTTCGACATAAAAGTCAGACCAAAAAATATGAAATCACATTTTTCGTTCTACTATTAGTGCATAACTCTTGTTCTCTTTATTAACCTATATTTCTCTGTAGAACCTTTATTTCTCTATACAATTCTTTTTTCTATGCAATTTTTTTCTTTATTCGATAGACCCAAAACACAGATTCACTACTAAACCTTTATGTCCCAAGTGATGAACCTCAAGGCTCGGATTCGTTAAACCCTAACGGGCTCAAGGAATGGATTCATTACTAAAATATTAAATGTCACAAGCGCTAAACCCTAGGGTCCTAACTACTAAACCCTAATGGGCTCGGGTACCCTAAATATTAGGGGTTCAAACTTCCAAAATTGGTTAGAACTATTTTTTCTTGTAGAACTATTTTTTCTCTATTCGACAGATCAAAACCCGGATTTGCTATTAAAAACCTATGTCCCAAGTGATGAACTAGAAAGTTCAGATTCACTAAACCAACAAATTATTACCATTGGAAGCACTTAAAACAAGACCTAGATAATGGGCCAATAATATCATCATAAAATGTATAGTGTTATTTTTCTCTGTAGAACCTTCGAAAATGTTTTTTGACCAGGTAATCACTTTTCGATGACAAATTGAGGCGAGGCCAGTGACGTTGGAATTGCCCGACCAAGATGAGTTCAAAGCCACCGGTCTCGTCTCGATCCGTCTTCAGAAACGGCCAGATCGAGGTAAAATATGTTTTTGATTGGTGCCGACTATTTTGCCTTGATTTGGAAGTTTCCAATGTCGGATCTCGACAAGTCTAGTGGCGTTGGATTTGTCTGGGTCTAACGATTCTAATTGATCTCACCTCGATTTGACTCGAGAAACGATCAGATTGAAGCATATCGTGTTATGAACGTTTTGCCTTGGATCGACAGTTTTCGATGTCGAATCTTGGCAAGGACAATGGAGTTGGATTCGTCTCGACCTCATGATTCCAACGCCACTGGCCTCTCCTCAATCCAAAGTTGGAAGCATCCGCAGCGAGAAAAATAAGTTTTCAATCATATTTGATTGGAATAACAATGACAAATCTGAAATTTCAAGTTTTGTCCTTAATTCAATAAATTTAAAAATCAGTTGGACCTTAACTAACAAAAAAAATTCAGCTGTCATTTTACTCTTAAAAGTTAGTAAATTTGGACCTAAGCCTAATTTTCCCTTAAATCAATTGACTAATATTATTAAATAAAAATAATATGAAATCCTTATTATATCCTCACATGCCAACAACGTCGTTAACTGAGAAACAACAAATCCATTAATGTTGACAGTCTTTATCTTCCTCTAAGAAGGTTTCCCTTCTTCCTCCTCCACCTGTTTGCATTATTCTCTCTATGAATTTTCTCCCTCTAGCAAATCATAAGTGTGAAATCTAAATCTTGTAGAGCCAAAGCTTAGAAATGTACCGAAGATCTCAAAGATGAGAGAGGACCACATTGTCGTTTGCTTATTGACTTCCGAAGACATAGGTACGAACCTTGCATCTTTCTACCAACATTAAATTTTTCAATTTTTCGTGGTCTGTTTCAAAGTGGTAGTCTGATTTGGGTTGCTTCTATGCATGATAGTATCCCATGTCCTATCTTTTGAATTGTGAGGTTCATTTTCGTGGTCCGTTTCAAAGTGGTAGTCTGATTTGGGTTGCTTCTATGCATGATAGTATCCCATGTCCCATCTTTTGAATTGTGAGGTTCTTTTTTGTTTTTCCACACACTGATTGAGTTAAAGACGGGCGACTGGTTAGCATAGTATTGTGCTGATTGGGTTATTTTTGTATTTAGGATTCCATAATTAGAGGGGAATTGAACAGGTGCACAAGGTTGTTCTTGCTAAAAAGAGTTATTTTATGGTTTGGAAGCTCATGAAGTTTAAAAGATGTTACTATTTAAGAGAATGATGATCCAAATATCTGTATATTTTGTTGCAGTTGTTTGAACATGATTGAATTAAATAAGGACCAGAAAACCAAATATCGTATTCTCAGACGATTCTGATGAACAAGATTCTCCACAATCAACAAAGAAAAGGATGAGTCAAAACATTATATTCTATTGTTTTAATTAATGTACTGCGTATCTACTATCATCCAGTGATTTTGATTTTAGAACAGTCCCTTTTTGTGGAAAGTTACTGCTTATATTATGACCTTTTCTTTTTGGAGGTTTTCCTTCCTGCTATTCTACATATGAAATGATATTTAAAATAACAACATTCAATTACTTAATGCTTATGTAGCTGAATGGTAAACAAAGGTTATTGTTTTAAATACAACAATGTGGTACTGTTAGTGTTTCAAATAATACTCAAAGTTACTATACTATTTTAAGAAAGTTACTTGACACTACATCCCAAATATTTTAAAATAGTAATGTATAAATGAACTCTCACAAAAATATTAACACAAACTGATAAAGCAACAACAACAGTACAACAATACTTGTTAATGTTACTGTCTGTTTTTAATATAAATAGTTACAATAGTTAAAGTTACTATTTTTAAAAAATTACTTAACATTAGGTTGTAATTGGAAATGAAGGTTACTGTTTTAAATACAGAAAACTTGTGATCCATAAATTTATCCAGATTGTGATCCATAAGAACCCTGAGAAGAGAACTCTTTACTTTTGGGGGGTTTCCCAAGGATCATAGTCTGGTAAATTAACGAAGATGAAGATATTTTCAGTTGACAAGTGAAACAGTACCCTTGTGAGCAATGCTACTGTTTCATAGGATGAACAATTCTTTTTGGAGGTTCTCGAGGTTGTTTCGTAGTATGCCCTTTTTTCCTTTGAGGTTTTTTAGTTGTATTTAATTGACAATATTATATTTTAATATTTGGTGTAGCGATGTCCTCCAACAATGATATGGTGTGCACCCACATGCCTTTTTTATTACTCAACAGTACAACGAATGAAATAGTTAAAAAGGAAGGCATTGCCAATCTTGGCTTGGAATCTCTGCTGCACATGAAGAAAATTTAGACCGTAGTCGACGTGTTTTAATGGTCCACGAAACATAAATTCTCGTTTCTAAGAAGGGTGTGGAGGTTGTGTTGGGTCTAAGGAACAACGAGAATTCTCCTGAAGAACTCCCCAGGTCTTTTGATCATGTATCTATTTCTAAATTGAGAGTAAAATATGGGTTTCCCATGTCAGGATGGGTGAAGGCCAAAGACTTGGAGGAAAGATTGCAAAATATGGATGTAGGGCCTGCCCACTGTGCCTACTTTTTACTATTCAGCATTTTATTTTTCTTGCAACGAGAGACAGGTATCAACGTCGCATCTTACATGTGGAAGTTGATGCCATAATTGTACCAACTAAAGGATTTCAATTGGGCCAGATATGTGTTTGAGGGTGTGATTGATTTTGCTTTAAGCAACCACCAAAGTCATTGTTCTTATTTAGATAGATGTGGATTATTCTTGTAGCTATCAAGTTCTTTCCACACCAAAATAAATTTTAAGCTATTTCACATACAAGTGTATTGTTTTATTTTGATCCATTGAATGTATTATATTGTTTTAGTTATTCTACCTTGAGAGCATTGCCATCGAGGACAACCAGATGTTGTATAAAAGGCAAAAGCCCCAACCTCGCATCCACCATTTGAAATTAAAGGTTGTGAAGGAAATTATTAGGTACTTGGAGAAGCATGGTGGGATCTCCTCCACTGGAATACAAGTCGTTGATCAACCTGAAGACCACTCCACTCCTTCCTAGCCTAGTCATGAAGACCACTCCATTCATGTTCAGGGACTTTCTGGGGACTACTCCACTCCTTGGGCCAGTCATGAAGACCAATCCATTCAATCTCAGGGACTTCCTAGGGACCACCCCACTCCTTCCGCCGTTCATGAAGGATACTCCATGCATTCTCAGAGATTGGAATAATCGTCAAGAATAATTCTCGCCTTCTCGGGCCGCTCCAATGGACATTGTAATTGCTCTTAACTTTCTATTTAAGTCTACAAAATTGATCATATATATTTGTTTTGAGTTGTTAATCTCTAAACATTGTTTAATTTTAAACCTCATTTTGCAAGCACCATTGAAGGTGTTCTGGGAGGAAAAGTTTGACATCTGTCCCAGCAGATCCAAAATATGAACTCCAACTATGATAGACTTAAAGAGGTGGTTCGAAATACGTTGGCTGCACGAATCCCATCCACTTACTCAACTTACAGGGATGTAGTTGATGTCACACCATCAACTACACCAGATGCAAAAGTGGGTTCTAGGGCTATTGGAAGGGCTAACCTTGTCGGGCATAAACCCTCTACCTCAGGGACCGCCATGAAGAGTGACAGCTCTTTGTTTGTAAAGAAGCGCAAAGAGGTAAACATACTTCATAACTAGTCTCACCAATTTTTGTTATATATGCTTTTGGCCGCACATCCTCATACATGAAAATTCTTCATTTGGCCATTACAAGCAACCGGTATGCCCATTGGTGCATAGGAGGAGTTTGAGATTATAGTCACCTTCTGTTCTTGAAGGCACCAAGGGAGTCAAAATAATTGATGCAGATGTGGAGGTTGCGGGAAATAAAAGTGCTGACCATGTGGCACATGAAACCTCTCCCTCAAGGACAGCCATGCATAGTGGCTCCTATTTGCATGTGAAAAAATGCAAAGAGGTAGTAAACCTACTTGATAACTAGCCTTAACAATTTTTGTTATGCGTGTTTTTTGTCACACATTCCTGTACATGACAACTCTTCATTTGGCCAGTGGGTAGTGGGCAAAGCAAAGAAATAATCTTACATTTATATTTGTATTGATTTAGTTTTGAAAACATAGTTTAAACACTTTTTCTTTACTTTACCACAATGCTAACTAGAGTAATACTGTTAATAAAATATTTTAATGTTACTGTTTGTTTCAAAATTGAGATAGTTTCAATAGTTAAAGTTACTATTTTAGGAAAATTACTTGAATTATATCCTAAATATTTTGAAACAATAACAAATTTTAAAACAACAACGTAAATATTAACTCAAACCAAAACAATAATGCTAAATAAAACAGTAACACGGGTGCATTTGGTATGGCTGTTTTCAGCCCATTTTATATTTTGTATTTTAAAAAATAAAGAAAACATGTTTGGTTTGTCTTTTTGTAAAATTCATTTTCAAAAATAGAAAACACAAAATAGAAAACACCTCATAACGTAAAACACAAAATAGGATTTTGACGTTTTAAACTTTTTTTTGTCAAAACATGGAGAATCCCAAAACACGGGATTCTCCGTCTTCGTAAAATCATCTTCCTTCCCCCTTCTAAGTCTGGCGCAACAGACACTTCTCCATCGCCATCTATCTCTGCTTCAGGTATTCTCTCTCTACTTCATCATCTTTGCATCTATCTCTGCTACTGTTCATCAGCTCGATCATCTCAATCTCTCTATTTTGCAGAGTTGATAACTGGTTAGGTCATCTTCACATCTTTTGAGACGTTTCTTTGATATCAGGTGTGTCCTTTATTAGATTTGACACTTCCAATTTCATTTTCGATTTCGAGTCTTCTGAGATCTTTTATGTGTTAGTTTTGTTTTCGATGGAGATTACTGGAATACTTGTACTTGTTATACTTGTCATTACTAGTGACCATAAGACTGGTTTAAGAGTTTATATTTGTCTCAGGTCTGAAAATAGTATCACGAAATCCCTGCTTTCTTTTTTACTTTGATGTCTTGAATTTTAGGGGGCACACATATCAGCAGCCTTGCTTAGAATGCAATTAAATGGCGTTGCTCTTACTAAGGTTGCTAAGATAAAGTTTGTAATTATAATATCAGTTGCTCAATTTGGAGGATCTAAATTTGGACTGCCTAATATGGCAGGCACTGTGTTGTTTCTCTGTCTTGGGTGCAAAAGAATTCACTTGCAATCTCAGGATCCAATGGTTACAGCCTGACAAGCAGTTAATAATGCACTTGTTCATAAGTAAAGTTGCTTTTCTTTGATTGTAGAGAATAAGTAAATGGCAAAGGAAAACTCATGTCATGGATTTTTTTAATGTCTCATATGTGTTCTTGTGGAATAATTCTAAAAACATAAACATTAATCAAAGTTAATCGGAAGTTGGTTGTAGTTCATACTTTGCTGGTGTAGGTTTTCTGTGCACAACCTTGACATGGAAGGTTTTTAATCAGACCCAGTTTATCTTTTTTATGATACCATGTGAGTATCTTGATGTGCCATCATATTCTCTTGGTACTATGTTTATCATCCTTGTTGGTAGGTTCAAGGACAAGTGAGTGGTGTTACTAAAGCAGCTGCCATCTGGGCTGCTTCGCATATCTGGTGTGTATGACAGCTCTCCTTTTGTTCATTTCTTTTTTCATACTTGATGTGTATTTGAGTGTCACATTACATGTGTAGCATATTATTATGAAATGTTTGTTTTACCAATTATACTTTGCAATGTTTGTTATATAGTTTCATGAGTCTCAAAGTTATTTCTCACTGCATATTTCAGTGACATGAAAACAAATTTTACTTGTGCAATAGGACAATTTAAGGTCACTAGTGTTCCCTTGAGGCGTGTCAATCAAGCTTATGTAATTGGGACTTCCACTAAGGATGATCAAAAGGCTGTGGACACACCATTGATCAAAGCAGTTGAAGGAGTTCTAGAATTGAAGATTTACTTGGCTGCTAGGTTCTCTCTAGAGGCAAGCATGAAACCTCACGATTGATCAAACCAGTTGATGTACTATTCCAATTTTATTTGTGATAAACAGTTTGTGTCATTTTAATGGTGTATTTGATCATTGTGCGTTGACACGTGACTGTCTGATTACATGTTTTCTTTTACCTCCAGTACTCTTTTCTCATATGGTTTTAAAGAATTGTGTGTATCAAAAAAAAAGTTCAAAAATTACAAACCAAATACGTTTTTCAATTTTCATTTTGAAAAATAATTTTTCAACTAACAAAACCAAATGCATTTTCAATTTTCTTAAAATAGACACTCAAAACGAAAAATTGAAAATGACTTTAAAACTCGAAATTCAAAAATTAAAAAACAAACCAAATGGCACCTAAAGGTTTCAAAATTTGTGTTTGTTACTGGCTGTTTTAGAATTGACTAAGGAACATCAATGAAAGTTACCATTTTAAGAAAATTAAATGACATTACATCATGTTATATTTTGAAACAGTGAAAAAGTTTGTAAACTTTAACATAAACTGAAACAGTAACACTAAGTTATAAAGTTTATATTATTAAACTATTTTAATGTTACTGTCTATTGAAGAATAGAAACAGTAACAGTAGTTAAAGTTACCGTTTAAAGAAAATTACTTAACATTATATCCAAATATTTTGAAACAATAATAAATTAGAAAACAGTAACGTAAACATTAACACAAACCAAAATAGTAATGCTAACTTAAATAGTAACACTAATGGTTTCAAAATTAGTGTTTTTTACTCTCTATTTCAAAATTGACACAGTATTAACAGTAAAAGTTACTATTTTATGAAAATTACTTGCTAACTTGAATAGTAACACCAAAGGTTTCAAAATTAGTGTTTTTACTCTCTGTTTCAAAATTGACACAATAACAACAATAAAAGTTATTATTTTCAGAAAATTACTTGACTTTACATCCTGTTATATTTTGAAACAGTAAAACATTTGTGAAACTAAAGACAAGCTAAAATAGTAACACTAACTTATAAAGTTTATAGAATCAAACTATTTTAATGTTACTGTTTGTTTAAGAATTAAAACAGAAACACTAGTTAAAGTTATTGTTTAAAGAAAATTATTTGACATTACATATTTTGAAACAATACAAATTTTAAAACAACAATGTAAATATTTTTCAAACCAAAACAATAATAATGTTAAATAGAAAAGTAACACTAAAAGTTTCAAAATTAGTGTTTTTTACTCTCTATTTCAAAATTGACATAGTATTAACAGTAAAAGTTACCATTTTAAGAAAATTACTTGACTTTACATCCTTTTATATTTTGAAACAATAAAACATTTGTTAACTTTAACACAAACTAAAACAGTAACACTAACTTATAAAGTTTATAGAATCAAACTATTTTAATGTTACTGTCTTTTTACGAATTGAAACAAAAACACTAGTTAAAGTTACTGTTTAAAGAAAATTACTTGACATTATATATTTTGAAACATTAAAAAAAATTTATAACATTAACGTAAACATTAACAAAAACCGAAACAGTAATGCTAACTAGAGTAGCAACATTAAAGGTTTCAAAATTGACTCAGTAACAACATTAAAAGTTACTATTTTAAAAAAATTTCTTGACTTTACATCCTGTTATATTTTGAAACAGTAAAACATTTGTTAACTTCAACACAAACTAAAACAGTAACACTAACTTATAAAATTTATAAAATCATACTATTTTAATGTTATTCTCTGTTTAAGAATTGAAACATAAACATTATTGAAAGTTACTATTTAAATAAAAGTACTTGACATTACTTCCTAACTATTTTGAAACAGTAACAAATTTAAAATATTAATTAAAACGTTAACTCGTACTAAAACAGTAACACTAACTTATAAAGTGGCACCTTAGCCAATATTTTAATGTTACTATCTATTTCAAAATTTAAATAGTAACTATAATCAATGTTCCTATTTTTATAAAATTACATGATATTTTGAAATAGTTACATTTGAAAACAGTATAGTAAACATTTACAATAAGCAAAACAGTAGTTGTTTCATATAATGTTATTGTTTCCTTCACGAGATTCAGAATCTGTTCAACAAACCTACCGAAGAACCCTGAGACAGTAATCTTCTTTTACAGTCTATTGCTTCATATAATCCCCTCTTTTCTCTTCATAAGGTTTTGTTTCGTTTTCTAAGGTTTCAATCCTTTTTCAGTGAATCCCATTCTCAAAATAGCAAAAAAAACAAAAAAAGTAAAATTGAAACTTGAGTTGACCAAGATGATTAACATTTATGTTTGGTAAAATAAAATTAACAAAAAAATGTAATTGACATGAATGCATCTCTGTTTCAAGCAAACAGTAGCATTTTTTCCCCGTCTATTCTAATTAAATTTTTAATTTGATGCATTGAATCCTCTGTTGGACGCATCCACCTCAACGATTATCTAAATAATGGTCTCCCCTACTTGTTGTCAGTACCAATTTATCCCATCACATAATATTATAAATTTAGGTACTCAAACAGTTTGGTGCAAATAGATGTTGGAAATGTTAAGTGTTTTTTGAAAACCTAACTATAATCAGTCCATGGTTCAGAACTTCCAACCGCATCCAATCATTTAGTATCGACATTAGTAGACGTCGTAGATCTTGGCAACACATGTAGCACAATGTATCAATGATTGCACAAACATACAAGTAAAATTATATGGATTTAAAATGCAAATAATATGTCATGTTACACTGTCATTTGATGGTCGTGAGACGCATTCCTAGCGACATTCGCCAGTGACGATTCACACTTCCTCTGTTCGTGAACCAATGTCTTCAAAATAGAGCACCTTCCCAATACTCTAGCCTATGTGCTTGCAGTAGCTGCTGCTCGTTGTTTATGACTTGCTACCTCTAGGTCCTTTATCTTTGTTGTAGGACCATTTGATTCATCTACGTTTGTTGGCTCCATTATTTGTTGCATTAGCTCTCGATACCTGCATTTGTTCTCAATTTTAGCCATTTTTTTATAATAACACTATTCATTCACTATCAACGAAGATTACAAAAACTAATTGCACGAGCCATGAAAACTTACTTGTTAGCCATGACTGTCAGCTCTTGCTTTGCCTCATCAAAAAAGGCGGCGAAACGACTTGCAAAATGGCATGTGATATTACTAATCAAGGATAATGACCAATATCGTACCTTTATTTCTCATTTTGGTGGAACGTGACTTTGTCCCCCTACCGGTGTCATTTCGTTTGCATCCCCAGTCCATCACCTCAATATCAAACAAGGTGGAATCTCTTTCATATTTAGCTATATCATTACATACAATAAATGTTGATAAGGGTACCCACTCACCTCAAAAAATTGGCATGAGCTGGAAAGCTTGCCATCTCTTGAATCAAACTGCACAGTATGCGTCCTACTTATTTTTAAGAAGTTTGTCAGCGTGTAGACCCTCGTCATTTGTCCAACTACCATTTTCGAGTACCTCACAACACCTACACAAATGTCAAATTGAAATTTAAACTTTCTGAATATGGCTTGCATGTATATATAAGTTGTATGGAATTCCAACGAGGACAATGGACCCTTCATCACAGGTGTTGCATAAAATGTTTCGCGCTCAGCCTCTACTTCACCATCCCAAATTATTGCAAATTATGCGTCAAACTTCTCAACAAGTTTGTAAATATGTAGTCACTTCCCCATAAAGTTATGGCTATGTGAGTTAATTGATTCACATCGATGCATAGTCCACTAGCCCATAAAGAATTGAACCGCCAAATGCGCATTGCACCACATATGATGCTGGTCGTAGAAGTACTCACAAACCCATATATTTTTTAAGTTGATAATGTCTTTCAAGCATGCTATGCCATTTGCTATCAAATGAGCTCAGATCAGAATGCCTGAAAAAATTCGTAACGTCAATAGTGAATGAGTTGTTACCAATGTTCCCCTGACAATTCTGTGTGAGATGCCACTCACAAAGTTGATGTCTTACACGTGGTATTTTCTCTTGAATTGCTCTGCGATTGCCTTACATCCATTTGTAATGACAGAGTCCAGTTCTCTGTTCCCCATTTCTTGTAAAAAAGTATCTAGGGGCCATGTATATGTCAATGTTGTTTTGTCCAACAACAACCACAACCGAAGAAACATGTGCGAAAATGGCTATTAACACCAATCATCATCGTCAATGGTTGTGTGTACATGTTTGTTTTGTGTGTGGCATCGAAAGATATAACATCCCCAAAATATGCATAATCATACCTACACAAAGTGTCACATCAAAATAATTTCCCTAGCCTACCATCTTCAATGGCGGTGTAGTCATGATAACACCCGTCATTGTTAGCTTTCTTCAAATCTAGAAAGGTCAATGCTCGTTGTGTGTCACCCTCAACAATTTTTGAACTAATTACACCATGAAATGCTTTGTACATATCCATGTGCAAGAATCCCACTTTGTTTATTCCTCCTACCTGTCTCACCAGATATTGCATAATATGGGTTGGTCTTATTTGCAACTCGTATAATGTAATAATATGCACCATATCACCTTCAGTAAACTCCCTATATGACCTAAGAAATCGCACATGCTCAAGCTTGCTAAGCTTGTGCTTGTGATCCGGCTCAAATATCGTGATAGCCCATTTCCCAATAGTTACATCATAAACTATCCTTAGTCTTGCGAGACAGTTATATCTTATTTCATCAACAGATCGTCGCTTTGATCTCCCATAATCAATGGCCTTTTGTCTCCTTATCCCTTCTTTTCAACAACACCAACATGGTGTCATCTCCATTACATCATTTGTTGTTGTTTGCAATCTTGTGCTATATCCCACCACTCTTGTATATGAATTGTAGAAAGTAAATGTTGTTTGAATGGAGTCGAAGCACATACCCTCTATATCTTCTGTCTTTAGATCTCTCTTGCTGCTTTTGTAAGTGCGTTTGATTTCGATTTCGATGCTTCCATGTCCTAATATAATTTTTTCTTTTACTCTTTTCTCTTCTTTTGGATGTTTCTTCAATTTTTTTGTTCTTTTTTTCTTTCTTCAACAACACATTTCAGCATGAGAAAATTACAGCAAACCCCATATTTTTCGAATCTGATTAGAGTCTAGCTACATAGATTAAATTAGGGTCTAGCTAGCTAGATTGGATTGGGATTCGCTTGTCATTTCCGTAAATTACTTTCTTGGGACGAGGCAGGGTAGGACCAAGAATTGTTTCTTTTTTGCGTTTCAAGGCCGAAAAGACATTCTATTTCCCCCTTAAACTAAATACAACTGGCTGAGATACACGGTTCAAACTTATGGTAATGTATCCTCATATAAAAAATATGCAACATAAATAACCAACACAACTGTTTGTAAAAACCAAAAATATTAAAACAGTAACCAAATTTGAATAAGCTGGAAAAAGTGACATTAAGCTCCTAAAGTAACATAACTTAAACTGATAGAACAATAAACAAAAAGTAATAGTAAGTTTAAAAATAACATAATAGGTATTGGATAGCTATAGTAATCTGTTCTAAAAGTGATGAAAGAGTAACATTATATACACTTGCCACATATTTTAAGTTTCCAATATGGTTGGTTTTCAAATGTGATACGACAGACGTTTCTTGATAAAGACAACAATCCACTTTACAATGGCAACATAATTTCTATATTTAGACCCCAAGGTTGTCACGTCAACAATGAATAATCACCTTTGTGGTGCCATACCATTTTCCCAGTTGTTTGAATAAAAAAACTAAGAAAATGAAATGAGCTACAGTCATCCCTAATTAATAATTTAATAATAATCATTGAATGGAATCGCCTCTTCACGAAACAAGCTCGGAATGCTTGCATGAGGATCCCTGCAAATTTTTAGCGCCATCAAACACCGATTGCACGGTCTTGTAACCAAACATCCCTATTCAAGCTCGGATGAGAGCCCTATTTGTGAAAATGAACTCTTTCGAAAATTTGTGAGATCGTAGATCGAAATGTGAAAAATAGTCTCTTCATGAAACAAGCTTGAAATGCTTGCATGAGGATTCCCGCCAATTTTTAGCGCCATCTGATCTTTCATGAGATTTTCTTAAAATGATTAAACATAGATACCTGCCAAGTCTCATCTCATTCGGAGTTCTTCTGGTGAATCACGCTTTCAAAACAACGGATTGAACCTCGAATGAGCTACCTAGGTGTACAAATCAGGGGTATTGAGAAATTGACCTTTCTAGGTTCAAAATTGGCCAAAGGGTCCTTCACGAGATGTTCTTAGAATGATTAAACGTAGCTACCTGCCAAGTCTCAGCTCATTTGGAGTTCTTCTGATTGATCACGCTGTCAAAACAAGGGATTGAACATCGAACGAGTACCAATGTGTACAAATTGGGGGTATCGGGAAATTGACCTATCTAGGTTAAAAATTTGCCAAAGGATATTTCATGAGATGTTCTTAGAATGATTAAATGTAGCTACCTTCCAAGTCTCAGACCATTCAGAGTTTGACTAACAAATCACGCCGTCAAAACATTGGATTGAACCTCGATGAGCTACCTAGGTGTACAAATTAGGGGTATTGGAAAATTGACCTATCTAGGTTCAAAATTAGCCGAAGGATCCTTGACAAGATGTTCTTATAATGATTAAATGAAGCTACTTACAAATTCACATCTCATTCGGAGTTATTTTGATCGATCACGCTGTCAAAACAACTGTTCGAACCTCGAACGAGCTACCTAGGTGTACAAATTGGGGCAATTGGGAAATTGACTTGTTAAGCTTCGAAATTGGCCGAACGATACTTCAAGAGATGTTCTTAGAATGATTAAACCTAGATACCTATCATTTCTCAACTCATTCGGAGTTCATCTGATCGATCATACTGTCAAAACATGGGATTCAACCTCGAATGAGCTTGGGTGTACAAATTGGGGGTATCTAGAAATTGAACTATCTAGGTTCAAAATTGGCCAAAGAGTCCTTCATGAGATGTTCATAGAAGGATTGAACACAGCTACCTCCCAAGTCTCAGCTCATTCAGAGTTTGCTTGATCTATCACGCTGTCAAAACAAGGCATTGAACTTCAAACGAGATACCTGGGTGTACAAATTAGAGGTATTGAGAAAATGACCTATCTAGGTTCAAAATTGGCCAAAGGATCCTTCACGAGATATTCTTAGAATGATCAAGCACAGTTACTTGTCAAGTCTTAGCTCATTCAGAGTTCTTCTGATTGATCACACTGTCAAAACAACAAATTGAACCTCAAATGAGCTACCTAGGTGTACAATTGGGGGTATCAGGAAATTGACCTATCGAGGACCAAAATTGACCTAAATATCCTTCACAAGATGTTGTTAGAATGATTAAACTCAGGTACCTGACAAGTCTTAGTTGATTCAAAGTTTTTCTGATCGATCACACTTTCGAGACAAGGAATTGAACCTCGAACGAGCTACATAGTTGTACAAATCGGGGGTGTCGAGAAATTGACCTAACTAGGTTCAAAATTGACTGAAGGATCCTTCACAAGATGTTCTTGGAATGATTAAAAATAGTTACCAGTCTTAGCTAATTTGGATTTGTTTGATCGATTATGCTGTCAAAATAAGGGATTGAACCTCGAACAAGCTACCTAGGTGTACAAATTAGGGGTATCAGGAAATTGACCTATATATCTAGGTTCAAAATTGGCCAAACGATCCTTCACGAGATATTTTTAGAATGATTAAACATAGATACCTGCCAAGTCTCAGCTTATTTGGAGTTCTTCTGATTGATTACGTTGTCAAAACAACAGATTGAACCTCCAATGATCTACCTAGCTGTACAAACTAGGGGTATCGAGAAATTGACCTATCTAGGTTCAATATTGGCCAAAGGATCCTTTGCAAGTTTTCTTATAATGAGTAAACACAGCTATCTGCCAAGTCTCTGCTTATTCAGAGTTCGTCTGATTGATCACGCTGTCAAAAAAACGAATTGAATCTCGAACGAGCTAACCAGGTGCACAAATTGGGGATATCATGAAATTGACCTATCTAGGTTTGAAATTGTCAAAGGATCCGTCACAAGACGTTCTTAGAATGATTGAACGCAATTAAATACCAAGTCTCAGCTCATTCAAAGTTCGTTTGATCGATCACACTGTGAAAACAACAAATTGAACCTCGAACGAGCTACCTAGGTGTACAAATTGGGGTATCGAGAAATTGACCTATCTAGGTTCAAAATTTGCCCACCGTCCCTTGACGAGATGTTCATAGAATGATTAACCTTTTTAAATTTTGTCTCATTCGATGTTCGTTTTGATTTTTTGTTGGTCAATCAATTAAACCGTGATAAATACTTCCAAGTTTTAGATTGGGGATGAGGGTGGCTGTAATTAATAATTGTAGCCTGCAATTCCCTTGACTTTGAATCACAATCAAGAAAATTATGGACTGTAATTATTACAACCACTCCTAAGTTACATCCCAGAAGCTTATGTGATATTGCCATATTTTTATTATTTGATTTTTTTTATTTATCAAGAAATTACTTTTAATTTTTTATAAGCAACCTTTTTTTGTACGTTTTTGCTCATTGTCTACTAATGTGAATTTCATTTGACAAGTTTAACTTTTGTTAATTCATTTGATATTTATTTTTTACAAATTTCAATATAAATTAAAATTATTTAATGATTTTGTTTTGGCCAAAGAAGTGATTTTAGAGAAAATTAATTGATATTATAATATTATTATTTTTGGAAAGTCAACTTGAAAACAGTTACATTAATAAATAGTAAGATTAGTAATGATTGCAGTTATAAATATTAAATAACATGTTAATATTGAATTAATAAATTCTCAAATAGTGAGGTCACGTGTTTTTGTCCAGATCTTGTTGGAATTCAAATCAAAAATTAATTAATATTACAATATTATTATTTTTGAAAAGGCAACTTGAAAAACAATAACACTAATAAATAGTAACATTAGTAATCATTGCAGTTATAAATATTAAATAATATGTTACTATTGAATCAATAAATTCTCAAACAGTGAGATCACTTGTTTTTGTCTAAATCTTGATGGAATTCAAACCAAAAATGAATTGATATTAAAATATTATTGTGTTTGAAAAGGCAACTTGTAAAACATTAACCAAACAGTAACATTATTAAATAGTAACATTAATAATCACTGCAATTATAAATATTAAATAACAGGTAAATATTGAATCAATAAATACTCAAATAGTGAGGTCAAGTGTTTTTGTCCATATCTTGTTGAAATTCAAACCAAATATTAATTGATATTACAACATTATTGTTTTTGAAAAGACAACTTATAAAATAGTAACATTATTAAACAATAACATATTTTAAATACTAACGTAAACATTGACACAAATTAAAACGGTAACACTAATTTTTAAATTAACACTTAATCAAGGAAATTTTTTTAATGTTACTGTATGTTCCATTATTGAAACAGTAATTAAAACATTAACAATACTCAAAGTTCTTATTTTTATAAAATTACTTGACATTACGTCTTAACTATTTTGAAACATTTACATTTTAAAATAATTGCGTAAACATTTACAATAACAAAAACAGTAGCACTAACATATAATGTAATGCTAACGATAGCAAAAACTGTTTCAAGTTATTTTTTCAATTTTTGAAATTGGAACAATATTGCCAAGATTATACAATAATATAAATACTAAATAATATTTAAAAGGAACAAATTGAACACCGTTATTTAATTGATAAAACATATTTAATTACAATAAAATATGCAATCCCAAAATATAAATAACGCATGCCTTAATATTGAATTTTGGTGAAGAAGAGGATTAGTCAAGTTTAATAAATTTCAAACTATTTATGTTATCATAAAAGGAAACAAAGAAAATGTTTCAATTTGTTGTTTTTGGAAGGGGTATAAGACCCCAAAGACAATATCATTTATCAAGAAAGAAACACTATCATCCCAAACAGGATCTAGGAGATTACACTTTCAAGAAGAAGAACGAAAAAATCAAACAACAGAACATGTAGACATTACATTAAATACCAAAGTCTTTGATGACATCATCAAAGAGTCCTAGTTTCCTAACCGAACCATATCGCGATTGACTACATCTTGAAAACAATCTGGAACCTCACCAACCCATATATAAAGAGCATCAAATTGACATGCTAATTTTGAAAGTAAATGAGCAGCAACATCACCATTCCGGGGAGTAACAAACATGTTATCACCGCCTCTTTGACTAAAACTTCGTCTCTAAGCAAGATGCTTGAAGAGAAAAACAATCAACCTAATGATTTCGAATTGGTTACTATTTGAATAAAGAGAATGGGAGAAATTGATTCAAAGTCATTTCAAAACAAATGTAAGGATGATATGTCTGCATTAAGCCTTGCAGAAGAAGTGCTGGGAGAAGTGTACGCATTTCATCCTTTGTATTATCCTTCCAGTTGTTCTGAATGGCTTTGAATAAAGTTCTCTTATTTTCTTTATCGAAACAGTAACCTATTCGAAATCATTACACGAATTATCTCCTCTTCAAGCATCCTGCTTAGAAACGAAGTCATTTGATTATTCTTGTACTCTTAACTCGTACATGTTTTCATTTGGCAAGTTAATATTATCAGTCAAAGGGGTGGTGATATTTAATTATTCTAAAGAGAGACGTCTGTTCAAGTTCTTTCTTGTTCTTGTAACCGATGAGCTTCTTCTTTCCACATTTCAACTAACTATTACATCCGACTCATTCGATGTTCGTTTCTGATTTGTTGGTTGGTCAATCAATTAAACCGAGATAAATTACAGCCTACAATTCCCTTGACTTTGAATCACAACCTAGGAAATTACAGGCTGTAATTATATTATAGCCACTCCCATCCCAGAAGCCTGTGTGATATTGTCAAATATTTTTAATTGAATTATTTTTTAAATTTATCATAGAATTGATTTTAAATTTTTATATTTTTTTGAGTACGTTTTTGCTCTTGTCCATTAACATGAATTTGACATTGACAAGTTTAACTGTTTTTAATTAATGATTTATTTAATTTTTACAAATTTTAATATAAACTAAAAACTTATGTGACATTACAAGGTTACTGTTTTTGAAAACATTTACATTAACCCTAAAACAGTAAATTATAGTATTATTGTTTTTGAAAGGAAACCTTGAAAACAGTAACATTTGATAGACAGTAACATTAGTAAACAGTGAAAGCTCCATTTTTGTAGTTATAAAATATTTTATAACATGTTAATACCATGTTTAAAAATAATTTAAGCAGAGCTATTTATTTTCTAACGAGATATATGTGGAAACTAAGTAATACAGAGTAAATGATTCAAAGGCATAATGATTTTATTAATAATATCTTCATATATGATACAATGACTATCACAAGTTAAGCTAATCATATCAATCAGCGGTATATCGGTGATATACATTCTCCTAATATAAGTCTTATAATTTGCGACCTAATTACATGGCACCTTAGGTAAATGATACAATTACCATACACATAAGATATATATCAATTCAACACTCTCCCTCAAGTAAGAACATATATGTCAACCATGTCCAACTTGTCGAGTGACTTGGCGAACACTGTCCTGGACACAGCTTTTGTAAGGATATCTGTAAGTTGATATTCTGACTTAACAGATGGAAACCTTAAAATTTTCTTATCAAGTTTCTCCATGATAAAATGAAAATCAATCACAACATGTTTAGTTCGATCATGTTGAAATCGATTGTGTGCGATTACAATTGTAGCCTTATTATCACACTGAAAGTCCATAGGTTTCGAGTCTTCAAAATCAAGATCCTTTAATACCTGTTTCACCCACATCAATTCACATAGACCTCACACCATACCACAGAACTATGCCTCAGCACTTGATCTTGTTACAACATTCTGCTTCTTGCTTCTCCAAGTAACTTAATTACCTCCCACAAAAGTAAAGTAACTAGACGTGGATCGCCTAGTAGTCTGACCGCCTATCCAATCTGTCGTAACTGGGGTCACGACGCGAACCGGCGCCTTGGAAATGTGTGTAAGAAAATGTAAGAGCCATCACCAATCGATTATAGTGCAATTGGACACTCAAATGTTAGGTCTGCGAACTAGAGAAAATGGGTAAGAGGATCTATTGAGTATGGGGAAGGTGTTAGGCACCCCACAACTCCCTAATCGGTTGCCTTTTTGAATATTCATGCTTTTTTCTTAAAAATGTTCTTGTATGTCCCAATTTGTTTTAATGAATTTTTCATATGCTCGAAAAATCATTTATTGTCAAATGAATGGAAGAAATTTCATTGATTTCTGAATAGATGATAAAACCAATTTACTCAAGTGATACCACAAATAAAACATTTTGAACGGAGCTGAATACTTTCAAGTTCTCCTCCACTTTATTTTAAAAATTCTTTTTTAGATGAAATTTATTCCCTAAAAATAGAATGTTTCAAGAAATCAATACTTTGAGATTCTCTAGCATCCATTTGTAGAGTTTAAACCTCGTTTTTGAAAGGAATGTTTTGAGAAATCAATATTTTGAAATTCTCTAACGTGATTAGATGTTTGGCGGGTTGGGTATACAAACCTTATCAACCATGTAATTTAATTCTTTTTGAAAACTCTCAAACATGCACACTAAAGTAATTCTGGAATTTAATCCTATGCATGCATACTAACTTAACTAATATTTACATTACTATCCACTATCTTGTATTACACTATTACATTAATTGGGCCAAATATCAAAAAATAAAATAAAAAATACAACCCAAATCTAAAAATAAACCGTTGAAGTCTAGAAGCCCAAAAACTTTATAAATGTCTAATAAAAATTACCGAAAAGACCTGTCAACCTCAAATCCTCTCTGTCCATAACCCCTAAAAACAAATCAACATGATACAAAATAAACAATGCCTGGCCCGGCCCAACAACATCCAAATAAAGGCCCAATATAACAAACTAAAGCCCAAACATTTAACAAACAACTAAACCTAGGAGCCCAAACCCAAAACCAACCTAGACACGACCCAAAGCAGATCCTAACCCATCTCATGGAACCCGACCCATTATTTTTATTTTGTTGATTTTTTTAATTATTACTATTTTTAATTGTTTCATTTACACAAAGAAATTTACACGGGATCCCTGTAGCCATCCCCGGCTTAGCTGTGACATGGGTTGGACTTAGGTAAAAGATTCCTTGACTGACACTATAGAGTTCTTACTTGGGCCTCTCCATATTCTCGACCATAGTCAACAATCGCTCTTACCTTTGTTGTTTGGCCTTCGGCTGATGCTCGTGAGCCGATGTTTCCTGAATACGATAAGGTGGTGGTGGTTTAGTAGCAATTGAGATGTTTCCCCTAGTAGTACAACTCGAGGCGCTAATGTTTGTCGCCTATTAGTAGCCGTGGTCATCTGGTTAATGCTTTTCCGCCAGTTGTCTTTCTGCATACTGATTACTGGATATAATGGGGAGCTCTGGTCTAGAGGAGAACAAATGCCTTTGCTTAAAACCAGATGGGTAATGAGTCATGGAAAATATAATTTCTTGATCTACGTCAATATGTTCTCCACGAAACTCTGTGCCTTGAGAATTGTGGCCTTATAGAACTAGCTAATATCAAACCATATTCCCTTATACATGTAGTATAGGGCATGAAGAATCTTACCCCGTTGCTGCTGGCAATGGTTGATGGGGCGAAGGTTGTGTTGGAGAACGTCGTCCAACAACTATATCTTTGGTGGCAAATATGAGCGTGTAACGTTAACTTTCTTATTGCTCTGTCCTCGACACATGTCGTCAATTATCTCTTTTTTAGAAACAGATATCAGTGCTTTGAAATCGATAGCTACACCATATGTCTACTGTGGTGAATTGAAGTTTTATACCGGTTACTTTCACCTGATAAATCGGATGTAGTCCAGTTCTCGCACTTGGTGGTAACATTTCAAGAGTCTCGTAGAAATCACGAGTTATTCGAGGGTACACCGGTAAGTCCCCTGCAGGATCTAGGTTAATAAAAAATAGCATAGAGTGATCCTAGAGGTAGTTTATAGCCCAACGAGTGTCGGCATCTCTAAGAATATTATGATCGAATCTTCACTCAGAAATGATTTTCGTTCTAGCAAATGAGACAATTGCTTGAGAGCAGGGTGATAGACTATCGTCCATTCGATTAGTCAAAAGACGGTATATCTAAAAGGGATAAAAAATGTTAGGGAAATGAATTTGCGACTGGATCATAACAAGATAAAAAACGGTGATGGTGATGGTGAAGGAAGTTGGTAGAGAGATGAAGTGATGAACAAATTCGACAATGAAGATGTTCAACTCAAAAGGGAAAGAAAGAGAATTGGGCCAGAGGAGACAGAACATTAAAGACGATTCACGAGTCTCTCAAGGGGAGTTGAAACATTGGGATCATAGCTGAGAGATTCAGTGGAAAGTTGTCATCTAATGAGGAAAACAAAAGATTTGGCCAGAAAAACAGCACATTAAAGACAGGTCATGCTATTGTCAAATGAGGTCGAAAGTTGGGATCACGCTTGGCCACTTTATATATATATATTTAAAAAATTCAATGGATGCGTACAAGTGACAAGACGTGAATATGGATTGAAAGAATTGATCGGGGTTTATAGCCTCCCGTCAGGGCAATGATTTCAAAGGATTGATCGGGCTTTATTACCTCCCGTCAGGGCAATGATTTCAAAGGATTGATCGGGGTTTATAGCCTCCCGTTAGAGTAATGATGGGGAAAGGATGGATCAAGATTATAGGCTCTATAATAGAAATCCTCATTCGAGGAAAATGACACCATCAAAATTGTACATTTCAAACAAACTTGTAACAATACACCAAGGACGTACAATATGCAATGACCCATTTTTATGAATGTCTTATTAAATGAATGTATGTCTTCTCAAGACCTTGCCATCCCTAAGCACACTTGCAATTGCGGATCGCTAGACCAGTCTATTTCTTTGTAGGGATTGACCCTCTGACTTAGAAAGCCTTCACTGAATAGTAAAGAACGTCATTCACTCAAAAACCCAACCCTTGTGCTATCCTTTTTCTTCAGAATTTATGTGTACAAGCATTTCTGGATTCAATAATTCATGTTCACTAAAAATTCTGTTGTTTATTTTAATGCTCACATTTTATGATTAGGATCGTCCCTCTTCTGATAATACTTACCTCGACTACATGTTTATCCATAAGATCTTTTCCAACTTAGGGTGCCAACATCTATCAATTTTCTGTCAAAAGTAATGTCCTAATGCACTCATAACATTTACTGTCAAAACTTCATTAGTGATAAATTCAATAATACGGCTAAGCATGCCAAGAATGAGAAATTTTTGGAATATGGGATGAGAATATGAAAATGGAGGGAATGAGTAGCAAAGGCGAAGAAATGGATAACCTCATGATATTTAAAAAGTATGAGTGGTAATCAAGGAACTCTATTAGAGTAAGATATATATATATATATATATATATATTATATTTATAGGAATATAGAAGGGGAAGGTAAATCGAAGTTCTCCAAGATGAAATATGTGATAGGTCAAAGATTGTGCCAAAACTGCCCCAGTTTTGGTGTGCAACCAATTATCAATAGTCAAATCCAGAACACATGAGGTAGTCTCTGAACCCAAAATATCTTTCTTCAAACTTCTCCTTATGGCTGATTTTTTTTCCAATGTGAAATAGTAATAACAAAAATGTCACACCCAAAACTGCCCCAGTTTTGATGCGTGTGCAATTGACTGTCATGAAGCCTGAAATTTTCATGCCTGCCAACCCAACTTCTTTGTTAAGCTGAATCTGTTAATGGTGAAATGCACGATAACATAGAGATCGCACCAAAAACTGCCCCAGTTTTGGTGCGTGGCCAATTTACTAGCATTAAATCTGAACACCATGAATTTGATTCTACATCTCCACCCATATCAATTCCAGACAAGGTACTGACCAGGTCAGCACTGCTCATTGATTCAACGGGCCCATGTCCTATCCATTCTTCTTCAAGCAACCTAAACTTGCAGCCTGAATTTAAAGCGCAGGGTTTTTGCTTTATCAGTTTTTGTTTTCACTATAACGGGTTTTTTTTTGTTTTTTAATTTTTTTTGCCTAGAGCGCCATTTCAGTTTTTCACTCTAGCAGTTATTTATTTATTTTACAAACCCCAATTTTTGCCTAGAGTGCGCTTTCAGGTTTTCACTCAAGCGGGTTGTTTTTTTCTTTTCAAACCTCTCGAACAAACAGTTATACCATCACGATGGTAGCTTTCGTACCACTCGAGGATCAAATCAATCATAATTGTTCAAATGCTTCCATTGAAGATAACAAGCAATAAGGAAAAGTATGGAGTAAATCAGGTCATTTGAGTAAATTTACTCATCAGAAATATTTAAGTTAACAAATTACCTAACTCCCCAAAAAGATAAACAACAACAATGGAATGTTCACAATGCTCAACCTTTAATGAAATGATGGAAAATTGAAAATTGAAATCCTGGGTCTTCATGGTTTTTCGGAGGATAAAGATCCTATTGTTGGGCTAGAGAATTAGGAAATAGTGTGGTATGCACTCCAAAGTTACTAGCCATCTGATTGTGCGTATGAGCTATGGTCCCATTGTAGCCTACAATATATGCAATTAACTGATCAAGACTTTTGGACAGGTTGTCCAGACGTGCCTCAATCTGTATCATCCTTCCAACTATAGCAGTGGTTCCTGATGAGCTGGAATAATGAACGATAGAAGATTCAACATTTGGATGAGTATCAATAATCTCTTCATCTTTGTAACTATTGATCATTCACTCGTAATGGATACTACACCTCCTCATACGATTCCCAATGAACCCCAGCTCTCATACATAATGTACAAATAAGAGAAGGGAGACAGAGCCCTATGGTCGTTGTAGTATGAAAACTGTGGACAATAGAATTGTGTAAAACTTTTTCGACATCAATCAATTTTCCAGACAGAATAGAATAAAGCAAAATTGCTCTATTTTTGAAAATGTCAACTGAATGGGCCCTAGGTATGAGTTTCGCCCAAATAAAATGCATCCAAGCCTTACTGTTCCTAGTCATAGCTGCTGTGGGGAATGAGACTTCCATCTTTCTAAATTTTTTCCAGGTAGCGCCTGATTTACATAATGTGAGAATTACTACATCCATATTAATGTTAGATTCTAGCAACTTGGAAAGATCATCATTGGTAATGTCTGGAAGATTGTAAACATCATTGATGGTTTTGCTATCAAATGAGACCCTCACACCTCGAACATGTATCTGTTCATATCCTAACATTGCATTGGCATAAAATTCTCTTACCAACTTAACAACTACAGGTTTTGGTTGTGCAACAAAATTCTCCCAACCCTGATCAGCAATTCTTGCAATAATGGGCTCCGTTGTATTAGAAGCTTGGAAGCCTCTCTCCGGGATAATCTTTCACACACCA
This sequence comes from Euonymus europaeus, assembly GCA_963580455.1. Lineage (NCBI taxonomy): Eukaryota > Viridiplantae > Streptophyta > Magnoliopsida > Celastrales > Celastraceae > Euonymus > Euonymus europaeus. Next base: position 9,308,479 of record OY756957.1, on the reverse strand, counting down.
ACTGATTGTTGGTATCTTTCAAATGCTTCCTGACTCACAAAGCGATTTACATCGTATATCTGAAGAGATTGTGTTCGTTGTCTTTTGGAAGCCATAACATGTATCAGAGATAAGCTCAACTAAAGGAGCGAAGTAATTTCAAGATCAACCAGAGAAAAGGGGAGAGAATTGCCCACTTGTGAAGGACTTAAGACAAGGTATTTCAGTGGCATAATGGGAAAGAACTTGGCAAATGGATTGTTGATAAAGTTGAGTTGACAACAGAGTAAATCCCACGATGTTAAACACCATGAGCCTCTGACTCGCCCAAAATAGGTAAGTGGATTAACGCTTTCCCAAGTGTAAGTTTGTCAAAGTAACAATAGGAGTGAATCCCAAATCGTCTCACAAAGACTTTTGGTTTTGGTTTCGGCTTGGGTCTATGAATTATTAACCTAATTACTTAATTAAATATGGTATTCACAATGTTAAGTGTGGTAAAATTGCACTAACCATTGGTTAGATTCGGTTTTCCCTCTTGGGGTGATTGATTGAACTAAACCCTAATATACGAAATGAGAATTAAATACTAAACTACTGCAGAAAATCAAAATGGAAATAAACACAACATAATAAAATGTAAAACATAACATAAAACGTTCAAGCACAAACTAAATCGGAATGGAAATATTCAAGTAGATTAAACTAGAACTATGAATCCAAATGCGATAATAAAATGAAATAACAATAAGGAAGAGGAGTTTAGAGATCAAATCCAATGTCGAATGTTGAGGTGAATCGGCTTTCCAATCTACAAATAGAAGTTGAGGGTAATCCAACTTGGGCTCTTCTCAAGCTCTACAAGGAGGAAGAACTTCTTCTTCTAGTTGGTTGGGTCTCCAAGAATCCTAGCAATCTTCAATAGACTTATTTTCGAACCCCAAGCAAGAATCAAGGATGAAGAACAAGGTAAGAGAACAAAAACCTTAGAGAATATGTATTTTCGGCCAAAATGAGTGTTGTCCAAAGAATGGGGTCTCAAGACCCATAAAACCCTCATACCTGTCTTAAAAGACCATCCTAACCTATTACAAATAAGTCCCATTGGTCAAATAAAGTAATTAGACAAGTTTGCCCTTCAAGAATTGAGTAAAAATCATAAAACCCGAAATTACTGGAACTGTTCAAGGCAGCATCTTGTATTAATTCCACAGACTTCAATTCTCAATGGATTTATACGTATAAGCTCTCGTTGGAAATATCTGGATGTCTACTTCAACTTTTTAGAAGAAAGTTTCTTCAAATTCGATCATTTGCACCTTCAAACGTTGACCCGAAAATTATTGTGCAGTGCCGTCCGGACAGATATGCTTGAAAACAGCACTGTCCGTCTTTCTTCTTCAACCGTCCGGATGGTGAACAGTACCATCCGGACGGATATGCTTGAAAATCAATCTGTCCATCTTTCTTCTTGAACCGTCCGGACGGTTTCTGATAAGTGTCCGGACGGTTGATAGCAAAATCCAATTTTTCAGCTCCTTTGTGTCTTTTCTTCCATATTCAACCCCGATCAATCCGGAGCCTACAAAACCCATTCAAACAAGTCATAAATAACTGAAACATACTTAAACAAGTGTCAAACCATTTTTAGGTTGATAGAACAAAATTTGGCATATTAAAACTCAAATGCTTAAGAGATAGCATTTCCATAACTTCTAACCATTATGCCCAAAACTTGGATTTCATATCTCTAAGCTACCAAACCAACTTGAACCACTAGAAAACACTTAAAATCACTATGCCAAAGTGTTGAATTATGCATTGGCTCATTAACATGGATTTCGGCAACTCAAACCTAAAATGTGGTTTTTAAGCATTGAAACTCAACCATTTGCTTTCAAAACTCCACAAAAATATGCAAAATACCATCCCAATCAGCCTTGTGTCGGGAAAATAATTGATAGTAGGCTGTAGCAGTTTGAAAAATCTGCATGAATCACATAATGGTGATATGACACTGTCTTTGGCAATATGGGCATGGATCTGATTAAAGATGGTGACCGGTGAAAGTGAGTTACATCATAATCAGTGACAAGCTATCAACTATTCATTCTGCCAAACAAACCATATTGTTTTATAGCTTTCTAGGTAACGTACATAATAACATTTGTCATTTTCAAGCCTTCCCATCACAGATGGTTTCTCAAAAAGTGTACTTGAATGACTCTATTTATCTAAACCAATTTGACGATATCTCAAATTCATTCCTAGTGCTAGAGAAGGATTCAACATTGTTATTGAGTACACCCTAAAATGGTTTCATTAAGTTCATCTTATTTGTTATCATCAATTTCAATTTTGTTGAATGGAATGACTGAGATTTAAATCTTGGAAATGATGAAGAATAAAGGTGAATTCATGCAGAAATGTTGAACAATGACTTTTACCTCACGAGGGACATAATGGAAATACTAGAACATGCAAATTTCATACTATAAGAACTTATCAAATCAAAGTCATGACAGACTACAGATGGTGGTGCACTTTGGAGGTCACTCCTAGAGGCAATTGATATAAGACTGGAAATTTCCAAACTGATCCAGTTATTGAGCTCAAAACTTGATGGAAGAGAAATGACATAACAAAGATTAGCAGTAGAGTTCTGATCCTCCTCCACAATAGTAACATGAAAATTTTTAAATTGCTCACACAATTTCCCAAATGTTTTCCTAGCATGATACATTCAAATTTGACCAACCATAAGATTAAAAGTCAATTTCCCCTAAATTGCCCCAATATTGGGCGGATTGATATTTCTTAGAAAAACTCTAAACATAAAGTTGTCATAAAACAAAGGATAAATGTCAACCGTCCATCCAGGTAAGAGAGTTTTATTAGGAAAACAACTCAAATAACATTAGAATTCTAATTACTAGAAGTTAGGGATTCAATTAAAATCTTGTCAAATAATAATTGTTATGTGGACCATAATAATAAGAAACAAATAATAATAAATAATATTATTATTTCTTACATTCTCTCACTTGATCCATATGACAATTGCACATTCATGTTTGACAAGAAATATCATTAGACGCGCATTATTGTTTGAATCACAAACTTACTAGTATATCATGATAGATAAAACATTAATGAGAGTCATGACGATTCCATACTAATTCAAGAGCATGGTCCCTTCCATGCACTACACATTAATGAATTATACAAAAGACTATAATTTTTGGTTACACTCATGGTCCAATAATGTCTTTATAAAAGACTATTTTTGTCTCATAATCAATACTCATGCATGAAACAATTATCATGAAGAACACAAAATTTGTATATTCAGAAACTCATCAAAGATATCTCATAAATATAATGTCAAATAATCAAGCACAATGCTATCCACAAATTATCTAACTACCACTTTCAAGACCCATTCTTTCAACATGTTGCATAAAATTCTTTGGTGGCAGTCCTTTAATAAGTGGATTAGCTATGTTAACACTCGTACTAATGTCTTCTATTGACACTCTATGTTTCCGAACCTTTTCCTTAACCGATAGGTATTTCATCTCAACGTGTTTGGCAACTTTAGAAAACCTATCATTCTTTGAGAAGAAAACTGCTGCGACATTATCACAATAAATCTTCAAATGCCTAGAAATCGAGTTTACTACTCCAAGCCTTGAGACAAAATTTTGCAGCCATAATGCATGATTTGTAGATTCAAAACAAGATATAAACTCAGCCTCCATAGTAGATGTTGTAATGACACTCTACTTAACACTTTTCCATGAAATAGCTCCTTCTACTAATGTAAATACATAGCCAAAAGTGCTCTTTCTGCTGTCAAGACATCCTCCATAATCTGAGTCAGTAAAACCAATCACCTCAAGATGATCAATTTTCCTAAATGTGAGCATGTTGTTTTTAGTTCCTTGCAAATATCTTAATATTTTCTTTACAGCTTTCCAATAATCAAGTCTCGAATTACTGTGATATCTGCCTAACATCCCAACAACGAAACTAATATCTGGTCGTGTACATACTTCTGCATACATCAAGCTTCCAACAAGAGAAGCATATGGAATATCTTTCATACGTTCACGTTCCAGTTCATTTTGAGGACATTGTCTTAAGCTGAACTTATCTCCCTTCTGAACTGGAACTATATTAGGACCACAGTTCTTCATGTTGAATCTTTCTAAAACTTTTTCAATGTAGGCTTTCTGAGACAATCCCAACAATCCACGTGATCGATCGCGGAATATTTCTATCCTTATCACGTAGGATGCCTCACCCATATCTTTCATTTCAAAGTTTTGAGAAAGATAACACTTAGTTTCATGAAGTAAACTATGATCATTTCTGGCTATTAATAAGTCATCAACATACAGAACTAAAAACATAAACTTACTCCCACTAATTTTCAGGTATATACACTGATCAACATCATTTTCTTTAAATACACCATATAATCATTAGGAATAGCAGATCTCATATTTCTTTGGGATCATCTTAATGCTATATCTTTTTGTTGTGGTGCATTCACAATATCTTCACTGACAATAGTCTCATTAATAGGAATTTCGAGTTGTTGTCCATTCAATTGTTGCTCATTATTGTTGATTGGTTCAACTACATTAGGAGCAACAATATCATCCTGAGGTCGAGGTACCGAAAGAGGTACTCTGACTTCTTGAATGGAAACATTCCTTACTTCAGTACTCCCACTAACTTTGCCATTTTCAATGAATCTTACATTTTCGGTTTCTACAATTCTGGTAGTATGGCTAGGACAATAAAATGTATACCCCTTCGACTTTTGTGGATACCAAACAAAGAAACAAGATAAGGTTCTTGAATCCAATTTCCTTTCATGTGGATTGTATCTTCTTGCTTCTGCAGGGCAACCCCAAACATGCAAATGCGATAATGCTGGTTTCCATCATTTTCACAATTCAAAAGGTGTCTTTTGAATTGCCTTACTAGGAACTCTGTTTAGAATATACACTGCAGTTTTAAGAGCATGCATCCACAAGAATAGGGGTAAATCGGTATTACTTATCATACTCCTAACCATATCCATTAGAGTATGATTACGCCTTTCAGCTACACCATTTTGCCAAGGTGTACCTGGCATAGTGTATTGTGCGCAAATACCCAAACATTCTAGGAGTTTAGCAAAAGGTCCAGGGCATTACCCTGATTCATCAAATTTTCCATAAAATTCACCTCCTCGATCAGATCTAACAATTTTCACCCTTTTACCCAATTATCTTTCAACCTCAGTAATGTAAATATTTACAACATTTACAGACTGAGATTTATTATGCAATAAATATAGGTAACAATAAAGTGAAAAATCATCTATAAAGGTGATGAAATATTTTTTTCCACTCAGAGATGGTACATCAAATGGTCCACAAATGTCTGTATGTATTATCTCAAGAAGCCGCGTACTTCTTGTGGCTCCTTTCTTAGTGTGTTTGGTTTGTTTACCCTTTATACAGTCCACACACACTTCAAAATCTAACCAATCCAATTTTGGGAGGATTCCTTCCTTTTCTAATCTTCCCATTCTTTCTTTGGATATGTGTCCTAGTCTTTTATGCTACAAGAAGGATGATTGCTCGTTTGATAAGCTACATTTAGTTCCAACTTTATGATGCAAGGTAACTAAGGATTGGAAAAAAATTGGGTTCAAGGTTTATTTGGTACAAACCATTAATCAAAATTCCGGAACCAATAATAGAAGAATATTTAGATAAAGTGAAGCCATTATTTTTGAAATTGAATGAAAATCCATCAAGCTCAAGTTTGGACAATGAGATCAAATTACAGGAAATAGAAGGGACATAAAAGGTATCATATAGATCCAAACAAAATTCAGAATTCAAAATCAAACAAAAGGTTCCGACGGCTTCAACTTTGGCTTTTTGTCTATTTCCCATATAAAGAAAGGCTTTATTTGGCTTTATGTTCCGGGTCATAAGGTATCCTTGCATCGTATTTGAAACATGAGTACATGATTCAGAATCAATCCACTAGGTATTAGAAGGAACTTCAATTAAATTTGATTCGAAACATACTAAAGCCAAAGGCTTACCTTTCTTTTCGAACCATGCTCTGCGTTTTACGCAGTCTTTCTGAAAGTGTCCAGTTTTCTTACAGAAATGACACTTTTCATCTTTCTTTTCCTTCTTTGTGGTGGGTTTCGCGGATCCATTCTGATTTGGTTGGCCACGCTTCATGCCTTTACCAATCTTCTTTCCAGCTCCTTTCACGATAAGATGTGCCACATGACCATTGTGCTGTTTTAGTCTCCCTTCCTCTTGGACCAACATACTTTGCAGCTCATTTACATTCCACTTATCTTTAATAGTGTTGTAATTGATCTGAAATGGTCCATATTCATGAGGTAAGGAATTTAGGACAAATTGGATAAGAAAAGAGTCATCTACCATCATGCCCAACGTTTTTAACTTTGTAGCGAGATTGGTAATCTCAATTATGTGTTCATTCATGGTACGAGTACCATCAAAAGGCATTATTGTATGTTCAGCCATAAGTTTTCCAGCAAGAGATTTATCAGCAGTGCGGAAGCGATCTTTGACATTATTAAGATATTCCTTTACTTTCTTTAATCCTTAAATCTCAACCGGCCATCACAATTAGAGAGTTTCATTAGGAAAAAACCCCAAATAACATTAGAATTCTAATTACTAAAAGTTAGGGATTCAATTAAAATCTTGTCAAATAATAATTGTTATGTGGACCATAATATAGGAAACAAATAATAATAAATAATATTATTATTTCTTACAATTTAAACCCATTCAAGTTCCGGTCAAAATGATTATTGGAGGGTCTTGACCAGTTTTAGCCAGAGTATCAAACGAATGAAGAAGAGATGCAGCACTATCGTACAATATTTGGGCTCCAAATTGATGTAGGTGCTTTAAAATAGGCCGAATGTAATACTCCATCCGTTTCAAAATATCTGTCACTTTAGAAATTTAGTTTTGTTTCAAAATATCTGTCGCTTTATGATTCCAAAGCATAATTAATATTTTTTTGACAAATTTACCCTTATCGTGAAAAGCAAAAGTAAATGGAAGATTGTGAGAAATGAGAGTAATTAATAAGGGTATTTTTATCTGACACATCTATTTTTTACTAATATTAAGGTTATTTAATAACTTTCTTAATTCTTGTGTCAAAACTTTAAACGACAGATATTTTGAAGCGGAGGGAGTAACTAATAAGGAATGTGACGTGGAGCTGGTTGCTGAAGCTTATATGGACAAGGTGGATTGTCAAAAGCCCAAAAGAAAGTCTGGTGGGACGTAGGTCCAAATGAAAGTATTGGCCGTTAGCCCATATGTATTTTGTTTTTTGTTTTTTTTATCCAGTTAGTTTGCTCTAGGGTGGGAGCATATTTATGTTATTTTGTCCAGTTTGTAAAGGATCATGATCCGGAATATTATCTCGTGAACTATCTAACTATTAGAAGCCAAGCTTGGCGGCTGTGTTACACTTATCTCTGCGTCAGGTGGTATCGGAGGCGGTCGTTCTTTCCGATGGCGAGTGATTCAGTTGTAGGTGGCGGTTCTCTTGGCGGAGATCAGAGAGCTGAGGTCTCCCGATCTGTAGGAATGGATCGAGAGGCGGCACTGGCGGCTCTGGAGCAGAGATTCGACTTGCGATTTCAGCGTATGGAGCGTCGCTTCGAGGAAATCGCAGATCGACTTGATGCTTTGGACGTGGGTGCAAACAGGGACGGAAACGGTGAGCGACGGCGACCGCCTGGCAGACCAGTCCTTGCTTAAGGGAGAAGGCAACCTGTGCACGTGGAGGAGTCTGAAGATGATGATGATGATTTTTTTGAAGAACCTGTTAGGGGTGTAGGATATCATCGGAATGATTATGGTGATAGGGAGTTTCTGCTGAAGGTTGACATTCCCTGTTTCAATGGGAATTTGAATGTGGAGGAATTCTTAGATTGGATTGCAAAAGTGGATCGATTCTTTGAATATATGGAGATACCTGAAGGGAGACGAGTTAAATTGGTTGTGTGTAGGCTGAAAGGGGGAGCATCAGCTTGGTGGGAGCGTTAACAGGCTAGAAGAACTCGAGAAGGGCGAGCTCCAGTGCGTAATTGGTACCGAATGAAGCAACTATTAATGGGAGACTTTCTTCCTCCTGACTACGAGCAGATTTTATTTCAGCAGTACCAACGATGTCATCAGGGGCCAAAGACTGTTCATGAATATACTGCCGAATTTATGAGATTGGCTGAACGAAATGATCTAAGGGAGAGTGAAGGCCAACAAGTATCTAGGTACCTGGAGGGATTAAAGCCAATTATTCGTGACAAGATTGGGGTTCAGGTTATGAAAAATTTAGCAGAAGCTCGAAATTTTGCCTTGAAAGCTGAGATGATGTTGCAGGAGAAGAATAGAACTGACCAGTTTCGTCGACATTATGGAGGTAATGCAAACAGAGACGTAGTTGAAGTTAACAAGTCCCCAGCGGAGTCTTCTTCGCGCAATGTCCGCACCAATGAAGAGAAGATAGTAGGCAAGCAAAAGGGTCCAGAAGTAAAAGATGTGTCCAGACCAGCCAATCCTTATAGCAAACCCATCCCGGGTAAGTGCTTCAAGTGCAATCAAATTGGCCACCGATCCAGTGATTGTCCCCTACGAAAATCCATCAACGTTGTGGGAAGGGAAGATGAGGAGGAAGAAGATGAGGTGTATTGTGGGCCTGATGGTGATTTGGACGACAAGGAGGAAGATAGCTATCATGGGCAAAATTGTATTGTCCGTAGAATGATGCTTGCTCCAAAACAAACTGATAACACCCAACGTCATAAGTTGTTTTGGTCTCGTTGCACGATTGGTAACCGGATATTTGATGTCATCATAGATGGGGGAAGTTGTGAGAATATCGTAGGAAGAGATGCTGTGCGAGCTTTGGGGTTGGTTGCGGAAAGACATCCAAACCCATACACAATTAGTTGGATCAAAGAAGCAGCGAAGGTTCAAGTTACTGAAAGATGTAAAGTCCCATTTTCTATTGGAAAATATGTAGACGAAATATATTTTGATGTGGTGGACATGGATGCGTGTCATTTGCTGTTTGGTAGGCCATGGCAGTTTGATGTGGCGGCCCAACATGATGGACGAAACAACACATACCGACTGGAGAAAGGAGGAATTAAATTCACACTGTTACCCATGACCAAAAACTCTAAGTCTAAGATGGAAGGGAGTACTTTCTTTACCCTCACCCATTCAGGAGCGGAGATGGCATCTGCGTGTAAAGAGGCACGAGAGGTTCATGTATTGATTGTCAAACAGATGATCTTGAATGACTCAAATCAGCCCTAAGTGGAGTACCCTGATATAGTGAAGCCTTTGTTGAAGGAATTCCAAGATATAATGCCCAAAGACCTACCCAGTGGTTTGCCTCCCATGAGGGATGTGCAACATCACATAGATTTAATTCCTGGTGCAAGTTTGCCAAATTTACCTCATTATCGGATGAGTCCCAAGGAGAGCGATGTGTTGACTAAAAAGGTGGAGGAATTAATCCGCAAGGGACATATCCAAGAAAGTATGAGTCCCTGCGCAGTACCAGCTCTCTTGACACCCAAGAAAGATGGAAGTTGGCGGATGTGCGTTGATAGCCGAGCCATTAATAAAATCACGATTGGGTACAAATTTCCTATCCCTAGATTGGATGATATGTTGGACAGGTTGTTTGGGTCTACGGTGTTTTCAAAGATAGACCTTCGTAGTGGATACCATCAAATTCGTATAAGGCCAGGGGATGAGTGGAAGACTGCATTTAAGACAAGGGAGGGGTTATACGAGTGGTTGGTTATGCCATTCGGATTAACCAACGCACCTAGCACTTTCATGCAGTTAATGAATCAAGTATTGAAGCCTTTTATTGGGCGGTTTGTGGTAGTCTATTTTGACGATATTCTCATTTATAGCCGAACGGAGGATGATCATGTTCAGCACTTGCGGGAAGTCCTTACAGTCCTCCAGAAAAACAAATTATATATCAATTTAAAAAAATGCAGCTTTGTGACACCTAAGCTGATTTTTTTGGGGTATGTTATCAATGCTGCTGGAGTCCAGGTGGATGAAGAAAAAATTCGAGCTATCCGAGACTGGCCTACACAAAAATCTATTACCGAGGTACGTAGCTTTCATGGTTTAGCTACATTTTATCGTCGGTTTATTCAGGGCTTTAGTACTATTGCTGCACCTATCACTGAATGCCTAAAAAAAGGAAAATTTTTGTGGACTGAAGAAGCTGCTGTTAGTTTTGCTGTTCTTAAGGAACGGTTGTGTACTGCCCCTGTTTTGGCATTGCCCGATTTTGATGCTATTTTTGAAGTGGAATGTGATGCAAGTGGAGTGGGTATTGGAGCTGTCTTGTCTCAAAGAAAGAAGCCAGTGGCTTATTTTAGTGAAAAACTTAGTGACGCAAGGCAGAAATGGGCTATGTATGACAAGGAATTTTATTCTATTGTGCGGGCACTAAAACACTGGGAGCACTATCTTGTGGGGCGTGAATTTGTGCTATATTCTGATCATGAAGCGCTGAAACATCTTCATAGCCAGAAGAGACTTAGCAAAGACATACATGCCCGTTGGTCTCAATTTCTGCAGAAATTCCCATTTAAACTACAATACAAGGCGGGTGCCCAGAATATTGTTGCTGATGCATTGAGTCGGCGAGCCACTTTGCTTACTACTATGAAGCAAGACATCGTTGGTTTTGATGAATTAAAGACTCTTTACGATGGTGATGAAGATTTTGGTGAAATCTGGAACAAGTGTATTACCAGTCAGACTGTGGAGGACTTCTATGTCCATGAAGGCTTTCTTATGCGTGGCAATCAACTATGCATTCCTAAATTTTCTTTAAGAGGAAAAGCTCATTCAAGATTTGCATGGAGGTGGTCTCGCTGGGCATCTTGGGCGAGATAAAACACTGGCAGCTGTGACCGAGCGTTATTATTGGCCCCATTTGCGGAGGGATGTGACCCGTTTTGTTCAACGCTGCTATATATGTCAAGTATCCAAAGGTCAGTCCCAAAACACTGGTCTCTACACTCCGTTACCAGTGCCGGAAGGTATTTGGGAAGATCTATCGATGGATTTCATCCTTGGGATGCCTCGTACACAACAGGGCATGGATTCGGTATTTGTTGTAGTGGACCGATTTTCCAAAATGGCACATTTCATCCCTCGTAAGAAAACATCGGATGCCAATGGAATAGCTAAGCTATTTTTTAAAGAGGTTGTTCGCCTCCATGGAGTGCCTAAAACTATCACTTCGGATCGAGACAGTAAATTCTTGGGACATTTTTGGAGAACTCTGTGGCGCTTGTTTGATTCCTCTTTGAATTACAGCAGCACTGCCCACCCTCAAACGGACGGTCAAACAGAATCTGTAAACCACACTCTTGGTAATCTTGTCAGAAGCATCTGTGGCAATCGACCAAAGCAGTGGGATTTTGCTTTGTCTCAAGCTGAGTTTGCGTATAACAATGCTGTTCACAGTGCCACTGGAAAATCACCATTCTCTGTAGTTTATACAAAAGCCCCACAACATGCTCTTGACCTCGCTGTTCTACCTAAAGCGCCTGGGGTTAATGAATCGGCCAGACAGCTGGCCTTTCATTGGCAGGATGTGCAAGCTGAGGTCCGAGCAAAGTTGGAAGCCACAAACTTGAAATATAAGAGTGCAGCCGATCAGCATCGTAGGAAGCAGGTTTTTGCAGTTGGTGACCAGGTCATGGTATTCTTACGCAAATACAGGTTTCCTGTGGGCACTTATAACAAGTTGCAGCCCAGGAAATATGGTCCCTATCCTATTCTAAGGCGCATCAATGACAATGCTTATATTGTGGGACTTCCTGATACTATGGGTATTTCAAAGACCTTTAATGTTGCTAATATCTATCCTTTCTATCCTTCTACTGCTCCTTTGTATCCTGATATCACTACAAACTTGAGGCCGAGTTTGTCTTATGAAGGGGAGACTGACGTGGAGCTGGTTGCTGAAGCTTATACGGACAAGGTGGATTGTCAAAAGCCCAAAAGGAAGTCTGGTGGGACGTAGGTCCAAATGAAAGTATTAGCTGTTAGCCCATATGTATTTTGTATTTTGTTTTTTTTATCCAGTTAGTTTGCTCTAGGGTGGGAGCATATTTATGTTATTTTGTCGAGTCTGTAAAGGATCATGATCCGGAATATTATCTCGTGAACTATCTAACTATTAGAAGCCAAGCTTGGCGGCTGTGTTACACTTATCGCTGTGTCAGAATGGGTTCCAAGGAAGGGCTTTCAAAGACAAACAAGTCAGTCTTGTTTATGGAACTAGCGAAGATTGGGAATTGGGTCCATTGTAGTGTCGATAAGTGCTCAAGATGTACGATCACAAACAGGAACTGCAGATGAAGAAGCAGAGCTTGTTAACATGATTGTTTTCCATTAACTAGTGAGCTAAAATCAAGAAACTCCTGCACGTACACACCAGACATTTTCTCCACAAACAACCATGAAGTTCAAGCCAAAAGTCACATCCTTTCTTCATTTGTAATCAAAGGTGATCCCCCGCTAGCTCAAACATTAACAACATGCAAGAGTTCTACTCCATGCATATCATGCCTAAACTATTTCAGAGAGAAAAATATAGACGACCTAAATCAATTGCAAGTGATCCACCAACATATAAGACTCATTTTCAGGGTAAGTGGATGAGTGATTCAAGATTCAAGCCGACATCCAGATACACACGATCTACCACTCTCCATGACACTAAGATCATGCCATCAAATCAGGAGAAATATATTTAGCAAGACATTTGAAGACCAATAAAAAGAAGCAGCAGCAAAAGCACAAACTACCCCACATCAAACACAAACTCCGTATCTCATAATTTTATCCTTTTCAGCATGATTCTAATCAATTATATTTAGCACAATTAGTTGTCTTCAAATCTTCGAATTATATCCTCCACAACTATTCTATTAATTAGCTTGTAAAACACACTTTTCACACTTCAGTATATCATCAACAAAATTTCAACACATTCTACAAGATATTATTTTTCAACCATTTCAATAAAAGTTCATACATTCCGATATTAAATTTCTATTATTGCTTGTAGTGATGCTTAGAAAAAAAGAAAGCCAAACCCCAAACTAGTAGTTTTTGTGTTTTCTAAACTACACGCATATCAACTAATGAATGTTAAATTAGTGCAAAATCTCCTATCATTCTTTAGATTGACAACAAATTCTACCACGCTCATAATTTCTCATACATCACAACCAACACTTCTACACCCAGCAAAAGTGTTAGAAGCGGTTGAGTTTCTCCTTTGAGCATAAGTAACCAACACGTTTAACAAATATATATTAAACTTAACTTGCCTAGACAAGTAACTTAAATATGGGCCGAAAAAGAAAATAAATGGCAGTAAACAAAATATACATTTGTAAGTATTATATCATCTATTTACTCGACGATGCAAAGCAGTTAATCATCTCCTCCAAAAAATTCACCGCATCAAATCACTCAATACGGCATCTTTCAAGAATCGTACTACAGTTGTTCATCGTGCCAGCATCAAGCAGGCCATGATTCCAAAGTTTGATCAAGAATAACCTCCAACACCTGATTCAACATGCATTCTTCAGATAAGATGCCGACAATACTTAATAAATTCAGATTCAATACAATTAGCTATAAAAATAAGGATCGCCAAAAAAAAAAAAAAAAAAAAAAAAGGACGAATTGTGTGTAAAGTCCACATAAACCCATTGATCATAGAGAAGAGATGAGACTTTTAAAGCAAACAAGAGGTTCAATCTTTTTTTTTTCTTTTTTCGTACACAACACAAGTAGGAAGAGGAGGGGGTCAAACCCTGATCTGATGCCAGGGGGTGGGAACTTGTGCCAGCTGAGATTGCCATTGTACCCTGCAAGAAGATCTAGGTTGCACAGTTTTCTTACAAAATAACAACCAACCACACCAAAAGAAAATTCGTAAGCCCCTATTTAGCAGAATGATGGGTGGATCAAGCAGGATGTAGCAAATATGATTAAAGCTAGTTGAATGGAGGAAAAGAGCACCTCAGGGGGTTCGTGGCACTGAAGAATTGTTAAAAGGAAATTCTATAGATATACCACATGGCGACGTATGTACTGAATATTGGGTTATTAAGAGACAAAATGCTAAAGAAGAGTACAACTGATATATTCAGTTAATAATCAGCGTCTGATTGTCCTACATTCTAAGCAGTGGAATTTTCTAAAAAACAGTAACTAACAATATAATTGTTATAATACTCGAGGGTATTTTAGTCATTCCATGTAGTTAGTCGCTTGTATATAGGGTTATACAATGTACCGTAAAATATACATACCGATGAATGAGAGTGCCGATGCATTTTCATGGTATCAGAGGTTAGGGCTTTCCGGTAAGGATCACTTTTGTCTGTCGCGAACATCGTCTGCTAATTTTCCAGTGAAAAGCACGCATCGCATTTTCGGGTCGCGCGAGTTCCATCTTCTGGTTTCTGGGTCTCGACAGGTTGGGCGCGTGCTGCCTTCTCTTTGGTTTGGAGTGAGGTCTTGTTTTGACTCACACAAGAGAACAGGATCTTTAATTCAAAGCTGAGAGTTATCTTACAAGCGGAGATGCATGCCTTTATATAGGCCACACAACTCACCATGGTCAACAAACCAAGGTTAACTTGACCAAACCAGAGTACTCAAACCAAACCATAGTTACAGGAGTACAGGACAGACAAGCTGACACAATTGACACACCACTCTATTCCTTTTTATACAGTAGACAGATAAGCACTCAAACTTATCTACAAGCAACAAAAGGACAATGATTTCTCCCAACGAACTTTATGAGAACCAGAATTGGTCCTAGAGTCCCCGAACGTGATACTCAGGTATTGGACTGTCAGCGGCAGAGATATTAGCCATCCAATCAAAAAGCGCTTCTTCCAGCTGATCAACAAAATCACTAGAATATGGCTGTCGCTAGACTACCTGAGGAATCTGAGTAGGACGATAACCATTACGATCACACATAACTTGTCTAAAAGAGGAGAGATATTGATGATCTTTGCAACATGGACCTTATGAGTCTGGGGCAGTACAAGAGAGATCTATAGGAAATATTGTATGATCAAGAATAGTTACTTCAGGATGAAATTGAACAACAAAACCAGAGGAATTGGGAGCAGGTTCAAGAGTGAGTAGACAATAAAACACAAGATTGAGAAAACAGCGTCTATAAGGACAAAGAAAAGGAATCCATTCTGATAATGGTTTAAATAGGGTGAGAAACTAGAGAAGTTATGACGTGTCACGGGTTGAGGGAAGGAAGGATAATGTGTCTGACGCAAATCAATAGAGGATTCCAACTTTCGGATATGAACTTGAAAACCCATATGATAAAGCTGAATGAGATAGCAGAAAGACACATAAAATGGAGTATGGAAAAAGAAGTAATCCTTAGGCTAAAAAATCTGAAGGAAAGGAAAACGAGGATCATGTAGATATCTTGAACAGGATTTTTGCTCTTAAGTCCTTTCTTCACACCAAGTTTCAAACAAAGGATCTTGGATATCTTCAGTATTTCTTGAGGATTGAGGTGTCTCATAGTAAGAAGGGTATATTTCTTTCTCAGAGGAAATATGTTCTTGATATATTTAAAGAAACGGGTGATGCTCCCATGGTACCTAATGTGAAACTCACAAATGAAGACGGTGATTTACTTCCTGATCCTGAAAGATATAGGCGATTAGTTGGGAGACTTAATTATTTATTGCGACGCGCCCTGATATTGCTTTTCCAGTGAGTGTGATCAGTCAGTTCATGTCATCACCTCGAACATCTCATTGGGATGTCGTGGTCCATATTCTGAAATATCTCAAAAGTGCTCTAAGTCATGGTGTTGTTTATAAAGATCAAGATCATAGTAGAATAGAAGGTTTTTGTGATGCCTATTGGGCAGGTTGACCAATAGATTGACAATATACTACGGGTTATTGTCTTTGTTGGAGGAAATTTAATATCTTGGAAGAGTAAAAAGCAAAATATGGTAGCTCGATCGTGTGCAGAATCTGAATATAGTGGCTCATTCTACTTGTGAGCTTATGTGGGTAAATCACTTACTTTAAGAGATTGGTCAGAAGAATTCAATTCCTATACAGTTTTGGTGTGATAATCAAGCAGCTATACATATATCTTCTAATCCTGTGTTTCATGAGCAGGCAAAACATATTGAAGTTGATTGTCACTTTATCTGTCAGAAACTCCAAAAGTGGTTAATATGTGTCAAACATGTTAAAATGGAGATCAAGTAGTTGATGTCTTTACTAAAGCTCTTACAGGGAGTCGGATAACTTACATTTGTAACAAGTTGGGCATGCTTGATATCTATGCTCCAATTTGATGGGAAGTGTTATAAATACTCAAGGGTATTTTAGTCATTCCATGTAGTTAGTCTCTTGTATATAGGATTATACAATGTACCGTAAAATATACATACTGATGAATGAGAAAGCGTCGTCGCTAATACTATTTTCAATAATCTAAACTCCCACAGAATTTTCCAAGCATCCAGAAGAGAGAGGGTGGAACATCAATATCTGAAGCTAAGCATGCTGCATAATAACTATCCTTATGAAAGGAAAATAAAGAAATAGCAGAAGAAATCTAACCAATTAATCTAACCACCAGCAAAATTGATTTTCATACCTGTGGCACAGTATTCTGATAATCTAAGCAGTAAGCAGAGACCCTATATTTTCACTTAGATAATCATGACAAGACAAGAGTTTCGCAACATCTGAGTGCTTGTATACTATCGTTTTATATTATGATTCAGCAATACGCTGATCATTCAAAGAAAAGTTGATAAAGTAGCTGAGTTTTGCATAGTATGGGTATAATCATAAAGATTGACATACGATTGGCCAACTCAAAGTACTTTCCCTAGGCATCAAGCATAACACTATTTACTTGGTCACACCTTTACTTATAGAGCAAATAAAATGAACTTGCACAGAAGAATTTTATAAAGCACAAGAACTGTGATGTGCAGTTATATTACCAAAAGAGAGGTAGAGACTGGATCAACTTATGTCCATGAAGTTTTGTAAAAGCCTCGCACGCCCAAGGAACATGACCATCAGCCAGGACCCTGCCAACACAAAAATAAAGATGCATTCTGATTTAACCAGATCATAAGATACCAAGATCCAATAGCACCTCATAGACTGCTGGTCACAAACTAATAAAACATATGTGCATGTGCATGTGCATGTGCATAAACCTATTCGTAGCTCATATTACAGAAATAAATAAATTTTATATGTTCAAGCCATAACTACCTTTGCTTCCTCACAAATGAGTTCCAAAGATGCATAAGCTCCTTTTCATCTTGACTAACATCCACAAAATCATCAAGCATCTGCAATAAAATTTGACCTTTGGCCTTAACAAAAGTGTAGCAATAATACTAAACAATTATGTGTCCAGGGTTACTAGAATTCCGATACAAAAATAAGAATCAAGAAAATAAACACTACTTCACTTGAAAATAATAGTCTTTGACTATCAATGCACGCAAAGGACAAAAAAACATTCTACATCTGAAAAGGAAATTCAAACAATCTCCATGGAACACTAAATGTATAAACAGAAATTTAATTTTGAATGAAGAACCCCAACTTCGAATTATGTGAAAGAATAAGACAAATACCCTTCTATCTTCTAAATCTGTGATGTCATCATCAACTTCATCTTCACTATCTCGTTCTGACATAACTTGGTCCAATGCCATTGGCTTCAGTCACAAATCGGGACACATTGGTGAGAAGAAATCAAATAAAATTGACGCAGATGCAACAAAACATAGATTAGATAAGCTAGAAGAAAAGTCAATCAGCTCTCAAGTAACCTCTCCATCAAAATAATATAGCAAGAAAAACCGATAATGCAATTTTATTTTATCAAGAAATCATGCAGTGTGCTTTCCTCACAATAAGGAAAGTTCTGATTATACTTTCCTCGAGTCTTGAAATGATATATACGCTTAATTTAGATATATCTTAGGAAAGAAATAACATTACAATTAGGAAATTTGAGAATAAAATGAATTGCATTAGTAATTAACATGCAATTACATAAAGAAAAATCTCAAATACGTCGAAGAATCGTATCACCTGAACTCTGTGAGAATGATAGAACTGACGTTTCAGAAGGAGTGCACGGCTGGAAAAACAGATATTTATAACATTTTAAAGAAAGTCTAAATATAAATGATGCATGTAAAAAGTTAAAAGCACCCACAGAACAAAAGAAATTATGAACGTATTCTCCAGATGATAAACCAGTAGTAAATAGGGACTATGGAGTCCCACAAAAAACTAATTATCAAAATGATTTGCAACTTTAGCTAGTAATCATTTTCTCCCAGGTACATATCCTATGATACCCGGACTCTTCACTTTACTCTGCCGTACCGGTGTCGGGTATGAATGATACGGGTATTGGTATGATCCCCGGACTCTTCACTTTACCTAGCATCCGTCTATGCAAGCTTTGAATTTGAAGAACCGGACACATGGATATGTACCCATACCCAACACCCGTACCAGAGTCCAGGTATCATAGTACATATCAGCTTCCCTTGTACTTACTGTTAATAAAGATATCTAAATTATCTTGCCTTGGCACAAAAATGATACAAGGAGAAGATGGATCAGCTCCTCACTTTTTGGGAAGCTGACAGAGAGTGCCTAGACATAACCCCCTCATGCCAACCAGATTCATATTCAGATCCAGAAAAGCATACTAGAGGAGACTCAATCCTGAGTATTGAACAAAGTAGGATGAGTACAAGTCCCTGCACCAATGGCTCAGTGACAATTTATAGTTCTTTAACCACTGCACCAACGGCTTAGTGCTAATTTATGGTCCGTTAGCTTTGGGATTAGTGACCTCTACTGTTAACATCTATTGTATTTGAAGATCATGAATACACAGAAAAAGAACAGAAGAGCGACAAACCATTCCTGATTGATTGTACATAACTTAATTTACATGAATCGGCCAAACGCAAAGGCATAAACCATGTCCAACCAACATCATTCCCCAAAATGTTCTATATGTCTATGGGTTAAAAAAAAGAAGTATCCAGTAAAAATGATCTTGGTCCTTTTTTAACAATGAAAAGTAGTGAAAGGCTTTGAAGCTTCTTTATTCCTTTGATACCTTATATTAAGATGCAAGAAAAATATTCAATTAGTAAAAAATGATAGTAGGAAAACCAAACAAGGGCATTTAAATATCTACAGAACTTAATATAAAACAGATAAAGGCAAGAGAACTCAAGAAGAATTTCCCGCAGAAATTGGTCAAATTATTCAGAAGACTAGTGATTCTTCTAATTAAAAGTAGGTTCACAGTGGAGCCACTGCAATGAAAAAGCAAAGCCCCAGAACGTTGTTTCAAGGCAAGATTGATTCTGAATCTGAAGTGTCACACTGTCACTACTTGTCGCCTTTTCTGTAATAAACTGCCAAACTGGTTTGCCTAAATATATAGTTACACATTAACTGCATTCTTCTGCTGAAGTGCACAAAACTTCAATAAGACGATAATCCAAGGACAAGGAAACAAGAAAATTTTATACGATTTTTAAATGCTGCTGAATTATCCCACGACATACTGAGCCAGGTAAACATACTTTTTAGGATCTGAGCGTTCCACGGAAATCTTCCTTGTTTTGGCAGCTTGTAGTGTGGCAGGGAGGGAAGAATCACTTCCAGGTAGCAATTTACCCCATTCATTTTCCACTGAAGATTGAGCAGAGCCAATTGGAATGCCAGAAAGATTAAAACTGGATGCAACATGTTCTATTGAGTCTGCATGGCTCTCTTCTCCATGCATGTGGTGTTTCTCACTATATGATGACTTGGAAGCATTCTGATCTTGATAGGATTCAGAATCTAAAACAATAGTAAATCTTCAGTATTTAATGTAGAAGATTGATATGTGAAAGGCAGAAATTAAGGGAATGTGTAAAAAAAAGGTAAATAAAACTTGTGAAGGCTCCCGCAGTGGGAGGAGTTGGGGACAGGGAGGATGTATGCAAATTTTACCCTTACATAATATGTACAAAGGCTATTTCAATTCCTGTGATCTTCAGGGTAATGTAAGGGAATGTGCATCACCCAAAATAATTTTGAATAGTTAAAATAGAAATATTTATATTTATTGTGGCTTATCAAAAAAATACTTCATAACAAAGTTTTATTGTCTACTAAGTGGAATATCTCAAATCAGAATGACAACAAACCCTCCATCCGTTAGTTCGCTTACATGCCATTGTGCCACATCAAAAATAATGACACATTGTAGCTTGCAGGTAAATGCCACTCCTGAACATGTCCAATGGATTTTCACACCCCCCCCCCCCCCCCCCCCCCAAGCTAGTGTTCCATGGAAGCTAAAGAGTCGAGGCCCATACCCCACCTAATAGTCCAATAGGACCAGCCCGCATCTATGAGCGCACCCATGAACCGGTTGTAGTCCAACGGGCCATCACAATCAAGGCTCATCCCTATCATGTGAAAAGCCAATGGACATGTTAAGGAGTTGTATTGGCCCACCTTATAAATAACACTTCAGATCCTCATCTTATTGATGTGTGATGTGTGTAACAATCCTCTTCTCTTACATGCCCACGTTGGCAAACTCTATAGCTACCAGGCCACACGAGATTTGCAGACCCTTCCTACCCAATCCCGGATCCACAAGTAGCCCCTCATGCAGACACGTCCGAGTCCAAACAGGTTGGACAAGGTGCCACACACAAGCCCACAGTCGAGAGATGGGAGACTGACATGCTCCAATACCATTGATAGTGTTTCATGGACGCTGAAGAGCCAAGGCTCATACCCCACCCTAATAGTCCAACAAGCCCATCATCTATGGGCGCACCCATGAATCATCTATAGTCCAATGGGCCACCACAATCAAGACCCATCACTATAATGTGAAAATCTATTAGACATGTTAAGGGGTGTCATTGACCCTCCTTATAAATAACACTTCACATCCCAATCTTTCTGATGTGGGATGTGTGTAATAGGGGCCTAGAGAGAGTAGGTTCAAGACAGAAGCCACAAGTTTGTCAGATGTCATACGTAGACAGAAGTTGAGGAAATTTCATAGAAGATGGCATATATGGTCCTTTGGTAGAACGGAATTCCTACGTAGGCTGAAAATACTTCGTAAATACAAAACAACATGATTGACCAATCCCTTTAACAAAAATTTCAAGATCAATACGATATTTAATGAATGGAAGAGTCAACGATGTACAATTTCTAAGAATAAAGACAATCTCTAGAACTGCAACACTATCCCGATCAAGCTTATAGTTGAATGATAAAAGCTTGAGAAATGTCTATTGAAGAATAAATTAAGGAACACAAAAGCTTCAGAGAATCTAGGTTTTACACCCTGAAAACTCCCATGGAAGCTTTATTCATCTTAAAAAGATCTATGGGAAAGAAAAAAAAGCAGCAGAAAAGACCCCTATTTAGCTTTAATTGATGGCGAGATGGCTTATGATAAAATCCAAAGGGAGGTGATTTAACAGGTTTTAGAGAAAAATGGAGTCCCTCTTTTGCATGATAATCTGGTTATAGACATGGTTGATTAAGCAACAGCTAATGTGATGACCACTGCAGCGCCATGGGAGAGTTTGCAATCGAGATAAGGTTACATTCATAATTTTTGTTTAGTAGTTTCCTATTTGCTAATGAAGAGCTAAGAAGCAAATAGTAAACAAATTTAGAAAAATGTAAGATGATTATCCTAAGCTACAATAGCAAGAGAGACTTTAGGTGGTGCTTTTGAAATATCTAGTTGTCAATAAATTAAAATTGCAGTGATATTCAAGACTTTATATCCCCAAAATTCTCAGTATGGCCGAAAAAATCTGAAAAAGGACGACTTTTACAGGTGTAGTTCTCATCCTGTTATTCTTCATGGTGCTAGATATTGGCCTTTCAGTGTTTTTGAAAAACGGAAAAAAATTGAAGATATATCTGACCACAGTAAAGGCATATTAAAGATAAGATAATGCAAAATCCTCTTACATAATTTGGATATTATACTATAGGTATACAAATAATGCAATACAGGTAAAGTGGATACAAATATTAAGTATGAGATTTGAGAAGATTAGAGAAATCAAAAAACATGGGCGGAAGTGATGACAAGTGTATAAATATAAATGGATCAGTGGCTCGGTGCACAGTGTAGTTCTTAATAGAATTAGAATATTGGATGACAAAAATAATCCACACGATGAACTCAAACTATTTCTTGATTAAAAGATTCATGCAAACGAAAAAAGTTGGGATTAAGGCAAGTCAGTATTTTTATTTTGAGCAACCAACTAAATGGGGGACAAAGTTCCTACAGATGAAAAGAGTAGTTAGTCAAGAAGTAATGCATAAAAGGTCGGAACTTTGCTATCACCTGTTGAAAGCATAATTTTTTTTAAAAAAGAAGCTTTACAATTGCAGACTTGCAGACATAAGAGATACCCTTAAAATTACAGTTCTAAAGGGGGGAAATTACCTTCATTCTTCCCTGGGTATTCCTTGGGCACGCCTTCCACAGTTAGCTTTGGTAAATCTAATTCCAAAAATTGTACACAGACACGTGTTCCATTTTGAACAGGCTTTCTAGGCCTAAAGCTTCGTGGCCTTGAGCTGTAAATACGATTTTTTCACATTCAGGTGTATTATAGGGGAGAGAGGAGACAAAAAGAAGAAAGCTTAACCAGGGACATAAACTTACCAAAATAAAAATGTGCTCTGCCTCTGGTCTACTCCGTCTGCAACAGTCTGTATGATAACATATGAAAGGATAAGGAATAATTTATTCATGTTTTTTTAAGGAAAACATAGTTCTCTCAATCATGACGACTAAAATTATCATCCTGGAACCTAAAAGTTGGCGACACATACAATAATAACAACTCTCGTAAACAAGGCTCTCCTAGTGGGGGGAGAGCCACTTGGATCAGGGATAGGCATGAAGTACCCAAACCTTATCTCACATAATATGCACAGACTATTTCCAAGTATTAAATTTGTTACCTCTAGATTGCACCCACAACAACTCTATTAGGCCTATGGCAACACATACAATATCTTAAAAAAATGCACGCCTCAAGGAAGCAAACATATTTTCAACTTATTAAGTGTCAAGTAGATTGAACAGGATTTTTCACATGGTCATGTCACCAAATGAGAACTGAGTTAACCCTCAGATAAGGCATAGGTTTCTAAACAAAATACATATTCTTTGATTGCCTGCGGCATATGAGAGTTTTTAATGACCAGGGCAACCCATATTTTAATCCCATGTGCCTCACCAAGAGAAGTACTTTTGTGAAAATGTTTCCCAACCACCAGCCCTCCGCTCAACTTTGGAATTGTTTCATCCAAAGCAGAAGCAAATAATTTCGTTGAGCATCCCGTGATAGCACTCTTACCTCAGATCCCAATGTATCAACTTTCACAGACACATTTACTGCTTGATACTCTTCAGTTGCCTACAAGAAAAATGACTCTCCGTTAGTTTGTTTCCAAAAGGGTAAGAGAGCAGCAAAAGACTGAGTTCCGATAACTAACCCAGAACTCAAAATTGAATAGATCATGTGAAGAGCACAAGTGATACCGTAGACCCTGCAAACAAGAATGAAGATTCCAAGAGCATTAAAATAGCCAAGTTATCAAAGTAGGCCAAATTAAATGGCATTGAAGCAACAATAAAATACATTCCTTAAAAATTGAAAAAACCACGAATGTCTTTGGTCAAAGGGAGTTTGACGCAGTTTTTTGGGGAGGAAAGTAGGGGGAATGGCAGTATTGATGACAGAATGCTAAAATAAAATTTGCCAAGAACTGTAAAGATTTGCAAAGCTCTATCAAGAATACAGAATATTTATCTTCTGGATTATTCCCCATTCTCATATTGTGGGAGACGTTAATCATTAGCATTGCAGAAAATTTCATATTTTACGATATTACATGATATTGTGTAGATAATAATGGAATAAAGGGGAAGGAAATAGTTTAGATAGGCACCTTGAAGCTCGCACATTGCATCAAGCAAAATGGACATGAGAAATCTTCAGTAACTGCAATTCCAAAAGAAATGATAACAATTAGAGCTTAATTTGTCGCATACTCGCAACTAAAAATACTTCATAAATAGAAAAGGAAAGGAAAATAATCTATCACAAACAACAAGGAAAAACTAGCCAAAGCACACACGCAAGAAAGACCTAAATTGACCTCATAATCGACTGACCTATTCAGCCATCACACACCATACACAAACATCATTGAAGCACTCTTTTGTTACTACCTTTATCTTCCCTCTCACAGTCCAAGAGCACTAACAACAAGTTAATAACTAATATCGAATTTCAAAAAATTCAAATCCCCCGCCCGCTTCATCCACTAACAAGAAAGAAATATGATGCACATTGACCAGTCCAATAAGCTCCCTTCTTCATTAGCTACCATATTGGACTAAACTATTGGATAAATATCAACCAATTGAACTTCTTAAGATGTCTGAAATAAAAAAAATTAAGGCCTTGTGAGTTTGTGATTGAGATAAAAAGAAAAAAAAAAATCAGAAAACACAAATTAACACTCTCCCAAACACCATAGGATTAGGAAACATCTATTAATTACATGAAATTGTAACTTTATAACCCGAAATTAACAAAAGGAATTTCAAAATAGTTGCACATTTAGATGTTAACCAAACTAAATGGTTATCAATACACTAGACAAAATGGACTCAAAATATAAAAGCAGCGACATGGACAATAGCAATCAAGGGCATAAATTCTCCGTTAAGGTATCAGTTGCTTAGGGATTGGCTAATACAGTAAGCCACTGAGGTTGGTCTTGTGTTTTTCATAAAGGAAAATCAAGAGTTAAACATAAGCAATGTAAGTGTTTGAGTTGAACTTAGTAATGATATAATCTTATCTTAACTTGAATCAGCAATTGAAGGCATCCTACCTACCTTAATAAGTACGACTGACTAAGTACGACTTTCTCTCTGGCAGAATCAGAATTATAGAAAACGTATTAACTGGAAAAAAAAAATTGTCATACCTTCAGTCTTTTTTAGCATGTTGTTATAGCATTTGTAGTTGAAAATTACAACTCCAGCCTTCAACCTGGACAAAGATAAATGATGGTATGTAATTACTAAATACTAGGACAAGATTGAGAGAGAAGACAAACTTCAAGCATACAAATCCTAAAGTTCCCTATGTTTATTCACGACTTCCCACCACATAGATCTATTGCTTTCCTAGCACAATCCAACAAGTGTTTGTTCAACCTACCCCTGCTCAAACTAGTTGTTCGATTCCAGAAAATGCATAAGAATTCAGGACGAAGGCAACTGATACAAAATTGCAATAACTTTCTAAGCATTCATGCATGCATGCAAAAATTAAAAAAATTAACAAGATACATTTCCTGGAAAGTCCCTAAAGTGATACTAATTAGCTGAATATTTATACCTCCTTTGACGCCTTGCTTCTACTTTGTAACGCAAACATCTTTGGAGAAATGAAGGCTAAAAAAGGAAACATTGGTTAGAAAGTAATTAATGGAACAAATCGTCCTCAAATGTCAAAATATATCAAAAGTCTATGGACAACACTTTCTCAAAACAAATCATCTCAAGTGTCATGGGAGGGCCGTATGAATAGCTTTTATTAGTAACAGTAACCAAGAAAAACCCGAAGTACAGTGCTTATTATCTAAAACACCATATTCAAGCAATAAGTTACTCGTAAACGTTTTAACATTTTTTATGGAAAATAAACAAAGAAGTATCAGGTATTGGTTCCACAAGAGAAAGTCCATCTTCTTTGGTCTCTTCTAAAGGGTGGCACTGGCACCTCGTTGTCATTTTTTATTCGAACACAGAACATAAGGCTCCCATAACCACCACACAGTGCACCTCCCCTATTACAAAAAGGCAGGGTGTAGTCCAAATCTATGATACTGAAGTTGCAATTGAGTAACTTTACGAATATGACAAGGCTCACCTTCCCTTCTCCTCAGATATTTTAATAAATTTTTACCTTTCAAAAAAACAGGGGAGGGAGAAATTACATTGTGCCTAGCTCGGCGATGAAGAATATTGTACAGTTCCACTGGCTTGCAATATACCAAGAGACTTTCATCAGCTGTGACAGGGTCTTCCACAGATGGACGAACACAAGAGTTTTGACGGCACATGCTATATTTGTACTTAAATGACCAATGCA
The DNA here is from genome assembly GCA_963580455.1 of Euonymus europaeus. Taxonomy (NCBI): domain Eukaryota; kingdom Viridiplantae; phylum Streptophyta; class Magnoliopsida; order Celastrales; family Celastraceae; genus Euonymus; species Euonymus europaeus. The sequence continues at coordinate 9,282,034 of OY756957.1, read as the reverse complement.
CCTGTAAACAGGATCACTCTGTCAAGATGACTATCAAAATGAGAGATATTTTAAGCACTGATGACATGTAAAGAGAATACGTAAGAAAGTTTCACAAAATTACAGAAAACCGCCACCATTAGAAAGCCATAAAGATAGAAACCAAACACTTCATTGTGAAAACCAAATTTGATTTATCAGCATGAACTTTAACCTAGATATGTAATATAAGCTATAAGAATAAAATGAAGGTGGTTTCCAACCTTATTCACATGTTAAAAAATTATTCTCGGAATCAGAAGAAGAATTCTGTATGATAGAAGCATTAGCTGAAATTCTACAAAATAATCAGATAAAATTCCTTCTATACAAGCATACAATTCATTCATAAATTGTCGAAATGAAACTATTCGGTTTTAGTGCGATTTTGAAAAGTAAAAAGAAGCTAAGAGATTTACCAATCGTGATCCCGTCAGGAAGTTCGTCGGAGGAGATGACAGGAATTTCAGACAGGAGACGAGTCGTTCAAAGTCAGCTAACGGAAAACTAAAACGGCCTATATCAACTGGGACCAATTGTATACGGAAACAATCGTAGCCGCACGCGCAAATTTGGGGATTTTCAAGTTGAGCGCATCAGCTTTGGTCTGGAAATCAAATCACAGAAGTTAAAGAACGATTGAATGAGCTCTTTGATCTTCCAATGAAGCGCAAACTTCAAGGGCACCCGTCCCGATCGTACAATTCATTCGTTGGATAATTTTCTTTTACTATTTAAATGTAAAAGTTATTTTTCATATTAGGAAAAACGAAGTAAAATAAATAACTAACTTGTACGATACAATCAACAGGTTGATACTTGATAGCAGCCTACTCATCAAGTGATGGACTCGCCCGTACCGTGTCATTGCTCAGTGGTGTTTCTAAGATTGGTTCGGTTCAGTTCAATTTCTCCGCCGCATGAGCTAGGGTTTTCCTTCTATGCTTGCTATCTTCACTTTGCTATCTATTGCTTTCAATTTTGTAACATCCTAAACACTATTCTCTGCTTAATCTCTGGTCTATTATTATCATTATTCATTGATTTAAGCAATTTATAAGGGCTTCGTGGTTGCTCTTTGAAGTCTCTTTTGAAGGTTGATCTTTGTTGCTCTAACACTGTGAGCTTCAAAAGAATGGCAACATGAACGCTTTTGACCTCCTCAACGTCATGCAACAAGGACCCTACTCAAGTCATCGCGACGGCCCAGAAGGTGGAGAAGACCAAGAAGCCGGCTCTTATCACTCAGGTCCACCCTGCTATTCCAGCTAAGTTATCCACCGAGCTGCCCCACCATCTCAAGCTGGTGAGATTTTACATTTTTGCTATTCTCTGGTTTTGGATGGATTTTTTTGAAAAAATACCCATTTTAAAATATGAAATTATAACTTTAGTTTCACTTTTTTTATAATTTCATAGTTTTTTTTTTGTGAAGTGACTCACATATCCTTAAAATTTATTTTCACTCAAAATTATTTATCAAATAAAATAAAAACTTAAAAATATCAAAATCATGTTGGAACCCTTTATTCACGCCTCACTCATATTTCTCATTTTCTACTTTGTCTACTACATTCTCTCTCTCTAAGGTAGAAGATTGACACCGTAGAGGAAGAGTAAAAAGTTTGTCGTGCTCTCTGTTTATCGTGCTCTCTGTCTACCGTGCTCTTTCACTCTCTCTATTGTGCTCTCTCACCATATTGAGGTATTCTCTCTCTATTTTAATTTTTCTCATATTTTTGTATTTTGTGTCCCTTCCATCTGGATTGACACATGAAATAAAAGTTTTGAATTTTAGTAGAAATTAGATTTTATTTTTATATTCAAGTGATGCAAATATAATTTTGTTTGATTATCTATTGAAATTGGTTTGTAGATTTAGTTTTGTAAATATATATAGAGTTATTGAAAATTAAATTCTTTTAGTGGCTGAGACATGCATGTTTTTTCATTAGTTGAGGACTGTCTGTTATTCAGGTTGAGAACAAAGTGATTGTGAGGTTGAGAATTGAATTTTTTTTTCATTAATTGAGAATTGCATTTTTTTATTAGTTGAGAACTGTCTATTTTAATTGGTTGAGAACTGCCCATTTTTCCTTGGCTGAGAATTGTCTGTTTTTATTGGTTGAGAACTGACTGTTTATACTTAATTGAGAATTGACTGTTTATACTTGGTTGAGAACTGTTTGTTTCGATTAGTTGAGAACTGAGTATTTTAACTTGATCAAGAAATGACTGTTTATACTTGGTTGAGAAATGTATGTTTTGATTGGATGAGAACTAAGTATATTAACTTGGTTAAGAAATGTCTATTTTGACTACATTGAGAAATGCATGTTTTGACTAGTTGAGAAGTATCTGTTTTGACTTGGTTGAAAAATGTCTATTTTGATTGGTTCAGTACTGCATGTTTTGACTTGATTGAGTACTGCTTGTTTTGACTAAGTTGAATACTACTTGTTTTGACTAAGTTGAGAACTGCTTGTTTTGATTGATTGAGAACTGTCTATTTTGACTGGTTGAGAATTGCCTATTTTTTACTAGGTTGAGAACTGCCTCTTTTGAGTGGTTGAGAACTGTCTATTTTGATTGGTTGAGAACTGAATGTTTTTCACTTTTTTTGGTTGAGATCTAACTGTAAATTAGGTTAAGAACCATATGTTTTTCAATTTTTGTTGATAAATGTTGTCATTTATAGGACTGTTTGACCAGTCCAAAAACATAACATTAAGGAAATAATGAATAGGATGGTTCGATCAGTCATAAAATGTAACGTTGAGGACATAATGCTTAAGTTCAATCGACCAATCAATAAATTTAAATTTATAATTCACCATTATGAGATTCTGCAATTCATTACAGGAGGATCCCCTCTTGTGAAGTACGTTGGGGGATTTATAAATGAAATGAAGTGTGACCCTTCTTTGATGTCCATGTTCGACATTGAATTTCGTATTGAGCAGGATTTGGAGTATGAAAAATATGCATGTTATTACCAAGTATCAAATATGAAAGATTTAGAACATGAACTCTGTATTTTAAATAATGTAAGCGATATGAAAGCTATGCTTGAAGCGGTTCATGGATGCGAATGTATACACATCCATGTTACCCCCTGTTTTACAAATGATAATGGGTGAAATGCAAATATAGTAAATGATGTCATAGATGCTGAGCAAAATGCAATCAATCTCGAAGAAGACTAGCAATTTTATGTTTATCATACCAATTTGTAATCTGGTTTGTTTATTAGGTTGATAATGTAGCCTAAGACTGACGGTTAAGAACCTTGTATTATTTTTCTCAACATTGTAATAATTTATTAACGAATAAGAAATGGATTATAGTAATGGCTATTTTAACTTGGTTGAGAACTAACTATTTTTTATTGGTTGAGAATTGATTGTTTAGACTTGGTTGAGCACTGTCTTTTGATTGGTTGAGAACTGCCTATTTTGACTTGGTTGAGAACTGTCTATTTTGACTTGGTTGAGAACTGCCTGTTTAGACTTAGTTGAGAACTGTCTGTTTTGATTGGTTGAGAACTGTCTGTTTTGGTTGGTTGAGAACTGCCTATTTAGACTTAGTTGATAACTATCTGTTTTGATTGGTTGAGTACTGATTGTTTTTTACTTGATTGAGAATTAATTGAATGTTTTTTCTTGGTTGAGAATTCATATGAGCAATATATGTAGGTTGAGAAATGCATTATAATAGATTGAGAATAGTTTGACGTTTTGTTGAGAATATAATATCTGAATAATTGTTATGATGTTGCATTATGCAGTATGACTGATGTTAGCATATTAGTACGTTATTGCGGAGAGTGGGAGAAATTTGACATCAATTATCTTTATAAAGGTGGAAAAAGCAAAGGTGTGATTGTTCAAAATGACATTTCATATGAAGCATTATTGGACATTATGTACGATATTACGAACATTGATCGTCTCACACAAGAAATTCAAATGAAATATGTTATGAATGTACACGGTCCAATGGAGCCGGTTCAGATTGAAGATGATAGTGATGTTAATTTCTTCCTTCGATGTAACATGGATAGAAGTTTACCTATGATATGTTTATGCATTTCATTTTCGGAGAGAAGATGTGTGAATGATGCTGATGGTGATTCACCTGTACATGTTGAAGCTAATGCTGATGATGATCCACTCGTATATGTGGAAGCTGATGCAACTCTTAATTCGGGGTTTAATGTTAGCAGTAATGCTAGCTCAAGTTCAATTGGGAATTCACAAATTATTTCTCAAAGAAACTCTGGCAATACATCTGATGACTCACTTGGGATATTGGCTGTTGGAGAGCTATTTGTGAACAAGAAGTCTTTGCTAAAAAAGGTGTCAATGTATGCATTGGAGTTACACTTTCAATTTAAAGTTGTTAGGTCGACCAAGTGTTTATTTGTGCTCAGTTGCTTGGTGAGTGAGTGCAAGTGGTGGCTTCGAGCAACTAGGGTGAAAGATACCGATTTCTTTGTTATCAAGGTGTATTGCGACTCACACATCTCCTCTTCTTGCTTTACACATGATAGTCATCGGCAAGCATCAAGTTGGGTCATTGGTCAATGCATCAAAACAAAATTTGAGGGGGTTTGATGCATTTATAGGCCAAAAGATATCGTCCAGGATTGGCAAAGATTGTATGGAGTGTCAATAAGTTATGACAAAGCTTGGAGAGCGAGAGAGAGTGTCATGGATTCTGGGAGGCCAAAGAGGCAAAGAATTCCATCGGTGGGAGAGACACAACCACTTAGAATATGTAGCCGTTGCAAGAAGCATGGACACAATCGTCGAACTTGCATGGAGCCTATATCATTGGGACCTACTACATCCTCACCATAATGATCTAAGGTATTATTTGTACATTAATGTACTATATTAGTTTATACAACTTCATTTCATATTTTTATACTTATATTAGCAATTGTTATTATTTTGAATGTATTGTACAGGGAGTATTGATGTTGATGCAAAAAATATGTCATGGAAGTGCAAGAGGGAAAGTGCGAGTGGACATTGAAGTGCATATGATTTATTTTCGGTGTATCTTAAATAATGGATATTTGGGAACTTTTTTTCAAGTTCTTTTGATGCAATTTTGTGGATTTGGTTTTATACTTTCAGTTCTTATGGATATGTGAGAACTATTTTTTTACGTTTATTTGACATGTTGAGAACAGTTGTGAAACAGGTTGAGAACAGTTGTGAAATAGGTTGAGAACAGTTGTGAATCTTGACCAACAGGTTGAGAACATTTGTGATGGTTCTGTGAACTATTTTTTTAAGTTCATTTGATAGGTTGAGAACGGTGGAGAACAAGTTGAGAATATAACCAAAAGATTGAGAACAATTATTGAACTGCACAAATTAAGAATATAACTAAAAGGTTGAGATGAGTTATTGAATAAGAGGAAAACAATCATTGAATAAGTTGAGAATATAACCAATATGTTAACAATAGTTATGGTTTTAACTTGGGTTGAAAAAATAACCAATGGTTGAGAACAGTTATTGAACAGGTTGAGAACAGTTATTGAATAAGTTCTTTCAAAAAATTTGGTAGCACCTCCCCATATATCGAAAAGTGTCAACCTGTATCAAATACATAACAATCATAAGAAGGTCTCGGGCCATCAAACAACATCAAATCCACAACTCCTAGGCAAGGCCTTAGGTCATCTATCAGGATGTAATCTAATCTCAATAAGATAATCATACAATAATATCATAAAGGTTTCATACATATAACAAAGAAGTAAAGTGCATGCGCAACATGTTTACATAGTTAAAAACAAAATGAACAATAGTATATCAGCTATCAAAATTTAAATTCATGTTTAAAACACTCAATTGCAAAAAAAATTCATATAGAAGGGCATGTCGTGTATCTTCAAATCTGAAAGTGGACATCTGATCTAAGCATTTCGATGAAGTTTATGCAAAACGTTCTACAATTTGACCTGAATATATATAGAAAACAATAATAAGAAATTAATATACTAAGAGCATCTCTAGTGGTTAATCCACCCCAAATTTTCCAATGCGGTCCTACTTCTATTACAGTAAAACACAACTTCCAATACAGTCATATCAATAAAACACATATTTTAATACAATTTTTTTCAATTTTCATTTACAAACACTCCAAATATCAATCATCAACACCATTTTTCTCATATTTTTCTACTATTTTTCACTCTTTTCTACCTTTTTACACATCTTTCAATACAATTTTTTCAAATCACTCTTTCTGCACACTCCAAAATTTCAAACATTATTATCAAGTGTCCCATTACACTTGCTCTAAGTGCTAAGTTGCTAACATTTTCACAATTTGTTAGTAAGCAAACTCACCCATTATATTGTTGCGGACAACTAGAAACTCTTTCAGATGTCCAGGTCTTGTCATACTTTTCATCACACGACCTAGGATTTTTGGCAGCAGATTTTCTAAAGGTTTCATTCTCTTTGCAAATTGTGCTTTCCGGGTGTGCAATAGTAAAGAGTCAAAAACTCAAATTTTCATGCCCTTTCTATTCAGCTGAACGGTGACCCAATGTTCTTCACCAATAGTCGCAGGGAAGTAGACATAATTAAACATATTCCAAGGTTTGTTATTTCTTGACCCATTTACAAATCTTAAAATTGTCTCTTTATGATCCCAAACACTAGGGTCACCTTTCTTTTGGAATAATGAGTAGCACTACTCAATGTAAGCCTGCATGAAAATTCAATTCTCAACCACGAAAATTCAGATCTTAACTAAGTACAAATATTTAGATCTTAACCAAGTACAAATATTCACTTCTCAACCACGCAATCATACATTTTTCAACTAAGCAAAAATATTTATATCTCAACCAAGTACTTACGTGAAATTGGGTCTGGAAAATGTCACAATTTTGGGGGAATATATTGGGATGCTCTGCCTTTCTTTTGTACACGAAATGAATGGTTGTGTCGATATGCTGAGAACACATTTCATAATATACAAAATGAGTTATTATAATATATTCTAAAAAAAATTATTTAGTGAATAGATTGATAGAAATTCATTTTATACAATTTCATTAAACCATTTGGCAGGATCCATTGCTGTGTCAAACCATTCCTTTGATGAAAAGCGTGTAGAGAATTCGATCACTTTGCTCCTACTATCACCTCTAGAAAAATATGACACCATAGTGTCTTTCCATTCTTGAGAAAACAACCTAAATAAATTCACATCACTGACTGAATTAAGAGAAAGAATGTTTGGGATCAAGCTGGTGCTCAATCCTGAACAAAAGGATAAAAGGCAGTTTGCGCAGGATCAATTTAGAGATCGATCATTGTTCTTAATTCTTTTAAGTGCTTGATCACCACTTGAATGATTTATTGTGCATGTTGAGATCGAGCGATGATGCATTTATCTTGATTAGGTGATGTGTTCCATGAATTGAACGAAAGATAGAGATGTGCCAACGTGGTTTGTGTGGTTTTGATAAAAAAAAACCATTAAACCTAATGTGCTCATATGCTTTTAAATTCACATTGAGATATGGTGGGTTATTGTATGATGGGTAATTTGATCATACTTGAAAAAGATAATTGGATAGCATAAGGGTATTTTGCCATCGATGTGGATACTAAAGAGTTAATAATATGCTTTGAGATTTATATTGAATTGGATAGGTGAATCGAAAGCTTTAGAGTGTGTTTGGAGATTGTTTTCTTTTTTCGCTTTTAAAAATGATTTTGAGTATAGTTTTTACAAACAGTTCTTAGGAATAAAAAATGATAAAAAATTCATTTGATTGGTGTTATTTCACTAAGTTTTCGGAAGCTGAAAACATGAATTAAAATTGAAATTTATTTGAAATTAAGTCAAATTAAAATGAAATTCATCAAAATTAAACTCAATGTCAAGTTCTTGGCTCAATATCGAGTACCCATTTCGGGTCAACACCTGGTCGTGGCTTTCCTGTGACTCATCTGATCGGAAAATCATTGGGCTATATGCTCCTCATGCCGACGAGTCCAATGGAGGTGGTGGATGTCACCATCGTTGGCCGTGGTGGCCAGATCAAGCCGTTTTCTCCACGATGGCCGAACTCTTCCAAGAGAGATTCCGGGAGCTATGGTTGACGAAACGAGGCAAGGTTGGTTGGGTTTTCTTGCTCGTCATCTTATGATTCTTTTAAGACCAATCACATCGAGAATGATCGTCGGACGGCGGAGATTCGACGCCGACAATATGATAGAAACTATGGGGTGGAGTGAGAGAGGAGAGAGGGAAAAATCAATAAATGAATTTCAAATTATTTACGATAATGCCACCGGTCAAATGAGAAAATTTGGCCAAAACACATTTTTTATGTTTTTATTTTTTTGTTTTCAAGAACAGAATTTTTGAATTTTTTTTTTCAAAACTTCACCACCAAATGAATTTTGACAGAATTTTTATTTTTAAAAAATTCAAGTGTTTTCAAAACTGAAAACAAACACATTCTTAGTATTCTTCTCAACTTGATTGTTCAGTTTGGTTACTTGCACTTTTATTGTTTAAGTTTACTTAGTTTAGTTTTAGAAAATCAACTAATATACAATTGTTCAAACAAATTAGAACTAGAATAATTTCGATACTTGATAGATAGATAGTTTCCGTGGGATTGACACTTTCTCATCATTTTATTACTTGAACGATTCGTGCACTTGCAAATTTGCATAATAGCTTCAACATATAGTAAGACAAAATAAAAACATAAATACATTAGGAGATATTATATTATAGGGAAATATGCCCAGACCCCCCCCCCCCCCCAAACTATGGTGTATGTGCAAATACCCCCCTGAACTAACGTAAATGACAAACAGACCCCCAATTTTGAGTTGATCGTTAAAGAAAACGGTCAACTTTACTAAACTGACGTTAATTTAACGTTAATTCGAATATTAAGACAAATAAAATGATTAACATTAAAATAATATTATTTTATGAGTAATTACAAATAAAAAGAATACAAGAGGCGGGAGTGTGAGTGGCTTCTGTTTCATACGTTTCTCTCACCCAGGGTTTCAAAATTTCAGAGAGGGGGAGCTTGAGAGAGGAGATCAGGAGCTTGATAGAGGCGATCAACCATGTCAGGTAAGAAAAGTGGTATCCCGTCCTCTGTTTTTTCCCTATCTATTGTGATTCCTTGTGAGACATTGATAGAGGGTTATGTCATTAGGCATGGATTTCATGTTTTCTTGGTTGCATTCATGTCTGATCAACAGAACGGTCTTATTGAAGCAATGAAGTTGGTTATGCCTATGGCCGTTCATAGGTTTTCCTTGAGGCATATGCATGCAAACTTCAAGTAGCAATTCCCTGGAGTTGCATTGAGAGATGCAATGTGGAATGCATCTAGGGCAACTAGAGAAGCTGAATTTGAGATAATTATGAAAGGTTTATTGACATTGAACAAGGATGCGCATGATTGGCTGTCTGCCAAAGAAAGGCAATGGTGGTGTAGACACACACATAACCCTAACATAAAGTGTGACATGTTAGTGAATAACATCTCTGAATCATTCAACTCCTTCATTAAAGAGGCAAGAGACAAACCAGTGATAACCATGCTTGAATGGATTAGGAGGCTGCTGATGACAAGAATACATGAGAAGAGACAGATTATGGAGAAGCATGAGGGCACTGTTTGCCCAAGAATTATGAAGAAGCTGAAGAAAACCATTGAGCATGCCATTCATTATGACTGCATACATGGTGGTGACAGGAAATTTGAAGTGAGACATGTACATGGCAGCCAGAATGTAGTAGACCTTGGGGCATTCACTTGTAGTTGTAGGAGGTGGGATCTCTCTGGTATCCCATGTGCCCATGCCATATGTGCAATTCTGTTTGATGGAGGCTCTCCTGAAGCATATGTGAGCCATGTGTACACTAAACCCAATGTTTGAAGGCTTATTCTCATTACATCAATCCAATGCTAGGAGAAGAACAATGGCCAGCTAGTAACTATCCTGTTCTAGCACCTCCAGTGTACAAGGCAAAGCCTGGAAGACCAAAGAAGGCAAGAACTAGAGACTCGAATGAACCACAACCAGCAGCTCATGCTGGACGTATGAGCAGGAAAGGAGAACAATTAAGATGCAGAAAATGTTTCAAAACAAGACACAATGTCAGAACATGTCCTGCTCTGGCTACAGCAAGACAAGAATCATTTGAGGTTAGCTTCATTGCTTTGAATTGTTTAAATTTTTGTTTTTAATATTAGACTTGAAATTATTTTTATGAATGCAGGATAATTTGTCACAAGCTTCTAATGATAATTTCTCACAAGTTGGCCAGTCAAGCACCTCTACCCTTGCCCAGTCACAAGTTGGCCAGTCGAGCACCCCTCCAGAAATGCATCCAGCTCCTACTGTCAGAGCAGCAGCAGCAACTGGTGCTTCAGGTTTGAAGCCTTTTGTTCCACCAAGGTCAAGAACAAAGTCTCCAATTAAAATCTCTCAAAAAAACCCCAGAAAAGGACCTCTTCGCCCTAAGATCCCTATTGTCAGACCTGCTAAACGAGACTGAACTGAAGATCAAACTGATTTTGAAGACAACATCATCCTTTTGTCTTGATAGTTGGGTAGGATTTCATAGCTTCATTGGTATGTATGTTACTGTTTGTTTTTGGACATGAGATTGTTCTTATGTTTTGATTTTTGAGACTGTGACAGTATATTTCTGGACAGGATTCTTGTTGTTGTTCTGAATTTGGTCATTTTATGTTTTGTGCAAATAGCCCCCTATAGTTTCTGTTTTGTGAGAATAGCCCCCCAATGTATTGGCAATTATTTCTGTTTTTAATCAGGTCTAGTAAAGTTGACCATTTTCTTTAACAGTCAACTCAAAATTGGGGGTCTGTTTGCCATTTACGTTAGTTCAGGGGGGTATTTGCACATACACCATAGTTTGGGGGGGGGTCTGGGCATATTTCCCTATATTATAAGTAGAGGCAAATATCACAACTGAAAATAAGCAAACAATAATTTATACAATTAGAATTTTGGAATGCTGAACTGATGGTTGAGTTCAAGTACTTGATGCTTACATTCTTATCACCTTAATCACAAGCGCTTTCACCACTAAGCCCACGTCACCATCACAGTATGAAGTATAATCTTGTTCACGTTCTTCACTGGTAGGCTTCAATGAAGCGTGCACTTCAATCTGTAACGTAACACCATAGATTATCAACCAGTAACTAAACTATTCTCAACTAGTAAATAAAACTTCAACTAGTAACTAACCTATTCTCAATTAGTAACTACACTATTCTAAATCATCAAGTATACTATTTTCAATCAAATACCAATAATTCTCAACATTTTCCAGATATTCAAAAGCAAATAGAAATAGTAGGTGAATTCATTAGGTGATAACACTCACATCATTCATTGATAAGATGTCAATAACATCTGTCGATTTTGGTGTGCAATATGTTCTCCATTACAACATCCGTGAGTACTTTTCCTCAAGCATTGAAGCAAAATTTAGACCGATCACTGGAATAGCTTCATAAATCCATATATGGAGTGAATATATTCAAATTACAATTAAAAGATTTCATGTATTGTATAAAAATAACAACCAATAAGATTTTAAAAATTTAAGTAAGAATTACCTGAAATGCCAAAGGGAATCCAACCAAACTATAGAACTCCAACCCCTTTCCCTTTTGCTTATTCTTCTTAACACGACCTATCAAAGCACTATTCAATGACTCAATAGTGTGTTTGAATGATAGAGTTCCCCATGTGAAGTTATTAAACTTCTCAAGTGAGCCTACCAATTCTAACCAATTGGTGTCGATGAACAATTTCGACTCCCTTCCCATGAGAACAAACTTTATGAAGTACACAAGAGTCAATCTCAGTTTATAGTCAGACTACTCACATGCAATGAACCTATTATACAATGCATTGCATGTGATCCTATGCTGGCCTTGAAAAAACTTTTGCACCAGTCTTCTTGTCGTTCGTCTGCAGGAGAGAGCAGTTGGTGCAGCAACACTTGATGGACAATCTGAGGAGCCCACTGAACCTGCTCAATGTCCAAAATATGTCCAAAACAGGATGCCCTAAATGACACTAGCTTGTCACCTTGAAGCTTAATTTAATTGTGTTCATAACTTGTGCGAGTCTCGACTAGTTGACAACTTTGGACTCGAATCTATCTTGAACTAGAATTACGAAATCCGTAGTTTAAAAATTCTACACACAAGAATAACAAAAGTATAAGCATAAGATATCAAGTTTGAAATGCATAAAATTACAAAAAAATGGGGTTGGAATGATAACAGGAAATAATCAATAATAGAACATTTCAAATCAAAAAGACCATATGTACTATGAGCAATAAACACCAAAGTTTCTCAATGCATCTCTATCTATCACCATAAATTCAACATCACTAATTCATGGACAACCAAAATGAATGTGTCAATGAAACATGAAGCACAAAATAGGTACATATTGTTTAAGGAAAAATCTTATGACAAGGATAATTAATGTTGCAAAAAATTAGATAGAAATAACGAGCGATTCAAATAACAGTACACCTTGAAATTTAAACTTCATGATCACCCATAGACATGAAGCAAAGATTTTGGTGGATTTTTCTGCTTCAATTTTATTATAACTCATTTCTGATGGTTAAAAAAAGATTAGAAATTTATTCACTTCAATGATTATTGAAGTCAATTCTGATGTTGCTATGTAAATAGATTTTGGAAAATTTGTAAAAATGACCTTCTCAAAATTCGAAAATCCAGATACGACATGCTTTTAAAAAAAACTAAATAAATGACTTGTTTTTGCCTTTTTATCACTCAAATACCCTTCAATGGTTGAGCACTTTGGTCGGGCATCATTTTATTATGTGGTCAAGCATTTTGTTGCAAATTTTTTTAAAAATCTCTCATCCAACTGCATGAATGTTCTATTCGTTCCCGGGCAATCGAAAAAGATTTTGGAGACCAACAACTTCCTATGGATAGAATCAAACGAGGATATTGATTTGAAGGGAAAATGTGGGACCTTAAAACACTAGAAAGGCTGCCTCCACAGAGTTCTGAGTCAGCCTCTCCGGTGTTCTAAGGCTCCATCATTTTCCTTCATGTCAAGTTTCACGTTTGATTTGATTCCATCCATAGGAATTGTTGCACGAGTGCTTTTTTATTAAAAAAAATTGACCACATAAATCAAATACTCGACAACATAAAAAATGCATGACCACATAAATAACGAAATTCTCGACTGAATAAATAAAGAAATGCTCGACCAGATCACCAAGTAAAACAAATTCCTGACCAAAGAAATAAAGAAATGCTCGACCATATCACCAAGTAATACAGAATGGTCAACCACATAAATGAAGAAATTCTTGACCAAATCACCACGTAATACAGAATGCTCGACTAGATCACCACATAATACAGAAATGTCCGACCACATAAAACAAATGCTCGACCATATCACAATAATGACATCTTGACAAAACAACATCGAGAACGTTCTCCATTAACACGCATGCATGCGAGATTAGTGACTTCAATACAGATGAAATACATTCTCTCTAGAGGTTTGTGGATGTTTCAATGTTGTGAGTCGACCTCCTGAAGAATTTCCCTTTATATAGCATGAGAAAGAAGCCTAAGCGTTGTTATTGATAAGTGGAAAGAACTGAAGAAGTTAATGAGAAGAGGGAAGAAGATTTTGAGAAGTGGGAAGAAGTTATTGAGAATTTAGTTTAGTAGAAAGAAGATTATATCAACCGGCATGAAAAATAGAGTTGCCACCAATTGAATTGAAATGCAATTGGACACTAAAAATACTTGCGAACCAAAAATGGGGGGTACAGGAGTCGTTTGAGCATGGAGAAGTTACTAGGCACCCCAAAACTCCTGCAAAAGCTTGCTCTCTGCAATATATGGTTATTTTCAAAATAAATGAATCTATTTAGAAAATGCTATCAACTCATGAAAATATTTTGTTGTAAAGATTTTCAATAAAGATTTAATATTATATTAAATACTATACCAATTTATGGTAAATTTAATTTAAAAATGTACCAACCGATGGTATGGAAAAAAATGAATTTTATGTTTGAATTTGAAATGAATTTGAAAAGGAACTGAATTTGAATTCGAAATACTAACTTATGGTATCTTTTAGATTTAGTTTTAACAATATTAACTTGTGTGTTTTCTTTGGATTTGATTTGAATGGTACTAACTTATGGTATTGAAAACAAACCCTTGGATTTTAATTCTTTAAGAAAAATTGTCACCTTGTGGGAATTTAACTAGCTTGGTTTTGAAAATATCCACTTGTGATATTTGACCATAATATGGGAATACTAGTTATTAACTTCTCGAAAAACTAAATTAAATCAGTATAACTCATAATTCAAATAAAAATCAACTTATGATCCTTTAAAATTAAAATAATGTACATTTAAACTACCTCCACATATATACCCTTATAATAAAATTCAAATAATAAATTGTCTAAATTATACATGTCATTCGAATGAGTCAATTAGCCTATTTGAAGGGCCAAATATATATAAGATTAATATTATAAAATATACTAAAAGCATCATCACAAATAAATCCCACATTATCTAATTAAAAGACAACTTTCACTTGATCAACACTGTACAATGACCAAAAATTTACCACAATGTTACTATTAACTTCTACATCAAGGACAATAATCAAAGTAAATAATCTAATGTACTTATTCTAAAATAAAGACTTAATTCTAAAAACACTAATTTATAATATATAAAAAAACTATCCCTAAACACTAATTTATGATAGTAAATTATTTTCAAGAAGATTAACTTATGATGCTTAGTTATTCCTAAAGCTACCAACTTATAATAGCCTTTAGATTTGATTTACTAAGAGTTCACTATTTATTTATCAAACTCACCACCACATCAATAATATATATGTACTTGAATTGTATATATATTTGTCACATCACAACATACCATCATATATTTAACTACATATCACATACACATAGTATCTAATATACATATACATATATATTGTAACCTGCCAACACAATAATACACACATACAATATATCTATACACACACAAACAACTTCTACCGACACAACATCACACATACACACATAGATATAAATATAACTACTAGTGACACAACATCACACACACAACTAATATATATATATATATATATAACTACTAGTGACACACACATATATAATAATATATATAAATATAATACTCATAAATATATATACATATATCTACTAGTAGCTATCAGCATCACACACACATCTAATAATATATCTATATGTAACATCATACACATATATAATAATATAATTTATATGTGCATATATAACACACATACATATGCCATCAAAATAACAGCAAAACAACATATATATATATATAACTTCTACCGACACAACATCTCACACACACAATATAACTACTAGTGACACAACATCACACACACACATAATATATATATATATATATATATATAATACTCATAAATATATATACATATATCTATTAGTGTGTGTCAGCATCACTCACACACATATAATATATATACATAAATAATATATCTATATGTAACATCATACACATATATAACATACATATATATATATATATACACACATACATAACATCACATAGATATGCACACGTCAATAATTTTTGTCTAGCATCTTTTTTTCCTCCTCTTTTTTCTTCGGACAACAAGTATGAAAGTCTAAAGTTTTCACAATCTCAAGATAAAAATAAAAACCAGCACATACACATATAGATATAAATTTTTCTTCCAAAATCACATCAATTTAGACATTTAAACATCAACTAGTAAATCCAAGCACATCTGTTTCCAATTAAATCGAGAACTTATCTTTCACAATCTCAAGTAATTGAGACTAAAAATCAAGAGAGGATGAAGGCCAGAGGAAAAGTGTTCGAGACTAAAAATCAAGAGAGGATGAAGGCCAGAGGAAAAGTGTTCGAATGATGATAGAAAGTGCTCAAGTTATGACTTTGAAGTAGGATCTGTGATGGTGCTATATGATGATGGCATCGGGTGATGAATAAAAATAATATGGCAAATAAGAATAATTCCCGGTGAGTGAATGAAAATGATGATGTGGGTTTTGAGTTTTAGGTGGGAGGAAGAAAAAAGAAAAAAGAAAAAAAATCCAGTCAAATCCATCATGTAATAACAACGATTAACAATAATAAACACTTACACAAAATCTACACCCATTAATCTATAAAACAAACTAACTAACTAGGCACCAATAACCCGATTCAAATTGCAGAGATCTAGACTAAAACAAAGTAGAACCTTTAATGATAGCGATGGATGTTGGCTTTAGGTGAAAGGATGGCACTTGGGTGGATTTGTGAAAAAAGGGCCACTTCTGGTGGTGGTGAGCTTCAAATGATGAACCAGTGATGATGAAGGTGAACCACGGGTGGTTGAGAGGTTGTGGTAATGATAATGATTTCCTAATTTTCTAATTTCCTAGCCTTTTTCTCCTTTTCTTCCTCTTCTTTCTTTTCTCTACTTTTTTTTTCTTACTCCACTTCGTCTTAGTTTTTTATAGAAAGACAAAAAGTCATGGGTGAGGTGAGGTGTAGAGTCACGGGAATGTTGTAGAATCACAGAAATAAAACCCGTGAATAAGATTTTTTTTATGACCTGTGACTTCTCAAAAATTAGGAGTGTCCAATAATAAAATTGAAAATTTAGTATTATATGTCTAACAAGAATTATTTTTGGAAGAAAATACAAACTTATGGTATGGGTATATAGTCTTAAAAATACCAACTTATGGTATGAGATTTTAATCCTAAAAAAATTTTCGACTGATGATCTTTCTTGGATTTAATCCAGTCACCAGATTCCATAATTAAAGGGATTGTCACCTATAATCACATGTGTTATTGAAGACTTTGTTTATTTTATAATTATAGGAATTGACATCGTCACCCCCAACACATTGACTTCTTGACAAACACACACACAAATACACAAACACAAACACACACAGATATATATATATATATATATATGTATATACACATATGCATATATTTATATTTGTATATACACATGTATATATGTATATATATATATATCCTTGTCTACATGCATGAACTTTCTTGTACATACACACATATATATTTATATACCTATATATATGACTTTATGTCCACCAACACTATCCCAAAATGAATAGAAAGATTGATAAAATCAACATTACATTAACACACACACACACACACATATATATATATATATATATATATATATATGCATACCTCATGAATTACTCACACACACACACATATATATTGAGATAAAAATGTCTGTTTTCAACATCCCACATATGCTGGATCACAACATGTCTTAAATTCCCTAGTTTAGGTTGAGTTTTTTTATTTACATTCTAGATAATCCGTGATTCAAATGTGTTCCAGTGTACAACATCATCACCGAAATTATTATTGGAACTCCTAATAAAATCGCAAAAATAGTTTTTCCCTCCTCTTGTTTTATGTAAACATAAGGACACACTGTTTTATTTTACTCTCTTTTTTCCTTTTTATTTTTTCTTATTTTTTCTTTGAACCAAACCCGTACAAAAATTGGCTACTAAAACTGCCACATTTTGTTTGTTTTTGTGAAATAAAAGGTAGACAAAGGTGTAGTTGACCGAATTTCGTTCGGGAAAAAATTGAAACGTGAGATGTTTTATTTTAAAATTACTCGGGATCACTACAGTCATTCCCGGCTTAGCTGAAATTGGGAAAAAATGAAAAATGTTCGGCATACGAAGGATTTTCCATGAAATGAGGGCATGGAATTCCTTTTAATCCGTATAATTGTATCACCCCTCCCTCGGGAACTCTAAGAGAAATCTTCCTCTCCCAGAAATCAAGCTACCCATGGTGCTTCGTCAACCAATCAACCCCAAGAATCACATCAAAATCTTTGAAGTCCAATATATACAAGTCAACCTTGAGAGACACGTCTCCAAACCGACATTCACATCCAATTACTACACCCTCCAACCTAGTAAAATGCCCAAATGGTGAGGACACTGTAAACATTCTTCTAATGGGAGAAATCTCTACCTTTAGCGCATGCGCTAACGAACTAGTAATAAACGACGAGGTAGCTCCAGAATCAAATAAAACCCTCGCCCAACAATTGGAAATTAGAAAAGTACCTCCAATAAAGTTGGGATGCTCCTGAGCCTCGTGATGTCCCAACACAAAGGCACGTCCCTGCGTGAGGGCCTGCGACTGCTGCTGTGGCTACCTACTCCCACCCCGTCTTCTCCCTCCTGATGGAACAGTGGAAGGAAGAGCAGTAGGCAATACTCCGAGTATCTGTGATTGTTGTGCCCCTTGGTTGTTTCGTGGGCAATCCATCTTCTTGTGGCCGGTTGCGCCACAGCCAAAGCATACTACCTCTCTAGATCGACACTGATCCCTCATGTGACCCTCCTTGCCACACTTGAAACAAGTGACCTTGCCACCCCGTGACTTCTGTCCCTGATCTCTATCTCCCCTTTGACCCCTTTGACCCCTCTGAGATTGAGACTCGGTCTTCTGCCTCTTCTGACCATTTCCACTACCACCACCCGATGCCGAAGTCTTACGGCCCTTTTGAATATCCCAATACTGACGAGAATTACGTTCTCCCAACTCCAGCTGGAGCGCCATATCCACTGCCTTATCATAAGTAATCTTTCCTGAAGAAATCATCAATTTCATGATACTCGGAATTAGTCCATTCCGGTACCTTTCTACCTTGCTCCAATCATCCGGAGCAAACCTCATTCCAAATTTGTACAACTCTTCATACTTCTTAATGTACTCCGTCACCGTCATCTCTGGAGTCAGAATCAACCCTAAATACTGCTGGGCCTTGTCAGATTGATAACTATCTGGCACAAAACGCTGCATAAAAATCAACTCAAAGGATGCCCATGTCAGATCATGCTTCCTCTGATCCAGAGAATCCCACCAATCAGATGCCGGTCCACTAAGATAGTAGAATATCAACTTTATCCTTCGATCATCAGAAAGAGCTAAAGAATCAAACCTCTTGCTCATTTGTCGAATCCACTCTCCAGCTTCACATCCCCCTCCCTCACCAGAAAATTGTGGGGGACCCATCCTACGAAGTTGATCAACCTCATAGATCTCTTGCTTTGTCGTAGTTGGAACCCCACCCTCAGTGATAACCCCAGAAGTTTGTCCCTCTGACCGCACCTCTGGTGCCCTAGCTGTTGGAGTGTGATCCAGATTCCGAGTTTGAACTTGCCCCAGAGCCTGAATCTGAACTGAAGCTTGATTCTGGACTTGCGCCTGAATCTGCGCTACGGCCTGAGTCAAATTCGTCACTAACCCCGCCAAGACCTCCAACGTCATGGGTTGCCCAGAAGTAGCAATTGATGGTGACGTGAATTCCTTGGCAATAATGGCTTGTGAGCCTCATGTCGAGAAAAGAAACGACAATAGCCACTAGCCATTTTGAAAAAGAAATTGTTTAGATAAAAAAAATGGAGACATGATCTTAACATTGACGATATAGTCACGGATCTGATTCAAAATGTCGACCAAAGAAAGGGAACATTGACCACCAAAACCAATGAATAATTACTTCAAGCTAACGACAGAGTAAATCCCATGTTAACAATTTCTCATGTAATCCTTCTCCTGATAATACCTGTCTCGGCCATAGGTTTATTTTTCAGATCTTGTTCAGCCTAGGATTCCAACATCTATCAATTTCCTATCAATAGTAATTTTCTAATGCACTCATCATATTTCCTGTCAAAACTTCGTCAGTGATAAATTTTATTATACGGCTATGCATGCCAACAAATTAAAGCAAATGATAAAAATTTTTTGAGATGTGAATAATATCGAACTGTCATACTAAAATGGAAAAAACAAGTAGTAAAGCTGGAGAAATAAATAACCTCATGAAGCTTTATTGAAAATATGGGGTGACAAACGAGAATTCCTTGAGACTAAACATGCCCACTTCGGGTCATTTCACTAATTCCCGAATTCTTATCCATAACACCTTCAGATTATTTGTTTTTATATGACCACATTACTGTTTTATCACTTGTATAAATAGGCTTTGAAGGAGTAATTAATGCATCTTCCAGGAAATATTGTAACATAATCCGATTTCCACGCCCACCAAGCCTTGGTCCTTTATAGAATTCCTCCCCAATGATGTTAATCATTTTGGAATGACTAGATTTCACTTCAAACACTATATTTTTACAGTCAATCGAACATTGCACTCTTTCCCAAAATCGAAAACAAAATTCTTGAGAATGCCCTTGCACACTTGTATAGAATTCGCAAGTCTTGGATCCATCATAACCATCATACCTCAGTGTAGAGTCCAAATCCTCATTTTCAATAAATCTATCCTTTTGTAGAATATCTAACACCATACCCAAAGGCATGATTACCTTGGCAACTTTCCTTCAAAACTCAACTGACTCTGACTCCTTGATGAGATTAATTCCCCCATTCCCAGAATTAGGCAAGGGATTATTGGTCACATCAAGTTTTTTTATTCCTTCAAAATCTAACCATTCAAAATTGATCATATTATACACAATCCTTTTAAAAGGCAAACAACTTTCAATTGAATATCAAGGTGAACCTCCATGATAAACGCATGACACCTTAGGATTATGCCATGGAGAATATGGTGGATTTTGGGTCCTTCTAAGAATAGGTGCAATTGCTTATTGGGCTAATAGCTTGGTATAGCATTGGGCATAAGTGATGGGTATAGGGGTAAATTCCAAGTGACCTTTGAGGACTGAGATTGGTTTCGAAGGTTTGGTAGGTCTGGGGAGACCAAAAATTTTGTTGAGGTTGCTGATACTTTTGTAGCAGTGGCTGGAAATTATGGGAAGGTGGTTGATAATTTTGGGGAGGATACGGATTATACGGGCTAAAAAATATGGGAGCATTATTCTGTGGCCTGTACTCAAAGGTAGGAAGGATATAAGTAGGATTAAAGTCATAAATAATGGTATGCACTTCATTTTCATTCCTTTTCACTTTCCCTTCTTTTCACTTTCCCTTCTTTCTGAGGTTCTGACTTCTCAAGCAATATGAGTGGCATACTGATAGTTCCTCTTTGGACACAACGTTTAATGCGTTCCTGAGCCAGAATTATTTTTCCTAAACCTACATGGCCTCCTCTAGCAATCTTGGATGTGTATGTTTCTCGAAGTGCATCAATGAATGTGTTAACTAGATCTTCTTCTACAAGTGTAGAATGCATCTGAGACGCTAGGTCTCGCCACCGATGGGCCCAATCTCTAAAACTTTCCCCTTTCTTCATGGTAGTTCCTTGAAGATCATAGATGTAACGCCTCGACCCATGAAACCTTAATTCACGAGTCCGTAGACCAGAACGCTACTCCTTCTATTCCACTTGTCAACACACCTTGAGCTCAATTATTACACATAAGGATAATTTCTAACAATTCATACCTAAATATAAATTATATGAAATGAACAATGATAATGATTAATTAAACAATCTCAATTACTACTCTATTATTAATTATAGTGAATAATAAACGGTCGTACTACTTTCACAACCCTACAGTTACAATCAAACTAATTCCTACAATAAATGTCCCTTGATCTAATTTGTGAATAATCACTTATCTAAATAACTCCAAAGTTTCTACCTACTACTCATAACATACATTTCACCACTATTTATTCAAGTAACCAATTTACTACTTCTGTTACATGAGCATTCTCATCATGGATCCATGGCATCACCATCAACAGCTAGGTCAGTTTAGTCATCAAGGATTCAGTACCTGTATCACAGAATATAGTGAGCTAAAGCCCAGCAAGTAATACTTATGCATGAATGCATGTGAAAATTATCTTTATAAATCAGTCGGCCATTTAAATTCTTTACCCATACTTGGGTCCTTAACCTAGGTAAACTGCTACAAGGCAACCGATCGGGATTTTCCTTATATTAAGTATTCTACCCAAGAACCTCAACGTTAACTTTTTCATATACCCTCCCTGGAGCAGTAGTACCCGGTTCGTAAAAACATTTTCCTTTCTTTTTCCTTGAATGCATGTGCTATGTATGCCATGATATGTTATGCCTCATGCAATACAACCATTAACTGTTATATCTGAATAATCATCACATAAAAATTCACCATTCACAGATAACTCATCATCGTCACATGACAATACACAATCAACCAGTACCTAATTCACCGCAATCAAGTAGATGTCAATAATCAACAGAGTCCATACAACTACTATTATAACAATATCAATCTCATTATAACAAATTAATTATACTAACATATATACATATACATATATATATATACATACCTTATACATATACATACACATGCAAATACATGAATTGTAAAATTAACAATAATTCAGCATGCAATTCCGTGACACATGTGAGTATTACTTACCGTTACACGCTTTTCCAAAACCCTTTTAATTTCCTCTAGAAGCATTGTTTTCCTGTAATTCCCAAAATATTACCACAATTATTATTATTTAATATTATTTATTTTTCTAATGAAATTTAGTATGAACCGGGACTTCCAAACCCAAACGTGTCGGGTCGACCCGGTTCTATCTTCTCCCTCACGTTGTTGTGTGTGGAATCGTCGGTACCCATTTCGGGTTTACTCCGGTGAGGGCACAATAGGATTCATGGGTGGGCTTAAACGGTGGAGGATGGCACAAGTAGTCTATCTCCGGTGTCTGTTACCTATTTCATGATCGGTGATAGTCGAATTTCGGTCTTGAAGTTCACGGCATCCGTAGGTTCTTCTCTCCGATCGACAGCCTAAAATTCCTCCGATTGATCAGAAAGTTGTACCGTTCTACTTCTCTCCCCTCGCAGTTCGTTGTGACACCAGAATCGCAAAAAACCGGCGCCGGAATAGCCTCTTCGATCTTCCGTCGCCGCCTCTCCATTTTCCGTACCCGAATTCTCTTTTTCTTTTTTTTTGCTGACCTAGGGTTACGTGCCGAAATCATATTATAGTACTCATTTTTAATTGTTCTTTTACTGTTTTGCCCTTGCTCTTTTACCTTAATTACTCTAAATACTCATATGTATTTACAGTCATGCCATTATCCTAATTATATATATACACACACACACTTTTAACTTGCAAAATTCATTTCAATTCCTTTTTGTATTTACTAAAAAAAAAAATACTTTGACCCAACTTATACTTTCCTCTAACTCGATTCTAATTTTATCCAAATTTCATTTAACATGTGTCGATCTTAATCCCTTGAAATTTCTAACGTAATTTAGGTCGGGGTGTTACAATAGATTATGGGGACCTTTTGCACATTGTATTCGTACTTTGTGAGAAATAAGTTAGCTAGATCCTCCCAAGTCATCACGGAGGACGGATCTAAACTTGTGAACCAACGAGTTGCAACCACTGTTAGACTTTCCTGGAAGAAATTTATCAACATCTTCTCATTATGAACATACGGCTGCATCCTCCGATAGTACATAGTCAAGTGGTCAAGAAGGACCCCAGTCCCATTGAAAAAGGTGAAGACAGGAAGTTTAAAATTAGGAAGAATGGCCAGATTCTTCACCACACATAACTTCTGAGGACTTAGAGCACCTGCGGGCCCAAATCCTTCTATAGCATTATCCACTTTTCCATCCTCTTGAATTGTTCAATAGTGACACCTTTCTCTTCCTCCTCTACATTAACTGGGGTACGTAAATCATCTTTTGTTGGGAATCTAGCAATAATGGACCACTACCCTAAAAAAAACCAAAAAAATCATTCGTTCTTTTGCAGCTGCAATATCTTGACTATGATTATCTATTAACTCTTTTTGCTGTTCATTCTCTATGGCTTTAGCAATTCACAATTGTAACCTGGTGCGATAAGGATGGAGATGCTAACCTTTTAGAGCTATAATGCTTGTGATAAAAATGTGGCATGATTAATTCAATTGTGTGTCATTATTTTCTCATGTATGTTTGTATTTCTATACGTCCTATGTAGTCATTGAAATTTGAAAAGATAATAAAAAAAAACATCATTTCAATAAAACAACTTATACTACTACATAACATTATTTATTGAAAACATGAAACTAATCCTTAATTTAGAAATCCCCATGTTGGAGTCCTCCAATTATCTCCAAGTCTTTACGAAGACTGTCCAAGAATTACAGGACTTTACCAAATTTTGGCTTTTTTAGTACTTCATTTTGACTCAATTTCACAACATTCTCTTCAACATAAATAGCCTATGTAGAAAATTTGGTCACTTGACACATTGCTACCCAATTTGACGTGTGAGTGTTGCACGTGCTTCGTGATCTTCTATGAGGCCATGAAATAATTCCTCATTTTGATTGTCTAACTCATTCACCTTGAGTTGGATTTGTCTAAGCAAAGTCTGATATGCTGCTCTTAACCTACTGATTTCTTTGATTCTTCTTCTTATGGCTGCTTCCATGGTAGCATTTACTCGCTCCATGTTCTGGTATTGTGATTTCCATGCTTTAGCATCCTCCAATGTCTGGGACATTCCATCTTTGGCCTTTTGAAATTCTAATTGCATCCGCCAATTATCTTGCTCTAACAGTCTTCTTTTTTTGCTTACTCTTGGCAATTCTTTCATTTCTTCTTCTTCTTGTAATCTAGCTTTAGAAAGCTCTTTTTTCTTCATCTCATATTTTCCCTTGTATTTTTCTACCTCTTTAGCCATCTTTTGCATTGCCTCTTCTAAATTCTTAATCTTCATTACAGCTAAGTTTTTATATTCTTCAATGCCAGATCTTTTCCTCTTTTGGTCATCCTCCTCCTTGTTTTAAGGTTTCACATCACTATTCTCTACCATATTTTGCAATACCCTCATTCTCTCCCTATGAGTATCTCTATCTTGAATGTACGCTTCTGAAATGGTTTTGCTTCTTTTTCCATACCATTTAAAGTACATCAAATTTCCATTTGATGTATGTTTTCTCCGATTTGTAATCTTAAGACTCTTCCAAGCTTTAAGTACCTCTTGTACCCTCTGTATAATTAACTTACGATCTTCTTTATCTTCATAAGAAAATTCAAGGTCAAGTAACCCATATGTGGCCGGAATGCTAGGATTAGATCCCATCTAACAGAAAACCAAAGCTAGAGCATGATTGACTGCTCCTCATTGGCCTAAAAGAGGAACCCAAGGAAGACCTTCACATCTATGTAGAAATACACTGAGTAAAAATCAAAGTGCCATTCCCCTGATGTTATAAACATCCAATGACTACAAAACCTATTTCCATTCTTCAATACTAGAATACCCTCGCTTCCATTAAACTTCTGTGAATTCTAATATTGGTCTTCTTTACGGTCGAGTATGATCTTTGAAATTAATTTTGGGAAAGTCAATCTTTATTTAGTATTGGAGGAGACTCATTAACCATATTTCAAGTAGAGCTAAGCATCTATTAAACCTCATTTTTGTGTTGCGGCAACAAAAGTTAAGGGAACGAATTGTGTCACATATGATTGCAGGAATTGGATTTGTACATCGCTCTACTTGATTGAAGAGCTTGATTACTCTTCCTTCCATATATCCTTGAGTGCAAGGAAATAGCACTGCTCCATATATCCCAAGTGCCAATGTTGATTGTCCTGACATTGTCTTGAATTTTCTCTTGCCTTATTAATTTAACAATTGGGAAGCACCATTTCCCCTCTTTGTATGATCCCATCTTCTTGACATCTTCAATTTCATGTTCCACAATTCTAGCAACAATATTTTCAGCAGACATGTTTTCATGCAAATAATACATTTTTGTATTAAGAGGCGACAATTGAAGCATCTGAGCATATTCCTCAATTGTAGGTGAGAAATCTGTCTACTCAATTGTAAAACATCTGTATGTCAGGTCCCAATGAGGAATAGCTGCTTGAAGTAATGTCACTAGCGCAGCAACCTTTAACAAGCTTCCAAGGAGACCATATTTTTGAGAAAATTTTGGACCCAATTTCTGACTTTCGTGCATCCATAAACTTACTATGATTGGCCAGAAGTACCCTGAAAATTTTGTTTTCATTACACTTGGCAATATGACATCCTTCTTCAAGCTATCTCTATATTCAGACTGCATTTTACTCAGCTCTTCCCTTAACGTCATATATGTCAACTTTCTCACAAGTGGGAATATTTGATGTCATTTAATTGATAGATGTGTTGAAAATATTATCAAACAAAATTGCAATGACTGTGCCTTTGTGGATGTAATGGAAAGAAAGTTCAAAGATTAAAAAAAACACAAGAAATCATTAGTAGAGGATAAAAATAAGGAAAAAAACTTAGCATTGAATGATAATTTTCACAAAAATTGAATATGTACATGGGGATAACCTAAATTTTTGAAGGTTTCGAGCATGGATCTAGGGTTTGTAAGGTGCATGGATAGGTTTTTCTAACTATCTTCCAAGGTCCCGGATCATGTTGCTTTTAAATTCCAACTATTAAGACAAAATCCCTCCCTTAACTTTTAAGAGAGGTCAATCCGATGAGGATGTTTTCCACTATCCATGCGAAGAGGGAATCTCACGAGAATAGCGGTCAACCCTCTCTAATGTTAGAGGTATGAGCCCGAGTGAGAGGTAATTTGTGTGCATGTGAATGTACGAACATAGAAATATGAACAAACATGAAATAAAAGCACATAATTTTTACAACATTTTAAAAAATAACCATAAAAGAAATAAAGATAGCCAACTAATTAATCATACAGGCTTTACCCTCTAAGTTTTTTTTAAAAAAAAAACATGTTCTCCTCAGCAGAGTCGCCAGCTGTATCAACCAGCATGAAAAACAAAAATAGGGGGTATGGGGGTCGATTGAGCATGGGGAAGGTATTAGGCACCCTACGACACCTGTTTAAAATAGTTGCTGAATTAATTGATTGGTCATCTTAATAAAATCTTGCTCTCTGCAAGATATGATTATTTTGAAATAAATGAATCTATTTAGAAAATTCTATCAACTTATGACAGTTTTTTTGGTAAAGGTTTTCAATAAAGATTGAATGTTACATTAAATACTATACCAATATATGATAAACTTAATTTAAAAACATACCAACCTATGGTATGAAAAAAAATTAATTTTATGTTGGAATTTGAAATGAATTTGAAAATGAACTGAATTTGAATTTGAAATATTAACTTATGGTATTGAAAACTAAACCTTGAATTTTAATTGCTTAAGAAAAATTGTCACCTTGTGGCGATTTAAATAGCTTAGTATTGAAAATACCCACTTGTGACATTTGACCCTAATATGGGAATATCAGCTATTGACTTCTCCAAAAACTAAATTAAATAAGTATAACTTATAATTCAAATAAAAATCAACTCATAATCCTTTAAAATTAAAATAATATACATTTAAACTACTTCCACATATACACCCTTACTGTGACGCCCAAACCCAAATTCCAAGCACTGAGCCGGGAGCGCCACTTTAGGCGTGTGCCCCGTCACTAAGGACCTCACCACACGCCAACCTAACCCCGGATTCTAATAGAAATTCGACAGCACCTCCCCGTACATCGGAGGGTGCCAACCTGGAGTCACATCTCACTTAACACGTGAAAGATAATCAATAATAATCAGAGAAGTTCCGCAGCCTAACAGGGCCTCTGGCCATCTATCCACATTCACACACTAAGAAGTTCCGCAGCCTAACAAGGCCTCTGGCCATCTATCCACATTCACACACTAAGCAGGGCCTCAGGCCTCCTAATCACATGCAATCAATAAGCAAAACATATTCATATCAATAATATCATCAAAGACTATCAAAGTCTATCAATCCGGACCCAAGGTCCACTATCCAAGTACGGGAGTCACACGGCATACCTCCCGACCATCCATCCAACATACCGAAAAGGTATTTGAGCAACATAATAGTCAGCCAATTAAAGTACTATATGTACTTAATTCATAACCAAGGTTCTCTAACAATCAAATACAAATCCTAGTGCTCCTAGGGTGGCCTCCCATGTCACGCCGCCTCCTACTGATCTGCAGCCTGGTTCTCAGCACCAGTCTCACCTGAAGGATACAGAAAAGGAATAGGGTGAGCAGGAGGCTTAGTAGGGAAAATAAAATGAATCATAAAGAATGTAAAGGCTGAATATTGAAACAAGCTCAATGCAGCAACATGACATCCTAAAATGTCACAACAATGCATAACCTCGGGCTACACCCTACAGTTCCTGGCACCAGGCAACAAATATTCCGGAAAATCATCGGAACCCTTGCACTTTGCCCCGGAACGACTATAGGTGCACCTACATAATGGAAATCCCGATTCCGGCAACAATGTGCCCATTCGGTATCCAACATCATCACAAAAGTATAACCTAAGGATACTACGAGTCCATACTCGTAGACCCAATGCATCTATAATTCATGTCCAATAATGTCATGCAAAAGAAGCTCGTATATATAAGAATCCTATATATATACATAACTACATGATGCATGAACGAGGTTTATCATGCCCAATAGATGATTAAGCATTCAAAGGGTATGCAAAATTCATCAATAATCAACAAGAAGGTTCGTCCTTCCTATGGAACAATTTAGGCAAGAACAAAAATAATAAAGACCAATGAAGAATTTCAACCGCTCTTTAGAGAAAAACAATACGATAGAAAATGGGTTAAGAATCCCTACCTCGATCAACCATAAGTTAGACAATTCAATTCCAAAATTAGGGTTTCCACCCCTTTTGACCAACCTATCAATTTCCAACATTATAATCCATATAATCATCATAATAACAGTAATCAACAATACTAACATGAAATCAATAAGCAATTCTAGAGAACTCACCTTCTCTCTCTCTAGGATTTTCCCAAAATCTTCCAAATTCGTCCAATATCAAACCTCAATCTAAAGCAACGAATCAAACCATCAAAACTACCATAAGCAACCCTAGAAACATCATATATAAACCCCAAAACTTAACTCTTCACGAATCATGATAGATCTAACGAAAACCTAAAATTTTGAAACTTGGAAAAACTCACCTTTGATCTTAAAATCCCTTGGAATGTTGCTTGAATCATCAACCCAAGCTCCAAATCTTCAATAATCTCCCAAAAACTCACTTTCTCTCTCTAATTCTCTCTCTCTCTTAACAGCTCGGAGAGCGCCTAGGCACTCAAAATTGGGCCTAGGCGCATTGGCCTTAAATCTGAATTTGAGCACGCTGTCCTGGGCGAACTTTTGTACACGCCTAGGCGTGTGGCCTTACAGTTTTAGCTCTGTCTCGGTCTTAGCTTTGATTTGATATATTATGGGCCCGAAACGGACATTTGTGCTAAAAGTTATGACCGATTTACCGAACCTAGTTCAAAAACTATCCTTTAGGCGTTATACACTTCCAATGGTCCGTTATCTCTTCGAACCCATTTTTCAATAATTTATTACTTAAAATTTAACCAAACATAATATTTTTGGGTTGGGATCTCACACTTATAATAAAATTCAAATAATAAACTATCCAAATTATACATGTCATTCGAATGAGTCAATTACCCTATTTGAAGGGTCGAGTATACATATAAGAGTAATATTAAAAAAAACACTAAAAACATCATCACAAATAAATCCCACATTATCCAATTAAGAGGCAACTTCCACTTGATCAACATTGTACAATGGCAAAAAAATTACCACAATGTTACTATTAACTTCTACATCAAGGACAATAATTAAAGCAAATAATCCAACATGTTATGTGTACTTATTCTAAATAAAGATTTAATTCTAAAAACACTAATTTATATTATATAAAAAAACTATCCCTAAACATACCAACTCATGTTAGTAAATTATTTCCAAGAATACCAACATGATATTTAGTTGTTCCTAAGCCTACCAAAGTCTTTAGATTCGATTTGCTAAGAGTTCACTATCTATTTATCCAACTCACCACCACATCACCGATATATATGGTATCAGAGGGAGGTTGGGGCACGTGGTTGTATATTAAGGGACTTATGGTTGATTGCATACCATGCTAATGCTTTGTGGAAACCAAGAACAAAAGGGGGCCAGTAAGGGGCGACGGACTGCCCAGTAAGTGCCAGCGCGATATTCTTGGTAAAGCATCAAGTTGAGGGTATTAATCAAACATGAGTTCTCTTTTTAGATCAACTTCTACCTCTTCCACTATATCAGACGATAGAATCGTCAATCAAGAAGAAATTAATCTTCAAGATTTAGTTAGGGATGTTGATGATTGAGATATTCCTCGAGTTGAAATAAACAAAATATATAAAAAGAAATCCAGATTTAATATCCTAAGTCGTAATGATTATACGATTAAAACTGAAGAAATAGATATTAAACTGTTTAAGTCATATGAAACCATTAAGCTTCTAACTCAGAAATATTGCTAAGTGTTTTAATACACTTCATGGTAACCATTAAGCTTAAGTGTTTTAATACATCTTCTGTCACAGAGATTACCATGAAAACTCCAAACCCTAGTATTAAAACACTTCAACAGGATATTGCTAAACTTAAATCCGAAATCAAAAATATGAAACAAGAAAATGATTTAAAAGAAAATAAGGAACAACCTTTCCTTAGATTATTGTCTCAAGTTACTAGCCAAAAATGGTTTATAAAAGTTGCACTTCAAATCAAAAAATCTTTCACTTTTGATACAATTGCCTTCGTTCAAATTTAGTTCCTCGTCCTTATTGGGAAAAAACAAATGAAGAAATCAAATCTGCCGCAGGAGAACAACTTAAGATTATTTATAAATTATCTGATGTTACAATCACAAACAATGATGATAATCTCAAAACTAGTTTCCTAGGTATTCAAAATATTACAAAGTATGTTATTCTAGGAACCCCATTCCTTGAGTTACTCAAACCATTTAAAATAAGTAATCATGGAATTCATACTAAGATTCTAGGAAATAAAATTATTTTCCCTTTCATACAAAAACCTATCACAAAAAATATCCACGTCTTAGCACAAAATTCTGTTTATGAAGATTTCATAAATTGTTTTATTGAAAACAAAGGAAAAAAAATTGAACACCTTTCTGAGACAATTGATATCTCCCAAATCAACCAACAATTATCAACAACAGAAACAAAAGAAAAAATAGAATCTCTCCAACATATCTTTGAAAATGATGTTTGTTCTGATCTTCCTACTGCCTTCTGGGATAGGAAGAAACACGTTGTCCAATTACCTTATGAAAAATATTTCCAAGAAATCAATATACCTACAAAAGCCCGAGGGATACAAATGAACAAAGAATTAGAAGAACACTGTAGAAAAGAGATTCAAGATCTTTTAGATAAAAAGTTAATTAGGCACAGCCAGTCTCCTTGGAGTTGTGCTGCTTTTTATGTTAATAAGAATGCTGAAATTGAACGAGGAGTTCCTCGACTTGTTATCAATTATAAACCTTTAAACAAAGCCCTCCAATGGATTCGTTATCCAATTCCTAATAAAAAAGATTTACTAGCTAAATTATACGATGCTAAAATCTTTTCAAAATTTGATATGAAATCTGGTTTCTGGCAAATCCATATTGAAGAGCGAGATAGGTACAAAACTGCCTTTACTGTTCCTTTTGAACATTATGAATGGAATGTTATGCCTTTTGGCTTAAAGAATGCACCTTCTGAATTTCAGAAAATTATGAATGACATTTTTAATCCTTATTCTCAATTCTTAATTGTTTACATTGATGATGTTTTGATATTTTCTCGTAATATCAAACAACATTTTTATCATCTCCTGAAATTTCTCAAGATTATTAAAGACAATGGTTTGGTTGTGTCCAAAACAAAGATTAAATTATTTCAAACGAATATTCGGTTTCTTGGTCATAATATTCATCATGGTACTATTATACCAATCGAACGATCTATCCAATTTGTTGACAAATTTTCTGATAAAATATTAGATAAAAATCAGTTACAACGATTCTTGGAAAGTTTAAATTATATTACTGATTTTTATCCTAACCTTCAAAAAATATGCAAACTTTTACATGACAGGTTGAAGAAGAATCCCCCTCCTTGGACGGATACTCATACTGCTATAATCCAAAGGATTAAGGCTTATCTACCCACATTACCTTGTTTATGTATTCCAGATCCTACTGCTTTTAATATAGTTGAAACAGATGCTTCACAAATTGGTTATGGTGGTATCCTTAAACAGTTAAAAAATAGCAAAGAAGAAATTATACAATTTAGTTCCAAGAAATGGAATCCTACTCAACAAAATTATTCTACAATTAAAAAAGAAATTTGATCCATTGTTTTATGTATTTCAAAGTTTCAAGGTGATTTATTAAATCAAAATTTTTTAGTTCGTGTTGACTGTAAATCTGCAAAAGAGGTTTTACAAAAGGATGTCCAAAATATAGCCTCTAAACAAATTTTTGCTAGATGGCAAGCTATTCTTAGTGTTTTTGATTTTGATATTGAACACATTGCTGGTAAAGATAATAATTTACCAGATTTCTTAACACGTGAATTCTTGCAGGATCGATAACATATTATCTGGAGAACGCCACATCAAAGGGGATAATCTCTTAAAAAGATTATAAAGGTTATCTCTCTATTATGCACCCCTTTGAATTAAAACGCCTAGTGAAAAGACTTAACAATCTTACATCTGATCTTGTGCAATAAAATAAAAGGTTATATACTCAGATTGTAAGGTGGCACATTGCTCATCCTTATCAGCAGAATCCTCCTGCTTGGGTTAATCAAAACCAAGCTGATATTCTTGAAAACAAGCATATTATCAATTTATTGACCCTACAAATCAATTCATTTCAAAGTGAATTAGAAATTATTTCTCGAGTTTAAAATGGCTTCCGATTAACTTAAATATATATTAGCAAGGTTTTCAACTCCTATATTTTCAAATAATTTCTGTCCCAAAAAACCCAATTATGTTTATCTTGAACTTGAGAAAGATCAAATTAATGTTATTCTCCATTCTTGGGATGATTGGGAAGAATGCTGGGCATACCCTATATTAAATGCTGATGCTGTTAAAATCGAGTGTTTGCGCATTTTCCATTATTTTGATTTACCTTATGATTTGCGCAAAAACATTCTTGAAATTGCACTCTTTTCTCAAATACGTGATCAGATTTTATTTGATCTTATTACTGATCATGTTGATGATTTTATCGATCAATTTATTGAAGAAGAAGAAGTTTTAGAACATGATGATTCCATCGATAGTATGGAAGAATTTTGGGATGAATTTGAAGATGAACCCGATGCATGGGTAAATGAGTTTTAAATGGTTTTAAAATTTTTCCCAAAACTGATCAGGTCCAGTAAAGGCTTGGCTATTCCATCTCAAACGGTAGGTGGTAAAGAAATAATCAAATCCGTTGAAAGTTGGAGGCTTTACTCAAAAGCCCAAAAATCCTACAAGGTACCTAACTAAGTCTGAGATTAATTGGCTTAGCTATTCCACCTCAAACGATAGGTGGTAAAGAAACTGTCAAAACCGTTCATAGCTAGGTATTTGCTAAAAATACCATTATACCCTTTCGGGTCCAAACATGAAGACATTATGGACAAGGAGACAAGGTTATTGCTTTTCCATAAAAGCAACATTTATTATCAAAAGTGGAGCATCATTTCAAAAGTGGGAGACATTGACCACTATTCTCACTATTCAAGTTCCACTATTTACCTTTTAATATTTATTTCAATGATTGTAAATGTGGTCTCTTCATCTATAAAAGAAGACCACCTATGCCATAGTTGGGGATCCATTCTCATTATCTTCTCTTTCAACTCTTGGCTTAGTTCTCTCAACTTCTCCTCTCTCAAGACCTTCCCCTCTTATCAAAAATCTATAGTTCCCTCCTCTCAATGTAAGCTACAAGCAAGCATTCAAAAGTTTGTAAGTTAATCTTGTTTAAATACTTGCAGCTTTTGAATGCATTCAATAATATCCATGGCTGGTTTAACAGCCTTTATTGTTTAATTTGTTCATCTTATATGGCTGGTTCTACCCCCTCTCTTATTGTTTTATTTATGTCTTGCTTCGACGGCGCCACAAACGGTCGGCTCTGCCGCCTGTGGTTATAAAGCCCAGAAGTTCTTTATGTTCTTTTGTTCATCATTTATTTTATAATGCTTGACATTGCAATTGCTTTAGCATTGTTAAATTTATTTCTGTTTCTTTTCTTGTGTTACTTAATTTTATGTTTATAGATCTATGTTCTTCCTCCACCACTTCTTTGTTATAATCAAGACGACTCAGGACGATTAGTCTGTCGAGTCCAGTTTATATATTGAGTTTAGTGATACTCTGTGAAGATCACAAGCCTCAACTCATTAACTAAATCGAATAGCTTAGTTTCTTCTCTGCTTGTCTGATCCTTCCCGTTATGGTATCAGAGGGAGGTAAGATTTCTTGAAAAGGTCCAAAGTGCCACCACCATTCGTTAAACCAATTGGGAAAATAATAAGTTTGATTAACTTTAAATTGAAAAAACCATGAGTGCCTCTGCTTAGAGTTTTGAATTTAAAAAGCTTTAGTCCAAGCTTCTTGATAATCCCAATAAGAAAATCCCGAAGGTTTAAAATTTACTGAAAATTGTTTTGTTACATGTAACTCCTGTCCCCACATTTCTGGTGCTATAACTTTCAAAATCTTGACAGTACAATGTGTAAGAATAGAATCTTGGTTATGGTACTTCTTCATGGAAATTGAATCGGTATCAATTAAAATAAATTCATAAAATTTTTGATTTTTTTGTAAATCTTGTGTCATGAAATGCCAGTTTAGAGGAAAGACCTTAGAGACCACAGTCTTTGGATCTTTACTTTGAAACGCAGTTTCCATAAGAACAACCTTTTGATAAATCTGTTTATCAAAATATTTGGATACATAAGTAAAATGTTGTGTTTGATTTTGTGATAAAGCCAAATTGGCAGCAATTTTTAAAACGGGTTCAGAAATAATTAAAGCTGAACTAATGGGTGGTTTTTGTGCCTGGATTCCTAAAGCAACCTCAGGTGTTTTCTGTAAAGATGAAACCCATTCTAAAAGGGAAAGATTGTTTAAAATCTCTTGAGGAATTGAGGTTTGGGGTTGAGGATCAGAAATTACCTCTTTACCTTTTGATCATGTTTTGGCAAGAGCTATCTTCTGATCTTCTTCATCAGCAATGTCGGCCCATGATTTCTTTGGGAGGATTGGTGCTGTATCTAAAGCATAAGATTCTTTTGAAAGTCTCTGCATTTGTGACCTTGTTGTTGGTGGAGACATTCTCCCTCGTCCTCTTCTAGAGGAAGTGCTCATGGTTGCTGTAATAAGATGATGAAGTGAGCATCTATTAATAGAAGAAGTTAGTCCCTTTGCTGATTGTTGGATAAAAGGGAAAAATATATTTTTCCCAGATAAAGCTGTAGAAAGACCATCATGACTTACATGAAATGGTTTGATAAGATCAAGGAATGGTGTTCCCAAAATAACATATTTAGTAATATTTTGTATACCCAAAAAATCTAAAGTAAAAGAAGCATTGGATTTGCTTATTTTTGCATTGGATACTTTGTAGAGAATCTTAAGTTGTTCTCCAGCTGCAGTTTTCATGCCTTCAATTGTGTTTTCCCAATAATGATAAGGAACTAAATCGGAACGAAGGCAATTTAAATCTGTACCTGAATCTACTAAGGCAATAGTATCAAAAGAATAAGAGTCACGAACAATAATAGTTATTTTGATAAACCATTTTTGCCCAATAACTTGAGATAATAATCCTAGGAAAGGTTGATCATTTTTATAAGAACTTTCAATTAAAATTCCTTCTGTTTCGATCTTTCGTATTCGTTCGTCTTCTTCTGAGTCACTTGGTGTTCCAGATGTCATTACTAAACCTTTTCCTTTATCGATAATGGAAACTAGTTGATTTATTCTCACACGGTCATTCTTTTGCTGATTCTGAAGACTGTTAAGTTCGATTTTTATTGCAGAGATCTCTATCTGGAGATGTTGAACATCAGGAGTAAAAGAAGTTTCTATTCTTTGATCATGTTTTGATAGGATTTCTTTTTAAATTATATGTTGCTTTAGGAGGAGCACTCCTATTATCATAATGGAATAAAGTTTGCTTTAATTTGTCTAAGTAAGCTAGCTTTCTAGTAGAATCATCAATATGGTTAACAACTTCTTAAAGGAATTCTTGATCCCTAGAAAGCATGTTTATTTCAGGATTAGAAGATGAAGAAGAAAGATCATCATAATGATTATCAGAAGGAGATAAAGATGAATCATCATCAGTGTCTAAAAGGATTGAATCTAATTTTGCAATAATCTTATCATCTAATTCTAACTCATTAATCCTTTGACGAACGTTACAATACCTGGCAAAGTGTCCTGGTTTATTGCATTTGTAACAAGTAGGATTTTTTGGATTTTTTGTATTGTCAGGTTGGGAATTAGGTTTTGTTTTTATCTCTTCTTTCTTCCTATGGGATGATTTTGGTGTAAAAGAATTCTTATAAAACCGGGAGCGATAATTGGATTTAGGATAATAAGGCTTTTTGGAATGAGAAGGTTTCTTAGAAGGGGAATCTTTTTGTTTAGAACAATTTTCTTCAAAACCAAATTGTTTACAGAAAGAACCGAGTTCATTTCTAGATTTGGTTTGTTCATATTTTAATTGTTTCTGTAACTTAATGTCAGAGCATAATTGTTAACCTACCTTTTGGATGTGATTTACCAGATCACCATAGGTTAACTGATCATAAGAAATTTGGTTGTTGTGTAAAGATTTAATCTTTTCTCGTACTTCGTCACCTAATAAGATTGGAAGACCCGCTAAGAATTTTTCTTTCCAGAAAGGTTGGTTGTTATCGGGTCGCATCATTACTCTTGTTAAGAATGTATCTTTGTATTGACGAAAATCATGAAGTTTTCGGCATCTTAAATTAGCTAAGAGCTCAGAAGACCTATCTCTAATGCTAGATGGGTCTCCTAAGAAATGTTTGGAGATCGAAAAGATAAGGGTGGCGACAGCATGCTGGATTTTGACACCTAATTCTGTTTTGATAACTGTTCCATCAGAAGCGGTTTTAACTACATTAAGAATTTCATTTTGTTGAGGAGATGTAAAATGGTAATCCCACCATCCCTTTAACTATCCTGTAAAACCAGCAATAATTAAGTTTGCAATAGCTTGGTCAGTTGTATCCATTTTAGTTTTATAAGCATTGCTAACCATCGTCATTTGTTGTAGTAAATTAAGGATATTATAATCTGACATACCATCGATATTCCATTCATAAATGGTGTCAGCATTATATTTCATTTGGTTTGTCTGTTTTTTTTCTAACAGAATATCTGGTGGAGTTGTCTTAGAATAATAAAGTTTTTGAGGAGCTTGCCATGTCATTTTATTTATTTCAAAGTCTGAATTTGTTGGAGTGTCACTAGTTTTGTCAAGGTTATTGACAGCTGGAGTTGTGGATGTTGTAGGAGGAGTTTCAGGAATTTGTAAGGAAGGAAATTGGGTAAGAGTGGCAGTAAGTTCTTGTAATTTTTTCTCCTTAATGTCTTGTAATTTCTTTTCTATGGCAGCCATGAAATCAGTGTCTTGAGGAGCTAATGTTTTAGCTAATTTGTGGGGTATTTCATAAGGTTTGAACATTGGTTTGTCTGAACCTTTTGTAATGGTTGGCTTCTGAACATAATCTTCTATCTTAGTTAACTGTTGACCGATTGTGGATAAATGTCGATTTGTAAAGTTATTTTGTTCTACAATGCCTTTAAATTCCTCAGTTTTGGTAACTTTGAATGGTGTAGCAATAACAAAAGAATTCTTATATTCTAACTTGAGTTGGGTTAAAGGTGGATGCTCAGATTCAATCACTGTTTTTTGAGTATTGTCGTACCAGGTCTGAACCCTAGTTACAACATTGATAGAGGAATCTAAATATTCGGAAGATTTTGAAACTTTTGAGGCTTTCGGAGTAAAAGGATAAGTAGCCCAATCAATATGGGGGTCATCTATGTCTAACTCAAAGTACTCAAAGAATGGCATTTGTTGTTGTAGTACTTTGAGAAAATCATAATATGCTTTTTGAATAGACTGTCTTTTTTCATCTATATAATGACTGAGGAACCAGTCTCTTTTGGTTGTATTTTGAGGAGAATAAAATTCTTTTTGTAATGATTGTTTATCGATAACAAAATTATTACGGATAAGAACATTTAACTCTGGGTCATTATTATCAACCATTTGAGAATAAGTTGGTGACATTGGCTCTTGGGTGGAACTGGTTTGGGATTCTAGCTGTTGAACATTGTAAAATGGTTTTGGTATTGAACCAGAATGATTAACTCCACTTAAACTAGGGTGATAAGAAGTACTTGGATTGGATGGAAATTGATTTTTTGTTGTATAAGAAGTGTTTGGAGTAGAGAAGGAATTTTTAGGAGGGATTCCTAACTCAGATCTAAAAGACGAAATACACGAACTACGATTAAATATGTTTAAATCAATTGAGTGTCGTCGAGAACTAAAAGTAATTTCTACTTTTCCATCACTGGATTGAGTAACTTGTTCTATGTTTGTGTTTTCTACTTTCTTTGGAGGTACAACCCCTTGTAACTCTCATGTTGTGGGTAAGGTAATCTCGTCCCACTTAATTGTGCGTGGAAGAGTCATGTTTGATCTGGCAATATCAGTTTGGATTAATAAAGTTTCTCCCTTGGTAGATTTTCTTAAGGCTTTCGACCCAAAGGCTGAAGACATAGCTTTATAATGAATCCTATAGATTAAAGAAATTGGAAGAGATCCAGAAGACATCTTACAATTGTGAGTTTTGATGTTTAGAGTGAGTGCATCTAAAAGAATTTGATCACTTAAGGAAACTGTAAAATTTGGATAACAATCAAAATAAATTGGACCACTGCAAAGGCTAGTTTCAACTGTACCTAAGAGTGAATCATTAAA
Source organism: Euonymus europaeus (assembly GCA_963580455.1). Lineage (NCBI taxonomy): Eukaryota > Viridiplantae > Streptophyta > Magnoliopsida > Celastrales > Celastraceae > Euonymus > Euonymus europaeus. The sequence goes on along the minus strand of OY756957.1, from coordinate 9,242,828 downwards.
CTCTAATATTCTACAATCACGCAAACATAAAAGAATTGATGTATCTAAACCTTCACGAGTTAAGGGTTTAATACCGATCTGGACTAATCCGATATGAAGATAGTTATATTTTTGCTTACGTTTTTCTAAAGATTTCTGAGTTAGAAGCTTAATGGTTTCATATGACTTAAACAGTTTAATATCTCTTTCTTTAGTTTTAATCGTATAATCATTACGACTTAGGATATTAAATATGGATTTCTTTTTATATATTTTGTTTATTTCAACTCGGGGAATATCCCAATCATCAACTCTTTATTATGGTCGATACCATAAGGAATCCAGATTTAATATCCTAAGTCGTAATGAAAGATTTCAGATGAAGAAAATACCAAAATAAAACCTCATAATCATACATCTTCTGTCACAGAGATTACCATGAAAACTCCAAACTCTAGTATTAAAACAGTTCAATAGGATATTGCTAAACTTAAATCCAAAATCAAAAATATGAAACAAGAAAAGGATTTAAAGGAAAATAAGGAACAACCTTTCCTTAGATTATTGTCTCAAGTTACTAGCCAAAAATGGTTTATAAAAGTTGCACTTCAAATCAAAAAATCTTTCTCTTTTGATACAATCGCCTTAGTGGATTCTGGAGCTGATTTAAATTGCCTTCGTTCAGATTTAGTTCCTCGTCCTTATTGGGAAAAAACAAATGAAGGAATCAAATATGCCGCAGGAGAACAACTTAAGATTATTTATAAATTATCTGATGTTACAATCACAAACAATGATGTTAATCTCAAAACTGGTTTCCTAGGTATTCAAAATATTACAAAGTATGTTATTCTAGGAACCCCATTCCTTGAGTTACTCAAACCATTTAAAATAAGTAATCATGGAATTCATACTAAGATTCTAGGAAATAAAATTATTTTTCCTTTCATACAAAAACCTATCACAAAAAATATCCACGTCTTAGCACAAAATTCTGTTTATGAAGATTCCATAAATTGTTTTGTTGAAAACAAAGGAAAACAAATTGAACACCTTTCTGAGACAATTGATATCTCCCAAATTAACCAACAATTATCAACAACAGAAACAAAGAAAAAATAGAATCTCTCCAACATATCTTTGAAAATGATGTTTGTTCTGATCTTCCTGCTGCCTTCTGGGATAGGAAGAAACACGTTGTCCAATTACCTTATGAAAACGATTTCCAAGAAATCAATATACCTACAAAAGCCCGAGGGATACAAATGAACAAAGAATTAGAAGAACACTGTAGAAAAGAGATTCAAGATCTTTTAGATAAAAAGTTAATTAGGCACAGCCAGTCTCCTTGGAGTTGTGCTGCTTTTTATGTTAATAAGAATGCTGAAATTGAACGAGGAGTTCCTCGACTTTTTATCAATTATAAACCTTTAAACAAAGCCCTCCAATGGATTTGTTATCCAATTCCTAATAAAAAAGATTTACTAGCTAAATTATACGATGCTAAAATCTTTTCAAAATTTGATATGAAATCTGGTTTCTGGAAAATCCAGATTGAAGAGCGAGATAGGTACAAAACTGCCTTTACTGTTCCTTTTGGACAATATGAATGGAATGTTATGCCTTTTAGCTTAAAGAATGCACCTTCTAAATTTCAAAAAATTATGAATGACATTTTTAATCCTTATTCTCAATTCTTAATTGTTTACATTGATGATATTTTGATATTTTCTCATAATATCAAACAACATTTTTATCATCTCTTCAAATTTCTCAAGATTATTAAAGACAATGGTTTGATTGTGTCCAAAACAAAGATTAAATTATTTCAAACGAATATTCGGTTTCTTGGTCATAATATTCATCATGGTACTATTATACCAATCGAACGATCTATCCAATTTGTTGACAAATTTTCTGATAAAATATTAGATAAAAATCATTTACAACGGTTCTTGGGAAGTTTAAATTAGATTGCTAATTTTTATCCTAACCTTCAAAAAATATGCAAACCTTTACATGACAGGTTGAAGAAGAATCCCCCTCCTTGGACGGATACTCATACTACTATAATCCAAAGGATTAAGGCTTATCTACGCATATTACCTTGTCTTCTTGTCCATAATGTCTTCATGTTTGGACCCGAAAGGGTATAATGGTATTTTTAGCAAATACCCAGCTGTGAACGGTTTTTACAGTTTCTTTACCACCTACCGTTTGAGGTGGAATAGCTAAGTCAATTAATCCCAAACTTAGTTAGGTACCTTGTAGGATTTTTGGGCTTTTGAGTAAAGCTTCCAACTTTCAACTGATTTGATTATTTCTTTACCACCTACCGTTTGAGGTGGAATAGCCAAGCCTTTACTGGACCTGATAAGTTATCTTCGTCAAGAAGATCATCAGAGTTAAAACTCTTAGAAGATTTTCAGGAAGATTGTGTGGATTGACCTTTTAGTTCAGATAAGGTTTTTTGAAGAAGATGAGCAAGTTCATCTTCAGATGTGGCTGAAATTAATTTGGAACTAATAAAGGATTTCATCCCAAGTAAATGGCGCTCTGACTTTGCAATCTGTTTGGTTTTAGCATAATTATCAGAGAACCATTTAAGTACATTATCAGGATAGGCTCTTGTAGCATCAAACTTGTCCCACCATTTTGTACGATAAATCCGAACTAAGTATGATAAGCTGGCAGGTTCATTATGAAATTGATATTGTCAATTTGTAATCCATGAGATGGCAAAGATTGAGAAAAAGTATAATAGAGGTGGTATAGCCATGTTTTGTGGTTGATAACAGGATCTGAAAATATCGAATCCCTCTCTGACGATTGAAGGTAAGATTTCTTGAAGAGGTCCAAAGTGCCACCACCATTCGTTAAACCAATTGGGAAAATAATAAGTTTGATTAACTCTAAATTGAAAAAATCATGAGTGCCTCTGCTCAGAGTTTTCAATTAAAAAAGCTTTAGTCCAAGCTTCGTGATAATCCCAATAAGAAAATCCTGAAGGTTTAAAATTTAATGAAAATTGTTTTGTTACATGTAACTCCTGTCCCCACATTTCTGGGGTTATAACTTTTAAAATCATGACAGTACAATGTGTAAGAACAGAATCTTGGTTATGGTACTTCTTCATGGAAATTGAATCGGTATCAATTAAAATAAATTCATAAAATTTTTGATTTTTTTGTAAATCTTGTGGCATAAAATGCCAGTTTAGAGGAAAGACCTTAGAGACCACAATCTTTGGATCTTTACTTTGAAATGCAGTTTCCATAAGAACAACCTTTTGATAAATCTGTTTATCAAAATATTTGGATACATAAGTAAAAGGTTGTGTTTGATTTTGTGATAAAGCCAAATTGGCAGCAATTTTTAAAACGGGTTCAGAAATAATTAAAGCTGAACTAATGGGTGGTTTTTGTGCCTGGATTGCTAAAGCAACCTCAGGTGTTTTCTATAAAGATGAAACCCATTCTAAAAGGGAAGGATTGTTTAAAATCTCTTGAGGAATTGGGGTTTGGGGTTGAGGATCAGAAATTACCTCTTTACCTTTTGATCTTGTTTTGGCAAGAGCTATCTTCTGATCTTCTTCATCAGCAATGTCGGCCCATGACTTCTTTGGGAGGATTGGTGCTGTATCTAAAGCATAAGATTCTTTTGAAAGTCTCTGCATTTGTGACCTTGTTGTTGGTGGAGACATTCTCCCTCGTCCTCTTCTAGAGGAAGTGCTCATGGTTGCTGTAATAAGATGATGAAGTGAGCATCTATTTATAAAAGAAGTTAGTCCCTTTGCTGATTGTTGGATAAAAGGGAAAAATATATTTTTCCCAGATAAAGCTGTAGAAAGACCATCATGACTTACATGAAATGGTTTGATAAGATCGAGGAAAGGTGTTCCCAAAATAACATATTTAGTAATATTTTGTATACCCAAAAAATCTAAAGTAAAAGAAGCATTGGATTTGCTTATTTTTGCATTGGATACTTTGTAGAGAATCTTAAGTTGTTCTCCAGCTGCAGTTTTCATGCCTTCAATTGTGTTTTCCCAATAATGATGAGGAACTAAATCGGAACGAAGACAATTTAAATCTGCACCTGAATCTACTAAGGCAATAGTATCAAAAGAATAAGAGTCACGAACAATAATAGTTATTTTGATAAACCATTTTTGCCCAATAACTTGAGATAATAATCCTAGGAAAGGTTGATCATTTTTATAAGAACTTTCAATTAAAATTCCTTCTGTTTCGATCTTTCGTATTCGTTCGTCTTCTTCTGAGTCACTTGGTGTTCCAGATGTCATTACTAAACCTTTTCCTTTATCGATAATGGAAACTAGTTGATTTACTCTCACACGGCCATTCTTTTGCTGATTCCGAAGGCTGTTAAGTTCGATTTTTATTGCAGAGATCTCTATCTGGAGATGTTGAACATCAGGAGTAAAGGAAGGTTCTATTCTTTGATCATGTTTTGATAAGATTTCTTTTAAATTATATGTTGCTTTAGGAGGAGCAATCCTATTATCAGAATGGAATAAAGTTTGCTTTAATTTGTCTAAGTAAGCTAGCTTTATAGTAGAATCATCAATATGGTTAACAACTTCTAAAAGGAATTCTTGATCCCTAGAAAGCATGTTTATTTCAGGATCAGAAGATGAAGAAGAAAGATCATCATAATGATTATCAGAAGGAGATAGAGATGAATCATCATCAGTGTCTAAAAGGATTGAATCTAATTTTGCAATAATCTTATCATCTAATTCTAACTCATTAATCCTTTGACGAAAGTTACAATACCTGGCAAAGTGTCCTGGTTTATTGCATTTGTAACAAGTAGGATTTTTTGGATTTTTTGTATTGTCAGGTTGGGAATTAGGTTTTGTCTTCTTCTTTCTTCCTATGGGATGATTTTGGTGTAAAAGAATTCTTATAAAATCGGGAGCGATAATTGGATTTAGAATAATAAGACTTTTTGGAATCAGAAGGTTTCTTAGAAGGGGAATCTTTTTGTTTAGAACAATTTTCTTCAAAACCAAATTGTTTACAGAAAGAACCGAGTTCATTTCTAGGTCATTTCACAATTATAATGTACTTGCATTGTGTATATATATATATTGTCACATCAAAACATAGCATCTTATATAAATACATATCACATACACATAGCATCCCATATACATATGTAATGTAACATGCCGACACAATAACACACACATACAAATATATATATATATATATACACACACACACACACACATACAACTTCTACCGACACAACATCACACACACACATATAATAATATAATCTATATGTACATATAACACACACACACACACACATATATATATATATATATATATATACACACGTAACATCACACATACATATGCCATCAAAACAACAACAAAACAATGTATATATAACTTCTACCGACACAACATCTTGGTGCAAGAGGCACTTGTATGGTGCATGTAATTGTCATTGATAGTTATATATCATGTGCAGTTTTCAATTCAAATTGAACGGGTGTATAGATAAGTTTCTTTGAGCGCAGTTGAGGGAGTTACATCATTAAGTATTCCTATAAATAAATTGTTTATGGGTTGATTCAAATAGTGCATCTTTGAACTTACCAAAAACTAGAGAACTTCACTGTAGCCTTACATTATATCTAACTTTTATTTTTTATTTTTATTTTTTTTGTTTACTAACTTTTTATAGTAGCACCTCCTATATGGAAGATTTTACATTATCTATTATTAATTAATGTGGTTAACTTAATCACCCCATTTTATTAATGGTTGGTTCAACCGCCTATTACTATGCATTAGTAGTTACTAACATCATTAATTATTTGTATTTCTTTTTGTGGTTCGCCTTATCTGCCCCATTTTATTTTTTTTGTATACTAAATTTTTATATACTGTATACTAACTCCTTTAATGCTGTTAGTTTTGATTGGCATTGTCATCCTCCAAATTTTCTCTATATTAATTTATGTTCATGGATGTGATTGGCTTTGCCACCTAAATATCTCATTGCTATTTTACTATTGTACAGACACATGGATGTCCCGCTTAGATTCGAAGAACTTATTGAGTGACGACATCTCTTTAAACACAAAATTAACGGATATTCATCTATTTTGTCAACAACGAAAAAGAGACCGTAAAACTCCTAAGATATCACCTTTGACATCACCAGCCACAAGTCCCAGAGTCATAGTCCAAATGGCAGAAGATTAAGAAAACATGAACAAGCCACTTAAGGATTTCTCAGTGCCTCAAGCAGTCGATCAAGCTTCATGTATTGTCTACCCCTAGACCACCGTAGACAATTTTAAATTAAAGTCAGGCATGATCCATTTATTGCCCACATTCTTGGGCCATGCTAGAGAAGATCCTCACATGCATCTTAAAGAGTTCTTTGATGTATGTTCCACAATCAAAATAAGAAGTTTAATTGAAGAGCAGGTCCGTCTATGATTAATCCCATTCAGTTTGAAGGAACAAACAAAGACATGGCTTCACTCTTTACCAAGAGCTTCAATAAGAACTTGGACAGATTTGGCAAACAAGTTCTTGAGAAAATTCTTTCCAGCTCAAAAGAAAAACAAAATAAGGAAAGAAATAGTGAGTATCCAGCAAACTGATGGAAAAGCATTCCACGAGTATTGGGAGAGATATAAGAGGCTTTTAAGTTCTTTTCCTTATCATAATATTCAAGAATGGCTTCTAATGCAATATTTTTATGAAGGGATGTTGGATTCAGATCGCAAAATGGTGGATGCCACACCTGGTCGTGAATTGATGAATAAAAATGCTAGGCAAGCAAAGGAGATGTTCGAAACCCTGTCAACTATTTATCAACAATGGAGCTACAATAGAGTGAGAAACCCTCAGAAAAAGGGTTGGAGTCTATGAAGCACAATCAAGTTCAAACATGGAAGCCTAAATTGCGAACTTGACAGACATAGTGATGCAACTAATCACTTCAGTCCCTCAAATGTGTGCTATTTGTCGTACACCTGGACATGCCATGAAAAGTTGTCCACAAAATAAAGTTGCAGTCTTAGATGGCCAAATAAATGCATTGAGAACCTATCCAAATCACATGCAAAGACCAAGGAGTGATCTATTTGCTCCTACCTACAATCTAGGATGGAGGAGTCATTCAAATTTTAGGTGGAATAATGATCAGCCAATGCAACAACCTTTTGCTCAATTGCCATAACATCGGGTTCCAATTGAGCCTCCGAAACCATCGCTTGAAGAAATTGTTACATCTATGACGCAAAGCACTCAAGCATTTATGCAGAAAACCGATAACGTCATTTCAAATATGGAACAACAAATGGGACAGTTAGCCACTGCTTTAAATCAAAGAGAACCTGGAAAGCTTCCGGGACAAGTTGTTGCCAATCCAAATATTAATGAACATGCTAAAGCAATCACTCTGAGGGGAGGAAAAATAACTGGAAAAACGAGCGTGGCAGAAGAAGAGAAGAACCTCGAATCTAAAGATCTGATCAATCCAGATGTTGCAGATCCAATTTCTAGCAACAATGCTATTCCACTCTAGAAAAGCTCAAGCCTTCAGGTAAACTCTAATCCTCCAAAGTTTATTTCCTCACATGCTCCTTTTCCTAGTAGATTAGAGAAATTCAAGAAAGAAAATCCAATGCAAGAAATCATGCATACTTTCAAAAATGTGGAGATTAACATTCCTCTTTTAGATGCCATCAAACAAATGCCCAAATAGGCAAAGTTCCTCAAGGACTTGTGCACAAGTAAGAGGAAGTTCAAGGAGTTTGAAACAATCAAGGTTTCTGAGGAAGTTTCAGCTGTTCTACAAAGCAAACTCCCTCCTAAACTAAAATATTCGGGCAGTTTTGCTATACCTTGTATCATTGGGGGTCACAGGTTTGAGAAAGCTCTTTTTGACTTAGGTGCATCCATCAATTTAATGCCTTTCTTTGTTTATGAATCTTTGAATGTAAGCGAACTAAAGGCAACCTCTGTGAGCATCCAATTGGCTGATAGATCAATCAAATATCCTAGGGGTATCCTTGAAGATGTTTTAGTCAAAGTTGATGGATTAATCTTGCCTGTTCATTTTCTAGTCTTGGAGATGGAGCCAGTTCCTATGACGGACGCACACTTGACTTTAATTCTTGGTTGTCCACTCACAGCCATGGAAGGTACCAAGATTGATGTTCAAAAGGGAACACTAACTCTAAATGTGCAGGGATGCACCATCGAGTACAAGGTTTTTGGCGCACTCCAATTGTCAAGTGACAAACATGACTGTTTTCACTTAGATATATTGGATACAATTCGTCAACAGGTTTTCAACAATAGTTGTGATCATGATATTGTGGATAAGTTTAATTCATAACCTTGCAAGCATAGATGATGATAAACAAGTCAGAGAAGTTTTGGCTCACCTTAAAGCCCTAACTTCTTTAGGTATGTATATTTTTGCTTTTGAGCCTTTACCAACTCTTAACACCAAATTTGTACCATCTATTGTGCAAGCACCCAAATTGAAGTTGAAGGAACTACCAAAGCATTTGAAGTATGCATATGTGGGAGAAGAAAATACTTTTCCCGTAATCATTGTATCTGATCTCAATACTGAAAAAGAAGAGAAATTGTTAAGGGTATTGAAGGGGCATAAAATGTCAATAGGATGGAGTACTGCTGATATTAGAGGAATTAGTCCCTTTAGATGTATGCATCGAATACTACTAGAGGAAGGAACAAAACCAACAAGAGATGCTCAATGCAGGCTTAACCCAATAATGAAGAAAGTGATGCTAAAAGAAGTACTCAAATTACTAGATGTTGGCATCATTTACCCTATCTCTGATAGCAAATGGGTTAGTCCGATACAAGTGGTTCCTAAAAAATCTGGAGTTATAGTAGTCCGTAATAAAGACAATGATTTGGTTTCCACACGAGTTTAAACAGGATGGCGTGTTTGCACAGACTACAGAAAGTTAATTGAGGTACTAGAAAAGATCATTTTTCATTACCTTTCATTGATCAAATGTTGGAACGTCTTGCAGGTCACAACCATTATTGCTTTCCTGATGGATACTCGGGCAACAATCAAATTTCAATGCTCCAGGTACTTTTCAAATGTGTATGATGAGCATATTTTCAAGTATAGTGGAGCACAATATTGAGATATTTATGGATGATTGTAGTGTATTTCGTTCATCTTTTGATAAATGCCTCCATAATCTTGCCTTGGTTCTAGAAAGATGTCAGGAATGTAATTTAGTTTTAAACTGGAGAAATGCCATTTTATGGTTCAACAAGGAATTTTTCTTGTTCATATCATCTCTAGGAAGGGAATAGAGTTTGACAAAGCAAAAGTGGATCTGATAAGTAACCTTCCACCTCTATCAACAGTTAAGGAAATAAGATCGTTCCTTAGACTTGCACGGTTCTACAGGAGATTCATCAAGGACTTCTCCAAGATAGCTAGACCATTTTATACTTTACTATCAAAATATGTGACTTTTGATTTTGATGAGACATGTCTAGCGGCTTTTAACAAGCTTAAACTACTTCTCACATCAGCACCAATCATGATGCCTCCCAATTGGAGCCTTCCTTTTGAACTAATGTGTGATGCTTTTGATTATGTAGTGGGAGTAGTTTTGGGACAACAAGTGAATAAAGGACCTCATGTCATCTATTATGCAAGTAGAACACTCAATGATGCCCAACTAAACTACTCCACTACGAAGAAGGAACTTCTATATGTTATTTTTGCCTTAGAAAAATTTCGTCCTTATTTAATTGGAACTAAGGTAATTATATTTTCTGATCATGTAACTCTTAGGTATATTTTTCAAAAGAAGGATGCGAAGCCACATTTAATCTGATGGATTTTATTACTACAAGAGTTTGATCTAGAGGTTAAGGATAACAAAGGATCCAAGAATGTGGTGGTCGATAATCTCAACTACTTGGTGAAGAATTCAGTGACCGAAGAAGAATCTTTGCCCCTAAATGATAACTTCCCTGATGAGGAATTGTTTTCTTTAACAATTTCTACACCTTGGTATGCTGACATTGTCAATTATCTCATTACAGGTAGTCTTCCAGGAAGTTTAACAAGAACTTCCAAGGACAAGCTCGTGACAATGGAAAGTATTACATATGGGATGACCTATACCTTTTCAAATGGTGTTCTGACCAAATCATCAGACGATGTGTACCAGAATCAAAATTTCAGTCGATACTCATGTTTTGTCACTCTTACGCTTGTGGAGGACATTGTGGTTCAAAGAAGATAGCTCTGAAAGTACTACAATGTGGGTTTTATTGGCCAAGTTTGTTCAAGGATGAATATACTTTTTGCTCTACCTGTAATAGATGTCAACGGTTGGGTAATCTTTCATCTAGAAATTATTTGCCTTTATCTCCTATTTTGATAGTTCAAATTTTTGATGAATGGGGCATTGATTTCATGGGACCTTTTCCTTCATCTAAAGCTTATTTATATATCTTACTTGTTGTGGATTATGTTTCAAAGTGGGAGGAAGCAATTCCATCCAAGATTAATGATTCTCGAGTTGTTCTCAAATTTCTTAAAGAACATATTTTTGCACGATTTGGAACACCTATGGAAATCATTAGTGATAGAGGATCAAACTTCAATAACAAACTCTTTGCAGCATTATTGAGCAAATTCGGAGTCAAACATAAGGTGTACACACCATATCATCCACAAACCAATAGACAAGTTGAAATTTGTAACAGAGAAATTAAGCGGATATTGGACAGGACTGTGAGCTCCTCACGCGAGGATTGGTCTGATCGTCTTACAGATGCTCTATGGGCTTATCGTACAGCCTATAAGACTCTGATTGGAATGTCACCATACAGGTTAGTTTTTGGCGAACCCAGTCATTTACCAGTTGAATTAGAACACAAAGCATATTGGGCTATCAAACAATAAAATTTTGATATAGAGGCTGTAGGAGAGCAGTGAAAGTTGTAGTTGAGTGAGTTGGAAGAACTCCGAAATGAAGCGTATGAGAGTTCTAAAATTTACAAGGAGAATACCAAGATCTATCATGACAAGACCATTTTGAGAAAGCATTTTGAACTTGGTCAAAAAGTCTCATTATATAACTCACGCCTTCGACTATTCCCAAGTAAGCTTCGTTCACGTTGGTATGGACCATTTCTTATTACTCATGTTTTTTCACATGGTGCAGTGAATCTTCAACACCCATAGATTGAAAATATTTTCAAGGTAATGGTCATCGTCTCAAAAACTATTTAGAGCCAGCAACAAAACATGTTGATGAAGATTTAAGGCTCTCTGATCCTGTTCCACTCAAGTGATATGTCGTTTCGCTTGGCTGACGACGCTAAACTTAGAGCTTGTGGGAGGCAACTCATATTTCTTTCTCATTCTACTTGCGTATTTATTTTATTTTATTTTTTTATATAAAAAATTATTATTAGAATACTTCATTTCACTTTCACCTTCAGGTGGCCACTGTACATTTCTATGTGCATGAGACTTGATTGCGCCCACATGTCCAAGGTGTGAGCTTTCTTCACAATCTTAATGTGGTTTGGATTTTCAAATGTTTTCTTATAGGGCAACTGGGAGGGAGAGCATCTCATGATGGTATTGTCATTAGTATAAGACCTGAAGGTTTACATTTTGATCCCATGGACAAAAGTTGTGGTCTCCTGTGAGGCCGAAGGAAAACACTTGATGGCGTTAGTACAGAAGTCATTGGAATGAGCCTCTGTAACCTTACATGTGAATAAGCATTAGTTATTTATTTATTTTTAAAAAAAATTTGAAAAAAAACAAAAAAAAATTTGAAAAAAAATGGTGTGCCCCTGTTTTTTCTTTCACGCTCTTCTTTATTATTTTTTTAAACTCTGATGTCTTTATTGTTGTCTCTTACGACCAATTTTTTTCTTCCTCCTAAACAGTATGCCACGTCGCCGAAGAGTCGCCATTCCCAATTCTTCATCTTCGAAGGCCTTATTTGCTAGAGCTAAAATCATTCCTGAGCGAAGAATCGATTCTAACGTCCTGAACGAACCTGCCAATCATTGGGCACAAAGCTACCTTCGAGATCATTCTCTGATGTTCTTAGTCGAACTAGATCCAGAAGAAGTTTACCCAGTGTATCCTGATATCGTTAAATCATTTTATCACACTCTTCTACAATTACCACACCCTTCTATAGCTCAACCAATTTATCAGGTTGATGTTGTCGGTATTCGGCTTCAATTCACATTAGAGATGTAAGTTCATGTTTTGGATTTCCGCCTACTCCTGATGTCACTCTCCGCTTTCAGCCGCCGATCTTTATTTCCAAAGAGGAAATGATTGATGATATGTGTCAAAGAAGGCATGATCGCGATGCTACAGCTACCCGTCGATCTTATTTACCACCAACGTTGTGGTTACTTGATTATGCTCTTCAGAGTAACTTGTGCCCCATTGGCCATAGTCAACAATGGCGGGGCAGTATTCTTTCTATCCTATACATATATATAGATGCGCATGGTTTGATTTATGAATGATTTACATGGAGAGTATTCTAAAGGCGAAGTTCTTTGTGGAGAAAAGATTAACCAAGGTTGGTAACTTATATTTTCCATGACTCATCAGACAGTTGCTTTATAGTAAGGCCATTCGCCCTCCTCGAAGTCCCCTATCTTCCGCATATACCGTAACTATTCTTGAGAAATCTACTTGGCGTCAGAGTACTGGACACATGACCACCATTGCTAGGAGACGACGAACACCATGACTTTCGATTGCCTTACCAAGGAAAGCATCTCAATCTTCTGTTACTACTAAACCACCACAGTCTCACTAATGTTAGGGAACTACTCGCCCACAAATCAGTTAGAGGTTGGTTAGCTCAAACTCGAACACATGCTGACTGTACTCATGGATAGGGTGCAACACTAAGGACTTTCCACTACAACTATTGTCAGCATACCTCTTCCCAGAGGTTGTATTTTTCTACCCCTGTTTTTTTTGCATTGCATTTCCATAATCAGTTCTCTATTATAATGTTTAGTTTAGGTTGGGGGTGGTGACATATGCATGTACTTCAATGATTAGATACAATTGGTTTGAGTCAATTTTTCTATCTGGATTATTAGAAAATAATTTCTAAAACTCTTTTGTGTACAAATACTAAGTCTTCTGGTAAGATTGATGATAATGCATAATACCAAGAGAATTTCCAAGATAAAGCACAAAGTGAATTATAAATGAGTGGAGAGAAATGAGAAAACAACTTATGAACTTTCATTGATCTTTGGAAATGAATAATTGCTGTAAATGAACACCATTACATGGTTTGTGGAATGTTGGTTGAATGCGGAGGGATGATAAAGATAAAAAAAAATCACAACAATGTTGTAACTTATTGAGCCTTTGTTTAACATGTATTGTATTGTGAAAGAAAAAACAACAAAAGAAAAGGAGAAAAAAAGAAAGAAAGGAAAAAAAAATTACAAATTTTCATCATCTTTGAGAATTCCAAAGAAAGTTTGTTGGTAAGAATGGTGGAAGTTCTAGACAACTAATCTATCTATCTTTTGATCCCTGTTTGTTTATTTGTTTGTCCTTAAATTGATTTTTCTTCTGAGTGTATATCTATTTTCCAACTCCATGAGAGAAATTCTATACACTGAAATCATTTTCTAACCCTTGAGAATATGGAGTTGAGGATTTATTACTTGGATAATTTCTTGAGGTTTATGAATTATGGTTTGTGGAAAGAAGGTTTTGATTTAGTGCACACACACACAAATGTTGGAAATTGTGACTATAATAATTTGGATAGCAATTGTGATCTCTTACGTTTTGTTCTGTTATTGTGTGATGTTCCTTTTAAATCATCATGACATTTTCTTTACGCTTGTATTGATAAGGACTAGCAATAAGCTGGTTGAGGGTTGTGATAAGTGCCAAAATATACATTTAGATGTTGGTTAAATATAGGCACTTATGAATGATTAAGCTTGAAAGTGATAGTTTTTGTGCATTAAATTCAAATATTATTTTGACTATCAATTTATTGTTTTGATGCAATGTTGCTTACTTATGATTCAACCCAAGCCTAAGCAATTGTAGAATACTTCATCTATAAGTGGAGTTATGTCATCCACAACATTACATAAATATCTTGTATGATATTTGTATTTTATGTTCCACTTGTACGGTAAATATCATGATATTTGCATGATATTTGTCATATGTTTTGTCTATAAAAGGAAGGAAAGTCTTTGGTGATGAGAGATTGGAAAGATTTGAAGAAACAAAGGAAGAAGAAGAAATGTTTTGGTGAGAAGAACAAAGGAGGAGAAAAAATGGGTTGTATTCTTAGTGTGTATTTCTTAAGTTTTATGTTCTACTTGGTTATGTATAATTAAACTTTTGTAGTTAGGGTTTAACTTTGAAGTCCTAACATGATTTCAATTTTATAAGTGTGTGGATTTCATATTTTCTTACAAGGATGATGATTTTGATTTTTTCATGATATGTGAATTCTAATAGTGTTGTTTCTTTGAATAGCTAACTTTGAGACATCTATTGGAATTAATTGTTGTAGAAAATGATCAATTGTCTTGTTGAATATGTTCTTATTTGCAACATATAATTTGGTTAAAACGAATTATGAGAAATTAATTTTTCAATATCTAAGTACAAACACCATGTATTAGAATTATTGTGATGTTCATATTCTCTTTCTCTTATTGGGTTTTTGATTGTTAATTGATGTAGACACGATGCTAGATTTTAATTGAGAATACAAGTACTGAGGTAGACACCATACACTGTACATACACTTAAGAGAGAATCATACAACAAGAGTATGACCATAACCTTGTTGTGAATGTTGTCATCATATACTTGTTGAAAGTTTCAATTTATCATTTTTTATAAATTATTTGATTATTTTGTAGTGGATAGTGAGTCCTAGCAAGGATTTTCAGGACATGTCATCATATACTTTTTTTTTTTGAAATAGACATGTCATCATATACTTTATATTTTTATTTTTAATGCTAATGTTTTTATCTTTATTGTTATATTTTATGAGACTTAAACTTCCTCTTCCTTTACAATTATGGTAAATTATATTAAAGTGTTAGATTGTATATTTATTAGTATCACTCCTTGTGGGATCGACTTTTAGTTGTCCATTATATATTATTGGTATAGTTGTAAAATTATTTTAAATTGCTACTAACGATATAGCATAGATCACAGGGAATTCTGAGGCAGCATTCATAAATTACTTAGCACACAAACAAGGAAACTGCCATGGATCCTCAATTGAAGGAGCATTAACATTGCTTGAGAAGCTGCCTCCTCCAAAGCCAACTCTACGGCCTGGCCCTCGGCCACGACCACCAAGATTGTTGTATCTCTCTCCTTCAGTAGGCTTTATAAACTCATTTTTACTCACAACTGCAATTAACCATAAGTTGGGAACGTCCCTAATAAAAAGTTAAACAACAAAAAAATAGAGCGGCCATGGCAACATCAACACCAAAATTTCTCTTAACAGATGAGGTGGAATTAATTCCATAACACAAACAAACAAACAAAATACTCAACAATTAATCAAATGTAGAAAAAAAAATTAAAAATTGAAATTATCATATAAAGACTACAGCTCAATATATGTGACAATTCACAACATATCAGAAAAGGGCACAAGCTCCACTTTTTCTTAGCCGAAAAACCATATGCGGTTCCAAAAGCAGTATGCTCAACTTTGTTAAAGAAATCACAAGTCGTAGCGGCACATGGATGTTGAGAAACAAGTGGCATGCCCCACTACACAAGTAAAAACAGAAAGAAAGACAGATCCAAGAACAAACAGGAAATAAGAATTATACATAGGAAAAAAATTAATAAAACTTAATTTGTGAAAATTTTGCAAATCTTCTTGGCTTTCTCTTCCTTATCAGTAGCATCTTCATGTTTTTCCTTCTCAAGACCCTAACATCAAAGACAAACAAATCAATATTCTTTAACAACATTGTATACTAAAAAAACTTAGAAGTATTAATTTGAATTACCAGTTTGATGAAAATGTCTGCATTACTCTTCTTATTTAAAAGCAGTTACATGGACTCGAACTCTTTGTCCGCATCAAATTTCCATTCCTTAGCCTTGAGAGCAAGTAGAGTTTTTCTTTTCTTCCAATAGCTTCTCATACTCCTCCAAACTCATCTCCTGTTGACGGAAAAATAGAATTGAAGGATTTAAAAAATTGCTAACAAACACGAACAAGCCCCATCATGTTTGAATTTATTCCTGAAAAAAGGTAACACAAGTTGAGGGAAAAAAATAGAAACAGATTACAGATACTTTATTAACCAAGAAAACAGTATATAAAATTACTAACCCATGTCCAGTCCCACTACGACGTCATATATCCTACGAGGACGCTCCCTTTCTCCAGCTTCTCCATTGCTAAAACCACTGTGATGACTCCCACGGAAAGAGCCATGAGGCTCGCTATAGCCACAACTTTCAGAGGGCTTCTCTAAATCCCCCTCTTCTAAGGGTTTGCATCTTCCAACAAAGCCATTGTTGTTGCCAAAGGTACCATCACTATTGCTTGAATGTCGATTAAAACCACCACCACGTCCACTGCCACGGCCCCTACTGTGGCCAGGATCAGTCTTTGCCTCCCTCACTAAATAAGTAAAATGAAACATGTTGAATAAATTAACAAACATGAGATACAAGAATTACAGAAACTCTAAACACAAATATTACCATCTTTATTTCCTTTTTAAGTCTGTAGATATCGAATTTTTTAAAAATGAAACTATTTTATTCCATATCCCACATGTCATAAACAAAATGAACATGAATGAAATCGATTCGAGTATACATATTGCTAGTGGAACAATTAAGCCATTCACAAGCAACCAAAAGAATGTGGCGAGAGTTAGAATAATGAAGAGGTGCACTTCAATTGAAGACAACCCAACAGCATCAAAAATAAAGCTGCAGAGTTCAGAAGAATTGAATACATATTATACAAAGATACGACAACTTAAAAATGCAAAGTGTCTTCAACTTAAAACTCTTAATTGAATGAAAATAAAAAATCGCAAGGCCGGAGAGTGGGTCAATAAATGGTCTTCACCTCCAATTTATTTAGCAAATAGAGAGAGATAGATCAACTTTTATTGAGTACTGGTGAACATAAATGGGAAAAAAATTCAAACAGCCAAAGATAGATGATTAGAGTACCTTAGCATCAGGGGCTAACCTATACAGGGCTAAGTGTGGGCAATTGCCCCACTTGGAATTTCAAAAACAAATAGATACATATGTATGTGATGTGATAGTATATAATTATTTTGCTTCTTAGCTTGGTGGCTAGTGCAGAGGAATAACAGTGTTTGACCAAGTTGATCCAAACTTGAATGATTCAAGGTCAAGCATAGTCAATATGCTCAGGCATACAAAAAATGCTCAAGTTGGTGGAGAAAGCCTCCGTTTTTAATTTCATTCCCCCAAACAACTCTTACAACTTAACTAAATAGCAAAACGAAACCCTAAAGGAATAAAACACATTATTTAATTAAAACTTCTAGATTGCTACTAGACTTGCTCCTGTCCAATAGTCCACATCCTGAACCCATAGCTCATCTCACCTTGCATCCCATTGCCTTCGTTACTACCTTCAATAGACTCCATGAATAACATTGACCCCCGCTTCCCTTATTCAACTGCGTCTCTCTTCTCCTCTTTGATCCGAGTCCTACACACACAATTATAAGCATGAGCTTCCTCCCTTGGTCCTCATCATTCTCCTCCCCCTCGAAGACCACTCTTGTCCCCAAGAGGTAATTTTGGAAATTGTCGGTTTTCTTCCTCTTGAGACCTTGTTAAGTGTATGGATGACAACTCTCTCATCTAGTCTACCCCTATCTCCTGGTCTCCTATCAGGTAGATGTCTACCCGGCTCCGCCACCACTACCATATCAACCGCCTGTCCATCATCATCGTCGTTCACCCATTTACCTCATCAAACTTTCCTCAACCATTCCCCTAACACTAACCTTAGCCTTCCTGTTTCCGCAACCAACCTTCATTCCTCCTACCAAAAAAATCCATCAGTTCCTCTCCATCAATCTTTCCCACCATTACCACCTACCGCACCAAGACAACTCCCCCCACCATTACCACCTAACGTACCAAGACAACCTCCCCCTCCATCTACTCAAGAACCTGCCACTAAGCCCCCTCCTCAAATAAACCATAAACCTCTAAAGAATCTTATCTCTACGGCCAAAGAGAGTTGTACCATCTATTTTGAGAACTTTCCGCATCGTGTTGACAACTTCGTCTTAAGGAAGGCTCTACGAAAGGTTGGGCTGATTCAGGATGTCTACATATCGAAGAAGCTAACGAAGAATGGTCGCAGATTTGGTTTTGCAAGATTTGGTGGTATTTTTTCTCCTAGTGTGTTGGAAGGTATGAATAACATCTGGTTTGGCAGTTTCAAGCTGCGGGCAAATCGTGCAAGATTTGCAAGGACTGGCAGCACTGATGGCGGCCTTGTGGGTGAGGGAACGGCGGTGGAAAGGGATAGGCGCTTCTTTCCAAGAAAAACCACGGACTCTAGGCAATATTCCGATGCACTGCTAGGGAAGGCACTTGCGCCTCGAACTCAGGCGTCGACGTCCCAAAAATCAGATGATATGAAACAACTGCTTGTGAAGGTTAATAAGGCTGAGAAAGTTTGGTTAGAGAGGTCGGCAGTTGGGTATGTAAAGGATTTTGAGTGTCTCCTGAATCTGGAGGAATTATTGGCCAAGAAGGGAGTGAAGGTTCAAGCTACACTGATGGGAGGCTATCAAGTTTTACTGACTTTCCAATCTATGAATGTAATGATGGAGACCCTCCACAATGGTGATTGGCTAGGAGAATGGTTCCGTCTGATTAAACCATGGCATCACTCAGCTACAAGTTTTGAGCGTTTTACATGGCTTCGGTTTTCAGGTATTCCACTTCATGTGTGGAGTGAGGAGACTTTCACTAAACTCGGAGGCCTATGGGGTTGCTATATTACTACTGATGATGCTTCTGTTCTTAAAAAGATGGTCGATGTTGGGCGAATCTTGATTTCTACCTCGATCAAGCATGCAATAACTGAGAATATTAAGTTATTAGTTGAAGGTGAAGAGTTCTTAGTTAATATTATTGAGGAGCCCAGTCGTCTTTTGTTTGCCCCACCTTTTACTATGGATCCTGTCATTCCGGGGGTGGTGGAGGAGGCAAAAATTGACTCTCCGGTGGACCTTCCCCCCAGACAGTCCTCTCTGTTACCAGGTTGGAATGATGCTGGCTTACCCTTGCCGATAGTTGAATTTCAAAACTTTGACAAGGGTCCACTGATGTTAATACAGTCTGATGCGAATCATGGTGAGAAAGAGTTATTCAAAGCTGATGTGGCCACTATCACTAATGGCGAGATGGGTCTGGTCGCTGATATTGAAATGGGCGTAGGCCACATAATTGATAATGTGGTCCCACTGGCTGGTGATGGCTCAACTTTAACTCAGAATATGGTATTAGGCCGAGAGTGTCATAAAGAGGTGGGCATGTGCAATAAAGAGGTGGGCCAGGATAAGGAGGTGGGCCTTAATAATAATAATTGTGATAATATGACAGCAATAATGATGCCTAAGGTAGTGGCGTGTCCAGCCACAATTCCAACAATGGCGCAATATCCAATGGAAAATCAGATTTTTCGCTTCAACAGCCTAGAGGAGGAAACGATGGTTCATGTAAACACCCATGGAAGCTCTGATTCTGCGGGAAGTTTTCCTCCAGGCTTTCCTCCCAAAACTGCGAACCGTTTTACTCGAAAAATTAGAAAAGATATGGGGAAGAGGCGTATAAGCAGAGGTAACTTCAGACAAATTTTACTGAATCAAAGCTTGCGTGTATCTGAGGAGGGTGCCCGTATCAGAAAAAGACGGCGTGGTCATGGAATGGATGATAATATAACACAAGAATCAAGTGATTGTAGCTCTAATCTTGTTATTTCTTCTGGACCTAGTTGTGTGGCTCTAGACTTAGATAAGGCTGAGGTGGATGATACCATGGCGACTTGGCAAGCTTTGGGGCTATCAAGCAAATCAGATGAAGCAGTAATCAGAGATAAAATTGAAGGGATAATCGCTAGAGAAGTTATAGAGGGATCGACCACACATCGGAGAGATAGCCGGGGTTGATATATTCAATCCCGGTACCCTCTCATGGTGATATTCTGCAATGATCAGTCTATTATCATGGAATGTTAGAGGTTTGGGAAGACCTTTGAAGAGGAGAGCAGTTCGGCGTTGGGTCTTGGAAAAGAAGGTTGATTTGTTAATAATTATAGAGTCCAAATTAGAGGAGGTATCTTATAGTTTAATCCGGAGCTGTTGGGGGAACTCTGCTTGCGAGTGGAGTGCAATCTCTGCTTCTGGAGCTGCAGGAGGGATGATAATGATTTGGGACCCCAATTCGCTGGTTGTTCGGGATGTGGTAAAAAGTGCCAGATGGATTTCGCTGGATGCTAAACTCCTATCCTCGGGTTTTGAATGTCGTATATCAGGTGTTTATGGAAATAACAATGAAGCTGATAGGATTCTACTATGGGAGGAACTTGCCATGTCTCGGGTGAATGTATCTGTTCCATGGCTTTTAATTGGAGATTTTAACGAGACTTTGGTTCCACAAGATAGAGTGGGTCAATCCAGATCATCTAGGGGAATGCGATCTTTCAGTTCCTTCATCAATAGGAGTGAATTAATTGAACTTCCATTATGTGGTAGGAGATTTACGTGGAAAAATTCAAGAACTCAGAGCAAGATTGATAGAGCCTTTGTATCGGTGGATTGGATCACTACTTTTCCAGGTCTCAAATTATGGGGTCTACCCAGAGGCATCTCTGATCATTCACCCTTGCATATGGAGGCAACTAAAATCAATTGGGGACCAAGGCCATTTAGAGTGTAAGACTGCTGGTGGCTTCATCCTGGTTTTAGGGTTTCGGTCCAGGTCTTTTGGGAGCAAATTAAAGCTCATTCTTCTGTTAACCAATCCCTATTTTCTAGTATGCATATCCTGAAGATGTTATTGAAATGTTGGAATTTAGAGGTCTTTGGTAATGTGGATAATAAAGTAAGACACCTGGAGGAGGCGGTGGATAGGTTGGAGTTAGCCTCTGAGTCTAGCAGCCTGTCTACTTCGGAAGCCGAGCATCTTAATTCTCTGAAAAGTGATCTGTGGAAGGAAAGTAGGAGGAGTGAGTCCTTATGGAGGCAGAAATCTAGGCAAAAATGGATATCTGAAGGTGATAGGAATACGAAGTTCTTCCACGCTACAGCATGCATTAGAGGCAAACTAAACAAGCTTAATTGCTTGAAAAATGAGGCTGGGGAATTGCTATTTGACCCACGAAAAATTAAAGATGAAGTCAGGCTTCACTTTGTCAATCGATTTGAAGCAGATTTTACACCAGTACATTGGGAGGGGTTGTGTTTCAGCTCCATCTCTGCTGCTGAATCTATGTCTCTGGAGGTCCCCTTTACTTATGAAGAAATTAGAGAAGCTGTATGGAATTGTGAGGGCTCAAAAGCACCGGGTCCAGATGGGTTCAATTTCACCTTCATAAAGAAAGCTTGGGATTTCCTTAGGGAAGATATGTGTGCAATGATTTGGGATTTTTATGAATCAGGTAAGCTGCCTACTGGGGTTAATTCATCATTCATCACTCTTATTCCCAAGATTAAAGGCTCGTGCAGGCTGGCAGATTATCGGCCAATCAGTTTGGTAAGCAGTTTATATAAAATCATTTCAAAAGTTTTGGCAAGGAGGTTGAAAAAAGTTTTGCCTTCCGTAATTAGTCACACTCAATCGGCTTTTATGAAAGGTAGGCAAATACTTGATAGCTTTCTCATTGCTAATGAGTTGGTACATCTTATGAAAAAGAGGAGGAAGAGTGGTCTGTTGTTGAAATTAGACATGGAAAAAGCTTTTGCTCGGTTCATTGGAGTTACCTGGATACAGTCATGAGCCGGATGGGTTTTGGGGTTAAATGGAGGAAATGGATGTGGGAATGTATGTCTACTACTTCACTCTCGGTTCTAGTTAATGGCTCTCCAACTCAGGAGTTTACTATGCAAAAAGGGATAAGACAGGGAGATTCCTTATCTCCTTTTTTGTTCAATATAGCTGCAGAGGGGCTGCATCAACTATTCAAAAAGGCTGAGGAGGTTGGCATCTTGAAGGGGGTTGAGGTGAAAAAAAATGTGCTATCTATCTCCCACTTGCAGTATGCGGATGATACCTTAGTCTTTTGTGAAGCAAAGGAGGAATATTTACTTGCAACTAAAAATTTATTGAGATGTTATCAATTGATATCCGGGCTGAGGGTTAACTTTCAAAAAAGTTCCTTGATTGGCTTGGGTGTGGATAGGGTACAACTTGGCGCTTGGGCTGTGAAGTATAATTGCCAACTTGAATCTCTTCCTGTGAAGTACTTGGGCCTTCCTCTTGGAGCCAATCACAAGTTGAGGAAAACTTGGAAGCCAGTATTGGAAAAATTCAAAGCAAAACTTGCTAATTGGAAAGGTCGTCAATTGTCCATCGGGGGGAGGTTAACCCTTATTAAGGCAGCACTGTCAAACCTACCTTTGTATTATATGTCTATATTTCAAATTCCAAAGTCCGTGGCTAAATCGATTGAGTTAATGCAGAGGAATTTTTTGTGGGGCGATTCAAATGAAAAGAAAAGGCTACATTGTGTCAAATGGGCTCAAGTCCTCAAACCTAAGAACCTTGGAGGGTTGGGTATCCAGGATATATGCATTATGAATAAATCCCTTATGTTTAAATGGGTGTGGAGATTTATTACTGAAAAGGACTCTTTATGGAAGTTGGTTGTTAGAGATTCCCAGCAAACAAGCATTTCATTCCTTATGTGACCCCCTCTCTTCACAATTCTAGAATTCAGAATGGAAAATGGCTTAAGAACTAGATTGCCATTATCATCAACCTGTGGAGGGTTGGGCACCAACAAGCTAGAATCCCCATTCCTACGCTTAAGTAAAGACACATGAAAAACATTATGGCTATGAGCTCCTACTGGCAACTCCAACTTATAAGCTAGTGGGCCAATCTTCTCAATCACCCTATATGGTCCATATAAACAACTCCCAAGCTTATACAAAGCCTTTTGGGTTATGGACATCTGTCTATATGGTCGAATCTTCAAATACACCCAATCCCCCGCTTCAAACTCCTCTTCGTGCCTCCCCTTATTATAATAAGTCTTCATCCGATTCCTGGACTTCTCTAAGTTAGACTTAAGCTCCCGTATCAGATCATCCCTCTCTTGCAACTCCTTATCAACTTCATCATTAATCGAACAACTAATAGAATAATGAAGCAGTTTAGGTGGTGCATGCCCATACAAGAATTCAAATGAGGATTTTTTTTTATTGATGCATGATAGGTGGTATTATACCAATATTCTGCCCATGATAGAAATTTCTCCCATGTTTTTGGATTTTGATAAACAAAACACCTCATATACTGTTCGAGGGATCAATTTGTTATCTCGGTTTGCCCATCCATTTGCGGATGGTAGGCCGAGCTGGTTGCAAGCTTTGTTCCCTGCAGCTTTAAAAATTTCCTCCAAAAATTACTCATAAAAATCCAGACACGATCTGTCACCATAGATCTTGGCACCCCACAAAGTTTAACCACATTATCAACAAACAATTTGGCAATTGATTTTGCAATATACGGATGCACCATCGTGATAAAGTGAGCATATTTTGTTAGTCTATCAACAACCACAAGCACCCCATTATATCCATTCGACCAAGGTAGCCGTTCAATAAAATGTAAGGTAATGTCCTATACCTTTTCTGTTATTGGCAGAGGTTGAAGAAGTCCAGTCGGGCCCTTGGAATCACTCTTAGCTTGTTGGCAGGCATCACAAGCTGACACAAACTTCCTAATTTGGCCTTTCAATCCCTCCCAAAATGAAATTTATTTGCCTCTCTAACCCATGTCCGATACACTCCTAAATGGCCGCCTTCAGCTGACTCACGAATGTGTTAAAGGATTTTGTTTTGTAGCTCACCTTCTTCAAGAACAAAAATCTTTCCACGAAATAGCAACAGCCTTTCCTGTAGCTCATACCCATCAATCCCAGATTCATCCCTTTCAATTTTTTGATCAAATCTTGACATTTAGTGACGCTATTGACAACAGTCTGTATCTCATCCCAAATGGCCCATTGGGGCCTCCAAACAGCCAACAATTCAGCCTTCTCAAACTGGCGCGACAACGCATCGACCTCTTTATTTTCTCGACTCGATCAATAAAATATCTCATATTCAAACTCTATCAATTTAGCCACCCACTTTTGCTACTCTGACACTGTTCCAATAAGTGTCGCAAAGGCTGCTGGACCGTGACAATATGGAACTTGGGACCCAATAGGTATTGTCACCAAACTTGCACTGCTTCCACCACAACAAGTAATTCTTTTGCATAGACACTTCATCCCACTTTTTGCGGCCCTAAGGTCTTACTCAAATAAGAAATTGGCTTCTCATTTTGAGTTAAGAATGCTCCAATCCCAAAGTCACTAGCATTAGTATGAATTCGAAAAGTTGTTCAAAATTGGGCATTGAAGTACGATGGTTGATGACATCGCTAATTTCAACTCCTTAAAGGCTCGCTCACTCTTCTTAGACCACACAAAGCCACCTTTTTTAAGCATGTTAGTGATGTTAGTGGTCCAGCCCATTTGACCAAGCCTTGTGTGTGTCTTGGTGGCCCAGCCCATGAGTGGCATATTAGGGCAGCTTCTCATGAAAATACGGAAGAGGGACAGCAGCTGAAAACAGAAAAACAGAGAAGGAAATTCTGGGTTTATTCTCTCATGCGCAGTTTTGGAAACACTGATAGTTGGAGGGTTATTCATGGTCCGATTTGGCTGAATTTTGAACAGCAGTTAGAGGACAGCTGGTTCTTCATTCTGAACAATCGAGATCTGATTTGGAGCTCCATAAGGTCAGTTTCGAAGGTAGTTTTCAGGCTGGTCAGTGCAGTTTTTCCTGCAGTTTGTGTCTTCTTTATTTGTGCTTGAGCTCAAACCAAGTTAAGGTGTTTGAGTAGAACGTGATTCCATTGTAAAATTGACTTATAGTGGATTTTGATCGGAGATCGTCCCGTGGTTTAGGATTAAACCCAAATTGCAGTTTATGAGAATGGGCGGTTGGAAGAGTAATATCAGTTGATGAGGGGAGGCGAGTAAGAAAAGCCTATTGAGCTACAAGAACATTTTTAAGTTTTTCATAAGAAAAAGCTTTTTCCCTTGTTCGAATAGAACCAACGATGCCAACATAATCAGCACTGAGACCATCAAGAATATATAGGGTAAGATCATCAAAAGAAACAGGATTTCTAGTGAGAGCTAGTTCATTTGCAAGGCACTTGACATCTTGTAGGTAATTCATAAGCTTGGCTCCTTTTTGACAGCTAGAGAACTGAGCTCTGGATCGGGAGCTACTGGCATACAGAGTATGAACCTAGTTCCAAGCTTGAGAACTTGTAGTAACATCTCCAAGAAGAGGTAAAACAGTGGCATCAATGGAAGCCACAAGTGCATGGAGAATAAAATGATCTTGACTTTGTCATGAATGGAAAAGTGCAATAGCTTCTTGGTCAGTAGAAGAAGCTACAGGTTGTGAAGGACAAGGATGACTACCATCGACAAATCCCAAGAGGTTATAAGCTCGGAGAAGGGAAGAGAATTGAAGCCCCCAAGAATTAGTGGGAGTAAGTGTGAAACCCCGACCCAAAAATTTGGTTTGAGTCAAATTACGGATGATCCGTGAGGTATGGAATCATGGAAAAATAGTTTTTGAACTAGGTTCGGTAAATGGGCCATAACTTTTGGCATACATGTCCATTTCGGGCCCATAATATATCGAATCGAAGCTTAGACTGAACTGGAAAATAAATTTGAGAAAAACTGGGTTTCTGAAAAACAAAAACCATCCGAACACCCTAAACAGCCATCCGGACGCTTTGTGCTGGAACGGAGGCAGAGAAGTTTGAGGGAGGAAAAATGGTGTTGTGAACAGTAATCCGTCCAGACAGATATGCCTAGATTGAAGGCAGTGAGTAGAAGAACACTAATTCATCCGGACGGATACGTAGGGCGTCCGAACTGCTGTCGGGAAATCAGTTTTTAAGAAACAGAGTTAGACATTTCTGCATATCATCTCTTGGAGAAACCCGACTAGAGAGAGAAGGAGAAAAAGAGAGAAAGAGAAAGAGAGAGAGAAGAAGAGAGAGAAGGAGCTTTTGGTTAGATTTTGGCTTGGAGATTGTAGATTGGTGATCATTGAAGCTAAGCAAGGAAGATTCAAGCTTGATTTGGGTGATTTGGTAAGTTTTTCTTAGTTTTTGGAAATTCTAGGTTTTTCTAGATTTGCTAGATTCTTGAAAAGTTGAGTTATATGCTTTAGATATGTTGTTTATAGGTTGATTTGGAACATATATGTAGGTTGATTTCGTGGTTTGATGTTGAGTTGAGCTAAGTGGAATTTTTGGAGGATTTTAGAAGAAATTCTAGAGAGAGAAAGTAAGTTTCTCTTGATTGTTTGTTTAATTCATTATTGATATGATATATTGAGATGTTTGGATGATTAAATGAGTACAACATTGTGTAAATTGTTAGGTTTGGTGAAACGGGGTTTAAAACCCTAATTGTGAGATTTTTGGTGAATTACTCAACACGAGGTAGGGGATTTCCAACCATTCTTTCTATCGTTCGTTCTCAATATTTTAAAGAGCGTTTCGATTCCTCGTTGGTCATTTTAATTGTGTTTCCGCCTTAATTGCTTCTAAGGGGAAACGAACCTTGCTTGTGAAATATTGTTAATTCTTGATGTTGCATGACCCGATTGTGTGTGTTCCATCACCTATGGGCACGATGTGATTTCCATTCATGCATCATGGTAGTTATGTATATATATATGTAGGATGTTCATTTATATATATATATATCTTTTCGACATGTCATGGCATAAATGCATTAGAGTTGCATTGGAGTCCGAGTATGGACTCGGAGATCCTTAGGATTCTTGAAAGCTACTTGGAGGGATGACGAGGTGATGAGAGTTACCACCAAGTCATGTGATCTCCAAGTAGGATAACGCACTAGAGGTATGGTTAATGAGGGACCATGCCTACAATGGTGCGGGCGTGATAGGATCACGTAACCGGGTAGTCCAAGAGCGTTTGATGTTAGGGAGCTTGCTCCTGTTCAATATTACATGGATAGCGACCATGATATTGATGAGTTGATGTTGTGAGCTTGCTCACGTTCGATATTACATGGACGAGCCATGGTATCGATGAGGTTTGCTCATTGAGGGGATTGCCCGGATTGATGTTTTATGTGATTGTTGAGTATACGTGCATGTGGTAGATTTCATATTGTTGCATAACCTATTGTTTGGATTCGGCCTTTATACACTCATTACTCTTAACCCTACTGAGCTTCTTGCTCACTCTCTACTTTCTGTTTCTTCCCACAGGAGATACTGGTATAGGTACCGGTGGAGCGGATCAGTGAGGGCGGGATGTGACATGGATGGCCCTGGGTAGGATGTGGGTGTTAGAGATGTATTCTAGCACGTATTTTGTTTACGATGTATTGATGTTATTCATGATATACTTATAACCATTTGGCACCAGAGGGTGTATGCATGAAGTATGCTGAGTTTGATTTTATGGTTATATGATATTATGAATTTGTTGATGTGTTCATTACTATCAGTTTGTGCATGCTAGTAGTGGATGACCTGAGGCCCTAGGATCAGGATTGCATGTGTTTGAGGCTTGAGGCCTAGCTAGGTTGCTAGTGTGATGGATTGAATTTATGCTGCGTGTTTCTGATGCAGGCGGGGACTCTCCGATATACGGGGAGATGCCGTCGGATTTTCGGTCTGCCGGATGATTGCACTAGTGGCCTAGGACGGTGCCGGAGGGCACTTGTGGCGTGCCCGGATCGGGGCATCACAGTAAGCTTGATGGGAATTGTCGTAATCCCATATGCTTGTACAATAGTGGTAGAGGTAGCAAGAGGAAGAGAAACAATCATAATAGAAGAAGAAAAAGAAGAAGCCATAAGAGAACTGGACTCGGCGGAGTCTTGCCCGGGCTTTAATACCATAAAAAAGTTTGAATTATTGATTTTCGTTCAATACGAATATGATATAGAGATATATATATATATATATATATATATGTACACATAACTTGGATAAACAGATACTGATAGACAAGACATCTCTTGGACAAAGATAGCCGTTACAAACAATTCAAAATTGATTTATGACTTCACTTCTAGATTGGGCCTTTGTAAATGTAGTTGTAAAGATAGAGCACTTAGGCTTTGAAATGCATTGGGCTTGTTGTTAGAGATAGACTCATTAAGCTGTATATTGTATAGCTCACAATAGATCTACCTACTGTATTGAATATCCACACTGCAGCCATACTCCACTGTACTCTACTGCCCTTGCTTATGTTTGTATATATGAAAGTGTAACCTTCTAAAATGAGTAAGAAATATATATTTTCTAACATGGTATAAGAGCTCTCTATTCTTGGTTCGGGTTTGCTCTGTGTCTGCTATGGGTTGGGTGTTTGCACTGGTTACCGGTGCCACTAATGACAATAATCTGGAGTATAGTGAATCTGTTTTCTTTGTGCGTGACTCTCTTTCACTAATTTTTAGGGTGCGCAACTTTGTGTTCTTAGTTTCCAATGGCTCGCGGTCTTCGTTTAGTGTTCTGAAGTTGATTTCGTGTGACATTGTGATTTTTGGTTGTCTGGGTTCTTCTTCATTTTGTGAATTTTCTGGTATCGATTTGACTTTTGGTGCGATAAAGGTGGATTTATGTTCCCTTGCGGCTTCGAACGATTCTCTATAATTTGCTCCCTTGCTCGACTTCATGTCGAGCGTGAAGTACTGGTGACTTCTGATATGTGATTTTGTTGCACCGTGCGTACACGGTTGTCAACTTGCAAGTTCCAACAACTTTTGTCCCATCTGGTTTTGTAAGTTGGGAGTTTTAGTAGGTCAACTTTGATTTTGTAAATTGTGACATCTATTCATTTGAACCAGTGAGCACTTTCTTTGTTGACTATACTCAGTAGTAGATTAGGGGCTCTTTCAACAACTGATATGTTGGTTTTCATATTGACCTCTGATTTTTTTGAAATTTTCAATTTTGTCCCTAATTTTTTAAAAAGTTTGCAGCTTGCCCCCAGGTAATTTTTGAATTTCCAATTTGATCCCTGACATTCTTGGCATTTACAATTTGGTCCTCAATATTTTTTAAATTTGTTGTTTGATCCCCATTATTTATGGATTTATAGTGTTTTCCCTGATATTTCTGTAATTTTTTATTTAGTCCCCAATACTGTTGGAATTTGTATTTTGGCCCATAATATTTTTTGGAATCTTCAATTTCACGCCTGATATTTCTAGAGTATTCAGTTCAGTTCCTCTTGTTTCTTGTTGTGATTTATTGCCACATCCGCCCTCCTCCGCTCGTAGAGTTACACACCATTTGCTTTCTGCACTTTCCACTCTTCAGCAACTGAAGACTTCTTTCCCATCATTTGCATTTGCCATGACTTCCAGTACTTCAGGTTTGCTAGATTTTTTGTCTGGTATCCCTTCTTTTGTCAGTATAATTGACTGTGGTGCTGCATTCCATATGAATCCTTACAAATCTCTATTACATAATTGCGTTTCTCCTTCATCCCCTATGAATGTCTATATTGTTAATCGTACTTCTTTATCGGTAGCTTTTATAGGTTCTATTCCTTTGTCTTCTTCCACTCTTGTTTCTCTTTCTCATGTTTTGTATGTTCCTGACTTGTCTATTAACCTTCTGTCCATCAATCAACTTCATAGTACTGGTTTTAACATTCATTTTGGTTCTTTTGTTTGTTGTGTGCGGGATTGGAAGTTAGGGATGCAGATTGGGATCAAGCGTAAGATTATCGATGTTTATGTGGTGGAGCAGTTGCATTTGCCGATTGTTCCTTCGATAACCTTTTCTTCTTTCCACTTAGATTAAATGTCTAGTCCATTTTATCTTTGGCATGCTAGGTTAGTTCATTTGATTGGTGAGCCTTTACACGGTCTGTCTTCTTCAGGGAAATTGGGTATAGTCCCCACTAGTGATATTTCTGACTGCCATGGTTGTAAACTTGCTAAGCAAACGGCATTGCCATTTCATAAAAGTGTCTCAATTTCTACTTCTCCCTTTTCTCTTGTTCATGTTGATGTGCGGGGCCCTGCTCCTATTGCTAAAAATGGGGGATCTATCTACTATGTTTCTTTTATGGATAACAATACTCGGTTTACTTGGGCTTATCGCATGAAACACAAGTCTGATTTTTATCAAATTTATCGTTCTTTTCAGTCCTTGATCACCATTCAATTTTCAGCTATCATAAAATTTTTGCGTTCTGATCTTGTAGAGGGGTGGGAGAAGGGATATCTTAAGAAAAAATTCATTGAATATTTGTCTGATCAGGTTACCATCCATCACTCTTCCTATTCTAATACTCCAGCTCAAAATGGCCACGCTGAACGCAAATATTGACATATTCTTGAAACTGCCAGGTCTTTTCTTTTATCGTATTCTTTTCCTGGTTCCTTTTGGGATGAAGCTATTCTTACTGCTACTTTTCTTCTTAAGAGAATGCCCACTCCCCTTCTTCATGGTAAATCTCCTTATGAGGCTCTCTTCTCTTAACCTGCTAACTATTCTTTACTTCGAGTCTTTGGTTGTGCCTATTTTGTTCTACTTCCTCAAAAGGATCACACTAAACTCAGTGCTCGTTCCACTCTATGTGTTTTTCTAGGGTATAGTCTCACTCAAAAGGGGTATCATTGATATGATCCTATTTCTCATCGTCCGTATATCTCTCGACATGTTGTATTCCTAGAACATCTATCTTACTATCTTCTTCTATCTCTGACTCCCTCGATTTCTAAAGACAAATTAGTTCATATTGATCCTTTTCCTACTGATGTTGCATCTAATGAATACATTTCTACTATCTCTTCTACTACCACAGTACCCTCGCCTTCTACTTCTAATTATACCTCTATTCCTAATTATTGTTCAACATTTTTCTCCCGCAACAACCAACACTTCAACACATCTTTGGTAACTCCTGTATTTCCTAATCCTTCTGCTGCTCTGGAATTTGATCTTGCTTCAGTGTCAAATGACACCACATTTGATCTGTCTCGCAGGTATCCTCTTTGAGTTTGATGTCCTATCACAAAACTTAGTCTTCTCTCTACTTGTTTCTATGTTTCTTATCGTACTGTTTTATCTACTATTCACTCTTTCTATGAGCCTTAGTCATACAGGGATGCCTCTCAAGATCCAAATTGGGTTAGTGAGATGGTTGATGAACTTTCTGCACTTAAGATGACTTCTACTTGGGTGTTGGTACCTTCTCCTCCGAAAAAGAACATCGTGGGGTGTAAATGAGTTTATAAAGTCAAGACTCATTCTGACGGCTCTCTAGAGTGTTATAAGACTCGACTTGTAGCTAAAGTGTTCTCTCAGGAATATCGTATTGACTATGAGGAGAATTTTGCTCTTGTGGCCAAAATGACTTTTGGAGTCAAAAGTTGGCCGTTGTATCAGATGGATGTTAAGAATGTCTTTCTTAATAATTCTCTCTTTGAGGAAGTTTATATGCGACCTCCTCCTGGTTTGTCTTATCCTCCTGGTTATGTTTGTCGATTACGTAAGGCTCTTTATAGTCTTGAACAAGCTCCTCGAGCTTGGTATGATTGTTTTCAGGAAGTTATTACTTAGCTTGGATTTCATTCTAGTAATAATGATTATGCTCTGTTTCTTCTTAATAATGATACTGGTATAGTGACACTTTTTTTTATGTCGATAACATGATCATCACTGGATCTGATCCTACTGCTATTGATCGTGTGAAAAGACATCTTTCTTGTACATTTGATATGAAGGATTTGGGTCACTTGCGTTATTTTATTGATATTGAAGTTGCTTATTCTCTTAAAGGCCACTTTATAGCTCACAATAGATCTACCTACTCTATTGAATACCCATACTACAGCCCATACTCTACTTATTGTGTTGAATATCCACACTGCAACCATACTCCACTGTACTCTGTTGCCTTTGCTTATGTTTATATATAAGAAACTGTAACCTACTAAAATGAATAAGAAATATAGATTTTCTAACATTTGGTTCCTGTCTCCCATTGCAAAGAGTTACTAAATCCTCAAACTTTTTGGCTTGAATCACGACTGCCTCTAGAGGTTGAAGGGACCTCTCAATGAAAGCACAAATGATAGAAACCTGAATGATTCAAGGTCAAGCACAGACAATATGCTCAAGCATACAACAAATGCTCAAGTTGGTAGAGAAAGCCTCCGTTTTTAGTTTCATTCCTCACCCCCTGCCAACTCTTAAAACTTAACTAACTAGCAAAACAAAACCCTAAAGGAATAAAACATATTATTTAATTAAAACTACTAAATTGCTACTGGGCTTGCCTCTGTCCAATAGTCCACATCCTGAGCCCGTAGCCCATCTCACCTTGCATCCCATTGCCTTCGTTACCAGCTTCAACAGACTCCATGAATAACACTAACCCATGCCTCCCTTGTTCCACTATGTCTCTCTTCGCCTCTTTGATTCGAGTCCTATGCACACGATTATAAGCATTCTTGAGCTGCCTCCCATGGTCCTCATTAAAAGCATAATTAATAAATTATTCAAAAAATTAGTATATATATACGTACTTGTTTCTACAATGACATTATTTTTCGAATTATTTTTTCTCATATTTTTTGAAATAAATTAATAAATGACATAAAAAAAATCGGTTGCCCCCGAACCCCCACATATTTTGCCCATCCTGACATTAAATGTTGTGTCTGCCCCTTCTTTGCATTGGACTATTTGAAAAATAGAACAATACCTAATGCAGTCAAAAGAGAGAACAGTGAAAGCTTTTGTTTAGCTTTTTGTTTTTATAAACATGCTTAGCCTAGAGATTTTATAGAATTAACCCTCACCAATGACGGAGAAACATCAATGTACAATCAAAAATTCTAGATCCTTCAAGAAGAAGGATGAAAATACAAAAGATAACATATAGAAAGAGGCAAAACATCATTTGCCAGCATGCATAATATACTGAAAATAAGGTAGACTACTAAATAATTCTAGCAAGCAAGTACAAAGCTTTCCAGGAAATACCAAAGTACTATACCACCCAACTCAATGAAATCAATTCATCCAACTAACCGATCTTTGCAGCCATAAACCCCAGCCAGGCCTTCTAATTCAGAACCAAAGTGTGAAATCTGATGATCTCCTCGTTTCCTCATTTGCAAGTAAATCTGCCATACCATTTGCATACCTACTGATAAGTTTGAGTGATATATTTTGCAATCTAGGTTGGCACAAGCCAATAGAGTTCGCTAACTTGTTTAGTTTCCATTGATATTCAGCCATCCCCATCGCCCAACGATAAGCATTTTGCGAGTCTGTCTCTATCATAATATTCAGCCCGTGTAATGCCAGATGAGATATATAGTCCACTGCAGTGCTTGGTTAATTGCTACTAACTCCGCCTCATTTGACTCACAAATCCCTGCATAGCAAGAGAAATATCACTTTATATAACCCTTAGAATCTCTAAGTATTCCTCCTTCACCAGCTTTTCTAGGTTTACCAAGGGATGAGCCATCAACATTCCATTTTAAAGTTCCTAGAGATGGGGGTAGCCAGTTGCATCTAATAGTCGGCATTGCTCTTCCAATATTGTTACTCCAAACCTTTAAAGCATTCGTAGATTGTTGTCGTTGAAAACTCTGGTAAGGGAAACGATGATCCAGTTTGTGCGCCCATACATATAACCTGACAAAAACTATATTATACACATTCAGCCAATTTGCCACTTTGTGTTTGAAGACGACCTCATTCCTCTCAAGCCATATAGACCATATGATTATGAAGAATAATAGTTTCCAAATTTTGATTTGAAATTGGCCACCGGTAATCATGCTACACCATTGCATATAGAGAGCATCAATTGATCCCGCTGGAGCCTACTTAAAACCCCACCATTTGACTATATTGTACCATAGGGAGAAAGGCCCGTCACACTGACAAAACAAGTGGTATGTTGATTCCTCACTATTAGAGCATTTTCTGAGGCCTAAATAATATTTCTCCTTAGAAGAGTGAGTCTCGTGTTGGCAGCTTTCTTTGTAACAGAACCCATACAAACATTTTGACTTTTGGAGGAGCAAAACCATACCATACCGTAGACTGCAAGTTAACTACCGCTGGAACAAATGCTGATTGCACAAGTTTTGTATAGCATGACTGCACTGTGTAGTTCCCTTGGGCTATGAATTTCCATACCAACTTATCATCTCTAGATGGGCATAGAGGGATAAGAGAAATGTTAGTTTTTTAGTTCTTGTAATTGTCCTTCCTCCCAACGAAACATTCTTCTCCTACATTGTAAAGACCAATGCCATTCAAAAATGTGACCATTCACCCATCTCTGACACAAAACTACCTTGCTATTTTGAAATACTGTATAGCCTTTCAAATAGTTGCTTAAGAGGAATAGTAGAAGCCCATTTATCATGCCAAAATTTGACTTGCCTTCCATTACCCACAGCCCAACGTATGACTTCATCAAATATTCTTCCAGGCTGAGAGTTGGTATTTGAGATAAGATTATGTATACACCTTCATGTGTGGGAAGCATTTGACGAGCATGGGAAAATACTTGAATTCCCAATAATCCATCCCCGAGTATATTTTCCAGAAATCACGCTCCTCCATAAAGCATTATTTTCATGCATATATCTCCATGCCCACTTCATTAGCAAAACTTTATTTCTTACTTATATTCGGCCAATACCCAGACCTCCCTCTTCCTTGGATTTGACCACCTTTTCCCATTTGACCCAATAGAGCCTTTGCTTGGTTTATGAACTTCCCCACAAGAAATTCCGTTGCAAAGATTCTAATTTTTTTTATCACTGTAGATGGAGCTCTGAAGAGTGACATAAAGTAGATAGGCAAATTATTCAGAGCAGCTTTGATCAAGGTCAATCTTTCTCCTATTGACAATTGTCTTCCCTTCCATGAGGCCAACTTCTTGTTGAATCGATCAATCATCGGTTTCCATGTCTTTAATTGTTTGTAATTTGACCCTAAAGGCATGCCTAGATATGAAATAGGCAGTTGCTCAGCCCTATATCTGTGTCTACTAGCCATCTCTTGAACCCACTCTGTGCAATTACCCATAGCTACAAGTGAACTTTTATTAAAATTTTCTCTGAGGCTAGACATCACCTTAAAGCATCTCAACAGTCGTTTTATCAATAGGATGTGCCGCTCTTTGGCCTTGCAAAAAACCAAAGTATCATCTGCATATTGTAGATGAGAAATATACATCTCATCCTTCTTGACATTAATCCCCTTTAGTAGTCCAGCTTGTTCAGCTTTTGTGAATAGCTGGTGCGGCCCCTCTTCCACTATATTAAATAAGAATGAGGAGAGAGGATCCCCTGTCTAATTCCTTTATGCATAGAAACTTCTATCGTAGGTGATCCATTTACCAAAATCTAAATTCTGGCCATAGATAAGCACTCATGGATCCAGCCTCTCCATTTAGAACTGAAGCCCATCCTGGACATAACTGTGTCAATGTATTCTCACCGTACCAAATCGAAAGCCTTCTCCATGTCGAGTTTGAAGATTAGCACATTCTTTTTCCTCTTTTTGATCAAGTGTATGAGCTCATTCGCAATCAATATATTATTAAGTATTTGACGACCTTTGATCAAAGATGATTGAGAAGAGCTAATGATGAATGACATTGATGTCTTCAACCTTCTAGCTAGAATTTTAGATACAATCTTATAGAGGCTGTTGATAAGACTGATTGGTCTGAACTCATTTGACTTGCGACCTCCTTTCAGTTTTGGTATCAAGGTGTTGAAAGAGGAGTTAATCCCTTGAGGCAGTTTTCCAGATGCAAAAAAATGATGAACCATGGCAAAAATATCATCACCCAACATATCCCATGCTTTTTTAATGAAATTGAAATTATATCCATTTGGCCCAGGTGCCTTAGTGCATTCGCAATCCCATAAACTTTTTTAATATCTTCATCTGTGCATTGCTCTTCCATAGATGCAACAATCTTAGGAGGTAACTTCTTGAATTCCAGCCCATCCCAACTTATATCACTGCTGGCCGACTGAAAAGATTCTCATAGTGCTTCAGCACCACTTGCTTTATTTGCATAGGATCACTGAAAATTTCCCTTCCAAACTTTAAGCAGGACAACTTATTCTGATTACCTCTGATGCATGCCATAGAGAAAAAGAAACGTGTGTTTTATCCCCCTCAAAAGTCCATTTCAATCTAGACTTTTGATTCCATACAGACTCTTTCAACTTACTCACCTTTCGTAACTCTCCTCTGAGATTATTCACAATATCACATTCAGTTGAAGACAAAGTTCTTTGTTCTACCTTAAGATCCCATCTATCAATCTCAACTTCAATCACTTTCACCTTTGTGTCCATATTGCCAAAAACTTCAGTATTCCAAATCTTTAGCAATTGCATTAGTAGTTTAAATTTTTTGGGGACATGACGTCCAGTAGGGAAGTGTTCAGAGATCTTCTACGAAAAAACTATAACAGTGGTAGGGAACCAAGGATGTTGCCACTAGCAGTCCAAGGATTTAAATGGCCCTTGGACCCCAGTTTATTTTTTCAAGATCTAGGAAGATGGGAGTATGATCTAATAATCCTCTACATAAGCCCCAACTTTTTAAATCCGAAAAAGAGATAAACCAATCAGTTGTAATGAATGCTCTGTCAATTCTACTATGACTTCTAGAGTTTTGCCAAGTATATTTCCTTCCAATCAATGGCAGATCAATTAACCCAAAATTTGATGTGAAATTAGCAAGAGCAGTCATACCTCTCGTAACTCCAACTTGTCCTGACCGCTCAGTTGGGCTTAGTATCTCATTCATATCCCCTAATAGTAACCATGGTGTTGATTTGTGGAAAAACCGCAGCCAAATCTTGTCATAAGACCATTTTGGAAGCCTCCTCATTTGGCCCATATACAGCCGTAATGTAGCAGCGAAAATTGTTAGGTACTAATTTTCCTCTAGTTTGGTTTCAATAATAACTATCACATCAACTTTCTTTTCTACTAACCACCTCTTAACTGCCTTCTTCTTGATAGATCTGCCTAACCTTTTGATATTCCTGTTGGTGTATGCCCTAGGAGCCAATCGTAGAATGATTGTACTAGCATACATTTATTATGTTATATTGAGGTATTTCATTTATTATCTGCTCTATTTAAATGATTGTGATAAATATCCCTAGAATAGTTGGTTCGATGCCATGGGACTTCAAGTGTGTGACTTGAACGTGAGATCCTCATGGATGCATATAGAACACTATTCTTAAATGTCCCTAGTCAAGTATTATTGTTAATTGGGATAACATTAATGCATTGAGACTAATATGTAGGTTGATTGATGACCAAATCTTATGGGTCATGGATATGAGATATCAAATCAATACATGAATACTTGTTAGAGAACAGAAGTACTGGACAAACCCAACATGAGAATACTGCATGGATTATTATATGAATGTCATAAGCTATTCTCATAGTGACGATGATATATGTTGTCCTTTAACCTGAAATCACTACGGTTCCCGACATGAGGAGTTATATACTTTGATACTGTCTAACGTCACCTGCAAATTAAAGGGTTGGCTATAAAGTCAGTGATTGGGTGTATCAAAAATTGTGTGGAGGGATATGAGTGACCTAAATGGAATTTGTCCCTTCTATATAACAGGAGTAATATTTGTGGGTCCCTTGATTGAGTGAGACTGAGAAATGCATGGCCGTGCTCAAAATGAGTCAGTATGTGATATTGATCTCGTTTGTTTATAGTCTACTCGGAATTGAGAAACACGTAGATTAACCTATACGAGGATGACACATTCCATGCCTCGATGTTAATCAAGATATTAAGGACAAAGGGACTGCATGTAAAATTGGTCATGATTAAAGGTTATGTCGAATCATTGACATTCCCGTTACTTGGGTAACAATGATGTGTTGCTAGATACCTCCCATTGTTTGTGATGCTAGAATACGATTTTAGTTTCACTGCCAACGTAACGAGAACCTATAGGGTCGCACACATAGAATAAGTCAAAGATTACGTTATTAGAGAATAACAATTACGTTTGGGCTTAGGGCTTGATGTAGGGTCCATGACCAGTTTAATTAATGTGATTGATTGAACGTGGTCAAGTGTCAAAACGTGGGCTCCTTGTCTTTAGGGGATGTGGGCTTTTCGTTTTACTTGGCTCACTATATATATAGGGTTAGAGTGATAACCCTAGTGTGGTTTTTTGAACAAGAGTGAACCGCAATATAGAGAGTTGAGAGCAAAACGGTTTTGTGCTTTTCTCCCCGATTACTAGCATAACGGTGACAAGAAGGTCTTTGCTTTGTTCGTGTGGATACCATAGGGGCGCTGTTCGTTCGAATAGTTCTGTTTGATTCGGATCTATCAAGGCTAGCAACCGTTCGATTTCTGCGCTACAACAGGTAATCTTTTAACACCTATTTATGCCCTTTCGCATGGATCCTTATGAGGGTTTCGATGAAAATTTTAATTTCTGCTGTGTGTATGGATCATCGGAACCCAACAATTCCATGATAGAATTTTCAACATATCAAAATAAGATACCAAGCAATTGCTTCAAGCGATGTAGTAGCTTACTACTTAGTCGCAGCCTCCATTACTTCCCTAGTAACAATCTCTTCCATTTGCTTGCACAACACAGAGTCATTCATTTGATCAGATAGACCAAGTTCTTTCCATACTTCGATTAAGGGTTGCACTTCATTCTCGCAATTTCTAGGGCTATTATCAACCACAACAGCTCTACATTTACTTAATTGCTGATCATTTTGTCCTGATAATGAATTGATTTGTTTCCCCATGATCTGATAACCCATTTTATGTTTCTTTTTGAGCCTCTTCTCCTCTTTCGCTACCCTTCTACATTGCTCCAGTAGTATTTGCTTACAAACAACCCTTCTACTATGTCTTTTCCCCTTGCCTTTCCTCCTCTTGCTTTGCGGGGAGATCATGATATTTTCAAAGCCCGATGGAATAGGGTATTTTGAAAAAGTAGCACTTTTGAAAAGTCACTTTGTAAAAATAGCACTCATTTTCAAACTAATGAAATCTAACATATTTAAGACATTTTTGACCTCATTAATAACTATGCACAGTCAGCACAACTGCACAAACCTAAAAGAAAGAAGAAAAAAGCATTACAGAGAACCCCGATTGATACCGAATTCTTCTTGACTGCATCATTACAGTTACCGCAACTCATAAAAAAGCATCGCAAGTGAACGACAGATGATTCATCTCCTTCATCGCTCATGATGGAGAGTAGACCGGGGTACCCAGGTCCAACAAGCAGCTAAAGACTCTCTATATCACAAGTGAGTGCTTACTTATCAATATAGCATAACAGTGCACCCTACATATTTAGCATATGGAAAATAATTTGCATTGAAGAAGTACTTACATTGTAATGTTGTTACAAGAACCAAACATCAATCAGTAATCAGCATGCTTTATAAAATAGTAGCTCTAGTACTTTTTTTTTTGTTCTAGTTTTTTTAACTTTTTGTTCGAGTTTTCTTTCATGATGCTCAAGTAAATTTATATTAAATGATCGAGTAACGTTAATTAATGTTTGTGTTGTTAAATTTTTTTGTTTGAGTAGTATTGTCATGTTGCTCGAGTAAATATACAATATATGTTCGAGTAACATTTATGTCTGTTCGAGTATCTTTTATTTTTTTGTTCTAGTAAAATTATAATATTTTCTCGAGTAACTATAATTGACTTTATGTTTTAATGATTTCACAGTTATGATAGTTATTGACTTTGTGGTTATCTATGGTGGGGAGTGGGAAATCTCTAGAGGGGCTTACAAGTATAGAGGGGGTGCCAGCGAAGGTATAATCCTCCACGATTCCACTACGTTTGAGGAGTTGTTGGACAAAATATATCAGATTACTGGCATAGATCGTACATTGGACGATCTTGTGTTGCAGTTCGTGTATAACACTCATTTCAACATGCCTCCAATGGTTGTACGCTATGACGATAACTGGCGTTTCTTTGTGAAGCAAAATGATGATCCATGAAGAGCTGGCACTCCACTTTGTTTAACAGCACAGGCAAGAACACGTTATGAAGATCCTCCTTCACAAAATGAGAGCTTTGTCCCAGAGACGCAGCCATAGCCACTCATTTCCTAACAATCGTGCCGTAGTCATTTTGTTTTTTCGGACATTGACCAATTTATAGTACAGGGGGGCAGAGCAGGGGATTTTGATTTGAATGGTTTGAGCCAAATAGAGAAGGACTTGCTCATGAAGATGAATATTATGATGATGATGGATACATAGAATATAATGAAGACAACGATAATGATCCAAATAATTGAGCATCTGATGATCTGATTCAACCCCCGAATCCAAATTCACCTCTGAATGCCCTTCAAAGTGCAGTGTCAGGACGCAACATCGAGTTTGGACAGTACAGTGTGAGCAACACGCTTAGCACAAACAATAGCTCAATTAGTTTGTTTGAGGTCGGTGAGGTATTTAGAAACAGGAGGGAACTACAGAGGCAAATTGCTATATATGCTATGACTAAAAACTTGCAGTTCCAGGTGACGAGGTCCACCATGACATTTTTGGTGGTCGAGTGTATTGTCGTTGGATGCAAGTGGCGCATGAGGTCGACTAAGATAAGAGAAACATAACTTTTTATTGTTAAAGTGTTTGCCAATATTCATACTTGTTTGATGGAAGTTGTGGATCATGGCCATAAACAAGCCTTAAGAAAGGTTGTTGGGGATTATATTCGAGCCAGGCACGAGGGCATTGGGCGTGTTTACCGCCCGAAGGACATTATAGACGATATGCGGAAAGAATACAGAGTAAATATCAACTACGATAAAGCATGGAAGGCTAGGAAATCTGCCTTAGAATCAGTAAGGTGAAACCCAGAAGAATCATATGCTTACTTACCACATTACTGTTTAATGTTGGAGAGGAATAACTATGGGGCAGTTACTCACATCGAGTCAGATAGTGGGAATCGTTTTAAGTACTTTTTCATGGCCATTGGTTCTTGTTTACTTGGTTTTCGTATTGCAATGTGGCCCATTATTTCCATTGACGGTACTCATTTGAAGGGCATGTACCTGGGCACGTTATTTGTTTCCACAACATTCGATGGCAATGAATGTACTTATCCAGTTGCGTTTGGGATTGGAGATTCAGAGAATAATGCATCATGAGAATGGTTTTTTGAGAAACTGAGAGCTGCCATTGCATTTGAAGATTTTTCACAGCTAGTTATAGTATCAGACAGAAATCCTAGCATTGAAAGGCAAAATTCTATAGTATTGCCAGAAGCTTTTCATGGTGTATGCATTGTGCGCATACAAGGAAACATAAAGGCTAAAGGGTTTCTTGATTCCATTATGCCGATATATTTGAAAGTTGCAAAGGTATATCGAGTATTACAATTCGAGGATCTAATGAATCGGATTTGTTACGTTGATGCTCGCAGACCATATGCCTATTTGTTAGAAGTCATCTTTCATAAGTGGTCACGATCACATGTTGTTGGTAGGCGCTATACCATAATGTCAACAAATATTGTTGAATGTCTAAATGTCGTACTACGCGACGTGCGCGGTGCATCGATTACAACATTGGTTGAGCAGTTGTGGGAAAAACTGCAAGAATGGTTTCTTGATCGCCGCGTAGAGGCAGCATCTGTTACTTCTTTCCTTTGCAAGCATGTCGATAAAGAAGTTAAAAAGCATACTGAGAGGTCGTAGAGGATGCGTGTTCAACCAATCGATCAGAACGAGTACTACGTGCGTGATGGCTAGGTAAACCTGCATGCGAGGACATGTACATGCAGGGTGTTTGATCTTGACCATATACCATGTGTGCACGCATTGGCTATAAGCCGGCTACGTAACATATCGGTTAAGTCTTTGTCTTCTCGATATTGTTTTAACGAGGCAATAATGGTGGCATATGTTGAGCCCATCTCACCTGTAGCCATTGAAGTTCAATGCATAATTCTAGATGGAAAAAAATTATTCTCTCCAGCTACAAGACGTCAAGGTGGGCGACCACGGCAACAAAGAATTCCTTCAAATGGTGAAACTGTTGTTGTGAGGTTTGTGGACGTTATCGAGAACGTGGCCACAACAGACAAACATGCAAGGAGCCAATAGCATTGGTATAGAATGCAATTGCTATATTTTACTCGATCAGTAAAATATATGTTACTTGACCAATAAATGTTATTACTCAAACATGTTTATTTATTCACTCGAACATGCATTTAAGTCACTCGACCACTAATTTATTCTTCACACTCGAATAGTATA
This sequence comes from Euonymus europaeus, assembly GCA_963580455.1. Classification (NCBI taxonomy): domain Eukaryota; kingdom Viridiplantae; phylum Streptophyta; class Magnoliopsida; order Celastrales; family Celastraceae; genus Euonymus; species Euonymus europaeus. The sequence continues at coordinate 9,200,087 of OY756957.1, read as the reverse complement.
TTTAAGCTACTCGACCACTAATTCCTTTATTCACACTCGAACAGTGTATTTTCAGTTACTTGATCACTCATTATACTCGATTAATCAAGTTTTGCTATGACATCAAATTTCTATACTTAAACAGCTACTAGAAAAAAATTTGGGAATATACTCAAACAAATGTTTAATATATTCGAACAAATATTTAATATAATCGAACAAATAAAATACAGGTACTCAAGCCAAAAAAAATATAGACAAAATAAAATACAGCTACTCGAGCCCAAAAAAGTTGTACACAAAATAAAATACAGCTACTCGAGCCAAAAACAAATTATACACAAAATAAAATATACGTACCCTAAACCCTAATATATTTTACAAGTAAATAAATATTTGTTTACAATGAGTATTTTTGTCCCCATGATCCTATTGCAAATTTTCTCTGATAAAATCTCATATCATCCTGGGAAATCGTACTCAATGACATATCGACGTGGAGACATTCAATGAATTTGATTGTCAACATCCCACAATCCGAGCAACAAAGCAAATTACTTTACATATTAGTTTTGTTGTACATTAGAAAATGGGATAAATTTATATTAAAACTTGATTGCAACATAAAAAAAGTCACATGTTTGTCTGTTGGGGTATATTTGAAATCCTCTCCACCTCCCAAGGGGTGTTATCGCCATCCCCTAAGCCCAATAGTCCTAATATCCGAGATATCTTAGTTGACAGTGGGACAAACGCAAGATCAATTGCAGTGTCATCGTGTGCGCTAATCAATGAGTCATACACATTTATTTTCTTTGTAGCCATCACGACCTCAACTGCAACCCAGTGTTTATTACGCAAGTTGGCAGGGAAGTATAGAAATTCAAGTTCAGCCCATGGTTCACCACCTTCTGGATTATCACCTAACAAATAATGCTGGAACATATTATCTTCATCCCACTACCCGCCTTCTTCATTTTTGCTTGGCAGCGAACTACTTCCAATGGGTGTACACTTGGTTCTGTTGTCAAATCAAGAAAATAAAATGTCAATAGTACTCGAACAAAATTAATATTAGTACTCAAACACAATTATAATTGTCACTCGAACAGATTCAAAAATTTTACTTGATCATAGAAATCATGCTCGATCATTCACAATCATCTAATTCACAGCTATAGTACTCTAGCATCAAAAAATTTACTTGAACATATTGTTTAAATACTCGAATGTATTTCAAATTTTACTCAATACCTACTCGAATATATATTTAACATACTCGAATATCATACTCGAATATCATAAATTTTACAAGAGCATCAAAAAAAATTACTCGAACATATTTTTGAAATACTCGAATGTATTTTAAATTTTACTCAATACCTACTCGAATATATATTTAACATACTCGAATATGCAGTTATATATAAATGTGGGGTTTTGAATACTAATGAAGAAAATGCAGTCAAGAAAACTGGAATTCTTCTGAAGTGCATGTCGGTTATTCTTCATTCTATCTCGTATAAAGTACATAGCAATATCCATATGCTGTAAAAGGCAAAGACAAATGTTCAGTTTTACAAACATGAACCAAGAGAATACAATGCTTGTACCAGTTCGTTTGTACTTACAGTGTCTGACAACCATGAGATTGGGCTAATGACTACTCTGAACCAATCCTTACCAACCTGGAATGGACCCAGGCTCGCGCGAGAATTTTCTACATCCTTCTTCATGTATGACATGAATGTATCAACCAATTTCTGAGGATACTACCATTTCATATTTATAGGAGGAGGGTGTGCTTCAACAATTGCTGTAGGGAGGGGTCTAGGATTCACTGTGACCAACTTGACTCTCTTATATCGTGGAGAAGTGTAAGGTGTCCTCATGGATGGTCCAGGTTTCTTCGCCCAATGTGCCCTAGCTGCCCTGTTTCTCAGGTATATTTTTTTTTAACCATCCTTATAGTTGGAAATGCAGCAGCAATTATTAGTTGAAGGCCTTCAACATCCTGGACATCCTTTTTTGGTGACACTTCCACAACTTTACAGTAGAGTATGTGGCCAAACGTAGAAGTCCATCGCAGATAACCTCATCTCCTACCACCCTCTCCCAATCCTCCCTATTCTCAGCCTCCTAGACATCCTTATCATCCTCAATTTTAGCATCAACCCCTACTACAGCCTCTTACCTATCTGTCTCCTCCACAACCACCTTTTCATCCCCACTTTCAGCATCATCTCCCACTACAGCCTCCTCCATATCTGTCTCCTCCACAACCACCTTCTCATCCCCCACTACAGCCTCCTCCCTACTGGTTTACTGTTCAGCCTCCTCAATAACCACATTATTTGTCTCTGCCACCTTATCATCCCCTTGTTCAGCATGGTCTTTGTCTCCCTACTCCTCAACCATATAATCATCACCTTTACCAATCACCACTGCCTTATCAATCACCTCATCCTTTTTGATTCACATCATGGATGAGTTCACTGATTTGTACTAATGATCAGCGTAGTTTCTCCATACCATCTGATATGAATGATATGAAAACAGTTATATCATTACTAAGCTGCTGGTGAACCACCTTCAACCCATTTCTCTCAGCCACAATCTCATACAATGATTTTAGCTGCCTTTCTCTCCCATTCCCCACCTCTTCTTGCTCCCCATAATCAAATTCTACATACCTTCTCTCTCCTCCTATGTCATCTCTCCCTTCTTCTTCTTCTTCTACTTCTTTTTCTTCTTCTTCTTCTTCATCTTCCTCATCTTGTTTTTCCTCTTCTTCCTCCTCTTCTTCATTTTCATCTTTCTCTTCTATTTCTTTTTCCTTTTCTTTCACCACATTTTCTTTTGCTATGACATCATTCATCCTCTTTGTCCTCTCCTTCGCCACTTCCTCATCTGCCCTCCTCTTATTAAATCTTCTTTGAACACTACTAAAATACCTAGACTCAGTCTCCCTCTCCATTGGAGTGAGGAATTTTAAAACTTCAAGCTGCAAGAAAAATATAAACTTGTTATAATGAATCAAATATTTAAGTTACTCGAACAACTTTTTTAAGTTACTCGAACAAGTTATTTAAGTTACTTGAACAACCTTTTTAAGTTACTCGAATAAATTATTTTTAAGTTACTCGACCAAACATTCGAAGATACTCTACTAAAGTTACTCGAACAACCTATTTAAGTTACACGAATCAAATGTTTAAGTTACTCGAACAACTTTTCAAAGTTACTCAAATAACCTTTTAAAGTTACTCGAAGAAATTATTTAAGTTACTTGACCAAACATTTCAAGATACTCTACTGAAGTTACTCAAATAACTTATTTACTAACTCGAACATAAATTTAACTTACTCGAACTAACGTAGAATAGGGAATCCAATGTCTGTCTTACCTCTGGAAATTTGAAAATAGTCTATACAATCTCAGTTGAATTTGGCGTGATAGTACTTCTCCAATTCAGAATCCTGGGTTGCCTATCTCCAATTTTGATACATACCTAAGCCCAATCAGCGGGAAAACTTCCTAAGCCCAGACCTAGCAACAAGATAAAAACAATAATCAAGTACATGCTAACACATTATTGTATACTTATATCATGACTAAAGCTTCAAAGGTTACATGCAACACAAGTGAGAATCTGACCAGAGTGTACGTATCCTTTTTAAGGCGTTCTTTCACGACCTTCTTCTTAAACTTCTTGTCTCGATTGTTTTACATGGCGTTGCAAAGGGAGTCTATAGTACATTCAAAGCAGATAGTACCCCATGGATAGTTGTTGAAGGGATCCAAGTTATCCACCAATTGTAGCCACTGAATATTTATGTTATTCCTTCTCTCCTTGGGCATAAAGACAGCCTCTACAAAGTGTACCAAGGAAAGTTTGACCTTGTCATCTTCATCCTCACAGTTCTCAAATGCTTCTTCAAGCATAACGCTGCTAATTCCCGCAATCCTACCCCTGCCCTTGCCTTTGACCTCATCTCCATCATTGCCCTCCCCACCATTACCTTATTCATCCTCATCAACCCCCACCATGCCCTTTTTCCCTTTCTTCTTCTTCTTATTACTTTCCTTAAAGTACAAATTTCTGAGCTTGTGTACTGTAATATCATCAACAAATGACGAGAAAGAAGGCAATGAATTAGAACATAATATGCCTGTGATCAAAGAGAATCCTCTACCCCAAATGTGGCCATCTTTCCAGCAAATTTGAAGTGCAATCTTTTTCCAAAATCTTCTTCCTCTGATCTAAGTTGTCGGAGAAGCATCTGGTGAATAAGTTTTCTTGAACAACTTAAATCACCAACGTTCATGAACATACCAAAACATGATCGCAGAAACAACTCCTTTTGGTTATCATTCAACTGGGATTTAATACTATTGATGACGTGAAAAATTGAAGAAAATATGGTAACCCTGGCCGGGAAATGGTTTTCCTCTGGAATCAATAACTCAATTTCAATCTGCAAGAGATGTTACAATGTTATAATGCGAAACATTAACACTCGAACAATTAAAAATTTTATACTCAAATAGAAAATTAAAACACTTGAACAGGAAAATATAAGTTACTCGAACATATAATTTATGTTACTCGAACATATTCTTAATAGACTTGATTAAAAGAAAGACACTCAACGAAAAGTTGAACAAATCAAGTACTGGTTTGCAATATTCCAAAACACAAAAAAAGGAATAAAAAATCGGTGCACCAACAGTGTAATCAGTCGCAGAGGAAAATGGGACAAAAAGGACTGCAATATGAAAAGAAACACTCAAATAAGAGTGCAATATCAAAAGAAACACTATTACCTGCAGAAATTTTCAGAGGCTTGACAGTTCGAAGAGCGTGGTCATGCAGGAATGAATGTATGCCATGGGAAGCGAACCCTCGAGCAGTTGCACGTTTTCGTAGGAATGAAGGAATGTGAACAGTTACTCGTTTTAATAATATATTTTGTCATTTCAAACGGTCATGAGTCATTCATCATTAAGTTTGTATTTCTTGTTAAGTGTGAAAATTTAAAGAAGAAGAAGAATAAAAATAATACAAAATAAGTGAAATTACATTTAAGTGAAATTATATTTGATCGAGTAAAAAAAATTATTGGTCGAGAAATATTAAATAACTGTTCGAGAAAGAAATATACTTGTTCAAGTATGTTTTTCCTCCATCAAATAAGCAGAAGGGGTGGGATCATAAATGGCGGGAGCACCTATGGTGACTCTTCGTGATTAGAAAGATAATTAGTATTCCACTTCTCCACGTCTACTTATCTAACTATAAACAGGGGTACAATGAATGAATGATACCGGTAAACCAAGGAAAACTTTCCAATAAATTCAACAATGAGTTCCTCTCATCAGCCCACTGGTCCTCCCTCTACCAAAAGGACAAGGGTAGCAGACGAATATTCTTCAATAGATAATGGTCAAGCTCCAATGGAAGAAGATTACCAGAGGCTGCTAAGATTTCAACAGAACCCACGAGGATATGTGGATGATCTCAATTTTGAAAGAAAAAATCTCAAGAATTACCTTAACAATGTTGAAAGGCGCTTCAATGAACTGGGCAATGCTATGAAAGATTCCGTAGGATCACTTATGCGACTTTCAGACAAAGCTTGGTTCAAGTCCTTTGAAATGGATCAATAGAGACTGCAGAAATCTCTTCTAAAATTTTCTCACCTTACTAAAGATGTTCATGATGAGATGAAAGAGGTTATGCTCGTTAAAATGTATTAGTATGATCTAGAATGCCATATTTTGTGTTTGAATAAAAAAATTATCTGTTTGAAGTACAAAATTATTTGTTCGAGTATATAATTTATCTATTCGATTAATTTTAATTTATGTTCGAGTAACAATATAATTAACATATTGTGTAATCAATAGTAACGAGAACGAGCAACAAAATGACTAGTTCGAGTAACAAAATGATTAATATTTTGAGTAATTAAACTACCATTTCAAATTACAAATAATTACTACTTCGAGTAACCAAAAATTACCAATTCAAGTAAAAAAATTAGCATTTTTGGAATAAAACAACTTCACAACTCGAGTAAATAAAAATACCAGCTCGGGCAATAACATAACATGTTCTTACAAATATGGTCAATCTTCTTGGAGCTTGATTGGATTTTGCTCAAGATATATCACATCCTCTGCAATATCTGCATTGGGCTCGTCATCATTTGAATATATATGGGTAACATAGACGTGTATGCAATGGTATCCATCAACGGCTACAATCATCTCTCTTATATTGTTGTTATTCAATATTCTTAGTCCATGCTCTAAATCTTTGATGCATGGTACTTGGTAGTAGCACGCATCATATGTTTGATACCTCAAATCCTCCTTAAGAAACGATTCAATGTCAGACATGGACATCCAAGAAGTGTCAAACTCTAACTCGTCTATGAATCCTCCAATGTACTTCACACGAGGGGATAATCCGGGAAAGAATTGCAAAATCCCATAATGATGAAGTATAGCTATAAATTTTCTGTCTTTTTTAACGGCTCTAACCATTTTATTCATTATGTCTTCAATCTTTCGTTTTTTGACTGGTTGAACCATCTTTGGTTCTATGGCAATGGATGAAGACTTCGGTTGAGAATCCTCTTTCATCAAAACAATTAAACTGAAAATAAACGAACATACAATTAAAAGTGCTCAAACAATAAATTTTAAATACTCGAACAAAAAAACTTTATAATACTCGAGCAAAAAATAATTAGCACTCGATCAGAAATTTCTAAATACTCGAGCATAGAAATTTCTAAATACTCGAGCATTGAAATTTAATACCACCCGAACAAACAAATACATTTATCCGAACATAAATTTAGAGATACTCGAACTTCAATAGCACACGCACCGCACAGGCCCACATACCATACCCAAACAACAACACATCGTAAGTGATCTTTTGGACTACCAACCTCAAATTTCAGAGTGAAAATTGTATGGCGAAGCAGCTTTGGCATGAAAACGAAACTCCAAGAGAAGAAAAGTGTCGCCTACGCCTTTTTGAGACAAACACAAAGGTGAGTTAAGTATATGTGCCTAGAAATATTAATGAGGGCAAAAATGTCTTAAAAGTGTTAGATTTCATTAGTTTGAAAAAGAGTGTTATTTTTACAAAGTGACTTTTCAAAAGTACTACTTTTCCAAAATACCCGATGGAATACTAGCAACTGAGTCATCAGATTGAAACCTTTCTATGGATGTATTTTCATTTGAGCCTACTGCCATCCAATTAGAGCTTTCTCCTATTTCAGTTTGTAAGACGCCTATTGGGCTCATGGGCTTAGAAACATTGTCAAAATTATCTAGGCTAACAGCTTCCATTGGCCTATCACCTTTAGTTTGATATAACCCATCACATCCAGCATTGTCTATACCCTGAGCTACACTGCCACTAGGGTGTCCCAAATAGGGACTAACACCAGTTTGTTGGGAAACCTCTTTATGAAGAATTCATAAATTGTTTGGATTTTGAATTTCTAATGCTTATGCACTTTGACTCTCAGTCAACTGCGCCACTATCGTACTCCGAACTCCTTCCTCCGCATCATGTTCTACGACATGGCTCCGATTCACTTCTTCAATCACATCTTCATCTCTAATCACTTCTTCATCTTCAATATCCTCACTTTGCATATGCGCTCTCCCCTCTACAGCCACCCTCAAGTCATCATTCTTCCCCTCTCCAGACCTTTGACGTAATCCAGATTTATCAACCATAGGAATTTTTGAAAGTTTATTGAATGGAGTTGAATAGAAATAGTTATTGGGCTCTTCAATGACAATGATTGAATATAATTTACCATCCACTTCCAAGTTTAAACATTTCTTGTATCAAAGCCTTCTCAGTGGTAGAGATCAATACTCTCCAAATATCAATATGTTTTTTCTCTACTGTATCCAAGTTAGAGGTAACATATTGTCCCCATTTTGTGGCCATATCCATGAAAACCTCATTGTTCCAGACATGAAGCAGAACACCTTAGAAGCGCAACCACACATACCGTCCCCTGCATGTAGCAGTCTCATGCCATGGTTTTATCAGGCTGAACCATTTTCTGAGTCAGTGTCTCTCTGCCAGGGTTTTAGCCATCTCTTCCTTGGTCATGAAGGTTTGTAGAACTTGACATCCCCCCATCGGCCTGGCTTCCACTTGAATATCTTCATGCTTCAATATTTTCTCCATATTTAGAAGACTTTTGAATTTAGTGTGATACGCTTTGTTCATCCACACACTTATGTTTCTCAAATCCTTACCCGCACTTCGTTTTTCTTATTCACTTCCTTTTCCTTCTGTTGAAAAAAAAATTATATGAATAGAGGTAAATAAAGATGGAAAAACTAGAATAGCTTCAAGGCACATAATCGCTTTCTTTTAGACAAATTTCTCTCTTTGATAGGTATAACAAGTGCACAAGGTATGTGAGAAAAAGCCTTTAGGATACAATGAAGTCTCTAATTTTTCGTTGAAGTTCAAAGATCCACTATTTGAATCAACCCTGAAACACTCTATTTATAGGAATACTTGATGATGCAACTCCCTCAACTGCACTCAAAGAAACTTATCTATACACCTATTCAATTTGAATTGAAAACTGCACATGACATATAACTGTCAATGACAGTTACATGTACATGCACCATACAAATGCCTCTTGCACCAAGAGACATGTATCTCTTAATGGTGTGGCTCTTCACATAGCCATTGATATCCATATAAATAAGTTTCTGTCAAGTACAAAGAAAAACAAAAGTTTTTGGAAATATCCAACACCCTTATTTTCAAAATACGTATATATTATTTAATAAAATTATAAAAACTTGAAATACATTAAAACCAATAAAAATACATCATCAATGGAAAATAGTACATAGGTGAAAAGTTTTTTTGGGCTTGAACTTTAACTTAGTATAAACAAATCAAAGCTTTATCAAGGTGCTCTGGTGTATGGATCTTGAACCAAGGACCCTTGTAGATAAGTCGGAGTTGTCATACATACTCAGTCCTGAATTTATAGTGTTTCTTTACTTCGCACGCTTGTCCCCTTGTGCAATATCTTGATTTTCGAGTGCTCTAGAATATGGTCAATTTATTTATAGGAAGCCGCCTCACTTCCACACTCTCGTAGGTAAATTCCTTTAGTTGAGTCTGCAAATCGCACTTAAAGAATTTGAGAGTTCGGTGTTTCTCATCAAGATCGTTAGTCAACAAATATGAAAACTAAATGCGGAAAATAAAAGTAAATCAGAACACCACGATTTTAACGAGGAAATCTTACTGGGAAAAACTTCAAGTCTATGAGCGACCAACCTGAAGAACAATCGACTAATCATAAATCAAGAGTACAACTCTATCTTTGACCTAAAGACATCGCTCGTACATCTCATTCATTCAGTGTATGTTTCTCCTCCACACTCAACCCAGCTAGGTAGAGCTCGCTTTTGGCGCCTCCAAAAGACTTCACGAACAAGGAATCACTCCTTCTTACCAAGAACACAAGTGAAATATGAAACTCTCTTTCTCAAACTAATCTCTCTCAATTTACATGAATAATCTCACTATTACAAGAATAATATGAGAGAGAATAAAACAAAGATCAAATAACATGGGCACAAGATTTGCAATAGGTTCGGCCAACTTCAATCTTGATATTGTGTCTTCTTATATAGTGCACGTATCACATGATAAGTTTTGTTAATTCATGATAATAATGACATCTTAATCTCCTGTAAAAGCACTTTGAGATAAGATATTGGTTAATTATCAACAAAAGACTCCAAGACTCCAACTTGATATAGGACAAGAATTGCCATGCAACCAAAAGTCTCCACTTGATATAGGAAAAGAGTAGCCGTTAATCGTATATGACAAGAATCCTACCATGATAAGAATTTATTAACTCATGTACATCAATATGAGATAAAACAAAAGACTTCTTAAAGTGATATAATAAATATCCACTACTAGGAGATTTGTTTAGGCTAAAAGTCAATTACGTAAACAATATAATCCATAACAACTCCTGTCTATATATATATATCACTTATCATGTTTTATTTCAATTCCAACATGTCACACAACATATTTTCGTAATAATCCATGCAAATAATTAATAATCCATGCAAACAATTTCAGACCAACACATGTAAAACATATATCTGTATCGAAGTAGGCTACCTCAAGGTTACTTCACCTGCACAGATTTAGATGATCACGCAATTGTCATAGTTATGATTTTTACAAACCAACAGAATTTATTAAGGATCTTTAATCCAACCTCTAACATGCAGACCCTGACACTAAAACTTGGATTAGGACATGAGGCACACCAGAATTTTAAAAAACTAATTACTATCATTCTAAACCAAACTTTTAGCTTGTTCATACCCATTGAACTTTAGATTATATTTCAAGTCCAAAGTTGGGTTCCCACTAAACATAGTTGAGTTTCATATAGACCGTAGCCCTATTCCTTTAGATGTCTTTAAGATCATCTCTCCTGATAAACCTTTCGTCAAAGGATCAGCTAAATTTGCTTTGGACTCTATATAAGCAACAGTAATCACTCTCTTTTTGAGCAATTGTCTCAAAGATAGATGTCTAAGACTTGTGTGTCTTGACTTTCCATTAAAAGTCTTATTTGTGACTTTATAGATTGTTGCCTGATTATCACAACTAATCATCAATGCAGGAGTAGGCTTTTTCCATAGTGGTATATCTTCAAGTAAATTTCTAAGCCATTCTGCTTCTTTAGATGCATCGACTAATGCAATGAACTCTGCCAACATGGTTGAATCTAAAACACAAGTCTACTTCTTGAACTCCAAGATACTGCAGCACCACCCATTGTGAATATCCAACTCATTGTGGATTTAGACTTAGATTCCATATTATTCCAACTTGTATCATTATAGGGTCCGTTTGTTTCACAATTGCATTTCATAGCTCTAAGCTGTAAAAAATTTTGTGCTTAAAGCTATGAAAAATATTGTGTAAAAAATTGTGGAGCTCACAGCTTTAAGCTATATAAAATGTTGTGGGGGTGTTTGGTTCATTTTTCTCTTAGATTAATTTTGTAGATAAAATTACAAAAAAAATGTATTACAATAAAAAGTAATTGAAAATTTTTAAGATACGAATGCACAATTATGTAATGTGGTTGTAAAATATTATGGGTCTCACAGTTTTAAGCTCTAAAAAGTTATGATATGATATCATTTCATTTTGCACAGCTTAAAGATGTAAGGTCATAGCTTTAAACTGTCTACAAAATATGACATTTGGTTGGCACAACATTTTATGTGGACCCCACAGCTTCAAGCTGTGCGAAATATGAAGCAAACTCACCCTATATGCTTGCTTCTAATACAACAAGATAGCCTTAATAACGTAACCCATAATTCACAGTTTTCTTCAGGTAACAAAGAACTCTAGAAATTGCTTTCCAATGTTCTTCACCTGGGTTACTCGTAAATCTACAAAGCATGCCTACAACATACGTCATAGGGGGTCTTGCGCAATTCATTGCATACATAAGACTCCCTACTATACTAGCATATTCCAATTGAGATTCACAACGTCCACTATTTTTCTTTAACTTGATATTTGGATCTACAGGAGTAGAGGCTGGTTGACAATCATAATGACCGAACCGTTAAGTATTCTTTTCATGCTTAAGTTTCTTCTTTTAACCATTTCAAGAAGAAAAATTAATTTTGCAATATTTATTTCGACTTGAAAATCTTCTACAAGGATTATTCCAGCATTTTTAAGATCACTAACAAGAAGTTGAAGTTCATGCACTTGTGCAAGAATTGACTTATCATTAGTCATTTTAAAATCAACATAATTTCCAATTAAAAATTTGTTATAATTTTCACATCCCCACACACCAACAAACATTGGGTCATATATGAATTGTCCGGTTCACATGAATACAACGAGCTCGTACGACTTTGTTTCTCTTTAAGTGTAACAAGTGGGCTAGACCCAACTCACTACACAAGAGAAAAGATCTTGTAAGTAGTGAGAGGTGGGCTAGCACTTATTAAGTGCTTGAAATGGATGTGGGACTTTTATAAAATTTACGATTACTTGCCTCTTCAATGCGGTGTTTGTTCTCTAGTGCAGCCCACAATTCCTTTGTTGTTTGTATGGTGCAATGTGTGCTATACACTGAGTTGGAGAGTGTGTTAAGTATGTGGCCTCGACATAGAAAATCATCCTCCTTCCTCTTGCGTTGTTTCTCCAATATTTCTTCAAAATTCTAGTCGGACTATTCAGGATCTTCCACTACATCGTCTCTGAGGATGTAAGCCAATTTGAGAGTGCCAATGAAAAACAACATCTTCTCTTGCCACCTAGTAAAATTCTGGCCATCAAAACAATCAAGACAAACAATATCTTGATTCATAACTCGAATGGATTGAGACGTAATAGAATCCTCCATTTAAAACGAAAAAGAGGATTTATCTAAACTGTTGAATTTGTTTTATATGAATGGAGGTAAATCAAGATGGAAAAACTAGAATAACTTCAAGGCACGTAATCGCTTTCTTTTAGACAAATTTATCTCCCTTTGATAGGTATCACAAGTGCACCGGATATATTGGAAAACCTAAAAATCTTTGCTAAGACTCACTATCCACCACAAAACAATCAAACAATTTATAAGAAATGATAAATTGAAACTTTCAACAAGTATATGATGACAACATTCACAACAAGGTTATGACCAGACTCTTGTTGTATGATTCTCTCTTAAGTGCATGTACAGTGCATGGTGTCTGCCTCAGTACTTGTATTTTCAATTGAAATCTAGCATGATGTTTGCATCAATTAACAATCAAGAACTCAATAAGATAAAAGAGAATATGAACATCACAAGAGTTCTAATATATGGTGTTTGTACTTAGATATTCAAGAATTGATTTCTCATAATTCTTTTTAACCAAATTATATGTTGCAAACAAGAGCATATTCAACAAGGCAATTGATCATATTCTACAACAATTAATTCCAATAAATGTATCAAAGTTAGTTATTCAAAGGAACAACACTATTAGAATTCACATATCATGAAAAAAATCAAAAATCATCATCCTTGTAAGAAAATACGAAATCCACACACTTAAAAAATTGAAATCATGTTTAGGGCTTCAAAGTTAAGCCCTAACTACAAAAGTTTAATTATACATAAACAAGTAAAACATAAAACTTAAGAAATACACACTAAGAATGCCTTTTTTCTCCTCCTTTGTTCTTCTCACCAAAAGATTTGTTCTTCTTCCTTTGTTTCTTTAAATCTTTCCAATCTCTCATCACCAAAGACCTCCCTTCCTTTTATAGACAAAACATATGAAAAATATCATGCAAATAGCATGATATTTACCATACAAGTGGAACATAAAATACAAATATCATACAAGCTATTTATGCGATGTCATGGATGACATAACTCCACTTATAGATGAAATATTCCACAATTTCGTAGGCTTGGGTTGAATGATAAGTAAGCATGACTAAAACTTGACTTATAAACCTGCAATATTGCATCAAAACAATAAATTGATAGTCAAAATAATATTTGAATTTAAGGCACAAAAACTATCACTTTCAAGCTTAATCATTCATAAGTGTCTATATTTAACCAACTTCTAAATTTATATTTTGGCACTTATCAATCTATCTTGAGTTTTAATCAAAAGTTTTTAACAGAAATGGTGTCCTGTGTTGAACTGTTTTTAAGTTTGTGGGTGTATATTTTTAGCTTTTCTTCCTAGCTTTTAATGCTTGGGGATATCTTCCCAACATGCGTTGTTACTCTATATTTAATTAGGTCACAGTGGATTCATCATTTTCTCAAAACTTTCTAGCAGTGGAATAAGTTTTGTTTTGTTTTGTTAGAGATTGAATAATTGTTTTTTTTCCTTTAACTTAAGGCAATTTCACTAACTCAAATCAACAAGAAGAGCATTACAGATAAAATTTGGAGGCGTACAACCCCAAACTTGGACAACAGGCTTAGTTGTTTATGTTATTTCAGTTGTTTTTGAAGGTACATTGTCATTGTTATGAAGATTATTTGGTCTTTAGTTATTTACATTGTATGTATTTTTTTGGGAGGTATATGCTTTGTTTATTTTTTGTTTTTTGGTTGCAGGGAAGGCTTTTTTCAGTATTTTTTATTATGTGATACTTATATGATACCTTGCTGATTTTGTTCATACTGCCTCCTATTTATAAGGATGGGGGACGGTATTTTCCTTCTTCACATTATTCTTTAGATTCTTTGTTTTTTAATTTTTTTGTACTGTATGTATTTTTGGGGAGTTTCTGCTTTGTTGGTGTTATGTTTTTTTGTTACAAGGAAACTTGTTTCAGTAGGTTGAGTTTGGGTTTCTAATTTTTTTTCTATTTTCCTTCTTCGCATTATTCTTAAGATGCTTTGTTTTTTTTAATTTTTCTCTACTGTATGTACATATTTTTTGGCAGGTATATGCTTTGTTGATTTTTTGTTTTTTGGTTGTAGGGAAGGTTGTTTTAGTATTTTTTTTATTATGTGACACTCGTATGATACCTTGGTGATTTTGTTCATACTGCCTCCTGTTTATAGTGATGGCGGACGATGTTTTCCTTTTTCGCATTGTTCTTTAAATTCTTTGTTTTTTAGTTTTTCTGTATTGTATGTATTTTTGGGGAGTTTTATGCTTTGCTGGTGTTAAATTTTTTGCTTATTAGGAAGCTTGTTTCGGTAGTATTGATTCTGTGATACCCTTACGTTCCATTGGTGGATATCATAGAGATATCACGTAGGTATCACAAAACAATCACCAGGTTATCATAAATTATCATCAATTTGAAGCAGTATTCTCACATGGAATCTTAGTGTTCAACATAGTCAAGATGGTATCATAGATTAATCATAAATGTATCAAATATTATCAAACGTGACATGATGAAAAGTCCATAATGATGTACCGACTTGCAAATTCCCCATATAATTATGAGATAGGGCTTTAGGGCCCATTTGGTTTCATTGATTTTTACTCGTAATAGGAATCCTATTACTAGTAATTAAATTGCAATGAGTTGTAAATTACTTTCCTGATTTGTTCTTCAATGTTTGATTTTAAAAATAATTATTACTGGAGTTTTATATTTAAATATAAACTTATTTTTTATTATATATTGGATAGACATATATGTATATATATATATATATATCATTTCCTACAATATTTTTTAGCACATATATAATTATATATATAATTGTGAGTGTATATATATACACACACATATGTATATATAGGAAGTTTCTCTCATGAAAACTCATTTTAAGGGCTTAAAATGCAGACTTCTCTTCTTGTTCATCAGATTCATCTAACGGGTGAGGAAATATCCTATCTATTCTCCAGCAGCCCAACCTCACACAAAACGAACGAGACTTCTCCTCTGCGATTTCCTCTCTCCGTCTTCTCCAGAAGCCGTCTCGCGCCTCCTTTCTCTGTCTTCTTCAGCTTGGATTGTCTATCTTATCGCGCCTGTCTTCTTCTAAGCTCGGTGTTCTCCATCGCAGCTCGGGTTCTCATACACGTCAATGCGTTTCTTTCTTCCGGCAGTTCTTCTCCTCTGCTCGGGTTAGACAAGCCCATATTTGACTTGCAATTAGGTTTTTTTATTTTGCTATTGAATAATGGTTTTCTATTTTGGTTCCTCTTGGTAATGCTTCTTGGCTCTCTGTATTGCATGGTTAATTGTGATATGAATATGGTTTTTTGGTTGAATTGTGACTTGTTTGTGGAATGTGAACTAGAACATGGTTTTTTGGTTATGGCTTCAAGTGGATGTATTCATTTTAGTTTATTAAATCTGAGCATTTCTTTGTTGTGGCTAAACCATGTTATGTTTTAAATCCATCCAATTGATGTATTTTTTTTTTGAATTTATTATAATGTAGTGTCACAAATGGATATGGGTTCGACTTCATGTAATGATATAACTTTTGTTCCTTAAGTAAGGTTTGAAGTCATTCCTAAAATTGGGCAACAATTTGATTCATTGGATGATACTCAACGTTTCTATAATGAATATGCAAGGGAAGCCGAATTTAGTAATCGGCTGTGGACTACAAAGAAAAATAAGAGTAATGAAATTATTTGGCGGGAATTTGTTTGCTATAATCAAGGGACTCGAGAAGTTAAGGACTCAAATTATGTTCCAAAAAGAAAACATGGATTAACTAGAGAAGGGTGTAATGCTAAGATCACTCTTGTGAAGTCAGATGTCAATCAAAAGTTCATTGTTTCAAAATTTTGTGAGGTCCATAATCACAACCTTACTACGCCACAAAAAGTGCATTTGCTACAGTCTCATCGATCAATGCGTCCGACAAAGAATGCTTTGACACAACAACTTAGTACAACCATTGTGTCAATTCACCAATAAATTAGTATTTTGGAATTAGAGATCGGAAGTATTGATAATATTGGGTGTACTGAGAAAGATTTCTACAACTCTAGACGGGATGAGGCTAAATTGTATGTTGGACATGATACTCAAATGTTATATGAGTATTTTGAGGTTGAAAAGGAAATTAATTATAAGTTCTATTTTTCAATCGATATGGATGAAGAAAATAAGTTAACTCATTATTTTTGGGCAGATGTAGGGTGTAGAAATGCATATCATACTTTCGGAGATGTCATAGTATTTGATACTACTTCTAATACAATTCGATACGATAGATATTTGCACCATTTGTTGGAGTCAACCATCACGGACAAACGACCTTTTTCGGATGTGCATTCTTGAGTTATGAAACGACCGAGTCATTTTTATGCCTTTTTCAGCAGTTATTGTCGGCGATGCCAACTGGCCAATCCAAAATGATTATCACGGATCAAGATCCCGCAATGGCCAAAGCCATAGCTCAAATACTGCCGAACACTGTGCATAAATTATGTATGTGGCATATTCTAAACAAATTTTCAAAGAAGTTAGATGCAATAAAACAAAAAGATTACTATCATCGCTTTCAGAAGTCAATATGGAACTTAGAGACTCCAGAACAATTTGAAATCCAGTGGAGTGAAATTATTGAGCACAGTGGTTTGTCGACCAATGAATGGTTAAAAATAATTTATGACATTCGCTCCAAGTGGATTCCTGCATTTATTAATGATACATTTTATGCAGGTATTCTATTCTTTTATAACCGGTTGTTAGTACTCCATTTTTGCTTTGCCATTTATTGACATTTGTGATTGTTTTGTAGGTATGTTTAGCAGTCAAAGGGCAGAAAATTGTCACGCTTTTTTGAAGTCTTACATTTTGAAGAAAAATTCTTTGATGGATTTATGGTGAGGCTTGCCAGAGCAATCAAACATCAAAGACATCAAGAGATTTCTTTGGATCACAAAGACATCAATGAACAACCCATTACGAAGACTATGTTTTCTATAGAGAAGTCCATGAGTGAGTTGTACACACACTCTATATTTTACAAAGTTCAAGATGAGTTGTTTCAAGCATGACATATATTGCAAGAATTGAGAATGAGGGAGAGGGAGAGGGCTTGTGCATCTATAATGTTGGGAGGGTTGATAGCAGTCTACAAAGTGTGAGAGTAGTCATTGAGGATAAATCGTTGAGTCGTATGGCTTGTAATTGTAAGAAGTTTGAGTCATGTGGATTCATATGTCACCACATATTTGCAGCTTTTAGTAGGGTGCAATTGCATGCTCCACTGCCTAGTATATATGTACTACATAGGTGGACCAAATCTGCAAAATCTATGTGCTCCTATGGAGGCAGTCAAGAGATAGGGTTGGGGTTAGTCTTGAGGCATCCTACATTAAGTAAGCTTACAAGAAGTATTGTCGAGGCCGCATTGGTTAACAATGACACATATAAGGTTGCAATTGAGATGTTGGAGTTACTCCAATACAATCTTAACAATGACGCCAAATGGTGGAGGAAAATCTTCTGTACCTAGTGTTGCTCTTTCACAACCGGTTTACAACGACCCTGTAAAGGTTGTGGAAAAAGACTAAAGGGAGGTAAAGAACCTGCAACAAAAAAGATACGGCATTGTCATGGTTGTGGGTTAACAGGGCAATCACATGACAAGAGGAATTGTTCGGCTCTTAATACTATGTAAGTATTAAACGAAAATGTAATTGACTATCATGTTGTATGATTTTGATTTAGTTTTTTGAGGTGGTTACTATATTTTTTTCATGTGTAGGAATGACTTCACTATATGATGCTGTGGTGATGGAGCTGCTGTAGAAATGTGGTTGCTGTGGAAATGGAGCTACTATAGAAATTGGGCTACTGTGGAAATGGAGCTGCTATAGAAATGGGGCAGTTGTGCTGCTGTTGCTAATGTGTTAATGTTTATGTACTTTTTTTGTGCTATGTGTAATCTTTAAGTAAAATATTGTAGTGTAACACTTTGAAGTTATTGTAGTATAAGAGTTTGAATTGATTGTAGTTTAATACTTTGAAGCAATTGTACTCTAAGACTTTGAACTTTAAACTTTGAAGTAATGGATATGGTGATGCGGTGATGGAGTTGCTATAAGGATGGGACTGTTTGATGAAGAACTGCCATGATAGAATTAGAATTACCTTATTTGGGGAAATTTGAACTTTGAAGCAATGGCAGTAAGTACACTTAAAATTGAGCTTCTGGTGCAGCAGCATTTTCAAGCTTTTTTTTTATCGTTAATTTTATTGTTTTTGAACTATTCTTGATTCAATTGCCATTTGATAAAAAATTAAAATGAGACCAGCCGGGTGCTATATGTGCAAATGGCCAACCAAGTCAAATATAAAAGATAATATCGTTAAGCAACTTTCAAACTTGATATACTATATGTGCAGATGGCCAACCATGTCAAATATAAATGACAATATCATTGAGCGACTTTCAAACTTGATATACCTTATGTGGATATGGCTAACCTTAGGGATGGCTAGCACCATATCCCCAAATACTCCACAAAAGATTAAAAAAATATCACCTAGAATCATAGCTAAACAACTTTCAAACTTCATGAAACCAATTTGCGCAACTTTCAGCAATTTATCAACCAAATGCTCTTCCAAATCCAAACTTGATCAAACCAATTTACTCAAATTTTAGCAATTTATCAACCAATGCCTTAACATTTTTTCTTTGTTCATCATATATCTGTTAATGTTCTCGAAAAAATGAATCAACCAATGCTCTACCAAATCACGACAATTTTGATCAAACCTAGAATCAAGACACAAACCATAGTGACATGAGATAAACAAATCATAGTAAGATGAAATCCTGAACTGAACTGAATGATCATTTCAATCATTTTCCTCGAAGTCTGAAAAATCAAAATCCATTACAAGAACAATTAACAGTGCAGTCCAATTAATGATTAGCAAAATTGGAATACTCCACAGAGAAGAAGATCGTGAAGGATAGAGAACCCGAACAGAGTAGAAGATAGGTTATGAAGAGAATATGGGTGGAGGTCGCGATGGAGAATCTGAGCAATGGAGAAGACAAGGACGGAGGTCACGATGGAGACCTCGATTTGAGGAGAAGACATGTCTCTTAGGAGAACCCGAGCAGAGGCGAGTCGTGATGAAGACGAGAGCGAAAGAACCCTAAAATCGCTACTAGAGAAGGCATGACGCTAGAGGGCTGCTGGAGAAGACGTAGAGAGGAAATCGTAGAGGAGAAGTCTCATTCGTTCTGCACGAGGTTGGGTTGCTGGAGAATAGATAGGATATGTCCTCACCCATCAGATGAATCTAACGGACAAGAAGAGAAGTCCGCATTTTAAGCACTTAAGATAAGTTCCCATGAGAGAAACTTCTTGTATATATATACATGTATAACTTGTGAATATATATATATACACATACATGAGCACATTATGTGTACTATGAATATTTTATACATGTGTGTATATATATTCATGTATATAATTGTGCACATATGGACAGTTGTGTGTACAACTGTGCACATGTACATACATGTGTATGTGTGTATAACTATGCATATAGGCAATTATAAATGAATATATGCGTAGTTATAAATAAATATTATATAATATAATATGCATAGATGCTTATATATATATATATAGTGACTTGATCGAGCACGGGATCCCGCACTTACCAATCAGTGCGGGATCCCACTATAAATGGTCATCCATTTTAATCGGACGGCTAGATCAAAGTTTTTATTTTTAAAAAAAAACAACCATTTTTTGCACTAAACACCGCCTCTCTATTCTCCATCTCCTTTGTCTTTGTATAAAAATGTCAAATGAAAATCCAGAGGTTGTGACCTCTTGCTTAACAAAACAACAACACTTGAAAAGAAAAGGAGCTTACAATACTTATCCCAAATCTCAAACATACTCCCAAATCCCACATATTAGGTCTCTCTATAGTCGATCAATCACTTAAGCATGTCCAGATCCATCTCCTTTGAGGTCTGTCTATAACACTATCTCTCTCTTCTCAATCTCGCATGCATGGTCTCTCTCATCTCAATCTCACACACATCTGAAAGGTCAGTTCAACAGTGAGAAGGAAAACCCATCTTTCTCTTCATCTCTCCTTGATGAGATTTACCGTTCAAACGATGTCGGAGTCCAAACCTCCTCATCTCCTCTTCTCTAGGCTTGTTAGGTCATTCAGATTCAATTTTTGTGAAGGAATCATGATTGAGACGAGAGAGAGGGAGATCAGGAATAGATAGGTCTCTTTTTCAAGAGAGAGAGGGATGTCACTATAACACCCCAAATTCGTAGGTTAAATTATATGTTTAGGAGCACTTGAATCACTAAAATTGAAATTTAGTTAAATTTATTAAGGATTCTAGAAATTAGATGTACTAAGTAATTTAGCCATTGGACTAAACTTTGTTAAGGTTGGATGGGATGGCAGACTCCTAAATAATAGTAAGGCAATTAGGGAATAAACAAATAAGTCAAGGGGCAGAAGAGTCAAAGTAGGGAAAAATAATTAAATATAATATGCACAGAAATCGACGCAATTGGGTGAGCAAACTAGGGTTGCCGCAAGAAGAGGAACGATGACGGAAGCGTGAACAAAGGTGATCGACGCCTATAGGTCACGAAATTGGTACGAAAATGCTGGGCTCGATGAGACGAATCCAACAGTACCACTTTCGGATTAAAAGGAGGTCTCTAAGCCTGTCAATGGAGAGAGAGAGAAGGTCGCTACTTTCGTGAGGTTCAACGCCAAAAAATGCAGAATCCTGGCCTCCGATCAATAAAAACCACTAGACGTGCCCTTCTCACATCACCCTGACTCGATTCAAGGCTGGCATGTGCTCCATTGCGCCTCCGGTGAGGGAGATTTGAGGATGACACCTACAGGATTTGGAAGACCCGCACGGGAGAAAGACACGAAATCGGGTCAGTCGACCCGGTTCTGCTGTAAGATCGTGTTTGAAGGGCAGACCCGGTTAGGGATGAGTGGACATAGTAATATTTAATTTCTGACCCAAATTAAATCAGAGATAATAATATAAATTAAATTATAATAAATTGGTGCATTATTATGGATTTCAGGGATAAATTGCATAGTTGATTTTATTGTGACTTACGGGAGCGCAATACTGTAAGTAATTTTAACCTGTGTCACAGAATTGAATGCTCAATAAATTGTTAATTTTATAATTCATGTATTTGTGTGTATATATATAGATATGTTAGTATGATTGAGTTATTTTGATGAGACTATTATGGCTATAATATTACCTGTAATGAATATGTTGATTATTTGAGACTCAATTGATTGTGATGTTTTTGGTATTATGTTAGTATGATTAAGTTATTTTAATGAGACTGTCATTGTTATAATATGAGTTGTATTGAATATGTGGATTATTTAAGATTGAATTGATTGTGATGATTGAGTATCAGTGAATTGTGAACCACTATGTAATGATTTATATACAGGTAATGTGTAATGGTTGAATAGTCATGTAATTAAATTTGACTTGGAAATGTGTTATCGGTATAATATTTTTTGTAATGATTTTTACTTATATGAGACTAAATTTATGAGGATGTGCTATCTATATGGATTTTGATACTTATATGAGACTAAACTGGTGATGAAGAGTTAACTATGAATTTTGAACTATTATATGTTGATATGGAGAGGTAACATTTAATCGTTACATTGTGTGAAGTATAACATACCATGGCATACATGACATACACATTAAGGGAAAATGTTTTTACGAATCAGGTACAACTGCTACAGATAGGGTATACTGAAAGATTAAGGTTGAGGTTTACTTGAAATCCAAATGAAAATAGAAACGATTTTGACTGGCAAGTGTTCTTTGGTAGAATACTTAATTGAAGAAAAATCTCGACCGGTTACTCTGTAGCAATTTACCTAGTTTCGAGTACCAAAAAAATGATTTAAATGGTTGACTATTTTTCTAAAGATGAGGTTCATGTGCATTCACCCATAAGTATTACTTGCTAGGCCTTGGCTCACTATATTCTGTGAAGCAGGTATTGACTTCTTAAAAGGTTACGCTGACTTAGGAGTTGATGGTGTCGCCATAGATCCACGAAGAAGATGCTCATGTGATGGAAGCTAGTTTTCGTGGAAGATTTATCAACTGAGTTTTATATTTATGTATGCACTTATAATTAATAGCTTTGATGTATGGTAATAAGTGTAGATTCGGGAATGATGATGAAAGGTATAAGATTCACAGTAGTATACTTAGAAGATATTAATTGGATGTACTACTTATTTAAGATGATATTTTTATTTCAGATTAGGTTTAATGATTAATTTGGTGGAATTGTTTCTCGAAGTGGTTTTGTATTAAATGTAGGGTGAGTTTATACTGTAATATAAGTACCGTTCTGGAATACAAGCCCGAGAATTAGGTTTCGTGGGACCGGGCCTTACAGTCACAGTTGAAGTTTTTTTTATATAAAAAAGCAAGATCTGGCCGTCCATTTAATCGGACGGCCAGGAGTTGGATCCCGCGCTTGATCAACACCGTATATATATATATATATATATAAACACACATACAAGTAACAAATAAATGTGGTGTTATTGCTACAATTACAAATTTGGAGGGTATTATTGTCAAATTTGTGTCACAATGAATATGTAATCCAAATACATGCTTTTACTTTGTATTGTGATTCCTTATTTTTGTAAAGCTTTTCAATATTTGTATTTGAACTTCCATTACAAATTTTCATTTATTTATACCAAACATTGTATTGTAATAGGGTTCTCATTATCATCACAATACTTAACCAACCAAACAGGCGCGTACTCTTTTCCCTTTGCTCTTTAGATTGATATCATATCAGATCTCTCTCACAAGTCATCATCTTTAGTCAATATTACATCAAATGTATTACAAACTTATAACATTTGAAAATTTGGCTGTCAACATTCTTGTTGTATTAGTTTTTGGTTCATTTTTAGTTGGTCCTGGTGTAGCTTAATGTATGTTATTGAGCTTGTATGAGTGAAATTTTTGTTTTAGAATGCTCTTGCTTTGTAATTTGCTTCCCAAAACTTTTTTTTTCCCGGGACCCTCAGTTCTAAAAGCTGGCTCCATCACTGCCGATAATGGCATCTGATCTCCATTTGAGATTACTTGTGCTATCTACCATCGATAGAGATGAGTGCTTGCTAGATTCAAAATTTGTGATGCACGTTGATGCTTATACCAAACGACAATTCAATTCCTCCACAAGCTCCACATAACCATGCATGTCAGGTTCACTATATCTTTACTATCGAAGTTAAAAACACCCAAAATCCATTCAATAAAGCTTGTACGCGTATTTGTAGCCAACCCAACCGCAGGAGAACGTCAGCACTCAGCTGCAACTGGGTAGTAAATTAACATGTGAGGAATTTACTCAGGCACTATAGTACACACTGGACACTTTGGATCGACTTTTACCCTCCTAATCTACAGAAAATCTTTAGTAGGGATACAACTATTGCAAGCACGCGAAATCAGATTCTTCATTTTCGGAGGTATCTTCAAACCCCAAATCTTCCTCCAGTGGTCAAGCGCATGATTTATATTAAGTGCCATTAAGCCATCAGTAAGCTTCTTGTATGCACTGAGCACTGTATATATACCCTTGCGATCATAGCTCTAATAAATCCTACCACTACCCCACCAAAAAGGATTCATCATCCCTTCAAGCTTGGCACAAAGGTCTAGAGGAGTCAAGAAAACATTCATAACAAAAGATGGTTGAGCAAGATTTGATATGAATCTCTTTCCTCGTGCGGGAGAACAGCTTTCGCTTCCACCCATAAAGCAGAGCTTGCATATTCTCCTTTATAAAAAATAATAAAAAAAAGAGTTGGTTTTTATTTCTTCCCACCAACGATGGTAACCTTAAATAGTTTCCATGGTTTTGAGTCAAATTAACATTCAATATAGCACACACCTCAGCTTTTTGCCCGGCAGCCATATTTTTTCTAAACAAGATCAATGATTTTTGGAAATTTATCATCTAACCAGATGCTTGTCGTAGAGATGAAGGCACTATTTAATGTGAGCACATTCTCAGGGGTTGGCCTTGAAAAATATAAAGTTTTCGTCTGTGAAAAATAAATGAGAAATAATTGGTGCACCTCTCGCCACTCAACACCCACGATTCCAGCCATGAGATTCATATTTTCTAAGAAATGTTGTGAGCCCTTCAACACAAATAATGAACAAATATGGAGAAAGCGGACAGTCTTGCCTTAGACCACGCTCAGGCACAATCGAGCTGAACTCCTGACCCTGATAGGCAATTGAATGTCTAACAGAGGTTAGACACATCATTACCCACTTAATCCATTGATCTGGGAAGCCCATCCTAGTCATGACATACTGGAGAAATTTCCATTCAATCCTACTATATGCTTTGCTCATATCCACCTTTAAAGTTGCATATTTATCTCTACCTTGACGTTTTGTTGGAGATAATCCAAGACCTCATCGGCGATCATAATATTATCCGATATCGAGTGCCTGGGAACAAATGCGCTCTGGTAATTAGGAATCACAGATGGCAAGACCAACTTCAGCCTATTAGCCAACATCTTGGAAAAAATCTTGTAGAGAACATTACAAAGAGAAATAGGGCACAAGTCAGTCACATATTCAAGGTGCTTCTTCTTTGGGATCAACACAATAGAGATGTTATTTAAGCCGTCAAGTAAGGTCGATGAATGGAGGAAATTCAAATATGCAGCAACCACATCTTGACCCCCTATACCTCAGAATTGTTGATAGAATGCAGGGTTCATACCATCAGAGCCTGGAGATTTATCTAGATGCATAGAAAACACTGCATCTCATACATCTGAAGCACTGAAATCTGAAACTACTAGCTGCTTCTGGGTGCTAGTTATTTTAGTGTCAATACAGTTCAAGACCTCTTCCCCATTACTACCTCTAGAAGTAAACAGATCCCGAAAATAATCCACCAAAATATCACCCAATCCATCCTCCCAAGTCCTAATCCACTATCCACTACTATCTTTCAACTGATTTATCAGATTATCTTTTCTCCTGGAAAAAGCAGAAACATCGAAAATGAAAATGAGAATTGCAATCCCCGCCCTTCAACCGGTGTTGTTTAAGCCTGTTGTTTTCAAAAGTCCTCTTGCTGGGCCAATTTTCTTGTTTTAACTTGGCGAATTGATCCAGAGACACCGCATCTCGCCGAGGCCAAAGCACTTTCATCTGGTGACGGCATGCAAATAACCTGTCCTTAAAGCCCCGAGCTATGTCCTTCCTCTGTAACATCAAAGCCTTTCCACACTTGTCAATTTTCATTTGAATAGAGTTACTGGGACCATTTCTCCAACTCTGGACAATAATTTCTCGAAAAATCTACATTTTTCTTCAGCTTGTCTAAATCTAAATTCTGTTTTAAGTGACTATTTTAATTTACTTTCAAGTTGTTTTTATGAGGACGTATCTCGTCGGCTTCTCAATGAAACACTTCTATGGCAAATTTGGATGATGTGATGGAAACTTGTTTCTTTTGCAAGCTTATATTTGGGGAACACAACTTCAACATTGGGCAGCAAAGGATTCGTTTTGACACCCTAAAGAACTTTACCCGAACTTCTCTGCATTGTACAAATGTTACTTTAAATCAAGTACATTTAAAGAATTGAAGTTTTGACACTGTTGAATTGACAACACACAAATTCATAACAATAAACTTCCTCATATCTAAGCCAATTTGAAAACTAGTTTTACATGCCACAAAGAAACCTGAACATCGCAAACCCAGTAAGGATAAATCCTACTTTAAGAGGAGCAGCAGCCAGACTTCTGGTTAAGAGGCTGTCCTCGAATCTGCACTGTTGGAGGCCTGGCGTTGTTCAAAGAAGGTTGGCTTGCCATCCTGAAAGACGACCAAATTAATCAATCATCTCTAAATCTATTCATGGATTTTATCAACGCATGTATTTATTTTTTGAAAGCAACTACATCAACAGATTAAACAAGTACATATAAGAAAAACACAGGTGCTCTTCCGCGCAGCACCATACTCTTCCTCTTGCTCAAGTGCAGGACACTAATAAGAGAGACATTTCAGTACCTATTCTTGATCTCAGCAGCCATGGCCATAAAAGCTTGCTCAACATTGGTGGAATTTTTTGCACTCGTTTCCATAAAAGGGATACCAATTTCATCAGCAAATGCCTATACAATGGAAAGGACTCGAAAGAATAAAATTCTGAATGTAAATATTCAATAGGAGAGCACTACTTCTCTTCAGTAAATGTGCAAAATGGGAAGGGAACAACAAATATTACCTTTGCAGTCTCATAGGAGACAACTTTGTTTGCTGTGAGGTCACACTTGTTCCCAACCAAAAGCTTGTTAACACTTTCACTTGCATAGCGATCAATCTCATTCAACCATTGCTTAACGTTATTGAAGCTCTCTTGGTCCGTGACATCATAAACAACCTGGCAAAAGAGACCAGATAAAAATCAATCTTCATTAATAAATCAAAACACAAAAAATGCATGCACACCCAAATTAAAATTAGATTGAAGAGATAAATTGCAGTACTTACAATGATGCCATGGGCCCCACGATAGTAGCTGCTTGTGATTGTCCTAAAACGTTCCTGGCCAGCCGTATCCCACTAAATATCCAGTAAAGCAAGGAAAAAATATCAGCAACAAGGCATAGCCAAGTCAGATAAATTGGAAGTTGTAAGGCTGACAAAAAGCAAAAAAACTGCTAAAAAATTAATTCAAAACATAATATGACTGGTAGATATCAAATGAGATATTCTTCAATATGCCATAATCATAACCAAAAAATCAGTAAATCACTACTGCTGATGGTAAATTGAACCTTAAAATATGAAGCAAAAGATAACAAATTCAAAATCTTACAATTTGGAGTTTAATGGTCTTTCCATCCTGTTCCACGGTGCGGATTTTCTACAAGACAGAATTCCGGACAATTACTCTCTGACATTTTACCTACATAGAAATTAATCTCCATCCAATGATGGAAAGACAGAGGAAGCCAGAAAAATAGGGAATGATGACTTACAAAGTCAACTCCAATGGTACTGATGTAGCTCTCAAGATATGAATCATCCTGATAGACACAGGTAATGGCAATTAGCAAGAAAGAAACAAACAATATCGCCTTACTCTTCGAAAGGCAACAAGACAACACGTGAACCAAAAATAATCATCAACATGGTAATTACACAAAATATACAATTCCTCAGGAGAATGGAAAGCAATTTTGTGGCAGCAGGGAAGAAAAAATATAGCTATTTCTTCTATGAATTTACAACTAAACAAAAAAGGGGAAAAATTACAGATCATTAGTTTTTCAGTTAGGCAAAGCTTAGAGTACTAATTCTCAACTCTAGCAGCAAAAATGTCGAGCACTGTTAGTCCATGTTGCTGCAACCAAAACGTCATTGAAGACGTAAAAATTCGGAAAAAAGTTAATTTAACAAAAAAATTATTCAGTAACAAGATTAAATTTCCCTAATGGCCAAATTTATAGAGTATGTATTATAAGGATTAAGGAAAGACTAAAGCATGTTATGCTTTTACAAGTTGACGCAATTGCACTCAACAAAGTGACAGTCACAAATACACGAGTTTCAGTTGCACAAATGTAAATAACTAAATACTTTATGAATATGACTAATAACATTGTAAGATATTCCTCAGTAGCTACATGAAAGGAAAATAAGAACTTACAGCAAACCTCAGAAGTAGACATGATTTTCCAACACCAGAGTCTCCGATGAGCAAAAGCTTGAACAAATAATCACTGAAAATATCAGAACTAAGAATATTAAATACATGATCACACAAGAAATGAACATATTCAAATCATAAAACAGACCAACTTGCCACACAGGGTATTAGGCACATCAGGCATCACAAAAACAGTGGCGGATCACATGGAACTCTTTTGCCCCCAATAAGCATAACGTAAAAAATCTATCAAATTGGAAGATTATGCAGGACATCACCCATACTTCAACTAGACTAAACACATTTCACACCTCTGGGATGATAAAAGTAAAAAAGGAAATACGGCACCTCTGTAAAATGAATCATTTATGTGACAATAAGCCATATGAAACTTTTTAGCAGCAAAAAAATGATTACAAAAAATAAGTCCACATGTAGGCTCGTCTGGCAACAAGGGATATTAAACCATACCTAATAAATACTTGATTCATTAATTGCTTTGTGACAATCGATACAATACTCCAAAGTTACAATCTAACAGCTTATATGAATTGATAAGAAAACTCAACAAAACCCCTCTCCTTTCTTCACGATTATTACCTAAATCTTTAGGTCAAAACATAAAATAAACAATGAATTCTGAAATATCTTCTCGCACTGCCAAGCCTTGATGGTGCTGGTTCCAAGACAAACTCCATGGACGAACTAGTCAAATCAAACAAATGTTGTTTAAGAGACAACAACTGATCGACAGATCCATGTAAAGATAAAACCACCAAAATCTAAACAACGAAGGCAATTTAAACCACATCGAGGTTCGAATTTAAAATCGACAGGCAGAAACGTCAAAATTATGAGATCAAATAGCAGAAACGAAAACACGAGCGGTAGAAACAACATATGCAAATTAAAAATAACGGATGCGCGCTAACTGTGATAAACTCACAAAAAGGGAAGCAAAACAAATCCATATATTTAAAGGGCTTAAAGAAATTCCACGGAATATTAGAACTTACTATTCAGGATTCATGATTCCGTCGCTTACAGATCGAAGGAAACGCGAGAACTAAGAAATTAGATGCCGGAGAGCGAATAGATATTCCAGTGGGTTACTTACCGGAACCAGGGATCGTCGGAGAAAGAGCGGATTATAAAATAGGAAGACGAAATCGAGAATTGAATAAAAGGGAGTGCGGGGGATGCGTGTTGTTTTATAGAGCACTCGATTTGTCGTGATTGTTTGAACTTTAAAGATTTGGGATGACGAATTTGCGGGTAGCTCCTCCTTTTCCTTATTTTTTTAATAAGGGATATTGTCACATCAACAGTAAATACCATAATAAATGCTTGCTGACCGACCCAAACACTATTCAAAGCAAAAGGATCCACGGAATTACACTTTCTAGTAAAATGATAGATTGATTAAGAAAATTTGTCACGTTTCACACTATAGAGTGAACGGATAAGGTTGGAACATCTCCAACAAGAAAGTAATTAGGTGGGGTGGAGAGAGCTAGATGAGCGATTGCATCAGCTACTTGACTCCCCCTCTCGAGCTGTGTGAATAACATTACAATTCATTTGATAAAAGATGAATCACATCTAAGGGATTCCATACTATAGAGTGGACGGATAAGGTCAGGAACATCTCCTACAAGAAAGTAATTAGGTGGGGTGGAGAGAGCTAGGTGAGCGAGTGCATCCCCTACTTGACTCCCCTCCCGAGCTGTGTGAATAACATTACAATTCATTTGATAAAGGATGAATCACATATAAGAGATGACCATAGACACAGAGACACATCTGAGTGTTGCAAATGCAACTTGCAAAGCATTTCCTTCAATCACACACCTAGGTAGATTTAGCAAAGTAGCCACTTGGATCCCATAGAGGAAAGTCATCGCTTCAATTGTTGACGGCCCACCTACCAAATACACCTTCATACATCCCGAAGCCACTACCTAACCATCATGGTTACGAATAAGTGCACCTACTCCTCCATATAGGTTTCCTACAGCCCAGCTACCATCAACATTAATTTTTAGGAATCCCATACTTGGAGGCTGTCATAGTAGTAGACACCTGCCAGCCGAAGTGGATGGGGTGGCTTGGACTTACTGCCAGTTATGAATTTGAGCTTGGCTGCCTAAGATTATCGCTTCATTAGACTTAGGTGCTTCACCTTGTAGAATTCCATTGCAGTCAATCCACAAGTGGTTCATCAGGGAAATCAAATTAATTAAGGGAAAAAATCAATAGTGCCAACCAAGCACGACAGCATGAAGGAGAGCCATTGAACACTGTTGAAGGGAGGCTGCAAGTTTGTCGTACATGTTCTCGAGCTGGACATTCCTTGAAGATATGGAGGGAGGACTCATGTGTACATGTACATAAGAGGCATGATGTATCTAGGTTTATACCACGTCTCTCCAAGTTGCAACGTGTGGGAAGGCTATCTAGGCAGCGTCTCCAAGCAAATATTTTGAGCTTGTTCGACATTTTAAGATTCCAAAGCTTCGGTCATGAAATATTAATTTGCTGGAGTGGAGTTCCCTCAGCATAATTAAAAAGAGACTTGTTGGCCAGTCAGTAGACAGAGTGAACCGAAAATCGTCCCGATTTCTCATGAGCCCAAATCAACACATTATTGCATCTCAAGCCATATAAAGCAATTTTCCAAATCTGATCCACCACTTGAGGGCTAAATAGACTATCAAGAATATTTTTGTCCTAGAACATTAATATGAATTAATTAAGTCAGCGACTTTCAGCTTAGGATCATATAATCCCTCAGAAGGGCGACGAAGGGATATTGAGGAAGTAGGGATCCAGTGGTCTTTCCATACCTTCACACTCTCCCCATTGCCAATTCTCTATCGAAGACCTTGTCGGAGAAGGCTGATAGCCGAAAAGATGCTAGACCAAACATACAAGGGAGTGGAACCTCTTGTAGCATCTAGAAATGATGTGCATGGAAAATATCGGTCCTTCAAGATTTTAGTAGAAAGTGAATGCGGATTAGTAATTAAACGCCAGCCTTGTTTAAAAGTGCCATATTGAATTCGCCAAAATCTCTAAAGCCAAGACCACTAGATGCTTTGCTCACACATGCTTTGCCACTTGACCGAGCTAATCTTTCTTCCATTTGCCTTTTGTCTCCACCAAAAGTTCTAAATAAGTTGGTTAAGCTCGTGGCATAATCTGGCCGAAAATCGAAAAGTACTCATAGCATAGCATGGAATTGCTTGGGCTATTGCCTTGAGCAATGTTTCTTTGCCTGCCTGAGCGAGGATTTTCTCATGCCAAACCTTGATTTTGTTTAAGAGCTTTTATTTGATATAAATGAACATAAAGCACCATGACTGAGAGACAAATAAAGAAAGTCTCAGGTACATGCTATCAGTTGGAGTGAAGGACATCTTAAGGGAGTCAAGAATCGAGACTTGTCCATTACGGAAAACATTGCCGCTAAAGACAACCAAAGATTTATCCTTATTTATGGCTTGGCCCAACATTGTCTCATAGGTAGCTAGAATTTGCAAAATCTCAGATACTTCAACATGAGAAGGTTGGCAGAACAATAAGGTATCATCAGCAAAAGCTAGGTGATTTACCATTGGAGCACCACGACATATTCTGACTCCATGGATATGAGAAGCTGCAGTAGATTGATTTTAAAAGGTATGAGAGACCCTCGACATAGATGAGGAAGAGGTACAGAGATAGCGGATCCCCTTGCCGTAGGCCTCTCTAGTTCAACCAATCCCTTGACCTTGCCATTTATGATGAAAGAGTAAGTCACTGTGGATACACATGTCATTATAAGATTGATCTATTGGTTTTCAAAACCCATTTTCCCTATAATTCCGCATAAATAGCTCCATTCAACCCAGTCGTATGCGTTGCTCATATACTCATATCAAGCTCGATTGCCATTAGCCCCTTCTTCCAGTCGTGACAACAACACATGTAGTGCATTATCTTTGCAGCTATGATTGAGTTGTCAGAGATCATTCGATTTTCCATAAAGACACTTTGAGACTTCGAAATGATGGAAGGCAAGACCATTTTAAGCCGATTGCATAGACATTTGGATATAATCATATGGATTACATTGCAACGGCTGATAGGACGAAATTATGTGGCATTCTTTGGTGATCTGACTTTGGGAATCAACACAATGAGTGTGTGGTTGACCTGAGAATGAAAGTGACCATGATTCAAGAAATCCAACACAACCATACAGACTTGAGGCCCCACCTCCTCCCAATACATTTGGTAGAATAAAGCAGGGAAACCGTCAACACCCAAGGCTTTGGTTGGAGCCATTTGAAATAAGGCATGTTTAACCTCCACCTTAGTGAAATGAGCGAGAAGCTACTAGTTTTGACTATCTGTGATAGGTACAGGGAAATCATGTAATGACCAGTTTGTTTCAGAGTATACACTAGCTTATACTCTATCACTCATACTCTCAGACACTCTCAGATTTTACACATTACGAGAGCTTATACTCTATGAGACATACTCTGATCCAAACGGACCCTAAGTTAGAGCAGAAGCTATCTCATCATAGTTAGAGCATCAATTACCATCCTGGTCAAATAAACCATTGATTGTATTTCGTTGTCTGCGTTGTGTGGTTTTTTGGTAAAAATATCTGAAATTTTGATCTCCGACTCTCAGCCATTCTTGCCTAGATCTCTAATGCCATTTGGTAACCACGATCATTTTTGTTCAAGCTTCGATACCGACAACAGCTTCTATAAGGTACATTTCCTATAAAATAGAAACAAAATTTGAAAATACAAATTAATTTTTTATCATACCTCAAAATTGAGGTACATATGTCCTTTTATTTAGACTATTTTAGGATCTAATTAGTATATATTATTTACTACTTATGGGAATTTTCAATTTGTATTACAAGAAATAGGGAAAAAATGGTCATTTTCCACACTCGAAGCTGTAAAAGAACACCTAGATTTTGGACTAGGGACTACCCTATTTGAATAGGCACCTAAGCTGTTTGGACAACAATAAAAATCAACACCAAAAATGGCAAAAATCTGTTGGGACATAATACCACCTTATCCGGATAAAAGTACCCACTTTCAAGAAATAAAAATAAAAATAGTAATTTTTATAAATGAAAAGTTGTTTGGTCCGGACATGTCATTGTGTTGTCGGGACAAACTATTATGTTGTCCGGATAGACAATGGGGATTTTAGATTTGAAAATGTAATTTTTGGGGTGTTTTTAGGAATTCGTTACCATTGGGATTCGACTTTGTAAAGGTAAAATAGGTATTAAGATGTAAGATAGAGAAAGTTCTTGTTCTTTGTCTACTATCTCTCTAGGATCTCTACCTTAAATCATTTTAAGGATTTCGTTTTTATAAATTATGTTGTTTGCAATTGTGATGTGTGAGTAGTTCTCTTTTTTAGTTCTTAGTCCTAAATGGTAGATTGAAAGCTTGATTACTCAATGTATGATTTCTAGAATCCATTGTTATGTTTTTCAACTTTCAAGAAGAATCCATTATTATGGTTTTCTACTTTCAATTTCTTGATAGTTGTTGTTTGAGTATTCTTAAATGAGAATGTAGTTGTTATGATGGATAAATTAGGAGTATGAATCTAGTTCGACGATTAGACTAGGCACCAAAGGGGAACATTAATCCACAACACTTGGTGTATCGTGTTCTAAGCATCCATTGATAATCTATAAGTTCTATAACCAACATTGCTTGTATGAAGTCTTCAAAACTCAAATACAACTTCATTAATTGAATTTTTTTTTTATTATACTTGAATGATTGATTTTATCTATGTTGAGCATGAAAGTGGATCATATACCTGGATGGATTATGATTAGAACCCTTTAATTGATTGTTAAATCCAACCATTTACATTACTCATTTTAACCGAATGTCAAATTACCGATTGAAATCAGCTTATGCTTACTTTCTCACATCATATTTGTTATTTGTTATGAATTACATCTTACATGACATCCACTCTAAAATCTGAACACAAGCCTCCTTATGGTTCAATACCGGTCTCACCGAAAGTATTACTTACTAACTACCTTATACTCGAGGTAAGCATTGTATTTACCTCAAGTATAAGGTGGTCCATAAGTAATACTTTTGGTGAGAGCAGTATCAAACCCCATTGGTTACATATTTGAATTCCACAAAAACATCCCAAAAATTAGATTTTCGAATCTAAAATCCTTGTTGTCTATCTGGACAACATAATGGCCTATCTAGACATAACGATATTTCATTTATAAAAACTACTATTTTTATTTTTATTTATTGAAAGCGGGTGCTTTTTGTTCGGACAAGAAGGTTGCCAATGGAAAACTCTGATAAGTGGTAAATAATACATAAACACATAAATATATACTAACTAGATCCTAAAACATTCTAATTAAGGGACATGTGTACCTCAATTTTTAGGTAAAATCAATTTCTTCCTCTTTCATAAACCCTAATACACAAGCCATACCTCTATTTTTGAACAAGCAAGCTTCCTCATTCTCCTCCAACTACTGAGAATATGACAAATGATCCAAAAGAATGATACAAAGAGGTATAAAAAGAGTAAGTATTCTTATATCAACTTCTTTTCTGTTATTTTGTTTCTTGTCATTGATTTGGGTACATAGATTCATCTATCACTTCAACTTTCAAAAATTTTATTGATTATGTACAATATATATGAAATATGTCTGATTATATCTGTTTTATTGTAAAATGTTACATATACTGTTTGTGAAATGTTCTTTTGATTTTTTTTGGAGTGTTCTAGTATCTATTTATACTATTAAAAAAAATTCTTTGATTTTGAAAAGCCTACTCTGAATTGTATGTGAGTTTTGTGAATGATATGTGGTTCTTTGGACTTTTGGCAATGGTTTGTTTTGGGTCTTAGAATTGTATTTTCTACATCACTTGTTTACTTGTTATGTCATTTTTCCTTTTCTTAATGGACGAGTTTGACATTGTTTATATCGAAGTGTTGCTGCATAATATTTTTTCCTGATATTTTCTTAGTGTTATTTTGTTATTTATTGTTCTTGAATCATATTATATAGTTGTTTCTCTTAGTTGTTCGATTTTTTCTTCATCTCAATCACATCATCATTCCACTTTTGGTTATGAAAAAAATACTCTGAACTATCAATTATATATTAAATATATTTGATTATATCTATTTTATTGTATCTATTTGTTGTAAAAATTTACACACTATTTTGGGTAGGGGTGTCCAAATCTGATCCACAATCGAGGAACCGATTTGAACCGTCATTATTCATTTTTCGATTTCAATTTTTTGGTTAACGGTTTCGAATTCGGTTATGAATTTATAGATTTTTCGGATTTGGTTTCGGATTTAACTGAAAAAACCACATAAATTGTATGTTTTATATATTTAGTTATTAAAATAATTAAAACCCAAAAATCTAAGATTTAAGCCCAAATATAATTTTCAATTTCTTCCCTAAGGATTGAAATAATATGTCTACTCATCCTCCTCCCTCACTCGTCCATCGACTTCATTCTCTCAATGTCGATCCACAATATTTTAAGGCATATGTTGTGAAATGAAAGAAAAGAAATCAATACAAAAGAAACTTCATCCTTCAAGCTTTTCCTTTTTTCTTATTAGATCGATGAAATGGTTCTTAATTAGAAAATTACAATATCAAAACACATGTATTTCTATATTTTTAAAATGTTAGAACATGTTTTTGCCTTTTTGTTTGGTTATCTGAAAATTGATCCGATCTGAACCTAAAAAATTTAGTTTTTTTGATTTGGTTATCCGAATTATATTTTTGGGTTATGGATTGTAAAATATCATAACTGAAACAATTCGGAGATTTCGATTTCGGTTAAAAACCGAACCGAAAACCGAACGAACACCCCTAACTTTGGGGTAGGTTTTTCTAGTTTTTTGTACATTTCCAACTTATATTGCAACTATCTTTTTTTTTACATAAATAGGATGGACAAAGATAATAGAATTTGTGAAAAAAATTAGGGTTGAGGTACAACAGATCCAACTTTCAAGCAATAAAGATGGTGATTAATGACTTTCAACTAACCACTGACCAAAAAAATTGACTTTCTGGAATGTATTCAGGTATTTTTAAATGATAAAATTTTTGAAGAAGATTATGAAATCAGACAACACTACTTTAAGAATTCATAAACATATGACAAGGAACACTGGTGAAAATGATTTATGATCAACATCAAGGACATACAACGGGACATGAAATAGTGAATATTGACAATGACAGCAAACCAAGAGGAGGACAAGTGACATCAACATTTATCAAGAGAAGATTCACTCAACTACAAATCGGCTACATCATATTTGAAGGAAGCTTATGTTTCCCATCATGTGGGAACATCAAAAAACAAAAAACAAGATGTTGCAAGAATCTTGTCAATCTATGCATGTCATTACCTTTTTTCTCAAACACTAGATCACAAATACCATGAAGTTTCATTTATTATGTGGAAGAATTTGCGTTGGGTTTGTACCCAATCAGATTATGGAAATTATGTGATAGCAGCTTTGAATTTGTCTACAGTGGAGTAACCTAGAGTAGGTTACCTTAAATAGTATTTTATCCATGGCGGATTTGAGCCTCATGGATTAGGACAACGTGCTAATAGAGATATGATTGTCTCTTTTTTGGATAATATTTTTTGTGCAGTCGTTATGAGATGTAGATAACTTTTATTCTAGTAGTTAATTGGGTAAGTTTAAAATTCCTAGAGATAAAATTGATAAAACCTTTATCTGATATGATTTTATCTTCTAGAGGGTTTCTATCTTGTAGGTAAATCTTTATCTCTTTAATGATAACTTTCTCTGCCTCTCCATAGTGTTATAAGTTCTCTTGAGATTTACGATAGTAGTGACTGACGCTTTACGTAAAAAATCAAAGTTCTTGTTTATTACTTTGTGCAAAAGAGAGATATTTGTTTGTAAGTGATCATGCTGCTCATCCTACATGAAGAATACTTGGTCCAGATAGTGATTGCTCATGGTCGAGTTCTCAATAGTATTTCATCATGGTAGTTTAGTCTTTGGTGGCTGTTGGGTTTAAAATCCCCTTCTAGCAAGTGCACTAGTCGAAGGGATAGCACAAATAGTCAGTAGAGATCGTATCCACAGAGACAGAGTTATAATTGATCCAAATGTTTATTTATACATATTTATGAACAATGCAATAAATTAAAGTTCCGCTCAAGTTGATTTGGTTCACAATTTAATAAAAATGCAAGCAAGAAAGGTAAAGTGTTTTTGGAATTTTTATATTGAAGAATGCAAATGCTAATGCAATTTATCACTAGGCAAGTTATACTAATGCAATGAGTTCAAGTAGAACAATGAAGCACCAAGACTTCGAAATCCACCAAGGGTCAATGATGTGCAAACACAACCAATTCACTCATACATTTATCAATTCGGGTATAACGAATCCATGCCTAAGTCGGTTTTCCCACACTCAAGTCAATTTCCCTTATATCAATCACTAGCCATCTTATTGGTCTAGGATGGATGTTCCTATCAATATTCTAGCCATCTTATTGGTCTAGACATGCATAAGAATTCATGAAAGCTCAATGGAAATAGGATTCATACAAACTTGTTCCAAACCTAATGAAAACAACAATTGCAATCTAAGGTCCCAAGAAGCATGATTAAATAGATATTTCACCATCTACAAAATCCATCAAACAAATCCATTCAAAACCCTAAGTGGTGATCAAGCACAAAGAGTAAGAAGAATCCACAATAATCATAGAAACCAAAGATTTATACCCAAAAAGATTCACATATAAACAAATCAATTCATACAACCATCATTCAACCCAAGGCTTCATCCTAGCCTTGGTGATAAAGAGTTTAGCTACACATAGAGAGAGAAAGAGACAAGCAAAGAGAGAGAAACATATTGGTTGAACCCAAAATTGAAAGAAATGCAAGCCAAGATGAAGAATCCCTCCTTCAAGCCTTGAATCCTCCTTCTTTCCTCCGTTTTTCGCTCCCGGAACGGCCGTTCGATAAGTCTAAAAAGTGTGCAGTTTTTAGGGCTTTCGCGAAATAAAAGCTGCCAATTTTGTGCAGGGGCGCCTAGGCGTGTAGGAAATGCGCCTAGGCGCTGCTATAGAAAATGCAATTTTCCTGAATTTTTGCATTCACCCCTGTTCCGTGCGTGGCCCGTACCGCCTAGGCGTGTATAAATCACACCCAGGATAATTTTTAGGCTTATTCTTGCTCTCATCTTGCCCATATTTGCTACCTTTTTGTTCAGCACCATTAATTGCCTATCAAAATCCAAAACAATATATAAATGTACCAAATTGATAATACCAATGAGATAAGAGAGGGTTATTATCACCAAAAGCAATAGGTATATTCATACCTATCAGTGGCACCAAAGCACATACAATCTTGGTGGGTTGCTTGTAATGCCGCAACCTGGGAGGCACTATTGCTTAGTACCATCTTACTTCATCAGTCTTATATCAGTATCTAATATCCATAATATCAACATTAATCACATTGAAGCCTAGTTATACTATGACTAAGTCGACTTCCAATTCACTGAAAAATTCAATAGCACCTCTTCATATTTCGTAGGGTGCCAACTTAGAAAAAATGCATAGCATAATATATCAATCAATCATTCCAATCATAGGCAAGGCCTTAGGCCATCAATCACCATGCAGCCATATTCTTATTCTTAGTAGGGCCTTAGGTCATCTATCAATATGCAATCATAAATAGAATATTGAATCTTTATACAAAGTAAATAAACATCCAAGACATACACTGTTACCACATCAAGATCCAAGGCTAACAAATTTGGCCTGGGAGTCTGATCACACGGAGCATACTCCTGACTGATCCAACATCCACAGCCAATAGGTGCATCAAGCATATCTCAAGCCATATATACATACAAGTACTAAAGTACTGATAATAAACGAGAGGATATCTCCAAGTGGACTACCTATGTCACGTATGCTCTTGTAGATCTACATCACTGGTACCATAATTGGTCTCACCTATAGGGAGGAAAGAAATGAAAAAGGGCGAGCCGAAGGCCTAATAGGGTAAAAAAGAGTAATAGATAACAATAAGGCTGACTATTCAAGTCCATGTAGCAAAATGCTATCTAAACCATAAACATAAGACCTTACATGAGCATGCTCACCATCAATACCAACTCATGAAAGATTGACCGATTCACATGATCAAAACCAAGTTCATGAGAGATCTAGACTTGGAATAGAACTGACCCATTAGGATCTCCGTGTGTTGCCTCACATGGAAGTCACTTGGTAGAAGTCAAGCCGGGACTATATCCACCATATTTACATGTGACATTCGATCAATCTTAAGGGATTATGAGTCTACATATGCAATCTCCAATGCATGCCAAACATGATTATGTAATATTATTTATCACCAACATACATATATACTACTACATGGCGAATATTCAACAATAACTCATGCTCAATAGAAGATTATGCATGTAAGGGTATGCAACAACATCCAATTATTCAACAATTGAAATACACATAATTGGGTTATTTTCCCTTAGGCACAAATAAGGCGAGGATGAATAATAAAGACCAATGAAGAAATAAACCACCTTTAAATGAAATGAAAGATAGATATGAAGTACATGAGTGAGATTTCCTCTACCTCATTTCCAAGCAAAAGTTGGGCATAGGTACACGATATGTCTATGAATCCCCATACGTCCCCTAAAATCCTACAACAATTATTTATCAACTAAACATTCAATTTTCAATTGACATAATTCATAATCGTTTCTCCAGTTTTGTAGCCGAATTGGATTCCAACACCTATTTCTCCCGTTTCCCTCAAACAAGGTCATAATAACCAAAATGTACAATCGCTCTCCCATGTACTTATCCCTTCAAATCAATAGTTTCAAAACTCCTAATATGTCTTCTTAAACCCACAAATGAAACCTCAAACTCGAATTCTCATTCTAACCTTATAAACCACAAATTTCTCTCTTAGGGTTACACTATAACCCTATCATTTCCTTCACAAAATTGTCTCAAATTTAGAGGTTAGTTACTAACCTTTAAATTATCAGCATATCCAAAATTTAGACTCAAATTCAAATTGAATCAACGAGATCAAAAAAAATTCATAGCTTAAGCACCTTTTTCTCAAATATGCATCCCTTAAACTCTCATTTTCAACACACAAGTATACTCTAATTCATACCCTTATCACATTTATATCATGAATGATATAAAAATATGGCACCACATGAAGATTCGAAGTAAAATCTCACCTTCTTCAATTGAAGGCTTTACAAATCTTTGAACAACACCAATCCAAGATTCCAACTTCAATTCACCAAATAATCTAGCAATCACCATCAAAATATGTTTAACTCAACCCAATTAATCATTAATTGCATCACAATTCAAGGTAGGCCTCATCATTAGGCTGGGTCGAGCCGACTCTTAGAAGGCCATACCCAGCCTTGGCCCAGGCTCATAATGAGGCTTTAGGCCTGAGACAAAAGCCTAGGCCCAGGCTCAACCTGCTCCCAAGGTTCTCGGGCTCTTGGGCGGGCCTGAGCATATACATAACATAAGCAATTTTTTATTGCCAAGGCCCATGGTACAGATCATGCAAATTTTTATTGCCAATGAAAAGGACAAATATTGAACCAATTATATTAAATGATTCCAAAGTTCATTTTGACACTTTGAGATAGGTGCATTTGATGAAAAATGAAAATTAAATGCAAAAATTGTGTACAAATTAATGAAATACAACACTATAATTTTATGTATAATTAAAAAAAATCTACTTGAATAAAGAATAATTGTAGATTTTTTTTATTCATTTGAACAATTTTTTGAGAGTAAAATATGCATCATATATATTGTATATACATCCCAACTAGATTGACACCTATATGAAATATACCTATTAATAATTTACATCTCAAAAGAGCATTCTCCTCATCAATAGTGTCGAGAAGAGCAATATTATGCTTAGGGCCCATATTGATGCAATAAATTGAATGTGCAACTATAAATAGGCAATAGAGAAATTTTCGTTCGCCAACACAATATAATGATTGATGAAGATGACTATATGAGTTCCAATCCAAGTTCCAATTTCAACACACTTTCATGTACAATAAAAATAGAGAAACTGGTTAATAATTTATAACTAAAATAAATTTGACTATTGGAAATTAATGTACTTGAAATGAAAATTAATAGAATAATATACTTAAAAGTGGATGTTGAGTGTTGACTTGGTGTATTAGTATGACCCACGGTGAGGGTGTATGGTAATTGAATGGATCTTACTTAGCTAACAAAAATTACTGGACCTTATCACCAAGTGAGTAGTGACCAAGACACCAACACAACAACACTCACTCACTCTGTCAAAGACTAAGAAAGTTAGAGAGAGACTGAAATCATATACGGTCGACATGAGAGACTGAGATCCGAGTATCAGACTTCGGAAGTCGTAGTAGGTTAATTAGAATTCTAAAGTCATCAACTTGGCAAGATTAGAGAGAAAGAGAGAGATAGAGATAGAGAGTTAGAGAATAGAGAGAGAAGTTTGTTGATGAAAATTATTGTAGATTTGGGTGACTTTATAGGTATAGAAGTTTCGTCTGTTGTCTGATTTCCAACATTCCAATTGCAATGGTCAAATTCACTATGGTCGATGGTGCAGTCGGTGCAGAGACAGTAAAGGTCGAGTCAGTGTAATGCTACATCTTAGGCTCTTAGCCTACTGGTTTATTGACCGACACTTTATTGTGTGTGTGACTTACGCCAAGTGTAGGGTATCGGCAAGTAGTAAAATCCGGGAGTCCGGAGTCGAGTCTCGAGGAGGTGTGTTTAGGTTAATTTGAAGTGGATGCAAATGTAGTGTAATGATGCAATTTCACAATGAATAACAAATATCAAGTTTTTTTAAAGTAAACATAGGCCGATTCAATCGGTAATTTGATTTTCGATTCAAGCAAATAACGAAATTGATTCAGTTCAAACAATTAATTTAAGAACTCTAGTCCTAATCCATCATGGTAGATAATCCTCTCTC
This sequence comes from Euonymus europaeus, assembly GCA_963580455.1. Lineage (NCBI taxonomy): Eukaryota > Viridiplantae > Streptophyta > Magnoliopsida > Celastrales > Celastraceae > Euonymus > Euonymus europaeus. The sequence goes on along the minus strand of OY756957.1, from coordinate 9,157,590 downwards.
ATGCTCAATGTACCCAAATTCAATCATGCAAGCACAATTAAATCAAAAGCATTCAATTAATGAAATTGGACTTGGGTTTATGATGACTTCGATACAAGTGATGTTGGTTAGGAAATCTTCAAGATTTAACGATAAATGCTTAGAATACAATACACCAAATAATATGGATTAATGTTCCCCTTTGGGCTTGGCCTAATCGTCAAACTAGATTTACACTCAAAATCTCTCCAACATAACAGCAACATACTCATTTATTAACACCCAAGTCACAACTATCAAGAAATCAAAATAAGAATTCCATAACAATGGATTCCATGGCATACATTGAGCAATCAAGATTCATATCCACCACTTAGGATTAGGAACTAGAGATAAGGACTACTCACTCATGATCATATCAATAAACATGCTCATATATATAAAAACCAATATTCTTACAGAAGTATAGGATGAAAAACTGCAGAAAAACTTGAGAGAAAAATGCTGGAAAATATGCCTCAAAGCTGCCTCCTGGAATAGTTCCCTTTCTCCAACCCCAAAACTAGGGTTTTACCCTTAGTTTTAATGTTTAAAACCTATTCTACCCTTACAAATTCATTCCCCATTGGTTACAAACTTGATCTACCCAAAATACCCTTAAGAAAATGAGTTTCAAAGTGCAGAATCCCGACAAGTGTCCGGACGGAAACACTGTCGTCCGGACACCTTTGTGCCTCTGTTTTGATTCATGAGTTAACCGTCCGGACGGTCAAAAATACCGTCCGGACGGTCTATGCTGTGTTTTTCAATCTGCCCACTTCCCTTCACAAACCGTCCGGACGGTTAAAAATACCGTTGGGACGGTTGAATAGTAACTTCAGCTTCATTTTCTCCCATTTCCTACAAAATCGACGGGGAATGTTAGAAACGGATAAACAACTAATAAACACATGATTTTATGAATAAATACCTCATAATCTAATGTTATATTTCTCAATTATGAGGTATAATCACACCCCCAACTTAAACGTTGCTAGTCTCTAGCAATGCAACTAGATTTAATTGATTTTATTTTTAACTATGACTACTCCTAACTCACTGTCGTAGGAATCACGATTGCATTTAGCACATGCAATAAGCCTTTAAACCCCTAGGTCACCCCAGTGGACGAGTTATAGTCTCGTGAGGGTTTATCAGAGCGATACCCACAAACACTCTACAAGGGATCCATACCTACTTTAAACATGCAATTTAAGATTCTTAAGGTCAAATGAGCAAGATGTAAAGCTAATTTCCCAATTTCCTAATTTGTCAACACTAATAAGATCCTGGTTAAGCCAATCATAATCCACTTTAGAGCAATCCAGAAAGTTTAGTAATAAGGAAAAATATAAGCGCAACCAAGCAAACCACTATTGAAATTCGCACAAGTAAGATTTCGTTGTGAACCCTTTTAGTGTTCCCAATTTCCCAACCCCTTGACATAATTTAAACACAAATGATTGTACTAGGTAGATGACCCACACAATTAGAGTGAAATGCAAGTGTTTATGAAAGATAATTTAGGATGGACATAGCTTTGCGAAAGGAATTACCTACAAATGTAACTATAGCATTCATCAATAAGCTTGGTTACTTTCAAATTGAACTCATCACTGGGAACAATGGGTTGTAAAAAAGCGGAAGTGAAGGTAGGCTATTTTGGATCTAGGTGATATGTCACAAAGTTGAGTTCTCAAATTGAGCTACTCATTCATTATCTCCATATATTTTTTTTTTCTTCTTTGCACCTCCATACCACTCGGTCATTTGTTTGGTGCTGCTTTTCATAACTTGAAGACTTTAGGGCTAGCATATTCTCTCTCTTTTTTTTTAGTAGAACTTATGCATAGCCCTCATAAATTTCGATAATGGGTATCACATGGAGTTTGGATTTAAAACCTCGACTCAACCTTGTGACGAAATATAAAGGATTTGGCTCACTCGATTTTTCTGGTTCTAACAAAATTTTTTTTTTTTTATTTGAGCAAAAGATATCTTATACAGGAATTAGGGTAGGCTCAATATTTGTCCCAATGAATATGTTCAATCCGATAGTCACAAGCAAGAGATGAATGACTATATATTACATTTTTCAGCAATAAATTGTAATGCTTCAAAGCTATTGAAAGAACGCTTGTGGAATAATAAATGAAAGAATAAAAGAATGAAATGAATCCCATAATTTATTAATGAAGAATGGCTCAAAGAATGTATGGGTAGAAGTTATTTCAAACAAAAGGGAGTCACACTTCAATCATACAAGTGTTTCAATCTTAAAAAGGCTCACTTAACCACACATTTGATAAGAAAATATGTCTGAATTGCATCCTACATGAATTAATCATGATCACACCATTTACTCACAAGCATGGATTCATAAAAAATTGAGAGCATCTACTTTACACTTGCAAATTTAAACAAGAATGAGAAATTGAAATGCAAAAAGTATTAAAAGATCTTTTGGTTTCCCACTCTCCCCTCTTAAGTCGATCTAATCATTTTCAGTTTATCATCATTCAAACTCAATCACTTAAAGAAAAAAAATTAGGACTCCATACCATAATCTTCACGTTGGTTCGAACTTGAGAGCTATGAACATAATCTGAAATAGTTAAACAAACCATAGGTCCAAATACAGTTCAAACATCCAAATAACACAAGGGAGATCAGTTTTAAAAGTGATAGACAACAGTCACAGAAATGGAAACTATCATAGTGCCTACAACAATTCAAAGTCTATGCACCTACATCTCCGGTGGTGGTGGTGATGGTCCAATCTGAGGCTGTGACAATGGGGGCCAATTGGCATGTCGAGTCACTAAAAACTGGAGCATAGAATGCATCTCTTGCTGCCTCTATTCCATCTGAGCGAATTGCTCCATCTGCTGCTGCTCAAAGTTCTCAAATGTCCATTGAAGTCCAGCAACATCGGTCTGTAGATTATGCATCATGCCCAATACCTGCTGATAATCTGCCTGACCTGTGGATGAGCTCTCTCCTAGCTCAACATCCTCCGCATTCTGTGTTGGGGGAAAACTCCTCTTCCTACCAGCCCATGATTTCCCCATGCACTGACGATCAATGGGTCCAAGAACTTTGGTGGCTGTATCCAAATCCATAGTGGACTTAACCCCAGCTTTCAGAATCTGTGCTGTCAGAAATGCCCCAAAAGGAATACTAGCTAGAGGATCAGCACGCTTCTCGTAGCAGCCATGTAGTTGAGTCATTATGTAATCTTCCATGAAAATGTGTTTCCCTGCAATAATAGCATACAACAGGCGTGCCCTCCCCATACTCACATCAGCAGACCTACCCTGTGGTAGCATGTTATAACATGATGATTCATGTAATGGTACATACTCCCACTTCAATAACCCTTTTTCATGTTCTTATTCTGCCACTCTATTCCCGGTACAAACAATGTTTGCATGATAGTGCCCCAATTTTCACTCTCATCCCCATGAGTGAATGGTGGTCCCATACCGAAAGCTCCCAGGGGTAGGTCAAATGCGCGTATAATACTGCTTATTGTGATTCTAACTTCCTTCCCTCTCACCACAGAAACTATTTTTTTATTGCCATCTTCATTCGATGATTCAACGACATTGGCAAAGAACTCTCTCACTAAGTTCTTATGACATGGACCCGTGAATTCTACTAAGTGTTTCCAAGAACGCCAAAGAATCCTAGGTTTCCAATTTAAACATTCATACTTAGCCTCTGTACTCTGCTGAAAATCATCCAACTTCTATTGTCGTTCAATGACTACTGGCTTTTTCTTCCAATATTGTTCATAGTCATCTTGAGCGGCTTGATTGACAAATGAGGGAGGGGTGATGAACTCATTTTCACTAGTGGTAGAAGACCTAGCACGCTTGGGAGGCATTGTCTCTAATGTCAACAATTAACTACAACAAGAATTCACTCCTTAGCAATGCCCAACAATCCCAATAATCAAGCTTCACCCTAAAATTTCAACAAAAACTTCTCCACCCCAAATCCTCCACAAAACAAGAAAACTAGCACAATGCCCACTCCTAGGCCTCCAATCAGTATATTCCAACAAGAATACTCAAGAAATAAGCAAGAAAATGGAGAAAATCTGAAATTCTTACCTAGACCCGAAATGCCTTGATTTGGAGAAAATGGGTCCCCAAAAAAATTGAAATTCCCCTTGAATCTTGTTGGAGTTGAGTGAGGGAAGTCATTTTGGGGTTGGAGTATGTGATTTGGGTGAGAAATTTGAGAAGAGAAATGATGAGAAGGGGATCGGCCGGAAGAGAGAAGCAAAAGGAAGAGAGAATCAGGTGGGGGAAGAAGTAAGAGAGAGAGAGAGAATCAAGTGTATTTTCTGGGTTTTAACCCAGAAAATACACTACCGTCCGGACGGAATTTAAACCGTCCGGACGGATTGGTCTATGGGTGAGGCAGATTGCCTCACCCATTTGACCTGTCCGGACAGCCCAATGGCTCGTCCGGACGCACATACCTGTTGATTTTTGATTTTTGATTTTTTTTTCCTTTCAAACAATCAATCATTATTTTATTTTTTTTAAAATAAATTCGTCCGGACGGCACAAATGTCCGTCCGGACACTTTGTGCATTGGGTGAGACAGATTGTCTCACCCGGTGAAGCGTCCGGACGGTTTAACTATCCGTCCGAACACTTTGGCCTGTGGGTGAGGCAGAGGGCCTCACCCACTTATTCTGTCCAGACGGCCCATTGAGGCGTCCGGACACTTTGGCCTGTGGATATATATATATATATATATATATATATATATATTTAATAAATAAATACATACAATCATTCAAAATACATACAATCATTCACATTTATTCCACACCCCCAACTTAAACAAGACAATGTCCTCAATGTCAAAAAACAAAATAGAGGTTAATGTGAAGGATTGTATGCACTCAATTCATTATTTCCTGTACACATTTTTTTTTTTTTTACCACACTAAAGGTGGATGGGATCCTCAAGATCCCGAGATTCAACTAATTCTTGAAAATTTTCAAGGTATGGCTTCAACCGTTGGCCATTGACCTTGAAAATTTTTCCATTCCTAGGGTCCTCGATCTCAATGCTCCCATGTTGAAAAATTGTTCGAACCATGAAAGGTCTTGTCCACTTGGTACGTAACTTCCCGGGAAAGAGATGCAACCGGGAGTTATAAAGTAGTACCTTTTGGCCAACATGGAACACTTTTCGCACAATGTGACTATCATGGTACCTTTTCATTTTGAGTTTAACAATTTTTGCATTCTCAAAGGCATCATTCCTAAGTTCTTCAATTTCTTGAAGTTGAAGTTTTCTATGCCCCCCTACTTCATCCGGTGAGTCATTGAGATTTCGAATAGCCCAATAAGCTCTATGTTCTAACTCAACCGGTAGATGACAAGCCTTACCGTAGACAAGTCTATAGGGTGACATGCCAAGAGAGGTTTTAAAGGTGGTACGGTAAGCCCACAAGGCATCCACCAGTTTCAGTGACCAATCCTTGCGATTGGGGTTCACTGTTTTTTCCAAAATTCTCTTAACCTCTCGATTGGCTAATTCGGCTTGACCACTTGTTTGTGGGTGGTATGGTGTTCCCACTTTGTGTACAACCCCATATTTTTTCATCAACGTTCAAACTGGGTGATTGCAAAAATGGGAACCACCATCACTGATTATGGCACGAGGCATCCCAAACCGAGAAAAGATATTTTCTTTCAAAAATTTGATCACAACTTGGTGATCATTGGTCCTAGAAGGGATAGCCTCAACCCATTTGGACACATAGTCCACACCAACCAAAATATATAGGTACCCAAAAGAACTAGGAAATGGCCCCATAAAATCAATTGCCCAACAATCAAAAATTTCAAGAATGGTGATGGGATTAAGGGGCATCATATCACGTTTAGTCAAATGTCCTAGTCTTTGGCACCTATCACATGATATACAATATGTATGAACATCTCTATGCAAAGAAGGCCAATATAAACCACATTGAAGAATTTTAGCAGCAGTCTTTCGGGAAGAGAAATGTCCCTCACACGCATAAGAATGGCAAAATGCCATGACACTTTGGAACTCATGGTCAGGGATACATCGCCTAATGATTTGGTCTGAGCAATATTTGAAAAGGTAGGGGTCATCCCAAAAGAAACTACGCACATTGCGTAGAAACTTGGCTCTATCCAAAGTGTTCCAATGAGTTGGCATTTTCCCAGAAACCAAAAAATTGGCAATGTCAGCATACCAAGGAATCAAGCTAGAGGTGATGGCATTCACATGAAACAATTGTTCATCTGGAAAGTGTTCATTAATGGGAAGGCCATGATCAAAAAACTCTTGTCCAGGAAGTCTAGAGAGGTGGTCAGCTACCACATTTTCTACTCCTTTCTTATCCTTAATCTCTAGATCAAATTCCTGAAGGAGAAGGATCCATCTCAACAAACGCGGCTTAGCATCCGCTTTCGAAAGCAAATACTTGAGAGCCGCATGATCTGTAAAAATTATGACTTTAGACCCAACCAAGTAAGACCGAAATTTATCTAGGGCGAAGACTATGGCTAGCAACTCTTTTTCGGTAGTGGTGTAGTTCACTTGAGCTTCATTGAGAGCCTTGCTAGCATAGTAAATAACATATGCTTTTTTATCCTGTCTTTGCCCCAAAACAGCCCCTACTGCTACATCACTAGCATCACACATAAGTTCAAAAGGCAAAGCCCAATCCGGAGCTTGCATTATTGGAGCAGTGATGAGGGCTCTTTTCAATTGATCAAAAGCATGTTGGCATGGTGTTGTCCAATCAAAGGGAACGTCTAGGGCTAGGAGGTTTGACAAAGGCTTGGCTATGGCACTAAAAGAACTAATGAACCGCCTATAAAAACCCGCATGACCCAAAAATGATCGCACATCCTTAACACATCTAGGAGAAGGAAGCTTTTGAATCAATTCAATTTTTGACTTGTCAACTTCTATCCCCTTGGATGACACAATATGCCCAAGCACTATCCCATGGGTGACCATGAAATGACATTTCTCCCAATTAAGCACTAAATTGCTCTCCTCACATCTTTGCAAGACTTGTGCCAAATGACCTAGACATTGCTCATAAGTGTCTCCGTACACTGAAAAATCATCCATGAAAACCTCTACAATCTTATCAACCATATCACTGAATATGCTCATCATACACCTCTGAAAAGTGGCAGGAGCATTGCACAAACCAAAAGGCATGCGCCGATAAGCATAGGTCCCAAAGGGACATGTGAAGGTGGTTTTGTCCTGGTCTTCTAGGGCAATCTCTATTTGGTTGTATCCAGAATACCCATCTAGAAAACAATAGTAAGCCCGCCCCGCGACTCTCTCAAGCACTTGGTCAAGAAATGGTAAGGGAAAATGGTCCTTCCTAGTCACCAAATTGAGTCGACGGTAGTCAATGCACATTCTCCACCCGGTTTGAATCCGAGTGGGTATCAACTCATTCTTGTCATTTTTTACTACCGTAACTCCTGATTTCTTAGGAACCACTTGAGTGGGAGATACCCATTTGGAGTCAGCGATGGGATAAATGATTCCCGCATCAAGTAACTTAAGTACCTCACCCCTAACCACTTCTTTCATGTTTGGGTTTAGCCTCCTTTGCATTTGTCGGACCGGTTTAGCCTCATCCTCCATATATATACGGTGTGTACACATAAGAGGGCTAATTCCCTTCAAATCTGCAATTGTCCAACCAATGGCTCCTCTGAATTTTTTTAAAACCTCTAAAAGCTGTGTTTCTTGAGTAGAGGTGAGCAAAGATGATATCACTACTGGGTAGGACTCTTGCTCTCCTAAAAACACATACTTCAACTCACTTGGTAAAGGTTTCCTATCCGGTGTTGGCGGATGCACTTGAGATGATTCAGTCTTAATGGGAGAAGGCTCTAATTCCTCTATTGGAGGGATCCAACGTCCAACTCCATGAATAGGTAAGAACTCTAAAGCTTCTTTCATATCATCTTCCTCAATTAAAGATTGGCTAGCTTTCTCACCCAATGTTAACACACTCTCAACTGAATCCCTTGCAAGTGTCAATTCTAAATTTTCCTCAACATAAGATTGAACCCAATCTACATCTCGGATGTCCTCACACTCTCCCACTCCCTTAGCCACATTGAAAATGTTCATCTCTACAGTCATATTTCCAAAGGAAATTTGCATCACTCCATTCCTACAATTTATCAAAGCATTCGCAGTTGCTAAGAAAGGTCTACCCAATATGACCGGAATAGATTGGCTAAAGCTCGGGAGTGGTTGTGTATCTAGCACAATAAAATCAACCGGGAAGTAAAATTTGTCCACTTGGACCAGCACATCTTCAACAATCCCCCTACGCACCTTAATGGATCTATCGGCTAGTTGCAAGGTGATCCTAGTGGGTTTCAACTCTGCTAACCCCAATTGTTGATAGACCGTGTAGGGAAGGAGGTTCACACTAGCTCCTAAGTCAGGCAAAGCTTGCTCAATCCTATGGTCACCTATGACACATGCAATAGTAGGGCACCCAGGATCTTTGTACTTAGGAGGAGTGGACGATTGGATAATGGAACTAGCTTGTTCCGCTATGAAAGCATTCTCCTTAACATTCAATCTTCTCTTGACGGTACAAAGGTCTTTGAGGAACTTGGCATAGGAAGGCACTTGCTTAATGGCATCTAAGAGCGGGATGTTGATCTTGACTTGTTTGAATAACTCAAACATTTCCAAATTAAGTGCTTCATTGGTCTTTCTTCCTAGCCTTTGAGGAAAAGGGATCCTAGGGATATACTCATCTTCTTTCCTAAGAGTCAACTTCTCATCACTTGGTTTTCCCTTATCCTTTTCTCTTCTTTCATCTCTCTTTTCCTCAACTTCAACTAAAGGATTGGTGGGCTTGTCTCCCAATGCACTATCACGAATTTCATCCTCACCTCCCAACTTATCTGCCTCTCCATTGGCTCTATCTACCACTCTCCCACTCCTTAATGCAACAGGCCTCAAAGCGGTGATGGCTTGAACTTGCCCGTTCACACCATCACTTGAGGTTTGACATTGGTTGGCTTGCTTAGAGGGGTTTGGGAATGGTTGAGATGGAAATTTTCCTTTCTCAGTAGAGGTCAAAGCTTGGGTAACTTTGGTCATTTGGGTCCTAAGATCCTCCATAGCTCTATTGGTTTGTTCTTGCCACTTTGATGCTTTTAGATTTTCACTCATTTGGGTATTCATGAACATGTTAAGAGTATCTTCAATAGATCTCTTAGGTGGTGGGATGTATGGTTGTTGGGGTACAGGCATACCTTGAGAAGGAAGTGGTACTTGTTGGGGTGGATTGGGGAATTGTGGAAATTGAGAGTTTCCATCATTCCTCCACCCAGTATTCTGTTGGTTCTTCCATCCGGAGTTCCCCCAAGAAGGGTTGTTTCCTTGGTTCTGATTAGGGTAGGACTTTTGAAAATTATTCTCATACATTCCTTGTCCAAACAACACTTCCTTGCAAGCTGGAAGTGATTGACAATCATCTGTCCTATGATCCCTAGAATCACATAGAGTACAACTTGAATCCTCCCCCACTACCACATGCACTGGTGCACTAGACTTGAAAGTTTCGAGTTTCCGAGTCATGTGTGCTAACTGGGATTTCAAGTTTTCTGTTTCACTCACCATCGAATTTCCACTAGATGCTGGAGAAGGCTCCCATGATTTGGATGCCTCTGCCAACTCTAAACTCTCTAGTTGCCTAGTCGCAATGGCTAGTTTGGCTTTCAAATCGTCTTGGTCGCTTAACACAAACTTGCCATGAGCGGAAGGAATGGGATCATGTCTAGACACTGGAGGAGGTTCCCAAGACTTAGACTCTTCCGCTAAGCTATCAAAGAACACAAAAGCTTCATCAGCGTCCCTATCATAAAAATCACCTTGAACCATAGTGGACACTAGACGCTTCAGTGAAGAAGTCAAAGAACCATGGAAGAAATTCACCAATTGATACTTCTCAAAACCATGATGAGGGCACATAAAAAGTAGGTCCTTGAACCTTTCCCATGCTTGAAAAAATGTTTCATGATCTTTAGAAGAAAAGTTCATGATTTGCTTTTGAAGTGAAATGGTTCTATGTGTGGGGAAAAACTTCTTAAGGAATTCCTCTTGCATTACCCTCCATGTAGCAATGGATTGGGGGCGCAAAGTTTCAAACCATCTTTTCGCATGATCTTTCAAAGAAAATGGAAACAACTTCAACTTCAACACTTCCTGACTACAAGCAGCATCTCCAAATGTTACACACACAGATTCAAACTCATGCACATGTGAATATGGGTTTTCCGATTCCATACCATGGTACTTGGGAATCATTTGAAACATGTTAGACTTAAGATGCACATTCTGTTGATTCCGTGGCAATATGATGCATGATGGTTGTGCTTGACGGGAAGGATGAGTGAGTTGTTGCAAAGTGCGATTCTCATGTATTTGAACTTGGTCTAAGGGAGGAAAATTGAGATTGTCCCCCATTTGATGATTTTGTGGCCCATGATGCATATGAGGATGATCATACTGTAACTGCACTTGCGGTTGAATCTCAACAGGAGGGGGCACATATGGTTGCCCAATGGGTTGAGGTAACATGTTAGCATTAGGTTGTGCATGGTCATCACCCACAGGTTGTGGATTATGCGCAAGTCTCTCAAGTTGAGCCTGTTGAGCATGAATTAATTGAAGCAACATATTCACATCAATATCTCCCTCTCGAGGGCGATCATTCACACTAGCATTCTCGGACTTAGCATCACCTACTCCCCCCGCTAAACTAGAATTCCCTCTAGGCATAGACATGATGACATATGATCAAAGGAAATCTAGAAGTACACTAACACCAAGATCTCAATCAATAAACAGGGTATCAAAGAGGAGCAATCAGTCAATATTAACAATGAATGCACAAATTTCTCTCACTCAACGTTTCCACTACCACAACAGCAAACAAATGGCATCCAGCGCCCACAGGACCTAAGTTAATCCCTTCCTCCAATTCTTCACTTCCTACAAATTTTTTTTTTAAATGATAGACAGTAATAATAAAAAGGTAAGAAGTCACCCTTGAAGCGAGCCCAAGAGTGCCTCCTATTGTTGTATGGTGAAGAGCATCTACAAGCATCTACAAATCCACCTGATAGTCCTTCTTACACGCCTCCCCGACAACGGCGCCAAAAACTTGACCGACACTTTATTGTGTGTGTGACTTACCCCAAGTGTAGGGTATCGGCAAGTAGTAAAATCCGGGAGTCCGGAGTCGAGTCTCGAGGAGGTGTGTTTAGGTTAATTTGAAGTGGATGCAAATGTAGTGTAATGATGCAATTTCACAATGAATAACAAATATCAAGTTTTTTTAAAGTAAACATAGGCCGATTCAATCGGTAATTTGATTTTCGATTCAAGCAAATAACGAAATCGATTCAGTTCAAACAATTAATTTAAGAACTCTAGTCCTAATCCATCATGGTAGATAATCCTCTCTCATGCTCAATGTACCCAAATTCAATCATGCAAGCACAATTAAATCAAAAGCATTCAATTAATGAAATTGGACTTGGGTTTATGATGACTTCGATACAAGTGATGTTGGTTAGGAAATCTTCAAGATTTAACGATAAATGCTTAGAATACAATACACCAAATAATATGGATTAATGTTCCCCTTTGGGCTTGGCCTAATCGTCAAACTAGATTTACACTCAAAATCTCTCCAACATAACAGCAACATACTCATTTATTAACACCCAAGTCACAACTATCAAGAAATCAAAATAAGAATTCCATAACAATGGATTCCATGGCATACATTGAGCAATCAAGATTCATATCCACCACTTAGGATTAGGAACTAGAGATAAGGACTACTCACTCATGATCATATCAATAAACATGCTCATATATATAAAAACCAATATTCTTACAGAAGTATAGGATGAAAAACTGCAGAAAAACTTGAGAGAAAAATGCTGGAAAATATGCCTCAAAGCTGCCTCCTGGAATAGTTCCCTTTCTCCAACCCCAAAACTAGGGTTTTACCCTTAGTTTTAATGTTTAAAACCTATTCTACCCTTACAAATTCATTCCCCATTGGTTACAAACTTGATCTACCCAAAATACCCTTAAGAAAATGAGTTTCAAAGTGCAGAATCCCGACAAGTGTCCGGACGGAAACACTGTCGTCCGGACACCTTTGTGCCTCTGTTTTGATTCATGAGTTAACCGTCCGGACGGTCAAAAATACCGTCCGGACGGTCTATGCTGTGTTTTTCAATCTGCCCACTTCCCTTCACAAACCGTCCGGACGGTTAAAAATACCGTCGGGACGGTTGAACAGTAACTTCAGCTTCATTTTCTCCCATTTCCTACAAAATCGACGGGGAATGTTAGAAACGGATAAACAACTAATAAACACATGATTTTATGAATAAATACCTCATAATCTAATGTTATATTTCTCAATTATGAGGTATAATCATCTATGAGAAGTTTCAACTTTACAGTCTTTTAACTCTTTACCTGTGCGGCTGTGTTGTTCACTGTTGTGACTTGAGTTGATGAGCACCGCACCAAACGATCACTGACAGAGTAATAGAGAAGCATTGAAGAAAGTATGATCTAATACTCTAAAATCTTAGGAGTGAAGCTGTGAAGGCGCTGTATTGATCGAGCTAGGCCCTAGGTCAGGTCAACCCGAAGTCGGCCCACAAGGTCGGGCCTTTGGCAGGACTCAACCCCAAGAATGTAGCCCAATCCCACCCAAGGTATGAGGTGGGCTACCCCGGGCCTAGGTCGAATCTAGGCCCATAGGCCATTTGATGAGGCCTAATTCAAGATTCTTACAAAAACCTACAAATTCATTAAAGTCGAACAATAGAAATCAATATTTCTTACCTTAAATCTTGAGGAAATCATTCATGATAGTGATTAAGAATTCTAGATCCTTCAATCTTTGCTAAATATCCATGAAAATCCACTTCTCTCTCTACTTTCTCCCTTTCTCTCTCTCAGGCAGTCAAGAAAAACACTATTTTTCCTATGTTTCCCCTATGCCCAAACAACCATCACATTTTTTTCATATATATATATATAACAATGTGATGGTGTATATATATACACACACATAAAAGTTCCTTAATTTGACTTATAGGACTTATATGTTTTTGAACAAGTTAGTGCAACAACAACTTTATTTTATATTCTTTATTGTTTTTTATTCTATTTAATTAATAACTAATCTATGTTTAGTCAAATTTAACTCAATTCTCGGTATTTTCAAACCAGAGTTCACAATTTAATTTTATGATATTTTTGGGTTAGAGTATTACACTGCTTATGTATCAAAATATACACTGAACAAGATATACAAATAACGGTCTTTAGGTTTTAAGATGTGTTTGTAATCTTCATTCATTTTAGTGGAATTTTTTGAAGGTTGTCGCTTGATAGACTCAGTGTTTTTCCTAGTTGAGATTTCCTCATAAAAACTGTGATGTTTACCTTTGTCATTTATCCCACTTTACTTTCCATTAAGTTTACAAACAGTTTTTATGAGCTACACTGAACTTTCACTTTGCCAACATACAAAAACATAATTGGGCACAAATAATCCAAAAGAAACTTATGAAATCACTAAAAAAAGTGCTAGCAAAATACAATGTGTCAATAGATGCATAATTGCACTTTTGGAAAATATATTCAAATATTGATAATTCAATAATGACATCTATCATTCAACAAGCTTGTAAAATTTGATAATATTGTTTATAGTGTTGGTTATAAGTGCACACTAGCTTGATAGAGCCAATGAAGAAAGATGCAATCCCAAGGTTCATCAAATGGAATATTTTACAATTGAACAAAGAGAAGTGGCCAAAATAGATATTTCAAAGGTAGCTGGAATTGAGGTGGTGGTCCTGACTTTGTATATGATTCCAATCTCCATGATTTTACGTTATCATTGAATAGCTCATGGATGACATCTGTTCGAAATTGTAGTTGTTCCTTCTTGATTATCTTTTCCTTGATTTTCTCATGAGCCCAATCATTTGCTCCATGATTTAACAACAAATTGTCCCACAGTTTAGGCTAAGCAAAAATATTTGGAGTTAGCAATATCAATGCAATATTACATGTTATTTATGTTTTTAAATGTGTATATATTGATTAGGGATGGAAATTGTACCTATTATACTCGTGGAGTATTGCCTTGAATGATGGGTTTTTTCATTGTTTCTCTGTGTGCTATAAAGTTTGTTGTGATGTAGGTCATCTGAGAAATAGCCTTCGATAAATTGTTTGGACAAACAAATATCTAGATAGAGTTGTTACCATTTCCTCTCCATACTGCATGTACTTATCAGTGGTTGACGTTGTTCTAGTGGATAATGAATTATAATATGTCCACGTTTCAATCTCTAAGTCAAACACCAAAATTGTCCAAGTGACAGTGCTGCAATTCAGGGGGAAGACAAGTCTTCCTTGAACTAGTAGCTCATTGTCCATTTGTATTTTTAGCAAAGTTTCATTTTTGTTGGACACCAAATGCTACAACAATATGAATATAGTATTGTTGATGTTTTGAGTATATTTAAAAGAATTTCTATGTGTTAATGATTCAATGAATTGAAGAGTAGAGGAATGGTTAAGGTTTTGCATCCTCAAGTTAGAAACCCAAGTTCAAGGGTTCCTTCTTCAAACATTTTTTGAACGTTTTGGCATTAATTTTATAATTGAATTTTGAACGTTTGAATTTATTGCGTTTTTGATTTGGTTATAAATGACAACACGTTTTGCTGTTTTTATGGAAACGATTTGATTTCCCAATTGATTTTGGGAAAACTATTTTTGGAAACAAAAGGTTTTTCCGTTTGACTTTAAAATGGAGGTAGGCTCGGGTGAAAAAAAATACAGATGACTAAAAACGTTTTTGAGAGTGAAAGACAGAAAGGGAAAACACGCAAATTCGAACGGTGATTTTCTGTGCAAAAATCATTGATACAGAAGGGTTCTGGGCTTGTTTTATCCTAGGGACGACGCAGCCGAATCACTGCTTGCACACTAGAGGCAGAGCCGCGAATCGTCTTAAAGAAAGCGACCTAGTTCGTGACTCAAGCCGGTGAAGTTTATTTCAATCTCTTATTCCTGTTTTGAGGTAATATCTTTAACAAGTATTAATTTAGATGTATAAATAGACATGTAAATGTTTTTGAAATTTGTTCTACATTACGTAACACATGCTAGTGAAAACATGGGCCAAACTCTACTCCTGAAAAGTTTATGAATTGATTGGGCCTAAAAAAGATTTGGATATTTATTATTTATTATTTTTTTGACTTGGGTCTGGAAAAAAATTGGTTATTACTGTTGTGTGTTTTTTATGAAATGAAATGTAAACAAAGGTGTAATCAACCGAGTTTCGTATGAGAAAATAAAAAACATGAGGGAGGAGGCCTCTATTTAGAATATTTTGATCTTTGATTTTCAAAAAGATGCTCGGGATCATTAGAGTCATTCTCGGCTTGGTCGAAATTTTGAAATAATTTTTTTAAAAAATAAAAGTTCTCGAGATCACTGTAGTCATTCCTGACTTGGTTGAAATTATGGAATGATATTTTGTTAAAAAGTGTTCGGGATAATTGGAGCTATTCCCGGCTTGGTTGAATTTTTTATTTTTTATTTTGAAAATAGGAGTGCTAAGGATCATTAGAGTCATTCTCGGCTTGGCTGAATTTTTGAAAAAAAATTTGATAAAAAATGCTCGGGATCACAAGAGTCATTCCCGGCTTGACTGAAATTTTGATTTTTTTTGAAAAATAGGAGTGTTCGGGATTATTGGAGCCATTCCTGGCTTGACTGAATTTTTGGAAAAAAAATGCTCGGGATCACTATTGCCATTCTCGACTTGGCTGAAATTTTGAAATATTTTTTTAAAAAAAATAGGAGTGCTCGGGATCATTGGATCCATTCCAGGCTTGACTAAAACTTTGAAAAGGTTATTTATGAAAAGTCAAAGAAATGAATAAGTCATGATGTTTTATTAAAGATAACGAGTAACAAACATAAATTCCTTTAGAACAAGACATATACAAGAATGTAGGGATTTCAAAGAAAAGGAAGTACCTAATAGGCGATAATTCAAAGATCACACCAAAATTGCTTCAGTTTTGGTGTGTACCTAATTAACAATGATCAAACCTAACTCTGCATGAGCCAGTTTCTAAACCTCCATACTGGCCAACAAATTTTTCTTTCTGATAATGGACTGAAACATTTTCCAAGAGATCAAACCAAAAAAACTGCCCAAAATTTGGTGCATGTTCAATTTACTGCCATTAAAAGTGAGTATCATGAGGCCAATTCTTCACCTCCATCTATATCAATACGAGACAAGTTAGTGGCCTGATCAAACACCGTTCATCAATTCAACGAACTCATTTCTCAACTACCCCTCTTCTAACCATCTAAAATCTGAACTTGCATCCAGAATTGAAGCGCCCGTGAGGGTTTTCACTTATAAGAGATTTTCTTTGTTCCTAATTTTTGCCTAGAGCAACCTTTTGGGTTTTTAGCCTGACAAGATTTTCATTTGTCCCTAATTTTTGCCTGAAGTGCTTCTGATGGTTTTCACTTTGGAGGGATTTTTTTTAACACTAATTTTTGCCTAGAGCGCCCTATTGAGTTTTCACTCTAGCGATATTTTTGTTTCCCTAATTTTTGCCTGGAGTGCCTGTGACGATTTTCACTCCAGTAGATTTTTTTCATCCCTAATTTTTGCCTAGAGTGCTCTTCTGGGTTTTCAATTTAGCGGCATTTTTAGTTTCCCTATTTTTTGCTAGGAGCACCTATGACAGTTTTCATTCCAACATAATTTTTTTTTCCGATCCTATTTTTGCCTTAAGTGCCCGCGAAGGTTCCACTCTAGCGGATCTTTCTTTGTTGTTTTTTTAATATTTTTACCATCCCTAATTTTTGCCTAAAGCGTCAGTAAGAGTTTTCACGTTAGTAAGATTTTTTTTTATCCCTTATTTTTGCTTGGAGTGGCCTATGTGGGTTTTTCACTCTGGTGGGATTTTTTTTTGCATCCGTAATTTTCGCCTGGTGTGCCCATTTGAGCTTTCATTGTAGTGGGATTTTTTCCACATGTAGTACCTCTTGAGAATATCGACATTCACTATATAAGGCATATCATCTCCATCCATTTTTGTCAAAATTACTTATTCACAAGAAAAATGACTTCTTCATCAAATATGGCCCGATGGGAGTCCCTTTTCCATGGTGATCCTTCACATTTTCATGTGATGTGTTCTTATCATTCGTCCTTGATACGGCTGGCTTCTACAAAGTGTCCCCAATGAAATGCAAATATTCGTATCGAGTTCGAAGCCATTCTATTTCCTCCAAATGGGCCTCTACCACCATTCCTAATGAGAGAATTTCCACTTCAATAGGAGGAATTGCCTTTGCCCATAAACCAAAAAAAAAGGCTTTCACTAGTAGAAGTGTGCACAGAAGTCCAGTAACCTCTATCAAACTACTTCTTTACCTCGTCTCTAATTTTTAAAAGCATCTCTGGCATATCCTGATAGGACCATGTAAAAAATATCTTTGTATTCATGTAACAACTCTATCAATCCTTTTCTACCTTCTCCTTTAAAGGCTACACCTATCCTAACTTCCATTTTCTAATTCTCAATTCCTAAATTGACCAACTCAATCATTTCTTTAAGTAGCTGAATTACCTTTTCTTCTTGGCAAACTTGTCTCAACATTTCTGGCGATATTTCAAATTAATCCTCGATGTTAGAGTCAAATTCTATATTGTTAATGGGTGCACTGAAATCTTGTTCATTAGGTTCACCTTCTTCATTATCATCAATTGCAATCCTGTTAAATGGGATGTGTAAAATTTGGAATTGGGAAGTGATTGAAAAAATGAAAGAAGAATGAATATGAGAATTCTGAACGAAGGCTTTTATTCATGATGAAAAGAATACTAGAAACATAAGAACAATGAAATTATGAATATGTAAAAGTCGTACAATAATAATTAATCAAAGTAAAATAAAGACATGCTCATTATGAAAAACCCAATCAGTGACAGTGAGCTATGCCACAAATGGTAGTGCATATAGAGATTACTCTTGAAGACTACTGATAGAGACTAGCGATTCCACACTTATCCAGTTACTAAGCTCAAAACTCGATGGACGATAGATGATAAAACAGGGATTAATAGTACAATTCTAACCCTCCTTCACAAAAGCAACATGGAATTCTTTAAACTGCTCACGCAAATCTCCAAAAGTTGCATTTGTTTGATCCATTTTCACTTGATCAACAAGTAGATTCAAAGGCAATTTACCAAAAATTGCCCCAATTTTGGGTAGATTGTTCTTTTCTAGAAAATCCCCAAACACGAAACCTTCATAGAGCCAAGGGATCAACTTCCTCTGAACATCAAGCTCTCGTCCTTATAGAACTCCTCCCCAATGACATTAATTGTTTCAGACTGACTGGACTCCACTCCAGAAATTACCTTCTTGATATAAATCAAATATTGTACCCCTTTTGAAATTGAGCACAACCTTCTAGAGAGTGTCCTCGCACCCCTTTGTAGAATTCACAAATCTTAGACTCGTCATAGCCATCATACTTCAACACGAGGTCCAGTTCATCTTTTTTAAATAAGCCTCTCCTTTTTCTAGGCCATTCAGTACCAAGCCCAACGACATGATTACCTTAGAAACTTCCTTCCTAAAGTCACTCAACTCTTCAACAACATTAATTCCCTCATTTCCATGATCAGGCAAAGAATTGTTGGTCACATCTGGCTTTTTGACCCTGTCAAAATCAAACCAGCCAAAATTAATCATATTCTGCATAATCCTATTGAAAGTCACACAACCTTCAATCGACCATGAAGGATACGGGGGGTTTCGGGTCCTTTCAAGAATAGGCACAATTGCTGACTGAGCTAATAGCTAGCATAACACTGAGCATAAATGATGGGTATAAGGGTAAATTACTCAAGTTACCTACGAGGTTTAGGGTTGGTTTCAAAGTTTTAGTAATTCTGGTCAGGTGGCTGATAATTTTGGGGAGGATAATGGTTGTATGGGCTGGGAAATCTGGGAGCATTGCTTTGTGATCTTTAGTCAAATGTTGTTGAATTATAAGCAGGGTTGAAACCATAATTGACAATATGCACCTCATTTTATTTATTCTTTATTTTCCCTCCCTTCTAGGACTCGGATTTCTTAAACACTAGGATATTGATGCTGATATTACCCCTCTGCATACATCATTCAACATGCTTCCCACCTCGAATCATTTCACTTAGATTAGCATCTCCTCCTCCAGCCATGTTTGAGAGGAACCTATGGAGGTTCTAGTTAATGGTGAACTATGACGGAGGATCTCAACCTTGCACCTTTCAAACATGACAATTAGTAGGCTGAAGTTTAGGATCCCTTAGAAGAAATCAATTTGGGGACCGAAAAAGAGCCGTGACTAACCTACACAAGCAAATTTCTTAGCAAAGACCTTAAAGTAAGAATTACTAAGGTTTACAATAGTTTATAGACTATTTTGATGGGGATTTCATTGAAATTCCAAGTTTAAGTTATGATCAAGTCTAACATAGGCTTATGGTATATCTTGATTGCAAACTAGTCAAACAAACTCCGAGGAGCTTATCAATTGATGTATAATTAAAAGTCAAAGAGGAAATCTAGAGCCTGCTCCAAGAAGGCTCCATGAGACTAGTCAGGTGCATCGAATGAATTGCTAACATGGTATTGTTGGTCAAAAAAATGAAAAGATCAAAATCTATGTAGACTACAGGGAACTGAATGCGGCCACACCAAAAGATGTGTATGCGATCTTTTAGACAATATGTTGATAATTGATACTGCCTAAAATTAGTTTCTATTGGTGATGGATGTTTATGCTAGATTTCAACAGATTATGATAGTAAGAGTGGACACCCACAAGATTGCTTTTAAGTTTCTTAGGGTCATGGCACCTTTGAATGTGTTGCGATGCCCTTCAGTCTAAAGAATGCGGACACAACGTACCAAAGGGAGATGAATGAAATTTTTCATGACATGATAGGCCACTTTTTATAGGTCTACATATATGGAATTATAGTCAAGTCTAGAAGAGCCAAGGATCACATTGAGCACTGAAGAAGAAATTCTTGACTTTATTGATCCAAACATGAATGTTCTTCAAAAGAAAGCTGGTAGGAGGACTATAGAAATTAATGCTCAAGTCTAGACATCTAATCCCTAGAAGCTAGTCCTAGAGCCGTATTAGTTAAGTTCAAAGATAATTTTTCATCAATAACCTATCTAGTAGCTTCATGTTTCTTGGGAGCTGGTAGTGTAGTTAGAACTTTCCTAGAAATGGAGGCAAATAGGAAAGACAGGTTTAGATCCTTCAAAGAATCTTCAAATTCTTCTAAATTGATAGCTTCCAAGATTTTGAAAGATGCGCTATCACTGGTCACTTGAAAATTAAGCATACATTTTAAGTGTCATAATCAATAAGGATAGGAATGTTGAAGTTTTAAAAGCTACGTGAGTGTTACGACTTACAGAAGTAATTTTCTTGACCTCCACCAGAGATGGATCTTTCATGGTAGGTAGAAGGCTTCTCTTGGTAGGAGGAAAAGGCGAAGAGAAAATAGGAAGTCCAACACTTATTTGAGTACCTATCTTGGAGGAAGTAGACTTGTCATTTTCTCCAATGGTCGACTATTCGTTCTTGTCACTAATTTTCATGGTAGCTGTAGTAGATGTGGCTAGGGTCTTAGAAAGAGCTAGTAGTCTATTGGATCTCTTCACCAAATCGGTGACAAGTCAATGTCGTCACGCTAGATAATATTTTTGTGACAATGGTACATATGTCGTCACGAAACTTTTCGCAATGCGACTATTTCAAATAAAAGTTTGTCGTCAGTATGTTCACCACTAAAATGCTATTGTGAAAAGATTAACATATTCTATGAAGAGATTTTTTTTGTCACAAAATCTACATTTTGTTGTAGTGTTTAGGTCTTCGGGAATCCTACAATCAAATATCATACATAGCAATAAAGAGAAAACTTGAGCTGTTGAATAACAAAGAGTGGACAGGAATTTACAAGTGATTTTGTAGTAGCGGTAGTATTTTCATGGTTGCTAGTGTGGCCAAGAGTGTAATTCATGAAGGTGGAGATAGACAAATCTTTGGCTACAATACAAACCACCAAACACGAAAGGCAGTAAGGTATTTAGATTATTTCATAGAGCAACTAAGAAATTTAAAATGTCTAATTTGTAGTTGTTACTTACAATATGTTCCTCCACTATCTCTCTAGAAGAGATTCCACTATGTGGAGTATCAAAATTATTGAAGTTGGGTAGGAATAAAGCAGTCATTCCTTGGAAAAAGCCAAATTGCGTGCCCAATGATAAAAGGTGTATAGTTCAAACTCACAAGTGAGATTTCTTGGATGACTGAGAGTAGCACCAATGTGAAGATATTTTTTGCAATTAGCTCAGGAGTTGTGACGTGTCATGTGACCGACGCCTTAATGTGTGTGTGTGTACTTACCCCAAGTGTAAGGTATCGATAAGTAGTAAATTTTGGGAGTTTGGAGTCGAGTCTCGATGAGGAGAATGTTTAGGATTTTGGAGTGGATTCAAATGCAATAAAGAAATTCAATTCACAACGAATAATAAATATCGACTAGAAAGTAAAAATGGACCGATATGATCGGTAATTTTTTAGTATCAATGTAAACAAGCTAGCAAATAATTTGATTCAAACAATTAATTAAAGAACTGTAGTCCTAATCCATCATGGTAGATAATCCTCTATCATGCTCAATATATCCAAATCTAATCATGCAAGCAAAATTAAATTAAAAACATTTGATCACTGAAATTGGGTTTGGTGTTTTTTAAGACTTGGATACAAGTGATGTTGGTTAGAGGGTCTTCAAGATTTAACGATAAATGCTTAGAGTTTGAATGATCTTTCAATGAAAATAGAAACAATTTGAACTTCAACACTTCCTAACTACAAGTAGCATCCCCAAATGTCACACACGCATATTCAAATTCATGCATATGAGAATATGGATTTTTCGATTTCATACCATGATATTTTGGAATTATTTGAAACATGTTAGGCTTTATATGCACATTTTCTTGATTTCTTGGCAATATGATGCATGATGGTTGTGCTTGACGTGAGGGATGGGTGAGTTGTTGCAAAGTGCGATCCTCATGCATTTGAACTTTTTCCGGTTGAATATGAAAGAATTTGTCTATGGATCAAACTCACATCAATGAAATAGAAAGCAACTAGAGTATTATTACCATAGAAGAACCTGAAAATACATTACCAAATGAACGAAGGAGATAGAAAGCAAGAAACAAAAACGTCAAGCCCAAAGTAAACTTTATCTCCTTAAGACTTAATCGCCTCCCACACGTGGCTTCGGGAATGATTGAAGACAGTCTCGAAGGATAGAATGGCAGCACCTGCACAGAATGGAAGCAGCACTCCGAGAAACAAACGAAAACGATGATGGAAGCTCTCAACTCTATGTACTTGAATGCATGATTGTTGTTGTATGTTACATGAACTAAAAGGCCCTATTTATAGTGTATGAGGGGAAGAGATGATTGAGCCAAAAATCAGATTAGAGAACAATCTTAATTTGATAATTATCTTATCAGATAATTTATCACAATTATATCTTATATCTATTAGCCAACCAATATAAAAATCATCTGAAACCATCTTCATCCTTAGCTAATCACAAATATTATCCCAAGAAATTTCTGGATTTTGGAGTGGCTCACAGGTAGCCTGTGAGTCATAGACCAACAGGAAACAAGAACATAGCGTTGGGCTCAAAGCCCGTCGGAGTATGGCTCAAAATAAATACACCAGTCAACAAGCCCCCCCCCCCACACACGCGCATGCGTGTTATTATTTAGCATAAATTGCATTCCCTCATTCCCACAAAAGCTTGGGTGCCCTTGGGTCCAAGGTCTATGTCCAACACTCACCCTTATAAACAAGAGTTTATCCTTTTAATTTTCCAATGTGAGAAATTCATTTTCCCTTATACTTGGTCATGCTCAAATGGCTTACTTTATAGCAACATTTCATTCACTCTTTGCTTGACTTTGAGCAAGTGAATAGACATGATTATTCTCCACATGCAACTAAAAGTATTCATGTTCTAACTCCAATTAATCCATAATTGAATATCTATTAAATACATGGTCAAAGCCACGATTTTCCAACAATCTCGCACATGAATGAAATGCAGAAATGTTATGCAGACTCAACCGAGAGAGAGCTCCAAAAAATAGTTGCATCAGGATAGGCAGTTTTGACTTTGAACCTTCCCTAGTAAAGTATCATCGGGTTTAATTGCTAACTAGTGAACAAGACGTCTTGAACTGTTCAACTTTTGCATGAGCCAAGAAAATGATACCAACACAATTTCTTTTCCACTATCATTGATTCCTTTTTACAGTCTGTCCATTTTGGCCCTTGAAACACCTAGTAATTCATGAGTGCTCTAGAGAGATTAGTCCTATCACTCTCATAGAAGCGGCCCCTTCACACTCATATAGGTGATTTCTTGTTAAAAATATTCTACCTTACTTCAGTTTGATTTCCAACGTACAAGAATTAAAATAAGAGATTATCCTGAACACATGGTAGATATCACTATCTCATCATAGGAAAGAGTTAGGAATAAATTCCTTAGTAATTTCTTTAAATTCCCCACAATTCTGTTGTTCTATTGAACATAGATCTTGGGATCTCCAATCAGCTATGTTGGGTTGCCAGTGTGGCAAAACTTTAGTTTATGGACTTTAAACCCATTCCCCTCAATGAATTATGCACTTGTTCTCTAGTCAAGCCTTTTATTAATGGATCAATGATGTTGTCCTTTGATTTCACATAATCAATGGTTATGATCCCATTAGACAAAAGTTGTCTAACGGTCTGATGTTTATGACGTATGTGTCGAGACTTCCCATTATAGATTTGATTTTATGCCCTTCCGATTGCAGACTAACTATCATAATGTATGCAAATAGTCGACATGGGTTTCGGCCACAAAGGAATATCCTCCGAAAAATTGCATAGCCATTCGGCTTCTTCTCCTGCTCGATCTAGAGCTCTGAACTTTGATTCCATAGTAGATCTAGCTATACAAGTTTGTTTGGAGGATTTCCATGAAATAGTTGCACCACCAAGTACGAAAACATATCCACTAGTAGATTTAGCATCTTTCAAGTCAAAAATCCAATTCGCATCACTGTAACCTTCAATTACAGCTAGATAGCTTTTGCAATGCAGTCCATAATTAGCAGTATATCTAAGATAATTTAGGACTCTCGCTATTGCTTTCCAGTGATCCTCTCCAGGATTACTGGTGTATCTATTTAGCTTACTAACTGAATAAGCTATATCATGATGAGTACAGTTCATTAGGTACATTAAGCTACCAATGATCCGGGAGTACTCCAATTGAGACACACTAGGACCTTCATTCTTTTTAAGATGAAGATTCACATCAACAGGCATTCTTGCTATGGTACTGTTATCTTTGTTAAATCTATTGAACACTTTCTCAATATAATGTTACTGAGATAATGCATAACCATCCATGTTCTTGGTAATCTTAATTCCAAGGATGACATCTGCAGGGCCTAAGTCTTTCATGTCAAATTCGCTTGCCAACATTTTCTTAGTGGCTTTGACAATATTATTATCACTACCAATGATAATCATATCGTCCACATATAAGCAGATAATTATATAATCTGATGATGTCTTTTTCACATACACAAACTTATCACATTCGTTAATGTGAAAGTTATTTGACAACATTACTTGGTCAAATTTCTCGTGCCACTGTTTTGGTACTTGTTTTAGCCCATAAAGAGACTTTACAAGTTTGCACACCTTTTTCTCTTTTCATGGAATCACCCTTCTGGTTGTTCCATATAGATTTCTTCGTCTAAATCAACATTCAAAAATGTCATATTTACATCCATTTGATGAATCTCGAGATTTCGTAATGCCACAAAGGCAATTAGAAACCATATAGACATTATTCTTGAAACAGGAGAATAAGTGTCGAAGTAATCTACTCCCTATGTTTGCTTATAACCTTTCACAACAAGTCCTGCTTTGTATTTATCAATTGACCCATCAGTCTTCATCTTTTTTTTGAAGACCCACTTAGAACCCAATGGTTTACTTCCAAGAGGTAAATCCACTAGTTCTCATGTATCGTTTTGAATGATGGATTCAATTTCACTGTCTATTGCCTCCTTCCAAAGAGGAGCTTCAGGCTAGACATTGTTTCCTTGAAGCTTTGAGGTTCCTTTTCTATCAAGTATGACATAAAGTCAGGACCAAAAGATGTAGAAGTCCTCGCTCTTTTACTTTGTCTTGGTTCTTCAAAATTTTGATTTGAAGTTCCAATCATTTCTTCCTCATTTTGAATAATATCTTTATCAGTTCTTTTAAGAGTACTCATTTCAAGTGTACTCTTATGAGGAAACACGTATTCAAAGAATGAACCATTCCTTGATTCAATAATCGTATTTTCGAGTATTTCAGAATTTTCTGAACTATGAACTAGGAAGCGATATGCATGACTGTTGTGAGCATATCCAATAAATACGCAGTCGACCGTTTTAGGTCCTATTTTAACCCTTTTTGGATTAGGGATTGCAACCTTTGCCAGACACCCTCACACCTTTAAGAATTTATAGGAAGGCACTCATCCTTTCCATAATTCATATGGAGTTTTGTCCATCTTCTTGTGAGGTATCTTATTCAGAACGTAATTTGTAGAAAGCAAAGCTTCTCCCAACATATTTTGTGGTAATCCATAAGTTATTAACATGGCATTCATCATTTCCTTTAACGTTCTATTTTTCGTTTAGCGATCCCATTTTGTTGAGGTGTGTAGAGAGTTGTGGTTTGATGAATGATGTCATGTTCGGCACAAAGTGATTCAAATGGTGACTCGTATTCACCACCTCTTTCACTTCTTAACATTTTTGATTTTCTTGCTAAGTTGGTTCTCAACCTCGACATTATATTGCTTAAAAGTTTCTATAGCTTCGTCTTTGCTTATTGGCAAGTACGCACCTTGAGCTATCATCAATGAGTGTGATAGAATATTTTTTACCACCTTTCGTTTGCACAAATTTTAAATTACAAATATCTGTGTGAATTAACTCCAAAAGTTCACTTTTTTCCAATTGAATGAAATGGTGCCTTTGCCAATTTAGCTTCTACACATGTTTCACATTTTTTATTCATGTCTAAGCGAAATTTAGGTATTAGGTTCATGTTAATTAATCGATGTAAAGTTCCATAATTAACATGTCCTAACCTACCATGCCATACATTACAAGACTCAAGCAAGTAAGCGGAAAAAGGAATTTTATTAGAACGATCAACAATGGTTACATTGAGTTTAAAGAGGCCATCAACCAAAAACCCTTTCCCCACATATATCCCATACTTAGTGAGAATAAACTTCTCGGACTAATAAACAAGCTTGAAACATTTCTTGCTAAGGAGTGACCCTGACACTAAATTCTTACGAATTTTAGGCACATGTAACATGTCAAGAAGAGTTAGCTCTTTTCCAAAGGTCATTTTTAGCACCACATTTCCAACTCCATCTACTTTGACAGTAGCAACATTTCCCATGTATAAATTTTCATTCATAATGGTTTGGTATGTGGACAACAACTCCTTGTTAGCACACACATGGCGAGTACTTCCAGTATCCACCCACCATTCTCTGGGATTTCCAGTCAAGCTGCATTTAGAGATCATTGCATAAATGTTCATAACATCCAAACCTTTTTCCACTTCAGTCAAGTGCGCATGTGCCTTCTTTTTCTAGTAATTCTTTTAACCTTTCCTTGAGCGACAATCTTTTGCTGGATGCCCCTCTTTGTCGCACATAAAACACTTGCCTTTGAACCTCTTAGGGTTCGTCTTGTTATTTCCACCAAACCTCCTCTTTTTATCAGAGGGCTTATGTGTCTCCACAAAGTTAGCCTTCACCTCATGAGTTTTATAACCCTTCTTATCATTGTTTCGATTGTCTTCCTCAATCCTCAACTTCAAAATCAAATCATCAAGATTCATTCCTTTCGTTTGTGTTTGAGATAACTCTTGAAGTCTTTCTAAGAAGGAGGAAGCTTCTTAATGACCGCAGCCACTTGGAATGATTCACTCATGATCATTCCCTCAGTAAGGATCTCATTGATGATGATCTCTAGTTCCTCCGTTGGGTCACTACCTTATTTGAATCCACCATTTGATATTCCAAAAAACACCATGCCACAAATTTCTAAGTCAGCATATTTTGTTTTATACTCTTTCTCTAAGGCTACCTATAAAGTCTTAGAAGTAGGAAACATACTGTAGAGATTATTGGACAGACCCTTGAGAATGGTATTTTGGCATAGGTAATCTGAGTGCTTCCATGCATCCATAGCAGCTACAGTAGCAACATTTTGAGCATTGATATCTGCCTCAACCACCTTTGGTGCATCCTTCCTGAGGAACTTGGCTAGATTCAAAATGTAAAGTAGAAATGCATCTTCTGCTGCCACCACTTGAAATCTGCCCCAATAAACTTCTCAGGCTCCTCAGCATGAGGATTCCAATGATATTTTGTTGGAACAGCAACAGTGAGTTGTAGAATGCCACCACTTGCATTCCCATTGTTCACTCCAGTGGACTTTATCGCAGGAACAATAGTAGGGGTGTTCCCCTCAGTCACATTGGCAGGAACGTCGTTAACCATGTTAGTCATATTGATAACTACAAAACAACCTAAGACAAGTTAGTAAAATCAAACCATAAACAAACATTAAGTCTTAAGAATGTTGAATATGAAAGAATTTGTTTATGGATCAAACTCAAATCAATGAAATAGAAAGCAACTAGAGTATTATTACCATAGAAGAACATGGAAATTCATTACCAAACGAACGAAGGAAATAGAAAGCAAGAAACAGAAACGCCAAGCCCAAAGTAAACTTTGTCTCCTTAAGACTTAATTGCCTACCACATGTGGCTTCGGGAATGATTGACGATAGTCTCCCAGAATAGAATGGCAACACCTACACAGAATGGAAGTAGCACTCCGAGCAATGAACGAAAATGATGATGGCAGCTCTCAACTCTATTAATAGTGTATGAGGGGGGAGAGATGATTGAGCCAAAAATCAGATTAGAGAACAATCTTAATTTGATAATTATCTTATTATATAATTTATCACAATTATATCTCATATCTGTTAACCCACCAAGATAAAAATCATCTGAAACCATCTTCATCCTTAACTAATCACAGATATTATCCTAAGAAATTTTTGAATTTTGGATTGGGCTCACATGTAGCCCGTGAGTCATGGACCAGAGGAAACAAGAACATAGCATTGGGCTTAAAGCCCATCAGACTGTGGCCCAAAAGAAATACACTGGTGAACAAGCCCACCACAAACGTGCGTGCGCACGCGAATTGCACTAAAACTGCCGAACAGACGGGCGGTGGCGAGCGCTTGTGTTTGTTATTATTTAGCATAAAGTGCATTCCCTTCTTCTCACAAAAGCTTGGCCCTTGGGCCCAAGGTCTATGTCCAACACTCACCCTTATAAATAAGAGTTTGTCCTCCTAATTTTCCAATGAGGGACATTCATTTTCCCTTATACTTGGTCATGCTCAAATGGCTTACTTTGTAGCAACATTTCATTCACACTTTGCTTGGCTTTGAGCAAGTGAATACACATGATTATTCTCCACAAAAAACTCAACGTATTCATGTTCTAACTCCAATTAATCCATAATTGAATCTCTATTAAACACATGGTCAAAGCTATGATTTTCCAACAGTTCCAAGGGAGGAAAATTGAGATTGTCCCCCCCTTTGATGATTTTGTGGTCCATGATGCATATGAGGATGATCATATTTTAATTGCAGTTGTGGTTGGGGTTGAACATGAGGGAGGACATATGTTTGCACATTGGTTGAGGTAACATGTTAACATTGAGTCGTGCTTAGTCACCACTCACAGGTTGTGCATTACGTGCAAGTCTCTCAAGTTGGGCCTGTTGAGCATGAACTAATCGAATCAACATATTCATATCAATATCCTCCTTTTGAGCGCGATCATTCACACTAGCATTCTCAGACCTAGCATCACCTAATTCGCCTTCTAAACTAGAATTCCCTCTAGGCATAGACAGGATGAAATATGATCAAGAGAAATCAAGATATAAACTAACACAAAGGTAGCAATCAATGAGTAGGCTATCAATGTGAAACAATCAGTCAATGATAGCAATAAATGCACACGTCTCTCTCACTCAACGTTTCCAATACCACAATAGCAAACAAATGACATCCATTGCCCACACGACCCAACTTACTCCCTTCCTCCAATTCTTCACTTCCTAAAAGCTATGTATATATTTTTTTCAATATAAGGTAGAAATAATAAAAGATAAGAAGTCACCCTTGAAGCGAGCCCAAAAGTGTCTCCTTTTGTTGAGTAGTGAAGAGCATCTACAAGTCCACATGTTCATCCTTAATAGACGCCTCCCCGGCAATGGCGCTAACAACTTGACCGCCACCTTAATGTTTGTGTGTGTACTTATCCCAATTGTAGAGTATCGACAAGTACTAAATTTTGGGAGTCTGGAGTCGAGTCTCGAGGAGGAGAATGTTTAGGATTTTGGAGTGGATTCAAATGCAATTCACAACGAATAATAAATATCGACTAGAAAGTAAACATGGACCGATATAATCGGTAATTTTTTAGTATCAATTTAAACAAGCTAGCAAATAATTTGATTCAAACAATTAATTAAAGAACTCTAGTCCTAATCCATCATGGTAGATAATCCTCTATCATGCTCAACATATCCAAATCTAATCATGCAAGCACAATTAAATTAAAAACATTTGATTATTGAAATTGGGCTTGGGGTTTTTGAAGACTTGCATACAAGTTATGTTGGTTAGAGGGTCTTCAAGAATTAATGATCAATGTTTAGAGTACGATACATCAATTAATATGGATTAATATTCCTCTTTGGGGCTGGCCCAATCGTCAAACTAGATTTACACTCTAGATCTATCCAACATAACAGAAACATACTCATTTAAAGGCACCCATGTCACAACTATCAAGAAATCAAAAGAGTAAACCCATAACAATGGGTTTCATGGCATATATTGAGCAAACAAGATCCATATCTACCATTTAGGACTAGGAACTAGATATTGAGACTACTCACACGTCATCATACCAATAAACATCATTATATATATATATATATGTGAATCAGAATTTCTACAAAGATCCAAAGTGAAAAACTAGAGAGAGGTTAGAGAGAAAACAAGAGAAAACCTTGAATCCTTATCTTCCTTCCAAAATGAGATCCCCAAACAATGCCCCAAAACAAGGGTTTTACTCTCTCTCTTACATATTAAAAACTTATTCTACCCTTACAATATTGTGCCTGTTTGGTAGTGCTGTGTGGTGCTGTGAGGTGCTGTGAGATATAAAACTGTGGTGTTGTGAGGTGAGTTTGAACGCAGTTAGGCGTTTGGCACCTCACTTTTAAAACTGCGGTGAGTTGAGTTTTAATGCTGTTTAGTTTTTTTTTTTTTTTTGTTGTAATTTGCAATCTTAACTTAAATATCAACTACATTAACTTTAATTCATTACATATTTTAATAAGTACCTGAAAATTAATAAAAGTAACACAATTATAAATACATTTAATCCATTCATCACAAATACATTTAAAAAATACATACAACAAACAAATATTGATGAAACAACTCTGCAGCAATCATATCGCGTGTGGCCGCCATATGTAAGTCCTCAAAAGTATCTGGATGGTATTCTGAAGTACTTGCTCCATGTCCACTGCTGCCTTCCATACTCGACATATCAATATCTAGTCGATCATTATCATGCTCAATAAAATCACTGGTATACATCGTGCGTAACCTAATAAAATTATGCAGAGCAACACAGGCTACCACTATCCTCACTTGAGCATGAAAATCGTATGAGGGCATTTTGCATAGGATGTGCCATCTATTTTTTAATAGACCGAAAGCCCGCTCAATCACTGATCGGAGAGAAGAGTGGGCATGATTAAAAGCCTCCCGTGGTGTTGATACCGCAGGACCATTTCGAAATACCTCCAGATGGTATCTATGTCTTCTATATGGCGATAAAAATCCAGTCTGATTAGGATATCCATAATCGACCAAGTACTATTTTCCTGTTACAGATAGTACACATTTTGATTAGTGAATATCCAAATTTCCTCAAATCAAAATGACATATATTAATCTCTACATACCAGGGAAAGTTAGAGTGGACATTCGCAAGAACCGTGCTAAAAATATGTGAGTCATGTGCAGATCCTTCCCAACCCCCACACACGAATGTGAATAACATGTCAAAGTCGCATGCTGCCATGACATTTTGCGTGGTCACCCCTTTTCTCCCGATAAACCTAGTCCTATCATCAATCGGTACAACCGCTGGAACATGAGTCCCATCAATAGCCCCAATGCAATCCCTAAAAAATGGAAAATATCTTTCATCTTCCTTAATCTGCCTAGGTGTTGTCGAGAATGTAGGATCCCTTGGTCGAACTATATCGTCAGCCATCCGACATAAACTCTCCAAGACATTATGAAAATGACAGCTGACTGTTTCTGCAGAATGGGTGAACCTATCTTGCATTGCCCTATTACCAACTCCATGACCAACAGTGTAAACAAACATGCCGACCATCTCATTCAAGCCGACCTCCCCCCCTGACAGTAGCCCGTACTTTGTGCTCAGGTCAGAACATAGTTCCCTAAAAACCCTTTTGTCCATCCTCAACATAGAGACACAATGCCTTATATTACCACGTAAGAGGTCACTCATGTACATCACGCCCGTATAAGGGGGTGGAACTATGTGCATGAGGAATATCCTCGATAACCTCATACGCTGCCACTACACCAACAGTAATAGCCACAATCTTATCAATATGAAGAAATTCACTTGGGCCACTTGGGGGTTGCATTTCCTGTTCATGAAAATGATAAACAAATTTAAAATGCAAATTCATCATATGATGCCACAAATCGAAAATGATAACAATGGCATCAAAGTTGTCCATTCCTCTAAATAAAAAGTTCTCTGATAAACACATATATGGCATCACTGAACACAAAAGTGCATTCCTTAAAAAACAACTTCACTGTTGAAATAAAAAATAAAATGGCAGCACATTATGGATCTTCAGACTACTGCACTGCACTTCCTTAAGAAAAAAAATCCCACTAATATAAACAAACATGGCAGTCCATTTTGCAAAATGAAAGTAGTCCACTTCCTTAAAAAAACATCCAGTCTAATAAACATACATGGCAGCACATTATAATAATTCGTACTCATAAAGTTATTCAAAGGATAGAAACAAATGTAAAACTCAGCAGAAACATGTAGCAGTTCAAACTCAACAAACGCATAAAATAATAAAGAGTTCAGACTCTTCACTTGGTGCCAGATGCACCTAGACCCATTGCGTTTGCATACTTCATCTTCAACCATGCAAGCTGCCAATCCCCGCGTATCATGGCAGTAAAGAACTCACGCTCCTCCTTCTTCTAAAACAACCTAAAGGCGAACATTAGGAGATCAGCAATCTCTACAATCTCCGAAATTTCCTCCAGGATACGCATAAAATCAGCAATCTCTGCCTTCGCATCATTATGGGTAGAAGGTGGAGGGGCAGTCATGACATTGGTGCGGCTACTCACAGCGGACACAAGGTTGCCCAAACACTTGCTGACATCCTCACGGTAGTCAGCTAATTTGTGCTTCTTCTTTCTGCGAGTCCCTGAGGTCCCTGATCTACTCCTGTGCTGTCGAACTACTGGAGTGGGAGAGCTGGTGATTTCATTTCCATCTTCCTTGTCGATGTTATATTCTGGATCGCTAGAGTCCTCAAAGCCAATCATCATATGATGAACATTATCTCCTAAGCTTGTCTTTGTGGGCTCTTCATTTGGATTGGATGATCCTGGAATGTAGGCGAACTCTCCAGTAGCACATTGGCCTTGGAAAAGTGTCTCAAGTAGATCGAGGTGCTCAGGTCCTTGGACTCTGAACTTGGCAACCTTCTTGTCCTCCTGCAAATGTGCAATAATAAATGAAGTTAACAAACTAATTATAGAAACTAAACAGGAGTAAAGCAATTTAATATAGCATATATGGCTAGCTAAAGTGAAAAAGAAATAAAATGCCCTTAATTCTGCGCTCCCACCATTCATTATCAGCTAGAATGGTGTTACGAGTATGGTCTCATCCTGTGCCAGTGTCGTGAAGGTGTAATTTCTCAAACAACTTGTATTCCTTCTTTAAGTTGTCCCACTTGTTTTTCAGTTGTGGCTGATCATATCGCCTCCCAGTTTGCTCAGCAAATCCAGACACAATTTTCTGCCACCCTTCTTTAGTAAAGTGAGTACCGGGTCTCCTCCCCGGCTTCACTTGTTCAACACACAGATTCAAAAAAAAATTTATTTGGACGGAGTCCCAATTGGCCTTATCCTGCCCTTGACTTGGTTGTGGTACCGGTGTGGACGGAGTACTCATACTATTTGCAATTAGATGCATCACAAACATTAAAGCAAAAAGGATGAAAAGAAGTGTAAAGAATCTGAACACAGAAAAGCATCCATTCATTCCTAAACATGTCCTATAAATAAGGCAGAAAAATAGTCCATTCATAAACCAATATGAGCAGTAGAAGGCAGAGAATCATTCCATTCATAAACACATACTCAGTAGAAGGCACAAAAGCATTCCATTCATATTGACATCTTAAAACCAGATTTGGTACAACAGTGTACTAACCTGCTACTGTGGACTAGGGATTGGTATTCTACAGTTTAAATGATAGGAGCAAGAACCTACAAAAAAATGCAGACCTTAGTGCAGACATTGGTGCAGCAGTACAAAGAATATAGCAAATCCCACTGATATATTGAGATCATAGTATTCTGCACATCAAGCTTTTAGAATCAGACCATCCTAGCAAAACTCTATAACAAAAAAGGAACCATATTTTCTCTTAATGCCATTGATGCTTAATTATGTTCTTTTTTTAAGCCAAAAGATTATGAGAATCCAAGAAGAATGCTAATTAGTAGGAAAACAAGTCCCAGTCGTGCTCTTTCCCAATAAAAGCAAAAGTCAGTCAATACCATAATTGAATTATAAAAGAATATCAGAACCCAAAATATACAATTGTATCAAGATTCTCTCATTCTCTTCAATTATCCAACATTAGAGGCCTGTCATCGTTTCTCCATCTCAACAACTTCTCTATAAATGCTCATTTTTTCTGTACACAATAAATACTAAGGCCTCTATTAACTGCTCTCCTTTAAATTTTAGGCATGCTATAGCTCTAATACCCTGGCAACTGAAGACCCTTAAAACATAAGGTAACAAAAACCTTCAACTGACAATGGGACTACCAAATTCGAACACAGTAGTATGTTGACATGGTGGAAATCAAAACCCAAATTCCCGAAAACATTCCCCAACAACCCCAATTTCGTACCTGATCTTGGTGAGGACCCGAAAAGGAATTTTGCCGTCCAAGCTCTGACCTAGAAAATTGAATAGAGAGAGGCGAAATTAGACATATAACTCATCCGAATCAGGTGAAGCTGGGAAGTGTTGGAGATAAGATGAAAACGCAGTTGAAGAACGTACCTCGAAGCAAGCCGATGGTGGTGTAGGCAGGAGAGGCTCGCGATGGAAGGTTAACTCGCGACGGGCAGTGCTGTCAAATGAAAAACGAGAAGGAAAAGATGGTTAGCATGCGGAGAGTGTTGATACAGTCAATTAGCTTGGTGAAGAAGATCCTAACCTCTACTGCAAGGTCGTCGTTATAGAGGAGCTTGCAGCACCTTTCTGAAATTAGGGCTGGGAGGAGGAGCTGAGAATGAAATGTGGGGAAAAAACTAATTAAACGGAGTTTTTTGAAAATGCAGTGGGCTTCAACGCATTGTACGCGGGCCACACTTCCAAACAGTCTGGCCGTGGTACGTCCTTAAGCAACTAGACGCACTGGACGCGGGCCACACTTCCAAATGAACACAATTGTTTCCCATTGGTTACGATGTTGATTTGCCCAAAATAACCTTGAAAATTAAATTTCTAGAGTGCAGGATCGCGACAGGTGTTCGGACAATCAACAGTGACATCCGAACATCATTTAAGAACAGCATGCTCCCATGCGTAAGCCGTCTGGACAGCCAATATTGGCTTCCAATGAGGCTTACGGACAGAACATGCAGTTTTTTTACTTCTGATTATGTTTCTTTGTAATTCGTCCGGACGAGCCTTTTTGGCGTCCGGACACGTCTTCTTAAATTGATGCATTGCTTTCTCTTTTTTCCCTTCAAGTGTTCCAATGCCTCTTCTAGGTGATTTAACTCCATGTAAGCTATTGTTTGCAAGATTCAATGGAGAACATGATAAAAAGCTAAATAACAATTTAAGTGCATTTTAATGCTCTAAATACCTCATAATTATTTTAGGTAGTTCTCAATTATGAAGTATAATCTCATACGGTTAGCTCATTTTGTGTTGGGTAGCTATAAGTAATAGCTTTTTTATCAAGTTCAAATCGGATCAAGGGCTTGATTTGGAGTTTAAATTAGAGCACAATCTGATGTGAAGAACATGTCATGTTTTCAGCGGGTTTTTGAGTAAATATTGGCATGTGCTAGATGGTGGTTATTTATTTTAGACAGTTATTGGTTTGAACGTGACTGTAGAGAAGTTATTGTTGAAGTGGTTGTGTTTTAGGATAGTGTTCATTTTTTAGGTAGCATTTTGAGCGAATATATAATAGAAATGAAGAATGTAAAAGCCTCCTTAAACACACAAAAATAACTCTCCGGAGTATAAACAAGCTTTCTTGTATGTTTTAATATCTTGTTCTTAGTTTTTTTTCATCATCTGTTTTGGTGAAGCACACTCATAGTGAATCCAATGTTCCCACAGGTGTTTGAGTTCTCCTTTTACCTTTGTCGCAATCGGTTTTGCGAAAAAAAAATTTAAAAGAAGAGTCGCCACCAATTGTAATAGGTGCAATTGGTCACCGAAAAATAATTTGGTCTGCGAAAATCCAGAAAAAATGGGTAAATGAGTTTGTTACGTATGGGGAAGGTGTTAGGCACCCCACAACGTCTGTTTTAAAACAGTTGCCAATTTAACTTTCATTATCCCATTAAATGATTTTTAAGAAAAATTAATTATGACAAAAATCATATATAGAGTAAAATAATTATACAAAAATATATATTGAAAATGGATAAAAATAAGTTTGATAAAAACTATATTAAAATTGAATAAAATAATTTTAGGAAACATAAAAATTATATTGAAAGTCCAATATTGAGGTGCACAGAATTTTTTCCATCCAATGGTCCAATTTCTTAGAAGCACTCTCAGCTCAAGAATCTTTCCGAGGGTGCATCCGATGCATACCCCAAATCGATTCCATCGTAGGTAAAGACTTTCGATATAATTTTTATTCACCATGAAAATATACAATATAAATATTAGAAAAGCATAAAATATAAAAATTAAAATTAAAATTAAAATGTTGGGAACCGAGTTTTTTTTGTGGACTATACGATAGTGAATTATCGCAAATCCCAATTTAAGTATATTAACACTTTAAATCATACAATTAAAACACATAATCACATATCATGGAAAAACACATCTTAAATAAAACACGTCATCAACATATAGTAAAAAAAAAATAAGCACACATAAGAGGGACTCGGTTCCCGTTTTTATTTAGGCAATTCATCATTTCAACCATACTATTAAATTAGTATGATTAAAAAAAATATGATTCATTACCGAAAGGAAGTTATCATATCGAAGGCTCCATGCTTCACTAAATCATTTTCCATCCAATGGTAGGGATTCCATCATTTTCCTCAAGAATCTGATCGAAAACATCCAATACTATCCGATCGGTTCCATCATCGGACCAACTTTCCATATAATAATTAAACCCTCCCTAAACGCGCGCAGCACATCTGCAATTTAACTCAATACAATTTGAAACAAATGCAACCACCAAGTGACATCAAAACTGAGGGTCAAATGATCTTATAATATCAAATCTGACTAACATAATCGTAGAAGACAAATTCGTCAATGTTCAAAATAGTCATCTTCTGTAATCTAAACCGACAACAAGCACCATATATAACAATAATATACATGTAAGCACATATTGGTCCACGTAATCAAGAGGAAAACAATATAGTAGGTCCATGCTCTATATACATATATTGCAATTCATTTACACATTACCCATAATCTTGTTCGCATGACACCTAGTATGTATACATATATGTGTATATATCATATAAGCAGGTATAGTTACACGTAATCATGAAGAACAGTAGGTACATATATATCATTCATGCATAACATCATATGAATTTTATTTGAGGCACAATTCATTATCACAATACAATAATTCCCATGACCCCACCCGATAGAGCATAAAAAAATATCATTCACAAATCACCGAACATACAGCACCCATTTAAGTAACTAGTATCATGAATTTTCTATAATAGACACAAACTATGTATTCAAAACGTTTGACATATAGAATGTCCATCATTTTCATCACCCGACATCAACATGAATTAAATAGATTGTAGTTAGACTCCTAATTTTCCCCAATTTGGTAAACTTACAAACTTTCAATGCATTACCAATCGCCAATACAATGTAGGCACAAAATGCAAATCGACTTTATGGATGAACCCCAAGCACACAATATTACTAATTCACTATCAAAAAAAATCATGGCATGCTAAAATTCAATAATACCCAATGAATTTTGTGGAATCAAGAACCAAGTGCTTATATAGGAATCTCAAATTAGATATATCCAGAAATTTCATACAATCTTGTCATGGCTTTGAAAAGTCAATTTGAATGGCCGTAACAATTATGATAGCAGAGTCATAATCATTCAAAGAGAGAGAACTTAAACACTCATTCCTAGCATTAAATTAAAGCCACACAGCACCTCCATGTTCAGAACATTAACAGAAAAAACTCACGATTATTCCTTAACTAAAGACAATTCACAGCCGTTCTTCCCTTGACTATAGGTTATCAGAACTTCAGTCATAAAGATAAAATAAAACAAGAAAAGCAATCAATCCAGCAAGCTTACCCACACAAGGCAATTCTGGAAATTTTCCCTTGAATCACACAAGCAAAAAAAATCAGCTCACTATTTTCTCTTCCTCCCCCGATTTTCAGGTCCCCTCTGTCTGTCTTTTCCTCCTCTTTTTATACCCAATGCACCGAATCAATCTACCCCAAAATCCACAAAATACAGCCCTTAAGGTAAACTTGAATCCCCTTTTATATTTTCCAGATCTAATCTTTGAATTATGGCCCTCTTTCTCTCCTTTCTCAAACCTTCCGCGCCTCCCCCTCTTTTTCTTCTCTTTCTCCATTTTTCTTCTTCTCTTTCTTCCGTTTCTTCTTTTCCTTTTCCTTGTTTTTAGGTTTTACTTAGGTAAATGTCAATTGGGCCGGGCTTAAGGGTTTTTCACATTGGGTCAAGACATGGGCCTAGATGACATATTTGGTAATGATTTGGATTTACCCCAAATTTTCTTTGGACTTAAGTAACTTACCAACTACTTGGTTTACTTGCATATGATGGGCCGGGTTGATGAATTTAGATTTAATATTTTGCTTATTGGATCAATTCCTTAAGGCTTACATGATTTATTGGACTTTAATGATTTGGACAAAAATTGGGGTACAACAGCTGCCCCCTTTACGAGACTTTGCGTAGTAAACGTCACGTAAAGGTATGGTATCCCAATTTTGACTGTGTGGATTTTAATCCAACATATTTTAATTCATAACTTTAATCCACCATACTTTTTAACCTGGAAATGAAGACAACATTAAATTCCCCACAATACTATGAACAAGAGTCATTCCTAACTTGGTTAACCATCAGATTTTTTTTATTATTTTAATTATTATTATATATTTTTTTAATCTTTATTTTTTATATTTTTTATATTATTTTTTTTATTTTATAAAGATGCTCGGGATCACTAGAGTCATTCCCGGCTTGGCTAATCATAAAAATGCTCGGGATCACTAGGGTCATTCCCGGCTTGGCAAATCTTAAAAGTGTTCGGGATCACTAGGGTCATTCCCGGCTTGGCAAATCTTAAATGTGCTCGGGATCACTAGGGTCATTCCCGGATTGACAAATCTTAAAACTGTTCGGGATTACTAGGGTCATTCCCGACTTGGCTTTGAGTTTTGAAAGAACATGCTAATTTAAAATCATGAAATTTGGTTTGTGAAAGTCTCAAAATGATTGATGCATGTGTATAAGAATGCGATGAGAAGTCTGCCGCCACCCTATACACTCGTGCAATTGTTAACCACACTTTACGGTGTCACTTTTACTCAAATCCCCGCCTAATGTTCATATTTTATTAAATTTTGCTTAAATAAGCTTAGTAAAACGGCTATGCATGAGAAAGACGAGAATTTATGAAAAGAGATAAACTCCGGACCTTATGTTGAAAGTGCCGATTGTTTATCAAATCAATACACAAAGGATTAATTTGGATTTTGAAAACGAGATAGCTTACACCCTGCGCCAAAAACTGCCCCAGTTTTTGTGCATCTTATTAAGATGTTATTTTCTTTCACTATGCATAATATCTTTTAATAGCATCTGCATTTACCGGATGAGACAAGTCATCTCCATCCATCGTGGTTAATCGCAATGCTCCACCGGAGAATGCCTTTTTCACAATATAAGGTCCTTCATAACTTGGGGTCCACTTCCCTCGATGATCTTTGTGAGGAGGTAGTATCATTTTCAACACCAATTCTCCTTCTTTGAAACTACGAGGATGAATCTTCTTATTGTGCGCCCTCATCATACGTCTTTGGTATAATTGTCCTTTACATATCGCCCTTAATCGTCGTTCTTCAATCAAATTCAACTGTTCATATCTAGTCTGGATCCATTATGTTTCTTCTAATTCTGCTTCCAAGCAAACCCGAAGAGAAGGAATTTCTACTTCAATTGGTAAAAATGCTTCCATACCGTAAATCAATGAGAATGGGGTTTCACCAGAAGAGGTGCGTACCGATGTCCTGTATCCATACAAGGCAAAAGGAAGTTTCTCATGCCAGTCCTTGTAATTGACCGTCATTTTTCCAATAATCTTCTTAATATTCTTATTAGCTGCTTCCACTGCTCCATTCATTTTTGGGCGATAGGGTGTTGAATTATGATGTCCAATTTTAAACTGCTCACAAAAATCCTTCACCGTCTTGCTATTGAAATTTGTTCCATTGTCAGTAATGATTCTTTCGGGAACTCCATATCGACATACAATTTCTTTTCTCAAAAATCGAACAACCACACTGCTAGTCACATTGGTATAAGAAGAAGTTTCTACCCATTTCGTGAAGTAATCAATAGCTACCAAGATAAATCGATGTCCGTTGGAAGCTTTAGGCTCAATTGGTCCAATGACATCTAAACCCCACATTGAAAAAGGTCATGGTGAAGTTAAGACATGTAATGGATTAACTGGGACGTGAGTCCTGTCTCCGTAGACCTGACACTTGTGGCACTTTGTTGCGTATCCAATACAGTCTTTCTCCATCGTCAACCAATAATATCCAGCTCTAATTACCTTTTTTGCCATTGCATATCCACTGGAATGAGTTCCACACAAACCTTCATGAATTTCTGTCATAATCTGTTTGGAAACTGTTTGGAGTTTAAATTAGAGCACAATCTGATGTGAAGAACATGTCATGTTTTCAGCGGGTTGTTGAGTAAATATTGGCATGTGCTAGATGGTGGTTATTTATTTTAGACAATTATTGGTTTGAACGTGACTGTAGAGAAGTTATTGTTGAAGTGGTTGTGTTTTAGGATAGTTTTCATTTTTTTAGGTAGCATTTTGAGTGAATATATAATAGAAATAAAGAATG
Source organism: Euonymus europaeus (assembly GCA_963580455.1). Classification (NCBI taxonomy): domain Eukaryota; kingdom Viridiplantae; phylum Streptophyta; class Magnoliopsida; order Celastrales; family Celastraceae; genus Euonymus; species Euonymus europaeus. Next base: position 9,116,304 of record OY756957.1, on the reverse strand, counting down.
TAACAGCCTCCTTACACACACAAAAATAACTCTCCGGAGTATAAACAAGCTTTCTTGTATGTTTTAATATCTTGTTCTTAGTTTTTTTTCATCATCTGTTTTGGTGAAGCACACTCATAGTGAATCCAATGTTCCCACATGTGTTTGAGTTCTCCTTTTACCTTGCTTAATCATTTGATTTGAAGTCAAATTGGTGAACATCCTTTCATCATACTTTGAGACTAACTACAAGTCTCTAGCATACCTGATAGTCACATGTACCTTACTATAATTAAGAATGGTTGCTCAATGCTCCCATTTGCTTATTCTTTATTCTAGGATTCTCTTATTCTCTTGGTGCCATGTTTCTTCAGAATTTTATGACTCCTACTCACAGCCATTCTAGATTCAGCCACACATGGTCTATTTTATTCTGTAATACAACATAACACATCCACGTACCCATGAGTATGTTTAACGAAGAATACCAATCATGTACCTTATTATTGACAAAATCAAGGGTTTGAAGACGATTATCAACGTCAGTATAAATGTATAACTGCTTAAAGATTTTTCCTACTTATGTGGAGCTGAGCTTTAACACAACGCAAATATTGCCTCTTCAAGACCTCAATAATATATGAGGATTTCAAATGATGGTCATCGTCAGTCATCACTGAAGAGGTATTTCATATTAGTAGAAGCATTATTGCCAAGTAGGTGACACTTCTTGTTGCCTTCAAATGCCAGTGAAGGCGTTGTATAATAATTTTTTACGTCGCATAATACTTTTGTGAGCTTATGACTTTTTGAAAAAATATGTGTGAGTTTGTCGCTCACCGACATCTAAATGTGTGTACTTAGCCCAAGTAGCAATTTTCAAGAGTCTGGAATCGAGTCTACAAGGAGGAGAGTGTTTAAGATTTTTGAGAGGACGCAAATGGAATGTGAAAAATGCAATTCACAACAAATAACAATTATCTAGCAAGAATGTATACATGGGCCAATTCGATCGGTCAATGGGGATTGATCTTAAAATAACAATAGTTATCGTACATATGCACTCAATATATGTAACTTTGATTCTACCAGGGATGAGGTCTACTCACAGACCAATATATTCAAAGAGTTGGGTCTTGAGGTATGATGGAAAATAATTATTGATTGAATTCATGTCCTTAATCGGATTGCGAATTACCCCTAGAAGCTTATATGATTTGAGATCGAGTCAAACTCGACCAGCTGATTTTAATTCAACTTATTCAAATAACTTGAGAGGAATTCCTCATGGACAACATATTAATTAAATATATTTGTCAAATGATATATATTTAATTAATGGGTATTCAATTCTTAACTTGAGAAAAAAATAGTTAATCCTAACTTAAAGGAATCAAATATAATTTGAGAATAAAAAAGCCTTGTATGATGGGTTAGACTATTTTATTTAATTAGAAGCCCAAATTTTATTTCTTTGTTGGTCCTTATAAGAGCTCATGTTAGCAATTAAAGAAAAATGGCCAAAAAAGAACAGTTCTAATTAGGTTTGGAGACTTGTCTCCAAGTAACCTACATTCTCCTAAAACACAATGGTTTTAGGAGAGGGAGGGTCGGCCAAACCAATTTTTTGGAGTGCTCTCTCTTCTCACAATTTTTTTTTTTTTTGTTCTAGCAAAAAATGTTTTCAAGAATCCACTCTCTAAAAATCAAAGAAGGGTTTCGGGAAATATTTTGAAAGGATAACAAGTCTTTTAAGACCACTGATTTTCAGCCAACATCAATCCAAGGAGATGAGAGGTTTGGTCATACCTGGTTCAACGAGAAGGAGAGGATATGAGATTTGCTTGTAGAGCTGAGATTTTCGTCCTAATCGATCTACAAAGATATAACTCTCTAACACATGATTAATCGGTTGGGTTTCATTAGGTAATTCAAGTTTGAAATCCTAGTGTATTCAGGCAAGTGAATCTATGATCCTCGATAAAGCTTCTGCGCTTGTCTAGATTCTAACAGTTGACATCAGAGTGATTATAGATCTGTGCTTGTTTGAATACTTAATCAAAATTTGGGTTAACCATTAGATTTTTTGTCAAAGCTAACATGATTTTGTAGGAATCAATCGGCCACCATGGTAATGTGAATGTTGTGTAGGTGTGGAGATTTATGACAGGGGATCATGCATTGTGGAGGCTAGTAATCTTGGCAAAATACAATAAAAGAAACCAGGTAATTAGAGAACAAATTCCAATTCCATCTTCCAACTCAGCATCGTATTTTTGGAAATGTATCCAAGATATGATATATAATGATAACTCGAAGGTGAGAAGAATTGCTTTCGAGGGTTGTCGTTTTATAGTGGGAAATGGGAAGGTAACAAGGTTTTGGCATGATGTTTGGATTGGTGAAAATCCTATATCTGTCAGGTTCCATAGATTATACTCTTTGACTGTAAATAAGGACTCCATAATCATTGAAATGGGGAAGTGGCAAAATCTCAACTGGGAATGGAGTTTTGTTTGGAGGAGGAGATTGTTTACCTGGGAGGAGATGCTACTTGATGAAATGAAGCTCCTTTTGACCCCAATCATGCCTTGCCCCACACAACAAGATAAACTAATCTGGAGGCCCTCACCCAAAGGAGATTTTTCAGTAAAATCATTATACCATAGTTTGGTGCATGATTCTACAGCAACACAAGCACTTGCTCCTAATATGATCAATGTAATATGGCAAGGTATAGCTCCCCCCAAGGTAGAAGTATTTGTATGGATGCTAGTGCAAAGGAAAATACCAACCCGTGCAAGTCTGGTGGAAAAAGGAATCGTAATGACTTCAGAAAATGTATGTCCTTTTTGCCATAATTCCCCTGAATCTGTGTATAATTTATTCTGGCAATGCACAGGTCCAGCCTCAATATGGTACAAGATTGTAGGGTGGTGGGGCTTAGCTTGGTGCCCAGCAGGTGACTCTGCAAATCTGATGGAGCAGTGGTGCAACCTGGCTGGTGGTGGCGTGATGCAAAAAAAGATATGGAATTTATTATTTTTTGTAGTAGTTTGGTCCATATGGAAAGAAAGGAATGAAATCATCTTTCAAGAGAAAGAGGTAGATTGGTTGCATGTGTATGATATGATCTTCGTGAGGCTCCACCTATGGTGCCTATCTTTCGCCCCTTGTCTTCCATATTCAAGCTCACAGATGCAAATGTGTTGTGAGAGTATAAAGTGCTGGGGTAGATCGTATATCTAAGAGGAGGCAACGAGATAGCAGATATTTTGGCAAAGGAAGGATGCAATAGAGTCTCAGATTTCATTTTATGGTTTTAGTTCATTTCAGCTATGGCAAAATGTTTTTGCCTTGTTTTTTCTCTGGTTTTTTTAGGATGTTTTAACTTGTTTCTTTAGTTTATTTTTGTGTCTATCCCTCTTCTTGAAGGATTATGATTGTACATTGGTTTTCCTCCGCCATTGATGAGGGTATTATTAATATTGTTGAGGCTAAGCCTATTCCATCAAAAAACAAATATGAATGTTGTGTGTTGAATGTTCATGTTTTGATTATATTGATTGTGAGCTATGGGTTTAAGGAGACATAGAATTTATGTAAATTTAATCATTAATAGATTAAGAGATTTGCATGTATGTTTTCTGCAATTGATGTATTCAATTATATCTAAAACAAATTAGGATTATATCTAAGGATGAAGAATCAAGCAAGAAGAAAACAAAAGGCGGAATTTTTCGGACAAAGTTGCAACCATCGGTAGCTACGGTTTGTTGGTAGTCAGCCACTTTTTTATCTGTCGAGACTGAATCAAGGCGACCATATGGGTCTTGGCTATTCTCGAGATGGTGGGAGTAGGCTAGGGGTGGCCCGGGGTAGTGACGGCGCCTCCAAACTCAGACATTATTCTGGTATGTTTTAGCAATCTGTTCAGGTGGTCAGGCGATGGTCGGACACTTTAGGTGACCATAATCTGGCCATACATGATGTTGGTTTTTTAATTTAAAAAAAAAGTTGACAATTGTGAGATATATTTGTGACGTGTTGAAAAGTTGATAGAGACCATAATAAGAGGTATTCAATGCTAGGAGTTGTTATGGATATATTTGTGTAAGTGATTGACTTATATTCTAAGTAAAACTTTTAGTAGTGGATATGGATTGCATCACTTGAGTACAAGTTTATTTTATCTCAACTTGTTGTTACACATCACTCTTATCATGACTTTACTTTTGCTAAATCTCCTAGTAGTGGTGGATGATTACTAAATTTTTTGTTAATCTTTTGTTTTATCTAAATGTGATTTATAGGAGATAAAAGTGGTCCTTATCATAACGTGTTAAGGGTTATCACTATATGCACTATATAAGTGACATAACATCAAATTGAAGTGGGAGGGGAAGCAACGTCAGAATATTGATCGCACGCTTTCGTTTCATTTTTTTGTTTTAATTCTCTCATAGTTTTAGATCTTTCTTGGGCGAGATCTTGAGTGAGAGTTTGAAGAGAGATTTGTTTTTAGGTTATTTTGTTATTATTGGCGACTCTACGAAGACGTGTGTAGTTCGTTGAGGTGAAGTCTTCTGGGGATTCTAAAAGCGAGCTCTATCTTGATGGGTTGAGTAAAATTGAAAAAAACAGTAAATGGGATGTACGAGCGATGTCTTTAGGTCAAAGATAGAGTTGTACTCTTGATTTGTGATTACTAGATTGTTTCTCAAGGTTGGTCACTCATAGACTCGAGGTTTTTCTCAGTCACGTTTCGTTGTTAAAATTGTGGTGTTTTTATTTGTTTTTATTTTTCGCAGTTGTTTTCATATTTTGTTGACTAACGATCTTGATGAGGTACACTAAACTTTCACATTAACAACCAGAACTTTCTGCGTGTTTAATACCTCCAGATGGTCGACGGCAGTGCAAACAGCCCCAGGCAGTGGCGGTGGCTCTAAGTTCACACACTAGTCAAAATTGTTTTCTCCAGTTTCAGCAATCTTATATTTTTTTGGGTTTTAATACTCCTATGGATGAATAATTCAAGTTAGAAGAGACTCAAGAAAATCATGATAGCTTATTTTTGCCAAGTTTGATTTCCTAATGTTATTTTATTTCTAAGATATATCATTTTAGAAGGATTTTATATGTATGTTGGACTTTGAACTTGTATGCATATAGGATACCTGCAATAAATAAGAAATCTAACGGATTAAGTATTCTATTTTGATTAGGAAACTTATTTAGGGAACCTAATAGGTTAAGTATATATAATTGGATTAGGAGACTGATTTAGGAAACTTAACAGATTAACTAAACCCTATTGAACTAGAAAACCTAATTAGACTCCAAGTGTAATTAAGAAACCTAGAAGATCTAGGATACGTAATTTAATCACCCCACAAATTTTAAGATACTTGGTGGGAGAAAAGTTACAAACAACCCACGGTCTCCATTTAGGCTTCGAAGTAAATATGCAATGATCAAAGGTTCGGATAGATGAAATGTTAAATGCAACAATGGGCTCGTTGTTGTTTATTTGGTATGTTCAATGGGCACTTATGACATATCCAAGCTATCTTATAAATGGGTAAATTCGTCTAATTTTGACCACTGTCTAAAATTATGAGTAATGTCCGGTCAATGCATTGAAAGACATTTTTATTCTAGGAACTTATTATCTTATATATATATATTAGAGCTCAGAATTCCAAAATGAAATTCAATAGAGATGTAATTGATTTATGTGTATACGGTGTGTTACTGGCCCCTTAGGTGTGATGTGTTCTAATTGTTGTAGTCAGGTATGCCAGAGATTTGTAGTTAGTCTCAAAGTGTAATGGGATGGTTACGAACAAGTGTGAAATTGTATTCATCAATCTGACTTCGAACCAAACGATTGTACATGGTAAAAAGGGACCTTTAATACCTCTAAGAACTTTGGATTCACTAAAGGTGCACTTCACAAAAACAAACAATGGCTTGAAAGAGTGTGAATCATAAGGACAAACGATTGTAAAAGCTTGAGAGATTGAAAACATGAAAACTTAAAACTCGAGAATAAAGGTAACAAAAATGCTTATTTTATACTTAGTAGAGTTGTTTTGTGTGAGAAAAGAGAGAGCTTTTACATTCTTAACTTCAGTTATATAGACAAGCTCATAATGCTTCCTAAAAACTATGACCACTATTCTAAGACATAACCATTTCAACCGTTAACTTCTTCCTGCAATCGTACTAAGGCTGATAATTGTTCAAAGCAGGTAACTGTAGTCCAATACATGCCAACATTTCCTCAACATTTTGCTAAAACCATAGCACTTCTATAAAACATAATACCAATTATCCAATAAGCTCTGAAATCAAACTCCAAATCCATGTCCCGTGTTTGACTTTGTCCATGATATCCAAAATCTACATATGTGGCTGACTAAAAATCTGGCAGGAAATTAGGAAATTGCCTACAACACGTTGATTCGCCAAAAATTGGTAAGTGGATTTACGCTTTCCCAAGTGTAAGTTTGTCAAATTAATAATAAGGGTGAATCCCAAATCGTCTCACAAAGACTTTTGATAATGACCCTATTAAATCACTCCAAGATAAAGGATGTTGCGGTATGGTCTTCAGTTAAAGTATGTCACTCCAAGATAAAGGATGTTGCGGTATGGTCTTCAGTTAAAGTATGTCAGTTCAAGATAAAGGATGTTGCGGTATGGTCTTCAGTTAAAGTATATGTCAGTTCAAGATCAAGGATTTAGGAGAGGCTAACCACATTCTTTGGATCAAGCTTATACGTGATCGAAAACAAAGAATGTTAGATTTTTCTCAAGCTATCTATATCCATACGATTCTTCCTATGTTTAACATGACTTGTTCTAATAAAGGATTACTTTTTTACAGAAATGGAATCATTCTATCTCAAGATCAGTGTCCAAATACTACAAATGAGATTGTGAACGTGAGAAAGGTACCTCATGCTTTGGCAGTAGGTAGTCTCATGTATGTTATGATGTGTACAGGATCATATATTTTCTATATGGTTGGCCTAGTTAGAAGATATCAGTCTAATCTTAGCATTAAACACTGGACTATGGTCAAGCATGTACGTAAGTATCTTAGGAGAATAAGGGATTACATGCTTGTCTATAAGGCTAATAAACTTATATACCTTTAGGGTATACAAATTGAGATTTCCAATCTAATAGAGATTTCAAAAAGTCTACCTCAGGATATATGTTTACCTTGGGAGGTGGAGCCATAGTTGGAAGAGCGTGAAGCATAAATGCATAGTAGACTCCACCATGGAAGCAGAGTATGTAGTAGCCCCCAAGACAGCTAAAGAATCCATATGGCTTAGGAACTTCTTAAAGGATATAGGTTTGGTACCCTCGCTCAGTGCACAGGCGGAACTTGGGCTGGGCTGGGGTGGGCTGTAGCCCGGGGTAAAATTTTGAATTTTTTTTAGTACATATACAGATATAACTCAGCCCAGTGTATCAGCCCAGTCTATATTCATCAACCAGCCCGCTTGCTACCAGCCCATCAGCTGCCAGCCCATCACCCATCACTCATCACTCCATCAGCCCAATTGCAACACACACGAAAAGATAATCTCAGCTATGCTATGTCCCTGACTCATATTACAAGCAGAAACAAATCTTGATACTGCTACATGAATCTGGAAATCCTGGTTCGAAGTTCTCTTGATCTGGGTATGTTCTAGCCACAAAAAGTTTATTAATTTCCCTTCAATTTGCAGGTGCTCTACGGTGGAAACGCGCCTCTGTCTATATCAACAAGAAATCTCAGGTATTCGAAAATTAACCCGAGTGAAAAAGCCTGTAACGCTAGAACTAAGCGGAAAACTCATTTATCATTGTATTGTCAGGTTATAGTGAAGCTTAAAAGCAAACTAATGTTCACTCATATAACAATCTAATAGGTTTACTCACTCACATTGTCTTAAAAAAAAATCGAAACGTTGCCCCGAACCCCTCTTTTTTTTCGGGGCGCTGCCCCGAACCCCGCCACTTTTAAACCTAGCCCAGGGTGAACAAAAATCCTGGGTCCGCCACTGGCTCAGTGCAATCTACTATAACACTTTATTGTGGTAATAATGGTGCAAATGCAAATTCAAAGAAACTTAGAACTCATTCCAGGGAAAAAAACACATGAGCATAAGTATCACCTAATTCGAGGAATTGTGCAGTTAGGCAATGTTATTGTGACCAATACTGCATTAGTAAAAAACCAGGCAAACCCATCCATGAAATGCCTACCGGTAAAAGTTTTAGGAAGACACTTGGAAGGGCTAGGGCTTAGATGCATAGGATCATGGTTTTGAGTAAAAATGAGAGATTGGTGGAATTGTTGAACTATAACACTTTTTTGTATATGATTCCAAGTTCAATGTTAATTAATAAAGTTTAGTGTTAGTTTCAATAGAGATTGACTGCATTATGTTTGTCCATTATTCTATATAATATATTGTTTGGTGAGTGGAGTCCTAGAACTACGAATGGAATATCTTACCATAAGTTCTTATAGAATATAAGTGTTAGGTCATGGCTTAGATGGAATTGGATATACCATCGACTGAGCCATATCATGACGTTGTAGTTAGTTTTTCTTGGTGGAGGGAAGTGGTAAAGCTTCAGTTTATCATGATCCAACCTGTTTTTAATTTTTCTCACGTGTTTAAAACATTAGCAGATGACCTGGTCTGTGATGCACATGATTGGGATTTCTGCATTAGTGACCGACTGCATCCCAACTGTATCAGAACAGAAAAGTAGCGGAACTTAGCATCAATAATAAATATACATAGCGGTCCCTCGACATCGACCACATACCCTGATGCGTTGACATCTATATACAGTTGGGTAGTTGAGGACTTGAAATTGCTTTAAATGGAATGGGACCAAGTCCACTCATTACTCTTTCCATCTTCAATGTTTTATGGTAATCGCAAAATACGAAAAGCATAAATTATTTTTCCAACCTTATTTTAGAGTTTTAAGCTGTATAAAATATTGGACTGAAAGTTGTAAGGGCACCACTTTAAGCTGTATAAAATGTTGTGGGTGTTTGATTTTTTTTTTTTCGTTCGATTAATTTTACAGATAAAATTATAAAAAAATGTATTACAATAAAAATTAATTGATAATTTTAAGATATAGAGGGGTAATTACGTAATGTGCTTGTACATTATATGAGCTTCACAACTTTAACATTTGAAAAGTTATGCAATTACAATATTTCATTTCACACAATTTAAAACTATGACACCCACAACTTTATATTGTCTACTAAGGGTGTGTTTGGTAAACAATTTTGGCAATAACATATAATTTAGTATGTATGTTGGTTGTTTTATGCTGCTTGAAATGCTGGCATATATGTTGTTATAAGTGCTGTGGGTGTTTGATTAAATTTTTCAGAGAAAAACATATATGCTGGTATAAATGATGTGGCTAATTACATGTAGGGGTATTAACACAAATTAATAAAAAAATAAATTTTATATTTTTTATAAATCATGTTTACATTTTTAATACAACTAATTTTAACGTTGTTAATAATATTAAAATATTTTTATATTTTTATACAACTTTTCTAAATTTTTTTATTAATGTTTAACATATTTTTACATTTTATAAAAACAATTCTAAAAATTTTAATAATATGAAAATATTTATATATTTTTTATACAACTTGTCTAAATTTTTTTATTAATGTTTAACATATTTTTACATTTTATAAAAAAATTCTAACATTTCGAATAATATGAAAAAAAAATATTTTTTGATATACAACTTTCTAATTTTTTTATTAATTTTTAACATATTTTTACATTTTATAAAAAAATAACATTTTTAATAATATGAAAATATTTATATATTTTTTATACAACTTGTCTAATTTTTTTTATTAATGTTTAACATATTTTTACATTTTATAAAAAGATTCTATCATTTCGAATAATATGAAAAAAAAATTGATATACAACTTTTCTAAATTTTTTTATTAATGTTTAACATATTTTTACATTTTATAAAAAAAAATTATAACATTTCGAATAATATGAAAACAAAAAGAATATTTTGATATACAACTTTTCTAAAGAGTGTGGGGGGGGTAATTTTGACATTTCATGTATAAGAGTAAAAGAAATGCTAAGTAAAATGACAATTCTAGGAATGTCATATTTAGAGGTAAAAATGTTGAATAATACGCTGAATGCTGAATTGTAGTTTGGTTCGGTTAACATTTATATGTAGCTTATATGTTACATGCTGTTATGTATGCTCTTTACAATGGTTTACCAAACACCCACAAAATATAATATTTGGTTAGCATTTTATAGAGGTACTCACAAACGGACTTGCAGCGTGTTCCCATTACTAAATTTAATGTTTCCTTTCCCAACAGTAAACCAATCTCATGAAACCCCATTAATCACTCAAAACATTTTTAAAAGCTGAGAAAGTATTATCCACAATAAATTGGGTGTTAGGCAATTGAGGGATGAAGGGGTTGGAATGATTTCAAATCTTCATTATTTTAAATTTCAATCATTATTTTATTTTATATCGTATATTTATTATAATCCACTTGAGTTGTGATTCTCACCCCTCGCATCTCGACAGTTGCATAAATTCCTACGTTATAATTGAACCAATACTTTGTTACCCCAAGCTGTGCGAAAAATGGCAATGGTATCACACATTGAAGCTGTACAGACAGTGCCGCCATTTAAGGTGACTGATCCACGTCCGGTACACCAAGTTTTGGTGGCTGACCCTGTTGCTTCCGGTGTTTTCCAGAGGTGCCTTAACATTGTGTTTTATTACAAGAAGATGGCGGATGAGGATTCTGGGTGGTTGGCTGCCGGATGGATCAAAGAGTCGTTGGCCAGGGCTCAGACAGAGCAACCTTTGCTTAGCGGACGCCTACAAAGAGGGGAAGATGGACATGGAGATCTAGAGATTGTGGCAAATGATTCTGGAGTTAGACTTGTTGAGGCAAAAATTCCAGTAACACTGGCAGAGTTTCTTGATTTGAAGGAGAAAGAAAAGGAAGCAGGGGCTCAACTTGTCTTCTGGAAGGATATTGATGAACAGAATCCTCAATATTCTCCACTGCTATATGTTCAGGTTCCTAAATAAAATGCCTATATATTTAACCTCTGCTCATTTAAGACATGAGGCTTACAGCACTCAGATGGGACCATTCATTAATGTTTTGTATGTCTTCCATTGATCCAGGTGACCAATTTCAGGTGTGGTGGATACTCAGTGGGGATTAGCTGCAGCCTTCTTCTGGCAGACCTCCTTTTCAAGAATAACTTCCTCAAAAAATGGGCTGATATTCACATTGATATAGTCTCCAAAACTGATGCTGTTGCTAGAGTACCCACTTTCTATTTTCCAAATCTGAAGAAGATCGACACTTCTCCTGCTAGCTTCTTCCCCTCTAGCCAGAAGAAAAATGCCGGTCAAACTATGGTCTTCACCTCTAAAGCTGTAAATCCAGCTAATGAAGTGGCAATGGCATGTATTGATGAGGCGGAATCGAAAATCGGTAGCAGAATCTGTGGTGAGTTTTATTTGTTCGTGACAGAAACTTCTCAGGTAACCAAGGTGGAAAGTCTTAGAAAGGATGTGATCGTACAGTCACACTGGAGGCTCAGCAGTGAAGTTGAATGTTCGAGTTGGGATGATTTAAGAGGTGACGAGGTTGCTTTTAGTGCAGGGAACAAACCTGCTCATGCCTCATACTGGTTTGGGTCAACTAGTCCTGGAGGAGGAGGAGGAGGAGGAGTGATTGTGATGGCATTTCCATCTGATGAGGGTAGAACTGAAATGAACATTATTCTTGCCTTTCCTAATGAACAAAAAGAAGGCACCGCATGAACTGAAAACTTACTTTAATTGATGTTGATTTCTTCCATTGTCTGAGTCAAGTGTGCAGAAATTGCAAAAATGTCAAAAATGATTGCTTGTTGAAATATATTAGACTTCTTCCTGTGGATTTACTTTCTCTTTCTACAGTTTCAAATTAATGTCTCTCCCACCATACAAATTTGAGAAGTAGGCTGTAATAGTTTTGAAGCAGTTTCAAAAAATCAGCAGAAATTCTGGGAATAAATGGAAGTTACCAAACTCCAGACAGTGCTTCATCAGTAAATTCATATTATAGATAATGGACTCTGGTTGATATACAAGCCTCTATGCCACTTAGAAGTATGAAAGTCATACAATTACCAATGTTGTGTCTGCTATCTTGGACTGCTGTTTTACTGGAACTATCTTTTAAGGCTTGATCCTTCTCTACATATATATTAGACCAAGACAATTGGGCCTTACCTGACTGTCGTCACCTTTGGTCAGTCAGAAGCGGCTGGGAAGGTGAAACTGCATATAAGTACACATAATGCAAGTCAGTCCAACACTAAAACACTGCTATGAAAGAAGTTTTAGCACAGGAAGAATAGTGATCATTATTTTTCAAGGATCGATGATATTTCAACATTCGATGATAGTTGGGATGCTGTAAATTTCTACAACTCCCCCAATCCCCAAATAAAAAGAGAGAGAAAGAGCATGACGGATTGGTTAAAAATCTGAGGGCTGCTATGTTCAAAAATAATTCGTCAAGAGTTGTCATTCCAACTAGCTAATTACTGGCTAATCATTACAAACACTAAAACTCCAGGTTTCACTAATGGATATATTAGACCTATCAAGGGAAGAAGAAAAAAAGAGTACATTTTAATGCTGATATCAACAGGCTTCAAAGTCCCCCACATCCTTAATCCCATATCTCAGTAATCTAGTAATCTTTTATGGTGTCACTTGAAATACTGTATGTTTCTTTTAACATTGGTTTAGTTACTTTGGCCATTCAAAAAACGACTACCCATTTGCTACCACTCTCAGTAAAGGGGCTTAATTTGCAGTGACTATTCCAATTTGAATGATAGCTCTTCAACAACAAAGGATGAAATAGAATGATCTAATCTATATGTATATTTGAGCATTAATGTGTAGTTGTGGATCATCACATTACCTTCAGGAAAGGGCTGACCAGCAGATGAAGGCACGGGTTTGGAAGCTTTCTCATTAATTTCAGCTATAACCAGACGTGATAAAAGAAGCCCTGCTGTAAGAGCAGCAATCATTAGCATGACAAAGACCGCATCCCATCCAATTGCTGAAAGGAAACCAGTCAGCAGAGGGCCAAAAGCTGCACCAACTGATCCTGTACCATCGATAATTGCAGTTACTGTTGCAAGTGCCCGGGAATTTCCGCTAAGAGACTTGTGTGTACCCAGGTCTGCAGAAACTGCAGTCGTGATGAGTGCATATGGCCCGTTAACAAATAAGCCAGCAATCATCATAAGCACGATGTTAACCGTCTTTGAGACACTTCCATATGAACGGTACAAGAGCAAGGAAGGAATAGCAGCATACATGAAGCTGGCAGCTGTAATAGCCCGTGCATTAAGTTTATCAGATATGTATCCAGCAAGGATTCCTCCAACAATTCCCCCCACATCAAACAAAGTAGAGAGGTTTCCAGCAGACTTGACAGATATACGCTCTCCACCAATTTCTGAAGGGAAAAAAGGAAAAATGTTATGCTATGCAGGGTAAAGAAACTGCACATGAAAAGTCTTTAAAATAGATATAGCTTTTTAGTATCATCGAGGTTTTTTTTTCCAAACTAGTCATATCCTAAACCCTAGTTGCCCTACAACCACAACTTTGCGGAAGTATAAATCTAAAAAGGTCAACAATGAAGAGCTATATATAATCTATACAGCCATAGAAAGCTACATTAATTTTGAAGGAATAGCAACATTTTATTCCCACACAAGCTTTTCAGGGAGGGTGGATTCAGCCTCATAATTTATGCATCTCATCACCTAAGGCATAATGTAAAGGTGTGCTGTCGCAAGATAATCAGTATTAACCATGTCTGATAGAAGCTACAATGCGATTAGGCAATTAACCTCTTCACATAATTACCTTGCCCTGTGACTGCATTAAGTCAACCAAAGGCTCACACAAGCATACACATTGTTGATGAATTAAGCATGCTATGACATCCAAAATAATGAAGATAGACAAAATATGCTTCCTTCTAATTCTACAGCTGCAATTACGCCTCAATATAGATGGAATTTGCAAAATAAATTAGAGTGACCAGTATCACTGCTATTAAAATGATGAAATGAAAACTAATTCAATAACGCATAAAATGAAATGAAATCAAAGCCTCAACTCTATAACATACACCTTACTCCAAGTCTACGCAAAAAATCGCTGCTATTTCTTACTTATATTCTTTGACAGTGCCTCTTTTTAACTTTACTAGCTATTATTTTGTTCTGGTTCTAAGAACATTACAATAAAACAAACTACCAATTATAATCAAAAGCAACGAACAAAAAAGAAGATAATAAAACAAAATTAAACTATTTTAACTCCATTTTCATCACCAGCGTATCCAGGTAAATCTGGTAATCGAATATACCTGTTTGACTTAAGTAAAATGGCAACCAGTACAGAAATGTGTAGGCCACAAGCTTTGAGAAGAAGAGGCACAACGCAAATGGTATGACTCCTGGAATCAAACAAGCTTGAAGCAGCCCTACGCTCTTCCTACTCCCTGAACCAGTATTCTTCATCTGCTCCACGACACTTCCTTTGAGGGTCTGAGCTTCCTCATCACAGGGCACCGTGTCCACATTCACAGCTGCTGCACCGTTTGGGCAAGGAAACCCACCATCCTCAGGATATGCAGCAAGGAACAAGTAAACCATTATCCCTCCAAAAGCAATAAATGCGCCAGGAACAATAAAAGACCATCCCCAACCGTAGTCTAAAACACACGCAGCAAGAAGTGACCCACTAATGTTACCGACTGAAGTATGTGCATTCCAAATACCCATTATCAACCCCCTCTTCCTTTTCCCAAACCAATTACCAATGACAGCAACAACTGAAGGCCACCCTGTGGCTTGAAATAACCCAGCAACCATTTGCATCACAAGATAGAACGAAAATGTATGAATGTTCCAGAAGTATCCCATACCAAATAACCCCACGAATATACCACTACCAATCATCCCAGATGTCAAAAACAACCTGAGGTCCAAAGTATCACCTAAATGGCCAGCAACGAACATCCCCAGGGAGTAGCAAGCAAGAAATGCAACATCAATCTCACCCAATTTGGAGGTCCCACCGGTGCCATTAAAAGGAGCCCAGCCCTTATTTTTTATTCTATCAAAATTTTCACTGTAGGAATCTTCCTTGATAAAAAATTTGCCAACAGGCCAGGGAATCAGTCCTGGAGCCTTATCGGGTTCAGGATCCAATACGCTCTTGACTATGCTACTGGGTTTCTTTGACGACTGTAGCACACTGCCTTATCTTACCGTCATTAAAAAATTTGGGTTATACATAAAAAAATAAAAAATGTTCCATAGTTAGGCCCTAAACAATACATAATAGCTCAGTTTCATGTCTCTAATATGTTTTAATGACTGGACTTGTTGAAGAGATATTTTAAAATGTGCATTAGATTAAGGTTTAATAATTTGGAAAGCCTCTTTCTTTCTCCTCGCTTCTTCCTCTTTGCTTTTGGCTCGACTCATGCATTAAATATTAGGAGTCATTTTTAATAATGATTTTAATTATTTCATAGTAAAATATCATATTTTGGCTATTCCATCGTAAACTAAAATGAAATATATTATATTTCATTGACATATTCAGGTGGAATATCTATCATATTTCAATGTTTTTAAATGTTCCAATGTAATGTTTTTTTAGTGGTGCGATGGAGAATAACGAGACTTACATTTCGTTTGCTGATGATGATGTAATTATAGTTCGAGAGATGAAACAGTTTATATGAGAGTGTATCAGGGATAAAAAGAGTGCATCGGTGAAGGGGATTGTGTTTCAAAGTGATCATGACATGTTTGATTTTTACAAAAGGTATGAAGAGCATAATAGTTTTATAGAGTTAATCTCACATAAGGACTCTAACTCAAGTGACCCACATGTATTTGACTAAGGGATAAAAACTGTTTGAGATAATATATATTTGATTTAAAACAAATAAAAGAGATAATGGGTGGTTTTTATAACTGCTCAACCAAATTTAATATCACGTACGTGTGTTTGTTCCGTGATGGTAGGAACAAAATCAAGTTAGCTTTGTGGGTTGGGTCTTGGCCTATCTCTATATATAGAGACCTGTGATTCTCCATCAATTAAGCTTTTGCTTTTGAGCTTACAGAGAGAATAGGTTGAAAATTCACCACAAATAAACTAACATATTGTGCATGGTGTTCTGGAGGCTCTTATTGATTCTCAATTGGAGGCTATTTCATTCACGTCTGAACTGCTTAATCAATCAATGGCTGGAGGTATGTTGATCCATCTAGTTTCCGCTGTGTGATTGCTTACATTATTGGTATCGGAGGCGGTCTCTATGCCACGTTGTTTAGCATAAATAGATGTGAATAAACATGTGATAATCTACCATAATATGATATCATTATTTCGGTATACCAGTGATGATTACTTGCAAATATAAAAAAAATTTGGTTTTATTTTTGTATGATGATATTGTGCACTGGTGATTAACGTATTGTTTGCCGATCGCTGTTTATCTCTATTGACACATGAACTTGAAATCTAATTTTATTATAAATATGTGTGGAGATATTAGTATCCATTTAACTGCGTTGCAATGATAATGCTGCAATTGATCCTTTTGATATTTAAATGTTGTTTCATGGATCTGTACAAACTACAAAACTTTGAAATTGTAAAAAATTAGATTGATGAACCTAACATTAATTGACTTGTTTTTGTCTTATATATATGGGATTCACGTGAAAATATATATATATATATATATATTTGAATCTTGAAACTGTCGATTAGAATGAATATTTCTATGTAAATATATATATTTGAATCTTGAAACTGTCGATTAGAATGAATATTTCTATGTAAATATATATATTTGAATCTTGAAACTGTCGATTAGAATGAATATTTCTATGTAAATATATATGGCAATAAATCAAATTCCTTTTGTTTCAAATGCATGACACATATCAAGTTTTTTTCCCTTGTTTAATACGTGTAACTACATGAGATACTAAATCATGTGCTTTCAATTTTTGACAAATTAATGCTTCTGCTACTATTATGCACGAATTAAATTGCCTCGAGAGAATCTTATAAATGGTCTTTGGTTTATATATAATTCTAAGGTTCTGGGTTGACTTTTGGACTTGACTTGATGGTTAATTTTTCATATGTTATATCCTGCAGTGATTCATTATAGTTATGATTCATGAATTAGAATATGAGCATATTGATTAGCTTGTATGAATGAGAAATGTCATATTAAACTTAGTATTATTGTGAATTAAGAATAGCCACAGCATCTTATGAAACTTTGATACTTTATTTGTGTATTAAATTATGACATTCCATACAGTAATTTATTATTTTGAGAAATTACTTAAGGAAAGAAATTTGCTTAAGGATCAAACTCAAGAATGTACGTGGTTCGGCAACTTGCCTATGTCCACGAATATCTGGTATGTTATTAAGTACTCAAGAATCATCCATCTTACAAATGTGGATTTAGTAGACTTTTATAGAGGTGGGAGGTTAACCGTTTCTTGTAACTCCCGTGATAACTGCTCTTGGCGGTTGTAACTCTTCTTCTGGCAGTTGGCGGTTGTAACTCTTCTTCTGGCAGTTGTTATTTTTTCTAGATAACTCCTTCTGGATAAGACCCATTAATTGTATGTCTTCTAGATACACGGATTGAAGATTTTCATCAGACTCTGAGTGTAATTCTTGGCTGGATACTGAAGGTCGCCTCCTTAGCTGTATGTTAGCTTCCTGAGCTGCATATCTTATTCCACAAATACCCCCAGCTTTTTTATTTACCCTAAAGTTTTTTAGAGTAAAAAAAAAGGCTTTTCAAGTTTTTAGGAAACAATTTGTTTCCTAATAGGATTAGAACTCCTCAAACCCTTTATATATAGCTTCACTTCGTAGCTAAATTTTTTTTTGTTTGCCACTCATATGCTTCAGAAATCTTCTCTTTTCTGCTCTTCGAGAGGTAATTCTTTTCTTCCATTTTTTTATTTTTTTTTTTATTTTTTTATTTTTTTATTAAATCAATTGGATAGAACTGGCCGAAAGCCTCCTCTAGAGGCCTATGGCTTGGCCGAACTCCCTGGGGGGTTCGGCAGTCTCCTTGCCGGACCCCAAGGGGGTCCGGCACTGCTGAGTGCCAGGCCCGGAGGGGGCCTGGCTTGGCCGAACCCCCTTTGGGGTTCGGCAGTCTTCTTGCCGGACCCCCTTGGGGTCCGGCAATCTCCCTGCCCAACCCCTAGGGGTCCGGCATTGCTTAGCCTGGCTTGGCCGGACCCCGGGTCCGGCACTGCCTAGCGCCAAAACTTAATTTAATTATTTTATTTTATTTTTTAAATAATTGCTTGACTAATCTTTATACCTTTTTTAATCTTATAGGGTTCAGCATGGGCAAGCTCAAAGACTTGATTTCTTCTCCGGCGAAGATAGCTGCTTTCAAATCTGTGCATTTTATCGAGCCACCCTATGACATTTATGCTCCCACGAATGATGACAAAGATTATGGACGCAATCGTATCAAGGTCCCAATATTCATATTGTCTGAATGCAGAATCCGTCTTCCGTTTCCATCACTTTCTTCAGGAATTCTTCATGTTCACGGACCTCAGTCCTTCAGAACTGGCTCCGAATGCGTATCGTATTCTGGCGGGTGTGGTGCAGATGAATACTTTCTTAAAAAAAAACTCTAACGGAGACTGATGTTCTTTGCTGCTACTCCATTTTGAAGAATAAGAGCTCAGATGGAAAATATTATCTCTCTCACCGAAGTTTGACTCCGCGTTGATTCACTGTCTCCCGACTTCAAATAAGGATGTGGATTATATGATTGTTTCTGGGTGCTGGGGTGCCTACACCTGCCAAAAAGGGGAGCCTTTAGGTACGTCACTTTTCTTTATGCTTCTCTTTTGACGTGCTTAGTGACTGGTATTTGCTGTTATCTTCAGGTCGTCTCCCAGCGCTTCTGGAGGGCCTTAGTGATGTTGTGCAAGAGGTTCTTGATGATATGTATGCTTCCTCAAGACCTGGTGGAAAATTCTGGAGATCTGCTCCAATGCTTTTTGGTTGCAAGCCATCCTATCGCGGTTTTGCTCCTCTCCCTCCCAGCACAACTATTGATGAGGCATGCAGGCATTTTAATGTACCTGCAGCCAAGCCTAGGAAAACGAGTAAGCGAAAGCGTGATTATACATTAACTTCTGCTCCTCTTACCACAACTTCCACTCCTACGGTAGTTGAGACAGAGTCGGAGGGAGAAACTGAGGAGGATGTGGATGGCGATTTTCAAGATACTTCCAGTGAGCAGTCCGTGCGAGGTTTGTGTCTTGTTGTTTAATATATGTTCATGTTGACGCACCTTTCAAAGTTGTTACGGTCATTTATTTGTTGTGTTTGCAGAGGTGTTTCCGATGGTTAAGTCCCCTGTATCCGTGGGTAACTTATCCATTCCTGATCTTCCTAAAGCAAGATTTGACTTTAGAAGTGCTTTTGGAGCGTTTGGATCCTCTTGCGCTTTTGGCGGCTCCTCAGCTTCATTAGTTCATCCTCCTTCAACCGAAGAAGCCTTGTCTTGTTTGTTGCCGAGGACCCAATCCGATCCCCCTGATTCCAATAATGTTGGCATCGTATCAATTCCTTCTACCTCGGGTGATGGCAACACTCTTCCTCCTTCCTCGAACGCGATCGAAGAGCATGAATTAATTCCTTCGGGGTGTGGCTCCAATAGTATGTTTAAGGGTTACTTCAATGACCCTTCTTTAGGTCTATATATTGAGCATGTTCCATCCTCTATTGAGGAGTTGGGTTCTTCTATTTTAGAAGAGGATAATGTATTCTTCAATCAACTTCCTGAGGGCCATTCCTTTGGTCTGCAGATGCTCCTTGCGGTACGCGTCTGACTGTCTGTTGCAATTAATGTTTTTATATTGATATATCTAGGCACTGATTGATACTTACCTTTTATTTGTAGGGGTCACAAATGTTTTCCCACTACATGGGAAAATTGAAGCATCAATTGAGTGAAGCGCAACAGACGCTTGCCGAATCAAAAGATGAGTTGGACAGAACAAAGAAGGAGTTGGCAGAGTCAAAAACCAACTATGGCAAACTGCTGGAGAAAAAGTCTATTACTGATCAGAAGCTTGCAGAAGAGATTAAAAGTGTTCAAGACCACATGTTAAGAGCCGAGGCAGAGAAAAAGAAGGCAGTGGAGGCTGGCATAGCTCAATACTGCAAGAAGTACACAGAAACACTTGCCATTGAGTCTAACCAGAACTTTGGTCTCGGTCGTGCCTTCACTCTGATGGCACTAGATATTCCTGTTGATCATGATGCTTGGAGAGATGATTTCTTTCAATGGCCTGCTCCTGACCATCCTCACCCGAAGCTGAGTGACATTCATAAGGAGTGCGCCGGGTCAAATTCCAAAACTCCTGGAGATACGTCCGCCATAGATCCCCGTGGATAGTAGGAGCATTTTTATTCTATCTCTTTAGCATGTAGTACTAGTTTTTCTTTACTAGTTATAAGAATAAGGTCTTCTTTGGCCAAGAACCTTCGCCCCTTGTTTTTTGTTATAAAGCCTGTTTTCTTGGAATAAAGCCTCTTTGGCTGTATGTTTTCTTGGAATAAAGCCTCCTTTTGGCTGTGTGTTTTCTTGCAATAAAGCCTCGTTGGCTCTATTTATTTCTTGGAATAAAGCCTATAAAGCCTCTTTGGCTCAGATAGTAAATAAGACATATATTTCTTAAATACTTCATTAATACTGCATTAGGAACTTCTTACATAAGGAAAATATGGCATAAGGTAAAAGCTCGCCAGTGACATTAAACCACCCACATAGCTAAAGCTTTCTTTCCCTTAGGCGACCCACATGGCTAAAGCTTCCCTTACCTTATCCATAATTGACTTAGCTCGTGAAGAGATGTCCATGAGGGAAAGCCGGAGCCTTTGTGGATCCTGAGCCATTGCAGCCACCCATGCCGTATCATAGATTTGAGTAGCTGTGTGTTCCAGAGTTTGTAGAGTGCTTGAAAGGCCTATCAATCGATTTTGAACACTCTGGAATTCCGTTCCCATAAACTCAAGTTCTTCTTTCAAATCCACAACTTGCTCCTCTGCGCTTCGTGTTAGAAAGGATTCAACAACCTCCATTTCTTCTTCGTCATCTTCTACATCGATCACGTCTTTAGTCGTATTATCTTTTGGCCCCTCAAGGATCATTAAGTCCTCATCTTCATAATCAATCTTGGCCTTCTTCTTCTGTGATGCTTCAGCAGGATATGGATGAATAACTTGAACATCATCAGCTTCCCCAACCTAGGCCTTTCTCTTTGGAGGAAGATTCACTGGAGTGGAAGAAGTACTCATTTTGACTACCCATCATTCTTCTACTCAAGGCCTATATATAGGTCAAGAATAGACAGTTAAACCACTCATGGGTAACTGGTCAGAAGTGGGTATAATAATTGCAAAGGCAGTTACACGATATTTTTCAAAAATAACGTGTCGGTTTGAAGAGAAGTGGGCACTCCCTTCTTAACTACTCTGGCGTGAAAACTGTTCTCTTAACCGTTTTGATCCAAACCATATTCCAGGACTGACGTAGTCCCATGTTTCGAAAGTTGAGATTCCTTTCATCAGTTCAATAAATCCTGGAGAAGTTGGACCTTGGCCTGAGTGATTGAATAATCCGTAAGTACGAAGCATTGAATTAAAGATGGGCTACGAGCAAAAAGAAAAAGTTAAATGAAAGAAAAACTTATTCTTTTATTGAAGGAGATAAGATTCCGAAGGCCTAATATGACCATATTCGGTATTACACATAAAACTTCCTTAGGTTGGAAACATTCCAAGTTCCATGGACACTTCTACCATCTTGCCTAATCAACTTGTAGGCTCCTTGTTCGATCTTTGCTGTAACTTGGAATGGTCCTTCCCAGTTTGGACCCAGCTTCCCATCTGTTGGATCCTTGGTTTGAGATAAGACCTTCCTTAAGACAAAATCTCCAACTTCAAAGCTCTTTGCCTTGACATTCTTGTTGTAAGATCGGGAAAGAACTTGTTGGTAAGCTGCCAGCCGTACCATTGCTTGATCTCTTTTCTCCTGCAGTAGGTCCAAATTTCTCTTCATTGCAAGGTTATTATTACCTTCTTCAAACATGTGCGTTCTGAGGGTTGGTAGACCAATTTCCAAAGGAATGACAGCCTCAGCTCCATATGCCAAAGTAAATGGAGATTCCTCCGTGGAACAGCGTGGCGTAGTTCGATATGCCCACAAAACGGATGGGAGTTCATCCACCCATCTGCCCTTTGATGAATCTAACCTCTTCTTGATTCCATCCAAGATGATCTTGTTGGATGCCTCTGCCTGACCATTACACTGGGGGTAGGCTGGAGTAGAGTAAAGATTTTTTATCCCGTAGCCACCACAAAACTCTTTGAATTTGGCACTGGAGAATTGAGTTCCATTATCACTTATTAAGGCATATGGGATTCCAAACCTAGTTATAATATTTTCCCAGACGAACTTTTGGGTTTCAACATCGCGAATTGCTGCCAAAGGCTTGGCCTCAATCCATTTTGTGAAGTAATCTGTAGCAGTAATTAGGAATCTTCTGTTGCCCGTAGCTCGAGGTAATGGTCCCACAATGTCCAACCTCCATTGGGCAAAAGGCCATGGACTTGTGAGAGGACAAAGGTCTCCAGCTGGCTGGTGAGGAATTGGTGAGAACCTCTGGCATTTCTCACATTTTAGAACATACTGCAAGGCGTCCTTCTGCATGTATGGCCACCAAAAGCCTTGGGTGATTGCTTTGAATGCAAGTGATCGACCTGCAGCATGCGCTCCACAAGATCCTTCATGAATCTCGTACAACAAGTCCTCTACCCGATTTGGATGAACACATAACAGATAAGGACCTGAGAAAGACTTCTTATAGAGTTTTTGGTCAGGAGATAACCAAAAACGTGCTGCTTTCAATGTTAATTTTTTGGCTTCCTTCTTGTCTTCAGGAAGAATACCGTCTTTTAAATAAACGATGATTGGATCCATCCAACTTGGTGTCTGTTCTTCTGCACATCGTATTACTTCTGATGGTTCGTCTATGCTTGGTCGCTCTAGGACTTGTACCTGGATAACCCTTTTTACCCCCAGTTGGTCAGCCGAGGCAAGAGTAGCTAGAGCGTCTGCATGTTCGTTATGCTCTCGTGGAATCTGAATTATCTTATAATCCTGAAGTCGACCGAGCAATTCCTTAATGTTCTCCATGTATGCTGCCATGGTTGCTGTTTTTGCCGTGTACAGTCCAGTTAATTGATTCACTACCAACTGAGAATCTGAATAAATCACCAACTCCTTTGCCCCGAGCAGTAGAGCATTTTGAAATCCTTGAAACAAAGCTTCATACTCTACTTCATTATTCGTTGCTGGGAACCCCAATCTTATCGCCATTTCCAATACTTCTCCTTCTTGTGCCGTAAGCACAATTCCTGCTCCAGACCCTCGTCTTGTTGAAGATCCGTCAACCTGCAATTCCCAAGGATGCGTAGGAGTTATCTGTACCTTCCACGTCTCGTTTGAGTGCTCAGGTTGCTGCTCCGTGCTAAACTCCGCAACAAAATCTGCTAGCACTTGAGCTTTAGTAGCGGTCCTTGGGATGAAATGTAGATCATACTGTGCCAACTCAACTGACCATTTGGCAACTCTTCCGGATATGTCTGTTTTTCCCAATAATGTCTTCAATGGGTATTCCGTCACGACTTGGATTGGAAATGCTTGGAAATAGTGGTTTAACTTTCTTGAAGCTATTACTAATGCTAAAAGGAGTTTCTCTAGTGGTGAATATCTTGTTTCTGTATCCAGCATTGTCTTACTTATGTAATAAATTGGGTGCTGCATCTTCCGCTCCTCCCTTAGGATCACAGCGCTTACAGCATGATCCGATACTGCTAAGTACAACTGAAGCATGTCCCCATTCTTGGGTACGGACAACAGTTGTGGCTTCTGCAAGTATTTCTTCAAATCAAGAAATGCTGCCTCGCAATCCTCATCCTACTGGAAAGCTCTGCCAGACTTTAGCAGCTTGAAAAAAGGCCTGAATCGATCTGAAGATCTGCTAATGAACCTATTTAATGCCGCAGTCATCCCAGTTAACTTCTGTATCTCCTTGACCTTCCTTGGCCGCTCCAAGTAATGGATCGCTTTAATCTGAGCTGGATCAGCTTCAATTCCTCGCTGAGTGACAAGATGGCCCAGGAATTTTCCCGTACTTACTCCAAAGGCGCACTTGCTAGCATTCAACTTAAGATTATTCTTTCGTAAAACATCGAATACCTCTTGAAGATGCATTAGGTGATCCTGCTGAAGTATGCTCTTCACGACCATATCATCTATATAAACCTCCATTGTTTTGCCAATGAAAGGCCCAAAGAGTTTTATCACCATCCTCTGGAATGTGGCTCCTGCATTCTTTAAGCCAAATGGCATAACCTGGTAGCAGAATATACCTTTAGGTGTAATAAAAGACATCTTTTCTTGATCTAAGGGGTGCATCGGGATTTGGTGGTATCCGCGATACGC
The DNA here is from genome assembly GCA_963580455.1 of Euonymus europaeus. Lineage (NCBI taxonomy): Eukaryota > Viridiplantae > Streptophyta > Magnoliopsida > Celastrales > Celastraceae > Euonymus > Euonymus europaeus. The sequence continues at coordinate 9,091,547 of OY756957.1, read as the reverse complement.
ATCCAAAAAGCTCATTCGTGCCATCCCAGATGTTGAATCGACCAACTGATCAATTTTTGGATGTGGAAACAAATCCTTCGGACACGCTTGGTTTAAATCTGTGAAGTCAACGCAGACTCTCCACTTGCCATCTTTCTTTCTAACCACTACCGTATTAGAAAGCCATTCAGGATACTGAACTTCCTTTATGGCGTTTGCCTCCAGCAAATTCTCCACCTCTTTTACCACAGCTTTCGTATGTTGGATAGCTGACCTTCTTCCCTTTTGGATTACCGACTTGTAACCTGCTTTAACATTCAATCTATGGACTGCCAGTTCTGAATCTACTCCTGGCATCTCATAGGGAGTCCATGCAAACACCCCCAAATTCCTTCTTAACATCCCGATTAATGATTCTTTCTCTGGTTCAGTCAGGCTAGTTCCTATCATAAAGTATCTGTCTGGCTCTCCTGGTGTAATTAACACCTTTTCTAGATCCTCCACCGACTTGGTGGCCGGCTCCTTTCCAACTTCTTCCAGGACCGGAGCTTCTTCTTCCATCATCATTATTCTTCCAGCTGGTTTCACTTTCGCCATGAAGCATTCCTTTGAAGTAGCTTGATCTCCTCTTATTTCAACCACTTTCTCCCCATAAGGGAATTTAAACATTTGATGGTACGAGGAGGGTACAGCTTCCAGCAAGTGAAGCCAATTCCTTCCCATTATTGCGTTATACGTTGATGGTAAATCAACAACCAGGAAATCCACCTCAACAGTCTTATGACATGCCGTTACTAGCATTCTTATCATTCCTAGAGGCCAAACAGGAGTTGCATTGAGCCCTACCAGATGTGTTGGGACAGGAATTAGATCTGCATGAGTTTTCCCTAACTTCTGGAAAAGTGAATAGTACATGATCTCTGCAGAGCTTCCTTGGTCCACCATTATTCGCTTCATTGTTGCCACTCCTATTTGCAGAGTAATAACCAGAGCATCATTATGTGGAAAAATTACGCCCTTTGCATCTTCATGGGTAAAAGCAATAGTGGTTACGTCCCTGGACCTCTTAGTTCCCAACTTAGGATTAAAGTCCATTTGCATTACCTCTTGCTGGTGTCGACACCTCCTATATTCTGCCCGTCTCATCTCGTCATTGACATCTGGCACCAATGCATCAATGAAATTGACTACATAGTGAGAAGGCTCTCCTTGCTCTTTTGTTCGGGGTTCGGCCTTCTTCTCCGCGACAGTCTTCTCCTTATCAATAAATTCCTTAAGATGTCCCTGGCGTACTAGGTATTCCAGATGTCGTTTGAATTCCCTGCAATCTTCCGTCCTATGACCTTTATCTCTGTGATAAGAACACCACTTAGATTGGTTACGTGTGGAAGGATCTCCTGACATTTTATTCGGACGCCTGAAGAATGGCTTGTCGGCAATCTGAGGTAAAATACGGAAGATTGGATCCTTGAATATTGTTTTCACCGCTTCATATGAGCTAGGCTTCGGACTCATCTTTAAGTCCTTCTCTCTCCCATTCTTCTTTTCAAACTTCTTATGTTCTTTCTTCTGGGTCTTCTCCTGGGGGGCAGGCTGACGATCCCCTTGCTTGTCCTCTTCTAACTTGACATATTGCTTAATCCTATCCTGGAGCGCAGCCATACTCTTTGGTGGGGCCATCGTCAAACTCTCCCGCAACTTGTGCTCCCGAGGAAGTCCAATCCAAAAAGCGGCCACTGCAGTTTTTTCATCACAGTCCTCGATATCCGCATAGGTATCCGAATACCTAGCCGCATACTCCCGGATTGACTCTGATTTTCTTAGGTGTAAAGCAAATAGCGTATCCAAGGTTGCTGGATCTCGACTATTGGCTATGAATCTTGCAACAAAAATTCGAGCAAGATCCTTCCACGATGAAATTGAATTCTCTGGGAGCTGATGGAACCATTTCATGGCTGTCGTCCCTAAGCTTGATGGAAACATTTTACACATAAGTCCATCTCGTCTTGCCCACAATGCCATCTTGTGGGTGTAAGCTGAAATGTGTGCTACAGGATCGGTCTTGCCATAATAGATTATAAACGTTGGGGGTGAGAACTTATTCGGTGGGTCTTCCATTCGCAAAGCCCGTACGAAAGGTGTGGAAGTCAATTTCCTAAGGCTCTGTTCGGATTTCTTCTGAGCACCCCATAGGATCTCTCTAGTCTCTTTCTTTGTTCGAACCCTTGGAGAAGACCTTCGACGCCTAGTACTTTTACCTGGGAGCGGGGATCTGTTCCTCTCTTCCCTTGGGGATGATATATGCTTCCTCCTCTCATTGGTTGGTCCTCCTCCCCGGTGTGACCTCCCAGTACTATCACTTTCTTGATCTCGAATACGCTTCGGGTCTGTATCATTTGCATTTGAGACGACCCTCTGGATTTCACTTGCCAGACGCTTGCCTTTCCTCCTTATGACCTGAAGCCTCTCCCTTATGGCTTGTGCATGCTCTTGTCTTTCTTGTAAGTCTTTCTCGGCCTTAAGGAGGGCTTCTTCCAATTCCATTTCATTGGGAATTTGTTCTTGAACCCTATCTTCCTCTGAGTGTAGAGAAGCTTCCCGCCCTTCCTCCTCCGGTATTTGTGACATGACTATATATCCGTTTCCCACAGACGGCGCCAATTGTCGATGCTAGATTTGCACCAAGTATAATTTAATGCTTTCAGATGGATTGCTTAGAATGAATTGCTTAAGGATGAATTACTTAAGGAAATAAATTTGCTTAAGGATCAAACTCAAGAATGTACGTGGTTCGGCAACTTGCCTACGTCCACGAATATCTGATATGTTATTAAGTACTCAAGAATCATCCATCTTACAAATGTGGATTTAGTAGACTTTTATAGAGGTGGGAGGTTAACCGTTTCTTGTAACTCCCGTGATAACTGCTATTGGCGGTTGTAACTCTTCTTCTGGACGTTGTTATTTTTTCTAGATAACTCCTTCTGGATAAGACCCATTAACTGTATGTCTTCTAGATACACGGATTGAAGCTTTTCATCAGACTCTGAGTGTAATTCTTGGCTGGATACTGAAGGTCGCCTCCTTAGCTGTATGTTAGCTTCCTGAGCTGCATATCTTATTCCACAGTTATTATGTAAATTGCAGCATCTGTTACTTCATTCTTTAACGAAGCTTCTCAAACCCCATTATTGAATGGGGACAACTTTTCGGAATGGAAGGACAAAGTCTTCCTAAACTTAGGGTGCATGGATTTGGATCTTGCATTTCGTGTCGAGGAGCCACCCGTCCCTACGGATGAAAGCACTCAGGCTGAAAAAACTGCCTATGAAAAGTGGGAGAGATCCAATCGGTTGAGCCTAATGTTCATTAAGTCACATGTGAACAAGAGCATTAGGGGATCTATCCAAGAGTGCGATAAGGTGAAGGACTACATAAAGGCTATTGAAGCACAATTCGTTAGTTCTGATAAGGCACGGGCTAGCACCCTAATGAAGAAATTGTCAGTCAAAAAGCATGACAATTCAAAAAGTGTGCGTGAGCACATCATGAGCATGAGGGACACTGCACCTCAACTTAGGTCTTTAGAGATTGATGTCAGCGAGTCATTTCTTGTCCATTTCATCCCCAATTCTCTCCCTTCAGAATATGGACCGTTCAAGATTTCCTATAATACTCAAGGAAAAATGGACCATCAATGAACTCTTGAATATGTGTGTTCAAGAGGAGGAGAGATTGAAGAATGAAAATTTGGAGAGTGCCAATCTTGTCACTCATAAGAATGGACAAGAGAAAAAGGGAAAACATACTAATATCCATAAAGGGAAAAAGGAAGGACACGTTTCATTCAAGAAACATGGTCAGAAGGATGTATGTTTTTCTGCAAGAAAAATGGGCACATGAAGAAAGATTGGCTGAAATACAAAAAGTGGCTCGAAAAGAAAGGTATTTCTATCTCTCTAGTATGTTATGAATCCAACTTTGTCGATTCTCATCATAATACTTGGTGGGTCGATTCTGGTGCTACGACTCATGTTGTCAATATTATGCAGGGCTTTCTCAGCTAAAGGAAACCGACGAGAAGTGAACAGTGCATCTATTCAGGAAATGGGATGCGTTCGCACATTGAAGCTGTAGAAACCTTTAGGCTTGTTCTAGAGAATAATTTTTTTCTAGATTTGGAGAATACATTTTATGTTCCTTCATATGATAGAAATTTGGCTTCTGTTACAAAACTTGTTTCCTTTGGCTATGAATTCAAGTTTGGTTTGGATTTAGTTTTATATAAGGATTCAGTTGTTGTTGGTTTTGGAAAACTGATCAATGGTTTATACAAACTAAATTTGGATCAAACTTATGAAGAAAGCCTTTTGAGCATGCATAATAAGGTTGGAACTAAACGTAGTGCCATTGATGAGACCTCATCTATGTTATGGCACAAGAGATTAGGTCATATCTCCATTGAAAGGATCAAGAGATTGGTCAAAGATGGAGTCTTAAAGGACCTTAATTTCTCTGATTTTGGTACTTGTGTGGATTGCATAAAACGAAAGCAATCCAACAATACCACCAATAAAGGTGCTAAAAGAAGTGAGGAAATACTTGGAATCATTCATACCGATATCTTGGACCATTCAGTACTCCCTGTTTTAATGGTCAGAGATATTTTATCTCGTTCATTGACGACTATTCACGCTATATGTATCTCTACCTTCTTTTTGATAAAGCAGAAGCACTAGATGCTTTCAAGACATACAAGAAAGAAGTAGAGAAACAATTAGAAAAGAAAATTAAGATCGTGAGATCTGACAGGGGAGGAGAATATTATGGTAGGTACACAGAATCTGGACAAAGACCTGGGCCATTTGCTAATTTTCTTAGAGATGAGGGGATTGTTGCTCAGTACACCTTACCAGGTTCACCTCACCAAAATGGTGTTGCGGAAAGGAGAAATCGTACTCTTATGGAAATGGTGAGAAGTATGCTTAGTAATTGCAATCTTCCTCTAAATTTATGGAGTGAAGCTCTTAAAACTGCAGTGTATATTTTAAATAGGGTTCCATCCAAGGCTGTTCATAAAACGTCATTCGAGTTATGGAAAGGTTGGAAACCTAGTTTAACACATTTACACATATGGGGTTGTGCGGTTGAAGTCAAAGTGTATAATCCACATTTAAGGAAATTGTACCATAGAACAGTCAGTGGATATTTCATTGGCTATGCAGAAAAATCGAAAGGTTATAAGTTTTATTGTCCCTCAAACACACTTAGAATTGTCGAGGCCAGAAATGAAAGATTTCTTGAGGATCATGAAGTTAGTGGGAGTAGTATTCCTCGAAATATTGAATGGGTGGAATCACGGGATCCAGAAAATAAACCTGTGAATGCTGGTAGATTGATTGTATTTCAAAATGATCAATCTGAAAATTTTGAAGAACAATCAATGCAAGAAATACCACCACCTCAAGAGGAATAAGTTATATTGGAACCTACAGCTCAATCTCTCCCCATTAATGAGCCTGTAGAATTAAGAAGATCCTCAAGACAAAAGAAGTCTGCTATTTCTGATGACTATCATGTATATCTTCTAGACTCCGAATATGATTTGGGATTAAAAGATGATCCTGTCTCGTTTTCACAAGCCATGAGCGGAGATGATTCAAGATTCTGGTATGATGCCATGAAAGAGGAGATGGAATCAATGGCTAAAAGTCAAGTTTGGGAAATCGTTGAGTTACCAAAAGGCGCTAAGGCCATTGGCTGTAAATGGATCTATAAGACCAAAAGAGATGCAACTGGTAACCTTGAACGATATAAGGCCAGACTTGTAGCTAAATGTTTCACTCAAAGAGAAGGCATTGATTATCAGGACACTTTTTCTCCAGTGTCTAAAAAAGACTCATTTAGAATCATCATGGCATTAATTGCTCATTTTGACCTAGAGCTACATCAGATGGATGTGAAAATAGCATTTTTAAATGGAGATCTAGAGGAGGAGGTCTACATGAGACAGCCTGAAGGATTTTGTTCTGACAAAGGCAATCATTTGGTCTGCAAATTAAAGAGATCAATACATGGAATAAAGCAAGCCTCTCGCCAATGGTATTTAAAGTTTGACAATGTTATTACTTCATATGGTTTCACGGAGAACATTGTGGATCACTGTATATACCTTAAGGTTAGTGGGAGTAAATTCATTATCTTAGTCCTATATGTTGATGATATATTACTTGCAACCAACGATTTTGGGTTGTTGCATGATGTAAAAGAATTTCTTTCCAAACATTTTGAGATGAAGGATATGGGTGAAGCTTCTTATGTCATAGGCATAGAAATTCACAGAGATAGAACTCAAAGAAAATTAGGATTGTCTCATAAAGCCTACATTGAACGAGTTTTGGAAAGATTTAGAATGAATTAATGCACACCAAATGCGGCACCATTAATGAAAGGTGATAAATTCAGTCTAGATCAATGTCCGAAAAATGAATTGGAGAAGAATAGAATGAAGAATATTCCCTATGCTTCAGTTGTTGGAAGTTTGATGCATGCTCAGGTCTGCATAAGGCCTGATATTGCATTTTTAGTGGGAATGTTAGGGAGATATCAAAGTAATCCCGGAATAGAACATTGGAGAGCTGCAAAGAAAGTGATGAGATATTTACAAGGAACCAAGAATTTCATGCTCACTTATAAGCATGTTGACTATCTAGAAGTGGTTGGATACTCAGACTCAGATTTTGCGGGTTGTCAAGACTCCAGGAAGTCCACTTCAGGATATGTCTTTATGCTTGCAGGAGGTGTTGTAGCATGGAAAAGCACCAAACAGACAATAGTGGCATCTTCCACAATGGAAGCAGAATTTATAGCATGCTTTGAAGCATCTTCACAGGCAAAATGGATAAAGAATTTTGTCACGGGGCTACAAGTTGTGGATTCAATATCCAAGCCATTAAAGATTTATTGTGACAACTCGGCAGCAGTGTTCTTTTCAAAGAACAACAAAAGTGGGAGCAAAACTAAACACATTGATATAAAGTATCTTGTTGTTCGAGGAAGAATTAAAGATAATCAAGTGACTATTGAGCATACCCCTACAACGGCAATGATTGCGGATCCATTAACTAAAGTGCTCTCGGTAAAGGTCTTTTCACAACATGTGGAAAATATGGGGTTGATTAGTTCATTTTACACCTGATTGTTTTATTTAGTGGTACCATTTATTATCAATAAATATTTTGTGCACATAAAGTACTTGCTCTCATTGAATAACTATTGTTATTCTTGACCCTGAGTGACTTATAAGAAGTCATTCATAAAGAATATAATTCCACATAAAGATCTTCTTTTAGAAATATATACTTTGTAATACATGGAAGGTAATGTTGATATAACAACACACAACCGTCATGATTCAAAGCATTATCTTTCTATAAGCAAGAATGGTTTATGGGTAGTTTAAAGTTACGACCACATTCAGTTCAACTCCGATTATCCAAACTAAGGCATGACATATGGGTCAAGTGGGAGAATGTAGAGTTAATCCCACATAAGGACTCTAACTCAAGTGACCCACATGTATTTGAATAAGGGATAAAAACTGTTTGAGATAATACATATTTGATTTAAAACAAATAAAAGAGATAATGGTTGGTTTTTGTAACTGCTCAACCAAATTTAATATCACGTACGTGTGTTTGTTCCTTGATGGTAGGAACAAAATCAAGTTCTCTTTGTGGGTTGGGTCTTGGCCTATCTCTATATATAGAGGCCTGTGATTCTCCATCAATTAAGCTTTTGCTTTTGAGCGTATAGAGAGAATAGGCTGAAAATCCACCACAAATAAACTAACATATTGTGCAGGGTGTTTTGGAGGCTCTTATTGATTCTCAATTGGAGGCTATTTCATTCACGTCTGAACTGCTTAATCAATCAATGGTTGGAGGTATGTTGATTGTGAAACCCCGACCCAAAATTTTTAGAATTTTTGAGTTTTGCACACAGGGGAACAAACTGGACTAGGCGCTGCGCCTAGTCTAGTGAAGGAGCTGGAAAAAAAGAAAAACGAGAGAAGCTGGCGCGCCTAGGCGCCAGAGCAGCACGCCTAGGCGGTGTGCGCCTAGGCGTGTGCAATGATACGCTCAGGGGCGCCTAATCCAGCAGGGAGAGCAGAGTCCAAAGGAAGAGGCACTGGACTGGGCGCAGCTCTGGGCGCCTAGGCGCAGCGCCCAGTCCAGCAGGTGAGCGAACCAGAGTAGGCGCAGGAGCGCCTAGGCGTGCCCCGCCTGGGCGGAAAATCCTACACGCCCAGGATTCCGCCCAGTATAGCGCCTGAAGGAATTTTGTTAGGGCTAGAGCGCCTAGGAGCCCAGGGTAGCGCCTAGGCGCAACCCGAGCTTTCAAAACAGACTCCAGCGAGAGTTTTAGACAGATTTATGGTTTTGGTTCATCCTAGAGAGAGAAAGAGCGACGATTCTAGAGAGAGAAGATCATTTGAGGTGATTCTTTGAGAGTCTAAGCTTGGATTGGAGACTTGGAGAAGATTCAAGGAAGATTTCAAGGTTTGAGGTAAGTTTTCCTAGAGTTTCTCATTGGAGTTTTCTTTAGATTTGGTTAGTTCCGTTTGGAATTGGTATCTAGGGTTTAGATATGTTGATATAGGCTTGTTTGTGGACCTATGTGTAGGTTTAGTTGGGATTTTGGAGTAAGATTTGGATTGGGCTTTGGAACAAGCTTTTTAAAGAGAATTCTAGAGAGAGAAGGTAAGTATTTTGGTTTTTTGTTGATTGATTGATATTAGTAGGGATAATGTGGTATGTTTGGTTGATATTGTGAGTTCGATTATGTGAATCGATAGGTTTGGAAGAAACGAGGGTTCGAAACCCTAATTTGGTATTTGAGGTGATTGTGCTCGATTGAGGTAGGGATTCCTAACCGATTCTTTTCTATCGTCCGTTCCCCTTTCTAAATAGCGTTTCGATTCTTCATTGGTCCTTTTGTTGTGTTTCGACCTTAATTGCTTCTAAGGGGAAACGAGCCAATGTGTGGTTAATTGTTGATTGTGGATTGTATGCATGACCCGATTTGTGTGTTCCGTCTCATACGGGCACGAGTTGAATTCCGTTCATGCATCACGGTAGTTATATATGTATGTATGTAGGATGTTCATATATATATATATATCTATTCGGCATGACATTGCATAATTGCATTAGAGATGCATGGGGGACTCGAGTATGGACTCGGGGACTCTTAGGTTCCTTGAAAGCCTCATGGAGGGATGACAGGTGAAGAGAGTTGCCACCGGGTCACGTATGTTGGGATAACGCACTTGGGCGAAGGTTGGAGAGCGACCTAGCTAGCTATGTGCGGGCGTGATAGGTTCACGCAACTAGGTAATCCCAGGAGCGTTGTTGTGGTGGAGCTTGCTCCCTGTTAGATGCTACATGTATGAGACATGGTAGTATTGTTGATTGCTCAGGGTGAGGGGATTACTTGGATTGATGTTATATGTGCTTGTTGAGTATACGTGCATGTTGTAGATACATGTTGGTGCATTATCCTTTGATTGGTTCGGCCTTACTTCTTATAAACTCTTGTACCCTACTGAGCTTCTAGCTCACTCCCCTACTTTCTATCTTCTACAGGTGACACTGGTACAGGTACTGGTGGTGCGGATCAGTGAGACGGGATGTGACATGGATGGCCCTGGGTAGGATTGGGATGCACGAGACATACTCTATGCATGTTGTTGTTTTATTTTGTATGTCAGAGTAGTGTATATAACCATGTGGCATGGACAGTGCTTGTATGATTATGATGTTTGATGATGATGGTTATATGCTTGAGATATATAGATCTGTGTGATGATTTATATTTAAAGCTATCAGTTTGTGCATGCTGGTAGTGGAGGGCCTGAGGCTCTAGGATCAGGATTGCTTGTGATTGAGGCCTGAGGCCTGGATGCTAGGTTGCTAGTGTGATGATTGTTGCTGCGTTTCTGATTTAGGTGGGCACTCTCCGATATACGGGGAGGTGCCGCCGGATTTCCGGTTCATCCTGGATGTTCACACTAATGACCTAGGACGGTGTCAGAGAGGGCACCTGGCGTCCCGGGGATCGGGGCGTCACATTGATCCATCTAGTTTTCGCTGTGTGATTGCTTACAAGTTTCTCTCTGAAGCAAAGAGCAAAGAACAAGGATGTACACAGTGTTTGCATGCATGTGACGTTTACATGTGGTAGGGTAGACAAGTATCATAACAAGACTCTGAATATTGAACCATGAGCGCATGTGAAGAATGAATATAGGTTAAGAGCTCATCACTGTTTTGATGGCAAATGGGAAACGACAAATGTTGAGGAGTAGCATAATCATGGCTTGCGTCCAACTCATTCGAGGTTTTTCACATGTAATCGAGAAATAAATTCACACGTAAAGAGAAAACTTGATATCAATGATATTGTTGATATCAGCCCTAACAAGAGTCACAATATACATGAGATTAAATCAAATTAGTTATTCCAATGTATTTGTTACAATGGAATTAATTATTTAATTCCATAAACACAAGAATATATATTATTACTATGCACGGGCACACTAGAATATTATATTCCATTGTATCAATACTATGGAATAAGTCTTCCATTGAAGAATTACATTGTATTAATTGGTATTATGTTGTATGTTTCACAGGTGATTGGGGTTGTTGGTCATGATCTCTAAAGTTAGGTGATGTAAAATCCCGTCCCCAAATAAATAAATAATAAACATTATAAGAGAAACTAATTGATTGAGGGTTTAAAAATGTAGAGTAAAAGAAAACGTAATACCTCATTTCAAAATAATAATAATAATAAATAAATAAAACAAAAATGAAGTGATGAAAACATAAAGATATAAAATGTGGGGTAAATAATGAGATGTAAGAAGGGTTGAAAGGAAGGTAAGATAGTTTGGTGGTTAGATATTGAAAAGTAGAGAAATATTGGCCTAAAAAAAAAATTTAACATCTGCCACAACCCACACTTGCTATAGCAAAGATAAGAAGTGTCGGTGAATTGAAGAAGTGGAGAGGAGAATGAGTTCAACCAACGTAGAGAGCTTACGGAGTGAGATGTTGCAGGTTCGGTCTCCAAGATCTAGTAGGAAGAAGGTGGAGAAGATTTGAGAATTTTTGGGTTTCATCTCGACTCATTGGAGTTTTCTATACTCGGGTATGGTGCCTAATCTTGACAATTAATTCTCGAGTATACTATCCAAGGACCTGAGAATTAAGATGGTGTTCATCATTGATCTATTTAAGGGCCTAAGAACTACGGTGGTGATAGTTGTGTTTGACTTGAGTCGACCAGGAACACTTCAAAAGGGAGGAGTCTGAGTACTTGGAGATACAAAGGTAATGACTTGAACCGTGGAATTAAGTTTGAATATAGAAGGGTACAAGGGTAATTTGGGTAAGGCATGCATGAATTATTGGCTGAAGAATATAGGAAATTTGGATTTGACCAGTTCCATTTAAGATTGAGTTCACTTTGGAATTAGTAATTCTAAAAATGGATTTTCGGTTTGACTCACTTAGATGGTTTACTAAATTTGGAGACGACATATATATTGCAGATGTGAATCGTGATAGGATATTGATTTCATTGAAATTGAATTTGTTAACATTTTGTCATTGGAAACATAAATTGATAATTGTAAGTGTACTACAAGAACTAGCAACTTTATAAATTATACACTGATTGTTTTGATTACTAGCTTGGAAAACAATAAATATGGGATTATGATATTTAATCTTGATTAAAATTGTAACATGAAATGAGATTGAAGATTATATAAGGATGAAGGAAGTTGGTTAATTTTTGATAGGTAGTACTTCTCGGGGACTTGGACAAGGTTGCGATAGTGGTGAGAATTTTTTATTAATACGAGGTAGGGATTTCTTCTTCCTTGGTTAAACTTTTCTCGTTCCTAAAAAGTCTTGAAAGTTGTCTTCTCGAAACTTCCTTATCGTATTAAATCTTACAAAATTTATTTAGGCTACTCTTGATTGTTCCGAGAGAACCAAACCCGTTACATGAGTCATTGTATGACCTTTCCTTTGATTAATTTATTAAATATGTATATACGCGATTACCCCTAAACGTGTTAAGTTCGATTGACACGTATTGGATCTTCATGTGATGTGATTTATGCGACATAACATTTAAATGGTTTTTTAATGTGCATTTAGTGGCATGATAGATCACCGGGCAAGGGGCTCGGGTGTTTCCATTGTTTAGGAACGATGATTTGGGGTTGAGGATTTTATTATGATATAAATTTGAGAAATGGAAATGTTCAACGGATTTACACATTCTTCATGGATTTACCGTGCAAACCGATTTACGATGCCAATGAATATGAAGTAGGGTATGGGTGTGGGAGCGATCCATAACCCTTAGGAGTCATAGGATGGGTGTACGGAGGTTCGGATGGGTGTACGAAGACATTTTTCTACATAGCATTTTGATGCATTCATTCTGTTCTTTTACAATTCACTCTTATTTGATATCCATATTGAGCATTCGCCTCACCCTATTTATTCCTAACATTTCAAGTGAGGCATCTACTAGTATAGGTCCTCCAGATCAGCATGGCGAGACGTGACGTGGTGGCATGACGTATTATAGTGTGTTTAGGGTTGTTCATTTTCTTGTTTATGATATCATATTTGTTATGGTGAGAAGTTGTACATATATGTTGTTGTGGTTAATTTGGAAGGGCCAGGAGAGGACTCCCTGTGATCTGGACTCCTATGTCATATATATTATGCATGTGATTGTTGTGGAACCTCAGAGGGGCTTGTATTTCGGAGAGTGTCTGGAGGTTGATGGTTGGTTATAGAAGTGTGCTTCTATATTTTGTGCAGGGTGACATTCTTTAATTTATGGAGATATGCTGCCGAAATTTTTATTGAAAATTTATGTCAGTTGATGTTGTGTCTAGTGTGAGTAGGTGTGGTTTTGTCATTTAGCTCACATTCCGCAGATCGGGGAGTGACAGGTGATGTGACTTGGGGAAGGTGATTGTGACGGTGATGCTATTTAGAGTTAATTTTTTAACGATGAAGTTTAAGAACGAAGGTTTCTTTACCTTGATAGACTGGGATGACAAAGAGAGACTTAAAAGTGGCTTATGGGCTGATCGACGTAGCAAGGCTGTTTGTCGTGAATTTGACAATGTCATCACATTTGATACAACTCACCTCATAAACAAGTACGACATGCCTTTTTTCCCATTTATGAGAGTCAATCATCACAGACAGTCCATACTTCTTAGTGTGGGCTCATTGCAATTGAAGATACAGAGACATTCAGTTGGTTGTTCAGTATTTGGCTTGTTTGTATGCATGAGATTGCCCCAAGAGGGATAATAACAGATCAAGATAGAGCTATGAAAAATGCAATTGAAATTATGTTTCCTAGCATATAAGGCATGGGTGTTGCCTGGGGCATATATTGAAGAAGGTACCCGATAAGCTTGGCAAGTTCAAGGAGTACGATTGGATAACCTATGCTCTAGCAAATGCTATGTATGATTTCTAGAGTATTGCATAGTTTGAAAATGCTTGGCATATAATGATTCAAGAGCTTGGCTTAGAGAAAAATGCATCGTTGACATCAATGTATGCTGATAGGGAGATGTGGCTTCCTATATACCTAAAAAACTTATTTTAGGTTGGTAAGTCCACTACGTAGAGGTGCGAGATCATGAATGCTTTCTCTGAGAATGAATGTCGTGTAGATTTCATTTCATTTCATTTCACAACGAGCTGTAATGTCTTACTTGGTATGATATTGAAAAATAATTAAATTCGAGTAGTGTACACTAATTCTATGTTTGAAAAGTTTCAGGGAAGAAAAATTGTACAAATATACGAGGGGCATAACGTAAAAAACCTACATCAAAGCAATACGGAGGAAGTGAAGCCCAAAGGCCAAAGCCTACACAAAAAGAAGGCCAAAGCCCTAACTGCCTAAAGGCCTACAAAGAGAACTGAGCATGAAAGATACAACCGAAAGGGCAAAGGATTGAGGCCCAAAAATAACCTAAAATATTTAAATTCTTAATCCTAAAATCTTTTTAAACTCTTTAACCTCAAACCCTAAACCGTAAATCCTAAACTCTAAAATCCTAGACTCTAAATCTTAAACTCTAAAACCCGAAAATCCTAAACCCTTTAACCTTAAACTCTAAACTCTAAAATCCTAAACCCTAAAATCCCAAACTCTAAAACCCGAAAATCCTAAACTCCAAAACTTTTCAAAGAGTGTGTTTGTTTGGTGTTTTCAAAATTATTTTCTGTTTTGAAAAATCAAATGATTGCTTAAAATTCATTTGGTTAACTTGTTTTGAGTATTTATTTTTAAAAACAGTTTTCATTTTTCAGTTTTTAAAAACTAGAAAACCAAAACAACATTTTGTTGTTTTGTAAGATTTTCAAGTGACATAATTGTAATTAAGATGAATTTATTTTATTTTATTTCTCTCTCTCTCCTCTCACTCCCGACGGTGACTCACCTCTCTCCACCGACATCGTCGTCCGGCCACCAGAAGGCCTTGCTCCGGTGTTGACCCAAAATCACCTTCATTTTGACCCGATTGATGAATTTGAATTTCATTTTGATAAGTTTGAGTTTCATTTGGATGAATTTTAATTTCATTTGACTAAATTTCAATTTTAATTTCATGTTTTTCAGTTTCCGAAAACATAGTCAAATATCACCAACCAAATAGAATTTTTTAACAGTTTTTTTTTTCTAAAAAGTGTTTCTAAAAACTATACCCAAAATCGTTTTTAAAAACTAAAAAAGAAAATAATATCCAAAACCGAAACCATAAAACCTTAAACCCTAAAATCCTAAATTATGTTCTGTTATCATTAAGATAGTAGAAAGCTCATACTATTCAAATATGAGTTTATTAATTTGACCAACAACATTATCATTTTAATACAAAATAAATATTATGAGAACCATTTGCACGATTACAGGGCAATTATTGACAATAAAAACTATCATACAAAACATATTAAGAAATAAATAAAATATTAAAAAAAGAGGAAAAAAATGAGAGAGTAAAGTTATCTCAAAAAGATGGACAAAAAAGAAAAAAAGGAAAGAAAAAAAAGATAAGAAGAAAAGAAAATGATCTCAAAGAAAAGAGAGGGGAAAATGAAAGAAAATTAATTGATCTAAAAGAAAATGAGAAAAAAAAAGATAAAAAAATGAGAAAAAAATGTTCTCAAACTAAAGCGAGTAAGAAAATGAGTAAAAATATAGTTTAACTTAAACTGGTGACATAAGGGTTTCAGAGTAGTTCAATAAAAAATATATTTAAAATTGTTGTTGTCAAGAACCCTAGCTAGCACTAAAAAAACTAGTCAAATCAATACTCGCTTGACTCATTTGACCAAACTTGAAGGTAGCAATGTATTAGTTCATAACGCAGTTGGTCACTAGGACCTTTAACTAGATTTTTCTCAATTAAGAAACTAGTAATTGGTGAACATGTTTCCTCTCAATGGTTCCCATGACCCAAAAGCCCAATTTACTACTAGTCCAAACTCATAATCAACTTGGATCAATTATCAATGGTTCTAATTTCTTATTTGTCTGCTAGGATTAGGCTTCTTTGTCCTAATCTTAGGCAATCTACCCAACATTAACTCAATAATCGTTGGAAATCTAGATCTCTACGGTGGACCATTACCTCCGTGTAATCTATTTTTTTACTAACACCATTGTCACCCTTGGTTCCACCTCCAACACTTGTTCATAAGAAGTCAAACAAGATATCCTGTTAGAGCCAAGTGTTTTGGTGTTAATGATTGTCCATGGAGACCAAAGAAGAAGAGAATAAGGGAATAAGGGAATTTCAAGAAAACACATCTAAGAATTGGTTGACAAAAAGAGGGAGGTACATGAGTTGCCTTGTGTGTGGAAGTAAGGGGGTAATGCCATAAATAAATAACATCTTACGAGAAGGGTTTCAAGCAACCAGATTAATGGTGTTACTATAACCAACACACCAAGAGTGACAATGCAAAGCACATGATCATCCCAGGCTTCTCCCTCTAACAGACATGTTATGGCAGCAGCTAAAATAGGCACAACAACCACATTTGCCCAATTTTTCACAAGCTGAAGAAAAGGGTCGGCCTCACTGGATTAGGACTTTACATCAATCCAGAAACACGACGATCAATTCTTAATGTAAGTATTTTTCAATCCATCTTACAATTATTACATTTCTCGTTTATCTCATATGAACTTGGATGAACTCTTTTTGTAGTCGGGAACTTCCATGTCTCACGTCATTGATTGGCAATTAGATTTAGTTAAAAAATAACACATATGTTGATGAGAGGCATGGCAGACAAACTTGAAGGGCTTTTACTTGGAGAACATACATCTTCACATTTGTTTGATTGTGATGTCTTTAAGTAGTGTTTGAAGATCTATTTGATGTATTTGGGATGTTTGATATGATCTATGACATTTGAGGTGTTTGTTGTGTCATATATTATACTAAATGATTTTGTTTAGGTGAAAGGTACTCTGTTTTTTAGCGAGGGCTTGATTGTCCCACAATTTCATATATGAGGGGCTTAAATGGCCCTCCGTTACTTTAAAATAACGGCCTCTTTAATCCAAATAAAACATGTTTGCATATTAGAGTATCATCGATCCTTATTTTTTTATTTTTAAAATATGATGACGCGTATCAATGTTTTGACAATTAAGTAAACTAACGAACAGGTAAGTAGTACTTAACATCTAACCAACGAAATGACTTATTTAGGCCAAACTAGTAAGTAAAAGGGCTTCAATGACACGTTTTGAAGTAGGGCTGTAGAAAGAAAAAAACTGCGAAAATCTAAATCGACCAAAACCGAATGGTTTTGTTGGTTTTTTTCCAAAAAAAATTATATATTTTACACTAAAATCGACCGAAAAACTATAACCGACAAAAACGGTTTGAGTAAATATGTTAAAAAATCAACTAAAATTGATCGTCGGCATCCCTATTTCGAAGTACATGAGCTTGATCAATATGTTTTGATAGGTAGAGGGGCCAAGTTGACACTTGTCCCTTTAATTTTTTTACCTTCACAAAATTTTGCCACATCAAATGTATATTTAACGTCTTAATGACATAAAAATTTATTTATGCCAAAGTCGAAAATAAACCGGCTTGATCAACCTGTTTTGATAAGTAAAGAAGTCAAATTGATACTTATCCCGTTTTTGTTATTAAGTTGCAACATTTACACATTTAATTACTAAATTAGAAAATAGCCAATTATTTGATAATGAAAGTATACTTATTTACTTAAACCCCAATTGGAATATATAATTACAGTGACTTTACATATGTATTAAGAGCAATTACAATTGTATAATTATTCATTATTCATTAAAATTAATATTAAACCATATTTTATTATACAAAAAATCAAGCGACATATAATACAAATTAGAATACTCGTACATGAAAATCTCTATTATTATTATTATTATTACTACGACATTTCCAACAAAAATCCCCCAATTGTCGATACTTTTTAACATGCCAAACAAGGTCGAATTCCGAACGCGAATGGTCCCCATCTCAAACAGATAAGGCTACGCCACAACCCGATTGCATACAATCCATGACTTCCACTCCCTAGTTCGCTCTCCAAATTCTCATTTTCGCTCCAGTATGGCGTCCGCTGTTTTTTCTCAGGTACAGTTTTCCTTTCTCTTTCCCTCTTATCGAGTTCTATATGCATATGTGCACTTGCATAAGTCTATAGATTATGCAATTTTGATACTTGATTACTGATTGATACTCTAATTTATTTACGCTACAGGCTTTACATACAAACCAAATTAGCCACGCTCAATGCTTCACTCCTCTTCGGCCGAAGAAGTTTCGTTTAGAGTTTTCTCCTATTCTCACTCGAGGACCTTTATTCAGACATCGCGTCTCGATTCCCAAGGTGTTTTCTTGTTCTGTAGGATCGAATTTTGCTTCAATCATTGCAGTGCCAGGGAAGCGAAGTTTTTCTGTGAGTGCAAAATCCGACGCTGGAGGTGAAACTGGCAATGTCGAGGAACAGACGGAGGCAGGTGGTGTTGAAGAGGATACGGAAGCTCAAATAGATTTAGAAGGGGAGGCCGTAGTCAAAGAAGCGAGGCCTCCGAGAAAGTCTCGAATTAAACTCGGAGAGATAATGGGGGTACGTATATGGTCGCCTTTGGTCTGGTTTTATTTTCTTTTGTTTGATGGTCAAGAAAGTGTCGGAAAATTAATTGATTTAGAATATACAAAAAGTCCTCTCTAATATTATTCTTGAAATTTTCACTATTCCAAGCATGTATACAAAATTCATGAAAGAGGGGGCTGAGAAAATGTGAAGTGGAGAAAAAAGGGTTACCATCTTCACATTTTGAAATTTCCTTGTTCAGAATTCAGATTCTTAGGATACTGGCTCTCCTACGTAAACCCTTTTCTGGCTTTTGAATAACGAGTTGGTATTTCAATTTTTTTAAACCGGAACAGTTGAGCTTAGAAATTGCTGTTCTTTGAGTAGATATTGAACAAACGAGCAGTTGAGGCTGCAGAAAAGGAACGGCCTGTTCCTGATATCAGGACTGGAGATATTGTGGAGATTAAATTGGTAATTACTTCGCTCACATTCTTTCTTAAATATGTCCATTGAAGGAAATCCTCTTGAGATTGGTTTGTTTGGTTGACTTACAGGAAGTTCCTGAAAATAAGCGTAGATTATCTGTCTACAAAGGTATTGTTATGTCTAGACAAAATGCCGGCATCCACACCACCATTCGGATTCGGAGAATTGTTGCTGGCGTAGGTGTAGAAATTGTTTTCCCTCTGTAAGTATTACAAAGGCTAAGTGATGACTCTTTGTTTTGGCTGGCTAGAAAAAATAATAGTTATCTTTGGCCAAATAATTTCTATGGTCAATCATGTGATAATGTAAATTTGTGCTGCTGAACATGGAAAACGCCAGTCTGGTGTTGCCTTGGCACTGAATGCGTATATGTTTGAAAAGAAAACTTAATGATAGTTGCTTATGAACATGTATGATCATACTGGAATGTGAATTCTGCATGTTGCTCCCCATTCATTAAGAGTGCAGTTGGTTGACTTGCGTTCAGTCTCGACTGTTTTGTTTATACTTAACCGTGTCTAAGTTATCCTCATACTTTGGAAATTTGGGGAGGGCGAAGGTGTGCCTCATGCATATAAAAGACTTATTTTCTTCATGATTATCATTTTTGAACCACACATTTCTTAGCGCAAGCGAAGGTAACTGTGATTTTGCTTGTACATTTTATGGATTATCCATGGTTACACTACCGTAGTATTACTATGGTGGTGCTTCTTACTGCACTACAGCTGAAACAGCTTTTAGGATATTGGGACTGTCAGCTTATATTTTTATGTTAACGGGGATTATAAGCCATATTATGTTGCCTGAGCTTGCTGGAGCTTGATCTAGATACAGATGCTCGGGTTTAGGAGTTAGTGAGTTGCATTATAGGATGTGTAGATCCCCACATGATTTAAAAATTAAACGGTGAAGTGGAGCGGAACTTTTCCATAATAAATCACTTGGTAAAGACATCTTTGGCAGGATAAATCCCTGTCTGAAGGTTTTATGATCTTATTTAGTCATGTGCTTGGATGGAAATGAAAGTTACCCCATCTCAAGCCATAGCTGATGCCTTGTTAAATGCATCAACAAGTGGTTTTTGTTGGGTTGATCTGTTCCAACTTTTCTTTCAACAATATGTTGATTTTTATCGGAATTGGTATTTTTATGCGAGGACATCCTTGGAAAAGAATACTGAGTATCTCGACTAATGTGCGCTGGTTTTAATGACAGGTACTCACCAAATATTAAGGAGATAAAAGTACTCCAGCATAGGAAGGTAAGAAGAGCAAGGCTGTACTATCTAAGAGACAAGCTTCCCAGGTTCTCAACTTTCAAATGAGAGAATGAAAAGCAGTCGTGCTTTGTGGTTCTGTTGAAAGTAAAAGGAGTCCCCTAGCTGCTTGAGATACTATTGTAGAATTCGATCTTTGGGGAGCCCTCTGTTAGCTCGCTCTTAAATTTGTTGTACTCACCAGATTTCAAAGAAAGTCAAACCTTTTCATGTTTCTTCCATGTTGCAAATTTTTTTTCCAGTAAAGAAGATGAAACCTTGATTATGTTGGTTGCTTTGCTTCCTAGTATAAGAAAGTTTGAAGTGGTATTGCCTTCAAGCAACCATTTTATCTCCTTTTCTTAGGAAGGAGAAGGACGCATTTTACATTTTTTTTTAATTTTTTTTTTATCTTTGTTGGTTGATTAAAATGCGGTGAATGTGCTGATTTAGATAGATTGATGTCCATCCGATGCCCTGTACAAGATTTTATTATGTCAAAAAAAGAAGAGTACTGGATTTATTGTTCAATTTTTTTTTTAAATATTCGATTTTGCTTATTAATCAAGCGATTAACTCCGGAGGGAATACTTTTTTCAAGAAGGCGTCCGTCACATGCGTCGCCTCCTTCTTTCTCCCTCTCTATCTGATTCTTTAGCTCTGCCGTTCTCATCCCGCAGGACTGCCTCTGCCTCTATATAACGTACCACTGGGTACTGTGTGGGGTATTGTATTGGACCAAGGACCCGATCTCGCCGCCTAACATTTCGAATACCAAGTTTGGACCAAGCCACTCGTTCTTCCCTTGCCACTCGTTCTCTATTATTCTCTCTCCTCTCCTCTGCTTTCCATCTCTTCTTACTCTGTATTCTCTTCGATCATTCAGATCAACTCAGTTTGATTAAAGTGTGATTGACGATTGAGTTATTGAGCCACTGATTTGATTTTCACGGATTCCGGAGTTTGATCTGGTGTGCGTTGGGGCCAACATGACTGCCGCTGGTGTTAATAATCAACTCATCTCCGTCCATCCCGATGAGCTCAAGTTCATTGGTACGTATATCCTTTCCCTCTATCGATGCCTTGGTTTTTATGAATTGTAGCTCTGTTTAGCGATGAGAGTAGGTGAAGAGTATGAACCTCTGTGAAATTCCGTTCTTTGATGCATTAATCAATACATGACCTGCACAGTTTTTAGCTGCGGAGATTAGGTGAGATGACCGGCAACTGCATGAGTTAGTGGAGGTTGTGCCTTTTCTCAAGGGTAAATGGTCCCAGTCTTTCTTGCTGTGGATTGAAGTGTGTTGACTGATTAAGTTTCCGACCATACTAAGTAGATATTAGATGCACGTAAATGAAATTCTAATGAGCAAGGCATGAAAAAAATGAATGAGAAGAACACGAGAAGGAAAAGCTGAGGATGGCATGCCTTGATGACATGACAACAGAGACTCCTATCTGATTCAGAATGTCTTTTTTTTTTCTTTCTTTCTTTCTTTCTTCCAGTGATGAAGAAACATGAAAATTCTCTTTTCTTTGTTTCTCATTCCATAGGTTCTTGATCTGTAAGATCTCTTGCATCTGGGGTATAACTAAGAATTTTTTTAGTATGTACACAATTAGAGATAGAGTTCATTTACCTTGGTTTTCATGGTTATTTCACGGTCCAAAGATTTTGTACAGCTACAAGATCATATAAATTAAAATCACAGTTAATTCTTTTGGAATATTGAACTTCACTGTTAATTTGGTCTCTTTTCAAATTTAGGCAAATCATTTTTTTGAGTTGGTCATATGCTGTCATAGCCAATTCCGGTATTATAAAATTGCTAATAGTAAGGTATGAAAGGAAAGGGAAAATAAGCATGAGTTCAAAATGGATTGGGTTTTTTAGCAGAAAAAATAGCTAGTGCCCAATTTATTAGAAAGCACTTTCCTGGTATATTGCCAAGGGCAGAGAAATTTTTGCTTAGATAGTGTCTGTGATTCAGGAAAAAATTTGACAAGTGGGGCATGGGTGAGAGTCGCATGATTTCTCAACAGCATGATGTAATATAAGCTCACAGATTCATGAGTGCAAAAGAAAGAAAATAATGGATGGTGTAGTGTCAAATAGATTCGTCATGCTTGTGGCAGTAGTGGCTTCAAATCGCTTGATCTAAATAGTAACACTCCTTTATATTTTCTTGTCGCATAGAATACTTTTATGCATAACTGGTTTGTGTAAATGAAGTGTATGTTAGATATGGTGTACAAGGGAACTAGAAAAAGGCAAATGCTAAGCCATGCCACTTCAAAGTCATTTATGTTAATTTTTTTGTCATGCAATACATTTTCATGTGTGATGATTCTAGTAATGCTCATATATCACTGAATTTCACACGGTATGCTCATCTATTGCTTGAAGTAGATATTTTGATCCAAGGCAAATCAAGAACATATGTACTTTGTATGTGATTTTTTTTCACCTGTAGCATGTAGGTCTGGGAACTCAATGTCTACTAGTGGCTGTCTTGTTGTTGTCTTCTTGCTACATCTATTATATTTTGGAAGATGCTGCTCTTCATTTGTTAGAGTTTGTACTCAATGGAGTATATTTTCAAACAATTGTAGCTGATAAAGGTGGATGCTAAGCTCTCAGAAAAATGATTCTCTTATTATAATTAGTGGTGAAAACATGGTGAGCGAAGTTTGTTAGAAATTTTTAATTTTTGGAAGATCTATGAATTTAAATAGATTATTTGAATCCATTCAAACAAATAAAAAGACAGATTGGTGGAGCTATCTTATTTCCTCATAACTTCAGAATTTTATATGCCCTGCTTGCTTGCTAAGAATTAGACCACGTGCTTAGCAATGTAACAGTTGTTGTAATTTTTTTTAATTTTTTTGTTGGACGAGCCCATATAAATTTCTATCCAGAAGTATGGCATCTATGTTACTAGTTGGAAAGCGACAGACTTGATAATATGTCCTTTTATTTTTCTGGAATGGGGTAAGTATGTTTGCTACTTTGCTTATATAATAAATGTATCAAAAGTTTCTCTCACTCCTTATGATGATGGTTTTTGCAAGTAGTTGAGCTCGAGAAGCCAAGCTATTGTGATCTTAAAGTTGTAAACAAGACAGAACACCATGCTGCTTTTAAGGTACCACCTCTATTAGTTTAGAGAAGTACAAACTTCTTCACTGCTTCTGGATGCATAATTATGAAGCTAGTGTTATTTTTATTATTATCATTATCATTTTTTGCTTATGAAGTTTAGTATTACTTATAAATTGTGATTCTGATGATTTCCCCCTCTTTCCCTTTGTGGGCAGGTTAAAACCACTTCTCCTAAGAAGTACTTTGTTCGACCCAACACTGGAGTCATACAGCCCTGGGATTCATGTGTTATTAGAGGTTTCATGTTTTCTGCTATATCAAGAAAATTTTATGTTCTCCTGAAGTTACAATTATTTGAATCTAAAAAAAGACATGCTCTGGTGTTGCTGAGTGTTACAACTGGCTTTAAACAATTATATGCAACTACTTGTGCCACACACAGCAGCTTTATAATGTTCCTCATTTGTTAAATAAGTTATTACAGTCTTTTGCTAAATTTTTGGTTAACTTTGTCAAAAAAATTAACTGTTGGGTTTTCAGTCACTCTCCAAGCACAACAAGAATATCCTCCAAACATGCAATGTAAAGACAAGTTCATGATACAGAGTATAGTAGTACCTCCACATTCTGATGTTGATGAGCTTCCACCAGATACTGTATGTATATCAACATGAGAATGGTTTTATCCTTTGTTTTCCTGGCTACAATTCTTGAAATGAAGTGGACTCGTCTAATTAATTTTTGATTTTGCATCCAGTTTAACAAGGATAGTGGAAAGACAATAGAGGAGTGCAAGCTTAGAGTTGTGTACATCAATCCCACTTCAGATCAAAGAAACTCGGGAGATTTTGCATTACACAGCTCCACACATAGTCCTGATACCGACTCTGTAAGTTATATTCTTCTATTTTCGTATTCATTACTTTAGTGAGGGATTTCCTAGAAAGTTTTGTGCCTATGCGTGTGCATGTTTTTATTATCTTACTTTTGCTCCACAGTATGTCCCCTATAAATTTGACTTACTAGATATTAAGATATAATAACAACAAGCCTTTCCAGACCTTCGAGTTGCATACACCGCTGCTGTCAGACATGTCCAGAATCGAATCACTTCTTCTTTATTGTTGGCTTGGTAGTGTGATCGGTGATTGCAACAGGAAGGCCCATTGTGCATCTTTGCTATTTCTGTAACATCTTCTCTAGTGTTTTATTTAGACATTTTTTAGTTACATTTCTACTAGCAGGACTTGGCCTTTACCTTGTCACTTCATCCTTTCAAACTTATGACTAGATAGTAGATACTGGCAATGGCTGACTTGAGTAGATGTGATAGTGAGATACATCCATAATTCCACATACTCTCTGTCTCTCTGATACAATCTGAAGTTTGGGTAGGAAAATGAAAGCAGCACTGTGTCATGCCTCTAAAGTTGGTTCATCATTCTTCTTTATATTCCCTATATCATGGAGTGTAACACACATCAAAGCAGGCTCATTACCACGATTTTGTTACCGCTCAATTAATTATTGCCTTATCAGTGCATCACAAATTACTTCATATTTTGAATATTCGGTTATGGTTTTTAACATTTTCCTGTATGTTGTACCAGACCTTACGGCTTCTAAAGGAAGAAAGAGATGATGTTGCCCAACAAACAGAACAACTGCAACAGGAACTGGTTTGTGCCCACCTTTTATTTCACCCTATTTGTTGATTAGTGCTTCGTTAATGATTTGGTTTGTTTGTCTGATACTCTGATTACTAAGGTCGACATGTGGTTAAGTATTTATTAAGCAGCAAGATGTGTTCTTAACTGGTAAAAGGTGGGATTGGAAACCTGTGATGCCCATGATTCCCTTGTGTACATACTAAAGGGGCATGTGTTTTATCTCCTTTCTTACTGATAACTGCACAAGTCTACTCCCTACTTGCATGACTAAGACTTACATAATTGATGCTTCGCCATTCTTCACGAGTCAATAAAAATATCAAATGATATCTGATTGTGCCAAAAGAAGAGGCTTTCAGGACTATGGTTTATTTATTTATTATGCTGATGCAACTCCCCTGAGTTTGCATGTCTTCCCCCAAACAGCTCAAGTGTGCAACTCAGCTTGCCAATCATTTCCGATCTACAAGCATGATAAAGAGGATTCCTACGAGGTTGAAGATATGCACGGCTAATAATAGGAAACCCTCAATAATATATTTTGATGACTTCGGGAATGATGAGAGATTGGCTGGATTAAAGTATTATATTTTGTTGAGACTTCTAAATG
The DNA here is from genome assembly GCA_963580455.1 of Euonymus europaeus. Classification (NCBI taxonomy): domain Eukaryota; kingdom Viridiplantae; phylum Streptophyta; class Magnoliopsida; order Celastrales; family Celastraceae; genus Euonymus; species Euonymus europaeus. The sequence continues at coordinate 9,066,193 of OY756957.1, read as the reverse complement.
ACAAATTCCCTTGGATCAGTTTTAACTTCTTGTTTGTCGTGCATGTCTTTATAATGTGGGCGCAGTTGTATCTGTAGGATCAGATGTAAATTGTATACGGCTGATGATTGATTCAGTACATAATTTGTCTCTTTTACTGTGCAGGACCTGCTGAAGCGACGGAGAAATCAGAAAACCGATCCTGGTTTCTCCTTCAAATTTGCAATCTTTGTGGGAATCATAGGAATGTTGATTGGTCTCCTCTTGAATCTTTACTTGTCTCCCTCATCAACGGACTGATTTGACTACATATATATATATATATATATATATGTATGATGGAAGACATTTTTCTTGTATTCTTATCAATTGTGGGTGTCTTTGGGTAGAAATTTATTTATCTTTTCTTCCCTTTTTTTTGTTGTTGTATATTGATCTTTGCAAACATGTTTTTAGAACATTTACAATGAGACACTTGAAAATAGTATTGAATAATGTATGAAAATGTGTTTTGTTGATGTGACTGTATTGAGTAATGTATTTTGGTGATATGAACGATTAAGTGACTTTACTTTTTATGAAAAATGTGAGATTTAATATTGATTTTGATATAGTATTGTTGGAGAATTGATGAGGGATATTTGAAAGTTTTGTTAATGGAGAAACGAAAAAATATATAGAGATTTGTGTTTTTGGATGTGACTGTATTGAAAGATGAGTTTTGATAATATAGATGAGTGTGATTTGTTTGTTTTTTTTTTTTTCTTTTTGTATAATAGAGGTAAGATCCAATTAAGAAAATGAAAAATTTGAAGCGTGTCACGGGAGTTGCTCTAATAAGATGGTTTGCTAGATCTTGGAACAAAGTTCTAAAAAGATGTGTAGTCACAAGAAAGTGAAAGGCCTCAAAGGGACAAAAACAAAAGAAACAATGAAATATAAAGGATGATTGATTAAAAGCTAAGAAACAATGAAATGTAAAGGATGATTGATTAAAAGCTAAGAAACTGAAATTACATATTTGATTTGAGTGATTGATTGATCCATGTTGCTAAAGTCTAAAATCTAAGCTTATATGCATGTTTACCAAATTGCTCATAAGGTATTTAAAGTTATCCACTAGTTTGTTGGCAAGTATCCCACGATTTCATAACTACTAGGTAATGTTGAGCATCTGATGCGCTTGCCCTCAAGTCATTTCAATTAACTAATTTGAATATGCCTCTACTCCTCTTTCTTCTTTACTCTTTCTCTTCTAACTTTTAGCAATTTGTTGCACCTCTTTCCTTCTAATCATGGTGAAAACTTCTTCTTTAAAGACCCATAAGAGTTCTTACAACGATTATCGATCTACGCTAGGAATAGCGACCGTTGAATTTGATTACCTTTTCCCTCTCGAACCAAGTTTTGGCTATTTTTGCCTCGATCCTACCTTTGTGGATGGGCTTACCATTATTGAGCCTCCTCTGACATAATTATATCCTCTTATAGGTTCGGTGCCCCTTACAGAGACCATTGATTTTGGCTCTTTGTGCTCGTCTAATGCCATTTGTACATAGCCCAAATGGGACAACATTTACAAAGTTTGGTATCGGTGCATGCTTAATAATGGCCCCTCTCTTGCCATATTTGCTAAAACTGGCATTCTGGACTTACTCCAACTATGCAATTCTATCCTGTTTTATGACCACGCCTTTTTCCTATAGACCTTTGCTTTTGGTCTGCTAAGTTCAACACTTTTGTTTTTCCTTGTGGAACCCTAAACATTACTCTTTGCAATCTAAGTGCGCTAACTGGTTTTTCTTCTTTGGATGAAACTATTTCGGTCAATCTTTCTTATACTTCCACCCCATGTGTTGGATAAGGTAGAGCTCTCTTCGAATACGGCTCTCGCTAGTCTTTTTACATATCAAACCTCTGATCCTACTGCGGATGAACGTGTCGCTCTCATTCATTACTGGCTGTGCAAATACATTATTTGTGTTACAAGTTCTAAACCTCTTGTGGGTTATGTTCAGCTTACTTCTGAAATTGCTAGTGGTGCTGTTTCTTTGGATATTGCTTCATTCGTTCTAACTGCCATTTATCATGGTTTCTAACTTCGTTCAGCTTACCTCTTTGGATCGCCCAGCTTTGGCTTAGAGCATATTTTCTTGGTTTTGGTTGTATTCAAGTAGTCCCTTACCCTGTAACGTGCGCTGGTCTTATCTTGAGTAAACTCAGTTTGGTTGATTTATCATATCGAGATATTTTCAACCATTTTTACACTACTCGAAATATCAAGTCCTTTTTCCTTTTTTCAGCCTAAAGATGTACCTTTGTTTGTCTTCATTACTGATGACCATTCTGGCTTAAAGACGACTTTTCAACTACGGGCCAAATTCTTAGTCAATTGAGAGCTTATCCAGGACCTTTTGATTAGGACAAATGGAAAGGCTGGTTCTCAAGATCATGGTGTGTCCTCCTCTATAGAGTTAACATAGATTCTTGCTAAGAATGCACTTCTCCTCTCTAATTTCTCTCTCTCCATTTCTCAACCAAGCTGACAGACACCTTGTATTTGAGATTTTTATTATGTTATTTGTTTTTGGCTGTTCCCAGGTTTGGCCAATACTTCTTTTTCTTCATTAAAGTTTCTTGCTCCACCTAAACTGACCAAGGCCGTCAGGAAGAATGTTGGTAGTGGTCCAACCTCTTCAAAAATTAGGCCTCAAGAGCTCCTTCCTACTTGGAAGATTAAATTGATTCTAGCAGCTCAATATTTATATGGTTGATTTCAGAGGACTCAAAGGGATTCTTCTCCTGAGGATACAGAAGAATAAGTTCAACTTGTCCGGAAACAAAATGTGGTTACATGAGAATTGTTTCCTTCTCCAAAGTTACTTATCCATAATTACTCATTTTCTTTAGTTTAGCAACTATCTGAATTTCTTTTATGTGCATCAAATTCATATTGAAATGGGATTGGATGTGACTCCTACAACTGATGTTGTCTCCAAGGAGAGCGTCCATCCATTGCTTTGCCAGCCATCCCTGTTCATATGGTTCTAAACCCTTTTTCCCCACAGATTTCCCAATATATGGGCAACCAAGGCCTTGGAGATAAGGATGTTGATCGTGTCCAGCAAGCTGAGTTGACCTTACTTGTTAATCGGGCAAACAATTTTTTTGGATGAGATAAGGATATCCAGTCGGGGCTCCTTCTGCGCATATCAGCCTTTGCTCAAGATCCTGAGGTATTTATATTGTTTTAGCCTACTTTTCTTTTGTTTGATAGAAATTCTAATGTCTTCATAGCTCACTGTACAAAACATACTTGCTCATATTCGTACAGACGTTGAGCCATTGTCTCCCTTGGCTACTTCGTTACTACACGAAGATTTAGAGGTTGTCGAATATTTCTATTATTATGTGTTCTTTTCGGTCTATTTTCTTTTCTCATTTAGTTGTCTTTTTCTTAGGATGATTCCTCCCTTTCGAATTTTTTGACCGAGCCATTTTCTAGGATTGAGAAAGTCAAGGCTCATCAGCCTCCGTCTTCTTCAACGCATGTGGCCAGTGCTATCAATAGGAGTGACATAGTTTAGGCCATCAATTACTTGCTTGCTTTCTTAGACATTCCTATACCTCAGGCTGGACTACCTGAGAACTTAGATAGATTGGATGTTGCTTTGGCCATGTCCACCCAAGCTTGCTCTAACATCCTAAAATCTTCCTTTTCAGACATAACTATTCTTCGAGGTATAGGCAATGAGCTACATGCTCTTACCAAGCGATATAATAATCAACAAATGACTCTTTAGTCAATAGAAAAGGCTGTATCTGTAACATCCCGAACCTTCGGAGAATCTGTGGTGGTAGATGTGGAAAGATAGATGATATCATACGTGACCTAAGCTTAATTGGAATATTTTTCATAAATTCTATAATGAAATTTAAAAGTTATAGGCGCAAGAATTATCCGAAACAAGATTAAAATGAAATTACCATGACTTCTAGAAATTAAATACAAAAATATAATAATAAATATGATAATGGCAATCCTGTAAATATAGATAGGTATTTTGTGTAAATGAGTATTAAGGACAAGGGCACAACAGTAATTGAGAAAATAAAAGTAAATAAGATAAAAAAAATTGGTGAGGCACGAAAATCGAGAGGGGAAACCTAAACAAGAAACAGGGCAAAACGGGGGGGGGGGGGGGGGGGGGGACGAACGGCGCGACGGAGGAGGGTCTCGACGATTCCGGTGACGGTTGCCGATCGGGTAGGCACGAGGGAGGCGGGAACGGCGAGGCGAATTCAACCACCCCAGTTTCGGATGGAGTGGTGGACTGGAGAGACGTAAACGGAGGGAGGGAAGGGCAGCCACCGCGGCCTTCATTGCCGGAAATCTCATAACGCCGGCTATTTTTCAGGTAAATGATGACGGCGCTAGACTTGTCGTGACCCGATACACCCGATAAGGCTGGTGGTGACCACCACCGCGCCACCAACGGTGGCAACCCGGTTGTCGCAACCGCTTTTGCGAGAGGAATTTTAAAAATAGAGTCGCCACCAACTGTAATAGGTGCAATTGGTCACCGATTAAAAATAATTTGGCCTGCGAAAATCCAGAGAAAATGGGTAAGTGAGTTTGTTACGTATGGGGAAGGTGTTAGGCACCCCACAACGTCTGTTTTGAAACAGTTGCCAATTTAACTTTTATTATCTCATTAAATGATTTTTTAAGAAAAAAATAATTATGGCATGAATCATATATAGAGTAAGATAATTATACAAAAATATCTTGAAAATAGATAAAAACTATGTTAAAATTGAATAAAATGATTTTAGGAAATATAAAAATTATATTGAAAGTCTAATGTTGAGGTTCACAGAATTTTTCCATCCAATGGTTGGGATTTTGTAAAATTATTTCCTCAAGAATCCTCTCGGGATAGCATCAAATGCTTTCCCGTTTTGGCTCCGTCATCGGATCAATTAATCAATCATATAATGCACAGTAAATTATGATTTAAACAATGTACCCCTTTAAAAATCAAAGCTCAAAACCTGATATTGATCCAATCATAACCTGATATTGATCCAATCATAACCAGCCCAATCCTTTAAAATTTCAAAACCTGATATTGATCCAATCATAACCAGCCCATTTAATCATTTTTGTTTTGACCCATTAGATTTGTAAGCCCGGCCATTTTAGTAAAAGAAATTCCCATATCAATCTAACCCCATTCAACAAAAATAAAAAACCAAAACCCAAACCAAACCACAAAAACAAACATATACTCGACCCAACACAAAACCCGGTCCAAAACAATGCAAACAGAGACCCAAACCCAGAAATAACAAAAACAAAATCGGCCCAGCAACTTAATCCAGCCCGGCCCGATCGCTGTTCACCATCTCCTTCCTTGACAGCACCACCGGCGCCGACAGCTCCTTCCTCTACCGTCCAACACACCTGCATGTCTTTCCGTCCAGCCTGCAAACAAAATGAACAAAGCAGCAGAACAAGATCTGAAACAAACCGAACAATAACCTCAAAAATGAATCCAAAACAAACCAACATCACGGTGTTTCTTCCTCTTCTGAAACTCTCGGTCTCCTCTGGTTTTTTCCAGAAAAATTTCCCCCTTTCTTCTCCCAAACAAACAGCAACTCTGGCTCTTCCAGAAAACCGATCCTTCTCCCCGAGCCCCCTGGCTCCTTCAGAAAACTCAAACCATCCAGGACCACTGACAACAACAGAAGCCAGAGAAAGCCTTGAACCGAAACCGATTACAAACAGAGAAAAAAAATGAAAAGGAAACCCCCCGATTCAAAACCCGGAAAAACCTAAACAAAAGTAGAGAGACCCTTGGCTCCTCCCCCTCGAAGGAACCCCCAGAAGAACAAAAAAACTTCCCCAAAACCACCCTCAGAAAATCGAAAACAAAAAAGAAGACAGAACTCCCCCCAAAGAACCCCCAAAAAAGAAAACAAACTCCCTGGCTAACCCAAACCACCAAAGACTCCCCTGTAAACTGAAAATCGAAACCACCCGCGAAACAAAAAGAAAACAAAAAAAACCAGCTCCGAACTTCCCAAAAACCCGAGCCCCCTCTGCTCCCCCAAAACCGATCCTCCTCCGAAACCCTAGCTCCAGCCCCCCAAACTCTATCTCCAGAAAAATCGAAAAAAGAAGAAGCAAAACCCCCCTGAAACCGAAACAACAGCGGAGAAAAACCCCTGGCTCTTCCTTGAAGACCCGAACCCCCTCCAGAAGAAACCACCTCAGAGCTCCTTCCCGAAACCAAAAACCGAAAAGAAGACAGAACTCCCCCCCCATCAAACTGAAAACCCCAACCCCTTCTTATACTGCCAGCGCCGAACAACATTCTATCCTAATTGTCAACAAAAATCTTCCTTTCATTTGAATTTCAGTACCCTCTCTCTCCTCTGGAGTCCATTTTTCTTCTTCCCGTTGGTTCTGGTCGGACGGTACTCTTCCTCTCTCTCTCTCTCTCTCTTCCATTTTCTCTTCTGCCCTCCAGCTCCGTTTCTTCCGTTTTTATTCTCCCTTCTAGAATCCGGCCACCCTTCCTAGGGTTTTGTTTTTGGGCTGGGCCGGGCCAAGTTTTAAAGCTTTGGGCCTAGACTAGGTTATATGTGACAAACGGGCCTAGGTTTGTTTTGGGTAGTGTTTAGGTAACGGGCCAGTCATAAAAGATGTTACAAACAGGCTTACTTAAAAACAAAACAAATGAGTTGTATTCGGGCTTTTTATTCACCTGGACTAAGGTTTTAAATGAGCTAAATCTTGGACTCGTAAATTGTAATTTTTAAGTTTGAAAATTTGTAGGCTTTTAGACTTTGACAAAAATTGGGGTACAACAGCTGCCCCCCTTTGCGGAATTTTACGTAGTAAATAACACGTAAATGTATGGTATCCCAATTTTAACTGTGTGAATTTTTAAAACCAATCACTCCCATCTTGGCTAATCATGGGATTTTCTAAAAAAAATGCTCGGGATCACTAAGGCCATTCCCGGCTTGGCGAATCTTAAAAGTGCACGAGATCACTAGGGTCATTCCCGGCTTGGCGAATTTTTTTTTTATTTTATAAAATGCTCGGGATCACTAAGGCCATTCCCGGCTTGGCGAATCTTAAAAGTGCTCAGGATCACTAGCGCCATTCCCGGCTTGGCTGATTTTTTTTATTATTTTATAAAATGCTCGGGATCACTAAGGCCATTCCCGGCTTGGCGAATCTTAAAAGTGCTCGGGATCACTAGCGCCATTCCCGGCTTGGCTGATTTTATTATTATTTTATGAAATGCTCGGGATCACTAGGGCTATTCCCGGCTTGGCTAATCATTGGAAATGATTTTATTTTATATTTTATTTTTATTTTATAAAATGCTCGGGATCACTAGGGCCATTCCCGGCTTGGCAAATCATTGAAAATGAATTTTATTGGAAATGAATTTTTGAAAAATACACGGGATCACTAGGACCATTCCCGACTTGGCGAATTTTAAAAGTGCGCGGGATCACTAGGGCCATTCCCGGCTTGGCTAATCATTATAAATGATTTTTTATTTTTATTTTTATAAAGTGCTCGGGATCACTAGGGCCATTCCCGGCTTGGCAAATTTTAAAGGTGCCCGGGATCACTAGCGCCATTCCCGGCTTGGCTCATTTAAAGATGCTCGGGATCAATAGGGCCATTCCCGGCTTGGCGATTTTTTTTTTATTATTATTATTTTATAAAATGCTCGGGATCACTAAGGTCATTCCCGGCTTGGCGAATCTTAAAAGTGCACGGGATCACTAGGGCCATTCCCGGCTTGGCAAATCATTGGAAATGATTTTATTTATTTATATATACATATTTTTTTTTAAATGCTCGGGATCACTAGGGCCATTCCCGACTTGGCGAATCATAAGAGTGCTCGGGATCACTAGCGCCATTCCTGGCTTGACTCTCAATTTTAATCCATGATAATAGGTTTAATCCCTCATGAAAGCATAATAGCTTTAATCTACCATGAAAGGCTAATTTAATTCACAAATACTTTTAATTCACAACTTTAATCTAAATATTGATTTTAATCTGCCATGACAGGCCATTTTAATCCAAAAATAAATTTAATCCAAAACTTTAATCCAAATAACGATTTGAATCTGCCATGAAAGGCCATTTTAATCCACAAATAAATTTAATCCAAAACTTTAATCCAAATAACAATTTTAATCTGCCACGAAAGCGTAATAACTTTAATCTGCCATGAAAGGCCATTTTAATCCACAAATAAATTTAATTCACAACTTTAATCCAAATAACAATTTTAATTTGCCATGAAAGGCCATTTTAATCCACAAAAATATTTAATTCACAACTTTAATTCAAATAACAATTTTAATCTGCCATGAAAGACCATTTTAATCCATAAATGAATTTAATTCAAAACTTTAATCCAAATAATAATTTTAATCTGCCATGAAAGGCCATTTGAATTCACAAATAAATTTAATTTGAATCCCGATGATGAAATGTGTTTTAATCCGAAAAATATTTTAATGCAAAAGATAACCTGAAATTTAATCTTAAAAGTTCAAAAATCTCTTAATGTGAAAATATGTTAACTTAGAATTGAAATAATGAAATTGGGTATGTGAAAACCTCAAAATGATTGATGCATATGTATAAGAATATGATAAAGTCCGGTGCCACACTATACACCTGCGCAATTGCTAATCACATTTTATTGTATTTGATCAACGTATTATTTCTGATCTTTTATTCATATATTCAATTTGAATCTGTCTTAATAATACAACTATACCTGAGAAGACATAATAGACGCTAGAATGAAATATTTCAAAATTTCCATTAAGCGAATACTCGAATGATAGTAATTTGAAAACAAATATTTAAACTTGAAAACAATACGGTTTACTGCCTGCGCTAAAATCTGCCCCAGTTTTTGCGCGTCATTTATCAAATATATTTTATGCCCATAAAAATTTTACCCTAATTGGTCATCTCTTAATAATATATTTTCCAACCTCAATTTTTTTTTTATTTCAAATTTTCCCAAGCATAAGATGCCAATATCCACCAATTTTCATAAGTTGATATTTCCTTTTTAAAACAAATCTTTGTCATATGTGTAGCACTGAGTTCGCACCTTCATCATTGAATCCTCTTTTAAAAAGTTACGGACTTTTAATTTCTATAAATCAATTTTATCTTTAAAGGGTCACGACTTCCAAGATACCGATTTGGTACACAATTTTCAATAGATCATAGACTCATTTTTTCAAAAGGTTGAATCTCGGGTCTTGTCTTTCTTTTTACAACGGGACAAAATTTCCTTTTTCTATTGGAGGTCACGAGCTGCCTGTATTAATTTTGCTTGCGACTGTCAGTTCTCTAAAAGGCAGATATAAAATTACTCTAAAGGCGTATATAGGAGTCGCTTTAAAAAATGATAGTGAGCTGTCATTATTGACACCCCATCACTGGCTTTTCCTCTCTGTCATTATTGTGTTTTTACTTATTTTAATTCTCCTTCTCCTCCTTATTGGTAGTACCGCACTACCTTTATAATTATTGCTCACTGGTTCGTCCATTACCAGTCTCACCCTCCAAATCCTCTACATTATCTGCTCGTCGTTCGGAGCTCGTTCAAAGCGATCCTTCTTCCTCAAACTTTCTTCAGTTCCCAGTCGACTTCGTTTAAGGTAACAATTCTATATCTCTCTATTTAGGCTTTCTGTAATTTAAATGCTTGATGTCTGGTGATTTCATTTGCTTCATAGATCGATGCATTCAGACTTTGTATATGTGTTTATTTGTGATGGATTGAACTGGAATTTGTATTCTGTTGAACTGAGAACTTTAAGAGATACAATCCAGAAAATAGAAAACAGAGGGTATAGTGAGTTTCAGATCGTCTCACCACCCAGAAAAACCAGAGAGAGAAAAAAAAATCCAAAAATTTCCAGAAAATCTCTGAACAAACCCGTTTTAGACTTATAATTCTGTTTTTTCTCTGGAATTTCTTTTTCCTCATCGAATCCCTGGTGCCTTTTTCTCATTTTCTTCTTCCAGCAGCGCTGGCTGTTCTTCGCCTTTCTTCGTCGTAGGGTTGGTTCAGAAATCTGGGGCCGAGGCATTTGGGTTCTAAATGGGTTGGGCCTGATCAGGCGGGCTTCAAACGTTAATACAAATTTCTCTTATTGGGCTTATTCATTGGGCTTTAAGTGAATGGCCGTATAGCTTGTTATTTGATGTTGGGCTTTTGACAAAATTGGGCCTAGTGCATTTAATTGTTGGATATATGTGATGGGCCGAGGCATTTGGGTTCTAAATCCCTTAATCAACAAATACATTTTTTTTTTGTATAATTCTGACCTAATTACATGTCATGCCTGAAAATTTGAAACTTGTTATGAGTTATTTGGATCCTATGATTAATTCTTAACAATGATTAAATTTGTAATGTTCGCAGTTATTGCCTAGTGGGAGTTTCCTCTTGATCGAAAGAGCAATGGATTTATTTGTGAAGATGTTTTTAGTGTCTGTTCTGATATTAGCATTTTATGTGTATTTGATTCTTCACCTAGTGTGATTGATTCAGTTAAGTGAGACATGTAATGTTTGGACGTTTTATCATCTGAATAAAGTTGTGTGGTAATGTACTGAACTGACTTTTTAATTTTTATTATTGGTGCTACCTAGTTTCTGGAGAAATTCATAATTCTCATTCCCAAAATTTATTCAAATGTCACAAGCGGCCCATAATTCACATTCCTCAAAAACCGAATCAATTTATCCTCACAACATGTCAATTAATCAAGAATTAACACAAGTCGATATTTTCGGGGATAATCACCAAAACTGCCCCAGTTTTGGTGTGCACTCACTGATCCAATCTCGCCTAAGGTTGCTTTGAGTCCACTGTATCCGCCACTTCTTGTCAACTTATTGCAACCCTTCAAAGATAACATATGAATGGGACGCCATCAATTTAGAACTCATCAACCCATTCTTCGGGTTCATCCTCAAATTCATCCCAAAAATCAACAAGATCATTATCAATGGGATCATCAAACTGAAAGGCTTCTTCATCCGTGATAAATTTATTGATAAAATCATCCACATGATCAGTAATAAGATCTAATAAAATTTGATCACGGATTTGGGAAAATAGTGCTATTTCAAGAATATGTTTGCGTAGATCGAATGGTAGGTTAAAATGATGAAATATACGCAAACATTCTATTTTGACAGAATCAGCATTTAGAATAGGATAACTCCAAGAACGCTCGAAATCATCCCCATAATGAATGACAACATTAATCTGCTCATTTTCTAATTCGAGATAAAGATGATTGATTTTTGTTTGGGAAAAATGATTGTCAAAGATGGGGCTTGAAAACCTTTGTAGAATATTTTGAAGCGAAGTAGAAGCCATTTAGACACGAAAGAACCAAATAGGAGGACTTTAATGTAGGAATGTGAGTGAAATCAAAAGCAAAACCTCAAGTGATACCTGTGTGACAGGGATATTAGGTGGAATAATTGTCACAGTTGGCGGAAGCAGTGAGATGAGGTGATAAACGGAGGGAGACAGACAATCTTCAATTTTCTAACCAAAACCCCAACTCTTTCCTATTAAGACTCACGGCCAATTCTCTCTTCTTTTCTCCAATATCTGCTCTCCAAAAGCTTCTGATTTTTTCTCACAGGCCTCCAACTGATCTTTCCCTCTTTTCCAGAAAGGGGAATATATAAGATGGTAAGGATGAAGTTAAAAATTATTTTCGGTTTTGAAGAATAGACAAAAAGGAAAAGACGAGTGGAAAAAATGTGTTGGTAGGTGTTGAAAAATGAATAAAGATGAGAGAAGTGTGGAAAAACGTGAGAGTTGTTGTTGAAAAATGAATAAAGAGGTATTGAAAAATGTGAGAGTTGTTGTCAAAAAATGAATAAAGAGGAAAGAGGTATTGAAAAATGTGAGAGTTGTTGTTGAAATAATGGAGTTAGTATTTTTAAAAAAATGTGGTGGGCTTTCGTTTGAGTTTTGGATTGGGCTTGATTTTGTATTATGCCTTGGGTTGATTTTAAATTGGGCTTGGTTTTGAATTATGAATTTGGGGTAAATTTGGTTTGGACAAAAATCCGAGTAATGATTTGGATTCAAGTTGAGTAACGGGTCAGAGTTTTTCTTTGGGCTGAATCATTCACGGTAACGAATGGGACGCACCAAAAACTGCCCCAGTTTTTGTGCGCATTTCAAATTAGTGTCATCAAACCTAAACGCTATAAAATCTATTATGCAATTACGACCCTATCAATACGAGACAATTTGACAACCCGTTCTGAGACAATTCACAATCCAACAGACTCATGTCTCCACTATCCTTCTCCAAATAATCGGAAGTCTAATCTTGCATCTGAATCAAATGAATTTTTTTTTCCTTTATCGACCATCTAATTCATTAACAGACCGAGTTATTCTTTTAGTTATGCTACTTCTAGACTCAGTTAGTGTTTACGTTCTGGTGAGGCGTGATTGCGAGCAAGCGTTATAGTGGTGGCCGTAACTTTGTCATGTGCAAATGAAAAACTTTTATCAGATTTAAAGGATGCAAAAATATGATGAAAAATGTGTAATGAAGGGAGTCTTGAACCATATCGAATTTTAAGAAATTATCCATAATCCATACATCTCATCAATTTCAACGTTTATGAGCAAATATTACTCTTTCAACTCAACTGACACAGTTTTATGGTTTCTAGATAATGGCTCAATTTCGATAGTGCTCAAGATTCTCATGCATGCAATGCAAATTAAAACTAATGTAAAAGTGAACAAGATCAAGAATATATACAAAAATATATGTACAAACAGAAGCAACGTATATAAAAACTCCATATGTACATCGAAACATCTCATGTAAAAAAAAAACAGAATCATATATACAACAGAGTGAAATATTTTTTTTTTTAAATGAAAGAGGTAAAATCATGTATGTGTAAGCAAGATAACATATGTATATATACAGTAAAACAAAATATCATATATACAAACTAAATAGAATCACGTATATACAAGCATAACGACAATATGTATTACACAGTAAGGTTAGAAGTAGTTTCCTGTGTCCTATAACTCTATGGTCATCGGTTATAGACAATCTAGGCTCCCGACTTATTCCCCCGCCAGTGTCCATTGCTAGAATAGCCTGGGTCCCTCTTAATAGAGGAGTGGGTCGAGTGGGGATTTTTCGCGAGCCTGCACGGGGATTGAAATCCCTCAAAGGTCTCGTTTACTCCATCCTCTCCTAAGGGTTTTGAGCCCGAGTTGTTGGACTCATGAAAAGGTGTCGTGCACAATGTGTGAGGACAATAATATAAAAAGCTCAAAACATATCTACAATCAACATTTTTTGAAAAGAAGAAAATAATAACAAGAACATATCAATCAAAATTTTAGGAAAATAAAAGACCAAATGTATTTAAAACAAACAAAATCAAATAATGGGATAAGAAAAACTAAATTTAATTGGCCCAACTCACTAGTTTTTTTTTTTGGAGAAATATATATACATTTTAAAAACTAGTTGTCCCCAGTGAAGTCGCCAGCTGTCGCAACCACTTTTGCGAGAGGAATTTTAAAAATAGAGTCGCCACCAACTGTAATAGGTGCAATTGGTCACCGATTAGAAATAATTTGGTCTGCGAAAATCCAGAGAAAATGGGTAAGTGAGTTTGTTACGTATGGGGAAGGTGTTAGGCACCCCACAACGTCTGTTTTGAAACAGTTGCCAATTTAACTTTTATTATCCCATTAAATGATTTTTTAAGAAAAAAATAATTATGGCATGAATCATATATAGAGTAAGATAATTATACAAAAATATCTTGAAAATAGATAAAAACTATGTTAAAATTGAATAAAATGATTTTAGGAAATATAAAAATTATATTGAAAGTCTAATGTTGAGGTTCACAGAATTTTTCCATCCAATGGTTGGGATTTTGTAAAATTATTTCCTCAAGAATCCTCTCGGGATAGCATCAAATGCTTTCCCGTTTTGGCTCCGTCATCGGATCAATTAATCAATCATATAATGCACAGTAAATTATGATTTAAACAATGTACCCCTTTAAAAATCAAAGCTCAAATATTATATGCAACCTTGGCCCAATCCTTTAAAATTTCAAAACCTGATATTGATCCAATCATAACCAGCCCATTTAATCATTTTTGTTTTGACCCATTAGATTTGTAAGCCCGGCCATTTTAGTAAAAGAAATTCCCATATCAATCCAACCCCATTCAACAAAAATAAAAAACCAAAACCCAAACCAAACCACAAAAACAAACCACAAAAACAAACATATACTCGACCCAACACAAAACCCGGTCTAAACAATGCAAACAGAGACCCAAACCCAGAAATAACAAAAACAAAATCGGCCCAGCAACTTAATCCAGCCCGGCCCGATCGCTGTTCACCATCTCCTTCCTTGACAGCACCACCGGCGCCGACAGCTCCTTCCTCTACCGTCCAACACACCTGCATGTCTTTCCGTCCAGCCTGCAAACAAAATGAACAAAGCAGTAGAACAAGATCTGAAACAAACCGAACAATAACCTCAAAAATGAATCCAAAACAAACCAACATCACGGTGTTTCTTCCTCTTCTGAAACTCTCGGTCTCCTCTGGTTTTTTCCAGAAAAATTTCCCCCTTTCTTCTCCCAAACAAACAGCAACTCTGGCTCTTCCAGAAAACCGATCCTTCTACCCGAGCCCCCTGGCTCCTTCAGAAAACTCAAACCATCCAGGACCACTGACAACAACAGAAGCCAGAGAAAGCCTTGAACCGAAACCGATTACAAACAGAGAAAAAAAAAATGAAAAGGAAACCCCCCGATTCAAAACCCAGAAAAACCTAAACAAAAGTAGAGAGACCCTTGGCTCCTCCCCCTCGAAGGAACCCCCAGAAGAACAAAAAAACTTCCCCAAAACCACCCTCAGAAAATCGAAAACAAAAAAGAAGACAGAACTCCCCCCAAAGAACCCCCAAAAAAGAAAACGAACTCCCTGGCTAACCGAAACCACCAAAGACTCCCCTGTAAACTGAAAATCGAAACCACCCGCGAAACAAAAAGAAAACAAAAAAAACCAGCTCCGAACTTCCCAAAAACCCGAGCCCCCTCTGCTCCCCCAAAACCGATCCTCCTCCGAAACCCTAGCTCCAGCCCCCCAAACTCTATCTCCAGAAAAATCGAAAAAAGAAGAAGCAAAACCCCCCTGAAACCGAAACAACAGCGGAGAAAAACCCCTGGCTCTTCCTTGAAGACCCGAACCCCCTCCAGAAGAAACCACCTCAGAGCTCCTTCCCGAAACCAAAAATCGAAAAGAAGACAGAACTCCCCCCCCATCAAACTGAAAACCCCAACCCCTTCTTATACTGCCAGCGCCGAACAACATTCGATCCTAATTGTCAACAAAAATCTTCCTTTCATTTGAATTTCAGTACCCTCTCTCTCCTCTGGAGTCCATTTTTCTTCTTCCCGTTGGTTCTGGTCGGACGGTACTCTTCCCCTCTCTCTCTCTCTTCCATTTTCTCTTCTGCCCTCCAGCTCCGTTTCTTCCGTTTTTGTTCTCCCTTCTAGAATCCGGCCACCCTTCCTAGGGTTTTGTTTTTGGGCTGGGCCGGGCCAAGTTTTAAAGCTTTGGGCCTAGACTAGGTTATATGTGACAAACGGGCCTAGGTTTGTTTTGGGTAGTGTTTAGGTAACGGGCCAGTCATAAAAGATGTTACAAACAGGCTTACTTAAAAACAAAACAAATGAGTTGTATTCGGGCTTTTTATTCACCTGGACTAAGGTTTTAAATGAGCTCAATCTTGGACTCGTAAATTGTAATTTTTAAGTTTGAAAATTTGTAGGCTTTTAGACTTTGACAAAAATTGGGGTACAACACCGGTGAAGCAACCCAACGGGTCTGTTAGACCCCTTTTTTTGGGGAAGATGAAGGGGAACCGGGTCTGCCTGACCCGGTTGACAATCATTTTGATTAATTAATATTAATTGTATTAATTAATGATTATTTTATTAATAAGGGAAATTGCTTAGAAATAAGAATATTAATGAATGATTATGGATATTATATGGGCTTTAGGAACCCACCACTTAAGTTTTAATTAATTAACGGAAAATAATAAGAATAAATCATTGATAGCTTAAGGTATCATCATGGATTTCAGGGATCGGTCATGATGGTCAAAATATCGAGAATTTACGGGAACACACTAAGGTAAGTAATACTCAATTGTATTACGGAACAATGCAATTTATGAATTGTATGTTTTATTGTCTATGTAATTGGTTTGATTATTGATACGTATTTGATTGAAATCCTACGACGGGTTATGTGTGAATCATGATGTAAATGACTTGTTTATGTTATAATTGTATTAAATATGCTATTTGTATACTGTGATTGGATGACTGAACTGTTAATGTATTTCTGTGTAAATGAAATGTGTATTGTTATGTGCTTGAACTGAATATGGTGATGAGACTGATATGATGACGGTTTTCATGTTCTTAAGAGTGACTAGTTGCATATGATTTATTGACGTATTAAATATTATTCATAAGCACGATGCATTGCATTACATGAAAAGGAAAAGTTCAATTAATGAAAAGTATTTTTACGAGCCGGGTATTACTGCTACAGGGAGGGTGTATTGGAAAGAGGAAGGTTTATGGATCAATGTTAAATGAAAAAAAAATGAAAATGAAAATGAATAAATGATACAGATACTAACTGAATGGGCTCTATGGTAGAGCATTGGATGGAAATCCCGACCGGTGGCTCTGTAGCAGTTTACCTAGGTTAAGGGCCCGAGTACTGGAAAATGATTTAAATGACTGACTGTTTTTCTAAAGATGAGGTTCATGTGCATTCATGCATAAGTATTACTTGCTGGGCCTTGGCTCACTATGTTCCGTAATGCAGGATATGATGTTTCTACTGAATGTGCTGATTGGGCTGTTGATGGTGATGCTGTGGATCCACCGTGAGGATGCTCATGTAACAGAAATAGTAAATCTATGTTGTCAATAAATGGTTGCGTAATTTATTTTGTGTGAGGTAGATAGAAACTTTGCAGTTCTTATACAAGCAATTACTACAAAAATTAGACCGAGTGACATTGGTTGTAAGAGGTATTTGATTGTGATGGTAGGGTTGTGGAAATGGTAAGACTATACGCTATTCGGTATGATTAATGGTAGATTATTAATTGAGGATGTTTAGTTAATTATTTTTATTACTCATTTAATAAAATTTATAGCTAGGTATGAATTGTTAATAATTATCGGTATGTGTAATAATTGGCTTAATGTGGAGACAAGCGGGATATTGGGAGTAGCGTCCTGGTCTACGGGCTCTCGAATTAGGGTTTCGTGGGTCGGGGCGTTACAGTATCTGCTCAAACAAATTTGACTTAGACTCTTCAAGATTAAGAAGGTAATATTCAACAAGCCATTCATGAGATTCGTGCTAACGATTCTAGGATTTTGGAATATGAGAAGCATATACAGTAACTTCAAAAGAAGTTGGATGAATACAAGCAGTTAAATGTGCACGATGTGGCATGATGATTGAACTCCTTTTGTATTATGTTTTGCCATGGGTACCATAGGTAGTTACTATCTCACGGGTCTCTATGAAGCCTATATATTCGGGCCTTTATTTTTTATTTTTTTGTTTACAACCTTTGTCGTCCTTCTCCGCTACGCTTCTATTATAGCTCTTTCTTCTTCCTTTTTATCCTTCAAATAGTTCCTTGAATTACTACGAGATCCTTTCATCACTCGTGATCTTATATTCCCAATGGGTTTTGATTATTTTCAAGGACCTTTTTTTATAGTTTCAAACTCTTTGGCTTCTACTTGCCTTTTTCCCTACCTCGCAAGTTTTACCCCTAGGTGAACCTATTTCTTTCATTGTCTTTCATGCAGTCAATGCCATTAGTACATGGCCTATTGAAAACTAACTATTGTTTCATTTTACAACCATTTGATTTTTGACGAAGAGACTAGCTGGGTTTTTGGAGCAGCTGGCATTCTGGACCTTTTAAACACCTTTTTGAATGCTTCTATGCATAAATATATGTTGTTTTCTTATTTGCTATCATTCTGGTGACTAGAATTTAATGTCTTTGTCTTTCTGCTGGGCTTATGATCATTACGCTTCACGACTTAGGTGCTCTTGTACAACTTGCTCTTGTAGGTGATAATATTGTGGCTCATACACACTTTCAGCCTGAAAAGTGTGGCTCTAAGACTTTTTACTTTACTTATTATTGCTCTATTATGCTGGCCTTTTTGAATAGCCCTCTTAAGCCTTCTCGATATGAACATACTTCCTTTATATATTACTAGTTGTGCAAGTATATATTTTGTATTCTTGCTTCAAAATCTACTGTTAGGTATTACCCTCTTATTACACTACAAGAAAATGCACTTTTAGAGACGGAAATTAGGGACGGAAAAATATTTCGTCTCTAATTAGGGACGGAAATTTATTTCCGTCACTAATTCCGTCTCAAAAATTGAACTTTTGACTTTTTGACTTGTTAGGGACGGAAATTTATTCCGTCCCTAAATCCGTCCCTAATTAGGGACGAAAATATTGACCTTTTGACTTTTTAGGGACGGAAATTTATTCCGTCCCTAAATCCGTCCCTAATTAGGACGAAATATTGACCTTTTGACTTTTTAGGGACGGAAATTTATTCCGTCCCTAAATCCGTCCCAAGTTAGGGACGGAATTATATTCCGTCCCTAATTCCGTCTAAAAAAATTGATCTTTTTGACCTTTTGAATTTTTAGGGAAGGAAAATATTTCGTTCCTAAATCTGTCCATAATTAGGGACGGAAATACATATTCGTCCCTAATTTCGTCGCTAATTACTCAATTTAGGTTTTTCGAATAATTGGTCGATTAAAATCCAAAATTGGCCAAAGGTTCCTTCACAAAAAATGTTTAGAATAACTAAATATAGCTACATGTCAATTTTTAGCTCATTTGGAGTTCGTTTGGTCGATCATGCAATCAAAATGAGAGATTTAACTTCGAACGAGATATCTAAGTGTACAATTTAGATTTTTCAAAACATTAACTGATTGAAGTTCCAAATTGCTCGAAGGTTCCTTCACAGAATATGCTTATAATGATTAAATGTAGCTACATGTAAATTTTCAACTCATTCGAAGTTTGTTTGAGTGATCACGCAATCAAAATGAGGGATTTAACTTCGAGTGAGATACCTAAGTGTACAATTTAAGTTTTTCGAATAATTGATTGATTGAAGTTCAAAATTGGTCAAAGGTTCCTAAACACAGTATGCTTAGAATGACTAAATGTAGCTACATGTAAAGTTTCAACTCATTCGGAGCGAGTTTGAGCGATTACGCGATCAAAATGAGAGATTTAACTTCGAACGAGATATTTTGTGCACAATTTAGGTTTTTCGTAATATTGACCGGCTGAAGTTTAAACTTGGTGGAAGGTTCCTTCACAAAATATGCTTAGAATGACTAAATGTATCTACATGTCAAGTTTCAACTCATTTGGAGTTTGTTTGAGCGATCAACTGATCAAAATGAGGAATTTAATTTCGAGTGAGATTCCTAAATGTACAATTTAAATTTTTCGAAAAATAATGGATGAGAGTTTGTTTGGTTAGATTTAATATATTGCTAAATTAGGAACTTAGATTTGTTTTATAATTTAATATATTATAAGATAATCAATCTATTAAACTTATTAAATTTTATTCAATTAATTATAAAAAAATTTACTCCAAAATTCTGGCGCGTAGACTGAGACATTCTTACCTCCAAAATTTTCACTCACCCACCAACTTCCTCACTTCATTTGAAATTAGAATTCCTAATTCTCTCACGCCAGTAAAATACCCAAGCTTGCCCCTCTTCTCTCTCACGGAGTCTAACCTCTGCCGGGCTCTGCGCTCTCTCTCCTACCGACGATCGAGCTCATTGCTTCCATCGATCATCTCTGTCAGCCTTTCCTTCACGGATTTTGGAAGGCCCCCAGCTGCTATTTCCTCCATCAATCGGTTGTCGAGCAAGATGAGATTGTTTGCAACCTCTCAGATCCAGTTAGTCGAATTGTGTGCCCTTCGATTTCAAACCTTTGATGCCATTTTCGAAACATGCCTACATAGTCGTTACTCGTTAGAAAAAGCAGTGCCATAAGAAACCCTTAAACGAGAAGAAGACGGAATGGCAGAAAACATGGGAGTGGTCTCCCCCAAGTATGACGTTAACGTCAAATGGGGCGCATGTCTTGATCTGACGGTCCGTCGATTCGTTTACTCCTCGGCGGCTGAGGCTTTTGGTCTTTTATCAGCAATTCTTATTTTGAGGAATTCTGAAATATTAGAGAAGCCTCCTTCTATTCTTCTTTATCTGAAGTATGGTATTTTTTTTCATGTTATGTTTCGATTTTTCTTACTTCTGGAGATATACAGCAGTGACTGACAATAAATTATGCCTGCTTCTGGTGCTAGGTGCTAACTGATAAATGGAACCAAAACTACTGCAAGTATCCCACAAAATGATGGATCACTTCACTAATCCTCAACACCAAATTCATTTAGACAGAACAATGTGGTTCCATGACAGTTTGCTTCCTATGTGGCTTGATGGCACCCAGGTAACTCTTTTTTCCTTCTCCCTGACTCCCTGTTTGTAATTGAATCAAACAACTTAGGTGAAAGCATTAGCTGCTATATAATTCATTAAATCAATTTGTTATGATTGAGATTATCCATTGCAGTCCTCATTAGATAAGTACAATAACGCAATGCATGTGTGCTCTGCCATATAAAAGCCATGGCCACCATAAGAACTTCTAATGATGCTAATCACAGCAACATTGTTCCTTCAGATTTCTTCACTGTAGAACAATTTCCCTTTATGTTGACGTCAATTTAACCCATGAATGAATATGGGGTTCATAATGCTTATGTAGTTGGCTTATTCATCCCCAGTTCAAACTGAGATCATAAAGACTTGGACCTCTTTGTTGGAGCAGTAAGTACCAAATTAATTCATTTTTTCTTTATCTCCTTATTTATTTCATTCTGTCATTTTCCTTTGGCATTTTAATATATGATTCAAGTTGAATCCTCTTGATTGAGATTTCCATTTTTTCCATTGAATTGAGCCTATATTTTGTTTTTGGAGCCACAAGACAGTCAGTTGTTCATCGAGCAGTCAACGAACAACTCTATTTTCATATTCTTTATCCAACGCAATTGCATTGCTTCCCAATGTATAAGCACCAGTTGAAAGCTTTCTTCTTCATTATGCTTTTGCAGACCAAATTTCTAAAGGCTTATAGACTGGGTTTTGTTCGATTCATATTTTATCTGTTATTCAATGGTGTTGGATTCGAGGCAGGAGCTGCAAGATTTGCGACAAGATCAACAATCCTAGTCTCGGCCATAGGATCCCGATAATGATGCCGATGAGGATGACGAGGAAGCCAATCTCTCTAGCGAGGATGATTAGATGCATTAGTCTTCATTTGTATAATAAAACTAATTGTAAATTTAACATTTTTAAATTTTATTGGAGATATTTCTTTACATTTTAATTCTATTATGATAATTTAATTATATTGTTTTTAATTATATTTAGAATAAAAAATAAAAGATGGTTAAATTATTAATAATAAATTAGCATTTTAAAAATAATCAATTTAAGTATTTATTGAATAATTTTTAATGAATTATTAATTAAATATTTTCTTTATTTATTATATAATTAAAAAAAAATATTAGGGAAGGAAATTTCCGTCTCTAATTATATAATTAATATATTTTATGATATAAATTTTAATAATATTTTAATGATTTAGGGACGGAAAATTCCGTCCCTAATTTAGTGACAGAAAATTCCGTCCCTAAATTTCCGTCCCTAATTTAGTGACGGAAATTTTCCGTCCCTAATTTCCGTCCCTAATTTAGAGACGGAAATTTTCCGTCCCTAATATGTCCGTCGCAAAATTCCGTCTCAAAATTTTGCGACAGCACTTTTTGGGACGGAAAATTTTCCGTCCCAAATTCCGTCTCTAATTAGTTTAGGGACGGAAAATTCATGTTTAGGGACGGAATTTTCCGTCCCTAAAATCGATTTTTCTTGTAGTGTTAGGGACATTGCAAATGGGCGCTGCTTTGATTTAACTTATTTTGTTTTGCAGAGGTTTAGCCATCTTGTTGGAACAGCTTCATTATCGGGACAATTTGGTTGGTTTAAACCCTTTATGATTGGTTCAACTTTGGACGACAACTTACTTCCCTCCTCTTGACCGTTTTTCCAACAATCTCGGGTGGACATTTACTTAGCTTTCCACTCTTCAAGGTTTACCCTACTTTCCGTTTTGGAGGGATTGATATCTTTCTTTCATTTTCTTTTCATTTGCAGAGGATCATGAACTGAGTGAATTAATTTGGCAAAAATTCTTGGATGGTTGTGAGTTGTTTTATAATTCTGGCTCACGATGGCTTTATTAATTGTTTGACAATGCCCAAACATGGAGCCTGATATATTAGGATGGATAATCCCTATGGGAGATTCTAGAGTTCTTCTTTGATAGTTCAGTCCCCCAAAAGCGACATTTTGGGTTACTTTGTCAGCCACTTTCACTAATCTAGCCATTCCATCATTCAACCAATCTAAATTCTTCGCTAATCCTTCAAAATGAATGGCATTACTATGCATTAATTTATCGGTAGTATGCGGAGTTTGAGTATGTACCTGTTCAACTACATCATTGGTTGTGTCATTGAGTAGGGCATGAATTATGCCTATGTTAAGTTCATTCGTGCTTTCTCCCAGTTCCCTAGGGGTGACAATAGTTTCTGTGTTTGATTTTAGAGGCATCTCTTGTTCTCTACCAACTGTCCCACCAAGTGTGTCAATTTGATTGCGGAAAATATTTGAGTGTCACGAACAAATGAGATTAAATGATGTGTGCAGGAACTTGAAACAAAGTCCCAAAAAAGTGTGTAATCACAAGAAAGAGGATGGCCAGCAATGGGCATAAGCACAAGAAAAAATGAAATATAAAAGATTATTGATATAAAGCTAAGAAACTAAAATGTGGTAGTTCAATATGGATGGTTTTTTCTCAGTCAAATCAGCCTACAAGATTGTTTCCAGTACTCCAGCCGAAGCTCCAATTCAGGGCCAAGCTCCTCTAAGCATCTCTTGGTCCACGGTTTACAAGTTAAATCTCCCTCCAAGAATTCTTAACTTTATATGGCGATTGGGAAACAATGCTCTCGCTACTAGAGATAATTTAATCAGGCGAGGTATAGAGGTTATTGCCACATGTCCTTGTTGCTTCGCTGCTAATGAATTTACTTTTCATCTTTTCTAGCAGTGTCGTTGGTCTAGACCTATTTGGATTTCAAAAATGATGCGTGTTGTTTCCCACACTGGTAGTAATCTTTCTGAGCATTCTTGGGTGGCGCAAATGGTCTCTTTCCTTCCAAAGGAGATGCTGGAAGAATGTTTCAAGCTGTTCTATTTTATCTGGTTGAGCAGGAACAAAATGGTACATGAAAATCACTTAGCTCCCATATTTGAAGTGATTATTAAGGCCTTATCTCTTACCTTCATTCCATCTAGAATATCTAGTAGACCAATTGCTGCGAATGCCTCCTCTTCTAGATGGGTACATCCTCCCTCTGGGCGACTCAAAATTAACATAGATGCAGCTTGGTCGAGCTCTAATCCATTTGCAGGTTTAGGAGCGGTGGTTCGCGATGCAGAAGGGAGAGTTATTGCTTCATCTTTTAAAAGAATCTCCTCGGCAGGAGGCTGCTTATATGCGGAAGCTGCTGCTTTTCTATTTGGCATTGAGCTTGGCAAATCTTTGAATGTGCGGAACTTTATTTTAGAGAGGGATTCCCTTATAGTGGTCTCTGATTTACGAACTCATCGATCTATTTTGGCTCCTTATGGTTCCTATGTGGACTCGGCATTGATTCATCTTCAAGACCTTGATTTTGAAGTGGTCCATACTCTAAGAGCTAACAATCAGCTTGCTGATTCGCTAGCACACCTTGGAATGCATTCTAGTGTTCCAGTCACTATGTTGGGACGTGTTCCCGCTTCATGTAGTGTATTTATTAAACTATTTTTTCCTTAATGAAATTCTATTTTCCTCTCAACAAATTACATACTCAATTTGAGTGATTAAAAATATAGGTTTATATACATGTCTACAAAATTGCACATGAGATATTTATATTTATCCGCTTCTTTGTTGCCAAGTATCGCCCGATTTCATAACTGCTCGGTAATGTTGAGCAACTGATTCTCCCTGACTATCACGTAGCTCCCACGTCTTGATAGGTTTTCATTGTGCTTGTGTTTTAACTTTCACGTCGACCACGTCTTTCGCACGATTGGGGGCCGCACAACTGCTATTATCTACTTCTTTCTCTTAAGCTTTTGATTTGCTCAATAATGGGTTGTTGGCTGAAGTTAGGTACTCACTGGATGAGTTCAGCTTAAATCATTCCAATTTTATCAATGTTGGGCTTTTATGTTAATGGATTCTTGCGAGGATCAAAATGCTAATTGCTCATGTCGGTTTTTTTTTCCCAGGCAAGAGTTCAAGTGAGTTAGCGGTGTCAAGCCAAGCAGCTCCCAAATGTTGATTTCTTGCTATGTCAATTTTTTTTCATAAAAGTATTCTGGCGAGTTAGCGGTGCTAGAGGAAGCAGTAGGTGCTTCACTGGCAATGCTAACATTTCAATTCTACCGCAAATTTTGCCCCTCCAATTGTCCAATAACACGGAATGTTGGGTTGCAATTCACCTCAAATATGATTTTACTTGCCAAAAAGCTCGCTCACCAAACGCATAATGAGTGCTCCTTTTCTGAAAAATAAATGACAAACAAAATTAAAATTAAAATTAAAATTTTATTTTGAAGTGTGATAGTAACTCAAAACGTAAAGATTGTTTTATCAATTAATGTAGCCAACACACACATATATATAGAGAGAGATTTTTTTTATAAGGTCCTAAAATGAGGTTCTATCTTTTGGGTTATAATTTTTTTTTTAAATTTGAAAAAATTATGTTTGTATTTTGATAAATTTTTCAAATCCAACGATATATCTTTTGCTCTTTACAAAAATCAAAATTTTCGTGATTGAAACATTGAATGTTTTGAGTTTATGTTCAACGGTTTATAATCGATATATCTCTTTCATGTTGAATTTGATTTTTGTTTCGAACATGAATCGTAAAACCGATCAAAATGCAAATATAAATTTTGAAAATTTGAAAAATAATAATTTGAACCCTAAAAGTGATCCCAAAAGGTAGGAACTCATTTTGGGATCTCATAGGAGAATTCCCCTCTCTGTATATATATATATGTGTGTGTCTTCTCTTTTGTGTATCTAACTTTTGGAGTCCAAGACATTTTAAAAAGTTTAGAAAATTATATTTGTATTTTGTTAGATTTTACAAATCTAACTTTATACTTTGTTCCACGTCCCTTGATCTGATCGAGTTTCTCTACTTTCTCCCTAACACGACAACAACAACCATAACTTCTTTGTAACGATTTCTCTACAAGGTATAGTAGCTCTAAAAAATTGGCATATATCTATGCTACTATATAAACGTTGTGAGAACAATTGGTATACTCACATGTGACAAGCTAGTTTGGTGATACCTGTTGATGATGCAGAATTGTGTAATCCGTACAACATCATGGAGAGGTCCTTCGTGTCCCCCCGTGCACTTGTATGAGGAAGGGATCGAACCCTTGACCTCATGTCCACCCGAAAATCTCTCAAATATGGTCCATCATTTTCAACTACTAGGATCATGGCTCAAATGTGCTTTGACGTTGTGCTTCGATGACGCTGCCTTGAGAATATGATTCCCTCGTGCCCTCTCCACACCATCTTTTGAGCCCAACTTAGTCCATTAAACCTGCACAATTATGATGTAAACAACAATGAAATAACAATATCTCTATAAGTAAGTAAAATCAGAGGAACAACATAAAAAATAATACGATAACAAAATCATTCTAACACTCGAAGCAATCCTTTCAGCTCAATTAACTTGATTCCTGCAAGAAATAAATTAAAATTATCGGTACATCTAATGAGCATGGTAAATTAAAATAAAAGAATCAAACATTATGATTTATAAGTCAACATGAATTTCTTCAAGAGTACGATGTATTAAAATATTTGATACCAATGGAAATTGGTTTAATACTCTATAAATCATTGAATCGGAATAAAATAGCAATAGTTTTTGAGAAATACCTATATTTGCGGCGTATTCTTTGAATTATATCAACCACGTCAATGGTGCCGTTATTGAAAATAAAATCAAACAGCCAACTGCACACACTTTCTAATTTGTATATAATTAATTCGTTGTTTGGAAAATAAGTAATTAAATATGAAAGTATAAAGAAACTAAGTTCATAATTGGCACACTCAATTTCGTTACTTTTAACAATAATATTTATGTTCCATCATCTATTTTACAATGAACATCAAAAGAAAATGATCATTTACATATTACGTAACTTTATTTTATTGTTTTTAAAAATAATAGAATTGATTCTGGATGCATTTAAATAAAAATTCATAACTAAAAACACATATTCCATTATTTATAATACCTACATTTATATCCTCATGACCATATTTCAATAAAACAACAACAAAAATTAAAGTCACCACATATTTATGAGGAAATGAGGTAGATCCTAAGTTACTAACTCTTTAGCTTAACACGATAGCTGACCTTTTTTTTATATATATAGTTAAGGTCCAATTAATTTTTAAATTTATTGAATTGAGGATAAAATTTGACATTACATATTTGTCATTGTTATTCTAGTTAAAGATAATTGAAAACTTACTTTTCTCGCTGCGAATGCTTTTGAATTTGTGTCCAAGTTAGGCTGGTGGCGTTGGAATCGTCAGGCCAAGACAAATCCAACTCCACTATCCTTGCCGGGATCCAACATCGAAAACTGTTAGACTAAGACAAAATGTCCAGAATGCATTTTGTCTCGATATGGCCGTTTCTGGCTACGGATCGAAGCGAGATCAATAGCATTGAATTTTTCTTGGCCGGGAAATTCCAATGTCATTAGCCTTGCCTCAATCTGCCACTAAAAAGCGATTACCCGATCAAAAAAATATTTTTGGCAATTCTATTGATAAAAAGTGTTTTATACAAAGAGAAACAACAATGTATAGTTTATGATGATATTATTGGCCCATTATCTAGGCATTGCTTTGAGTGCCTCCAATGATAAAAAAATTGTTGGGTTTAGCGAATCG
This sequence comes from Euonymus europaeus, assembly GCA_963580455.1. Lineage (NCBI taxonomy): Eukaryota > Viridiplantae > Streptophyta > Magnoliopsida > Celastrales > Celastraceae > Euonymus > Euonymus europaeus. The sequence continues at coordinate 9,038,755 of OY756957.1, read as the reverse complement.
GAACTTTTGCGTTCATCACTTGGAATATAACATTTTAATAGCGAATCTAGGTTTTGGTCCGTCAAGTAGAGAAAAAGAGGTTCTATAGGGAAAAATAGTTCTGACCAAATTTGGATGTTTGAACCCCATCGTGTAGGGTACTTGAGCCCGTTAGGGTTTAGTAGTTAGAACCTTAGGGTTTAGCACCTGTGACATTTAGAATTTTAGTAGTAAATCCGTTCACTGAGTTCATTAAAGTTCAGTGAATCAAAGCCTTAGGATTCTTCACTTGGAATGTAGGGTTTTAGGTAGTTAAACTGAGCTTTGGGTATGTCGAACAGAGAAAAAGAGATTTTATAGAGAAAAAGTGATTCTACAGAAAAGAAAGGTTGTACAGAGAAAAATATTTCTACATAGCAGTAGAACAAAAATTGTTATTCCATATTTTTTGGCATAAAGTTTTTGCCCGACCACCAAAATGATTGTCGTTGATCTCAAACGGACCACGACTATAAGAAGAGCAAAGCCTGCCCTATGGTGGCCAAAACAAACGTCTACTGCTGTAAAAAAGACACAACAAATCTCCGATGATGCCCAAAACTTCTTTTCCTCATTGTGACTATTTTCAATATCAGATCGAGGTCAGATCGGTGTTGTTGGAACCATACAACCTCGATTCGGTTATTTTTTGTGGCGAGTTGAGGAGAGATCATCGGTGTTGGACTCATCTCAGCGATATGATTCCAACGGTGGTGGTCTTACTTCGATAAGAAGCCAGAAAAATGAGGTATGATTATCAATCCATTTTGGCCTAGTTGGATGATAGGGGTATTTTCGGATTATCCATCATTTTGTCATTATTTCTAAGTTTCAAAGTGAAGTGGATCTATTTCACAAAATGGGATCACTCAAGTCCTTCTATCTAATTTGTCTTATATTTATGATCTTATTTTATTGTTTTTAAAAATAATGGAATTGATTTTCAACATTTGCATTGCATTCTATCAGTATGAAATCGGCTTATTAGAGTCAATGTCCAAAATAAAGCAGAAATTAACCCCATTAAAGTACCCATTTCTTGAATCCAATAAAATTCATCGATATACAAAATAAGTTACAAGTAACATAATTCATCAATATATAAAATGATATAGATGGAGATTGAACTGAAGCTTTGGCTTTTGGCTAAATGAAAGAGAATAAGATGTTGATGATGCTTGTAATGCCTCAACCCTCAAGGCTTCACTGGTTGGTATCAACTCACGTCGTTAATCTGATTCACAATTTATTCATCAAGACCAATACCAATCAGATTCAAACCTAGCCCATAATGACTTGTAATGCCTCAACCCTCGAGGCTTCACTGGTTGGTATCAACTCACGTCATTAATCTGATTCACAATTTATTCATCATGACCAATACCAATCAGATTCAAACCTAGCCCAGAATGACTTGTAATGCCTCAACCCTCGAGGCTTCACTGGTTGGTATCAACTCACATCATTAATCTGATTCACAATTTATTCATCGTGACCAATACCAATCAAATTCAAACCTAGCCTAGAATGACTAATTCATCCCTCATTCCACCAAAAAATCTGGCAACACCTTCCCGTATATCAGAGGGTGCCAACCTGGATAAATGCATAACTATCTTACGAATACACATAAAGTACTTAGCATGGCCTCAGACCATCTATCAGCATGGAAACCACATCCTAAGCACAAGCCATCTATCAGCATGCAACCAAATATAGAATAACAAATCCATACACAATCAAATAACATCGCAGACATACATCAAAAGTGATCAACCATCATTATCACATCTAGACCCATGGTCCATAAACCTGGCCCAAGAGTCCCGTTCACACAACAAACCCTTCCAACCATCCAAATATCCAGTACTTATAGGTGCCACAAGCATCTCTCAAACCATACATACAAGTTCTAAAGTACTGATAACAAAATGAGAGTAATGCATGTTGTACATCCCAACTCAATCTACAGGTGGCCTACCTATGTCATTGACGCTTCTGTAGATCTGTATCACCATTACAAGAGCCAGACTCACCTATGGGGAGGGAAAAAATGTAAAGGGTAAGCAAAAGGCCCAGTAGGGTATTCAAGAATTATAGATAACAATAATGCTGAATATTCAAGGTATCAATCCATTCATCAAAATACTATCTCAACCATGAATACAAGACCACAGACGACCATAAAAAATTGGTATCATGCCAATCCTCCATGGGTCGCCAAACAATACTTCTGGCACAAAATCATATATCCATCAGTGAGCTCACACACCATCAACACCATCTTATGAAGGATTAAGCAATTCATGTGATTGTCACCATGCCCACACAAGATTTAGGCTCGATATAGATTGGCCCTTCAAGATCTCTGTGTGTTGTCTCACATGAAATTCACAAAGACTTGATCTTAACCTTTCAAGGAGCCTTCAATCTTGAACTACTGGATACACTTGTACTAAGTAAATCTCAGGCCTAAAAAAGTGTATTGTCAGATATAGTTTGAGCTCCAAAAATATTTTCAATGAGGGTCATGTTTGGATAATCCATCTTCTTGCACTAGACAACCTTGCTTCATTTAAGTTTGCCAAAAATTTTCTATGCAGCTAATGAAGTATCATGTAAAGCTTTTGTACAAAGGAAAAATATGAGTTGGCACCTTGTCAACCTAATATTTATTATGTCTCTTGCAAGTTAATGTTCAAACCAATATACTTTCCTTCTTAAATGGCTACGTCCAACAAGATTTCTAAAGCACTTTTTGAACATTTTGGTATTGAAGTGAGGTTCGCTAAAACTTAAGATTAACATCCTCCTTAGTATTTTAGATATCATACGCATCTAGTAGCACATGGAGAGGCCAAAGATCTATCTATGTATAGACCACCATTTATCAACGGTAAATACAATAATTTTTGGAAAATAGATGATAATCTTTCTTAGGTCTATTGATTTTGAATTTGTGGTGAATTATTGAAAATGGACCATTTGTGCCTATTAAAATTGTAGGAGATAAAAGTATAAAGAAAGAGAAAAGTGAAAGGACAAATGAGGATGAGAGAAAAGTGAGCATGAATGACAATGATATTAATGTTTTGCATTATGATTTGATTAGAAATGAGTATGATCACATTTCTACTTGTATTTGTGAAACCCCGACCTAAAACCCTATTTCTAGATTCAAATTTGCTGGAAACAGGGGGTGTACAGACTCCACTTGGAGGGTGTTCAGACACTTATAGGTTACATGGATGTAGAGAAGTATGAAGCTAAAAACTGGGGTGCTAAAAGGCATAGGGTTTTCGGACACTTTAGCCTACATTAGAGGCAAAGTGGGGGAGAAAAAGAGGGTGCTTAAGAGCTGAAACATGCGGAATTTTTAGAAAGATGTTTCAGTGTAACCCAAGAGGAGAGAGAAAGATAGAGAAATCTTGAGAGAGTGAGTGATTATGGGGAGTTACAAGCTTAGATTTGAGTGGATTGTGGATGTCCAACAAGATTGAAGAGGGATTCAAGGCTTTAAGGTGAGTTTTCTAGATTTTTGATAGATTTGAAGAAAATGTTAATTGATTGGCTTGGATGTTTAAGTAAGTTGATTTTAGAATTGATTAAGGTTAGATATCTAGGTTTGTTTGTTGATTTGAAGCAAAAGTTTGTTTTGAAGGATTTTCAAGATTGAGAAGAAGTTTATAGAGAGAGAAAGGTTGGTTTTAATTCATATTCATATATGGTATTGGTAATGTATTGTTTATGAAATGGGTTTTGGTGTTACCATATGATTTGCTTGGATACGAGGTGGAGGATTCCATAACCATTTGTTTCCTATATTCAATTTTAGTATCTAAAGAGCGTTCAATTTCTTCATTGATCTTCATTATTTGTGTTCTTGCCTTATTGCTCCTAAGGAAGAACGAACCATGATTTAATTCATTATATTCTTAAATTGTTAAAAGTATACCTGGTTTACATCTTCAGTCTTATATTGAGCATGACTTGATTCGATCATGTATTATGTGGTAGTGCATATCTATGCGTAGGTTTATATGTATCAATCATGACATATGCATTGTTGTGCATTAGAGATGTATGGGGTGTGTGAGTATGTTTTCGTAGAACTTTTGTTTGATTGAATGCCACTTGGAAGGATGGCAGTGTATTCTTGGCTTGACTCGAGCTAAATGACCTCCATGTGAGGCAACACATGAAGATAACATGGGGTCAGTTTTGATTGAACCTTAATCTTGTGGGGCATGATCGTGGTCTCACATATGGTCCTTTTCCTCTCAATTTGATGAATGATTTATATGCATGGATACTTTTATATTTGTATTACATGCTTATGTGCTTATTTTTAATTGTTGATGATAGATGACCGGAGGCCCTGTTAGTTTGTGGATTGTGCATATTGTTAGATGGCCTGAGGCTCTACCTTTGTTGTGGATGCATATGAATTGATGGTTAGGGACCTTATATGATTATTGATTTGCTACGTGTATAACTCAGGTTGACATTCTCTTATTTACGAGGTGAAGACTCAGGGTTTTCAAGAGGATTTTGTTGACTTAGTTGTAAGAGGATTTTATTGGTTGTTTACTTGATACAGTAGTGCATCCCGGGTCGAGACGTTATAGTATTAGTGCACATAAGATTTGGAGGATGCTTGGTTTAAGCATAAGGACACTTCTCAATTAAAGGATTCCAAAATAGATAAAAATAAATTTCAAAATGTGTAACACATTTGCTGATTTAATTCATAAATACAAAAATGCCGGGAAAGATTTGTCGGAGACCTAAGAAAGTTGAGCACGACACTTGATTGAATGCATTGATTTGAATGCAAAGTTATATCATTTAAATGTTAAATGTGATTCTTTTTTCAAATAGAATGAATTAATTAGACTGAGATAAAGTATGCATGGTTCAAATTCATCTTATGCTGACTTGAATGTTAGGATTGATGAATTGACAACTTCCCTTGTTTCTTTACTTGAAGAAAACAAACAATTATTATGGATCAAGCAACCATTCCATGATTTCAATATGCCATTTGATCACATTCTCCTTCATTGTAATAATATAAGTTTTATACATTTAACAAAGAATCTGATGCATCATGGTAAAATTAAGCATATTGGTATCATGTATTATTTTATTAGACATCATGTGCATCAAGATGATGTTGTGATTGAACATGTAGAAAGTGAGAATGATGTTTCCAATTTATTTACAAAACCTTTAGGAAAATATAAATTTTATATGTTGAGAGATGCACTAGGCATGAAAGACGCTTATGAAATGTATGATTAAAGTGTGCATGCTTTGGGGGGTGGGGGAAGTATCCCAATAGGGTCTATTGTGTTTGAAAAATAGTTTGCTTATTTAAATAGATTTTACATGTACGAGTTAACCTCTTATCTATTCTCCTTTTGATATCTTACAAAAAGTAGGAGACATGTGATGATGAAGTGTGCATATTTGATATTTAAGCATATTTATCACATTTTTTATAAAAAAAATGTAGTTCAAATGCAAAAGATTTGATAAAGTAAATTATGAAGTTTTGAAACTTAAGTTAAGGGGGGAGTGCATATTTTAATAAGGATCGTGCATTTTAGTTTAGTTTTCGGATGGTTCCGACAAAGTTGAAAGATTTGATGACTCAGTTGAAAGAGTTGCAGAATTTGGGGTTCATCAAACCGAGTGTGTCCCTGTGGGAAGCACCAGTATTGTTTGTAAAGAAGAAGGATGAATTATTGAGAATGTGTATAGACTACCAGTAGTTGAACAAAAAGCTACTTTGATTAATAAGTTTATGTTGCCACGGATAAATGATTTGTTCACCCAGTTGAGAGGTGTTAGGTATTTCTCTAAGATCGATCTATGATAGAGGTATCACTGGTTGAGGATTAAGGATGAAGACATACAGAAGATGGCATTTAGGACTCGATATATGCATTATGAGTTCTTGATAATAACGTATGGGTTGAAAAATATCCCAGCGATGTTCATGGACTTGATGCAATGGGTTCTTTGTCTGTTCATGGATAAATTCATAGTGGTGTTCATTGACGACATTTTGATTTATTCCCCAACGATAGAAGAGCATGAGGAAAATTTGAGGCTATTTTTGCAGACCTTGAGGGGGAATCAGAGCTATATGCCAAGTTGAGTAAGTTTAAGTTTTGGGCCATAAAGGTTAAATTCCTAGGTCACGTGATCACTTTGGAGGGCATTGCATTTGATGGTTCTAAGGTAGAATTGGGCGAGGCCTAAGAATGTTATGAAGATCCAAAGATTCTTAAGATTGGCGGGTTATTACATAAGGTTCATTTAGAACTTTTCAAGAGTTACTGCACCGATGACACTCATAAAGAATGATATACCATTTGTCTAGACAGATGAGGTTGAGGCAGCATTCATAGAATTGAAGAGGAGATCGATATCTCCATCGGTGTTAGTTGTTTCTGTGATGACCTATCTCAAATATGAACTTAGAAATGATTGGAAGTTGAAAAAATATGAGTTTTGGATGTTCAAAGTATGTAGAGGGGTGCTTAGGCAAATGGAATTGCACCTAGGCAGAATGAAGGAACCTAGAATGGGTTTGAATCTGTCTTGGACGCACCATAGGGTGCCTAGGCGCACTGAAAGTGCCCCACAGGACAGAGACTCACCGAACAACGGAGAAGAATTCAATACTGGGGCACCTAGGCACACTTTTTGTACACGCCCAGGACACATTCTTGCACGGTGGGTTTAGGCCAAGTTGGTGTGCCTAGGCGCACCTGAGATATTAAAGGTTTTTACGCGAGTTGTTTCTTCATTTTTGTTTGAGAGGTCCAATTTATATATATATATATATATATATAGAGAGAGAGAGAGAGAGAAAAATTTTAAGAGAGAAAGTGAGGTTTTCATAGATTATTGATGACTTGGAGCTTGGATTGAAGATTTAAACAAGATTTGGAGGAGATTTCCAAGATTCAAGTAAGTTTTGGAGATTTTAGGGTTTTCTTAGATTTATGTTGATTCGTTAAGGGTTATGTTTTGGGGCTTAGATTTGTTCTTTGTAAGTTATTTAAAGTTGTTTAACTTGTTTGAATCATTGGTTTAGGCTAGGTTTCGAATTTGGAGAAGTTGGAGGATTTTGGGGAAAAATCCTAAAGAGAGAAGGTAAGTTCATTTGATTAGTGATTTGATTTCATATTATTTTTGTTAATTAGTGTTGTTAATATGATATTATGGGTTCGGAATATAAGAAATCAATAGGTTGGGGAAAGAGGGTTGAAACCCTAACTTGGGAACTTGAGATATTTAGTTTGTGCTTGAAACGAGGTAGAGAACTTCAGATATTTAGATTGATTGAATTGCATACCTTATGCAAGTTTAGTCGTCAATTGAGCATGTTAACTCTTATACATGCATCACGTAGTTACGTATATATTTAGCATCGATATATGCTTATTCTTCCATAACATGATTGAGCATGCATTGTCGAAGCATTGGCAATGAATATGGATTCATAATCCCTTAGGAATTATTTGTGAGATGTTGGATATCGAGGGGGCACATTGTTACCAAAATCAGAATTTCCATGTTATTGAGCTGGATCTATGGTTGTACAGGGTAAGATTTATGGTTTCCAATGGTTTTTTGGATATCTGTTGACCGGTGCCAGGGCACTGTAGGGTGTAGTTTGTTGTGACATTTTAAATGCCATCTTGCTGTATTATGCCTATTTCATTATCCAGACTTACATAATGATTACTCTTTAATTTCCATACTGATCCTTCTACTTACCATATTATTTTTCCTTCTATCCTTCAGGTGAGATTGGTGCTAAGAACCAGGTTCCGGATCAGTAGAAGGCATTGTGACATAGGAGGCCACCCTAGGAACACTAGGATTTTAATTATGATGTGTTGGATCCTTACTAGCTTTTTTTAGTACAATTGGTACTTTGGTTCTGTTGATCTTTATGTTGCTTATATACCTATTTAGTATGCAAGATGAATGGTCGGGAGTGTATGCCATGTGACAGGGACTTTCATACTGGGCTGATGGACCAAGGGTCTAGATTTGTTGACTTTGATGGTCTTTAACTTATGTGATGATATTTTGCATATTATTTTCATATGATTAGGAGACCTGAGGCCCTGCCTACAGTGTGAATACTGTTAGATGGCCAAAGGCTCTGCTAGGCTACAGAGCTTTGATATAGTTATGGAATGACTTCTTATGATGATGTGTTGCTTAACTCCAGGTTGGCACTCCTCGATATACTAGGAGGTGCTGCCGAATTTTCGTTAGACTCTGGGATTAGGATGTGGTATAGTTTTGTCCTTAGTGATGGTGTAGACATCAATAATGGCGCACCCGGCTCGGGGCGCGACAATTTGGTATCAGAGCGAGGTTAGCTCTGCGTAGGATCTGGGTTGGGTTCTAGAGGTATGTTAGTAAGTCTTCAGGCCATGCCATGACCTCTGTTGATTAGGTATTTTTTATCTCTTTAAATCCTCGTTAATTGAATTATGTTGAGTATTTTATCTATTGTGGCATAGATTGATACTCGTAGGGAGACTCATTCTACTCGCGCTGCAGAGACCTTGGGAGATGGGGGCACACAAGTGCGACCTAGGGGCCATGGTAGGGGCCGAGGAAAAGGAGTGGCCTGTGTTTCTAGGCGCGCTCCCAATACTCAGAACTTAGTGCTAAAGATAGGCACTAATGAGAGGGTGGAAGAGAGAATTGATGTAGAAGGTCAGGAGAGGACCATAGAGCAGGTTCTATCGGAGGTACAAGTTGCTCCTACTACTACTGCGGGGCAACTTGTAACCTTGGAGGCCTTAGGTAGTATGGTGATGAACTTGGTTCAAGCCATGCAAGCGTAGACTTTGGCGTAAATGGTGAGAGTACCAGAGGTCCATACTAAGGGACAGGCTTCCGAAGCTAGTACCGTAGATGGTGTTACGCCGAGATGCGAGATTTATGAGGTTGATCAACTGAGGAGGACTAGTCCTCCTCTATTTGATGGCGAAAGAGAAGGGTATGAAGCCGGGGAATGACTAACACAGATGAGTAAGAGGTTTGAATCTCTAGGGGAAATGCATGACTGGAGGGATTCCTTAGATTAGAGGAAGCACAACTTGACTTGGGTCTCATTTGAGATATTTTTCATACAGCAATTTGTGCAAGCGAGTTTTCAATTTGACTAGGCCAGGCAATATATGGAGTTGGTGCAGACTCCTGATATGATTGTGACCTAATACACCAAGAAGTATGAGGAACGTTATAGGTTTGGCAAGAAGTTTGCTCTGGATGAATGGAGCAAGACTGAAAGTTACCGAGACAGATTGATCTCGACCATTGGAAAACTGATGATTTTTTCTGGTGTGATATCGTATGAAAATGCTGTGGACATAGCTCTTAAGATAGAGTGGGGAGACGATAACTCTTGTCAGTACTAGGACATTAAGAAGGGTCGTAAGGTTCCAGCTACTAGTAGTGAAAGTAGTGGTGGAGAGAAGAGGCAGAAGACAAAGCCTCAAAATTAGGGAGGCCAGAGGGGAGGTACCAGGGATAGGGGCCACGGGGTGGCAAGTCTGTATGTTACAAGTCAAGGAAGGCCACAAGTGGGATTAGTGCCCGGTGAAGGGGGTTGTGTGTTTCAAGTGTGGTGTAGTGGGCCATGAAAGGAATGAGTGTCCTTAGAGTGGTAGGACTTCAAATTAGTATGATGCACCGGGATTGCTATCTTCTACAGTTAGTCCCGCTCTTCCCTCAACTATTCCAAAAACCCTAATTTTAGATTAAATTTGCTGAAAATAGGGGTGTCTGGACACCACTTGGTATGTGCCCAGACACTTATAGGTTACGTGGATGCAGAGAAGTATGAACCTGAAAACTAAGGTACTGAAAGGGATAGGGTGTCTAAACACTTTAGCCTACATTGCAGGTCAAGTAAGGGAGAAAAAAAAAAGCGGTGTCCGGACACCCAAGCCATTTCTAGGTGTTTAAGAGCTGAAACACGTGAGATTTGAGAAAGAAATTTCAGGGTAACCCAAGAGGAGAAAGAAAGAGAGAGAGAGAGAGAGTAAGTGATTTTGAGGAGATCAAGCTTGGATTTGAATGGATTGTAGATATCCAACAAGATTGAAGAAGGATTCAAGATTTTGAGGTGAGTTTTCTAGATTTTTGAAAAGTTAGGTTTTTGATAGATTTGAAGAAAATGTTGATTGATTGGTTTAAATGTTTAAGGAAGATGATTTTAGACTTGATTGTGGTCATATATCTAGGTTTGTTGTGTTGATTTGGAGCAAAAGTTTGTTTTGTAGGATATTCAAGGTTGAGAAGAAGTTTCTAGAGAGAGAAGATTGGATTTTGGAACTTATGGTTTTAATTCATATTCATATATGATATTGGTAATGCATTGGTTATGAAATGGGTTTCGGTGTTATAATATGATAGGTTTGGACGAAACCCAAGAATTCAGAATTTTCAATTTGTGTTTTGCTTGGATACTAGGTAGGAGATTCCATACCATTTCTTTTCTATATTCGATTTTGGTATCTAAAGAGCGTTTAGTTTCTTCATTGGTCCTCATTATTTGCGCTCTTGCCTTATTTGCTTCTAAGGAAGAACGAACCTTGATTTTATTCATGGTATTTTTAAATTATTGAAAGCATACTCGGTTTACATGTTCAGTCTTATATTGAGTATGACTTGACTCAATCATACATCATGTGGGAGTGTGTGTGTATATATATATATATGCATAGGTTTATAAGTATAAATCATGGCATATGCATTGTTGTGTATTAGAGACGCATGGGGTGTGCGAGTATAGGCTCATAAACCCCTAGGTTGATAAAATGTCACTTGGAAGGATGGCGGTGTGGTCTCGGCTTGACTCGGGCCAAATGACCTCTATCTTAGGCAACACATGGAGATCCCGAGGGGTCAATTCCAATTAAAGCTTAATCTTGTATGGGTGTGACCATAGTCTCGCATATGGTCTTTTTCTCTTGAGTAAATTTATATGGTGGCAATGTTCAATGATGGGTTTGTGGTGGATGCTAAGGGATCGCATGTGATGACTCATGAAGAAGATACTACTATTATTAGTGTGTTTAATTGTTTTTTCCATGGATTGTATATTGTTGCATTGAACCTTCTTAAAGATTCAGCCTAACTTTGATATTCATCTTTTCACGGACTGGGCCATTTTCTCACCATTTACTTTATTTTCTTACCACATGTGAGTCTGTTTCTGGTACCGGATTGACAAATCTATAGGCGAGTTGGCGACATGGCTACCACCTAGAGTAGTGAGTGTATAAGGTCAGAAGGGATTAGTCTTTATTTCATGGTATGGACTATGTAGTACTTTTACTACTATTGGTAACACGCTTTGGAAACACCTCTTCAATGTAACAATTAGAACGGTTGAGAGGGTGTGTCAGGTGATCGGGACTCCCGGGCTGGTTTGATGAATGATTTATATGCATAAATACTTTTGTGTTTGTATTCCATGCTTATGTGCTTATTATGGATTGTTGATGATAGATGGTATGAGGCCCTATTAGGTTATGGATTGTATGTGTTGTTAGATGGCTTGAGACCTTGCCTAGATTGCAGATGCATGTGAATTGATGGTTGGAGGTCTTATGTGATTATTGATGTGAATTATTGATTTGCTGCATGTATAACTCAGGTTGGCATTCTCCGATTTACGGGGAGATGCTATTGCATTTTTCAAAGGATTTTGTTGACTTAGTTGTAATAAGACCAATTGAGAATTGATTAGTTTAGTGAATACAGTAGCTCCTCTCGAATTGGGGCGTTAGAGTATTAGTGCACACGAGATTTGGAGGATCCTTGGTTTAAGCACGAGGTCACTTCTCAACTAACGGATTCCAAAATAGATAAAAAGAAATTTCAAAATGTGTAACACATTTGGTGATTTAATTCATAATTACAAAAATGTTAGGAAATATTTTTGTAGACCTAAGAAAGTTGAGCATATGCACTAGAAGGAATTCATTGATTTGAATGCCAAGTTATGTCATTTATATGTTAAATGTTATTCATTTTTGAAGAAAGAAAATGAATTACATAGATTGAAATTAAGTATGCATGCTTCGGATTCATCTTATGATGACTTGAATGTTAAGAATGATGGATTGACAACTTCCCTTGATATTTTACTTGAAGAAAACAAACAATTATTATGGATCATACAACAATTGCTTGATTTCAATATGGCATTTGATCATATTCTCCTTCATTGTAATAGTATAAGTGCTATACATTTAATAAAGAATATGATGCATAATGATAAAATTAAGCATATTGATATCATGCATCATTTCATTAGACATTATGTGCATAAAGGTGATGTTGTGAAATCAGACCTCCTTAAGTTTGAACGCAGTTCTAGACTTAGCCATTTCATATGGAAATGAGTTCTAGAGAGAGGGAGAAAAGTAGAGAGAGAAGAGGTGATTTTGGTGGGTCCAAGCTAGATTTGAGGATTTAAGACAAAATTCAAGAAGGTTTCCAAGAAAAAGGTAAGATTTCTATAGTTTTTATGGCTAGGGTTTTCTATAGATTTTATGGGTTAGGGTTGAATCTTGAATTATTTTTGTACATGGAGCTTTAATAGGTTGATTTAGACTTATATATGTATGTATTTCATAGATTAGAATCCTACTTTAAATCCTAAAAATCTCCTTGGAAACTTGCTTGAATCTTCAATCCAAGCCTTAATCTTTGAAAATCTCTCAAGAATCTCCATTTCTCTTTCTATTTTTCTCTCTCTCCCACTTTGAAATCAGGTTCCACAAGAATAAATGAATAAATGGCTTGCGTAAAGACTTTAAATTATTTGCGGTGAACCTGGCGCACTTGGCCTAAATTTCTTCCCATGTCCCTCTATCCTGGGCGCCTCTTTGGCACGCCTAGGCAGGGTGCACCTAGGCGCCCCTCTGCCCACTTCCTCTTCCATTTTCCCATATGACTCTATCATAGGCGCACCTTTCATGCATCTAGGACCCCTTTGGAGCACCCAGGACAATTTCCATTTGATCCTCTAAGTTCTTCTACTGGCCTAGGTGCAATTCCACGGGACTTGTCGCCCGGTACATACTTTAAACACCCAAAACACATAATTTCCTAACTTCCAATCCTTCTTAAGTTCATATTTGGGGTAGGTCATCACATCCTCTACCCTTAAAGAAATTTTATCCCTAAATTTAGAAATGTACTTGGATTCTTGAAGAAAGTCGAACACTTCTTTCTCATTCGCGACTCCAACGTGCAAGTTGGTTCTTCAACCCTATGATACATCCACATAACTTTCACCAAGGGAATCACACTCGACCTCGTGACATCATCTTGGAGGTCAAGAATCTTCACTTGTTGAAGAGTGTAGCTCCCATCTTATTCAACTCCTAGTGTAGTCCAGCCTAACACATGTGACGGATCCAACTCGTATTTCTAAAGCATTGAGACATGGAATACATTATGAACTTATGCTAGCTTTGGTGGAAGTGTCAAACGATACGCCACCTGTCCTAACACTTCTAGAATCTCAAATCGGCTACCAACCTTGGTGCTAACTTTCCCTACTTGTTGTACCATTGAATGTCGCGTCTTGAACTAACCTTTAGAAACACTTTATCACCCACTGAAAAGTCCAACAGTCTCCACCTCTCACATGCATAAGATTTTTGAAAAATCGCTCTCTAGCTTCTTTGACCATATTCAGACCCGAAACAACTCTCTCCCTGACCTCAGCCCAACACAAAGGTGATTTGCAAGGCCTCCCGTAAGGTGTCTCGAAAGGTGCCATACCGATACTACTCTGAAAAGAGTTGTTATACACAAACTCCGCCAAATGTATATACCAATCCCAACTGTTTTTGAAATCCACCACACAAGCCAGAAGCATGTCTTCTAAAATTTGAATAGTTCTCTAACTCTGCCTGTCGCTTTGTGGATAGAATGCTGTGGAGAAATCCAACTTTGTACCCAAAGCCTCCTACAGAATACTCTAGAATCTATTGGTAAATCGTTGATCTCGGTATGACATAATATACAAAGGAACCCCGTGAAATTTCACAATATATCTCACATACATTATGCTCAAGGACTCCAACGAATATGTCTTGTTCATAGGTAGGAAATATGCCGACTTACTCAATCTGTCCACGATTACCCACACCATGTCGTTTATGAGTCATCGTAAGTGTCATCAAAAAATCCATAGTGATCCTCTACCATTTCCACTATGCTACCGGTAGTGGTTGTAGGAATCCAGCCGACTTTTGATGCTCCGCTTTCACTTGTTGGCAAGTCAAACACTTCGCCACGTATCTGGCCACATTGGCTTTCATCCCCCTCCACCATAAGTTCCTCTTCAGATCATGGTACATCTTCGTATCCTCAGGATGCATAGAAAATCTTGAATAGTGTGATTCCTTTAAAATCTCTTGTTGTAGATGTTGATCATCGGGAACCACCAACCTTCCCACATACCTCACACCTCCATCACTTTCGCAGACCCATCTTGAACTTCTCATCAATTACATCAAATTTTGGATCACTATTTTGCATATCCATGACCTTCTACACCATCTGCGGTCTCGAAGTCATACATCCCAAGTACACCCTTTCCTCATCACCTCTTAACTCCAAGCCAAACTGGTTGATTATCTCAATAATTTCCCATTCATACAAGAATATACTAGCAATATCATGCTTCCGGCTCAACGCATCCGCCACCACATTTGCTTTGCCGGGACTGTATTGCAAATTGAAATCAAAATCCTCCAAGTACTCCATCCATCGCCTTTGTCGCCAGTTCAACTCATTCTTGGTGAATAGATACTTGAGGCTCTTATGGTTCGAAAAGACCTCAAACCTTTCACTATAGAGAGAGTACCGCCATTACTTTAAAGCAAAACAAAAACCACCGCTACAAGCTCCAAATCGTGAACTGGATAGTTTCTCTCATAATTCTTCAACAATCTCAAGCTATACTCCACAACTCTTTCATGCTACATTAGCACACATCTCAAATCAGCTCTAGATGTATCGCAATACACCTAGTAGCCTACAATCCCTTTTGACACTACCAACACTAAATGTGCTGTCAACCTTTTCTTCAATTCCTCGAACGCTGCTTCACAATTATTTGTCCATAAAAATGGTGTACCCTTCTTCGTTAGCTGTGTCATAGGTGCGGCTACTCGCAAAAAGTCCTGAATGAGCCTTCAGTAGTAGCCCCCCAACCGTAAGAAACTTTGTATCTTCGTCACGTTTTTTGGCCTCACCCAATTTAAAACCGACTCAACCTTGGAGTAATCAATAGCTATGCCCTCTTGAGTGATGACAGGGCATAATAACTTTATTTTTGTGGCCCAGAACTCACACTTACTCAACTTGGCATACAACTGATTCTCCTATAATGTTTACAGAATCACTCTCAAGTGTTATTCATGTTCCTCTACTATCATAGAGTAAATCAAGATGTCATCTATAAATACCACCACAAACTTATCCCAAAATGGTCTAAGAACCTGTTGCATCAAGTCCATAAACACCACTAGGCTATTAGTTAACCCGAATGTCATTACCAGGAACTCATAATGCCCATATCGATTCCTAAACGCCATATACAGGATGTCCTCATCCTTAATCTGCAACTGATGATACCCTGACCTCAAGTCGATCTTCGAGAAATGCCTAGCACCTCTCAACTAGTCAAACAAACCATTGATTTGTAGCAATGAATACTTACTCTTCATCACAACCTTGTTCAACTATCGATAGTTGATGCACATCCTCAATGACCAATCATTCTTCTTTACGAACAACACCACTACTCCCATGGGGACACACTCAGCCTTATAAATCCCAAATCCTACTACTCTTCTAGTTGCGCCATCAACTCCTTTAACTCTGTCGGAGCCATCCGAGAAGACAGAATCAAAATCGGTTTCACATTTTGATGCAACGCAATGGCAAAGTCAATTTCCTTCTTTGGAGGCAATCCGGGTAACTCCTTCGAAAATACATCCCAAATTCTTCCACTACTTAGATCAGTGTAGTGAAATCGCCCCTAGGTGCTGAGGCAGAAAACTCACAATCCCACAATCTTGATACAAAGGATTATCTAAGAAATGTAAACACATAATCCCCTTAGATCCCCTCAACTACATTACCTCTCACTCGGGTTCTCTAAGTGTAGTCTTTCTTTCCCAAAAATCTAATCGTCCATGGTACTTTGTCAACCAATCCACTCCAAGGATCACATCGGAATCCTTGAAGTCCATCACATTGAAGTCGGCCTTTAAGGTCACTTCTCTTAATCGACACTCATATCGAAATGCTATCCCCTTTAAAGGGGTGAAATACCCAAATCGCGGAGACACTGCGAACGTACCCCTTATCAGTGAAATTTCTAACACTAGTGAATGCGCCAATGAACTAGTAATTAATGAAGACATAGCCCCGGAATCAAACCACACCCTCGCCTAACAATTTGAAATGAGAAAAATGTCTCCAATGAAATTTGGGTGCTCTGCAGTCTCTTAATGCCCCCAAAACAAATGCTCGCCCGTGAGCCAATGCTGGCTACTACAGTTTTTTGGAGTCACCAAATCCCCTCCCCCCGGATGGAACATCAGGTGGGAAAGTTAGGTCAATGCTGGAGGTGGTAACCCTGGTGCATGAGTTTGATGTGTTCCTCTGTCGCTCTAAAAGTACTCACTCTTCTTGTGGCCTAACTTGCCCCAACCGAAACACTTGAACCTCGTAGAGTTGCACTGATTCTGTTTATGACCCTTCTTTCTACACTTAAAATATGTCAGCTTGCCCCTTGTGTCCTCGAACTCTTGCCATAGTCCCCTTTTCGTTGGTAGGAGTCGGTCCTCTACCGCTTGTTACTACTTCCACTACCACCACTACTGCTACCCCTAAAATTATTCGACATCTCTGACCCTCATCCCACTCACTCTACTTAAACTCTAATGGCATCTCCATGTCTCATCATACTTCTGCACCATGGTAGCCACCATCATCCTGTCGAGGCTCAAAAATAAACTGTCATGCTACCTCACTGCATTGCCTCATCGGATGGAGAAAACTACTTCCTAAATCGACATAACCCCTCAAACTGTTTGGTATATTGCACCATTTTAATAATCTATTTCTACAACAACTCTAGAAAATTCTTGGCGCTCTCAGCCTAGAAGGGTTGGGAAACAAATCGCAGCATTAACAAGTTCTTAAAGGATGTCCAAGTGAGGTCATTCTTCCTTTGGTCCAACAAATTCCACCTATCATGTGCTGCTCCACTGAGATAAAGGAAAACCAACTTTACCCACATGTTATCTAGTATCTCCAATGTGTCCAGCCTGACACTTATCTGCTTTAAGTAGTCCTCGGCCTCATATCCCTCCCATTCTCCTAAAAACATACAGGATTAGTCCTCCGTAACTGATAAACCTCATAAATGTCTCTTCCCGATCTTTGCACCATCTCCACTACAATACTAGCTCTAGATGTAGGCACATTTGTACAAACCTTCGGAGCCTTTGCAGCTTGTGATTGAACCACTTGCACTAGGTTCATCACCATTCCCATCAAATCCTATAATGTCATTTGTGGTGCTGCTGTCGTAGTACAGAAAGCCACTTGTACTCCCTCCACCCCTAGTAACTGCTCAGATAAAACCTCTAGAGTCTTCTCTAGATTTTGTACATGGTATAGATTCCTGAGTACTAGGTGCGCGCCTAGGAATATGGGTCTCACATATACTATGACGTCTACCATGACCTTTCTAAGTTGCTCGCCTACCTCCATCTCAAGAGGTCTCATTGACATGCTTCAACCTATTTGTCCTATGAGTATTCATCTGCATGATAAATAGACAATACTATCAACAAACAATTCGAACGAAGATTTACATGGGAATAGAAAACGTATTGGATCAATAGAGCTTATGACATCAACTAGAGACTCACCAACACACCACCATCAATCCTGGACCTATACACAAATCCTTCAACTAAATCTGGCTTCGATAACAAATTGTAACGCCTTGATCTAGCAGGTACTACATAGTGCTTATCATACCTTTCTAGGTTACCAATGTGATTCTCATCCTTAGGATTCAACCTAAGTTCACCCAACTAAGTCAGACCCATCAATTAAAAATCTGGCAACATCTACCCATATATCAGAGAATGCCTATCTGAATTGAACATAACAAATCACACATATCACATCAATACCCTAGCAAGGCCTCAATCCATCTATCATCGTGCAAAAATTGTGTTCCACATTTATAATATCACAATCTATTTTCAACACAATATTCTAACTTAAGGTCCATATCTCAGTTCAGAAAATCCAATGTCATGGATTTCCTTCTAATCACACATCATCCAAACCAACCGATGCCAAATAAGCAATATAACATAAGTATGTCAAATATAAAGTAGCGTGCTAGAGACACGATCCCTAACTCACAACCCAACCTAACCCTCCAATTGTTACCCATTGTAGTACCCTATTTTTGTCCGGGTTCGGTTCAATATTTTTATTTTGGGAGGCTCGATAATATTTGTTTTGGATGACTTTTGGGCACAATCCCTCACCCTCCATCTTCACCCACTCCTCCATCACTATCACCCACCAACCATTCCTACCTACTAATTCACCCACCCCCACCTAATCTCCGCCTACCCTAACACTACCACCACCTCTTCTTATACCAAAACAATGTCACTCAAAGAGAGGGGGAGAAAACCTTTCTTCTCTGGAATCCAGCAGCCCTAACCCTCTCTTCTCTCAAATTAAGCCACCACCACAATCCTTCTCCTCCCCCAATACACTAAAAAACCACAACATCACCACACAAACCACCATCACCACACAATCCACCATCCTCACTGCCACCATAAGTGCACCTTCTGAGGCTTCAAATCATAATCCGATCATTCAAAATCAAGATTACTCCTTCCTCTAACCACTGTCCAAAAATCAGCAAAATCCAACCACAGAAAGCCCTCCATCCGCCGCTATTCCCAAACTCTATTTTGAGAAATATCCCTACACAAATCAGTTCGAAAACCAGTTTCAAAACTAACCTTCTGAAGCTTCAAACCACAATCCAACCGTTCAAAATCGATATCACCCCGTCCTCTAACCACTATCAAAAAATCAGCAAAATTCAACCACCGATAGTCCTCCATCTATCAACATTCCCGAACCCCATTTTGAGAAATATCCCTACAAAAAATCAGTTTGGAAACCAGTTTTGAAACTGATCTTCTGGAACTTCAAATTCAAATCTCACCATTCGGAATCAAGCACCGACCGTCCTCTAAGCACTGTCAAAAAACCAGCCATATCGAACCATGGATAGTGCTCCAAAGTCAGTATTTCCGAAACTGTATTATGAGTATTTCTCCTTATTTTTTAGTTTTGAGTCTTTGAATGTTGTATGTATGCTTAAAATTGTATTTAGGGCTTCAGGTGTTTATTTGGGATTTTTTAGAAAATTAGGCCAGAAACATATGGTGTAAGGCTTGGGCCCGATTTAGAAATTTATGGGTTCATTGATTTTTGTTTGATGGGCCAGATGTTACATGCACACATGTGGGGTTTTAATTTTTTTGGGCTTTGTTGTATTTTGGTTTTTAAATTTAGGTTGGGGCTTTGAGTATTAATTGGGGTTTGTAAATATGTATTTGGGCCTAAGGCCATGTAAATAGTGAAAACAAAAATAATAAAAATTGCATACATGATTTTAGGGTGCTAGAAGCATGTAGCAGTTGATCCGACGATAGAACCAAACGGAGAAGCATTGGATGCTATCTCAAAAGGATTCTTGAGGATAAAATCTTATGAAATTCTCATCCATTGGATGGAGAGGATATTTTTAAAGCATTTATATTGTATATAAAAATTATATTGAAAGCCTTAACCGACGACGGAACCAATCGAGCGGCATTGGATGTTTTCGATCGGATTCTTGAGGAAATTTTTAGGGAGTTCCTAACCATGGGATGGAGAGGAGTTCTTATTTTTATTTTTTAGCATTCATATTGTATATTTTATGTGTGTATAAAAATTATATCGAAAGTCTTAACCGACGAGGTAATTGATTTGGGGAAATGCATTGGATGCACCCTCATAGAAAATTCTTGAGGTGAGAGTGTTTCATGGACACTTGACCATTGGATGGAAGAGTCCCATGAACCTTAATATTAGACTCTCAATATAGTTTTTATATTATGTCTAATTATCGAACCTCATGTATATATTTTTGTTAAAATGTCACATTTGATTTTCTTAATCATTAAATGAGATAATAAAAGTTAAATTGACAACTGTTTTTTAAAACAGACGTTGTGGGGTGCCTCACACTTTCCCCATACGTAACAAACTCACTTACCCATTTTTCTGGATTTTCACAGACCAAATTATTTTTATTGGTGACCGATTGCACCTATTACAATTGGTGGCGACTCTCTTTTAAAATTCCTTTTGCAAAATCGGTTGCGACAACTGGCGACTTCACTGGGGAAAACTAGTTTTTAGTCAAATTTGATGAAAATGCACGGCATCACTACAGCTATTCCCGGCTTGGCTGGCTATTGGATGTGATTTTTGAAAAATGCTCGGGATCACTAAGGCCATTCTCGACTTGGCGAATCATTGGAAATGATTTTTTCGAAAAATGCACGGGATCACTAGGGCCATTCCCGGCTTGACAAACATGTTGAAAGAGTTGTTTTTTTATTTATTTATTTATTTATTTTTTGGGAAAATGCTCGGGATTACTAAGACTATTCCCGGCTTGGCCAATCATTGGAACTGATTTTTGTTTTTTGAAAAATACACGGGATCACTAGAGCCATTCCCGGCTTGGCTAATCATTGAGAAATGATTTTTTTTTTGAAAAATGCTCGGGATCACTAGGGTCATTCCCGGCTTGGCCAATCATTGAAAATGAATTTTTTCCTCTTCTTCTTTTTTTTGAAAAATGCTCGGGATCACTAGGGCCATTCCCGGCTTGGCTGAAAAATGATGATGATTTTTCCAAAAATGCTTGATTTTCAATTTCAAGCATGGCTAAAATTTATTTATTTATTCATTTATTTGTTTGTTTTTTTTTCTTTTGAAAAATGCTTGGGATCACTAAAGTCATTCCCAACTTGGCCGAAAATGATGATTGATTTTTTTTTTATTTTCCTTAAACATAAAAATGCTCGGGATCACTATAGTCATCCCTGGGCTTGTCCGTGACATGGGCTGGACTTGGGTAAAAATACATGAACTGACACTGTAGAGTTCTTAGTTGGGCCTCTCCATATTCGCGACCACATTCAACAGTTGCTCTCACCTTTGTCGCCTGGCCTCCGACTAATGTTCATGAGTCGGTGTTTCCTGAATACGGCGAGGTGGTGGTGGTCTAGTAGCAGACCGAGATGTTTCCCCTAGTAATACAACTCGTGTCCGTGATGCTTCTCGCCTCTTGGCAGCAGTGGTCATTTGGTTAATGCTTTTCCACCAGTTATTTTTCTGCATAATGCTTACTGGATAAAATGGGGAGATTTGGCTTATAGGATGACGAATGCCTTTGCTCAAAACAGTCGGGTAACGAGTCATGGGAAATATAATTTTCCGACCTTCGTTGGTCTATTCTCCACGAAACTCTATGTCTTTAGAATAGTGGCCATAAAGAATTCTCCAATATCGAACCATACTCCCTGATACATATAGTATAGGGCATGAAGAATCTTACCCCGTCTCTGGTGGTGGTGGCCGATGGGGCAAAGATTGTGCCGAAGAGCGTCATCCAGCCAGTGATCTGAGAACCGGACTGGACCGGCCGGTTCAACCGGTTCAACCGGGAACCGGCAGCTCATCCGGTCGGTTACACCTATCAAACCGTGTTATACGGTCTAACCGTATTGAACAGGTAAAAATCGGTAAAAACCGGGAACCGGAAAAACCGGTGAACCGGCCGGTTCTCTATTAAAGCTTATTTGATATTTTGATTTTTGATTTTGATAAATTTCAGAAATAAAAACTCATAACCCTAACAATTCAAATTTCAGAGAAATCTCTTCCGCCTCCCGAGTCCCGTCAGCCTACTCTCTTTCGCCTCCCTTCAGCTTGCTCTCTTCCGCCTCCCTTCAGCTTGCTCTCTTCCGCCTCCAGCAGACTCTACCGCCTCCTGTCACTGCCTCCTCCCATCTTCTGCTGCCTCCCGTCACTAAGAGCGTCTTGTTTCGTCTACACTGCTGCCGACCTATCATCTCAGGTCATCACTCATCAGGTGTGTAAAGTGTAAACTCCCTTGATTATTGGGCACTTGTTGTCTTTAGACTCTACACCAGTTTCCTCGAAATGAATTTTTGGATTTTTTATTGGAAAAATGTGATCTTGATTTGGTGGATTCCAACTAGCCGAAATTTTTGGATTTTTTATTGGAAAAATGTGATCTTGATTTGGTGGATTCCAACTAGCCGAAATGTTTGGATTTTTTATTGGAAAAATGTGATCTTGATTTGGTGGATTCCAACTTGTCTTCGGCTGGCTCTTCATTTTGTCAGTTATATACTTATATAGTTATATGGAGAAACTGAGTGGAAGGCCTCTTTAGTTTGTTGATTAAAGACTTAACTAACTGTTTCTGTGACTGATACATATAATTTTTTCATTTTTCAGTTTTTGTAGATGATTAATACATATAATTTTTCCATTTTTCAGTTTTCACTTCTTCCTCAGCTTTTGCATTGATGGAATCATCAAGCGCCGCACAACAATCTAGCTCAACGACAGCTTCTATCCAATCTTCATTGAGGACAAAAACCGATGTGGCATGGGCTCATGTTGTAGAATATGTGGATGGGGATGGCAAAAAGGTTGGAAGTGTTTACATTGTCAAAAAAATTTTAAAGGGGGAGGAATCAATAGAATGAAGCATCACTTGGCCGGTCGAAAAGGACAAGTTTCAATTTGTCTAAAAGTTCCTTATGACGTGCGACATCAAATGGAGCAATCTTTGAAGGATTTGGAAATGAAGAGCCAAACTCAAAGATCTTTTAATGATGAAAGTGCCTATGATCCTTCTACACCTGGAGATGGAGAAAGAGCACAAAAAATTCGTTCACGGTCTATTTCAAAGGGAAAGAGAAAGAGAGCTGATGTGTCTCGCTATTTTGCACCAAGAACTACTCCTGGTGCACAACCCTCCATCAAGAGTGCTCTTGCAGGTAAAGAAGTTTTACATAGAGTAGACATGGCTGTTGCTAAGTTTTTCTATGATAGTTGTATTTCATTGAATGCTGTGAATTCTGTTTATTTTCAACCAATGGTGGATGCTATTGCTGCTATTGGACCTGGTTATAAGGTGCCAAAATATGATGCATTGCGAACTAATTTGTTGGGGTCTATGAAAAGAGAAGTCCAATTGGTGATTGATGATTATCAAAGTGTTTGGGAAGAACGAGGTTGCACTATTATGGCTCATGGTTGGCAAGATAAGTCAAATAGACAACTTATTAATTTCTTAGTGTATTGTAAAAGGGGTACAACATTTGTGAGATCTGTTGATGCTTCGGATGTGGTCAAAGATGCGAGCACCATTTGTAATTTGTTTGTTGAGTTGGTGGAATGGGTTGGACCTCATAATGTTGTTCACTTGATTACTGATAATGGATCTAACTATAAAGCTGCAGGATTCTTGCTTCATGAAAAATATCCGTCAATATGTTGGTCACCGTGTGCTGCTCATTGTTTGAATTTGATTCTTGGTGACATTGGAAAAATGGAGTTTGTCTCTTCCTTGCAAAAAGGTGTTCTTAGGTGGCTAAATTTATTTACAATCATGCATTTGTGTTGGCTTGGTTAAGGAAGAGGGAAGGATGGACATAAATTATTCGTCCAGGGCCGACTCGTTTTGCCACTACATTCATTGCATTGAAGAGTATCCTTGAGCACCAACATGATTTGCAAGCTTTTTTTACTAGCAAGAAGTTCAAGGATTCTAGATACTATAAAGATAAAAAGGCAAGTGATGTAGTTGCTGTTGTTATTGATCCAAAATTTTGGAAAGATTGTGATTTGATTGTTCGTGTTGTGGCCCCACTTGTACGTGTTTTGCGTATAATGGATACCGATCGACGACCGTCAATTGGTTATGTTTATGATGGAATGTTTAGGGCAAGAAAAGCCATAAAGAATGTCTTTAAGAATAGAAAGACACAATACAAGCCCTATACAAGCATTATTAAAGAAAGGTGGGATAAGCAACTCCGGAAGGACATTCATGCAGCAGCTTATCTACTAAATCCCGCTTTTGCATATGACAAGACAAATTTGTGTAGAAAGAAAGAGGTGATGGATGGTTATGTGGAGATGGTCACTACACTAGTGAGGTCCAAAGAGGTTCAACGAAAATGCATAAATGAAGTGGGCACATTTCAAGATAGGTTGGGAAGTTTTAATAGACAAATTGCTTTGGATCAATCAAAGACTATGCAACCTGGTAAGCAGCTATGCATATCTACATTTTTTCTTCATGATTTAATTATTGTGGAATTAATTCTATGCTATAGTTGGTTATTTTTTGCCTTTCTCCCTTTACTTCATTTATATTTTCAATAGATGAATGGTGGAGAGTGTTTGGATGCGGTGCTCCGAATATGCAAAATTTGGCCATAAAGATTTTGAGCCAAACATCTTCTTCTTCCGGATGTGAAAGGAATTGGAGCGTGTTTGAAAGAATACACACAAAAAAAGGAATAGGTTGGAGCACCAAAGATTGAATGATCTTGCCTTTGTCCATTATAATTTGCGTTTGAAAGAAAGGTAAATTTTAATTCATATGTTGGAACTTTAATTTAAAGTTTAAAGTTTAAACTTCATTCTTAGTTTATTGATATTCATGTAATCAATTAATTATTTGATTTATTTGTATTATAGGCTAGATGACAAAAAGAAATGTTATGACCCAATAGACTATGAAAGCATTGACCAAACCGACTATTGGATTATTGAAGATGAAGAAGATTCTTCTCCTATACTTGACATAGATGAGATATCCAAAATGATTTATGGTGAAGAAGGCATTCCAATAAATAGTCAAGAACAAGAACAAGAACAACAAGAAGGTGATTCTCTTTATGTTATAGTAGTATACTTGATTGATCATTCATGATTCAACAATGTTTATTTTGTTTAATCTATGTGGTTAAAGATATGGAGAACAGACTTGATGATGAAGATGATGAGGAAGATGAGGAAAGTCAAGCAAGATCAAGAATGCTTTATGAAATGAGTGCCATTGTGGAGCAAGTTGATGAACCAAATCCAAGTCAAGTGGAATAGATTTGTGTTAAAACTTATATAATTATTAATGTTTGATACTTTGATTATTGGAGTATTGATTTGAATATTTTAATTTCACCTATTTTTGGTTCTTGTGATTTGTGATTGAGGATTGACTTACTAAATTGGAGTTTTCAACTTTGAAGTTTGAACTGTGAAATTTATGTCATTGAGTCATATAAGTAGGTATTTGCTGTATTTTGCAACTTTGTATTCGAACCAGTGGTTGAACCGGTTGAACCGGTTGAACCAATAACCGGTGTCCTTACCGGTTTGACAACCGGTTCGGTTTTCAGAACACTGCATCCAGCAACCACATCTTTGGTGACAAATATGAGCGGCGTGTAGCGTTTACTTTCTCATCGCTCTGTCCTTGACACATGTTGTCAATTATCTCCTTCTTAGAAACAGATATTGGTGCTTCGAAACTGGTAGCTACATCATAGGAAGGGGGATACCCTAAACACTTGCATATGTCTGCTGTGGTGAACTGGAGTTTTATACCAATTACTTCCACCTGGTAAATCGGATGTGGTCCGGTTCTCATACTCGGTGGTAACATTTCAAGAGTCTCGTAGAAATCACGAACTATACGAGGGTAAACTAATAAATTACCTGTAGGATCTGGGTTAACCAAAAATAACATAGAGTGATCCTGGAGGTAGTTCATAGTCCAACGAGCGCTGGCATCTCTAAGAATGTGAAGGTCGAATCGTCGCTCAGGAATAATTTCCTCTTTAGCAAACAACGTGATGGCTTGTAAGCGAGGTGACAGAGTCCCATCCATTAAATGAGATGAAAGATGGGTGAGGATTTTCACTTGATGAAGGTGAGATGTAGTGGAAGAAGAGGTGAAACAATGAACAAAAATCACTGAAAGTGAGTAATCGTGTCAGTAATGGAAGGAATAAAAATGAAGTGATGAGATCAGAGTAAAACGATGATCGACGATCAGTGGAAGTGAAAGAAAATCTGAAAGAGACGAGATGGTGCGATGACACAGATGATAGATATGGTAAAAACACGTGACTCCCAGAAGAGGAGAAAAACTCGGCCATAAGCGACAAAACAATAAAGAATGAACGCAAAATTTCAAAAGTAGTTGAAAAGTCGACATCACGGATGATACGGTGAAAACATATCGCTTAGTGGAAAAGCGAAGAAATCCGTCAGATGAGACAAAACTTGGCCAGAAAGGAAGAGAGATGAGAAATGTGGGGATACGTGCCTGAGCTGGTGATAGAGACACGATAGAGATGAGAAGAGACAGATGGCCGAAAGAAAATGAAAGAAATAAAAAAAGTCATATCCTTGAGTTATGACAGGGATGGGAAAGAGACATGATGGAGATGGGAAGGAAAAACGATAGAGAGAGGAAAAAGAATATGGCCAAAAGATACAAAATATTTTGAAAACACATACCATGAAAGAGACAAAATGAAGAAAGTCGTGTATGCCTGAATTGTGACAGTGATGGGGGAGAGGCACGATAGAGATGGTGAAGACGGTGTGACTCAACAGTGAAGAAGAATTTTTTTATTTTTTTTAAAGAGACAAAACTTTTGAACGGAGGTTATGGAAGAGAAATGAGAAGAAATGTTGGAACACCCGCTCGAGCCATTACAGCCTCCTGTCAGGGCAATGATTGAGATTGACGGCTTTGTAGTTGAAACATGCAATCAACGCGAGAATACCATTGATTTATGGGCCACTCCCAACTTGACTTGTGGCAAATAACAGTGCATGAGATCTGTGATCCACTCCCCACTTGGGCAAGACATAAAATATTTGAAGAAAGAGATGCATACCTGATTCATGAAGATTGTCTGAATTTGTACTGTTTGAACAAACCTGTCAAATGATAAGCAACATGCAACGATGATGTATGCAATGACATATATTGCTCAATTATGAATATCTCACTTGGAATGAATGCAATACTCTCAAGTTTTTTCAATTTTCCCTCTCTCCTTTTTTTGTTTTTTCCATTGTTTTTGACCAATTTTCTTCAAAAAATCATATGTGCCCACGTTTCTTAATTACAACTTTTTCCATTTTTATGTTTCGGATCATTCCTCTGCTAATAATTCATATCTCGACCACAGGGTTTTTTCCATCCCTTTTTCAGTGTAGGACACCAACATCCATCAATGTTCTGACAAAAAGTAATATTCAAACGCACTTATCACGTTTTCTATCAAAACTTTGTCAATGATGAATTTAACAATATGACTATGCATGTCAAATGGAAAACTTCTTGGAGGATGAATGAGATGTGAAAATGGATGAGCAAAGTCAAAGAAATGAACACTTCGATAAAATTTAATCGAAAATGATGAGTGACGATAGGAAGCTTATTTTGGAGGGGAAGAGGTGATGAGAAATAGACTGAGCTTTTCCAAGATGAAAATTGTGACAATTCAAAGATTACACCAAAACTGCCCCAGTTTTGGCGTGCCCTCAATTAACAATGATTAAATCCAATTTGCATCAGATTATATCTGAGCCCTTCATTTTTGGCAACAAGATTCTTCTTTTGATGTAATGATCGCACCAAAAACTGCCCCAGTTTTGGTGCGTGTCTAGGAAGCCAATTATGTACCTTCACCCATATCACCACAAATCAAATTGATCACCAATCATGACACTGTCCAAAGTCCAACAAGTCCATGTCTGAACTGTTCTGCTGAACTTCCAATCTGAATTGAATGCATCTTTTCTCCTCTTTGTTTTTCTTCTTTCATTTTCATTTTTCTTTATTGTTTGTATTTTTGTCCATTTTTTGTGCTTTTTTTTCTTCTTCTTTTTTTTGTCCCTAATTTTTGCCTAGAGCGCCCTTTCAGGTTTTCACTCCAGCGGGATTTTTTTTTCTTTCATAATTATGCAAATGCCTCTATTGAAGACAGTAACTCAATTTATTCATCGGAAACTAACTTTCCAAAAAGATAAACAACACAACATCTGCAATGTTCCACAATTACTGAAATGATGGAAAATAAAAATTTCCTAACTGAAATCCCGAGTCTTCATGATTTTCAGAAGGATAACAATTCTGTGGTTGGGCTTGTGTAGTAGAAAACTGCAGGGTATGCCTTCCAAAAACGCTGGATGAATGATAAGGCATGTGAGTCATGACTCCATGGTTGTCCGAAATATATGCCATTAATAGATCAATAGTTTTGGACAAGTGATTCAGACGTGCCTCACTTTGCGTTAACCTTTCAGCTACGTCAGTGGTTCCGGATGATTGAGAATGATGAATGGTAGGGGATTCAGTCGCAGTAGGAGTCTCTACAATATCATCATCCTTATATCTTCCGATCATTCTGCGTTCAATAGCACATTTCGGATACTGCACCTCCTCATGCGGTGCCCAAAGAACTCCACCTTTCATGCACAATGTGCAGATCAGAGAGGGCAAACAAAGCCCTATGGTTGTTGTATTGCGACAACTGTGCACAATGGAATTGTGTAAAACTTTGCCAATATCAATTTATTTTCCATGTAGAATACAATAAAGCAAAATTGCTCTATTTTTGCGAATATCTGTTGAATGACTGTTTGGCATGAGCTTCGCCCAGATAAATCGCATCCAAGTCCTGCTATTTTTTGTCATAGCAGATGTGGGAAATGAGACTCCCACCCCATTAAATATCTTCCAGGCAGTTCCTGGCTTACACAACTTACAAATCACTTCATCCAAAATAGTATCAGACTCCAGCAAGGCCGAGAAATCGTCATTGACGATATCTGGAAGATTGTAGACTGCATTGATGGTTTTGCTCTCAAATGGGAACATCATACCCCGAACATATACATGTTCATACCCTACAACTGCATTTGCATAAAATTCCCTTACCATTGGGACAACTGCGGGTTTTGGCTGTGCAACAAAATCCTCCCAATCTCGCTCAGCAATAATTTTTGCAATTGCAGGCTCCGCTGTTAAAGAAGTTTGCAGACCTCTCTCTGGAATAATTTTTCTCCCCCTTATTGATTCTTGATATTTCCTAACCGCTTCCCGACAGATAAAGCGATTTAGATCGGTCATTTGAGGGGATTGTTCGAATGGTCTTTTGGTAGCCATAAAGATGAGCTAACTGAGGTGGTTCAAAATCGACCCGTGAAGTGGAGAAGATCACGAAGGATTTCGAACAATGAGTTTTAGCGGTGTAAGAAAAGGGAAAAATTTGGCAGATGGCCTGCTAGTAAAGTTGAGTTGACGGTGAAGAGGTGACTTAAAGAGAAAGAAGACGAAGTTGGCCAGAAGATAGAAACAACATTAAAGAAGGGTTTGAATAAAATGTCATGAAAGAGAGAGATGAGAGGAAAAGTCAGGATTCACGGTTGAGTAGGTGGAAGAGATTACAAAGAAATGCAACTCAAGATGGCTGGAGAGACAAAAAATCATTAAAGAAGAGTTGAATAATTGGCAAAAGAAGGAGACAATGGAGGAATATTGGAATGCACGCCTGAATTAGCGATAGAGATGGTGAGTGATTGTGAAATATCTCACTTGGCAACTAAAAGATCCGCAGACAAGAAAATCACTCATTTAACATAGAAATTGTCCTCACATGGTCAACATCGTAACCTGCGCATATCTGCTCCTCAACTATGCTCATTATTGATGATATCAATTCAAGTCACCTTAGCCATATTAAAACCGTCAGTCTTAATCTCAAAGTCAATGCACACTTTCCTCACCATTGCCACCATTATCAATCAGCACGTGGTCACATAACAAAAGTATTTATTGCACTATTCACTTGTATGGGAGCCACATATTTCTTTCTGAACTTCCTCCGTAATCTGTTTGGTTTCCCTGTCATTTTCTGAGTCATTTGACCAATATTCTCTTCCCTCACTGTACCTGAGGATTCAAATCTAACATCCTTGTCCGGGTGGCAAAAATCTTCTGATGATATTTCAAATTCATTCTCAATGTCAGAGAAGGATTCAACATTATTTATTGAGTGCACCCAAAAACTGTTTCATTAGGTTCATCTTTTTCTTTATCATCAATTTCAATCTTGGTGAATGGAATGGTAGAATGTGTGAGATTTGAAAATTATGGAAAAATGAAAGAGAATAATTTTGAGAATTTTGAACGAAGAGCTTTATTCATGGTGATAATATAGAAAAGATGAAATGATGCAACATGCAACAGCCATATTAAAACTTCATCAAAGACAACGTAAGGACATGCTCATTACAAAACCCAATAAGTGGTCATGAGCTAGACCACAAATGGTTGTGGATTTAGAGATTACTCCTTGAGGCCATTGATAAGATACTGAAAATTTCCAAACTAATCCAGTTACTAAGCTCAAAAACCAATGGGCGAGAAATGATTAGTAGTAGAGTTGACTTATTTATTTAACAGCAACATGAAGATTAAACGTCAATGCCCCATTATTATCATTTGCCAATGTTTTTTATTTTTATTTTTATTTTGTATTTTTTTGTCATTTTGTTTTTTGATACCAACTTCATTAATATATGCATGATTGTGAATTTATGTACATCCCATAAACAGAGGAACTGTTGTACATGTGATGGTAATGAATGTCACCTATATACATGGATAAAACCTAACTAATGTATGCAAAATAATACATGAAATATATATACAGGCATGTGTAAGCAACAAAAGGAGTATATACATAGGCGTAACGCTAAATGATGTATGGAAAATAAGTACATGAAACCTATATGTACAATCAAAACAATATATGTATGAATCAAAGCAAAATCAAAATAATATATGTATAACAAAATGAGATAATATATACAACACCCTAAAGACATAAGGTTAGAAGTAGTTTCCTGTGTCCTAAGACTATGGTAATTGGTTATGGACAATCTAGGCTCCCGACTTTTCCCCCCGCCAGTGTCCATTGCTGGAATAGCCTGGGTCCCCCTTAATAGAGGAGTGGGTCGACTGATGAAGATTTTTCGCGAGCCTGCACAGGGATTGAAATCCCTCGAAGGTCTCGTTTACTTCATCCTCTCCTAAGGGTTTTGAGCCCGAGTTGTTGGACTCATGAAAAGGGTATAGTGCACGATGTGTGAGGACAATAATATAAAATAAAAAAGCTCACAAAACACAACACATTTTTTTTAAAAAATAATAAAAGAATATCAATGAAAAATAAAAAATAACTAGAGAAATAAAACACCAAATATATTTAAAACAAACAAAATCAAATAATGGTATAAGAAAAATTAAATTTAGAAGGCCCAACTCACTAGTTTTTTTTAAAAGAAATATATATACATTTAAAAACTAGTTTTCCCCAGCAGAGTCGCCAGTTCTCGCAACCGGTTTTGTGAAAGGAATTTTAAAAGAGAGTCGCCACCAATTGTAATAGGTGCAATCGGTCACCAATAAAAATAATTTGGTCTGCGAAAATCCAGAAAAATGGGTAAGTGAGTTTGTTACGTATGGGGAAGGTTTGAGGCACCCCACAACGTCTGTTTTAAAAAACAGTTGTCAATTTAACTTTTATTATCCCATTAAATGATTAAGAAAATCAAATGTGACATTTTAACAAAAATATATACATGAGGTACGATAATTAGACATAATATAAAAACTATAGTTTCACTTCGATTCTCTGAGTTCTTCTACTAACCTAGGCACAATTCCATGCGCCTAGGTGTCTGCTTCATACTTTAAATAGCCAAAACACATAATTTCTTAACTTCCAATCCTTCCTATGTTCATATTTGGGGTCAGTCATCACACAAGAGTCATGCATTTGGTTTTCTTTATCATGAGAAATAAATGTTAGTAGTGTTCATCGATGGTTGGGATGGATGCTGAGGTGTGATTTCGTTAGGGCTTATAAAGAAGAGACACGATCTCATATTTGTTATGATATTCATTGTCGATGTTTATGGTCTAAAGCATATTGTTACATAGAACCTATCTTTGATATTCAGCTCATGTATTCTTCATTCATCTTTACCCCTACTGAGCCATTCCTCACCCGTTTATTCTTTTTTTTCTCTAAAGGTGAGTTCGGTTCTAGAACCAAAATGGTGGATCTTCTGATGACATGGTTGCCACCTGGAGTTATTGGGGGTTGTTTAAAGGGTTATGTTTCCCTTACTCATTTTATGATATCTCTATGTAGTACATTTTTGTATGGTTGAATGCACTTCTTGAAACACATTTTTGATAAAAGTTGAGACGATAGGGAGGTCATGCCATGTTAACGGGACTCCTGAACCGAGGTGAGAACTTTGTGTTCTGATTGGTTGTATGGCTGATACTTTATTGATTATGATGCATGATATGTATATATGTTTTGATGATGCATGGTGTACATGACCTGAGGCTCTGCCCAGTTTTGTGTTTTGCATGCTAAATGATGGTCAGAGGCGTTATATTTGTGATTATTGTGATTATAAGCTGCACATGTCTAGGTAAGCATCCTCCAATATAAGGGAAAGGATGAAATGGTGGAATAATAAGAGATTTACCTTTATTTACCTGCTTGGGAAGAATAAGCATTTCTTCATCTTCAAGATTTTTACCTTGAATAAAAGGTTTGAATTTTTTCACAACTTTTTGTGGTTCACCAGTGTATCTAATTTCATCCCTAATACCAGCTTGCCTAATTGTACCAAGCATATTTTCCAAGTTACTGGTTCATACCTACAAGGTTTTAAACATGGAATATTTGGATAATTCACTTTGCAAGTCAGAAATGGTACCTTGTAATTGTTGAGTTTTAGCTTGATCATGGTTGCGATGCTTTTGCATCTCCTTAAAACTTGTGATCAATTTAGCTTCACGAATCATTCTCTATTGGAACTTGGTTTTTAAAAGAAGCCTAGGTTTCTGACTTTTTCCAAATGCGACCACTAGCTAATTGTAAGTATCTAGAATATCGATAGTTTCATCTTCCAAATCTTCAATAGAATCCTCATCAAAATCTGAGTTCAAAACTACATGCATTGAATTGTGAATACGACTATCTTGAGATTATCAACATCATATTTGCTTTCCTCATTGTCACTTTCACTATCACTCAATGTAGCCTTTATGGACATATTGTTCTTCTTTTTATTCGTACACTCATGTGACATGTGTCCAAAACTCGACACTCATAACTAAAGGTTAACTTTAGATGACTCAGATTTGGTCTCAACTTTCAATTTAACATTTGCCTTGTCTGGAAGAGTATTCTTCCCTTTTTTGAGACTTACATATTTTTTGAAATTTTTGGCCAATATAACCAAGCCCTCAATGTCATCATCCAATTCATCTTGGCTGGATTTCAAAGCTACACCTTTTAGCTCTTTAGGTGCACGAAAATTGCCTTCACATGTTTTTAAGGAACCAATAAACTCATCTACTTTGAGTGTATCAACATCCTTGCTTTCCTCAATGGCAGTAACCTTAGCTTGAAATCAATTAGGCAATTATCATATAATTTTGCAAACTATCTTGGAAGGTGACAGTTACTCACTAAGAGCAAACATGAAATTAACAATATCATTCAATTTGGCATAAAATTGATCAAATGTTTCATCTTCCTTCATGTGCAGCATCTAAGAAGATGTGGTTAGCTTCAGTAATTTGGAAATCTTTACAGCTGATACCTTCATGTGTAACTTCCAGAATATCACATGCTTCTTTTGTAGTCTCACAGTTTGTAATACGTCTGAATTCTTTAATACACACACCCGTGAACATAGCATTGAGTGCACGGTTGTTCCAGCTAGCACTATCATGCTCAACAGTGGTCCAAAATTCTATCAGTTTAAGCATAATCTTCTTTTCTTCATTCTCTTTAGTAGGTGGCTTCCTTCCACGAACTACAAAAACCCAAATCTATTCATCAATGAATTTCATGTAAATATTCATTCTAGCCTTCCAGTAGGCATAATACTTACCATTGAAAAATGGAGTCTTGTTCTCATCATGATTAATAGCCATTATAATAATGAATCTCACTAAACAAGTAGAGTGAACAATTCTGATACCAATGGGAAATTTAAATACTAAAATAATAAGTGCGACACAATAATAACGGGTTATAAGAATATCCCTAGAGCTAGGACCGAAATCACCTACACTAATATCTTGCTCGAGTCACATGATACACCTTTCCATAATTAAATGCTTTCGCCAAATGCTTGAGAGTCATACAGAAGATTTCAAGCTCCAAGAACATACAATAATGTCATAAAAGTGATATGCATGAATGATTAAAAAAAATCATTAAAAACAAACACTCGCTCAAAATATAAGTTTCGATTTAGAATAGGCGAGGTAAAAAGCTTAGGTTTATTTGGTTACAAATAGTTATATATATGAAACATGTGTACACCAATAAATCCATAGATAATGACATAAAAGATATGATCAATATTAGTCGTAGATAATGCCACGAAGGCTATGAGAAGCTTACCTAGAATCCATGTAGGGTACGTGCAGGTTACATGACAGTACTATTGACATCAGCTTTAGACCTTGCTGCATTCCTATCTAATGTGAATCCTATCTAGTCTAATTGGATGATTACATTGTCAAGCATAATGTCACATTAAATTTCCTAACACAATTAAAAGTATCAGTGAAGAAAATAAAAGATAGATTGATATAATTCGCTCCGAATTTAACCGTGCAATACAATTTTTAGTCTAGAAATCTAAAAACTAATCTACAATAGCCCATGTAATATCCCGAACCCAATTTAAAAATAATATATAATAATTTTTCAAATTTAATATTTTTAGGGAAATATTGGCACAAGAATCACCTGAATCGGAGTTGAATTGGCGTTATTACGAATTTTAGAAGTTTAATTAATTATTAGAAAGATGAGGGGCAAAAGGGTAAACTGGCATGAAAATCTGGGATTAACCCAGATTTTCCTTCTTCTCCCTCACAGACCACGCATGAGAGAGAGGGAGAGAATTGTTGAATTGAGTTTTTCTTGTTTGTGGTCCGATTGGGGCAAGTGAGGTGTCAAAACGAAGCTTGTAGAGAGAGGATCAAAACCCAACCGGAATCGTCGTCATCGGACCACCACAGGCGATGGAATTAGGCGGCAAAGTTTCGGTTTCCGACGACTTCCGAGCTCGATCCCGGTCGATTCTGAAGGAGTTTCGGAACGAGACAGGTACCATTAGATTGCTTGTTTTGAGAGCTTTAATTTGATGTATGGTTCGCCGGAAAACGTCGCCGGAATCGTCGCTCCGGCGACGACAGTGTCGGTGTCACTATTCACGGGTTGACCGGGTTTGACCCGAGTTGACTTTTGACCGGTTTGACCATTTGACTTTTAGGTTGATTTTTTCGTATTTTGACCGTCGTGAATACGTATCCGTATTCTGATGAAGGAGGCTGATTTGGGGATTTTGGATTGAGATTTCGGACGTACTATGGATTAGCGTAGTTAGGGGTGTAAACGAGCCGAGCCGCTCGTGAGCGGCTCGGCGTTCGGCTCGAGAAAAGCTCGTTCGTGTTCGGCTCGATTCATAAATGAACCGAGCTTGAGCTTCATTTTGAAGCTCGATTCATAAACGAGCCAAGCTTGAGCATCACGAAGCTCGGCTCATTAAGGCTCGCGAGCTAGCTCGTTGGCTCGGCTCGTTGCTCAGCTCGTTTGCTCAGCTCGTTGCTCGGCTCGTTTGCTCGGCTCAATTATATTATAACACACACACACACAGATATATATATATATAGTTATATATGTGTGTAATAGTTCAATTTAACATTATTAATATGTTTCAATGTAATAACTATTCATGTACATCAATGTATCATTTAACTCATTAACTATCATCATTATTATTAGTACATTGCATGAGTACTAAAAATTAACATATATTTATTATTTAAGATATTTTTACCCAATTATTTGGTGTTTTATCAATACATTAACATTGTTAGCTAATTTTCATAATTTTGAAAATATTTATATAACATACGTACATAACTCATGATAATATAACCCTAACGAATATAATTTAAGATAACTTATGTTGATATAACCCTAAACCCTAAACTTCTATGATATAACATAACTCATGATTAGACAACCCTAAAGCATATATTGTAACTATTAATAGACCTAATTATACATGGTTAGTCAACATTTACATTTTAATAAGTAACTATTAATAGACCTAATTACTATTAATCACTTTAACACATTACATTACTATATGTCTATACACCATAAGACTTGAGTTTAGGTCCATAAACTTTTCAATGAATTATTCAAACATTGTGTCACTTAACCTTTCATAGAAATGATATTAAAAATATTTGAATGAAAATTTAAGTTTATTTTATATTTTATATTTAATTTAAAATATATTTGATCATTTAGCCATTTAAACTTGATTTTACTATTGATGTTTATTTTAAAACTTGAGTAGACAAACTTCTATTGGCTTATATTAGCTTGGATTAAATATAACGCATAGGATATCATGTAGATTTATTATCTCAATTATATAATAATATAATAAAGTTAATAACAGTATTAAATTATTAATTAAAGCCCTAGATGAGATATCCCTAATATAGTAACAAAGCCACAAAGAATTCAGCTGCCTCATTCCTCACGAGTTCACACCTGGTTCCCCCTTCCTCCTTTGACTCCCATCGACGCTGCCTCTCCCAGTCCCGTTGGCGCTGCCTTTCTCAGGTAAGGTTATCTTTGTCTCTGTTTGCTTTCCTCTCTCTTCAAAGTAGAACTAAGCTTTCTTTAATTTATCATTTTTTACCAGCAATTGAATAATTACTCAAGTACAAACAAAACTGCGCATGAAACAAAACTAGGAGGGTTCCATCTTATAATTATTCAAGTTCAAACAAAGCTGCCCAAATTATTGACTTGATTTGATCTTTAGTAATAGTACATAGAGTCAATCTAAGGTTTGAATTACCTCTGTTATGACAGAGTTCCATATATTATGCATATATTTTGGTTTTAATTCAAGATAATTATATCTTTGTTCCATGACTTCCTTCAGTATGGAGAACCAAACAACGAACTCCATTTCAATGAATGGATCTACCCAAGATTCGACAACAAATGCTATAATGGACAACTCTAGTGGTCATGATGCCAACGAGGGGAGCAAGAATGCAGAGGAAAATCCTATTGAGATTGAAGATGATCAACAAGAGAATCCTTTTGAGCAAAAGAAGAGGAAGAAAACATCGAAAGCATGGGATGAATTCAAAGAAGTCATACTTGCGGATGGTAGTAAGAAGATGGAATGCATTCATTGCAAACATCGTCTTGGCGTTGTTAAATCTGGTGCTACAACACAGTTTAATCGACACTTGAAGAATTGTGTTCGACGACAAATTGCAATGAGGGGACAACAACAAATTTCAATCACTACAGTCACAACAAAGTCAAAAAGCGTCAGTGCGGTCCAAAACTTCAAGTATGATGAGGCAAAGGTTAGAGAGATTTTTTCTCATATGATTCTGGTGCATGAGTTGCCATTTTCTTTTGCTGAATATGATGTTTTCAATTTGTTGATGAGAAATGTATCTCCTAATTGGGAAAAATTTAGTCGTGCA
Organism: Euonymus europaeus; assembly: GCA_963580455.1. Lineage (NCBI taxonomy): Eukaryota > Viridiplantae > Streptophyta > Magnoliopsida > Celastrales > Celastraceae > Euonymus > Euonymus europaeus. Next base: position 9,000,759 of record OY756957.1, on the reverse strand, counting down.
ACAGCTAAAATACTTTGTGTTAGTAGCTATGATCTTGAGAAAAACAAGATAAAGACTCTATTGAAAAGTGTGAATAGAGTTAGTGTAACAACTGATTTGTGGAAGTCAAATCAAAATATCCAATACATGGTTGTTACTTGTCATTTTGTGGATTCTCACAGCAAATTACATAAGCGTATATTGAACTTTATTGATGTTCCTCCTCCACATACTGGGATTGTTATTTGTGATCAGTTGAAAAAGTGTTTGCATGAGTGGGGAATTGAGAAAAAATTTGGACTATTACAGTGGATAATGCTAGTTACAATGATGCTGCAGTGAGTAATTTAAAGGCAGATTTGCAACTTATTGGTAGTCTTCCTCTTAATGGTCAATTTTTTCATGTCATATGTTGTGCACATATCTTGAATATTTTGGTGCAAGATGGTTTGTCTCAAATTGGGAATGTTATTAACAATGTCCGTGAAAGTGTGAAGCATATTTCAAAGTCTGTTCATCGTCTTCATATATTCAGTGACATTGCTAATCAGTTGAAATTGCCTAGGAAGAAACTTGTTTTGGATTGTAGCACCAGGTGGAATGCAACATATGCAATGTTAGTTGCTGCCTTTGAATTCAAAGATGTATTTCCACGGTATCAACAAAGGGATCCAAGTTACACGTATTTGTCTTCGGATGATAATTGGAAAAGGGCTAAAATTGTGTGCTCATTTCTTGAAGAATTTGATGAGGTTACAAAGATTATTTCAGGTACTGAATATCCAACTTCAAATTTATTTCTCCCAGAACTTTGGAATATAAAAAAAGAGTTAGATAAAGAAGTTAATAGCAATGATGAATATATGAAGACGATGGCTACAAAAATGAAGGCAAAATTTGATAAGTATTGGGGTGAATGCAATTTATTGATTTCCATTGCAGCAGTCTTGGATCCTAGGAACAAAATGAAACTTATTGAAAATTATTTTCCTGAGATATACTATTCTATTGATTTTTTAAAGTATGAGATTGAAGTTCGTGATACATTGTTCAAGTTGTTTGATGAATATGTTGAGGCTCACAAACAAAGTAATGTTGAAAGTCAATTGCAAGCGGAAGGTGGTAAGATTGCTTCAAGCTCTAGTTCATTTGGAAAAGCAAAAGTGAGGGGAAGAGCACAATTTGATAGTTTTATTCGAAATGTTGATTCAATTCACTTGGCTAAATCAGAATTGAATATATATTTGGAGGAAGGTGTTCATTTGCATAATGCAGATATAGATCCTCCATTTGATGCTTTGGATTGGTGGAGCAAAAACAATTTGAAATATCGCATTTTGTCAAAGATGGCGTGTGACATTTTATCAATACCTATTACTACTGTTGCTTCGGAATCGACTTTTAGTGCTAGTGGTAGAGTTATTGAGCCACATCGTGCATCTTTGGGTACCGATACAGTTCAAGTCTTAATGTGTGGTTGTGATTGGCTTAAAGATTATTATGGCATCAAAAGGAAAGGAAAAGTAAGTTTTGAACTTTTGTAAAACATTATTTATTTTATAGTGTGTGATAGTGATTAACACCATTGAGTTTTCCCTTATAGGTTGGCAGTGACACCATTGAGTTTTCCCTTCCATAAGCTTGAAGACAAAGTTGTGGCATATCACAATTAATGGTTAGTCTTGAATCTTGATCTATTTACATTTTTCCATAATTTTTTTCCTTTTTTTATTTTTGTTGAAGTTGCAAATTTTAGTAACACATTACATTTATAAATTTTTTTCAACTGCAGGAACTAGGAAGATGGAATGTTGCCATGTTGGAAGTTTGGAACATTAACATTTTATGGTTTTGTTATTTAGTTTTTGGAGATGATGAACATTTGATTAATATTGTTAATTTGTTTAGGTTTTGAATACTAGTTTTGCTGTTGGTTTAGTTTTTGGAGGTGATGATTGATGAATATTTTGATTAATATTGTTTATTTGTTTAAGTTTTGAATATTAAATTTGTTGTTGGTTTTGGTTTTGAATATTAATCTTGTCGAGCTCGAGCTCGTTAATGGATTTACCGAGCTTTTAACGAGCCAAGCTCGAGCTTGGCTCGTTTATGAATTTTTCGAGCTTTTAACGAGTCGAGCTCGAGCTCGAGCTCCTCATATTTGAATCGAGCCGAGCTCGAGTACCTCAAAACTCAGCTCGGCTCGGCTCGTTTACACCCCTAAGCGTAGTCGACATTTCAGGTAGGGATTCTGCCTTATTTCTTATTTGGGGTTTCGGGGGTTTCGTATTCGACGGACTCTTACTTGTTTATTTGTGTGAAATTCCCGGAGGTTGGGAATTTCTCTATTTGCACTCTTATCTGATTTGTTTCCGCAATTGCAACTGTATTATTATTTTATGTTATTATGGATTGTTTATGCGACTGGCTGCATCCTCATGCGCCATGTCTTCTGTGGGGCCCATTTCTGGTTTGTGTGGTATTTTGAGAGTCCGGATAGGACTGTACTCTGGTGATTTTCGGTGATGATGCTACGAGATTATTATTGATGGATGATTTATAGTGTGTGGGACCCACATCGGGCGACCCAGTCTACTGGATGATTTGTTGATGGTTCCGATCGGGTACGTACCTGGAGACTGGATTGAGGTGGGGTACATCCTAGGGGACGCTCTTCGATGTAGGCGATGCTATCGAGTACCTATATAGGCTCGATCCTCATCCAATCTGGGGAGTACCTGGACTGGGAGACACCTTGCGGGGATCAGGGTGGGTCCAGAGGAGGATTTTATGATGTTATATGGATTTGAGTTTATATGGATTTGAGATGGATTATGACTGTGTACTAATTTGAGAGTTGTACATGAGGATGGTAGTAGTGGAGCCCATTCAGTGTCTACCCTACATATTGATTGATTTGTTGATATTTATGATGGGTTCGGAGATTCTTTATCCTATCAGGATATTACCTTATGGTTGTTCTTTACGTATTTTATATCTTACAGGCTTTCTTACTTTATATTTGATTTACTAGAGTTGGGACATATGAGAGTGTATCACTATTTGAGTTCCTGTTCATTTCACATACATCTTGAGTTTTACTTTCTGTTTATTCTGATGATTGACATATCTCCGTATCCCTACTGAGCTTTGTAGCTCATCCCTTTCATTATCATGTTTTTAGGTGAGATAGCCGGAGTGCATGATCAGCGCAGGGATGCGTGAGGCGTGATGGTAGCTACTATTGGGATGTTTGTGTCTGTCTTTTCGTATCTATGCTACTTGGATTTTTCCGCTGTAGACTCTGGATTGCAGGTTACATTATGTTGACAGTATTTGGGATCATGGTTGAGATTCGTATATACATGTGAGACTACTACTGTAGTTATCTTGATAATTGATAGTAGCTTGGGTTTAAATCCGGTTCGGGAAAACAGAGGGGTTCCCTGCCGGTCACACCTCTGAGATTCATGGGTGCTCATCTGCACCTATCTGGGAGAGGGGCGTGACAACCCAAGTCAACTGGAGAAAGAATATTTTAAAAAGATGAATAAATCTATCATAAAACACACATAATGATTCTATCATAGCTCAAACAACTCAAATTAAAGAGTGTCTTTAGAGCCAATTACAATTGAGATAAACGATAGGCAAAGCTTCAAAATTAAAACAACTATGTGAACTTAGTATTTAAGGAATCAACTCAATACAAAGTTACAAAAAGGTGTAGAAGACAATGGTTATTTTAGAAATTTCACAAGAGGGATATCAACTCAAAATAAAGAACAGAAAATTGGGTCATTGGTTACACTGGAGAATGAGATTAGGCCTTCACAACCTTATTAAGACGAGTGCTTCTTTCTCGTACCATTAAAATTAAAATTAAAATTAAATGATACAGATGCTTCTCGATGGGAATTTATGCTGACTCCAAAATCTAATCAATACTATGATATTTAAGAAATAAGAAGAAACTAAAAAAGCTAAAAAAAATCCAATAAAAAAGCAAAGAAAAATGTGATACCCACTATTTATAATGGACAAAACAAATTTCTCCTTTTCTTTTCAAAATAAACTCTGAAAAAACAAGGTGTAAAATTCGACAAAAAAAATTGTATTTTGATTTTTCAAGGAGGGCAAAATGAGAAATTCAACTTTTTATGGTGTTGCTTTGGAGATTTTACTTCTGTTTTCGTCAGCTCGTCATACTAAAACCACATTTAGGATTTTAATATAATCAGTAACAGTCCTATTGATTGCTAATTGATACCCAGCTTAAGGTATCCAAAATAACTCAATCCTACATGTAGATACGATAGGAAGAAGAAACACTTACTAGTTTCTTGATCGGTACGACAAATTTGACAGGATCGTAAGTAGATTTCAATGCTTCAACACGTTACTCCAATTAGTAGAACCGAGTTAGATTCCACAGTACGAATACCCTTCTGATTTCTTGTTTTTCAGGAACTGGAGAAGTAGATTTTTGGGAGAGAGTTCTTAACCTCTGTTTTTCCTTGCCAATATACGTTTAACGTATATTGGCAGTTGAGAGCAGTTGTCTCCAAGACAACTGCCTCAACTCCCTTAAATAAATGGGCTGGGCTGAGTCTAGCCCACATGGGCGACCCAGCCCAAGTCCAACACTACATATCACGTCACATGATTGGACATGTAGGATTATTTTTGAAGTTCAAAAAATGTTTCTCTCCTCTGGTATTCTCTCTCTTCCCCCTTGTTTTGTGTCAATGTTCGAAACCGACATCGATCCTACGATTTTCTTCATCTATGTAGTTGATCTAGCGAGTTTGAGCTGAGGTGGGGAACGAAAGTTCATTTTGCGTATGTTTTTCACTCAATAGGTTGGTCTTACCAAATAGATTTTTCACTGGTTCTTATGCGTGTTTTTTTTCTTTCCCAAATTGTTTTAATTGTTCCATCTATTTTTAATTTGCTTTTAGGTGGTTTTTTTTTTGTTTTTATGCTTGTCATTTTTTTACGGAGTTTTTTACTAGGTTTGAGCACTTTTTTGGGATTACATTGATTACTTTTAGATTAGCAACATTTTCTAGATGTTGTAATCTATCTTTTTCATTTCAATAATTGCATGTTTGCTAGAGTTAAGAAAAAAGTCCATTTTTGATTTGTTGTTTTAATCCAATGCCTCTTTGATGTTTTCGGAATTCATTCATTGTTTCTACAATTATCTTTTTCTGTATTGCACTTATATTGTGGTTTTGTTCAATGGTATTTCTGTATTACATTGATTTTGATTTTGAAAGTTGATGCACCTCACCAAAAACGTTAGCCAACAAATATGAAAAATAAAATACGAAAAATAAAATAAACAATACCAAGAATTTTATGAGGAAAATCCAACTTGGGAAAAACCTCGAGTCTATAAGCATCCAACCTTGTGAAATAATACACTAATCGCGAATCAAGAGTACAACCCTATCTTTGATCTAAAGACATCGCTCATACATCTCATTCAGTGTTTGTTTCAAACCAACAAGATAGTGCTCGTTTTTGAAATTACCAAAAGACTTCACCTCAATGAACTACACACACCTTTGTAGATTCACAAAATAACCTCAATACAATTCTCTCCACACTGTCACCCAAGATCTCACTTTAAGAGATAACTAAATAATGAGAGAATATGAAAACACATAGAAGCAAGAATAAATGGCCAAGTTTGCAGGTAGCTTCCATAACCTTCATTCTATGATAGCCACACCTTTTATAGAGCACCATACTCATCTTGATAGACATCTCTAGATTATGATAATATCTGAATAACATATCCTAAAAAACAAATCATGATAAAGCAAAAAGGCCTAACAAATATAAGTTAATTATCCACAAATAAGATATTGAGATAACCACATATCCATTAAGTGGTGAGCGTTATCTACAGATATATATACGCGACACAACCACCTATTGCATTATCATCATAAAAAAAACATGATATTATCAACTTAAAAAGTCACGCGTGATGTTATCTATTCACCATTCAAACAGTGTATGTAAACACCATGCGAATCCCATGCAATACCACATGTGATTTTAACGACACTCATAAACCTGTTATGAAGCAACTTACCTAAGGTTACTTCATCAGCACATAATTATCTCATCATACTATTGTCATATCAGGATTTTACAAACCATCAAACAAATCAACAATCTCCCCCTTGACAATTGTGGGATCAAAATACATGCACAATCAAAATAACAGCACAAGACAACCAATATATAGCCTATGCACTTAACATTCCTCCAAGCATTCAATTTTTAATATCTAACAACAAAACAAAAGTAACTACTCCCCTACCAACCAAAAACAACTATTCCTATGCTACCAACTACTACGCAACAACCTACGAAGTAGAAAATATTCAAATATCTAAGAAGCAACATCACATCTCCCCCTCAAGCAAACATTCTCCTTTTTTTGACCCACAATCTGTTAAAGATGAGCACGCTGACGAATAAGCTGGAGAATGTCATTTGTCTCATCCTGATGTTTCTCAATTTCAATGATTCGACCCTGTAAATCAACAAATAAAATATTCCTTAATTGAATACTATGATCAACCTAGGCAACAATGTAATTCACAGTAGTGGAGAGTTCGACATGAGCAGAAGACAAACTTTGTAGTGCAGGTACCACGATATTCTTAAAACTTTCTAACACGCTCTGAAGTGAGGTGGCTTTCTTAGCAAGCAAGGTAGCCTTGCTGGACAAATCAACCACTTGTGCAAACAATTCAGAGGACACAGTTATGGAACTCTGTGTTGGGAAAACCACAGATAGAACAATAGGTGATTGCTTGGCACTCCAATGAACCGTTTTGGTAAAAATAGGCGGACGAAGTGGAATTAAATATGGAGTAAGGGTCACACCTACAAACTCTAAATACTTGGTCAAGAGAACTCCAAATGGAAATTTTATGTTTCTGGCTTGATGACCCTTGATGTGTATTACATGATGAATGATTAATAAGGGCAAACACATAAATTTTCTAGTCAACATAGCATGGAGCAATCGACAATATCTATTAGATAACTCACCATGATGCTTGGTGGGTAATATTGTGGAGCAGATAAACAAATGTAGTATCTTATGGTTAGTCTTAAGAAATTTATGAGGTAATTTTTCACCAAATTTACCTCCCCCATCCTTGCACAAATACATATGCAACTCATCTAAACTATGTTGATAAGGCAAATCAAACATATCAAATCCAGGATATTCAACCCGTGGCACATTCATAATCAAAGCTAACTTGACAATAGAGATGCCCAATCAAATGGTCTCTTTGCATTCAAAGTTCGTTCATCAAAATAAGCATCATACGAAGCTTTGGCTTCTTTGGAGATGAACCTAGAAGCTACGGGAATGGGTTTCTTGGATTTCTTCACTGGATTCTTAATAATCCAAGTAACCGGCTCCATGGTAGAGACTTTGAGTGTATCTCTCTTTCTTTTGGCCATCAATACCCAAAGATATAGAGGAGAGACTTGAGTGAAGACTAGGATAAGAAGAAGAGAGAAGTTATGGATCAAGAAGAGGTGTTGGAGAAGAAGGATAATGGAGGAGGGTATGGCTTTTAAGAGAGATGGAGATATTTTCAAACACAATCAATTTTTACAGGTAACCCGCCTCTTGTCAAAGACAAAACCAAGCAGAATTTTGAAATAATTACTAAACTGCCATTATCAATAAATGAGGTATGTTATTGAAGGATACCTTAGTACTGATGTGCTTGGAAAAACAACATGACTCAAAGATGATCCTTTAGAAAAAAACAATAAAAACAACATCCATATATATTAGATAACAAAAACAGAATGACTCCATGTATGGAATTTATTACTTTACCAGCTTTGAACAAATACGGATATAAATAAGTCACATCAGATAATGTTTCACAAATTGGACTAACTTTTTCAGGCATCATGTCTTTGAAATCTGAACCATGTTTTGAGATTTGTGAAACTTTGTGTGACTTCAAGAGCGTGAAATTAACAAAGCACAACATAATACACAAAATCAACTTTTAATAGGTTGTCAAATCTAGCACTCCTGAATGTTTGATGCAATACAAGAGTTATACACTACCCATTTTATTTCAAAAGGAGAAGCTATAATGATCATGGTGGCTTTCACAGTCATTTCAAAATGGCTTCCTTTATTTTAAGAGATACACACTTTATTTTATGTAGCTCCCTCTATTTCAAGAGATACATACCTTTTTTGGCGTAGCCCTTTCCATTGTATTTGCTTGCAAGATAGATTTTCAAAAGGTGTTGTTCAATAGACCTATCAAGGAGATTCCAAGCATTATGTTAGCATAAAACTACATGAAGAAATATGTGCAATACAAGATTGTCCAATAACATGTTCTTTTCAGATTCATGATCTGATTAGCCAATAAACTAGAACACACACAAGAATGTGACATCAATATATAAGAATTTTTCATAGATCAGTAGATATGCCACACACATGATGTCATAATGAAACTAAAAATCTAATTAATCGATATCAGTCAATTGATTTTTAGAGGAAATATATTCAAGAGATGTTAAATTACCTTCAACAAGATCACAGATGAAATGATATTGAATGTCCATATGCTTTGTCCAAGAATGTTGAACAAAATTTTTTGAATAATAATTGCACTCATGTTATCACAAAAAACAATTATACTTTCCTAATTCAATTCATAGTCGCAAATCATTTGTTTCATCTAGAGGAATTGAGTACAACAGCTGCCAGCAGCTATGTATTCAACTTCAGCAGTTGACGAGGAGATAGAGTTTTGCTTCTTGTTGTGCCATGCTACAAGGTTAGCCCCAATGTAGAAGCAACCACCATAAGTACTCTTCCTATTATCACTACATCATGCCCAATCTGTATCTGAATAGCTAGCAAGAGAGACATTAGTGTCTTGTGAATAATAAAGATCATAATTCAAAGTACCATTCATATACTTTAGAATCCTCTTTGTAGTTGTCAAATGAGATTATTTTGGATCAGTTTGATACCTGGCACACACACATACACTAAATGCAATATTAGGTCTACAAGCAATTAGGTAAAGCAAGCTACCAATGATACTTTTGTACAAGGTTTGATCAACTAATTTTCCTAACATATCATTGCTTAGCTTTACACTAGGGCTCATAGGTGTTGGTGTTGGCTTACGTGAGCATAACTCAAAAAAATTTCCCAAATTTCGAGCATATTTTGAGTGAAATGTAAAAATTCCATATTTTTGTTGTTTCACCTTAAAACCTAGAAAATATGTTAGTTCACCCATCATGCTCATTTCAAACTCAGATTTCATTAATTCACCAAAATCATGTGCAAGTTTGATAGAAGTGGATCCTAAGATTATATCATCAACAAATATTTGAGAAATATTTGAGAAATAAGTATATGCTCATGATCTTTCTTCACAAATAACGTTTAATCCACTGTTCCTCTCATAAAACCTACATTCAAAAGAAAAATGGTGAGTCTTTCATACCAAGCACATGGTGTTTGTTTGAGACTATATAATGCTCTATTGAGTTTATACATATGAGATATATGCTTTGGATCCTCAAAACCTTGTGGCTGCTTAACATATACTTACTCGTTCAATAATCCATTTAGAAATGCACTCTTGACATCCATTTGAAATCATTTAAACTTAAGTAAGCATGCCATGGATAGTAAGATATGTATGGACTCTAAACGAGCAACATGAGCAAATGTTTCATCAAAGTCTATACCTTCAACTTGTGTATATCATTGCGCTACTAACTTAGCCTTGATCCTTGTAATATTCTCATTCTCATTAGTTTTATTCTTGAATATCTAGTTTGTACCAATAATGTTGACATTATCTGGTCTCAAGTGTCCACACATCATTTCTTGTGAATTGATTTAATTCCTCATGCATTGCATTGATCCAATTTTCATCACTCAAAGTTTCTTTCAAATTATTAGGTTCAATATGAGACACATAACAATTGTAATTAACCTCATCATGGAGTTTCTTATATGTTTTCATTGGAACATTCATTTCTCCAAGAACCAAATCTTGAGGATGATTATCTTCGACTCGTTATGATGAATTCAACATCTCTGAGGTAGATTTGCTACATGCTACTTCATTTGTGTTTGACTGTTGTTGTCTTGAGGTACACTTGCTAAAATTGCTTCACTTTTATTTGAATGGTGTTGTCTTAATGAGGTAAGTTGTCTGGTGGGTACCTCAACTGGATCTACACTTGTACCCGTTCTAACATGAACTCAGTTGGAAATGTAACAAGAGGTATTGATTGCTTTAGTCCAATATTTTTGAGCAAAAGTTTTGGCATGCATCATAGTTCTTGCCATTTCTTGAAGAACTCGGTTCTTCCTTTCCATTACACCATTATGTTGTGGTATTTTAGGAGCTGAATATTCATGCTTGATTCCAAGTTCACTACAAAACAAATCAAATTTAGCATTTTCAAATTATGTACCATGATCAATTCAATATTTACACAAATGAAAACCATCATCTTTCTTTAGGTTTGCCAACATCAAAAAAAGATTATAGAATACATCAAATGTTTCAGATTTTTTATGCAACAAGCTTACCCATGTGTACCTTGAAAAATCATCTACAATGACAATGATGTATTTCTTACCTCTAATGCTTTTAATTTGAGTTGGTCCCATAAGATTCATATGAAGATTTTCAGATGGCCTTATAGTACTGATAATACTAACCTTCTTATGAGTTACTTTGGTTTGCTTACCCAATTGACAAGGACCGCACAATTCCATTTTAGAACCAATCTTTGGTAATCCTCGAACAATCTTTGAATTGCATATTTTTTGAAGATCATGAAAGTTTAGATGCCCTAATCTTTCATGCCATAATCTATCAAAGAAAGATTCAATTATAGAATTACACATAATTTTTTGAATAATAGGAATTGTATAGCAATTGTCACTTGACCTTTTTCCTTGCAAAACATAACTTGATTAGTATCCAAGATTCTACATTTACTCTTATTAAACACAATTGTATAATTTGAATCATATAAATGACTAATACTACTAAAGTTTGATTTTAAACCTTCAAACATACAAGACACCTTTTAGTACACAATTACTTGAAGTTTTGACTGTACCTATGCCTGTAATTGATGCAAGAATGCCATCACCAAAAGTGACTTTTCCACAATCATACTCTTCAAATGATGAAAACAATGTTTAATTCCACTAATGTGACGAGAGCATCCATTGTCTAAGTACCAAGAATTCTCTTTGAAAGCATTCAAAGCAGTATGAACAACTAAGCATTTCAAATTTGATTTTTTGATCCAAACTTTCTAGTACTTAGAAGACTGAGATAGTTGACTCTTCGCTTGAGGATGCTTTGGAAGATGTCCCATTCTTTGAGAAAGAATATTAAACCTATTATTGAGAAATTTCTTTTGAGACGATGTAGAATTAGTTTTTTCAACATGATAAGATTTTGAAAAACCATATAATTTGTGACAATATGGACGTATATGACCTCTAATGCTACAGTAATGACATGCAAGAATGAAATTAACTTACCTTGAAAAGACCACTTTTTTTTTCATTTGTTAACAAGATTTTATTTAAAGAATGGCTTAGCAGTCCTACGAAATCTTTATGAAGTGTCATTATTTTGAAAGAAGATGTTTGATGTCTTACCTTGATAGAAATGGTAGAAGTCTTCTCTTCTTGTTCCAAAGTTTTTGATGATGAATGCACAAAATGCACATGCATATGAACCAAATTTTGAACACTCACCTTTTTCATATCATAAGCCACATGTTTCATTGCTTAACCATTGTTTATCTAGAATATCCTGCAATTTGTTAGATCCTGACTTGAATTTGTCAATATATGAACATACCTCTTGAGCATGTGTTCTCTTTTATTTTCTGCCCCAGTGAAATAGGTTACATCAGAGGTTACCTCAACTGGGTAAAGTGCTTTAAGATCTAGAATTTTTCTTGTAATTTCTTGATGTTGCTCTTGCTTCATCCAGATCACGAGTAAGTATCCCATTTTCTTTGACAAGCTTTATTTTCTCTTTCTTGCCCTTGACACATTCATCAATAGGATTATTATAAGCTACTTGTAGCTCACACGTGTCCATCTTAGAATCACTATCATATGTATTAAATCTACTTGTCATGTTTGATGTCACGGCTGGAAATGCTACTAAACCCTTTGGTCTTTCATCTTCTTTTTCAGAATATGAATCTTTTTGTATGTCATCATTTGTGGAACTAGTATACACCCTTTGTTTCATTTTCTTACTTGCACACTCCTGCGCAAAATGACCAAAAGCTTGACATTTAAAACACTTGATTTTCTTAAAATCTTTACCTAATTTTTCTTCTTTCTTTGAGTTAATCGTTGACAATTCTTCCTTTTTGAACTCTTGAGGCTTTTTGCTCTTCATAAATTTCTTGAATTTTTTTTATTAGTAAAACAAATTCATCAAAATCATTAGTGGATTTAAGAGCAATACCTTTTGACTTACGTTGAGATAGAAATTTTATCTCGTAAGTTTACAAAAATCCTTTTAATTCTTCAACCTTGACAGAATCAAGATCTTTACTCTCTTGAATAGCTGCAACTTTGATCACGAATTTTTCTAGAAGAGATCTTAGATTTTTTCTAACGATCTTACTTTGAGAAATGGGCTCACCAAGAGTAAATGATGAATTAGAAAGATCACTTAACTTAGCATAACGTTTATCAAAATTCTCATTTTCCTCCATTCTAAGAGTCTCAAACAAGGTAGTTATATGCTGCAGCTTAGCATTTTTTTTATAGTAGTTGTTGCTTCATGTGTAACCTCCAACAAATCCAAAGCCTTCTTAGCAATTTCGCAATGCGAGATTCTATGAAACTCATTAATTGTCAATGCTAAGGGAAAATGCAATGGTTGAATTTTGAGGGAGAATAGGTAATGTGTTCTTTTGCTAATGTGGTTGTATTGGGAGATGTGTTTTGGTGATGTGGATGATAATGTGGCTTGACTTTTTGTAAAAAAGTTTAGGACCCATTATGAATTTTGGTGTAATTTTGTTTGAGAATGGATGAGAGAATGGAAGAGTAGATGGTTGGATAATGGTGTCTTACTGATGTGGCAATATAAGGAGATGTATTTTGGTGATGTGGATGTATTAGAAAGTATGTTATGTTGATTTGATTGTATTGAAAGTTGTTTTTTTTATGAGATAGAAGTGGGGTACATTTTTTGAATTTAATGGCCCAAATAACAAACCTTATTACAGTTGCCAAGAATAAAGCATTGATCGCTTTGCTAGAGTTTCTTGGCTCGAGATGTATGTGGTTCTTTGCTAGAGTTTTTGATGGTCGGTGAGCCAAAGGATAAACTCAAATTACTTGTGTTGCTTTGGGGTTATAGATGACTTTACTGATAATTTATTGGATGTGGATTGGAATTTGTTGTGTGGTTATAATTTCATAATGAGGATGGTTGTTTTGTTCATTATCTTGGATTGTTGATGTTTCTCACTTTCCATAGAATTCGTAGTTTTTTAAATTGCTTTGGTGTATATTATGTGGTACCAGTTCTCAAGTAATCCATCTTTTACGAGAAAAATGCGTCAGTGTTCTATCAATAAGATTGTATTGATGTTATAAAACTGCTGGATGCACTATGTCATGTGATAATTAGAAAATCTACTCTATACCTCTTAGGGAGAAATCATTCAAAGATGCCTTTATACAACAATGTTTAATTGTAAAAGATGAATTAGAGTTTTTACATTGGAGGCTTGATACAGATATTTTAGCACAGAGGATCTTTCTTTATACATGCAATTTGTTAGCTCTGGAAGGAAATACAAATCTTTGTTGAAAAAAAATACGAAGGGATATTTTATTTTATGTTAGATATATATGGTATGTAAAAAGCTATCATTATGTTCTCTGCGTTCTACTTTGTTATGGTAATATTTATATTCTCTTGAATTAAATTTGTTTTGATCGACTGTGATACAAGTCTTTGAATTCTTGTTTGATTCATAATCATTGAAGTACTTTTTTCATTTTACTAGACTCATGTATATCATCTCTTTGGGTTGAAGATGTCTTGGGTTTCGATGTTCACCTTGTATCCCTAATTTAGCATTAAATAAATTGGATTTACAATGATTATATAATATTTGTTCATTGAGGTGTTGGTTAGTATATTGCATGTTAATATGACGACAGAACCGTTTGGGGTGGCATTGGATGTCATCATGAAAGGATTTTTGAGAAATTTTTTTTATGGAATTCTCATCCATTGGATGGAGAGGATTTTATGAAGTTTGTGGGTAAAGTCTTTCAATATATTAATCCACACAAGACACTTAATTATTAAATTCCAATCATACTAATTTAATAGTATGGTCGAGATAATCGACTGTCGATAAAAAAAAGGGAACCGAGATTCCATCCATTATTTTTATTAGTTGTTCAACATGTTAATGTGTAATTTATTTGAAACATGCTTATATGTTAATTATATGAATGATTTGGTGTTATTTGACTTATGTGTCAATTATATTATTTAATATGTTAATATGTTTGATTAGGGGATTAACAATAATTTCAATATCGTTTAATCCACAAAAACTTGGTTCTCAACATTTTAATTTTGTTTTTATTTTTACTTTATTTTTCGTTTTAATTTAATTTTCATTTTTATTTTTTATTTTTATTTTTCCATTTTTTTATTTATACTTTTAAATATTCATATTGTATATTTCATTTCTGTGTAAAAATTATATTGAAAATCTTAACCTACGATAAAATTAATTTGGGGAATGCATTGGATGCACCCTCAGAAAGACTCTTGTGGTGTGATGTATCTTGCAAATTTGACCATTGAATTGAAGAATTTCATGAATCTCAATATTAAACTCTCAATATAGTTTTTATATTTTCTAAAATTATTTTACCGCAATTCGATATAATTTTTGTATAATTATTTTACCCTATATACGTATTTTTTTCACAATTAATATTTTAAAAATCGTTTAATGGGATAATAAAAATTAAATTGGCAACTTTTTTAAAACAGACGTTGTGGGGTGCCTTACACCTTCCCCATACGTAACAAACTCACTTATCAATTTTTTTCTGGATTTTGGTAGACCAAAATATTTTTATGGTGACCAATTGCACCTATTCAATTGGTGGTGACTTTTTTTATTTTTTTATTTTTTTTTTGAAAAAAAAATTCTTTCGCAAAACCGGTTGCGACATCGTTCATCTATAGATTTTAAATAAGCTATCATGTGAGCTTTTCAATATGAGTAATTTGAGTCATTGAAATGTGGTATTTGATTGTACGAGTTTCCATATTGACACCTACTCTGATACCACTTGAAAGTGGATGCAGCTCACCAAGAACATTAGCCAACAAATATGAAAACTAAAATGCGAAAACAAAGAGAAGAAGAAACAATAGTAAAGAATTTTACGAGGAAAACTCAATCTGGGAAAAATCTCGAGTTTATGAGCGACCAACCTTGAGAAACAATCCACTAATCATGAATCAAGAGTAAAATCCTATCTTTGATCTAAAGACATCACTCGTACATGTCATTCAATGTTTGTTTCGACCTCACTCACCAACAAGGTAGAGCTCGCTTTTGAAATCCCTGAAAAACTTCACCTCAATAACTACACACAGCTTTGTAGAGTCACTTATGAGAGAATTTGAAAACACATAGAAGCAAGAATCAATGACCAAGTTTGCATGTACCTTCCGTAACCTCCAATCTATGATAGTTGCATCTTTTATAGAGCACCATACTCATCTTGATAGACACCTCTATATTTATAATGATAAAGAGAAAATGCCTAACAAATATAGGTTAATTATCCACAAATAAGATATTGAGATAACCACTTATCAATTAAGTGATGAGCCTTATCTGCACATATATATACATGGCACAACCACCTATTGCATTATCATCATAAAAAAATATTATATTATCAACTTAAGAAGTCACACGTGATGTTATCTAGTAACCATTCAAACTGTGTACATAAACACCTTGTAAATCCCATGCAATACCACACGTGATTTTAACGACACCCATAAACTTGTTATGAAGCAGCTTACCTAAGGTTACTTCATCAGTCCATAATTATCTCATCACACAATTTTCATATGATAGGATTTTTACAAACCAAGATAATGTTTATTTAGAAGATGTTCACTGTGTTGCACTGTTTTTGTTGTTTGCTTTTTGTGATTTTGGATTGATTTTTTGGCATGACATTGATTTTATTTATTTGGTCAAGTGCATGTTTTGTTGTTTTAAATATAGCGCTTGTTTGGTAAGGCGTATACCAACTTATACGCTAACTTATAAGCTAGCGTATAAGTTGGTATACCAAACATGGACTAAGATTAGCTTATAAGCTCAAAAATATAGTATAAGCTAAAACCAACACATGTCACCCAAAGTTTAACGAAATTTGTTCAATTTATAGGAAAACCCCCGCAGTCAGTCGTCCGTTTCAACCAGATTGCACATTCCTTCTCACCTCTGGAAAACCCTCGCAGCCAGCGCGCCCTTGCAATCGTTCGCCGCTGTACAGATTTGCACCGTCGACGACCAAGCCGCCGTCACAAGTATCAGTTCCCCTCTCATCTGCCTCTCTCAAAACACCCTGTTCCGTTTATTTCAGCCCTTGCATATCAAGGTTTTGTGTTTTCGTTGTGAAATGTCGAGGTCGCCGGATGTAATACATTCGGCCATTGCCGTCCCAAGTCCCATCCTATTTCGATGTCCTCTTCTTTGACATCAAAATTAATTTGCCCTAGAGGATCACTACTGTGGTGATTGGAGAAAAACTAAAATTCTTGTTCAGGCGTGAAATGTTGCGGGTTGTTCGATAATTTTGCTGTCACTAAATTGTTCGATAACTGATTGTACACTCATGTGATGATTAAATGTGTATTGTTCATAAAAGTGTATTACCTATTTCTATACAAGTGATTCTTGTTCGAATGTCGGAATTCTTATATCATATATTTTTATCAGATTTTTGCTTAACTTTTTTGTTGTTTCATTATATTTTTATTTCTTTTGGAACACTCCTCTTCATGGGACATTGGACTTCTCTTCATGGGACATTGGATAGTTGAAATAAAAATATAATGAAACAACAATTATTTTGAATTCTCTGTTTGTGTTTGTATCTTTGATTATCTACTTGTTAAATCGTTCACTTGTTGAACTTTCCATTGCTTTATGCACATATACTGCTACAATATAGATAATTTAACATGAACAAAAGAACTTTCCTTAAAATATTCTTCTAAATCATATTGACTCCTTCACCCCCACATTTGTTGATCCTTCTGTAATTCTTAAACATTAACCCCTTTGTTAGTTAAAAAGGTTAAGCACGGAACTGTTTATTTTTGAATAAAGAGAGCATGTTGTGGTATAAATAGGGTGACACTTGGATTCTCTTTAGGAAAAATTGACCTTGTAAGGTTGCATTTCATCCGAAATCATATCATTCTCCTATGAATACTGTAAATGCAGTTTGAACTGTTACCCTGTGAATGCACTGATAATGCAAATTGTGGTGAATTTTTAAATGTCCCAATGCTTATACAGTTATTAGATATCATCTCATGCAGTTTAGGACTTAGATAAATTTTATGGTCACTCAATGCAAACTGTGGTTAAATTTGGGGGTCCTTGTTCTAATTTATTTTTCCTTAATGCACCTTTCATGAGTGGATGAATGCATTCATGAGTGGAAAATTTCACCTACAATTATTTCTCTGTATGCTTTTATCATTGTGTTATTGTACTACTTAGGGTTGTTTTAAGATGATTTGCTTCATTTATTGTACTGTGGTGAAGTTTATTTTAGTTTGACTACTTCTGCTCATACATTGGTATTGGTAATTGGTCATATCATCTAGTTTAGGACTTTAGATAAATTTTATGCTCACTCAATTTCAGTGTTCTAGTTTTGTTATTTTTTCAATGCTCCTTTCATAAGTGGAAATCTAGTGAGTCTACAATTTCATACATTTCACCTAGGCTTATTTGATGTCGAGACCCCGGTAAGCAAGTCATGACCCAATCTGAGAATGAGAAAACCAAATGGGAGGAGTGGTATGTTGATGCATTGGTCGATATCTGTGTGGAGACTCTTGAAGAGATCACAAGGACACCAGGCTCACCTATGCCAAAGATGGAATAGGATGGAATTGTAAAAAAGTTCCATGAGAGTACCAGCCTCCCATACACAAAGGCAACCCTAAAGAATAGGTGGGATCAGTTGAGAAAGGATTGGTCTCTGTGGAGTCGAATGACTCAGAATGAGACAGGTATAGGTTGGGACGAGGTAACTAAGAGAGCCATCATGTCGGACAATTGGTGGGACCTCAAAATTTAGGTAAGTTGAATTAAATTCTATTGTTAACAAATGCTGATCTGTTTTTACTAATTAGTGTGCTTAGTATATGCTGGTTTTGTTTTAATAATGTTTTTAAATATCCTGCAGGAGAACAAAGAGTATGCAAAGTTTTGGAAAAATGGGCAGCACCTTCGAGTCCCATCGAGTGGAGAGAATTTTCGGATGAACCCTATAGAGGATGAAGTTGTGGAGACTGACTGGTTCGAGGGGTGTGACCCGGATGCATACATGCCCTACTCGGTTGAAGATAGCATTGGAGTCCAGCATGAGCCAGAGAAATCCACTGGGACCTCACCAGCAAAGAAAACCCCCTATTTGAAGAAGAAGTCCATATTGCCTAGGAGCACAAATTTTGTAGCCAGATTGAGGACATCTTCATCAGATCCAGTAGGTACTCCTACTCCAAAGAAAAGGAAGAACATTGACACAATTGCCATAGCAATGATTGCAGAAGCACTACAGGTTCAGAATGAAGAAGCAGCTGCGCGTATGAGTGAGAGAAGGGCATCCTCAACTGCTGCCCATTCAGCTGCAACTACTAATTCAGGGCCTGATGAGGTGTTGTCCATCCTCAATCAAATGTTTGAAGATGGCCAGCTGACTGAGGATGTCTACTTGCTGGCTTTGGAGAAGATAGATAACCCTATCTTATGTCGTGTCCTTCCTAGGATGGTGCCTAGTGTTCGCCGTCATTTTATTACTCGGTTTGCGGGTGAGGAGGCCAAGTGAGAATGTTTGTTGTGTTGAGAGAATGAATTGGATGTATTGGTAGAGTTATTGAACTGAGTTTGTTTTTCCATTAGAATAAATTGAACAACTGAGAGTTAATTGTTGGATTTCTTAGTAGAATAATTGTAGTACTAAGTTTTGTTATTGAAGAACCGAGTATTGTTTTGTTGAGCATTCTTTCTTTTTTACTAGTTTTTTTTTATGTTGCATTGTTTGAACTACTAGTTTTGTTGGAAATCTCTAGTGACTGAGTTCCAGATTGAACATGCCCAGCACATTTATTTTAGAGCTTATTGTTTTGTTTTTTTTTTTTGCAAATGTCTAGCAGGTTTTTTTTTACAAATGTCCAGCACATTTATTTTGTGTTTTTCCAGATTGAACATGCCCAACACATTTATTTTAGATCTTATTGTTTTGTTTTTTTTACAAATGTCCAGCAGGTTATTCTACAATTTTTTGTAGTGGCTTTTTTTTACATCTATTTGACAGTTATGGATACTTCTAGCTCTGATGAAGAATATGAGAACCAAGTTTATTTTAGTTCGATGGCTGCCGCTGTGGCTTTGTATTATGTCCAGCACTATGGATCTCCTCCAGTGCCACGAAATCGGTGTAGGACATCATCATTAATGGGTGCACAGTGGGTTACAGAGATCTTGAATGGAAATCCGGTTAGGTGTCAGGAAAATTTTCACTTATCTGTAGATACATTTAGAGCATTATGCACTGATTTGGCGGAACGGTACATGCTAGAATCAACTGGGCATGTTCAAATTCCAGAGATGGTAGCTATATTTCTGCTGACTGTGGACATGGAGTAAGTAACAGAATATCCTGTGAGCGTTTTCAACACTCTGTCGAGACCATTAGTAGGATATTCAGCACCGTATTGCAGTCGGTGTACCAGATGGCGATCGATGTGATTAGGCCTAGAGAAAATCAATTCTCAGAGGTCCCAACAAAGATAAGTAGCGATCGACGATTATGGGCGTTTAGCAATGCGATAGGAGCGATTGATGGTACACATATAGCAGCAGTGATACCGCGGGCATCACAAATTCCGTATATCAACCGAAAAGGTTTCGTGTCATAGAATGTACTGGCGGTATGTGACTTTGATATGATGTATTTATTTGTTGCTGCTGGATATGAGGGTTCCACTCATGATGAGCGCGTACTAGACCATGTGCATTCTGTTCCGGCATATAACATTCCGCATCCGCCAGAAGGTATGTTGCAGGTTTTAAGTTTCTAATTTGTAATTAATGATCGTACATTGGAAGAAATGTTGTTAACGAATTGGCGTTACTTGTTCAGGGAAATATTACTTGGTGGATGCAGGTTATGCTAACAAGTCGGGTTACCTTGCGCCTTATAGGGGTGAAAGGTATCATTTGCCAAACTGGAGGAATGGGCGACGCGCCAGTGGACCACGCGAGAAGTTTAACCGTAAGCACGCATCTCTCCGTAGTGTCATAGAAAGGACATTCGGTGTTACAAAGATGCGGTGGAAGATTCTTAATAATATGTCGCGTTTTAAGTACGGGACACAGGTAGACATTGTAGTCGCATGTTGTGCATTGCACAATTATATTAGACGGAGGAGCCGGAGTAACGAGGAGTTTGAGATTGTGGGGGACGAGTCCAGCAGTTCCGTTCTCCATGAAGAAGGACCGGAAAATGCAGAAAGTGATGTTTGTATAGACGACCACAACATGAGTGTGATTAGAGATATGATTGCTAATGCACTAGGGTAGTTTATTGTTATCAATGTAAATGTGTACCACGATGATGTTGTAAGACATGTATGTATAATTAATTAGATTAAATGTATGTTATTATTTTTTTTAAAAAAATATGCTAGGTAGTTAATGATTATTCTATTTATTTTTAAAAATAAATTAAAATGATACTTATTTTTTGTTTAATTAAAAAATTACTCTAAATGCCAAAATAAAATAAGTAGGAAATAAGTTAAAATGATACATATTATTTGTTTAATTAATTAAGTAGATGAAATGCCCCTAAGTGTAATTTTGACAGCTTATACTCTATGTAAAACATACACTCTACCAAACATCACTCAACTTATTTCACAGCTTATTCTCACAGCTTATGCACTAACTTATACTCTATGATAAATACTCTTTACCAAACAAGCGCATAGTGTTGTTGTGCAAATTATTCGCAAGAGCACAAAATCGTTAACAAATAATATAATGATCAAAGATCGAATATCAAACCCTCAAGGAATATTTAATTCAATCAACTATATATTACCAATTCAATTGCAAAATGTATCTGAATACAAAATTTAGTTTGAATAATTGAAGAATTAATTAATAAAAAAATTAATAGCAACAAACATGTGAAACAAGAATCAAGATTAAGAAACACTAGAACATATGATTTCACCGTAGCTATGTCAATTGAATCTCAGTTAAATAAACATTGGACAATTATTCTTGTTATTAGTGGATTTTCCCTAATTTAATTGACACACCTTCTCAGACTATATCAAAACTACTCATAATCAACAATCGTCTCTTTCAAGCACAATTCAGGAAATCAAAAGTGCATGAAATCAATGGCGAACCATAACAATACTTCATAAATTATGAATCTATGTTTGATATTCATTCAATTTATGGCATTCATGATACAATCAATACCCCTTTCTTCCTTTCAGATGAAACAATAATAAATCAATCAATCAAAATTGGTCAGATGTTTAATAGCATTAAGAACAATCTTGGACACACAGCTCTAGTAATGGAAATTAGTTCATGAAAATAGTTATAGAATCAAAGAAAAAAAATTACAACCCATCTACGAATGTAGAGAATGAACCAGATTTCATAATTGCATTTGTCTTTATTCCCGCAATTTTTTCCTAAAATTTTCTCAATTGTGTCTTTATGCTGCCTTTATGTGTCTCCCCCTTTGTTTACTGTCATTCTCCTATTCTCATGAGACTTCTCCAATTACTCTACAAAAACCCTCCTTTTACTTTGTCTCAAATACCCCTTTAATGAAGTTGAAATTCTTAAAATACTCTTTTATCGTTGCATATTCCATCCAAATTTTATTGTCTGCAAAGATGACCATTTTACAGTTACCTAATGCAAGAATTTAAGAAACTTGAAAACAAAATATATGTATCCCTTCCCCTTATAGCTTTCCAATACATCATAAATCACTTTTTTTTTGGGCAGTAGAGTGAAAGTTACAAGGAAAATAGTGAAGGATACTCAAAACCGTTAGGTTTGTACGTTGCTGACTTCGCACCTCACAACTTCTTTATGTATGGTAAAAAATTAACAAAATTTATATCCACATGAAGCTTGAGATGTGTAGTTTCTAACGTTACAAGAATCACTTGAATTGAAATTTTACAACAACCACAATGATTGGTTGAATGACTACACGTCAAAACTGAAATTTCATATTAGCATATGCTTTGATAGCATTTCCATCTTCCACTTTTTGTACCCGAATTAGTCCTAGTTCATCCAAAACCTGTATAAATCATTCAAACAACTCATATGTGGTATATTTAACAATTTTTAAGCAATATTGAAATCTCATATCACACATTAAAATGCAAAGTGACAATACAAAACTCAAAAACTCATTTTTTGTAAAGTAGAAAGACATTCTTTCTTCCAAAAGTTCATGATGGCTTATTAGATTGAAATGACCATACGCACAAGTCATAAATGACTCATACTTACTACTCAAAGCATGAAATAATTAAAATAGTCACAAAAATGAAATATGACCTACTAAAGCTCAATTTGTGCATAAAACAATTGAAAACACTCTTGAACCAACTGATATAGAACAAAAGTATCACTTATAAATCTATAAATCATAGAGTTATCACACCCACAAACTTATCATTTTTCAAGTCCTCGAAAAAAAAATACAACACAAACACCTAACTAATGAGCAAAGAGCGAGAGCATGGGAGTATTTGAATCTCAATTAAAGCCTCAAGAGTCAAACATCAAGTATAGCTCCAACAAAACTCTAAACATGGAAAATACTCTAGACTTCAAACCCAAAATCAGCTCCCCCTCATAGAACCAATCAATGCGCATAAAATCCTATTGAATAAACTCAATCTACCGCAACCCATATGAGTTTATGCAAACAAGTGAAAAAGTGTAAAAATCTCTAAATAATGAATATGTTTGAACTCCATAAGCTTGTTTTTCACTCTACTCTCCTCTAATGTA
Organism: Euonymus europaeus; assembly: GCA_963580455.1. Classification (NCBI taxonomy): domain Eukaryota; kingdom Viridiplantae; phylum Streptophyta; class Magnoliopsida; order Celastrales; family Celastraceae; genus Euonymus; species Euonymus europaeus. Next base: position 8,977,290 of record OY756957.1, on the reverse strand, counting down.
TGAAAAATGCATCACCAAAGATCATTATGACTTTATTAAGCTTGTAAGGTTAAGGCTTGGGTAGGGATAAAGTCATTTAAATTGACTTACCACCATAGGCATATCAATCAAAGTAACCACTCACAATAACCACACTCTCATTCCTATATGTAATAACACATGTCAACCCCCAACTTGAATCAATGTCATTCAACCAATACAATTCAATGCTCTTTTATTCATGCAAACATTACTTTTTCTCTTGTTCTTTTGTTCTTTTTTTTTCTTCTTTTGTGATGCCACAACCCCCAAACTTGATTTCTATCTTTGTGTGTGTGTTCTTACCCAAAAACAAGCCAACAATACTAAGAACCTTTATACACCCTTTTTTCTCACTTTTCCCAATTTTCACACAAACACAAACACAAATCATCAATCATTATTGTTCATCACTCATGTAACAATAATGATTGATATGCCTTGGTGCAAGATGCAAAGAGAAAATAAATGAACAGTAGTGGTTAATAATGTATAGTTGACAAAGAAAATATGCTTATAGACTCAAAGGAGTGACAAGGGATATAATCATGCAAAAGATGCCTAGAAAGGCTCAATCGACCCAAAGATGGCCTAGCATTTACTTAGTGATGCAAATCCTAGGATTTTGCCTCAAGTATCATTCAAACAAGTTATAGAGTTCATTTGAGACCACACAGAAACCATTTTATTCACATAAGCCTTCTCTACGTCATACCTTGGTCAAATGCACCGAAAGTATGCTCAATATACATGAAAGACTCCAAAATAGGAAAAACCAGTCCGAGATTCAAGTACTCAAACAAAAACCATATTCATCATTTTTCCAAAGCTATACTTAGTTCAATTGTTATCATCATCGGATATTGGTCATAAAACACAACCTACTCAACAACTTTAAGCTCAAAAACATAATATTTTTATTTTAGTTTAATGACAAACATAAACAAACTACTCTCCCAAACTTTAACTACACATTGTCCCCAATGTGATAAGTAAGCAAACAACTCAAACAACATGTAAAAGAATGAAAACTGAAAGTTAAAGATGCAAAGGTGAGGGAACTTAGCTGGTTTTGAAGACCCACAATGCCATCTATAGCAAAAGAAAATACCCAATTCTCCTCCTTAGGTTATCACCCATGTGGTGCTAAGTTTTACGTCTTCAGCCAGACATAGTACTTGAAACATGAATCACTCTACGTCATCAAGCATCCAAGAAGCTCGTTGTCTATCAAAATTGGCTTCAAACAGTGCCCATTCACTTTGAAACTATATCTGTTTGGATCTTGTTGAATTTCAATAGCTCTATGAGGAAATATTTGCACAACAATGAAAGGACCAAACCATCTAGATTTTAATTTACCCAAAAATAGTCGTAGGAGTGAGTTAAACAACAATACTCTTAGCCCCACAAAGAAGTCTTTTCGAACAACATTCTTTTCATGCCACTTCTTTTTACGGCCTTTAAAAATTTGTCAGCTTTCATAAACTTCATTTCAGAGTTCCTCTAACTCATTCAGCTATAAACACCTCTTCTCACAGCCAAATTAAGGTCAAAATTCAAAGCTTTAACAGCACAAAAAGTCTTATGTTCAAGCTCTATTTGTAGATGACATGTTTTGCCAAAAACAAGCTTATAAGGTGACATTCCAAGAGGAAACCACAAAAATATAGATTGTAATATCTTAGCTGTGATTTTCGCTGACCCATAGTGACCTCCACAAGCCATGGCTTGACAATGTCGTGATACATCCTCCATCTCTAACTCGGGCACACACCTCCGAATAATATGATCCTTGTAATGTTTCCATAGATAAGGATCATCCCAATAATAGTGTTTGACATAGGAAAAGAATTTTTCTTTGGTGCGTAGACAAGCTTGTAGGAATTACTCAGTTAGATACATAGGTCTTCTAGTTTGTCGACCATGTACAATTTTTCATCGAAAAAGGACTCACTAATAGGGACCATGTCACTGCCATCCTCATGCACCAGTCGCGACAAATGGTTTGCCACAACATTTTTGGACCCTTTCTTGTCTTTTATCTCAATATTGAACTCTTATAGAAGAAGAATCCATTTGATAAGCCTCAGTTTGGCTTCTTTCTTGGACAATAAATATTTCAATGTTGAATGATCATAGTAAACAATCACCTTTGAGGCAATCAAGTAAGAGCAAAATTTATCCAAAGCAAATACTATTGCCAACAGCTCTTTCTCTGTAGTTGCATAATTCAACTAAGCATCGTTGAGTGTCTGACTAGCATGATAAATGAACTTTAGAGCCTTCTCTTTTCTATGCACAAAAACAACCCTAACAACATAACCACACACATCGCACATAATCACAAACGATAGGTTCCAATTAGGAACGATAATTACAGATGTTGTAGTGAGCTTCTCTTTGAGAAACTCAAATGCCTTCAAACACTCTTTATTGAAATCAAAATTAGCATCCTTTGAGAAGGAGGGTTTTTTAATTTTTGAAAAATCCTTAATAAATCTCTAGTAGAACCTTGCATTTCCTAAAAATCTTTGAACAACATTCACACTTGTCAGAGGGGGAAAATTTTAAGATGGTCTCTATTTTTGCCTTGTCAAATTCAATGCCCTTTGCTGAAATTTTGTGCCCAAGCACGATGCCTTCTTGTACCATAAAATTTTAATTCTCCCAATTTAAGACCAAATTAGTTTTCACATACCGTTGAAGCACCAATGATAAGTTGTTTAAACAAGCATCAAAAGATTAGCCAAAGATTGAAAAATTATCCATGAGGACCTCAATAAATTTCTCCACTATATCTAAAAATATGCTCATCATACATTGCTGAAAAGTGGCAGGTGCATTTCACAAATCGAAAGGCATCTACATATATGCAAACGTACCCAAAAGGGCATGTGAAATTTTTCTTTTCTTGATCTTCAGAATATCCATCCAAAAAGAAGTAGTAAGCATATATGGCCAATCTCTTAATCATCTTATGAATGAAAGGTAAAAGAAAGTGATCCTTGCATGTAGCATTGTTGAGTTTCATATAATCAATGCATACTATCCAACCAAAGACAGTACGTGTAGCAATTAACTCATTAGAATTATTTTTTACCATCATCATGCCTCCTTTCTTTGGCACAACTTGAGTAGGACTCGCCTAATTACTGTCAGAAATCACATATATGATTCTCGCATCCAAGAACTTCAAAACTTTGGCCCGAAAAACCTCATTCATATGTGGATTTAATGTTTATTGATGCTTGAATAAAGGCTTTTAGTCATCCTTTATTAAAATGCAGTGCATACACATGGATGGGCTTATCTCTTTAATATCCGCAATGGTCCACCCAACAATTGTCTTATGCTCCCTCAAAACACACAAAAGTTTCTCCTCTTCAAGTGAATTCAGATTTTCAACAATAATAACTTGGAGAGTCTCATTCTCTCCAAGATAAACATATTTTAAGTGTGTTGGTAATAATTTGAGTGTCAATAAAGGTCCTGAAATCACACTCGATAAAGGCTTTGAAGGTGCCAAACCAATTTCTTTAAACTTTTCTCTCCTCTATGACTGAGTTGACTTACTGGAATCAATATAATGAGCACATTCACCAATTGTGGGGTTGCCATCAGCTGCTGTAATACTTTTTTGCAATGTTGTCTCTAAGATATCAGCTTTTAGTTGTTCTTCAAAGTCTTCCATTATCAACCTATCAATAATGTCTAAGCTGAAACAATTTATGTATCGTGTTATCACTTATTTACTTCATTAAACACCGAAAAAGTGACTGTCTCCTCTCCTATTCTCATTGTAACCAAGCCTCCACGTCGATAGTGTGGAGCTGTAATTAAGAATGGATGGCCCAAAATCCGATGTGTATTTGAGTCTCTCTACATGTCTAGGACCATAAAATCTGCCAAAAAAAAATCAACTTTCCAATCCTTGCCAAGACACCTTCAATAATGCCCTCAGGATAAGTGATAGAGTGATTGGCCATCTATAAAGAAACTTTAGTTGCCTTAATATCTCCAATGCCCAAAGTCTTTGCAATTGATAATGGTAAAAGGTTGATGCTAGCTACTAAGTCACATAGCGCTCACTCAAAAAATTGGGTGCCAATCACACAAGAAATTTTGAAACTCCCTCTATCACTCATATAATCAATTTTGCTAGTAAGGGAAGAGATTTATGCACTTAGCATAGCCAATGCATCAAGCTCAAGCACAAGGGCTGGTTTAGGATTGATCCTTTAGCTCGGTCATCGGTAGTTGTTTGTGGCCATTATTTCTAGTAATTCTCATACCTTTCGATGCCTTTCATATTAGTGCGCCACTAGATATAGCATCAAACAAAGTATAGATATTTGCACCTACCCATTATGAATAGTTTGCATTTGGATCCACTCTGGAATCTCATGGTATGGATAATTTCTCAACAAATCTTTGAATCTCTCACAAACCTCGCAAAGTGGAGCCTTGTCATATTGAGTAAATGTCATAATTTCTTGGTGGAGCCATGTAGTCTTTGCAAGTAGGAAATATTTTACCAAGAATTTTGTATTTAGATCATCCCATGTCCAAATGGAGTTTGTAGGCCTCGAATACAACCATTGCTTGGCCTTTTCCTTCAGGGAAAATGGAAAAAGCCTCCTTTTGATAGCATCATTAGAAACACATTGAATTTTGAAAGTGTCACATATCTCCTCTACCAGCTCTTTGGAGTCGAAGTTGAACTACCTATCCTCTTCATACCATTAGGTAAGTGTGTGAGGTTGGGAGTTGATGTTCACTTTGGTCCTTTAAATTCCCTAAGATTGTTGGATTTCACACATCATCTCAATAAGCGTTTGAATCCACTAAAAGAGTTGGTTGAATCACACTGGAGTGAAAGCAAGGCTAGCCTACTCAGGTTGTTTTCATGATGAATTGTTCTAGACTAGATGAGTACTAGTAGGGAGGGCTAGTTTGGAAGCAGTGAGAAGCATAGCTCGATTCTGCTCTTGGGTGCCGAGCTACCCTACGGAAAGGGTTTACTGCATAGGCTATAGCTTAGTCATCCCTTCTTATCTCGTGGCAGCAAGATCTTGAGGATCAGTTCCCATGAAAACAGTTCTCCTAGACTTCTTCATTATGAGTTTCTTTTGGGAAGTTCTATTTCATTCCCATAAATGGTGCCAAAGTGATGATGTAAACAATGTGTAGTGATGATGTAAACAATGTGTGTTTGAATTGGGCGACAAATCAGTTGGTTGGACCTGTTATTTTTGGATGTTGCTGGACAGCCTGCACAATAAGCAATTATGAACTAGGAGGGCCCCGAGGCGTGCTTGGGGGACTAGTTAGTATGGTAGTTCACAGTTGGGAGGGCTCGGTATCTCGTAGCTCTCTCAACTCAAGCAATTAAAGTGTGAGTACTGATTAAAATTTTACCTGGTGCTTGAGATGCCTTTTATAGGGATTGAGGAGTCTTTATTGTATTTGAAGTAGGACTCCCTCTCCCTTATCTTTGAGAGTGTTTCTTGGGGCTTCAGTCTTTTTGCGATTCTTCCTCTAATGGTAGTTGGACTCTTTGGAGTCAAGCTCCTACTGAGTTGTGAACACTGGTTGAGACCGAGGTGATCTTTAAGAAGGGTGACCGAGATGCTCTGAAGCTAAATGGTTGAGGTGGGTGTTTTAAGTTGTACTAATTAATCACCTCGGTGCCAACTGAGGTGACCCCTTTATCTTGAACTAATTTTCTGGATGACATATGTCATCTTTCGATAAGTAGGGTTATTTTGATTCTATCATATTTTTTTATTTCTAAATCTATTCCAATGATGGTATGAAAACCGTGGCTTTAAAGTTATAAAAACCATGTCTTTAAAATTATGTTGCTAATATTCTAGGCAAACATGCCCTTGTTGCTTCTGATATTTGTTCTTGGGCAGGAGAGTCTCGATCCTTTCTTTCCAAGGCTGATATTTCTTTCGCTACTAATTGTATCCATGTTTTTGTTTATTGAAATCGTTTCTCTCTCAAAAAAAGTTTTGATTTATTTTATTTGGTTTTGAAAATTCATAAGCAACATAAAAGAAAAAGTATATAGTCATAACATGTGATCACCCAAAGATGACACATATTTCATTTTTGTCACCCAAAGATTGAATGTTTCAACTTTATCATCGAACTCATAATTTTGTTCCATATTGGTCACTCGAACAATTTTTCCTAAAATTGGACAGTCAAACTTGAGATTAATAGAACATGTGGTCACCCAAAAATAGACCATGTTTTATTTTCGTCACCCAAAGATAAAATATTTCGATTTAATCACTTAGCTTATGGTTTTGTTCCATATTGACCACTCGGGCAGTTAAACTTGCGTTGACTATTAATCATCTGTAAAAAAAATTCTACATGTACAAGTTAAATTGTGATTAGACTAACATATATTACGTTTTTGTCTTTAATTCTCTTGAAGTTTTTAGTATAATGGATTTCATTCGTATAACTTATAAATTATTTGCGCGCGAGTGAAATGAGAGTGATGAGGGGAAATGATATTAAGGTTTTCTTGGGTCCGTCTTTCTCTACGAAACCTAACAAATGTTAGTCCAATCACCATTTAACATATACACGTAGGATATGTGCAATAATATGCCTTTACCTTATATCAGTTAAAAGATATAATATTTAAGATGGGAAAAAAACTAAATTCTAACCACATGTGCTTCATTGGTCTTGTTACCGTATAGGGAGCGGGAGGTCTTGTGTTCTAATCTCTCCTACTATCAATTTAAGTGAAATTTATCACCACAATTATGATAAGAGTTGTAAATGGAAGAGCGCTACCTCCCTCTATGTAGCTCATCCGCTCATTGAACATCTATGTTTCTGCTCGATATTCCCCCTCTTATAGTATAAAAAAGGGAAGAAAAAAAACTAAATTCTTTCAATAATAATAACGAGTAAATAAAAAAAAGAGTAAAGAAAGCTGAAACATTTAATTTTATGACTCCATATATATACATACAACCACAAGTCTGGTCAGGTCATACATACATTCACAGTCTCTTCTCCCTCAATATCATCTGCCTCTTACACAAGCCATTTATTAGAATCCTCTCTCAATGGGCTTTTCTTTTCTCCATTGGATTGTACAGATTCCCAGATAAGAGATCGCCCATAGAAACAAAGAAAATTCCTGTTTATTTCTGTGTATTTTTTTTTTTAATTTTTTTGCCTGTTGTTTGATTTTCTTTGGACTGTTTGACACAGAAACTCTTCTGGGTTTCTTGACTTGTGCTCTCGTTTGCGAAATCTGTTTCTGGGTTTATTGCCAAAAGGCCTTCTACACCCAGAAGTATATTCTACAAGGGGCTTCAAGATAAAAGTAGCCTCTTACGATATAAATTAATTTTTCTTCCTTTTTGTTGTGAATTTCTTCGTATTTCCACTTTTTCAAGATAAGGGAAAGAGAGAACGATGGGCAAGCAAGGGCCCTGCTATCACTGTGGAGTTACAAGTGAGTTATTGTTTCTCCATTTCCCCCTTTTAAAATACGAGGAAAACCTGTGTCTATTTCGTTTCATCTGAGTGAATGTCTGCTTAGTACTAGTGTTCTTCTATGAAATGAATAACTATATGCAAAAGAGAGGATATTAACTAGGCAAAGTCAATAAATTCAGAATGAGTCGTGTCTGTATGTTAATTGTGTTGCTATATGTATTTTGAAGGAGAGATGTCCAAGTGTATTTGGATATGTATACTGGATTGAGCTCGACTTAGTTATTGAATTTAGTTGCTTCCAATTCCTCTAATTTCTTTTTTCTCGACCTTTTATCTCTTTGTTGCAGTTTTTGGTCGAAATTTCAACATATCCCACCATGGCAAATTGAGTCTTCAGTTTGTTGAATACCGCTCATTTACAGAGTATATTTGATTTGTTTAGTCTTCTCATTGCCTATTAAATGGCTTCTGAACCCCAAAATACCAAGTTAAAATGCTGTTCCTGATTTTGTTTTGTTTCACTAAATCAAGGATCAATCACAGAAAGACGAACCCCTATGGCACAACTTCCCACATTCATTTGAGTTCTTTGATAGACATTTTTCCTGTTTTATTTTTCTTAAAATTGGAGTCTGGGCGATTGGTACTGCTAAACAATTAGCCCATGAGTTGTTCAGAACCATTTTCTCTCTCTGTGTACTGGACTTTTGAGTGTTTGTCCTTTCATTGTTCCTTCCCACACTCAATGGCAGCCTCTTTTTTAGGCTTGTGCCTTTGTTTCTTGAAGCATTTCAGTTCAATTTCTGAAAAAGTTGTGGGATAGAGCTTTTCTATGGGTTCTAAATGTCGGAGTAACTACACAATGAGCTAATCATTCCAAAAGATAATTCTTTTCAACCATTCTCTCTACTGCACCCTTAACACCCAACTCATATCTTTCTTTTTGCCCATCATCCTCTTTATAAGTAGGCATTGTTCCTTATACGAGGCCTATAATTTCTTCTTCATTCTCTTATGCTTTTACCTCCCTTTTGACAGAGTTTTGAAGCTTAGGACAAGCAATAGCTGGCACTGCTGAATAGATTTTCTGCAGGTGCTGCAGATACTGAACACCACAACAGCCGATTAGCTGCCTAAGCTGGTAGTATGTGTGAGAAGCCAGTGGTTACAACTTGGGAGGTTCAGTTTTGTAACTGATGCTATGGAAAAAAAAAAATAGAAATAATAGTCTGTTGAATGAACACTCTAACAAACAATACTGTTCTGTTTTGATTTCCGATCCATTCTAACTTGGCACTACTGGTCTTGACAGTACACATAGGCATTTACACTAAAATTGAAAATCACATGACTAGCTGTACAAAAATAAGCTCTCATTCCTCTTACTTTTTCTTATTAATTACTTGTTCGTATGACCCTAGCTGCCTTCCTGACATTTCCTTTTGAATGATTATACCTATGGATGACGTTCATTTGTCTTTTGAGTATTGAAAGGATAGGCTTGTTGAATAAAAAATACCACCACCTAAGTCTTCTGCATGTTTAATGCATAATCGCAAGTCTACTATACTATTGACATTTTTGACATTTTCTCTTGTAATATATCCATTGCCCGTGTAAGATATCTACTTCTGAAAACTTTTGTCCCATGAGCATCTCAAGGGTTGCATGATCTATCTCTTTCTCTCAGTGAACAACATTCACCTGACTACTTTTCAGTCTTAAGTTTCGCTGGGTATTTTCAGTTTCTGGGCCTCTTGGATTTTTCATTGACTAGAGTTGCTTGAAGAGCACCAGTAAACCCATAATAGAGCTAGATTCTTGGTTGAGAGGCTGGAAGATGTCTATCCTGATGGTCTTGATCTGTTTATTATGGTGTGACAAATCATTCCTATATCAATTTATCTTGTAATAGACAAATTTTTAGGACAATGCTTTGCACTAGAGTCTGGACATTTGCTTCTCGTTGTTGCATGGTCAGTTGAATAAAATGCTAGATGTATTTTCGAACTGCCAGTGTGAATGAAAAACAAAACATTCACATAAGCAGTTGCTGACTAGTTCTTTTTTCATGGCTTACAACTACACCTCCTATTTTGAACAGTTTCTTCTCTGATATTGATAAACACAATTCAGTTTCTTTGGATATTTTTATTAGTGATTTTCTGTATCGCTTGACTCTCTCTCACTTGTTTTGGATGGGCTCAGTTCTTTTTTTTCCAGACATTACAGCTTTAAGTTTAGGAGTTATTGTAAACGGTGATTTTAAATATGCATCAATTGTTGACTCCAAGCTTTGAAACAGGCACCCCTCTCTGGCGCAATGGGCCTCCTGACAAGCCAGTATTGTGCAATGCATGTGGATCTCGATGGCGGACAAAGGGAACTCTTGCAAACTATACTCCACTCCATGCTCGTGCCGACCCTGATGATTATGAGGATCATAGGGTGTCCAGAGTGAAGAGCATATCTATAAATAAGAACAAAGAACTGAAACTTCTAAAACGGAAGCTAAGTCATGACAGCATGATAAATGCAGAGTTTGCTCCTGACAACATCCAGGGTTTCCGGAAGGTTGTAGATGAAGATACTAGTAATAGGTCAAGTTCTGGTTCAGCAATATCTAACTCTGAAAGCTATGCTCAATTTGGCAGTTGGGATGCCAGTGATTTGACAGGTTAAATGTCGGCTGAAAATTTGCATTCGCATCTGCTTGACTCTACAACAGATAGATAATTTTTTATGGTTTGAATAAATGAATGAAGATTTAGTTAGTTATATGTTGCATACTATGGAAACTCTGCAAATGGAAATTTAGCTATTTTTAATCCTTGTAATAATCATTGTGGCACATGCCTTCTCCAATGGTAATTTCCTTTGCTAAAAGGAGCCAAAATGTGTCCTTGAGTTCTTTTAATCAAAGATTCTTTAATGTAATTGATTATCTGACGTTAGCATAATCTCAGGCTTTCCCTAAGGCAGACCTATTTAAGGCAGTCTATTGCTTTAAGCAGATTCAGTTTGAAGTAGCTCAGGACTTCTTGCCCCTCTTTATCAGCACAATTTTTGTTGATAAAGAACTGTGATGTAAATTTGCTAAGGTTTAACACTTCTCATTCCTATTTTGCTCCATCATGTTGTCTTTAAGCAGCTTCTTCTTCAACATTTGCAGGTCCAGCTCAGTCAGTTGTGTGGGACTCAACAGTTCCCTCCTTGAAGAGGACCTGTGTCAATCTTCCAAAGCCTTCTCCTGTTGAGAAACTTACAAAAGACTTATGTACTATTTTGCATGAGCAACAGCCTTCATACTTCTCTGGATCTTCTGAAGAGGATTTGCTTTTTGAGTGTGAAACACCAATGGTTTCTGTTGAGATAGGACATGGAAGCATTCTCATTAGACATCCTAGCTCAATAGCTCGAGATGAAGAATCTGAAGCAAGTTCTCTGACAGTTGAAAACCGACAATACTCGACAAACGAGGCATATTCACGTTCTGTTACCCTTCCTGTGGATAACGTGAATACGAGTGTCAATGCAGTAAGTTATGTGAATGAAAAAGCTAAACAAGCTATGGGACAAGGGATGCAACAACAGCAACCTAAAAGGTATTCATACGTAGTATTAGGACTGGCAGAAGAATTTTAGTCAATTGTTTGTTAGTATTTGTAAACTAGGTTTTAGCTTTTAGCTCAAATAGGATGTTGTAGTCCATGCGGCCTCTGAAAGATATAATTCAACACATCAATCAAGTCATCAATGAATACGTACATGGGGATTGGTGGATACATAGGCTTTAAACATGGGAAGAAATACTGGACTGCCTCGGTTGTGTAATTTCCCACAAATTCTAGTGTTATTGTAAGTTGTGAATCATGTTACAAGGCGGTTGATTTGTGGATTTACTGCATCATATGGGATACAAATGTTTTTGAAGTATTGGCCTGAATTAAATGCAGCTGAGCTACATTTTAGTCACTCCTACATACAAGAAAGAAGAAATTGAAAAAGAATACTCTCAGCATAGTTAATTGTTCAATTTTTTTTTTGGAATTTCAGGGACAAGTTTCAGCATGAAAAACTACAACTTTTGGGAAGTCGTGGTTCACCATTGTGTAATATGGATTTCAATGTAAGCTTTCATCATTTATATTTTCTTTGATGGTTTCTACAGTTCCAATTTTGTCAAACATCAGTCATCAGGTTATTATCTGATGGTATGCTTGCTTTTCGCAAAAAAAAAAATCAACTAAGTAATACATGGCTCTTTTAGAAGCATATTGAGCCTGAGCTGTTGCTTATATATCTGATATTGTGAATTTTTTTTGAACATTGTACGTGGTTTCTCAATAATCTGGAAGTTGGTGTCTATATTGATGTGAATATTCTTCGAACGAGAAATACTTAGTCACAGCTAAAAAAATGTCTTCAACTGTGTATATTTGTTGTCCATTTTAATATTTTAATATATCAATATAACATCCTCTCTCTCTCAAATGGTATTTTTTTTATTTTTTGCCTATCTATTATTAGCTTTTCCAGCTGGAAAGTGATATTTAGTCTTATATTGAGTAACCTTTTGGAACACGTTCATCTTATGTGTTCTTTAAGCATATCATAGTTGTCTTTTTTTTTTGGTGAAGGATATTCTTAACATCGAGGAGTTCAATAAAAGTTTGTCAAATGAGGAGCAGCAGCTGTTATTTAAATATTTACCCTCGCTTGATACTGCCAAGCTTCCTGATAGGTTGGTACATGACATTCGTTCGATTTTCTATTTTTTAACCACTGCTAGTATTTTCTGAATTGTGAGTCACTTTCGTAGAATGAACTATCTGTTAATTTGAGAGACAAAATGCATTGTTGCAAAGTTGCACTTATAGGTGTATTACTTCAATATTTGCAGTGTTGAAGTCTAGCTCGAGTCGTCACTCTGATATTCAATTTCCCTGGGTTTTTGTATTCAAATATAATTTTTCAGAAGGGGTTTATGTCAACTGTAAAAAATAAGTGTAGTGACCAATCATATATATGTTCTTGATTTTTTACTGTACAAGAATAGAATTTGTGTCCAATCAATTTCATAAAACTGAATAAGCAAGTTCCCAATAAGTTGAGGCCTGATTATTAATTCCGCTGAATTGTTGCATTTGCATTTGCAGCCTTGGAAACATGTTCGATAGTCCTCAATTCAAAGAGAACTTGTCTTCCTTTCAGCAACTGCTGGCAGAAGGAGTGTTCGATATCTCCTTCTCAGGTGCAAAGACTGAAGACTATAAGACTTTGAAAAGGCTTGCGTTATTCAATTTAAAGAAATGCAAATGGGTTGAACATTATCATCAGCTGAAGGTTTGGGTTGCTTTCTGTACTTGCAAGTTTTATTGGATGAAAATGACATCTACCCATAAATTATTTGGAGAGTGGAATCAGGTTGCATTGCTACCTACCGTTCTTTTTTTTTTTACCGCAGAATAGCCCTGGAAGACTTGTTGTTGGGAGAGGACCAAACGCCATAGCATCGAATAGTTCAGTCATCATCAAGAGATCACGTGACAGTCAAAATCATAAAATTCCGGGTTAGTCAAATCTTTCGCCTCATTATATCATATTATGGAGTTGAGCTTATTTTTAAGGTGGAAGAAAATACACTAGCAATGGCCGAGCTTTGACATTGCAAAAGGTTAAATAACATGTCTCATAGCAAATAGCTGGAAGAATTTGTCTGCTTTATTATAATGAATAATTTATATGGATTCAAGTGTCAATGGTTGTGACATGGATTGAAATTACTGAAGCTAGATTTCTGAAAACACTATCATGGTACCTTTCTTCTATCATCTTTTTGTACACTCGTTAAAATTTGAAGGAAAAACTTGTCTTTGTAAACTGAAACATAGTTGGATACTGATGTGGCGATGACACGTAACCAGCTACAAATGAGATTGCATATGTAATACATCCTAATCATCCTTTTGGAGCTGACATTAGTATCGAGTATTGGCACCACAATGTTTAAGGTATTGAAGGATAGACTGATGGCTTATCTGAGTGAGCAGCGGTAGAGGACCATTGATATCGATGGTTTATAGATCTCTTTTCACCAAAAAATGAACAGTGCATCCTTCTCATCCTTTTCCTAGTGTTAAAAATGATAGTGATTTGTTTTGATTGACTATCTTTAAATAAGTTTAAAAAATTAAAAATTGCAGCTTCTTTTCAGTAAATATTATTTGTGGGTGCTTAAACATATACAATAGTTTACATGGAACTGTGCTTAAAATTGTGTTTCATTTTTCAGAAGCAAAGGGTGTGATAAAGAGCCCGAAAAGGGTTATCATGAACGCATCATATGAATACAAAGAACTCATAGACAATGATAGCTCTCGCTTTAGTCCTCGAAGCCTATTTGCATTGCCTCCTGAAAGTAGCTCTCTTATGCTGGACTCTCTCCATTTTGTTGATGAAAGTCCTGACCAGGATCTGCTGCTGGATGTGCCCTCAAACAGCTCATTCCCACAGGCAGAGCTCCTTAACCCAAGTATAAGTTTTGGCCAACAAGCGAGCACTAGTTGTAGCAGTATATACCCACATCTTGTTCGTCCATAGCAATGTTTGTAAAATGAAACTTGGATCACTTGGCCTAATAACAGATGCAGCTTCTGCGGCATGTCATGACTGGGGCAACTTGTTTTGCATATCAAATGCATAAAAGCTTGTGAATGTGGTTTGGTGGTTGCTTTTTAATTCCCCTGCAATCTTCTCAAACACTTTTCATGCTTCAAGAGATGAATTCGGGTGGATTTTATTTTATTGTATAGGTTGAAAACAGGATGTAATATACAGCTCATAAGTGCAAAAGAGGTGGTAATATTCTCATTTATGCATGAAATTTTTAGTTTTTTGGTATTGCAACTCTTGGTTCTACTTGTTTTGTTGGGTGGCAACTATATGTATGCAACCATTACTAACCCTGCACTGTCAGTGAAGGCGTGAACATACTAAGTGCATCCTTTATGAAAGATGGTGAAGAATCCCTTTGCATAATTGTACCTTCGTTGGTAGATCAGATTTTGCTAACTTGGATGTGAAGACTGAAGAGAGAAAGAAATGGCAAAATGGCGCTGGTTGTTCTGTAGGATTTTTTTTTTTACTCTAGTTTAAGAGTTATTTCTAAGGTCCATCCGAGCTCCCTCTTCGCGGAGCTTTCTTCAAGTTTCGGTCAATATTTCGACATTATTGGTGATTATGCAATGCCCAGCTCTCTCAGAAAACCACGAAAACCTCTTTAATGCCTTTTGCATTGCACCTACCAGTTTCTCCAATGTCTTTGCAGTTTTCTTGAGATGATGATACTTGGCTGAGTTGGACGTTCGAAGCTCAGGATCACTGTTCTTCATCTTCTCGGAAAGTCCTTCATATCCAAAAGACAATTGCGTCTTGTCCGTTTGGGTTTCGTTCTCCGCCGTTTGCGTGGTCTGTTTTTTTTTTTCATAAAACTATTCCCGCCATTTTGACGCGGTTGATGACAGTTAGAAACCAACAATGAGGCCCGCGAAGTTGGTAGAGATAAGTGGGCTTGGCCCATCAAGTCTAGCCCGTAGTTACTGAAGACTGAAAGCAACAAAGCTGTTTCCATGCCACAAAGCTAGAAGTTACGTCTGTCTTTGTCTCTGTCTCTCCCCTGCAAACCAGAAATTGGCTCCTCACGGCTTCGGAAAAGCTTGCAAGCTCGTTTTTCACTGATACTTATATCTGAATTTACTCGCCTATATTCTTGCTGTGGTCAGCTTTTCACAATAGCGTTCACCGGTACGGTCTCTCTGTCTCTCTGTATTTCTGCAAATCTCTCTTTTATGCTTCATGCACCTCGATCTGATTTGGCTTTTCATTTGTTTCTAGGGTCTTTTTTTCTTATTTTGTTATCCTGTCTTTTGTTTGGTTGAATATTTTGGTTGGTGGCGTAGTTTTTGCGTTGTTGCCCTCAGTATTGGTGTCTTCGCTATGCTTTTGATAATCTCCCGTATTACAACATGTCTTGGAACGCCAAAAGCTATCTGCCCTTTAGAATGCCTGAACGAACCTTATCATGTTGTATTTGACATAATGGGTATCACAAAGTCTTTTACAATTCTGTTTTGAACAGTTTTTTTGAGAGATAATAACAGAATCCATGTCTTTTGAGATTAAGTTTTGGGTTTTCTCGGGTGCCATTGGTTAATCAGCATTTACATAGTGTATATGGTGTGATGGCCTGGTGCTCGTGAAAGTAATGGAACTCATGATGTTAACAACTGAGTTGATTGGACCCTTTTCTTCACTTGCGATCAACTGTTTGTGGACTAATAGCGCCTTTGGTCATTGTCTTCCGAGGTCTGGATAAGTTGGACTAGCTTGGTGACAACCCTGGTTCGAGTCTCCATAACAAGAATAGGCCTGCGGTCTTCCTAATGCTGGTGGTGAGGGGCCACTTCAAGTCTCTTTGGTTCAATTGTGCAAAGCATAGGATTTCCCTAGTTTCTAAAAAATGAAATTTATTTTTAATTTTAGATTTATTGGGCGTCGGGGCTAGTTTTATGTTGATTTCTGTTTAATCTGCGACTCACTCTTATGTCAATGATAATTATTATGGCATTTAAGTTGGTTTTTGGGCGCGCTTCATTGTTTGTTTCATGAGTTGGTATCAGGTTTGTAGACAGTGTGTTGCATGCAAAGTCAACAACAGTGGGTAACTTGAGCAGTGGTAGCCATTCAGAGGGGAGATCAGGAAGAAAAATGATGGAAAATGACCACTTATCTTCATATATAGGGCTGCCCAAGTACAAGCAGAGAAGAGTTTCTGCTGTTCGAGATTTCCCGCCGGGGTGTGGACGTTTTGCTGCTGGGATCAGTTTGAGACCAGACAAAGTGGAGGCCCATAACAATGCAGTTGAGGATTTGGAGGGTAGGTACAAAGATGGTAATATTCAACTATCTGAAACTGGGTTTGGGACCCAGTCTACCAGTGTACAGCAGAGTTCAGTTCATGTGGAAATGCTTGGGCAACAAAATACTTTTGAATCTGAATTTGAAAGACCTAAGATTTCAGCACATCTCAAATATGGGCATACATCAATGAATATCAAGAAAATGAAAGCGGTAGATTTGTCTGAGGTGGTGGGAGCTTTGGATAATGCTAGAATGAGTACACCACTGGAAGCTTTTGAACAAGAAACATGTGACGCAGTAAACAATTCTTGCCAGGTTGATGATGCTGCTCTGGATGAAGAGTTGGTTCCTTCGACATTGTTGCCACTTCATGATAATTCCACTGCATACCCTAATGGGAATGATCTGGAGAAAACTTTGGCTAGAAGTTATCCTCCTCGAAGACGAGTTTCTGCGGTTAGAGACTTCCCTCCAAATTGTGGGAGATATGTTCAATGTCTAAGCAAGGAAAAGCATATGAAAGTTCTAGATTCTTCAGAACGTAGGTGTTTGGGAAACGAAAGTTTGATAGCAAAGACGAGCCACTGAAAGGGACAGTGCAGACTAATGTGAAGGGAATGGCAGTGGATGTTGGCGGAGAAGATGATCAGACTAACAAATTGGAAGGATATAATCCTAAATCTGTCAGGGACAAACTTAAAGTTGAATCTGAAGAGATTCCTAAAAGAATAAGGAAGCAAGATAAAATTATTACTTCACTGGAGAATACAAAACCGAATATTGCTGTCAGAATGGACAAGAGTTTTGCCGAAGGTATGCGGAAAGACTTTGTTGGTTTCACGAGGGTGAAAACTGTTGGCCATGATGTGTCTGAAGATTTTGATGATTTGGAATTTACCTCAGAAAGAAGGATTGTGATAGGTCTCATGGTGGAATCAAATTCTCCTTGGAGGCTGGTTAAAGGATCCTCCAAACCTAATGTGGCTTGAGGTATAGCTAAAAGTACAGGGAAGAAACATCATCCTTTATTGCTAGAAAGGTCTAAATCTGTTGTGAAGCCAACGAATGTTAAAGCAGTAAAATCTGGAGGGACATTTGCTAGGCACAGTTCATCTTCCACTCAAAATGCTTTTCAATACAAAAATTCTACACAGCAGGATGAAGTGTCTAATGTGGGTGCACATAATATTTATGTGAGCATCCCTCCATCCTGCCCCATTAATTTGACTGATAGAAGTAATGATTGTTATCGGATTGTCACTCGAAACAAGGTGAGGGAGACATTGCGTCTGTTCCAAGCTCTCTGTCGGATCGACACAGGAGGATTGATTGTCAAGCAGCGAAAATTCTCAAGGACAAAAACAGTTATATTAACACGGATAAAATAATTGGATCTGTCCCAGGAGTTGAAGTTGGTGATGAGTTTCAATACCGGGTGGAGCTTAATATTATTGGTATGCATCGCCAAACTCAAGGTGGCATAGACTTCGTGAAGCAAGGAAAAATTTCTCTTTCTGTAAGCGTTGTAGCTTCTGGCGGCTATGATAATGAGTTGGACTCAGATGTCTTAATTTATACAGGCTCAGGCGGGAATGTGGTGAATGGCGGGAACAAGGAACATGTAGATCAAAAGCTTGAAAGAGGGAATCTTGCTTTGGCAAATAGTAAGAATGCACAGAATCCCGTAAGGGTTATTCGCGGTGAGGATTGGGCTTTTGATACATCAGAGGCAAGAGGTCGAACTTATGTATATGATGGGTTATATTTAGTGGAGGATTATTGGGAGCAAATAGCGCCACATGGTAGTAAGGTCGTTAAATTTAGGTTAAAGCGTATTCCAGGGCAGCCAGAGCTTGCATGGAAAGAAGTTAAGCAGTCAAAAAAAAATTAAGGTACGCCAGGGTGTCTGTGTGGATGATATTTCACGAGGGAAAGAGCCAATTCCGATATCTGCTGTTAATACAATAGATGATGAAAAGCCCCCATCCTTCAAGTATGTGACTAGCATGATATATCCAGAATGGTACCACTCTCTTCTTCCTAAGGGATGTCATTGTTTGAATGGATGCTTAGAATCGGGGAAATGTTCTTGTGTGGCCAAGAATGGAGGTGAGATCCCATATAACCACAATGGTGCTATTGTTGAAGCAAAGCCCCTTGTCTATGAGTGTGGTCCATCTTGCAAGTGTCCGCACTCTTGCTATAATAGAGTCAGCCAACTAGGCATCAAATTTCAACTTGAGATTTTTAAAACTGAATCTCGGGCTGGGGCCTGAGATCTCTAGATTTTATTCCTTCAGGCAGTTTCATATGTGAGTATGCGGGAGAGCTTCTTGAAGAGACTGAAGCTGAAAAAAGAACTGGTAATGATGAGTATCTGTTTGATATTGGGGACAACTACAATGATGGTAATCTTTGGAATGAACGTTCAACTATGATGCATGAGACACAATCAACTTCCCATGAAGTTGTCAAATGTGTTGGCTTCACCATTGATGCCGCGAGGTATGGAAATGTTGGGAGATTCATCAACCAAGTTGTTCCCCTAATCTTTATGCCCAGAATGTCCTATATGACCACGAGGACAAGAGGATTCCTCACATTATGATGTTTGCCGCGGAGAACATTCCTCCACTGAAGGAGTTGACTTACCATTACAATTACATGATAGATCAGGTTTATGATTCTGATGGCAATATTAAGAAGAAGAATTGTTACTGTGGCTCTTCAGAGTGCACTGGTCGGATGTACTGAGGCAGAAAGAAGATAAGTGTGAATTTAGTTAAGCATTGGTAATTATCACCATTCACCACTGTAATTTGAGCACTAGCTTTTCTGTAGTCATGGAACTGCTAAATTATATGCATTTTTCATGGTATGCCTCTCTGTTGTAACTAGTTAATTCTCTTGAATTGTTCAACGATGACCTGAATTTGCATTGTCAATCTACTTGTGCAGGCATGCGAATACAAGTACAGGGAAATCATGTAGGTCGTAGAGACCGTCATCCGACAGTTACCCTTATGTTACTATTAATATATTACTTTTTAATTCTACTTTTAAATTCCTTTTGTGTTCGTGCTTGATGCTGTAAAATTAGGTTGTATCTTCCTTTGTAAAATGTTCTTGAGGCTATATACTGAGTCACTGAATAAGCTCTGCTTTATAACAACTCGGTGCCACTTGATAAAAAATTTCTATTCAAAGCGGAAACAAGCAGGCATTGCGATGTTCTGAATGCAGTTTAATGTCATTGCTCTACTCATTAAGTAGTTGAATTTCTCCTCTTTTTCGGAATTAGAGATTCAGATATCTCCACCTGAGGATCTTGGTGAAAACTTGTCCTAGAGATTAGTTGGATTGTTAGTTGTAATTATGAGGAGTTATTTTGAGAAGTAAAGAATTCGCACAGTAGATAGTAGAGAGAGAAAGAAGTTGCAGAGGGAGAGAGAATTAGTATAATTAATTGTATTGATTAACTCATTGTCTATACAATATACAAGAAAGCTATTTATATAAATGCTATGCAACGGTAACATGATTTGACTTAACTGTACTAGCTGTACATCTTGCAGGTTACCGTTTCAGTAGCAGAAGATGAAGATTGAAGAAGTAGAAACCAAATATGTGGGTTGGACTAGACAAGAGCCCAAAAGCAAATAAAAGATAGGCTGCAAAACTTTATAAGCTCATAATCTAGCCCTAAGCCCAAGATTACCAAAGACATAGTCGAAGAGGACTTCGTCTTCTCCGACAGTAACTTCAGCAAAACCTCTTCTCTCTAACATCCACTGCAAGCTGGGCATTAGCAAATGTTCAGCTTGGATAGGTGCTTTCGGAGATTGAGATTAATAGTAGATGAACTCATTCCAAAAGGCTTTCTTTTTATTTTACTGAATGAACATAAATTACAGTCCTTAAGGCCATGTAAACTAGATGGCAGTAATCTAGATACATTAGGTGAAGGGTAGCCTAACCTATAATGTCACACCTTAGCACTAACAAAATTCAACTTATGTTTATCTACTGCCTTCTCTTCTACTAGTTGACACTTCTTCAAATTTGTGTCCATTAAATAGAGTCCTTCATGCAAAATTCTCATTCTATTCCTCTTGTAAATGCCTAACTCTTGCATTATATAGCTGTCATTCATAAAACTTAGACATATGTTAATTGTCTCTTGTCAATTTACTCACTGATATTAAGTTAAAAGAGAACTTAGACACACACAAAACATCCTTTAACACTAAGTTATCTCCTAGTTTCACAGGACCAATGAGTGATAGGCAACTTGCTACCATCTGGTAGTGTCACTATAGAATTAATCACAGAAGCATATGATCCAATTAATTGTGTGTCACAGACAATATGGTCTGTGGCACCACTACCTATAATCCATTTATGCAAGTTTAGTTTAGGAATCTTACCCCCTGTTGCAACAATGATAGTATTAGGTTGATTTACTAAGGTAGATGCATGTTCTTCATTGCCCATCTTGTTTTTGATGAAAATAACAATCTCCATAAGTTTGTCATCTGATAGTAGAGAGAGAAAGAAGTTGCAGAGGGAGAGAGAAGTAGTATAATCAATTGTATTGATTCACTCATTGTCTATACAATATACAAGAAAGCTATTTTTACAAATGTTATGCAATGGTAACATGATTTTACCTAACTGTACTAGTTATACATCTTGCAGGTTACATTGAAGATGATCGAAGAAGAAGAAACCAAATATCCGGGCCAGACCAGACAAGTGCCCAAAAGCAAATAAAAGATAGGCCCAAAACTTTATAAACCCATAATCTAGCCCTAAGCCCAAGATTACCAAAGACATAGTCGAAGATGACTTCGTCTTCTCCGACAATAACTCCAAGATATCCTCTTCTTTCTAACATATTTCGAGAAAGTTGTTTTCATACTTTCTTTTTCAGTATGAAAAATGATTATTCTAAAAGATTGTTCCCAGGAAAAAAAGAAGATAACTTGTGAATCTTTAATGAAGGATGGGACTAGTGACATATCATCATTTACTTAGCTCATTCCAATTTCGTTAAAAAAGATGCTCTCTATGAACACCCCTTCACCCTATCTATTAAACGGCTCATTCTTGCGTCTCCTCTTCTTCTTCAACCCTAGTCCCGTCTGTCGATGTCTTCTCTATTTTTTCTTTGTTGTCTCGATGACAATAGACAATGAAGAACCCAAGCAACATAGGTTGGTGGCATACGTATTCCCCTGCTCCTCCCACCTCTATTAAGATATTATGTTGATTCCTTTTACTAGAATCAAGTAGAGGGCTAGATCACGACCTAGACTGAGAATTGGATCTTGTGGCGATTTCCAGGGAGCTGTGCACGAGATCCGTTGGTGTAGTAGCGGGGTGGGATTTGTGGCAATTGCAAGTTAGTAAACGATGTGGTGTCACTGGTCCTCATCTTAAAGAAGCTTCTTTGATCTCTTTTTTGTATGTCAAAATTACTCTTCCCTTGGTGCTAGGCAAGGAAGACAATGGTACAAACTTTGAAGCACTTGATTTTTTTTCTTTTGGAATTTTTTTTCCATGTTGTTTTAGACAACTTTATTTACATTGTAAAGATTGATTTACAAATTTAATGCCAATAACATCTTCACAGAATTATTATCGACCCACCAAACCATTAGTTACTTATTAGGAGGAAAGACAAAAGATGTTGTCACTATACTGTAGTTTGATCGAAAAAGAGTAACTATGGTAGATGGACACATATCTACTTACATTCTCAACCACATACATTGTCTATGTTTATAAAAAGCACACAACATAACACCAAGGCAATATTCAGTCAAAAAAAAATTCTCTTCATTCATTCAGTCGTATTATTTGTGGTGTTATGCATAACATATCTATGGAGGATGAATAGTTTGTTCGGAAGAGCAGTTCAATGAAATGGAGGATATACTAGTCCTTATCATATTTTTCGAAAGATGAAATTAATGTTTTAATACTGCTCATGTGATAAGAACATCCACGGTCTAAGTATCAATAATTTTCCATAAAAGCACTTAAACTAGTATGCACCAATATACATTTCAAATTTGATTTTTTGACACAAAATTTCTTGTAATTAGGAGTCTTTGGATGTTGATTCTCATCATGTAATTTCTTTGGAACACATTCTTACTTTTCAGCAAGTGGAGCAATCCTATTTTGGAGAAACTTCTTTTGAGTCAACAATGAATTAGTTTTTTTTTAAAATATATGATTTAGGTAGACCATGTAATTTGTGACAATAAGTATGTATGAGACCTTTGATACCCTAAAAAATGACACACAAATATGAACTTAACAAGACTATTTCTTTGACTATGATGTCTTTCAAAGAATGATTGAACAGTCCTACAACATTGATATGAAGGAGATCTATTACCTTGCATATTTACCTTCTTTGGAATGATGGGCATCTTCTCTTCTTATTCCAAAGTTTTGGATGAAGAAGGTACAAATTTCATGAAATTTGGAGAGGATGTGTATAAGAACCAGTCTTAGAACTCTCTAATTTTTCATATCTTAGCATATGTTCTCCTTTCGCTTTATCTCAATGAGGTAGGTTATATTGTAGGCTATCTCAGATGGACAGAGAAATTGAAGATCTGAAATTTCTTATTGCAATTCCTTGATTTTACCTTTTGCTTCATTCAGAAATTTAGTCAGTAGCTAATTTTCTTTGATAAGTTTCAGCTTCTTTTTCTTGCCCTAGACACACTTCTCAAAAAGATTATTGTATGTCACTTGAAGTTCACACATATCTAGTTTTGAATCACTATCATCAGAGCTAGACTGGATTTCCATGTATGAGGATACCACTGGAAATGCAACTGAATCCTCCAATTTTTTTATTCTTTAGACTAAAAATCTGAATCTTGTTTCATTTAATCATCGAAGGCCATTTGATATATCATTTGTATATTTTTCTTGTTTACATATTCTTGTGAAAAATGACCAAAATCTTGACAATCAAAACACTTAACAGTTTTATAGTCCTTACCAGACTTCTCAACCTTCTTTGTATTGGATGTTGAGGATTCATCCTTTTTGAACTCTTTGGCCTTCCTATTCTTTAAAAAAATCTTAAAATTCTTTGTGAGTAATGAAAACTCATCAAGAACTTCATTAGAATCACAAGTTGACTTTAGAGTAATAACTTTAGTTTCTTTTTTTTTTTGGTTGAGACAAGAAGTTTATGTCATAGGTTTTGTTATGAGCCTACCAATTTCTCAACCTTTATCACATCAATTTTTTTGTTCTCTTCGATGGGTTCACCAAGTGTCAATGATGAATTAGAAATGTCACATAACTTAGCATAGAATTCATCCAAGCTTTCATTTTCTTCCATTCTTAGATTTTTAAACATGGTTGTTAGTTGCTGCAATTTTGTAAGTTTGACAGTAATTGTTCCTTTATGAGTTACCTTAAGTAAATCCCAAGCTCCTTGAGCAATTTCACAGTGTGAAATTTTATGAAACTCATCAATTGTCAAAGCTAAGAATAAAGCATTGATTGTCTTGTTGTTCCAACCTACATTATCATAATCAACAACAGTTGGAGCATTGTGACCTTGTACAACTAATAGCCAAACCCGCTCATCTATAAATTTCAAGTAAGCTCTCATTCGTGCCTTCGAATAAGAGTAATTAGATTCGTCGAAATGTCGTATTTGATTCATTCTAGTTTCCATGTTGACACCCGCTCTGATACCAAATGAAATTTTGGTTTACATTACCACAAACAATAGTGACAAAATATGGAATGTAATTATGTAAAGTAAATAAGAATGTCGTCATTTTTTTGAGGAAACACAACATGAGAAAAATCTTTCAAAACAATCCACTAAAATGAACCAAGATTAGAACATTATCTTTGATCTAAAGACCTTACTTTTACATCGTGTTTAGTGCATGTTTTGAACCCATCGACCCACTAAGGATGAGTTTATTTTTGTCACCCCCAAAAGACTTCACTTCCAAAAAGATGGAAATATGAAACTCTCACTGCTAAACAAACCTCTATTGACTATCAGTAATCATCTCACACTTACAATAATGACTACAAGAGAGAATAAACAAAATGCGTAGCTCAATGTATTTTGGGTGCAACCCTTGTGCTTTGCTTTGGATTGTTCTTGGTGGAATGATGTCGTGAGCTTTATAAAGTCAAGATAAGAATAAATTATCCTATCGAGCAATCCAAGATAAAGTAAAATACTAATAACTGTTGAAATTAAATAACAATTGCTAGTGTTGAAATAACAATGACTTAATTTCTTCCAAATAGAAAGAGAGAATAAGAGACAAAAGATTTAGAACTAAGGAAGAAGATGGAAATTCACTCCAATATCTCATTCTCTTCATTCGTTTGCATGTATATATATAGAAAAATATATGTCTATATTTAGTAATATATAATGTGAGTCATCCATATTAGGTAGGATATTATATATATTAGGTAGGATATTATACATATTAGGTTGGATATTTATAACACTCCCTCTTGGATGACCACATATACGAAGAATATGCCTCATTAAAACCTTACGAAGGAAACACTCAGTGGGATAAAAACCTTAGTGAAGGAAAAAGAGTACGCCATTCTTGTTTAGTAACTTAGGGAGATCCGTGAGAAGATTGCCTCGTTAAAACCTTGCCAAGGAAAACCCTGTGGGAAAAATCATTAGTCGAAGGAAAAATAGTACAATCAATACCACTATCTTCACATTTTTACTCCCCCTGATTCAAGAAGACATTAAAGTTGCCGCATACCAATGTCATAGACTAACTTCTTGAATATTGCCGGTGGTAACGCCTTAGTGAATAAATCTGTCAGATTATCACAAGAACAAATCTGTTGAACATCAATATTACCACTCTTCTGGAGTTCATGTGTATTGAAGAAATTTGGGGAGATGTGTTTAGTCCTGTCTTCTTTTATGTATCCTCTGCGGAGCTGAGCTATACAAGCAACATTGTCTTCATAGACTACCGTTGGGATACTTTTAACAGATTGTAATCCACACCTCTCCTGAATATAAGAAATCATTCCTCTTAGCCATATGAATTCCCAACTAGCTTCGTAAATCGCTACTATCTCAAAATGATTGGAAGAAGTTGCTGTGAGTGTTTGCCTAACTGATTTCCAAGAAATAACAGTATTTCCAAAAAGAAATACGTAGCCAGTCTGAGACTTGGCATTATGAGGATTAGATAAATAATCGGCATCTGCATATCCAACCAACTAAGACTTGAGATCTGATGAGTAGAATAAACCCAAGTCGATTGTATCTCGCAGATAACACAGAATATATTTAACTCCATTCCAATGACATCGAGTAGGAGCAAAACTATACTTGGCCAATAAATTCACAGCAAATGCAATATCTGGCCTAGTACAATTGGCTTAATACATCAAAGATCCAATTGCACTCAAATATGGTACTTCTGGACCAAGTAATATCTCTCCCTCATCTTGGGGTCGAAATGGGTCTTTCTTAACATCAAGTGAACGAACTACCATTGGAGAACTCAAAGGATGTACTTTATCCATGTAGAACTGTTTTAATACCTTTTCAGTATAGGTAGATTAATGAAGAAAGATACCATTATGTAAATGTTCGAACTGAAGATCAAGACAATATTTTGTCTGTCCTAGATCTTTCATCTCAAAATCTGCCTTTAAATAATCAGCAGCTTTAGTGAGCTCTTCAGGAATCCCAACTAAATTTAAATCATCAACATAAATAGTGATTATAACAAATCCATATTCTGACCTTTTAATAAATAAGCATGGACAAATCGGATAATTTGTA
Organism: Euonymus europaeus; assembly: GCA_963580455.1. Lineage (NCBI taxonomy): Eukaryota > Viridiplantae > Streptophyta > Magnoliopsida > Celastrales > Celastraceae > Euonymus > Euonymus europaeus. The sequence continues at coordinate 8,951,027 of OY756957.1, read as the reverse complement.
AACCCTTCTCTGATAAGGTATTCACTTAATCAATTGTATCATATACGCCCGGATTGTTTTAATCCATATAGTGAACACTGAAGTTTGATGAAATATAATCATTTAGGCTTTGCCTCAGGCAACCGAAATCCTTCAGGGATTTTCATATAAATTTCACTATCTAGCGATCCATATAGATAAACTGTTACTACGTCCATAAGACGCATAGTCAGTCGTTCAACGACTGTTAGACCAATTAAAAAGCTAAAAGTCATGCCATCCATGACAAGAGAATATGTTTCATCATAATCAATTCCAGATCTTTGTGAGAAACCTTGTGCAACAAGTCTTGCTTTATAACGAGTAATTTCATTATTCTCATTTCGCTTGCAAACAAACACCCATTTGAATCCTACTAGGTGAACACCTTCTGGTGTCTGGACTACAGGTCCAAAAACTTCTTTTTTTGATAGAGAATTTAATTCAGTTGTCATAGCTTCTTTCCATTTAGGCCAATCACTTCAATGTCGACATTCATCAACTGATTTAGGTTCAGGATCCTCATTACTTCTGGTAATGTCAGTAGCAACTGTATATGCAAACATATTGTCTACAATAATCTTACTTCTATCCCAACTTCTTTCATCAGTTATTGAGCGCTCATTATTCTCATCAATAGGTACATGTATCTCTTCAAGATATATTTTTCTAGAAGGTTGAGATTCAGTAAGTGTATTATCTTCAAGAGTATTCTCTATAGGAGACATATGCTCTTTTGGAGTATGCTCTGCTAGAGTTTTGGTAGGAATTTGGACAATTCTCTTTCTTGGAAATCTAGCTCTAGCTCCCTGTGGTCTTCCACATTTTTTACGTGGTTTTAATTCATCACTTGGTGTTTTTCCTTCAGGGACATTGATACGTGCAGTAGAATTTCTAGCAGGAATATGTGACTGTAAAATTTTTGTAAGTATCATTAAATGCATCAGGTAATTGACTAGCCATACCCTGTAAATGAACAATTTTTTGAACTTCAAGATCACACTATTTTGTCCGTGGATCAAAATGAGATTGTGTCATAGTGTTCCAAGAAATATCATCATGTTTATGATGCTGAGAATTTTTGCTTCCTAAAGGAGCAAAAATAGATTCATCAAAGTGACAATCTGCAAACCTAGCTTTGAAAACATCATCAGTTAGTGGTTCAACATATCTAATAATAGAAGGCGAATCAAACCCGACATAAATACCAAGTTCACGTTGTGGTCCCATCTTAGTGCATTTTGGAGGTGAAATAGGAACATAAACAACACAACCAAAAATACGAAAATGTGAAATACTAGGTTGATGACCTAATACCAGTTGTAAAGGTGAATATGAATGATGAGCAAGAGGTCTAACTCGAATTAGTGATGCAACATGTAATATGGCATGTCCCCAAGCATCAAAAGGTAATTTAATTTTCAAAAGCATCGGTCTAGCAATCAACTTAACACGCTTTATTAATGACTCTGCTAAACCATTTTAAGTATAAGTATGTGGAATAGGATGTTCAACATCTATACCTAATGACATGCAATAATCTTAAATGATTGAGAAGTAAATTCACCAACATTATCCAGTCGGACAGACTTAATAGGATAATCAGGAAATTGTGCATGTAAATGAATAATTTGAGCTAAGACTCTAGCAAATGCAACATTTCGAGTAGATAATAAACATACATGTGACCATTTAGATGATGCATCTATTAGAACCATATAGTAACACAATGGTTTGCATGATGGATGAATAGGTCTACATATACCTCCATGAATACGTTGCAGAAAGTTAGGAGATTCTACACCTATCTTCAGGGTAGGCGGTCTCACAATTAATTTTCCTTGTGAACATGCAACACACAAGTGATCTTTAGGTAAAAGAAACTTTTGATTTCTTAATTGATGTCCATTTGTATTTTCAATTATTTTACGCATCATGGTAGAACCTCGGTGACCAAGGCGATCATGCCAAAATATAGATTCTTTTGAATCAGGACACTTCTGGTGCATCACAACATGCGTTTCAATCCATTTTATACTTGCATGGTATAAACCTGAAGAGAATGCCACAAACTTTTATAGTACAAGCTTCTGGCTTGAAATGATAGAAGTAATATATAGGTAATCTTTATTACCTTCTCTTTTAGACTCAAAATGATATCCATTGTAACGAATATCCTTGAAACTCAATAAGTTTCCTTTTGATTTTGGAGAATACAATGCCTCCTCAATATATATCTTTGTTCCTTTAGGCAATATGATATTAGCTCTTCCGGAGCCTTCAACTATTTTTGATGTGCCTGAGATGGTATCAACATTTGCTTCAAGCAATGTTAAATGTAGAAAATATTTCTTATGTTTAAGGATAATGTGTGTTTTTGCACTATCAATTAAACATATATCTTTGTCTACCATATTTCTAAAGAAAACAAAATAACATTTATCAAATATTAATCCAAAAGTATCATAGATAAATATTAGATTGTATATAACTATATTAATCGTATAAATTTGACAAGTCCGAGACTGGTGGCCGAGTGGTGCCGAGATCCAATAAAATATAGAATAAAAAAGAAGGTTTGAGGATCGAACCCACCGTTAGTAGTTTCGGACTTTTACTTAACTTTGTTTTTAAACTTATCAAAATAATATTTATAAAATACTACAATTTATGTCTTGTAATTCAATACACAACACAACAATTAAACTTAACAAAGAAATAAACTTATTTATAAATATCAGGATTTTCTAAGAAATCTGAAACATCTAAATGTGTTAAATCCGCAACATCTTCCAGATCATCGAAATTATCAACATCATTATTATCATCAACTTTTGCAAAGTTTGTTTTCATCACTTTGCTCTTTCCTTTTATTGATGCTTGATATAAATCCACCAAATGTCTAGGCGTACGACAGGTACGTGACCAATGCCCCTGAACACCACACCTGAAACAAGTTTCATCATTACCCTTCTCGGGTTTATTTGAAAAAAATTTATTTGCCTGACTTGTTTCGTTCTCATACCTCTTCCAGTGGTATGAATGACAACTAGAATTACCTCCATGGTTTTGACGACCATAACCATGGCCTCGACCTCTTCTTCCACCATGTCCACATCCTCGATTATTTTGTACCACAACATTCGCTTAAGGGAACGGTGTACTTCTAGTAGGACGAGATTGATGATTTTTTAACAACTCATTGTTGGACTAATTTGTAATCTTGCAACCTCAGGTGCATTCAGTCATAACGAGTTTTAGGGAGGATGACATTCTTTTGGTGTTCATACCTCTACCTTTAATCATTCCACTACTGAAGAGGATTTTTCTCCATGAGGTATTCAGTTTTTAATTCCTTATAAAAGTGGTGACGAAAGAAAATCATTGTTTTCGCCTGATCCTTCTAGGATTTGGTATTTCCATTTTTAATGGTGTTATCAAGACCAATAACTTTCAAGTGAGTCTCGGCATCAACAATCCATGATAGATAATTTCTTCCAGAAATATCAAGAGCCATAAACTCTAAACTTTTCAACTTCGACATAATAAAATATTATAAGAAGCTAAGAAAAAAAAGATATGAGGAGTTGTTACTTACAACCTGAGATGCTTGCTTTCAAAACAGCAGTAGAGACTCGTGCTGATAACGTGTTAAAATTACATAACAATTGCTAGTGTTGAAATAAAAATGACTTAATTTCTTCCAAATAGAAAGAGAGAATAAGAGACAGAAGATTTAGAACTAAGGAAGAAGAAGGAAATTCACTCCAATATCTCATTCTTTTCATTCATTTGCATGTATATATATAGAAAAATATATGTCTATTTAGTAATATATAATGTGAGTCATCCATATTAGGTAGGATATTATACATATTAGGTAGGATATTATACATATTAGGTGGGATATTTATAACAATAACAGTGTTATAATAAACATGTACAACTAATAAAAGTGTTATAAAACAAGTGCACCAATAGGAGTTTAACTTATATTAAAGTCAACAACTTAGCACTTGTAGCTATGCAAAAACTCCTAGCTATTTTTATGTTTATCTCATGCACACTCCAGCAATAACATGTCATAAAAGTAATAAATAACTACTAAATTAAACAACACGTAAAGAATTACTAAATTAACCAACACGTGTGCAATTACATGTCAATAAGTGATGTCAAACATAATTTGACCCGAGGTAATCTACTTCAACTCACCTCGAGGTTACTTTAGCTAGATATATTGAAATATCTCACAATTTTCATACTCATTTGGGATTTAAAATCCAACGTCTTTCCTTGTTGGCATGTGTTGCTGGCTCTTTAACAAAGTTGCAACCTGGACATTGCGATAAGGTGTACGAGAGACTTACAGTGAATCTCAAAGTAAAGTGGATGTGTTGTAATTGATCTAACTGCAAATCAAACAATTGTGAAAGATATAAAGAGACTTCAAATACCTCTGGAAACTTTGGATTTACTAGAATTCACTTTATCAAACAAGTAATGACTAAAAAGTATAAGAAATTTGAGGAACAATATAATTTTTATACTCCTAGGAGTTGTTTTTCTATGGAAAAGAAGGGGCCCTTACATTGTTTTTTATACTATTCATACCTAATGATAATGCTACCCAAAAATATGACCACTACTCTAGTACATAGCTACCTTAATCAAAATACTGGCTGCAGTCACGTTTCTATTAGGAAACTATGCAAGATCAAAATCTGCTATCCAACACCTACCAATATTTTCTCAACAAACCAGCTAAAAATATGGCACCTCCACCATATCCAAATGAGCTCCATGTAAAACTCCAAAGCCGTTGATTAAAATTTAAATTTGATAGACCAGTCTCGTGATTGTAGCCACCTTGCCTAGATTCATCTACCCATTTTGCCACATGGTAGACTATAAAATGCCTTTAACCTGGGTCGGATCTTCTTGATGTTAAGCCTTTACCTGAACCCAAACACAATGAAAACTCATGACCTATAATCTAATAGCCTGGATTCTCTGCAACCATAAATATGGTATAAACATCACCCCTTGCATTAAGTTAGCTGAGGACTCTTCATCTATCCCGACACTTTGAATTTTAAAAGACTTGTACTCAATGCCGAGTCAATTTTTTTAGACTAATCATTTTCTAATACGCACACTCTTCAACTTGAATTAAAAGCAATTTAACCCAAGAGAAACCTTAGGTTAACTCCCCATTCTCTTCATCAACAACAACCAAAGTCTTTCATCTCTATCAACCTTATAACAATGTCTTCATTATGCAAGAGCTACAAAACTAACACCCTTCTACCAATGACTATTGAGACTACCATAACTTTTCATAGCTACCTTTCAAACATTATGTTATTTGACCCATAATCAAGCATCGCTCTTGGACCAAATCTCTTGAGATTTTGGTAGAATGAATTGAAAGTTTGTCTCCTTTTTCCTCTAATATGTGGATCACTATAGCATAGATTTCCTGATAGCTCTTTCTAGAGCTAAAATGCCCTTAAAAAAAACTTGTTGAACGTATTTAACTGCTATTGGTCAAGATCCTGCAAGTCCTTCCTCTTCTATTGTGGAATGATGTCCATAACCCTAAAGGACATAGTTGCACTAACAAGATTACTTGTGATCAGAATTGATGCACCTAGCCTTCTCCAAAGATCTTACCACAATAGTAAATCTAAGATGCTATGCTCAACTGCAATTTATATCATAAGCCCCAAAGATTTTGCACCGAGATTGTATCAACTCTCATATAATATATTACGTTTCTTTGATGTCTCATGTCGATGTAAATTTTTTGTGTTCATGCTATTTACCCTAATAAAGAATATTTAGTGGTTACTCAAACTCCTACATGTGCACAACCAGTGGCATTAGGTTCCATTATGTTAGCTAGATTTTATCTCTCCATTGCTCTGCCTCTAACAAAATTAGTGGATCCTTGTAGTTTCTTCCATTTTAGGCTTTTAACTATTTACCTAAATTTAGAGCTTCTGATTGGATTCTTTCATCTAGTTAATCCTCCTATAGTGAATAAATTGTGACCTGCACCAGCTATTACTGTTTTCAAGAAATTTTCAACACTCTGTACAATCTCCCATTTGATAAGTCTGATACCTTATTCTTCTTGCTCAATGAAACCCTTGATCCTGATTACTTAGCCCATGATTTCCTTGAATCTGATATAAACACCTTGCCTATCAAAGACACCTGGCCAACTTCATAGTAGAACGTATCTTTATGCTGGTGCAACTCTTTCTCATTCGAGACATCTCATGCATGGATTTGAACTGTATACCTCTGAATATTGGGCTAGAAATTTTGGCTTCACTCAAGGAATGCCTGGATTATTTAGTCCCATCTTCATGATTTTGATGCTCCATGCTAGGTTGTCTCATCAAAAGAAATAGTAGAAATAACAGGCTTCTAGCAATAAATGGAAGGTTGGAAAATTTCAACTTTGTAGTGTCTCCACCAAATAATCGAAACATTACGACTAATTTTTGCACCTGGTGGTTTAGACTACATCGAAAGCTTTTTCTTGTGCCAACCCCAAATCTTAGAATTTTTGCTACACTGCCAATCACAGAAAGTGCCATTTCCACATCCACTGCTACAGTCACTGGTAATCTTTTATTCATTCTTATCTTGATCAATAACTCTACTTGTCTTGATTAATGTACAAACTTCATTGCAATATCGAAAAGAGCCAAGTCATCTAGCCCACCAGCTGCCAAAAGACCTAAAGCTACCTCTAGTCAGAAGCAAAAAAACCTTGGCCAAAAAACCTTTGCCAAGTGTTGACAAACTTGATGCTATAAAACAAGTCTCAATGAGCAACTGTCTTTGAGCTTATATGATCTTTCCACTATTAATATCAACAAGACATTTTCTGCCAACCGTATTATACCATCTAACCCAGCCTTTGGTCCAGCTTTTAAATAACAGCTAACCAGGCTTCAGTGTGAGCTATCATTATTGCAATCCTCTTACCAACTTTTTATTGAGGAGAATACACATTTAGACCAGTAAACTCAAGAATTCTCTCTACTAGGCACTGAGGCTTAAAAGTTGAAGCAAAAAATGAGAGTAAGGGGTCTAAAGGCACCAAGCTGAGACAGACAACACTTAAGAAATAGGATGCTATCACAGGTTTGAAAGCTCATATTGCTAAGCTTAAGATTGAAGCCATAAAGGCCAAGAATGCATCAAATGCCTTAAAAACTGAATGATGGTCTGGATAAAACCCAATTAGATTCAATTGCTGGGCAATTAAAGAAAAAGTATCTTTTTTCTTAAAATTGGAACCATAAGAAGCAACAACTGCAGCACCAGATCTCCATTCTCAACAACCAATGAGCTGCTTGAAACTCTTAAGTCTATGAATTTTCCATCTTCTTTCATAATAGTAATTTTTGGAATGACTGTACTAATCTATGCACTTTGTTACTATTACCTTGGGTTTATGCTTATGATTACCAAAATATTTAAACTACTTAGTAGGTAAATTTGGCTATCTTTATTAAAGTTTGTTTTCAGGATTGAGGCAATAAACAACCTACATTAATCTTTAAGATAAAAAAAAATATGGCCAAAGAGCCTATACATTGCAACCTGCCTAGGGATGAGATTTTTAGATAGCAGACTAATATGCCTTGAGATACTTCCCTAGATGAAACGTCAATGAGGTTTACTTTCAAAGTCTGATAGCCAATAAGCATTACCCCTCAGGAACTTTTAAACCTTGAACGGGCCCTTCTCAGCTTGGGGAACATTTCCCATATTCTTTATCCATAACCTCAATTGGTAGAACTACCTTCCAAACTAAATGACCTTCATGAAAAGTTTTCTTATGGACCCTTTTGTTGTAAGTTCTTGCTATTTTGTTTTTTCGAACCAACATGCTATTGAAAGCATGCATAAGGTCTTCATCTAATTACTCCAACTCCATTATCATCATCGTTGAATACTTTTCAATAGTCAACCAGTTTTGTGTGATCACTCTCAATGATGGAATGACATTCTCCATTAGAAGCACAACATCATGTCCATAAGTAAATGAGAATGGACATGTGCTAGTGCTTCATCATTTCCTTGTCTTATATGTCCAAAGGGTTCCTGATAGAACTTTATGCCATATTTTGGCTTTGTCTATTACCATCATCACAAGGATGCTCATGTAGATTTCATTATTTGCTTCTGCCAGACCATTTGACTGAGGATAATATAGGGTAGAATTGATCAACTCAATCCCATATCCTTCGAAAAATGTTTTGAACTCATCACCATTAAACATAGTTCCTTCATCTATCATGATATATTATGGAATTCCAAAATGGTATATCATGTGCTCCTTGACAAAAATCTATCATTTTAGACTACTCTACTTTCTTCCTAGACATGTCTTCCACCCATTTTGAAAACAAATTAGTTGCAGCCATAATAAAATAATGATAACCTTTCAAAGATGTAGGATAAATCATGCCAATGATGTCAATAGCCCATCCCCGGAAAGGCTATAACTTTACTATAAGATGAATTTTTTCTGCAGGGACTCTTTGAATGGCTCCATGCCTTTGACATTGCATCCATCCTTTTGAATGATTGATTTAATCTTTCATAATAAAAGGCCAAAAATTTCAGAATCTTCTAAGCAGTCAACGCATTTTGGTGCATGCCTAATGAGCCTCGCAAACTCTTTCATAGAAAGGGTGACTAGGTTCTGTCTTCCACATGCCTAGATGCAAGGCACCTAGGCGTATAGAAAATCGTGCCTAGCAGCACCCAAGACAATAAAGATGTTCAGAGGAGAAGAGTGATGGGTGCCTATGTGCACATCGTGACACGCCTAGGCACAAGGCACCTAGTCATGACCAAATGTGCGCCCAGTATAGTATTCTATCAAGTTGGAATTAGGTTAGGGACCACCTAGGTGCACCATGCATTTTTCAAGGTGTTCTAAGTCCAAAAATTGACTGAATTATAGGCATTTCCTTGTTAAGCTGACTTAGAGAGAGAGAGAGAGGATCTAGATTGAGAAAAAGTGATTTCTTTAAGATCTAAGCTTAGATTGAATATTTGGAAAAAGATTCAATAAGGATTCAATAAAGGTTTGAGGATTTGAGATAAGTTCCATGGATTTCTAGAATCTAGGGTTTTTGTTAGTTTTGATGGAACTTTAAATAGATGGATTAAATGGACTAAATAAGTTGATTTATATCAGTATTTACTATGTTGGCTATTGATTTGAAGGTTTCCAAGCTTGAAGGCTTTGATTCTAGATTTGGGATTTTCTAGAGAGAGAAAAGGTAAGGGTTCTTGAAATCTTTAATTGTTTGGAGTTTCGATATGTGAAATGGAAATTCTTGATGTATTGAAATGGGTTCGATTGATTGAGTGGCTAGGTTGAGGAAGCCGAAACCCTAAGATTTGAATTGAGCTTTAACTTGCTTGGATAATGAGGTAGGGATTCTTAACTATTTTTTATTCCTCCGAGATTTATAACATTTAAAGAGCGGTGGTATTCTTCATTGGCCTTTCTCTTGAGTCCTTGCCTAATTTGATTACTAGGAAGGATGAGCCCTTTGATTATTGAATGAATTGCATACCTTGATATATGTTCAATCACCTATCGAATATAATTTACTCGTGAACATGCATCACGTAGTTATATACAAATATCTAGGTTTGATATATATATGTTTATCTTTTCATAAACATGTTCGACATGGGTTTTAGCTGCATTGAAAATTGCGGATATGGATTCGTAATACCCATAGGTGTTATATGTGAAAATATGGAGTACCGTGAGGTCATTTAGGAACTCAAAATGATGTGTAAATTTCCTTGGACCGGGTCACGACTCTATATGTGGTTGATGCTCCATACGGTGGTATCAGGGCATTGTTGAGTTTCCCAATGATTTTTTAGAACAGTTGCTGGACTAAGCCAAGGCCTCATATGGTGTGGTGGATTTTTATTATTTCTTTTATCATTATTAGATGTCATATTGTTGCATTTGTGCTTCTTTCATGTTTCAATAGTTATGATGTTGATTATTCCTCTTTTATCCCTACTGATCTTTCTGCTCACCCTTTTCTATTTTTTTATATCTTTTATGTGAAACTAGTACTGATGATTAGGTTGTGGGTCAGTAGGAGGCATGTGTCGTATGGAAGGCCACCCTTGAAGCTTAGGATTCCCTTTTGGTTTAATGGGTTGTATGTCACTTTATTTCTAATACAATTAGTACTTGGATTGTGTTTGTGGATTCGTTATGTGTACCACATGGTAGTAATGTTGAATGATTGAGAAGGTTCTCCGTGTGATCATGACTCCCGTACTGAGGTATTGGACTAATAATGTGAAGTAAAATGTAAGAGGACATAAAAAAAATATGTTGGTGAACTTTATGGTCAAATAATTATTTAAAAAAAATTGAAAATTGAATAAAGCGTCAGAGACTTGGAACTTTCCAAGTCACTGCTCCCCGTATTCTTCCTTTCTTCTTTTCTATTTCATTTTCTTTTTCTTTGGTTCTCCACTCACTTGCACACACGGCTAACCTCACTCCAGTGAGATTTCCGACCAGTTAGGGTGAGTTCTCTTTCTCACTTCATTTTTTGTCAAAAGGGGGGTAGATTGAGATAATCTTTGGCTCAAAGAAACTCTAGGGTTTAGTGGGTGTTTGGGGATTTTGATCCTTAGGGATAATATTTTGTTTAGTAGTTCGAATTTGACTCTAAATGTGTTGTAATTATAGGTTGAAGAGAGGGTTTTGAGCTAAACCAAGCATAGAGTTTTAGTTCTTGATTTTTGGATTTCTGACAAGCTACAAGGTATGATGTATTGATTTTGATTGTTCTAAGTGAGGTTGAGATGATATTAGAAGTAAGAAATTGTGTGAATAAATTATTTAATCTTGTGATTTACGATTGAAGGTGGATTTTGGTAAATGGGAAAGATTGGAGAAAATGGAACTTGAGACTTTGGGTTTTATTTTATTGGTTTTCATTGAAACAAATGGAATTTATTTTATGAAATTTTAGCTTGAATTGAGATGGAGGATTATATATGGTTGAAGAAAGTTTGGGCAAATTGTTATAGGTTGTATGTCTCGGACTTGGACAAGGTTTGTGATTATTGGTGCGAATTCGCGATTAATACAAGGTAGGGATTTTTTTCCTTCCTTGGTTAAATTTCACCCATTCCTAAAAAAAAAAGTTGAAAGTTGTCTTCTCGAATCTTCCGTATCGTATTAAATTTTATAAATTCATTTGGGCTACTCTTGAATGTTCCAAGAGAGCCAAACCCATTACATGATTTGTTGTATGACCTTTTCTTTGATTGATTTATTAAATATGTATATATGCATTTACCCTTGAAAGTGTTAAGTTCATTTGACACGTATTTGGATCGTTATGTGATGTGATTTATATGACATAACATTTAAATATTTTTTTATATGCATTTAGTGACATGATAGATCACCAGGCAAGGGGCCCTGTTGTTTCCATGTTTAGGAACGATGATTCGGGATTGAGGATTTTATTATGATATAGATTTGGGAAATGAAAATGTTCGATGGATTTACACCTTCTTCATGGATTTACCATGCAAATCGATTTATGGTGTCAGTGAATATGAAGTACGGTATGATTGTGGGAGTGATCCACAACCCTTCGGAGTCATGGGATGCGTGTACGAAGACATTTTTTCTACATAGCATAATGTTACATTTATTCCGTTCTTCACATTTCTGCCCTTGTTCGTTATCCTCTTTGATATCCCTACTGAGCTTTCGGCTCACCCTATTTATTTTCTATCATTTTAGGTGAGTTATTCACTAGTGCAGGTACTCGAGATCAGCAGGACGGGGCGTGACCGTGGTGGCCTGACGTAATAGAGTTGTTTTATAATATTATTAAGTTTTTTATTTATTTATGGTACGAAAGTTGTTTTACATTCTGTCAACTTAATGATGAGTGGTTTAATTTATATTTGTTATGATATGAATATTTTGGATGGGCCAGGAGGGGACTCCATGTGATCAGGACTCCTGTGCCAGGGATTATTGTCACGCCCCGTTTCCGGAGACGCGACTGGGTGTTCTCTCCGCACCCTTCCTAGGTCACTAGTGTGAACATCCGGGATCAACCGGAAATTCGAAGAGTGCCCACCTGCATCAGAAACGCAGCAACAACAACATCACACTAGCAACCTAGCAAACATAGGCCTCGGGCCTCAACCACATGCAATCCTGACCCTAGGCCTCAGGCCATCCACTACCAGCATGCACAAACTGATGGCATCACATATAAATCAACACACAGATTTATAACACATCAAATATAACCATATATCAACATCTACATCCACATACAAGCACCACCGTGCCAAATGGTTATATTCTCTCAACATAGATATACTACATACACCCAAATGCATAGAGTATATCTCTAGCACCCTATTCTATCCAGGGCCATCCATGACACGACCTGCTCACTGATCCGCAGCACCAGTACCTGTACTAGTGTCTCCTGTGGAAGGAAGAAAGTAAAGGAGTGAGCTAGAAGCTCAGTAGGGTATGAAGTAAACATCAATATAAGCTGAACCAAAGGAAAGTAATGCATCAATATGTTCCTACCACATGAACGTATACTCAACAATTCACATCAACATTTACCCGGATCGACCCTTTCGGAGCATAACAACCACAATGCCATTGCAACTCAATGTAATATTGCTCGGGAGCAAGCTCACCACAACCAACCACTCCTAGGATCATCCGGTTGCGTGAACCTATCACGCCCGCACCTAACAAGGCAAGTCACTCTCGACCCTACCCTTAGTGCGTTACCCCACATGGAGTTCACGTAACTTGGTGACAACAACCTTCACCTTGCCATCCTCCCATGTGGCTTTCAAGTAACTTAAGATTTCCCGAGTCCATACCCGAGTCCCCCATGCAACTCTAATGCATCATGACATGCCATGCCGAATAGATAAGTATATATGAACATCCTATATATTTTACATAACTACCATGATGCATGAACGGAAAATCACAACGTGACCGTAAATGACAGAACACAAAGTCGGGTCATGCAATCTTCAACAACCAACAATAATCCACACAAGGCTCGTTTCCCCTTAGAAGCAATTAAGGAGGAAACACAAACAACGGCGACCAATGAAGAATAGAAACGCTATTTAGGCAACAATAACGAATGTTAGATAGAAAGGTTGGAAATCCCCTACCTCTTCTTGAGCAATTTGCCACAAAATCCACAATTATGTTCCTAGGGTTCCGATTTCCCAAACCTAACAATGTGGCGAAACCGAACCCATTCATACACCAATAAACAACCAACAACTCATATAAACATCAATTAAATCAATAAATTCGAAATTACTCACCTTCTCTCTCTAGAAATTTCTCCAAAGTCCTTGAAACTCAACCCAAGCTCAACTCTACTCCAAATCACAAACCAATCTACATATACATCCAAAATCAACCTATAATCAACATATCTAAGCCTTACCTTCCATCTATTAAGGAATCAAACAAATCTAGGAAAAACCCTAGAATTCCAAAACTATGAAAACTCACCTCAAACCTTCAAATCTTCCTTGATTCCACCTTGATTCTTGACATGCTTCATGAACCCATGGAAAACCAAGCAAAAACCTCAACAAATCTCCTTCTCTCTCTAAGTTTCTCGCTCTCTCTCTCACTAAAAGTCGGAATTTTTCAGAACAATTATGTTCTGGTCGCGCACTGGCTTTTAACAGCTCGGGGAGCGCCTAGGCATTCAGAATTTGCGCCTAGGCGCATTGACCTCAAGTTCCAATTTTGAACCCACTGTCCCGTGCAACTTTTGTACACGCCTAGGCGACCGCCTAGGGGCCCGCCTAGGCGACCTCCTAGGCATGTGACCTTACATTTTTAGCTCTGTCTCGTTCTTAGCTTCGATTTGATATAGTATGGGCCCGAAACAGACATCTGTGCTAAAAGTTATGACCGATTTACCGAACCAAGTTCAAAACTATTTTTCCATGATGCCGTACTTCACGAATCATCCGTAACTCGACTCAAAACTAATTTTTTTGGGTCGGGATTTCACAATTATTATATATGTGGTGGTTGTGGGACCCTGTGGGTCATAGATTGTGGAGGTTCTTGGTATTTTAGATTGAATATTAGAAGTGCGTTTTTTTTTAATTTTGTGCAGGGTGGCTTCTTCAATTAATGGGGAGATGCTGCTGCTATTTTTATTAGAATTTATGTCAGTTGTGATGTGTCCAGTGTGAGTATGTGTGGTTTTGTCGTTTAGCTCACGCTCCTCGGGTTGGGGTGTGATAACTTAGTATCAGAGGGAGGTTATAAGACTTACAGACCTAGGGTTGTGTGTCCACTAGTAGTTTGGTATTTGGTAGTGCAATTTCAGGCCACATCACGAGCCCAGGTGATCTGGTATGTTCTCTTATAGTTGTATCAATAAGGTTGTGTTAATTATGCATGCAATAAAGGTGTACACATGAAGGGGTCCTTGTAGAGATCGACCCATGTTGGGGTTGCGATGGTGTGCGAGGCCTTGTGAGTGTTCAATTAGTTGAGACATGGCTAGGAACGAAATTGATATATGATCTTATAGTGGGGAATAAATCTAAGTACTGAATATAATGTAGGAAATCAATGATAGGATGTTTTCAAAATTTAGTACAGTAATAGTTGTGGTTATGGATGTTATACCCATGCTTCATGGTATAAGATTTGATTTTTCTTTTGCAATTATTTGTAATAAATAAATAAATAAAATAGCAATGTGAATATGTGAAGATTATTGACAAGCGGGTCGGTTGACTGTAGAGAACAAATGACTAATCTGAGAATATATGACTTGTTGACTAGTTGAGAGGGTCTGAGAACTATTCAAATATGAATTTAAGGTTGAGATATTAGTTGAGAATTTGGGAAAGAAAGATTCTAAAGATGACAATTGGTTTACCCAATGCTTACATTGTTTTTAGGAATTTGACGCAATAAATGTATCATACAATATTACATTTCTAACGGGTGCATCAAGTTAGACCCTAAGCAATTAGTTTTTGAATGAAGATTTTTCTATGAGATAAGAAATAAAAATTAAAATGATGGTGATAATATTATTTTCGTAAATGTCTGAGTGAAGCTCTTAAATATATGTTTGATACTTGTGGATGAAATTTTTTGAATTTGAGAGTGGTTGGAATACTTGTTAGTCACGTTAAAAATAATTTTATAGGTGACAAGTCACAATGTATGACTTGTTGGATATTCCATTAAGACTAATTTTAGAAGGAGATATAGGACATGAGTGATATATTGCGATGTACTGGATTAAATGGTGAGTGAATTCTTTTGTAAAAAATAAACTGAATTTATCTTAGAACATGAAAGATAATAGGAGGTGTACTTGGGTTGAAATAAGAGTTATATAGTGTGTCACTCACATGGAATGGTTTCAAGGATTTGCTGGATAAGTTTGGAATTTTCTAGTAAATTACATACAATGAAAAAAAAATTGAGATGAAATTGCTGGAAATAATATATGTGGATAAAATATAACGGGTACAAGATGGTTAGAGAAGAGAGGGACATTATATCGTACTAGAGCATCCGAGGTTGAAGCATAGTGTATTACTTGTTTCTAGGATGTTAGGTGAATAACTACAATAGATATTTGTTAGGGTAGTTAACATTACTTGAAGGAGACATTATTGGATGATGTGAGTAGGTTGGGAGACGGTAGCCTGGTAAACACACGCATAGAACAAATTAATTTGTGATGGTGAGTTATGCGTAAGAACATGGAAACTTCAAGATAAAGGGTTATTAGTTGAGAGTCTAAATCTAGTTGAATGATGCAATTATGTTCTAGAGTTCATGAAGAGAGAGATTTCGGAGATAGGGTTCACATTCTTGAGGAAAATCCTCATAGGGTTATAAATACGTCTTAAATTAGGAAACAAAAGTTCTTAAGATGGAAGGGATGAAATATCCTATTTTGAATGAAAGGTACCAAAGAACTTAAACATTAAAATATGAGGGGTATTACCATATTTAGTTGCAAATTTAAAAATATTTTACTGTAGATACTAACCATAATAGTATGAATACATTATGATTTGAGCAAGCAACGAAACCAACAAGTACAAATATTACACAGTAGGTTGGGAAAAGAAGTATAGATCTTGTGATATATACATAAACAGTAGAATATAGTACATGTTAAATGATGGTTAGCTTCTCTTATTCCCATAGGCATGTTTTTGGCATTATTTAGCAGTGGTCGAACCATCCAGCCCACTCCTCACTGCTATACAGTTCAGTACGGGAAAGTGATCCGAGGTAGTAACTAGAACTGGTGTTGTGTGGATCAACAAGATCACGGTTTGGGTTGGTTATGCCTAGAGTAGCATCCTAACAGTTTCTTAGCGGTGCTGTCAACTGAATTAGGGAATCAAGTTTAGATAGAATCTGATCATAAACCCTCTCTAAGGCTTGGATCTGCCTACGGATTTCCTCTAACTCTTATTGTATGGTCGAATAGTTGTGATGGGATCGAGTATCCATGAGTTAAAAAAAATGAAAGGCAGGAGTGAAAAATTTATGATGATCTAATGGGTCTCTATAGCACGGTGTTTATATCGAGTTCAAGGTTCAAGTGGATTAGGACGGATTGTTATACATAAATGATGTTTCACTACCGAGTGGGTTGTAGGTCGAATAGATAAGGATGGACTCAATTATCTAGAATTTTCACGTCACCATCTAGTTTCTTTAATCATGAGAGTGACAGTTAGCAGAACTCGTATTTCAAAAATAAATAAAATGGAGGTCTGGGATTGTCGCTCATGAGATGTGTTTGGATAATTAGAATCATACACTTTGTCATGTGGATATTATGGGACGGGAGTTTCAATGCTTAGTAATGATGCTATAGTGTCCACACGTTATGTGCTTGTGTATTTCAGTTTAGTTGAGTATACCAACTAATAAGAGGAGGTTCCACACAGCAAGAGAACAAAATAATTTTGTACATCAAATAAGGTAAAGATAAACTTATAGCTATAAATGTGTGGCTTTTAGCGGATGGATTATGGACATCAATTTTCTAAGAATCTTTCAGAGATAAGGGAAATCTTGAGGTACAAGAAAAAAGGATTCTAGTGAAAAGTAAAAGAAATAAAAATGGCACCAATATTTTTGTGATACCACAAGTAATGGTGACATGTCATTTAGTAGTTAAAAGGCCTAGTTTATTTAGGTCTTTTAAAGGGTTGCATGTTTTGTGCAAGGCCATATAGGGTTGTAAGGGTCACAAGCAATGCACATTGAATTCAGGCTATAAGTATGGAAGGGAAACCAAGATAAATGACACACACTCAGTTACATAATAGAAGAAAAATTCTGAGTGGAGAACGCGGTCAGACTTGTTCAGTAAGAGTGCTAAAGGAGTTTGCTTCCAATCGTCGAATGCCTCCTCCATGCTACAAAATAGTGAGGGAACCATCATGCTTTAGAACAACAGTTATTTTTCAAACCCTAGACATTGAGTTAGGTGCTCTAGGATGTGTGATTAAAGTATGGACCACGTTCAATGGTAGTGATCGAGAAGTTAAGGAAGAATGTGCTTGACTTATGCTTCATAAGCTGAAGAATGATCATTATGTGCAAATAGATAGCTACAACTATGGAGAAAGTAGCAACCTTGCGATCCAACAATAGGAGATCTGAAGACTCTAACGTGAAGTTGTATGTCTTAAGAATGAGAATAGACCATTACGATACGAGAATGAAGTCCTAGCAAGTCAAGTTAAGGAATCGGAGATGCCTAAGGAAGATTCTAGGGAGGAATCTGAGGAAGAACCAGTGTTCGAGGACAAGCATTCCATAACATGAGCTTAGTTTAAGTGTGTTTCAAGTTAAGTAAGTGAATAAAGTTTCTAGTATAAATGGGTGTATGGATGCATGAAATAGAGAAGCAGGAATCGTTTTATAAATATTGTATGATATTGTAGTATGGTAACGTATTGAGCAGTGTGTAATGGTGTAAGTTTATATATGACATATATGATAATGGTAGTGAATAAGCTTGTGAGTTGAGTTAACTAATGTGTTAAAGATGCATGAATTGATGCAGAGAACGGAGAATGAAATATCATTTGAAGAAGAGGAGTTCTATAGTAGATTTGAAATTGCGTATGGGTGAATGCACGAGTTCAATGCATTGTTCAAATTCGAGGATTTAGGTATGTTTACTTGAATTTTGGGATGAAATTTCGTGATCATAATAGTTGTAGGTGATTGCAAATGGTTTGAAAAAATTAGTACACTTTCTTTCGATTAGTGACAGGGACGTGTTAGAGTCTTTAAGCCGATTAAATGTTTAGGAGATACTACTTGATTGGTGCCGGATTGTGTGACGGGGACAATAGAGACGGTGGAGTGATTCAACAGCAGCTGTTGAAAGCTCAAAGTCGTCAAAAAATCATATAAAGATCGGGGGAGGAAGTCATTAGAGTTTTCAAATGGTGTTCACTTATTTTTGAAAGTGAGTCCGCTTAGAGTAGTACAGAAAATACAGCACCAAATGTGAGTTAGCTCCAAAATACATCGGACCCTTCGAAATATTGAAACGAATAGGACCAGTTGCTTATTGATTGGCTCTTCCACTGAGGGTGCCAAAGATTCATAATGTCTTCCACATATTGATGTTATGGAAGTATGAGCTAGACCCTTCACATGTAGTAGATTGGTCGAGGATCGATGTTTCAAAGAATGTAACTTATGCAGTGCAACTGTTACGGATTCTAGATAGGTGAGAGAAAGTCACAAGATCGAGTGTTATCCCGCTGGTTAGAGTATTGTGGCAACATCACGAAGTAGAGAAGTCAACGTGGGAGTTGGAGTCCACAATGAACGAGAAATATCCTTTCCTATTTGAGTCACTAGGTGGGTGTTGAAATTTCGAGGGCGAAATTTTTATTATGGAGAGAGGATGTAAGATCTTGTTTTGAAAAAAAAAAGTTAATTAAATTAAAATGAAATAAAACAATAATGTGAAGTAAAATGTAGGAGGACATAAAAGATATGTTGGTGAACTTTATGGTCAAAAACGTAAAGAATGAGAAATAATGATTTAAAAAAATTTGAAAATTTAATAGAGCATCAGAGACTTGGAACTTTCCAAGTCTCTGCGCTAGGAATGGCAAAAGCCCCCGCGAGTCCGGGGACCCGACCCAATTTTTCGGGTTGGGGTTCGGGTGAAACCCGAACCTCACTTTTCGGGGCCGGGTTGGGTATTGTAATGCCATACCCGGCCCCGAACCCGACCCGAAAATATATATATTTATATATATATAATATTTTAACATATATATTTATACAAATAAACTTATAAACAAAGAAATACACAATATATATGAATATATTTATTTATTTTTTATATATTAATTGTTAACATATTTAAGATATTTATATAAAAGTTGTGTAATGTGTAGTAGTAGTAAAGGTTTAATCATTAATGGTTATATAATACGTATAGTCAATTAGTCATATACATATACAATAGTCAATAGTATCATACTATTTATTATAGTACTATGTGTAATTACTTATTAGTAATATGTACTATCGTCTATTGTACTTGTGTTACTGTGTTAGTTGTAGTTGTGTAATGAGCAATGTGTAGTATGAATATCTAGTATACACACATATATATAGACTATAGTTGTGTATATTAATATAGACATATATTATAGTATTAATGTATTATAGATTTATAGTTGTATGTGTGATAATATATTAATATGGCTATCTAATACATATGTAGTTTAGCGACTAGGGTTTTGGTCCTCTTAGTCTCTAAGAAGGTTTAGGGTTTACCAGTTTTACGTTTAGGGCTATGAAACATATATAAATATATGATATATATATATATATATGTGTGTGTGTGTGTGTGTGTGTGTGTGTGTGTTATTATATTATAGTATTCTAGTTGTATGTGTAATATGTCTATCTAATACATATATTGATATATAGTTTAGGGACTAGGGTTTAGATCCTCTAGGAAGGTTAGAAGGTAAAAGGTTTAGGGTTTACCCGTTTTAAGTTTAGGACTATGAGAGAAGATACATGATATATAATATACTAATATAGCCATACATGATACATGGTCTCACGACGCACGTTCTTAAATCTTAGAAAACAAAACATATAGTCAAATAATCAATTTGTCATAAGTCATTAAGTCATTAACAATAACCGTTCATTTTAAGTCATTAGATAAATCGGGGTCATTGGTATAATGATATCTTGAATCCATGGCATTAGAAATAAAAAATATAAATGTTGGATAAATTGATCATATTTTAGGGTATATAATATGGGCCATTGATATAATCATAATTCATTATAATGATATATTAAAAAAAATTATTTTCTCAAATAATAAATATTAAATTGTTAGTATATATTACTTTATTGTTAATATCATTTACTTTGTTTTCACTTTGACTAATTGACTGTTTAGTG
Organism: Euonymus europaeus; assembly: GCA_963580455.1. Taxonomy (NCBI): domain Eukaryota; kingdom Viridiplantae; phylum Streptophyta; class Magnoliopsida; order Celastrales; family Celastraceae; genus Euonymus; species Euonymus europaeus. The sequence continues at coordinate 8,930,416 of OY756957.1, read as the reverse complement.
ATTAGTGATTAGGTAACTCGTAGTCTAATACTCTAATAGTCTCTGTCTCTCACGCCTCTCCATTTTATTTTTTATTTTTTTTTCTTTTGTAAATGCTAGTTCTATTGTTCTAATTTGACAGTAAAGTAGTAAACCCTAGAAAACTAAAGTTAGAAAAATAGAAAAGTATCAGGTCGCACACTCACATGTCGCTCAGCCCGTCAGCCGCTTGCCCGCCTCTGCATTCTACGATCTCCCGTCTCCGGCAACTCACTCTTATATCTGGTCCTTCCTTTGTCACTCGAGCCGCCTCTCCACTGCATATCTCCAGCGACTCTCTTATCCATCACTCCCGCAGTCCCGCGAAGCACCTCTGCCCGAATCTTTGTTTTGTGGCTTGTAATTCTTCGGTGAAGTCTCCAGGTTTGTTAGCTCTGCAAGACTTTATGTTTAATCTTTGTGTGATCTACAAATAAAAGATGAAAATTTGTTCAAGTGAAAACTGGATGTTGATTGCTGAATGGGGGTAGTTGCAATTTTTTAAAATAAATTAAGTCTTAAAAATAAATTACGATAAACTTGTGCATTTTGTTGAAATCACTTGTCAATGGTGATTGTTGAAATCACTTGTCATTGAAGGAACTAGATTCTTAGAAGATAAGACAGAGTATGTATTCTCAATATAACAAATAAAAGATGCTAGGCGTGCTAGGCTGCTAGCATGCTAAGTTAATGGTAAGAACTACTTGTGTTTTGTCATTTTGTGTTTGGATTCACATGATTTTGCTTCCCTGGGTTGGTTTTTGAAACTGAATTTGTGATGGTCCATGATATAGCTGTCCCCTTTATTATTGAATATTAATCCTAGTGTTCTCTTTATAATTTCAGATTTTTAATGGACAATGTAGATAAAGAGGTTGAAAGTGTTCCAATTGTGGAAAGTGTTTCAACTGTGGAAAGTGTTCCAACCGGTGGTGAAAGTGTTCCTATACAAACAAGTCCAAATGTAGGAGTTGCGAATAAGGTAATTTCAAACTCAAATCGGACTTCTATGGATGAAAGTGTAGAGGTCAATTCCATGAACGAACAAAAAACGTAAATCTCCGGCATGGGATCATTTTGAGGAAAAGTACATTGCTGGAAAACGTAAGGCTGTTTGCCTTGATTGTAAGAAGGTCTTGGGCGGGGAAAGTAAGAATGGAACTAAGCATTTACTTGACCACATGAAAACATGTCTGTACAAGAAACAAAAGACCATAGTAGGAGGCTTTGATGTGTGCTCGAGATTGGTTATGGAGTCAAATTCAAGGTATTAATCTACTCTATAGACTATAGTATGATATGATTGGAAGATTAAAGTTTTAGAGCTTAATTGTTTTAAAAGTTTTTATTATTTATTATTCCATTAATCCATTTATTATTTCAAATTTCACAGGATCAAAACAAGAAAATTATGATGATGATTCTGAGACGGAGGTAATACCACATTTATGATTAATTTGTTACAGTGTTTAGAGGAAAGTTGCCTTGTTTTGCTTAGTACAGTTTTAATTGTTTATTATAGTAGCCTCCTATTTATTTCACTATATTCATGTTGTAGGAGCCGGAGTTTTGCGCCACCAACATCAATATTGAGGCTTCTAATGCATGATATCATATTCGAGTTTCAATGTTGTATTGTAATACTCTGATTTGGAATTTGGTTATAGACTTGTTAACTTGTTAAGTATTGGTTTGGTTGTTATTTAATATGTAATTTGGATTTTGGACTTGTTAGTATTATGTATTGATTGAGAGATGATCATGACTTTGATGTAATTTGGAATTGTCAGACTATTATTATCATCTATTGATAACTGATTGTGTAGCTTTTTGATTTTTGGATATTGATGACGTCGGGTTCGAGTTTAGGGTTCGGGGGTGGGTGTTCCCCATCCCCGTCGGGTTCGGGTTCGGGGATTTCCCGAACCACAAAACTCGGAGACGGGGCCGGGGATGAGTTTCGAGGGCGGGGATGGGAAAGGCAAACCCGCTCCCGCCCCGCCCCTTTGCCAACCATACTCTGCGCCCCGTATTCTTCCTTTCTTCTTTCCTATCTTTCATTTTCTTTTTCTTTGGTTCTCCACTCACTTGCACACACGGCTAACCTCACTCTGGCGAGATTTCTGATGAGTTAGGGTGAGTTATCTTTCTCACTTCATTTTTTTATCAAGGGGAGGGGGGTAGATTGAGCTAATCTTTGGCTCAAAGAAACTCTAGGGTTTAGTGGGCATTTGGGGATTTTGATCCTTAGGGATAATCTTTTGTTTAGTAGTTCAAACTTGACTCTAAATGTGTTGTAATTATAGGTTCAAGAGAGGGTTTTGAACTAAACCAAGCATAGAGTTTGAGTTCTTGACTTATGGGTCTCTGACAAGCTACAAGGTATGATGTTCTTGATTTTGATTGTTCTAAGTGAGGTCACGCTCCTCAGGTTGGGGCGCGACATTTTCAAGGCAAGAGGGAGGATTATTCGTCCGGATCTTTGATTTTCTTCAAATCTTTGGTGAAATCAACATGTTTTCTTCTCTTCCTTTGATATTCTATCTTTACATGTGTAACTAAATTTTCTATTGCCAAGGCTTGGATGAAGCCTTGGGTTGGATGATTTGTTTAGGACTTGGTTTATGATTACATGAGTCTTTTTGGGTATAAATCTATGATTTATGTGCTTGTTGCAATTCTTTTTTCTCTTTGTGCTTGATAACCACTCAGGGTTTGAAGGAGTTTGGTTGATGGATTTGTTAGATGGTAAAATGTCAAGTAAATCATGCTTCTTGAGATTATAGATTGCAATTATTATTTACCTTTCATTAGGAACAAAATTGTATGGATTCTATGTTCATTGTCCTTCATGAATTCCTAAGCATATTTAGACCAATAAGATGTCTAGAATGTTGTAGGAATATCCAACCTAGACTGATAATATGGCTAGCATTTTATTAGAAGGAAAGTAGCTTAGGTGCGCTAAAATTGACCTAAGTACGAATTCGTTATACCCAGATTTACAAGTGTATGAATGAACTAATCTTCTTTGCAAATTATTGGCTCTTGGTGAATTCCAATGCCTTGGTGCTTTCTATTATTCTTTAAAACTCATTACATTGGACTAAGTTATTTATTGGTGACATGTTGTGACATTGGCATAATTCATTAGAAATACCATAAACATATATTCTTATTGTTTGAGTCCTTTTAATTATAATCAAATCATATTGAGTAGAACTTTATTTTCTTGCATTGTATATGTATATGTATAACTAGACATTTGGATTAAATTATATCTCCGTCTATGTGGATACGATCCATATTGATCATTTGTATTATTCTTTAACTAGTGCACTTGCTAGTAGGTTATTTTAGACCCAACAAGTTTATGGCACCGTTGCCGGGGATGGAAGCTTATATTTAATCAATTTTTGTCTACATAGATAATCATATACACCGTTTAGTTTCTTACTAAAATTCTAGTTGGCTTATACGTTTCTCTTGTTCTTTGTAGTTCATGCAAGGACGACATTCACAAGACACAAAATATTTTCTATTGACCAAATTTGGGACGTGGACGTCTAAATAAGAAAGACAAAAAACTCTTGGAGAACACTCTCCCACACATTCTTTATCTTCCACTTCTAGCTCATCTAGTGAGCGATTGCTTGGAGACAATCTTGAGCAAGAAAAGATGGAAGAACATCATGAGAGAGTTGATGATAATGGCGTTAATGCCAATGCTCCTCGCACTATACAAGATTTTTCTATACCTCAATTAACTACTCGGCAATCCTGCATTGTTTTTCCGACTATTGCTCCTAATTTATCTTATGAAATTAAGGTCTACATGATTAATTTGGTTCCTTCCTTATCAGGAGAAGGAGAATCAAGATACCAGTGATCATATTGATAATTTCTTGGAGATATGTGGTACACAGCAAATTCAAGGAATCTCTGCCAAATTCATTCGCCTCAAGCTATTTCCTTTTTCTCTTAAGGGAGAAGCGAAGAACTAGTTCAAGACCCTGCTTGCCAATTCTATCACCTCTTGGGATCAATTGTCTGGGAAATTTATTCAGAAATTCTATACTCAATCGAAGACACACAACGGTTGGGAGACCAAATATTTCATTTCAGGCAGAATAAAGGAGAGCCACTTTATCAAGTTTGGGGAAGATATAAAACCCTGCTTATCAGTTTTCCACATCACCAATTCTTACCATTGCAGATTATGCTATACTTTTATCAGAATTTATTAGATGAATGCCGCCATCAGTTGGATGCAGCTGCTCAAGAGAATATTATGGCGAAGGAACCAACTGAAGCTACTGTGATTATTGAGAATGTGGTAGCCAATTCCTCACAGTGGGATAGCAGAGATGTGAGTGGTTCCAGAGCAACTATTTATGAAGTTGGTACTCCAAATACTGAAATGACAACCGTGGCTAGAAGACTTGATGTTGTTGTGAACTTGTTGAGTAGAAATATAGATCCTTGTGGTATTTGTGCAGGCACAGACCATCCTACTCATATATGTCCTATAGGGGGCACTTTTCAAGAAGTAGAGGTGAATGCAGTGCAAAATTTTCATCGACAGCAAAATGACCCGTTTTCTCATACATACAATCCAGGGTGGAAGAACCATCCGAACCTCTCTTATTGCACTTCTCAGAATTACAACCATGGGTCTAGACCTTGGCAAGGCCACCCTCAACCACCACCTCTGGAGCAAAAATAGTCTTTTATGGAGGACTTGATTACTCAACTGGCTCATTCACAAGTGAAGATGCAGAACTTGCAAGCATAAATGAGCAATTCTATGACTCAGTTGCAGCAAATAGTTGCTAGTAATACTCAGTCAATTTCTAAGCTTGAGATATAAGTGGGCCAACTTGCGAATGCCTTGAGTGAGAGACAGTTGGGGAAGCCTCCAAGCCAACTAGAGGTGAATCCCACAAAACATGAAGATGCAAAGGCTTTCACCGTATTGAGAAGTGGGAAGAAGGTGGACAACAAAATTGAATTTCAGAAGCAATAATATGAGAATGAAAATGAAGCAATGGTGGTGGAGCCACGTGCATCCCCACTACCTCAAGTTAAAGAAGACAAAAAGATTGTGGAAGAATATGTTCCACCAGTTCCTTTTCCCTCTAGACTTGCACCTAAGAGGAAAAAAAAGTATAATCGAGATATATTTGAAGTTCTGAAGAAGGTTGAAATCAATATTCGACTTGTAGATGCTATCAAATCTATCCCCGCTTATGCCAAATTTCTAAAGGAGTTGTGCACTAATAAAAGGAAAATCAATGAGCATGAAGAAGTCTTTCTTTTTTAGGAGACTAGTGCATTATTAGAAAAGAAATTGCCCCCAAGTTGAAAGATCCTGGAAGTTTTGCAATTTCATGCATTATTGGAGAAAAGCCCATTGAGAAAGCATTGATGGATCTTGGTGCCAGTGTTAATATCATGTCTTACTCTGTATATTCTACTCTGAAGATAGGAGGGTTGAAACCAACTACAGATACTCTAAAATTAGCTAATCGCTCTCTTGTTCATCCTTTTGGGCTTATTGAGGATGTCTTAGTGAAAGTTGAAGAGTTTGTTGTTCCAGTGGATTTTTTAATCCTTGACATGGAAGGTGAACCAATTCTTGGGAAAGATCTGCCTCTTATTCTAAGTAGAGGTTTTATGGCTACTACTAATACCATCATTGATGTCAAACTAGGTGTTCTCTCAATGATAGTTTTCGATAAAACTGTTGAGTTTTGGCTCTCAGAAGCAATGCGACATTCTGATGATGCCAAAACTTGCTTTTGGATAGATGTAGCTGACAAAAGAGTTGACATGGAGGTTTTTCGGAGTAATAAAATCACTGCATTGGAGGCTTTTCTTGTGGGTGATTCAAAGCATTTGTTGACTGAGGAAGTTGAAGAAATATACAATATGTTTGCAGCTTCACCTCCACATCTACATAAGTGGAGGATTGTTTTTGAAAATCTGAGGAACTTTCCAACTTCTAAGAAGTTACTGTCATCTATTGAAAGCCCACCTAAACTAGAATTGAAGCCACCCCCTCTTCATCTGCGGTATGCATTCTTGGGAAATTCTCAAACTCTTTCGGTTATTATTGCCTCCATTTTAACTTCTGTGGAGGAGGCGAAATTGTTATGTGTGCTTAAAGAAAATATAATTGCCATTTGGTGGACTATAGCAAACATTAAAGGCATCAGCCTATCAATGTATATGGACCGTATTTTACTTGAAGATGGAGGAAAGACAAGTCGGAAGGGTCAAAGAAGGTTGAACCCTAATATGAAAGAAGTAGTTCGTGCTGAAATTTTGAAGTTACTTGATGTAGGGATTATCTATCCTATTTTAGATTCCAAGTGGGTAAGCCCTATTCAGGTGAATCCAAAGAAGTCGGGCATCACAGTTGTTACCAATGATAACAATGAGCTTATTCCTACCAAAAAGGTCACGGGCTGGAGTGTCTGTATTGATTATAGGAAGTTGAACACCTTCACACGGAAATATCATTTTCCTCTACCATTTATTGATCAAATGCTGGAGAGATTCGCAGGGCATAATTATTATTGCTTCTTAGATGGATATTTTGGGTATAATCAAATTGCGATTGCACCGGAGGATCAAGAGAAAACAACGTTTACATGTCCATTTGGAACTTTTGCTTACCGTAGAAGTATTCATGGATGATTTCTCTATTTTTGGATCTAATTTTGATCACTGTCTCCATAATTTATCTCTCGTTCTAAAACACTGTAAAGAGACGAATCTCATACTCAATTGGGAGAAGTGCCACTATGGTACAGAGAGGTAATGTCTTGGGCCATATAGTTTCTCAAGATGGCATTGAAGTCGATAAGGTGAAGATTGATCTTATCTCCAAATTACCACCTCCGACTGATGTAAAAGGAATTCGCTCTTTCCTTGGCCATGCTGGGTTTTATCGGAGGTTTATTATGGACTTCTCCAAGATTTCACAACCCCTATATGCATTATTGGCCACATATGTCGATTTTCAGTTTGATGTGGAATGCTTCAAGGCTTTTGAGACATTAAAAGAGAAACTCACTTCTGCTCCTATCATGATGCCACCAGATTTCTCTTTGCCATTTGAAATTATGTGTGGCACTTCAGCTTATGCTATTGGGGCTATGCTTGGTCAGCGAATAGAGAAGAAGTCACATGTGCTCTATTATGCCAATCAAACTCTGAATGATGCTCAAGTTAATTATACCACCACAGAGAAAGTAATGTTGGCTATCATATTTACGTTGGATAAATTTCGGTCATATCTGACTTGTTCCAAGGTGATTGTGTACTCTGATCATGCAGCTTTGCGATATCTAATGAAGAAGAGAGGGTGTGAGAATGTTATGGCAGATCATCTGTCATGGTTAGCAATTAAAGAAGGGGGCTCAAAGGACCTGAATTTTAATGAAAATTTTCCAGATGAACAACTTTTCCTTCTTGAGCAAACTCCATGGTTTGCAGATATAGTCAATTATCTAGTTGCACGTCAACTCCCGTCTGGTATGACTAAGCAAGCAAAAGATAAATTCTTCTCCACCATCAAATGTTATTTTTGGGATGAACCTTATTTGTTAAAATCTTTTCCTGATCAGATCATTCACCGCTGTGTGCCAAAAACTAAGATGGAGAGTATCTTGAATTTTTCTCATGCTCATGTATGTGGCGGTCATTTTGGAGGGAAGAAAACAGCCGCAAAAGTGCTTCAAAAGAGCCCAATTTATTTAAAGATGCTCATGCCTATTGTAGCACTTGTGATCATTGCCAACGCACTGGTCCAGAGACCAAATGTCGTTGCATAATATATTAGTGGTGGAACTTTTTGATGTTTGGGGTATTGATTTCATGGGACCATTTCCCCTTTCTTATGGCCATCTCTACATCCTGGTGGTGGTGGACTATGTGAGTAAATGGGTGGAAGCTATCCCGTGTAGGATTAATGATCACAAAATAGTTCTGAATTTTCTCAAAGACATGATCTTTGCACGGTTTGGCACACTAAGAGCTATTATCAGCGATTATGGATCACACTTCTGTAATAAGCCTTTCGAAAAATTAATGAACAAGTGTGGAGTCACTCACAAGGTGGCTACTCCGTACCATCCTCAAACGAGTGGTCAAGTGGAGATCTCTAATCGCGAGCTCAAGTATATTCTTCAAAAAACTGTTTCCTCCAACATAAAAGATTGGAGTATGAAATTAAATGATGCTTTGTGGGCTTATTGGACAGCTTTCAAAACTCCTATTGGCATGTCTCCATATTAGTTAGTAGATGGCAAACCGTGTCATCTTCCGGTGGAACTTCAACATCGAGCATACTAGGCAATCAAGACCCTGAATTTTGATCTTCATGAAGCCGGTGATTTACGAAAGCTTTAGCTTAATGAGCTTAATAAGCTCCAGAATGATTCCTATGAGAATGCCAGAATTTACAAGGACAAAACAAAGCTCTTCCATGATCGGCAAATCTCTAGAAAAGTCTTCGAACTGGGTCAAAGAGTTTTACTCTATAATGCTCGTCTTCGATTATTTCCACCTTATGAGATTCTCCAAGTCCTTCCTCATGGCTCTGTTATTATCAAAGATCACCGCACTGGATTTGAGCAACATGTGAACGGGCACCGTCTCAAGCCCTATTTTGAGACATCTTTCAGCATGGAGAAACACAAGCTTCGCCTTGAAGACCCTCCATCACAATGAATAGTCAGGTTGTTTCGTCTCTTTGTTACTTATGCCATCCCAAAATTTATATGATGCATTGCGAACCATGCTTGTTCTTAAGGTGAGGGTGGTAATGTGTTCAACATTAGTTAAGTTTTGATGCATTCTCGTTGATCTTGTAGGTACAACAACGTCTAGCTGAAGACATTAAACTTAGCGCTGCTTGGGAGGCAACCCAAGAAGATTGATATCCTTTTGAACATCATATCTCATTTTCTGTCTAAAAAAAAGAAGGCAAATTGTCGCGCCTAGGCGGATTATTCTCACATGCCTAGGCGCCTCACGTCAAGGCTGAATGTACTTTATTGGAAAAAAAACATCTATATTTTTCCGGTTGTTGCTGATGCACTTAATCATGCATTCATATTTTATCTATTATGCTGATTTACTCCTTTATCTTTTCAGAAACTTTGCCTCGGATTAAACTCACTGCAGCTAAGCGACCTTGATCCTTATCTCATTCTGCAATAGCTAAAGGATCTACGTCTCAGGCCCCTGCTGACTCCTTTGCTGCATCAACCATTAAACCGGAGGTCTTTTTATCCACAAACCTTTATAAGGTAGTAGGAGTTGAGAGTGAGCCCCTCAGCCGTTTGCGTCAGTTTTGCACTTTTCTTGCTGTTCTCAATTTTGCTGCTATTGACGTATATATCTACCCGCTATTTATGAGTGCATTCTTTCGCACTGTGACTCCATTTTACCGCTGTAGATATATGTGCTAGTATAGCGCATCCCTTTGTATATGCTCCTAATAGTGGACTTCAACCACCATTGCCTCTTGAACAGTTGAAGCAACATAAGTGGATGGTAGAGCAACTTACTCGCCAGCGTCGCAAACACTTGCGGAAATCTGCACTTTTGGAGGTTATGTTTCTAGTGGACCGGTTGATTCATGGCAACTTGTGACCTACTAAACATCAGAGTGAGAGGCGTCAGGAGATCTTGGAAATTAGTTATTGCCTCTGGGCTAGTGTGTGGTTAGACCTGGGCCACTACTATTTACGGTCTTTTGTGGAGATCCGGCGATGAGTAGAGGATGAACGAGTCTCAATGAAGCAGATCTTTTTATCGCGTATTATCTGCCGCCTACTGGCACATTTTAGCATGCTACCTCGGGGACTGTCTTGTACATCCCTTTCCATGGAAGAGGTTGAGCTTAGCAATTGGCGCATCAGCATATCCCGAATGAAATTTACTGTACAATGTAGAGCTAAGACTAGAGCGACGACTGCAGATATCGATGATGATGCTCTGGATACTGACACTACTGCTGCCACCGACGTTGCTGATCTTGGGACCCAGAGGGAAGAGCTTCGAGCTCAGCTTGCTATACTAGAAGATAGTCAGCGCTCCCTTTAGCAACAAGTACAGATGCAGCGGAGTAGAATCAGGAGATATTGCAGATTATGCAGGAGCTGCAATGGGATTATTATCTCACTTTTGCCCATCGTGCACCATCTGGTGGTCCATCTTCTTAGTTTACCCCCTAGGTTGTGTTTCTCTACGCTTGTCCTCCATTTTGTTATATCATCCTCATCTATCTGTCTGACGCTTTGAGGACAAAGCTTATTTAGCCAGTGTAGGGTAGGATTACATATATTATGCAGTGTGTGTGTGACTGTTGATGATCTAACTTGGATGTCGATCATATTTTGTGTTGCTGAGTATTTAATCTCATCTTTACCCTTTATATGCCTAAGTGAATTATTGAAGTCTACTTGAGTGCATAATGAATCAATTCACTTGCGCTGAAATGTTGTGGGTTATAACTTGAGCGAATATACGTATTAAACGTGGTCTCTACCTGGGATAAGCTAGGGCACTATGATAGTGATATTTTTGGCACTGATTATTTATATTATATGTAGTATAATTCTATGCTAAAATAAATAAATAAATTATGAACGTGTTCCGCTCATGTGTCTTGTTGAGTAACCGGAACTCTTTTCTAACCAACTCGAGTGTCACGTAAAAAGATGAGACAAACATGATGAACATTCTAGGCTAGCCTAACATCGAAGCCTTTTCAACTCGAGTAATTAACCCGAGGGTGTTTTAACACCTAATGCCCTAAGCCAACTGGTTAGGAGTCATTGGTCGAGAACTCGTTAAATGGTTTGATTAGAAAGCTTAATGATGTAAGCATTGCACAGCCCTAGTTCAAAAAAAAATTATATATATGTATATATGTCCAAATTAATGTGCCTTGACATCATTATCTTGTGTTCTTGGGAATCTTGGAGAGTGACTATGTTTAATGCCTATACACTCTTGGAAGCCGCCTGTATTACACTCTTCTTGCACATCACTTTACACTAAAGGAGCAATTGAGTAGACAGATAGATATTCTTCATTGAGTATATGAATGGTTTAAGTGTGGGGTGCTTGCGTTCATATGATAGAAACGTTTGTGGGTATCGTTCTCGTAAACCCTCAGGAGACGACACTCCTCCACTAAGGCCACCTAGGGGTTTAATGGCATGTTGCATATGCTAAATGCAACAGCGATTCCTGCAATAGTGAGTTAGATGACTATCTTTTATATGTATAAATTTAGTTGTACTCGAGGACGAGTAAGATTTAAGTGTGGGGTAGTTGATAGGTATGAATATACCTAGTATTTTTTGGAGAAATAACCCTCCCTTATGCTTTTAATGTGATAAATTAAGTTTATTAATCTATTTTTACTAATTTTTATAGGCAAATTGCGGTCTGGATTGAAATGCTCTAAATTAAGGCAGTTTTGGCAGTCATGGAGCTGGATAGGATGCTCACTGCCCTGGGTAGAGCTTCCTACACGCCTAGGTGCAGAGAGGACCGCCCAGAGCAGTGAGGTGACGGGAAAAAATGGGCATGAAACCGCCTAGGCGATGAAGTTCTTCACGCCTAGGCGCCCTACTGGTTTTTTCAGGTTTTTAATACCATGGAAACCCTAAAATCGGAGGATTTTTGGACTGGACATTGGGCAGCCATTTTTCATAGAGCAAAAGGAGAAGAGACGAGAGTTTTTCAAGGCTAGATGGAGGATTCTTCGTCCGGATCTTTGATTTTCTTCAAATCTTTGGTGAAATCAACATGTTTTCTTCTTCTCCTTTGATATTCTCTCTTTACATGTGTAACTAAATTCTCTATTGCCAATGCTTGGATAAAGCCTTGGGTTGGATGATTTGTGTAAGACTTGGTTTATGATTATATGAGTCTTTTTGGGTATAAATCTATGATTTCTATGCTTGTTGCAATTTTTTTTTGCTCTTTGTGCTTGATAACCACTTAGGGTTTGAAGGAGTTTTGTTGATGGATTTGCTAGATGGTAAAATGTCAAGTAAATCATGCTTCTTGAGATTATAGATTGCAATTATTGTTTACCTTTGATTAGGAACAAAATTGTATGGATTCTATGTTCATTGTGCTTCATGAATTCCTAAGCATATTTAGACCAATAAGATAGCTAGAATGTTGTAGGAATATCCAACCTAGACCAATAATATGGCTAGCATTTTATTAGAGGGAAAGTAGCTTAGGTGCGCTAAAACCGACCTAAGTACAAATTCGTTATACCCGGATTGACAAGTGTATGAATGAACTAATCTTCTTTCCAAATTATTGGGTTTTGGTGAATTCCAATGCCTTGGTGCTTTCTATTATTGTTTGAAACTCATTACATTGGACTAAGTTATTTAGTGATGACGTGTTGTGACATTGGCATAATTCATTGGAAATACCATAAACATTTATTAATATTGTTTGAGTCCTTTTAATTATAATCAAATCATATTGAGTGAAACTTTATTTTCTTGCATTGTATATGTATATGTATAACTAGACATTTGGATTAAATTATATCTCTGTCTCTACGGATACGATCCCTACTGACTATTTGTATTATTCCTCTGACTAGTGCACTTGCTAGTAGGTTATTTTAGACCCAATTGTTACTGTGAAGAACAAGTATTCATTACCTAGGATAAATGATTTTTTTGATCAATTGAGAGGTGTTGGGCTTTTTGTGGTCACCATACCAATGTAAATTATGCTAAAGCAAGAGACCATTTTCCTATCCTCCCTGTCAATATTGGCTTTGATAACATGTACTGTAGTAGATCGGTCTTAGATACAACATATACTTTAGACCTGATTAGATAATGTATGAGCTTAGTACATGTAAAATATAAAGTTAAACACATCTTTTCTACAACAAAGTACCTAACCTATAGATCTATCAATGTTCTACTTAAATAATAGATGTCCTGCTTTTAACTACTTTGATTGTCTTGTGCCAACAAGCAGCCTAATGAATTGTGGGATATTGATAGATACAGTTTTGAAGAAACTCCCTTGGCTGGAGGAAATAAAACTGGTGGATTACTTAGATAGTTCTTGATTTTAGTAAAAGTTCGTTGATGTTGTTCCGTTCATCTAAAATTGTCTTCGGACTTCAACTTCAACAAGTCTTAGAACTCCTAAGTCTTTCCTGCCAAATTAGAGATAAATCTCCTCAAGTAGTTTACTTGACCAAAGAATCTTTGCAACTCCATCTTAGTCATTCATACTTTAGCTTCCATGACATCTTTGGCCTTATTATGATCTACCTCGATTCCATTTTAATACACAAGGAAATTCGCAGCTTCCACCCAAAAGCACACTTAAGAGGATTAAACTTTAATTGGTAAGCTCTCCTTCTTTCAAAGTTTTTCCTCAATTTCTCAACATGGTCTTTTGCCTTCTTTGATTTGACCATGATGTCATTTATATATACCTCTAGAAAGTGGACTATTATGTCATGAAATATTGGTGTTAGGTATGCTTTTGATCGCTAAAAGATTTATTATTTTTCATTTTGGTCATTGAGTGTTTAAATGTTACAAATCAATCATTTAAAATTTTAATAATATGTTCCACTATGATAACTTTGTTGTTCCAAATTGTTAACCTAATTGTTCCAATATTGTAACCCAAAATGACTAGTTTGAAATAAAATAAACATTTGGGATACTTATCTATAACATTTGAACATTCAATGACCAAAATGAAAAATAAAAAATCTTTCAATGACTAAAAGTGTATTTAATTCTAAAATATTGTATTTATTGCCATTTGGTATGTTGCACCCGCATTCTTTAGACCAACAGTCATTATAACATATCCAAAGGTGCCAGAGCCCCGGGACACCTGAATGCAGATAACAACTCATTCTAGGCAGCATTATCTATCAACATGTCAGCCACTAGCATCATATAGACGTCGTCTTTTGGTGTGGAAACATTAAGGTCTCTACAATCTATATAGATTTTGATCTTCCCATTTTTCTTAACCACCCGTACTATGTTAGTTGGCTACTCGGTGTACCTCATTGGTTGTATAAAACCTACTCGAAGTAGTCTCTGGATTTCTTATTTAACTTTCAGTTGTACTTCAATAGATAGTCGCTGGGTGTCATATGACTGGCTTGTAATAAGGGTGTATTGGAAGACTATGTTGGACTAGATTACGACTTAAACCTAGCATGTCATTGTAATCCTAAGTAAAACAGTCTTGATACTCATGCAAAACCTTGATTATTCATACCTTAAGGTTTTCATTGAGAAACTTAGTAATATAAGTTTGTCGCAGCTCTTCTTCGGCCCCTATACTGATCTCCTCTAAGGGACCCTGAATATCAACCTACTAATTGTCAAGTTTTCATGGTGCAAGTTTAAGGTCTTCTTGAAAAAAAATCTCCATTAGTAATCTCCATAGGTTCTTCTTCATAGATTACCTTATCTTCATTTTGTCCCCATGTTTGACAATCTGTCAAGTGATCAAGTGTAGCCTAGGAATGGCAAAAGCCCCTGCGGGGACCCGACCCGAATATATATATATATTTATATATTTATATATATAATATTTTAACATATATATGTATACAAATAAACTTATAAAAATATAAATACATCAATATATATATGAATATATTTATTTATTTTATATATTAATTGTTAACATATTTAAGATATTTATATAAAAGTTGTGTAATGTGTAGTAGTAGTAATGGTTTAATCATTAATGGTTATATAATACATATAGTCAATTAGTCATATACATATACAATAGTCAATAGTATCATGCAATTGTTATAGTACTATGTGTAATTACTGATTAGTAATATGTACTATCGTCTATTGTACTTGTGTTACTGTGGTAGTTGTAGTTGTGTAATGAGCAATGTGTAGTATGAATAAATAGTATACATACATATATATAGACTATAGTTGTGTATATTAATATAGACATATATTATAGTATTAATGTATTATAGATTTATAGTTGTATGTATAATAATATATTAATATGACTATCTAATACATATGTAGTTTAGGGACTAGGTTTTGGTCCTCTTAGTCTCTAAGAAGGTTTAGGGTTTACCAGTTTTACGTTTAGGGCTATGAAACATATATAAATATATGATATATATATATATATCTGTGTGTGTGTGTGTGTGTGTGTATATATTATAGTATTCTAGTTGTATTTGTAATATGTCTATCTAATACATATATTGATATATAGTTTAGGGACTAGGGTTTAGATTCTCTAGGAAGGTTAGAAGGTAAAAAGGTTTAGGGTTTACCCATTTTAAGTTTAGGGCTATGAGACAAGATACATGATATATAATATACTAATATAGCCGTACATGATACATGGTCTCATGACACACGTTCTTAAATCTTAGAAAACAAAACATATAGTCAAATAATCAATTTGTCATAAGTCATTAAGTCATTAACAATAACCGTTCATTTTAAGTCATTAGATAAATCGGGGTCATTGGTATAATGATATCTTGAATCCATGGCATTAGGAATAAAAAATATAAATATTGGATAAATTCATCATATTTTAGGGTATATAATATGGGCCATTGATATAATCATAATTCATTATAATGATATATTAAAAAAATTATTTTCTCAAATAATAAATATTTAATTGTTATTATATATTACTTTATTGTTAATATCATTTACTTTGTTTTCACTTTGACTGATTGACTGTTTAGTGATTACGCAACTCTTAGTCTAATAGTCTAATAGTCTCTGTCTCTCACGCCTCTCCATTTTATTTTATCCTTTTTTTTTCTTTTGTAAATGCTAGTTCTATTGTTCTAATTTGACAGTAAAGTAGTAAACCCTAGAAAACTAAAGTTAGAAAAATAGAAAAGTATCAAGTCGCACACTCACACGTCGCTCAGCCTGTCAGCCGCTTGCCCGCCTCTGCTTTTTTTTTACTACGGCCAATATTAACTCATTTTCTGCTTGGGTGTACTTCTACATAGGACTTCTTCAATTATTGGGATGTTGCTTAGCTTGGTAGGCACAATTGCTGATGGCATGAGCTTTTGCTTAGCTTTCTTAAAGATGAAATTAATGTTGAGATGAATTTAGGACCTCCTTCTTTGGAATGGCCAAAGAACTTAATCGGTCCTACATCCTTGTCATAATAGGTTTCCTCTATGTTGTCAGAATCAGTCTGGAACAATCAATCATTAGCCCAAATCTACCTCCACATCATTCCTGTCCCAAAATAACAATAACTAATGTAGGGTGGAAGGTAAAAAAAATTTGGTGTGAACCCAATCCCTTCCAAGAAAAACATGATAATTTGCAGTGGAATTGATTACAAAGAAAGCAGTTAAAGAAGTTTTACTTCACATAGTAAGCTGGAAAGGTAAAATTTTGTCGCAACTGGGGTCACAACGCGGATCGGCACTTTTGAAAAATGTAAGAGCCGCCACCAATTGATTATAGTGCAATTGGACACTAAAATGTTAGGTCTACGAACTAGAGAAAAAGGGTAAGGGAGTCTATTGAGTATGGGGAAGATTTTAGGCACCCCACAACTTCCTAATCGGTTACCTAATTGATTTTCATGCTTTTTCTTTAAAAAGTGTTTTATATATCTCAATTTGTTTTAATGAGTTTTTCATATTCCCGAAAAAATCATTTATTGTCAAATGGGTGAAAAAATTTCGTTAATTTTGAATAAATGATAAAACTAATTTATTCAAATGATACAATAAATAAAAATTTTTGCACGGAGTTGAATACTTTTAAGTCCTCCTTCTAATCGGTTTTAAAATACAATATCTAAATAAATTGAATATTTGCCATTTATTCCTTTTATTTTAAAAAAAAATTAGATGAAATTTATTTTAAAAAAGGGAACATTTTGAGAAATCAATACTTTAAAATTCTCTAACGTCCATTTGAAAGGTTTAAACTCTATTTTTGAAAGAAATGTGGTAAAGTGATTTAATGTTTGACGGATTGGGTATACAAACCTTATCAACAATACAATTTTGATTATGTATTCTCACTAGACCTCTGAGACAGCCTAAACAATTCTACAACACAAACTTCAGGTTCTGCTATGAAAAACTGCATATGAAATTCCCTTTGCATGTCACACCATATGTCAACAAAGTTTCTCGGCATTGTGGAGAACCACATGAACGTCGTTCCTATCAATGAATTTTGAAATAGGCACAGTATGAAATTATCAAAATTAGCCAACTCATCGCATTGGACTATGAATCGTTCAATATGCTCAACTGTAGACTGACCTTCTTCTCTAGAAAATAGAGTGAAGTTTGGAACTTTAAACCCTTTGGGATATGGATTTTTTTTGTTAATGTAATCTATAGAAGAGTTATGGCACTCAGGTTGCCCCATCTTTCTAAGTCCAAACCATACAACTCTTGAACGACAGTTATGATTATGTCAATGTTTAGCTATTGATGGTTTGTAGCCACATTATCATAAAATGTGACCACATTATCCCTCAACTTATATGCTTTGCAATTTTTCAGAGGTACCTTCCACAGGAAGTGCATGATTGTAAGCCTTTGGGGCATTAGAGGCATTGGTTATTACATAAACCTACAATGCGATCTTGATAGGTGAGCTTCCAATACCATTCTTGTTAGTGCCGCAGGATTATGATTGTGGCAGATTGCTATCCAGCCTGTTTGGTGGAGCAAAGCGAGACTCATATTGAGGAAAACCATCAATAACAGTAGACTCATGTGATTCCTTGTATTTTCCCCCTTCCCGAACATGGGATTACTATCAATGCCTTTCATGGATTGGTTGCAGCTTTCCAAATGGCCCTCTATTCATTTTTTAGATTCACGAACAGTGGCCTAAAAGAAACCAGCAAGCTTGGCTGCCATTTCTTTCAACTGAGCAATAATAGGGTCAGCCTATGAAAGACCTAGACTTCTTGACCTACTTTCACTTTCTATAAGAATTGGGTCTTGAAAGGAAGGGTTTCTTTCTTCTTCAAGATTTACATTAAGTTCTTCCAATGGAGGATTTCCTTCAAGATTTTTGATTCCTATGTCAGCATCTTTTCCATTCCTTTTGGTGAGCAATCAAGTAGCCATCACTGCAGTCCCACAAGGTGTGCCAAAAATTGTTGCTAGCTCTTTAAGGGAGATGCAACCTGGACGTTGCAGTCAGGTGTGCCACAGACTTGCAGTCAGTCTCTAAAATGTAGTGGATGTGTTGTAACTAATCTAACTTCAAACCAAACGATTGTGCGAGGTATAAAGAGGAAATTTGGATTCACTGGAATGCACTTCACCAAACAAGTAATGACTTGAAAGTATAAGAAATCTTAAAGACAAGATAATTTGTTTTACTTCTAGGAGTTGTTTTTGTGTAGAAAAGAAAGGGGCCATTACATTGTTATTAATTTCTACTACTTATACCTACTAATAATGCTACCCAAAAACACAACCACTACCTTAGAACATAGCTACCTTAATCAAACTATTTGCTGCAATCACGTTTCTAGAAGGAAACTGTCTACGATGAGAAACTATTATCCAACACCTGTCAATATTTTCTCAACAAACAAGATAAAAATATGGCACCTCCACCATATTCAAACGCGCTCCACTTAAAATTTCAAATCCAGCCGTTGATTCAAATTTAAACTTGATAGAACAATGTTTTGATTGTAGACACCTCATCCGAATTCATCTAACCATTTGTCACATGGTAGACTCCAAAACTCCTTTAACCTGGGCCAAATCTTCTTGATGTAAAGTCTTTACCTGAACCGAAACAAAGCGAAAACCCATGACCTGTAATCCAGTACTTTGACCAACTTGAACCCATTGACAAGACATGCTTTCAGCACAGTTCATGTGGCCCAATATCAATGCAGCCTATTCCAACAGTCTGGATTCTCTGCAATCATAAATAGGATATAAGCAGCATGGCATGTCATATTTTCTCATGTTTTGTTATTAAGTGGTGAATGTAGTCCCACGTGTAATAGGCTGTCCTAGAAGCTGGTTTGCTTGCAATCTTTGTTAGCTTAGTTCTGATCTTGTCCTGTTTCTACAGCTTGAATGAACTAAGTTCTGTCTGCGGGATTGTGACTTTGGTTTTTTGTGTGTTAAAGGGATTAGCTAGCTGCTATCCTTGTGGAAAGTCTTGGGCACTGGTAGGTTGTTTATTGGTGTGTATGCGGTGAACTACGGGTTGTTCTCCGCAATTGGTGATCATCAAGCTTTGGTAACAATATCTGTGATTGTTGGTCATAATTCTCCCAAGTTGTCGATTACAGCTCACAAAAGAGTTGGAGGAAAATCTGGTGGTTAAAGTCACTTGACTTGGAAGTGGAACATTATGAACTTCCTGCAAGATCGATTAAGCTTTGTAGATGAGTGAAAAACTCAAGTGAGGAAGGCAAGTGCAGATCTGCTAACTTACTATATTATTATTCATGATCACATCACATGGAAGAAAAGTACAATGAGATTTATTTTTCCCACTTGCTGGCCTACAAAAGCATAGAGAGATGGTCCTGGTAGCTATTATTCGTACAAACTAGCTAGAAAATAAGAAATACTGGTAGTAGTAGTAGTAGTTCAGTTGAAGTGAACGTTGGGTTAATAAGTAGCCCCAAGCTTCCAATCAGATGGGATGACATTGGGTGCCTCCACCCATGTTACCCCTGAACTCCCACTCACGTGGAACCTGAGGCTGATGGGTCTACTCTTTGGTGGGTTGGGGATGTCAAACACAGCACCATATACCCTTCTCATGCTTCTCCATTCCTTGCAATCATCCTGCCAGATATCAACGGCTACGACGTCGTTTTTGCTAGCGGCATAGAGAACAGCTATGGCCAAGTAGTTGGGATATTTGCTATGTTCATGGATCTTGAACAGAATGCCATAACCTCCTCCTCCTGCGCACGGGACTCTCCGGAATTCTACGTCCACCACACCTTTAGCGAATAACTCATCTGAGGTCGCCTCATCAAGGGCCATGCTTGAGTAGGCACTCGAGCTCATTATAAAGTCCGTGTTGTCGCCCTCGCCGTAATCGGTCGCAACCACATCTACCCCATCATAACTGCATAACTGGGGTGCCTTGCAACGTACCTGCAGAATTAATGAATGAATTAATTAATTAAGCTTGCAAATAAGCTACCAATAACTACCATCATCCATCAAAATAACAGACAAACAAACAATTGGTGTATATAACTAATTATTAATTGAAGTATAAATATTTGAGTGGGAGAGGACCTGATAACATGCACCGCACCCACTTCCATTCCTGAAAAGCCTTGAAACCCCAGCCACATTTCCATCATTCACTGTCCTTCCAAATTCTCCAAACCCACATGCTCCCGCTACACAACAAATTAATTTTTATGAATTTAATATATATAAATAGTTGACAAATATTGCATGAGAGACTACTTAGTTCATATATATATATTTATATATATATGATGGAATGAATTAACCCTACTTACTTGGAGTTCCTTTGCAATCAGGGCTACCATAATAGGTAGCTCTTGAGTATGTAAAAGTGTCTTGGGAGTAACATGGTGCAGGCAAGACCACCACGATGCAAATCAAAATCAAGCAAGCAAATGTAGTAAGAGAAGAAGACTCCATTTTTGGTACATGAAGAGAGATTGGAATCCAATCCACCCATATTTATACTGGACTGAGAGGCGTGGAGATTATGAATTAATGCATGTATGCCCACCTTTTTCCTCCACTTGGTCCAGAAAGATAGATTAATAGAGATAACTACGAATGACTGATGATGTGTACATGTTTTAATTTGTAGTTGTAGACCCTCTTGACGAAATCATATAATGGGTTAGGTGGATATCTCTTCACTTCTCCTCTATTTGCCAAACTCTATGCCTAGGTTATTAAAATAAAATCGAACCAATACCATGTGAAAATGACTCTATGTCGTCACAGCAAAGACGTCAATACTTATTATTATTGACGACGTTATTAGTTTGTATCAACTTTACCGATAATTTTGATGAAGTTTAATATATATTTTAACGTTTCATTTTATTATGAATGATTTTTTGGTGGAACCTTTTACGTCAAAAATTTGATTTGGTGAAGTCAAGTATACTAGAAATTACAGTGTGAATATTTAGGTCAAACCTAATATATACTTCGGTGTCGTTTGGTAAACAATTTTGATCAGCATATAATTTAACATTCAACATATACATACACAAAAAAAATTACTTAACAAAACACCCAATAACAATTTGACCATGTATGTTACCATTTTCAAATGCTACATAAAAAATTATTTTCAACAACATTTACCTTCTATCAAAAATGAAAAGTCTATATACTACCCCTTATATTTCAGCCAAATGACTAAAATACCCTTCATCTTAGCAATCTATTATTTATTTTTATTTAATAATATATTTATTTATATTTAATAATTTATTAACATTTTTACTAATATATTTAATTATTTATTTTTAATAATATATTTATTTTTAAATAATATATTCAGTTATATTTAATAATTTATTATTATTTAGTAATATATTTAATTATATTTAATAATTTTTTTATACCTAATAATCTATAATTTATTATTATTTAATAATAAATAATTATAAAAAATGTTAATATATTATTAAAAATTATAAAATTATTATACATATTTTTGAAAAATATTTTTTAATTTGTGCTACTACCCCTTTATGTAATTAGCCACAACATTTGAAACAGTATATATATTTTTTCTGAAATAATGAATCAAACACCACAGTATTTGAAAGAACATACATGTCAACATTTGAAACAATATATATGCCACCAACATATAAGCAAAATTATATGCTAACTGCAAAATTATTTACCAAACGCTACATAAGTTAGAATTGATGAAGTGAAATGTGTCGACATCCTAGAAGTATAAATTTATTTGAATCATTAATTCATAAATTGGTTGTTGGTGAAGTTTAATGTATTTACAAACATGTTTTTTGGTAAATGCTAATTGGTGAAGTGGTATGCCAAAGTAATGAAAATGCGCCATTAATATAAACAATTCCCCCTTAAAATTTTATTTGTCTTTAATTTATCTCACAACAATACGGTACTACTCTCCAAAGTTCAAACTCGATCTACTCTCACCAAAAACTCTTTCAACGTCATCCCAATGGAGATTTTCATTAGTGTGATCAGCACTAGAGCTCGTCAGTGGTCAACTTCGCTTCCTCTCTCTTGCTTTCCCTATCTTAATCTAGGGCACGACTGCATTTTATCTTTTATTCTTTCTCCTTCCTGTGAGAAACTGCATGTTCTCTTTGCATGTACATAAGTGGTTTGAAATACACACTCTCTATGATTTGCGTACATAAATCCTAGATAGTTGCCTATAATTCTCGCATTATCAAAGTTTGGGGGTTTGAGTTGTTTGTGTTATGGTACAGTTTATGGGGTCATTATATATAGGTCTTTTAAATCTATGGATTTGGGTTCCAATTCAAATCTAGAGGTTAGGGTTCTGATCTAAATATGAGGGTTTACTATTTAAAGGAGTTAAGGTCTTGACATACCAAAAAATTGGGTTAGAGTTCTGGTAATTTACCTACTTCATTGCTATGCCTATATTAATTCTTCTTGTTATTTACATACGATTTGCATGTGTGTGCTTGTTCTGTTAGTAGGGTACTGTATTCCTACATTCATTTATGAATGCACTTAATGCAGTTAGTTCATGAGATGTTTATATTTCAAATAGGTTACAAACAGTCTATTACATTAGAATATGGATAGATCTTGCATGCACACCAATTGGGCAAGCAAAAAACATGACAATGGTTTCTTTGAAAAGGTTTAGAAAATGCAGCTGGCCTTAGTTGCATCTCATGACCATGTGGCAACTGTATTAATTCAAAAAATTGTTTATTAGAGTTATTAGGGAGCACTTATATTTCAATAGTATACAAGTGAATTCAAGAATTGAATTTGGCATGGTGAGGACATTATTCAGAATGAGCAGGAGGCAACTTTGGACCAGGATGTAAAGCACGATGAACAATGTCAAAATTTTGATACATTTGATGTGTGTGAAGCTATATATGAAAAGTACAACAAGAAGCCTATGCAATTTCCCCAATTTGTTGAAGAAACATAAAAGCCTTTGTATATGGGATTTGAACATTATATTAGACTTAGTGCATTGGTTAGACTATATAATACTAAGGCTCAACATGGAATATTAGATTCTTTATTTGTTAACCTACTAGCATAGTTTGGTGACATGCTACCATTAGGTAATGAACTGCCTACAACTTTGTATAGAGCTAAGAAAACATTGAGTGCTTTGGGGGGGTAAATCATGAAAGAATTCATCCTTGTCCTAATGACTGCATCCTTTATAGAAAGTAGTTTAAAGATGTCACTAGTTGTCCCAAGTGCAGAATGTCTCGTTGCAAGTTAAGTAGGAAAAAAGTGGAAAAGACAGGATTCCATGCAAAGGTGGTTTGATACTTCCCCCCAATTTCGAGATTCAAATCACTAGAGACTTTCAAAAACTTAATTAACTTAGCATGACGATGATCGAATTGTAGATGGCCATTTACAGCATATAGCTGACTCTTCATTATGGAAGTTGGTTGATCACATGTGGTCTGAGTTTGGGAATGAGCCAAGGAAAATTTGATTAGCCCTTGCAACTGATGGAATCAATCCTCACGGTAAGCTAAATAGTATATTAGCTGCTAGCCAATGAAGTTGGTCACTTACAATCTCCCACCTAGTATGTGCATCAAGAGGAAGTTCATCATGCTAACCATGATGATATCTAGACAAAAGCAGTTGGGTAATGATATCGATGTATACTTGGAGTTATTGATTGAAGATCTTCCAGTGTTGTGGAAAGGTATTGATGGAGTGTATGATGTTTATCGAAGAGAGATTTTTACCTTAAGAGCTATTCTACAATGGATAGTGAATGATTTCACTACATATGAGAATTTTTTCCAGCTACACAACACATGGTTATTATGAATATCCAATTTGTGGTGAAGACACTCAAGCAATTCACTTAGACCATGGGAGAAGGATGTCTTTTGTTGGTCACCGTAGATTCTTTCCTCAATATCATCTTTATCGAAGGCAACTTAAGGAGTTTAATGGGAAGGAAGAGCTAGAAATTAGAGCAAGGCCACTTAGTGGTTTAAAACTTTTTCAAAAATTGTGTTCGATAAATTGTGTGTTTGGGAAGAAAAATAAAGAACATAGACAACTTTCAAATAAAAGAAATCCTGTGAGCAGTGATGAAGCTACCAACATTTTTAACAAGTGCTAGAAGAAGAAATATATTTTCTTTGACCTTCCATATTGGAAGTATTTGCATATAACGCATTGTCTTGATGTAATGCACATCAAGAAGAATGTATGTGAGTCCATCATTGGTACTTTGTTTTACATTAAGGAAAAATCTAAAGACAACCTGGTTGCTAAACTTGCATAGTTAAAATGGGTATTTAGCCTAAGTTAGCACCAATAATCAAGGATAAAAGAACTTTTCTCCCTTTGGTTGCATGTACTTTAAATAAAACGGGAAAAAGTATGTAATTCTCTAATTGGTGTCAAGGTGGCTTTTGGTTTCTCTTCCAATGTGAAGAATCTTGTATGCATGGAAAAATTAAAGTTGACTAGGTTGAAGTCACACGACTATCATGTGTTAATTCAACAGTTTTTGTCCATGGTCATTTGAGGCTAAGTTTATTCTAAAATTGATTACATATAGGCATTTAAGAATGATTAAGGTTTAAAGTGATGTTTTTGTGCATTAAACTTCAAATATTATTTTGGACATCACTTTATCATTTTAAATGACATTTTGCTTCCTTGTCATTTAACCCAAACAATTGTGAAATTCTTGATCTATAAGTAAAAAATATGTCATCCATGACATCATCATCATTTGTCCAAAATAAATATCATGATATTTGTATGTGTGATATTTTTATTTTATTATTTTTATATTTAAAATATCATGATATTTACATAATATTTTGTCTATAAAAGGAAAATGAGGTCTTTGATGATGGGGGGATTCAAAAATTCCTGTGAAACAAAATTCCAAGATTTGAAGAATTGAAGAAGAAAGCAAGAAGAAGAAATCTTTTGGAGGAAGAACAAAGGAGGAGAAAAAGGGTTGTATTCCTAGCTTCTTATTTATTAAGTTTTATATTTTGCTTGGTTATGTATAATTAAACTTTTGTAGTTAGGGCTTAACTTTGAAGCCCTAAACATGATTTCAATTATGTAAGTTGTGTGGTGTGGATTGCATATTTTCTGCAAGAATGATGATTTTGATTTGTCTATGATATCTAAATTTTAATATTCTTGTTTCTTTGAGTAGCTAGCTTTGAAACATGTATTAGAATTAATTGTTGTAGAACATGATCAATTGCTTTGTTGAATATGTTCTTGTGTGCAACATATAATTCGGTTAAAACGAATTATGATAAATCAATTCTTGAATATTTAGTATAAACACCATGTATTAGGATTCTTGTAATATTCATATTCTTTTTTCTCTTATTGGGTTCTTAATTGTTAATTGATGCAAACACCATGCTAGATTTCAATTGAGAATACACGTACTGAGGTAGACACCATACACTGTACATGCACCTAAGAGAGAATCATACAACTTGAGTTTGACCATGACCTTGTTGTGAATGTTGTCATCATAAACTTGTTGAAAGTTTCAATCTACCATTTCTTATAAATTGTTTAATTGTTTAGTGGTGGATAGTGAGTCCTAGCAAGGATTTTTAGGAATTGAAGTCATTACTTTCCATTCTTGTTTTTAGTGTTAATGATTTTATTTTCATTATTATATTTTACAAGATTTAAACCCCCATTTTATAATTATATGTAAATTATATTCAAGTGTTAGATTATATATTTATTAGTATCACTCCTTGTGGGATCGACTTTTACTTGTCCATTATATACTATTTGTACAGTTATAAGATTATATTAAATTGTTATTAACGACATAACACCAGACATGCATAACAATAGGAAATCAACAATAAATTCAGAGAATAATGAATTAAATCCAGTCTAATCAATAATCAATATGTGCACAAGGTTTTAGTAGAAGAAAATACCAAATTCTAGCTAAAAATTATTTAGCTACGCATATCCATAATAAAAATCAACAAATAACAATTGTTTGAATCGATGGGGAAAAAGGATGAATTGTCACTCTTGGAATGCCTCCTCTCTATCCTCTGTATTCTGGAATTTCTGGAATGGTTTTCAGCCCTAGGGTTTAGTCTTTAACCCTAAAAAAACATTGTTCCTACTGCCACGTCAGTCGGGCCCGTTCAGCCCTAGGGTTTGCACTCACCAAACATATGAATCGGCCACCAACTCAACATTACCAAACTGGCCACACACATGCAATATCCCTTAATACGAGTGAATTGTCCAAATGGAAACTCTACCACTAACATCTGCCTCATCGAACTCACCTCTAATCCCCAAGCGAATGCAAATGAAGGTGTGACAAAAGAACTAGTGGCATTTGAATCAAACAACACTCTAGCCCAACAATTTAAAACAAGAAACATACCCCTAATGAAGTTCAGATGCTTTGGTGTTGTCTGATGAGTGAGAGAAAGTGCATGTCCTTGTGTCAAATTCAACTACTCATATGCTTGCTATTGTTGTCATGTCGATGGTCGTCCCCTCATGGGGCAATTGTGGTAGTGGGTGTAGAAAGGACTGGATGAACTTATGAAGCCAGAAAGTCTTGACCCTATTGTGTTCCTCTCACAAGCTGAAAATAATTTGTCTTTCGATTGCCAACCATGTCACACTAGAAGCACTCCACCCTCTGAGCTGTAAACTATGCTATGATATGCCCAAGAAGTTCACATCAATGACAAGTCTTCTACTCTTGATGTGCACCTTTACCACCCCAGTGTCTGACTACTTTACTTTGCCTTTTCTGACTTCCTCCAAAATTTGGAATACCTTGAATCCCACTATATGTGTAGCTATAGTAGGAAGATATCCTTATCAGAACTGCTTTGCTTTACTCCCCTCATCTGGTGTATACCTCCTGCCAAACTTATATAACTCCTCAAACTTCCTCTCATACTGACTCACGATCATCTGTGGAGTTTGCACCTATAACTAGAACTCAGGTGCATACCTTATCCATACAATTGGACTATGGCACAAAAAGCTGCATGCATAACTCATCAAATGATAGCCATGTTATATTTTATAAAATTTCTCTAACGTATTATAATGTATGTATTGTAAATATATATATGTACATATACATTAAAGTGTATAAATAATTATATATATATATATAAATTCTCATATGATGTTATAAAATGAGAATCTTATTTTTGGGGTCCAAATTGTTTTTAAGAAAATATAAAAAATTATAGTTGTATTTTGACCGATTTTATGAATCCAAAAATATTTTTTTTTTTCCAAAAAGTATTTCAAATTCAACATGAAAAATACATGATAATTTTGAACTATCGGATATAAATTCAAAACATTCAAAATTTTAATTACGATGAATTTGATTTTTATTTTGAACAAAACATATATAGTTGGATTTGTAATACTGATCAAAATACAACTATATTTTTTTCAGTTTTTAAAAAAATTTGGACCTCATAAGTTAGGATCTCATTTAAAATTTTATAGGAGAATTCCTCTCTCTCTATATATATATATATTGTGATCATTAAGATCATAAAAAAAACTTTGACCACTATTAGAAAATGAACAAATTAATTTAACTAGCAACATCTTCATCCTAGCACAAAATGAAACATCTTAGGACTATTCTCAAGATTACGAGACACTTACCGACAAAAGTAAAAAAAAAATCAACACAACATTAAAAAGAGAGAAAAAAAAGTTGATATTAAGAATATATAGACATTGTGGCGGCAGTCATATATTTTATACATACACAGAACATTTTATTAATTACTGGCTCAACTTATCAACCTTTTCCAAAAAGTTAATTCCTTCGTGGAGTGTACTGGTTTGGTTTGGGCCACGCAGGTATAAAAATATCTGAAAAAAAGGTGACGCATCCGCATGTGAGTATTGCTCTCTCTCTATTATTTATATAAAGGCATGATGGCTGTTGCCTTTGTTGATGTGGTTGTATTGAGAGATGTGTTTTGGTGATATGTATGATGATGTGGCTTGACTTTTTGTAAAAGATGTGAGATCTATTATGAATTTTGGTGTAATTTTGTTTGAGAATGGATGAGAGAATGGACGAGTAGATGATTGAATAATGATTTTATATTGAGCTATGTGTTTTGGTGATGTGAATGTATTAAAATATTTGCTATATTGATTTGATTGTATTAAAAATTATATTTTTGTGAGATAGAAGCAAGACTCATTTTTTAAATTTAATGGGCCGTCAAATATTCCTTATTGTATTTGCTCTTACATGTGCGTCATGCGTGACATTTCAATGACGAAACGTTTGCGCATTTACATTTGTGCCGCTGCCTAAGACACTCTCCATTCAAGTAACCTTCTTGGCTCAACTTGTTGCCTGATCTCCTTTTAAGTAAATCTGCACTAACCACCCACCAACCAAATAACAATTTAAGTAAATCTGCACTAACTACACAAATCAATGGAAACAGTACTAGTTTACTAATTGCCTAAACCTCTCCTCAATCCCAATATAATGGTCGTACGTACATACATACAGTCCCAGGCAATCCCAACCCAGAGAAGGTGACTACCACTACAATGATATTGAACGATGACGTCACAAATGTAACTCCTTGGCATGCACTAGATGTTGCAGCAATAAACTTAGCTTCATTTGTGGATAAAGTGACCACTGGTTGTTTTCTTGAAGAGCAGGAAGTGGCTGCATCACTTATAAAGAAATCATAACCTATTGTACTCTTTTGATCATTCAGATCTCCTGAAAAATCACTGTCATTGAAACCAATTAGGTTAGCATTGCCACCTCTCTTGTAAAAGTCCCCATAATCACATGTTCCCTCAAATGAAGTTCTGTAGGAGTCTCCATAAACCTGCTAATTAAGCTTATAACAAACATCATATCTGGCCTTGTAGCTGATAAATATATCAAGCTGCC
Organism: Euonymus europaeus; assembly: GCA_963580455.1. NCBI lineage: Eukaryota > Viridiplantae > Streptophyta > Magnoliopsida > Celastrales > Celastraceae > Euonymus > Euonymus europaeus. Next base: position 8,901,149 of record OY756957.1, on the reverse strand, counting down.
AACCAATTTCTTGTAGAAGGTTTGATCAATTTTCACTCCTCCTTCATCCTTCAAAATCTTGAATCCAGGGACAACGGGATTGCGAACAGGATTGCAATTCTCCATTTGGAATCTTTCTAATAGTCCTTGTGCATGCTTCTTCTGATAGATGAAGATGCCTTCAACAGATTGCATGACTTCTATGCCAAGGAAGTATCTCATCTTCCCTAGACCTGTCATGTCAAACTTCTCCTTCATAGAGTGTTTAAACTATTTGATCATTGATTCATCATTTCCTATGAATATTAAATCATCCACATATAGACACACAATTAGGAATTTACCTCCTTCTATTTTAATGAATAGTGTGTACTCATAAGGGCATTTATTGAATCCAACCTTTGTGAAGTACCCTTCTATCCGACTATACCACGCCCTATGCGCTTATTTTAACCCATACAAAGCTTTCTTCAATTTATATCGACTGTTCGGTTGAGAGTATGTCTAACATAGTATAAGCTGTGTAGACACTGCTCATCCCCTATATATGCTCACATAGCCTAGTGGTTGTTCACTAAAAACTTGTTGGTTCAACTTTCCATGCAAGAAAACATATTTTACATCAAGCTGAAACAACGTCCAATTATGAGTGATGCCAAGGAAATCACCAATCGAATAGTGTCATATCTTGCAACTGGTGCATATACCTCAGAATAATCGATCCCATATTCTTTGGTGTACCCTTTGGCCACAAGTGGAGCCTTGAATTTTTCAACCTCCCCCTTCTCATTGAGCTTGATTTTTTAGATTCATTTAACACATACTGCCTTTTCTCCTTTAGGAAGATCAATTAACTCCCAGGTGTCATTTCTTTTTATGGCTTCAATCTCGGCATCCATTGCTTGTCTTTGACTGCTTCATAAAAAAAATTGGATCACTGTTTGCAAAAAGTGTGAGATAGACTTGAGGATCTTCATCAGACAGCTCATCTCCACTTGTATAGTCCTCCATCCATGCTGGTCTTCTTCTTTGTCGTGACAGAGATGGTTCTTGGACTTCATTGGTGGCAGCAATTTGTTGTATGGGCTCTTCATCACCATTTATGTTAGATCATCAACTTGTTGTAATTGTTCTTCATCACCATTTTCTTCAAAATCTATATCACTTTCATTGATTTCACCGTCACTCCAATCCCAACAACTCTCCTCATCAAATACAACATCCCGAGAAATAACTAGTTTCTTGGTCAAAGGATTATAGAGTGTGTAGGCCTTTGATTATTCACTTGTCATCAAGTTTATTTCTCATTTCATCTGGAAGAACTTGAGCATAGGATACACTCCCAAAGATTTTGAAGTAGTTCACAGTAGGTTTATTATCCAGACCAAGCTTCTTGCAGAGTCACATTTTTTACAGTGAACGTGGGGCTTCTATTTAGCACATGTACACTCTAATTAACAGCCTCAGGCAAGAACTCTTTAGGAATTTTCTTCTTAGACAATATGCTTCAAACTATGTTCATTATGGTTCTATTCTTGTGTTCTGACACATTGTTTTGATGAGGTGTGTAGGCAGCAGTTAATTGCCTCTTAATTCCCTTCATCTCACACCAGCTTGTGAACTCTTTTGACATGAATTCACCTCCTCGATCAGTACAGAGTGATTTGATAAATTTTCCTATTTCCTTTTCAACAAAAACTTGAAACCTCTTGAACATAATAAAAGCTTCTAACTTTTCAGACAAAAAATAGACCCATGTTTTTCTACTAAAATCATCTGTGAAAGTAATGAAGTATCTTTTTCCACCATTTGAAGTAGGATTTATAGGTCCACAAATGTCCGAATTAATGAGTTGTAATAACTCATCAGCTCTCCAAGTGCTATTTGTTGAAAATGATTCTCTATGTTGCTTGCTCAAAACACATTCTTCACAAATACGAGTAGGGAATTTAGTTTTTGGAAGCCCTCTCACCATCTGTTTTTCCTCGAGAGTCTCTAATCCGTCGAAGTTGAGATGGTCGTATCTGTAGTGTAGAATTTTGAATAGTTGACTGAGGGCATACCTTCTCTTTACTTGCAATTTGAGTCTCCAATATAAATGTACGATTGTCAGCCATCTTGACCATTGCTACCAGCTCATTCCTTGGATCATATATTCGACAATTTTGATTCTTTAAAATGCTAGTAAATCCATTTTCTTGCAATTGACATAGGTTGATGAGATTGCTTTCAAGCTTAGGGACATAGTACACTTCACTAATTGTCTGCATGGCTTTGTTCATCATGATTTTCACTTCTCCTTTCCCCATAACTTTAATGCTTGAGTTATTGGCCAGCTTTATAGTGGCTTGAAATGTTTCATCGAGCTTGGAGAACAATCATTGATTACCACTCATGTGGTTGCTACAGCCAGAATCTAGATACCACTCGTTATTTGCATGATCTTTCTCTGTGTGGTTTCCATGCGCTTCTTTACTATCCATGCAAGCCATCAGGAGCAGTTCCTCTTCGGTTTCGACAAGATTTACTTTTGCATCTTGCTCTTTCTTAGGACATGCCCACTTATAATGCCTCAACTTGTGACAATGATAACAATCCAGGCCGGACTTGTCAACTGAGCTTCAGAATCAACCCCTTCCTCTTCCTCGAACACCCCGACAACCTCTGCCTCTCCATGGAGATGATTCACTTGCACTAGTTAGTTTTAGAACTTGCTATTCCTCCACATGAATGCTCATCTGCTGTTCATGAACCAAAAGTGAACTCTGCAATTCATCTATTGAAAGGCTGTCAATATCCTTCGATTCCTCAATAGAGCACACGACATAATTGAACTTTGGTGCTATCGATCAAAGAATCTTTTCAATCACTGTAATATCTTGCAAATGTTCTCCATTAATCCTCATCCTATTTTCAATGACCAAGGCCCTTGCAAAGAACTCATTCACTGTCTCTCCAAGTTTCATGTGAAGAACTTCAAACTCCTTGCGAATAGCTTGCAATTGAGCACGCTTAACCTACCTGTGCCTTGATACTTTTTTTTGAGAAAGTCCCATGCATATGTCCTTTGATGTATATTTTTTAAGAATTGTCTCAAGAATTGCATGATCAACAGCATGAAACAGGCCGTTATTAGCCTTCAAATCTTTTAGTTTTCCTGCTTCAAGGTTCTTGATTGTACTTCTGTCAGCACGTCTCCCTCTTTTGGCTCTTTTATCCCATTTTCAATAAGTCCCCAATACTCTTTTGAACAAAGAGAATTCTCCATTAGCATACTCCAATGGTCATAGTGACCATTGAAGTGAGGGATCGCTGGTTGTACAAAGACACTTCCGTTTTCAGACGCCATGGTTCTTGTTGGATGATGTTGAATTGAACAAGGGTTTACTGCATGGGATTAGTTTTAAGTTTCATGCAAAGGGTTGTTTAGTCTTTATGTATTTTTCTTAATATGTGTGCCTTTTGTAATAGTGTTCTGGCTGGTTGTTAAAGTCCAAAAAGGTATGTGTTTGTAGTTAGTCGAACCAGTATGAAATGAATTAGGGAACTCTAGTTCTTCAGATCTTCATCTTGAGTTCTTGATTATATATTTATCAGTGGTATCGGAGCAGGTTCTTTGCTTGGTCTGTCAGTTACCCGTTGAAGAGAATGACTTCTTCATTAGCAGATAAACTTAGTTATCTCATTCCTCAGTTCACCAGAGATGATTACACCTCAAAAAAGGTCAAGATGTGAACTTTCTTGATGAGTGAGGGTCTTTGGACTGTTGTTATGCAAGGGTACAAAGAATATGACGATGTGAGTGATTTGAATGCTGGTCAGCTCAAGACATTAGAGCAGATGCGCATAGCTAACGCCAAAGCTCTCACTCGACTTCAAAATGGAGTTGGTCCTTCAATTTTTCCTCGAATCATCCGCTCGTCCTCTACAAAAGAGGCTTGGGAAATTATTGAGAGAGAGTTTGAGGGAGACGAAAAATTTGTGATTATCAAACTTCAAAATCTTAGACGTGAGCTGGAAAACTTGAGGATGCAGGAAACTGATTGTGTGAAAGTTTTCCATGATAAGTTGATTGATTTGCTGAATTAGATGAGAATTTTGGGTGAAGAGATCAAAGATCAACAGGTTGTTTAGAAGATGCTTATCAGTTTGCCTGAAAGATTTGATGGTGTTGTAACAGTCATAGAAGAGTCCGAGGATCTTTCCATTCTGAAACCTGAAGAGCTAGTGGGCTCTATGGAAGCTCATAAACAAAGGGGATTGAGACGAGGAGATGGAGTTGTTTCTTTGGATTCTGCGTTTCAAGCCTCTGTTAATATTTCAAAAGGAGGTAAGCAATCTAATTGGAGGAATATGGACAGAGGTAATTCTTCTGATTCTCACTCTCGAGCACCTTGTGAGATTTGTAAGAGAATGAGTCACAATGCATCTGATTGTTGCTTTAAAGATAAACCTCAGTGTCATAGTTGTAAAAGATTTGGGCATGTGCAGAAGAATTGTCGATTTAGGCCTGATAATAAGGCAAACTTCACTGATGTTAGTTCTAGTCATAATGAAAATTTGTTTTATGCTGGTCAGGGTTTTTATTCTGAAAAATTTGGTGTCTGGTTTCTTGATAGTGGTTGTTCTAACCACATGTCTGGAGATGCATCCTTATTTGTGGATATTGATCATACTATTACATCTAGAATTACCTTGGGTAATGGCCAAGTTGTAATGGCTCAAGGAAAGTGAAAGGTCAGTATTACTATTCCCACTGGTGTGAAATATATCTGTGATACCTTGTTTGTTCAAGAACTTAATAGAAATTTGCTGAGTGTAGGACAGATGATGGAAAAAGGGTACAAACTCATATTTTAGAATGGGGAATGTAGAATATTGGATAAGGAGGATGGAGAGAAAGAATTGATGTTTGTTGGGATAAAGGATCATAGAAATTTCAAACTAGATTTTCTGCCTGAAGAGAATGTAGCCTTAAAGACCAATGTGCAGACTAGTATAGATACTGAGTTATGGCATAGATGTTTATGTCATGTGAGCTATGATAGTTTGAGGCAATTACAAACTTCTCACATGGTTCTTGGTCTACCTGAGTTGAGAAAGAATGCTGAAGATGTTCTTTGTGACAGTTGTATGATGGGAAAACATCATAGACTTCCTTTTCCTTCTCATGCAACTTGGAGAGCCAAAGAAGTACTTGAATTGATTCACACAGACTTGTGTGGACCAATACAAGTTCCTTCTCTCAACAATTGTAGATATTTTCTCACTTTCATTGATGACATGTCACGAATGACTTGGGTTTTCTTTCTCAAGGAAAATTCAAGCACTCTGGAGGTGTTTAAACAATTCAAGACTTTAGTAGAGAATCAAAGTGGAAGAACTATTAAAAGAATAAGGAGTGACAGGGGAGGTGAATATACCTCACAGGATTTTGAGCAGTTTTGTCATGAGGAGGGAATTTGGAAACAAGTCACTGCTGGATATTCTCCACAACAGAATGGAGTGGCTGAGAGAAAAAATCGAACTATTATGGAGAGAGTTAGATCTATGCTAAATGAGAAGAATTTGCCAAAACGTTTTTGGGCAGAAGCTGTCCATACAGCTGTGTATACTCTCAATCTGTGTCCAACTAAAGCCTTGAACAAGTTGAATCCAATGGAAGCGTGGACTGGGAGGAAACCGAATGTTGAACATCTCAGAATTTTTGGCTGTATTTGTTTCGTGTATATTCCACCAGAAGAAAAGGTCCAAACTGGATAACAAGAGTAGAAAGTGTATTTTTGTTGGTTATAATGTTGTATCTAAAGCTTATCGTGTTTATGATCCTGAGACAAAGAAATTGCTTGTTAGTAGGGATGTGGTGTTTATGGAAGAGTCGTGTTGGAATTGGGGAGCTAAAGCTAATCCTCAAAACCCTAGCATTGATTCTTTACTTGAAGGGGACACTGATGGACAGCATGAAGTTCCAGATTCAGTTGTTCCACTAGAAAAGTTACATGTTCCCGAAGTGAGTGCATCAACTTCAAATGGACCAACATTAAGGGAACATACTGATGAAGATAGTCCTCCCAGGAAAATAAAATCCATTTCAGATATATATGAGACATGCAATGCTGCTGTGGCAGAACCTGAAAGTTTTATTCATGCAAAACATGATCCAATTTGGTGGAAGGCAATGGAGGCAGAGATGAGTATGATAGTTAAAAACAATACTTGGGAGTTAGTTGAAAGACCTAAAGATAGAGATATTGTGGGAGTAAAGTGGGTGTTCAAGCTTAAGTTGAATCCAGATAGTAGTATCCAAAAGCATAAGGCAAAGTTAGTTGCCAAGGGGTTTTCTCAAAAACCAGGTGTGGATTTCTTTGAAACTTTTGCTCCAGTAGCAAGGATAGAAACAATTAGAATTTTATTGTGTATTGCTGCCCAGCAGAAATGGAGGGTTCATCAGCTAGACGTAAAGTCAGCCTTCTTGAATGGGAAGCTAGAGGAAGAAGTTTATGTTGATCAGCCAAAGGGTTTTGTCTCAGAAGGTCAGGAAGGAAAGGTTTACAAGCTTAGTAAAGCTTTGTATGGTCTAAAGCAAAGTCCACGGGCTTGGTGTTCAGAAGTTGATACATTTTTCAGAGATAAGGGGTTAAAAAAATGTAACAATGAAAGTACTTTATATACCTTGAAGGTTCAACCTTCAATTCTGGTTGTCTCTATCTATGTCGATGATGTTATTGTGACTGGAGATAATGATCAATTGTGTCACGACCCAAATGAGGGCACGTGACCGGCGCAAGGCCTCAAACCAAGACCAAGCAAGCCTCATATCAGATAACGGAGCCTAAATAATTAAGTAGAATTTAAGTCTTACATGCATATATAAATCTAACATAATATGGCCCATGCCATACATACCAGGATATCCTAACTGTAATTAACGGAGCGTTTAAGATCAGAGTTTATCATAATCTGAAAATACAAAATAATATGTACATATGCCTGCACTACTGGTGCTAGGCTCACCAAAATAACAGAATGATCTACTGAGCTGGAGGTAATCCTGGTCTTGTCGTGTCAATTATATCTGGAAAAAAAATGTCAACAATCGAGGAGTGAGTCACAGGACTCAGTGAATGAATAATGACATAAGCGATACAGAGGGGACAACGATTCGAATACAGATTAACAGTACTAGTCAGAACATAATGCGTAATGGAAAGGAACTGATGGAGGACTATCATACAGAATCAAAAACAGACATCATGTCAACAGAATCGGGCACACATCACCGTCCCATCATAACAGATCACCACGTGTTGGCCGACACGGGTGGCTAGCATCACCCCTGCTAGCTGAGGATACCATGGTGCACCAAGGCTAACGTTCACTGCCGTTAGCATACAGGATCCTAACAGATAGTCACTCCGGGAAGCAGACAATATGATCCAATAAACAGTTAATTAATTCAAGAATCATGTTCGAAATCAGAATATCATACATTCAAAATGGAACTCAGATACGGAACCGGATAATACGAAATTTAGAATCAGAACTGAGATCAAAGTGAATCCAGAATCAGTGTTCAAATAGAACGAGATCTAGAATAATGAACATACAGGATCGTAAGAGAACCAGAACTTGTCCCAGATAATTTTTTAGGAGTCGCATCTAAAATCTAATAAACGATAATCAAAACAAATTGTCAGAGATTATCAGACGGAGACGATAACAGAAAAGTGGATCATCGTTAGGGTCACAAGAGAGCGGTTCAATGTATCGAAAAGTTCATATATTCACTCACCTGGCAAAAGCAACCAAAATACAATCCACTTCCTTCAGTACTTGTATATTTCACCGATCAACTAGTCACCTAAACCAAAATGAAAAATGCCTACTTAAAATCTTCCAAGATGTCCTTGTTATTAATCAACCCAAATTCGGAACACTTTAAACTGCTTAACATTCAGATTAACAATTCAGGGTACACAGCTTTTCTACCCAACAATTATACTAATAGCACACGAAATAAAACCACCTCAAACCAAGATGTAAACTGTGAACTAGAATTTCGTGCTTTATAGTTCTCTCTTGCTTTCATGTAGATAACATTTAATCAACTTGAAGGAGCACAAACTAATATCTATATATATAGTGCCCAGTAGTATTTCAATTGTGTAAAATCTAAGATATGGGACAAAATGCTGAAGACAAATGATATTTAATTCAGGCAACATAAGTACATAATCCCCTACCATGTTGTAGCATTTTAGGTTCACGGTTATCTTGTTTGAGAAAAGTTCCTTTACATTATCTGTGTTTCATTAATGCTCGTGCTTGAGGTAATGTGAGAGGTAACCATTTAACCATTAGCATACACACACACTTATATTCCTAAGCACCTACGTGGCCAATTATTCCATTTGTCTTTTGAATCGGTCACTATTAACTTAAGGTTCAACAATGAAAGACAGTACCCTGCCTAGTGATTAACTACCCAATAGCCTTTGCATATCAACAAAATTACATAACGAACAAGACATCACAATAACTTATAATATGAAATTTATCAAACAATTGGAGGACACTTAAGAACCACTGGAACCCAATAATATTAAGTCTCATGCACGACCCATCAAGCTCAAGCAGGCAACATTGCAAGTGGTATTACACAAAGGAAACACTAACCTAACTGAGCTTCACCATCCCTCTTATAAATGTCAAGAAAAGAAATAAAAAAAAATCAAAACTTCCTTTACTTACTTATCTGGGTATGGGAGTGTGGAAACAGGACTAAAACTAAGACCCCATGATTAATAAGAGATTTCTTTATCAGCCCGGTAATCAAAGGAAGAGTTAGTCGTGTTAGATTTGCATTTCAACTGACAGGTAATTCAAAGCTAGAAGAAAAAAAAACAATTCAATGCTTGTAGGACTTACCCAAGATAAGTAGAAGCTGGAGTTAAAGGATCATGCTTTACAACACTGTCAAGTAAGAGCTGGAGTTCAAGGATTGTGGAACATCTACGCTGTTCATCAGAGAGAACTCGAACCACAATGTCTGGATCTTTCTCAAAAGTGTGGCTTCCCGTGGAAGCCAAACAAAATTGTCTTTATTATTTTATTTTATTTTAAATGATCATTTAACCCTCAACCTTCTAGGAAATTACAATCATGCCCTTAAAGTCAACATCAACCAACTTAACACCCCTTACTCACCATTGACACCAAAAAAAAAAAAAAAATTTACCATTTGATTATTATTTTTTTTTTCTTTCCGGATATTACAAATTGATTCAAGATTTTAAAAAGAGCATGATGGATGCTTATGAGATGAGTGATTTGGGGCATCTGAAATATTTTTTAGGCATTGAAGTGGAGCAAAGTGAAGATGGTTTTTTTTTCTCTCAAACAAGCCATGCCAAGACTATCTTGAAGAAACACAATATGTGGGATTGCAATCCTACAGTAACACCTCTGATTGTTAAAGAGAAGCTGTGCAAGGAGGATAACTCTGGGAAAGCAGATGCTGGTGTTTTTAGAAGCTTGGTTGGTAGTCTTTTGTACTTAACTACTACCAGACCTAACATAATGTTTGCTGCCATTTTGTTATCGAGATTCATGCAAGATCCAACTAAACATCACATGGGGACAGCAAGGAGAGTTCTCAGATATATTCCAGGGACTCTTGATTTTGGGATCAAGTATGAAGCAGGAAAGAAGTTGAAGCTGACTGGGTGGTGTGATAGTGACTGGGCAGGAAGCACAGAAGATATGAAGAGCACAACAGGTTTTGCTTTTAGTCTAGGCTCAGGTATGTGTACTTGGAATTCAAAGAAACAGAATTGTGTTGCTCTGTCCTCAGCTGAAGCTGAATTTGTGGCTGCTTCTAAGGCTGCCTCTCAGGCAGTATGGATTAGAAAAATTCTGGAGGAGCTTGTTTTTGTCCAAACTAGTCCATCAGATATCTTCTGTGATAGTAAGTCTGCAATAGCTATCACGAAGAATCCAGTTGAGCACAACTTGACCAAACATATTAAGATTAAATATCAGTTTGTTCGTGTTGCTTCTGAGTCCAAAGAAGTGAATTTGGTGTACTGCAGAACTGAAGATCAAATTGCAGATATATTAACAAAAGCTATTCCAAGAGATCAGTTCTGTGTTTTGAGGTTCAGGCTTGGTGTAATCTCCCTTATTCAATTCAAGGGGAGTGTTGGATGATGTTGAATTGAACAAGGGTTTACTGCATGGGATTAGTTTTGTATTATGTGTCCACGTGTGTCTAATTCACGGGATTAGTTTTAAGCTTCATGCAAAGGGTTGTTTAGTCTTTATGTATTTTTCTTAATATGTGTGCCTTTTGTAATAGTGTTCTGGCTAGTTGTTAAAGTCAAAAAAGGTTTGTATTTGTAGTTAGTCGAACCAGTATGAAATGAATTAGGGAACTCTACTTCTTCTGATCTTCATCTTGAGTTCTTGATTATATATTTATCAGTTCTTGCTGCTGCAAGGGAAGATTGTCGCTTCAATACCAAATGTTAATTTTAAAAGGCCGTGAATGTTAATCAAAGTAGGAGAATGAATCTTATTATCTTCAATAGAGACACGCTGGCTTTATAGCCTACAAAGATAAGATCTTAACAAAAAGAATATTAACTCTCGAAACAAGGAATCCTTACAAATCTCCCTAACAATCAGGGATTATTGAACAAGTCAACACAAACAAACTTTCAACAATTTCTTTTTTCTTATTCCAGTCAGAATTTTATGGCTACACAATTACGCTAATTGTAGGCCCGATCCATAGTGTCACGGGTATAAACTCAATAAAATAATAATCTCACTTAAATTATATTTTTTGTCAGCCCTGACTTGAGATCAATGTGATAAATTATTAATTCGCTAAATTTATTAGATAGTATAATTTGGAAAAAATACATATGTCCCACTTAATAGAAAATTAAAAATCTTTTTATACATCTAAATTATATATATATATATATATATAGACACACACACAATTAGATTGTCTTTGTAAAATCATTATCTTGAACTCCATCATTTTCAGCTTAATCATCACAAGTATTGGAGGAAAAACAAAACAAAATACAAAAAAAATAACTTGACAAATATATATTAATATATATATATTTAACTAATGAATAAATTATTAATTTAATAATCAAATATCTCGATTAATTTAATAAATTTTCATGGTCTCAACTCAATGTATTAATTTATAGAGATTTAAATGAATTATTATACACTCGCGAATTTGGGCAAAAACTTCTTGGGCCCATAAATTTATCATTCAATGCCTGGTTGGGCTGATCTTTCATTTTTTATTATTATATATATCCATGCAGAGATATCATTTCAGGCAGATCCTCGTCTACTTTTGGAGATTTCTGACCATTTATATGCAAGTACCTATTCAGATTTCACATATTTGAGCTCGAATTTGTTACGACTGTAAAAACTAACATTTGACGCTCAATTTACCGCAGATTTTCTGAGAATTTAAAATCTGATACATGATCTACTTTTTGTGATTTATATGTTTGTAGTTGTGGTGGGAGTAATTCTAATCAGACAGGAGGATTATTTATCAATGGCAAGCAACCTGGCTGGCAGGATGCAACATGTGCCAGTTCCACGAAAGAGTAGTCAAATTGAGTAGACTCAATACTTCTTATAACTTGCAAATTACACGATCCACAGTTCCCCCATTTGTTGATAAACAGAGGCAAATGAAAGTTAATTTTGGTGACAAAACATCTTAAACTGCAGAAATTAATTACCTAAAACGAAAGGGTATTTTACCAATACGTCCCTCCTTGTAAACTTATGTACCACTAAATTCATGACTCAATCAAATATACTAATAGATCCATAGAATTTATTTAGACTATCTAAAATACCCTTCATCAATTTTAAAAAACTAAAATATCATAAAAATTCCTCTCTCGCCTCTCCCTGTTCCCTCTCATCCCTAAATAATGATTTTTTATTTATTTGTGATGGTTATCATGTATTTTTTATTTATGTTTTCCCAATTTGAAAACAAAATGTTGTACATGAAACATATCATTTTTTCACATTGTGTTTTTACTAATGCAAAACAATCAAGATAAGTGAGAGATTTTTTGACATTTTAAAAATTGTGTTAATAATAAATTCATTGGTTTCATTAATTTGTGATTCTAAAATCATAATAGATATAAAATATATATATAAACAATTTTAGCCATTGATTTTTAAGTTTATCTTCGAAACTAAAAAATTTAGCAAAATCTACGGTCTAACTTACTTTTATCTTAAAGTTCATATTTGTTATGAATTTTTGAAAAATAATTTAGCTATTTTCCAAAAAATTGGCATGATAAATAAATACTATCCATTAATTTTTTTTTTTTTTAAAAAGTTATAAGTATTTGATGCATCAAAAATGAAACATCGGTCCCCAATCCAGAGATTTGACACTTAAGAATAGTGTTTTTCTTCAAAAGAAATAAAGAAAACAACACTAGTGATGGATATTTATTAACAATGTCTACACCATATTATCTAAATTTTATTTTCCCCTAGTTTTGGGAATAAAATATAAAAAATAGTTAAAATATGATCTTCATCATATTACTTGGAGTACCTTTTCTCTAGTAAGGACCCAATTTACGGGTAAAATATACGTACTTCTTTTATTCACCGTTGGATGTATTGAACGGTCTAGATCTGATTTGAAGACAATAACCAGCGTCTCTTCCCTCTCTTCGCAACAACCTCCTCTCCTTCCCTCTAAGTACCAGCAGCGATTCTCATTATCGAGTAGACCTCAAACTCACGACAGCCTCTAGTTTTGACACCCTTGCCGCTCCCGTCCTCAGTCACAAAGCCACGACTGCCTTTCATCTCAACCCATTCAACGTCTTCTCCCTCCTCTCAACCCACCTCCGACACATCTTACACACTTGTGTTTCTGACCATTTGATGTGACCAACGGATCATATTTGGTTTGATCCTCTATCACGAGTCTCGACTTCGGCGATTCAGCATCTTCTCCCTCATCTCAATCGGTGATTCGGGGCTCTCAACCCATCGATGTCATTTCCAAACTCATACCTAAACCATCTCTATAACGATCGAGCCCATCTCTATACACCTCCGAAAACAAAGTAAGTCACTTTGCTAGACTGAAATTACATTATGTCAGTGTGACGCCCCGATCCGGGAATGCCGCTCGTGCCCTCTAGCACCGTCCTAGGCTACTAATGTGATCATCCGGCAAACAGAAAATCCGGCGGTATCTCCCCGTATATCGGAGAGTGCCCACCTATATCAGAACATGCAGCATAAATCAAACCATCACATCAGCAACCTAGCTAGACCCCAGGCCTCAATCACATGCAATCTTGATCCTATGAGCCTCAGGCCATCCACTAACCAACATGCACAAATTGATAGTAATTATGCACATCATCATAATTCACAACATCATATAACCGTATAATCAATCCTCAGCATACATCATGCATACACCCTCTGGTGCCAAATGGTTATAAGAATATCATGAATAATCATTAACAGCAACATATACAAAATACATGCTAGAGTATATCCCTAGCATCCTCATCCTACCCAGGGCCATCCATGTCACATTCCGCTCTCATTGATCCACTCCACCGGTACCTGTACCAATATCGCCTGTGAGGAGGAAAAGAAAGTAGAGAGTGAGCAAGAAGCTCAGTAGGGTAAAGGAGTACAAAGAATATCAAGGCCGAATCCGAAATAAAGGTTATGCATCAATATGAATCTATTACATGAACGTATAATCAACAATCACATAGAAACATCAACCCGGGCAATTCCCTCTTTGAGCAAACCTCATCAATACCATGGCTCTCTCCATGTAATATCGAATGGGAGCAAGCTCCCTAACATCACACCGCTCTTAGATCACCCGGTTGCGTGAACCTATCACGTCCGCACCACTCCAGGCAAGGTCCCTCAATAACCCCACCTCCAGTGCGTTACCCAACATGGAGTTCACATGACTTGGTGGTAACTCTCTTCACCTCGCCATCCTTCCATGTAGCTTTCAAGAATCATAAGGATTTTCGAGTCCATACCCGGTCTCCAATGCAACTCTAATGCATTATGTCATGACATGCCAAATATATATATATATGAACATCTTAAATATATATACATAACTACCATGATGCATGAACGGAATCATATCATGCCCGTAAGAGACGGAACACATAATCGGGTCATGCAACAATCAAGAATCATCAATAACTCACACATAAGGCTCGTTTCCCCTTAGAAGCAATTAAGACAGAAACACAAACATAGGCGACCAATGAAGAATCAAAAAGCTCTTTCAACAATGAGAACAAACGATAGAAAGAATGGTTGGAAATCCTCTACCTCGTGTCGAGCAATTTACCAAAAATCCAACAAATACGTTCCTAGGGTTGCGATTTTCCAAACCTAACAATATGGCGAAATCGAACTCATTCACATATCAATATATGATCAATAACTCATATAAACATCAATTGAATCAAGAATTTCGAAATCACTCACCTTCACTCTCTAGAAATTCCTCCAAAATCCTTCAAACTCAACCCAATCAATCCTTCTCTCCAAAATCACAAACAAACTTGTACATATGTCCAAAATCAACCTATAATCAACAAATCTAAAGCATGAAACTCAACTCTTCAAGAATCTAACAAAACCTAGAATTTCCAAAACTTGGAAAAACTCACCTTTGATCTTGAAATCCCTTGAAATGTTGCTTGAATCTTCAACCCAAGCTCCAAATCTTCAATAATCTCTCAAAATCTCACTTTCTCTCTCTAATTTTCTCTCTCTCACACACACACTAGAATCAAGCTTTACCAAGCAAAATACCATTTTCGGTCGCGTAAGAGCACTTAACAGCTCGGGGAGCCCCTAGGCGCATTGGCCTTAAGTTATGAGTTGAACACGCTCTTTTGGGCGGACTTTTCCACACGCCTAGGCACACCTCGCCTAGGCATGTGGCCTCAATTTTTCCAACTCCGTCTCGTTCTTAGCTTTGATTTTATATATTATGGGCCCGAAACAGACATCTGTGCTAAAAGTTATGACTCATTTAACGAACCTAGCTCAAAAACTATTTTTCGTGATTCCGTACCTCATGTATCATCTGTAATTTGACTCAAACCTAAATTTTTGGGTTGGGGTTTCACAGTCAGTGATGAACTCGACTTGGAATTATGAGGAGAAGGTAGAAATATAACTATGGGTAAATGTTTCTTTAATTTTTTTGGTGTCAGGAATTTGATTTAGCTATTGGGGATATTACAATAACAACAAACTGGACAAAGTTAGTGGATTTTTCTTCCAGGTATGAGTAGGAGATTATGAGACCGGATAGGAGTTGTTCGGACTTCCTCGAGAGACACAACATCTAATGACCATTGAATCGATCTAACGACTCACAAATGAGTCCATAATTTATGTCCGTAAAAAGAGTTTGTATGGGAGAAAAATTGTTACTTAGAGTTCTCTATCTTAAATAATAGTTATAGTGGTTCCATATATTTAGTTCATAAATCTACTTTGAGACAAATTTACGATTTGATTTGCTACATTTGTTTAATAGATATAAGTCCAGAGGCTAGTTCAATAGAATCAAGTTCAAAGGCAAGTTCTATAACGTTGATCTCATTTATTAACACTAATTCATTGAGCGTTAATCTCATTTATATAATGATTTTTAGTATATTTTGAGAATTATACTGTGATTTTAGAATTATTCTAAAAAAAATTATTATATTTTGAGAATTATACTATAATTTTTCAGTATATTTTAAGAATTATACAATAATTTGAGAATTATACTCAAAATTTTAAATATATTTTATGTATTTATAACAAGTTGTTTTGATTATTAATCACATTATCTTATTATCGAAGAAGGTTAAATCAAAGTTAAATATATCCATAACAAATAATATTTGAGCTGAAAATTCGACCTCGACGTGAAATAATTTTTGTACTTGAAACAGTGACTTGATTTGTCAATTATTTTGATAAAGCCTTTGCACACACAAAAAATGTACGGATTAGATTTTTTGGATAAAACTAAACTAAGATGCAAATATGAATGACTCATAATTTATGAACAAACATGTATCTAGTTTTCTACTACTCACTATCACTATATTACTTGTGATGGTGTCAAAAATTAATAACCTAACCCCAAGTTTGGTTGAAGGAGAGAATGAGATTAAGATGAGCTGAGCATGAGCTTATTGAGAGAAGGATAATAGAGAGGCGTGAATGAGTTTAAAGATAAAATTTTGTATATTTAGTTAATGTGAGAATGAAGATGAGTTTTGGTTTGAATTTATTGCAATAAAGATAAAAATACTATATTACCCTTTTTTTAATAAATTGATAATTTTATATGATTTTAATTGAAGGATAAAATTGTCATTTTTAAAAAAAGTTATTCTCCCCTTGTGGAGAATAGGGGTCATGGCCCATGTTTTATACAAACCAAACAAGAGAATGAGTTTTGACAAAGCTCGTTCCCTTGACTCACCCCCTACTCTCCCCAACCAAACGTGGGGTAAAAGCTTGAAAAGCTCTCTCTCATATATTTTAGTTTTGAAGCAATGCTAATACAATAGTGTTAATGTCATTGTTCATGAGACTGCAAACCTACCAACATGAACCTCGACCTCCTTTATATGATGTCGTTCTGCTGTGATCAAATCTCGTCAATAATTTTTATTGTTCCATTATAAAATAAACTCTATCAAGAAACTGAGATTCTGATTTACATTTTCTCCAAATTTTTGATAAACATTTTCATTTTTTTCTTTCTCGCCTTTAGCTTTGGATTGACAATTGCATGATTTTTGAGGCTTGCTATTTTGGAGCAATCATTCAAGGTTAATTATTTCAATCAAATTAATATAATTATTTTGTATTTTGAGTATTGTAACGACTATATTAATTGCTGAAGAATATTTTAAGTCAGCTTGGTCTTGAATGTTATTTTCGTTTTCTGATAAATTATTATACTTTTAAGCCTCCATTGTATTAACCTAATTATACAAACCATGTTATTTCACATTAATTTTGACATATTCATTTGTCAAGATAGACATCTTATAACCTTTGGGTGGAGAATAATATTATGTAATATGACAATTTATTACATTCTAACTTTTAATGGAAAGATGTTTTTAATGTTCAAAAAAGAAAAAAAATTATTTCCATTGAAGTAAATGCAAATAATGTTAATTTTTTGCCTTAAAAAATAATTATTTAACTTTGGACTTAATTGAATAAATTTTATGAACCAATGGATCACCCATGGATCTATTAAGGTATGAGATTAATGAATGTCCTTAGTGAATCACACGATTATTTTCAAGGACCTATCAAACATTAAGCCAAAACTAAATTGCATAAATCAGCTCGTGATTTGTGGAGACTGAGTATTAGGGTAGAATTTAATTTCACTGTATGCTTGGAAAAAATTCCATATCTAATAAGTATTATGATCTTTGTTGTCGAGTATACTCCCAGAGAGCTATGGCACCACTCACATGGACATTCAGTGACCTAACAACTCCCAGCTGTGGTATCTCAAGACACGCATCCAGTACATGAATTATATCAACTGGTATCCCTTCCTTTTCGCGCCCAAGAACAAGCACCTGTTCAAGCAATGAAATTAGACAAAAGAAACAGAATGCTACTCTTTTCTCGTTTGCATCCCTGATTATTAATCTTTTCCCTCTACCTCTGCAGTGTGACATAAGTGAACTTCCTCTACAACTTATTAAGACTTCACAAAGCTTCATAAAAACAGATAAGTTTGGTTCGAGTATCGGAAAAGAACTGAAGTTATAAGCTCAACTGATCTGCTCTTGCTTTCCTAGTGTATATTCATGGGGGAAATCCTTATAACCTAGTGTAAAGTACCAGAAAGTGAGTTTAAGAGTAAGATACCGTCTTTTTTGGAAAGATAAACTGATCAAGAGGTATACTATTTGCAGTCTGCTCCAATCCAAAGATAGAGAAACCTTCTCGTTTCTTTTTCTCTAGGAAATGCTTCACACTATCTACTGGGACTTCTATAATAGGTACCCACTTCTCTGCTGTCACACTGGTGAAGAAAAAACAGAACAACTTGAAAATAATTGGGGAGCAAATAAAATTACAGTCATTAGCTACAAGTATAATTTTCAATGCATTTTATAATTACCTTCATGAAAGGAAATTGTTATCAAAGAAGAAAATATATTTTACAGACAATAATAAATAATAAGCTAGATGCTAGTTAGTTCTACACTTCCTGTAGGCACTACAAAATATGGAAATCTAATATTAAATCTTAGAAAGGAAAGCTTTATTGGTATTACAAGTATCTCAATAATATAAATCACACACTTAAGCACTGTAAGTGTAGGAAAAGAAGCAAGAGGACACGGCTGAGTGGACACCATTAGCCTGTTCAGCAAGACCATCATAAGTTGGGTAGGTATGTAACCCCCAAGATGTGAGAATTTCAAGTATAAAAATATAAAAAAAATACACTACATAAAAGTGTAGGGGAACCCTATCAATTTACTCTATTGCTAAAGAGGCTATAATACACACAAAAAAAAGTAAGAAAAATAACAATCATCCACCCAAGAGAAAATCAATGCATCATTAATTACTTTTTTTCCCGGAACCCTCAGCTGAAATTAAAATTTATTGCCACAGCTCCCATATTGAATCAAAGCCGCTATGATTAGGAACATCCAAACAGTCAATACCATTTCCTCTACCAGAAGATAAATTATGTTTTCTGATTTTCATTTTTCATTTTTAAATCTTACGAGAAATTCATTTTCAAGTGCCATGAGAACTCCATCACTTGCTAGAATTAATAAAACCCCAAATCTCACTTTATTGCAAGATATTGAGCAATTAAGTGCTGATCATGCAATATGAAAATGCCAGAGCAAGTAAAATATGGAGTCACAAATGTATAAGTGAAAACCTGATGAGTTGGAACTGTTTGTCATGTAACACGTTCATATCTGCAATGGCTAATCCTGATGCCTTAAATACCTGGAAGTAAAGAACAATGAGAGAGAGCAAACAAAATTTCCAAAGAATAAAAGAGAGAAAAATATTAGTAAAGAAGAAAGGAAAGTTGGAGCATTTCCAAAATCACTCAACGCACTAAACAAGAAATAATATTATGAATGCCTACGCCACACCTCACATGTCCGAGCCAATCCAGCAAGGTTGGGTATGCGATCAATTAGTGATGCTACAAGGATAAACTGCTGCTGGCTTCTTCTCATCTTTTCAATAGCCAAACCTCTACAATTAAGTGACCGTTCCACAAGCTCATCTTCCTTCTCCATTTCTGCATCAGGCATAAATTCCAAACTTTATTCAGAAGCGAAACCTTCCGTCAACAAGAAGTAACAATTTACCAAAGAGTTGAGGCACCGGAGATAATTTAAATGAATCAGGGTGAAGAAAGGGAGAAACAGGTCCTGGGAAATGAATGGTCAGTTAACAAAAAAATAAAGGCCCAGAAAAAGATCAAAACTCAAAATAAAGTTTATTGGTTTATTGTTTTCCAAAGAGCATATGGAGAATAACTTAAAACTCAATGAGCTTCTCTCATAGTCTAATGGAAGTTTGAGAAAGTTGACTGCTCTCTCCTTTTTTAGCATCTCCTACCACTACCAGACAACTTTTTTCCTGAAGCTAACTGACATCTCTATATTTTACAAGATGAAATTATCTCTACCATTTTCCCTTATAAATTGAACAGCCTCATTCGTTGTTATCCTATCCTCCTACTGCCACAAATTCATTGTAACATCCTCATTTCAGCTACATTTATTTTATGGCTAATGTCACACATCCATTGTATGACATTAAAGTTAATCAGACCATAACATAAGTAACCTTTCCACCTAGCCTTGCCACAACCCTTACCTGATCGTTTCTGGAGCCTTTCAAACCTCTTTTGCCATTCATTCCTATGCCTAAAGCTACACTCTGCCGTCTCCATTAATCCTATACAGCCAGTGTCCCAACTCTTTCATGAATTTCAATGATTTTCTCACATCTTATCCCCAATCGGAGCACAAAAGTAGCTCACTAAATGCCTGGTATTATAGTAACCTATATTGAAGTCTTTCGTATCTTATCCTTCCTTGTGTTTCAGTAAGTATATATTACGTTTGAAAAAGTAGCTCACTAAATGCCTGGTACCACATACATCTACAAAAAATCCGAAATATGAGGTGCATGATGATGCCGAAACAAGTTTAATTGACCATAAAAAGCATTTTGTTGCAACAAGTCAATTTAATGTTACTTATCCAGCATACAAATATGACCTTGATTCCAATTGGTTTGCTGTATCATTAAATGTAGCAATTTCAATATGTGAAACATAACTCGTTCAATCAAGAGGTATATACAACCCAAGAAACTAATAACAGGGAAAAAAAATGAGGCACTAAAACAAAGAAACCAGTTCTTATTATAGCACTTCAGCCAAGAAGCAATTTCGGGGGCATAGTGGTATGACCCCATGACTTGCAGGAAAAAAGAAGCAGCAAAGTCAGGGTCAAACAAGCAGTGTCACAGTGCTCTTCTTAATGACATTTAAAATACTACTGTATAAATAGAGTATTAAAAACACCCTTCTTTCACCTAAAACAGTTACTTTTCAAACTCCACAGATACCTGCAAGCAGTTCGTAGGTTTCTTCATTTGGCAAGATGGAACTGGATTTTGCATCAAGCTTCTCAGGTTTAGAGATCGTAATCTTTTTCTGAAAATCCATTGTGGTATCTTTATACAAATGGGAATTAAACAAATTCTCCACACTGTCACACCCCTCAGAAATTTTTAAGCTTTCATTTTTTATGGTCACTGCATCTTTTGCCATTGAAGATCTAAGGTCTTCCCTGACATCCTGCGACACTGGAAATTGAGATGCCAAAGCAGAAGAAGGAAAAAAAAAAACAAAAAAAAAGCAAAAAAGCAAAACGGAGAACTTACATTTAGGAAATTGAGAACTTTCTCCATGAGGGACGTTGGAACACATTCAAACTCAAGTTCCTGCATCATTAAACCAGTAAAAGAAAACAGCTTAGTAAAGTAAACTTCATAACATATGCAAAATAAATTTCCACATTATACGAAAGAATAAGACTCTTCAATGCAAAACATGCATAAAAAGATCAGAGAAACCCTTCCTTTAACAATCTTGCTCAACAAGCTTCCAGAATATAACTAGTTTTACAACCCAAGAATTCATATCATAGACATGATAATTATAGAGGTTAGTGTTCCCACACCCCAACTCCCACTCCCACTCCCACTCATACCCATCATCATTACGGTCAAATTTGTAAAGCCAAACATTTTGGAGGTTGGTGACACGAATCCAGAAAGAAATTGGCCCTTACGCTTTGGCACCCCTATCCCCCGCCAGAAAAAATCCGATCAAATAAACAGAAAATTAAAATTAAAAGAAAAACAAAGAATCACCAAAATAGGAAAGTGAAATCAGATAATGCCGTAAAAAAAAAAACCTGTTCAATAAAGGAGTTTTGATGATTGGAAAAACTAAAAATGGAAAGAAAAAAATAAAATAAAAACACAAACAAAAAGTATTTGCTTAAATGACGTAAAATTGTCAGCTAAATTGTGAGTGCCTGACCATTCAGCAATCCAAATCAAGCAACACATTCTTGACTCACATACTTCAATGTCTTAAAAAATATAATAGCCAAAATATTTGCAGAAGGTATATATTTCTAATCACGTACTTTCTTGCATTCACACGGAACTCTTTCAGGAACAAACACTCAGTTGCTTTTCAAATACTTGACATAATATTACTCTGAAGACCAAGAAGGCAAGAACAATAACTTTCCACTATACAGCCATTACAGAGAAGAAAAACCCACAGAGCCCCAACAATTGGCCTCCCTTTGTTCAATAACTTTATGAAAAAATTGCATATCGACAAATATCTATGCCTGGGTCCACAACTGATAGAACATCTTAGAATTAGTTTATTTCAGTTAATGTATTTGCACGTAGTCGTGGAGTAACAACAATCTCCAAATGATTCTTGTAAGTTACAATAGATAGCACTTTACTTGAACTTGATGCCCACATTCCGCAACGGTTAATATTATACATGAACTTGAATATAACATGCTTCACCTCAACTCGGTTAACAAAAATTCCAGCAGGAGCGACAGAGACATTGGGATCATATGCATCAAGATAACCCTCCATTGATGCACGTAACCTGGAAGAGAGAAGAGGATTCAATAATCTAATAAATGCATCATAAGCTTTCCAGATATCTCCTAATCAAAAGAAAGATGTAGACTTGAAAACACACAAACGCACACAAAACACCCCTCTATGACAAAAACATGTAAGCAGGACCGCGGGCTTATGAATGAACAGATGTTAAACATCAAAAGATACATTATTTCTCAACATCCATATAAACAGAATTATATAAACTGAATGTAGCCTGTTTCCTTTGTCCGAGAAAATCCTGTCAGTTAAAGTGTTAAACTGCTACATCTGATTCAATGATGGAGTAACTGATGCCATAATAGATTTGGAACTATTCCAAGAATATTAGTCAAAATGTTTTTTTTTCCAGAACATTAGGAAGTGTAAAAGTTGTCGAATAGAGGTTTTGGACATTACCAAGGAGATATCATGCAAAGTTTTAAAACACGAAAGCGCTATGTGAGGCGTAAGCCTTTTGTGACAAATTTTTAGATAATACAAGTATACAACATAATTGAATATAGTTAGGAGTACTCTTACAAAGTCATTCGAACTATTAGGAATATAAGACTAAGGCCTAACGGGTATTGTGGGAATACCCAATGTCTAATATATATTTGATATAAATATAAAAAGTACTCTCATAGTTCCCAAAATCAAACAGGACCGCACCCATACTCTTCCTCCTCTCCACACATTCTCTTCCTTCTTCTATACCGATCGCCATTCAACATTCTCCACATACCTTCCACTTACCTCTCGTTCTAATCTCTGTTTCGTGCATTTGAGAATGCAATCACAATCGCGCTTTGATAGGTCGAGCGATTGTGCCTTCTTCTATACCTCTCGCTCTATTTCTGGCTATCGCCTCTAGGTATCGACTCTGTTAGTGGTTTGTGAAATCCGTTTCTGGTTTTGTCTTTTGTTTTGAATCGTTATGATTTATGATTATGGATTGCAGGAAAAGAACTAGGAACGCCTCAGCTACACCTCTCACATCTCATATACGCTTCTCTCAAGCCTTAGGTGCACTTCGCCTACAGAGAGATGCCTCGGTGTAAATTTTGAACGCCTCGCATGGATGCGCGCCTTTTAAAACACTGATATCACGTATTTATTAATAGTTTCAATTGTATTAGAAGTTGAATTGGATTGACCTTCTATTAATACTTGTTTTTATGTTGAGAATCAGATAAAAATTACCAAATTGCAAAACCACTTATAGCTTTGTTTTCCGAATGTTTTTTTCAACCATAGTTTTTTTTTCTCATTCCATTTTTCTTGCAGGCAGAGTTGCAAGGCTACAATCTATAGATCACACATTTAATTATTGCAAATAGCCACTCAACATATTATGTGAGTGCAAGTTATGCATACATTTTTCTTATCCCTACTCCGTCCACTGCGAGTCATGTGCATGGGTGTTGTTTACCTTTTAATCTATAGCAGAATATATGTGTAGTAGATGTAGTGGACGACAAGAAATAAGAACACGTCTCTTCAATATTTTATGCCACTTGTTAGGAATATGAGGGTACTTTGGTAATATTCCATGTCTGATGTAATTGGTATAAATAAGAAATACTCTCCTTGTGAAGAGTAAGATATTCCAGAAAACCTAATTAACATGGTATCGGGAGGTACTTAGTGCTCCACTGCGTCGCTGCTTCTTCTCCCACTCATCTTTCTTCTTCTCTACTACTCCTTTTCTTTCTTCTTCTCTTGGTTTCACATTCGCGGCCCTTGTTCCACACGCTCGAACGAATTCACGAGCCTTTGTTCAGCGTGCTCGTGCTTGTGCGCCGCTGTCCTTTGACCTAGTGCAACTGCGTGCGCCTGGTTTTGGGCTTCATCTTTGGTTGCTGGTTCTGACCCTTCTGGTTGTTGTTCTGGATTGATTGGTTCTGGGTTGCTGCCTATTGGTTTTGGATTTATTGGTTTTGGTTTGCTTCATGCTTTTGTAATTCCGTTTGAGGAAGTTTGGTTGTTGTTTTCTTTGGATGATATAGGCAGGCAATTGTGAGTTGTTATATGTGTTCTGGATATTTGCACTTGTGGGAGGTTTAGGTGCATTCAGTGGCACAATCTGGTTTGTTGTGGTTTTGGTGTCTTTATTGTTTTCTGCCATGTGTGCCTCGGATTACCTAGCTTGTAGTGATATTGCTGGTTTGCTGGGTATTGCTCCTAATCCAGGTGGTTTTGGGATACTTGGGTTGATTTCTCTATTGTGATTATAGCATTTTCGGGGTCTACGTCAAAGACCATTATTTCTCTATTGGTGCAGCTTTCTATTCGTGGAGTGGACAAGGAAGATCATTTGACTAAAGACCCACCAGAGTCTACCGCTGATCTGACACTTAAGAAGTGTTGGTTACGTGATGAAGCGCGCTTGTACACCCAAATGATAAATTCAATGGAGAGCTCGGTAGCGGATATGGTTTCCCATTGTGATACTGTGAAGCAACTCTGGGACTATTTATCATTGTTATATTCCGGCAAGGATGATCCACCGAATATTTTGCTCATTACAAGCGTGTGTTTGCCGACATAACTCTATTTTACCCATTAGCGTTGATGTGGAGAAAATGACGAAACAATGCGAACAATTGGCTATTTTTGCTTTCCTGAGTGGTATGCGTCTGAAGTTTGAAACTGCCCGTGCCCAGATTCTTTTCACTAAAGAGTCATCCCTGACTGAAGCCTATGCACGAGCCAATCGCTCTATTGGCCCTACTCCTATTACTAGTTCATCTCTTGAGAATTCTGCATTGGTTGTGTTTGGGACGTCGTCATGGTGGTCGTGGTGGCGACCGAGGTGGACGTAGTAGTCGCACACGTGATTGTTGTCTTATCGGTTTCCATTGTAATGGTGTTGGCCACACTCAGAATCGATGATAGAAATTACATGCTAAACCATTTGTGAGTGGTTCGGCGTAAAGTTGGCCCAGGAAGAAGGTAATACTTATTCTGATCCCAAAAGATACAGACGGTTAGTAGGACAGCTAAATTATTAGGTTATTACACGATCGGATATTGCCTTTCCAATAAGTGTAGTGAGCCAGTTCTTATCTGAGCCGTGAGTGGCTCATTGGAATGTTGTAACTCATATTCTATGATATCTTAAGGCTCATCTTGGTAAAGGCTTACTTTATAAAAATCATGGACATAATCGGATTGAGGGATTCTCTAATGCAGATTGGGCTAGATCTCCCAGTGATAGAAGATCTACTACCGGGTTTTGTGTATTTGTTGGAGGAAATCTTGTGTCTTGGAAGAGTAAGAAGCAGAGAGTAGTAGCTCGTTCGAGTGCGAAATCTGAATATCGGGTGCTTGCTAATGTTACTAGTGAAGTGACTTATCTACGACACCTTCTTGAAGAGTTAAAGCGTCCAATTTCCAAATCATCTCAATTATGGTGTGACAACCGGTCAGCAATTCATATTGCGACTAATCCCATATTTGATGTGCGCACCAAGCACATAGAAGTATTGCCATTTTATTCGCCAAAAGATACCGAGTGGCGAAATAGTTTTCAATCATATGAAGACTGGAGAACAATTAGGAGATATTCTTACCAAGCCATTGTATGGGAGTCGTGTTGCATATTTTTGTAACAAGCTGGGCATGATTGATATCTATGCTCCAGATTGAGGGGGAGTGTTAAGAATATGAGGGTATTTTGGTAATGTTCTATGTTTGATGTAATTGGTATAAATAAGAAATACTCTCCTTGTGGAAAGTAAGATGTTCCAGAAAACCTAATCAACACCACTCAAGTTTAGAGAAACATCAACCTCCAACTTTGAGGTATTTTTCTTTTAACCTTCAAGATAACTACACTTCATGTAAGCACTCTTTTAACGTTAAAAGTTGATCTTGTATTGCAAACGGCTTTGACGACAAACATAACCATTCTATTGCTTCTCTAATTGAGTGTATACTCCAAGTAATCGCCTCATCATTTACATTTGAATAATATCCTACCTAAATTGCTCTAAAGCTCTCTTTAATTTTAGCATCAGACATCCGATATAAGAAGGTTTTGTCTCTCCATAGTCCATATCTGCCAAAAACCCCATTCTCACAACTTTCCAGGAATAAGAGCACTTAGGAATGCAGAGCCGGACAAATCAACAACTAATTCACAAAGGATACCCTAACATAATGTAATGGTCATAGAAAGAAGTGCCCTCATATGACAAAAAGATTAATGTGCGTACAAGCATCTAGAAGGAGAGAAACATAAAAGTCGGAAAACACGCACACACAAGCAACACATGGAAAAAATATAAACATGTACATATGAGAATTAGGAGATCAGGATGACTCACAAGAAAGAGGCATAAAAATTGCACACAAGGCTCAAGAGATCAGTATATGACTTAGATATATTAAATAATCAAGGAGGTGCTTCTTCAATGGTTTCACTAAAACAAAGGAAAAAAAGTCTAATGATAGAGTCAAACTCCACATGTTGTTTGAGGCTAATGATATCTCAGTGCATAAAAATGTCATACCTGGTACAGTCAGAATTATTTTCGAGGTACAATTTCAAATCTACAAAGCATCTTTTTTCTAGAGCCGTGACTAAAGATGGTCCACAGTCTATTGGAGGACAAACTTTAGAAAGAACTTGGTGCACTAACAACTGAAAAAAATTTGGCAAACATGCATTAAGAAAATAACCTGAACAGACAAGTATAAGGAAACCAAAGTACTCATATAATTCATAGAAACTGACCTGGGTAAAACCTCGTAAGCTATGATGATGTGAGGTTAATAATGGAACTATAGGAGGAAGTAATTCATCCAAATGCCTAGATTGATCATCCTTGGACGCATGAAGGATGACATTAGCTGCGACAAACACATAGGATGACAATGCCTACATTTGACAACAACATATTGAGGAAAGTGCTTGAATTGTTTGAAATTGTTAATGGATAAATGGAAAAAAGGAAAGGAAAAAAAAATCCAACCTGAAGATTATGACCATGGAGGATGTAAAGTACAGCATAAAGCATAAAGGATATACCTTAGAAAGGAACCTATTTAAATGTGCCCCATAATGTTTATGTTTTATGGAGTATTGGAGGGTAATTATGTTTCACAATTCAACAAATGCTATGGTTACCAATTTGTTATCTTTACAGTACGATGTTCCATCAAAATCTGAATAAAACAGAGTCTAGTCCCATTATAGCTAATTAAGGTGGGGCATGATTGACCTGGAATCTCACATCCTCAAGTGGCAAAAGTTTGGTTTGGCAACCCACATCCTGTATTTTGAAGGTTGAAAATATGTTGTTTTAGGTGAAAACAGGTTGTTTTAGGTGAAAACAGGTTGTTTTAGGTTCCAGAGGAGCTACTCATCCCAAAACCTACCACAAATAAAATTCTAGAACGTAATGATTCAAAAGTAGTGCAGTATATAATTGGCATAAGATTGATAGGTGCCATCATACCAGCACCAGACCCATAGAGTTATGCAGTTACTGTGATTAAGCAATAGTACCATGATTTACAATTTGCAGGGAAGTTGTTCTGCATCCTTCTTTATATTGCCATTAGTAATAGCCGCTCGTCTCCCCATAAAATGGAAATCATTTTGAGGACATGAGCTTGATGCCACTTCAGTGCTCGAGATACTCACCAATCAAAAGAATAACAATATGGAATATTCACAGATTCAAAAGAAATCCTTGTGTTCAACTAACTGAATTCTTATACATACAATTTTATTAGGTTTTGTAATTCCTAATTCTCAATAAATTCCATCATACACTATTTTATTAGCAGAAAACAATGACGTTACATGATGGCAGAAAAATTCTCTTCAAATAAGAAATGTGTAAACATGGTGCAAAGCAAGAGATGCACCCAACATGGTATTTACCTGAGGTCTCATGTCATAGTCTCGCAATATAGGAACCAACTGCTCCCTGACCTGTCACATAAACATCAATTCAATAATTAATAAGGAGCATTTTAAATCAGGGAACCACTCAGTTTTGATAAATGCACAAGGTGCACACAATGAGCAAAGGCCTCCAATTGCCTTCAAGTGCAAGGCATACCTAGGCGCAAGCACGCAAAAAACTAAAGAAAAATAATAATAAATAGGATGCGACTGAAGGATTTCTTAAGGTTGAAGGGAAAACTCTATAGGTCAGTTTTATACGAATAGAATTGCACAATAACATGGCAACGTCCTACAGTCCTACTAATGGCCAAAAAAAAAAAAAACTATTCAGTTCATGTAACAATGACCATGTGTCCTCTTTCAGCTAAAGTTTATTCAAAGATTAAACTTTTTCCCTTAAATGTTAAATTAAATCATATAAAAATCGAAAGGTATCCTACAAGTTAGCGTGTTTACGATATACGTGCAGAGAAAATATAACAATCAGATTCATATTTTCTAAGTATTAATGCCTCGTAGATGCTGTACACCAAATTCCTAACTTATTTAGAAAAACAAGTAAGCTAGACGGAAGTTTGAAGAAGTTAACAAGAATCCTTACCAATGATGGAAACTTCAAGTATATATTTATTGCAAAAGTTTCCAAGTACTGACGCACGACAGGCAGGTTGTTTCTCTGCAAGATGTAAGAAGCAAGTCACTAGGGGTTATATATTAGGGAAAATGAAAGTGACCATTGCATAAATGACAGGCTAATATTGCGGCGGCCACAGCACTCAATGGTCATATGACTGAAACAACAAAACAAATTAGAAAGAAAAAAGAAGGATGAAGGGGAGTCATTTCAAATTGTCCTTGCACTGCATCATCCATATAGACTATCCCACTCATTTCAGGGTTAATAAAGAATGTGCAGTAAGCCAGTGATGAGGTCTTTAGTTAATACTTCATAGATAATACAAGTTGATCATGTGGCGTCATCTGCATCTAGGCTCATCAGCAATGGTGTACATCGATATAACTAAAAGAATACAATGTGGCCAGTCTCTCGTCTCTTCATGAAAAATAAAACCAAGACATGCAGATGAAAGTAGCAGAAACAATCACCATCACCATAGCTACAAAGGGATTATTATCCACAACTATCTCTATTCCTAACCAAACTTCTGAAACATCCATATCATTAGATCTTGCAAAAACTATATCTCATCTCCTTCAACACAGTGACCTAAATCCTACACACGTGAAGCGATCCAAAAGGTGGCAAAACAAGTGCAACAATAGCATCATCAAAGTAGAACTTGATAAAGAAGAGCCAAGAAGTTCAATAGAAGTGATATTTACAAAGGTGCCAGTACGTGTTTGTGCATGGCAATAAGACATTACCAAAACAAATGCATACACTAAAAAAAAATTATATATTGGTTTATAGGAAATTGATAATTGTATTTCTTCTTAATTAAATAAGGGAAAAAGTACCATGAGTCTTTGAGCAACATAAACTTACATAGAGGGATATGTGCAAGCTACGTGTAACTTGCTCAATTATGTCCTGACGAACAAATCGTGATAAAACACAAATCATTTGCCAAGCACGTATTTTACGCCTATGGACCTGTGAAAAATAATTGATAGACAATCAATCTAGCATTTGGAAAAGATTAAGGTAAATAAATACTAATAGAGAGCTAATTCTGAAAGACACAGCCAAGTGTATTGGCTTTTTAATGATCCAACAAGCCATAATGCTTGGATTGTCATTTAAAACACGTTTTTAATAGTATATAATTAATTCTTAATGAGTCTAATCAAGAAATTTACAAATTCTATTCAACACCAAAGGCATATGTACTACTTTACGTCTCTTAGCGTCTTATTTAATTTGTTGCCCTAGTTTTTTTTTTTTTTTACCTTTTTTTTAACTCACAAACCCACTAACACACACCCACTAACGCACACTATGAGAATCGAACTCAGATACCCCATTGTATCTGGTAAGGGTGCCCACCACTGGGCCACTCCCTAATTCTCATATTTGTTGCCCTAGTTGCTTGCCATTAACGTCCCATATCATATCTCAAGTTAGTTTTGGTCTCTCTTTTTTAAAGCATCAACTCAACTTACTAAGCTCTAAACAATTCCAGCACCTCAGGACTCCCAATTCGAGGAAACAGATTATAAAGAAAGAGTTAACCCACCGCACTATATTTTTTATACAACTCCTTTGCAAGATCATTGTCATTTACCTGCATCAACAATTAATGTAATCAACACCACAATCCCAAGAGGAAGAAATTTGACCTGCTGTGGCAAGGAAAGTGACAATAAACAGTTTGCGGATATGTAGAGAGTGACTATGCGGAAAAGGAAATTATATTCTTATGATAAGCAGCTACTATATTGTTCTCATCCCTCATTCTAAATACTACTAAGCTCTTCCTCTTAAATACTCTGAATTCATTATCCAATGATATCAAAGCATCAAATCGGTCAAAACCAAACTATTTGACAAGACTGCCCGCATTGGCTGAAAGTAAGCAGAGAGGCTTAGGGCTTGGTTCATGTTCTAAAAGCAGCTTCTAAATTTTAAACGGAAAAACAGAAAGGAAAAAAAAAAGCCAAACAAAACATGTTCTATTATCAGTTTTGGAATCTATAATTCATTAACTGTAACTTAAGAACGACAAGGAAAAGAAAGTTCAAGAAGTTTTACTCTGTTTTGTTAATTGTTATCATTTCTAAACCAAAACGAAGGCGCAAGGAATTTCTTTTGGTGTTCAAAAACAGCTTGTACCAATTAAAGTTTTTTGTGCGCACACCAAGGTACATATATATAGCTTTTACTTTATTTTAGCATCATAGATGGGTACAATTTACGGAATAAATAAACTGAACTTTTGATTTGCAGGTATTTCTCTGATGATGCAACAAACTTCAGCATATCTCGCAAAATATATTTATGGGATAGTTTAGGCTAGTGAAAGTTATCGACTTTGATGAAGTGGAAAACAACCCTACTGATCAGAGATTATAGACATTCCCCCAAAAACAAACA
Organism: Euonymus europaeus; assembly: GCA_963580455.1. NCBI lineage: Eukaryota > Viridiplantae > Streptophyta > Magnoliopsida > Celastrales > Celastraceae > Euonymus > Euonymus europaeus. The sequence continues at coordinate 8,869,845 of OY756957.1, read as the reverse complement.
AAAAAACCCAGGTTAATGATAAAATATGCACACACAAAAATGCTAATGCAATTTATTCTTAAGAGTTTTCATTAGGTCAAAGTTAATGCTTGCATTTCTTTCTAGACATGGACTAATATCTTTGTTCTGGATAATTAAGAGTCAATACCACAGAATCAAGAAGTTCCAGCAGAAACAATTTTCCAGATTCCAGAGCAGCAAAATTATCTTCATTCTCATTTGCTGATTTCACCACTTCAGCTAAATCTGCTAGCTTGTAAAATAAAACAGCAACAGACACACGAGCATACAACTCTGTGTTGATAAATGCCTGAAAAGAGGAGTCACCAATCAATTCTGCATATTTAAAAAGTATATGAAGCACTATAATCATTTTCATTTGCTCCATAATTGAAAATAAGCTCAAATTAAGAGATGTCTATTACAATTATATTTAACTAAATATCAAACTATATGTCCAATGATATTGAAGTAACATCTAAAAATAATTAGATAGCTTACCTCAGTCAACTCAGGGTTTGGGCTTTTAGCCAATAATGAAACTTCTGACCTTGCATCTTGGTTGTCAGCTAATTCAGCTTCAAAATCCTCATCAAATGCAACTGGCGGAGAAATTTATCAAATTGAATGTTGTTTAACAGTATTAGAAAAGGAAAACTAAAAGATTTAGACATCAACAAGACAAGTATGTAACACACCAGAACCATAGAGTGTTAGCAGCTTCAGTTCTTTTATGTAGTACTTTATCGTCCTTGGATATGAGAGCCAGAGCCCTGTCAAATGTAATGCTGAAAGACGAATTGTGCGTGGACTTTTTGTACCTTCCTCGATAATTTTTTCAATAAACTGAAAGAATGGAATTAAATGGCAACAATTAGTATACTAATGAAAGGCTGTGCAGCAATAGCAGATCCATCGCACACATCCATGTCTGTAAACAAACACAAAAAGACACTTGGAGTCGGGAAATACACACCCACTTCAGAGGTCCAGGTGCAGCGTTAGCTAAATGCATGCATTCATCACCAAATACAGAAGGATGTAACACGGAAGACAGAAGTGCAGCAATAGATGCCACCCTTCGCTTGTTGCAACTGACATGCAATATCCAAGAGGAACGAACCAAATGCCAAATCATCTGCATCAATTGAGAGTTATGGAGCCATGCAAAAAAGCACGAAAGCATAAGTGAAAAATACTGACAGCTCGCAGGGACCTTAACCCTGACGCAACTTATTGATTTAGCACAAAAAGTGACATGACTTTTTGCAGCAGCTGTACTTAAGAAAACTTGAACATAAAAAGAAGCATTTCAAGCACTTGCAGCCAGGTATTAGTTTGTCTGAACTGAAGTTGCCCATTAGAATGAAAAACAAAAAAATCTTAACATATTAAACAAAGTTAAACAAGTAACAAGAGATCATGTATAAAAGAACAAAGATAATATCAAATCAAACCAGAAATTTTATGCAAATATAGAATAGAAAATTATGTCAAGGAAAAGGACATGGGCAACACCCCTCTGTGCCTTTTCTATTAATGTCTAACTTTTTCCTTACTCAAAAAAAATTAAATACATAAGAAGGGTGGAATCCACTAATTTGTTATTTCAGTAGATTAAGAAACAGCTGCTTCTACAGTCCAGAAATACATACTATTTGAACTTCTACACTAGTATTTACCGACAATAAAACAGTTTAAAATATGTTTTCTGGTTGCAAGACACTACTAAAAGAATTGAAGGGTTAACAATCAATAGCTACATCCCTCATGCTGAGCCCAGTATACACCCACGAGGTGTGGACTTGCCAACATTAGAGCCCAACTCCTTTAAGACTGCCTCTTGAAAGATAGTCCTTCATTGTCATTCTAGCCCACGTCAACTCGAACCACACCTTAAAACAAACAAAAGCAACAAACGAAGTACCAACAAATGGACTAAGGGATGAAAACCGTACAAAAGTTATCAACCAGTGGCTCAGAAAAAACTTCTGAGCAGATTGAAAACCTCATGGTCTATAAGCATTCTTAATATTAGATGCCAGAAGAATTTCATGGGGAAAATTGCCACCAGCTAAAGAACCCGGGCCAGGCATGAGATTTGTAAGAACCTGGACATCCACTTTACTGCATGAGAAAACAATTGAACTTGAACTTCCGGAAGCAAACATCCCTAGAGCCAATCTGACTGATCTCAGCATGGGCAGAACAGAACCTTCCCCAGCATTCTCAAGGCTGAAAATATTTATTCAAGGAATTGATGAGCAAAAAGAAAATGCTGCATTTCAAATAGTGGATAGATCAAGCTAGGAGTAAAACTTTTTGAAATTGGTGAGCAACAATGTCAAGGAAGCAAACAGACTTAACTTCGATAAGGATAAATGTAAAATAACAGTTAATGAGATAGAAATTGATCACCAGCATGAACAACATTGCACAAATTGACCAGAAGATCAAAATATAAAAATAAAAATAAAAATCAGAGCCAGAAAAGTTCGTATATTTCTCACCTCTCCACAAGATCATTGAAAATGCATTTAAGAGCCATTTCAGACAGGAAGAATCGAGCACCATCCATTTGAAGACCCTCCTCAAGAGCAAAGCACGGAATAGACAACAGAGATTCTAGGCAAAGCCACTGAATCATCCCAAGAACTTGATTAGACTTTCATTTAACTAAACAATTTACTTAAGATTGTCATCAAAGAAAGCAGAACGTGTTTATCCGATGTGTACAACCTGGCTAGTGGCTAACTAAAACATTAAGATAAATAGAAGTTTAATAGTAATATACAAGCATGCCATTAGATATGAACACCACGTTAAAACAAAAGACGTCTACCTTCTAAAACCTAGACAAAACTCAAAAGAAACAAAAACAAAAACAAATTGAGAAATTGATAGTCATTCAAGAAGCAACTAAAGCAATATTGAAATACAAAGTTACCTCTAGAAAACAATTCCTGCATTACAAATTCAATAACATTCTGAGAAGTTACATAGAGCGAACAAATACTATGCAACAGTACTTAAAGTATACATATTCATCACCTTCCAGTTCAGCAAGACTGCTCGTCGTGTTCGAGCCAACACTCCAACAGCAAGAAGATCGTTGACATTCTGAAGAAAAGAAAGAACCAAGAGATCTAGCCAAGGTTTGACCTCAACAGCCGGCTCAAGCAGTCTATTATTTTCCCTAATAAGATCCAAAGTTCGTGCAGAGAATGCAGACACTAGAGCTCTCAAAACGTGAGCCAATGCTTCATATGCTGCTAGACGAATCTCTGCTCCAGTCTGATATGGGGCTCTCATAAGTCAGTGAGACAATGGAAAACCGATCAAAAGTTTCAAAAAATCTAGAATCTTCGTCATGGAAAATCAGTCATATTCTAGATTAGATAGTCCATTCAGTTTACAGCTTACCTCAGACTCACAAATTGGAGATGATATGGTCTTTTTGAAGAAATTCCATAGAAATGTGAAAGCAGAATCAATAGTGCCATCACTTGTAAACTGTCCACACCATGATGAAACATATGCAACAGCTTTCATGGATGTAATCTGTTCATCAACAAAAGGTGTCAACATAAGATTGAAAAAGAACAGAAACCTACAAATAAATAAATAGAGTTGATTAGGAGGAATGCTTCTAAAACATAAGAACCATGGTTTTTTGGGTATCCTTCTCTTCTTTTTATTTATATCTACATGAATTTTTGTGACTCTTTGCAATGCTGCACAGATATCTCCATCTTTTCACATGCCCAAACCATCTTAGACAATTTTCACACATGTTAGTATGTTACCACTAACCGAGATCAAATAGTCTTATTTATTATCCTTAACATAATCATTTCTGCTACATTTGTTCTCTGTGTATGTAGTCTCTTAATAGCCAACATTACATTCCACCACATGCACAAGAATGAGAAAACGATAAGAGGTAACAGATATGTAGAACTGAGCAAATACAAAAATGTAGGAATGGCTCCTAATAAAAACTAACTTAGCTCTGAATGGCGTTCAAAGGTCATCCAACAGCCACTGCATCAAAAATGAAAAATTATGCGAGACAGCATTTTTACAGCTGTCATTGCAGTGCAACATCGCCAAAAATCTTGAACAATAGAAAAATCACCGGTAAACAGACCACCACGAGTTAATGTGACCCAAATAAATCTCAACTGACTCCACGTCATTAATATGGTCGAATAAAACAGTAAATTATGAACTTTTCATCACTACATTAATACCACACATTCTGTCAAGGAACTATAGCCACTTAAATTTCATATATAAATGACATGATAAACTAACTATATATTGCCAACAAGAAACTATTGCATAATATCCCAATACTTCGTTGTTATTAAAAGTAAATCAGCCAAAGATAAAAGAGAACGGAAACATACAGCTTGCAACACAGCTGAGGAATTAGAAGATGACAATCGACGTTGACTAGGGCCTCCAAGTTTTCCTCTAACAGCATTAGGCAAAGTTGTGCCCTCTACAGTGCTGGACCAGAGTAGTGAGCAAGACAAGTTAGCCAAAGAGACCAACTCCCCCTGCATGCCATACAAAAATAATCTTGGATAATTTTCCATCAAAACAAGTTATATAAAAGATTAATTATTTTATCAGTAAACTTCAAAAATGCTCATCTGGTTTAAGTCAATATACCAATATAAGACAATAAAGCTTTGCAAATTTCTCACTAATTGTGGAAACATCTTCATAGGCCAGATGATCCACCATCTTGATCAAGCCCATCTCTGACTTCGTTCTATCTCGGATACCACATACAGCAGCTCTCTCCTGCAATACTTGAATCTCCAAGACCAAGCTGACAGTGATTATGAGAAACTTTACTGGTACTGTGACCGAATGGTTGCATTGTTCGCACAAGTTAGTAGCATGATGTTCAATGAACTGCGAAATCCAGTATACAGCAGTAATCAGAAACTCCTACTACCAATGATGATGAATCATTTAAGATAATTGTAGCACAAAAATTAGTAGAAAATAAAGAAAAATGATAAAAATAAATAGCACACCACCTGTTGATACAAGTTCACAGAAATGGCAATTCAGTCCGAGCAACATAAACCCTTGACTAGGACACCATTTATATGAAAAATTATGGGCGATAAAAGATTATTCATGACAACTAAAAGAACTCACAACAATAATGTTTAAAGTGTTCTTCAAAAAGATGTGATAAAGCAACTACAACCCTTGGCAGTTTCAAAAACATATAGCTTATGTTATTCCATAAATAGCACCCCCTCATGAATTTTAGCAGCATGATAAATAATCAAGTGAAAATCAATCACACTTTCTAACTCAGTGTGGAGAGCTGTGCCATTAACCTTTTGTCCAGGGTCTGAGCTCCCCCACATAACAATATTCAATCTAAAGTACATTTAGCTTCAATAAGAGATGAGATAAGGAAAATTGTGAACAATAATAAATGCAAATGTCCCACGTCAGGGAGCTGAAAAGGCTTTTGAAAAAGCAAAGATAAGTGTCCAAATACAAGAGCACAAGTCATTAAGGAAGAAAATGCATTAGTTGCAAGTGTTGCCTTAGATAGGAGTAAAAATAATAAAGTAAAGAAAGACAATTCACACGTAGGATTCGGGATAAAGTTGGCTAAAGATTTATATGATATAGCCAACCATAAAAGTTTGGGATTGAATTTGATAATTGTTGTGGTTGCCAGATGAAAGAATAAACAATTAGACAACCCAAACCTCAAGAAATCTGTGTCACATGGAAGCAACGTAAGATTGATACATTGAGATACCATTATAAACTCCACTAGTAAAAAAGAATTGATGAACTTTTGTGACATTGACATCTCAAATCCATTCAACAGGCTCTTATCATAAATCCACTACCTACGAGTAATATGCTCAATATTTTCAATAAGCAATTGTAATGTCCTTTTGCTTTCAAGAGCCATCAATAATTTCAAAATTGTCCCAAAAAAACATTTAATATTAGTTACTTTGCCATTCAACTCAATAAATTAACTTGTTGGATTGGGGCATTTCACTTAGATTTATACATATTCTAACACCCCCTACACGTGCGGGATGGGAAACACCAATGGCCCAACACGTGCACAACAAACGAGGCCAAGCACTGGGCTACTCACACACAAAGATCTAGACTTGGGGCAACAACAAATGGGAGTTTAAGGTTGGAACCCAACACCTCCCGCTCCGATACCATGTTAATAATATTACTTACTTTGTCATTCGACCTAATTAGTTAACTTGTTGGATTGGGGCATTTCACATCATGTATACGTATTATAACAGTTAGGATGACATGATAAGGCTGCCAGTATTAGCAGTCGGTAGAAGAAGGTGAACTCAATAAAGACGTACTGATAATATAGGATACAATTGATGGTCCTCTTTGATAACAACAAAAAGTGCTCTTGCCCATCTTTTGGCTTCAGATTCCCATGCATCCAAGTCTTCATTATCAAAATCTTTATAAGTATCTACCAGAATATGACAACTTGAAAAGCCTACTGGGAAGTCCTGAAAACTCTTTAGAAGGTGAAACTCATTATTGCTGCAGCCAACACTGCAGTGCTTCTGACCACAACCCAAAAGCCATTCTTGTAATTTTAATCTCAAAGAGCCTACAATCAGGAGATGGCAGGCATCCATAAGAGTACAACATTTACTGGAAAAAAATAAATTAAACAAAAGCCAACAAGAAGTTAACTAAACTAAGATTGAGATGTGCGTTTTCAACTACTCACTCTACTGAGCTGCACAAATTGGGAAAACAAATTTTAGTCCCAGATTGACAAATCACACAACATTAGTTGTTTTTAGTGCTTAAATTGACAATGACATCACAAACATTACTAAACTTTATAACAGAATATAACAGAACTAAGGAGAACTAAGTGACAAGATAGAGGATGATGACATTGCAAAATTGGTGAAATTAAGAATATAATAGAAATTGGTGAGAAATTATGAATATAACATAAATTTCTGATTAAGAATATAACAGAATGTAAACAGATTAAAGGAGAAGTAAAATGGAAACCAGTGGTAAATAATCATTATATTGAACCATGAGAACATACTCACCCCCATAGTCAGTAAACTCCCGCGGCAATGTTGAAACGAAGTTCAAGAGTAATTCAAGAGGCACAGCAAATGAACAAACCAATGAAGCAGCAGCCTCCAGAATTTTCCTACAAACTGATATTTCACAAACAAAAAAAGATGAATCACAAAGCACTGCTATGGCCTTTACAGAATAGCAGGATAAATTATTAGATATAAGACAAGTAGACAATTATATAATCATCAACCAGATTAGTGATTAGAGACCTAAAAGACGATAATTAGGATTGAAATGTTGTTTGCTGCTTTGAATAACAAATCTCAAAACACCAAGCAAGTCTGTTTTATCAACAAAATATCCTTGAGGAGGCTTATCCTGGACTTTATCAGGAAAAACATCTTCACTCCCTTCTGTTTCACTGTCATCAAAATTTCTGATTCCATGAGAAGCTGAAGCAATGCAATCTGCAAGGGCCATGAACCCAGCTCTGCCAAAGGAATGATCCTTAGCAACAGATGCTAATTTGAACAAAAATGTGATTCTTTCCCTGTAAACAAATCAGATCCACCCATATCAGCCATTTTCTAGCCCCCATGTAAACCAATCTATACCACTACTTTAAAGCAAAAGAATTTGCAGCTCATACATTGAGCCACATGGCACCAAATAAGAAAGGAAAAACTTAAAAAGTAGTTCAATTAGAATTCAATTACCATAAATATAATAATAGAATATACGTAATGACATTTAAAAAGGAAAAATTGATGTTGATTTATTAGAAATGTGTTACTCTATATATAACCCAACATTTAATTTGATTATGCTTCATGTCACTTTACAAAATAAGGAAAAAATAAAAAAATATAGCTCACTATAATTCCTTTCTGTAGACATAATAATAAATTATTTGTAATAATTAAATTACAACTGCACCTATCAATAATGATAGAGAAAAAATAAAAACACAGTAGTTCTATTAGATATATATATATATATGTATGTATGTATGTATGTTTTTTACCCAATAAAATTTGTCTGGCTCAATATATCATACCTTGGGTTTAAGCAACCTGCATATTTATGCAGAAAATGAGCCGCACCCTCAATAGTCCTTGAAGTATAAACTCCTTTGACTCCTAAAAAAAGACCAAGGCCCCATAAATGACAAACAAAAGTGAACCACAGTTTTCTCACCCAACACACCCTAGAATATATCATGCACCAATACAATGTCACTCACAAGAAAAACATATATCCGACTTCTTACTGGCAATAGCAAGAATTGGTTAATCAAATCATCTCATTAAGAGGATATTAACTATTAAATCATTACATACTGCCACTTATTCTTTGATTTGAGGAATACTTAAAACTTAGAGATTTTAGGTTGCATTTTACGTTTTTTTCACCCTTTTATCATTTTGTAACTTTATCAGACTTTCCAGGATTGGATGACCTCTCCTTGTTGGTTCCTTTTGCTTATACAAGAAAATGATACTACTTCCATATCAAGTTTTTGACGGCTCCGCTGATCTATAGAGCCAAAGTTCGTGGATCACAACTTCAATTCTTCACAATTTAACAACAATGGAACTGCTAACATTACTAAAATTGACACCAGATACAGGTGCAGTACAATGTGCAAACGAATATCATGGACACCATATCATCATGGTTTATACAGCAGTTCATCACAGTGATATTGCAGCAATGAATCATTGACAGAGTGGCTCCATAGACCGTAGCATACAGCAAGAAAGAAGTTTTCATCGACCATAAGGCGAATGCAAGAGATTTACTGCAAAGTTGGCCATGGAAAGCAGTATGCATGCTTCTAGCAGTGTCATTTATAGCAAAAAAATCAAGGTAGTAAGCATGTATCGCAAAAAGTCAAGGAATCAAGCAGTGTCATGTATAGCAAAAGGTCAAGGTATTAAGCTCCAATCAACTACAATAAAATAAAACTAGAAAAAAACAAACATATAGCATCGTGATCTGCAAAAGTTCAGAACAAACCAAAATCCATATGATGTACAGGATCATCCAGAGCTTTTACAAATGGACCCACAACAAAACTTTCAGGTACCGATTTCACAAGCATTCCATATGTTATCCATTCAACGCCCAAGAATGACTGCATAATCAAGCACCTGACTGCATTATGGAAAAAAAAAACAGAAGGATATGGGAAAAAAGGAATTACACCGGGAAGAAAAATAAAGTGTATGAAGTAACAGATAGCATAGTTTGCTATCGACTGACTTCCACAGGTATTAGTTCGAAAAGTATGAGCATAAAAACAGATCACAAATACCCTGAGGATTATCATGACGAAATCCTCGTTCCCACAAAATCACTAACCAACCAATGACCTCACTTAATGTTTCCATCTGATTTTGATGCACTCCTCCACTCTTACAGCTCGCAAAGTTATTACGCGAATCAGAACTCCGAACCAACAAGGTTACCTGAAAGAAAGTGTTAAATATTTTGCTTATGTACTGTTAATGCGTGAACAACAAGGCATAGAAATACCCAAAATAGTGCACATTTACCAAGCCTTTCAAAAGTATAATAGTTTATCCCATACAACAGATTCCGCCAAAAACAAAAAGATTTCTAAAAACAAAAAATAACTGCTACAAACACTCCCTATTCCTGTACCTTACCAAGCTTAGTTTCCAGCAAGAGGACATCCCACTAGTGCACTACGAATAGGGGAATTCAATTACCAAAACTTACTCGAAAGACTCGAAACAGAAAATCAGTCATTGAATATTTAGAAAATCAGCCGGTCTCTTTAACCAAACTTTGCACATGAAAAAACTATCAACTATAACCCCCTTCTTTGAACTCATCGGCCAATCTTAAACCACAGCCATAACATCTTTAGAGAAGTAACATAAATTATCTTTTCCAATAAATCTCCTTTCCGAGGCTCTTTGTTTTATCAAAATTATTTCTCATTAGCATCCAATAATCAACACAAATTTCAGATCAACCAAACTTCATATTTTGGAAAATAGGTATGGCCTTAATAATAAGATTTCTGATTTTACTCTCCTAACATAAAGTATAGATAGAGCCTTTAGGGCCATGTCACATAACCTATCCAATTTTCATATTAACTTGCAAACAAAATAGAAAGGCTTAATCCTAAAAAACCTGATGGTTCCAAGCAGCTTCCACCAGATGAGTGCCATACTCTTCAAGCATTTCAAACAACAGTATGAACGCCTCCCATCGCTGCTGATTGTTTAAATAAGAATCAGCTGAATCGCAAAATTTTCCTACACCCAACGAATTGGCCTCCTTATCAGCCCAAATTGCCCTCTTTGTCGTGGCACAGGGATTGGATCTTTTCTCCTTCATTTTCCTTTCCGAGAGTCCAACCTTGCTCTGTCGTTCCCCGCTTACGCATAATACTTTCTTCAAGATATATAATGACTGCTTCCTAACCAAGCTCTCCTCATCAACCTGGAAAGATAAACACGCATAGATAAATGCAAAGGCAAAAGTAGATGACAGAGATATTCTAAATTGCCCTGCATCTTGGTGAGATAAAATGAATTGACAACAGATGCCAAAGTTGTTGTGCTTCAGTACCAAGCCTCTTTTTATTTCATCCCAAAACTCATTTTCAGCTCTTATGTCGAATACTTCCACTCCATCATTCATGTCATCACTTTTGCATCCTTCTGAACAAGAAGACAAGCACAGAGAAAGAGTTGTATAGGCATCTCTTCTCTCAAATGGTCCAAGAGAAAACAGTGATCTGCAGCGCTTCCAAATATTCATGATGAAGAAATTCCTGGATGACAACAAGATGCTGTCAGAAGTATAAAGAACGGAGATAGAATGCGTGAAAATCAGGTAAGAAAAGAGCAATTCCAATGAAACTCCTCTCAATGAAGCAATTAAGGCCACAGCTATTACCTAGATAATACACACGTCTGGCCATCAACAGAGATTTCATATGCAAAGGTAGAATTGAAAGCTCTCAAAATGCAAGGGAGGAGAAAGCCAATTGTACAAGAACGGTGTTCCAAACTCTGTGAAAGAAACTGCTCCGCCATATTACATAGATCTGAAAGTAAGCTACACAAAAAATTCTCTAAGTAACAACATTTGTTCGCTGACATTGATTCTCTTATCTTTGAAGATCCTTGGCGACCTTGGACAAGAGCATCCAATATTGAGGCTAAAATATGGCATGACACAGGTAGCGGAAACGATTCAGACAGGGATATCATGTACTCCTTATTCATATCCAAAATATTTATCCAGTTGTTTGAACCCCGGAATGTAGAGCTTGCACCCGATTCATCTAACTCTTCACTTTGAACCATACCCATAGAGAGACCAATAGATCTTCGAAGAAAGGGCACCAAGGTTGCTTTTAAAACCTCCCAGGCATCAGTCTTGTTAATAACATCTAAAAAAGATTCTATACTCTAATATTTTTTTAAAAGAAAAAAAGCAAACCAAGAAACAAGGTAGATAGTAAGCAACAATTTTGCAGGTAAGTGTAAAAGAAATCCCAAAATATATCAACTACAGCTTTCTAACCAGGTTAAGAATTTCACGATCAACTGCATGGACCATCTTCGTTAGTGGAATAAAACCTCTCCACAAAAAGGACTGCAAAGCACCATGATTAGTCCCTGGATAAAGCCTTATTCGTAAACAACTAAACATATTGAAAGTGTCTTTAAACAAAAGAAAATATGTGTGCATTTGAGAGAGAAATGGAAAACAAAGCAACACAAAGCCAGAAACACACACACACACACACACAGAGCACAGCACAAAGAGGAAAATGACTGGATTAATACCGACAGACGGAGGAAAATTATTGGAAATATTTATAGTGCGTTTGAATTGAGGGATTTGGAGAGGGGGAAGAGAACGGAAATGAACTTACTCCTAATTCTCTTGTTTGGATAGATTATAAAAAAAAATTAAAGGAAGGGATTTGAAGAGAATTGGAGGGAAGGATTATCTAATTTTTTGTTAAAATGCTTCCTCCAAAAAATGGGGTCATTTGGAGGGAAGGGAAAAGAAAATTAAGTTATTGATAAGTGAAATAACTATTTTGCCCGTGTACATTATATTTTAACTTAAAAATAAGGATAAATTAGTAAGTTAAACCATTTTTTTCCTTTCTTTTCTCTTATAATGACTATCCAAACAAGAGAATTGAAAAATCTATTCCTTTATATTTTCTAACCTATCCATGAGAAAGGAAAAAATTTCTACCTTCTCTTCTCTTTATTTCTCTTCCTTTAACGATAACGAATTTCCCTCCTCTTCTCTTCCCTTCCCTCAATCCAAACACACACTAAAGGAAAGAGGGGGGCATCACTATTTAACCAATTTTGCTGTTTTCTTTGTTCTAAAATTGAATGGTACTTTAGAACTTTATATGTCCGACTCATGACATAGGATTTTCTGACCAATTCAACCAGATGCAAGATGCTCCTACGAAGTATAAAATGTGTATCACATTAGTGAAGGTTCTAATGATCTACAGTCACATGACAAACAAGCTGTGAGTTTCGGAAAAAAGCAGCAAAGAAAGGAAAAAAAAAACAACAGTACAACACCTCATAAAAAGTTGAAGGTACACTCTGCATTTCTAAGATTGAAGATACAGTTTCTCACATAGATGCATAACATATTTTATTCAAAATAATTAACAATTCATGTTCCTGTGACACAATGCCTTCCCAGAAATTGAAGGGGAAAAAGAATTACGCTGATTTTAACCAGAATCAGTGATTTAACTCACCAAGTTTCTTTAAGAGATGACAAAGGGCCTCCACGAATGATGTGAGATGGTTGTGCTGATCAGAGTCAATGTTCTTGCCCTTCATAAAATCCTAAGTGAATCAAGCAGACCCAAATCATTACTTCAATTAAGTCACATAGTTTATTAAACTAGTCAAAAGAAAACTCTTCTTTTTTTCTAAAACGTAAGGTTCAAGTTTATGGTTATGATATTGTCAAAGAAATATCCGAACTAGCCAATCAAATAATTGTATTTCAACGCATATACTTCCACTCCCAACTCAGCAAGTGAACTTGGCAAAATTGAAAGTCAAATGATTTACGATTATGCTTCATCAGTTATCACTAACATCCTATATCTGTTACGCCGAATAATCAAACTGAACACATAAACGAAAAAAAAAACAGCTCTGGATTCTGCCTCTTCCGAGGATTTTCTCAGTAACCATAAAGAGAGAAAATTAGAAGTCAATAAACTTTCGCTAAATTATTCTTAAAACCGAACTGCCGTCAAAATTAGTTATAATGAGGTAAAGAAAGTACAGCATTAATCAATGCATGGAGAAGCGATTCGAAAAGCCGCAATGGAGATGTCTCCGTCGTCGCCAAAATACAATCCAACATTGGCGGAATAGCCGCCGGCGGTACTTGTTGAAAGCTGTATGACAGTGAAGATGCTAAAGAAGCCATCGAATTGCTGTCCATACTACACGTATATCGCAGAGAGCCCTCGTCCCAATTGAATTTGCAGAACCCTATTTGATAACCTTCGCTTCTTCAAAGCTGGCCGCGCGGCGTTCCACTTCTTTATTGGATTATTATTACAAATGATCGACGAAATAAGTTTTCATTAAAACTAAGGACTTTTTCGAGAAATAAATTTGTTTAAAAATTTCTGAAGCAATGATCAATTTTATTCGGACTGATATATAAAAGAGTAACGGTATAAAAATAGTCAATCTCTCTATTATTAGATTAATTATTTTAATCTCAATCATTGAAAAAAATATATATAAATGTCAGTTTTTTTGGTCGAACTGGACGCTAGTAAAACGCATTTTATTCGTCAAAGTATCATAATACTATTATATACAAGTTTCTCTCACTTTTAAACCAAAAACTAAAACAACATCAAAGCTTCTCCTTCAACTTCGATAAATCATTTACGACAATAAATTATATTTTTTTAAACACTTTAAAACTAGCATATCACTGAGATTTGGCAATTTTTAATTCATTTTATTTATCTGAGTTCTTATTTCTAGGTTCTTATTTCTAGATCCATATAAGGGATTTTTGGATTCTTATTATGGTCTAGCACATGTTTTCTTGTTTTAGCATGAATTTTTCCGTGTTTATATAGTGCATCATCAATAGGGATGGCAAAAAAATCTGATCCGTGCACTATTCGCAGGGTATCCGATCCGTTTAAAATCCGAAAATCGATCATATAGGGTTTGGAAACGGTATTGGTTTTTATTTTCAAATCCGTCACGGTTTTGGGTCGGTTTTGGTATTTGATGTCGGTTTAGGATACCCGAACCGATTAATAAATGGTTAGGATATTCGAACCAAAACCAAACCGAAACCGTAGCCATAACCATAACCCACCCCACCCCACCCCTAATTTCAAGTAAATTCTTAAAAATACAGTATATATGTTAGAGAAAGGATTCGAACCTTACACAAATATACAAAACTAAATCACTTAACCACTAATCCAATTGTTTGATTTTTTGTTATAGACTTTCATCGTTTATAAATATATATTGAGTGTTTGGAAACATTATTCAATCAATTATGAAAGAAATTAAAAAAGTTAAACGGTAAATGGGTACCCGACGATAAACGGTTATGGAAATGTTCCAGTTTTGGAAATCTAAATGATTTTTTAAACGCTTTTGGAATGGTTTTGGTATAGGGTATATTAAACGATAACGATTTTAGTATTTCTTAAATGGAAGGGTGCCCGACCCGTTGCCATCCCTAATCATCATGACAAAATAATGTATGATCAAGGAAAAATGGTGCACCACTAAAAAAAATGATGCACGGTCAATGAAAAATGGTCGTGCACCATTTTTCTTGATCATGTATCATATTTTCTTGATCTAGTACGATTTTTTTACATTTATATAGTGCACAACCAAAAAAATACTGTGCACAACCAAGAAAAATGGTATACGACCAATTTCCTTGGTTATGCACCATTTTGTCTTGGCCCTGTATTATTTTTTTTCTTGGTTTAGCATAATTTTTCTGCAATTATATAGTGCACAACCAAGAAAACATTGTTCACGACCAAAGAAAAATGGTGCACAACCATTTTTTCCTTGGTTGTGCACTATTTTTTCTTGGTCCTACATCATTTTTTTTTGGTCTAGCACGATTTTTGTGCGTTTATATAGTGTACAACTAAGAAAATATTGTGCAGGACTAAAGAAAAATGTTGCACGACCAAGAAAAATTGTGCACGACCATTTTTCCTTGGTTTTGCACCACTTTTTCTTGGTCATGCATTATTTTTTCTTCGTCGTGCAATATTTTTCTTTGGTCGTGCATAATATTTTCTTAGTTGTGCACTATATAAACACACAAAAATCGTGATAGACCAAGAAAAAATAGTGCACAACCAAGGAAAAAATGGTTGTGCACAATATTTTCTTAGTTGTGCAAAATGGTGCACCGCATTGGGAATTTATTTGTTGGAATGAGGGACGAATTTTTCCTCTGATAGGTTTGGAACTCAAAAACCTAGAATTCAGAAATTGAAGCTTGTGTTAGCTTGGATTCGAGGTAGGTGATTTCTAGCCCATTCTATTTCCATTTTCGATCTTGATATCTAAAATGCGGTTATTTTCTTCATTGGTTTTCAGTATTTGATTTCTTTCCTTATTTTTGATCCAATCAAGAATTTATCTTTCACAACCTCAAACTAGACATCAAGTTAAGATGAAGGCTCAAGGAAAATGTTCGGGTGATGACAGGAAGTGCATAGACTACGGTTTTGAAGTAGGATTTGTGATGGTGCTTTGTGATGATGATGAGCTTTGTGTTTTGGGTGAGAAGAGAAAATATTTCTAATCAACTCTTGCATGTAATAATAACGGTTAACAACGACAAACACATATACAAAGTGTACATTCATTATTCTATGAAACAAATGAACTCATTAGGCACCAAGAACTCGATTAAAATTACATAGATCTAGACTAAATCAAAGCAGAACCTTTACCTTAAACAAGTCGACTAGGATCTAAAGAAAAATTTGATGGGGATAAGGTGAAAGCTGGAAGATCGGGTTTTGGAGGATGGTTAATAGTGGCGGCAGATTGCACTCGGGTGGATGTATGAAGAAGGGCCACTTCTGGTGAGTTTGAGATGATAAATAAATGATGATGAAGCTTGGGATAATGAATGAGTGATGGTGAGACCAGTGATGGATGAGTAATAATTGTGAAAGTAGTGTGGTACGACCACTAAAAAAAAGAATAAATAAAACGATGGGACAGAAACATGATGATGATAGTGAGGAAACCTAGTGATGGGATGTCAGTAACGACAACTCACCATCACTTTTTAGAGCAATTCCTACCTATGCCTTTTTGAGCAACTCCTACCTACGCCTTTCAATAATTGTGTTCACATTAACTTCAGAATTTTTTGATTTATGATATGAGAATCTATATGCACTGCTATTACGTGCATACCTAATGAATATACAATCGACTGTTTTATGTTCTATTTTAGTCCTTTTAGGAAAAGATATCACAACCTTTGCTAAACAACCCCATACCTTTAAAAAATTATAAGAAGGTGGTCTACCTTTTCATAACTCATATGGTGTTTTATTCAACTTCTTATGTGGCAGTTTATTAAGAACATAATTTGCGGAAATGATAGTTTCCCCCACATGCTATGGGGTAAACCAGAACTAATTAACATGGCATTCATCATCTCTTTCAATGATTGGTTCTTGCGTTCAACATTACCATTTTGTTGTGGTGTGTATGGTGCAGTTGTTTGATGAATGATGCCATGTTGTTCACAAAGATTGGAATGGTGCCTCATATTCACCACCTCTATCACTCCTTAGCATTTTTATTTTCTTGCTAAGTTGGTTCTCAACCTTTATTTTATATTGTATACACATTTCCAATATGTCAGTGAATCAATGAATGTAATGAAATATCACTTATCACCACGAGTTTCTATAAATTTTAAGTCACATATGTCAGTGTAAATTAACTTGAGTGGATCACTACTTCTCTCAATAGTATGGAAAGGTGCCTTAGCCATTTTAGCTTCAACACATATCTCACATTTTTTATTCATGTCAAAACTAAATTTTGGTAGGTATGCTTGAGACGCATTGAGAGTTATGAGGTTGGAGTGTGCACATGAGAGGATATTGAGGAATTGGCAGTTTAAGATTGGAAATTGATCGATAATTTAGAGAAGATGATATACTATGAAATGGTATAAAGTTATTGTAATATAGTTGGTAATTGACTAGGGACAATTGAAATGAGATTTGTGGAAATAATAAATGTAAAGAAAATATAAAGGGTACAAGATGAATATAGAAACGATGGACATCAACGATTGTCATCAAAAAGTTCCTTGATGTTCACGATTCGATTAACTGTCTTATTTTCACTAACAATCATTGTAATATCCCGAACCAAAAATATCAACAAAAAAAAACAAAGAATTGGATAAAATTTGACTAATGATATATTAGTCATTCACTAAATGTAAATTAAAATTTATTGTTATATATATAAATTATTGACGACTTGCCATTATATATATATATATATGTCGATGCAAAAATCCGCACCGATGTGTGAGTTTCTTGGGTTGAGCTCACACAGACCAAGTAATTGAATTGAAATGAAAACACACAACAATATACGTGGTTCGGCAAGAATGCCTACGTCCACGGTGGAGCTTGAATTTCTTATTCCTTATCAAATGGTTACAAAGGGTGTTATTTATACTACAGTCAAGTAACTGCTCTCCTGCTTCCTCTCCATGCATCAAGCGTGTAATCCCTGTTTGAATTTTGAAGAGCAGTTCCACTTGAATTTTGAAAGAGAGGTGAGAAGATCACGATCATCACCAGAGGCGGGGTGAGGTTATTCAAGTTACGTATGAGACTTGCAACACGTCTCGTCGTCTTGTGCCACGTGCAGTCTCTAGGTGTCGACACGTGGCATCGCACTTTTAGGCTCCACAATAGCCCCCAACATTTTCCTTCTATCCAAAGGAATGAAGGATTAAGGCTTGAATCACATTAACACAAGCCTGTAGTGGTTCGCCTCTTGGGTCTCCTTCCACAGGATCATAATACTTTCACAAAGTTGCCTACGCAGTCCTTTTCTAGGCTAGACCTCTAAGCCAGAGACAATGGCGCATCAGCCCCTCCGAGGCTGGATGCATTCGTCTGGCACAAAAGTGCCTACACCTAAGCTGGGCACCAGCTCCCTCCTAGGCTGGATGCCTACGCACCAGCCCCTCCTAGGCTGGACATCTACATCTGGCATAAGCCTGCCTAAGCCTTCGCTCGTAGGTTGGATGCATTCATCTGAGTGTCTTCGTTTACACTGGGCACCAACTCTCCTAGGCTGGATGCCTACATCTGACACAGGAGTGCACCAGCACCAGCCCCCTTCTAGGCTGAATGCATACGTTTGGCACAAGAGTGCCTATGCTGGGCATCAGCCTACTCCTAAGCTCGATCCCTACCTCTAGCACAAGGGTGCCAGCCCCTCCTAGGCTGAACATTTACAATTTTCACGTCTAGTCAGAGACAATGGAGCATCAGCCCCATCCGCACTGGATGCATTGACACAAGGGTGCCTACGCCTACTCTGGGCACCAGCTCCCTAGATGCCTACGCCTGGTGCATAAGTGCCTACGCAACCCCCTCTTAGGCTGCATGCCTACATCTGGTGCAAGAGTGTCTACGCATGAGCCCCTAGCCTGCTCGTCTACATTTGGCAAAAGGTTGCCTAAGCCTTTGCTTGGCATCAACCCCTCCTGGGTTAAATCCATTCATCTGGCAACTGGATGCCTACGTCTGGCACAAGGTGTATTAAGCATTCGCATGGCATGCATTCATC
The DNA here is from genome assembly GCA_963580455.1 of Euonymus europaeus. Taxonomy (NCBI): domain Eukaryota; kingdom Viridiplantae; phylum Streptophyta; class Magnoliopsida; order Celastrales; family Celastraceae; genus Euonymus; species Euonymus europaeus. Next base: position 8,850,826 of record OY756957.1, on the reverse strand, counting down.
TAACACTACTTACCTACGACTATGCTAGCATCATCCCTCATAGGCTCGATGCCTACATCTGGTGAAATGGCACCTACGCACCAGCCCCTCCTAGGCTGGACGTCTACATCTGGCACAGGAGCTCACCAGCCCCTCCTGCTAGGCTGGATGCCTACGTCAGGCACAAGGTGCCTACGCCTACACTGGGCATCAGCCTCTCCTAGGCTCGATGCCTACGCAGCCCCCTCTTAGGCTGCATGCCTACATTTGGCACAAGGTTGCCTAAGCCTTCACTTGGCATCAACCCTCCTGGGTTGGATGTATTCATCTGTCACAAAAGTGCCTACGCTATATGCCTACGCCTGTTGCATAGGTACCTACGCAACCCTCTCTTAGGCTGCATTCCTATAGCCGATGAAAGATTGTCTACGTACCAGCCCCTCCTAAACTAGGCTGGACATTTACATCTGGCATAAGTCCGCTTAAGCCTTCACTTCCATCAACCCATCTTGGGTTGGATGCATTCATTTGGCATAAGAATGTCTACGTCGATGCCTACGCAACCCCCTCTTAGGCTACATGCCTACATTTGGCACAAGGCTACCTAAGCCTTCACTCACTTGGCATCAACCCTCCTGGGTTGGATGTATTCATCTGGCACAAAAGTGCCTACGCCTACGCTTGGCATCAGCTTCCTCTTAAGTTAGAGGTCTAAGCAGCTTCCCCTTAGGTTGGATGTCAGGCAGCCTCCTCTTAGGTGGATGTCTACGCAATGCACCAGCTCCTCCTAGGCTGGTGCCTACGTTTGGCACAAGGGTGCACCAGCCTCTCCTAGGCAGGATACCTACGCGTGAAAAAGTGCCTACGTTTGGCACTAGCCCATTCCAAGGCTGGATGCATACTTCTGGCACTAGGGCACCAGCCCCCTCCTAGGCTCGATGCCTGCCTCTGGCACAAGGGTGCCTACGCAGCCTCCTCTTAGGCTGGATGTCTATGCAAGTTACAAAAATACTTCAGCCCCTCATCTACGTATGACACAAATCTGTCTAAGCCTTCGCTTGACATCAACCTCTCCTGGGGTTGGCGTATTCAACTGGCACTACGCCTACACTAGGCATCCAACCCATAGCCTCTTCGGCTTTCATTAATTAGATAGCCTCTTCGGCTTTTCTTAATGATTTTAGCCTCTTTGGCTTCTTTAATCTTATAGTGTCTTCGATTTTTCTTTAATTAGATAGCCTCTTCGGCCTTTCTTGGATAGTCTCTGACTTCTGATCGAGCTAGGAGGCGAATGCTCTCTTCTCCTCTTTCTTCGGCAAGTTGTAGTTTCTTTACAAAAAATTCAGGTACTTCTTTACCTGTTTTTTTTTTCTGCCCTGCCCAGTTGCTGGGCGGCAGACTTATTTTTTTGTTTTTTAGCCTCTTTGGCTTTCTTTGAAATAGCCTCTTCCGCATTTTTTAATAACTTTAGCCTCTTTGAATCTCATAGCCTCTTCGGCTTTTTCTTCGCACTTAGCCTCTTTGGCTTCTTTGAATCTCATTGCATCTTCGGCTTTTCTTTGCACTTAGCCTCTTTGGCTTATTTAAATCTTATAGCCTCTTCGACTTTTCTTTGAGTAGATAGCCTCTTTGGCATTTCTTAATAACTTTAGCCTATTTGGCTTCATTTATATTGACAGCCTATTTGACTGATTTATTGACCAATCTCTTCCAATAGTTTGTATGTCTCATCGACAATTCTTGGGAACTTTTACCTTAGCCGGGGTGCTGTCTTGGTATATGCATTCATACGCCTCAGCTTGGGATGGTGCACTCTTTTTCTCCTTAGTTCATCAACAATTGTACTTCAATAATTGAAATAAATAAATTATTTTATTAACATGAGAAAATCATTGAGCCACTATGTGACAAACTTATTGACATGAAAAAAGTAAAGATAAGAAATTATCTCTTCAATCGATCAGGGCTAGAAGAAGGTTCTTCTTTCTTTGGAGTTTCATCTTGCTCCTTGCTTTTGATGTAATCGTCCAAATACCCTTGCTCCACCAGGTGCTCTAGATGCCACTTTAATTCATGGCATTCTTCCATATGATGTCCTTTATCATTATGGTAGGCACAAAATCGAGTATGGACTTTCTTTGCTGGATCGCTCACAACTTTTACGGGCCACTTGAAGTAGTGGTCATCCTTGACTTTTTGAAAGATCTTGGCGATCGATTCATTGAAGTTCGTATAAGTGGCTTCATGACTGGACTTCAATCCCATTGAGGACTCTTTGTCAATACCTGATTTATCAGCTCTCTTTTGATCCTCTTCCAGTTTAACATATTTCATGATCCTTTCTTGTAGATCATTCATTCTCATCGGTGTCTTGAGTGTTAAGTTTTCCCTCAGCCTGTGATCTCACGGCAATCCCAATCTGAAAGTGGCGACTGTTGTCTTTTCATCGCAGTCTTCTATGTCAGAATACGTGTCTGAGTATCTTGAAGCATACTCCCTCAGTGACTCTCCTTTTCTCAGCTTCAGTGCGAACAACGTGTCCAAGGTGGCTGGCTCCCTGCTGTTTGCTATGAACCTTGACACAAATGCTCGCGCAAGCTCCCTCTAAGAAGAGATTGAATTCTCCGGGAGCAGGTGAAACCATTTCATTGCAGTCCTGCCAAGACTAGAATGAAACATCTTGTACATGAGGGCCTGTCCACAGGGCCATTTTGTGAGCGTAGGCAGCAAGATGAGATACGAGGTCAGTTTTCCCTTCATATAGTTCAAAGGTGGGAGGAATAAACTTATTTGGGGGATCTTCTCTTCTGAGCGATTTCACGAAGGGGTAGTAGTCATCCTGTTGAGTGTTTGCTCTGCCTTCTTCTGGGTGCTCCACATGGCATCTCAGCCCTCCTGGTACTCTCCCTTCGGGGTCGCCTCTCATTGATGCCCCCGGAGGGAGACCTACGCCTAGGCTTCATTAGAGTTGGTGAGCGTCTCTTGGGAGTTGGTGAGCGCCTCCTTGAGGTCAAGGAGCGCCCTCGTCTTCTCTTTGGTGAAGGACTTCTCCGCTAATGTGACCTGCCAGTACTCTTGGTCTCCTCCTCGAGTTTTCGACCCTCCTCTAGGCGATGGATGACACTGGCTAAGCGTTTCCCTTTGTTTTTCAGCTCGTGCAACTGCTCCCTTAGCCTTTGCAGCTCCTCTTCTCTCTGGCGCAGCAACTCCTCAATCTCCTCTTCCTGGGAGACCCTGTTGACATCCTGATCACCAATGACCTCCTCTGGGGGTAGCTGCACTTCTTCTCTCCTGGAGTCTTCCGCTTGACCCTCAGCCATGGTAGCAACCTCAAGAAACAAACAAAATGATTTCCCCACCGATGTTAGAGTTTCTTGGGTTGAGCTCACACAGACCAAGTAATTGAATTGAAATGAAAACACACAACAATATACGTGGTTCGGCAAGAATGCCTACGTCCATGGTGGAGCCTGAATTTCTTATTCCCTATCAAATGGTTACAAAGGGTGTTATTTATACTACAGTCAAGTAACCGCTCTCTTGCTTCCTCTCCACGCATCAAACGTGTAATCCCTGTTTGAATTTTGAAGAGCAGTTCCACTTGAATTTTGAAAGAGAGGTGAGAAGATCACGATCATCACCAGAGGCGGGGTGAGGTTATTCAAGTTACGTATGAGACTTGCAACACGTCTCGTCGTCTTGTGCCACGTGCAGTCTCTAGGTGTCGACACGGCACTTTTAGGCTCCACAATATATATATATATATATATATATATATATATAAGATTAACACTCCAACTTACCATTATGTATATATATATAAGATTAAAATAGGGAAATGTTGTTGCACTAAACATGTTATGAAACAATAAGCTGAGAGAGGGATAGAGGGGGAGAGAGAGGGAGGAGTGATTTTTGTTGAAGATTTCAACAAGATTCAAGTATCAAGAGAGAACCTAAACAAGATTCAACAGGAATTTCTCAAGATTCAAGGTAAGGAATTTTGATTTCTAAAGTTAGGTTTTATGGGTTTTGTAGATGTGTTGAATCTTGATTTTTGGGTGAAATTAGAGACATAATAGTTTGGTTGGGACTTGATTATGGTTATATATATAGGTTTAATTGTTGATTTGAGCACAAGTTTAAATCATTAGAGATTCCAAGAGTTGAGATTTTTCTAGAGAGAGAAAGGTAAGAAATTTCTTATTCTTTGTTTGTGGATTTTGATATATGAAATGAGATATATGATTGGTATGAAATGAGTTTCAATTTTTTTGCGCATGGTTAGGTTGGGAAAAATCCGAACACTATAATTTGGGAATTTTTATAATTGTTTTGCTTGGATACAAGGTAGAAGATTTCTTACCCAAATTCTTGTTCATGTGTATCCTTCGATTCCTAAAGAGCGATTTAAATTCTTCATTGGTTGTTTCTTTGTGTTATTGCCTTAATTGTTCTTAAGGAAGAACGACCCATGTATGAATTTTTTGATATTGTTTAATTTGTAAAATTGCATACCCGGTTACATATTCTATCTTATATTGAACATGGTTTAATTTTAATCATACATCATGTGATAGAATAAATATGTGTAGGCTATATGTATTGTTGCATTTTAGATGCATGAGAAGCTCGAGTATGGACTTGTAATTTCCTTAGGTTGATTGAATGGCTCATAGGAGGATGGTAGGCAAAGTCTAGGCTAGACTTCTATCAAGTGATTTCCATATGAGGTAACACATGGAGATCCTGAGGAGTCGATTTCGATCGAACTTAGATCTTGTGTTGGCGTGATGCTGGTTTCGCATGTGGTCCATTCTTCATGGGTCAAGTGTTGGTGGTAGTGTTTACTGATGGATTTGTGATTTGCCAAGGCATTGACTGACGATGACCCATGGAGGATTGACATGATACTTGGATTACATGTTTGTGTTTGATTACAAGTTCATGATTATATAGCATTTTTTGCATTGAACCGTACCTTGAATATTCAACCTTATGTTATTTATTAATCTATTTACCCTACTAAGCCTTATGTTTGCCCCTTTACTTTTCTTTCCTCCCCACAGGTGAGATCGATTCAGTGATGCGAATCGACGAGAGAGTTTTTGACATGGTTAGGCCACCTAGAGATGAGAGGAGGTTATTGAGGATTTTCCTCGTTTTGTTTGTTATGATATATTTTAATATATGTTATGGATGTGATATCTTAATACATCTCTTCGATGTGGATATTTGAACAGTCGGGAGGGTGGGATGTGTGATTGGGACTCTTGAGCCAGTTTGAAGATCATGTGTCCTAGATGATTTGTATGCATGAATACATTTATGTTTGTATTGCATTTTTATATACCTATGATGGGATTGCATGTTGATTGATGGCCTGAGACGTTATTGAGTTATTGATGTGATTATTGTAGTTATTTGCTACGCATATGGAGATTGATGTTCTGTGATATACATGGAGGTGCTGCCGAATTTTTGATTGAATTGGAGTTAACCTAGATGTGTATGAATTAGGTTTGAACTCAATTGATATGAATTATGATGAATTGATGGTTAATGATCTTGATGACGTAAGACGGTACAATCAGTAGCGCCTCCCAAGTCAGGGTCTTACAATTGTCAAGCAACAAGGCATTGATTGGTGAGGTCATCAAGTCTAAATATGAGTTAGTTGAACACATTTATAGGCCTAATGATGTCATTCACGATTTTCAAAAGAAATATGGGGACATTATCCCCTACCCCAACAACACATATATACAACCTTTTATCTCTGTCCCAAATAGCTGGATTGGAGGTTTTCTCAAACAAACAATAAAATATGTGAGTCAAATATTGTTGGGGGAAAACATAAACCAGACGCCATCATCCATAGTAATTTGAATAACTCTGAATGCAACCCACATCTCATTAACAATAGTATAACTTATAGCAAATGGAGCCTTCATTATATGGATCTTTTTATGGGAAGATATTAGGGTATGCATACTTCCTACTTAGAGTGAAAGTCAATTGCAGTATCCAAATTCTACAAAGAAATCGATATTTTTTTTAAACCATATTCAAAAAATACTATAATATTGTTTCTAAACCAACCCAATAATTACTGTAAACCAATGTAATAGTTGTTCTAACCAACCCATTAACTACTTTAAACCATGGTAAGAGTTGTTCTAACCCAACCCAATAACTACTCTAAACCAATGTAAGAGTTGTTCTAAACTAACCCAATAACTACTCTAAACCATGGTAAAAGATGTTCTCAACCAACACATTGGATGTTATAAACCACTATAATACCTACACCAAGATCAAATATGCACATTATTTGTTCTAACCTATCACAATGAGTGAATGTATAAATCCATACCGTATCCTTCAACAATTTTTTCTGAGTTAGTAAATCATAAAATCAAAGCTTGTCAACTAAGCATGATGAGAAATATACACGCATATTCTTAGTCATATTCATGTAAAAGCGAGCAAAGTAAACCTCCCAAGCTTCTGATAAATCCCGTTAAGGATTGAAATGTGTTCTTAACAAACTGTGCCTCTTGGTAGTAGGGTGACATTTGGTATTTACTTATTTTCACAACCCACTTGACCTATTGTTGAGTGCTTTCATCATGCATCAGTGTCATAGACCTTTTTAGGAATTCTGCAACCTCTAGACTAGAGATGATGTAAGATTCATCCAAAGCCACAGCTAGGGGTTTAGTGATTACAGTCAAAACTATCTCAGTGCATGGTCTACCCTAAACCCATTTTTTTCTCAATCCCTGAATATACTCGCTTCTCATCGTATTTCGCACCATGCTCAGCCTCAATATCAACCAAAGAACATTCGTTTGGAATTGCATCTCTTGCAACAACCTCCTCATCATTCCCCCATGAAGACCCTCTATGCATCCTCCAAAACTTTCCTCACTATTTTATCATCCTTGTTCTTTTTATTAACAGCCTCTGCTACCCCCTCCTAGTTTCTTTTATCATTAAATTTTTGGACAACTGTTCTCTTATAAGGTTTTTTAATTTCATCTAGCAATTTATGAAGTGATTTTCCACCCCACTTCACATGTTGCCCTCTCAAATGTTGAGATTGCCTTATTAGAGATATATCTATTGTAGCTTCTTTCAAAATGGTATCTACCCATATAGACTTTGCAACTCTAGGCTCCAAATGTTGTGTTTTTCAAACATTAACTGCAATTATCATCTCTTTTAGACTGTTCTTGACTGTCTTCTTCTTCTTCTTCTCTTTTGGTTTTTTCTTCTCATCATTGTTCTTTTTCAACTCTTCAACCTTCTTTTCCTTCATTTCAATCTTATTTTTCTTCTATTCATTCTTTATTTTCTTCTAAAAAAATGTCTTACTCTTCTTTTCCTTGTTTGCATTGCCTCTAATGAGGTATTCAATTCCTTCAAGTCTCTAAAGAAGAACCTCACTCCTACCATCAATTTTTTTTCTCTAAATCTTTGATCAACCTCTTTACCGTTTGCTATGAATCCCCCTATAAACAGTATAAGAATTCTAAATTGAAACAATAGCTAGTCAAAATCCCAAATAACGGCTATAAACCAGCATATATTCTAAACCGAAATAATTTCTATTCTAAACGAAAACTAAAACTATTGTAAACCAATACCACAACTTACCTATTCTAAACAAATATGGTAACTATTCTAAACCATACCAATAACTATTCTAAATGTGAAGTGATCATTTCGCTAAACTAAAACAAAAACTGTTATCAATAAAAAATAACTATCAAAAACATAAAAACACGTGCTAATATTAATGTCTATGGAACCATGTCCATACCACATTCTCTTCAATTCCTTTGTCTGTGGGCAATGTTTGGTGTTTAGGTGCCTTTCTTGCCTTCCTAGATCTAGTAACAGTGCCCTGATGAAGATGCACACACTAGCATTGTTTTGCAGCGTGTAATCCTGCTCAATCTCAATGAAAGAAGGCAACAACACTTCATCAACAACTAGCTTTGACATGTTTAGGACCTCTTCAACAGTTGCTAACTTCGGTGATATGTTTGGTCTCCATTTCAACATTCGAGGATGTGTGTCCTCGACAATCATTGCAAATTTTGAACCCAAATTTGGGACAGCCTCATAATCCCAAATCTGGAAAATAAAAAATGATATTATTGTTATATAAATAAAATTAATTTCCTACACACAACGTTTAACTGTTCTAAACCCCAAAAAAATTATTCTAAACATAAAAGAATGACTATTCTAAACCCACCCTATAATTATTCTAAACTCACCATTGTCTAATCTAAACCAAATTCAGGTTACTCACAAATAGAAACATATGATCAACATGACAACATTCGGTATTAAATAAGTAAGGTATATTTACTTGAAATTCGTAGGAAAAGCCTACGAGGTTGTAGAAAGCTGTTTATAATGACTTCTCCTTGAACTTGTCTGCTCTCCCTAATAGTGTAGAGTTCAGACCATGGACTGTATGTGTAAAGCTCACCATACCCTAGGGGAATCCGTTGAATGCATCTAAGTTGTTGACCAGTTCTAGCTAATCGAGGTCGACCGACAACTTCATCTCTTTCCCAAGTAAGACTCGTTCAACCAACAATACAAGTGCCAACTCATATTTTGTGTCCAAGTCCTGACACTCTTTAAATGTGGCTTCAAGTTCATTATAGGATATGATTCTCCTCCCACCAAACACAATGTTGACAATCTTCATAAAATGTGACTTATTTACTATCTCAGGAATTGGGAAACAATTCAACCCAGTGGTAAGACTGAATTCCTTCATTGAGAATGACGCTTTTCACCCAATGAAATTGAAGGTCAATATACCCTCGTCTTCATCTAGTGGGCTACTACTTGGCATAGTAGCATTTGGTGGACAAGTTGGAGTTGGATCTTGCACAACAATAAACCATTTGAAGCATGGTTGCTCTAACTTCTTAGCTTCTTGCTCATTCAAATTATGCTTTAAGGTCTTTACACACTATGAAAGTTTACAAAGGAAAGCAATTTTGGCTGGAAATCTTTGTGCGGGTTCAATTTTGTACTCTATCTAAATTTTAAACCATATATTAACTATCATAAACCCATCAATAAACGGTTATAATCAATTAATGAAAGTATCGTAAACATCCAAAAACATACCCTAAACACTGTTCATCCCTAAGCGGTAACATCCTGATGTTCTCAACATAGGCCATGATAGCCATATGCCCTTCCAATAAACCAATCAAACGCCATTTGCTACAATGCTTACCACCAACCAAACCCCAGTAACAGAAAACTAAACCACCAAACTAGGCAGTAAACATTTTGCAGGGGGAAATGGAGGCACAAAGAATGAACCTTCAATCGATGAGATTATAACTGGCATAGGCTTCAACTAGATTACCCAGTCGCTTGCGAGAGGAAGAAGACGATCCAAGCACTTTGGAAGACTCTTGAATTCGATTACGATATCTAAATGTAGAATATCATCTGTGCACTTTGAAATAGTCTGAAAATCGGTTACCGTGCGAGAGAAAGATGAGCAGTGCTTGCAAATCTGTTAGTGGGCTCATGTAATATGAACAGTTCGAAAATTTTACTCTTTTTTATGTTTTAATTGCTTTTTTATTTTATTTATTGATTTGGGAGGAAAATGGATATTGAGAGGCATGAAAGACTTTTCCATAATTTAAAGGGTTAATTTTTTAAAAATCTAAGAAAAGAAACGGTTAAATTGATTTTGAAAAAGGGTTACATTTACAAATTTGCCTGGTGCGGCGAAGATCTGCAAAGTCACCAACAAAATGAAAAACCCGTTGCCACTCTCGTCGTATTTTTTTCTCTGTCTCTCGTTCAGTCTAATAAGTACGGTCGCCCTCCCTTTGTCTCCCCAGCTTACTTTCTGTTTGGATGCCTAGAGAAAACAGATCAGTAATTTTTTTTTAACATTTGTATGCGTTTGGGTTTTGGTTATACGCTATTGAATAATTGATTTCTTTGTTTCTACTAGGTTTGATTGGATTTGGGTGGAGCGATGGAGGGTTTTGCTCTGCGCCTTCCATCTTCAATGCTGATGGAAATGAGAAACCACTGTACTGGAAGGTCACGAATCCCACTCTATCGCCTCCGCATCTTCAAGGTTAGGAATACAACTACAAAGTGTAAAGCTTTTTACAGCTGCACTAGAATTCCTAGTAGCACTAGTGCTCCGTCTGTTTTAAAGAAAGTAAAGTTTTTGGAAAACTCATAATTTCCATTAAACATATCTTGAGAAACTACTATTTTTCCCTAGGAAAACTATAGATTTTCCAAAAGCATGGTTTTACTTGAAACAAATGGAGCCTAGAATTGCTTAGTATATCTATAAAAAGGATACTCCTTAGCCCTAAATCCTAATGGGAGAACGAAAAATTAAAACTGATTCTCCTAATAATCAACAATCATGCAGAGGGAACCTTTCATGGGCGTATTACATGATGCTTAGGTATTGAGAACTGCATAGTTCCAACTTTATTAGGGCCAGAAAGAATGTCTAATAACTTGAACTGCCCCATGATTTTCTCTTGATAGATTTGCCCGGTTTCACGCGTAGTGTCTACAAAAGAGACCATGCTTTAATAACACCTGAAAGTCATGTATTCGGCTCTTTGCCCAACTGGTACCTTCAACTTTTCATCCCAATCTTATCTTTCTTGGAGCTGAATTTGATTGCTAGTATAATCATCTATCCTTGTTTGCAGGGCAAACACAATGGGAGCATATTTAATCACTCCTGCAATGGGTGCACATTTTGTTATGTACCTGGCAAAGATGCAAGGTTCCAGTCATATTTGAGCTCTTTAATACTTTTATTTTTTGGTAGATCGAGCTTGCAATTTGTTTTGCTCTATGATTCATCTTGTTATTCCTGTGTGACATTGGAGTACATGTTCTTGTCAAAAGCCATCCTGTTAAATTTTTGCATGTTCAGTGACACTATTTACTAGGCTACTAATAGAAGCCTACTTATGTACAGAGAATTCAAGATCAGAGCCTCCCCCTCACGATATAGAGAGGTCCAAATATATTTCTATATTTTTAATCTTTCATTCTCATTGGGTTTTTCTGTATCTGTCACCTGTTTAATGCTTATTATGTTCATTGATTAGGTTTTTACTCACAATTGAGGGTACTGTAACACTCACTGATGCTTCCAGCATTAGCCACAAGTTGACGGTAAGAGCTTATGATTTGCATCCATTGACTGCCTTAAGGCATAGCAAAAACCTTAAAGTACTTCTATAGGATTTTATCATTTGTGTTCGTTAATGTAAAACTTTTGTTACAAGGGAACATGTGGCCAGTGATAGAGTTGCATGGTTTGTAATCTAGAGGTCACAAGTTTAATTTCTAAAAACAATCTCTCCACATATTATTTTGGATGAGGTCTGCTTATATCTTGTGAGTCCCAACCCCGCCTACTCTTGGAACCTTGCTCACATGAGTTGTTTACTAATGTAAAACTTTTGTTATGCCACTATCAGATATAAGCCAATAGGTTACAGAAAAATAAAGCCCAATTTTTTTTTAAAAAAAAGAAAGAAAAATGAAGCAAACTTGAAATTACCTCCTTTGTCAAAAAGTTGAAAACTTTGTATACTAATTTTCCAAGAATGCCAGAATTTGCACAATGTTAACCTCAGTAAGACAACAGTGCAATACCATCGTGTGAATGCTGGAATTCTCGGAAAATTATTATGCAAACTTTGTACTTTGATTAAGGCAGCAATTTCAGTTTTTTATCTGGGCATGTCAATTTCTTATAACTATACGTACACTGATAAATATAGGTCATGCACAAGTTCATTGTATTAATTTATTCTTTAGTAATTAGTATATATTTACCCCTCTGAATTTTACTGGTGACCTATTGGCTATTTCAATTTTAAAGGCCTCCAAAACATTTTATGCTTTATTTTTATGTAGGTTGATTCATATGCCTATCTGCCCCCAAATTTTGAACATTTTCTCAAGTGTGATTCATCTGCTACTCTTGTTGTATTTGAACGAAGGTTTGTTCCCCACTTCTTTCCCCTTCTAAGCTGTAACAACAAATTAAATTTGAAGTATGTTCATTTTTATGAGTACTTGAGCTAGTAAAATCAACTGGAAATTCTGTTTGGTTGTTTAAGGCATAGCATGAAGATGTATTTAAGACCCCAAATGCTGTAGGACTTATGATTTTTGGTGGCTTGTTAGTCAAACTATCATTTGGTTATTGTTTTAGGTATTGATGTCAAGATACTCTTATGGGTGACGAATGTTTTTTCCCCTCTTAGGTATTCCAGTCTGGGAAATCATATTTCTGATTTTATTGTTGGTTCAACAGACAAGCAGCCAACTCTAGAGACTCCAGGGGAGGTAATTGGTTTGTTACCCTTTCTTCTAAACTTATGATTCTTTATTTCTGGAGATAATTTTCCTGTTTTAGTTTCACTTTGTCAAGTTTGAGTCCTAGCATTTGAGCAAGAGACTTGCTTTTGTTATCTTTGGGTCTTCGTGAATCAACGTGTGAAAAATTCAGGAGCTATATTACATTTTAATATATTTCTTTTGACAATCAGTTAGAAAATTGCTATTGAAAACCTAAAAGTGGATATTCCTAGAAGTTCTTCATAATTATTTCTCTGTTTCCGGTACTATATTTAGAGAACCTGCATGAGGTATGAATCCATATTTCATATTGTAACCAAACTATTTCATTTTGTTGTTAACAGGTGTTCCAGCTAAGAAAACTTCTTCCTCAATCAGTGCCGTATGATTTCAACATCCATGTGAGCCGAATTTTCTGTTTTGATGTTCACTTTTTCTATTTAGAAAGTTCATTATCATTGACTGCATGTGCCTAACACCAAGTGAAGGTTAATCCTATAACATTTTGACCTTTAAATCTGAATGAGATACTTTAAACAAAAGTTATACAAAAGTGTTTCTATGATAAGCCGCAAACCGAAATCTCCCATTGGCTATGAACTGCTATCAATTTTGTTATTCTACCAAAGTTAATTAGTTACAATCATTTAAATTTTATCCTCCTTGATTGATAAACAATCAAGGTTTGAATGAAGATTGAAAGGATACCCATATAGCTGCACTCCTAATCACATTATATCTGGAAATTTGTCCTTCTACCTATGCTCATTGATGATTTCTTAATTGGTGTCTAAGCCGAATTACAGCAGGCCCAAGATCAAGGAATCTGAGGAATTTAAGTTCATAAACTGAATTTAAGGACTAGAAGCACTAGTCCACTATTTAATGTGATTGCTGTAACCTCCTATTTCATGCTGACCTCTATTTTCACAGATTAAACCTTAAGATAGTTGACTTCTCATGAAAATTTTTGTTATCATTGGTTAAGTAAGGGATCATATATTCTTTCAACTAAAGAATTGGCGAGGATAACTTGTTTTTGAACTAATGGTTTTCCCCCATGATGGCAGATCATGGATTTTCAACCTGGTGAATTCCTAAATGTTAAGGTATGCTTTCCTATTTTGTGCTAATGTAAATACTGTCATTCGGAACTTTGATTATGGAAGTATTTGATGTTTAAAGGCAACTAAGGTTGAAATTGTTTATGTCAAACATTTTTGTATTAAGTATTTGCTCTCTTTATTATGATTCGTTTTTCTTTGGATGATTTTGGTACACTTGTTAGCTTCTTGAGGATATTTTCGTTTTCAACTTGTAAAGACACAGATCATACAGGTGAAAAACTATATCACGCTTTTGGCTTTGTGCTTTTGAAGGAGGTTCATTATAATCAGCATGGCTTGTTACTTTTAGATGGACAGGGGATCTATCGCTTGGGTGACAGCTGGTAAGAGTTTCATTCAGGATTAGATTGCATGGAGGCATTGAGGTGCAGCTACTGTCTAAAGTTGTTTGTTCAATTGTTTGATATCCATGTCCATGTTATGGTTTTTTCTTAGGATAAAGCATTCATTGATGGTTATATCCTAGGAATGATCCAATGCTAATGCAACTGATGCTTTTGCTGGAATTTCCATGGACCTAGGTCCTAGGATCTCCTTCTTCTTCTTCTTCTTCTGTTTTTTTTTTTCCTTTCTTTTTTGCATTTCTTGGAAGTGTGTGAACTTTTCAAGGTGTATGTAAGTCTGGTTTTTGAGAATATCCATAGAAAATGTACTTATTACTGTTTACCTTTTTCTCTGGGTTGGTCCCCGTTCATTTTCTTGCACCCATACAGATGTGCATCTTTGTATGCTTTGCACGTTGATTTTGATTGTAATTGACTCCAAGTTTTTGATTGTACTGCGAGTCCATGCAGTATTTACAGTTGATGAATTGGAATTAAAATGTTGAGCACTCAACACTATAGATCGCCTTGGATGGTTCTTTCTAGCAGCATCGCATACAACTTCTGTACTGCCTGTCTTGTAACATGATTGTACTTGTTTTCATCAGGTATCCAGTCCAAGCGGGTGATGTGATTTGGATGGCGCCATTTGTACCACAATGGTGAGCCCCTTCTCTAAAGAATCTGATGAAATTTACATAAATATACACTCTCTAATGAGATTTCCATTTCTCACTCTTCTAGGTATGCTGCACTGGGTAAAACTCGCTCTCGGTATTTACTATACAAAGACGTAAACAGGAATCCGCTGTACTGACATGATGAGGCAACACCAGATATAGTTGACAAAGGACAGAGTGACAACAAGCTCGGCTCCGATACAGCATTAGAGGTGGACATGTTAGTAGTCATTTGATAAACTTTGTGCCCTTGGAAAAGGGGTTTAGTACGAAGGTTTAGAATTTTAGAATTGTATCTGTTGAAAACTGTATTTTCCCCTTTAAGTAACTTTTGAAAATGTTACTTCATTAATTAGGGTGGCAAAAATTTGAGTCCGGGTCGAACAACATAAGAGAGATATCATTTGAATCGGACAAAATTTGGACAACATGTATGAACTATATGGATTCCTCCCAAGTTTGATGCCTAAAATCTGGTGAAAAGAGAGACAAATCCAAGTTATTAAACACTTAATTGGAATTGGCTTTGAATTTTGAAGAATAATTACAATAAGCTAATTTCAGTGCATGCATTAGTATATATGTTCGGTTCCATTTCTGTTGGGCAGACGAGCCAATGACACTCAAGAATGCTTGTCTCTCTTCATCGTGAGGCACATACAGAATTTTGGAATCTCCTTTAACCTAAATTATCAATATCATCATCATGCTTGTGTTCAAACATTCAAAGGCCACAAACAACCTTGCAGCCCTACAACATCATTTGGAGAATAGATTATACGACGTTCGGTTCCGAGATATACAAGTGGCACTGGATGGACCACCTAGGAATGAACCACATTGTGATCCCCACCATTCAAATCCTACAATCCCCACCTCTCCATTCATTCCTTCACCACTCCCATATCTCATAAATGTTCATATGGTCTTGCTATACTTTGTTCCAACCAAACCAACATTGTCAGCTTTGAGTTTCTTGAATGGTGGAGAGCGTTTTGGACCGAGTTGAAGGAATATGATGAGACCTATTCTTTATCATCACAAATTTCACCTATTGACATCTACATTCAATATAACTAGATTCCTGGTACATTGATCCAGTTAAGGTTGGTTATGGCTCGATCATTCCAACACCGGATCCTCTGTTGCATTCTACAACTAATGATTGAAAATCCTTATCATCAGTCTCAACCATATCCCAGTAGTACAACAGTAGAGTGAAAATCCTCTAGCTTTCTTAAAGAGAACAACATTCATATGGCATCAGCATCATCAGGACAATATATGAAAAGGCACCAACCCCACATTATGTGGGTGTGCTCCAAATGCACTTTACCATAATAAAAGATTTCAGAAGTGGCTAGGCCTTAATGGTGTTCAAGAATGGACAATAAACCAAGAAAGAATCCAAAGAAAGATCTGGTTCATAGTTGAACAAATTTGTCCAAGTGCCAATTTTTTTATTGCCATAGAAGGTCATGACTTGATGAATGCCAAAAGACACCAAATAGCTTGTGATATTCAAGCTTTATGGTTTCCAGCTTCATAAACATTCCCTTGTAGATATATTTGTTATTCTTAAGGTTTTGTCCTTCTCGTTGTAAGGACAAGACAAGAGAGTGATGGAAGATCACTTTTCATTGGTGATGTTACATATGTGAGGCAGAAAGTACACAATATTGGGTTGGCCATGAATCATGCCACAAATCATCTCGCTTTTAATTTATGATACAAAATCCATAGGTTTCTTTACAATGATGGCAGACCATCTATATAAATTACATTAAAAATTAGAAAGAAATCGTTTCGATTAGCTAAGGAAAATACACACAGGCCCTTTTGTATTGGTAAATTCAATCTGTGTCTTACTTTCCATGTCACTCTCGGTTGGTCTTATATGGTAATGAAGGTTTTTTACTGTAACTAAACTCCATTGTCTTGTAGTTTTTCAACTTCACTTCTGGGGTTTGGTCGAGTGGCCGGAAAATGTAAATCTCAAAAGCCACTAACAGCATAATAACAAACAAGAAAACAAGATAAGAAAAAACAGAAAGATAAAGTAAACAAATCTCTTAAGGTGAAATGCTGTCATGGTGTCTAGAGAGCTCTCCCACTATGTCTAGATGACCTGCTATTCCTCTTGGATCCACAAGTGCTACTACCCAAAAGAGGAAAGTAAATAGATTCCAGATGACATAATTACATTGCTAAAATGGTTGGCAATTGATGGAAATGATGAATACCTCCATTAATCTGCTTCCACAGAATCAAGGATTTTTAACCCATCAGAAACATTATGTCATGCACACATACAAATGACTATGCTAAAAAGATGGTTGTATGATTTCAACTTTCTATCCATTTCAATCCTTCAACTTTGGCTTTTGCTTGATAATAAATGAATTGACAATGAAACAACGATCATTTCCCTCAACAAATGGTGTCATTATATTGTATAGAATAAGAGACATGAGTGTGATGATCATGTGAAAGGTGTCTTAATGCCCTTAACCATGCTTATGGCTGGAAGGCATAATGGGTATGCATGCTTGATCAGTGCACATAAATGTGACCTTAAAGGATATCTTTCTTGTTGCATGCCAGCAGAAAGGAGGGTACTTTATCTTTGATGGAAAGGTCTAAGGTCTATTCTCTAGCTAGGGAAATTAATTAGATCCTTTGGTCATAGTTTGTGACCTTAGGATAACGATTCATTTCAGTAGGAGACTAGATATATGAAGAATTTCATTAGTATAAATGCCAATGATTCACTAAGTTGGTGCCTTGTATGGATTACTTCCAGAATCAGCTGCTAAACAATTAAGCAACTTCTGGGATTAATCAGAGGCCAAGTTTCTCAATCTAAGTCGATTCTTCATTAAAAAAAAAATTAAGGAAAAGGCAAGTTGCTCCTCTTCTCACTCTTTTCCCTGAAGCCCTTTTGTTTCTCAGACTCTTTGTCACTGAGATTGTCTCATCTGATATACAAAACGGAGCACTTTTCATATATGGCAAGGCTAAGGTTCCATTGGCATAAGATATTAAAACAGATATATCTAATGTAATAGATACTGTTGCAACACTCACTAAAGGAGTGAGAGGTGTAGAATGAGGTCAATGGAAATTAAGATATACATATGTATATAATGACCCACTGAGAAATAGAAAAGAAAATCAAAAGCAAATGGCCTCAGGAATGCTTCTTATTCTTACAACCTTGCTGAGTGCAACTTAACTACCAATAAAATTGAAAAGCATGTAAATATGATAAAAGAACATAAATTTTTCCACTCACTTAATGCTTTTCTCCTTAATATTCAGTCATGTGAATATGCTCACTACTGTATGACTTGTTTAAATAATAAACCCATTCTTAATGGCTCCAAATCTTTCGAATCTCAATCGCTCTCTCTATGTATGGCTATTATAGATGCCTTAGATTGTTGAAGCTTAATTAATGGTTAACTGTAATTTGGATTTTCTAAAAGAAAGAGATGTGTGTTGCCAAACTTATGGATCAAATATTATCGGTGAATTAAAGTCAAGCAATTGTCATACATACACCAAGCATCAGAAACACTTATATATATATAAAGTCAGCTGGTTCTCAATTATCCTTTTAGTTAATTTTGTTGAGAATTTGTTTATTTATAAGGCTTCATCTGGTTTGTTGTTTTTTAATCATGTTGTACTGTTTAGACTTGGTCAACATCTTAGGTAGTCTAGTACTAGAAACTTCTACAAGAAGCTTGTTTATGTAAAAAAAAAGGCTTTTGTTGTCCTAGCTTGTATTGTAAGAACTGATAAAAACAAAGAACTAGAAAAGATCCAGATTTGTACTAGAAGAAAGATCATTCTCCTTACTTGCCTTCTTCTCAGACAAAACCAGACATTAGAATACTACAAATTTGCTGTTATCATCAACAAAGTTTTTAGTTATCATTTCCTTTAATTTTTTTGAGATAATGACAATACTGTGTTTGAGCTAATGACCTCACAAGCGCAATAAGGCATTGACAGTAACCCATTTGATAATGGTCAATATTGCTCAATCTGAACCCTAGAAACACTGGTATATTTGGCTGCTCATTCATGAGTATGTTGAAGAGATTTTCATGTTCATTGAAGACTTGATTGTTAATTCGTTCATAGAGAACCACATGAAGAGGCAAAGACAGTAAAATTAGCAAAGGAAGTGCCTTGAAAAGCTAATTACTTCAAAATCATCACATCATATTGAGTTTTAGCAGACAATATCTACTACAAGATCAGTTTCATGATTTCACTTTGGAAAACAGCAAGATTAAGCATTTCGATTCAGAAAAATATTGATTAGTACAACTGACTTTTCACAGTGTATAGGTATTGATAGCTCCTACACTGCATAGAAATGAAATCCAACTAGATTTTGACAGAAAATAAGGTCTAATGGATGTAAAACAGCCAAGTCTCCCATTCTGACATGGGGATATGGAATTAAGAGGACCATGGACCACTCAATCACAACCCGTAACTCTGATGGCAATATTCCTTTCAAATCATCAAAAAATAAAAAACTTATTGATGCCAATAATCCTGTATATAATGACAATCAATAGGGCCTAATTATCAGCTAGGTCACTGTACATCAAGATTTAGATCTCTCTTCCTTATCTTTAATTTTAATGGATGGTTTGGACTTTGGATATTGGACTTGATTCTAATAAAATAGAGAGAAGTTGTTCCCTTTTTATTTGATTGGTGCTAATAAGATGGTTCTGGTGCAGCATCAGCCTCCCCCCACAGATAGACCACTTGTGACTTTCAATGACAATTCTCCTTCTTTTATGATTTTTAACTGTTAACTGTCGCAACTAATTCTCATCCAATCTTTCTTTTTACTGATAGGTACATAAAGCCATTTTGGGCGGCTAGTGAAAAGGATCTTCAACACCTTTCCAATGGCAATGGATATAATAATATGACGAGTTTCTTTATTAGTGAAAGACTCACTTGATGCTAAAACTTAGAAATCTGCCTATATATGCTTCACAAATGCTAAGGTATATACCACTTACTGGGTGGACTGAAAAATGGCACACTCAGTAAGCATATTAATCCAAAGCTATATAGCTATAGACTACATGCAAACGCAGACAAATGATGTTTGAGATAGCTTAGATTTATGTTATCAGTTAACCAACCATGCTTATTATAACAAGAGTATCAAGAACTTGCTTTATATGTATGAATGACACTAACTACGTTTCAACTGATGAAGTTCTATATATTTCGCATATTCTGAGGAATCTCAGCTCCGAAGTTAGAGCAATCAAACAATAAATGAATCAATCCTTTGCTCCTTTTTTGAAAAAGGAATGAATTATGAATCCCATGCTAGTGCATATCTAGACTTTCAGGAGGCAAAAGCACTAGAAATGTATTGATACGGAGGAACTGTTATATTCTGTACTGAGGAATCAAGTCCCCACGTTCTTGAAAACTTTGCTTTTACGAAAGAGTGCCTGTGGGATGCTTTGTCAAATCCTTTCATAGTTCATTCATAAAGAGAAAATTCCAAAAGAATAGAGTCAAAGGATTCCCTTCCCACAACAACTATTATGATTCATTAATAATAAAAATGGATAGGTCTTTTTTGCATGCCTGTTTGAAGAACCCTTTTGGAGGGTCTTGGGGCTTTAAGAAGTTGTGGCTGTTAGTGAGAGAGAAAAGGCTATATTTGTCCTTTTAATTACCAACCAAGGACATCTATGTCTTTTCCACAAAGCAACAATATATCCTCGTCTTAACCAAATGCATATAGAGAACCCTCTCCTTGTTGCCTCACTTCATGGAAATTAAGCCAAGACAGAAACACTACTTCTTCCACAAACATGACTAGCAATATTAATCAATCTGCACCCAGCAATGTTTTCTTCTCAAGATATCTCAAATCTCTCTCTCAAACTCCTCACAGGCTTAGAAAGAGAATGCTAGCAACGTGGACACCAGACCAGGAGCTCAATCAAGTAAGGCTGAGGTCTGGTGCTGACATGAAGAGGAAACTCAAGTGGTATGACCTAATAGCCCTTGGTGTAGGTGGAATGCTTGGTGTAGGAGTGTTTGTCACTACAGGTCCTGTTGCTCTTGAAAAATCTGGCCCTTCAGTTTTCATATCTTATATCATTGCCGGAATATCAGCACTGCTTTCCTCTCTGTGTTACACTGAATTTGCAGTACAGATTCCTGTCGCAGGAGGCGCCTTTAGTTACCTAAGATTGACATTTGGTACATCACAAAAACACTAGAGTTCTTCCAAATTCCAATTTCAAAATACCATTCTCTCATCAATTCTGATTTCTTTTCTGATTTTTTATAATGAATGGAACAGGAGAGTTTGTGGGGTACTTTGCTGGGGCAAACATACTGATGGAGTACGTGTTGTCCAACGCGGCGGTGGCAAGAAGTTTTACAGACTATCTGTGCCACGCTGTTGGAGAAAACAATTCCAATTCATGGAGGGTTGGAGTGGATGGTTTGGTGGAAGGTTACAATATGTTAGATATCCCTGCTGTTGCTCTTATTATTCTTCTCACTCTCTGTCTATGCCGCAGGTTTGTTATATACATCTCTATATTCCATATGTCCTTTATATTCTTTTACTTAATTGTATCGCTCCACTTTGTTATATTCACACAAATTTATTTGTATGTGTATATAATTTCTTCCTTTTTTGGTCTTGGTGGAGGAAGATTTCTGCTACTAGATTAATTTTCTATGAAGAGGGTCAATGACAATAAGTAGTGTTGTTGATATATTTTCTTCCTTTCGTTTGTTTTAAGTGGGATTTTGAAAGTGATGGATTATATTCCTTTTGCAGTACAAAGGAGAGCTCAATACTGAACCTGATAATGACAGTGTTTCATGTGATTTTCTTTGGATTCATTATAATTGTTGGGTTCCACAGTGGAAGTGTTGAAAACTTGGTGAAGCCAGGAGGGATTGCACCTTTTGGTGTGAAGGGTGTTATTGATGGAGCAGCTATAGTTTACTTCAGCTATATCGGCTATGACTCGGTCTCAACAATGGC
Organism: Euonymus europaeus; assembly: GCA_963580455.1. NCBI lineage: Eukaryota > Viridiplantae > Streptophyta > Magnoliopsida > Celastrales > Celastraceae > Euonymus > Euonymus europaeus. The sequence continues at coordinate 8,829,228 of OY756957.1, read as the reverse complement.
TGAAGAGATCCAAAACCCATCCAAAAGCCTTCCTGTAGGCATTGTTGGTGCTGTCCTCATTGTCTCTGCCCTTTATTGCCTCATGGCCTTGGCTTTATGTGTCATAGTTCCCTACAATGAGGTCAGTATATTTTGGGCATCAATGGATCCTTCATAGTGTTTATTTTAGTGGCTTATTGGACTTTTTTAAAATGGTTTTTTAGATAGCAAAAGAAGCATCATACTCCATGGTTTTCCAAAAAATTGGTTGGGGATGGGCAAGCAATGTTGTTGGTGCTGGAGCAAGCTTGGGAATTGTTGCTTCTCTACTGGTTGCCATGTTAGGCCAGGCTAGATACCTTTGTGTCATTGGAAGAGCAAGGCTAGTCCCATCTTGGTTAGCTAAGGTGAATCCCTCCACTGGCACCCCAGTCAATGCCACGCTCTTTTTGGGTACGTACTGATTTATTCTTAATACAAGTTTTGTTACCTTTTCTAGGTCAAACAAAGTCCAAATTTTTTCAGAAACTTAACAAATGTCTAAAATTTTCATGTCGTAGGAGCTTGCACAGCAACAATTGCACTCTTCACAGACCTAAGCATTGTGTTTGAGATGATCTCAATCAGCACATTATTGGTGTTCTACCTGGTAGCCAATGCTCTTATATATCGTCGATACGTGATCATCAGCAATAACCCACCATCACACACACTCTTGTACCTCTTGCTCCTCTCATCTTCTGGAATTTGCTTTTCCTTGTCATGGAAACTGGAGCAGCATTTGTTGTGGGGTTTACCTCTATTTGGTGTGTTGATGGTAGCCATGACTGGTATTTTTGTCTGCATGGCTCCTCACATCCGCCCATCGACAGAGGAATGGTCAGTGCCATTGATGCCATGGCCAGCTGCAATATCAATCTTCCTTAGTTTGTTCCTGATGACCACACTAAAAGTGCTTTCTTTCCAAAGGTTTGCTACATGGGCATGTTTGATAACTATATTCTATGTATTATATGGTGTTCACTCAACTTACCAAGCAGAAGAGATGCAGACGGGTCCTATTGCAATGCAAAACCCCCCATCAATCCAACAAAGCAAACTAGAAATTCAAGTACTATAATAATATTTACAAAGACAGGTTTACACTTGTGCTATATACCTTCCTTTAAGCACTCCTTTTGGTTTGTTGGGCTCTTTAAAATGTTAGTTACATCCAATTCCTAACTATCAAAAGCTAATTCAAACAAACACCAATCTTTCAATCATGAATTTCAGAAGAAAAGAAACTAAATTAATATTTTGAAACTAAAACTATATGAAATGAAACCCCTAGACAAAATAAAATAAAAAGTGAAATTGCTACCATGTTTGACATTGTCTTTACTTCAGAGTTCAGACCCATCACAAATCCCCATTAGTTGATACCGTCTTCACTTTCTTCTTCTCTGCTTTTTCCACAAATGCTTCTGCAAGTGCAAATGCATTGACACATTGTTGCTGCGACTCCAATATCATCTCATTATGCTTCATCTCTTTCTCCATTGGCATCTTCTCAATCTCCCACTAGTTTCCATCTTCATCTTCTCCATTTTCTCAAACAGTTCTCCCAATCGCTTAATTGATGACACTACCTCACTGATTGCAACCCTTCCTCTCTTGACTCCACCTTCACTCTTCTACCCAAAACCTATCTAGTAGAAAAACTGGTGCCGTTAAAAACACCATAGTCCATATGAGAAATAGCATTCCCATTTTTCTTGTAATATCTATTTGACCTCAACCCCGAAGGCCCTGATTTGCAATCCCCAGAAATTCTCTTCCCGAACCCACATACTTTATCAACATCACTCTTGATATCATAGTCACAATGGATGCTAGGTATACAATTTCTGTCACTGTCAATTTTCCCATAATGCACTAATCTAGACGCTAGAGGCATCACGTTCCAATCACCTAAGGATTTTACAGGGAACCCACACATACTATCATCATCACTATCATCAAAGTCGGGAAAAGTTGTAGAACGAAAGGCAAACCCAGAAGACGGAGGAAGCGCATTATCTAGTGATTCCACACTAAACCCACCTCCATAGTTGCAACCAAAGGCAAGAGTGGGCTTAACCACCCGATTACTCTTCACCGTAAATCCAGGCAACACAGAATCTTTCCCAATTTCAACATTACGGTTACGATATTACAGCCAATATTACCAGATTTAACAGCTTTATAAATATGCTTATCCTGAGCAAATCCAACGACTCCAATCTTCATAGAATCCAAAATGGGAAACAAATCCCAACAAGAGAAGACCCGACCTGGTTTAGAAAGAGCGCGCTGCTTCTCGGCACGGTACCGTTTCCTTAGCTTCTCGATCTTGTGTCGACACTGTATGGAAGTCTTAAGTGCACCATCAGTAGCCCCAGCAGAAGCTAGGGCATCAGCCACGGCCTTCCAATCGGAGGCGCAAAGGTTGCCACTGTTGAGGTCGACCACCGATCGCGGTATGCCTTGATGAGCGCCAGCGTCTCTTCGTGGGCCCAGCACGGAGAGGGGAACCTCCGTGTTGCGGCGGATGCAGGAGGAGATGACATTCTTGTAGGTTTAGTAGAAGCGGTGGTGAAGAAGTAGAGGATGTGATAAAAGTTAAGAACATTGTGGATGAGCTGGAGGAGGTAGGAGAGAGAGGGGGGTGGGCAACCAACTCGGCGGGTCGGGTGGAGGTGCAAGAGAAATTTTGGGTCGGTAAGAGAGAGAGGGAGGGTGGGCAACCGCCTCGGTGGGTTGGGTGGATTCGCCAGATGACGCGCTGTGAGCCCACGCACACGGAAAGACGAAAGAATTAACCCCCACACCGCGCCACCAGACCCCCGTTGGGGATGGGGGGAGCTGGAATGAGGTAGCTTAAATTAAGTGAAATTAATTAAATCTCAGTCATTTAATTAATTTGATGGTTGAGATTTAATAGATTATTCACAAATTTAAAACACACAATTCACCAGTTAGTCTGCCCTTTCATCTCCTCTTAATTGATCTCCTTCCAAAATTGCTCATCTCTTCACCAGCGAAGACGAGGACGACGACCACTATCATCGATCGACAACGGCAACGACCCGACCACTCTCCTAATGGAAGACGACCACTATCAGATACTCTTCCTTCTGGGTCAATCACACGAACGGGTTTCGATTCAAATCTGGGTTTCGATTCGCGTTTGAACAATGAAGGCTATGAAGAGGAACATCTTGAACGGCCCTTCATGTAGTCCAAAACTATTTGCTTTCGCCATTTTTACATAGGGTCAATTTGAGCCTTTGATTTGATCAACAATACCAGTGGAGAGAGAGAGCATTGATCAATAGTGCTGTGTTGGGGGTGGTACCAGCTCTGCGATTGGCAAAGATGAAGGTAATAAACGTGGTGGGTAGTAGTCAAATGAGCCTATGAATAAGTTAACTCACCACCGACCCAAGACACAAAATTGTGACTGCAAAAGGTTACCAACTTGAGTTGTATTTTAGAGATTGAAGATAAATTTTCTCTTCACTTTATCTGCCTCAATGCTCCCTAAACTCGAATCTCTACTCTATGGCGTGGTGTAAATATTTTTTTTTGATAAAAAGGCTTAGCCTGAGAATATATAGATAAACACCCTCACTAGGCGGAGGAAAACCGAACAAGAAAAAATAAAAGCCTTCCAGGAGAAAGCCAAAGATTTAAGCAACATTAAAGAAGAAAAAAAAACTGGATGAGGAAAAACTCCAAAAAAGAAAAGGAAAACAACTCAACAAAACACCAAGCTACACTGCATGCATAATTTAGAACCAAAAGATATTATCTTCCTGCAAAAGAACTCCCTCCTAATGCCTGAATTGGAGTGGCTGAGAATTCCAGTGATAAAAATTGATGAGATGTTGAAGGAAGAAACACATGCGCCCATTCCTGAAATCTGTGAAAAACAAGAGAAGTAATAGCTGGCCATTGCACTTGTTGATTGCTGAAGATAAGATCATTTCTGGCTTTCCAAATAGTCCAAACAGCAGCATAGAATAATAACTTCCAAGCCTTCATTTGTAAACGTCCAGACCTCACTAAAGAACACCACTGCTCAAAGAGACTGCAAATATCGCTTGCGGAGCACCAATCTATTCCCCACCAGTTAGCCGATCGGTACCATATAGATGAAGGTCCAGGACAGTGGCAAAAAAGATGATCCACTGATTCCTCCCCAATCGAACAAAAAGGACACATGTTATCTGAAGTATTTATAATCCCTCTACGGGCCAAAACATTTCTTGTAGGAATCTTCTTGTTGAGCAGAGCCCAAACAAAAACTTCAACCTTTAAAGGAGCCAGACCATGCCAAAGCAACTTATAGAAGGAAGGAATTGATGTGGGAATAGAGGAAGAGTTTGATTCCAAATAGGAGACCACAGATTTAACTGTGAATAATCCTGATGAGGAATGCCTCCAAATTTTTGTGTCTTGCCTATTCGGAAGAAGAACATAAGAGCCTAGCAATTGCAAGAGATCGGCTAGAATGAGCTCCTCCCATGAAAAGAGCCTTCTACGCCAAATAAATTTCCAAACCCACATGTGATTCTCCCATGCCCCCATGTCGCACACTGCATGAGAATGTTGCATGGAAACATTAAATAATCTCTGGAACCTTTCACACAAAGGATTATCCCCAATCCAAATATCTCTCCAAAAAATAGTATCACCACCATTTCCAACCTTACTTGCAACCCCAGCCTTAAAAAAAGAACTTGTGCCATCCTCATCTTCATAAAATAAAACCTGGATATCCTTCCATAAGGGAGATGCAGTCCTAGAGAAAGGAATTGCTGCGCTGGAATTGTTGGAATTGCCACCAGTGTATTTTTCTAAGAGAACTTGCCTCCACAGCTGATCCTTTTCATTTGAAAAACGCCATAACCATTTTAAAAGTAAGGCCTTGTTCCTAACTAACATGGAACCAATGCCTAACCCACCCATATATTTAGGCCGAACCACTTGGTCCCAGCCAATGCAGTGTAATCTCTTTTTATCCACCTCATCCCCCCACAAGAAATTTCTTTGAATTTGCTCCAGCTTTTTAGCAATTGAAACGGGCATCTTAAATAAGGACATGAAATATAGAGGAAGATTAGCCATGGTGGACTTAATCAGGGTTAACCTCCCTCCAATAGATAAGTGCTTCCCTTTCCACTTAGCTAGGTGTTTCTCAAACAACTCCACCACTGGATGTCAGGTCTTCACCCTTCCAAAGTTTGCTCCTAGAGGGAAGCCAAGATATTTGATTGGTAATGTATCCACAGAAAGATGGTTATGAACATCTACATTTTGAATCCATGCTTGAGAAGTCCCAAGACCAACAATGGAACTTTTTGAAAAATTCACTTTAAGCCCTGAGATGACTTGGAAGCATCGAAGAATTCTTTTAACATTTTGCACCATCAACTCATTGGTCTTACAGAAAACCAGAGTGTCATCTGCATATTGTATGTGTGAGATACGCAAGCCATGCCTCCCAACTTTGATTCCTCTCAATAGCCCAATCTCCTCAGCCTTAGAGAACAAAGAATGTAGACCCTCGGCAGCCAGATTAAATAAGAGAGGAGATAGAGAGTCACCTTGTCTGATGCCTCGTTTCATTGGGAAACAAGATGTAGGAGAACCATTAACCAAAACTGAAACAGAAGCGGATTGAATACATGCCATAATCAGGGATCTCCACTTTTCGCCAAACTTCATTTTAAACATCACCATGTTGATATACTCCCAGTTAACACTATCGAAAGCTTTCTCCATATCAAGTTTGATGAGCAGCATCTTTTTCTTCCTCTTCTTGACACTGTGGATCACTTCATTGGCCACTAAGACACTATCAAGGATTTGTCTCCCTTTAATGAAGGCTGATTGAGACTCGCTTATTACAGAATTTATTACCCCCTGGAGCCTACCTGCTAGCACCTTTGACAAAATTTTGTAAAGACTACTCACCAAACTAATGGGACGAAAATCTGACAAGCTGGACGGGCAAGCCTTCTTTGGAATGAGGGAAATATAGGATAAGTTAATGCCTGAAGGCATAATTCCTGATGAGAAAACCTTAAGCACCATATCAAAAATTTCAGCTTCAAAAATTGACCAAGCTCGCTTAATAAACAGGAAGTTAAACCCGTCTGGCCCTGGAGCTTTCGAACTTTCACAACTCCAAGCAGCCTTTTTAACCTCCTCCAAAGTGACTGGACTCTCCAGAGCTCGGGCTTGAGCATTTGATAATGACTTGAAAGGCAAACCCTCCCATTCCACATTGGAACTACCCACATCATTAAAAACTGCTTTGAAGTGATCAACAACTTGAGATTTGATACTCTGAGGTTCAGTAATGACTCTCCCACCACGCTTTAGGTAAGACAATTGGTTAATTCTGCCCCTAATACAAGCAGAGAGATGGAAAAATTTTGTGTTCTTATCACACCTTCTGCAAGCCATGTAGATCTTGATTTTTGTCTCCACATGGATTAAGATTTTTTATGTTCTTGCCACAGCTTGTTCTTGACCAATTGAACTTCATTAGACTCTTCTTGAGATAAACTCCTACTCTCCGCAATAATATCCCATTTATCAAGCTCATCCTCATATAATTTTAGCTTCCTATCAACATGGCCAAACACCTCCTTATTCCACACTTTCAGAAAGCGAGAGAGAGCATGAAGCTTCTGAATAAGAGTATAATAACTTGGAAAATGATTTGCAATTTCCTCCCAAAAAACTTCAAAAGTTGTGAGGAAGCATGGATGTTGCCACCAACAATCCAACACCCTGAAAGGTCTAAACCCCCAATTAACTTGACCAGATTCTAGGTGCAAAGGCGAGTGATCAGAGAGTCCTCTAGCTAGCCCCCATAATTTCAGACTCAGAAAAGAGGAAATCCATTCAGCAGACACAAAACACTTATCAATCCTACTATGGCTTCGAGAGTTTCTCCAAGTGAAGCGCCTGCCTAAAAGAGGCAGCTCCAAAACACTAGCTCTACTTGAGAAAGAATTCAGGGCTCTCATGCCTCTAGATGACCCCACAGGCCCCCTTCTATCCTCCGAGCTTGATATTTCATTAAAATCTCCAATCAATAACCAAGGAATGGACCTAAGCATATTAAAATAAAAAAGCTCCTCCCATAGAGCCAGTCTTTCCACCCCATCATTATGCCCATAAACAGCAGTGATACGCCCATGAAAACCATTGATTAAGAGCTTAGCATCCAGGGATATCCATCTGTCCCCTTTGAAGACATCAGAGACTTGCAAAACAGAAGGATTCCAAATGACAAGAATACCACCAGACGCCCCAACAGAACTAATTGCACTCCATTCAAAAGCCCGAGGACCCCAACAGCTTCTTATGAGGGAATCAGAAATTGACTCCATTTTTGTCTCAATAATAATAAGCAAATCCACCATTCTTTCCTGAACTAGCTTTTTGACCACCCTTCACTTTAAAAGCCTGCCCAAACCTCTCACATTCCAACAAAGAAAATTTATCATGAAAAAAAACAAACACCTCCCACAGCAACAACCAATCAAAAAATGATCAGGATTTGATGTAAATATTAGTGGCTCAAATTGCATGCCCAACCATGGTAGCAAGTCTTGGCCATCAAGGTTGCTTTTGAGGATCTGTTTCTAATGAAAACAGCTCATTCAATAACCAAAACACATGGAACACAACATCCATATAAAGCATTCATACCAGATAAAGAGCAACACCACGACAAGAATCCAAAATGAACAAAAGGTGCTACTTTTTACATGAATATTAACAAGTATTAATTATTTAAACTAAAATGATCCAAAATTCATCCCTTGCATGCTTTGTTGATTGATGGAATAAGCAGGATGAGGTTGCCCCATTAATCGCACCTGATATTGACAAAAATTGGCAAAAAAAGAGAGCCAAAGTTAGATGATCAGATCATGACATGAATTAATATTAAATTAGAAAAAAGTTTTCATCTGGATATTACCAATCCTTGAACATTTTGTGGGGGATTAGCACAATAAAATGGTACAGGGCTTGGAGTAGCCTACAATAACAAAAACCAAGATTTAATTTTACTAGAATCAATATACAGCTTCAACAAATAGAGATGAAGAAGGGATAACATACCACTCCTTGGACATGCTGATTAAATGCCAGTCCTTGAACAGTTTGTTGAGGATTATAGGCATAAAAATAAGACATATTGGGATTCATATTTTCCTTAAAAAAAAGTTCACATTTTCAGTGATCTAAGACAAAAAGCCTACAAATAAAAAAATAAGCAATCTTAGCCATAGTTGTACCAATCCTTCAATGTTATGATGAGGAGTACTACTAAAACAAGTCATAGGATTTTGTTAATTAGAACTTTGCGAAATGGGTTCATTTCGACTTTGAGTTTCCTACAAAAAAATTGAGTTTCCTACAAAAAAATTCAGCGTAAAAATTAATACATAAAACGTTTCAATTCCATATTATTATGGACAAACTACAAGAGATTACCTGAGGACTTTGACTTGTAGTATATTTTTTTTTCACTGCTTTCCGTCTTGCATTCAACTCCATAAAACTTTTTGGTTGATTACCACCTTTACGAACAATCCGCCTTTTAAGTCCTTTAACCTTTTCCATTAATCCACCTTCTTTAGATGAAGTCACATTCTCAGATGGCTTATCCGTTCTTTCTAGAGCTGATTTTTTCACTAATATATTGTCGATTTGTTTTTCCATGTCCTCCATCAACCTCTCCACCAATGCAAATGCTTCTTTGTCTTCACTAGCTCAAGAAGCTAGTCTGACCATTCTTGGAAAAATCCTCTTGTATCTTTGTACAATTTCCAAACTACAATCACCTTCAACAATCTCCTTATTATCTACGGTGTATCCAACTTTTGCCTCTCTAGTCCACCTCTTCAAAATGTAAGCTTCAGGAATTGACTTGATATCAAGATTATTAAGAACCTTCAATGTATGACAACACAAAATACCAAAAGTTTCAAAAAGTCGGCAACTACATGTGATGGTTTCACTGAAGGGAGTGTATAACACAACATACTCTCCAACTTCATCAAGAAGCTCAATCAAGTACTGTTGAGTTGGATTATTGCTATCATGATATTTTATCTTTGCTGCACATAAACAATCAACTTCATTCTGAAAAAATTGAAATATTGTTGGTGTGTACACTCGGGCTGCTTGTTGTAATATGGGGGACCTCTTTAAAGACAAAGTAGGTATTTTGGACTACATGAAGGGCCGTTCAAGATGTTCCTCTTCATAGCCTTCATTGTTCAAACGCGAATCGAAACCCAGATTTGAATCGGAACCCGTTCGTGTGATTGACCCAGAAGGAAGAGTACCTGATCGTGGTCGTCTTCCATTAGGAGAATGGTCGGGTCGTTGCCGTTGTCGATCGATGATAGTCGCCGTCGTCGTCGTCGCTGGTGAAAAGAGGAGCAATTTTGGAGGGATACCAATTGGGAGGAGAGGGAAGGGCAAACTAACATGTGAATTGTGTGTTTTAGATTTGTGGATAGTCTATTAAATCTCAACCATCAGATTAGTTGAATGACTGATATTTAATTAATTCCACTTAATTTCAGCTACTTCATTCCAGCTCCCCCCATCCCCGTTAGAACAAATGCAATAGAGAAATTTTGAGGAGAATAAGTAATGTATAAAAATGCGTGTTTTTATTGATGTTATTGTATTGAGAAATATGTTTTGATGATTTGATTTGATATAAAAAGGTGAGTGTTTTTATTAATGTTATTGTATTAAGAGATATGTTTGAATGAAGTGAGTTAATATAAAAAGGTGAGATCCATTATAAATTTTGACGTAATTTTATGTTGAATTTTTTATTTTATATTACAATATTAAAAAATATATTTTAATGACATAAATATATTAAAATATATGTTATATTAATTTGGTAATATTAAAAAATTATATTACAATGACTGATACATTTTTTAAATTTAATAATCCATCAAAATCACCTTGTATTTGCTCTTACGACAACTACTTTCCACCGGCCTCTCCCCATTGGACGTGATGTGTGAAAATACCGAGAAGGCCACGGGGCAAGAAGAAGACAAGAATATTAAATGGGTCGGACATTTCAGATATTAGGGACGTATTCGGGATTTCACCGGAAAGAAACAAAAGGCCAAAAATATATGCATTTTAAAAAGTGAACCTGACGTGAATCGAACACGCAACCTTCTGATCTGGAGTCAGACGCGCTACCATTGCGCCACAGATCCGTTGTTGAGTCTGTGATTTCAAATATACTAGTTGTGTGTTCTCGTACCCAAATGGGCTTTTGTGCTAATTGAATGGGTTTGGCTTGGAGACCCAATCTATCTCTGTATCTATAAGCTGAGAGAAATTTTGTAAACATTTTAGGCATGCCACATCAACACACCATGTCTTCTTTACTTGATACATATAGAGAAGCTAGAGTTATTATTTGCATTCATATATGTTTATGAGAATAATATTAATACATAATCGAAATCTCAATTAAACATTTGTGATTTGAAGAGGCAAGAATTACAATTTCATCAATCATGTTCTTAATAACATTCTCTTAGCATTTATACTAATCAATACATGTTTTAAAAAAAAATTGCCAAAGAAAAAATGGGTTACAAATGTAGACATTGTACACCCACCCACTCTTTAATTAGTTAAAGCCAATTAATTATGGGCTTTTACTAATTGTGTCATAGTTTCTAATATAGACCAACACCTACGATTAGAAAACAGGATATATTGGGAGTAATCAAGATTAGAAAAAAAACCACAGACAAAGAAAAAAATCACAAACTAACTTCATGTTTTTCAATTATCTTGGAGATCTAAACTCACTTAGATCAAGCATATTAGATCTATAATTAATTTTGAATTTCTTTATCAATCAAGGCACGTTTATACATGCATTTATACGAAATCATCATGAATATATATTTCGTAGTAGAATGGATGAGAGACACATCTATCATATTACAAATTTCAGAGTTGTTGAAAGCAAAAGGCTATCGATTTTTTTTTTACCTAAAATTGATTTGAAGTTGATAACGGATTGCGATAATATCAATATCAAGAAGCACAAGTTTGAATTTCAATTGCCTCATGAAATCATCAAAAAACCAAGTATATTGTACTCAAAAAATTGGAAACTTTTGATGCCATGCTGGAGTGTGGAGTATAATTACATGAGGCAACTTGAGAATTAAGATTTTCTGTGTCGGTGCTTTGAGTGAAACATGATTTTTTTTAGGATTTTTACTTTTACTCATGTTTTTACTAAAATCATTATAATTAAATTAAAGAAAGATAATCATGTCTCCATAAAATAATAAATTAAGAATTCTATTGCACGTGGCGCGAGTACTACACTAGTTACTTTTGTTTGTAAACGTAAATGAAAAATGTTAAACGTACATAACATAAACATACATAACTTACCAAAATTTAGGTGGCATGCCACCTAATCATTTTTTATTACAACAATTTAGGGAACTTTATCTTTCCACTTCTCTCTCCTCTAGTGTTTTTATGTTCTCACCCAAATATTTCAGTCACTCTTAACTTGGGTTAAGACAACATGTGATCACTTTTTCTTATATTCTCTCTCCTCATAACCAAGAACATGCTTATTCTGGTGCTTAAATTCAAACAGGAGATTGGTTTTTGGTAATTTTAGACGATAGTCGATATTTCAAGGTTGTTGGTGGTCTAATTGGACAGGTATTTTATTGCATCAATTCTTTGTTTTCTTGTCTGTTATATGTAATAATAGCATAAATTTGTGCTTTTAATGCCGATTAGGGTGTTGAATATGTTGATTCTTGTACTGTGGTTTTTTTATCTTTTTGAATAAAATTTCAAGATAGGTTCATCTATTTTCAATTTTAAATACAGTGTTCGTACTTAATAATGTAATTATTCTGTCTGTTTCTTACTTGTACATGTAATTATTTTCCATTGTATTACAATAGAGTGAAAGAGTATTGTGATACTTTAAAGGTCTAGTATTGTTATTTTGAACATCTCAGTCTTCTAGATTTGTAAATAAGTTTCATTTGACTATAATTTTAGGAAGCGTATGAAGAACCTAGTTTTTTTTATGGTATGTAAAATTGCGGCGAAGCCATTGAATCGAATGTATCGTTGAATAGGATGGTTTTCAACACTGTGGATGAGATTTAAATTTATACAAGGAATATGACATTGTCAATGGGTTTTTCGTCAAGAGAAGGTCCATAACAAAAGACAATAATGGATGCACAAGTATTTGCTTTTCACTTGTGGGAGGTCTGATAGGTATGTCAATCATTCGAAAACCCCCATCAATCATTGTGCTCATCATTTGAAGAATGAGTCCAAGGCTCAGTTGGCAGCTTGGTTATGTGAGGATGGGAAGTTGGAGATTACTTTGTTTGATGATGTTCACAACCATGACTTGAGTCCAACCCAATCAAGATTTTTGGGATGCAATCGACAAGTCATTGACATTGCAGGTATTAGTTACAACTCATTTGTTATTGGAGCATGAGACATGAGAAGCTGGTCTTCTTCGAGAGAGACTCTTGAAACTTAATTGCTAAAGTTTGATGTATGAGGCTCGATGAAAGTGACGCGGATGCGACACATAATTATTTCCTTAGAATGTAATCGGATAACATCAGGTTCTTCTCGTTTATTGACTAGGATGATCAAGGTCATTTGAGAAATATTTTCTAGGCAGATCCACGGAGTTGAGTGGCATACGAAGAGTTTGGTTACATTTGATACTACCTATTTAACGAATAAATATGACTTGTCATTTGCTCCATTTATTGGTGTGAACCACCACGCATATTCGATACTCCTGGGGTGTGGGTTGTTATCTAGTGAGAACATGGAGACATTCATATGGTTATTTAGCACATGGCTAGCTTATATGGGTGGGGTTTCACCGTAATGTATAATTACAGATCAAGACAAGGCAATGAAGAATGCTATACATGTGGTCTTATCGAATACTAGGCATAGATTGTGCCTGTGGCACTTGTGGCACATAATCAATAAAGTTCCAAAGAAGTTTGATTCTCACTCTGATTATGATGATATCACCAAGATGTTGGGACAAGCTGTGTATGATTCGTAGATCATTGATGAGTTTAAAGGTATACTGTCCAAACTTATACAATGTAATTATAACCTAGTGTATTGTAATAATCTACGAATATAATGTTTGTTCCCCTGAACATGTAGTCTATTTAGTCTGTACTGTCATTCCATTTGCTTCCTTTTTGTACATGTAGTTATGTTTCAATGTATTGTAATAAACTGAAAAGATAATGTTATAATATGAACATATAGTGTAATTATACTGCATTGACAATTCAATTGAAAATTTTGTAGTAACTTGGGCATTGATGGTTTACCTCTACGATCTTGGTGAGAATACTTGGCTGGAAAACCTGTATGAGTAGAAGGAGATGTGGGTTCTTATTTTGTTGAGGAGGCATCTTTGGGCTGGGATGTTCACCACTGGACCGAGCGAGAGTATGAATGTATTTTTTGATGGTTATGTCAATTCAAAGACCACACTCAAGTAGTTTATGAAACTGTATGATAATGCATTAAAAAAAAGATTGAGAAAGAGAACCAAACATATTTTAAGTTTCAACAAAGCAAATTTGTTGCTCCACTTTCTATGACATGGAGAAGAAAGAGAAGAAAATGTAAAGTTTGTACACTATCCAAAAATTTGTGGAGTTTCAAAAGGAGTTTATTGGGATGATGTACTGTTGTATCAAACCAATTGAGAGGTCTCCTTACTCATATGATTATCTCGTTTGTGAAAATACTATTTATGAAGATGGAGCAAAGAAAAAGGTCTTGTTTACTATATTGTATGATGGAGATGAAGTGAGATGTTCTTGTCATAGGTTTGACTTTATGGGCATTTTGTGTAGGCATGCTATACAAGTTCTTGTAGTGAATGATCATTTTTTACTCCCTAGTTTGTATATTTTTAAGTGATGGAAGAAAGACATTCAAAGATGTCATTCTTGGGTGAAGGTTAATTACATTGGTTGGACACTTACGGTGTCATAAAGGAGGTACAATGAGATGTGTAAATAATTTACTGGATTGACTGACCTTGTTGTCGAGAATGCTAATTTTTTTGGCTAATACAATGCAATGGATTGATACATCATCAAAGAACATGTAATCAACTGCATATGCACCATTGATTACTCTATTGTCCAATTTCCATGATCCTGTGCCAAAAAGGGGCAAAGTACGTTCACAAAGTGTTATGAAGAAGAGGATTTTCAAAAGGAAGCAGAAGGGGAGTTGTAGTACAGTGATGCCATCAGCGCAAACAAATGAGGACGAAGAATGTTAAGGAGATACTTTGTCTTTATTTTTGTTTTTCTATTTTTTTTAGTTATAGTAGCTTGCTTAGTTATTGATGTAAGGTGATTACTTCTATTTGGCATGGTGATTATTTTCCTGTGTTTGTTACTCCTTTTTTCAAAGTCTAGACCATTACATTAGAATCTACATCTATTACGTTTATATGTTTTGTCAATAACATTATATGCCCCCCTTATTTACATTACCATTTTATAGCTTGGAACATTTGTCAAATATATTACAAGCATCAACAATTATAAGATCATGTTAAGCCATCAAAATCCAGCATCGAAAACATGTTACAAAGACTACTATGACATGATGCATAGTGTTTCATGGTAGCATTCTTAACAATAAAAAACTAAATTGGACCAACCCAACATCAAAAGGTGGGACTGAATATCATAGCATCAAAGGTCACTCCAAGAGTACTTGCCATTATTCAGAAAATAGTGCAATAATTATGCCCCAAACTTGTAGAGGTTAGTCATATTGAGCTTCTTTGGCATTTCAATATATTGGAATTTGCTCCGGATGATGTGTGATTGGGATGATATTTTGCATATTTTTGTGGAGTTTTGAAAGTAAAACGTTGAGTTTCAATGCTTAAAAACCACATTTTAGGTTTGAGTTGCCGAAATCCATGTTAATGAGCCAATGCATAATTCAACACTTTGACATAGTCATTTTAAGTGTTTTCTAGTGGTTCAAGTTGGTTTGGTAGCTTAGAGATATGAAATCCAAGTTTTGGGCATAATGGTTGAAGTTGTGGAAATGCTATCTCTTAAGCATTTGAGTTTTAATATGCCGAATTTTGTTCTATCAACCTAAAAATGGTTTTGACACTTGTTTAAGTATGTTTCAGTCATTTATGACTTGTTTGAATAATTTTTGTAGGCTTCGGATTGATCGGGATTGAATATGGAAGAAAACGTATAAAAGGAGCTGCAAAATTGAAGTTTACTGTCAACCGTCCGGATGCGTATCAGAAGCCGTCCGGACGGACAAAGAAGAAAGGCGGACAGTGGCATTTTCAAGCATATCCGTCCGGACGGTACTGTTCACCGTCCGGACGGTTGAAGAAGAAAGCCGGACAGTGCTGTTTTCAAGCATATCTGTCCGGACAGTACTGCGCAATAATTTTCGGGTCAACTTTTGAAGGTGCAAATGATCGAATTTGAAGAAACTTTCTTGTAAAAAGTTGAAGTAGACATCAAGATCTTTCCAAGGAGTGCTCATAAGCATAAATCCATTGATAATTGAAGTCTGTGGAATTAATACAAGATACTGCCTTGAACAGTTCCAATAATTTCGGGTTTTATGATTTTTACTCAATTCTTGAAGGGCAAACTTGTCTAATTACTTTATTTGACCAATGGGACTTATTTGTAATAGGTTAGGATGGTCTTTTAAGAGAGGTATGAGGGTTTTATGGGTTTGGAGACCCCATTCTTTGGACAACACTCATTTTGGCCGAAAATACATTATTCTCTAAGGTTTTTGTTCTCTTACCTTGTTCTTCATCTTTGATTCTTGCTTGGGGTTCGAAAATAAGTCTATTGAAGATTGCTAGGAGTCTTGGAGACCCAACCAACTAGAAGAAGAATTTCTTCCTCCTTGTAGAGCTTGAGAAGAGCCCAAGTTGGATTACCCTCAACTTCTATTTGTAGATTGGAAGGCCGATTCACCTCAACATTCGACATTGGATTTGATCTCTAAACTCCTGTTCCTTATTGTTATTTCATTTTATTATCACATTTGGATTCATAGTTCTAGTTTAATCTACTTGAATATTTCCATTCCGATTTAGTTTGTGCTTGAACATTTTATGTTATGTTTTACATTTTATTATGTTGTGCTTATTTCCATTTTGATTTTCTGCAGTAGTTTAGTATTTAATTCTCATTTCGTATATTAGGGTTTAGTTCAATCAATCACCCCAAGAGGGAAAACCGAATCTAGCCCATGGTTAGTGCAATTTTGCCACACTTAACATTGTGAATACCATATTTAATTAAGTAATTAGGTTAATAATTCATAGACCCAAGCCGAAACCAAAAGTCTTTGTGAGACGATTTGGGATTCACTCCTATTATTACTTTGACAAACCTACACTTGGGAAAGCGTTAATCCACTTACTTATTTTGGGCGAGTCAATGTACATGTATATAAGACCGCAATCGACCATGTTTAGCAAACCAAAGACTGGGTAAAATGTAACACCCCGACACAAGAGGCGCTACTATTATACCATTCAATTTATACTTGGTCCTATTTCAACTAAGTTAACCTCATTTTTGGGAAAAATACAGTAGCACTTCCTTATAAATCGGAGAGTTCCCACCTGAATGTATGTAGCAATAGTTCAATAATCACATATATGCACAATAACGCCTTCGACCATCAATCCACAGGCAACCGTAACCTAGGCAGGGTCTCAGACCATCTATATCATGCAATATCCACAACCTATCAGGGCCTCAGGACAACTAGCATCAATAATTTTCCATTAAATCACAGAAGCATGCAATATAACAATAAATTATTCATTGATATTATCCATTCCATGAGAAGTAGTAATCTGGGAGTCTCAATCACACGACACATCCTACCGACCAAACCATTCATCACATCAAATATATGTTTCAAGAAGCGTATAACATCCTAGTACATACAAGTACTAATAAGAAATAATAGGGTACACGTCTAGAACCTCCCAATAACACCTTCTCTACTCCAGATGATAGCCATGTCGTTGACGCTCCTATAGACCCGTCTTTCCAATACCAGAACTGGACTCACTTGAGATAGGAAAAGAAATGAAGGGTGAGCAATGACTCAGTAAGGAAAAAAGAGTAATAATAGCATATAAGTCAAATGTTAATTAAAGGTTGATGTAACAATATGCTTCTAATATGAACAAAGAAGTGAACACCGCAATATATCCAAATTATTTTGATTCCCCATGAGTCTTTATGTGCGACACCTCAGAATCCATCCCAACCCATCGGAGAATACTTCCATCTTATATTACTCATGAGAAAAAGACCACATGTGAGACCATCGTCATGCCCACAAACATATAGGTTCGATCGCAACTGACCCCTCAGAATCTCCATGTGTCGCCTCACATGGAAGTCACTTGGCTCGAGTCAATCCAAGACTACCCACCATCCTGCCAAGTTATATTCAGACAATGTAAGGGTCTACGAGCCCATACTCGCACACCCCAAGCATATCTAATGCACAACAATAAATTTTCCATGATTTATACATATAGACCCTACATATACATATCTACCACATGATGCATGATCAAAAGTAAACCATGCTCAATATAAGACTGAACATGTAGCGGGTATGTAATTTACGCTTATTTTCAACATTAAATATATTAAATGGGGCTTATTCTTCCTTGGACACAATCAAGACAATAACACAAATAATATTGACCAATGAAGGATTGAAATACTCTTTAGGAATAAATGAATGAATACGAACAAAAATGGGTAAGAAATCCCCTACCTCAAATCCAAGCCAAACACAAATTTGGAAACTTGTAATTTCTAGGGTTTGAGTTACCAAACCAATTATATGGCAATTCACCACTCATTTTAGAACCAATAAACCGCCAATAAATCAACGAACATAAATCAATCAATCAATCCAAGAAAAACTATGTTTCTCTCTAGAAATGTCAAATTCCCAAATCCAAGCCTTCAAGCTTGAAAATGTCCAAATCGATAATCAACCTAGCTAGTAAATACCAACATAAATAACCTCAAATCAACCTATGTGGTCACTCTAAACCATCTATTCAAATTTCCAACAAAACTAACAAAAACCCTAGATTCTAGGAATCCATGGATATTACCTCAAATCTTCGAAACTTTGTGAAAATTTTTGTCGATTCTTGTTCCAATTTTCAATCCAAGCTCAAATCTCACTAGAATCACTGTTTCTCTCACTAGTTATCTCTCCTTTTTCTCCTCTTCCTCTGGTTTAGCCAAGATTGAAAAATACCTAAGTTTTGTCTCTATTTTGAGCTTTAATGCCCGAAAAAATCACGGGGTGCACCTAGGCGAGTAGGAGGTGCGCCTAAGCACATCTGGTCCCATTTTTCCCTGGTGACTACTAGACTGGGAGCCCCTAGGCACTCATAGGCATGTAGTCATGTGCGCCTGCGCTCATCACTCTCCTTCCCTCCCAATTTTTTTTTGTAACTTCTTTGACTAGGCTATCCTGGGCGCCAGGTTGTGCTACCAAGTGCCTAAGTGCCCCTCACTTGTACGACTTTGTTCAATTTGTGCTGGGTGTGCCTTGCACTCCTGAACTTCTACAAAACATAATTTTCTCACTTTTCCTATCTTACAAGTTCATATTTGGGGTCGAGTGTTACATCCATCCCCTCTAAAATAAATTTCATCCTTAAAATTTAGAGATGTACCTGCAGTCTTGAAAAAACTCGGGTACTTCTCTCTCATCTTGGACTCTAACTCCCACGTCGCTTATTCAACTCCGTGGTACATCCACATAACCTTTACTAAATGGAATCACACTTGACCTTGTGATTTTATGTTAGCGGTCCAGAAACTTCACCGACTGAAGAGTTTAACTCCAATCTTCCTCCATCTCCAAGGTAGTCCAATCTAACACATGTGTGAAGTCTAACTCATACTTCGGGAGCACAGAGACATGAGACACAGTATGAACATTTGCTACCTTTGGTGGAATCGCCAGATTGTATGCCACTAGTCCCACCAATTCGAGAATCACAAATGGCCTAAAAAATCTTGGTGCCAGATTCCCCTATTTACTATACCTCTGAATGCCTCACTTTAGACTAACCTTCAGAAAAACCTTATCACCAACCTTAAATTATAACGGTCTTCTCCTTCTATCAGCATAAGATTTATGTCGACTCTAAGCTGTGATTAACAACTTTCAGATTCTCTCAACTCGCTCTCTAGCTTTTTTAACCATGTTCCGTCCTGATACCACTTTCTCGCCAACCTCAGCACAACACAAGGGCGACCTACAAGGCCTCCTATAGAGTACCTTGAAAGGTGTCATATCGATATTAGTGTAGAATGAGTTATACATATACTTCGCCAAATGCAAGTATCAGTCCTAATTACTTCCAAAATCAACCACACAAGCTTGAAACATATCCTCCAAAATTTGTATAGTCCTTTCACTTTGTCCGTTGCTTTGTGGATGATAAGTCGTGCTAAAATCGAGCTGTGTACCTAAAGCTTCTTGCAAACTGCTCCAAAATGAATCGGTAAATCGTGGATCATGGTCCGACAAGATAGATAATGGCACTATATGATGTCTCATAATCTCTTTCACATACAACATACCCAAGGATTATAATAAATCTGTTCATCGATAATAAATGCAAAACTTCGTCAATCTATCAACTATGACCCACATTGTGTCGTGGTGCCTCTAAGTCATCGGTAAAGCTGTCACAAAATCCATCATAATCCTCTCCCACTTCCATTGTGTTATTAGTAGTGGTTGCAACAACCCTCCGGTCTCTGATGCTCTGACTTCACCTATTGGAAAGTCAAACACTTTGCTACAAACCGATCCACATCGGCTTTCATGCCTTTCCACCAAAAATTCTTCTTACAATCTTGATACATCTTCCTACCCCTTGAATGTAGAGCAAACCTTGAATGGTGCGCTTCCTTCAAAATGTTTTGTTGTAATTGTTCATCATTAGGAACCACTAATCTTCCCATATACCGCACACCTATATCATCCCCTCGAACCCAATTAAATCCTCTTCCAACACATCAAATGTCGAATCACCATTTTGTACATCTATGACCCTTTATACTTGTTTGCCCCATAATTTTAAAGGCCCGATGGGCCGGTTTGGTTCCAAGAAGTTGGACTGAATAATAGACAAAAGGGTTAGAAGGTAATGGATAGTGTGAATGGGCCGAAAAATCAAGATGATAAGGGGTTGGATTTTAGTTACAATTTATGTGAGCTAGGTAGGAGATGGGCCATTGATTTCAGTATTAACTGGGTCCGATTTTGATAGTTGTTGAGGGAAACAAGACTTGGTCTTTGAAGTTACCATCATTTTAGGAGATAAGGACTTATCTTACCTATTTTTAAGGAGATATTGTTTCAGCTGAATTGAGGTGTTATGGATCACAAACTGAACATTTTTGCAGATTATGGTGCCATTACAACCCAATTGGACCATTATTACAATAGTTGGAGAAGATGGGAGCATATTGGAGAGAATTTTGGATGGTTGTAGTCATGGTAGAAGTGGTAGTTGGTTCCATAATTTCTAAGAGATATATATTGGCAGAGAAGAGTAGCAGAAGACACACACAACCAAATACACAAAAACTCAGTCCAACGACATCAATATTTTTTCAATCTCTCAAGCATTCTAGCGCTCTAGCTTACATTTAGTTTCGTGCACACTTTTCTGTAATTATTTCGATCATCAATGAAATATTATAGTTTGACATTTCTGTTTAGTCCAGTATCTAGAGTTCTTTGAGGAGTTGTAGTGAGATTACGAGTAACCTCTTTCCTCTTACAATCGTTTGATAGAAGTCTAATTTTAGCACATTCACATTCATTTTTCATACTTTGAGACTGGCAGCAAGTCTCTGGCACACCTGTACACACTGTCTCGTCACTAAGGGGCAGGATTGACCTATTTGATAGATTGCAGCCAAATAGAGACAATATCCTTTTTGGCACACCTAGTGGGAGTCATTGGTTCTTATCAGACACGCTGCCCAAAACTCAAAGATTTGATAGGAAAATTGCAGAAGAAAGCGAATTTCCTGAGGGGGATCCTACAATAGTAGGGCTCAATCAATGACCACTACTGCAATAAGTGTTGTTTTTGCAGAATTCATCAACAAGGGAGCGTGCCACTCAAAGTAGGCCATCCAGTCCAGTACCATCCAAGTAGTTCGGCATGTTGGACACCAGATTGAAAGAGTTTCAAGCCGAGATTGTGCTCACACTACAAATTGCACTCCAGAATGCAATACAAATCATCATGCATTTACTCTCAAAAGGAGAAGATGAGTCAACTCCCAAGGTAGACAAAGGCAATACCAAAGCCTCTGAACTTAGGGGGCATGATTCAGGAGTGCAAGGTTCTGTTGAAGGACAGAATTAAACTCAACAGGTCAAATGTACTCCACCCCACAAAAGGGAAGATAGTATTCCTGTCAAGACTTGTATTGGACGTTCACAAGCCCTAAAAGTCCAATCCCAGGTATTTGCTCACAACAACCAAGCTAATTCTCCAGCAGCTTATTACTAGAGCGAGATATGTAATGTCAACAATGAGGGAGGCACATCCCGAGTTCTTGGATTCACTGTCTACGAGAATCATGCTGACCAGATTTCACCTGTAGATATGGATGCTGTTAGTATGTCTTTATCTCTTACCTGCTCTTCCACCTGCCTCTCTCCTAACTCCTACTGTCCATCTTCTACCTGTTTTTGTTAAATGTATTTCCTGTGGGTATGCCATAATGTATGTGTATGCTTGATATATATAATAGTGAGTCGGTGTACTTATGTGATACATTGACACTTAATATTCATAAACATTCTCAACTTTCATGGTATCGGAGCCATCGTAATCTCATCGCAGTTGCCGCTGCAATGGCCACCACTGCTACCTTTCTTCCAAGTTCTTTTCATCACCTCCCTTCTCTCAACTCAGCATCCTTTTGCAGTTTTTTTTTATCTTTCCTAACCTCGTTGGCCCTAGTGACTGTCGACGATGGTGTAGGCAGATTTCTGTCTCCCGGGTTCCACACAATTCCCTTCCACCATTCTGATTTGCTTATATTCCAAAGTTACCATGTTGCTTCTGTTCGATGACTCTAAGTGTGCTCAATAAGTCTAGAAATTGCAGTTTGGCCTTTGGTCATTTTGGAAATTTCAATTTGATCCCTACTATTTCTAAAATTTTTAGTTTGGTCAATACTTTTTTTGGAATTTGCATTTTGGTCCCTAATGTTTCTGGAATTTTTAATTTGGTTCCTAATATTTGTAAAAAATTTCAGTTTGATCCCAATTGTTTCTAGAGTTTGCAATTTGATCCTTGATATTTCAAGAATTTGCAGTTTGATCCTTGTATTGTTCCAGTAAAAATGTATGCTGTTGAGAGTGAAAGTGACTCTACTATGACTTGATCTAGGTCTCGCGAGACCTCTATTGTAGCTGATGTCCAGCGTGCTGTGGATAATCAGTGATTTGAAGTGATTACTAGTTCTATCCAATTAGTTGATGAATGCACCATCTACCAGTACGACCGAGTACAAAATTTGGATCATGCGTGATGCTAGAATTTTTAGCCAACTTATGAACTCGATAGATCGATCTGTCAAGATGCTGTTTTCCAGTGTCAACACTATAAAGGAAATTTGGATGGCTATAGAAGAAACATATTCTTCCTCGTAGGATCTCTTCCGGTTATATGAGGTAATGAATGAATTGTTCCGTTCTAAACAAAGCGGCAAACCTTTACAAGATCACTTTGCCCAATTTAAAAGTTTATCTGATGAGTTTGCGATACTTTTTTCATTTACTATCAATGTCAGCACTTTCAATGAACAACGTATGCAAATCGTTGTAGTATGTTTTCTAGCTAGTCTGGATTTAGATTTAGAAGGAGCTTGTGCTCACATACTATCTGGAAAAGAAATTACTACGCTCTCTGACACTTATCGTCGACTCAGTTGTTCTGTGCTACATGATGATCCACCACGGGTTCCATCTTCTGGCGATGACCATTCTGCCTTTGTTGCTTATCGTACTGGTGGTCGTGGTGGACGTTGGCGCGACCGTGGTCGTGGCCTTGCCCATGGTGCAGGTGATCGTGAGACTCTTACCTGTCATCATTGTGGAGAAATCGATCATATTCGTCCATAGTGTTGGAAATTACATGGCAAACCAGTTGCGAATGCTGCTGTGATTGAGTCTAGCACATCTTCTGGTAGGCAGACTATGGAAATGACCGAGGATGAATTTGCTCGCTACACTCAGCGTCAAGTTGGCAGCTCTGTTGATTCCCCTGTCGCTACCTTTGCAGGTAATTCAACTACTTGTTTGCTACTACTCTCACTTGGGTTCTTGATTCAGGGTCCACACACCATTTGACGAATATCTCAAGTACTCTCTCCAAATTTTATGTGCGTTCTAATCATTGTAGTATCATTGTGGCAAATGGATCCCTGTTGAAAGTACATGGTTGTGTCTTTGCAAAATTGTCTTCCTCTATAGTGCTTCACAATGTTCTTTATACACCCCAGAACCCATTTAATTTATTATCTATTGGTCAAATTACTCGTGACTTGCATTGCTCAGTGACCTTCTTTCCTTCTTATTGTGTATTTCAAGACCTTATGACGAGGAATACTATCAGTAGTGCTCAGATGGTTAATGGTCTGTATGTGTTGGATGAGAGTTCTGCTACTGCATGTTCTGTTGTGGAATCTTTTCCCTTGACTGTTCAATGCAGATTGGGTCATCCCTCCTTAGCAACACTAAAGTGTCTCTTTCCTAATTTTAAATTTGTGTCTCATTTATCTTGTGAGTCCTGTCATTTAGCAAAAATGACTCGTGTTTCTTATCCTATTAGAAAAAATAATCGAGCATCTCTCCTTTTGCATTAGTACATTCTGATATTTGGGGACCTTGTCCTGTGACTTCTATGTTGGGTTTTCGCTATTATGTGACTTTTATTGATGATTTTTCACGTGTTACTTATATTTATTTGTTGAAGTCTCGATCTGAGCTATTTTCTTTATTTTAGACATTTGTATTCGAAATACAAAACCTGTTCCATACTACAATTCAGATATTTTGGAGTGATAATGAAGGTGAATACATTTCTTAGCCTATGCTTGATTTTCTTTGCACTCATGGCATAATTCATCAAACTTCATGTTCCTGTACTCCCTAGCAAAATGGTGTCGCAGAGCGTAAACATCGTCATATTTTAAATACTGCTCGTGCCCTTATGTTTCACATGAATGTTCTTAAACATTTTTGAAGTGATGCTGTTTTAACAACTGGTTATCTAATCAATCATCTCCGGACTTCAGTTCTTGTTGGTATGTCTCCTATCTCTGTGTTACTCGCACACCAGAGTCCATTTCCTTTACCTCTTCGAGTTTTTGGGTGTACTACTTATGTTCGTGATGTTCGTCCACAAAAGACTAAACTTGACGCCCGTGCCTTGCGATGCATTTTTCTTGGCTATTCTAAAACCCAAAAAGGGTATCGATGTTTCTCTCTGGAGTTGAATCGATTTTTGGTGTCTTTTGACGTCTCATTTGAGGAGTCTCTTTCCTTTTATTCCCCGTTGTCTTCGACACCTCCGATTTCTACTATTTCCTCCATATCTTCTACATTGGGTACTGATGATTTTCTAGCTTATCACAGCTCAACAACTTCAGTGTCTTGCTGACCAGATTTCACCTGTAGATATGGATGCTGTTAGTATGTCTCTATCTCTTACCTGCTCTTCCACCTGCCTCTCTCCTAACTCCTACTGTCCATCTTCTACCTATTTTTATTAAATGTATTTCCTGTGGGTATGCCACAGTGTATGTGTATGCTTGATATGTATAATAGTGAGTCAGTGTACTTATGTGATACACTAACACTGAATATTCATAAACATTCTTAACTTTCAGATGCTGTCAGGAATGTTATGTAGGAACTCTATGGACCTGGATTCAGAAAGGTCCATCGCCCTGAATATCACAAACCATACATGGATTTCATTGACCGGGAGAATCCTTATCCTCAAAGATTCAGAGTTCCAGAATTCACGCTGTTTTTTGTATAAAAGATGCAATCCACTGTTGAGCATGTTGGGCATTTTACTGTACAGTGTGGTGAGTTGGCTAATTATGATAACTTTGATAACTTCAGACTGCGTCTATTTCCCAATGCATTGACAAGACCAGCATTTACTTGGTTCTCAACTTTACCACAGAATTCTGTGGGTTCATAGAGAGAAATGGAGCGAATCTTTCATACATAGTTCTTTAGATCTGAGACAAAAGTTTGCATTGCTGAACTATCGAGATTCTCACAAAGATCTGCAGAAAGTTCTGACGCATTCTTGACCATATTCAAGAAGATCAGGAGCTGCTGCAAAATATTCATTCCTGAAATTGAGTTCGTGAAGATGGCTCAACAATGTATTGATATTGAGTTGCGAAAATTTTTTAAGGTATGAAATTCTGAGACTTTTATGAATTGGCAGCAAAGGTGGCAGAATATGAAGATCTATTCAAAGAAGAATTTTGAAGAAGGAAAACCTTGTCAGGGATAGTCAAGAATGCAGGATCAGTCACGTGTCCATCACTTGTGAAACCTAAAGATGGGACCAAGAAATCACTCAACAGTGGGCTCGTCTACACTTTTGATACTGCCAAGATGGAAGAGATCTTCGACTTCTTACTTATTGAAATTTTTTTGTCATTTCTTACTAGTCACAAAATACCATCCAAAGATTAGCTAAAAAGCAAGGAATACTATAAGTACCATGACCTCTGGACTAATTGCACTATGAATTGTTAGGGTTTGCGTAACATGATTCAAGTGAATATCAAGAAAGAAACCATCAAATTTCTTAACAAGGAAACGATGCTGATAGAGGAAGACCCATTTCCTCCAGTGGCTATAATCAATGCGATCCAGGTTGATCTCAGGAGTCTCCTAAATAAGAGACACTATAAATGGGAGACTCGTCAACCTAGAGTGGAAAAGTTTGAATGGAGGTAAAAAAAACCCTGATCATATCAATGGTCCACAAAGATAGAATCAGCGACCAAGAGTTATCAACAGTTACCAGAGACAAAGGTATGTGGTACCTTACTCAGTATACTATGATTAGAAATAACATAGAGTATAGGCTCGAAAGTTCCCTCTACAGTTAACACGGACTAAAAAATGAAGGCTGCAAAGACAGAATTTGGCGGCTAAGTACAGGGAGAGGGACAAAAAGAAAGAATTGGTCAAAAACTTCTTCTGTCCAAACCATATCACTTCAAGTCGAGAAGAGTTCAGCGTGACGAATGGGAGAACGATCAAGGGCTGCCTAGATATTTAGCTAGAGTAAACTACCAAGCTCCTCCAATCAAATCAATCCAGATGATCCAGCAAGACGGAGTTCAAAAGGAGATGGTCAAACCAAAGAAGTAATGGGTAGGCATGCAATTAAAGATGCTGAATCAGTTGGCAATTCATCTTTTGGGGTTAGTCATACTTTTGGTTGCTTTATGGTAGGAGCTATCTCTATTGAAAATCAGTGTAACGTTATTACACTATCACCCGTCTACCAAGCTTCCAAATTCAGTGGTTCAGCCAAGACAGAGACGAAAGGTGAATATGAACCTCAAAGTGCAGTTACCATCCAGACTGTTGATGAAGACAAACCAAAGAACGTGATACTTGAGAATCCATCCTACACCATGACTTAACATACTTGGCCACTGTACATTCAAGTTAAGATGAATGGCCGTTGATGTGTGTATTTTATACCAGATTTACATGTATATTTTGATACACAAATGCATTATTTTGAATCAAGATTGAGTCGATACTTTGGGATTTTATATGTTTTATATGGAGGAGGGTTGGTGCAAAGTTGTAGCTGAATTCGAGCATATTCGAACAAAAATCAACGAAAAATGCCCTTCCAGCTCCCTTTGGAAGCTCCAACACTACATAAGACAACATTTGGCAGATTAGAGCGCCCTTGCGGCGCTCGAGCCCCTGGACCAGACGTGACTTTTCCAGCATACTAGGAAACCTAGTTTAATTAGATTTTGGTATCCTTAAACTTGTAAACCTAATCGGGGACTCCTAGAAGACTTGTATTAGGTATAAATAGGCTAGAAATATATGAGAAAAAGGTTACAAAAATTTGCATAGGTTAGAATTGCTCTCGTTCATGAAGCGGTTCTTCTTCCTCCTTCCTCCACTTTTGTGTATCAATTCATGGTTTCTTCTTCCCTTGCTTTTATATTTATTTTCATGGGTTGTAACTAAACTCATATCTAGTGTTTGACCTATCCAAGCATGAATATTATGAGTTGATCTTTATTGTAAGTGTTAATTCAATTCTCAATTCTTGTTCTTAGTTGCCATACTTCAAAATATGATTTTTGCATTATTGCTTGATCACCAATTCTGTTGTTTATTATATTCATCTAGCCAAATTACGTAAAGGATCCGTATTTATGTCTTTTGATAGAATCCAAAGTAAGAAGATTAATTGTCGAATGCTTTGATATGGTTTAGGGGATTAATTGGTTGTTATAGTTCTTCTATTCATAATGGGTTATTTTACTAAGTTAAAGACTGCCATCAAACAAGATTATTTTGGTACTAATAATACGTGTTGTTGCCACAATCAATGGATCAACATAATTGAGTGAGGAATCAACCCTAGAATTGGAATTGGTATTGAATGCTTGATCCTTATAGCTTGTAATATGATTGCTTGGTAAGGTTGTGTCCTAGGCTTTTTATCATCATTGATTCTTGTTTGTTTACTTCTCTACAAATTAAGTGTGTTCTCTTTACTTTAAAAATTATTTATTTTAATAGTTAAGTCTTAACTTGTGCTTAATTCTCTTCCCTTTTGATTTTAGTTTGTATGAAGGCGGAAGATCTTTGAAAGAGGATTTGCTACCTTACATTGACGACATCGAAGGACTTTTGAGGAACAAGAAGCAAGGTACCGAAAGTGACGAGAAAAAGTTAATGGAAATCAAAGCAATGGCGGAAATTATTCCAGTTGAGACAATAGGTAATCTTGACATGCCCAGCATTTCACAATCTCCTTCATGCATTGCACTTCCTACCGCTGCTAGGAATTATGAGCTTAAGTCAATTCACCTCAATATGATGCCTTCTTTTTGTGGGTTAAATTATAAAGATCCTTTAAATCATATTTGTGAACTTTTTAATATGGTTTCTAGCATAGCTTTGACTGCAAGAGTTACTGGGGAGCACTTAAAGATGAAGACCTTCCCTTACACATTAAAGGACAAACTAAAGTCATGGTTGAACAGTTTAAGGTCAGGTTCTCTTAACTGATGGATTGAAATTCAAAATAAATTTTTGGAGAAATTTTTCTCTACGCAGAAAATTGATGATTTGAGAAATAAGATCATGCACTTTGAAGAACAACATGATGAATCGTTTTCAAAGTCCTGGGATAGGTTCAACAGTCTTCTAAATCAATATCCTCATCACTCTTTACCTATCTTAGTGCTGATGTGTATATTCTATAAAGCACTAACAGTTTCTAGTAAGGCTGCAGTTAATAACTACGGTGGAGGATCAATTAGAAATAAAACTCCAACAGAATGTCAGACATTGTTTGAAAATCTAGCGATTGAAACTCAACACACTGAAGTAAGAGGTGAGAGACACAATGCTTTCAAGATTTCAAATTTTGATATCCTTTCACAAAATTCTTAGGTTGCTGCGCTTTTGAGTAAATTGGATATGCTATTGGCAATGAATGGGCATGTTTCACCCAAAGAGTTATACGCCATATGCCATGTTCCCGACCATGGGACTATTGTATGCCCATAAGGAGTGGATTTTCTGGAATTTATACAAAAACAAGCCTACATGATGAACTCCTTCAACTGGAATCCAAGGTATGATAATAATCCTAACTTTTATCATCTAGGACAACACTCTCATCCAAATTTTTCGTGGAGAAACCCTCAAACGTTCAGAACCCTCAAGTTTGAACAACCCATCTCAAGCTTCAACTTCTACTTCATTGGAAGATATGGTACGCTAGTTGGCTATTAGTTAACAAAAGTTGGAGGTACAAGTAGGCCAAATTGTTGAAGCACTAAACATGAGGGAGGATGGAAAGTTCCCAAGCCAAACTATCATTAACCCAAGAAACACCGTGCAAACCATGGCTATTCATCTCCGGGGAGGTAAAATTGTTCACAATGATTTGTATATTGCTAACAAAGC
Source organism: Euonymus europaeus (assembly GCA_963580455.1). NCBI lineage: Eukaryota > Viridiplantae > Streptophyta > Magnoliopsida > Celastrales > Celastraceae > Euonymus > Euonymus europaeus. Next base: position 8,799,747 of record OY756957.1, on the reverse strand, counting down.
TGATGCTACATAAAAGAGTAAAAAAACAACAATTCCAAATAAGTTGGGAGATTCTTCCGCCCTTCCAGTGCTCGAGCGCCAGAAGGGCGCCCCAAGAGCAGTCAATAGGCATATGGAGATGCCCTTACAACACTCAAGTGTTGTAAGTGCGCCCAACATTGAAAACTTGGATCCTGTCACTTGATATTATGCTGAGAATGCCTAAGCTCCTCTAATTCCATTCCCAAGTCGACTTAGGATGAATTGGAAACCACCATCATCACAAAGGGAAACTCTATAGAGGAGTAAATACCTAAAGGATGAATCCAACAAAGCTTCAATTACATCACATGATTCTGTGGAATCTTCTGAGTTGCTAGAATTGAACAAACTGGATGAAAATATGGCGGTGCAACTAACCGAAGAGTGTGGTGAGAAATTGCCAAATTCATTGCCACCAAAGCTTAAAGATTCAGGGAGTTTCACAATACCTTGTTGCATAGCCAATAAAAATTTTGAACACGCTTTATTGGATTTGGGTGCATCAGTTAATATAATGCTTCCTTCTATATTTGAATGTTTGAATGTACGTACACTTAAAAAGACCTCTGTAGTCATCCAACTGGCTGATCGATCTATTCAATATCCAAAGGGAGTGCTAGAAGATGTTTTAGTTAAGGTACATGGACTAATTTTTCCAGTTGACTTTCTGGTACTTGATATACAGGATCTCCAAGGTCATAGAGAAGAAGCTTGGCTAGTTTTGGGTCGACAGTTCATGAAGACGGCAAGGATGAAAATTTATGTGCATGAAGGCACAATATCAATGGAAAGTAATGAAGACACACTGACTTTCAGTCCTAAGGCTACACAATAAGAGAAATCGATGGAGAAGATAGTCAAAAGGGACAAAAGAAGTTTGACACTTCAACACAATGCATGGAAAATGGGCTTCCAAGTTCACTAATTTAGCTATTAGAAAAGCTAAGTCTCACCTAGACTATAACTAAAGCGCTTGGTGGGAGGCAACCCACCTAGGTAATTTCGTTTCATTCTATTGTCATTTATCTTTATTTCTTTCAATTTTTGTTTTTGTTGAATAGTTTATTTCCTTTTCATGCGAGAAATCTTATTACAAGTGCTGGAAGAAAATGCTGTTCCGAAACTATTGAAAGAAAATTTCATGGAACAGCTCAGAATGAACTAGACTGAGAGCTATATATGCAGGGAAAGCTATGGATGTCTACTTTCTATAGAATTTTATAGTTTGTCTATCGGAGTTCATACGACAGAGATATTGAAGATTTTTTGAGGATTGCGCAGTGTCAAAAAGTTACTCTAGAATTAAATTTCTGAATGGCTTCAATGTCAGGTTGTGTCTCTCTAACTCCAAAAATTTATGATATTTTTCACTTTATTTTATACACTGAGGACACTACATATTTCAAGTGTGGGTGGAGGATTTAATTAAAAAAACTTTTTGAATGTTTGTGGATAATGTTTTGGTAAACCCTCGCGAGACTATAACTTGTCCTACTAGGGGAACCTAGGGGTTTAAAGGCTTGTAGTACGTGCTAAGTACTATCGTGTATTCCTACAAAAGTGCATTTTTAATAAACTAATCAGATTTAGATTTATGTGTTTGGTTCCATGCTCCTCCACCGTGATGAAATTAATTTTGTTCTATTTGATCGTTCCTATAAATATGATGCTTAATTATGTGAGTAGAAAGCTAAACTTTACATGAATCATTACGTGACATAGGAAATCAAAAGTTTCATGCTATATCTCATCACATACATACTTAAGGAGACTTAACCCTGTGAGATTTGAGCCTATCGTTTATTTTGAGGGATTTGTTTCTTACTTCATATATTCTTTCGTGCTTCCATGCTTCTTTCTCATCTCATTCTTATTTCAATCACGAACCAAAAATATGTCCCTGTGATTTGATGTCTTGATGGATTTTTCTTATGATAACTAGGTCAAGTTTAAGAGATGAAAGTAGGCCTTCTTTTACTTCGTTTGAGCCTTTTTAGCCTTCCTCGTTATATGTTTACCGCTAGAACCCCTTTTGAGTCTAAACACAAACTTTTCTTAATGTACCCAACTGACTACTTGTGCTTAATTTCCAGATTTGCTGACTTATTGGAAATTAGCATAATTTGTGTGCTTAAGAGAACCATAAGTTTGACAGAAAGTTGTTTATCTTGGATATATGTGCTTATTGCTAATCATGTAAATTTTTGATATTTTGGGATGACAAAAGACACCAAGTGTGAGGGTATGACAGATATCGCTGGAAAAAAATTGAAAGGTTTCAAAAAAAAAAGCTTTGAAAGGAAAAAATGGGAAGTTTTAGAAAAAGAAGAAAGAAAAAAATGCTGAATGACAAAATGGAAAAGAAAAAGAAGAGAGCAAATGGCTTAAATAAGTGAAGTGAATAATTTTAGAAGATGGGAAGTGAAGGATGGGGTATGATATGTTAAGATGATGCATTATTTGAATTTATTTGATGGTTCTCTTCAAGCTTACTTGTGTTAAAAGAAAACTCCTTTGCCAATATTCCTATCCTCTTACCTTTACGTTACAAGCCTAAAATCCCTACTTGATCTTAGATTAACTTGGTTTGAATTTGAGAACGGTTCAAGACATATGTCATGATTCTTGGTAAGTGATTTCTGTTGATGGAACTCATATTATGATACTTCTCTTAGCCATCTTTCATTATTATTTGTATGTGGACTTTCATATACTTCCATTCATCCTTTTTCACCCACATACACAAGAGAGATTTATTATAGCCAACTTCAAGTGTGATTTCTTTCTTAGTGATATTTTGGTAAGATTTGAAGTTGAAGCTAAGAGTTATGTGATGAGTGACTGGTATGTACTTGAGATAGATGTGGTGGTAAATTTATTCTAGTTTTGTTTATACTTCTCTTGTGGAATTTTTATTTATTATTTATAGTTGCAATTTTATGGGTTAAATTCCTGAGACTAATAGAGGCATGAAACTTGACTGTGTTGGGTAGTTTAGTTAATTTTCTCATGGACGAGAAACAAATAAGTGTGGGCGTATTTGATGTGTGTATTTTATACCACATTTACATGCATATTTTGATACACAAGTGCATTATTTTGAATCAAGATTGAGTTGCTAATTTGGGATTTTATATGTTTTACATGTAGGAGGGTTGGTGCGAAGTTGTAGCTGAATTGGAGCACATTCAGACAAAAATCAGCGAAAAACGCCCTTCCAGCACCCTTCAGGCGCTCCAGCACTACAAAAGACAACATTTGATAGATTAGAGCGCTTGAGCGCCCTGACCAAACATGACTTTTCAGTATACGGGAAAACCTAGTTTAACTAGATTTTTGGTCCTTGAACGTGTAAACCTAATTGGGGACTTCTAGGAGACTTTTGTTAGGTATAAATAGGCTACAAAAATATGGAAAAAGTGTTAAAAAACTTTGCATAGGTTGGAATTGCTCTCGTTCTTGAGGCAGATCTTCTTCCTCCTTCCTCCACTTTTGTGTATCAATTCATGGTTTCTTCTTCCCTTGCTTTTATATTTATTTTCATGGGTTGTAACTAAACTCATATCTAGGGTTTGACCTATCCAAGCATGAATATTATGGGTTGATCTTTATTACAAGTGTTTAATTCAATTCTCAATTCTTATTCTTAGTTGTCATGCTTCAAAATATGATTTATGCATAATTACTTGATCACTAATTGTGTTGTTTATTATTTTCATCTAGCCAAATCACATAAAAGATCCATATTTATGTCTTTTGGTGGAATCAGATTTAAGAAGATTAATTGACGAATGCTTTGATTCGGGTTTAGAGGATTAATTGGTTACTATAGTTCTTCTATTCGTAATGGGTTAATTTTTACTAAGTTAAAGATTGCCATCAAACATGATTAATTTGGTACTAATAATACGTGTTGTTTCCATGATCGATGAATCAACATAATTGAGTGAGGAATCAACCCTAGAATTGGAATTGGTATTAAATGCTTGACCTTTATAGCTTGTAATAGGATTGCTTGGTAAGGTTGTGCCCTAGGCTTTTTATCATCGTTGATTCTTGTTTGTTTGCTTCTCTACGAATTAAGTGTGTTCTCTTTACTTTAAAAATAATTTATTTTAATAGTTAACTACATCTTTTTGATTGAACTCGTCTCTGTGGGATCGACCTCGTACTTACACCTTTTGTGCTATATTAGTACACTGGTGTACTTGCGAGTATTTTAACATCAGCCGTCCTATCAACAAAGTGTTAGTGGACAACAGATCAGCAGCAAACACAATACCGGTCTCGGTGTTAAGCATTCTTGGTCTGACAGAAGATGACTTGATCCCAACAGATGTCACAATCGATGGATTCTTTGGAGAAGTCATCAAGGCAGTAGAAGTGCTACCAGGACAACTGACAGTAGGCAGTATGACCTCTCTAACTGCTTTCTTTGTCATTAAATCCAATGCTAGATATCATGCTTTGTTAGGAAGGGGCTGGATACATACCAACTGATGTGTACCGTCTTTTCTACATCAATTGTTGTTGTTTTGGAGGGACAACAATGTAGAGATGGTATGGGCAGACCATAGGCCATTCAAGGTTAATTCAAACAATGTGGAAGCTGGATACTATGATGATAACATGGGACCAAACAAATTCTTTGGTCACATCAATAAAGAAAATCCAAAGTATCTGTCAGTGTCTAAGGCAGAGTTCAATTTCATTCTGAGGAAAGCAAAGGAGATGATCCGGCCTAAGGTAGTTGTGCCATATAAGCCGACCTCTATTCCTATCATAGAAGAAGTCCCATGATGCCTCTTTCTTCATCATAGGAGAGGGGGTAGTGCCGGCCGCAATCAGAAAAGCACAGGTGCAGGCCGCACTGGACAGACTGTCTGGAGATCAAGAATGGGAACAGAACGGAGCAGAGATGATATTTGAAGATGAAGAGGATGATGTTGAGGGCAAAGAAATCCAAATTGAAGATCTAAAGAAAGCACAACCTAAGTTGGACAATTTGAAAGCAGATGTGGAAGACCCGTTGGAGGAAGTGAATTTGGGAACATAGTAGGACCCACAACCTACTTACATTAACAAGCTCTTGGACTGCAATACCAAGGTAAAGTTAATCAAGCTATTAAAAGAGTGTCATGATTGTTTTGCTTGGAATTATGATGAGATGCCAGGTTTAAGCCGAAAGTTAGTACAACATCGGCTTCCAATCAAATCTGATTGCAGAGCGATCGAACAAGCTCTAATGAGGATGTCAATAGAAGTGGAGCTCAAAGTCAAAGAAGAAATTCAGAAGCTGCTCAAAGCTAGCTTCATATGACGAGTACGCTATTCAGAATGGCCTTCCAATATTGTGCTAGTGGTCAAAAGGAAAGGTAAGATCCGAGTATGTGTTGACTTCAGAGATCTAAATGCAGCCACTCCAAAAGACGTTTATGTCATGCCAGTAGCTGATATGCTGGTTGACAATGCATCAAAGAACGAGATTTTGTCTATGATGGATGATTATGTCGGATACAACCAGATCTTTCTTGCAGAACAAGATACTTCCAAGACTGCATTCAGATGTCTTGGGCTCTGGGAACCTTCGAATGGGTTGTCATGCCATTCGGTCTCAAGAATACAAGGGCACTTACCAAAGAGCAATGAATGCCATATTCCATGACATGATCGGGTACTTCTTGGAGGTGTACATAGATGATATTTTTGAGAAATCCAAGAAAGTTGCTGATCATATTGCACATTTACAGAAGAGCTTTGACATAATGAGATCACAACAGCTAAAACTTAATTCACTTAAGTGTGCATTTGGGGTAAAGGCAGGAAACTTCCTAGGATTTTTGATTCATCAGAGATGAGTGAAATTGAATAAGAACAAAGTCAAAGGAATCATGAATGTAGTCACACCAAAAAACAGCAAAAAACTGCAGCATTTTTTGGGTCAGGTAAATTATCTGAGGCGATTCATATCTAACCTGGCAGGGAAAACAAAAGAGTTCTCAAACTTACTGAAGCTAAAGAATGAAGAAGAATTTAGATGGGAACCAAGACATGAGGAGTCCTTCTAGAAGATCAAAGCATATTTATGCAATTCATCTGTGTTGGCACCTCCAGTTCATGGCAGACTGCTGAAGCTTTAGCTCTCAGCCTCTCATGATTCCTTAGGTTGCTTGTTGGCACAAGACAACGACCAAGGACATGAGTAGGCCATTTATTACTTGAGACGGGTATTGACTGAAACTGTGGTTAGGTATGCTGTAACATAAAAATTATGTTTGGTTCTATACTTTGCTTATACGAAACTCAGACATTATCTCATCAGAGCATAGAAACATGTTATTTCAAAATTTGATTTATTGAAATATATGTTATCCAAACCAATCATGATTGGCATAGTAGGGAAATGGTCGCTGGCCTCGACAGAATTTACCCTCATATGGAGGCCGCAAAAAAGCAGTTAAAGGACAAGCATTGACAGACTTTCTTGTAGGCCATCAATCATTGGAGTTTCAAAAAAAAGAAGAGGAGTGATCGCCCATGTATTTTGTAGACCAGAACCCTTGGGTGCTTAAATTTGATGGTTCAAACACAGATAATGCAGTAGGAGCAGGAATGGTAATTGAGTCACCTGAAGGTACTAAATCCACATTGTCATTCAATCTGGATTTTGACTGCACCAAAAATCAAGTAGAGTATGAGGCTCTCCTGATTGACCTAGAAATTTTGAAAGAACTTGAGCAAGGGACGTCAAGGTGCTGGAAGATTCACAACTTATAGTAAGGCAGCTGATTGGAGAGTACAAGTGCAACAATTTGGCTTTGGCACCATATTACGTTGCAGTCGTCCAACTGATAGCCGAGTTTGAAGAAGTCACACTCAATTATCTACCAAGGGAAGAAAATTGGCAGGCCAACGAATTAGCTCAGATCGTTTCAGGATTGCAAATGTTTGTGAATTTGACGCATAGGATTATTCTGGTAGAGAAGCCCCAACACCCATTGATCAAAGAGAGGGGCATGCCAGCAGAAGTTCTGAATGTTAAAAATTTGGCAGCTGATTGGAGGCAGCCGATTGTGGAGTATTTAAAGAATCCAAATCTCAGGACACCCAGAATTATCAGAATGTTTGATCAGCACTACGTGCTGATCGAAGGAGAATGCTATAGAAAAGGGTACGACAGTTTGCTTTTAAGTTGCCCCAATTTTGTAGATAGTATGGAAATATGGAGTTATGTTCATGAAGGATTGTGTGGAGCTCACCAAGCATGAATCCTGATGCGTTGGTTGATTAGATGACACAAATATTTTTGGCCTACGATCTTAAAGGATTGCATCAGATATGCATAGAGATGCAGACAATGTCAGAGGTTTGGAAGCATTCAGAGAATCCCTGCTGCAAAAATTCACCCGATTGTCAAGCCATGGCCATTTTGGATTTAGGCCATTGACATAATCGGGAAGATCCATCCAGCCTCTTATAAGAACGACAGTTTTTTGGTGGTTGCGACAAATTATTTCACCAAGTGGGTTGAGGCTATTCCAAAAAAGAAGGTGGAACAAAGCAATATGATGGACTTTGTCAAAGAGCATTTGATCTATCGCTTTGTGATCCCAGAGTCAATCACAACTGATCAAGGTACAATGTTCACAAGAGATGAATTCAAAACATTCGCTGAAGATTTTAGGATCAACCTAACTAATTCAACTTCTTATTACACTCAAGCCAACGGTCAAGCGGAGGCGAGTAATAAGATTCTCATCAACATCCTAGAGAAGATGATTAAAGAAAATCCTCGAGCGTGGGATAGAATCCTTCAAGAAATTTTTTAGGCATACAAGACAACAAGGCGTTCAAGCACTAGTATGAGTCAAATATTACAGTTTGGCATTTCTGTTTAGTCCAATATCTAGTGAAGCACTTTCCCGTGGATCTAGAGTTTCTTGAGGAGTCGTAGTGAGATTATGAGTGACCCCTTTCCTCTTACAATCGCTTGCTGATTTTAGCACATTCACATTCATTTTCCATACTTTGAGACTGATTGTAAGTCTCTAGGACACTTGTACACACTGTCTCGTCACTAAGGGGCGGAATTGACCTATTTGGCAAATTATAGCCAAATAGAGGCAACAATACTATTATTTGCCTCGAAGTCACACTACTCAAGTATGCCCTTCCGTCATCATCCCTTAACTCCAAACCAAATTGGTTGATTGTCTCAAGAATTCCACATTCTTGCAAGAATAAACTAGCAGTACCATGCTTCTGACTCAACGCATCCACAACTACATTGCTTTACTGGGATGGTATTACAAATTGAAATTAAAGTCTTTCAAGTACTTCATACACCTCTTTTGCCAAAAGTTCAACTCCTTTTGGGTGAATAAGTAGTTGAGGCTTTTGTGATCCGATGTAATCCGAAAAGACTTCAAATCTTTCCCCATAAAGGTAATACCTCTATTGCTTCAGAGCAAACACCACTTCGCCAACTCTAAATCATGAACTGGATAGTTCTGCTCGTGTGTTTTCAGCAACTGTGAGCCATGACTACTCTATCCAATTGCATCAACACACAAACCAACCCAACTTTGGATGCATCACAATACACTTGATATCCCACATCTCTCTCAAGAGCCACTAACACTAGAGGTGTTGTCAACCTCCTATTCAATTCCTTAAATGTTTCTTCATACAAATTTGTTCATACAAACGGTGTAACTTTGTTTATGAGCTACATCATGGGTGTGAGAAGTCCTGAATGAACACCTATTCCACCTTAGAGAAATTAACTGCTATGCCTTCTTGAGTAATCACGTGCCCTAGGAATTTAACTTCCGTGCCCCAGAATTCAAACTTGCTCAATATGTCATATAATTGACTCTTCCTCAAAGTCTGGAACACTAACTTTAAGTGCTCCTTATGTACCTTCTCTATCGAAGAACATATCAAGATATTATCGATGCATATTACTACAAACTTGTCAAAATACAGTCGAAGAATCCTTTGCACTAGGTCCCTGAATACCGTCGGAGTATTCATCAATCCAAACAGCATCACCATGAACTCATAATGACTATACTGGGTGCTAAACGCCATCTTTGGAATATTCTTCTCCTTGATCCACAACTGATGATATTTTGACCCCAAATCTTTCTTTGAGAAATGCCTAGCAGCCCTCAACTAGTCAAACAAGTCATTGATTCTAGACAACAGATATTTGTTCTTCATAATAACCTTGTTCAATTACCTATAATCAATACACATTCTTAATGATCCGTCTTTCTTCTTCACAAATAACATTGGTGCTCCCCACGGGGACATACTCGGTCTGATGAACCCCAAATTTGATAACTCGTCAAACTGAGTCATCAACTCTTTCAATTCTACTAGAGCCATCCGATATGGAGGAATCAAAATCGGCTTCACATGTGGATGTAACTCAATGGAAAAGTCAATCTCTCTCTTTGGTGACAATTCGACCAACTCTTCTGCAAATACATCCATATACTCTTTTACCACATATATAGGTGTAGTAAAATTGCCCCTAGGCGCTGAAGTAGTCAAACTTGCTACTCTACAATCCTTATATGAAGGGTTCTCCATGAAATGAGGACACAAAACTTCCTATGTCTGCTATGCCCCATTACTCTCTCATATCTATACATAGACATTACTTTATCGTAACCTGACTTCGATACCAAACTATGACTCCCCGACCCTAGAGGTGCTACTATTATACTATTCAATTTATACTTAGTTATATCTCAACTAAGTTAACCTCAATTTCTAGAAAAATTTGATAGTACCTCCCCGTAAATCAGAGAGTGCCCAGCTGGATGTAGGGATGGCATGGGGTCGGATTTCTCAAAATCCATATCTAATCCTAAATAAATATTATGTATCCATATCCGTATCCATATACTACGGATAAAAAAAATCTAAATCCATATCCTATCCATCGGATTTCGGATTTTCTCCACAGATTTCAGATTTATCCATTCGACACATATTGTGCTAGTCTATGACACCAATTAAAATTTCATGATTCGTGAATCTAGGAACATAAACCAAAGTTTAAAGTACAAATACTATCAAAAATCATCCAGCAACATAGAAAATTCTCTAGAATCAAAGTCTAAACTCCTAATTACATAAAATATTACAAATCAAAATGTTTGCATCAACTAACAAATTCAAAATGAATTATCATATTCAATCATTTGTCACATGTAATCTCGGATCCTACAATTATCAAAAACAACAGGTCAACAACTTAATATTTGAATACTTAAATTGCAATATGAATTAAAATTTATTAGTTATAAAAGTTAATATCTTCATCATGCACATGAATATCCTCTTCATAAATCGGTGCATAACCATCTGAAACAAACAAGTCATCTCCACCTAGAAAAAATATATAAAAAGCAAACTAAGATTAACATTTTACGACATTGGAGGACTTGAGCCATTCATTCAATGCAAGTTTAATCTTGCAAATCACAGGAAAAAACATATTGGCAGTAGGATATTTTTTCCCATAAAATAACTCAATGACACTATAAAATAACTCCAGCCTATCGCAAACATCCTTTGCAGTCTCCCATTCTATCTCATTAGGCACAAGCACATAGTGTGTCTCAAAAAACTTAAGTCTAGGAAACACATTTTTATAAGCTAAAGCAGTTTTAAGCATTAGATAAGTGGAGTTCCACCTTGTTGGATAATCCAAACCCAATCTTCTAGTACAAGGAACTTTCATTTGTCGACAGACATCCTCAAATCTTTCTATTCTTTTCAGAGATGCTGTCCAAGAAACTACAGTGTCCCTGACATTATCAATGGCATGCTTGATCACATCTAAACCAATCCTAACAATAAGGTTTAAGATATGTGCATCACAACACATATGAAGTAAAGACCCGTCATTCAATAAGCAATCAGCACTCAATTTTACTTTTATCTTACCAATCATACTGTCATTAGTGGAGCAATTATCCACTGTAATAGCGGATAACCTTGAGTCCACATTCCACTACAACATAGCATCAATCAACACCTCCGTTAGCACATCACTTGTATGAGGGCAAGGGACATAAATAAACCTGAAAAATAAAATATAAAATTATCAATGAAGTAAAAATCAATAAAACAATTATATTTATTTAAGAAAGAACAATCAACTTCAGAACTTTATCCCTCTCTTCTCCATAAATCTTCATGATATCTTTCTTCGCCGTATTACGGCAAGGAAAATTGAAAAGAGGTTGCATGGTAGTTACGAAATCTCTAAATCCTCTATGCTCCACCACCGAAAGAGGATAATCATCTTTGCTAATTTATCTCTTCCCTATTTTTCATTATATGCACCAGAACTAACATCTCCTTTCGAATTAGTTTTCAAAATCATTTGTCTTATGTCACCCTACTGCTTTTTTTCTAGGAAACCTATCAAAATGTTGCTTCAAATGCGGCGTACCATAGGACGATTTACCCATAAAAACTTCTTACAATAATTGCATTGGGCTTTCTCTTCATTATTCCGAACCACATGAGTAAAGTGTTGCCACATAGGACTTCTGAAAGTCTTACCATCTTTTTCTTGTTTGGATTCACAATCAACTGATATTGATTGAGTAGAAAGTCCACCTGAGTTTCCTCCAATTGGAGTTGATTCTTGTGTGCTAGCAACACTGCTGCCGCAAGTGCTTGGTTGTGAATGTGCCATAATCTCTCCAAAAAAAGAGACCACAATAATAAATAGTTATTATTACAAGTTTGACGTCAGGTGAAAATACATTCAAATAGCACCTCTGCAAAAAATTTAAAACAATACCTCAACGATCATCAAATGATGGAAACTGGAAAGACATCTCACATACGAGGATTACAAAATCATATAATGATGCCATAAAAAAAACAATCAGTAATATAAAAGCATTTTAAAAGAGATAACCACTACAGTATCATAAAATCCAGTCCCCACTTCCCATATGCCAATATTCAGGAGCTATTGCCATCATAAAAAAATTTGGACAATTAATAATATGGCAAACTACACTTTCTTCGTCTAAATTCCTTTTCCATTTTCTTCGAAACCAAACAGTTGAACAAAGAAATCGGATCAATTAAATAAAGTGCAAGAACATTAACGAAAATAGAAACAAAACGAAATGAATGAAAAAATGAAATACATATCAGCTATTTTAATTATATGCAAACCCAAAACAACCCGAAACAAGTAAACGAAAATAGAGGAGAGTACCTTCAAACTAACAAGTTAAGGGCGAAGAATGGCAGCTGGAGAGGAGAGTAGGGAAGTCGGAGACTCGGAGATGGCAATGAGATGAAGGCGGCTGAGAAATGAAATGAAGAACATAAACTAGGTTAGGGTTTCATCGTTTGACTTTATATGCAATAAGCTAATAATTTAAATTGTAATAAAATATAAATTATGGATATATCATAAATTATTATTTGTTCAAAAAAGTATCATATATGTAAGTCGTAGTACATCTATAATAACGTGATACATTTTAGTACATCTGCCCATGATAAATTTTAGACTTTTAGTACATCTGTAATTCTATACATCATAAATTATTATATATTATAAGGTAAGTCTTAATTATAATTTATAACATATAAATTTTAGTACATCTGTATAGTGTAATAATTGACACTTATGTTATAGTTTAATAATTTAAAGTTAAATGTAACCCTAAGACCTTAAGTCCCTAACTACATATGTTATAGTTTCGTAATAACAAGTAAAATGGTAATTCTGTAATTATCATGAGCTATGTTAATTTGTTATATAACATAGTGTATTAGTGTTTAGGGTTAATTATGTCACATGGGTTTAGGGTTTAAAGATATAACTTATATTATCACGGAAGTTTGGGCTTTTACATGGTTATAGTTTTATACTTGATAGTGTTAGGGACATAGGGTTACAATTTATGGTGTTTAATTAGTGTTGTGAGTGTTTTATTTAAAATTTACAGTATTACGGATTAGAATTTGTGGTGTTAGATCAAGGTTTACACTTTACAGTGCTAGGATTAGGGTTTGTGATGTCTTATTAGGATGTTCAGTGTTAGAATTAAAGTTTACAATATTAGGGATTTTAATTTGTGATGTTAGGTTAGAGTTAGGGACTTAGGGTTTGTGGTGTTATAGGTTAGAGTTTACGGTGTTGAGGGGTTAGGGTTTGCAATGTTAACATGTTACATTAGGGTTTACAAATTACAATTAGGACTAGATTTATAGTTTTTAATGTTATTGTTAGGTTTAGGGTTTACAAATTACAATGTTGGGGTGGGGTTTACATTATTGTGTTTTTACTTTTTAGTATTAATTACTAACTTTACTAATTAGAGTTTTAAAAATATTAGTAAATTGAATATTTGAATTAGTAGTATGAGATCATATCACATTATATATTGTTATTAAAAATTACAATTAATTTATATTACAAAAAAAAATATTTATATATATGTTGACAATTATAATGTATATAAATATATTAATGATATTAATTGTCAATTACATAATTGTATATGGACTATATTATATATATATATATATATATGTGTGTGTCTGGTAGAATCGGATCAGATATCCGCACGTTCGGGTCGGATCAGATACAGATTTCGGATTGGATATGCCTGAATCCTTATCCAATCCATATTCATTCAAAAAAATTCAGATTTTATCCATATCCATATTCATTATCCAGTCAACAGATTTTTCTACTATTTGATCGAATTGGATCGAAAATCCACGAATATGGACACATTTGCCATCTCTAGCTGGATGTATGCAACAATAGTTCAATAATCACATCTATGCATAATAAGGGCCTCAGGCCAACTAACTTCAATAATTTTCCATCGAATCACATAAGCATGCAATATAGCAATAAAGGATTCATGCATACTATCCATTCTAAGATAAGTGGTCATCAATCGGTCTGGGAGTCTCGATCACATGGTGCACCATCTCTACTGAACCAGTCATCACACCGAATAGGTGTTTCAAGAAGCGTATAACATCCTAGTGCATACAAGTACTAATAAGAAATAATAGTGTACAAATTTAGACCCTCCTAACAATACCATCTCTAGTCCATGTGGCAGCTATGTCGTCAACGCTCTTATAGAGTTGCCTCTTCGATACCAGAATCACACTCAGTTGAGATAGAAAAAGAAATGAAGGGTGAGCAATGGCTCAGTAAGAGAAAAAGATTAATAGTAGGATATAAGCAGAATGTTAAATAAAGTTTGATGCAATAATATGTTTATAATATGAACAAAGAAGTAAACACCGCAATACATCCAAATCATGTCGATTCCCCATGAGTCCTTACACGTGACACCTCAACATCCATTCCAACCCATCGGTAAACACTGCCACCTTATATTACTCATGAGAAAAGACCTCATGCGAGACCAGTGTCACACCCAGACACATTTAGGTTCGATCAAAATCAAACCCTTGGGATTTTCGTGTGTTGCCTCACATGAAATTTGTTTTGCTCGAGTCAAGTCAAGACTAGCCACCATCCTTCCATGTGACATTCAAACATCCTAAGGGTCTACAAGCCCATACTCGCACACCCCAAGCATTTCTAATGCACAACAATGCATATGGATTGATTTATACATATAGAACCTACATATACATATCTACCACATGATGCATGATCAAGAGTAAACCATGCTCGATATAAGACCGACATATAACATGTATGTAATTTACACTAATTTCTCACATTAAATAAATTAAATGGTGCTCATTCTTCCTTGGACACAATCAAGGCAAGAACAAAAATAATATGGAAAAATGAAGGATTGAAACGGTCTTTAGGAATAAATGAATGAGTACGAACAATAATGGGTAAGAAATCACCTACCTCAAATCCATGCCAATTGCAAAGTTGGAAACTTATAATTTCTAGAGTTTGAGTTTCTGAAGCTATCATATGGAAATTCACGACTCATTTCACAACCAATAAACCTCCAATAACCTAACAAACATAAGTCAAACCAAAAATCCAAGAAAAACTACCATTCTCTCTCTAGAAATGTCAAATTCCCAAATCCAAGCCTTCAAGCTTGAAAATCCATGAATTGATAATTAGACTGGTAAATACCAACATAAATAACCTCAAATCAACCTATGTGGTCACTCTAAAGCATCGATTCAAAGTTCCAACAAAACTGACAAAAACTCTAGATTCTAGGAATCTATGGAACTTACCTCAAATCTTCCAAACTTGCAAAAACCTTGTTGATTTTTCTTTCAATCTTCAATCCAAGCTCAAATCTCACTAGAATCACTCTCTCTCAATATTTTTATCTCATTTTCTCTTTTCTTCCTATGGTTCGGCCAAGACTAAAAAATACCTAAGCTCTGTCTCTATTTTCTGGCTTTAATGAACAAAAATTTGTGGAGTACACCTAGGCACACTTGATCCTATCTTTCCCTGGTGACTAATGGATTGAGTGCCCATTTGATTGCGCCTAGGCATGTAGTGATGTGTGCTAAGCACTCATTACTCACATCCCCTCTCAATTTTTTTCGTAACTCTCTGGACTGGGAATCCTGCACCTAGGCATGTGGTACTAGGCACCTAGGCACTCCTAACTTGCACCAACTTTGTTCAATCTATATTGTGCGTTCCTAGCACTCTTGAACTTCTATAAAACATGTCTTTTCTTATTTTTCTTGTCTTACTAGTTCATATTTGGCGTCGGGTGTTACAAAGAATGTCCTTATGATGACATCCATATGTTGTTCCATATGCAATATGCTTACAAGTCAGGTGCTCGTCTTGGGGTATCCTATCTTGTGATTCAACTCGCTAGACTGACTCTCACTTTTGACGATGGACAGGCTATTGAAATATATAGCTTAAAAAAAATTATGGTGTTAGCAAGAGTAATATATGAAAAAAAATTTGGATAAAATTCGTTTCATCAATACAATTTAATGGGCATCTTTGATGAATCGATCAATTTGTTTTTGGATCCTCGGTAGGATGAACTTATATTATTCCCACATGCATCATTGGTATCAAGGACTAGAAGGGTCCAGTAGTTGACTGAATGGCGATTCCCAGTAGAATGAAGTGGAAATATCACATATTTATACATTGTGATTCCCTTCGTGAGATTCTCTGATACAAATTTTTTCAATAGGTCATGCTGACTAGACTTCAAGAATGACATTGATGAACTAGTTATCACTATGAAATTCTCTCCCATTTGCACTTGTCTTCCCATTTGGGATATTTTGTTGATGTCGTATTAAGTACTTGGTGTATACATTTATTAGCTGAAAAATGCATTCCTTGAATTAACTAAAAATGGAATAAACAACAAGACATTATACCACTATCATAGAACTTAACATTACAAGAAAAGCACTAATTACTAATGGATATTACTATCAGAAAAATTGTTATCAGTATATACCAATGGATTAACGATGAAAAACAGGTTTGAAACTTTGCCTGTGAAATGACCAAATACAGATGGATTATTCTGTCGATAAATTTTTGCACCTAATATATTACAAAATGTACCTATGAAAGTTTGCCACTTCCATTAAAGTTAGCAAAGGTTCATAATGTGTTCCATGTTTCTATGCTTCAGAAGTATGAGCTGGATCTGTCGCATGTGTTATATTGGATCGTTGAAGAAGATGGAGCTACACTCTCAGACTGCCAGGATAAAGTCATGAGGTCGAGTGTGATGCCACTATTGAAGGTGATATAAATGTATCATAAGGTGGAAAAGGCAACTTGGGAGCTAGAGTAAAAAATGAGGGAGAAGTACCCAAGTTTATTCAAGAATTCAAGTACGTAGTTAAATTTAAGGACAAAATTTCTTTAATGAGGGGAGGGAAGGATGTGATGACCGACCCTAAATATTGGTACTAGAACATTTAAAAGTCAAAAAAATTATGTATTTGAAAGTTTTGTAAGTGCTAGGCATGCCTAGGCGTGCAGAACAGACACCCAGAAGAGTGCCTAAAGTAGAGGCAAATGTAGGGAGAAATTATGGCAACATGCCTAGGAGGACACCTAGGCATGTGTGCCATTCGCCCAGTCCAGAGTCCCTTTTAGGGAATTTTGGACAGGAACTGTGCGCCTAGGCATGCCCAAGGGGCGCAGTCAGAGCAATTTCAGGCTCATACTCTCTATGTGCAGTGGAAATTCTAGGCATAATCAAATCAAAACTAAGATGTGCTTCATATATTACAGGAGCTGCGACGAGATCCTTACCTAACTTTTACCCGTCGTGGACCGTATGGTGGTCCATCTTCCTAGATTTTCTCTTCCATCAGGTTGTATAGTTCTAAGTTTGTCTTCCATTTTGTTCTTTTCTTTCTATATTTGTATGAAGCTTTTGAGGACAAAGCTTGCTTTTAAAGTGTCGGGTGAGAGTACTTTATTTACGTAGTGCGCATTGTGGATATTTTCTTATATAATTTTGGATACATACCTATCATATTAGTTTAAGATCATAGTTATTTAATTTTATCTTTACCTTTCTATATGCTTGAGTAAATTATTAAAGTCTAATTGATTGCATAATAAACTAATTCACTTGCACTGAAATGTCGTCGGGCATGACTTGGATAAATATGTGTTAAATGTGGTTTTTGTCTGAGATGAGCTAGGGCACTAGGATAGTGATATTTTGGTACTAGTTATTTATATCATGTACAATATATTTGACAGCTGGTAGCTTGTATGAAAAAAATGTTGATAAACATGTTCCGCTCTTGTGTCTCGTTGAGTAACTGGGGCTCTTGTGTAACCAACTCAAGCTTCGTGTAAAAAAGTGAGACAGACATGATGAACATTCTAGGCTAGCTTAACTTTGAAGCCTTTTTAACTCGAGTAATTGACCCAAAGGGTGTTTTATCACCTAATGTCCTAAGCCAACTGGTTGGGAGTCATTGGTTGAGAACTCACTACATGGGTTGACTAGAAAGCTTAATGGAATAAGCATTGCACAGTCCTAGTAAAAAAGAAAAAAAAAATATAAATGAATGTGCATTGGTTATCTTGTTGTTCTTGGGAGTCTTGGAATGTGACTATGTTTAATGCATATAACCTCTTGGAAACCACACGTTTTACATTTTCCTTGCACATCACATCACATCACATTAAATGAGTAACTGAGTAGACACATTTTTTCGTTGAGTTTATGGTTTGATTTAAGTGTGGGGTGTTTGCGCTCATGTGATAGAAACATTTGTGGGTATCTTCTTGTTATCCCTCAGGAGACAAAACTCCTCCACTAGGGACACCTAAGGGTTTAATGGCTTGTTGCATACGCTAACTACGTCCGCGACTCCTGCGTCAATGAGTTAGAATATTATTTTTCATAAATATATCTAAATTAGTTGTACTCGGGGATGAATAAGGTTTAAGTGTGGGGTGTTTAATATATATGAATATACCTATTATTTTTGGTAGTAGTCTCTCTCTTTTATGCCTTTAGCGTGATTAATTCAATACATTTATCTATTGCTTTAATTTTTATAAGTAATTTGTGGACAGAAAACAAAGCTACAAATAGGGGCTGAGCTGACAAGTTTGAAGCTAGACTAGATGGCCAAACTATTCTAGGCAGATCTCTCAACATGCCTAGGCACAGCGATAGACCGCCCAATCCAGAAGAAAAGTTGGAAAAAGTATAGGCTTCAATGCCTTGGCGGGGTGTGCCTAGGCACAATTTTCCACACGCCTAGGCACTCAAGTGGACTTTCATTCAAGTTTGAATTATGTGAAACCTTGACGAGACAATTTTGACACTTTGAGCAGCCGGTTTTCAGACCGAAAAATTGAGGAGAGAAGG
Organism: Euonymus europaeus; assembly: GCA_963580455.1. Taxonomy (NCBI): domain Eukaryota; kingdom Viridiplantae; phylum Streptophyta; class Magnoliopsida; order Celastrales; family Celastraceae; genus Euonymus; species Euonymus europaeus. The sequence goes on along the minus strand of OY756957.1, from coordinate 8,780,851 downwards.
AGTTTTCAAGGCTTGGAGAAGAGATTCTTCATCTTGGTTTTGGTTTTTTTTAATCTTGGGTTTAATCAACATGTTTCCCTATCTTTCTTTGTTTTTCTCTCTTTATATGTGTAACTAAACTCTTTGTTGCCAAAGCTAGGATGAAGTCGTGGGTTGAATGATTTGTTATAATTTGATTTATTTGTATATGAATATATTTGGGTACAAATCTAAGGTTTCTATGCTTATTGAAATTATTCTTGCTCTTTGTGCTTGATCACCACTTAGAGTTAGGATGATTTTATTTGATGGAATGGCTAGATGGTAAAATATCAAGTTAATCATGCTCCTTGAAACCTTAGATTTCATTTGTTATTTCTGTTTGGTTAGGAAAAAGCTTGTATGAATCCTATTTTCATGGCTTAATTAATTCTTATGCATATCAGAGCCAATAGGATGGCTATAATGTTATAGAAACATCTTACCTAGACTAATAAGATGGCTAGTAATCGATAAGAATTGACTTTGGTGCCCTAAAACCGACATAGGTGCGGATTAGTTATACTTGGATTGGTAAGTGTGTAAGTGAATTGGTTTTCTTGCAGATCATTGAAACTTGGTGGATTCCAAAGCCTTGGTGTTTCATTTTCTTATTTGAAACTCATTGCATTAGTTTAGTATGGTTTGCATTATTAAATAGAAGAAAAAAACCCAAAAATAATTTACTTTTCTTGTATTTTTCATATATACATAAAAATAGGCATTTGGATCAAGTTATAACTTTGTATCTGTGGATACAATCCCTGTTGACCACTTGTGCTATTCCTCCAACTAGTACACTTGTTAGTAGATTATTTTAAACCCAACACAACACGAGAATTTTTCGGGCTTTTAAAATTCGAGATCAGACAGAACATAGGCATTTTTTGTGTTACCCGATTTTAGAGAGAGAAGTAGAGAAAATTTGAGAGAGAGAGTGATTTTTGGTTGTTTTGGCTAGGATCTTGAAGGATTGTGAGAGACTAACAAGTTTCAAGCAAGATTCAACAAGGTTTCCAAGATTTGGAGGTAAATTTCTTGATTTGAAAATTCTAGGTTTTTGTTAGATTTGTAGAAATATTTGGTTGGTTGAGTTTAATAGTTCTGTAAGTTGATTATAGACTTGATTATGGTTTTATATCTAGGTTCTATTGTTGATTTGAAGTAGAGATTCAACCTTGTGAGAAGTTATAAAGAGAGAGGATAGTTCGTTCTTGGAATAATGATTTAATCCATACTTCTATGTGATAATGGTGATATATTGATGAGTAAATAAGTTCGATTTTGCCATATGTTAGGGTTGGAACCAAAACACAATTCGGGGAAGTTTCCAATTTTGTGTTTGTTTGGATACGAGGTAGGGAAATTATGATCCATTTTCTTTCGTGAAATCCATTGATGCCTAAAAAGTGTTTCGATTCTCATTTGGTCTTGTATTTTGTACTCTTGCCTTAATTGCTCCTAAGGAAGAAAGAACCTAAAATAATTTCATGATATTTCTAAATTTTTGAATGCATACCCGATTTACATGTTCGATCTTATATTGAGCATGGTTTACTATCAATAATGCATCATGTGTTAGTGTGTGTGTGTATATACATACATATATATATATATATATATATGTATATACGTAGGGTCTATATGTATAATTATTTCATAAGCATTGTTGTGTATTAATGATTGCATTAGCTGTAAGAGTATGGGCTCGTACACCCTTAGGATGATTGAATGTCACATGGGATGATTGTCGGTGAAGTCCCGGCTCAAGTTGTGCCAAATGACATTCATGTGAGGCAGCATATGGAGATCCCAATAAGTCGATTGTGAATCGAGTCTAGATCTTGTGTGGGGTGGTTGCGACCACATATTGGGTCATGTATCCATGGTTGGTCTTGAAAGTGGGTGCGCTCACTAAATGTTATTAATTGGTGCCAGTTGGACCAAATGCCGATGACCAAGGGATAAATGACCATTGAGATTGAATTATGTGATTTTATTCATGTTTGCATACATATTATTGCATAAGAAATTTACTTGGAATTCAGTCTTATGATATCTATTGTTATTATTTTACCCTACTGAGCTATCTACTGACTTCTTCATGTTTCTTTTCTCCCCCACAGGTGAGTCCGATTTTGATGCCAGAGATGTGGATATGCAAGAGCGTCGCTGACACAGATAGCCACTTAGGCTTTGGGAGTGTGGTATTAGTGAGAATATTCTCCTATTTTGTGTATAACCTCGATACTTGTGTTATGTTATGATACCTATTTGAACACCTTCTCGGTTTGAGAATTGTGAATAGTCGGGAGGGTATACCATGTGATCAGGACTCCCGGGCTAGTAGAGGACCAAGTGTTCTGGAGTTTATATGCATGATTATGTTGGGGATTGCAATGCATGCTCAAAATTTATGATGTTTACTTGTTGATAGATGGCCCAAGGCCCTGCTAGGTTGTGTATATTGCATGCCATTAGATGGTTGATGCTCTTCCTAGGTTGTGGACGCATGTAAATTGATGGTTTGAGGCTTTTGTTGTTCTAGGTAGGCATCCTCCGATTTATAGGGAGGTGATGCCATATTTTTAAATGGATTGAGGTCAACTTGGTTTTTAAATGACTAGGTTTAATCGATTGGTTGTATTCGTGGATGATTGATAATAAATAAAATTGATGGTGTAGTTTGGTAGATTCAATAGAACCTACCGAGTTTGGGCATCACAGCACCCCTTTCAAGCTCACTCTTCTCAAATTCTTCTTTTTTCCTATTAAATTTGTTTTCAAACTCAAACACTATTTGTTCTATGTCAGTTCCATCCACTTCAAAAGAACCTCTCCCCGAGTTATCATATGAATTGAAAGATTTATCCTCTTTACAAGTACACTAGTGAACAACATTGAAATAATTACAAATCCCCATAGACTCAGATAAATCAATCACATAGGCATTATCATTAATCCGCTTCTAGGGGTGTAAGTTTGGTGCAATGGCTCAGTTTTTAATTAAAACTAAAAAAAATCAAAAATTGAAATTCACATAATCATCTAGACCAAACCACACCAAACTTACCTATATAACCGAAACGAACCAAGCAACCACGCTGGATTTGGCTTTTGGTTTAACCTGTTTAAACCAAAATTTATCTGCAACCAACATTTTCCATACAGCTCTAGTTCAATTCCAAATGTTCAAAATCAAATACAAATTTGAATCTTCAATGGACTTAAATAGATCACTATTAGTTCGTCGGAGGTTCATCTCCAATTCCAAATAAGTACTAGTCTTAGAGATAGAGATGAGATATGGGCTTCTAGTTCTAGGCCTTAACTCCTCAAATTTGATGAGCATAATGGCTACGTAGTATGGGCTATGACATATATGATACAAGTATAAATTAGTATTAAAAAACAAATGTATATATAATTTTGGTTTGAAACCGAGCAATAAATTTTGAAACTAAACTGAAAAACCGAACCTAACTGAACTAGTTTTATCAATTCGATTCACAATCTAGTTTACCGTCTGGTTTGATTCTTCATAACCCTATCTACTTCAACACCTTTTAAGGGTCATACATTTAGGGCTTTACTTTATTGCATGCGCCTACATGAAAAGGCTCCTTCCTAAGGAACACCATAACTCTATCTCTTTCATTAAACACCTTCACTCTTCGATGCTTATCGATCGTAGCTTTAAACTTGGCATTCATTTTCTTCGAGCGACTCCTTACCTCTTTGCGAATTGCCAAAACATCTTTAGTCGTACCCTCTGCAATGACACTGAATCCTGGACCTCTAGGAACCTTCACCAAATCCAAAACATGATTAGGAATAGTAGTATATGAGACAAAAAAAGGAGATTTACCTATGAAACTATGAACTGTACTATTATAAGCAAAATACAACTATGGTAGCAAAAAATTCCAATGCTTCAACTTGTCTGCACAAACACTTCACACCATATTACCCAGAGTTTGATTAGTGACCTCTGTTTGACAATCAATTAGTTGGTGAGCTATAACACTCTTATTCAATTTAGTTCCAAACATCCTCCACAATGAAGGCGCCTTTTATGTGGTTGACCTTTTTCCACCAAGAAATTACGCTTCAAGTCTGTGGACCTTAATCACAATTTTTATTGAGAAATTCCCTGCTTTTGGGCCTCGAATCCTTTACCTCTTTGGAGTTGAGTTGAGTTGAGATGCTATTGCTAATGGTCTAGTGTAGCGTCTTAACTCAACTCCAAAGAGGTCAAGGGTTTGAGGCGAGGAGGCGAGGAATTTCTCAATGAAAATCGTGATTAAGGTCCACGGGTGTGAAGCGTAATTCCTTTGTTGAAAAAACTCACCACAATAATATTGCTTTCTAATTGGACTGTGGGATATTTTGCATCAAGTTCATTGAGATTTTGAGTACGGGCATGCCTATAAGTTTACTCAGAGTATGAAGTTTTTAAGGAGGAAGATGATAGTTAAGATATGGAAGAAAAAATGGATTATCTGATTTTTAGTTTTAAACTGAGTGTATCATATATGTTTTGAATAGTGTTAATTATGGTCGAACGGATCATCATTTTGTTGTGAACAGGGTAAAATTAATGTTTTGAATAGGTTAGCATTTGGTTGTGAATAAGGTAGCATTTCTGCTTTGAAAGGGTTATCATTTGGTTTTGAATTACAACTAATTATTATTGTTTGGGACAAGTTTCCAAATAGCCCCTGAACTTTCAAGATCGCATCTGTTTTGCCCCTGTAGTTCATTTTGAGTCAAATTAGCCCTTGAACTTCCATAAACGTTACCAGTTAGCCTTCCGTTGCCTTTTTCATGAATTTTTTATGACTTGGAAGGTATATTCTGTTTCATTGAATGCATGTAACTTCATGAATGATGACAAAGATTTCATCTTATGTGGACGTATAAAAAATTGACACGTGACTTTTACAAATTTCTTAAGCATTCAATAGTTTCATCATCGAACCTAATGTACAAGTATTATTTTGGATAATTTTTGCCTTTGTACTTACAAAAGAAGATAATTTTATTCCCTGTACTTACAAAACTAGAACCTTTGAACCCCTGAAACATTTGAGAACATATCAATTTCAACCATGAAAGACATACAATAATACATAACAATCATACCATTTCTTAACCATAAAAAACCATCAACTAACATCATTGTGAAAATTTTAGGGCACGTTCAGCCATGTCCTTTCCAAATTAAGAAATACATATCATCAAAATACATATCCAGACAATTAACACTAGATTAATCTTGCTTCCCTCCACGTTTGCTATTTTTTTTCCTGCTTTGCAGTTCCATGAGTGATGACTCTTGACATCGATGTTCCAAGCTGCAATGTAGTGGCCCTAGGAGGAGATTCATTCAATCCAATTGTTCTAGCCATATTAGGAACAGGTGGTTTCCTCAATCCATATGATCTAGGAACCTATGGAGGTGGTGGTTTCCTCAAGGCAGCTACTCTTGTCACTTTGTCACTCGTGGGCTGGCATTTTTTTATAAAAGCACTTCGTGCAACTGTAGGAGAGGTGTGATGCTTGGCCCACTGGCTGAGATGGGTGAGCTAGTTGAACCTAGCCTTTCAGACATTGAAGTGTTGCTTGATGTGGTTTCTCCATTCTTGCTAGGGCACATTTTATTTCTAGAATTATGTCCCTTCCCTTTGCAAATTTTACAACTCATGTTTTTCCCCTCTCTTGTTAACTTGTTCTTCATTGTGATTTCATTGTGCTCTCTTCTTCTTTATTTGGTCTCTCTAGCATTCTCCTTTCTTTGGGTGGTAGCACATGGTCATGCTGATTCTTAGGACACATGGTTTTCCTACGGATTGGCTCAAGAGGTTGCTGATATGCACTAAGGTATCATGCCTAAACGGATACCATGTCTATTCCTTATTGAATTAGTGTTCACTACATCTTTAAACTCCTCATTTTTATTGAAAAACATTCTAAGTTCAAATATAAGGGTACCTTTCTTATGTTTTTAAACAGTATACTTAGGGTGGTCAAAAATACTAAGTGTAGCCCCTTCACTTTCATGATTCACTTCGTCATCATGTGAATCCTCAAAGTCAATCTCCTACAGCAATGCAACGTTTCTCCAACTTCTTTTCTCTCTGGCAGCTAGCATTTCAATGTCTCCCTCAAATGAATCATCCACAAGAAGAATCATATCTTCAACTTTTTCAAAGCCACTGTCACTTGTGGAGGAAGAGTCTGAACTAGACATAATGGGATTTCACCTGAAATATATCATAAATCACTAGATCGGTTTAAACCCCAAAATAGAAACATATACTAGTCGGTTTAAACTCTAACTCAATCTAACCCAAATTGATTCAATCTAGTGTACCTAGGAGAAGATAAATTGCAGCGGCAAAGACAAATTGATCTGGATGATAATGTGAAGGCGGAAGAAGTAACAAAGGCGGAAGAAGTGATTCCAATTTTGGGGTGAAAATTACGGTTTCTGCATTTAAGTGTTAGAAAATGCATGTCATTCTGGATAAAATAATAATATGCCACATAGGCACAAAGAGACATAAACCTAAGAAAAGGGCTAACGGGCAATGTTTATGGAAGTTCAGGTCAAAATGAAGTCTAGGGGCAAAATTGATGCTATCCTCAAAGTTGAAGGACTATTTGGAAACTTGTCCCTTATTATTTTTAACACATGTCAAAATTTCATACACAGTTTTTATTTTTATTAGCTTTCCTATTATTGGCTTAAAAACCATCACATCACTAGTGTATTTTATTAACTTCTTATACCAACATCCTTCCTAACCCACTTCCTTTGCAATTCCCGATTACAAAAGTTAAAATAGTGTAAATACTTTTTTTAATGTTACATGGCATGATACTTTCAAGGCATCAAAGAATTTTCTCCATTCATTCTAGTCATGGTTTATCTCAAAAAGAGTTTTTCTTTTCGATTTTGTTGCTTATTGTTTGATTTGGTGGGTTATTACTCAATTCATCGTTGTTTTTTCCCTTGATTTATTGTGTGTGACTTATTATTTGATTTGGTGCAGACTTGTTGGGTTTGTGGCCGTGCAGCAAGGGGAAGAAAAAGTGAGGAAACTAGAGTTGGTGGTTGGAAAAGAAGATAGAGTTGAGAAAAATGGTAGTAATAGAGTAGAATATGAGGAGGAGTCAAAGGAGGCATGTGTTTGAAGAGACTGAGTGGAAGAGAAGTTTGACAAGACATTTTATAGTAACTAATGTGAAGTCAGAGAAAGGGGAAGAAGGAAGTGTGAGTATGAATCCACCACCACAGATCTGATCCTTTCAACATAGGGAGAGGAACAATAAAGAGAGGAGATATATATATATATATATATATAGAGAGAGAGGGAGAGAGAGAGGAGATATGTTTGTTTAATATAAAACAAAGAGTTATTTTTGAAACCATCAGATTAATCTTGCGGCTTGGGGAGTCCACGGGTTGAAACTAGCGTTTCCTAAGACAGAACCTCCCTCAAATAGGGATGATAACGAGTCGGTTATCCTTCTAATTAATGAATATCAAAACCGTTTCAAAACCATTTAAAAAACCATTTAAATTTTCAAAATCAGAACCTTTCAAGAACCGTTTATCATCAGGTACCCATTTACCGTTTAACTTTTTTTTTCATATATATATTTTTAAAGAAACAAGTATAACAACAAATAAATAATTGGACTAGTGGTTAAATATTTCAGTTATTTAAATAAGTCAGGGATTCGAATCGTTTTACTAATATTTTGCAAAATTTACTTATGATTAAAGATAGGGTCGGGTTTGAAACGGTTTTGGTTAAGGTATCCTAACAATTTATTAATCGGTTCGGGTACTCTAAATCCGGCATCAAAAACTAAAACTGACTTGAAACCATGACGGATTGAAAAAAAATCAAAAACGTTTTCAACGGATAATGCACGGATCAAGTTTTTTTTGCCTTCTACCTCAAATCCGATTTATTCAGCTGTAATTTTTTTTCCTTTTCCTGACGGGATGGAATTGTACCATATATAGTATATACCATTCAATGATTTGTTTTTTCTATCAATCTGTTGTTGGTTTGATTTATGGGGTTTCTGTATTATGGTCTCTCTTCCAAGTTCACAGACAAAACATCATGCAGAGTACAACACATGGAAACAGAGTAAGACAACATATATCATGTAGCAAGATAAGTAAAACTCATATACCACCCCTTCAAAACTATTCTTTTATTCCATCGTTTGGTACAATTTATTTCATTCCTTCTTCAACAACTACCTACGAATATATCAGAACATCTCAAAGAGGTTTAACGAAATGCAGCGATTGAAGAGAGTCGAACATTCAGGGAGTCGTGATACCTGCGACGAGAAAACTTTGTGAGTAGAAGAAGTTCATCGTGCTAAATAGTTTGTGTCAAGATTAATCTAATTCTAGGAAGTAATAATAAATTTTGAGTTGAATAGAGCTTACTTCCACACTTGTAGTGGCGAGGAACCCTCCTTCCGCATCCCTCAACCAGCCGGACAGCGCGATTGAGGTCGATAAGAGCAGCCATATTAGGAGTGATATCACGGCATACGCATTCAATATGTGTTACCCTTACTCGTTGGCAACATTCCGCGGACGGCAGCTTCCCATACAGAACTGGCTTGCATGCATTAACCCCAATCCTTCTCTCTTCCTTGCACTGTGCATCACTTGGACCTGCACTAGCCATCTTCACCTCCCACACCCCCAGAACCCCAAGTATCAGAACAACAACAAGAAGCATTAATGGCCTCGCCTTCAAAGTCTCCATATTTTGTATTTGCCACACCACAGAGTGCCTCCAATGATACTGCATGTGTATATATATATATATATATATAGGAGAGGAGGATACCAGGTGAAGAGGCTTGGAGGGTAAGTTTTGGGTTTTTTTGACTTCCAATAGTTGACGCTACAGCCACTTTATTGCCTTTCTAAAGCGAGGATAGTGGACTTTAGAGAGCTGTTGCACTCTATTTTCCAAAATCAAATATGGAGAAATGTGAATGCACAGTTGCACACCACCTCCACCACATAATTATCAGCGAATCCATGGCGTTTGGGCCCTATCTAACCTTGGAGTTGACGAACAATGTGCGGTAAGTCGGTATACCTGTCAAGGAGTCAGCAATTTACACGAAAATCCCGTATTATTTATAAAGGTTTATATATTTAAAACAAGCCTGATTCGGTGGTCGTTGACTTGTGGAGCAATCATTGGTTTTGTTTGCAGTGACTCGTGGTAGGAGCCTGGAAGTTTCCACCTTGTTAGTCGCTTGCGGAATTTTGATTCAATAAAATAATTAAAGCCATTGACGAAGACCTCGACTTTGAAATATTGCATAGAGTTTGGTGGGTTTTGTTGATTTCACCACTTTGATCATTATGCTATGCACTACTAAAGTTAAATTCAAAATGTCACACGTATCTCATCACTCTGCTTCCAACTACCCCACTGACATCAACCTCGGATTCTGATGACGTCAAAAATGTGTCACTACCGAGAAGACGATCATTGGTCAGACCTGCAGTCAGACACAGATACCAAGGATGTAGATCCTTCCAAGAAGCCGAACAACCGGGCAATCAAGTAGCTGTCCAGCCAGGCAACATGTCAGTCCAGGCAGCTAGGCAGCTCACCTACCAGGCAATCTTCTATGGAGGCAGGTCCTTCCAAGGAGTTGATCAGCCAGGCAGCACTGCAACTGAGCAAAATGAACAAAGGTGAGCTAAAGCCCGCACCAGAGGTAGTCCTCTGGCGTTGGCACTCCGACGCTCAAGTCAGTTCTTATCACAAAATCAGGCGAACTCCTTGGACTAGAGCTCTCAGTTAGCCAGAACTCAAATTGTGACTAGTTAGTCTGCATAATACCTGACTTGTTGAGCTTTATATAGGATTAATGATCACTATTGCAGTGGCTCATTTAATTATGATGGTGGACCGCACTTAACTGCTTTTCATCTTAGTGGATCCAGCTGGTCAGCTTCTTCCCTGGCCTACTCACCAGGATGACTGTCCGGTAGGGCTAAAAAGCCATTTTTGGAGCGCCACCTGCCATGTGGCGAAACACTATTGGTAGGGGTATTTTTGTAATATCAGTTGCCCCCAACTCCCTTATCGAGGCGCCGTTCTGCGCAGATCGATGAGAGGAGTAATTATGCAATGCTATTAATGTGGAGATGACAGCCCAGACCCTCAGATCAACGGTCCATGTTTGCGCGGCTCATTGGCCATCTGTTTCTGGCCGTTGATCTAGGGATGGTCTTCTGCTATAAAAAGGCTTAAAGGCCTGGTCATTTCATACATTTCACAAAATTTGAGAGCAATTACCGAGCAACCGTACATACCGACGAAGATAACATTCTCAAAACCCCAACTTACCGAGCACTCTTCTAGGTAAGACATGTCTTCCTCTAGTTCGAGCACTTCTTCTATATCCGGGCTTTCAACTTCTTCTTCGGGTAGTGACCGAGCAACTACCTCTACCGATGAGGTAGTTATCACCCAAACCAATCCTCCTTTAATAAAACGCAATTTTGTAGAGTCTTCCTCGGTAGAGTATGCCCCCCATGACCTACCCCCTTCTAATGAGAGGGGTGGAGGTACCGATGCCAGCATCCCTGAATCGACCTACCTCACTTGTGACCAGTCTAATAGTTATATTGACGAGGTAGTGGCCAAGTGCGGTCTGCCCTACCCTTATCGACGTGTGTGTAAGGGTGAGTCTCCATTTCTTCTTAGGAGAGGTGAGTTTGCTATCTTACTTCGGTCACTGCCGGTGCTAGGATTCCCTTCCCACCAGCCATAACCAGTCTCCTTCGTCGGTTCAACCTCTCTCCAGCCATTCTGGCACCCAACATCTGGCACTTTCTGGCCAACATTTTGTGTCTTTCTCATAGGTACCACCTCGGTATATCTTCCTCGGTCATTCAAAACCTTTCTATTCTGTGTCATCTACCGAACTCTCCTGACCTTTTTTACCTAAAACTCAAGCCAGGACTTAAGATTCCTCTGTACAATCAGTCCATCAAAAGATGGAAAAATTCATACATTTTTGTAAGAGTTCCTCTTCCTGATAGAGAGGAACTTCTTTTCCGTACAACCTGGTCGGTACCACTTACCGATCAGTTCAACTGTCCTCCGCAGTTGAAGGGCGATGAATTAAAATTATATGATGCCTGGAAGGAGCTCCTTGTCGTTGGGGATGATACCGACATGAAGTTCAGTCTACAAGACTTCTCGGTGTCTAATTTTTGTTACGGATCTCGGCAAGGTTTGCATATTTTTGATTTTTCAACTTTTTTATCCATCATCACTGATCGGTATTCACTTGACTTGTGGTGATGCTTTGTAGATATGGCTGACTTGTCTGAGTACATGGCGATGAACGCAGCCCCTCTTCCTCAGCAACAGAAGAGGAAGAAAACTAGCAAAGGCAAGGACCCCAAAAGGCCACGTGTGGGGGCCACAGGGGAGACCAGAGCGTCGAAGATAGTTTTTACTGGTGCAACCACATCAGTCACCACTGTTAGCCGAAGTGCTCCGTCTCCTCGGCTTGGAACTCCTTGGCCTGGGGTTTCTCAAATCCCTTGCCAAGTTAACGATCCCCCTTTGGGACCAATTACTGAGGAGGACTTTGCTCGGCATACTCCCCAGTGGGATGTCAGTCAGACTGACAGTGTGGTCAACCCAAGAGTGGCTACCAAGATACTGAAGCACTTGCCTACCCTTGCAGACTATGACAAGGTTTCTGGTCTGACAGCTATGGAGCATCTGACTTAGATGAACTCCCTATTCATGCAGGTATTGGTCGGTTTTAATAGCTCAGTTTTTTCCTTTTTTGGTTTAAATATTTACTAACTCTTTTTTTTTCCAGACTGCTGTCCACCTCTCTGCCCTTCCTTCCAGCATTGCTCGGTTTGCTTATGAGGAAACCGTTCAAAGGGAGAGAGCTGATGCTGCCGAGGAGCGGGCTACCAAAGCCAAGAATGAGCTCAATCTGATGAAGGCAGAGATGGAAGAGATGCAGCAGTCTCACTCTGCTCAAATGGAGAAGGCTGCTCGGCAAAGAAAAGAGCTGAAGGAGCGGGCTATCTTCTTGGAGCGCAAACTCAAGAACGCTGATGAGACTTACTAGCGACTCCTCGGTGATGCTGAGCAGCAGACTATCCAGAGATTCAGGGACTCTGAGGAGTTCAAGGCTGCCCTGAGGGAGGGAGGCTTCTATGGCTTCCGTGGAGGGGTCAAGGAGTCCAGGAAGCTACTTGTGAAGGCTGGCCTGGACTCTTCAATCCTGACACCCTTGTGCCCTTCTCTCATGGGAAGGGACAAACTTGAGGAGTCTAAAGAGGAGATCTTTGAAGCTTTCAGGAAGGCTGAGCAGAGGAGGAAAAGAGGCCTTGTAGAGACGGACTTTTCTGAGGAGGAGATCTCCGATGAGGAGGTTTAGGTAGTGGAAGAGGAGAACCTGGATGCTGACCAAGAAGCACCAAACCAGGCTCCTCTACCAATTGCTGATACAACCAAGGAGGTACCTCCAGCTCTTTCAGCCAATGTATCTATTGCCGAGGAGTCCGGCTCTGGAGTTCCTGCCTTAGATTCTTAGGTTTTCCTTCATACGGGCTTAGCCCCTTTTTGTTCTTTCCTTGTAATGTACCGGTTTAGTTTTTAATAAAATAAGCTTTTTGTTTGACTTCTTGGTAATTTGCATCCATATATTTGTGTATTTCCCTTTCTATCTTTCAATGTGATCTTTCTGGTCGGTAAGCCGACCAGTCTTCTTGTATTTTTAGGACTTTAAGTCTCAGTTTTCCTCAAGTTTCTTAGAGGGTGCAGATACTACCCTGGTCGGTAGGCCTTCCAGGGTCTTAGTATCTCCTTTCTTTCAGGATCAAAATCTCTATGTTTTGATTTCCTGGTTGGTATGCTGACTATGATCTTCAAAGCTTTTTCTTCCTTTCAGGAATATCTTGAAATCTGGGATGCCATCCTGGTCGGTAGGCCAACTGTGGCTCTTGGACACTCTTTATTGGGAGCCCAAGTCTTCATTGTTGTGCAGATACTATCCTGGTCGGTAGGCCGACCAGGCTTGTAGTATCTTCATTTCCTCTCTTTGGGAAATTTGTATAAGTCTTGTCATCTTGTGACGTTGGTCGGTATGGCATTGATACTTAGCCAATTTTTTGGTGAAGTTTGCATGTACAGGTCAAGCCTTCTCCTGTATTGTGATGCTTTTTTTTGGGAAAGAGACCTGAGCTTTTATTCATTCCTGCATGTTCCAAACTGAAAAGCAAATACGTAAAATAGAAACATTATGTGTTTCAATAAAACATTACACATAGTATCTTCGAAGATTATCCACATTCCATAGTCTCATGTCCCCGAGTCTTTTTGGATCCTCGATCTTGTATGTGCCTTCTTTTAAGATCTTCACAACTAGGTAAGGTCCTTCCCAAGTTTCACCTATCTTGCCCCGATGCTTTCTTGTGGAAACTACCTTTCTTAAAACAAGGTCTCCAACAGAGAACTTTCTCCTCTTTACTCGTCTGTTGTGGTATTGAGTTGTTCTCTGTTTATATGCAGCAGTCCGGATCCTTACATTCTTCCTTGTTTCTTTTAGGAGATCAAGGTTGTTTAGTAGTAGCTCATCATTCATTGTTTCTTCAAAGTTGGAGGTCCTCAGTGAAGGGACTCCAATCTCGACCGGGATAACTGCCTCGGTCCCAAATGAGAGGGAGAATGGAGTTTCACCTGTTGATGTCCGGGGTGTAGTGCGGTATGACCACAGCACACTAGGTAGTTCTTCAACCCATCTCCCCTTTGCTCCATCCAGCCTTGTCTTCAAGCCTTCTAAGATGGTCCAATTTGTAACCTCTGCCTGTCCATTGGTCTAAGGATGTGCTACAGAGGTAATCCTTAGGTCAATGCTAAGGTCTTCAAAGAACTTGTGCATCTTTCTGCTAACAAATTGTCTTCCATTGTCCACCACCAGGGCCTGTGGCAAGCCATACCTGCAGACAATAGTTCTCCATATGAAGTCCATCACCTTCTGTTCTGATATAGTCGCCAATGGCTCTACCTCTATCCATTTAGTGAAATAATCAACAGCCACAATAAGGTTTCTCCTCTGCCCCACTGTCTGGACGAATGGTCCAAAGAGATCCATGCCCCATTGTGCAAATGGGCAGGGGTTTTGCTTGGGAATAATGTCAAAGGAAGGCACCATTGGTACGTTTGAGTGCCTCTGACACTTATCACACTTCTGCACGAGCTTCTTGGCATCCTTCATCATAGTAGGCCAATAGTACCCGCATCTCAACACCTTATGACTTAGGGTCTTGGATCCTATGTGGCTTCCACATATCCCCTCATGCACTTCTCGAAGTGCATAGTTTGCATCTCCGGGTGCTAGACATTTCAGATATGGCAGAGTGAATGATCTTCGATACAGCTATCCCTGGATCAGGGTATATCGAGCTGCTCTTTTTCGGAGGCTTTTTGCTTGGTTGCAATCTTCAGGCAAACTTCCATCCTCCAAATATTTCTTGATTGGATCCTTCCAACTCGGCTCATGATCAACATCAATATCCGCCATCAAAGTTTGCACTTCAATGCTCTTTTGTGGGAGTATCTCCACTTGAACTGAAGTGGGTACCTGTACTGAGGAGGCAGACGCCAACCGTGCTAACACGTCGGCCCTTGAGTTTTCCCCTCTAAGTATCTGTCTAAACTCCACCTTTGGTATCCTCTCCATCAGCTCCTGTACTTTTGCCAAGTACTTAATCATACTTGGTCCTTTTGCTTCATATTCTCCTTTGATCTGCTCGGTGACCAACTGCGAGTCACTATGAACGATCAAATTTTTAACTTCCAGCTGCTTAGTAAGGCGTAGTCCTACCAGTACAGCCTCATATTCTGCCTCATTGTTTGAGGCTTTGAAATTGAATCGCAAGGAATGTGCTATGGTCATGCCCCCCGGGCCGAGCAGGAGAATGCCAGCACCACTGCCTTCCCGGTTGAACGATCCATCCACAAATAATTGCCATTGTTCAGGTGCAGTGTCGGCATTGTCCTAGATGGTCACTCTGTAGCATTCAATTATAAAATTAGCCAAGGCTTGTACCTTAATATCCTTCCTTGGCTGATACTGAATGTCAAACTCTCCCAATTCAATAGCCCACTTCACTAATCTTCCTGAAGTGTCTGGCTTTTGGAGGACTTGTTTTAGTGGCTAGTCAGTCAAGACAATTATTGTGTGTGCTTGGAAGTAAGGTCTTAGCTTCCTTGCTGCCACAATCAGCGATAGGGCTAGCTTCTCAGCATGGGAGTACCTTGTCTCTGCACTGATCATCACCCTGCTTATGTAATATATCGGCCTTTGCACTTTGTCTACTTCACTTACCAGCACTGCGCTTACCGCATGTTGTGATACTGCTAGGTAGAGGTGTAAGACTTCACCTTCCTTTGGACAAGTCAGGAGGGGAGGCTGGCCTAGATAATCTTTAAGATTTTCAAAAGCAATTTGACACTCAGGTGTCCATGCAAATTCCTTGGCCTTTTTTAATGCCTAGAAAAATGGTCTGCACTTGTCTCCGGACCAGGCAAGGAACCTCCCTAGTGATGCTGCTCGGTCGGTCAGCTTTTGAACTTCCTTGGCATTTGTGGGTGGCTCCATCTGCAGGATTGCTTCCACTTTTTGGGTTCATCTCGATACCTCTGCTAGTTACCAGGAAGCCAAGAAACTTCCCGGATGCCACTCCAAAGGCACACTTTTCCGGGTTAAGTTTCATTACAAACTAATCAAGTGTATGAAAGACCTTGCGTAGGTCTGCAGGGTGGTCCACGGCTTTCTTGCTCTTTACCACCATATCATCCACATAAGCCTCCAAGGACTTTCCTATCTGATCTTTGAAAATATGGTTCACCAACCTCTGGTAGGTGGCTCCAGCATTCTTTAATCCGAATGGCATCACCTTATAGCAATATGTCCCCTCAGGGGTGATGAATGAGGTTCCTTCTTGGTCTTTGGGATGCATTTTTATCTGATGGTACCCCGAATAGGCATCCAAGAAGCTGAGGAGCTGATGTCCTGAGGTGGCGTCTACCAGCTGATCAATCTTTGGTAGTGGATAGCTGTCCTTAGGACAATATTTATTTAGATCGGTGAAATCAACACACATCCTCCATTTCCCATTGGCTTTCCTCACCATGACAACATTGGCTAGCCATTCAGGGTATTGGACTTCTTTGATGAAATGGGCATCCATCAGCTTCCTTACTTCTTCCTTTATAGCTTCTTGGTGATCAGAAGCAAAGTTTCTTCTCTTCTGCTTAACCAGTCTGGCACCAGGTATAATGCTCAGTCGATGTGTTACCACATCAGCACTTATGCCGGGCATCTCATCAGCACTCCATGCAAAAGTACCTACACTTGCTAGGAGTAGTTCAGTGATCTCCTTGGTCATTCTTTCTCCAAGTTGAGATCCAACAAGGAAGTTTCTTCCTGAGCCAGCCATGACCTCAACTTTCTTGAGTTCCTCTACTGGAGTGGGTTTAAACATCTGCTCTTCTGCCCTCATATCTAGGCTGCCTACTGAGACCTTTTCTTTCTTCCTCTCTTTGAGTTCAGTGAAGTAGGTACTCCGGGAAGCCTTCTGATTTCCCTTTACTTCACCAACTCCCTTCAAAGTGGGGAATTTCATCTTCAAACAATAGGTTGAGACAATAGCTCTCACCTTGTGAAGTAGTGGTCTTCCTATGATGCCATTGTGTGAAGCCTTCACATCAACTACCAACATGTCCACCATGTGCATCACTGTCCTGGGATGTGTTCCCAATGTGACTGGGAGGGTTATCATTCCTTTTGGTATGATTGACTCTCCTGTGAACCCATACAAGGGTACTGAGGTTGGCTTTAGCCTATCCTCCGAAAGCTTCATAGCCATGAAGGTGTGGTAGAACAGGATGTCTGCCGCACTCCCGTTATCTTCCAAGATTTTTAAGACGTTAAAGTTGGCGATCACCACATCAACTACCAAGGCGTCATCGTGAGGGACTTGAACACCTTCCTCATTTTTCTCTGAGAATGTGATAACCTTCTCATCCCTTTTGATCCTTTTTTCCTTGGTTGGGTGCTCAGCAAGGCAAGCATATGCTCTTCTAGCTGATGTGCTTTCTCCACCTGCTGCCAACCCTCCAATAATGACACCACAGAAATCAATTGTTCCTGCCGTGCCTCTCTCATGTGGAGGAGAGTCTTCCCTTCTTCGTGGTCTTCTATGGTCATCATCTTCTTTATTATCTCTCCTTCGCTTCTCTTATCTATTTGCAGTGTACTTCTTGAGGTGTCCTCTTCTTATCAAGTCCTCAATTTCATCTTTCAACTGCCTGCAATCATCAGTATCATGTCCATGGTCCTTATGGAACCTACAATACTTGTCTGAAAACCTCCTCTTCTCTAGAGGAGTCCTAATCTCCCTCGGCCATTTGACCAAGTTCTGGGCCACTATTTCATTCAGCACTTTTCTTGGGGAAGCATTTAGCGGAGTATAATTATTAAAGCGACCAGGTGGCGGACCAGTTTGAGACTTCCTGGACGACTGGTCTCTTCGCCTGTTGTCTTCTCTTCCCAATCTCTTGTCACTGCCTGGTCGGCTACCTCCCATCCCTCCTGGGCAGCCCCTCTCACCAGAGCCTCTCGCCCTATCAGGAGAGGTTCGTACTGCAAACCGAGAAGACTTCAGTGAATCAGTTGCCTTGATATATTTCTCAGTCCTTGCCAGGAGTTTGTCCATGGACTGGGGTGCATCGGTGCACAAGGAGTTGCAGAACTGCTCATGACGAACTGTCCTGATCAGAGCAGCATTTGCTACCGCAATTTGTACATCTGGGATCTCCAGGCACATTTGGTTGAATCTTCCAATAAAGTCACGAAATGATTCTTCTTTCTCGTGCTCGATCACTATCAAATCTTGATTGGTGGTTTTGGGCTTCCTAGCACTTGCAAATCGAAGGCTGAACTTCCTGGAGAGATCCTGGAAGCTGCAAACGTTATGTCTGGGAAGGTTGATAAACCAAGTCCGAGCTGGCCCAATAAGCGTAGAGGGAAATGCCTTACATTGTACCGCATCTGGGGCTCCTCTGCACTCCATCATAGACTTGTATCCCATGACATAGTCATAGGGATCTTTCTTCCCATCATACTGCTCAAGACTAGGGAGCCTGAAGTCACGAGGTATATCTGTCTCGAGAATATCCCTAGACAGAAGGGTCATAGAACTGTCCCACATCTCATCAATGATATTGCGTCCTTGCAGAGCTGCCAGCTTGCGATCTACCTCTTAAAGGTGCTTATTAACATCATCATTGATATGGGAGTAATAAGTGTTCCTGTTGGTGCTGGAGTTTCCTTCTCGGTTGTCATTCCTTCTCCGGCTCCTGGGCTCCAGGGAGCCAGAGTTCCTTTCATTCACATTCCTCTCAATAGACCAAGGCGGGATTTGCTGGTTAGCCATCATCATCTCAGTATGGAGCTGCACTTGTTGACAAAGCTGATTAAACCGTGCAGCACTGATGGGCGGACCAGCTGCTTCCTGTGGTGGTGACATTTCCTCCTTCTTGGACCTGGGGCGTATCCAAGGGTACCTTGTGCCTTGCAACGTTCTCATGATCTTGGCGTTGTTGCCCGACCTTATCCGCCAGATGATGGGCATGGGATGTCTCGGGATCGTTCACATTGGTTCTTCGAGGTCTAACCATTGTCAGTGAGGGAACTAAACGCTTCCCACAGACGGCGCCAAACTGATGACGTCAAAAAGGTGTCACTACCGAGAAGACGATCAGTTGGTCAGACCTGCAGTCAGGTACAGATACCAAGGATGTAGATCCTTCTAAAAAGCCGAACAGCTGGGCAATCAAGTAGCTGTCCAGTCAGGCAGCTTACCTACCAGTTAATCTTCTATGGAGGCAGGTCCTTCCAAGGAGTTGATCAGCCAGGCAGCACTGCAACTGAGCAAAATGAACAAAGGTGAGCTAAAGGCCGCACCAGAGGTAGTCCTCTGGCGTTGGCGCTCTGACGCTCAAGTCAATTCTTATCACAAAATCAGGCGAACTCCTTGGACTAGAGCTCTCAGTTAGCCAGAACTCAAATTGTGACTAGTCAGTCTGCATAATACCTGACTTGTTGAGCTTTATATAGGATTAATAAACACTATTGCAGTGGGTCATGTAATTATGATGGTGGACCGCACTTAACTGCTTTTCATCTTAGTGGATCCAGCTGGTCAGCTTCTTCCCTGGCCTACTCACCAGGATGACTGTTCGGTAGGGCTAAGAAGCCATTTTTGGAGCGCCACCTGCCATATGGCGAAACACTATTGGTAGGGGTATTTTTGTAATATCAGATTCCAAATCAACATCCAACTCATCAGCCTCCGATGTCCCCCACCCAGTTTCGTAGTACGCTTTGCCTCCTGCTCCTGGCATCTTCGCTTCTTGTATGATCTGCATTATTGCTTCAACACTTTGACTTGGTTGCTCATGTGCTGCTTCTGCATAGTTTGTTTTCTCAATTTCAATTAGCTCTTTTGGCAAATTCTTTTTAAACTAAGTGTGTTGCTTAATCTCTGGTAAGGTAATCCTCTGCAAAAGAAATCAGTTAATGAAAAAAATTCAGAAAAACACAAATAATTTAGGGAACATAGTAAGCTCATCTCCAATATAAAGGAATGTTACCCTAGCCAGATCGGCAACAAAGATGCGAGATAAGAGTTGCCTACAGTCTACAGATACCCGAACATAGTCGGGGATAGTGAACTGGGCGCTCTTAATTCTTTGTAGGACAATGCAAACAATCCGAAATTAGTTGGACAACGAAAAGATGATTACCCGACCAATTCAAGTCAGTTCTGGTCATATACTCACCCCAATTGTCTTTCCAAAATTTCGAGGGTCCTTAGGATCCTCGAAGGGGTATCCACCCACCAACATCACGTATAGTGTCACACCACAAGACCAAACATCAGGAATCTACAACAAATTGACCTATTATATGATCTCACTGACAGCGAAAGCAAAGCAAATGATTTTTTGTAGGCTATTTAGCTATTATTGAACATGTTATGCAGTATCCTAATATTGAGAGCTCTCAATTAAATGTTTAGCATTTCTACCCAAGTCTCGTATTGTTTAAGCGTAATGACTACTGATACACATAAAGAAATTTCTGGAGCGAATAATTACCTTCCCGTCATATTCTTTCTTGGACAAGACTTCTGGAGCAATGTATGCTGGTGTTTTTTTTTTTTGATAAATGAGATTAAATTTATTAAGATAATTGGAATGTACAGAACCACCACACTAAAAACATTCTGACGAGAAAACCACCCAAAAGAACAAAACTAGAACTATGAGACTTCCTACTTTATGACAGCAGGGAAAAAACTATAGAAACATGAAGACTTCATCTATGAGCTTAAACAGGAGGACCATCGAGACCAATATCTGACTTTCACCATTAGCTAAGAAAAACCATCATTGAAGAAGCTAGATTGGCATCATGATCAATAGCCTAAATGACCAGCAGCATTTTCGCCTCCAAGTGAGCAATCAGCTCCCACAATGGGTCCTTCATTTCCAGCATAGAATTCCACTTTGATCAATCTGACATAACTAGAATTGATCTAAGATCCTCTCATGTTCAACTAATGGACGCAGCAACAATACAAAGATGATCCTGCAAAGCCTTGACACTCAAATTCTAATCTCTAAAAGGCTATTAATTTAGACCAGATTTATCAAGCAAGATTTAGAATCCCATTTGCAACTGAATTAAGCTGATTTCCACGACCAAAAATCTTCGCAACTTGAGAGAAAATAAGAACTCGTGAGGATCCCTTTGAACCCACATAATAAAATGGATATTAGCAGCAGAACCTTCATAAGAAATAGCCTCATGAACTGAGACTATAAAACCGCAGCAGTGCTAGCACTCCAAGGGAACCTCCATCAATTTCAGCATACAAAAAGGCCCACAGATAGACAATGTTAGCCTTCATGATAAGCAGCAGTTAGAACCATTTAGAAAAAGTAACCAGAATTCAAAGATTTCAGATGCCTCCCTCAAGATCCCCAACAAGTACTCACACTCCCAATTTCCCCTACCATTCACTCGTATTTCCCAAATTTGAAAGTTCTCACTGGCACTCATATTCAACACTCTGTAAAATCCATGAGCTGCGATCTCTATCAAACCTGCAAAACAGAAAAATAAAGGGAAAGGGATAGGTTAGCCAAAACACTCCCTCCCTCAAAGAGTCCATTTGAGCACTCAGATCTCTCAAGACTAAAAAAATCCCCTGTGTTCCCAGAATTCACAAAAAATCTTCACTGACTCTCGTGTTTCCATCCCCATGTCCCTTGAGTTTCCAAAATTTGAGAGGCCTCACTTGCACTCGAGATTCACCAAATAAAACTAAGAGTTTCAACTTCAAACAAAACCTGCAAAACAGAGACAGATTGGGAGACAGAGATGGAGGGAAGTTAGAATAATCTTCTCTGACACTCAAACAAAATTCACTCAAAAGCAACCTCGCTGCCACACGTGATTCCCTAAAAAATCACAAAAATCCTCACGGCCACTCGTGTTTAACACACTCAGATGCCTCCCATTTCACTCGTGTTTCCCACCTCCAAAGTAACCCAATTTAACCCATTTCAGCAACTACAATTAAATCAGCCAGGCTATAGAAACTAACCGGAGCAAGGAACTCACAAATGGAAAAGATAGCGTTATAGTCCTGATCCAATGCCCAAGGAATGTGTTTTCCTTTTGGATGAACCAATTTACCGCATTTAAGGAGTCGGTCTCCATAGTAATTGCACCTTTGAAAGACAGATTTGAGTTACAAGAAATTTCAAGAGCTTTTCGAAAGACTTTAATTTCAGCGGAATTGGGATCTGAAGCAGAACAAGGCCCAGAGAAAATACACAGAAAGATATCACTACCGCCCATTCTAGCCTTGTTCCTTCGAAAAAAGCCATTAGTATTCCATTTGAATTGGCCTTGCAAAGGAGGATTCCAGAAGCAAAGAGGTCTCGGAGACTTCTTTACGGAATTACAAAATTTAACTCCATCAGAGGGGCTCATCAACTCAAGCCTACTGAAAGGCAGATTAATATTGATAGCCTTTAGCCAAAGGCTGAATCTCATAAAGATAAGGTGGAGAATGTTGTTCCAATCAACTTCACAATTTTAAAAGATCAACTTGTTTCTCTCCAACCAAATCGTCCATATTGTAACGTAAAAGAAAATAAACCACACCCTTTGTTGACTTTTTCCAATAGCAAAAATCGTCCACTGATCGAAAAGATTTTTAAAGCTATTTGGAACAAACCATTGGACTCCCCACCATAACATGAGACGATACCAAATCTTACAAACTCCGTGACAATGAAGAAAAAGATGATCAAGTGTTTCAGGGCCTTTATCACAGAAGGGGCAATTGATAGTACCATCTCGCAATATTCCCATACTATGCAGTCTAGACCTAGTGTTTAGATTTCCACACAGAGAGAGCCAAACAAAAAATTCAACTTTTGGGGGAGCCCAACCTTTTCAAACTTTGGTAAAGGCAACATCGATAACCAAGGTTTCCTTGTCTTGCATAGCATGGATTAAAGATTTCACTGAATACAAACCATCAACAGAGTGCCTCCATATTATCTTGTCTCTTCTTGAATTGCATAAGGTGGCAATTCTCAGCATTTGGAGGAGGTCCACTTCCGAGGCTTCTTCCTAGCAGAACAACTGTCTTCTCCATGGGAGAATCCATCGCCATATCATACCATCCCATAAGCCAAAATTTTCGATAGGATGAAGCTGAAGACTTGAAATGCTATAGAGTCTTTGAAATGAATCTTTTAGAGGCTTTTCTCCCAACCACCAGTCTTCCCAAAAGTTAATGGATCTACCATTTCCAATGCTGAAAGATAAGCCCTCTCCAATAGATTTCTCAACATTACCTTGGGAGGGACCTAAAAGGAATTGGATAATTTCCACAGCTTTGAAACACGAGAGGACTCCATTGGCTGAATCATTATGTTGGGCATATCATACTTCTCACAAAGAATATTTTTCCACAAGGGTTGAGAAGAAGGATTAGAACAGTTAAAATGCCAAATCCATTTAAATAAAAGTGCTTTGTTTTTATCCAAAATTGAGCCAATACCAATGCCCCCCTTGTCTTTCCTTTTGACCACTTGCTCCCACTTCACACAATGAATTTTTCGGATGCCATCAACACTGCTCCATAGAAAATTTCGCTGAACTTTTTCAATACGTCTAGCAACTTCCTTCGGAATTTTGAAAAGCGAGAAAAAATAAATTGGCATACTCGCAAGAACATATTTTATAGACAAGAGTTTTGCCTTCCATTGAGCAAGTCTGGATTCAATTTTTGAAATGATAGGCTGGCACATTTTAAACTTCGTCATATCCCCTCCCAACGGCATTCCCAAATAATTGAAGGGAAGCTTGCTGGAATTGCACCTTAAAATAGATGACATTATTTGCACTTCAGAATCCGGGACTCTAACTCCAACAATAGCTGATTTCGAGTAGTTTCCTCTTAAAAACATCTACGAACTCGTTTCAAATTCAAGACACTATCTTCATTCACTCGATTGAATAGGATGGTATCATCAGCATATTGAAGATGTGTAATTTTAGTGCCTCTTCTTTTGACCGAAAGCCCCTTTATTAACCCATGGCTATGAGCATTTTTAAGCAACTGATGTAATCCCTCTGCAGCAATGATGAAAAGAAAAGGAGACAACGGGCAGCCTTGTCTAATGCCTCGATTCAAATTCATTTCCGCAGTTGGGCTTCCATTTACCAGAACAGAGACTCTAGCAGTTTTCACACATTCCCCGATCCACCCAAGCCATTTACTTCCGAAGCCCATACATGAAAGCACATTCATAAGAAACTCCCATTGCACCGAGTCGAAAGCCTTCTTGAAATCAACTTTTATGATATAACCCTTTTCCTTTCTTTTTTTGATGGAGTCAACAATCTCATAAGCAACCAAAACAACATCCATAATTTGCCTTCCTCTAATGAAACCAGATTCCTCTTTACTGATAATAGATGGCAAAAGACGATTGGCCAAGGTTTTGGCAACAATTTTGTAAAGACTGCCTATAAGACTTATAGGTCTGAAATCTTTTAGGCAATCAGCTCCCATCACCTTCGGGATCAAAGTTATGAAAGAGGAATTAATGCCTTTCTGAAGGATCCCAGTAGAGTGAAAGGAGTTAACCAATCGCATAATTTCATCCGAGATTAGGTCCCAAGTTCTTTTAAAAAAACCGAGGTTGAAACCGTCTAGTCCTGGAGTTTTATTGCTATCACAACTCCAATAATATCTCTAATTTCTTCAAGAGAGAAGGGGGTCTCTAGTATATCACGTTGCACATCAGTGATGGAATCGAAAGAGAGACCTGTCATACCCACCGGCTTCCAATTTTGAGACAGAAATTGAAAAGTGAAGTATGAGTGAATAACTTGTCTAACCAACCCAGGAGCATCTACCCTACCTTCATTGGTTACTAAAGAAGGTATTTGATTTCGACGATGCCTCTTACTCGCCACAATGTGAAAAAAATTTGAATTTTTGTCACCTTTCTTGACCCACTAGACACTAAATTTTTAACGCCATAGATTTTTTCTTTGCCTACTCAAAGACCACAGACTGCATTGCTGGGAATTATAGGTGAGATCACCAATCTCAGTTAGAGGACCTGCTCCACGCATTTTCTCAAACTTATCAATTTCCACTTCTGCTGCACTAATTTTAGAATCAAGATTTCCATAGATATTTGAGTTCCAATACCGAAGTTTAGCTCTTATTAGTTTGAGCTTTCTACCAATACCAGCTTGCTCTGGAACCACTGCACTACACTCACCCCAAGCCTGTCGAACGAAATCTGAAAATTGAGGGTGAAGCCACCAACAGTCAAGAAACTTGAAAGGCCTGGGCCCCCAATCAATTTGATGAAGAGAAATGAGAAGAGGGCAGTGATCTGAGACACTCTCTCAAGCCCGAGAAGGAAATATTAGGAAGATTTCAGAACCACTCCACGTCCACAAAAGTCCTATCAATCCTGCTCATGCTCCTACTATTATACCATGTAAATTTTCTACCAGACAAAGGCAACTCAACAAGATTGCATCCACTAATGAAATTCCTGAAGTTTTGCATGCCCATATACAAACTAGCTTGCGAAACTCCAGCACGATCTTCAGGAAACAAAACCTCATTAAAGTCTCTCTAGATGAGCTACGGAGTCGTAAAGACAGATTTTAGACTACGTAAATCAGCCCACTAACTCTGCCTTTGAGCTACATTGTTATACCCATAAAAGCATATAATTGAGCACTTAAAATTGAACTGCAGCAATGTTCCTCCAAGAGCAACCCATCTATCTCCAATAAGCTCATTCTCTAGCAGGAAAAAATTAGGATTCCAAATACACAGGATCCCTCCTGAAGACCCAACAGCATCACAACGTTTCCAAACCAGCGAATCCGACCTCCAAATAGAATTGACCACCCTAGCATCCACTGAGCTCAACTTAGTTTCAATGAGGCAAATAAATTCAGGAATTTTCTCCCTAACCCAGTGAGAGACAACCTTTCTCTTTAGAGAACTCTCAAGGCCCCCAACATTCCAACACAAAAAAGAAGACATTGTAAATTATTGAAATCAACAATGGTGACAGTGTGGCCATTGTAAATGATAACATACCATAGAATGATAATAGCTAACTCCAGATGTTAGCTGCTGGAAGAAGAACCTAGCCTGTGAAAAGGAATGTGCAAACAAACAAGCCATAACTAAATGAACATCAATTTGACCAACTTGGAAACACTCTATAATAGAGAGAAAATGACGCCAAACTCAAAAAAACAGGGTCCAGCTTTTCAACCTCATCCTCGCTAAATCGGCCAACACTACATATCCTCTCAAACAGTTCTCCACCAGCTGCATATTCCATTACAATTGTGAGATCCCGACCCAAAAATATTATGTTTGGTTAAATTTTAAGTAATAAATTATTGAAAAATGGGTTCGAAGTGATAACGGACCATTGGAAGTGTATAAGGCCTAAATGATAGTTTTTGAACTAGGTTCGGTAAATCGGTCATAACTTTTAGCACAGATGTCTGTTTCGGGCCCATAATATATCAAATCGAAGCTAAGAACGAGACGGAGCTAAAAATGTAAGGCCACACGCCTAGGAGGGCGCCTAGGCGTGTACAAAAGTTTCACGGGACAGTGGGTTCAAAATTTAAACTTAAGGTCAATACGCCTAGGCGCAAATTCTGAGCACCTAGGCGCTCCCCGAGCTGTTAAAAAACCAGTATGCGACCAGAAATGGTATTTTCTTCGTGAGACTTGATTCTAGTGAGAGAGAGAGAGAGAGAGAAAATCAAAGAGAGAAAGTGAGGTTTTGAGAGATTATTGAAGATTTGGAGCTTGGGTTGAAGATTCAAGCAACATTCCAAGAGATTTTAAGATCAAAGGTGAGTTTTTCCATGTTTCAAAATTCTAGGTTTTCGTTAGATCTAGCATGATTCGTGAAGAGTTAAGTTTTGGGGTTTATATATGTTGATTCTAGGGTTATTTATGATTGTTTTACTAGGTTTGATCATTGGTTTAGGTTGAGTTTTGAATTGGGTGGAGTTTGGAGGATTTGGTGAAATCCTAGAGAGAGAAGGTATGTCTCTCTTGATTTATGATTAAATTCATATTTTTATGGTATATGGATGTTATTGATATCAGTATATGGGATTGGTTGGTTGAAATGGATAGGTTGAGAGAGAAGCTCGAAACCCTCGTTTTGGGAATTTGAGTTGGTAAGCTTTTGCTTGGGAATTGAGGTAGGGATTCTTACCCCATTTTCTATCGTATTGTTCTTCTCTAAAGAGCGGTTGAAATTCTTCATTGGTCTTTATTATTTGTGTTCTTGCCTAAATTTTTTCTTAGGAAGAACGAACCTTGTTGTTGGTTATTGAAGAATTTGCATACCCTTTGAATGCTTAATCATCTATTGGGCATGATAAACCTCGTTCATGCATCATGTAGTTATGTACATATATAGGATTGTTATATATACGAGCTTCTTTTGCATGACATTATTGGACATGAATTATATATGCATTGGGTCTACGAGTATGGACTCGTAGTATCCTTAGGTTATACTTTTGTGATGATGTTGGATACCAAATGGGCACATTGTTGCCGGAAATCGGGATTTCCATGGTGTAGGTGCACCTATAGTCGTTCCGGGGCAAGTGCAAGGGTTTCGATGATTTTTCGGAATATTCGTTGACTAGTGCCAGGCGCTGTAGGGTGTAGCCCGAGGTTATACATTGTTGTGACATTTCAGGATGTCATGTTGTTGCATTGAGCTTGTTTCAATATTCAGCCTTTACGTTCTTATGATTCATTTTGTTTTCCCTACTGAGCCTCCTGCTCACCCTATTACTTTTCTGTATCCTTCAGGTGAGACTGGTGCTGAGAACCAGGCTACGGATCAGTAGGAGGCGGCGTGACATGGAAGGCCACCCTAGGAGCACTAGGATATGTATTTGGTTGTTTGAGAACCTTGGGTCATGAATTAAGTACATGTCGTACTTTTATTGGTTGACTATTATGTTGCTTAAATACCTTTTCGGTATGTTTGATGGATGGTCAGGAGGTATGCCGTGTGATCGGGACTCTCGTACCTGAATATAGGACCTTGAGTCCGGATTGATAGACTTTGATAGTCTCTGATGATATTATTGATATGAATATGTTTTGCTTATTGATTGCATGTGATTAGGAGGCCTGAGGCCCTGCCTAGTGTGTGAATGTGGATAGATGGCCAGAGGCCCTGTTAGGCTGTGGAATTTCTCTGATTATTATTGATTATTTTTTTCGTGTTAAATGAGATGTGACTCCAGTTTGGCACCCTCCGATATACGGGGAAGTGCTGTCGGATTTCTGTTAGAATCCGGGGTTAGGTTGGCGTGTGGTGAGGTCCTTAGTGACGGGGCACACTCCTAAAGTGGCGCTCCCGGCTCAGTGCGTGAATTATGGGTCAGGGCATCACAACAATGGCCACATGTGTCGGAGTCAACAAGACCTACAAGCAAAAAGGATCTCTTTACATGTATATGTGTCTGTCTTATAGATACAATACAAGAAAATCTTAATGGACAGATAACAATTACAAGCACAAGCACTCTTGCCATTCTACATCAAGAACAGGACCAAGGCAAGGCCATATAAATTTAAAATCAAAAGGATGTCCTAATTAGCTGGGCAAGACTTTGCAACTGAACAGAAAGTACAACAAATCCAAGTAATTGAAAATAGCTAGACTTTAAACTGCAAATTGAAAATATAATCTCTTACCTCTTTGAACCTGATAATATTAGGATGTCTTAATGATCTGTGATTGATGATTTCCCTCTGAACATTCTCTCATCAATCTGAAGCCAGGAATAAAGTCTTTATTCAAAAAGGAAAAAAAAACACCATGATAACAGGTGATATGACGAGAGCATATGACAAAAAAAAATTGCAGGTCCATGTGGCGAAAGGTCACAAAAATTTATAGGCACCAGGGTTATCTAAAAATTTATAAACTTCATAAACGTAGCTTATCTATAAATCAAGCAGTGAAACATTGTTGTTTTTTTTAATTAAACAAAATTGACAATTGTGAGATCTAGTTATATTGTTGATAAGATGATTTAATGCTAGGAGTTTTTATGGAACTAGGAGTGTGTTGTGGATATATTTATCAAGTGGTGGAATTTCACACTAGTTGCAACTCCTAGTAATTGATATTGCTTGGATAATTTCGTTAATTACAAGTGATGATGCATTTATCGAGATAATGATCACGTTGTGATAATGCATGCATATTTAATGTGATAATAATCATGGATTAGTTACATTGCTTGGATGTTTTATTTTTAATTAATTCATGTGATAATGATCATTGATTGGATAATTTTGGGTGATATTTTATTCTTTATTATTTTATGGAGATAACTCAAAATACATGGTTATGCCGTGTGAGTAACAATATAGATAGAGTCCACTACTTGGTTGGCTTATTAACTATCTTATCATTTATGGATTTGTGTGTTATGATTGGCTTATTATCTATCTTATCATTTATGGATTTGTGTTTTATCACCATTTAGTTTTTCAGGATTTAATTTTCAGATGTCAATTTTATCCTGTGAAGTTTATCAAGATAGATGGATCACAAAATTGAGGGTACGACACCGAGTACGTGTACAACCCATAATTAACAGATAACTGCATTCATAAAACAGTTGAGATGTCTGAGTCAGAGAAGTCAATTGATGAACTCATGTTTTGTGATGAAGATTCATTTATTCGTCACTTATTACTCACATAGAAGTTAAGTACCCATTACACTATGACAGGGAAGTGACAGAACAAGGACAAAACATAGTAGGAACAATGTTTCCATTACTCAATTATCTGAAGAAGGGGCTGAACGAAATTCATGTTAGTTTCAAATGGAAGAATGATCGAGATGACTCAAACATAAGAGGAAGCAGCGCCTGAGTGTCAACATCGTTATCAATGCAATTTATTACCGGTTTTGATGGGTGTTTTGGGGTCCAGCCCCACAAACTATTAAACAATAGTGATAAAACGATGTAGTTTTCTTTTGAGGTCTTTATAGTCTTTTCATTATTTATTCTTTGTAGGTTACATATGTTATAGTTTTTCTTCCGGGTGGCCGCAATCTTTGTAACAAAGACTTTTCATCTGATATATACGCAGCTTGTTCTGCCTTCAAATTCCTTATGGATTCATCTTACTGATTGTGTTTCTTGTAACACTTGACTTGTTTACATGATATCAGAGCGAGGTTGGATCTGAGTCCGATCTTCGATTTTACTGATTCTGATCTTCGTGTTCATTTTCTTCATGACGACATCTTCCGCGAATGTATCTCTTCCCACTTCGGAGGCTGGCCCTACGGTGTCTACTCCTGCTGGTAACATTCTTGCTGATGACTCTCTGTCTCTTATTGCCACTGATTATGCTGTTCAAAAATTGGTAACCTTAGCCCAAACCGATGAGGATAACTACCATGTTTGGTCGCGCAATATCTTGATTGCACCGGATGGCCGTAGCAAGCGTGGTCTTGTGGATGGCTCAGTGAAAGCTTTAAATTCTGATCACTCGAATTATCTCGCTTGGCGTCGTTGCAATAGTGTAGTTATCACCTGGCTCACTAACTGTGTTTCGAAGGAGATCGCTGGAAATCTTTCTAGCTTTGGGACCACACGCAATCTTTGGCTTGATTTGGAATCACGATATGCCTCATCCAGTGACACACGGGTCTATGAAATTTGCCAAGCTATGGGTGAAACTCGCCAAGGCACTATGACGGTTACAGAGTATTACACTAAATTGAAAGGTTACTGGGATGAATATATCTATTACAGAACTTTACCAGATCGTTCTTGTGGTGCTAGAGCAGCTCTGAAGGTATATCAAAAGAAGGATCATACAATGATTTTTCTGATGGGACTAAATGATAGTTACTCCATTGTTCGGAATCAAATACTTTCAATGGAGCCACTGCCACTGTATTCGAAAGCATTGTCCATGGTTCTTCATATTGAAAGACAACTTTCTATGGTGCAAGCGTCTCCTGTTCAGCCTCATGCCATGGCATTTGAATTCAAGGCTCAGTCAGATAACATGAAGTCAAATCCTCGTAGTTCTCAAGGCAGGAATGAAAATCTATCATGTGCTTACTGTCACAAAATTGGTCACACCATTGAGCGATGCTACAAGCTTAATGGCTATCCCGCGAGTCAACCATGAAGAAATCAACGTTTTGGGAATACAACTCGGTCAGATAAAGGACACTCTGTGAATCACACAGAGTTGACTGGTAGTTCTGATTCAGGACAACCATTCCAAATGACTCCTGAGCTTTGTAATCAACTAATGCACTTCCTTAAAGTGAATTCTTCTTCTGGTCACTCACAACAAAATGAAAGGTCCATTTCGTCCAATGATAATGTTTCAGGTAGTGCTTCCCATTCACCTTCAACCTTCTCTTTGGTATCCGCTGTGGCAGGTACTGCTTTTATTCCACATGGTTCTATTCTTCCATCTAAAATTCCTTTTTTGGTTGACTGGTTGATTGACAGTGGAGCAAGTGATCAAGTTGTTTGTTCAGTAGATTTTCTTCAATCTGCTCAACCTTTAACTTCTGCTTTTGTGACATTTCCCAATGGAGATAAACATCGTGTAACCCACATAGGGTCACTTCTCTTACATAAACGCATCACTCTGACTCATGTACTTTGTGTTCCTTCTTTCCATTTCAACTTAATATCTGTGAGTCGATTGACTGCTTTCAACCAATTTTCAGTCATTTTCACCTCTAATTTTTGTGTTTTACAGAACTTGGACACCTCGAACAAGATTGGAATAGGAAGCTTGCGTAAAGGGCTTTATCACTGGGATTCAATGTTATTCTCTATCAATTCAGTTTTGCCACCCAGTGAACTATCTAAAGATTCAATGATATGGCATCATAGGCTAGGACACCCTTCCTATAGTACTAGTTTGTTTTTGCCCAAATCTCTTCAGGAGAATTTTGATTTCCGTTCTGTCTGCCCTTTAGCTAGGATGAAGCGTAAACCTTTCAATATTAGTGTATCTAAAACACATTCTCCTTTTGAACTCATTCATGTTGACATTTGGGGACCACATTCGGTGATTTCTATTGATGGTTATCATTTTTTCTTAACTATTGTTGACGATTTTAGTCGCGCCACGTGGGTTTATCTTTTACATTCGAAGGGTGAAACCCGATCTTACATTCAACAATTTTCTGCTTATGTCGAAACACATTTTGATAAAAGGGTGAAGATCTTGCGATCTGATAATGGTGCTGAATTTGCTATGAAAGATTTTTTTTTCTTCTCATGGCATTCTCCACCAAACGTCTTGTGTCTACACTCCCCAACAAAATGGGGTAGTGGAACGCAAACATCAAACCATTCTTAACACTGCTCGTGCTTTACTTTGTCATTCTCATGTTCCTGAAAATTTTGCAGTTTGTTTGGATAAACGTAACCTAGCTCATACGCTAGCGTTTGATGCTAGCGTGTAAGCTATGCAACCAAACAGCCAAATACCCTCTGAGCGATGCTATGGCACCGCTGTGGTCTAGCTAATGCCACGTGGTGACTAAAATTCATCCATCTCTATTATTTGACAAAATTACCATGCGCCTACTCTTACCTCGCTTGAACTCCCATGCTCACGTAGCTGCTGGTGTGAGGGAAGCTGGTTTGGCACAACCGTCGAGAAGATCTACGTCGTCGTCAAGATCTGCGCCACCGACGAAGATCGACAATCACATGTATGTGAATAATGCCCCGCCCTCTATCCTGGCGTTTTCTCTCCACCGGAGTTCTCCGTCATCACCTCCGGTCTAAAATAAGGTTTTCAAAAATTGAATTCAATTTCCTCTGAAATTCTCTGGAGTGGTAAGCTGGTCCGATTGTTTGTAATTATTTAGGGTGGCTTGTTCTCTGTAGGGTAATTATTTTCAACACTTGTGATATGCACATCTCAATGGTCCGATTGATGAACTTGTTCTGTGTTCTATCTGTTTAATTTTGCCCAGATAAGAGTTTCTGTTTGAGAAATTTTTTGATTCCTGGGTTATACATGTAGGTAACCTTGTTATGTGATTACAAGTGAAATGTGCTACTATGGTAATGTCATCCGCTAAGGTGGTATCTGGGCTGTGTAAAATGTGTATCTGTGTGCCTTAATTGCACAAAAAAATTGCTATGGAGATCATTAGATGAGTAGGCAGAATAGATATATAGGACACCAAGGCAGAGTTTTTTCATTAGCAAATCTAATTACTTTTCTGCCTGGTTTTATGAATTTGAAATGTATTGAATTGATCACTCCACCTTCCTTTTTATCACACAGTCTCCCCTTTTTCCACCTTTCTCTCTTTACCAATTCTTTTGAATTTCTGTTGCCCTTGTCTGTCCATTCGAAGATAGCCTGAAGTGGTCTCTAAATCCAAGTAGAAATTTTGAATTGTAGGTCCCATTTCCATGAAACCATAATTTTTCATGCTTAATTTGGATTTTTGTTTTGCTCCTCCTTTCACTAATTCAGTACACAATATTGTTCTTCTCTCTTGCATAATTACAACAAAATTTAAAAAACATGCAAGGCTTGATTCAAATCATTTTTTGCAGCCTTTTCTTCTCATAAGTAGTGCATCATGCATGTCATGTAACCAAAAAAGAAAATTGCCATGGACATTACAAGACCCACCTAAAATATATAAGGAAAAAGAAAGCTGATATAGTTTAAAAGGAAAAGTTAAAGAAAAACAATGTTATAACACAGAATTAGAGAAGGCAAGTTCTCTACTTGGGCTCTCTTCTCTTGTCTTCTAAGCTCTTACATCAAAATTGAAGTTCATTTGGTAATTTTCAATCAGGTGGGTACTTTCTTTGTGTTCTGTAAGCAAGAAAGGGGAAGCTAAAGATTACTTAGAAGTGTGACTGTGAGGGGGTTGGGTTGTGGGTTCAGAGAAAAAATATATATTGAAAAAATATATATATTGAGAAAAGATTACTTAGTCTCCAATCTCTTTCGTGTCAAATTTTATGAATTTGAAATGTATTCAATTGATATTTTGATGGCACAACATATATTGTCCAGCAATTGGAATTTTTTTCCAACTTTGATGACAAATTTATATCTTGATCTGCATATGTATTTGTAATTACATGCATCTGTCTTGGTATGTTGCTGTCCCAATTTTTAATTTCAAGAAAGTAGAGAGCATGTTGATGATAAGTGGATTGGTTGCTTGCTAATTTTTAAAGTTTAGGATTCTAATTGTGCCTTCTCTTTACTTCCTTGGACACCAATTGATTGTCAATTAGACTATGTCGAGACACGGGAAGCAGCCATGTTCCCAATCTGAGGCCGAAAAGGCCAGATGGGAAAAAAGCTCAGTTGATGCTTTAGTTGACATATGCGTGGAGACTATTTAGTCAGTTATAAGGACACCTGGTTCCCCAGTATCCAAATTCGAATGGGTGAAAGTTAGAGACAGATTTCAGGCACGCACTGATTTGACTTGCAAAAAAGAAGCCCTAAAAAATAAATGGGACCAATTGAGAAAGGAGTGGACCTTGTGGACTCGCATGACCAAGAATGATACTGGTCTTGGATGGGACCCCGTGACCGGAAGAGTTGATATGAGTGATGATTGGTGGGAGTTAAAAATTAAGGTAAAAGTACTGGTATTGTGAAATTTTATTGCATGATTTTTTTTATGTTTGTCTTATTGAACAATACTATTCTGACAAAACTCTTTTCTTCACAGGAGAATAAAGACTGCAAAGTTCAAAAAACATGGTTTTCGCTATCGTAACCAACTAGATTTCTACTTTGCTGGAGGAGTTGCTACTGGCAAGTATTGTGTCCCTCCAAAAGTTGGACACCTCGGTGCAAATTCTTCGACAGATGAACTACCTCTGCATGAAACAGATTGGTTCGGTGATGATGTGTATACCCCACAGAATGTGGATGTGGAGATCCTAAATAATATGGAAGATGTGAGGTCTACAGCCACCTCTCCGAGCAAAGATGATTTAACTACTCCTACATCTAGGCGCGGTTTCACTGTCCCAATGTCTGGCAACATAAGCAGCCCACTCATAACATCATCATCTCAGAAAGTGAGATCGAGTTCAAAGAAGCGAAAGTCTGGATCACAGGAAACTACAAATATTGCAACTATGACCCGGATTGCAAGTGCACTGGAGGTCCATAATGAGATCAATGTTTCGAGACTGAGGGGGAGAATTGATTTAGCGTCTGCCTCTTCTCCAGCCTCTACTGCAGGCTCTGCTCCATTTGTCAATCCTGCTCCTACTGAGAAAAGAGATAAAGCAGTGACTAGCCTCAATGAGTTAATGAAAGCTGGAGAGCTATCAGAAAAGCAGTATTATTTTGG
The DNA here is from genome assembly GCA_963580455.1 of Euonymus europaeus. NCBI lineage: Eukaryota > Viridiplantae > Streptophyta > Magnoliopsida > Celastrales > Celastraceae > Euonymus > Euonymus europaeus. The sequence continues at coordinate 8,745,662 of OY756957.1, read as the reverse complement.
TTTGGAGTTGGTGACTGAACCTCGGTACAGGGGAATCTTTCTGGACATGCTGCCTGCTTTTCGCAGTGGTTTCATTGTCAACAAGTTTGATAGTGCTGGACAATAGTATCTGGACTTGTGTTAGTATGTTTGAGTATTGATATTTGCATGCAGATATTGTTATGTATTCCATATGATTTGGACTTGTTTTTTTATCCGGGATTGTGCTACATTTGCGTTTTTGTGTTCTGATGTGAGACAATTTATTTGCTTCGGATTATAATTTGAGTGACGTACATTTGCAATACTCATGCTGCCTTAATCTTTGGAATTTTTTTTAGATTGGATGATCTTTTTTGGATTTTTTTCCTCATTTGCATGTTATGGCTTTCAAAATGTGCAGCTATCGAATATGGAAATTTGATATGGATGTTCTTCTCTTTTTTTATATAGAAATGGACAACGGTTCGAGTTCTGAAGATGAGCACGATGATGTGTTTGTGTTAGCTGCCGCAGCTGCAGCCCAATTTTATACCGGCCATACACCTTCTGTGCCGCGAGTCCGTTGTAGGACATCCGCACTTACAGGGGCGCAATTTGTGAGAGAAGTATTAACTGCACATCCGACTTGGTGCCAGAAAAGTTTTCGAATGCCAGTTAATGTTTTTTGGGCCCTCTGTAATGACCTTGCGACGTACTACATGCTAGCACCAACTTAGAACATCGCAATACCAGAGATGGTGGGCATATTTTCATTTACACTGGGCCATGGTGGTAGCAACAGGTTAGCAGTAGAGCGGTTTCAACTCGATAGAGACAGTAAATAGGTTGGTCCACAGAGTTCTGGACTCTGTAAAGCTATTGGCAATGAACGTGATTAAGCCGAGGGAAAACCAATTCTCCGAAGTCCCGGCTAAAATTATGAGAGATCGAAAATTACATCCTTTTAGGAATACGATAGGAGCTATGGATGGGACTCATGTACCAGCCGTGGTTCCTCGAGATCAAAGAATTCCGTACATTAATAGAAAAGGTGTAACGAGCCAAAATGTATTGGCAATTTGTGATTTTGACATGATGTTCTTGTTTGTTGCTGCTGGGTTCGAGGGTTCGGGGCATGATGCACATGTCTTGGACCACGTTCTTTCGATACCGGGATTTGACTTTCCTCATCCTCCAGAAGGTGAGTTTGATTTTTATGAATCATGAGTTTGAAATCAATTTTATTTCTGTTACATTGACTTGTGTGTGATGTAGGAAAATATTACTTAGTCGATTAGGGGTATGCGAACAAGCCGGGGTACCTCGCTCCTTATCGGAGCGAGAGGTATCATTTGCCGGACTAGAGTAATGGATGACGGGTTAGCAGACCATGTGAGAGATTCAACCGCAGACATGCACATCTTCGTAATGTCACAGAGAGGACATTCGAAGTGATAAAACAACGATGGAAGATTTTGCGGGATATGTCTAATTATGAATTCCCAATAGAGGTCGACTTCGTGTATGCGTGTTGTGGGTTGCATAATTACATTCGTCAGCGGACTGGGAGTGATGAGCAGTTAGAGGAGGTGGGAGGAGATTCTAGTAGCTCCGCAATGGATGAAGCAGAGACATATACTGGAGAGGGTGACGAGTTTACTGACGATCACAACATGGGTGCAGTGAAAGATAGAATTGCTGCTGCACTACGATAAGTGTGAGGGAACATGTATCTTCTATGTCTGATTGATTCAAAAAAAACATTGCATGTTCAGCTGTAATGTATGTATATGTGTACCACGTGTATTTGTGAAACTTGTATCTTCTATGTGTGATTGAAAAAAAATATTGCGAGTTTATTAATATATGTTTGTGTGTACCATGTGTATTTGTTCAATCTCTATCTTGTATGAATTTTCCATAATAAAAAATTTTCTTGTTTAAATTAATTTTAAAAAATAATTACAATAATTTACATTCGAAAATTGAAGTTCAATGCAAGTTCGAAAATTCAAATTAATTGAATAATTTTATTATAAATACATTTATGAAGAATTGGTTAAATAATGCCCCTAAAGGTAAAGTTAACAGCTTATACTCTATGCATGACATACTCTCATCCAAACACCACACAGCTTATTTGAAAGCTTATTTCACAGCTTATATTACACTAGCGTATCCGCCAGCTTATACGCTATGACACATACTCTAATCCAAATGGGGGGTTGGAGTTTTTGTATTCTTGCAGCGGTTCATCTCATCAATCGATTGCCCTCACCACAGTTAGACAACTATTCTCCTTATCAGATCTTGTTTCAAAAGCCACCTTTGTATACTGATTTGAGAGTTTTTGGCTGCCTATGTTACACGACAGTACACCCTTGTTCTAAGTTTCAACCCCGGGCTCGAACATGTTTGTTTTTGGGGTATCCTTTTGGTGTAAAAGGTTATAGAGTTTTCGATTTAGAAACTCACGATATTTTCATTTCTCGTGATGTTAATTTTCATGAGTCAATTTTTCCTTTCTTTCCCAACTCAATATCCTCTTCTGCCTTAGACAAAGAAAATTATCATCATGCCACCTCTCTACCATTTTTGGAGTCCATACCAACACCATAACCTTCTGCTGCACAACCAACATCATCTTCCCTTGCTCCTACCACATCTCCCTCTATTTCTCAACCTATGGAATTTTTCCTTGACACCGCACCTTTGTCTGAGGTAGAACCTTAGTTACTCCTCAATTACCCCTTGTGCGTCACTCTCAGAGATCTAAACACCCACCATCTTACCTCCGTGACTACCAGTGCAATTCTGGCATGCGCAGCTCTGTATCCAATAATCTTCCAAGGTTCAAGTCTGCACCAATTCATCCTATCAATAAGCATCTTTCTTATGATAATTTTTCTCCATCTCATGCTGCCTTTTTATGTTCCATTTCTAGTCACCATGAGCCTAAACATTTTTCAATAGCTATTCAAGACTCTGATTGGCAGGAAGCAATGAGATTAGAATTACAAGCCCTGGAAGATAACAAGACATGGGTAATGGCGGAATTACCAAAAGGACGGAAGGCCATTGGTTCCAAGTGGATCTATAAGATAAAATACAAGCAAGATGGGACCATTGATCGTCACAAGGCTCGTTTAGTAGCTCAGGGGTTTAGTCAACAACATGGTCTTGACTACAAAGAAACTTTTTCTCCCGTAGTAAAAATGGCCACTATCCGCATGTTTCTAGCCTTGGCTTCCATGGGTAAATGGTCTCTCCATCAGCTGAATGTACACAACGCCTTTCTCAATGGAGATCTTTTTGAAGAGGTATACATGTTGCCACCTTCAGGCTATTCCACTTCCAACCCACAGCTTGTTTGTAAGCTTCAAAAATCTCTCTATGGTTTGAAGCAAGCTTCGCGTCAATGGAATGACAAGTTTAATCGCATCTTACTTGCATTTGGATTTATTCAATCAAAGTCTAATTATTCATTATACACTTTGTGAAAGGGTTCAGCTTTTGTGGCATTGCTTCTTTATGTTGACGATATGGTGATTGGAGGCAATAGTGAAGCTCTTATTAAATCCATTAAAGATTATTTATCCTCCCAGGTTAAAATCAAGGATTTGGGTGATATGAAGTTCTTTCTTAGTCTTGAAATCAACCGCTCCTCCACAGGACTTGCTATTAGTCAACGAAAATATGCCCTTGACCTATTACATGACACAGGCTTCATCAACTCTAAACCTTTGAATTCTCCCACTGAATTGAACACTCATCTCTCGGTACACTCTAGAACTCCTCTTCCTAATGGCTCTATGTATCGACGTTTGATTGGAAGATCAATGTATTTGACCCTGACTCGCCCTGATATAAGTTATGCAGTCCATAACTTGAGCCAATTTTTGCAACAACCTACAGATCAACATCTTCAAGTAGCCTATCGTGTGCTAGGATATTTAAAAGGCTCACCAGTTCAGGGCTTCTATTATCCTTCAACTTCTAGTTTTGAACTCACTGCTTATAGTGACTCTGATTGGGAAGCTTGTCCGGATTCTAAACGATCTATCACTAGATTTTGTATCATGTTAGGCGGAGCTCTTGTATCTTGGAAATCAAAAAAGCAACATACAGTTTCTCGATCCTCTGCGGAGGCAGAATATAGGTCCATGGTCGATGCCTGCAGTGAAATCGTTTGGATCTCTACTTTTCTTTTGTGAACTTCAGTTTGATCATCCTACTCCAGTCTCACTTTTTTGTGATAGTCAATCTGCTATACACATTGGGAACAATCCGGTATTCCATGAGCGGACCAAGCATATCGAGCATGATTATCATTTTGTTCGTGACCGAGTTCAAGCTGGTTTTCTTAAGCTCATTTATATCCCTTCCAAGGACCAGCTCAATGATTTGTTAACTAAGCCTATCACAGTCTCTCAACTTCATCGATTGCTTTCCAAGCTGAACGTAGTCGATGTCTACCGTCCAACTCATGGAGCGATGTTAAACAATAGTGATAAAATGATGTAGTTTTCTTTTGAAGTCTTTATAGTCTTTTCATTATTTATTCTTTGTAGGTTACATATGTTATAGTTTTTCTTCTGGGCGGCCGCAATCTTTGTAACAAAGACTTTTCCTCTGATATATACGAAGCTTGTTCTGCCTTCAAATTCCTTATGGATTCATCTTACTAATTGTGTTTCTTGTAACACTTGACTTGTTTACACAAACAGTATTTCAAGCCCTATAGTATTTTAATTGCAAACAAAAGGGATCACTCTTGGAGAATACAGCATCAAATGGCTAATGGCAACTCCATCAAATAGTTCTAGTATATGTGGGGATGCTAGAATTCTTTTCAATACCAATCTCACAGTCAATTTCTCAGGATTCACTCTTGGAAATTACCAACTATTGATTTCAGTAATATCTACCTTCATCAATCCCATAAATTGGAGGCTCTGATTCGGATCCTATTAGCTTCCGAAGTCCAAAATCAGCATGTTTATCTCAAACTAGAAGTTTCACAATTTCCCCCCTCTTGTTCATGCAACGTACATACCAAAATGATAAATTCCAACTCATTGTAAACAAAAAAGTAAACTAACGCTGCATGTAAAAGAGATACAGCAGCAGAAACTAACATATTCTATTGATCAGTCCGCAATTACAAAATTCTCCATTTTGAAATCCAAACTCAAGTCAGTGGATGAGTGGAATTAAAGAACACTACGATACTAAGAAAATAAAACAAAAATAAAGGAAAGCTGATGATGGAAGCGCTTGATAAACAAATATGAACGTCAAATTCAAACAATTAGAACAATCAGATAACTTGAGTCCAGTATCAATTACAAAACATCCACTATTCAAATAAACTCAATAAATACCTTTTTTCCTCTTTCATTGTATTTGACAGCAACAAGCTCCTTTGTCTTCTTATCTCTCATCAACCTTGCCACCCCAAAATTCCCTGAACCAAGTTCCTTCAATGGCTCATACCTTTCCTCCATGACATGTTGTATGTGAATGAATGATCAACAAACAATAATCTATAGATAATGGAAGATAATGGATGATTAAACAAACTAGACAATTGATGATTTTAGGGTAATGGTAAACATAGTGGATGATTTTAAGGGTTAAAGTGGTTGCACTATCATAAAAAATGGAGTATTTTATGGACCAATTAGTTGTTATTGAGTTATAAATAGAGCCTCCCCAAGGCTTGAAGAAGATCATCATTCTTTAACAAAACTCGCTCTCATTCTTTAGCAAAACTCACTCCCATTCTTGTTGTCATTTTCTCCTATTGTTTCCATTTCCAATTCATATCTGTGAGAGTACTAGTTCGGTTTTGGTTCGACAATACCGTTTGTTTAATTTTAAAGTGTCTTTAACAAATGGTGAAGGAGCGTTGTATCTTGGGAAGAGTTTGTCCGGAAAGCACAGACACCAGTGGCTGGGGCAAATACTATTTAAGGAGATTCACTTGGCGTACCCGCTCTCTCTAGTTCACGTTTACTTTTGGTAACAACTTTCTTGTATCATTTAAATTTCAATTTAAATATATACATATATTTCATGCATATATGCTAATGTGTTGTTATTGATGATTATGTATTTTGCTTAGTTCATACTTGTTGTATATTGTCACCTTATATCAATTAGAATAAAATAATCATTTATTTGGTTTGTCATTGCAATCACATGTATAAATCGTAAGGTATGTCATGTAATATCAAACAATCTTAAAGAGTATTCTGTATAACTTTTCGCTTGATCATTTGATTGCCAAAATCTTAAGGTAGAATTTATTGATTATTGCTATACACATATGCATGTTGGTCTTCAAAATTAGATACATATATAAATTGTATATGTGATTTCTCTTTACACATTTTACAAGCTACCTATATATATATACATACAAGGTTTTGATAAGCATTGTGATTTGCAAGTGAAATTCTTCACTTGATTTAGTGCATCTGTGTGATATAAATATATATATACACACACTATTAAAGCTAATCTTTAAAATTGATATGTAGTCATTTTTTATATTATTAATTGGTGTGTAAATATTGACCGTTTGTAGACATAAATTATAAAGAATAGTTGCTCTTTCTTTTGACTTTACAAGTTATAGTGGTTCACATGTGTATGTCTATAAACCATACAAATTTATTTCAATTAAATTAATTCAATTGATAATTGAGTAATGATTGCATTGTTTTTCCTTATTTATTAAATTGATAATTGATTGATATTTGCTAGTGTACATTTATTGTTGCCTATATGGACGGTTTGATGGTTTCCAGTACATGCAATTTTGTCTGATTCATATACTAAAATATTTAATCAAGAACATGCATGCTTCTTGTTATATTTGCTAAACAAAATTTGTTAATATCAATTATTTATCTTTTCGTACATAATCTGTCATATTTTATTTGTGATTTTAGACTTTAGTATCTTGGAAAATTCTGTCTAGGAAAGGGGTTACTTAATTGTTCGTCATATTAATTGGAAGGCCCCCTCTTTACTAGGAATAAATCGGATTGCTAATTTTTAAAATCACTGGCAAAATATTACTTTGGAAAGTGTCTTTAATTGATTCAATTGTTATTGTAGTGATTAAATTAATAAATTGATTGCTCACTTCAATATTTATTATTGTAGTGAAAAAAAAATGAAACAAATTCAACAAGCTTATAATGAGACATCCACCTTCCTTAATGGAGGTGATGAAATTGCCCCTGTTATTGTGAACCAATGTGGCGTGGCTGCTCCTAATGAAGGTGTGACTGTGGTTACTCCCGTTGGAGGGATGTCTGTTGTTGCTACAACCGTTGGAATCGAGAACAGTGTTCCTATGAAAAACAGGGTGGTTTCTGTAATTTCCGCTGAAAAACTAGAAAAGTTCAAGGGCATTGATTTTAAGAGGTGGCAAAAAAATGTGCACTTTTACCTGACTGCCTTGAATCATGCACGATTCCTAACGGAAACGTGCCTTGTCCTTCGGGAGGGTGAGTCGGATCCAAAAATTGTTGCCGCAATGCATGCCTGGAAAGATGGATAATACATATGCAGGAATCTAGTCCTTGGTGGACTTGCTAATGACCTGTATAACTCTATTGTGGCATACCTTCAACCAAGGAGTTATGGAGCTCTCTAGAGAAGAAGTACAAGACTGAGGATGCCGGTACCAAGAAATTTATGGTGGCCAAATTTCTGGATTTCAATATGCTGGATGGCAAGTCTGTCATCACTCATTGAGAAGTTGCCTCCTGGTTGGTTGGACTTCAAGAATTATTTGAAGCACAAGCGCAAGGAAATAAAAATGGAGGACTTAATAGTCCGTCTCCGAATTGAGGAAGACAATCGGAAGAAGAAGACACCTCCAAGAGCACCTAAGGCCAACCTAGTGGAAACTTCCGAACCCAAGACTGATGGGAAACGAAAGAGGGAGTATCAAGCTAAGGGAAAGCAGAAGGAACAATCTCAGAAATTCCGGGGCACTTGCTTTGTTTGTGAAAAACCTGGAAATCGCGCCAAGCATTTTATAAAACGTCCTAACAAGAAGAAGGATAAGGCTAAAGGTAAGGGAAAAGCGACCAAGCAAGCTCACCTAGTTGAGCAAAGTGATGATGAAGAGATGTTGGCTGCTGTAGTCACCCAAGTGAACTTCGTGACAAACACCAAAGATGTGGGTGGACACCGGTGCAACCAAACATATCTGCATCGATAAAGACCTCTTCACATCTTATGAGAAGAAAGATTATGGAGAGAAGATCTACATGGCCAACTCAGCTCCAGCCACTATTGAAGGGACTGGAGAAGTGGTTTTGAAGTTCACCTCAGGCAGGAAACTCGCATTGCGAGAGGTACTACATGTTCCAGAGATTCGCAAGCAAGAATCTGATATATGTGCCTGTGATGATAAGCAAGGGATTCAAGATTGTGTTTGAATCTAATAAATTTGTAGTTTCCAAAGATGGAACTTATGTGGGGAAGGGGTATATGTGTGATGGGCTTTTCAAAGCCAACATTGTTGTAATTGATAAAGACAACAAATTTTTGTACCCAAAAATTGTTATGAATAAAGAGAAATATTCAGTTTACATTGTTGTCTCTCCATACTTATGGGATGGTAGATTAGGACATGTAAACTATGGTACAATGAAAAAGTTGGCAAACTTAGGTTTAATTCCCAAATTTAATTTGGATGTCAACCATAAATGTGAAACATGTGTTGAAGCAAAGTTTGCTAAGAAATCTTTTCACATGATTGAAAGAAGTACTGAACCTCTAGCATTAATCCATAGTGATTTATGCGACTTGAAATTTGTTCAAAATAGAGGTGGGAAAAAGTACTTCATTATATTTATTGATGATTGTACACGATATTGCTATGTTTATTTGTTAAATTGCAAAAATGAAGCAATTGATAGCTTTATCAAGTATAAAAATGAAGTTGAGAATCAACTTGGTAAAAAGATCAAGGCATTAAGATCTGATAGAGGATGAGAATATGATTCTACTCTTTTTGATGAGTTGTGTACTGAGTTTGGTATCATCCACCAAAACAACAACGCCATATACACCTCAGTAAAATGGAATTGCTGAAAGAAAGAACATAACTTTAAAGGAAATGGTTAATTTCATGTTAATAAGTTTTGGCTTACCGCAAAACTTGTGCGGAGAAGCAGTGTTTACTGCTAATTATATTCTTAATAGAATGTCCACAAGAAAAAATGCAGTATTCCATATGAAATTTGGAATAATAGACCACCCTCTTTCAAATACTTGAAAGTGTGGGGGTGCCTGGCTAAGGTGAAAGTACCACCACCAAAGCAAGTCAAACTTGGACCTAAAACTGTGGAATGCATATTTTTGGGATATGCCCAAAATAGCAGTGCATTCAGATTTTTGGTACACAAATCTGAGATAGATGATATACATGTAAATACAATTATGGAAACAAGAGATGCGGAATTCTTCGAGGAAATATTTCCTTTCAAAAGAAACGAAATCTCTCAAAAAAGGAATAGAGATTCAAACTCTGAGAAAGAACAAAATGAAGATCAAAAGGTTGATGAACCAAGAAAGAGCAAGCGATCAAAAGTCTCAAAGTCCTTTGGTCCTGAGTTTCTAACATATATGTTAGAAATGGAGCCTTAGACATTCAAGGAAGCAATGTCAACTCCAGATGCTCCATTATGGAAAGAAGTTGTAAACAGCGAAATAGAATCTATCCTAAGTAACCATACTTGGGAATTGGTTGATCTCCCACCCGAGAATAAGCCAATTGGATGTAAATGGATCTTCAGGAAAAAGCTTAAGGCTGACGGATCCATAGATAAGTAAAAAGTAAGGCTTGTAGCCAAAGGGTTTATACAAAAGGAAGGTCTAGATTACTTTGATACTTATTCACCAGTCACGAGAATTACATCTATACGGATGTTAATTTCTATAGCCTCGCTATATGACTTGATAATTCACCAAAAGCATGTAAAAACAGCATTCTTAAATGGTGAACTCTATGAGGAGATGTATATGGAACAACCCGAAGGGTTCAAGGTCAAAGGAAAAGAACACAAGGTGTGTAAACTTGTCAAGTCATTCTATGGACTAAAGCAAGCTCCAAACCAATGGCATGAGAAATTTAACCAAGTAGTGATTCAAGATGGATTTTGAATCAACGAGTGTGACAAATGTGTTTACACAAAAATTATAAACAATAAATGTGTAATAATTTGTCTATATGTCGATGATATGCTAATTCTTGGTCGTAATGTTGATATCATCAACAGAACCAAGAGAATGCTATCTAAGAACTTTGACATGAAAGACATGGGTGAAGCGGATGTGATACTAGGCATTAAAATTTCCAGAACATCGGAAGGCCTAGCATTATCTCAGTCACACTATATAGAGAAAGTGATTGAAAGGTTTAAAGGACATAGCATCAAATATGCTAATAGTTTGTTTCTCCCTCATCTTGTCTTACATAAGAATACTAGAGATAGTATTCAACAATTGGAATACTCTCGGATTATAGGCAATCTAATGTACATCATGAACTGCACAAGGCCAGATATTGCGTACTCTATTAGTAAACTAAGTAGATACACAAGTAATCCTGAACATGAGCATTGGAAAGCTCTATTGAGAGTATTAGGGTACCTGAACAAAACAAAAACTAATGTTTTGAACTATGATAAATACCCGACTGTTTTAGAAGGATACAATGATGCTAATTGGATTGCAGATTCAGAGGAATCAAAATCCACAAGTGGCTATGTGTTCCTTCTAGGAAGGGTGGCTGTTTCATGGAAGTCCTCAAAGCAAACGTGCATAACTGTCTACGATGGAATCGAAATTCATAGCTTTGGATAAAGCTGATGAAGAAGCAGAGTGGCTTCATCACTTTTTGGAGGACATTCCAATATGGCCAAAGCCTGTGCCTGCAATTTGCATTCATTGTGATAATCAAGCTGCAATTGCTAGAGCACGAAATTTAATGTATAACGGTAAGTCTAGACACATTCGTCGTAGACATAATACCGTAAGACAGTTACTCTCTACTGGAATAATTTCTTTAGATTTTGTAAAGTCTAAACAAAACCTAGTGGATCCATTTACAAAAGGTTTAAGTAGAGAGGTGACAGACTGTGCATCGAGAGGAATGGGCTTAAAAGCCTTAACTAAATAAGTTATCTCGATGGAAACCTAACCTAGCAATTGGGGATCCCATGGACTAGGTTCAATAGGAAAACATAAGTTGAGAATAACTTAAGTATGACCAGTGTGGAGTTTTACTCCATCTCATTCCTTGGGTGTACTAAGTACTGCTAAGAAGCATGTTAAGGTTAAGCTCTGCTTTTAATGATTCATATATCTTGTAAATATACAAGTGGATTATTAGAGAATACTTTTGATACGATATCACCGATGTGAGTGAAGAGTAAGGCCGACTCTATGAAAATATTTAAAAGACGATATTTTCTAAAGCACTCACAACCCAAGAAGTTCATGGCCGAAATAATGAACACAACCGAGAACCAATTACGAATTGGATTAGTGTTGTGTGAGGTTTATTGTCTAGACTTACATAAACAACTGGCAGTTCAAGGCCTTAGTCTATTGACTAGTTAAGTAAGTCCGATAGACTTTCACTAGGGAAGTTCAAAGCTCAAAGCTCTCTATCTCAAAGCAGTATTTTTCCTAATGTACTCTCAGATTTCTTTCGAGTTGAAAAATCGTCTATTTCCATTCATGTGAGGGATTGTTGTATGTGAATGATCAACAAACAATAATCTAGAGATAATGGAAGATAATGGATGATTAAACAAACTAGATAATGGATGATTTTAGGGTAATGGGAAACATAGTGGATGATTTTAGGGGTTAAGTGGTTGCACTATCATAAAAAAAATGGAGTATTTTATGGACCAATTAGTTGCTATAGGGTTATAAATAGAGCCTCCCCAAGGCTTGAAGAAGATCATCATTTTTTAGCAAAACTCTCACCCATTCTTGTTTCCATTCTCTCCTCTTGTTTCCATTTCCAATTCATATCTGTGAGATTACTAGTTCGGTTTTGGTTCGACAGTATCGTTTGTTTTAAAGTGTCTTTAACAAACGGTGAAGGAGCGTTGTATCTTGGGAAGAGTTTGTTCGAAAAGCATAGACACCAGTGGCTGGGGCAAATACTCTTTAAGGAGATTCGCTTGGGCGTACCTCGCTCTCTCTAGTTCACGTTTGCTTTTGGTAACAACTTTCTTGTATCATTTAAATTTCAATTTAAATATATACATATATTTCATGCTTATATGCTAATGTGTTGTTATTGATGTTTATGTATTTTGCTTAGTTCATACCTGTTGTATATTGTCACCTTATATCAATTAAAATAAAATAATCATTTATTTGATTTGTCATTGCAATCACATGTATAAATCGTATGCTATGTCATGTAAAATCAAACATGACAACCCACCGAATCACCAAATTCCCAGAAAAAACCCCAAAACAAAGAGAAACTAGAGCAGATTCACAACAAACCCCGACAATTGACACCAAAATAACACGAATCCAAATGGAGAGAAAGCGAAGAGGCCGTCAAAGCGTTATCTACATCACATTATAGGCTTAAAAACCATCACATCACTAGTTTATTTTATTAATTTCTTATACCAACATCCTTCCTAACCCACTTCATTTGCAATTCCCGATTACAAAAGTTAAAATAGTGTAAATATTTTTTTTTAATGTTACACCGCATTATACTTTCAAGGCATCAGTCATCTCTCTGAAAGAAAGGGGAAGAAGGAAGTGTGAGTATGAATGCACCACCACAGATCTTATCCCATCAACATAGGGAGAGGAACAAGAAAGAGAGAGATGGTTGGGTTAATTTGAAGAGAGAGAGAGAGAGAGAGAGAGAGGGAGGGAGGGAGAGAGGAGATATGTGTGATTAATATAGAACAAAGACTTATTTTGAAACCATTAGATTAATCTTGTGGTTTGGGGGAGTCCACTTGTTGAAACTAGCATGTCTTAAGACAGAACCTCCCTCAAATAGGGATCACAACGGGTTGAGTATCCTTCCAATTAATAAATACCAAAACCGTTTTGATTTAAATTATTCTATAGCAAAATCGTTTCAAAACCATTTAAAAAATTATTTAAATTTTCAAAACCTGAACATTTCAAGAACCGTTTATCATCAGTTACCCAGTTACCGTTTAACTTTTATTTTTAAATTTTTTTCACATATATGTTTTTTAAAGAAACAACTATAACAGCAAATAAATAATTGGACAAAAAGTTAAGTGTTTCAGTTCTTTTATACAAGTCAAGGATTCAAATCATTTTACTAACATATTAACTAATACTTTTCAAAACTTACTTATGATTAAGGATAGGGTCGGGTTTGAAACGGTTTCGGTTAAAGTATCCTAACCATTTATTAATTGGTTTGGGTACTCTAAATCTGGCATCAAAAACAAAAACTGACTTGAAACCATGACGGGTTGGAAAAAAAATAAAAAACGTTTTCAACGGATAATGCACTGATCGAGTTTTTTTTGTCCATCCCTAACCTCAAATCCAATTTATTCAGCTGTAATTTTTCCCCTTTTCCTGACGGGATGGAATTGTACCATATATAGTATAGACCATTCAATGATTTGTTTTTTCTATCAATCTGTTGTTGATTTGATTTATGGCGTTTCTGTATTATGGTCTCTCTTCCGAGTTCACAGACAAAACAGCATGCAGAGTACAACACATGGAAACAAAGTAAGACAACACATATCATGTAGCAAGACAAGTAAAACTATTCTTTTATTACATCGTTTGGTACAATTTATTTCATTCCTTCTTCAACAACTACCTACGAATATATCAGAACATCTCAAAGAGGTTTAACGAAATGCAGCGATTGAAGAGAGTCGAACATTCAGGGAGTCGTGATACCTGCGACGAGAAAACTTTGTGAGTAGAAGAAGTTCATCGTGCTAAATAGTTTGTGTCAAGATTAATCTAATTCTAGGAAGTAATAATAAATTTTGAGTTGAATAGAGCTTACTTCCACACTTGTAGTGGCGAGGAACCCTCCTTCCGCATCCCTCAACCAGCCGGACAGCGCGATTGAGGTCGATAAGAGCAGCCATATTAGGAGTGATATCACGGCATACGCATTCAATATGTGTTACCCTTACTCGTTGGCAACATTCCGCGGACGGCAGCTTCCCATACAGAACTGGCTTGCATGCATTAACCCCAATCCTTCTCTCTTCCTTGCACTGTGCATCACTTGGACCTGCACTAGCCATCTTCACCTCCCACACCCCCAGAACCCCAAGTATCAGAACAACAACAAGAAGCATTAATGGCCTCGCCTTCAAAGTCTCCATATTTTGTATTTGCCACACCACAGAGTGCCTCCAATGATACTGCATGTGTATATATATATATAGGAGAGGAGGATACCAGGTGAAGAGGCTTGGAGGGTAAGTTTTGGGTTTTTTTGACTTCCAATAGTTGACGCTACAGCCACTTTATTGCCTTTCTAAAGCGAGGATAGTGGACTTTAGAGAGCTGTTGCACTCTATTTTCCAAAATCAAATATGGAGAAATGTGAATGCACAGTTGCACACCACCTCCACCACATAATTATCAGCGAATCCATGGCGTTTGGGCCCTATCTAACCTTGGAGTTGACGAACATTGTGCGGTAAGTCGGTATACCTGTCAAGGAGTCAGCAATTTACACGAAAATCCCGTATTATTTATAAAGGTTTATATATTTAAAACAAGCCTGATTCGGTGGTCGTTGACTTATAGAGCAATCATTGGTTTTGTTTGCAGTGACTCGTGGTAGGAGCCTGGAAGTTTCCACCTTGTTAGTCGCTTGTGGAATTTTGATTCAATAAAATAATTAAAGCCATTGACGAAGACCTCGACTGTGAAATATTGCAGAGAGTTTGGTGGGTTTTGTTGGTTTCACCACTTTGATCATTATGCTATGCACTACTAAAGTTAAATTCAAAATATGTCACACGTATCTCATCGCTCTGCTTCCAACTCCCCACTGACATCAACCTCGGATTCCAAATCAACATCCAACTCATCAGCCTCTGATGTCCCCCACCCAGTTTCGTCGTACGCTTTGCCTCCTGCTCCTGGCGTCTTCGCTTCTTGTATGATCTGCATTATTGCTTCAACACTTTGACTTGGTTGCTCATGTGCTGCTTCTGCATAGTTTGTTTTCTCAATTTCAATTAGCTCTTTTGGCAAATTCTTTTTAAACCAAGTGTGTTGCTTAATCTCTGGTAAGGTAATCCTCTGCAAAAGAAATCAGTTGACGAAAAAAATTTAGAAAAACACAAATAATTTAGGGCGCATCCTTGTGTGCTGCTAGAAACATAGTAAGCTCATCTAAAATAAAGGAATGTTACCCTAGCTGGATCGGCAACAAAGATGCGAGATAAGAGTTGCCTGCAGTCTGCAGATACCCGAACATAGTCGGGGATAGTGAACTGGGCGCTCTTAATTCTCTGTAGGACAATGCAAACAATCCGAAATTAGTTGGACAACGAAAAGATGATTACCCGTCGAATTCAAGTCAGTTCTGGTCATATACTCACCCCAATTGTCTTTCCAAAATTTCGAGGGTCTTTAGGATCCTCGAAGGGGTATCCACCCACCAACATCACGTATAGTGTCACACCACAAGACCAAACATCAGCAATCTACAACAAGAAGACCTATTATATGATCTCACTGACAGCAAAAGCAAAGCAAATGATTTTCTGTAGGCTATTATTGAACATGTATGCAGTATCCTAATATAGAGAGCTCTCAATTAAATGTTTAGCATTTCTACCGAAGTCTCGTATTGTTTAAGGGTAACGACTACCGATACACATAAAGAAAATTCTGGAGCGAATAATTACCTTCCCGTCATATTCTTTCCTGGACAAGACTTCTGGAGCAATGTATGCTGGTGTTCCAACAGTTGATTTAGGTTGTGAGTGCAACAAACCAGACTGCAAACATCAAATTGAAATCTCAATGCATAGAATAAAAAAGGGAATGTTACTACAGTAATTTCATGCATAAATATAGATAGATATATGGTTCACTGGTGGGGAGAGAGAGAGAGAGAGAGATTAATCAACTGAACAAAGCTTTAATTAACAACCAAAACTCAACCTTGGAGTAACCAAAGTCACATATTTTAAGGCGCGGTGTTGGACTTCCATCCAGAAGTGTGTTTTCTAGCTTCAGATCCCTGTGACAGATTTCCTGCTTGTAGAAAAAAAATATAGAAGGAACAGGAAAAAGGGATCCACAAAGAAGAAGCCAATGAAAATTTAAGATTAACATACCATAGAATGACAATAGCTAACTCCAGATGTTAGCTGCTGGAAGAAAAACCTAGCCTGTGAAAAGGAATGTGCAAACAAACAAACCATAACTAAATGAACATCAATTTGACCAACTTGGAAACACTCTATAATAGAGAGAAAATGACGCCAAACTCAGAAAACAGGGTCCAGCTTTTCAACCTCATCCTCGCTAAATCGGCCAGCACTACATATCCTCTCAAATAGTTCTCCACCAGCTGC
This sequence comes from Euonymus europaeus, assembly GCA_963580455.1. Lineage (NCBI taxonomy): Eukaryota > Viridiplantae > Streptophyta > Magnoliopsida > Celastrales > Celastraceae > Euonymus > Euonymus europaeus. Next base: position 8,729,064 of record OY756957.1, on the reverse strand, counting down.
ATATTCCATTACAATGGCCACATGTGTCGGAGTCAACAAGACCTACAAGCAACAAGGATCTCTTTACATGTATATGTGACTGTCTTATAGATACAATACAAGAAAATCTTAATGGACAGATAACAATTACAAGCACAAGCACTCTTGCCATTCTACATCAAGAACAGGACCATGGCAAGGCCATATAAATTTAAAATCAAAAGGATGTCCTAATTAGCTGGGCAAGACTTTGCAACTGAACAGAAAGTACAACAAATCCAAGTAATTGAAAATAGCTAGACTTTAAACTGCATATTTAAAATATAATCTCTTACCTCTTTGAACCTGATAATATTAGGATGTCTTAATGATCTGTGATTGATGATTTCCCTCTGAACATTCTCATCAATCTGAAGCCAGGAATAAAGTCTTCATTCAAAAAAAACACACCATGATAACAGTTGATATGACGAGAGCATATAACAAAAAAAAAAAATTGCTGGTCCATGTGGCGAAAGGTCACAAAAGTTTATAGGCACCAGGGTTATCTAAAAATTTCTAAACTTCATAAACATAGCTTAGCTACATATCTAGCAGTGAAACATGGTTTTGAATTTGAATAGAGACAAAATCATATGAGTCCGACAGAACGAGAAAAAAAAAACTCCAAAATAGCATAGCTCGACAAGTCACAAAATTGAGGGTACGACACCGAGTACGTGTACAACCCATAATTAACAGATAACTGCATTCATAAAACAGTTGAGATGTCTGAGTCAGTCAGAGAAGTCAATTGATGAACTCATGTTTGGGATGAAGATTCATTTATTCGTCACTTATTACTTACATAGAAGTTAAGTACCCATGACAGGGAAGTGACCAGCACAAGGACAAAAACATAGTAGGAACAATGCTTCCATTACTCAATTATCTGAAGAAGGGGCTGAGCGAAATTCATGTCTGTGACTCCAAAGAAACAGTTAGCTTCAGGCCTTCAAGTGGAAGGATGGCCGAGATGACTCAAACATAAGAGGAAGCAGCGCCTGAGTGTCAACATCGTTATCAATGCAATTTATTACCAGTTGTGATGGGTGCTTTGGGGTCCAGTCCCACAAACAGTATTTCAAGCCCTATGGTACTTTAATTGCAAACAAAGTACTAACTCCTGTCCAATGTTTATACTTTATGACGCAGTTCACATGTATAATAAGTTAATAACAATCATGTCAAGAATCCTCTCAAAGAGCCAAAAGGCATTTTGCAGAATACAGCATCAAATGGCTAATGGCAACTCCACCAAATAGTTCTAATATATGTGGGGATGCAAGAATTCTTTTCAATTCCAATCTCACAGTCAATTTCTCAGGATTCACACTTGGAAATCACCAACTATTGATTTCAGTAATATCTACCTTCATCAATCCCATAAATCAGAGGCTCTGATTCGGAGCCTATTAGCTTCCGAAGTCCAAAATCAGCATGTCTATCTCAAACTAAAAGTTTCACAATTTCCCCCCTCTTGTTCATGCAACGTACAGACCAAAATGATAAATTTCAACTCATTTTAAACAAAAAAGTAAACTAACACTGCATGTAAAACAGCAGCAGAAACTAACTTATTCTCTTGATCAATCCGCAATTACAAAATTCTCCATTTTGAAATCCAAACTCAAGTCAGTGGATGATATTGGAATTAAAGAACACTATGATAATGAGAAGATAAAAACAAAAATAAAGGAAAGCTGATGATGGAAGCGCTTGATAAACAAGTATGAACGTCAAATTTAAACAATTAGAACAATCAGATAACTTGAGTCCAGTATCAATTACAAAACATCCACTATTCAAATAAACTCAGTAAATACCTTTTTTCCTCTTTCAATGTATTTGACAGCAACGAGCTCCTTTGTCTTCTTATCTCTCATCAACCTTGCCACCCCAAAATTCCCCGAACCAAGTTCCTTCAATGGCTCATACCTTTCCTCCATGACAACCCACCGAATCACCAAATTCCCAGAAAAACCCAAAACAAAGAGAAACCAGAGCAGATTCACAACAAACCCCGACAACCGACACCAAAATAACACGAATACAAATAGAGAGAAGGCAAAGAGGCCGTCAAAGCGTTATCAACAGACTTTCTGAATGGAAGAAGACAACCTAAAAACGAATCCAAAAGAAAAAAACACGAAAAAATTAAGAGAGTTGAAACCAAGCAGAACTACAGAGAGAAAGCGTAAGAAATCAGAAAACAAAAATGATAACTGCAACTATTCTTCGTAAGAACCAATCCCAAAGCTCCTGAAAGCCAAGTGTGGCCAGGGGAGGGACTGGGGGGATGGGATGTGCAGTAATAAAATACGAAGACTGTTTATGTAATTTGCTATGAGAGTGCGTCAGGCGTTACATGGCCAGCCGCTTTGTTCTTCTGTGATCGGCTAAATTAATTGCAAATTCAACAAAGCTGGTTAATTAAGCGTAAAAAAAAAAACCAAACAACGATTTTATTTCTTTATTTGTAATTAGAAAATGAGGTATTATTAAAAAACTGATGAAAAGTTGGTGGATCGAAGTAATGCCTGTTATAAGAATAAAGAGAGAAAAAAAAAAGAATTATCAATCATTATTATCATGACATCTCTTGTAATTTTGTAAGAATTAATTAAATATTCTATCTCCATGGGCCGCCTGTGAGGCTGCGGCCCACTGATTGGTTAATAGCTTTTCTACTAAGAAAATATCACACGAACCATCCCACTCCTCTTTCGTTATCTTTTAACTTAAAATACAATCAAAATGGATATATTTCTAATATATATTTATCTATTCTAATCATCATTATATATTCAGTTTTTCTCACATGTGGGCTTATAATGTGGGCTTATAATGCGGACTATTGTTTTTGTCCGTAAAATTGATCTAACAGTCATCACACTAGTTCGTATATGATACCTAGTCTTAGTCTTCGTCTTCGTCTTCGTATCTCTCTCGTCCACCTCTGTCTTCGTCTCTATCTCGTTCCTAGTATATATATTTATACTAGTGGTCGACCCAAGCTTTGCTACGAGTGATTTTTTTTTTTAAAAAATGGCTGAAATAATTTCTTAGTTTTTGGACCTTGTAGTTGTGAGTGTTTTTTTCAAAGGCTTGGAGCTTTGTTTGAAGCAACATCGGCAGTAGAGTTGGAAAAGAACATGAGTGAATAGGTCCCCTGTACCTGGAGGGTAATCCCCATTTTATAGTGGTAGAGCCTTCCTTTAATAGAATTCATGGTAGAATGAGTGAGACCTTGCTAAATTGAGGAGTTAATGTTTATCGAAGAACAATTACTATCCGAGAATAGAATAATCGAGAAAGATAGTTGAACTACCTCGGAATCGAGAAATATTGACTGAGGAGTGTGCTACTATTACTCCAACTATTTGCCACATGTTGTCTTCTTACTAGAGCATAAAATTAGCCTCATCATTTGCCCCTATACATATAATTGGTTGTTTGAAACGACCAGTAATAGGTCTGGTATAGCTGTCACATTGATGACATTCATACGAGATTGTGTAATAATGGCGTCTGACTTGTCCGAGAGTAGCATCAATTACTAGGTTTTGGATGGTCCAGATTTAATCTGAGGGTTCTAGAATGGTTAGATATGAATGGCACGGATGAGAGAATGCATGTCAAGGGTCTCTTCATCGAATTCGTTGACCGGCATGGTTTTCTACTATAAATAGTGAAGATGTCACTTTCATTGAGCAATTGCTTTGGATTTTTTGAGAGACCCGAGCTTTGCGAAACTGGAGCAATGTCCCTTCTCATGCTTCTCGTTTATCAAGTTTTATGTTTACTTCATCATTCATCGTTGTCCCAGGTAAGAGAAATGTCTTTTCTTTTGTAGATAGTGTTAAGTAATTTGTTAGAGGAAGCCGAGAATCGAGATAGGTTCTTCCCCAGATCCTTCAACCTCTACTTCCCCTCCCATTAGGAGAGAAATGTTAAATGGAGCCATTATTTTGTCAATTTGTTATGTTTTCATTTACTCATTTAGCTTATTATAAGATAATGCCTAATAGCTATGTTAAATACCATTTTATCATTTAGCTTATTAATTTATTAGCTAATGCCTAATAGCTACGTTAAATAACATTTTATTTTTTCATACACTGATACACGAACTATATCTATGTGCACTGTGTAGACCAAGACATTGCAGTGGCACAGTGGGCAGTGGCTGCCTATCTTGCTTCTCGTCGTTCTAGACTTCTTGTTCTCCTACAAGGTAATTTCTCTTACTTACTTTAATTTTAGCCATCTGGGTATTTGCCTCTGTTTATTTTAATTTGACGGTAATTTCTAAACTTTTAGGTTTTGAGGATTTCAAATTGAATTAGTTACAATGGAAACCCAAGTAAGCAAGAGAGGAAAAAAACTTTGTTTTCATTCTTTAAATCAAGAGAAAGTGAATCAACTAGTGAGGGGCATACTCTATCTCAAAGAGTTGAAATTGATCTTAGTACTCTTGAACAAGATCCTGGGAATCGGATCCCTATATGGCAATATCCCGTTAATCAACGAGATGAAATTAGGAGAGCTTATATCAAAATGGGTCCGTATCAACCCAAGTTGGCAAAGTATCAGAGGACTAAATCAGGGTCACAATACCATAAATTTCAATATTCATGGTTTGAAAATTTTCCTTGGTTAGAGTAGTCTCCATCAATAGATGCAATATTTTATTTTTCGTGCTTTATTTTTCAAAATAAAGTGCTTCTCCATCCTGCATTCATTACTTAAGGGTTTAATAGTTTGAAGAGGGTTAATGATGGAGTTAGACGTGCACTTTTGATGCATGTGGGAGGTCCTACTTCACCACATAGTAATATAGTGAAATGTGTTGGAGACTTAATGAATGTAATTGGACATATTGACAAAGTGTTGAATGCACAAACTGTAGAATAAGTTCAGAATGACTGGTTGTGACTTACGGCAACAATTGAGAGTATTCGGTGGCTTAACTTGCAAGCTTGTGCATTTAGAGGTCATGATGAATCTTCAACGTCTAGCAATCATGGTAATTTTATAGTGATGATAAGACTTATGGCAGATGGAATGTTAACATTAGTGATGTAGTATTGGAGAAAGCTCTGGAAAAAAAAATACAAAATATAATTCACCTACTATTTAGAAGGAAATTTTTCATATTCTTGAGAACAAAGTGAGAAGAAAAATTCGTGAAAAATTGGATATGCAAAGTTTTGCATTTTGGTTGATGAAGCCAAAGATGCATCAAATAAAGAGTAGATGGCTATTGTTTTGAGATTCGTTGACAATTGTGGCTTCTTACGAGAGCTTTTTTTTAGATTGTGCAAGTTTCAGACACTAATGCTTCAACATTGAAGAAAGAAATATCTAATGTCCTTGTTCGATATGATTTGCACGTTCTTACTTATTGAATGACACGAAATATAGCTCCTTGTCCAATTCCAATGATCCTATGGTGAAAGGAGGGGAAGGATGTCTGTCAAGTATCATGAAGAAAGAATTTTCTAAAAGTAGTGGAGGGAGAGTTGTAGTACTATGATGTCTTTGACACAAACAAACATGGACAATTGATGTTGAAATACTTATATATTTGTAATTCTTTTCATACTTTATGCATTTTTCATATTTCCATACTATACGATGATAGGATTCAGTTTGTTTTTTTTTAAGTTTTTGTTATAACTATTTTGGAAAACTAATTAATTACATTCAATCACTAATTAATTAAAGTACATGTTGTGCTATTTTCATTAAATGGTCATACAATTACATTACCACTTATTATATAACAGATGCAATAATTGAATCATGCGTAATAGACATCAACCTTATACACTTCAACATAATTCTGGTAATTGCATAAAATAAAAGATTGATACATAAATTTTCAATTATGGTTTGGTTTGCATAATTATTATTCTGACATGAATACTCCCATGTGGCATGACGATTATTTTCCTATGCTTGTTGCTACTTTTTTCAAATATGGACTATTACATTATAAAATGTGTTTATTACGTTATATGGATAAACATATATGCCTCCCTTAATTACAATACAAATTTACAATATCGAAAACCTGTCTACTACATTACGAGCATCAACAATTGTAAGATCATGTCAACATGTCTTAACATCAACCCCAAGAGTACTTTCCTTAGTTAAGAAAATAGTGATACAGTTCTACACTAAATTTGTAGAGGTTAGTCTTGTTGAGCCTTTTTGGCAAATGGATATATTGGAATATGCTCCGAATGATGCACATGCATGTAAGACCACAATCGACCATGTTGGCAAACAAAAGACTGGATAAAAATGTCATAATTTTAACATGGATGTTTTATTCCATATTTAAAATGCTTATGTGTCAAGTGATTTTCTTGGGGTATCCCATCTTATGACAACATTTGTCTCTTTGAGTTAATTATCAATTTTGAAGATGGACAAGCTATCAAAATACCAAACCTAAAACAACAATTATGGTGTCAAAAGGGCAATAGATTTAAAAAAAATCATATAAAATTGCTTTCATCAGTACCATTTGATAGGCATCTTTGATGGAAAAATCAATTTAATTTTGGCTCCTCTATAGGAAGAATTTATAATGTTCCCACTTGACATCATCGGTGTCGAGGACTAGAAGGGTCCAATGGTTGGCCGAGTGGTGATTCCCAGTAGAGTGAAGTGAAAATATCACATATCTATACATTTCAATTCCCTTTGAGAGCTACAATATAAATTCCTTCATTAGGTCATGCTGACTAGCCTTGAAGAATGAAATTGATGAACTATTTATCGTTTGTGAAAATTCCCTCCCATTTGCACATGTCTTCCCATTTGGCATATTTTGTTGTTGCCACATTAGGTTCTAGGTGTATGCATTTATTAGCTAAAAATGAATTCGACGAATTTACTGAAAATGTAAGACATGAAGACTTTATATCAATATAAAGAAACTTGATAAATACTTATGTTGTTTGAAATCATATCGCAGTTGATAAGTCCTAACAGATCATGCCACAGAAGATTGTTATTGTCGAACCAAATGAGGCCGCTGTGAAATATATTACAATGGTTATATCAAAATGTAATAATAACTATATATATATATAGCAATTAGTCAAATGAGTGCTATAAAAGATAGATATTATAATGACATAATGCAGTTCACAAACCCAATACATTTTCAAACTAAAACTTATTTGCTTTTTCCTTCTTTTGTTATGTTGAAACACTTTAACGTATCTAGTGATTACATCTCTTGGAAAACGTCACTTTTAATAGTCATTACCCCTTGTGGACTAGGCCTTAGGAAGATTGAGAGCATCGACATTGTAGAACTCAATTTCTTTATTGTCAACTTCCTTTTTTGATTTCTTCAACAGAGGCTATTTGTTACCCACATCATAATCAAAATCAAAATCTTCTCTTGATACCTGGGCCTTCCTTCGTCTTGATTCCTCTGATCATTAACCTAGTGTCCTCTCTTCACTTTTTTGTTCAAAATGTGGTGGGGTAATGTCACTTTCAATCACCAATGCCCCTAGATCGGCATATGTAACTTTTTGGATTTCAAATGGATCAAATTGAGGTCCAGTTTGCATAGTAATCAACATTTCCATAAACACAGGACGTGGAGCAGGTTTATTTGTATCGAAAAGTTCCACTGTCATTGGTTTCTGCCTTTAGCTTTTCCAACTCAGCGGCGATTTTTTCTCTGTCTATTCATATCATTTTGTTTTTTTCGTACATTGAAATTCTTTTATCAATAATCAAATCTCACTATCTTTCACGTGCAACCTTTCCTTCAAGCCTTCTATCTTCTTTTGTAGCTTTTCTTTCTCTTCTTCATGATACAGATTCTTAACTTGTGATATCTCAATATCCTTCCAGGATGTGACCAATTCTAGCTCAAGCATTCATATCTTGTCCAGCACTTCCTTCGGAGCATTTTTCTACATCATTATGATCATGTCGATCATCAACTTTACGAGGAGAAGAAATTGGGATGGAATACAAGTTGTAGTCATCCATGAGATGATGATCAAGGCCCACATCGACATTCATTGTTTGATTGTTGGACTTCGGTGCTAATTTTGAATGCATACTATTGATGGTCCGATCATCACTTTCAGTTTTTGAGTCGGTGAACTCAACACTTTTTATCATTAAAATAGTTTGTTGTTTTTTCAATGCCTCCGTCTCTTTATCAGTCATTCACTAGCTCAAGTTCATTAAAATGCGATGTCTGCAATTTACATTGAATTTCTTTCATAATTTGTTGTCTAAAATGTAATTAAGGGAATGTATAATTGAATAAGCATGAAATATATTTTAATAGCATATAAATAAATTCTAACTATGTAGTTATTAAATTGAACCAACAACACCACTTACCTTTCTCCCCCTCAAGGTCAAAATGTATTTGTCAAAGACATCCTTTGGCTATCCATCTATGTCGCATTTTAGCAACCATGGGAATATGTGAAAGCTATTGGATGTGAACTAGTTACTGTGCTCGTAAATCCAATACTACAATTACATTACATTATATAGTGTGTTATTTCATGGTTTAAGACAGGAATCCATATATCTGTAATTGTTCATTACTTTGGGAATGTGTTTTGCTTACCGACATCATAGTCACACGTCCAGCGTGAAATCAAGCTCAGACAACCTTACTCATTTTGTACCAAGCACAAAACAGGATTCCTCTTCATTGAATGTACTAAACATCTCGATGATCTTGTTGTGTTTTAAAGTCATGGTGGTTATGGCCCCTGAGTTGTTTGAACAGACACCAAAATGGTGTTTTCTGCAAGCATATCTTCTGCTTCTTAGTTAGATGCAAATAAAAGCAAACATTATGTCATAATACTCATACTGTATAGTAATTAAAGTTCTTCATCAAATTACAATACTTCCATGGACAATTGCATTATTTATCATGTTGAGTCAATACACATACATGCATTTTCTTACCTAACCCATAATAACATCAATTTTTCATAATAAAAAAACGCTATAATGTGACTCTCTCACTTTACCTTCCAATACTTATACAAAATTAAAACCCTAATCGTACCTCAAAAATAAAAAACTGAACTCCCCAACCCAACATTTTTCAGTGCCAAAATCAACTATATCCAACATTTTAATCATCTAGTATGATGTAATTAACTTTTATTCAACTAATGATTTCCAAAAAGATGAATGAAACCCTTATTATAGTCAAGCACTGGCGAAGTTTTTGTGAAAAAGTTCTGAATACGCTACAATGTCTCAATGGGAACCAAAAAATGATTGACTCACCAATGACAAAGGTTCATCAACAGTGTAAGACACGATATTGATAAACGTACATAAATTTTTTATTCATAATGTACATAATCTAGGTGGCATGCAGCCAAAGCAAGTCAACGTGGCAATTTTATTTTGAAATTCAAAAGTTCAACCATATCGGCTCAATTTATCTTCCTCCCTCACACATATTCTCTCTCATTACTCTCACACACATTATCTCTCTCTCTTTCTCTCTCAACATGTCAAGCCAACGTCGAAATCTAATAGTCATTTTGATCAAAAAATGTTTGGAACAGGTGCACCTCAACTCAGGACATAAATGATGGTGGTAGTGCACGAATATGTCGCCAAAGTTACTCGAGCCACTTTTTCTCACTATGGATGCCATATTTTTAAGACTTTTTTGACGGTTTAAGAGGTTGTTGACGGTGGGTGTCATGTGGATTTCGTTGTTCAGAGTTTGAGAGTTGCCGGAACGGTGGCTAAATATGGTCCTTGAAAGTTATAAGTAACATTGTAATATGATACATTGACAATATAATATGATAGTGTGATAATTTAATAAGCTACTGTTGTCATGTGATTGATATTGTTTTTGAGATTTCTTACCAATTTTCAAATTTTTTTGACCTAAAAATTGTTAGGTCAGGTGCGCCACAACATATGGACTTGAATGGTGGTGTTGGTGCACAGCGATGTCATCAGAGTTGTTCGAATCGCCACTTTTTCTCGCGACGCCATCTTTTTAAGACTTTTTCGGTGATTTAAGAGGTTTACGGTGGTGGGTGTCATGTGGGTTTGTTGTTCAAAGCTTTTTGTGAGACCAGTCGTGTTGCAATTGATGTTCAAATGCCCAAGTTTCTTCACCGATCCGTGAAGGAGAGATAATGTAGCGTATCAGCACCTATGTTGTTTGACATTGTTCCACTTTGTAATTATATTGTTTTACATTTTTTTACCTTTTGCACAATTTATTTTTAGCGTTGCAAAAATAATAGCTAAAATGACCTAAAACAAGTGAGGAAACACTAGATGAAGCAGCTCTTCGTCATCAGTTTGTAATTAAATTGTTTTCATGTTGTAATTACATTATTTTCGTGTTGCAATTACATTGTTAATTATTGTCATGAAATTGTTTTCTCTCTTTAATGTTGTTTGATGAGAAAGATGTTATTTGAATGAGAGAAGCGGGAAAGGACCAGAAAAGCGAGTGAGAGAGAAAGAGAATGAGAGAGAATAGAAAGAAGAAAGAAAAAAAAGTGCGGAAATTTTAAATGTACTTTCGTTTTTGATTTTTTTATAGTTTAGGCATGCTTAGTTGGCATGTCTCATAGATTAGGGAGATTTATGGACAACATTTATATGGACATTTAGCATTTTCGATGTAGGATACAACGGTGACCTGAAATCGGTTCAGATCTGCCGGTCAAAAATTCCGTCTCGTTCAAATAGGCGAAAATTATTCGTCGGAGATTGAGTTCACAAGATCCTAGTGAGGTTTTTCAATTTTGAAATAAGATAAACAGAGATGATGCAAGCTTATACTTACTTTCTTTAACTATTTAGGTTTCATTATTTGACTTTCAAAAAAATTTGAATTTTTGTCGTAGTTATCAGTTGAGCCAGTTTTCATCTAGATCATGGAAGGTTATGTACATTTTTCTTATGTATAACAATCCAAAAATAAAATGAGAGTCAACCCAATCAGTGACATATATCATTAATTACAGGCTTAAATAACGAAATAATTCAAAACTAATAATGCATTGTTTATATGAATATATCTAAAGCCATATTTAGTTCAGTCTCTTAAATATTTTATCTTTCTCTATGTTTTCCTTTAAATTTATTTTTTCTTTCTATTCGCCAATGACATTCCAACATATAATTTGGTTTTTGCTATTTCAAGATCTAAAATATTCTTTTTGAAAACTTTTTTTTTATATACCAATGAAGGGAATACCCAACAAAAATACGGAGGCCCAATGGACCGGTAGGCTACACAAAGGAAGGTAGCCCTCTTTCCTTTTATAACTCTCACCATAATGATGATAAATCTCACTCAAATTGATAGAAGGGGAGACTCGAACACTGTAAAAAGACCAACCACACTATCACATATTTGTTTTTGAAAACTTCATTGCATCATATGCATACATGTGATAGATATCCAAACATGAAACATGGGCATGTTCCTATATACGGCGTATATAATGCACATCAAAATTTAATTAATCAACTAAAAAATATTCCTAAGCAAAGATGCTCATTATATATATTCTCTCACGTAGATTTAAAATGTGCATCTAATTTTTAGATCCAAAATATTTCAAAAAAATTTAGAAAAAATATATTTGTATTCTAATCGATTTTACGAATTCAACGATATATTTTTGTTTAAAAAATAAAATTTAACATGAAAAGTGCACGGTAATTCTGGACCGTTGGATATAAATCACAAAATATTTCATATATTTTTCAGGTTACATTTAATTTTGTTTCGAACAAAAAATACATCGTTAGATTCATAAAATGATTCCAAAAATTATTTGCACATTTTAAATGCACTTTAGAGACATTCGAGAAAACCTTTATATATATTAGTAACATAATAATGCCACTTTAGCTTACTTTTGTCACTTTTATCGACAAAAGAAGAACAAGTCAATTCATTAAGCGTATGATATTTTTGTCTCTATTTGTTTAATTAGCGTATGTTAGCCCTAATCAAAACAAAGGTCTAATAGAGACAATATTTAAAATATCATCATTTCTTGCATAGTAATGTTATATCCATCTAAAATATGACCCTATTTTACTCTCAACTCTATACGATATGTATTTTAGTCATTGATTATAAATATTATATATGACCCACTTGACATCTTGGACACGTACATACTATAATAATTATTGCTAATTAGTATCATCAAATCTAATTACATAGTTACTTTTCAACTATGGTTAAATAATAATAATGCATGTATCTTTTTAAAAAAATGACCAAACAAGGATGCCTATGAGCAGTGGCACAATCAATAATTTATAGAGGTGAACAAAAATTGACAGAGATTTGGGTGCAACGCCCTCAATTTGTTTTTCCTGTAGACTATTTCTTAAAAAATGGTCGACAAACAAATATCAATATGATTATTAAATTAGATATAATAAATTAAAATATAAATATTCAAGATAATAAAAAAATCATTTAAGTTGTACTCGACGATCTTTCATTGAGTATAAATCATGTATGATCGAGTCTTAACTAAAAGTTTCATCAATCACTCTTTTAATATGAAGAACCATGCACAATTTTTACCACAATTAATTAATTAACTAAAAGTTTCTTTAGGACCATTAATTAATATTATTACGTTTACATTACATTTTTACCACAATTTGTATTCGCGATTATATGATTTTCATTTATTTTTCTAAAAAAGAAGAGACAACTAATTATGATAAAAATGAAAAACACAGTCATTCACTAATCACAACATTAAGAATAGTCAAGATGATATGACTAATTTTTTATTTGGAAAACAAACAAGTGGCTTTGAAATTCATTTTTTTTAAAAGTAATCACCATTTTATGAAATTTAATATTTTTGCAAAGTATATTTTACAGTGACTTCATTATTGTACATTGCTTTGAATTTTTTTTACTCATTATATTTTACACTATATGAACAATAAAATCAAATAACAATATATCATAAAAAATTCCCTAGTTGTAAGAAATTCTTACTAACTTTTTTCTGCAACACCCGAAATAGAAAACAAATCACTATAATTCAATTAATAGAAACACTAAACCAAATTAGTTTTTTTTTTTTTTGTAAATTTTCCTTTTTTCCATAGTAGACCTTTATTTCCTAGCGGAATATTGGACAAGTATTCCACCACTCTTTTTAGCACTTAGTCTCACTTGTCACCTGCCTTGCCTAAAATTAGGGTCTGTCTCGACGGCTCCAACTTTATTGTTCTATCAGAAAAATAAACAAAATATTCTCTCCCTTGATTTAGTCCTTCTCAGCCGTCCGATCCAACCGCCATCAAACTCTTCAGAGAAACCTCATTTTCCCCTCCTCCTTGGTGCTATATAAGTAACCGGAGAAAAAGGAAGCTTAAATTCATTTGTCCTAGTATCATTTTCCGGCCAGTTCTCTGGTCGTATGTAGCTCCACTGTTTGTCTGTTTTAATTTGGATTGGTTATGGGTCAGTTAACAGATGAAATCGGCTCATACTCAGCTCTACATCAAAGGTTGAGTTGTGTTTTTTTCTAACCAATTTAGAATCCGTTTGTTTCACAATTTTATTTTATAATTTTAACCTGTTAAAAATATTATACTTAAAGCTTATGAAAAATGTTGTATAAAAAATTGTGGAAACTACAACTTTAAGTTATATAAAATGATGTAGGGTGTTTGGTTCATTTTTCTATTAGATTAATTTTATAGATAAATTTACAATAAAAAATATTACAATAAAAAATAATTGAAATCATTTAAGATATGGAGGGACAATTACATAATGTGGTTGTAAAATATTATGGGTCTCACAGCTTTAAGCTCTGAAAAGTTATGAGATAATAATATTTCATTTTACACAGCTTAAAGCTATAGGGCCCACAGCTTTAAACTGTCAACAAAATGTAACGTTTGGTTGACACAACATTTTATACGGATCCCACAACACCCTTAATCCACGGTCAGCGTGTGGCACCTTGAGAAACAAATACCCATATATATGCCCAAAAAGTCGAACAAATTGTGCAACATATAATTGTCAAAATTGGAACTATTTTGAATATAATTATGGAATATATTATTCCACGTTGGCATATCCAAATCAATAATAGTACATAAAATAAAATGGGAGTCAACTCAATTAGTGATACATAGCATTAATTACAGGTTTAAATAACAAAATAATTCAAAAATAATAATGCATTATTTATATGAATACTCTACATCAATATTTAGTTCAGTCTCTTTAATATTTATGTTTCTATATGTTTTCCTCCAAAAAAAAATTCTTCTATTCGTCTATGACATTCCAATAACATATAATTCGGTTTTTGCTATTACAAGATCTAACATTCTTTTTGAATTATTTTTGCATCATTTGCATGCATGTGATGGATCTCCAAACGTGAAACATGGGCATGTGCATAAGTGCATATACTGTTGGAAAACACGTAAATGCGGAATCATATTAAGGAACACATAGTAATAATCGATTGGAAAATAACATTCAAAATTTTTCTTAACAATAGTGACTATCAATCATGACATGATTTATATTATCTGGCTAAATCTAGATCAACTTACCTTGAGATCGCTCTAGATTGATCTCCAATTAGTAAAAAATAAGGAGTGGTGAAAAAGGTTGATTCAAAGCTCAATCCCTCAAATCTTATACCATATACACTAATTCTCAATCTAGGATTAAGAGTGTTGGTCTATGTTTGATACAGAAATGACAATTGGGTGATGCTGAGTGGTGATGTAAGTTACTTCAGTATGTAGAGTAAGTTACTTCGCAGGTATGTCAGTTGGAAAATGCAGAGCAGTGAAGTAAGTTACTCCGGTATGTGGAGTAAGTTACTTCATCTGCACGGGCTTAAAGATTTTAACGCGTGGACTTTTTATTTTAATGACGTGCGGTGTTTTATTGTTAATGGAATGTCTTATATAGATAAGATAGGAAGTCTATTCATGTATGGATAACCATATAAGAGTCATATTGTGAGTTAAACATGTAACTAACATAGATAATCCTTGATTATTATGTTATTATCAAGTTCCAGTTGTGGATATATGATTGATCTCTCTAGGTGACAGAATGATTAGAGTACTGGTGGGAGAAGAAGTCTTGATACCCAAGACGAGCTGGACTTACATATATATATACTCTATACACGTTCGTAGCACGGGGACGGAATTGAAGATTACCGAAATCATCTTGGAGAGAAACTTGAGCGTGTGTTAGGTTTTTGGAGAAGCAAATCACTCCCTTTTCATGTGTGTTCTTGAGTGTTTATTTGAGTGATTTCTAGTGAGGACATTTGTGTTGGAGGTTAATATTTGAGAGTTACTTGTGTGTTACTCTTGAGGGATTCGAGAGTAGACTCTACCTTGGTTAGGTTGAGAAGAGGTTGAAGCAATTTGCTGAATGGGAGCTATGAGCAAGGTCTTTAGTTCAAAGATAAGGTTGTAACTCTTGATTCGTTTTAGTGAATTGTTCCTCAAGGTTAGTCGCTTATAGACTCGAGGTTTTTCCCAAGTTGGGTTTTCCTCGTTAAAATCTTGGTGTCGTGTTTTTATTTATTTTCCGCAATTTTTGTTTCCATTATTTGTTGACTAACGTTCTTGGTGAGTGCAACGACTTTCAAAGAGTGTGGACTACTTACTTACAAGAAGTTGTAGAAATCAATAAACCAAAACTATGCAGAGAATTAGAGTGTCAGGTCCAACTAGTGTCTCCATGTTAAAGGAATAATGCACACCTTAGTGTGTCTATGTAGGGGTCAACCAACCTAGGGTTTTCCGCCTAGGTTGACTGGCCCACACTCTTCTCAAACTAATGCATAGTTTGGATTTCGTGATTCACTTAGTTTGGGCTTTTATGGGTTATAATGGTAAAACATGAATTTCCTATGAATTTAATTATCAGTCCAAACCCATTAGAATAATTGAAAAATCATAAATTATGATATATTTCATTAAAATATTATATATAGTTGCATTCTCCGTTTTATCTCAAATTAAATCTAAGTCTTTTGTATAATTGTTCATTTAAATCCTCACATTAAGTTACAGACATTCATCAATTAAATATGTCACTGACATATAATATTTAATTGACATCTTCAAATATTCCTAGATTAGACTGATGTCTGCTAAATAGACCAACCATCTAAAATACTTATGGTCAGTACACATCATGGCATACATGAGACTTCTCATTGCAGAGATATATGGTACATGACTCATATTCTTTATCTCATCAGCATCTTTAGGACACTGATCTCAAGATAAAGTGATTACATTTCTATAAGGAAGATATTTTTTCTTGGACTCTTGCATGTCGAATATTGCTAGAATGGTGTCAATGTAGACTCCCTGAGATAAGCCCAATATTCTTTGTTTCCTATCTCTAAGCAATTTGATCCTAAGAATATGACCAACTTCTCTCAAGTCTTTCCTTTCAAATTGACTGTTTAACCATACTCTAACTAAAGATAATATAGCTACATTGTTTTCTATGAGCAATATATCATCTATATAAAATATTAAGATTGAACACCACCACACGTCCACTGCTCTTCCGATAGAAGCAAGACTCATTAGAACATTGCTAAAATCCATAGGATCTTGTGGCCTGTTCAAATCTTATATTCCAAGACCTAGATGTCTGCCAAATGGATCTCTTAAACTTGCATAATAAGTGCTCTTGATTTTTAGCTATAAATCAATATGCTGCATCATATAGATGCTTTTGTCAAGACTTACATTTAGGAAATCTTTCTTGACATCCATTTGCCATATTTCGTAATTGTAATATGCTTCAATGCATAAGAGTATCTGGATAGACTTAAGCATTGCTACCGATGAAAGGTTTTTTGATTCTTTCTTTTTTAGTATACCCTTGTAACACCCCGCATCTCTGGATAACATGATACGATAGATGTCGTAAGATAGGTGATGTTATGTGTGACATAAGCTTGATCGGAGTATTTTTTTTAACTTCTATTGAGGAATTAAAATTATGAGGGCAAGAATTGTTGGAAACGGAATTAAAATGAAATTAATATGGATTTTAAAATTTAAAATATTTAATCGAGAAATTGATGGCATGATTGTAAATTAATTGGATGTTACTGGTAAATACAGTAGAGGGGTAGGGACAAAACAGTAAAAGAATAAATAAAAATCAAATAATATATATTTCGGCACGCTAATCGAGACTGACGGAAAAACCTAAAATCCTTACAAAAACCATGAAGGAGACTGCAGCGACGAAACCCTTGTATGGTAGAGACGGCGACGCACGACAACAATGATGACGAGCTCGGAGAGAGGAGTTCAACCATACCATTTTCGGACAGAAAGGAGTTGACAATGGCCGTCAACTGAGGGGAAGAATCGTGCGGTGCCTTCACCTTGAGGATGTCGATCCATCGTATTCCGACCACCGTTCAGGTAGATATTGCCATCTCTGGGACCCACAAACTGGGTCGAGCTTTAATTTACTTAATTAATTAATAATTATTGTAATTAGTTGTTTTCAAGTTAATTATATTAAGATAATGGTATTAATAATTAAGTTGAATGAAAGACAATGATATTAATAAATCAATTAAAGACGATAGGATTGACAAAATATTGTATATGTTGTATGGGTATGTAAGACCCATTAGGAGTGACCACCGGGTCGAGCTTTTCCGGTTGGATATTATTTTAAGTAATTAATTGTAACAAGTTAATTATAATAAGTTAATGATATTAATAAAACAAATTGATTAAAAGATAATAGTATTAATAAATGAATTAAAGATTGTGGGATTAATAAATAATTATGGATATTGTATGGGTTCAGGAACTCATATTGGTAATTAAATTATCAAGATTACGGGAGCACATTGCAGTAAGTAATATTCAACTGTGTTACGAAACAATGCAATTTATAAATTGTATGTGTTTTGTCTGTGTGATTGGTTTGATTATTGATACGTGTCTGATCGGAATCTTATGATGAATTATATGTGGATTGTGATATGAATGATTTATTATGTTATAACTGTATTGAAGGTGATGTTTGGTTACTGTGATTGAACGACAGAACTACTATTGCATTTCTTTGTAAAATGTAATGTGTACTGTTATATGCTTGAACTGAATATAGTGATGAGACTGATATGATGACAGTTTTGGTGTTCTTGAAGGTGATGTGTTGCATATGATTTGTTGATATATAAAATATTGTTTATAAGCACGATGCATTGCATTACATGAAAATTAAAAGTTCAGTTAAGGAAAAAAAAGTGTTTTTACAAACCAGGTATTACTACTACAGGGAGGGTGTACTGAAAGGTTAAGGTTGAGGTTTACTGTAAATGAAAATGAAAATGGAATATGTTTTTAATTGGAAAGTGTTCTTTGGTAGAACACTTAATTAAAGAAAAATCCTGACCAGTTGCTCAGTAACAGTTTACCTAGGTTAAGGGTCCGAGTTCTGGAAAAATGATTTAAATGGCTAACTGTTTTTCTAAAGATGAGGTTCATGTGCATTCATGTATAAGTATTACTTGTTGGGCCTCGGCTCACTATGTTTCGTGATGCAGGTATTAATTTCTTAGATGATTATGTTGACTAGGAGTTGATGGTGTCGCCGTAGATCTATGAAGAAAATGCTTATGTGACGGAAGTTAGTTTTCATAGAAGATTGATAAATTAAGTATTACATTTATTTATGCTCTTACAGTTAATAACTATGATGTATGGTAGTAAGTGTAGATTCGGAAATGAGGATGAAAGATATAAGTGTCACAGTAGTATACTTAGAGAATATTGATTAGATGTTACTGTATATTTGAAATATATAAGAAGATGCTTTTAATTCAGATTAGATTATACTAACTATATATTTGGATTGTTAAAAGAGTGGATTTGTATGGTTATAGATTCTTATGTTTAGGGTTGCTAAGCTGTAGAGCGAGTTTATAATGAAATGCGAGTAGCATTCCGACCTATGGATCTATTGGTTAGAGTTTCGTGGGACGGGGAGTTACAACCCTTTTGCTGCAAGACTTGCTTTAAAGGTTTCAACCTTCCCATCCAACCCTTTTATTCTTGTAGATCCACTTGCAACCAATGGGTTTTACACCATTTGGTGGTTCTACAAGCTCCCATACCTGATTAGAGTACATTGACTTCATCCCATATTTCATACCTTTCTTCAAATATACTGTATCTTTATCTTGAAGTGTTTCATTATAGTTTTTGGGATCAGTATCTTGTTCAGATGAGATCATTTCATACACTTCATCCAATAGAGCATGCCAATTATGTAATCTAGTTACCCTTCCACTACAATAAGGCGTTGTCAATTCATTTGGAATATTTTGCTGTGTTCATTCTGTTCGATTTGGATCAGGTTCTTCATGTTAATCTAGTTGATTTCCCATTATGTCCTAATCATCCCTTTGAACAAAATCATTTTGAGATTCTACAATCCTCCCACCATTATGTGGTACTAGACTTCATCCTGAACTGGTGTTTCTTGAGGCATTTGGTTTCCTTGTGTTTCTCCTCTTAGTTCTTCAAGAACAATCTTACTTTTGGGTTTGTGATTCATCATGTAGTCTTCTTATGAGAATTGGGCATTGGTGCTTATAATGACCTTCTGATCCGTAAGACTATAAAACAAACCACCTTTGGTACCTTGAAGATATCCAAAAAAAAAAACATACTTCTATTCTTGATTCCAACTTTCCAATGCTCCCAACAGCACATGTGCCGGACTACCCCATATTCGAATATAGGTCAAACTAGGCTTCTCGCCTAGTCCATAACTTCGTGGGTGTAGTTGGTACTAACTTAGAAGGAACTAAGTTCAGAATATAAGCAGCTGTTTCTAAGACATAAATCTAGAATAAATTAGGCAATTCTGAAAAACTCATCATTGATCTCACCATTTCCATAAGAGTCTTATTCTTCTTTCAATCACACCATTTTGTTATGGTGTTCCAAGTGAAGTGAACTTGGAAGAGATCCCTTATGCACTTAAGTATTCAATAAACTCTCCGAAGAGGTATTCATCACCATGATCAGATTGTAGTGTTTTGATACTTTTTCCTAAACGCTTCTCTGTAACTACCTTGTCATTTTTCAACATCTCACACTACAAGAAAATGCTAAATTACCGACGGAAATTTCCATCAGTAAAACTCTTATTCCGTCTGTAATTTGCCGACGAAATTTTCGTCGGCAATACACACTCTTTTGCAACAGAATTATTCGTCGGTAATATTATTAAAAAATATTTTTTATTTAATTTCTGTAGGTAATACTATTTAAAGAAATTATTAATTTAATTTATGTCGGTAATATTAAATAACTTTAATAAATTTCACTGATTATTCCATCGGTATAATTATTTTACAGATCTTCAAACCTTTAAAATGACTAATATTAACCTGAAAAAGTATATAATACAACAATATAAGTTTGAATTAAATTTGAGATTTTCAGGACATCAAGACAATCAACGCACAAACAAAGATTGTTTCTTCGTAAAATATCTCTATTTCATATATTTGATCTATTTGTTAGAGAAAAGGAGCATTTTTGTGGTCATATGAAATTTATTGATATATAATTTTTTTCCTTGAAAAGCTTTATAAGCTGAATTCTCTGGATTGAATAAACAAGTTTCAGTTTGAATATTTATTCTTTGTAACATCTTTCCACTGTAGGGATTATCCATTTAACATCTCATTTTCCATCTTTTGAAAAAGCATGTAGGGTACCCAATTTTTTCAACTTTTCTCAATTAGAAAGATCAACCTCAAGACAGAATACAATACCTCCTTTATGCAAGATACTACAGAGTTCAAACATGAAGAATCAAGGGTTCAGCCGAGCAAGAGAATAAGTTTGAAGAAAGAGTATGTGAACTGACCTGTGGAAGCTACCAATCTTGGAGAAGAGCCAAGCTTTTCCCTTCACTGATTTCGAATCCTGGAGAAGTCTCACTTGCGCCTTAGGGCTTCAATGCTCGCAATATGAACAGGAAGCCTAACGTATTTAATCCAATCGGAATAGGAAGAAGATAAACAAAGGAGGTGCGAGGAAGATGAGAGGAAGACGGTGTGCCCTAGGGCTTCAAGTAAAGGGTGGGCTGAAATTAATTTTTGAGAAAATAAAAGCAATTACCGACCGAATTATTTACGTCGGTAAGTAATAGTTAATTTATTGTTTTAATAACTTAAAACATAAAAATCTGTCGGTAAAAAATTTTCTAACTTAAAAAAAAATTACTGACCGAAATTCCATTGGTAAACCAATGCAAAAATTCGCGCCATGAATGGTGCCAAATATTGTCAACGAGGAAAATGGTCGGGAAAAATTCCATTAGTAATCCGTCGGTAAATAACTTATTGAAACTTCCATCAGTAAGAGGAAGGTAATCGGTCGGCATTTACCGACAAAACGTTTTCGTAGGTAATTGATAGATTTCTTGTAGTGTCAGAAGTTTCATACTTATAGTGCATTAGGTAAATGTATTCATACCTTGAGTAGTCGCCTATTAACGTCACGAAATACTCATAACCTTCTCTCGCTTGAATAGTCATTGGACCACATACATCTTAATGTACCAACTCAAAACATTCTTTTGCTCTATACACCTTGGCCAAAAATGGTCTCTTAGTTATCTTACCTTCAAAACATGATTCACGGGCTGTAAGTTCTTCAACTTCTAATGAACTCGAAGGCCCATCTCGTACTAGTATAAAAATCATGTTTAGATTAATATGACCTAAGCGTAGATGCCCAAGATAGGTTCGATTCGATTTCGAAGGTTCTTTTCTCTTAAAAGATAAAATTGTTGAGCTATTCAATTCATTAGGTTTAGTATAATGAGGACTTATAATATAAATATTATCTACTGATGGGACTTATTTGCAAGCGCACAAATCGCACAAGTAATAAAGTGATGAATAAATTATCGTTCCCACGAGGATTGAGTTAACAATTGATGAGTATCCGTTATGATTAACACTAGCGCTATTTGGAGCATCGAATAAGTTGTTTTGGTTTGATTAACACTAACATAAACAATGTAACAAGAATTTATATTCTAAAGAAGTTCTTTAAGATGTAAACAAACAATAGTGACAGATGATATTAATTGAATGAGTAAAGACTAGGTTTCCTAATTTCACCATCACCTATCCAATTCCACTCCCTTGACTTTATAATCCGTAATTACCAACAATTATTGACAATCGGTCTCCCTTAACTATTCAATGCTCCATTCCTGGTTACACTGAAAGTATTTCTATCACTAACCCCTGTTATTCCTAACATTCGGATTTAAGTGACAAAAACTCATTAAGATTAGTGGAAAACCACATAACGATTGCACAAGGCATGCCCCTATATTCCTATGGTACATGAACCCTATGGTATCTATGGCAAGATGCAAATCCTAGATATCTCCTTCCGGTCTCAATCCAAGCATCAAATCAATTGAATGGTGATCAAGCACTCAAGAGCATTAAGCATAACCATAAATACTCAATAATATGCAGAAATCAATAAATTATCAAGCCAAGTTCATGGAATCTTCAAAGCTAGGCTACATTAGGTCCCTAATGAGAGGATTAGTTGCTCATAATAACAAGAACAACACAAATAACAATCATGATATCCATAACAAGAAGTAAAGAAGAAAGATTAAACCCTGAAAATCTGGAGCTCCACTTCCTCTCTCCTCTTCTTCTTCTTCTTCAACTCTTCCAAGATGTGAGAGAATGGTGGCTAGGTCATCAACCCCCTCCAAAATTACATAAGATGGTCTTTTATACCTCCACAAACCCTAATGACGTTTTAATACTAAGCTATGCCGTTTTGGCTTAGTATTTTCTAATTTTAGCAAAGTTTTCCCAGCTGGAAATCATGAAATTCGCGATCTGCGCGTGGGGGATCGATCCCCCAAAATGGGTGATCGATCCACAGAATTCTCTGCCATTCATAACTTCAAGATGGATCGATCCACCAAAATGGGTGATCGATCCCCTAAATTCCCTGGATTCTTGTGCCTTGTTTTGTGGTTGATCCATCTCCAGAAAAGTTGATCCATCGCCAATACTTCTGTCTTTTTATCCTCATCTTTTTCCATTTTTGCCTTTGATTTGAAAGTAACATTAATCACAAGATTATGTAGTATGGATGTTCAAAAGCATCAAATGAGGCTAAAACTAATGTTAATTGATGTACAAAAGCCATGCAAATATTAGATAGATCATCTACCAAAGTACAAAAACTGATAAAATGTTTATTGTACCTGATAACAATAGAGTTATCAAACTTAAAATAATATCCATTCAATGCTAAAGATATAATTGAAATTAAATTTCGTCGCATAGCTAGTATGTAAAGACAATCATTCAAAATCAAAGTCCTATCTTTACTAATACTCAAATAAAAAATGCATATAACTACTACTTTTAGTCTTGTTGCATCTCTCAAAAGAACGTAATGCTCCTCTTTATTTGGTCGTCTGGTTTCTTGGAACCCCTACAACGAATTGAAAACATGATTAGTGGCCCCCCGTGTATACACACTAGGTTTCTATAGACACAACCGCTAATTGTGTTTCAACAACAAATAAAAGAAGGTTACCTTGATTATTCTTACTCAACCAAATTTGACATTGTTTCTTCTAATGTCTCTTCTAACTACAATGAAAACACTAGCCTTTTGGCTTTTTCACTTCTCCTTGAATACCCTTGGAGTTTACCAATTTCTGCTTCTTCTAAGTCTTTTCTTCTTACCTTTCAATTTAGAAGAAGAGCTTTTCTTAGCCATATTGAAATTAAGAAATTAATATATGGCATACATGATTTTAATTATTTAAAAAATTTCACCCTCAATTAATCATGAAATAATTCATCGACAATCAAAACACTTTAGTATGAAATTTTCTATCTTGATGGGAGAATAAATTTTAGACAATTTAGTTTACATTAAATTTTATTGTCTAGACAACACATCGTGTCAAATAAAATTTAATTAGTCTTTCTTGGTCCTATAAATAAAGGTATTGATTTCGATAGGAAATATCTCCATAATTTATAGCTAAATGTATAGCCATCATTTGATCATAATCTCACTATTTTCGTAAAATTTATTCCGATGGGGAAAATAATTTTATACTAAATGACTACTCAATCTCGTGGATCTTCCACCATATGCACCAATTCTCAATCTAAAATTAATAGTGTGTACTCCTTACTCTAAGAATCTGAATAAATCAAGAAATCAAAACTGTGGAGATAATTATAATGTTTAGTCCAACTGGTGTCTCAATGTTAATGGAATAATACACACCTTATGTGCATATAGGGGTTGGCCAACCTAGGGTTTTTCCAACTAGGTTTGCCGGCCCACACCTCTTCGCCAATTAGGATTCTCCAACCATAGTTAGGTTTTCCTGATTTACTTTAGTTTGAGCTTTCATGGGCTATAATGGGGATCAATAAGGAAAAATAAAACATGAACATCCTATTGATTTATTTATCAAGTCAAATCCATAAGCATAATTAAAAAAATCATAAACTATAATATATTTCAATAAAATATTATAGTTACACTATTTGTTTTATCTCAAATTAAATCTGAACATTTTGTTATAATTGTTTATTTAAATCTTCACGTTATGTTACAGATACCCGTCAATTAAATATGTTACTAACATATATAATATTCAGTTGATATATTCCAATATTCCTTTAGCTTACAACTTAACTTACTTGAATGTATCAGATTAATTAAAATTGAGGAATTCACCAATAAGTCTTTTAATAAAAATGTTAACTCACCAAAACCAATCAAAAGATTTTACAAAATTAAGTAAAAAAAAACAGATGATTTCATAAAAATATATCAAAAAAAATATATAACTTTTGAAAATCAAACAAAAAACAACAAAAAATTTAGAGGGTTTCACAAACTTGTCTCAAAATTAGAGAAATTCGCAAAATTTACCAAAATAAATCAGAGAAATTTTTGAAATTAAGCAAAAAAAAAATAGAGGATTTCATAAAATATATAATAAAAATTATAACAATTTTTGAAAATCAAACTAAAAACAATCCTAAACTCTAAATTCTAAATCCCAAAATGCTAAATCTCAAAGTCCTAAATACTAAATCATAATCTCTTAAATTCCAAAATCATACACTGTAACACTAAACTCAAATCTTTTAAACCATAGACTCTTAAACTTTAAATCTTATAACTAGAAATCCTCTGAATTTGAAAGAAATCTCCTGAATTTCCCAGAAATCTTCTAAATGTTAACAATTCTAATTTTATGTTTGAACAAAAAATCTTATAAATAATTAAGAAGAATTTACAAAAATAAGAAGAAAATCATAAAATTTTACTATCTTATATTTCTAAACCCTAAACCTTAAGTTCTAAACCCCAAAATCCTAAATAATAAATTATGATCTCCTAAACCCCAAAACCTTATACCCTGAACTCTAAACTCTAATATTTTAAACTTCAAAACCCTAAAATTTATATCGTATTATTAGAAATCCTCTAAATTTTCTATAAAAAATTTAGAGGATTTATCAAAATGAAACAAAAAAACAGTCAAAAATTAAGATTATCAGATGATTTCTCAAAGTTGTCAAGAATTCAGAGGATTTTATAAAACTCACCAAAACAATTCAGAAGAGTTTTTGAAATTATACAAAAAAAAAATCAGAGGATTTCTTACCCAGATTTCAGAGGATTTACGTAAAAGTCACCAAAACGGCTATAAATTGTTCTGGCATTTGGTTTTGTTTGAAATATGAATTGAGTTTTATTATGATATTATTCTTATAAGTTATTGACTTTGATTATTAGTGAACAATGTAATAAAAATATTGACATTTGTATTGGTTAACATTTTATTGATGCATAAGTGTTTCATTGTTGATTTCGATAATATAGTGATTCACAGATTTTAATTCATATGCATAGGTTACTAAATCAAATAAATTTTGTGCATGTGAGCGAATGCACTTAATTTTTAGGAGAGAAAAAAATAAGATTGATTGACTCTTCACTTTGATCCATCAAAAGTGAAAATATTAGTTTATCTTTAAAAATATATAGATAAAAGACATAATTTTCACTAGACTTTCTGGGATTGTATTTATATTTATTTTATTAAAATAATTAATTTCTAAATAAAGAGCAATCATGTACTAATAAAAATAAGGATAGGTTTAAATGAGGGGAGGGTAAAATTGTCATTAATAGAGGTTAAAATTTAAAGTTGTCCTTATTTCAAATAATTGAGGATGTATTATCACCAAATAATCCATTAAAATTCACCTACAGAATTCTAACACGATCTCAAATTCTATAAGTATTCTAAGGAAGGGTATCATCAATTCATAATTGAACATTAATTTTATGAATATATTATTTTTCATCATAAAATAATGATATTTAGTATAGTAATCCTATTCCTATCAATCAATAGATTGGGGCGATGCACATCAAAGTTTAATTAATCAACTAAAAAACATTCCTTTTGTCGACAAGAGTAATAAAAGTAAGATAAAGTGTCATTATTATGTTACGCTCATATATATAAATTCTCATATGTGCATCCAAATTTTTTTGGGGTCTAGGAAATTTTTTTAAAAATTTGAAAAAAAATATTTGTCTTCTGATCAGTTTTAAGAATTCAAATCCAACGATATAATTTTTGTTTTAAACAAAATTAAATTCATCATAAAAAATGTATGATAATTTTAGACAGTTGGATATAAAACACAACACATTTTATACACTTTTCATGTTGCATTTGATTTTTTGTAAAGAATATATCGTTAAATTTGTAAAACCGATCAGAAGGCAAATATAATGTTTCCAAATTTTTTTAAAAATATCCTAGACCCCAAAAGATTGAATGAACATTTTAAGTGTACATGTGAATATATATATATATATATATATATATATTTTAGTAACATAATAATGACACTTTATCTTACTTTTTATTACTCCTGTCGACAAAAGAAGACTACAATTCAATTCATAAAGCTTATAATATTCTTTTGTCTCTATTTGTTTAATTAGCGGATGTTAGCTCTAATCCAAACAAAACTTCTAATAGACAATAATAAAACACATTAAAACTATCATGATCTCTTATATTACTCATGGACACGTACCTACTATAATTATTGTTAATTACTCCATTCCTTCATATTTGATATATTAACTTTTTATTTTAATTTGTCCTAAATAATAACTCACTTTTTTTTATTGAAAATAAATAAAAAAATCACTAGTTTACTAATCTATCCTCATTTATTGTGCATTTTTATTAGCAAAATAATATTAATTTCTAGTAATAATAAAGTGTGAGTAGAATAGTTGACGGATATATTAGGAAGAAACCCAATTAAATTTATTATTTCAATGATATTAATTGAATTTTCTTAATTTATGTGAAAAAGTAAATGAGCTTATCAAATAGGGACGGAGGGACTAGGGAGTAGTATTATCAAGATCTAATTACTTAATTAATTTCAACTATATAGAAATAATAATAATATATACATGTATCTTTCAAAAATGACCAAACAAGGTGTTTTTGTGAGGCTCTGATGATATATTTAAAATTGGAAATACTACAAAATATAAAATATTCTTAAAATTAAATATCTGCATTAATAGTACAGGAAATATGCGATTTGGTGGCAGGTATTATGTTTTGCATCACAGGCTTTGAAATTCATTATTTTTACAGTAATCTTCAGTTTATCAAATTTAATAAATTTACAACATTTATTATATAGTGTCTTCATTATTATACATTGCTTTGATTATTTTTTTTACTATTTAAATTTTACAGTATATGGACAATCAAATCAAATAATAATATATCATGTAAATTTTCATGGTTTGAAGAAATTCTTAATAAATATTTTTTCCCAGCCCCCGAAATAGAAAACAAAACTCCTTCGGGTACCTTTCCTTACCAGTCGAGCTACTTTGTTCTTCTGAAAATACCTATTGAGCCTAGGGCTGTCTCGCGGGCGGGACCGGTTCTTGGATTGTTGGGTATGGCAGACATATTAGAAATACATAAGGTGAATGAATACAGGGGATATTTAAATAGACGATACAAATTCTACGAAAGAGGAATGCATTTGGTGGATACGGATGCTCATGAATGAGGAAAGGAAGTGCGTGTTCAGAGTTGGAGGATTCCAGTCCTGATGTTACTGCGCTTTTCTTCTTCGATCTTGACTTGACTCAACAACCCTGCCAAGGGTATGTCTGAATATTCAAAATACAGGAGCGACTGCCATGCCAATCAAGATTAATTAATAGAAACACTAAACCAGATTAGTACTCTTGTTTTTGTTGTTCTAAATTTTCCATTTTTGTCTTATATTTTTTTTTAAGTAGTGATAAATGTTTCAGGACTAAACAACGCATTTTGACTCATTTCATTGTAACATCATATTTCATCATAAAATTTTATTAACTTATGTTCCTAAATCCTAAACTTTAAACCTTAATCCTAAACTCCAAAATCAAAAAATAAAAAATTATAATCTCCTAAACCCTAAAACATTATATCTTAAGCTCTAATATCTTAAATCTCAAAATCCTAAACTTTAAACACTAAACGTTAATATTCTAAACCCTAAACTTTAAACCTTGTGATCAGAAAACATATGAATGTTAACAATTCTAGTTTTAATTTTGAACAAAAAATCTTATAAATAATTAAAAAAACTACAAAAATAAGAAAAAAATCATAAAATTTTACTAACTTATATTCCTAAACCCTAAACCCCAAAATCCTAAATAATAAATTACAATCTACAAAACCCCAAAACCTTATACCCTAAACTCTGAACACTAAACTCTAACCTCAAAACCCTAAACTTTATATCCTATTACCAGAAATCCTTTAAATTTTCTATAAAAAATTTAGAGGATTTATCAAAATAAAACAAAAAAAAACCAAAAATTTAGATGATCAAAGGATTTCTCAAACTTCTCAATAATTCAGAGGATTTTACAAAATTCACCAAAACAATTCAGAAAAGTTGTTGAAATTATACAAACAAAATTCAGAGAATTTCTTACTCAAAATTTAGAGGATTTTCGAAAAAATCACCAAAATGACTAGAAATTGTTCTGGTATTTGATTTTGTTTGAAATATGAATTGAGTTTTATTATGATATTATTCTCATAAATTATTGATTTTGGTTGTTAGTGAACAATGTAATAAAATATTGACATTTATATTGGATAACGTTTTGTTGATGCACAAGTGTTTCATTATTGATTTCGATAATATAGTGATTCACAGATTTTAATGCATATGCACAGGTTACTAAGTTAAGTAAATTTTGTGCATGCGAGTGTTCTCGATTTTCGGGAAAGGAAAAAAATTTGGTTAATCGACTCTTCACTTTGATTTATCAAAAGTGAAAATATTAATTTATCTTTAAAAACATATAGATAAAAGACATGATTTTCACTTGACTTTCTGAGGTTATATTTATATTTATTTTATTATAATAATTATTGTCTAAATAAATAACAATCATATACTAATAAAAATAAGATAAATTTAAATGAAGATAGGATAAAATTATCATTAATTAAAATTAAAATTTTAAATTATTTTTATTAAAATAAATTTCAAATAATTAAAGATGTATTGAGATAAAAACCTTTCAAAAACACCAAATAAAATATAAAGTTCATATAAAAATTTATCACCAAATAATCGTAACATTTTTCTACTTGAATTTCCTGACAGAATATTCAACAAGTATTCCACCACTCGTTTTTTAGCGCGTAATCTCACTTGTCACCTGCCTTGCATACAAATTGGATTTCCTCTCTTCTCTCGGAGTCTCCAACTTTGCTTTTCCAACAGGAAGGAGAATCGGCGGAAGATTCTCTCCCTTGATTCAGTCCTTGTCGGCCGCCTGATCCGACCCCCATCAAACCCTTCAGAGAAGCCTCATTGTCTCTTCCTCTTCGGTCCTTTTACGCTCTCTTCCCCCCAATAAAGCAAGAGATAGAACAAGTAACAGGAGAAAAAGGAAGCAGTTTACTTGCCCTAGTGTCATTTTCCAGCCAGTTCTCCGGTCGGTATGTATCTCTACCGTTCTCCTTTTTTGGGTGTTTTAATTTGGTTTGATTTGTTTTCAATGCTTTTCTGCGTGTCTCCGTGTTTCTTTCTATCTGAGGGATTGGACGGTGCGGTTCTGAATTTCATGACCGTTTGATTGTGATTTCAGTTTTTTTTTCAGTTTAAATTGTATTTAGTATTATTATTCCTTGTATACAAGATTCAATCGGTAACGAATGGAAAGAAAGGAAACTAAATCAATCAGAGCTATGGCTCCTAGTTTTGTGTTATATTTTCAATCTATATTTTGTTGTTTTTTATATATATATTATTATCACGGAAAGCTGAATTTGTGGAATTGACTTATTATTCTTGTAAGCATTTTAAAATTTTCTTTTAGTATTCATGGTTGAGAATATTTATGGTTTCTCCTTCACTTTTATGTTGTTTATTGTTTCTGTATTACATACGCATACAGTCATACTTCTCCTCTTTGGATAGATAAGGTTATAAATTAGAAGAGTTCTGTTGACTCATTTAAAACTGTCCATGTTCTAGTTGTTGGAGTTTAATGCTATTGTTGTACTGATTAATTTGAGCTTGTGGTGTGGATATTGGTTCTGAATATGCAAGGTTAAGATGGATTTGATGATAAACAGTAGCCAGTAGGGAAGTATAGACGCTTGGCAGCGGGCATTTTTGAGTTTTCTGCTACTGGTAAATGGGCTGCTTCCACTCAAAAGTGACTAAGCAATTCCCAGGACACGAGGACCCTGTAATTCTTGCTTCACAGACAGCTTGTAAGTAGTTTTTATGTGATCTCTCTATTCGTATTTATTTCTTCTCCTCAATCTATATTGTACAAACTCTCAGGCTTATGTTGTAGATTATGATATCCTCTGTTTCTAGGTTATGGATTGGCTATTTGGAATTAGGGGAGTGCAAATATTTTCACTAATGTTTATTTATTATCGTTTTTCTTGTGGGGTAGAATTTATGGTCTTAACTGTTTACTTAATTTTAGTGAACAAGATCAGCTAAGTCAGCATGCACCATATGCAAAATAGAGCTCCTTAAGGCTTATAGCGGAGTTGGGTACTTGGATATCTTTTGAAGAATCCACTTTGCAGAAAATAAATCCAGACAGTTTGCTTTCTGATGAGTTTTAGTGATGCCCGTGCATAAATGTGAGATAATGAGTAAATGCAAAGTTGCAAACTATATCGCTTCCACCATTATGCAAGAATCTTGATTTTATTTATGTAACAACTTAGAACGATATATAAGGTCATCAAACTGTCATAATTTAGATACTTTAAGATTTTAGTCGATTAAGTTTCTATCATCTGCTAAGATGTCTGGTTAATAGTCTTTAAGGTACACTTAATTTATGAATTGTGCCAATGTTACATGTTTTTACTTGTCATTTAGATGAATTTTGATCATTCTTTGTGTTTTGTTGTTACGTTAGTTACTGTTAGTGAAGTTGAAGCTTTGTTTGAGTTATTCAAGAGCATTAGCAGTTCCTTGATAGACGATGGGCTGATCAACAAGGTATCACTTACCTGGACTTGTATAACAATAAAGCCAACTTTTCTTTTTTAACCTTGCTCTCTTGTTTTGTCTCATGTCTTTACCTTCTTTTTTTTTGAAAATTTCTCCACTTTTCCTTTTGATCTTTGTTATTACTAATTTCTGTAGTCTTTCAATTGCTTTCTTTGACATTTCATGATATTCTGTTTGCTCTTTTTTTCTCGTCACTCTCTGTTGGGTGGTTCTTTTGATCCAGCCTATCGACACAATTTCAAATGTGAGCTAAAAAATAAACAAACATACTCACGAATAGACTACTAGTATTTACATCCACACAGAGCTTGGAAGTACCCTGAAAGCTATGCAGATATGTGGCTTGCTTCCAAATATATTATAAAAATAACTAATTTATGATTGATCATTTTGCGTTATATTCTTTTTTTTGGCATCATATTATTAGGCTTGGTTTTGAGCTGATCAAGGGAAAAATATATTTTTTCTTTGAAAATCAAACATCTGACACTGAAAGTGGAAGGGGCATAGGCTCATGAACCCTCGCTTGACTGGCCTAATTAAGAAAGAAACACAGCTTGGCTGTAATTTTGTAAATGAGCATACCCAAGAAAGAGTTTTCATCCACTTGCAGTCATTTGCAGCCCTATTATTAAAGAAAGAGTTTTTTCTTTGAAAATCAAACATCTGACACTGAAAGTGGAAGGGGCATAGGCTCATGAACCCTCGCTTGACTGGCCTAATTAAGAAAGAAACACAGCTTGGCTGTAATTTTGTAAATGAGCATACCCAAGAAAGAGTTTTCATCCACTTGCAGTCATTTGCAGCCCTATTATTAAAGGAAAAGGAAAGTTATTTGGAAATTTTGAAGCATTGAATCTACTGGTAGTGCTTTGCCTTTGCATGAATTAAGGGGTAGATTATAAGTAGCTTATTTAAATTTTAAATCTATTAGCCAAGTTACCATATGGGACTATCAGAAAATGATTTCTGTTTTTCTTTGGTTGCGTGATGCATGTGTTGTACTTTATGTCTATCCCTATACTGGAGTGCAATTTCGCATGCATACGGCAATGTTTGATAATTTTCTGTAGATTTTGGTTTTCATCATGGTGCTTATTTTTTTTTGATTGTCTATGCAGGAAGAGTTTCAGTTAGCTCTGTTTAAGAATAGGAAGAAAGATAATCTGTTTGCAAATCGGGTAAAGCTTCTTGTTGTTTGTTTACAACTAATTAAAGTTTCAGATATATATTAAAAACCTCAAATTGTTAAATATGGACCAAGTTTTGACTTTGTGATGTACATATCAATACAAGTAGTTGGTTGCTTTATTATATGTTTAATAATTTTTCTACTTGCTGTCGGCTGTATTGATTTGCTGGTAGATGAAGTTATTTAATCATGATTGAGGGAGCTATTGTATGTTGTGCATGGCATTATCTGAATTATATAGCATTTGGGTTTCTTGATCAGATTTGAACATTATTTCTTTAGTTTGTCTCATTGAGTTGTTTGATTACTTGCCTTGGCAGTAATAGTTACATTTACAATTGCATAACCATGAATACTTTTGAAATCATGCTAATGTTGTGTTAGGCTTTATTGTTAGTTTGCATGCTATCTGAATGTATACTAGGTCTCATCTTATGTTTTTGTTACGTTGCATTGTTTTACTGTTCTAGAAGGATTCTGATATTTGATTGAGGTGCTCGATTATCTTCGGGAGTCCATTTCAGCATATTGTTTGATACACTTTGAGAGTTCGAGGTGAACAACGCCTGTAGTGTGTTAACATATTAGCAACCTGACTGTAGATCTCTTATTTGTTATAAAATTTCATTTTTACATGGGAAAGTATCTCAAAAACATAGCTTTGGGATTAAGTGAAAGCACTAAAGTTTTTGGATCTGAACTGATTTGTGACTAAAACTTTTCCATGCATCGATTATGCAAATGTGATTTTCTTTTGGAGATTCATATGGAAACAATTTCTTGCTGATGCATCTTTTGCTCACAAACATTTTGCTCCTTGAATGGTTAGTTACCATGTACTCTCATTGTTGGCCATGGGTACCTCAAATATAGAAACTAGGCTGGGTTAGATGGGTCCATTGAGGTATGCACTATGCAGAGGTTTTACTGCTCTTATAATCGGATAGAAATCTTGCTGTGGCTACCGGAAGAAAAATAAAATTGTTGATAGTTCTAGTGGTCGTTATTAGTTCCACGCTCCTTTTCTCTCTTAACTTTGGATGTGTGGAATTTGGAATGCAGATATTTGATCTTTTTGATGTTAAGCAAAAGGGAGCAATTGATTTTGGTGACTTTGTCCGATCACTCAATGTCTTCCATCCTAATGCCCCTCAAGAAGACAAGATTGATTGTAAGTTGAGAGTAGATTGTAATATTGTGCTTTGCTACTTTGTGCATCCTTCCACAAAAAGAACAAGAATTGATTGTAATTTGACGGTGATAAAATTATCTTGGAGTGCATGCAATCTCATAATATTTTACCAGTTTATTTGTTTAAGACTTTTGACATTATTTTGCAGTTACATTTAAACTCTATGATATGGACTGTACAGGATGTATTGAGCGACAGGAGGTACATTCGTGGGCTCTCTACTATATGTACTTGCTGATGCTTAAAGTATTGAACTTTTTTTTTTAATTTCTTTCCAATCATCATCAAAGCCTTAACTGTGAACAATTTTAGGGTTGGCTACATATACCTTATGTGAAATTATTGAGATTATTAATCCATATGTGCAACTATGATAATCTATTGCATGAATTCTACTTCATTTTATTGCATTGAAATTTTTTCTCTATGATTGAGTAAATAAAAATATAACTGTAAAATATAACTGTGGAAGATGCGAGATATGATATAGTACCAGTGCTTGCCTAGTTGACTCTCCCATGTTTTTCCGTATGCTTGGACAGATTCCATGGCTGTACTCTACGATGCATCATGATTATGATATTGAGTTTGCACTCCTCTCATATGTTAGCATTTATAATTTTCTTCTTGTTCCAGTGAAGAACTAGAATACAAGGAAAATATATGAGAGAGCTATTTGCAAGTTATCTTAAAGTTTGTGTGTGGGGTTCTGCTGTGAGAATAATTATTCATCTTCTCACAATCATAACACATGTTCAAAGAACATACATGCATGTACTATATGAACATTTCTGTATATTTATATTATTAATTTCATTTTTTTAACAGCTTTAGGGCATGCGCCTTGCCATTCTTTCTAGTTATTTATTTATTTATGATTTTTTGTGTGAATATATTGACATTGAAAACTCTCTCATATCATGCATATTTTAATTTTGATTGAATTCTATTGCATAAAATTCTTATAGGAATTCATTTTGCCTTTTTTGACAGGTGAAGCAGATGTTAATTGCACTGCTGTGTGAATCTGAAATGAAGTTGGCTGATGAAACCGTCGAGGCAATACTTGATAAGGTGTGTAGTTATTTGTACCACTGTCACTGAATCTTTGTGGCCTTATTGGTCTGCTAGGGTAGTAATCAATTGAATCAAAATATTTAGATTTTTGACCCCATCTGGTCATTCAAATGTAGTAATGCTATTCGAGTTGAGTTGGTTTCTCTAATTTACGGTTTTTGATGACTTCTCCAAGGAAACACTCATTGAGAATATATCTTTAGATTGCCTTACATTGGCTGTTTACAAATAATTGAAATTGAATTCTATCACACGCCATAAGTTGTTGGGTAATTTGTTGATTTACGATCAGGTCTTCATTCTGGCATATTCTTATGTGAATTACAAGTTCTCATTGCGTCATTTTCCTTGAACAGACGTTCTTGGATGCTGATGTTAATCAGGATGGAAAGATAGATAGAAGTGAGTGGCAGAACTTTGTTTCCCGGAATCCATCATTACTGAAAATTATGACTCTTCCTTATCTCAGGTATCTAGTAAATTTTTATATCAATCTCAAGTTGTACTTTGCACTGCTGCAGAGAACATTCAACTTTAAAATGTAATATTGCAGGGACATCACGACGACATTTCCAAGCTTTGTTTTCAATTCCGAGGTCGAAGAGGTTGCAACATAGGAAAATTCATGTCATGCCCAGTGAATTTATGTGTTTGTTGGAAGGCAATTTTTTGGTTGATTTGTCCACGCTATGACTATGTGCAAAGGATGCCATTGATTTTTTTCCCTGGATGTTGGAGCATAGCTGCTACATCAATTAGGGTAGCAGCTGCATGTAATTAAGAATATTAGTTCACTGTATAATTCATTCTTATACCGTTTGCAAGTTTTTTCATTGATAAATTATCTTTTCTGGAAACGCAATAGCCCGCTTCAGATAGTATTTGCCCCCTTGATGACAAGATAGTGCTAAAGATTACTAAAATCATGGAAAGAATGATAAACAAATTATTCCTCTTGCGAGTAACAATTTGGGAACACAAACACTACGATATACTTCAATAACAAAAATACTTCCACAACTCAGGCACAAATGCATACATAAAATACAAGCACATTTTATCACCAAGCACAGGAGAATCACAAACCAGGAGAACAAACAAAAACGGACCCAAAAGGAAGAGGGAAAAAAAATTACATAGTTTTTGACTTTTTTCCTATATCATCAAACCCAGTATTGAGTCTTGACACAGGTATTCTGTACAAGAACAGAAGGAACTCAGTATTGAAGATATGACACAATTAATTAGATAGTAATCCATCCAACATCAAAGATTGAAAAAGGGAACCTCCCTGCTTATGCTGCATACTTCTTCACTGTTTGTGACAACCCCCATGAGACTGATTCCATTCAGTTTCACATCCATAGCAAAATTGATAGCAGCACCTGAAATGAAAATCACCAAAAAAAATAAAAAACCAATTCCAATACCTTTGGATAGACATTTGATCCCATAACATCTTAAAATGCCTAACTAGTTTGTGAAATCTTGCATTCCCTATCTAAATGTCTCAAGTGAGACCATACAGCAATCCCAGTGAGGAAGTAGCAAATAAGGTGTAATGATGATGAAAAACACACACTAACCTGCAAGTAATGTGAGGGCAACCTTCTGTTCTCTCTACATAGAATCTGCATTTGGGGCATCTACTCCATTTCTTCTCATTAGCAAGCTCTCGCACCATAAGATCCTCTCTTCCCCTCTCATCCTCATTCAGCCTCTGGTACTCCTCACACTCAATCCCTGGGTGCCAACCAGCATCACACTGAGCACAGAACAGTCTGTGGCAGAACGGACACTCAGATTCCCTAATTACTTCCCCTTCCACATTCTCATTCAACAACATAGCCGAACAGTCCTTGAATGGGCAATAGAACTTCTGGGTCTCACTAATTAAGTCCTCACATAACTTCATCTCCCAAAGATCAATCACTTCCTTGGAAATCACAGGCCTACAGGCTTCAAGTTGAAGCACGCTCTTGCAGTCCAATCCGGGACACACAACATTCAATCTCTCTTGAATCTTAGTCTGAACATGTTTGCCTACACAATCCGAGCAGAATGAGTGATCACACCCATCAACTGTGAAAATTTCATCACTATTCTTCCTTTCGATGCAAATATTGCAGAAGCTCATAGACGACTCCCCAAAACCCTCCCCTGAATCTTCAAGCATCTTGATTACGACCTCTGTTGGCACAACTGGAGTGAATTGAATATTAAGCATCGGTGATGGGGAAGAAAAATTGTGATTCACGACTGAATTACTGACAGTGACTGACCCCATCAGAGCCTCCTGAAACTGCAATTCTTCAGCATATTTGGAATCCGAGACTTGCATGATTTCTTCTTGGTCTTCCTCAAAGAGGGCTGAGAAGTAAAGATCATCAACATAGTCGAGATTCGAGATGGATTCCTCCGCCTCCGCCACTTCTTGTGCCATATTTGGAATGATCAGAACTTGATGGTTATATCATCAATTTATAACGGCGAAGGAGATGATGGTAGGAGGAGTAAACTTACACTGGAAGTTATATGGGAGTCCAACTTTCTGATTGGAACAACTTCCGCGAGAAGTTGTTTTTACCTTTTTGACATTGACTTAAACCCTAAAGCCTTCCTAAGTGTGGGTTTTGTATCTAAGTCTTCGTTTGTTTCCTCATATTCTTAGACACTCTCAGCTTTTACGTTTTATGAGAGCTTATACTCTATCAATATACTCTGATCCAAACGAAAAATAATTATTTAGGACTAAATCATATTTTAGGGAAATTTGACAAAATGATCCAAAATATAAACTATTTTTGCAATCTAACTCTTTTTAAAAAAAAATTAACTTATAACCCTTATGGCTATAGAAATGTCTAATATGCCCTCCTTCCAATACTTCCCTCCAAATGAACGAAACTGCAATAAAAAAAATTTAAAAAGGAAACCTGAGTTGCAGTTACACGAACGGAAGGGGAAAGAACCCATTTTCGATGCCATTACTCCCTGCATCCACCACTGTGTTGCTTCGACCACTCTCGTTCATTCTTCTGTCAACGATTTCGTTCGTTACATCTACCAGTCGAGCACACACGAAGGTAAGCCATGTTATTTTGCTTATTCAGTCTGGTCTTGGTTTACTGTTGATAAAATCGATTCGAAAGAGTGAGAAGGAGTTCGGCCCTTGGGTGTGCTCATTGTATGAAATGAATGAGTGCATGTCCCTGTTCTTGGTTGTTTGGTTTTGTTCTGGTTGTGTGCATCATGTCATGTCATTTGTTTAGGTTGGGTTTTGAGGTTTAATTGGGTTATAGAGTTTATTACATTGTCAATTAAATTTAACTGTTCAAAGGTTTATGAAATTCAAATTTCCCAGGTTTTAGGAATTTGGAATTGAGTGCATGCTACAAAATCATATGTTCTATAGAGAAGTGACTGTTTTGTTTAGAATAATCTAGGTTTTGTTTAAAACGGTATTGTTGAGCAGGTACTGTTTAGTGTCAGTTTTTGTTGAGTTGTATGGGGTATTCGCTCTAGGGTTCATGCATTAAAATTTAGATTTTGTCATTGAGTTATCAGGTCTGTTATCATTGTTTGTGTAGAAGTATTTTGTGTGATGTGCTGAAGGAGTTTGAACAGTTGTATGTTTTGCTCATGTTATATGTTGAAAACTTTCTGGATTTATGTGTGATGTGCTGAAGGATTTTCCATTCGTTCCCAAAGGATTTTGTTTAGTGCATGTTAGAATTATTGTTCAGAGCAGAAGACGATGTTTAGAAGTAGAAGAATAGAATTAGTTTAGATCATTATGTTTTTGCTTAGAACAAATTAATTTTTGTTTAGAACTTCAATGGTTTTGTGCAAAAGAGATAAGTTTTTTGTGTAACAGATTATTTTTTAAGCATTTTTTGGTTTTTTCCTGAGTTGTATGGGGTTTTGGTTTGAGGGTTGATGCAATGTTTTGTAATTTGAGTTATGGGATTATCATTGTTTGTGTAGAAGGAGTATGCTTTGGTTTGATTGTCTTATGTTGAAAACTGTCTTAATTTTTGTGTGTTGTGCTACAGGATTTTGCTTACTTCCTAATGCATTTTTTTTAGAATATGATGTTGATGTAGATAATATGTTTCTTTGATTAGAACAGGTTTAATTGGAATAGAACAGTTTAGATTTTATGTCACAGATTTTTTTTAATCAATTTTTGTTTTTTGTTAAGCATTTAATTTTGCTTTCAGTGAATAACAATTTTGTGTTCGAATTCTAACATTTGTCACACTCAAAAAAAAAAATCCCAGTGTAGACTAAATGGAATTCAAGATTAGAGAGGAAGACCGATTTCCTTCAAAGGTTGCTACCCTTTGCAGGCTGAGCCAAGCATCAAGCATTATAAGAGAAGAGCTTGACAAACTAAACTGCTTGGACCAGTTTAGAAATTCCTGTTTTGGAAGGTTTCTGGGCATCCAGGGACCAAAAAATCATCCTCAAGTGATCCACAATGTTCTCCTCTGTCAAGTTAAAGCTCGGAAGGAAGAAAATGAAGGACGAATGGTTTTTAACCTTTGTGGGAAAAGGGTCGTATTCTCAATTAGGGAGTTCAACCTAATTACAGGGCTTAGGTGTTCCCCAATGCCAGAATTGGAGTCGTTACCAAAACCTGGTGATTTTAACATTGTGGATACTGTGTT
Source organism: Euonymus europaeus (assembly GCA_963580455.1). Lineage (NCBI taxonomy): Eukaryota > Viridiplantae > Streptophyta > Magnoliopsida > Celastrales > Celastraceae > Euonymus > Euonymus europaeus. The sequence goes on along the minus strand of OY756957.1, from coordinate 8,689,131 downwards.
TGAAGGGAAAAGACTCATTACATGCAATGAACTTGAAGAAAAGTTCATTGCATGTAATGAGGCAGGGACAAAGTTGAGTTTGGCATTGGTCTACTTTGTTGAGGTCGTCTTGCTTGGAAAAGAGACGAAGCTTTCCATCGACCTCAACTGGATAAAACTGGTCCAAGATCTTGCCAAATTTAATGAGTTCCCATGGGGGACTCTAAGTTTTACAGGGACTCTAAGTTTTACCAGAACTTTAGAAGGACTCCAGGGAGCATTGGTTGGGAGAGCAGACAAGTTTAAACAAAAGGGATTGAAGATTGACTTCTATAGCCTTGTGGGGTTCCCATATGCTTTCCAGGTAATGGGCCTGCATATCATAGTTTTATATACTGTTTAGAATTGTATGTTTTATGATTAGAACTGTTATAGATATGTTTTGAACTACTATGCTTTATGGTAGTTATGTTAATTTTATTGTGGGACTGATACACTTATCTTGTTATATGATTCAGATATGGACCTATGAGGCTGTTCCTCAACTAGGTGACTATTTTGCTTGGAGGGCTGGAGACCTACATCCTCGGATCTTAAGATGGACTCCAACTACATCTCCAAAACCTGCTGCAGTTAATTATGTACTGGACACGGATGACCTTGAGGTCAATGCTAATCTACTACCATCAATGGCTGAGTCTGAGCAGGACTACATACTGACTGGTGATGACATTGTCCCAATAGTTGTGAAGCAAGCATTGTTCAAGATTTCCAAGCGCATACAGCGAACATGTGTTCATCAATCTACAAGCTTGCATAAGGACAGAAAAAGTGAAGAGAAGCCGGTATGTAAATAGACTGGAAATTTTGGCATGTATAAATGTATTTTTGCCAGCAATGTTGGGAACATGGATATTCTGTTTAGTTCATTGATCATTATAATTAGAATTATACAGTTAATGAGTTCAAATATAATTTTATATTATAGGATGATGCAGTTGAAGAAATTGGTAGGGTCTACATCAAAATTTGAGTGCAATGGAAAAGAGGCTTGATATGAAGCGTGAAGGTAGGGGTAAACGAATTCTGAAGAACATGGAAGAGATAAATGCATAAATTCAAGACCTTGTCAAGGATGATGTTGTTCAGGAGAAGGTGGTGGAGAAGGAGGAGAAGGTGTGGAAAAAAAAGCCACTGGAGAAGAAGGGAGTACAAAAGATGAAAGGGAAGCAAGAACCTATTCCAAAGTTTTCAAAGAAGACAAGGACAATGCCCACTATGGAGATGTTTCACAGAAGGAAGTCACCAAGGTTCACACACCAAGAGAGTGCAGAACCAACTATCGGAGAGATGCTTGAAAGTCTGAGGTCAAAGAAAAGGGCAAATGGCCATGAAAGAAACCGATGAAAGTAGTGATACCGAGGAGGAGGACAAGAGGAAGAAAGAAAGTGATGATATAGTGCAACAGGTTATGAAGGATGTCCAAATGGAGGGTGTTGCTGGGGAGGGAGCAGGTACTGTGGGTGGAAAAGTTAGGGAAGGGGTGGATGACAATATGGGGGATGCAGATGAGGAGGGAGCAGCTAGGGTGGGTGGAAATGTTAGGGAAGGGGGGCATGACAATGAGGAGGATGCAGATGAGGAGGGAGCAGCTGGGTGGGTGGAAATGTTGGGGAAGGGGGGGATGACAATGAATGGGATGCAGATGTAGAGGGATCAACTACTGTGGGTTCAAAGGTTGGAGATGGGGGGTATGATAATAAGGGGGATGCAGAGGTGACTCCTAGCATTGATGTTATTGTGTATAATAGTCCACTGCCATTGTCAGTGGATACATCGCTTGTGATTTCAAGTCCGGAGCTGTCAGAATTTTTGAGAAAAGCAAATATACCTGAACATCCGGCAAAGAGGGTTGTCCAGACAAGGAAGTACCATATGTCTCCATACACCGACCCAACTACGAAGAGGCCCAAGGTGTCTACTGTCATCCCAAAACAATTCAATCCCCTAAGAGAATTGGATGCAAAGTTGGAGCAACAATTTTCATCTTTCTATAATCACATGACAAACCAGCAGTACTTTCAGTTACCAACATGCTCCGTTGCTAAGAAATGGTTCACTGACCTGCTGAGTGAGGAGAGCTGGCTTATGGATACAGTATGGAAGACTGATTAATCTTGGATATTCACTTAGTATTACATTAACTCAGTTAGTATGTGTGTACTGATTAAACAAGCTGTAATGTTTTGCAGCATTTGGATACGACCATCTACTATATGCTAGCCAGGGAAAAAAAATATCCCACTCTCTTCCCACAAAAATGCCATATAGTCGATACCACATTTGCAGTAAGTTTTAATGTTTTGAGTTCGAATGTTGTATTTAGAATATAGACGATTACGTTTAGAACAATGATGACATATTTTAGAACAGAATAAATCAAAACTAATAATATAGTGTGAGCAAACATGATTAAGATTAGAACTTTTATACTTTAGTATAGAATAACTTTGTTTCAGTTTAGAATGGTTTCAATGTTGAGTGTTATTATTTGGAAAAGTAATAATTTCTTGAAAATTCTCTTTTATCCAAGCATACTTGACAAGCAGGTGGAGGTTGTACCAGAAGAACCCCGATCCAAATCACTGGGACAAAGACAACAGGTTTTACAACTTTGTTTCTTGTGTTGGGAAGCATGTTTCATGGATCGAATTGGACAGAGTTTACATTCCATTCAATATAAAAGGAGATCATTGGATAGCCCTTATGGTTGACTTAAATGGAAGAGAAATATTTGCATTTGATTCTCTTAAAAGTCATACCAGGGCAGCGAAATTCAATTCTGAAGTGGAGCCATTCAGAACACTTCTCCCGAGGGTTTTGAAGCTTGCTGGAATTATATCAGGAGACATTGACCACCCATGGGGAGTAGAGAGGGCATTCGATGTACCACAACAACTGAATGGGTGTGTATTAATTGTATGCATGCAGCTTTATCATACCTTATTCTTATGATTGTTGTTGTGTATCATTTCTGTTGTTTATCATTTCTTTCCCAGGGCGGACTGCGGTGTATTTTGCATCAGATGCATAGAGTTACTCTCCTCAGACATTCCTTTATCCTTATTGAAACCAAGTGAGATGAAAGAATACAGAACACTCATTGCTGTTGAGAATTAGATTGGCCAATGGGGCTGCTGAACTGGTTGGGTTAGTGGGATTGTAAATGTGATTTGCTTTACAGGAATTGTGATTTTCTTTAGATTCATACATTAATTTAGTTTAGAACTATTATAGTTTAGTTTAGAATACTTATTTTGTAGTTTAGAACACATAATTTGCCTAATTTTTCTACTCGGTTTAGATCAGCTATTGTTTCATTTGGAATACCTGATTTGTTCGGTTTAGAATAGTGTATATTTTGTTGGGAGTAGATCATTTAGATCACTAATGGTTACTTTCGAATTCCAAAGCCTACATATTTCTTGTAATTCAAAAAACTACATACAACAAGTAGATATGACATGTACCATGTAGTACACTCATGTAATAGCATATGGACAGCTATTAGGTGAACATTGAGCATGAGGACATTCCGGGCAATGTGATTTCACAGTATGTGGTTCATCACCATCACCATCATCATCATCGCTCAAAGATGTCGTATTTTCGATAAAGTACATGTGAACTAGTCCATGTGCTACCCCATGAATCGCCATGTCATAGTAGTCGACGTCCTCCTTAAGCTCAACAAGACCGCAACACAATGGCCATCCGTGCCACTGGTAGAATAATGAACAACCATCGCGCACCACAAAAAGATTAAAAGACAAATGGAGAAGATATAGAACGGAGGCTCTATCCCAACACTCTACTCGCACACCATGGAAGGTAGTCTCACCCTCACCTATGCCATAAAAATGTCAGCTATTCTTTCTCAAGTAGCCCGGGTAGTGAACTACAACTGAAAATGGGATACTCATATTGTAGATTACGAAGTAAGGGAATTGGAGTTGAGGCAAGAAGAGGGCTAGGTGTTTGGTACTTATAGTGGGTCATACCTTATCCATATGATATCCAACCGTCTCTTCACATCCATTCATTGGATTGCCTTATCCACATAACGACATTGTCTGACACATGCATAAAAATTGATTCCCAATAGCACACAACACTTATTGGGTACGAAAAAACAATGTCTTACTAAATAAATTAAATTAAGTGTTACGAAGTTCTACTCCCGTGACACCTTGCCCCATCCTTATTTGTATTCCTTCATTACTTATTGGTTGGATGCAATAGCGTGGCCTCTTTACATGTCTGTCGGTTGTGACCATTTTGCTTGCACCTGCTGCAACGTCTAGACGTTTGTGTCTCCCCTGTGAATTGGGCAACAATCGAAAGTAAAATGAATATTGTTCTAACCATAATAAAACCTGTTCAAAACCAAGTGAGAGCTAGTCTAAACGGAATAAAAATAAAACCAAATTGAATGTCTTTCAAGTCCAACCATAATGGAAAATTCTCGAAACATAATAAAACCTGTTCAAAACCAAGTGAAATCTAGTTTAAACTGAATATAAACAAAAACTAAATTGAATGTCTTTCAAGTCCAGCGATAAAAGGAACAGTTCAAAACATAATAAAACATGTTCAAAACCAAATGAGAGCTAGTCTAAACGGAATAAATAAAAAAAACTAAATTCAATGTCTTTCAAGTCCAGCTATAATGTGAACAGATCCAAACATAATTCACATTATTATAAGCAGACATACACTTACCTCTTGATGGTATTCTGCTAATTTGCCGTCTTCCAACTCGAACGACACGTTGTGGAGGTAAGGGGCAAACAATATCCTCCCCAATCATAGTCTCATCAGTGCTGACTATAGGATAAATGGGTTTGCATAGGCCAGTACAAGCATATCTGTCGTATAGTACTTCGAGCACAAAGGCGTAGTTGACAAATTCCTAGCTGAAATTGCAGCACAAGCATGGGTGCAAGGAAGATGATCAATGTCAAATACCCTACATGAGCAACTTCTCCGTTGTAAATCCACTTGACCCCCAACATCATCATCTCTTACATGATACTCGTGGACACTGATGGGTTCAACTGTCATTCGACTAGCTTGCACTCGCCGAGATTTCAAGATATTTTCATGGAAGTCTGTGAGATCATTTTTCATGGCAAGTGCTTTATCTCGACGCTTGTGAAACCATCTTTGTAGCATTTTAACTAGATACTTCATCAGCTTCGTTATTGGTAACAAACGAGCCTCTTTCAGAACCCCATTCACACTCTCCGCAATGTTAGTCGTCATGATGGTATAACGATCCACAGGGCAATATGCCGTGGCCCATCTCTCAAAGCCTGCATCCTACAAATACTTATAGACCTTCCCTTCTTCAAATTGCCTCAGCTGGCGCATCACATGTTCGAACTCTGACACAATAACACTTAGCAGCTTTATAGAAAATATTAATAGCATATTCAGGGTACTTTTTGGCCTTCATATTTTGTCCAATGTGAAAAATACAAGCCCCATGGAATGCTTCGGGGAAAACACGCTTTACGCCATTCTCTATGCTTTTATTTTGGTCAGATATAATCGCCAGATTAGGTATAGTTTTGATTGCACCCCGTAATTTCTCGAAGAGCCAGCCCCATGACGCATCATTTTCTGAATCCCCAATACCAAAGGCCAATGGGTAAATCTGGTTATTGCCATCCAGAGCATTCGCAAGTAAAAGTACCCCCTTAAATTTGCTCTTCAGATGATTTCCATCAACACATAGTACAGGCCGCATGCACGTAATAAACCCTCTTACTCAAGGGCCGAGTGCCAAAAAGAAAATTTAAATCGATTTTGGGAGTCATATTCAATGTGAGTTATCATACTTGGTAGACATGGAAAATAACACATATCACAACAGTAACATCAGTTTCTAGCACATAATCCAATATCTATAAGATATTAATTCTCCACAATATCTCAAAAGATTTAATCTTAATTTCTCCAAACCAAATCCATAAATTTCTACCGAAAATTCGGTAGCATCTCCTCGTATATTAGAGAATGCCCACCTGCAATACGCAGCACATACTCGATAATCATATAAGGCCTCCGGTCATCACATCACATGCAACCGCAATCCTAGGCAGGGCCTCAGGCCATCTACAACATGCATCAGCAATACATAGTAAAACGTAACCATCATACATGTATTAACATGCAATATAAACCATAAAGTTCACATCCAGGTACAGGAGTCCTATCACAAGGCACCCTCCTATCCGTACCATCCACACACCGTCAAGGTGTTCAAAAAGATAATAACATACATAGTCATCAATCCGCACATATATTACCAAACAAATTAAAGAAAGTTAATTCTTTAACCTAACCCCATCCTAGTGTCTCCAGGTGACACTATGTCATCCCACCTCCTACAGATCCGTAGTGCCGGTATCCGCACCAGTCTCGTCTGTGTGGAAGAAAGAAAGTAAAGGGTGAGCAATGGCTCAGTAGGGGCAAAGAGGTTAACGAAATATAGAAGCTGAATTAAAAGGTAAGTTAATGCAGTAATATGCCAAAGACTATGAACCACCATATCAAACACTCATCAAATCGTGATCTCGTTTCCTACCGTGAGTCCCAATGGGACGACGCCTCGGCATCCATCCCTACACATTGTTATCAATGAACACTGCCACCATATGACTCAATAAGGAAACATAACACTTACAAGACACCAGCCTTGTCCATACTGACTCGGGTTCCCTGAACCGATTCCTCGAAATCTCAGTATGTTGCCTCATATGGGAGTCATTCGGTTGCAACCAAGCCAAGGTTCCACAACCCTCCTCTCATATGACGTTCACACAACCTACGGAAGTCACAAATCCATCCTCGCACTTCCATGTGGCTCTAATGCAACAATGTCATGCCATGAATTTAATATAGCAATAAACGAATCCTAGTTATATATTTAACTAGCCATGATGCATGAATAAGAACCATACATGCTTGATATAAGACCAAACAATCAACCGGGAATGCAAACTAATATTTTAGGAAAATCCGAGAATGATCCTAGGTTCGTTTTTCCTTTGGGAGCAAATAAGAAAAAACACAAATATGAATAACAATGAAGATTAAATAACGCATTTTAGATAATAAGAAAGAATCGAAAGATTGGCTAGAATCCCCTACCTCGAATCCAAGCAAAAGTAGAAAAATCGATAACTCAACCTTATGGTTTCGGCTTTTCCTCAACCTATCAATTTCGCAAAACCCAAACTTATTTCATAATTCTCATAACTTTAATTCAATGTACCAATAACTAATTACCTAAAGAAAAATTAAAGAAATCTTACCTTTTTTTAATACATGGATTTTCAATCCTTGACTACGCCCAACCGAGTTCACAACTCCAACCTACCCAAGAATCTTGTAATTTCCATCATAACTAAACTTTACTAAACATACCCAACTTAATTTTAGCACTTAACAATACAAATAATTTAAAACATCAACCAAACCCTTACCTCTCTCCTCAAAATTTCCAAGTCTTGAATCTTTGCCTCAAACCTTGAAATTCCCAAATCAACAATAAGACCCACACATATAAGCATAATCAAATCCTAATCAAGCCTACTTAATCATAAATTTCATCTCTTCAAAAATTCCATAAAAATTTCCACAAAAACCTAGTTTCTCAAATCAAACAAAAACTTACCTAAATCTTAAAATTTTTGTAGAATAATGATGAATATTGCTTAAACATCCATGAACCTTCAAATTCCAAGCCAAAATCTCCTTTCTTTCTCTCTTCTTCCCTCCCTTCTTTCGTCTCTCACTCTGTCGAGGTCTCTCTGTCTCTCCACCAAGTAATGAAACAAACCATTTGTTGACTTTAATTAAAAAAACATTATTTTATTTTAATGGCCAATTGGCCTTTTTAACCAAAATGGCCACTTTCGGAGGTCAAACATGAGCCACTGAAAGTGGCTCATTTTATATATATAATATTTAAATTTTCATATATATATTTTTATGATTTGTTTGAATTATTTTATTTATAATATAACTTAACCAATTCAAACATCTATTTACTCTTTTTTTTTTATCTCATACTTGGTATTTCCAAACCCAAACTTCCAATTTAGTTATTTATTATTATTATTATTTTGATATTTTTGAGTCAGGGTATTACATTCCTTTCTTTTTATCTCCACACAACTTGAAACATTTGCCCTGCATTTGTGTTTTTTGTTAAGATTTCTTCATTGTGAAGATATTTTTGTGTCCTTTCTTGACATACAACGTAAATCAAGTGAGTTCACTTGTATGTGAATGTTTCTAATTTTTTTATGAACTTAGGTCATATTTTTTGTAAAAATTGTCTGCTAGTATTCAAAATATATATTAGAGGTCGAAAAATGAAATTATATGGTCGAGAATGATTTTAAATGTGATCAAGCATAATTTTAAATACGGTTGAGCAGGATTTTAAATGTGGTTGAGCAGATAATTAGTTGATCGAGCATGATTTTAAATGTGGTCAAGTAAGATCTTCAGTCAAGCTTATTAATTTTGTTTTGATATCTTACCATTTGTACAAGAATGAGATGGATTTTGTCGTAACATATGATGGAGAGTGGGAAAAATTGTCGAGGCATGCATAGTTTTAAATGGGGAGAAGTCATGGTGTAATTGTATCTAATGCAATTACATCTGCAAAATTTGTAAAACTTGTATATTGGTTGACTGAAATGGATTTTAATTCCTTTGATTTGGTGATGAAGTTTATCTATAATACACATTTCAAAATGGAACCAATTGAGTTTTGAAACGAACATGACTTACAGTTTTTCTTAGGCAAAATGATCATCCTATAAGACCTAGTACTTCACTATGTGTAACAACCAAGCAAAGAGTTAGTGATCAGTTTATTTCACAAGATGTGAGCTATGTTATACTATTGCAGGAAGTCTATATTAGACCATATGCAGGAAGACTTTATTGCACTGATGCCAGAAAAATTTGTAGCACATGAAGATTGTGACGACGAGCAAATTAATAATTATATTGATTTTGGGTTAAGTATTATGATATATAAAATTTTGTTAATGATGATGTTCATGAAGATAACAATGAGGATAATAATAGTGTTGAAGGTGGACATATTTATTGGTGGACAAACGCGGTCATATACTCAAGCCACCTTTGTGGTAGAGAATAACAAGAGCCATGAGCAAATTCTATTTGCCCATCAGGCGTTTTTGTGAGCAAAAGTATTAGTAGCTCATCTAGTGGTCAAGTTGAAGTTGTTCAAATTTATATGGACAAGAAAGAGTACAAAAACATATAGCTATGTATGCTATGAAAGAGAACAGAAGGTTTCACATGTTGAAATCCACCAAAACCCTATATCTGGTGAAATATCTTGATATGTGTGATTTGTGTATACGAAAATATGGTTAAAAGATTCAGAGTTGTTTAAGGTAACAAGGTTTAACAGCAAGCACGCGTGTTATCTTGACCTTATCAATCAAAGTTATAGACAAGCATCTGGTGGTCAAGTTGCAGAGGCTCGCCAGAGTTATCATTCTCTTACTTGCCACACTATTATAAGATGTTAAAGTAGAAAAATCTGGGTATGGTAACTCATATAGAGTTTGATCATGCTAACAAGTTTAATTTTTTTTCATTGCTCTTAGGGCATCATTAAGAGAATTTCGAGTTCAATGAGATGTGTCATTACTGTTGATAGTACTCACATAAAGGGAAAATACACAGACACACTCTTTGTTGATATTGCTTTAGACAACAATAAATTTTTTTATCCCATGGTCTTTAGGATAGAAGATTCAAAGAATAATGCATCCTGGAAATGGTTCATAGGAAAACTAAGATCAACAATTGATTTTGAAGATTACTCAGAGTTGAAAATAATATCAGATAGACATAACAATATTGAGAGGGTTGTTGCTTTGATTTTTTTCAAAGTCATACCATGGACACTATATTCACCATATCAAATAAAACATGAAAGCGAAAAATATTGATGATAGTGTCCTTCCCATTTACTTCAAGGTAGCAAAGACATACAATGTTTCAGAATTTGAGCATTTAATGACATAGTGCATGGATTTGACGATGGCAAAGCACATAATTATCTAGTCGATGCTGGATTTTATAGGTGTTCTTGTGCACATTTTTCTAGTAGGAGGTACAATATACTCACAACGAATAATGCTAAGAGTTTGAATGCTATATTGCGCAAAGCGCGATTTCTTCCAATTACAATGTTCGATGACTATTTGAGATCTTTTACTTCAAAGATGGTTCCATTAGCATCGCATGAAAGCAGCTTCCATTACAACCCAACTATGTAAGAAAGTCGATAAGAAGTTGAGAGAGTGGATTGACAAGGCATAATGTATGTTGGTCGAACTAATTAGTCATATTCAATTTTATGAAAGAGATGGATGCACAGATGTAGAGGTGAATTTTCATAACAGAACATGCATGTGTAGGAAGTTTAAGATACAAAAATTACCTTGCATTCATCCATTGAATGCATGTAGAATAAAAAATATCGATCCACGATCCATGTGTTCAAGATATAATACAAATGAAACTATTATGTTAATTTATGCTGAACCTATTTACACAGTACCACTTGAAGATTATCACAAAGGAAGTGAATAGTGAAATATATTGCCACCTGATACGAGAAGACTTGGTGTTTGGCCAAAACAGAGAAGAATACCATCAATCTATAAAACTGTAGCAATTAGAAGGTGTGAAAGATGTAAAAAAATTTAGTCATAATCGACAAACTTTTAAAGAGCCCAAGCTTTGACTAGTCGAGCATGATATATGTATAATCGAGCATCAAATCAAATTGGTCTATCATGAGTCGTAATATATTTACAAAGCATAAATTTACACTAAATAAATTTTGTTTTTTACATTAGATAAATTCCTTTTCCCATGCCTCTCCATTAACCTTCTTTATGTAGAATTTTATGTCCTCTTGATCAATAAGATTAATTGGCAAATCAGCCAATTTCTAGGATGCAAATAATCCATCACCCAAACAAGAAATCGATAATATATATGGTAGTATCTTTGATAATGACTCGAACATGCTAGGGAATGCAACCGTGCTTGTAAGGCTGGGCAATGAGTCATACACATTAATCACTTTCTTTTTCATTTGCAATTTTACATCAACCCAATTGGTATTGTTGAAGTTTGCTAGAAAATAAACATATTGTGCTTTCATCCAAGTGATTGATCCAATTGGAAGTAGTCCTACAACATAATTCATGAAGATAATTTTGAAGTCCCTATTTGCATAATCATCCGCATTTGATTTGAAAAGATCAAATCTCTCCCTTACGCAAGTCTGTGTTCAATGGAAAAAAAGGATAAAGCATGTGCTCGAAAAATAAAATATGTGTTTGACAAAGAAGGAGAACTACATGTTATACTTAAACAGAAAAAGCAGTCAAGGACCATATGCTTTCTTAAAAGGTTATAAGAACTTTTCCATTCTTTTTCGAATGAGATACATGGCTACATGAAGGTGCCTTATGAAGATTATAGTTCTATGTTAGTACTAATGTAATGCAAACATAATTTTTCTGTCAGGAAATTCATAATTTGCTGGCAATAATAATTTTTTTGACTTCTTATAATTAAATTTTCAAATACCTATAAATATTAAGAAAATTCCAACAACAGATAGAAATCCATAGCAGTTATATATCTTGTAGCTAACATAATATAAAAAAGCACACAACACCAAAATAATGAGTCAAATACAATAGCGAATAGAAAATCCTATTGTAGATAGAAAATCCTATAGAGAGAAATACATTCTCGTACGATTGAAACGACACCAAAATGAAAGTCATGTATAGGAATTAAGAATTGAAAATCCAATAACAAGTATGTATAAGACATGTTACTAGAGAAGAAAACAATTGTCATGAACCCAAAAAAAAACACACATATTAACAACTGCGTAGTATGAGCATCAGTAACAGCAATTCATTTCCAGTAATGTGACTAATCATTCAAACAGACAAACCACAACTAGAAAAATAAGTAAAGACTCCCTACATACATAAATATTTCAAAGCAATATAAAGGTTATTTAGAGGAAAAAAATTGAGGAAGAATAATACCATCAAAGGGTTGTAATAATTAATGAGACATCTAGTTAGCCAATCAAAACGAACTTCATCTATTTTAGCTTTGAGTGTAGGAATCCTTCCCTTTGAACTATTAACTACAAAAGTAAATTAACAAGTGTAGAAGTCATGCATAAAATCAAGATGCTTAGAATAAATGCTGGAAGTGAATGAACTTACGTCATGCATTATCAAAGATATGTCAGCTATTATATCTTTCATGTCTCTCATCACATGATACCCACATTCTATTCATATATTTCCAATCACAATTCTCTTATTTTGAATTGATATTACATGAATTATTGTATTTTTTATGTAGGAAGATTTGTGTGAAGAGTTGGTAAAAATTGGAGCATATTCGGATAAAGAAAATGTTTTGGGCGCCCTTCCCACGCTCGAGCGTGAATCTAGCACTAGAAGACAGCATCTCGACAGCAAAGCTGGCGCCCTTCTCATGCCCTTCTGGCGCTCGAGCACCAGATTCGTCAAATGCAATTTTTGAAGTTAAAAAATCATGGAAACCTATTCCTTTTTGGGTTCTAATTTGTTTGCATGACTAGGGAAGGTTTAGGGATGATTACTAGGGAATGTTTAGGGATGATTGAAGGAATTTTTTAAAGTCTTGTATTCATTATATATAGCTTTGCAACCCTAAGAGAACATAGACTTAATTTTCTGACCGAAGTCGCTCTCGCTTGTGAGACGGCTACCATTTCTCATTTCTTCTAGAAATAAATTCATGATTTTCTTCTTCCTTTTCTTTGTTGCTTATTATTATGTGTAGCAACTAAACACTTTATTAGGGTATGATTTAGTCAAGCATGATTATTGCAAATTAAATTCTTTCAAGCTTTCAATTCAATTCATGATTCTAGTTCTTAATTGTTGTACTTTAAAGTATGTTATTTGCTTGATTGTCTAATCATAAAATTAGGATAAATATATATACTCATCTAGCCGAATCACGTAAATAATCTGTATTTATGTCCTTTGGTGGAACTAGAATTAAGAAAATTAATTGTCGACTGCTCTGATTAGGGTTTAGGGGGTTAATTGGTTGTATAGTTTTTCTGTTCTTAATGGGTTATTGATTCTAAATCTAAAGACTTCTATAAAACAGGATTAGTTATGATTAATAATATGTGTTGTTGCCACGATCCATGGATCAACATAATTGAGAGAAAAATAACCTTAGAATCAAAATTGTGATTGTTGCTTTATCTTTATAAATTTGCAATAGGATTGTTTGGTGAGATCATACCCTAGTTCCTTCTCTTACTGAATTTTTTACTCGTTTTACTTGCTTACTCGTTCGTACTCATAAATCATCGATCATCATATTTAATTTAATTGTTATTTACATTAATTGCAAATTTGGTACAATATTGACTCAAATTCTTCTCTGTGGGATAGACCTCGTACTTTCATATTTTGTGCTACAATAGTGCACTTGCGAGTATTTTCACATCACGTGCCCATGTCATAAACGCCCTTGTAGATCCACATCGTCAGTACCAGAACTGGACTCACCTATGGGGTGGATAAGAAAGTAAAGGGTGAGTAGAAGACCCATTAGGGTAAAATGGAGTAATAGATTACAACAAACTGAATATTTGAAGAAAAGTTCCATGCAACAACATGCCACCTAAACCATGAACTTAGACCAAATACTACCATACCAAACCAAGTATCATGTTGATCCTCCATTGGTTGACGCCAATCATTTCTTCTGGCTCAACCAAGTATCCATCTTTGAACACAGTCACCATAATACAGGCCCATGAGGAATGGGCCAGAAGTGCGATCGTCATCACTCCCACATAAGATTGAGAGTTAGTCTAAATTGACCCATCGGGATCTTTATGTATTGCCTAACATGGAAGTCACTTTGCCTCTTCGCACCAATGCCTTGGCACCCCACCATCATTCCAATGGACAATCAAACAATCTTAAGGGATTACGAGTCAACAACCGCACTCCTAATGCATCTAAAATTCATGTCAACATGAGTTATGCAATGATACTCTTATATCACCTACATAAATATATACACATATATAACTACATGATGCATGTTCAAGAATGACTCATGCTCAGCAGGGATCAAGCATGTAAGGATATTTAACAACATCCAATTATTCAACAATTGGAACACACAAAACTACATTGTTCTCCCTCAGGAGCAATAAAGACGAGAACGAATAATGGAGACCAATGAAGAACATAACCGCCCTTTGGTACGAAACAATAGATGAGATGTAAAATGGGTGATAATTAATTCCCCAACCTTATTTCCAAGCACAAGCTAGAAAATTCTACTACTCAACCTAGAATTCTCCAGCCTGGGTATAGGTACTCAATGCGCCTATGAATCCACACACGTCTCCGACAAGCCTGTAATAATAAGTTATCAACTAAACATTTAATTTTCAATGAACTGAATTCATAATCATTTCTCCTATTCCATACCCTAAATTTGACTCTAGCACCAATTTCCACCATTTACCTAAAACTAGGCCATAATAGCGAAAACATGTAATCGCTCTCCCGTGTACATACCCATTAAAAATAAATAGTTTCAATCCTTCTAATATACCTTTTAATTCTCATGATTTATGTGTTTTATGGTTGTATTGTTGGACATCTAAATATTGAATATTGAATATTGCTTTGGCTTTTGGAGGTTGCTCCCCTCGAAGTGATCCTTCTTCTTCTTCCTCTATCTCTATTTTCCTTCTTCAGTTCTTGTGACAAAACTTAGGATCCTCTCATTTGGTATTAGAGCAGGCTTTTGAATGCCCCAGACTCGTCAACAGACATCGAAGGGTATTCTTGAAACCCCTGTGACAACAATGGCCACTGGTATGGATTGTTGGCACGCTTCAGTCTTTTTGAATATGAGAATGTCGATGGAGAATTGGCAAAGATTCAGCAAGTAACCATTGTTCTAGAATATCAGGGTAGATTTGAACGTGTATCCAATAAAGTGCGGGATTAGACTGAACAACAATTGGTAGGTACCTTTATTTAAGGGTTGCGGAAGGACATTTGTAAAGAGGTTAAAATGTATAAACCTTGTACTATGGTAGCGTAAATCTCTTATGCTAGGTTCCATGAGGATCGGTTGAATGATCATACTCGTCGACACTAAGATATTTGGTAGAGGTTCGTCTGAATCCATTGGCAAAGGAACTTTTGAGCCAACCAAATCGAGTGGCTTCAATTATTGTGGAGATACGGGTGCTCGAAATGGGGGGACGCGACAGCTCACTCAAGAAGAAATCAATGATCGAATAGCAAAGGGATTGTGTTGGCATTGTGATGAAAAGTGGTACCAAGGTCACCAGTCTAAGCAAAAGCGGATTTTGATGATTGAGCAGAGTGATGGACCAGATCAAATTGAATAGGGGGACTTGGATAATGTTGAACTGGCTGCCATGGAGAATGAAGGAACTGATACAAATGAAATTGATGATGATGTTGCCATTTCGGTGCATGCCTTACCTGTGCATACCACCCCATAGACGATGTGAGTGGGTGGGTTCATTAAATGTCAGAAAGTGACAATTTTAATTGATTCTGGTAGTGCCAAAAATTTCATGAATGAGAGGTTAGCTGTGAGGATCTCTCGTCTCGTGGAGCAATTTGAACAATTTTTTGTTAAAGTGGCTGATGGTAGAACTCTGACTATTTCTGGAAAATGCTCTAAAATTAAGCTTCTTGTGCAAGAACAGGAACTCAAGACCAATTTGTTTTTGCTTCCATTAGATGACTGTGACATTGTGTTGGGTGCACAATGGCTGCACACTTTGGGTGACATCACATGGAATTTCTCAAAACTGATTATGCGATTTATGTTGAATGGGAGACATATGATTATCAAGGGAAAATATGGTGGTGAAGTCACTACTGTGAGTAATCAGCGTATGGAGCAAATTCTCCAAAAAGGCCGGCAGGGTATTTTATTTCAATTGTTGAGCAAATATGGGAAGGTTGAGTAGGAGGCACCACAGAATCATGACATTCTTGCACTCTTAAGGTAGTTTGCAGATGTGTTTGCTAAACCTAGTGGATTACCACTTCTCCGTACCCTTGATTATCAATTTTTGTTGCTGCTTAGTAGTGCTCCAGTTAATGTGCGACCTTATCGATATCCATTTGTGCAAAAAGCAGAAATTGAAAATATTGTTCAAGAGATGCTCCACTCAGGTATCATTCAACCTAGTACTACTCCATATTCTTCACCCGTTCTATTGGTGCGCAAGAAAGACGGCTCTTGGCGAATGTGCGTTGACTATTGAGTTTTAAACTGTATTATTGTCAAGGATAAATATCTTATTCCTATGATCGATGAGCTATTGGATGAACTTGGTGGTGCACGGTTTTACTCTAAACTGGATTTTCGATCAGGATTTCATCAAATATGAGTCAGCCATGATGATATACAGAAAATGGCGTTTGAGACCCACGATGGACACTACGAGTTCTTGGTGATGCCCTTCGGTTTATCCAACGCGCCTTCTACATTCCAGATCTTGATGAATGATGTGTTTAAGCCCTATTTGCGCCGTTTCATCTTGGTGTTTTTTGATGATATCCTTGTCTATAGCCCCACATTTGATGACCATATCTACCACTTGCGCCAAACTCTTACTATTCTGCACCAACATTGCTTATTTGTGAAAAGATCCAAGTGATGCTCTGGTTCTTTGAAGGTAGAATATTCAGTAGACGGGTCGCAGAGGATCCTACCAAGGTGCAAGCAATGATCGATTGGCCTAGGCCAAAAAATGTTAAATCCTTGCGAGGGTTTCTCGAGCCTACCGGTTACTACCGCAAGTTCGTTAAATATTATGGGAAAATTAGTACACCGGTCACTCCTTTGTTGGGCAAGAAGGCTTTCAATTGGGGACCTCTTGCTGAGGCAAATTTTGTCAAATTAAAGAAGGCAATGTCTACTACACCGGTACTTACTCTACCTAATTTCTCTAAAATTTTTGTTGTTGAAAGTGATGCTTCAGGTGTAAGGATTGGTGCGGTTTTAATGCAAGAGGGCCGACTATTAGCCTTTACAAGTTAGGCTCTATCTCCTACCCACCGTGCATTGTTTGTGTATGAGAAAGAGATGATGGCTCTAGTATATGCTGTGACTAAATAGAGACCGTACCTCATTGGGAGGAGATTCCAAAGTTATACTGATCATAAGAGCTTGCGGTATCTTTTAGAGTAACAAATCACCTCTATGGAGCAACATAAGTGGGTTACGAAACTACTTGGGTATGATTATAAGATCGTCTACAAAAAAGTGCTGAGAATGTAGTAGTTGATGCGCTGTCGCGCCTCCCGGAGCATACTGAATTGCTGGCCATCTCAACACCCACTTGCTCTAATATTGCCATAATTAGAGAGAAGATTAAGCATGATTCTGCGGCTCAACTCATCATTCAAAAACTGCTTACAGATTCCACTCTAGTCCCTCATTACACTTGGATGATACTGATCTACTTTATAAAGGGAGGCTAGTCCTTGCAACCAATTCAACTCAAATTAATTATACTCAATGAGTTTCACACCTCTTTAGCTGTAGGGCACTCTTGTTTCCTTTGTACATACAAGTAGGTGGCAATGAGATTTTATTAGTCTGGCATGAAGAGAGACATCAAAGGCTTTGTTACGAAGTGTTGAAGTGTGTTAGCGGAATAAAGGAGAAACTGTGGCTAGCCTAGGGTTGCTTCAGCCACTACAAATCCCTGAAGAGGTGTGGTCTGATTTCTCCATGGATTTTATAGAAGGTTTGTCGATATCGCAAGGCAAGACCACAATATTTGTGGTCATTGATCGTTTCTCCAAATACGCACACATTTACCTAATCTCTCACCCTTATACAGCCCTTCTTGTGGCTCAAGTGCTTATTGAATATGTTGTTAAGCACCAAGGGCCACCAAAATCCATTGTGAGTGATCGCGACAAGGTCTTTACAAGCCATTTCTAGAGAGAGCTCTTCTGCTTACAAGGGACCCAACTCAGTATGAGTACTTCTTATCACCCGCAATCCGACAGACAAACAGAGGTGGTAAATTGATGTTTAGAAAATTATTAGCGTTGTTCTGTTAGTGAGCACCTAAAGGAATGGATATGTTGGTTTCCTTGGGTAGAATAGTGCTACAACACTACCTATCATTCCAGCACGAAGCTAACTGCTTTTGAGATTGTTTATAGGCATAGGCGTGTTCCACCTGTGATTCCACTTTTATCTTAAGTGTTTTTCACGGGTGCATCATGTCGTCAGATCCTTACATGACAGAACCCGCGTGCTGCAACTCCTAAAAAAATCTTCATGATGCTCAAGCCCATATGAAACAGCAGGCAGACAGATATCGCAGTGAGAGGAGTTTTAAGATGGGTGATTGGGTGTTTCTTCGCCTACAGCCTTATAGGCAGGCTTCTGTGAGCTTTCGTGCTTCTATCAAGTTATCTCTTAGATTCTATGGTCCTTATCAAGTGCAAGAACGAATTGGCCCAATCACATACCACCTTAGTTTGCCTACTGGAGCTAAGAAACATCCTGTATTTCATATGTCTTACTTGAAGAAAAAACTTGGAGATAATGTCTTTCCTTAAAATCACTTACCCGACATCACTATTGAAGGCAAAGTTCGTTTCTACCCAAATGCTATCTTGGATCGCAAGTTGGTCAAGCATAGGAATCAGGCAGCAACTCAGCTTTTAATCCAACGGGAAAATTTGCCAATTGAAGATGCTACTTGGGAGTTTTATAGCTCCATTCAAGACCACTTCCTAGAATTTCTTGCATCGCAGCCTTGAGGACAAGGCTTGTTTGAGTGTGTAATGTTAGAGTCCTGTATTTTGTGTTGTTTTATTTATCTTTCTTTGGCTGAATTTCCTTGTTTGCCCTTAGGGTTATTTATGTGTTTTGTGGTTGTATTGCTGGACATTTGAATATTGAATATTTCTTTGGCTTTTGGAGTCTGATCCCCTCGAAGTGATCCTTCTTCTTCATCTTCTATCTCTATTTTCCTTCTTCAGTTCTTGTAACAAAAACTAGGATCCTATCAGAGATGTCGATCTACTAGAAATAAAGTTGGATACGTACCTCCGCCATGGGATTTGGGAACAAAGAAAGAGGATCGGGATCTAGGGCAAGAAGGAAGGGATGGAGGGAGAGAGAGAGAGGAGAGATAGAAATGCGCAAGTCAAAATAACAGGGAAAAAAACAAGGCAAAATTATAGGTAGGTATATTTTATGGGATTTATTAAGGTTAAGGTCAGTTATGTAAGCTTGTTTGCAACCAAATTTAGTTATTAGATTTTTTTTAATTAATTTAACTTTTATTTTCTAGATTCATGGTATGGTTGGAGACTTTCAAAAAATGTATACGTTAATTGAAGGAAATTTAATTTAGAAAAATATATTAATTTCTTTCTTCTAATTAATTATTTTACTGCTTTGATCAATATGTTGAGCATACACGAGTTTGTTAGGGTTTAGCGAATTTGTTCCCTTTAGGGTTTCATACTTATTATTTAGGTTACAACATAGAAATTCGATACACGATCATGTTAGGGTTTAGCTAATCCATTTCCTTAGGATTTAACACTTATTATTTAGGTTACAACATGAAAATATAATACACAAGCCCATTAGAGTTTAAAGAATCCGTTCCCCTTAAGTTACAATGTAAAAGAACACAATTAGATAACATATATTCTAATTATATTCTTTTCGAAAAATAATGTAATTAAAAAAGTACAAAACTATCGATAATAAGTCTTGTTAGAAAGAGTTTTTCATGCTGTGTTTGGATATGCATTTTTTTTTTAAAATCTACCATATATTTTGAGAGATAAAACGTTTTAATTTTTTTTTTATGAAAACATAAAAAATATGGACTAGAATACATGTAAGACTTTTCAGTGGACCTTAAAACTAATAAGTTCCATTTTATAGATCGGACTTCGAATCTCCCAAAAAACAAAAACTTAATTATATGTGTAGGGAGATCATTGGTTGTCTTTGCCATTAACATGTGCTCCAGAAATGAAGTGTGGGTAAAAATAACAATAAATTTCAAGTGTGTAAAACGGTCCATTGTGAGCCACAAGAGGCTTTTAGCAAGCCTAAATCTCATTTCCTCATTTTCAAGTGCATCATTGTAGATGTTCATATCAACTCACTAAGAGAGTGTTTATAGTGAGGGAAGAAAAGAGAAGGTAATGAGAAGGAAACTTATTAAAAGAAGGGAAAGAAAGAGGAGAAAATATAATATTTTTCCCTTCCATTGTTTGGGTATGTTAAAATTGTTTGGGTATGTTAAAAAATATAAAATAATGGATTTGTCATTTCTCTTGTTTAGATAAGCATCATAAGAAGGAAAAAAAAATTAATTTATACTTATTTTTAAATTAAAGTATTATATATAAGGATAAAATAAAATTTTCACTTATAAATAATTTAATTTTTTTCTTTTCTCCATATGACCTCACTTTTCGGAGGAATAATTTTAATAAAAAATTATTTAATTCTTCTCAAATCTCTTTATTTATTTATTTTTTAACATATCCAAACAATAAACTTCGAAAATTTTAATAAAAAATAATATAATTCTTCTCAAATCTCTTCATTTATTTTTTTCCCCTAACATATCCGAACAATGGAATGAGAGGAAAGAGCATTTCCTTTCTCTTCCCTCCAAATTCATCTCTTATATAAACGCTGATTCACCAACTCATTACCAAAAAGGTCCAAACTCAGCACAAAAATTTCAATCAAAACCAAGTTAAAGAACCCGACCGAACCGGAACCAGTACCCAAATCAAAACAACTAGATTCTCTCTGTATTTGAAAGAAGGCATGGATTTCTCGGAGCAAGATTTATTCGGTACTGAGTCAGAGGAAGAAGAGGACCGAAACGACACAGATGACAATAAAGACCAGGATGGTACCCGCGATTCATCGTCTTCTCCAGCATCTTCTTCTTCCTCCTCATCATCGGCACATTCTTCGTCGTCTTCTTCCTCCGGCTCCTCCTCATCGAACACTAGTCGTGGGGTTAAGAGTAGCGACGCTAGTGGAGGCGCAAGCAGCGGAGGAGAAGAGAATGGAGAGGAACTAGATAACTATGATAGTAGAAGCGGCGGGACTAGTGAGGAGATATCTGATCTGTTTGGGTCTGATAACGAAGAGTACGCTAGAACCCCTGCTATCAGCCCATACCTGATTCCTGGTATATTGTTTTCATTTACCTTCAATTTTAAATTTGATTCATAGATTCATTTTTGTTTATTGTGGGGGCATACACCTCTGGGTTTTCTGCTTTATTTACTCTGCAATTGTGTTCGTTGTAACTATAATTTTGGTGGTATGGTGAGTTTATGCTCTTGAATTTGTATCTTGTATGGCTATTTTTGGTGCCTTCTATATTCACTTTTATGCTTGCATTGGTGAATTGAGATAATGAGCTATATGCAATCGCATCTGTTATCGAGCTACATGCTTGTTTTTATGTAATTTTTTCTGTTCGTAAAATCTAAATTTCTGTCGATGTAGTCAATGTTGTGTGTGGATACGGTTATTAGTTCCAATTTAGAGCTTTAAATATGCAAACAAATAAAATGAGCTTGTTTGAAATTTGCATGCATGTTTTCGAGAATGATGGTTAGGGAAGGAAAATGCAATTGATGACCCTTCTGTATGAGATTGATTAAGTAGAAACATATTGTTAAGAGTTACTTCTAGATTTTTTGTTTTTTAATCTGTTATTGATAATTGTTAATTTTTCTTTCTTAAAATCTCATTGGTAGTGCTACCTCCTATGCGCAACACCAACAACCAAGGTAGAGGGAATTTTGGGCGTGGTCGTTGGCAGCCAAATGACAGAGGAGCAGGGATTCTGCCCCGTCCTGGATATCCTCCGAGGCAGGGCTATGGCTATGGTTCAAAATTTTCAAATGGCCATCGTGATGAACGTTTTGTTTCTGAACTAAAGCTTTCAAAGAGTGAAGAAACTTTATCACGAAAGCGCATTGCTTTTCAAGAGGCAGAAAATCTTTTTCTCTTTACTTGCCTTTTTTCTTATCTCCTTTATGTTCATTTGAATTTACCAATCACTTTATTGTTTTCAAGGTTGATTCACCATTCACCAACACTAATCAATAGGGTAATTTGGGGTTCTTCAATGCTTTCCTTATGATAGTTCTATTGGATCATCCCAGATCCCTAATTTCTTTGTGTAAATTTTTTATTTTCATTGTCATTTTCTGTAATGACTAATGACCAGAAAACCTAGATGTCATAGGTTCAATTTCTCAAAACAGCGCTCCAATCTTCCACATATTATGTGGGATAATGTTTTTATACATTCTGCTTATCTCTGACTCGGTGCACCTTGTGCATGACAATTGTTTACCTTTTTTTACTAATGTTTGGAAATAAAATAAAGTTGAGTGATTGAAGTGGGCCAAGGACAAAGAATTTATATGAATTAGTTCTCATTTGGTTAATAACTTTTTCAGCTCTTGTCACTGGTATACATGAGATAACTTTTCATATTCAGGATGTTTGTTGTGTGAATATATAGAATGCTGCTTGTGGAACATACATTTGGGCTGTTTTGTAATTTTGCATTCAGTCACTAAGAGTGCCAATTTTTCTAACAGCCAAGTGAATTTGCTTGCTATAGCCGTGCAGGAGGTGGAGATGTCTACTTTGATGATAGTAACCTGGTATGCTTTCTGGAACCTGTTCTTTTAGCAGGTTTTCTAGTGTTAATATTTAAGTTGGTCTTGTTGCATGGGGTGATTTTTCCAATTGTTTTATAATTCAATCCACTTTTCCTTCCATCTCTCCAGAGGCTGTTTAAGCGTCTTATTTCTGAAGATGTTGGAGCAGATCTTAATGTAGGCTACGATACTTTTATTGAGAAAAGCGGTAAGATCTGGAATATAAAATGCATTCATGGTTTTGTGATATATTGGTATATACTGGTTCAGGGTTGATTTTACATCTATAAATGTATTTAAAGGGCTGATATTTGCAAGCTGCTCTTTTTTCCTTCTCTCTAAACTAGAACTGGGCTCTCAAGGTTTTGGCGACCTTCTTGCATGCATAAGGCACAAGAAATACCCCCTTCAGAACATTCATTTTGTGGTACGAAATGGATTGCCTTTAGCCTTCTTGTGCTTATAAAGCGATTAGAAGGTTGTGAACTGATGGCATGATTCCTTTTTTCTTGTTTCACAGACTTTCAGAAATAACCTTAATAAGGTAAGTTCTAGGTCCTCTTGATAGCAAGCACAATTCATTACGTTTCAGAGTGGAATGTGGACGGCTAAAATTTTACTTGACTTCCAAGTTCAATATCAGCCAAATGATTGAGACTCTTGAAGTGTCATATTGGCTCACTTATTGGTTACTTGTTGAGATGGTTGAATTAAAAATAAATGTTTGGACTCACATTCATAAGAGAAAGAACATATTGCCCACAAAGAGTAACATTTCTGACATCATTGAAAGAACATATTGTGGCAGCATGTGTGTGCGTATTTTTGAGTTGTTTTTGACTGTACACTAAAATATTGAGTAGACAGAAATAAAAATTGTCTTAGCATCAAAATGCGGCTCAGTTTGGAAATACCTTTTTCTGTCTTCATAATCACACCTCTCCAGGCTACCATCTAAATTAGTTGGTGTCTTTGGGACTATGGCTTGAATTTGTGCATCTATTTAGTAAACTTTGTTTAAAGGATATGGTTCTTTTAGATCATTATATTTTCTTGGAGAAGGTGGGGTGGAAGTTGTAGTTTACATCTGACAAGCATTTTATGGAGTAATCTCATCATCCATGGATCACTAAATTTTTACTGGTGTCTAACTCATGGAATTTTGTGGTTTTGCGGAAAGCAACTATATTTTATCAACACTTTAGTATTTTGGTTGGTGCAGATATTGGCGACTGCTTATATTCGAAATAGGCCTTGGGAAATGGGTGTACATAAAAGGAAGGGAGTTGTCTATCTTGATGTTCATAAGCTACCAGAAAGGCCGCAAAGTGATTTGGATCGTCGAAGGTACATGCATAGATATAGTCTTGTTTTAGAACATATTTACTATTGTTCATGAGTTCTATAAAGTGTGAAAGCATAAAGATGAAAAGATTTGATGTCTGCAATGAAGGAGAATCTTCCTAACCACCCCAGTAAAGCATTGTAGAATTGCGACATTTCTAATGTTCTTGGGTTCAAAAAAGTATTTCCTTTATGGACTTATCCATTGTCAGGATTCTCAACAGCAATCATAAGTCTTAATTCCAAGTATGTGGAGTTTACTTCATTAATATTTTGTCAAAAAGCTATTCAGTTTCGTGGTTGGATGTATTTCTTCCAAGTTCTAATTCCAACAATATATTCTTCTTTTTTGAATATAAAAATTCTATTAACGGCAACGAGGGGGTGTGACCCAAGAACAACCTAGAATCACATTAAAAGTGATCTGTGACTATCAAAAATATTAGAACAAGTTCCACTCAACTAAAGTTTAAGCACAGAAAGTCAACCATTCAAAAATATCCCAATCAAGCACTTCTCATAAAAAGAAAGCCCTAGAGTTACATTCTTTCTAAATTAACCAACAAGTAGATTGAAGGGTCATAAGAAAGAATTTTTGCTACTTTCAAAAAATATATTCAGTCAAAAAACTATTTAGAATTCCCTGCATGTATTTCCTATCATCACTTAAACTCCTGTCATCCATATCCTTCTTTGTTGTTTCTATCCACATCTTATGGCCATCTTCTCTTTTATAAATATTTTACTTAGTTTTTGTTAACTTTCCACACCAGAGTACTAATATTTCTTTGTTTTATATCCGATGCTGTCTTATGCCTTTTTCTTTCATCTTTAATCAGAGTTAGGTCTGTCAAATCAAATATTTTAGTTTCTCGCTTGTCGTTCATTGTAATATGTGTGATCTACTTTAACGGTATTTTGAATGAAACTCATGTTGCCGTAGTTATTGAACAACAATAGGAAATAAGTGGCTGATGTCAAATCAGAATCTACAGAGGAAGCTATGTGAAATGAATGCTGACGGAGTAAAGTTTTTTCTATTCTCAGTTATAGATAAGTAGATATCCAAATATATTTGCTAGTGTATTAGATTTTAGTCAGTCCGGTCCAAATTCCTGAATGGGTTTGTGGCATTTACCACTTCCTTTTTTGTTTTTAATTTTACATTTCACAGTTTGAAGTTGATTTCGTTATTGTTTAGGTGTTATTGGGGATATTGTTTTGAGAGCCTTGCTACTGAGGATCCACAAAGAGCTGATGGAGAAGCGATACATCATGTTGACGCAAATGTTGAATATTGTTCTGTGATCAAAACTAAATTAGGGGCACACCGTGTCGTGATGGGAGCTGAAATGGATTGCTGTGACTCAACTGACGATGGAAGGAGGTTCTACGTGGAGTTAAAGACTACTCATGAGGTTTACATGCATATCATCTGTATCCTATCATACCATTGTTCTACAGCTCTAGTTTTGCACTGTCACCAATTTAGAAACCGCTAAAATATCTCTTACCATGCAGTTGGACTATAATACTGAGGAAAGATTCGAGAGAGAGAAACTACTTGAATTTTGGGTGTGTTTACCTTCCTATTGACTATTAAGGCAGATATGATATCCTTGTTTTCGCATGTTCTTTCATGTTTATTTCATTTTGAATTGTGGATTATAATATGCTTCTGCGCAATTTGGTGTGCACTTCTTTTTATGTTATTTAATACATAACTAGTTTACTCACTCACCCTGATACACACAGACATTTTTACTTGAGGCCATTTTTTTTGGAAAAATAGTGGCTCACGATTAAGGTGTGCCATGACTGAAAACCAGCTGATAATCATTAGGCAGATATATTGTATTCTATGCCTGTTCTTTGTGCAGCATCATTTGTGATGCATCACTTCCTCGTGTTCAGTGACTCCACCTATGTTTTTGGTTACTGCATTTTGTTCAAGGAATTGTCGCCTGTGAAGTAATTTAGGATAATGAAAATTTGATACCCTATTTATTGGCCAACTTCATGGTTTCTTATGGGTAAATGCAACTTTTCATTTGAATTGATTCCTGTGAAGACTTGTGTTAAAATGTGTCCATATTGGTTATTTCATTTCTTCATTCTGTACTAATTGATCAACTTGACTATTTTGTTTTTCAGATACAATCATTCTTAGCTGGTGTTCCTTATATTGTCGTTGGATTTAGGTAATTTTCAGTTATGCTTTCCTGAGGTTTCTTGGACGCTAAATTAGTTACGATTTTGTGACTTCTTTTGTAAATTAATGATGAAATGCATTACAGCTGTTCCAATTTGTTGCAAAAGTGGCAATGCTACAGCCATGGAAACTGGGAGCATTGACTGCTGCATGTTTTGTCATTGCAGCCCAATCATATTGGGTTCTAACAGAACCGTTTTTTATTTGATGCAGGGACGATTCTGGTCGACTTGTCCGCACAGAGAGACTACGAACTACTGACATAACACAGAGAGTAAAAATGAAGAGCTATTGGCAGGTTATTTTTTCTGTGCAAATGCACTGGACTCTTTTGATACCTCCACACCTTCCCTTGTGATCAACTAGTTATTTGGTAGAATCTTTTTTTGTCGGAAGCAATCTTGCTGAAGCTCATTTTGTTGTTTGCTTTATAGAAAGGAATTAGCGGACGAGAAGTTTCTAGCGATAGTTGTCATTGTTTGAATCTTTCCCTTTTAGGGCCTATTTGGAGATTATTTATTGATTTTTTTCTTACTCTAACAAAATTATTGAATGACTGTTAATGACTACTGCTGAGATGGCATTATGATCATGTTCACTCAGCTCTTGTGATGCCACATCTTTTGCTTGCTTCTGA
Source organism: Euonymus europaeus (assembly GCA_963580455.1). NCBI lineage: Eukaryota > Viridiplantae > Streptophyta > Magnoliopsida > Celastrales > Celastraceae > Euonymus > Euonymus europaeus. The sequence continues at coordinate 8,662,001 of OY756957.1, read as the reverse complement.
TGAATTTGGTTGGCAGGGAGGGGTCTGCCTAGCATTTGCGGATGAGGTATTATGTTGGCTTTACGGAACAGTCAAAGAGAGTGAGTTTGTTAAGCCTCATTTCAGTTATGTTATTTGATTGCAGATACAGCAAGACGAAAGTAGAAATCACTAGCTTTCATTCGCTTTATAACCGCAACTAGTTTACATTTAGATATGTTTTTGGCCTTGCATGTTGCTGAGCATTTGAGTGAAGCATATTATATCTACTGATATCTTGGTTTGATTTGGGTTTGGTTTCAGACGAAGATTACATATTGCAGTTTGCTCCTCCTTTCACCCGGCTGGAGCTTCTACAAGCCCAGTCTTGCCCTGATGTAATTGCTGACCATGTTGAGCAACTGTAAACATTTTGGACCCCTAGTTGCTGCCTGCTCCTATGGATACGAGCTAGCTAATTTTCTACTATTTTTCGCGCATCAGGTGACGGGAGAGCTCATAGTTCTTCAGATGGAGACAATGTACTTCTTCTATTAAGCTCAATAGATAGATATTCTTAGGTTCTTGATTTGTGTAGGAAATGTTTTAGAAGTCTCTGCTGAGTCCATTTTTTCTCATATAGTCTTTAGTGATTGTTTAAACAAATTGATCTTCAAACTTATAAAACTGGAGAAATAGAAATTAGTTTAGATATCAAGTCATGTGGTAGACGTGATTCAATACTAGATTTCAGTTAATATTAGAATGTTGATCGAAATCGTTACGAGGCATTTGATTGACATTTAGACAATTAGACTCATAAATCTATTTTATAATTGTATTTTATGATAAGTATCATAAAGGCTCATTCTATTTTTATTTTTGGGCCATCTAATAAGTTTCTTTTTTTTTTGGTCAAAGAAGCCCTCTACTTTGGGCAATGAGCCATGTTCGACCTTACACTATTTTTTGTCCAAAAAAATTGACATGACTGTTAATTAAAATAATTATAATTTTTTTAAAGAAATGAAAATGAGGTGACTTCTTTTTTTTTTTTAAAAGATTGATCTATTATTCAAAAAACAGAATCTGACAAAAGAACATCGACAATAAAAGGAGGAGGTTCAACATGTCACTCCATGCAACCAGACACAGAAAACGCAGCGCTAGCTAAATTATGGGCAACACGATTCACTGATCGCCGAACAAACTGAACATTACAATTTAACAACTCAGCTAGAATAGCCCTACAATCGTCCACAATAAGGCCAAAATATGAAGGATCCCACTTATTCTCTCCAAGGCTGTCACAAACAATTGTGCATCAGTCTCAAAAGATACATTAACCAGATTTAACTCCTTTACCCAACTCAAGATTTCACGAAAACTGAGACCTTCGCCAAGATATGGATCCATTGGGCCCATATCTTGAAAATGAGGTGACTTAAAATACAATCGAAGGCAAATCAAAATTGAAGAAATCCCAAAATTAGCAAACCTTTTGTGTAACTCCAGTTCGAGCTTCATTCCACATTTGTTTCAAGCTCCACACGACTTGTAGTTTCATGTTTGCTACGCTTGCCATCTATGGACCTTAGGCTGGGATTTGGTTTCGGGTTTTCATTTGGAATTTCGAGTTTTGTATTCTTCTACATTATTTTTTTTCTTTGACTTTCTAGTACTCGTCCCATGTACTTTATAGGGGCTTTTAGTGATAAGTCCCTCAAAATAAATTTACATTTTAATAAGAACAACCTTTTTTTTCTTCTCCTAAAAGCATAAGGTTACTGAGAAATTATAACATATTTCAATAAGAACAATAAGTTTAAAATATGTTTTGGGCTTCTTATCAATATTCCTCCTTGTCAATATCCATCCTTGTCAACTTATGCATCACTATGTCCATGACCTAATCAAATATATTAATAGGCTTTTTATAAAAAATTGGACAAAATTACCCTTCTAAACTTAAAAAAAGAACATCAATGCTCAAGATCTATCTCTCTCTCTCTCTCTCAAGATTTAGATCAAGCTTTTGATAACAATCCATGTGACATAGGTGAGAGTGATCGCGATAGCGGCGGTGTGTTATTGGACGACGGATGGAGTGATGATTGTCATTATTTGATTCTTTGAACTAATAGATTTTTCAGCTTTGTATTTTACTGGAAAGCAAGCAAGCAATTTATCCTTAAAAAGTGTCAAATAGTAGAAGAAGTAGCATTTTTTATTTCTAGGGAAAAAGGAATCAAATATATTATTTATTTGTTTTCTTTTACTTTATAATTATCATTTTCTCATGCTTTGTATTCTCCACCTTTTTTTTCGAACTCTCAATTTTTCATAAATGCCTTGATTAGTATAAACCTTAAAACTTCCACTTTTTGTTCAATTTATTAAGTTTATTGGGCTACTCTTTGATTGTTTCCAAAGAGAGTTGAAACCCCGATTCTTATTCTTATATGGTCATTCTTTTGATTGGGTGTATATATACACACACACACACATTTGTTCCTTGAACGTGTCAAGCTTGATTAACATGTAAACAATCTTCATGAAAATGTGACATGAGTGAGTAATATATTTTGTGTAAATATGCATTGTAAGTGGCATAATGGATCACTGAGTATGGACTAGGGGATTCCACGCTAAGGGTTGGTGGATGGGTGATTGTTGTGATTTTGGATATATGGATGGTCGTTAGTGGTTCTGGTTATTGGCTCTAGCGACGTGTATTAATCTTTCTCTAGTTTTTACCAGTTGATTCAAAGACTTTGGCTCTGGTAAATGCTAGAGATTGGTTTACGGCCATGACTCATTGCCTTTTTGCCACATAATGAGTTCATAGCTTGACACCTAATCATTGGAGGTGAGTTTGGAGGTTCAGTTGGGTGGATTGGGTGCATCTTTTCATTACATGTTGTTGCATTTACTTTTTTTTGTAACGTTTGCCATTGTTATTGTCATAATCTCTATCTCCTTGTTTATCCCTATTGGGCATTCGACTTATTCTATGTTTTTATATCCTTAGGTAAGTCGACTACAGCGGGAGTGCGTGTGACTGAAGTGGCCTAGCTTAAGAGATATTGTATTTTGTGATTTGTTACTTGTTCTTTATTTTCTACTATTTTATTTATAGTATTTTATCGACTTAATGAGTTGTCTTGCAATATATGTTATATGGAGTCTGTGTGATTGGGACTTCTATGCCAGATGTTATTTGTGTGGATGTGGAACCCTGAGGGTCTTTGATCTATGTATGTATAGACTAGAGCATATTTTGAGATTTTAGTGGATTTTGGATTATTTTATATGTGTATAGGGTGGCATTCTTCAATTTATAGGGACATACTACTTAATTTTTGTTTGCGGTGTATTTCCTTTTACGGTGAATGTTGCCATAAATGGTTGATTTAATTGTTTTTCTCACGATCCTTGGATCAGGGCATCACGACTTAAGGTTTAAAATTTAGGGTTTAAGAATTTTGAGATTAGGTTTTAGGGTTTAGGATTTAGGGTTTTAAGTTTTAGGGTTTAGAGTTTAGGTTATGATTTAGAGTTTAGAATTTTAGGGTTTGGGATTTAAGATTTCTAGGGATTTATGAATTTAGAGGTTAGAGTTTAGTGTTTAAGATTTGGGGCTTAGAAAGGGTTTTGGATTTTAGGACTTGGAATTTACGATTTAGTATTTTGGTGTTTAGGATTTTAAGGTTTATAGTTTGTGATGTTGGGTTTTACGGTTTAAGATTTAGGTGAAGGAAGATAACGTATCCCAACATCTCGTCTGCAAGATAGATGTGTTTCTAATGTCAGTGTGTTTAGACATCAATAACTTGCTCATTTCAGCTATGATTGATACAATTTTTATGGCATTTGAAAGAAGATTGTAAGACATGCAGAATTTTTTTCTATATACTTTTAAGATTCGAACATTTTACTGGTCAAATTTAGACTCTAATAGTTTGCACATCGGAGTAATAAATCATATAGAAATGGCTCTACACTAAATTTATTTGCATAAAGTTTATCTGCACAAAGTTTGTTTACATTATTTATCTGTTGTGATTTTGTTATGATTAATATGGTTCTATTTGATAAAATATTTGAAAAGTAAAATTTGCATTGTTGATAAGAGGTGTCATGGTCCATTGATCTTGCCAAATTTTAATAGAACCCTTATCTCCCACTCTCCATTAAAGCCCATCCCCCCAATAAGCCCCATGACGAACAAATACTTTTCTAGATGAAAGAGAAATTATTGAGAGTGACCACTTTTAGAAAATAGCGCCCTTTAAAGTATTTAGCCTTTAAAATGCAAGACACTAGAGAATTAGGGTATTTTAAAATCATCCATCATTTTTTTAGCAAGAAGAGCTTTGTTAAATGCCGCAAATTCTCTAAAACCCATATCTCCCACTTGCTTGTGCTTGCACAAAAAATCCAATGAGAGCCAAGATATCCCTCTAGCATTCACATCACCCTTTCACCAGAATTGACAATAGAATATGGGAATCGAAATACATGCATGCTATACGTAACCACAATCTAGAGGACATACTTGATCATAAATTCTCTTCTAGTGAAGGAAAGAAATTTATTATTCCAATTCAAACATTTCTGCCTAATCTGTTCCACAACAAATCACAACGACTCCGTCTTTGACCTACCATCCATAGCCGAAGGCCTAAGTACATCTCATAAGTTTGAATTTCACTAACTCCTAGATTATTTTTAGAGTGGTCTTCACATCATTAGAAGTGTGCTTACTGAAAATAAAGATGTCTTCTCTACATTCATTCGTTGGCCCAAGATAGATTCAAATTTTTGAAGAACTTCAAAAATATGAGCCTACTATTGTTGAGAAGCACAACAAAAGAATTAGCAATCATCCATGAAAAATAAGTGAGTAATGTGTATTCGACCTCCCCCAAAAGAAATACCCTCCATTTAACCCAAACTCTCCAATTTATATAGATTATTACTCACAGCCTTAATACAAATGACAATTAAGAGAGGAGAAAGGGGATTCACTTGCCTCAAATTTCTTGATGGTTTAAATCTTTCATTTGAAACTCCATTCACTATAACTAAATATGAAACAATCTAGAAGCAGTGAGACACCCACTGAATCCACCGAGAATTAAAATCCAAGAAAGACATAACAGATTCAATAGAAGCCCACTCAACTTTGTCATAGGTTTTGTACATGTCTAGTTTAATTTCCATATAACCCTTATTGCTTCTATGTTAAGTGCCATTGAGTGGAGAGCCTCATAAACAAAAATTATATTGTCCATAATAAGGCGACCTTGAATAAAAGCAAAATGGTTATACTGTGGATAATCCGAGGGAGAATACATTTTAGTTTGTTTTCCAAAATCTTGGAGATGATTTTGTACAAAACATTACACAAACTGATAGGACAGTGCTCTGAGACATTCTTAGCATAGTTGTGTTTGGGAATAAAATCAATAAATGTGTGATTGATTTTTGGTTCAAGCATCCCACAACGGAAGAAATCCTAAATTGCCCCACTTATGTCATCACCTAAAGTCTCCTAGTTTTACTTATAAAATTCTGACGATAATCCATCAGGGTCCGAAGATTCATTAAAACCAATCTCAACTAAAGCATGAAAAATCTTTTCTTTGGAAAAATAACGGCATAGATCCTCATTCATGGAACCACTAACCTTGGGCTACAACCTAGATAAAAACTCTTCAGCTCTTTGAGGCCCCAAAATAGACTAAAAAAATTCAAAAAATAATCTTTAAAGGCCAAACTAATCTGCTAATTCTTACTGTATTGATTCCCCATCGAATTTGAAACTTGCAAGACAATGTTGGATTTTTGCCTTTCATGAATCAAACGATGGAGAAACTTGGTATTCTTATCCCCCTCACACAACCATCTAATCTTAGATTGTTGTTTGAGGAGAGATTCCTCCTTTCCCCAAAGATCATCAATAACATTTCTAACCCTTCGAAGCTCTGATTGCTTGTCCATATCTTCAACTTGCAAAAAAGAAGACAACTTACTCTTGATGTTGACCAAGAAGTGAAGTTTGCCCTCTTTTATGCTTAACCATCCAAACCTTAATTACCCTTTGCACTTCTCTAGATAGCGATGAATGAAATGCATACAGGGTGTAGATAAATTTTCGGAAACATCATATTGCCATTGATTATGAATAAGCTATTTACAATTTGGGTTAAGACCCCACCACCTAACATAATGAAAACAATGATGAAATTTCTCTAAACATTGCGCTGCCAAATTACAAGAGAACACTAGGCAACAATGATCAGAAGTAGGTGTGGCCATATTTAGAACCTCAAAAGATTGATACCTATCAAGCCATTCTGAATTTGACGTCACACTGTCTAGCCTTTCTTTATGAAAGAAGAGACATTATTATGCTTGTTGATCCATGTGAATTTTGGCCCTCGATACCCCAAGTCATACAACCTAGCATCACTCAAAGCTAAATTAAAGTCAAATATTTGACTTCCAACCTTTGTACTACCTAGTATCTAATTCATATTGGATATGGGATTAAAATCACCTACACATACTTAAGCTTGATTGGTACTAGGAATAAGCTTCCTTAGGAGCTGCCAAGACTTATTTCTAAGGACTGAATTTGGCTACTCATAGAACCCATAAAAAAGCCACAGCACACCTTCAAAAAAATCATCGATCACAACACTAATATGGACCTTAGAAAAGCTTTTCAGAGAAATGCTAATGTCATCCTTCCATGACAAAAGAAAGCCCTCACTCTGACTTGAAAGGTCCATTGTAAAAGAATGTTGAAAACTCCAATTTAATCTGTAGACTTTGGGAAATGGTTGAAAAAAACATTTGTTTCACTTAAAAAATAAAGGCTCAAGGTTTTCATAATGTCGGGCAGGGCCAGTGTGTGGCCTCTGCCTCAATATATTTGGGCAAAGCTATTTGCATAGTGTACATAGGAAACGAAGATAGAACAAACTGAGCCAAAACTGTTCTTCCTGCAAAGGACAAAAAATTAGTTTTCCACCCTTGAAGCTTATGGGTCACTCTCTCAATAACTTGATTATACGTCGAAGCACTAACACGACTGTGAATGGAAGGCAGTCCAAGGTATCTGCCAAGACTTCGGTAAGAGGAATACCAAACATCCTGGAAAGCTCTCTAGCAGAATCCTTACTTACATTCGTAGAAATAAAATATTAGATTTTTGGAAACTAACCTTATGACCCGAGCCACAACAGAAGCTATTAAGAAAATCCATAATAACTTGTAACTGCTCCATTGAAGCTTCCATAAAGAGAACCATTTCATCCACACAAAAAGGTGTGAAATATGAGGGCCTTGTCTTGAAAGTCATATTGGCTTCCAAAGATCTTCACGTACTGCATTAGAAATAATATGCCCCAGGCGCTCAATACACAACACAAAAAGGTATGGAGAAATAGCATCCCCCTGCCTAATTCCTCTCCTCGACTTAAACCAATCTAATTGACTACCATTCCAAATAATAGGCATCCGAGAAGTTTGCACACACATCATGATCTATAAGAGAGATGGGAAACAATATTTAGGAACTAAAGTCATATCACACTGTTGAACTTCATCGAACAACAACATATAAAATTTCACAACAAGCTCCTTTAATCGTGTTTTATCAGACACCCATTTGCCTTGAGCATTTTTTTTGGCTTCTCAATTCTATTCTTGAATCTTTTGACAATAGTGGAAGTATGATAATATTTAGTATTTCGATCACCCGCTTTAATCCATTCATCCCTACACTTCTGAAACCACAATAATTCCTTCTGATGTAAAACAATCTCCAACTCCCTTCGGAGCTTCACTTTCAGACGTGCAAGATTTTGGGAAAACTTGTTCATTAAAGTTTGTTGAACCCTCAAAATTTGAGCCCAAAATCTTTTCTTGCGTCTGAAAATACTTCCAAGAATATTATTGTTCCAATTGTCAAGAATGGAAGCCATGGTATCACTATTCTCTGTCCCGTCAAAGTCATCCCTCTAGTGCTTCTTAACGACATCCAAAAATCCTTGATGACACAACCAGGCTGCTTGGGACTGAAAAGTTAGAGAAGAGGAAGATTTCCTAGGAGGTCTCATACGAATTAGAATAAGGGTCTGACTAGAAATTAGGAAGATGAGTAATCATAGCATCTTTAAAAGTAGTCATCCACTCAATACTACAAAGAGCTCGATCAAGTCTAGCACCCTTGTAAGAATTCTCATGATCTCCTATGCTCCACATGCATGGGACCAGAAAACCCAAAGTCAATGAGACCCTACTCAAAAATCCAGTTAATGAACCCCGTACATCTTTTTGAAATCGAGTGACCACTCGACCACACCTCATCCGAAGCCACAACTGAATTATTCTTATTGGGCCTAGACCGAACTTGTGCTTAAGTTTTTACACCAAGCCCCGCCCTGAAGCCCGAAGTCAATATTCGGGCTTGGGCGGAGCCTGGGCCTCATATTTTTGGGCTGGCCCGATGCCGACTCCTACACATAAGGGAGTTACACCTCAGGTATCCCCTTATCTGGACCAAGAACTATCAGTAGAAACATCCTCAACAATCCTCACTCCAAAAGCATTATCATAAGCATTTCCAAACCTTCCCTCCCCAATCTTCATAAAGTCATCCTCTGAACCTCGAAGAGCTGTTTGCCGGGCTGGGGGATCTTGGTGATGCTCCAGCTATGAGTTCCCTTCCACCTTTTTCTTCATTTTCCAAACGTTCCTCATTATTGATGCATTGGACCACCCACTTCTTAATTTCATCGCTCATCCTAGTTCCCCTAACGACCACATGCTCCTCCTTAGCTGCAACTTGTATACTCTTCCTAGGGTTCAACACGGTCTTCGAATTAGAGCGGGCAGCATTCCTCTTTGTCAAACCTGTTGTTTGGGCCCTATTGATAATCTCTAGAGGAGACCCAACTTTGTTTCAAAAAATTTGCACCTACACATTGGGTGTAGGTTCCTTTCTCATTAAGCTTGCTAATGAACCCATGTTTACGGCCCACATGAACACCCTCATTATCCACCATCCTTACCTCATTATCCTCCTCTGATTGCTCTTCTGTATTGTCCAACAATTGCAACGGTGCAAACATTGAATTCCCAGACTTATGCTCGAGTCCCCATAGGAGTTGCATGGTATTCTCAAATAAAAATAAAAATAAAATGGTAGCACAGTTGTGTACGAACCGCACAACACCGATGTCTTCCCAGATAGCGAAACGACCGAGTTTTCCCCGCCAAAACTCGGCCACCTCGGCCTATCTTATTTTATTCGCTTTGTATTTATATTTTATATACACAAATTCTATTTTCTCTCTCTACACAAAGGCCAATAAAATCTAGAGAGAGAAACCCAATACAATATGGGCTAGCCTCCACAGGCACGCACGCGCACTCCCTCTCTCTCGAAACAAACCTGCGCACACGCAGAGAGTGACATCTAAACCCTAGATTTTTCGTGGTCTAGGGTCAAATTCAGCCATTTCGAGCTATGCATCTCCGATGATACGCTTAAACAATCGTAATCTCTCGTCATAATCATCGTTGAAGGATTAACAAGACGAAGGAGGAGATGTACAGAGAACGAGGGATAGGTGGGTCGAAGCCGGATATGGGAGCCGTAGATCGGAAGCGGATCAATGACGCCCTCGATAAACAGCTTGAGCGATCTTCGCCTTCCACCTCCCGCGTCATCAACGGCAAGGATAAGGGGGCGTTGTCCGTTGTCACGGGGAAGCATCCTCCTGATCAGAGAGACTCGCTCCCCAAAAACAACTGCTCCGATGGTTTCTATTCTCTCCCTATCTTCATATTTGTGTATCTGCATATAAAGCTCACACGATTTTGTGTTTGTCTCTGTTATTTGTTTCGTCAATTGGAGTTCTCATTTACTTTATACAAAAACAAAAAAATAGTTAATTATTTCATATATTTTAACTGTATAAAAAACAGAATGATACTCTTTACCAGTATTTTTAATCATGTTCGAAAGTGTTTATCGGGTAGTTTTGCCTTAAAACTAATAACTGGGTGCTTCAGTTTTTGTAGTTGTAAATGGTTTCAGTATTTTGGTATGATGTGAATGTTTCTACATGAAGATAGACTTTTCCCTATTGACATTTGCATGCTTGTGCCTAGGTTTCTTAGTACTTTTATTGCCTTGTTTGAGTTGGCCATTACGAAGTCATAATTGATTGGGACCCTTTTGATTGTCTCTGAAATGGAAGTTGTAATTAATTTTTAATGTCTTTTGATTGTCTTCAAAGTGAACGTAAGCTGTAAAGATAATGAAAAGTTGAAAACAATGGGTCGTTGGCTGTGATGATGAACTTAACTGCAGGCTGCAGCAACTTCTTGTAATTGCGGAAGCTCATGAGTTCAATTCCCATGGGTGGCATTCTTCTCAATTGCATGAATGGGTTCTTGCTTTCGACTGTGTTGGGCCCCCTGCATTATAGATGCTCCTTGGGTCTAGGCCCTTGTCTTAAATACTCCCTAGGGTTGTGAGCACTGCCTTGGGTGGACTGGGGTTTGGAGCCAGTGCAGCTGTCACAGTGTGACATGCGGGGGATTTCCTCGTATAAAAAGAAAAAAAGAAGTAAAGATAATGTAGTTGCAATTTTGTTGAGGAAAAATTACTTGGCCTAAGCGCCATTTCTTTGTAAGGTTAGCTGATTTTTCTTCCCTTTCATATGGGAAATAATGGTAAGAACACAATCAGAATATAAATTTATTTTTGCTAGAACGATTGACTAACACGAGTAAAAATGGGAAGATTGTTATGGAAAGTAGCCTTCATGGTTAAGATTGTTAAAGTCGTAGGGAATTGCTCGTCATTCCTGTTAGTTACCCATGACAAAGTGCAGTTATGCTTGCAGACACATGTTTGGGAAAATGTGGCCTAAAATGAGAGAGAGAAACCCTATATGGTGATTGGCAAGGACTAGGGATTAATTGGATTAATCAAGGACTAGTCGGAGATTAATCAGATTTATCGTTATGAGTTTTATTTTTATTTTTATAAATATATGCAATACATAACCCATAAATTCAAGTATCCAACACATGCAAATTACAAAAACAAAACAAGATAGATCAAATCCAAGTATCCAACACATACAAATTTGAAATTACAAGAAGTCAAAAACAAAAGAAACATAACTAATCAAACAAAAACCATATCATCATCCATAATATCGTGGCTTGTGGTTTTAGATTTTTTAAGTTTCTCTCTTAAACAATAAAATTTGCCGGGCGGGTTAGGCGGGGACTAGTCAGGTAAATCAGGTCCTAGGAGGCACCTAGGCCGATTTTTGCAACACTGGGAATTTGTTAATAAATATTCATCTGACGTAGAAGTGTCCTGATGGGAGTTTGAGAGCCTTGATTGATTGATGAAGTTGTTTATGATTTTTGGCATGACGGTTTCAAACCAGGAAAGCAGCATCTCCATTATGCCAGTCAAGGCTTTACAGTTTTCCCTTTAAAGAATCGCAATAATGGTAGTGGTCTTGCCCTGGATTTCCCCTTTTTAGAAATGTATCTATCATTTTATTTTTCATTGAAAATTATGTGAGCAGAACATTAACTACATCAGTACATAGTACATACATTTTGAGGGAGATGATGAACCAATTAAAATAAATGAGAAAGAAGAATTAAAAGAAGGGATTTTTGTGTGTTTTGGGTCCATATTTCAGAATGACAAAGAGATTGAGGAGGATGTGTGCAACATAATTAAAGTTGGTTGGATGGTGTGAAAGAGTGTAAGATGTCATTTCATAATTTCAGATGCTTTGAGCAAGTAAAATGTAGATTTGGGAATAGAGTGATCAAAATTTAATAGAAGATACTTAATGGAAAAGAGGTAGGCCAACAAAGACATGGGTTGAAGTAATTGAAAGGTCATGACTTTGTAGGATTAGTGGAAATTGTGGCTTTAAGATGAGAACAATTGACGTAAGTGAATACACATACTAATCTCTTGGATTCATGTTGTTCCCTATCCCAAATTGTTGCCTGTTTTGGATAACGACTTTGATGATGATGATGATGATAATTATGATAATTTGTATAACACTTTGACCTTATAACTAGTCAAATTTAAATGGTGGAGCTGTTAATGGGTAGTATAATACTTTTTTTGTGAGCGTGGGCACTTTTCTTTCTTTTTTTGTCTTCTCTATTCTTAAACCTTTGTATATCTTTAGTTCAATTACAACAGGAAAATTGCGTAAAAAAGAAAAAGAAAAAAAAGGGAGGATGTGTTTGTGCACTTGTATGAACAATTGCTACGATGTAACATAAACAAGTAAAAGAAATACCTTGATAATTAATATTTTTTAGCCTTTTGGCGTCCTCACAATTACTGATGTTCAACCATTTAATTCTTTAATCTCTCAGCAACATAGCTTATTCCTGGAATGAAATACGATCATTTGTAATTTCATGTTATCTCCAATCTCTTGCTCAGATCATTGAGTATGCAGAGTTTGTCTTTGCTGTCAAAAATTAATTGGGAATCTGCAGCTACTGTTATGAGTTTCTGATATCTTGTGTATTGATTAGTTGTTCAGAAATGAGGTTCATTGCTTCACCATTTGCTAATCTTGTGAGCTTATCTTGGTGACTTCCTCTCTTGGTCTACCTCGTGTGAGCTGCCGAGGATTAGATCTTGAAGTCTACAACAAGGTTGTAAACATATGTATTATGTACCAAGTGATAAATTTACTAAACAGGCTTACTTTTGGGTTGATGCCTATCCCTGGATCTTCTTACACATCAATCATTATACATATCGTGTAAGCTGAGAAGCATGAGAAGTTATGCTTACTAAGCAATTTGCCATGTCATCTAGTCATCCTTTATGACATTTCCTATTTTGAGTTTGTAATTCCCAGCCCTTTAATGTGCTTTCATTTTGTATAATTGTTAATTCATACTAAATTTAGATGTAGAGTTTCCTAGTTTAAAATTGAATTCTATCGCTCATACTATTTTGCTCAACTTTGGTGGAGGGGAACATATTGCTGCCCTAGTGCCCTCTATCATGCTTTAAATAGTTGCTGGCATTTGCTTGTGATGAAACACTGGTGCTCCTTGACTATCTAAGTATGTTTTGATTGTGGACTGCAGATTGTATTTTTACAATGTTCTCTGTTTTCAATTGTTTTTTCTGGTGTGAAATGGTCTTATATGGTGGGCATGGAGGTTTAATTTTCCCTGTTTCCATAGATAATATGGGTTAGTTCTGTTTGCATGTATATCCTTTTTTTTTATAGTGATTTTAACTTTCTATTTTGCATTCTGCCTTGAATATCTGATTGATTACCTGTCTTATATACCCACTACTTTGGTAAAGAGTGCCAATTTTAGTCACTGCAGGAAATTCTAAAACTCGTACTGAATAAAAAAAAAATGGAAATTTTTTCCATCTTCATCATGGGCAAAGCTTTCTGCATAAAGAGGTTTTGATCTGAGAAGTACACTTATTTACACTAGCTTATTAGTTATTACTAGTTATAAAGCTGAAATGAACCATCATAATTTTTTTTTTATGATGCAACACTTGGTCTAGAATATCCATTTGTTTTGACTGCTTCAACGGAAGGGAAAGTTGTTTTCTGAAATAAAAGATGCTTGTCTTCATTTAATACGCAGCTAACTTTTGGTGCTCTTTTTGTTTGTTTGTTTGTGTGCGTGTGTTTTGATTAAATTGATTTTTTCTAATCCTAAACAAGTACAGTAGCAATCAATTTATTTACATAAATGTTGACTGCTTTTACTGTAGAGGAATCTGAAACTGATAGTGAAGAATCAGACGTAAGTGGTTCTGATGGGGACGACACGTCTTGGATCTCATGGTTTTGCAATTTACGAGGAAATGAGTTCTTTTGTGAAGTTGATGAGGATTACATACAAGATGACTTCAACCTCTGTGGGTTAAGCAGTCAAGTTCCATACTATGACTATGCTCTTGATTTGATTTTGGATGTTGAATCTTCTCATGGTAAGCATATTTCCTTGGGATGAGTTGACTTAGTTGCCCATATATCCGATTTTATGACTAGCCTGTACTGTGATTTCAGTGTGTCTGCAGTTTAATTTCCATTACAGAGTTTCTATAATAAGTTTTGCCGCACCTTATCTTCATAGCAATTATCATTTGCTAACCTGATATAAATATGCATATCGATATATTTTAGGCATTAATGATCCATTATGTTTCTTGGCCACTCATGCAAATGATTTTGCAATTCCCTAATATTCACAGTCCTCTAATGGTACAAACTGATAGGTGATTCGTTCACAGAGGAGCAGAATGAATTGGTTGAATCAGCAGCAGAGATGCTTTATGGTCTGATTCATGCCCGATACATATTGACTACCAAAGGAATGGCAGCTATGGTGAGATAACACTATTGTTTGTTTGACAGTTTTGGTATAATATCTTGCACTGGATAGGCTAATTCTATTAAAACTTAACAGTTGGACAAGTACAAAAACTATGACTTTGGAAGATGCCCGCGAGTTTACTGCTGCGGACAACCCTGCCTTCCCGTTGGTCAGTCGGACATCCCTCGGTCAAGCACTGTGAAAATATTCTGCCCTAGATGTGAAGATGTATACTACCCTCGGTCAAAGTATCAAGGCAGTATCCTTTTTTGCTTTAAATTTTATTTATGCAATTGCTTAAATATACATTAAGCACTTAACATGGACTTGCACCGGTAGGTTTTCTTGTCACTTCTCACGCACTGTTATTTTTCATGTCGTGCTGGATTCTTTCTTTTCGGGTTTATGAGATGTTATATTTTCAGTAGGTTTGGGCTTTAGACTAATTTAAACGGGATAAGCAATAGCATAATTTATATCAAACTTTGCTTTTAAATGGTATTGTGGTTAGGTGTTTTGAATTGAAACCCAGAAGTGTGGACAATTTGTCTGTATTATTTTATTTTGTGTGAAGCTGAGGTTAGAATGTCGGTAAATTTACATTGCAGTGAAATGAATTGAGGCTGATATCTGTTTTTCTAGTCTAGCTTTGGAATTTTTGTTTCGAATTTCTTCACTCTGGTAGATATAGATGGAGCCTACTTTGGGACTACATTTCCCCATCTGTTCCTAATGACGTATGCGCACCTCAAACCACAGAAGGCACCACAGAACTATGTTCCGAGAGTGTTTGGGTTCAAGCTTCACAAACAATGATCTTGATGCTGGACTTTGGAGCTTCCATTTGGGCAACAACTCGCAGAGTCTACAATTTGTCTGGAAGTATTGTTTGGGGCCAATCAGGTGTATGGAGTGACAGTCTTCCCACGGATTATCATAATTTTTAGAAACGTTGCCTCTCCTCTCCCCCTTTTCCCACAGTTTCGCCACCAACAAGATATAACATTCCTTTCTATAAGTTGTTGAAAACAGCAGTAAACAAATCTGCAAAACAAGTTAAGCACTTCGGATTGTATTTCTCTCCATATTTTTACATTTATAGTTGAGAATTGAGAATTGCAATTATGTTTTTGGTCGCAATGACCCAGAAACCTAAATTGCATTTCGTTGATTATGCCGTATCTACTCACCAACAATTAAAGGATAACAAAATAAGTGATTTGCCATTTCCAAGAGATTTTCATAATCTTGGTCTGATGATCAGAAGTCATCATTGAAGGCTCTTAAGACTTTAGTGGACCATTTGTGTGGGTTAATAGAATATGTGATTATCCAAAAGTTCGTCTAGATTTTATTTTAGTCATTCAAAACGTTTTAATTTAATTATCGAACTTTTGTTTTTGTTTCAGTCTCGTTATTTGGGTAGATTTTTCTAAATTTGGACAGCAAAAACACAGTTTGTGGCCGTTTAACGGTGAGATGGCTTGTCCACGTGTGGAAAAATATGAAAACGTGTAAATATATGTTTGTCTGATTTTGAACGTTGTGCTTATCGTTTATCATTCAGGCACAAATCGATTTGAAACCCATTCATCATTCAACAAATTGATGAGACCCAAATAGTGTGAAATCAAGATCGGGTGAAAAATTGAAGACCCAAATGATCATTCAACCATGCCCGCAATCATTCACGCACCAACCCATAGCATCATTCATGCACCAATTCAACCATGCCTGCAACACAATTTCAACCATGCCCGCAATAAAGAAGCAAAATCAGTTTATTATTTTTTTATTATAAGGAAATGAAATATTATTTCAATACCTCCAATTCTTGGATTAGGACTACCTCAACTCTATCCTGGGCCAAGAGTTAGAATGTAAAATGCGGGTTATGCAACCCAATAGTAAGGGGAGGGGGCCTTTCACGCTGCTCACCAAAGGGCAGCCTACCAATGCTAAGTATCACGAACATGTTGTTGACGAAATACCTCCAATTATCCATGCCTCTGAGATGGGTTGACTTGAATTCTTATCATGCTCACCGCACAAATCAAGTTCCAAGCATGTTGAATCTAGTTTTCGGAGGCTAATATTGACGAGGTAATAAATTTTCTTCATCAATTCTGCACCTCTTCCTTTAAATTCATCTTGATTTATGTTTCACGCGTTTTGCACATCTTCCTTAGAGCTCTTCAATATTGAATTTGCACAAATACATACCATTGGATATTACGATTCAAATGGTGGGAAATAAGGTAGTGGTGGGACAGAAGAGAGAGCCGGTGGTGGTGGTGGTGGTCATGGAGCGGGAGGGCGGTCGGAGATAAATGTTTGTGAAAGAAAAATTATTTTATTTTCCATGTGGAAATAGAACTGGGCGGTCAAAGTGTCACGTATGCATTTTGGCTGTCCGAATTTGGAAAAACTTGCCCGAGTGATGAGATTGTAACAAAAATAAAAGTTCGATAATTAAGTTGAAACGTTTATTAATCTTTGGATGACCAAAATGGAATATAAACAATCCCAAATCAAGTCTATCAATAAATGGTGGGGTTAATTTTTATTGTTTTTTTTGTCCTTGGAACTTCATTCAAGATAGAAGTAAGCAATTACAAGCTCACTGTAATGATCAAATTGGGTCTGGCCCACCTTTCAAATAGAGTCAGAAACATAGTCAGCATTTGATCAAGTCAAAATCCATTTCAACTCTAACCACATAGATCCAAAGCCTATCAGGGCCAAAAAGACTACGACGCCCACAACATGGAGATCCAATATTAGAGTTAGCCTAATAAGGACAACTGGAGCTTACAAGAGAGCTCCTCATCTAGGTTTAGAGCTCGATAGCAACCATCATACAAAAAGCTCACCAATACCAAAAGGGAATTATTTCCTCTTTCCCTGACAATCCATCTAACACACATTGTCAGACTCCAGGCAACTTCCAACTATGCACTTTCATTTAATGCTTCTACACTACTTTTAAGTTAAAACCTCATGTTTGGCTTGCTTTCTGTAAAGTAAGTGTCACTTCATGCAAATTCTATCATGTCATAATGAGACCTATCAGTTCAATAACAAAGACCATAAAGTCCTTACTATTTAGTAAATGGCACCATTCCAAGTCAACTATGCACTATAAATAGTCCCCTCATTCTGTAGAGAGAGGAATGCACACTTTGATTCCAGAGCCAAATTATCTGAAAACTCTCTGAAATCTTTCAGCTACATTTCCTAAACCTCTAGTTCTTCCAAACACTAACCCTATTTTTTCTATCTCTACCACGATCATTGTCTTTTCATCCTATTCAACTGACTTGATCGTCAAAGCCCCAGCGATCGGTACTCCCCAAATTCGGCCTTTGGGTTTATAACGACTCTATTGTTTGAGATTTGTGCAGGACCAAGACTAAATCACCTTTCTTGAATACTATCAGTGCCCATCAAAACTAAAGTTTTTGGATTCAGCAATGGTGGATTCAGTCATCTAAAATTTGGCGCCCACCGTGGGGCTCTGATATTTTTATTGCAGATGATATTCTACTATTCACTTTTTTAATCATATCTGAAACATCGAGCTATGTGACCGAGATTATGGCTCATCTAGCAGCTATGAGGGATAAGCTTTGCTAGAATATAGCGCGTTTAGAATTTACAAAAGTAGAAAACAGTAAGCTCAGGGAGGAACGAGCTGTAGAGAGTTCAAATCAGGCAAGAGTTGGTAGAGCTGCGATACCTTTGATGCCTCATTATTAACGCAGGAGTAAGTCTCTACAAGACATGTTATTCCACTTCAGATTCCTTTCTTGTGGAGTCATTTCATTGCAGAAGAAACATATTTTTAGCATGAGCCCTCCATCCATCATTGCCTCCTGCAGACGTTGAACAATAGGGCGATTAGAAAACTCAATAGAAGAAGCCTATATTATTCACTCCTCATCGCCAGGCCACAGATGGTGAATATGATGAAAGTAAATTGACTCATCGCCTAAACGAGATGGAGGCCAGGAGGAATAAGGTATCTAAGATGGTAGCTCCATTAAAGAAAAAACGGTCCACCTATTATGCAGATTACCCTTTCACAGAACATATTGCCTTTGTTGAGCTACCCCCTTAGGTTTATGGTTCCCACCATGAAGCTTTATGAAGGAATGACATATCCTAGGGAACATGTCGCCCACTCTAGGAACATGTCGCCCACTGTAAGAAAAAAAAGTTAGCCACTGCTATTCCTCAGCTCCTAAAGGAATCATGCATTTGCAAGGGTTTCGGTTCAAGCTTGGCCGAAGCAAACACTCCAATGGTTTATTCGCTTATCCAATAGCAACATTTTCAACTCAAATGGTGGATGTATTTCATTCATCCAACATAAGAAAAACCTAGCTCTCAAGAAACATGAGGTAACCAAAGTCAATACGGGCAAGTTGGTACAAGGTGTGAGTTTCATAGAAAATTCCCTGATTACTCCCTCAACATTGAACCACAAGAGGTGGTAGCAGTAATGAAATTAATGGGGAATGCAGTGGCCAAAAAATCCCAAATTTCTTAACTCAGATAGGTCTAGATGGTGCAAGTACCATCGAAATCATGGAATCAATACCGTGGATTGCAATTCTTTAAGAATGGAGGTCACAGAGTTATCTATCTAATATTTACATGACTTTTGTACACCATTTAACACTAGTTTTGTCTCATTTGATACTATTGAGCATCGATACTACCTAATCTTGTGATTAATGTTACTTTCATATCAAAGGCAAAAAATGACAAAAAAAGATATTAAAATGACAAAAAGTTGATCAATCACCAATAATTCTGTTACTATTGAGCATCGATACTAACTAATCTTGATGGAGGAAGACTTCAAAATTTGCTTGAGGATGAGCAAAAACTTAGTGTGGGGTTGTTTGATATATCTAATATTTACATGACTTTTTTACACCATTTAACACTAGTTTTCGCCTCATTTGATACTGTTGACCATCGATACTGTCTAATCTTGTGATTATTGTTACTTTAAGATCAAAGGCATAAAGAAAAAAAAGATATTAAAATGACAGAATTATTGGCGATCGATCAACTTTCTGACGATGGATCAACCACAGAAGAAGGCAAAAGAGTCCATAGAAATTGGAGATCGATCACCCCATTTTGGGGATTGATCAACCATCAATATGTCAATGGCAGAGTTTTTGGCAATCGATCGCCCACGTACAGATTGCGAATTTAAAGTTTTCCAATTGGGAAACTTTGTCCAAATTAAGTAATACTAAACCAAAATGACATAGCTTAGTATACAAAACATCACTAGGGTTTATTGAGGTATAAAAGGCGCTCTCTTATCTCATTTTTGGTGGATCTCATGACCCAGCCACCATTTTCTCACACTTTGGAAGAGTTGAAGAATAAGAAGAAGATAAAAGAGAAAGTGGATCTACAGATTTTTGGGATTTAATCCTTCTATTTACTTCTTGCTATGAGTATATTTATTGCCATCTGTGTTGTTCTTGATACTATAAGGAACTAATCATCTCATTGGGTTCCTAATGTTACTTAATTTTGAAGATTCCATGAACTTGACTTGATAATCTATTGATTTCTACATATTATTGAGTATTGTGTTTAATGCTTTTGAATGTTTGATCACCATTCAATTGATTTGATGCTTGGATTGAGACTAGAAGGAGATATCTTGGAATTGCGTCTTGCCATAGATACCATAGGGTTCATATACCATAGGAATATAGGGACATGCCTTGTGCAATCGTTATGTGGTTATTCACAATCTTAATAAGTTTTTGTCACTTAAATCCAAATGTTAGGAATAACATGGGTTAGTGATATGAATACTTTCAGTGTAACCAGGAATGGAGCATTGAATAAGTAAGGGAGACTGATTTTCAATAATTAATAGTAATTATGGATTGACAAGTCAAGTGAGTGGAATTGGATAGGTGACGGTGGAATTAAGAACCCTAGTGTTTTACTCATTCGATTAATACAATATGTCATTGTTGTTTGTTTATATCTTAAATTGCTTCTTTAGAAGCTTATTTGTTGTTACATTGTTTATGTTAGTGTTAATCACACCAAAACAACTTATTTGATTCTCCAAATAGTGCTAGCATTAATAACAATAGATACTCATCAACTGTTACCTCAATCCTCGTGGAAATGATAATCTATTCATCACTTTATTACTTGTGAGATTTGTGTGCTTGCAAATAAGCCCCATCACCAAGCTACTAAAAAGGGGACACCTGAGGGTCCAATTGACTGAGAAAGGGAAAGTTATGTATTCGAAGGGTGAAGAGCCAAAACCCAAGGAGATTGAGGGTCTTCCTGCCATCCACGTGATATTAGGAGGATAAAAAATTAGTGCGGTCTAACATTTTGCACCTTGCCAAAGCGCTAGGGAAAATATGAATATTGAATACATAATGGGATAATGCTTGACTATAATTAGGAATAAGGTGATGAGTTTTGTTGATAATTCCAGGTCGCCAACATCCATATGAAGTGGATCTTGATTGATGATGAGAGTTCCGCTAACATACTATTTTTTAGCTTACTAAAGCTGATGAGGATAAATAAGGATCATATTATTGGGCAACCTACAGTGTTGTATGGGTTCAATAGCGTGTCTAAGTTCTTCGTGGGAGAGCTTCCATTGTCGATCTATGCTGGAGGAGTAAATACTCAAACCAAGTTTGTGGTGGTAGACTGCCCCTCATCATACAATATGATACTCGGTCACCCATGGATTCATGATATTAGGGCGGTGCCATCCACTTACCATCAAGTGTTAAGGTTCCCAACTAATACTGGCATGATAGAGGTTCTAGGCGAGCAGTTGACTTCAAGGAATTGCTACAAGAATTCCATGAAAAAGCCTGAAGAGTCAGCATAGAAACTACACTAGGGGGATTCAGGTTATGCTGCTAATGAACAAGAAATGGAGGAACTTAATCAAGTGCACATCTTCATGGAGTTTCAAGATAGAACGATATTTTTTGGAGCACACTTATGATTGGTGCTGAAGAAAGAAGTTCTAGATTGTTTTGTCTAGACGTCAACACTACTTTGCTTGGTCCCATGGAGATATGATAGGCATTGATCCTAAGGTAGCAGTAAGAAAGTTGCGGGTGGATCCTAGTCATCCTTCAATTTGCCATAAAAATAGGAAATTCAGTCTAGAAAGAAATCAGGCAATCAACATTGAGGTGCAGAAGCTGATTGACAATGACTTCATCAGGGAAGTTGTAAGGAAAAAGAATGGTAAGTGGAAAGTCTGTATTGACTTTACAGACCTAAAAAAAGCCTGCCCAAAGGATTCTTTCCTTTGTCAAATATAGATATGATGGTGGATGCCACAGCAGGGCATGAGCTCCTCTCATTCATGGATGCTTAATTCGGGTACAACCATTTTGATACATCCTGAAGATTAGGAGAGTACAACATTTATGATAGAGAGAGAGAGAGATTTATTGCTACAAGGTAATGTCATTAAACCACAAGAATGTAGGTTCAACTTATCAGAGGTTAGTAAATAGAATGTTTGCTAGTCTACTAGGGGCTACTGTGGAGGTTTATATAGATGGCATGCCGGTAAAGTCTCTCAAATCCTCAGAATTTGGAACATCTACAACAAGCTTTTGACATGCTCTTGAAATATAACATGAAGCTGAACTCGAGGAAGTGCTCATTCAGAGTGACATCAGGAAAGTTCCTAGGGTACCTAGTCACTTGGAGAGGAATTGAAGCTAACCCTAATCAAATCCATTATGTTCTCAATCTTTCTCCAAGCTACCACTAATGAAGTAGACTATGATGCTCTCATTGCTGGACTTCAGTATGCCAAAAATTTGAAAGTTTGATGAATTTTAGTGTTATCATATTTCCAGCTAATTGTGAATCAATTTTAGGGGAATTACCAAGCAAATGAGCTAAAAATGGTAGCATATTTGGAGGTGGTGAAGGTTCTCAAGAGTTTTTTCAGAGAGTTCTCCTTATCCCAAGTCCAGTGAAAAATTCTCAAGCAGATGCACTTGTAGCTATGGGATCTTCGATCAAGACTCAGGAGCCTCAATCAATTCCTTTAGTGTATCAGAACAATGAGGTCACCTACTGAAGAAACCCTTTACTCCCTCACCTATGGATCAGAAGAAGTACTTCTAGTTGAGGTTTGACCATATACCTTTAACTTACTGCCATGCTCCACTGAGGAATCAAATAGAAAATAGCTTGGTGACAACTTAGATACCATTGACGAAGTGCAAGAAGAATCTTTAGTCATAATAGCTCTCTAGTAGTGAAAGCAGCTCAACATTTCAATAAGAGCTTCAAGACCAGAACGTTCAAAGGAGGCTACTGGATTTTAAGGAAAGTCTTTCAGAGTACTATGAAGCTCAATGTAGGAAAGCTAAGACCAAACTAGGAAGGACTTTCCCTCGTTGCCAAGTCTATGAGGAAGGGGGCTTACAAACTACAAACCAAAGATTGCAAGGAGATCCCCAACATCTAGAATGTAGTGCACTTAAAATTGTATCATGTTTAGAGATTTTCTGTGTCTTTTTACCTTTGTAACACTTTAAATATCCAATGACTCATATTGAACGTCGGAGGGTTAGTGAACTCCTCACCAACTAGCCTCACATTTTGTTCATGAATTTAGGTTTAATTGATCTTCTTAGTTCTTACCATTAACAAAAATCAACTTGAGGAACAAGGTTGTCGCAGATAAAAAAAACACTGAAGCTCTACATGAAAAACATATCAAAAGTGAACTATGGAGATTTCTGAAAAGGAATCATTCAAAAGAAATTATCCCAGATACGTATTCTCATTCTAGACTTTATTTTTTGAAATGCTCCAATTATGCCTTTCTAATTGTGTACATTAAGATCTTAGTTTTTATAATTTAATCAAAGCTTGGACTAAAAGCTCTAATCATCGGAAGCAAAACAAAACTTCTAAGTTTTCATTAAAAGCTAACATAAAATAAGGGCAAAACGCGAAATAAAATTTCAACTAAGATTATTACAATATACTAAAACTAGGCTAGCAAAAACCTTCTACTCCTTTTCGTCAAGCTCAAGGACTTCTTGGCCTTTTGCGATTCTCCATCCATGTCCCATTCCTCTGCCTTTTTTCCCTTAAACTCTTGCAGAAGCTCTAGCTTAGCCTTCATCGTGGCCATAACTCTAATCATCTCCACTTTGTGCTTTAGTGCATCTTTCTCCTCTTCGTGTTTTTCCATCTCCTTCTCCAGTTTAGCTCTCAAGGCCTTTAGATCTGCAAGCATAGTTAATCTGCTCCGCTGCATCTCGCCTTGGATCTTCTCCACAAAAGCCTAGAGGGAAGTATTGGGGTCGTCATTTGGGACAAGTTGCTAGAGAATTGTATACTCATCAATGAAGAAGCAACAAGATCCTAAGATAATCCTCGGCTCACTTGATGATTAAGAAACGGTAGCCAATTCTAGTTGAGGCTAGTATGTTTCATTTTCTTTTAGGAAGTAACCCTTTCATTTGGCTTCACGAGCTTTGCCCTAGTTAACAACGTTGACATGCCCTAGTTTGGAGATTGTTTTCTTTTTTTGCTTTTAAAAATGATTTTGAGTATAGTTTTTAGAAACAGTTTTTAGGAATAAAAATGGGTAAAAAATTCATTTGGTTGGTGTTATTTCACTACGTTTTTAGAAACTGAAAACATGAATTAAAATTGAAATTTATTTGAAATTAAGTCAAATTAAAATGAAATTAATCAAAATTAAACTCAAATTCAATTTCTTGGTTCAACATTGGGTACCCATTTTGGGTCAACACTGGGTCGCGACCTTCCGGTGACTCATCTGACCGGAAAATCATTGGGCTATACTCCTCATGCCGGCGAGTCCAATGGTGGTGGTGGATGTCACCGGCATTGTGTAATACCCCGACCCGAAAATATTCAAGAAGAAAAATAATAATAGCAATTATTATTGTTAGTTCGAGTTTGGGAGAATACCAAGTATTGAGTTAAACTAGACTACGAATGGATTTGTAATTAATAAAATTTAATACGTAAATTTTATTAATTAATTTAAAAAAAAAAAAAAAACAAAAAACAAAACAAATGTCCACTTTCGGTGGGCATGTAATTGCCCACCGAAAGTGGGCAATTATGGGCCACAAATTGGCCACGTGAGTTGGCCAATTTGTGGCCAAGTCCAATTTTTTTTTAAAAATAAAAATAAAAATATAGGAATGAAATGTCGCCGGAAGCCAGCGACATTTCACAAAGAAAAAAAAACGAGACGACAGTGAGAAGCCGAAGAGAAGAGAAAGAAAGAAGAAAGAAAGAGAAGAAAGGGGGAGAAGAAAAGAGTGAGTGTTGGGGCAAGATTGAGGTGCTTAACAAGATTCAACAATAATTTGTCAAAGAGTTCAAGGTTAAGGTAAGGTTCTATAGATTGCCATAGTTAGGTTTTATGAGTTTTGAAGATTAGAGCTTGAATATGGATTATTTGAGATAATGAGGTTTAAATAGGTTGATTTATACTTAATTGTGTATGTATTTGTTAGATTTGAGTTGATTGGAAGATTTTCAAGCTAGAGAGCTTTGGGTGGAAATCCTAGAGAGTGAAAGGTAGGATTCTTGAAATTATGGTTTAATTTACATTGGTATATGTTATTGAGAGATATAAATTGTGAAATGGGTGGTGAATTTGCCATATATTAGGTTGGGGGTTCAAACCCTAGAAATTGGAAATTTCCGATTTTTGGTGAAATTACGTGGATTCGAGGTAGGGGATTCTAGCCCAATCTTTCGATAATTTCTTGTTATCTAAAAATGCGTTTTTAATCTTCATTGTTACTCATGTTTGTGTTTTTCCCTATTTGCTCCCTAGGGAAAAACGAACCTAGGGTTATTCTCGAATTTTCCTAAATATTAGTTTGCATTCCCGGTTGATTGCTTGGTCTTATATCAAGCATGTTTGGTTCTTATTCATGCATCATGGCTAGTTAAATATATAACTAGGATTGGTTTATCGCTATATTAAATTCATGGCATGACATTGTTGCATTAGAGCCACATGGAAGTGCGAATATGGTTTCGTGACTTCCGTAGGTTGTGTGAACGTCATATGGGAGGAGGGTTGTTGAACCTCGGCTTGGTTGCAACCGAATGACTCCTATATGAGGCAACATACTGAGATTCCGAGGAATCGGTTCAGAGAACCCGAGTCAGTATGGACGAGACTGGTGTCTTGTAATTGGTCATAGTTTCCTTATTGAGTCGTATGGTGGTAGTGTTCACCGATATTGATGTGTGGGGATGGATGCCGAGGCGTCGTCTCATTGGGACTCACGGTAGGAA
This sequence comes from Euonymus europaeus, assembly GCA_963580455.1. NCBI lineage: Eukaryota > Viridiplantae > Streptophyta > Magnoliopsida > Celastrales > Celastraceae > Euonymus > Euonymus europaeus. The sequence continues at coordinate 8,636,231 of OY756957.1, read as the reverse complement.
ACGAGACCACGGTTTGATGAGTATTTTTGATGGTGACTCATAGTCTTGGCATGTTCCTGCATTGACTTAATCTTTTTATTCAGCGATTATATTTTGTTATCCTCTTTACCCCTACTGAGCCATTGCTCACCATTTTTCTTTATTTCCTTTCCACACAGGCGAGACTGGTACGGATACCGGCACTGCGGATCTGTAGGAGGTGGGATGACATGGTGCCACCTGGAGACACTAGGATGGGTTAGAATAAAGAATTAATTTTCTTTATTATGTTTGATATTTTATGCACGAATTGAGGATTATGTATGTTGATTACGTTTATGAACACCTTGACGGTGTGTGGATGGTATGGATAGGAGGATGCCTTGTGATAGGACTCCTGTACCCGAGTGTGAATCTTATTGTGATATTGCATGTTGATACATGTATGATGATTGTGATTTAATATGTATTGCGGATGCATGCTGTAGATGGCCTGAGGCCCTGCGTGTTTGCTTGTGATGTGATGGCCGGATGCCTTATATATTACTGAATATGTGCTGCGTATTTCAGGTGGGCATTCTCCGATATACGGGGAGATGCTGCCAAAATTTCGGTAGAAAATTTACGGATTTAGTTGGAGAAATTAAGATTTAATATTTTGTGATAATGTGGAGATTTAATATCTTATAGATATTAAATTAGATTTAAACATTAGCGCCTCCCGGGTCGGGGCGTTACAGTTTGGTATCGGAGCCAGGTTACGGCTCTACGTAGGATCTGAGGTTGGGTCCTAGTTGTATGTTAGTAGTCTCCAGACCATGTCACGACCTCTGCAGATCCGGTACGTACTCTTTCCCCTTAAATCCTCGTTATCCATTTTGTATTAAATAGTGTTATCTGTTGTGGCACAGATGGACACTCGTAGGACGACACGAGCGTCGAGAGCTACGACTGAGACCCCTACTGATGGGGGAAGAGGTGATAGACCTCGGGGCCGAGGTCGAAGTCAGGGGAGGGGAGTAACGCGCACCACTAGGCGCACTCCTAGCACACAGGGATCAGTACCGGGGTTAGGTACAGAGATCAGAGAGGAGGATACAGTGCTGGAAGAACAACAATTGGGTGATGATATTCAGATCGGGGGACAGGAGACGGCTCTCGGGGTTGCTCCAGGGCATGTGGAGGCACCTCCGGCAGTGCAGGTTGCTCCTACCATCTTGGGTGGTCAATCAGTGACTTTAGAAGCATTGGCAAGTGCAATGATAAACCTAACTCAGGTGGTGACGAACCAGCTTGCTAGAACACCTGAGGCTCGTACCGAGGGGCAGGCTTCAGGGGCTGGTACTGAAACAGGATCCATGCAAGGATTGGGTAGGGAAATGTACGAGGTTGACCAGTTGAGAAAGACAAGTCCTCCTATCTTTTCCGGAGAGGGGGAAGGTCGAGAAGCTGAAGAATGGTTGCATCAACTGGGAGCAAGATTTGATACTCTAGTCATACCGGATGACCGGAGAGTGAAGTTGGTGTTTTATTATCTGAGAGGTGATGCCTATGATTGGTGGAATTCCTTAGGCTCGAGGAAGTATGAACTGACGTGGGCTTCTTTTGAATTATTGTTTACGGAGCGGTTTGTTCCACGTACTTTTCAAGCTGATCAGGCCAAACAATATTTGGAGTTTGTACAGACACCAGACATGACGGTGTCACAGTATACCAAGAGGTATGAGGAACTATACAAGTATGGTAGGAAGTTTGCTCCGGATGAGGGGAGCAAGGCAGAAAGGTATTGTGATGGATTGATTCCAAGTTTGGGTGAGATGGTACTTGCTACTAGAGTTCAGACCTATGCTGAGACAGTGAATATGGCATTGAGGTTTGAACAGAAGAAGAGAAACTCCCGACAGTATTGGGACGCCCAGAAAGGACGGACCTCTTCATTCACAAGTGGAGGTAGTCAAAAGAAACAGAGGACTGACTCTCACAATCAGAAAGGGGACCGAGGCAAGGGGCCTAAGCCACATGGTGGAAAGATCACATGTTTTCGATGTGGTAAAGAAGGGCATAAGAAGGATCAATGGAGGGCCACGGGTCCGAAGTGTTATGGGTGTAATCTTATAGGGCACAAGCGGAATGAATGTCCACAGGGTGGTGGTACTACACAGCAGGCACAGTCTCAGGCACCGGGATTACTACCTCTAGCACCAGTTCCAGCTCTGCCTTCTACAGTTCCAGTTGGAGGAAGAGGACGAGGTGGTAGACCACAGCAGCAGATTCAGCAGCAGCAGCCGGTTCTGGGTGAGGCACGAGCATTTGCTTTGGGACACCAAGAGGCACCAGAGCGTCCTAATTTCATTGGAGGTACATTTCTTATTTCAAATTGTTGGGCGAGGGTGTTGTTTGATTCGAGGGCTACATCCTCATTCATGACTAGTTGTTTGGCACATTCGCTTGGGTTAGAAATTTCGCCTATAAGACGTATGTTTACGGTGTCTTCGCCGTTTGGGTATTTCACTTCTTTAGAAGGGAAAATTTTTGGATGTGAGTGTCGGTTTGGAGAGATATCTCTTAAGGCCGACTTTTATGTGATGGACTTCAAGGATTTTGATGTAATCCTTGGAGTAGATTGGTTGACAAAGCATCATGGTTTGCTAGATTTTTGGGAGAGGAAAATTACGCTTAGAGTACCCGAGGGAGGAGTGATTGTGTTGAAGGGATCGAAAGGGATTCCTTGTCCACACTTCTTGGAAAATCCCTTGTATCAAGACTGTGGGATTGCAAGCTTGACGACTTCAGCACCTAAGGGTGACTTCACTACGCCGATTCGAGTAGTGGAGGAATTCATAGATGTATTTCCAGAGGAGTTGCCAGGATTACCGCCAAAAAGGGAGATTGACTTTGCTATAGAGCTACATCCGAATGTGAAACCGATATCGATTCCACCTTATCGGATGGCTCCAGCAGAGTTGAAAGAATTGATGACGCAACTAGAAGAGTTGCAGGATTTAGGATTTATTACCGAGTGTGTCCCCGTGGGGAGCACCAGTATTATTTGTGAAGAAGAAAGATGGCTCGTTGAGGATGTGTATTGATTATAGGCAACTGAACAAAGTGATTGTGAAGAACAAGTATCCGTTGCCTAGGATTAATGATTTATTTGACCAATTGAGGGGTGCTAGGCATTTCTCCAAGATTGATTTGAGATCAGGATATCATCAACTACGGATTAAGGATGAGGACATTCAAAAGACAGCGTTTAGGACTCGTTACGGGCATTATGAGTTCTTGGTAATGCCGTTTGGATTAACTAATGCCCCAGCGGTATTTATGGATTTGATGCAACGGATCCTTAGGCCATTCCTAGATAACTTTGTGGTGGTGTTCATAGACGATATCTTGATCTACTCTGCCACAGAAGAGGAGCATGAAGAACACTTAAGGGTGGTTCTACAGACATTGAGGGAAAATCAATTGTATGCCAAACTGAGCAAGTGTGAGTTCTGGGCCACAGAAGTGAAATTTTTAGGACATGTAATCACTCAGGAGGGCATAGCAGTTGACTACTCAAAGGTTGAATCGGTTTTGAATTGGACGAGACCCAAGAATGTAACAGAGATAAGAAGTTTCTTAGGGTTGGCAGGCTACTACCAAAGGTTCATTCAGGACTTTTCGAGAGTAGCTGCACCTATGACTCAGTTAACAAAGAAGGGTACACCATTTGTATGGACGGACGAGTGTGAGACAGCATTTGAAGATTTGAAGAAAAGGTTGACAACACCCCTAGTGCTAGTGGTTCCTGAAAGAGATGTGGGTTATCGGGTGTATTGTGATGCATCTGGAGTTGGATTAGGGTGTGTGTTAATGCAACGAGAAAGGGTTGTGGAGTATGGTTCAAGGTTGTTAAAAACACATGAAAGGAACTACCCAGTTCATGATTTGGAACTCGCAGCGGTTGTCTTTGCATTGAAACAATGGCGATACTATCTCTACGGAGAAAGGTTCGAGGTATTCTCGGATCACAAGAGTCTCAAGTATCTATTCACCCAGAAGGAGCTAGACCTACGACAGAGGAGGTGGATGGAATACTTGGAGGATTTCGACTTCAATTTGCAATACCATCCCGGTAAAGCAAATGTAGTCGCAGATGCCTTAAGTAGGAAACATGGGGTAGCTAGTCTATTCATGCATGAGTGGGAAATGGTAGAGACGATAAATCAGTTCGGGTTGGAATTACGAGACGATGAGAAAATATATTTGAGTAGTTTGACATCAAGATCGATGATCGTACAAAAGGTTATGGATACTCAAAATAGAGATCCAACGTTTGATGTAGTTGATGAAAGTTCCGGATGGGTTCGCGGAAGTGACGGCGGAGTAAGATATGCAGGAAGGTTAGTGGTTCCTGATAATGAACAACTGCGTCAGGAGATCTTGAAAGAGGCACACCATTCCTGGTTTGCCATGCATCCAGGCGGGACAAAAATGTATCAAGACTTGAAGCAAAATTTCTGGTGGCGAGGAATGAAGGCTGATGTAGCTCGATTTGTGGCAAAATGTTTAACTTGCCAACAGGTGAAAGGAGAGCATCAGAAGTCGGCAGGGTTATTGCAACCGCTTCCGGTGGCGCAATGGAAATGGGAGATGATTACGATGGACTTTGTTACGGGACTACCAATGACTCAGAGGAAATACGATGCGGTTTGGGTAGTTGTGGATCGATTGGCCAAATCGGCACACTTTCTACCAATGAACAAGACAGATTCGTTGGAGTCCTTGAGCAATTTGTATGTAAAGGAGATAGTGAAGTTACATGGAGTTCCTTTATCTATCGTGTCAGATCGAGATCCAAGATTCACTGGTAGATTCTGGAGCAGTCTACAGGAAGCCTTGGGTACAAAGCTAGATTTCAGTACGGCTTATCATCCTCAAAGTGACGGGCAGAGCGAGAGAACCATACAAATTTTAGAAGATATGCTTAGAGCATGTGTAGTGGATTTTGGAGGTGGCTGGGACCGGTACATATATTTGGCGGAATTTGTTTATAACAATTCATTTCAGAGCAGTATCGGCATGGCACCATTTGAGGCACTTTATGGGAGGCCTTGTAGGTCACCATTGTGCTGGGCGGAGGTGGGAGAGAAAATAGTCTCAGGGCCGGATATGGTCAAGGAAGCAAAGGAACGGGTTGAGGAGATCAAGAAGCGATTACTCACAGCTCAGAGTCGACAGAAGTCATATTCTGACCAGAGGAGAAGGCCATTAGAATTTGCAGTTGGAGATAAGGTATTCCTAAAAGTTAGTCCAAGACGCGGCATACAACGGTACAGCAAGCAAGGAAAGTTGGCACCGAAGTTTGTGGGGCCATTTGAGATTCTTGAGCTTGTCGGACCGGTGGCATATCGTTTGGCACTTCCCCCGAAGTTGTCAAAGGTACACGACGTATTTCATGTCTCTATGCTCCGGAAGTATGAGCCAGACTCTACACATGTGTTGGATTGGACTACCTTAGAAGTGGAGGAAGATGGGAGTTACACTCTTCAACCGGTAAAGATTCTAGATCGACAAGATAAAGTCACAAGATCGAGTGTAATTCCACTTGTGAAAGTTATGTGGATGTATCACGGGGCGGAAGAAGCCACATGGGAACTCGAGTCAAAAATGAAGGAGAAGTATCCGCATTTGTTCACGAAAATTGGTATGTTTTAAATTTTGAGGACGAAATTTCTTTAAGGGGGAAAGGATGTAATACCCCGACCCGAAAATATTCAAGAAGAAAAATAATAATAGCAATTATTATTGTTAGTTCGAGTTTAGGAGAATACCAAGTATTGAGTTAAACTAGACTACGAATGGATTTGTAATTAATAAAATTTAATACGTAAATTTTATTAATTAATTTAAAAAAAACAAAAAAAAAACAAAACAAATGTCCACTTTCGGTGGGCATGTAATTGCCCACCGAAAGTGGGCAATTATGGGCCACAAATTGGCCACGTGAGTTGGCCAATTTGTGGCCAAGTCCAATTGTTTAAAAAAAAATATATATATATAGGAATGAAATGTCGCCGGAAGCCAGCGACATTTCACATAGAAAAAAAAACGAGACGACAGTGAGAAGCCGAAGAGAAGAGAAAGAAAGAAGAAAGAAAGAGAAGAAAGGGGGAGAAGAAAAGAGTGAGTCTTGGGGCAAGATTGAGGTGCTTAACAAGATTCAACAATAATTTGTCAAAGAGTTCAAGGTTAAGGTAAGGTTCTATAGATTGCCATAGTTAGGTTTTATGAGTTTTGAAGATTAGAGCTTGAATATGGATTATTTGAGATAATGAGGTTTAAATAGGTTGATTTATACTTAATTGTGTATGTATTTGTTAGATTTGAGTTGATTGGAAGATTTTCAAGCTAGAGAGCTTTGGGTGGAAATCCTAGAGAGAGAAAGGTAGGATTCTTGAAATTATGGTTTAATTTACATTGGTATATGTTATTGAGAGATATAAATTGTGAAATGGGTGGTGAATTTGCCATATATTAGGTTGGCGGTTCAAACCCTAGAAATTGGAAATTTCCGATTTTTGGTGAAATTACGTGGATTCGAGGTAGGGGATTCTAGCCCAATCTTTCGATAATTTCTTGTTATCTAAAAATGCGTTTTTAATCTTCATTGTTACTCATGTTTGTGTTTTTCCCTATTTGCTCCCTAGGGAAAAACGAACCTAGGGTTATTCTCGAATTTTCCTAAATATTAGTTTGCATTCCCGGTTGATTGCTTGGTCTTATATCAAACATGTTTGGTTCTTATTCATGCATCATGGCTAGTTAAATATATAACTAGGATTGGTTTATCGCTATATTAAATTCATGGCATGACATTGTTGCATTAGAGCCACATGGAAGTGCGAATATGGTTTCGTGACTTCCGTAGGTTGTGTGAACGTCATATGGGAGGAGGGTTGTGGAACCTCGGCTTGGTTGCAACCGAATGACTCCTATATGAGGCAACATACTGAGATTCCGAGGAATCGATTTAGAGAACCCGAGTCAGTATGGACGAGACTGGTGTCTTGTAATTGGTCATAGTTTCCTTATTGAGTCGTATGGTGGCAGTGTTCACCGATATTGATGTGTGGGGATGGATGCCGAGGCGTCGTCCCATTGGGACTCACGGTAGGAAACGAGACCACGGTTTGATGAGTATTTGTGATGGTGACTCATAGTCTTGGCATGTTGCTGCATTGACTTAATCTTTTTATTCAGCGATTATATTTTGTTATCCTCTTTACCCATACTGAGCCATTGCTCACCCTTTTTCTTTATTTCCTTTCCATACAGGCGAGACTGGTACGGATACCGGCACTGCGGATCTGTAGGAGGTGGGATGACATGGTACCACCTGGAGACACTAGGATGGGTTAGAATAAAGAATTAATTTTCTTTATTATGTTTGATATTTTATGCACGAATTGAGGATTGTGTATGTTGATTACGTTTATGAACACCTTGACGGTGTGTGGATGGTATGGATAGGAGGATGCCTTGTGATAGGACTCCTGTACCCGAGTGTGAATCTTATTGTGATATTGCATGTTGATACATGTATGATGATTGTGATTTAATATGTATTGCGGATGCATGCTGTAGATGGCCTGAGGCCCTGCCTAGGATTGTGTTTGCTCGTGATGTGATGGCCGGAGGCCTTATATATTGTTGAATATGTGCTGCGTATTTCAGGTGGGCATTCTCCGACATGGCTTAGTTGGTAGCATATCAGGTCATGGACCGGTGTGTTAAAGGGAGGTCAGGAGGTCGATTCCTGTCTCCAACAACCTACCTGCCTTGAGAGGGGGTGATGGGTTGGGCTGCCTGGTCCGTGGGCCTGGGAAGTACCTAGCCGCCAATCATGTCGTTGGGCCTCTGAACTGGGGTAGGGAAACTTATAAAAAGATAGTTTTTTCTGTGACGACCCTGCCCTAAGGTACCCAACGGTCCAGTCCACAGGCGTCTCACATTCAGGCTCCATGGGCCCCACCCCCAACCCATCTGGCCTTCGGCCGGGTTGTTGCTGGTAGGAGTCGACCTCCTGACAACAACAACCCGGGCGAAGGCCAGATGGGTTGGGGGTGGGGCCCATGGAGCCTGAATGTGAGACGCCTGTGGACTGGACCGTTGGGTACCTTAGGGCAGGGTCGTCACACGTTGGCCGTGGTGGTTGGATCGAGCCGTTTTCTCCATAGTGGCCGAACTCTTCCAAGCGAGATTTTGGGAGCTACGGTTATGAAACGAGGCAAGGTTGGTTGGGTTTTCTTGCTCGTCGTCTTGTGATTCTTTTAAAACCAACCACGTCGAGAATGATCGCCGGACGATAAAGATCCGACGCCGGCAACGTGGTTGAAGAAAATGGCCGAGTAGAGTGAGGGAGGAGAGAGAAAAACTGATTGAAGAAGATTGATTTATTTACAAAATTGCCACAGGTCCTACCCAAAAGTTTGACCAAAACAAGTTTTTGTTGTTTTTGAAAACAAAAAATGAAAATAATTTTACAAAACAATTTTCAAAACATCACCAACCAAACCAATTTTCATTTCATTTTTAATTTTAAAAAACAAAAACAATTTTAAGAACTAAAACCAAACACCTTCTTTTTTCTTCTCCTCCAGCTTTATTTATTATCTCCTCTTCTTCTTTCTTTTTCATTTCCCATTATGTCGAAAAGTACCTCTCTCTCTTGACCTTCATGAATGATACTAGTGGGCATACCCACCATGTCAATTTGTTGTCGTATCCATCTAATGGAGGTGTTTCCACGTCATCATCTCCCACCACCACTATCTCTAAGGGAGTAGCAGGTCTGGGTGCTAACGGCATAAAGGCAGATGTAAAAGAAGTGCTCATCTGCAACCCTTTTCTCTTGGCACGCTTTTGTTGCCTAATTTCGAAGATCTCCTCAGTGGTGTAAACCTCTTTAGGCATGTTGTTTGGACATGAAAGTTAAATTTAAGAATCATAATTCAAATAGTCAGATAAAAGTGAAGAGAAATTCACTTGACAGAAGATCATTTCACTTACTTAAGTACGCCCACAAAGTAGTCAAGCTAAGATATTTGAAGGCAAAGATGTCTTCAAAGTTCACCAAATCCTCCGATTCAACAAAAAGTGGTACCTGAGCTTTGGTAGCAGAAACAACCACTTCTCCTTGCCTACTCTTATTCTTCTTCACCTTTAATACATAGATACAAAACAAAATAATCATAATTAATATAAAATTGGAAGAAAAAAAACTTACTTCTCCATGCTCTCCATGAAAGAGGGATTCCTTCTTCTCTCCCTAACACTAAAAGACCTCCCACAAAGAAATATACTTTTTTTTCCAATATTCCCATTTGGTGAATACTACAAAAATCGTCCACGCCAAGGAGAATCTTGAAGTACTCCACCAAACACTTAATCCCAATGATGATACGCTGGCGTTGGGAAGCAACTGTCTTGGAGCAATTTTGAAGTGACGAAGAACTTGAGGAAACGGACCAAAAACGGGAAGTCTGAATCTAATCAAAAAAGTTCCCTGATAAACTGTGGTAAACCCCGAAATGGCAGAGTCTGCCTTTTGTCGTGCTTTCATAGTTCTGATCTCCACCAACGATGAGCACACATGAGATGTCTTCCTCCGTGTACTTACTCGCCGTAGTCTTCTCCAACGGTAAAAGAGCGACGGTCACTGGACTATCTGGACTTACTATCTCCTCATCCACATGAAAGTTACCGGAGTATACTCTGTCACCTATATTCTCAATTTTTACGGTTGACGAGAGAGTATTATACTCTATGAAACATACTATCATTCAAATATTCAAACGGACCCATGAAGTATCATTCAAATATTCATACTTCCCAGCCTGTCATTTTCGCAAAGACAAAGGCAGAGAAAATTATCGCAATAGATAACCCCTACAACACGTCTCAATCATTGCTGCGATGAAATCATTACCTTGGAAACGTGGAAAAGTAGCACAAACGCCATTGATTGACTTCAAATTTTGCGTAGGTGAGTAGGAAACCAGTTCATCCCCATAAAAGATGCCTTGAAATATAGGTATTCTGACAGCTAAAGGTATTATTTACTACAACATTAAATCCAATGTTGCTAAAGTTAAATATTTTCATTTAAAATTTTCAAATTTAATATGCATGTGAAAGTACACTCTAGGGCAGCCTGGGTCTGTTCTTATAGACCTGCTCAATATGAGAAGCAAGTCGCCTGTTGGCAGTTCAATATGAGAAGCATCTTGCCTCTTGGTAGCTCACTATATAAAGCAACTCACCTCTTGGTATCTCAAATATGCAGCTCGTCTCTTCGCAGCCTAAATATTGATCAAGTCATTATGAAGCTTGTCTCTAGCAATACATCTCTTAGTAGCTCGCTTATTAGCAACTCAAACTTATTACCAATATAATCAATAAAAGATAGGTACTGAAATTCTATTCTTTGAACTAAGTCATACTTACTTGAAGGTGTGGGGATAAGCTGTAATGACCAAAATCGAGCCCGAATCGCTTTTCAAATAAAGTCAGAAGCCTAGTCAACATCTAACAAAGTCAAAATCCATTTTAACTCTAGATCAATAGATCCAAAGCCCAAAGACAAGGCTCAGGGCCCAAAAGATCCCGATGCTTACAACCTGGAGATCCACTATTAGAGCATGCCTAAGTTAGAACTCGATTAATAAGGAATGTTGGAGCTTACAAGAGAGCTCCTCATCTAGGCTTTGAGCTCTCCAACAACCGTTATACAAAAAACTCGCCAATACCAAAAGGTAATTTTTTTCCCCGATAATGTATTTGACACACATTGTTAGACTACAGATAACTTCTGACTTTGTATTTTCATTTAATTCTTCTACACTGCTTTAAGTTACAAACGTTTTTTTCAAAATGCTTTCTATAAAGAAAGTATCACTTTATGAAACTTCTCTCATGTTACAATGTCAGACCTATTGATTCAATAACAAAGACCATAAAGCCCTTACTATATTTAACAAAGGGGACTTTTCAAGGTCAATTATGCCCTATAAATAGCCCCCTTCTTCTTTAGAGATGGGGGATACAAACTTTGATTCTAGAGTCAAACTATTTAAAAACTCTCTCAAATCCTTCAGCCTAAATAATTCCCAAACCTCTAGTTCTCCCAAATACTAACCCTATTCTTCCGGTCTCTACAACGATCACTATGTTTTCATCTTACTAAACTGACTTGATCATCGTAGCCCCAAGGATCGATACCTCCCAAAAATGATCTTTGGGTTTCTAACGATTGTATCTTTCGAGATTTGTGTAGGATCAAGACTAAACCATCTTTCTTGAATATTATCAGTGTCCATCAGAGCTCAAGTTTTGGACTTAGCGATTGTGGATTTGGGCATCTACACTCATTATGATGGTCTTGACCACCACACAATACGAAGGGCTCTTTCTTAGAAGAAGGAAATTCTCACGAGCAAAGCCAATCAAAATAAAACCCAACAATGTCGAAGCAATAGTTTAAGAAAACAAGACATCACAATGTACTAGGAGAACTGGAACTTTTTCTATTAATTATATCCATTAGAACCATTGAGGCATTTGAAATCCAGCAACTCAAAGTCATTTTCTACAAATCCAATTGTGCGATACAATGAGCTGCACCATTTTTATGCCTACAAACATGGGAGATAGTCCAACACTCAAGTTCCTGCAGAAGTCATTTAGTCTCCTTTATAGGGCACTCCAAACTAACAATGAGTCCTTAAATTTCAATAGTTTCTAAATAACCATCAATATTTCATTGATACCCCATCGCAATTTACCTTTACAACCCCAACTTGAGAGGTTTCCAAGACACACCCAATAGCTTAACCAATGCACATTCTATTGCATCTTGATTTGAATAGGTTATTGCGAATAGAGCCAGCAAATTTGAAGGCATAAACACATTTTGATGGATAAATGTATTTCTCCATTGCCATATCAATCGAAGAGTTGTAGCTAAAATAGTCAAATCCTTGGGCAACAATGTGTTCAGCCCCAACCACCACAATTGAAGACAATACTGATACCTCAAACTCAGTTTTTGGATGGATGGAATGTTATTGCCCAACACTTCCATTGAATGTCTATGCTTGACCCTATCTCTTTTGAACAAATAGGACATATTGCATTAGTTAAGACATGATAAGCTAGTAGTGGATCCTATAGAACTCGTCACATGAAAGACATAGTAAATGCATGGGTTGGCAACGACCATAAGGATTTCCAAACTCTACCCATATGCCCACTTGAAGAAGAATAAGAAGCCACGAGAGAATTTGAAAGGACTCGAGCCCAGTGAAACTATTTTTTATTGAGTAGATCTCCTGAATTAGTGCCATCTCAGCAAAACTGATCCACTTCAGTCCTCAGGTGAATGGGAATACATAGTATTTTCCAATAATCTCCGCTAAAAAAATTGAAATAAGGCCTTGATTCCACCATCTAGAGTTGACATCAACTAATGCCCATACATGATCCTCTTTATTGAAACCATATTGCAAAAAACCTTCAAGACCACGGTAATAAACACCCTAACCGATTATCTTTCCAAATCGTTTGAGATAGACCATCTCAAATGTGTCACATCAAACTCAAAAGTAAAAGAGGCCTTGTTGAAAAAAATATTCTTCCAAGCGAATGAAGCTAAAGATCAATTAGGAGCATTAAAAAAAATGAATTTGGGAAATATTTCAATTTAAGAACCCTCCCTATCAAAGAATTTGGATTCTTCAAGAGCCTCCATCCTTGCTTTGCCAAGAGTGTTTCGTTAAAGGAACAAAAGACACCTTCGTCCTTTGAATTACAATTTGATCCCATGCAACCTAAGCAAGCTTATGTCGACCCCTAGATACACCACCCCAAAATTTTCAATGCCATGAAGAATCCAAATTATGTAAGAGAACTTTTTTGGACTGATGTGATTGATTATTTAGCGATGACATAAGTCAAGAAAATTCTACAATCCAATCCGTTAGAAGCTTGCAAAATTGGTGACAAGGAAGATGAATCGAAAAGTGTAAACTTTGAAGTCACCAAGATGCTTGAGTTTGCACCATATGTTTCTTTTAAATGGTGATCCACTCATGAAAGTTTGTCCAATTTACCAAGATCAAAGAAGTTGGTGCTAGAGTCAAAGCTAGTACCTCTTCACCTGCAATACGCCTTCTTGAGTAATTTTAAAACTCTCTTTATTAAAACCTAGTTGAGAGGGTCAAAGATGATTGAACCCCAATATGAAAGAGGTAGTATGTGCATAAATTCTGAAACTCCTTGATGTTGGGAATATTTATCCAATCTCAGATTCCAAGTCGGGGAGCCCTGTCCAAGTAGTTCCAAAAAAGTCGGGAATCACTATTGTGAAAAAATGACAATAATGAGGTTATTTCTAAAAGAAAGGTGACGAGATGGAGAGTTTGCATTGATTATAGAAAGCTAAACACATCTACAAGAAAATTTCACTCTCTATTACCTTTGTCGATCAAATGCTAGAGAGATTGGTGGGTCATAATTATTACTGTTTCTTGGACAATTATTCATGGTACATTCAAATAGCAATTATACTAGAGGACCAAGAGAAGAATATATTTACATGTCCATTTGGGAGGTTTTCTTATCGACGAATGCCGTTTAGATTGTTTAATGCACCAGCTACATTCTAACATTATATGATGAGTATCATCTCTGATATGGATGAGAGGTTTATTAAAATGTTCATGTACGTTTTCTCCATTTTTGACTTTGACTTTGATCATTATCTTCAAAATCTTTCTTTAGTATTACAACAATGTAAAGAGACTAATCTTGTGCTCAATTGGGAGAAATACCACTTTATGATTCAAAGAGGTCATGTGTTGGGCCATATTATTTTTAAGGATGGAATTGAAGTCAATAAAGCAAAGATTGATCTCATCTCCAAATTTCCACACCCAACTATTGTGAAAGGTCTTTGTTCTTTCCTTGGGCATGCTAGATTTTATAAGAGCTTTCTTCAAGATTTCTCAAAAAATTTAAGACCCCTATGTGCTTTGCTGCCTAAAGATGCAGTTTTCAATTTTGATGACAATTGTGCAAAGGCATTTAATACTTTGAAGGAGAAACTCACATCCACTCTTATTATGAATCCTTTGAATTTTTTTGCCTTTCGAAATTATGTGTGATACATCAGATTTTGCTATTGGATTAGCACTTGGTCAACGAGTTAATAGAAAGTTGCATATCATCTACTATGTCAGTCAAACTCTTAACGCAACTCAAGTGAATTACTCCACAATTGAAACAATTATTGGGCATTGCTTTGGTCTGAATACATTTCAATCTTATCTAACTTGTTCCAATGTTATTGTATATTCAGACCATGCAGCCTTGAGGTATCTAATTTCCAAGAAATATTCAAAACCTAGGTTGATCCGAGGGGTGCTTCTTTTGCAAGAATTTGATTTGAAAATTGAGACAAGAAGGGTTGTGAAAATTTAGTTGCCGATCATTTATCGAGGTTAGCTATTAAAGAGGGTGACCTTAAGGATATGAGTTTTAATGACAATTTTCTAGATGAACAGCTCTTTTTGGTTGAGCAAGTTCCATGGTACGCAGAAATTGTCAATTACTTGGCTACAAATCAACTACCATCATGTATGCCAAAACAAGCCAAATTAAGATAAATTTTTATCTAATATGAAATATTATTTTTGGGATGAATCATATCTTTTCCAAGTCTTACCCTAATCATATTATTTGTTGATGCGTGCCGGAATATGAGATTGAGAGTATTTTACATTTTTGTCATGCCCATGCATGTAGCAGCGACATTTCTCTAATGCGGATTCTTTTGGCCCAATTTCTCTAATGCGAAATTTCATGACAAGCATATCTCAAGGAAGACTTTTGCGCCACATCAAAAGGTAATACTCTTTAACTCCCGTCTTCGCCTCTTTATGAAAAAGTTTCACTCTAGATTGTATGGTCAATATGAAGTGTTGAAAGTTTTTACACATAGTGTAGTACAAATCAAGGACCAAATACGTGATTTGAAATGAAGGTGAATGGTCATCGTTTAAAATTATATCTTCAAAACTCATTTGACATTAATAAGCAAAAGTTTTATCTTCAAGATCCTACTTCACAATGAGCAATAACTTGGCCTAGTTAAAGATGTTAAACTTAGCGCTTATTGGGAGGTAACCCAATTGAATACTCTTTAGAATATCTACTTTATTCTCATTCTTTCATGCTCAACAAAATTCCATTTCACAATGAAGCTTTCACCTTGGCCAGGAATTGGGAAGTGGTGTGCAGGTTAAGAACTCAACTATGTAGTGAGAACGTGCACAATGCACCGCTCTAGCAAAAATATGTGTATCGTGAAGGTGTACAATAGGGTGTTCTAGCATCCTATACAGGTAAATTAGAAAAATTACTATCTCACGCACTCACACCTTTAATATATATATATATATTACCTAGTCCCTTCATTCTTTCTCCCTTGTTACCAATAAGTCACTCTTGCTTCTTCATTGGCCCTACATCTAACAAGAACGAACAAGTATATGGCCGACACAATTCTTTAATCATAATCATCCCAACTTGTTCGTCACATCTCATATCTGATAAGAGTTGGGCTAAGTTTGTGTTTGTTTCTAAACGCACCGTTTCATTAATAATCATTAGTAGCATTAACAGTTGTAACTAACTAATAACGTGGCCTCATCTTATTGGTTATAGGTTAGTAGTTACAAATGGTCTCATACTCTCCTGCATATAATGACTGAATGCTACGATGCTGATATCTTTTTTGGAATGAAATACAATTCTAATTCTCTTTCTATCTTCCTTTCTGTAACTTCTTCTCTCTCTACTTCTTGATCTTCTTGATTCTTGATCTTGTTGAAATCTGAGTTTATCAATGGTATCGAAGCCAGTACATTTCTTCCTGTGAATGCCAAGAATCTGTACTCGATCAACAATGGAGAATCGCACCACTCTGTTGGAATCTTCTGTGGGAAAGCTAGCTTTAACTGTGGAGTCTCTGGCTTCTTTCGCTGAAACTTGGGAAGATAGACTGGAGGAAAAATTGGATTCCAAGTTAGACTTGAAATTTGCTGCTATTATGGAGAAAATCACCTCGATGGAAAATACAACGAAGAGTGCTATTAACAAAGAACCTGCTTTGACTGAAGTGGGGGATAGGTATGACTTGGGGGAAAATTCGGGTTTCCGAAGAAATGAAGGAATAGGTGGTAATCGACCCTGGCAGAAGGTAGAATTTCCTCAATTTAGAGAAGGTGATGATCCTCTTGCATGGATCTACAAAACTGAACAATATTTTCAGTATCATAGCACTCCTGAACACCAGAAAGTAAAGATGGTTTCATTCAATCTGGATTCAGATGCCCTCCAATGGTTTAGATGGATGAATTGCTTGGTCACAACACCAAGATGGGAGCAGTTTACAAGAGCTTTTTGTAGGGAATTTGGACCTACTGAATTTGATGACACAGCAGAGTCCCTGTTCAAACTTTGTCAAACAGGTACCTTGAGAGATTACGTTGCTACTTTTAGGAAATTAGCTATTAGAACTGAAATAGCACCAACTCTTTTAAGGAGTTGTTTTATTGGTGGACTGAAGAAGGAACTGCGTTTTGATGTTAAGATTCTGAAACCGGATACAGTACATGATGCAATAGCTTTGGCACAACAAATTGATTCAAAGATGACTGAAACCAGGAATCCAACATCTGGACTAAAGATTCCTTACGGAATTCCATCACCAAATCCTAATTTTAGCAAGTCACGAGATGTGAATTTTGTATCACAAAATTCCAATAGGTTCCAGAATTCAAGAAACAAGGTTGTGGGAAGGGATAGGTCTCAAGAAGTGCCATTTAAGAGAATTACTCCTGAAGAAGTGCAACAAAAGAAACTTAAAGGCCTTTGTTTTTATTGTGATGAGAGATATACCAGAGACCATCAATGTGCTAAGAAGCAGTTGCTTCTTTTAGATGTTGATATGACTGATGAAGAATTGAGTTTATTAGAGGAGACTGGGATTGCTGAGGATTCCACAACTTTAGAATCTCAGCTGCAAGAAGGTGAATTGAAACATATGGAGTTGAGTACATGTGCCTATTATGGTACTGTAGCCAAAAGGATAGTTAAAACTATGAAGGTTAATGGCTTCATTCAGGATTGTCCAGTCACAGTTCTTATGGATTCTGGGAGTACTCACAACTTTATTGATTTAAAGTTGATAAAAAAACATGCATGGCAGATCCAACCTACTAGTGAATTTGAGGTGATGATTGCTGATGGAGGAAGAGTAAAGAGTAAGGGTATTTTCAAGAATTGTCAGTTAAGCATGGGCAATTACACTGGTAATGCAGATTTCTTCACCTTACCTTTGGGAGGATGTGATATAGTTCTAGGGGTGCAGTGGCTATCATCTGTAAGTCCAATCCTATGGAATTTTTAGACTTTAACAATGGAATTTGTAGCTAATTCTGTGCAAGTAAAGTTAGTAGGAAATATGATGGGAATTCCTTTGATTCAATCAGCTTTTGTACAGCAGATCATAAGGAACCTACCTACAGCAAATTGGGGGTGTTTCTTGTGTGCAACAGAATTAATTGAAAGTCAATATAATAGTAACAAGCTTACTGTTTCTCAGAAGGAGGACATAGAAGGGTTATTGTCTCAATTTGAGGCAATCTTCAAACTGCCAGTGACTTTGCCACCCCAGAGGTCACAAGACCATACCATTCCTTTGGTTGAAGGAGCAAAGCCACCTAGCATTAGGCCATACCATTATGGACCTGTTCAGAAAACTGAAATTGAAAAGGCTGTTCATGAACTGCTTCAGTCAGGATTTATTAGACCCAGCCACAACCCTTTTTCTTCTCCAATATTATTAGTCAAGAAAAAAGAAGGGACTTGGCGTATGTGCATGGATTACAGAGAACTAAATCAATTAACTATTAAGGATAAGTACCCGATCCCTTTGATAGATGATTTGCTGGATGAGTTGCATGGTGCACAGTATTTTTCTAAGTTAGATTTGAGATCTGGTTATCATCAAATCAGAATGGCTACAAAAGACATTGAAAAAACAGCATTTAGGACTCATGATGGACACTATGAGTTCCTTGTAATGCCATTTGGCCTAACAAATGCACCAGCTACATTTCAAAACTTAATGAATGACATTTTTAGGCCTCATGTTATGTCGTTAGCAACAATTTAATATAATCTTATAACTGTACAAATAATATATTATTGACAAGTAAAAGTCGATCCCACAAGGAGTGATACTAATAAATATACAACCTAACACTTGAATATAATTTACACATAATAGTAAAGGGGGGGTTTAAATCTTATAACATAGAATAAAACAAACACATTAGTATTAAAAATAAGAATATTAAGTGAAGAGTTTCAATTTCTAAAAATCCTTGCGAGGACTCACTATCCACCACAAAACAATCAAACAATTTATAAGAAATGGTAGATTGAAATTTTCAACAAGTATATGATGACAACATTCACAACAAGGTCATGGTCAAACTCAAGTTGTATGATTCTCTCTTAGGTGCATGTACAGTGCATGGTGTTTACCTCAGTACGTGTATTCTTAATTGAAATCTAGCATGATGTTTGCATCAATTAACAATTAAAAACCCAATAGGAGTAAAGAGAATATGAATGTTACAAGAATCCTAATACATGGTGTTTGTACTTAGATATTCAGGAATTGATTTTTCATAATTCGTTTAACCGAATTATATGTTGCAAATAAGAACATATTCAACAAGGTAATTGATCTTGCTCTACAACAATTAACTCTAATACATGTTTCAAAGTTAGCTAATCAAAGAAACAAAAATATTAGAATTCAAATAACATGGAAAAATCAAAATCATCATTCTTGTAAGAAAATTTGCAATCCACACCACACAACTTATATAATTGAAATCATGTTTAGGGCTTCAAAGTTAAGCCCTAACTACAAAAGTTTAATTATACATAATCAAGCAAAATATAAAACATAAGAAATACAAGCTAAGGAATACAACCCTTTTTCTCCTTCTTTGTTCTTCCTCCAAAAGATTTCTTCTTCTTGCTTTGTTTCTTCAATTCTTCAAATCTTGGAATTTTGGAATCTTGAAATCTTGCAATCCTCCATCATCAAAGACCTCATTTCCTTTTATAGACAAAATATTATGTAAATATCATGATATTTTAAATACAAAAATAATAAAATAAAAAATATCACACATATAAATATTATACAAATAAATATCACACATATAAATATCATGATATTTATTTTGGAAAAATGATGATGATATCATGAATGACATATTTTTACTTATAGATCAAGAATTTCACAATTGCTTAGGTTAATTGACAAGGAAGCAAAATTTTATTTAAAATAATAAAGTGATGCCCAAAATAATATTTGGAGTTTAATGCACAAATACATCACTTTAAACCTTAATCATTTATAAATGCCTATATGTAATCAATTTTAGAATGTATATTCTGGCACTTATCACCTTATCTCAGAAAGTTCATCCTGGTTTTCTTTGATGATATCCTCATCTACAGTACCACCTGGGAATTGCATTTACATCATCTTCAATTGGCATTTGAATTACTACAGAAAAATCAGTTGTTAGTGAAGCAACAGAAATGTGCTTTTGGCCAAGATCAGGTTGAGTACCTAGGTCATATAGTATCCAGGACAGGTGTAGCTGCTGATCCAACTAAACTGAAAGCTATACTGGAATGGCCAATTCCAGTCAATGTCAAGGAGTTAAGGGGTTTCTTGGGACTCACAGGGTATTATAGGAAATTTGTGGGGAATTATGAAAAAATTTGCCAACCCTTGTACCAACTGACTAAGAAGGATAGTTTTTGTTGGACTCAAGCTTCTACTGAAGCTTTCCAGGCTCTCAAAGATGTTATGACATCTCCACAGGTACTGGCCTTGCCTAACTTTAACAAAGTATTTGAAATTGAGTGTGATGCATCAGGGTGTGGTATAGGGGCAGTACTACAACAGGAAGGTAAGCCTATTGCATTTTCAAGTCAGGCCTTAGGTCCTAGAAATCAAGCTTTATCTACTTATGAGAGGGAACTCATTGCTATTGTTCATGCTATCAAAAAATGGCAGAATTATTTGCATGGTAGACACTTTATAATCAAGACTGATCATCATAGTCTCAAATATTTCCTAAACCAAAGAGCAAATACACCTTTTCAACAGAAATGGGCTGCAAAACTTTTGGGTTATGATTATGAGATTCAGTACAAGCAGGGATCTTATAATTTGGCTGCAGATGCTTTGTCAAGGTTGCCAAGTGCAGACCAATTACCAGAACAGTCCACTGGATTTCAATCAGAAATGTTGGCCATTACCTACCCTTATTTTGGGTGGTTAGATGAATTAAGAAGATATAATGAAAAAGATAAGTGGATACTGGAACACATTGCAGAAATTTTACAAGCTTTACAAAGACATCAATCTGATCCAACAGATGTTACTGTAGCAGCAGGTTCCAAGTATCATATTGATAATGGATTCTTGAAGTACAAGACTAGAATTGCTTTGAGTCCTACTTCTATTTGGAGGGAGAAACTCTTTCATGAATACCATGGCACTCCAACTTCAGGACACCAAGGAGTTTTGGAAACTTATCAAAGATTGAAGAAAAATTTCTTTTGGACAGGAATGAAGAAGGACATCAGAAAGTGGGTAGCTGAGTGCCAAATTTGCCAGCAGAATAAATATGAAACATTGGCTGCTCCAGGATTGATTCAACCACTTCCTATACCTACACAGGTTTGGCATGATATTAGTATGGATTTTATAGTTGGGCTGCCACCTTGTAAGGGAAAAACTGTGGTTATGGTAGTAGTGGACAGATTGTCGAAATATGCACATTTTATAGCTTTGGCTCATCCTTATACAGCTCAAATAGTTGCACAACTATTTGTGGATAATGTCTTCAAATTACATGGCATGCCCTCAACCATTGTGAGTGATCGTGACTCTGTGTTTCTCAGTCAGTTTTGGAAAGAGTTTTTCAATATGCAGGGATCAAAGTTGTGCATGAGTTCTGGTTATCACCCTCAGAGTGATGGCCAAACGGAAGTTGTAAACAGATGTTTGGAGACCTACTTGAGATGTTTCACTGGGCTCCAACCAAAACAGTGGGTGAAATGGTTAGCTTGGGCTGAATGGTGTTATAATACAGCCTATCATACTTCAGCTAAAATGACACCTTTTGAGATAGTATATGGATATCCACCTCCACACATTTTAGCCTATGAAAGTGGAACTTGTAAGTTGGATATCTTGGAGCAGGAGTTGTTGGCCAGAGATCAGATATTGTCATTACTTAAACAAAACCTCCAACTGGCTCAGGAGAGGATGATCAAAGCTGCTAATCAGCATAGAACTGAGAGAGAGTTTGAGGTGGGGAATTTAGTTTATCTCAAACTTATGCCATATCAACTGCCATCTCTGGCAATCCATGCACATCACAAATTGCATCCAAAATATTTTGGACCTTATGAGGTGATTGACAGAGTTGGAAAAGTAGCTTATAAGTTGAAGCTGCCTGTTGAAAGTAAAGTACACCCTGTGTTCCATGTTAGTTATTTGAAGAAGCATTTAGGTCCTGCCATTATACCTGCTGTATCACTTCCTACTGTCACAGAATCAGGAATGTTTCATATAGATCCTCAGGAAGTGTTGCAGAGAAGAATTTATAAGAAGAATAATGTTGCAGGTACCCAGTTGCTTATACAGTGGAATGACCACAGTAGAGATGAAGCTACATGGGAAGATTATGATGAATTCGTAGCTAAGTATCCAAGCTTCAAGTTTTAAGGAAATCAAGACCTTGAGGACAAGGTTAATTTCCAATGAGGAAGTGTTGATAAGAGTTGGGCTAAGTTGGTGTTTGTTTCTAAACGCACCGTTTCATTAATAATCATTAGTAGCATTAAAAGTTGTAACTAACTAATAACGTGGCCTCATCTTATTGGTTATAGGTTAGTAGTTACAAATGGTCTCATACTCTCCTGCATATAATGACTGAATGCTACGATGCTGATATCTTTTTTGGAATGAAATACAATTCTAATTCTCTTTCTATCTTCCTTTCTGTAACTTCTTCTCTCTCTACTTCTTGATCTTCTTGATTCTTGATCTTGTTGAAATCTGAGTTTATCAATATCACTCGCGCCCAAGAAACATGCCACCTAAAAGTGCCCGTTCCGCTGCTGTTTCATCACTTGTACTACCGCTATGCCAAGTGAATCTTTTGAGTTTTGACATCAATGAGATCATTCTCGAGAATACTATCCAAGAGGAGATTTGACTGCTTCTTGACAACAACTTGGTAAGAACATATTTAGTGATCACTCTCTTATCTTCTTGGTAGATCTAGATCCTCACATTGAGTTTGAAGTCTATCCTAGTGTTGTTCATCAATTCTATCACACAATGAAGAAGATTCTGAAAGATAAAAATGATAAGAGTCATGCAATTTTTCAAATTTGTGTATCCAACGTTGTTGTGGAATTCACATCCTCTAATATTTGTAGTTGGGTGGGGTTTCTTTCCTCCTACACCACAAACAATGATTTTGTAAAATATGTCAAGAAAAGAGCCATATAGATGATAGATTTCATGAATATATATAGGGAGGATAGTGAACCTGTTGTTCGTCAATCACAACTTCCAAAGTGTATGTGGATAAACGATTCTCCAATCCAACTAAATCACTATCCTCCAGCCCACAAGCAGAAGCGAAGAGGACTCTTCTGAGAAGTGCTATATTTTATTTCTCTGGTAATTGGTTTGACGTGGGTGAGATCTTCCTCTCTTATATGCTTAGAGACTAGATTGCAATTGTCAAAACCTTCAAGCGGAAGAAGTCAACATTTGGATGAATTTTATTTCCTCGCCTTATCACAAGTTTTCTTTTGTCTAAGAAGATCACGCTCCCTCTTGCAGATCCTGATTATCCACTACAACTATTCAATTTCACTTCATGGAATTTAAGCGCATCTCTTATGGTTTCCAACAATGAAGTTTCCACTTCTTCTAGACCCTTCAATCATAGGAGTGCACTACTTACTCGTGTACAATAGTTGGTGGAGAGAAAACAATAGCTTCAAGAGCATATAAACCATCTTCAGACCAAATTACATGTTCTTTTCGAGACTGGGCTACGAGAGTCCCATGAGGAGATAGCTCGTCTGGCTCTTCGCATAATCGATGCATGATTTCATGTACCCAGCTTATGTTGCTCCTTTCGTCTACTATTTTGTTTATTTCCTCTTGTTTGCACATACAGGACACTACTATATTTAAAGTGTGGGGGTGGCTAGAACACGTTACTTTACCAATGTTCAAGGCTTTGAGCACTAATCTTCGGATGACTTTTGCATATTATTATTATTTCCCTAACATGTATCTATGGTGTTTCAGTTTTGAGCCTTTACAATTCCAGTAAGTAGATCCTTTTGGCTGTCTCTATGCCCGAAACCTTGGGTTAACTGACTTAGGATTGTCGACTTGAAAACTCGCTACATGGATCACAACAAAAGTTAAAAAGGGTAGAACATTTGAGTCATTTTACATTCATAACATCAGAATAAACTACAAGGATATTTTTTATTTGTTAATTCTTAGAATTCTAGGGTTATTGTCATATTTGTGTCATGATCATTTGAAAGTAAAATATTCATTTGTTTTCGTTAAGCACTACACTACTTGATAAACTAATTAATGGAGAAATGACATGAGACTTGATTAGACTTGCTATTTTGGTGGTTGTGGAGTTCGTGTGATTGAATTTGTTAGTGTACATGCATACAGTTTGAGTGAATTCATATTATTCTTGTTGTGATATGGAATGATGATGCAATATTTTGAATGTTTGTGGGTATCGTTCTAGTAAACCCTCGCAAGACAAAACTCATCCACTAGAAACACCTTATAGTTTAAAGGCTTGTTGCATAAGCTGAATATAACCGCAATTCATGCAAAAGTGAATTAGATGTTAATTTTTAATTGTTGTTCATTATGGTTTATTCTACCTCTGGTCGGGACTAGCAAAGTCCAAGTGTGGGGAAATTTAATGAGTCCATATTTTGTTCATACTTTTGGTGTAATATTCTTTGATTTTATATCATTTTGTGTCTATTTTTATCACCCAATTACTTTATATATTTTTTTGTAGGAGTTTTGAATACAAGATGGATTTGTGCTCACAACTTCATATTTGATATGACAACATTCGACTAGCATTTTGGTTTCTGCAAAACTTCGATCTTAGTGATTCTAGCATCATTGCAAACTAGACATCTCAAGCCTCACGTGGATAGCAAGTACGCTAATTTTAGACCACGGATGAAGAAGTTGTGAGCATACGAAGTAATAATTCTGTAAAAATGTTCAAATATTGAAGCAACAGAATTAGAGACCAAATGATATGAAGAGGATGCAGTATGATCCTTGGCCATGAAACCACTTTGACAACGCTATCTCTTGGTACGGGGATGAAGAGCTGTACCAGATGTTGAATCAAATGGAAAACCGATTACAACAGCTTGGTGATGTAATGAGTTCCTTTGTTGCCACATTTTTTGCTTTCGCATGTATCTATTAATTCTACCCACTTCCCTACCATCCATCCTAAAAGAATAACGTTTATTAAATTTAAAACTCACACATATCTTTTTTAGCAATAATTCAGCAGGAATTGCAAGCATAACATAACATGAATAAATGGAATATATCAGTGCATCTCTTTTGGATGTAAAATTATAATAATGTAGATATCACACTACAACCTATTTTTAGTCATCAAATCATTTAATTAATTAACTTAAAGAAGGAATCAAAAACAATTTAAGCCAATTTTTTCTATTTTAATGAAAACCATTGTATATCTATCTATCTATCTATTATATATATATATATATCGAGACATATATTTAAAGTCGAAGGATTTAGAGCTTCCTCCTAGCGAGTCCGCCCTTTGACGACGTAGACGTATGACTGTGCTCCATTCGGTTTCGTCCTTAAGACGTGTTCCTAGACCCAAACCAGTCACACAAAACAACGTCGTCTCCTGTTCTTGTGACTGCTCTTCCATCCACGTCGATGCTCTTTGGTATGACTGGTTGTCTAGTGGTGGTAAGATTCAACTGCTTCCACTCAACCACGCAGTTCAATTACCTTGGCATCAATACAACGCGCACATGTGCTTGCCCTGGAGTGATGTCCTCCAAAGTCTCCCTCATAGAGGATTTCATTTGTTCGTGCAACTGCCTTTCACCAAAGTCTCCCTCATAGGTGTCAGAGATATTCTCTGCATAACTTGGAGAATTTGATTCACTTGCAACTCCGCTTCCGTTTGAGCTTTCGAAATCACCAAACTTAGCAGCAACTCCACTTCCGTCTAACCTTTCAAAATCACAAAATCACCAAGTATGATCCTCCTTCGACTCCTCTGAAATCACTGATAAACGACATTTTTCCCCATTTTGCAAGTAATTTGTTATCCAGTTGCTCGTTTTATGTGTGTGTGTTGGCTTTGTTCTTTCGATCTAACTTAGATTCTCATGGTCATCATTCTACCCCTCCATTTTAGTTGCTCTTTGTTACTTATTTGGGCCCCATGAAAATTGAATGTTTCCTTTTCACTGTCTTTCCAATTTTTAGGGCTTCTATGTATCATCTTTTATTCATTGGATATTTATCCGTTCCTATCTACATGTTACTGATGTTCTATTATCTTACGTTGTTCAAGTGCATAAAGGATCATCCTTCTTTTTCTTTTTAGTTCATAAGGAATTCTAGGTATCCTCTTATGTGTCCGGCCCTAGTATGCAGGTGGAGACAGCTGTGAGCAGCTATGGTGGGGACTGGACAGTTGTGTGCATATATGGTGGGGACTGGACAGTTGTGTTCGTATATGGTGGGGACTGGACTTTACTTTGGAATGACTTTCTTGTAGCATTTACTATGAATAACCAACTGAGTTGCTGGCATGATTTATGAGATATTATTATGTATGTTATGTGGGGTCCCTAAGTCTATCTTGTTGGACATTGGTTCCTTTATAAGTGTATGTATTGAATAAGAAAGAATATGAATGAAATATAGTATCTTCCTCTTGATTCTCTCCTTCTTCAATTATTTTTCTTCTTCTGTGGCCTCATGTCTCACCATTTAGTATCGGAGTCGTTCACCATAGACACCCATGGGAAAAGTAACTCTGAATTCCGCAATGAAGTTCACGAAATTCTTGCTCGCCACAAGTCCAGCTTCGATCAAGTCCATTCGACCTTGCAGACCATATTAACCGAGATCCAAGCTATGAAGGTTCCCCTCACTCCACCAAAACAACAGTCGACATCAACCCATTTGCCATCGGCGAGACGTCATCTCACCAGACGAGAACAGGAACACCTCGGCAAGAACCACCATATCCAAACCACAAGCTATCTTTCCCAAAATTTGGTGGGGACGATCCTACTGGCTGGCTGTACAAGGCAGAACAATACTTCATAGTCAAAGAAAATATGCCCGATCAACAAGTGCAACTCACCTCCTTCCACTTAGAAGGAATTACCCTGCCATGGCATAGATGGATGGGAAAATTTAAAGGACCTCTCACATAGAGAGAATTTATGAAGGCTATATTGCTTCATTTTGGACCAAAATATTACGAAGATCCTTCCGAAGAAATTTCTAGGCTCAAGCAAATCGCCAATGTAGCCGCGTATCAAAAAGAGTTTTAAAGACTGTCCCTTCGGGTTGATGGTTTACCTGAGCCTTTCTTAATTAGTTGCTTCATAGGAGGCCCCTTTGATGATATTCAATTGGATGTCAAAATGACACAACCAAAAACCTTGGCTGATAATTGGTCTCGCACGAATGGTGGAGGAGCGAAATTGTTTGCAACGGAAGTAGAGCAGTATGAACTGTGGCCCACCTACCGCAGCTTCAAACAAATCATCTTCACCACAAAATAGCCAGAGTTTTAGGGCCTCCCCCTAAATCGGGGAAGCACCCAACTTCCCTCTGACGCATCACAAGTCAAGAGGCGAGAGACCGATAGGAAAAAGGCATTTGTTTTTATTACGACGAGAAATACATACCCAGACATTGTTGCTTACGCCCATAATTTTTTATGATCTCTGAATCCTCAATTCTCGAGGATGGAATGGACACACCAGAGGAGATAACTCCACCCACTCAAGAACCTATAGACATGCCAGAAATCTCGTTTCATGCCATAGCTGGAGCCGAGCATTCCCGTACCTTGCGAGTCAAAGGCACCATAAAAAAACAAGCCAATTACAATCTTAATTGATGGAGGCAGTACCCATAACTTCATTGATCAATCTTTGACTGTCAGTTTGGGTCTACCCATAGTGCGTGATCGTTTATTCCAAGTCAAGGTCGGCAACCAAGATACCATTGAGTGTTTGTGGCGTTGCCTATCTCTCTCTAGTCATTGGAGATCATCAAATCCAAACGAATTTCTATGTGCTACTCGTTGCTGCTTGTCCAGTGGTATTAGGGGTTCAATGGCTGGCAACTCTTGGACCCATAGAGATGGATTACACCAAGCTAACTATGAAATTTAACCAACTGGGTCAACAACATATTTTCCATGGCATAGACACCACTAGCGTAGAGCCTTCATGCTAAAGAATTGTTGCACGTCACGGGTATCAGGTACTTTTTACAAATTATACCCGTGCTTCAAGGTCCATTTTTGATAGAATTAGCAGCCCTGCTCACCAAATATGAAGATGTTTTCAAAACCCATGTTGCTCTTCCACCTCCACGGCCACAAGACCATCGTATTCCCTTATTTTCTGACCAGAAACCAATAAATGTTCGACCTTACCGCTACCCACAAGATCAAAAATCCAAAATTGAAAAATTGGTGAAGGAATTCTTGACATCAGGTATCATTCATCCGAGCTCCAGTCATTTTTCCTCACCCGTACCACTGGTCAAGAAGTCTGACGGCACTTGGCATTTTTGTGTTATAGATGAACTCCATGGTGCGAATCATTTCTCTAAGTTGGATCTTCGATATGGTTACCTCCAAATTCGTGTTCATAAGGATGATATTCATAAAACTACTTTTCGTACCCATGAAGGACACTATGATGCCCTTCGGCCTCACCAATGCTCCCTCCACATTTCAAGGATTAATGAATGACTTATTCCGACCTTATCTA
Source organism: Euonymus europaeus (assembly GCA_963580455.1). NCBI lineage: Eukaryota > Viridiplantae > Streptophyta > Magnoliopsida > Celastrales > Celastraceae > Euonymus > Euonymus europaeus. The sequence goes on along the minus strand of OY756957.1, from coordinate 8,607,920 downwards.
CGTAAATTTATTCTTGTTTTCTTTGATGATATTTTGGTGTATAGCAGGACCTGGAGTAAACATCTGTAGCACCTGAACATTACTTTGGAAATCCTCCAAACCAACCAAATGGTAGCCAAAAAGTCCAAATGTCCTTTCCGGGTTGCTCAAGTTGAATATTTGGGACATGTCATCTCCTTATCAGTGTCGCTGTGGATCGGGCAAAAATCCAGGCAGTATTACAGCGGCCAACACCGAGCTCCACTCACTCCCTCCGTGGTTTATTGGGACTCGCAAGATACTACCGTAAAATTTTAGCAGATTTGGAGGAATTGCTACACCTCTCAACTGTTTATTATCAAAAGAGTGATTTCAATGGTCTGCTATTGCAGAAATGACATTTCAGGATCTTAAAAAACCATTGACTTCCTCACTTGTCCTCCGACTTCCAAACTTTAGTCGCCCCTTTATCGTTGAATGTGACGCTTGTGGAACTGGATTGGGAGCTATCCTCTCACAAGATGAACACCCAATTACTTTCTTTAGTAAGGCCTTTAAAGGTACTGCCTTACATTTGTCTACCTACGATAAAGAAATGTCTGCAATTGTGAAGGCCATTCGTCGTTGGCGTCCATACCTCCTCCGAAAGCTCTTCATTGTTCGAACGGATCAACGGAGCCTCAAGTATTTGATGGAACAATGGATTTCTACACCAACACAACTCCAATGGCTTCCAAAAATCCTGGGATATGATTACATAATACAATAAAAGCAAGGAGTTAAGAATAAGGAGTGGATGCCCTGTCTCGGGTAGCCGAACTTGAATTTCAAGCCATCTCCTTGGCCAAGGAAAATTGGCAGGACAAGCTTAGATCAGAATGTGCCCAAGATCCTTTTTATCATCAAATTTCTTAGCCATCATCCACACGTTATAGCCAACAAAATGGAGTGTGGCTCAAACAAGGGAAATTCTTGCTCAGTCCCACATCGACTATAATTTCTGCTATCTTGTACGACTACCATTCAACTCCTACAGGGGGTCACTTTGGTTTCCATAAAACAATCATCTGTATCTGTTCCAACTTTTCTTGGCTTGGGTTGCGCCGCATGGTAGAAGAGATGATTCGAAGTTGTGACATCTGTCAGCGTTGCAAATACCACTCTATGCCCCGCCGACCTTCTTCAAGCACTTCCAATCCCAAATCACATCTGAAGTGTCATTTCCATGGACTTTATTGAAGGACTTCCGCCCTCTGTTGGGTACACTATGATCATGTTCATTGTCGTCTATTTATCAAAATATGCACACTTTATTCCTCGTAAGCATCCTTTTACTGCATTAATGGTGGCAAAGACTTTTATGGGGCAGGTGGTGCGTCTCCATGGTATGCCCTTTTCCATTTTGAGCGATCAAGATAAGGTGTTCATGAGTAATTTTTTAGCATCCCTATTTAAACTCCAAAGGACCCAATGGAAATTGAGTTCTACCTATCACCCTCAAACTGACGGACAAACCGAAGTTCTTAATCGTATTTTGGAACAATACATTCTCTGCTTTACTAGTGCTCAACCTCGACAGTGGACTGACTGGCTTTCTTGGGCCAAATTTAGCTATAATACATTGGTGCATTCTGCGACTAAGGTTTCCCCTTTTCCCGGGCACCATAAGGTTGGTAGCCGTTGATGAATTTTTATCTTCTCGTGCGTTCATACTGAAGAACTTAAAGCAAAATTTGCACAGTGCTTAAAATCGGATGAAACTTTTGGCTGATACGAAACATCGCGATGTCATCTTTGATGTCAATGATTATGTATTTCTTCCGCTCCAACCTTATAAGCATAACTCAGTGGCAACTCGTAGTTCTCAGAAGTTGTCTCCACAATTCTTTGGATCGTACCGGATATTGGGTCGTGTGGGCTCTGTTGCTTATTGATTAGAATTACCAGTGGAGGCTTGCATTCATAATGTATTACATATCAGCCTTTTGAAAAAGTATGTCGGTCCTTTCACTCTAGTTAGTTCTCTGTTACCTATTGATCTCGATAGTCTCTCTAATTCGGTTAGTCCATAACTACCTACTGGGTTCACACATGTTTAAGATAGTAATTCTTTCCTTTCGCAACCGAAATCAATCTTGGCTACTCGGATTGTCTAGAAGGGAAGGTATTGACCACGTAAAGAAATTCTTGTCAAATGGGTAGGCGCCCTTCCTGAAGATGCTATATGGGAAAATGTATGGCATCTTTCATGACAGTATCCCTCGTTTGTCCTTGAAGACAAGGACTCTTAAAGGGGGAAGGATTGATGTGTCCAACCCTAGTATGCAGGTGGAGACAGTTGTGAGCAGCTATGGTGAGGACTGGACAGTTGTGTGCATATATGGTGGAGACTAAACTTTACTTTGGAACGACTTTGTTCTAGGATTTACTATGAATAACCAGCTGAGTTGCTAGCATGATTTATGAGATATTATTATGTATGTTACGTAGGGTCCCTAAGTCTATCTTGTTGGATTTGAGGTTGCTGGGCCTTCTTTGCCATGCATGTGTCTTGGTGTTCTTAGCTGGTTGTTCCGTTTTTTGCGTCTTCTATAGGGTTATGCTTAGCGGGTGATAATTGGGGTTGTTTGGCCTTTTTTTGAACTCCATCAAAAATTTTCATTGCAGATTCGATAAATATTTGGTAATGTTAGCTGAATTTGTTTTTGAACTTACTTTTTTTCCCATTGCTTCGGTTGGTTTAGTTTTTTCCTCTGTTTTAACTCCATTAAAGGTTCCCATTTTATTCTCTTTGTGTTTCATAAAGAGAAAACCTTCAAAAGTCATGCTTCAGGCATTAAAGTTTTATCTAAAGCCAAGAAATCCTTTGCAATTGATTATTTTGCTTCATCGTGCTCTAAATGCTCCATTACTGTAATTTCTTTATTTTGTAGGATTGATTGCACATGTCACGTAGGACTTTAGCTTAACTATTCATCTTTCTTCATATTCTATGGTAGCAAATTAAAAGAGTGAGTCAAAACAGTAGCAGATTATGATAGAAATCACCAAAATAGTGAGAAAATACAACACTATCTCCAAACAAGAGTGTGTAAGCACCAGAGTACAACTCCAAGTCTTTTTGTTTTTCCAGTCTTTCTTCAACCCTAGCACACAGCTCCTAAAAGACAAACAGAACACAAAAAGGCCACAGGCCCAATAACAAAACCTCCCAACAGGGTAAAGCCCACAACAACAAGCAAACATTCAAATTAAAAAATAACCCATAACATGAACTAGCTGGACAAAAAGCAATTTCCCGTTTAGCAACTATGCACTTACATCAACCCCTCCGGGTGGGAGGAGAAGGAGATTCCACATCTGGAAAAAACACATGTTCATACTCAACAAAGATATCTGGATCAATCAACATTAACTCTTCCTCCGCAATCCATGCACATTCGCTAGCAGGTTTTCCCAACCATTTTACCAAGAATCTCCTACTAGACTTTCCTCTCCTGGTATTCATGTCCCTGATATCCAAAATATCTTCAACCGCGTCAGCTTGGGCTGTTTTCAACTATTGAAACCGCTCAATCACGTCTCCCACATCTTCATTTGAACCCTCATAAGGACACAAATCAGCAATATTAAAAATTGGACTGATTTGCAATTCTGGAGGTAGATCCAGAATATATGCGTTAGGTGCTATCTTCTTTTTGATCAAGCATGGGCCAAACTGTCTAGCTTTCAGCTTATGATAAGTACCTCTAAGAAACCATTTGTTGGTTTTTAATTTATAAAATATAATTGACAATTGTGAGATATATTTAACCAATTGAATTTTGTGATAATTGGGTGTTGCTGAGCAGTGAAGTAAGTTACTACGGTATGTGGAGTAAGTTACTTCAGCTGCACGGGTTTTAAGAGTTTTAACTTATGGGATTTTAATTTTTACTACAAGGTGGGCTTTATATAAGTGTTTGTTGTTAATGGACTGCTTTATATAAGTGGGATAGGAAGTCTATTCAGATATGGATAGCCACATAAGAGTTATATTGGAAGTTAAACATGTAACTACCGTGGATTATCTTTGATTATTCTTATATTATCAATTCCAGTATTGGATGTGTGATATCTCTTCAGGTGATAGAATGCTAAGAGTGCTGGTGGGAGAAGAAGTCTTCATAGTCAAGACAAGCTGGTCTTATATATATATCTACCATGCACGTTAGTTTAAAGATGACCGAAACTATTGGTGGGAGAGTTTCGTGCATGGATTTTTGAGCAAATCACTTGTTTATTTCATGTGTGAATTTGAGTGTTTAATGAGTGATTTGTAGTGAGGATTCTTGTATTGAAAATTATTCTTTGTGAGTTTCTTGTGTGTGAAGATTCTTGAGGGATTCAAGAGTGGACTCTACCTTGTTTAGGTTGAGTGAGGTTGAAGCAATACACTGAATGAGAGGGATGAGCGATGTCTTTAGTTCAAAGATAGGGTTGTAACTCCTGATTCGTTTTAGTGGATTGTTCCTCAAGGTTAGTCGCTCATAGACTCTAGGTTTTTCCCAGGGTGGGTTTTCCTCGTAAAATTCTTGGTGTTTGATTTTCGTTTATTTTTCCGCAATTTTAGTTTCTGTATTTGTTGACTAACGATCTTGGTGAGAAACACCAACTCTCACCATTCTTTTCGTAAGTGGACTAACACCAAATCTCCTTCAGAGAATTCCCTTGCACGTCTGTGTTTGTTAGCTGCTCCGGCATATTTAATATTATTCTCAACCATGGCCCTCTTGACTGCTTCATGAGTGCTACGAACATGCTCAGCAAAAGCTTCTCCCTCTGCACTAATTCAAGCATTTGGAGGTATTAGAGCTAAGTCAACAGTATGGAGAGGTTTTAATCCATAAGCAGCCTCAAATGGAGACATTTTAATGGTGCGATTAATGGAACTATTAAAAGCAAACTCGGCTTGAGGAAGGACTGAATCCCAGTTCTTGATATACTGTCCAACTAAATAGCGCAACAAATTACCCAAACTTCCATTAACCACTTTTGTTTGCCCATCCGTTTGAGGATGACAAGTGCTTGAGTAGGTTAATTCAGTACCCAACCGCTTCCATAAAGTTCTCCAAAAATGACACATAAACTTGACATCTCTATCTGAAACAATGGATAATGGAAGGCCATGTAGCCGAAACACTTCTCTAAAAAATAACTCAGCCATATAAGAAGCATCGGCAATTTTGGAACAAGGAATGAAGTGCGCCATTTTTGAAAATCGATCCACTACAACAAAGATCGGATCAAGCCCCTTGGAAGTTTTAGGAAGCCCTAAACTAAGATCATACTTAAGTGAGTCCACGGCTTTTTAGCTTGAGGAAGAGGGGTATATGACCCAATATTATTGATGATACCTTTGCCCAACTGGCAGCTACGACAGCGTTTCACAAACCTGTCGACATTTTTAGACATACGAGGCCAGTAATATCTATCTGTCACCAATGCCAAGGTTTTATCCTTGCCAAAATGCCCCCCCAAACCTCCAGTGTGCAATTCCTTGATAATTTGCTCCCTCAGTGACCCCTCTGGTATACACAGCTGATTCCCATGAAATAAGAATCCTTCAGGGACTCGAAATGGTAACTGATCAGCCACATGAGAACACAAAAACTTCTGAAAAATTGGGCCAAAGTAATTATCAGTTGGATATTGAGTATGAAGGGCATCAAATCCTACCACCTGTGTACGCACACAAGTAAGCAACAAAGTCCTACGGCTTAGTGTGTCAGCCACATTATTCAAATCGCTTGATTTATACCGAATTGCAAAAGTAATCTCTTGGAGATAAGCACTCCACTTGGCATGCTGCAGATTCAATTTACTTTGTGAATTCAAGTAACGCAACGATTGGTGATCATAATATATAACAAACTCTCTATAAGCCAAATAGTGTTCCCAGTGTTGAACAGCCCGAACTAAGGCATAAAATTCAAGATCATAAATGGGGTACTTGCGCTTGGCCTTTCTTAATTTTTCACTAAAAAAATCAATTGGACGATCCTCTTAGCTTAAAACAGCTCCAATCCCTAAATGCGATGCATCACATTCAATAACAAATAACTTCTCAAAGTCAGGCAAAGCAAGCACTAGGGCTTGGATCAGCAGCTCTTTGATCAAAATAAATGCTACCTGGGCAGATTTAGTCCATCCAAATTGAGACCTCTTCAGGCATTCCGTAATAGGACCCATGATAGCGCTAAAATTTTGAATGAATCTTCGATAAAACGAAACCAAACCATGAAAACTTTGGACTTCCCCCATAGACTTAGGCACTGGCCAATTTTGAACCGCTGCTACCTTCTCAGGATTAGAAGCCAACCCACTAGCTGAAACCACATAGCCAAGAAACACAATCTGCCTACACATAAAAAGAACATTTTTTCTTGTTAATAAATAATTGTTCCTTGCTCAAACTCATCAACACTTTCTTCAAATGGGAAAGGTGGTCAGCTTCAGACTTGCTATAGATAGTATGTCATCGAAATACACCACCACAAACACCCCAATAAAAGGTCACAAAACCTCAAACATAACCCTCATGAATGTGCTAGGAGCATTAGACAATCCGAAAGGCATAACAAGCCATTCAAATAACCCATCCGGTGTTTTAAAAGTTGTTTTCCACTCATCACCCTCGTGCATCCAAATCTGATGATAACCGCTCCTTAAATCAATTTTACTGAAAATCCGAGACCCCGCTAATAAATCACGCATTTCTTCCAACCGAGGAATAGGAAACCGATACTTGACTATAATTTTATTGATAGCTTGACTATCAAAGCACATTCGCCATGATCCATCATTCTTTGGGGTTAAGAGAGCGGGCACGGCACAAGGACTCTTGCTCACTCAGATTAAGCCCTTATTAATCAGCTCTTCAACTTGTCGCTACATTTCTTTACGCTGAAACGGAGGCATTCTGTAAGCAGGCAGATTTGGTAAAGGAACTCTAGGAACCAAATCAATAGCATGTTGAACATCCCGTAAAGGAGGCAAGCTTGACTGTATTTCTTCATCAAAGAGCTGCTGAAATAGCTGTAAAAGTTGCTGTAATTTTGGTGGTATGACACCCTGTTCAACAGGAGAGCACTCGCGGCCCAGAAACACAAAATAGCAACCCAACTCCTTGCATTCTTTCTCAAATTGTTGAGTTGTAACCAGACCAATAATTCTATCCAAAGGAGCAGGTATTTTACTAGCATGCCGCAAAGGCTGAAGCACCATCACTCTGCCATTTTTATTGAAGGAATAAGTGTTCGCCCGCATATGGTGAATCATATCATTATCAAATTGCCAGGGGCGACACAACAAATATGACAAGCATCCATCGGGACTACATCACACCGAGCAGAACTCTTAAGGCCATTACTAAAAGCAAACTGCACTAAGCAACATGAATTGACAGTAACTTCATTCCTTTTTTGCAACCATCTTACCTTATAAGGCCTAGGGTGTTTTTCAATTGTAAGATATAATTTTCGCGCTACCTCTTTGGAAATAATATTCTCACAACTTCCATTATCTAAAATGGCACTACAAACAGGATTATTACATGCAACTCGTGTCTTAAATAACTCATGCCTGCGCCATTCTTCTTCATCCTCACAACGAGGAGCCACCATTACACGTCTCACCACCAAAGCTTCCCCTTCTGCTTGAAAAATATGCTCGGGTTCATCATCATCATATTCATCATACACTGGTAGGGAGTCAAGTGATACCTCTTCCTCTTGGTCAACCAGTGCAATCTGCTTCTGTGGGCACTTATAGGAAGTATGCCCATGTTCACCACAAGAAAAACAGCGCAATGGATTTGAATTCTCCCATCTAGTGCGCTCAGCAGCAGGAACACTAGAAGAAGAAGCTAACGGTGCTTTACCTTTGGCATGCAGAGTGCCAAATTTGGATGATGAACTAGTAAATGGGGCCCCCTTCTCCAAAAAACTGGAGTTACGCACACTGCCATCAACGATTTTCGAGCACCATAACGTTGAACACATTATTGCGCCTTTAAAGCATACTGGCGCGCATCAGCAACGGTAAATAATCTAATAATGCCAATTTCATCTCGAATTGAATGATTCAGCCCAGATAAATATGGAGAAGTCAACTTTTCTTTCGTCTCTGTTAAAGATACCCGAGTAGTGAGGTTAACAAACTCAGTTGTATAGTCTTCAACAGATTGAGCCCACTGACCGAGAAAGTTGTACCGCTCATACAAATCCATGGCATAATCAGGTGGTAAAAATTGTTTTCTTAACTTAGTCTTCATGTGAGACTAAGAGGCAATTTTCTCTTTACCCTGATGAGTACGCTGCTCTTCCACACGCTTCCACCATTGCAAGGCCGCACCTTTCAATTTTAACTTGAAAAATAACACTTGCCGATTGGTAGTCATAGGCTTCCATTTCATATAGGTTTCCAAGCTAGTTTCCCAATCCAAGTAAGCATTAGGATGGGACAATCCCGCAAAATCAACAACTTCCACCCGGATGCCTCCCCCATTCATATCAAGAGCACGAACTAAACGATCACGAAGACCATCACGGTGTGGTGGATTTCATTCGTGTGGAACAGGAGAAAGAAGATCCTCATCAGAAACACTAGTAGCCGCAAGGCTTCCTTCCGGAACAGCCCAAGGATTACAAACTCCTTCAGATCGAGTTTCAGGGAAGTCATGGTGCTGCAAAGAGAACACACTTTGGATAAATCCTCTGCCATTTGGCGTAACTCGCCAATCTCTGACTGTTGCGACAACTCGCCGCGACCACCCCACTCTCAAGTGCTGCGAACCATCTGTTGGCTTCGATACCACTTGATAGCAAATTAAAGGGCTGAGTCAAGACAGTAAAAGATTACGATAGAAATCATCAAAATAGTGAGAAAATTCAACACTGTCTCCAAACGAGAGTGTGTAAGCACCAGAGTACAACTCCAAGTCTTTTTGTTTTTCCAGTCTTTCTTCAACCCTAGCACATAGCTCCTAAAAGACAAACAGAACAGAAAAAGGCCACATGCCTAATAACAAAATGTCCCAACAGGGTAAAGCCCACAACAACAAGCAAACATTCAAATTAAAAGATAACTCATAACATGAACTAGCTAGACTAAAAGCAATTTTCCGTTCAGCAACTATGCACCTGCATCATTTTGAATGCCACATATCCTTAATAATCTTTTTGTTTCATAAAGAGCAAGCCTTCCAAAGTCATACGACAAGTATTAAAGTCTTATCTAAAGTGAAGAAATCGTTTGCAATTGATTATTTTGCATATTGTGTCATGGATGGAAACTTTATACCTTCGACTGCTTGCACTTCTTACTAGCTCAACTCTCACAAGTTGAAGGTTTGTTTTTACTTCAACTGGTATACATAGGTTTAGGTGTCTAAATGCTGGTGTTAAGGATTAGGGGTTTGCTGTTAATTAGTTCCTTTGGTTGACATATGCGAAAATGAATACTCCTAACTGTGATTCAAAGGTGAATCTTTTTCATATATGTTTACTCTATGGTTAACATATGCCAAAACTCTACATGTAGAGTTTCCAACGTAATAAAAATGAATCCCTTTTTATGGTGCCTCAGTGACATACTATCTGGATTATCATCAAATATAAAATTGCCAAGTATTTGAAGCATTATCTCTAGCATTCTTTGAAAATTTTCAAATCCCCATGTATATCGTTAATATTTTGGCATGTCAATGGTTTTTTAGGGGTTAAAAGTAACATTTGGAACATTCTTGAACTGAGACATTTTATTACAGATCCCTTGAAATCCTCTCGGTTCATGCCACTCAGAGTTGGTGTTATATTAATGTTGTTCAACAATTTGTGTATTATATTTTCATTCCGCACCTAACTTCTGATGATCTGATTGGTTGACATGAATCTTGGGCCTTGGAGCACTCTGTGATTAACTTGAAGTATAGAATATATTTAATCTAATTTCTAAATGCCAAATTTCCTCAATAGTCTTTGTGCTTCATAGAGAGCAAGCCATCCAAGGTCATACTTGTGGCATTAAAGTCTTATCTAAAGTCAAGAAATCCTTTGCAATTGATTATTTTGCTTATTGTCTCTATTTTCTAGGGTTCCTTGCACATGCCGTGTAGAATCTATTTTGCAATTGGCTTTATTTTGCACACAGCTTAACTGTCCATCTTTCTTCATATTCTAAATGTCACATTTCCTTAATAATCTTGGGTTTGTACCACAACTATTTTTTCTACAATTGTACTGCATTTGAGTCTAAACTCTCTTTTTTTTTTTACAAAGGAGGACGGTACCTTCAAAATTTTATTAATTGCCCTCACTTATGGCGGAGGAAAACCGTGGTAACAGACCCGGACTAAGAAAACGCCAATAAGACCTTACAAACACCTTAACTAAACAACAATACAATCTTACATCAACTGAACCTAAACAACTAAGCAGACAATAGAAATTAACCAACCAAATACAAAAAAAAATAGACATTAGGGAACTACATACAAAATAGGACTAAAGAAGCAACTCAGCTCTCACCCAAGACACTGCCCTCAACCAGCAACAGATCCAATCACTCAGCGCACCAAAAACAAATGCTACAGCCCTTAATTGCTCTGCCAAAGGATTGGCAAAAGGCCAGTAGTAGTTGATGGGGATAAGCCTTCACCAAATCCAACCAAAATCCTTGTCTAGACTAGACCAAGCAAAAATCCAGCAAGAGAAGGAAGAAGTGCAGTAGCAATAGACCAAATCAATACCCCAATTTCAAGAACTTTGCTGAACCGACGAGAAAAAAGTCAGCAGCTCCCACCATATATCTTGGCTAGTGAACCCCCAAGCAACTAACTCAGTGCATATCCCCAAAAGAATGATGCTTGCCCCAATCCAACCAGAGATGCATGCAATACAAGTATAAGGAGTTGGCTAGCGTGTTGGGCAGGTCATCTCCATAATATCTACAAACATCAGTCCATGTATCAATGCCAGCAGTAGTTGAAGAGGAATTAAGATTGGCACAGCAACAATGGAACCAGAAAAATGTCGCTTCTTCTGTCACTAAATTGATCGCAGGAGTAGCAAAATTGGAAGACCGAATCTCCATAAACAGCCAAGAATATCAGTATGGAAGAGAAAGCACCAAAACCAAAATAATCATCATCATAACCCTATAACTTATGATTCCAACCAAAAGACTCACAATCCAATTTCCTCTACTTTTCACTCGTGTTTCCCACATTTGAGGGATCTCACCAACTCTCGAATTCACACACCACATAGACCATTAGCTCCATCTTGAACAAATCCTACAAAACATAAAACAGATGAGGGGAGGGGTTTGGGAAGAGGTTAGCAAAAATTCTCTCTTACTCATATATCGCCTCCCCAAAAGCGACTTCACAGACTTTCACACTCCCACTTTCCCCTACTTTTCACTCATGTTTCCCAGATTGAAAGACCTTATTGTCTCTCTAAATTCACCCCGTATATAGACCAAGAGTTCCAACTTCAACAATCCTGCAAAACAGAAAAACCATGGGGGTGGTGGTGGTGGTGGTGAGGTTAGCGAAGCCTTCTCCCTTACTCGAGCAAAACTCTCTCTCACAGCAACCTCGCAACACTCGTGTTTCCCACCCACAAGAGCAACTAGAGACAACCCATTTGAGCAGCAAAAATTATATCAAACTAGCTTTGTAAGCACCAAGAGATCACCACAGAGGATTACAAGGCCACATAAGGCCAAAGAACACAATAAAACCGAACCAGTCAGAGAACCAAAAGGGCAGCTACAAATTAGATCAACCATGCAATAGAAGTGTTTGACAAGTCAACCCCCTTTTTAGCAAAGTAGTGAACCACCTCATTCCCCTCCCACCATATGTGATTGAAATTAACCGGAGCAAGAAACTCACAAATGGTGAAAATAACATTATAGTCTTGATCCAACGCCCATGAAATATTTTCCTTTTAGAGAAACCAATTTACCGCGTTTATAGAATCAGTCTCCAAAGTAAGAGCACCTTTAAGAGGCAGGTTTGAGTTCCAAGAAATCTCAAGAGCTTTTCGGACTGCCTTAATTTCAGCAGAGTTTGAGTCAGGGCTAGAACATGGCCCGAAGAAAACACAAAGAAAAATCCCACTACTATCTCTCAAAACACCACCCATTCCGGCTTTGTTCCTTTGAAAAGAACCATCAGTGTTCCATTTGAATTGGCCTTGCAGAGGAGGTTCCAAAGGCAAAGAGGCCTTGGATTGATCTTCATTGAATTACGAAATTTAACCCCGTCGGAAGAACTCATAAGCTCAAGCCCACTGTAAGGCAAATTGATATTGATAGCCTTTAACCAAAGGCCGAATCTTAAAAAGATAAGGTGGAAGATGTTATTCCAGTCTGCTTCCCACTTTTTAAAGATCAACTTGTTTCTCTCAAACCAAATCGTCCAGGTTGTAACATACAAGATCATATACAACACCATCATATACCACACCCTTTGCTGCATCTTTCCAGCCGCAAACATTGACCATTGTTCAAATATATTTTTAAAGCTGTTTGGAATACACCATTGAACTCCCCACCAAAGGATGAGGCGATACCAAATCTTGCAAGCTCCATGACAAAGGAGAAAAAGATGATCAATTGTTTTAGGGACTTCATCACAGAAAGGACAATTTATAATTCCATCCCTCAAGATTTCCATATTATTCAGCCTTGACCTAGTGTTTATCTTTCCACACAAAGAGAGCCAAACAAAAAACTCAACATTAGGAGGAGCCCAACCTTTCCAAACTTTGGTAGAGGCTACATCCATAACCAAGGTTTCCTTGTCTTGCACAGCATGAATTAGAGATTTCACTGAGTAGGATCCATCCACAGAGCGTCTCCAAATTAGCTTGTCTTTTCTTGAGTTGCATAAAGCTACGTGACTCAAAATTTGGATAAGATCCACTTCTGAAGCTTCTTCCCAACTGAATAAATGTCTTCTCCACGGAAGAATCCAACTTCATATCATCCCATCCCAAAAGCCAGAATTTTCAATAGGATGAAATTGAAGACTGGAGATGCTATACGGCCTCTGAAAGGAGTCTTTTTCTCCAAGCCACCAGTCTTCCCAAAATCTAATAGATCGACCATTTCCGACACTAAAAGATAAGTCCTCCCCAATAGCTTTTTCAACCGAACCTTTCGAGGGATCTAAAAGGTTATGAACATGCTTCCAAAGCTGAGACAGACGAGAGGATTCCACCGGCTGAAGCTCAAGTTGGGGAGATCATATTTCTCATGAAGAATGCTTTTTCATAGGGTCTTAGAAGAATGATTAGAACAATTGAATCGCCAAATCCATTTAAATAAAAGAGCTTTGTTTTTATCCATAATTGAGCCAATACCAATGCCCCCCTTATCTTTCCTCTTGATCACTTGCTCCCACTTCACACAATGGATTTTTCTGATGCCATCAACACTACCCCAAAAAAAGTTGCGCTCAATCTTTTCAATACATCTTGCAACTTCTTTAGGGATCTTGAACAACGAGAGAAAATAAACTGCCATGCTCGCAAGAACTGATTTAATGAGAGTGATCCGACCTCCTATATAGAGATGTTTTGCCTTCCATCAAGCAAGTCTCAAGTCAATTTTAGAAATGATTGGCTGCCACATGTGTGTGTGTAATTATTTATTTTTTTGCTTTTTTGTTCCACAAACCACTTGAAGGTCTCTTTATTTTTCACTTTCATTACAACTGAACTACTGCTTGATTTGTTAATCTCATATAATTGAAAACTGATTGTTACTGATGTTTAGTCTAATTGTCAAACTTTGGTTTTCACTATTTTGTTGTGGGTGTCTTGGGTCCCAACAAAATTTGGTTTTGTATGTAGTTTTTACTTATGTTGCTTATCTTTAGTTTCCTTTGCATTGGTCGGCTAATATAGATTTTTGTTATGTTGGTTGTCTTTTTATACTTTAACGGTGCCCTTTAAATCATAAATTATGGTTCATTTCCCTTTCGCTGCCAATTGCAGGTTCATAAAAGCCGAGTTATTATCTCATTTCTTGGGAGCTACTCTGTCATTGAATCTTAACTATTGTCTTCCGTTCAAGGTCAGTGATTTTTAGAAGGCACTGCGTGGCCTATATGCTGTTATGGTTAAAAATTGTGATGTTACCTTTCGAGTATGTTTATGTCATCTATTGGGTCATGGCCTATTAGATGTTTTTAACAAATTATGTAGTAGTTTACAGGCCCAGGCTACAAGGTATCGGTACGACATAATCGGCTCAACATTAACGAGTGGTCCAAGTAAATTTATTTTGGTTTAACATTAGCATACATTCATGCTGTAATAATTGGTACGACTTTCACCAACTTTAATAGTGCAACAGTTAACAATTAACATTTTAAATCATTTTATTGATACCGTGGTAAGTGGTACAAATAAATCGATACGACCGTAATTTATCAATGTAATAATTGGTTTAGTTAATCAATTCTTTTCTTCCCGTACGACGAATATGACGGTACGACTTTTAATATAAGGCGGCCTAAGTTAGGGTACTTTAGTATTTTCACATAACTTGCAATTGTTTATAAATACCCCAAAAATGCACATTAAGGGGATCCTTTTTTCTGTTCCACCTACTTCACTCTCTAAAAACTACTCTCTTACATCATCACATATATCGTCCACATGTCATTTATCTTACAATTTTTTCTACAAACTCCATACTAATTCTCACGCCCGAGTTTCTTTGGCAGACATCATACTGGTGTCCCCAGTTGAACTAGTTCATGCGACCATTTTTCTTTCTAAACAGGATCTCGACATCATCTTGCAACACGGTCAACCGTTGATATTGATTGTTGGAAAAATTGCCCCAACAATTTGGCACCGTCTGTGGGAAACGCAACGAAACTAGCCAATACTAAATCGGTATCGATGGAGTCCGAATCACATGATTCTCACCTTGTAATTCAGTTGTCTCAACTTCAGCAGCAACTAAAAGAATGTGATGAATACTACCTAGAACAAAGTCGAAGACGGGACGATCAATTTAAGACGATTGAGATGGAAAACATAAGGTTAAAATCCCAAGCCGACCATTTCATGAATCAAACACCTTCGAATCCCCTTGGGAATGTCGAACCAGTAAGATATCCTTCCAACAATGGACTTGGAGAATCAAGTCAACAACGCAATCTTTGGAATGCATCCGTACGACCTCACGACTCAAACCATACATCTCATAACAGCACATTGAACATAAACTCAGGTCCGCCTCTATGGAAGGAATTAGAAGCTATAAAAGCATGGATGACTACGGTACCAGGGGTGCCTCCTCCAATCACGAAAACCCCATTGGACAGCTACTTAAAATCGCCATTTACTGACCGTATTTCTACAGTTGAGATACCAAGGAAATACACCGTACCATCCATAGCACCATATTCTGGAAAGGGTGATCCGGAAGACCATGTCAACCAATTTAGGCAACGGGTGGCTGGGTCTTCTGTACCCCCTAGTTTCTTGGAATCTTGCATGTGCCAAAGTTTTGGAGCTACCTTGGCAGGGGCACCACTAAAATGGTATATTGGGTTACCGGACGGAAAGATAGACTTGTTTGTGAAGCTAACAGACTTATTCATAAGTCAACACGTGAGCAGCCGCAAATTACCTAGAAATTCTGAAGAATTGTATGCGATCATCCAAGGACGCACAAAACAATTACGGTCATACGTACACCGCTTTACAGAAGAAAAGGCAGAAATTCCAAACTGCAGCGATGAAGTAGTGCTAAGAGCTTTTTGAAGTGGATTATTAGTTGATAGCGCTTTATACGAACGACTCTTAGAGATGGATTGCAAAACTTTTGAAGATTCTCTTTGTCATGCCAATACGAGATAATGACAGACGTAGTAATGATCATTCCATTCGACCAGTAGGAAGAGCACCGAATCGCAATAATTTACATAATAGAAATCAACCAACAGAAATTGCTACAGTCCAAGACTCCATAGATATGGAACCAGAAGAAGTAGTTGCAATTTTAAAGAGAATGGGTAAGAAGGTTCGATGGCCCGAATGAGTGAAGAACGACATGGACCAATGCAATCTCACAAAGTGGTGCGACTTCCATAGTAATCATGGGCACGACACAAAAGATTGTCGAGGTCTCCGCAAAGAAGTTCTCGAACTACTTAAGAAAGGTCATTTAAAGGATCTCTTAACCGAAAAAGGAAGAACTATCGTAGACCAGAGAGTGAATAGAGAACGTAGTGTTATTCCATCCATACCTCCCTTCTCGGACGCAACTGCAACACGTACCTCAAAGAATCTCCGACCACTAGCTTTAAGTAGTACGAATAAAGAAGATCCGCCAAATGAAATTCTAAGTTATGCTTTCGTATCAACTCAACTGTCCTAAGAAGCAATCTCCAACTGTTCGGCATTAATTGGCTAGGCGATATGCCAAACCACTCAAAAACACTACATATAAATTTTGGTAGAGGAAATCTCAAACCAAATGATAGAGGCAACTCGTAAAATGACACCCAACCCGGTACGACCATATCAGCAGTGTGATCATCTCTCGGAACTTCCATGTCAACTTCATTAGGAATTTGGTATACCTGCCTAATAAGGTTTAAGTGCTCAACACCTATAACACTCCTAGGGTTATGGGACATGATAAAATCGGTTCGTTCACCCTTGGGCAGCCGATCGTTAGACGAAGGTAGACTAGTTTCCTCTCTGATAAACCGAATAGGTCGAGCTACAGAATATGCAAAATCCTCGGTGTTTTCTGAATTAGTAGAATCAACTTTCTCAAAATTGTCGTTCGACTCAAGATCTACATGGCTACTAATTTCCATCTCATCCTTTTCTTGCCAAACAACCACCCCTTCTTTACTTTGAGAATCCGTACGACTAAGCCTAGATGAATGCTCATCCATCTTCCCCAAACAGAATCGAACACAAATCTAGAATAATTATAAGATCAAAGTCTATTTTTTGACAAACAAAAAGTAACAAAAGGTATAATGAAAATCAAGATCAAAAATCTATTTAAACAAGAACATGTATGAACATACGAAGAACAAACAAAAAATCGTAGTTCAAAACATCCAAAGTAATCACAAAAATCCCAGAAGCTGTAAAAACAAAATATAGATCCAACAAAAACATACCTTTAGCACACTGAGGATTCGAACGAAGCCAAGAACGCAAGAGAGAGAACACAAAGAATTCAAAGAAAAATTAGGTTAAAGCAAAAGCCAAAGGTGTAAGCTATGCCTTCAATGTATAATAATATATAGGAACGACTGGTATTTGAAACGACATGACCTTTCGTTCTCCAAACCCTATTGAACACGTGGCATCATTTT
Source organism: Euonymus europaeus (assembly GCA_963580455.1). NCBI lineage: Eukaryota > Viridiplantae > Streptophyta > Magnoliopsida > Celastrales > Celastraceae > Euonymus > Euonymus europaeus. Next base: position 8,590,528 of record OY756957.1, on the reverse strand, counting down.
AGTCGTCGAAAACTAAATAACCCAATAAGGAGAATCACGCTAAACGATCACTTTTGTTACTAAAGCTTTAGGGAATAGCCGAACGGATTTTCTAGTTTTTGTATTTTCTCTGCTGATCTCTTAGTGCCGTTTTTGCTAGTAAAGAAATTGGTTCGACCTATTTGCTGATCTCACATAAATTAAACAATTCGTACGACCAATTTACTTGCCATTCCTATTAATGTTTGAATTGATTCCGTTGTGGATCAGAGACCTAAAGAGAATCAACAATATACCAACCAGCCTCATTGTTTGCCAATATTTTAGTGATTTATGTCATCCTTGCTTGTCGTCTGGTGGCCAAAATATCTTATAATTGGAAAGAAGCTAATTTGCCTACACTTTTGTGCCAATGAATATTTTGGTTTTCTTTCCTTTTAATGCAGATTTGATTGACCTATGTTAACACAAAATGAGGGCCACGTAATTGATTCCATTTTAAAAAAAATCAAACGCCTCCATGATATAAGTTTAAACATTCCAAACTGAAATAGTAGAAATTGGTTCTACTACTTTCGTACGGCACAAGATATTGTTGAATTCACAAAAGAAATTGGTATGAATTCTTAATTGAACAAAGATAGGAAACTTAAAATTCTAGGGACAAGTAACGAAATGACCCTTGTACTTTTAAGAAAAGGCCAGTTGAGCCCCTTTACTTTATTTCGAACCAAATAGGCCCTTCTACTTTGAATAATGGGTCAAGTTAGTCCTTATGCCAATTTTCCATCCAGAATCGATGACGTGGCAGTTAACAAATTACATGTCATTTTTTTGATAAGGGAAAAAAATTATAACATAATAAAAAAGTAAACTCCATCTTCTCCGGTGACACTTGCATCCATCGTCCGACATCCATTTCGAGTCAATGACCTATCAAATTAACGCTCACAACCTCCACAAGTAATTTTAGATCATTAATCGTCACAAAAACCCATTCATGTTGCTCAAATCTGTCTCGAATCACACCTCGAAATTGATTTTAAGTGACCTCCGATTCGGCGACTTTAGGCGACTCCGCCACACGAAACCACCACATATATGTTCTCCAGCCTAATATCTACCTCTCCCACCCATTCACTGCCTATAACAGCCACCATAGACTGGACTTCAAAAGGGAGGGACTGAAATGGAAAAACAATAGTCGCAGCCGCACTGCCATAAAGAGAGAAGCAACACGTTCCCGCTTCTACTTTTGTCGACGATCCGTGAGGTCCTTAGGTCACTAGACATCATTGGCGTCTTGTCTTCTCCACTGGAGAAATCAATTGACGTGGCCTTTACGACATCGGCGTCTTGAATAAAATGTTACTTGTTTTTGTTTTGATTTTTGGTTTTAACTTTTTAGGGATTTTGATTCTATTATTTCCATGTCACACTTAATAAATATATATATTCTTTTCAAAAAATCCATGTCAGCATTTAATAGCCACGTCATCGATTTTTAACGGAAAATTGTTATAGGGGCAAACGTGATTCAAAATTGAAAGTAAGAGGGTCTCTTTGACCCGAAATAAAGTAGAGGGGGCCAACTGACATTTTCTTGAAAGTACAGGGACCATTTCGTTACTTGTCCCAAAATTCTACCTTAAGTTTGCGTGCTAACCCTCTTTTATTGTAATGGAAATAACGGTACTAACAAAATTTGGAACCATAAAAATAATTCGTACGAATTCTTAATAAAACTATAGTAGGAAACTGAAAAGACTACCTTAAGTTTATGTGAACTCTTTTTTGTTATAGTTAGACTGGTGCCACAACCAAAAATTGGAACCACTAAAATAGTTCGTATGGATACCTAATTGAACTAAAATTGGAAACCTAACTAAATTACTTAATTAATTTACACTTGCCATGTATTCAAAAATAAATTTATTCAACAAAATTGATCCCTTCTGATTCGTACGACACATTTCGGCACTTCATGCGACTCAATGGATTATAATCGTCCTTCTGCGAATCCGCTCCGTAGTAGATGCTTAGTCAAAAACTGAATGATCGCCCCACCCGGTGTACCACCGGAAGCACGGTACCGCTGTAAATTCGAGTCCGCTCGAGCTGTGAGTCCACTCGCGAGCCGAGTCAGCTCGTAAGTCGAGTCAGCTAGGAAATAAATCAATTTCTATTTACGTATCAGTACAACACGAAAGTTCACTTGACATTAGTTCAAAAGCATGAATCTTCAGTCTTACAACGACTTAAAGCATGAAGTCTTCAGGTAACATTTAGAATTTTTTCTTTCATTATTTATACTACTCTGTAAGACCAGCTTCGCTCGACTTACAGAGTTGGGGCTTTTGTTATGGTTAAAAATTGTGATGTTACCTTTCGAGTTATGTTTACGTCATCTATTGGGCCATGGCCCATTAGATGTTTTTAACAAATTATGTAGTAGTTTACAGGCGCAGGCTACAAGGTATCGGTACGACATAATCGGCTCAACATTAACGAGTGGTCCAAGTAAATTTATTTTAGTTTAACTTTAGCATACATTCATGCTGTAATAATTGGTACGACTGTCACCAACTTTAATAGTGCAACAGTTAACAATTAACATTATAAATCATTTTATTGATACCGTGGTAAGTGGTACAAATAAATCGATACGACCGTAATTTATCAATGTAATAATTGGTTTAGTTAATCAATTCTTTTATTCCTGTACGACGAATATGACGGTACGACTTTTAATATAAGGCGGCTTAAGTTAGGGTAATTTAGTATTTTCACATAACTTGCAATTGTCTATAAATACCCCAAAAATGCACATTAAGGGGATCCTTTTTTCTGTTCCACCTACTTCACTCTCTAAAAACTACTCTCTTACATCATCACATATATCGTCCACATGTCAATTATCTTACAATTTTTTCTACAAACTCCATACTAATTCTCACGCCCGAGTTTCTTTGGCAGGCACCGTACCGGTGTCCCCAGTTGAACTAGTTCATGCGACCATTTTTCTTTCTAAACAGGATCTCGACGTCATCTTGCAACACGGTCGACCGTTGACATTGATTGTTGGAAAAATTGGCCCAACATATGCTTGACTAAAATATTTGTTGTCCAAGCATTTCATATAATATATCATGTGTATTGTACCATATTTACGTGGTGAGCTTTGTTGGTTATTCTGTTATGTGTTTTAATTTTGATTGGTGGCTTATGGTTTCTAAGAAATTTTGTTGCATGCACTGTTTAATATGCATCTCTGCCTTGCATACTTAGTGGATGAGCAATGGTGAATATATTAAGAGCTGTAAATGCCACATTTCCTTATTTTTCATTTTCATTACAGCTGAACTACATTTGCCTCTATGTTTTCTGGCGTTCAGGTTTGTAATTTATTTTTATGTCTTTCACATTCTCCGATCCTTGCTCTAATTTATGCTATGTTTTTCGTTGTCTCTTATGTTTTTCTACATTCCCATACGCTTTTATGAATTTAATAATGGTTATAAATTTCTTTTTTTTTATCAAGACGAACAATTTTCCTCTAATGTACAATTCATTTGCCAAGCTCCAGGATGTATGTTATGCCGTCTCATAGGCACCTGAATTTATATTGATCTACTATAGAGTTCATGCTTAATGTGGTTTGCGTTTATAACATATGTGGGAAATATTAACCTACATGAATTGGGCAAGAAGTTCATAAATACCGGTGTGATAATTTCATTATGTTTGCTTCTGGGTTTTATTCGCTGGACTCGGTTCCACTTTTATCGGGTCGGTGAGTTTACTTTCCTGGTTCTTTCGTCCCACTGTAGTTGTTGTTGTCATTTTTTTCTTTTTTTTAAAAAAAAAATCATGGGTTGTTGTGGATGCTCAGGTTTTAAAGGAGTTGTCAGGCAAGTTATCGTGTTATTCGTTTTATCCACAGATCTCATCTGTGGGTATAAATTGTTACCTCATGTTCATGATTGTTCTCCCGACCTCTTTCACCCAGCAAAAACCATTGGATTGGACAACCATCTTTTAGATGGAACTTTATTTACCACCCAAGTGGGTGCTGATGTTTTCTTAAAGCCAAATAGGACAACTCTTATTGTTAGCAGTACAAGCCGGTGAGTTCTTCTATTTATGTATTTGTAACATAAATATTTCATTTGGTTACCTCTGCATTTCTTTTACAATGAACTTCTATCTGTAATGCTTGCGTTATTGCCCATCAATTTATGATCTTGAGTTTCTCTTAAGAATTTTATGCATCAAGGAGTGTTCTATGTACTTTACGATGAAGGCAAAGTACAAACCAATCACTTCTTGCAAGTGCTTATGGCACGGAAAATTGATGGGTATAACTACCTCTGTAGAACAATATAGGCACCCATACCAACACCAGTTAAGAGCTTTGAACCGTATGTATGTATGAACTTTTTGAGAACATGAGAAGGCATTTAACTTTCATAGTCAATGTAGTGGAGATATATCAGTTTCAAGTTGGAAACTAATAAATGTAATAAGAAAGGCATAGCAGTATGCTTCGTTTTGTTTTATTAGTCAAACTAATATGGTCGTTGAGACTGAAGAGGAAGAGGAAACAGGAGGAAAAGAATCAACATCACAGGATTCGTTCATTGTTCATTTTATTTCTTCCTTTTCCTTTGGGTTAGTGCTTAGCATTGATGAATGATGACCTTATTTCCCCTCAAGTTAATATGGAATTTGTTGGACATTAGCTTATCTTACATATTGAAGTTATGGGTGGGCAACTGCCCGTTTCTATCTTTAATTTTCTTACTTCATTTCATAGCTTCACAGCATCTTGGTAAATACTCTAAGCAGTAGCAGGTTGCTAGAGAAACAAGATTTTATGGTTCTCTAATAAGGTGAGTCTCCCTTATTTTTTATGTCCAATTGATGCTTATCAATTCAAAGATTAGTTTCTCTAAACACTGTAATCTTTGTTGGGTTTCCTATAAATTCCTATGTAATTATTTATTGGTTGCGTTTTTTTTCCTTCTGCTTTGGCTTCCACTGCTGAACGAGGACCCATAGTGCATCTCTACCATACAATTTTTATTATCAGTATAATTCTCAACCAATTGATGATAAGCATCTCAAATCCCAAATTTTCTACTTAGAAAAATTCGTGATAATCAATTATTTCCTGTTGGACATATGTATCATGTGTTTAAATAAGGTGTTTTGAGCTTCAAATTTATGTAAGCATTGACTATGTATCAAAATTCTCCGCAATGCGGGGTACCCATCTAGTCTAGTCTAGCCAGCAATTCTCACCTGAGGGATCCCGCACCTATATATTTGGCGGGATCCCTCATTTGACCGTCGGATAAATCCGACGGTCACTTTCTTTTTAAGAAAAAAAACCCTGTTAGCCCCTCTTTCTTCCTCACACAAGTCCACCCCTATCTCCTTTCTTGTACTCTTCTTCGCGCAGGTCCCGCTCAGCGCTCTCCTTCTTCTTTGCGATTCTCGTCTAAGCCTTCTCCTTGCTCTTCTAGTGGCTCACCCAGATCTTATCCTTCTTTGTGCACCTCTGCTCATATCTTCACCTATCAAATCATGATTAAGGTTCAGCCATTTTCGACTCCTTGGCCAACTGGTGACCAACCCCACCCCTAGCATGAACATAATCCACCTGCTTCCTCCTCACCAAGCTCCTCAAACTAGCACATCAAGGAGAACCACCACCCTCCTTTTGTGAATTAATCAAATAACCCATCAAGCAAAAACCACAAATTTCAAAGGAAAGATCACAGCTTTTCTTCGTTCTTTTATATAATAATAATAATTATTCACAGAAAAGGTAATCAAAATGTGTACGTAGATTTCCTGAAGATATTATATTGTACATAAACCCCAAAAAAACCTAGGCAATAAAACATGCTCTCCAAACCATTCACAAAGACAATAACAATACGAGATCCGGAGTCAAGACTTAAAGACGAGAAGAATACGAGATCGGGAGATGATAATCAAAGGAGAAGGCTTAAGACGGGATTGGGATTGGGGGAGCTCGAAAATTCGCCCAAATCAGAGAGGAAGGTTGAGATGTATATGGAGATACATTTTTTTTTTTTTAAAAAATAAGGTTGCCAGACCGTCGGATTAATCCGACGGCCTGGACATGGATCCCGCACAACTTAAGCTGTGCGGGATCCCTCATACGAGAATCATCTCTAGTCTAGCCTATCTTATAAAGTTGGTGGATTTGGGGACATATCCTGGAGAGTTCCGGACTATTCACATGCTCCCGCGAAACTGATAGCTACTGTACTCCATTGCTCTCCTCTGGCTCTTATTGTTTTCGAAGAACGACTGCACCCAAAACGACGCCGTACTTGCGAGCAGACCCGCTTCTCTCACGCGAGGAAGGTTGCTTCCCCGGTCTTTCTTCGTTGGTGGCCCACCTTCTGGCTGCAAACACGCCATGTCCCTTATCTGTAGTGGCTACGGAACAAAATCCTTCTTTCTCTTTTTGTTTACTGCGTCTCCAGCTGCTTCGAAGATCTTGGGTTGTTACAAAAGCACCAGGCTCTGTCAATTCCTTTGATATCACGGATAAATAGCAACTGACACTGCTGTTTGCCAATTGACAACAAAACCGGTTAATTCTACGGAGGCGAATTCGGTATTAAGAGCGTCCCAGTTGCAGATCGTGGTAGCTTTTATTCAGCCGCTCTGCTTTCGTCTGACCTAATTCGAATTCGTCCAATCACCAGGTATGAGCCTCTATCGAAGCTTATCGGATATCATCGTTTTGCTTACAGGATATCATCGATTCCGAATTGAACCAGGTTAGGTCTATGTTCGTGATTGAACCATGGCAGTTTTTCACCGATTATAGTTCTTACTCTTTATTTTCCTCTGTTAGGTATATGCTGTGCACAGCTCCTCAAGGAATTTCACCTCTTAAATCCATCCGTTTAATCTCATGGCATGACTTATATTAGATAAGAATTTATACTAAGTATTGTCGAAATCAATCTCTTCTCTGATTCTAGCGGCGCAAATACTCAATAAATTAATTTGTTAGTCTATTTTGTCCATGCGAGCAACAACTTCAACTTGGTAAGAAATTTATTCATCTTTTCTATGATAACTTCTATTTGATAGACAGTCATTATAATTGTTTTTATTCTCAATATGCTTTGACGTCCACTGTTGTTAAGTGTATGTAGTTGTACATGATAGTTTAGTTTCTGCAAGTGCTCCCATCAAAATCATTATCTAAAGTTGTGAGATTAGGGAGATATGCTAAATATTATTTGGATTAGAGTTTTCAAAGTATCTGCAATCCGTCTTATATTTCGATGTTGGATCACCACGATTTACTTCAACTGTCTTATTTGGATTGGGGTGTTCGTTGGTTCATTATTCTCCCCCTTTCCTCCTGCTAGATGGTGTCCTTTAATGGTTGGCTCCTATATTTGGAGTTCTTCTCTTGATTTAAGTTCTGAGAATGCTTGGGTGTTTCACCTTCTTGCTTTTTAATTCCAATTTTGTAATTTACTTCAAACTCTCTTCTGCCGTAGAGATTTTCTACTGGTTCCATCATTATATGCCTGCTTTTAAAAAGAAATCATGTAATAAGTCATCATTGTATGTAGATATATCTCTCTCAAGTGAGTTGCCTCAAAGACAAAGAATTACACTGTTTAACAGCTTCTTTATGAGAGTGTTGAATGTTCATGGCCTCTTGGGGAAATGCCCTCTTATTGGGGGTCCTAAAAATGCAAAAAGCATGTGTATCATTTAGGGGGGAAAATAGAAAAGGTTATTATATAACAATCCCTTTGTTGATCCTTTCCAGATTCTACGTACCTCAGAACATAAATGATGTTAATTCACTTGCTGATTTTAAGTTTTTTTTTTAACGTGTTCTGTTTAAGAATTTTAAAAATTCCCACTTCTAAATTGGGCATTACAATAAACCTTTTTTGGAATTCATAGGCATTTGGTGAAAAGGAAATCGAGTATACGAATTACTATGGGCCAATCAACTACTCGAATGGCTGTTCTTGGAGTTTCCTGATGTTGTAAGGTAAAATACTTTTTATTTTAAATCATTTCATTCTCTTTAATTTTTTTCTTAGTGGTATCTGTTTGACAATCTTTTACTCAAAACTTCATCTGTATGATGTGGATTTTTCGTAGATTATTCACTTGCATGCAAAATATCCTTGATCATAGATTCAATGCGTATTTCATGTTTAATTACAATGAGCTCTGCAGGTTTCCCAATTGGTAAGTGTTGTTCACTTGTACAATCTGCACGCACGTTGTTATCCCTGAAGGAATTCTAGATTAAGACTCTCCTAAGACTACAAACTGTCCCATTTTATTCTACTCATAAGTCTCTTTGTGGATTATAATCAGTTTAGCCTCTAAGGATGATTAAACGCAGTATGCCCTGCTTCAAAGAGAAACAAGGTTGTATTTATAGAGGTCATACAACCAGGTCACATCTTCTGTGTTTAACTGTTTACTTTTAGCATTCCTAATCTTCATAATTGTGCTCTTAACATTTACATTAGCTATATCTCTCTATACTATCATCTTTTGTCCTTATAATTGTTTTGATTTCTTAAATGTCATTACATCTTCAGGCTTATTTTATTCGGTTTCGGTCACAAGTAAGTTTGTTGGATATCGAACATTTTTCTAATTGATGCTTGAGTCAACGCTCCCATTTTTTTATTTTCTTCTGAGGTTTCAGGCCAACATGTGCATTTCTTATTGTGATGGTTTTATGGTTTTATTAGAACACCTTGTAGAATCTTATTGGAAATTAGTACTAAAAAGTAAAAACAGTCTTCCAATTGTTGTTGTAAGAATTTTTGTTTATGCTTACTTTGAGTCCTAACTCCAAGTAAGTGTTTGAAGGATCAAAGGAAGTCTTTATGTTTTTTTCTATGCCAATCTCTCTTGAAAAGTTGCCTACAGATTTGCTTACGGAGCCACTAGAAATATTGGTCTGAAATACTGGAGTGAGCTGCAATGATTTTCTTTTGCTGCCTACCTCTACTGTACTGCTTTTGTTATACCAACTTTTATCTCCTGTTTTTATATGTAATTTTAAAACATCAAAATTTTCACCTCTGTTTAATTTTTATATTGAAAGTCTGTGTTAACAAAATGATTAAACTGATAACTATAGATGTATTTAGTTGTTATTGTGCTGTGTAATTATGACACTAAATGAAGAGCGTATTACATGAACCATCAATTTCTTATGCCCGGGGCAATGACAAAACTCTCAATAGTTCTTAATTTTCCCTTATAGCTCTTAAAGAGCTCTCAATTTCATCAATGGCTAAGACTTCTTTTTATTTTATTGTGTTAAATGTAACCCTTTTATACGTTCAGCTAAAGTTGTGTGGACATAAAGTATGCAAGAGTCCTACTTTAATTCTTTGATATTGAGATTGGCGACTTGTGATGTAGTTGTGTTGAATTTTCAGGCCATTGTGTTTCTTTCAGGCCATGGCTGCCAATGATTGGAGACTCTTTCCAGGATACTGAGGTATATTCACCATTTTTATCTACCTTGTACACTCTCTGTGCTTTTGTACCTGTTTAGGCTGAGCTATGGGAGGGAACACCTTGTACTGGAGGTCTCTATTGCAAGCGGATTTGTGCCGGTAGCTTCACTGAAATCTTAAAAGGAGATGTCATGGACCAGAATGTGCTGGGTAGTTTGAGGAATCTAGGACAGTCTATACTGGAACATATTCACGTATTATTCTGTTTTTGTTTTTTTTTGGTTTTGTGATAAATCATGTTTCCAAACTTTCAGAAATGAGTTTTATTGTTAAATTGGAATAATCATCTCTCAGTTCCTTATAGGCGAGAAATGGAAAATTACTTTGAGCAATTGAATATGTACATTAATCCACATTTAACATTGTGTGTTTCTAAAGTGGCTAAACAATAAATTTCGAATTTGATGAGGGGCTGACTTCCTTTTTATTTAAATAATGGTATCTGGTGTTGCTACAAGTTCCCTGAAGTCCCACTAATGGTTTAGTGGCTGAGTGGTTCAAGTCTCACCACCCCTCCGGAAGGAGTTTTACCCATGTTAATAGAGAAGTTCCCTGATAAGCATTGGAGTATAACTTTGCTTAAATAGATTTTCCAAATCAGACCTGCATATAGGCATTGAGCTCTTTCTTCTTTTCTTCCTTTTCGATTTTTGTTTGTTATTTCTCTTTTTTCTTTTTGCTGTGTTTCTTACAATTTGCTCAATCATTCGTATGGCAGGTAATTGAGTTTGTTTTCCAGCAAGAACGGGGTGAGGTCGGATCTCTGGAGAATTATTCTAAGAATGTTCTGGCTGGAAAAGGACAAGGGACGGCCATTACTGCTCTTAAAGACCTCTCAATTTCATCAATGGCTAAGACTTTTTTTTTATTGTGTTAAATGTAACCCTTTTATACATTCAGCTAAAGTTGTGTGGACATAAAGTATGCAAGAGTCTTACTTTAATTCTTTAATATTGAGATTGGCGACTGATGATGTAGTTGTGTTGAATTTTCAGGCCGGGCTGCCAATGGAAGGTTCATATTCACCATTTTTATCAACCTTATGGCTCTCTGTTCTTTTGAGTTTGTATATTTTTGTTATTCATGAATGTAATTTGCATCCATGAGACAAAGAGAGTTTGTTTATATGCATGATCTGTAATTTATGTCAATGTAAGATTCATATTCCACAGAAAAAGGGAACAGCATGAGCCACAAAGACAATTTATGGAAATTGTGTGTTGTCTCCTTTTCTCATCTCTCAACCTTGCGATTCATTATTTTATATGAACAGTGCCTGGGAAATATATGATTGAAATATTTTTCTATTAAGAGTTTATTCTCGCATTAATTCTGTTGTTTGTATTTTTTGGAAAAAATTTGGAGTTTCTTTGTGGCATTTTTTTGTCCTTTTTTCTGGGAACTGTTTTTTGGCTATTGTGTGCATTCTTGTGTGCATTCTTAGCGATTGTGAGCGAGGGAGGCAAAAAGGTGGGATTTTATGGAAGGTTTTTTATGGGCATCTCGGTGATGATTTCATAGGTATTTTTGGTGTGTTGTACTTTGGATCTTAAGAGATTGGGAACTTAAACGAGTTATATGGAGGAGAACGTTCATTACTTGGTGTCTACGGGGTAATCTTGCTTCTGCATCCATTATGCCTGGTATTGGGTAATATGAAGGGTATTTTGTGAAGAAAAAAAAATTATGCCATTTTCTTTGATTCCTTTTGTTAATGCTCTTTGATTTGTGTTTGGAATGTATTTTACTATTTTAGAGAAGTGAGAGGAGACAGAGAGTCGGTAAACTTTCTTTGTAACTTGCCTCTGCTGGGTTTGAAATTCAGATGGCAGTATGGATAACACTGTCTATTTTCGTTTATGATTACTAGGGACTTGAATGCATCATACTTTTGTGGCGAGATAACTTCGTAATTTTTTGAATTTATATTTGCAGATTTGCCCCAAATTTTTTTTTTTTTTTTTTTGATCTCCAAACTAGCTCATCATATTGAAAGATTAACATCCTGGATTACAAAATGAGGATATTCCTCAATAAGAAAACAATTTAATATCTTGAATTACAATATGAGAAATTTCATGAGGACATTCCTCAATAAGAAAACAATCATACTCTTACCTTAAAGCTAAACACGTCAGTCCATGAGCTATCAAGTTGGCACTTCTCCGGATATGACTAATTTCTGCATGTGAAAACCATTGTAGCTTAGATTGAATTGCAGTAACAATCACACCATAGGGTAAGAAATTTAGTATCCTTGAGAGCACATGGTTGATCACAATAAAAGAATCGGATTTCGCCATGATATTCGTAAATCCACAATCCAACGTAACTTGTAATCCAACCCAAATTGCCCCAATTTGTTGGACGTTATTAATCATCAATCATGGAGACCAATGCAGTTCGTTTTTCCTCATTACTTTCAAGAGTGCCATTCATGTTCTTCTATGTAGGATTTTCTAGGATTGGTCTTATATTAAAGAAATTGTCTTGTGTATGCAAATCTTTTAATCAATTTTTCCTCAGCTTTTACTCTACCCAAATCCTTTAGATCCACTCAATGGTGATGCAGCTTCATTGATTATGAAGAAGAGACAACAGTTTGATCAAAAAGTAGGAAGGTACAATTTTTTTTTCCCTCTACCATTCTGCTCTCATCTTGAGTGAATTTTTTCCCCTCTACAAATCTCTTTTATTAGCCGATAATGCGAGGAAGTGTTTTTGAGTCAGAGCTATGTCTTCGGCAAGGAATGTTAATTTTTTCTGTTTTTCGTTTAACTGGGACCTGTTAGCGATATGAGAAAAAGGAGAACATCATGAACTCGAAATCTGCCGATGACAGTTGTGAAGAGGAGATCAGTGATCAGGAAAACGGATCAAGTTACAATGAAGTTGCTCGCCCCATACACCCAAAATAAAGTTAGATGTTCGTTAATCTTCCTGTGGAGGGGTAATGTGATCTCCTGTTTGTTTTTTCATGGTAGTGTTAGTACCGCTATGCTGATAGATAGATGGAGAATGCAGCGTCTCGAATTCAGGATCCATGAATTCTTGGATAACTAATCGGTAGCAAAAGATTTGTCACTGTGAATAATAAAATTGTACGAGAACAAATTATAACCTAGTGTATATATATAGTTTATGGCATTATGCAAAAATTTAAACCATGGCAAGGATACCTGAATGCCCCATAATTTCAAACTCTTCCTCCCCTCTTTTTTTGGCTTCTCCTTTTTGGTTGTCTTCTCCCAAATGTTTTCATAATCCAGTCATATCTCAATGTGGTGAACCGGAGCCCGATGACTACTCCAACAATTAGCCCACTTCCATATCCTATCAGAACAACCATCCAAAAAATATATTCTAAGGAATCTGATCCTTGATCATCTTCAGCAGTTGGCGGAGGCGGAGCATTTCCACACACATTTGACAATGGCTTCCCACATAATCCCAGGTTGTCCTTGTATGAACTGTTCTCATATGTTCCAAACTGTTTTCCTTGTGGTATAGGACCCACTAGCTGGTTGTGTGAGACATTGAAGAATGAAAGAAACGTAAGCTGCACCATTTGCTGCGGAATTACTCCAGTGAGCATGTTGCTCGAAAGATCTAATGATTCAAGCTCCTTCAAGTTTGCTATTCGTGATGGGATTTGCCCCGACAGATGATTGCTGGAAAGGTTTAGTGAATGGAGCATCTTCAAAGTAACGATGGATTCTGGTATATCTCCTTCAAATTTGTTGACTGAAAAATCAATAGCTGCCAAGATATTTGGGATCTTCGTATAATCTGTGTCCACCCCTTTGTTAATCATACTCAACTGGTAGTAGTAACAGATTGGAGACACGTAAGTAATCTTGTAACCATGAGACCACACAGTTGTACTTTTATCCTCCATATATGAAAACTGAGATTTATCAACAGTTCTCATGCTATTCCAGTTCTGAAAGTAGTCGGATGGCAGGGCACCTGTAAAACCATTGTAGGAGAGATCGATAACTCGCAACATGGAAAAATCGAAACCTGTTGTCGGCCTGCCAATTGCTCCAGAAAGTTTGTTGGATCTCAAGATGAGGACCTTCAGATTTGGCAAAGTTCCCAACCAAGAGGGGAATTTATCGGCAATTTTGTTTTCTCCGAGTTTAAGAATCTCCAATGTGATTTGATTTGCCAATGACTTGGGTATCTTCCCCTGCAACTTATTATGACTTAAATCAATCATCTTCAGCTTACTTCCGTTTTTGAATGTTTCAGGAATGGTTCCATGGAGAGAGTTGTATCCCAGATTCAATAGTAATAATGAATTTTCCATGTTGAACAAGCATTGCGGAAGCATGCCACTCAAGTTGTTGTGAGATAAATCGAGGAAATAAAGGTGTAGATTGCATAACATCAGTGGAATTTCCCCAGTTAAACTGTTGTTTGAGACAGAATACGCAACAACGGAAGTTGGTGGTATAGGGACTGATCCTTGCAGCTTGTTGGATTGCAATTCTAAAAATTGTAGTTTAGACATGCTCGAGACTAACGAAGGTTGCTCAAAGCCAGTCAAAGAATTGAAATAAAGTCCAAGATACCACATAGTTTCTCTACCTGTGTTCCACAACCAATTTGGAATTGGGCCATGGATGTTGTTTCCACCGAGATTCAATTTCTCCAACTTGTCTTGGTATCTGAGGAAGTTCGGGAATTCCGTCAAGTTGCATGAATCGAGTTCCAACAGCTTCCACTTTGGAAGAGTAGCGTTCAGACTAGTTTCGATCACTGATGAAAAGCTGTTACCTGATAATCCAAGCCATGTGAGATTCTTAAGGTTGAAAAACATGTCCAGATTCAAAATACCGCTTAAGTGATTGAGGTACAAGATAAGTTGTTCAAGGTTCAGTAGCTTAGAAATTGAATCTGGAATGGGGCCATGCAATTCATTATCGCCAAGCTCCACGAGAGTTAGTTCGGTGAGATTAGCCAGCCAATGTGGAATTCGACCGGTTAAATGGTTCGAAAGAAGGATTAAACTTCTAAGTTGGGTAAGGTTTCCAAGAGATGGGGATATTTCACCGGTTAAACCACAATAAGCAAGACTCAAAAGAGTGAGCTTGTTTTGGTTACCAACCCAAGACATGGATCCCCCACTGAGATTATTTTTAGAAAGTGACAATTGAGTAAGCTGCGTAAGGTTTGCCAATGAAGAAGGGATTTGGCCTTGAAAGTTGTTATACTGCAAAATTAGAATTCTGAGGTTGGTAAGGTTTCCGAGCGAAGATGGGAGTGGGCCATAGAAATTGGAGTCTCTAATATCCAACTTGGCCAGTGAATGAAGGTTGCCAATTGAATTAGGTACTGGACCCGAGAAATTGGTGCTCTGAAGCCATAGTATCTCAAGGGGTGAGCCCCATTGAAATTCAGGTAAATAACCTGTAAGATTTTCATTTACCGGCACACTGAGCTGCTCGAGGTTTGGTAGATTGAAAATTTGCATTGGAAATAGACCAAACATTCCACAGTTTCCGAGATAGAGAGATCTCAATGAAGACAGATTTGCGATGGAGTCGGGGACTTCAGAAGATATGTCTACATTAGCAAGGCTAAGCTCCTGGATGCTAGTTAAGTTTGCAACTAACCTTCTGAGACCAGGACTTTTGAGCTGCAAATATTTTCCAAACGACAAATCTACACCTCCAGTTAGATCAAGAAAAGTCAATCTGGTTAGCTCTGAAATTTCCAATGGGATTTGGCCATAGAATCCAGAGAAGGCGAGGTTGAGGTGTGTTAGCATCGAAAGATGGCGAAACCCAGATGGGATTTGAGAGTAGTTGAAGTCGTTATCTGCAAGGTTAAGCGTTTGAAGCTGAACAAGTTGGAAGAGGCTGCTGCTGGAGTCGATGGAACCATAGAGGCAGCTACTACTGAGGTCGAGGCCAATCACTCGGCCAGTGCGCTCATCACACTCAACTCCATCCCATAAGCAGCAATCCATGGTCTCTCCTCGTTGATTCCATGATGTCACCTTCGGATAAGCAGAAGGATCACTAGAAGCTGACTTGTTTAGGACAAAGCTTTGCTTGAATTGCAGCAAGGCAGATCTCTCCTCACCGTGACATAGAGGGGACAAGGAAGTGGATAACTCTATTTGATTAAAGAAAGACGGTAAGAAGAGCAAACCCAGAAATCCGAAGGCATTCAGTATTGAATTAGCCATGGTTTTTTATGAGTTGAAGAAGAAAAGTGATTTGAGTAGCCTTTTATAAACACATTAAACAAATTATGTATCGTCTTAAGCATGTAACCGTGATAAAGTGCAAGTCTTTGGTGAAATGAAGACTTTGAAGTGATAAAGTCCAAGTCTTCTCCCTCAATTATAGTTTATTTCTCCACAAGATATTTGTCTATTTCTAAAAATGTCATTCAGAGGTTGCAATTTTCAAGTCAATGAAGGTTTCTCATGCCCGACATTTATGCCATGCATTTGCCTAGCTTGACGGGCACGATGACGGTTGGTTTTTATGACATAGACAGACAAGTTCTCTCTTTTTATTTTTGTAAACGAAAGAAACAAAGAAAAAAGATCCACTAGTTGAAGCATCATATATAGAAAGAAGACTACTGAACTTGCATATTATTTTCCTTTTATTTGTTTTAATAATTAAGATATGTGGCATAATCATCCAGAAGTTAGTTATGTACGTTTGCGTGGTTGCAATCGTAATTGCTTGCAATTTGAGGCTAATATGATTTGGGAAAAATCAATTTGAGACTTCGAAGGGATAAAGTCCAAGTCTTCTCCCTCAATTATAGTATATTTCTCAGCAAGAAATTTGTCTCTTTCTAAAAATGTCACTCCTAAAAGATAGGTTACAAAGCATTTTAAGTCAATGAAGGTTTCTCATGGCGGACATTTGTGCCATGCATTTGCCTAGCTTGACGGGCACGATGATTGCTGGTTTTTGTGACATAGACAAACAGATGCTCTCCTTTTGTTTCTATGAAAGAAAGAAACAAAGAAAGAAGATCAACTAGTTGAAACATCATATATAGAAAGAAGACTACTGAACTTGCATGTTATTTTCTTTTTATTTTTCCTGATAATGAAGATATGTGGCATAATCATCCAGAGGTTAGTTATGTACGTTTGTGAGGTTGTAATCGTAATTACCTCCAATTTGAGGCTAATATGATTTGGGAAAAATCAATTTGAGAATTTGAAGGGATAAAGTCCAAGTCTTCTCCCTTAATTATAGTTTATTTCTCCACAAGACATTTGTCTCTTTTTAAAAATGTCACTCATGAAAGAGAGGTTACAAAGCATTTGAAGTCAATGAAGATTTCTCGTGCCGGACATTTGTGATATGCATTTGCCTAGCTTGATGGGCACGATGATTGTTGGTTTTTGTGACATAACAGACAGGTGCTCTCTTTTTGTTTCTATGAAAGAAAGAAACAAAGAAAGAAGATCCACTAGTTGAAGCATCATATATAGAAAGAAGACTACTAAACTTGCATGTTATTTACCATTTATTGTTCTTGATGATTAAGATATGTGGCATAATCATCCAGAGGTTAGTTATGTACGTTTGTGTAACGCCCCGTCCCACGAAACCCTAATTACCGGGCTTGTAGTCCAGAACGCTACTTATTTTTCAGTATAAACTCACCATTATATTTAAACAGATCCACTGTAAGAAATAATTCCACCAAGTTAATACTGACATAACCTGAATTTAATGCGTCATCTTATATATTTTAAATAAGCAGTAACCTTCAATTAATATCCTCTAAGAATACTACCGTAAATCCTATACTTCTCATCCGGGTTTTTCCGCGTCTACATTTATTACTACACATCAAAGCTGTTAATTATAAGTGCATAAATAAATGAAAAACTTAATTGATTAATCTTCTGTGAAAATTAACTCCTGTCACATGAGCATCTTCTTCATGGATCTACGGCGACACCATCAACTCCTAGCTCAGCATAATCATCTAAGAATTCAATACCTGCATCACGGAACATAGTGAGCCGAGGCTCAGCAAGTAATACTTATGCATGAATGCACATGAACATCATCATTAGAAGACAATCAGCCATTTAAATTATTTTTTTCAGTACTCGGGCCCTTAACCTAGATACACTGCTACAGAGCAACCGGTCGGGATTTTCCTTATATTAAGTATTCTACCAAAGAACACTTTTCAGTCATAATACATTTCCATTTTCATTTCCGGTACCAATTTCCTTTCATTTTTCTTAAATGCATGTGTCATGTATGCCATGATATGTTATGTTTCATGCAATACAACCATTAATTGTCATATCTAAATAACATCACATAACAGTTCACCATTCACAAATAACTCATCATCGTCAGTTCAGCCTCATATTAATATATATATACATTTCATCACATGACAGTTCACAATCAACCAGTACCAAAATCACCGCAATTAAGTTGATGTCTATAATCAACAGAGTCGATACAATTATTATTATAACAATATCAATCTCATTACCACAAATTAATCATACTAACATATATATATATATATACATACCTTATAAATATAATACACATACAAATACAGAAATTGTAAAATTAACAATCATTCAGCATGTAATTCCGTGACACAGGTGAGTATTACTTACTTTAACGTGTTCCCGTAAGTTCCTGATATTTTTGACTATCGAAATTTGTCCCTGAAATCCATAATAATACCTAAAGTCATTAACGTTTATTCTTATTATTTCTCGTTAATTAATTTAAAAAAACTTAAGTGATAGGTTCCTAATACCCATATAATATCCATAATCACTTATTAGTATTCTTATTTTTAATCAATTCATTTTATCTATACCATTAACATTAATTAATACAATTAAAATTAATCAATCTAAATAATCACAACCGGGTCAGGCAGACCCGGTCGCTCTTCTTCTTCTTCGCACGAGGGAATCTGACAGACCCTCCGGGTTTTGTTAACGGGTCGTCGCCTATGGTGGTGCGGTGGAGGTCACGAACTGCCTTAATCTACAGAGGGAGGAACGGTGAGTTTAGTGCTGGTTTTGTTTACCTGAGAGGTTGCCGGACGTGCGCTTCAAAGTCGTCGGCCCCGAGATCTTCCACGTCGTCGTTGAGAGCTCAAACCGGCTCCGTTCTTTCCAAAATTGATATCAATGGTTTCGTCTCGTCATTCCCGTCCTTCTCATGCTACCCGTTTCCCGATTCATCGTCGGAGCAGGGATTTCGATTTTCGTCCGCCGCCTCCTCCTTCTCTTTCGTAATTTTTTTTTCTTTTTATTTATTTATTTAGGTTTTCTCGATTTCTGTGCTGGTATCCATATATTTATATATAAAAATTATATTATTAGCCTTTTACTATTGTGTCCCTACCCTTCCACGTTATTTACCAAATAGTCCTATTTAATTTATAATTTTGCCATTAACTTCTCTATCTCTTAACTCCTAAAATTCACATCAATTTCATCCTAACTCCGTCCCCGACGATCTTTATGCACATAATTTTTATTTATCGTATAGAATTTAATAAAAAAATAGTTTGATTCTATTTAATTCCAAACATCTTAAAACACTCTGAATTATTATGATCCTATTTAACACCTATAATTGTCATATGTCACTCGTACTCTATTTTGTACGCTATTTGAAGATTCGGGATGTTACAGTTTGCGTGGTTGTAATCGTAATTGCCCGCAATTTGAGGCTAATATGATTAGGGAAAAATCAATTTGAGACTTTGAAGGGATAAAGTCTAAGTCTTCTCCCTCAATTATAGTTTATTTCTCTGCAAGACATTTGTCTCTTTCTAAAAATGTCACTCCTGAAAGAGAGGTTACAAAGCATTTTAAGTCAATGAAAGTTTCTCGTGCCGAACATTTGTGTCATGCATTTATCTTGCTTGACGGGCACGATGATTGCTTGTTTTTGTGACATAGATAGACACATGCTCTCTTTTTGTGTCTGTAAAAGAAAGAAATAAAGAAAGAAGATCCACTAGTTGAAGCATCATATATAGAAAGAAGGCTACTCAACTTGCATGTTATTTTCCTTTTATTTTTTCTAATAATTAAGATATGTTGCACAATCATCCAGAGGTTAGTTATGTACGTTTGTGTGGTTGTAATCGTAATTGCCTGCAATTTGAGGCTAATATGATTTGGGAAAAATCAATTTGAGACTTCGAAGGGATAAAGTCCAAGTCTTCTCCCTCAATTATAGTTTATTGCTCTGCAAGACATTTGTCTCTTTCTAAAAATGTCACTCCTAAAAGATAGGTTACAAAGCATTTTAAGTCAATGAAGGTTTCTCGTGTCGGACATTTGTGTCATGCATTTGCCTAGCTTGACGGGCACGATGATTGCTGGTTTTTGTGACATAGATAGACAGATGCTCTCCTTTTGTTTCTATGAAAGAAAGAAACAAAGAAAGAAGATCAACTAGTTGAAACATCATATATAGAAAGAAGACTACTGAACTTGCAGTTATTTTCTTTTTATTTTTCCTGATAATGAAGATATGTGGCATAATCATCCAGAGGTTAATTATGTACCTTTGCGAGGTTGTAATCGTAATTACCTCCAATTTGAGGCTTATATGATTTGGGAAAAATCAATTTGAGAATTTGAAGGGATAAAGTCCAAGTTTTCTCCCTCAATTATAGTTTATTTCTCCAAAAGACATTTGTCTCTTTTTAAAAATGTCACACATGAAAGAGAGGTTACAAAGCATTTGAAGTCAATGAAGATTTCTCGTGCCGGACATTTGTGATATGCATTTGCCTAGCTTGATGGGCACGATGATTGCTGGTTTTTGTGACATAACAGACAGGTGCTCTCTTTTTGTTTCTATGAAAGAAAGAAACAAAGAAAGAAGATCCACTAGTTGAAGCATCATATATAGAAAGAAGACTACTAAACTTGCATGCTATTTTCCTTTTATTTTTCTTGATAATTAAGATATGTGGCATAATCATCCAGAGGTTAGTTATGTACGTTTGCGTGGTTGTAATCGTAATTGCCCGCAATTTGAGGCTAATATGATTAGGGAAAAATCAATTTGAGACTTTGTAGGGATAAAGTCTAAGTCTTCTCGATCCCTCAATTATAGTTTATTTCTCCGCAAGACATTTGTCTTTCTAAAAATGTCACTCCTGAAAGAGAGGTTACAAAGCATTTTAAGTCAATGAAAGTTTCTCGTGCCAAACATTTGTGTCGTGCATTTATCTTGCTTGACGGGCACAATGGTTTTTGTGACATAGATAGACACATGCTCTCTTTTTGTGTCTGTAAAAGAAAGAAATAAAGAAAGAAGATCCACTAGTTGAAGCATCATATATAGAAAGAAGGCTACTGAACTTGCATGTTATTTTCCTTTTATTTTTCCTGATAATTAAGATATGTTGCATAATCATCCAAAGGTTAGTTATGTACGTTTGCGTGGTTGTAATCGTAATTGCCTGCAATTTGAGGCTAATATGATTTGGGAAAAATCAATTTGAGACTTCGAAGGGATAAAGTCCAAGTCTTCTCCCTCAATTATAGTTTATTTCTCCGCAAGACATTTGTCTCTTTCTAAAAATGTCACTCCTAAAAGATAGGTTACAAAGCATTTTAAGTCAATGAAGGTTTCTCGTGCCAGACATTTGTGCCATGCATTTGCCTAGCTTGACTGGCACGATGATTGCTGGTTTTTGTGACATAGACAGACAGGTGCTCTCTTATTGTTTCTATGAAAGAAAGAATCAAAGAAAGAAGATCCACTAGTTGAAGCATCATCTATAGAAAAAAGACTACTGAACTTGAATGTTATTTTCTTTTTATTTATAACTAAGATATGTGGCATAATCATCGAGAGGTTAGTTATGTACGTTTGGGTGATTGTAATTGTAATTGCCTGCAATTGGAGGCTAATATGATTTGGGAAAAGTCAATTTGTATCAAATTCACTTAATTTGCTTATTGTTTTCTTTAAGTAAACAGAAGAATTTTATGGATAAGAGTCATTCATTGATTTTTTTGTAAATAATTTTATTTGATGAATCCCAAGGGCAGATAGCCACATAGGTATGGAGGGGTTGAATTAGGCGGAGGTGGGGTCTGGGTTGCAGGTGTTATACAATATCGGAGAGTTGAAAGGCACTGTGGAGATATTGGTGAAAAAGTACAAGGAAATGGCTGCAAAGAGTATGGGGCTGCATTGGATATGAAGGCAATTACGGGCGGAGGCAGCGGATATGGGCCAGGAGGTGTGAGAGGCAGTGGGACGCCGCAGATTGGTGGTGGGGTGAAGGCCAGGGAGGCACTGTGGCAGAGGATGGGAAGTTGTACGGACCGGCTACATTCAATTGTTGTCGCTGTGTGGCACTTGCAGAGAGTCTTGTCCAAGAAGAGGGACCCATTTACGCATGTTGTTGCTGCTTGACGAGGCTATTAAGGTACAAGTTACTTGGTTTGTGATATCTTACTCCCTCTATTGCTTGCTTTTACATGTTTTGGTTGCTGAGACTTCATAGGGAAAAAAATCTAGGAAATTAAAATTTTGACATGGGAATTCAGGAAACTAGAAGCTTTGAAGAATTTAGCCTAATATATTTTTATGGGTCTTGGTATTTCAACCATGATGAATATTCTATGGAGTGTAATGATCATCCTTTTTCTTATGAACAGAATTTCTTTATCTGCGATGCATTGCACTGTTTTCAGTGATGTTTAAGTAAACATAATGTTCTAACACGGGCAAAGCTATGGGTTAACGTGGATGAATCCTTTGGTCTTTTTAGGGTGAAATGTTGATACCTTCTGCAGTTGGAGAAGGAAAAAAGAAAGAACGAAAGAACAATCCTGTACAACAGTTGCCAATCATAAATTTATCAAATGAAAGGATGTAATAGAGAGAGAATGCAATTGAATCTGCATAGAAAAATGTTGGCATTGGAAATATAAAAATATTCAAAAACAAGAATGAGATTTCATTGATTGCAGGTAAGAGTAACACCTTGTGTTTGAGAGTTGAGTAATGAATGTATTTGAATAAATAGCTAGAAATTGAGTGGCAGCAGGATGAGTAGTTATTTTTCATAAACATAATAGCTTCTTCATGCTTTAGTTGCAATTCTGTTTTTATTGGCTAAAATCGGCCATGAAAATGTCCTTTCCAGTGTATAATCATGGGAGTACTACATTAGGATCCATATTCCTAATTTCGTTTTCTTGTCATTTTCCTACATTGTTCTCTGTTCCGCTAAGTTAACTATTACTTGGTTAAGAGGGCGATTTCATGTTAACGGATAGAGTCTGGGAAGCGATTGTAAAAGCTTTTGCTGGCCAAATGAAGTCCGCTTTCACAGCATCAAGTTTTGTCAAAGAAATATTTACCACGGGGTATCCAAAGCTCTTTTCGATGATAGAAAATCTGCTTGAAAGAATTTCACTTGACACAGATGTGAAAGGGGTTTTACCTGCTATTAGTTCAGAAGGAAAGAGTCAGATGGTTGCAGCTATTGACATATTCCAGATGGCTTTCTTGGCTCTATGTTTAAGTCGTTTGTCAGATCTTGTGAATTCTATCTTTCCAATGTCAAGTCGCGGAAGTGTGCCTTCCAAAGAACAAATATCCAAAATTATATCACGCATTCAGGAAGAGATTGAAGCAGTTCAGTTGGATGTGCATTTGACTGTTCTTGTGCTGCGTGAAATTGGCAAGATTTTCCTTTTGCTTTCACAACGAGCTGAGTACCAGGTAAGTTTCCTTTTACTTGCAAAAAATAAAATAAAAAATGCATTGCTGCTGCCTTCTTGTGATTCATCTTCATCCTTCTTGTAATTCCTCATCTTTATTCGAGGAGTCAGTTACTATATGGCACATGAACAATGTTTTATGTTCTCATTAATTCATTGAATTGATTCGAGGGAAACTCTATCACTTTCTTAAGGAGTAGGATGCTGCTAGTTTGTATCTAAGTAGTCATCTCTTATGTGATGCGTGAAACTAAAGGATATCGTGTAATGCATTGATTCATTCCTTGATGAATCTTTCCTTTTTGGGTTTTTTTTGCCGTAACTGATTTGATGTGCTCTGTAAGCTTGTCATCTTGGTACTGATAAGTAACAACACAGCAGAAATAGAGGAACAGGTTTGTCTGTATTATTTATCAAGGAAAAACGAGCAGTGGAAATGAACAAGCAACCCTAGTTTTTGAGGAACTAGGAACCTCCACAGAATACTCTCCACCCAAAAGATACCCCAATACCACTGCCACTACCCTGCTATAACAGACTCACAAACAGACAAACAAGTAATACAAAATGATGACACCTGGACTCATCCAGACCCTCCACTTGTCTCACCTACATGCTTCTTCCCTTTTCTCATATATTGCCTAGTGAAGACTATCAGTTACTCTTGCTATTGTTTTGTCTGTCCTTTTTTCTAAATAAAAAAAAAATCTTGCCATAAGTGTACAGGTAAAGCATAACTATATATGGATCCAGTTGATTATGTCATCCTTCTTGTCATATTTTTTCAATTATTTTCTTATTCTGTTGATGTTATGCGATTTGTTACTAACTAGATTTTGATGACAGATTTCTACAGGCCCGGAAGCATGCCAAATAACAGCTCCCGCTACCCCAGCCCAAGTCAAGAACTTCATATTGTGTCAGCATATGCAAGAGATCCACACACGCATATCATCTATGAATATGATTACTGAGCCTCCCAGTTTTGCTGCAGATGTGTTGTCACCCACTCACCCTTGCTGGGTTCAATTTATGGGGTTGCGTGTGACTCTGTCACACCCTTGTTCCAAGCAATGATTGACCGTCTTGAATCTTCAATCTTGCTAATTCATGAGCAGAACTTTGGCGTTCTTGGCAAAAATGCTTTACCTTACATGGAAGAGTTTCAAACTTCAGTAACTTCCTTCCAAACTAGCTGATCACAACTATCAAATCCCAAAGAAAAGAAGCTTCGACTCAAGTATCTTTGAAAGATGAAATCCAATTTGTAAGCAAATAGCAGGTGATGGAAGTATTAGAACTTGTCTACTGATTGGATTATTCAGCAGTAAAGGTACCATCTTGAGAGAGGTCAAGGGAGGAGCAATCAGGGATTTTGAGTCGAGAGAGGTCAAGGGTTTGGCTCTTGGGTTCGATGATGTGGTCAGAAGCATGGCCCATTAACCATACTGCTAATCATATTTATAGTTTCTTATTAATCTCAATTCAGCTGAGACTTTACAGTTGAAAATTTAGTTGATGCGCACGCGTTCCTTGAGATCATACCGACAAAAGCTTGGGCATAGGTTGATTCCCTTGAAGAAATTAATAGCTATTGCTTTAGATAATGCTAAAGGAATTGGAAACATTCTCTCTCAAGGTAATTGTAATTTCCCCAATTACAATGACCATCCAATTACTAATAGAAGAACATAACACAGAGGGTCACTTCACGCAAAAATGTTATACCAAATTTGCAGCTCAAAGTGAAAAATTAAGAAAAGAATGTTACTAGATGAGAATGCTTTTGATAGATTAAGGATGTCGGGGGGAGAAGGGGTCTGACAACAAACGCATACTAGAGAAACTATCAAAAAAAAAAAAAAAAAAAAAAGCGCCTCCATACTCATCTCTCACTGTAGAACCCAAAAAAAAAAAAACCCTTCTGGATCCCAATTAGAGCAGATGGTTGACAAAGCTGAAATTAGGCACCAAAAAGGGGCCCGGAAAAAGGTGGTGGTGTAGATTTGAGATTTTCTCATTTAGAATTGGTTGGGTTTAAATTAAACCAACTCTTTTGACTCTCTTTTTTCAATATAAAAATGTGTGGTCGAAGGTTATGAATTTTTCCCTCTTGATAATTTAAGACATCATTGAGCGATGGAATTTATAATTTGTTTCCATGGCCAAGGCAATGACTTGGTATTTTTAAGATTTTTTTTCCCAAATATTTTAAGGGCATGTTAGGTTGCTTTTTTTTAGAACTCTCGTGTCATTTTTAAGAGTTAGCATTCCAAAAATTTCAAAAAAACCTTTATTTTTGAGGTAAAGTTGTTCCTCAAGCGTTGCAGAGCATAGTGTTACATTACATTATAAAGAGACCACCTGTCAAAGTGATTCTCTTAATTGCTCTCCAGATCCTACCTGATTCTAAACGGCTCTTTTTATTTGTATTTATGTCAATATTTCATTTGTATTTATGACAATATGACCGTTAGTTTAACGATCATAATTCTAGCCCTGTATATATATTGACTGCGTGTGACTCTGTTCATATCATATGAATATTCTCAGTTCAAACACTTGCTGTCTAATTCTTTTATGGTATCGAAGCAGGTCGACAACTCCAACCCAACTTCTGCTTCCTCGCCTTTTAGCTCCATGTCTACTACTAGCACTAGTCAATCTGGAGAAGAAATTCTCTCTGCTCAAACTACCAATGGGAAAACTCTCATAGCAATTAATGCGAGTTCTCAGCTTGCATTGAAACTCAAGACGACCAATTTTACTGCTTGGCAATTGCAATTTCTAACCTTGCTAAGAGGCTATCGGTTAATGGCATACGTGGACGAAAGTTCTACCTGCCCACCAGATTCATCATCAGCAGATCAAGAACACCGGATCTGTCAAGATAGTCTACTGTTGAATGCAATTGTGGCTTCACTTCATGAAACCACCATTCCTTTGCTTGGTGATGTGTCAACCAGCAAAGAAGCTTGGACCAAACTTCACAATCTCTTTGCTAATAAATCTAGATCCAGAATTGTGCATCTCAAGAAGAAATTAGTCAACACACTAAGAGGAGATAAGAAAATCGAAGAGTATCTTGGTGAAATCAAACAAGTTGCAGATGAACTAGCCCTGACAAGGCATCCCGTTGAAGAAGAAGACCTCGTTATCTTCATCTTGAATGGTTTGGGTGCATAATACAAAGGAACTGTTGAGTCGGTAAATGGAAGAGAACATCCTATATCCTATGAAGCCCTACGAAGCTTGCTTCTAAGCCAAGAGGCTTATCAACTTCGTATGGATCAAAATCAGGCCCAACTTCTAGCCTCTGCTAACTTGGCTCATAAACAAAATTCTCAGCAGCCTAGATATGGAAACCATCAGCCTAATAAGGGCTACAATCAGAAATCGCAAAGGAATTACAAGAACAATCAACAACAATCAAATTTTCAGAATCACAGTGGATCTGGGTACTCAAATAATGGTGGAAATCGACAATGAGGAAGAATTTTTGTCAGATCTGTGAGAAGCCCGGTCATTCCGCTCGGACGTGTAGAAAACTCAAGGCTTTTGTCTCCGATTCCTTGCCTTCCGCAAATTATGCTTCCAGTTCACATGACTTCACCAACTCCACGCACCAACCTTGGCTTGTCAACTCCGGAGCGTCTCACCATATGACGGCCGATTTGGGCAATCTTTCCATCCACTCTGAGTATGATGGTACCGATGAAGTAAAAATCGGAGATGGCTCAGGTTTTCGTGTGACACATACTGGCACTAGTCAAATACACACTCTCCCACTAACACATTCACACTTGCACTTACACTCTGTGTTCCTAATCTTAGACACAATCTTCTCTCAGTGCATCAATTTACTAAAACTAACAATGTTTTGATTGAATTTCACCCTGATTATTTTCTTGTTAAGGATTTTCAGTCGGGAGCTTCGCTGGCTTAGGTAGGGTCCTTGCGTTGACGGCATCTATCAATTTGGTCATCGCTCATTCAAAACAGTGTTGCTTGCTCAACACTCTAGTTTAGATATTTGGCACCAACGTTTGGGCCATCCGAACTCTATGTTACTGTCTTATTTGTTAAAAACTGCTAATTTGTGTTCTGTAGTTCCATCTTCCTCTTCTCTGATTTGCAATTCATGTGATATCAATAAAATTCACAAGTTTCTGTTTAAATCCTCTACTGTCCATAGTACTGCTCCCTTACAAGTTCTATACTTTGATGTGTGGGGACCAACCCCCATGGCTTCTTTGTTAGGCCATAAATATTATGTATTATTTGTGGATCACTTTACACGATATGCTTGGTTATTTCCTTTATTTCGTAAGTTGAATGTACTGTCTGTCTTTCTACAATTTCAAAGACTTGTTGAAAGACAATTCAATGCTCAGATTAAGACTCTATATATTGATAATTGGGGAGAGTATATCAAGCTGCAATCCACATTGAATCAACTGGGCGTATCTTGGATTCAGTCACCACTATACACTTCTCAGCATGTTGGATTGGCAGAACGAAAACACCGGCATGTAGTTGAAATCGGCAAAACCTTGCTGACTCATGCCAAACTACCACCTCAATTCTGGTCTTTTGCCTTTGAAGTTGCAGTCTATCTTGCAAACTGATTACCTCTTACCACTACTAAACCTTACTCACCCTATGAACTCTTGTTTCACACACCTCCAAACTACTTCAAGCTGCATCTTTTTGGGTGTCTCTGCTATCCATGGTTGCAAACTTATATTGCCAACAAACTTGAACCCAAATCATCTCCGTGTATTTTCTTGGGATATTCCACCTCACAAAGTTCATTCAAATGTTATGATCCTACCACTGGAAAATTTTATCTCTCTCGCCATGTTTAGTTTCGTGAAAATATCTACCCTGGTTTTCCCTTTTCTAGCTCTTCTGGTCTTTCAGCCATCCCTTCCACTTCTTCCCAGGGACCACTACCTACCCCGCCCCCAATTTCAGTGACCACCATATCACCTCCTACTATTCCCTCATCTCATTTAGTCTCTCCATCCAATGCAATATCTGGATCCCCAACCTCCTCACTTCCTTCATCTCCTAGCCCTATCCCACCCCCGGTAATTCACTCTTCCTCCTCTCCTATAGAATCTTCCCACTATCTTCTTCCTCCTCCTCCTCTATCTAATACTCATCCTATGGTCACTCGTTCTAAAAATCAGATTTATAAACCCAAACATCTTAACACTAGTACTCTACATCATGTTGTCGTAACTTCAGAACCACACAATGTTTATCAGACTCTTCAATCTGCTCACTGGAGGCAAGCTATGGAGGCAAAACTTGTCACTCTTCGTAATCATGGCAAATGGAAGTTGGTTCCACTGGATTGCTTAGTGAAACCTATTGGCTCCAAATGGGTCTTTCGCATTAAGCGAAATCTTGATGGCACAGTGCAACGATACAAAGCAAGGCTTGTCGCTCAAGGGTTTCTTCAACAACCTGGGATCGATTATAGTCAAACTTTCAGCCCCATTGTTAAATCTACTAGCATTTTCCTGGTGCTCTCATTGGCTGTCATGAAGAATTGGCCCTTAAAACAATTAGACGTCAGTAATGCATTTCTTCATGGGACCTTAAATGAAACGGTGTTCATGAAACAACCGTCTGGATTTCTTTACTGCTCAACATCCCAAGAATCTCTGCCTTTTACAGAAATCCATATACGGTCTCAAACAAGCTCCTAGAGCTTGGTTCCATGCACTTCACACCGCTTTGCTGCATCTTGGGTTTCAAAATTCCAAAGCTGACCCCTCTCTATTTATTTATCACCTAAGTCCATTATTGCTTATATTTTCGTCTATGTTGACGATCTCATTTTGATTGGTTCTAATCTTGATTTTATTCATCATATTACAGGTGCCTTAGCTTCCAAGTTCTCGCTTAAAGAACTTGGTGATCTTTCTTATTTTCTGGGTATAGAAGTTGTCCGCACTTCCAACCAATTATTTCTTTGCCAACACAAGTACATACAGGAACTTCTTGAGCGCTCCAATATCTCGGCTCCAAATCGGTGGACACTCCTCTTCCGTCCTCTTTTCATTTGTCTCAACATACAGGCACATCGCTCTCTGATGAAGTCACCTTGTACCGTCAGTTAGTTGGTGGCCTTCAATATTTGTCTCTTACTCGGCCAGATATAAGCTACGCTGTCAATTGCTTGGCTCAGTATCTTGCCCAACCCACCACTGGCCACTGGAACATTTTAAATGGCTTTTACATTTTCTCAAAGGTACAATTCATCATGGTATCATGCTTCATCGTGATAGTCGTTGCCTTCTTCATGCTTATTCGGACTCCGATTGGGCGGGCAATCTGGATGATCGATCGTCAGTTACCTCTTACATTATCTTCTTAGAAAAAAATCCCATCTCCTAACGATCTCGGAAACAACGTGCAATTGCTCGTTCATCGACGGAGGCCGAGTATCGTTCATTAGCCGCCACAACATGTGAAGTAGTATGGCTCAGTCACCTTCTTCGAGAGCTTCATGTTAGTCTTCCTCAATCACCACTCCTGTTGTGTGACAACCTTGGTGCCACTCATCTCAGTCTCAATCCTGTCCTCCATTCCAAGATGAGGCACATAGCTATTGATTTCCATTTTCTTCGCGACTTAGTTCACAAGAAGGTTCTTCATGTCCAGCATCTTTCCACCAAGTACCAGCTTGCTGACATTCTTACTAAGTCCTTAACACGACCACGATTTCTCCATTTACGAGAAAAGATCAGTTTACATGATGGTACCCTGATCTTGAGGGGGCATAAAGAGACCACCTGTCAAAGTGATTCTCCTAATTGCACTCTAGATCCTATGTGATTCTAAAAGGCTCTTTTCATTTGTATTTATGTCAATATTTCATTTGTATTTATGACAATATGACCGTTAGTTTAACGGTCATAATTCTAGCCCTATATATATTGACTGCATGTAACTTTGTTCATATCAATTGAATATTCTCAGTTCAAACACTTGCTGTTTAATTCTTTTACATTATATATCAATCAGAAAATGTTAGTTTTGTGTATATCAAGTGCATATATTAACTAGCTATATGCTGTTTTAATTGGCACATTAGAAAGCAATGTTACATGTTGTGTGTATTTTTCAAGATTATTCCTACATGAATTAACATTGGACGCTTGACATTGGTGGATTCCATTTTCATTGATTGATTTCTTCCAATAAATAGATATCTCTGAGATTTAGGTTGATGGTCTAACGTGACATATGATATGATCCTGATTTGGTACCCATTAGTAGAATTGTCTTACGCGGCAGATTAGGGAGATAAGTCACTTTTTTTAGTTATAAAAAGGTGTACACAAACTTGAAAAACAGTTTTAAAAAGGAGAATTTCTCAATAAGTTTTTTAATAAAAATGTGTATTATGTTGAATTCCTTCAATTTTTCAATAGTTTAATGCATCTTTTAAATAATTTTAGGTAAAACTATTCTTATTCAAATAAATCTTCATGCGTATGACATATGATAAAATCATCATATTCTTTTCTTTTCTTTTAAAAAATTCAAAATATTTTTATCTCTCAAAATATAAGTCGAATTTCTTTTAAAAAATATAGATTCAGAATCAAGATGAAAAACTATTTTTAATAAGACTCACGGTCGATATGTTTAAATGTTCATAAGTAAAATTCTATGAATGAACTTAGAAGATTTCTAAAACTTACTCAAAATTAAGAGGACTTTTCAAATTTATCCAAAATTCAGAAGATTTTACAAAACTCATCAAAACAAATCAGAGGAGTTTTCAAAATTAAAGAAAACAATTCAGTAAATATCATAAAATATATCGAAAAAATTATAGAATTTCTGAAAATCACCAAAAAAATCTAAAATTTAGACGATTTCTCAAACTTACCCAAAAATCATGTGATTTCCCAAACTAACAAAGTTTAGAGGATTTTACAAAACTTACCAAGACAAATCAGATGAATTTTTAAAATTAAGCAACAAAAAAATTTAGAGGATTCCATAAAATATATCAAAAAAATTATAAATTTTATGTAAAATAAACAAAAGCAACCCGAAACTCATAAACTCCAAAACCACAAAACCCTAAACACTAAATCCTAATCTCCTAAACCCTAAAATCTTAAACTCTAAACATTAAAATCTAATATGCTAAACCCCAAAATCCAAAATTCCTAAACTTTATACCATATTATGAAAAATCGTTTGAATTTTCTATAAATCCTCCGAATGTTAACAATTATGATTTAATTTTAAACAAAAAATCTTATGAATAATTAAGAGGAATTCACTTAAGAAGAAAATCATAAAATCTAAGTTACTAACCAATATCCCTTAACCCTAAACCTTAAGTCATAAACCCCAAACTTCTAAACACTAAATTATAATCTTCTACACCCCAAAACCCTAAACCCTAATCTAATAAATTCCAAAACTCCTAAACTTTGAACCCTATTACTAGAAATCCTTTGAATTTCCTCTCAAAAAAAAATTAGAGGATTTCTCATAATCGAACAAAAAACAATCAAAAATTAAGATGATTAGAAGATTTCTCAAAACTTACTCATAATTCAATGAATTTTGCAAAACTCACCAAAACAATTAAGAGGATTACATATATCAAAACAATTAGAGGATTTTTGAAAATCAAACAAAAAACAACCAAAAATTCAAATGAGTTTAAAAAAGAACATAAATATTCAATGGATTTCTCAAACTAATTCAAAATTATGTGAATTTCACAAAACTCACTAAAAAATTTCAAAGGAGTTTGTGAAATTAAGCAAAAAAATTCAAAAGATTTTTCAAAATCAAACAAAAAACAATCCAAAATTCAAATAATTTTGAAAAATAACAGAAAAATTCAAATGATTTCTCAAAACTCACCAATATGGCCGGAAATTGGTTAGGAAAGGAAGCCTTACAAAGGGCTTATCAACAAAAAAAAACCTTTATTTTTTAGACCAACATATAATTCAACGATTTTGTACTTATTTTTTATTTCAAAAAATTGGGATAGCTGTCGTTCTGAGATAAAAGTTGGTTCACACCACCCACTCAAGAAGAATGATTTTAATGGAAATGATTATTGTTAAGTTTTAAAGTAGGAAATTAAAAAAGTTCAAAACAAAATAATAATAATAATAATAATAATTCTGCAAGTTTCTCATTCGTGAGATTTATGTTCTCGTATGGGAAGAGCTTCAAAACAATAAAATAATTTTCAATTTTTTTTGAACATATTTTGATTTGTCATTTTTTGTTGTTGCGTTGTCTATTATTTTTGTCATTTTTCTTTTATTTATTTATTGTTATGTTGTCTATTTTTTTAATAATGGACAGTATTCTAATTATTGATTGATGAACTTATGCAGGTAACTCTGTACAGAAGTCAAGACTCACAACGCAATATTCAACACTAGAAAGCAAACAACCATAGTGTTTTTAGTCTCCCTTCCTCTTAAGTTTTGGAAAATTTCTGTAAAACCTAGCACTTGTCATTGAACTAGTACATTGTTTTGTGTGTGAGAGATGGAGAAAAAGTGTATGAGAGAAAGAGAGGGTAAACTTATCATTAAAATAGCTAAATTGGTTATTGGGTCAATATTCAAATATTTAAGAGTGTATTGAGCTACAAACACTTTTAAAAAACTAAATAAAATAAGAAGCCTATATAAAAGGGCTTATCAACAAAAAAACTTTTAGAAATGATATTGGAACGAAGGTTTTTTCTTCACTTGTGTTCTTCTTCTTCTTGTTTTTTTGAAAGGCAATGCAGAATATATATATATATAAAACAAGAGGGAAACAATAGGGCATCATGGAAGATGGCCTAAGGATTGCACAGTGAACAAATGAAACAAAGACAGACTAAAGCGCAGCCAAGCACGAGAGAAAATTACATAGTGTGAATACATCAAAACCAAATAATATAATTGGTCGTTCTTGAAATACCCTCCTTTGCTAAGATGTCAGCAAGTTCATTTGCACTTCTCCCTGTATGTCTGAAAGATAAATCAGTAATCAACCTTTGGGAGAGGCCGATTGAATTAGCCAATTGTGATAATCTCCATGGAAACTCTGCCTTTCTCATAACCCAAGTGTAGGCATTAAGAGAATCAGTCTCAACCAATATTCTAGCATTAGCTAGAGCCTGGCAATTAGCTGTCAGTACTAGAGCTTGCTCAATGGCCTTCATCTCTGCTTCGTTTGATTCACAAACTCCCGCACTACATGAAAATAAGCATTTGATATAACCATTTGAGCCTCTTAGCAAGCCACCAATACCTGCTCTACCTGGCTTACCCAAGGAGGATCCATCTACATTCCATTTAAATTGTCCTGGCGAAGGAGGCTCCCATTTAGGGTGAGGCATCGTTGATATTCTCCTAACATTCGACCAGCAAATTATAGAAGATGCAGAGAGATTTAGAGGGGAACCATAGGAAGAAAATTCAGGCGCAAAGGAGACAATCCAAACCTGCAGTCTAGTAAAAATCAAATCACATATGCATGCCCATACCGGTTGCTTGGCTCTGAAGATCAATTCGTTCCTAGCAATCCAGATGGACCATGAGATAACTAGAAACAACAACTTCCATACTTTGACTTGAAAGGATCCCCTTATAGGCATGTTACACCATTGCTCAAATAAACATTTAATATTTCCTGCTACTACACCAGACATTCCCCACCAATTCATTACCTTGTACCACAATGAAGAGGGACCACGACACTGACAGAATATATGGTCAACTGTTTCGTCACAACTGTTACAAAAAGGACATAGGTTCACAGAGGTATGGATGATCCCTTTGTGCACAAGGGCTGATCTCACGGGAAGTTTCTTCTGCAATAATAACCAAGCAAAGACCTCAATTTTTGGGGGTGCCAGGCCTTGCCACACTGAAGAATGTAGCCCACTGTTATTCGCCAATCCAGGAGCCGAGATTAGCTTGATATATGCTGACTTCACAGTGAACGAACCTTGTGTTGTATATTTCCAAATCACTTGATCCTCACGAGTTGGACACAAATCAAATTTGGACAGCAATTGGATCATTGCATTAAAATGGAGCTCCTCCCATCTAAACATTCGCCTGCGCCATACAAAATTCCAGCACCACTTCATATTAATCCACGAGCCCAACTCATCAATTGTGGCATTTTTTTGGCATGACAATAAGAACAACCGGTGAAAACAGTCTTTTAATATTGTATTAGATACCCATTTGTCATGCCAAAACTTCACCTTTCGCCCATTACCAACTACCACACCAACCCCCTCCGAAAATACTATTCCAGATCTGGACATTGGTGTTGCAACAATATTTTGAATAGATTTCCAAATAGGAGAGGCAGAGCGCGAAATTGGTAAATCAAGTGAACATATCAAACCACTTGCCTCACTATACTTCTCCAAGATTACCGACCTCCATAGGGCACCATTTTCGACTAGAAATCTCCAAGCCCATTTCAATAACAATGCATGGTTTTTCTTTTCTAGATCACAAATGCCGAGTCCACCAGTCTCTTTTGGTTGTATCACCTTGGACCAACCAACATGATGGAGTTTCCTTTTATCAAGTGATCCTCCCCACAAGAAGTTTCTTTGTATGGCTTCCATCTTTTTAATTACTGCACGAGGGACTTTAAATAAGGACATGTAGTAGATTGGAATGTTAGCCAGTGAGGCTTTAATGAGAGTCATCCTTCCTCCAATGGAGAGCAATCTTCCTTTCCAAGATGCCAATTTCTTATGGAATCTGTCAACCACCGGCTTCCATGTCTTTGAATGCGAAGAATTCCCCCCAAGTGGTAACCCCAAATAAGTTACTGGTAACGACTCATACTTACAATGGTATTTATTAGCCATTTCCTCCACCCATTGCTTGCAATTACCCACTGCCACCATAGAACTTTTACTAAAATTTGCCTTCAATCCAGAGATTATTTCAAAGCATCGTAATATCCTCTTAGTTGCTTGGATATATTTTTCATTGGCTTTACAAAATATCAAAGTATCATCTGCATATTGAAGGTGGGATATTTTCAAACCATCTTTCTTGACTGCAATACCTTTTAAAAGGCCAGCATCCTCAGCATTTTTGAATAATTGGTGTAACCCCTCTGCAGCTAGGTTAAAAAGGAAGGGGGAGAGAGGGTCTCCCTGCCTAATTCCTTTTTGCATCCCTACCTCCATAGTAGGCGAGCCATTGACCAGAACTGAGATTTTTGCCGAGGATAAGCACAATTGAATCCACTTTCTAAAATTGGCGCCATATCCCATTTTAAGCATTACTGATTCTATGTAATCCCATCTCACAGAGTCAAATGCCTTCTCCATATCAAGTTTGAACATGAGCCCTTTGTCTTCTCCTCTTCTTGACAGAATGAATTAGTTCATTTGCAATGAGGATATTATCTAAAATTTGCCTCCCTTTTATGAAAGCCGCTTGAGAATCACTAATAACAAAAGGCATTGATCGCCTCAGTCTCCCTGCCAGGACCTTGGAGATGATCTTGTATAAGCTATTAACCAAACTAATTGTCTTTATAAATTCATCTTCTACACTAGTGCGAGGTTTACGTTTGAAAGGGGTTTAACACCATAAAATCAACTAATCAAGGGAGAAGTATCAAAATAGTCTTTGAACTTATATTTTTGGGTCATTTTGACCCCTTGACTTTCCTTTTTAGGCCAATGAAGCCCTTTTACTTTGTATAATAGGTCACGTAAACCCTTATGTCTATTTTCTATTAAAAAGTATTAACATGTCCGTTTAGTAATGACATGCCAATTTTTTAAAATTTTCTTTTATGTTACATGTGTATTCAGTCTGTTTAGTAATATTAAGCAAGATTAAAAATAAAAATTTTGAAGAATAGGTGGCCCAGTTGGTCATGTTGACTGCCTATTCTATTCTCACCAGGGGATTAGGATTTGGGTAGTTTGGGTGATGCCAGGTGGAAAGTAGCTGGTCCAGTAATTTTTTTGGTTATTGGACAAAGTAAGTTTCAGAGAAGGTTATGTGAGTTTTGTGAAAATCTTGAAATTCACTCTTTCTCTTGTTCTCTGTTATGCTCTGCAGAAGTTTCTGGAGAAGTCCATCTCAAAACGGACTGTGCTAGTTGATTTCGTTTTAATCATTCCTTTTCACAAATCAATATATTTATCTTGAGTTTCGCTTTGGCATCCCTATTTAAATATTTGCCTGATTATTTTGTTGTGTGATTCTTTGTTATTCGGTTGTATAACAGAGATGAATCTGGATGGATAGCCCCTATTCTCAAGACCCAGTTGAGACCTCATTATCACAATGGAGCAGTTGTTGGAAGCCCTACAATTTTTTAGATGAACAGGTGAGTAGCTGAGGTGTATCCGCTGCTAGGGCTAGATCACGTCATCAGTCTTTAGTGGAAAATGGTCAAAAGGGCAAACATGACCCAAATTCAAAATTTGAAAGATTTATTTACCCTAAAAAAAGTTGAGGGGCCAAAATGACTCAAAAACATAATTTCAGGGAATATCCTGATACTTGTCCCACAAATCAATAATGAAAGTCCAACTCCCCTTTTGTGTTTACGCTCGTGGAAAAATGATTGGAGAAGTCAGAAGTTGATTGATTGGTGATACTTTGGAGACGAGATTGTAAGCATATAAGAAATTAAAATATTGATGATCTTATCCTCCTAAGTTTGTCTCCCCTTTTATTAGTCTTGCATACATCACTATTAGTAGTAACTCGAAAGGAGCGGTGGAGAAAATTCAATCGATGGACCTTCAATTTCTGTTTAGCCCAACTTGTATTAAGATAAATGGCACTTGAATTTTAAGTAGCCATTAGAGTTCCACAATCTAATGAAAAAAGGTGGTTATATCTGCAACCGAACAGTTACTAGTCCCACCCCAAAAACATTAAAAAAAACACACGTCTCTTAACACCCCAATCGGTCTAACCTGCATAAGCACCAAAACCATGTTTCATCTCCACCGTAAAGATTTTCAAATTCTTGAGTTATATATATATTGAGATGATAGCCTAATGATTTGCGTAGCACATGATATCATTGTAACATTATATGTGCTGATTCTTTAAGTTCTTGATATAAATGTGGAACATGCAAGAATTTGATAATTACGTAATATGGGCAACCTTACATGAAATGGTTTTAAAGGTAGGCCACTAACATTTGAATGTTAATCGGTATTGTGCGTTCTTGTCTCGGTTTATGATTGGGATTTGCATCTATGTGTTATGAATTACCTTGTGACTTGGATATGGGAATTGAGCAGAGAGTGGTATTTGTGATGTTGGAGATAAGAGGTGGCCCTGTACGTACAGTGGGTAAAATCCGAGTAAGAATTCACTATGCGGCCACATAGCAAATGGTGGAAAGTCCGGGTAGAAGGGGAAAGCCTACATTCCTTACTCGTAGAGGGTTCTGGCGATGAGGTCGGACCCAGAGGAGATTGGTTCTAACGATGAGGTCGGGATGCTGATGAAAATGGTTCTGACGATGAGGTCAAAAGACGGTGAAGATTGTGATGGAAAGCGTGGATGTTGTTATGGTTTAAGTTAGTAAAGATATATTACTACTGTGTGTGCTTAAAAGAAAGTAGTTATTATTTATTCTGCCACGTTGCGTCCCGGGGTTCGGGGCGTGACAAACTTTGTTTAGGGTTTCGATGAATTCACCCAAAACACCCCCCATCCGGTTTGAAAATGGATTGTATTAAGAATCTGTCTAATTTTATTTGGAGTTTTGATAGTTTTAGGATGGGACCAGTAATTATTGGAGTGCAGATAGCCGCACCCAATGAAAAGGGCAAGTTTTGTGTGCTCTCCTTGCTTGTTGAGTAAACAAGATAGGTATCGAAACTGTTTGGGAGAAGAAAGGCCAAGAAGCCCGTAACACCTTTTGTTTCTATATCTGAGATTAGAGAATGGTCGAAAGAAGAAAGTCTAGATTATGAAATTGTTTGGCTAATAGTTCAATAAAGTTTTTGCAGTTAATGGAGAGAGAGAGAGAATACGATTATGGTGCTTTGTTGACTTTTGAAGCCCAATTTTTTACTTGAGTGATATCAGCCGTGGGATAAAAAGTACAAGATCTGACCATAGAGAATTAATATCAGACCATAAAACCGTATGGCTCCAACTGGACGCCCCCCAGATCCAGTTTGTAAACTTAAGTTCATCTATCAACCTAGAGAATCTAATAGGGTTTTTCATAGTATGCCCTAACTTGTCAATACCCATGTATATGGGGTGCTCCTTATAAGTCTTTTTGGCTCCAGAAAGCTGTTTTGACATATTTTCTACCTCTTGTTTCTTAATAGGGTTATGATAAATAAACTCCCTCCCCTATAATGTACGGCCTACACTGCAATGATAATTGTCTGACATGAATAAAAGTAAAATAACAACACTTCCACGTGGACATGAAGAGCACACCATTCGAGATGAGCGACATCTACTGATGATAAATCCCATAATCAAGGTGCGATTTCAACTTTCTTTTCTTAATTTATGGGTTTCATATCCCGTTGATTTTGCTTCAAGTTCTGTTTGGTTTCTCTGAATGTGAGAAAGTTGAATGAGAAGGAAATTGACTTGCAATAGTAGGTTTTTGAGTTTTAAGCTTAAATGTTCGTATTAAGTTTGATTATGTCTGACGCCTTTCGTTTGTTGTGTTTGTATTTGGATTTATGGTTTTATACAATATAGGTGTCTACTCAAGCGGTTCACTACTCAACAAGTCTTGCAATTGAGCTTGTTGTATCATGTATGCCAAATTGCCAATTTTGTTAAACAAAAAAACATGAATGGAAGTGTAGGTTAATATGTCAATCAATGATTTGAGGATTTATTATTATTGCTTGGTAGATCATTATGTTTTGATTACAACCAAACTAAACAATGCTAGAGCAATATAATGATTCTGGACATTATGTACGGTGAGGATTTTGAAAATTTGGAGAAAGATATGAAGAAAAAACAAAGACTGCAAGGGGAACCAAAGCAATTAGAGGTGCTGAAAACTGGAAACCCTAGTAATAAGTGAGAAAGGCTTCAAATGCTTTGCGTGTGTGATAACAAATTGACACTCAAATTCCTTGTGCAATAAAAATTGTGTTTAATACTTATTAGAGATCAAAGTTGACTAGAAGTAGAAGTTAGTTTTTTTTTCTTTCTTGGCGGGGATGGGGGCCAAACTCAGCTTTCGAAAGATTCCATACAGCTTACCTTTTTTTTTTTTTTGAAAAGATCATAGACCACATGTATTCATATACTCAAGCATAATGTTACAGGAAGCATACAAACTTACCTTTAATCCTGCACACGTGTATTGTACCATTAGTGAAAAATCAAGTATACTGTCCCTTTTTCATGATTTCGCATTTAAGTCATAATCATATACGTAATTGAGAAAAAAATTGGATTAATCATTTAAACGTAATGACATGCGATGGGGGGTTTTACTAGGGGGTTAGGGGGGAGTTGGAATAGTGCTACCCTTCTTAATAAGATATAGTACTTTCTTTAAAAATAAAAAAGGGTTTGTCTCCGATTGTCCCCCTGGACCTGGTACTTAATTATTTTATGGTCAATTTCTTGGATTCCAAAACTCCATTCATCATAATTAGCTGATAAAGTATTTGAAAGATTACCTAATTTGAGTAATGTCGAGTCCATTACCTCCCCAGAAAGATAGTAAGGAAATAATTAGACTGAGACCTTTGACTGCTTCAACCCATAACTCTCTACTTCTATTTTCTTCATTTATAGCATGGACTGCATGTCGCCCAAAAACATAAACAACTATATGCATTACCATTTTCATGATCATAGGTCAAAATGACACACGCCCATAGAAAATATTGTCTCCAACAAAAAAAATAAAGTAAAATCATATGTCTAAAACACCAACAAGGTCAAATGGTGTGTCTTTTTTTTTTTTAATTATAAGTCTGTCTTTCCTTGATTTGAGAGCAAAAGGAAGTGAAATATTAAATGATATAAATTCAGATTTTTCAGTGCGAATTCGTGTTCTTTATTTAATTCTTATTCTGTATTAACGAAAGCATTTCCAAAGGAATACGTTATCTGCATTGTTTAAATAAGATAAAAGGAATGTAATGGTTACGTCATGGATGACTCACCAGCCTCAATTTCCAGCTGAATGAAGCATTATGGTTGTGAATTCACATACCATAAGTGGATTTTTCTTTTATTTCTAGTGCGTTCAGATGAGAGTATGTCTGACAACGTATAAGTTATATATCGGATAAGTTATACAGCGTATAAATTATCAAATAAACTATGTGTTATTTGGTAGAGCATAAATTTTAATAGCGTATAAGCTGTTAATTTATTACGAGGGATATGTAAATTAATTTAATAATGAAATAAAAACTATTGAATATGAGTTGCATTCGAATATGTAATCTTTTTTCAAAATATAACATATATTTTGATAGATAAAAAAGTAAATGGGTGAGAAAATCAGGATAATGAGAGAAATTGAGTGAATTTCTTTTAATATATGATATGTGATTGTTGATCAATAAAATTGAATTTATAAATTATCTAACGTATAAACTAATTTATAAGCTAACACAACCTCAACCAAAAGAGTTACTTCTTTTAAAAGTTTAAAACCCATTGAAAAATGAAATTTATTAATTACAGAGAATCGTAGACGAAAGAATCAAAAGTCAAAAAGTCTTTTATAGAGAAACCTTGCACGCTACGTGATGTAATAAAAGCTTTGTGAAAGCAAGGATCCAGCAACAAATGTATAAATGAAGTCATACCTCTTGAAGAATGGTCTCCTTGCCCCATGGGTCAGAGAACTTGTGGGCTGATCATCTTCCGGTCTTAACATCTGTCCTTTTTCAATCTGTTTATTTATTTTCGTTTCATACATGCCAGTTGCCAGTTTTCTTGTCTCTATGTGGGTGGGAGCTTGTAACGTCAGTGTTGTGTTCTTTTCTGCATTTCAAAGAGTTTTTGCTTCTCCTTCTTATTTGGGTTTTGGGGTTCTTGTGAACCCATTTTTTCCCGTTGAACACCTCTTCAATTCTTAAATCGTTTTCTCATCTTGTTTTTTTCCCACGCGGGTTCTCTTATCCAATTTGTATCTGGGTTTTCTTTGATTCTTGCATAATTTGCTAGTTTTAATTCTTTTTCCCATCTCGTTCTGATTCTTCTCTAGCTTGGCTTCTTCATTTTGATTTTTGAAGGTCCTTCATTTTCTTTGATTATCCTCCCTTGCAATCCAATCCGTGTACTTGTGTTAGCTTGTTCGCTATCTACTTGATCAATTTCCTCAAAGAAAACCAGTTTGTTGCAGGATTTTTCCATAGTTGATTTTTGGTGTTGGGATTGAAAGCTGAAAGCTTAGAGAATGAAGTGCCTTTTCATATTCAAGGACAAATCCAAGGCAAATAAGGGAACACAAAGTGCCTCAGCTTTGGAAAACCAAACCAGTAAATCAGATAATTCAGCTTTGGCTCAATCAGCGAGATCGCTGCCATCTCCACGGACCATACTGGAATTGTACAAAGAGAATGAACACAATTTGAGAGTTTTCTCTGTTCAGGAGCTGAGAGAGGCAACCAATGGTTTTAGCAGATTGTTCAAGATTGGAGAAGGTGGTTTTGGTAGTGTGTATAAGGGTCAGATTAAGCCTGCTAATGGGAAAGGTGATCCTATGATGGTTGCCATTAAGAGACTAAACAGGCAAAGCCTACAGGTATGAGGTTCTGTTCTCTTTGTTATTGTCACGGTTACTCTTTATAGTCATATAATATTTGTGGTTAATTTAAGCCCTTTGAATGTTGTTAGCAATGGTTGACACATTTTACTGACATCAGTTGAAAATTGTGTGAATTAGTTCTGCAAGTTCAAGAAAACCCTTTTGTTTATGTAATGCAACCATATCCGACCACCTGACATCTGGGTTTTGGGATTTCATAGTATTGGATCTTTCTCAGAATTTAGTATCTATAGGACAATATTTTATGGGTTGGTTGAAGAATTATCCCTAAATTTCGAGCGGGGAAGTTCCTTTTTACTTATCAAATGGTTGGTGGTGGCCTTCTTTAGTCTTAGTGATCTTATATTGGTGACAGTGGCAAATAGATATTGAATCTGTTGGTGTTGATGCCTGAGAGTATACAGCAAGTAAAGCGAATATTGCTGATGAGCAAGAAAGTTGGGACTCTCGGCAAAATATAGCAACAAAGAGAAAGATATTTCACTACAGGGGTAATACTGAATGTATTTGCTTAGCTCTGAATATTTAGTGCCTGAATATCTCAAGCAGAATTAGTGATAAACTGTGCCTGATCCTAAAACTTGCTTTTAGGGGATCAATGAAGGTTCTTGTTTTACCTTGGCTTGATTCTAATTGGTTATATGTAAAAGGGAAAACTCAAAGACATGCCATTGTTGGATATGTACTTTGGTATCATATCTTCGGATAAATTATATGAGTGCTGAGAATTAAAGACCATGGACTGAAATGACTAAGATTGCATCTTCCTAACAATAGTGGAAACTCCAACTGCTCTGCTTGTCCTCTTCTTTCGTCGTATGCTAATAGTACTGGATGATGAATTGATGATGATTCGTGAAAGCTATGGCTTCCATTGTAAACTAAATGATTTTT
Organism: Euonymus europaeus; assembly: GCA_963580455.1. Classification (NCBI taxonomy): domain Eukaryota; kingdom Viridiplantae; phylum Streptophyta; class Magnoliopsida; order Celastrales; family Celastraceae; genus Euonymus; species Euonymus europaeus. The sequence continues at coordinate 8,547,520 of OY756957.1, read as the reverse complement.
TTAGTTGAGGACCTTAGCGAACATGTGGCTCAATGGTAGAGTTGCAAGGGTACAACTAACGGTCACATGTTCAATTCATGGAAACAACCTCTCTACATATCGTCATATTATATGGGGGTACGGTCAGATAAGATCTTCGTATATCCTGCTTGTCTCTAATCCTGACCATTGCGGGAAACTTGTGCACAATAGTTTTTTTTCCCTTTTAAAGTAAATTGGAGGGGAGGGATGACCTTGAATTTCTGTTCCAGGAGCAACGAGGAGTATGAAGGAGGTTAATGGAACATAATAGATTTTTATTGTTATTTGCAGCTGGTTTCATTCTGTCTGAAGCCGATTTTGTGATTGTGCATAGTTGTCTGATTCAGAAAAGGGTAAGATTATCTGTTTGGTGTAGTTGTCGCTCCCTTGCGATATTTATAGCTGCCATATGAGTTGTACACTTTTTCTGTATCTTAATCAACAAATTGATGTGTTTCTCATGGTAAAGTTCTTGTCTCATGCAGGGTCATAAAGAATGGCTTGCAGAAGTCCAGTTTCTTGGCATTGTTAACCACCCAAACCTAGTAAAACTTCTAGGATACTGTTCGGCAGATGATGAGAGAGGGATCCAAAGGCTTTTGGTATATGAATTCATGGCTAACAAAAGCTTGGAAGATCATCTTTTCAACCGGGCTTTACATACTCTCCCGTGGGAAACAAGATTAGAGATTATCCTTGGCGCAGCTCAAGGATTAGCATATTTACATTCAGGACTGGAGGTCCAGGTACCATTTTATCTCGACATTCAAAAAATATGAAAACACAGCAGTTTTGCCCTCCAGCTGCATATTGTACCAAGTTGTTCCACAAAAGTAAAAGTAAATGAAAGATTTAACTGATCATATGAACTGATGCCGTTTTCTCATTTGCTTTGTGGCAGGTCATATATCGAGATTTCAAGGCTTCAAATGTACTGTTAGATAACGGCTTTAAGCCAAAGCTATCAGATTTTGGGCTTGCAAGGGAAGGGCCAACTGGCGATCGTACACACGTGTCAACAGGGGTAGGTAAATAGTGGATTTCTTATTGGTTGCATTCCATTGATGTATGTTAGAAGCCAAGTGATGACTCATTTTGCATGTTTTTGTTTTTCTGGTCATTTTGCAATTATTTCTGTTTTGACAATACGTTCCATATCATTCTGATGAAAGTGTCTTAGCAATAACAAATTTTGTTTCTGTTGCAGGTGGTTGGGACTTATGGGTATGCAGACCCAGAATACATAGAAACCGGCCATCTCTCGACCCACTCTGATTTATGGAGTTTTGGTGTGGTGCTATACGAAATCCTCACTGGGAGGCGTGCATTGGAAAGAAACCGCCCAACGTTGGAGCGAAAGCTCCTCGAGTGGGTGAAACAATTTCCTGCTGACAGTAAAAGATTCAGCATGATAATAGACCCAAGACTCAGAAACCAGTACTCAATCAATGCAGCTCGTAGAATTGCCAAATTAGCAGATAGCTGCTTGAACAAAAATCAAAAGGAACGTCCATCAATGGATCAAGTGGTTGAGAGATTGAAGCAAGCAATAAGAGATTCGGACATAGGAAACACTTCTCTGAATGTAAGCACCGGATCATCTCGATCTCAAGTTGTTGAGGGAAAACCAATTAAGGTCGTGTAAGGAGATCTTTGTTCTCTTAAAGAAAGCCAGCATGAACCAAAACATGTCTGCTGACATCTGTTTTTCTTTTCTTTTCTTTTTCCTTCTTCCCTCGTCTCCTTTGTCGACAGGTCTAGTAGAGGATTGTCATCTAACTTTAACAGTGATGGCATTATAGAAGTAGAAATTTTGATATAATGCTCTTTCTTTTAGTCTTTTTAGTATAGATATACCATTAAAACACTTGTGAGTTGCTCTTAGTGCATCAGGCGTCGCTTATATGTTTTGAGTTTTGAAAGCTATGTCCCCTTCAGTTCAGCTTCAAGAACACACACACCATAAACATAAATCTAAGAAAATGTTTTCGAGAGTACAGTTTTACCATAGTCACGATAGATACATCACCAAAGATTTTCTAATCTCCGCCGAATAAAATAAAACGCGTTCAACTAGTCAAAGTCTTGTGCTTTCTTTGACTAGAGTACAACTAGTCAACTACTATGACATATAAACACGATATCTATCTATTACTAACGGTTAGACTTTTTTTTGGTTGGAAGAATGAACTTTTTTATTTGTTTTAAGGGGTTGTTTTATTGTTTTTAGTTAAGTGGATTATAAGATTATTATAAACTGTACATGTTTTATTTTTTATTAGTAGTTTAGTTTTGTCAAATGAGTGATGGTGTTGTTTCTTTTCAGAAAAGAAGTGATACATTTTTTATTTATTTTTCTATATTTTCAGTACATGAATATTAATATTTTTTTGTTTGGAAGATAATTGTGTTGTTGTTATTGTATTATTTTAATTTTATTATTTTGATTGTTATCGAAGCTTGGACCAATGTTGAACTGGGCGACTGCTCATTGGTTGGAACTCGATCAAATATGGAGTGAGTGATTGTGGGCTTGACGTATAAGGAGTGAGATTTTTCTCCCACGTGTTAAATCTTTGTGTTGGTTTTTTTGTGTACGACAACTGTGTGATATTTCATGTTACGTAGTGGACTTTGAATAGGCAAGTCTTATCATGATTTGAGTCAAGTGATATATATATAATTGATACGTGTTTGACTTTTTTATTGATTTAAACTCTTAGTGGCGCATGTCTATCATAACTCTCTTTGTAGAATTTTGTTTTATCTCATGTTGTTTTACAAGAGTTAAGAAGGAATTCTTAGGGTGTGACTCTTATCCTATATAAAGTGCAAGACAATGTTAAAGGATAGGGAAGCAGATCTTAAAGTCTTGCAATTAATCTACTTAAGGTTTCGTTTGAATCAGAGTATGTTTCATAGAATATAAGTTCTTGTAAAGCATAAAAACTTTGTTTAAAAGTATGGATGACAGAGTATACGCTAGCGTATACTATGAAACAAACAGGGGCTTAGTGCTTCGTCGTTTTTATTCTCTCTCGTATTATTCTTGTAATAGTGAGATTATCAATGTGAATTGAGTTAGATTAGTTTAAGTAAGAGAGTATTGTGTTTTCTTTGTTTATTTGGTGATCCATTGAACACGTTAGTGGCAGTTCTTGGTGGAGTCGAAGTTGGTCGTCTTTGTGGGGTTGAAGTCTTCTAAATGTGCTAGAAGCATACACATCCTTGGTGGATTGAGTTGAGAGTTGAAACATACACTGAATGAATGAGATATATGAGCAATGTCTTTAGGTCAAAGATAGGATTGTACTCTTAATTTGTGATTAGTGGATTGTTTCTTAAAGTTGGTCGCTCATCGACTCGAGATTTTTCTCAGTAAGGTTTCCTCTTTAAAATCGTGGTGTTCTGATTTGTTTTTTTTTTAATTTTTCGCATTAATTTTTCATATTTTGTTGACTAACGATTTTGGTGAGAAACACCAAACTTTCACTTTGCATTTAATAAATGGATCAAGTTGATACTGATTTTTTATGTTAAAACCCTTAAGGGCAAAATTGATATTGTGGAGTTAAAACAATGATAGTTTCTCATATCCCAAAAATGGTTTAATCTCTTTGGATAAATCGTAGTCGTTAAAACTATAGTTAAATCCAAAACTTATCTAAGAAGGTTATAATGATAAGAATAACGTTTCATAAGTGGTGTATCAGCAAGAATTAAATAATTGTTAACTTTATTTGGCTGCAATCTGCCAAAAACGTTATTCTTGCCCAATGGTCACAAGACGATTTTGAAAGCCTTTGAGCAGTCTAAACCTCTACTCTTGTTAACCACCACTATAGAAACAATTTCAGAAGGCGCACCATCTGAAGATGAAGTTCGTGCCGCTGTAGTGTTACTCTAATAAAAGTTGTCTATGGATTTGTCGAGTATGACTACTAATATCTAAAACCAATGCATGACTGTTGTCTGAGTATTGCTACGTGATCCCAATATTTCTTCCCTTTTCAAAAAATAACTCCTCCGCCTTGAGTCCGAGTTGTCTATCATGGTTTCCTCTTTTCAATGATTCACCAATGAGCATGCAATCCTTTCTGCAAAATGTGATGAGTTCTCTAGACGCAACAACCAAGCCAAAGAGCTAAAGTAGGGGATTGTGCATTCCCAAGCTGAAGATATTAATTTGCACCAATCCATCAAGATAAGATTTCTAAACTCTACAAGCAGATTGAGGATATGAAGGAAGAATCATTCAACATGAAGAAGCAGATTGATGCTTCCTCAAATCATGTATATTGTCATTGTCTATTTTTCTAGCATAAATTTGAGCTAAATGAAATGTTTTTAATTATATTACAAATAATTTTTGAGTAACTCAATACTTGAGCTACTACCAGCAGCCTCTCATAATGGAATTGTCAATCTGTTATTTGACAAACCATCTCCTTCGTTGGTGATGAAATCAGTTATATCCATGAATTACACATACATATTTATAACAATCCAAGTTCAAACATCATACATGCATTACCATGTGGGCCATCATTCCCATAGTGAAATACGTTTTACAGGTACAAATATAATTCATGAGCTCAATACCAACAGATTAATGCCATATCCAAAGCATGAAAATACCATTCATAAAACAACATCATTTCATGCACCAAAAAAGTTGTACCCCGTGCATCATATTTGACCAAAACAACCACCATGTATGCACAAACAGTTCCCACCTTCAACTGGCCAAAACAAAAGACAACAAAAATCAGCCATTTAAATACATATGCTTTCATCATACAACAACTAAATCAGTCCCACTATAAAATATAAAGACAACAAACATATTACTGGTTATACTACAATAAGTTCATCATCTTCATCAATAGCTCAGCCCACACATAGGATGGAGTGCCAAAGAATGATCTAGCAGCAGTAGTGTTGTTAATAAGAAACAACTATGCATCCATTTGCATATGATGAGGAAATCCCAACTTCTCAAATACACCATATACTTCTCCCTCACTATAAACCCAAGCCCTCCCCTTTTCAACCACATCGACAGCTTTTCCCGCTATGATGTTGCTATCTTTCAGTATCTCATTCCTTTCTTTCAACATATGTGCAACCTCTTTCATGCTCGATGTCACATTCTCAAATTGTTTCTCCATTGCCTCGATCACAAAAGCCTTATTTTTTTCTCCCCTCGAAGACTGACCCCATTCAGACGTAGGTTTCAGAGAATAATGAGTTGAAGTCGGACTCATATTACTAGGAAATGTATTCCCAGTGTTCGCCTAGCTACAATTAGGATCCACACCAAAGATATCGTCATTTAAATCTATAATTGCCACGCGTTGTGACTTCACAACCTTTTCTTTAGCACTCTCAACCCCTTAACCAATTGCTCGATCCTTTCCATAAATATCATACAATTTCCCATAATGGCGCACAGGTTTGTTCATCCACTTGCTAGGAGATGGTTTCGCCTACGATGGAAAAAATGAAACACCATCAAATTGAATTAGAACAACTAATGAATTCCCATAATAGTTAGTACACATACCTGAATAAGCTCTAGCCATACCTCATTAGTCGCTTCAAACATGCTTGTTTCGGATTCCAAGCAAAGCCACTCAACCCATTAAATAAATCCTTAACTTCAGCAAACTTTTTTTCAACGTCTTCACCCAATTTTTATATGGGATTTCTCTAGCCTTGTTCCCAACAAAGGAGTCAACAAAAGCATTATATTTGTGTAGGCTTGTGTTGTGAACATACCATCATGTCTATCTCTCTTTGTCTTCTCATCTAGTAGTGCATCCACTAACAAGTCATTGGACGCCTCATTCCATGTGAAATTTTTGGCATTATCTTTCTTGTTACTCCTAGACATTATACCCTGCAATTGTATAGTGGTTGTTAGGCATTAAAAACTCACGAAAAATATGGCGGAAGTAGTGCAAAGGAATAAACTGAAAAAGCACAATATAACAAAGAGTTGAAAATCACAGCAAAATAATAAACTGCACATTGTGCCAGTTAGTAAATTTCAATTAGGAAAAACACAATAAAACAATAAGTGCAAAATCACAACAGAGCAATAAGTTGTGTATTGTGGCAGTAAGTTTATTTCAATTAGTTTGAACACCACGACTTATAGCAATTGGTTATTGCTAATATATTCTCAAATGTCTTAGAAAATAAAACGCACAAATCCAACACTACACTATGAATGGTACTTAGCCCACATGTGGGCAGCAATGTTATATCTCAAAGATGCTCCCACTCTTGAATCTTCATCAAGGACTGTTGGCCCATCCCTCGAATGAACTACTGGAGCATTTTTCATTTCATGATCAACTTCATTAATCAAATGTTCATTTGGATCTACATCCATCAAGTAGTTGTGTAAAATCCAACACGCTAATATAATCTCTGACGTAGTGTCTACTGAAAAATATGACTTGTTCCCTCTTGAAATGATAGGAAATCTCTTCTTCAAGACATCGAATGCCCTTTCAATGACATTGTAGAGTGATGAATGCCTCAAATTGAATAACTCTTTCTCATTTTCTGGTCGATGTGCAGAATATTCCTTTAAATGGTATCGCACCCCTCTATAGGGTGTGATCAGTCCACTTTTCAGCATGAACCCTGCATCAACGAAAAAGAATTTTCCTGATATACAATGTTAGGAAGTTAAATACTACACTAATTACATTTGAGGATTAATGTATATACACTAACCTTCGGGTACTAAAAGTCTATCTTCCCTAACAAGTGCATTTCTCATTATTCGGAAGTCTGATGCAGTCCCTTCCCAACCGAGCAACACGTAAGTGAATCTTATGTCAAATGAACAAGCTGTCAAAACATTTTGAGTTGGCCAATCCTTTCTACAGCGAAATATAGGTGCATTTGCTCGTGACACTTTGATATGAAAATGAGTCTCATCTATTGCTCCAATGCAATCCTATGTGTTAAAAAAAAGATACATTAAGAAGGGCACTGCAATAATAAAAGGGTATTGAGTTAGTTTTATTAAATATGATTTGAACATACCTTAAAATATGGGTAAAATCTAGAGCTCTAGAGAATTTGCGGGGCAACATCGACACCATCGAATTGTTTGAGGAATTGACTTTCTAGAGATATTATTGCTCTTAATACATTGTGAAAGTGATGACTTATAGTCTCTTTAGAGCGATGAAAATAGAATCCTATTGCACGATATTTCCAATTTTGGCCTAAGACATGAAGGAACTTAGCCTGTTCCTTTATAGTTGATTTAGAGTAATGTTTTAACAGACCGTTGAGCGTAGTTTAATGCATAGTGTCTCAAATACCATAGGGTTCATCCTCAAAACATCTCGACGAATTCCCTCATTTTCCATTAAATGGGACATAAATTGACGTCTAAAATATGATCTCTAAATCAAATCAGTGGCACTAGGTAGATCCCTAGCGTGCGTTTGGATTGGCGTATGGGAGCTTTTAAGCTAGCGTTAGACGCTAGCGTATGGGAGACATGCCAAACACCCATTTTACGCCATGCAATCCGCTACCTAGCACATGTCTTACACGTGATTTTCGCACACTACAAAATTTGACCTCTTGTTACCTAAATACCCCCACAGGCCACAGCTACTTCCAGAAACAAATCAGGCAGAGAGAAGACGCAAGCCCTAAAACGCGATCGAACAAGAAGGACTCCTTGCCGCCGTTCAACACACACCTCCGACGACGACGCATCAAACACAGGTATTTTCCCCTCTCTTATGCGTCTCACCCTTCGACATGTGTGTGTATCCCTTCACTCGGTGTGTGTTAATTTCATGAATTGCATAACCAATATCTAGGGTTCCCTTTACACCATATTTTCTTGTGTAATCTCGAGGTCGGTTGGATGTAATAGATCCTGTCGTTGCCATGTGTGGTCCCCTCCTCATAGGCTGTTGTATCTTTTTGAAATTTAGGGCACTTGACTCTCTGGAATTCATTCTTTGGGTATTACTCCTCTGAAATTGAAGTGGTTTTGCTGCGAATTTTCTTCAATTGCACTGTTGTAGTGTGTTTTCAATATGCTGTATGTTCTGTTGCGCTGTTTGTTAATTTTTTTTGCCACTGCATGGACAGTCTCTTCAAATTGAGACCACCCAGTTTGCAATTTCGTGCTTCTTGGTTATGCTTCTACTTTCCATAAAATGTTGTTCATTCTTTGTGTATTACTCCTCTGAAATTGGAGTGATTTTGCTGCGAATTTTCTTCAATTGCACTGTTGTAGTGTGTTTTCAATCTGGACTGCTGTATAGTGTAGATGCGCTGTTTGTTAATTTTTTTTACCACTGCATGGACAGTCTCTTCAAATTGAGACCACCCAGTTTGCAATTTTGTGCTTCTTCGTTATGCTTCTGCTTTCCATAAAATGTTGTTCATTCTTTGTGTATTACTCCTCTGAAATTGGGGTGATTTTGCTGCGAATTTTCTTCAATTGCACTGTTGTAGTGTGTTTTCAATCTGGACTGCTGTATGGTGTAGATGCACTGTTTTTTTTAATTTTTTTGCCACTGCATGGACAGTCTCTTCAAATTGAGACCACCCAGTCTTCAATTTTGTGCTTCTTGGTTATGCTTTTTCTTTCCATATTTTATTGTTGTTTATTTTTCATGCATGCTATGATGAGTGTTCCATTAGGGAAATGTCGAGACACGGGAAGCAATCATGTTCCCAATCTGAGGCTCCACCGACTAGATGGGAAGAAAGGTTAGTCGATGCATTGGTTGACATTTGCGTCGAAACTATTCAGTCAGTTGTTAGGACACCTGAATCCCCAGTGTCAAAATTTGAATGGGTGGATATTAGAGCAAAATTTGAGGCACGCACTGGTTTGGCATTCAAGAAAGAGGCTCTGAAAAATAAATGGGACCAACTGCGAAAGGAGTGGACCTTGTGGACTCGTCTAATGCAGAATACGACAGGTTTGGGATGGGATAGCGTCGCCGGAATAGCAAGTATGAGTGATGACTGGTGGGATTTAAAAATTAAGGTACATCCATCCTTGAATTTATAAATGTTCAGTGCTTAATCGTGCCCATTTTTTTAAACAAATATACAACTATACTAACCACTTTGTTATACGTATTAATTCTTTGCAGGAGAACAAAGAATATGCAAAGTTCAGGAGACACGGTTTCCGTTATCGGGACCAGTTACAATTCTGCTTTGCTGGAGGAGTTGCAACTGGGAAGTTTTGTGTCCCTCCAAAAGTTGGAGAAATCCCTCCAATCACTCCAACTGAAGAACCACCACTGCATGAGACTAACTGGTTTGGTGAAGATGTATACACCCCCTAACGAGTTGCTGCTGAGACCGAGGAAATGCATGCTGAGGATGTGAGGTCTACAGCGAGCTCACCAAGCAAAGATGCCACAACCACCCCTTCATGTAGGATTGGATTCACTCCCTCAATCAGTGCCAACATCAGCAGCCCTCTTATGGCACCTCGAGCTTCAAGTTCGAGAAAGCGAAAATCTGGATCTAAAGAATCTGCAGAAGATCCCACCATGACTAGGATTGCAAGTGCACTAGAGATCCACAATGAGCTTGCTGTTACGAAACTGCGAGCAAGAACTGATTCAGGGCCAGGTTCATCTCCTGCTTCTACTGCTGCCTCCGCTCACTACTCAACTGCTCCCCCTACTGAGACGCGTGATCAAGCAGTGGTTGAACTCAATGAGATGTCAGACGCTGGAGAACTAACTGACGACCAGTATTACTTTGGTTTGGAGATAGTGGCCGTACCTCGATATAGGCGAATTTTTTTGGACATGCTGCCGCGTCAACGTAAAGGCTTCATTATCAAGAAATATGGGGGTCAGGAACAACAGTAGATGAGCATCTTGGATGCTGCTATATTATTGTCACCGCTATGCTTTCTTGGATGCTGCCATATTTTTTTTTATAAGTTGTATTTCTTTTTCCATGTTGCAGAATAAAGTTTGTGTTGCATTGGATTAGTTTTTTTTTTTGTTTCTCGGTTTGCAGATTGGATAATGTGTTGCGTTGGATTAGTACTTTTTTTTCTTGGATGAGTTTTTTTTTATTGTGGATAAATTGAGCTGCTCAATTCTGGCAGGCACCCAATTTTTTAGAAGTTTGACATTTTTTTTCTTTTCGTAGCCCTATGGACATCGGATCAAGTTCTTCGGATGAGAATGATAATGTATTTGTGTTAGCTGCTGCGGCTGCGGCTCTTTATAATGATGCCACAACTTCTTCAATTCCACGTGTCCCTTGTAGGACATCGGCATTGACAGGGGCACAGTTTGTGAGAGAAGTCTTAACCGGACATCCAACTAGGTGCAAAGAGAACTTCCGGATGCCGGTAAATATATTTTGGAACTTATGTAATGACCTTAGCTCGTACTACATGCTCTCACCATCTTCTCATGTTGCGATTCCGGAGATGTTGGGTATCTTTTTATATATATTGGGCCAACCAGGTAGCAACAGGTTACTACAAGAACGGTTTCAACACTTGGGGGAGACAGTTAGTAGGTTGTTCCACCGAGTGTTGGACTCGGTAATGCGGATGTCAATGGATGTGATTAAGCCGAGGGAAAATCAATTCTTGGAAGTCTCTCCCAGAATTATGGGAGATCGAAAACTGCGTCCTTTTATTAATGCGATAGGAGCTATAGATGGGACACATATATGGGCTTGGGTTCGTCGGTCCCAAAGAATTCCTTACATCAACAGGAAAGGTGAGACTACTCAAAATGTACTGGCGGTTTGTGATTTTGAGATGATGTACTTGTTTGTTGCTGCTGGATACGAGGGTTCGGGGCATGATGCGCGTGTTTTGGACCACGTTCATTCAATCCCGGGATTTAACTTTCCTCATCCGCCCGAAGTTGTGTTTAATTTTTATTGATGTTTATTTTTTAAATATGTTTTCTGTCATATTGACATTAACTATTATGCAGGTAAATTTTATTTAGTGGATTCTGGTTATGCGAACAAGCCGGGATACCTTGCGCCTTATAGGGGGAGAGGTATCACTTGCCGGAATGGAATAATGGACATAGGGTTAGCGGACCTCGTGAGCGGTTCAATCGCAGGCACGCATCTCTCCGTAATGTCATAGAGAGGACATTTGGGGTGACTAAACAACGATGGAGGATTTTGCAGAATATGTCGTCATATCAGTTCCCGACACAAGTGGACATTGTGTATGCGTGTTGCGGGCTGCATAATTACATTCGACAGCGGAGTGGGAGCGTTGGAGATTTTGAGGATGTGGGAGGGGAGTCTAGTTGCTCTGAAGTTGATACAGAAGATACATCTACTGGAGATGGCCAGGAGTTACTTGACGATCAGAACATGGGTTCGGTTAGAGATAGAATTGCTGCTTCACTGAGATAGGTGTATTACGTGCATTTGTGAGAACATTTTCCTCGTAGGTGTGATTGTAATATGTGCATGTGTGTACCATACATATTTGTGAAAACTTGTACCTCGTATGTGTAATAAAAAAAAATCGTATTTATTTATAAATTTGTCTTATTAATTATTTTTAAATTTTGCGTTGACAATAATTCCAACAATTAAATTTAAATGTAGTTAGAAAATAAAAATAATTCATCCATTTGTATATATAAATATGTTAATATATAAGTGGTACTCAAAATGCCCCTAATTGTAATTTGACAGCTTATACTCTAGCGTAATTATACTCTAAACCAAACACAACACTGCTTATTTGATAGCTTATTTTCAACTTATATTACACTAGCATATACACTAGCTTATACGCTGTGAGAAATACTGTCATCCAAACGGGGGCCTAATTTGCATACAAGATTGCCTGATAACTAACAAATGAACCATATTGCATACAAGTTGCACAAGTACAGTACAACGTCTATGCTCCCACCCAGCCACCACTCGAAGATGATCTGTCATCCGAACACTTACAAAGTCTAATAGTTCTTGGGTTTCGGGATCCATTTCAGCTACTGATATGTGCAGCAATCAAATATAGAACAAAGCTTTCAATCACTAATAATTATCAAATTAAGAAAAATAGAACAACAAAAAAAGTAAAATGCTACCAATGACTACAACTTAACAGTGTGAAAAGATACAAGTTTTAGGAGTAAATAAAGTCTTTATTGTTATGGTAATGCGCAAACAAACAGAGAAAGAAGACATTTTCAGAATTGCTTTGTGAAATAAAAATCTTCACCACAATTGATCTGAGTGATGTAGCTAATTCTCAAAAAATAGACAAAAACATATACAAATGCGACGCTCAATCAACAGCTAAGCGAGCTAACCTAACATAAATTTTGATATGTAGAGGAACTTAATAAACTATTGAATCTTAGCTCTTAAGTCTGAAATAGAAGCATCAACATTACTAATCATAAACTTCAGTACACTTTTGGACAAGATTCGAGCAAGAGAAGTAGAAAAATCTATACCAAGTAATAGCAAACTAACCTCGGAGATTGATAGATGATGGAAGGACGACCAACTAGTTGAAGCTTGAACCGCTGAGCTCTACACAAAAAAGCTTTGCCTGATTGTCAATCAGAGGAGGCCTTTTTTCGAATCGGCTAGGGTTTCATAATAAAAGGTTCCATTACAAAGGCACATTAATAATTGCACATTAGTAATTGTGTAAATTCAGATGGCGCCTCACCACGAAATCCCCTCAGTTTTGAAGGGAAAAAATGGTGGGACCCACGTCATTTTTTTCTCCCAAAAAAGCCTCCAAAATTTTGCCTCTACAAACCAAACACCCTTCCATTTTTAAATTCCACCCAAATTTTTTCCCCTCCATTTTCAACCCAATCCAAACAGTGCGTTAATATTTTGTTGACTGTCGAAACTTGGAAGCCATATTTCGGCCTTTTATTTAATAACTTGTCTTCGTCGTTTCATGATCACTCTCCTATTGCTAGACAAGTTACTTGGCCATGCGTTGACCCATATTACATGTTTTTCTAAATAGAAGGATTCATTTCCCAAATAATGGGCAAGTATCCTTTAAGAAACTTGTCATTGATAAAATTTATGTGAGGCTGACCTACTAGACTACTAAGCCGATATGCATTCTTTCTCAATTCTTTTTGAATCTTGAAAGATCCCTCCCAATTGGGGGACCATTTGCCGAATTCATGAGCCTTAGACCCCAGTGGCAATATGGCATTCCATACCAACTGTTCTTTATGAAATGTCTTCTTCTTTGTTCTTTTATTGTAGGCCCTGACAATCTTCTTCTTCTGAACCAACATTCTGTTGAAAGCCTAAATGAGGTCTTCATCTAATTTCTCTAAGTCCATCATCATTATTGACTATGCATATTATTCTATAGTCATACCATTTTTTTTGCGCCACTCTTAAGAATGGAATGGACACCTCCATTGGCAGTACGACATCTTGTTCATATGTTAGACTGAATGGACTCGTGCCAGTGCTTGAGTTCCTTATTGTCTTGCATGCTCATAGAATTTCTATAAGGATCTTATGTCAAGCTTTAGGATTGCCTTCTATCATCTTCTCCAACATGTTGATGAGGATCTTATTACTCGCCTCTATCTGATCGTTGGCTTGAGGGTAATAAGGAGTTGACTTGATCAGCTTGATCCTAAAATCTTTAGCAAATATTCTGAACTCATCTCATATAAACATTGTACCTTGATCAGTTGTAATGGATTTTGGGATTCCAAAATGATAAACTAGATGTTCTTTGACAAATTCCACCACATCGTTTTGTTCCACCTTTTTCTTTGGAATAACATTCACCCATTTGATGAAATAAAATGTTGCAACCACAAGGAAACTACGGCTTTTATAAAAAGCTAGATAGATCTTACCTGTAACACCCTGACCCAGGAGGCGCTACCTGGAGCTTTTCACACCTTTCTAGGTCACCAATATGATTCTCATCATTCAAATCCAACCCTATTTCACACAACTAAGTCAATCATAGCAATTGAAATTTTGGCAACATCACCCTGTATATCGAGGAATGCCTACCTAAAACAAATGCAGAAAGTCACAACATCACATCAATAACCTAGTAGGGTCTCAGGCCATCTATCAGCAAGCATTTCACATCCTAGTAGAGCCTCAGGCCATCTATCAACATGCACAAAATGATACACAATAATAACATCATAAACAATCCATATCCATCACAATATCCAAACCCAAGGTCCACATCCCAGTTCAGAAGATGCGATCACACGAAATTCCTCCTAATCATTTAATATACACACCAACCGGTGCCAATAAGTCGAGATGACATGAGTGTAGAAAACATAACAAGCGTGTTAGAATATAACCCTCTCTCACACCCCAACCTCTCCTTTCTAGGTGCCATCCATGTCACATCATCTCTACTGATCCGCATCACTTATACTAGTATGGGCCTCACCTGTGAGGTGAGAAAGAAAAGGAATAGGGTGAGCAAGAATCTCAGTAGATTAAAACAAGCAATAAACAACAATAGGCCAAGCCAAAGGAAAAAGACAATGCAACAATATGTCAACATAAATGATCTTTTCACATAAATAACAATAACCGGGTATCCCATTCAGAGCAATTCCACTCATCTATGCCATGGTCTAACAAACTCTAGATTGAATGTGCAAACTCACCAATAATAAGACACCTGCGGAAGGTTTACCCGTTCGCATGATCACCATCATGCCCACACTAGATTTAGACTCCAGTCCCTCTTCTAAGTGTTGCCTCAAATGGAAGTCATATGATCCGCGTCTACGCCCAGACAAGCTACCATCCTTCCAAGTGACATTCAAGTAATCCTATGGTATTTTGAGTTCATACCCGAGCTCTCTATGCTTCTCTAATGCAAACTATGTATCATGCCATGCCAAATGTTTGTCTATATATAACTATCACATAATACATGCTTGAGATCAAACATGCTCAATAAATTATTGAACATGTAAATGGGGCAATGCACTTTACTTTTAGAGAAATTATGATTTCACCTACGTTCGTTCTTCCCTGGGAACAAATAAGACAAGAACACAAATTGGAAGACCAATGAGGACCAAACCGCCTTTTAGAATGAGAAAAATGATATCGAATAAGAATTGGGTAAGAATTTTTACCTTATTTTCCAAGCACAAGTTTTTCATGTAAAACAATCGAGACAAAATGTTTAAGAAGAAGACTGTGCAAGAACACTTTAAAAAGGATACGTACACTCTGGTCGGATTCCAACTTGTGTTGCAAGTACCTTTGATGCTTTAGTCATGGTATACAACAATTTGTTATTAACTAATCATTGCTGTTTTTATCTTGTTGCTAGATTTGGGCGTACGAAGTTTTCCCACTAATTGGGCAGAGGTAGGCAACCATTTTCAAATTTCCAAAGATAAAACAAATATTGAATTCCCATATTTTACGTTGGTTCGAGTAACGTAAATGTATGTTAGACTAAGTTAAACAGATTGTTCGAGTAACTTAAATGTATGTTCGAATAAGTTAACCATATTGTTCGAGTAACTTAAATCTATGATCGTGTAATTTAAGTAGATTATCTTGAAATATATGGTCAGGTAATTTAAATAGTTTGTTCGAGTAACTTAAATACACTGTTCAAGTAACTTGAGTAGAGTATCTTGAAGTATATGGTTGAGTAACTTAAATAGTTTGTTCCAATAACTTAAATACACTATTCGAGTAACTTGAGTAGAGTATCTTGAAGTATATGTTCGAGTAACTTAAATAGTTTGTTCGAGTAACTTAAATATATTGTTCGAGTAACTTGAGTAGAGTCGCTTAAAGTATATGGTCGAGTAACTTAAATAGTTTGGTTCGTTATAAAAATTTTCTATTTTTTGCGGCTTGAAGTTTTGAAATCCCTCACTCCACTGGAGAGGGAGGCTAAGGCTAGGTTTTTCATTAGTGTTCAGAGAAGATTTAAGAAGAGGAGGGCAAAGGAGAAAGCTAAGGAGGAGGATATAAGAAGAGCAAAAAAGTGGACAAAAATGAGGAATAATGTCAAAGCAAAAGAAAATATAGTGGAATAAAAGGAAAAAGAAAAAGAAGAGAAAGAAGAAGAAAGGAAGAGGAAGAAGAAGAAAAAGAAGAAGAAGAGAGAGATGACGTAGGATAAGAGGGGAGGTATGTAGAACTCGATTATAGGGAGCAAGGGGAGGTATGTAGAACTCGATTATAGAGAGCAAGGGGAGGTGCAGAATGGGAGGGAGAGGCAGCTACAATTATTGTATGAGATTGTGGTTTAGGGAAATGGGCTGAAGGTAGTCCACCAACAACTTAGGAATGATATAACTATTTTCATATCATTCATATAAGATGGTATGGAGAACCTATGCCGGTCGTTAGTACAAATGAGTGAACTTGTCCGTGATGTGCATCAAAAGGATGAGGTGACTGATAAGGCAGTGGTGATTGGTAAAGGAGATGATTATAAGGTTGAGGAGGAGGCAGAGAAGGATCATGTTGAACAATGATAAGGTGGCAGAGATAGATAATGCTGAACAAGGGGATAATAATGTGGTTACTGAGGGGTTGAACAGAGGGTTCATAAGGTGGAAAATAAGGAAACCAGTATGGAGGAGACTGTAGTGAGGGATAAGAAGGTGGAAGATTATGAAACAAGCAATATTTGTTGACATTATAGTATAACGCCTACCAGCAACATGTGATTATGACCACTTATGAAAGCCAGCTTCTAACAAATAGGCATATGGTCTGCCAGCATCAACGTAACAAATCTAATTCATTAGATCCTCGACTATATCGGCA
The DNA here is from genome assembly GCA_963580455.1 of Euonymus europaeus. Lineage (NCBI taxonomy): Eukaryota > Viridiplantae > Streptophyta > Magnoliopsida > Celastrales > Celastraceae > Euonymus > Euonymus europaeus. Next base: position 8,530,684 of record OY756957.1, on the reverse strand, counting down.
TAATGGCATCAGAAAACTTTTTAGCCTTCATGTTTCGCTGTATATGAACAATACATGCACCTTGAAATGCTTTTGGAAATACTATAGAAACTACCCTTTCAATGCTAAGATTTCTGTCTAATAATATAACCAGCTGTGAGAAATCTTCAAATGCAATGACAGGTCTCAGTTTCTCGAAAAACCATTCTCATGATACATTATTCTTGGAATCTCCAATCTCAAACGCAACTGGATAAATATGTTCATTGACATCCAATGTTGTTGTAACAAATAACGTGCCTAGGTACTTACCCTTCAAATGAGTACCGTCAACGGCAATAACGGGCCTCATTGCAGTACGGAAACCACATAAACAAGATCAAATAGCCATGAAAAAGTACTTGAAACGGTTCCCACTATCTGACTTGATGTGAGTAACTGTCCCCGAGTTATTCCTCATAATCATTGAACAATAATATGATAAGTAAGCATATGACTCTTCTTGGTTTCCCCTTACTAATTCTAAGGCAGATTCCCTAGCCCTCCATGCTTTATCATAGTTGATATTTACTCCATATTCTTTCCACATATTGTCTATTATGTCTTTCGGGCGGTAAACACGCACAATGCCCTCGTACCAACTCGAATACAATCCCCAACAACCTTTCATGTGGCTTGTCTATGGCTATGATCTACAAATTCCATCAAACAAGTATGAATATCAATAAACCCTTTCACAATAAGAAGTTTTGTTTCTCTAATTTTCGTCGACCTCATGTACCACTTGCATCCAAAGAAATACACTCGACCATCAGCAATGTCTTGGTAAACCTCATCACTCAAAATTAAAAGTTTTTAGTCATAGCATATATAGCAATTTGCCTCTATAGTTCCTTCTTGTTTCTGAATACCTCACCGACCTCAAACAAACTAGATGAGCTACTGTTTGTGCCACGCGTGTTGCTCCCATTATATTGCCCAAAGTCGATGTTGCATCCTGACACTACACTCGGAGGGGCATTCAGAGGTGAATTTGGATTTAGGGTTTTAATCACATTATTATATGCTCAATTATTTGGATCATCATTGTCGTCTTCATTATATTCATCTTCATAAGCGAAGTCCTCCTCTATTTGGCTCAAACCATTCAAATCAAAGTCCCCTACTCTGCCCCTTGTACTGTAAATTGCTCAATGTCCGGAATAACAAAATGACTATGACACGGTTGCTGGAAAACGAGTGGCTATGGCTGAGTCTCTGGGACAAAGCTCTCATTTTGTGAAAGAGGATCTTCATAACGTGTCCTTGGTTGTGTTGTTACACAAAGTGGAGTGCCAGCTCTTTGTGGATCATCATTTTACTTCACAAAGAAATGCCAGTTATCATCATTGCGTACAACCATCGGAGGCATGTCGAAATGAGTGTTATACATGAACTACAATACAAGATCGTCCAATGTACGATCTATGCCAATAATCTGATATATTTTGTCCAACAACTCCTCAAACGTAGTGGAATCCTGGAGGATTATACCTTCGCTGGCACCCCTTCTATACTTGTAAGCCCCTCCAGAGATTTTCCATTGCCATAACTGTCAAATCATTAAAAGAGTCGTTAATTATAGTTACTCGGACAAATATTCTCATTGTACTTGAATAATTACAATTAAATAAACTCGAACAAACATAAATTTTACTCGAACATCTATTGTAAATTTACTTGAGCATCATGACAATAACACTCGAACAAAAACTTAAACAACACAAACATACATTAACGTTACTCGATCATTTAATATAATTTTACTCTAGCATCATGATTAAAAAAAATTGAACACAAACTTTTAAAAACTCGAACAATAAATAATAGTACTCGAGCTACTATTTCATAAAACATGGTGATTACTTATTGATGTTGGGTTCTTGTAACAACATTACAATGTACTTCTTCAATGCAAATTATTTTTCATATGTGTTAGGGATAATTGTGACCGGGTCCCAGCGGAGCCGCAAGTCGCCAATTAGCACTAACACCCCTAGTGGAGGTTTGCTGCCGCCTCCAAGGCTCGAACCCCTTATCTAGCGATGACCGGGTTGAGCCTCTACCACTACACCAATTCAAATTGGGACACGGTCACAGAGGAGCCTCAGGTCGCCAATTTGGCACTAACAATATGCTAAATATGTACATTGTTATGCTATATTGATAAGTACGCACTCACTTGTGATGAAGATAGTGTTTAGCTGCGGGTTGAACCTAGATATCCCGGTCTACTGCTTGATCATGAACGATAAAAGAGATGAATCACATGTCGTTCAACTCTAATGTTTGATTATGAGTTGTGTTAAGTATAATGATGCAATCGAGAATAATCTGATACCAATTGGGATTCTCTGTGTGCATTTTTTTCCTTCCTTTTTCAGATTCGTACTCGCTGTGTATAGTTTAGATTGGGGCAAAAATGTCTTAAACGTGCTCTTTCCCGAAATATCCAAAATAAAACCCTTAAAACGCCATTAGTTTCAGCTGCGCTCCCATTTCGATTGGACCAAGGGGAATGGCGAGATCATTCACTCTGATTGAAACAATTGCGACGGCAGGAGTCTTCTCTGCCGTTTCGTTCTGGTAATTTCTTCAGCTTCTTTCATTTCCCAGCTAACTTCGCCTCGTCCCTTGCATTTGTTCTTCTGAAGTAATTCACTATCCCGAGCAATTTTCGCTCTGTTTCTCAGGTACGGCTTCGTAATCGGTAGGGAGTCCTCTCGGAAAGAGCTCGGACATCTGATTGAAGATCTTCGCCGTGGGAATTCCGCCTCCTCGCCACCTTCACATTGAGCTTGTGTGGTAATTTATTTTCTATTTATTTTCTTTCCTATTTTCTTTCCTATTTTCTTTTCGATTTTGTGAATTGGAAAAGTATATTTTTTTGAAGCTTACTATATATTGTGGTGGAAAATCAGATGGCTCGACATCGATTTCCGTTTTTTGTGGGGGATTGTCTTACGCATGGAAGTGCATTTGCTAAATACGGTGAGCACCGAACTGAACGTAAATTGGTGTCAATCATTTAGTTACATGTGGGGATCTGTCCGGAAATGTTTTTAGTTGAACTTGCTTCTTTGCTACCAGGCAACTTGGCTTTAATTAGGGCCAGCATGTGCAACACCTCTGATGTGGTTTTGTTATTTCTAAAGAATTTCTCATATCCACTTACGATGAAAGGATAACATTTTTTTTCAACGCTATATTTTTATTTTGTATACTTAAGGGACTTCTATTCAGCTCCACAATGATAGCCTTCCTTTATGCATATTGCTGAATGCGCACGGAATGCAAGTGTATTGTGTTGTGCCAGCTATTTGATATTTTGACTGTGCCTCTTTGTATTGTATTACTATATTGTTCTTTTGAAGTTTGATTGAAGCTTTTAGCGTCGAAGCATTGATTGATTTCCAGTTTCATAGTTCTGCATTTTCTGATAATATGTAGTATGGAATGCCTTTCATATTGGGTATGCTAGTCACCTGGCACCGGAGTTTTCGGGTAAAATACGACATATTTAATCAATATCTTTGCATAATTAGAGCACACAATGAAATATGAGCAAATTTATTGAAAGAATAGTAGCTTCAATTTCATACATGGTTTGGGGAAAGTAATATGAGTTTGTTATTTTGGCTCTCTCAGTCTATGGTAGCTTGTTGTTGGACATTTGTTGTGTATATATATACATTCTGTATTAACCTGTTCCCTCTAGTCTATAATACACTAAATAATACACTTTTTTAGTTTTTTTTTGTACATGCATTTACTATTATTCTACACCATAGCAGCTTCCTTGCTGCTCTTCATGTTCTTGTCTTTGATAAAGCCAATGTACAGGTTAGTTCTGTTTGTGTCGTCTGCTGCCAGACTTTGGTTGTGGCCACCTTCTGACATACTTCTAACAAATTCCACAAAGTGCTGCCAATTGTTTACTTCAAACAGATTTTTATTCATTCTTAGATATGTAAATGCACTCAATCTGCTGCCGAATTCTAACCTATTTGTGGCCAAAACTTGTTTAAAAGCACCTGTATCATACCTCTCCAGTGCATTTTCCCCAGCAAGTTCTATTCCAGATGCCTTTGTTGCCTTCTTCACTTGCTGAACTAGCCCTTCTGGTGAGCAATTTGCATTCTCTGGCTGTTCTCCATCTCTCATTTCCATGCATGTGAAGTTGAATATGATTCTATGTTTACTAAACATCTGTGCAATTTGTAGGTAACCATCTCTGTGTCTTGTGTTATAGTATCCAGCAGTCAATTCGGCTGCATGGGATCTTGTTCTGTAATGCCAGTGAATTCCTGCTACTTTCCCGGAGAGTTTTGCTCCTGTTCCCTGAAATACTCCTTTAGCCGCAGCTAGGATTCTATCACCATGCACTAGTAGCTTCCTGGAGTACCATTCTAGGAAGAACTCTCCATACTTGGTGTTCCATGTTCCATCTCTCTGGAAAAATCCGGTCTCCTCTGGGAATTGTTTGTATTGGCCAGAATCATGGGGTCCACTTCTTCCCCAGTCTTTCTTCCCGTTTGCCTCTGCTGATGCTTCCAGTGAAGCTCTCATGTACTGTTTAAAATAAGAGAAAGAATGCACATTTAACAATAAAGTTCTCTGAAAAAGGTGATTTTTATATCATGTTCTTTGTTATAATGACTTGCTACCCCCCCGACCCACTCCCCCAATGGGTTTTGCTACAATTATTGATCTACATAATTTGGCCCCTAATAAATTTATAGTTCCTTGTGATAAAATTTGATAGGTTACTATTCTTGATGACACACCGTTTAGTTTGCAAAGCTTACCTTGTCATAACATTGAAACTCTCCTATTCCGGGAAACTTCCATGTACCATTGCTTTCTGGATAAGCTGGGTATCTCAACTCTCCACAAGGACCCATCCCCACTTGAATTTCCTGCAGCAGAATTTGGATGTGAGTTTCTACACAGTAGAAAATAAGAAAGCGATTAATATGAAATGAGTTATCCCCAGGTTATGAGCTGTGACATTTATTGTGTTTTCCATCGAAGTAAGCAATGCCCTTGTTTATGTATTAGGAAATGCCGACATGTTTCATTTTTTTGCTTTCTAATATAATTTCTGTCACTTTTTGGTATATATTAATTGAGCCACACAACTGTTATCTTTGTCAAGCATTGTGACTTTGTGAGTGATTTAGGACCTGCAAGTCATAGTTAAAGAAGAAGAGGAAATCTGTTCTTTATGATGTATTTAGATGCACTTGTATGTGAAAAAGATACTCATATGCAGATAAAACTTTTATTTTTTGTTTAAGATGAATGAAGATGGGATTTAGTTCGTCTTTTTGTTTTTTTTCTTTCTGTAATATAATTTGGTAAAAGGTTGAAGGTTCTCACCGCCTATCCTAAAATATAGTATCACTAAGTTCAGTGTTTGAGATGCTTACCTTGATAACTTCTCCTAAATAATCTCTGAATCTGTTATGGAAGCTCCTCATGTAATCACTGTACACCTGGATTGGTGTTCTTCCTCTAAGTACTGGCAATGAGTCACAACCCAAGGATATATACTCAGGATTCCTCCGGCCTGATCTGTCTGTGTAGACGAGGTCAGGATTCATGCTGATCTCTTCGAGTACCCATGGAGGTAGGGGAATGCTTCACATTCATGAAGAAAAAGTTTATGAAAATGTCCAACCATGCCTATTGTCTATTATGAAGGTTTTAAGCTTTTTATTTAACTAAAATAATGACATATTTGCCTCCTTATATGACATTTGGAAGATAAAATGTGTGAAAGGAAAGAAAAGAAGGGACTAGATCATTAGAGCTATCTTATTTATTGAGATATGTGTGAAAAATAAAAATAAAAAGTGAGTCATCTCTCCAAAAGTAGAATATAATAAGTACACAAGTATAAGTTAAACAAACAGCATATACTCTATTGAGGCATTCTCCTACAGCGTACCATCTAATGAAAAGGTCAAAATACAAAAGTTTGGTTCCTTCATACCTGCAAGAGTCTCCTACATTTCCTCCGCACTGATGAAAGGACATAACAACTTGGAGCTTCAAGCCATGTTTTTGAACCATTCTCACAAGCTCAGCATACCCTTCCCAGTTATACTTTAGAGGTCCTTCTTTCTCCACCAAACCCCACCAGGCATCTACCATTACTCCTTCGACTCCTGCACTCTTCAGGGCTGTCAAGCTAGCATTCATTGCTTGAGGCCTATTCAAATGGCCACTAAGTGTTACTGTGTCTAGTGGCAGCATGACAAATACGGGTCCCCTAGAGTCATTGCTATTATGAGCACCTGATAAACTGTGGAGCTTCTCCTCCCATTTCTCAGTTCTCCCTTCCATTGTCAAGGTTCTCTCATAAGAGATCCGTTCTGGCGTTGAATTCTTTGTTCTGAGGCGGCATGATGGTTTGATCTGTGCGCAGCGCATTGTGCTTGAGAATTCATCTGGACTTTTGAGGCTGTTGGTCTCTTTTAAATGGATTAAGGAAGTTGAAAAACGCAATGTTAGAGTCATGCTCTGCTTGATGTTTTAAGATGAAGGCGGAAAAGAGATGCAAGATTAATGAAGGCGTTGTGCCTTCATTTATAGAAGGAAATTCAGGTTTATGTTTACAAACATGACAATTTTGTGGGCCCTAGTTTAGAAGAGAGTGCAAAAGATTAGAACTAGTCAGGTCCCCCTTTTCAAATTCATTTTCGGTGTCCGTGGTTACACATTAGCAATTCTTATCTTATTGAAAACGAAAATAGGCATCAGTTTTGGTTGGCTGAGTTAATTTTCCCTTGATTGTCTAGTAATTCATGCATATTTCTATTTTCATACACTTAATCCTTTTACACTTGTGCCTTCCATTATGCCATAAGACTTTGAAAGTTTGTTTATCGGACGGTGAAATATCTCGAGTGATGATAACACTGATTCTTGAACGACTCTGCTGTTAATTTTTGTATTCTAGATGAAGGTTTGAACAAGAAGTTTTACTTACCATCATGGCTGATAATACTGTATTGTTGAAAGTCTGTCCAATAGTATCTTTTTTAAGCTATTTCAAAATTATTTTTATTGGTAGGCTTGGGATAAGTAGACTTGAGTTTGTCTTTGTCATCTTGAATCCTTGTGGCAGCAATTAAATCTTCCGTTTCATTATTTTTTTTCCTTCTCTTTGTCGTGAACTAAGGCTAGCTTAGCTGCTCCACTGATTCTTTGTCCAAAACGTGCTAATTTTTTTTTGAGTGGGCTCCGTTAGAATTGCCATCCTAACCAACGCTGTATACTCCTATAGTCCTATGTGACAAGATTTTGGTGTCGATGTTGTTATTTGGGCGTAAAAATCTTGAGTGATAGTTTGGGCTCCAGAGTCTATTTTAAATTTGGCATCCTTGTATAATTAGCTCAGTAAACTAGTTTTTGTAATAGCAAGTTGCCAAGTATTGCACATAATATTTTCTTTAAGCAGGCATTATTATTGCGTGTCAATTAATTTACCCTTGCTAAAAAGCTAGCACCAGTGCTTCAACAAGATTGAAAACGACCTATTTGAGTATTGTCCTTTCAGACCTGATTAGATTTTCAAGTATAGGTTCATTGGAAACCTGACTGCAAGTTTAGTTAAGATTTACGTGGGTTCTTTATTTAATTGAAACTACAGAAGATGATAGCTTGCTTTTATTTTAGTAGTGTTTCTTTTGCTTGGAAGTCAGCAGGCTGCCTAATGCTCAATGCATTCCAGTTGCAGTACTATTTTTCTTTTGGTGTACGTTAGACCTTATCGCTTCAATCATCTCCCTCTTGGGGACTCATGCGTGGAGTAGAGGAGTGGCAAGGATGGACACAATGCCTTTGAAAGGGAAACAAAGATTATTGAAAATCTGAAAGGGAATTGAAAGTTGATTATGCCCCACTGATCTACGATGCATAGTGTGACCAAATAGTGTGGGACATTTAATAGTGAATGGCTGATAGTTAATCATTGGTGAAGTGGGGGTTAGTATCAGTGTTTTATTCATTGGCTTTGTCAAGGTGGTAGAAGGCTGAATTGGGTCGAGAAAAGTGTCGAACGTTTTTGGGCAACTTGTTCAAACTGGCGTCGTCTTCTTGTGTGGCAATTATTGCCACTTGCCAGAGGTCCCCAATAACTTATTGCTAGTGGATCTACATCGCTGTAACGTATCCTTTCATATGCCACATAACTTTTCTCAGCACCTCAGCAACCGATCAAGACCTCTTTGTGTGAGAATTTATTTATTTGCGTAATTCGTCAGAGAAATTTTGCTTGGCAGGATAAATTAGTTCTCGAATGAATGGTTGTGACTGAAGTGCCGTAGTTAAGGCTAAATATAGTTGGGTCTAGTCAGTGCCAACCTGCCTCTGCCGAGAACCACTTTCCGAGTTACGACTGAATCTGCCATATCTTTGGGATTCCACAGATTACACTTTGAGCATACACATTTGAATGCCGCACTCTTGTTTGGGGAAATTGAGTAATTTTTTTACTGTGGACCTGTTCTAATCGCTTTTATAGCCAGTTATAATAAATTTGTTTTATTTTTTTAAAATTATGAATGTGTTGTGATTGAGATTATGACTCGAAAGATATATTTTATCCCAAACAAAAAATAAACGAAATGTTAAAAAGACGTGGGAGTCTATAATTTTCATTTTTTTTTGACATTTCATTTGATTTTTATTTAGGGTAAAAAAAAAACATTGACTCATATTCTTAATCAAAATATATTCATGATTTTTAAAAAATAAAATAATTTTTGTAATGACTAGAAGTTATTACACCTTGTAACGGGATCGGCTGTAAATACTTTACAACAAACCTCAAACCTCCCTAGTACGATGTGATCGAGAATCTCTCGATCACACATTCTAAACACACGTCTTTGGGTGGGGTGGAAGCAAGTGATTAAACCAAAGTCTTTAGGTGGTTTAGGAATTGGTTCTATTTTATCAAAAAATAAAGCTTTGCTCATGAAATGGTTATGGCGTTATCTTAATGAAGAAGGGCAGCTATGGAGGAAGGTCATTGAAGGAAAATATTATGATGCACAGCAGAACAATAGCTTCAGGAGAATTCCTTATTCTAGATCTGCGTCTCCTATGTGGAAAGTCATACAGGAGGTGTTATATGATGAGGAAGCTGGGATTGGCAGATAATTTAGGGAAGGTGTTGGGAGCCTGGTTGGGAATAGTGACAAAACAAGCTTTTGGAAGGATATTTGGATTGGTGACATGCCTCTAAGTGTGACTTTTCAAAGACTATTCAGTATTTCCATGCAGCAATCTGTTAATGTAGGAGAAATGGGAAATTGGGTGAATCAAAAATGGGAGTGGAAGTTCTTGTGGAGAAGGAGATTATTCTCATGGAAAGAGCTGGTTCTTTCAAACCTTAAAAATACATTAGCTTCATGTGTGCTTTACCCCAACAAACAAGACAAGATTATTTGGAGATACACTACATCCGGAATTTTCAGTGTCAAATCTGTGACCTCTTATTCCTCATCACATCCCTCAAATGGAAATCCATCCATCATTCATTCTTTCTACACTAAGGTCTGGCAGGGCTTAGCACCTTCTAAGGTTGAAGTGTTCTCTTGGATGCTTCTCAACAAAAAGATTCCTACAAGATCTATTCTTGCACGAAGAGGTATATTAGCTGTAGTGAATAACATATGTCCTTTTTGTGGACTAGTGGAAGAAAGTGTAGATCACTTATTTTGTCATTGCTCGGGACCCTCTTCTATTTGGTACTCAATGGCTCAATGGTGGGGCATAGTTTGGTGTTCATCAGGTGACATATGTAGTCTTTTTGAACAATGGTATGCATTGGTGAAGAATGGCAACTTGTAGTGACTAAAGAGAAAAAAAAAGTGTTGAGTTAACTTAGCTTTGGTTTGTGCTTGCGTCAGTCCTGTTGTTGTAGCTGTTGTGGCTTTATCCCATATTGAAAGTGTAGGCATAAGATATGTGGTATATATGGATTAGCATGTTAACTTAGAATTACAGATTTTAGGTTAATATGTGTCCTGTCACTGTACTTTATAACATTGAGTGTTTGTGTTTCACTTCAACTGTAGTGACTAAAGAGAAGAATGGCAACTTGCAGATAAAGGCATGGAAATTAATTTTTATGTGGTGGTTTGGTCTATTTGGAAAGCAAGAAATGACTTGATATTTAGAAACAAACAAGTGGTTTGGCCAGCTGTTATCTCACTTATGTTCCATAGAATCATGGAATGTGGCCACTCTTTTATGCAATCTTTATCTTTTCATCATGCAAGCTTGGAATTATCGGCCTTCCCAATTCTTTCTCTCTCCAATAATTCTGTTATCAGATATTCTAGAACTCAACAATGGGCTCCTCCGCAAGTTGGATATCTGAAATGGAATGTTGACGGTTCGAGCATTGGTAAGCCAGGAAGCGCAGGGATCGGTGGAGTTCTACGTGATGTGACGGGGAGGGTTCTTTGTAGTTTCAGTTGTTATGTTGGGGTATGTGACTCCAATCATGCTGAATTTATGGCCATTAAGAAAGCTTTGGAGTTGACTGTTGTTACACCAGATATTAGACAGGCTCGAATCATATTGGAATCCGACTCTTCTTCTGCATGTAGTTGGGCAAAATCTAAGGGTGGACTTCCATGGAAATTAAACTTCATTCATAACTCAATTTGTAATTTAAAACTTAGCATCAGTTCTTTGCATATTAAGCTTATATCAAGGGTCACAAATGAAGTCGCTGATGGCTTAGCAAGGGAAGGAGTACAATTGCAAGAAGACCGAATTGTTTGGTATTGATTATGGGGACTCAAAGGTGCAGTAGAGCTGTAGGTTCTATTGTTATTGCATGTAATTCTTATATTTTATTTTTCCTTGCTTTTTTTGGCTTTCTCCTTGTAGGCCAACTAAAGCTTTTTGTTCGGTTTTCCTCCGCCATGTGAGGGTTTCTCTATCTATATATCTGCTGAGGCTAAGCCTATTTTATCAAAAAAAAAAATCTAAACACATGTGAAGTAAAATCTTAGGAAACCACAAGACGTAATTGTTTTCCTTAGCTTAGCTAGCAAATACCTGCAAGATATTGGTCAAATGTTAGCGTACCAACATTCTATATGTTCCTCATTCCACGGGGGCATGAGGTTCACAAAACATAGTATGGAACTTCTAGATCTTGAATATTCCGGATACAGTAATGCTAGATATTTTAGTGCTTTTCATCCCAAAAGCATCCTAGTAGTGTGTGTCATTCATTCATTGGGTGTGGTGATATCACATGAAGCAGCACGAAACGATAAAAGGAATTACAAGCGTAAAACCTTAAGATTAACTTGGAATCCACCAAGCAAAATTGGTTCAAAACCAAAGGTTTTCATAAACTGAATAATAATTGAAGTGCTTACAATGGTCTTTAGAAGACTTATTTATAGCTAAAACATGGAATAAACCCTAACTGAACTAGAATTAGAAATTCTAAACAAACTAGGAAACTTAATTAAAAACAAACTGAAAATATTAATTAAACCCGTAGGTCTTTTAACCAGCTATGAAAACGTGTCCCAAAGAACCTCAACTAGGAAAGTCGTATTCCTCTTGTATATCTCTTAAAACAGTCCTTGGAAACATATTAGAATAAAGAAACGGATCACTGAATCGAAAGATACGGCCGTTTCTTTCTAGCTGCAATATTAAGCTTATTTCTTTACAATTCAGTCTCTTTCCAATCAAAATATTCCTTGAAGGCAAACGCCACTTGTCCTACATCAGTCTCCCCCACTTTAGAAGAACTCGACCTCGAGTTATAATTGTGTTTGTTAGAGACAACACGTCCTCGAATCCTGTAAATTCGCATGAAAAAGAACCTTGACTTGGAGAACCCCGTTAACGCATCAAACAAAAGTAGAACAAACCAATGCTTCCTTGAAATCTTGATCGGAGATAACAATTGTTGAAATAGAAAATCATACTTTCCAGGACAACTATAAAACTCTGTGGGAATAACGAAATCAATGAACACACATTCCGACATTGTAGATGTAAGCTTAATAAATTCCTCCTCGTTAATTACAGTGGTCATCAATCCCTTCACAATGACAGGGTATAACGAAGCTTCCTCGCATATATCCTCATTCAGATGCCTCTCATCACTAACCATGGTTAAAAAGTTAGCCATTTTCGCCCTTGAAGGTTTTGATTCAGATATAGGCATCATGGCGATTTTCTTATGCTTCCATGTGAAGAGTACAATGTTATCCCGGCCCTTCAATGTCGAGTCTACATCGTACTGCCAAGGACGCCCAAGCAATAAATGACACGCATCAATGTCAAGCACATCACAAACCACTTCGTTTTTATAATGTTTACCAATGGACAGCGGCATTTTACAAGTGTCTTCCACGCGGACAGAAGACCCTTTTTTTACCCAGCCAAGAGAGTAAGGGCTCCCAAGAGGATTGACTGGTAACTTCAAGGCCTCTACCACTGCCTTGGATACAAAATTATCACAGCTGCCACTGTCAACAATAACTTCACAAACCTTGCCCTTAATTGAACAAAGCGAACGAAAAATGTTCTTTCGCTGTCCCTCTTCCCTCGGTGATAGTAGGAGGCGCTGCAACACCAAATTAAGTCGATCTCCACTCTCCTCAATGGAAAATTCAACACCATCATAATCCTCCTCTTCTATTACGGCATCCTGGTCTACCTCATCGTCACCCTCGACATCAATTAGATTTACTTGTTTTCGCTCCGGACAGACATTTGATCGATGACCTGGTTTGCTACATCTGAAAAAGATAATCCCAGCAGGTTTGCTATATGGATTTTCCTTCTGGGGCTGATTATGAGATTCAACTTTATAAGGCGCTTTGCTGCTATCGTCCCCAGATTTAACTCCACTCGAATTCGAAGTTACAGACTGTCCCTTTGCTGATGAAAACTGGCCAGTTTGATCAGTTTGTTCGACAGCTCCTCTCCTATAAGATGTCTGCCGTTTCTTCTTGTCCATATGTTCTGCTTTCAACGCGATGTTTATAGCCTCCTATAGACTCCATAAATTCTGCAGCCCAATTCTGTCTTGAATCGTTTGCTTCAATCCTGTAACATACCTGGCTACCTTTTGGTTTTCAGTCTCACCCAACTGACATCGTTCACACAACCACATAAATTCATCCGTATAGTTTGTAATCGAACGGTTTCCTTGTACGCAGTTAATATACAATCGGTACAACATCTGCTCATAATCTGCAGGAAGAAAACGGCCCATCAACATCTGTTTCATCCTCCGCCAAGTTGTGATTTTGTGCCTTCCTTGCCTCTGCCTTGTAGCCTGCAACTGATCCCACCAAACTGCCGCAGTAGCCTTGAGACGATAGGCCACCATCTTGACCTTCTTAGACTCTTGTATCTCCATAACATCGAAAAATCTCTCCACCTCCATAATCCAGTCTAAGAAACCTTCGACGTTAAGATTTCCTGCAAACGACGGAATATCTGCCTTGAGACGAAAATCACGATTTCGATTATTGGTCTGGGCTGGTTCATCAATCTCTTCATCTGAATCTGAATTGCTATTTGGATCTAGAATTCGGTCTTGAGCCCGAATCCTATTTTGTCGCAATTCGCCCTGGTGGACAGCCCTACGATCAACCGCATGGTTGTTAGGGTTAAGAGCTCGCAACATCTCTCCAATCTCATCCAACCGAGCACTCAAATTATCCATCCGTTCATTCTGGGTAGCAAGTTGTGCACGAACATCAGGGACATCTTCACAAGCCATAGAACAAAATCAATGATGTCGAGTTGGGAGAAACCCTGCTCCGATACCAATTGACGCAGCACGAAACGATAAAAAGAATTACAAGCGTAAAACCTTAAGATCAACTTGGAATCCACCAAGCAAAATTGGTTCAAAACCAAAGGTTTTCATAAACTGAATAATAATTGAAGTGCTTACAATGGTCTTTAGAAGACTTATTTATAGCTAAAACATGGAAGAAACCCTAACTGAACTAGAATTAGAAATTCTAAACAAACTAGGAAACTTAATTAAAAACAAACTGAAAATATTAATTAAACCCGTAAGTCTTTTAACCAGCTATGAAAACGTGTCCCAAAGAACCTCAACCAGCAAATTCGTATTCCTCCTTTAGATCTCTTAAAACAGTCCTTCGAAACATATTATAATAAAGAAATGGATAACTGAATCGAAAGATACGGCCGTTCTTTCTAGCTGCAATATTAAGCTTATTTCTTTCCAATTCAGTCTCTTTCCAATCAAAATATTCCTTGAAGGCAAACGCCACTTGTCCTACATCATCACAACAAGAAGGTCATTGAAAATCACATCAAATAAATAAATGACACAGACTATTGAAATAATTTTGGGATAAAAATCAATGAGATTATTATCATTTTTGTTCCGGATATAGCAAGTTCTGAATCTACGCATCTACGCTGACATGTCCAATAACATGACCTAAATGCTTCTTAAGGCAACTCACATGAAACACAGGATGCACTCTGATATTCAAGGAAGGCAACTTTAAACAGTATTCCACAGCTTTAATTTTTTCACTACTCCATAAAGACCATAAAATTTAAGGTGCAGTTTGTGGAAAGAATGAGTGGCTGGCTGGGGAATGTAACTAATATGAGATTAATTTGAGATAAGCTAAGTCTCCCACCATGAATTCCCTCTCAGTTTTGTGCTTATTCTCATCCTTTTCTGAGCAATCTGTAAAATATTCTTGACATGTCCAACATCTTGTCTCTCGACAAGGGCTCTAACTAAATCCAATTTAGCTGAACCTAATTCATAAGAATTTATTTGAGGAGGAGGATAGCCATAGGCCAACTCAAATCTGGAAGCAGTATGATATGTATTGTAGCTTCATTCAGCCCAAGATAGCCATTCCGACAAATTCTCAGATTCGGTCAGATTCAGATATATATGTACGTTATTTAATCTTAATTTTGAATAAGAAAATGAAGAAAGTTCTTTCTAAATTCAAGAAAATTCTCTGAAAATCTCTCTTCTCTTTGATTATATTAATATAATCATACTACTACAATAAGTAATTTCAACACGTTATCAGCGCGAGTCTCCGACGATGTGCTAAAAGCAAGTTTTTCATGTTGTAAGTAAGTAATCCCTCATATCTAAAACAAACATTCTCAATCTCATAAGCATGATGATATTACTTGGAATATTGTGATACAATCTCATTTTGATCCACGATAAACCAGTGTGAACTTGAAGTTCAAAAAAGTGTACATTTACAAAGTATGGTTAATCAATTACGTGATGCATTTAATAATATTTCAAAAGTTTTTTTGTCACATATTCCAGTTAGAAATTCTATTGCACTCATTAATGTCTTTGAAGGACGAAGAACTAGTGATGAATTAAAACTACGTCAAAAATATGGAAGATTACTAGAAGCTAAAGATATATTTCCTCGGAAGAGAAATGTACAAATTACAATACATCATCTACACAATAATTCAATGGTGATATCATATGAAAATATTGATAAAGCTTTGGATTTTGAGTTGCATTTGGGATCAAACTCAAAGATTTTATGATTGTCAACCAAAGCTTTATCACTATTTTCATATGATATCTTTTTATTTCATGCTAATTACTTCGAGGACATTAATAAATAGAGATGGAACTGTAATGACTCTATTTTTGATAATCTGCTATTATGTTTGGTACTCATAAGAGTTTGTACCTCTTTTATTTCGTTATTGTCTAAAATGTCGAATGTGGCTGAATTTTTTCTAACTATTGAAGTTCTAGTTATTGTTATTCTAGAGCAAAATTTATGTGTCGAGATTTCTATTATATCTATTATTCAGATTCAAGTTACTCTTTACCATTAATAAGAAAGTAATAGAAAGTTTGAAAATATTTTTTCTTTATAGGAAACAAACAATGGAAAAAATATTCTATATATTTGGCCAAATATTAGAAAATTAATATTTTTCCTGTAATTTCTTTTCTTGTAAAAATAATTCCATGAATGAACATTTTTTCGTGAAACAAATGGAGCAGAAATGTTAGTGGTTTGACTAATGAGAAGTGAAAAATTGTACTGAGAGACGTGTTTTGCAAATGTGGATAACTATGCGAGACCACCTTTTGTATAATAGATGTGAGAACTAATTGAAAAGTTAATGGGGACACTAGCATTAGCAATGTACCATTGTGGTTGCCTACCATAGTCCACAACAATAAAAAAAAATCTACTCCATTAAAATCACATATTAGGCCCCACTTCTATTAGACAAAAAGTGATATCATATACTCACTCAAATCAACAAAACACTTCTATCAATACATTAATATCATCAAAACACAAATCTCTGTACATTTCTCTCTCCCCATTTTAGTCAAGTGAACAATTTTCTTTTTTCCCATTTTGTCCCCATCAAATTTATACTAAAATCAATATTTACTCTCACTTTTATTATAAAAAGTCAAGCCACACAGTCATTCACATCAGCAAAACACGTATTTCAATACAATCAGATTAATAAAACACATATTTTAATACACATGTCCTGAGCCATCAAAATTACACCATTACAATTGCTAACAACAAATTAACTTTCCTTTCACTTAACCTTTTACCTATCTACTAGTTATCAATACCTGATTTCTTGAACTTCTAAGTTCTAGCATTAATTCAGGTTTGGTGAGGGTTAGCCAACCCTTCACGAACAATTCCTGCGAAATAGCATTTGAGAATCTACTTCAATTCGGTTGCACCACCTTATTGTCAGGTGCTAAGAAACTTCTTCGGCTTCCTTGTTTGTCAAACAGGGTGAAAATTAAAACTAACACAATGCTTAAAAAGTTCAAATTCTTTAACCACCCACTACAATACCAGAATCTAAGCTTCGAAATAATCACCATATTAAAGTGTCCCCATGTTTCCCACTAACTCTTGCTTGACTAAAAGACACCGCCATCAATAAAAATGAAAGCAGCAAAGATGGAATGTGAGAAATTTCATTATCATCGTTCTTTTTTATTGAAGCATCATAACTTTCTTCTTTTTTTTCGAAGGCAAGCATTATAGCTTTCCCATAATCTTTACCATTGTTTCCCCACAATCTTTACCCAGAAAAACTAATTTATATATCATGAGAAGGGGAAAAAGAAGAAGAAAAAAATGAAGGAGTAGATCTCCAAGACAAGCATTCTTTTTCCTCGTATATAACATTAACAGTCAGTTGAAGAAAGGCTGGCAAAAAAAAAAAAAAAAAAAAAAACCAGAGCACCTCCTTTAATGGGCAAATACTTGAAAACCACCATCTCTCATACAACTTTCAATATACGGTACTTCTCTTCTTGCTTCGTATATTTTTTCCATTTTTTCGGAGGGGGGTTGTTATATATACATACATATAATATACTATGCACTTGATTTAAGCAGCTGCCATAGTTCCTGTACGGACGGGGTAGTTCTGGGCTTTAGTGGGAGAAGAGGACTTCTTTTGGTCTTTCTTTCTCAAAGCTTTCATTGATGAAGAAAGATTCCAGTTCTCTTCGGCTTCATCCATCTCTATTTGTTCTTGTCTGCACTCTTCACTGCAGAATGGTGTGTCCCCTCTGCAACAATTACGATCAAACACAATTACCCATTAGTCCCCACATCATTCATTATACAAACCAGAAGCCTTTCTTTTTAAAAATAAATCACATCGATTAGTGTTCTGTTGTGCCCAATACAGGAAACAACTTACAAGTTAAGACGGAATAAAAGTAGTACTTCACGCCATTCCATATGGCTAATTGACAGTGAAGCTCAGAAAACCATTCAGAATGGGGAAAAAAATTAAATTAGAAGTCGGGAGATCTTTTTGGCTAACCTGTACATGAAGATATCTCGGTTGCCTCCTAGAGGTTTTTGGCAAAGAAAACAAGCTTCCAAGAAATGGGGTTGATTATCTTCAAACCTAGCATCATAAAACCTCACAGATCTTGGAGAAGATGTCAAATTCCTCAAACTGCTTCTCCTTGAATAACAGGCTGACCTCGAAGAGTAAGGATGCAGAGTTTTTCTAGAATACCCAGATTTTACATCTTCTAATGAAGCTAAGCCATCATCTTCCTCTATAAAAGTAAAACAAGTCTTCCTTGGAGCTGAACACGAGTCCATTTCCTTAAAGATCGAAACTTTTCCGGAATTTGAGGCTTCCTTTCAGAATTTCTGAAACTGGTTTTGCTAATAACAGAGAGATGGGTTGGTGAAAAATGACAGAAATTTATAGAAAACTTCGACAACCTTGAAAATGAGAGAGATTCAGAGAGAGAAACTACATACAACGGCAGGTTTGAAGAAACCGTGTGAGTGAATCTATTGGCTTTAAACGATACCTGCACCACACCACCTAGAAACGAAAGTTCATATAATATTTAGTTAAACGATATCACCAAACTACCCTCGCTATTTTGGAATATTTTCGAAGGATACCCAAAGGTAAGAGAATGACATTTTTGTTCTTTCACTGAAATGAAGGGAGAAAGAGGGAATTAAAATTCTCGTATGTGGCCCCCTTAATCTTTTTCCACTAACCCCACTTGCGACCTAACCGCACAGGATCTTCTCTCCTACGACATAACGTCAATTATTGTTTAAAAAGTAGGTCCCACTCCGCGGCCCGAACATCGCGCGTTAACCTAACGAACAAACCCTGAGTCGCAGTCAATTGGTTCGTTGACTCTTGCCAATTTTAAAGTTAATAGAACATGTTGTTATTTAAAAAAAAATCATAGATCATGTCATCCAAAAAATTAAGGTTTCAATTAAATCACTGAATTTTTATAGATTTTAACATTTACTGGTAATCAAATTGTTGAGGTGGTATTAAAAAATAAATTTTAATTCTTTTCTTGCTTAATCGTCCGGTGGAAAATCAAACTTTTTATTAAAAAATATAACAATTTTTTAGCGCCTAACGAGTCTCCACTTCTTCCTCTTCATTTTTCTATGCATGATCAAATTAAAGCTATGACAAACTGCCTCTACTTTCTTGCTTGTTCTTTCTCTTCTTAACACCGATACTTTCTTGCTTGCCCTCTGGTAGTAGCAATAATCGCATCATAGTTTGGATGGAAAACCGTGATGAATCTGTTAATGCGAGACGCTCCAGGCTTTCTTTACTTGACAGTGGTAAAACTTTGTTTCATCAAGCCAGAGCTCTCCAGTCACCCGAACTTGCTATTGTTCCAGCTCTAGAGTCGATCCCTGATCTCCCTCCACAGAAACTGATAGGCGAGGCTCATGTAGGATTTGACTTTAGCACCACTCTCTGGTCTCTTGTAACCGATAACCAGATCCGACCCCCCACAAAACCTTCTCTCCTCTTTCTTAGCCGTTGCAAGTGCGTTGGTTACAATTTGAGCAAGCCATTGCAATTCGATTTCGCCTGCAACCGGTTGCAATTTGATTTGATTTTGACACTAGGCGTTGTGGGGGACGGTGACGACGGGTGGGGATCATTTTTTTATTTGAATTACATTTACCTTGAATTTCATTTTTTGCTTTAATGTTATTTGGACGAAGAAAATGAAACATGAATAATATTTAGGTGACCACGTATCCTATTATTTCACAAATTTTACATATTTTAATACACAATTAGAAAGATTGATTAAACCATGGTTAATGAAAAAGAAAATATCATGACCCATTGCTTTATCTATGGTCCATTGTCATTTTGCACGGTTTTTTGCAATTTTATTATTGCCTATATGATGAGAAGAACACAAGAAAATAGAGAAATCGACATAATTGTTTCCAAGCATCGTCATTAATGCAAGTCATGCTCGTCGGTAATGCAAATGAGACTCGTAGTACCTACGGTCGTTCACTACACTGCAAGTCTACGAAATGACGTCACTATCCCTCTTTTATTTATCATTTTACCCCTTTGTAATTGTTTTGTTGTTTATTTTCCACTGGATCTCCCCATTTGCATATGTGGGCCACATCGAATGAGAAATTCGTGGCTCGTTGGCCCCGCAACCCATTGCTCTGGATTATGACCGATGGCGACCCTTGTGCCCCCATTTTGGGTTCTTGAGGTACTTTTTTGTTTTACGGAAATTTCACTTTTGCTTTTTTTTTTTCTTCGGGAATTTGGAGATGAGGGATTTAAACTACTCCCTATTTAAAGGGACGATCCTTATATACATAGTGATTATCGCTCAACCGCAGGCTCATTTGCCACTTTTATCTCTCTAGATCCTGTCGTCTAATACTTCTATCTATCTATTACTATATATAAAAACAGAATCACCAAAGAGTTTTGGTGAATCACGTCAGTTTCTACTATCAATATATGACTGCCATGTGGAGTATATGTATATGCAAAAGTAGATGTTAATTGTAAATCATTATATTTATTTACTGAAATACAATATGAATCGTGTTAAAACACTTAATTAATGATATCTTATTAATTAGAAATTGAGAGAGATTGAACGGCTCTGTCAAGAAGACGCAATGACTTTGTGTCGTCTCTTTGATGTAAACCATTTCTGTTAAACTGTTAGGACTTAGGAGTTAGTTATCAAGTTAGTTAACTTTCTATTAACACTTGAGTAGTTTTGTTAAGTGTGTAAAGGGCTTAAATGCCAACTGTTTAGTATTGTTGTTAGTTGGCTGTTAAGTACCAAACCTATATAGGTGGTACGCTAGGGTTGTAAAGCACATCTATGAATTCATTGAATGAAATATGTTCTTCTTCTGTGTTCTCTCTCTCTCTGTGTGAAGTTCTTCTAGAACTTCTTTGGTATTTTCCAGGTTTGGTTGAAAAGAGTGCATCAGTTGGTATCGAAGCCCATTGTTCCTCACTATTCCTAACCTGTGTATGCCAAGGAGATACACTCGTGCAGCTGTAATGGAACAACGAATATCTCAACTCGAGGCAACGATGGAGAAAATTGTGTTCAGTTTAGAAAATTTGCAAACCGACTTATCCACCATGGATGCAAGAATTGATGCCAGAGTAGATCTGCACCAACAACCAGTTCTTGAAAAGCACAAACCTGAGTCCAATCATTTCAATTCCCATCCAATTGATGATGATGAGCAATCAAATTATGGTGGTCAAAGATCGGGTCCTCGTGGTGAATATCCAGAACATTGTGGAGTTTTTGTTAGACTTCCATGGCAAAAGATGGATTTTCCCATATTCAATGAAGGGGATGATCCTGTGGTATGGATCTATACGGCAGAACAATACTTTTCATTCCATGGAATTCCAGAGGCCTAGAAAGTACCAATTGTATCTTATAATGTGGAGGGTGATGTTTTGCAATGGTTTAGGTGGATGAATTGTTGTTATACTACACGTTATTGGGAAGAATTTACGAAGGTTTTTTGTAGAGAGTTTGGCCGAACAAGATTTGAGGATAGTGCTAAATTGCTGTTCAAACTTCATCAAACTGGAAGGCTCAAGGACTTCATTGTGGAATTTCGACAATTGGCCACAAGCACCAAAGGTATCAGCCAAGAACTCTTACTGAGTTGTTTTTTGGGAGGTCTTAAATCTGAGTTAAAACATGATGTTAAGTTGATGAAACCTAAAGACATTTATGAAGCCATTGCTTTGGCTAAACAAGTAGACATCAAGTTAGATGATAAATTCATTTATCCTAAGTCTATACCATCAAAACCAGTACAGTGGAATACTGTAGTAAGCAAGACTATTGAGACTTCTTTTAAGAAACCTTTAGCTGCGGATAATTCTGCTAGGCGGGTTACACCTGAAAAGTATCAAGAAAAGAGGGCAAAAGGTTTATGTTTCTATTGCAGTGAAAAGTATGTTAGAGGCCATACTTGTGCACATAAACAATTACTGTTATTAGAAGTTAATCTTGAAGATGAATATGGATTGGGGCAAACTGATGAACAAGAAGGGTATAAGGGAGATGATTGTCCTCTGCCTGAAAACATAATGGGTTGTCAGAATATGGAGTTGAGTGCATCAACTTTGTATGAAATTCAATATACTCAATCTCTAAAGACTATGAAGATTTGGGGAATAATAAAAAAACCAGGCAGTAATAGTGTTAGTAGATTCAAGGAGTACGCATAATTTTATTGATTCTAAATTAGTCAAACGTTTGGGATGGCACTATGAACCAACAAAAACCTTTGAAATAATGATTGTTGTTAGTGGTTTGGTTAAAAGCAATGGTTGTTGCAGGAATGTACCCATTACTTTGGGTAGTTATAATTGTAGTTCTAATTTGTTTGTCTTACCTCTTCATGGTTGTGACATGGTTCTTGGTATTCAGTGGATGACCACTGTTAGTCCTTTGTTATGGGACTTCCAATTGTTAACCATGAGATTTGATGTTGAGGGACGCACATATCAGCTGCACAGTATTAATGAGAATTCACACTTGGTCCAACTAGCTTCTTTGCAGCAGTTGGAGAAGAATGTAATTGATTACAGTTTTGGCATGCTCCTATATTCTCATGAGGGAATTATGCCATTATCAATTAAGGACGATTCAGTGCTTGATCAAGAGCGGGAGAGTACATTAAATGAATTGCTGCATAAGTATAATTCAATCTTCCAAGTTCCAAGTGAATTACCTCCTCAGAGAATTCATGATCACAGGATTCATTTACTGCCAGAAACAAAACCTGCAAGTAAAAGACCGTATCATTATGGTCCTATACAGAAGATGAAATTGAAAAGGCAGTTAAAGAATTATTACATTCTGGTTATATCAGACCTAGTCACAGTCATTTCTCTTCTCCAGTGCTATTGGTTAAGAAGAAAGAGGGCACATAGAGAATGTGCATGGATTATAGGGAATTGAATCAACAGACAGTGAAGAATAAGTACCCCATTCCTTTTATAGATGATTTATTGGATGAATTGCATGGGGCACAATATTTTACTAAGTTGGATTTAAGGTCTGGTTATCACCATATCAGAATGCACAGTGATGATGTGGACAAGACAACCTTTCGGACCCATGAGGGTCACTATGAGTTTTTAGTGATGCCTTTTGGTCTCACTAACGCACCAGCAACTTTTCAAAGTTTAATGACTGATATTTTCAAGCCCATGTTGAGAAAATCTATCCTCGTTTTCTTTGATGACATATTGATCTACAGCTCTACTTGGGAGCAACATTTGGGAGATTTGCAACAGACTTTTGATGTTCTGTTACACCATCAACTTTTTGTCAAACAACAGAAATGTTCTTTTGGGCAGAAACAAGTTGAATATTTGGGCCACATAGTTTCCAGAGAAGGGGTCTCAGCTGATCCTTCAAAAATCCAAGCTATTAATAATTGGCCTACACCTACTAATGTAAAGGAATTAAGAGGTTTTCTTGGTCTTACAGGCTATTATAGGAAGTTCATTCCTAATTATGGAAGGATCTGTCATCCTTTGTATCAAATGACAAAGAAGAATGCCTTCATGTGGTCTACAAGGGCAACAATAGCGTTTAATGAACTTAAGAATATCATGGCATTTCCAACAGTTCTGGCCTTACCAGATTTTTCAACTTCTTTTGAGATAGAATGCGATGCTTCTGGGTTAGGAGTGGGGGCAGTGCTACAACAGAAGGGAAGGCTAGTGGCTTTTATGAGTCAAGCTTTTGGCCCACGTAATCAGGCTTTATCAACATATGAAAAAGAACTCATTGCTCTGGTTACATCAGTTAGGAAATGGCAGCACTATTTACAAGGGAAGCATTTCATTGTTAAAACTGACCATTGTAGTCTAAAACATTTTTTACAGCAGAAAGCCAATATAGCTTTTCAGCAAAAATGGGTGGCAAAACTTATGGGGTTTGACTATGAGATTCAATATAAGAGGGGTAGTGATAACGTCATAGCAGATACTCTTTCTAAAAGTGGAGTTACATCCATTTTATCTGAGCAGAAAGTTTCAGTTAAATGTTCTCAGATGTTAGGCTTGGAGTGTAATGCAATAACATATCCATATTTTGGATGGATAGATGAACTGAGAAGATATAATGAGCTGGATGATTGGATTAAATCAAAAATTGTGGAGGTACAAGCAGACAATGCAAAGGGAGTTACAACAAAATATCATGTTGACAATGGTTTTTTAAAGTATAAGGCTAGGGTTGTTATCAGTCCCCAATCTGCATGGAGATCAAGGTTGTTTGCAGAGTTTCATTCCACTCCAACTACTGGACATCCTGGAGTGTTGAGGACTTATCAGAGGTTAAAAAAGATATTCTATTAGAAGGGTATGAAAAAAGATGTCAGAAAGTTGGTGGCAGAATGTGTGGAATGCCAACAAAATAAATATAAGTCCATTTCCCCACCTGGACTTTTACAGCCTTTACATATTCCATCACAAGCTTGGCAAGATATTAGCATGGATTTCATTACTAGATTACCTTTGTGCAAAGGAAAATCAGTGATTATGGTAGTTGTCGACAGGCTTACTAAGTATAGCCATTTCATGGCTCTTTCCCACCCTTATTCAGAAGTCATGGTAGCTCATTTGTTTGTGGACCATGTTTTTAAATTACATGGCATGCCAGCCACGGTGGTAAGTGACAGAGATCCAATATTTTTGAGTGCATTCTGGAAGGAATTCTTTAAATTATAAGGGTCAAAATTATGTATGAGTTCCGGTTACCATCTTCAGAGTGATGGTCAGACAGAGGTTGTAAACAGATGCTTGGAAACATATCTCAGGTGTTTCAGTGGGATGCAACATAGGAGATGGATGGACTGGTTATCATGGGCTAAGTAGAGTTATAATTCTGCTTATCATACTTCAGCTAAGGCCTTACCCTTTGAACTTCTTTATGGGTATCCACCTCCTACTATGATATCTTATGAGTTCGTTCAGCTAAATTGGACAGTAGAAAAGGCGTTGGTAGAAAGAGATGAAATACTAGCTGTCCTCAAGCATAATTTGCTGTTGGCACAGAAGCGAATGGTCCAGCTGGCAAATAAAAATCACACTGAAAGAAGTTTTGAGTTGGGTGATTTTGTTTACTTGAAGTTGTTGCCTTATCAGTATCCATCATTATCTGCCAATTCTTACCACAAGTTACATCCTAAGTTCTATGGACCTTATGGGGTGCAAGCTAAGATTGGCAGCTGTGCTTATAGGTTGAAATTTCCTAAGGGAACTAAAATTCATCCAGTGTTCCATGTGAGTAGTTTGAAGAAACATGTTTGGCCCAGCTATTGTTCCTCAGGTGGAGTTGCCAACTGTTACTGACAAAGGTTTGGTACAGGCAAATTCAGTAGCAGTTTTGGATAGAAGAGTGTATAGGAAGGGAAATGTCGTTGGAACTCAGTTGTTAGTGCAGTGGATAGATCATAATCAGGAGGAAGCTACGTGGATGGACTATGATGAGTTTTCTTCCAAATATCCAGAATTTCCTTTGTCCTAAAGGTAGAGGAGGAATCAAGTTTTCAGGGGGAGAGAAGTTGATGTAAACCTTTTCTATTAAACTGTTAGGAGTTAGTTATCAAGTTAGTTAACTTTCTGTTAACACTTGAGTAGTTCTGTTAAGTGTGTAAAGGGCTTAAATGCCAATTGTTTAGTATTGCTGTTAGTTGGTTGTTAAGTACCAAACCTATATAGGTGGCACGCTAGGGTTGTAAAGCACGTCTATGAATTCATTGAATGAAATATGTTCTTCTTCTGTGTTCTCCCTCTCTGTATGAAGTTCTTCTAGAAATTTTCTGGTATTTTCCAGGTTTGGTTGAAAGGAGTGCATCACTCTTCTACAGTCCAGACATCTACGAAAGATCACGATTCTTCACTGCCTTCTCATCCCTAAACAAATTTATATCTGCGTAAGATATTCTCTTGCTCAAGCCTCATGTCAAGAACCCTTACTATCCAAAACAAGAATGGAAGAATATGTAATGAATGATTGTATTGAATTCAAGAAAAGAAATGGACATCTTAGCATGCATTACACATAGAAAGAAACACATATTATAGTCTAACTAATTCAATCTCAGCCCTACAACTTAGATCGATCCATGTGAGACCTTGAGCATGAATCTAGAACGTTCATAACCAATGACTTGGATCAAGCTTTGACAGAATTTCCCGCCCTTGATAGCTACTTCATAAGTGTGTTTTCTTGTTATTCAAAACGATGTGTTTTGAATAACTAACCTAACATAGGCAGAGTCGAGAACGAGCAGCAACAAGTATGGCCGACTTCTACATACATGGAGTTACAGTAAGCCTAATCCCTACTTATCGATATTTTGACGTAGATGAGATTTAGTGATTTCGAATGGAGTTTATATCATTCCTTTACAGTGCACTAACCTTTAACTACGGCAGCGTCTTCGTACAAGTTAATTGGAGCAATCTTTGTCACCGTATTCAACTCCATAATTATTTATCGATTTTGAGGAATGATTAGGTTTGTGTTCCATTTTGATCTTTATTGATGTACCATGGTACCTATGTTGATGTCAATCCTTGGTTGATTTTTTCTATTTTATTTATTTTATCTTTTACTCATCGAATACAAACGTTTTATTATAATTTTGCATTTTTTCATTAGGGTTTTAAGTGTTTTTTAAAACATTCTAAATTTGTTCATCACAAAATTACATGACTTCTACTGTTGTCTGATCATGTTGAGAAATATTGATTGATCTCTCTTTTTTCCTGAAAATTATCAGAGGATTTCGTAGAGATGTATTTTCCTGTGGTTCATAAAATGATAAAAAGGATGGGGCGGTTGGTAGATGGAGGGAGAGAGGCAAAGTTGATCATCGCATTTGGGTGGTTGGGTAAGTTTTATTTTTTAAAGATTTTACCCAAGAGCATTTGTGATGTAATAAGAGTTTAAAAAAACTGGATATGCCATTAATAGCTTATGTCTGTTCCTTGATCATATAATCATTGTAAATATGCTTTCCTCCTTGTGAAATTAATGTTTCTAATATACCACCACTTGGTTTTGAAGGCTTGGGATCATCGTAATTGTTGAGCTTGTGATTTCTCTGTTTAGTCTTGATAAAACATTTATATTAGGCCTCTAATTTAGATTTGACAGTGTAATTTTGACACTTAGCCGTATGAAAAATGTGATGTTCATTATGAACTAACATGCACTCCATGGCTTTGAGCAAGTTGAGGATAAATGGACTATGATTTCAGGTCGAAGGTGTTCAATATATGTATGGCTATGCCTAATGCTCTGCCTATTTTAGGACAAAGGGAGTCATATGACCACTTGGCCACACCTGATGTTGACAAGGTTAGTTCCCTCTGCTAATAGGCATATAATTTATGGACTATATTTTGAGTTTCCTAATTGGCTAATGTTTACATTGGATTTTGCCCACTTGGAAATGGGGAAGAATCCTTTGTTTTGTAGTGGGTGACAGTGGTTTAGACATTATACGCAGCACATGTTTTAGTTTAGGATAGGTCATTTTCATAGTCCTATACCATTGTGCTTAAATTGTACTTTGTGATGTGAAGCTCATTATCAAAAAAATTTATATTGTTCACCATGCCTTTATATGAATGAGACATTTAGAATCTATAATGAGAGCCAGTTAGTGACAGTAATGGTTAGTTGCTGGCTTTTCGCTCAGAATCAGAAAAAGGGTACTTATTTTTGCCATAGCAGAAGCAATGTTTAGGTATATTATTTTGATGTGTTTTGTGGTTAGGTTTATTTCTACCATAGCAATTTAGATATTTTACATTGTATTTTTTAAAATAAATTAAAAGCATCTTAGCAAACTATATAAAAAGGTGGTGATTTTAATTTGGGAAGGGGTAACTGGTGGATGTTGTCTTATAGTATAATTTTTTTTGATTTCTCCGGAGGCAATTTCAGGAAAACATTGCTAGCTATTGTGGTTCTATGGAGTTTTCTATAACTATCAAAGAGGTGGGAATCATGCTTCTTATGCATTAAAAAAAAGTGAAAATCTCGTTGGCAACGACATAATGATAGAACAACAAAACTAGGAGTGGATGCTTTATTGGGCATAGGGAAGTCTTTTTTGGTAACTGGTACCCTGTCAATGTCCATTGTCCACACAAATCAAGTAAGCACAAATGTTGTTAAGAAGGATTATATATATAATGTGGAAATGTAGGAAAGACGTTTGAAATTGAACTTATAAATTTGTAAATCTGCTGAACTGATAAATTTCCAACAGTCTCTAATGGTGTATGACTACATCCCCAGAGGCAATTTGATTTACCTACTGTGTGGTATGAACTTTACAAACTTTCTTCTTCTTTTTTACCTCATTTACGTTCTATCAATTTTGAGATATATGAAAAATTGATAGTATTTTATTCTAGTGATTGAGGACAATCACAATCTGAACTTGACTGGCCTTCCTGTCTAAGAATTATTCAAGGCACCGCCAAAGGATTGGGCCTTCTTCATACTGAGTTTGCTTGCTTCCCATGATAATGATTTGGCTCATGGAAATCTCAAGTGGAGAAATGTTCTCTTAGGCCCTGACAAAGTGCCATTATTGGCAGATTATGGATACAGAAAACTAGCAAATCAGTTAGTTTTAGCACAAGCTTTATTTGCTTATAAGGCTCCTTAAGTTGCTACTTGCTAGATAAGGTCAAGTTTCCCCAACATTCATGATTTTTTAGATCATTATAGGGAAATCCCCTGTGTAATGTCTTCATAGAGGCAAGGGAGGGACTGATGTAGCCCAGTTGGTTGCATTTGCAATTCCTGAATGGAAAGGATCTGGATTGATTGATTGATCGATCTCGCGTAAAGCGCGGGCATGTCCCCATTTATATTAACTACGAAGAAATCAACACTCCAACTGTGCATTGATTAATCTGAGGTTCAGATCGGTTGCAAGCTGCAGCTGAAACAAACTTAATTAATTGCCATGTAAATATACACTGCAGAAAAAAAAAAAAAAAAAAGTCGGATTACATCAAATGGTGTGGTTGAGGGTGAAGATCCTTCTTTATACCCTATTGAAGAAAGTCGGATTACATCAAGGAAAACTGCTCGGGAAGTTGTGGTTCAACTCGAACCAATAGTTGATAAGCATAATACTACAAATGTGTAATTGATTGATGAAATAAGGAGGATAGTAGTCCCTCTTGTCATCCAATCCAGAGCACCTATCCATTAAAATGGTTTCCACATTTACTGGCCGCTAGGTTTTCATAGCAGTGATGAATAGAGTGGACCTTCTATGATTAATGGAGGAGTTCTGATGGGATATCTTCAAGGAAACTATAGAGTTAGTCTTCCCACTACCTACCCAATGACCTAACCTAGTGCATATTCTATGGGGTATGGGTTTAATGGTTACATTAATGTAGGGATTAAGGCAGGACAAACATCTTATCCACCAAACTTTGGCAATCAAACTTCAGGTGAAAACTGCCTAGTAATTTTTATGATTAGGATGCTATACATATGCCAAATACTGCTAGTTGGATGAGACTTCAACCAAATACCATTAAGGGACATCCTCTTACTCAGAATGATGGTTTTAACCCATCACAAATGGCTAACAACTTTCATCAGCCACTTGCCCAAAATTTTAATTTGGGTATGACTCCTATTGAAATTATAAATTTGATCGGACAAATGTTTGGGCCTAGAATTAATAGGGTTGATAGAACTTTTTTCAAAAAGCCTTATTCTAAATAGTCAATAATGACTATCCTTATCCTAGAGGTTTTAAAATGTCTGATTTTATGCTAGTTTTAGCAGAAGGGCCTGTATCAGCCCTTGAACATATAGCAAGATTTACATGTCAATGAATATAGCGATGATAATTTCTTGAAGCATAAGTTATTCCATAGTTCATTAACTATATCTATCTTTACATGGTATATTAATCTACATGTTAATCCTATATTCTCGTGGGTAGATATGTAATGCAATTTCAGGCACATTTTTCCAAAATAGATCCTGGAGATTCAACGACTAATTTAGCCTATTTGAAGTAAAAGGATGGAGAGACTGTTGAGCAATTTATTGCTCTATTTAAAAGAGCAAAGATTTGATGTAAGGCACACATACATAAGTCAGAGTTTGTAAAACTAGCTCAAGAGAGCCTTAGTTTTGATTTCCGAAAGAAGTTTGAGGAAATGGTCTTTAATGATCTATTCGAATTATCTGAAATGACATCTAAATATGAGGTTATGCTCCAAGAAGAGTCTCAGAGAAGGTGCAATACTTTTGGCACACATTTCCATGAATTAGATGAATTTGAGGTAGATTTAGTAGACTATGTCAAAAGGAAATCCATAACTTGTCAGGATTTAAATCTGAAAAGAGTTATTAGAAAATATACCTTTGATATAACAAAGGCTGAAAGAATCTTTGATTGGCTCTTTACTAATAAGCAAATTAAGACTAGAGGTAAACACAAGATGCCTTCTTCAGAACAACTAAAAGGGAAGTAATTTTACAAATGGTACGGATTGTTTGCTAATTCAATGAAAAATTGGATATTTGTTCAAAATGTCATTTAAGATCAAATATAAGCAGAATTAAAATGTGTAGATAGTAAGAAAATGGGGATCAATGAAGGGCCTTTCCCTAAAGATACTTTCATGAACATGATGCAGATATCTAAAGTTGAATTTGATATCTTGTAAATGCAGAAGATAAATAATTATGATCCCAATACCAAGGACATCAAACAATTTATTCGATCATTTGGTGGCTACGAGGAAGCTTTATTGCTTGAAGTTACCAAATGAAGCTTTTCTGAACAAACGCAAATGACATTTCATTGAAAGACATACAACAGAAGTATGTTATAACTTCAAAAAGTTTGTTGTTGCCTTGCTGAGTAAAGATGAATGGGCACTGAATCCTGAACAAAGATGGGTAGTGGGTATTAAAGAAATTGTCCGTCTTAGTATCCATCAGTTTCTGGTCAAGAGCTTCAGAACAGACCTAGCAAAATAGAGAAAGTGCTACCATGGAAACTCATCAACCAAGTAAGATTGAGGAAGTCTTAAAGAACTTCTCATGAAAAAAGAAACGTGTTATTATTGCACAACATTGATCAAAGAAGAGTTTAACAAACTCACAAAGAAAGCAAAGAGCTCAAATAGTGAAAGTTCCAAGTTCAGAACTAGGAAAATGGGTGAATTTACCGACTTTATCTGAAAGGAAAGATAAATTGTCCAAGTCACAACAAAGACAGCTAATGAGAAGGAAAGCTCAGGCTCAAACAAAAGGTGAAATGAGCTATATGTAGCTCCATTAAATTGATAGTAAAGTTCTTGTTTTGAAGACTGAAAATGACCATAAGGTTTTAGAAAAGGACTAGAATAGTATATAAAAATGGACCTGTCATTGTTCCATTTTTTAGTCTTCCCCAAGTCACTGCATTGGTTTGGTGCATCAAGTTCTTGAGGTTATCTTGCAAAGAAGAGTATAGAGAAATATAAAAATTGTAGGAACTCAATTATTGGTCCAAGGGTCTATCTATAATGCTTAGAACTCAATTTTTCTTTAAAAATTGGACAAATTCTTGTATAACATGTGTCCTAATCTAAACCCTACTTAGAGATAGATGATTTTTGAAGAAACGAATGCCCTAACCGCATAGAAGAATAAGAAAAGGAAGAAGAAGAAGAGGCAGAGGGGAGAGAGAGAGAGGGGGGCAGAAAGAGAGGATTGCAAAATCTTTAGAATCGGAGAAGTAGGTGAACAATGTGAGAGGAAAGTATAGTCTGATATTGATTGCCTTGATGATCGACGGATCTAGAAACAACATGTGGTTAGTTCGACAGAGAATAATTCGAGTGATAAATAATTCTTTCATTATGTGCTTTGTCTCTCGAGGTGCCTACGAATGCTTATGGATGGAAAATGGCTTTTCAATAAGCTCCGGTCTAACTAGTTTCTTTTTTATCCCATCCTCAAGAAAGATAGATAGGGGTAAAGAGATTCATATATTGCTAAACACTTTCTTTATTTGTAAAAGTGTTGAGCTCATTTCAAAGTTCTCTAGACAAATTTTCTTGTTCCTACGCTGATATCAGAGCATACGAGTAATGGCGGTACAACAAGTAGACTCACCTAGGCCACAATCTGGGTGAAATTTTGACAATTTTTTTTTATACTTAGTCTTATACATAATACAATCCAGCCATGAATATAGCCCATATGCCCAATGAATAATCCTAGCCCAGGCCAAGAGTCATGGCCAACAATTCAACCCTTTAGGGCTATTGAACTCTGCAACTGCAAATTGCAATTGTGCAAGATTGATGATACCGTGATAGTGATTTGCAACACTACTATCATGCTAAGGGTTGCCTCTGTTTCAGTTTCAATCGTGACTTTAGTTCCAAACTTCCGATCGTAATTCGTAACTAAGATTCGTCACTTATTCACTTGAGTAGTTGAGTAACATCCATTCTTCTGTACTATAGTTTCATGTTCGAGTTTGACCAACAATCGTCAATCATGACTCATGAGTCATGTGAATGTCTATTGAATAATTGAATTTGAATGTCGAATTATTGTTTGTCGATCAGTTGATGTCTCAGGTCTCATCCTCAGCCCTCACTTCTTAAGATTCCCGGTTGGCGGCACTGTGGCAGGTCTTAGCCTCAGCCTAAGCCAACGCTTCCTTCAGGTTTCTGAGTTTCTCTAATTCTCTTCATATTTTGATTTGAGATTTTGATTTTTGAGTATTGCTACAGTCTGCATTGCCTACTGTATTGATAATTTCATATGCTCAATTTGATTTGATGATTTGAATTTGATAACTGTGTTAGTGGATTGTTTTCTTAAGGAACAATGTTTGACATTTTTCTTGTAATTTTAATGGATAATAAACAAAAAAGACAAGGGAAAACTATTTTTTCCTTCTTCAAACCAAGAAGTGGAGAGGAATCATCGACAACTCAAACACCTTTATTATCTACTGTTGATGTTCTTATTCCTAATATAGAACCTGATCCTCTTGCTAAGATTCAACGTCTTGAATTTGATAATACTTTGCTTGAACAAGATCCTGGATTGCGTACTCCTCTAAGGAATCAATTGGTTAGTCAACGTGATAAAATCAGACGTGCTTATATTAAAATGGAATCTTTTCAGCCTATCTTGTCTGAGTATCCACGGTCTGAATCTAGTAATCAATGTCACCAATTTCAAAAATCATGGTTCAACAATTTCCTTGCATAGAATACTCTCCTTCTAAGGATGTTATATTTTGCTTCTCATGTTTTTTGTTCGAAAATGGATAACCATTGCATCATGCTTTTACTGTTGATGGTTTCAGAAGTTAGAAGATGGTGAATGATAGGGCTAAGTGTGCCTTATTGATGCATGTGGATGGTACTACTTCGCCACATGATAATGTTGCAAAGTCTGTTGAGGCGTTGATGGATGTAACTCAACATATCAATAAAATCATAGGTGCATAAAGTTCAGAAGAAATTAAGAAGAATCGATTGAGTCTAAAAACAACAACTGATAACGTTGTTGGCTTACATTGTGTGCATTGAGGGGTCACAATGAATCACTAGATTCTAATAATCGTGGCAATTGTATAGAGTTGACAAAGCTTATAGGAAGTTTAATTGTTCAGATTGTTGGTGTTGGGTTAGAGAAAGCCCATGGGAATGCAAAGTACACCTCAAATCTTATTCAAAAAGAGATTTTGCATATTCTCACTAATGAAGTGAGAAAGAAAATTCATGCTGAAATTGGGGATGCCAAGTTTTTTATTTTTTTTGATGAAGCAAAAGATGTTTTCAATAAAGAGCAGATGACTATTGTTTTGAGATTTGTTGATGTTGAGGTATTCTTACGGAAACGTTTTTTTTGCAATTGTGCATGTTTCAGATACTACTGCTTTAAAATTGAAAAAAATAAATATCAGATGTCCTAACTCGATGTGGTTTGCACATTCATGATTTGCGAGGTCAAGGGTATGATAGAGCTAGCAAGATACGCGGTGCATGGAATGGATTACAAGCTTTGTTTCTTAGAGATTGTTCGTATGCATATTATATTCATTATTTTGCTCATCGATTACAACTGACATTAGCTGCAGCTGCAGAGAATGAGGTTTCTATATGACAATTTTTCAAAATTGACATGCATTGTCAATCTTTTTAGTGCTTCTCCTAAGCGTCACACTGAATTAGAATCTGCTCAAGCTATTAATGTCACAAGTATGGTAGTTACTGGTGAGGGTGAGACTGGTAGGAGTGATAATCAGATGGGTACTTTGCACCAGACTGAAAGTACTCATTGGAGCTCACATTTTGCTTCTATTTGTAGCATAATAGACATGTATGTTGCAACCGTTGTTGTGCTTCAATGTATGGTAAATGAAGGATCTTCGAATACTATTCGCGTGGAAGCTAATCGTTCTTTAATAGTGATGAAGCCTTTTGAATTTATATTCATATTGTGACTTATGCATAAAATTATGGGTATCATAGATATGCTTTGTCAACAGTTGCACTCCCAATCTATTGATATTCTGAATGCAATGGACGTAGTCTCCTCTACGAAATCATTACTTTCAACTTTAAGAAATTGTGGTTTTGAAATTCTGCTTGAGCAAGTGAAATCAATTTGCACAGACTATGATATTGTCATACCTAATATGGATTTTCTTTATAAAGAGATCAAATTATAGTTGAGCATCATTATCACTTTGATATATTCAATGAAGCAATTGATCTTCAGTTGGAAGAGTTAAATAGTATATTTAATGAAGACATAGTAGAACTTGTTGTTCTTAGCTCTGCTTTAGAGCCTAAGGATGATTTCAAATTATTTCATGTTGATCATATTTGCAGACTTGCGAAAAAGTTTTATGCGAATGATTTCAACAAACAAGAAATGCATTATTTATAGTATTGATGTTCTTCATCATGAGAAGTTTCAGAATATGACCACTATTTCTGAATTATGTCGGGGGTTAGTCGAAACAAAAAATGCACAATCTTACTATTTGATAGACAGGTTGATTCGACTCATTTTGACTCTGTCTGTTTCTACAGCAACCACCAAGCGAGTATTTTCAACTATGAAGCATCTCAAATCAACTCTTCGTAATAAGAAGGAAGGAAGATGAATTTTTGACGGATTCAATGCTCATCTATATTGAAAGAGAAATTTTGAAGACTATTAATTATGATTTGATTATAGAAGAATTTTATTCTTTGAAGAACTAGAGAGTTCAACATAAATGAAAAAAAAAGAGTTAAAAAGAGTTCAACTTGGCTTTTGTATTGTCATTCTCTGTTGGTTGTTTTTGAAAACACTATTTATATATATAACACATAAATACTTATCTTATTTGGTGAAAAAAGCTTATGTTGCGTTGCATGAGCCAAATGATAAATTTTATTGATCTGTCTATTGAAAAATTTTGAGTTCAGCCCAGGGTGATATGAATTCTTGGTGCCGCCACAGCATACGAGATAGATTTTTTCCAACATGTGGTTCTTTTGATACCAGATCTAGAAGAGTGAAAGAGAGAGGATAGGCAGAGAGAAAGAATAGACGTGATTTTTAAAAAAATATTTCCACGTGGACAACCAGTTGGATAGTCAAAGTGCCACACATGCACTTAGGGTGCCCGAATTTATAAAAATCTGAACGAGTGATTAGACCGGCACAAAATAAAAACTTGAGTGATCAAGTTGAGACGTTTGATCTTTTAAGTGATAAAAATGGAACATGGATAATCTTTGAGTGACCACATATTCTATTAACCCATGAAATGTCTTTTCATCAGTTACAAAGGTGTAACTTATGGTAAATAAATATTGTACGTTATAATATATGTAACTTACAAGTTATTTTGTTTATAGTTTTTATGAAATTTATTTTGTAATTGATTTTTGATTCTATATAAAGAGAGTCAATTTTATAATGTAGATGATGCTTTGGAGACTTCTCCTCTTTTCTTTTCTCCTTTTTCATTCTCATACATATACATACATACACATATACATACTTGACTCTTGAACATGTCAAGGTTGATTGACATGTAAACGATTTTTATAAAAATGTGGCATGGGTGAGTAATACATTTTGTGTAAATATGCATTGTTAGTGGTATAGTGAATCATTAACTATAGACTCGGGGATTTCACATTAGGCTTTGGGTGGTTGTTGTGGTTTCATATGTACGCTGATATAACTAGTGGTTTCGGTTATTAGCTCTAACGACGGATATTGACATTTCTCTAGTATATTGTCCTGATTGTTGACGCATTTGTAGTCATTCAACTTAATTTGGTTCTTCCCAAGTCTTTCCATAACATCCCTCTCTTCCTGAGTCAGCCTCCTACCCAACAAAGTTATGCCCCTCTCAATGATTTCATGAGTGCAGAATTATGTTTTCCATTTATATCATGCAACGTCCATTTCTTTGTCATGCTCTCTGCCAATTGTGCTTTCAACCTAAATTGAAAGTCACATTTCTTCGTCAAAGACCTCCTTTTCTTTTCTTTTCTTTTCTTTTCGTCAACCTCAATTTCATAATGCTCTTGCATATTTTACATTTGCTCAAACTAATTTCTCAATCTGCAATGATGCAATTGAGAAACTCTATATAAATAGGAATGGCAAACAAAAGCTTTATAAATTATACCTAATCAAATCTTGTCATACTAGCAGTTCATTGATTATTAATCGAAGTTAATTAATTAAATTTGGGCTTTTTTACTCATAACGACAAAAACTAAGAGTTGTATTCCAATAACAACAAGTAAAAAAAACTTAAGAAAAAAAGGACAATACTTGCAAACTTACCAAAATGCCCTACTTCCTTCTTCTCTCTTCTTTTTTAATGCCCATCATCAAAAATTGGTCGTCCAACCATCATCTTTGACAAACAAACCATGAAAATGAAGCTTTAAATCAACCCAATCAAAGCCCACCCATCACTCGCCATCAATTATCACCTACGTCACTTGAAAAGTTTCGTGACATCACGCCCACTGTTTGGAAAAGAGCTTGATCCTGTTAATACAACCAACGTAGACGATCATTTACACCATCAATCAACTTCATAGACCAATACGCATCATATTTAGAATTCGATCGGGTAAAACGAGTTAAAATCTTTCTGATTTGTAGATCTATTTGGCAGGTATTGATCATCGGGAACAAAAGCTTTTGATGGTATAAAGCGGGCCTCAAGATATAAAAGCCTTGCAGGTGTATAAAGCACCAAAAGCTTTGATCATATATAGAATTTACCTAATTCAAGTATACCTTTTGTTTTAATCTTTGTGAAGTATTGATCGGCTATCCAGAAGAGGAAAATGCTTTCCATACCTAATTAAAGTTTACTTCTTCTTTTTTCCTTCAACCCATTGTCATATTTGGGTTCTTTGAGACACTATGCATAGAACACAGAAAAATTATGGGTTCATGGGATAGAGACAAATAAAATGTATTGTATATTCAATAATTCATCAATGTGAAAGCTCCCCTCGCCGGAAAGGGCAATTTCAAGGAGGGCGTGGTCAGGGGACGGCGTTGTCCAATGACAATTGTCGTCTGAGAGATAAAAGGGTAGGGTGTAATAATCATATAACTTCAAAAACAAAGAGTAAAAGTTAAGTTGAACAAAGTTAGGGTATAATTGAGAAACAATAGAGTATAAATAAAGCTGGCCATTTTTACCATTTAGTCATACTAAGTTTTCATATCACCATTTCAGTCACATGGTAATTTTTACAAGACAAAAATGCCCTTAAGGTTTCAAAATTCAAAATTTTGGTAGATATTTTCTCTCTCTCTCTCTTCTTCACTCTCATTTCTTTCACGTTTCTTCTCTCTCAAATTTCTCTCACGTTTCTTCTCTCTCAACTTTCTCTCACTAAAACCAGAGATTTTCGACCATTTAGTGGGCCACCTCCACTTCCCTCCCGATCGAACTGCTTCTAGAAGCACGGCAGTTGCAGTGGCGGTCCGACTTGTTCTCCGCCGATATCGCGCCGGAGAAGATCATGTGCTGTTGATACTGTCTGTCCACTACATATATTGTTCTTCATCTGGTAATGAGCTCTCTCTTCATTCCCTCCCTCATCATCGATTCCACTATTGGTTCTCTCCTCTGCGGCGTGAGTTTCATCCACACTGGTTTAAAAGCTTTCTTCTTGCAAATAATTCTTTAGTGATACTGCAAACATTATAAAGTTTGGGTCTTTTTTCATTCGGATACTATAAATGGGTTTTCTCATTTTGATACTCTGAAATTCTCCTTGATGCTGTTAATCTTGTACTGATTGATACTGTCATTTTGCTGATGCTGTTAATCTTGTGTGATACTGTCATTTTGTTACCACTGTCATTTTGGGTCTTTTTTCATTCGGATACTATAAATGGGTTTTCTCATTTTGATACTCTGAAATTCTCCTTGATGTTGTTAATCTTGTACTGATTGATACTGTCATTTTGTTGATGCTGTTAATCTTGTGTGATACTGTCATTTTGGGTCTTTTTTCATTCGGATACTATAAATGGGTTTTCTCATTTTGATACTCTGAAATTCTCCTTGATGTTGTTAATCTTGTACTGATTGATACTGTCATTTTGCTGATGCTGCTAATCTTGTGTGATACTGTCATTTTGTTACCACTGTCATTTTGGGTCTTTTTTCATTCGGATACTATAAATGGGTTTTCTCATTTTGATACTCTGAAATTCTCTTTGATGCTGTTAATCTTGTACTGATTGATACTGTCATTTTGCTGATGCTGTTAATCTTGTGTGATACTGTCATGAAATATTGATTATACTACTAGTACTATGTGTACTGTTAGTGTTATTCGTACTCCATTCAGCTTGTGTGATACTGTCATTTTGCTGATGTTGTTGCAACTGTTAATGTTGATACTGTCTCTGTTGATACTGTCATTGTTGATACTGTCATTGTTGATTCCTGTGATACTGTCAATGTTGATACTGTCTTGTGATTGCGTACTCCATTCAACTGTTAATGTTGATACTGTCAGTTTTGATACTGTCAGTGTGGATACTGTCATTGTCGATTCTCGTGATACTATCAATGTTGAGAATATGGTTGGTATTGTCTATAATTTCGATACTATTTGTTGTTTGTAATTTTTGTGAATTTTTGAAATTTTTGATAATGACTCCTTATTGTGAAAATACTGTTGGTACTGTCTGTGAATTTGATATTGTTAGTGAATTTGTTGTTTGTTAATGAATTTCATACTGTCTGTGAATTTTTTAAAATTATTGATACTGTTTGTAATCTCGATACTGTTTAGTACTGTCTACTTGATACTGTCATTTTTTGTCTTAACTATTTCTAATGTTTTATATACAGTTATGACGAAGATCATCTGAAGATAATTTCATTTTGAAAAGTGAACTGCATTTTAGAGAATAAGCGGGATGTTGCCTATTTAAGTTGATACTGTCGTGCTAATAGGTAGTACCATGTACATTGGTAGTGTATTTTTTTTATTATTTTAGGTCATTTTGAACTCTGATACAATAATAGTATTATTTATCGATTGATACTATTAGAGATATTAGTATTGTCATAATATTGTCATATTATTTGATACTGTCATATGATGTAGTATTGTCATATATTTATTTTTTCCCTATTAAAAATAAGTGGACAACAATGTTTATCATTATCAACATCATTAATAATATCATTATCAGTAATACTGTCAAGTTTTGAAACAAATGACATTTCAGACAACAGTATCAAAAAGGAAAATAGTACCTACATAATTAACAGTATCATTACCAACAACACTTTCAAATTTTGCAACAATATCATTATCAACAATGAGATTGTGATACTGTTTCATATGTTGCAATATTGGGTTGGGTTGTGATACTGACATGTATTATGATACTATCATGTGTTGGTGTACTATCATATTTGTCATTTTTTTATTTTGTCAATATCATGTAAGTCAACAATATCAATTTTTAAACAGTATCATATAAGTTTATAGTATCAATGACTCATATTAGGAGTACATGGCTGATAATAATATTAAATTTTATGACATTATCAAATAATTTCATACCAATTTATAATTCAAACTTAAATGACAAATATAGAAAATAATATGACATTAACATATAATATTACACTCTAAAATGAAAGTCGCATCTTCGACGTATTGTCTTATCCACTTTCTTCTCCCAAATGCAGTTGATTAATTTTCAAAATAGAACTATCGTCAGCATCGTCTTTAGTATGTCTGTGCAACATTCAAAATAACATCACAATATCAAACACCAAAATTTAAAAGAGTACGACAACAGCAAACACTACCAACTATATTTCACACCAAAAAGCATGATAATATTACTAACTTGAAAGAATATCACATCATACAATACCTATCATATTTTCACAACAATAAACATGACAGTATGACAATATAAAACTTGGAAAGTAACACAACATCAAATAGTATCATCAATTTGAAGCATGATAATACCAACAGAATCGAAATCACAGCAGTATCAACAACAGACAGTATCAAATTCATTGAGAATAACAAATTCACAAACAATATCAAATTCATATACAGTATCTAACTCAGAGACAGTATCAACCATATTTTGACAACAATGAGCCAGTACCAACAACTTCAAAAAATTCATCTACAGTACGAACAACAAATAGTATCGAAATCACAGACAGTACCAATAATATTCTCTAACAAAAAGCATGACAGTACCAACAACAGACAGTATCAACCATATTTTGATACTGTCTTTGATAATAATATTGATGCAGTATTCTCCGTTGATATCGCGCCGGTAAGTATCACTGCCAAACTCAATGCAGTATATATAGTATCACTAGTATAATCAATACTTCACAATGAATAAAACAGTATCAATCATAAGATAGTATCAAAGACAAGACAATATCAACATTGACAGTATTAGAACATCGCTAGTATCAACACTTACAGTATCAGAACATCACGAGCATCAACCAGTACAGTATATCTAGTATCACCAGTATAATCAATGACCAATAATATATACTGCCAAACTCAATGCAGTATATATAGTATCACCAGTATAATCAATACCTCACAATGAATAAGGCAGTATCAGTCATAAGACAGTATCAAACACCAGACAGTATCAATATTGACAGTATGACAACATCACGGTATCAACACTTACAGTATCATAACATCACAAGTATCAACACTTAGAGTATCATAACATCACGAGCATCAACACTTATAGTATCAGAACATCACGAGTATCAACACTGACAGTATCAACACCGACAGTATCAACATTAACAATGGGAACAACAACTTCAAAAATTTCACCGACAATACCAAAATTTTTGAAAATTTCAAAAATTTCATAGATGTTGAAAAAAGAACTAGAAATCTTGAAAAAAAATTATAGATCTTGAAAAAGAACTCGTAGATCTAAAATAACTAAAATTTTAGCTGCTAAAGAAAGAAAAAAGAAACTAAAGACATACAGAAAAATACTCCTATCCTAATAAGGAAAGGAATAAAGTAAGGAAGAGAAACTAAGGCAGCTAAGCCACTAGTACGAAGGAGCAAGCGGCAAGAAAAAGCTATTTTTGAACCGGGGAGGAGGTCGAGTTCTCTCTTATCTTATATACATAGTCACAACATTCACTGAAGATGTTGCTTTCAAGGTCGAGGACAGAACGCCGGAAGGGGAGCGGTTCCACACGTTCCACTATTTGTTCGGTCGAAGCTCACACAGACGAAATGGAGAGAGTAATCGAGAAGAAGAAGAGAGAGAAATCCAGAAGAAGAAGAGAGAGAAATCTCACATATTTGACTTCATTCAAAACACACAAATAAGGGCAGTATTGTCATTTTGAAAAAAAGCTTATTATCACTTGCCTTGAAATTTGTGAAAGTTATGACTTATTGGTAAAAAAATTTACTGTGTGACTTATTGATGAAGCATGTCACTACAAGTGACTAGGTGGTAATAAACCCCATATTCTTCTCCCGTAAAAACTAAGAAGTACTGAAAAATGAAAATCATAACAAAAGATATTATACAGCCCTAGTACACCCACCTGAGTCTTCTCTTAATGGGCCCAAATTTACCGGACCTTTAGTTTGGGCCTTCTGATTTACCCCTAAAAAAACCCAATAAAAAAAGACGTTCATATTTTATCAATAATTTCAGTTTGTACTTAATAGTTTACTGGCAGTCAAGTGTTAAAGCTCTTAAAGCAATTTTACAATTACAGTTAGGAAAATTAAACAACAGTTATTCAAAATATCTATTGACACTCTGTTAGGTTTCCCACAACTCCCATATGTGATAAGTTGTAACCCACCTGACTGTGGGACTTGCTATTGAATTCAAAATAGGCCATCTCTATGAAAAGTAACAAAGAATGGGCCTCTGATCACCTAACAAAGAAAGAAAACAAGAATATGTACTAACAATAAAACCAAATAACGTACTATCATAAAGAGCAATTAGCATTGGTAGCAATAAAAAGAGTTGCATGAGATTTGATTTTTCATATCTATGTTGTCCAGATTGCAATCCATTGTCTGGACTGATAAG
Source organism: Euonymus europaeus (assembly GCA_963580455.1). Classification (NCBI taxonomy): domain Eukaryota; kingdom Viridiplantae; phylum Streptophyta; class Magnoliopsida; order Celastrales; family Celastraceae; genus Euonymus; species Euonymus europaeus. Next base: position 8,488,068 of record OY756957.1, on the reverse strand, counting down.
ACTACTTCATTTTGATTAGCAAAGACCCATTCAAAGCCTTCGGTATTTGGTTGGTCATGCTTCATGCAAATACCTTTCAAAACTTATATATATACATATATATATATATATGTATGTATACATAGTGGAAAATCTGGAACAGCTTTAGCGTTGATGAGGAAAATTTAACTACTGCTTATATCATTCAAAACTATACATCATTGTCTGCCTACCTGTGAAAATAAGTTAAAACCCATAAATGGTGTCATAAGCTTTATTTATGGTGACATGATTGACAACCAAATGAAACAAATAACCCTTCACCAAGGTTATCTTTGCTTACTCCCATTTTTTTTTCCCACTGGTCCCATGTGAATTTATGAACAATAGTACCCTTTTTCTGTCACAATATCCCTACATACATCTACATTTTGTGACCTGTTGTGCATGACTTGTTCTGCCTTTCTAAGTGTCTAACCCTCCCATAGAGGCACAGCCCTTAAAATGGTCATTATTATTATTGATTGGGATCATCATTGTAATGTAACTATTTTCATTAATTATATTTCTTCTACTCACTCTATCACTCTCAAATTGATAACAATGAGAGAGTGACAGAGAGTAGATTGCAAGGAATCTTGTTTGCCTTGAATGAACATATGTTTGAAAGATTATTGTAGTGAGACTGAGGCATGACAGCTAAGTGAATTTAAAAGCTTCTGCATTGTGAACATGGTGATTTCCAATGTGTGCGCCAAAGCTGAGCATGACTGTGACATTGCTTTTCATTATATAATTGGGTGCTTCTTTATTATTGCTCCTGCACAAATCTGCAATAATTACACATGTTGGATATGGAGGGTTTGCATTGGACTGTGTGGTTCCATGTGACCACAATCAGATTCCAGCTTATCTTCCAAGCTATTTAAATTTTGATTAATAATAAAATGTGATTATATTTGGTGATGATCCAATCTGTTCCTTCATTAGCCCACACACATATATATATATATACATACATACATACATATATAATGCTCATTCTAAGTACACCTATCTGTCTAGCTAATTATGGTCATGGCCCCAGAGAAATTTAATCAATTTTGCTACTGGCAGTCCAAAGTTTTAATGAAACAAGTAATATGGGATGAGTCAGACAACACATTAGATCAAAAACATGTATCAGATGTAGAATGGTGACCAAAGCAAGTAATATATTTCACTTTCTTTCAAAATCACTGTTCTTTGCCTTCTCTGTGAAGCAGCAAAGTTAATTAGATTCCTCTATCCCCATCCAACAATATACACCAATACCACAAGAAGAGGTCAAAATGGGCTAACTAGATCCATTTTTAAGGACTAATTCCAAACCAAAAAAGAAAGCATGGATCAATTCCAAATGTGGACTAGATGCTTTCCACAGCACTTGATCATGGAGAACCTATAAAATAATTCCAGGCTTGCACATGAAAAACATAACATAATAAGGGGGCAATAATTATTAAATAAAAGAATTTATATGAGAATTAAATTTCATCACAAAAAAAAAAATGCCGCTATCCATTTGGCCATTTTACCTCTAGGTTACTACACTCCAAGAGAGATCCATTAAAAAAAAAAACTGACTGTTGGGCTACTAGAGAACATCTTCACCCATTAAACAACAAAAATTAAATTAAAATATTTATTTTAAACATCCATCATTATTTAATACACTCAATTCTTTATATACTTTTTTTTAAAAAAAAAACTTTTCTTTTTACCATTGCTGGTGGCGTTTCTGGGCCTTGGGCTCCCATGAATTGGGCTTGGGCCTCAAGACAGAAGCACTTCAACACTGGAATTTCTCACGGAGAGGCAAAGTGGGCAAGCATGTGCCACTTTGTCACATTCCGTACAGAGACAAAGGTGCCGACACGGCAACAGCACTACCGACGCGATTCGGTTACGGCACGCCTTGCAACTCGGGCCGGACACGGTGATTCGATCCGGATCGATGTAAGCCGACTCGGCGTCCTCCGCCTGTCCTTCCACGCCCCCAGGGCATCCTGTCCCGTCCTCCCCTCTCTTGCTATCCTGCACTACTCCCCCGCTTATTATAGCTTGCTGAAGCTGCGCCTGCAAAGATGCCGCCGCGGCCTCCTGTGCCCTGGCCTTTGCCTGCCACGCCCGAGCCTCAATGCTAAGTTGCGTTGCGCGTGCCTCCAACTCGGTGCTCCTCCGCGTTGCCTTCTCCACTTCAGCATCCTTCTCTCTCACTCTCCTGGTTATGGATTCCTCTGCCGCTCCCAGCAGCGCACGATAGTGCCTCTGCTGTTTCTCGGCTAATGTGCGCCTAAGTTGCTCTCCCTTTACAAAATTATCGGCTCCATTACCCCAATGAAATAAAGCTTATCGAAATTAAATAGAAACCCAATTGGATAGATGCAAAATCATTACCTGGGCTTGGAGGAATTGGTCTACTTCGTCTCGTTGTCTTTTGATTTGCATTGCCAAATCTTCTGATACTGAAGACAATAAGCCGCCAACTGGCGATTGACATGCGAAATTCTGCTGCTGTTGCTGGTAATGGTGATTTTGCTGTAGCTGTTGCTGTTGTTGGTCACCGAAAGACAAGCGGAGGCCAGTGGAAACAACATTTTGCTGTGGTTGATTGTGAAGCTGTGAGAGGTCGATTAACCGAAGAGGTTGGGTTTGTTGTTGCATAGTGTGTGTGTTGAGAGGTGCGGTGATGCCAGTACTGGGTGCTTCTAGTTCTCTTCCTCTTTTGCGTGGATTAGTTGCTGTTGATAAACACAAGATCAGTATGAGACTATACCCTCATCAAATTTGGACCTCTGTTTTGGTCTATTTCAACGGCAATGCCAATTGGGTGAGCCAAATATAGATGGATATGTAGGAAAAGATAATAGGAATTAGATGGATATATAGGAAAAGATAATAGAAATTAATTACTTACCTCCATTGTTGAAAAACATGTGAGATTGATCAAAAAATCCTTCTGGCTGCGGTTGCAATGAGTGATCATTCAATTCTTGTCCGTTTCTGCACATAGGAAATGACAGAGGAAAACAAAATCAGATAAGTGTGGAGAGAAGACAGCAATTAGAAACAGAGAGAGGAAAATCTAGAAGACAAGGGGGAAAAAAATCAAACCTGTTTAGAAGAAGGACGTTTGAGGGGTATTGAGCTTGAACGGCCATTAATGGAGATAGGATGAATTAATCAAAAAAAGATACGTCGAAGGGACTAATCAAATGCCTTAGCTGGGAGGTTGTGTATGCGCCAAAGAAAAGCAAAATAAGGGGAGGGTATGGAGCAATGTGAAGGCCTGACACAAAAGAAGCATGACCCAGAAGCCAGGGCGTACTGCAGGCACTGTAGAAGAGAAACTCGATATACCACCACAAAACAACACAAGCCCTGGTTGATAATCAAGAAATACTAGTCTTCCTTGTCATCATCACCACCATATTCTTTGTTCAAATCAACAAACTATTTACCATTCAAATCCCCTGCCTTTTTCTTTTCCTCGGTGCTTTATTGTTGTGAATATATCTCTCTAGATATAGATAGATAGAGAAAGAGAGAGATGATAGAAATAGAGATAGGGAGAGGGATTTAAGAGGGAGAGATGCGATTGAAACGAATCAGTCCAAGGGAGAGACACCTTATTCTGCCCTCTCGTTCTTTCTTTGTTTTGTTTGTTGCCTTTGCTTTCTCTTCTTCCCCGCGTGGGGAGGGTTGGCTTTTTCTCGGGGCAGCTCTCTCGTGTTTGTTATCAACTACACAACACAACACAACCCACCCTATATTTAATATTTAATACATATTTTGTTATATATATAAATCGGTGGCGTTGGTAATATATATATATATATATATATATGTATCTATCTATCTCTATATGTAAGTGCAGGTCTCTGCCAGCGGGATTGTTTGTATTTGGCCCATGCGTTCCTCTTCCTCCCAAGCTTTACCCACTTCTCACGCTCTCCGGTCCTCTTTTTGTTTTCTTTTTTTTAATTGGTGGCTTATTATTAGGTTTCAGCTAATTAAGTTTCTTGTTTTCATATCCAACACTTTGTTTCTCACGCCTTTTCTAAATTCTAGATGAGGGGATTTTTATTAGGCAGAGGATATGCTATATCTATATGTACATACATACATATTTGTGTTTGGAATATTCAAAAACCCACCAACAGCTCTCATATTTGGCATCATGACTATTTTAGCCCCCTACACTTGTAAGGTATACAAGAAATATTCAATATTTAAAAAGTTTAACAGATTTTTAGATATTTGACTGACTATATCTATAATGCCCCATTTTAAATGGCTGAAATTTTTGTCAAGAAGCACAATTTATGGGATCAAGAATTTTGAATTCTATTTTTTTGGAAAAAGAAACTAAATATAGAATTGTAAATTAATGGGTTTTTTTATGTTGAAACAATAGTAATTATCAGGTATATTATAGAGAATTTAAAGCCTTATATTTTTTGAATTCTTTAAAAAAGGATAAATTAAATAAAAAATATTATAGAGAACAAACTTAATAAAAAATAAAAATAAATCATTAAATAAATAAATTTCGGAGTTTTAATTCATGTCAGTAAATTAGAATAAATAATTTAAAAATTACGGCGAAACATGTTTACTGAATACTAAATTTAAATTAAATGAGATTTATTGCAATTTTATAATTAACAAACAAAATAAAAACGTTTCCCAATAGGTATTGGGGTAATTTTTTGTTTTATTCAAAAATTAAAATAAAATTATAAAAGAAGAAAAAGGGGTAGAAGATACCAGACATACGTGAAAAAGGTTTATATGTTTGGTCAAGAAGGATGCTAACTTTAATTTAATTAATTAATATTAATTGGGTGGCAAAGAAAGAGATTAACCAACAAGAAAATTAAAAAAGCTCTCTCTCATCGTTTTCTTCTCCTTCTTTGCAATTGTTTTGTTTGTTTATATATAGATAAAAGTATAATTGCTTAATTTTCTATGAATACCCAGAAAGAAAAACACAACTAAGAAGTAGCCTGGTTGGTTTTCCTACTCTGTAGGAATTGGAGTTATTGTATTCGAATATCTCATGCTATTAATTTGAGTGAGATTTATTACTATTATGACAAAAATTGTAAAATTGAGAGGGCTACCTCCTCTGTGTAGTCCACCGATCTAATAAATTTCTTTGTTTATGTTAGATATTCCCCTCATTGGTATAAAAAAAAGAAGACAACTAGATCGATCTCATGAAAGTAAACTTTGAACCAGTTGATGGAGAGTATTGTTTTAATTGACCCTAGCTCTACTGAATCAGCAGACAGTACATAGGCTTGACCTTCAAACTATAACCTAGTTTTACTAGTACAATTAATTGAATTATTATTAGCTTAATTGGTTACAGCTACGGCCCTACATTTATAGTCTAGTCTGGTGCAATCTAGAAATCGATGGATCAAGGGAGAAAAAAAGAAGAAGCAATAGGTCATAAGCCTGGTGGAATCTAAAGCAAGTAGTAATTAATAATTAATATATAGAAACTTCATCAATCAACATCTTATATTGTCTTTTTCTTTTGGGGGCCAAATGTCTTAATTAATTTTTCCAAGTTAGGCCATTTGAATTGGAATTAATTAAGCTAAAGTTGGTCATTATAGCTTCCAAGTGAATCAATTAGTTAACTATATATGTTAATTAACTCATCCAAGGTTCATCAACAACTAATTAATGAATTTGGATCGGCAAGTTTGCAAGTTATAAGTGGTTTTTGATGGGATTACAATTGGAGTCCAAAGTGTGCCATGAAATGAGGAGCATTTTCATGGGTTGAAAAATTTTATTGAAGACAAAACCAACTTTAATTTTGCAGACATTTCTTTAAACCTAATCCAACCATTTCTTTGACCCACAAGGCCCTGCCTACCTTTTACTCCATCATTTCTAGGTTTCCCATCCTGATCCTACCCTCTCTTCTTTCTTTTCTTTTTTTTTTCTTTCTATTTTAATTTTCACTTAAAATTTTCCTTGGACTTTGTTGTTTTTGTGGGTTATTATTATTATTATTATTATTTATTGCACATGTCCACCACACCCATTAATCCTTCAATAGTTTACCCACTACTTCATTGATTATGCTTTTCTTCACACCAAAAGCTAGCACCCCCAATTTCAACCCACAAGTGATGGATTTACTATTTGCCTTCTTTTTTTGGTGCATTATTACTACCATGCATGCATATCTAAGTAACAACTCAATTGATATTAATTATAAATTAATGAATAATCTAATTTGAAATTTTTGAAAAAGAAGCCCATATACAAATTTCATATAGAAAACAAAGCACTAGTTGATTTGATCAGAAAGTGGAAGCAAATTAAGGATGAATTTGGTGCTAACCTAGCTAGAGCTCACCATAATTAATCATAGCAACTTTATAAATGATAATAAACTTGGAGCTAACAAATGATGGAGAAATGGAGGAATCGTGGCGATGATAATATATGGATCCTTTATATTGTTTGTGGAAGACTTGGTATACCTATTACCTAATATAAACCAGTTAAGCTAAGCATATATATATATATATATATATATATATATATATATATAGATGTCACTCAAGTATTACCTTATACGTTTGCCATCTTTTGGTTTGGTGGATTAGCACATTCTGCAATTATACTCTATTATATATATATTTCAGTTGTTTTTAATTCTTATTCACTTTCGAAAATTTGAAATGCAAAGAGATTGCTAAATTGGGTGATGACAAGATATAAGATAAATTTAGATGAAAATTTTGATAGGATGGTACAAATACCGATAGAAGTTCATTACTTTTTTGACAAATCCGATTTTTTTTTTCTTATTCAGATTAAAATCAATCCATTTATGGCAATATTTGTGTAGTATACTATCGATAATTGCAATTAAGAATACAGAAGTCACAACAAGAGGCATGCAGAGACATAAAAAATTAAATTAAATTAAATAAAAAGAAGAAAAGCAGGTACATGAGAGGTCATGGAGAAGCATCAGCAAAGTGTATGTGGGGTTGGTTGTATTTGCTTCTGCAAAAGAATCAAAACCAACTCTGCAAATACATTTATTGGGGGCACTATTTTGGAGCCATCTAGGGCCACTCTGCTATATATATATATATACATATATATATATGTGTGTATATACGAGTATCATTCTTTTATATATTATTTAATTTAATGAACAAAATGTCCTTCAACATATATATCTTGTGATGACCACTAAGTTTGACATTTATACGAGTATCATTCTTTTCTTGACGGTCAGTTGATTCTCGTTGTTTGAAATTCATTGCATAAAGTTGGTCCCAATTTTCCATTAGAGGAAAATAAAAGTGAAAAATCGATCTCAATAAAGCATTTGGAATTATGGCCACAGAAATAATTTAAATATGTGAATATTCAATATTGAATTGAGATCGGAAAGATGAGATATGTGAATATATAGTTACAAAAATAGGTTGTGAAATTATTTTCCAAAAACAAGCTTTGGTTTTTCATTGTTAATGAACAACCAATCCAAACAAAATAAATTCATGTATAAAGTTATAAAAAGATTATTTTCTTCTGAAAGCAGAAACAAAAACAGGTCATTTTAAACCCCATGATGAAAGAGAGAGCAACTTAAGAACAAAAGAAATGAATACTGAAAACTAGTGGTCCCTAGTAATATCACAGTATTTAATAATAAGCTACAAATTACCCTATCTCATCAACATAATTAACATAATTACGTTGTACAAATTTGAGTCCGGGTCGATTTGGGTATGATAACAATGATGTTTATGAGATATTTGCATATCTGGATTAGTATGGATTTTCGGACGTAATTAATTGATTACATTTGGATTAGTTAAATTCAAAAAAGTAAAATGGGACAATAATTCAATCCGAATTAATCTCCGGACAACTAAATCATACAAAATTTTTGTATATGGTTGAAGCGTCCTCAGCTCTCGCGGCTTTATACGATTTGCAAAATCGTTGGGGTTTCAGAATATTTGTCTAGAATAAGATTCTCTATCTATTATCAAAGCTATTCAAGAAGCATCATCCCAGGAGAACCTCTCTGATTGGGGTTCTATTATGCATGAGATATATCTCTTCTTATTGACTTCTTCAGCGGCGACGGTTTCTCATGTTAGTCGTGATTTGAATGAATTTTCTCACATTCTAGCTAAGAGAGGCTTGTCTTCTCCTTTTCCCTAATCTTGGATAGATGTAGTGCCTCCAGAGTTAAGTTCAGTTATTGAGAGGGAGCCTCGATCGGATCGAACACAGATGATTCTTTTAGTTCCTTGGCTCCTGCAGGGATGGTCTAATGTGCTGACTTTTATTTGTTTATCTTATGTCTCAGGCGTATTTACTTCTATCCCTTCACTGTCTCTTGTGGATGTATATTGGTTTATTCTAATGCGTTCGGGTCATGCATTCTTTTCAAAAAAAAGAAAAAAGAAAGGAAGTTAGATGCCACTATAACTGATGTTGAAACTCTAGAAAACCCTCTGTTGATGCTTATCTAGTAATATATAAATACATACAGAAGTCTGTATATAATTTTTTTTTATTTATATATATAAATCTAAAGGTCAAATAAAATCTCGATTTTTCTTTCTTGAAAACATCCACTCTAAACATGTCCGCAACAAATCCCTATATATAAGATTTCTCACATTGTATTTTTCTTTTATTGACAAATTTGTCGTTTGTTTTGGATTTTCAGTCTTTCCAAGAAAGCATGGCAAACTGTCAATAGTGTTGAATCAAACTTAAAACCTATACATATACATATATATATATATGTGTGTGTGTGTGTGTGTGTGTATATGTATGTATAATTTGACCATTCTCAAACAGTTTTAAGGAAAAGAGATAAGTTATAATTTCTAAAATTCACACCAAAAATGAATAAAAAAAAAATACAAGTATCACGTATGTGTGCATCCATGCAATGAACGTAAAAATATCTGTGCTTTTTGTGTTCTTCAAGAGTGAAGTTGGAATATATGGTTGCCTTGTCTCTTCATGGTATGCAGTAGAAGCAATAAAATTACAATAATGCAAATGCTTTGAATATCGAGAAACACACCACCTCTCTCTCTCTCTCTTCTTTACATCACTTTCTCTCTCTAGCTTGGAAACGAGAGAGAAATCAGGGATGCCACATTAGTAGCATTCACGCGTCAGACGATCAGACACACACATGAAATAATAACAAACAACCAAGGAAAGCAAATTAAGACGGTCTCTCTCTCTCTCTCATAAGTTGCATAGAATCCAACAATGCTTCCAAACGAACAACTATTACTCATAACTTTGTCTTTGTACCATCTATATATATATATATATATATACACACACACACATACATATGTACTCCATCAAAATCATCATGGCATCTTGCATGTGAAAAATTGAAGAGAAAAAAGTTAAGAAATTAAAAATCACACACTCTCTCTCTATCCAGAATTCCAGATAGTGGTTAACAATATATATTTATTGATCTTGTTAGGTTAATTTTTGTTGAATAAGCAAGAGCATATCCTCATATAAACATATATATTTACACACACACACACACACACATATATATATATATATATATATCTTGTGATGTGTCCAATAAGAAAAGAAAAGTTTGGTCACTTTCTATGGAAATCCTTATCATTTCTATTAATTAGCATAAATGAGACAAGATGAGAGAGTTTTAAACATTTTAATTCCGAATCAAATATAATGTGTTAATGGCCATTAGGTCTTTCAATTAATTACTCTGCATTCAAAGCTGTGATGCAAAAGAGAAATGTTTGAAGACTAAACCAACCATAACCATAAATTGCTGGTGAAAAGAGGTTGCAAGTTCAAATTATCACTAGTTATAGGTGTTTGCGTCTTTAATTAATTGGATGCTTTCGTCTAATAAACTAAAATCAATCACGTCTAACCTTTAAGTGTCGGATTTTGTAGCCACTTGGCACATTATCAAACGATTAAACACCAAACACAGAGTGTTGATTAAGAGAGATAATTAATATAATTACCCGTGTCCCATGCATGTGTGTATCTCAAAATTTGAATCTTTATGTCATGAATTCTGAAAAGCTATTCGACTAGCTAGTTGCTGCTCGTTAAGGTAATTATTTTTAATTTTCTTCATATCTTTCTTACCCTCTAAGATACCAAAATTGTGCATTATGTCAAAAAATAAAGAAAGAAAGAAAGAAAGAAAAGCTGGCCATAATTGATACCGCTTATAGAAAGATAATTAAATACATGTGGATTCTCTTACTTGTTAATAGGAAAAGATTGGAACTATTTAAAAAATTCACCTTTCACCACTGCGTTTGTATATATGTATATATATATATATATAGGAGATTGAACAACATGATTTATGTTCATTCATCGTGGATTTGAATAAATGTTTGTGGAAGTGGGCATATAATCTTTAGAGACAGAGATGTTTTATTTTATCATTATTCTATATGCAAAAGATGATGATCTTGCGTGTATGTAAATGTACGTGTGTTGGGTCAAGTAGCACATCTCTCTCTCTCTCCCCTCCTCAAGCAACAATATTATTATTATTATTGTGAACAATGAAAGGTTGAGAGAAATGTCACCTTATTAGTACAACGTACCCGCTCCACAATTATAATTGTGAGTGAGTGAGTGAGTGACAGTGTTTTCTTTTCTTTCCCTCCACGTTGCTTTGCTTTCTTGTTGCTTCTCCAGTCTCCATCTCTCTGGAGAATAGTGTTCACCCATTATTGCATGCCAACACTCTGTTTTCCTTTGGCACATATCCCCATTTCGAATCACCTGTCTCTCACTATTCTTTTCATCCACCTTATAAGTTAAAAGTTAAAAAACAGACACACACACACATATGAATAGATTTTTAGCAGAATCTTTTTCCCAATCTTGTACGTGGTTCAAGGGGCTGTTTTATAGTAATTGAATGGGGTTCTATTGGATGTTCCAAGTTTTTCTTTTCAAATCCGTCAAATTCTGCATTAATCTTCATCTTCCTTTTTCTTTCTTTTTCCTAACTTCTTAATTTCTTATCACTTACGTACATGATTGATTCATATATTCGTTTGCCATCCTTTGAAACTTTCGACCCCTCTCTTTCGGTCTCTCTCACTTTCTGACCAATACATACATATATATATATATATATATATATATATATATATATATATATCAGTGTGTGTGCATATGTATAATGTTTTTATATATTGGATACTCGTAGATTCACTTTACCTTGCATATATAGAGAAAAAAGGTGATAATTAATTTGAAATATTATGACCTACACATTATTAATGATGTTGAGGAGGAAAGTGACACGCATCAATAGCTTTGCAGCTAATTATATATATATAATCACCTAATTTTGTAGATGGTGATGGCACATATCATATGTGAAAATGTGAAATTTTGTTAGCTAGACAATGCGTTCATCATATACGTGAACACTTTGACCATATCTAAATCTATATTTAGCATATATGGCTTTTTTCTTCTTCTTCTCTATTACTTTGTATAACTCAAATTCATTTTATTATTTGAAATCATTGACGGTTAAAAACTATCTCTGGCATCTTCCAACTTGTACAGATATATTCATTAATTTCATCAGCAATTCAAGTGAGACATGACAAATCGAAAATCTCTCTGACGTGGGTAAATACATCTAACCCCATCCCAATAATTTCACCACATATATTAATAGAGTACTGAGTTTGGTCTATGTATTAATATAATTCCACCACATATAACATATATATTGATATCATATATATATATATATATATATATTGATAGAGTACTGAATTTGGTATATGTATTAATATAATTTTTTTTTATGACAAGAAGGGAGAATAGTATCCAACAGAAACAAGAAGGTCTAACAGATTGGTGGGCTATACAAAAGGAGATAGTTCTCTCACTTTTTACAATTTTTATCATAATGGTGATAAATTTCACTCAAATTGATAGTAGGGAGATTCCAATACAAAACCTCCCACTCTTTACACAGTAGAAAGACCAACCAGACTATCACCTGTTGATAAATATGCTTCACCACATATAACAAATATTTATTGATAGAGTATTGAATTTGGTCTATGTATTAATATAATTTTTTTTATACCAAGGAGGGGGAATACCCAATAAAAATAAGAAGGTCCAATGAGCCGATGAGCTACACAAAAGAATGTAGTCATCTTCCTTTTATAGAAAGACCAACCACCAGTAAGTAAAAATGTTTCACCACATATAACAAATATGTATTGATAAGAGTACTGAATTTAAATTTGGTCTATGTATTAATATATCCTCACAAAACTACTTTTTAGTAAATTAGGAGAGAATAAAATTACACTTTTCTGGTAAAAACCCACTGGATCTCCAAGCAAAAATATATGTATATATATATATATATTCAAATAATCGAAAAGAATAAAAAATCTGGATCAAACGGGAGTCCCTGCTTTGAGAATCAAAAATTAGATTGTTTTTCATTTTGTGCTTTTTTTTTCCCCGACATGAGTTTGGCTTGACATCCTCCCATTGTGAACCATCGAAGAAATGTTTTTCTTCTCTCATTATGATATAAAATTTATATTTTATTAAAACAATAAAAAAATTAATAATCGAAAAGAATCAGGAATAGACTAGGTTCGTTCTCTCTTCAATGTTTTCGGTGGCGAAAAAGGCCGTTTGACTAAAACAAGAAACAGGCTTGGGCCCACCAAAATGATATTTGGGCTAAACTTATAGGACCAAGTGCAGCTCACACATGTACCCGACCCATTCAGACCGCCCATTGATTGAATTTGATGGGCCCCAATCTTTCCCCTAGTCCACAACAGCATTCAATCGTACATTTGTATCAGACTTTGAAATTTGAATGCACTCTATTGCCTATTTTTTAATTAGATTGGTCTATTAAGCCATCCCTAATTTAATTAGATTAGTGATCGATGTAAACATTTTAATTAAGCTATCCTTATCTTAATCAATTCTTACACAAATTGGAAGTAGGTTTTCTTGGTTGCAAAGACAGTAATGATATATAAATCGTGATCACTTTCGTTAATGGTGGTTTAATTTAGGAGTAGAAGCAAATGATGATCAGCTTGTCTTAGTTGGATTAGGTCTGGTCAGCCTAAGTGGGTGTGTGCCAATTTTCTTGTTTTCAAAAGGGTCCACTATTATTGCTCTTTTGGCATCTTATGTCGTTTGATTAATTAAAAAGAAGAAGAAGGGCAGAGGCAGAAACAAATATTGAATTGGAAGTAGCAAGCTAAGGCCATAATTAATCAAATCTCTAAGTCGACTGATTTACTTATAATGATGATCTACGTGTAATTAACTTATTTAATAATTACAAGGCAGCAAATTTAAACTAAAATAATTAATTTGAACATAATATAACTATATGGTCTATCGATTATTGATTAATGTTGTAAATTCCACACTCCCAAACACACCAACAATATTGTCTGCTTTAGGTTGTCCGGTTCACTGGATACATCGGGCCCATAAATGGGTTGTCCGGTTCACATGTATACAATCGACTCGCATGATTTTGTTTTTCCTCAAATGCAGCAAGTGGGCTAGGCCCAACTCACTACATAAGAGAAAAAACCTTGTTGTGAGTAGATCTTACCTCCCACATCTTACCGATGTGGGGTTCTTACAATTAATATTAAGTTATGAAGTAGGTTGCTATATTTGACTAAACAAGAGGGGAAAAAAAGGATAAATTGTTTTCTTGTTTGGATGATGACATTCAATTTAATGGAGATAGCTAATTCTATGATAATTATGCAATTGAAAGGTAAAATTTTAATTTGGTTCAATAAGTAAATGCCGACAACTTTGATTAATTGCATGTTCCTCCAAGGTGAGCAGGCTCTTGTTAAGTCTTTCATTTCATTTTATTTTATTTTTTGTCCAATTTGATTTATATGACTAATGCATCCTATGGACCTGCTTCTCTTGACTTATTAGTAGGATAAGGTCCATATATTATATTATATTATATAATAAAGGATTATTATTATTATTGAAATCAAATCAAGATTGCTTAAGATGGGGGATTTTATACATTTCTTCATAAGCTACCATGGCTTCTTTTCAAGGACAAAGTGTAGGTTCCTACTAATTAGGGTATTTTAAGTACCATGTAGGTTCATATTATTAACCGCATCCATTTGTTTTTCTTCGGGTGTAATTTGTTAATTGTTTTAGGTCATTTCACCTATACATACATACATACATTTACATATATATATATATATATATATATATATGAAATTCTCACATGTGTATCTAAAATATGCATCTAACCTTTTGGATCCAAGACGTGGATCTAAATTAAGAGATTTAGTTAGCTTAATTAGAAGTGGTATCGCACTAATTAAACAAGTGGAAATTATTTTAAAGCGGTTTATTAGCATAACCTAGGAAACAGGCAAGTTATATGGGGTTAGCAAGCTCGATTATTTTTACCAAAAACAGAATATATAGATAGATATAGTGTGGGCAGTGCAAATAGATATATATTCAATGCTTGTGATGACTGAATATCATGAGATCTTCTCGTGGGCATAGCACAGTTAGCTAGGTCCATCAACTTAATAAGCATTGGAATATGCAACAGTACCGAGACACAAAGCCATGATTCTTGGCTTTACATATTTACACATCTAGTGAAGGAGTTTTTTTGGAAAATGATGCTTCCCTTCCCAATCTGATCACCTTTAATTTCTTCATTGTCACCACTACTGACAGACACTTTCCATTGTTTATTTTTTTCAATTTTTGATGGGTCTCTGTGTAGATCACCCACTACAATATATTCCCATCTTTTCCTCTCATCTCTAGCCACTAAATTATGATTTCCAACATAATTATTGTCCATTGGTTTAGTTAAACAAATCAACTACCTTGATCTGAATCAACAAAAAAGTCCAGACACTAAGCATGTGATGTTAATTATCAAATGAAAAATTCTCCACTTTGTGCTTGTCTTTGGATTGGAAATGGAGCTCTACCCTAGCATTATCAAGAACCAAATTGACAAAGTGTTCACTAAAAAATTTCTTTCTCCAAATCTTTTATTGTGAATAATAAAACTAAATTATATTACAAGAGTCGTGATTAAGCTTCATTGATTGAGAGATGTAGTCGTGGGGGCCTATGATAATGGGGTTGACAAAACCATAAAATTGGAAATTGATTTTGGGACAAAGTAGAGTCACATGTATATTTGTGTAATAGAGGCGATATTCAATTAAGAGAATGAAAAACTTGGAGAGTCTCCCCATCCCTATTGAAGTTTCTCTAAGTAGACTAGTGAGTCTACACTCTACACAGATTGATATCCACCAAGAAAGGTGTAGTGTAGATGTGTAATAAATATAAGGGAAGAATATACTCAAAAAAGCAAGAAAGCACCACCCATTAAGAAACCTACAATGCATAAATGTTTTCTTTCAAAAGAGAGTTGAGAGAAGAAGCAAATTCAGTAAAGATGGAGCGGCTTGTCATGATGTTTGGTGCATATATACCAATCTTAATTAACTGTGATGACCTTTGATTCAAACATAAATAATGGTTTCAACAAATGTTTGTTTAGTTGTCCCATCATAATGATATTTCCCTCTTGCTTTGTTCTCTTACACATTTGCGCAAATGCCTATTTTTGTTGAACAAATCCATTCTTGCTTTTTCTTCTCTGTTTTTATTTTTATTTTTACTGTTGTGGGTTCCACTACAATTTTTTGATTTCAAAAGGGTGGTTCAAACTATATTCAAATGGAGTTTCATGTAAATGGAGTCATCCATATGATCAGAGAGAGAGAGAGTATGACCGGAAAAAATAAATAGTAAATCAAGACAAGCGATTTGGAATCAATGGAAAATCACGTCCCTAAATGGCCTTTCTTTAAGATATAAGTATTAAATTAATCCCTAAATGGACTACTAGGCTTTCCTTGAGGCCTAATAGTCCACCAAAAAGCCCATAAACGTGCATCATTGCATTCAAGTATTTGCCCTTCTTTACCTCTATGTTGACCCTTCTTGATCCAATCTCAACATCGAGTGCAGTAACCGGATTCATATTCAACCACCCACCAAAAAACAAACCCTCATTCATAATCGGTTTGATACTTCCAACATCAGTGCAGTCCCTGGATATCACTGCAATCACTAAAGGCAGATGAGCCACATTTTCCTTGAAAAATACACACAAAAAAGACCTTAAGCAAATCTGTAATATATTTCCTACTTAACATCAAGTTCCAACCCATAGTTTACAAATCTTCTATCTCCTCAAGGGAAGAGAAGTGTCGATTGACAATGTTAAGTGTTTCATGATCATTTTCTATTGCTCTGAAAAGTTTTGCCTCCATTTTAGGTGACTAGATAGTTTTGCCAGAGTTCTCATTCGGAACATCAACATCCTCTTTGATTTCCGTTTCAATGGACTTTGCATGCAGATGAGGGAGTTGGGATTTCATCTCCAGGCAAGCCGTAAGATCCTCACTACTTCGGGCCTTATCTAGCTTGTCTAGGAGATCACTTAAGGCAGAAAACCTCTCTGCCCGCCAACTTTTCAACTTCTTCGGTTTTTTATCAGGTTCATTTTTGTCATTTGTGTCGTCAACTTCCTCATTCATCTCACATTCCTGAAGCTTCCTGAACCCTTGATTAACAATTTGTTGAATCCCACTCCTTAACGTGTTGCTTCTCATTGTACTTGATCTCAGCTCCAACTTCTGCCCCAAATGCATAATCTCAACTTCATGTTCAATGGCAGAAGGGTCGGGTGAAGGCGATCCATCCTCAGGACAACCTTCTAAAATTGATTAAACTGAAAATACCACCTCCAGCAAACTAATATTCTGCATGTATCGGTCAAAAGCTTCATTTTCAATTTCAATGTTTCTGTCCTTGTACTCCTTTAACTTGGCGAATCTCCATTCATTTATAGCTGCAGCATCCTGAAATAGTACTTCATGTCAGAATAAACCATCGTTTCATGGCTTAATAAACACCAATGAGTATAACAAACATCCATGAGTACGTAAGTTTTATGCATGCACCTTTTTAGTCAATGGCTTCCTTGAACGAAGCGGATGCTGCAAATTGTTAAATTGGGCGAAATTTATGGAAAGTTGTTGAAGTGTGTTGATAACCCACACCGGCTACAGTCACAGATCAACCTCATAATGCCAACCAAAGCCCAACCGACGCCCTTGCGAGCCGGCTGTAACCAAGGCCCATGGGCTGAAATCCCATGAAAACCTTGGCTAACATGTAAGGGAGGCTCCGCACCTTTAAGCTAGAGTTGGTAGCTCTATTTTAACGATGTGGGATTCTCATCAATCCTCCCCCCTTGGACAGCCGACGTCCACGACGGCTACTCTCGCCTGGCGGCTACGCTCGCCCGACAGACGGAAGCTCTTTCCCGGACGGAAGCCCTCTCCGCAGGCGCGACTCTCTCAATGAAAGCACCAATGTTGAGAACCCACACCGGCTACAGTCACATATCAACCCCACATGCCAACCAAAGCCCAACCGACGCCCTT
Source organism: Euonymus europaeus (assembly GCA_963580455.1). NCBI lineage: Eukaryota > Viridiplantae > Streptophyta > Magnoliopsida > Celastrales > Celastraceae > Euonymus > Euonymus europaeus. The sequence continues at coordinate 8,470,423 of OY756957.1, read as the reverse complement.
GCGGGCCGGCTGTAACCAAGGCCCATGGGCTGAAATCCCATGAAAACCTTGGCTAACATGTAAGGGAGGCTCCGCACCTTTAAGCTAGAGTTGGTAGCTCTATTTTAACGATGTGAGATTCTCATCAAAGTGATGCAACTCTAAGTGCATTCCTGTAAGAGGGCCCATGAAAGACGGGCGGAGAAAAATCAAAGTTCAAAATAACAAAAGAGAAAATTAACCTAAAGCACCTCGAAAAGATGCTCCTGAGCAAGCCAAATGGTATAAAGGAATGCCAAAGAAGAATGCCTAGTGCTTTAGATGATGTTGATGAAAGGACATCAAATAAAATTTTAGTTCTGTTAGAAGCATTGTTTGTAGTTAATCGGCAAATTTGAAGGACATTGAAGTCGTATTCTCAAATTACATATATGTGGAACTTCCTCCTAGTTTGGCCACATGGGACCCACCTTTCATAGTAAAACCAAGACCGGCGAGTTTACAACTGCTGCCATATATATATAGCGTAATGTTCATACGCGGGATCCCGCATGAAATTAAGTCATGCGGAATCCCATTTTCACCATCGGATTGATCCGACGGAGAAAGGCAACAATTTTTTTTAAAAAATAAACAGCCTTTTGTTTCTGCTTTTCTTTCGTTGCCCCTGCTTCGTCGTGCCTCTCCCTGTACCGCCGGCTTCCAGCATCTTCTCCCCAGGCCTGGGCATCTGTCTCCGTCACTCCCGAGCAGCGATCCTCTCTCTTCATGCCAGTGGCTATCTCTTCACGCCTGGGCTCCTCTCTCCACTTCGCTCCTGCATCACGCAGTAGACCTCTCTCACCTCTTTTTCTTAGATCCGGTAGCTTCTCATCTCTGATTGTATAGCATGAAATGTTGAGATTTGTTTGAGTTTTGAACTGATTTGCTTTTAATTATCTGTGAGATTGTTATAAATTGTTCTTTTGAATGGAAACTATTGACATAATTTTATCAAATTCTTAGTTCATGAGTCATACTGCATTATTTTGAAAAGGTGAACATTTTGGAAGTTGGCTGGCCATCAATGGTAGCTTTTGCTTGGGTTGCGTTGTAGCATTGAGGATTTTGGTTGTGGATAGTTTAATCATGTGGAAGGTGTTGTTTACTGTTGCATGAAAGCATAATTAAAAATTAACGAGATTTTGCTTCCTTATTGTCCAGCTGCTTGGGAGCTACTGAGCTAAACTAGTGGTTTTTTTGTCAAGTCGATTTATGAGCTACTGAATTTATTTTGTGATATGTAAGTCATGGATGATGAAGTGCATCATGTTCAAGAAGGTTTTTGTTGAATGTACAAAGAATTCTATATTGCATTTTCATGACTCTGCCAAAAATGACTTGCAGGTTAATTAAATGATTACAAAAGACCACATTACATTGTTTGAAACTGGCATTTCATAACTCTGCCAATAATGAATTGTCAAAAAATGTAAATGATTACAATAGACCACAGTACAAACATTTGCTAAAGAAATCGCAACAGATGCAGCTAGCCTTGGTTGTTGAAGATGATGGTCTAAAGCATTGGAGTACTGCATTTGACCCATTTCAACCTCATTTCGTGGAGTACTAGTCCTTTTGCTTTCCTTGAAGTTCAAAAGTGACTCGTAGGTTTACATGCAGTAGAATCACACAATGATAAATTGTTTTCACTTATCAGAGAAACAAAAAACAAATGCGAACCTAGTTATGAAGGGAATGCTTATCTCAATCCTACAGGTATGATATGCTTATCTCATTAGAGAAGTTTTATTTTCACCGATTGCTTGACTAGTAAATGCTGCAATGGATTCACCTAATGTCATGGCAAGAGAAACCTTGCAATGTCTTAAATTGATTCTCTTATACATTTAATCAATCAATTTTTGCATCATTAACACAAAATTAATGAGTGTGCCAATCCACAACTATGTGATGTAAGTGCATTAATCTACCAGGAAGTTATCAATGCATTTGTCCCCAAGGATCTCAGAAAAATGACACTAGAAAGACTTCAATAGTTCAATGCAATTGGTACAAATTCAATTACCAGAAGATGGCATGAACATGAATTGTAGGGCATAATAAAGATCCAGAGATGAGGAAGAAAAACCAACACCAGAATTACAAATAACCACTACCAAACCATTGCAAAGCAACGCCCCACAATTTAATACAAAAAATTAACAGAGATGCAATTCATTTGGCAGCCATTCAAATGATTTATAAATAATATCAAAGAGGCTTGCAGCTCTATGCCCTAGAAAACTCAACCCTTCAAATCAGGTAATCTGAAGAAGAAAAAAACATATATATTGCACACAGCACAATCTATTGCTTGCTAGATGAGTTACAAAACTTGTGAATTTTGCATAAAAGAAGAAAGTTCAATACTGGGTCTGGAGACAATTTTCAAGAAAAATTAGCGAAGATTCCACATCAAAAAATGAGATAGAGCAAGTAGCCGGAGATGCTGACAAACCTAGCGACCAGACTCACCGGACTATAGGGGCGAGGCTGCTGCTCAATATACGCCGGAGGTGAAGCTGGCGTGAAGAGAGGAGCCCGAGCCCAGGCGTGAAGAGATAGGATCGCTGCTCGGGCGTCGGGAGCAGATGCTGGAGGCGGAACGTGAAGGGAGAGGCGCAACGTTGGAATACCCAGGCAGGGAGAGGCACGACGAAGCAGGGGTAAGGAAAGAAAAGTAGAAACAAAAGGATGTTTATTTTTTTTGTAAAAAAAATTTGTTGCTTTTTACTGTCGGATCAATCCGACGGTGAAAGTGGGATCCCGCATGACTTAATTTCATGCGGGATCCCGCGTATGAACATTACGCTATATATATATATACACACAAATACATATTATATATAGCACACATTATATATGCATGTATTACACACACAAATATATGTGTGTGTGTTATATTTTTGGGCTTCGGGCTCGGGTTCGAGCCTGTCCAAATGGTCGAGCTTCGGGACGAGCTCAGCCCAAAAAATGGGGCCCAGGCCTGCAGAGACCTAGGGTCGGGCTGCCCATGCCCGAAGTGATTTCGGGCCCAGGTCGAGTTTTTGGCCCGCGGACGGCTCGGGCCGGGTCGAGGCCCATTGGTCAATTGATAACCCCTGATCAACCATCGTATTATAGCAGTCCACACTCCGTATTAATTCTTGTGCATTGGAAAAGGGAGATAGAACCTTATCACATAACTCATAATTCTTATGTAACTCATCAACTAGATCCTTCCTCATTATTCTCCAACCCTCGCTAGTTTTCCAACCATAGAATGATGCCACAACCTTCAATCCATAGTGGCCATCACCTGGTACATCAATTAGGTTAGTAATGTAACGCTGGAAGAACAATGGAAATTGGAAGCCCTAATTTCCTGGTACTCCTCCTCTAGCCCTATAGACTCTCAACTTGGGTGGTGGGACAATTTTCTTCTGACATGATGCCTTTATGTTTTGTTGTGACTTTTGCTGTGAATGATGTTCTATCTTTTTTTTTGTGGTTACTATTGTGACCTTTGTTGTGTAGGGATGACAACAGGGAGGGGGCGGGTATGCCCTCCCCATCCCTGATCTTTTGGGTTCGGGGGAAGGGGATGAGTAACACACATCCCTGAATACTGCTTATGATTGTACTCTATCCTGATATTGAACACGAGTAGAGGTACTGAGTTTCCTACATAATTTCCCTACATCAAAATTCATATACAACAATGAAACTAAAATAAGTCAAAAGAATGACCTATATTTTAGACTGAAGCACTAATTGGGTATGAAAAAATTCCAGATATTGAAAGGAAAAGGGCATTGAACTAACTTCCTATACTTCTCCAGATGCAGTGGCTTGTACCAAACTCGTACCCAATCCGACTCAACCCGCCAACCCGACCCAATCCATCATGAAACAGTTCTTGTACGGGTATAAAAAAGCTAACCCGTTTTATAAATGGGTCGGTTATTGGTTTAGTGTAAACCCGATCCATATATACCCGACGCAACCCTATTAATTAAATATATATTTTTTATAAAATATAAATATAGACATTACGCATGAGAGTTAGACAAAAGTAAAGACTAAAGTAAACACGATTCAATATGCCTTATTTCCTTTCATTCTCTCAAAGTGAAAGTTGAAAACCTAGCCGCTCTACGCCTCTACCCAGTACCCAGTACCCATTTCTCAGTCCCCACTTCCCAGTTCCCACTACCTAGAATCCAGATCGAGACAATCATTCACAGCTTCACGGCGTCACAGATCGTTCATCGTTGTATCTCACTATCGCTACTCATCAGTCATCATTCATCGTCAATGTCACAATCCTAAACGCTCAATGAGCTGAAGATGGAAGGCTTAGCCATAGCCTTTGGTGTTCAAGGTTGTCTTTTGATCTATCATTCACTAAATAGATTATTGATTGACTGACCTATATAATATGTTAATATTAATTGTGTGTTTGGGTTTCCATTTTTTGATTTTCTAATTGTCGGTACTATTGTCAATTTGTCATTGATGTTGGGATGTTTCTATTTTCTAATTGAGGTTTTTAGTTTATGTTTCAGTTACTTCGATGGATGCTGATGGTACTGCAAATCCTCAAAGTTTACCTGATGTAGACACCACACTTGCTGTGGCAGATCCTCAAGAACCCATTAACAAGGATAATGCTGCCAACGACAATGCAGACAGCCCTATTAAGCGAAGCGGTCGTAAGGGTAAGCGCACTTCTGAGGTTTGGACTCATTTTAAGTACATCATAGGACCACCAGAATTTGCCAAATGCAATTATTGTGGTTCTAAGTATTTATGTTCATAAAAAAGCACGAAATTTCAAATTTGAAAATTCACCTGTCCAAATGTGAGAAGTCACCTCTCAGGAAATTAGACAAGGGTCAAAAGACCCTCCTTTTTAAGTCTGTAAAGAAGGCGGATGGTTCAGGACCTAGCCTCCGGGCTGTTAATTTCAATATTGATTATGTTAGGACAGAGTTAGCAAAGATGGTGATAATTGATGAGTTGCCATTTAAGTCCGTAAAAGGTGAAGGATTTAAGAAGTTCATAGAGTCACTCCAACCATTATTTAAGCTCCCTTACAGGATAACAGTCCAAAGGGATTGTTTGAAGATTTATAAGGAAGAGAGAGAGTCATTGAAAAAATTAATAAAAAATGAAATGGTTTGCATCACCACTGATACTTGGTCATCAATACAAAACATCAATTACATATGCATTACAGCGCATTGGATTGATAGTGACTGGAAATTGAATAAAAGAATCATAAGTTTTGTTCAAATTCCAAGTCACATGGGAGATGTGATTGGGCTAGCCATAAAGGTGTTATTGTTAGATTGGGGCATTGAAAAATTATTCACTTTCACTGTGGATAATGCAAGTTCAAATGATGGAGCTCTTAAGCACTTGAAGCTTATCACTAAGGAGTGGAAGGGCACTGTGTTAGGTAATGAGTATATGCAAATGCGTTGTTATGCGCATATTCTAAATCTCATTGTAAAAGAAGGGTTAGATGAGCATGATCAATCCATACTAAAGATTCGCAATGTCGTACGATATGTGAGGTCTTCACTGGCTAGGTTACGTACTTTTAGGAAATGTATGAAGATGGAGAAGGTCGATTGTAAGCAATCTTTGTGTTTGGATGTTGACACTAGATGGAATTCCACCTACCTAATGTTGGATGTTGCTTTGAAGTATGAAAAAGTCTTCCGAAGGCTTGAGACCGATGATAGACATTTCTTGTTGTACTTTGATAGAACTCAGATTAGTGATGATAGAGAGGGTGCAAGTAGTGGCAGCACTGAGAGGAAAGGGAAGGGAAAAGGGAAAGTTCACAAGAATATTTTCCCACGTACTGAAGAGGATTGGAAATATGCTAGGGCACTTGTGAAAATTTTAAAACTTTTCTACCAAATGACTTTGAAATTCTCTACTCCATTCATGTTACTTCCAACATATTTTTCATTGAGATTGTGTCATTGCATAGTAGACTCTTGGAATTGTGCAAAAGTGATGATATCGATATGAAACTTATGGCCCACCGCATGAAAGAAAAATTTGACAAATATTGGGATAATTGGGATAACATGAATTTTTTTTGTTATATGTGGCTGCTGTCTTGGATCCGCTTTACAAGCTTAAATATTTGAAATATTGTTTTGAGGAGATTTTTGATCCTATTAAGAGTCAAGTTATAGTGGAAAAGGTGAAAGATGTATTAACAAAATTGTATGATCACTATAACTATGGGGCTGATCAAGGAGATAATCCAAGTGAGTTTCAGCCACCTTCAAAAACTATGAGGGTGGAGGACAATTATGAAGATTGTGTGAGCATATTTGCATCAAGGGTGTGAGCATATTTGCATCAAGGGTGGCCATGCGAATGAGAGCCGATGAGAGTCTAGAAAATATGACAAAATTGGGACGTTATTTGGATGAATCTTGTGAGAATTTTAATGATAAGTTTGATATATTAGCTTGGTGGAAGGTCAATGGCAGCAAATATCAAGTTCTTTCTCGCATGGCTAGGGATGTGCTAGCTATTCCAGTCTCCACAATTGCTTCATAATTAACTTTCAGTGCAGGACCATATAGAAGCTCATTGTCTCCAAAAACAGTGGAGCCTCTCATTTGTGCTCAGAATTGGTTGAGAGAAAAACCCATAGCAATTGAAATTTATGGAGAGATGAAAGATATTGAAACCATGGAGGAAATGGAGCAAGGTAATTGCTATAACTTTAAACCTTGACCTATGTTTTACTTTCTATTAATTTTATAATTTGATTTGTCATAATATACTTTAATTCAATGTTTAATTTTTACAGAATTGCAATTGCCTGAGTTTACTGTCGACTGTGACTCAATGTCATTGTAATGTTAGTGTAAGTAAATCTTTATTATGTATTGATGATTTGTGTCTTTTGCTTGAATTTTTATAAGTCACTTGTTGTCTAATATGACATACTATTGTAAATGACTACTGTCTACTGTATAGGAATTTAGTGTCTACATTTTGGGCCATATAAATCACTGCTGGCTGAGTGGGACTACTACAGAGTGTTGCTGGCTTGCTGGAGTGCTTGTTGCTAAGTTGCTTAATGCTTAATTGCTTACTGCAGTGTGGCTGCTTTTATCTTTTGATTTGTTTATATTTTGTATCTTGAATTCTTGATGATGATCTAGACCAATAGCACATCTGATGGATGGTAATATAATTTGAGAACTTGTGTTTATTGATCAAAGCTTTAAGCCTTGTGATTTGTAATTTGAGAATTTGTATTTGAAGTTTTGAACTTTGTGATTTGTAATTTGTATTATGTAAAACTCAGTGACTTATTTTGCTATTTTGCCTAAATTGCTATTTTTGTAATTTGTATTATGTTGTATCAGACTATTTATCAATGACTGAATGTGATTGTGAAATATGAATGAAAGTGAGTCTCCAACTCTGCATGTGAAATAAATTGTAAGCAGGTTAACCCGTTCTAAACCCAACAACCTGATTAACCCGACCTGATCCAACCCATATCAAACTAGGATCAACTAAGGGTTGTAAGGATATAACCCGAACTAGATCGGGTCGGACAAAATAATTCACCAAAACCGACCCAACCAGACCTATGAACACCTCTAAGATGCACCATCAGTTTCAACCCAGAAAGTGAAGGAAGCCATTCTTTTCAGGTTTCAACCTCCATATTTTGAATTTGACTAATTCTTGCTTCACTCACACATAAAAATAAGTCGGAGCTGGGCAGATGTATTATATATATATATATATTACAAAAAGTTCAGGGACGAGTATGGTATTACCATACCCTACCCATCCCCGGGCAGTAAGGTTTGGGTGGCACCTTAACCGGAACCTGAAATCTCGGGTCCCCAACTCGAAATTTTGGGGGTACCTACGAGGCCCCACACCCGTGGGAAATTTCGCCATCCCTATTGCTGTGAATGATCTTGTGACTTTTCTTTTGTTGCTTGTTGTGACTTCGGATGTAGCGTAGGCTCTGTTTGGGGTTGGGATCTATCATCTGACTTCTCATCATCAAACACATGTGGTCTCTTTACATTGCAGTTGTCTTTTTAGCTCCAGTTTTTGTGGTGTAGTTGCTGCTTCAAATCTTGCTCTTATCATGTTTATCTCTATGTCTATGGTCACTACATCCTTAGGAAATTCATTCCAAGTACTCATGCTAAGCTTTCTCCAATAAATTTGAACATCATTTAGTGGAATAGATTGCCCTAAAAACTTGTATGTTGTAAGCATATGCCCACATGACAGACCATAACTAAACTGCAACATATGTGTACAATGCTCTTCATTGACACCATTGTTGCCTGTTGAAGTTAATTCTTTTTGAATTTCTTCCAATGTTGCATTTGATACCACATTGAGCAGATCTTTAAATATGGGATCCCTAAACCTGAATGGCACCCTTGTTAAACTATCTTCAAATGATGCCTTAATTTCAAGCACTTGTTTTTGAAGCAACAAGTGAATATAGGTGCAGGACTGCACAAACCCTCATATTGATGTTGTCAGAAACTTCTTCAATTTGGCATGACTACCCTTTACTTTGTTGGTGGTAGTGTTTCCCACATGGAGATATTGATCAACAAATGCAGACAAAAAATAAGTCCTATATTTGTCCAGCCATGAGACCCTAAAATAATCCATAGAAGTTGGATAGTCCTTAAACCTCTATTCCATTTGTCTCACATTCTCCTCATAGTCAGACATAGTTAGAGAATGCATCACATTAGCCACTTATTCCATGAAATGATAAAATTCAGATTTTAACTTAAAAGCCTTAATGCAATTACTCAAGAAATTTTTTGTAATGTGAACTCTACATAGCATTTTTTTTTGCACCTAGAAAGACCTTCTTTAGGACATTCATCAATGCAAGCTCCCTATTAGTAATGAAAACTCCATCAACCAAAGTATGTAACAACTCCCTGAAACACTTCAAGGCCCATTCATAGTTTTCCTCCTTCTATGCACTTATACAACAAAAACCAACACAAAAGGTTTTCATTGTAGAGGTTACTGCAACTATTTGAAGTAGGGGAAGTCAATATTTGTTGGTTTTATATGTGCAGTCAAGCATACACAGTAATGAGAATGCTCTAGCAAGCTCAATTGAAGTTGTACAACTGAAAAACAACTCTTAGACAATCTCTATGTTGGGCTCACACCTATGCCTAACCACATACCATTGTCATTAAGTAGTTTGAACAAATGTTGCATATGTGTCTTCTCTGTACTCTCTTCAACTCTAATAGACATTCTAACATTGTATATTGTCTTTAAAGTTGTGAAACTAGTTGGATCTCTTAACGTCAAGTGATTGAGAATATCCCTAGATCTCATACCACTTTTGCTAAGCCTTTCTACAATCTCCATCTCCTCCTTGTTCAGCCTACCAAAAAATGAATGTCCCATAAAAAACTTAATTAGTGCATGGTTGTGTAATCCATTTACAACAACTAGACCCCATCTCCCTATGCTTTTCTCACACACATAAGCTGTTAGAGTAAAATGGCAGTTTGTCTTCTTTGTTGAAGGCCTTCTCTGGGTAGGTTTACTACCTCTATACTTACCACCTCTATCACATCCAAGAACTACCCTAGGGACTCTCTTTGTAGTATCCAAGTCTCATCTCATAACCATAACTACAATCCCATTTCTATGCCCACACCTTCTAGCATATTCAATAACAAGCTCTGCATTCTAAAAAACCTACAATAACCGCAATAGCTAGATTTTACATAATGCATAATCAACAAAATTATGCCCTAACAAAAAATTCCAAAGATCAAGAATGTGACATATACCATATCAATTGCGAAATATAATGTTGTGTCCACTTCAACCTCCACAGGAGCATGAAACTTTGACAGTTGACTAAAATCCTGCCAAATGGGGATATGCAAGACTCAAATGAGGCCTAGAACATGAAACATTACAGATGCTTCAAAAACTTATAATAGCATAAACAACGCAACAACTCATCGTAGTTTCTTCGTTGTTCATGTCCATGTCATCGTCATTAAAAATATCCTCATCCGTGAAGTCACCATAGTCAGAGTCCACTTTGAAGTCTTCATCGAAGTCCCTGGTGTGAAGCGAGAATGAAATAAAGTATGAGAAACGGAAGAGAGGGAACCATAGTTTAGTTTCGCGGGTGGAGTGTCACAAGAATTGGAGTTTAAAGGTTTTTTAGTATGTGGCGAGAAAAACGTGGGCTACAAATAGCCCTACCCTAAAATAATCTACTCACTTAGCTTGAGCCATTTTTGGGATTTAAAGCCCAGCGTGAGGTCAGACCAATTCCAACCTTTTAGTCTATGGATCGAATGTAGTGTTTTCATTCCCAATGCAAAAATGGGTGGATTTGTGTATAATCTATTACTAGAACTCAAAATTCGGAACTTCCTGTGGTAAGTTATGGGTCTTTTATGTACTTGCACGCGTCTAATACTCTAAGAACTTAATCTTAGCGGTTAATGAATTTAGATGCTCTCTCATCATGCAACTCCAACTAATTTGTATAGGTTCAGGAACATTCTTTCTCCAATTTCACACACTTCTTCCTCTTCCCAATCTCTTTCAACAAAAGCCTCTCTCTCTACAAACTGACCAACTTCACATTTTTCTTTGCTCAATCACTTCCATCAAAAGTCTCTTTGCAACTCTAAATCGATCCAATTCTTCCCTCTCTAGATGTTTATATTATCCTTTTTCTTGCAATTGACGAGTGATTGGGGTTATTTCCAATCCATCTCCATCTCTCTTATTGTTATTTCCATTGCTAATTGGGGTCGTTTATGGTTTGTCTCTTCTATCCATCTCTAACTACCTCTCTGAGGTTTGGTGGTTGATCAACTTCTATACTAGTCTCAAAGCTCGCTCTTATGTGGGTCTTCTCTATCCTAATTTGCACAAGTATTAGGGCCGACGTCTCAATTGAAGATGGATACGAAGTTGTTGGATCAGGTAGTTCTTCCTATTTTTGTCTTTGATTTTCCAGGTTGAGTTGTTTTGATGTGCTTGGATATTGAAGGAATTCTTGCTAATTTCAATTGGGTTTTGATATGTTCTGGTCGTGTGATTGGGATGTTTTAGGCTTCTGTAACCTATTTTATTTTATTGTATTTGGGTATTGGAGGTGCTTTTGCTTATATTGATTGAGTTTTGATGTACTCTGACTAGGTGATTGGGGTGTTTTAGGCTTCTGTAAACTACTTTATTTTACTGTGTTTGGATATTGGAGGTATTCTCAGCATATGTTTCATCTGATTTGTGTTTAACGCTTCTATTGTAGTCCACAATTTGTCATTCACTCTATTTAGTGTCATGTCCATTTCTTTCGCTAGCCATCTCCCTTGGATAAAACATACAACTCCTCATTTTGAATATGGTAAGAAACTTTCTTTTTTGGCATGCTATATGTTTTTGGATTTACTTTGTTGATTTGGATGTGCTACATTCGACTGCAATTCCACATGGTTTATTTCTCATTTGGAATCTACATTTGTTGTTTATTGTGCTAGTTTTTCTTAGTTGATGCTTCCTCATTATATTGGATATTAATCTCTTGCTTTGTGACTATTGTTGTGCTTTTCTATTCCTACACTGTTATTCTTTTTTGTTTATTAATTTATTTTTGTTCTATGTCTAAAGCAGTTCCAAAAAATGTGCCTGATCTTAGAGGTTCTAAAGTCAATGGGAATTCGAGGAACAATCTCGACAGGGAACCAGAGGAAGTGAGTCTTTTTTTATGTGATGTACATTTTCAATTCGACTAAAAATTATGACTGCATGAGTCTTCTCTACCATTTCAATCTGGAATGACAGTCGAAGACATGCTCTAATCTTGACAGTTGATTACAAGTGAAGAAGTGGACTTCTCTGAATAGCGAAGTTGCACCTTGATTTTTTTCCAAAGTAAATATTTTCACTTCAACTGTAGAGCATAAATGATGTCAGTTGGGAGGAGAACGATAATGGTGGATTGAACGTATGTAAATGGATCTTAATATAACATTTTAGAGGAAAAAGGTAGTATATTGGTAGCTCTTCCTGGCATGGCCTCATACTTAAAATTCTTTTTCTTCCTTCCAATTTTGTCTGACCTGTGCAACTGGTTGAATGAGCATTTGAATTATAGGGAAAAATATGAATACAACATTGCTACCTAGAGCAACTCCATTATGCCTTGCCTTTTCTCCTAAAGACTTGACCAAGAAAGTAGTGTCATGACAATAAAGGAGAACATGATCAATATATCCTGGATATTACAGTTGGATAGTGCCATGGTGATTAAAATAGGTAATTTGAATTTTTGGGTTTTACACAGTAAGTAGAAATGTTAACTTATTTTGTTGTAGTTCAATGTTGGTTTTCATCACAATGATACTAACTCTGAAAAAATCTGAACAGATCAATCTTCCACTTTGGCCTCGCTTCAAGATGGTATTTGACTTGCACCTTAGAAGCCTTTGTAATGCAAATGTCATATACTTTATGAGAGGATGATATTCATTTTGACTATTTATGAGACACTATGCCAAATTTTAACCCTTCTCTTATTCATCTTAATGTTGAATATGGAGATGATAACGAAAAGGATGAACTTGACGAACCAGATTTTGATACACCCATTATCAATTTTGAATTTAACTATAAAACTAAAGAATAAGCGAAGATTTTACTTGAACTGTTATACCAGGTCAATCAAGAAGATAAAATAATACAGCTATACCAGGAGAAAATTGAAGTTTGAATTTAGGAATTGAAACAAAAAAAGAAAAAAAAGTCAAAATAGGAGTTGCGTTTAGGGGTGAAAACATACAAGCCCTTGAAAATAAGAGATAAAATAAAGAAACAATTTGACGCTCGATTTTTAGTAGTAGCATAATATCCTGAATGGGAAGCTAAAGATGGTAAACTCATCCCATACCACCAGCACATAAAAAAGCTAATCAAAATTTTTGATTGGATTGAGTTTAATCATATTCCAAAAGAAAAGAATCAAATAATAGATGCTTTGGCAACTTTGCAGCAATGCTTGATGTAGATCCAAAAGGTTAAGGGCAAGCAATTGAGAAACTAGAAGTTCGAGGCTATTGTTCAAATGTGGAAAGAGAGCCAGATGGTAGGCCGTGTTATCGTGATATCTAGCAGTACATTGAGAAGAAAGAATATTCATTACGTGCATCATATAATGATAAGTGCACCATTAGGAGATTGTTATGAGCTTTCTTTTTAAGTGGGAATGTTCTTTCAAAAAGAATGATGGTAGTATTTTTTATGTTGTGTTGATATTGTTGAAGCTAGAAAAATTATGGAGGAAATTCGCAAAGGAATGTGCAAGACTCACCCCAGTGGATATTCAATGGCATAGAAGATTATTTGCGTAGGCTATTATTGATTGACTATGGAGAGAAAGATTGCATAAACTATGCGCACAAGTATCGCATGTGTCAAATTTATGTAGACATGACACATGTCTTAGGTAATGCATTACATGTGTTGACATCACTTTGGCTCTTCTCGATGTGGGGATCAAATGTCATTGGTCCAATCAAGTCAAAAGCTTCCAATAGACATCGTTTCATTTTTGTTGCCATTGATTATTTAACCAAGTGCATGGAGGCCACTTTGTATTCTAGTGTGACAAGTAATGTGGTTGTTTGGTTTTTGAGGAAAGATATTATTTGTCAGTATGGAGTTCAGGAAATAATCATCACTGATAATAACATGAATTTTAACAGCAAAATGGTGAAGGTTTTTTGTGACCAATTCAAAATTAGTCACCATAATTCGATGCCATATCACCCAAAGATATACGGAGTTGTCGAGGTGGCAAATAAAAATATCAAGAAGATTATTGGAAAGATGACGATGAATTACAAAGATTGGCATGAGAAGCTTCCTTATTTTCTATATGGTTGCCAAACATCATTACACATATCTATCGGAGAGACTCCTTTCTCTTCAATGTATAGTATGGAAATGGTTTTACTTGTTAGAGTAGAGATACCATCTCTTCGAGTGGTTTTGAAAGTGGGGTTGGAAGAATCATAGTGGATCATAATGCGATATGAACAATTAAATTTGATTGAAGAGCGAAGATTACAAGCAATCTTTAAAGGGCAATTGTATCAAAGAAGATTGATAAAAGGACATAATAAGAAAGCATGACCTAGCTACTTCAGAGGGGGAGATTTGGTGTTGAAAATGATTTTGTTGGCTCAAAAAGATCATCGAGGGAAATAGACTCTGAATTATGAGAGACCATATGCGGTGATGAAGGCTTTTGAAGGAGGGTCATTGATATTAACAAGAATGGATGGAGAAGATTTACCTCATCCATTGAATGCAGATCTAGTCAAAAGATACTGCTTAAAAAAACTCGAAAGATTGAAAACCCAAAAGCGTGGTCTAGGCTAAAATTAGAGGAAAAAAAAAGAAAAAGAAAAAATCTCGCTAGACCTGAATGAGAACCCCTGAGTAGCCATAGATGCACAACCCAAATCCTCTTCTATTTTTTTGAGACCCAATTTTTCCTTTGACAAGTAGAGTATCTGCTGAATCAAACCCCAGCTGACCATTAGTCTCCATGTCCAAAGCTATCCCCATAATTGCCTTCAACCTTGGAGTAGCACTATGTGACTCAGGAAAGCAAAAAGGTTTAGCCATTGTACCCAACCTCAACTCCTCCACGCTTAAAGTCATGTGAGGATAATCGTGGGGTAGGGAAGGATACACTCTTTACTTCATTAACAAGCTCCGACAATGAAGATGTTGTTTTGGTACTAGCCCTAGTGCTCTCCCTGTTTTTCATACCCTTCAAACCTACACGCAGCCATGGCCTAAATGGTAATGGACTTTTGTTACTGTAAACATCCTCTACCACAAATTCTAGATCTGAATGCCCAATCGTACCGCACCAAAAGAAGAAATTAAGTGAGTTAAAACTATTCCCAATATTTAAAATAAAATCATGAAGTAGAGGTGAGTCAATCCTCACCCACACTCGGAATCGAAGAAATGATCCCCAATAGATACCTTTAGAATTAGTATCAATGATAAACACCTCACAAATACGAACCAAATTTTCTAACCCACAGTATCCATCATCCCTCTAGAGTTAAGTTATATGCCTGAATCCATAAAGCAACATGAGTGACCTCAGCAACCAAAACCTCAACTCGGCCGCCCGTCTCATCTCCCCTGGACCCTCTCTGTAGATGAGGTAAAAGCCCCTTCAATGCAGCCTGAACAGCGGCTTCAAAAATATCTGTATATCTCCTAAAGCTATCTCAGGTGTAGGAGCAGTAGGCTCAGGCACCGGTACCCCCTCATCAGGCTCGGGTATATGCTCCTCAGAGCCAACTTTAGACTCTGGCTCTCCCACATCAACACTAGCATGAGAGCTATCCACCGACACCTCCTACAGAAACTCCGGATCCTCCATCTTCTCTACTGGTGGCACCAATCCCCTACCTCTACCTAAAATAATTATCCTATGTAATACCCCAAATTTTCAAATAGCTTACAAGATAGGATAAGGTGACACGTGACAAATATTAAACTTTTGTGTATAAGATAATAGATGTTAAATTAAATCGTAGTAATTCTGAGTGTCTTAATATATTTTGAATTAAATAAAATCAAATTAATTTCATTCATTTCTATATGATAAATAACATAATGGGTGCAACGACTAATGGAATCGGAGTTAATATGGGATTAAGATGAATTGTTAGAATAAAAGATTTAGAGAATAAGCTAGTGACAGAGTTGTAAAAGTTGATGGGGATTTCCAGTAAATTAAATAAAAGGGTAGGGGTAAAATAGTAAATGACTAATTAATAGAATTAATAATATATATACATAATTGGGCACATAAATCGAGGAGAACCATAGAACTAACCCTAGTTAGGAAAGGCGACAAACGGCACAACGAAAGTGGGGTTCCCATTTTCGATGACGGTAGACAGTGAGATCGGCATCAAAACAATGAGCACACCACCAGGAACTCATCGGTAAAAATTTCGTAGAGAACGGGGTACCACCGGACCATCAACGGAGGGAAGAAGTCCACGGTAGTCGAGAGTTTGAAGCTGGAATCTGCGCCCGAATGACCACATCTTAGGTAAATGACACCGGCGCTAGACTTGACGTGTTCCCCTCTATCGATTAAGGTCGGTCGTGATCTCCACCGCGCCATAAAAGGCGGTGACCCGTTTGTGGGAGGGTGGAGAACTGGGTCTTTCTGACTCGGTTGACTGTGGTGTTGATCGGGATAAAAAGTTTAATTTTAATAAGCTTTTTAAAATAAATTAAAATTAAATAGTTTAAACAAATGTTAATGTATGTGTGTATTATGATGAATTTCAGGAACAATCTTTGATAGTTGAATTTTTGGAATTTCATAATTACATTAGGTAAGTAACATTTCAATTGTATTACGGAACAACGTGATTGATTGTGTTGATTGTTTGGGTATGTGAATTTTTATGTAAACTATGATGTTGTATGA
Organism: Euonymus europaeus; assembly: GCA_963580455.1. NCBI lineage: Eukaryota > Viridiplantae > Streptophyta > Magnoliopsida > Celastrales > Celastraceae > Euonymus > Euonymus europaeus. The sequence continues at coordinate 8,453,841 of OY756957.1, read as the reverse complement.
GACTAAAATTCATGTTGTTAGTGGTCTGTGAACTTTGATTTATTGCGTGATGATATTGTGGATATGTTGAGGTAATGTTTATTTGTGGCCCTGCATGAAGCATGACATTTCATGGCATACACGACATGCACATAAGTGAAAAATGTCTTTTTTATAGACCTAGTACATTTGTTACAGGGAGGGTATATGTTGAGGTTATGATGACTGGAAAGGGAAAAATGTTATATTGATTGGAAATTGTTCTTTGGCAGAACAATTAATTAAAGAAAAATCCCGACTGCTTACTCTGTAGCAGTGTACCTAGGTTAGGGCCCAAGTACTGGATAAATGATTTAAATGGCTAATTACTCATTAAAAATGATGTTCACGTGCATTCATACATAAATATTACTTGTTGAGGTTTAGCTCACTATGTTTCGTGATGCAGGTATTGATTTCTCCGATGATTATGTTGATCTAGCGGTTGATGGTGAGCGCGCGGATCCGTGAAGATGAACCTCATATGACAGAAGTTAGGTTTTATTAGCTAGTAATAATGACTAAACTATAAATTTATTTTATATTATGGTAGGTACTAAGTTTCAGATTTTCATTTAATAAGCGAGGGTTGCGGTACAAGGATTGGGGTGATTATTGCATGTTTTATTCTAGGGATGATAGTGGAGATATGATTATGAATTTAAATTTTTTAAATTTTTTTAATTTTGAGTTAAACTAATTAATAATATTTAATTTCTCAATTTCTATACTGTCTTAATGTGGAGTAGCCTTAATTGGGATAATTGAGTTTTTACTTAATGGTTTAGGATGTGATATGGGTAGCATTCCGATCTGTGGTCTATGATCTAGTGTTCTATAAGTCGGGGTATTACAGATGATATCGGAGGAAAAACATTCCTCTAAAAATTAAAGAAGAAAAGAAAAAAAAGGTTTAGAGTCACATGAGCATCAAGGATCGGCACGACCATCAACACATAAGTTGCGTAAATTTTCATATTTTATATATATATTTTATTGTATTAATTACCTGTTAGTTTGGGTTTTTAATGTAGGGAAAATTAGATAAAATGACATAATCATGTTTAATTTTAGAAGGAGATCCAATTCATTTAAAAAATTAGAAATAAGGACAAAATAATTAAACTACCCAAACTATCCCTCTCATCCATTATACGTGATTTTCATCTTCGACAATAAAAGCTCATCTTCCCAACATCTTATCGAAGAGAGACCACTGCCGTTGAAATTGTATCGTCGAGAGGATTCCAACGACGGTGGTCTCTCCTCAATCCGTCGCCGGAAAAGGCTGGATCGAGGCAAAACGTTCGAAACACATTTTGCCTCAATCTGGACGTTTCTGACATCGGATTTAAGCGATACTGGTGGCGTTGGATTCGTATCGGCGAAACGATTCCAACTCCACTAGTCTTACCTCGATCCAACATCGGAAACAACTTCAGCAATGAAAAGAAGTTTAGGGGCGTCGTCGGAGCTTCGCGGTGGCTTTCCGGCTGCTATGGACCTCTTTTATGGCTGCCATAGGTTGGGCTTTACTTCTCTCATAGTTGCGCTTCTTTTGAGACCAACGACGATCATTTTGGTGGTCGGACAAAAAAGTTAGGCTAAAAAATATGAAATCATAGTTTTAAAACTCTTTTTCTCTGTATAACCTTTATTTATCTTTAGAATCACTTTTTCTCTATAAAATATATTTTTCTCTATGCAATAGACCCAAAACTCATATTCAATACTGAAACTCTATGTCCTAAAGTTCAGACATAAAATTCAGGCTAAAAAATATGAAATCATAGTTTTTGTTCTACTGCTAGTGCATAACTTTTTTTTTCCTTAATAACTTATATTTCTCTGTAGAATCTTTATTTCTCTGAGGAACTCTTTTTCTTTATAGAACATATATTTCTCTGTAAAATCTTTATTTATCTTTAGAATCACTTTTTCTCTATACAATAGACCCAAAGCTCGGATTCAATACTAAAACCACATGTCCCAAGGTTCAGATATAAAAGTCAGACTAAAAACTATGAAATCACAATTTTCTTTCTACTACTAGTGCGTAACTCCTTTTCTCTTTATAAATTATATTTCTCTGTAGAATTTTTATTTCTCTGTAGAATTTTTTTCTCTGTGGAATCTATATTTCTTTGTAGAACCTTTATTTATCTTTAGAATCACTTTCTCTTCATAAAATATCTTTTTCTCTATACAATATCTTTTTTCTTTATAACTTATATTTCTTTGTAAAACATTTATTTCTCTGTAGAACTCTTTTTCTCTGTAGAACCTATATTTCTTTGTAGAACCTTTATTTATCTTTAGAATCACTTTCTCTTTGTAAAATATCTCTTTTCTCTATACAATAGACCCAAAGCTCGGATTCAATAATAAAATTCTATGTCCCAAGTGATGAACCCAAGATTCCGACATAAAAGTCAGGCCAAAAAATAAGAAATTACATTCTTCGTTCTACTGTTAGTGCATAACTCTTGTTCTTTTTATAACCTATATTTCTCTGTAGAACCTTGATTTCTTTGTACAATTTTTTTTCTATGTAATTTCTTTCTCTATTCGACAAACCCAAAACACAGATTCACTACTAAACCTTTATGTCCCAATTGATAAAACTCAATGCTCGGATTCGTTAAACCGTAATGGACTCAAGGAACGGATTCACTACTAAAATATTAAATGGCACAAGTGCTAAACTCTAGGGTTTTAACTACTAAACCCTAATGGACTCAAATACCCTAAACACCGGGGTTCAAACTTCCAAAATTGGTTAGAACTCTTTTTTCCTGTAGAACTATTTTTTCTCTATTCGACAGATCAAAACCCAGATTCGCTATTAAAAACCTATGTCCCAAGTGATGAACTAGAAAGTTCAGATTCACTAAATCCAACAAATTCTTACCATTGGAAGTACTTGAAGCAAGACCTACATAATGGGCCAATAATATTATCATAAAATGTACAGTGTTATTTTTTTCTGTAGAAAATACTTTTTCTCTGTACAACCTTCGAAAATATTTTTTGACCAGGTAATCACTTTCCGATGATGGATTGAGGCGAGACCAGTGACGTTGGAATTGTCCGACCAAGATGAATTCAAAGCCACTGGTCCCGTCTTGATCCATTTCCAGAAACGGCCAGATCGAGGTAAAACACGTTATGATTGGTGCCGACTATTTTGCCTTGATTTGGAAGTTTCCAATGTCGGATCTTGACAAGTCTAGTGGCTTTGGATTTTTCTCGGCCTAATGATTCTAAGACCATTAATCTCACCTCAATCTGACACGAGAAATGATCGGATCGAGGCCAAATGTGTTATGAACGTTTTGCCTCAAATCGATAATTTTCGATCTCTAATCTTGGCAAGGCCAATAGAGTTGGATTCGTCTCGACCTCACGATTCCAACGCCACTGGCCTCTCCTCAATCCAAAGTCGGAAGCATCGACAGCGAGAAAAATAAGTTTTCAATCATATTTAATTGAAATAACAATGACAAATCTGAAATTTCAAGTTTTGTCCTTAATTCAATAAATTTAAAAATCAGCTGGACCTTAACTGACAAAAAAAAATCAGCTGTCCTTTTACTCTTAAAAGTTAGTAAATTTGGACCTAAGCCTAATTTTTCCTTTAATGTATTGTATGCATATAGGTATAGACATGAGTTAAATTTTGTGCGTAGATTGAGGATGAATGGGGACGTTAAAAATATATAATAAAATAAAATAAATTTGTGGTTATAGTGAATGTGTATGTGATGGAATACATATTGAATAAAATATATGCATGGACCGTATGTAGACAATGATAGGAATCGCAGTGGGTTCGTTAGGAGGAACGACAACGAACAAGGCAGGGCTGACAATGAATAGGGCGCGACGAACGAAGGGCAGGGAGTGGCGGCCCCAAGGGGTAACGAATTTGGAAATCAAGAAGTGATGGTACACATGCTAGATATGATGCAGCAGCATGCTGAGCAGATGCAGAGGCTAATAGAAGTGCAGCAACGCCCTCCCCAGCGAATGGATGTTATTGAAAGGTTTCAGAAGCTTAACCTAAAGGATTTTTCTGGCAGTATCATCCGATGTTGGCTGAGGAGTGGATTAGATCACTAGAAATTATATTCGAGCATTTGGGTTGACGGACAGTGTGCTACATTCATGTTAAACACTCATGTCCGGGATTGGTGGGATGAAGCCAAACTTGTCGCGAATGTGGCTGACCTCACTTGGGGAAAATTTAAGGAGATGTTTGATGGCAAGTATTTTTCTAAAGATGTGTGAGATATGAAGGTCAAGGAATTTTTGGAGATTAAATAAGGTAGTATGACTGTGGTGGAGCTGGTTCGAAAGTTTGAACAAGGGTGTAGATTTGTTCCTTTTTTCGGTGAGAGTCCTAAACAAAAGAAGAACCATTTCTTGAGAGCACTGAATCCTAGGATTAGAAGTATGGTGAGGATGTCTGCGGCGGCAACTTATGAAGACATGATGGATAAGGCAATGATAACTAAAGAGGATCATAAGGATATTGTGGTGGACATCCAAAAATAGAGACAGACTACCAGTACAGAATTCTCCGACAATGTTATTCGACAACAAACTTCCCCGGAGAGAGAGACTAAGAAACTAAGGATGACAACAGGGGTCACAGAAGCAATGACTGCGGGTGTAGCAAAAATTGGAGCAAATAATAAACCATTGTGTTCAAAATGCAACAGGGCACATACGGGGGAATATTTGGAGGGATCCAACACTTGTTACTGGTGCAAGGAGAAGGGACACTATGCTCGGGAGTGCCCAAAATGCCTTATAGATCAAAAGAAGGTACCAGCTAGAGTCTTTACAATGACCCGGGACTAGGTGGATCAAGAAGATACTGCAACAATAAGCAGTAAGCCATTTATATATGGACTAGAGCATGTACATAGATTAATTCCAGTGTCATGCATTGATTACTCATTCGATCAGTTATGAGGTGCTATAGTATCTTTGTTAAACCAATTTATAGTTGGGTACCATGAATATAAAGCTGAGTCAGATAACTAAATTTCGAGGATGAAATTTATATATGGAGGGGAGACTGTAATACCCCAAGTTTTCAAATAGCTTACAAGATAGAGTAAGGTGACACGTGACCAATATTAAACTTTTGTGTATAAGATAATAGGTGTTAAATTAAACCGTAGTAATTCTGAGTGTCTTAATATATTTGGAATTAAATAAAATCAAATTACTTTTATTAATTTCTATGATAGGTGCAATGACTAACGGAATCGGAGTTAATATGCGATTAAGATGAATTGTTAGAATAAAAGATTTAGAGAATAAGCTAGTGGCAGGGTTGTAAAAGTTGATGGGGATTTCTAGTAAATTAAATAAAAGGACAGGGGTAAAATAGTAAATGACTAATTAACATAATTAATAATATATATACATAATTGGGCACAAAAATCGAGGAAACCCATAGGACTAACCCTAGTTAGGTGAGGCGGCAAACGGCGCAACTGAAATAGGGTTCCCATTTTCGGTGACGGTAGATAGCGAGACCGGCGTCAAAACGACGAGCATGCCACCAGGAATTCACCGGTACAAATTTCGTAGAGAACGAGGTACCACCAAGCTATCAACGGAGGGAAGAAGTCCTTGGTAGCCGAGAGTTTGAAGCCTAAATCCACGCACGAACGACCACATCTCAGGTAAATGACACCGGTGCTTGACTCGACGTGTTCCCCTCCACCGATTAAGGCCGGTCATGATCTCCACCGTGCCACCAAAGGCGGTGACTCGTTAATGAAACCCAACGGGTCTGTTAGACCCGTTTGTAGGAGGGAGGAGGGAGGAGAACCGGGTTTATCTGACCTGGTTGACTATGGTGTTGACCGGGATAAAGAGTTTAATTTTAACAAATTGTTTAAAATAAATTGAAATTAAATAGTTTAAACAAATGCTAATGTATGTGTGTATTATGATGAATTTCAGGAACAATCTTTGATAGTTGAATTTTTAGAATTTCGGAAGTGCACTAGGTAAGTAATATTTCAACTGTATTATGGAACAACGTGATTGATTGTGTTGATTGTTTGGGTATGCGAATTTCTATGTAAAATATGATGTTGTATGAGACTGAAATTCATGTTGTTAATGGTCTTTGAACTATGATTTATTACGTGATGATGTTGTGGATATGTTGAGGTAATGTTTATTTGTGGCCCCGCATGAAGCATGACATTTCGTGGCATACATGACATGCACATAAGTGAAATATGTTTTTTTTACGAACCTAGTACATTTGCAACAAGGAGGGTATATTTTGAGGTTATGATGATTGGAAAGGAAAAAAATGTTATATTGATTGGAAAGTGTTCTTTGGTAGAACACCTACTTAAAGAAAAATCCCGACTGGTTGCTCAGTAGCAGTGCAACTAGGTTACGGCCCAAGTACTGGATAAATGATTTAAATGGCTGATTGTTCATTAAAGATGATGTTCACGTGCATTCATGCATAAATATTACTTGCTGAGGTTTAGCTCACTATGTTCTGTGATGCAAATATTGATTTCTCTGATGATTATGCTGATCTAGCGGTTGATGGTGAGCGTGCGGATCCGTGAAAATGATACTCATGTGACAAAAGTTAGGTCTTATTAGCTAGTAATAATGACTAAACTATAAATTTATTTTATGTTATGGTAGGTACTAAGTTTCTGATTTTCATTTAATAAGCTAGGGTTCGTGGTACGAGGATTGGGGTGATTATTGCATGTTTTATTCTAGGGATGGTAATGGAGATATGATTATGAATTTAATTTTTGTCAATTGTTTTATTTTGAGTTAAACTAATGAATGATATTTAATTTCTCAATTTCTATGTTGTCTTAATGTGGAGTAGCCTTGATTGGGATAATTGAGTTTTTACTTAATGGTTTAGGATGTGATGTGGGTAGCATTTCAGTCTGTGGTCTATGATCTAGTATTCTATACATCCTACATCTAGCTCTACACACTGGTGGTCTACCACGTCCTCTATGGAAAGAATATACAATCCAACTCTAGCACAAGTCATTCGTAAAAAAAACACTCATTCAATCCACTTTTTCCATCACAATCTTCACTGTCTCCGTATTCCAACCTTATCGTCAGAATCAGTTGCATCTGCATCCCGACCTCATTGTCAGAACCAATCTTCTCTGGATCTGACCGCATCGTCGAAACCCTCTAGAAGTAAGGAAGGTAGGCATTCCCTTTCTACCCGGACTTTTCCACCATTCGCTATGTGGCCGCATAGAAAAATTTTACTCGGATTTTACCCATTGTACTTATAGGGCCACCACTTGGATCAACACCACAACACAACTCAGCCTCTCATCGTCTCAAGATAACGTTCATCACAAGTTCACTATCATTTACACATATAGAAAAAGTCAAAAATCCACCAACTGGATCCATTTAATTCACCATGACCGAATGTATTATTCATGCAAAACTTAATCTCCCATTTGTTCATGCATAGCACAAGATCCCAGTAAAAACTCATCCTATTATCACAATAAACATCACTTGTTTAATTGACTTCAACAATCAAAGGTGGCAATCTACTATTTTCACATAGCTCCACCCATACCATTACAATCCAATTATCACAAATTATGTAACCAGTCGAAATTTCTTCTTCTTTTTTTACGCTCTTCCTCCAATTTGCACAACCAAGTTCTAGTACCATTATCATGCAAATATAAAATCCATTAAAGCCAATTTATAACATGCAATGCGTATCATATGCACTACATGTAACAGCAGTTCAAATAATTCAAATAACTCAACAAATAACCTCTCAATAATCACGTTACTATCAACATTTAATTGCAACAATTATCAAGTCATCACAATCTCATAAGAAAACAAAGCTCCTCCCTAAATACCCATTTCTCTACACCATCAGCTTTTAAGTTATATAACTAGTAGCGTTATATAAATTTGTGTACACCAGCTTTCAGGTGCTACACAAAATCTCAGTAACCCATGCCAACACCACTGTTAATATCTAACAGATTTAACCAACAAAATTTTCAATTTAATGCAAATCAAACTATAACAAAGCCATAGTATTTCCTACCTAATATGGTTCCAATCACTACCAAGAGTGTTGTCCAAGTAGCAGCCGTCCCTACCCTTTGAATCCAAGCTACCCAACTCCATGTCCACCTCACTACTCCATCCTCTCTCTCTCTCTCTCTCTCTCTCTCTCCGGCCTTCTGTAACTTTCCCCTATCTCTCTCTTTGTTTTTCTTTTTTACAACTGGAGGTCAAAGCTTACCAATCAAGTTTCCCATTTTTTTGCTAATTAATCCTCCTAACCTAAGTATTTGTAAAGAAAACCCCTCCACTACATTTCATTTCCTACCACTACCAACTAACCATTCCTATTTTCTCTAAATCTCAAGTCATAATTCCCCCTACTTATTATTATTTTTATATACATTCCTTACTTTATTTTATTTATTCTTTTTTTTATCGTAAATGGATTAAGTCGCTCTGAATTTAATTATCGAATTCTCTGTTGTACCATTGTACATGTGTCACCCTTTTCTTTATTATTTATACGGTTCCCGGGTCAGCGTATCACACAGACAAGTCTCTCACATGCAATAATCTAAAGCATAATGAAATAAGGAAAGTGAATAATGTCTAGCTCGTCTTTTTTAGTTAAGGTCCAACAAATTTTTTTAATTGAGGACAAAACTTGAAAATATAGATTTGCCACTGTCATTCTCGTCAAAGACGATGCACATATTCATACTTGATTTTCTTCCATTTTTTCCAACTTTCGATCAAGGTGAGCTCGGTGGCACTGGAACTGTTAGGCCGAGATGAATCCAATGTCATTGGCTTTGCCAAGATTCGACATCAAAAACTGTCAGATCGAGGCAAAATGGCCAGAATGCATTTTGCTTGGATCCAGCTGTTTCTAGAGACGAATCAAGGCGAGGCTAGTGGAGTTGGAATCGTCATGCTGAGACGAATCCAATACCACTAGCCTTGACAAGATCGAACATCAAAAAATGTCAGTTTCAGGCAAATTAGCCGGCAACGGCCGGAACACAATTTGCCTCAATTTGGCCATTTTTGGCAACGAATCGAGGCAAGATTGGCGGCGTTGAATTTTTCATGGCTAGACGATTCCAATACCACTAGCCTCAACTCAATTTGTCACCATAAAGCGATTGCTTAGTCAATTTTTTTTACAATTCTATAGAGAAATAGTGTTTTCTACAAAGTGAAACATCACTGCATAGTTTATGATGATATTATTGGCTCATTATGTGGGCCTTACTTTAAGTGCTTACAATGGTATGAATTCTTTGCAGTTAGCGAATCCAAACTTTCGGGTTTATCACTTGGGACATAAGGTTTAAATAGCGAATCCGGGTTTTGGTCTATCAAGTAGAGAAAAAGAGTTTTGACCAATTTTGAAAGTTTGAACCCAGTGTTTAGGGCACTCAAGCCTATTAGGGTTTAGTAGTTAAGATCTTAAAGTTTAACACTAAATACATTTAGGATTTTAGCTACGAACCCGTTCCTTGAACCCATTAGGGTTTAGCGAATTCGACCCTTAGGGTTCATCACTTGGAACATTAAGGTTTTAGTAGTGAATGCATGCTTTGGGTCTATCGAACAGAAAAAGAGATTTTACAGAGAAAAAGTGTTTCTATAGATAAATATAGGTTAGACAAAGAAAAAGAGTTTTGTACTAGCAATAGAACGAAAACTGTGATTTTCATATTTTTTGACCTAACTTTTATGTCAAAACCTTGAGGTTCATCACTTAGGATATAAGGTTTTAGTATTGAATTTGAGCTTTGGGTTTGTCGAGCAGACAAAAAGAAATTTTATGGTGAAAAAAGTGATTCTATAGAGAAATAAGGGTTCTATATAGAAATATAAGTTCTACAGAGAAAGAGTTATCCACTAGAAGTAGAACGAAAATCGTGATTTCATATTTGTTGGCCTAACTTTTCGATCCAACCACCAAAATGATTGCAGCTAGAGTAAAGTTTGACCTACGGCGGTTGAAACGGAGGTCCACCGTCGCTCACTGGAAATCCATCGGGAAGCTCGCAAACTTCTTTTCCTCGCTACGATTGTTTTTTTTATGTCGAATCGAGGTGAGACTGATGTTGTTGAAATTATCCGATCGAGATGAATCTAATGCCACCGATTTTGCCTCGATCCGACCATTTTGTTTGTAGATTGACGAGTGACCACAACCGTTGGACTCATCTCGGCGATACGATTCCAATAGCATTGGTCTCGCTTTGATCGACATCGGAAATGAGAGATATGATTGTCGACTTAGTTTGGTCTAATTAGATGATAAAAATATTTATCATTTTGCCGACATTTCTAAGTCAAAAACATATTTCATTAAACTTCCGAACCAGTTTTGGGGAGGGGAGGAGCTGTCGGTCTCCTCCCCCTCCCTCACCGACTCTTCTTTCTTCCATCTGTTCAATTCTTCCTTCTTTTCACTTTCTCTTTTCCTCCTGGTGACCCATCTCTTCCCATTTCTTTCCCTCCATCTTCCTCTCCTCTTTTTCCTACCCCTCTTCTCTTGTTGTGTTTGGTTTTTCTTTTCACATCCTGTTATCAATAAAGTGGAGGAGGAGCTTCCTTGGATCTCTGTAGATCACATGTATTGGTGGCGGAAAGTGCAGATCTGACATCCATTTTCTCAGATCTGGATTTGAGCTGTTCTTATGGAATCCATGCGGCTGTCGCCGCCCATCTTGTTGTGTACTACCCATAGCGTGACAGCAGTGTCTAGATCTGGCCTTTGTAGGCTTTGTAGTTGTGTAGATCATGTATTTTCGCCTTTAATACTATCTTTTATGATTTTTTTTGGTTGTTTCTTTTTTTCTGTTGCGATTGTTGTATCTCCTTCGAAATCTTTTTAATATTATTGTTATTTTCTCCAAAAAAAAAAAAATTTCATTAATGTGGCACGGAAAAGAAAGAGGAAGTTGCCGTTTATACTCCGACTGAAACCAATCAAGCCAAACAAAAGAACTCCTCGAGGTGCTTCTCTCGCCTTTCTTCCCGGAAAGTTTAATTCCATAAACTACCTTCAAGGCTTCATCCCTGTTTTATACGCACACTATCTGAGTTTTAGAGATGGCAGAATCGGTGGGGCTACCGAGTCGGCTCGCGATCCTTCCCTTCCGAAACAAGGTCCTCTTACCTGGCGCCATAATTCGAATTCGATGCACTTCAGCTAGCAGGTTCTTCCTTTCTATCCTTGAATATTTGGCTTAATCTATGTCTTTTTCTCTTTAGTTTTGATTCTTCGGTAGATGAATACACTATTCTATGAGAGATGGTCAAGGAACTAGATGCTTGAATTTTGACTTTCCTGTAAGCTCGTATTTATTTGTGTATTTATGTATGCGTACTGCAGTTTTTCGCCTATTAGAAAGATATTACGATCGAATTTTAGATGGATTTGCTTTTGAGTTCATATTTATTATGTGAATTCAATTTTAATAACCTGTCAACGGCAGCCTTGATCAATGACTTTGAGTACGAGTAAGGAATTTAATGTTGTATTTTGGTTTAGATAGTGGTTATCAAAGATGTTTGTTTTGAATTTGTTGTGAATTACCCTGTGAAATCACATGTTGGTATCTCGTACTCTGGGTAAGGTTATCCAAAAATCTTCTATTAATTCAGTGTGAAATTGGTTGAGCAAGAGTTATGGCAGCGAGAAGAGAAGGGACTAATTGGAATTCTGCCAGTTCGAGACGCCACAGAGACAGCTTCTGTAAGCCCCTCCTTACCTCAAGGTGATGAATTGTCTTCTACTTCCGTGTTGATTTGTTGGTTTTCCTTTGTTGTGTCCCAGGGGAAATGACCATATATGTGGGAGATATACTTACACGTAATTCTCTAATTTTAGGTGCTGGAAGTGACTCTGCAGAAGGAAGCTCAAAAAGTCACGTTGGTACACCAGAAGCTCACAAGCTTGATGGGAAGAACCAGCAAGAGGTTATCTATTGGCACAACAGGTATAATCCAATGTAGCATCTACTATTTCATAGGTTGGTCGTGCGTTTTCTTTTTTTTGTTAGAAGCATTTTCAAAAGATATCAGGGGTTCCCTATATCTTTTATGCCATTTTCCTGCTACAAATTCCGTATTAGCAAGGCTGTCCTTCACTTTGTGATGCTAAACAAACTCTTTTTCCCCTCATAGTTTGTTTCTAAACTGAGAGGTGGTTATATAATTTCGATTTCTCAGGGGAGTGGCCGCTCGTGCTCTACATTTGTCAAGAGGGGTGGAGAAACCAAGTGGGAGGGTCACATATATAGTTGTGCTTGAAGGTCTTTGCAGATTCAATGTGCAGGATCTTAGCACGAGAGGAACATATTATACTGCACGTATATCTCCGCTTGATATGACCAAGGCCGGTGAGTTACTCTGTAAGAAATTGGATTCAACTTCTTCCCGTCAATTTGATAGATACTTAACTGATTCATTTATTTAAGAATTCAACTTCCTTTCCATGTGATTAAGAATTCAGCTTCTTTCCATGTGATTACGTCCGAGATTGCATGTCCAATTTAAACCTATTTTCCGAGTTATTATTGGGGATGCTGAATCTGAGATATAGCACAATGAAGTTTTATGCTACATGTATGGAGAGTGGACAAATTAGCAATGAGTTTTCATATCGAAGATGTAGGTTCGATAATTTTGGGGCATTTAAGTCGGAGGAAGCATCTTAGTTTAGGCAACATATATCGCATGTGGTGCAAAACTGCAATGCAATCCTGCCATCAGTATTCAAAATGTCAGAATGTCTTTTTGCTAGGTGTGGGATTCAGTGCATGGGTATAAGGGGAGTGAATCTTGTATACTGTATAGGAAATTCACCATACATGGTCATATATATAAATTTCTTCTAGCTGCGTGAAACAACTTTACGGTGTATTTAAGATCCAATTTTTCCATAAGGAATGTATAAATGGGCTTGGTTATCATGTTTTTCTGATGAGCTACAATGTTCTCATTCACTAGTATTATGACCTGTTTTTATTCGTCTAATTTTATTTAGAGATGGAGCAAGTGGAGCAAGATCCGGAATTTGTAACACTGTCTCGCCAGTTCAAAGCAACGGCCATGGAGCTTATTACTCTTCTTGAACAGGTAACTTTTGTACGGAGACTTCCAGGAAGTGAAAACCTGGAAATGCCTGGGACTATCTCTTTGGCTTGTGATTTAATTGTTTCACTGGAAGGCATGCCTGTGCCTGCTTGGGTGTCTCCAAGCAGTTCCATGCACACCTGACATCTTTTTGGCATTATACTGTCTCTCTTATTTTTGATCGTGTACTGCATCAATAGTTTTTTACGATACTAGCCTTCTAATGTTGCTACATGCTTGCTTGTCTTTTCTTTAATCTTAATCGATTTTAAAAAACTTTTCATGTTGTTCCATTTGATAAATTTTGAGATTCTGGTGATGTCAATATATTATATTTTCATATATTTCTTTCAACAGCTAATGGTTTTTGGTGGTAACACCTTTTCATGGATAATTTATGCACTTGGAAGTTTTGTCAGTGTGTTAGACTTCATTTTTTATGGATTTGGATGACACTCTCATCAGTGTGTAGCTGTAGACTGTAGATGCTACCTAACTGTTTTTTTTCCTTTCTAATTTCGTAATGTAGAACTTTTATTTAATTTCTCATTCAATGTTTTTGAAGATTTTTTTCCTGTTAATTTGTCTAGTTGTGAGCTGCTCACTATGGCATGGAAGGAATGATATATCTTTTCCTCATTTTATTGAGTTCATATTTTCATTATTCTTCTTTTTTAGTTACTGCTTCTTTAAGCAGGCAAATTGGCGGTGAATTTTCTGCGAGGTTCTTCCCGTAGTAGAGAACTTGCAATAAAAAATGAAATAATATGTGTGAAACTCTTGCAATGCCATGTATTTGGACTCAGTAATAAGCTATTTTAGAAGCATTTGATGGCATGAACAGTAGAACTGATTTCAAAGCTCTTCATTTTTTAATTATTCTGTAAAATTTCCTGATAGGTAGATGATATATCACTTGTAAGGTGGGAGAGGAGAGTCATGTTCTGGATGCCATTGGATCCAGAACTTGCTATCATAAAATCTTTTCATTGAGAGTCAGGATGAATGCTACTTGCTGCTAGTATTAAACCTTATTAATCTTTTTGATATTTTGAAACTATGATGTCATTCTGACTTGTTAATATTTTAATAATCCTTGTCGATTGTTCTTTTAGAAACAAAAAACTGGTGGAAGGACAAAAGTTCTGCTGGAGACAGTTCCTGTTCATAAACTGGCAGATATATTTGTTGCTAGTTTCGAGATAAGTTTTGAAGAACAACTAGCTATGTTAGACTCAGTTGATCTGAAAGTGAGACTTTCAAAAGCCACTGAATTGGTTGACAGGCATTTACAGGTAGTCTCTTATGTCACTGGTAATTGTACATTCAATTTTTAATTATCTTATTGCCAGCTTTGGCCTTTTGTGGAATAATTTTAGTCTTTGCCTCTGACAGTCAATACGTGTAGCAGAGAAGATCTCTCAAAAGGTTGAAGGACAGTTGTCAAAATCGCAGAAAGAATTTCTTCTTCGCCAGCAGGTTAATTTTTACTTCATACTTTCCTGAGTGACAGAGTGAGAGTGTATGATAGAAATACTTCATCATCAGCAAGTAACATAAATTTTATTCGTGTCAATCATATAAATCACACACACACACACACATATACTGGATTGACAAGTAGAAAATATGGAAAATGATACAATGGTATCTTGCCTCAAATTACATTCGGAAAGTAAATTATAGCATGAATACATATTGCCAAAAATTTGTGGGAGTAGGCGTTCACTGAGGATAGTGTAAATGCAATGAGGTTTGCAAGTAGATTCTCACTCTTGGCATCTTGCCTTTTTGTGGGTGGTGGAGACATTTTTACATGTTTCACTTGGAAATTTTCAGATGAGGGCTATAAAAGAGGAGCTTGGTGACAATGATGATGACGAGGATGATGTTACTGCCTTGGAAAGAAAGATGGAAAGTGCTGGAATGCCTTCAAATATTTGGAAGCATGCGCAGAGGGAGTTGAGGTATGTTGTAAAGAGTAAACTGGGACAACAAACATAATCACTATCCGGAGAGAGATATCTTTAATGATGGCTGACATATCGAAGCTTTCAATTCTTCCTCATTAACGACACATTAATAATAAATTGGAAATTCCCGCTAACCTTGTGATCCTGACAATATCCCTTTTAAAAATTATGGAAAACTCAATTAAGACAGACCTAACAATTATCTAAATTTACCTTTTTACAAATCAAGGATCACTTCTTAAGTTTCTTTGATACTTGACTTGTGGTCTTTGTGCCCTCTTTGTCATCTGCATCAATGGCTATAGAAGTAGTTGATAATAGTTACTAGGAACTCGGTACGCTCCTGTTCGTGGTATGGGTACGGGAATGTGGTATGCGACATGATTAATTTGTGGTACGTTAGGGAGTAGGCTTGATTGGTACACTAAGTGGGAACTTGATACGGTTTGAAGAGTTATTCGGGTCACCACTCAATAAAATCAACTCATGGAAAATGTCTCTTTACCTTCTCCTTCACTCCTTCCTTGAGTCTCCCAAAATCTAGGGTTTTAGATTTCTCCATAATCCTCCTTGATCAGAACGAAACAATGCTACAATGCTGTGAATGAATTTTAAAGGTAAGTTTTCTAATTTTCAAATCTCACACCCTCTATTTCCCTAAACTCTCCATATTTATACTCAATCAATGACGATTTTAGGGGTTTACTTTTAGTTTTGATTCAATTATACTTGATTTTTCATTCTATTTCTCAAGTTTTCAGTAGCAGATTTTAGGGACGCCCATTTGAGCGTCCTAGGTTGCGTCGTCCCAATTCGGAGTATGAAGGGGTTTTGAGTGTTCTCGGTAACTGTTGATTCTTATTACACCAGGATGTTTTTAAAATTGAATACAAATGTGATATTGATGCTTGATTGCTTGTTGTTTATTTAAAGATTCTCTAATTAGAAAAGGCATCATGAAATTTCAGATCAAAAGTGACATCTGTCACTGATGTCTGGCATGACATTAGCTGTACAAAGTTATCATCACGTTTGAGGTGGTGCAAAATGCAATGGGATGACACTAGATGGCTAGTTTATCTACGTTCTTTGTAGCAGTTTTTCTGTTTTATAATTAGAGATTATCCTGGATTTTTAATTTCACTTGTGAGGCTGTGCTTTTAGGGTGGAATCCTTTTGATGAGATTTCCTGTTGGCTGATGAAAAGGAGAAACAACAGATAGAAGAGATCCTAGTTTAGATTGATGGATATTTAATTATAACGAACCTGTTTTCATAGTAGTTTTTAGTGTGAATGTGATAATTTCATGGTCTCTTGTCCAGCATTGACAAGCTCTTTGTTAACATAGAAGTGTGGTTGTTGGAGTGCAGTTTTACTCTATCGATTTTAATTAATGGTGAGTGGCATGTCTGAGGAGAGAAAAATTCTCTCTCCGATATGAAAGAAAGCTTCCTTTAGCCAAGTCTTAGCCAGATGCAGCCCAACAAGTTTTTTTTTTCTTTCACATAATTCAAATTGATTTTTATCGTGGATTCATGTCACCGCTTCCAAACTGTTATGGGACATAGGCTTTGACAATGATGATGTTCTATTTTCAATAGTGAAAGATCTTCCTCTATGGCTTCATGAATAAGAAGAAAAAGGAGAATTGGGGGTGGGGGTTCTTCTGTCCTTTTTCTTGTTCTGAGGAAGTATCTTGTTCATATCCCCTAACATTTTTTAGTGCATTTATATAATTATATCTGTTTATACAGAGTGAAAAAGAAACACTAGCACATTAGGGAAAAAATTTTGAGCACAAGAAAGGTATTCTTTCTAAAATGAAAAGAAAGAAAAGTTACTGTTGGCACTGAGGTGAGTATACATTTTGGTCACAACTGCAAACACACTTATCAATTTTTAAAAAATGCATTTGGGAAAAATATGATTCCACCTTTATGTACATGTTACTAGATCCTGAACAAAAGGTGGAAAATATTTGGGAATTTGATCCTGAACAAAAGGTGGAAAATATTTGGGAATTTGAATATAATGTACAAAGTCACTAGATTGCATCTTGCTAACACAATTCACAAAGCCGCCTTTACCAAGCTTCTTCAAAATGAACTTCTTTGATGGGCTGTATTCTCAAAAGGTAATTTTATGTGCTCAGGAAACAACCTAGCGATTTTAGTAACCTTCGAAGTTCTCTTCCAAATTTGCAAGATTTTACTCGTATACTCCTTCCTTTAGTGCATGATCGAGGGATTAATTTGTACATTAAACTCTGAGGATCTTTGTTATTATTCTGCAGTTAACTCTCTCTCTCTCTCTCTCTCTCTCTCTCTCTCTCTCTCTCTCTCTCTCTCTCTCTCTCTCTCTCTCTCTCTCTCTCCCCTTTCCTTGTAATTTTCTGGCATTCTCCCCCGCAGGAGGCTCAAGAAAATGCAGCCTCAGCAACCTGGATATAATAGTTCACGTGTGTACCTAGAGCTTCTTGCTGATCTTCCATGGCAAAAAACCTCTGGAGAACAGGATCTAGACCTAAAAGCTGCAAGAGAACGTCTTGACAGTGACCACTATGGTCTAGTCAAGGTCAAGCAACGAGTTATCGAATATCTGGCTGTTCGCAAGGTGACCCTTTTTGTTTTAGTTATTCTTCCCATAGATTATTGTTATTCTCTGAATGCCATTTTTATTTTCTCATTCTTTCGGCTGCAGCTGAAACCTGATGCAAGAGGTCCAGTATTGTGTTTTGTTGGTCCACCAGGTGTTGGGAAAACATCTTTGGCATCATCTATTGCTGCTGCTTTGGGAAGAAAATTTATACGTATATCTCTTGGTGGTGTCAAGGATGAGGCTGACATTAGAGGGCATAGAAGAACATACATTGGCAGCATGCCTGGACGTCTTATTGATGGAGTAAAGGTAGAAAGCTTTTCTACGAAGGACAGTGTAATGACAGAATTTTGTTTGATATGTGACAGTCTCTTGATGATGTTCTTATATTTTTAGATGCAGAAGAAATAAATAAATACAAAAATGCTATGTAATTGGTAGGAAAAGCCCAACATCATCGTCATCATTTGAGCCTTTATCTCAAAAGTAGTTTGGGGTTGGCTATATGAGTTTGAGAAAATTAACGGGAATCCACTATGTGTATTCGTTTTTGTCGTTCATTTATATCTATGATCATACTTTCATCAACTCCTATTAAATCCAAATCATTTCTTTCTATTTCAAGCCATGCCTTTTTAGGTCTTTCTCTTCACTCGCATTTTTCCTATTCAAATTCTCGCTATTCTCCTTTCCGCCGCACCGCTATCTCTACATTGTACGTGCTTATACCATCTTAAATGATTTTCTTGCAACTTATTTTCAATTGGTACTACTCCTATCCTAGATCCAATCTCAATTTTTATCCTATCTTTCCTTGGGTGGCGACACACCTAGCGAAACATTCACATTTATGTTACATGCATTTTTGGATATGTCTCTTAATAGCCCAACACTCAAAATCATACATCGTCGCAGGTCATATTTGTCGTTGTTGCTAGTAATTTAATTAATCAATACTCATCTCTTCTTTAAAATCCTCCACATTACTTTCCTATGCATCTTATCATAGGCTTTTCCAAGTCCTTGTTGTGGATTTACATTGATTTCTCAAATGGATTAATGTAGCCAACCCCCAAACTGTTTGGGATATGGCTCAGTTGTTGATGATGATGATGAAATGAAAATTGTTATTATTGTTAATGATGTGTGCCAGGGATAAAATTCATATTGTCTAGTTTTTTCTGTTAATTTTTTTTAGAGGATAGGTGTTTACATTATAATTTGTGTAACATGTCTATTAACTCAAAATTTTATGTATTTTGGATTTTAGAAAATAGGGGTTTGCAATCCAGTCATGTTGCTAGATGAGATTGACAAGACAGGTTCCGATGTGCGTGGTGATCCAGCTTCAGCCCTACTGGAGGTTCTTGACCCTGAACAAAACAAAACATTCAATGACCAGTATCCTTTTTTCTACTACTTGTGTTTGAAAACAAACACCCGTGGACAAGCCTTCCGTTGTTGTGGTTGGGACAAGCAAGATGTGCACAAATCTTATGGAGAGAGGCTTGATGATTAGCAATAATCGTAAATTGTACATGGTCAATTAAATTAGGAAAAAAGTAAAATAAAAATGAACTAAGGGAACTAAAATAACATTGAAAATGATCGATTTTTGAATGATATATTGATTTCTTTTGGTTCTCCATATGATATTTTGATACAATACGTTGAATGCATTTGAATATCAATCATTTGCTATAGTTTTTTCTCCAGTTATTTATTTTTCTCCTTCATAATGACCTCATAGTGTTTTTTGTATGGGTGTTGAATAGTAGACAGTAGCGAAAATAGCGTAGGGCGGAGATTTAAGTAATAACAAAGGATGTCGACTGTATAGTATTAGCTGATTTGGAGCTCTAAATAGGAAAAAAGGTGAAGAGAACCTATGTAGTGGATTCAAACTGATTTCTCTTTTGAATTCATTTAGCTGACCTCAAAGGGACAAATGCTTTATCGATGCTGATGATGATGATCTAGATGATGATGATGATATACTTTAAAGCTTCAAACCTGTTTTGTTTCTCAACTCCTGAATATCTCAAGGTGTCTTTAATTGTTTTCCTTTCTATCCTCTGCATGAATTTGTAGTTTTATGGACTTACAACCTGTTTTCACTTCCAAACTCTGGAACATCCAAACTTTATTTTCACCAAAGGTGTCAGCGGGTATCACTCATCTTCCTTTTTTTTAGAAGTGTCGTCACCATAATGATCTTGTCAATGAGAGGACGGAAAATCCTTAACTGAATTTCTGCAGTTATTTGAATGTTCCATTTGATCTTTCAAAGGTGGTCTTTGTAGCAACTGCAAACAGGGCGCAGCCTATCCCTCCAGCACTCTTAGATAGGATGGAAGTCATCGAGCTGCCTGGATACACTTATGAAGAAAAGCTTAAAATAGCAATGCGACATTTGATTCCTCGGGTTCTGGATCAGCATGGCTTGAGTTCTGAGTTCCTTGAAATACCAGAGGTACTGAAGTCTTACAAAAAGTATAAACCATTTACATTTTTCTTATTTGTACAGAGATACCATACCAGATTGGAGGTATTAGGCTGGCTTAGTTTATAAATTGGGTGTTTTTATTTGACATGAATAATTACTTCTGAATGAGTGAACTTTTGATATCCATGAAAGATATTGTTTCTATAAGTGCTCAGCTTAAGGGTTTCAGTCAATAATAAAAATTTGTGTGTAGCAACCCTTTGGAAGTTGGAAAGATACGTTTTACTTCCTGGAACTACAGCTATGAAAAGCTGTAGTTTTGATATAATCTATGCATAGGTTTTTGACATGCAATGGTTGGGCGGCTCATGAACTTGTGAATGCTTTTAATTTCTTCAAACTGCTGTAAGGTAACTTGCTTGATTGTTCACATCATGGTATATTGGGTGGATGTTCATCAAACCTCCATTTTGGTAGGCAATGGTGAAACTTGTCATTCGGAGGTACACCAGGGAGGCTGGCGTTAGGAATTTAGAGAGGAACCTGGCTGCTATGGCACGCGCAGCAGCAGTGAGAGTTGCAGAGCAAGGTCAAGCTGTCCCACTCAGCGAAGACGTCCACCAGCTTGCTTCATCATTACTGGAAAATAAACTTGCTGACGGAGCTGAAGTGGAAATGGAAGTTATTCCTATGGGTCTAAACAATCATGAGATATCGAATGCATTCAAGATTGCCACGCCTTTGATTGTTGACGAGGCTTTGCTGGAAAAAGTTTTGGGGGTAATATTTGTTTATTCTTTAAAATTTCTCCCCATTTTACATGGAGGCTTCATGTTTAAAAGATCTTGTCATACCTCATTGTGCAATTGAAGTAACTTAATAGGTTCGATGCTATGGTTTATGTCATCGGAGCGAGGTAGTCTCTAGTCATTAAATATAATGTCGTTTGGAAATTATGTCATCGGCCTGTGCTGTTTGGAAAGTATGTCATCAGCCAATATGTATGTATGAGTGGTTAAGCTGTGCAGTTGGAACTTCATTTTGTAAGAGTGTGTCATGATAAAGCAATTTCATGTCCGTTTTATGGGAGTTCAAGGGACTTTAGGTATCTCTCTGATTACAGTTTCGAATTAAAATATTTTTTATAATAACTCTTGTGGTTATATTATTAATTTTCTAACCGAGTGGGAAGAACCTTGCACCTCATGTAAGTGATGAGGAGCAGGCAACCGCTAGACCACATGAGCTCAACAATTGAGTTGAAAGCTCTTAACTGGGATTTTACTTGTATAAAATTATGGTGACTTCTTTCTCTCCCATTTTCTCTTATTTGTTTTTAAGAACAAAAAATTAAGTCAAAGACAATTTGGAGTTTTGGTACTTGCGTTCATCCTAGTTCCCCTTTTCAGTTTTGATGAAATGGCCTAGTCCGAAGGGGTGAAACGTGTAGCTGGCATCTTTATATCTATTCTTACATTAATAGAAAGGAGTTAGGAGGTAGCACATATGAGTAAATCTTGTTTGTTATAGTTTGGTTCGTTGTCCGCTTCATTGGCCAGTGAATGCAAGGACTTCTCCATGTATTATTTGGGCTTTTGCACAATGGTAAGGCCATCCCATTACGATTTGGGTTTGATGGGTTCAAATTAGTTACCAACCGCTTTACAATATAGGAAGAAAGTTGTGTACATTTGACCCTTGCTAGGACTCATATTAATGAGTCTTATGCACTGAGGCATCTTTTTCTTGATCTGGAGCAACCTTGGTTTAGTTACATCTTCGGTTATCAGATTTATTTTAGTAGTCGTTGCCCCTTGTTTCCAGCATATTTTATAATATTGTTCATATATCCTGTGGTACAGCCTCCAAGATTTGATGATACAGAAGCTGCAGAACGTGTTGCATCTCCTGGGGTGTCTGTGGGACTTGTTTGGACCTCTTTTGGTGGAGAGGTTCAGTTTGTTGAAGCTACAGAAATGGCTGGGAAGGGTGAATTGAATCTGACAGGACAACTTGGAGATGTAATTAAAGAATCAGCGCAAATTGCATTGACATGGGTAATTTAGTGTTTACTGTATTGCCTTTAGGTTTTCTTTTTTCCTTTTTTTTTAAAAGTTAAAACAACTCTGTTTATTAATAGATCTTACTGATGCCATTTAAGCATTATCTTTCATTTTCTACATTTTTTTGGAAATCTGTATTTGTTTTCCACTTTTCCATGCATTGTTCTACATTTTTTACTGAATTTCTCATCTATATAGGTCAGAGCCAGGTCAAGAGATCTTATGTTGGCATCTGCTGAGGAAATCAATCTTATGGAGAATCGGGATATTCATATACATTTTCCTGCTGGGGCCGTGCCCAAAGATGGGCCATCAGCTGGTGTGACCATGGTGACAGCTCTGGTTTCGCTGTTGAGTCAGAGACGTGTAAGAGCAGATACGGCAATGACTGGGGAAATCACGTTAAGGGGTCTTGTGCTGCCTGTTGGTGGTATCAAGGATAAGGTATATTTCACTTCATCAACTTGCCCTTTTAATTTTCATTGGGAATAGCATGGGATATCACAAGGAATTAGTATACAAAGTTCATAAAATTTTACACTTATTCAGTCATTCATCAAGTTGAACTCTGCTAACGCTTTTAATTTAGAACTTCATTGTACTTTTGTATCTGAAATATTCCAGTACATTGTCTCTTGCTGTTTCCGCTTTACATAAATGCATGGAAAAGGTTATGCTGGGCCCGTGGCTGCACAATATGTTATTATGTTAAAACACAGGAGAATAAAGGACATTGAATTGGGGAAGTAAAGAAGATAAGGTTATCAAGAACCAGAGTTTGATTTTTTTATTTACCAGATTAACCATTCTGCTTAAAACATAAAAGGATGCTCTTAAGTCTTAAATGTTGGTACTAAGTGTCAACTGAGTCGTATATGGACTCGGACCAAATTCTGATTTAAATTCCTAAAGTCTTCAAATCTGTCGGACTAAAACCTTGTGGGTAAAATCAAATTATAAAAGTATTGTAAATAAATCTGTCTAAAGATCCTGTCATTTTGACAATTTAAATCTTTGATTAAAGGTAAGGACTAAGGAGCATCTCTGATTTAGTGGTTGACTCCTTACCATCTTGTCCTTAGGGTGGGGGTTCAAGGCTCCTCATCCCTGTTAAACAAATCATTGAAAACAACTTTGATTAAAGGTCTAACAAGTATTATTCTCTTTAATTTCTAGATTTATGCCGAGAGTGAAAGTGCATTATATCTTTTACATGTCTTCCATGCTTGTTGGCTAAAGATAACTCACTCCAGTGAGCTGGACTCTTGATACCTCTCTGGAAGTTCCGCAAGAAAGTCATCCTTAGTACCACAGAGTGAAAGTGAAATCGGCCATAACATAAAAGTGACAATTTCATCAGCTTCCTTTTCTCGTTAGGATGAGGGAACATTTCAGCATTCCGTTGCTTGCAGCAGCAATAGAAACTAGAAAGTAAAGTCAGAGGCTCAAATGGACCTGGTATGGTGAAGAATCCTCGACATTAGAAGCGTGACTAATATATGTTCAGCTCTTGATCTTGTCAAAAAAATAAAGAAAGGAAAACCATTTGATCCTTTTTATGTGTGGTGGAAAATGGCCACTGACTTGGGCATGCAATTTCTTGAAGGCATATTAAGGCTACTGCTCAGGGAAAATATGAACTGTGATAGACTCTCCTACATTAAGTTCCTTAAGACATTCCAAGGAATATTAACTGCGTCAGCTAACTTTTGACTTTAGCATCTGAGATAGCCCCCAAAGTTCGTCAGCATCATAAATATCATGTACGCCTTAATCCCCGCATAGCCATCGGGTCTCAGCTATGAGACTTTGAAATTATACAATGAGGATAGTGCGAAGTTATGCGAATATCAGTATAGTTCTTGAAAACTACAAAGCAATTTCTCACTTCATTTTCTTGAAAATAAAATTTGCAGATATTGGCAGCTCACCGATTTGGTATCAAGAGAGTCATTCTGCCGGAGAGAAATTTGAAGGACTTGGTTGAAGTACCATCTACTGTGCTTACCGGTCTGGAGGTAATTTTGTTTTCATGGCAAATTGCAGCTTGCTTTTATAAATGCACCATATCATGCGTGTTTTGGGAACATGGTATCCATCTTTTACTCTATTCTCATTCAAGACTTGGATTTAGATTCATGCTTGCTTTTCATGTTAATTTGCAAGAGATTTGGATCTTTTCAGCTTAGACTAACATTTTGGGGTTATTTCAAAACCCAACAAGCAGAAAACAAATGTAGAATTGAGGTTTTTTTCTAAAAAAAAATCCAGCAAGAACTCTTGCGGTAGACAAACTGCCTGTGAAAAAATGTTTGAAAGAACGTGTGTGATAGAGGATAGCTGATGGTTGGCCATCCTCTTCCCTGAATTTGTGCCAGATAATGTTTTTATATTTCAAGCTAGTTATGGTTCAATTAGATGATTAAAGGGACTTGATAACCCTTAAAGCATATTGTGGATTGCTATTCCATACATGTGAGTTGGTTGACTGTGTTGGGCATTAGTTTCTAAAATATGGATGACACAGTGATCTCAAACTTTCACTATTTCACCTCCCTGCATTTCGGCAGATCCTGTTTGCTAAGCGAATGGAAGACGTGCTAGAGCAAGCATTTGAAGGTGGTTGCCCATGGAGACAACACTCAAAAATATGACAAGAACCCAAATAAGGAATTTATTGCAAAAAGCCTTGTTTTTCTTGTGACTGCATACAGCTGTAGGCGGATTGATTACTTGCGTAGGCAATCGGTATGAGGCGGGAAAATTTGTTAGAGCTGATCATATTCAGACTAAGAAGCCTCAAGAGGGTTGAGTCCCTTTCGGAAGCATCAAATGGATATTGGTGGTATGTATTGGTCCCTTCAGGCATTCAAGAGTGCATTATTCTTTTCTGGCTTACATACTGAGGCCAAACCTTGGCATGCCTTTTGTTGTTTTTCTTGTTTTCTGTTTGTATCATTACGCTGTTACTGTGTATTCTATTGATTCAACAAATGCTTGCTTTTTGATTAACAAGCCTTCAAACAAGAATTATACAGAACTTTGTGGGACTTGGATAGCTGTCTTCATGGTGTAAGATTCTCTGGGTTTGTCGATAACATACGATGTGTACTAATTTTCTGACACTGGACCACATCTACCAGACATTGTCATGGTTTCCAAAACGAAAAAGAAGGATCTAATGGCTGGCTGCATGGTTAAATTTTGTACAATACTGGTTCAGGATCTTCACATACTATGATTTTCTTTTTGTACATGTTCACTTGCTATAAATAAAGACAAATTCCAGATATTCTCTCAGTTATAGGACATTGCGAGGAAGGATATGCCCCGTTGTATGGAAATCAAGTTTGAATACAATTTTCAGGAACTACAACTCAAATCCCATTTTTTAATGGGTAAAGTGAACATAGCAGATGCATTTATATGCCTATCGACTGATGAGAGCTTAACCAAAACAGAAAAAGGTAGAAGGAAACTGCCCTCTCAGTAAAGCAAAGTCAATCAAAGCGAATCCTTATTGAAAGAAACACTTGCGGTTTCTGAATTCTGGAAAAAATTATTTGACTTGCTGAAATCGGTGACTATATCTTAACAGATTTCTATTGACAAAATAAAACATTAGGAGTCCGAAGCTCAAAAGCAGATTCAAAGTGATAAAACAAGAAGGCTGAATGAACATAATCCTTGGCCAGAGAGGGCAGCGTTCATAACCCTGTGAAAGTCAACCCCAATCTGAGCTTCAGATTTCTTCAAATCGGTAGAAGCTGAACTTAGCTTATGGGTGAACTCCGCAAGCCCCTTCTGCACCAGTTTGGAGACGATCTGATCAATTGGCACAGCCTCCACAGCAATTATATCAGCAACAGAGTTTGCATGTATAAATGCAAACCCATTCCTCAGGAAGTTACTTTTTTTGGGTGTCATTTCCTTCATGCACAGATACGATGCCAGGCTTCAGGTCTGCAATGGTAGGAACATGTCCAGGCAAAACACCCATTTTCCCTGTTGTTACGGTTATTATTACCATGTCAACTTGGAAAACAATGTATATATAACAATATGAGATTTTACAAGGTTATCAGTGAGCTACAAGGACAAAATTGTTACGTGTTTGAAGGACAAAATTCCCCGTTTTCTCCCCCGATTGAGATATCAAAAGTAAAAAATCATCAGAAGTCCAAACAAATTGCTGGCTGTATGGCAAGCAATTAAGCATGAATTTTTTTTTAAGCAATTTGCATGAATAAAGAATTGCTCAGACTTCATATCTGGGCTGTATGATAAGCATTAATAAAGACGATCATTATTCATTCACACTTTCATATATTTAAGACTCAAGAAAAATCAAAATAATGATGACTGAGGTGGCATGTCTATGTCAGTATCTTAGCTGAACACTAGTCATTAACAAAGAACTTAAACCAGAACAAAAAAACAACAAAGCCACCTGCTGATCAGAACTCACTCGTGGATAACATGACATGTATGAGATTGGACTTGGTCTTCTTTGGTAAAGGAGCCTAACCCAAAAGTTTGGGTTGTATTGTTTCAAAATGAGAAAACTGACCGAGTCTGAACTGTGTGTGAGTAGCACATCTTATTGGCAAAACTATGCATGAATTTGAATATTTTTCAAAACAAAGCAATGTACTTAGTTAACAAATGAAAATGATTATACCCTATACATCTTCCCTTTGGTACAAGCAAATGAATTTTCTATGGCCTACTTCCAAAGCAGTAGAATTTAATCCCTCTGGAAACATTTCAGTAGAAGTTTTACCAATGATACACTTCTATAATACCCGATTGGGCCACGACTTTTACCACCAGTTCTGCTTGGTTAAGACAATGATGCCTATTTTTTAAATGCAACAAAGGATTTTATTTATAAAGGCAGCAAAGGGGTGCGACCCAAGAACATCAAGAGGAAACTACACAGACATCATTTACAAAGTTACGAACATTGTAATTATAATAAGCCGAGTACCAGCATTCAGAAGTATGGAACTGTTTATTAATATCTTTCCCCATATATGATTTGTCTCAGTTTGCTCTTTCCCAATTAACCAATGGTTTGTAAGAGTGTTTTTCATGATGAAGTAGCTATATACTACTTTAGAGTACATTTCAAGAAACCTAGCAAGAATAGATTAGAGCTGCTCTAATATTGAAGTTGAGCAAAACAAGTACAAAGGTCACTTGGTCACAAGGAAAAAATGACGAAAAACCCTCCATAACAGTCTAAGATACGTACCTTACATATGTGCTGCCCGTAACCCTTTAATATGTTCATCCTCTTCCACGTTTTCCTGATCATAGAGTCCATCAATTGAACCCAACAGCAATTGCTGATCCTTTTCCTCGTTATTATCAGCCGTCTTTGGCAGGGAAAGTTGGTCCATCACAATAACATTTCTCTTGTAGTTCCAAACTAGCATTGAAATATAGTCCTGAGGTGAAACCAGACCTTGTTCTTCAATGCTATTCCGTTGCTCATCAACGGTTTTGGGATCATCAAGCCTTATATATTCAAGCAACGCTATCTCATGATCAGGTCTCCAGTTACTTGGAAAAGGTGTGTAGTCAGTTTCGGGTACCAGAGACATTCTGGTATACTGGAGGCCATCGATAGACTCTACAAGACCCATCCTTAGCAAATTATGGTACTCTGGTGACTGCCCTTTCTTCTCCTTAAGAGGCCGGCTGAGATTACGATCACCAATCTTGTACACTTTTGCTCGTGAACGAAGCTTATATTTAGCAGCATAAAGCTTTGCAAGGGATCCCCTTAAAATATAAGAACAAAAATTCACTATTTTTTTCCGATTGTCAGCATACCTATACCACTCAACCATCGTTGACAAAAACTTGTTCATCTGTGCATTGGTGTGAGCCTGAGTAGCATGGAACATTCGAAAACAAGGCTGTGGGTCTGGATCTCTATCCCCCTTGATAAAGTCCAACTTCCTAAATTGTTTGATGCATTGTTTCAAGCTCGCTGTGACTGACAAAAGAGTGCCCACACCCTTTTCACTAATTATCTTTCCCCCAGTTGCAGTGTACCTAAGAGTTGGATACACAACTCTTCGACACAATACATGATCAAGAAACATTATACCCTTAGTTATATGTTCAATAGGGAGGCTCTCGTTATCTAGCTTTAGCATGTATTTCTGATCACAAAACTCAATTAACTGCTTTCTCAATGTCGCTGCATCTGCTCTTGGTCCCCGAATACCAATCAAAATGTGACCTCCATATCTTATGTAGTCCATCTTTCTGGTCTTGTCTGGTCCGCTAGTTGGAACAAATTCTGGCCAAGACGTATTCCCATGTTCTGCTTCCCCGTCAGGACTGTTCCATATCACATCATTCTTTGATGGACGGTAGAATTCCTTTGTCTTCTTCTCCATCCATCTATCAAACTCATCCAGGCAAATATTGGCCAAAAGGGGACTAAGAATACCACAATGTCCCCATGATGGAACTTTCCCTGCCTCCTCGGGAGCAAAACCGAAAAAGGTTTCTAACCAATAAGGGTCAGGCTTTGGCTCATCTTCTGCCAACACCCTTTTCTTCTGATATTTCCTCTTCTTCTTCTTTCTCTTCTCTCCCTCATCAACCCGAGTTGTAATCACCGGTGTAACCAGTGCTGACTTTATCAAATCAATCACCTTCTTATCCCTCACATCCCTTATCAATGCATTTATCACAAACCCCACCTTCATCCCATCCAAAATTGTACTCAAATCTCCCTTGATATACCACAAATACCCTGCAAAACTCCTCCTAATCACCCTCAAAACTGTATGCACGCTTCTCCCGGGCCTAAATGCAAATGACTTCTGGGAGAACCTTGCCTCATATATTGGCTCCAAAATCATAAACACCACCTCCTGAACTATCTTATCCTGAAAAGCTGCAGGTTGTGTGGTCGTTAGAATCGTCTTGATCTTCCTCTTCGACAAAGAGGCATAATCAGTCTTATCTTTTGGCGACTTAATAATGAAATCCAACCTTGCTCCCCACTTAAACCTTTCATCAAGAACCGCATTGCGCAACTTTAACAAGTCTTCTAATGCTGATTTAGTTATCGAGCTACGGGGCATATACGCCCCCATCTCATCAGCACACACTTTCTGATAAGCTAACACCCATAGCTCAAATCTCCTAAGATAAGAACTCAAGTTTGTCACAATTCTATCTGGGTCTCGAAAATTCTCAATCCACATTTGGGAACAAACCGAGACTCCATCTTCCTTCATAAGGGTAGAGGGGTCATTGGGATCCGGTTCACGCCTATGCACCCGTGTGAAATAAGAAAGTAAACGAAACAAAGCCAACCCATTTGTCCTATGCTTTAAGGGATTTGAATAGGAGTAAAGTAACCTGGTTGTGCTGATGCTGGTAGGAATACGATTGGCATTATTGAGAATTGTTTGGGTATAGAAAGCAAGACGAGGACGCATCTGGTTATAAGATTGAAGCTGAAGCAGTTGTGTTTCTTTGCTTTCTGATTCGAATTCAGAATTCTATCAGCTCAATCGTACTTCTTCTTGTTGATCTTCACTCATCTGGTTTGCTTGGAAACCTCGTCAAGGACTCCGTTGTGTTAATTTGACCCAAAGAAGAAATTCACTTGCTGTTACCTCAAAACTTAAACCTGAAAATTTTCAAACAAAATAACTATGTACTATTATGAATTCAACACGAGAATTCGAGAGAGGAATCCTAAAAGTAGCAGGTAGAATAAGACACAACAACAAGAATAATACCAGCCACAAAACTGGTAAATCCCCTGCAAAATCAACCACCAACAATGCGATCACTATTCGCCGTCGCTGCGTCGCATACACTCGGAAGAACCGTTTGGATAATTGTGAGAGATTTCTGGAATGATCAAGCAGAGGGGAAACCTGAGGAAAACAAAACAGAGAATCCGGAAGACCTAAGAACAAATGTCGAATCCTTTCTCTTCCAGCCGAGCAATCAATTCAATAGATTGGCCTCCTTTGGAGCAAAAGGAAGTTCAGTCCTGGCTTTCTTGCTCCATACGAAGGGAAATTGGTCAAGTCTCAGCTTTCGGAAGCGACTACCTGCTTTCTTCTTAACAGCTGAGTGAAAAATAAGAAAAAGACGATTCTGTGCATCTTCGATGAGTCAGACTATACTGTTGGCGACGATAATCGACCGGGATGCCGATGACGAATAGGTTACAGACAGAAAGCAAATTAAAATCGCAATCCCGAGAGTACTGGATGTTATATCTTTTCAAAAAAATCAAATGATATAGACATTCAGATAATCAAAAATATATATTTTAATATAGTTATATCATTAAAAATATATATGTTAATACATTATTCATTTTATTTAAAAATATTGCATTACTGTTTAAAAAAATAATAATATTGCATTGCAATTGTCCTAACATAAATAATAAGTGTTAAACATAAGGGAAATATATTCTGATGACGTATAAAATCTGCTATGTCTTGACACGTATCAGTTTGTTCAAACTAGGCCTTCTCGGTAATATCTCGTTCTCCCGGCGACTGGCGAACCTGCTAAGATGAGGACACGTAAGCTAGGAACCAAGCTAGAGATTGTTGTTCTCTGGCGACTGGCGAACCTGCTAAGATGAGGACACTAAGCTAGGAACCAAGCTAGAGATTGTTGTTCTCTGGCGTTGGCGCTCCGACGCTCAAGTCAGATGAGGAACAATATGGCTTTTAGAACACGTAGCTCGGTGCTCTAGAAGTTATATGTTTAGATAGCAGTTAAGAGTTGAGACTAAAAACCTGATAACAAGATCCTTTTATAAGGATGAGGAGAGTCCTTCTCCTACTAGGAGTCCACTTCCTTTGCATAGTCCCTATAGTAATAGGAGACTATGTCCATCGCACACAATCCTTGTTAGATGAGGAGATCTTCCCCCTCTCAAAGACAACCAATGACACTGCTCGGAGAAAACCGAGCAGTGCATATTGGTCGGACATGTTCTGCAGCTACGCCTTTAAGGTCCGGAAAATCTGCCAAGTGTCAGAATGTGATTGGGGGTTATTATCGTATGTTATCATATTCGCTAAACCCTAACAGACACGTGTATCATATTTTTATGTTGTAATCTAAACAATAAGTATTAAATCCTAAGGAAAATTGATTCTCTAAATCCTAACGGACTCGTATATCGATTTCCATGTTATAACCTAAACAATAAGTGTTAAACTAAAAAGAAAAGAATTCGCTAAATCCTAACGAACTCGTGTATGCTCAACATATTGATTAAAACAGTAAAATAATTAATTAAAAAAGAAAAATTAATATGTTTTCTAAATTAAATTTCATTCATTTAATATGTAATTTTATCGAAAGACTCCAATCTTGTGATGAATCTAGAAAATAAAAATCAAATTAATTAAAAAAAATCTAATAACTAGACTTTGTTGCAAATAAATTTAAATGAGTAACATTACCCTTACTAAGTCTCATCAAGTATAACTACCTACAATTTTGCCTATAATCTGTCAACTTTTGACATTTGAGACGCCTAGTTTATAAGCCCAGCGTCAGGTCTGGCCCAATCAAACTTCTTACACAATATGTTATTAAATATTAATAAAGAGAAATTCATTTGGATTTTTTTGAGAAATGACCATTTATAAAAAAAAAATTATATAGTTATGTAAAAATATGGTAGTTGTGAAAATCAAATGTACAAAACTAACCTTAGTTTAGTGTTATTTTCCTTCTCGACTTAAAATTCAAGCAAAAACTGAGCACAAAAGGTAAAACAAACATGTTGCTTCGGTTAGATAGGAGACGAAAGACTAGACGCTTAGCGAGAACATTGAGCACCTCTATGTTCGTCAACTTTGAAGACGGAACTTGCATAGAGTTTAACATCGTTTCAATTCTAAACGGCGTCATTATAGCATATTATGGAGCTTAGATTGCTCGAAGATTGAACAATCTGAGAGATACAAATCATGGAAGGAGTAAGAGAGAAGAAAGAGAGAGCTGATTTTCATGAGTTTTAAGATTTTTTAAAAAAGAAAAATGTATGAAAAGAAATGAGAGAGACTGCAATGTTTTTTTCAATGCAAAAAAGTTTAGACTAAACATTATTTGAGAGATGAGATTTGATTTTAAAATGTTTTATAAATGGGTCATTTCTAAGAAAAAACCAAATTCATTTCTATATGCAAATGTGTTTCATGAACAAAATCGAATCATGAGGTTTCTGAATTCATAAAAAAATTATTCAACTTGCTGAAATCACAGTCAACAATTCTCAACAGATTTAGTTTATGGACATGAAATCAAAACTCCAAAAAGAGTCGGAAGCACAAAAGCATATTCCAACACATTCCTTGGCCAGAGAGGGTCGTGTTCCTAGCGCTGTGAATGTCAACCCCAATCTGAGCTTTAGCTTTCTCCAAATCGGTAGAAGCTGAACTTAGCTTTTGGGTGAACTCCCCAAGCCCCTTTTGCACCAGGTTGGAGTCGATCTGATCAATTGGCACTGCCTTCACAAAAATTACATCAGCAACAGAGTTTGCATGGATAAATGATTAAATGCAAACCCACTGCTAATGAAGTATTTTTTTGTATCACTTCTTGCATGCACAAAAATGACACCAGGCTTCAGCTCTGCAATGGTAGGAACATGTCCCGACAAAACACCCATTTG
Source organism: Euonymus europaeus (assembly GCA_963580455.1). Classification (NCBI taxonomy): domain Eukaryota; kingdom Viridiplantae; phylum Streptophyta; class Magnoliopsida; order Celastrales; family Celastraceae; genus Euonymus; species Euonymus europaeus. The sequence continues at coordinate 8,420,843 of OY756957.1, read as the reverse complement.
GCCTGTTGATGCCAGTATTATGACCATGTCAACATGGACAGCAATGCATATATAACAATATTAAAATTAAAAAAATTAACAAGGTTATCAGTGGGCTACAAGAACAAAATTGTTACTTGTTTAAAGATAAAAATACCAAGTATCTTATTGCAATAAATTTCTTTTGAGTGCCAAGTATCAAAAACAAAAATCATCAAAAGTCTGAACATATTTCTGGGTTGTATGGTAAGCAATTAAGCATGAAAAAATGCTAAGCAATTAGCATGAATTAAGACTTGGTTAGACTTCATATCTAGACTGTATGATACAACATCGGCAAAGACAATCATTATTCATTCATAATTTCGCATGCTTAAGACACAAGAAAAATCAAATAACAATGACTGAGATGGCATGTCTACGTAAGTATCTTAGCTGAACACTAGTCATTAACAAAGAACTTAAACCAGAACAAAGGAACAAAGCCATCTGTTGATCAGAATAGTGGCTGACAAGATATTTCTATGATATTGTACTCGGTCTTCTTTGGTTTAGGAGCCTAACCCGAAATCTTGGGTTGTATTGTTTCAAAATGAGAAAACTGACTGAGTCTGAACTGCTTGTGAGTAGCTCACCTTATTGGCAAAACTATGCATGAATTCAAATATTCTTCAAAACAAAGCAGTGTACTTATTTAAGAAAATGATTATACCCTATACATCTTTCCTTTGGCAAAAGCAAATGATTTTTCTATAGCCTACTTCCATCAACAGTAGAATTTAATCCCACTGGCAACAATTCACTAGAAGTTTTATGAAAGATGCACTTCTGTAGTACTGAATTGGGCAAAGGCTTTTACCACCAGTTTTGCTTGATTTGAAAGGAGAATCTGATAAGAGTTCGGTTCTATTTCATCCCCGATATCAATTGATTAGTTTCCACTACTGCGATGTTTTCCCCACCCTTAGTTCCCAAAGTACATAATGGAAAAAAAGGCATAAGTCAATGATGCCTATTATACTAATGCAACAATGGATTTTATTTATTAAGCCTCTATTTGGTTGGGAGTTTATAAGCTTCATAAGCTGAGGTATGTAGTTAACTAACGTTCAAGTAACCAAACACCAAAATACGCCAGCTTCATAAGCTAATGCATTCCGTCCCGTAAAAGAAAGCTCCTTGGACCAGCTTCTTTTCTCCCCGCTCTGCATATTTCAACGAAATACCCTTCTCTCTCTTCTCATCAATTTCGCGAACCCTAGTGCCTAAAGCTTCGGATCGAGCAAGGTATGTTGTTTTGGTTTTTTTTTTATTTTTCCTTCCTTTGTCCATCAGATCTGACTTTGAGAGAATATATAACTCTGGTTTTGCTTTTTGATGAAAGTGATGACAGGTCTCATCTCGACTTCTCCCTCGTTCTTTACATTTGGCAACAATCACCGATTTCTTCAAGGTATGTTGTTACTGATTTCATGGTTTCTGTGATCTATATATTGCTTAATTTGATGTGGGTTTTTTTAAGTGTTGCTGCCATGGGTTTTTTTTCTTCCTTCCATTGATAATTTGGGGATTTTTTCCTCTGTTGGTTGTGAAATCCTTTTTTCCTCCTCCGGCCTTAAAAAATCCTTGCTGAAATTGTGAATTCTCAGGAACCATTGCAATCGTCATTCAGTTATGTTTATGGGTCTTGTGGCGTCCCAAATTGAATGGGTAATATATGTATGCTGGAACTGATAGCAATTGGAGTATGAACAACTAATAAAAAGTTGAACAAAACTTCTCGAACCCAAAAACTACGGGCATTGAACTTCCTTGCTAATGGCATTTTGTCTTTGTTTGGTTATAACACTCGGTTTGTAAATAATTGGTGCAAATGCTACAATTGTAAAGTTGTTCTGGACACATATCATTTTCCAAAGGTTGTTAGACTTTTAATCATGCTTTTTTTAAGTCCCTTAATCTTTTACTTATTATGTTACTCAATGGTAAACTTCCCTGGCACTTTGTGAAGTAAATCAGTGTTTGTGTTTCTTAAATATGTTTGTTTTTGATTGGGCACATTATAGTATTTCCTAAAGAATATGACGAAGAAGGGTAAAGATGTTATGAGTCAACCCAAAGTGGATAAAACAAAATGGGAGAGGAAGACAATTGATGCTTTGGTTGATATTTGTGAGGGAGTTTGAAATCCATTGTTAGGCTACCAGGGGCTCCAATTACTAAATTTGAGTGGGAGGGTATTGTATCAAAATTCAAAGCAAGTACGGGTCTTCTATTCACGAAGCAAGCATTAAAAAACGAATGGGATCAATTGAGGAAGGAGTGGCAGTTGTGAAACAGAATGGTTGGGAGTGAGATGGGTTTGAGGTGGGACTACTCAACTCATAGGGTTATCATGGATGATGAATGGTGGGAGCTCAAAATTCAGGTATAGACTCTATTGTTTTACATGTCTAATACATCTGTCTAATACACATGTCTAATACATCTGTCTATTGTTATTGTAGGAGAATAAAGAATATGCCAAGTTCAAAAAATGGGGATTTCGATACAAATTTCAGCTGGATTTTTGTTTTGGTGGTGGAGTTGCTACTGGAAATTTTTGTGTAGCACCGTCAAGTGGGAAAAATCCAATTCTGAACCCGGTGCTTAACCATGCTTCAAATACCGATTGGTTCGATGAGGGTGAGGAGTACGTTCCAAGCACAATCCACCTTGACTGTGAACAAGATAGAACTACTTCTACATCACCTACGAGGAAGAGTGTGAGCACAGCTCCTATAGTGTCATCCGTATCAAAGGAAGGTAACTCCAAAAAGAGAAAGACTGCTGCACAGCTAGTGAATGATAACCATGTTCTGACAACCAGGTTAGTGAGTGCTTTTGAGCATGTCGCTTTCAAAGCACCTACTGATAGTCCTTCCTTGAGTACTGGTATATCTGATGAAGTGCAATCTGATGATGCCTTGACTATCCTCCATGACATGTCTGCTAGAAATGAGATCAATGATGAGCTGTACTTCTTTAGAATGAAGATGATGAAGGACCAACATGATAGAAAATGTTTTGCTACAATGCAACCGGCTAAAAGGGTGGGCTTCATACAAAGCATGTTTGTTGAAAAATATGGCTTACCATTTGGTCGCATATGAGATGTCTATTTATTTTAAGCACTTTATTAATTTTTCTTGCATTATCATAAACTATGTAGACTTTTGAACTTGCTTATCTGTTTTTCACTTTATTTGTTTTATGCATTTGTATGACTTGATTTCAGTAATATGGATTTTGATTACATAAATTGAGTAAACGTGTTTTATTAAATTTGCAGTAATGGAGGATAATAATGAGTACGATTATGAGACTATTATGATGATGGGATTAGCTGCCTATTATATGGTGAATATGAATCCAAGGAGCTTATTAATAGAACGTTTCCCATGTAGAACTTCAAGTTTACAAGGTGCTTAATACGTGGCAGAGGTTCTGAGAGGCCACCCTATAAGATGCTATGAGAATTTTAGGATGTGGATTGACATTTTCGAAGCACTTTGTTCTGATTTGGTTAACAAGTACATGCTTCGTGCATCTGGGAACATCCAAATTCCAAAGATGGTAGCTATGTTTCTGTTCACTATTGGCCAAGGGGCATCAAACAGGCTAGTTTAGGAAATCTTTCAGCACTCAGGTGAGACAATTAGTCGTTTGTTCAACCAGGGGTTGGGTTCTGTCTATGAAATGGCTATCGATGTTATAAAGCTGAGAGAGAACCAGTTTAATGAAATTCCTACAAAAATTAGGGCTACACCCGAGCTGCGACCTTTCAAAAATGCTATTGGTGCTATTGATGGAAACCATGTGCATGTTGCTATTTCATGGAGTTAACAGTTGCCATTCTTCAACAGAAAAGGGATGACATCTCAGAATGTTGTGGTGGCGTGTGATTTTGACATGGTATATATATATATATATATATATATTTGTAGCACCTTGATTTGAGGGTTCGGCCCATGATGCGAGGGTATTGCAATATGTTCAAAATAAAGCGAATTTCAACTTTCCTCATCCACCTCCAGGTGTGCTTGAATTTTAATTTGTATGCAATCTTTGGATTATTTAGCATGCTTAATGTGATTTTTTTTTGAGCAGGGAAATATTATTTGGTGGATGCGGGTTATGCCAACAGGACTGACTATCTTGCACCTAATTAGGGTGACCGGTATCATCTGCCAGATTGGATGAATGGGCGGCGTGCAAGTGGCCCACGTGAAATCTTCAACCATAAGCACTCCTCCCTCCGTAATGTCATTGAAAGGACATTCGGAGTAACCAAAAGAAGGTGGAAGATATTAAATATTATGCCGCCTTATCCATACAAGACACAGGTGAACATTGTGGCAGCATGTTTCGGTCTGCATAACTACATTCGAATGAGGACTGCAAGTACCGAAGAGTTTGAGAATGAGCTAGATGATGTGGACAGTTCCTCAATTGATGTTGCATGGGACTTCTCTAGATGGTGGTGTTGGGTTGGCTGATGATGGCGACATGGGCATTATTAGGGATCAAATTGCAAACCAATTATGTAGTATGACTAATTAGGTGTTGGTTGGAAAGTTTAATATGTACGAAACACCAATATTTTCATTTTATTTTCAAGTTTGTGTGAGAACTTAAAATATGACATGATTGTTATATTTTTATGTTATATTCTATCAATCTCGTTTATAATTCAAAATTTAATTGTTTTGTTTTTCTTATTAAAACTACTTTAAACACCCTTAGTGGTAATTTTACAACTTTTACTCTATTAACAAATTAGCACCACCAAACACCTATTCAGCGTAAAGTAGCTTATTTAAACAGCTTTATACACTAGCGTAAAGTAGCTTATTTTTACAGCTTCATACACCAACTTATTTACCCTCCCAACCAAATAGAGGCTAAGGGCAGTAAGAACATTAAGAGGAAACTACATATACATCATTTACGAAGTTACGAACATTGTAATTACAAAAAGCCAAGAACCAGAATTCAGAAGTATGGAAATGTCTATCAATAACTTCCCCGATATATGATTTGTCTTTGTAGAAAGCTTTATTAATTTGCTCCTTCCCAAATTAACCCATGGTTTGTATGAGTGTTTTTCATGATTAAGTAGCTAAGCACCTACTGTAGAGTAAAGAAACCTATCAATGATATACTATTTGCTTTCAGCTTGAGAGCAAAATTCTAAGTACAAGGTCAGCTTGGTTCATATCCATGTCACATAGGTTCCTTCATCTTTTATTCCATCCCCTGGTTCCCAAAAAAAATGTTGCAGACTTGAAAAGAAGTCAACAAAGTGGGATTGTCAGATAGTTTATCTTTCCTTTATATGGGGTTCTATACACCAAAAATGTGTTTTTTTTAAAGCAGCTTTACAACCTTCTATGTTTCCACTATCACAACTGAAGTTACATACGCACAATCCTTTCTTGATTGTTAGTCATCTGGGATTTTTTGGGTGTCATCTACAGCTTTGATGTGGACTCTCCCATCAATTAAAGCCAAAAGAGAATCAATTCATTGAAATATAAACTAAAAATAGCAAGAAATAAAGTTTTGTATTTATCACTACTGCCCTCATGAAGTAAAAGACCACAAAAAGACCACAGAAACCAAACAATCCAAACATAAAATAAGAGAAATGACCCAACTAGACACCACTTAATATATCCACAGATACGAGAAAATTTGAGCTGAAGACCTTTTCTTCGACTGTATGAGCCAAAGACATTTAGATAGATGAATGATATTATCCCACAAAGCTCTAAAATCCATACAGAAATAGACAATCAGATTCGAAATTAAAGCCCAGAAAAATGTCTCCTTACTGTAATAGCCGAACAACATAATGAGCATGATGAGGAGTCCTGTATTTCTTTCGTGTTATTTAGTCTGAGTCTTCTTATGTATTATCTTTATATTACTTGTTGTCTGAGTCAGCTTGCTGACTTGTGTTTAGTTTCCTTTTAGGGCTACTCTCTTGGTTGGATCAGTTATGAAAAATATTATCTTTGCAGCCTCTTTTTCTCTGTTCTCTCTTGTTTCCTTTCTCTACCTTGAATCTGCTATATGTGCCAACATTTTGGTATCGAAGCGAGGTTCACATGGGACCTAAGCCATGGAACCCCTAAGAGCGTCAACCAGTGGAGTTCGATCTGGAGAGCCACAAGGAAGCCACTGATGCTCGCTTTCAAACACTGACGGCAGCCGTTGATGGTCTGGTTTGCCTAGAGACTCTCCGAAAAGACATCCTTTCTGAGATTCAACAGATGTTCCAAGATCTACGTACCCCAACCTTACCATTTAACAACCACTCTTACACCTACTACTCACCCTTCCCCTTCTCAGATCAGTACCCAATCGATGATGGCTTTAACCACAACCTTAACTCCCATCCCATTAACCACCACTATGCCACTATTATCATCCCTGATCAGTACCCAACCGATGGCAGCATCACCTATAGCATTTGGTTCCTTCCCTGAAAATCGAACCCAACCTACTGTATCTGTAACTACCATACCCTTTAATTCTCAACCTACAAATACTCAGCCCATCTTTGCAAACTATTCTTCTCCAACTCCTGTTCTACCTACTTATAATCTTCCTTATGGTGTCGGCTCTAGTTCAACCTCATGGGGATCTCTTTCGATGAACCCATCTTTCATTTCTAACCTACCAAGTTCCTTACCCTTACAACCAGGAATGGTCTTCTCAACACCGCAGCTCTCCCAAATACCGCTTCACACATTTCGGCCACTCTGTCAATAGCTATGGACAGAATTTTCATCAATCTGTGGATCCACACCAACCAACTATGCGTAATATGAAATTGGATCTAGACCGTTTCAGTGGGAATGAAGATCCAATCGAGTGGATAACCAAAGTTGAATAGTTCTTTGAACATTACCAAGTTCCTGAGGAGAGACGGTTGAGTGTAGTTTCCATGCACTTAACGGAGGAGACAATAGCGTGGAAAAAATGGTTTAGTACTCGGTGTGTGAGTTCGTCTTGGGCATTGTTCATGGATATGTTGATGAAGAGGTTTGGAAGCAGTGACATCATGGATTTCAATTTAGCTCTAGCCAAGTTGTCTCAAACTAGATCCTTGAAGAATTACCAAGCTCAGTTCACCAAATTAGCTTGCAGAACAACTGACTTTTCTGAAGAACTACTGGTTTCTTGCTATGTGGAGGGCTTGCAAGAGGAATTACGAATAGATGTGCGAGCTTAACGACCCCATTCGTTGATGTCAGCCATGGAACTTTTGACCATTTTTTCTCAACGGTATGGGGGCAAGAAACCCACACCAAGACCTACCAATGTCCCTACTTCAAGTCGACCTTCATGGTCTAATAGTAGTCGACCTCTAGGAATTTCCGCTATTACAAGTTAGCCTAGTCCAAAAACCAACTCCACACCCTTCACACGCTTATCTCAAGAAAAATTTAATGAGAATGGGGTTTGCTTCAACTATGATGCACCTTATAAGTCCGGCCACCAATGTGTAGCTAAACCCCAATTATTCATGATTGGGGGAACAAAGGAAGTTGAAGTTAGTTGGGAAGAATGTGGAGCAAAAGAGAGCACAGCCCAGAAGTTATTGGAGGAGGGAGTGGAATCGGTTATCTCTATACACACATTAACAGTAACTTCTCAACCAGAGACAATGAGGCTATATGGACAGTTGGATAAGAGGAAAGTTCAGGTTTTCATTAATCCTACATCAACTCATAATTTCATACACCCGAAGCTACTCAAATTTGTGAACACTCCTATGGATTATACTAGATCTATTATGGTGGTAGTTTCAACTGAGGCTAAAGCCCGATCACTAGGTTTTGTTCCGAACCTCACAATTGCCTTGCAAGCGTATCAATGTAGTACTAAGTTTCATGTTATGGCAGTTACGGGATGTGAGATAGTTTTGGGTGTAGTTTGGCTTCGGTCTTTAGGAGATATCCTTTGAAATTTTATTTCGTTGACTATGAAATTCATGCAAGATGATCACACTTATGTTTTACATGGGCATAAACCGGGATATACTACCTCAGTGGATGCCGTCACTATGCATCGCCTTATTGCTCAAGAAGGCCATGCTGTGATTGCTCAATTACATACCACATCTAAAACTTCTTCTACCAGTCTTCACCCGAGCATTCAGAATATTTTAGAGGAGCATACCATTTTGTTTGAGGCTCCTAACACTTTACCACCAACTCGGCCTTGTGACCATCGAATTAATTTGCTACCGAGTACTGCTCCCATAAATGTGCGGCCATATAGATATCTCTATTTTCAGAAAGCGGAGATCGAAAAGTTGGTGAATGAAATGTTGACGGGCGAGTTGATTAAAATGAGTGTTAGCCCCTTTTCTTCTCCAGTTCTTTTAGTAAAGAAAAAGATGGAGCGTAGAGATTTTCTATTGATTAGAGAGCTCTCAATACTGCCATAGTCAAGGATAAATTTCCGATTCCGAACATCGATGAACTATTATACGAACTTCATGGTTCCACTAGTTTTACTAAGCTGGATTTAAGAGCAGGATATCATCAAATACGCATGAGTTCGGAAGATGTGGAAAAAATAGCGTTTCGGACGCATGATGGACATTACGAATTTGTGGTCATGCCCTAAGGGCTAACCAATACTCCCTCAACATTTCAAGCATTGATGAACGCAATTTTCAGACGGTATTTGAGGCAGTTTGTGTTGGGTTTTTTTTTGACGATATCTTAATCTACAGTCCTACGGTGGAAGAGCACTTGAAGCATCTATCTCTTATCTTCAACATTCTAGAGGATAATCAATTGAAGGTCAAGAGGAGCAAATGCTCTTTTGGCACAGAGTTAATAGCTTATCTGGGTCACATTATTTCTGAACAAGGGGTGGCTGTTGATTCCTCCAAATGACAGTGTATTGCTGATTGGGAATGGCCAAAAACCATCAAATGCTTGTGAGGCTTCTTGGGGTTGACGGGGTATTATCGGAAGTTTGTTCAGAACTACGGGTTGATAGCTAAACCATTGAATGATATGCTCAAGACTGATGGGTTTAAGTGGTTGGAAGAGGCAGTAGATGCTTTTCAAAAACTGAAGCTGACATTGATGACGACACCCATTTTGGCGCTGCCAAATTTTACGGAGGAATTTACCATTGAGTGTGATACATCGGGGGTCGGGATTGGTGCGGCATTATCTCAATGCAACCACCCTATTGCTTATCTTAGTAAGCCGCTTTAAAATCGTCATTCAACCATGTCAGTTTATGATAAAGAGATGTTGGTTGTAGTTCATGCTATGAATTATTGGCGGACTTATGTTCTTGGCCATCATTTTACCATTCTAACATATCATAGCACTATTCAACATTTCCTCAGTCAAAGAATCACTACACCGGTTCAACAAAAATGGTTAGTGAAATTGATTGGCTATGATTTTACGGTGAAGCACAAAGCTGGTAGGTTCAATACGGTGGCTGATACACTCTCACGTCAACTTAAATTGTTGGTCATTCATGGTAGTTCGCAGCCTTTGTTTGATGGGTTAGATGACTTGCAAAGAGAATGTTTAGCATACCTAGAAACTAGTGAAACCATTCAAGCCGTGCAAGAGGGGACTTTTACCAATAGTAATTTCACTATGGCACAAGGGATAGTGCTATATAAGGGACGCATATTCATACCATCCAAGTCTCTATGGCGGCAGAAAGTGATGGAGGAGTTTCATACCAGCCCCATTGGAGGGCATTCTGGATATCTACGCACTTATAAATGGGTGTCTAAGAATTTTTTGTCGCCAGGTATTAAACGGGATACTAAGAATTATGTGCCCGAGTGTGATACTTGCCAGCGTGTCCATTTTGAGAATATTAAACGTCTTGGGTTATTACAGCCTTTGACTATTCCAGAAGAAGCTTGGCAAGAAAGTTCATAGAAAGATTACCTAAATCCTCTAGCAAGACTGTTGTATTGGTCGTAGTCGATTGCTTCACCAAATATGCCCATTTTTCAACGTTGGTTCATCTATATACAGCTAAACAGGTAGCTCAATTATTTGTGAGGGATGTCTTCAAATTACATGGGATGCCAAAGAATGTTGTTAGTGATTGGGATCCCATTTTCTTAAGGAATTTTTGGAAGGAATTTTTCAAAATGCATCAAATTCGGCTGAGTAGAAGTTTCGCATATCATCCGCAGTGGGACGACCAAATGGAGGTGACTAATCATATACTGGAAAATTATATGCGTTGTTTTGGGGAGACCGGCCTTCTAGTTGGTTGTCTTGCTTACTATAGGCAGAGTGGTGCTAGAACACCACATACCAGGCTTCAATTCAGATGTCACCCTTTCAGGCCCTTTATGGCTACCCTCCTCTTATAGTGCAGCGATATCTAGATGGGTCTACCAGTGTCCATCAAGTTGATATGGAATTGAAGAGTATGGATGAAGTGATTCAGCTCTTGAAGCATAATTTGTTGCTCGCTCAAACAATGATGAAGAAGCAAGCTGATAAAAAGTGAACGGAGAGGCATTTTGATGTAGGTGATTGGGTATTCTTAAAACTACAACCATATAGACAAAAATCGGTGCAGTTATGCCATTTTCACAAACTAGCACCTTGATATTATGGTCCATTTCATATTATTGCAAAGGTGGGAACCGTGGGCTATAAGCTGCAGTTGTCCCCAACATCAAAAATTCATCCTGTAGTTCATGTGTCGTTATTGAAAGCCAAGCTGGAACATCAAGTCAGTGCTTCACCAACTCTGCCTCCCATCGAGGATTCGAGATAGGTGAAATTGTGACCAAAGAAGTTGTTAGATAGGGTATGTTTAAGAGGGGTAACCGAGCCGTGACTAAGTGGTTGATCAAGTGGAAGGGTCTTCCAGAAGAGGGTGCAACTCGGATTCAAGATCAATTCCCTAATTTCCAGCCTTGAGTCAAGTCATTTTTTTTAAGAGGGCGGGAATGATGATAAGTCCTGTATTTCTTTCGTGTTATTTAGTCTAAGTCTTATTATGTATTATCTTTATATTACTTGTTGTCTGTGTCAGCTTGCTGATGTGCGTTTAGTTTCCTTTTAGGGCTGCTCTCTTAGTTGGATCAATTATGAAAAATATTATCCTTGCAGCCTCTTTTTCTTTGTTCTCTCTTGTTTCCTTTCTCAACCTTGAATCTGCTACAGGTGCAACAGAGCAACATGGGAACAACTAATCAAATAAAAACTGAAACAAAAAATTATGCAAAACAAAGGAACGATGCAATCAAATCCGAGGGAGAACCAGGTGAAAAAATAAATTAAAATAAAAGATCCAAAAATAACAGAATAACATTTCGAAAATGAGTAAAATAAGGAAAAAAAGAACAAATGGAACCTCTTTGGCTTCTAGCTAAGAAGCGTAAGGGAGCACAAAATTGACGGTCAATTTGGAAGGGATCGAAGCGGGACGGGTCAGACGAGGTTTCATCAAAGTCGATGGAGTCTTGGGAGGTTCCATGTTCGGTATCAATTTCTTCCACGACTCAATGAAGGTGGAATCCACAGCGATCATAGCTGGAATGTCCATCGAAAAGGTCTGAGCCATCCTTGAGGCAGGTCGAAGCAAGAGCCGTGAAGCTTGGCGGAGCATGGTCGGTGATCGTGCTGTGAATTGCTGTGATATTTGTTGTACCCCATTTTTGCCCAAGGCCCTAAGCTATATGATCAAGCTTAAAATAAAAATATATAAAAAAAGCCCAATTATCATGACCATGGTTGATAAAAAATAAAATAGGTTTATCATTTTATTTGATTAATTTGAGTTAATCATGAAGCCCTCCTATTTCACTAACCCAAACCCAAGCCCATTTGTTTCATTAACCCAAAACCTTAGCCTTAAAATTTAAATCAACACACAAGCCCATTTAGTTATCATGGCCCATTATTTAACCCTAATGTGCCAAAAGGAAAAGTGTGCGGCAGGAAGAGAAAATAGAAAGAAGAGAAGAGGCGCCGTTGACGCCGTTCGGAAAAGAGAGAGATGAGAGAGAGAATGAACAGGAAAGGAAGGAGGAGAAGAAAGAGGCGCCGGAGATCTTAGGGTTTACATTAGGGGGTTGATTTGGGATCTTGAGTTGAGAATTTTCGTGGTTGACAGATCGGGTTTAGGTAATAATTGAGGAAAAAAGGAAACCCCGGAGTGATTAAGGAGGATTTTCGGATTTTAATTTGAGGAAACAAATCGGTATTAGGAAAAGATTAAGAGATGATTTAGGGATTCTTTAGGTAAAGGGGATTCGAGCTTGGCATTATAAAAGGAGGAGCAGACGTGAGTCCAAGGGGAGGGGATTTTTCTGGTTTTTTGGTTTTTCGGCTTTTCGAATTTTCTGGGCTTCTTCTTCTTCCTTACGAATTTTCGGGGGTTGGTTCTTCTTCTCTTGGGATCTGATTTTCTTGGGAAATTTTCTCTTCTGGCTCTTTTCTCGGCTTCTCTAAAAAATTTATTCTGAAAATTCTGGATCGAGTTTTCTGGGATCTTGGTGGTTTGAGTTTTACTGTTTGGGATTGAGAGTGTTCTACTAAAGTTGCTTCTTCTGTTGATACGGGGGTGAGGTTTCTGGATTTACTGACCTATTTCGTTCTTGTTTGAGTAAGGCTCGGATGGTTTGAAAACCAAAGGAAGAATGCCAATGATCTCTCATGTTGTTTCTGGAATGATAGTGATGTATGTTTCTGGTTTGGGCGATTTACAGCTGCATTGGATTGTTGGTGTTCTCTGTTTTGCCATTATGGCTTGAATCATTAACCGCATGATAAACTGTTTGGATGATTGAAATTGAGTTCCGTTTGATTCATTGATTTGCCCATGTTTTTGTTATGGCTTTATGTTCCTGTATGTGCATATTCTACTGCTGGTTTGTTGGTAATGTTTTCGATATATGTGGATTAACATGATGAAATTTTGATGTTGTTGATTCAGTAAGTTGTGCATGTTTTAGGATTATGAATATACGAGTTTGCTGCTGGGTTATTGGAAATATCTTGAGCTATGTATATGATCTGTTTGTTTGATATGCCATGCTTTCAATTTGAATTGGTTGCTTGAGTACTTGTTTGCTTGCTGGATAATATATTAGGCCTTTGAATTTTAGCTTGCTATTTTGGTTGGATTTGTTTGATTGTAGGTGGGACATGCTGGTTTATTGTGGTTAAAAATTGCATGTAGATAAAAATTCTATGTGACACTTTTGTGTGTGCATTGGCATTAAAGCAATTAATTATAATCTTTCGATCATGTTAATTCAATAATATGATTGAAATATTTGATTGCTAATAAAAAAAAGGGGAACCGAAATCCCATTCCTTTCATCGTTTTTTTAACATGCTAATATGTTATTTATTGGATTGTGCTTATATATGAATTATGTGATTGGTTTGATGTTGATGTTGTGTGATTTATGTGTTAATTGTTTGATTCAATATTTTTGATATGTTTGATTGGTGGATTGCGATAATTTAATATCGTATAGTCCACATAAAAAATTCGGTTCCCCAACATTTGTTCTTTAATTTTATTTTTACCTTTGTTATTCTATTTATTTTCATTTTATTATATTACTTATTCCTATTTTTATTTCACTTTATTTTATCTATTTTACTTTATTTTCCTATTTATTTATATATTTTATTTATTTTTCTTTTCTGTTTTTATTTATTTTAAATTTCGTTTTTTTATTTTTATTATAATAATAATTATTATTATTTTATACATTATTATTTTTCATTTTATTTTACTTTACTTTTTCCCTCTTTGTTTATTTTCGTTATTTTTATATCTTATTATATTTTGTATTTTATTCTCATTTTATTTTCATCTTATAAATATATATGTATGTATATTGTCACTCTATTTTCGTATTGTTCTTATTATTATTTTGTATCTCATTATTATTATTAGTATTATTATGTTATTTGCCTTATATCATTATTACGTATTTATATAATATTTATGTTATTTTTATATTATATTTACATTTTGGCTCTATTTCTATTTCTATTCTTATCCTTATTTTACTTTATGTTATTTAATATCTTATATTATATTTTATTATATAAAAATTATATTAAAAGTCTTAACCTACGATGGAATCGATTTGGGGAATGCATTGGATGCACCCTCGGATAAATTCTTGAGGTGAGAGTGTTTCTTGGGAAATTTGGCCATTGGATGGAAAAATCCTATGAACCTCAATATTAAGACTTTTAATATAGTTTATATATATATATTATAAAATTATTTTATTTATTATATATATATATATATATTATAAGTTCATTTTATTTTATATAGCCATATATTTACTAAAATTATTTTATCCTATGTAGCTATTATATTTATCTAAATATTATTTTCATTTTATATAATTTTTGTATAACTTATATAATTATCGCACTTTATATACGCTACAATTAATATTTTTGAGGAAAGTCATTTAATGGGATAATAAAAATTAAGTTGGCAACTGTTTTTAAAACGGGCGTTGTGGGGTGCCTCACACCTTCCCCATACGCAACAAACTCGCTTACCCTTTTTTCTGGATTTTTCGTAGACCAAAATTATATTTTTCATGGTGACCAATTGCACCTATTCAATTGGTAGCAACTTCATATATTTTATTATATTTATATAAAAATTCATTTCGCAAAACCGGTTGCGACAATATTATTGCCCTGTGCAACCTTCTCTCTATGGGGTGTGACAGTTCCCTTTTTCTCTTGTAGTACACAAGCCCAATAGACGTTATTTTGGGTTTGAAAGTCCTACCATATTATTATTTTGGAAGAATCGCGGGTCGATCTATTTTGGTGGACAAGTCTATTCAAAAAATTTATTTGCATCTCAGTTCAATTCACTATAATTTTTATATTTTTTTCATAAATAAAATTTTAAAATGTGTTCTCTCTTAAAATATATGCTAAATTTCAATAAAAATTACATATTTAAACTCAGCACATAAAATTCTTTTAACAAGACCCACAATCAATAAATTTTAAGTACATTATGTTTTAAAAATAATTTAATTAGTATATATGTTATTTAATTGTGTTTTTAAAACCCTAAGCGGAACAGATTTGCTAAACTCTAGCGATTCCAGCAACAAACTTCGGCCATTTCAACTACGAAACTTCAACGAAGAAGGTATTTCATGTTCTTCACTCATCATTTATTCGATTTTGAAGAAGAAATTTTCACTTAGATATGTTCGTAATCTACCCTCTTTCACGTCATTTTTCTGAAATACTTCTGTGATTTCTTATGAAATCAATTTCAAAACCTCAAAATCAAAACTAATTTCTACATTTAGAGCACTGATTCAGTATATTTAAGGCAGTGTATGTAAAACCGTAGTCTATACTTTGGCTTGTGATCGTGTTACAATTCATATCTTCTTCTAGGCTTCACTGTTAAAGAATAATGTAACAAATTATACATCAAATCGTAATTTTGAATTCTAATATCTTCTTAAATAGACTTTCAATTTCATTTCCACACTAATTACATACATTCCTTCTTGTATTTACAAACATTTATACTAGAATCAAATAAATATACTAAACTTCCTAATGTGTTTCGCCAGTACTATGACATTATGTTTGTAAATATCAAAAATAAGAGATTATTAATGTTACATACCTCAAGAATAAAATGTATTTATACTCAATTCTATTAAGGATAACACTCTATTTGCTAATAATGTGTCCTGTGATTTTGATTACTACCGTGATCTATGAAATTGCATAATTCACAGTAAAGTATACTGCATTTTATGTTTGATTCAATGGAGTGTATAATCTGAATCAAATTATATTTCTTCTTACTTTTATACAATAATTGGATCTCTAGTGACATTTTTTGGTCCTCTAATCGAAAGGAAATTGGAAGGCAGTCTCACTCTACCAAAGATGGAAAAAAAAAATTAGATCACTACACCAATTTATATAGACTAACAATTCAGTCTAAAACTTGCTGACAGTTACTCCACCTTTTACCAGTTGTTCCAGTAAGCTATGGGAATAAGAAAACAAATTCCAAAGATCAACGAAATAGAGGGGCATACATTGTCCAATTCAAATCAACCCTCAACTCTTTGGTCAGCTTCCTAGCGACAATAGAACTCAAAGATGAGCTTAAGAGGATTGTGAAGAAAACTCCATTATGGAACCTCATGCAGCCAATGTTTGACAAATAGATAAACATGAAAATAAAGAAGTCTGACAATACAACATTGGACATCATTAGGTTGTATGATGCAAAGAAGCATGCATTCACTTTGGCGGAAAGGATTGTACGACTTACAGAAAGGATTTTACAATGATTTTTGGTATATGCTCTGGTGAAAATGATCTCTCTTTAGAATATGTCTTCAAGCCAAACACAACATTTGGGAACAGAAAATTCAAGGGCAAGAAGACAATCAAAGCTGCAAATTTATGAAAAAGTATAATTGAATCAGTTGCCATTAACTCACAGGAAGCAGTTGAAGATATAGTACGCCTCTTGACACTCTATGCTTGCCAGACAATATTCTTCACAAAAGGTGGAGATACTTTCTCATGGTGTTTCATCCAATATATTGAAGACATTGAGAAAATGAGAACATATAACTAGTCAAAGGCAATGTGCACAACCCTCATGAACTCAATCAGGAAAAACAAGAAAATACCAATAAGGGTTACTGGTTGTGTGACCATCTTATTGGTAAGCCAACTACAACAAAACTCTATTTGTTAAGTCCATAAATGAAACTCTAATTATACATGTTATTTTGTAGTACTAGTTCTATGAGCATGCAAAGATATTCAAAGAAGTACAAGGAAGGAAATTCCGACGAAAAGCTTGAAGGGCATGCACATAGATACTCTGCGAACAAGCAAGGTCAGTAATGCTACTGTTATGTCGTTAGTAACAATTTAATATAATCTTATAACTGTACAAATAATATATAATTGACAAGTAAAAGTCGATCCCACAAGGAGTGATACTAATAAATATACAACCTAACACTTGAATATAATTTACACATAATAGTAAAGGGGGGGGGGGGGGGTTGTTTAAGTCTTATAACATAGAATAAAACAAACACATTAGTATTAAAAATAAGAATATTAAGTGACGAGTTTCAATTTCTAAAAATCCTTGCTAGGACTCACTATCCACCACAAAACAATCAAACAATTTATAAGAAATGGTAGATTGAAATTTTCAACAAGTATATGATGACAACATTCACAACAAGGTCATGGTCAAACTCAAGTTGTATGATTCTCTCTTAGGTGCATGTACAGTGCATGGTGTTTACCTCAGTACGTGTATTCTTAATTGAAATCTAGCATGGTGTTTGCATCAATTAACAATTAAAAACCCAATAGGAGTAAAGAGAATATGAATGTTACAAGAATCCTAATACATGGTGTTTGTACTTAGATATTCAAGAAATGATTTTTCATAATTCGTTTAACCGAATTATATGTTGCAAATAAGAACATATTCAACAGGGTAATTGATCTTGCTCTACAACAATTAACTCTAATACATGTTTCAAAGTTAGCTAATCAAAGAAACAAAAATATTAGAATTCAAATAACATGGAAAAATCAAAATCATCATTCTTATAAGAAAATTTGCAATCCACACCACACAACTTATATAATTGAAATCATGTTTAGGACTTCAAAGTTAAGCCCTAACTACAAAAGTTTAATTATACATAATCAAGCAAAATATAAAACATAAGAAATACAAGCTAAGGAATACAACCCTTTTCCTCCTTCTTTGTTCTTCCTCCAAAAGATTTATTCTTCTTGCTTTGTTTCTTCAATTCTTCAAATCTTGGAATTTTGGAATCTTGAAATCTTGCTATCTTCAAAGACCTCATTTCCTTTTATAGACAAAATATTATGTAAATATCATGATATTTTAAATACAAAAATAATAAAATAAAAAATATCACACATATAAATATTATACAAATAAATATCACACATACAAATATCATGATATTTATTTAGGCAAATGATGGTGATGTCATGAATGACATATTTTTACTTATAGATAAAGAATTTCACAATTGCTTAGGTTAAATGACAAGGAAGCAAAATTTCATTTAAAATAATAAAGTGATGCCCAAAATAATATTTGGAGTTTAATGCACAAATACATCACTTTAAACCTTAATCATTTATAAATGCCTATATGTAATCAATTTTAGAATGTATATTCTGGCACTTATCACAACCCCCAACTAGCTTATTGCTAGTCCCTAGCAATACAAGCGTAAAGGAAATGTCATAATGATTTAAAAAAAACACCACACAATAACAGAACAAAAAGTAAGAGATCATAATTGCTATCCAAATTATTATAGTCACAATTCCTAACATTTGTGTGTGTGTGCACCAAGTCAAAACCTTCTTACCACAAACCATAATGCATAAACTTCAAGAAATTATCCAAGTAAAAAGTCTCAACTCCATATTCTCACAGGTAAGAAAATGATTTCAATGGATAGAATTTCTCTCATGGAGTTGGAAAATATATAAGCACTCAGAAGAACAATCAATTTAAGGACAAACAGATAAACAAACATTGATCAAAAGATAGGTATATTAGCTGTCTAGAACTTCCACCAGTCTTACCAACAAACCTGCTTTGGAATTCTAGAGATCAATTTTGCTAAGAAAACAATCAACCCATAAAACAGAAAAGAAACTACATGTCTTCTTAAGGAAGAATAAGACTTAATTTTTCTTTTGTCTCAAATTCACAATATCATACAAGTTTCTGTTTTTCCTTTCTGTTTTTTTTTCTTTTCTTTTGTCTCTTTTTTTCTCTTTTTTTCTATGGTTTTTTTCTTTCTCTTTTTTTCTTCTTTTTTTTTCTTTTCACATCCACAATACAATACATATTTAAACAAAGCCTCAGTAAATTACAACATTGGACTAACAAAATTGATCTCTATCATCCTCAGCATCCTACCAGCATTCCACAAACCATGTAATGGTGTTCATTGACAGTAATTATCCATTTCAAAAGATCAATCAAAGTTCATAAGTTGTTTTCTCATTTCTCACTACTAACTTGGAACTTAATTTGTGCTTTAACTTAGAAATTCTTTTGGTATTATGCATTATCATCCATCTTACCACAGACTTAGTATTCGTGCACAAAAAAGTTTTAGAAATTGCTTTCTAACAATCTAGATAGAAAAATTGACTCAAACCAGTTCCACATTTAAGTGCACAAACAATCCAGATAGAAATTAACTCAAACCACATTCAACCATATTCCACATTGGAATGCTACACATGCATATGGTTACCCCCAACTAAAATGAAACATTGTCCGCAATGTAAAAACAAAGAAGTCAAATGTAGGAATGTTATGCAAGAAAGTAAGGGCAGAAGAAATACAACCTGAGAGGAGAGGTATGCTGACAATGGTTGGATTGGAAAATCCTTAGCGTTGCAATTTATCCATGAGGACATTCAGCATATGTTCTAGCCTGAGCTGACCAACCTCCAACTGATGCAAGCGGGAGAGTAGTTCCTGCCATTGGTGAGATTGTTGTGGTTCAGCAGCAACAGAAGATTGAGCTGCATTCCTTTGTATGGCAGCTGGAAGTCGTGGGGATGCTCTATGTTGTGAGGAATTCTCAGCGGGTTGTGCTAAAGCAGTTCGAGTAGTTCTCATATTGCTTGTACTTTGGCTCCATGTCCACATTTCCAGTAGTGTTACTGGATAATCTGAAGATTGCAGATGTCGAGGAGGGCGAATACCCTTGAATTGAAGCAATCTCGTGATGAGCCTTGGAAAATATAACTTTCCAACTTTGGTAGGCCTCTGTTCCACAAAAAGTTTGGCTTTGAGCATCGAAGCCATATAAATTGTCCCTATGTCAAACCAGGTTCCCTTATACATGTAGTATAAGGTTGTTAAGAATTTGCTCCGCCGCTGCTGAGAATGGCCGATGGGGCACAGATTTTTCCGGATGGCGTCGTCCAGCAACCACATTCTTGGTGGTAAGTAAGATCGTCGTGTAGCGTTGGCATATCGATCGTACTGACCCTGACACATCTCATCAATCATCTGTTCTTTTGTTGATGTGATAGGTGCTTTAAATCCAGTGGAAACATCATATTCAAGTGGAAAGCCAAGACAAAAACAGAGTTCCGCTGTCGTAAATCGAATTTTCACGCCAACTATGATTACCTCATATACTGTGCCCTTCTCGATCTCCGTAAGAGTGGAATAAAAAGAACGAACGATCTTTGGATAGACAGGCAAGTTAGGATCTGGATTCACAAGAAACATCAAGTTGTGCATCCTCAAAAATCGCATCGCCCACTGATTAGCCTTGGCTTGTTGAATTAGTGGATCAATCTGGCATTCCGGAATGATATCGGCTTTCTAGAAGAGATAGGTCTTCGGCTGGGAAGTAGAAGAACGAGGGCGTCTCGGCATTTTCCGATACCTGTAGGAGGAAATGAGAAATGAGTAAAGGTAAAAACAGTAGGGAAGGCTGCAGTGCAAAAAATAGATTTTTGTTTTTTTTTTTAAACAGGTGGAGAAGATATAAACAATTATATCACTAATTACACCAGGTAAATTCCCAGGAAAGATTGGAGGGACACAGTGGTCCACTTAAATACCAAACTCCTTAGACAGAATTTTCCTAGACATGAAATTAGTAGCATAATTTATCATACCAACTTACCCGATCAAAATATATATTGCGGAAGCAATCCAAATATATATAAATATGGATAGATATACTATTTGTTTTCTTTTTTTTTTGAAAATCAAATGAACAAAATAAAAATAAACACACAAGTAGAGGGAGAAAGAAATATGGGTTGCCTCCCACAAGCGCTAAGTTTAATGTCATTAGCCAGACATAATGACGTCTCAAGTGAGTGGAACAGGATCCGTGAGCTGTAAATTTTCTTCAACATTTTCTGTTGCTGGCTCTAAATAGTTCTTGAGACGATGACCATTCACTTTGAAAATGCTTCCAGTCTGTAGGTGTTGAAGATTCACTGCAATATGTGGAAAAACATGAGTAATAAAAAATGGTTCATACCAACGTGAACGAAGCTTACCTGGGAATAGTCGAAGGCATGAGTGATATAACAAGACTTTCTGCCCAAGTTCAAAATGGTTTCTCTTCTTCAGGAATGCTCGTCTTGCCAATTGTTTTTCCTCCCCTAAGAGTGATTGCTTTGGCCTGTTCGTTCATTTTGGGGTTGACAACAACTTGGCCAGGAAACTTTCCAGGTTCTCTTTCATTTAAGGCAGTGGCTAATTGTCTCATTTGTTGCTCCAGATTTGCAATGGCGTTATTCGTTTTCTGCATAAACGCTTGAGTGCTTTGCGCCATTGATGTAACCATATCTTCAAGTGATGGTTTTGAAGGCTCAACTTGACCCCGATGTTGTGGTACTTGGGTAAAAGGCTGTTGCATTGGTTGATTATTACTCCACCTAAAATTTGGATGATTCCTCCATCCTGGATTGTAGGTAGAAGAGAAAGGATCATTACGTGGCCTTTGCATCTGATTCATGTTCTGATTTGGATAGGTGGTCAATGCATTGATTTGACCATCTAAGACAGCAACTTCATTTTGTGGGCAATTTCCCATGGCATGTCCAGGTGTACTACAAATAGTACACACCTGAGCTATTAGAATGATTAGCTGCTTCACCATATCTGTCAGATTGGCAATCTGAGCTTCCATGATTGAACTTGACTGTGCTTCATAGACTCCAACTTTTTTTTGCGGTTCTCTCACTCTATTGTAGCTCCATTGTTGAGAATTGGTTGATAGAGTTTCGAACATTTCCCTTGCTTGCTCGGCATTGTTATTCATCAGTCCACCACCAGATGTGGCGTCCACCATTTTTCGATCTGAATCCAACATCCCCTCATAAAAATATTGCATAAGAAGCCATTCTTGAATATTATGATGAGGACAAGAACTTAAGAGTCTCTTGTACCTCTCCCAATACTCATGGAATACTTCTCCATCATTTTGTTGAATGCTCACGATCTCTTTTCTTATTTTATTTGTTTTTTTGAGCTGGAAAGAATTTTGTCAAGAACTTGTTTGCCAAATATGTCCATGTTCTAATTGATCCTCTTTGTAAAGAGTGAAGCCATGTCTTCGATTGTTCCTTCAAACTGAATGGAAACAATCGTAGACGGACTTGCTCATCAGTTAATCCTCTTATTTTGATTGTAGAACACACATCAAAAAACTCTTTAAGATGCATATGAGGATCTTCTCCAGCATGGCCCAAGAATGTAGGTAATAAATGGATCATGCCCGACTTTAGTTCAAAATTGTCTACGGTAGTCTGGGGGTAGACAATGCATGAGGCCTGATCAGCTGCTTGAGGCACTGAAAAATCCTTAAGTGGCCTACTCATGTCAGTTGGTTCTTCTGCCATTTGGACTATGACTCTGGGACTTGTGACTGGTGACGTCAAAGGTGATATCTCAGGAGTTTGACGGTCTCTTTTTCGTTGTTGGCAAAATAGACGAATATCCGCTAATTTTGTGTCTAACGAGATGTTGTCACTCAATAAGTTCTCCGAATCTGAGCGGGACATGCATGTATCTGTATAATAGAAGAAAAAAAAATAGCAATGAGATATTTAGGTGGCAAAGCCAACCATAAACATAAATTAATATACAGGAAATTTAGAGGATGACAGTGTCAATCACAATCAACAAAATTAATGTAGTTAGTATACATTATATAAAAAATTAGGAGTTAGTATACAGTATATAAAAAGTTAGTATACATAAAAATAAAAATAAAAATAAAAACAAATTAAGAAAAATGGGGCGATTTGAGCCAACCACATTAATTAATAACCTTCCATATAGGAGGTGCTAAGATAAAAAAATATATATAAAAAAAATAATAATAAAAAAAAAAATAGTATACAGAATAAATAAAATGGGGCAGATAATGCCAACCATGTTAATTAATAACCTTCCATATAGGAGGTGCTAAAAAAAACTTAATATACAGAAAAAATAAAATGGGGCTGATAAGGCCAACCACAAAAAGAAAATACAAATAATTAAAAAGTTAGTATACATAAAAATAAAATGGGGCATATAAAGCCAACCATGTATAAAAATAAAAACAAATAAAAAAAATTAGTAATGTTAGTAAATATTAATGCATATTAATAGGCGGTAAAACCAGCCATTAATACTAATAGATATATAAATATATACATATATTAACAAAGGTAGGCGGTAGAATCGACCATTAATAAAATGGGGCAATGAAGCCAACCATAGTAATTAACAACAGTAATAAATAACTAAATAATAAACAAGAGTTAGTTGACACTGTATCAGAGAATCACTCCCCGGCAACGGCGCCAAAAATTGTTATGTCGTTAGTAACAATTTAATATAATCTTATAACTGTACAAATAATATATAATTGACAAGTAAAAGTCGATCCCACAAGGAGTGATACTAATAAATATACAACCTAACACTTGAATATAATTTACACATAATAGTAAAGGGGGGGGGGGGGGGGTTGTTTAAGTCTTATAACATAGAATAAAACAAACACATTAGTATTAAAAATAAGAATATTAAGTGACGAGTTTCAATTTCTAAAAATCCTTGCTAGGACTCACTATCCACCACAAAACAATCAAACAATTTATAAGAAATGGTAGATTGAAATTTTCAACAAGTATATGATGACAACATTCACAACAAGGTCATGGTCAAACTCAAGTTGTATGATTCTCTCTTAGGTGCATGTACAGTGCATGGTGTTTACCTCAGTACGTGTATTCTTAATTGAAATCTAGCATGGTGTTTGCATCAATTAACAATTAAAAACCCAATAGGAGTAAAGAGAATATGAATGTTACAAGAATCCTAATACATGGTGTTTGTACTTAGATATTCAAGAAATGATTTTTCATAATTCGTTTAACCGAATTATATGTTGCAAATAAGAACATATTCAACAGGGTAATTGATCTTGCTCTACAACAATTAACTCTAATACATGTTTCAAAGTTAGCTAATCAAAGAAACAAAAATATTAGAATTCAAATAACATGGAAAAATCAAAATCATCATTCTTATAAGAAAATTTGCAATCCACACCACACAACTTATATAATTGAAATCATGTTTAGGACTTCAAAGTTAAGCCCTAACTACAAAAGTTTAATTATACATAATCAAGCAAAATATAAAACATAAGAAATACAAGCTAAGGAATACAACCCTTTTCCTCCTTCTTTGTTCTTCCTCCAAAAGATTTCTTCTTCTTGCTTTGTTTCTTCAATTCTTCAAATCTTGGAATTTTGGAATCTTGAAATCTTGCTATCTTCAAAGACCTCATTTCCTTTTATAGACAAAATATTATGTAAATATCATGATATTTTAAATACAAAAATAATAAAATAAAAAATATCACACATATAAATATTATACAAATAAATATCACACATACAAATATCATGATATTTATTTAGGCAAATGATGGTGATGTCATGAATGACATATTTTTACTTATAGATAAAGAATTTCACAATTGCTTAGGTTAAATGACAAGGAAGCAAAATTTCATTTAAAATAATAAAGTGATGCCCAAAATAATATTTGAAGTTTAATGCACAAATACATCACTTTAAACCTTAATCATTTATAAATGCCTATATGTAATCAATTTTAGAATGTATATTCTGGCACTTATCAGCTACCGTAAAAAATCAATAGTACAAAATCAATTTACTGCTATTTTAAGTGAATAATTTTACTGGAATTTCATTTTGTATAAATGTACTAATAATTTTCACAAATGTACTAAAAATGTTGAAATATACCGAGATTTATAAAATGTATTGAATTGATGTTGATTCTTAACAAACAAGGTTATGAAAGGTGAGATTGTTGAAACAAATGAAGAGAAATAGTTGTTGACTCTGGCAGCACAACAAGAACAAGTTGTAGGCACTAATATGAATCAAAAACAAGAAGAAGCAACTACATCAAGAAAAAAGGAAAACAAATTGTTGAAAAAACTCAAGCAGAATCCAAAAGTACTAAAGAAACTGAAGTTGAATTTGAAGGAATTGAATCTGAAAGTGATGAAGACAATGAGGAATATCATTCTGACACTAATGAGACAAGTGAAGACACAGATAATGAAAGTAATGAAGAAACTCCATCTGACAATGATGAAGAAGTACAAAATGTTGATAATGAAAGCTTAATAGAAGCTAAATCTGCTGATGCTGAAGTAAAACAAAATGTTGTTGAGAACTCAAGGCAACAACCGTCGCCGATAACACCATTTTTTGATGATTACATGGACAATCAACATCATCTCTCTATTGGTGAGAACACACCAAATAAAGAACAACAAGCAGAAGCTCAAGAATAGCAATTAGAAACTGACAAACAGCAA
The DNA here is from genome assembly GCA_963580455.1 of Euonymus europaeus. NCBI lineage: Eukaryota > Viridiplantae > Streptophyta > Magnoliopsida > Celastrales > Celastraceae > Euonymus > Euonymus europaeus. Next base: position 8,395,315 of record OY756957.1, on the reverse strand, counting down.
GAATAAGGTTCAAAAAAAGCAAGTAGAAGCAAAAAAAACAACAATGAGAAGCTGAAGAACAGAAAGCAGAAGCCAAAGATGTGAAGATGAAAATTGTATAAATGGAGAAAGAACTAACAGATGCAAATGATAAACTGAAAACTTTGCTTGTCGAGAACAAACAACTATTTGCAAAGCTTGAAGAGAAGGCAGTTGAGGTTGCAGAGTTGAACCATGAGAATAAAAAGCTTACATGCACAGTTGACTCGTTGACCAACAAAATCAAATAGTTAGAAGCGAACATGAAGCTACAACAGCAGAAGAAAGATGCAGTTTTCGATAAACCTGCAAAAGATGTTCAAAATGATGAATCACAAAAGCTGGGGAATAAGCTCACTAGACAGAAGTAAGAGAAGATAAATATGTTGGAAGCTGAGCTTGATGAAGCAAAGAAGTCAAATGAACAACTTCTTGAACAAATTACTGAGCTCAATGTGTACAATATGACACAACAAGTAGTTGTTGATAAACAATCAAACGAGCAATCAGAACACACTGTGGAAAAAGATGCAACTCCAATTATGACTACAATGAGGACAAGGTCAATGGTCAGAAACATCAAAAATAGGACAAGACTTGAATAACAAGATTCAAAATTTGAATATGAAAAAAGGGCAAAAAAAGGGAAGACACTTGAAGCGGATTTCATTGATGTCGATGAATACCAAGAAATCAGAGAAGTGAAGAATAAAAGACAGAGAAAAACAACAACATTTTCCACATCAAGTGATGTGGCTCCTGTTCTGATCAAGAAAGTGACACAACAGATCTTGAAAAAAATTGAAACATTGAAAGGAACCAAGTAAGTCTTGGAAAAAACTTACCTTTAATAATTTAGTATATTTTTGAATTTTCTTTTCAAATTTTCACATTTTGTTACATAACTAATCAACATCATACTTTCAAAAAAACAGGTCGATTGTCTGGAACAATGAAAATGCGCTGTATTTCAATGACATTGAAACCTTGCTTCTAAATGCTCAAGTATCCAACAATGTAAGTATCTCAAATTCAAATGAAAACTGTTATTGCAATCTATTACTATAGTAAACCTCTGGAAATTCTTAGCTCTCACAACATCCACGTCAATTTTGATTTTCTTCTCTTGGATGACACATGGAGGCTTTATATATTGCAATCAAGACTTGATCTATCTATATCATCAATTGAAATATTAAGCATGCCACATAAGATTTATTTTGTTGCCCAAGCCACCACCTGGCTATTTTTATTTAAACTATTTTAATTTAATTTAGATTTGATGATATGTTTTTAAGCAATCAGAGAAACAAGAGGACACTTCACCTCTTCGCTTTCCTCTTCACGACGGTTCTCTTATCCATGATGAACAAACTTATCTTCTTCACATAATGGCTTGAACGGACCACATTTAGACTCCTCGACATGAGAACTCTTCATTCTCAACCATTCCCCCAACAATGTGTATATTGAAGATGTTCAAAAAATTTAGATCGCCAACTCAATTAGACAAACAATTTTAAGTTTCTCTATTTGTCATAGATGAGGAGGACATCTGGGAGACGGTTATGCCACAAATCACTTGAGTTTTAAGACAATCTTCAATTCCTCGACCGCTGATTTATGAAGTTCACGAAGTAAATGGGTAGAGATTTCTTCATCACTGTTGAAAGCTATGGAGGTACTTGAAAATTAATATGCAGACTTACTGTTTTTGAAGACTAATAGAAAAGTTCTCAGAGTACGTAAAACTTGTCTCAGTGTAGCTTGTTAATATAAATACAGCAGTAGTACTCTTTCCGATCAGTTTTAGTGACGTAATTGGCAATTCAAATCTGCAAACCACAAGCCACAATAACAATTTGAACAATTTCGTAAACCCGAGTTACGAACTTTGTCTCCCTCTCATTGTTAGTGCTGCAAAATTAGGATGAAATTTTTTAATGGGATGGAGTATTTATAGGAACGGTTTGGCTCGTTTTGTTTTTGACGCTAACAAAAAACTTCAATTTTTCAATGCGAACGTGAAACTTTTCAACTTTCATTGGCAATCGACCTTTTTCCCTCAGCCAAAAGGTAATATGTACCTGTCGTTGCAACCGACATTTTACCCCCTTTTTGTTTGCAGTTGCACCTTACCTGATGGTGGTTGTGATTCCTGTGGTGGAAGATCATAACTACCGCTTAATCTTACAAGTACCAAAATATAACAGAACCATCAGGAACCTACACAAAGTATTTCAGTGATAGGAGAGACGTGTTTGTACCACTACTGCTGCTTTGGTTGTAGCTCGATCATTGTAAATTAAAGAGAGAAAAACAGTGATCAGGCAAAATATACACCCCAGAAAATCTTTTCTGCTGTCTGGAATTGGATTCTATGCCACTAGCAGTTGCAAACTTACATCAGTTCCCCTCTATATCTGTGCACCAGGTGCGATAAAAGCCTCAATGCATAAGAGCATGCATCAAAGCCTCAATGCATTTAGCAACAACATTTGCATTACCAGGTGCGATAAAAGAAGATCAGGAAATGAGAAAGTCCACATGGTGGCATAACTATGGAACCATGATGCTCACAACCACCATATGAAGGAACGAAGCCAATGTGAGCTGTAAAACATAAAGCACGGGCTCACTTTACCAATAAACAGATTTCAAAACATTTCTACAAAGTACGACTTTAAAAAAAAAACTGACAAAACCGAAATCGAAACATTTGATAGTTCTTTTGTTAACAAAAATTTAAAATCACATATTTACACTAAAACTAACCAAAAACTCAATTGATAACTAAAAAACCATTCGATAACCAAAATGTCAAAAAAACCAATAGTTAAGACCCCTACTACAGAGAGAGTACTGGAAGATAGATGGGCTCAGTATGAATGAATTTCAGGGTTTATGCCGATGCCTAGGTTTAACAAGAATTTTATATATCCATGAATCACTTGCTAATATGTAGCAAAGAGTTCAGTATTTCCCACGTTGACTCTGAAAAAAGAGAAAAATCGACTTTGCTCTTTTGCTTTGCAATCAATTAAATGACCTCTCAGAAATAGCAATTGAAACAAGAGTATCCAGATACACCAAGTAAGGACACCAAATTTGCATCTCCTCATAGAGGTAATACCACCATAAGAACATTCTAGCAGAGCATTCATCGATTCCGTATCAAACTTTGATAAGGCGGAACATCAGTTCTTCTCTCACTTTGGTATCCATAAAACGACCTCTTTGAAACATCAAATCAAGAAGTTGACTGAATGCTTTCAATATTGAATATAAACCTCCCATCCTCTTCCTTAGGGATACAAAACCAAAATGAAGATTTTTGGTCAATTATAAAAAGTCCAAATACCTAAAAAATATCAAAGCATCCTTCATTCCTTTGATTGCAATGACTCTAAAAGCATAACTAGATACATGCAGTCATTTAAATCAAAACGTTTAAATAATCTGATTTTGACAATAAGTAGTTAATATTTTTTCTTTTTCGATAACTTTGGAACCCATCTTAAGGTTGAGGCACATTGGAGTATTGGACCATACTTTCAGAGTAAATTCTGGATTCAAACAGTCACCAAAAATTGACTAGAATCACTTTAAAAAAGGTGCTCCCGCAGAAATTCAAACCAAGAATCTCCAAGTTTACTGAAGGGGCAAGATTCTCATTCTCAAACCACAGTTTTACGCATTTTTTTCTCGAAAGAGGGGCGATAAAATTTCCTTTCAGGTTCAGTAATTTCAGCTAGCCAAGAGACAAAACTTTAATCTTTGTCTTATCCTTCCACTCATTTAGGTGCTTCGCTGCACTCTTTCAAGAGACCAACCAACAATCTCCATACTTTTATTGCCTACTCAGAGACCCAAATTTACATATATTACACCCAGTCAACCAAAATATATTTCAAGGTAACACACAAATGGATTGAGAACTTACAAATCTGAAGGAAAATAAACGTAGAAGATAATTTTATGAAAAATCCAACGAAATGATGGCACGATTTAGATTCGATATAGTAAAAAGGGAACTTTTCTTGCATGGAAAATGAAATATAGTAAAAAGGGATATAATCCATATCCAGCTCCATATCTATCTGCAAATCAGGGCCAATGGCATCACACCCTCACCTCAGAGATCAGCGGATCTACCGCATTATTTGAGTGAAATAGTCTAAGTAGCACAATGGTATTATTCGAGACAGACAGGCTCAGTTTCAAGAAAATAATGCGCAAGGAAATTTTTAAGGCACTGCATCCAAAAGACTGTCTTAAAAGTGACAGATGACTAGCTAAATTATTTTGTAAATATCGTAGCAAACAGTAGTAATTCCCAAGTATTTACTTTGATAAAGAGAAATAAGCTGATTTTAATAATAAGTAAGCATTTTTCTTTTTGGATCGCATTGGAACCTGTCCGATACTTCGATGTTGAGAAATACTGGACCCATACCTGTAGATTAAACTCTAGATAGTAGCAGTCACCCACAAATGACTTGAATCACTTTAAATCAAAAAGTGCTTCAGAAGAGGTTCGAACCAAGGATCTCCAAGTTTATCAATGGCACTAGATTCTCATTCTCAAACCACAGGTTATGCAATTTTCAATTAAAAAGTGGCAATTTAGAGACACTGGATTGTGGCCAGAACAATTATAAGGTAACTGCTGCATAAGATTTCCTTTCAATATCAGAGGAAACTCAGGAAAGTTCACCAATTTGAGCCAGCCAAGGCAACACTGTACTATTTTTTTACTTACCCTTCCACTCATTTATGTGTATCACTGATTCACTATATTCCGTCAAGAGACCAACCAACAACCCTCATATTCTTATTGCCTGCTCAGGGACTTTATTTACATAATCTCACACCCAGTCCATCAAACAATCGTTTAAAGGTAAAAATGCATGGATAAGGGACCTATCAAGAGATACATCTCACTTTTCTCCAAAATTAATAATTCAACTCACTCTAATATCAATTTATTGGGGGCAACGAACTCAAAAGTGGGCCGCCAACAACTGTCAAAATCATACAACATCAATAACCCATAACTTCAAGCCACATGGTTCCGGTCACGAATAGTAAAAAATGTAAACAACTCTCATGCACAAGGCACCGCAATGGATAAAGTCAGTATAAATGGCACTAGATAGTAGCAGTCACCACAAATGACTAGAATCACTTTAAATCAAAAAGTGCTTCAGAAGAGGTTCCAACCAAGGATCTCCAAGTTTATCAATGGCACTAGATTCTCATTCTCAAACCACAGGTTATGCAATTTTCAATTAAAAAGTGACAATTTAGAGACATTGGATTGTGGCCAGAACATTTATAAGGTAACTGCTGCATAAGATTTCCTTTCAATATCAGAGGAAATTTCACCAATTTGAGCCATCCAAGGCAACACTGTACTATTTTTTTACTTACCCTTCCACTCATTTATGTGTATCACTGATTCACTGTATTCCATCAAGAGACCAACCAACAACCCTCATACTTTTATTGCCTGCTCAGGGACTTTATTTACATAATCTCACACCCAGTCCATCAAAAAATCGTTTAAAGATAAAAATGCATGGATAAGGGACCGATCAAGAGATACATCTCACTTTTCTCCAAAAGTACTAATTCAACTCACTCTGATATCAATTTATTGGGGGCAACGAACTCAAAAGTGGGCCGCCAACAACTGTAAAAATCATACAATATCAATAACCCATAACTTTAAGCCACATGGTTCCGGTCACGAATAGTAAAAAATGTAAACAACTCTCATACAAAAGGCAACGCAATGGATAAAGTCGGAACCGGATATAATATACGCAGATCTTACCCCCATAATATGTAGGGAGGCTGTATCAAGACATGAATAAGAGAAACACAAAACCAATGTAGGATGATACTTCCAACCAGGTATGTGGCTAAAACATCACATATTTAGGAGTGGAAGAGCATTGTAAAGAACAACATAAAATAACATACCTTCTGTCAAACATCGTAAAATACAACATAAAATAACATCCAATTTCTCAGGGCCAGCCTCAGATGCAACAATATCATGTACTATCACAACATCAACTCTGAATTCAACAGCTTATGATTTATATGCAACAACAAACATCGTAAAATACAGCATAAAACAACATACCTTCTATTAGGGCAAGCCACAGATGCAACAGTATCACCTGCTGTCATAACAACTTTTTTGAATTCAACAACCCACAATTCATCTACAACAACATGCTCTGATTTAATTAATGGCTGAGCAGAAGCTAAATGCAATGCCATAAAGCACCACAACTTAAATCAGAGAGTATTTCACTATCTGTTGTCAGCAATTCCAACAAGGCATTAGCTGACTTCATACTTAAAAGTGGACTGCTCATCTAATGACCAGTACTCTCAGCAACAAATCTGAAATATAAATGCAGCTGGACATTGTTATAATGGACCAACTGAGCAACAAATAAAGCCTAGAAGGAAGAAATTTAACTCCTAATAATAATCACTCAAAATCCCATGCATGATCCGGGAGACAAAATGCCTGAACAACTCACCCAGAACTGCTTGATCCATCATTGACCTTCAATTTCCTGATAGTACGATGACATTCTGTACGATTTGGGCCTGTCTTAATAAATTGCAAAAGGTGAGCATGTACTCTAAGTCTCTAACGACCAAAAGTGAGCCTTATAATTACATTACATGAATAACAATTGAAGAAGGGGAAAGAGATGGATGTTTTGCAACCGTGAAGGATGAGGGTTACTAGATTTCCAGGGAGTCCAAATGCAAGAATCTTCTTTGCCACAATATTGTCTGCCGATTTCACGATTACCACTATGAATGTCAAATGTTTCCCTGGTTTCATTTGAACCTAAATCAAAATCAATGCTATGCTATAATAAGATAAGAAAGAAAGAAAAAAGTCGTATATGAGAGACACTGTCAATAAAAACATATTCTAGTTCGTTAAGTTCTCATAATAGAACTTATTAACTGCATATTCAGAGGACCTCAAGACTTATTCTAGAACTGCATATACCAGTCCTATATCCTTTTTTGGAAGAATTTACAAAGCCTCAGTAAATGAAATGATAAATAAGCAAACAACGCACCATATGCAATGCAGCTTTTCTGATGTCCAAACTCTGCCTAGCCACAACTTAGACGTTTTGCAGGTTCCACAAGATCATCTCCAGTAGAAAGCACATCAATTGTTGGTTTAGGATATACCTAGATAAAAGCATTATATATCATTGGTTCAAGTAAAAGCACAAATGAGTGACATTATATACCTTCACCAGTAGTACACCCAAAGTAGCAAGTACGCCAATTTCGATAGCAGCAACTCTTTCTCCGAATTTTAACAATACAGCATCTTTCTCAATGTGACATCACTGGCAAACAGAAACTTGTATGAGAATCTACGCTACATCAATGAAAGATACGTTAAAATGTAATGAGTAGCCAACAGGAGTTGGAGTAAATTGAAGTTTTTCAAAGTCAAAAACAAAAGGCATAATTTTTTTGGGTTGAAAAGGTGCATTCTTAATTTTATTGGTTATAAGTTTTGATGTTAATTTCATCTCATAGAAAGATGCATGCTAAATACATAAGGCAACACAAAGATCTTGCCTGAACTCACCTGGAAGACATACCGCTCAAACTTCTTGATCCATCATTGACCTTCCATCTAATGATAGAAGGATGAAATTTTGTACGATTTGGATCTGTCTTAAGAGATTAGGTGAGCCTGTACTCTATATGAAATACAAGAAGCCTATAATTTTAAATTACACAAATAAAAATTGAAGCAGGGGAGAGAAGAAGAGAGAGAGATGGGTGTTTTTCTAGCAACCTTGAGGAGTGAGGGTTAGGCCAATCAGAAAGAAAACGGATAGCAGGGACTACAAAGAGATGAAAATAAACTACACTGCTGAGAAGATTTCCAGGTAGTCCAAACGCAAGAATCTTGTTTGCTGACTTTATGGTCACCACAAAGAATGTCAAAGGTTTCCCTGGTTTCATTCGAACCAAAACCAGAATCAATGTTGGAGTAAAATAAGAAAAAAAATAATATATTTGAGGGACATTATCCATCCCAAAAGCTTATAGAAACGCCAGACTTTTGTAATTGAATTATTATTTCTATAATCCCCCACCCCCTAAAACACACATACACACGCATATATTGGGAACTCACAGTCAATTATGTTAGAAAAACAAGTAAAATATTTTATTTTAATCAGTAATTGTCCAGTTCTGTACTCAGGACTTGACACCAGAAATTGCTCAAATACAATGTCAAATGCCTCAAAAGCTAAAACAAATTGGATTTGTGAGATTTATCATTTATATAATTCATTTAATACTACATCAGGGCACACAAATTTAACTCGATACATGCTCATATAGGACAATCCAGTCAAACAACCATTGCCTGGTGGCAATTGACCAACATATACAGTTATACACAAAGTTAAAATTCTATGACGGAGTGAGGGTGAATGAGAGAGAAGCAGAAGGCTCAGTAGCTAACCTTGTTATAATGTACAGTCCCACTTTTTTCAAGCAATGGCTTGCAAAAATCTCTTCCCCTATGGAAACGCCTCCAGATGTGAGAAGAATGTCAATCCTAGAAGAAATGAAATGATATACAAGAAAATAAAGAACCATATGCAATGCAACTTTTCTTATTTACAAACTCTACCTGCCCACGACTTAGATGCTGGATCCACAAGCTCATCTGCAGTAGAAAGCATATCAATTGTTGGTTTAGGATATACCTGAGTAAAAGTATTATTATATATCATTAGTTCATTCTACATTAATTACTTATGAGCAACATAACTACCTTCACAACAAGGCTCCTTCAGAAGCATCATTCACTTCCGACAAGAGTACATAGTCCATTACAAGACCTCCAAGGACAAATTCAAAGAATGATACAAATACAATGATTAACTACGATTCTAGACTATATTCATCATGTCATGTGTATGGTACTCCTTTCAATAAACTGTTCATAATATGTTACAAAAGGCAGCCAATAATTTCTAAAAGCCCCATAGAGTAAATTAGTAAAGCACTTATTTTGTGCTTACCAAGAAGTCATAACTTTCGTTCTATTTTTAGAAGTTTCAACATAGCTACTAGTGCTCCCTCAAGTTCGGGTAAATCAAAAGACAATCTCTCATATGGCTCAGTGGACTCAATAATTTTTTTGGTTTCTCATTTTTTATAAGCTTGTAATAATATAGCCATTAAATTGGTTTCATGAAGACCAAAAACTGCAACCTGCAAAGACAATCTATCATATGGCTCAATAGACTCAATAAAATATTCTTCCTTCTCGTTTTTATAGGCTCGTAATAATATAACCCAGAAATTGGTTTCAAGAGCAAAAACTTCAACCTCCAATGCATTGCTTTGAATGCATAGATTCTGACAATCTCTTAAATGGCTTATTGGACTCGATAAATATTTTTCCCTCTTGTCTTTATAGGCTACTCTTGTCACGATATAACAAATAATTTGATTTCAAGGATGAAAACTGTTTAGTGAACTGCAACTTCCAATATTGCTTTCAAAGCATGCAATCTGTTGCCAGCCTTACTGATTAAAGAACTTGTTAATATTGATTGGAGATACGTGGATCCAAACTAAAACAGTTTTTGCTCTGTTTTGTAATTAAGGGTAACTGCAACTTCTATTTTTAGTTTGCCTATTTCACATTCAGACCAATGATAAATTATTCACGGACTCGCTCAACCTTTTCTGAAATATAGAGGAAATAGACTGTAAAACCATATGTACATCAGTAGCACAATACCTTAACATCACGACTAAAAGCACATAACCAGTTTGACTGACAACAATTCGATCATCACCCGATCAGTGAGCAAGGAAGAAAAAGGAAACGGGTTTCTCTTTTAGACTGAAGCGAGCAAGGAGGAAAAAGCCAAGCCCTCGAATATCCTACGCCAAAACAATACCGAAGCATCGTAGTTCAATCTCGAGAGCCTCTTCTGGTGAGATAATTGCAGACCCTAACAATTTGAACAATTTTTTAAACCCAGATACGAACTCTGCATCCCTCTCGTACTGAGAAGAGAAGGGTTGAAATTTAAATTAAAGGCTAAATGATGTGCTGTATGGAGGACACCTGTAGCTACTGTGGACATCAGATTCTTTATGGCTGTGGGTCTAAAAGAAATTGATTGGACCAGGAGAAAATAAATTGGTCCAGCCCAATTCATATCATGTACATTCGCATACAAGGAAAGTTCATCTTGTTAACATCTATGAGTCCAATTAACATAAAAAGAAAATGCTTACAGAGTCTGATAATCTGATAGCTTTGTCAATGGATGATACCTGGAATAACAGGACCTGGATAAACAATTTCATCTGGTTCACCGCATGCAACAACGGTAAGCAGAATTTGCATAAAATTCTTATTCTTACTCTCTGTTTCTCCAACATTAATAAACACTACTCGCTGTTTTGGTGATCAATGGCAGTGGCAAATGTAATATTCTTGGAATCACCAGCAAGGGTAAACTTTTCTTATTCAAATACTCCATCTAACTATAATCACAACCAGAGACAAAAGTACGACAGACTCTTTGATCATATGTGCCTTGAACTCAGATCAAACCATTGAAGCCGTCCATCAGAATTGTGACTTTGAAAGAGAAGCATCTACAGATGAATGTATTTAATATGGAAAAAAAGGCCTTCACTGAGAAGGGACACGCTGATTTTTACAATATTATTCTCCATTTTGCCTTCATTAAAGCTGCTTATATTTTTCATCTTATGACTCAAAATACAAACACATGGTACATTAAAATTCCATGCTTTCTAGCTTCGGAGCCTCATTCACAACAAATTTTGTCCTCTAGCACCCAATACCAACAATTTTTCTCAAAACCAGCAGCTAGCATCTACCTGTTTTGAGATATAAGCCAACGAATATGACTATCAAATATCCCACTCATCATCAATGGTGATTTTACCTTTCCAGTGAATATCATAGAAATATCGTATATAAGGAATATAATAGAGATGACAAGCTAAATTATGATTCTGCAAATATTGTAGCAGTGAGTGTACTATTGACAATGAAAAAATCAACCTACCTCTTTCGCTTTGGCATCAATTAAGCAACCTCAATTAAGCAACCTCAATTAAGCAACCTCACAGAAACAGCGATTGTGGCCATAACATTTTATAAGGTAACTGCCGCAAAAAATTTCCTCTCAACATCAGTAAAAAAAAAGTTCATTAATTTGAGCAGCAAAGACAACACTTTACCCTTTTCTCTAATCCACCCACTCATTTAGGTGCACTACTTCGAGTGACCAACCAATAAGCCTCATACTCTGATTGCCTGCTCAGGGACCCAAATTTACATAACTTACATCAAGTCCACCAAAAGATCATTTTAACGTAAATATGCATGGATAGGGTACCTATCAAAAGATACACCACTTTTATTCAAAACTATTGAAGCAAAGAGCCCAAAAGTGGTCCGCCAACAACTGTAGCCACGTGGTTCTGAACATGAATAGTAAAAAATGTAAAGAACTCACATGCACAAGTCTCACATTGGACGATGTACAGAGATTTTACCCCAAGTAATATGCGAAGAGACTATTTCTAAACGTGAATAGTACAGACATAAAATAAATGTAGGATGATACTTTCAATCAAGTGTCTGACCAAAACACCACGTCTTTAGGAGAGGACAAGCATCACAAGCTTCAGACAAATTAACCATTATAAGCATTGTAAGAATACAACATAGAGTGACATACCTCCTAGGCTCCTATCAAGGTCAGTCCCGAATTCAACAGTGTCACTTAGTATTATAACAAATAATTCTAAATTCAGCAGCTTGGGAAAAAAGAATTACCCTACCTTTTGTTTCATCACTTAGACTCTAGCCTAATTAGTTATAAGATCAAACAATTATTACCCCTCACGTTTGTCCACCAGTTCTACATATTTGGAACCTAAAATAAGGTTTATCAAATGTAATTATGTAAACCAAAAGTGGAAGGAATTACCAGGTAGTTAATCACTTGAACACACATATTTTCTTCCATCATTTACTTGGAGAAATACATGGTCTGAGACTCATGTAGCCATAAGCGCCTTCTCTGCTAGATCGCTCTCCTGTAAGTTTTTTTTCTACAACTTTACAATCTGAAATGATACAACTCTTGAAAAGAGCTAAATCGACAAAAGGGATAAGCTGAAAATGTGAAACTCCCAAAGACATTGGCCTATCAACCCCACTCTAGCCCATGCAGAAAAGGCACAAGACTGACCACAAAATAAAACAAAAGGGGATAAAACCGGAAATTATGTAACATGTACCACTGCTTTTCTGAACCTGAATCAATATTTGTACTTGTTTTCATTCAGCTGAAGCAACTTCAATTAGTTTGGTGTACTCAACTTGAACAACTGCATCAGTTAAGATGAGGAAATAAACCTGATAGAATTTGAAATTTAAATTACATCCTTCCATGTTTGGTAAAACATTGTCAATTAAGACAAAAATGTTAAAACTTTTGCACTAGATGTAATAATTCTTGCAGCTTGCACTGCTTCCCCAATCACAAGGCCATGCTTTACAGAGGTACGAATTCTTTATTCTTAAAAACATAGTTCACATACTCACTTATTTGTGCTTCCCAAGAAGTGAGAACTGTCAATACTTCCTCATTTTTGGGTAAATAGAAAAACAATCTCTCGTATGGCTTAGTGGACTCAATAAAATATTTTGCCATAACACAACCAATAAATTGGTTTCAAGAACAAAATCATTTACGATAACTGCAACTTCCAATGCAATGCTTTCAATGCGCATTTCTAACCATCTCTTATGTGGGTTTTGTGGACTCAATAAATATTTTGCCCTTCTGCTTTTATAGCCTCCTCTTGTCACAATATAACCAATAATTTAGTTTGACGCATGTTTAGTGTAACTGCAGCTTTCAATGCATGCATATTTATCGAGTCCTCTAACCTTACTGATTAAACAACTTGTAAGAATGATTGGAGATATATGTTGAAGGGCAACTGCAACTTTTATTTTCAGTTTGCCTATTTCACATATGGCTTAGTGGACTCAATATCAATCTATCAGACATTACCCACATTAGGCTCTGCATTGATCCAAAAACGTCATGCAAACCCTACCAAAAAATCTGGAATCTGAATTTTTGATGCCCTGATACAATAACAACTGTAAGCAAGTAGATCCATATCACTCGAGCATCTAACCAAGCGCTCTGTAATTTGAGAAAGCAAGAATATATGAAAACAGGAAAAATCATACCGTTATGATGACAACCAACATAAGAAAATAATGATTAACCCTACAAATCCAAACAAACCAGCGACAACCAGAATCCCGATTGTAAAGGCAATCAAGTCCTCCAATTTAATTTTGATGAACACGACCAGAATTACCAAACCCTAGATCTTCCAAAAAGAACCTACAAAAATGATAATCAGAAACTCAATTGGTTTTTGATCTAGAATTCAAAATAACAAACTCTGTAAGAACCACTACCCATGATGAACCCCGACAGTCACAGTCATGAATCATCATGAATAATTAGAAAAACCTAAACCCACAAAAGCCAATCTTCATAGGCTGCACACTTTTTTATCATAAGCATTCACACCAAAATGTTCCAAGACTCCGCATTTTTTGACAATTGAGTTGTAGTTATGAAGTATTTCTTGATGCCAGATGGTGTGCTCAAATGTGATTGAGTTTGCAAACTAAATTTGATCACAAACAATCGCACCAAAACCTTCTGAGGCTCCGCATCTTTTAACAATTGAGTTGTAGTTATAAAGTTTTGCTTGGTGCGAGATGTTATGCTTAAACTTGGTTGAATTCGCAAACTCATATCGATCACAAGCAATCACACCAAAACCTTCCGAGGCTCCACATCTGTTGACATTTGAACCTTATGAGGTTCCCTCATCTTTGGACAACTGAGTTATAGTTAAAAAGTTTTGCTTGAACATATGGTGTGCTTAAACATGATTGAGTTTGCAAACTCATTTCAATTGCAAGCATCCACACCAAAACCTTCTGAGGCTTCGCACCTTCTGATACTTGAGTGGTAGTTTGCATAATGCCACATAGTGCGGGTAAGCTTGACTGCATTTGGAAACTCATTTTGATCACAAGCAGCACCATAACCTTTTGAGGTTCCACATCTTTTGACAATTATGTTCAAGTAAGTTCGAGAAAGACTAACCTGGACCTCAAGTAGTCACAATGGAATGAGAATATAATGTCTCTTTTAATGGACCTAATGATTCACAAATTTGTCAACACCATAACTTCCAACTGTCACCAAACTAACCATAATAAGAGCTCTGGCCACATAAATATTATTTATAACTGAAGGATAGTACTTAACCTCGCTCAATGGATGCAATCCATGCTACTTCCAAGAACAATAACCCAAAAGCCACCTTCCCATTTAGAGTAGACGAGGATAGAATCGTTCTGGGAACTAATAATTCAAAAGTTGCTCAACATCGTACCTTCCGACTATAACTAAAGTAATTGTAATAAGAACTCTGGCGATATATGTTTTTTATAACAACTGAAGGATAAATATAACTCCCTCTCAAAGGACCACATAGAAAAAGGCTGGAATACACCACAATCACAGCCACATTGAAGTTCATTAAATTATAAAGGGCAATCAGAAATCATCATACCTAGAAAATCGAAGCTGGAAACATAAACATAATATATATTTATATATATATAGAAATCAACAGAAAGTAACAAAAAAAGCTGGAAGTCTACACAATACAGATCAAATAAAATTCATTAAATTGTCAAAAATAGCTATTTAGAAAGAGAAAATATATCAATGATATGTGAAGAAACTGTATGTAAGATGATACTTCAACCGAAGTGTGTGACTAAAAACCACACGTTTAGGAGAGGATGAGCATTACAAGCTTCAGACAAATGACACAAATCAACCATTAAGCATTGTAAGAATACAACATAGAGTGACATACCTCCTATCATGGCCGGCCAAGCCAAGGATGCAACAGTATCACTTACTCTCAGAACAAACTCTGAATTCAGCAGCTTGGGTACCCTACCTTTTGTTTCATCACTTGCACTCAAACCTTATAAGTTATAAGATCAAACAATTATTACCCCTCTCGTTTGCCTACCAGTTTTACGTATTTCGAAACTATAGTAAGGTTTATGAAATCAAATGTCAACCAAAAGAGAAAGGAATTATTACGTAGTTAATCACTTGAACACAAATTTTCTTCCATCATGTACTTGAGCAATATATGGTCTGAAAATTATGCTGTCATAAGCGCCTTCTCCACTATGTAAGTTTTCTTTGCTACAAGAGCCAAATCGACAAAAAAAGGATCGGCTGAAAATGATGTGAAACTCTAAAAGGCATTGGCATATCAGCCCCACTATAAACAGTGCAGGAAAAACACAAGACTAACCACAAAGTAAAACAAAAGGGGATAAGACTGGAAATGATGTAACGTGTACCACTAATAGCATATCCAAGCCTTTTTGAACGTGCAACAATATTTGTACTTGTTTTCATTCAATTAAAGCATCAGCACCATCAGATATTGGTTATGAGGATATTAAAAAAATCCAAAAGGACAGGAAAAGCAAGTCAAAGAAAGTCGATAGTAAGTATAAATAGACCCCACAAAAATATCCTGAAACTGAAACTGAATATAAAACTTGATGCTACTTTGTAGAGCAGTCAATAAAAGGAAATAAACATGGCCCTTGGTTGGTAAAGCTCTGTCAGTTAAGACAAAAATGTTAAAACTTTTGCATTAGATGTAATAATTATTGGACCTTGCACTGCTTCCCCAATCACTAGGCCATGTTTTACAGCATCATGAATTCTTTATTCTCAAAACCATAATTCACGGTACTCACTTATTTTGTGCTTCCCATGAAGTCAGAATTGGCAATGCTTCCTCATCTTTGGCTAAATAGAAAAACAATCCCTCATATGGTTTAGTGGACTCAAGAAAATATTTTGCCTCTTCTTTTTTATAGGCTCATTTGTCATGATATA
The DNA here is from genome assembly GCA_963580455.1 of Euonymus europaeus. NCBI lineage: Eukaryota > Viridiplantae > Streptophyta > Magnoliopsida > Celastrales > Celastraceae > Euonymus > Euonymus europaeus. Next base: position 8,379,155 of record OY756957.1, on the reverse strand, counting down.
ACCAATACATTGGTTTCAAGAATAAAATCGTTTACTGCAACTGCAACTGCAACTTCCAACGCTATGCTTTCAATGGATGTATTCTGACCATCTCTTATATGGGTTTAGTGGACCCGATAAATATTTTGCCCTTTTTCTTTTATAGCCTCCTTTTGTCACAATATAACCAATAATTGGTTTCACAGGGGAAAATTCCTTAGTGTAACCGAAGCTTCCAATGCAATGCTTTCAATGCATGCATATTTATCGGAGTCCACTAAACCTTACTGATTAAACAACCTCTCAAGAATGATTGGAGATATGTAGTGAAGGGCAACTGCAACTTTTATTTTCATTTTGCCTATTTCACATATGGCTTAGTGGACTCAATATCAGTCTATTAGACATTACCCACAGTAGGCTCTGTATTGAAACGTGGTACAAAAAATAAAAATACTGCCCGAAAAATCTGGAATCTGAATTTTTGATCCCCTGATACGATAACAATTGAAAGCAAGTAGATCCATATCAGTCAAGCATCCAATCAATGATAACAATTGTAAGCAAGTAGATCCATATCACTCAAGCATCCGATTAACAATAACAACTATAAGCAAGTAGATCCATATCATTCAAGCATCCAACCAAGCCATCTGTAATTCGAGAAAGCAAGAATATATGAAGCCAGCAATAAAAAAAATGAAAAATCATATCGTTGTGGTGAAAACTGCCATAAAAAAATAATCATCAACCCTACAATTCCGAACGCACCAGCGACAACCAGAATCCCGATTGTCTTGGATGGACAATCAAGTCCTCCAATTTAATTTTGATGAACCCAACAAGAATTATCGAACCCTAGATCTTCCAAAAAGAACCTACAAAAATGATAATCAGAAACTCGATTGATTTCAGATCTGGAATTCAAAATAGCAAACTCTGTAAGAACCACCACCCATGATGAACATCGACAGTCTCAGTCGAGAATTATCATGAATAATTAGTAAAACCTAAACCCACAAAGCCATCTTTGGAGTCTGATCACCAGGACCCCAAAAGATAAACTTCGTGAATGTTTTTGAGGAGCGTAATCGAGAACATTTGAAGATTCTAGAATCGATAGACAACTAGCAGTGGACCAGTGGTTTGGTTACCGATGACGCCCACGGTCAAGATTTAAATATAGCTAGCTTTACCTTGTCTCATTACATATGTATTTTGTTATTATTTTTTAAATATTCCATTTTATGTTGTCACATAAGACTCATCACTCAAGCAAGTCAAACCAACCCACACTTCTGCACGTGCTGCATTACCCAAGTGTCTTTGGGCTCTGGGCTTGCTTGGTGTCAAATTTGCAGCCCACACCTTCACGGTCACGCTCTAATTCTAAAAATTTCTCATGAAAAAACAATTCACAACTAATTACAGCTCATTTATCTGTTTTTTCAAAATCAACTCAGCCACAACCCAAAAGCTTCTCGGACAGGAGGTTGGATGGAGAACGAGCTTCCAGCTCGATGGCTTCGTCTCCCTGGCTAGTAGTCAGGAACTTTTGCTTTTCAATGCCGATTGTGATGAGGGTTAAGCCGATTTACCTTAAGTTCTACCACTAGAAAATTCAAACCATTATGGAGAAAATAAGAAAGAAGATACTGAAATAGTTCAAGAAGAAGTTTGTATTGAAAGAAAACAATTCATAGATAGAAGCACAGACTTACGGAAGCATTTCTTACAGACCAAGAAGAAGAAGATTTCTAAATATAGCAAAACTAAGACTGATGACCAACGGTCATCAAAATAAATAAAGCAATAAACTATGCTGTCTTGTCTTCATTGGTAGAAGACAACAACAAGAAAAACGACATCGTTCCAGAGGAGGGAACTAAAAGATCAAAACGACATCACTTCTCTAACACCCTCCATCAAGCTTAACTTCATTGTCTATCAAGTTAAGCTTGGACTGCAAAAAATTCTAGTTGAGCAACAGTCATAGGTTTTGTGAAGATATCTGCTGGTTGTTGACTCGTGTGGATATGCTTCAATTCAATCAATTTCTTCTCAACCTTTTCACGAACAAAGTGGCAATCGATTTCAATATGCTTCGTCCTTTCGTGAAAAACTGGATTCGTTGCTATATGAATTGCTGCTCTGCTGTCACAGAAAAGGGAAACAGACTTGATCATAGGATTTTGTAACTCATTCAGCAAAGTGTTGATCCAAACCAGCTCACTAGTCACAGAAGCAATTGACCTGTACTCTGCTTCTGCTGAGGATCTAGATACAGTTGGTTGTTTATTTGACTTCCATGCTATTAAAGCACTGCCCAACATAACATTATATCCAGTAGTTGATCTTCTGGTGTCAGGGCATGCTGCCCAATCTGCACACAATAGGCAGTAACAAGGGAAGTTTGCTGAGCAGGAAAGAACAAAGTTTTATTTATAGTTCCTTTCAAAAATCTAAGAACTCTATGAGCAGCCTTGAGATGTTGATCTGTAGGGAAGCGCATGAATTGACTAAGAGTGTTGATGGTGAAGCTGAGATCTGGTCTGGTTAGAGTCAGGTACATCAATCTTCTCACCAGTCTCCTGTCATCATTGGTTCTTGCAATGGCTCCCCTTGAGTATTAGACAGCTTTGAATTGGTGTCCATAGGTGAATTTATGGTGTTGCAATCCCTGAAATTAGTATCAAGCAACAAATCTAATATATATTTCTTCTGGCAGATTGTCATTCCTTTATCAGTATGGTTTATTTCCAATCCTAGAAAGTATTTCAAGTTTCCTAGATCTTTAACCTTAAAACAACTTCCAATGTATTGCTTAATTTCTTCTATTAGTTTTAAATTGTCACCTCCAATTGCCATGTCATCTACATATAACAAAAGCATTACTCTAAAACCATCTCTTCTATAGGTAAACAAAGAGTAGTCACATTTTAATTGAATAAAACCAAAATCTATCAGTGCCTTTTTACATTTTACATTTCATTGTCTAGAGGCCTGTTTTAAACCATACAAAGATTTATTTAGTTTACATACAAACTTGTTTCCATGAGTTTCATACCCTGGTGGCATTTTCATGTAAACATCCTCATCAAGATCTCCATTGAGAAAGACATTGTGCACATCTAAGTGGTGCACTGTCCATCTGTTGGCAGCTGCTAAAGCTAGAAAAATTCTAACTGTGACCATCTTAACTACAGGAGAAAAAGTTTCTTGATAATCAAAACCTAAAGTTTGATTAAAACCTTGAGCTACAAGCCTTGTCTTGTACCTTTCAATAGAACCATCTGGATTGTATTTAATCTTATATACCCATTTAGACCCTATTGCTTTTCTACCCTTAGGTAACTCTACTGCTGTCCAAGTTTTATTTTCATTCAATGTTGCTATCTCTGAGTTCATAGCTTCACACCATGCTTTACTTTTGGATGCTTCAATATAGTTTTTAGGTTCATGATGAGAACTAATAGTAGCAATAAAATGTTCAAAAGAAACAGCAGGAGTATAAATAGTATTAGTATGAATAGAGAAAGCAGATTCTAATGCAGAAACCTTTGATAGGGGTAATTTAGATGCAGCATAAGAATTTGTATGATGTGTATGTGGAACCGCATTGCAATCATAATCTTTGAGATATCCAGGAACTTTCCTAACTCTTTTCTGATTTCTATTTATTTGAGATTGATCCTCAGACTCTATATGATTTTTTTCAGAAGAGATGTTAATATTATTATCTTTGGTTAAGGATACAGTATCTTTAATAGGCAAGGATGCAGCATCCTTGAAAGGATATTTGTTTTCATGGAAAACAACATCCATTGACAAGAAAATTTCATTGGTTTCAAGATCCATAAGTCTATAACCTTTTACATTGCATGGATATCCTAAGAAAACACAAACTCTAGCTCTGCTTTCAAATTTTGTTTCTTGATGCTTTAAAATTTTAGAAAAACATAAACAACCAAAAGTTTTAAGAATCTCATAATCAGGTTTAGTTCCATATAATATACTGTAAGGGCTTCGTTTGTCTAATATCCTTGATGGTAATCTATTTATTAGATAGGTTGCAGTTAACACACAGTGACTCCAATACTCATATGAAATTCCAGACTGCAATTTGAGAGCTCTACTCACATTTAATATATGCTGATGCTTTCTCTCCACCACCCCATTTTGTTGGGGTGTGTAAGGGCTAGTTTTCTGGTGAAGAATACCTTCCTTATTGTAAAATTCATGCATGTCAAACTCTAATCCATTGTCAGTTCTAATAACTTTAATTTTGGTATTAAACTGATTTTTGACATAGCTATTAAAATATTCTATATGTGATCGAGTCTCAGATTTGTTCTTTATTAAAATGACCCAAGTAGCTCTAGAGAAATCATCTACTATTGTTACAAAGTACTTATAACCATCTTCAGATATAATAGCATTTGGTCCCCAAATATCAATGTGAATTAAATCAAAACAGGCTATACTTCTTGTCTGACTTAATGAAAAAGATCTTCTCTTAATTTTAGCCATAACACAAACTTCACAGTCATTACAATTTTCAACAAAATGATTTCCTAACATATTTGAAATCTTAACAGAAGGATGACCAAGCCTATTATGCCATCTATGACTATCCATTACAATATTTATCAAAACACTTTTCTTCTTTTCTGGCTTGAGATCTTCAAGTAAGAAGTACAAACCACTATGCACGGTTCCTATCTCACTCCTCTTCAATGTGATTATATCCTACAAGGTACATGAGTTGTGGGTGAAAACCAGTGCATAGTTTTGATTTGCAAGTAATTTACTTGTAGAAATCAAGTTAAAATTGAAACTTTTCACACATAAGACTCCTGACAATTTCATCTTATTCTTTAGAGTAATATCTCCTATATGACTTATTTCATGTTTTGTTCCATCAGGTAATGTCATGAATGCATTATATAGTTTCCTAGATGTATCAAAATAATCAAGCACACACAATGTGATCAGATGCTCCTGTGTCTATGATCCAATTTGATTTTAAATTAAAATTACCTCCCACTGCAGAGACTGATGCAGTGTTGTTGGAACCAGATGGTGTAGCATTTGCCTTGAGCAGACTCAGAATCTGCTGATATTGATCTCCTGATAATTGTAAGGCACCTTGATTGTTTTGAACCGTGGATTCCACCTGATTCACATTCCTTCTATCATTGAATCCTTGAGATCCTTGCCTTAGTCTTTTAGCAGGATTATCATATTCTGGAGGAAAGCCTATCAGCTTAAAACACTTGTCAATATTATGGTTTGTCTTCTTGCAATATTTGCAGAAGAACTTCTCATTTTCTCCAGTTTTCCTTCCAGCCTTGAAATTTCCTGTAGAAAACTGAGCTTTACCAGATACTTGCATAGCCATTGAATCTTGTAGACTTGTTTCCTTTTGAATAGAAACTTGACCTTTCCCATTCTGCCCAATTGTTAACTTCTTTTCAACCTGACTAACTTGAGCAAAAGCCTTTCCCACATCTGGCAAAGGATCCATTAAGAGGATTTGATTAGTGACATGTTCAAAACCATCACTTAATCCCATAAGAAATTGTATCAATTTATCCTTGTTTTGCTCAATCAGCGTTTCTTTTCCAACTCCACAAACACAGTGACCACACTTGCAAGCATGAATCTTCTTATATTGATACAACTCATCCCAAAGGGATTTAATTCTTGCAAAGTATTCTGTGACAGTAGAGGTTCCCTGCTTGATATTAGCAATAGCACGAGCTAATTCAAAATCCCTGGTTGGATTAGCAGAAGAATACCTATTCTTTAGATCCTTCCAGAGCTCATGAGATGTTGTTGTCGTTGAGACACTGATCAAAATATCCTGAGACAAACAATTGGTAATCCAGTTCTTCACAAGACTGTCCACTTGAACCCAGTCCTGATAAGTTGGATCCAAGATGTCTGGTGCAGATAGTGTCCCATTGACAAAACATAATTTATTTCTTGCCTTGAGTGTTGTCTCAAGTTGATTACTCCAGAGATGATAGTTGTTGCCCGTTAGAATCAATGAAATCAGGTTTGAAGAAAAATCTGAATGAGTCAGATAATATGGATTTCTAAAAGGGTTTTGTGCCTGAATCATTGGCTGGATAGTAACTGTTTGTGCTTGAAAAGCTTGAGGAGCAAAACGAAACTCATGAGTAGAAGGATTGAAAGCTTTGGGACTCTGAGATTTTGGACTCTGAGAGTTCGAAGATTTTGAAGATTTGAACTTTGTATGAGCCATGATCGATGTATTGACCTGCTCTCGATACCATGAAATAGTTCAAGAAGAAGTGTGTATTGAAAGAAAACAATTCATAGATAGAAGCACAGACTTACGGAAACATTTCTTACAGACCAAGAAGAATAAGATTTCTAAATATAGCAAAACTAAGACTGATGACCAACGGTCATCAAAATAAATAAAGCAATAAACTATGCTTTCTTGTCTTCATTGGTAGAAGACAACAACAAGAAAAACGACATCGTTCCAGAGAAGGGAACTAAAAGATCAAAACGACATCACTTCTCTAACAGATACTTTACCAGGCACGAGGTCCAGGGCCATAGTTCTTGGGAAGAGAGTTCCACAAGTTGGAGTGCCCTATAACTTGGTTGCTCGTTCGATCTTCTTTTGACTGTGAGAGCTACGGACTGCAGGAATTAGCCCCCATGTTTGATTGGGGAGAATAGAGAGTGAGGCAAGAAAATGAGTTTTAACTTTGTTTGATTTGTATAAAACATGGATCATGAGCACGAGCTCATGACTCTTATTCTTCGCAAGGAGAGAATAGCCAATTCTAAAAGATGAGTTTGACTATTCTCTTCTTGTGGAGAATAGATTTTTTTTAAAATGATAGTTTTATACTTTAATTAAAATCACATAAAATTATCAATTTATTTGAAAAAGGGTAATGTAGTATTTTTTATATATATTACAATCAATTCAAACAAAAACTCATGATCATTCTCATATTAACCAAACATATAAAATTTTATTTTAAACTCATTCACCCTTCTCTATTCACTCTCTCTCAATAAGTTCATACTCAGCTCATCTTAAACTCATTCATTATTTCAACCAAATGTGTGGTAGGAGTAATTAAAGCACAACCAAAGTCAAACCCCTAGGTGCTACTGTGGAAGCTAGTGGACTAATTTTTCAGATCAAGATCCCATCACCAGTTCTTTCCCTATTACCTTCAAAACCTTCTCCAATTCCGACTTTGATAGCACCTTCCCCTCCTTGGCTTCATAAATTTTGACCGATTCCCCATCACGAACCACAAGACGCGGAGATAGAAGAGGAACACTGTGCTCATGCCTACATAAGGGAGAAAGAGAGCCAAAAAAATAGAGATGAGCATTGCGTGATCAACACTGGTAGGGGAGAGCAATATCGAGACTAGTAGTGGCGCTGAAACAAGGTGAAGGTGATGGAGAAAAGCAATCACAATGATTACATTTTGTTAGGCCGAAAAATTGTGTAAAAATATATGTTTTTGTTGATGTGGCTTTATTAGAAGACGTGTTTTGTTGATGTGATTGTATTGAGATATGTGTTTTTGTGATGTGACTTGACTTTTTATAATAAAAGTGGGACTCAGTCTTGATTTTGATGTAAATTTGATAGGGATAGTATGGAGGATATGAAATTGGTTGGCTTGACTAAAATTGGGAGAATAAAATGTTTAGAGATTTTTATTTTGCCGATGTGTCTGTTTTGGGAGATGTATGTGGTTTGAATTTTGTGTTAATAGAAGTAAAACCCAAAATATGGGTTTGATGGCCCAACAAAATGGTACCATTAGGATTTTTTTTTGTGGCCGATAAAATGTGTGCTGCAAATAGCGTCACCCCAAGGCTTAGTTAAAAGCAGCCCAGTAAAATGTCAACTCACGAGTCTTAGACTAAAGAAAAAAAAGATGTTTATAACCAATTTCTCATTTTTTTTTATCTTAACGATGATGATTTTTTATTTTTTTGTGGATGAAGAAAAAACCTCGTGCCTAAAATAAATGGCATTGAGAGAGACACTTCTAAAAGAAAAGACCACGTTTGTGTCGAACCTCATTTTTAGGAAAAGAGGATGATGTAGAATTCAAACAACATGCGATCTCAACAGATACGTAATCCTAACAACTATGATCCTGACAATCACGGATATCACAAGGATAACGGGTAGTTCGCTATACTACCAACAATCAGACCTAATGCATTATAAATAGAGCAATTTGATTCATCCCATTTCATGCTCTAAGAAGTAAGAACTAAGACAGTTCATTCTAGATTTATTCTCTGAAAAATATCACTGACTTGAGTATCAGACAGAGTATCCAAAGAGATTCATCATCAACGTCACAACCTCATCACTGCTAACGTATTGTCGCGCGGATGTTTCTATCGACAATCTTATATACAAATATGAAGATATAATGTGACAGTACAAACTTGCATCGATTGGGTAAACTGCTTGATAAATGTTTTTCTCTCTACCCCTACGGGTAGGCCTCTTCATCGGGCCGGGCTGGCCCAAAAAAATAGGCCCAGGCCCGGCCTTGGCCCAAGCCCGAGAGCCTTCTTTCGGGCTTCGGGCCGGGCTCGGGCCGGGCCTAAGAGAATTTGATAAGCCCAAGCCTGGCCTTGGCCCAAGGAATTCGGGCCAAAAGTCGGGCTTCGGGCTTGGCCCAATGGGCTCGGGCCTAAATATTAAATTAACATATATACACACACATACATAAATACACACACATGAATACATATATACACACATATAAATATATCTATACAATATATATGTACACATAAATATATCTATACATATTTTATATATAGACACACACATATAGATATATGTATATATATATATTTATATGTATATGTGTATGTATATATATATATATATTTATATGTATATGTGTATGTACATATATATATGTGTGTGTATGTGTGTGTGACAGTGTGCATGTAACATGCACACTGTCACACACACCCCTATATATATATATATATTTATGTATATATATATATTGTGTATTATAGTTTTCGGGCTCGGGCTTCGGGCCGGCCCAAATGATCGGGCTTCGGGCCGGGCTCGGCCCCATAAATGGAGCCCAGGCCCGCCCAAAGCCTAGGTCGGGCTGCCCAAGCCCGAGGTCCCTTCGGGCCCGGGCCGGGCTTTGGCCCGTGGGCTCGGGCCGGGTTCGGGCCGTCCCAAGGCCCACGGGCCGTTTGAAGAGGCCTACCTACGGGTTGGAAGTTGGAACATTCTGTGGTAAGTACTTGTATCCCGTTCATATAACAGTGTCATCCTCTATCGTTGCCTTCTCCATTACAACTGTGATACCTGACCGGATATAAAATCCATCTTCTGGCCTATCAGCCTCCTGAACACCCTACAAAACCAGAATAACGGGCATAAAAATATTATATGACTGGGAGTCTTATATTGTAGGAAATAATTCTTGAAAAGATGATTGAGGATCACAAATGCATGGGCTTACTTCTTTATTCATGATAACCACGTTCTTTCCAATCTTCGCGTTCTTGTCGATTATGCAGTTCCTTCAAGAGAAATTTAGGAAAGCATTTTCAGAACTTTAAAATTTATGCATTTATCATCCATCAACAATTTCACTTTATTTTCCGAGGGTAATCACCTGATTTTCGTATTCTGCCCTATCCCGATTGGAACTTTCCCTTCTGCAAGCGAGGATGCAATCTCGGGCTCGGTTTCATAATAGTCTGCTCCCAGCATTATGATGTCCTGTTTGATGGCAAGAGACAGAGATGACCAGCCACTTGAATAAGACATTATGCCTTAGTTGTGATTTGGAAGGAAAAAGAACAAGATTAGAGACTAAGATGAATTACCAAAAGCTCTACACCATTATCGATGCGTGAGCGTTCATCCACTATGGAACGCTCAATCGTGCATTCTCCCAAAAAAACATCCATGTGAGATTATTCCATCTTTAATCTGCGAAAGCCGATAGAAACATGAGAATCTAGGCAACGAATCTCAAAGAGAGAACAGATTTGATACCAAGTATCAAACACACCTTGCTCTTATCCATTTTGGTTGGTGGTAGGAATAGAGGAGATGTGTAGAAAGGCGTCTTTGGATCATAAAATTTGAACTTCGGATTCTGCAAGAAAAAAATGATGTAAATTTTCACATCTTGCAATCTGCATGCAATAAAATGTGACAAAAAAAACTTATTGCTGGTCTCGCAAACAATAAAAAAAAAAGCAATTCCTTTGAGTAAGATGACACCCTTTTATCGCATGGAAGGTCATGTAGCTAATGAAAATGTCGATTCTACTCGGATTAAATCTACCTCTTCAGTGAGCGCCAAGTTGGCCTCATAGAAGGATTTTATAGTTCCTATGTCCTCCCAGTAATCTCTGAAGATGTATGTCTGTCAATACAACAGATACTCAATACTTATGCAATATAGACATACTTGAATAGGTAAGAGAAAAAGGGAAATGGGAGAATGGGTGAGCAAAACACCCAGAATTTTGTTGCTTCAACATAAACAATTTAATTCTTTCAAGGCTCGATGATCGAAATAGAGAAAGATTAAGAGTGTCAACTAATACATGTACATTTTTCTTACTTGGACATGTACATTTACTAGTTCATCATTGTTGAATAACTTGATTAATAAGTAGCTAATCATGAGATGCAAGTAAAACTAACCATTGCTTTGAGATCAGAACTACGGATGGCAATTGTCACCCGACCCGCCCCGAGCGGGTTTTCCCCGACCCGACAGTGGGACAGGGCGACAAACTTTAACCCGCATGCGGGGCGGGGCGAGGACGGGTCAGTCCATCGCCCTGCAACCCGCCCCGCCCCGCTAATAACCCGATCTACTAGCTATATATATAACTTATATATAAGTAGTTATATATAAGTTTTATATATATGTTATATATATATACACATACTTATAATTTGATTGAATTGATGTTATTAAACTATAAACCCTAAGTTAATTGACTTAAACTCTTTGCAATAGAGACTTAGAAGTTTAGATTTTAATCTGTACATGGCCATATAATATGATATCATAATCTTAATTCTATTTAATTGTTTCAATTGATGTTGCTAATTAAACTATAAACTCTAACTCGTGACTTGAATCAATTTACCATAAAATACGATATCATAATCTTAATTCGATTGAATTGATGTTGCTAATTAAACAATATACCCTAACTCGTTACTTGAATCAATTTACCATAGCATATGAAACCATAATCTCAATTCAATTGAATTGATGTTGCTAATTAAACTATAAACCCTAACTCGTGACTTGAATCAATTTATCATATTATATGAAACCATAATCTCAATTCGATGGAATTGATGTTGCTAATTAAACTATAAACCTTAACTCGTGACTTGAATCAATTTACCATATCATATGAAACCATAATCTCAATTCGATTGAATTGATGTTGCTAATTAAAATATAAACCCTAACTCGTGACTTGAATCAATTTATCATATTATATGAAACCATAATCTCAATTCGATGGAATTGATGTTGCTAATTAAACTATAAACCTTAACTCGTGACTTGAATCAATTTACCATATCATATGAAACCATAATCTCAATTCGATTGAATTGATGTTGCTAATTAAAATATACACCCTAACTCTGGACTTAATTTACCATTTACCATATCATATGATACCATAATCTCAATTCGATTGAATTGATGTTGCTAATTAAAATATAAACTATTAAATCCTATGTTATATAACATGACCCATCATAATATAAGTTATATACCAATGTGATATAATTAGTTACTTACATACTTAGTGACTTACAAGCCTGCTCTTATACGCAGACCCGTTATTTTAAAACTATACGGACTTCCATCCTAAGCCGTAAGATCTAAAGGACAGTCAAAGATTAACAATCTCAAAATACTCATTTTCTAGACCCAAACCTGCACCGATCCATTGGGTTCTTCTCCGAAGTTGACAGCACTCACAAAAAACAGAAATAATAATACGAACTAATCAAGTTAAATACATAACTCAAGAGCTTCCAAACAAAGCACAATATTACTGTTGTTTCATTCTCACTTTTGCATCTTATATGATATGGTAAATTGAGGGCGTGGGACCATGGGTTAGTGGGTTACTTTATTTTTTGGGTAAAAAATTGATATATTAAAATGTTTTAGTCAACTGTCAAGGCAAAAGTGAGCAAAACCACAAAGGCCCAAACCTAATTTTCCAATCCATTTCGGCATTTCTTCCTCCTCCATACTTCTCAGCCGCCATCATCGTCATTGACCAAGGAGAACAGAGAAAATGCACATCATCGTCCATTGACCCAGCGAGAAGTCGCCATCATCGTCCATCGACAAAGCGTGCGTTTTGTGTCGGGCTTGAGATCTTTTCAGGTCAGGTCTCTGTCAGTTTCATTTTTCGTTCTGGTCTTTGTCGAGTTAGTATATTGTTTCTTAATCAATTTGTTGTACGAGATATAGGTTAGAATGTTGAAAGGAACTCCTGATTATAAGTTTTCGTCATTTCGTGTGAATTTATTTATGGATCTTTTTGTTGGTTTTTTGAATTGTGGCATCTTGACTCTACTATATTTACCTAAGTAAGTTATTTTGCCTGCCCGATCAATTTTACTTTCTGAATTATGTCATAAATTTCGGCAATTTGTGAATTATGGCACAGTTGAGTCAACCATATTCTAGGGAAGTTAATCAATTTGGATTTTGGAAGGAGAAGTTAATCTTGGGTTTAGCTCCAGCTGTGTTAAATGATAACTTCTCATGAGATAAACTTGACATCTGTATATTTAGCTCCAGTAGTGTTAATGCTTTGAATTGCTTTGTTTATGGAATTATGCTTCGAATTGAATATTGATTAATGCTTTGTATTTCAGATTAAAATGTCTACATCATCTTCACATGGAAACAATGAGGAGGTTGGAATGTTATTAATAGTTACTGGAATGTTATTAATGGTGTCATGGGTGTTGCAACTGTCCTAGATCCTAGATATAAAATGATGTTGTTGGAATTCTACTTTCCTATGATTTATGGTGATGGGGCAGATGATGAGATTAAGAGGATTAAGGGAATTTGTGAAGATTTGATGCATGAATATAGTTCCCAAAATATGGACAACGATGGCAACAATGACTCTTTACATATAGCATCTGAAAATCAAAGTGTGGCCAAGAAAGACTCGCTTGCAAGTTTTGATCAATTTGTTAATAGCAGAAAAAGGGTACAATTGGGAATGTAAAACTGGAGTTGGACCACTATCTTGAGGATGATGTATTACCTCGGTCTCATGATTTTGCTTCAGAGTCTGCATTCAGCACTAGTGGTCGGTTGTTGAGTCCACATCGTAGTAGACTTCAATTGAAAACAGTGGAAGCATTGATGTGTGCTCAAAATTGGCTATGAAGTGAAATAAAAGGAGGTATGTAAAACTAATGCTTAAATTAATTACAAATTATTTAGTTAAAGTTATCTTTTTTGTAATATATTTTTGGTGCTAGGTTGTTCATCAAAGATAGATTCAAAGGATTGCGGCACAATTCAAAATATTCTAGATGATGTTGATGACGATGAAGGAGGAGAAGAAAGTGATGTGACTATGCTTGAATGATGTGATTTTATTATTGTTGTTAATTTTTGGATAATTGTATTAAAACTTATTTATTTAGAATGTTGTGTTTGAGTAATCGTCTTTCGGTTACTGTCATATTTGGTTGTTTGTTTTGTTTTATATGTTATAGTTTTGTGCCATCTTTGTCTGCTCATTATGGGATTCGTTGTAATTGTCTTAGCCAAACCAATATGAGCACGAGTTATTTTAGAGTGGTTTATGATTTTACTAATCTGTCAGGGGAGGGGCGGGGATGGGGCAAAGATTTTGCCCCGAAGAGCGGGGCGGGGCGGGGTATGGAAGTGCGGGGCGGGGACGGGGTGACCATGATCCCGCCCCGCCCGATTGCCATCCCTAATCAGAACCCTTTGGCTTTTCAGCAAACTGGACAACACGGCCCCAGTCATCTATCTTCACCGATCCATAATCCGAAGCACGGCTGGACAGTAAGGACTAAACTTTAGATGAAATTCAAACAATAAATCTTGCGATATAATTATAATAAACCAAGACATATAAGAGATGAAGAAGTCGTGATACCAACCTGTCACCCACCGGTGCACATGAAATTGTAATATCAACATTTCTGTCGAGATGATGCTGTAGTATGCTGAAAATGGGTAAGAAATATTTTCGAAAGAATTCTGATAAGAAATTATGACATTCCACAGGGAAATACCTGCAGAAAGTCCATATAGTCCATACGGTAGAGATGATCCCCAGATAAGATCAACATGTTTTCAACATCCCTATTCTTAGCATCCTGCAATAATCAATGCAACGATCTCATAACTAAATTTTCATATCCAAAAAGGGATGCCAGGAACAACACAGATTTGCATATGTTTTTGCCTATTTTCTGTACCTGGATGGTCTGAAAACTACAACTAAAACATATACCTCAAAAACCCATGTAAATTGCCTCACAGCATCTGCTGTTCCTTGGAACCACATCTTTCCAGCTTCTCCAGGCGTTTGAGTAGCTGCAAGAACCTATTACCATTATTGAATTTGTATCCTTTAATATCTCTTACATCTTACAACATTAAGTCCATAAAAAACCCAATTCAATAAAACAAGAGCATGACTAAATCATTCTCTCTCTGAAGTGTTTCGTACCTCCACAAATCCATCCCCAAAGTTAATACCATTACCAAAGTAGGTGCGTGCAAGATGGCGATTTAGCGAAGCTGAGTTGAACTGGGTAAGTACAAAAATCTTGTTAATGCCACTATTGATACAGTTGCTCATTGGTATATCAATAAGCCGGCAACATCCTCCAACAGGAACCTGTGTATCAGACCACGACCACATCATTGCATAAGAAAGGCCCAAATTTCGAAGTCAATGTTAGCAAGAACAATTTACTGGAAACCCCAATTTTCCTCCTCCGAGAAAAATGAAGAGCTGTAAATGGTGCCTTCAAAGTCTAAAATCAGCATCCAAGAGTCGAACAGACATTATTATACACACCCAAAGAGAAATTTTCGAAAAATATAACGAAGAAAAGAAACAGAACAATAAGACCACAAATCATATGGAAAAACTTCAGCAAATTAAATAACCAAATAAACATAGTGGAGCAGACTCTGCAATTCAAATTTTGAACTTAAAAACATCAAAATGATATACTAGCAATGGATTTTGGAATTAGACAAACTTACCATAGCCTCTTTGGCATCATTTGATGCATTAACAGCAAGAGCAACTCCTGGTTTAACCTTCTTGACCCTCTTCTCAGCTTTCAAGCTATTTCTCAACTGATTAACCCAAACACTATAATTTAGTCATTTGGGCCTCTAAATCTTTTTCAGGTTAAATCGATCCTTCAACTTTTTTAAGTCACATTAACCTTTGGAGTCAAATTTTGTCAAAATACGCTAATGTGGATTTTTTTAAAAAAAAAATTCATGAACCAATATCCATAACAATATGGGCTTTTTTGCCTCATTTTTTAAAGTATAA
Organism: Euonymus europaeus; assembly: GCA_963580455.1. Lineage (NCBI taxonomy): Eukaryota > Viridiplantae > Streptophyta > Magnoliopsida > Celastrales > Celastraceae > Euonymus > Euonymus europaeus. The sequence continues at coordinate 8,363,519 of OY756957.1, read as the reverse complement.
GGGTTTAATTTCCTCATGTTAATTTATTATTTTAAAAAAAAATCACGTCAACGTATTTTGACGGAATTTGGCTCAAAGGGCTAACGTGACCCATTTTGAAAAGTTTGAAGGTCGATTTGGCTTGAAAAAAGTTAAGGGGCCAAAATAACCCAAAAATATAATTTCAAAGTTAATTGATTGCCGATCAAAAAATTTCATCGTTAAAACCGTCATAGGTAATAATTTCGTTGGTAATTACTTATGGATTTTTTCATTGATAATCTGTCGGCCAAAAATTAAAAAAATTAAATTTCGTATTTTTCAAAAAAAATAAAAAATAAATTCCTCCTTTAATTCCTCGAAAAAAAAGTAAATAAATTTCATCGATAATCCGTCAGAAAATAAAATTCTGTAAATAATCCATCGACAAAAGAATGGAAAAATAAAAATAAAAAATTCATCGCAAGTTTTTCGTTAGTAATAAATTAAAACTTCATACTCATTTTTGTCATATCCTTCTCATAATAAAATTTTGAAAAAAAATTGAAAGTTATTTATAGATATTGACCAAGTTAACATCCACGTATCGTCCAATGGAATGGACGGTACGACGTTCAATGACCGTCTGAAATCAAAAGGCAAATATAGAGGGAACACTATAACTGTAAAGACTATATAAACTGAAGACCTGGAGTGGAAACTTTGTTCATAATTGATAACCACAAGTACAAGTTTTTCGTCTAAACAATTGATAGTCTAAAATCGAGCCATCAAATTTTTATGCATATAAATTTAGGTAATCGTTAAATGCGCAATCACTTTTACTATATTTACATATGACATATGTGAACAAAGCTATTTTTTGTCCTCGTTTTTTACAATCTCTGCCACAGACTTTAACTTATCCTCTACAAAAATCATCCTTGCATGATTCCCGATGACAGAAATTGTAAACACTTAAACTTACATTTTTGCCCTCATAATTCTCTTGGAATGATGCTTGTATTTTCTTACGTATTAATTTCTACCACGTGTCCAAGTGATTTTTATTTTTATATCCATATCCAATTTTAGATTGGATAAATTTTTTATATTTGGAAAAATAACTTATATTTAAATTTAATTTAATCTGAATCTGAAAAATTAATTATCCAAATTGGACATAATTTTGACACCCATCATCTCATCTCAATTAAATGTGAATGAGAAAGTAGCACGAATGAGAGTTTTTTTTTCAAGAAAAAAATTATAGTTTCAACTTATAAGAACAGTAAAAAGATGAGTAAAACAAAGCAAGGCGGTACAAGAACAATAGCGGGTATCTTTCTCTGCTTTCCATGGCTAAAGGTGTGCGCATGAGAGACTTTTTCTTTTTGGGGTTTAGCAATTGCCCTAAAATAATCCTCTACGAACATGCATCAGTTTGGAAGACTAAACTTGTGCATTCTTTACAAACACATCTCTCAATAAATTGACCGCAATTTTATTAAAACACAATAACACATATTACATTGCTGATCTTCTACTATAGTGGGCTCAGTAGGCCCAGGAGGAATCGTACTACGAATATGCTGCCTATACGCTTCAAGTTGTTCCATATACGATAAAACCCATGCAGCTGCACACTCATGCTTAAAGTAATGTCACTAATACATTATGGTAGGCATTGGGTAACCCTCAGCTAAGGAAACTTGGACGTAGTGATTATCATTAACGTGTCCAAGGACGATAGCAACATGTTGATACTGAGATGAAGGAGTTGATCACAGTGGTAAATATGTGAAGCTCTATCATAAACTAAGAACGCGTAGTATGACATTGTATATGGAAACAATCAAGAGACTCATATCCAGCATTATCATACAATGCTGAGTTGGTGCTGCTCTATCTAATTCAAAGAAGTTTAGGGTGTTGTGAGTACCCAATGCATGCTCTTCACTACCAAACATTGCAACATATTCATGCCAGAATGCGCCCAACCCATCTATCAAGTCACAACGAACAATATCCCATGCATGTTCTCCAAAATCAAGACCAGCAACTATTGCCCGAAAGCCGCAATTTTCATCAGGTATTACATCTTGCACAGCCACAATGTAAGGATGTAATATTGGCGGGACCTGACAAATATAAATATGTTTATATGTAACATTACTAGGTTGGGAACTGTAGAGAGATGAACAATTGTGTCTCCATGGTTGCTGGGAATGATGATGTGAACTTGTATGAGTTACTCTATCTGCCTTTTTCATCGAGGATAGGGGTCCCACTGAAATATTATGTCTACTTTATTCTACAGAATCAGGTGTGATATGATTACAATGAGACTGCATGTTTACCTTTTTCTTCGATGAGGGGCATTCACGTGTACTTCTTTTCACAACTGGATCATGTACTACTTTAGTTGAAGGTTTAATTATCTCCCTAATCTTTCTCAGTAAACTGAACTTTCATGAACGTGAGTGGCGCTTGAATTGCTCTGCAAACATTTGTAGTGTGTGAGAATTGAGATTGAGAAGTGCGAATTAATAGTGTGTCATTGTGTTCTATTTATAGCTTGAAGGCTTATAGCCAACGGTTAAGTATAAAGCTAATGGTCAAGAAAAATAATGCACGCGTAGTCCTATATAGCCAACGGTAAAAAGAAAAAAAAAGTATGTGTATACTCGTAGGCTATACCCCTCCCTTTTTCTCGATTATCTATAATTCTCATTCAAAATCATCCCCCAAAAATAGTATCTAAGAGTTCTGTGTGCCTAATATGAAGCCTAGTGAAGTAGTCTATAGGCCGGTTCTGTGTCCCTAATATGAAACACTTCGAGCACTTCTTTTTTTTTTTCAACAAACAAATACAAATGTAAAACCAATTAATGTCAAAAGCAACCTTAAGCCTAAAAATCTTTCTAGCTCTTGTCAGAGTCATTGTTTTGTGCAAATTAGTCAACAATAATAGCTTGTATACCGTCAATAAATTTTATGTGCAATTAGAAGCACCCATAAATTTATCACTTGATTAGTGAAACGTTATAAGATAGGGCAAAGTTTAGATCGCAACTGCAGAGTTATTAGCCCAAATCAAAATCCACTTGAAGATTTTCAAATTCATACGATTGAATCTTAGAGATTCATCACTAAACTGTTATACAAGTAGTTACCTGAAATTGCCACGTCTTCACTTCAAACTCAAGTTTAAAGGGGGAAAAACAACTTTGCATTATTGGTGGGTCTCTGTCTTGAGTGCAGACAACAACAGTGGTAACTGAATTTCACTATTGGAAAACAAAAATAAAGAGGAAGGAACAACTGTTTACGTGGCATTTTCTTAGTGAGTAAGAATTGGAAATAGGAAGTGGGAATCCCTTGATATTGCCTAGGCAGCCTATAAAAACCTGCCACGTGGATACCTTTTAAAGTTTCTATTACTTGAAACAAAATAAAATGAAATATAAAAACATCTCGTGGATTTATTTTTATTTTTTTAAATGTGAAGTGTGAAGCAAAATATAAAATGTTTGTCTTATATAGGGTGTTTAATATGATAGTGATTTACTAATTTGTATTAATAATATTATATTTAAGTGACCAAAATATTAACAAAATCAATAAATTGACACTATTTCCCACAAATGATTTACCTTTCCAAGCACAAAATAAAAATGAGAATTCTGGCTTTGAAAAGAAACCCATTAGTGGCATATTTCAAATATCAATAAAGCTAAAGGCATAGAATATGATTACCTTTCCATGCACAAGCAGACACAATAGGATAAAATAAAAAGAAAAAAGAAAAAGAAAAATATAATTTAAAAGAAAAAACATACATTCTAGACTCTATAAATAAATAGCCCTCTCAATAACAACAGGATTTTCAAGTGAGAAGCTAAAGCAGAGCACAAAACAGAGGATACTCTGTTCTCTCTCTGTTTCTTCCTCCCTTACTTTCTTAGACATCCACTTTCATTTTATTCCCTTTTTTTTCCCTAAAACTCTCAAAGGAAAACAAAATCAAATACTGTATTCATGGCAGTGAGCTAGAGAGTTCACTTTAGTGTGCAAATTCCACAGGCGCCAAGCTAGAGAGTTCACTCAATCTCAGGAGTCAATTCCAATAGGGAATGGATTCGTTTGACATCAAATCCGAGAAGGCCAACGCGATCAAGAAGCACGGACAACAACGTCAAAAGATTGGGAATTTTTTCAGGCTGCTTGAGGTGTTCATTGTTCTGGTTCTGATTTCCAAGTTCGCGTTTCACCTTCCTATTTCTCTCAATTTATCCGGAGACCACTTGAAGGACTTGTCTACGGCTCTTGTTAGTCCAAGCTTTGTGTTTGTTCTCGGAAACATTATAGTCCTCGTTCTCTTTGTAAAATGTAGTCAGTTTTCTGCTCAAGATTCTGCGAAAAGTAGTTCAAAACCCGACTTCTACGAAGAGTTCTTGGAGAAAAGTGAGCGAAGCCAGAGCATATACCGAGACGAGAACAGAGAAAAACAGAACAGACTTGAAGAGGAGAATATTGTAGTTGGAGACACACAGAGTACTCTTGCTTTGGAATCCAAGCAATATAGAAGAAGTCAATCGGAGAAATCAAAGAGTGTGAATTTCGAGAAGTCGTGCAAGGAATTAAGACGGACAGTGACCGAGAAAGGCAAGGGATTGGCAAAGAAATCGTACCCGGAAGATGGCATCAGCAATGAAGAATTCAGACAAACAGTCGAGGCTTTCATTGCTAGAAAACAGAGGTTTATAAGGGAAGAAGAGCATTATGTACTTTAGACCAACTTGGGTTACAGCTAGGCATGTTTGTGTAAACTGCAATATATATTTCCTCTTTTGAACCTTTTGGTCAGATCTTGCAACTGGTAATACATATGAACAAATTGTCAATACTCATTTCGACTTTTGTTCTAAGTTTGAGAATTGAAATCAATGTCTGAATAGACACCAGACTAATCTGGTGGTCTTGCTGATGTGATCTCAATGTTTAGGCTTTACAATTCAATTCAATTAATGTTTTACGCGTTAGATTTTTTATCCAACTTAACATGCATGTCATCAGACGATAAAATTTATAGGATCTCGAGCCTAACAATTAGAGTTTAGACCAAGTGGCGGAACCAAAATTTATAGAAGGGGGCAAAATTTTGGAGGAGGTTCCGTTTTTTTAAGACTATTTCCTAAAAATGATTGCTAAAGGTTACATGCATGCCTTATCTACTCCTCTAAAGAGCCTTTAAAAGCAAGAAAATTTGCACTGACAAAACTGAAAGCAGGATTATACTTAGAATTAATATCAGATACAAATCTAATTATCTTGGAAATGGATTTATTGGAATGATTGTATGAAATACCATCATATCACCACCATTGAATGCATTGGTGGTGGTATTATCATATCCAATCATGATTTGAATCAAGGGTGAAGATGTGATGGTATTTCATGCAATCATTCCATCTACCCCCATTCCAATTATCTTGTTATGAATTGACAGTTCGACTGGATCAACTCTTACGCTTCTTTTCTTCAAGACGATTTTAAGAGATTTATCGCCTTATGTCAGCACTTATTTTGTCTTTTGTTTCTTTACCTTTGCCTTTCCCCTCTTTCTTACAATTCAAAATCTCTGATATTATCTATCTGTGTAGTGGCTTGACCTCGACGTATTACTCTTTATGGACATATACAAGAATAATAAGTTGGCTCAGTTAAACGAGAAGTACAAAGATTAAGGTGTGCTTATTTTAGAATCTCTTGATTCAACATGCATGAATTTGATTTGACTATTCTCCCTCTTTATATAGAATTTCACATTATACACAGAAAGAGGAACAAATCGACTTTATCTCTTTGAAGCCAGTAAGTCTCCGATCTTTGTTTATGCTTCCCTGTAGTTTATGTTTCGTTGTTTTTGTTTGCCCATTGATAAAATATGGATAAAGATACCTGCTAAAGATTAAAATTGGAATTGGACTGATTAAACATTACGTGCAGGTAGGAGCGAGCAAAGTAAGTAGTCTTAAGAACCTGAGAAGTAAGAAATTTTTTGTTCAACAGGGATAAACTATTGCATTTTCAGTAACATGCCAAAAAAACCTCATAATACATAGCATCTAGGCAACACAACATAGTTCAAGATGAAGCACAATATGAAAGTAACAATTCACAATAATGGGCTCCAAATGGATCAATGTTATTGGTTAGTGCAACTTGAGTTTTATCTGGTGCCTCTATTTATTAATTTTTTTTTGGCATTTAAAAGACATGTTATGAAGGAGGTTTTTTGCATATACAAAAATTGTATGGAAAGATATCATCTAAGATGCATAGAGCAACAACCGTGTCACTTCTTGGGTTCTTAAGACAACTTTATCTCCGTATGATATGATTTATGTCCTATGACTCTTTATATTACTCTTATATTCATGAAGTTTTCTCTATATGATATGATTTATGTGTTTGTAGCTTAACACCAAGAAAGTACAAAGGCAAGTAAACAAAAGTTACAAGGAGGCTTAGACCACTATAAGAAATATGTCAATTATCGACGAATTTTACCGACGGAAATGTTCCGTAGGCAATTTCCGACCGATTTCCGACGTCATATCGACGGTAGTTTCAATACTTTATTTACCGACGAATTATCGACGCCTATTTTCCCAATCGTTTTTCCCGTCGGCAATATTTAACGCCACTCATGGCGCGAATTTTTGCGATGCTTTACTGACGAAATTTCCATCGGTGATATGTTAATTTACCGACAGATTTATTTCCGTCGATAAATTATTTTTAATTTAGAAAATTTGTTACCGACGAAAATAATCCATCGGTAAAATTTTTCCGTTTAATGTTTTAAGTTATTTAAAAATTAATTTACTTGTTGGCACCTACCGACAAAATTAGTTCCATCGGCAAATTCTTTTATTTTCCCAAAAGTTAATTTTGGCCCACCCTTTATTCCAGTCTAGGGCACATGGTCTTCCTCCATTCTACCTCCCACCTCTGTTTCTCTTCTTGTTGTTCCGATTGCGAGCATTGGTGGTGGAAGCGGCATCTAATTGCATTTTCTCGTTCTGGCCTTGATCCACGTCTGGTTCAGATGCAAGAGTAGGTTGAAAAGTAACAAGCAAAACAAGAGTAGGCTGACCCCTCAATAGTCTAGTGCTTTCGTTCCTCTCCTTAAAGGTGATTCAAAGGAGGCTTAACAAACACTTGTTAAGGCACAATTTCTTTAAGATTCGAAATCACTGAAGGCAAAAGCTAGGCTCTTCTCCAAGATTGCTAGCATCCATCCTTAAAGGTGATTCAAAGGAGGCTTAATAGACACTTGTTAAGGCACAATTTCTTCAAGATTCGAAATCAGTGAAGGCAAAAGCCCTCTTCTCCAAGATTGCTAGCATCCATAGGTTAGTTCACACTCTTTCTCCAAATTTATTTTCTTGCTCGGCTGAAAGCTTGATTCTTCATGTGCTGAAAAGTTGATTCTTCATGTTTGAACTCTGTAGTATCTTTCATAAAGGAGGTATTGTATCCTGGGTTGAGGTTGATCTTTCTAATTGGGAAAAGTTGAAGGAGCCGAAGATTTCTTGAAAATATGAAATTAAATTCTCCACAAATACAGAGTCTGTAGATCTCTTGATTCTAATCTTACCACTCAAAGTGGTCATCAGGTACTTATTTTCATCGCCATAGTGGCCTCTCAAGTTCCTTAGCTTTGTTGTTATGATTGATTTTTTCTTTTTGTTTGGCATATTGAATTCAGTTTGTCTCAACTCTGGATTCTAGGAGGTTCTTTTGGTGAAGACCTTTTAACAACATTATTGAAGCTCGTTGGTAGGTTTGACCTTTGTATGTATTTGAACAGATATTGAAGCTCGTTGGCAGGATTCTTGATTGAATTATGGTAGATTAGCGGGGTCATTTGCACTTAGAAAAGTCTACTTTCTTGTGTTCAATTTTCATTGTTATTAACAGCATTATTGAACATGTTTTGACCTTTGCATTTTAATGACATTATTGAAGTTCGTTGGCAGGATTCTTGATTGAATTACGGTAGATTAGTGGGGTTTTGCACTTAGAAAAGTATTTTTTTTGTGGTCAATTTTCATTGTTATTAATAACATTATTGAACAGGTTTGACCTTTGCATTTTAATGGCATTATTGAAGTTCGTTGGCAGAATTCTTGATTGAATTTATGGCATCTAAACGCTACAACGACATGCTTAGCGATTTAAAGAGAAAACCGAGACCTTTGTTCATTCCTGAGGAGACATGGACAAACTGGCAATGCGACTGGAGTGAGGAGGCATATGTTGCGCGTTCCAGAAGGAATGCTGCCAACAGGCAGCGTGGTGGCACTCACACGGGTGGATTTTTGATGCGTTAAGATTGGTAAGTTGTATTATTTTTCATTTTTTAATTTTTTTATATGCAATATTTTATATTAACAAATTAATGTATTTTTAGTCGAGGTTATCTGGACAAGAGATAGGACCCATTGAACTATTTGAATATACGCACACGAAGGGTCATGACCGACAAAGCTACTACGACGAAAAGTCCCAAATATGCATGTAAGTTTATTGTATAAAGTTTCATACTAAAGAGTTGGACTAGTTGGTTAACTTCTCATATGCGCTTTTTTTTTATATTTCTTATTAAAGATTAATGTTGCTTTTTAGATCTTCTCGTAAGGAATTTGTTGGATAATGTGAGAATATTGGTTTGTTGGATAAATGGTTGTATTTTTGGAGTAGTGCTGGATGTTGGAGAATGACTTTATGTGAATATTTGAAGTGTGTTTAAACATGTTTACAGGTTTAATTTATCCAAAATATAGGGGAGACCGTTGAAATTTTGTTCAATGTCATGATTTTGATTATTGTATTGGAATTATCTATTATGTTATTTTTCCAATAATACAGGAGAGGTCCCAAATATGCATGTAAGTTTATTGTATAAAGTTTCATACTAAAGAGTTGGACTAGTTGGTTAACTTCTCATATGCGCTGTTTTTTTTTTATTTCTTATTAAAGATTAATGCTGCTTTTTAGATCTTCTCGTAAGGAATTTGTTGGATAATGTGAGAATATTGGTTTGCTGGATAAATGGTTGTATTTTTGGAGTAGTGCTGGATGTTGGAGAATGACTTTATGTGAATATTTGAAGTGTTTTTAAACATGCTTATAGGTTGAGTTTATCCAAAATATAGGGGAGACTTTTTCGAAATTATGTTAAATTTCATGATTCTGATTATTGTATTGTAATTGTCTATTATGTTATTTTTCCAATAACACGGGAGGCAATCGAGTCGTTACGCATCACGCAGTCCTAGCCCGAGTCGGGATACTCTAATCCACGCACAGTCGATGAGAGAGCTCTTTATTATGAGGCTGTAGGCGGTGAGAAAAGGAGGAGAGTCTATGGTGTAGGTTCGCAAGCCTCAGCATATTATGGACATTCAGGGGCCACAACATCGACGACATAGTCTCCTGCTACAAAAAGTCACTTGGAGTGCATCATTCAGGCTAGAATTTCAGAGGTGCGCCAGAATATGCAGAAGGAGAGAGAGGAGATGAGAAAGCAGATGGAGGATCGTCTTGTCTAGATGTAGGAGTGTATGTCATAGATGCAGGAGCTCATGGAGTAGGTAATTGCAGCTCTCTTTCAATCGAGTCAGATCTTGCCTCGTCCATCATCGTCTCTGGATGCGCAAGATTAGTTTTTTACGATATTTATGTTATTTTATTTTATGTGAGTACATTTATGTATTATATAGGTTTACGTATACTGTTGTATTATATACTTTTCTTGCATTTTAATAACTATTTCGGATTGCATAAATTTTACACGTTGAGCAGTTTTTTTTATGGATTTTTATTTTAATAAATATATTTTCAAGTTAATATTAGTTATTTTCAAGTTTTGATGATTAGTAAAAAAAAATATACCAACGAATTATCGACGGAATAAAAATTTAATTTATTTAATATTATCAATGAAAATTAAATTACAAAAAATTATTTTAAATAATATTTTCGACAGATTATCAATGAAAATTAAATTAAAAATAATTATTTTAAATAAAATTATTGATGGAGTACTGACAAAAATTAAATAAAAATAATTTATTTTAAATAATATTAGCGATGGATTACCGACAAATATTTTGGTCGCAAAACAGATGAATTTACTGTCAGAAAGGTTGTTTATTGTCGACGAAAATTTCATCGGTAAATTACCGACGAATTGTATTTTCTGTCGGTAAATAATTATCGACGAGCTAATTACCAATGAAATTTTTCCGTCGGTAAACCATCGGTAATTAAAATTACTGACGGAATAAGAGTTTTATCGACGAAAATTTCCGTCGGTAATTTATCATTTTCTTGTAATACTATACTTACTTTGTTATGAGAACGTGGGGATGATTCGAAGGAATTTCATAATTTGATGAGAAATGTGGAGAGGATTGAGAACCATAAGAATCGAGTGTTCAAGTGTCGACCATCGACATAGGCTCATTGTATAGTAAAGGAGAGCCTGCTCAACTCCAGTGCAAACTTCAAACATGTTAAATACTATTTTCATGTACTCTATGATCATGTAGCCGAATTAAGTGAAATGATGAACAAAGTATTTCGTCTTTTTCTTAATTTTTTTTAATGTTTATAGGATAACTAAAAAGGTTTCAGTTATCTTTTTAATCTGTTTCGTATTGGAAGAAAGTTTATTAGTGAAAATTATTTAACATATATGGTGAGCGAAGCCCGGGCATACTACTAGTTAATAATGTATTTTAGTATAATTTATTGCATTACACATCCACTGTCATATCTTATCGCAGCTCATTTATTCATATTGTGAAATCCTAACAAAGAAACAAAGTGAAAATGCAAAAGATATGAAATATGAAGAAACATCAATAACAATATCCAACTTTGTTTTGGTAAGTTTGATAATAAAATATTTATATATAACAAACAAGAAATCAATACCATAATTTATTATTCATTGAACATACTTTCATCAATTTCGAAAATGAGAAATGGCTAAAGTGCAACTTCATCGACAAGCTAAAGCCTTCATTCAACAAGAACCGCTACTTAATCTTTCCACTACACTCAGCTGGAAACAAGCAAGTAGCAAGTCACTGGACATTATTGATATTAGACACAGAAGATGGAGAGTGGAAACAGTACAACTCACTCTGCTAAGAAATAAAAATAATAGAGATCTTTATAGAAAAGATGCAGAGAAACTGGTAACCACATGAAGTAATCCTAATTTTCTCCTAAACTTTACAGTATAAATATTACTTTGTGCTACTATTGTATTTTTTTGCAAATTGACTATTACAACTTAGCCTTCCCTTATCCAGAACCCGAATCATCAAGCCAAAAAATAAAAACAAAATTGGTTACAGTACAAGATGCACCCCAACAGCCTCCAACCTCGTAAGTTTTCCTTAGTGATAATACCTTAAAGAAACATATTCATAAATCATGTATTAAATTCCTACATCATTTTCCTTCTGAAAATAGAGTTGATTATGGAATAATTTGCATGTTCATCATCAAATGCTTATTTGAGAGCAAGGAAATTCCAACCAAGATAACTCCAGAACAGATCAGCAACTTCAGAGCTAAATTGATACATTTGTTCATTGAAGACGAAAATGTTGTGTGGCATGAAAACATGAAAAAGTCTTGAGGACTTCTTACCGATTGTATTAAGTCACGGACAACTGATACTTTAACAAATTTTCCTTTCTGTAATAGTGTAAAAATGTCATGAATATTATATGCTCATGTTTTCAGTAACTGGCAACTGAGAGCTAATCATATTGCCCTTTTTGTAACAGTACAAAATAGTCAAGAAGACTGTATTTTGAATGTTTCAAGTAACTGATAACTGACAGCTAATCGGAAAGAAATTTTTTGTGGCATGCAAACAACCTGAATAATATTTTGATAAATTTATACTATGATTTTACAATACATTTTATAAAATCACAGTATATTTTACTTCATACATACCTAGACATAAAGAAATAATCAAACTCAATTATTATATTCAAGTATCAGACCCAAAGTCATATGCAATGTTCAATAGTACCAGAAACATAAAATCAAAATTAAATTTCAACATTACAAGTTCTCCTATTATGATTCCCAAAACAACCACAACCATAAATGCTACATGTTGTTTTATTGGCTGAGCTCTCCATATGAAGGAATTTTCTTCTTCCTATGCCTTCCGAGTTGTTGCTTGCAATTTGGAGGTAACAGAACTACTTTTTGAACACTAGTCTCAGCCTTCCCAAAGCTAGGAACAACTGGAATAGGTTTCGAATAGCAACTAATATACGAAGAAACATAATAAAATGAATCAACAAAAATAAAAGGTTGTTGTAAGTTCTTCTGGGCAGTTGCAATAGCATGAGAACAGGGGAAACCATTATGCTGCGATTTACCGCATGAGCTCATACATCCAACTAAATCAACAACCACAGAAGGATAAGAATGAACCTCAAATACATTTTCATTGGAATGACTAACAAACCAAGTTCAACTTTCTTTCAACCCAACCAATTACCTTTTATCCATAACAGATGATAAAATAGAACTCCACTTGGCAGAAGCAACTCTATGCGTCGACATTTGATTCATTATTTTCAATCTAATTCTGTCAATCATATATGTTATAGGCAAGTGACGATAATCCCTACTTTGTGAATTGAAAGACTCTACGACATTTGAGCATATCTCTCCGTAAAGACGTCCTTCAAAATATACATTGCACCAATTTTCGAATGGGACGTCTTTCAAAATATCTTATACTTTTTTCTCCTTCATGTATCAACTCACTCAACTTTAGGTGAAATGACTCTCTGTTTGGTGTATAAGCACATTCTCATAGCTTGTAAACCATCATCTCCTTAAAACCATAGCTTGACCCCCTAAATTATCCTTCAAATTCATTTTCAGATGCTGCAGACAGAAACTATGATATGTAGAAGGGAACACAGTCTTTACACCAAGTATAAGACCTTTGTTGCGGTCAGATATGAAAGTGATAACATTATTGGGCAAGACATGTGACAATTGCTCAAGAAACCATACCCAATTATCAGAATCCTCTGACCGGACAACAGCGAATGCAACTGGAAACAACACTAAAACAAAACAAAACCAATCGAAAAAAATATTAAAAACAAATTAGTGTGAAATTGATGAAAGACTTGAAAATGTAGCAAAATTCATGTCATTTTAATTGAAACTGTAAACACATTTTCTCTATTCAAATGCCATACAAAGTACACTGCATATAATTTATTACAAACATTTGAAAATTTTCAAATGAACTATATATAATTATAGAGAAAATGTCATAAAAATAATATTTTTCTATATGGAACAGAAAAATCATAAACAATCTGTGTAAAACACAAAACAATACACATAAAAAATTATAACAACTCACCTTGATTGCCATCTTTTGCAGTTGCTGACAGTAGATGCCCCTTATATTTTCATTTAAAAAAGTACCATCAAGAAAAAGCATTGCACGAAAATGGTTGAATCCAAAAATACAAGCACCTAAAGCAACAAAAAAGTGCCTAAAATGACCAGAAACCTAGTCGTAATCAATCACAAAATGACCTGCACGATATCTCCAAACAACTCCTTCTTCGCCTTCTCAACACTAGCCCATGCAACACGATAACTAATTTCAATGCCATAATTAGCTTAAACTCATGAACAACATCAATAGGACAAGTTAAAAGTCGGTCGAAAACTTGTCAAAAATTATTTGTGTAATCACATCCGAATTCATGCGTGGATTTGTAGATGTCTTAAATGAAACTCCACAAGTATGTTGATTATTCAACGTCTTGATATAAACATATCCATTAGAACATGCAACTGAAACATGAACACACCATAGACAATCATTTGATTCCTTAAATTTATACTCTGCTACCCTCTCTTTGTCATTCTTCACATAATCAAACAAAAACCCAACCTAAACAGCATACTTGCACAACACTATCCTAAATTTTGAAACATGCCCTCAAAAATCTGTCCTACTTCTCTGATCCCATAACCATATTTAGCACATACCAATTCCTTTTCATTTGAACCACTAAATTTCACAACAACATCTCCTTCAACATGATTTTTTTGTGTGAATAATAGAATCATCACCAACATCATCTGAACTTCCAGCATCATCAATTGAAATTCGACTACGCCTACTAAAAATAATATCCACACGATCCAATCCACAAGAACGTACCAAAATCAACATGTTTTGCAACTTTTCTTCATTATCCAAAATACAATTAGGATTGTCCATTATAGAATAACACAAAGACACGTTGTTATGAACCAACTCCGTCCACTTCATACAAACAAATTCTACCAATGAATCAAAATTCAGATCGTCAGACCTCTTTAACGCAGTTTGATCACCAAACTTACATAACAACATGACAACACTGTCTATCATATGAAGCCAAACAATCATGAAAATGAATAAATCATATCAAAAATTTAAATGAAAAATTACACCTTATGACACAAAAATGCATAACTCATATCAAAGATTTATATAGAACTACAAACTTGAGCAAATATAAAAAATAGCTCAAATATAAAAACCTTACATATATAAACTCAGTATAAATCTTTCATACAAAATCAAAACCCTGACAAAAATTCCATACAAAATAGAAACACAAACTATAAAGACTAAAATACACATATCCCAAACTACAAGAACACTAAAACAAAACAAAAAACTGAAAGCATCAACCAAACAAAACAAAATGTAATCAAACATGTCAATAAATCAACAAAAAATGACATATCTAATCTCTAATACGATCAAATAAACGAAAATCTCAATTGAAATCATTGGAAAAAAACTTGAAAAGATCGTACGCATGATCTATAAATCATCATTTTAAAGAAAGAAGTTTGAAAATCACCTCACAAAAAGACACCGAAACTCTAATCACGACTCAAAATCAAATAGCAGATCTGGTTCTCGAAACAAAAATAGGGAAAATTTGTTAAGAACTTTGTATTAAATTCTAAATGGAAACCACCATTGATTACATCGGAGGTTATTTTTATCATTAAAAATTATTATAGGCTCCGTTTGTTTCAGAGTATAAGCTAGCTTATACTCTGTTCCCATACTCTCAGACACTCTCAGCTTTTACATTTTACGAGAGCTTATACTCTATCAACATACTCTGATCCAAACGGACCCATACTTTATTTTGGACGTATTGGACTAAAAGCCATGAGCCCAATGACTTTTGGACTATTTGACCAGTGACTGTCCTTAATGGACCACCTAATAATCGCATAAAAGTAAAAAAAAAAGAGGGTGCATCTTGGGTGCGGGTTAGGATACGTCTAGGCTTAAATAGTTAAATAAAAATGTAAAAGCAAAACAAAATAGATTTTTTTTTCTTATTTACCATGTCAGTAAACATTATTTCACATTCTAGTATTGGAACCCAATTATTTTCTAATCTACCATTCATTTGTCTACATTTTCACTCATTTTCACTCTTTTGACTAATGGACACAACAATTATGGGTTTTTGTACTTAACAAGCGGAGCCCATATGTGGCATTCCTCAAAAGTAAGGAAAAAACAGTTGTAAAAGTCATTAAAAAAATACAATAATATGCATTACTTTATTTGATGATTTTCACACTAAAGTGGCGTGCCTTCTAATTAAACACTACGTAATTAAACACTCACTAATCAAACACATTAATTAAACACTCACTAATTAAACATTCACTCATTTCTATTAGGACAGGACCTCCTAGTGTGTCCTACAGTGTGACAGAGACCACAACGATGGGATCTGTGAGCACCATCCCTAACATCCATCTCATTGTGAAAGCAAGTGGACTGAGGCCTACCTTTCTTACTCCTCCGTAAAGTAGGATCTGGGACAATAACTGGGCCATAGTAAGTGGGCCAAGTTGACTTGTCTGATACTGGAAAAAATATTGAATCCCAAGTATTGAGATAACTTTGCATGGAATAAAACCCGTCCATAAATCGAGACAGATTAATTCTTTGGGCAGAACATACATCAATAACATGAGAACAAGGGTAATGATAGATTAACCACTTGTTGCATGTACATGTCGCATTGCCCAAGTCAACAACATTTGAGAGTTGAGGCTTGGACGGATTGCTTAATCTCGATGATGCACGTTTCACTTCAAATACCCCCGATTGATGATGAAACATTTCCACATCATATGCATTCAATTGTTGTCTCAAACCCTGTAATTTTAAATCTATCTCTGGTGTGAATTCAACTCCAGAAAAAGCTCCAGCCTGACCCTCTTGTCGATGGAAGGTATGATATGCATTATACCTGTAAAAAGTTAGTTACACCAATGCTGTGATTGGTAAAACACGGGCAGCTTTCAAGACACCGTTAAATATTTCAACCATATTTGTAGTCATGCGTCCCCACCTTTTGCCTTCATCATACAACAATGTCCAAGATGCTAGAGGAATCTTTTGTAGCCATCAAGTAATGGCTCCATCATTGATGGTGTCAATATCAATCCATAATTGTAAATCATCAAATAAAGTAATGAATTTTAATGTATTTTTTTCAATGACTTTTATAACTTTTTTCGTTACTTTTGAGGAATGTCACATATGAGCCTCGCTTTTTAAGTACAAAAACTCATATTTACTCTGTCCATCAGTCAAAAGAATGAAAATAAGTAAAAAGATAGATAAATGATTTTGGCTTCATTTGCCAGGATGAGAATGCTACATTAGGAAATAATTGATGCCTATGCTAGAATGAGAAGTAATGATAGGGCTTCTCCAATAGAATCTGGATATGAGGTCGCAAACGCATAACAAACGATATGCATCTGGACGACGTCTGAGAGAAGTGTCGCAAATGGACGCGCGAACTTCTTCCCGTTGCCCAACGGCTATGCACAGTACTAGGTAAGCTTATCCCCTTTAAATTGTTCACCCTCTCCACATAGATCGAGCAATTATTCTACTTAAGATTGGACACCCTTTTCCATTGCTGCTGCACAAGATCTTGCTCTTCAAGGTATGATCCTTCAATTGATGGCTTAGCCCTAATTTCTTCCAAGGTTTCCTAATTTTGTTCTCCTCAACCCAAATTCTGGATTTGATTTTGATTTACTCTATCTTTTTATTAGGGTCAGTTTGTACTGGTGTCAGGGTGAAAGGACAGTTTCTTGCAACCTCTGTGGTCTCCAATCAGGTGCTCCTTGATTCCTTGGATATTCTTTTACGATTGTAATTCTTTATCTTTTGTGAAGTTTTGGGCTTCTGCAAAATCACAGTCAAGAATATTCATATTGTGTTCGATTTTTTGGGGTTTTAAACTTTTGGGGAAGATTAAGCAGCAACTCTGGTATTATCTCAAGACTGTTTGTGCTTGATGAACCTGTATCACTTGGACTCAACTTCTATTGAATGTCATTAAAGATGATCTGTATGATATATGTGATATGTAACTTGTTATCTTTGTTGGATTACTGCATCTTATCATGACTGTTGGTGCTTGATGAACTTGTACAACTTGGACTTAGATCACTTTGAGTTGTTATGTATGCTTAACCACTTAAATATACCGGTCTCTTATTTCTTTGTGAAAGAAATCACAGAAGAGATTGACAGTTTGTGTAGAGATAAATATGCTTGTTGAAGGATTTTGTGCTTGATGTTAAAGTTGACCTATTTGAAATAAGTTTTGTTTTTGATTAAGGTTTGGATTCTTATCATAATAATCCATGACTAGGTCTTTTATATTTGTTGTCAATGTGGTTGGTGACTTGGTTCATATCATGAATCATATAACAGGATAGATGGTTGATAACTGATAAGGGAATCACTAATCCAGTTTGAGTAGGACTAATTAGTTGTTGTTGTTGTAATTTGTCATGACTGGGTCCTTTGTGCTTGATAATCAATAGGGTTGGTTCATATTTAGATCATAGAACAAGGTGGTTGATAGGGAAATCATTATTCCAGTTTGAGTAGAATTGATTAGTTGTTACTGTTGAATCTGCCTCTAACATTGGAATGCAAGTAAATAGCTTTCCTATGCTGTTAACCGGATGCCATGGCTGTTACAATTCGTTGGTTTGCATTTCCTTGACCTGGGCTTGGGTTTGCTTGATGAACCTATATCACTTGGAATGCAAGTATCACTTGTGAAGTAAGGAATTAATTTATATCTTTTGAAACCTTTGAAATATTTTTTTGTAAGCTTATAAATTAGGGTCCTGAAGTTAATGATAACTTCAGACACTAAGCATGATTTTCACTATCTGTACACTAGTTTTTATACTCTTCTTTACTTTTTGTAGCCATGGATCCCATGTATGAGTCTTATGCTTCGTTGCTTATGAGTGATGAGGTTGGAGTTGATCTTAAGGATGACCATATTGAGTCATCCGATGTTCCTCCCACTAGAAGAGGTAGTCAAAGGTCCAAGAATTTTTCAATTGATGACGATAAGTTATTAGTGTCCGCTTGGCTCAATACTAGTAAGGATGCGACTCAAAGGAATGCTCAAAATTCCAATCAATATTGGTGAAGAATTTATGACTACTTCAACACACATGGAGGACCTCGTACCCAAGCATCCCTCAAACAACGATGGAATGACATTAACAAAAAGTGTCAAAAGTTCTCTGGATTTTTAAGCCAAATCGAGGGGAGACATCCTAGCGGACAAACCGAGCAAGGAATGGTAAGCATCTTCCCATTATTGTTTTTTTCCTGCATTTTTACGTTCTTGATTAGTTACTTGTATTTATGTGGTACTTTGTACAGTTGGATGAGGCAAATGGTATGTATGCTGACTTGGAGAATAAACCATTCCTACTTGAGCATTGTTGGAATTGGCTAAAGGATGAAGCGAAATGGCAAGATACTCTGTCCAACAAGAGTCATCGGACATCTAGTGTCTCTCATGAATCTCCCAATGTTGAAGACGATGATGTACGCTCGACCAACCAAGAGCGACCAATAGGCACAAAAGCTGCAAAGAAAATGGCTGCTAGTGGATCTAAGAGGCCAATCTCTGATGAAATTTTGTAAGAGAAATTGTCGTTGAACGCGCCAAATATGAACAAAATGAAAGAGCGATGTTGGAACAACAAAGAGACTGCGAATTAAAAGAAAAGGAGATGGAGAGGAATTGGGAGATTGAAGTAATGTCCAAAGACCTTCGAGGGATGGATTCAATGGTGGTTGAGTATTGGAAGAATGCAAGAATTGAAATCATGACCAATAAGGGTTACAATTTTTATTTTTTTGAAATGCTTATCCAATGCATGTGTTGTGTGCTTTTTTAATTATGTTATTTGTATTCCTTTTCTAAGTTATGTTATTTGTACTACTGTTCTTATTATGTACTTTGTACTCCATTTATGAATTACTTTATTTTTACTAATTATTTAATTATGTTACACCTTCCCACTTCGTTGAATGGTCAATCAATAAAGGAATAATAAAGTAAAACATCTATGTCATACTGAAAAGATAAAGAAAATCACTACAAGTCACAAGACATAAAGCAATTCTGACAAAGAGATAAAGTAAATGCATGTACAAGTCACAAGACATAAAGTAATTCTGACAAAGAGGTAAAGTAAATCACTACAAGTCACAAGACATAAAGCAATTCTGACAAAGAGATAAAGTAAATGCATGTACAAGCCACAAGACATAAAGCAATTCTGACAAAGAGGTAAAGTAAATCAATACAAACCAGAAGACATAAAGTAATTTTGACAAAGAGGTAAAGTAAATAAATACAAGCCACAAGATTTAAAGCAACTATTACAAACTGGACTCACTCTCGCAGGAATCGCGGTTACATTTAGCAGATGTAACAAGTCTTTAAACCTCTAAGGTCCTCCTTAGTGGACGAGTTATAGTCTCGTGAGGATTTTTAAAGATAAACCCACAAACTGTAAGGGAGATATAATCAATCTGATGACCCTAAATGAGCCCACAAATGCTCTACAAGATCATCTTGCAATTGTGAATGAGTTGTAACATCTCTGATTTGGCGATGTGTTTGGATGAAACTAACGTACTCGGCTGTATGAGTATGTCACATTGTCGGTGGAGAAGTGAGTCCATCAAAGTCTGTGTTCTCGGATCCACCGGTTTCCTCAACGATCATATTATGTAATATTATGCAAGCTTTCATAATATCATTAAGCGTATCAACATCCCAAAATCTTGCCAGTCCTCGTGTGATTGCAAAACGTGCTTGCAACACACCAAAAGCACGCTCGACGTCCTTCCAAACAGCTTCCTGTATCTTAGCAAGGTGTTTTCCTTTAGGGCCTTGTGGGCATGGAATAGTTTTGACAAACGTAGACCAGCGAGGATATATTTCATCTGCAAGATAATATCCCATATTGTAGTGATGACCATTAACAATGTAGTGTGCTTCAGGAGCATTTTCATTGGCCAATGCCCCAAAAATAGGAGATTTTTGAAGCACATTTATGTCATTTAGAGAGCTGGGCATTCCAGAAAATGCATGTCAAATCCAAAGATCTTTAGAAGCCACAGCTTCTAAAATAATGGTCGGAGCACTACAATGAGCTGTGTACATCCCTTGCCATGCAATAGGACTGTTTCTCCATTTCCAATGCATGCAATCAATACTTCCAAGCATACCTGGAAATCCACGTTCCTAATTCTGAGCTAATAGGCGATGCACGTCATTTTGATTGGGCGCCCTCAAATATTATTCACCGAAAACTGCGACAACTCCTTCGACAAATCGCCTTAGACTATCAATTGTGGTACTCTCACTGATCTGTATGTACTCGTCTAAGGAATCAACTGGAGTCCCATATGCGAGGATCCTAATTGCAGCTGTAATCTTTTGAAGGGGAGAGAGACCTAGGACTCCGACAACATTTCGTCTTTGGAAAAAATAAGTATCATTCCCAGCTCCAGCATTTGAAATGTGAAGAAAAAGATTTCGACTCATTCGAAACCTTCTTCTAAATAGACCTTTGTGGTAAACCGGATCTGGACTGAAGTAATCATTCCATAGTCTGTAGTGGTCGTCAGCATGATTGCGATGAACTATTCTATGACCAGAAATGGAACCTCGATGGTCAATTCGTCTCCTCCCACTAGCTTGTTGATCTTCTGCTTCTCTTTCTGAAAAAAGTTGTTCAAACTCATCTTAAGAGTCAGATTTGAAGCTAAGAAATTGCCTCAAAATTTCAGAACGAGAACTTGTGTTATCCATGGATTGTTTGAGAATAAGAGTTTTTTTATGTGACTTGGTTGATGAAATGAATGATAGACTAAAACTATTTATAGAAAAAAATGTGGGAAAAATGCATACTCAATTTACATACTCATTGTTGGAATCAAAAAGTTAAACCTAGTATACAAAGAACTATTCAAGGTATGCAAATGGAAATATGCATACTCAAAATGCATATTCTTGTCGGAGTTGCCTTTGTATAAGATAAAAAATCAACAAAACACGAGAAAAAGAAAAAGAAAAAAGAGAATTGCACTTATAGAGCCAGAGAGGCGGACGGAAACCTAGTGTGAGGTGAATGTATTATTATCTTCCTCGAAGATCCCTTCCCTATAACATTGCCTTCTATGGAGCATGTATTGCTGGTGGAGTTGGTGCTGGCATGCTGTTAGAGATATGGATAAACAAGAAAGTTAGAGGTATACCCCTGACCTTCTGATAAGTTTTTTTGTTGTTATGCGGTAGGAATAGAGAACGTCCCATGTGGTATAAATAATTGATGGTTAGTTGGTTACTATGCAGTTATATTTTGGACATTTAGTTAAATGTTGTTATAGGACTCATCGATCACAATTTTAATTGACTGTCTATCTTATTTCAGTAAAGCTTTAAGTTTACTTGCAATCTGAACCGCATTTAGGATTTTTTAGTAACTTGTACGTAAAAAGCAAAAAATCATATTGGTACCACATTGTCGTAACATCATTGTAACAATGCCCATCTATCTCTGTGTGTGCACGCGTAGCTTGATAGCAAGTTTGTTGACCCCCCTAACCAACCCACCTTTACTTTGATATTTCAGTGGATGGAGGGATCATTTGGGAGTTTGACAAATAGAGCCTGATCGCAGATTGTGGTTTCTTTGTTGAACACCTTTCCTTCCTAAAAACATTTGTTTGGAAGCATATATGCTTGAGATGAAGGTTGTAAAGAATCTGAAGACATCCTTGCTTTGTTGTCTTGGAAACTTTCTTTTATGGGCCACCTCCAGCCCCCAAACCATCTTTAGGCAAGTAGAACTGAAAGTGTGCATCGATGATAATTTTGTGGAAGCGGTTCCACATTCTGTTGTTTTTTTTTGTATAAAGAGGGCGGTACCTCCTAAATTTTATTAATAACCCTCACTTATGGCGGAGGAATACCGTGGTTACAAACCTGAAAAGAGCCAAAAAAAAAAACCACAAACCAAAGACAGGAAGACATAAAACAGAGCAAAAAAAAAGAAAAGAAAAGAAAAAGCCACTAAAAAAAAGAGAAACAGGACTGGAATTTATGAAACTGGCTCACAACCAAAAATAATCTTACCAGCCCAACAAAACCAAAAGCAAAAATCTGCACCTGCACCGAACATAGAAAACCCAAATTTACCAGCGCAACACAGCAAAAGCAAAAAACAGCACCAGCACCAAACACCAAGACCACCACCAAACACCAAAACGACAACTTATCAAAAGCAAAAAACTGCGCCTGCATCAATCACCAAGACCACTACCAGAACACCAAAACTGCACCTGCGCAAAAATTTAGCCCCAAACACCAAAACGGAAGAACCAACAAAGAAAAACCAGAGGCAGCTATAGGAGACCAACCGGGTAAGCACAAACGAGGAGAAGCTTGAAAATCGAAGCAGCACCAACCAGAACAGAAACAACAAAAAAACCCAAAGAAGAGGGAGAAGCAAACTGAAAAAGAGGGAGATCGAAACCAAAGGGGGCACAAACGGCAGCCTTATCAACTCACCCAGCCAAGGAAAAGGGAAAATAAACCCTTTTAAAGAAGCCCTAGACAGACAGACCCAAGAAACCATGAAAACCACAAGCCCATATGCCAACCAACAAAAGTCCAGATCAACGAAAATAAGCAAGCTCCAGACCATTTCCAGTAGCAAGAAAGGCGAGGCGAAAATTCACAAAATAAAAACTCCACCTTCTCAAGATGACACCAACCCCCACCGAGGACTGAACATAAAAATGGAATAAAAGATCCAAAAAGAGGCTAAGGAACATAATCTTCCATTGGAAACCAAGCAATGAACATACTTTCGCGGAACACCCCACTCTTGGCCAAGGAGTCTGCCACTCCATTTGCCTCACGCATTGTATGTCTGAAGCTAACAGGAAGAAGGCTTCTTAAAGCATTATTGATTGCATTAAAATCCTGATCAAATTTCCAAGGGATAGAAGAAGCAGATGTCAACCATCTGATAGAGTTTAGAGAGTCAGACTGTAATATCCCGAACCCAAATTAAAAAAAATATATAATAAATTTTCAAAATTTATATTTTTAATAAATACTACATATTATTAGAAAAATATAGGCGCAAGAATCACCGAAATCAGAGTTGAATTGGATTTGTTATGAATTATGGAAGTTTAAGTAATTAAGATTAAAACGAGGGGTAAAATGGTAATTTACCAGAAAATCTGGCATATACCAGATTTTCCGGCAACAACCGGCAGAACACGCGAGGGAGAAAGAGAAAATGGAATTTGAAATGGATTTTTCGTGTTTGTGGTCCGATTGAGGCAAGTGAGGTGTCGAAACGAAGCTTGTGGAGAGAGGAACAAAACACAACCAGAATCGTCGTCATCGGACCACCACAGGCGGCGGAATCAGCCGGCAAAGTTTCGATTTCCGACGACTTCCGAGCTCGATCCCGGTCGATTCAGTAGGAATTTTGGAACGAGACAGGTACCATTAGATTTCTGTTGTTGTGGGCTTCATTTTGATGTAGGAGTGACCGGAAAATTCGCCGGAAAATGGATTCCGGCGACGGTCCGGCCGAGTTGACTCAGCTCCGGCGAGTTGACTCGGGTTTGACCCGTTTTGATTGGGTTGACCCGGTTTGATCGTGGACTATTTGACCCGAGTTGACCGGGTTACCCGAGTTGACTTTGACAGTTGACTTTTAGGTTGACTTTTGGTTGATTTTTTCGTATTTTGACTGTCGCGTATACGTATCCGTATTTCGATGCAGGAGGTTGATTTGAGGATTTCGGACGTACTACGGATTAGCGTAGTCGACATTTCAGGTAGGGATTCTGCCCTAGTTCTTATTTGGGGTTCCGTATTCGACGGACTCCTATTTGTCTATTGGTGTGAAATTCCCGGAGGTTGGAAATTTCTCTGTTTATACTCTTATCTGATTTATTTCCGCAATTGCAATATGTTATGATTATATGTGGTTGGTTTGGAGGTATATGTACGACTGACAGTATTTTTGTGTCTCTTGTGGGGTCCACTATCCTGGTGGGGCCCACCTTCTGATGTTTGGTTTTTTTCTCGAGAGTCCGGATAGGACTTCATTATGATGATCTTTTATGATTTGTGAGATTATAGAGGGATGATTTGTAGAGCGTGGGACCCACATCGGGCGACCCAGCTTACTGGATGATTTATCGATGGTTTCGATCGGGTACGTACCTGGAGGCCGGATTGAGGTGAGGTACATCCTAGGGGACGCTCTTCGATGTAGGCGATGCTATCGAGTACCTGATGTAGGCTCGATCCTCATCCAATCTGGGGAGTACCTGGACTGGGAGACACCTTGCGGGGATCAGGGTGGGTCCAGGGGAGGATTTTCTGTTGTTATGTGGATATGAGTTGATACGGATTTGGTTGATATGGATTTGAGTTGGATTATGATTGAGTACTGATTTGAGAGTTGTACTTGAGGATGGTAGTGGTGGAGCCTACTCAGTATCTACCCTACGGATTGACTGATTGTGATGAGTTGTGATGTGTATCACTTATGGTTTCTCTGTATGTATTTTATATCTTACAGGCTTTGTTACTTTATCTCTGATTTACTGGAGTTCGGTGATACTGGTGTGTATCACTATTTGAGTTTCTGTTCATCTCACTTACCTCTTGAGCTTTTACTTTCCGTTTATTCTGATGATTGATATTCCTCTATATCCCTACTGAGCTTTGTAGCTCACCCTTTTCATTCACATGTTTTCAGGTGAGATAGCCGGAGTGGATGATCAGCGCAGGGATGCGTGAGGCGTAATGTAGCTGGTGTGGGAATGTTGTGTATGTCTTCAGTATCTGTTTTTCGTATTTATGATATTTGGATTTTTCCGCTGTAGACTCTAAGTTGCAGATTACATTATGTTTGGAGTATTTGGGATTATGGTTGAGATTTATATATATATATATATATATATATATATATATATATATGTGTGTGTGAGATTACTTATGTAGTGTTTGGGTAGCTTGGGGTGTAAATCCGGTTCGGGGAACGGAAGGGTTCCCTGCCGGTCACGTCTCTGGGATTCATGGGTGCTCATATGCGCCTATCTGGGAGAGGGGCGTGACACAGACTCTATTGTAATGCATCCCAACGAATTTGTATTTTGAGAAACTAAAATTTCCAGAGCCATTTTTATTGCTTTCACTTCTGCAGTTGTGGCATCAGATTTAATAATAGGACCAGAAAAGATGCAAATAAAGTTCCCTGAATCATCGCGAAGAACTCCCCCAACTCCAGAGCCCTCTGATTGAGATGATCCATCAGTGTTCCACTTTAATTCACCAACCGGAGGAGGAACCCAGTGGCAGTGCGATCTGAAGGGCTTATCAATCGGATATTGTAATTTTAGACCCTCACTTGAGATCATGAGCTCTGCACCATAGGAGGGAAGAGGGACACTAGTTGCAGATAACCAGCTTCCAAATCTAATAAAAATCAAATTGAGAAGATCTTCCCAGGCTAGAATTTTTGATTGAAAGTTCGATTATTTCTTTCAACCCAAATAGTCCACATAATAGCAGCAAGAAGCATCCACCAAATCTTCTTTTGAGAATTACCACTAACAAAGAAAGGCCACTGGTCAAATAGAGATTTAACTGTACTCGGAATACACCATTGATGACCCTACCAGGAGATAAAATGATACCAAAGCAGGTAGGAGCCTTTGCAGTGTAGGAACAAGTGATCGACATATTCGATGTAGTGATTACGCATTGGGCAATGCGCATTATTGGAATCAAGATTTCCAATATGTAATAATTTTTCTCGGCTATTAAGACTTCCCTTTTGAGCTAACCAGAGAAAGAACTGGACCTTGGGAGGAGCCCATCCCTTCCAAATTTTGGAAGAGGAGATGTCTAAAGGGGCAATATTCTGGGCAGCACTTGCCGTCATAAGAGATTTTACAGAGAAATTCCCATCGATTGAATGCTTCCATATCATCTTGTCTGATTTTGAGGGGCACAAGACCATTCGGCCAATGGTGTCAAGAAGTTGATTCTCCATCTCCTCCTCCCAACTGAACAACTCTCTTCTCCATGACATTACCCATTTCCAGTTTAAGCCATCTCATACCCCAAAGCTTCTTATCGGCATGAGCTTCAAATTCGACACATTGTAGAGTCTTTCAAAGCAATCTTTTAAAGCAACTTCACCCACCCATAAATCGTCCCAAAAATGCACACTGACACCATCACCCAAGCTAAAAGCCAAGCCCTCTTTTATAGCAGCCTCTATTGTCCCTCTTGTAGGATTAAGTAAGCCCTAAATGTTTCTCCAAAGAGGAGAAAATTTTGGGCAAGAAGACCAGTTTTGGATGATTCTAGGCAAATCATATTTATCACAAACAAGAGATTTCCATAGAGGAGGAGAAGCCTCCTGATCAGAGTTAAATCTCCAAATCCATTTGAAGAGAAGAGATTTATTTTTATCAATAATAGAACCAATGCCAGCCCCTCCTTTTTCTTTTGGCGCAATCAAAGTCTCCCAATTAATGTTATGAATTCTCCAGACTCCTTCATGTTCCCCCCATAAAAAGCTTCTTTGAAGATACTCAATTATTTTTGCCACCGAAGATGGCATTCTAAATAGAGACATATAATAGATTGGAAGGTTACAAAGAACTGATTTTATAAGAGTCAACCTGTCTGCTATTGAAAGATGCTTTGCTCTCCAGCCTGATAGCTGCATTGCATCTTTATTAACTATAGATCCCATATCTGAGACCTCTTCATATTACCTCCAAGAGGAAAACCAAGGTAAGAGATTGGAAGAGTTCCACTTTTGCATTGAAGAATTTTTGCCATTTTATTCACCTCATCTTGAGTGATTCCTACCCCAACCAAGGTAGATTTATGGAAGTTTACTTTCAGACCTGAAACTAGCTCAAAACAGCGTAAAATACGTTTGATATTCAGCAAGGTGCACCTATTGTTGGGAGTGAAGAAGACCGTATCATCTGCGTAATTAAGATGTGAGAATTTATTTCAATTCCTTTTACAAGCAATACCTTTAACCAAACCACACTGCTTCGCATTTTCCACAAGCTGATGAAGCCGCTCGGCAGCTATTAAAAATAAAAATGGGGAGAGAGGATCCCCTTGACGAATTCCTCTACCCATTTGAATTTGCTTAGTCGGACAGCCATTAACAAGAACTGAGACTTTTGTTGTTTGAGTACACTCCTTGATCCAAGTTAACCATTTATGGCCAAATCCCATACCATTACTAACCTGTTGAATATAATTCCAATTCACGCTATCGAAGGCTTTTTCAAAATCAATTTTTAGAATGAAGCCCTGTCGTTTTGATTTTTTCAGATGATCAACAATCTTCGAAGCCATTAAAAAAGAGTCCATGATTTGTCTCCCTCTGATAAAACCAGATTGTGGGTCGCTGATGATGAAACCTATCGGATATCTCAATCTGATGGCCAAAGTTTTCGCAATAATTTTATACAGGCTAGAGATTAGACTAATGGGTCTAAAATCTTTCAAGAAGACTGCTGTATCTAGCTTTGGAATAAGAGTGATGAAGGTGGTATTTATACCCTTTGGAAGCTTACCAGAAGAATAAAATTGCTCAAACATATCTACTACATCATCTTCGATAAAGGACCAGGATCTTTTATAAAAATCGATGTTGAAACCATCTGGCCTAGGAGCTTTGCCACCGTCATAGCTCCAGATAGCAGCTTTAATTTCTGCCCTAGAAAAAGGAGCTTCAAGAGCATTGGATATCTCAGGGCTTAGCCTTTTGAAGTGAAGACCATGCATAGAAATGATATCATCATGCCGAGAAGAATAAAGATTTTGGAAATGGTTCACAATTTTGGCTCTAATTAGAAGAGGATCATCAATTTTTCCTTGAGCGGATTCCAGACTAAAAATAGCATTCTTCCTCCCTCTGATAGAAGCTGATAAGTGGAAGAATTTTGTGTTCCTATATCCTTCTATCAGCCATTTAATTCTAGATTTCTGTCTCCAAAGACTTTCTTGTTGCCGAGCTACAGTCCAGAAGTCTGATTGCAGGATCAAGAGATGACGGGCTTCGACATCATTTAATTGCTGGACTTCTCTCTTTTTGTCAAGAAATTCAATATCAGATTCAATCCTAGATTGCTTCTCAGAGAGATTCCCAAAAACTGAGGAATTCCAATCCTTCAAGAAAGATTTGAGCGACTTTATTTTTGGGACTATACGATATTTACCAGAGAAGTAGCAGCCAAGCTCCAACCATTTAGACTCCAAAAATTCTAAAAATTTCGGATGACTCCACCAACAATCCATAAATTTAAAAGGTCTCGGGCCCCAATCTGTGGACTTCAAAGAGAGCATGATTGGGCTATGATCAGAAACCCCTTTGTGCAGCCCTTGTAAAGACAAGCTAGGGAAAGGAGATAGCCATTCCACATCATAGAAGACTCTATCTATTCTGCTCATGCTCTTAGAATTACCCCATGTAAAAACTCTGCCCTTTAAAGGGGCCTCCATTAGATTGCAATTCACAATGAAATCACCAAATTGCTTCATACTTCTAGAAAAAGAAGATCCACCATGCCTGCCAGAAGGAAGAAGAACTTCATTAAAATCTCCCCAAAGAAGCCATGGAAGAGAACTAGATGATTTGATCTGGAGGATTTGATCCCACTGCAAGTTCCTCTTGGTCGCACAATTATAACCATAAACTGAAGGAATCACGCAATGGAAGTTCTGATTTGAAAGGGAACCTTCCATAATAATCCAACGATCACCAATAATAGATGACTGAATCTTGAAGAAACCAGGATCCCAGACACATAAGACACCCCTCGGCAACCCTACAGCATCACAGCTTCTCCAATCAACCACATCTGAACCCTAAATAGAATGGACAAACTTCAGGTCTGCAGAAGCAAGCTTAGTCTCACTTAAACAAATGAAGCCAATCTTGTGAAATCTAATGAGCTTTTTGATAGCCCTCTTCTTAACAGAACCACCAATCCCCCTGATATTCCAAGCCAAAAGACTAGACATGAGAAAGAATAAAAAACCACCAGACCCAATACCACTAGAAAAAATCAGTTGCAACTGTGATTAGCCAACTTCCACTCCCGCTCCTCCCTTTCAATCAGCAATTCAAGACTTCTTTCAATATCCAGGTCGCAAACCTTGCCAATCAAACCAATTTTATTCCCAATTTTCCAAGTTTTTTTTTGCCTCTCTCTTCCTTCTTCTTTTAGCAGAATTACGGTCAGAGCCATTCTCACAAGATCTGCTCGTAGCAGAATCTATAACATCAGACTTAACTTGGCTATTCATATTTTCGATTCCACCATCCGAAATTGAGATATCCGCAACAAGATTATCCTCAGATTCTCCCTGCATTATGTTACTGATACGCCTAATTTTTCGTCTTGTAGGTCTTTCCATAAGAGCCAACATGAGATTATACTTTAGAGTAGAATAGGGGAACTTTGACTTCTTTCGAATTAGTTTTCTCTTGAAGCTTTGCTTTTTCTTCCTTTGTCTGGATTCAATTACAGAAGTATAACCTGTAGAGCAACCAGACTCTTCTCTTGAGGGAAAAGAACTCACATCGGAGTTGGATTCTGACCCTTCACTTTTTCTACGCCTAATTCTCCTTTTATTGTTTTTTTCCTATTAAGCCACCACGGTCTGAGTGAACTTTCCTATTACCACCTTCAAAAATGTTCTCTACATCAGACCTTATTTCTATTGAAGCTTGCAGCCCAATATCTGGTAAAATGTCAGTGCCTCTGATAATACTGCTTGGGCTCAAAGCCAACCTCGGGCACAATTCTGGACCCTTGTCAATATTTTCATTTAATCCCACCAAATCCACATTGATAGAGTTTGTGTCAGAAGCCATTTCAACAGCTTTTGTCTGAAAAGTTTCTACCCCTTCTGGGTTAACAGCAATTGGCAGATTCAGATTTACTTTTTTATCCCCTCGTTCATGAGATGATTTGAATTTTGAAAATGAAGTAGGCTTGCTTCCCGCTGTGGATGATCTCCGATCATGGTCATCGGAAATTCTAACTCCGCCACCTTTAGAAATTCTAACTCCACGACCAACTGAAGTTCTAACTCCGCCACCATAATTCCAAGTTCGCCATAGGTGCTGTTAATA
This sequence comes from Euonymus europaeus, assembly GCA_963580455.1. Taxonomy (NCBI): domain Eukaryota; kingdom Viridiplantae; phylum Streptophyta; class Magnoliopsida; order Celastrales; family Celastraceae; genus Euonymus; species Euonymus europaeus. The sequence goes on along the minus strand of OY756957.1, from coordinate 8,332,796 downwards.
ACATTAGGAATACATGTCTCCACTTCAACATGGTAGTAGTCATCAGAGATGTCCTTTAAAACATCAAATCTACCCGTTTGAAGGTCTTCTTTAGTTTCCAAATCCGAGCTAGAGTCAATATCAAATGTCTTCTTCACTGGCCTATTTTTTGCATATTGGAATCGACCACACCATGAACCATCAGAAGGATTCTCAGTGATAGTGATTGAATAGACTATACCATCCACTGCAACATTCACGATCCGATCTATTTTTGAAGCAGTAGAGGTAGCTATCAAGATACGGGCATCATCTAATCTTAATTTTTCCGCCATATTCTTATCAAGGGAAACAGCATCCCCAACCAAATTTCCCAACATCATGAGCATTCCTGGATTCTAGGCATGTAGAGGCAAACCCTCACATTTCAACCAAGCATACCGCTCCATACGAACATCAACAGCCTTCCATGGTTCTACTCTTTCAAACCATCTTGACATCCATTCAGGTTTCAAAGCCATAGTTTTTTGCATAACATCTCTTGATGAGAATGTCAATAAAATCATTTTCCCTCCCATTAGAGTTGTGAAACATTCAATAGAATCATCAATATTTATGAAATCTCTCATCTCCTGAATCAGCGCATTCTGTCATAAAATTCCAACTGCGCTTCCCTCCAGACATTCTTTATCTTTTTGGAGGGATTGGTAATCAATTAGACATTTCTCTTCGTCCACATCTGAGGGATATTTTTGGTTAACCACCTCTGTCCCTGGAACTCCCTTCTTCCCCTTAACAATATCAACAAATCGAAGATTCGTTTCCTCAGTCTTAAGTGAAGAATTTTCAGCCCGCTCAAGGTTATTAAGAGAAGATTTCTTCAGATCGATCATTTTTTCAGAACTATTGTCAACTCGTTCTGAACTAGAGATCGGAGCTTGTCGAGTTGCTTGCTTCAGAACCACCCTTTTTCCTCTCATCATTGTAGTTCTGCTGAATCTTGCTCTATTTACTCTTAGCTGATACGAACCTATCCAAATACCCCGAACTCTATCCAAGATGTTATCTTCGTTTTGTCGGCCCCCCCCCAAACTCTGCAAATCCAAATCGATCTCCTTTTTGCGTTAGTTTTTTTGGAACGTAGACGTCTAACACCTTGCCATACTGAGCAAAAACCCATTTGAGAGCTTCTGAATCCCACTCTGAGGGAAAATGTTCAAAATAAATTTTGAAAGGCTTTTTTGGGTTCGGGTCATAGTGGTGATCAAGGATATGGGGTCGGGCAGGTTGGCTGGTTGTTGGTAGATAGATTTGATGATGCCTGTACAAAGCTGTTATCTTTTTGAATGGGTATTTGCCGATCAACTTGCGCGGGAAGGGTAGGCCAGTGGTAGGTACTAAGGGCTGGGAATTGGTTAGGACGGGGTTGACGGTGGTGGGGTAGGAGGTGGGGTTGGAGGTGGTGGGGTACTCTGCTCTCTCTCATGCTTGAAATAGGTTTTTTTTTTTGCTTGTTTTGGTTTTGTTTCCACATTCTGTTGTTAGATTTCAGGAAGGTTACCTACTTTTTCTCAGTGAGGCACTTTTCTATTTGAAATATTAAGGATATAAAACCATTTTGTGGTTTTTCTTTATATGTTTTTCCATCAGTATTGAGCTTGTTTGACTATCATAATATCAATCTGATGTAATTTCCAATTGGAGGGCGATTCTTGGAGATTGTTTCCAGGCATTCGTAATGGTGCTACTCATGCAAATTTCTTGGGTTTTCTTTAAGTAGACACTACAACAGTGACAGCAGAATCGGCGCTTTTAAAGCGCCGTAAATGTTCCAAAAGCGCCGGTATTTATTTATTACGGCACTTTAAAATTTACAAGAGTACGGTTTTTTGCACATACAGTTTATCCCTCACTCTTGAAGTCAAATTCCTTGGCTTAGAGAGTAGAAAAGTATTAGGCCCTGAGCGTGCAACCCTGGCATGCGAATCTCAACCACGCTTGTCTTATCATACGAGATTTATACTGGCGTAGGACGCCAGCTTACATAGCTCATGAAGCGCACACTCATTCAACGAGATTGTTTTCGTATGCCTGCAAAAATTGCCCCAAATGCCCCTGTTTTGCTTCTCTCTCATTCGCTCCTCATATGAACCCTAGCTCTGTTTGCTTTTGTCCGATCTAGGCTTCGCATCTCTCGTATCAGTTTGCATCTTGGATCGAGCAACCCAAATTGAGTTTATGGTTTATGGATCTGGTCTTAGTTATTTTCTTTGACCTGCAATAGAGCTACTCTTCACCTTTTGCAAGCCATAAAAATGGAGATACTGTTAGTGGAGTTTACAAATTACAGGGATGAAGAAAGTGAATAGAGAAAGCGTCATATTTAATTAATAATTAATAAATTTAATGCTGATTAATTAAGGGAAAATTAAGCTTAGGTCCAAATTTACTAACTTTTAAGAGTAAAAGGACTGCTGAATTATTTTTGTTAGTTAAGGTTCAAGTGATTTTTAAATTTATTGAATTAAGGATAAAACTTGAAATTTCAAATTTGTCATTGTTATTCCAATCAAATATGATCGAAAACATTTTTTTCTCGCTGCGAATGATTTCGACTTTGGATTGAGGAGAGGCCAGTGGCGTTGGAATCATGAGGTCGAGACGAATCCAACTCCATTGTCCTTGCCAAGATTCGACATCAAAAACTGTCGATCTAAGGCAAAACGTTCATAACACGATTTGCTTCAATCTGATCGTTTCTCGAGTTAGATCGAGGTGGGATCAATTAGAATCGTTAGGCCCTGACAAATCTAACGCCACTAGACTTGTCGAGATCCGACATTGGAAACTTTCAAATCAAGGCAAAATAGTCGGCACCAATCAAAAACATGTTTTACTTCGATCTGGCCATTTCTGAAGACGGATCGAGACGAGACCGGTGGCTTTGAACTCATCTTGGTCGGGCAATTCCAACGTCACTGGTCTCCCCTCAATCCGTCATCGAAAAGTGATTACCTGGTCAAAAAACATTTTCGAAGATTCTACAGAGAAAAAATATTTTCTACAGAGAAAAATAACACTGTACATTTTATGATTATATTATTGGTTCATTATCTAGGTCTTGTTTTAAGTGCTTCCAATGGTAAGAATTTGTCGTTTTAGTGAATCTGAACTTTTTAGTTCATCACTTGGGACATAGGTTTTTAATAGCAAATCCGGGTTTTGATCTGTCGAATAGAGAAAAAATAGTTCTACAAGAAAAAATAGTTCTAACCAATTTTGGAAGTTTGAACCCCAGTATTTAGGGTACCCGAGCCCGTTAGGGTTTAGTAGTTAGGAACTTAGGGTTTAGCACTTGTGACATTTAATATTTTAGTAATGAATTCGTTCCTTGAGCCCGTTAGGGTTTAACGAATTCGAGCCTTGAGGTTCATCACTTGGGACATAAAGGTTTAGTAGTGAATCTGTGTTTTGGGTCTGTCGAATAAAGAAAAAAATTACATAAAAAAAAGAATTGTACAGAGAAATAAAGGTTCTACAGAGAAATATAGGTTAATAAAGAGAACAAGAGTTATGCACTAATAGTAGAATGAAAAATGTGATTTCATATTTTTTTGGCCTGACTTTTATGTCGAAACTGGGTTCATCACTTGGGACATAGAATTTTAGTATTGAATCCGAGCTTTGGGTCTATTGTATAGAGAAAAAGATATTTTACGAAAAGAAAGTGATTCTAAAGATAAATAAATGTTCTACAGAGAAAATATAGGTTCTACAGAGAAAAAGAGTTCTACAGAGAAATAAAAGTTTTATAGAGAAATATAATTTATAAAGAGAAAATGAGTCATACACTAGCAGTAGAAAGAAAATTTTGATTTCATAGTTTTTGGCCTGACTTTTATGTTTGAACCGTGAGACATAAGGTTTGAGTATTAAATCCGAGCTTTGAGTCTATTGTATAAAGAACAAAGTGATTATAAAGATAAATAAAGATTCTACAGAGAAATATATGTTTTATAGAGAAAAAGAGTTCTACAGAGAAATAAAGATTCTACAGAGAAATATAGGTTATAAAAAGAAAAAAGTTATGCACTAGCAGTAGAACGAAAACTATGATTTCATTTTTTTTTGCCTATGTCTGAACTTTGGGACATAGGATTTTAGTATTGAATACGAGCTTTGGATGTATTGTATAAAGAAAAATATATTTTACAGAGAAAAAATGATTCTAAAAATAAATAAATGTTCTACAGAGAAATATAGGTTATACACGGAAAAATAGTTTTAAAACTATGATTTCATACTTTTTGCCTAAATTTTTTGTCTAACTATCAAAATGATCGTCGTTGGTCTCAAAAGAAGCGCAACTATGAGAGGAGTAAAGCCCGACCTACGGTAGCCATAACAGAAGTTCATAGCAGCCGAAAAGCCACCGCGAAGCTCCGACGACGCCCTAAAATTTCTTTTCATTGCTGTAGTTGTTTTCGACGTTAGATGGAAGTAAGACTGGTGGTGTTGGAATCGTTTGGCCGATACGAATCCAACGCCACAAGTATCGCTTCAATCCGATGTCAGAAACATCCAGATCGAGGCAAAATGTGTTTCGAACGTTTTGCCTTGATCCAACCTTTTCCTGCGACGGATTGAGGAGAAACCACCATCATTGGACTCTTCTCGAGGATACAATTTCAACGGCAGTGCTCTCTCTTCTATCAGATGTCAGGAAGAGGAGATATGATTGCCGAAGATGAAGACCACGTATAATGGATGAGAGGGATAGTTTGGGTAGTTTAATTATTTTGTCCTTATTTCTAATTTTTTAAATGAGTTGGACCTCTTTCTAAAATTAAACATAATTATGTCCTTTTATCTAATTTGCCCATTAATTAATCAATTGATAGCTTATGTTATATATATATATATATATATATATATATATATATATATATATATTCAAATTCATTTTAAAAAAAATTAAATTGTTATAAAATTAACTATATAAAAAATGCTAATAAAAAATTTCATCACTCTTTATAAATAATAAAATATAATTATTAATAATAATTTTAAATGATTAATTGTAAATGGACTATTATTTGTAATATTTGTATGAAATACAATTTTAATACACCAATACCCTTATTGATAAATTGACAGGTTTTACTCTATGAACAAATTAACACTACCAAACACTTATTCAGCTTAAAGTAATTTAATTTAACAATTTATACACCAGCTTATACTCTATTAGTCATACTCTGTATCAAAGAGAGGCTTAATGCGCCTTCGAGTGTCGAACAACAAACTAAAATTTTTGTAAATAAGCAATATCCTAAGTAATAGTTCAATTAATGACGCGTCCACTGGTTACACACGGGTCTTACGACAATTCAATGCCTAATGATCATTTAAAAGCCATTCCTTTTAAGTTATGTCGCATGAATAATAAAAGTATTTTCTCAGGTTGTCTGTCGAACGGAGATTTTAATTAATGATATTGTTCATGTAAACTCACCTAAGAGCCGTACGACACTGTTTATTGAAGACACCTGTCTTTCCGTTCAAGAGGCCTACAAGGATACGTCGTGCGAATTTGATAAATTGTGAATATGTAGAGTCATATGCCCAGCGCTCACTAATGAGGGTGTTCTTCACGAGAATTTTTTGAATCTTCCTTTTGATGAAATAGCGCAATTAATATAGGTCACATGTCATCTATGCGTTGGTGAAGTACTGAAAGGTTACTTGGAAATAGGCAAATGTTTTTGCATGTTAGCAAGCGCAGTCCCTCATTTATGATTGCGGGTCTCTAGCAAACCCTAGGTAATAAACCCTTGGGTTACCATAGATATAAAATATTCTAAAACATGAAATAGGCTTCCGGATAGCTTAATTCGCCTCCTCCTTCTTTGTCATTCTCAGGGAGAATCTCTCTATCTTTTTCTTCCAAGTTCCACTGAGTTCTCCCATTAATTTTGATTTCTAGGTGATAACTCTTTCCTTCTTTCTTCCAATCTTATATTCTCTTGTTTTGTTTACTGGTTCTCCGTTTCTATTCTCCCTGTACATCAAAGGCTATTGCGGGTTTGCTTGGTTTTGGGAGAGTCCCCTATCGTTTTTCTTTGTAGTTCTTTTGGTTGAAGTTTCTAATTATGAACAACATCCTTCTGAGAAATTTATCTAGATCTTCAAGGTCATGACGAGTTGTTTTGTCTTAGTTTATATATAACATTTTTGGTTTGCGACGTTTTTCTTGGCGATAGACTTTGTTCTGAGTTTGATAATGGAAGGGTTAGAGAGATTGTGAGAAGATGACTTTGATGAAATAAGAGTTGAACGAATTCTTGAGAATGTCGAACGACATCAGGCTATCTCTAATGTAGTGACTTTAGTGGGAGAAGGAGCTTTGTCGAGTAGAGAAGAGGATGAACTATTTCAACAAGAACCCTTAAAAGTTATTTCTTGAAAGAGACCGACCCACACATCAAATGGTGTTCGATACTCCGAACTAATCAAGCATCCTGGTCCGAGTTGAGCAGAAGCATTGCTCATACCGAACAAATGCCTTAGTTGTACGACGTAGAAGGCAAACCTCTAAAGTTCTTTGTCAGTAACTCGAAATTCGTCCTCATCGGTAGTCAGGTGATTGGATTATAGTATCTTTACCAATTTCCAAACGACATCGAGGTTCGTCTAGCCAAAGAACATTAGAGAATAAACTATGATATCCTTGGATGTTTTGGAGCTCCATGCAGACGAGTTAATCATTTATGATAAACCCCTTTGGGAGCAAGCTTTTTCCGGGAAATAGTACTGGTCTTGGATTTATTGGATGGAGGACTAGGAGGGTCAGAAGAAATTCCCAGAGAGTATAATCATACTTTGAGGTGATAGAAACTTGGGGATGGTTTGAAGAGTTAAACATGTGGCTAGGTGATTCAGGGATCTCATGAGTGAATCCAAATTGTCGCACCCAATATTGGTAAATATATAACTCAAGACTGTAGGTAGGGTTGCGAGGGTGAGAAAAGGGTCCAGATGGAGAAACTTCTCCAGATTGCTAGCTAGATTAGCTTCAATCATAGGAAGGTCAAGCTACAAAGGATTGATTTTGTTAGTAAAATAATAGAAGAGGTGATTGGGGCGATCAAGGACCAAATTCCATAAGAATGTGTAAATATATTCAAAGGACCATCGCACGTGCAATTTGCTAGCAGTTCCCTATAGGATTAATAGCTGGCAGGAGGAGTATACAACCTAGAGCGTAGCTTTGGGAAGTAGTTAAAGATCTATAGAAGTAATAGGCACAACAAACCACTATTGGGAGAATTGAAGCCATGCAAATAATCGGGAATATTGGCCATGGCCTTATAAAAATGGGCTAACAACATAGGGCGAGGCTAGTTTAGTGCCAATAGCTAGAGCTTGACCAATATAAAAGTATTCTTTTGTAGGTTCGTTGGCAGATACACAAAAAACTAATCTACATAAAAAGCACCAAAGAAAGGCAGTATGTTCCTCAATCTCAGGCATATCAAAAAAGAAGATCCGAGCTTTGAAATAAAATTGCATTTAAGAATAGCTTTAGAGAGTTGTAGGGAGGGATAAGTAGGATCAGTGACTAGATGAGGAACATCTAGACAAGTGACAGGTAGGCTGGTGAGTGCAGCAACATCACACAATGTAATGGACATTAGGCCGAATGAAAAATGAAGAAATTATAGGACAGTGACCAAAAGCAACAGACAACATTCAAGAGATTTTCTTGGAAAGAAACTTCGACTCTTGAAAGCGAAATCAAGCAGTTTATGCTAGTTGCGGCCCAAAAGTTGATGAAGGTGAGGGCTAGACAATCTATCCAATCTCCCAATTATCTGTAGGCTTGGTTCACACAAGGGGGTTTATAAGAGGGATCGCAAAAAATGGTAGTACAAAGAGAGTTCTTTTAGACTCTAGTAAACCAAAAGGGTAGTTGGGTAAGCGTTGTTCAAGGTAGATGTTATGTAAACATCCTTAGAAGCTGTGTCAGAGGAAGTAGTCATGAGGAATCAGAGGAGGCTTTTTGGATCTAGGATTTTTGTTAGAGAAGGATAATACGAGAAGTATGAGGGTTTTAAAGAAAGGAGGAGTCTTTGGAATTTTCAAGGAGATAAGACTTATTTGAATACAAGAGTAATTTCAGTTCATTTTAAATTTCAAAATGCATGCCAAATCAAGTTAATCCTTAACCTAATTGGTGTGGGGGCAATTGTTTATACCTTAATTACGCACGGGCTGGGCTAAGATTGGCCATGAGTTAATGGGTTATTTTGATTACAAATTTCATAGGTATCAATAGGCCAGTATGAATACAATCTACACTGGCCAAGTTCAAATGAGTCAATGGGCTATCAAGTTAAGGGATAGGGTAGGCTCGATTTTATCAAAGAGACTTGGTCTTGATGGATACTTAAAATTGAGGAAGTAGAGTTTATCTTGACTATCTAGGTGGGGCGTTATTTGCAGGAATCAATTTTTCATGGAGCACGAAAGGAGTTTCTCTTAGGAGTTGTAACACCATTGAAGCACGATTGAGTCACTATCTCAGCAGTTGAGGAAGTTGAAGCTCCTTTGACGGAATTTTGGGTGATTGCAGTCATGACATATGTGGAAGTTGATTTAAGAGTTTTGAAGGAATATAAAAGCACGAAGAATAGAAGACACAAGACACAACAAATTCACACAAATCCAACCCAACGACTTAAATCTACAATTTCTTCTAGCTTTTAAGAATTCTAGCTTTTGTTCACTTACACTACAAGAAATACACTAATTGCCGACGGATTATTCCATCGGCAATATATGAATTTTCGTCGGTAAAATGTTTTACCGACCGAATTCCGATCAACAAATTTGCGTCGGCATATAGATCGTAGGTAATGTTTTTGCGACGGAAAATATTTTCGGTCGGTAAATACCGACGATTTACCGACCACCAAGCCGTCAGTAATTAAATTCAAAAAAAAAAAAAATTGAAATTCCGTCGGAAATCCGTCGGTATAAATAAATTAATACATTTAAAAATTTTAAAAAAGCTGTCGATAATCCGTTGGTATAAATAAATTAATAATTTTTAAAATTTTAAAAACCCGTCGGTAATCCGTCGGTATAAATAAATTAATAATTTTAAAAATTTTAAAAATCCGTCGGTAATCCGTCGTCAAAAAATGAATTTTTTTCCAGGAAAATTCAAAAAATGTTGTTACAGAGCCTGTAAATGTTGTAACATAAGCCTGTAAGTAAAAAACAGTACACAAAATAAATTCTAAAATCACTGAATATTTGAAATATAATAAATAGTTCATCGTAATACATAATCAAATGTAATAATAATACAAGTGCAAATATGTCAGTAAATACAGTCTATCAGCTGCCTCCTGTAGGGCTCTCGCCATCTGGTGGCGATGGAGGAGAGGGATGACGAGAGGTATGGAAGTATGTCTGCATCTGTCGCTGCATCTCCTCCATCTGCTGACGCATCTGCTCCATCTGCTGTTGCATCTCCTCCACCCGCTGCTGCATATGCTCATCCTGCCTCTCAGGTGCAGGAAACTGTACAGAAGATCCACTCGAAGATGGATAGAAGGTAGATGCCTGAGACCCAATGCCGTACACCCTCCTCTTCTTCTCTCCACCGACCGCCCGATAATAAATATCTCTCTCATCGATCGATTGGGAGGATGAGGATCCTGTCTCGAGCTGAGATAGAGACTGTCGGGTAGCCTCAACAGCCTCCTGTGAACATACATAAAACATTTTATAAGTTACACTAATTTTTGAAAGAATCTAATAGCCAAGTGATAATAAAGTTGGTTCATGAACCTGATAACAAATCATTAATTTAAACCAACTCATCAAAAAGCACCAAAGAACCCACCCAACCCTGCAGCCCCAACCAAGAAGCCAGACAACAAAATGGCAAAGCAAACTGAGTATCCAACAGCACACAACCAAACTACCAGCAACTCACCAAAGCAAAGATGAAAATCAATAGACCATTAGCACATTACCAAGTAAGACCAGAGAAAACATTCAGGAATAGCACCCTGACCCCACAACCAAAAGAAAAACATGGAGAAAGAGAAAGCAAAAAGGTCAAAAAAATGCAGAGAATCATAGAGGAAACAAAAAGAACCTAACCAAGTCCAGCAAAAAACATCAATCATTCACAATATATATATTATATGTTTCTTCATTCTTCCTGCATGGATTCTCCACATTTCCAAGTAACACATGCATTTTTCATTTGACAAAGATAAGGTACACGGGCAAACCTAACACCATTCATTTCCTATTTATATGGGACCCCAGATAACATATATAAGAAGAGGCATGCCAAAAAAAATGATCAAACATAATAATATTTCAAGACACTATATTAAAACAAGAATTTTGGCACTAAAACATTCACCATAACTGCATGTTTTGGAGTACCCAGACTATTCTAATGCAGAAAACATTTAGGGGCATAATATGAACATGATAAAAAATGTAAATGTGTTATGGACTTACTTGGCAGAGAGTGAGATAAGAATGCAATGAAAAAAACATTTGATGTTGGAATATTTCAAATAAGGACTATTGTTTATGTCCAACACAATTATGTGTCAAATATCCAATATTCAATTCCTTTGGTTGCAGAAAAGCTGAAGAAAATGACAACTAAAAGTTCTAACAATTCCATATATGCAATTCAATCCCTGGCATATCAAAGTACTATAATTAGACAACATATATGTATAGTCAACCTCAGAATGTCCTCAGAATCCAACATATGAGAAAACAAAAATGAATAGAGGAGTTTTTTCCTGAACAAGTATAAAAAATGACAAAACAACATGAACAACAAGATGGCCAACAAATTTTTTTCCCTTTGTTTTTGGTCTTGAATGCTCAAAACCCATTCACATGCCACAACATATTGGACAAGTACCACTACTTTAGAGAGAGATTAAGTACTTTTATGCTAGCATGATTTGAGTGAGGATCAAGAGAGGACAAAAACATAAAATCAACAAGCGGAAAAAAGAGAGTGTGGAAGGTAGGACCTGGTTACCTAAAGCGTAAGTACTAAATCCATGGAGGTTCTCAACACTTCCAGGGGAAAGAGGGCCCTCATTACCAGCACAACTTACCACTAAGATAAACTCCTCATGCCATCAATTACTTTGTGTCTTTCTCATATCTTCATGATCTTTAAATCCCACAAAAAAGTAAAAAAGATGGATAATTTCTGGTCAACAAAAACCCATATTTTCCCTTCACTTCCTGGCCTCTTAAAAAAGGAAAATTGACAAGCAAGCCTAAATGAAAAAAGCCAGCTTAGTGCTTTCAAAATCATCAATTATTCAAGCAAAGAATTCATGCATTTCGTGCCACCTTTTCATTCTCCATTCGACCCTTTAACCAACATACTACAATGCGAAGAGGGAGTAAAACTCAATCATTTCATCAGCTTAGCCTACGATCGAGAAACACCCATAAAGTAAAGCATAACGACAAACCTGGTAGACGAAGAATCTGCAAAGAAGAAGCGGACTGACCGGAACAATTGCGGCAAGCAAACAAAATTGTCGACCTTTTCCACTAGCGATACACTGAAAGAGAAGGAGAAAATTGAAACTGGTGACGACCGAAGTCCACAAACTGAGCTAGAGCTGAAGTGAAAGGGAAAAAAGGGGCGAAAAAATGAATTGGAGGAAATGACAGAGATTGAGAAGCGAACCTGAAGCAAAACAACACCAGTTCTTGTGTTCTGCTCAAACGATCGAGGCGGGCGACTAATTTTGTGACGATGCGTTGAATGCCCTTCTTGACAAGCACAGGAACGAATGAGGAAAGTATAGAAGATGACGAGAAAGAGGGCCTGAGCTAGGGCTTAACTGGGCTAAATTCAATTTTTGAAAAAAATATAATAATTACCGACGGATTTATTTCCGTCGATAAATCTTTTTTAACAAGTTACCAACCTAATTTTGTGACGTAATACCGACGGAAATTTCCGTCGGTAAAAATTTTCAATAAAAATAATTAAATAAAAAAATATTTTACCGACGGATTTAATTTCGTCGGTAATGTTTCATTTACCGACGGAATTTTCGTCGGTATTACGTCACAAAATTACGCGCCATATATGGCGCCAAATATTACCGACGGGAAAAACGGTCGGCAAATATTTCGTCGGTATTACATCGGTAATACGTCGTTATATAACAAAATATTGGAGCCGTAGGTATTCCGTCGATAATCCGTCGGTAATTGGCGACAAAAATATTCCGTCGGTAAAATGCCGTCGCTAAGTTATCATTTTCTTGTAGTGTTACATTCAAATTTCATTATCAGATTCAAACCTTTTTGTATTTATTTCTTTCATCAATGGAGTAACTACATTCATGCATCTTTCTTTCAATGGGATTTTCTGGTGAAAAGCTCTATAATGGATCTATAGTTCTTTGAGGTTTCATAGTGAGATTATGATTTAATAATTTTTTTTGTACAATCATTTGATTTAGAATTTTTATTACAAGTGCAATCACATTTTGCTTTCTTTACACCACTTTGAGACTGACTGCAAGTCTTTGACACGCTAGCAACAACATCTTGCGGCCATAAGGGGTAGGATTGATCTTTTTGGAAGACTGTAGCCAAATAGAGCCAACACTATATCATATGCTAGTATGTATGAGTGATTTGGAAAATTTTGGAATTGTAATTGTAATTAACTAACTAATATCATTCCCAACCACCAATAAATTATCATCACCTACCCATAAATTGGCATTTTCGTATTCTTATTGATGGACATCCAATAAAATTGAAAAATATTATTTTTCATCTTATCTAATCATAGATATTCACTATTTTGGAATTCCACTTAATTAATAAATTAATAAATTATATATATAATTGTGGACATGAAGTATCAATAACACCACTACAAATCTTCATACTTTCTCCAGTATGGTGCAACACTATTTGTCTTCCATCTACATATCAACACTTTTTGTTCTTCTCCTTGTTTTTCTTGAAAGATGTGATCTCATTCAAGATTTATGCATTAATGCAATAGTATGGTGGAGCATTATTTCTCTTCCATCTACATATCAACAGTTTTTGTTCTTCTCCCTGTTTGTGTTGCAAGATGTGATCTCATACAAGATTCATGCATTAACGCAACTTATTATTTTGGTTTGATGGAAGCATTGTCAGGTTTTACTTGAAGTAGGTTGATGTAACGCCCCGACCCGGGAGGTGCTACTGTTTAAACCTATTTCAATATCTATAAGATATTAAACCTCCACAATATCACAAAAGATTTAATCTTAATTTCTCCAAACTGGATCCATAAATTTCTACTGAAATTTCGGCAACATCTCCCCGTATATCAGAGAATGTCCACCTGAAATATGTAACACATACTCAATATTCATATAACGCCGGAGCCATCACATCACAAGCAACCACAATCCTAGGTAGGGCCTCAGGCCATTACAGCATGCATCCGCAATACATAATAAAACATAACCATCTTACATGTATCAACATGCAATATAAACCATAAGGCTCACACCCAGGTACAGGAGTCCTATCACAAGGCACCCTCCTATCCGTACCATCCACACACTTGCAAGGTGTTCACAAACGTAACCAATATACACAATCATCAATTCTCATATATAATATCAAACATAATAAAGAAAGTTAATTTTTTATTCTAACCCCATCATAGTGTCTCCAGGTGGCACCATGTCATCCCACCTCCTACAGATCCGTAGTGCTGGTATCCGTACCAGTCTCGTCTATGTGGAAAGGAAAGAAAGTAAAGGGTGAGCAATGGCTCAGTAGGGGCAAAGACGATAACAAAATATAATAGCTGAATTAAAATGGTAAGTCAATACAGCAAGATGTCAAAGACTATGAACCTCCATAACAAACACTCATCAAACCGTGGTCTCGTTTCCTACCATAAGTCCCAATGGGACGACGCCTCGGCATCCATCCCCACACATTGTTATCGGTGAACACTGCCACCATACGACTCAATAAGGAAACATACCACTTACAAGACACCAACCTTGTCCATACTAACTCGGGTTCCCTGAACCGATTCCTCGGAATCTCAGTATGTTACCTCATATGGAAGTCATTCGGTTGCAACCAAGCCGAGGTTCGACAACCCTCCTCCCATATGACGTTCACACAACCTACGAAAGTGACGAATCTATATTCGCACTTCCATGTGGCTCTAATGCAACAATGTCATGCGATGAATTTAATATAGCAATAAACGAATCCTAGTTATATATTTAACTAGCCATGATGCATGAATAAGAACCATACATGCTTGATATAAGACCAAGCAATCAACCGGGAATGCAAACTAACATTTTAGGAAAATTCGAGAATAATCCTAGGTTCGTTTTTCTCTAGGGAGAAAATAGGGAAAAACACAAATATGAATAACAATGAAGATTAAATAGCGCATTTTTAGATAATAAGAAAGAATTGAAAGATTAGGCTAGAATCCCCTACCTCGAATCTAAGCAAAAGTAGAAAATCAATAACTCAACCTTATGGTTTCGGTTTTTCCTCAACCTATCAATTTCGCAAAACCCAAACTTATTTCATAATTCTCATAACCTTAATTCAATGTACCAATAACTAATTACCCAAAGAAAAATTAAAGAAATCTTACCTTTTTCCAATAAAAGGATTTTCAATCCTTAACTACGCTCAACCGAGTTCACAACTTCAATCTACCCAAGAACCTAGTTATTTCCATCATATTTAAACTTTATTGAACATACCCAATTTAATTTTAGCACTTAACAATACAAATAATCTAAAAAACATCAACCAAACACTTATCTTTCTCTCTGTAAAATTACCAAGCCTTTATTTCCCTCCAAGCTTGAAATTCTCAAATCAACTATAAAACCCACATATATAAACATAATCAAGTTCTAATCAAGCCTACTTAATCATAAATTTCATCTCTTCAAAATTTCATAAAATTTCCACCAAAACCTAATTTCTCAAATCAAGCAAAAACTCACCTTAATTCCAAAATTTCTTGTGGACTCTTGCTTAGAAGTTGTTGGCCACCACAAATCCTCCTAAACCCAAGCTTTATCTTCCCAAAATCACCCTTTTCCTTCTCTCTTTCTTCTTCCTCACTATCTCGGCTTCTCACTTTCTCTCGTGTTGAAGAGCCACTGGTTCTTCCTTTTAATTGTTTTGTGGAATGTTGCTGGCAACGTCAGCAACATTCCAACCATTTCCATTTTTTTTTCTTTTTTTAATAACTTAAGTGGCCATGTGGCCACTTTCGGTGGCCCAAAATATGGCCACCAAAAGTGGCTTCATATATATTATATTATTTATATTTTATTTAATGTTTAATTTTTCATTGAATTTTATTTATCCAATGAGTAACTTATTCTTGGTCAAATTTTCAATTCAATACTTGGTATTTCGACCCAAATTTCAATTTAGTTATTTGGTTATTATTTTTTTTCTTTAATATTTTCGCGTCAGGTGTTATAGTTAAACTCTTGAGTTAGTCTTGATAAAGGGGAGGCATTTGACCCATAGTACCAAACAATACAGGCTTATTTGCTTTATTTAATTTTTCAAAGTATAAGGGCATCAATGGCCCATCCAAAATATACAACGCATAATGTACATGTGTTGCCCTTTAATTAATTGAACGATTAGTTCATGGCTAGCTCAATCGTTTTTAACGAAAATTGGGCAAAATGGATAACGTGACCCAAAATGACAAGTATGACTTATTGGACTGAAAAAAAAGTACAAAGAATTATATGGCCCAAAATTAAAGTATAGGAGCTAATGTGATAGTTATCCCTTACCCCACGTTTGATTAAAAGAAGTAAATGAGTTTAAGATAAGCTGAGCATGAGTTTATTGAGATGGGGAGAATAGAGAAAGGTAAATGAGTTTAAAGATAAAATTTTGTATGTTTGGTTAATATGAGAATGAGCATGAGTTTTGGTTTGAATAGATTGTAATATAAAAAAAATATTGTATTACCCTTTTTCTAATAAATTGGTAATTTTATGTGATTTTAATTGAAGGATAAAATTATCTTTTTTAAAAAAAGAAGATATTCTCCACAAGGGGAGATTAGCCAAGCTCACGTTCCATGTTTTATACAAATCAAACAAGAGAATGAGCTTTGACAAAGCTTATTCCCTTGCCTCACCCTCTATTCTCCCCAACCAAACGTAGGGTTAAACTTTTTGATGGAGAGACGTATGTTTGCGTGAAAGGGTCGCATTATATGTGAATTTTCATCCAAATGTTTATACTTTTGTTGTCATTTTTACATATTGTTTTTTTTCTTTAGTAATGGAAATTTTAGAAACCACATAAGAGAATAATTTTCATAAGAATAATGCTTGAGAATTAATAATGATATTAATAAAAATAAAATAACTATTTCACATGCTAAAATGTGAGTCATATTTTAGGAGTCCATAACATTACTCTGTCAATAATGAAAGACACCCAAACATAATGAAAGAGTTGAGTGAATGTGTGGATCTCTGGCATTTAAAGCAATCATTCATTACTTTTCACATCATGTTTGGGTGTTTACGAGTGTCCATAAATTGGGCTTGTTAGCAAAAGTTGGGCTTGTTAGCAAACCTGTAGTGTAGTATGACACTTAATTATTCTCACAGATATAGGTATATATATATTTCATTAATTTGCTTCCTTATTCACCAAACATGCTCCCATATATATGTTACTTAATTATTCACATGCCATGCATTAATGTATATAAAAAAATAGATTTGATTAATTCATTGCCTCATACACTTATTGATTTTTTCCATATTTCGTGATATCAAAACATAAATTGCGGATAATATTTAAAAAATTCTGTAATTTTATTCAGCGACTTTTTTTGCTAAAAGAAATATCGTTCTCAAAAAGAGTAATCAATAAATGCACATTTAAATCAGAATCAAGACCCGATGATCCCATTAATTACTATGTACATACTTTCCATTAATTATTTAGTTTTATTATTATTTATTTATATCAAGAATAAATGGGTCACATTTCCCAATATATATTAAGGGAGCGTATAACATCTAGCTTTCCCGAATAGACATGGATCTTGTCTCTCGTTACCTATTGGACTTCACCATCTTCGTCACATCTGTTCTTCTAATCTTCATTTGCAGAAAAGTATTAAACCCTACCAATCTCCCTCCTGGAATGAAAGGATGGCCATTAATTGGAGAAACATTGGATTGCATCATGGCTAGTAAGAAAGGTGAGCCATGGAAATTTTTCACTGACCGAACCACCAAATACTCCTCCTCCGTCTTCAAAACATCCTTGTTTACGCAAAACCTCATTGTGTTCTGCGGCGATGCTGGAAACAAATTCATGCTGTCAACTGCAAAGAAGAACTTCGCATTTTGGCTACCGCCATCAATCTCTACCGCTTTTGGTGTCACCGACATTCTCTCTGGACCCGTCGCCGATAAATTTCGTACTTTGGTTGTGCCGGAATTCGTCAAGATCCAATCTCTTCAACGATACATACCAATAATGGATTATATGGCAAAAAAAAAACTTGGAGAATGAGTGGTTATCTCGTAAAGAAGGGAGGGCTCTTCTGCTTATAAAACAACATATACTCACTTTGTCCTGTAGATTGTTTTTGAACGTAAAAGATCCTAAGGAGATTATGGGAAGCGACATGCCTTTCATTGCCTTATTAGAGGGTCTGTTGTCCATACCTATTAATTTCCCAGGAACGCCATATCGAAGATCTTTGAAAGCAAGCACGCTTATGCATGAGAGACTTTTGACTATCATCCAGAAGAGGAAATTGCAAATATTATTAGAGCATGAAGACTGGAACTCTCCTGATGATATATTGACTAAAATGCTGCTCATGAAGGACGAGGGTGGCGTGCCTATATTCAGTGAAAAGGATATTGCTAGCGCCATTGCGGCGATGCTATTTGGTAGCCATGACTCATTAAGTAGTTCGACAGTTTTCATTGTGAAACATCTTGCAGAGAATCCTGATGTATACATCAAAGTTCAAAAAGGTATGACATTTTTCTTCTTTCTATTTTGTTTCCAATTGAACAAATATATCTATATGTGTGTGTGGTTGTCAGAACAAATGAAGATTGCGAATTCCAAGGGCCCTGGAGAACTCCTGAATTGGAATGATGTACAAAATATGAAGTATTCATGGTGCGTGGCACGTGAGTCCATGAGACTAGCAACACCATCTCAAGGAGGTTATAGGGAAGCTACCACTGACTTGAAATATGAAGGTTTCACCATTCCTAAAGGATGGAAGGTTATTTAAAGAAATTATATTATATATTTGTGGTGCTTTGATTAGTCATCGAACCACTGTATAAATTTTTCAGACACATTGGACTCCGCATACAACAATGAGAAACCCCAAGTATTTTGAAGATCCAGAGAAGTTTGACCCATCAAGATTTGAAGGAAATGAGCCTATTCCCTACAGTTATATTCCATTTGGGGCAGGTCCACATATATGCCCAGGCAGAGAAATTGGTCGATTAGGAATGCTTACTTTCGTACATAATTTGGTGACACGATTCAAATGGCAGATTATGATTCCAAATGAGAAGAGAAAATATGGCATGACAGTCACCCCAGAAAATGGTCTTCCAATCCGCATTGAGCCTCTAAATTAACTAATTCATTGCAGTCATTGGTCATTGCTTTAATTTGGTTGGTTGGTGTGGCAATGTTATGCTCTAGTTGTTGGATCTATACTCATGTTTTTGATGTTTGTGTGAATATTATATGGCATGTGTACAACTCATATCACATGTGCAATACACGGTTGACAAATTGTTTAATTGTTAATGATGAGGTAACCTGAAGTAACGACCTCAAGGTTACCAGATCTAATATGAAACCTGTGCAGGTTCGACTTTGCTAAGTATTGATTGCTTCTTCTTTTTTCTTGGACTCTATTGGACATATTTTCAATTGTTTGATTATGCATAACTCATTTTTGATAAGGATAAAACTCTCTCCTAAATGGTTTGGTTGATATTAAACTAATTGAATAGATAATGCATGATATTAAATCAATAATGTAGGTTAAATTTTCTAAGATCAAATCTGAATCTAGGTTATCTTTCCAAGGTTTTTCATTATCTCTGTCATGCTTATCAAAATTTTCTTAGCAGTCTATATAAGGGCATGTTGTTCGTACAATGTGGTATTGAAGCTTTGAGCAAGAATTCGGTCATCATATGAGAAGCTTTGGTTTTATATTTTTCTCTTGTTGCATGATTTTTGCAAGATTTTGATTATATGTATTCAGTTTAAGAGAGAGAGTTCATTTTTAGTGCTAGTTCGATTGCAAATCCATTTTTGATTCATTTCGAGAATAAGGCAAAGTTGTTGTTCGTTAAGGTACCTACCTCGAAACTACCTAGATCGTTACTTCAATCTTGGAGGCTCTTGAAGGCATCAAGAGCATGGGTCGTCGTCAATTTGTTGATTTGAATCAAAACATAAATTGAATGACATGTACAAGTAAGGTTTTTAGGCAAAAGATAAGGTTGTAATCTTAATTCAACATAGTGGATTGTTTTGATAGATTGGTCACTCATAGACTCAAGATTTTTTTCCCTCTTCAGGTTTCCTCATTAAATTATGGTGTTCATTCTTTATTTTTTGCATTATCTCCATCATACGTTGATTAACCATTTTGGTGAGAGACATCAATTTCTCAATTCGTATCAGAGGAGATGTCAATATAGAATCATGAACTAATCAAATATCACAGTTCAATGACATAAATTACTCGTACTACAAGGCACATATGAGAGTTTATTTGAAATCCTTATGTTAGGATATTTAATGTGACACTGTTTACTATTATAATCATAAAAGTAATATGGATTTTAGACTATCTGGGATCCACATTAGATAGGATTGAATGATTACTTTGAGCTATTTTAAGGATATACTGATCATGCAGCTTGCACGTACTTTGTATGGAATCTAGTTAAGCTTCACGTAATCTGCATGTACATCAACATTTAAGACGTGTTGTAGATTTATATATGCACATTTTTAACAAAGATTATGTGATTATTTTATGAAAATAATTGATTTAAATCATTGATTGATTGAGACATAAACTTTAATGGTTTATGATTGATTATCTCTCCTCTTAAATATCGATTTCCTTCCTTGTTTTGGAGATAATCAATTCATTTCATTAAAGAAGTCAATTCCTTATTTTGTGGTTCTTTGTTTTATTTGATTAATTGGAAATCTTTTACCTAACTTTTAGGAATATGATTTTATACCAATTTGGTCGATTTTCCTAGAGTTATTATGAGACACCTATGTTTCCTATATATATTGGTTTAATCCTAGTTTTTATTAAGACTTTTAATTGAGACTTATATCGCCTATGCTTTGAGAAAGAATAAAATTCTTTGAGAGATTTTATATGCACTCTTTGAGTGAATATTTTATCTGAAAAGAATTTTCAATAATGGATATATCTTTGAGGGCATCTTCATATATTCTTGGAGATTGAAGTTTTCAGTGCGACTCTGTAGCAACTGGTGAAAGTCTTCAGTGCGATTATGGAGCAATTAGTGGAAGCTTCTAATTGGTAAATGGTGTATGATGTGGCTTGAGCAAGGTACTAGGGTAGGTGTGTCATGTGTGGAGCAAAGTACTAGCAAGGCAATTGGTGCAACCCATGGTTGTAGTGGATTGCTTCAAGGTTGGTTGCTTTAGACACTCGAGTTTTTAAGCGTAAGATTGTTTCTCAGCATGACTCACAAAACCACCATGTAACCTACATGCAACATTCATATACAAGTTCAAATAGGCTACATCCAAGACACATGTAGCATGTATCTACTAGTTCATATAGGCTACATGCCCATGAAAATTTCATCAAACAGACGAGTCATAGTCTTTGGTAGCAAATTCTTTATCTTATGTGATAGAGAGAACATCGATGAATTTGACTCTAGAAGTGATGAAGATATCTTTATGGGGTAATATTTGAATAGTCATGTTTATCGTGTGTTCAAATGAAGGTTAAGCAAACAAGAATAATTTCGGTTCTAAGGTTGATTCTTCACTCAACTATGTTGATCCATTGATCATGGAAACAACATGTATTATAAATATTTATCTAATCCTGTTTGATCGCAATCTTTAGATACAAAATTAAATTACCCATTAAAAACATAAGAACTATTACAACCAATTAATCTCCTAAACCCTAATTGAAGCAGTCGATAATTAATTTCACTAATTCCAGTTCAACCAAAAGTCATAAATAAGGATTGTTTATCTAATTTGGGAATATGAGTATATATGCTAATTCATTGTTGATCAGTCAAGTTAAACAAACAATACACTCTAAAGCACGATAATTAGAGACTAGAAATCATAAATTGAATTGAACGACTGAAAGAATTTAACCTGCAATTATCATGCTTGGCTAAACCATACCCTGACAAAGAGTTTAGGTGCAACCCCTCACAATGAACATAAGAAAAAGAGAAGAAGAAACCATAGGAACAAGAACTAGAAAATAAGGAGAGATTGCGGCTACTCTTCACAAAATTAAGTATGTTCGATACTTAGGTCTAGAGTCCTATTTATAGCTATCCATAGTCCTACAAAGCTTTCTTCAATTAGTGTTTTCCTATTCTCAAACACACAAGTAAATGGGAACCAAGCCAGAATATATTTCCCAATTTTTTAAGTTCTAAAAAGTGTCTAATGTCTGTGCTCGAGCAAAGGAAGCGCACCAGAAGGGGATAAATTCTTGCCAAGATGCTATCTTCTAGTGCTCGATCCACGCTTGAGCATGGGAAGGGCGTCAACAAATCTTCTTCTGGGCAGAAAATTCACTTTTTCTTTGTACACACTCCAATCTTGACATATCTTCATACCAACTCTCTTGCATAGAAAACAAAAGAATACTGATGGTATCAAATTAATCTTAGCCAAAATTATAGGACTGTAATCGAAAATATAAAAATAAATATAAATACACACATCAATCCCTGACATGAAAAGTGCCAAATAGTGGCCCAAAAGCATAAATAAAGATGTTAAACATGCAACCTATATAATCCATGTACGACACTCATCTGAACATCCAAATATAGGAGTATCCCGTCCGCTATCTATATACGTAAATAACATAAGACATAATCCAAAAACATATCCCAAAATATCATGCTAAACATCATAACATATTGAGAGTTAAATTAACCAATATTCTAGCAAAAAAAAGTTCTACTAGATAATCAGAGTGTGAATAGAAAGAATGAAACAAAAGAAATAATAGAAAGAATGAAACACTCGAGTTCTAATGATTTGTGTCAAATTTTTTTAAAAAAGAATTAACATAGAATTCAAACACAAAAGAAAAATTGGGATGTGAGGAACCTTCTAGAATGCCCGTGCAGATTATAATATTTTACCAAAGGTGTGCTCAAATCCGATATAATTGTTTAGTAAAAATAAGTACATTTCAAGCCTCACTATTCATGAGGGTATAATAAATTTAACTTCAACTATAAACTATTCTTTAGCCCTACCTTGATCCTCTACAGGTCTTTCACCAAAAATCGATCACCAGTTATTGCTTAACTAGGTTATAAGTGCACCTAGCAGCACATCCAGAGCCTTACCTTAGGTATTGGAGTATTAAATTCCAATAGACTGCTTCTAACTAAGGAATCTTTGGTCCAGAACTTCGCTCAATCCTAGAGCCTCGCGATTTTGGTTTCTCAATCGATTCCCTAGAGCTCAGCTCAATTAGGCAAGAGTTATCAGTTGTGTCACTAATTTATCAAATCCACCATTTCAATACAAAATCTCATTTGAATTCATAATGCATGCTACACTTTTTTAGAGTTCAATAACCTTTCCACATCAATCACCCAATTGTCCAAAACATGCAAATTTTAAGGAAACTAGGTAATACATATATATGATTTTGCTCTTATGTAAACACAAAATATGGACACAAAAAAATGGACTTCTTTCACCACCGTCATATCAGATCAAGGGCTCACAATAAGTCCCATTAAATTAACCTTCATTCTTGCTCGACGACGGCTACTTATTTCTTCTCTCTGCCTCCGTCTCTCTCGTCTATCCCCTTCCTCCCTCTTTAGCTCTCGTATTCTTTCTCATTCATCTTGCATATACAAGTTTGCTCCTCATTTGTTGGAGGTCAAGATCTGGAAGGCATGATCCAGTGAAATCATCTCTCTCAGCTTCTCCTCACAACTGTTGCAAAAAATCTTATGCCCACTCAGGTATTGAACATTTGCTTGATTATTTGGTTTTTTTATTGCCGAAATCTTATTAAAAACGGGAGCATATGGGTTGGTTCATATCAATATGGAATTATTACCGCATGCTAACTCTCTTGTTTTTCTTGGTCGAGAATAATAGGCATAATTCAAATAATTTATGCAGTTTCAACATCTCCCAATCAACATAATTTTAAAAAAAATAGCCTATGCACTTTTGCTACATATCATGTATTGACACTGACTATCATGTATTAGAAATTTGACATCTAGAACTGTAAATTTTAGTATAATTTGTTTTTGTGACATGTTATATTGTGGTTTTGGCTAAGCCTCTTCAAATGGCTCGTGGGCCTTGGGTCGGCCTGAACCCGACCCTAGACCACAGGCCAAGGCCCGGGCCCTAAGGGACCTCGGGCTTGGGCAGCCCGACCAAGGCCTCGGGCAGGCCTGAGCTCCATTTGTGGGGCCGAGCCCTGCTTGAAGTCCGATCATTTCGGCCGATCCTAAACCCAAGCTCGAAGCCCGAGTCTGAACCCGAAAAATATAACACACAATATATATTTATACATACATACATATACATATATTTTTATATATATATATATATATATCACAATATGCCAGTGTGCATTTTGCACACTGTCACAGTGTGTAGCGTGCATCACTACACACTACACACTATTACATATCGTGTGACATATATATATATATGTATAAATATATATGTATATGTATGTATAAATATATATATATATAATGTGTAATATATAAATATTTTTAAAAATTATATATAAATACAATGTAAATATGTAATTTAAGACTTTTAAGTCATATATACTCATTGGCCCCAGACCCAAAATAACAGGCCTGAGCTTGAGGCCCAAGACCCTTGGGCTCAGGCGGGCCTGGGCCATTATTTTGTTTTAGGCCCGGCCCGAGGCCCAAAGCCTTCTTCCGGGCTTGGGTCAAGGCCTGGTCCGGGCTTCATAAATACGGGCCGGGCCGGGCCGATGACAAGGCCTAGTTTTTGCTAACATTATAGGAGAATTTATTTGCAAATATGGATGTCATTACAATCGGGGAAAATGTTGTTTCAAAAATGAATGTGCGTTCGTCATCGTATAATGATAAAACTTATGTTCCTCATGTAAGGTTTGAAGTTATTTCTCAAATTGGGCAAGAATTTGATTCATTAGAGAATGTCCAACGGTTTTACAATGAATATGCTAGAGAAGCTGAATTTAGTATTCAGTCTTGGACTACTAAGAGAAACAATAGTAATGAAATTACAAGGCGGGAATTTGTTTGCTACAAATAAGAGACTTGAGATGCGGAGAACCCAAATTATATTCCTAAAAGGAAAAGTGATCTAACTAGAGAGGTCTTTTGAAGTCAGATTCTAAACAAAGTTTTGTTGTTTCTACTTTTTATAAGAGTCATAATCACACCCTTACAACACCAAGAAAAGTGCACTTACTACGGTCTCACCATACCATTTCTTTTGCTAAGAGGGCATTGACACAACAACTAAGTGCAACAAATGTCCCAATTCACCAACAAATTAGTATTTTAGAGCGAGAAGTTGGAAGTATAGAAAATATTAGGTGTATAGAAAATGATTTTTACAATGCTTGACAACATTATTTTAAAATGTATGCTAGATATGATGCTCAAATGTTATATGAGTATTTTGAAGCTGAAAAGACAAAAAAATTGGAATTCAATTTTTCAACGAAGATTGACAAAGAAAACAAGCTAATTCATTGTTTCTAGACAGATGTAGAATGCAAAAAGGCATATCATGCTTTTACGCAATAATTTTTGCACCGTTCATTGGAGTCAACCATCATGGAAAAACGACGTTATGTGCATATGCATTCTTAAGTGATGAGATGACTGAGTCATTTTTATGGCTTTTGCAACAATTTTTGTCATTTATGCTAGTAGGTCCACGTAAGATGATTATCCTTGATCAAAATCCTAATATGGGTAAAGTTATAGCTGAAATATTGTCAAACACTGTGCATCGATTTTTTATGTGGCATATTCTGAATAAATTTTTAGAGAAGTTAGATGTTTTCAGATGGAAAGATTAGCATCATTCATTTCATATGTGCATATGGAATTCAGAGACTCCAGAAGAATTTTAAACTCAATGGGCTGAATTAATTGACCAAAGTGGGTTGTCTACCAATGAGTGGTTAAAATCAGTGTACGATATTTGTTCCAAGTGCATTCCTACATATGTTAATGATACATTCTCTGCAAGTATTCTAGGTTTTCCATACTTAATATGTTTTGTTAGTGGTTCATTTTTCTTTGTGTTTACTTACATTTGTGATTTTATTGGTATGTCCAGTAGTCAAAGAGCAGAAAGTTGTCACACTTTTTTCAAGTTCTACATTTTAAAGAAAAATACATTGATGGATTTTGTGGTGAGGTTCACTAGAGATCTAAAAGACCAAAGACATCAAGAATTATATCTTGACCACAAAGAAATCAATGAGCAGCCCATTACTAAAACAATGTGGCATATAGAGAAGTAAATGGCTGAGTTGTACACATAGAATTTATTTTACAAAGTTCAGGATGAGTTGTTCCAGAATATGGCTTATATGGCGAGAATTGCCAATGAGTTAGAAAAAATGTGTTGGGTGAATTTAGGAGAGTCATCAAAGTGTGAGAAAAATAGTTGAGGAAAAGTCATTAAATCATATGACTTGTAGTTGTAGGAAGTTTGAGTCGTGTGGATATGTATGTCGTCACATATTTGCGACTTTCAGCAAAATGGTATTATAGGCTCCATTCCCTGACATATATATACTACATAAGTGGACCAAGTCTGCAAAAACTATGAACTCATGTTCTTAAGGAGACAATGATGGGCAGGGTGTTTGTGACTCGACGTAGTTCTGAAGCATAATTCACTTGTAAGCTTACTTTGAATATCATTGAGGCTGTGTTGGTCAATGAAGAAATATATAAGGTTGCATTTGACGCATTGAAATATCTTCAATGCATTCTCCGCACAATGACAGTAAGTCATGGTGGAAAGTCCTCCGTACCTAGTGTTGCTCAGTCACAACCTGTTTATAATGAGCCTGAAAAGGTTAGAGTAAAAGGTTGTGGAAAGAGACTAAAGAGAGGTAAAGAATTTGCAAATAAAAAGATTAGGCATTGTCATGGTTGTGGGTTAACGGAGCAATCACATGACAAGAGAAATTTTTCTGCCCTTAATAATATGTAAGTATTATGATACAATGTATTGAATTGACTTTTGCATTATATTATATGTGATTTAGTTTATAATGGTGATTTACTAATTTTTTGTGTTGTAGGAATGACTCCACTGTTGGATGAGGCTATCGTAATGAGAATGTCAACGCTGTTTATTCAAAGTTGCTACTGCTATGAGGCTACTATGTGTCGCAGCCGATTTTGCGAGAAAAGTTTTTAAAAGATATTTATAATAAAATATACGAAGTCGCCACCAACTGAATAGGTGCAATTGGTCACCATAAAAAATATTGTTTTGGTCTACGAAAAATCCAGAAAAAAGGGTAAGTGAGTTTGTTACGTATGGGGAAGGTGTGAGGCACCCCACAATCTGTTTTAAAAACAGTTGTCAATTTAACTTTTATTATCTCATTAAATGATTTAAAAACATTAATCGTAACAAAAATACGTATATAAGGTAAAATAATTATACAAAAAAATTTCTTAGAAAAATATAAAAACTATATCAAAATAGAATAATTTTAGAAAATATATAACTATATCAAAATAGAATAATTTAAGAAAATATAAAATATATCAAAATAGAATAAAATAATTTGAGAAAATATATAACTATATCAAAATAGAACAATTTGAGAAAATATAAAACTATAGTAAAATAGAATAATTTAAGAAAATATATAATTATATCAAAATAGAATAAAATAGTTTAAAAAAATATAGAACTATATTAGAATAGAACAAAAATAATTTGAGAAAATATAAACTATATTAAAATACAGTAAAGTAAAATATAAAGTAACAAATAAAATAATAATAATAATAGTAATAAAAATGAAAGTAAAATAAAAATAAAAATAATGATAGAACGAAAATAAAATACAAAAATACAAATTGAATAAAAATACAAAAGATAATAATGAATAAAGTAAATAACAATCATAATATTAATAATAATAATAATAATCAAACGAAAATAAAAAATATATAAAAATAAAAATAAAGGAAGAGAAAAATAAGTAAGAGAAAATGGATAAAATACGAAAATACAAATAGAATAAAATAAAAATACAAAAAGATAATAATGAATAAAGTAAATAAAATAACAATAATAATAATAATAATAAAATGAAATAAAAAAAGGGCAAATTAGATAAAAGGCCATAATGTAGCCCATATTTTGAAGGAGGTCCAACCCACTTTAAAACTTAGAATTAAGGACAAACTATCCAAACTACCCAAAATAACCTTCCCGCCCGTTAGATCGTCCCCCTCATGAACTCCAGCCCTAAACAAGCTACAACTCACTTGGCTACCTCTCAGTCTCTACACGACCATTATCACACCCTAGCTTTTATCTTCGTCAGATTGCGTCTTCCTCTTCATCGACATCACTTCCTTTTCAAAGGTAACAGTTAAACTTGTTAATTTTGAGGATGGTTGCAATAATTTCAGTTTAGGAAGAGAGAGTTCGGTTCAAAGATGAGTGAAGCTTATCTAATGGATTGGAGTTGAGAGATAGTATCTATTTTCAATTTTTGTTGTTTACTCGGTTCGATTTTAGTGTGCTTATTATACAGAGAAAAATCTATGGAAGGAAGTTTAATCCAACCAAATAACGCAAGTAACAAATAGATAGGCAAGAAAAATCAAACCCAGATTTTGGTCTGAAATTCTTCTCCCAAGTTGGTGTGCTTCACGAGATGTCTAAGGAGGGAAAAGAAATTATGTACATTGTTTCTTTTTTTGAAATATTATGTTAGTGGGTAAGAATTGAGAGAGACGAATTGGGTTTTTTTTGGGTTTGGTGAGTTTTGGAGCTATCAGGTGGTGGATCTTCCATGAAACGTTGTTTCTTAAACATTGAAACATCTACTATGATCTTTAGTAAACATTGCTTTTTCACAGATATTAAGCACGTCTCCCATTCTTAGAAGTCCAACGGAATACTTCACATCTCAGGTTTTGGATATATTGAGAGGCTTTCCCAATCTCTTAAGATATTGAACCTGGTCAGTTTGATTTACCAATCAGAACATCATATAATTAAGTGGATTTGTAGGAAGACTTTTCTTATTTTTCTTTGTCTCAAGGTATGTTTAACTTCTTTTTGGCATTTGAATTGATCATACTGTATTGGAAATTTGGACTCGAGAGATGCAATTCTTTTTTTCTTTTATTTTTTTTGGAAATAGCTCTATTATCCTCATTTTTTTCTTTTCTTTCCCTTCTTTCCAAAGTAGCTTCTGTACTCTCAATTCGTTGTGTTGTGACCCCCATAATTAACAATACATGATCCTTCAATATTGGTTGTGAGACTGATTTTATTTGTTCAGTCTCTACAATATATAAATACCTAATATAACAAATGAGAGTGATTTTGTCTTTGGAAAATGATATGTATCCCATGGATCCCATATTTTATTCTATTGTATTATTACAATGGAATAACAAATTTTATTACAATAAAATAACGTATTCCATTGTAATAATACGTATTCCACTGTACTAGAACCTGTTATTCCATTGTATTATTACACGTTATTCCATTGTATTATCACAATGGAATAACAGATTGTAGCACAGTGAAATAATGTATTCCATTGTAGTAGTACGCATTCCACTGTAATAAAATATGTTATTCCATTGTATTATACAATGGGATCCCATGGGATATAAAACGGAGTTGTTTATCTTTTGTCAGTGTTTGATTTAGGTGGAAAAACTTTCTACAATTTGTTTTCCATTCTTCTCTCCTAAAATTCTTTCCTATGCTGGAATTTTATGCAGGTTCGCATTTGTTGCAATTCATGGCATCTTGAGGAGCCTTGGCACAACCCTCATCACCAAGAAGGTGTACCTTGATAGTGGTTGCCCAACCTTGAAACAAAAGTATGGCGCCAACGAAGAAGACCTTAGGCTTGGGTATGTAATATGTTTCTCCGCTGTATTTTTTTTGTGGATTAGGAATTGTTTCTCTACCAGAACTTTCTTTTATTAGGAATTGTTTCTCTACTGGAATGGTTTATTTCTCTATTGGAATTTTGTAGTGGATTAGGATTTGTTTCTCTGTTGGAATTTTTTTTGTGCATTATAAGTTGTTTCTTTGCTAGAATGTTTTGTGGATTAGGAATTGTTTCTCTACTGGAATTATTGATTTCTCTGTAGAATGGTTTATTTCTCTGTGGAATGATTTATTTCTCTGTTGAAATTTTTTGTGGATTTGGAATAGTTTCCAAATCTATTTTTCTCTTTCAAACTAATTAATTATATCAATGATTTTTTTTCCTTTTTCTGAAGTATAATTTGTAGTAAAGCATAGCTCCCGAACTCAGAGTTGTGAATCTCTAGAGACTTGTTTTTTGTGAGCATGGTGCATATGGCTCTGGAGTTTTAAAGTCAAAGGTGATGCGGCTTGTTCAAATCCATTTAGGTGTAAAATGTAAATAGTAAACTAAAAGACCTTAATCCTCGGTACACTATGGGAGAATTTTTGGATGCTCTGAAAACGGCTATTGATTTCATGGTTCTATTATTGAAAAAATTCTTGCACAAACTTATTAAATTACTAGTTTGGAAAGGAGCTATGGAGATCTGAACTATTAAATAAGTAAATAACCAATGGTAGAAAGAGAAGCCACAAAAGTCTTAAAGAGAACATAGTAGCTCTTAGAGTTGGATTTTAAAGTGCAAGTAGTTTAAACTTTTTTTTTTTGGCTACTGGGGATTACTCTGCAAAGCTTTATATAGAGTGGTTGTTGAGAGATGTGTTTGTCCTTCCCTAAATCAACCGCCTACTTTCATTGATGGTTTGACTCTCCTATACTCCCCGGTTTAAAGAATAGATGAAGTTAAAGAATGGTATTTTCATTTGTAAGGATTTTGTCATGGATTTGCCTAATTTTTGCTGCTCCATAGTATAATGATGGCTTATTAATTTTTTTGTGCATTATAATTTGTTTCTCCGCTGGAATTTCTTTTGTGGAATTTCTTGATATGTCTACATTTGATCAAATAGTCAAACCTAATTGTCAAATTTTGTATTTGCCACTATTAGTCTGTTACTATCTTGGCATCTCTCAACCGAATTAGTGGCCAAGTTGTGTCCTCTTAACTGCCAGAATGCAAAGATCATTATAGTTTACTTCCACTGCATTCAAAAATCATTCAAAAGTCTTCTACATAATTAATGCAAAAGGCAAAACTATATATATATACACATGGTCCTTTCAATATGTGCAGGTGTGGTATATATCAATGCAACAAACAATGAATTTCAGTCAGTCAAAGACTCAAGATACATACATGTTTTGTGAAGATTTGGACGACAAAATAATAAATGTAAGGATTCAAGTGTTTTCTCCTATAAATAGGAGATTTGCTTCAAGAACATACACATACAACACAACAAAAAAAGTAAGAGAGTTCTTGCAATGAGATATAACCTGCAGAGGAGTAATATCTATAGAAAGAGAACCTGCGTAGAGTTTGCAGAGAAAGGGAGAAAAATGTGAGCTAATTTGTGAAGATTTTATCCAAAAATTAAAGCTATACAATATTTGTATTGTAAGAGAGTGATTCACCTAGGGGTGAAGTTTCCATTTATATAGTGGAAGTTTTAAGTAGCCTACATATCCCATGATTTTTACCTCTTTGAGGATTTTTCACGCTAAAATTCTCTGGTTTATTTCAATTTTTTTGTGTTCCTATCCCAACAAAAAAAAAAGAAGGGGACCTAGAATGAAGATCAATCTCACTCTTACTCGAACTTGCATTTTATTGGTTGAACTTTTATTGTTCGATATGTTTTTTATTTGCTACTTATGGTTGGATATTTTGAGACTAGGTGTGTCCGTTCGGTTTTCGATTCTTTTTTTAACCAAAATCGAAATGTCCAAATTGATTCGTTTATGATATTTTAAAATCTGTAGCTGAAAAATATATATCGGATAACCAAATCGAAAAAAACAAAACATTTTCGGTTCGGATCGGATTTCGATTATGACAATTAAAAAACATTTCATCAATCTAGTATGATTAAAAAAAGTTCAAGGATAATTAGAGAACTAAAACTATTAGAAATCCAAAAGTCAGAATAATATAAATACATAAATAATGTTATTTTCAATGAAGTTAGTGAAATAGTGAGGAAGGAAAATAGTGAGGGAGAAAATGTTATTTTAAGCACTAATGGATAAATTAAAAATTGTATTTGAGCCTAATTCTTTAATTTTTTTAGCCTTAATTATTTAAATAATTAAATATATAAAACATAATAAAATTTTATTTAGTTTTTTCGGTTAAATCCAAAACCGAATTCGAAAAAACCGAATCCGAAAAAATTTCCGAAAAATCTCTAAATTCATAACTCAATCCGAAACCATTAACCAAAAAACCAAAACCGAAAAATCGAATAACCATGGCTTGGATTAGTTCATCGGTTGCAAATCGGATTTAGACACCCCTAATTGACACTGATTTGTTGAATATGGTGTGTTTTTCATGTATCTGATCAATGTATCGTGTGTCACGCTTCCAACATAAGGGCATCAAAATCCTGAAGATAATTATACCCACTTACCTTAAATGAGTAAAATCATTTTTTTTTTGCTATTATTAATGACACATGTTAAATTTTAAGATTATTTGGTGATAAATCTTTTATATGGACTTTATATTTCATTTAGTCTTTTTGAAAAGTTTGTAGCCCAATACATCCTCAATTGTTTGAAGCTTAGCTCAATAAAGATAACTTTAAATTTTAACCTCAATTAATGACAATTTTGCCTTGCCCTCATTTAAACCTATCCTTATTTTTATTAGTATATGATTGCTCTTTATTTAGAAAATAATTATTATAATAAAATAAATATAAATACAATCCCAGAAAGTCAGGTGAAAACTATGTCTTTTATCTATATGTTTTTAAAGATAAACTAATATTTTCATTTTTGATGAATCAAAGTGAAGAGTCGATCAACCAAATTTTTTTTCCTTCCCAAAAATCAAGTGCACTCATATGCACAAAATTTACTTTACTTAATAACCTGTGCATATGCATTAAAATATGTGAATCACTATATTATCGAAATCAATAATGGTTTATGCATCAATAAAACGTTATCGAATACAAATGTCAATATCTTATTACATTGTTCACTAATAACCAAAACCAATAACTTATGAGAATAATATCATAATAAAACTCAATTTATATTTCAAACAAAACCAAAAACCAAAATAATTTCTAACTGTTTTGGTGACTTTTGCAAAAATCCTCTGAATTCTGGGTAAAAAAAATTTTGAATTTTTTTTGCATAATTTCAAAAACTCTTATAAATTGTTTTGGTGAGTTTTGTAAAATCATCTTAATTCTTGACAAGTTTGAGAAATCCTCTGATCATAGATTTTTGGTTTTTTTTTTTTAATTTTGATAAATCCTCTAAATTTTTTATAGAAAATTTAGAGGATTTCTAGTAATAGGGTATAAAAGTTAGGGTTTTGAGGTTTAAGATATTAGAGTTTAGTGTTTAAGGTTTTGGAGTTTAGAAGATTATAATCTATGATTTAGGATTTTGGGGTTTAGGACTTAGGGTTTAGGGTTTAGCAATATAAGTTAGTAAAAATTTATGATTTTCTTCTTATTTTTGTAAATTCTTCTTAATTAGTTATAAAATTTTTTGTTCAAAAATAAAACTATAATTGTTAACATTCAAAGGATTTCTAGTTATAAGGTTTAAAGTTTAAGAGTCTAGGATTTATAAAATTATAGTTTAGGATTTTGGGATTTAAGAAATTAGGATTTAGTATTTTGGGATTTAGGGTTTTAAGATTTAGAGTTTCAGATTATTTTTTGTTTGACTTTCAAAAATTCTTATAATTTTTAGTATATATTTTATGAAATCCTCTAAAATTTTTTTTAATTTCAAAAAATTTTCTGATTTATTTTGATAAATTTTGAAAAATTCTCTAAATTTGAGACAAGTATGTGAAATCCTCTGAATTTTTGGTTGATTTTTGTTAGATTTTCAAAAATTCTTTATCTTTTCAACATATTTTTATGAAATCATTTGAATTTTTTTTTCTTAATTTTAAAAACTATTTTGATTGGTTTTGGTAAGTTTTGAAAAATACTCTGAATTCTAAATAAGTTTGAGAAATCATCTAAGTTCATTAAGAGAATTTGGCAAATAAACATTTAAACATATCGACCATAGATCTCATTGGAAATAATTTTTCATACTAATTATGAATCTTTTTTTTTTAAATCCGACATGTATTTTAAGAGATAAATTTTTTTTATAATTTTTAAATGGAAAAAAAACAAAAAAAAACTGATGATATCAACTTATGTCATACACATAAAAATTTATTAAAATAAGAATAATTTTATCAAAATTATTTAAAATATGTTTTGAAATATTGAAAAATTCAAAGTAGTGAATGAAATTCAAATTTTTATTCAAAAGTTTATTCGTGAATCTCCTAAATTTTATTAACTCATGAAAGAAATTGCCTTGCCATGTGAATTTATGATTTTGAAAAAGGCCAAAAAAAAGAGGGTAAATTAGATAAAAGGACATAATCATGTTTAATTTTAGAAGGAGGTCCAACTCATTTAAAAAATTAGAAATAAGGACAAAATAATTAAACTACCCAAACTATCTCTCATCCATTATACGTGGTCTTCATTTTCGACAATCATATCTCCTCTTCCCAACATCTGATAGAAAAGAGACCACTGCCGTTGAAATTGTATCGTCGAGAGGAGTCCAACGATGGTGGTTTCTCCTCAATCTGCCGCTGGAAAAGGTCGGATGAAGGCAAAACGTTCGAAACACATTTTGCCTCGATCTGGATGTTTCTGACATCAGATTGAAGCGATACTTGTGGCGTTGGATTCGTATCGGCCAAACGATTCCAACGCCACTAGTCTTACCTCCATCTAACGTCGGAAACAGCTACAGCAATGAAAAGAAGTTTTAAGGCGTCGTCGGAGCTTCGCGGTGGCTTTTTGGCTGCTATGAACTTCTGTTCTGGCTGCCGTAGGTCGGGCTTTACTCCTCTCATAGTTGCGCTTCTTTTGAGACCAACGACGATCATTTTTATGGTCGGACAAAAAAGTTAGGCAAAAAAAATATGAAATCATAGTTTTAAAACTATTTTTTTCTGTATAACCTATATTTCTCTGTAAAACCTTTATTTATCTTTAGAATCACTTTTTCTCTGTAAAATATATTTTTCTTTATACAATACACCCAAAGCTCGTATTCAATACTAAAACCCTATGTCCCAAAGTTCAAACATAGGCAAAAAAATATGAAATCATAGTT
Source organism: Euonymus europaeus (assembly GCA_963580455.1). Taxonomy (NCBI): domain Eukaryota; kingdom Viridiplantae; phylum Streptophyta; class Magnoliopsida; order Celastrales; family Celastraceae; genus Euonymus; species Euonymus europaeus. The sequence continues at coordinate 8,297,845 of OY756957.1, read as the reverse complement.
TTCATTCTACTGCTAGTGCATAACTTTTTTTCTTTTTATAACCTATATTTCTCTGTAGAATCTTTATTTCTTTGTAGAACTCTTTTTCTCTATAGAACATATATTTCTCTGTAAAATCTTTATTTATCTTTATAATCACTTTGTTCTTTATACAATAGACCAAAAGCTCTGATTTAATACTAAAACCATATGTCCCACGGTTCATACACAAAAGTCAGGCCAAAAACTATGAAATCAAAATTTTCGTTCTACTGCTACTGTATGACTCATTTTCTTTTTATAACTTATATTTCTCTGTAAAACTTTTATTTCTCTGTAGAACTCTTTTTCTCTGTAGAACCTATATTTTCTTTATAGAACCTTTATTTATCTTTAGAATCACTTTCTTTTCATAAAATATATTTTTCTCTATACAATAGACCCGAAGCTCGAATTCAATACTAAAATTATATGTCCCAAGTGATGAACCCAGTTTCGACATAAAAGTTATGCCAAAAAATATGAAATCACATTTTTCGTTCTACTATTAGTGCATAACTTTTGTTCTCTTTATTAACCTATATTTCTCTGTAAAACTTTTACTTCTCTGTACAATTTTTTTTCCTATGTAATTTTTTTCTTTATTCGACAGACCCAAAACACAGATTCACTACTAAACCTTTATGTCTCAAGTGATGAATCTCAAGGCTCGGATTCGTTAAACCCTAACGAGCTCGAGGAACAGATTCATTACTAAAATATTAAATGTCACACGTGCTAAACCCTAGGGTCCTAACTACTAAACCCTAACGGGTTCGGGTACCCTAAATACTAGGGGTTCAAACTTCCAAAATTGGTTAGATCTATTTTTTCTTGTAGAACTATTTTTTCCCTATTCGACAGATCAAAACCCGGATTTGCTATTAAAAACCTATGTCCCAAGTTATGAACTAGAAAGTTCAGATTCACTAAACCAACAAATTCTTACCATTGGAAGCACTTAAAACAAGACCTAGATAATGAACCAATAATATCATCATAAAATGTACAATGATATTTTTCTCTGTTGAACCTTCGAAAATATTTTTTTTGACTAGGTAATCACTTTTCGATGACGGATTGAGGCGAGACCAGTGACGTTGGAATTGCCCGACCAAGATGAGTTCAAAACCACCGGTCTCGTCTCGATCCGTCTTCAGAAACAGTCAGATCGAGGTAAAACATGTTTTTGATTGGTGTCAACTATTTTGCCTTGATTTGGAAGTTCTCAATGTCGGATCTCAACAAGTTTAGTGGCGTTGGATTTTTTTGGGCCTAACGATTCTAATTGATCTCACCTCGACCTGACTCGAGAAACGATCGAATTGAAGCAAATCGTGCTATGAACGTTTTGCCTCGGATCGATAGTTTTCGATGTCGAATCTTGGCAAGGACAATAGAGTTGGATTCGTCTCGACCTCATGATTCGAACGTCACTGGCCTCTCTTCAATCCAAAGTCGGAAGCATCTGCAGCGAGAAAAATAAATTTTCAATCATATTTGATTGGAATCCTCTCTTCAATCCAAAGTCAGAAGCATCTGCAGCGAGAAAAATAAATTTTCAATCATATTTGATTGGAATAACAATGACAAATCTGAAATTTCAAGTTTTGTCCTTAATTCAATAAATTTAAAAATCAATTGGATCTTAACTAACAAAAAAAATTCAGCTGTCCTTTTACTCTTAAAAGTTAGTAAATTTGGAGCTAAGCCTAATTTCCCGAAAAAAAAAGGTCATCATATAACGGTGATGGCAAGTATTCAGTACACATTTAAGCCACAAGTATGAAAAAGTAAAGTGCGGACTTAACCTCACAAAACAGAAGCAGAAAATCACATTACAAAATATTCCCAAGATCTTGTTCACTTATCAAAAGCAAAAACTGCGGGACTGCCAACCAGCAAGTTAGCAACTGCCATTAAGGATTCAGAACTAAGGTTAACCTGACCAGTGAGATCTCTTGGTCTTGCCATGAGTATCAAATCTCCAGAATAAATAATCACATATCAGACACCGACCAAAGATAAGCCTCCCTTTCCGTAGCTTGTTTCTCATTTGTTCTCTTGAACATTTGCTTCTCAAAGCCTACAATAAACAGAATAGCATAACATAATCCGCACTGCACATATATTAAGTTCTGAAAATTACATAATGAAGTGAGAAAATCTTCCTCCCGTTAATTAAACTCACCAGTGCTTCGGTCAACACCATCCCAATGCCTACCCGGTTTTATACCATATCGATTTGGAGCAGCATCTAACCCTCTTTTCATCCAGCTATGACTAGGGATGTCCTGAGGGACTATGAACCCTGATTCCTTCATCTTCTCGCTGTCACCCAAGTCGGGTAGAATTGGTTCTGAATGCTTCTTCTGCAATATGTACCGAGAGATTTCACAATACATGTCAATAATCTGCAGTCTCAGCCACTTAATAAGTATGTGATTTAATTACCTTCACCAAATGTGCCATAGGATCACCCCATCTTACTCTATCTTTCATCATCTTGTCCAATTCCGGATCATCTCTGCAGACAACACAGGCAGCAATAAAATTTTCCATCCTCACAAAATAGATAAAAAGGGTACCATCCAGCATAACATATCTACCAGAAGGCTTTCACTGCATAACCCTAGTTCGCTGTCCAAATTTTAAGCCTTAAATACAAGAATCACGCACGTCAAACCACCAAGAATTGAGCTTTAAATGCCATACAAATCACATAAACTTTACGATAAAAGTTTCATGAAAACCAAATATACCAGGAGAAATTCACGAAGAGCATTACATATCTTCTGCATCATTGGATAAATGTCTTGTAAATCGATCAATTATTTATCCAAGCAATGCATGCAGCAAAAACCATAATTAAAGGCATCTCTAGATCTATTTTTACCTTCCACTTCCCTACGTTATATTAAGCCAGCAGATAATAGAACCTGTACTGCACACATTTAAGGATTTCTCTCTATTTTGTAACAAATTCTCAGTATGTGCTCTAAAGCACACAAAGCAAGACAATAGTAAAATAGCATCACAATTACGTAGTTTGTGCATTTCGACATAAAATGTCGATAGTCAATCCACTTAGACAGGTTTGATCACATTAATACTTACAAACCGTAAGAAAATTTTCATCAAGATCATGGGATTCAAGAGTTAGGCATGTAGCAAGGATTAACTAAGTTGAGTTTTCAAGCAGATGCTCAAGTCCTGCCAATAATGGAGTCAAATGATATCTTTGAGAGGGAAGGGAAAAGGAAGAAAGTAATCAGGAACATGAGGATTCAGCTAAATGAAAACTTAAAACTCAGTAGATTTTTGAACTCTTTAGTTTCACCTGGTCCGTGCAAATGGTTTGTCCTTCTCAACTTCAAATTCCTGAAGCCTAGCTTCGGCTTCCCGCTTCTGAGCCAATCCCTTGCCCCATTCCAACTTCTTTTCCTAATAAACAAAAAGTGAATGAGGATTCAATTCTCCTTTTTCTTTCTTTTTTTAACAAAAAAGATTTATTAACCGCGCCAAGGTGTACAACTCGAAAGCAACCACAATTACAAGATAACAACTTTAAGTCTATCAAAAAAATTAGAATAGGAACCACACAACCATTGTTTAAGCAAAATAAGCCAATCATCCAAAAAAATTCCCAAAGAACACTCATTAATCATCCAACTCCCAGTCTTGAGCCTCTGTGGTAAAGCATAAGGACCAAGAGATACCATCAGAGAGATCACTCACCAGATCATCTTTACTACTAGTCTACTAGCCAACCTGAAGAGAATAGGGAACTTATCCTTAATAGACGAATTTTTTATCCATTTGTCATGCCAAAATCTGACACCAGAGCTCCCAACTTTGAAAGAAACATGATTATGCCAAGAAGACCAACATTTCCGAATATAAATCCAAAGACTGCTACCATAACCTTCAGAAGGTAGATTTGTAGTCCAACCATTACTTTCCAGACCATATTTAGCAACCACCACTTTCCTCCATAAATGATCTTTTTTCTCTCGCAAACCTCCAATGCCATTTCCCCATAAGAAATTGCGCTGGCTGGACTCAATTGTGAAGCTCCGACACTCTTTGGACACTCTTTGTACTGAGTGTCAGTGACCGACACTCTTTGGACACGCTCAGGACACGTGTCAAATATGTTATTTTGAGTATTTGAATTATTTTATAGGACGTGCTAATGACACGCGTGTCCCATAAGTAGGCCCTTATCTTAAACAAATATTGGCATTTAAATTTAAATGAAATAATTTGTACAGATAAGCTTTCTTTTGACCTAGAAACCAAAATATAAACGCGTAACACTAAGACTGGGTTTGGGGTCGCACAAAGCTCCTTCGTCTTCGTCAAAGTTCCTTCATCTTCAAGCTTCACATTCAAGCTCCTGCCATGGTTTTAAAAATCGTTCGAGGCGCACGCCTCGAGGCGCGCCTCGAACTGAGGCGATGCTCCGCCAATCCCAGGCGTACGCCTGGGAGAGTTCCATGGGAGGCGTGCGCCTCTCATGACTGAGGCGTCCGCCTCAGACACAGAAGTTCTGAGGCGGAGGAGGCGCTATGCATGAAACCTGGGCTTTTTTGTGGGCTTTCTGCTCTGAAATTCAAAACCCAGCAAGCAGCTCCAGCTCTATCGCAAGTCGCGACTTCTGGTTACTTCTCGCCATGCCCTAATTGCTTCAGCTGAGCGACATCGCAGCTGCTCTTCAGCTCTAGGTATTTTGTCTCTCTCTCTCTCACTCTTCTGCTTCTCAGTTCCTCTCTCTCTCTTCTTCTCACTTTTCTTCTTCCCTGCTTCTCAGTTCCTCTCTCTCTCTTCTACTCACTTTTCTTCTTCCCTGCTTCTCAGTCCCTCTCTCTCTCTTCTACTCACTTCCTCTCTCTCTCTTCTACTCAGTTCCTCTTTCTTCTTCCCTGCTTCTCAGTTCCTCTTTCTTCTTCTCAGTTGTCTCTCTCTCACTTCGTCCCTGCTTTTGGAATGTGAATCCCTGCCTAAACAACACTGCTTCTAATTTCTATCTAATTTCTATTCTATTGCTATGCTCCCCGACCCAGCACAGTGGCACAAAGACACTGTTTGTTTAGTTGTTTTGTGTTGTTTACTTGTTTTTATTTTTTATTTTTAGTTAAATTTTGCAAAACTAATTACTTAGTCTATATGTAATTACTGATTACTGATGACTTGATCTTGATGAGTGATTACTGATTTAATTTTTTTTTGGTTTACTGGTTTAATTTTTTTGGTTTACTTAATCTATCTGTAATGTGTAATCTGTCTATATATTATATTATATATATAGTATATATTTTGTTGATTCACTTTGAGGCTTACGCCTCGATACGCCTCGAGGCTTACGCCTCCCCTCATATAAGGTAAGCGCCTCGATTCTTAAAAACGATTTTTAAAACCTTGGCTCCTGCATCTTCATCTGGGTTAATCACTGCTGCATTTGGGGTCGAGCAAGGTTGCTGCTGCGTTTCGCCAATCCCGCAGAGAGAATAAAGGTTACATTGGAATTTGCAAAATTTTCAAGCGCAGCAAGAGATTATGATGATTCGGATTCCATTCATCATCGGTATAGTATGGATGCTACGAGTTGGTGGGTTACATATGGTGCAACTTCACCTTTGCTTCAAACCTTAGCTTTGAAGCTACTTGTCCAACCACCTTCTTCATCATGTGCTAAGAGGAATTGGAGCACTTGCTCCTTTGTTCATTATGTGAGAAGAAATTAGATGACACCGAAACGTGCCGAAGACTTGGTTTTCATTCATAGCAATCTTCGTCTTTTATCAAGACGAACTCCAAGATATGTGAAAGGGGAAGCCAAAATGTGAGACATTGCCGGAGATGAGTTTGGCAAATTTGAGCATATTGAAGACCTAGAGATTGCAAATCTCTCCCTTGATGAGCCGGACTTAGAGTCTGTGTTCTTTACTGATGATAATGAGGATGCTGAAGAGGGTGGTGATGAAGGAACAATGGAATTTTGATTGCATGAGCAATCTTTATTTAATGTATTATTGGTTTGGACTATGTTAATTTAAAGAATTGTTGTTTTGAACTAATGAAATTGGACTATGTTGATTGAAATATGTTATATTGATTGTATTGTTTAATTGAAATATATATATATATATTCAACATATCCCCTAGCGTATCCGTATCCTACTTTTTTGGAAAATCACGTATTTAAAGCTTAACAGCTATAGAGGATTCAATTCTCAAGAATGAGTTAATGAAAAATAAAAAAGCTGACCAACAAACAAAATTAAATAGGAGAAACAAAACTCTCAACACAGAAGAGCATCAAGGACAAAAACACAAGAAGATAGTGGGGTTCTAAATTTTTTTCTTTTTTTGTGCAATACACTGAAGAAATATTGGGCACTAAAACTCCAGAGCTATTGACCAAGATGCAATTAACTTATCTATTTCAAGAAGGCGCAAGATATATACGAAAATCAAATGTCGAGACCCTATCCTTAGAAAGCTGGACCATGCTTTAATCAATATGGAGCGGGTATCTTCCTTGGAAGATAATATCATGTCCACTCATTCCCATATAGTTAAATCATTAACGGTAGTTTATTCATAAAAATTTAGCAGTTAGCCTTAAAAATTTATGTGAACTAAGCAGAAAATTATTTTGCTGTCCCTAGTCATTTAATTATTCAACAAATATATTATCTCCATATTCTTCAAAACCTCAACATGACATTGTGTGAAAATCTACCAAAATTTACAATATGGCCTAAATTGTAATGACAACAGTTACTAAACCAGTGCTTGCTCTCAAAGTACTTAATAAATCAAAAGTAAAAAAAGAAAACATCAAGCTATTGCAATCCACGTGCCAACAGATAATAATTAAAGAAGTCCAAGGAAGTACCTTGGGCTTTTCTTCTACTTTCTGCTTTGATTTTAAGTACTCCTCCTGTGATATGCGCTGACCTCCTGAAGCATCCAGGAATGAGACAGAATAAAGCTCAACTTTGATTTTACTTAGGGATCAGTCATAGTAAATAATATTAAGTATTCACTGACCCCTTTTATCACGATATACAGGTTCAGCACCTCGTCCGCTTAGAGAAGGGTCCATCTGCTCAAGCCTACAGAAATGTACAGACTGTCAGAAAAATCAATGACAACATACAAATATATGTTGCCAGAAATCCCAAAATTCACTGTGTTCCACAAAAAAGATACTTAAGTTTCCTAGACATAAATCAAACACAAAAGGATAAAGAATCTAGCATGAAGGCAAAAATATCAAAATAACCATTAGTAATCCACGGTAAACGAATACAAATGGATCAAATGCCACTGAAATCAGTGTTAAATAACAGTCAGGGAGTGAGCACTAAATCTACCATATCATACTTGATCTAAATCACTATTTGGTGCCGTCTGATGAAAGTAATGAAATAAACTCTATACAGATAGCATGAACAACTTTATTGAATAGGAAATATGACATGCCAAATAAGAAAAGTATACACAAAGGAAATCCTTCTAGCTAGGTACAATAAGAATCAGTATTCAGTAGATTACCTCAACACGTCTTTCTTCTTAGCTTTGAAGATATCTTCTCTGATATCCCGGCCAGTAATCAAACCATTTTTCGGCTGTGCTCTTGAGGAAGCAGGACCTAAATTTTCCTTATGATTTTTTCTTGGTGGAGAAAGGTCTTCAACCAAGGATGCTTGTGAAGTATCCTTTTCTAATGAACGTCTATGTGAATGTTGAGGAGAAAGATTCCTACTTTTCCTTGGGGGTGAAAGATCTGGCTCTAAGTTGGCATCTGCATCATCTTCATATGGCCCATGCGGATGGCGAGAAATGTCAGACACGTTTTCAGGATTCCTCCTCTTGTGGATTTCTGATGTTCTTGAATGAGATCCCCTAGGCGGTGAAATATCTGATTTTTTCCCAGCATAACTCGCTGGTTTGGTACGAGGATCTGGTGATGGAGTACAATATCGTTTGCGCCGCTGCCGCGGTGGTGACAAATCTGTATCTTGCCTTGCAGGTAACAATTTGGGTTCAGTGGTGTCATTTTGATCGCTCTGTCTACGATGAGGAGACGAGTCATTGTTTAAACCAGTAGAACGCAAAGATTTCACCCCTGCCTGAGGTGGTGGAGAATAATCAGGCTTGTGCTGCTTCCGTGGAGGTGACAAATCAAAATCTTCTCTTGAATGCTCTGATTTATCTTCTGGAGAAAGTGCGTCATTCATGAGCCTCCTTTTACGGGGTGGAGACAAGTCAGGACTCATAACAGTGGTTTGTGCAGGATCCGCAACGCGTTTAGGTAAAACAGAATTGTTGTCCGTTTGCCGCAGTCGCATAGAAGCCAAGTCCGTATTTTCTTTACCATCATCAGAAGACATTAACTGAGGTTCTGGTGATGGTGTGTCATTCCGAGCCCTCTGTCTACAAGGCGGTGAGATATCAATATTTTGATCCCCAATGTCTTTTTGTTTAGGAGATAGTGAAACCCAACCACTTCCATCTTCAGCTATTTCATTGTAAGCACGTCTAGCGATAAGTTGCTCCAGTCTCCTCACTCGCTGAGCTTCTATGTCTTCATCAATTAGGGGCTTATCTTCATCTGCATACAGAAAAAACAAATTAGATTGACACAAGGAATCCTCATTCCATAACCGACCAACCACATAGAAGAAAATAAACTTCTTGACTCTTTACCAGCAGATTCATCTTCATTATCTTCTTCAAGATTAACAGATTTTTGCCAAACAGGATCTTCATCAACGACTAAAACACCAGTAGCCACTGGTTTGCTTTTCTTCTTCTTCTTCTTCTTTTTCTTCTGTTCTTCATTGTTACTTTCATACCGTTTAAGATATTCTTTCAGGGGTTTGGATCCAGAAGTTAAAGCAGCCATTGTTTTTATTATCAGTTGCCTTCGTTGATCAAAACCAATACATAATTCATGAAAAAGATGAATTGAATGAGTTAGACAAGCCAATATTCAATTCTATTCAGTTCATTTTAATAAACCAACAATCAAGTTCATCAACATAGGAAATTATATTTTATCGAATTTCCAACGATTTACATGCAGTCTCTATCCCTTCTGAGACTCTGACAAAACAAACAGAATTACAAAGAACCAAAAGAAATCAAAGAATAATTTTTTCAACCAAGGATCAAATCTCTCACGCTAACACCCAAAATTATACAAAACAAAAATTACAAAAATTTGGGGCACCAGCATTGAAACAGAAGAAAATCGAGTACGCTAAAACCCTAGGAAGAAACGAATCGCAGAGAATCGAAAAGAAAAACTTCCTATCTCGTTTTACAAAATTTGCAGTCTAAATTTACGTCATTTACAGTTAAAATATAAGTGAATGAACCAATCTAACGAAACAAACGAGGAGAAAGAAGAAGAAGATACCTGATAGGACTTACGGTAAGCTGATCAGAAGTAGAAGGATGAACACGTAAATTTTGAAACAAAGGACTCCGTTCGTTACCGTCTATCGCACGAACTAAAAGATTTTTCAGGGGAAAATTTTGAAATTGGTAATGGCTTTCGCTTCTGCTGGCCTGCTGGGATTTAGTTTCGACAAGCCCCTCCGAATAGGGAGTGGAGTTGGGAACAGTGGACCTTTCTTAAATGACATACTGTTTATTGGGTTAATACAATTTTTGTAGTCGAAAAATAGATTTGTTTCATTTTCGTTATCAAAAGGTTAAATGTATTAAATTAGTCGTCGAATATTTGATTTTGTTACAATCAAGTCACTCGGATAAATTTTTCCAAAATTAGGCAACCAAAGGATTGACATGATAGTTTGACGTGCTTTCTACTGGTAGACCTGAAAAATAATCCTCACTTGAAAATATTTTCCAATTTTTAAAATAAAAATTAATAAAATATAAAATAAATCAAAAGTAAAAAATCTTTCCTCCCCCCGTTCTTCGCTTGCTCTATTCTCCAAGAAATTAAAGTTGAAGTCTCTTTCATCAATTCTTCACTGGCGGTGAGATCAATCCTGGATTTCATCGAGACTCGATTTGAAGGAGATAGACCTAGCCCAGACCTTCAGCTATTTCTTCTTTTCAAAATGCCAGGATGACACTCGTTATGCAAGAAAGGATGTCTTTCATTGGGCCCTTTGCGAGATGCTAGATCCAACTTATATGCTTGGTCTTCTCTTTAGTGTGCTTGTTGCTTAATACAGTGTATTTTGCTCTGTCTTCCTGCCTTCCCGATTAACTATATGGATAGATCTTCAAAGGGGCTTTTTCCAACCCAAAAAAGGAAGGAATTAGAACAATCTTTGTTGATCGAATGTAAGAGCACATGAAATGGTGTTGGCCTGCCGGGGACAACAAATATTGTTGAGAAACGTGTTTTGCTAATGTGGCAGGGATATGAACTTTAATGTCTTATATGCGTATACAACGGTGCATAATGTGTTGGCTCATTAGTTAGTTATCTTTGGTGTCAATTATTGCAAATAATAGTAAATAGGTTAATACTATTTAAGATTTTTTTATTATAAAAAACCCGAACCAATTGTTACATGTTACAGCAAAAAAAAATTCCTCACTTTATTGAGCACCAAAAAAAAATTATACAAAGTCAAATTGTACAAATTTTGACACCATTTTTGTTTCTTCTACAAATGGTCAGTGTTCTATTTCAATTGAAACTAATTTTTCACACAAGCCTAGGCTATTGGTTGATACAAAACAACAAAAAACAATTCAAAGACAAAAAATTGAAGTATACAAAGAGTTGACACCAACCACAATTTGTATTTTTATAGAAATTGTCATTTTTGTACATCATCGACCACCAATTATATATGGAGAAAATATCAAGCTACTGCAAAGCATATTACTCGTCAACCCCATGAGATGTGAAGGGATAGATCATCCAAAATTCAATTGACAAGTTTTTGGGCACTGTAATGCATGGGGACGTAGACCCATATGTGAAAGAGTGATGAGTCTATTGAATTGACATGCTAGAGACTTTGTATTTTAATAAAAATTATCAATTTTACCAAAATTGAGTATCACTATGTATATAATATATATCATGTATATCTTAAATTATTAGAGTAAAGAATATAAAGTATGTTAATGGTAATTAAAATTGAGTGAAAATAAGAATCATACACAAATTTGTACTTGACAAATTTGTTGGGCCATTTCGTAAAATACAAATAAAGTAAAATCAATATAGTGAAATTGCACAATTTTAGACACCATTCATAATTTGTATTTTTTACCAATAATTCATAAAAATCCAACATATTCATTGATAGACAATCCATGCGTATTTGTTGTCATGCAAACAAGGTGTACTGCCTACTATGTCTTCTACCAATAATTCATAAAAATACAACATATGAATTGATAGCTCTACAAGGTGTACTACCTAGTACATGAGCTTTCATAAATGGGGGGCATCTGACATTAAAAGATACCAATTATTCATAAGACTTCAATACTTAAAAAAAATTGCAATAGGTTACGAACTTTTTACTATGAACAAGAGTAGTATAAACACAACCACTATTGTGGATTGTAGTTCTTAAACTTATTAGAATCCCTAAATTGAAGTTCTTGACTTTGGTACAACGCTACATCATGTCTGGATGCTCTTCTAGTTGATGGTGGAACTGGTTTCGTCAAAGTCGCAGAAATGCTGAAGAGGAGGACAAAGATATGGAAGATTTGCATAACTCAGAGCATTTGGTCACAACTTTACAACATTTCCTTCCACATATGGTTGCTCTAGCTCCAGCCATAAACCCACCTAGGACACGCATCACAATCTTTAGAAACTGCGAGATGGCTCATGATAATCTTATTCGTGATTACTTTGCACCAAACTGTACTTACCCTGACCACATATTTCAATTAAGATTCTGTATGCGGTGGGAATTATTTTTGAGAATCAAAGATCAGCTCGAACTTTCAGACCCTTATTTTCAACGTTTACCCGACTGTACAGGACGTCTGGGCCTCTCGCCTCTTGAAAAAATAACTACAGCACTAAGACTTCTTACATACGGTGGTCCTATCGATCAACTCAATGAATATATCAAAATTGGCGAATCAATTGTTATAGAAGCACTCATCAAATTTTGTGACAACATTTTGCTCTTGTACCGGAATCAATATTTGAGGGCGTCCAACATGGATGACATGATGCGGTTAATGCAAGAAAACGTTGCTCATGGATTTCCTGGGATGATAGGTTCTCTTGATTGCATGCACTGGGAGTGGCGTGGTTGTCCAGTCGCTTAGCAAGGTCAGTTTTGAGGTCACATTGGTAAGCCTACCTCGATTTTGGAAGCAGTCGCTTCACAAGATTTATGGATTTGTCATGCATTTTTCGAAATGTCTAGATCACATAATGATATCACCGTACTACGACATTCTCATATTTTCAATGAGTTTATAAGAGGGCAAACACCATATATACCATTCGTTGTCAATAGTCATGTTTATCACCAACCATATTATCTGATAGATGATATTTATCCATGATACGCAACACTGATGCAGTCCATTCCACACCCGAACACCGCACAAGAAAGAGTTTTCGCAAGGGTATAAGAGAGTGTCCGAAAAGATGTTGAGCACACATTTGTTGTACTCCAATCGAGGTGGGGAATCATGCAAGGACCAATAAGTTTTTATAAAACTTCTCATTTGAGGAAAATAATGTTGACCTACATCATTCTGCATAACATAATAATTGAGGATGATCAACATCTTCATATCGATCCATGGGTTCCACTTGCTGACGAAACGGGGTCGGTGATAAATACTATCACTGACCCTGAAATGCTTGCAACTTACATTCACATATGTATGGAGCAAGTCCGTGACGAAGATATTAATACAATCTCTGGAGGGATCTCATTATTCACAATTGGGCTATGCATGGTAATCTCCCAGTTTAATGTGTTATTATGAGAAATGAAAGGTATCAGCATGTAGAATGTAAGCTATTATTATGATGACTTATGTATACGACATTGTGGATGATTACAAAAATTTAGATATAATTAACTTCATTAAACTAAACTGATTTTCAGCACAAGTTGAGTTTGGTTGCCAACGTTATAATAAACTAGGAAAGCTGAGTGAAATAAAAACAAGAAAGTAACTTGTGAAGAGAGGAAATTTCCTTCTGTTTGGTTGTGACAACCAGATAAATCATGTTTTCAAGTCCTAAAGGCCTAAAAGTTGAAAGAGATTACTTGAAAAAATAGAAGAGCATGATTTGGATAGGATCAATGGGAACTTGAAATTGGATTACCATTTTGCTAAAATTCCACTAGTTAATGTCATTGTATATTTAACTGTACAAACAACAGAGAAACACTTATTTTGCTTATGGGAGTCTTAGCAATCAATTCGATTTTCTTATTGTTTGATTCTTTTTAGCATCAGTAAACAATTAGAGCAATCTTGAGGAATCTAGTCATGAATATGCTACGTTTAACTTAAAAAGGAAGTGTAAAATTACTGTAGGTCAAAAGTCATAGATCCTCCACACAATGAGACCACCACCATTATTTATTTCCTTTCTCTTTTCGTTTAAAATTTTCACAAAGTGAAAAAAAAAGCAAAAATAAAATGACTGCAATCAACCAGGTGTGAAGTAAGCCAGAGACTTGAGAGGCAACTAACAATGTGTGAAGTGTACCAATATGACTGCAATCAACCAACAAAGGCTTATGTACGAGTATTATATGCAACTTGTCTTGTGAAAAACAAAAAAAAATGCTACTTCAGCTAGGAAATCCACTAGGAATTATGTACCTATATTTTTGTGAGCTTGAAACCACAAGTGAAGGTGGAGTCCAACTCTCAGCATGGTCTACTGGATACTTTAATCATAAAGAACAAGACAACAAGCAAATCAGAGATTTGCTTATCGGAATAGATTCTTCATTGTCCTTGCAAAAAACTCCATAACCGGTTCAAAGTGAATTATGATGCAGCAGCTGTTGTTGTGCAGTGGGTGTTATTGTAGCTCTTGGCAATTCAATGTGCAAATAACTAGATGACATATCCAATTCAAAAGAGCAACCAAGATAAAAAAAGATAAGGAATAGATCTAGTGCAACTAAGATAAAAATTCAGCTCATGAAAAATCACTGAGTACAGTCACTTAAACATAAGAAGCAATTTGAAATAATATGGCATGTCCGCAAATATAAAGTTCTCACACCAATGCAATTCAAGAAAATAATAACATTCGTCTCCACAAACTATTTTGAAAAATAGATATGCTATATTATTCGAAACAAAGAACTCAGCGAAGAAATAATAAAAATTCAAACATAACGATCACACATTGTCCCTCGAGCTCTCCAACCAATCATCATCGTCCAATTTACAAACCAGTCAATGTGTTTAGGTCCCTGAGTTGATGTTATTTTAGTGCAACATATATTGGTTGACCTATCTATATAGAGAAAGTAAGCAAATTAATTCATAAGTGAGTACAAAAGGGCCTTACATCCTAGTGGTATAAGCAGATGTGTTTCCTCGAGCTTCATCATCATTTGTGCGACGTGAAGGACCGGGAAGTTATAATTCAGAAATTGTAAATGAAAACAATACTTTAAAATCTATAAATACTTACCCTCCAACAACGTCTCAAGGTCTGCGACATGGTCTTTCAACTGATGGTACTCTGTAGTGACATCAACATCATACAACTCATTGTCCGGTAAGCTCTTAAGTCTCTCCTAGTAGCGATCAAATCCCTTGTGATCGCTGCCACTTTCTTCGCAATCTTGGAATTTTTTTTTGCCTTAAGAAAGAGTCTTCTATCCAATTAAGATGACCATCTATCCTCTTCCTTGCGTGGTCGAGCCTCGTCTTGTCTCTTCATCCCTCTTTCAACACTGGTCTTCATCGCCAACTCCCAGTTTGAGCGGCTACTTTCCACTAGTTCATGCAGACCAATACTTATGCTCTCACTCACTTGGCTCGCCGCATCTACCTTGCTTGTTTTCTTTCGTGTTCTAGCAACTTTGGCAGCCTTTGAATCCATGGGTAAGTGCTCATCTTCTGTAGCCTTATTGCCATTAGATGTTTGGTAGGGTGAATCAACATTTATAGGTGTATTGAGGTGATGTGGTTCCAAATTGGGATTTGGCAATGGTGTCTCATTAACCTCTCTATCCAGGTCGTCTATAAGTATACCCATACCATGCCATTCTGTCGCATTTTCGACAAAAGGGTTGCGCTTGTCAAGCCTTGCTTCTTCACTAGCTTTGCTTTCAGTGCTATATTGTGCCCATTTAGGACAGCCTCTGAGCACATGCCAACGCTGTTCATGCTTAAAAGGGTTCTTGTGGGTCTTCTCGAAGAGTGTCCTAACAGTATGTTCCTGAACATCATACACAAAAGTCATAAGGACAAAGCTGGAAAATAAAAGTAGCTAATAGAAAACATAAGCGAGGAGGCAGTGTGCAAAGTGAAAGAGTGTCAATAGTGGTAACCTTATCGTGTATGGAGAAACCGCTAGGTATGAGATCCATGCAACGTTTCGATATCCCCGTCCACTTTGTTATCCATGGATGTATATGACCCCACCTACTTTCACAGGACTGCTCATTTCTTCTTCCATCCTCACCTCTTCGTTCTGCAAAATTATTTCTTATTCATGTCCAAAATGATTGTTTATCTTGATTCGATCCAATCGTTGGATCTGTAGAAATTGTCATCGAAGTCTTGCACAAGTCGACATCTTCTGGAGTAGTCCAATTTGGTGCTCTTGGAGTGTTTTGCTGAGTTGTAGCAGTCTGCTTACCCTTGCGTTTTGATGTATGATCTGTCTTTCATTGGGTGTCGTTGCGACATCATTATCTTGAGAGGCCTGCTGGCTGTGGGTCACAGTGGGTGCAGATGCATAAATATTTTGTTGAGAAGCATGTTGGCTGTGGATGACAGAGGGTGATTGTAAGGTGGATTGGTATGCAAATTGAGGGTATGTTTGGCTATATTGTTGGTATGCTAACCACTATTGGAACATGTATGGGTTCTGAAGGGCTGATGGGTCTGCATTTGATTTCATTAGGTCCATAAAGGAATCCCATTAAGGATTTATCTGTGGGCATTCAGTCTGCTGCTGATTGGGTGTGTTTTGGGAATTTGGAGGCTGGCTTGAGGTCATGGTTGCCTGTGGGACAGATGAGGCTGTTAGATATACATGAAAAATACTCTGAATGAGAAATATAGTCAAGGAAATAGAGATAAGAACACTCAATGAACATAATAAGAAAAACATTCAAGACAAGCCAAGAATATAACTACCAATACCCCACCTATTAACACAAAATACAACTACTTTTTACTGAATGTTATCACAAAAATATGCATGTATAAATACGGAGTTAGTCTCCTTCTTCTGAATAAAATAAGGAGTTAGTCTCCTTCATCAATCATTTTTAAACTTTTTACATCAGCCAAAAATACTAATAAGCAGAAACAGTTATAACACTTTACAGTGGACAATTACGACTCAAAATGCCTTTCAAATCCTCCAATCGAGTGTCAAATCATACTGTAAATATTGTCCTCAATGAGAAGGGGATAACATACACACATCAAACTCAACCATGAAAAATCGAATGAAGGATGAAATATCCTACCCTCATCAATGTCTATAATTCATTTCTTTCATATCATAAATATGTAAAGAGAAAAAGATAAAGATCATAACATTGAGAAATAATAGAAACCCCTTTCCCAATAAATTTTCAAGGAATTGCTTCAGGAATGGAACATGAAAGTCTTGAAATAAATGCAGAGTAATTAGATTTTTCATTTGGAAATTATTGTTAAGAAACCATAAACCTCCCAATAAAAGTGACCTTCACACCATCAATCTCAAATAGTTCTTATCGTCTGAGAAACGACTTACTCAGATATTCTCCATTATAAAGAAATCTATCATTATACATGAGTAAAGGGAAACCATTTGCAAATTAAACACTTTTAAAAGAAATAGACTCAAATGAACATGCTGGAAGATCATTTTTGGGGCAAGGAATAACTCAAATGATATGATGTCTAAAGATGAAAGACAAACTACAGTTAAGTATGTGAATTTGTGACTTTGTGTATACTCCATTGCTTGAAATGTCATGCACTGGCAAGAATCTATAAACATCCAGAAGGAAATGAAAAGGATTATGTTACAAAATGCATCTTGTCAATGAATCATTCTCCGCTCTTCTACCCCCTTAATTCCATTTAAATAAACCGATGAGTATTTCTACCAATGGAAAAAAAAACAACAAGAGTATTTTCTATCAAAGGAACTATTCCACTTATTAAATAATCAAAGTGTAGCTACCAAAGTTCCAAAGTTCAAAGATTGATTATGGTGATAAATTAAAATAATTAGTACACTCGACCCACGATTTTATGTTGCAATTCATGTACAAATTCAGCTCCCACTAAAGCAAGACCTCTGTCGTGGCTTATCAAGATTAACTAGAAATATATATATATGAAGTAAGTAAAAACCAACATCAATTAGAGGACGTATAATGTGTAGATGAGTCAAGAAAAATCTGCTGAACTCAATTGTGAGATTGGTGGGAATCTATGGTTTTATGTGTATATCTATAAAGCAATAAATATTAAACAAAGCATGCATTAGATACCCATTTTCGTGCTTTAGATTGCAACTCATCAATAGCTAATTGACTCAATTTACACATCAATTGGTACATGCAGAGTAAAAATTCTAGAAGTGAAATAAGTTCAGCAGTTGCAACAAAGAATCAATACTAATGTAATCCATCCTAATTACATAAAATCAAAAGCTAATGTGAAAGAAAAAACCTAAGAGAGACATACTTGAGTGGGTGTGGTATGTGACTGTCAGCTGCTCAAGTTATGACCTTGTTCATGGATCATCCATTCTAATTTGCATATATCACAAATGTAGTATAATAATAAGGCACCAAAGAATTCGAACTAGCCAATGACAGAGGCATGTTTGAAGCTGCAAAGCGAGAAATGTATAAGACTCTCCATATCATGACTATATGTCCTATCTCCGAATTAACTATTTATCTGTTTTACTTAATTATATTCAGGGGTTGAGTGTGCCTTAATTTCCATTCTTAGATTATCTCCTACCTCTCAAAACTAGTCATCTATATGAAACTAAAGCAAGATCTAAAAGAACAAAACGCGAAATCAAAGTAAATCAGATTTCCAAGCAAAACGAATGCCATCCACGAACATAAACGATTTAGATCGAATCTCCATCAGATCCCACAGAAACACAAGAATAGAAAGAAAAATCCAAAGCCAAAGATGGACTCACATAAATGAAATTGAAGATCGATGCGGATAGAGAAGCCGAGCGAGCCTCTTCAGTCGATCTGTTCTAAAGGTGTTGAAATCGTCGAACTAGCCAGAAATCGCCGGGCGAGCCTCGTCAATCGTCGCAATTTCTGACCGAGATCGAGATGTTGAGGCGAGGCAAAGAGGAACATTGGTTGATGATGAGAGTTGGGTGAAGTGTGGGTTCCAGACCATTAAGCAACCCATCAAACATTGCCTCCCACTTATTCAACCCACTAAAATTTTGGGTCAAGTTTTACACCATTGGACCAAAAAAATTTAGTTGGGCTAATAACTTTTGGGAATTAGATATTGCCTCCCCACTAAATATTACCCATTGCATGTGCTCTAATAACATCAAAAGAAAGCGTGGAACAACTTGAATTCGGAGAGAGAGAGAGAGAGCGAAGAACATAAGAGAGAGATGAAAAGATTTTTATATTTTTTTATAAAATATTTCCACGTGGCGATTATTTTCCACGTGGACCAGTAAAAAATAGGTCAAATTGCTACATCATCCTTTTGGTTGCCCGATTTTGAAAAAAACCTGCCTAGATAACTTGATTGGAACAAAATCAAATGTTCGGTGACTAACTTGAAACGTTTTATCTTTCGGTGATGAAAATGAAATATAACCTATCTTTCGGTAACTAAAAGTTGTATTAACCCATTGTTAATTTGAAAATGTTTTCTTTCCAGGCCAGTTTTATTTACACCCACCATTTTTTAAGTACACCCAACTCCAACTTTGGTCATTTTAACTTTGACATTAGATTTTTTAATATATTGGATGTTCAAACTCCGCCTTTTGATCTCTTAATCGCTCGACAATATGAGTAAAAAATATATACACTTGTTTTCATCATCATCAACACCATCCCGCTGATCATGCCTTTCTGTTAACACCCTCTCGACAAATAAAACTATAACAATAGTGAATTTTTTGATTTTTGAAACACTTCATTTTTTTCTTCCTTTGAACCATTTATAATTTATTGTGGATTGTCTTAGTGATTTTATCATTAACTCTTGTACTATTTTAATTGTTTTGTTAGGACGCATATGTAGCAACTTTTTAAGATGTTGATAGAGCTTGGATATGTCACGAAACATCACAACAAGCCTACAAAAAATGTTGTGCTGCATTTATTTTGGGCACATTTTCCTTCAATTCATTTAGCAAAAGTCCACCCATTAGATTTTTAGGAATTTGAAAGAAAATTGTTTATTTGGGAAACACGTACACGCCATTGACGCCAAAGATTCAAAGAAGGAAGAACCAAAGAAGGAATTGGTACCCATGGGCGGTGGTCGCCAATTGAGTTCTGAGGGATTGTCGCTTTTCTGTCAGTGTTGGATCGTGCAGAGATTTAGTGAAGAAGTTGTGCCGTCATGTGAACTGTGAGACAACAAGACGCCTCATGTCGTCGTGCGTGAACTCGTTCGTACTTTTAGGATTAGGGAGTAGAGACTAGAGAGTGACTCCTCTATAAAATTAGAGATAAGAGATGGCGGAAAATGGACACTGGGCAATGAGCTCAGGTATGGGCAGTGGGCTAAGGCAAGTATCAATTTTACAGTAGTGAACCACTAGGCCCAGTAGCAGACTGGATATGGAGTACTGAAGTAGGCTATATAAATACATGTGTAATACTATAATAGTATTTTATAATTAAAAAACATGTTCATATATATATATATATATTGATTTTTTGGTTTATAATGGAATAACAAATTTTGAAACTAAACTCAAACCATAAAATCAAAAAATTATACTTATCTAAACCAGACCGAAACCCCAAACCAAAAAACCGAACCAAACTTTCTTTATTGGTTTGATTCAAGATCTGATTTACGGTCCGATTCAGTTTTTTACACTCCTACTTTTTGAGGTCAACAATTCTCTCTCTCTCATTCACTCTCACACCACCTATTTCCTCTAAATTTATATCCCGCGCTTTTTTACCTCACCAATTCTCTCACTTTTTCGACTTTACTAGTCTCTCACACACCAACTTTTAAAAAAAGTCACCTCACACACTTTTGTTTCTCAATTCACTCTACTATTCTCACCAATGCTCACACCAATTTACTCACCACTTTTTCATCTTCTCACCGATTCTCACGCCATTTCCCTCTCTCTCATTGAATCTCACACTTTTTTCTCCATCTCTCACTTTTTATTACATACTTTTGTTCCCACTTTTCCTAAAAAATTTCAACTACTCTCTCTCCGTGCACTTTTCCTACGCTTTTTTACCACACTTGTCACCTCTGTTTCGCTTTTCAACCACACCTTCTTCCCATTAGACTCGATTCAGATCAGTCATTGGAAGAGGTGTAACCCAACATAAGAGATTCGGTAAAAAGAAGCGATATTGAATTGGGAATTGTTTTTGGTAAATTTTGGACTTTTTGTTTTTATTCTCATGTGTTGGGCCCAATGTCATGTAAATATTATAAATAGTTGATGTAAATAGTAAATTGCATACATATTATTTTAGTGTGTTAGAAGCATATAGGCATTTAGATTTTGTGAATTTTAAATATTTAGATCACATGCTTAAGATTTTGTATTTATATTATGAAAATAATACAACACGCTGGTTATTAGGATTAATCAAAGCCATCCAACCATAATAAAGACACCAAGACTAATTATCGAAATCTTATATTCTTTTAAATACTAAAGAGCCTTCAAGATATTGGAGTTCCATTTGCATTCATTCAGAATAATTGGTTTTCATGACACCAAAAAGCAAACTTTATTTTAGGGATTATAAGAACTTATTTAGGGTCTCAAAAGGGGTTTTAAACATATTTGACCCATCTAATGAGCCTTAAATGTATTCTTCATTTTCTCATAAGAAATATGGTTGTAAGTATGGCTTGAAACAAACTTATTCATTAATTGGGAATCTCTTTGGTGCATCAACTAAATCCCCAAAATTCACATTCTTGCTTCAAAATTATCAAAACTTACTCCAAGTGAGATTTTTCATCCATTCCAAAACATTTTTGGCCAAGTCGGGGATAGCCTTAATGATCTCACGCATCATTTTCAAAACTCACTCCAAAAGATAATTTTTTACCCAATCATTTCAAAGTAATTTCTGCCAAACCGAGAATATTTCCAATGATCCCGTGCACTATTTTAATTTTCAAACTCCACTCCAACTGAGAATTTTTCATCCAATCTGTCCAAAATATTTTTGGTCAAGTCAGGAATGACCTCCAATGATCTCATGCACATTTTCAAAACCCACTTTAAGTGTGATTTTTCAATCAATTTTTTTTCAAAAACCAAATTGCCACACCATTAATGGGTCAAGCCCTACTCAATTGAAGCGTTGATTTTTAGTAGACATATAAGATCATTAAAACAATTGAGACATACAATCATTTTTTTTAAAAATAAATTAGAGTCAAATAGGAGAATATTTTAAGGCAAACAATTTTTTTAGAGTTATGAGGTGTCTGACACCTTCGCTGAGCTCCATAGACCTCTTTATCCATTTTTTTTATAGACCAGAATGGGTGTCTATTTTCACCCTAAAAAACAATTCGTGGCGACTTTGTTTTTCCAAGAAGATTGCTTCAACTTATTAGAAGATCAAATAATGAACCAATTTAGAGCCACGACCATTCCAATAAACCGCTGTAATTCTTTCTTTGTCCTTGGCCTTTCAAGAGACTGAATGACCTTAATTTGGTTTGGGTCAGCCTCAATCCCCTTCTACGTGACCATATAACCCAAAAACTTTCCAAACTTCACCTTAAATGCTCATTTAAGCAAGCGCAACTTGGACTTCTTTAGTACATCGAACACTTTTTGGAGGTCGGCCAAGTGATATGCTTCTTTTTTCATCTTCACCGCCATATCATCAAATATAGACCTTGACATTCCTACCAATCAAATCTCCAAAGACCTTGGTCACCATCCTTTGAAAAGTTGCACCTGCATTCTTCAACCCAAAAGGCATAATCTTATAACAAATCGTACCCTTTGGAGTGATGAAAGTCATTTTCTCCTTGTCCTCTTGTGCAATAGATATTTGGTAGTAACCTCTATAAGTATTGAAGAATCTTAATCGCTGAAACCCAGCCATTGACTTGACCAATTGATCAATCTTAGGTAAAGTAAATAAATCATTCAGGCAAGCCTTATTAAGATTAGTGAAGTCCACACATACTACCACTACCCATTCTTCTTTTTCACCACCGTAGTATTGAAAAGTCATTCTAGATAGTGGCCGTCCCTGATTGCTTTAGCTTCAAGTAACTTGGTGACCTTTGCATTGACTACGTCCAGGTGGTGAGGAGTCCACCTTCTTGACATTTGAAACGTTAGTTTAAACCTTGGGTTAACATTCAATCTGTGCTTGAGAACTTTCCGGCTGATACTTGGCATGTCTTATGGCGACCATGCAAATACCTCCAAATTGTTGAGCATAAAACTCTCTATCGCCCTCATTTCTTAGTTCAGAAGATGTACTCATCTTCGAAAATTGGGACCAAACCAACTCTTCTACTAGTGTAGCGCTCTCTTGATCTTTTGGGTCCCTCAAACTGTACTTGTCCATGGTTTGAGGGCTTGGATGCTGCTATACCTTGTCAGCAAACACATCATATCAGTATACCTTATCAACTATAATATCTGGCTATTGACCACATATAATAAGGATCCTTCCCTCAAATGGAAACTTCAACATCTTGTGTAGTGTCGATGCTACTGCCTTCATTGTATGCAACCAGTTCCTTCCAAGGATTACTTGTCCGACCCTAAATAACCAAGAAATATTTGTCTACAAAATTTCCAAAAAACCCTTGTAGCATAGAGTTATCTGATAGTAGGTTAGCATGTGTTAGTTCGAGCTTGTTAAACAAATCGAAATATATAATATCAACCAAACTTCCGTGATCAACCAAGACTCTTTTCATCGTGCAACCATTCATGTGAACAACAATTTCAAGGGCATCATTATGTGGCTCTATCATAGCCAAATCTGTATTAGTAAACACAATGTTGATTCCTTATAACTGGCACTTAGGTCGACCTATAGCCGCCTATGTTTCATTGACAACATCAAAGTGTTGTGCCCCAACATTGCACCATAAATCATTGGTTTATGAAATTTTCAATTAATCATTTGGCATCATGGAAAATCCCTGGAGAGGCATAACCAATCACACCCATTTTAGCTCCCTTGTTTTTCCACCTCCTGTGAGTAGCACTTGTGGATTCAACAGACGGGCGAAGCTAGGATTCTCGATAAAGGGGGCAAAAAAATCTATAGGGTCTAGGGGCAACATCTCCGATTTTTTTTAGGGCTATTTATATAATTTTTTTGTTGCAAAGTGTTGTGTTATTGTGTTAACATGATTCATACCTGAAAATGCTCATTCTGTAATTGTCATAGAAATAGAAAAAGTCAACACTAGATGAATCAGTCTCTCAGTCATATAATCGTTCTTTGACACTTGATGTAATAATTCCCGACATTATTTAAAAAGTGTGATCTAATTTCGCCTGATGATGGAATGGATCAATTTTAGAGTCTTGTCCACTAAAATATGTCTACTTAGTCCTATAGTCTATGAGCCATAATTTGTAATATATTTATATTTATAAGTATGGTCCATACTCACTGATTTGACCTATGAAAATACGAGTAAAATATAACTTGTGAAAAATATGGAGTGTTTAAGTTGAGGAAAATATTTTTTAAAGGGGTAAAGTTGCAAATATGAATATTCAATAGGGTATTTTTTGAAAATAATAGGGTTCAAAATTAAAAATATGAATATTAAATAAGATAGTTTTTAAAAATAGAAAGGAAGCAATTGCCTCCTTATGATACAAATAGCTCTGCCTTGCTTTAACGCCAACAAGATCAACAAGGCGAGTCATTGACTTCCTAAGTGGAAAAGGCAAGAGAGAGCATTTCATTGAGAGGAAGACCCTTGGACAATCTAAGAGAGATACTAGCATTACCAGTTCTTTAGACCTTTAGCAACAAATTAAACAAGAAATTTAGACTAAAACTTTGTATTCATGCATATATTTAAATTTTCAATAAAATATTTAATATCATTTGTGTCCAAGTGATTGTTGAATAATTCATTGAATAATCCATAAACCTAAAATTCAAAATCTTATGGTATATAATTATACTAGAGTAGTGTCCTGGGCATTGCCCAGGGGCTTCTGAAATTCTCAGATTTCAAGCCTCCTTGCTGCTTTGAGTCTAGTAATTACACTGTTCTCGAACCGTGTTTATTCATACCTCAATGTAAGGCCTGAAGGAGGAGTCGTAATAAAAAAAATGTGCTTGATTCAACTACAATTCCTGAATAAGGCAAAATGAAGCCAAAAAGAGCTTGTTGAAATCAACCTAATGTCAAAACCAAGAAATCATATTATTACACACGTAATCATGAACAATGCATTTTACCATTGAAATATATAGGAAGTTCAATACATTATTAGTTGGCAAGCGATATCAACTGGACACTTTGGACTTGAGTAGCCCTTCGAGTTACTTGAGAATATGGTCCCTCGATTTCTCTTCTATTGCCAAATAAATACAGATAATGAAAACCAATATATGAAATTGTCCAATCTGCATGTATGAAGATGTGTCAATACTCAATATATGATAGAGAGAACATGCCATGAAGGAAAATACGCAAGCCAAAGAAAGGCAGGAGTGTTTTATGGAGATTAAAGCAGTATCATATAATCCTGAAAAATAAAAGCACCATGATCCCCGTTACACACTTATCATAACGTATCTAGTTTATCCCAATAAAATAAAATATTAATTTTTCTGACGACAATCCTAGCTTCTGATAGGAGTGTAAACGGCCAAAAAGGTGTAGACGACTCAAACGAAAATCGCAATCGATCTTTTGAAAAACGAAGGACGTTAAAAATTTAGAAGAGGTGGGTTTTGCGGTATGAAAATTCCAGAAGTTAACAATAGACAGATAATGTAGGAATCGAAAGAAGATATAGTTTAGCATAAGTTAGAAAACATCAAAAGAAGGGGTCCAAAAAGTATGCTAGTAAAAATTTAAAGTCGTACCTTTCTACCCTGCAATTTTGATTGCTATTCTACAATAGTGAGATGAGACTGGAACTATCCTCCCCCATATATCCTTCATATATAGGTGAATGAAACAATTGTTCTGCAGTATTTAGGCAAGTCTCCCAGTCAAGTTAACCCAAAATTTATTGGCATCAAATTTTGAAAGAATATATAAGAACTAGTAAGGGTGTTAAATAATGTCAAATAATTCATCCGCTAGATGGCCTGGAAAATACAGCACCAATATGATACAAATATTGATTGTCTCATATATGGGGGAAAAAAGTCGAAATACAAAATTTGGCCCCGATTACTGGGCAACGTAAACCTGGAATACAGTGAACTGTGAAACAGAGATTGAACGAAATAATGGAAGGCAAAACAAAGAAAATCATTGAAACTACAGCCAAGGAATCATAAAATATTTTCTACATGCCAACCACAAGATCCAAAATTTAAAAAAAAAAATTGTCAAAAAAGATAACAGAAGCCCAAATAATTACCTCAGTTAACAGAGTGAATTATGTACCAGTACTTGTATAGTAAGTTGCCCATTATCGTTTCAATCTGAGTGTCAGTCAAATACTTGACTCTAAAGCTTATTTATCAATACATATATATACACTCAGCTATGAGCCAGACAATAGTAAGAAATAGTTAAGAGAGATTTGGAGCAGAAAACACAATGTAGTAGATAGAACATGTGAAGGTGGCTTAAACTCGTACTTTACCTTGAATCACAAAGAAAATGAAATGTTACTAATTACCTCTGCTCTCCTTCCATTGAGTTCAGCCATCTAACCAGCTCTTAAAAACACATTTGTTTTGTCTATCTGCATAACCAATCATGTTGCATAAACCAAATTACCAAATTAGAGAAATAAATGAGAAGAGGAAATAGATGATTTTAGAGACAAATAAATCCTAATCACCCGCTGGAACTTCAATTTAAGAAATAGAGAGAAATCTGTAGCACAAGAAGAAGATAATCATCATGAAATGTAAGGGAAAATAAATAAATTAAGTATATATAGGTCGAAGAAAGATACCCGATACAAAGAAGGCGGCCAAGGTTTCCAAATAACTGCCGAAGATATTCATGTATATGACTAGTCTCCTAATATACATAAGAGGAAATACAGACCTGAAAAACTTGAATAAATCGTCAATACAGTTAAGAAATTTAAACAATTAAGAAATCAATTATTGAATGGATTCAAACAGAAAAGCATAAACAATGCAACCTGGAATTTGATGGAGGAGCCTCTGAAAATTGAATTTATATGAAACAGGCGAGGCTAGACATAAATGATTTTATATTAACTATAGTTTGTGCATTTACCTTTTCCATATCCATAAATGATTTTCAGAATCTCAAAGTTCTTGGTTCAATCTGTAAGCAAAAAAAAACCAAAAAATCACCATGAAGTAGAAAAAAAAAGGTGATACTTGCATGAATTTGCATGTCATTATACAAAGTGCACAAAATAGGTACCTGTGGAGTCCAACTACGTATATACCTCTGACTGCATCTTAGTGGGGATCATCTCAACCAAATGCCTACATAACAATCAGAACTGCATAGCACTTAATTTTAACTGATGTTATTTTGTTGACCTTCCTCAGGTATAGAACCATAGAGAGTGTTCCTCGAGAGATTGAGGCGGGAGAGCTGTGTCAAGGCGGAGAAGTTGTGGAAAATCTGCCCTGAGATATTGTATAACCTAAGTACATATTGGCTTTTAGATGGAAGTACATATTCAAAAGATCCTCTATTTTTGCACTTCGTGAGAAACCTGTTGAGAACTCTTGTTCTCTCAGGCCCACTAAACCTTCAGCCCAGTCTGTATCAAGTCTTACCCCATGACTGCAAGCCGAATAAGCCTCCAACAGCTCTTTCTTTAGTCTTGTCTTTTGTGTCTATAGTCTATATACCTGTCATGTAATTATTTGTTCTTTTATTTGTTACCATTGTATTCTGTCTTTGTCTTTAACTAGTTGTAACAATTCTATTGAAATTAATGAAAGTGATAAACTTCAAATCCATTATGGTATCAGAGCTACTTAAGACAACAACAGAAAAATCATCTTCCTCCATGACTACTCCTCATGGGATGGCTCAGCCTTAGTCACTGCAAACGGCAAGCCAGTGATTATCATGAATGCAAACTCCCAACTCACACATAAATTAAAGCCCACAAATTTTACAATGTGGAGGATCCAACTTGTTACAATGCTTTGCGGTTATAGACTCATGGGGTTTGTCGATCGATCATGTGTATGTCCACCCAAAGAGAGTGCTGAAGAATTTGACTACTGGGATCGCCAGGACTCCCTTCGGCTTAATGTTATAATCACCTATCCCCATGAGTTAGTAACCCCTCCGTTAGGTGATGTCTCCACCAGTGCCAATACATGGAAGAAGCTTCACCAATTGTGTGCGAATCAATATAGGTCTAGAAAGATTCAAATTCGACAACAACTACACAAAGGGAAATCGAACCATGGAAGAATATCTTCATTATGTCAAATAGGTAGCTGACAAACTCACCTTGGTAAAATGTCTAGTGGATGATGACGACCTGGTTCTGTACATTCTCGATGGGTTGGGAGCAGATTACAAAGGTATTATAGAGGCTATAAGAGGCCCTGAAAATCCCATAACCTTTGAGGATCTTCATGATCGCCTTATAAGCCAGGAGGCTTATCTACAAAAACTTGATCAAAATCAAGTTACTAGCATCCCCACTGCCCACTACTCACAAAGACAACATTCCTACTCCAATGAAGGAAGCTCCAACTAGAACAACTCCCAGTCACAATCATTTCAATCTCGGTAACAGTATAGAGGCAGAGGCAATAAGTCTCAGCAACAGTTCAACAATGGTGGATCTCAAAAACCAAACAACTACAACAACAATAATAAGGGAAACTTTCAGAGATCATGCATCATATGCCAAATCTATGTCGACGATATTATCTTGACAGTTTTAGATACTCCCCTTATTGCTAGAGTCACTGCCCTCACTCATCCTGACATAAGCTTTTCGGTGAATCGTCTTGCTCAGTACTTGTCGAGACCCACTACTGAACATTGGTTGATTCTCAAGCGTCTTTTACACTACCTTAAGGGTACTTGCACAGATGGAATTTTTCTACCTACTGCCTCCACACCCAGCATTCGTGCTTTCTCAGATTCGGACTGGACTGGAAACCCTGACGATCGCTCCTATCTCCGCCTACATTATCTTCTTTGGTGACTCCCCCATTTCGTGGCGTTCCTGAAAACAAAGTGGCATTGCACGCTCATCAACTGAAGCTGAGTACCGGTCGCTAGCTTCTGCTGCCTCTGAGGTCATCTGGATCTCTGCATGAACTTCACATTCACCTACCTAAACCTCCCATCCTCCGCTGTGACAATCTTGGTGCCATTCACCTCAGTCTCAACCCAGTTATGCACTCCCGTATGAAACATATCGCTCTTGACCTACACTTTTAGTCATGATCTTGTCACCAAAAATCTCATCTCCATTCAACACATTGATACCCTCAATCAATTGGCCTATCTCCTTACCAAATCGCTGCCTAAACCTCGTTTTTGCGATCTCAAATTCAAGATAGGTCTCATAAATGGAGACTCTATCTTGAGGGGGCGTGTTGAGAACTCTTGTTCTCCTTCAGCTCACTAAACCTTCAGCCTAGTCTGTATCAAGTCTTACCCCATGACTGCAAGTACAATAAGCCTACAACGGCTCTTTCTTTAGTCTTGTCTTTTGTGTCTATAGTCTATATACGTGTCATGTAATTATTTGTTTTTTTTTTTGTTACCATTGTAGTCTATCTTCGTCTTCTTTATTTAACTGGTTGTATCAATTCTATTCAAATTAATGAAAGTGAGAAACTTCAAATCCATTAAAACCTGCATATCTAATCAATTTATAAACAACAAACATAGATAGGCAAGGGGATAAAAAATTAAAATCTCCAGTTCTACTTCATTTACATTACCTTGGTAAACTAATGTTATAATCTATAGTATTCCGCAGAGATTCCCATCTACAGTAACTTCTAGATTAAAAGAAGTCTAGACAATAATAGTCTTATTTTTGTCAAATTATCAGATGTTGTAACTGTATATTGCCTAGCAGCCATCCTAAATTTTGAGTCATAAGTTCTTCTTGACTTTAATGCAAGTCTCAGAGTGGGTTCAGTTCAAACTTCTAACCATGCCGAAATTCAAGCTTCATCTTAACCTAAAAAAGGAATGCCTAAAATGGCACCAATACAACTTTAGAGAAGCTTAGACATGTGCTTGGCCGTCTTCTTTTGCTACTCAAATGTAAATAAAAAAACCACTCAATCGAAAATCACATCAAATGTTGTACCACTCAATCAAGGTAAATAAAAAAAAGGGAAAAACCAAGTAAATGGACTGGATCCAACTCTCTGTAGGAGCTCCAAAATGGAAGACCCTCCAAGACTGGATCAATTAGCCTCTTCATTCACCCATGAAGAATTAAACTCTACTCCAATTCAAATTTAATTTTATAGAGTATTCAATTTAATTTTTGTTGGTTGCGTAGAGGAAAGTAGTGCAATATAAGAAGGGTTAACAATTAAATATCACAACTTGATTCAGGTCTTCATCAAAAATAATAATTCCTAAGTGTGTGTGCACACTTAATCCTCACTAGTAAAAACAGATCTCCAAAACTCTATAAGAAGAAAACAAAACCAAACTCAAATCCAATCTTCAAAACATTGTTCTGTGTATAATCCCAACTTGCAAATCATACAAATGAGAGAGTAGTATTTATACTCAAAGTTACAGATTTTCAGTGATGTTTCAAGAAAGAGACATAGCAACCATTCAGTTCTCAATCAAGACTCAAAATTACTTGTTTGACAACCTACAAAAAAATTAGGAAAAAATAGGTAAAGAAACACCATAAAGACACACATAATAAGAACCTTACCCATGCGATGTGGGTTGTCTGTGATGTTGTGCATGTATGTTTATGGCTTCATCATGGTATTCCAAGGCAGTTGTCTTGTGCTGCAGGAGTTTTTGTTGCCTGCTTCTTTGTTCGAAGTTTTGTCTTTGCCTTGAAAATCCAATAAGTACGTGTTAAAACATATAGGTTTGCTTCCTGTAAAGGATCTCTACTTTAAAAAATTACGTAAGAGAGGAGGAGACTCAAGAGAGTATGCATACGAAAATTAATTTCCCAGGAAATCTTTAATCTATCATCCACTCCTCTTAACTAGCAGGGGCAGGAAAAGCAGTTTTTGAAATCACATGAAAGCACTCTAATCTATTTTCAATCTATTTCGTTAGCCTCTTAGATTATGCCCTTACTATTGTATGAGTGCTAACGAAATAGATTGAAAATAGATTAAACTCGAGCAATTACCTAAGAGAGTAGTACACTCTCGATATGATAAGCTCCAGTTGTAACCTCCATAGAACAATATAGAAAGAATCAATTGTACCCTACAAAGAAATTCATATAAAGAATTGAAGATTGATTATAATCACCCAAGCGAGAATAGCCAAAAATCAGTTTCCCTCTGCCAACCCAGGAAAGAATAGAGGGGGATAGAGAGAGAGATTGAGAGAAAAACCAAAAGACCTAGAAAACTTTCGGGTTGCAATTGAACAGAGCTGTTCTATCAAAGATGGGTAATCCATGTCCTAGGGCCTAATTTTAACAATATATGTGCGAGCAATACCACACAGATTGAATATTGATCTGTAGGGAAAATGCAAACGAAGTAAAGGTTTACTTGATTTTTGACGCAAGCACACCCCTATACCCAAATCAAGCCCAGCGACAGCAAAGCTCAGTAGCTGTTGCCAACAATAAACTCAAAAACTATCAACAATGACAACACTTTTTGGTGGTGCAGGAAGGAAGCTAATAACCCAAAATATCTCCAAAGCAACTCACGGACTAACCCAAAAAGACAACCCTTTTGGTGGTGCAGGAAAGAAGCTAATAACCCAAAAAGATCTCCAAAGCAACTCGCGAAACACAATGAGCCACCAAACGAGAATACATGGAGCACAATGAGCCACGATGACACAGCAAAAACATGCTCCGAGCAGCTCCCATCATGCAAGTAGATGAAGAATAGGAGACGTGCTCCAATAAACAGCCACGATATCAGAATAGAGGGGATCAGACAGGAACGAAGACGTTGGGAGGGTAATTGATACGCAAAGTATCGGATGGAATGACATCATTTTTCCGTAGCCGGGCATCAATACCAATCGCGGAGAGAAAAGGTAGTCGCCCTTATAGAGTTGTTTTTCATCCGAGTTTATATATATGTATGTACTAGGAAGTGATGCCCAGGCTTCTCCCCGGGTCTTGAAAGGGAACACAACAACAGTTAACAGAAGCCAAAATGAAATAAAGTGTACATACATATCTATCTCCAAGGAGCCACTTGGCTAACCACGAACATCAGGTAGTACTTCCTAGGGAACCTCAATAGCTATGTTTCACACGTGTGTGAGTGCACATTGTTATTTGTGTGAGAGTTACAATGATAATTTTTCAACACAAGAAAGAGGAAAATAAAAGACGCCATCCAAGAAGACACAGGTAATAACAAAGAATGGTAGCCATAACTGGAAGAAAGATGGTTCAATTAAAAACCTAAAATAATTGATGGAAATTAAGAAGGTGATTTACTGCACAGCTGCCAAAGATCTAGCAAATAAAACTTTCAAAACTTAAAGAAATTCATACAAATGGAATCAGATGTAGCTTGATACCAACGATGGAATAGAATTGGCAAACATACACTCAATAGCAGCCACAATCACTCATAAATCGTATCTATCACTCTTTATTATTCAAGTTCTTTAGAGGCATTTTGTGATACACCTATCGCACAAAATTGAATATGAGTCGGACCCGTTCAAAGAGCAGCATGAACCATAGAAAGAACACATCATAAACTATAGATAGTTTCCTGGACTCTCCACTTTATTTTACTTTTTGGAATTCTCTCTGAAGAATCACAACAGAAAGAATCATTGAAATGATGGCCTTGATTCACGAGTAAGCTCTGAAGATTGATGGACCAAATGGAGATGCATAAATGTCTGTCTCTAAGGTTGAGGTCGAGAAGAGACAAAACAACCCAATAACCCGTTGAAGGGGTGTTGAAAAACGCAAACAAAGAAACTGGAAAATTTCAATGAAGGAAAAAGAAAATAGCATCGCTCACCCTATGAAAATAGCAAATTCAATTTGTAAAATTGATAATTGAACCGCCGTACGAACAACAAAGAAATTTCACATAAGAATAATATATACCAATTAAATTGTAGAGCTGACCAATATCTGAAATAGGACCCGACAGGTTTAGGAACCTTAAATTTTGACGAGTTACAAAATGAGACCCTAAGAAAGCTTCTTCACAATCAAAGTACTGAAAATGGAAACGATAAACCACGTAGTAACCCATGCAAATCAGCGTAAATGTGAATGGAACAACAATTTCAAGAACCAAGCACTGCATACCTGATGTTTGTCCAAACGAAACGTTGAGCACAGTTTGTATCAAGTTTGAAAAGGGAAGACAATTTTACGAAAAAGGAAAGCACATCCGAGATTTTTAAGTTAAGCCACCGCCATGAACCAGATACATGAACCTGGAAGAGGCAGCTGTCTCCCTCAACATACAGTCGGTTAGGATGGATGGCAAATAGAGTAGGTGCAAATATATATCGGCGTTTGGGAATAACTGTTTATGGTACAAAATTTGCGATAGTAAGGAATTGGCTTGTGACTCGCCCGGATATGAGAGTGTATAAACTTATAAGCTCAATTTCACTGATTATTGATTATCAATTACAAGTGCTAATGCAACTAATAGTGGATTGTTGGCTACTAAAGATTACATGACTCAGATATTATCATACAAGTGAGTGCAAACCTGACGAATAGATAGAAATATTGACCAACAACATATAAATAGGTCAAAAAAAAAATTCAACTCCCAAAATTCTGTGTAATTGAGTTGGCTGCACCAGTGCCATGTAACAGTTTCAGAATTACATGCACCAGTTCCACATAACTTTAGATAAAAATTGTTATCCTGTGCTAACAAAATTCTTTGCAAGAAAACATGGATGTGCCACAATGAGAACAACAATGGCCAAACCATTCTCTGTGTCACTTCTCATAGCAGTATCTTCTCCTGTTTTTCTCCAACTTGGAACTACTATTCGTCTGAATTAAACAGCATGGTCATTGTCATGAAAATATGGACCTTCAGATCCTTTGTTCTATCATAAGTACGCCATGGTAATTGTTTGTGTGATATATCTCTGTCATGAAAACTCCAGGAGACTGTTTTCTATATCATCAAACATGTACAATTGGTCTTTACCAGTTACACAGACACATGTAAGCGAACAGATTTAAAGGACAGGAGAAACAAAGTCCTAATTTACCAGACTACTACATTGCCAGGGGAATACATGGTGAAAGAATGTGGAGCTTTTTCATCCGAGAAGTTCCATATAAGTCAAGAGTGCTGCCAAGATATTACATCAAGGGTTTCTGCCCAAGTGCTTCAATCAGGTATTCAACTAGTTTGGTAATAAATTCAAGGATTATTGTGCTAAAGAGGGATAGTTTTGCCTCCAAGTCACAATGACAAGTACCCCAATTAAAACAAGGGAGTACTTCATTGAATCAAAAGGGTTTTTGAACAAAAAATTAAAATTTCAACCCACTAGTTCCATCAGGACATCACGACACTATTGGAGTTTTAAAATGCCTGAAACATTAGACACATAAGTATTGGAGTTTTTGTGCAGATAATCGATACTGCAAATACTTTTCTTGAGAATATTAGACGAACAGTTTACTTTTATTGGACACTTGTACCAAATTGAAATTGCACAATTTTATCATTTGAGTAAAAGATTTTTGGGGTAATTCCTCCGAACATAGATATTGATAAGAGCAAAAACCTCCACATGTCAAAGAGGCGCCTTTTTTTGTTCCCAGATAACCTTAATCTTCAAGCTCCATCATTTCCATTACTGCCAATATCTTGGTAATTTTGCTACAGAATGGCAAGTGGATAGCAAAAGCATGTACCTGGCTACTTCCAAACAAATATAAAGATAAACTCAAAAATAATCAAATGTTCATTTATAAAGAAAGCAAAAGGCTCGGCTAAGATCTTCGACAAAGAACTTTTAACAAACAAACCATCAAAGTGGATAAAAAAAATTTCAATTTAAAAATAAGCCGATGCTCATAACAAAAGTTTATTAACTTATTCAGGTATTGTTGCAAGTGAAATAAAGATACCATCTGCTTCGTTATTTTACACCCTGCTGTACTCTATGCCTCTCCCACCCAAAATAAATTAGGAAAATGTCTTATTGACGAAAGCTCAGCTGCTATATACATATTAAAAAGAAGCAAGCAATCATCCATAATAAATCTAAACAGCCCAAGACCTGGTCTATGAGGAAGCAGCCTTGATAGCCTTCTGCAACTCACTTTCCAAATCAGTCACCTGATTGGTAGACTTCTTTGACTCTCCTTGGGCCCTGCCTTCACCATTATTTTTGCCCCTCCACCGCCCAAAGTCATGCAAACTGTCATTAGGAGGTGGCATTGCTTCCCCATTCCTTTTGGTCCTCCACTGATCAAACTCTCTTATATTCTCGTTAGGAGGTGCTAATGATGACTTTCTACCACTATTACTCTCCCCATATGACTTCCTAGACGAAATTCCCAATCTCAAGCCATCCAAACTCTGCCTCATCTCCAAATTTTCCTTCTCCAAAACCTCCAAGTCCCTTTTAATTCGAAAGTACATACCCTTCAACAGCTCCTCATCGCCCCCATCACTCTTATTCATTCTTGTTTTCACCTCTTTCACCTCCTCCACCCTCACTATCCCAATCTTATCCAAAGTCATGTATGGAACTTTTTGCCTCAAATCTGCAGGTAAATTCACTCCCCACTTCAAATTCACTGCTGTCCTCTTTGTCACAGGAAACACTGTCCAAGCCTTAATAGCTACTCCTCTCGAAGACCCTAGATTTTTACCGTCTCTAGACATCAATGACCTCTCTGGCATAAACCCAACTGGGCCAGTTCCAATATAATCAGAATTGGCTTTTACGTCACCATTGTAATTGCTACCACAAGGTTCTAACTTTACCTCCTGCCAACCATCTTGTACAAAACCCTCTCCAAACTGACAATTTGAACATGACCCAGAATCCGACTTCGCCTCGGGAATGGTGTGGGATCCAGAATTTGGTTTAGGGTTAGGGTTAGAAGATGCGGTCTTGAGAAGAGAGAAGTGGCCGAATTGGGGCTTAACGTGGATAGAGAAGGCGGGGATGATGGTAGATGGGTTTGTGGGGGAAAGAGAGAAGTGGGCAGAGAAGATGAGAGGGGAATTGCGCGGAGAGCCAGAGAGGCCTAAACCAGACTTGAGGGAGAGAGAGAAAGGTGAGACTGTATTGGTGGAGGCAGAGTAAGAGAGTCTTACAGAAGGACCAGAAGAATAGTCTGTAGAAAGAGAAAAGGATGGATCTTGAGGGGTGTTGAGATTGGCAGAGACCGTCGAAGTAAACGGTTGGTTGAATACAATGATGGGTATTTTGGCTTTGAAAAGTGGGCTTCTCTGGTTCTCATCTTGAAGATTGAAGGAGAGCTTCATCTCTCTCATTCTCACTATGTTCCCTTATCTCTGGAGCGCCCACAGTTCCAAATCTTAACAACTGAAGGAGGACTACTGGAGTATCTGACTTGTGGCATGAACGGCTGCTACTGCTCACCATCTTTTTATCTATTTGTGAACTCCACTATTGGGCCTTGCCTAAACAACTAAAACCCCAGAACATTACAAACTGGAGCCAGAATGGGCTCATTCTTATAGAAACCCAACGATCTGATAAGCCTTTCCAACTTTCGCGGCCCACTTGTTTATCGGATTCATTGCTTCGATATCTTCCATGCAAAAGACATTACACGGTATGGTATGGTATACACCAAGGAATAAAAAATGTCGGACATTTCACCTAGAAATGTCGGATTTAATCACCAAATGAATTAGTGTGATATAGTTTATCAAAATATTGCTCTTATAGTATACAATCTATAATATATATGAGTGTGATTATTCTCAAATTAATTTAGATTATGAAAATGAACTAATCTACATGACTAATTAAAGATTATGGGTTGCCTAATAAATGTTATCGGACTTTCATGGTTGAGTTCCATAAGAGTATGCATTTGGGCTTTGGCTTCTTTAGGCCATGGTATATGTATTGTATTCTATGTATTGATACTAGGGTATTGATACTAGGGGAGACTGCATACCACCTAAGTAAAGTGGCACAGAAAAATCTTTTTCTCTCTCTAAAAAAAACTCATTCTTCTTCCATATGTTTGTCCTTTTTCTTCACTCACTCTCAAATTTTTGATCTTGCAATTCCATAGAGAAAGAGTTGTTGGTTCCTCTACCTTGTTTTACAGAATTAGAAGCTGATTCTCAACCCTCATGGCTTCGGTTTTAACACAAATAACTAATAGGTCTTCAAATACAACCCAATCTTCTCAGCCAAATGCTATGATTTGGACTCCTTGAATGATATTTGTGTAGAAATATGTGATTAATCTAAGCTCTTAGGGTGTTTGATTTTGATATGGAGTTCATGTTTGTTGAAGTAATGACTCTGTGATTTAGATTCAAGAAGAAATTATTGCCTATCACAATCCAAATCGAGACAAACTACATGGCTTTGTGGTCTCAGCCATTCTACACATGTCTATTGAATTTACTCAGCAAAATAATGTGTTTTAAGTCTTGAACTCAACCAAACACAAATGTTTTACTCTTTCACTTGTGTCCATTTTTATCCTGAAAATATTATAATTGACAAGAAATTTAGAGAATCTACGCGTAAAATTTTCATAGAAGTGATCCCACTTCAACTCTCATATAGATGACACTTGTTAAAAATATTGTGCCATACTTCTCTTGAAGAGATATATATATATATACATATATATATATATATATAGAAGGGCTCATACAACCTCGGTGACTACAGACCAATCAGTCTGGTAGGAAGTTTGTACAAGATTATCTCCAAAATTCTATCAAGCAGATTAAAGAAGGCTCTACCAGCAGTAATCAGCAATATACAATCAGCGTTTGTGAAAGGGAGGCAAATAATGGACAGCATTTTGATAGCAAATGAGCTAGTGCATCACATGAAAAGAAGAAGATAGAAGGGATATTTGTTTAAACTAGATCTTGAAAAGGCTTTTGATTCCATAAACTGGAGTTACTTGGATAAAGTTATGGCACAAATGGGTTTTGGAATCAAATGGAGGTCATGGATGTGGGAATGTGTTTCATCAGCGAAGGTATCTATCTTGATTAATGGATCACCAACACAAGAGTTTTCTATGCAAAGAGGGATTTGACAGGGTGATCCATTGTTTCCATTTCTATTCAACATAGCCGCTGAGGGCTTACATCAGTTGTTCAAGAAGGCAAAAGAGGAAAATATTTTCAAGGGGATAGTTGTGAAGAAGAATGTGCTCACTGTGTTGCATATCCAGTATGCAGATGATACTCTGTAAAGCAAAGGAAAAATATGTTCATGCTACACAAAAAATTCTCAGATGTTTTCAACTCATGTCAGGCTTGAAGGTGAATTTTCTAAAAAGCTCGCTGGTAGGCTTAGGAGTGGATAAGAAAAGGGTGGAATTCTTAGCTGATAAATACAACTGCAAATGTGAGAAGCTGCCAGTAAAGTACTTAGGTTTGCCTCTTGGAGCAAACCCCAGATTGTCAAATACTTGGGCACCGGTGGTAGAAAAATTCAAGTCAAAGTTAGCAATGTGGAAAGGTAAACAGTTGTCTTATGGTGGAAGACTCACGCTGATCAAAGCCTCATTATCAAACCTTCCCATTTATTACATGTCCATCTTTAAAATTTAATTGACAGTTGCACGAACCTTGGAAAAAATACAAAGACAATTTTTATGGGGAGATTATGAGGGGAAAAGATCTCTACATTGTGTCAATTGGGAACAGGTCAAACAACCTTTGCAGCTTGGTGGACTTGGAATTATCGATCTATGTGTAAAAAATCAGGCCTTGTTATACAAGTGGGTGTGGAGGTATGTGGCTGAAGAAAATTCCCTATGGAAGGTGGTGATCAATGGTGAGTATGGTAGAAGAGGACAACCGCTTGCAATCATGCCTACAAATGCAAATGCATCTATGATTTGGAGCTCAATTCAATCTTTAGTTTCCCACAATAATTCAATCCTAGCAACTCTATCTGAGACTGGAATTGGTTATGCAGTTGGCAGTGGCCAAAATGCTAGATTTTGGCTTGACATTTGGCTGGGTGAAGTACCTCTATGTAACACTTATCAGAGACTCTATAGTATTTCCGGGCAAAAATTCAGTACGGTGGAGAAAATGGGAGCTTGGATCAACAGAAGATGGGAATGGAGATTTATTTGGAGAAGACGTCTTTTTTCATGGGAAGAAAGGCTATTGTCTCATATAGCCTGCCGTGGTAAAAAGGATAGAATACTTTGGAAAATAAATACCACTGGTGATTTCTCTGTTCAGTCACTTCATGACAAACTTCGCACTACCTTGACCACAAATTTGGTATCTCCAGTGTGTTCGCAAGTCTAGAAAGGGTATGTACCGCAAAAAGTGGAGTTCTTTACATGGGTATTACTACTCAAAAAGCTCAACACAGGAAATCGACTCTTCGAAAAGGGAGTGATTCAGCTATCAGATAGCTATTGCCATTTTTGCTCAGCCACCTTGGAGACTGTGGATCATATATTCTGTCAATGCTCTAGTCCTTCTAGATTATGGTATAAACTGGTTGATTGGTGGGGTCTTTCTTGGTCCAGCCCTGGTGATATAAGTAACCTTTTTTCATATGTGGATGGATATGGTCAGAGGGGGAATCCAGAGGAAATTTTGGACGCTTTGTTTCTATGTAATAGTTTGGTCAATTTGGCTTGAGCGAAACGAATGCATCTTTAGAAGAAAATTGTGGATTGGAACTCAGTGCTATCTTTAGTCTTTGTAAGGCTACATATGTGGTTATCCAAATTAATCCCCACTTTACCATATAACAGCCAGCAACTATCTACATCGGCCTCTGCTTTAAAAAATTGGAAAGAATTCGCCGTCACTTCAGAACCTCCACTCCCATGGTTACCTCCGATGGAGGGACAATTAAAATGGAATGTAGATGGATCTGCTATAGGGAAACCAGGACCTACAGGTATTGGTGGTGTTTTAAGAGATGAAAATGGTGCTTTCATATATATTTTTTCATGTAGTTTTGGGGTTGCTGATTCAAATAAAGTAGATTTCTATGCATTGAAGAAGGCAATGAAGCTATCCTCAGTGTCACAGTCCTTCCTTGACAAGCATATCATAGTCGAAATGGATTTGAAGAACGCGCATACATGGGCTATAAATATTGAGACAGTACCTTGGAGACTAAACCAAATCAGCAATGCATTGGAGGAGGCAAAGTCCAGAATACAAGCATGGGAAATAAACCACATATCAAGGCAAAGAAATGATGTCGCAGATGAGCTGTCAAAGGAAGGTGTTGAAAGGTCTGAAGACCTTATCATATGGTTCTGAGGTGTCTGACAGTACTGCCCATGACTATGGGAGTAGGTTTAGTGTCTCTCTTTAGGTCTCCTACACTTTCGCTCTGTCTCGACTATTGCCCCTCAAATTTTGACCTCGAGAGTTTTGTTGTGTCTAGTAATATCCCTTACCTTCAACCCATGTCTTTCTTCTCTCCATGACATTTGGTTTTAGCCTATGTTTCACTTCTCAGAGTTTCTTTCCTTTCTTTTATTTTTTTAACGTGTTTGGGGTGGATAAGACTTTGTTTTGCCTCTGTACAACTCTTTCAGTGCCTTAAATGTGTCTCTATCTCGTATCTTTTATCTTGTGGCCACTTTTCTCATATCTTTTATCTTGTGTCTCTATCTCGTATCTTTTATCTATTCATGGTAACTCTGCTACGGTTGTGTGTGTAAGTGCAGTGGCCTCCTACTGATGTATCATGAACTTGGTCTCACAACCTCTCCTTCGTGGGATTTTTTTTTTCCAGTTTTTTTAGCTTTCTATATTGCTCTGTTGCATTTTCTTCTTCCTTCATTTGTTTCCTTTCTCTT
Source organism: Euonymus europaeus (assembly GCA_963580455.1). Taxonomy (NCBI): domain Eukaryota; kingdom Viridiplantae; phylum Streptophyta; class Magnoliopsida; order Celastrales; family Celastraceae; genus Euonymus; species Euonymus europaeus. Next base: position 8,257,092 of record OY756957.1, on the reverse strand, counting down.
TTGGTTATCTCCCCTCTTGCTTTCATCCATTCTGGTCTTCTACCAGCTGGTTTTCTTTTCTATGCTTCGGTTTTTCATTTTCTCCTTTCCTTCCTTATGTTTTCCTTTCTCTTTTGGTTTTTCCCCCTTTTGTTTTCGTCATTTCTAGTCTTCTACCAGCTGGTTTTCTTCTCTCCCTCCTTTTCTTACTTGTTTTTTTGTTTTCCTTTTTGCTGCTCTTTCGTTCTTTTCCTCTGTACCTCTGTTTTTGCCATGGTCTTCTACTAGCAAAAGTTTCTCTTCTAACTCTCTCTCTTTTGGATCTTGCAGATTTCTTAGCTCTATTTTAATTGGTACGTGTTTTATCTTTTGTTTATTTGCCAAAATGTGTGAATTTGTGCGACCACCAGTTGCTAGTATGTGATGGCCTAATGCCGCTATGTGGTGTGGATTTGATGTGTGTGATGCTTTCTTTTATCCAAAATTGCTTCTCTATCTTACCCTTGACTTTTTCCTGGGATGGGTTATTTTTGTGCAGCTACTGGGGTGCCCCCAACAATTTCTTCTCTATAAATCATTTTTCTTTCGCGTGTGTTTTTTTTTATCTTCGATGCTCAAAATGCTGGAATTTTCTTTGCTTGGCGTTGGGGTGAGTAATGCCCTCTTGTTTCTTGATGATCTACTGCTCCTCTAGTCGCCTACTAGTGTGAGTTTTTTATGTGTAAAAGGTGGGACTATCATGTGTAATGATCTCTTTCTTTCCTTCTTGCCATCTATTATCCTCTTAATTTTATGGGTTGAGTCCTACCTTATTCGCTCTTTCTTTCGAGTGTGTGTTTTAATCTGATGCTCAAAATGCTGGAATTTTACTACTTCGCTGTGGTATGAGTGGTCCCCTACTGTTTTGGTGGTCAACTGCTAACTATGAGGTGTCTCTGATGAAACTCCCTGGTTATCGACCAGCGAAAGATTTCTTGGTTAAAATGTGGAACTATCATGTGTAATGGCCTATTTTTTCCTTTTCTGGTCATCTATTACTTCTCTTGATCTTATGGGTGAAATCTCACTCTCTAAAGGTGTTTCTATACTGGTGTCTATGAAATCTAACTATTCCGAAGTTTCTGAATCTGCGATGTCTTGATTTCTACTGGTAACGATTACTTGCAATTGAAGGCAATCTCTAGCATTTCAACAGTCTATGCTAATAGATCTTTGGATTCCTATGGTGAAATGGCAAAACGAATTATAGCAGATGGGATTTGTTATTGTTGTACTTATTTGCAGTCTACAACAACATAAGAATCCTGCTCTTTAATTCTCATATGGTCTTATTTTACAAGTTCCTTCTTTTATTTTCAATCCCCATAATATCAATTAAATATTATTTTTTGGGGGTTGTTTTGCTTTCAATTTCAATGTAACACTTTCTCTTGTGAATTTTGCTGCTCTTGGGGCATATCCCTTGAGTTTATGTTTTCGGGCCATCTCGAAGATGCCCTAGTGTACCGTTTTTTTCATCCTTGAATATATCTGTCGCTTATCAAAAAAAAAATATATATATATATATGTTATTGTCATTAAATGTAGAACATACCCGAAACTTCTATGAACAACACTTTTCTTTTATCATAGGAATGTGAAGTATGTGTTCAACTTGAATTACTCTTTCTAGTTTACCTATTGGACCTAGATCCTAGGATATCCAGTCAACTAGGTTAGATTTTTGCCAGAGTCATTCATCTAATAGGCTTTAACCCTAGTGCTCTCTTGTATTTAATACTACTTTCCCTCTTGATAATCATTTTTTAAGTGGATATGCTCTATTCTCTTTTGATCTCACAAAAATCTATAGTGATAACTAATGACGTCATTCGAGAGCAATTGGTTAATTTTAGTATGCCTACGTCTCATATGTATAGACTTTCCATTATGGGAAATATTTTTAGCCCTAGTTAATGCAGCTTGGCTATCACAATGAATAATATGGATCTGATCAGTTACAGCCATATTGAAATATCTTTCAAAAAGTTTCTAAGTCACTAGATTTCTTCACCGGCTTTATCTATGAATTTTGATTTTGTAGTTGACTGTGTTATACACGTCTACTTGGATAATTTTCATGATATTGTCACTCAACCTATAGTTAATACATATCTTCTTGTTGACTTAGATTATAGATTATCAAAGATCCAATTGACATCACTGAATCCTTCTATGATAGATGCATATCTAGCATTGTGGGATCCATGATCAATAGTATGCTTAAGGTATCTCAATACCCTAGCAAGAGTTGCCCAATGCTCCTTGCGTGGATTGTTAGTGTATCAAGTTAATCTGTTTTACAAAATAAGATATATCATATCTAGTAAAGTTCATAACTTACATTAGACTTCCAATGACTCGTGAATACTCCAATTCAGATACACTTTTTCCCACGTTCTTTTTTCAAGTTACAGTTTAGATCAAAAGGTAGCATCTACAATCAATTTTTTAGTAGTTAGAACATATGTTTCTAACACCATAAATATGTCTAGCAACCTCTGTGTCAATCCACAATCTTTGGAATCAGTCACAATATTAGATTCTAATATTTTTGCCAAGATCATCAATTTCAGCCATATTTGCTTGGCTAATTTTGCCATTGTTTCCAAACTTTTTATGCTTGTGCTAACAATCTTTAACACGGTGATCAGATTTTTCCACAAATCCAACAGTCTTCTTTGATCTTCTTATTGTCTTTCTTCGCAAGATCATAGGCTTTGTTCTTCCTCTTCATATTTTGGTCTTTCCTTGCGTGTTGTCCTTCAAAACAATATGAGCCTTGGCTTCCATAGAAGTCCTACGAATATATTTGTCATTTTTCGTTGTCATCTTCTTTCCTCAATCAAATAGTTAAGTCCTCCATTGACAATTCCTTTTGTTTGTGCTTGAGATAGTTCTTGAATTCCTTCCAAGATAGTGATAACTTATAAATTATTGTAGTAACTTAAAAAAATGTTGATCACCTTCCCCTAGGCATGGATTTTGTTGGTAAGAATTGGTTGTTCTTCAACATGTGTTGTTATAGTATGAGAATAACTCATCTTAAAATCAAAAACTTATCTATAATAAACTTATTGATTCTAGCATCCTTGATTTTGTATTTATTCTTCAAAATTTTCCACTAGTTCTTGAATTCCTTCCAAGATAGTGGTAACTTTTGAATTATTGTAGTCACTTAGAAAAAATGTTGATCACCATCCCCTGAGCATGGATTTTGTTGATGAGAATTTGCTATTCTTCAATCTATGTTGTTATAGTTTGAGAGTCAGTCATCTTAAAATTCAAAAACTTATCCATAATAAACTTAATGATTCTAACATCTTCAGTTTTGTATTTCTTCTTCAAAACTTTCCACATTGACCTTAATATCTTTAATGATGAATAGACATTGTAGAGGGAATCTTTCAGCCCATTGTGCACGTAATTTCTATAAATTAAAAAATTATTTAACATAATCAACAGTAATGTAAAATGAGTTGTATAGTTGTGAAATGCTCTCAATAACTTGCGAGAAGTGCGATGTTTAATTCTTTATGTTCTCAAAAAATTAATAATAAAATCATTTATTTATAAAGCACGATGACCATATTTTATATTTATGTTTTTTAATTAAAATTTATTGTTGATATATGATCAAAAAAAAAACTTATTGTTGATATAAAAATTGTGCGAGTACCGTCTCATCATGCAAATTCTTCATAATAAGGCACCACTTACCACGCCGTTTTGGCCACCAAAATGATTAGGGTTGACTCTGGATAAATGGTTGTGGAATAGTTATAGTTTTGAGAATTAAAATATAGTTTTGTTCCTATAGAATATTGCTAGATTGATTGAGTGACTCAAATGGCACAAGATTGTAATAGATATGGTCGTTAGATACAAGACGTGTATGAATCGATGAAATTAAATGATAAAAAAGTTGTGGATTCTAACCTTGCTTCGATTTAGAAGAATTTGAGAATAATTTCCATAATTAAATGTAATCAAATGAAACAAGGACAAATAGAAACGACAAATTATGCTAATGGAAAATAAGCGACTTAGGCTAAGGAAATCATAGAGAAAAGCAATTGAATTACTGAGAAAGTAAACTTATATTAAACTACTTGAATCGAAAGGAGCAAATTAAGGCTACAGTAGCTTATCAGTCTATCTTAAATCTTACAAGAATAAACTACAAACTAGAATGCTTGTGTTTGGTTCTGGACCCTCTTTTAGTCTCTTCAACCCTCTTCTTATAGCCTCTGCTTCTTCGATCTGATTGGTAGATCCTACCAATTTCTTGTAACTGTTTTGTAACTGTCTTTTTTTTTAAAAGCAAATCGAGTTTTGCCTACTAAGTTTTCTTTTATCTACACATGATGGGCTTCAATCGTAGAAATGAACCTTACTTGGTGCAATCCATTCCAAATAAGCTATTTGGGCCAATAAATTTAAGGCAGCGACAAAATTTTAAACCAATTTGGAAGATTTTGATTTATATCTTGAAAGAAAATTGTTTTAATATTTGCATTATTGGAAGCTTACTCAAATTTTTGTCATATTTAAATAGTAGAGTGAGAGGACATACTTAAACCTACGAGTGTGACTAAGACGCTATGCGTGTTTGTTAGAGCGTAAGTTTTAATAGTGTCTAAGCTATCTATTTACTACTAGGGGTACATCAAGTAGTTTAATAATTAAATAAAAGTTATTGAATATAAGTCTTGTTGAAAAGAACTTTACATGTTGGGTTCAAATATGTATTTTCTTTTCGAAATCTAACATATATTTTGGGCTTAATGCTTTATAGGTCCCTCAAATTTATTGTGTATACCATTAAGGACATCAATAAGATGTTTATACCAATAAGTCCTTAGGTCCCTAAACTTTATACCACTAAGGATTCTTTCAATTTAGATAAAAAAGGGAAATTTACCCATAGATCCTTAAGTGATACTATTTATTCCGTTAGAGACCTCAAGCTTTCCAATATTCCATAAAGTCCTTCAAAAATTTGTGGTCAAAATTGCCCTTATTCCATTAAGCCCTAACCATCTTTTTTCCCCCAAAATCAAAACGCAGAGACAAAAAAACCGTAACGATCATCGAACTCGACTTCGACTACAACGAAGAAGAAGTCGCAACAGTAGAATCATTGTAGAGCTAGTACTCGCGGTATGATTCCGAACTCGTTTCAACTTTCTTGTCTCCAAAACTTGTTTTAGATTTCATGTCTCCAAAACTCGTTTTAGTCAAACTTGAAATCCTCTGATGAATAGACATTGTAGAGGGAATCTTTCAGCCCATTGTGCACGTAATTTCTATAAATTAAAAAATTATTTAACATAATCAACAGTAATGTAAAATGAGTTGTATAGTTGTGAAATGCTCTCAATAACTTGCGAGAAGTGCGATGTTTAATTCTTTATGTTCTCAAAAAATTAATAATAAAATCATTTATTTATAAAGCACGATGACCATATTTTATATTTATGTCTTGTAATTAAAACTTATTGTTGATATAAAAATTGTGCGAGTACCGTCTCATCATGCAAATTCTTCATAATAAGGCACCACTTACCGCGCCGTTTTGGCCACCAAAATGATTAGGGTTGACTCTGGATAAATGGTTGTGGAATAGTTATAGTTTTGAGAATTAAAATATAGTTTTGTTCCTATAGAATATTGCTAGATTGATTGAGTGACTCAAATGGCACAAGATTGTAATAGATATGGTCGTTAGATACAAGACGTGTATGAATCGATGGAATTAAATGATAAAAAAGTTGTGGATTCTAACATTGCTTCGATTTAGAAGAATTTGAGAATAATTTCTATAATTAAATGTAATCAAATGAAACAAGGACAAATAGAAACGACAAATTATGCTAATGGAAAATAAGCGACTTAGGCTAAGGAAATCATAGAGAAAAGCAATTGAATTACTGAGAAAGTAAACTTATATTAAACTACTTGAATCGAAAGGAGCAAATTAAGGCTACAGTAGCTTATCAGTCTATATAAAATCTTACAAGAATAAACTACAAACTAGAATGTTTGTGTTTGGTTCTGGACCCTCTCTTTTAGTCTCTTCAACCCTCTTCTTATAGCCTCTGCTTCTTCGATCTGATTGGTAGATCCTACCAATTTCTTGTAACTGTTTTGTAACTGTCTCTTTTTTTTTAAAGCAAATCGAGTTTTGCCTACTAAGTTTTCTTTTATCTACACATGATGGGCTTCAATCATAGAAATGAACCTTACTTGGTGCAATCCATTCCAAATAAGCTATTTGGGCCAATAAATTTAAGGCAGCGACAAAATTTTAAACCAATTTGGAAGATTTTGATTTATATCTTGAAAGAAAATTGTTTTAATATTTGCATTATTAGAAGCTTACTCAAATTTTTGTCATATTTAAATAGGAGAGTGAGAGGATATACTTAAACCTACGAGTGTGACTAAGACGCTATGCGTGTTTGTTAAAGCGTAAGTTTTAATAGTGTCTCAGCTATCTATTTACTACTAGGGGTACATCAAGTAGTTTAATAATTAAATAAAAATTATTGAATATAAGTCTTGTTGAAAAGAACTTTACGTGTTGGGTTCAAATATGTATTTTCTTTTCGAAATCTAACATATATTTTGGGTTTAATGCTTTATAGGTCCCTCAAATTTATTGTGTATACCATTAAGGACATCAATAAGATGTTTATACCAATAAGTCCTTGGGTCCCTAAACTTTATACCACTAAGGATTCTTTCAATTTAGATAAAAAAAAATCAATGACCGAGTTACACTTATTTTTTAATTATGTTAATTTTATAAATCAAATATTCCTCTCTCCTTTCTTTTGCTCATCTCCTCCCCTATAATTTTCTTAAATCTTGAGAATACATGAATATCTTATTTTCCTCTCTTCGTTTTCTCACTCGACTATTCCATACACATAGTTCCTCCCGCAAGTAACTCCTCTCCATTTACAAAAATTTGATTTTTTTATACCAATCATACAAAAATCTACGGAGCAAATGAACCGAACAAGTGACAAAATTTATATTTGCATTTGCACAATTATTTCTATAGAATATGGAAACAAAATATGGAAAATAAACACAAATCAGAACACCAAGACTTTTACGAGGAAAACTCAACCTGGGAAAAATCTCGAGTCTATGAGCGACTAACTTTGAGGAACAATCCACTAATAACGAATCAGGAGTACAACCCTATCTTTGACCTAAATACATCGCTCATACTTCTTATTCAGTGTTTTGCTTCAACCTCACTCCCCTTAACAAGGTAGAGGCTACTTTTGGATCTTCCAAAAGATTTTACAAACGAGCAATCACTCCTTCTCAAGAACATAGTAGAACCTCTTTGAAGAATCACCACTCAATACATAAGTCCTCACTACAAATCTCTCTCTATACTTGCACGCTCAAACTCTTACTCATGAAACAAAATTGAGAGGATTTGAATACAAGAAGAAACGAAAATAACACTCAATAATTTTCACTAGTAACTCTCATCTCATCAAAAGCAGCCTAGGCCTTATTTATATCATACACAAGTCTTGAAGATAAACACACCTTTTTGAGAAGCTTATCACCTGTATAAGATAAAGCACAAATCCACCCATGTTTGATAAAGCAAGCATGGTTGGTGATAAGATCAGATTTCACGTGTCATTAAACAAACCTTTATAGTCCACTTGATATGCATGGTAACACACATCATCATGCAACAATACTTTCTATCCCACTAGGACATTAACATTTACTTTCTATCCCACTAGGACATTAACACTTAAACAAATAAACTTAATATCCCATTAGGACTTGAACAATTAGACACAATAATATCTTTATCTCTTTGTAAAGACCTATGAGTATAGGACACATATCATATTTGTATAATACAAAACTCACGCAACACTTTACATTAAAGCCCAGTATTAAAGCCCATGATTTAAGATGAAAGTTATAGTTCACGTAGGCTATTGAAATAGGCTACTGCATCACTGCAGTAAGTTACTTCACTGCACATAATCACTCAATTATCAAAATTTAATTGGTTAAATATATCTCACAATTGTCAATTAATTTTTTACTTAAATTAAAAAACCAACAAAGAGAGACTAAAATAGTGATGGACATTTGTTTTAATTCATGGTGGTCTTTACAGCTGCATGAATTGAAGAGCTTTGGTCATGCATACATTGGAGGTGACATGTTAATTTGCATTAGTTATGGTAATTGACACTGACAATAAAAGTATTTAAGAACAATGTATAGATTTTTCCTGAAGGTGTTGTTGCATATTTATTTCAGATCATGAATTTTTTAGTATGAAATATATAAATTATACTGAAAAAATTCAATACAATTCTAAAATTTGTACAAATTTTAAATTATAGTAAAAGATTACAATATAATTCTCAAAATATATTAAAAAATTCAATATAATTATCAAAATATACTGAAAAATTACTATATAATTTTCAACACTGCAATCAAATTGTATAAAATTTAACTTGCGACCTATAATACGCAAGATAGAGATCAAAATGCTAGAAAATGCTCATATTATTCAACCATAATTTTCTATTTGTATGTTCTTACTGAAAATGGGTGTACTTGAATATTTGACAATTTATGGTATCTTTTGTGTTAATTTCAAACTCAAGTTGCTGATATGAAAAATTATGTTACGATAATAATATAGAGTTTAGGTCTTTATCAATAATATGTGAACCTGGTAGCTATCTCAAAATTGAATAAGCTCTTTCAACTGAATAATAGATCGTGTCAAGTTAATAAAAGTTAAATTAAAGCAATAATTCGGAAAATTCTCTTACAAACATGATAATCATTCTCCACCAAAGTGAATTCACACAATAAACAAAGAAATAAATGTGATCATATCTAATGAAGGACTTTTCCTTAAGCGGTTTATTAGAAGTGTTGTTTAATGCTCTTCCTACTAAGGACAATCTAATTACACGTGGTGTTCAACTTAATGTCATATGTCCGTGCTGCCAATTTGCAAACGAATCTTCTTATCATCTATTCTGGAAGTGCAATTGGACTCAGTCTATCTGGACGTCTAAGATGGCTCGGTATGTTGATATCACTGGGGCTTCTCTTCCTGAGCACAATTGGGTGGCTTATATGGTTCGTTCTTTCTCCAAAGAGCTCATAGAAGAATGCTTTAAATTGTTTTACTTTATCTGGTTTGGTAGAAACAAACTGGTTCATGAGGACCTACTCCCTCCCATCACTGATTCTTTTACCTTCCATCCCCCCAAAATCTCCCAAGGGCATTTGGCTGCTTCAAACATTGTCTCCTCCTAGACTTGTCCTCCTCCTGGATAAATGTCGATGCATCTTGGGTTCAATCTAGTAGTTTCGTTGGAGTAGGGGCAATGATTCGAGACTCGGAAGGTCAGATTCTGGCTTCCTCATATAAAAGCATATCTTCAACGGGTGGTTGTCTATACGCTAAGGATGTTGCTTTCTTATTCGGTATTGAGCTTGCGAGGTCTCTGAATTATCGTAATTTCATACTAGAAGGGGACTCTCTCATGATAGTCTTTGACATGCAAGCTCAGCGACCTATACTGGCTCCTTACGACATTTGTTTGGCAACGGCTCTCTCCTACAAGCATGATCTTCAATACGAAGTAGTTCATATTCCAAGATCGAACAATCAATTAGCGGATTCATTAGCTCATCTTGGAATGATTTTTAGAGCTCCTCTCATTTTATTAGGACGTGTTCGTACTTATTGCAATGTAATAATTGACTCTCCTGCTTAATGAAAGTCTCTTTTATTCTCAAAAAAAAAATGTTGTTTAAAGTATAAACTTTAGAAGAAAAGGCGTAGAGGCCCCACTACCATCATGGAAGAAGAATGAAATTCATTGTGGACTAAATGCTTCGTTTTTGCTTCCACCGAATTAAAGGACTTGAAAATTATGTTCTGGGAATTCAAAGGTTTTGACTTTCTTCTTTGTCAGTTCCAACCGTACGCCCGACAGTTGCCCCCACTGAAAGCTTTCGTTACAAGTCTTAAATGAACTTATGAAGGATTCTATTAGAAATGTTTTGACTTTTGGAACAATTATTTCTGATAACTTACATCGTAGCTCCAAATAAACAGTACTTACATAGAGGTTTCAAATTGGGATGAGATAAATAAACCCAATCTACTATCAATCCTTCCCTATAGGTGTCTTGTCCTAGCATGAATGTGACAGGCATGCTTTGACACCACCCATGCAAGTTGTGTACGGTTTTGCTTTATATACCTATCTCTTTTTTAAAAAAGAAAAATGGAAACAATTGCTTTTACGTTAAAGAAGAGCCTCTCTTTCTTTCTTGTTTATTTTGGCGAAATCCACAATGAAGAACAAATACAATCAAACTTGGGTTCAAATGGAAAGAAAAGTTAGAAAAGGGCCGTTAGAAAATTTGTGAAGGAAAATTCAGAAACGTAAGAGTAAAAACAAAAAGTATTTTACTTTTATTTTTGAATTTTGTCTTTTTTTTTGCCTTGTCATTTACAAGGCAAAAAATTAATTTGTAAGCTATTGTGGAAAATTTGACATGTTCTACTTAATTTTTTAATTTTTTGATTTGTAAAATTATTTAATTAAATATAAAATCTTATAACAAAACAAATATAAAAAATAAACAATAAATATTAAAAATATTTCTTACATGAAAATTGTAGAAATTTTATTACTACATAAATTTAATCAAGCACATTAACAAAATTATCGGAAGGAAACATAGACCGCACTGACTATATATAAACATCAAACCGCTCTGCATACGGAATAGCCCATGTAGCTGCACAATCATACTTATAGTGAACCCACCCAGGATATATGGGGGGCATTGGATAATCCCCCGTCAAACTAACTTGGACATAATGGTTACCATTTACGTGTCCTATTGCGATAGCAATGTGCTGGAATGGTGGCGGGGGTTGTACGAAGTGGTAGATATGTCATACTCTGTTTAGGATGAAGAACATGTAATATCACATTATATGTGGAAGCAATCAACAGACCCATGTCAGGCATTGTCATCCAGTGCTGGAACGGTGCTTCGACATCATTTTGAAAGAAATTCAGTGAGTGTCTAACAGGACACACTCTCTCATAACCGCCAAGTATTTCAACATATTGTCCCCAAAATGTGTCCATCTCTGCTATCAAGTTATATCGAACATTGGGTCATTCATCCTCCTGATGACCAAGAGACACAGCTATCGACCGAAACCACAATTTCCATATGCTCTCACATCTTGTACGTCCCTAATGTATGGATGTAGTATAGCCGGGAATTGATCAATATACGATCGTGAAGAGTTTTTTCTCTTTCTCTGTCTCAAACTTTCTTGTGTCGAGAAAGACTAAGTACTGTAAATAGAGGAGCAACTGTGTCTCGGTTGTCCATTAGAGTTCAAAAAATCATGCTCAAAGATCATAGAATCGGGGCTTAAGGATGCGGAGCTGTGTCTATGAGGTTCCGGATGCTGAACAAATTCACTCTGATCATCAACACGTGCAGCTGAATTTTTTTGGTGGTGGTGGTAGGTACCTTTTTCTTTATGGAGGGGCGCCCTCTAGTGTTAGTCTTCACAGCCAGTTCACCAAGAGAAGTGCTAGAAGGTCTGAATATGTCCCTCAATTTTCTTAGCCAACTGACTTTAACATATCTTGTCTGATGCTTGAACTGTTCTGTGAACATTTGTACATTAGTGGTACAGTCGATGTCATCCTCTTCAAGCGGCTGGTATGAAAATAAATCAAGCTTTTTTCAAAATTGATCGATGGCATCAAGCGGTATAGTGTGACCTTCGCTCACGTACATGGCTAATTCGTGAGCACACGGTAGTCCATAGCTCCTACGAATTTGACATTTGCATCTGTAAGTAACCTCTCCAACATCTTTTGACCGCTCAAACTCCATCCAAATGAGATCTAACGCCTCAATTAAAACAAAACCACGTAAATCCTGAAACTAATGTATGTTGAATCGATGTGGGACTATGGTTCTGCTTCTCTCAATGTTTGCTTTGATAGCTGTGTCCTACGATTGTATAACCTGATGAATCCATCTGATGGATTTATCCAAGTCTGACTGTGATGAGCATAAATATCTTTTCAGCTTAGCACGCTGGCTCTCTACCTATTAGTCATGTGGTTTCCAAAATGCAGATATCAATCAGTCCAAGCGGACACACACATCTCCTTATACGGTGTCAGCCATATATCTTTCAGATATTATAACACTCTTGGAAACTTCTGTAATAGTACTCCAAGGCGTTCCATATTATTGACGTACGCGCTTTCATTTTCAGATTCGAGAATTGTACTCCATATGCGGTAGAATACATTCCAAGCTCTATTGTCTTGTATTGATGGCCTGTAATTCGTTAAGATACATTGATAGATGTGCCATCTACAGAGTAGTTTTGAAGCGTCAAGAAATATCTGAGCACATGCTTTCATTAGTCCGAGCTCTCTATCTATAACTATAACTCGCGTGCCAGTACATTCATTTGTTGCATATCGTATACATTCCAAAGCCAAGGTATAACTAGCGGTTTTTTCTGAATTCAAATATGTGAACGCTATGCAAAATGTCAGACTAGTTGAAGTCACACCAATAATTTCAAGGAGAGGCAACCCGTACCTATTGGTCTGATATGTAGCATCCATCAAAAAAACATGTGGAAATGCAAGCACTTGCGCTAGCGAGTCAGGATGTGCGAAGAATAAATCTTTCAGCTCATTGGTTGTAGGGCTAGCCCTGAAATAAAAAAAGTATCCATGAACATTGAGGAATGTTAACACATTCTGCATCTGTGATTGGCCCAATTTTGCAGTGGTGGTGTACTTCTTGCGAGCATTGTATATGGTTATGATCGTTGAAACGTTGTTCGAATCTCGTTTTTTCAACTCAGTCAAAATGTCACTTGACTTTTTGAATTTCGGATTCAGAAAGTCTATCGGGGTATGAATGTCCCTCCATATATGTTGCAGGAGCATGATTATGCTCCGCACACACCACCTCCAACATCCAATTATCGTCTAGCTTGTTCCTCCCTTTCAGTTTGAACGGACAATCCATTTTTTTAGTGTCAATATGCTTCGTTGAGGGTTTCTTGCTTTGATAATTGCCACCACGATCACATTTAAATTGTAATCCAGATTTTTTTACCGAAACCACCAATATCGCATCTACTGATGATAATGATATATCCCAATTTGCATCCGGTTTGTTGAACCCAATCGATCAACGATTGACGTGATGTGAATACCTGAGAATGTATTAGTTTTTATTATTTTGTGTTGTATAATAATAAACTTATATGAATTAGTATTGGATTTATATATAAAAATTTAGAAATATTCATTCAACATAACAAAATAACTCATTTGGCTTAAATTTTATACCATATCGGTTTCAAATTCACAGCCATCATTGATTTCGATGTGCTCCGTCATCTCCCAAAAAAACTCCAACAATACTAACAAAGTTTATCACCTTCTTTGAAAGTTCCAATAAAATACCTTTAATGTCATTATACATCAAATGATTAAAAAATAGTATTGGACGTGTGCATAACATTGAAGTCTAAAGCTTTTCTCGTAAATTTCATGAAGAAGATCTCAGTATCCAAATTTCTATGATATTAATTTTTTTTTCCTTTTAAATCAATGACAAATTTAGAATTGGAATGAATGATTATTAAAAAAAAATACCATAAATTATAAACAACCATCAATAGAAACCCACGCCTTCTTCTGTTAAGCAAGATTATAATTTTCTGAATTCCATTTTGTGATATCCTGACCCAAAATCAATGGAAATATTGAATAAGAGGGTGACACAAGTACAACGGTACACTAGAGAACTTGATAATTAAAATGAAATAAAATTTAGGAATTGATTAGAGAAAATGTGAATTTGAAAATCGGATTAAATAGAAAATTTTAAAATATGTGGTGTTGATTTGTACTTTGCCGGAGAATGTTATGGTAGTAAATATGAGAGAAAGAGGAGGTTAAATTTATAAATATGAAATGGCATTCTTTGTAAATAACTAAAAGATGAAGGTTAAATAATGGAGGTTAGTGAGCAATTGATGACTTAAATTGCTCCAATGAGATAACCACGTGACCTTTAGAAAAAGAAAATAAAATGGAACCCAGTGGAAGGATCGGGAAGGGGGAGTTTTGAGCTGAGCTTTCAGTGTGCTATTGTGGCTGTAGATCTATCATTTTTGCTGGTAATCGGGACATTGGTACATCCAGGGTAAGGGCTGGAGCATTTGTAGAGTAGTTGCGTAGGTTGATATCAAACTGTATGCACTTACGGGCTGGATAAATGGTAGAAGATTTGGAGATTTGGGTGAGATATCAAGCACTTCTTGAGGTAGGAAACTTTAAAATTTTGGAATAATATGAGATTTAATTATTACTATTTTGTGTCAATGTTGTCAAACTTGGTCCAATTGTTGGGGGGTTTGAGTTGTGCATGGTTGGTGATCTTGTGCTAAATAATTATGAAAATTTTATAACTTAATTAGTTGTTAAATACACTGTTAGAATGATGAAAGATTTATTTATTGTTTGAGCAAGTCGAAGACACCCTTTTATGGTGAGAATCCGAAGTCAATTGGTAGATGTTTTTGGTTTCTTTGATCTACATAATCTGTATTTAACCCACCTGAAGGAACTACTTTATATGTGAGATGTTATGCTGGCCGAATAGAGTAAAAGATTAACTCTTGCTTAGAGGGTTTTGAAAGGTGTGGTTAGTTGCGGGATAATGTTGTGTCTTGGATTTAATATAAATTATTTGCTTGGAAAGAGGCACTGATATGAGAAGGAAAGGCTTGTGCTATGTGAGTGTGGAGCTAAGTGGTGACTCATTTGACTCGATTTGACTTTTCTCGGGCAAAGTTTACCCATTTGACCAGATCGTATATTCTAGGTATTTTAGAGGTGTTTGAGCGTATTTGTGACTATGTAAATGTGTTTCATTGTAGAAACTATATCTGAAGTTGGTGAAGAATTTCGGGTGCGTGTCGAAAATCATACGAAAAGGTAATGGTTCGAGTGGGAAGTGAGGCACGCTTCACGAGGTAGGGAATACTATAACCTTAGCGTTATTTTGGGAATTTTCATAATTTTATTTAATCGATGATTCTTGCGTTTATTTAATGAAGTTGTGATTTCTGATATAAATGTATGATAGGTTAATGTGAAATTGTGGTGAATGCGGGTGATTATGTTATTTGCTACTTTTTAGTGGAAATTGTTGCTTTAATACTAAATGATTGTAAATGGATATCTATACCCGATAATTTGTGGGAAGTGTGGAGGTTGTACTATGGAGGATTGTAGAGGTGGTGGTGTTGTGCTAATAACAAGAGATGGCCCTGTACGTACAGTGGGTGAAATTCGAGTAAGGATTCGCTATGCGGCCACATAGCGAAGGGTGGAAAGTCCGGGTAGAAGGGGAATGCCTACCTTCCTTACTCGTAGAGGGTTCCAGCGATGAGGTCGGAACACGGAGAAAATTGGTTCCGACGATGAGGTCGGGATGGGGATGGAATTGGCTCCGACGATGAGGTCGGAAGACGGGGGTGGTTGATATTGTGTCGAAAGTGAGGAATACCCAATTAACATGTTCATGTGATTGGATTTGGATTTGACTTGTGTTACATTTTTCAGGATTATGGTATTTCCTACTAAGCTTCGGCTCATCCCTGTGTTTATATTTTTTTTCATGATAATCGAGGGATGCCAATCGAGCTGGTGATGGGAATCGGATTGACGAATAGGTGCACATACCATCAGAGAGAATTCGAGTTATTTAAACATGTTATTCATAGATTATATATATATATATTTTAAAAAAAGTCACCTTAATTAATTGGGTTATTTAGTTATTTGTTTTCCACGTCATGTCTCGGGGGGTCGGGGCGTGACACATTTTCTAAGCACGTAATCGTAATACTTTAAAAATCTAATTTGATTTTGCAAAATTTCAAACTATTGGCTAGGTTTGGCCATGAACGTGATAGATTAGTAGATGCAACTTAGCATTTTTTTGCAGATTCAAACAAAAATCACCTAATTAGCAGTGAACAAAGCAAAATAAATGTCATTTAAATGTTCATTTTTTTTTCAACAGATCTAAGAATAAATCAAGGCCAAATAAGAGCCTATAGAGGTGTGAGAGATCAAGCTTTAAAGGAATTAGAAGACAAGACCATGGAATTGACGAAGAAAGTTCTTGGGTCTTGATGAAGGTATCCAACCATCCTTTTCAGCTTTTTCAAGCAACAATCGGATCTACTGTCACTACACTTTCCAAATCCAATATAAGTAACTAATTAAGCTCATATATGTAAGCAAAAATACTCAATTATTTTGTATAGTATATTTTCGTCATTTTGAAAAATATAGGGACACTTCGAAAAGTAGCACACCTCAAAAATCAAAGGCAGCCAAGTCAAGGGTGACATGCACTGCTACTGACTCATCTTCAGCTTCTTCAGGCAACAATGGCAGTACTAGTGTTGACATGCACTGTTACAGACTTCTCTTCAGCTTCTTTAAGCAACAATGAGAACACTACTATCTAAGTAAGCCCATATATGTAAGCAAAAATATAAGGATATTTTCGTCATTTAAAAAAATATAGTGCAATACTTTCCGTGCAACCTTTATTTGATTATCTTATTTGCATGTGCAGCTGTGCAATATTATTTACTTCTCTTATTTTTATGCATCACTTTATGTCAATCATTGATAGAGGAATAGGGAGTTGATAATAGGTTTATAGGGGGAGGGTTGCTTTAGTGCTTCCCTTTCAAATTTCATTTAATTAGTTTTCTAAATTGTTAAGATGACATTTACGTAATATATTAGTGTCTTACATGAGTAATTTTGTCCAAAAATTTATGAAGGGCTTATTGATATATTTCATTTTGACACGGACCTAATGATACATAAGTTTGTAAGGAGGGATCTAGTAGTATAATGCACTATATTTTGAGAGGCAAGAGAGAAATGTGTGAGAGACAATAACATTGAAAATATAAGAAATTCAGGAAATTTGTTAGTGTATATATTGATATGAGTGGCGACAGCGTTCCTGAGCATAGAAAATAGAAACTGAGCATGGAAAGTAGAAACTGAGGTTATCAGGTACCATATAGCTACCATATCCTCTACTAAACGGCCCCGTAAGTAAGATTTCACAAGGGGCGGTTAAATACACCGCTATTTTTGTTAAATACAACATAATAATTTATTTTTAGTTTTTGAGCAATAAAACTCCTTCACAAAATGACTAAAAAGTACATAATTTTAAAAAAATGTTTGATTTTAAATACAACTCCAAATTCTAAGAACACTCAATGTCAAGTTCTTTTTTTGGAATATATCATTCCTGTGGTGAGTCTATTTCTTTAATTTTTTTGGATTCAATTTTAATTTGATGATCTATTGCATGTTTTCTCATTCGATCTATCTTAGTTTTTAGAATAAAAAAAAATTGATACAAAAATTCGCATGACAAGTGCTGCTAAATTGGAAAATTTCTTTTTTGAATAATGAATGATTGTTGCCCACATATTTCTTGCAACATGTTGAAGAGCTTTTTTGATCGTTGGCGTTTTGAACTTTGGTGACTGCCCTTGGCTTGACTTCTTCAATTGGTCTTCGTAAGAATATACTTTTTCACGTTATGATAGACACTGTATTGCTTTGACGAGATCCTTGGTTAAAAAATATATGGTTTAACGTTAATGGGTCTCGAGAAATATGCTCTCAATCATATAGATTATAACAATTTAACATGTGTCGTTGACTACACTCCGAGTTTCATAACATATGAGATACTTTTATTAAGAAAAGTATTTTTTTATATATTTATTTATAAATATAAACATTCATTGTAGTAAATGTTCAATGATAAATATGTGATGATCAAATCGGCGCATGAAGTTGCATGGAGGAATGAGTTCGTAGTAGTGATCAAGAGATGAACATTAAAATCTTGTGGTATATTTAACACATAGTGTAGTATTTAATAAAATTTTAATAAAAAAGATATTGAGGGTATAATAATAAATTTAAGATATTATATTTATAAAAATACATATATTTTAAATTGATATGGAGATATATTTAACCTATAATGTGTATTTAACAAAATTAACGGTCTATTTAACCGTCTTCCTTCACAAACAGAGTAATTACAGAGAGCGGCATACCAGTCCAACTGTCCTAACGACTCTCCTCTTCTTGCGTTCTTCTTCTTCTCGTCGTAATCAACCACACGAAGGCACAAATTAAGCCCTTCTCTTGTCCTCTTCACAACTCCTCTGCTTCTCTCCGCCTCTCTCTCCCCACTCTCTTCAGGTTTTCTACCGCGGATCATCGCCTTTTGTCTTCTTCTAAGAATCTTAGCGATGATCAATTACTGTTCGATTCCAGAAGCAGACGGAGATGCGTCTTTCAGAAGTGTATCCCCGCCGTCAGGTTGATCAAGATTGCCGAGGAGAATCGAAGTGACAAACTTTCCTCCCAAAATGGTCCTTTTACTACCGTCAGTATTCCTTTTTCTCAATATTTTCAGCTTCTAAATTTTACTATTCATTGCCTGATTGGTAACTGGGAAAATGCTAGAAAGCATGTGATTGGTAAAATTTATAAAGGGAAATAACATTTACAAGTTCTCTCTTTTCTTATTTTATTATTAGTTACGACTGTGGTTTGGGTGTGGTTACTTTGGCTTAATATGGACTAGAAGAATTAAATTGTGTCTAAAGTTGATGATTTGGATTCTTCAGGAGAAGCCTGGTGCCAACTACAGTTAATGGAATAATCTGGTTGAGAAAATCAGCAACTAAGCTTCCAAGAAGAACGGCGCAAGCCAGTCTAGGGTTGTATTTCATTCAATATCATCCAAAATTACATTAACCCCAACCAGAACCCCTCGAAAAGGAACCACAAAAGCTAACATCTGCTAAAACAAGATAGGGTCCAAGGCCCACACAAAACAAGACAAGCAAGCTGAACAGAATAGAAAGAAAACAAATAAAACAAATACAGCTCGCTAAATATAAAAGAAATTTTCATTTATAAAGTTTCATTCCTCCACAAGTCTAAGAGGCTTCTTCCTGGGACGATGGCCTCGGCCCTTCAGTTGAGAGTGATCACGAGACTCTTCATAAGCAATGGCTAACTCCTGAATTGCATTAAGAAGCTAAACTCTTTCCCTGAGCTTACCAAAACTGGCCATCCTCTGGGGCTGAGCAAGTGGGATTCAAATGCTCGAAGGAAGACGAAGATAGTGTGGACAATTGATCCTTTGACAAGCTCACGTGAAATGATACGGAAGCTCGCAGAATCTGGAATGAATGTGACTCGTTTAAATATGTCTTATGGAGACCATGCATCTCATCAGAAAACTATCGACCTGGTTAAAGAATACAATTCTCAATTCGAGGATAAGGTCATAGCTATAATGTTGGTACTTAAGGTATATTTGTTTGTGCAATAGTTTTGGGTTATACTCAGATGTCGTTCAGTCCCTATTCCCATTGCAATAGTTCAGATCTCTGTTTGGGTTTAATTTATGGCTAGTAATTAGCTTTGGTGCTAACTTCTTTCACATATGTAGGGTCCTGAGATTAGAAGTGGAGACGTGGCTCAACCAATTTTGCTAAGGAGGGACAAGAATTTAATTTCACAATCGAAAGAGGAGTCAGCACAGAAGATACCATTAGCGTAAATTATGACGATTTTTAGTGATGTAGAGGCTGGAGACATTCTACCCGGCAGATGGTTAGCAGTCCCCTTTTGGAATAGGAAACTTTTGTCACATAGCGAATTAATTATGGCTTGTTGAAGCTGGTTTCTGTTTGCCACTCCTATAAGTTACATATGTGATGCTATATTTTAATGTTTGTCTGAAGGATATTTAAGCACTGTTTTCTTTCTGGCTGGTTCAATATTTGATAGAATCTCATTTATTTCCCAAATCGCTTGCTTGTTTGTGAAGCATGAAGAGTTTATAATTATTTTTTACTCTCTTAGGTGGAATGATGTCATTAGCAGTGAAGTCAAAGACAAACGATTCGGTAAAATGTGTAGTAATTGATGACAGATAAATAAATTCAAGACGCAGTTTGAATGTACTTGGTAAGAGTGCTACACTGCCCTCAATAACAGGTTATTATTATCTTTTCCGTACGCTTAATGTGTTTCTGTAAACATTTTATTTATTAACAGCTTCGTTAATACTAATATGCTAACAATTTTCCACAGACAAAGACTGGGAAAATATCAAATTTAGGGTAGAAAATCAAGTCGATTTCTAGATTGTATCCTTTGTGAAGGATGCCAAAGTGGCCCATGAATTGAAAAAATACCTAAAAAGTAAAATATCTTTTACCATTTTGATCAGTGTTTCCTCATACACCCAAATTTTGGATTCACTTTTTTCGCTATATGCAATTGCCCTTCTGTATATCTCGTGCCTAGGCTGCAATGCAGGTATCCATGTCATCGTGAAAATTGAAAGTGCTGACTCTATCCCGAATCTTCAACCAATACTTGCCACATCTGACGGGGTTTGTCTGCTATTTCCCTAATTTATCTTTTTGTTAGGCACCATGATAAAAAAAATTTGTTATTTAATTGGCCAAGATGTTACGAGTGGGTGGATGGGAGTTCCCTTTTTGTTATGTGTTTCATTCCCTGTATCATCTTACTGATTTTGGTGATTTATAGGCTATGGTTGCTCGTGGAGATCTTGGAGCCGAACTTCCAATTGAGGATGTCCCTTTATTGCTGGTAAATGAATAGTAGGAATCTCAGTTGTGAACAAACATTTTCATGCATGTAAAATATGTCGTCAAATTCGTACTTCTGTTTTGCTTTGGGAAGTTATGGTTGTTGTTTTAAGGTCACCTTATGTTCATGTATCATTATCATCATCGTCAAAGCTTTAAATCTCAAATCATCTAGGGGGTAGCCTACAAGAATCTTAATGGTATCAGTTAGGATCCAAAAACCTGGATTCTCCAGCGCCGTACATTTCAATCTATTACTATGCTCTCTACTAATCCATTTTGTACATGCCTTACGTGCGCATATTTTGAATTTCTGACCAAAACGAAAAAGAGTACGTCATTCTCATTTGACCACCATAAATACCAGGTGTATGACGCTGTGAATGCTAAGTCATGGTCAAACTTGTTAATTAGATACTTCAAAATTTGAACAAGAGATGGCTGGAGATCTTTTAATTAGGTTTTAGCTGACAGTCTTCTGATGACACTGTTGATATATTGGTGTTGCCTATTCTTTTGTGGTTTACAGAAGACTGATGAAATGTGTTGCATTATCTAGCAAAATAAACTTTAGCTTCATATGCAAGTTCCTGGCATTATGATTATTGCAATGCTGGCTACTTGAGATATAAAGTCATTGTGGGTCAAAATGATGCCTTTGCACATATTTTCTTCTATAGCATGTACATGATTAACAGCTTTTTCCATTCTTGAAGCATGGCCTACAGCATTTTTCGATTAATACCTGATCGTTTGGACTGGTGATGTTGATGTATAGGATGAACAATTTGTTCCATAATTGTGTATTGTGATCTTTTAATAACAGGAAGACATCATGAGAAGGTGTCGCAGTATGCAAAAACCAGTCATTTTGGGCGACAAACATACTAGAAAGCATGATAAATCATCCAACTCCAACAAGAGCGGAGGTTTCTGACATTGTAATTGCAGTGCGAGAAGGTACTGATGCAGTCATGCTTTCGAGAGAAAGTGCCCATGGGAAGTAAGTTTGGCTCACTCTGGGTAATCTAGTACGTAGGCTTCTGATATTACGTATTGTAGCAATTTGAACCTGTCTTTTGTTTCACCTGCGAGGTGCTTTAAAGAAAACGTTTCTTTCTTATTATTTATTAACCACTCTTCATAGATGGAGAGATCTGCGTACATCCTGTTTGTCCCGACCCGAGAATTGTTTACTTTACTATTCAATTATCACTCTAGAAATTCAATCCAGGCTACTCTAGAGAGGAAAATCAAAACAGAAAGGTGCTGGGGAACATAAATTTTTTCTAGTATTGATTGCACCAGTGATAGATTTCTTTCCCTTTGGTTGGGTTTCATTTTTTTGGAATGAGCTTCTCTATTGCCATGCTGTGTTTTTGATAGATTTGTTATGAAGATTAGAAGCAAATCAAGATGAAAAGATTTCTCTAATTCATTCCAGAACAACCACACAAAAACAGAGTTCCTTACAAAGCTTAAGGACAACTCCAAACTTTTTGGCACACAGACCAATACAAGCATAAAGACATAAAAGCCCTTCTAGATATCTTAACTTAAACACATGCTAAAAGGCACGTAAACACATGCTAAGACAAAATACATGCACATGCACACTTGAGCAATTCACATCAGCCAACACTCCCTCTGAATTGCACAAGGGATGTTACACCAAGTCGGAGTCTCAGAAAACAGAATTGATCTCTAGGAAGAGCCTTAGTCAGAATATCTGCATTTTGATCTTCAGACTTGCAATACTCCAAGCTCACGTCCTTTGACTCAGTAGCAACCTCACATACTGATATTTGATTTTGATATGCTTAGTCAAGTTATGTTCAACTGCATTCTTGGTGATAGCAATAGCTGATTTGTTATCACAAAAAATGTCAGTTGGACCAACTTGCTTTAAACTAAGCTCTTCCAAAATTCCTCTAATCCACACTGCCTGATTTGCAGCTTTAGATGCAGCAACAAATTCAGCCTCAGCAGTCGATAAAGCCACACATTTTTGTTTTTTTGAGTTCCATGTAACTATACCAGTTCCCAGACTAAACACAAAACCTGTGGTACTCTTCATATCATCCTTGCTTCCTACCCAATCACTGTCACACCAACCAGACACCTTCAACTCTTTACCTGCCTCATACAAAATTCCAAAATCTAGAGTCCCTCAAAGGTACCGTAGCACCCTCTTTGCTGTTCCCATATGATGCTTTGAAGGCTCCTGCATAAATCTCGATAAAAGACTGGCAGCAAACATGATGTCAAGCCTGGTAGTAGTTAAGTACAGAAGACTGCCTATTAAACTTCTATACACTCCAGCATCAGCTTTATCAGTACCATCCTCCTTGCACAATTTGTCATTCACTATCAAAGGAATCACTGTAGGATTACAATCCCACATACTGTATTTTTTTAGAACAGTTTTGGCATAGCTTGATTGAGAGATGAAAATTCCTTTATCATTTTGCTCCACTTCTATGCCCAAAAAATACTTCAAATAACCCAGATCACTCATTTCATATGCACCCATCATACTGCCCTTGAATTCATGAATTTTCTGTTCATCATTTCCAGTGATTATAACATCATCCACATAAATGGAAATAATCAAGATTGAAGTCTGAGTCTTCAAAGTATACAATGTGCTTTCCTTCATGCACCTTTTCAATCCTTTCTGCCTGAAAAATGTATCCACTTCAGAATACCAAGCTCTTGGACTTTGTTTCAAACCATAGAGAGCCTTACTTAGTTTGTACACCTTCTCTTCTTGACCCTCAGAGACAAAACCCTCAGGTTGATCTACATACACTTCTTCCTCCAATTTCCCATTTAGAAATGCTGACTTTACGTCAAGCTGATGAACCTTCCATTTATGCTGAGCTGCCACAGATAGAAGAAGTCTAATTGTCTCTAATCTTGCCACAGGAACAAACGTTTCAAAGAAATCCACTCCTGGCTTTTGAGTGAATCCCTTGGCAACGAGTCTAGCCTTATGTTTATGTATACTGCCATCAGGGTTCAACTTTGATTTAAATACCCACTTAACTCCAACTATTTCCCTGTCTTTTGGTCTGTCAACTAAAGTCCAGGTCTTATTTTTCTCAATCATACTCATCTCTGCCTCCATCGCTTTCCACCAGATAGGATTCTTCTTAGCATCTGCAAACTCTTCAGGTTCTGCCACAGCTATATTACACACTTCATATAAGTCTGAGACTAATCTCGTTCTTCTTGGAGGACTCTCATCATCATCACCATCATCATTCTCATTCACTACTTCATCCTGAGCAATATTCACACCAGTGTCGGGTGAAAGTGGTTCCTGAACTGGTAACTGATCTTCAACAACCTCGTTCTCATAGTGATCTTCCTCAAGCAGGGTTTCAATCATGGATCCTTCAATATTATCACCAGTCTTCCATTCCCAACAAGCCTCCTCATCAAAGACCACATCTCTACTCACATGAAGCTTCTTAGTCTCAGGATCATAAGCCCTATATGCTTTAGAAAAGACACTGTACCCTACAAAAATGCACTTGCTGCTTTTGTTATCCAATTTTGATCGTTTCTCTGCTGGAGTGTGAACATAACACACACATCCAAAAATTCTCAGATGCTCAACATTGGGTTTTCTTCCACTCCACACCTCTGTTGGAGTCAATTTGCTCAGAGCTTTCGTAGGACATAAGTTTAAAGTGTACACAACTGTATGAACAGCTTCTGCCCAAAAATCTATAGGCAAATGTTTCTCATTGAGCATCGATCTAGCCCTCTCCATTATTGTACGATTTCTTCTCTCAGCCACTCCATTTTGCTGTGGAGTGTATCCAGCAGTGAGCTGCTTCCAAATGTCTTCCTCTCTACAAAACTGCTCAAAATCTTTTGAGGTATACTCTCCACCTCTATCACTTCTTATCCGTTTGATTTGCTTTCCACTTTGCTTCTCTACTAACGCCTTGAATTGTTTGAAAGTTTCAAAAGTAGCTGACTTCTCCTTTAGAAAAAACACCCAAGTCATTCTGGACATATCATCAATAAATGTCAAAAAATATTTGCATTGATTGAAAGAAGGAACCTGCATTGGTCCACACAAGTATGTATGAACCAATTCAAGAACTTCTTGTGCTCTCCAGGTAGCCTGCAAAGGAAAAGAAGATCGATGTTGCTTACCCATCAAACAGCTTTCACATAGAGTTGCTTCATCAAATCCACTCAATTCAGGTAATCCCAAAACCATGTGATTATTTTGTAACTGCTTCAAACTGTCATAATTCACATGACCAAACCTTTTATGCCATAAATCTGAAGCTGTACACTTTTCCACACTGGCTTTCAAAGCTGTGTTAGTTCCAGACTGAAAATCCAGCTTGAAATTCCTGTGATCTTTCATCTCAATAAACATCAGTTCTTTTCCTCCATCTTCTTTATCAAAAATGACACACCCTCCATTTTCAAACACAAGTCTATATCCTTTTTCCATCATCTGTCCTACACTCAGCAGATTGTTACTAAGAACAGGAACAAACAAAACATCACACAAATACTTCACTCCATTTGCCGTATTAATCTTGACTTTGCCTTTTCCTTTTGCCAGAACCACATGACCATTACCCAAGGTAATCCTCGATGTTACACTATGATTCATATCAACAAATAGTTTCTCATTTCCAGACATGTGGTTACTACAACCACTATCCAGAAACCAAACATCAGATTTTTCAGAACCATGACCTTGAGCAGCATAGAACAAATTTTCATGAGAATCTGAATTTACTTCTGTAAAATTTGCTTTATTCTCAGACCTGAGTCTACAATTCTTTTGCACATGACCAAATCTCTTGCAGTTATGACACTGAGGTTTGTCCTTGAACCAACATTCAGTAGCAACATGGCTCATTCTCTTGCAAATTTCACAAGGAGCTCTAGAAGTGAATTCAGAATTTGTACCTTTATCTGTGTTCTTCCAAGCAACTTGCTTTCCTTTTGACAAATTGACTCTGGCTTGAAAAGCAGATTCAAGGGAAGAACTTCCCTCTCCACGTCTCAATCTTCTCTGTTCATGAGCTTCCATAGACCCTATTAATTCCTCGGGTTTCAACACAGTAAGATCTTTGGATTCTTCGATAGCTGCTACAACAACATCAAATCTTTCTGGAAGACTGATAAGTAACTTCTGAACAACCTGTTTATCTTTGATATCTTCTCCTAGAACTCGCATCTGATTGACCAAATCAATCACTTTGTCATAAAACTCCTTTATACATTCTGATTCCTGCATTCTCAAGTTTTCCATTTCACGTCTGAGATTCTGAAGCTTGATGATAATGACCTTTCCATCTCCTTCAAACTCTGTAGCAATAATGTCCCAGGCCTCCTTGGCAGAGGAGGTCCTGATAATTCTTGGAAAGATCGTAGGTCCTACACCATTCTGGAGACGTGTGAGAGCCTTAGCATTAGCCATCCTCATCTTCTCCAAAGCTTGTAGCTTTTGAGCATTCAGACTACTCTCATCTTCACACTCTTCATACCCATTCACCACAACAGTCCAGAGGCCTTCACTCATGAGAAAAGTTCGCATCTTTACCTTCCAAGACGTATAATCATCACCCGTGAACTGAGGAATGAACAAGGACAATTTTTCTGCTGAAGAAGTCATTTCTCTTCACTGCAAATCACAGACCAAGCAAAACCGCCCGCTTCGATACCACTGATAGATTTGTTATGAAGATTAGAAGCAAATCAAGATGAAAAGATTTCTCTAATTCATTCCAGAACAACCACACAAAAACAGAGTTCCTTACAAAGCTTAAGGACAACTCCAAACTTTTTGGCACACAGACCAATACAAGCATAAAGACATAAAAGCCCTTCTAGATATCTTAACTTAAACACATGCTAAAAGGCACGTAAACACATGCTAAGACAAAAATACATGCACATGCACACTTGAGCAATTCACATCAGCCAACAGTTTTATAGTTGTTTAATTGATGGTGTTGCAAAATGTATAGAACGTAGGATTTGGTGGAGATAGTTAGTGATGATAAAAAGTCCCATATTGGAAAAGAGAGGAGAAGTGTCATGGTTTAAATTATGAAACACACCAAATTTCTTGAGTTTGGATGGTGGGAAGATTTGGAGGGAAGCTCCAAATATTTCAAAACTAATGTACCCTAATTGGGCTTTAGTTAAACAATATTTAAGGTCAAAAGATGGGCACTTGGGGCACCTTGGGGCCTTGGGCTTTATTTGCTTATAAATGATTAATATTTTTATTAATTATTTTGTTTAATTATGCAGTTAATTAACTGCATAATAAACTGCCCAAGAAACATGTTTTTTGGTCTAAAGGGTGTGTCTCTTCTAGAGTTCTAAGGTATTATAAATACCTTTGCAACCTCTCTTTTAAGTATAACAAAAAAACGTTTCTCTAAACTTGTTATTGGGAGAATTGTAGAGTTTGCTATCTACAATTCTATTTGACTTTGTTCATCCTAGAGGATTTTGCCATATACCCAATAGCAACATAGTGGGGGCATAAATTCCTTAAGGACAGTGACTACACGATCAAAGCCTTCAATTTTCTCATCCTAGTTTTCTAACAGGATTATATTATTCTTTTCTAGATTGACTTTCTATGATATCTTCTTCTCATATTCTAACTTACTATTTATAAAATGGTATAAAATGGCTCAAGGTATCCATTGAAAGAAGTGAAGGTTATGCATCGTGTAGAAAATCTTTTATGAATTTTAGTGAACTTCTGGTTAGCTCATCCTCAAGTTAACTATTGAAGAGGAACACTAGTGTATTACAGTTACCTTCAATTTTATACATCCTGTCAGTCTGATTCTGGTATTTCATTATCCTCACTACTCTGGAAAAATGGGCCTTTCTTTGTCCTAGTCTTATGGATACCATGTTGATGGATCTGTACGTCATTGCGATTCATATGAAGATCTTAGTTAATGCAACTTAACATTCAAATTTCCAACAAGTTATGTCATTGCTTTCATTGAAAACCAACAAATAAGAGGTGGGAAGCTTTTCAAAGACCTTGAACCAAAAGCCACCCACCTCAACACAGCCTGCACTTACTCTCCTACGATCAATCCCTCTTATTCATATTTACAGTTACAGTTAACCTTAACATTCTGCAGACTGATATTCTCACTAAATACGTTAGACTTCATAGTTCTCTTCTTTAGGGTTCCCTCTAAATTTTCCTTCCAGCTTAATACACTTGTACCACCTAGCACATACCATGTAAACAACCAAGTCTATACTTGTTAAACCGGCTAATAGGAAATAAAATCTGTCTAGATGTCCCTTGTTGAGATTTCCGGGCACCCATCCAGGCATATGATCCTCTGTGGAAATCTTCATAACCATAGTTAGGAGCAAGCTACTGACATAGTTCCCTAGCGAGATCGATGTCATGCAAAGTGCACTTCCAAAACTCTTTAATCCATCTGGTGTTTGTGCGTTGAAGAATTCCAGCTGACCCACATACATGAACACTTCTGAAGCTCCTACGAATGCGTATTGAGGAATTTGCCAAAAGATGCTCAAGGAACTTGAACCCTCACAGTGTATGCAGTCTTTTCTGGCATACTTTAGTCTGTAGCACTCCACAATTCCTGCTGAAACCATTGCCATTATTGCTATGACAAGACCAACTCCCATTCTTTGAAGCTCAGTAAGCCCTGTAGAACTTTTCTTTTTAAATCTGCAAACTAGTGGATCAAGGACTCTTCGGTAAATGAAGATGAAGAGTGCGACGCTTAGAATGTCGAAGCTAGACATGCTTGCAGGTGGGATTCGGAAGTTTGAGATGGTAATCTTCATGGCTGCACCTTGCTCCACAAAGAGAGATGCCATTTGTGTGAAAACAACCGAGTAAATTATAGTGCAGAGCCATATCGGCAGTAGTCTGAGTATGCATTTAACTTCTTCCACTTGGGTTAGAGGGCAGAGATTCCAGGGGTTGAGGAAACCCTTGTTCTGGTAATCAATGTCTCTTGATGTGATGTACGCTGCTTTATCCAAGAACCTGATACATACAAAGAAGACATTAGTTAACATTAGTCTAGATTGAATGGTGAGCATAGTCGAGTTTTATAAGCTATATGTTGATTAGTGATTGCTTACTTGAAGCCATGAGTGTGCAGTATCTTTCTGTTACCATTCATAGAACAATCTTTGCTATCCAAGTCATACAAACCCTCTTCACCTGATGAAATCACAGCATTCCATTTCCTTGTGGCAGCAACCAAGACTTGGCAGAGCCTAGAGAGGGGATTACCTGTCGGTTTGAAGTGTCGATACCTGGGAGTTCCTAGGAGAAACAAGACTAATCCTGCAAAGGCAGAGCCCGCGGACGCCCAGAATCCTACCGCCCACATCCCTCTGTCCTCAAAGTAGCCTAAAATGGTGTTTGAGAAGAGGGAACCAAGGTTCAAAGCTAGGTAGAAGTAGCTGAAAAATGAAACCTTAGATTTTCCTTCCTTGGGGTCCTCTTCATCAAACTGATCTGCCCCAAATGTAGCGATGTTAGGTTGATAACCTCCATTACCGAGGGCGACAAGGTAGATAGAGAGGTAAAATAACCCGATTTCCATGCTCGAATGAGACCTACAAGGTGTATTTTCATCACCGCAGCCTCTTGGTCTGATCAAGAACAGGTATGATGACAGAGATAGTGATACCAAACCCTGTCATTACAATGCATATAGAATGTAGAATTATTAGTACAAAGTATTAAGTACAATACTTGAAGCTTCAATGTCCAAGTTACTTACTATGACAAAGAGGACTTGAAATATGGCACAAGTCTTGTATCTTCCCCAGTATGAATCACTTAGGAAGGCACCAACAAGAGAGAAAATGTAGACAGTGCCAGTCCATTTGCTAACACTGTTAGCTGCTTCAGCATTGTTTTGCTGTAGAACTCTTGTCAGGAACAACACCAAATTAACCCCTACTCCAAAGAATGCTAGGGTCGCCAATCCTTGGTTCACTGTTGATTCATAATCACAAAATTTTAGAAAGGTTGGTTATTGTTATGGCACATCGATAAGCATATATACACGTGCTGAGAGATACAAATACTTGCACAAAATGGTGACTCACTGAAGTAAGACTATAATGCACACAGCTTCCCAAAAATGACATCTTATTAGGTCTCTTTGGTTGGGGCAGGACCAAAGGGCCTGTCTACCGACCCGTGCCCTCGGGATGCCGGTAGAATGTAAGTCGCAGGTTATGCGACACAACGACAGGGACCGCTGGGTGCGTTCCGATAAATCAACCAAGAATGACCGAAACTGCGCCAAAGGCACGCTTCGAACTCGGGACTCCACCGTACTAACCAAACCGAAGACCCCATTGGGTGCCGCTGAGCCATATGCCCTGGGGAGATCTTATTAGGTCTCTTCCTTATGGTTCTAGGTGTTAAAATAGAATGGCCAATTTTTGGGACAAATAGTATGGATTTCGAAAAGATTTTAAGTTCAATTTTCACTATGAATAACATATTTGCACTACACATTAGACTTTGACATAACTTAACCTGTTTTAGGAGCAAAATTTTTTGTGCATGTGGACTTATGACTTAACCCTATATTTGATATGCAAAAGATAAACTTTTACATATGAAATCGTTCTCGATTAAAAAATTTAAAAAATGGACTCAAAGGCACATTTTCAGTATCAGGGGCAATTGACCAAACCAGTAAACATTTTGTTGACATCAAGAATTTCAGTTTGAAGTTGATAAGCAGTTGATGAGTGACCGTCTCTAGCAACATCAAGATTGCCATTGAACGTGTCAAATTTATGATGAATGGCACGTGGCAGGAACCCACATCACGCATATTGAATGGGCTAATTACGTGTTGGGCATATGCTATGATGCTTCATGCAACTTGATCTTCTCACTCTTTTGTAGTAGTCATATGGATAGATGTTGGCAGGGGCAAATGACAATCACCACACAAAAGCACAACAGAGTTTTTTTTTTCTTTTTTTCTCTGATAATATTTATGGTGGTGGTTTTGTCTTAGATTTAGCATAGGACAAGGTTTCAACACTTGTATTATGTTTCCATGCTAGGATGCTAAAGGGTTCATGCATGAAACTTGTCCTTTTCCATATATCCATCAAAAACTGAAGACAAAGAAAGACCCACCATCCCCTAATTCACAAAACAAAAACAACCCAAAAATTATTAACCATAATTATTATATTATTATATGTGTGTGGTGTGTGGTGTGTGGTGTGCGTTGGGACTAAGCACCTTATCATACATCCCATGATATTAGGACTAGAAAGACTTGAGACCCATGAAAAGGCATACAATATATATATGTGTGTGTCATAAAGTGTAAGTGAGCATTTGACATTATAAAGTGACTTTGAACAAAATTTTGTAAGCTACTCTAGGGTGGCATTAATTAAGAAACTAATTGAATTAATGCTAACTTTAGTTAAGACAAACTAAATAAAGAGATAGAGAACAAAAAAAAAACCTTCTTCTAGTTTTTTTTTTCCTTTCTTTCTTTCAAAAGTCTTGTTTATGTGAGAGAAAAGCTTACAGAGAATGATAATTCCAGCAACCCATTGTCCTGATTTCCCTCTAATAGCAGGACGTCCTTGCCAATCAACTGTTCCATCAAGAGTTGTTGTGCATTCTTCTTCTTCTTCCTCCTTGAACTTCACCTATACATAAATTTGAGATGAATAGAGAGAATTAAACTAGGTGTTTGTCAAGAATAAGAGAAGGAACAATAGGAGGTCTCATAAGAACTAACCTCTTTACACACATCCAAACCATCCATTGATGATCAAGACTAGAAGGACAACTATCTGTGGTGTAATGGTTGATGGTGGTGATCAAAGAGAGCAGAGGAGGAGTACTTTAGGACAAGAATTGGAGTTTGGAAGGAGTGAATAAATAGAGAGTGGAAGGAAGAGATGGAAGGTTGAGATTAAATGAAGAAAGGAAGGATACTCAATTGGCCACATCAAATTAAAGGTGGGTGTTAATTAGAGAAAAAACGAAGAGATTCCCACATGCCCTAATAAGTCCAAAATTAATTTTGTATTTGACAGTCAACTTGTTCGGATAGAGAGGAGGCCATATGTGTTGGGTTTTTTTCTGTGTTTCTTTGTAGGAATTCGATTTCAAGGGTCACTCTCTAAAGTCCACTTTGTCTCTCATCTGGTTGGTTTTGATATTGTCAGACTGACATATTTTAAGATACTACCTCTATTAGTTCCCAGAAAATAGTGCATTGGTTTGTACTCTTTGCCTTCACAAACCACGAAAATTTAATGATTTTAGTATTTGGTAAGTAATGCTCTTCTCTTCTTCAAAAAATTATAACCATATGACTTATAAGAAAATAATAATAGTGTAACCATTACGTAGAGGTAATTATATAGCACAGTTCGAAATAGCTTATATAGCTCATTTCATTGCAACATCGTATTTCATTGTAAATTTACAATGCATTATCCTTTTTCATTGTTAATATTCGATTATAATATGATATTCTATTGTACCCACTGAGAGTGAGAAAGGTCTTTAATTTAGAATAATGAATCTTAATAATATAAGGAATAAATGAATATTAATGTTGACTAATCACATGTCGGTTTTACTTAGCATATATGCATATACCTTTGCTAGTGAATTATTACAAAGTATATGATTCCATTTACTGTACTGTTGTCTGCTTATATACATACATACATATATATATAATTTCATTTGATTATGTAGAGCATAATAGTTTTCTAGATAGATATTCACAGCGGAAGCATGAGCATAATTGCGTTGGGAAGGAATAGGTGTGATCGACATCCGTCGAATATAAAATATTGTGTATTTTATCTTAGGAAATGATCTTTAATTTGCCTCCTCCATTGAAACTCGCAATCTCTGCATTATTGAATCGGAATATCTAAGCAAACTTAATTAATTATTAATCAATTAAAAACAACTAATTAAGTAGCTCAGTGCATATTCAAAGCTTTCTATTTTCTTGCCATTAATGCGTGTCTCAGACTACAAGAGATAAGATCTTAATTAAATGCAGTGAATATGCCACCAAGAACGAATTTTGGTGATAAGCATATATACTTTTTTCTTTTATCCTTTATTGGTTTCCTGTGATGAGCATATTTCTTCCACCCAAATTCGATGTTTACTCTCTGATGAGGGGATTAGACAAAGTCAAGATCTGAATAAATTAAGGTTGATAGCTAATGACATTTTATATGTTTGTTTCATCATATTCCACTTTGATCGTATATAATGTCATTAGCTACTAATCAAATAAATATTGAATTTAATTCAATCCGTGACAAGCTATGCAACACAAACAACTAGAACCATGACCTAACAAACATATCCATATGTCTTTTTCCACATATAGCACTAATATGTTTGGTAGCTAGACTTTATTTGCGCAATTTCAACGCTATAAATATGAAAATAAGTTGTTTTTTTATTTAAATAAAGATAGATTTTATATCATATGTTGGTTTTTCTCCAAGGGCTCACAATGGGGGTACATATAACCAAACCCATGACAATGAGAAAGACAATACAAAAAGAGCTAAAAGATAAGCAATACAATAAGAAGCAAGCAAAAGAAAGACAAAAAAAATAACATGAGGACTAACTTTTCATTCTCAGAACAGGGACGCCCATTTGATCTAGATTTATAAGACGTTTAGCTTTCCCGAGAAGGTCAGATAACCTACAAAAAAAAATTGAAAGATGTGTAAAAACTATTTTGTTTATAATTTTTAAATTTCTTATAAATAAGTAGTAGTATAAGTACTATTTATTATAGGTATTATTTATCATAAATTGAAGAAAAAAAGACATTATATACATATACATACATATGTACGATAAAGCTCAACTGCGGGATTCCACATGTAAAATTTAGTGCGGGATATCGCACTACAGTTGGATGAGATGCAGGTGGGGGGCCATCGCGTATGGGGCCTGCACCCCATCCAAAGTGGTGCTGTATCCCGCACCAAATTTTAAGTAAGAGATCTCGTAGTAGAGAAACGACTTATATATGTCTATATATATATATATATATATATATATATATATTTATATATGGTGTTTCAAGTTTGAAACATACAAAGAGTGTGAAAAATAGAAAATTAAGTGGTGGTGGTGATGAGCAGGTGGAACTTATGAATCAAATTAAAGAGGGTCATGTTTTAATTTCAACGTTAACTTTTGAGTGTGAAAACCAATTACTCGCGTCCTGTCCCTGTCCGTGCACTAACTTATCTCCCTCATTTGCATTTCAACTTGATTGGATTTCTCTTACGCATGCATGCACTAACACTTCCATTTTTTTCTTTGGTAAGTCACTAACACTATCACTCAATATACATACAATATATAATCATATATATGTGCATTTATATGTGTGTGAGTACATTCTTTTCCACAATATCTATGAAAAGCTTATCATTTAAATAAGTTGCACTGAAAGTTTATCACTTAAATAAGTGGAAAAAAACAAACAGAGCATATCATCTTCTTCCACGCAATTAATTGAGGCTTTTAACATACATACATACATACATAAATATACATATGTATGTATAATATAGTAAAGTAGTAATAAATTTGGTTAAATTTGATTAGCCGCGTCACATTTTATTGATTATTCTATAATACCCTCGTCAGCCATTAAGAACAAGCCTAACCTAATTATGTTATCGTTAACTTATCACCACAAATCCAATTAATTGACAGGCTTCCTCTAAAGTCTAATGCTAAAAAAGATTTGGTGGGTCCCTGAGAAAACACAATTTCTGCCATGCATGTTGTTCGAAGTGAATGACTATACGAATATATAGACCACACAAACACACAATGCATGCTTGCGCTTAATCACCATATCTATCAATTTTGGATACAATTTTAGCATATTAACTATATTTTAAGCTCCTAATGGTAGACAGGCACCACCCTTGCCCACTAAAATTGAGATATAGACTCACCAACTTAACTTGTTCACACACACATACGTCTTTTCAGTTAGGTCATTCCACAATTTAATTTTTAGGTCATTATACAGTGCCTCCATGTTTTTCCCTTACAGTGATATGTATGATCGATGTTTCTTGTTTTTCATCAAGGTTGCGGCTAATTGACAAGCAACAGATCATCTATGCCACCCATCATGATACAATGACATAGAAATAAATATGAATGTGTGGTATACTGATAATTTAATTATCATAAGGATTTTACTTTTTATAATGAAGTTTTTATTACATAATTCAATAGTATTTAAGTTAAAAATGAGTTAATGTAATTTTAAATTTTTATTAATTAAATTATTTTTATCACTGTAATATATATAAACTACACCTATATATATATATATATATATATATATATATATATATATATATATCTTATATTTATAAGTGGTGAATTTCCAGCTCTGATGTGGCGAGTGACTCTTCTTTTTTATACTCTCGGGTAATGAGTAGCTCCACCTTTCTCTCGAAAGTGTGAGTAGATTTGGTGAGTAAGTGAGTTTCATAGATGATGTGCTGAAATGTATATAATTGTGTTGTTGTCTTGCGATTTCCTATTTTCTCATACAGTTGAGTCCCCACCTTCTCGATTCCCAAATTAGAGGAGTTACGGTAATTGAAAATGGGTTTCAGTCGATAGTAATGACAATATTGTTCTCCGCCTGTGAATTTCGATTTGTTCTTTTTCAACATTTTATATTTATGAAATCGTTGATATGTTGTTGCAGGCATGAAGACTTGATCGTTGTTGTAAGAAGAATCGGGCATATAACAATGTTGAATGGTGGAATGGTTGTCGATTGATCAATTACTTATTTAAGTACGTGAATAAAGTCCAGAAAGAACAAGAGAAATTCTATAAGAGAATGTTCAGGAGCTTGTAGTGTAAAATATCTCACATCGAAAGATGTGGAATACAAAATCTGCTTTATAAGGAGAAGGCCACCTCTCATTGCCAACAAGGCATTTTCCCTTGTGTAGTGAGTTGGGCTCAAGCTCACTTGCTACATTTGAGGAGAAACAAAGCCGTGCGGGCCCGTTGTATCCATGTGAATCGTATAACTCATATGTGGGCTCGATGTATCAAGTGAACCAGACAACCTAAATCGGACAATATTGTTAGTGTGGAGAAACAAAGCTGTGCGGGCCTGTTGTATCCATATGAACCGGATAACCCATATGTGGGCCCGATGTATCCATATGAACCGGATAACCCATATGTGGGCCCGATGTATCCAGTGAACCGGACAACCTAAAGCGGACAATATTGTTAGTGTGTGTTAGTGTGGAGAAACAAAGCCGTGCGGGCCCGTTGTATCGATGTGAACCGGATAACTCATATGTGGGTCCGATGTATCCAGTGAACCGGACAACCTAAAGCCGACAATATTATTAGTGTGTGTTAATGTGTGGGATTGTGGAATTTATAACATGTAGTGAATTCTTCAATGGCTGCTAATGTAATTGATGAAATTCAAATCTATTTTGACTAACTGTTCAGACTCTTGATATACACTTGCCGCTTAAGGATAATGTTGTTTTCTAAGGTAATGATAAGATCAACAGTGTTGTATATTAACTTGGAATTCAGAAATCAATGCTAACAAAATGGATGTATACAAATATATGCAAAATGTTTGACAAATATTACTGATTGGTGATCGAACAACCCATTCGAGGTTTAAGATTTCAATTGACTTACATGAACATTCTTCTTCACATGAAGAAAGTTACTCAACTAGCAGATCTATTGCAACAAACCATTCTTATCGTATGGGATGAGGCACCTATGGTACATCGTCGTTGCTTTGAGACACTAGATCAATCGATGAATGGAATTTTGAATTTTGATCATGAATCCATTGGATACTCACCTTTTGGAGGAAAATTTCTGGTACTTAGTGGTGATTTTAGACAAATTCTTCTAGAAGTTCGTAAAGGGTTATGTCATGATACAATTGAAGCTTGCATAACAAGGTCCTATCTCTAGAAACATTGTATGATATTTGTTCTAAAGGCAAATATCAGACTAACTAGAAGCTCTCTAACTATATATGAGAAAAATGTAATGAGTAAATTTCCTGATTGACTACTACAAATTTGAGATGGAAAAGTTGACGCCATTGAAATGAAAGATGATGAAGAGTGCCCAACATGGGTTAAAATCCTTGATAATCTGTGTGTCCAGTCTAATAGAGGAGATATTGAAGATATAAAATCGACGATCTATGATTGTATTGAGACATTGTTTGCTGATCCCGAATATTTAAAATAACGGGCCATTATTATAGGAACTAATGACATAGTTGTCTTGATTAATTTACCTGTATTATATTTTATTCTTTCTAAAGAAAAAGTATATCTAAGCTTTGATTTTATAACTACTAAGATTAAGAGTTATAAAAATGATGATGTTTTATACCCCTGCTAAGTTGTCTCTCGTTCTCTTCAGGGTTCGGGGAGGGTGTCTAGCGGCGGGTCTAGGGTAGTTCTCTGGCGATTCTTCACGGATCGGTGAGGGATTTTGTTGTGAGAGAGCAAATCAGCTTTGGGTTTGCTCCTCTAGTGGTTTCTTTATCTGCATGCTGAGAATACCATCGGGGTCGGGCGGCGCAATAGAGAAGGAGGTGGAACTTAGATTTCAGGGCATGAAATTGTCAGATTTTGAAAGGGTTGTACTGTCATTGAAGGATGATTTGGCGGCTTACCCGATAGAGCGAAGAGATCGAGCTTTGATTGGGAAGTTATTCATTAATACCCATTCGTGCAGAGATTCTTCACTCCTCATTGAGTCGGGTTTGGAAGGGGTCCTCTTTTTCTATTAAGGAACTAGACAGGGGACTGTATTTGCTAGAGTTTCTAAATGGTGTGCAACGGGAGAGGTTCATGCGAATGGAACCGTGGACTTTTGACAATAATTTGTTGGCTTTATGTAAGTTCAATGTTCGGGACTTGGTCTGTGCTGTCCAGTTTAATCATGTGGTGGTATGGGTTCAAGTTCATAACTTGCCTTTGGGTGGGATGACAGAGATTGTAGGTCGAAAAATTGGGGAACGGATGGGTGAGGTGATATTGGTTGATACTGATTCTGATGGGTTCTGCTGGGGTAGTTTCCTTCGGGTACGAGTGAGGTTGAAGATTGACTCCCCATTGATGAGGGGATCGATGATTAACATTGGGCAGGAGGATAGATTTGTAGAGTTCAAATATGAGCGGGTTCTCGCTTTCTGTTTTTGGTGTGGTAGAATTGGGCATTCTAATAAAAAATGTGTTGACTGTTTGCTGGAGGATGTGCGAAGCATCAAGGGGAACTTTCCATATGGGACGTGGCTACGTGCTGGAGTGTTGGGGTCGAAGAGTAGGGATGGAAATGAGGGTGCTAAGCCAGCGTCTTCCTTGTCGAAGAGTGGGAATGATAAAATGGGGGAGTCCTCATTGGCCCCATGTCATTCTACACGCGGTGTTGTTGGGGAGCGACATGATGCTGGATCCGACTGCTCATCTAAAAATCTTGAGGTTGTTCATGATCTAGTGGGGGATGTGGAGGTGAGTGGGCAGCAGAGAACTAATGGGATGTTGAATTTTGTTGATCCTGAGGTCGTGCCTATTCAGGGGAACCAGGTGAATACGAGGGAGACTGGCGTGTTGGGGTCCTCCTCAATAGCTGATAAGGCTTCCCCATCTAGGAAAGCAGCGGTGTTGTGTAGGCGTAAACGTGATTTAACCTTGTCTAGCGATTATGTTCCGATGTTGGTGGATGGGAGAATTGTAGGGCAGAAGGACAAGAATTGTGCTGAACTTGTGTCGCAACCAAAATCACGACGCGTACCGGCGCTATTTGATAAAAAGTCTGTAAAAATGTAAGAGTCGCCACCAATTGATTATAGTGCAATTGGACACTAAATGTTAGGTCTGCGAACCAAAAAAATGGGTAAAGGGGTCTATTGAGTGTGGGGAAGGTGTTAGGCACCCCACAACTCCCTAGTCGGTTGCCTTTTAAATTGTTTATGCCTTTTCTTAAAAATAGTTTTGTATGTCTCAAATTGTTTTAATAAATTTCATGTGTCCAAAAATTATTCATTGTCAAAAGTGTGGAAGAAAACTCTATTAATTTTGAATAAACGTTAAAATAACTTATAAGTGATAATGTAATTAAAATTTTGGGTCAGGAGAAGAAAGATTGAAAAGTTTGCTTTATTATTGTTTATGAATTATATTCCTCAAAAATAGAATATTTAACGAAACCAATACTTTGATATTCTCTAAACATCTATTCCCAGAGTTTAAACTTTGTTTTTTTAAAAAGAAATGTTTCGAGAAATCAATACTTTGAAATTCTCTAACATTATTGGATGTTTGAAAGAAATCTCTCGAGAAACCAATACTTTGATATTCTCTTAAGATAATCGAGTATTTGAAAGAAATGTCTCGAGAAACCAATACTTTGATATTCTCTAAACAAGGTTGGATGGTTGAAGGAAATGTCTCGAGAAACCAAATACTTTGATATTCTCTAAACAAGGCTGGATGATTGAAGGAAATGTCTCGAGAAACCAATACTTTGATATTCTCTAAACAAGATTGGATGGTTGAACGAAATGTCTCGAGAAACCAATACTTTGATATTCTCTAAACAAGGTCGGATGTTTGACGAGTTGAGTATACAAACCTTATCAACCGTATGATTTTGATTCTGCTTTTGGGTATTCTTTGGCGTACAGACTAAAATAATTTGAGGATTAAATCCTACACATGAATATTAATATAACCTATATCTACACTACTTTTACTATTTTTATTATATTATTACATTTGTTTGAACTTAAATATCATGAAAATAACAACTCAACCCAACCTATTACTAAAAAACCCAAAACAAATCCAGCTGGCCCCAAAACACACAAACCCAGCCCACTATATATAAACAGAGCCCATCAAAAACACAACAAAATCGGCCCACAACGATACAAACAGAAACCCGGCCCAACAACCATCAAATCTACCACCGGCCCAACAACCATCCCTGGCCCAACGTCCCACTACTGTTCATCGTCTCCTCCAGCACATGTCCAGAAGCTCCTTCCCTGCCTCCTCTTCCCGTCCAGCCTGCAAACAAAGAAACAGAGCAGCAAACCAGCAAAACCAGATCCAAAAATCCACAATAACCTATTATTACAGTCACCTTCTATCGGAAACCAGGGTAAATAGACACCTTCAAATCGCAAACGCACCGATCAGAATAAAGCTCCAAGTGTTGTGAAGTTACTGTCCAAATTTCACTTCGATCGGACCACGGATCGTTCCCCGATCGTTGATTGAAAAACCTGTGTGCAGTGTCTCTTCTCCCCAAAATTGCAGCACGTTCTATCGGAAACCGGGGTAGATAGACACCTTCAAATGGCAATCGAACCAATCAGAATAAAGCTCCAAGTGCTGTGAAGTTACTGTCCAAATTTCACTCCGATCGGACCACGGATCGTTCCCCGATCGTTCCGTCCAGAAAACTGGCGCAGCACCCCAAATCCACTCTCCTTCCTCTTCTTTTCCTTTTTTCTTCCCCTTCTTCTTCAAGCTTCGTTCGGCCTTTTCTGGTTTTTTCCTTCCGGATCTCCCCCAAAACCAACTCCAAGTCCTCCGGTTTTCTTCTCTTTGTGTCGCTGCCTTCTTTTTTCCTTCGAGTGCTCTGTTTTTCTACCGTTTTATCACCAAAACCAAATGCCTTCCAGCTCCAAACCACCATACCTCCACTACCCTGCTTTTCAACCACTCTCTCATCTTTTCCTCCATTTCTCACCCACTCCCTTCTGTCGTTTCTGCCTCTTTCTCCTTCCTTTTCATTCATGGCCGACCACCCTCCTTCTTTCTTCTTTTTACTTACAAACGGCACCACCTCCTCTATCAAAGGTAATTAGGGTATCTTTAGGTGGGCTGGGCCTGATAATTGGGTTTAATTGGGTTCTTTTGTTTGGCTTAAATTTGTATAGATAATTGGTTTGATATTGGGCCAATTTAGATTTTTATTTATTATTTTATTAAAAATAGCAAGTGTCCGGACAAAAATGGGGTACTACAGCTGCCCCCCTTTGCGTGACTTTACAGAGTAAATGGCGCGCAAAGGAGTAGAAAGCCGATTTTTGTACCACTTGAAGAATGTAAAATAATGCACGGGATCACTGTAGCCATCTCCGGCTTGGCTGAAATTTTGAAAAAAATAATATTGCTCGGTATCATTGTAGCCATCTCCTGCTTGGCTGGCAATAAAAACAAATTGCATGGGATCACTGTAGCCATCCCCAGCTTGGCTAAATTTTGAAATGTTGTTTTTTTTTATTTTTAAGAAATGTGCATGGGATCACTGTAGCCACTCCCAGCTTGGCAAAATTTGGAATTTTTTTGAATTTTATTTAAGAAATGTGCATGGGATCACTGTAGCCACTCCCAGCTTGGCAAAATTTTGAAATGTTTCTTTATTTTTAAGAAATGTGCATGGGATCACTGTAGCCACTCCCAGCTTGGCAAATTTTGAAAAAATAAAATTGCTCGGGATCATTGTACTCCTGGCTTGGCTGGAATTTTGAAAAAATAAAATTGCTCGGGATCATTGTAGCCACTCCTGGCTTGGCTAAATTTTGAATGAAATAATTTTTTGAATTTTGAACTTTTAAATTTTGATTTCATAAAGAAATTTGCACAGGATCGATGTAGCCACTCTTGGCTTGGCTGAATTTTGATTTTTTTTTTTTTGAATTTTGTATTTACATATATTTTATATTTACACAAATATTTACAGGAAATTTTTGTAACATGGGCTGGACTTGGGTAAATAGTACAATCACTGTAAAATTCTCAATTGGGCCTGTCCACATTCGCGACAACATTCAACATTTGCTCCCACCTTCGTTGGCTTGCCTCCAATTTTTGCTCATGAGCTGGTGTTTCCTGAGTGTGGTCAGTTGATGGTGGTTTAGCAGCAGACCGGGATGTTTCTCCTAGTACTGGACCTTGAGACCGTGATGCTTGTAGTCTCTTTGCAGTAGTGTCCATTTGGTTAATACTCTTCCGCCAGTTATTTTTCTGCATAGTAATTACTGGATAAAGTAGGGAAATTTGGCTTAGAGGAGGATGAATGTGTTTGCTCAAAACCAGTCGGGTAATGAGTCGTGGAAAATATAATTTCTCCACCTTCGTCGGTCTGTTCTCCACAAAACTCTGTGCCTTCAGAATAGTAGCCATAAAGAATTCTCCAATGTCGAACCAAACTCCTTTATACATGTAATATAAGGCGTAGAGAATGTTACCCCGTCGCTGGTGGTGGTGACCAATGGGACAGAGGTTGTGCCGGACAGCATCGTCCAGCAACCACATATTTGATGGCAGATATGAGCGACGTGTAGCCTTTACCTTCTCATCGATCTGTCCTCCACACATGTCATCAATTATCTCTTCCTTAGAGACAGACACCGGTGCTTTGAAACCAGTAGCCACTTCGTAAGAAAGGGGATACCCTAAGCATTCGCATATGTCCGCCGTGGTGAATCGAAATTTTATACCAATTATTTCCACTTGATAAACCGGCTGGGATTCGGTTCTCGCACTCAGTGGTAACGTTTCTAAAGTTTCGTAGAAACCACGAACTATACGAGGATACACTGATAAATCACCCTCAGGATCGGGGTTAATCAGAAATGACATGGAGTGATCCTGGAGGTATTTCATAGCCCAGCGGGCGTTGGAATCTATAAGAATATGAAAGTCAAATCGTCTCTCAGGAATGATTTCTGCTTTAGCAAACGATACAATCGTTTGTGAGCGGGGTGATAGATTATCATCCATTCGAAAGGTCGAAAGATGGTATATCTGAAAAAAGTTATGGAAATGAATGTGCGATGATCCGAAAAAAATCAGGAATGGTGACGAAGTGATGATGAAGGTAGTCAGAAAAGAGAAAATGAACAGATTCAACAACGAAGATGTACAGCTTTAGAAGAGAAAGAAAGAAGATTGGGCCAGAGCAGACAGAACATTACAGGTGAACTGCGAGTCTTTCAAGGGACGATGGAAAAAATTGGAATTTCACATGGCGGGCAAACGTCGTCTCATGAGAAAATGAAAGATGTGACCGGTCACGTCATTCTCGGAAAGTGGTTAGAATATCATGATCAGGCACGGTGGAGGTGATAGAGAAATGTTGACTCCGTGATGAAAACGAAATTATTTGACCAGAAAAGACAAAAATATAAAGAACGGTCCAAAACTTTTCAAAAAGACGCCGAAAGTAAATGTCACTTCTGCCTTCTCCCTTTCCTTTTTGTCTGCCTTTTTATTTTTTAAAATTTTCCATGGATTCGTGCGAGTGACAAGACGTAAATATGGATTGAAAGAAATGATCGGGGTTTATAGCCACCTGTCAAGGCAATGATGAAATGATTGATCAAGCACGATGGAGGTAATTCAAAACCTGATTCGAGAAAAATGACACCTTCAACATTGTACCTTTCGAACAAACTTGCAACAATCATACAAAGGATATGCAATGATGATGTATGCAATGAGTCATTTTTATGAATTTCTCATTAAAGAATGCACGACT
The DNA here is from genome assembly GCA_963580455.1 of Euonymus europaeus. NCBI lineage: Eukaryota > Viridiplantae > Streptophyta > Magnoliopsida > Celastrales > Celastraceae > Euonymus > Euonymus europaeus. Next base: position 8,213,506 of record OY756957.1, on the reverse strand, counting down.
TCTCAAAAACCCTGTCATTCCTAAACACGCGTGCAATTGCGGATCCCTAGAGCAGTACGTTTCTTTATAGGGATTGTCCTTATTACTCAAAAAGTCTTCACTACATGGTAAAAATGTCATTCACTCAAAAACGAACTTTGTGCAATTTTCAAATTTTATATGTACAAACATTTCTGGTTTCAACTGTTCATGTTCACTAAAACGTCTTTTGTTTATTTTAATGCCACATTTTATAATCAGGATTGTCATTCTTCTGATAATACTTGCCTCGATCACATGTTTATTCATCAGGTCTTTTTCAGCTTAGGGTGCCAAAATCTATCAATTCTCTCTCAAAAGCAATATCCTAATGCAGTCATAACATTCACTGTCAAGACTTCAATCAATGATAAATTCAACAGTACGACTAAGCATGCCAAGAATGAGAATTTTTTGGGATATGGAATCAGAATATGGAAGGAATGAGTAGCAAAGTCGAAGAACGGATAACCTCATGATATTAAAAACAATGAATGGTAATCAAGGAACTCTTTTAGAGTAAGATATATACAGAAAGAAAGAAGTAAAAGAAATGGAAGGTAAATCAAAGTTCTCCAGGATGAAATATGTGATAAGTCAAAGATTGTGCCAAAATTGCCCCTGTTTTGGTGTGCACCCAACTAACAACAGTCAAATCCAGAACTCATGAAGTAGTCGCTCAACCCGACATATTTGTCTTCAAACTCATTCTTCTGTATGATTTATCCCCGATGAAATTGTAATAACAGGAACGTCGCACCCAAAACTGCCCTAGTTTTGGTGCGTGTGCAATTAACTATCATGAAGCCTGAATTTTCCATGTCTGTCAGCCAAAATTTCTTTGTCAAGATAAACAGAAACATCGCACCCAAAATTGCTCCAGTTTTGATGTGTGTGCAATTAACTGTCATGAAGCCGGAACTTTCCATGTCTGCCAACCAAATCTCTTTGTCAAGCCATCAAAAATGTCACTCCCAAAACTGCCCCAGTTTTGGAGCGTGAACCATTCACTGTTATTCAATCTAAACACCATGAATCTGATTCATCCATATCAATTCGAGACAAAGTACTGACCAAATCAACACCGCTTATTAATGCAACAGGTTTATGTCCCATCAATTCCTCTTCAAGTAACCAGAATGTGCAGCCTGAATTTAAAGCGCAGGCCTTTTACTTTTTCTTTTTGCCTTCTTTTTTTCTTTTTTTTTTCTTTTTTTTAGAGCGTCATTTCTGACTTTTACTCTAGCATTTTGCTTTTTCAGAAACCCTAATTTTTGCCAAGAATGCCTTTTCAGGTTTTCACTCAAGCGGGTTTTTTTTTACCTCTCGAATGAATAACTGTACCATCACGATGGTAACTTTTATACTGCTCAAGGATCAAGTCGATCATAATTATTCAAATACTTTCATTGAAGATAACAAGCAACAAAGGACAGACATGGAGTAAACTTATTAGAACATATTAGCTAACTCTCCATAAACAACAACAGTACACTGCTCACAATACTCAACATTTAATGAAATGATGGAAAATAGAAATTCTCTGATTGGAATCCTGGGTTTTCATAATTTTCCAGAGGATAAAGATCCTGTTGTTGGGCTAGTGAAGTCGAAAACTGCATGTTATGCACTCCAAAGTTGCTGGCCAGCTGATTGTGCATCTGATCCATGGTCCCATTGGAGCCTGTAATATGTGCAATTAACTGATCAATACTTTTAGACAGGTAATCCAAACGTGCCTCAATCTGCATCATCCTTTCAGCTATAGCCATGATTCCTGATGAACCGGAATAATGAACAGGAGAAGATCCAATCTCTGGATGAGCGTCAACAATCTCATCATCTTTGTAACGATTGATTATCCTATGATCAATCACTTGTCGGGGATTCTGCACCTCTTCATGCGATTCCCAATGAACCCCAGCTCTCATACACAATGTACTAATCAGAGAAGGGAGACAAAGCCCTATAGTTGTTGTAGCATGAAGGCTGTGAATAATAGACTTGTGTAAAACTTTTCCTACATCAATCGATTTTCCAGACAGAATAGAATAAAGCAACAATGCTCTATCTTTGGAAACGTCAACTGAATGAGTACTAGGCATGAGTTTCGCCCAAATAAAACGCATCCAAGCCTTGCTGTTCCTGGTCATAGCTGCTGCGGGGAATGAGACTCCCACCCCTCTAAATTTTTTCCAGGCAGCGCCTGGTTTACATACTGTACGAATTACTGCATCCATATCAACATCAGATTTTAACAACTTAGAAAAATCATCGTCGAAAAAGTTTGGAAGATTGTAAACGTCATTAATGGTTTGGCTATCAAATGAAACTCTCGCACCTCGAACATTTATCTGTTCATATCCTACCATTGCATTGGCATAAAATTCTCTTACCAACTGAACAACTGCAGCTTTTGGCTGTGCAACGAGCTTCTCCTAACCTCGCTCAGCAATTATTCTAGCAATAGTGGGCTCCGTTGTATAAACAACCTGGATGCCTCTCTCTGGGATAATATTTCGCACACCAACTGATCGTTGGTATCTCTCAAATGCTTCTTGACTCACAAAGAGAGTTTCATCATATATCTGAAGGGATTGTGTGCGTTGTCTTTTGGAAGCCATAAGGTATATCAGAAAGAAACTCAACTAATGGAGCGAAAGACTTATCAAAGAGAGAAAGGTTGTGAGTTGCCAACTTGGTGAGGGACTTCAGACAGGGTAATATAACGGAGAAGATCTTGGCAATTAGCATTTTGAATAATTTGGGTGGACAACAGCATAAAATCTCGTGATGTCAATTACATCATGAGCCTCGTGTCGGGAAATAATTGATAGTAGGCTGTAGAAATTTGAAAAATAAGCCTGAATCTCATAATGGTGATATGACACTGCTTTTGACAATATGGGCATGAACTTGATTGCAGATGGTGACCAGTGAAAGTGAACGTTGACCACTATAATCGGTGACAAGTTATCAACCACTCATTCTGCCAAACAAACTAATACCGTTGTACAGCACAACATTTGTCCTTTTCAATCATCCCCACAACAGATGGCTTTCTCAAAAAGTGTACTTGAGTGACTCCATTCTTGAATAAAATATCCAAGCCAATCTAACGATAGCTCAAATTCATTTCCAGTGCCAGAGGAAGATTCAACATTGTCATTGAGTACACCCAAAAAGGTTTTATTAGGCTCATCTTCTTCATTATCATCAATTTCAATCTTGTTGAATGGAATGATTAAGATTTAACATTTGGAAATGATGAAGAATGAGGGCGAATTCATGCAGAAATTTGGAATATGGACTTTACTTCACAAGGGACATAATGGAAATATGCAAATTTCGTACTATAAAACTTCATTAAATCAAAGTCATGATAGAACATAAATGGTGGTGCACTTTGGAGATTATTTTTGGAGACAATTGATATGAAATTGGAAATCCCCAAACTGATCCAGTTAATGATCAAAACTCGATGATCGAGAAATGACATAACAAGGATTATCAGCAGAGTTCGTATCCTTTTCCATAATAGTAACATGAAACTCTTTAGATTCTTCACATAGGTTCCTAAATATTCCTCTAGCATGATGCATTTCAAATTTGTCCAATCCTAAGGTTAAGAATTAATTTCCTCGAAACTGCCCCAATATTGGACGGATTGACAATTCTTAGAAAAATTCTAAACATAAAGTTATCGTAAAACCAATTGATGGATTTTCTCTAAATTATTGTGGATGCAAATGTCATGAATAATGTGTATGAAAGGTACATATGGACATGTATGAGTGGTTAATGAACATGCAAATGATAGACAAATGTATATATACAAAGTGTAAGTAAAGTTAAGAATAGAAGTATTTTTTGTGATTCTTAATCAGGGTCAAGTTCCTACAAACTTCTGAAAGTCTCAAACCGGACCTAAGGTTATCTCATGTGCATATAGGTGGCATATCTAACTGTAACGCAATTGCACGAGAGGCCACTGGATCATGTGACTTTTGATCCATACTTGGATAACAAAAGTCCATCCCTTAATACTTTAAGAGGACGTCAATCCAGGAGAGTGTCTTCCTCCAACTACACAGGGAAGTAAATCCCAAAAAGGTGGTAGGTCAACCCTCACTAGCTCCAGGGAAAACTCGGGCACAGAGTTATGTTTTTATATGGTCAACAGATAGTCGATTCGTCCATAGGCACTTCTGAAAGCTTTCATTGTATGCAAATCTTGTTCTTCCCATAACTCAACTAGGGTTGTTGGTGCCTATGTTAGAAATGTAATTTTCTTCACTAGTCCCAAAGGTTAATCTTCTTTCAAACTGTCTCCCTATCTTTCTTGTAATTTTCTAACTTCTCCCTGACCTCTTGGAAATCTTCTAATTAATGTTAGTGGATTGGTCCTTATTGGTATAATCATTCTGCAAGTACTATCTAATTAAATTACAAAGATTTGTACTCTGGTGTATGTATGAACAAAAAATAAGAAGGGATTTGCAATTTAGGACATGTAAAACAAACCATAACTTGGATATGCACAATTATGTACAATTAAGATAATCATAAGAGAGTATACAAAGTATGTATAAATAAACTGTTAGAAATAAGGATGTCCTTGTTGTTCCTAGTTCGATAGAAAAATCCTAACATATCTGGAGGTCTAATGTGCATTTGGGTTGTGTATCTAAACTAAAACGCGTCTACGCGAGAGGTTTACTGGATTATGTGAATTTTGATCCATACTTGGATAACAAAAGTCCATCCCTTAATACTTTAAGAGGACGTCAATCCAGGAGAGTGTCTTCCTCCACCTACACAGGGAAGTAAATCCCAAAAAGGTGGTAGGTCAACCCTCACTAATCATAAGGAGAAACCCGGGTATAGGGTTACGTGTGTGTAAATGTGTTTTAAGACATACCAATCAATAAAATAATATTAAAACTTCATAAGCCAACAAATATTTAAAAAAAAAATTAAGAAAAAGCATAAACATCAATTATATAAAGGCTCGACCCCTTCGGTAAAAACCTGGTTTCCCCAGCAGAGTCGCCAGTTGTCACAACCGAAATCACGACGCGTACCGGCGCTATTTGAGAAAAAGTCTGTAAAAATGTAAGAGTCGCCACCAATTGATTATAGTGCAATTGGACACTAAATGTTAGGTCTGCGAACCAAAAAAATGGGTAAGGGGGTCTATTGAGTGTGGGGAAGGTGTTAGGCACCCCACAACTCCCTAGTCGGTTGCCTTTTAAATTGTTTATGCCTTTTCTTAAAAATATTTTTGTATGTCTCAAATTGTTTTAATAAATTTCTTGTGTCCAAAAATTATTCATTGTCAAAAGTGTGGAAGAAAACTCTATTAATTTTGAATAAACGTTAAAATAACTTATAAGTGATAATGTAATTAAAATTTTGGGTCAGGAGAAGAAAGATTGAAAAGTTTGCTTTATTATTGTTTATGAATTATATTCCTCAAAAATAGAATATTTAACGAAACCAATACTTTGATATTCTCTAAACATCTATTCCCGGAGTTTAAACTTTGTTTTTTTAAAAAGAAATGTTTCGAGAAATCAATACTTTGAAATTCTCTAACATTATTGGATGTTTGAAAGAAATCTCTCGAGAAACCAATACTTTGATATTCTCTTAAGATAATCGAGTATTTGAAAGAAATGTCTCGAGAAACCAATACTTTGATATTCTCTAAACAAGGTTGGATGGTTGAAGGAAATGTCTCGAGAAACCAAATACTTTGATATTCTCTAAACAAGGCTGGATGATTGAAGGAAATGTCTCGAGAAACCAATACTTTGATATTCTCTAAACAAGGTCGGATGTTTGACGAGTTGAGTATACAAACCTTATCAACCGTATGATTTTGATTCTGCTTTTGGGTATTCTTTGGCGTACAGACTAAAATAATTTGAGGATTAAATCCTACACATGAAAATTAATATAACCTATATCTACACTACTTTTACTATTTTTATTATATTATTACATTTGTTTGAACTTAAATATCATGAAAATAACAACTCAACCCAACCTATTATTAAAAAACCCAAAACAAATCCAGCAGGCCCAATAAATTCAGAAGCCAACACAACTTTAAAATTATGAATACAAACCAAAACACACAAACCCAGCCCATTATATATAAACAGAGCCCATCAAAAACACAACAAAATCGGCCCACAACGATACAAACAGAAACCCGACCCAACAACTATCAAATCTACCACCGGCCCAACAACCATCCCTGGCCCAACGTCCCACTACTGTTCATCGTCTCCTCCAGCACATGTCCAGAAGCTCCTTCCCTGCCGCCTCTTCCCGTCCAGCCTGCAAACAAAGAAACAGAGCAGCAAACCAGCAAAACCAGATCCAAAAATCCACAATAACCTATTATTACAGTCACCTTCTATCGGAAACCGGGGTAAATAGACACCTTCAAATGGAAATCGCACCAATCAGAATAAAGCTCCAAGTGTTGTGAAGTTACTGTCCAAATTTCACCTCGATCGGACCACGGATCGTTCCCCGATCGTTGATTGAAAAACCTGTGTGCAGTGTCTCTTCTCCCCAAAATTGCAGCACTTTCTATCGGAAACCGGGTTAGATAGACACCTTCAAATGGCAATCTCACCGATCAGAATAAAGCTCCAAGTGCTGTGAAGTTACTGTCCAAATTTCACTCCGATCGGACCACGGATCGTTCCCCGATCGTTCCATCCAGAAAACTGGCGCAGCACCCCAAATCTACTCTCCTTCCTCTTCTTTTCCTTTTTTCTTCCCCTTCTTCTTCAAGCTTCGTTCGGCCTTTTCTGGTTTTTTCCTTCCGGATCTCCCCCAAAACCAACTCCAAGTCCTCCGGTTTTCTTCTCTTTGTGTCGCTGCCTTCTTTTTTCCTTCGAGTGCTCTGTTTTTCTGCCGTTTTATCACCAAAACCAAATGCCTTCCAGCTGCAAACCACCATACCTCCACTACCCTGCTTTTCAACCACTCTCTCATCTTTTCCTCCATTTCTCACCCATTCCCTTCTGTCGTTTCTGCCTCTTTCTCCTTCCTTTTCATTCATGGCCGACCACCCCCTTCTTTCTTCTTTTTACTTACAAACGGCACCACCTCCTCTATCAAAGGTAATTAGGGTATCTTTAGGTGGGCTGGGCCTGATAATTGGGTTTAATTGGGTTCTTTTGTTTCGCTTAAATTTGTATAGATAATTGGTTTAATATTGGGCCAATTTAGATTTTTATTTATTATTTTATTAAAAATAGCAAGTGTCCGGACAAAAATGGGGTACTACAACTTGGAAGCTGGGATATCAAGCGGCATAAGGTGGGAGAGGAGATAGTTACTGATGATCCTACAGATTTGGCGGTGGAGGCTAGGCCTCACCGCTGAGCATTATGAATCTTTTATCTTGGAACTGTCGGAGATTGGGGAATCCTCGCGCAGTTCGAGCACTAGGCCAGGTGGTTCAGCAAAGTCGTCCCCGCATTGTGTTTCTTCTAGAAACTCGTTTGTCTGTTAAACAAGTAGAAAACGTGGCTCGTAAGTTGGGATTTGATTGTTGTTTGGGGTTGGGAAGCATGGGCCAGGGTGGGGGTCTAGCTTTATGGTGGCATGCTGATTGTGATGTGTCAATTCAAAGTTATTCCTTATTTCATATTGATGTTTTTGTTAATGATGGGGTCTCGGTTCTGCAATGGCGAGTTACTGGTTTTTATGGTCATCCAGTTCATTCTCAAAGGGATAGCTCCTGGCACTTGCTTCGTGAGTTATCTCATTCATCATCGCTTCCTTGGGTAGTTATTGGTGATTTTAATGAAATTTTAAGTGTGACTAAAAAATCTGGTGGCAGGGAGCCTTTTTGGGGGTCGATGGGGAAGTTTAGGCAGTGTCTGGATGATTGTAACTCGATCAATTTGGGGTATGAGAGGTGCAAATTTACTTGGTGTAATAATAGAGTTGAGGGTCGTATTTATGAGCGCTTAGACAGGGGTGTTGCCTCTCCTTCTTGGCGATCTTTGTTTCCGTTTGCAAAGGTTGTTCATGGGATTGCTTCAGTCTCTGATCACTGTCCTTTGATTTTGTCAACTATGCCTAGGACTACAGTGAGTAGAACGAGATGCAGATTTTGATTTGAAGAAATGTGGCTTAGACATTCAGATTTTGATGATCTGGTGTGCTCGGCTTGGGCTGAATTGAATGATCATCCTTCTATTAAATTGAAGGGTTGTCTGAAGTTCTGACTGATTGGAATAAAAATGTGTATGGTCATGTGGTGAGGCAGATTAAGGCTGCTTATGCTAGGCTGGACAGTGTTCGCAATAATCTTGATAATGATGCTAGTTTTGATAAAATGGGGAGGCTGCACAATGAAATTAATGAATTGCTTGAACGGGAGGAGGTAATGTGGAAGCAGCGGTCCCGTGTTCTTTGGCTTTCGCAGGGAGATCGGAACACAAAGTATTTTCATAGGCGTGCTTCTCAGAGAAAGCGAAAGCTTATGATTAGTGGTGTTGAAGATGTTTCAGGTCATTGGGTCTTGATGGATATTCAGCCTTGTTTTTCCAGCGTTATTGGGATTTGGTTGGGTCGGAGGTAGTGGGTGTTGTTCAAAATTTTTTCTTAGATGGCTCTATACTGGAGGAATTAAATAAGACCTACATCTGTCTCATTCCCAAAGTGAAGCATCCAAAGAAGGTGTCCGAGTATAGGCCAATAAGGCTTTGTAATGTTCTATATAAAATTATTTCTAAGGTTTTAGTCAATCGGTTGAAGCCAATTCTGCCTAGTATTATTTCAGACTCCCAAAGTGCTTTTATTGGAGGGAGACAGATTACAGACAATGTGTTAGTTGCTTTTGAGGCAATGCATTGTCTCAAGCAGAAAGTAGTTGGGCGTTCTTGTGCTATGGCAGTAAAACTGGATATGCAGAAAGCTTATGACAGGGTGGAGTGGGAGTATTTGCGGGCTGTTATGATCAAGATGGGTTTCCACATGAATTTTGTCTCGTTAATGATGAAGTGTGTTAGTTCTGTTTCATATTCTGTTCTGATTAATGGGATTCCTCAAGGCTGTTGGTGCCCTAGGCGAGGACTCCGGCAAGGAGCTCCCTTATCCTCATATCTCTTTCTATTGTGCGCTGAGGGGCTTTCCAAAATGTTGCATGTTGCTCATGTTCGTGGTGATATTCAGGGTCTGAAAGTAGCACGAGGTGCTCCTAGTTTAACGCATTTATTTTTTGCTGACGATAGCTTGCTTTTCTACAGGGCCACGATGTCTGATTGTCATAATTTAGTTGCTATTCTATAGCGCTATGAAGAGCTATCTGGTCAGAAGGTGAATATTCAAAAGTCTTAACATTTATTTTGGCCGAAATACATCCACAACAACCAAAGTGGCTATTACTCAGATTCTGGCTATTCCAAGTGCTAATCAGCATGAGAAGTATCTGGGTCTTCCTTCTATGATTGGGCGGTCTAAGAAACATATTTTTTCTTACATTAAGACTAGAGTTGCTGCTTGTGTGAATGGGTGGAAGGAAAAGCTTTTATTTAAGGAAGGAAAGGAAATTTTACTCAAGTCGGTGGCCCAAGCAATTCCGTCGTATGCCATGTCGTGTTTCAAGCTTCCTAAATATACTTGTCAAGAGTTGATGAGACAAATTGCTGATTACTGGTGGGACTCCTATCCTGAGCATAGGAAAATTCATTGGGCATCTTGGGATTTGCTTACAAAATCGAAAAGTGAGGGTGGTATGGGGTTTCGAGATCTTGTGTGTTTCAATGATGTGTTGTTAGCAAAGAACATTTGGCGTATGTTAAAATAACCAAATTCCCTGCTGGCCCGTGTGTATAGAGCTAAGTATTTTCCTTCAGGGGATGTGTTGGGAGCTCGGTTAGGCACAAATCCATCATTCACTTGGCAAAGCATGTGGCAGGTCATTCCATTAGTCAAGCGAGGGGTCCGGTGGAGGATTGGTTCTGGTAGGGCTGTTTGGATTGGTTGTGATCCTTGGCTTCCCACTCCACATTCCTTTAAGCCTATCTCCCCTCTATCTGATGCTGATTCTAATAGGTGTGTTGCATCTCTGTTTGTTGAAAATTCACTGGTTTGGGATGAGGAGAAGGTGAAGGAGGTGTTCTTGGAATGGGAGGCCGCTAAAATCTTGGCTATTCCCTTGCCGGCGACTCGATGTGCAGACTCTATAATATGGCATTGGGAAACAAATGGAAAATTTTCTGTTGAATCAGCCTATTACCAAGCAGTGGTGTTTAGGGACCAAGTTAATGGTTCCCCCCTAGTTCCTCGCCTCTGTCTTGTTTACCCTAGAAACATTTATGGAAGCTTCGAGTTCCACCAAAAGTGAGGCAGTTCATGTGGAGCACTTTACATGAGGCTATTCCAACTAGTTCTAACCTCCGACGTCGCCATATTGATACGCCAGGTAAGTGTTTATTTTGTGGCTATGAAGTTGAGGACATTGAGCATATCTTTAGTCGGTGTTCAAATGCAAAATATTATTGGCAGAATGTGGAATTTCAATGCATTATTATAATGAGGAAACGCTTGAGTTTTCATGATTGGGCATGTGTGGTTTTGACTGAGGCTTGCGAAAGAGATAAAGCTCTTTTTGTCATAGGTGTATGGTTGCTTTGGTGTAATCGTAATCAGTTAATCTTTGAGAACAAGTTTAGAGAGCCTTTGGAGCTTGGTGTCCATGCAATTAGGATGGTTGACGAGTACTGGGAGGCATTAAATCATTTTCATTCTAATTGTTCAGCTGTTGGCTCTCTTCCCGTAAGACATGTTTCCACTTCTGTTGGTTGGACCCCCACTTGGGTGTTTTAAATTGAACATTGATGGTGCACTGTTTAACGATAAGTGCTCGAGAGGTGTTGGGGTTGTTTTACGTAATGAACTAGGGGAAGTTTTCTTGACTATGACAGATTTTCAAGCTGGGTTGGTTGAGCCAATGCTTGCTGAGGCTCTTGCGGTGAGGGATGCTTTATGTATAGTTAGAGATGCAGGCTTCTCCCAGTTTATTGTGGAATTGGATTGTCAAAATTTGGTGACTGCCCTTACTTCAGAGGAGTTTGATGAATCGGCTATTGGTAATTTTATTCTGGAAACAAAAGTGATCTTACGGGAGCTCGGGGTTGTTCAAATATGTCATTGTCCAAGGAGACAAAATATGTTAGCTCATAACCTAGCTAGAATGGCACAACACTATGGTACTTTGCAAATTTGGCTGGAGGAGTGGCCTAATTTTGTATCTGATGTTGTAACCCGCGACTGTGCGGGATTAGGTTCTCATTCTGTTTAATGAAAGTTCTTTTATCCAAAAAAAAAAAAATACCCTGCTAAGTTTTTGAATTCCTCGTCATTTAACTGTCCCTAATCATGTGTTTCACTTAAATGTCAACTCTCTTGTGATGTTTTTGAGAAATTTAAATCAAAACAGGAGTCTATGATTGATGGCCAAAAAATTGGGTGAAAGTGTAATGCCCTGTACCACGGACCCGTAGTATAGAACGCTACTCCTATAACCTTGCGTAACTTGACTTATAACCTAGCTAACACTTACAACTATAATCTCCTAAAAAAATTCCAATAAATAATGATAACTTAAACAAGCATAACTTAATCATCAATAGATCATCCATATACTCAGTATCTCAATTTAACTTGGACCAATTATCAAATAGTCTTACCACATTCACTACCTTACAGTAAGAATGATTATTCAATAATTATTATAATTATTTCGGAAATAAATTAACCAATTTATCCAAATCAATAGTAACAATCCCACATTCATAATTAAAGCGAAGATGTACAATCAACACTTAATGTGGCAAACCTTCACTTATTTAAATAGTATGAATCTACAAGTTCTAGTTAAGGGTCACCAAATGGCCCGCGGGCCTAGGTCTGGACCGAGCCTGGACCGAGCCTAAAATGACAAATGACATCGGGCTTGGGCAGCCCAACCCTAGGCCTCATTTTTTGGGCCGAGCCTGGACTGAAAATATAACATACATATTACATATACTTGTGCCCTCAACCTTGATAAACCTCTACTGAGCAACCAGTCAGGATTTTTCTTTAATTATATGTTCTATCAAAGAACACTTTTCAATCAAAATATTGGACCCATCTAAATGCAAGTACACAATTGCTATATACAGACCTATTGTGATAGCCTATTAGCTGGAGGGAGAGAGATAATAAGTTTGGATTGGATAGAATAGAACCGACAACATCATTAATGTCGGGCAGCGTGGGGAGCAATAATTGGGTTGCTTTGCCCAATTGTTATATACAAACCTATTGGGTGATTGCTAAATATAGCCTATGTCATCAATCTTCTTCTTTTTTTGTCTCTGACATTAATTTCTCTTTCATCCGTTTACACTACAAGTATGAGTAAAATGTGGTGATGGGATGACTCAGGTAATGATTATTCATTTTAGAGATAACATTCTTTGGATATTTTTCATCCATTATTGGTTAAATAACTTGTCATTTTTCATCAATTATATGCACGTAATCATAACTTTGCTTTTGTTTCTCCATTATTTGAGTATTTTTCATCCATTATTGGTTACATAACTTTTTTCTTTTTTCATCAATTATATGCACGTAATCATAACTTTGCTTTTAATTCTCCATTATTTGAGTATTTTTCATCCATTATTGGTTACATAACTTTTGTCATTTTTCATCAATTATATGCACGTAATCATAACTTTGCTTTTGTTTCTCCATTATTTGAGTATTTTTCATCCATTATTGGTTACATAACTTTTGTCATTTTTCATCAATTATATGCACGTAATCATAACTTTGCTTTTGTTCCTCCATTATTTGAGTATTTTTCATCAATTATTGGTTACATAACTTTTGTCATTTTTCATCAATTATATGCACGTAATCATAACTTTGCTTTTGTTCCTCCATTATTTGTCTTCATAACAAAAATAGTACCCAAATGGGGGACTTCCCTTTCTCTATAAAAGGGAGTGAAAATTTACTTTGTTATTCACAAAAATTGTATGAGTTTTTAAGTTTTTCTCACATAATCATTATTTGTGATCTCATAATTATTATCTCATAATTATGGATGAATATTTTAAGTTATGGGGTGAAGATTTGCATTTGTCAAGCTATTCAATCGAGGTAAAAATTATATTTTTCAGATGCACATTTGATTATAAGTTTTTGTATAATGTAAGTATTGTAAACTATTTTAGTTATTTAATGTGTAACAGGATGATCAACAAAGTACGATGAAAGTCGAATCAGACAATGATGAAGTACAAACAGATTATACAGAACAGTTTACAACTGATATGGTATAATAGTAAATTATATATTTTATTTCTTAATTTGTTAAATTTGAAATAATACTAATATATTTTTTATTAGATATTTCATTGCCGTGAAGATTTAATCAAATGGGCACGAGATGTAGGACGTGTGCTGGGATTTATTATCGTTATTTCCAGTTCAAATGAAGGTCATTTTGGACAGAAGCCTAAATTGACACTGCAATGTGAGCGAAACGGACAGTATCGATCATTAAAAGGTTCATCCAAATTGACTGGTACTAAAAAATGCAACTGTCAGTTTCGTTTGAAAGGTATGAAGTTGAAAAACGGAGATGATTGGAGTATAAAGGTTATGTGTGGGATCCATAATCATCCTCCTGCAAGTTACATGGAAGGTCATGCATATGCTGGTAGATTGTCACAGGATGAAACTAACATAATGATTGATTTGTCACAGAATTTAGTGATGCCACGTGAGATATTATCTACGTTGAAGGCTAAAGATGTAAAAATGAAAGAAGAAATATAAAAAATGGAAGAACTCCACAGGAATGAAAATACAAGAATAAAAATGGAGGTGTGTTTTCTTCTCATAGTTAATAATACAGCTATAGAGTTCTATATATATACAAATTCCGTGGTGTGAAAGCTAGAGATATGTATAGAATAAATAATCATGAAGTTCCAATAATGGAGCCTACAATCTCTCTGTAATTCTTGCTATGTCTATCTTTGACTCCTTGCCGTTGCCATTGTTGGGTTTAAAATACCCTACTAGCAAGTGCACTAGTCGAAGGGAGAGCACAAGTAGTCAGTAGAGATCGTATCCACAGAGACAGAGTTATAATTGATCCAAATATTTATTTGTATATGTTTACGGACAATGCAAGAAATTAAAGTTCCGCTCAAGTTAATTGGGTTTACAATTTAATAAGAATGCAAGCCAGAAAAATAAAGTGTTTTTGGAATTTTTTATATTGAAGAATGCAAATGCTAATGCAATTTATCACTAGGCAAGTTATACTAATGCAATGAATTTAAGTAGAAGAATGAAGCACCAAGACTTCGAAATCCACCAAGGGTCAATGATGTGCAAACACAACCAATTCACTCATACATTTATCAATCTGGGTATAACGAATTCGTACCTAAGTCGGTTTTAGCGTACTCAAGCCAATTTCCCTCATGTCAATTACTTGCCATCTTATTGGTCTAGGTTGGATGTTTCTATCAACATTCTAGCCATCTTATTGGTCTAGACATGCATAAGAATTCATGAAAGCTCAATGGAAATAGGATTCATACAAACTTGTTCCAAACCTAATGGAAGCAACAATTGCAATCTAAGGTCCCAAGAAGCATGATTAAATAGATTTTTCACCATCTACAAAATCCATCAAACAAATTCATTCAAAACCCTAAGTGGTGATCAAACACAAAGAGTAGGAAGAATCCACAATAATCATAGAAACTAAAGATTTATACCCAAAAAGATTCACATATAAACAAATCAATTCATACAACCATCATTCAACCCAAGGCTTCATCCTAGCCTTGGTGATAAAGAGTTTAGCTACTCATAGAGAGAGAGAAATAGACAAGCAAAGAGAGAGAAACATATTGGTAGAACCCAAAATTGGAAGAAATGCAAGCCAAGATGAAGAATCCCTCCTTCAAGCCTTGAATCCTCCGTCTTTCCTCTGTTTTTCGCTCCCTGGAACGGCCGTTCGATAAGTCCAAAGTGTGCAGTTTTTAGGGCTTTCGCGAAATAAAAGCTGCCAATTTTGTGCAGGGGCGCCTAGGCGTGTAGGAAATGTGCCTAGGCGCTGCTCTAGAAAATGCAGTTTTCCTGAATTTTTGCATTCTTCCCTGTTCCGTGCATGGCCCGTACCGCCTAGGCGTGTATAAATCACGTCCAGGATAATTTTTAGGCTTATTCTTGCTCTCATCTTGCCCATATTTGCCACCTTTTTGTTCCACACCACCAATTGCCTATCAAAATTCAAGGTAATAGATAAATGTACCGAATTGACAATATCAATGAGATAATAGAGGGTTATTATCACCAAAAATAAGAGGTATATTCATACCTATCAGCCATCTTTGACAATGATCATTAAGTTCCAATAATGGAGCCTACAATCTCTCCATAATTCTTGTTGTGTCTATCTGTCGCTCCTTGATGTTGCTATCTTTGACACCCCCCCACAAGGTGAACGGTGAAAATTGCACACGTTCAACTTGCGTAGAAGATAGTGAAGCAGGTGGGCGGCAATGGGTTTGGTAAGAAAATCACTCGGTTGTTCAACACTAATAATATGCTTCAGCTGTAGAAAACCATCTTTCACCTTTTCATGTACGAAATGACAATCCAATTCAATATGTTTCGTGCGCTCATGAAAGACAGGGTTCGTGGCAATATAAATGGCAGCATGACTGTCACAGTACAAAGTAATAGGGCGGCTGTTAGGATGATGCAAGTTAGTCAATAAAGCTGAAATCCATCTTAGCTCGCTACAAGTATTTGCCATGGATCGATATTTTGCTTCCGCAGAGGAGCGTGAGATAACTGTTTGCTTCTTCGACTTCCAAGAGATGAGCGAATCGCCAAGCATGATTGCAAAACCACTAACGGAGCGCCTAGTATCTGGACAAGAGGCCCAATCCGAGTCACAGAAGGCACGAAGATTGACAGACATGATAGCGGGATAATACAGTCCCTGTTCTGGTGTGCTTTTCAAATAACGCAAGATACGATAACCGGCTTGAAGATGAATATCTGTCGGACTTTGTAAAAACTGACTTAATGCACGAACCGCATAACTGATATCGGGTCGTGTCAATGTAAGATACATGAGATGCCCAACCATTCGCCTATAACTTGAAGGATCAGGTAGAGAAGTACCCGAATAAGCTGA
Source organism: Euonymus europaeus (assembly GCA_963580455.1). Classification (NCBI taxonomy): domain Eukaryota; kingdom Viridiplantae; phylum Streptophyta; class Magnoliopsida; order Celastrales; family Celastraceae; genus Euonymus; species Euonymus europaeus. The sequence continues at coordinate 8,197,221 of OY756957.1, read as the reverse complement.
TAGCACAACAGCCAATTCAATGGGAGAGGTGACTAGCTTAGCATCCAAGAGACCAGCATCATTGATTAAATCCAGTGTATATTTTCTTTGAGTAACGGTCATTCCTGTAGTGCTGCGGCTAATTTCAATACCAAGAAAATATTTTGCTAGTCCTAGATCCTTCAGCTTGAATTTCGTACGAAGATATGCCTTGATCGAATAAATTAAGGATTCATCGGTGCCACCAATAATCATGTCATCAATGTAAATGAGCAAAGCTATGAAACTGTGACCTCTGTGTAATGTGAAGAGAGAATAATCACACTTAGATTGACGAAATCCAAATGTCAAGAGAACTTCACAAAATTTTGCATTCCATTGCCGAGATGACTGTTTGAGCCCATAGATAGATTTGTCGAGTTTGCAAACGAGGTTGGAGCCATTAGAGAACCCCGGTGATTGCAACATATAGACATCTTCATGCAGGTGACCGTTGAGAAAAGCATTTTGAACATCAAGCTGATGCAAAGACCATTTGTGCATAGATGCCATAGCCAAAAATGTCTGCACAGTGACCATCTTTACTACCGGTGAAAAAGTTCCGTTGTAATCAAAACCGGCTTGTTGGTTAAAACCTTGGGCAACTAAGCGTGCTTTGTAGCGATCCAACGTACCATCAGCATTGTATTTGACTCGAAATACCCATTTGGAGCCGATTGCTTTTCGTCCTGGAGGTAATTCAGTTAAATGCCATGTTTTATTTTCCTGCAAAGCTCGAAATTCATCAGTCATTGATAGGCGTGACATTTTGGGATGGATGGAATGGAAATATATTTTCATGAAAGTCCACATCTCTTGTGACAAAAATTTCATGAGTGTCATGATCCATGAGACGATATCCCTTAATCCCAAATGGATAGCCAAGAAAAATGCAAGCCCCACCTCGTGGTTGGAATTTGGATGGAGGACGAGGTAAATTGGTAGCATAGCGTAGACAACCCAGTACTCGAAGAGAGTGATAATCAGGTGGTTTATTGAAGAGTATTTGATACGGGCTGGATTTATCGGTTTGGCGAGAAGGTAGGCGAGTTATGAGATGGACAGCTGTAAGGATGCAATAGCCCCATAAGTTTTCGGAAAGATTAGCGTGAGTTTTGAGAGCGCGGGCAACAGTCAAAATGTGTTGGTGCTTGCGTTCTACAACCCCGTTTTGTTGAGGAGTGTAGGTACAAGTTTTATGGTGAATGGTTCCTTTGGCAGCATAAAAATCATCCATGTTAAATTCCAATCCATTGTCAGTGCGGATGATTTTGATATGGGCCTGAAAATGAGTCGAGGCATATTGAAAAAATTGTTGAAGTAAAGAATGGGTTTCGCTTTTGTGACGCATTAAATAGACCCAAGTTGCCCTACTAAAATCATCAACAATAGTTAAAAAATAACGATAACCATCAATAGAAACAATAGAGTGAGGCCCCCAAATGTCAACATGAATTAAATCAAAATGAGATGAAGTATGGGACACACTTATATTGAATGGTTTACGTTTGGATTTTGCTAAAGGACAAATAGAACAAAATTCAAAAGGAACATTGAAAGGAGAGGGCAATAGAGTACTGGCTGATAACAACGGATGGCCGAGGCGATGATGCCACAACATGGATTTATTTTGAGTAGTTGAAAATGAACTGGCAGCAGCGGTTGATGGTAAAGTGTGCAAGGTTGGTGGTGTGCTTAGAAAATAAAGGTCTCTATGTTCGCTCCCCATTCCAATCCTCTTCAAGGTGCCCAACTCCTGCAAAGTACATGACGAATAATCAAATGTGAGCGAGTAAGTTTTGTCAGCCGTTAATTTGCTAACGGAGATAAGATTAATGGAAAAAGAAGGTACGCACAACACAGGATGTAGAGTAAGGGCAGAGGTGAGATGTATATGACCAATATGGCTAATGACGTGTTTTTCCCCATTGGCAAGAGTCACAAAAGAGTTTGTGATGGATCGTGGAGATAACAAAAATTTTAAAGAGCACACAATGTGATCACTCGCACCGCTATCAATCAACCATGAAATGTGTTTGGAAGGTAGATGCGTAATAAAAGAAGGTTGATATTGAGTAATTGCGTTACCTGCAACAGCGGACACAGAGGGAGATGAAGAAGGGTAATTGCTACCTGAGGAAGGATAAAAGGTAGTTGATGGAGTGTCGGATGGAGAAGGTAATGACTGATTCTGCCCTAAAAAATGCATCAGCTGATTACAAAGTGCTGGTGGTATAGCCAATGATGAGTTTGTAGATGCTGAGTCCATGTTCATAGCAGAAGCTGCATCAATATGATGTGCAAAATGAGATTTTTGATCAGAATGACCATTGCCAAAACACTGCGATTTCTTAGGATATCCAGGTGGAAATCCATGAAGTTTGTAACACTTATCAATGACATGCCCTTGTTTGTGACAATAACGGCACATTGGGGATTCCCTTTTGCTTCTTGAAAATGATTTGGTATTATCATGCATAGGAGAGGTAAATTTGGTGGCCATTGCCACAGAATCTGTTGAATTCTTAGTGAACCCAAGCACAGTAATTTGTTTTTCAGCATGTAAAACCATGCCCAGTGCCTTGGTAACATGTGGGAGAGACTCCATGCTCAATATTTGACTTCGAACCTGTGAGTAACCATCATGTAACCCCATAAGAAAAAGCATAGTGCATTCACGTTGTTGATATGCTGCTAATGCATCTTTGGATCCACAAGTGCATTGTGGAATAGTATTATAAAATAGAAACTCATCCCAGAAAGCCTTGTGTTTGGTGTAGTATTCGGTAACAGTGAGAGAGCCCTACGAAGTTCATAAATTCTTGTTTCATTCGAAGCCGCATAACGGGTCTGTAATTCTACCCATAATTCATGTGGAGTAATAGCACTAGATAAGCTTGCAACAATGTTTGGAGAAATGCAATTTAGTAGCCATGTAACAATAAGGCTATTGCAACTGATCCAAGCCGCAAAGCGTGTCATCAACGAAAGCGCGTTTGTTGCGTGCACTTAAAGCTGTCAAGACATTCCTGCTCCAAACATGATAAGTAGCTTCTCCTTTGAGAACAAGAGAGACGAGTTTAGTGACCGCATAATCGACCGGAGTGAGCATCAAAAAATCTGGTGTTGAGAGGGCAGTGGTTGATGAAGCTGCTCCAATGCCAGAATTTCCATTAGTAGAAATGATAGGCTCAATGGTAGCCATAAAAAAAATGACGGGTCGTAAACAAAAATCAATCCCCCTCCGATACCATGTAAAAATGAAAGAAGAAATATAAAAAATGAAAGAACTCCACAGGAATGAAAATACAAGAATAAAAATGGAGGTGTGTTTTCTTCTCACAGTTAATAATACAGCTATAGAGTTCTATATATATACAAATTCCTTGGTGTGAAAGCTAGAGATATGTATAGAATAAATAATCATGAAGTTCCAATAATGGAGCCTACAATCTCTCCGTAATTCTTGCTGTGTCTATCTTTGACTCCTTGCCGTTCTTTGACAATGATCATTAAGTTCCAATAATGGAGCCTACAATCTCTCCATAATTCTTTTTGTGTCTATCTGTCGCTCCTTGTTGTTGCTATCTTTGACAAAAGATCCACAAAATGTGAAGACAATAAAGACGATTTACAATGCTCGAGAAAAATATCGAGTTACTGAAATGGCGGGGAGAAATCAAATGCAACAACTAATGTATCTGCTAAGTCAGCACGATTACTCATCGTGGTACATGAGTGACAGTGAGTCAAACGAGGTCCAAGACTTATTTTTTGCTCATACTCGTTCCTTAGATCTGTTGCATGCATTTCCTCATATTTTGCTTATGGACTCGACATATAAGACTAACAAGTTTCATATGCCGTTTGGTGTTACTTCTACGGAGATGACATTTTGTGTTGCATTTCTATATCTTCAATTTGAGAAAGAAGATAATTTCACATGGGCATTAAGTTGTTTGAAGGCTGCTATGGATGGGTGTTTATCACCACGGGTGGTGTTGACTGACAGAGATTTAGCACCGATGAATGTTGTTGATCATGTGTTCCCCGAGTCAACTGCTCTACTATGCAAATGGCATATTGGAAGGAATTTAGCAGTGAATTGTAAGAAATTATTTGAATACAAAAATAGTTGGGACAGTTTCAATTCCATGTGGCATTATCTGGAGGACTCTGAAACCGTTGAAGATTATTTCGCAAGGTTGTCATCTATCGAACAATTATTTCACAGGTATCTATCAACAAAATTCTCATTTATAATTTTAGCTTATTCATCGTTCAAATGCATTGACTTATCTATGGAACACTTATTCCCCAGGTATCCAAAAGCAATAAAGTATATCAAATTAGCGTGGCTGGATAAATATAAAGAGAAATTTGTTGCTACTTGGAGTAATAAATCGATGCATTTTGGCAACAGGACTACAAATCGAGCTGAAAGCCAACATGGAAAGTTGAAGAAATATTTACAAAATTAAAGGGGAAATCTTGTGTCTGTCTGGTCACAGGTTCACAGTCTTTTGGACGCACAATCCACTTCTATCAAAGCATCACTCGAAAAAAGTATCAATTTTGTGCAACATGATTTCAGAACTTCAATATTCAACGAACTACGAGGTTCTGTATCAACTGCTGTATTATATCATATTTTGGCAGAGGTGAAACGTTCTAATAATGTTGGTCATTATCCTAACCTATGTGGTTGTCAAATTAAATTGACTCATGGCTTGCCTTGAGCACATGAGATCTCTATGTTCAAGGTGGAAGGTCGTCCAATTCCCCTATCTTTGATTGATCCATTCTAGAGGAAGCTGGACTTCAAGCCCGCCACTACATTGGAGGACGATGATATAAATTGCAATATTGAGGTTGAAATGTTCACTGAAAAGTTTAAAAAACAATCGAGACCTGGTAAATTTCGATTGTTACAGAAATTACGTGAAATTATCAACTCCTCATCCACTTTACTTGTAGAGCCAAAGGTGAAAAAGCAAATTCGTGGCAGGTTCGATTCAAAGAAAAATGTTGAATCAAATGTTGGACAAAATTCTACCGGTACTAAATATGCCGAGGCTAATGATTCTCCAGTATTGAGAAGCCGACACAGTTGTTCATCGACTTTCAATGTCCCGCAGTTTTCATCAACACGGAGGGTTTCGGTCGATGAGAGAATGCATACTAGTTCAATCGATGACAGATTGCATACTGGTTCTATGAATGAGAGAATCTACAGTATTTCAATCTACATTGACCAATTTTTGAGTCATATGCATCCATATATTCTATCTGTGACTGATGTGATTGGTGATGGAAATTGTGATTTTCGCAGTGTTGCATTGGCATTGCAAATGGAAGAAGGTGAAAATGCATGGACCCGTGTAAGATATGATATGCTAACTGAGTTGAACAACAACGCTGATGAATATGCATCCTTGTATGGAGACTGGGAAAGGTTTTCGCTTATAAGACAATCACTGACATTTTTTGAGATATACAGGTCAGCACCGGTGGTACATTGGATGAATTTGCCAGACATGGGTCACTTGATTGCATCATGCTACAATGTTGTTTGCATTGTATTAAGTCAATCACAATCCTTAACGTTTCTTTCTTTGCGGTCTGGCCCACCACCACCATCACAACAACGTGTCATATGTATTGAACATGTTAACCAGAACCATTTTGTGGAGATATCCTTGGTTCCTAATTCTCCAATGCCTCCAATCATGCCTCAATGGGGCGCATTCAGGCATCAATGTGCGGCACAGTGGACTTTATTTTATGAACAAAATTTTCAAGATTATAGACTGATACGGAATCATCAAAAGTATCACAGCCCAATGTGAATTTAGATTCTGATTAATTTGTTTGGTGGTTTAACTCCTTTTATTTAATAAAAACTATTTGAGATTGCTTTTTATTTAATTTCTTTTATTCTATAATAGATCCCACGTGTGCGGCCATCGTCTCATCTCCAAATATAAAAGGAATCATTATGAGATGAGCGGTAGATATTGAAAGTAATTTTATTATTATTGTGGGCCCTGTGTAGCATTCTCCATGCAATTGGCAGCAATGAAAACTTTAGTTCAAAAATTGACTTGATTAGTTTTGCCGGCCCTAGTTAGCCTTCTCCATGCAATTGGCAGCAATGCAAACTTTAGTCAAAAAATGACTTGATTGGACAGCAGCGCAATTGGCAGCAACACAAACTTTAATTCAAAAAATGACTTGATTGGACAGTGATCAGCTTTTGCCGGCATAGGTCTGTATAAGTAAAACACAGCATATATTAAGCAATAGCCCAAAATACTTTTTCATTTCCAATAAATCTCACCAGTCATTTTCCAATATAACCCCTTTGTAGTAGTCATACCAGGTTTTTAAATAGTTTTTGTATGCGTGCATGCTGATGTAATCATGAAATGCATTACAATAATCAATGATGAACCATGACCAGTATCTCCAGTACATACATCACATGCAATCACCTTTCACGGACAATAAATACAACACAACACAAATCAATAGTATAATCACAAATTAAATAATTAATCGCACATCAACACCTCATAAATTATTCGGTCCTATGATACAGTTGGATGTTACTTATGTAGTGCACTTCCGTAATTCCAACAATTCAACTATCAAAGGTTGTTCATGAAATTCATAATAATACATATATACATTAACATTTATTTAAACCATTTATCGTAACTTATTTAAATATTTTATTTAAATTAAATTATGGTCAACACACATGGTGTACTAGTCAACCGGGTCAGGCCAACCTGGTTCTCCTTCTTCTTTCGACAAGCAGGTCTAACAGACCCATTGGGTTTTCTTTTCGGGTCACCACCATTGGTGGTGCAATGGAGGTCACGAATGGCCTTAAATGGTAGAGGAAGGCACGACAAGTCTATCTCAAGTGTCGTTTACCTGAGATGTGGCCGGAGTTCACTAGTTTATGGTTTGAAAGTTCATAGACGAACTACCTCTCCCTCTATTGACGGCTAATCAGTCTCCATTAAATATGAAAATTGGGTCATCGTGCTCACCTTTTCGTTTGCTTCCTTTTGGTGCTAGTCTTGTCTCCAATAGTCGCAGAAGGTGGAATCTTTTTCTTTCTGTCGCCGTCGTCTTCTGTAGAGAGATACCAGTCTCTAGGGTTTCCCTTCCTTGGTTCCTGTGCCTACAATTTATATTTATTTTTAATTTATATTTCATTTTTACCATCTTGCCCTTGCCCTTACCACGGATTACGCTATATACCTATTTATATTTACAATCTTGTCATTATTCTTTTTATTATTATATTTTTGTATGTAATTTTCAGAATTCATAACAAATTAATTTCAACTCCGATTCAAGTGATTCTTGTGCTCTTAAATTTTATTTTTCTTGTGAATTTATTAAAAATACTTTGACCCTATATAAGTTTTTCTCTAAATCAATTCTAATTTGTCTTAATTTTCTTGTATAATGTGTCGATCTAAATCCCTAAAAATTTCCAATGTAGTTTAGGTCAGGGTGTTACAGGAAGAGTACTTGAAGCGGTTATCATTTCAGGGAGCCATATAGAAAAAAAATGTACACATTCCTCGAATTATTATGTCCGCAAATGAATCCAAGTGGCCATTTAGTTTGAAACAAAGAAAATTTTCATTTCGATTATGCAACACTTTGACAATTAATAAAAGCTAAGGGCAAAAATTAAACAAGGTGGGTTTATACCTTCTGAAAATAGTATTTACTCATGGGAAATTATACGTTTCAGCTTCACCTGTAACCACATGTAAAAGACTTACGATACTGATAGGAGGTCATAGTAAAGATGAGATGATGTATACTAAAAGTATTGTCTACTATGAAATATTTGACGAAGTTGAACAAGGTGTTTCATACTTCGTTAAACTATATTTTTTCTCTACATGTATATATTTTATAATAAGGATCTCACTTCCTTTAATTTATATATATTTTGTATGTTTTCTCTAGATATTCGAGATATTCAACACTAGAACATGAAATGCACTCCTATTATCAATGATAAAGTCATAGTGGTAGAATTTTGCATATTTGAAAAATATGTTGAGCGATTGGTGAAAATCCCATCAAGTGAGCTATGTACTCTTCCAACATCTAACATGATCATTATCCCTCCAATCATGGAAAAACTTTGTGCCCATAAATATGCTTTTGTTGTCTCAATCAGTGATAAAGGTGATTACTTACAAAATGTGAGCTCAATGTATCACAAGTTTATCAAATCTCTCTGCTCAAAGAAGGAAAAAAGAACACTCAAGATGGAAAACAAACTCAGAGCACTTTGGATTCATCATTAGTAAGAATTGGACATTATCACTCCAAGACAAAGGATTAAAAAATTGAAAATTGAATGCTCAAATTAGATAATCTAGAATTATCATATATAAAAAACTTATGGGCCCAAATCCACCTACTTCCCATGAAATCATAGGGACAGTAGCCAGTTAACAATGTCAAAATTATTTCTCAAAATTCTCATGCACAAAACTACAAAATGAAACAACTACTTACAACAAAAAAAGGTCATTATGTGTATATATATATATATATATATATTCAATATCACATGTCCAAATCCATATAAAATATTATTTTTTCCCAAAATACTTAGGTGAATTACATTGGTCCAAAATTCATATACAAAATAATTACAATGCCACTTAGACATCTATGGTCAACCACCGAAAATATTAGCAAAACACAAGATCTCAACTTACATACCATAATACCAACTCATGATCTTGAATTTCAAATTTCATCATCGGCTTCAACCAATATCTAAGGTCAAAACCACCACTACACAGCCCATTTACAACTTAAAATCAATTGCAAGTAAACTCAAGATAATTTCTTATTATTTAACAATTTTACTGATGGCTCAACATTATCCTTGGAAGCACACTGTGTGGTAAATCTAGCACAGGACCTCTTTGCACAAGATGACTCTCCAGCATCAACCCCACTTCTAAACCCAATGCCACAAGTTTTCATCATCTAGAAAACATAAAATTTAGACATATTCACTTCAGATAATTAAGGAACAACAAAATATAAAAATATAAAACCATCAATCTTAACACTGTTTGGCACATTTCGACGACCTCGATTTGATCCCACTGAGGTTAATGAGTCTAATTTGGAAACAGCAAAACCTGTGGTTGAAGAGGAAATCTCTCCAATTGTTAAAATATGGCAAGACAAGCAAAAACTATGAAGCATTCAGGCTAATAGGTGAAACCCTATCATCACCCTCTATCTTTAGAAGAAAATGATTCATTATTGATTGTAGAATAAACAACGAAAACCTTCACAGAACCCTCAGGAAAATTCATTATAGCCATTATTAGAAAATCATCATCATCTACTAAATCAAACACACCATTACAAAACAATGAAGAATTGCTTAAGTGCTTAAGAGACAGAGAATCCACATCTACATGAACATGCCATTTCAATTAAAGTAGGAAAAGAGCTCTATTCCATAAATAAATACTCATAAGGGAAGAGGTCTTCAGACAATTGTTATAATATTCCTACAAAAGTAAGTATTTCATGTAATTCTTCTAGTGTAACTACTTCAGACAGGTTGTGGCATAAAAGACTAAGGAACTTCAACTACCAAGACTTGAAAGTCCTATCTAACAAGGAAGTAGTACGAGTGATGCCAAACAAGGTAAACAAATCAGGATATCACATGAGAAGATAAGTAATGTTAATTCTTCAACCTGAGTTGCATCACATAGATTTTAAGGGATATACCCAAGTTGAAAGTCTTGGAGATAAGAAATATATTCTTATCATAGTAAATGATTTTTCAAGATACTCATGAGTAAGGTTTTAGCATAATATAACTAAAATATTTTATGCATTTTATGACCTATATCTTCTTTTGGAAAATAAGAAGAAAGATGATGCTTTTCATTTGATTAAGATTAGGCCAAATTATATAACTGAATTGAAAATGACAAATTTAATATTTTTTGCATGAATTTTTAGAATCAAAACGAGTTTTCTGCTCCACGGCAAAATGGTGTGGTGGAGACGAAGAATCGAGTTTTACAAGAAATTGCAAGAATTATGATGCATATAAAGAATGTTGCACAAAGGTTTTGGGCTAAGGCAATAAACACTTCATGTTATATTTCCAATCGAGTCATATGATACTTGTGACAAAACTCACAAATTATGAACTTTGGGAAGGAAAGAAGCCCACTATGAAATACTTCAAAGTGTTTGAAAGTAAGGTTTTACTTTTCAAGATAAGGAAAACATTTGTATGTTTGATACTATAGGTGATGAAGGTATTTTCATGTGATACTCTCTGAATAGTTAAGCTTATCATTCTTTCAATAACAAAACCAGAACAATGATGGAACATCAAATATTTTTATCTATGATGATGTGTTTGCTAGTGTTGTTAAACAAGATGATGTATCTCAGTTAATAAATGACAAAGCATGTCAAATGGTGAAAAAGGGTTTTGAACATTCTAGTGTAATTTCACAGCTGGTTACTTCATCACAAGCTGAACATGGAGAAACATTCGATGTGTCCTTGAAGAATCATAATTCAGCACAACAGATTGATGAAACCATGAAGCAATCTATCTCAGATGTGCTTGAGCCTTCCAAACGTGTGGAAAAAATCATCCACAAGATCAATTTCTTGGAGAAATAATTGCTCCTATAAAGACAAGAAACAAACTTCAAAATTAGGTAAGTTACTTGCGCTATTTGTCTCGGTATGAGCCAAAATGTGTTAAAGATGCATTAAATGATGATTCATGGGTAAATACAATGCATCAAGAGTTAAATCAGTTTATTCGCAATGTTAAATCAGTTCATTCGAATTATGCTATCAATTGCTTACTTGGTTTTAAGATGTTTCAAATAGTTGTGAAAAGTACATTTTTAATGGATTGTTAAGCGAAGAAGTGTATGTTAAGCAACCTCAAGATTTTGAAGATTCAATTCATACTTCACACGTGTATAAGCTTAACCGTGCTTTGTATGGTCTAACACAAGCCCCTAAGCCTTGGTATGAAAGACTCACAAATTTTCTCTTGAGTACAAGATTTACTAGAGGAACTTTTGACAAGAGATCTTTTGTGAAGAAGGATCATAAACATATTTTGGTTTCTCAAATATATGTCGATGATATCATTTTTGAATCAAATTCTATTTTTTCTCACAAGAGTTTGGTGAGTTAATAAAATTTGAATATTAGACGAGTATGATGGGTGAATTAACCTTTTTCTTAGGATTTCAGGTGAAGCAATCCCAAGAAGAGATATTCATCTCTCAAACCAAGTATACAAGTAACTTGGTGAAGAAGTTTGGTATAGCTTCAAGTAAGCCAGCTTAAACACCTATGAGTCCAAGCACTACACGTTAAGCAAGGATACTATTGGGAAGTCTGTGGATCAGACTTTATAGAGTAGTATCATAAGAAGTCTATTTTACATGATTGCTAGTAGGTCTGACATTTCTTTTAGTGTTTGTATTTGTGCTAAGTACCAAGCAATCCTAAGGAATCACACTTGACGGCTGTGAAAATAATTTTCAAAATATATTAGTGGTACTCTAGACTATGAAATTTACCATTCCAAGAACACTAATGCTTCTTTGGCAGGCTACTTGGATACTGACTGGGCAGGGTGCATTGATAATCAAAAAAGTACTTCAAGTGGATGTTTCTAAATATGAACTAATCTTGTAGCCTAACATAACAAGAAGCAAAATGTCATCTCTCTGTCCACAGTTGAAACTGAATACATAGCTATTGAAAGTTGTTATACTCAATTTCTTTGGATGAAACAAATACTTAGTGACTACGGACTGGTACAAGAAAGTATAACCATATTTTGTGACACTATGAGTGCCATTAATATATCCAGGAATATTGTCCAACATTCTAGAACCAAGTATATTGACATTCGTCATCATTTCATACATGATCTTGTTTAAAGCAATACTATGAAACTTGAGTAAATAGCTACTGAAAATCAATTATTTGGCATTTGTACAAAACCTCTAGACATGTAATGGTTTTTGTTCCTAAGAAAAGCACTAGGGGTAATTACAATAGAATAGATTTTCAAATAACTTGAGGTAACATTTGTGTGGGATATATGATTAATTCTTGATCTATGATTGAAGCATTGATTGTTTGATGTTACCTCTGTATGTGCTTACTGCTAAATGGCTAATCCGTTATGAAATTGAAAAATCATGTTATTAGCCATAGGTTGTTTTTACAAATCTCTACTTGTGAACTATGATTAACATAATACTTGAGATTTTTCTTAATAGTTCTATTGAACTATTCTTTGAAAAACCTATGAAAAGTCAATCTTTTGTATTATGTTATATCTTGATCTAAAAAGTTTTAAAGATTCACACACATATGCACATGAACGAATAACATGTATCAGATTTCAAAGACATGACAATGGAGTAGGAATACCATTTTCTTGAACACATCATATGGTAACTCTCTCTTATCCATGTATGATTTCATTTGATTCAGATTTGTAAATCTAAAAATTTCATCCATGAAACCAATTTATCTTGATTTTCTAGTTTATTTGCAATCTCTTTTATGTCTTTTCATTCTCTAGGATGACCTAGCAGCGTTCTTGGCAGCTATTCTATTCAAGTTTGCAAGTCCAAGGGAGAAGTAAGATGCTATGTAACCTCAAATGTTCACTGCTATGTAATTTCTTATGCCTACATCGTTTAGGCCCAAGGGCAATTTTGTGATTTGACACTTTGTTTTTTACTTTAATATGGCACGACTTTTTTGGGGAAAGTGAATGAATGGGTATTTGAATTTATTAACAGGTAGGACTCTTCAATTGCTAAGAACTCTTTGCCTACTCCACTTTTTACTCTTTGTTTAGTGTCTCTCCAATCTCTTTGTCCTCCATGGCTTCATGCAAATGAGTTACCAGAGGTTCTGGTTCCACCTCTAAGAAAGTGAAGAAAACAAAGGAGAAAGATGACACTCTGGTTATAAGATTCTTCAGTCTTGACGCAAAAGCCATCTTCTCGAGCACACTTAAGTCCCAAGCCCTTACCACGTATTGAGAGGAAATTCTTGTTCTCAAAGATATCTTTCGTGTGTTTCAGTCTCGGTCATGGTCTCCTATTACTGCCTTAACAGGTATGGCTTGCTTGAGTCTAGTAAGGGAATTTTATACAAACATATCTGTTAGGGAGATTGAGGATAAAGAATTAGGGTTAATAACTGGCTTCATTCGTGGGTTAGAATTTTCTTTCTCTAATTCCACAATTTCAAAATTTTGAATGTTCCACTTGTTTCTGATCCTAAGTTTGACATTTTTGAGTTACCCACTGACCCACCATTGCCTGAAATTTATCAATATCTCAGAGAGGGTGATTTTGAGCTTGTTAATGAAAAATTGCCTCACAGGTTTCTTAAGTCTAGTCATAGGCTACTTGCATAAGTTTGTCTGTTCCACAATTTTGCCTACAAAACATCATGGAGAGTTGACTGAAAGGTATTGTAAATTACTTCATGTTATTCTCACATGAACGTTTATTTGTTTGCCATCTTTGATTTTCAATCATATGATGGTAGTTAATTCCTATAGGAATTGTTCTTTCAAACTTCCTTATGGTGTCATTCTTACAAAAATGTTTGCTTCAAAAGGAGTCGAAATTGTTTCAAATTTTCATCCACTTAGACCTCCTATCTCTGTACAAACTGGTGTGCGCATTCAATCTCAAATAGTCAAATCTCAAATCAAACCCAAGTTTGTGTCCCAATCAGTGTCTAAGTCTTCCAAGCTTTCTACTGGCAAAGTTTCGATTCCTCCACCAGCTATCCAAGTTACTGCCCCTCCAGCTCCTATAACCTCGGATGTGTCTTTCTAACTCACTGCATTGACAACAACTCAGGTGTCCACTTTGTCAGACCAAGTGTATAAGCTAAGTCAAATAATGGAAAGTCTCTCTGCACAAGTTTTGGCTAAATTTGAGTCATTCATTGAAGCTATTCATGCTATCTTCTCCAAGCTGAATGAGTTGTCCAATGCAAAACAAATACTTGCTTCAAATATGGATTATCTCATGGAACGCGTAGATTATGGAATTGAACTAGAAGGAATACATTACATTGACATTCGTGGCCGTATGGAGACCATGCAAAAGGAGGTAGGCGAACGTGTTGACATCCTCAATGGTTTCAAGCTTCGGGCTAGGGCTCGTTGATTTCTTTTGTGATAAAAAAGAGGAGATATTTTGTGTTGATGCTGATGTTCCAATGTGAATATATGTTCAAGATAATATTTGAATTTTTTGTTAGGATGATTGGATGACTTTTAGTTTATGTTTTCATTTTTAGATGTTTGATTGGTACTTCTGATAAATTATATATGCTGCTAGAATGTTGGTATTATGATGTTTTTGTTTCAGTTTAGCAGTGTTATGTTTGTGGACTAATGACTTAATGCAAATGATTTGGTTTATCTTTTGATATGGTTGCACATTCGTATGTTGTACTGGTTACTGAATTTATTGGTCTGAAAATGCTATGCTAGTTGGGTTGTAAATTTTCCTATGGTAATTAATGTGTTAGGTTGGTATGATGAGGGGTTGATTTATGTGTTGAGGCGGAGAAGTTTATTGGTTGAGGGGGGAGTTTCTAAAAACTATAGGTTCTAGTTATGGTTGGGTTATATAAGTGTTTTTTATCACACAAGTATCAAGGGGGAGATTGATAGGATAAATTATCCTTAGTTAAATTATACATGTGTGATAAGGTGTTTTACTCAAACTTGATGTAACTTCATGTAATTTATCATGAAGGCTCCAGATTACTTGAACCAGTGAGTATTTGAGTATGTGTAGAACTCTATGTGTACAATGACTTTGGTACACTTTTTTGTGAGATTTAATTGATTTGGATTTTATACTAATCAAAAGATAACACTGAGGTGATTGTGTTTAAGATGAACTCCTAATCTAGGGATCACTCAACTTGTTATGATTTAGATAGACTTTCTATGGGATAAATGTTGGATAGAAGTTGAACTTCTTTATTGTGGTTAATATTATTTTAACTTTTTTTATTGAGATAAAAATCTATGAGTCTTATCTTCATACAAGTTTTCTATTATCTGCTAGAGATAATCATGATCAACATCTATCTCAATCTATAGAGGACCTGGATGCCTATATGAGAAGACATTCCATAGAGATCAACATACCAAAGCTATAAGAGTTTTTTTCTTTTTTTTGTGATATTGAGAGTTTGTGTTTGAGAGCTTCGTGTGTTATGTTTTTCCTTTCTCTGTAAGATTCATATGAGCATGTCATGTATGTATTAAACATGAGAGATATTTGAGTGTTGTTCATTCGATCTCTCAAGTCTGATGTAGCTAAGAAAGAAAAAGAACAAGGTTATGCACAATTGGTGTAACCTACGCAGGTTACTTGGATCCTACATCAAATGCAAAGTCTCTTAGAGATGTCAAAAGCAAATTTAAATCATCATTGGTGTGATGATTTGGTTCAAAGTATATACTTAGTCAAGTTGTACAATTGAGTCGTAATAAGTAAAGATAGATTGTAAACTTTTTTTTCTATAGTTTATTGCTTTGAAAAGTTAATCACTTATAAATTCAAGATTTTTCCTAGTTAAAGTTTCCTTATTAAAATTATTAAAATTGTGATGTTGTTATTTGTTTTATTATCTTCAATTGTTTTCCTATTACGTTAACTAACATCTTGACAGAGATTGTCATATTCTCAAGTTGCAAGAGGTACTATTCTCCTACAATCAACTTTAATTAGGATCTTTGTTTTATAAAAAGATAACCGTATGTATTTCTTTGGGTCAGCAGAAATTCTCAAATACTCTATAGAGATCAACAATACTTGCTCTGCATTTCTGAAAAGCGAATCAGAAGATACCGAAGAACAAGAAAAGAGTCGAGGATAGATGGTCCATTAATACGAAAAAAAACAAGAGGGACAAAGCAGAAATTATAACTTTCGTAATAACTGCACAAGGAAAGCATTTGTAACAAAATGTAGTAGATCAACAAGTCAGTCAATCAAACATATTTGAATTGGTTCTAATGTGCTGCATCTTCTTCTTCGCAGAATTTCGTGTATTCCGTCGGACCCATCAAGGATTCTAATTCTGCTGGTTTGCTAGGCTTCACCTTGATCAGCCATCCTTCTTCATATGGGCTTGAATTTATCTTCATTATGCACACGAGTTTCAAAATTAAAAACCAAATAGAAAGATAAATAAAAATAAATGAAAAAAAGCTGGATGCAGAGGACCAAAAAAAAGACATGGCGGCAAGGTGAAGGAAATGCAGAATGTCTCAACCATGGTTTCTGTAGTTTCAAGAATTACCATTCCCGGTGATTCAGTAAGCTTTGTGTTGACCTGAATAACTTCTCCAGAGATCGGGGAGTTTATATCACTAGTTGCTTTCACACTTTCAACTGCTCCAAAGCTGCTGCCTTGGCTAACTGAGGATCCAGTATCTGGCAGCTCCACAAACACCAATTCTCCGAGATGGTCCTGTAAACAATGTCTAGTCTTAATTAACTAACAGGTTTCTGACTATGTATCTCTCTATGAATTACATTACAATGCTGTGCCATTTATATATATATACAGCATCTCTCAGCAGGAAGGACAATGTACTGACACATTCAACATGAAAATCAGAAATCCAAATGTCACACGTTAAAACAACGAAAACAGCCTCTCCACCATCACCTGTCCTAATGGGATCCTTGTGCACTAGATTTGTCTTAAAAAAATTCATTTCATATACCAAATCCAAGACAAGAGATGCCCATGTCTTTCCTTTTCCCTTCCCATAACTCTTTTGTTTAGGCTCCACGCTGAATCACTGCTCATATTTGTGTTCACTGGGGTTGTCAAAACACACCCATTTCACCAATTTAAGGGGAAAATAGAAAGAAAGTAGTAATGGAAGCTTATAGTTCACAACTTAATACCCTCTAGGCTTCCACAATCATTCAGTGAAAGGGCATGTCCCAATCAATTATAAACAAACAATTATGTAGGGCGTTCCTACATTCTTATACAGTATTAGGTTGAACAATAAGAGTGTTGAGCGGAAAACAGAGAAGTAATAACCTGAGCATGATCACTGATGCCAATTGTAGCTACTGAATCTTCATGCTTCACCCATTCATGTGAAGTTGCATACTTCAACCCATCCAGAACTGCAATTTCAACATCGTATACTCAGATAAACCCTCGATTCTTCCACACTAAATTCCAATAAAAGAAAGGAAAAAAAAACCCACAAAACATATTACTCAGAGCTAAGTTCTATACGCTAATTCTCGATCAAAAGCTCAAAACTTGTTTGCTTTAGGAGATTGCAATTTGTACATACATACATACATACATACATACATACAATGCAGAGATGAGAAGAGAGAAAGCAAACCCATTGAAGGGGAAGAAGAATACCAGTAGAGAAGCATCGAGATAGGGAGTATGCAGGAGCTAAGCGAGTTTTGGAGGCGCGAGATATTTTCAGTGCATTGGCTGTAGAAGAAGCCCAGATTGCGAGTGCCATTTTATCTGCTCTAGCTTGGTTGGCTCCAAACCTTCCTTTAACTCGTGAGTGCAGAGAGAAAAAACTGCGTATATGTTGTCCTCCTGGGTTTATCTTAGATGAATGGTTGGCAACAAAAGCCTCATCTAAAGGCCATGAACAGTTGAACACAATGTGATGTCCCCTTTTAACTTTTAAGAGATTCACAAACAGATCATAGATATTTCATGGGCTGGGCTCGAATCTCGATTTGGCAGATAGGTTTTAGTTGGGCCAGCCTCGACAAAAAGAGTCATTGTTAGAAAAATGTTCGACTTGAATGTGTCTAGATAATCCAATCCTACATGGCACGTCACATGATTTGCATGTAGGTTTTTTTTTTTTGAACTTTAAAAAATGTGTCTCTTTCATCCGTTATTACCTGAAAAATTGAATGTTAAAACCAAAAAGTGCTGACACACGATATTTACGAGAAAAAATCTTGGATGTTTAAAGTCACAAACCTTTAAAAAATCTAATATTCAAATAGGTTATAAGAATGTCTCTAGAGCTAGTACTCAGATCACGTACAATAGTTTTTTGCTCAAGTCACTCGATACACCCTACCACAAGTAGATCCTTCTATACAGTGCCTAAAATCGTACTGAAGTTTTCAAGCTCCAAGAACATATAAGAATGCCCAAAAAGTGTAATGCAAAAATGATCAAAATCATTGAAGAACAAACTCGCTCAAAAATAATAGCTTTTGGTTCAGAATATGCAAGTAAAAGATTTAGGGTAACAATAGCTTTCATTTCAGAATAGGCGAGTAAAAGAATTAGGGTTACTTGGTTACAAAAGGCTATATATATGACATGCATATAAACCAAGAAAATCCTAGATAATGGCCTAAAAGATATGCTCAATATTGACCCATAAATTTAGTAAAAAATTGTGTCATAATCTTGGAATCAATACCATAAAAGATAAAGAAATACTTCCTTAATGTAAGGAGATGATTATCTCTAAATAGGAAAGGATATAACTCTTTAAAAGAAGAGATAATCATTTCTAAAACAAACTTGATTTTATTTCAATCAATCAATTTAATAAAATAAAATCAGTTACCAATTAATACATAAACTCAAATCGCGTAAAACTCAAGATGCAAGTTTCCAAAACTTGATACTTATTTAAGCTACGTGAAGCTTACCTAGAATTACTGTGAATTCATGTAGGGTACATGTAGGTTACATGACAGCATCGTTGATCTTCTGCTTTAAAACAGCTTGCATTCTAACGTAATGTGAATCTCAACTATTTTAAATTGATATTTACAATGTCAAGCATAGTGTCATTAAATTTCCTAACAAACTCTCCCTTGACACTTGCTTGACAAAATCCAAAACAAAATCAATCTCATAAACCCAACTAGTTCAATCTAGAACTTCAATGTTTACCTATAACATCATTTCAGCTCACAAACACATTAGCAATATAATCATGTGTAGCACACCGCACACCCATCAAGAAATAAAAATCATCAAAGCATTAGTCACAGTGTCATTATCACTCAAAATATCATTCATTCATGAAAAACCAATCAATTTGTCCATATGCATATTATGCAGATTATTCAACCCATCATTACAGTGCAGTATGTAAAAACAACTATCCAAAACAACAACACACAAACAACATGATATACTTCCACACATTCATATAAAAACACAATAACAAATTCAGGCAATTTAATCTTCACATCAAGATTCACATTCACATCAACATCAACTTCATACTCTCCCTAAAGACATTAATCACTAGGTGCAATGAAACATGAGCACATAAAAACAGTCAAAGATGATTAATCAATCCATACTCTAATCAGTCCAATATTCACTCTTCCTTTTTGTCAAGTAAGTGACAAACTAATAATGTTAGTGAGAGTAAGTTGCAGCAGCCTTGAGAAACTGTGAGACATCAAGAATTTCATACTACAACAAAGTATAATGATTATGCAGTTCTTTCTCAGATGAGAAAAAAGAAGGAATCCTAGTTCTTTTGTGAGACGAAGCAATCTTAGATTCTTAGGAGACTAGAGTGGTGGCAACAGGAATGGCATCAATAAAAAGGAAGACTTAAAGGAATGGGTTTTGGGTGTTATTGGAGAAGACAAAACAAAAGTGCGGACCTTGAGGACAAGAAGCCTACATAGAGGACAAAAGTGGAAGTTATATGGCTTGGACAATAAGACATATTAGCTAAAAGGATGTTGCATGGCCTTAAGAAAGCCTACATGAATGTTGCATGCAATCAAACACACACAAATATTTAGCAACCATATCACACATAATTATCAAAATATGAAGTTAGAAATCAAGGACTCATCCTTATCAACTTAATTGCCAAATATCATGATGTAAAAGATACTACCTCATAGTTCCATTATACCCACCATATGCATTTAGTCAAATGTTAATTCAGATCATGAGTGTGTGTTGCTCAAGGTATTCATACTAAGCAACAAATACATGTCATAGTTAAAGTTTTGAATCAATCATAAACTCAAGCACACTCATAAGATACCTCCAATTTTTCACATATTTTCTTTTTCTAATAAGATCCTTTTCTTTTCTCTTTTCATCATTTTTTCCTTCATACAGGACTAGGTAGTATTTTCTAATTTTGAACTCATTTGAGTTTTTAGATATAAAAGAATGTATTGGTGGCTTTCACCCTAGTCAAAGACATTGTCTTTCATATGAGCCCATAGAGTACAAACACAAGAGCGGTTTGAGATAAATCTAGCACACTTGTATGATATGGGAGATCTAAGATACCTGAGTTTAGTGTTTTATAGATCTGAGTATCATTAAAAGTGTTTCATGTATACTATAAGTGAAATCCATAAAGTAGGCATGAGTACACAGATCTATAAGTCAATAGAAGACTAAATTGAATTTATCCTTGATGTCATCACACCACATGAACAAAAAAATAATGTACACATCAATCAAAGCAAAAACATGCAATAGGAATATTATCACACAAACACATAACCTATTCTACCAAATTATTCTACTGGATGCATGTCGGAGGGAATCAAGGGGGATCAACACTTACAGATTTCCTAAGGAATTTAAATCTCTATAGATCAAGAGGCTTAGTGAAAAAATCAGCTAGTTAAAGATCAGTAGGAACATAGTAAAGGAGAGAACCTGGTCTTCTACTATAGTGTACCCCTATGCTATCAAATGTGCGTTATTTCGAGTAATTAATTTATCCTCGTCAGTTTTGTCCTTAAAAATTCATTTAGTACCAATGACATTCACATCATTATGTGTAAACTGATTCAATTCTTCATGTATGGTAGATATCCAACAATCATCATGTAAAGCATCACCATCAACTTTTTTAGATTCAATTTGAGACATATAACACAAAAATGTTACCTCATTGAGATGTTGTCGATGAGTTTTCATTGGGGCATGAATGTCTCATATTACCTGATCCTTAGGATGATGAAGTTTCCTCAGGTGCACTTTCAATTTTTGTAGACTCTAATGTAGGCTGCATGAATTCTAACCTAGCATCTCTGGAATCTGATGTAGGTTGCATGAACTCTGACATAACATCTCTGGAGTCTGAGGTAGGCTGCATGGACTTTGACCTAGCTTATCTGGATTCTAAATTAGGCTGCCTCGAATCTGATGTAGGCTTCCTAAGATCTATATGCACATCTTCACTTGAATTTGGGAGACTATTTTTTAATCTGTGTGGTGATGATCTAACCTGCTTCACAGCCAACCTAATGCCTACAATTGATTCACTTAAAATCTCTATCATGTCTTGTACAATCATATTAAGAACTTGACAACAACATCTCATGTGCATATGAGCACCACCAAACACAAGCCCCTTCTAGAAAGCCTTCCTTTGAAAATGTCAATGGCTTTGTCATTGGTCGAGACATTATCTTTCGCTATTGTGAATACCTTATCAATCACTCAACAAACACTTCTCCAAAGCTTTAGATATTGTGTCATCCCTATGCTTGGCAATTTGATGAAAAGAGAAGATCCGTTTGTGCAAATTCCAATCATTATCCATAAAGTGGGCAGTGATCACCATGTAATTAATATTTTGGATGGAGGTTCAAGTGTCCATAGTGAGAGACACTAACCACTCAAAACACTCTTAAGCTTTCCTTTCGCCTCTAAAAAAAATTCAAGACACCTTGAGCAATCGTCTTATGACAAGGCATAATAAATTGAGAGCATATATTGTGAATAAACACTCAAAAAACCTAGTCCCTCTACAATACTAAATAGGTGTTCATATCAAATTATCATTTTTATCAATTTATTGCTAACACAATCCTTATCATAATGCAAAGGAACGAGCTCACCCTTGGGGTTAGTTGACAACAATGGTTGCTCGGTATCACGCTTGTCCTTCCTAAAAGGAGATTTTAAGCAAGTGTTGAACACGTGATGTCTCATGGATACTCTTCGACCCACATGGATACTCTTACATCTTGAAATAATTACAAATTTTCATTAATGGTTGGATAAGTATGCCATCTTGATCTGTCTTGTATGTAAAGTGTTTCCACACTCCAAAGGTTTTCTTTCCTAGCTTAAATATTGAGGGTTGTGTTTGTGTAGACTTTGTTGGTTGGTTCACACTTGGTTGAGACTGCATAGGAATAGGACCTTCAGATTGAAAACCTTGAGGAGGAAGAGGTGTTTATGGTTGTAGGGTTGAGGTTGTAGAAAATGTTATTGAACGTAGCTTTTTCATTCTTTAAATGGAAATCATTCACAATAATCATTAATCAATAGCAGTGATAAATGAACTCCATGGCTTAGCAATATCAACCAATAACAAAAGCTGAACCCTATTGACGTACAAAAAAGAAAAATGCAAGTCTGCCATGTTTATTTCTTCTAACATCCACGATTCATAAGTGCACAAAACAAAACAAACAAATAAAATTAAGAAAATAATCTAAACCAACAAAACCCACTTCATAATATAGCAATAAGCACAATCACAACCCCCAAACTTCCTAGTCAACAAGTACAAATTATTTCAATCTATAGAAGAAGCAAAAATAAACCCACATTAGGTAATAGATGAAGTAGAATAAATCAGATCCCGAAATGAACAAAGTCATATGAACCAGAACCAATACCCACTGAGAATAAGAGATATCCATGACTAGTGCTCAAAGGGAAGTTAAAAGAAGGTCAATATATAAAAATGGAGATTTGGCGGTAGAGGGAGAGAGAGAGAATCATAGACAACATACGAAACTAAAATCGAAATTAGAAGGCTGAAAGGTTTGAACTTTCAAGTGTTGAACTGTTGAAGACCGAAGTGGATTGCTCTGCAACTCTGTTGTCCGTGTCTGCCTTGTCGCAACTCTCGATGTTGAATTGCTAGAAGTTTAGGGTTACCTAAGTGGGGCTCCTGCGTTAGACAATAAGGAATTAATCAATTAAGGCAGTTTGTAGACAATGGGTCGATTGGTATTATCACCCTGACAATTCAGGACAGTTGTCGGGCCGATAATGGGTCGATAATCTATAATATCGACCCATGCCAGCCCTAACAAGATTAGTATACTACAGTAAAATTTGAAGAACAAAATCAATGTATTGCAGTCAAATGTTGGTTCTTGACTCCAAACCAAGAACACTCAATCAAATGTTAGAAATATCCATTTATTCAAGATATCGACCTAATCAAATCCACCAAATATCCAATTATTTTAACTAAACCCTAGGTATGACTCAACATGTTAACCCAAAATACCCAATCATTTTAATGCTATATTCTCTATAGAACTATAAAAATGTTGGAATTTATAAGTGTATATAACATGAACGACGTTGTTTATTTTCATTTTCCCCTCGAATTATGAAACAATGTAAAATAATATCACAATATTTTCGCTATATCAATGTAAAACATGGCAAATGTATTTCACAAGATAAAACAATGTAAAAAAATATCAATGTATTTCATTAATAAAAAAATGTAAAACAAGTTCAAGGAATTTCAGTAGAGAAAACTATGTAAATCCATATCAAGATAACAAGATCATTACTATAGTAAAGTTTGGAGAACAAAATCAATGTACTACAGCAAATGTTGATTCTTGACTCAAAACAAAGAACCCTTGATCAAATGTTGGAAATATCCATTTACTCAAGATATCAACCTAATCAAATGCATCAAATACCTAATTACTTCAACTAAACCCTAGATATGACTCAACATGTTAACCCAAAATATCCAATCACTGTAATGTTATATTCTCTATAGAAATATAAAAATGTCATAATTCATAAGTGCATATATCATCAACAATATTATTTTTTACAGTTTTCCCTTGAATTAATCAAGAAAATTGAAGATAGGAATGATTTTCAGTGTCAATAGACTACATTACTTTGTTCTTAGCGTTCTTCAGCAAAATATTCCAAAAATTAGTGCAGAAGGTTAGATATGGAGTAGAATGGTATTGTTGATCATCATGCAAAGCTTTAAGGAAATGAAATGGGGTTGGAAGAAAATTGAAGAATAAATGAGGTGGTTCTCGCAAAAACCAATGGCAAGAAGCTTTTGTAAGGGTAACCGTGCACGATTTTTGATTTTGAATTTCAAAAATCCAAACCAAATTTCTACATTGACTATCTACATAGCAGTGCCACAATAGATTAGGTATTTTTGGCCCCCTAAAAATTGGGTCATGTAGCAAAACTCTTACGCCTTCATTTGGTTGAGAGGTGGACAGCTTCCAACGCTAGTGTCAAACGTTGTGCACCGCTATCTTTCAAAACAAGTGCTAGAATGGTGGCTTATAAGCCAAAAGACACCGCCCAAAATTCCATCACTCATCATACGAGCTTTTACAAGACCGTTATGTCCTTTCTCCTCCACTGCCCCTCAAAAGAATAACTTGTGATCTTTTTTTTTCAAATTTTTTGATTTTTAATTGTCAGTCCCACCTTAAAGATAAGGATGACTTATATTATATAAATAAAAATAATATTAATTAACTTATATTACATAAAATAATGTTAATTGACTTACATTGTAAAATTTTAATTTTAATTATTGACAAATAACATATGGTGAATTGTTGTCAGTGTTAGTGTTCAATATTTATGAAAAATCAATATTACCCATGTTATTTTGAAATATGTGTGGATAATTAAAATATGAAAATTTTGATAGCTATATTTATGTTAAATATTCTAACAAACTCATTTGATTATAATTTAAAACTTATTTGTTGTGTATTATTATTAAACTACTTTAAGTATCCTTATTCGTAAATTGATAATTTTCACTCTATTAATAAATTAGTAATATCAAACACCTACTCAACTTAAAGTAGCTTAATTTGACAATTTATACACTTAGTTTAAAGTAACTTAATTTAACAGTTTATACCCCAGCTCATACTCTATTAGTCATACTATCTACCAATCATATTAACATACATATCGAAATCTGATGGTCTAATTAGTGATTAGTAATCGGGTCTATTTTCGTAATTTTTTGAATTGGAAGCCAAATTCTGTAATTTAGAGTGTTTTGTGTGCATCTCGGTAACGAAACACAGAGAAAGACTTACCTAAAAAAACATAGAAAATGGTTGAAATCGTGGAGCGACCAAGCTCTAACTGGAGCAGTAGCGACAAAGAGGACAATGCGGTAGAGATCATTCTCAAGACCATTGGCCTGCTCCTTTGACTCTCCTCCGCATTCCTTTCTCTATAAAATTATGCCCTGATTTTATATGCCCTGACTCTCGTCGGCATTGTTTTACAAACTTTTTTTTTATTGTGATAACTTATACAAAATGATGAGAACCACATTTCATAATTATATATATTTTGTGCAATCATATTTGGTTTAACTTTGGAAGGTTTTTCGTTTATGGCCTTTAAGCATTCCACCTCAGTGTAATGCCTTTCTTGGAGCTCTCCATTCAAACTCTGAGCGAAAATCGTTCCATAAGGCATCTCAGTCCCCTCAGTGGCAGCAGGCTATAGCATAGGAGTCTGCAAATTTTAGAGATGCTGGGAATTGGGATGTGGTTCCTCTTCCTGTGGGTGTTCAGCCTATCAGCTACAAATGGATCTATAAGGTCAAGCATCATACCAAATGGTTCAATTGAGCCATATAAGGCTCGTCTAGTTGCTCAAGGTTTCTCTCAGCAGTATGTTATTGACTATAATGAGACGTTTACTCTAGTGGCTCTGATGACTACTATTCACACTTTATTGGTCATTGTGGTCATTCTCAAGTGGTCTCTTCTTCAAATGGATGTAAATAAAGCATTTTTCATGGTTACCTCTTAGAGGTTGTCTACATGTAGCCTCCTTCTGGTCTTCAAATTCCTTTTCATCATGTTTGTCGCTTGCGTCAGGCTATTTATGGTCTCAAACAAGCTTCTCAATCTTGGTTTAAACAATTTAGACTGGTCGTGGCTAGTGTCAATTTTGTTAAAAGCCATAAATATCACTCTCTATTTGTTCAATCATCACCCAAAGCTGGGTTATTCTCCTATTATATGTGGATGATATGATTATTACAAGAGATGATAAAACAGTCATCCAATCACTTAAGAGGCATCTTCAAACTTAGCTTCAGATGAAAAATCTCGGATATCTCAGGTATTTTCTTGGTCTTGAAGTGGCACGATCTGAGCGTGGTATTATACTCTCGCAGTAGAAGTATCTCTTTGATATTCTTAGTTGAGTAGCACTCTCTAACACTTATACTACATATACATCACTCGCACTTAATATAAAGCTTCGACCGACTAATGGAGTACCCCTTTCAGATGTGACTTAGTACAGACAAATTTTTGGTCAACTAGTTTACCTGTTCACTAGACCAAAAATTACACATGTTGCAAGCATTGTGAGTAAGTTTGTCTCTTCTCCGAGATTAGTTCACTACGGTGCTCTTTTTAGGATTCTCAGGTACCTCAGAGGGACTATGGCTCGATATTTGGTTCTATCATCATCTTCATCTCTATCTCTACGAGATAACTCAGATGTTGATTGTGCTGGTGATCCTACTACTCCTTGTTTCACCACTGGCTTTTATGTGTTTCTTGGTGACTCTTTTATTCCATAGTGTAGCAAGAAATAGAATATAGTTTTTCTCTCCAGCATAGAATTATCAAAGTATCGAGCTATATCTTTTGCAGCCAACAAGTTTTTCATCTTAGATGTCTCTTTAGTAATTTAGGAATTATGGTTTCTTATGATACATCTCTTTTCATAGGCACAGTAGCTACGGTAGGCATGACAACCACAACCTCATGGTCCAGTACAACGCTCTGGATGGAGTTTCCAGCAGTCATCCATAGTACGGCCTACCTTTATGAAATGAGAACATGTTGATCGACTTGAAGAAAGTGATGAACCTGTGGAAGTACTAGTGGGAGTTACAGCAATAACACCTGAGAAACTAGGCGATGTTGAAGAGGGCCTGATGCTACCAGTACTCCAAAGACTAGTCTCTTATACAACTGTAGTCTCTAAATTGGGAGTAGAATGACAATAATAAGTTGACCTACTAGAGAACCAAACTCAGGCCGGAAAGCCAACATAAACTCATACATGTGAAGCGTATCCAAGAAAATCTGATAACCATCCGTACAAGCCCTACAATCTCTACAAGAACCAAGATTAAAACACTCTAATTCATGTCAAAAGCAACGCATATGATAGTAGAATTGTTAAATAGATAGATCATCTTTACGGGCAGTAGCAGCCTAAGTGAAAAGAGAATGCTCACAACCCTCAATAATCTCAACAAATCGGGACGTAAGATACGCTCAAATATCACGGGTAGACCGATCAACGAAATCAGGGCAAAGAGCAAGGTCAACATATAAACATAAATACCCTGTAATTTGAGCATTTTGTACGTGCCAAGTAGAAACAGTGAAAGCATAAATAGAACCCTCAACTGGTGGACTCTGAGTGACATGAGAGGATAATTGACGAATTTACAATTTAATTTTTAGAATGGTGGACCAAGTATACCAATCACTGGCTGAGAATAGCCGAAAGTTAGTGGAGGATGAGAGAAAATCCAATGGAATCTCCAAAGCCACTATTTAGGTCAAGGTTTGAGATGACTCAAAAACTGCAATTGGAGAAGGCTCAGATATCGAACCAAAAGATTATCCTTGTCCTCAAGGATAAAATTTGAAAATTATAATTTTTGCATAGTAAGGTCCTCCTAAGTGGCTTCATCTTTCTAATGACTCCCAATGAACCAGAGCTTCCCATCGATGCATGTTGCTCTTTTTAACCTTGCGATATTCCAACACTCGAAAAGGTCGAAGAGTTAAATTTCCCTCTTGGTTGATCATAGGCAAAGTAGTGTTGCTAACTACGTTGTCCCCAATTCGACGTCGTAACTATGACACATGAAAAATCGGGTGTATTTGAGATTCAGTAGGAAGTTGTAACTTGTAGCCTACCTCCCCGATTTTGCTTATACTTCATAGGGTCCATAATACCTTCCACTGAGTTTATAAAGAGCTTTTTTAGACAAGGATTTTTGTCTATGTGCTTGAATTTTTAGATATACCCAGTCCCCTATGGCAGACTGTTCTTCGCTCCTTTTTTATCTGAATACGTCTTCATCCGATTGTTAGATTTGACCTAGTTCTCCTTCAGTTCTCTAAGTAGTTCATCTCTTGTAATTCTAAATCAACTTCGCTATTGGGAGATAATCCAGCTGAGTAATTAGCCAACAATGGTGGCGTTCCTCCATAAAGATACTCAAAAAGAGATCATTTGGTGTGGAGCGTGGTAAGAGGTATTGTACCAGAATTCTGCCCACTCCAAATAATCTTCCCATTTACGTAGGTATTGGTGTGAGAAGGCTCGAAGACACTGCTTCAAGGTGCAGTTGGTGACTTCGGTTTGGCCGTCTGGGGGGTGATAGGCCGAACTCATTAGCAATTTAGACCCTTGAAGTCTGAACAATTCTTGCCAAAAATTGCTAAGAAAAATACGATCTTTGTCAGTTACTATGGATCGAGGAATTCCATGTAATTTCACGATGTTGGATATGAATAAACGTGCCACAGATTTCGCTGTATAAGGATGACCAACAGCTATGAAATTGGCATATTTGGTTAACCGATCAACCACAACAAGTATACCATTATAACCATTTGATCGTTGGAGTCCCTTTATGAAATCCATTGAAATGTCTTCCTCTCAATTATTTTTATTAGAAATAGCTTGCCCTTACAAAGACAGGTTTGGTTTTTGTATAGCCATAAACCTCCACTGATTGATATATTTAACACCCACATTTAATGCCTGAAAATACAGACAAGATTATTGCATAACACCTATTATTAATTGTAGACAAGTCTCAATAATAAATAAGACTCTTTCTTCAGTCATGCTCCATGACTTGGGCGTTGGCGTGCATATCTTTAGCATTAACTCCAGCCATACATAATAACTGCATATCTACATTAACGGTTGTCTGTTCTGAATTGCGACGTGTGCTCTTCAATTGTTGTCTCCTTGCCTGGTTTTAGGCGTTCTTGAGTTTACGACCTTGATCTTCATCATTCCCCCTCCATCAAGATTATCCTTGTCCTCTTCTTTTGACCCTGTATCTTTCTCCAAATCTGATAAGGATCCCAAACTACTGTACATCTCTCGTAAAGGATTTAATTGTTTAGGGCTTCTACTGGAACGACGCTTTCCCAGTTCCTTCAAACTAACTTCCTCTAATCGGTTGTTGTGATGTTGAACATCGATGATTCTAGCTTGAACGTCCATGTTTATGGTCTAAAAGTTGGCTTCAAACACTTCGATGCGTTCCTTATGGGTCGCCATTCAAGGAAAGCCTCTCAACAAGAGCAACAGTGATGACTTGCAGACAAGATTATTTCATAACACCTACTATTAATTACAGACAAGTCTCAATAATAAATACGAACTATTCCTTCAGTCATGCTCCATGACTTGGGCGTTAGCCTGGATATCTTCAGCATTAACTCCAGTCATATATAATAATTGCATATCTACATTAACGGGCCTGTTTTGAATTGCCACGTGTGCTCTTCAATTGTTGTCTCCTTGCCCGGTTGTAGGCGTTCTTGAGTTTATGACCCTAATCTTCATCACATATATTGAATGTGATGTACATAAGAATTAAGTCTTATCATGATTTGACAACTCTTATCATGGTTTGACAATTCTTATCATTGCTAACCTCTAGTGCTATATAAAGGACACGAACAACAAATGAAGGTACCAAATTTTAGCTTAAGTTTACAAAGTATTTCATTATTGTTCTCTCAAATTTTATTCTCTTGAATTATGAGATGATTCATGTGAATCTAGTGAGACTAGTTTAAGTGAGATAATTTTTATTTGTACTTGTTGATTTAGTGATCCATTGAAGATGTCAATGGTGCTCTTCGCAGAGTCGAGTTTGGCCATCTTCCTGGAAGTGAAGTCTTCTAGAGATGCTAGAAGCATACTCATTCTTGGTGGATTGAGTTGGAGTAAAAACATACACTTAACGTGATGTACAAGCAAAGTCTTTAGTAAAAAAAATAGGGTTGTAATCTTGGTTCATTTTAGTGAATTGTTTTGAGAGGTTAGTCGCTCATAGACTTGATGTTTTTCCCAGGTTGAGTTTTTCTTTTAAAAATTATGGTATTCTTTTTTACTTTCCGTATTTACTTTTCATATTTTGATTAACAATTTTGGTGAGGTACACCGAACTTTTAATTATCAGCCTTTTTTATGTGTGCAGTGCATACTCCATCTACAATGAATATTTGAGGGAGCTTCCCAGTACCCATAATGCAGACCAAAATGATAGAGATATTCGTGCAAGTTAGTTTTGAGCTTGTCACAGTTCATTCTATTCATTAAGACATAGCCAGGTCATGCCGATACAAATTCTCCACAAATGTGGAGGAAAAACTTAACACTCGACCTAGACAGTAGCAAGAATAGAAGTAAGAAGTGTAATTTTTTGTATAGGATCGAAAAGTTCTTTTATGTTGCTACTATTACTTTCATGAAAATGTTACTAATTGTCCCAAATCTTCTAAATCATGCTTCCCTAGAACAAGAAATCTGGGTGGTGCCACCCAACCCCAAATTAACAAATACTTTTTCCGTCCCTATTTGATAGGCTCATTTATTTTTTCACACAGATTAAGAAAATTCAATTAATATCATTAAATTAATAATTTTAATAAGTTTTCTACCTAATATACCCTTCATTAAGTCTATTTCACTCACACCTAATTTTTTGAGAATATGAAAAGTTGTGGAGTATTATTTGTTGATAAAGATGCACAATAAATGAGTGTAGATTAGTAAACTAGTTATTTTTACATATTTTCAATAAGAAAATGAGTTGTAATTTGAGACAAAGTAAAAGATAAATGTAGCCCATCAAATAAGAACGAGAAATGAGTTATAATTTGAGAAAAAGTAAAATATAAATGCAACCCATCAAATAAGAACGGGAGTAGCTATTGTTTTATGGGTGGTGCTAAATAGCACAAGTTTTGTAGTCCAACATTAACCCAAGTTTACATGACATGTTTTGTAAGCGTATGACATGGAAAATTAAAATTTTAAAAAATAAAATATCTTATTTGAAAACTCACAGCACATTTTTTTTTTGTTTTTTTCTTAAAAAAAATTTTAAAACACTTTATCTCTTAAAATATATATTAGATTTCAAAAAAAATTACATATCCAGAATTAACAAGTAAAGATCTATCCAACAAGATCCATCATCGATAGGTTTTATTCAATCATTTTTAATTATATTGTTTTTTGTACTAATATGTGGATCATGTAGGTTTCAGTGTTTATTTATAGATATTGATATAGGCTCGTATATTGAATTTATACTATAACCTAAACAATAAGTGTTAAACCCTAAGGGGAACGAATTCGCTAAACCCTAACAGGCTCGTGTATCGAATTTTCATGCTGTAACCTAAACAATAAGTGTTATAAATCCCAAAGAAATGAATTTGTTAAACCCTAACGGACTCGTATATCGGATTTCCATGTTGTAATCTAAAAGGCTCGGATTCGCTACTCAAATCCTAATGTCCCAAGTGCTAAACTCTAGGGTCCTAACTACTAAAACTTAAAGGGTTCGGGTACCCAACATAATTTCAATAAAAATGCAAAAAATAACAAATATATATTAAAATTTCAGCTCGAGTAGACAATTTACACATCATATATATGAATTACATTGTTTTTAAAAACAATGTAATTGAAAAAATGTAATAAAAACTATTGACAATGGGTTTTATTAGAAAGATTTTTAGCGCTGAATTCGAATATGAAAATGTTAATCATCCATAGAATTTTTATACATAGTCAATCATAATCTATGTGGCATGCCAACTCAGTATGCCACATAGACTAATTAAAAAATGTTAAAAAGATGGAACATTGTTCTCGCTTCTCTCTCCTCTTTTACCACTCTTTTCCCGCTTCTCTCTTATTCACCTTTTTTCTATTATTTTTATATATTCTTTATTTTCTAGCACATTCTCTCTCCCCTGCACAATCTATCTCCCTCATCATCTCTTTCTCTCACTTTCTGTCAACGGAACTTCTGCATTCGGCCACCATTTGCGACGCGGTTGGTCTCAAAATATCGTAAGACGACGAGGAGAAAAATCTGACAACTCTCAACATGTTTCGTCCACTGTAGTCGTCGGAATCAAGCTTGAAAGATCATGACCACCGTGAAGAAAATCATCAGATTTGACAAACATTGACAATGGATCAATACATCGCTACCACCATTGAGTTCATCTCGACGATAGGCAACGATTCCACCCTTTGAACGGACAAAATACTCGTCAGAGGTCGGTGACTCGTATTGGACCCGAATACCCACCTTTCTTACTCAGTTTGACCGAGCCTTTAACTAACCAGAATTTACGATCCTGATTTCATATTTTGAGTCAACAAGATATCGTGAACCGTATTTAGTGGTCTGAACATTCTATGAAAAGAGGACAAAATAATGTAATTAAAAGACTGAACAATGTAATAAAACACATATAACAAGTAATTCAACAATAAAATAATGCAATTACAAAGTGAGACAATGTAAATTAACATCATATTTCTTGCAGTACCAAAAATAGTGTTTCGAGTTACAATGTTATTTTGTGTCACAGTGTCTTGTCTCCCCGTCTTATTACACTGTATTTATTAAGTTATTTTTGGTGTTACTTTCTATTCATTACGATGTTTCCTCACTTGTTTTAGGTTTTTTAGCTATTATTTTTGCATTGCCAAAAATTAATTGTGCAAATTATTCGAAACACGCTGTATTTCATAGATAAAGATAAAACATATAAAATGACTGTTTAATTATAATTCATAGATAAAAAGAAAACATGTTCATCATGAACAATGTAATAAAAAAGTAAAATAATGTAATAAAATTGAAAACAATGTCAAACTGCACAGGTGCTGATATGCTACACCAATCGCAACACGACTGGCCTCAAAAATTGAAAATTGATAAGAAATCTAAAAAATAAGCTCCGAACAACCAAATCTACATGACAACCACTATGGCAATAAGAAAATGAGTTATAATTTTGGGACAAAGTAAAATATAAATGCAGCACATCAAATGAGAACGGGAGTAGTTATTGTTTTATTAATTATAATAATGCCCTGATAAGTATGAATCAAGTGGGCTTGGACCTTCGTTTGTAGTTCTTTAGAATAGAATAGTACCAAATGGAAAGCCCGATATTGTCTTCAAATTTATGATAGATTAGTTGGGTCATTGACTTTCAGCAAACAAAACGCAATTTGTTTGGATATGGTAGATTAGGTTGCAAAACTTGATTGTCAAAGTTTGAACTCAGGAATTTTAAATATGCATCTATTTTGGTCCATTTTCAATTTGTACTTGAGAAAAGTCGCATTTCTTGATTGATTTGTTGAGCTGGCAAGGTCAAACTCTCTATCTCCATTACTACATACAAACATAATCATGTCCTATTCCCATTAATTAACCGTGCCTATATATCTGCTTCTTTTTTTGAAAAAAAATTAGGGCCTATATCAAATCTGGGATTTGTTAATTAATGCTTAATTATCTACAAAGATGTTTATTTATTAAATGCAGTGGTAGTTGCACTGCCAAACCATGACGGCACGTCACTATTTAATGAAAAGTCAATCATGTGTGTTTCAAAAATATGCACTAATTGCTCCACCTACTCAGTTGCTGTTAACTCTCAGATTCTGAAATTACAGATTCTTGTTTTTCTTTTGGGAAACAGTATTTAAACCCTATGTGTAATAATAATATTTTAAATATATATATCCTATCCTTATCTGTCAGTAACTATACCTCTGTTTTTGATTTTAGAGTAATTATTGAGAAAAAAATGTAAGGATAAAATTAATTTTATTAAACATATCTTACAATAAAAAAATGGTTTTAATAATCATAATTATTAGAAAAATGTGAACAGTTGTAAGGTTACGAAAAACAGAGGTATGATTACTAATAGATAAGGGTAGAATAAATAGTTTAATCTTAATAAAATATTATTATTACACTAATTTGGAGGCAAAGAAAAATATTAAACAGTGTATGGTTAACAAATGTGGGAATTTAAGTACCCTTTCCCTTTTGTTTTGTTTTGGCTTTGAAATCAGCAGTCACTGTTTGTTTTGTTTTGTTTTTAAAAAATTGAAACCCTAGTGCAGTGATCTTTTTCCTAGTGAACACACACACCTTTTTTTTTTCTTCTTTTTTTTGGGTTCTCTTTTATTTGATGTGGACAACACCCATTAGAAATAAAAAGCTTACCAACCACGGAATCTCAGCCAAAAATTTGTCAACTACTGACAAATGCATGGGATGAGATCGTTGGCACTTGTTGTTTATTATATTTTAAAAAAGAGATTTTATAAAATTTGTTACTTCTACAAATTGTGATAAGAAATATCATCATCGTCATCTTATCTACTTGTATATAAAATAGAAAACTTTCATTACTATCACTGTTGTGGAGAGTTGGTTTTCAATTTTTTATAACCAAGTTTTATAAAGATTTTGGTAAGTAATAATTTTCTACTCCATTGTTCTTGCAGGCTTTGCTTGAGGATGAGTTGGATTGAGAGATATTCATAAAATTGAATCATTATTATGTATGAGAGGGGATGAGAATCTTTTATGTGAATAAACACATCACAACCTCTCATTTTCAAGGGTTAGGTTAGGACTGTTTGGAGGACTTCGGGTGTTTGTGCCGGGTTATGGTTCCGATGAATTGGCAAATCCTTCTCAACTTCTCCCAAATAGGAAAGTTAACTATGGTTTTCTGCACGTTTACTTGCTTTAAAATCTAAACATATTTCTACAATTATATAATTTTTACTTTTGGATCGCACAATCACGTAATTTTTCTTGTAGTATAAGAAAATGTCTAATTTTTATAGCATCGATTATGGAATAAAACACGGTAGCTTAATAAAATACAAAATAAGATTGGCCTGGGTGCGTCTAAATTATGAAAAATCAATAAAAAATGAAAAACCATCGACAATGAAATCATTTTTAAGTGTTTAGTCGCTGGTATGGACCCCACTATATCAGCATCTTGTCACCGGTCGTTGACCAACTGATGCTTCATGGACCCCACTTCAACCCTCCCAACTATATAGTCCTCATCAATGAATAACCATATTAAAACTAAATCATTAGTGCATAATAAATAGGGATTAATTCATCCAAGTTAATTAATAATGGGCTAAGGTGTGGGCCATACTTTGTGTCCTCTCGTTTCTATACTTAAATTTCGAAAACCCACCTATTTATGTCCCAATTTCTCTGTTCCGACTAAATTTTGCCATAAATTACTTACATACAGTCAGAGTGACACGTAATTAAAAGAAAAATTAAGTTATTTCATTTTACACCTGTAAAATAAAATAAAAAACCCTTAGCCTTCCGCCTCCATCTCTTCCCCACCGCCATGTGCCTCCCTCTCGCTCAATGGAATCTTCTATAGATAGATGCAACTTTCCTAGCCATTGAGGTCTGAATAAGGGTGTTCCCCTCTCACCTAGAAAGATGTAATCGTATAATCAAAATTGAGTCCTCAATTTGCGAGGATTCTAGCTTTGTTTGATGCGAGTAACGTTAGTGCATGGAGTAAGTTATTTGTCAACCATAAGAAGCTAATTGCTGGTATTCCTTGGTTTTCATGAGGAATTCGCAATGGCACGTGTTTCTAAATTCTAAGGGTGCGACCTGGAGTGAGGTTCCAGATTGCAGATTGCTCCAGGTGACGAGCAGATTGGTGGTGGAGGAGGGGTGAGAGTGAAACTCTGTTCCTGATCTCCTTCGGCTCTCTCACCGGCGGATAGCTACTTCAGAACATTACAATGAGAGAGAAACGATGAAGGGGAGTTTCTCTAGAGAGAGAAACGGTGGGGAGAGAGTGTAATTATTTTTTGAAAATACTAGTCATATGAATATTTGTACATAAAAAGTTTACATAGTCTTGGTGGGATGACATGTTGCATATTGACTACTCAATTTCAAAATATTCAAAATTCAAAAGCATTTTACCATATCAATAGCATACCTCTCTCTTTCTTTCGCTCATCTCTCTCATTTATTTACACATGTACACAGAATTGGTGGTCAAAATTCAGTGGTCGTTTTGACCGAAAAATAGTTGGGTCATGTGTGTCTCACCTCAAGAAGTTCAAACGTTGGTGGTGATGCATGGAGGTGGCTGGATTTATTTTTTCACTTTTCTCTCACGTTGGTCACCATCTTTCGAGTAATTTAATTTGCGGTGGTTTAAGTGACTCTTCGTGGTGGGTGACAGTCGAGTTAAGTTGTTTAGAATTTGATGGTTCTTTTTGAATATTTTTTCTATTGTTTAGGTGACTGTTGACCGTGAATGACAGATCAGTTAGTTTGCTCGGAACTTGAGGGTTATTTTGAAAGTGATAGATATCGAAACGGTGGTCAAACCACAATTCTACATTATTATATTGTCTAGTTGACTTATTACATTATGCGAGTGGGATAGAAGATGGTTTGGAGATATAAGATAGAGATATAATACAGAAAAATTTAGTAAGGAGAGAGCAACGGAGAAATGAATTAGAGAAGAGAAGAGAAGCGAGAAAGTTATTTTGTGTTTTAATAATTTTTGAAACTTTATCTATGCGGCATGGTGAGATGTCCTATCACATAGACTATATAAACCTTTTATTTTTATTTTTTAGACTGTAAATTTTATGGATAAATATTTTATGTATAATTAATGCTGTCGAATTTTTTTTTAAAAAAGATTACAGGCGTAAGATTTGGTTTGAATTTTTTTTTTGCCATGTTAACAAGTTCGTTAGAGATATCATTGGAATATTGACTCCGGACATAAATGAATTACAAAATGAATTTGAACGATAGAAAGATACATTTTTGTCGATGTAAAAATCCGCATCGACGTTAGGGTTTCTTGGGTTGAATGCGCACAGCTAAGGAACTGAATTGAAAGTAAAAGTACACAGAGAATTTACGTGGTTCGGTAAGAATGCCTAAGTCCATAGAGTCTGTAATTCTCATTCACTATCTTTTCTCAAATGGTTACAAGAGGTGTTATTTATACTACAGTCAAGTAATCGCTCTCCTGCTTCCTCTCCACGCATCAAGCATGCAATACCTGTTTGAATTTTGAAGAGCAATTCCACTTGAATTTTGAAGGAGAGGTGAGAAGATAACGATCATCACCAAAAGGCGGGATGAGGTTATTCAAGTTACGTATCACACTCTCAACACGTTTTGTCGTCTTGTGCCACGTGCAGCCTCCACGTGGCGACACGTCTTGTCGTCTTGTATTACGTGTAGTCTCTAGGTATCGACACGTGGCATCGCACTTTTAGGCTCCACAATTTTAAACTTTAAAAACATAAATAAAAAAAATCGATCATACTTAAAGGGCATAAAATATGATTTGGCCATCAATAAGGATGTGTATTAACATTGGGAGTTTTAACTATCTTGATACTAACTATAACTTTATGGTCAACTTTCTACATTTTTACTCTTTTTCTTTTTAAACCCTTTTCCCCCTCATTTGTTTTGGATTTAATTTAATTGTCAATTCTTTATGAGCGTAAAAAAAGAGAACATTTGGTGAGCATGTTCTTAATTTTTATAGGAAGAGAGAGAGATCTCACACGTATCGCGTGACATTGCATGCTCTTTGTCGTTTACGTCCCCATATTCTCTCCTAAACCAACAAACCCTTTGACCTAACAGACAAACACACTCGCCCCGCTCTCTTCTTTTATTTTATTTTCCCGCCTTCACATGCATAAATTACTATCTTTCTCTCTCTAGTTTTTTTTTGTTTTTTTTATAAAGTTCAATGTTATATGATAATATAAAATTAAAGTGGGAAAAGCACAGTGAACGCGACTTCCCAAAACAAAACATTATAATATTATTTATCTCAAAGAGCTAAAAATACTATTTATGTCAATATTTTTATATTTGATTTAAGTAAAGTTTGAAGACTACGACAAAAGGAAGATTGAGAGGGAATACGTGCCCTTTGACTAATCAGATACAGTCCATGCAAAGCCAAATTTGAAATTACAAACCTGCCTTGTGTAGATATAGGAAGGATCCTGACCCTCCATTTTTTTATTCAAATATCTTGCGTGACGTGGCAACAAAGATACCCACACCGAGGTTGAACGACACTGATGGACATCGACGTTGCTTGCTTGCTTGGCTTGGCTTGTATGATATTAAAATTAATTGCCTGTGGGTTTGGGCCTCAATAACTCTTTTTTGCTACAAAATTATTTTCCTCATTTAATGATAAAATTATTAAACTATTTCTAAATTAAATAAATAGTAATTTTCAAAATGAAAAACTGACGGAAAAATTAATCTATCTATCTATATCTATATATAAAATGGAGGCAATGCTTAATACACAATGTGCTATGGCTACATAGGATGCAAGAGAGATAATTTTTACAATTTAATGATTTTATTTTTAATATTATATATTTTATTCAATCAATTAATCAATCAACAATATATTATATATACATATATAATGAAAACTTCACAAATGCTTCACAAAAAGTCACGTGAGATTTAAGAGATGTGTGATTCAAGAGTTGAATATCTGTATTGATCTAGCAAACTAAATATGAGTATATCAAATAGAAAAATATTTATTTTAATAAAGGGACTCCCTATAATCAATGAAATATTATAAAACTACAAATAACAAACTCGCCAAAAGAATTTCTAGTCTTAATCTCTACTTAGTTTTAAAACTATAATAAAATCATTATTTAAAAATATTTTTCAAAAAAAATATAAAAATAAAAATGAAACAAATAATACAGATTTTTATAAAGGGTTTACACGGTACAATTGTCATTTTGTCTAATTAAACGTGTCTCTCAACCAGATGGGCCTTGCCTTCACTAACAAGACACTCATCTGAATAAACAAAAAAGACAAAAGTGACCCCTTTAGGACACCTCGTGTTTCCACCATCTTGAACCTATTGGCCATCACATCCTCGTCAGGACTTGATGGTCATTTGACTAAGTATGATGAACCCAAAAATGTCATGTCAACAAGAAGTAGACCCCAAATGTGCCAATCTGGCATCCTACGTGGACCCCTACTCCATGACAAACAAGCAACTTCATTCAAAGACCACGTTTGCTAGAATACGTAACACGCCAGCCAGATGTAAACCGTCAACCAAGAACCAGCAGCTGCACCCAACGGGTATACAAAACTATAAATCAAAAAAGAAAAGAAAAAGAAAAGAAAAAGAAAATAATATAAATTTTTTTAGAGAGAGTTGAGTGTGTGTCTTGCATGTTTCTCTCTCTACAAAATCAAGGTCTTTCATTTTTTAGGCTACTCTTTTTTACTTGCCGGAGATTTCATTTTTTTGAATTTTCTTGGCATCCAAACAAAGAAGCGGCGGAATCAAATGTGATGGGAAGTGGACTCTCCACTCTCTTCCCTTGCTTTAAACCGCCAACCTGTAACGATGACCCGAACAGCCGGCACCAGCCGGACCTGATCTTCACCGCCTCCGAGCCATTGGACGAGACTCTTGGCCACTCTTTCTGCTACTTGCGATCCTCCAATCGTTTCCTATCTCCAACTCCCTCTGATCGCTTTGTTTCTCCTTCTCAGTCCCTCCGTTTTTCGCCATCTCACGAATCGGGTCAGAGGACCCGGAGTGGATCCGGTTTGCCAGAGACCGGCTTCAAGAACATCTCAGGTGCTTCAGTGAGTGCTAACACTTTAACTCCCAGAACTGTCCTCCAGCTTGACCATGTTTACGACGATGCCACTGACGGTGGTGCTGGTGGCTTCAAGAGTAATTTTCTGAATGTTAGTGGATTCGAGAGCACTTCATCTTTTAGCGCGTTGCCGCTGCAACCTGTGCCTCGTGGGGGCGGTGGCGACGCTTTGGATAGAGGTCCCTACCTGATGTCGGGACCAATTGAGCGCGGTGGCTTGTCAGGCCCACTTGACGCGAGTAATGCGGGGCCGGGCTCGGATACTGGCGGGCGGATTCACTTCTCGGCACCCCTTGGTGGCATGTACGTAAAGAGGAATCGACGGAGGGGCATTTCGAGCATGCGGAAGGCGTTCTACAGTAAATTCTCTGAGAAGAAACGGCCCTGGGTTGTTCCAGTAATTAATTTTGTAACGCGGAAAGAGCAACCACCGGAGCCCACCGGAGATGGGGCTGAGGATGCCAAGGGCGGCGAGAGCGACGTCCAATGGGCCCTGGGGAAGGCCGGCGAGGACAGAGTCCACGTCGTCGTCTCGGAGGAGCAAGGATGGCTCTTCGTTGGCATCTACGACGGGTTCAACGGTCCTGACGCCCCAGATTTTTTGATGAGCAATCTTTACCGAGCCGTCTACAACGAGCTCCGAGGTCTATTTTGGGAAATTGATGAGGGGCCAGAGGAGGCAACGACGAACGCACAAGCGGATACAAATCAAGAAAATGTCGCAATTAGGGGAGTGGAACAGCCCGCAAGAATCGAACATAACGAAGCTGATTCGGTACCTCAGGATAGGGCGAAGAGAGTGACATTCGAGGAGGGAACGGAGATTAAACCACAAAGGCGGAGACTCTGGGAATTTTTGGCGGAGGATGATCCTGAAGACGGTTTAGATCTCTCTGGGTCCGACCGATTCGCTTTTTCCGTGGTTGACGCGATAAGCGTGAACAATGCAGGGTCTGCTGCCAGTAGGAGATGGTTATTGTTGTCGAAGCTGAAGTTAGGTTTGTCGAAGCACAGGGAGGGCAGGTTGTTTCCATGGAGATTTCGATTGGAGGGGAAGGACGAGGACGTGAAGACAGAGGCGGAGGACAGTAATATTAGCAAAGTGGAGAGTTCTAAACCGCAGAGGAAGCGGAAGGAGGGGCCTATCGATCATGAGATGGTTTTGAGGGCATTGTCAAGGGCACTTCAAATGACGGAAGATGCTTTCTTGGATATGACTGATAAGGTGCTTGACTCGAATCCAGAGCTTGCACTGATGGGTTCCTGTTTGCTTGTTGTGTTGATGAGGGACGAGGATGTGTATGTAATGAATGTGGGTGATAGCAGAGCAATTGTGGCAAAGTACGAGAAGCAGGAAGCTGGGCCTAGTATGGGAGAGACCGAGAGTATTGTAGAGGAGGGAGGAAATAAGGAGAAGGGTAAGGTTGTTGCTCATGCACAAGCAACATTGACCGCATTGCAGTTGTCCACTGATCATAGCACAAGCATTGAAGAAGTAAGTTTTATTATTTGAAAACCTATTGCGCGCATGATCACATTGCACATTGGTTGTTGATTTTGTTGGGAGCCATTTTATTGCATGATCATAAATGATGCAAATGATGCGTACAAAATAAGAATTTGTTTTCATGCCCTTTTTACCACCATAGTCCCAAACTTTCTTGTTGTTTCCTGACATCCATAAATTTTTTCCATATATTTGTGTCCTGACCTTCAGTTTTTATATTGCTGCCGTATGTTTGATTTTCTTGACAAAAAGAAGTGATGAGCGCTCAAATTCTAACTTGTGCTTTTACATCCTATGTTGTACTGAGTGAATTGATTGTTGTTACAATTGTGTTAGAATTATTTGTGACTTTGTGTTGTCAATGTTCTGCTTGCGCCAAAAAAAGTTGTGATACTGGTATTACATTGGGTACAAACTGGATCCGCTTGGTGCACTAGGGTAAAAAAAACTGTTTGAATGCACTACATGGGATATAGGAATGGAGCTAGAGCTTGAAGGTTGTTTCCTCTCATCCACCCAAGCCTTTTGCCTCAAAAGTCTTGATATGCTAATGGTCTGCAACTCTGCATTGTATTTTGCATTCACTGCATAAACCAACAATGCAAAGTGCACCAATCTAATTAAGGGCCATGCTATATTACAAACCCACTTTCAATATCTATCCAATTTATTTCTGTGAAGCCGCTTTCAATATCAAACCTATATTTTTTTTGAATAAAAAATATTTATAAATGCCACCAAGGGGGCGCAGCCCAAGAAGCACTTTTGAATTTAAGATCTATCCAAGAAAACTTCGATTTGTCAGAGGGAAAATAAATGCCATCTGCCAAGCCTCAACTTCCGAGATCAAATTACTACTAAGGAACCAATTAGCAGTTAACACCCATTAGATTCCGCACCCCTCCCAAAATTTCGTCTCCTAGGAACAGTGAAACAAGAGATGAGGGACCGTTACTTCCTCCACCTTATATAGGACACGTGTTAGGCAAGAAGAAACCTCTTATTTTGAAATTTTCAATGGTAAGAATTTTGCCCCATAGCGCCCCCCACAAAAGGAGACCTTAGCTAGGCAAGGGCTACGCCACACACACCTCCAGCACATGCTTCGGGACTCCATATTTCGATTTTCCATCAGAAGACAAGTATAGGACTTGATCTGGATATCAGGTCAGGAGAGAGTAAGCAACACATCTTGTCGTCCTCATGAAAACGGCTCAGCAAATGATCAGAGTCTTCTGAAAGGTCAATCTCGCAATCTTGAGCCTCCTTGGTAAAACATAAGGACCAGGAATTAAACTTTAAGGGGTGGGGGAGGGGGTGGGGTTGGCACTTTCAATATGAAGTGGGATTCACATGAGAATTTCATTGTGATAAGTATTTATAGATAGTGTGTCAAATGAATAGGTAGTAGAAAAGGTAAATGGAGGTGCGCACATGCATAAAAATAAAATTGTCTGGTATTGCAAATCCTGAGTTTTTGGGATTCACATGAAAATTTCATTGCAATAAGTATTTATAGATAGGGTGCCAAATGAATAGGTGGTAGAAAAGGTAAATGGAGGTGTGCACATACATAAAAAGAAAATTGTCTGGTACTGCAAAAGATACTATCCCGAGTTTTTGAATTTTATAAATTATGATGATTCCTTCTCACCACAAAGAAACTAAAACCTATGATGTGAGTGTTTTGATGGACTGCAATCCTTTCTTCCAGTTCAGAGAATGGTGGAATTCTATTTTTTTTTTGTTCAGACAGTGCAATTAGGTTTTTCTTACCTCTGTTTATTAGAATGGAAGTATCATATTATATATTGATACTTCTAGATATTCTTTGGGCTGATGCTTTGTGGCAACAGTAGAATGAAAATTGAGTTTGCTACTTGGCCTACTTTCATGTTTGAAGAAATCCTTAGTTCTTGAGTTCTAATATTCTGATGATATGTATTGAATATTTGAATGTCGGGAAATGATTTGGTTATAAACTCTATCGTAACCTTTTCTCCTCTCTCACAGTATTTCTTTCCAAAAACCAGAAGTTATCCTGGTCTTTGAGTATCAATCTTTGGTCTGCCATTTTTTGTGAAACGATTGTGCTATGCAAATTATTATGACTACCTGCATGATCATTAGAATTCTTGTTGATGCAAAATTTATGTTTGTCTTTTAGTATTTTTTGTAAACTATATATTATAATGGTATTGATCCATTCACCCTTATGAGCTTTCAGATCACGGTGTTGATGGTAGTAGCTGAGATTTGGAAACAAAATTGACCTTTCAGTTGGTTTATGCAGGAAGTGACAAGAATCAGGAACGAACACCCAGATGACAGCCAGTGCATAGTCAATGATAGAGTGAAAGGTCGTCTTAAGGTTACCAGAGCATTTGGGGCAGGATTTCTGAAACAGGTTTTTTTTTCAAATTTGCTTATGTTGTATTTACAAAGTCAGTCACCTACATTTTTTCATGTAGTGTTATGCCATCTATTATGCTTTTTAATGGAGTATCCAGACATTGCCTTGCAATATTTCAATAGTCTAAGGTAGTTAAATGGATGAGCATGTGCTTAAAAAATAATGGATGAGCCGAAGTATGCTTTGCTGGTCTACATTTATAATCCCTTGGAGTTGCAATTTTGAAACATTTCATGGTTAGCGTGAGTTTAGCTTTATATGGAAT
Organism: Euonymus europaeus; assembly: GCA_963580455.1. Lineage (NCBI taxonomy): Eukaryota > Viridiplantae > Streptophyta > Magnoliopsida > Celastrales > Celastraceae > Euonymus > Euonymus europaeus. The sequence goes on along the minus strand of OY756957.1, from coordinate 8,152,983 downwards.
GGGTGGTGGATGAGGATTCGTATGCTGGACTCCAACTCCAACCAACTTCTCTTTTGGATTCATATTGCCGACACTTGTTTATTTGGAATAAAGGTTTTGATGGTGATGGTTATTGAGATTCTATGGCATTATAAAGAAATCGAGCTATATTAAAAACCTATATAGAGGAGAATGTGTTGTCTTTAGAGTTATGCTTACGTCTTATGTCTATACTCGAAAGTAAGAAACTTTCCGTGTTTTTCTGGATGCATTTGGCGTCAATCTAGCACAAAGAAAATGTATGACTTGCTTAACTGTGTGATTTGTTTATTGGTGCAGCCCAAGTTGAATGATGCCCTGTTGGAAATGTTTAGGAATGAATACGTTGGTACATTACCATACGTTTCCTGTGTGCCCTCCCTTTGTCACCATAGACTATGTCCAAGCGATCAATTTTTAGTCCTCTCATCAGATGGATTGTATCAGTATTTGAGCAATCAGGAAGTGGTCTCTCATGTGGAGAGTTTCATGGAGAAGTTTCCAGATGGGGACCCTGCACAACACCTGCTAGAGGAGCTTCTTTGTCGTGCAGCCAAGAAAGCTGGTATAGTGTGCTATTCACCCTCTCTGAATATTATGCATGTTTGTCTTTACTCTGTGTATATATATATATATATATCAATGGGCTATATGCTAGTTATATTTTCAGAAATTTGCATGAATAAAGCGAAAGCTGCTCAGGACAAATCCATAAAAAAAGTGAAAATGTTATGACATATACCTTATAACATTCAAAATATCCAGGGCATCACTATAAGTTGGTTTTAAGAAAAAACGTTAGTGACTTGGCTCTTTGCCTTCTTTGTCTTTTGAGGGTAGTAATACCTGCCTTGCAATGTCTTTCGAGAACGAAGTAGGCTGTTCTCATTTTTTCTCCCATTGTTGTTTGCTAGCCTTGAGCTTTAATATTTGGGTTAGCCCTCATAAATATATCATAAATATTTAGCCAGAGCGTTGTGCAATTAGATGGATCTGCTTTGTTTTCATTATGGTATTATCTCCCTTCTTTCTCTCTTTCACACTGTCATCTGCTGATTTATTTTATTTTTTGCATTCTCTGCAGGTATGGAGTTCCATGAATTACTTGACATACCCCAAGGAGATCGTAGAAAGTACCACGACGACGTTACTGTGATGATAGTTTCCCTCGAAGGAAGAATTTGGAAGTCATCAGGAAAGTATCTCTGAAATATTAAAACACGGGGCAACATCTCAAGTAGCCACCTCTAAGAGACGTTCAATGCTGACCCATTTTCATGGGTCTGAAATGGTTTTCTTTTTCAGGGTTGTACACCATAAGCGTAAGCTTTGGTAATAGGAAGGAAATAGGATTCCAACTGCTGTTGGCAAAAACTTAATGCTAGCAGTCATCAGGAGCTGAGCCAATGCTTGAATGCTTGTTGGCGGGATAGAAGAAAATGGGGATGGCAGATTGGGTTAGAACCAATTGCATTGTAGGGATTAGGAAAAAAGATCAAAATGGAACTGTTTACCTTTATATAGATTAATGTTTTTGTTAGGAATTTTTGCGTAGGTGTAGGCCATTTCAATGGTAGGTGCTTCCTTTTTTTCTTGGTAAGAGTCAAAGAAAAGGTCTTGGTGGGGGTATACCGAGTTGAGCATTTCCCTTGTAAAAAAAGTGAGCTCTGTTATTTGGATGGTGGAATTTCCACCAACGCGATCTAAGAAAATTGCCCGTTCTTTCGAATTTTTTTTTTGGAGTTTCTTTTCGATCTTGATCAAGAGCCTTCTAGTTGCCGAAGAATTCAGAACTTTGAAAAAAAAAAAAGTAGGATGCGAGGAACCAATAGTTGAGCCTTGAATTCAGAATAATTTTGGAGGGATCATCAGTTAAATTGTGTAAAGAGGTAATACAAACCAGGAATGAAAACATAGCTTATTTGTTGCCCAAAATTTTTGCGAACTGCTTTTCGTAGCCATAAAGACGATACGAACCCAGGAAGACTAGCCATGGCTTCGAAGCAGCAAAAGATGCTCAAAATCATTAACACTTGAAGAACAAAGTAGACGATACTGAATTTGAAGTTACAGTTTCATTATTCTAAATTTTATGTTGCAATGCTGGTCGAAGGGATTCTTGATTCTACCCACAACACGACATCCTCTCGAGAGGCCACAAAACAACCAGCTCTATCTTCACTCTGCCTAAATGGGGCTGAGAGTTTCTCCACATGAGAGGCGAAGGCATTGGCCAGCCCTAGAGCGAATTTATGCGTTCCAGTACCAGTGTGAGCTGAAAATAACTGGGGCAATGCTTCGTCGCGTTGAACAAACTTGGCCAATGTTTCCATCCACTCTTCAAGTGCAGTATGAGCAGCACCGATGGACAATGAACGCACATCCAAACTCCACTCCTCCACAGTTTTGTTGTGCAAGCCTGGGTACAACCCATAAAGAGTTCCTAAATATAGCAACTCATGTGCCCTCTCAAGGAAAGATCTGCTTCGGCATATATCAATTAAGCAATTGCAAAAGGGTCTTCTAGCTTCAGTAGATGTGTCACTGATAATTCTCCTGAACTCTTCCTTAAGAATCTCAAAGCTAGTATTCTCTTCTTGAATCAATTTCACAAGGCCAACCAAGTTCGGATTAGCTTGTTGCAAACAAGCAAGGACCTTTTCAGCATCATCGTTCCTATCACATAAGGAAACAACAGACAGCAAGCAACCACAAAGCCTATCATCAGGCTCAATCCCTTGTTCAACTGAGAAATTAAAAACTCTCACCAAGTCATCGATCCTCCTAGCCTTCCCCAAGCACTGAATCAAGCAAGTGCACCCCATCACATTGAGCTCAACACCCAACTCAGACATTTCCTTGAACAAATTAAGTGCTTTCTCTTCATTTCCTGCACTCCCGTATATATTAACCATTGCCGTGTAGCTCCAAGCATCTGGCTTACAATGCTCTGATACCTTCATATCCTCAAACAGCCTCTCCGCCTCCTCCACAAAACCAATGTCTGCACACATACTTAACAACGTATTATATAGTTTGAAATCCATTGGCCATCCATTCGACCTCATTTTCTCCCATAATTCCAAAGCATCTTTTGCCCAAGCAGCCTTGCCATAAATCTTAATCAGTGCGGTTAAAGTTTTCTCGTTTGGAACTATGGCTGATTCGACCATTTCCTCAAATAAACTCCTAGCCAAGCCAGGTTTACCAGCCTTGCCCAATGCCTCCAACAAGGAATTGTACACGACTATATTAGGCTTCACATCAAGAGATTGCATCTCTTGCAAAACATACCTAATACCATCATAGTCCCCAGTCTCACCGAACATTTTTGCCAACACAGAGAATGCTATAGGATCAGGTTTCCACCCACTAGCTATCCCTCTCTCATACAAACTAAGCACTTCCTCAACCTTACCCAATTTTGCATAAACATCCAAAATAGCAGAGTAAGTAACCTCATCAGGCATCAAACCAGTTTTATACATTCGCTCAAACCACACAATGGCCCTATCAGAAAGATTACACCTTTTGGCACAAGTAATAATTGTTGAATAGGTAATGTTATCAAGCTCAATCTCATTACTTACCATCTCATTTGCAAGTTCCTCAATGAGCTGAAATTGTTTCCCAAACCTCAAAGACTTCATTGTGACATTGTAGAATATAGTTTCCATGGGGAAAAAATTCTGGGTCTTGATCCAGTTCAAGAAAAAGTAGGCCTTTTCCCACGATTTCAAGCTGTTAAGTATAACAAGTGCATCCTGTCTTGCGGGTTGATGAGGGATTTTCTCAAGAACCGCCAAAGAAGCACTTTCACTGTCATCACAATCATTGAGCATCTGCGCAAACCGCCTCAGCTCTCCAATTTTCGGATTGTAAGAGTAAGGAGAGCGCTTTTGCCTCTGTAAAGAAAGTACAGACCTTTTAGCTTTGGTGGGGTTTACCCAGGTCGATTTTGGCTTGGACAAAGATAAGGTTTGATCTTTGGCGGAGGAGGGAGAGAGACTCGGGGTCGAGAGACGCTTGAGCTGGTCAGATAAAGATGTGTTCCGAGGCTTTGATTCTGATTCATTTCCAGAAAGCTTTTGGGAAGCTTTTGAGACAATGACGAATCTTCTTCTCCTACAATGATTTTCCTTTCTTGTATCAGATTGTGGGATGCTAAAATGGACTGAGAGACTGGCAGCCATTAGAACACTCTCAGATTATGAGAAGAGTATTGTAGGAGTTTTCAGATGGGAATCTGATAAGATAGAAGCAGCACGGACTATGACAGCCCTAGGGTCGGCCCGTCGTTTTTCTAAGAGGCCCGAGGTCGATGGGGCCACAAAGATCAAAGCCAAGCCCGGCCCCAACTCCCAATTCCCCTCCTAAATTGCAAGTGATAGTCCCTCTCCAATTTATTGGAAGAAGCACTGACAACGAGAAGAGAAAAAAAAATGAAAAATAATAATAAAATGTTATATATTCGTATTTTCTTTATGGGTGAGTAAAAAATAAAAATAAAAATAAAATAAGAATGTTATATATCCGTATTTTCTTTATGGATGACTCACATATTTAATTATGGGTTATTGAAAGTTGCCGCTGAGAACTTATGTAATAAATTCTACATTCTATATATTGACATAAGAAGAACGGAAGTAAGGAGAGAATTCTTTTGGAATTATCTTCTTTCGTCTCTGCTTTCCTTCTTTGATAATTATCTCTTTTCATTTGCTTAATTGATTGCTTTATAATCACTTAATCTCAACAAAAAATCCCGATATACCTGCCTGCCATGAACCACCGACATCCCAATTTACCTTGATTATCAATATCAATATCAATATCCAGTATCAGAAGCATAAATAAAATCTCTCATTTGACCTTGTTCCCTGATCTAGCAACACCATGTTGAAATTTAACCACTTAATGCACAAATGTGAACTGGTTAATTAGGGTACTGCTCAAACAAGTGTACAATTTATAGTGTATACATATGTGTGAATATGCTGAATTAAGTTAAGGTTAGGGATGGCATCGGATTTGGATCGAATTTCTCAAAATTTATATCCGATCCTAAATAAAAATAATGTATCCATATCCATATCCATATACTACGGATAAAAAAAATCTAAATCCATATCCTATCCATCAGATTTCAGATATTCTCCATGGATATCGGATTTATCCATATAACACGTTGACACATATTTTGCTAGCCTATGACACCAATTATAACTTCATGATTCATTAATTTAGGAATATAAACCAAAGTCTAAAGTATAAATAATATCAAAAATCATCTAGCAACATAAAAAGTTTTCTAAAATCAAAGTGTAAAGTCCATAAAACGTCACAATCAAAATGCTTACATCAACTGACAAATTCAAAATGAATAACACCTTCAATAAAGTTTGGTAGACCTCGTCTTCATAAAAGTTGATGACAATGCTATCATTTGTTACATGTTAATTTATAATGTTATTGTTAGGTTTAGGGTTTACATTATTATGTTTTTAGTATTCAGTACTAACTTTACTAATTAGAGTTTTAAAAATATTAGTCAATTGAATATTTGAATTAGTAATATGAGATCATATCCCATTATATAGTGTTATTACAAATTATAATTAATTCAAATTACAAAAAAATATATATCTACATTGACAATTATAATATGTATATAAATATATTAATGACATTAATTGTCAATTACATAATTGTATATGAACTATATTATATATGTGTGTGTCGGGTAGAATCAGATCGGATATAATCGGATCGGATCGAATATCCGCACGTTCGGGTCGGATCAGATACGGGTTTCGGATCAGATGTGCCTAAATCCATATCCGGTCCATATCCATTCAAAAAATTCGGATTTTATCCATATCCAGTCAACGGATTTTTCTACTGTTTGACCGGATCGGATCGGATCGAGTCGGAAATCCACGGATTCGGACACATTTGCCATCTCTAGTTAAGGTTTTACTAATGAGCATATTTATGTGGTTAATTAAGATTAATGATATGGGAAAGCCTTGTAAGATAAGAAATGTTATTGACCTTTCATAGTTAAGTCTAATACAAGTTTGCATTTGAGCTTTCACTTGTTGGGTTAAAAGCATATGTATCATTTTCTATGCGTTGATATAAAAAGTTGTTGGCTTCCCAACTAAGTGAAACAGATGAAAAGATATATCTCTCTCTTTTACAAGTCTTTATCCTTCTTCATGTGCTTCTTGTTTGGCTGAAATTTATCTACTGTGATCTTGCTATATTTTGTTTTGTTGGAAGAGACTTTGTTGTGTGGTCTTTTTGCTTTGTAGGACCACCACCTTCTCCATCATTTCTATGGATTTGGTTCTTTCCTCCTTGGGTACTATTGTGGCTTCACGTACTAGTATGTTTCATGATTTCAGCTAAAGTCATATATATATATACACACACACATATAAAATATGCTGGAACTTTCAATAATTATAAGCACTTGGATTTGGTTTCTCTATTATGAATTTGTTATGAGCTTGATCATTAGATTTCAAGTAAGGAAAGTTTTCTATAATTCATAATAAATTTTATGAGTTTTGGTATTAGAGTGACCATGTTGTTTGCTTGTTAGATTTGTTTATTGTTTCTATTTCTGGAAATTTTGGCTAAGAACCCTAATTTGATAAATTGGGGCTTTGCAAGATATGTGTTTTTGCATGATATATTTATTTTATTATAAAATATATGATGTATGAAGTTGATCCGCAGGACATACCCAATAAAAGGATTGTGCCACATACCTTGTAAAAGAAGAAAAAAAAGGAGGGACCATTAAATTGATTTCATATTTCTTCCACCATTTTATTCTATTCAAATTTGATACTTTGCAATTGTTTATAGGAGAATGCGTACATTTTGACAAATTTGTTAACCTGGACTTTGAAGAATTTGTTGACCTAGCAATCCATGTTTAATTAGTTAATTAACAAAGTTTTTTTTAAAAATATTATATTGTGAGGGAGTTGATAATGCTTCAATATTACATGGCTAGGCTAAGTTATATGAATATTTCTGGGTGTGTCCTCAATTCATATCCAGCACACCTAGGTGCATATATGAGTTGCATTAAAATTTGTAACTTCATATTCATGATTAAAATTGTGGTAATTCCTTGGGAGCTATCATCAATGAGATTGCCATGTGTTCTTAAATATATCCTTCGATGTGTGTAAGAATGACATAAATAGTTGATCATATGCATCATTCAATTCATATTCATGTGACAAATTGTATAAGGGGATAAAATATATTTAACCCATAAAGAATATTCTATGCATCCTTTGATTCATATTCATGTGACAAATTGTATAAGGGGATAAAGTATATTAAACCCATAAAGAAACTCATTGTTGATAGTGAGGTTATTTACCATGTTTTGATTAAAGTATTCTATGATTGGTTAGTTAAATTATTCTACATATTCTATGAAGCAATGACGAATGATTCAGCCTTGCAAATGCAATACACTGCAATTAAGACTTTCCATGGATCAAACTTTGACAATTGAAGTGAGTCATTGAAGGTGTGCCTTGCTATGTCAAGGTCTAACTTGGCATTAAGAATTGCAGAACCTACACTTACTAATTAGAGTACAGCTAGTGACAAAGCACATCATGCTAAATGGGTGAAGTCAAATAGACTATGCTTAATGATATGGAGTATACCATGGAAAGAACCATTAAAAGAAGCATTAAGAAGACTTATAAGACTACTGCTTCTGAATACTTTAAGTTGGTTGAGAGTAAGTACACAAGGTCTGATAAGGCAGATAAGGGAAATATGATCAAATTGTTGACAACCATAAAGTATGATGGGTCTGGTGATGTTAGGTCTCATATCATGAAGCTTACTCACTATTTCAATAAGCTTAATGATATGGAGATGAATCTTCCTAAAGGCTTTTTGGTTTGGCAACTGATGGTGTCATTGCTTGAGACTTATGAGAGCCTTAAAACCTCTTATAGAGTCTAGAGGGGAGAGTGAAATTTTTCTAAACTCACATCTATAGTTGATAAGCATGCAAATTACTTAAAAATGAGTGAGACTGCCACTGTTCAGCTGGTTACTCATGAGTCTAAGGAGAAGAAAAGAAAGAACAAGAAGAACTAGAAATATGGTGATAAGTCAGCTGAGAAGGGGAAGAAGGTCTGTAACCCTAATGATGCAACTAAAGATAAGACTGATAACCTTTATGGGAAGTGTTTCTTTTGTAAGAAGAGTGGGCATAGGAAGGTAGAGTGTTTTAAGTATAAAAAATGGCTAGAAAAGAAGGGAAAGAAAGGTACACACTCTATCTTTGTTTGTTTTGAGTCAATTTAGTTATTGTACCTCTAAATTCTTGGTGGTTAGATACAGAAGCCTTAATTCACATTACTAATTCTTTATAGGGGATAAGAACAAGAGAATGCCAAATGATAGTGAGGCGACAATGAACATGGGGAATGGAGCTAGAGTTGAAGTTTATTATATAGAAACTCTAGATATTTTGTTAGAAATTGGTTATGTAGTTAATCTACTTAATGTAGTTGTAGTTCCCTCTGTAACTAGAAATTTGTTATCAATCTCATTGTTAGACAAAGCTGGTTATACTTTTTTTTGGGAATGGTCAAGTAATGTTGCCTTATAAGTCAGTTTTAGTAGGTAAGGGAATACTTATGGATGGTCTACATAGACTAATCATCAATGAAAATCTCGTCAATTTTGTTACAATGTATGATTTTATTTTTGTTGATGAACCCTATTCAATTTCTAGTCTTAAGAGAAAAAGGGTTCAAAATTCATCTTCATTGTTATGGAATAAGAAATTAGGCCATATTTCTAGGCAGAGAATGGAGAGACTGATAAAGGAAGGGTTATTACCTAGTCGTGATTTTTCAAATTTTGCACTTTTGCTGACTATGTAAAGGGAAAGATGGTTAATAAGACCATAAAGTAAGTCACTAGCAGAACAAAAAATGTCATAGATTTAATCCATACAAAAATATGTGGTCCCATCACACCAGTTGCATTAAGAGGCTTTAGATATTTCATAAACTTCACTAATGATCACTCAAGATATGGAGCAGTGGAATTGTTGAAAGAAAAATCAATTACTTTAGATGCTTTCAAAGTGTATAAGGCAGCAGTTGAATTGAAACATGGAAGAAATATCAAGGAACTGAGATCTGATAAGGGTTGAGAGTATTATGGAAGATATGGTGAAAGTGGTATAAATCCAGGTCCATTTACTAACTATTTACAAGAGTGTGATATTGATTCACAATACACACTGCCTGGTACACCACAACAAAAATGGCGTCAGAGAAAAGAAATAAGACCTTGATTGAGATAGTGAGATGTATGTTGAGTCATTCTACTCTACTAGAGTTTCTATGGACTGAAGCACTCAAGACAACTTGTTATCTCCTGAATGAAGTGCCTATTAAATCATTTGACAAAACTCCTTATGAGATTTGGTCAAACAAGAAGTCTTGCTTCACACATCTTCATGTCTGGGGATGTAAATTAGAAATCAAACTCGACAACCCACAATCTAAAAAATTAGATATGAAGACCATAAGGTGGACATTTCATAGTCTATTGTCAGCACTTAAGGAGGTCTAGGTTTTATTGCCCAAATCACACTCATAGGGTTGTGGACTCTGATTGGGCTGTGTAATTTGATGAAGACACTTCTAGTGTCACACTTAGATAAATTGAGATGCATGAAGAGACTATGGAGTTTCCTATTCCTATAATTCAATTAGGGGATCCATCTGAGATGGAAGCTTCACAATCAGAGGAGCAATAACATATTCCAAGTAAAAAAATAGACGTTGTCATTTCAACTCAAATTCCTATTCATCATGCAGTAAGAAGATCTGATAGAGTAAGGAAGTCATCAATTGTAGATGATTATATGTTGTACTTGAGTGAATTTGAGTATGTTGGGAATAAGATAGTTGATCCAAAGAATTATGAAGATACATTTAGTAAATCACAGAGAGAGCAATGATTGAAAGCAATGGATGATGAATTGAATTCAATGAAGAAAAATGAAGTATGATATTTGGCGATTTACCTAAAGGGTGTAAACCAGTAGGCAACAAAAGGGTGTTTAAAACCAAATATGATGCTCAAGGTCACATTGAGAGATATAAAGCAAGATTAGTGGCTAAAATGTATAATCAAAGAGAGGGAGTTGATTATAAGAAGATTTTTTCACTAGTTTCCACTAAGGAGTCCCTGAGGGTAATTATGGCTTTAGTAGCTCATTTAGATCTGGATTTATATCAAATAAATGTAAAGACAATTTTCTTAAATGGTGAACTTATTGAAAATGTGTTTGACACAACCAAAGGGCTTTGTACTACTTGGAAAGGAGCATATGGTGTGTAAGCTGAATAAATCAATTTATGGGCTCAAATAAGTTTTAAGACAATGGTACTTGAAGTTTGATCAAGTTGTGGCTTCTTTAAGGTTTAAAGAAGTGTAGCTGACGAGTGCATCTATACAAGGACTAATAGGAATGCTTTTGTGGTTATAGTTCTATAAGTGAATGACATACTACTGACTAGTAACAGTGGTGACTTGATAAATGAGGTTAAATAACTTTTGTCTTCTTATTTTGATATGAAAAACTTGGGCAAAGAAACTTATGCTGTAGGGATTGAAATTCTAAGGAATAGATGAAGAATGTGTTGGGACTTTGTCAGAGATTTTATGTTTCTAGTATAGTGCAAAAATACAATATGCAGGAATGTAATCCTACTATAGCTCTCCTTTTGAAAGGTGAATCACTGTCCATGTCTCAATGTCCTAGAACAGATGAGGAAAAGGGTGAAATGAGCAAAATTCCTTTTTCTTTGGCAGTGGAGAGTCTTATGTTTCTACAAGTTTGTACAAGGCTAGATATTTCCTTTGCAGTCAATGTTCTAGGTAGGTACTTAAGCAATCCAGAGGAGCCACACTGAAAAGGAGTGAAGAAAGTCTTAAGGTACTTACAAGGGACTAAGAGATTGATACACACTTACAGAAAATCAACCACAAGCTTTATATTTATGATGGTTGGAGGTGCAGTAGGAAGGAAAAGTGTGAAATAGTCCATCACAGATACCTTTACTATGGAAGCAGAGTACTTAGCTTGCTATTCAACAACGTAAATTGCTTTCTGGCTTAGAAAATTGATAACAAGTTTTGAATTCTTTTCGAGAATTTCAAGACCTACAATCTTGTACTGTGATAACACTGCAGCTGTGTCTTATGCATGTGGTACTAGGAGTTCAAGCCAAACAAAGCATTTTGATATAAAGTATAACTATGTAAGGGAAAAGGTTGCTGAATCCCAGATAATTGTAGAGAATATAAGGACAAAACACATGTTAGCCGATATTTTAACCAAATGATTGATTGCTAAAGCCTTTCAATGGCATATTGTAAACATGGGATTGACTTTGTCAATTTGAGGAATGAATCATATTTATATTTGTTTTTTTTCTTAAGAAAATATATGTCTATGTTCTCTGAATGATGATATGATTCTTGTGTTTAAGTACATTGTTAGAAACCTATAATTGTTGAATAACATAAGTTGAGAGATTACTATACAGTTTTTCTATAAAGAAGAAGAAACGAACATGTTGAATTTAGAACCATAAAGTTTTAGATACATGTTTATTTCTTGATACCCTATTAAGTATTGATCATAAGCATGTGAAGATCCAATATTATGGTAAATTTCACTCATTCGAGTGAGTTTGCCTTCAAGTGTTATGGCACACATGCATACAGTTAATGATCAAGGTTAGTAATGTTTCACATTATAGAGTGTTACTTGAATGTTGGTCATATTCAAGTTCGAGCAATTATAGATTGCAAGGTATCTAGTTCACTTTGTCCAAGAGAGAGATTGTTAGAATTTAATCTCCTAATGGACTAATGTGACCTAGTTAATCAAGGTATTGCTCAAACAAATGTACAATTTGTAATGTATACATATTTATGATATGCTCAATTAAGTTAATGTTCTACTAATGAGCATATTTATGTGACTAGTTAAGGTTAATGATATGGGCAAGCCTTGTGAGATAAAAAAATGTTATTGGGCTTTCATGGATGGTAAAGTCTAATACAAGTTTTTATTTGGGATTTCACTTGTTGGGTTAAAAGTATATATATATATATCATGTTCCATGCCTTGATATAAAAAGTTGTTGACTTCCCAAGTAAGTGAAACAGAGGAAAAAAATGTCTCTCTTTTACAAGTCTTCATCTTGATTCTTCACACTGCTTCTTCTTTGGTTGAGACTTATCTACTATGATCTTGCTATATTTTGTTTTTGTTGGAACAGACTTTGGTGTGTGGTATTCTTGCTTTGCAAGATCACCACCTTCTCCATCATTTCTATGGATTTAGTTCCTTCCTCCTCGGGTATTGTTGTGGGTTCATGATTTTAGCTAAAGTCATATACATATACACATATATAAATATCCTCGATTTTTCAACAAGTACAAGCACTTGGATTTGGTTTTTCTATATGTTTTTTTTATGAGCTTGATCATTAGATTTCAAATAAAGAAAGTTGGTTTATCTATAATTCATGATAAATTTTACAAGACACCCACCATAAATTCATGGGTTAATAGCCTGTAGAAGAATATGTTCTTCCTCCCCATTTCTTCTTTCAACATAGAATCACCAAATGCGTAAAGTCATAGAGGAAGGAGAAGTTGGAAAACCCAAAAGCGAGCTGTTGCACCAAAAGAATTCAACAATGGTTGCTTAAGAATTCAACAATGGTTGCTTTCAACAATGGTTGCTATTCAAGCTTGCCATTGTTGAATTTGCAAGCTTGACATTGTTGAAATCTTTCCTTACCATTGCCTATATAAAGGCTTTGAGCCTTCCTTTGTAAAACACAAAAAAAAAAAAAAACACAACATTTGTGTAGAGAGAAAGAGAGGGTGAGAGTGAGGGAGATAAGAGGTTTTTGTGTTGAGAGAATTTTAGTTTTTCTCCTAGTTTCAAGAGAGAGTGTCATTGTTCTCTCCTTGTTAAATTAGAGAGAAGGTTGTAACCCTCTGCTCCATAGTGAATTCTTCTATACTGGTCCATGATTTTTACCCTGTTCATTAGGGGTTTTCCACGTAAAATATGTGTGTCCAATTTAGCCTTTTACTATTTCAAGTTCATTGGAAATTGTGATCCTGCTCTATCCGAACGGTCAATTTACAACAAGTGGTATCAGAGGGATTGGTTGGTTCAGGATTTGCTTCTCTTGAAATTCTTAGTATGCTCTATGGTTGCAGCATTGTCTGACCTTCCACATCAGAAAAGTTTTCTTGAGATTGTTGATCAAGTATTCGTGCTACGGTTGTGTGGAAGTACTATCTAAAAGAAGTTCTGTTTAGGAAAGAGCGGTTATTTAATTGCGCGTCGTTTTAAACAGAAAGCCCCCTCTCTTTCTTGGGAACTAATTTGGAGATACTATTCATGGTACTGTTCACAAAGTACTTGATTGTGATAAAAAGCAATGGTAGCGAAACATGAAATTGAGAAGTTCAATGAGAGTAATTTCTCATTGTGGAAATTAAATATGAAGGCTATCTTGAGAAAAGATAACTGTCTGGCGGCTATTGATAATAGGCCCACTGGAGTCACAGATGAAAAGTGGAGCGAAATGGATGGCACCGCCATTGCCAATCTTCATTTGGAATTATCTGATGGTGTACTTTCAAGTATAGAAGAAAAGAAAACTGCAAAAGAGATCTAGGATCATCTCACCAAACTGTATGAGGCGAAGTCTCTCCACAACAAGATTTTTCTGAAGAGGAAACTTTACACTCTTCGTATGATTGAATCTACTTCGGTGACAGAGCACATCAGCTCATTGAATACTATGTTTTCTCAACTCACATCGTTGGGATATAAAGTAGAACCAGTTGAACGTGCGGAACTTCTACTCCAAAGTCTACCAGACTCATATGATCAACTCATCATCAACCTCACTAACAATGTTCTCACGGAATACCTAGTCTTTGATGATATTGCCGCTGCTATTCTGGAAGAAGAAAATAGACGCAAAAACAAGGAGGACAGGTTGGCCGGTTCACATCAAGCCGAGGCTTTAACAATGGTAAGAGTGAGATCAATGGAACGTGGCTCAAGTGGGAGCCATAATCATGGCAGGTCCAAATCAAGGAGTAAGAAGAATTTTAAATGCTACTTTTGTGGCAAGAAAGGACACCTGAAGAAGGATTGTTGGAAGAAGAAGAACGAAGAGAAAAACTCTCAAGGAAATGTGGCAAGTACCCCAGATGATGGTGAAATTTTATATATTGAAGCAATGTCGATCACAGAAGGTGAAAGAAACTTTAATGATACCTGGATTATTGATTCAGGTGCAACATGGCACATGACCTCAAGAAGAGAATGGTTTCATCAGTATAAACCAGTCTCAGGAGGATCAGTGTTCATGGGTAATGATCACATCCTGAAGGTTGTCGGCATTGAAACCATCAAACTAAAATTGTATGATAGGACTGTTTACACTATTGTCTTTGGGACAAATAGATAGTCTCGGTTACAAGATTTAAACTCAAGATGGGATAATGAAAATTATCCGAGGCGCACTTGTAGTTATGAAGGCAGAAAAGCTGAATTCAAATTTATACAAGCTAAAGGGAGAAATTATACTTGAAGCAGAAGCATATGTTGTATCAAGTAGTTCAAAAGATGAACCTGCAATAAAGTGGCATCTCAAACTCAGACATATGTCTGAACGAGGATTGAGAATTCTTTTCGATAAGAATTTACTCCCTGGTCTTATAAAGGTGTCATTATCCTTTTGTGAGCATTGTGTTACAAGCAAGCAGAATAGATTGAAATTCAGCCTATCCAATTCCAGAATCAAGGATATTCTAGAACTGATTCACTCTGATGTGTGGCAAGCACCGGTGATATCTCTGGGAGGAGCAAAATACTTTGTTTCCTTTATTGATGATTATTCCAGAAGATGTTGGGTGTATCCTATCAAGAGGAAGACGGATGTGTTTCCAGTCTTCAAAGTATTCAAAGCCCGGGTGGAACTTGAATCTGGTAAAAAGATCAAGTGTTTGAGGTCTGATAATGGAGGAGAATACACTGGCGACGAGTTTGATGTTTTCTGTAATAAAGAAGGCATCAAAAGATAGTTCACTACAGTATACACTCCTCAACAACATGGAGTGGCAGAGCGAATGAACAGAACCTTGTTAGAAAGAACAAGGGCAATGTTGAGAACTGCAGGCCTAGCAAAAGACTTCTGGGCAGAGGCAGTCAAAACCGCCTGTTATCTGATAAATCGGTCACCTTCGACTGCAATTGAATTGAAGACACCGATGGAGATGTGGACGGGTAAACCAGCTGATTATTCAAGACTTCATACACTTGGAAGTGTTGTGTATGTGATGTTCAATGCCCAAGAAAGAACGAAGTTGGATCCAAAATCTAGGAAATGTATATTCTTGGGGTATGCTGATGGAGTTAAGGGGTATCACCTATGGGATCCCACTGCCCATAAGGTTATTATCAGCAGGGATGTTATCTTTATAGAAGATAAACTCAAAGATAAAAGTGATGATAGCACGAAAAAAGAAAATTCAAAGACTACAATAGTTCAGACGAAAAATAAGTCTGCGGAAGAAGTTGCTTCTGAAGCAACACCAGAGCATGAGGTAGAAGAACATATTGAGTCTGAGACTCAAGCTGAGGCTCCAGAAATTCAGCGGTCAACTCGAGAGAAAAGACTGCCAGTTTGGCACTCAGAGTATGTTACGGAGTGCAATGTTGCATACTGTCTTTTAACAGAGGATGGAGAGCCATCAACTTTCGATGAAGCTAGAAACAGTTCAGATGCATCTCTGTGGATGACAGCAATGTAGAAGGAGATTGAAGCTCTCCATAAAAACAACACTTGGAATCTTGTACCATTGCCACGTGGAAGAAAAGCCATTGGTAACAAATGGGTTTACAAGATCAAGCGAGATAACAATGATCAGATGGAACGTTATCGTGCTCGATTGGTGGTGAAAGGATATGCTCAGAAAGAAGGCATTGATTTCAATGAGATATTTTCTCCGGTGGTTCGACTTACAATAGTCAGAGTAGTTATGGCTATGTGTGCTACATTTGACTTACATTTGGAGCAGTTAGATGTTAAAACTGCATTTCTTCATGGAAAACTTGAAGAAGAAATTTATATGCTTCAACCAGAAGGTTTTGCCGAAGAAGACAAGGATAACTTGGTTTGCAGGTTGAACAAATCTCTGTATAGTCTCAAACGGGCGCCGAGATGTTGGTATAAGAGATTTGATTCCTTCATTATAAGCCTTGGGTATAATAGACTGAGTTCAGACCATTGTACATACTACAAAAGGTTTGAGGGAGATAATGACTTCATTATCTTGTTGTTGTACGTGGATGACATGTTGGTAGCAGGCCCCTACAAAGATCGAGTCCAAGAATTAAAGGCACAATTGGCTAGGGAATTTGATATGAAGGATCTGGGACCAGCAAACAAGATTCTAGGGATGCAAATTCACCGAGACAGAAATAGCAGAAAGATTTGGCTTTCACAGAAAAATTATTTACAAAAGATCTTGCGACACTTCAACATGCAAGGTTGCAAGCCAGTTTCTACCCCACTTTCTGCTAATTTCAAAATATCCTCAAGTATGTGTACTAGCAATGAAGCAGAGAGGATGGAGATGTCTCGAGTACCGTATGCATCAGCAGTGGGGAGTTTAATGTTCGCTATGATATGTACAAGACCAGACATTGCACAAGCAGTGGGAGTGGTTAGTCGATATATGGCGAATCCTGGTAAAGAGCATTGGAATACTATGAAGAGGATTCTGAGATACATCAGAGGAACCTCAGATGCTGCATTATGTTACGGAGGATCAAAATTTACTGTCAGGGGCTATGTGGATTCAGATTTTGTGGGGGACCTTGATAAAAGAAAATCTACTACAGGTTATGTGTTTACACTTGCAAGAGGAGCTGTAAGCTGGGTTTCAAAACTACAAACTGTTGTGGCTCTGTCTACAACAGAAGCAGAATATATGGCAGCTACACAAGCTTGCAAGGAAGCTATTTGATTACAAAGGTTATTGGAGGAGCTTGGGCACAAACAAGAGAAGATTACTCTATTTTGTGACAGTCAGAGTGCCTTGCATATTGCAAGGAATATGGTCTATCATTCAAGAACAAAGCACATAGGTGTTCAGTATCACTTTGTTCGTGAAGTAGTGGAAGATGGAAGTGTGGATATGCAAAAGATTCACACAGATGAAAATCTAGCAGATGTGATGACCAAGCCGATCACCACTGACAAGTTTCAATGGTGTAGATCCTCATATGATCTAGTAGAGACATAAGTAAGCATGATGGATCAGTGTAGAAAGAATGGTGTGGAGACATGATAAAATCTCAATCAAGTCTCCAAGTGGGAGAAATGTTGCACCAAAAGAATTCAACAATGGTTGCTTAAGAATTCAACAATGGTTGCTATTCAAGCTTGCCATTGTTGAATTTGCAAGCTTGACATTGTTGAAATCTTTCCTTACCATTGCCTATATAAAGGCTTTGAGCTTTCCTTTGTAAAACACACCAAAAAAAACAACACAACATTTGTGTAGAGAGAAAGAGAGGGTGAGAGTAAGAGAGATAAAAGGTTTTTGTATTGAGAGGGTTTTAGTTTTTCTCCTAGTTTCAAGAGAGAGTGTCATTGTTCTCTCCTTGTTAAATTAGAGAGAAGGTTGTAATTCTCTGCTCCATAGTGAATTCTTCTATACTGGTCCGTGATTTTTACCCTGTTCATTAGGGCTTTTCACGTAAAATCTGTGTGTCCAATTTAACCTTTTACTATTTCAAGTTCATTGGAAGTTGTGATCCTGATCTATCCGAACGGTCAATTTACAACAAGAGCCACAAATGAATCAACGAAGATGGAGACGAAATGATGAACAAAAGTGAGAGGAACAGGATGATCACGAACCGTTAATCGATGAGGCATTGACAGATGCAATGAGGAAGCAAATGCAGCCAAAGGGAGTCAATCAATTTTAGAACAAGAACAATAAACTCATGTAGATTATCAATATAAAAATTTGGACTTATGGATAAATTATAAATAGTAGAATTGAATTAAAAATTGATAAATCTGAGTTTATTGGGGTAAATCATTAACGGATAGTAACACATCTTGTTAGAATTTAATCACTTAATGAATAGTGTGAATTAGTTAATTAAGGTATTGTTTCAATAAGCGTGCAATTTGCAATGTGTGTGTATATATATATGAATATGCTCAAGTAAACTAAGATTTTATAAGTTAACATATTTATGTGACTAATTAAAGTTAATTATATAGGTTAGCCTTATGAGATAACAATGCTATTAGGATTTCATGGTTAGCATTAAAGTTGCAAGTGGTAACATGGATTATCATGTAGAAAACCTAAACATGTATTGTCAAAGAAAAAGAAAGAAATTGATTGTGAGGTGGAGAATATGTCAAAAGCTAAGGAAAAAAAAGCTTTATGAACTTGATGACGTTGGCAACATGGTATAGAGCAACAAACAAGGAAAAAGAGAAAGTATAGTACACTTATCATAAAAGGGGAAATTGATTTACCTTAAATATGGTAAGACAAATATCTCAAGGCTTCAAAAACCTAAAAGGCATAGAAATTATCAATGTCTAACAAAGAAAAAAAATAAAAATTTCAAAGAAAATAAAAGAAGAATGCATACGGGAAGGAATTATAGGCAAAATAAGTGAGGAGAAAGTCTTGGGGTTAGTGCCACTTTTATATGGTAAAGAACCCTAGCTAAAGTCAAATCTCCCAACCCAAGTAGAACTCTATTTGTTAATAGGAAAAGAATTTGATATGGGTCTCCTACTCCAAATAGTTGAAATAATTCAAGGCTTAAATTAACTAATCATTAATAAATTTATTCTTGACGGGCATTTGTAGACACCAAAATATGTCTAAGTATAATTTAAAATTAATTCAATTAATTGAATCAAGACAAATATAATTAATCAAATTAAATCAAGAGAAATACAAAGAAAAAATCAAATATTAAAATAAATAAATAGAAAATAATCTTTCCCAAAAAATCAAACAAGTTGATAGGGATAGGATCAAGTTAAACCAAATTTAAATTCAAATAAATAAAATAATTAAAGAGATAATCACTAATCAAGTGATTTCTCTTTAATATCCTTCATGTCAAGGGTTGAGGCCAAGGGTAGGTCACCTAAATTCCACCTTTCCCTTTACGAACTTTGGGAAAGCTCTCTTCAATTCTCTACAAGTGCAAGTCTCTATATCCGGAATTCTTTGAGTTCCTCCATGTTCAAGTCCAAATCCAGAATTCTTTGAATTCCTTCAGGTCCAAGTTCTCCAAGTTCAAGTGCTACAAATCATAGTTCTTCAAGTTCAAGTTCAAGTTCTCCAAATCCGGAATTATTTGAATTCCTTAATGTTCAAGTGATCCAAGTTCAAGTCAAGTTCTAGAATGAATTTATTAATCCGATCAAGAACGTTATGTTCTTCTTCCACCATTCGATTGATAATCAAAGGATTTATGCACGTGACAATCACATTCAAAGAGAAGAGATCAAGTCCACTTTGATTTATAAATTTGTAATTTGTAGCAATTTTAAGTGTATTAAATTTACATTCAAAATTTGTTGCATACAAATTTCTGACACGCTCGGTGGGACGCTCTTCTCTTAACACTGTAAACCTTAATCTAACATTACAAATTCTAATCCCTAACACTATAAATTTTAACTATAACACTGGAAACTTAATTAAACACCATAAACCCTAACCCTAGCACTATCAAGTATAAACCCTAACCTAAACCCTAATACCTAATATTATTAACTTTTAACTCTAACACTAAAAACTCTAATCTAACATACTAACACCATAAACTCCAATATAACACAGCAAATTTTAAATCCTAACCCCTAACTGAACTGAATTCTTATATGACTAATAAAAGTGTCACTACCAAGTGTCTTACAGTCTTTTTACTTACACAATTACATGATATATAAAAAATATATAATTAGAAACTTAAAATTAGAAAACAGCAAGAGCTGAAGAGCAACCCTTACAAGAAATGGAGAAACCCTAGCCGCCGTCTCACAAGCCAAAGGTTGATTTTAAGTTATTCCCTCTCTCATTATTTTATGGCAACTAAGGTTGATTTTAAGTTATTCTCAATTAGGGTTTCTAATTTCTTACTTACATCTTTTTCACTACAAGAAAATGCTAAATTATCAACGAAAATTTTTGTCGGTAATTTACTCGCCAGTAACACTTTACAAAAGGAAAATATAATTCATTGGCAATTTCATTGGTTTTGGAGATAATTTTGCGACGTAACTATTTGTTAGTAATATTAATTAAAACAAAAAATAATTTAATTTGATTTTGGTCTATAATATTATTTAAAATAATTATTTTAAGTTTAATTTCTATCGATAATCTATTAGTAACATTATCCAAAATAATTATTTTTAATTTAATTTTCATTAATAATTCGTAGGTAATATTATCCAAAATAATTATTTTAATTTAATTTACGTCGATAATCTATCGATAATATTAAATAATTTCAATAAATTTCATTCATTAGTCCATTAGTATATATATATATATATTTTACAAATCTTGAAAACCAGAAAATGTCTAATATTAACCTAAAAAACACGTTCATTAAAATCAAAATATTTTAAAAAAAGCCTGTTTAATGTGTACAATATACCCAATCTAGAATAGTTATTAAATGCAAAAAAAGTATATAACACAATCATATACGTAAATGTATAATACATAAATATACTCACATAAAAGAAAAATAACACAAATATCGTAGGAAACCTAATCTTGCCCAGCTGAAGATGACAATACACGTGGCAAGATTTGATCGGACTGAAGGAGAGTTGTGGCTATCTGTTGTTCCATATGCTCCTACATCTACGCCACACACTCTTGCATTTGGATAAATGGTCCACTAGCTTCACTTATTTAAATAGTCTAAACTTACTAGTTTCAATCTCATAAATAAAATTTATAGTTATTCATTAGTAATTACTGTAACCCTAGCCTCCATCACATAAGCACCCTCTTTACGGATCTACAGCATCACCATCAACAATCAGGTCAACATTATCGTCAAGGAGATCATCACCTGCATCACAGGTCACTGTGAGCCAAGACTCGATAAGTAACATTCATGCATGAATGTGTATGGAAACTAATGAAATTCACATGATACATTTCTTTTCCTTCATAAAATCATTTTTCCAATACTTGGGTCCAAACCTCATCAAACTACAACAGAGCAACTGATCGGGATTTCATTCAGTGTACTATCAAAGAACACTGTTCCTCATAGAAACTTTTTTTTCTTTTTTTTCCTTTTCATTTCATAAACATCTGTAGTCATTTTCCACTATATCCCCTCAGTAGCAGTTATATCAGGTTTTAAAAACATTCTCTTTTTTTCCTCTTTATGCGTGCATGCTCATGGCGACATGAAATACAATATGAAGTGCAGGACAAACATCAACATCAAACCATCACTAGTTCTTTCATTGTCAAAGCACAACAGATAGCCTCTCATATATAAAAATATAATCATATGCACATGAATCACATATTCACAATTAATCATATTCTAATAATTCAGTAAATACATAGTCTTGTGACACAGTTGGAATGTTACTTATCTTTGTGCACTTTCACAATTCCAACAATTTCAACTATAAAATATTTTTCCTGAAATTAATAATAACACGCATATATTTTAATATTTATTCAAACTATTTATATTACATTTATTTAAATTCTAATTCTAGAACGGGTCAACTCAGATTACCTTTCTCCCCAACAACGTGGGTCTACAGACCCATTTGGCAACTAATAACGGGTCACCGTTGATATAGAGGCAATGGCTCCCACATCCGGTGTATCTGCATAGAGAATAGTTTGGTGAGTATAACGAATGGTAGTGGCTACCTGTGTTGTGGACAAAAAACAGTGGTTCGTGTGAAAAAGGAGGCGGCGAAATTGTGCTTCTCTTCTACTTTTGACCGGCGATACTTGCTCCATTCTATACAAAATCGGTGGATATCGACTCCTCTTGAAGTGCTCATCACAATGGTACCGGTCTCGCCGCCAAAGGTTATCGGAATTGCTCTGCCTATGTTCCATCGCCGCCGCCAACACTAGCCTATAACTTCCTGGTTTTGGTTAGGGTTGTCCTCGGTTTGCGTGCATTCTTTTATTTATATTATTTATTTTTTAATTATTCTTTGACTTTTTTGCCCGTGGTCTTTCACTTTAATTACACTCACTACCTGTATATATTTACAATCTTGTCATTATCCTATATATCAATATATTTTTGTATTTTACTTCTAAATTTCATAATAAATTCATTTAAACTCCAATTCAAGCCATTCTTGCACTCTTAAATTTTATTTCTCTTGTAGAATTTATTAAAAATACTTTGATCTTATTTAAGTTTTCATATAAATCGATTCAAATTTTTGTCCAAATTTTCTTTTAAAATGTGTCGATCTAAATCTCTTGAAATTTCTAATGAAATTTAGGTCGGGGTGTTACAAATCTTTACTATGAAACTTTATCCAATAAACTTACATGCATACGTTAGGACCTCTCGTCTCAGTAGCTCTATCGGTCATGACCCTTTGTGTGCATATATTTGAATAGCTCAATGGGTCCTATCTCTTGTCTAGATGACCTCGACTACAAATATATTAATTTTTTGTTATAAGATGTTGGATATAACAAAATAAACAAATTTAAATGGAAAATAATACAACAACTTACCAATCTAGACGTATGTGTAACGTCTTGCCTTGGCGTTATCTTTCCCTAGGATTAACTTCTAACTCTTTGCTAGGACATCGGTGGTGCCATTTTGATGACGATCGTATTCTTTCTGAACCAATTCTTTTTCCTCATAAATGGATGGTTGATTTGTAAAAACTTGCGGTGGTTGTCAAACCACGATGTCTTACCCCCTATTTGAAGAGTAAATGCTCCAAAATCCTCTATACAATATGGACAAGCTAACTCCCAGCCGTACTCTAATCGAAAAACATCGAGTATGCTAGAAAGTCACTGATAGTCCACATAAGAGTAGCTCGTAGTTGAAATTTTTGCTTCAAAGATACATCTCATGTCTCAACACCATCCTCCCACAACATGCACAATTTATGAATCAGTAGCTGGTGGAAGACATCAATTTTATGCTTAGGATTCTTCGGTCCAGGCACAATCATCATTAGAAACATAAATTTACCTTTCATACACATCCAAGGAGGCAAATAATATGGAGTGACTATCACTAGCCAGGATGAAAATTGTTGGCCCGATTGGCCGAAAGGTTGAAACCCGTATGTGCATAAACAGAGCCTCACATTACATGTTTCGCTCGAAAAGACTTGATGAACTCGGTTGAAGTGTTTTCATGCCTCTGAATCTGAAGGGTGACACATTATGCCCTCTTCTTGGTCATGGTTATCATGCCAGCTCATGTGCTCTGAGGTGGCTGCTAAAGCATACAATCCCTGTAGCCTCGACAAACGGAAAGTAATACATCTTTTGGTGTGAAACCTTATTTTTTTGCCCTGAATCCCTTCTTCTACTCTAAAAATGAGGGAGCTGACAAAATTTACAACTTCTCAAATCAATGTCATTGCCCCAATATATCATGCACCTTTTCAAACAACAATGTATCTTCCCCATCGGAAGCCCTAATCCTTGGACAAAATATTTGGTGCTATAAAAGCTCTCTGAAAGTGTATTGTCCACTGGTAATGTATCTTTAAATAATCTAGTGATTGCGTCATAGCTATTCTCCGAAAAATGATATTCAGACTTAATGCTCAACAACCGCGCCCTGGCCAATAGTTGGGAGACTGTTTCACACCTTGGCCACAATACTTGCTCCGCTCCCTGCAGCATGTCATACAATTTCTATGCATTTGGGTTTGAAGATTCCTCAAAATTTGATGGATCAAAGCTTGGGCAAATATATACGTCCACGTGTTACTGTCTCTGCCATCATCATTTCGTTCCCCAACATATGATTCCCCATGATGAGACCATATGTAATAATCCCACACGAATCCCTTATTCAAAAGATGGAGATGCACTTCTTCTGGTTCCCGAAATCTACGGTTATGACACCGTACACATGGACATCTAATCTTACTTTCATCCATGCGCTCTGGTTGAGAACAAGCATATGCAGGAAACTATTGTACCTCCTCCATAAATTTCAGGTTAAGAAGTCCATCAACTAGCCTAGTGTACATCCACGACTTATGTCGTCTTAATATATTATTTTTTTCTGAAAAAAGGTACACAAACAAGTAAACAACCAGAAACAAGTAAATGAGCCAGCTCTCCAAATTATAAGGTTTCATATTAGTGCAAATCAACAAATTATAAACAACTCACAAACTGAGAACCACTAGCCATTGCCGAGTATGATTAATTTATCTTGATAAAAAAGTAAAAGGCCATAGTTAGATGCACCAGTGTTATTTAGACTTAGGCTGAACACTTACCTCTTTGTAAAAAACCTCAATAAAAAAAGTATGGGAATTGGACGGATTCAACAATCAAATTTGAGCCCAATCTATGACTCTTAATTTCCTTTTAACAATGAGATGCAAGAACATAAAAGTTAATGAAGCATGATGTTTCACCATGGTGCAGAACTGATAGCAAGTGGCTCATATACTAGTACCTTTTATTGCAATATGATAAATCTTGACAGCAAAAAGGATGACCAATTTTGTGGTTAAGAAAGTCATTATATTAAAAGGTTTGTATTATTCGTTTCATTTCCATTTTTTATAATTTTCTAAAATAAATGTGTAAATAATTGTTTTATTATAGTTTTAAAACTTGAGTAGGGACTGTGATTAGTGATTTTTTTTGGGAAACTTATTCTCTATAGTTTTATAGTATTTTATTGCCTGTAGGAAACCTTTTTGTTAAAGAATATACTTTTCTATTTGATGTTGTCATATTTAGCTTGCTAAATAAATACATATATTCAACTTCTATATCACATCTATCTTAAATCCTACATGGCTAGTAGTATTTTTCTATTTGAAATTGTCATATTTAACTTACTAGATAAATACAGATATTCAACTCCTATATCACATCTATCATAAATCCTATGTGGCTTCCCGTGAAGCATTCGTGAAACTTTCATAATATATATGATTGATTAATTGATCGAGTTATTGTATTCATAATCTTGATGACTCTAGTTTTTTTTAAAGTATTAAAAATAAAATCATTAAATTGTAAAAACTCTTTCTCTCTCTCTTGCATCCTAAGTGGCACATTATGGAGCAAGTGTGAGTATGATGTTATAGCTTGATACTTATCTTTTTAGCATTTCAATATCTATTAACTCCTAATTTTTAGGGATTTAATGTGTTGTTGGTTTAATTTTATCAAATATTTTGACTGACTACCATAAATTGAGAATGAAAATCAATACTAAATGATCATGAGATAACATCTATATCTTTCATCTTTAAAAGTAATCATTAACCCAAAATAAGTTATACTTGTCATCCCATAACAAACACCTAAATCCCAACCTGTTCATTGATTCAAAGATAGCAGCATCTACATTACACTTTAACATCCCACCACTCAGCTTGCTCTATCTCAACTGCCTATCACCACGACCTCGATTCACATTAGCATTTGGACACAACTAGGCAGTCTTCCACCCACTCAAAACAGAATATGCCATGTCCAATACCTGACTTTCAGTCATCCTCTAATTCTGTCACACCACTCCATTTCTATTCCTCCAAAGTCCCCAAATAATCATCACAACCTTCTCCAACATATCAGAGCTAATTTGCCGAGCCAACAAAATCCACCAAGACACAAACGACTCCCACCTTCCTAATCTCCCCCCAATCTCTGAGCTACGCCACACATTCATTGCAAAATGGCAAGTTACAAAAATATGAAGAGTATCTTCAAATTTAGTAGAGCAAACTGGACACCCATCATGTAAATCGACTCTCTAACGTCTCAATTCCATCTGCGTGGGAAAACTCTGTGTACAAGTATGCCACAACAGAATCTTGACCTTAGCTAGAACCATTAAGCTCCATATACTCCTCCAGGTAATCGGTTCTACATGGTCAAAAAAAGATGTCCTATTAGCCTCAAGAGCCTAATAACCACTCTTCACTGTATACGTCCATCTCTTCTCCCCACCCACATCCAACTATAAGGTTTATCCCAAATTCTAATCGGAATCTTCTCAATAAGGTCTTGATCCCTTTGTGAAAACAAATCATGCAATATATCTCTGTCTCATTCCTTCCCACTAGCACTCATCAACGATGACAACTTGAACAACTCTGAACCTAGAAGCTGAACAATCTCCATATAAGGTTAAGATATTAATCTCCCCTCTCGGTCCAACCTTTTACTTTATAAATTTCTATTATGATAGAACCTCCTAAGGTGTCCTATTGTGCGGCAAAGACTACAAGGATGGGGCCTGCGAGCACCATCCCTAGCATCCATCTCATTGTGAAGACGAGTGGACCGAGGTCAGCCTTTCCCATTCCTCCACAAACTAGGATTCGGAACAATAACTTGGCCATAGTAAATGGGTCAGGTTGACCAGTCTGGTATTGAAAAAAAATATCAGAGTCCAAGTATTGATAAAACTCATCCAAGTATTGAGCTTTTTGGGTTAATGAGGACATTTTGTGGACTACATTCTTCAACTCCTTGTTCTTGAACATGGTGATGAAATTACTGACCATATGTTTGATACAAAAATGGTAATAACCCAATGGCTCTCGCCAACCAAGATGAGGTTCTTTTATGGGATTGATGATGCTAATATCTCTATAAAAAATGACAAATAAATCGAGGCGATCTGTGATCCTGTCTCATAAGCATGCCATAAACCAACTTTATGAAGAGTTTTGTCTCCCCTCTATCACAACAGATATCAATGTAAATAATTGTCTATTCCCATAAAAACCTACAACAATCAACTATTCTCCTTTTTATTTCGCATACAAGTGAGTAACATTTACACATATCACTGGTTGACAATGCCTAAAACCTTCAATTGTAGGACCAAATGCCCATAAACTCTGGTATAACCTTGTACGACTCATCCCAATCACCAAACAACTAAGCAATGACCATATGTTTTGCAAGCCAAGTTTTCTTATAAGAAATGGTGAAGTTGAATTGTGCATTAATGACAACAATAATAGGATTCAAACAATTATGAGTAGGTTGTAGTCTCGCAATACTAAAGAAATCATGCCCATTGAGTATCATTGTAGTTAGTTTTCAGTTGCAACCACCTCCTTTTCTAAACTTCAAGATAAGATGATCAGCGTGTGTTACTTTGTATTCCGCACGTGCTTCAATGTGGTACATCTTCATTGCATAAAATAAATCCGCATTCATTGCAAATTGTGCTCAAACATACAAATTGTCATTTGTATTTTGAAGTTGAGCTTGTTGTTGCACCCATTGACAATCCATTGCTTGGTTAGCCCAGTTAACATCTATAAGTTCTGGAGATAGAAACTTCATATAATGAGCAGATACTCCGATACCTATACTGTCATGAAATTGAGAGTATGTAGAAGGCTCATTGTGGCTAAGAGTATCAGCGCTGAGATCACATACGTCCTCTTATGATATCAAATTCAGAATTACATTTGAGTTCATTATGCTAGCCCTAGGATCCATATTCCAATCAAATCAAAAATAAAAATATGATTAGATGAATATATGAACAATATATATATATATAAACATAATTTGACGTATAAATATAAACAAATAAACATATAAATAATGTACATATTACCTTTGCAAGTGTGTCGCCAGAGCAATAGATGAAGTGTTTTTTTTAGGTGGAGAGAGGTTTAAAGAAGACGTGCATCTACAACAATGATGTATTCCAAGGCAAATGATAGGGTTTTTTTTAAAGCAAAATAAGGCTCCTAAGGTAACCTATCAACTTAGGCTTCTAGAAAGGCTAGCTAGATCTATGACCTCTAATTAATAATGAAAAGACTTAACATAAGAAATAAAGACAAAGATTAAAAAGTGAAAATGTACAATCACTATGAATTTGGCAATGCACGTTAATCACATCAATCATTATCACTAGTTGACAAAACCATTATTAAAGAACATCTAATTTCATGCTCATGTAAGGCTATGTATTCTCCCACTCAAGACTTTGTCAATACAATAACAGACTTTGTCTCCCATTCTAAGCAGACGTCCACTAAATATGTACTTTCACTCTATTGTTTTTAAAATTAACAATGCACATGAATATTTTATAGCTTGTATGTTTAGGTTTCATTTGTGACTTAGAATGGAAGATTGAGAATTACTTAAACCCGGATGCTAGATTGATATATAATAGTTGTATGGATGGTACAAAAGAACCGAAAAAAACCTCATAAACCTCCAAAAAATAGTACACAAATCTTGACATATTGACCATTTGATTTGTGAATCTCAAGCCTCCATAATCTTGACATATTTCATTTCCTAATCAACAATTTTCGACGTGACTAGTAGTTTGGTCCTTTTACAAATCGAATAAGGCCTCTCTTTTAGTTCGAATATGAATTTTTTTCAATAAGAAAGACACAATGCTCATACCATGAAATATGAAACAAAAATGTTATAAAACCCAACTTTAGTAGCTCAACTCAACCCAAGTCTACATGACACTCCATGTAGATGGGTCATGTTGGACTTTTTCAAAAATTAATTAAGCATATTTTTTATTTATTTTTAATAAATAAAATTTTAAAAAGTTTTTTCTCTAAAAATACATGTTAAATTTTGAAAAAAATTACATATTCGAACTCAGCGCGTAAAAATCTTTATAATAAGACTCATTGTCAATAGTTTTTTTTGCGTTTTTCAATTACATCGTTTTTAAAAACCATGTAATTTATATGTATGCTATGTAAACTGTTTATTCGAGTTGAAATTTTGTTACACTATGATAGTAGAATATATATTTGTTATTTTTTGCATTTGTATTGAAATTATGTTGGGTACCCTAACCCATTAAGTTTTAATAGTTAGAGTTTAACACTTGAGACATTTAGGATTTTAGTAACAAATACTAGCTTTCTAGGTTACAACATAAAAATTCGATATACGAGCCCGTTAGGATGTAGCGAATTCGTTCCGCTTGGGGTTTACACTTATTGTTTAGGTTACAGAATGAAAATCCGATACACGAGCCTGTTAGGGTTTAGCAAATTCGTTCCCTTTAGAGTTTAACACTTGTTGTTTAGGTTATCGTATGAAAATTGATATTCGAGTCAATATCAATACCTATAAATAAACACTTGAATTTACGTAATTCACATATTGGTATAAAAAATAATGTAATTAAAACAATGTAATTAAAAATGACTGAATAAAACCTATCAATGATGGATCTTGTTAAATAGATTTTTACTTGTTGATTTTTTTCGAAATCTAATAAGTATTTTAAGAGATAAAGTGTTTTAAAATTTCTTTTAAGAAAAAAAAATGTGCTTGCGAAATTTCAAATAAGATATTTTATTTTCTAAAATTTTATTTTTTCATTTCATACTCTTACAAAACATGTCATGCAGACTTAGATTAATTTTGGGCTATTTATCACCACTCAATATGAAATGTCATTGTTCTACCGTTCAACAATTTTTTTTTAGTAATTTAATTATTATAGTTGATTTATTCTTTACTGAGTTTGACTAAAATTTCTTAATATGACATTTGACTAGCATTATACAAAGTTGTCTTAAGATATAGTTTGTTTTAACTAACATTATATAAAGTTATCTTTTATATATTTGATATGAACCTAAATTTGAGCCATCAAATCTATGTATATATAATTTTTTCTCCATATGATAAAGTAAATTAGGTCAAAATTAACACGTGAACACAAATATATCATTTTTAATAGAAATCGAGTTCATAACATTTCGCTCGAGAGAACGAGGGCTTGCATTGCAATAATTATATGTCAACAACAAGGATACAGGCAGCAAATCTGTCTATATTTTTCTATTGTAATCTCTTCAATGTTGCCACCTGTCAGGTCCTTGAACTCCTGGTGTGTTTCAAGATACTAGTTATTAACTTATTATACAGTAATAATAATCAATATATAAGAGAGATTATTATACTGATGTAACACATTTGTCTAAGTCAAACACTTGGAATGCTGCTTTTCCAGGTGTTCAGATGTGCGAAAATAGTGATAGAATCATAGAACACCATATTATATTATGAACTCTTTAGACCAATGTTTTCAAAACTGAACCGGACATTGAGCCGGTGTAACGAATGGTTGACGGTTGGACCGATTCGATCGGCCGACTGGACAATCTAGATGAAAAGAATGCACAGATAGATGAAATGATGGGTTATGAAAAAATTTAATATTTAACATTTGAAATAAAAGACAATTAAAGATGGGCCATTCTAGAAGAAATGATGGGCTCAAATAACAAACATTTGACTAAAGCCCAATGATGCAAACATAATTGGGAATTTTGTAAAAATGACCTGGTCCGTTAAGTTTTTTGGAGAAATGACTCCGTTCGAAAATTACCGCAATATAACCTTTTGAATGCGTTGAAGTACCAAAATACCCCTATAATAAGAGTCACGTCTTTTCCCACAGGTATATTTAATTTCAAACAAAAACTCAAAAGACACCCGCTAGACTCTTGGTGAAACTCTTCAAATTTTGGAGGCCAGAAAGCGGAAGAACTCCCAGACTGCAATCGGCAAGTATTTCCGACTACCATCGAGGTGAGTTTGAGGCCCCTGAATAACTTGTTGTGCCTGTTATAAACATGTTAGAGTTGTTCATTATTGGTCGTGCCAGTGTTTCATTGGTCGTGCCTTCAATTTATTTTGATTTTCTTATATATATTTTTTTTTGTTTCTTATTATTGGTGGGAACTGTGTTTTAGAAGGAAGGTTATTTTGATTTAGATGTTCGTGCATCTTTTTGGCGAGGTTTTGCATGTTATTTTTTCTGAAGTGCCTGCAATTTAGTCGGTCGTGCCTATACTCTGACTGGTCGTGCCTGTGAGTGTACTTGTGCATGTTTGTTCTGGGTCGTGCCAGTGATCTGACTAGTCGTGCCTGCGAGTGTATTTGAGGTTAATGTTTTTCTTGGTCGTGCCTGATTTATTAGTCGTGCAAGTTTTTATTTGGTGCCTATGATCTGACTGGTCATGCCTGTGAGTGTACTTGAGGTTCATGTTTTTTCTTGGTCGTGCCAGTTTTTATTTGGTCGTGCCAGTTTTATTTGGTCATGCCTTTAATTTAGTTGGTCGTGCCTTTAATTTAATTGGTCGTGCCTGTGTATCTGGTCTTGCACTCTTTTTTAGTTGGTCGTGCTATACTTTTAATGGTCTTTCCTACATTTTTACCTTATGTTTTTAATGCAGATTTACAATGGATTACCTCATTCAAGATAAGGATCATTTTTCTGCTAAGGTTACAATTTTTTCAAACATCTCACATGTTATTGGGCAAATAAGAGATTCTTTGAGTGAGAATCAACTCGAGATGTTTAGGAGGACATGCTTCGACATTTTTCTGTACGCACATAAAGTAGATCTCAGACGCCATTCCTGTACGCACATAAAGTAGATGTCATCATCAAAGTTTAAACACTTGAAGGCACGACCAAATAAAAGACCAGGCACGATCAAATATAAAATGAGGCACGACCAACTAAAAAAGTCCAGGCACGACCAAATATAAAATGAGGCACGACAAACCAAAGTTCAGGCACGACCAACACAATACATGGCACGACCAACTAAAAAAGAGGCACGACCAAATACAAAATGGCACGACCAAGTAAATTCATGCAGAACCACATAAAAGGGCACGACCAACCAAATACATGACCACACTCTACACCAGGTACTAAAACTATTACGTGATCCCGAAACCCTAAATAATGCTCGCCCACACTCTATATCAGGTATTACATGATCCCGAAACCCTAAATAATGCTCGCCCACACTTATTATACCACATAAGGGTATTTTGGTACCAAAAAATTCAAATTAGGTCGTTTCTCCAGAAAATTTTGAAACAAGGTCATTTCTACAAAAGTTTTGCACTCAACCTTTCAAAGCAATCCACTATATAAGAAAAAGTTTACAACCTATCGTTACCTATGACTCGATTATACAACTTGACTCAGCGTATGCTTTGAACCAAACTAACACTTCAATGATGATTTGTAATTGCTCTTGACACCTGCAAGAGACTTTGTTGTGGATGTAAGATTCAAGTAACCTTGTGGTAACCTGAGTAGGTTCCACAACTATTATCATTTCAAAGGTCCATTTATAATTATTGGATGTAAGGTGTCGCTCATGAAATTTGTGTCACTTCTGAACACCTCATTGCTCCTTGTCGTTGGGTCATATAACTTGCAACTAACATTCTACCGACATTTCAAGGGCACGGGCCGGTAGACGGATCGTTTGCTCCCGCCCCAACCAAAAAGAATAGCTTTGTTAAGTTCAAGCTATATTGGCTGAACTATGCTAGGATTCGTCGTTTTCTGAGGTATTTTCACTTGTCATCATGTGTCCTTATTGTCCTTTAATAATTTATACTGAGAGGCATGGGTAACTTAGGTGAGGATAACTTAGTGTATGCCACTTAATATAAGTGATAACATCAAAAATACTCTCCTCTTGCTCAAATGGTTATTGGAAAACATACATCTGAATGTACCAACTCCAAACATTCCTATCTCGATGGGAGAATAAATTTCATAAAATTTTATTAACATTAAATTTTATTATCTAGACAATCTGCAATGCTAAATAAAATTTTATTAGTCTTTTCTTTAGTCCTATAAATAATGATATTGATTTCGATGAGAAATATTTCCATAATTTATAGTTAAATGTACAATCATCACTCGATCATAATATGATATTCATTTTCATAAAATTTATACCGGTGAGGAAAATATTTTTATAATAAATGACTACTTATCGTGACTATCAAGAAAAATAATATGAGATATCCGTAATTTAAAAATTTCCAATATGGAAGAAGGTTTTGTCAACACAAACTTTCAATTACATCGTTATTAAATTTCTTACTAGTAATTCAAACTTAGAAAATATTTCTGTAATTCCAAAATTTCTAGAATAGAGATAAATTACATTGACTGAGATTTAAGCATTTTGGTATCATCGATTAAAATTGAGATTCAATATGGATTATTGGATTTTCTCCAAAAATAAAATCATTATTGGAACATTGTCTGTTTTCATTTTAATGATTAACATATTTAGCAACCATATCATTCCCATGAAATAGGGAACTTTTCATAAAAACGGTGTGCAATTAAATTACCGCAATCCTTGATAGAACTTTCTAGACATTGCTTTGTTAATCGTAAATAAAATACCTAAATGCGTGGGTCATAAATTACACATTTTGGATCCAAAAAAAATCATAAGTAAATAAACGGATTTCCCCAAAAAATAATACCATCATATATAATATCTCTCAACTTTCTGAATTTTTAAATTCACATATTTTCCTTTGAACCAACGGTGGAGACCTTAGGGTGTTGTGTAACCCTTCTCCCACTTAGTATTTTATTTCATATTTTAGGTTGCATCCAAAATTAGGATTCCTAATCCAACATGACATACAATTAGATAATGTCTTAATTTAATTATGAAACCTAATCTAATTATGACATTTAATTACAATCAAACATGTAATCACATAAGAAATACTAATTAACATGGAAATCATCAATCAATAGAATTCTAGCTATCATAGTCTTCAATTAAGCTTGAAACTCATCTTCGATTAAGAATCCCAATCGCATTAGGAAACTGTCTGAAAAAAATTTGCACTCTAGAAAAACCACTGTCTGCCTCTGTCTTGTTGTTTGTTGTTGCACATGAGTTTTTGGCAATGCTGCAGTCAAAGCATCAATCTATGATTGGACGTTAATTTTATTAAGAGATTATTTATCATCATATATTTAATGTGTTTACCCAATGTACTTAGTGTATATTTAATGTGTTAATGTACTTAGTGTATATTGCCCCTTTAGCAAATCGAAGTCTCAAACATTAAATGCACATGTACCAATAATCTTTAATGAATTAAGATTATGAACAATTGCATAACGTCAGTGTGAGTGTAAAATTTTTCATATAGTCAGACTGAGAAAATTGACACACGCGTATTCCTGATCAATACACTCCACGTGTATTAGTATAGCAAGTTCAAACTTTACCTTTTTCCTTAACCAATTCTAACGATTCATCCAATTCCGTATTAGCTATGATCATTTACTTATATTTGATAGAAACTTATGAATTGATCTTTCATGTGTAGCTAAACTCTACACATGAATTCATATATCATATAGAATAAAACATGTTTATGCCAATATGTCTTTTTTCACATAAATTGCTAAACATTTTTTATTCTAAATAAATAAACTGACTTTGAATATTACATAAAATAATGTCTTACGAACTCTTAGAGGCTTACATCTTTAAGTTTTGACTTGAATATCAGAGTACCAACGCTGAAGGACAACCTTTGGCAAGCCTTTCTCTCACGTTCCATCATTATGCAAGAATCCATCATCAAGTGAGGATTATTGTTAAGATCCTAGCTCGAACATACTCTGATATGTCGACAAAATCGAGCAAATTTTGCACGTGATCAATAAGTATTGGTAAAAATTGGTAAGTTAGGCATCATTTTTCTTCAGAGAACATTAGTGAATCTTTGGATGGCTTATTGTATGATCGCAAACCCTGCATTCCAAGGTTAGAGGAGAAGCCCTTCTTGGTTATTTTGTTGGAGCATTGAGAGGAGACAAGCTAGCGTTAGGCCACAACCCAGGTAATATGATTTTTATCTTCCCTTCTCACTCTCTCTGGTTGACAAAATATTCTTGAGAGGTACATTATCACACACATAAATTCATAATTGTGATGTATGTATAGTTATATGTGTGACTATGCAAGAAGCTGAAATGTTGCTACCAAGCCACCAAAGATGGATCCTATGCCACTGTTTTCCACAACTATGTGATTTCAAGTTTAGTGCATTCAACCCAAAAGATTATTGAGAATATGAAAGACCTTTGCCAACACGTTAGACAATGCAATAAAGAAAAACAAAAATAAATGAACACCACAATTTTAACGAGGAAACCACAACGGGAAAAAAACCTTGAGTTTATAAGTGACCAACCTTGAAAGCAATCCACTATATGAGAAAGAGCTTACAACCTATCATTACCTATGACTCGATTGTACAACTTGACCCAGCGTATGTTTCAACCCAAATCAACACTCCAATGATGATTTGAAATGCTCTTGACCTTCAAGAGACTTTGTGGTGAATGTAAGATCCAAGTAACCTTCAGGTAATCAGAGCAGCAGTTTACACCAGATGTGCAAAATAGAGTTATTCTTCTTCCTCAACTGGATCAACTTGAGAAAGACGAACGAAAAGCACTCAATCACTAATCACTCATTCTCTCTTGATTACTAAAGACATGACATGCTCACAGAACACTCAAAGAGAATGAAACAATAAAAACTCAAAGCTCACAAAAACAATATCTCTCTCAAACATAAAACGCTCAAAAGCTTCGATCGTTTTTTCTATGGGATGTCTCTTTATATAGGCGACCAACTTCTCTTGAGATCAAGATAAATATTGATCATTATTATCTCCAGCAGCTAAAAAACAACTTGGATTAAAATAAACAAAAGAGACATTTATCTTAATAAAAACAATAAAAACAGTCCAGATAAAATCAACCACAACAATAAAAGATAAACATTTATCCAATAGTTGTCCCATATAGTCCATCCTAATCTCAACTACTTAAGTGATATCTAGATGAGGATTTTCATTTC
This sequence comes from Euonymus europaeus, assembly GCA_963580455.1. Classification (NCBI taxonomy): domain Eukaryota; kingdom Viridiplantae; phylum Streptophyta; class Magnoliopsida; order Celastrales; family Celastraceae; genus Euonymus; species Euonymus europaeus. The sequence goes on along the minus strand of OY756957.1, from coordinate 8,116,828 downwards.
ATTACAATCACCTTAGAGGTATATCTTTATTAGGACAGAAAACCTTACAAAGAAACCTCTAAAAAACGTATACCAAAGTCCTTGTATACTTAGAGTTCTATCCACACTCAAAGACTGACAGGTCAAGTAACCTAGAGCCTAGATGATAAGCTTACATGCAATTACATCCATTTGAATCAAAGGCTTACATGTAGTTACATCTAGTCTTATTACATAAGTATCTAGTCTTATTACATAAGTATCACTAAGTTTAGGATATGTATCCTAACAATTGTAGGAGTTCTGATGTCTACTTTGACACATTTGATGCATTTATCTTTTGCTGGAGAGGAGCCAGCCATTTCTACCCAGAGTAAGGGCTAGTGGAGCTCCCCTTTTGGATTCTACTCGAGGTGGGCCGAAGTTTGGGGTTGATAGGCTCCTAATTGGGCCCACTTGCACCAGTAATGGTTTGATTTGCGAGGCCCAATACAAATTTGGGGATTGGAAACCCAAGTCTAGATTGGTGTTGTCATATGCTAAGAGATTGGATGGAAAGTAGTCTTATCTCTGGTGATGAATTAAAGCAACTCTTGAGACAGTTCCTTGATTTCTGAAGTTCTGAAATTGCAAGCTCGTACTGATTTCTGAGGTACTATTAATCTCACCTATGTTAATATGTACTTATGCAATTTTTTCATTTTAGGACCCTCATTTATGTGGAATTATGTGAACATAGGGTCATACTTTATAGTCAACAAAGTATTAGCCTTTTGACTGAATGGAAGCAACAGCGTTTTATATCCCAGGGCTTAAGATCCCAGGTATCCCATTTTGATGTGGCAAGCTGATTGGGATTGTGTGTCTCTCACATTCTCACACACTCTCTCACATTCTCACACACTCTCTCTCTCTCACACATCGTTTCTCTCTCCACTTTAACGGCATCTTCGCCGTCCGACGAGCGTTCCGGCCTCCGCTAGTCTCAAAAGAATGCCACTTCCGGTAGACCAAAGCCCAGTCAAAGATCGGTCCTTAAAACCATTGTAGCGGTTGGAAAATCACCAAGAACGAAGATGTCATATACCACTTCAATCGTCAGATCTGGTTGTTTCCGGCAACGTTTCGACAATCCGACACCACATACGTGTTCTCGGAATAGAGGAGCACCAGATCCATCAAAGTTTTGGCCAAAACACCACCGAGAAATTTTTGACCCGGTTATGCTTTCATTTTTGTATTTTTTCATCTTCATTCTTCATTTGTATTTTACTGATATTCAAACTTCTGTCAAATTGAAGTTTTTGTATGTATTGGTTCAAAGAAATATATTGATTTGAGACAAACGGGTTGTTGTATGTTTATTTGAATGTGTTGTGTGTTATTCCATTGTAAAGCTGAAATATGTATTGATTTGAGACAACTGGGTTCATGGTGTACGTTTATTTCATTGTGTTGTGTATTATTCCATTGTAATTCAGAATTTATTTATATCCATAATTCATTGTAATCCAAAATTCGTTTCAAAAATAATGGAATAAATAACCTCAGTTATCATAATTTTATAAAACACAATGAATTTCATTGTTTTTATTGTGGATATGTTGATATGTTATTTCATTGCGTGTATGCTATTTCATTGTGGGTATGCTATTCCATTGTGTTTTGCATATTATTCCATTGTGTTTTATATGTTATTCCATTGTGTGTATGCTATTCAATTATGAATATGTTATTTCATTGTGTTTTTCGTATTATTTCATTGTGTTTTATCTGTTATTCCATTGTGGGTATGTTATTCCATTGTGTTTTGCGTATTATTTCATTGTGTTTTATATGTTATTCCATTGCGTGTGTGTTATTCCCTTGTGGTATGTTATTCCATTGTGTTTTACGTATTATCTCATTGTGTGTATTCTATTCCATTGTATTTTATATGTTATTCCATTGCGTGTGTTATTCCCTTGTTTATATATTATTCCAGTGTTTTATGTATTAGTCAATATCATTGTAGCAAAATAATGGAATAACGCTTGAGCTGATAAAACATATCGACAATGGATATTGTTAGAAAGAGTTTCACACACTGATTCCGAATATATAATTTTTTCGAAAATCTAACATGTATTTTAGGAGATAAATCATTTTGAAATTCTATTTTTTTGAAAAAAATGAAAGTTCAGGTGAGAGAATGTTGCTTTGGTTGCCACACCTCTCCTAAAATTCAAAATTTTCTAGGTTAATATGTATATGTGTCTCATAGATTCAAATTTGCCAAATCATATTGTCCAGTCAGCATGCCACATATGAAATGGGATACCATGGGACCTTTAGACATGGGATCTATATCATTTTCCATTTCCTTTCATTACAATCACCTTAGAGGTATATCTTTATTAGGACAGAAAACCTTACAAAGAAACCTCTAAAAAACGTATACCAAAGTCCTTGTATACTTAGAGTTCTATCCACACTCAAAGACTGACAGGTCAAGTAACCTAGAGCCTAGATGATAAGCTTACATGCAATTACATCCATTTGAATCAAAGGCTTACATGTAGTTACATCTAGTCTTATTACATAAGTATCTAGTCTTATTACATAAATATCACTAAGTTTAGGATATGTATCCTAACAATTGTAGGAGTTCTGATGTCTACTTTGACACATTTGATGCATTTATCTTTTGCTGGAGAGGAGCCAGCCATTTCTACCCAGAGTAAGGGCTAGTGGAGCTCCCCTTTTGGATTCTACTCGAGGTGGGCCGAAGTTTGGGGTTGATAGGCTCCTAATTGGGCCCACTTGCACCAGTAATGGTTTGATTTGCGAGGCCCAATACAAATTTGGGGATTGGAAACCCAAGTCTAGATTGGTGTTGTCATATGCTAAGAGATTGGATGGAAAGGAGTCTTATCTCTGGTGATGAATTAAAGCAACTCTTGAGACAGTTCCTTGATTTCTGAAGTTCTGAAATTGCAAGCTCGTACTGATTTCTGAGGTACTATTAATCTCACCTATGTTAATATGTACTTATGCAATTTTTTCATTTTAGGACCCTCATTTATGTGGAATTATGTGAACATAGGGTCATACTTTATAGTCAACAAAGTATTAGCCTTTTGACTGAATGGAAGAGACTTCTATACTGCCTTGTATTGGGAAATAGCTTTAATAGGTCAAGGGTGCATCTAGCTTTGTCACGTGTTCATTTATGAATGGTTTTTTTTTAAAAAAAAAAGAACACAATATATCCAAAATTTATTAAAACTCTCACTTATGACGGTGAAATATCGAGATAAAATAGCTTGAAGCAACAAACATAACGACCTAAAAAAGGGGAGAGAAAAAGAAACAAAAACAATGCAAGCAAAAGACTAGTGATTTCCCTTCTTAATTAGATCGAAAAATAGACCCATCGTCCATCGATGCTGATTTCGTGAATGCTTTTACCCTAGTCTTTTAGTCAGAGAATTTGGTAGGAACATTGCTATGGTTAGTCGTCAAATCCAGTAACTTTGACCCGCCATTGTCAAACTTAAGCTAAAACAGGCCTCTGAAAAGAAAATAATTAGGAATGGATAATTATACATTGACATTTGAAAACAAGTTACTCGCCTGAGCCTGAGGTGCAAAGAAATACTGAAACAAAGATACCTTTTTCTATATAGTGAGCAAAATATAAAATACATTCGACTACAACATAAACCCAGCAACCAGTATACCCAGTAAGAAGCTTATTAACCAAACTTATGATAAACCTACTGCAAGTGCAATCGTTAAAAATGATTAACACCAGGAGATCCTTCTGATAACTCGCGGCCTAAACACCGGAATGAAATAACGCTGAGCATCAATCAAAACAGCTGGAACGTAACAAACTGTCCTTGACAACATAAATAGATTGACTTAATACGTAGGAAAGGAGATTATTTGCCGCTCCAAGAACCAACATTAAAAGGCGTGTTCTTGGACATTTCTTTTAGATGACACTTTTTTTGGGGTATGCCCTTAGATAACCATCGTCAAGTTGTCTTCCAGCTGTAACCAGAGACCACCAAACTCTCCGAAAACCCCATCTCTACTTGCTTGCCTGCAAATTGGAGCTTGGCCCTGTGGTTCTAACCCTGCATTGAAAGAAAGTAATCTATGGTGATCTTTACTTATATATCTTTTCAGAAGGGTGTCGGGTATCTTACTGAACTGGACTGATTATAACCTTCATAAGTTAAGTCTTCATTCCCATTAAGACCCATGTAATTTCCTTGTCCTGAATAAGGTGACATGTAGACAATACGACTGAGATCATCCGTAGGTTCAATATCCCCAGCAAAGTTTGAGTATGAAGAACTTGATGAGAATTCTGTATGTTCAAATGGCTGCCATGTAGTCATTGAGTTTGGCATCTCATACTGTGGGAAGTATTCGGATATAGCTTCAATGACTTGTGGGTAGTCCTGAAATAAGCCAATGAAAAAAGCTTTTAAGAGACTCATCATGTTCAATGCTTCAATTCTTCGACATCCTCGTTTTAATTGAATATTTACCTTTGACGAATCAAGGATTATATCAGGTGAGACCCAGTAGCTTGATTGAATATCGGTTGCCAGGGGAGCTGCAGGTTCAAAATCTACTGCTGGAGTAACTTCATTACAAGGCATAATTGGGCTAGAATGACGACTCTCCTTGCATAGGTAACTTGCCTGAGACGGTGAATTGGAGATGCTCATGGGCTCGCTTGATATTAGTGTTGAGGTGAAATCCCCATTGCTGGAACTGCTTCCAACGCTCTTGCCTTTTGATTCTCCATTCGGATCACTCGTCCTCTGCCCGTTCTCATTCCTTTTGATCACACGGCACAAAGCATAAGCTCCCTAGATAGAACAGCAACATCCAATTTTCACTTTAGTCTATTTAGCAGTTCATAGTACCTAATATAAAAGACCTGGAATCTTATGGGAGTTTACCTGAAAATTTGGTGATCCTTGAGAAAGATTATCCCAGAGGCGATATTCATGCATAACCCAGTCTGTTCTATCTCCTAAAGGAGCACGTCCACAATAGAAAACCAGGGTCTTTCTGTACCCAGTAACTGCAGATTGACAAACAACCTTGCGGTCTTTTCCGGTGGCTTTCCAGTACCCAGCTTTGGTGGCTCGATTTGTTCTTGAGCCATTTGGGTACTTCCGATCCCTGGGACAGAAGAAGAACCACTCCATATCTCTTTTTGGAAGGAAAGATTTATCTGCAATTTACAACTTAAGAATATCAGGTTTCACGTTGTGTTAAACTAATGAAAATATGAAGGGAGAGGACATAATTTGGGGTATGATAGGTCCTTTTCATTGCGCAAGTGGAGATTGAAAGAGAAGAGTTCCGATTGAATCGGCTTTTAGAACACAAAAATTATAGGCCCCAGTGCGAGAAAAGATAATTCACAGAGTTAGAGTCCATAGAGAAGAATTAAAAGAATACATCAAATCAACAAAGCGAACAGTAAAACACTCTCCAACACTTGAAAAATACTCTGTTCATACTAGTATGGCAATCCCTAGACTGGAACATTAATGTCTGAATGCTTTAGCCTAGAGAAAACTTGCAGCTAATTCATTGAAATTTCTAATGAGCACTGAAATTACTTGAAACAAATGCAGTGGATGAGCCATATTCCAAGTGTAAAAGTTCATGAAAGATTAAAGCCAAGGCTACCTGGCAGCTCCCAAGGATCAAATTTGTACAAATCGATCACGGGAATCACTTCGAGCTCAATTTTGAGCCCTTCCACTTTTCTTTTCAGGTAATATCCCACCAGTTCCTCATCGGTAGGGTGGAACCTGAAGCCTGGCGGCAGCGTCGCCCCTCCCATTATATAACTATCTTGTCTGTATAATCCTCTGTGACTACTACTAGTACTACAGGGATTAAACAAAATGCAGAGCTGCGAATAAAAAAGGTCAGACAACAGAGGTATACACAAGTGCCTATGCTATATCTATTAAAAATCTGGAAAAAATCCAGAAATAGAAGCTTTTGTTAACGCTAGATTTCCTGCCAAGTATCAGGTACAACTTCGACATAATGCAACCATTGTAGAGCAGAATCATCATTCGAAAGACCTGAACTTTCTATGATCAAAATACTTAATCCCCCACCCTCCCCCTTACATATTAGACCCGAAAAGGATTGTAATTGTGAGTAAACGAAGAGACTCGAAGCAACACCCAGAAGTGAAAGCCAATCCAATAACCAGTTAAAAACTTCCAAAATTTGAATCTATTAGAAAACCCAGTAACTAAACCCTTCAATAATCGCTACAAAAAATGAATGATTGAATGGGTAGGGTAGGGGATGAGGAATTTTTGAGACCCAGCAAGAGCCAAGAGACTTGTGATGAAGAGACAGATTGAGAGGAGAAAGAGAGTAGGTCTATATATATGCTTATGAAGGTGCTAACGGTCCAAAAATAAGTACACACCGAAAGTTTGAGAGATTGCTTGACTCATACTACACAAAATTCCACAGGATTGGCCCCACATAACTCAAAATAAAACCCAGTTCACACTTAACCCGCCAAATTTATTTATTACCGTTAATTCATTATTCATTATTTTGAGCTCATCAAACTTTCTTCAAATGAAAAAGAATTCACATATCCACAGCCTTCCAATAATTGTAATACTCGTTTATTGGAATTACTTGTCACACTATTTCTTGTGGTTGGGGTTTCTCTAATGAAGGACCTAGATTTGTTGAAATGGGTGATGAGTAGTAACACGAGCAATAATCAGGATGACCTTAATCTTCCTGAGATTTTGGTAATCATCAATAATCATAATTATGAATGCTAATGATGAACTACGCTTACTGCATGCATCTCACAGCATTACAGCACAGTGGTCAAAGTAAGCATTGAGAGGGGAATTTGGATTTTCTTAGTCATGCCCTCTCCTTCCCCATCATTCTGATTTCTGAGTCAGACAAAACACTTTTGCTTTCTTTTTGGAAGTGATTGTCATCAAACAGGGTCCATTGTTCAATAAAAGAGTTCCAAAAGGTCTTAACCCAGTTCTTTATATTTTTTAAATTAATTTTGAGGAATGACTAAGCATACCGTAGTGGAAGCTTGGAACTCTTTCAGAATTCACATCTAGTAGTAAATTAAAGTGAACCCTCTTCATTCCCATTCATGGTGACCTACTAATATTATATTAAGGTAAGAAAACTTCTGTCTCTAGACATGTTTACCAGAGAAAAAGTACTGGCTGTCCTGAGTGCAAAGATATGTATAGCTTATCAAGAAAAGTTCATAAAGAAGCTTCAAACTAACACTCAAGGTTTACACCTGAAAAGCGCTAAAAAGAGAGCAAAACGCTTTAGGTCTCAAAGAGAGGGGGGCAAAAGTATATCTAGTTGGTTCAATGACTCTGCATTTTCATATAACCACTTCAATTTTTTGCATACAACCTATGCTTTTCAGTAGTGGTGATGATGTGGGGTTAATTCATCTACTCACACTTACAGTGAAAGGAGTGTGAAATGAAGCTGTAACAGTGAAAAAGAAAAGATTGGTCTTTGGTCGTGGTCTAGTTCTCTGACTGTGCATTATATGATAGTGTGAAGAAGAAATCAGGGAGGACAAACAACGGGTCTTTTTATGGTGAAGTGGAACGAGAGAAGACCACCTTATCCCTATCAATTGCTTGTCTATTGCTTTCGGCCCCTTTGTCCTCTGTCCCTTGGTGCCATTACAACCCCCACCATTGTATGATCAACGGTGTTCAGAATGTGTTTGACAAAATGACACTGTGAAGTATCGTTTAGTTTCGTTTTTAGTTTATATTTTCTAATGTTCAACTTCTAGCAAAGTGTGAAGCATTTGAATTAGTGTTATCAACTTCATCAGGTCAGAAGTTCGAATCCTCCACCCTAGTCGGCACGGTACAGCTACATACAGAGCAAAAACTGCGTACATCACCTTTTGGTGACTGAAAAGTGAAAAGACAAGTTATTTTTATTTTTTATTTTTATCGTGACTGAATGGAGTCTGTGAATAATTATTTTGGCGATAACAAGGGTTTTCTTTTTCCTCTTAAAATAGCATTTTTTATAATTAATTATTGATATAACAATTACTAATGTAAGACTTTTTAAAACGGTCTGTCATTTTTCTTGAAATTTGGCTTATTGGCGCTGTTCGAAACAAGATCAATCTACTAAGATGTAATTACATAATTTCAAACATGTCACTCCTCTTTGTAAGGAAAAAAAGAAGATAAATCATTCTCCATATCAAAATGCATAGGTTCATTACAAATACATATCAACTCATCCTAATACATAATATCATATCAAGTAGACTACTTATTGTGTCCCCGTTCACCACACATACAACATTTATATCTTGATCGACTTTCTCTCAATCTCATATTCATTTCGTTTGTTTACCGCATTGAAATCGGACGACCCTGCATTGGGTTATCAATAATGGACCAAAATATGTTGTCCACTCAATCTAATATAGTAATATGGAATGGGATAAAAAAATTTGATGTGCAAGTGTTCTCATATGCAGGTAAGTCGAAACTATGTTTCATCATATTGTTATAATTGGCCTTAGTCGTAGAACATTAAAAATCACACGCGAGCATGGTAGTTGAAGCGTAAGCTACCAGTTGCACGTGCGACTCTGCTAGTTTGAGGATGCTCCAATTTGCTCCACGTGATTTCTTTCTTACGTCCTTTGCACCCTAGTGGTAACTTGAAATGATATAGGAGGGTTGTGGTGGAACATGTGAATTTGCTACCTTTTAGACTTCTCGATCTCCCTACAAAGCTCAGCTAAAACCTGCGATGCCCATTGTCTTCCTTCCCTCCTGTACAGCCCGACTTCAATTCTTCGAGCGACAAAATATTTGTTTTTTCCAAAAAAATGCTAACTGTACAAGTGCACTATCTGGAAGAAAATGCCCACATTTGAGTACGCTATTAAAGATTTCAAACATAGTTGTTGTCATGACATCATAACGATTGCCTCCATCATAATATAATGCTCACTTCTCCTTATACACCTCCTCTAGTAATTTCATGCATCAACATTCAATTCTTTCAATCTCGAGATTCAAAAATCAAACTTTTGCCTTGAAGGTTCTATAGCCATCAAATTTACAGTTTTCTTTAGTTCTGTATATCTGAATCTATCCATGATATTGCTAGCCAAACGGCGTTAACAATATTTGTGGTATGCTAGTGGCACTGGCCATCTTTCTGTCATTGCTCGTTTACTGCTCGCATGACGGTTAGATAGAACAGAAATTCCAAAGCGATCTGCCACATAATAACGTATGTAGTCTATGAACCATGCCTAATTATATTTGTTCTCTACCTTAACCAATGCATAAAACAAAGGTTGTTTGCATCTTTTTTATATATTGAACTAAATAACATTGTTCGTAGAAGCATTATTTTTAACAATCTAGAAAAACATTGTTTGAAACAACATTTTTCTTTGAGATCTACAATAACGTTGTTTCAAATAGCGTCAATAAGCAAAAGTTATAAAAAAAATGATGTTGTTTTGAACAACGTCATTTTTAAAAGACTTACACTAGTGATACTATTCCGAACATCGTCAATTGTTATTTTTGCAATTAATTGAAAGTCGATGTTATATCGCTAATTAATTATAAAAAATGTTATTTTCAAAAAAAATCTCGTTCATTTAGGAAGAGATTTGATATCATATATAGCTTTCCGATATTAGTGGGTCAAGCTAAGTGATTGAGACAAAAATGGAAAAGTTCATAAGTCACTCGACTTCACTCAGAGGTTTTTTTCAATATATCATTTTTTTAATAAATTAATTAGACATATAACAATTAAATTATTTTTTTATATAAATGACAATACACCCTGTTGGCAACAACGTGACTTTCATTAGTTTTTTATTAGTCACGCTGTTGGCAACAGCGTGGCTAACTTGTACTTTTTTTTACACTAATCACGTTGTTGACAAGAGCATGATTAGTGCAAAAAAAAAAGTAGTACATAATTAAAATCCCGTATTTGCAGCACTAGCATTCCAAGCCATCATTTTCTGGAACCTGTCAATATCTGCTAAATGGTTCTGGTGGTGCTCTAGCATTCCAGCAGAAGACCCATCAAATCCCAAATGATGTTGACGGTGTCGTATGACAGTTCGTTCTAGATAATTGTAATTGCTCTTCATTTTTATTGTTATTATGTTGTTATTGGTGGGCTTGTAAAAGTAAAACAAGAAAGAGGCAGAGGAGTACACAGCTGAGGAATTGCAAGAAAATTTCTTCATGCTGGACTGGGTTTGAGTCATTTCCACTACAAGAGCTGCATCTTGTGGTCTAGCTTAGTGAACGGCAGAACAAAATCACTAATAAGTCAAAAGCCATAGGAGTTGCGGGCAAGTGCTTGGTAGGCCAACAACCGCTTCTTCCGGTTAGATCATGAAGTTGATTTTCTTCCGGTTAGATCATGAAGTTGATTTGGGTGAGTTGGTGGAAGCCCGAAAAGAACCCGATAAAAGCGTTGAGAAGTTTTTACACAGGTGCAGAAAGAAGTCAAACCTTATCGTTGACAATGGCCTGGTGCAAAAAAAAAAGTAAAAACTAATCACTTTGTTGTCAACAGCATGATTAGTGTAAAAAAATAAAAGCTAGTAACAGCGTGACTAATAAAAAGCTAATGAAAGTCACGATATTGCCAACATCGTGAATTGTCATTTGTGTAAAAAAAATAATTCAGTTGTCACATCTATAATTAATTTATTAAATAAAGATATATTGAAAAAAAACTCCTTCACTCACCAAAATATGTTAAAAAAAGAAGAGCATTTTGGCTCATTTGACTTTGTCTAAAGTAATGTTTTCACAACCGGACCGAACCAGATGGTCAAACTGGTTGAACTAGGAACAGGTGACCTGTCCGGCCCGATTGTGACTTAAAATACCGGTGTCACCGGTTTAGGCCAAAAACCCTTGTTGTTTCTTCGTCTCATAGTCGTTCCCTCGCTTATCTCTCTCACTGTCTCATCTATTCTTGCGTCTCAGTCCACAATTTCACATGAAGGCTGAAGCACCGAGTTCACCACTAGTCTTTTTGGCACTACAATTGGTGCCCAAAAGTCCCAGACCAAACCCAAATCTTGTTTTGGTCAATAGATGTAAGTTCAGTGAGAGACTCATTTGCAAAACAACTTGTGAAGTGGTTAATTGACAAGCCTGAGTGGAGAAGGATGTCGAGAAGGGATTGGAGTTCCAGATACTTTTTTGCTCTTTATTGCTTCAAAATGGGTTCTTGGAGAAAGGTAAGAGATTTGAGTTCCAATCAAGATTATCTTGAAAGAGGTTTCAGGATAAGTCACCGGAGCTCGCCTAATGTCGATGCTGTCCTGATAATATGTCGACAATCTCTATGAAGTGTCGACATTCTCTATTAAATGTGAATAATTACAAAAACATGAAGCACTCAAACTCTCAACTCTCAATTCTTCCTCAAAGCTTCCGTGTCTAGAACTCCATGGGCATTCTCTTTATATAGGCGACCAACTCTCATCTAGATAAAGATAGTTAATGATTATGATGATATCAAGAGGATAAGAACTAAAAGGATTAAGATAAAAACCAACAAACATTTATCCCAATTAAATGGTTAGTTTTTACCTAACAACTTATATCCACAATAAATCATTTATCAAAAATAAAGCAGCTGAGTTATCTCTTGAATAAAATAATATCCAAACTAATTTTATCTCAATAAAAAGAGTTAAGATGATATTAACCACAATAATAGGAGTTCAACATTTAATCAACAATTATCCCTTAAAGGGTCTATCTTAATCACAACAACCCAAGTGATATCTGAATTTAGGAATTCATTTCAAACACAATCACCTGAGTATTATCTATTAATTAGGATAAAAATCAATTTGATTAAATCTCTCAAAAAACATGTACCAGAGTCCTTGTACACAGAGTTCTACACTCACTCAAATACTGATCAGTTTAGCTAACCTAGAGCCTACATGGTGAGCTTACATGTAGTCACATGAACCCTTATCACACAAGTATCACTTAGCTTAGGATATTTATCCTAACAACTTAACTCACTTAAACAAGGGAAAATACCTTGTTAGTGTTGGGGGAGGACTTATGCCCTTATAAAGAGCAATTGTACTCTCACATCTTTCGATGTGGGATTCTTACCATAACTATATATGCAATTATGAATTTATGCGTGTGATTGAGAAAGAGAGAGGTAAAAAAAATGTACTTCTTAAGAATGTTTTGTCAACCAGAGAAAATGAGAAGGGAAGATCAAGTTCATAATACTCAATTGATCTGAAAGTTTGGATCATTTATTGTCAAGCAGTCTATTCTTATCAAAAACGATAGGACACTATAGATATCAAAATAATATATTGTGTCATTCAACTTATATAAATAATATTTGTGTAACAAAAGAAATGAGATTTTTAAAGAAGCTTGACCTGCAGTGAGCACAACGACAATAGTCATGACAGCCCAAATGGTATACTCACCAATCCCTTCAAACGATGGCCTCATAAGATACAATAAAGAAACCAATGCCAAAGACAAACCAACTTTAAAGGCATGAATCACCCTTTGAGGGTCTTCTTGACCCATATTCCAAATCATTTAACATAACAAACTCGAAAATCATTTGATTTTGTCTCCAAATTTGTGAATGCATGCCTTCCTTACACTTCTCTCTCATTGTGCCTGATTCATGAGCCATTTTCATTTCCAAGTTAATATGAACTTTAGGGCACATAATAGAGAAATCAAAAGTGGACAATGATATGGCAAATGATGTTCTAGTGGTTTGATCAACAAGTGCACTGATTGTTGACTATAATTGATGAAGTGGTGCAACCCAAAATATAGTTCTGCATTAAAAACGTGTAGCTTTAGTGGTGAGTCTTGGTGGTTCATAGGGAATCGAGTGAAATGATAGATTTACTTGGCAGAGAAGGAAGGGAAGCATGGAAGGGCTAGCTTATTGTCAATTTATGCTACAACAAGCATGTCAATGTTGGCGTTTCGAACGCATCACGAATATTCAAAAAACGTTGTTATTTATTTGTTATGACACTTTCAAAAACACCGCACAAGCACCGTTAATACATGGTGTCATAATTGTATAAGCGACATTGTTTAGTGAACGTTGTTAATAATAAAATTGAAAATATGGATACTACGTATACAAGTGCGACAAAATAATTTTTACGAAAAAAACTGAATCTAGGGACAAACCTCGGCTGTCTAGAGCAACGAATCTTGAAGCAATCCACTATATCAATGGGTTACAAGAATTTTCCTAGAGTTAGGAACCACATCACTTACCCTAGTTTCTTGCTCGAGTCGCACGATACACCCTTCTACAAGTAGATACTTCCACCAAATGCTCTAGAGCCGCACTGAAGAGTTCAAGCTCCAAATACATACACTAATACCCTCAAAGTGATACGCATGAATGATTAAAAATCATCTTAAATAAAAATCTCGTTCAAAACAATATGAAGTTCAAAGTAGGCGAGTTCAAAAGTGCTAGGGTTATTTGGTTACCATTAGTTATATATAAGAAGCAAGTATATAACAAGAAAACCCTTGTTAACGGCCTAAAAGATATGAGCAATATTGATCCACAAAATTAGTTAACGATTGTGTCCTAATCGTTTAATCAAGACCCAAAAAAAAAAATACTTCTTTAATTTTAAGACACAATTATCTCTAAAATAAGAAGGAGATAAATCTTTAAAAATAGAGTTTATCATTCCAAAAATAATTTGATTTTATTCTAATCAATTAATTCAACCAAATCAATTAATTAGTTAAAATCAATTAACAAATCCACTTAAAATCATCTCACGTTAAAACCTTAAAAATAAGTTTTCAAAAATTGATGTTCATGCAAACTACATGAAACTTTCTTGGAATTCATGTAGGGTACGTATTGTAGAAATCATCTTCAAACCAGCTAAAACTAACCTGCATTTCTATCTAATGTGGATCTCAGCTACTCTAATTGGATGATTACATTGATCAAGTATAGTGTTACATAAATAAATTTTACAAAAATTAATGCTGCTGAAACTAAAAAGTGTCGTTACATTTTTTGCTAGAATTAAGTATTCTTGTATGCAAAGAGCACCGTTGTTTTTACCTAATTAAGGCACTTAATAAACATCATGACATCGTGGTTTTTAATTATAATGACGTGTTTAAGCATCGCTAAAAGTAAATATTTTACAACGCTTTATATAAGCACTGTAAGTTTCTGAATAAAAGCACCAAAACTTAATTAAATTAAAATAGCGACGCTTTTTAAACGTCATTAATATTATTTCTTGATTTATAAAAATCTCATTTGCCTAATGCTTATCATGTTTGTGTAATGTTTACCGTGTACTACAGAACGAACAATGTCAAAATACAGCAAGTGAATCTGCGGTTGAGCAGCAATCGGTATGCATATAAAGATCGACCCTTTCAATATGGAGTGAGTTCAAGCCCCCAATCTCCAATTCAGTTGAATAAAAACAATATCAAAATACAAAACCACCACAATATATATCCAGCATAATACCATTTGTTTTAACGCCAATAAATAGATTGCATATAAATATATATCCAGCACAAAATACATTCAAGCATCAAAGTTCCAAGATCCCATTAAAATAACCATGTCCCTAAAACATACTAATGGTACACCATCTTCTAAATTAACCTCCACCCTTCACTGTCTTGTAACAGAAAAAAATAATTGATTTTAGTGAACGGTGCAGGAAAACAATGTAATATAGACTAAACACAAATGGAATTACTACGCAGGCAACAAAAAATCAGCAGAGGAAGAAGAAAAACCAACAAGTTTTCTCAGACCAAACAAAAATGAAACCAAAACCATCTCTCTCTTTCTCTGTATATTTTTCTTTCTCTGTGGTTTCCTCCATGAAACGAAACTACTCTCTCCCGGACCCTTATTCTTCTACTTTTTGTACTCATCGGCGACTCTCCTAATCCTTCAAGTTCCATTTTAAATAAGCATCGTAATTACAAACGAGCGTCGACTCTTTGACTAAACTGTTGTCCTTAAAGTGCCATGGTCGAAACCTTTTCTTTTAGTGCTAACGTCGTCGTCGTCGTCAGAGTATCATTCACGCATATGATCATTCTCACTCAAACAGCTGCATTTGCAACTCTACAATGTCTATTTACAGAATTAAATCATTCTGCAATTGTATGAATCATCTTATATTTGTCATTGTTCAAGGCATAAGCGTTCTACTTATTTGGGCTACAAGGACAAGCCGGAAAGAAGTTTACAAGAACAAGCAGAAAAGAATGATTTATAGTTATTTTGGCTACAAGAACAAGCCGGAAAAAAGTTTAATTTTATACTTAATTGGGCAACAAGAACAAGCCTAAAAGAAGTTTGATTTTTATTTACATACATCCTCATGAAGCTGACAGTATCAGCTGCGCATGTTGAAGGCAACTACAGTATATGTAAAGTAAGCAGTCCCTACGACTGCATGAAACATTAACTGAACAGGTAAAGTACACCTCAAGATTTCTCCCAGAAGACGTTATAAAAATCTAAACCAGAATTGAACTATGAACTCGCTCCAAAAACATTGATTCTCTGTTCAATTGGAACTCGGCAGCATGGACAGGTAGCTTTACCCTTCTTCCTGTAATTCTCACTGCAACTGGCACACAGAACTTGGTGGGCGCAGGGCAGAAATATTACAGAAACTTCATCTTTCATGCAGATAAAGCATTGCCTCTCACAGTTGCCTTCTTTATCAGAAGAGTTCTCTAGATTATCTAGCTCATGAAGCAACCTTGAAATTGTTTCTCCTTTGGGCTTTGCTCCATCAGAATTTCCTGTGGGTAAGGTATTTGATTGATGATTAAACTCAGTGGACTGCACAGCTGATTTCAGACGAGACAGCTCTTGCTCGAGTCTTTGGAGATCATCCTTATTGCACTGGAAGTCTATCTCTATCTTCAGGTGCAGAGCCTCGATCTTTCTTTTATTACCAGCCTCAGCTGCTTCCTTGGAGCGTCTTTCCTCCTCCACTTGGGCCAAGGCCAGCTCTTTTGCCTTCACTTCCTGCTTCCACTTTCCCTGTAACAAGAACATTACATGTTAGTAGGTGTATTATCAGTGAGGCTGGGACCAGCATGCTACAAATATTCATGAAGAGCATAAATAAGAGAGTTGTTGAAAGCTGCAAATCTGACGAACAACAAGAGAGCTGAATTTCACAATACAGAGGGGTAAGATCCTAGAATTAAGTCGAATTAGTCATGAGAACAGCTCTCAGGTTAGAGCTCTTGGCTTTCCAAATTAGTTGTGTCAGGAAGAGAGTATGAGAACCCAGTTCATCCTCTAGCATAGTGAAACACCAGGTTTAAGTCATCTAAGTACACAATATGTGAATGAAAATAAGAAAAAACACATAAGCGAAAACACATAGGCCAAGGTAAAATGCAAAAGCTCCACTTCCTTGTGATTCTACTAGTGAGTATGCAACACATGCAAAAGAAAAAAGAAAGGTACTAATGAACAGAGACTGAAGAAACTAAACAATGTTTTAAAAGCATAACGTGCTGATAAATGTTATTACAAAGCTCTCACGAGAATAGCTGACTTGGATTTTGTAAGATCACATAACTTCTTCTAGGCAATTTTTATTTTTGAAATTGTATTATATCAGTCAAAATAGTATGCAAGTTGCAACATAAGAAAGGGCAATGAACTTTATCTCTACCTTCTAAAAAACCAACTGGAGTTGAAAGTTCTAAGCTGTTAACATTAGGAAATTTTCAAGATCTAGAAATGCTCACGTGTGTTATGACAACTTACTGCATTTCACACCTATCCTTCTCTCATTGACAGGCAGACATAGCTGTTGGCAGTGTCGTACAACATGCTCTCCAAAAGTAGAAGTAAACTATAGCTCATATTTACCTTTAGCAACCGATTTTTGAAAATTTAAAATAACTTCTAAATGCACAGGAGACTTTTGTTTGTAATTTAATGTGGCCCACTTAACCTAATAACTTCAAAGATTTGTTTTTCTTTATTCTTTTTTTAATTTTTGTGGGGGAGTAAGGAGAAGATTATTTAGACGTGCATTGCACACATAGCTAAAGTAACCTGTATAGCTTAAAGCATAAACTTATTGCTTTCACCAAGGCAATCAATGCCTCATGCTCAAACTGATGGTGCAGAGATAGGAAATGATACTCCAAGCCAAACTTTATTTTACAACCATATAGCCACCTCATGTACAAACAGAGCTGAAAGGATTCATCATGATAAGTCATAATACAAGTCTATCATGTCACGGCTAACGAATTGCATAAAAAAAACTCAGAACTACTTACGCTACCTCACATAAGCCTACACCACCCTATTCCATAATATTAAGAATGGATCTTATGGATGGATAATAAAGGCACACAAATCATCACATATTAAAAGAGGAGGTTGTGGCCCAGTGATAGCCAACTCCCACTTCTTAATATTATTTCATGGTTGCGCTTGCACAAGACATGACGGACAATAGGCTTCTCTATCAAAAACTTGAACCCTTTCTTATCATAGAATAAATAATTATAAGATGTGATAACTTACATTGCAAGGCAACGAAAGACACCCAATAAATCATCCCATGAAATAACAAGGACAATATGATATGTCCACATAAATGAGTATAATATCTCATGCATTCTAGGGGACACATGTGGAGATATAATTATATTGACGTATATAAGAATAGATAGAAAAATCACCTCAGATTCTTTTTGAGCCCGCTCCACCATCATCAAACACTGTTGCAACTCCTTGATTTTATCTTTTTCATACGCAATCTCATCCTGCAACTTGCTTTTCTGTTTGTTCCAGGACATGAGCCTCTTTTGACACTTCTTCTCCCTCTTTTCCACCTCTAAACGTGTTGCAACAGACTCTGATTCACTTAACTTAGAAGCCTCCATCTCTGCCCTAATTTCAGCATTTTCTGTCTCAAGCCGCCGTACAGCAGCATTTGCCCAGTCTACCTGGCTGCTGGCCTTCCTCAGAGCATTTTCCATCTCTGTAAGCCTCTTCATGGTTGAGTCCTCCAAGGTTTGTTTTCCCTTCTTCACTCCGTGTGTCTCTTCTCTCTCCATCCTCAGCATTTTAAGCTCTGTGAAATCATTACTAAGCTTTCTTGCAGCCTGCATTGCCTTCTGGTGTGCCCACTCCTTCCTTTCTTTCACTTGCCTCTCAAGTTCCTTAACCTGATGCAGAAGGGTTACTATGATCTCATCCTTCTGTTCTTCTCCAGAAAGCTCCATATTCTCATCAAGATTCAAATCACGAAATTTACTCATTACCAAATTGACCCCATCTTGGCTTTTCAAAATTTTCGACTCATCATTGTTCTCAACAGGAATTTCGCCCCCTGATCCAATTTGATTAGTGTTCCCACCAGCTGAAGCACTAATACAAGCCTGAGTTTGCATCATTTGTTTTGAATTTGCCCGAAAACCAGCAGCAAACATTGCAACATTCCTTTTCAACAAAGACTTCATGGCTGGCGAAAGATTAAATCTCTCTGGACACTCAATATCTTTTTGCAAAGTCATGTCCGCACTATATGGGAAAAAATCATTAGCAGTAAAGTCTGAGCCGCCACCATTTCCAAACCCCCACCCACCGTTAAACTGACAAAGGGGAGGTGCAGCAACAGCTACCCTGTCATCTTCAACAGTGTCACCATTGCTCTGTGATAGATTACTACTTCTATTACCATTTCCAGAAGCAGGAATTTCCATTGTGCTCGCATGGCCCACATGAAGATCGCTCATTAGAAGACACCACATTGCATCACCTTTACTCAGATGGGGTCTAACTTTTTGCAACAAACACACCATACCTGCCAGTGAGTACTCCTCTAACAGCCTCAAATTGGCAAAAACGGGTTCAGATTCATGTGAACTCTCAATGCTGCTACTGCCACCAACCACATCCTCACGACTACTATTCAGATAAGCCAATGAGTTATGGAGAATATTGGTCAGCACATCCATGCCACCATAGCAATGCCCATTACGCAATATGGCCTTCAACGCAATATCCTCATCATAACCCAATTCAATAAGCTTAGATATGGCTTCATTATACAAAAATTCAAGGTTTCTCAATAGGATTTCCTCCAACTGTTCTTCTGTGCAGTAACCCCATCCATGATCATCGAAATTAGGATTTGGGTTAGCATTGGCTGCAGGGTTCGGGTTCTGGGTCAAATCGGTTTGATCCAGATGGTAATTCAGGGGTTCGAGACCCGATTCTAGTATTGATTTGGAGATTGCTGCTCTATCGAGATAAGAGCACGAATCAGAATTGGTTTTCAAGGATCGGCTCCTCCGGTTCGTACGGAGATGCTTCTCTCTAACAGTACAACCCATCTGTGTGTGTGTGTGTTTGTGCGCGTCTATGACTATGTAAGATAAGAAAAAAACCTGAGATCAGTGACAGAAAAGAAGATTCCTTTACCGAGATTATTCGAGTGCAGTATGATTAGAGAATCCAAGAGAATGAGAAGGGAGACTTACAGGTTACAGCGAAAATGGCTGCTGCCTGATGTATACAAGAGAGGAGAAGAGGAGAACAAGGCCAACTCATGCACCAAATTGAACCTGCTTCTTGGTTACTGATGACACGTTTACAACTTTACATGGCCATACAAGCCTCCTTCTCCTCTGTGCTATATGCAAAAATGCCCATGTTCTCGCCCGGCCCATTTCCTCATGTATATTTTTTTTTAAATGAACTAACTCAATAACATTAACCAGGAGGCTTTTAGTCAGATTTTTCTGTTTGGTATTAATTTAAAACATATTTGCTATGAGATTTATGTTGTGCCTAGACTTCATCAAATGGCCCATGGGCCGGCCCGAGTCCACGGGCCAAAGCCCGGTCTGGGTCGAAGGGATCTCGGAATTGGGCAGCCCGACCTAGGCCACGGGTGGACCTGGGCTTCGTTTTTAGGGTAGAGCCCGGCCTAAAGCTCGATCATTGGGGCCGGTCCGAACCCGAGCCCGAAAAATATAACACACACACACACACATATATATATATATCTATACATATATACTGTGTGTGACATGTGTGCATTCACATGTCAAGAACTCAATTGGTCTAGGTTGTCTCACATTTTCAGCTGAGGCATTTTCCCACTTGAGAAATCGAAACCCTAGATAGCTTCTCTCCCATCTGAGTTCGAGTTCCTAATTTGAGGTCACACGGCAGAAAATATCTAGCTGTCGAGCTCCAATTCATACTGTGTTTGGTTCATGATTAATAGAAACAGTGTGGTTTGTGACAATGTTTTAAAAGGCGGGTTCGGGAATTGAGGCGCTCACCTTCTTTAAGGCGAGGCGTAAGCCTCGAATTGAATCAAAAATTCAAGACAAATCAATAAGTAATAATGTCAAAAATTCAAGACAAATCAACAAGTCTCATTATCCATTCATCCATGATCCATCATCAAATAATGTCAAAAGGCACCAAAGCAAAAAGAGTTTCAAGTAACAAACTAACAATAATCAACAGTCTTATCATCAATTCATCCATGATCCATCATCAAATAATGTCAAAAGGCACCAAAGCAAAAAGAGTTCAAAAGGCACCAAAGCAAAGAGTTCATAGTTTAGAAGTTTAATACAAACCAAAGAAAAAATAAATCGAACCACACACAAATAAACCAAAGAGTTCAAAAGTCATCCTCATCCTCATCCATGGAATCCTCCTCATCACTAGTTTGATCATCAAAGGAGTCTATTCTATAGCATTAGTGAATGGGATCCATTCGGATGCCTCTTAAATTATCTCATATTTTAGAGCATTATTTCATTATTTGAAGTTTATTTTACTACTTTACTGTCATAAACTAATGGTGCATCCGTGTTTTTTTTTTGTCCAGCTTTCAAGAGCTTTAACCAAGTTTTTAGATAGAAATGTAATTGCTGAGAACAACATCAATATAAGTTCGAAAAATCAAAATTTTTGGAGTGATTTCAGATTTTCAGTTCAATAATTATATGGCAATCTAAAATCAAACATAACATACCTTGCTGCTTGTTTTTGCCGCTGGATAACCTGGAAAATTTGAACTTCCCTTGCCGGCGTTGCTTGCTGCTGGAGGTTCACGCTCAGACAGAGAGACGGCTGGAATGTGTACACAGGATGACAGGAGGAACAAAAAGAGGCTGAACTACAAAACAGTCTAGTCAAATAACTGTATAAAAATAGTCCACCTTCTCACCATTAGATTAAATGGTATAATCTCCACCATTGAAAAAAAAATAACATTTAAAATAAAATAAAATTACAATAAACATGTCATTGTACACTATCCCTAATTAATATTTTCAAGATATGTACTTGTTCAAGATATACGGTATCGTCCCCTATCTACCGATATTAAATATTATAATCTCCACCATTAAAAAAAATTTCTTAAATGTCCATCTTGCCCCAACTAATAATTTGACGATGTTAATCTCACTACAAGAACTTCACGAATTATAGACATAATTTTTTGTCGGTAATCCTAAAAATCCATCGATAATATTGATTGCCGATCGAAAATTTCCATCGTTAAAACCGTCATGGGTAATCTAAACACCGATGGAAAAAAAATTCGTTGGTAATTATCGATGGATTTTTTTCGTCAATAATCCGTCGGCCAAAAATTAAAAAAATTAAATTCCGTATCCGCCGGCCAAAAATTAAAAAAAATTAAATTTTGTATCTGTCGACAAAAAATAAATTCCTCCTATAATTCGTTGGCAAAAAAAAAATCATTGGTAATCCGTCAACAAAATAAAAATTTTATAAATAATTCATCGACAAAAAAAATGGAAAAAATAAAAAAATTATTTTCATCGCAAGTTTTTCGTTAGTAATAAGTTAAAACTTCATACCCATTTTTGTCATATTCTTCTCATAATAAAATTTTAAAAAAAAAATTATAAATTAATTATAAATGTTGATCAAGTCAACATCAACGTGTCATCCAATAGAATGGATTGTATAGCGTCCAGTCTTTTGGCCAGACTGGACGCTAGTAAAACCCAACAAGAAGAAATGAAGAACGAAGGGTTTTTTTTTGAGAAGGCTGTTTACCCAAAACGACGTCGTTTTGGGTAAACTCATTTTAAAAAAATTATACAAAACCCAAAACGACATCGTTTTGGGTTTTGTATTTTTTATAAAAAAAAATAAATCGTCTTCTTCCTCTACGCCTTTCGCCTCCGTAACAGAGGCGAAAGGCTTACAGAGGCTTCCGCCTCTGCGACACCTGACGGGGAGGAAGCCTCAGTACTTCCGGTCCCCGCCTCGCCTCGGGGCGCGCCTAAAGGCGTACGCCCCGAACGCCTTTGAAAACACTGGTTTGTGATCAAGTTCCTGAAACTATGCGATTTGTGGGGAGGAAGAATTCGTTCGTCGTTACCCGCTTGTTGTGCAGTTTTTTCTACAAAGATCAAACCAGAAAAATCTTGAAAGGTAAAGATTTGGATTGATTTATGGTAAAAATAGAATAAAATTTAAAATATGGTATGTCTTGTGCTTTGTCAATTGGAGCATCCTCCGAGTCATTCTGTTGCATACCCTTCAATTGTTATTGGAGGCTTGGTTGATATTGTACACAACATGCCAACCATGCTTTTTGAAAAAAATTGATATATGCTTCTAGGATTAGGCTGTATGCAACTAACCTTTGTTTTGCAGCATATGGTTCACGGGTTGTTATAGTTACAATATATGCATGTTTGGATCTAGATTGTGCGCCTGTTTAAAAGGGACATAGGATTTGTTGTATATATTGTTAATAGCTAGATTGTGCGCCTAGTTTTTCTTAGAAGGGACATAGGATCGATTTCTGTAATTTTTGTGTAAGTTGGAGATGATAGAGGTAATCAGACCAAGAGAAACCCCATGGTGCTCGACTGAAGATAAGAGACCTATTTAATTTTGATAATGATCTTATGTGCTATTATTATTATCTATATGTTCTTGTGTGTTTGTGTTTGCCTAAACAACTAAATGCATGGGAGAACATGGATAATACTAAAATTAACTAGTAGTTATTATCTAAATTGTTTTAAATGACATGGATAATGAATGTTATATTTAATTTATAAATTCAATTTGAAAAATAAGTTATATTCATGCAAGTTTGGATAAAGTTAGATTCCAATATTTTAGGAACTTGGAGCTTTAAGAACTATACATACATATTGGATACTAATTTTGGGAAAACTAAATTTATTGGATAATTAAATATATGTAACTATCCCTCAAATTAAAATTACAAAGTGGGAAAGAGAATTTGTCACAAATAAATTCTATGGTCTCCATCATAGGTTCATAAGAAAATATGTAATTTTAAATTTTGGAAAGATGAGATATTTTATGTGACCACGGTATGTTTTTTGAAATATCCGTTTTTAAACTTAAGATTCTTTCACGGAA
Organism: Euonymus europaeus; assembly: GCA_963580455.1. Lineage (NCBI taxonomy): Eukaryota > Viridiplantae > Streptophyta > Magnoliopsida > Celastrales > Celastraceae > Euonymus > Euonymus europaeus. The sequence continues at coordinate 8,093,263 of OY756957.1, read as the reverse complement.
CCAAAGTGAGTAATCTAGACCCATGCATTTAGAATTAACAAACAGAAGTTGATTTCGAAAACAAATTTCGAGGACAAAATTTTTATAAGGAGGGGAGACTATAACACCCTAACCCCTTCGGATAGCATGGCATGATAGATGTCATAAGATAGGTGAGGTCATGTGTGACATAAGCTTGATCGAAATATTTTTCTTAAATTCTATAAAGGAAATAAAAAATTACGGCGCAATAATTATCGGAGACGGAGCTAAAACGAAATAAATATGAATTTCGGAAGATTAAAATAGAATAGGGTTTTACTTTAAGAAACAATGGCAAAGTCGTAAATACAATTAGGGTTAGGCGTAATAAAGTAAGAAGTAGGAGGAAAGAATGGTAAATGACAATCAAATCCAATAAAATATAAAAGAAAAAGAAAAAGGTGAAGCATGGAAAACTATGTAGACCGAAGAACCCTAGACGGGCGACGACGAAAACCTTCCATGGAGTCGCCGGCGATGATTAGCAAATCTAAGGCCACCGGAGGGACGATCAAGGCAGCAGGAACTCAGCAACGCCATTTTCGGACGAAATGGAGAAGGTCTTCGCCGTCAATGGAGGAGGAGAAGGCGCGGCCACCGAGAGCTTCGATGCCAGATTTCAACGATGTCCGACCACCATTCAGGTAGCTACGACCGCCGATATACTCACCGGTCTGCCCTCTACCGAATCCCAGCCACCGTGGACTCCACTGCCTTTGGATTGGCGGTGACCCGAGTCTATGGACGCACGGGTCTGTTAGACCCGCTGACATTGGCAACCGGGTCGAGCTGACCCTGTTGGATTTTTAATTAAATTAATTAATTAATAATTAGTGTAATTAGTTGTTTTAAGTGAATTATATATAGATAACGGTATTAATAATTAAGTTGAATAAAAGACAATGATACTAATGAATCAATTAAAGACAATAAGATTGACAAATTATTGTATATGTGTATGGGTATGTAAGACCCATTAGGAGTGACCACCGAGTCGAGTTGTCCTGATTGAATATTATTTTAAGTAATTAATTGTAACAAGTTAATTATAATAAGTTAATAATATTAATAAAATAAATTGATTAAAAGATAATAATATTAATAAATGAATTACAGATTGTGGGATTAATAGATAATTATAGATATTGTATGGGTTTCAGGAACTCATATTGGTAATTAAATTATCATGATTACGGAAGCACGTCGCAGTAAGTAATACTCAACTGTATTATGAAACCATGAAATTTATGAATTATATGTGATATTGTCTGTGTAATTGGTTTGATTAGTGATATGGGATTGATCGGAATCCTATGACGAGTTATATGTGAATTGTGATATGAATGATTCTTTATGCTACAATTGTATTGAAGGTGATGTTTGGTTACCGTGATTAAACGACGAAACTGTATTGTATTGCTCTGTAGTATGCCATGTGTACTGTTGTATGTTTAGACTGAATATGGTGATGAGACTGATATGACGACGATTTTGAAGTTCTTGAAAGTGAGGTGTTACATATGATTTACTGATGCATTAAATATTGTTCATAAGCACGATGCATTGCATTACATGAAAAGGAAAGGTTCAGTTTAAGAAAAATGTGTTTTACGAACCAGGTATTACTGCTACAGGGAGGGTGTACTAGAAAGAGGAATGTTTATGAGACTGTTAAATAGAAGAAAACGAAAAGGAAAAGGAAAATGAATAAAGGATTAAGATGTTAACTGGATGTGCTCTATGGTAGGGCAGTATATGAAAATCTCGACCAGTTGCTCTGTAGGAGTTTGCCTAGGTTAAGGGTCCGAGTATTGAAAAAATGTTTTAAATGACTGATCGTTTTCTAAAGATGAGGTTCACATGTATTCATGCATAAGTATTACTTGCTGGGCCACGGCTCACTATGTTCCGTAATGTAGGTGTTGATTTTTTTGGTGATTTTCTTGACCTAGCGGTTGATGGTGAGCGTGTGGATCCATGAGGATGATGTTCATGTGACAGAGACAGAGTCATATTTAATATACTCTACTGCGAGTTTTAGGTTTAATACAAGATGATAAATCTTTGGCTTCAGATAGACTTGATTAAAGTATAAAGCTGCTATTAAGATATTCGTGGATGATAAATGACTCATTAATAGTGTTATTGTTAGGTATTGGATAAATTGATGTTTAAGTGGTCTATTAATTAACTTAGGGTTGTATAAACTGTATAAGATGGATAATGTGGTAAGTGTTAAAGTTGATAAGGGGTAACGTTCTGGCTCGTGAACCTGCAGAATTGGGTGTCATGGGTCGGAGCGTTACAGGGTATCATAATTTGTTTGCTTAAATTCAAATGTACTTTTTTCTTATTGCATTATATTTATATGTTATTCTCATATTGAAAATGGTCCTAAGCCCACTTGCATCAATTCTTACACATAACAAACTAAAAGAACACAATTATATTGGCTGAAAAATAAATCTAGACATTCATTTGATTGTGGAAGAATATAAGTATATGCACAATGAAGTCTATCCACCATAACCTAGAAAGAGGGCAATCGAATAGGAAGCCCAACCCTACCAGAAGTGGAAAAGGCTGACGAGATGGCATAGTGTTATATTCTTACACCAATATCTAATGTGCTGCAATCAACACATTTTGTCATGGATACTACTTATGACATAATGTATAGGCTCAAAGAAATGTTTGGTGAGTAGAATCGTGCGACTAAGCAGACCACCAAAAAGAATTTTTTGAATACAAAAATGGTTGAAGGGTGCCCAGTTTGGGATCATGTTCTAAAGATGATGAGTATTTTGAATGAACTTGAGATTCTTGGAGCTAATATTGATTGTTTCACAAGTTGATATCATTCTTCAGACCTTGCCTGACTCGTTTCAGCAATTTAGGCTAAATTACAACATGAGTAAGTTATCTTACACACTATCAGTATTATTGAACGAGTTTCAAGCTACTGAGTCCCTCTTTAAAAGGCCTATTGTTGCACTAGTTGCTGAGAAAGGATCTGCTCCTATACCAAAAGGTGAGAAGAAGCAAAAAAGCGCTTACAAACCTAAAGAGCCTAAAAGTGGCATGGAAAAAAAGCCTGAGGGCAAATGTTTCCATTGCAATAAGCTTGGGCACTAGAAGCAACAATGTCTAGTTTATCTAGCCAAGAAAAACAAGTCATCTGTGTCTTTTTAACTAGTGGTTGAAACATGTTTAGCGGTGTTATCTACTAGTTACTGGTGTATAGATACGGGAGCCACTAATCATATTTGCAAATTCATTGTAGTGGTTCTAGGAAACCCACTAGCCAAGTGAGGATGAGACATGCATCTTTTAGTTTCTAGTTTGGACAAATATGGATATTCTATTTATTTTAATAACTCTCTGGTTATTAATTAAGTTAAATAAACATTTTATTTATTTTTGTACATTGGTGGATAGTCTTTACATTATTAATATTTCATTTATGCTATAGTAGAAAGAATTGAATAATACTAATAATCTACCATGTAAGAGAAAATAATCTTTTGAAATGAATAAAACCTATCTTTGGCATCTACGCCTAGGTCATATTAATCTAAAATAGATTAATAAACCGGTTAAAGATGTACTGTTAGATTCATTGGAAGTAGAGAAACTTTCAATATGTGAATCTCATTTAGAAAGTAAAATGACCAAGAGGTTTTTTTCAACCAAAGTCTACCGTGTAATATATGACCCTAAATATTAGTACCAGAACACTTTGAGAGTCAAAAACTTGAATTTTGGAAGTTAAATGGTGTTAAACACGCCTAGGCGTGTGGTAGGGTCGCATAGAAGCGCCTAAAGCATAAAAAAAAATGAAAATTTTGCATAGCACGCCTGGAATAAAAGGAAAATAAGGGGGAGAAGGCTATAGGCACCAGATGTTTATTAGCCCAAATAAAAAATTACTCTTCACCACATAATCTCGTAAATCTCCAGTCGCCAAAGTTTCTGCAAGAACTGCATTGCCCTTAAATTTTTTGACTGACCCCCACTCTTTTCAAAATGATGGAGAGTTTCAATAAAAGCCCCCCACATTAAACAAGAGAGATGATTGAATTCAAGAATACCTGTAAGATGCTTTAAAAGGCTCTAGGAATGAACCCAAAGATCCATTTTTGGGTTCCTATAAAAACCTATGAATCGCCATTGCAAACCTTCACTAGAAATAATAGCATCCATATGACCTAGAAAACAAGATTAGATAGCCACCTAAAAATGGTTTTATAAAATAGAATAAGACCACCCTTATGATCCTAGAAATCTCTGACAAACATCCCAACAAATCCAATGTTCGCTTTGACAAGAAAGAAATTTTGTTTCATATAGAAATAACACAATGTCTCCTTGTGCCAAAATGAATTGGCTAACATTTGATATCAGAGGATGTGATTATCTCCTAACAATTGGTATCAGAGGGTTAGGTTGATATAGAATCAATGGCTAGAGATGATAGATCTACTCATGGCATCAACAAGTACAACAAAATTGATTTTGTCTTTTGGAGAATGCAAATTGAAAACTATATGTATGGCATGAAGCTACACTTGCCAGTCCTTGTTGAGAAACTCATATAGATAACAAATGACGATTGGACTCTTCTTGACAGACAAATGTAAAGAGTGATCAAGCGAACACTATCGAAGAATGTTACGAAGGAGAAGAGCACTACTGGAGTTATGAAGGTTTTTTCAAATATGTATGAGAAACCATCTACAAACAATAAGTTACATCTGATGAAGAAACTATTTCATCTCAAGATGAATGAAAGAGCATCTGTTGCAATGCATATGAATGAATTGAACACAATTATCAATCAGTTATCCATAGTTGAGATCAATTTTGAAGATGAAGTTAAAGCTCAGATTTTATTGGCATCTTTACCAAATAGTTGGAAGCTCATGAGGGATGTTAGGGACAAGATTTTGGCTAAAGAGGTTCACAAGATTGATTCAGAAGAAGTATTTACATTGGGTTATGCAATGAATACTGAAAGTATAAGCAAAGGTAAAGACAAAAAAGCTAACAAAAATAATGGTAGGTCAAAGTCTAGAGCAAGTTTAGATCTGGCCGAAAGGTAAAGTGTTGGAAATGTGGCAAGACTAGTCATATGAAAAAGGAATGCTGGGCTGGCAAGAAAAAGGAAGAGAACAAGAATAACAGTGCTAACACAATAACTAAAGATGATGAGCATGCCTTACTTATATCGATTGATTGTTCGATAGACTCTTAGGTTATGGACTTTGGAGCTTCATTCCATAACACACCCCACCGTGAGATAACGAAAAATAATATGGCTAGAAAACATGGAAAGATGCATTTGGCTGATGGGGAACCACTAGTTGTAGTAGGTATTGAGGAGGTTCATTTAAATATGTCAAACGGTTTAGTCTAGAAGATTCAAAAGATGAGGCATGTACGTAAACTGACACGAAATTTAATTTCTATTGGAAAATTGGATGATGAAAGCCCAATGTGAACTTTTGTGGTGGTACTTGAAAATTTTCCAGAGGTGCAACGGTTGAGCATGTGGGACCAAGAGTGGAACATTATATATGACCACAAATTATATGAACATGGTTGCAATTGCAAATAGTGAGACTAAATCAGATTTATGACATAATAGACTTGGTCATATGAGCAACAAGGGGATAAAGAAGATAATCCCTATTGGCATGCTTCAAGAGTTGAAATTTGTAGAGCATCTGATTTGTGAAAGTGTGCTTGGTAACCAAAAGAATGTGAGTTTTGCTAACGTCGAAAGAGAGCCAAAACAAACAAAAAAATTGTAGTTGGTTCACACTGATGTGTGGGGACTTGTTCCTAGATCATCTCTTGGTAGATTGAACTATTTATGTGATCTTCATCGATGACTTAACTAGAAAGGTATAGGTCTATTTTCTTAAAAACAAATATGATGTTTTTGAAACATTAAAGATCTAAAACACCACAACAGAATGATATTGCTGAAAGTGAACAAAACTCTAAATGACCATGCATGAAGCATACATGTAGGATTGCCCAAGATGTTTTGGGATGATGTAGTTAACACTGCAATTTTTTTGATTAATATGGGTTTTCAGATTCTTTGAATTGCAAAATACCTAAAGAAGTTTAGAGCGGTAAAAAGCTAGATTATTCATACTTAGAAGTATTTGGTTGTCTATCTTATATTCATGTTGATTCAGCTACTAGGAGTAAGCTTGATCCTAAATCAAAGAAATGTTATTTGATTGGCTATGGTGGTACTGAGTTTAGTTACCGATTTTGGGATAATCAAAACGAAAAGATTATTCATAGAAAATATGTGATATTCAATGAAATAGTGTTATACAAGGATAAATTGGCTAAGGATTTAGATGGTACAAGTTTTGAATGAGAGCTAGAGGTCGTTCACTTGAAATAGTTATTCATTTGCAGCAATTTAGTTTTGAAAATCAAGAAGCTATAGCTCATGAAGATCAATTAAGAGAACTTTCAATACATACCACCCTAGTGTCACAAGTAAGGAGATCTACAAGAACTTTCAAAAAACATCAAAGGTATTCTCCATCATTTAATTATATTTTATTGACTGATAGAGGTGAACATGAATGCTATAAAGAAGCTGTTTTGACCAAAGAATCACTGAAGTTGAAGTTAGAAATGAAAGATGAGATGTACACGCCGATGTCTAACATGGTCTGGAAGTTGAAGAAGTTACCTAAAGATAAGAAGGCCTTGCATAACAAGTGGGTTTACACAATCAAAGAAGAAAATGATGGAAGCAAATAGTATAGAGCACATTTAGTAGTGAACGGCTTTCAATAAAAGGAAGGAATTGACTACAATAAAAAAAAATTCATGTATTCAAGCTAAATACTATCAGAATGGTACTTGGGTTAGTAGCAAAGAATGATATGCATCTACAACAATTGGATGTGAATTTTTTTTTGTCCATCGTGATTTGGAGAAGGAAATTCACATGCTACAGCCACAAAGTTTCCAAGCCAAATAAAAAGAAGATTTGGTTTTTAAACTTTGGTGAAGTTTGTTTGGTCTAAAACAAGCACGAATGTAGTGGTCTAAGAAATTTGATAATTTTCTGGGTAGCAGTGGATTCTCCAAGTGTGAGGCAGATCACTACTGTTATGTAAAGAAGGTTATTAACTCATTTATTATACTACTACTGTACGTTGATGATATATTGATCATAGGGACTAGTTTGTGGGAAATTGACAGGGTGAAAAAGCAATTGTCTAAGGAGTTCTGTATGAAAGATTTGGGTGCCACGAAGTAAAATAGGATGAGAATTACAAGAGAGGGAGATACTATGAAATTTTCTCATGAAGGCTATGCAAAAAAGGTGCCCAACCATTTCAATATGGATGGTGCTAAATCGGTAAGCCCTCGATTGGTCAGTCACTTTAAATTGTCTACATATGAGTCACCCACTATTGAGCAAGAGAAAGACTACATGGCTAGAGTTTTGTATGCTTCTGCTATTGGTAGTTTGATGTATGTTATAGTATGCACTAGACCTGATATTGCACATGCAGTGAGAGTTGTCAGCAGATACATGAGTAATTTGGGTAAACAACATTATGAAGTAGTGAAATGGATTCTTAGGTATCTAAAAGGGACTGCAGGTTTAGCCTAGTGTTACAAGAAGTCTAATGATTGTTTATAGGGTTTTGTTGATGTTGATATGGCAGGTGATTTGGATAGTAGTAGGAGTACAACTGGTTATGTGTATACATTGGTTGGTACAATGATTAGTTGGATTTCTATATTGCAAAAGATAGTTGCACTAACGACCACGGAGGCAGAGTATGTTGCATTGACAAAAGCTAGCAAATAGATTACTTGGGCACAAGATTTGCTAGAAGAGTTAGGCATGGAACTAGAAACAAATGTTTTGTATTATGATAGTCAGAGTGTCATTCATTTAGCAAAGAATATGACATTTCATGCCAAGAGTAAGCATATCATAAAGCGTTATCATTTTATTTGGTCATTATTAGAAGAAAGGGTTCTTAAAGTTCAAAAGATTCAAGGTGTGAAGAACCCAACAGATATGTTAACAAAGGTTGTCACACTTGATAAACTGAGGTTGTGTGCAACTTCAGTTGGTCTTCTAGCTTGGGAAACATTGGTTTAAGTTGCATAGAGAGTAATGGACTATTTGGAATCAGATGATTTTTTTGACACTGGTGGAATAATACTCTCCATGTGAGAGATTGTTGTGATTTAGTGTCAACCTTTTTTGTTCGAGGCAATCCGTTTTGATGGCACTCAAGAAGATGTTGTGAATCTTGTGAGTGGTTTTTTGGCATTAGGGAATTATGAGATTGCAACCCTCAGACGATACTTGTATTTATTTCTCTAAAATAGTGGAACTCTTTACAACTCTGAGAACATAAGAATAATCGGTCGAATCTCATAAATATTTGTCTTATTTTTCCTTCCCTTTGCATTGATATCTATTTTTGTGTGTGATTATCTCCTAACACTTGGAACACCTGAGGGTTCCATAGCCTCCAGACATTCCAACATAAGTAACTCATTAAGCTTTGCAGGGCTGGAAACCAGCCTCCACAAGTGATATAAGTTCATGAAACCGACCAATAAAATCATGTATTGGTCAATTATTTTACTTCCATTTTCTTTGGGTTACTTTTTTATGCTGATTATTTTATGATAATTGCTAAAAATTGATAACGCAAGCATATTAAGGCATTAAATTTGTAGATATAGTTATCAAATATATTTTTTAATTATTTTATGAGCTCTGTAAAAATCCTCGACATTACAAAGTAATTTTTCCATCTTCATCTAATTTTCCTATTAGGTGTAATGAATCCATGTCTATTAATGAAGCCTATCTTTAACACATATGTGTGTATATATATATATATATACTTTCTCATGACCTTGTAGAGGTGATACAACTATTCTTACAACATATGAACTGGAAATGATTGTAGGAACAATTTATGTGTGTTTCTCCAATTGTTCTTCCTCCCTAAAAGTTTCTAACGAATCAAGAGATGTCGAAGAGAATGTCATAAATGACTTTCTTTTTTCCTTTTCTTCTTCCAAATATGGGATAGAAAAACCTCCATAGGAACCAATTATGTAGTTTTACTTAAAACTAGAATCCTGTTTTACCCGGTGATAGACCCACAATTAATTACCAATATAAAAGAAGGAAGCTCAAGCCCATGATCAAACAATAAAATGGACGTGCGCTTGAAGAGTAGTGGAGCACGTGGTTTATCTTGATTAGAGCACTTATGTTTTATGTTTCATTTAGGGCTAATGTTGAGTGATAGTGTCAAGATTTATCTTTGTAGAGTTGTTGTTAGGGACGTGCCTCGCTCTTTGAATTGCTAGTTCATATTGTTGCTTCTCAGTATTATAGTCCTTTTGGAGTGTATTTCCTTGGATAATATCAATATAGTCTTTTGGGAAGTTGCAATCGTATCAATTAGCATCAGAGGAGTGGCAATTATGGGATAAAGATCGAGAATGGAGGAGAGAACTGAGTTGTTAGAGTCAGATATGTCTAGGATGAAAGATACAATTGCGATTTTGAAGGATGACATGGCAGATATGAAACTCATTTTTCAGACTTGCTAGAGTTGTTGAGGACCTTGATGCACCAGAAAAAGGAAAGGAAAACATTCATGTTGAGTTGTCTAGCTCTCCAGATACCAGTCTGCAATGCCAACCTACAATAGAGGAGGATTTGCGCCATCGAAAACTCAAAATATTAGTTTTGCGGGAGAAGATCCTATGGGTTGGTTGTATAGAGTAGAGAGGTATTTTACTATGAATCAAGTGATGGTCAATCAGCGAATCTCTGTAGCAGTAGTGTGTCTTGAGGGTAGTGCACTTGGGTGGTATCAATGAGAAGACACAAGAGAACCCTTTTACGTCATTTTTAGAACTCCTGCTACTGGACTCGAATTAATAGTTGTTCCTCAAGATATAGCCCACGGTAATACTAGAGGTACATAGACTGTTCATTCCATAATGTCCATAAGTGAGGTGACATGCTTTGTAGGATAATGACTCAGCAAGAGGAAATTTTTTGAAAGCAAAAACAAATTTGATTTTTAAAATGTAACCATCTGACATGGTTAAAATAAACCATGGTAAAAAATTGAAAAATTCAAAATAAAGTAACATGTTTCTCACTTTTTCTCTCTCATTCATCACATCTCTCTCTCTCTCATCGACCACTTTTTCTCTCCATGTTTGCTCTGACCTTCTCCCATGACCTTGACTTGATTCCATCGAAACTCTTGTCATCGTATTTCACTTGCTATGTAACATCTACAAGGTACGTTGAATTTGTGGTTTTATTTTTAAAAAAAACTCATGAATTATGTCTAATTACTGAGGTAGATATTGTGATTTTGGGTTTTGGCTGATATTTTTTTTTCAATTACATTCTTCAATGGGTTTTTTTCTTAATTACTCTGGGATTTTTATTCCATTCATTTTATCATTGAAGTCACACTATTCATTTTATCATTGAAGTCACACTGAGGTTCATAGTGTTTGTGATATTTTTTATTTTATTCGTTATTACTCTTTGTCTGAAATGAGACCATAAACTTACACTGTAATCTTAGTGGTAATGAATCTGTGACAATGTAATTAAGAGTAATGAGAGCTCTAGTTTGAAGCCTTAATACATTGTGATTATAAAATTGCAGGTTAAAATACACTGTGCCATGGAGCTTGTGGATTGAAATACAATTTGCAACTACATTAGTAGGTGAAAATGCATTGTGGGATATGGGTGGCAGATTCAGATACATTGTGGCACTGTCATTATTTTTTAGACTGACATTGTGGCCAATTGTTAGTATCTTATTTCCACGGAATGAATGGTTGCATTACATTGTGGCAGGTGCTATTACATTTTTTTGGACGAATATAATGGATTAGATGGTGGCCAATATTGTATTACATTGTATTTTAGGAATATAAATTGTAATACATTGTGTTTTTGTCATATTGCATTGTTCAATCAAATGCATTATTGTTGTACTGCATTTTCAACTTTACTAGCTCTCAATGTAATAATGCCCGGACTTTATTGATAAGAATAAAACTACAATGTAATAATCCAATGCAAAAAAAGAAAAAAAACAAGGACCAAAATTCACTTGAAAAGCCAACCCATTAATAACATTTAACCACAATGTAATAAGAGAGGTAATAAGGCATTGTCAAATTAAAACACACCGTAATATGCATAATTCTTCCATACCTATAAATTACACAGCTCTCAATGTCACAACTCTCAATGAAGTAACCATGATAATATGTACTGTTGAGAGAGAAGCGGGAAAACTACAAATTTTAGAGCGAATTAAAACTTTTTCTTGAGAAATATAACATTAATCAATGTTTAACAATCTATGTGACATGATGAGGTGTCATGCCACATAAATTATAAATATTATATATGGAATAATTTTGGGACGTTTATCATTTTCCTATAGCCCAAGTCCACAAACTTCTCAATTGTTAGTTGAAAGTCCTTGTTAAATGAAAAGGGTTACCTGAGTAAGACAATTGATGGGAGTTGATTTCTGACCTCATGACTCAGTTGCCTTATTTTCACATTGAGAATAAGGTGGAGCTTTTAGGTTGTGGGTATTGATAGGCCCACGATTACTTATCAATATAAAAGAAGAAAGCCTAAGCCCAAGATCAATCAGCAAAGTGGACATGCGCCTGAAGAGTAGTGGAGCACACGGTTTATCCTGATTGAAGGACTTCTGTTTTCTATTTTATTTAGGGCTGCTCTCGAGTGATAGTGGCAGAATTTGTCTTTGTAGAGCTGTTGTTAGGGAGGTGCCTATCTCCTCCAATTGCTAGGATTTCTATTCCTGTTGTTGCTTTTAAGTATTACAATCCTTTCTGGAGTGTATTTCCTTGGATAATATCAATAGTCTCTTGGGTACTTGCAAACGTATCATCCAGACATTTCTTTTGGGTTTCAAAGTCTAAACCATAAAATCTCAGGAGGATATGGATACATAGAACTGGAGAATATGTAACATCAATCATATCATAATACAAAGCTTTTTTCAGCATTGCGGGCCTCAATATTTTTCCTGAAATATCTTTTGGTCCCCTGTGTAGTGCTTATCTGCTGCCTTAAATTGACTGATATGTAAGATTTCATCCTTATACACCTTTTTGACAATTCAAGAGCAGAAAGTAGCACTTGGCATATACCATAAATCAGAAAATCAAGTTAAATCCAGTGCATTCACAAACAGAAATTTTTTAATAGATTGACTGCTATGCAAGTGTTTTTGGGCTTTGACAAATTCTCAATTCACAGCAGTATGTTCGGCCATAAACCAGTACATCCCAGTATATTCCGTGATCAAAGAAAAATGAAAATGAAGTTGACATTTATCTAATGCATCCTCAAACTGAAAGTCTTCACAGAGATAACTTCTTCATAGTTTTGATTTGCCAAAACTGCTTATTCATTACTACGTCACGCAAGGGGAAAAAGCTCTATACATGTGACTAGAGGGTATTTCCTCTGATAGCCGAGGGATAGTTTGGAAAACAAAGGCAGTAGCATCTGTAATCCCCAACTAGTGTGCACATATTAACAACTTTAGTTGTTGAACTTCTGTTCAGTGGTGCTCGTCGAGGCCTGCATCAGTACGTAAAACCACATTAAAGACCGGCATATACAAAGACATCCCCACATGTACAGCATCCTACATTATATATATGCCCTATTTCACTATATGAATGTCAGAATGTGATATTGATCCTCTGCAAATCAGTAGCAGGGAGAAGCACGACAAGGGAATTGCCCAAAAAGGTGTGTGTTCAAGGAGCACCATTTCATTCCTTTCTGCAGATGAATTGCTATTAACAATTTCATATGTGAGGCCTGTGCCTTGCAAGTTGCAACCTTTTGCATAACATCAAGCATAGCATAAGCAACCTCTTATGTTACCGAGCTTAAATCAATGGAAAAATAAAGCCCTCAATATCAGTCATGAGTGGCATTGTTATCAATTATTCCCATTACTGACACTGGACTCCGAAATGATTCAAAAGATAATTGTTTTGAATCAGTTTGAAAAAGAAGTTAAAAGAAACTGTTCAATTGTAAATGGTAAACAGTATCAAAACAAGAAATTTTTCATTTGTTCAGTTCGATTAGTATTTGCAAAGCAAGGAAACGGAAATCATATACTCACACCAATCGATGTAACAAAATTGCAAACCGCGCATTTCACAGATCGTGCTCCATATTGGTACATCAATAGCATCCTGCAGTTACCACAATTGACATGTGCCACCTGATTTGCTGTCACGACAGAGATTCAATGTTTACCATGTTTCCAAGCTCAAAAATCCTAAAACTCGACTTCCTAACTCTTCCATGAATCTGAAGCCTATACATAGCAAAAAAAGAGGTTACCTTCCAAAGCTAGATTGACAGTGTGACAACAAGAACATTGAACACTTGTTGCTCCTCGAATGTACATAAGCAAGGTGTGGCAGCCACCACAAACTAACTGTGCCATTTCTGTGCCTGTTTTATGTTAAAGCCTAGCTTAGTTGTTCAGTTAAAGTTCAAACATAAATTCTTCAGTCGTTTGAAATTAGATTGAAGGAGTCTCAGGCTTGCTGGAGTAGCAAAAAATACATACCAGGAGGTGGTGCAGCCGTAACAACATTACAAACAGCACAACACACAGAGGTTGCCCCTACTGGATAGAGCAAAAGGTTTCGACATCCAGAACATACAAGCTGGCTTTGTGAACCTAATGAACAATGTCAGCAGCGTTAAAATAATGGAGGAAAACCCAACAGTCTCAGTTTTATAAAGAATCGGCTACCACACGGTTCCTCTATAATAAGGCATATAATTTTCAAACATCGAATTATACAAATATGAAACAAGGAAGTGTCCCTTTCTCACCTAATTAAACAATTTCAATTATAGTTTTGAAGCTTTTCACTTGCCTAATTCATCCACCTCAAAAATTATTCTTCAAATTTAACAAAAATCCAAGTTGATGTGGGTAAATCCAGATGTTAATAGACAAAGAAAAGAAAAAGTAGATTAACTTTGACCCGAAAGAAGTACAAAGGTCCCCATGCATTCTTATCCATTCTTTCATTTCTTTCTCAGAAACCAAACAGGAAAAATAACAATCTCATTGTTCTGACTTCTGAGGCCAAAACTTGTGCAAAATTGACTAACATACCATTGGAAGGAGGAGATGAATATGGTGCTGGAGGCGTCGGATAAGGAGCAAGAGGAACTGGCATTGTACGAAGCCCCCTGAGTTTGTACGCTCTTTCTTCCAACCTCTCCTACAACCTTAATTGCTCACTAACAGAATACAAAATTCTCTCTCTCTCATTCTCATCATTTCTCTGAAACCAAAGACCCAAAAATAATGAAGTCGTCTCCAAAATTTTAAACAAATTCCAAAAACATCTAAAACTTCAATGGCATGTAATGGTACCAAATAGCGGAGGGAAAGAAGGAAAAAAAAAACTCGAGACTAACAAAATTGAGAAGTACCCAGCTGAAGACTTTCCCACTGAAAACTATTCAAGTAGTTAGGTAAGCTTGAAGACACCGAAAAAGCATGCAATGGAACTCAATTTTATAATGGTGTAGTGGGTCTCTGAACACATATCTGTGCTAGTTGCAGATGAAGTAGAGAGAGAGAGAGGAAAGGGAGGGGATAGATAATACAATTGAGGAAAGTTTTTGTCAATATTTATTAAAAAATAATGTTACTTTTTCGCTTCAAATTCAGGTGTAAATGTAAAGTAGAGTTTTCGCTTTACATGCTACAGTTGGTGGGTTACTTCTATTTCAGTTAGAGCACATGCAATACTTTATCAGTTGTTGTTCCCATTAAAATTTTTTGTGAATCCTATTTTTATCACACTAAATTTCAAACTACAAATATCTCTCA
This sequence comes from Euonymus europaeus, assembly GCA_963580455.1. Classification (NCBI taxonomy): domain Eukaryota; kingdom Viridiplantae; phylum Streptophyta; class Magnoliopsida; order Celastrales; family Celastraceae; genus Euonymus; species Euonymus europaeus. Next base: position 8,078,240 of record OY756957.1, on the reverse strand, counting down.
ATACAGTCATATCAATAAAATACATATTTCAATACAGTCATATCAGCAAAATACATCTCCCAATACAATTATTCATATCTCCATTATTCAAACCAACTATTTTTCTTTCCTACATTCTTTTCACAACAAAACTACACAAAAATTAAGATTGATCCCATCAAAACACATCTTTCAATATAACCATATCAACAAAACACATATCTCAATACAGTCACATTAGCAAAAACACACATTTCAACAATATCTAGCGTGTGTTTGTTTTGGCGTATGAGAGCTTTTAAGCTAGCGCCAGACGCTAGCGTATGGTAGACATGCCAAACACCTTATTTACGTCATACAATAAGCCATCAATCACATGTCTTACACGTGGTATTCAAAGTTAACAAAATTTAACCGTTTCACCAAAATACCCCCACACCTATCTTCCACAAACATATCAGGCAAGAGAGAGGCAATCCCTAAAACGCGATCCACAACAGGAACCACTCCTCTCCGTCGTTCAAAATAGACCTCCGAGGACGATGCATCCAACACAGGTATTTTCCCCTCTCTTCTGCTTCTCACCCTTCGACTATTCTGCGTGTATCCCTTCACTTGCATAATTTCCTGGATTGCGTTAATTTCCTGTGCGTTAATTTCCTGAATTGCATAACCAATTTATAGGGTTCCCGTTACACCAGATTTTCTTGTGTACTGTTGATTTGGTGGATTATTCCTCTCCCTTGAGTTCAGAGACTTGATAAGAGCCTATGATATTTTCTTCCTCTTCCTTGCATCACATACACTATATATATAGATATTAGTGAGCTGAAGTCCTCTCTTATTCAAATTATCCACAGGAAGGATTTTATTTTATATAGCTTCCCAAAAAAAGAGATCTTTGGAGGAATTTAGCTTTCCAAATCCTCTGGCAGGGGTAGACATAATTTTACGAATGGTGGGGTGCCTCTGTCTCTGTAATTCATTGTATATGAATACACATTGAACACACTGTCACATTAAAGTTTACACTAGATTTTATCATCCTCTTCACATCCAGGCTGCTGCTCATAAATTCTTTCTCAGAATCTGATAAAGAGATCTAGCTCCTCATCTTGCATATTTCTTAAAAAAAATGGAATTTCAAGATCTTAGCGAAGCTTCTGTTAAATGATCATTTATTGAACTTCTTAGAGAACAGCTGAGGTAAACTAGCTTGGAAATTGATTCTCTGGAGCTGCATTTCATGCTCTTGGTATCTTTTTTGTCATGCACTGGTAAAAATACATCAACGAAGGATTTCTTTCAATAATCTGTCATTATTCATGATATATGAATTCTATGTGAAAAACTGAAAATACATAGGGGTTAATGACTTCAAATCCTGTCGCTATAACGAGATGGTGTAGTGTAATAGGTGATGATCTAAATGATCTAAATGACATCTTCTTGTTCTCTATAGGTAATCTTTTGATCTCTATTTTTTATTGTTAGGGATACGGGTTTGATGCTTCTTCTTTTTTTGTCGAATATTGAAAATTTAAACGGCAATTCTTTCATTTTTCCACGAATTTATTTTTTTCTGTATTGCTTTTATTTGCAATGTTCACTTAGGTATAATTACACAGTAATTGGCAGGTTTAAATTGTTTCTCATTTTACCACTTAGGTCCCCTCCTCGTAGGGTGTTGTTATAGGAAGTCTGGACATAATGTTCCAGTTTGTATCTCTTCAAATTTTAGGGCACTTCGCTCTCTGGAATTTATTATATATCTGTATGATTCCTGAGAAATTGAAGTGTTTCTTGAGTAGATTAGTGACTGAAATTGGAGTGCTTTGTGTTTTTTTTCAATTGCAATCTGTCATATGTGAAATACACAATCTGTGTATGTGAATTAAGTAGCCTCATATGTTATTATTGTTGTTTATTTTTTTTTTGTATTACTCCTTTCAAATTGAAGTGCTTTTCCTGGGAATTTTTTCAATTGCAATGGTGAAGTGTGTTTTAAATCTGGACTGCTGAGGTCTCTATTGCGATGTATGTTAATTTTTTTACCACTGCATGGACAGTCTCTAGAAATTGAGACTACCCAGTTTGCAATTTTGTTCTTCTTGGTTCTGCTTCTGCTTTCCATATATTATTGTTGTTTCTTTTTCATGCATGCTATGAACAGTTTTGAATTAGGGAAATGTCGAGACACGGGAAGCAATCTTGTTCCCAATTTGAGGCTCCACCAACCAGATGGGAAGAGAACTTAGTCGATGCATTGGTTGACATTTGCGTCGAGACTATTCAGTCAGTAGTTAGGACACCTGGATTCCCAGTGTCAAAATTTGAATGGGTGGATATTAGAGTAAAATTTGAGGCATGCACTGGTTTGGCATTCAAAAAAGAGGCTCTGAAAAATAAATGGGACCAACTGAGAAAGGAGTGGACCTTGTGGACTCGCCTAATGCAGAATACTACAGGTTTGGGATGGGATAGCGTCGCTGGAATAGCAAGTATGAGTGATGACTGGTGGGATTTAAAAATTAAGGTACATACATCCTTGAATTTATACATGCTCAGTGTTTAATTGTGACCATCTTTTTAAACTAATATACAATGTTACTAACCAGTTTGTTATACGTATTTATTTTTTGCAGGAGAACAAAGAATATGCGAAGTTCAGAAGACACGGTTTTCATTATCGGGACCAGTTACAATTCTGCTTTGCTGGAGGAGTTGCAACTGGAAAGTTTTGTGTCCCGCCGAAAGTTGGAGAAATCCCTCCAATCACTCCCACTGAAGAACCACCACTGCATGAGACTAACTGGTTTGGTGAAGATGTATACACCCCCAGCGAGTTCCTGTTGAGACTGAGGAAATGCATGCTGAGGATGTGAGGTCTACAGCAAACTCACCAAGCAAAGATGCCACAACCACCCCTACATGTAGGATTGGATTCACTCTGTCAATCAGTGCCAACATAAGCAGCCCTCTAATGCCACCTCGAGGTTCAAGTTCGAGGAAAAGAAAATCTGGATCCCGAGAATCTGCAGAAAATCCCACCATGACTAGGATTGCAAGTGCACTGGAGGTCCACAATGAGCTTGCTGTTTCAAAACTGCGAGCAAGAACTGATTCAGCGCCAGCTTCATCTCCTGCTTCTGCTGCTGCCTCTGCTCACTACACAAATGCTCCCCCTACTGAGACGCGTGATCAGGCAGTGGCTGAACTCAATGAGATGTCAGACGCTGGAGAACTAACTGACGACCAGTATTACTTTGGTTTGGAGATGGTGGCCATACCTCGGTACAGGCGAATCTTTTTAGACATGCTGCCGCGTCATCGTAAAGGCTTCATTATCAAGAAATATGAGGGTCAGGAACACCAGTAGATGTGCATGTTGGATGCTGCTTTATTATTGCCACAGAGTGTTATGCTTTCTCTGGTTTTAGACTAAGTTGTATTTTTTTTATCCATTCTGGAATAATGGACTGGTTTGGACTGATTTGAGATTTTCAGATTGCAGATTTGTACTTGGGTTGGATTTGATGAGTTTTTTTTTAAATGGATGTGTTTTTTTTCTAGATTGTAAAATAATGTACTTGTGTTGCATTGGATGTGTTTTTTTTTAAATGGATGATTTTCTTTTTCAATTTGCAGATTTGTTCTTGTGTTGCATTGGATGATTTCTGGAGTGTGTGATGTTAATGGTTCATGGATTTTATTGTGGAGGAACTGAGCAGTTCATTTTGGGCAGTCACTCATTTTTTTGAAATTTGACATTTTTTTTTTCGTAGCCCTATGGACACCGGATCGAGTTCTTCGGATGAGAACGATAATGTCTTCTTGTTAGCTACCGCGGCTGCAACTCTTTATTATGGTGGCACAACACCTCTGATCCCACGTGTCCCTTGTAGGACATCCGCATTGACAGGGGCACAGTTTGTAAGAGAAGTGTTAACCGGACACCCAATTAGGTACAAAGAGAACTTCCGGATGCCGGTAAATGTATTTTGGGACTTATGTAATGACCTTAGCTCGTACTACATGCTTTCACCATCTCATCATGTTGCGATTCTGGAGATGTTGGGTATGTTTTTATATATATTGGGCCAACCAGGTTGCAATAGGTTACTACAAGAACGATTTCAACACTCGGGGGAGACAGTTAGTAGGTTGTTCCACAGAGTGTTGGACTCGGTAAGGCGGATGTCAATGGATGTTATTAAGCCGAGGGAAAATCAATTATTGGAAGTCCCTGCCAGAATTATGGGAGATCGAAAACTACGTCCTTTTAGTAATGCGATAGGAGCTATAGATGGGACGCATGTACGAGCTTGGGTTCGTCGGTCCCAAAGAATTTCGTACATCAACAGGAAAGGTGAGACGAGCCAAAATGTACTGGCAGTTTGTGATTTTGAGATGATGTACTTGTTTGTTGCTCCTGGGTACGAGGGTTCGGGGCATGATGTGTGTGTTTTGGACCACGTTCATTCAATCCCGGGATTTAACTTTCCGCATCCGCCCGAAGGTGTGTTTAATTTTTACTGATTTTTATTAGATAAATATGTTATCTGTCATATTGACATTCACTGTTATGCAGGTAAATATTATTTGGTGAATTCTGGTTACGCAAACAAGCAGGGATACCTTGCGCTTTATCGGGGCGAGAGGTATCACTTGCCGGAATGGAATAATGGACATAGGGTTAGCGGACCTCGTGAGCGGTTCAATCGCAGACACGCATCTCTCCGTAATGTCATAGAGAGGACATTTGGGGTGACTAAACAACGATGGAGGATTTTGCAGAATATGTCGTCATATCAATTCCCGACACAGGTGGACATTGTGTATGCATGTTGCAGCCTGCATAATTACATTCGACAACGGAGTGAGAGCGTTGGGGAGTTTGAGGATATGGGAGGGGAGTCTAGCTGCTCTGAAGTGGATATAGAAGAGACATCTACTGGAGATGGCGAGGAGTTACTTGACGATCAGAACATGGGTGTAGTTATAGATAGGATTGCTGCTGCACTGAGGTAGGTGTGAGGAAATACGTATACTTATGCGTGTATTACGTGCATTTGTGAGAACTTGTACCTCGTATGTGTGATTGTAAAAAAAATATTGTAATATGTGTATGTATGTAGCATATGTATTTGTGAGAACTTGTACCCTGTATGTATGATTAAAAAAAATCGTAATATATGTATTTGGGTAGGACGTGTATTTGTTGAAATTGAAGTATCACTAGTAATAAATTTTTCTTATTAACTATTTTTGAATTTTAATGACAATAATTTCAACAATTAAATTTAAATGTAGTTTGTAAATAAAAGTAATTGATCAGTATATCTAAATACTTTAATGTATAAGTGATACTCAAAATGCCCATAATTGTAATTCGACAGCTTATACTCTAACATGATTATACTCTCAACCAAACACAACACAGTTTATTTGAAAGCTTTTCTTCAGCTTATATTACACTAACTTATCCGCTAACTTATATGCTGTGAGAAATACTCTCATCCAAACGGGGGCCTAATGTCTCCATTAAACACACACCATTGCGTGTGCTCTTAGTCGAATATCGACGTGTAGATGGTAGATTTTGGTACCTTTTATATATTTTTATCAAATTATTTTATCGATTATTAATTTGTTATGTTAATTTTTTAATTTTTCAATCAATTTTAATATAAAAGATGTAAATTTTCTTTTATAAAACGACCAAATCATCCGATTTTAATCGATTTTAAGATTCAAGATCAAAGATTAAAACTTTTATCCGAAACATTGGGCCCCTCCCCTACCTCTCTATTTTTAGCATGGCAATCTGTACATGAGAGTGTTGCATTGAAGTACCTTCCTCATGAGGCTAAGAGAGAGCCACGTCATCCAAAAGAGCAATTGAGCGGTTGATCAAAACTGGTGGCCCACTGGCCCGTGTCTTACACAGGTTAACTGTTAGTCTGTTTCACCACACCTTTTACTCTGCCATAATCAATTGGGGTTCTGGGCTAATGTACCAGATAGTGGGCTTTACCGGCTCATAACTGTTGGTTGGCTGTATTGTTTTGTGGAGTGTGAACTGTAACTATGTATCCATTCTCCTTTTCTCTACTCGAATGAAAAATCTCGCCTGATAAGAATAAAAAAAAACAAAAGGGAAAAGACAGGGCCAAAGAAAAGCACGGCAAAGGAAGACAAGGGACCATCACCTATTGGCTTTTCTCCGCATTTTAACTTGATCCCAACTGGATATTCCTGCCACTGGATGTTTACGAGTCCGTTTATTTCATAATTAAATTTTATAATTTTAAGTTGTCAATAATTTTATGTTTATAGTTATGAAAAATAGTATAAAAAATTATGTAGCCCACAATTTTAAACTGTATAAAATGTTGTGAGGTGTTGAGTTCATTTTTCTGTTAGATTAATTTTGTGGATAAAATTATAAAAAAAATGTATTACAATAAAAATAATTGAAAACTTTTAATATAAGGAAGAACAATTATATAATATGACTGTAAAATTTTGTGAGTCTCACATCTTTACGCTCTGAAACCATTTTATTTTGCACATCCTAAAGTCATGTTAAAGCTGTGGGGTCCACAACTTTAAGTTGTCAACAAAATATAGCATTTGGTTGACACAACATTTTATGCAGACTCCACAGCTTTAAACTGTGTAAAATGTGAAACAAACACACATATACCCCTCCAATAATTTATTAAATGACACTCGACTCAAGGTATGTATCCATCCACACATTGACACAGCCTATTTTCTTATTGTCCGGACACTACTATATGATTCCATGTTCTTAAAAGGGATCCACTAACTAATTATCAACAATTAGGAGGCTCAATTAGTTTGGCGGATTCAAAACCTACAAAAATATGAACATATTATAAAGCATGTGTGTTTCTGCTCACTGAAATGATTGAAAATCATGAAACTTCTACTTACCTCCCTTATATGAAAATTGAAAAATGGTATTTAAATTCCTTTTTTTAGTAACCAAACCCCCTACATTTTTTAAGTAGTTTTTTTTCTCTCCAAATTAGTTCCATACCTATTTCAAAACTCATTAAAACCAATCAAAAGAGTTTTCAAAATTAAGCAAATAAATTCAGATGATTTCATAAAAAATATATCAAAAAAATATAGATTTTTTGAAAATCAAACCAAAAAAACAACAAAAAATTTCAGAGGATTTCACAAACTTGTCATAAATTTAGAGGATTTCACAAAATTTACCAAAATAAATCAAAGAAATTTTTGAAATTAAGCAAAAAAAAATAGAGGATTGCATAAAATATATAATAAAAATTATAAGAATTTTTGAAAATCAAACAAAAAATAACCTGAAACTCTAAATCCTAAACCTAAAATCTCAAAATCCTAAATACTAAATCCTAATATCTTAAATCTCAAAATCATAAAGTATAAACACTAAACTCTAATATTTTAAACACATACTCTTAAACTTTACAACTTATAACCAGAAATCCTCTGAATTTTCCATAAATCCTCTGAATGTAAACAATTCTAGTTTTAATTTTGAACAAAAAAATCTTATAAATAATTAAAAAGAATTTACAAAAATAATAAAAAAATCTTAAAATTCTACTAACATATATTCCTAAACCTTAAACCTTAAGTCATAAACCCCAAAATCCTAAATAATGAATTATGTTCTCTTAAACCCTAAAACCTTATACCATAAACTCTAAACTCTAATATCTTAAACTTCAAAACCCTAAACTTTATCAAAATGAAACAAAAAAACAACTAAAAATTTAGATGATTAGTGAATTTCTCAAACTTATCAAGAATTCCGATAATTTTACAAAACTCATCAAAACAATTCAGAAGAGTTTTTGAAATTATGCAAAAAAAATCAGAGGATTTCTTACCCAGAATTCAGAGGATTTTCGCAAAAGTCACCAAAACGGTTAAAAATTGTTATGGTATTTGGTTTTGTTTAAAATATGAATTGAGTTTTATTATGATATTATTCTCATAAGTTATTAGCTTTGGTTGTTAGTGAAGAATGTAATAAAAATATTGACATTTGTATTGGATAACTTTTTGTTGATGGATAAGTGTTTCATTGTTAATTTTGATAATATAATTATTCATAAATTTTTATGTATATGCATAGGTTACTGAGTCAACTAAATTTTGCTCATGTGAGTGCATGCGCTTAATTTTCATGAAAGAAAAAAATTTAGTTAATCGACTCTTCACTTTGATTCATCAAAATTGAAAATATTAATTTATCTTTAAAAACATATAGATATAATATATGATTTTCATCCAACTTTCTGAGATTGTATTTATATTTATTTTATTATAATAATTATTTCCTAAATAAGGAAAAATCATGTACTAATAAAAATAAGGATAGGTTTAAATGAGAAGAGAGTAAAATTGTCATTAATTGAGGTTAAAATTTAAAGTTATCCTTATTGAGCTAAGTTTCAAATAATTGGGGATGTATTGGGCTATAAACTTTTCAAAAAGACTAAATGGAATATAAAGTTCATATAAAAGACTTATCACCAAATAATCCTTTTTTTATTGTAATATATGTTTTATAAATTTTATTTTAATATTTAGATTTTGTTTTTCTTAATAATTGCTTTACAATTTTTTATTTTTTTTGTTACTATTCTACTATGTTTATTAACTTTATTTTTCCATAAATAATTTTTATTTTACAGTTAATATTAAGAAAAACAAGATCTAAGTATTAAAATAAATTTTATAAAACATATATTACAATAAAAAATGGTTTTATTTATAATTTTAATAGATAAGGGTAGAATAGATATTAAGACAAAAATAAATAATCATAATAAAATAAGATTATGACACTAATTTGGAGGGGAAAAAACTGTTAAAAAAATGTAGGAGATTTGGTTACTAAAAAGAGCGGTTTAAATACCTTTCCCTATCCAAAATAGACAGAAAACAAAGTTCAACAAACATCATCTATCATCAAGCTCCAAACAAAGCTGAACAGGCCAGTTTGAGACCTTTTAGCTCTTCAAGGGTTGGAACCCTAAAGGATATCAAGTCATGGTCCTAAAGCAGTCAATTAATCCAAAGTGGTCAATAATGGAGAGGAAATCAACATCATCAACTTGGTGGGGGCATTTCCAATGCACAAGATTATTATAAAAAAGTAACACGTTTGGCATCTTCTTAAAGCTAAATTTGATTAAGATTCAACAAAAATGACCTCTTCCAATCATGGTTTATCAGTCCATTCTAACATATGAGATGAGATCTACCTTTTGCAGCAGAAAAAATGGAGTACAGTTAGAACAGATGGGCATTCCTCTGTGGGTTTTTTATTTTTTATTTTTTATTTTATAATATCTAACGCACTGTCCAAATCTTAGCCCCATTATTCCGGATGCAGACATTTCAGTGCCTGTCCCATATACATAGTGCCATGCCACTAACCCAAGCCAAAAAGTATGGCAATTAAATTTCCAGCCACATTTTCATTGACTCTCCATGCAACAGAAAGAAGGGAGTGGGGGTTTGAAACTTTGAAAAAACAAAACAAAAACTTAAAGCCAGAGTGCATTAGATGTTGACATATCCAGAAAGGTCCAGAGTAGCATAGACCTTCATCACTGCATGCATGAGCAATTGAGCATTAGTCATGTCAATCAGGCCGAGCTTGAAGGCAACTTTTCCGGTCTACTACTTAAAATCCAGGGTCATGCCCCAAAATCAGCAAGACTGAAAAACACTCAGAAGCCTGTCAAGCAGTGGTTTTATGAGAATCTGAGAATAAAACCCAGTGCTTCCATTAATCAGAAAAGTAAAATGTTTGTATGCAACTATGAACTTCAAACCTGAGACGAGTAAAGGCTTACTAGCAAGCTGACATTGACATTGTTGCCCAATAATTCAATCAATACTGAACAATGTAATCTGTAAGAGTATGGGCAGACATAGTAAACTTTTTCATATACGAAACAGTGAACAGATGATATAATCATATCAGATAAATAATCTTATAAGTTAGAGAAAACTATAGTTTACTATTACTTTCTACACAGTCCACACCATCAATACATGGCCTGTGAAATGGCTATGGATTGCCGCCTTCCATATTGCAGACAGTCACTTTACTCTTCATCATTTTCAGCCCCAGAACTTCCATAGATGACAGAAAAATAGTAGCCTATACTTCTCAATGTTAAGCCTGGAAATCTGTGATTACTGCCTGGGCTTGGATCAATCTTAATAAATGGCCACCGCATAGTTTCTGCAGCTTCACACTCTTCCAAACCATCACCAATTACACAAAAGCGCACATTTGGACTGGTGAAACGTTCTTTGATCGTTTGAAAACACTTGATTTTCCCCACTTCCCATGAGCTGTAAACTGTGCAACAGAAACAGTCAATTGATCACTATATTTCTAAACAAAATTTTGAGGCACAGCCCTAAATTGAAGCCCAGATTTGATATTCAGACCCTAAATAGCAAGTAATAGAAGAAGAAAAAAAACTCATGCTGCTCTTGAAACATGTCAATTATGTCAAGGAACTGAAGTACACAAACATATTCAAGAAAGTAAATATTAATGAGATTACATGATGACTTACCATTTCCATGCGTTATTACATTGTTAAGTTGAAAGAGTAGGCATTTTGCAAGGCTGGGTATCAATGATCCAGAAGTTACAAGAACATTTATGTGCTGGAATTGTCTGTCATTATGTTTCTCACTCCCACTGGAAGAAACAAGAGAAGAATTTACGCCATCCATCCCATCTGAACACTGCTCCAAGAAGGCCCGTGCTACATAAGGGACCAGAAAGGTTACTTTGAATAGAGAGTGATGCTTATACAATTCTACGTGTATGCCTTATGTCAATATTGCAGTAGAAAACTTTATAAAATATATATCCTAAAAAGGTTATAACAGGTGGTCATAGTAACAAACTAAGCCCATCATTAAGATCACCAAAAAACAAAGATTGGCCTGAAGCCACATCAAATAAAATGAGAACATACCTGAGGAGAGCCATTTATCTGTATATTCATCTGTAGAATCGTACAGTTTCTCCCATTGGTTTAACATCTGTTGATCAAACATTGCATGCAAACCCTGAAATAGTAAAGTAGAGCTTCTTGATGACAATAAACGCCAAACTTAAAGCTCCAAAAATGGATTACCTAAAATTTGACAACTTAAATAGAAAGATATATGAATCTCAGTTTCTACATCAGTGGAGTTTGATAGAATTCAACATCATAGCATAATCTACTTCTAAATTTTCGTTTTGTTTCCATAATATATTTGACAAAGTGTCGGAAAGTGAAATTTGTTAATAAGAAGAGAGAGATCTCTTAGAAGATTACATCACCAATGAGTCCGATTTTGTTTTATGTTATTGGACTCCAAGAATATGAATGAATTGGTGCCAGGAAAAAATATCCTTAATCCAACTATCAACATGCCATGAGTTCACCTGCTCATTGCACACCTAGCATTTGAATGTCTAACTGGATGTATTGACTCTAGCACGGTCCTAATTTCTGAATCTAAGGGGCGCACAGCGCACCACATCAAACAGATAGCCTGTCATCTAAAAGGTACTAATATGGCATAGACATGGTTTGAGAAAGACTTTTGTTGATATTGTTCAAAGAAACAGAAAAGGGGCAACATCTTGGGCCCCTTGATTATCAAAACCAACCCACCCACATTATACATTCTAGATACATCAATTTCGCATATTCTCACTGTTCAACCACACCAAATGATCCATCAGAAGTAGCCCCAAATGGCCCATGTAGTTGTCATGGTCATATTACCAAAACTAAAGCATCGTCTACAACCTTCAGCTATCGAACCTGTCATTTTGGATCTTTAGTCCACCTACAAGTCCTAAGATTGTTCCTGTAGAACTTTTGATGCCTAAATTTCTAACTTCATGAGCCCTATCACACTTGTAAGACCGTAGGCATCTTTGTTAAATGACAAGTTTGATAGCCGAAGGTTCTAGTAGTTTTGTCTGATATTGGTGCATGAGGATTAATTGAGGAATAACTCCCCGAAGTTCATAAGTGCAAATAGACTGTTACAACAAGGGGCATAAAAGAAAACATACATCTATCTCGCAAATATGCATGTTCATGTAAAAGGATGCATAAGCACACATTGGAACGCTTGGCTGATTGGTTGGAGTGTTTTGAGAGCATTTTCTACTTTGAGCTTTTCAAAATGCAGAAAATGGCTAAAATGTGATTGGTTTGCATTGTTTTTCAAAATGCATTTTGAGCATATTCTCTTTAAAATCCCAAAAAATCAAATAGACGTTTTGGGTGTTGTAAAACAAAGCTTAAAACATGGAAAATATAAGGGAAGAAAACAGAAAATAGTTTTTCAAACCAAAGAACACCTACAATCTGTCCACTACATAAATTTTGCCTCTAATGCCCTTGTTATGGACTTCCTCCAATGGCAAATATAAATCATCACTTCAGCAAATAATTTCATATTAAAATTTCATAAATGAGACCTCATGGATTTGTGTAACTTGGCTATTACCTGTTTGTATCGATTTGCTATAACACGGTGTCTGTAGGCTAGTTTTCTTTTGTTGTGATCATCATACGGAGAACTAAATCCATCTTGGTTGAAATCATAATCAGTGAGATTTAGCCCATCATCATATTGGCTCAAGGAATCAAGAAAAGGATTATTACAGTTTTCAATCTGCATACCAAATTCATATCAAATAAACATTAATGCATTCAAATAGCATATACGGAGCAGAGAATTTACAAATGCCAACAACAAAAGTGACAGAAAGGCATAAACTCACTTGCTCGTAAAAGAAGAAATCATCACAAATTTGAAGAATATAGTTCTCCCACATCTTCCCAATCTCAACGCCCTTCTTCACATCTTTCAAGCCGTTGAAAGGCTGGGCGTATCTCCCATTCAATAAAGATTTGAGCAAAATAAGTGTCTCATCCATGTCCCAGATATACACATTCACTATCCTATCCATAATATCCCTGTACATATTTTATATTTCTGGGTCAATAATCGATAGTTAAATCCAAAATACATAGCTAATGCACAAAAATGAACCTAAACAGACAAATGAAATTTTTAAAACTGCAATAACATTAAATTGTCTGTTCTGCTATAAAAAACGTTCCCGAATTTTCCCAATAGCCAAACAATCAATGAAAAAAGAGAAATAAACAAAATTATTTACAATTACAATTAGCAGAAGAAAAAAAATCAAGAAGTGATGGGGCAACACAAAAGTTCTCTCGATCACATCCTTACATAAAAATACGGCCACTAAAACCAAAAAAACATTCAAAAGTCTGAACTTTGAGGCTTTAAGCGTGAGATAGATTGTTACCTTCTTTGGGTCAGTGGACTCGGAGAGGTAGAGACTTGAGGGCAGAATCGTTACTACTGCGAAGTGCGAACTACCACTGAAGTTCTCATCGAAGATCATAACGAAAATGTATTACGACGTCGTTTATGTGATGTATCTGACGATAGACCATCACAATTTTGGGTGTACCACAATTTCACGTTTTTCGATTGAGCGCCTTAAATAGTCTAAATTTTTGTAATTCAGTATTAATTAAGTTTACATAACATGTTTTGCAATCATATAATATGAAAAATTAAAATTTTAAAAAATAAAATATATTATTTAAAAACTCATAGTATTTTTTTTTTCTTAAACGATATTTTAAAACATTTTTTCTCTCAAAATACATATTAGATTTTGAAAAAAGTATATATCCTGAATCAACAAATAAAGATTTATCCAATAAGATCCATCATTGATGGATTTTATTGAGTCATTTTTAATTACATTTTTTTTTGCACTAATATGTGGATTACGTAAGTTCTAATGTTTATTTATAGATACTAATATGGGCTCGTATACAGATTTTCATACTGTAATCTAAACAATAAGTGTTAAATAATAAGGTGAACGAATTCGCTAAACTCTAACGGGCTCGTGTTTCAGATTTTCATGTTGTAACCTAAACAATAAATGTTATAAACCCCAAGCAAAACGAATTCGCTAAACTCTAACGGGCTCGTGTATCGGATTTTCATGTTATAACCTAAACAATAAGTGTTATAAACCCCAAGGAGAATGAATTCACTAAACCCTAACGAGCTCATGTATCGGATTTCTATGTTATAACCTAAAAGGTTTGAATTCGCTACTAAAATCATAAATTATGCCCTCCCTTTTTACGTTTAATTACATGTACCAACAATCATTATTTACCAACTTGACATTACCTATATCTTCATTTGTAGTATCCTCATTTTCCAATTCTAAAATTCACGATACTTCCATTTTACCTCCGATTTCAATCATTATTTCGCCCATAAATTTTTATTTCTTAGATAGAATTTATGAAAAATATTTTGATCATATTTAACACATAATATTGCACATACTAAAAATCATAATAAATACCACTTACGTTACTTTGTCCTATTGCATAAGTTATCCCATGACTCGGAGTGTTACAGTCTCTCCTCCTTATAAAAATTTCATTCTCGAAATTTCTTACCAAGATGATTTCAACTATTCAAAGTTTATTATCTCCTCACATCGCAATCACATCACATTTCAAACAATGCACATAATTATCAAGATATCACAACATCCATAACACCTATTAACTCACACCCACGTGAGACATATTAAATTAATAATTATTTGGTGTGTTACAATTTCCCTCACCTTATAAAATTGTATGTAATTTTACAAACCTAACAAGCAAAGATCCATTTGAAAAAAGAAATCCTCTATGCATATATACACATTTATCAATATATCATTCCCGACAACTTGCAATCATAAAATACTTGTCATAGAGCATTTCAAGCAAACCTTTTTGAAGTTGTTTCATCAACATCTTGTTGGTAATTTAATTGCGTTATAAGCACAGTATTTATTTATTTTTGATTAAATTATTTTGTCTTATATAGAAAATGTTATCTAATTCTATCAAACGTGAAGTGATTTTGAATCTTTCTCTCATTTATTGTATATTATTAAATTAATTAAATTACACTGCTAGTAAAATATATCGTACTAATATATGAGTCAGCAGAGAATAGTTGATAATAGAGAAGAGAGGAACAACAGTAGAAGAGACGGCAGAAGAGAAAAAACCTACACTTCAGATTCTTTTCCTAACAGTTAAGTACAACAATAATACCCTAGAGACAAGTTACCACAAAGACTAAAATACCCTTAGTTACTACAAAGACCATAATACCCTTACAATATTTAACAGCCCCCTCAAGCTGGAGTATACAAATTATACATACTCAGCTTGGTACAAAACTTATGAAACATAGCTGAAAATAAAGGTTTAGTAAAGAAATCTCCCAATTGAGAGGCTGATGAAACATAAGAAGTACAAATGTCTTTGCGCAACACCAGATCACGGATGAAATGACAGTCGACTTCAATGTTCTTGGTACGCTCATGAAAAATAGGATTGTTGGCAATATAAATAGCCGCTTGATTATCATACATAGGCATAGGACGTGGCACTTTAACACCAAAATCTGAGAGAATGAAAAACACCCATAACATCTCAGAAGCTGTGTGTGCCATGGCACGATATTCTGATTCGGCACTAGAACGAGCAACCACTTGTTGTTTCTTAGAATGCCAAGTGACTAGATTATCACCAGCAAAGGTACAATATCCAGATGTAGACCGCCGATCAGAATGAGAGCCAGCCCAATCTGCATCACTATACCCGAACACATGAAGAGATGATGGACGATAAAACAACCCTCGTCCAATAGAGCCTTTCAAGTAGCGTAAGATACACCACACTGCATCAAAATGAGGAGAGCGAGGAGCCTGCATAAAGCGACTAACAATACTCACGGCATAGGCAATGCCTGGGCGAGTAACTGTAAGATACATTAGTTTACCTACTAAGCGACGATATCTGCCAACATCTTGGAAAATAGCTCTAGTATCAGGATCAAGCCTAGCTTTAGCATCTATAGGAGTGTCTACAAGACGAGCTCCCAATAAACCTGTCTCAATAAGGAGATCAAAAATATATTTTCGCTGAGAGAGGAATAGACCACTTGAAGATCGAGCCACTTCTATACCAAGAAAGTATCGAAGATTCCCCAAGTTCTTGGTACAAAATTGACTGCTCAAATAACTCTTTAATTCACTATTGCCTTCATGGTCATCACCATATATGATAATATCATCAACATAAATAATAAGAATAACAATACCAGATGACCGATTCCGAACAAAAACTGAGTGATCAAACATAGACCTCTTATAGCCATAATCTACCAAAGCTTTACTAAAACGGGCAAACCAAGCACGATGAGATTGTTTTAAACCATACAAAGATTTGCGCAGACGACAAACCAAGTTTTCATTTCCAGAAAGAACATACCCTGGGGGCTGGTCCATGTATACTTCTTCCTGGAGATCACCATGAAGAAAGGCATTTTTGATGTCAAGTTGAAATAAGGGCCAAGATTGATTGACAGCAACCGCAAAGAGAATACGCACTGAATTCAAACGAGCAACAAGAGAGAAAGTTTCCATATAATCTACTCCATATGTTTGAGTGTAACCCTTTGCCACCAATGTAGCCTTAAGACATTCAATAGATCCATCGGGTAAGTATTTTACAGTATAGACCCATCGACATCCCACTGTATGTTTCCTAGAAGGAAGTTCGGTCAACTCCCATGTATGATTATGATGGAGTGCACTCATTTCTTCATCCATTGCTTGCTTCCATATGGGAGAAGATATGGCTTCTTTATAAGATTCTGGAATAGAAACAGTAGACAAAGCACAAACAAACGAATGGAAACAAGAAGAAACACGATGATATGAAACAAAGTTAGAAATGAGATATTTAGTACAAGCACGCTTACCTAAACCATACGAGATAACTTTCCTATTTGGAGTCCGGTGAAATACTTGCAATGGAGGATCATCAGTAGGTGATATTTCTACTGGAGATGATTTTGTCTCTGGAGATGACTCCTCATCAGTAGGTGATATTTCTACTGGAGATGATTTTGTCTCTAAAGATGACTCCTCCCCCTCACGAAGGGAACCAAGAGAGAGAAGAAGAACAAGAACTGTGGACTCGGGAACAGAAGACCCAGTGGAAGAATCATCAAAAACCAGTGAAGAACCCTCTGCAGAATAAAAAGGAACATTTTCAAAAAAGGTGACATCAGCACCGACAAAGTAACGATGGGAGGAAGGACAATAACACCGATAACCTTTCTGAGTACGGGAGTATCCTAGAAAAATGCATTTATGAGCATGAGGAGATAGTTTGTCGAGGCCGGTGTCCAAAATATGAACAAAAGCAACACATCCAAAAACACGAGGGGAGACAAAAAAGGAGTACGTGTAGGAAATAAGATGGAGAAGGGAGTTTTGTTATCCAACACAAGACTAGGCATCCTATTAATCAGATGACAAGCAGTCAAAACAGCATCCCCCTAAAAATGTTTAGGGACATGCATATGAAACATAATAGATCGTGCAACATCTAACAAATGACGATGTTTGCGCTCCGCAACCCCATTTTGTTGTGAGGTATGGGCACAACTAGTTTGATGAATAATACCCTTATCAATGCAGAATTTAGACACAGATGTTTGAATATACTCAAGGGCATTGTCCCAGCGAAGAACTTTGATGTGTTTCTCAAACTGGGTAAAAACTTCATTATAAAAACGAACTAGAATAGATGGTAATTCAGAACGATGTTTCATTAAAAATAACCAAGTCATACGAGAGTGATCATCAACAAATATGACAAAATACAAATGACCAGATACACTAGAAACATGGGCAGGGCCCCAAATGTCGGTATGAACCAACGCAAAACAATCAGACTCACGAGGACCATGACGACTAGAAAAAGAACTACGATAATGTTTTCCTAATTGACAAGCTTCACAATCAAGACTTGAAACAGAACCCAGAGCAGGAAGAGCCAGCTTTAACTTTTGGACAGATGGATGACCCAAACGATAATGCCACTGGAGAGGAGTAAGTGAAATGTGTAAGGCAGGAGTGGAAGGAATGGTATTCAAAGGATCCAAATAGTATAGTCCATCATGTTCATGTCCCAAACCAATCGTCTTCTTGCTCCGAAGATCCTGAAAAACACACGAATTGGGAGTAAATATGATTGAACAATTGAGAGTACGAGTCATTTGACTAACTGATAAGAGATTGAAAGGAAAGTGTTTAAGATAAAGACTGTGTGGAAGAGAGAATAAAGAATGAGGATTTAGTGTCCCTTTACCAGAAACTGGTCGAGAGGAACAATCTGCTAGAACGACACGATGATCAATGGAATTTAAGTTAGTGACAAATGAAGAATTACCAGACATGTGGGTGCTTGCACCAGAATCAATTATACATAAAGGATTATGAACAGAACATGCAACACTACCTGATTTGGCAAGAGTAACAGTGGAAGGGGTGGAGGTGGAAGCACGTAATGTCTGAAGTAAGTCACTGAGCTGAGCAGCAATCTTGTCTTGAGTGTCAGGATGAGAAACAGTAGTGGACATCTCTATACCAGGAGAATGGACCGAAGAAGATGATTCAGTAGCTCGATTCACATGATCAGGTTTGCCATATTTAATCCAACAATAGGGTTCAGTATGATTGGTTCCAGCACAATGAGTGCAATGTTTATCGCCACGACCTTGGGAACGCCCCCTCGGCCCCGAGGACTACCACGGCCACGAGAGAAGTGACCACGAGAAGAACCACCACGCTGGTTCTGAGTAGATAACATGATTGCAGCATCAACTGGAGCTTGACCAATAGGAATTTGGCCCAAAGACGAGCGCAATAATCTAGAGTAAGCATTGGCAGTAGTAGGAAGACTCTCACTAGCCAAAATTTGATATTTGAAACCTCTGAAATCAGAGTCCAAACTAGCAAGAAGAGAAGCAAGCATAAATTCCTCGCAATAGCGCTTTTGTTCAATGATATCGGGAGTAAAGGGACGATGTTGCAAGAGCTGGTCCCACAAGCTTTTAAGCTTACTATAATGATCTGTCAGAGTAGCACCATTTTGTTTAGTAGAGAAAATCTTCTCATACAGCTCATAGACCCGAGAAACATTGGAATGCTGAGAGTGAGCACTAGCTAGAGTATCCCAAATTTGCTTTGAAGTCTCAGCAAACTCCACAGTAGAGATGATATTTGGTTCCATACTATGTCACAACCAACCCATAATAAGTGAATCTTCACTTTCCCAATCAGCAAGAGTATGATCCCCCTTAGGTGGAGGATCATCAGTAATATATTTCAATTTCTTTCTGCCATAAAGATGAACTTTAATGGCATGAGCCCAAGACATGTAATTAAAACCATTGAGTTTCTTGGAAGTTATAGACCGAGGAAGTTCATCATCACGAGAGCCAATTACCCTAGAAGAATTATTCTCAGAAAGAGTAGCAGAAGCATTATTTCCAGATTCAGTAGAACCACTAGACATGTTGTCAGACCAGAATAAATTAACCCAGCACAAAGAGCAACCAAACAATGGAACCAGAGAGAAGAACTGAGCAAGATTCAAACAAAGCCAAAAGCCAAACAACTAGAAACAAACCCAGCGTGTAATCGAGCATCAAATAAGAGTAAGAGCTGCAGCAATGAACCCAGAACAGGAAAAAAACAGCAGTGAACCCAGACTTGCCACAGCCAGAAATGAGATCGAAACGCCGGTAGAACCAAGCACGGGTGAGGCGCGTCATTGTCGCAGAGGACATCAACGACTCAGGGACCTTGCATGGGGACCAACGTTGGCGGAAGAAGCGTGGATGCGGTGCTCCGATACCAAGTCAGCAGGGAATAGTTGATAATAGAGAAGAGAGGAACAACAGTAGAAGAGACGACAGAAGAGAAAAAACCTACACTTCAGATTCCTTTCCTAACAGTTAAGTACAACAATAATACCCTAGAGACAAGTTAGCACAAAGACTAAAATACCCTTAGTTACTACAAAGACCAGAATACCCTTACAATATTTAACAATATGAATTATAAATCATACTATATAAAGGTACACTACTATAATGCTAAATTATAATATGATAATTCATACTAAATAAAACAACACAATAGAATGATAGTCTTTTTTTAAGGAGAAACCCAACATATTATTCCATAATCTTTTGTAGTTTGGACTTTGGATAGGGGATTAAATGTTGATGGGTTTTCATATTTTCTTTTAAAACTATTTTTGTTGGGTTGTTGATGTCTAAGTAGTGCTATGGTATTACCATGTTGGGTTCTTTCTATTTCTATCTATTTATATTATTGAATATCTTTCATTATTAATAAGAATATCTTGGACTTATAAAAAAATATATTATTGATTCTATTTTTTAATATATTTTTAATGCACGATTCAGATTTTTCGTTAAGATTTGCATGTTTGGAAACGGTTGTCCAACCAATTATGAAATAAATTGAAAAAGTTAAATAGTAAACACCCGGCGGTAAACGATTATAGAACTGTTCCAGTTTTGAAAATCTAAATAATTTTTTAAACGGTTCTGGAACAATTTTGATATATGATACATTAAATGGTAACATTTTTGTTTTTTTTGTTTTTAATTGGAAGGATATATGATCCGTTGCCATCTCTAGATAAGACATTGTTGTCAATCTTCTTTAGTTTGCCAATTGAGAAGAGATGAGTATATGTTAAGAGTTACATCGCTATGTTGTGAATTTATGTGGAATGTCTTATGAACATCTGTTAACCATTTTTGTTTGGAGTTTCAAAGTTACCTGTTTTTGTTTTTGTTTGGACATAACTATTTTGTTTGAAACTCCTAACTTAATTGTTTTTGTAATTTTTGTTTGAAGCTCCTAAGTTAGCTGTTTTTGTTTGGACATGCATGAGATTGTGGATTATGGTTGTTTCCATGTTTGCTGACTTAATTTGTATCGAGATAATGTTGAGGTCAATTTTGTGTCCTCTCTTGGGTTATAAGAAAAATGTTACTCAACCCTAAACAATCCATAGAGTCCATTCCATTATAATATCGTATTTCATTGTAAATTTGTAATAAATATCATATTTCATTGTAAATTGTTAATATTTCATTGTAATATGATATTTCATTGTACAATTACAACGGAATATCATATTTCATTGTAATATCATATTTTATAGTAAGTTTTACAATGAAATACAATATTACAATAGAATGAAATAATATAAACTGTTTAGCTTTGAGCAATTTATCACTACTGTATTTTATGCGAGTGAAAAGGCACTTCACTCAATATAGAGACGAGTATTACAACCAAAAACAGATCAGACCATCCTTCTAGGTTCGTTGGAGATCATAGCAGAAGAACCTATCCAGGGACCATCCTTGCATTACCATAAAGTGTTGAAGTAATAATTATCATACACAGATGTTGCTAAAAAAAAAAATTCATACACAGGAGAAAATGGTAGGCGGGAACTCAGGGAAGTTAAAATGGAAGGAAGCTAACAGAAATAGGAAAAGAAATACAATCCACAGGCTTTGCCAGATGGTCCTCAGTCTTGCTAGATAATATTCATGTCGTTTATTCATCACCCATGGCAAGCTCCAAGGCGTAGTCATCCCTTTCCTACAAAAGCAAAAACACTTAGGAGTTCAATAATTCTAAATTGGACAAGTAATGTTAGTCGGCTTCAATTTTTCCCAAGAAAGTTGTCAATCTTTTCTTTTCTACACTGACAAACCTTCTTGACTGCATGCGTTAGGGTTGCTGAGTGTTTTCAAAGTTATTTAAAAAATTTAAGAACTTACGATGGGTCCTCGTGCAAAATATCTTCCAAATTGAAGCCAATACACCTGGAAATACAAAAAATTTAGAGTTTAATAACCCATATAATAGGAAGTTCAAGTATTTATATAATTTGATCTCTATTGTGGGGAACGAATACACCTGCACATATGCACTGAAATAAACTAGCAGTAGGGTTCTAGAGATGATTTTAATCAAGACAAAGTTATGTAACAATCACATCCTCACAGCAAAACAGGTGTCCAAAATTTGGAAGTTCACCTCATCCTCATCTTGAGTTTCAACTTCCAGATCCGATGATGGAAATCCAACACAAAGAAGTGCATACCCCTGCATTGCAAACCAAAATACACACAAATTTCCAAATTTTCAAGGAGTGATAAGAGTTAAAAAAAAAAAAAGGTCAAAACCTGCAAATTTAACATCAAGGAAAGCCAAATAACATATGCAGGTATCTTGAAAAACGATATTGCAAAAGCAGTACTAATTAACTTTCCAAAGTCTCTTTTATGCATGGTGTATTAATAAACAACGCAAGCAGAGACTAAGTTGCATCTAGAAAACTTCATTGAGGACAAAAAGTACATGCCTTTGATTTCAATTCAGCAGATATCCCTAGTGCTTCAGGCTGCCTAATTTGCCCAGATTTCACACGTACAGCGCAGCTAGTACAACAACCTGCCAAGTGCCAAGTACAAAAGGTTACACATACATCCACATTCCAATATTAAAGCAACGTTTATTTTAGAATTTTTGCAGAGTTCCATTGAGGGGGGACATAATCAAGAATCTATTTCACATAACGGTTGAGACCAAGAAGGTTTTACAAAGAGGCTTCATTAATTCAGTAGAGTTGATAACCAGAAGGATTAAGAAATGAACTTTAAGCTATCTATCTTATAATGAACTGATCCACTGAAGTTAATATCCCACAATCAACCGACTCAATTAAAGTCAGCATTTCCTGTTCTGCACAGGAAGTGGTGGATTTAGTTAATATTAAGTCACATGGTAAGTCTGTCTGGTAGCAAATTGCAAAACAAATTTTACGTAATTGAAACAGCAAATAAAGACTCTGGGAAGAATTCATACGAAAGAAACTTAGAGAGTGAAGTCTTAAATTGCCTGCTTCAACCATGTTTAATAAGGCAATTTTGGATGTGAAATTACATGTTCAATTCTTTTAATGCCCCAAAAAATGAGCTTTAAGTCTATTAAGCCATTTAAATGGATGGAGTTCCTGACCTATGCCCAGGCACTCAGGCATAAAACCCAGTAGAATTTTACACCCATTTAAGGTGGTGGTCCTTTAGGCCCCTACTTGGCACATTGGTTAGGACAGAACCCCTCTGAACCCTTGCTTGGAGCGAACACCTCGACGTGTTTGGAGGGGTTGGGAGGGGTTCTCTTTCCAAACCCCTGAAAATGAGGGTTCAGAGGTGGTAGAGTTTGTATCAAATATGAAGTTACAAAAACTCTCATAACAAACCTAAATTTTTTAACCAACCCCTCCCAACACATTTGTCTATCAAGCAAGGGTTCACTCTGATAAACTCCTTCCAACCCTCATGCCAAGCACAACCTTAGAGTCCATATATCTCATATCTCATTTGACAGCAAACCTTCGGAACATATATATGGTGGGACCTAATGCGAATAAAACGAGTTCAAATTTCAACATATGAATTGACTTGAAAAGCATCAATATGCCAAATGCATAGAAATGGTTAAGCATATACCTCGTGCAACAGCAATAATATCATTACTCTATTACAATACCAGACCATATTTGCCCATGCACAACATGAAGGAAACTAGCAAGTGCTAATGTGGCTTATTACATTTATGACGTAGCACTGATTTTAGGGCACAAACATCCAAATCAATCATAGATTACTGAAAAAGATGGAGCATAGGATCATGTTCATTTGAAGAACCGTTAATAAAAGTAATCTTTAATCATAAAAGACGGAACATTGCATCATGTTCATTTGAAGAACCGTCAATAAAAATAATCTGTAATCACATTTTCTATTCATCCCTTTTCAATTACAGATTTCTAGCCTCTAGACTACCTATTCAGCAGAACTTCAGTTAGTGGATAAGCCCCAATACGGGGTCCACCATCTACTCCTAAATTAATAGCCAGCTTGTTCATAGAGTGGCTTTTGGCCTAATTAGTTCATTAACAACCAGAATTGGTTGCCCAAGTAAAATCAATAGCCAATGAAGCTGTTCTGTATCACAAAAGGACCAATATTCAGGAAAGCAAACAAATCGTCTTCTATCAATAGGCTTTTTAAAGTCGAGCACTATAATCACATTCGAAGTTCAAGTATCGTTAGACATCAACGCTCTAGGAATGAAATGGAAACAATCAACAATTTTAAACTTCAATTATCTACGAAGCTAGACAATACAGAACAATATACCGTGCCTGCAAGCGAAGGGAAGTGTGACATTTTGAGATTCAGCAGTATGCAATATATACTGATCCTGCATTTGAAAACACGCAACTATCAAAATACAAAATTTGATAACTAAAACCGTTCTCTCCGTAGTTCGTACCTCACTGCAAGTTTAGTGAAATCATAAATTTCAATTTCTTTTGGCAGGTTCGTTGTTTTAATTTATTCGAAAATTGACAGAACCAAGGAATTCAACTACCTCAGGAACATGGAATTCGTGGACGACACCTCGTTGTCGGTCGTGGACAGTGACTTTGTGCGTCGGAACAGAGGCTGGAGAGTAGTTACCGGACGTGCCTTTGGCTCCCACCGGCGTTTGGAGCTCTGAAGACGTCGCTTGACTGTAGCATCTAAGCGCAGTACGGGCTTCTGATGGAAAAGCAAAACGTGTCCGGTGAAAACCCGGTTTCCAGTGGAGTGAAATGCAGGAATTGCAGGGAAGGAGAAGGTCCATGTTCGTTCGCGTCTCCTTTTTTGGCAAGTGATGGATAACGGGGAGGAGATTGTGATTATGAACGATAGGTCGTAGCGAATTTACAGTATGGATTCCCTATTGACCATTAGATAGAAAGAGCATCGCAATGGTGGATTTTGACCGGGAATGGATATCCAATCAGATAGAGAGCATCACAACAGTGGATTTGATTGGGATGGATACCGCATAGACATTTGTGTTTTGTTCATGCGAGAGGCGTGTTTTACTCATAAAAGTGAATATACAATTTAATTTTTGTGCAATAGATTTGATGTCTAATATTAATTTTAGTATAATTGTATAGTTTAAGTTCCCCTATAATATGAATGTCAATAATATTGTTGGCTATGATAAAATATGAGAAAAAAAATTAATGTATAGATATTTATATTTTTCCAATGTAATTTTATTAAAAGATATGTTTTTCTTAATATAGTTTAATGTGGTTTGATTTTTTATATAATAAATGTAGAATCCAATATTGATTAAAATGAATAATAGATAATTGCACCAATTCATTATAATGACTAAGAAAATCAATTTTTGGATTTATTTCCTTTTTATGTTAGGAAATTTTGATCCACTTTGGGGTCATGTCCATGCTTATGATTTTGATGAATTGCAGGGCGGTCTATAATGGTGGACTTATTAAAGATTTACTCCACTCAAAAAACTAATTCAGATTTTAGTCCCTAAGCTTTAACTTTTCTAAGGCCTTGTGTGAAGGAGGATTCAGTGGGAAGAAAGTGAACTTCATGTGGCGATTGATGAGGTGACTCCGTCCATCTTCTTCTCATCAAAGGCCTTGGACTCAAAATACACCACCCACCTCACCCCCTCAATACAGTTCGAGATCTTCATACACTCTCCAACAAAGAAAGAAACAACAAATCATAGGGTTTTGCCGCTTGATCTGGTGGTGGCGGATGGTACAGGAGAGAGAAGCGAGGATTTAGGAAAGAACAAAAAGATGTAAGTTATGATCGATTTCACCAAATAACTTGGAAATGAAGGAAGTGAATTTCTGTTTTGGGCGGCACAACTTTTGAATGGCAAGGTGATTAATTCGTGGGCTGAAACAGTACATTGGCTCAAGTTTTCATTACCAGGCTTCCTGAATTGGGCTATTAGTATTAGTTAAACGGTGTCGTCTTATTAGTATTAATTTAGTTACTTAATATGTGATTGGTTTGTCCATGTATTAGTATTAATTTAGTTACTTAATATGTGATTGGTTTGTCCATGTACGTAAAACTTATTTTGCATGTTTAGTTTGACATTAGCTAGCCAATAATGGAAAAGGAATATCGTACAACTTCTGTCAGGGGACGCGTCTGGTATAAAGTTGCCTTTAGTGCCATAGGTGGGTAATGAATATGAGTATGTACAGCTCTGTTTGTGTCTCTGTAATGTTTTCCCACTTTTCTTTTTCTCGTTTTCTATCTCTTGGTGATTTTTCTTAGACAGGAAGACTAGAACGCACCTCTAACAATGAGGCTTGCTCTGTTTATGGTGTTCTTGAGTTTTCTACTAAAAACACCCCTACCAATGTATGGAGAGAGAATAGATGAGAAAGTAGAAAACAATAAGCTTTAACATTAAGCTAATAAGAAACTAACAAAGAGACGCCGGGCTGGTTGACACAATCGATGTGGTGGTGGCGTGTGTAGTTATAGGAGGGATCGTCTGGCATGGATGGTGCTAAAATCAATAATTGGCAAGAAACTCTAGGCGGAATGGAATCGCTAACCCTCATGGGCTCATGCATCGATTTTTCATGTTGTAAAATAAACAATAAGTATTAAACTCTAAGAGGGATGAATTCACTAAATCTTAACAAACTCGTGTATTAGATTTTCATCTTGTAACCTAAACAATAAGTGTTAAACCTCAAGATAAATGAATTCATTAAACCCTAAGGCTGTGTTTGGAAGAACGTTTGGGGAGGTCAAAGGAGGTGAGGTTTCATGGAGTTTCAGGAAGTGAGGTTTTAAGAGGTTTCATGAAACCTTGTTTGGTAGGAGGTTTCAAAAAAACGTTTCATGAGGTTTTTTAAATTTGGAAGTACTTAAATGCCCTTAAAATTAATTGTTTATGTTTACAAGCTTTTGTATTTAGTTCAAGTTTATTAATTGGTTTGTATTAAGTTTAAGTGCACAAACGAAAAGGTCACTTGGGATTGGGTCCCAGATAAGTCAGCATTCTATAACAGGCCCGAGTCATGCCGGGGTACGGGATCGTGCTAAGGTATTGGTAGGGCCTGCGAATGCCCTTGCTTCATGCTGAGATCCAGGATCGTTCCAGAGTCATCTTGTGTCCGGGACATGTCAATATCTTATAACAAACCCAAATCATACAGAGGTCTAGGATTGGGCTCGGGTCATCCCAGAGTAAAGATCTGGCTTGGGTCATCTAGGTTCGGGATCCGACCCGGAACATCCCGAGGTTCGTGATAGGGCTTGGGTCATCCCAAGATTCAGGATCGGGCCAGAGTCAGCTTGGAGTTCGGGATTAGATCTGGTCATCCTGGGGTCATAATCAGACTCGGATCATTCCGAATTTGATATTGGGCCTTAGCCATCTCGAGGTTTGGGATTTGGACTTGGATAATACCGGGGTCCAGGAATGGGCCCGAGTCATTTCGAATTTGGGATTGGGCTCGAGTCATCCTTGGGTCTGGAATCTGCCCGGATAATCCTGGGGTCTGAGAATGACTCAGGTCATCTCGAGGTTCGAGAATGGTACAGGTCATCTCGAGGTGCAGTTCATCTCGAGGTGTAGGATCGGGCTTGGGTCATATCGAGGTTCAGAATCTAGCTTGGATAATCTCGGGGTCGGGGAATGGCACGGGTCATCGTGAGGTGCAGGATCGGGCCTGGGTCATCCTTGGTTCGGGATCGGGCCATCCTAGGGTCCTATTTAAATTATTATTCAATTATTCCAAGATTATAGTATCTCCTCCATTATGTAGCATGCCTCATGTCTCACTTGAATCACCAATTTCCAGCTAAAATGATTAACTTGTACGTGTAACATCGAACTACGATCACTTGCACCAGACATTCCCACATAAAAACACCTAAATTGGCTGAGTAATTCACCCCACTCCACTGAGAAGTTTCAGCTCCAATTCCTTGTGATACCCAGTGATTGAACCTAAGAGATCAACTATCCCAAGTGATAACTTTGAATACCTGTCCCTTTTCCTTCTTTATCTTTCCTTCCCAATTCTTCTATTTTTTTATATTTTTTTCGATAAGCATTCATTGATTTGATGGTTGTTGTGTTGTGGAGCCTTCATGCACCTTTGATTAGGTGCCACCTCAACGCCTACTACGAACACTTTAGACCAAAAGCTACACAAGTAAGTTCACATGTGTGTCCCTTTCTAGAGTTTACATGTCCCCTTAGGGTCTGCATGTTGTCTCTTGTGTGGTTCATCTATAGCGGCGAATCTTGACTTTTGTGATGATTATGGAGGAAATTGAGGAGCAATGGAGGGCTCTATCTCTTAACCTGATTGATGAATCTCAAGTCGTTGAGGTTTATGAGGAAGCTACTGACAAATCTATGGAGGGGGGGGTCGTTTAGGTCTGTTAGGGAGGATTCATACCAGTCAACTATATAACAAACAAGCTTTTAAGGATTTGATGATTCAATTGTGGCAGCCGTCAGGTTCTTTGGCAATACAATTCGTACAAGGATCGCATTTCGTCTGCACTTTTGCTCAGGAAAAAAGATTATGCTGCTGTTCTGCGGAGGCAACCGTGGACTTTTGATCAGGCTCTGTTGTCATTCTCCAAGATGGAATCTACGCTTTCTTTACAAGCAACAGATTTCTCCAGGATTCCATTTTGGGTTCGGATTCCAAATGTTTCGATGATTTATATGTGTCGAGAGGTGACCACGTTGCTAGAGAACTAGATTGGGAAGGTGTTGAAGATAGATACAAATATGGATGAGAGGTGTTGGGGGTCATATATTCGTATACGAATTAATCTGGATATCACTATTCCTTTTCGTCAATGGGTATTCTTGAAAATTCACCTACCTTTAGTTGACAGAGAGGATAGGCGTATATGGCATTACACTTTGGATGGGATTTATTCTGCGAAGTCTAGCTATCAAATTGATCTTAACCAAATTCTTTCATCTCCTGGGCTAGTAGCTTCTTCTAGTAGTGATGCTTCCACATGGTGGTCAAAAATATGGAAGCTCCAGCTCCCTTCGAAGGTGAAGACTTTTGTGTGGTGTGCCTTTCACCGAAGTTTGCCTACAGCTACTACTCTATATAATCAGAAAATCATTGATTCCCCAATGTGTGCAAGGTGTGGGTTGGAACCTGAGTCTATTGAACATGTTCTGGGATTTTTTAAGTTTGCTTGTGAGGTATGGAAATTCTCTATGATCTATTGTTCTTGGGGGAATAAAGGCATGATGCTGCATGAGTGGTTTCAATTCATTTTACCAACTGAACAAGTGAGGGAGCAACAACAATGGTATTTTATTCTTTGGGCAATCTGGAATGCCAGAAATAGGAGATTATTTTGGCAAGACGGTTTGCAACCTGAAGCTGTTTTCTCTTGTGCTTATGATTTTTTCTATGAGTTCATTGAAGCCCAATGCTCTGCCAAAGCCACACAATCAGATGGCTCAAGAGGTACTTTTGGTGAGGTCTCTTTAATGACTACTATGAGGGGGCTGCATATACAGGAACATGATCGGAAGGGGGACTTGTAGAGTAGATCTTATAGTGAGATAGGTGTTACTTGATCACCTGTGCAGGTGGGTGGCAATGGGGGCTGATTGGAGTGAGTGTTTGGCGGGCGCCTTCTCATGGGCAATTCAAGATCAATTTTGATGTTGCTTTATGTATTCATACATCTCGAGCTGGTTTGGGAGTGGTGATTCTGAAGAAAAATGGTAGTTTTTTGGCTGGTAGGGCTGTACTTATTCGAGGCTGTCCTACACCTCGAGTTCTGGAAGCTATGGCAACTCTAGCTGGTTGATGTTTGACACTTCATATGGATTTATTTGATATTGTGTTATAGGGTGATTCTCTATGTACTATAGGGGCCCTCAAACGTCAAGTGCTAGGCATCTCTGAAGAAGGTGTTGTGTTGGATGATTGTAATACTTTGGCTTCAACTTTCTCTTTGATAGCTTTTTCTCATGTTAGACGTGCACGAAATTTGGTGGTGCATGCAGTAGAACATCATGCTCTTGCCATTGGTTTTGAGAGATTACAGACCTCTTCTTTTCCGTTTTGGATGTCCCATCTTGTGGGCGCTTATGTAGCAATTTTATCTAACGATCAATAAAAGTTGCTACTCTTTTCATAAAAAAAAAGCTACACAAGTAATTTTGTAGTCTTTCACTTTGTTTTCTTATGTTAATTGGAGGTGTGAATGTATGCATTATGTGTTAACAATTAACAGTACAACTGCCATGAGTTTTACAACGAAGTCTTTCTTGCTAGAAAGCTGACCAACGAAATATACATATCTATATCCTTTAAAAAAAAATATTTTAAATCCAAATTTAATTATTGGATTCACTAGTATACCATTGTACACATGTCACCCCTCCTATTCAATATTTCTATTATTTCCAAGTCAAGATATCACACACCTAACTTAACTTAATCTTTCTTTAACAATGTCTTTCTCAATCAATATTTTATATCAAATAGAATTTTTCATATACATTTAAAAGTTAAAACTCACTTTATGTTTTGATTTTTATTTGATTTATCAAAATTCAATTTTTTATTTCTATTCATGCATCGCGCGGATGGAAATACTAGTTGTTATAATGTAATACAGAAGCGCTAAATAGGCCAACTAATTTTAGCCCAAGTAGCCTAGGTGTCAGCTTACATGACAATTAACATTTTACAAATAATTATTTTCTAAAAAAGGCTCGCTTTTCTGAAACGATTTTAACGTTAAAACCTAAAACCTCTACAGTCTAAACAATTTCTACAAAAACTCCACTTCTGATGTAAGTTTCTTCTTCGCCTCTGCCGATTCTTCAAAGAATTCACCAAATCGAAGTGATTTTACAGTGTTTTTGGTATTCTTTGAAGTTCTTGAGATTCCAGAAGAAGACGGACGAAAAAACAAGGTATTTACATTCTTTGATGCTGTTTTTCTTTTCTTTTTTGATTGTTTGTACGATTCCTCATGACTATACATGATTTCCAAACTTGTTTAATACATTCTTGTTACAAATTTCACTCGATATTTGAATAAATCGAGAAAACTAGGGTTTTAAGTGTATTTTTTGATTTTTCATCCCATTCACAGTGATTCCTTGAAAAATAAACCTATTTGATGTTCATAATATGATCTAATGCTATAAAACGCAGTTACATTGATAATTTGTACTCCATATACGATACTTGACAAAGTAATTATGTTGTTGTGAATGAACTCATTAGCTCTTTAATTTCAAACATTTTGTGATGAATTACACTGTTATTTTGTTAGTTTTGTTATGTTTTTTTTAACATATCCCTATGCTCCAATTTCTAATCGATTACATTGTTGTTATAGCTCAAAAACTAAACACTAGCATGAATAATTTCTTTAGTTACCTGCAATTACATTGTTTGAGGGGGCCCTATAATGTGAATGTGTTGTTATAATTCAATAACTGATATTGTAAATTCGTGAACAAATGCACTGCTAGTTGTTGAATTCAAGTATTACATTGATTTGCTGTTGTTACGTGTTATTATAGTGAATTTTTTTCAATGTAATAGCTTTGTTTGTTGTTTTATTGGTCTGTTATTACT
Source organism: Euonymus europaeus (assembly GCA_963580455.1). Taxonomy (NCBI): domain Eukaryota; kingdom Viridiplantae; phylum Streptophyta; class Magnoliopsida; order Celastrales; family Celastraceae; genus Euonymus; species Euonymus europaeus. The sequence goes on along the minus strand of OY756957.1, from coordinate 8,046,621 downwards.
AATTTGTTTTTATTAAACTTAAATTTAGATACCAAAGAAACGAGAAATGAAGGGAAAAATACATATCCTCTACAGTACAAGTCCAATTTAGGAGGGATTGAAAAACTTTTGCAAAACATTGATTTAAAGGTTGAGCACAAAGAATATCTTCATAGGATGCCATTCTCGAACCTATTTAAACAATGGTTGAGAATTTCTCCAAATGTGAAAATCAAGAAAAATGACAACATCTTGCGTGACATTATCCGTACTTACAATGTCACAAAAGATGCATTCATTTTGGGTAAGAAGAAGGTCGAACTATGTGAGACAAATGTTACACTGATTTTTGGGGTATTATCTGGAGATGATGAGATGGTATTTGAAAGACAAGGAAAGCTACAGCTCTCAGCATTTGTTAGAAGGTGTTTTGATTGATCGGAAATAACAATGATGAAAGCCACTAATATCAAGGCTGCCATTTCTAATGCAATCCAAATTGAAAATGACGAAGAGACCAAGAAAGATGTAGCACGTTTGTTTGTGCTGTACGTTTGTCTCACGTTGTTCTTCTCTACTTTTGCGGATGCACTAGCATGGTCGTTCATCCCATTTGTAGAAGATTTTGATAGTATTAGGAGATACAATTGGTTGCTTGCAATTGCTACAAATTTGATGGAATCAATCAAGAAGAAAGCTAAAAATCAAGAAAAAGCACACGGATATGTTACAATCATGTCGGTAAGATTAATTATAACAATCTTACTATAGTTATATTGTGCATTGTTAAATTATTATAAATCTAACTGTTTTTATTGGTTTACAGTATTGGTGTCGCAACCGGTTTTGCGAAATGAATTTTTAAAAGAGAGTCGCCACCAATTGTAATAGGTGCAATTGGTCACCAATTAAAAATAATTTGGTCTGCGAAAATCCAGAAAAATGGATAAGCGAGTTTGTTACGTATGGGGAAGGTGTGAGGCACCCCACAACATCTGTTTTAAAAAACAGTTGCCAATTTAATTTTTATTATCCCATTAAATGATTAAGAAAATCAAATGTGATATTTTAACAAAAATATATACATGAGATACGATAATTAGACATAATATAAAAACTATATTGAGAGTCTAATATTAAGGTTCATGGGACTCTTCCATCCAATGGTCAAATGTCCATGAAACACTCTCACCTCAAGAATTTTGTCTGAAAGTGCATCCAATGCATTCCCCAAATTAATTCTATCGTCGGTTAAGGCTTTCGATATAATTTTTATATACAATATGAATGCTTAAAAAATCCTCTCCATCCAATGGATGAGAATTTCATTTTATTTTATCCTCAAGAATCCGATCGAAAACATCCAATGTCACTCGATTAGTTCCGTCGTCGGATCTTTGGCGGGTTGAATAACAAATCGTATAATTTGATTCTTTTAAAATTATTTAAATATATACATTATAAAATAAATTATGAAATTAAAAATTTAAACATGCTTGTTATCTAATTCATATTTATACTACTTTCCTACTTTTTTTTTATTATATTGTTTCATTACTTGAGCCTATATAAAAATAAATTATAACTCATCCTATACTAAAAACAAACAGCAGTAAAATACAATCCACCAAACCATTCTTAACCCAAGAAGCACTAAGGTCTTGCCCATTTAAATAAATCAAACCCGGCCCGTTCGTACAAACAAAAACTCCAAACCCAAAAACACTCCAATAACCGGCCCGACAAATAAAAACCGAACCAAGCCCATGACAACTTGAATCGGCCCAAATCAATACAAACAAAGTCCGGCCCGATCCAGCCCACCACTGTTCATCTTTCTCCTCCTCCAGCACATCACCGGTCGCCAGCAACATCTCCCTTCTGGCCAAACCTGCAAACCAAACAGGAAAACAAAGCAAACCAGATCCAAACAAAGAAAAATCCACAGTAACAAGCAAAATTGGTACAGATTTAAACAATAAAAGAACTTTAAATACAAGATTGAAACTACCTCGGGTTCTCCTCCGGATCTTCTCTTCTTCAAATTCTCTGGATTTGCGTTCCTCTGCCGTGCTTCCTTACCTTCTCGAACGACAATTGGACCGTTCAGAATAAAGTTTCAGGAGTTACGAAGCTACTATCCAAATTTCACTTCGATCGGACCACGGATCGGTCCCCGATCGTTGATTGCAAAACCTGTGCGCAGTGTCTCTTCTCCCCAGAATTTCAGTCACTTTCTATCAGTAACTGGGGCAGATAGACACCGTCAAATGGCAATCTCATCGATCAGAATAAAGCTCCAAGTGTTGTGAAGTTACTGTCCAAATTTCACTTCGATCGGACCACGGATTGGTCCCCGATTGTTGATTGCAAAACCTGTGCGCAGTGTCTCTTCTCCCCAGAATTGCAATCACTTTCTATCAGTAACTGGGGTAGATAGACACCTTCAAATCGCAATCGCACCGATCAGAATAAAGCTCTAAGTGTTGTGAAGCTCTAAGTGTTGTGAAGCTACTGTCCAAATTTCACTTCGATCGGACCATGGATCGTTGCCCGATCATTCCGTCCCGAAAACTGGTGCAGCACCCTCTCCCCCCGATTTTCTTCCTTTCCAGCTTTTATAACACAAAATCCAGAATCAACACTCTCCCAAAAATCAACAAATCCGGCCCCCATTGTCAACATCCTTGAATTTTGGTTCCCTCTCTCTCCGTTTTCCACATTTCCGGAGCCTCTTTTCTCCTTCTTTCCTTTTCTTCCACCTACCAATGGCAGCTACTCCCTCTACCAACAAAAGCTTTTTCCACCAAAGCTTTTTCTTCTTTAGGTATTAGGGTTAGGTTTAGGTGGTGGATGGGTTAAACGGGCCGGGCTTAGGTTTGTTATTTGGGGCTTGGGTAGGTTAGTTTGGGTTTTGGCTTTTGGTGAGTTAAATGGGCTAGGTTTGGGTTGTAATTGGATTGGTATTTGGGCCTACTTGGATAGGTTGGGGAATATTTTTTTGTCTTCTTCTTTTTTCAATATTTTTGCTTCAATTTTAAAATAATTTTCCCAGACAAAAATGGGGTACTATAATTGGTTTTGTGAGCATACCACTTTGTTTACTCCTACAGATCATGATGGCTTTCCAAGGTTCTTGAAATAGGATCTTAAAGATTTTCCAAAAAACTTCAAGAAGACCTACCTGTCAACTCTAAAAGGAACAAAGGTAAAATAAAAAATTGTAGTCATTTTTTCATGAATTACCTTGTTTTGAGAAACAATGTAGTTGCTTACAAATTATTTTTGTAATAGATTGTCGAGTCGAAACTACTCCAAACTGATGAAGAGACATTATTAATTGATTATTCATTTGAATTGATGACATTTGATGATGAAGAGACCATTGGTGGTATCCAAAGCGTAAAGGTACACCTACAACCGGTGACGGCGATAACCAGAAAAAATTAGACACTTCATTTTATAGTAGTCGTAATTCAGATAAAGATGATGGAAATAGTGATGAAAAAAATGAAGAGGAGGAGGAGGAATTTAATGATGATATGGAAGGTTTTGATGATGCATGTGATCACATAAATGAAGGGGGTGATCACATAAATCAAGAGGATGAAGATGATAGTGAAGCAAAAGTTGATAAAGATGGAATGTATGTTAATACAATCATTGGAGATGAAGATTGTGATGGTGAGAATAAAGAAAAATAATACAATGAAGGAAATAACACAAAAGCATCACCAGTGAAAAATGCAGCTTAGATTATATATTTTTTTATTTTCAATGTAATTGCATAATCTTGCTATTAATTTAGTTGATATACATTGTTCTTGGTTCAATGTAACAACACTTCTAAAACAAAAATGCAGGCATGAAGACACAGTTGGAAGAAGCTCTTAAAAAAATTGTCATCCTCAAGAAAGAAAAATCAGATTTGACAAAAAAATTGCAAGAGACAAAAAATGCACAATTGCGTTCCATACAAGAAACTGAAGCAATTTTTTTACAGCTCCAAAAGTAGGTCGATGCAGCTTCTCGACAAGCAGTAGAATTGAAAAAAAAAGTTGCATAGTTAAATACATGGAAAGAGGAATGTCAAAAACAAAAAATCGAGAGAGATGAGATTTCAAGACATTTGGAAAAATTGAAAGAGGAATACATTATTTTGAAGGCGCATCAAAATAATGAAGATCAAGAAGGAATAGATACGGGTTTGGAGCCTGAATATGAAAACAAAGATAATAAAGTTGCACCTTCAAAAACACCACCTGCAAGAAGAGGAAGAAAAGCAAGAAAAAGAAGGGTAGAAGATCTATGGTGAAAAATATCAAGACAAGAACAAGGATGCCAAAACTTGTGTCCGATTTTGAATACGAACCACAAAAGAAACCATTGGGTACCAGAAAAAGAGGTAGAGAAGATGAAAAAAGGAATGAAGAAGCAGTGATCGATGTTGAGGAGTATGTAGTGATTGAGAAAGTGGCAAAGAAGAGAAAAGCAGGGGCCATTACCAGCAATCAAGTTTTTGAGTGAGCATGATCAACAAAAGATGACCTCACTTGGAAAACTTGCTAAGGATGAGTAAGTTAAACATTGCAGAGTCCAATTACATTGTTTTAAAAACAATGTAATTAAACTCTGAAATATTTAATAATAAATTTTATATATCAAATCATTATTTCCATACTGCTTTGTTTTGATCCAATTATAACATCTAATAATTGGATTCTTTTTTTGAATACAGCATAGTAGTTTGGAAAATGAGAATGAGATTACGTTTTCGGATATGTTAATGTTGGCTGGGACGGGTATGACATCAAACAATGTAAGTGAATATATTAAGACTATTTACTAATTACACTTTATTTCAATGTCACGTTAACATACTGTGAAAAATAAAATTTCAGATTATTGATGCACTTGTAGAGATCCTTGCAAATGACCAAAACCAAATGGAATACCCAGATGACGAATCGCATCATTTGATTTTGGCGATAACAAGTTTATGTCTGGTAAAAACAAATAGTCTTTGTAAATTAACATTGACACACCCATACTAACACTCTTATTCAATGTTTTGTTCAAGCATTTATTAGATCAAAGAACAATGACCTTATCAAAAAGGTGATGACAGAAAAACTTGGAAGGAATTTGTCAAGCTACAAGTACATACTATTCCCACTTTATTCACAGGGATCACATCATGTTGCAAATCATTGGACATTGCTAGTGCTTGATGTTGAAGCTGGGATTTGGCAGCACTACAACTTATTACTGCCAAGAGTCAAAGGATCACATGACCCATTTATGGTTGATGCACAATTGATGGTAAATACATATTTTGCATTTTTTTATGAATATGAAAATGTATTTCAACTTGATTCAGTGTAACTCATTTATTTATATTGAATAACAGATAAGCTGCTACGACTCAATGCACCCCAAAACTACAGAGTCGACCATTCAAACAATGTGAGATATCTCACAACAACAAACAGGAACGTAAGTTGCTTTGATTAATACACTGTTTTTTTTCATTCATATCACTACCATTATAACCCTCTTAATTTTTTTTATGAAAAAACAGAGTCGAATGTGGCATTATAGTCATGTACATCATAGAGTGCATTTTCAAGAGGAGGTTTATCCCAAAGAAACTATCAGTTGAGAATATATTTGAGTTTAGAGCTCATGTCATGCAAATGTTCCTGAATTACGAAGGGTGCAATTGGAGTGAAATATAAACTCCTACTGTCTATCTTTTATAAATATTTTTATATCTATCAATGTGTTAAAGACAAACTTATGTAGACATCTATTGCTTATGTAAATGTCTATTGCTTATGAACGACATAATTTGACATCTGTTTTGTGATCAATATATTGTGATTACTGTAAGAGAAATTTTCACATTGTGATTGTTGCCTGAATAAGGTTCACATATTAGTTACAAAAAACAATGTATTTAGATCGAGAAACAGTGTAATTACAAACTGTCATATGAACTATGATATAAACTAATCAAAGTATCATATCAATTACTAAATCATCTTTAAAAATAAAAGTAACAAAAAAAAAGTGGTGGTGTCAAATTCCATATCCAAAGAAACAATTAAACACCACTTGTCCTTTGATCTTGATTTCCAACTTGTATACTTCCTTTAAGAGTTGAACAACCTTTTTTTGAATATCTTTTGGTTCCTCAAAGTTGGAGGACAACCTTTTCCTCTTTTAGTACCGGCTCGATGGAACTATTACCGATCATCAAAGGAACCACATGGCTTATTGGCATAGAACCAACTGCATCTTCAATCCACTGCAATACCATTTTATAATGATCATTATTATCAACTGCCAAATCAGCCACCTTGTTGAATAAGTGACACAAATTATCGTAACGCTACTGCTCAGACATGATAAGCTAGCCCTCATAATTGATTTTGACCTGAGTATGAGATCGTCCCTAACAACTCTTTGAAATTCCTTAAACTTAGACTCCATGTACAACCCTTGTATTCTTTTCTCCATGTCAAATATAGTAACACATTCCAAAAGCTTGTGAAAAGAATTAAAATCAGCTTGATTCTCTTTCTCCACTTTTTTCCTCAAAGTGTTGTTATATTGCTCTACAAATTGTTTGAGAGTAGTCTTTGAATTAAGATAACCATAAAAAAAACATTCATACTCTCACTCTTTTGTGTTGTTGACATATCAGCCCAGAAGAATTTTTTTACAAAAATGGGAACCCATAACTCCCTATCTTCAAACAATTGAGCCAACCAAGCATTATCTCCAAACTGGAATTTCACAATCATCAAATTCCAACCACTTTCAAACTCTTGAATGCTTTGTGATTCATATACAACATCTCCCAAATCATAAGTGATTCGCTCATAATCCTTGTAGAAACCTAACTTCTCAGGAACCTTCTTCAATATATGCCATAAACATAATCTATGCCTAGAATTGGGAAACACAATTCGAATTGCATTCTTCATTGCCTTATCTTGGTCTGTAATTATCCCAAGAGGAGGCACATTAAACATACAAGCAAGCCAAGTCTTGAATAACCAAACAAAAGTTTTAGTATCTTCATTTGATATGAGACCACAACCTAGCAATATTGACTGTCCGTGGTGATTAACAGCAACAAAGGGAGCAAATGACATGTCATACTTATTTGTAAGATAAGTAGTGTCAAAAGTAATAACATTGCCAAACTCTCTACAAGTAGCTCTGCCCAAAATAAAATTTTTAACCTTCCTTCAATCAACCAGAAGAAACCATTATTATTGGACTACATCTTTAAAAAGTAATTTTGTACTGCATCGGCATCACCTTGACCAAGAAACATGCGCCTAACTTTCGTAACATAATTACGAGTATCTTGTTCAATAAATTGTAAATTCTCATGCCCACCAGCACCAATGACTTGTGCATTCTGACTTTTGTTAGGTCTAATCCCAGCCATATCATTTATCTCATGTTGTCGCTGAATATGTGGTTTAATCTTCCGATTGCAACTAAAATACCTTCATTGAGATGGACTCACTAGATGGTTATGTTGATCTTGGAACCCAGTAATCTCCCACATTCCATCTGAAGATAAACGAGCTCTAATTCTAGCCATACAACCAATCTTCAAATTAGGACGATGATTAATAACTTTCTTTGAATGACTAATGTACTTGTCCGCCCTGGTGCAAGTAAGAGTAACATATTTGGCATTTCCATCTATGCCTTTGTTAACAGTCCTCATCTTGACAGAAAAACCCATTTGTTGCCCATATCTATTATAAAATTGAAGCATCTTCTTAACATCTTCACATTCCAACTTTTGGTACCAATCTTCCTCAAAACCAATGTATTTGAACTCTACTATATGATCAATTGAATTGTCAGCATTATCAAATTTGATGTGGTATGATGACTCAATAGCTCCTTTATCTCTCAAAACATGTCCAACATCCAGTACCTCCAAACCAATAGCCCTTCATCTTCCAAATTTTTTTCAACATTCAGCCCCTCCATACCTGATACCAATAATGAATACAGTGTAATTACATTGTTATAGAGACAATATAATTCATTAACAATCAATAAGTCTACACAAACAATTTCAAAATAGTCTGGATATCCTTTGAAAACATGAAACATAATAAATAGACACAATGTATTAACCAATTGATCAAAATCAGAAAATTAAAATACATGTTATTACACTGTATTTGCAAACAGTGCCAATCATCAATCCATATGTAAATCTAATACTATTAACAACTCCTAAAACTCTAGAAAACTAAACAACTTATAAAAAATTTGTCATATAAACGGATGAAGTGACTATGAAGAAAAAAAAGTAACAGAACAACGAAAAAACGTACCAAATCAACAGCACTCAGAGCTACTCAAGCTGCAGACTCTGATCGATGTTAACGTCGGAGCTACCCAACTCTGATCGAGCTGACGTTGAACAACAGAAAGAAAATCCCAAGAGGTATTGATCTGTTACATAAAAACCTATACCAGAAAAAGAAACTTTTTGTTTTAATTTTTTAACAGCATTTTCCAACATGGCAAGTCTGCAACCATATAGACTTGAGTTAAGTTGGACTAAAAAATGTTGTGTTCTCTTTGTTTAGCCTCCCATTTTTGAACTGTTGATGGATTGTATGGATTATATTTGTTGAATAGTAGCAATTAACAACCTTTTTCTATTAACACCCTAAGGAAGAAGTGGGGCTATAACTACCCTCAAATTCCCTAAATAAATTTTTTAAGTTTTTTTTGTGTGTTATTAAGATTTAAAAGTTACGATTTAGTTTTGAAGATATATGATTTTAGGTTTAGTATACAATTTCTTATTTTAAGAGTCGAGATTTAGTGTTTAGGGTTTAAAATTTAGGAGTTGAGATTTATTTAATGTTCAAAAATGTTATAGAACCCAACTTTTAGTAGCCCAACTCAACCCAAGTCTATATGACACTCCATGTCAAATAAACACAGTTTTTATTTATTTTTTCATTAATGAAATTTTAAAACGTTTTTATCTTTCAAAATACATGTTAGATTTTGAAAAAATTATATATTCGAATTCAGGGCGTAAAAATCTTTCTAATAAGACCCATTGTCAATAGTTTTTATTACGTTTTTTTAGTTACATTGTTTTTGAAAACAATGTAATTCATATATATGATCTATAATATATCTATTCGAACTGAAATTTTATTACACTATGATAGTAAACTACATATTTGTTATTTTTTGCATTTTTATTGAAATTATGTTAGGTACCCGAATCTGTTAGGGTTTAGTAGTTACGACCCTAGAGTTTAACACTTGGGACATTTAAGATTTTAGTAGCGAATCCGAGCCTTTTATGTTACAACATGGAAATTCGATACACGAGTCCGTTATGGTTTAGCTAATTCGTTTCCTTACGGTTTATAACACACTTATTATTTAGGTTACATCATAAGAATTCGATACACGAGCCTGTTAGAGTTTAGCGAATTCCTTCTCCTTAGTATTTAACACTTATTGTTTAGGATATAGTAAAAAATTGATATACGAGCCAATATCAGTACCCATAAATAAACAATGAAACCTACGTAATCCACATATTAGTACAAAAAAAATGTAATTAAAAATGACTAAATAAAACCCATCGATGATGAATCTTGTTGGATATATATTTACTTGTTAATTCTGGATATGTAATTTTTTTCGAAATCTAATATGTATTTTAAGAGATAAAGTGTTTTAAAATTTCGTTTAAGAAAAAAAAATGTGCTGTGAGTTTTCAAATAAGATATTTTATTTTTAAAAATTTTAATTTTTCATGTCATACGTTTATAAAACATGTCATGTAGACTTGCGTTAATGTTGGGTTACAAAAATTTAGGCTATTTAGCACCACCTTTAATGTTTAGTATTTAGAGTTTGAAATGTAGCATAAGTTTTATGAGTTTAAGTTATAGAATTTTGGATTTAGGAATTGAGATTGTGTTTAGAATTTATGATTTAATATAAGATAAATTATTTTGAATTTATCATTATTTTTTTAAAATAAATACATTACTATCATCAAAATATTGAATAACATAAAAAAAAGTAAGTAGAGAGATTTGGGGTAATTCCCAAGCCATTTTCTCTCTCTTCTACCCCACCATCACTTTTTGTCATGGCGATAAGATATATAAGGAACCCGACAAACTAAACCACGTGGGTTTACAGTAGAAATAAAGATAAAATTATTGTGTCAAATCACAAGGAAAATTCCAAGTATGTGTCTTCATTGGTTTGACGCAAGCTTTTCCCCAGCCATATTATTAAAAGCATACATGTATGGGTAGGTAAAGTAACCATTGCCGTGTCAGCAGAGGAGCGTTACACCATTGAAAACACAGTGACTTCCTAGTTCCCACCCATAAAAAAATAGCTCGTTTTACTTGTCATGAGGCTCTAAACGAATCGGAAGACCCTCTGCCGGGATGATTGTAGCGGTGTAGGTGATCTTCTCATCTGGAATTATCGTCTGCCATTTGAATTTGGTCACAACATTGTGCATGAAAACAAGCATTCCTATACGAGCAAACTCCTTGCCTGGGCACATATGAGGTCCTCTCCCAAATGGAACGTAGGTATAAGGGGGAGGAGGATTTCCATCAAATCTGGAGGGGTCAAAATTCTCTGGATCTTTAAAATACTTGGGATTTTTGTGCGTTGAAAAGGGTGACCAATAAGCCTGCAAATACCCACAAGTTGATTATGATTAATGCGTAGATAGTAGAGATATTGGGCCTGATGATTAGCATACCTTCCATCCTTTTGGAATAGTAAATCCTTGATATGTGAAGTCAGCTACGGCCTCTCTAAAGTTTCCTTGAGAAGGTGGTGCCAGCCTCATTGACTCACATCCCACACACCAAGAATACTTCATATTCTGGACATCATTCCAGTTCAGAAGCTCTCCGGGACCTTTTGAACTGCCGATCTCCATTTGTTCTGTAAATAAAAAAGAATACAAATTAATCAACTATGTCTATCAACCTTGTAATTGAGTAAGAATGTTTTCTTGCCTTTCAGAACTTCACTGTAGACACTGGGATTCTCAGCAACATATTTGAGAACAAATATTATGGCACTGGTTAAAGTGTCATGGCTGGCCATCAGCAAGGCCACAATCATGCTGGGTATCTCTTCTTCACTGAATGCAGCCTTGCCATTCTCATCTGTTTTAAGCAGAATGCGAGTCAATAAATCAGGAGCTACTGATTCTCCTTGCTCGGATAACTCACGTCTTCTCTTCTCAATAATAGAAAGAATATTCTCATGAATGATTTTCGTTGCCTTCAGAGCTCCTCGATATGCCGTGCCTGGAAAATTAATTGGGAGAGATAACATGCCCTCTACAAGAGCACCGAAAGGCTCCTCAATTCGACTTATGTCCTCTGCACCTGTGACATTGAGAAACAACTTGCAAGCCAAAGCAAGTGTCAACTTTTTCAAGAGTGGGTGAGCCTTCACTTCTTTGTTAGGTAACCAATCTGCCTCCAAGTGTTCCTTTGCCATAGAATCCATTGTGGGTATGTAATGTTGTAGAGCATCAGTCTTGAGGAATTCAGGCAACACAGACCTCAGTTTCTCCACATCCTGTACTGTGGCGCCTATAGCTCTCTCAGAGGCTTCTGGCAACCAAACTTTGAGATGCTTGTTTCCGGTCGATAACAAGAACTTGTTTGCAGCTTCACTACAGAAGACAGCAACATCCTGTCCAAGCATGGAGATTCTGAACACATCTGTCGAGTACTTGGTTGTTCTGTCATTGATGAACTTCTCGGGCTTACCGCGTTTACCTGCCAAGAAGAACTCTAATGTTTCACCAATGAATGGCCATGATTTGTTGCCAGGAGGAAGATTATATGCAGGTCTTGATTTGATTTTCCAAATGAAAACAAGAGTAAGAAAAATGATGAAGATTGTGAAGTGAAAGAGGTATGGAGACAGGAGATCCATGGCTCATAGAATGGCGAGGATTGAAGATGCAATACACCCACATTTATACATATATCTTTTTTTTTTTTGATAAAATTTATGCATATATCTAATTAAGTTCTGCTGGGTTGTAATGTACTATCATGGTCAACAACAATCAGCTACAACTAATTAATTTTTGTTTGATACATGAGTTGTTTGAGGTCCGGGGGAGGTGGTCATAAGGAAGCAGCGCCATGTGAAATATTTTGTTGTTACCATATATATGGTTTAGCACACCAAAGTAGATTCAATTGAAAATTCATTATTCCCAATCTAGCCATGATTATGACAAACATATTTGATTTGAGATTAGAGGTGCTGGGAGATTCATTAATCCTAGACTTTTGCAAGTGCAAAATATTTAGGCTCGCCCCGTTTAAGACTCGGTCATTTTACCATTTAGCATTTATCAATAAAAAACACTACTTCATTCACAGACCTGCTCGTATTAATATCATCCATGTCTGCACAATCAATTGCTGAAAATCATAAATTAATGGCTACTTGTTCAAAGATTCTTCCCAATTCCACATATGTTCGACCAAACTCTGTCAAATCCCGTTCAGGCATCAGACATTTTGCCCCAAAATTATTGTACATTCTTCGTTTGTCTGCTGGTTCGAGTTCTCCGTAAGACAGAAGCGCACTGCCAAGGTATTCAAATCCAAAGGACACAAATGGATCCAAATGAGTACACCTCAGTGAGTGGTACAAAAGATTACAGAGAAACATAATCATCACACAGATAAGTGGCATACTTTGCCTCCTTCGCTTCAGAGCGCGCCGGATATGGATCTTGTCGACGGGCGAACTCCGCAAGCGCAACATATTGAAGGGCAATTTGCATAAATGATCTTCTCGAAAATCGAAATCACAAATATGATTGACTTTTAAAAATAAATAAATAAATGACATGTTTTCGCATTATAAAGACCAAAAGACTCTTAAAAAGTAAAAAACGTTGTCCTTTCAACTTCCCACGAAAACCCATTTCATTCAAACCCATTCTGCTCGACAGGCTGCTCGATGATCTCCATATTCACCAGAAAACCAAGGATCTCTGCTTTTTTTTTTCATCAAAGATATAATTTTTCCGAACTCAGGTGAGATTTCTACAGTGCTATCTATTTAGACTTGGAATTCAATGGCCATGCACCATTGGGGTAGGTTTATGAACATTTGCTAATGTATTTCTCATGTATGGTTCTGGATTTCTATTTGTTTCTAGGTTTAGTGTCTTCTTCATGATATACGAGGAATTAGATAACAAAATTGTTGTGCTTCCTTCATTCCTTCATTAGTGTATGAATACTATAAATCATTTATGCTCATTTATGTGGTCGAGCATTTCTTTGGTCGGGTTATGATGGTCTTTCAGGTCGAGCATTCTTGTTTTGTGGTCGAGCATTTATTATTTGAGGCCGGGCATTCTTGTTTTGTGGTTGGGCATTTTATTATTTGAGGTCATGCATTATTGTTATGTTGGTCGAGAATTTTATTTATTATGATAATTTTGTTTTCAGTTTTTTTAACTATAGAAGGAGATGGATAACTTGATCAAAAGGGAAAAGAATTTTCCTGCTAAGGTTACTATTTTTTAAATATTCATGAAGCTGTAAATACTATAGCTCTCAAGCTTAGTGATAGTGAAGGGCAATTGGAGAAGTTTAGGAGGACATGTTTTGAGATAATGTTGAAGGTTGGCAATTTTTCTCTCTCAGCTGGCCAATTGATTTATCAGGCTCTTCTAAGGCAAGGTGTATCATCTGATGCTAAAGTATTGGAGTTCAACTTTCCTGGAAACCTCATTCTCTATTGCAGAATTTGCTCTCATCACTAGTTTGTTATGTACTAATGTCCTTCCACTGTCTACTTTGATTGACACTTCCGTGCATAGGATTGGGGACATGTATTTTGGAAGAAACAATAGCATTAGTAGAGGTAGGTTACATGAAGTACTCATGAGTTATTCTCCACAATCTAGAATGGATGACAATTTGTTGAAGTTGGCATTGGTTTATTTTGTGGAGTATGTTCTACTGCCTAGGGAGCGTAGTAGAAAAACATATATAATTTTTTTTTTGCAATTGGTAGATAATTTGGAGGTGTTCAATAAGTTTCCCTAGGGCTGTGTGAGCTATGAACGTACAACAAAGTCACTTGCTGCAGCGATGGTCGACCGTGCTGATAAATACCTAGGCAGAAGTACTAAGAAGGAAAAGTATAGCATATATGGTTTTCCGCTAGTCATCCAGGTACCATTAAAATAATATTTTATTTGTTGAAGTATATTTTTGCCCATTTGGCTGTGAATATTTAATCATATTGTTCGTTTGTAGATATGGCTTTCTGAAGTGGTTCCGCTAATTGGTAGATCTTATGCAAATTTGAGGTGAGAAGACCTGCATCCACGAATATTGAAGTGGAACAGCATTGTCACTCTAGAGTACATTGATATTGTCTTGAATATTTTCAAGAGGTTGAAAGTAAACATATAGTGCAGGTTCACTAGATTTGTATATTTGTTTATGAGGCTTACAATTTACTTTTTATGCTTTTTTGTTGCCGCTTGTAGTGCATGATGCCTTCGTGCCTACTGAGTTAGAGCAAGTGCAGGAATATTTGACAATTCTTAGGAGATAAAAAATGACTAAAAAGCGCAATATTATCAAATTTTCACTGCAAAAGAAAGAGAAGGAGGAGACCAATATTGTCAAGGATGCGGTTATCCCTGACTTGGGATGTTATTTTGGTGCTGATAACCACAAAAAATGTGCAGGTTAAAGAGAAGGACAATGTACAGGTTAAAGAGAAGGACAGGACAATGTGCGGTTAAAGAGAAGAACAATATGCACATTGTAGAAAAAGTTAATTGAATGTGAGAAGTTGGTGAAAACGAACTCAAGACAATTTAGTTTTTTGAAAAAATCGATTGAACATGATGTGAATGACTTGTAGCAGTTTTTGAATAAGAGTTTGAATGAGTTGCTTGAATTTTCAAGAGAGAATAAGTTGGAGGAGGTTGAGAGGGAGGACATGTACATGGAGAATATGGTAATGGATGAGCTGCCGGAGAAAAATATGGTGTTTGGGATTGAGAAGGAGGAGAAAGTGTCTGACAAAAGTGATAGTGTGTTGGATAATTTCTCATAGAAGAAGGTGGATGATATGAAGTTTATGAATGAGGACACTATGGTAGAGGGGATAAGGAGTTTATGAACGGGGACACTATTGTATAGGGGGAGAAGCTTGCAGATATTACAGGGAAAGGGTTGGATGTCCAGCAGTATAAGGATGAGGAAAATGATAAAAAGGAAGACAATGAAGGGGGGAGAAGGGAAACAAGCTGGAGAGTGAGAAAGATGATGGGACAGGGTTAGGGAAGGAGGTGAAAGGGATGGAGTTGGAACAAGAGGGGGAAGAAGTGAAGGTGCGTGAGTTGGAGCTAGAGGTTGAGGAAGTGAAGTTCAAAGATTTGGAGAAAGAGGGGAATAAGTGAAGGTGAAAGATGTGGAGATGGGAGCTGTGGCAGAGCTTTTAAGTATGTCAACTACATGCTTAACTATTGAAAAGATGAATAAGGACGTTACGCGGGTGGAGGAGGTTAGTCAATCACAGTTTCTCGTGCCCACACCTGGTGGGACGAAGAGGTATGTTGCAAATAAGAATAAGCATGTGAAGAAGCCTGGACCGCTAAAGAGAATATATACCTTATACTTCTTCTAGTTTCAAGAAAAGGAAACTTATGCTTCAAGATGATGAAGATGTAGCATAGGCACTACTGGCCCCAATATTAGACTTGAAGAGGAAGTACAAAGATGAATGGATGCGAGAGTTACTTGCTTTCTTGAAGAACAAATCTCTTAAAAATAAGAAAATAAATTGGGTGTTGTGTCAGGTGGACAAGCAATGGTTTTTGGATGCAGTAAAGCTAGAGACATGGTTGAATGACAAGGTAATAAATTTATGAAAAATCTTATAATCATAATGATAATTGTTTATTTTAACGTATTCTAAATTTTTGCTGCAGCACCTTGATGTGGCAATGTACCTAATTCGGAGAATGATTGTCAATAATGCTGAAGTTTAGGTGAAGAAGTCTACATTGCTAGATAGTTTCTTCTTTGTAAGTATACTTATATTCGTATTAGTATGGTTAATATATATTTTGATTAGTAGTCACCTTAACCGATTATGGAAAACACACAACCCCGTGTCATGACTGCATTCAAAATTTTCAAGGACAACAAAGATAGTGATTAGGATGAAGATAATTTGATATTGGACTACGTATTGGGAGTTTCACCAGATTTTTCATTATCTTGGGCTGATGTAGATCAAGTGTACTTCCCTGCCAACTACAAAAAAGACCATTGGATAGCTGTAGAGATGATCTTCAAGGACAAGCAACTGAATGTGTATGACTCTCTTATATCAGGCACAATTGGTGAAGATTTAAACTTATCGATGCAGCCTCTGAGTACGATTATGCCATATATCTTGAGGAAAGCAAGCATGAATGATGGAGAATTGACATCATGGAAGGTGAACAGGATATAGTCTTGCCCTCAACAAACTAATGGGTAAGTTGTTGAAGTGAAAATAGATTAATATTTTTTTTTGGGAAACTAAGATTCATTTTTGATATTAATATTATATATGATTGTGACTGCAGGGGGATTGTGGTGTGTTCACAATAAAATTCATTGAAGTTCTAACTGCAAACATGCTATTAGATCTAATCTCTCCAGGTGATATGAAATTCTACAGGCAAAAGTTAACAATTGAGTCTTGCATTCAAGAATTTCAAATGTGACATTTTTGTAAATTTCAGGCTGACAATTTTTTGTGGATGTAATTGTAAATTTTTGGTCGGGCAATCTGGTGAATAAGGTCAATCAATCCCATGAACAGGGTTTAGGGTTTAGCAATCCTATGAAATAGGTCAAGCAATCTCATGAATAAATGAGGTCAAGCAATCTCATAAATCAGGTCAAGCAATCCCATGGACAGGGTTTAGAGTTTAGCAATCCTATGAACTAGGTTGAGCAATCTCATGAATAAATGAGGTCGAGCAATCTCATGAATGAGTCAAACAATCCTATGAATGAAGTCGAGCAATCCCATGAATAGGGTTTAGGGTTTAGCAATCTCATGAATTTAGATAAGTTTAAGTAATCCCCATGAATTATGTTACAATATTACAACAATATTACATCAAATTATTTATATCAGGTTCAAGATGTAGGTGGCTGTTAGATAGTTTCTTTACAAGTTTGACGATTGTGCCCACGTTTCTTACATCGTCCACAAAGTCTAAGTGCAATTATTTCTCCAGTTGATGCTATCCTTTTCTCTTTTGGCTTACCTCCTGGTTGTCTTGTATCTGGTGGCAATAATGGACGATCTCCATATGCTATATGTTGATTTTCAATAGACATTGTGTATATTGGTTCTGCATAAGCCACCATAATAGCTTAGTTGGTGTAATAACGTGAACACAATGACCGAGTTGCGATGTTTCTAAATCTTTAAGCAGTCAATGCATGAATGCACAGTAGCTGTTGCATTTGGAACTTCCTGCATGAGCATTTTTGGTTGTGTAAGTTCACTTCACCATCACCAAATCCATCCCTGACATAGTAATCAACATGACTGATAGGTTCAACCACCATTCGCAAAGCCCTTTCATTCCACCTATTCAATTTGTCAACAACCTTTTTACATAATTAGGGTGATATGAATGTCACTGATGTACGACGCTCATGAAACCACCTTTGGATTAAATATCTCAATTTCTCTACCAACATTGTTATTGGAAGACGTCATGCATCGCGCAGTGTGGCATTCATACTTTCTGTAATGTTGGTGGTGAGAATACTGTACCTATATCGGGGGCAATGTGCACGCGACCACTTATCGAATTCGGCATCCTCTAAATATTTATATGGCTTGCCACCATCAATACCATGAATCTGTGTCATTAGACGATCAAAATCTTATGTGCGATAAGCCTTGTTGCCTTGAAATATATGGGAATCACAGAGTCAACAATGTTTTTCACCTTCATGTTCTGTCTTATATGATGCATGCAATGCATACTATAAGATTCCGGGAAGACTAGTGAAACAGCTCTTTCAATACTTTTATGTCTATCCGATATCACGACTAGTTGTGAGAAATCCTCTAGTGCAAGTGCAACTCGTAGTTTCTTGAAAAACCATTCCCAAGATGTATTATTCTCCAAATAAATTTAGTTGTTGCCATCTTGAGCAGCTGCAACAAAAAGTGTTCCCATTTAGATGAGTACCGTCAACAACAATGACCGGCTGCATTGCACTCTGAAATCCTCGCAATGAAGCGCGAGTGCAATGAATAAATATTTAAACTTATTATCATGGTCAGACTCTATACAAGTTACCGTACCAGGATTATTCTTCTCTAACTTGGCACAATAGCATGGCAGGTAAGTAAAGGACTTTTTCGGCGTCCCTCGCAATAAATTCAAGGCGGCTTCCCTGGCTCTCCAAGCTTTATGGTAGCTAATATTAACACCAAATTCCTATCACAGATCCTGTATTACATCTTTTAGATGGTAAACACAACCAATACCATTATATTTTGACTTAATGCATTCCCTGAGAACTTTTTTCTGATGCTTGCCTATGACTTCGATTAATGAAGTCTAGAGAACATGTGTGCTTGTCATCTTAAACAAATCTGAAGACTTCAGTCTTATTGAATGCATATGCCATCCACAACCTGTATCAGCACATTGAATCGCAAAAATAGTTTTGGTCGACTTAATAACGCGAAATTGGAAGTTTTTACTAATAGCATACATAGCAATATGCTGTTGTAACTCTTTCTTGTCTTAATAAATCTGCCCAACGAAAACTTTACCATCCGAAGATCTATTGCCACTGTTTCTCCCAACAAAGTTTGACGTGCCAATCGAATTTGATCCAATATTATTGTTGATCTGATGCTCACCAACTATATTGCCTTCATGGAGCATTGGACTTTGAACCCCGTCATTCTGCAAACCATAGTCACCAACACCGTTATTTCCTTCATGGTCATCATTCCCATAATCATCATCTGAAATCCTCTATCGAATTCACCGAAACTATTCGATGAATCTAGACAATCATCATTTGAAGGTAATTCCACGCCACAATATTGAGGCTGCTGTGTATTAGGAACGAAGCTCATATCCTGTGAATGAAATTGTTCCCATTGTTCCACGACAAAACTTTCATCTTGAGAAAGAAACTTCTTATGCACAATCGTTACACAAAGTGGAGTTCTAGGTCGTCTAGGATCATCATTTTGCCTAAGAAATAATCTCAAGTCACGGTCATTTCACAGCACCACCGACTCCATATTAAAATGTGCGTGATATGGATACTTTAGTAACGAATCACACTTACAGTGATCCACATCAATCATCTCATATATCAAATCCACTAATTCTGGAGAAACAGTCACACCTTGACATTCACCACCTAAAAATTGTGAACCCCACTACATAGCTCCCATCGACCACCATATAGCATCACAAAATCAACGAAAAACATACTTGAAAGACATAGAATTCAGCTAAATCACCGAAAAATTAAAGTATTGGAATAAACCAAAAATATATGTATGATCTAGCGATAGTTCCCTGATCTAGGTTTTCAGCGGGAGATTGAGCTAGTTCTAGATCTGTACAAAAGGGAGTGATAAATTGGTCATTTATTTTGTCTGTTTTATATGAGGGGTATTTGGGTCTTGAAAAAGCAAAAGCAAGTCATTTATTTTATTTTTTAAAAAGTCGATCATATTTGCGTTTTCGATTTTTGAGAGGTCATTTATGCAAGTTTTCCTATATTGAAACGCAAGTGGCTTACTCATTTATGAGTAAACCCTAGGCTATTGGCAACTTAGGAGATTGAAATCACAAGTGCAGCAGCCAATAATAAATTGAAATCATACAACTTGGACTGGATGAAGGACGAAGTAAATCATGGATTAGGGGACAAAGGAAGTTAACTACAAAAGAGGGTTCTCAAATAACAGTACAAAAATATAGTCCTCCTCTCCGCAATTAGATTAAATGTTCTAATCTCCACCATTAAAAAAATAGAAAAAAATTGCATAAATGTTCATCTTGCCCCAACTAATAATTTGATGTCGGTTCTCTCCTTCACTCCCACATAACAATTATATGTCAAACATAATCTACTTGTGGGACGCTTGAGCCAATCAGATCAACCTCATAAGTCCAAGCATCAAATTTGGCACTGAATGTACCTTATATGATAAGGGCAAATATACCACCAGCTAAAATTCCAAAGCCTTGCATAGCAAACACTGCAGCAATGAAAGCACCATGAGTTTTCTTGGCATATTCAGACATCATTGTTGCAGAAAGTGGGTAGTCACCACCGATGCTGAACCGAAGCGAAAATCGGAAGAAGCAGAGTGTTGTCATGAAACCTTTTACGTCATGTCCAAAAGAGAGACTGGAAGCTATTGAACATATGACCATAAGCATCAAAGTCATGCCGTAAAAGAAAAAGCTTATAACTGCAAGCATACAGTAGAACACAACACCATTGACTACGACTGAGACATTGGGAGGCAATGTTCCTAGTTTGGCTGCACCATAACATGGTAATATATCCGGCCAAGCAATTTGGTAACAAGTGAAACGTAAATGAAATCATAGGCATCAGTGAAGAATCCCATCCCAAAAATTATGATTGCAGTGAAGTGATACTATTTTGTTTTGGCAACATCCAGGGAATTAAACACTTGTAGCTGTTATTTTGCCATCACTTGCAAGCTTCCCTTCTAGCAACATGCAAATGACATATGCCAATTTCAAGTTTGTAGGGGGTCATAAAGATATGAGAGGAAGTGCAAAATGTTATTGTGTCAGTTGGTCATCAAAGAGTTAATGACATTACTCATTGTGAATGGCAATAATGAAATTAAGATTGTTGTGTACAAACAAAAACTAAGTTCGCATTATTATTACTGAGCAATCATAATTTGATGTGGTGGGATTCATTATACATTGGCCTAGCCCTAGCATGTTTCTCTGCGCAATATTATTTCTTAGTCCTTAAAGTTCTAAATTCTACCTTTATTGATCTCTTCCCGCTGATGAAATTTTTGGGGTAATTGTTGTATGCATTAGCTTTTTTGCATAGTGAACCTTGATAAGTCGAAGGAAGAAGCTGTGAGTTTTGTTGTCATTGCTAACATGTCTGTAACCTAGAACATATGTACACCATTAAATTTGGGGATTTTAAATAGTTAAAATTCTGATTTTTGGGGTTTTAATGGTTAGGGATTTGAAATTTAATATTTATTTTGAAAAGAATATATTTAATGACTTTTTTGTAATAAAAATGATATATCTGGTACAATACAGTAAATTAGTAGTAACAGTTCTGTTAAGTTTTTTGTTAGTAATAAGTTAAATGTCAATACCCATTTTTGTCATTTACTTTTCATAATAAAAATTTGGAAAAAATAGAAAATCATTTGTGGATGTTGATTGAGTCAATGTCCACAGGTCGTGCATTCAAACGTACGATACGACGTCTAGTCCTTTGGTCGAACTGCACATTAGTAGAACTCGGACAATGGTAGAACCATAGAAGAGGAGAGTAAACTTGAAAGAGCTTGGGCAGGGCTAATTGCAAAACAATAATTCTCGGTCTCATATCAAATTTTAAAATTATTTCATTAAAAATTTGCTCTTGTACACTCTTTTTTTACCTATTTTTTGCGTGGGGCCATCTTCATCCCAACTTTTATCGATCCCACCCAAAAACACAAAAAAATCCAAACTAAAAACACTCCAAATCAGTCTAACCTACCTGTGAGAAAACCCTCAACTCTATTTCATCTTTCTTGGCAACAAGAAAGAAAATCAATCAAGATTAGGAATTACTGTAGGAAGATCAGATCTACAAAATTCATCCACTATCAATGGCCAGCCACATATATCTATTAGTTACCGATGGGTGAAAGTGCTTCATTGACTCTGTTCAATGATGTCCGGGAGGGATTAAAATTGTTCGATCTTGCAGAGGAACTTAGAAAAGAAAGCTTGCAGTTGGATCGAATCCGTCAAGTGCTAGTTCGTAGCTTCCGTCATTCGATGGATCAGATACAGTACAAACCAATTACTTGTTGCTTGGCTAGCTTGAACGAATATATTTTTTAGCTTAGAAGGCTATACCTATCCGTGTTATTTCTATCAAATCAAAAGAATTCTACAAGAAGACAACACCAACTAATCTGAACTTTCTTTAAGTGGGAAACTTAGAAGCTCGACTTGAAGGCCTTCCTCAAAACTAACTATTAGGGTGACGAATAGACATGGAAATATTTGGTTGGATCTATAGTAAAAAGTGAAATGAAAGTTGACTCAACTGGTCAGATCTGTAGTTAGAGAGGTCATTTCTCTGAATTAGAAACCTGAATGGAAGCATACAACCCAGGGGAGAAGAAGAAGAGTGGTCGAAGGTGGGGGTGTTAACAGTTTTTAATTTTAAAAAATTGAAAATGGCTTATATTTAGTTTCCTTTTATTTATTTGAAAATTTTCTAATAATGGGATGGAACCAGTAAAATATGAGGTGCAGATAGCCCCACTTTTTTTCTTCTTCAAATATATTCAGCTTCACCTCAAATTTATCAAAAACACAAAAATAAAGCATGAACTTAGTGTCCCTTCTCTTCCTACAATGGTGCAATTCCTTATAGTTTGGGGAATCTATAAACACTAACAAGACTGGATTAGGGCTTTGATAACGTCTTTGGTTCAGTCCATCTAAAATTAGCTAATTCACCGTAAAGAGAATAACCAGCCCAACATGGCCCATCAAGATTATTCAGCCCATATGATTTAATTAGAACATGAGACAACGGATAGTTGTCAAATCCATGTCAGTAACCGTTGTATCTTTGGTTCTCTTTCAAATGTCTTCTTCTCTGTATAAGTAATTGGTTGGTGTGGGTTTTGTGTTTTAATGAAAATTCTATCATCAAAGCTCTTTATGGTATCGAAGCCACCAAACTCTGACGAGTGTGGTTCTGGTTCTGTCATGGCGACTTCCTCCTCCCTCTCAACAACTGTTGCTGTCTCTTCTCTTACTTCTCCTGTTACTGTACATGCTATCTCCCCCATTCCCATTAAGCTTACTACCACTAATTTCCCATCATGGAGGCTTTAGTTTATGCCTTTATTACGTGGCTACAGTCTACTAGGCTATGTGGATGGTTTAAAGCCATGTCCATCACCTTCGGAAACCCTTCCTTCTGACTCTGGTTCTAGTGGTCCTACTACTAACTCTTTATGGCTGAGCCAAGACAATTTCATACTACATGCTATTGTGGTCTCTTTGATGGCACAGTCTTGCCTCTTCTTGGAGTTGTTATTACTAGCGCGGAAGCATGGAAGAAAATCCACAATCTTTTTGCAAACACTTCTCGCTGTCGCATCCTCCAATTAAAAGCTCAACTGACTCATTGTACCAAAGGATCCAAATGTATTGATAAATATCTCCAAGAAATCAAACTTCTAGCAGATGAACTAGCTCTGGTCTCTCATCCCGTGGCCGAGGATGACTTGACTCTTTATATCCTGAAAGGACTTCTAGATGAATATGTCAAAATTGTGGGTTCCATTCGGACTTATAAAAATCCTTTCACCTATGCTGAACTCAAGGATTGTCTTGTGGCTCATGAAGCTTATCTCAATCGGCACATTGTTGCTCAAAACACTCAGCTTGTCACGGCCAATTATCATCAAAGGCATCCCAATTCCCAGCAAACTTATTCAGGAAATATGAATCATGGCCGTGGATCCAGACCTCTTTGGCAACAAGGTGGTCGTGGTTCTGTAAATAGTGGTTGTTCTTCTTCTAACCAAGGTGGCCGTGGTCGTGCTCCTCCTCATGTGGTGTGTTAGTTGTGCAAAAAACCCGATCATCCCGCAAACAAATGTCACAAATTAAAGTTCTATGCAACCAACTTTAATCAACCTCAACCTTCTGCTAACTATGCAGCCAGTGTTCCCTTAGTTCCAAATTCCACTTCCACCCAGCAGTGGCTTTTGGATTCTGGTGCCAGTCACAGTATGACCTCTGACATTACAAATGTGGCAACACCATCCGAATATCATGGTACTAATGAAGTTTTACTCAGGGATGGTTCAGGTTTGCCTATTTCTCATATCGATAACACAACCCTTCACACACAGACACATCCTTTACATCTTAACAACATCTTATGTGTTCCTTTAATAAATAAAAATTTAATTTCCATACATGAACTAACCAAACAAAATAAAGTTTTTGTTGAGTTCTTTCCTTTTCACTGTGTTGTTAAGGCTCAGGATTCTGGACGAACCATAGCACTGGGACGCTGCATTAATGGCCTTTATCATTTGGATTCTTCTACTGTGAATTGCTACAACTCCACTACTGCTTCTTTATCTCCAAAGTCCAGTCTTGAATAGTGGCTCCAATTTTATTTTTTCCACTCTTATCAAATCAATTGCTTTACCTTGTACTACTCGTAATCTTACTCCTTGTACCTCTTGCGTGTTAAACAAAACTCATAAACTCCCTTTTGGCGTTTCTATTGTTACAAGCTCCCATCCACTTCAAATCGTCTATAGTGATGTATGGGGTCCCTCTCCCTTTCAATCAATTGATGCTCATAAGTACTACATCATCTTTGTTAATCATTATACTAGGTACCCATGGCTCTATCCTATCCACAAGAAATCTGATGTGTATTCGGTCTTTGTCCAATTTAAAACTCTTGTTGAATTTTTTTTCAATTCTCCATTAAAACTCTGTATAGTGATAATGGTGGAGAGTTTCTCAAACTTAAACCCTATTTATTAAAGGCAGGCATCTCTTGGTGTATTTCTCCACCTCACACTCCCCAGCATGTCGCTTTAGCTGAACGCAAACACCGCCATTTAAGTGAAATGGCTCGTACTCTTCTTCATACTGCTAATCTTCCTTTCACTTTTTGGAGTTTTGCTTTTCAAACAGCAGTATACTTGATTAATCGTCTGCCACTGTCAGCCAGTTCTCCTCAAACTCCATTTCAACTTCTTTTTAACAAAGACCCGAACTATCTCAAGCTTCGCACATTTGGTTGTGCTTGCTTTCCATGGAAAAGGCCATACACTGCTCACAAACTGCAACCTCATTCCAAAGAGTGTATTTTTGTTGGGTACTCCACACATCAAAGTTCCTACAAGTGCTTTGATCCTTCCTCTCACAAAATTTATCTCTCCCGCCATGTAATCTTCCATGAACATACATTTCCTTCATATTCACCTCCTTTCGTTTCTCTATTTGTCTCCTCTGCCTATGACAATTGTACCCTCGCTTCACTTATTGTAGTTCAACTTTTCCCATCTTCTTCATCTGTTTCTCCAACCCAACTCTGTCCCTCCTTGTCTCCATCCGAACCATCTACTGATTCCACTCGCTCCCTCTCTCAACCTCCCAACCACCCACCTACTACTTCACCTACTTCTCCTTCTCCACCTACAAACCGTGCCCATTCTATGACCACCAGGTCCATGAACCAAATTTACAAATATAAAAATCTAAATCTCACTACTCTTCATCCAGCTCCAGATACACTTGAACCAAAATCTGTTAAAGCTGTCTTTTATGATCCTAAATGGAAACGTGCCATACAGGATGAATTCTATACCTTACAATCTCATTCCACCTGGACCTTGGTACCCCCTCAACCTCACATAAAACCAATTGGTTCCAAGTGGATTTTTCGAGTCAAACTCAATCCTGACAGCTCCATCTCTCGCTATAAAGCTCGGTTGGTTGCCCAAGGCTTTGCTCAACGGCCTGGCTTAAACTATCATAACACCTCTAGCCCTGTCATCAAGCCTGAAACTATTAAAATTGTACTAACAATTGCTGTGTCGCAGGGCTGGCATCTACATCATTTGGACATAAACAATGCCTTCCTCAATGAAGTTCTCCATGAAACTGTCTACATGAAACAACCTTGTGGTTTTGAGGATGCTACCTATCCAAACTATCTCTCCAAGCTACATAAGTCCATCTATGGACTAAAACAAGCTCCTCGAGCTTGGTACACTGCGCTTAGTGACTGTCTCCTAAAATTGGGATTTCGTAACTCCCAAGAAGATTCCTCTTTATTTATCCTATCTGACCATAACAATCTTATGTATATTCTCGTTTATGTTGATGACTTGATCATTACATGCTCTAATAAATCTCTTCTTAGCAGGATAATCAAGGCTTTGTCTGTTGTATTTTCTCTCAAAGACCTTGGGGACTTATCTTATTTTCTTGGTGTTGAAGTTACTAATACACCACAAGGACTACTCCTCTCACAATAGAAGTACATTCGTGATCTCTTGGAATGAACTGGAATGTCCGGCGCTAAGAGTGTGAACACTCCTCTTCCTGCCCATTTCCATACTTCCTCCACTGATGGAACGCCTCTCATTGATCTTACCGAGTACAGAAAGATTCTAGGTAGTCTTCAATATCTTAGTATCACTCGGCCTGATCTTCAATTTGTGGTCAATCGAATGGCGCAATTCATGCACTGTCCCACAGATACTCATTGGTCCTTACTCAAGCACCTTCTTCGCTACTTGAAAGACACTCACAATTCTGGCACATCAATTCTCAAATCTTCATCACTCACTTTGAGTGCTTATTCTGACTCTGATTGGGTGGGTAACCCTGATGATCGTTCATCAACATCTGCATACTTGGTACTTCTTGGCTCCACTCCGATTTCCTGGAAATCGCAAAAACAACGTGCTATTGCTCATTCATCAACTAAAGAAGAATACAGGGCACTTGCCACTACTGCCTCAGAGGACATTTGGCTCCAACATCTCTTATTTGAACTTCATTGGTCGCTATCTACTTCCCCCATAATTTATTGTGATAATTAAGGTGCAACAAATCTGAGTCAGAATCCTGTTCTTCATTCTCGCATGAAACATATTGCTTTGGATATTCATTTTGTTCACAAACTGGTCAATGAAGGCAAGCTCACTGTCCAGAAAATTTCTACTGAGCATCAACTTGCAGATCTGATGACCAAATCTCTGCCCAAACAAAGATTTTCAACTTCGTGTTCCAAGATCAGGGTCACTCAAATTCCCCCTCTCTTGAGGGAGGGTAAAGAGAATAACCATGGCCCATCAAGATTATTCAGCCCATATGATTCAATTAGGACATGAGACAACAGATAGTTGTCAAATCCATGTCAGTAGCCATTGTATCTTTGGTTCCCTTTCAAATGTCTTCTTCTATGTATAAGTAGTTGGTTGGTGCAGTGTTGTTAGAATCGCATGAATCGCGATTCAATTCATGTGATTCGCTTCGATATTTGAAGGGAACGATACAAATCGGCATTGGAATTGAAAATCTATAAGAATCGCCCGATTCATGCTCTGAATCGCAAGAACCGTTTCAAATAGCATGTCTTTCGATTCTTCTTTGACAAGGACGAAGTGGGCTAATTATTTTTTTTAAAAAAAATCCATCAAAACAACGTCGTTTTGATGGATTTGTTTTAAAATTTTTGAAAGTGAATAGTGAGATGCATCTGCACGTCCTTTTCAATTCCCAAAAGTTAATTCCCATGTGTCAAATTTCAATTAAACCTTATAAAAGGTGTTTGACTATTTGAGGCCTCTTCTAGTCTCCTAGTCTCCTACTACAAAACCCACACAATTACTGCCTACCCTACAATTCTTCTTTTGTGGCTAGTAGTCAGCCATCGTGAATCACAGATTTGTCTTCTTTTGAGTAGGGGTGTAAACGAGCCGAGCCGCTCGTGAGCGGCTCGGCATTCGGCTCGAAAAAAGCTCGTTCGTGTTCGGCTCGATTCATAAATGAGTCGAGCTTGAGCTTCATTTTAGAGCTCGATTCATAATCGAGTCAAGCTTGAGCATCACGAAGCTCGGCTCGTTAAAGCTCGCGAGCTAGCTCGTTGGCTCGGCTCGATTATATTAATATTGTTAGCTATTTTCATAATTTTGAAAATATTTATATAACATAAGTATATAACTCATGATAATATAACCCTAACAACTATAATTTAAGATTACTCATGCTTATATAACCCTAAACCCTAAACTTCTATGATATTGTTAGAGTTTGTGACCTGAATGTAGTTGAAACCCTTTTTTTGGGAATTTTTTGGGGGTCTGTGATAGGAGCGAAGGGACCGGGCCGATAGGCCCTGGACCGTGCAACGCCCCCGCGGTATGAACCTTTTGTGATTAGGGTTTCAACTAGTATTTATTCATTGTAAAGTTGTCACTCAGTATCTCTTGTAACAGATATAACATAACTCTTGATTAGACAACCCTAAAGCATATATAATATAATATAAATCACGATTAATTGATTATACAAGTTATAATGCTAAACCCTAAATTCCTATAGTCCTATGATATAATCTTGAATCTAGGGGTGAATTTAGGAATTTAGGTTAGGGAGGACTTCGAATATTGGTGTTGTGATTATACAACCCTAAACCATAAACTCCTAAGTCTCCTATAATATAACATAACTTGTGATTATATAACCCTAAACCCTAAACTAGTGCAATAACCCTAAATCATATATACTATAACACAACTCATGAATACATAAGTCATAACGCTAAATCCTATATAATATAATATAACTCATGATTACTTTTTTTGAGAAAAGATTTTCATTAAATCATATTAACACAATATTAGTTATTATTTAACGTATATAACTACATAACAAATGTAATAGGATATCATGTAGGTTTATTATCTCAACTATATAATAATATAATAAAGTTAATACAAGTATTACTATATGAATCCATAAATTGAAATTTCAAAATACCAAGATATTAATTAAAGCCCTAGATGGGAATCCCTAACAAAGCCACAGAGATTCCAGCCGCCTTAGTCCTCACAAGTCACGCTTGGTACGGTGGTACCCCTTCATGCTTCATCCTTCGACTCCCGTCGGCGCTCCCTCTCCCACTCCCGTCGGTGCAGCCTCTCCCACTCCCGTCGGTGCTGCCTCTCCTACTCCCGTCGGTGCTGCCTCTCTCTTGTAAGATTATCTTTGTCTCTGTTTGCTTTCCTCACTCGTCTTTAATCTCTGTCGTTTTCTTTTGTTCATTTTTTTTATGGATCTCGTCTTCGATCTTTGTTTGCTCGATAACATAATCATGTTATATTCGTCCTTGGCTTACATAATCATGTTCCAACTAGTAGCTTTGCCGGCATGACATTTGTTTATAATCAAAGTAGAACTAACCTCCTTTAATTTGTCATTTTTGACCAACAATTGAAGAATTATTCAAGTTCAAACAAAACTGCCCATTGCATGATGTTATACAAGCAGTAGCGCATGAAACAAATAATTAAATTGATTTGATCTTTTGTGGCTGAGTGAGGATTATTTTATGACAGAGGAAATCTATTATGCATATATTTTGGTTTTAATTCAAGTTAATTATGTCTTTGTTCCATGAATTTCGTTAGCATGGAGAACCAAACAATGAACTCCATTTCAGTGAATGGATCTACCCAAGATTCGACAACGAATCCTATACTGGACAACTCAAGTGGTCATGATGCCAACGAGGGGAGCAAGAATGCAGAGGAAAATCCTATTGAGATTGAAGATGATCAACAAGAGAATCATTTTGAGCAAAAGAAGAGGAAGAAAACATCGAAAGCATGGGATGAATTCAAAGAAATCGTACTTGCGGATGGTAGTAAGAAGATGGAATGCATTCATTACAAACATCGTCTTGGCGTTGTTAAATCGGGTGCTACAACACAGTTTAATCGACACTTGAAGAATTGTGTTCGACGACAAATTTTCATGAGGGGACAGCAGCAAATTTCAATCACTACAGTTACTGTAAAGTCAGAAAGCGTCAGTGCGGTCCAAAACTTCAAATATGAAGAGGCAAAGGTTAGAGAGATTTTTTCTCATATGATTCTGGTGCATGAGTTACCATTTTCTTTTGCTGAATATGATGTGTTCAATTTGTTGATGAGAAATGTGTCTTCTAATTGGGAAAATTTTAGTCGAGCAACAGCTAAAAAACTTTGTGTTAGTAGCTATGATCTTGAGAAAAACAAGATAAAGACTCTATTGAAAAGTGTGAATAGAGTTAGTGTAACAACTGATTTGTGGAAGTCGGATCAAAATATCCAATACATGGTTGTTACTTGTAATTTTGTGGATTCTCAATTCAAATTACAGAAGCGTATATTGAACTTTATTGATGTTCCTCCTCCACATACTGGGATTGTTATTTGTGATCAGTTGAAAAAGTGCTTGCATGAGTGGGGAATTGAGAAAAAATTTTGGACTATTAAGTGGATAATAGTCCACTGTAAGATGGTCAATTTTTTCATGTAAGATGTTGTGCACGTATCTTGAATATTTTGGTGCAAGATGGTTTGTCTCAAATTGGGAATGCTATCAACAATGTCCGTGAAAGTGTGAAGCATATTTCAAAGTTTGTTCATCGTCTTCATATATTCAGTGACATTGCTAATAAGTTGAAATTGCCTAGGAAGAAACTTGTTTTGGATTGTAGCACCAGGTGGAATGCAACATACGCAATGTTAGTTGCTGCCTTTGAATTAAAAGATGTGTTTCCACGGTATCAACAAGGGGATCCAAGTTACATGTATTTGCCTTTGGAGGATGATTGGAAAAGGGCTAAAATTGTGTGCTCATTTCTTGAAGAATTTGACGAGGTTACAAAGATTATTTCAGGTACTGAATATCCAACTTCAAATTTATTTCTTCCTAAACTTTGGAATATAAAAAAAAGAGTTGGATAAAGAAGCTAATAGCAATGATGAATATATGAAGATGATGGCTACAAAAATGAAGGCAAAATTTGACAAGTATTGGGGTGAATGCAATTTATTGATTTCCATTGCAGCAATCTTGGATCCTAGGAACAAAATGAAACTTATTGAATATTATTTTCCTGAGATATACTCTCCTAGTGATTCTTTAAGGTATGAGATTGAAGTTCGTGATACATTGTTCAAGTTGTTTGATGAATATGTTGAGGCTCACAAACAAAGTAATGTCAAAAGCTAGTTGCAAGCGGAAGGTGGTAAGATTGCTTCAAGCTCATTTGGAAAAGGAAAAGTGAGGGGAAGGGCACAATTTGATAGTTTTATTCGAAATGTTGATTCTATTCACTTGGCTAAATCAGCATTGGATATATATATTTGGAGGAAGGTGTTCATTTGCATAATGTAGATATATATCCTCCATTTGATGCTTTGGATTGGTGGAGCAAAAACAATTTGAAATATCACATTTTTTCCAAGATGGAATGTGATATTTTATCTATACCTATTACTACTGTTGCTTCGGAATTGGCTTTTAGTGCTGGTGGTAGAGTTATTGAGCCACACCGTGCATCTTTGGGTACTGATACTGTTCAAGTCTTAATGTGTGGTTGTGATTGGCTTAAAGATTACTATGGCATCAAAAGGAAAGGAAAAGTAAGTTTTGAACTTCTTTTAAAACATTATTTCTTTTATAGTGTGTGATAGTGATATTGAATATAACTTACTAATGTTTTTCTTTGCATGATAACTGATAAGGTTGGCAATGGCATCATTGAGTTTTCCCTTCCATAAGCTTGAAGACAAAGTTGTGGCATATCACAATTAACGGTTAGTCTTGAATCTTGATGTATTTACATTTGTTTCCATAATTTTTTTCCTTTTTTATTTTTGTTGAAGTTGCAAATTTTAGTAACACATTCTATTTATAAACTTTTTTCAGCTGCAGGAGCAGGAACTAGGAAGATGGAATGTTGTCATGTTGGAAGTTGTTATGGTTTTGTTATTTAGTTTTTGGAGATGATGAACATTTTGATTAATATTGTTTATTTGTTTGGGTTTTGAATATTAGCTTTGCTGTTGGTTTAGTTTTTGGAGGTGATGAACATTTTGGTTAATATTGTTTATTTGTTTAAGTTTTGAATATTAAATTTGTTGTTGGTTTTGGTTTTGAATATTAATCTTGTCGAGCTTGTTAATGGATTTACCAAGATTTAAACGAGCCGAGCTCGAGCTCGACTCGTTTATGAATGTTTCGAGCTTTTAATGAGTCAAGCTCGAGCTATCTAAATCACTTATCGAGCCGAGCTCGAACGTAAATTTTATCTCGAGTCGAGCTCAAGCTCGAGCTTCTCATATTTGAACCGAGCCGAGCTTGAGTACCTCAAAGCTCGGCTCGGCTTGGCTCGATTACACCCCTAGTCTTCCTTCGTCTCCAGTCACTTCTGTTCTTGTTCGTTTGCCTCCGCCTTCCTTCGTCTCCAGTACGATTATTTCCCACATCATTTAGTTGATCTGATTATTTTGTCTTCCAGATTAGTTAAGATTTATCAAATAAACTGGTTGCAAACTAGTTATTTTGTCTTTCAAATAAACTGGTTTCATGTTGTATTTTCGACTGAGATTTTCTATCATTGTGGCTTTTTTCAGGGATAGAAAGCAAGAGCAGGAAGTCATTATTATTATTGAGTCGCGTGAAAATGGATAGTTGTTCCAAGAGAGAGAGAGATGATGAGCTAGTCCATGTGTCGTCTATGGAGAAAAGCCTTGAATTAAAGCACAGTCCACCAGGTGTTCAAGAATGGTCCATTTTGTCTCTCTTTTACTTTCTATGATTTTAAGTGGCATTTTTATTATCTCAAATGGGTTGTAATAATCAAGAAAATTTGAAAAATCCATTGTTCTGTAATGGGATATCTGGACTGAGGATTTTGTTTTGCAAACATCCATTGCCCTTCTTTCATTTGCTTCTGCAGACTCACGAATACATCTTCTAATTCCAAAGAGGTTCAAAACAAGAGAGTGCAATAGCCGGATGTGTTGGGTGTGGTTCATGACATTTTTGGACAAGGGAGAGATGAGGCGCGACTTCGAGAACAGTGGAGCGATATTTGCTACTTCGAGAAGAGAGGAAGAGGCACGATGGAGATGAGGAGCGAACGCAGGAGGAGAGGAGTGTTTCGCCGTTGGATCTAAGTTATTAGGAATGAACGGCCAGTTACTTCAGCTCAAATACACTTATTTGAGCTGCAGCCCATAGGAGTATATATATATATATATTGAGTCATAAAACGGCTTATCGCTTAGTGGTTGGAGTCTTTTATTCTCACCTGGAGGTCAGTAGTTTGAATTCTACCTAAAACAAGTTCAAAAAATAATTTTATAATTGATGTCAATGAACCAAAATGGTTCAAAGTGGCTGGTTTAACCGCAAAATTGAACGGTTCAGTGAAAAATATCCAGTTGAAACATCCATCATTTCACAGATCTTGCATCACCGGTTCACTGGTCTCGCACCAAATCGGAGAGAAGACTAGAATTTGTAGGACTACTCAATCCGGTCCGATTTTAATAACCTTGCTCTTGTGTATTTTCATTTATCTAACTATCTTAGACTAGGGTAGCAACCAGATGCTCTTCGGTATATTGTGGTGACCACTTGGTCACATGCCCTATGATAGGCTACTCCCCTGAAAAGTTAATGGACTCGTGTCTTCATGTGATAGAAGGGATATTTTGATACTATCAATAATAATAAAATAAAAATAATTAGAGACAAAAGAGTTTATAGTGATTCTGTCTATAAATCAAAGACTTACATCCGCTGTGAAAAGCCCTCAAAATTACATTTTCATTATGCATTCTTGACATAAAATTTACAGTCAATTCTTTTTTATAGAGAAATACAAAACAAATTCAATATTATCTAACATAACCAAATGATAAGATATGAAATCAAACATAATTTTACATAATTTTAGTTTGATTCTTATCTTATCTCTAATAATAAAAAAAATCGATATAAATCACTGGAAAATAGAAATATCTACCATTTACTAATTTTAAAAATGTTTGCTTATAATTTTGGTCACTAAAAGTTAAAAATTCCGACCGTATACTCATTTTGAGAGAGTAAAATAAAGTGAATTTTATTTTCTTAACCAATATAGAACTATGAAAGAAATATAGAAGCTGATTTCGTAACTAATACACACCATATATATTATTTGTGTCTAAATTTAAGGAATAGTATATTACTTATTTACTAATCTAATTTTAGATTCCCTAATTACACCAATCAATACAACTAACTAAAACCTTTAGAGAAAAAATAGTAATCCAACTAATTACCCTAATAAAAACCTTGAATAGACAAAATATATGCTGCTAAGGCTGTCCGTTGAAGATATTAAATATTTCCTTGAAATAAACTAACCCATCAAATTTATAATAATTTTTATTTAAAAAGAAAAAATATACATTCAGACTTGAACACTTCCATAAGAAATAATTTGA
The DNA here is from genome assembly GCA_963580455.1 of Euonymus europaeus. NCBI lineage: Eukaryota > Viridiplantae > Streptophyta > Magnoliopsida > Celastrales > Celastraceae > Euonymus > Euonymus europaeus. The sequence continues at coordinate 8,012,163 of OY756957.1, read as the reverse complement.
ACAAGACTAATGTTGATCTAACAAACACACATGGGGATAGACTGGGGGTGGATAGGAGAGGGGAGGACTCCATTTGTGTACTCTACATTTTGTATAGTAAAATCTTTCTTCACTCGTAGATGTAGATCGTTAAAAAACAGAAACTTAATGATATATTTCGTGGAAAATAAGGACACCAATAAGAAAATCATGCATATTTATTCAATTATTGTGAGGCTGTATTTGTATTGGAAGACCATGCACGGGGATAGTTGCCACTGTACAAACATTCTTCTCATCTGGAATCATATTCTGCCATTTGAATCTTGTCACCACATTCTGCATGAACGTGAGAATGACTACTCGTGCATACTCTTTGCCTTGGCACATATGAGGACCTGCCCCAAATGGTACAAAAGTGTATGGTGCAGGTCCATCGCCTTCAAATCTAGATGGGTCGAACTTCTCTGGATCTTTGAAATACTCTGGATTCTTGTTTGTTGAATGCACTGTCCAATAGGCCTGAAAACAAAGCAGATTGATTGCAATACTAGAATTTAACTAATAACCATATATAATTTGATTTGCCTAACAATATTATATATATATATATATATAGATAGCTAGATAGATACCTTCCATCCTTTAGGAATAGTGAAACCTTGATATGTGAAGTCAGTTATGGCTACTCTGAAGCTTCCCTGAGCTGGTGATGCAAGCCTCATTGACTCACATGCAACACGCCATGAATACTTCATCCTTTGAATATCGTCCCAATTCAACACTAGTTCAGCTCCTTTTGAATTTGCAATCTCCATTTGTTCTGTTAATCCAATGGAAACATCATTAATAATCCATTGCCACCATCAATATCATGTTGTCAATACATACATACTCCCTTCATCCCTATTTGATATACTACATTTTTATCTTAGTTTGTCCCAATTATAACTCACTTAGTAAAAAAATCACTAGTTTACTAATATATTCTCATTTACAGTGCATGTTTATTAACAAATTACATTAAATTATAGCAATAATAAGATGAGAATGTAGTAGTTGAAGGGTATATTATGAAAAAATCAACTAAATTTATTATTTTAAATTGATGATATTAATTGAATTTTTTTTAATCAATGTGAAAAAGTAAATGAGCGTATCAAATAGGGAGTATATTAATATAGATTTTATTGAGCTTTAATGAATGTAAGAAAAATTAATTGGAATTAATAGGGTAGAAAGCGACAAATGTGCTTCCACATCACTTCAATTAAAGTACCACCAAAGCAATGATCTTGTGCCAAATGTGTTTCACGTGTTGCAATTATTATGTACTTTAATTAAATCACAATCATTCATGTGATTCATTTATGTCAAATTGTCTCTCATTTTATTTCATTATGATTGTAGTTTAAAATGAAAAACATTTCAATTTATAATTATTGCAAAAACACTCATCCGAGTGAAGCCTCATTTATGTCAAATTATCTCTCATTTTATTTCATTATGATTGTAGTTTAAAATGGAAAAAATTTCAATTTACAATTATTGCAGAAACACCCATCCGGGTGAAGCCTCATTGTTTCACTCATTACTGCAAACATCGAAGTCTGAAGTCGCTAGTCATTCTATCTTTTTTTTAAAAAAAAAAGAAAAAACTTATTTATAAAAAAAAAAAATTCTTTCATATTATGTCAAAACAGTGAAATATAATTGTGATAGAAAGCAAGAATGATAAATTACCTTTCAGGACTTCGTTGTAGACATGAGGATTTTCTCCAAGGTATTTGAGGATGGACGTTATGGCACTGGTTATTGTGTCATGGCTAACGAAGAGCAAAGCCACAAGTGCAGTGGATATCTCTTCATCTCTGAATATAGCCTTTCCATTCTCATCCGATATAAGCAGCATTCGAGTCAAGAAATCGGGCGACGAAGTGTCTGTGTCTTCAGATAACTCCAATTTCCTCTTTTTGATGATGGAAAACAGATTCTCATGTATGATTTTGCTCGCTTTTAGAGCTCGTCGATATGGCATGCCTGGAAAATTAATTGGAATCGACAACATGCCCTCTACTAGTTCAGTGAAAGGCTGTTCGATGCCAATTATGTCCTCTGGCTCTTGGACTCGAAAAAACAATCGACACGCCAAAGTAAGTGTGAGTTTTTTTATTAATGGAAGAGCCTTCACTCGTTTGTATGGCGACCAATCAGTCTCCAAGTGTTCTCTTACCATAGAATCCATTATTGGTACGTATTGATGGAGAGCACTGGTCCTGAGGAATTGAGGCACCATGCGACGGGTTTTGTCCGCCACGACTTTAAAATCGACAGCAACATTCGTACCAGCACTGCTCATAGCTTTCACTAGGGAATGTGGATACCATAATTTGAGATACTTGTTTGCACTGGACAACAAGAATTTGTTCCCAGTATCACCGCAGAAGACAACGACATCTTGTCCTAGCAACGACGTTTTGAACACATCTAGCATGTATTTTTTGCTTCTTTCATTGATGAACTTGTCGGGCTCACCGCGCATTCCTGCCATCAAGAACTCCAGTGTTTCGCCGAGAATCGGCCATCCTTTCTTGCCAGGAGGGAGATTTTTGGTTTTGCTTGATTTCTGTTTGTAGATGAAGATGATCAAGAGAATAGAAGAAAGGATGAAGATTGTGAGGTGGAGAAGATAGGGAGAGAGTAGATCCATGGCTAGCTAACATGAATTATTAATGATAAGAAGGTGGAGGAGGAGTAAGTATAGATTACTTATGAAATTTGTAAGGTAGTTTTTCAAATTACTATGGCCATATTACCTTTGTTGAATTGAAAGCTATTCATGATGTCATAATTTTTGGCTTGCTCTCTAGGTTACAATCATATGCTCGTTGAGCCTAACTCTTTAGTTGTCTTTAACATTCTATATTTTGATGTGAAATATCTTTAAAAACTTTTCTATTTAAAACAACAAATTAGTACCATATGTATTATTAAACTGTTAATATTCATGTACATTTTTAGCATGCTTTTCAAGAAATAAATTTTGTTTCTGATTGTATCGCTTCAAAAGCCTCGAATAGTAGATCTTCTAAAGTGTCTTGTAAGTTCATTGATATTCCTCGAAAAGCCAAATGCATTTTAAAGTTGGACCAAATGGGTGTTCCATTGTTGAGACTAAAAACTTGTTAATGTTCCTTGGTTTTATGTCATGTTACTTCTCTTTATTTTGGCTTGATTAATTCTATTGTTTCCTTTTATTTTTCAGCTCTTGTTGTATTGTGTGCATCCTTGTCATGGGTTTGACTGTATGTCCCTTCATTGTAAACCCTCGAAGAAAGAACTTTTCTTATCTATGATATAAAATTTATTGTTCAAGGAAAGAAAACGCAAAATAAAAAGTGATTATTGGAAGAAGTAGGTAAATAAGCACTAATACTGGCTCAGGTACACATACAGAATGTGAAAAACGATTGGAATAAAGTCATAGTAATTAGCTAGTAGGTTACGAAAGCTTAATGAGTGGAGATGCATCAAAGTCTTGCGTACAAGATGGTTGGTGGTAGAGATTTCATGCATTGACCAGTCATAAAATTTTAGGAATCAGAAACACTCAAAGAAAAATACTCCACCAACATTGTACGAATTTACATTCGAGTTATGTGGTGGGGTTAGTTAGTTTGGGCTCGATTGTTCCAATTCTACCGTGATTAGGCATGCTGGCACACAAGTATGGTCACATGCAGGAAGTCGTCTTACCAACATGTGTATTGCCTTTGTTCTATAATGCTTCTTTGCCACCTACTTCCACAAAGGGTTGATTTTTTGTGATGGCGGCTATATAGTTTTTGCAACGTATATTGGCATTTGTTTTTTTAATTGGATGTTCCTCAAGAGTCTGAAAATATATTATTGACTTTTACCATTATATTTCACATTTTATTATCATTTTTGTAGAAATCATTAAGACATGTTCACATTAGACCTCATCCTACACCATAAACTTGGGTATGTGAGTCCCCCATTGTATATGTTGTAGATGCCCGAAATTCACAATCACCAAGTACGGTGTCTCGGCCGATTTTGAGAAAGAAATTTTAAAGAAGTCGTCACCAATTGTAATAGGTGCTTTTGGTCACTATAAAAATATCTTGGTCTACAAAAATTCAGAGAAAATTTGTAAGTGAGTTTGTTACTTATGTGGAAGGTTTAAGGCACCCCACACCTTCTGTTTTAAAAATAATTGTTAATTTAATTTTTATTATCCCATTAAATGATTACTTCAATTTAAGAAATCCAACCATGCCATTTTAAAAATATATGGAGCATAATATGTATATAAATGGGATATGAAAATTATATCAAAAGTATAGTATTGAGGTTTATAGGACCCTTCCATCCAATGGTTAAATTCCCATGAAACGCTCTCACCTCAAGAATTTGTCCGAAGGTGCATTCAATGCATTTCACAAATTAATTTCATCATCGATTAAGACTTTCAATATAACCTTTATACCTAAATAAAATATACAATATGGATTTTGAAGAATAAACAAATAAATAAAAATAAAAAGTGTTGAGAACTAAGATTATATTTCGTGGACTACACGATATTGAAATTTTCGCTAGTCCATATTGAAACACATTAACACTTTAAATCAAACAATTTAAACACAGTCAAATATCACGGAAAAAGCACACTTCAAATAAAACACATTATTAACAAATAATAATCATACATGGAAGGATCTCGATTCCCATTTTTATGTGGATGATTTATTACCGAAGAAGAATTATTATATTGAAGGCTCCACGTTAGACTTCATGAAACCCTTTTTCATCCAATTGTTTGGATTCCATGAAGATCATTTTCCTCAAGAATCTTTTCGGGAGAGCATCCAATGCTTCCCAAATTGGTTTTATCCTTCGACAAAACTTCCAATTTATTAATTGGCCTTGATGAACAAATACTAAACCAACCAAAATGAACTCAATTTTTTCCTTGTTAGATAACAATGTATCATATAGACAAGTAGAATCAAACATCCCTCCACCCAAAGAGACAAAAACTTGAAAACCAATTCAATTTATTTCATGTTAGATAACACAGTTTCATATGGAGAAATAAAATCAAACATCTCTCAACCCAAGGAGACAATAACTCAATGAACAAATATTAGCCCAACTGAAATAAACTCAATTCATTTTATGTTAGACAAGAATATTTCATATAAATAAAATCAAACATTCCTTAACCGAAAGAGAAAATATCTGCATATCCATATTCATGTCACGTAAACTAAATTCTTTTTTCTCTCTTATTCTCGACCAAAATATCAAAGCAACATATCACAAAATACATAGACTATGGCTAAAGAGAATTTATCAATGTATATTATCCAACAATAAAAATGTGTTAAAATACAAAACGAATCAAAATGGTAATATGGTTTAGAAGGTATAGATCCCTGTAAAATCTCGAACCAAATTGCAAGTTTATACCGAGTGAAAGTGACAAAAATCTCATGGAAAACTTTAGCCCAGTCAAACTTTTATTTCCTAACGGCCCATTGGCCTATGCTTGTGCAAGGCTAATCTAACGACCTGGGATGGGCCCATGTGTTGGATTAAGTTTTTTAGGCTATGGCTTGGGTTAATGAGACAAGTGGGCTTATGCTCAACTTAAGCTAAAGGGCCTATTTTTTTTCCCTATGATCATGAGCCATGGTCATAGTAATTGGGCTTTGGGTTTGGGCAAAAAATGGGGTACAACACATAGAAATTTTGACTTTAGGTGAGCAATAATAATCTTCAAATAGTCCGAGTTGCTTCAAGTCCTGCACAAATCTCCATCAAAAGAGTCGTTAGAACCCAAGGACTGGATTTGAGGGGTCTGACAGTTGGGGCTCCGATGATCAAGTCAAATCAAGGATGAAAAAACATTGATTGTGGTAGAGATCGAGAAAGAAATGACAGTGTTTGGGGATGTTCTGGCTGAGAGAGTTAAGATATAAGTATTGTTAATGTGGTGATGGTTTCAAATGCGCATCCCAATCTCCAGAGGAGCAAGAGATTATTAATAGTGTTTTGTTTTACTAAACTTAGTTAGTAAGGGCCCTAAGATCTTTTGATGTGGAATAGATAGGTTTGTCACTGAAGTGAAAAAGTTGCATAGGAAGTGACATCTGCTTTATAGATAGTCATCCAAACCAGAAGTTTATGTTCAAAAGGAGTACAAGGACATTAAATGAAAGCACAGAGGTTGAATAAAGGAAATGGTACCTGCAGTCTGACAGGTGTGTTAGACTGATTACCTTGGCAACGTGAAAGTATCTCCCGATGAGGTCTATCAAGGCGAGCTCCATGGTACCCGTGGTATGAGCTTCAATTCAGGAAAGTTGAGATCTAGGATCTCCAGGCCTTCCTATTGGGCTTTGAGCCTCCGGAGTCGGAGTATAAATTGGGCTACGATATGGTCAAAGTTGACTGGACCTCTAACCAAGCAAGCGTTGTTTGGCTTATTTTCATCAATACAGCTTGTCCCGCACTTCTTGAAGTAAGTTTGACTTGGTTTATTGCAGTTTCTTTGCTTTCCTTACTTTTTTGGTAGGTTAGTTGCTGGTTGGTTTTTGGTTGCCCTAGTTTGTCAGGGTTGTTGTTTCATGTAAATATTCTTTTCTGGCTTTGCCAGTCTTGTGATTTTTTTGCTCAGTTTATATACTTACATTTCTGATCAAAAAAAGTTTGACTTGGGTCAAGGAGTAGAGTCACAATTTCTGTTTAATAATAACTACACAAAATATGTTGAAGTACTGAATGACGAGCTACCAAGAGGCCAGCTATGTGATTTGCTTGTAATAAATAGAGGCAAATTTGTACTAGAAGAGCTTCCAAGAGGTGAGTAGTATATGATGGAGCTGCCAAGAGGCCAGCTGCATACGATGAAGTTGCCGATAGTTGAGTAGTATATGATAAAGCTGTCAAAAGGCGACTTACGTGCATTCATTTCTGCGCAAATGGAAAATAATTGAAAATTATACTCATTACCATAAATATAGGGATATAGCTATCAAAATACCGTTCTCTCTAAGGACACTTCCAAGAGCCACTAACAGCCAATACATCTGCACGTTATCCAAGAAATATTAATGACGCTAAGATGCAATTTAGACATTTCCCATATAAATCATAGTTTCTGTCCAATTCGGGACGACATGCTATAGTGATTACGTCCTGTAGTAGTCAGATCTTACCTCATGCCCTATAAAAGAGACACCTCGTAAAGTGTGAAAATAATGATGACATTAAATTTGTTACATGCTCTATGAGAAGTGTAGACGCACTGAGTCAAACTATAAATAGGGGATTCCAAACGACATTCTTCACTTTTCACTCACAATTTTAGAGTTCCAACAAGGTACTTAAAAGTCTCTGCAAACTCCTTTCTTACTTCTCTTCCGATGAAGTTTATTACCAAGGTTTTAGTCTCTATTAATGGCCTTTGGAAGAGAGAACTTTGATGGCTCCCAGGTGGAGGAAGCAACACATCTAGAAAGTCTAGTGGAGGCCAGCCTCTTACCATTAGAGTGAAATCCAACGAGTAAATATCGCGAGAGCGACATTACATGGCTGAGGAACATCTGCAAGATATCGACGTCAATAGAAATCAAGATACTCGCTTTAGTAGAGAGGGTGGACTTTGTCATCCCTGACTTTACAACGATGTACCAGATCATGTTTAATATCGGTTGTTGACTTCCTGTCTCCAGCTTGCTCGCATAGATGCTTCGCCACTTTGAAATCGCGCCAAGCCAGTTGCTACCTAATGTTTTGAGAATCATAATTGGGATTCAAAGCATGGCGGAGAACCTTGACTTAAGATTTGGTATGGAAGAATTCTGAAGTGTTTACCATATTAAGAAGCATAGCGAAAAGATAGGGAGGTACTTTCTCTCAAAGAGAGCTGGAGCTCTAGTACTAGTACGTACTAGACCTCGTACGATCACGAGGAGTACTAGAAGACAAAGTTTTTCTTCGTGAGAGGACCTCTAGTGTTTGGAAAAGAAAAACGAATCCCATTAGAGTGGCGACTAGGGAGAAGTGAGTGCTTTTTCAACATGCTTTAACTATATTTGTAATTTTAATTTTGAATTTTGTCTTCTCCACCTAAAGACCAAAATTTAAAGAAGAAAAAAGGCAGGAGAGGCGCAGTCATTGTATCCACTGCAGACTGTCAGGTAGCCATTTTCGCCGAGAGAACTAAACACTTGGCGAGCTCTGAAGACATTTTCTCCACACCCTTTTCTAATGGAAGTGGCGAAAATGAGCGCGCCAGAAGAGGGAATCGACTAGAGTTCAGAAGAGAATAAGGGTGATTGGACCCTCAGAGACATATACTGCTTTGTCGTTCTCAACTGACAAGGCGAGGTCCACATTTGCACTTGTTCTCTACAATAGATCAATCTCCACTTTCCTATAGATATGACATTTTTAGGGTGTAGGTAGCTGCCCTCGAAGATAAAGAAGTTTGTCCTCCCAAAAGACAGATTTGCATTAGGAAATATGACAAACTTGGCAGTCGTAGACCTTTCCCTCATGAAGATGACTAAGGTAACTAGGAGGCTTTCCTCACCTTGCATTATTGTCTATTTGGTTTTACTTCTAAGTACCCAACTTTATCAATGTACACCCTCAGACGATGACTAGCCTGATATACGATCGACGAAACGTGGCGAGGGCTTGTGATCAAGGCGGTCAGCTGAGATAACCAAGCATCAAATTGGAGAAGAAGAGTAAAGCAAGAATAGCTGTAGAGAAGGAAGCCAAGCACAAAGCAGAATCAGTGATGGATTCATGAGATGGAGAGCAACATCAACAACCTAGAAAACATAATAACCTAGTTGAATGCGCAAATGGCCGAGGCATCTGATTTAAACAACCAAACTGCAATTGAATGAGAGAACGCACGTGCTGAAATAGAGAATCTCAATGCGACTTTGCTTAAACTCAAAAAAGCTCAGGAGGAGGAGAACAAGAATTATGAGCAAAAATTGAAGGAGCTCTAGACAAAGCAAGGGGAAGAATTTAGCAAATTCAATGACTCTATGAACTCGCCCCTCACCAATGAGAAGCAATTACAAAGTGAAGTGAAGGGAATTAGAGTGATAATGATATCATAAATAAAAGCCTGCAGAGCTCGACTGTTGAGAGAGAGAGATAAGAAATTGAGAAAGAAAAAGAAGTTATGAGGCAAAAACTGCAATAGTTGGAGGATTGGTTGCAACATGGACCAAATTAGAACTGCTTCAAGACTTCGAATAAGGAAAATTCAACGACATGGACATTAAGAGTGAGATTGCCAATGCAAGGAGGTTCTAGAAGATGATGAAGAATAAGCCAAATCTTTAGCTGCTCGCTTGAATATCTAGACCTACTACCCTTTAGAACCATTTCATGTTTACTCTCCTACTTTTTATTTTTACTATGTTTCCAAGTTTAAATACGGTCATTAGGACAACTACTCTATGATGAAATATAAATTGTCATTTTAGATGCAAAAGTATGTAGTAGCAAACCAAATGTTAATTAGTTTCAAATAAATTTTTAGAAAGGACACATCTGTTGAGATCTTGGTACATATCTCAATCGGAATGTGTCCTAGAGTGGCAGTCCCCACTCTTCTCGCTGAATCGTAGATCGAGTTTGCAGCAACCAACCTTGTCCTCCAATTTGGATCTTATTAACATAAGAGAATTGGAAGTAACAAGATCAAATTCCACCTGAATCTATTAACAAAAGGTCAAACTGGTTGACTAACCTCCGACTAGTCATTAAAAAGCTTTAAGGATTACAAAGATGAAAACATACTAGAAACATAAACTTCAAAATGATACAATTTTAAGTGTATATCATTGCAACTGTCTCCTTCACATGTTTGGTCTGCAGCTTGTAAGCGCCCTGCCCCAAAGACCTGGCAATGTGGTAAGGCCCCTCCCAGTTAAGGCCCCGTTTGCCAACATTGAGCTCCTTGATGTTCGAAAAGACTTTTTGAGAATGCAATCTCCCTCTTTGAAGGTCCTAGCCTTCACAGTTATGTTGAAGTGCTCAGCTGCTTTCTTTTGATAAAAAGCTATTCTAACATAAGCTACTTCTCGTACCTCGTCAATGATATCTAAATTGTCACTAAGCTGCACTCTTTTTGATTCCTCGGTTGACCACTAATAGCGAGCTGAATGTAATCCAACCTCAACTGGAAGAAATTCCTCTGAACCATAGACAAGTAAGTAGCGGTGTCTCTAATAGATGACCTCGTCATAGTTCATAGCAGACTAGGTAACTTATCAGTCCATGCACTCTAAGATTTTTCCAAATGTTTCTTCATAGTATTCAAAACAATTTTTTTTGGATGCTTCAGCCTGCCCATTGGACTGTGGATACCTTGAAGTAGAGAAATTGAGCTTAATCTTCCAGGTTCTACAGAAGCTTTGAAAGTTTGGACTGATGAATTGCAAGCCATTATCAGTTACTATCTTGTTGAGCACCCTAAAACAAAAAATGATATTTTTCTAAGCACATTTTCTGACCTGAGCTCTAGGAAATTTTGGATAAGCTTCTGCTTCTATCAAGTTCATAAAATAATCTATCAAGGCAAAGAAGTACGTCCTTTGCCCAGATGCAATAGGTAGGAATACTACTATATCAATACCCCACTTCACGAATGGCCAAGGAGATTGAAAAGAGGTAAGCCTTTCTAAAGGTAAATAAGAAATTTGAGCAAAGCGCTAACATTTATCACACTTCTTCACATACTCCAGCACATTAGCCCCTAGAATGGGCCTGTAGTAACCCATTGTTAAACATATGTAAATGAGACTTCTTCCTCCAGAGTGATTTCCACACTCACCCTCATGGAGCTCCGCTAACACATACTCGGCTCTTTGCTTATCAATACACCAACCTTCGTGCTTCACAACGCTCTTGTGGCTATGTGCCGTCCATCAAATAGAGAATAAATTTGACTTGCCAATCATCTAATACATTATCCTCAATGGAAAAACTCATAGGCAGCACCTCAACACACTGCTCTTCGCCAATAGTACGCCACTGTAGATAAACTAAAGGGATCACACGTGGCTCACTAGTTCTGATTAAATACACTAAAGTCGCAAGCGCATCAACATAAGAATTTTCTACCCGAGGAATTTGAGACGATGAGAACTCTTCAAAGAAACCCGTAAGCTCCCTTACTACCTCGAAGTATGCCACCATCTTAGGTTCCTTTGCTTGATAATTCCCTTGTAGTTGATTTACAATGAGCTATGAGTTTGATAATACTGAAATACTTGACACATTTAAACTCTTGGCGAACTAGAGTCCAACAGTAAGAGCTACATACTCTGCCTCGTTATTGGTAGCTGTGAATCCACACCTAACCACCTATTGAATCAAATTCTCAAATACAGACTGCAAAAAAAAACGTAGACCATTGCCTTTGCAATTACTAGCTACATCAACCAATAATATCAAAGTATAAGATAGTTGTTTGGCACAGATTACCACATCTTTATCAACCTTCTCATCTAAAGTAAACTCAGCAATAAAGTCAGTCAACACCTGAGACTTAATGGTCGTCCTACGCTGATAGGAAATGTCGTACTCGCTGAGCTCTACAGTCCACTTGAACAACCTCCCAGAGAACTCGAGTTTATAAAGAACATTCTTCAGATGTAAACTTTGTTTCACTAAGATGGAATTACTTTGAAAATACGACCTAAGTTTTTTTGCTACTACCATCAATGCCAAAGCCAATTTCTCCATCTGATTGTACCTCATTTCAGCACATAACAAGCTTTTACTCATGTAGTACATATGCCACTGTCTGCTTCCCTCCTCTCTGACCAGAGCAATACTCACAACGGTTGATGACACAGCCAAGTAAAGATACAAATACTCCTTCCTAGCAATTGATTTTGACAACAATGGTAGCGATGCTAGGTATTGTTTGAACTGTTGAAAATCTTCCTCAAAGAGGTCCACTCAAAGTTGCTAGCTTTCTTTAGTGTCACAAATAGATTCTAAAATTTATCTAAAGACCTAGAAATGAACCTTCCCAAATCTGCTAACCTTCTAATAGTTCTTTGCACATCTTTGATATCATTTCGCGAAGGGAGATGAAGAACAGAACAAATATGATCTGGGTTTGCCTCAATACCCTTTTGCATGACTAAATAGCCTAAAGGAGCATTTCGCCGGGTTAAGCTTCATATTGTACTTCAAGAACATATCAAAAGCCTTCTATAAATGCTCTAAATGCTGAGTAGCTTGGAAGGACTTCACTAACATATCATCTATGTACACCTTCATAGTGTCTCCAAGTAATCCAACAAACATTTTATTTACCAAACGACATCAGCTTGTAACAATAAATGCCTCTTTCTATAATAAATGCAGTACTTTTTTGATATTCAGATGCATTAGAATTTGATTGTACCCCAAATAAGTGTCTATGAAGGAGAGAAGCTCATGCCTTGAAGTAGTATCTATCATCATGTCTATATGTGGTAGTGGGAAAAGATCCTTGGGATAAGCCTTGTTAAGGTCTGTGAAATCAATGCAAACCCTCCATTTGCAATTTTTCTTCTTCACTACCATCACGTTAGCAAGCCAATCAAGGTACTATACCTCCTTTAAAAAACTATTGTCCATCAACTCCTCTACCTCCGCGTTAATCACCTGGTTTATCTCTGGTGCAAACTTCCTTCTCTTTTGACGAACTAGAGGGTAGTTGGGATCAATTCTCATCTTATAGATAGCTACTGTAGGATCAATGTCGGTCATGTTGGCATGGGACCATGCAAAATAATGCTAACGTCTGGCAAAAAAACCTATAATTTGTACCTTTAGCTCTAGCGCTAGACATGCTCCAATGAACACTTTCCTTTTAGGGAACTCTAAGGAAATTTGGATTTGATCTAGCTCCTCCATCTCTGGTTCATTATCTGAGTAGCTAGAGCTCCCATTATGTAATTTCTATGTTGACTCTACAATTTTCTTCATAGAATTCTTGTAACTATTCCTAGCAGCTACCTGCTCGCCTTAGACCTCCATCAAGCCAGCAATGGTTAGGAAATTTAATAATTGATGGTAAGTGGATGGCACAGCTCTCATCTCACGGATACATGGGCAAGCAACCATCATATTGTAAGCATAGGGGCAATCCACAACCATAAATTTTGTTTGAGTATTTACTCCTTCAACATAGACTGGCAACGCAATGTCTCTCACAGAGAACTTTAACTCACCACTGAACTCATATAACACTGTTGGCTGTCTGACAATATGGTCCTCATCAATCCCTATTAGCTTCAATAAGCTCAAGAACAATATGTTGGCAGAACTAGAACTTCCGTCGTTGAGCAAGATTCTCTTCACATGAATATTGGTGACCTGGAGCTGGAGGTTACCACTAGGGCATTATGATGTGGGTGGAGAAGATAAATAACTTTATTATCAACAAAGGTCATCACCTTATTTGTAGCAGTAATCAAACACTACTTCATTCTACATTCAGGATTCATAGCTTCTTTAGCAAATTGACAAGCTGTAGAATCATTGATCTCTAAACTTCTAGATATAACATGCATAGTTGGAATACCATCAACCTGCTTGGTCTCCGGCTCTACACCCTTTGGATACACTGATATTCCCTTTTTTTTATCAACAAGTCCCTAAGGTGTCTTCTCTTCAACAGCTCGGCGACCTCAATCCTAAAGGAATTATATTCCACTGTGTTGTGCCCATGATTGAGATGATAATCACACCACTTAGAGGTGTCTCCATTCAAAAACTCTGGTTTTCTTGGCCATCGGACCGCATCTCACATGGCCTTTATCACTGGCACCACCTCATGTGGTTCTATATTAAAGGAATAATCTAGAGCTTTCCTTTAAAAGTCTCGTTTAGGTCCACCTGGCCCATACTGGCTAAGGCTACCACGAGTCTCTTGAGAGCTCATGTTCTTCTCTACTAGGCGTGCCCGCTTCTCGCCTTTAGCATCACTACTCAGCACCTTAAGTCCTAACCTCCTAGGATCTTCCTCCTATCGAATCTAGATGGTAGCCCTTAAAATATCATCTTATATTTTTTGACAATCATATTTAGTCAGCTTCTCATATAGACCAGTATCCAATAGTACCCCATTTTTGAAGGATCACAAAGTTGTTTCCAGATTACAGTTTGGAATAAAAACTTGTTCCTTGTTAAACTACATGAGAAAACTCCTCGTCGAGTCTCTTGGTGCTTGCTGAATTTTATACAAGTCATCCAAACATTTTTGTACCTCTTTGCTACTAGCAAAATGTAAGAGAAAAGCATTCATCATCTAGGCAAAGGTGAAAATGCTATTATTTGGCATGCAAATAAACCATTGTAAAGTTGCTCCAGCTAATCTCAATCCAAAGCCCATACACATACATACTTCTCTTATGTTCTGGAGGATTGTCGTAGCAAGCATCCTCTGCTTATAATAGGCTATGTGTTCTCCAGGATTCGACACTCGTTCATAAATTTTTGTGGTAGGAACCATAAACCTAAGGGTAACTCAACGGAGGTGATAGGCTTTGCAAAAGAAGAGTCCATATAACAAGTAGGTGGAGTTCTCTTTAATGGAGTTTCTATACCTAGCACTTTATTCATTCTAGCTTCCATTTTTCTTAGGCAGTGAGCAAACTCACTCTAATTAGGATCTATCCCTATGGTATGAAAAAGAAGACCACTATCTTTTCGATGATTAGCGTCCCTTGGATGTGGGGGGTTCATTCCTACTAATAAGAAATTCCTCTAGAGACAAAATGACTACGCAAGAATGGACTTTCAAATGAAGGGTATTTCTAGTAGAGATATTTTTTGGAGTGAGCAGTGAAGGTGTAGGAGTTATCGGAGATTTATTAGCTTTAGCATATTCTACTACTTCTGCATGACGTTCCTCTCTAAGCCTATTATTCTCCGCTTCAACAGACTTCAAACGGGTCATTTTCTGGTGAAGCTCTTCCCTCATTGTTGCTAACTGAACCATGATCTCTGCCACATAGTTGGGTGTTTCAAACATCATTAGTAACTATAAAACAAAATATTTTCTATAATAAATTTCTACTACCCCATGGTAGGTGCCAAATTGTAGATGCTCGAAATCCACAATCACCAAACATAAGAGTTTTGACTTTAGGTGGGCATTGATAATCTTCAAATAGCCTGAGTTGCTCCAAGTCCTACAAAAATCTCCAACAAAAATAGCCATTATAATCCAAGGACCAAATTTGAGGGGTCTGGTCATTGGGGCCCCAACTATCAAGTAAGTTCAAGGATAAAAAGATGGTGACCGTGGTAGAGACTGGGAAAGAAAGGATGGTGTTTGGGGGTGTTCTAGCTGAGAGAGTTAAGAAAAAACTATTGTTAATGTGGTGCTGGTTTCAAATCCGCATCCCATCATCCAGAGGAGCAAGAGATTATTAATAGTGTTTTGTTTTACTTAACTTAATATGGGCCCTAAGGTCTTTTGATATGGAATAGACAGGCTTGACACTGAAGTGAAAAAGTTGCATAGAAAGCAACATCTGCTTTATAGATAGTCATCCATTTTTGTCAAATAAAATATTTGGATGGATATTACATAATCTTTCAATAGATGAGTTGCAAAGCTCTCTCTTGGTTTATGAACAACGTATGACTAATCATGTGGAGGAAGATCAGGTCCTAAAAGTTACTACTATGGGTACATAATATCTCGGGAGAGGTAGAGGTCGATGTCGTGGAGGTTTCAAAGAGATAGAGGTTGAGGTTGAGGTCGCAATGGAGAAGGCTCATTTGACAAGATAAGTTTGGAGTATTACAACTGCCATAAATAAGGGCACTTTCAATAGGAGTATCTTGATAAAGAGAAAGACTTTAAGATGGCCAGTAATCGCATGTTCACTTGGAGACTCAAAATGCTAGTAAAGACCAAACTTGTCTTCAGTCAATTTTGCAAGATTCATCATGGAATTTGCATTATATATACGAACATCTCAACTTTAATGGCATGAAAACTCTAAAGCAAAAGAAAATTCTGAGAGATCTTCCACAAATTAACTCTCCTTCAGAAGTATATGAGGAGTGTTTCATAGGCAAACAAGTGAGAGAATCATTCCAAAAGAATATATCCTGGAGAGCTGATCAACCATTACAAATTGTGCATTCAGACATTTGCGGACCTATAAATCCTACATCAAATAGTGAGAAAATGTGTTTTATTACTTTTATCAATGATTTTAGTAGAAAATTTTGGGTCTATTTTCTATTTAAAAGTCTAAATTCATAATGATGTTTACGAAATTTCAAGCTCTTGTTGACAAAGAGAAAGGAAAATATAT
Organism: Euonymus europaeus; assembly: GCA_963580455.1. Classification (NCBI taxonomy): domain Eukaryota; kingdom Viridiplantae; phylum Streptophyta; class Magnoliopsida; order Celastrales; family Celastraceae; genus Euonymus; species Euonymus europaeus. Next base: position 7,995,781 of record OY756957.1, on the reverse strand, counting down.
AAAGGCTTTGCACACTGATCATGGAGGTGAATTTATGTCAAATTAATTCACAAGTATGTGTGAAATGGAGAGAATAAGAAAGCAACTAATAGTTGCATATACACCACATCAAAATGGTATGTTAGAGAGAAAGAATAGAACCATAATGAACATGATCCAAAGTATGTTGGTGAGAAGGAAAGTTTCCAAAGCCTTTTGGCTTGAAGCTATTTACTGGAGCATACACATGTTTAATAGAAGTGCCACTTTAACTGTAAAAGACATGACTCCACATGAAGCTTGGTCTTGAGTCAAACCTGTAGCGAATGATTTTAGAATATTTGGAAGTATAACTTATGTACGAGAAAAAAATAGGATGAAGAGGGAGTCAAGTGTCTGTTTCTTAGAGTGAGTGGGAAGTCAAAGGCCAACGGACTTTATAAACCAACAAAAAAAGAATATTTTCATATCTCGTGATGTAATATGTGATGAAGAAAGTTGCTAGGATTGGAGCAACAATAATGTTAATGAAAAATCAATTGAATTAGAGGGAACTGACGAAGGAGAAACACAACATGAGACATAAGAATCTGATGAAGGCTTGAGCATATCTACTTCAAGTAAAACTCCAAAAGTTTCAAAAACATCTTTTGTCACCCAACCATGTTTAAAGAAATACCAATTTGGATGGAGGATTATATAGTGGAGGAGAGTTGTCAAATGAAGATTCTAATGCCTATTTTGCACACATTGTTGACAATGATCCCATCCACTTTGCTAATGCAGTCAAGAATAAGAAGCGGAGACAAACAATGAATCTCGAGATTGAATCTATAGAAAGAAATGACACATGAGAGTTGGTTAATCTTCTTGAAAGTGGGAAACATATAAGGATGAAATGAATTAATAAAACCAAGCTCAATAAGATAAGAGACATTGACAAATTGAAAGCACGACTTGTATCAAAATGGTACACACATAAGTATGATATAGACTATTATGAGGTATTCGCACCAGTTACAAGACATGATACAATCAAGATGTTGGCTTCCATGGTAGCATTAAATGATTAGATCTTGTTTTAGCTTGATGTGAAATCTTCCTTCTTGTATGGAGAACTTAAAGCTAGAGTAGGTTTTCATTGAACAACCACAAGGATATGTGAGCAAAGCGAATGAGTAGAAGGTTTATAAATTGAATAGGGATTTGTACAATTTGAAGCAAGAACCTAGAGCTTGGTACAATTGAATAGAAGGATACTTCACAAATTCTTAGTTTAATCTTCTTTGTTATGCTCCTATGTGATTTGTTTCATTGAAAGAAAATCAGCTGATTTAGAGACGACAAGTTAGAATTTGAATAGATTGAACTTTGAACAATTCATTAGTTGCTTGGGTAATGAATTTGACACAATTCACAATTTGAATGATTGACACGGAATGTTATATCACTGGGTGACAAAAATGAAACATGGGTCATCTTTTGGTCACCCCTATGTACTATGAACCCTATCAAGAGATAGTTTCTATAACTTCCCCCAAAAATTGTTAATTAGAACATAAATTTTTTTTTAACTTTATCATTTTAGAAGAAAAAAATCGTTGTGCTAAATGGCCTACTAAAAAATGCCTAAAATTGCCCAAATCTACATGGCAATGTAAAAGTAACAAATGACATGACAAGTTTTTTAAAACGGCTCACTTTTTGAGGTAAAATTAAAACAGATGCTGGATATTGCACCTGCACATTTTTTTTAAAAAAAAAATTTCATCAATTAAACATTATATGTTTTATTTCTCAAAATACATGTTTGATTTCGAAAAAAATATTTACATATTCAAACTCATAAAGCTCTTTCCAACAAGACCTATTGTCGATAGTTTTTACTTTTTATTCCACTTTTTTGAGTGACACTATTTTTCAAAACATTAAAGTTAGTATTTATGTAAATTATATATTCGAAGTTAAATTTCATTGCACCATGTACTTGTTTAAAACAATGCAATACAGAATTATTGGGATGACATAGTTTGTGATGTAGTATACATGGATGCAAGCCATATGTTATTGTGTCAACCTTGGCAGTTTGATGTCAACGTAACCTACAAGAGCCGAAACAATGCTTATGCGTTTAATTGGCATGGCCAGAAAATTGTCGTGGTTCCAAAAGGAAGTACAAGTGACAATTCGGCCAAAGCAAAGTCTGAAAAAAAAATCATGGTTCCTTTGGTGACTTAAGTGACTGAATTTGAGGTAGATATGAGGTCACAGTAGGATTTTGTGTTATTAGCACGAGGTCTAGTGGTTGACAAAGTTGATAGTCCGATATCCGTACCTGAAAAGGTGCAACATCTTTTGATCAAATTCAATGTATTAGTGTTCGACGATTTACTAGACGATTTACCACCATTGAGAGACATACAACGTCACATTGACTTGATCCCTCGAGCTAGTCTGCTTAATTTTCCACACAACCAGATGAGTGCTAAGGAGAATGCAATTTTACAAGAGAAGGTTGAGTAATTACTGAAGAAGGGCTTCATAAGTGAGAGGATGAGCCAATGTGTTGTTCCAGCCTTATTGACGCCCAAGAAAAATGGAAGCTGGTAGATGTGTGTTGACAGTCATACAATCAACAAGATAATTGTCAGTTTTCCAATCCTAAGGTTAGACGTTATACTTGACATGTTAGACGGTTCGAAGTTGTTTTCAAAAATTGACCTTCGCAGTGGCTACCACCAAATTCAGGTCAAGTAGGGAGATGAATGGAAGACAAATTTCAAGACCAAGGATGGACTTTATGAGTGATTGGAGATGTCTTTCGGGTTATCCAATGCACCCAACACTTTTATACGACTGATAAACCATGTATTACGTCGTTTTATGGGCAAATTTGTTGTGATTTATTTTGATGATGTCCTAATTTATAGTCGAAGTGAACAAGACCACATGGAGCATCTTCGAGCTGTGCTATAGATTTTTTAGGAAAATAAGTTGTTTGTTAACTATAAAAAGTGCAGTTTCCTTACAGAGAGATTGTTGTTTCTAGGTTATGTTGTTAGTTTGAGGGAATTCATGTGGATGAAGAGAAGATGAGAGCTATTCGTGATTGGCCAACACCTAAAATAGTTGGCCATGTGAGAAGTCTTCATGGACTGGAAACATTCTATAGGCGCTCTTATTAGGGATTTTAGCAGTATTGTTGCCCCTATTACAGAGTGCTTGGAGAAAAGCAAGTTCCATTAGGGAGAGGCAACAAAAATGGCATTTGCTATAATTAAAGAGAAATTATGTACAACTTCACTTCTTGCGCTGCCCATTTTTGACAAGTTGTTTGAAGTGGAGTGTGATGTGAGTAGAGTAGGGATTAGAGCAATTTGGTCCCAAGAGAAGCGACCAGTTGCCTTCTTTAGTGAAAAACTCAATGATACTCGATGCAAGTGGAGTACCTACGATCAAGAGTTCTACGCTATTTTCCCCACGATGAAGTACTAGGAGCATTATTCGATTCAGCGTGAGTTTATATTATATATTGACCATCAGGATTTGAAATATCTCTAATGAAATTTGAGCAACGTGCATGTTAGGTGGTCAACATATTTGCAAAAAATTTCGTTTATTCTTAAACATAAATATAGAGTTTTTAATAAAGTAGCCAATGCACTAAGCCGATGTGGCAATGTACTTATTACATGAAATAGACGATTATCAATTTTGAATTTTTAAAGGATTTGTACGCAGTGGATGAAGACTTTTCATAAATATGGAAGAAGTGCATTATTCAACAAACTGATGGTGAGTTCCATATTCTTGATGGTTATTTGTTTCGTGGTAACCAAATTTGTGTTCCTTGGATTTCACTTAGGGAGATTTTGATTAAAGAGTTGCATAAGGGAGGATTGAGTGGACATTTGGGGCTTGACAAAACAATCAATAGTTTACAAGAACGTTACTGTTGGCCTCAGTTGAAACGTGATGCAGGTAAGGTTGTGAGCAAGTGTTTTGTTTGCTAGACTTTTAAGGGTCAAGCTCAGAACACCGGCCTTTATATGCCTCTTCCAGTGCCAAACGCCATATGAGAAGATTTATCCATGGACTTTGTCTTGGGACTACCATATACTTGTCGCAACCGGGGTCACGACGCGGATCGGCGAAATACTCCTGCGAAATAATATTATCTCGAAACACAAAAATATATAAAAAAACTCGAGAGTCGCCACCAATTGATTTAAGGTGCAATTGGACACCAAAGAAAACCTGCGAACCAGAGAAAAAGGGAACGGGAGTCGATTGAGCATGGGGAAGGTATTAGCACCCCATAACACCTGTTTGAAAACAGTTACCTAATTAATTAGATGACTACCCTACGGAAACTTGCTCTTTGCAAGATGTGGTAAAAAATGATATAATTTGTTTTAAAAACATTGGTGTCTCATCTTTAATTCTCATAATTTCTATGAAAGAAACATGAAATAATTTTAGATGAGTAGCGAAGCTATTTTTGTGTGGGAAAACATTGCCCATTTTAAATAAATAAAAAAGGTTTTGTAAAACACAATCAACTTATGATAGTTTTAAAAGAAATTTGATTTTTGAAACACTATCAACTTATGATAGTTTTTGGAAAGATTTTTAAAACAAATTTGGGTCAACTATTGACCATAAGGAAAAAATAAATTAACTTCATTAAAAAAAGAAAAAACCAATTATTCGTAGAAACATCGAAAATAAATGGTTTTTTATCACCAACGCAAATTCGTTACCAACTTTTGATAGGTTTTAAAAAAAAAGCACCAACTTATGGTATTTGAATCCTTAAAATTCCAACTTATGGCATTGAAATGTCCCTAAAAATACCAACTTTTGGTATATGATTCGGTAATTTACTAAGGACCAACTATTGATTTATCAAATCCAAACAATATGAACACACAATATACATACACGGCATCACATACAAACCTGTTAATATAAACAAAAACATACACAGACGCCTATACATATATATATCGACATATACATGTACATATAATATATATATATATAGACCATCATTCACATACCCATGTATATATGCACATCTCACAATTATCTCATGCACTACATCTATACATATCATATATATAACACCACAACACGTACAGTACATATATTAAAGACATCTCATCACATGAAATATAGATTATAACCCACAGCATCCCATATGTTTTCTACATCCACACGTGTATATATGATATCCAAATAGCAAGGTATATATATATATATATATCTATAACATGATAGTGTATGGGACAATGCATAAAGAAAGAAATTTATGAGAATACCAGGCAGTAGAACTGAGGGTGCAAGTGTTGAATAGGTGACACCGTGATGATGAATCAAGTGAGGTGAAAAAAGAGAGAACCAGGTGAGATTATTTCCAAAAAAGAGAAGGCACGGGTGAGTGGAACAAGAAGAAAGTATTGGTTGGTAGGGTAAAGCAAAAAGGTGAGTGAAAGAGGCGGAGCTCTCAGCCAAAAAAAGAAGTCCCCTTTTCCTAAAAATCTATGGTATTTATAGGTGAGGGAGACTTAGATAAAGATAAGGAAAGATGATAAGTTTAACAACAATAAGATTGAGGAGAGGATTTTGAGATGAAGAAGGAGACTAATAAAAGGATGAAGAGTCTCCAACAAAATTATTTCTTTATTTTCCTATTTATCTTACTATATATTTTTTATTTTCTTTTGGACTTGGTTTATTGGGCTTGCGAGAATGGACTTGGTTTACCAACAAACTTGGGCTTTTCCATACCCATTTTATTTATTTTTAAACAATAATTTTTTATATGACCAAATAAGTCTTATCCGGACAAAAATCGGGTACTACAGCTGCCCCCCTTTGTGTGACTTTTACGAAGTAAATGGCGCACAAAGGTGTAGTAAATCGATTTTATTTGGTACATATAAAAAATACAATCTCTTTAGGTGATCCACGACTTGATCGTGATGAAGGACAAGAAATGAGCTCGGGATCAATGTGTCATTCCCGGCTTAACTAAACTGAAGGGGAAAATAAAAGTGCTCGGGATCATTATTGCGCCACTCCCGGCTTGGCTGAACAAAGAAAACGGAAAAGTGCTCGGGATCATTGCGCCATTCCCGGCTTGGCTGAACTAAAGAGAAAAAAGAAAGCGCTCAGGATCATTGCGCCACTCCCGGCTTGGCTGAACTAAAGAGAAATGAAAGTGCTCGGGATCATTGCGCCACTCCCGGCTTGGCTAAACAAATACTTGAATGTGTAAGCAATTCTTGGCAAAGTATCCTCATGTTGTAACTATCCCATTTTCTATTAATATGAGAAATGAAAACATGCAAACGATGCAAACGATGCAAATGATGCTATCATACATGACCCCTTGTCATCTGTCATCCGTCATCCCTTGTACTTGCACAATCACGAATCGTTAAAATGTGGACATTTCTATAGCTGTCAACTGTTTTGTGATCATGGTTCATAATTACTATCGAGCCTTCACTTATTTCGTGATCCTGGAGAAAATACAGTCGCCCATTTGGAGAATTTATCAAGATTCTTGGTACTCCAACTAGGGAAGAAATCTGTTGCATGAATCCTGATTCCATATTTCCATAGATAAAAGCACACCCCTTGTACAAGGTTTTCCACCAGCGAATGCCTTTAAACCGTCTTTTGGTGATCTCTTTGTCAATTTGTCATATCCCCTGATTTCTCTTAGCTCTTTATCAATCCAGAGTACCAAATCCTGTCAATTCCTTGCTAAGAACAATCTTCTAATGCACTTGTTTTCCACATATTTATGTCAAAGCTTATTCTCAATAAATTTAATAGCATGGCTATGCACATGAGAAGCAAGATATTTAAGAGAATATATGTACAAGAAGTTTTGTGGAAAGGCTAGCAAATGAAACAAAGGATTATGAATAATCATTTACTGAGTACTTATGAAAAGAAGGTAGGTAGAGAGCTGAAACAATTCCTTTCAGAAAGAATATATACATATGAAGGCTTAAGAAATTTAGAAAAATAGAATTTCTTTTACAAGCACTCAATGACTAAACCCAGACTCTGCGCAAAAACTGCCCCAGTTTTTGTGTGCACCTACTTCGCAATTGTCGAATTCAATCATAAACTTTGATAAGCATTGAACCCGTAGTCAAACCCCACTGGCCGCTCACTGTATTCTAAAATACATCTGTCTTTACTTGACCATTTGTGGATTCTAACTGAGTGTCTTCCAGCCATCCTTGATAGCTTCTTGCCTAAAGCGCCCAAAAGGGTTTTCACTTTAGCATATTTCTTCTCTTTTTTTCTTTTTTTTTTCTTTTTTTTTCTCTTTTTTTATGCATAATATCGCTTCAGGACATCGGCATTCACTGGATAAGAAAGATCATCACCGTCCATTTTTGTCAAAACTACTGCTCCACCAGAGAATGATTTCTTCACCACATACGGTCCTTCATAAGTAGGAGTCCATTTTCCTCGATGATATTTTTGAGGTGGTTGGATCATTCTTAGTACTAAATCTCCTTCCCTGAAACAACGAAGGCGCACTTTTTTATGATGTGCTCTTACCATTCGTTTTTGATAAAGTTGTCCTCTACAAAGGGCCCCCAATCTCCTCTCCTCGATAAAATTTAGATGTTCATATCGACTTCGAACTCATTCTGTCTCCTCCAAGTTGGCCTCTACCACCACTCTTAGTGAAGGAATTTCTACTTCAACAGGAATAACTGCTTCTGTTCCATATACTAGAGCAAAAGGACTTTCACCAGTAGAAGTGCGTACAGAAGTCCGATATCCGTATAAAGCAAAGGGAAGCTTTCCGTGCCAATCTTTGTAATTTTCTGTCATCTTTTGAATGATCTTCTTAATATTTTTGTTAGCTGCCTCAACAGCCCCATTCATCTTAGGACGATAAGGAGATGAATTATGATGTTTGATCTTAAACTGCTTAAGAAGTCATTCATTATCCTGCTATTGAAATTCGTGCCATTGTCAGTAATGATCCTTTCAGGAACCCCATAGCGACAAACAATATCTTTCCTCAAAAATCGAACAATGACATTACTTGTCACATTAGCATACGAATTTGCTTCCACCCACTTTGTAAAATAATCAATTGCGACTAGAATGAAGCGATGTCCATTGGAAGCTTTTGGCTCAATTGGGCCAATAACATCTAAACCCCACATAGAAAATGGCCATGGGGCTGCTAATACATGTAGGGGGTTCACTGGAGCATGAGTTTTGTCAGCGTAAATTTGACACTTATGGCATTTGACTGCATAGCTGATGCAATCCCTTTCCATAGTGAGCCAATAGTAGCCTGCTCGCAATATCTTCCTTGCCATCGAGTACCCACTTGAATGAGTTCCACAAATTCCTTCATGAATCTCTTTCATAATTTGTTTTGCTTCATCAACATTCACACATCGAAGGAGTACAAATCCTGAACTTCTCTTATATAACACATTTCCTTCTAAAAGAAAGGAACTAGAGAGTCTTCGTATGGTACGCTTGTCATTTTATGAGGCATCTGGGGGATACTCTCTTCTTTCCAAGTATTTCTTCACATCATAATACCACGGTTTACCATCCAATTCCTCTTCGATATTTGAACAATATGCATTTTCCTCTCTCTTCTCAATTTTGATGACCTAGACTTCTCCTCGCGGATCCAAATCAAACATTGCTGCTAGGGTTGCCAAAGCATCTGCTATCTGATTTTCTTCTCTTGGGATATGGTCAAGTTCAATCCAATCAAATGACTTGATCATCTTCTTGATAAACTGATAGTAGGGCACCAGTTTAGAATCCTTGGTTTCCCATTCATCATTCAATTGTCGAATTACTAACTATGAGTCTCCATAAACTTGTAACCTTTTAATTCCAACATCTATAGCTGCTTGAATCCCCATTGCACATGTCTCATATTCAGCAACGTTATTGGTGCACTCAAAGTATAATTTGGCAGTAAATGGCGTGACTTTCCCCTCTGGTGATATAAGTGCTGCCCCAATTCCACATCCTATCATATTAGATGCACCATCAAATAGTAGGGTCCATTTTTCAGACTGTTCCAAACTCCTCTCTTCTATGGATGAACTCATAATATCACTATCTGGAAAACCAACGCTCATAGGCTGAAAGTCATCAATTGCTCGCTCCGCCAAATAGTCTGCTATAGCACTTCCTTTTATAGCCTTTCGTGTGACATACTGAATATCATATTCAGACAATAACATTTGCCACTTGGCTATTCTTCCCGAGAGTGAAGGCTTTTCGAAAATATACTTGATGGGATCCATTTTAGAAATCAACCATGTGGTATGATAAAGCATGTATTGTCGAAGTCTGTGAGCAACCCATGCTAGTGAACAACAGGTTTTTTCAAGCATAGAATAGTTCATCTCACAATTCGTAAACTTCTTACTCAAATAGTAAATGGCATGCTCTATCTTCCCAGATGAATCATGTTGTCCAAGCATACATCCCATCGAGCTGTCTGAAATAGTCAAGTAAAGAATCAATGGTCTTCCTGCAACAGGTGGCATTAACACTGGTGGATTTTGTAAATACTGCTTAATCTTCTCAAAAGCGACTTGACAATTTTCATTCCACTCGGTTGGACTATTCTTGCACAACAATTTGAACATCCACTGATTGCAAAAACTCCTCCCATTCCTCGATACTTGGATATCCCTGCCTCCATTTTATTTCGGCGAACTCCCATATTGGCCTCCTTTCTGGCCGAGTATGGTCCTTAAAATCAATTCTTGGGACATCCAATTGCTTATAGTATTGAATGTGACTTATTAACCAAACTCCGAGTAAGGCTGAGCATCCAATAAACCTTGCTTTCTTGTTGTGGCGGCAAAAATTAAGAGAACGAAGTGTCTCACATATAATTGCCGGAATTGGATTCATGCCCCGGTCTACCTGGCTGAAAAGCTTGATCACTCTCCCTTCAACATACCCTTGAGTGCAAGGAAACAAGACAGCCCCATATATAGCAAGTGCCAATGCAGACTGTCCTAATAATGTATTTGGTTTTTCCTCAACATATTTCATCAACTCATCAATTGGAAAACACCATTTGCCCCCTTTTAGTGAACCCATTCTCCTGACCTCATCAGTCTCTCGTTCCATAATTCTAGCAACAATCTTTTCAGCTGTCATGTTTTCATGAAAGTAATACATCTTTGTATTATGCGGCTCTAGTTGCAATAGTTGTGCATACTCCTCAATTGTGGGTGAAAAGTCTATCCGCCCGAATGTGAAGCACCTGTATGCTGGATCCCAATAAGGCGTGGCTGCTTGGAGCAATGTTACTGGTGTAACAACCCTTATCAAACTTCCAATTTTGCCATATTTCTTCGAAAATTCTGGACCCAATTTCGAACTTACTCGGGCCCACAAACCTACTAGTCGCGGCCATGTATGCTTTGAAAACTCTGTTTTTATTACCCTTGGTAATAAAATATCCCCAATCAAGCTATCTCCATGCTCAGATTGCATTTTGCTCAATTCAGCCCTTGCTTCATAGATGTCAATCTTGCTACATGTGGAAATCCCTGATGCCATGATGTTTTGCAAATATTATCGAACCAAACTGCAATGACTGTGCCTATGTGAATGCAGATGCAAAAACAAACAAACAAACATAGGCAAAACAAATTAGTAACGAATTAAGGTAGTAGAGAAAAATAATAGAAAATAAATAAATAAATTCCACAATGAATAAAATATGTCATTCCATAAAGCAGCATAAACTTCGAAAAATTTCAAACATGATCTAGAGTTTGTCAACCGGGGTCACGACGCGGATCGGCGAAATACTCCTGCGAAATAATATTATCTCGAAACACAAAAATATATAAAAAAACTCGAGAGTCGCCACCAATTGATTTAAGGTGCAATTGGACACCAAAGAAAACCTGCGAACCAGAGAAAAAGGGAACGGGAGTCGATTGAGCGGGGAAGGTATTAGCACCCCATAACACCTGTTTGAAAACAGTTACCTAATTAATTAGATGACTACCCTACGGAAACTTGCTCTTTGCAAGATGTGGTAAAAAATGATATAATTTGTTTTAAAAAAATTGGTGTCTCATCTTTAATTCTCATAATTTCTATGAAAGAAACATGAAATAATTTTAGATGAGTAGCGAAGCTATTTTTGTGTGGGAAAACATTGCCCATTTTAAATAAATAAAAAAGGTTTTGTAAAACACAATCAACTTATGATAGTTTTAAAAGAAATTTGATTTTTGAAACACTATCAACTTATGATAGTTTTTGGAAAGATTTTTAAAACAAATTTGGGTCAACTATTGACCATAAGGAAAAAATAAATTAACTTCATTAAGAAAAGAAAAAACCAATTATTCGTAGAAACATCGAAAATAAATGGTTTTTTTATCATCAACGCAAATTCGTTACCAACTTTTGGTAGGTTTTAAAAAAAAGCACCAACTTATGGTATTTGAATCCTTAAAATTCCAACTTATGACATTGAAATGTCCCTAAAAATACCAACTTTTGGTATATGATTCGGTAATTTACTAAGGACCAACTATTGATTTATCAAATCCAAACAATATGAACACACAATATACATACACGGCATCACATACAAACCTGTTAATATAAACAAAAACATACACAGACGCCTATACATATATATATCGACATATACATGTACATATAATATATATATATAGACCATCATTCACATACCCATGTATATATGCACATCTCACAATTATCTCATGCACTACATCTATACATATCATATATATAACACCACAACACGTACAGTACATGTATTAAAGACATCTCATCACATGAAATATAGATTATAACCCACAGCATCCCATATGTTTTCTACATCCACACGTGTATATATGATATCCAAATAGCAAGGTATATATATATATATATATATATATATATATCTATAACATGACAGTGTATGGGACAATGCATAAAGAAAGAAATTTATGAGAATACCAGGCAGTAGAACTGAGGGTGCAAGTGTTGAATAGGTGACACCGTGATGATGAATCAAGTGAGGTGAAAAAAAAGAGAACCAGGTGAGATTATTTCCAAAAAAGAGAAGGCACGGGTGAGTGGAACAAGAAGAAAGTATTGGTTGGTAGGGTAAAGCAAAAAGGTGAGTGAAAGAGGCGGAGCTCTCAGCCAAAAAAAAAGTCCCATTTTCCTAAAAGTCTATGGTATTTATAGGTGAAGGAGACTTAGATAAAGATAAGGAAAGATGATAAGTTTAACAACAATAAGATTGAGGAGAGGATTTTGAGATGAAGAAGGAGACTAATAAAAGGATGAAGAGTCTCCAACAAAATTATTTCTTTATTTTCCTATTTATCTTACTATATATTTTTTATTTTCTTTTGGACTTGGTTTATTGGGCTTGCGAGAATGGACTTGGTTTACCAACAAACTTGGGCTTTTCCATACCCATTTTATTTATTTTTAAACAATAATTTTTTATATGACCAAATAAGTCTTATCCGGACAAAAATCGGGTACTAAAATACTCAAAGAGGAGTGGATTTTGTGTTTGTGGTTGTTGACAGATTTTCGAAGATGGGTCATTTTATTCCTTGCAAAAAAGATGTTTTGACGCATCTCACAATCCATTACTTCTTATAGGGATTCAAAATTTCTTAGTCACTTTTGGATTACCTTGTGGCGTCGGATGGACACTACTATGAAGTTTAGTAGCACTACACATCCTCAAAATGATGGACAAATAGAAAATCTAAATCAAACATTGGGAAATTTAATACGGATTATGTGTGGAGATAAGTTAAAACAGTGGGATGTTGCTTTGTCTCAAGTTGTGTTCACTTATAATAATGCAATTCATAATGCTACGAGTTTGTCCCTTTTTGCTTTGGTTTATATCAAGCCACCTAAGCATGCGTTGGATTTAGCAAGGCTAACAAAAGTCTTTGGTGGAAGTGCTGTTGTCGAGGCTATGGCAGAGCAAGAGCGTGATGTTCAAGCTGAGGTGAAACAATTTTGGAAGAAAAGAATATCAAGTATAAAGCTGTCGCTGATCTGAAGAGGTGTAAGAAGTTATTTAGTGAGGGGGATCAAGTTATGGTTTTTCTACACAATGAGAGATTTTCGATAGGTACTTATGCTAAGCTGCAGCCACTGAAATACAGTTCATATAAGGTTGTGAAGAAGATCAATGATAATGCTTATGTAATTGATTTTCCAGCGGATATGAATATTTCGAGGACCTTTAATGTGGTCAATTTATATGAGTTTCATGATGATGTTCTGCTTTATCCTGCTTATGACTCGGGGTCGAGTCCTTTACAGGTGGGAAGAACTTATGTAGGACAATTTGCTCTAGAGTTTGAAGAATAGTTAGATAGAAAAAATAGGAAGAAGTGTAGGGGTACCTTTGACCAGCCATAACTTTAGAACCGAGAGTTTGTTTCCTTGTTATAATATGTTTCCAGAGATTGATTTAGAAGATCTTGAGGTCAACTATGGTTTTCCTTGTCGAGGTTTGGCGTTACTTGTTCTTGTGGTTGTTTAAAGGTCCTACGCGGTTAATAAAGTGTTTTAGTTAGTTTCCAATTTTAGTTTGATTAGGGTTTCCTTATGTTATGTTTTCGCTATAAATAAGAGCTTATACAGCCATTGTGGGGACATTTGCTTATTGTGAATTTAGTAAATTCTTGAGACTTTTCTCAATTCTTGGTGGATTCCAAGTTACTATTTAGGGTGGAAAAAAAACTCTCTCTCCTTGAAATTCTCTCTGCCCTCACTCCTAAATCCATCGCTTTATTGTTACCGTTTCCAATTATCAGGTGGACTCCATGGCTACTCCGGGCACCCTGAGTCAATCGGATCCACCCAAAATTTTTGCATCACTGTTAAAGAACTTTAGCTCTCATTCTCCTGCTGTGTATTTCCAGGAAAAACCTCTAACCAAATTTTTAGGAGGACCAGTAGTTGAGTTATCTGAAGCTGAAATTGAAGCTTTATCCAAACCATTTCAGAGGGAATTGATTGGGAAATTCACATATCAAAGACCCCCCCACCCCCGGTTGAATGGATTAGAGAGCAAGTTCCTCATCCTAAATCTCCGATCTGAATGCAAATTGGGGGTTCTTGATAGGAACCACATCTTGATTCAACTCTCCAACGATGAGGATTTCCATCGACTTTGGACCAAAGATTGTTGGTATCTTGGACGACATATGATGAAAACCTCAAAATGAACATACAACTTTCAGCCGGATAGATAGTCTTCAATTGTACCTATGTGGGTAACATTACTAGGTTTGCCTCCTTCATTCTTTATGGAATCATCCCTATTCTATATCGTTCGTGGACTAGGTGAACCACTCAGGGTTGATGCTGCAACAGCTACCCTTACACGGCCAAATATGGCTAAGGTAAGTGTAGCTATGGATTTGTTAGGACACTTCCCTGAACGCATCAGAATTAGACTAGGTAAATCTGGGGAGGACTTCTGGCAGCCTGTAGAATATGAGCATATTCCAAAATATTGTTCAAAATGTTACTCTGTAGCTCATCAAAATGATGATTGTGGACCCAAAAAGAACATATTTGTTCCAACCATTTTGAAAAATCAAACAACCCCAAATCCGATTAATGTGATTAAAAAGTATAAACAACCTTACAAAGAGTGGAAGGTGGTCTCTAATAAGAGAAAAGACCCCAAAAATCCCAATCCTGACCTCGACAATACTGTAAGTCTTTTTGATGTTTGTCAAAAAATTAGGATTGTTTTAGATGTTCTTGAATGCTCTAAAGCTAAACAATATGAATCTGAAGAACACAGTGATGTAGAGCCTGATAGTCCACCCAAAAAGATTTTCCATTTTGAATGAATTTGAAGATTTTGGAAAAAATGATGAGTCTCAACAGACCGAACTAATTGGTAGAAAGGAAAAAAAAACATAATTCAAGAACTTGTAGTTTATAGACAGGTAATATGGTTCATAATGAAGGCCTGTAGCTATAACTTTTGACCCTGGTCATAGACTTTCATTCCTTCACAAATCTAAATTTGCTGATAACTTGGCCTCTGCTGACCAAACTAAATCAATATAGCAAACTTGCAATTTTGCTAATCTCAATGATCATTGCCTTATCCCCTTAAAAATTCATGATGATTCTTCTTCAGCCACCCATAGTAGCTATGGAAATTATAACAAAGTTATTAATGCTGAGAACACCATAAACGACTCAAATTATATTCACAAGCATTATAAGAAGTATGCAAGCATTAGCAATCTCGATGGGATTGATTTGGCCATTGAGCTTCATGTAGATGATGCTAAAAATAGTAAGCAAACCAAAAATTAGCAAACTAAGCAGTAGAGCCCTTTTTAGGGGACTAATAAAAAGTCTCCCAGTAAGAACAATAAGGTTGGGGTGCTAAGGTCAGCTCAAAAGTAACCTATCAGGGCATTGATGCAAAGTCACATCTTCACTTAGGATTTTGTTTACAATATAAGAAGGCAAAAATAGGTTCAATTTTTGCACATTCCACTCATTATTGAACAAAAAATCCTACAACAGAAGAGGCCAATGAGATTCAATTTGAATAAGGTTTGCTATTGAACCATCTTTAAGTCAATTGTCCCACCACATATTGATATAACCCTCTCCAATAATGAATTTCATATTAGATTCTATTGTGTTTCTAACCCTACACATTCTTTCCAAGTATTAGATCTTAACTGAGAAGCTTGGGAAGGATGATCATGAGTGCAATATTTCTTATGCATGAAAACAGCCCATAACGAATGATTCTCTCTAAACTTCCACCATAACTTACAATCCAAAGCTTGCACCATTTCAGTAATGTCTCTAATTCCTAAACCTCCTTCATTCAAAGGTTTAGAAATTTTTTCCCAAGCAACCCAATGCAATCTATTACCAAATTCAGAAGAACCCCAAAAGAAGCTCCAGTGCAAGATTTGACTCTTGAACTTATCTATTAACCTGTCAAACAAGCTAATTCTTTTTCTATCATTAGACAAAGGACATCCCAGATGTTCAATTGGAAGAAGTTTTGTTTTGTTTTGGCCCTTATATTTTGATTTGAACTCTTTGTCTCTTTCTCTTTGAAGGATTCGGCTCTAGTCCCCTTTTGTGAGCCCCCGAAGAAGGGCTATTCTTCTCCCCTATATGAAATATTATCTCCATTTTATTTTATTTTTAAAAAAGTTACTATTTAAGATTTACGTCAATAATCCTAAGCTTGCTTTCGCTCTGCGTCACTCTATCATAAACGAGTTTCAATACGATTCTAGTTTGCATTGTTTTGTAAATGAGCTCAAGGTCCATTTGTTTTATTAATTAATATTCTTCAGTTGTCTTTGGTTGTGAGAATATAATATTTCCTAAATCTAAGTTCATTCATTGTTAATTATGTTGTTAACCCATCTTCAACGAGTCTAGACTTTTAGCGCCCAGTCACTAACTGCCACGTACCCATAACAGTAAGATAAAAATTTATTTGCTAAAACCCTAATAAAAATCCCAAAAACCCTACTTATTATAGAAACATTTTCGTTTTACTTTAATTATTTTTATTTTTAAAAAAAAACCCCAATTTCGCACAGTCGCTCTCTCTCAAAGTGGCAGCAGAGTAGTAGCAGCAGCAGCAACAAGGTTCCATGTCCTTCTCCAACTAGTCCAATTGAGTAGAGTAGTAATAGTAGGTAACTCACACAGGACAATACACGCACTTTCGCTTTCACATTTTCAGCAAGCCAGAAAAATGGACTCGACACCTCCACAGCATCCGCCGAACATCCTCCTCGGCCCCACACCTACGTCCTCCACACACAATCCATTCTCCGCCACTCCCAACTCGGCCCCAGGTTCCTCCATGATCTACCGTTTCGCCTCTAATTCCTTGGGTTCCACCAACGCTGCCTTTCCGGTCCCAAAACCCTTTGATGCCACAATTGGTGCACCCAGCGCGGGTGCGTTTGACGGATCATCTTCTTCTTTAAGGCCTTGCGGAGTCAACGTCGATCCGGCAAAGAAGAAGCGCGGGCGGCCCAGAAAGTACGCCCCGGACAACAACATTTCCCTCGGACTCACACCTACGCCTTCCTCCACCGCTTCGGCTTCATCTGCTTTGGTGGTCCAAGGCGATACTGCGGGTAACGGCGGTGGCACGTCGCCTTCTGAGCCAACTTTGAAGCGTCAACGTGGAAGGCCCCCTGGGTCTGGAAAGAAGCAGCTGGATGCGTTGGGTATAGTCATTGAATCGTGGTTGATTATTGGACGACATGCTTCAATTATCTTGCGATTGATTTGCCTTTTTTTTTCATTAACTTTGAGTGCAGGAGCTGGAGGAGTGGGTTTTACACCGCATGTTATAATGGTGAAACCTGGTGAGGTGGGTGACTATTTGTTTTGTTCTCTTTGGGTATAAAATACATTGAGTTTGCATAATTATAATGAGTTTACAAAAAAAAAAATTATCGGTTGGTCCATCTGTTCATTTAAATTAGTTTTTTAAGATGTTAGACAAAATCCTCATAAATTCTCGACAGTTAAATAATTTCAATTTTCAAAAATTTGTCCCTTTCATTATCATTTGGCATACTGCCTTTCTTCAAACTTATTACTGGACAAATATGGGACATCATTGAGCTTATGGAGGTGTTAGATGCTACCGAAAGGATCAGGAATTTTTAAATACCATAAATTATTGATTTGCCTCCATGACACAACCATTCTGATCCTCATAGAAGAAGGATATAAATTGCCCCATCAGTTGATGAATATAGTTTTCGAAACATGGGGGGGTTTGGGATGGTGCTCTTCTTAATTCCCAGTGAAGAGCTGAATTGCTCTTCATGGACCTTCTTGATAAAGACTCGGAATATTATTCAGGGAAGTCTGTATTGCAAGACTCTTGATATATCCAATTATATTATTATTCATTCCATAGCAACTTCAGTTTTAGCGCTCTAAATTGTGTGACTGATTCCAAAAAAGATGTCTATAATCTTTCAGTGTTTATTTTGAGTGCTTCGAAATACATGTTCTGTTAGCATGAGTGAATATCCCTAAGCTGTTACATGTTAGATTTGTCACATAGGGACATTTAAGTTCGAAATCGCAAAAAGTACGTTGGTACCACAAACAAAGGAGTGAGAATGTCAGTTGCTCGTTTATATGTGAGAAAAAAAATAGCAGTGAAAAAAAGGGCATCTGTAACTGCAATGTGTTTGGAGGCTCTGTGAAGGTAGCACCTTGTTTTGTTCTTGATGTAGATGTCATTTAAATTCTTAGATGAATGTGGAAAATATGAATTAGAATTTCCTAATAAAGAATCTCTCTGAGTCATATCTCGATATGGATGACTTTGATATTTGCTTCTGCTTTCGAAAGTTCATGCATCATGATCAGGTAAACAATGCATGCTTAAGGAACTAATGCTTAGCCACAGTTGTTTCCTTACATAAAGGCCCACTAATACAATATACCACTCATTTTTTTAGGTTGAATTTAATATTCGCAAGTTTTTAGTGGACCAAAAAAATTTCCTTGATTTTGTTATTAGGCTGGGCTTGTCTGAAAGGTTTATTGTTGAAACATTAATTTTCATGCATAGAGTACCTTTTTTACTCCTTAGGCTAAAATTTTGTTTGCAAGTTCTTCCGTATTGTTGAATTTCTTTTTTCAAACAGCATTCTGACTAAGACTGTTGGCATATTTTTTACTTATTAGGGCTAAAATTTCATTTGCAACTTCGTCGGTATTTTCTTCAATGGTGTGAATCGCTTATGATTAATCTTGAAATTCACAGTAGCTGACAGAGGATGCAAACTTCTTATAATTTCTTAGCTTATGTAGTTTTATATCTATTTTTTTTAACACAATCCATTATCGGCTTCAGATCTAATATATGTTCTCTCTTTCAGCACAAACACTTGGTATAGACGTATAGTTTCTGATTTCTTTTGCAAGTTCTTCTGTGTTTTCTTCGATGGTTTGAATCGTTTATGATTAATCCTGAAATTGATACTGACAGAGGATGCAATCTTCTTATAATTTCTTAGCTTATGTAGTTTTATCTCTTTTTTGCCATTATCGAGTTCAGGTCTAATATATGTAATTTCTTTCAGCACGAACACTTTCCTCAATGTTTTTAAAATTCATTATAAAATTTTGTTTTAGGAAATAGTTTATAAATCCAGTGATTTGCACAAGTACTGTTAGTCTGTTATGTTGTAAGAGATTGGTTAATTGTCACATTTTTTATGGTACACACGAGTTTTTGGCCTCAAAAAGGCGTATTCTTAAATATAATATTTTGCTTCTTGTTTGCAGGACATAGCGTCTAAAATTTTGGCTTTTTCACAGCAAGGGCCTCGAACAGTTTGCATTCTGTCCGCAAACGGTGCCATATGTAATGTTACCCTCCACCATCCAGCAAATGCTGGGGGTACAGTGACATTCGAAGTACGTTTGATGTCTTCTAATAAGCGTATGAGACAGTTGTCCCTCATTTCTAGGTTCAAAAAATACTGCTATGTTTATTAGATAAGATTTGCTTTCGGAATGTCATGAATGCTGAATCGTTGAATTATTGGTTACCCCTTGGAGGCAATATTTCTTAATTTTGATGTGTCTATTGGGAGTAGGATCTTTGGTCTTTCATATTAGATCAAGCGTGTGTATTTCTGTGCCTAAGTTTGTTCCATTTGGTGCAAAAGAAATATCTTGCACAAGAAATACAGACAATAATTTATTCCAGTTGGTGCACAAGTTTAATCACAATAGAGCCACTAGGCCAAGGGTACCTTGTCTTTGTCTGCATAATCTTGGCATTATTTGTTTTATCTATTAATCGGAACTGAGCAATCAATGTAGATGGGTGATCAACGCTTTCCCATTTGGTGCTTAATACTTAGGGTTTTGGTCTTTTGAGCCTATGTAACAATGTGTCTTAGGTTTAACTTACTCTTCCCCTTCCACAAGATTTTGAGTCATGTTAACACTCTTTTGCAGGGAAGATATGAAATCATCTCTCTATCTGGTTCCTTCTTGCTTTCTGAAAGTAATGGCAGTCGCAGCAGAAATGGTGGTCTGAGTGTATCACTTGCGGGACCTGATGGCCGTGTGTTGGGTGGTGGAGTTGCTGGTATGCTACTGGCAGCAACACCAGTGCAGGTATGGCTCTGCCACCATCTTCCGCGTATGTAGTTACTGAGCTAGAATAGTTTGTGTACATTTTGCATGTACTTACATAGCAATTACAGACATGCTTATAAATTGCAATGTGAGCACCAAGACTGTTATGTGCTGTGACTTGAGAAAGATCTGTAGTGTGAATGTGATTTCCGAATTTTTTTGTTGTCTCTTTTGACATTTTGACAATTCTGCCAGGTAATTGTTGGCAGCTTTATTGCAGAGGGGAAAAAATCAAAAAACATTGCAAAACCTGAGCCATCATCAGCTCCTACACCCTATATGTTGAATTTTGGTGCAACACCAAGCCCCAAGTCTCAAGGGGCCTCAAGCGAGTCATCTGATGATAATGGCGGTAGCACACTTAATCAGGGCCCTGGACTCTACAGTAACCCTGGTCAGCCGATGCATAGTATGCAGATGTACCACCAACTATGGGCTGGCCAAACGCAACAATGAAGATGTTTCCAACTTGATGATACAGCTTCAAGTTATGACTTGTTGATTGTTCTACCATAGCCAGTAGATGAAAATTTTCAGAATGCTAACAGGCATTGTTGAGTATGAACGCTAGAGATTTTTTTTCCTCTTATTTCTCTTTTCTCATTAGATCAGTTTTCTTTTATTTTGCCCCCTTATTGAGTAGTTCTTTAGTTTTCTTTTATCAGCAGGGGATGTGCTACGCGATAGTCAAAATCTTGTCATGCTGTGCTTTTCGTATCCATATGTTTGCTTCTCCTAACTTGCATTCTATGTTCCACATTGGGCTCGAACTGGAGAATGAGATTGTGAAGTAATTTCTAATTATTCAGTGTTTTCCCAAGCTGTTAATTTCCATGTTGATGGAAGGGTCTATCTTATAATCTGGTTCATCATAAGCAACGCTTTGCGTCCTTTGTTTTCTCATAGTAATAAAGACTAGTAAATATTGATTCCAGATGGCCGATGATGCGCACCAATTTGCATCACCGCCGGCAACAGGCAACAAGACACTAGTGTTTTTTGGTGGTTGGGACTTGCAATTTAATAAGATTCATGGCCTTCTAATCTAAGTTGTGAGAGTCAAAAGTGCAACTTGGCTTATCTACCTAATTAATGGACAGATGCCTCTGGATTGTTCGCTTAACTGTATTGGTCTATCCCTGTCTCGGCCTCTGGCTCATCTCCATGAACTAACTGTCACGGGGTCTATACATCATGTCATATGCGCTGGCTAATATACACAACAACAACAAAATGGCCACAAGCCCGTGATTTTAGTCCTCCGGTCAATAGGTTAGCATCCCTAGTGGTAGACTGGTAGCCAGCGGCGAAGCCACACTCGTGTGAGGGGGTCAGCCGACCCCTCAAAAAAAAACTTAATGTTAAATATAGGTATATTTCAAAAATGACCTCCATAAATTTTTAAATTTTCAAATTTTCTTAAATGGGTATGAGCTTTAACGTTTAATTAAGTTTTCACTTGATTAATTCATGATAATCACACAACGTCTTTACCAATTTGACAATGATTATTGTTATTTGAATTGGCTATTTAGAATCGTTTGAATATTTGTTAATTTGTGTAATGTTAATTATTATTCTTTGATGATAATTATAGTATTTATTATATCAAAGTAAAAAAGCAAATTAATGCGAAAATACATTTAATACTCAACCCGCTAATCATATCCTAGTGAATTCAAAACTAGTTGTGGTTCTATACCCTCCTGGCTTCGTCCCTGCTGGTAGCGTATATCACTTGATATATCTTGAAAATAGTACAACCAAGTCATTATGTGTCTTTGTTACTTAAAGCGTCCCCATTGGCTTATTAAAAAAAATGGAGCCACCTAATTATGTATCTCGAGTATCAAGAGCAAGTCCAGTGGCAACACATTCTTTAATTTTGCATTTTTGAATTAGGTTTCACTTTCATTACACAAAAGTTCAGTCACATATTAATTTATATCATTAAAACACATCTTTCAATACAGTCATATCACCAAAACAGAAATCTCTATATATTTTTCATTTCTCCGTTAACAGAACCTCAAAATATCAAGTGTCACATATTCATTATCCAATAAAACTATACCAAAATCAACGTTGAGTCTCACATCTTTTATAAAAAATAAGTCATATCAACATCCACATCACCAAAAAATATATCTCAATATAGCCACATCAATAAAAATACCGGAGAAGTATCGAATAAGCCCCTAACATTACATTTTTGGGTCATTTTGGCCCCTCAACTTTAATTCAGGCCAAATCAACCCTCCAACATTTTAAAATAGGCCACGTTAACCCTTCTGTTTACTTTTCGTCAAAAATTACTGACTTGTCCATTAGTTAATTACATGTCACTTTTTAAAAAAATTTAAAAGACATGTGTCAATTAAAATGCAACAAATTTCATTAATATTAAAAAAATTGATCATAATTCAAAAACAAAAAAATTGAGCACAAATAAAACCTAATTGTCCCTCTCTACAACTCCATCGACGCTGTCTCCTCCTCCTCCGCTATGTGGATATCTTCATCTTTGGTACACAGGGGTGGTGTTTCTTCCCCCAATCCTTTCACACGAGACCCATCACAAAGAATACTCCTCCTCTGTCAACCCCCGAACCTTTCCTCCCTCAAATCCCATCTTCCCCACCACCACCGTCTCTCACTCTACTCCTATGCTAATGTCTACTTATAAGGACCATAAGACCACTTTAGAAGGTATTGCACAAGAAAAATTGATTGTTGCAATTGACTTCAAACTTGCTAGTTGGGTTAGTCAAATATCCTTGTGGTAAGGAAAGACTTTGCTTCGATTTCGAATACCGAGTCCGAGAGGCCAAGCCAATCTGATAAAGGAGATCTGCGACTACCACAGAATTAGCAGTTATCTTTGACCGGGGTTTCGCGGAAGTAGGATTTTTGATGTTGCAGAAGCTAGATTGTTGTAGTTGGATCACTGGAGAAGAAAGATTTGAGTTTTTTTTTTACTTTTTATTATGTGTTTTATTTAATTTAATTTGTCTTTTTTTAATCCAAGTAGTTTTAACACATATTTTTCTTTTTAAAAAAAATCCACATATGCAACTAACAGCCACATCAGCATAATTTGACAGAATTTGACTTTAAGGGCTAACGTGGCCTATTTTGAAAAATTGGAGAGTCGATTTGGCCTAAAATAAAGTTGAGGGGTCAAAATGACTCAAAAACGTAACTTCAGGGGCTTATCTGATAGTTCTCCCTAAAAATACACATTTTCATATGTTATTTAGTATCATTTTCAAATACTTGCTAATCACAATGGACAAAAATTGGCACTTGATATCTGCTCTAAATTTTGAGTCCACTTGATATTTCAAGTGTCCTTTGAGAGATACTTTGGGATCCACTTTTTGCCATTTTCTCAATCTTTCTTTACGTAAGAAACATTTCTTACGTGAAGAAAATTTATAGGTAAAAAAATTAATTAAGAAGAAAGAGGAGCGTATGAAATAACAAGTGTTAAATCTAATTTCCATCGACTGCGGGTTAGTAGGTTATTGCAGCTGAGAATATAATATACGTTACAAATCAAATATTGTCATTAATATTGATGACTCTGTTAGTGGTCCAGGTCCAGCCCATTTGACCAAGCCTTGTGTGTGTCTTGGTGGCCCAGCCCATGAGTGGCATATTAGGGCAGCGTCTCATGAAAATACTGATGAGAGACAGCAGCTGAAAACAGGAAAAACAGAGAAGGAAATTCTGGGTTTATTCTCTCACGCACAGTTTTGGAAACACTGACAGTTGGAGGGTTATTCATGGTCCGATTTGGCTGAAGTTTTGAACAGCAGTTAGAGGACAGCTGGTTCTTCATTCTGAACGGTCGAGATCTGATTTGGAGCTTCATAAGGTCAGTTTCGAAGGTAGTTTTCAGGCTGTTCAGTGCAGTTTTTCCTGCAGTTTGTGTCTTCTTTATTTATGCTTGAGCTCAAACCAATTTAAGGTGTTTGAGTAGAACGTGAATCCATTGTAAAATTGATTTATAGTGGATTTTGATCGGAGATCGTCCCGTGGTTTTTCCCTCTACACCGGAGGGTTTTCCACGTTAAATTTGGTGTTGTTATATGCTTTTGATTCATAGCTTTGTCATTGCATTTTTCTGTTGAATTTTCTGCTGGATTTAGTTGGAATATTGTGCTGGACTTTTGCTGGAATATCTGGAATATTACGCTGGTTGTGTAGCCTTGTTTTTGTATACAACAAGTGGTATCAGAGCAGGTTAATGGAGTCTACAAGTGCTTCGGGTATGATTAAATTGACCAACACGAATTGGTTGATTTGGAAGCCCAAGATAGAGGATATATTGTATTGCAAATACTTGTATGATCCTATTGAAAGTGTGAAAGCAAAGCCAGCGAGTATGTCAGATGATGACTGGAAGAAGTTGAATCGGAAGACAATTGGTCATATCCGACAATGGCTCAGTGACAGCGCATTTCATCATGTAGCAAATGAAACTGATGCTGAGACTATGTGGAAAAAATTGCAGACCCGATATGAGCAGAAGACGGTTGGCAATAAGGCACTACTTATTAAACAGCTTACAAATATGAAGTACAAGGATGGTGGTGCTATAGCCGATCACGTGAATAATTTTCAGAGTGTGTTAAATCAGCTTGCTACAATGAAGATGACCTTTGATGAAGAGTATCAAGCACTATTGCTTTTGAGCTCACTACCAGATAGTTGGGAGACGTTGGTTATTACTGTTGGTAACTCAGTTCCTGATGGTGCATTGACTATGGACTTGGTGACTACTAGATTATTTAATGAAGAGTTACGACGAAAGTTAGCGGGTACAGATTCCTCACAGGCTCTTGTCACAGAGAACAGGGGCAGAAACAAAAATAGAGGTGGTGGTACTCGGGATAAATCTAGAGGGCGGTCTCAGTCTAAGGGCAAGGGTGGTGAGAAAGGCAAGTGTTATCATTGTGGTAAGGAGGGGCATATTAAAAGAAACTGCTATGCTTGGAAGAGAAAGCAGAAAGAAGAAGAAAGCTCGAAGAATGGTGGTGACAAAAATACTGTGGCTACAGTTGAGAATGATGAAGAGGCTCTGACTCTGTTTTGTGAAGATGATAATTGTATGCACGTCTGTGAAGACATTGATTGGGTGGTTGATACAGGAGCCTCATATCATTGTACTCCAAACAGAGATTACTTCACTTTTATCAAAGAAGGTGATTTTGGGAAGGAGAAGATGGGCAATAATAGCTACTCACAAATCAAAGGTGTTGGTGACATTCAGGTCCAAACCAATGTCGGGTGTACATTGACTCTGAAGGATGTAAGGTATGTGCCAGACTTGCGACTGAATTTAATTTCAGTTAATACTTTTGATAGACAGGGTTTTGAGAACAACTTTGTGGATGGACGTTGGAAAATCTCAAAGGGTTCATTGATTATAGCCAAGGGTAAGAGATGTTGCACATTGTACAAGACACAGCTGAAAGTGTGCAAGGATGGTTTATTTGTCACGGAGGATGATTCTTCACTAAACTTGTGGCATAAAAGGATGGCGCACATCAGTGAGAAAGGGTTGCAATTGTTGGCAAAGAAATCCCTGATAAATTATACCAAAAATCAGAAACTTAGTCCTTGTGATCATTGCTTGTTTGGAAAACAACACAGGGTGTCCTTTGCTAGAGCCTTGTCAAAAAGGACTGAGTTGATAGAGCTGATTCATTCTGATATTTGTGGTCCGATTGATGTGGAATCCTTAGGTGGCAAGCGGTAATTTTTCACATTTATCGATGATGCATCCAGGAAAGTGTGGGTGTATTTTCTAAGGTCTAAAGACCAAGTGTTTCAGCATTTTCAGCAATTCCATGCTATGGTTGAGAGACAAACTGGGAAGAAGCTGAAGTGCCTCAGATCTGATAATGGAGGTGAGTACACCTCAAGAGAGTTCAGAGACTACTGTACGAAGCACGAAATTAGACATGAAAAGACTGTTCCAGGAACCCCGCAGCAGAATGGTGTGGCAGAGAGGATGAATCGCACCATATTGGAGAGGGTCAGATGTGTTCTGAAGATGGCTAACATGACCAAGCGTTTTTGGGGTGAAGTTGCGAGAACAGTTTGTTATGTGATTAACAAGACTCCTTCTACAGCTTTGGATTTTGATATTCCTAAAAGTGTGTGGTGTGGAAAGGATGTCTCATATTCTCATCTGAGAGTATTTGGGTGCAAAGCATTTGCACATGTGCCTAAGGAACAGAGGACTAAGCTTGATGATAGAGCTCTTCCTTGTGATTTCGTTGGTTATGGTGACGAGGAGTATGGGTACAGACTATGGGATCCAGTTCAGAAGAAGATTATCAGAAGCAGAGATGTAGTTTTCCATGAAGGGAAATTCGCTAGTGAAGCTGAAACTTCAGGGAAAGATGAGCAAGTGGTTGAAAGTATAGTTGATCTTACACCTATTACTTCTCATCCGGTTTACTGAAGATGGGGGAGCAGTTCCATAAGAGTCCACTGGAGAGACTGAATATTCTTATACTGATGAGTTAGATGAAGGTATGGAAGATGAAGCTGTTGAGCAGGGGGAGCAACCTACTCAAGTGACTGGTGGAGAGCCTCAAGTCAGAAGGTCCACCAGAGAGCGTCAACAGTCCTCCAGATACCCTACATCAGAGTTTGTTCTGATCACTAGTGAAGGGGAGCCAGAGAGCTTCAAGGAAGCACAATCTCATGAAGACAATATTAACTGGATGAAGGCTATGCAGGATGAGATGAATTCTTTGCATCTGAATAATACCTATCAGTTGGTGGTGCCTTCTAAAAGCAAGAAAGTCTTGAAGAACAAGTGGGTGTTCAAGTTAAAGAAAGATTCAGATGGAAAGATAGTAAATCACAAAGCTCGTCTAGTTGTGAAAGGTTTTGGTCAGAAGAAAGGCATCGATTTCAATGAAATATTTTCACCAGTTGTGAAGATGAGTTCTATTCGAGTTGCTTTGGGTCTGACAGCTAGCATGGATCTAGAGTTTGAGCAAATGGATGTCAAGACAACATTTCTCCATGGTGATTTGGATGAAGATATCTACATGGCTCAACCAGAGAGGTTTGAGGTTAAAGGCAAAGAACATTTGGTTTGTAAATTGACTAAAAGTTTGTATGGGCTTAAACAAGCTCCTAGACAGTGGTACAAGAAGTTTGACGGGTTCATGTCAACTCAAGGGTACAAGAGGACAAATGCAGATCATTGTGTCTATGTCAAGAAATTTACTGGAGGTAAATTCATTATACTTTTGCTCTACGTAGATGATATGCTGATTTTGGGGCAAGATGCTGGGATGATCAAAAGACTAAAAAAAGATTTTTCAAAGTCTTTTGACATGAAGGATTTGGGGCAGGCACAACAAATTCTAGGTATGCAGATTCAGCGCGACAGGAAAGCGAAAAAGTTGTGGTTGTCACAAGTGAAATATGTTGAACGTGTGCTTCAACGGTTCAACATGTTCAATGCTAAGCCAGTTAGCACGCCTCTTGCTAGTCACTTCAAACTATCTAAGAGCTCGTGTCCAGGTACTGAAGAAGAAAAGAAGGACATGGATTCAATTCCATATTCGTCAGCTGTGGGGAATTTGATGTATGCTATGGGGTGCACACGTCCTGATATTGCTCACGCAGTTGGGGTTGTTAGCAGATTCCTTTCGAATCCAGGGAGAGATCATTGGGAAGCTGTGAAATGTATCTTTAGGTACTTGAAAGGGAGTTCTGAGATGAGACTAGAGTTTGGTGGCGATAAATCAGTTTTGACAGGATATACAGATTCTGACTGGGCTGGTGATTTGGATCACAGGAAGTCGACTTCAGGTTACTTGTTTACTTTTGCTGGAGGTGCTGTATCATGGCAGTCAAAGTTGCAAAAGTGTGTCGCGTTGTCTACTTGTGAAGCAGAGTACATTGCTGCAAATGAGGCTACTAAAGAGCTACTATGGATGAAGAGATTTCTACTAGAGCTTGGTGTTAGTCAAGAAAAGTATGTGGTGTTTTGTGATAGCCAAAGTGCTATTGACTTGGGCAAGAATGCCTCGCATCATGCTCTTACAAAACATATTGACGTGAGGTACCATTGGTTGCGTGATCAAGTGGAAAAGCGACTGGTGCAGTTGGACAAGATTCACACAGAGAAGAATTCGTCTGATATGCTTACAAAGGTACTTTCCAAAGGCAAGTTTGATTACTGCATTAAGAACGCAGGTTTGAGTTCTTGATGAGATTTCGAGGATAATATCTCTTCCGTTGGGCTAGAGGGGGAGATTGTTAGTGGTCCAGTTCCAGCCCATTCGACCAAGCCTTGTGTGTGTCTTGGTGGCCCAGCCCATGAGTGGCATATTAGGGCAGCGTCTCATGAAAATACTGATGAGAGACAGCAGCTGAAAACAGGAAAAACAGAGAAGGAAATTCTGGGTTTATTCTCTCACGCACAGTTTTGGAAACACTGACAATTGGAGGGTTATTCATGGTCCGATTTGGCTAAATTTTTGAACAGCAATTAGAGGACAGCTGGTTCTTCATTCTGAACGGTCGAGATCTGATTTGGAGCTTCATAAGGTCAGTTTCGAAGGTAGTTTTCAGGCTGGTCAGTGCAGTTTTTCCTGCAGTTTGTGTCTTCTTTATTTGTGCTTGAGCTCAAACCAATTTAAGGTGTTTGAGTAGAACGTGATTCCCTTGTAAAATTGATTTATAGTGGATTTTGATCGGAGATCGTCCCGTGGTTTTTTCCCTCTACACCGGAGGGTTTTCCACGTTAAATTTGGTGTTGTTATATGCTTTTGATTCATAGCTTTGTCATTGCATTTTTCTGTTGAATTTTCTGCTGGATTTAGTTGGAATATTGTGCTGGACTTTTGCTGGAATATCTGGAATATTACGCTGGTTGTGTAGCCTTGTTTTTGTGTACAACAGACTCTTCACTAAAATATTGTCATTAATACGAATGACCAATAAATTATTTATTTTCATTAATACGTGAAAGACGATGTAACAATTTTCTTCTATAAATATGTATGTATGATTTAAGGAAAATAAGAAAATGAAGAAAATTCTATGAAAATCTCTCTTCTCTTTTGGATTTTGTACAAATAGGCCACTGAAAGATGGCACAAATTGTAATTAAATCACTCAAAGGAAAAAGATTTAATTTTCATCCCTCAATATTTTAATTGTAAGTAGTTGAGTCACTCCAGTCCAATTTTCAAATGACCAGAGTTGATGTAGAACGATGTTGATGATATGCACATTTTGACAAGACATTTGACATGATGTGGCTCTATATTACAATTTAGAAAATTATTTTTTGTTTTTTTAAACAAGAATTTTATTTTTTTTGTTAAAATTGTTAAACAAATGTGAATATGTTCATATGCACAACGTGCATATATTTTAAAAAATAAAATAAAATACTTTGAAAACGAAAGAAAAATGAAGAACAAAGATCTGATTGTGCTTCGCCGAATAGAGCATATCTGGCCGAGCTTTGTAGGATAATGAAGTTCGAATCACTATTGAAGATATCTATGGTGGATCTGGAAGTAGATGTAGGGATGATGAGTGCGACTCTTGTAAGGAACTTTGTTGGATTTGACCGAGATTCATTGGATCCGGAATCGAGGCTGCATCGTAGTAGTTTGGTCTACTGCGGTGGCCAAGCTTGAGAGATTCAAGATCCGGAAGGACGTTGAATCCACCGTACTTCAACAGATCCCGCCGTCCCTTACGCCGATGTTCACTAGTCCATCGTGACTCTAGCTAGGGACTCGGGTGCCCTTTTTTCAATTTCAAATCTTTTTTCGTACTACCCCATAAGAAGAACCAGTGGGCTCAAGTAGCCTTTTTGATGCATAAGATATGGAGGGCTTTTGCACCCTAATAATTCTATTTTCGTTTGTGGGGACAACCTCCTTTGAACGCTTCTTTCATTGAATTCAAAGGTCGATGTGCTTAACAGATTTCGTCCACTACTGGTTCATGATTCTTAACCCATTTGATGCAAGATTTGTAGTAGAACACCTCCATCTTCAAGCACGAACAACGAGAGAGAGTTTTTTGAACGGTATCTATTTTCTACATTTTTTTAATCAACGATTGCTCTCTATACTCTCTCTCTCTTTCTCCCCTTCTCTCTCACTCATTTTCTCTGTAAGCACAAAAAAATGAGCAGATTTCATTTTTTTTTTTGGAAGAAGAAGAATATTCTTGAGAAGAAAAGCAAGGAAAACACGGAACACGGATTGATTTCTATTTTTTTGGATTTTCCCCAGTTTGTTATGCCTTTTTCTTGGATTTTTTCGTTCGTTCTTCAAATCTTGTGTTTTTCCTTGATTTTTTCGTTTCATTCTTCGAATCTTATGTTATTTTGGTTTTTTTTCCTCGAATGAACTCAGATCTACTTGTTCGAGTGCTTTTTGAGAGAAAATACGAAGAAAAAAGATGAGGACTGTTCTTGAATTTTTAATGCACTGGTCTGGGTCTCTAAATACATTGTTATGGGTGTTTAATACACAGCTCGCATGTTTTCTAAAGGGGAAGACGAAGAAGAAAGGATGAGTACTGTTTTGCGTGTTTTAATGCACTATTGTGCATATTTAATATACTGTTATGCATGTTTAATGCACTGTTTTGGGTAGCACATTGTTTTTGGATTTATAAATGCACTTTTTTTTTGCATGATCTAGCGAAACTTATTTTTTTAACAAACTGATGTGACTGTCATTAAGCACAATGCTAGTTTTTCTTTTCGGAACATTTGTGCAATAACATTGTGCTAAAAAAATAACAAATATTAGAACAAATACTAGTACATTGAACAATCATGGGAACACTATGAATATTATAATAGTAAATAATATAATAATGCACTGTCATTATAAATGGTAATATAATAGCACACTGTCAAATGGTCAATCCAATATAATAAGACAATGTAAAAAAAAACACTATGATAGTGGTCATTGTCAAATGGTAATCACAATGTGATAATGTACTGCCAAAAATGAAATATAATGTAATAGGTCACTGTCATAATAAGACTCAATGTAATCATGCACTATCAAAAGATAAAAACACAACGTAATAACAGTGTAATAAAGTTTTTTGGAATATGTAATACAGATGTCACAACAGTTTAATAAAATCTCAGAACAATGTAATGAAGAGAGACATTTTTGAATACTTAGAAATTTTTAAAAAATTATCAATTCTTTCAACAAAAACTCACACGTGAACTTTTGACCGCCATTATCAATTTTAAAAAATTTAAAATTTAAAATTTCAAAAACATGTGAGAGCTTTATTAAAGGGATATTTCTGTACCAAAAAAATCACTTTTGGTTCACTTTCATAGTCATCATCCTAGTCATCAAGTCCACATAGATTTAGGATATTATGGCCGCTATAGTATTGAGACGTTTAGCATTTTCATTTTTTGAATTGAGTTTGAGTAAAACGTTGTGTTTTGACAAAATATTTTATATAAAAAAATCCACATCAGCTCAGTTGCCATGTTAATTGTCCTTCTCACTAAAATTGTTGCACGTCAACTCCCACCATCGGAAAATTGGACCGGAGTGAATCAATTTCTTACAATTAAAACATTAGGTGATGAAATTTGAAGTTGTTTTTGATGAGTGACTTAATTGCAATTCGCCCCCATTTTTTAGTGGCCTATTTGCGCAAAACCTCTTCTTTTTTTGTTATGTTAGTATAATCATATTGCTTCTACAAGTAATTTCAACACGTTATCAGCACAACTCTCTGCCACTACATTGAAAACAAGGTTTTGAGGTTGTAAGTAAGTAATCTATCATAGCTATATTTTCCTAAGTTTATTATAATATTTCCATTATTTTGAATTTAAGAATTTAGAGTTTACAAGATTTGATATTTCAGGAAGAAATTATCTATCATGAATTGTTGATGCTGAGACTCACCTGCTAGATGTGGGTATTGAGAAAACCATTAAAGATGGAAACACTAAATACTCATAGAATCGGACTAAAGCAATGATTTTCCTTCGTTACCACTTTCATGAGAAATTAAAAGCTGAATAACTAATGGAGAAAAATCTCTTTCAATTGTCGAAAAATTTAAAAGAGAGGTATGAATACCAAAAGAATGTCATCCTCCCAAATGCTTATTATGACTCGATGCACCTGAGGTTGCAAGATTATAAATCAGTCTGTGAGTATAATTCTGACATGCACAGAATCACCTCACAGCTTCTATTTTGTGATGAGAATATTACTGTAACGCCCCGACCCGGGAGGCGCTACTATTTAAACCTAATTCAATATCTATAAGATATTAAATCTCCACATTATCACAAAAGATTAAATCTTAATTTCTCCAACTAAATCCGTAAATTTCTACCGAAATTTTGGCAGCATCTCCCCGTATATCGGAGAATGCCCACCTGAAATACGCAGCACATATGCAGCAATATATATAAGGCCTCCGACCATCACATCACAAGCAATCACCATCCTAGGCAGGGCCTCAGGCCATCTACATCAAGCATCCGAAATACATAATAAATCACAATCATCTTACATGTATCAACATGCAATATCACAATAAGATTCATTCCCAGGTACAGGAGTCCTATCGCAAGGCACCCTCCTATCCGTACCATCCATACACCGTCAAGGTGTTCATAAACGTAGTCACAAACACAATCCTCAATTCGTGCATAGAATATCAAACGTAATAAAGAAAATTAATTCTTTATTCTAACCCATCCTAGTGTCTCCAGGTGGCACCATGTCATCCCACCTCCTACAGATCCGCAGTGCCGGTATCCGTACCAGTCTCGCCTGTGTGGAAAGGAAATAAAGAAAAGGGTGAGCAATGGCTCAGTAGGGGTAAAGAGGATAACAAAATATAACAAGAGGATAACCATACTTTCAAGAATCCTACCTTTCTCTCTCTAGGATTTCCACCCAAAGCTCTCAAGCTTGAAAATCTTCCAATCAACTCAAATCTAACAAATACATACACAATTAAGTATAAATCAACCTATTTAAACCTCATTATCTCAAATAATCCGTATTCAAGCTCTAATATACAAAACCCATAAAACCTAACTATGAAAATCTATAGAAAACCTTACCTTAACCTTGAAATCTTTGACAAATTATTGTTGAATCTTCTTAAGCACCTCAATCTTGCCCCAAAACCCACTCTTTTCTTCTCCCCCTTTCTTCCTCTTTCTTTCTTCTTTCTTTCTCTTCTCTCTCGGCTTCTCACTGTTTTTTTTTCCTTTGGTGAAATGTCGCTGGCCAAAGCCAGCGACTTTTCATTCTTAAATTCAATTTTTTGTTTTTTTTTTAATAACTAAAGTGGCGATGTGGCCATTTGAGTGGCCACTTTCGGTGGCCCAAAAATGGCCACCGAAAGTGGCCTCATATATATATATATATAATATAATATAATATATATATATCTTATTATTTATACATAATTCACTTTTATTGAATTTTTTTTTATACAATAGGAGATTTATTCTCCAATCAATTTTTTTCCACTCATTACTTGGTATTCTCCCCAAACTCGAAATAACAATTTAATTGCTAATATTATTATTATTTTTTCTTCTTGAATATTTTCGGGTCGGGGTATTACATCATTTCCCCCTTAAAGAAATTTCGTCCTCGAAATTTAAAACATACCAATTTTCGTGAACAAATGCGGATACTTCTCCTTCATTTTTGACTCGAGTTCCCATGTGGCTTCTTCTGCCCCATGATACATTCACATAACTTTCACAAGTGGAATTACACTCGATCTTGTGACTTTATCTTGTCGATCCAGAATCTTTACCGGTTGAAGAGTGTAACTCCCATCTTCCTCAACTTCTAAGGTAGTCCAATCCAACACATGTGTAGAGTCTGACTCATACTTCCGGAGCATAGAGACATGAAATACGTCGTGTACCTTTGACAACTTCGGGGGAAGTGCCAAACGATATGCCACCGGTCCGACAAGCTCAAGAATCTCAAATGGCCCCACAAACCTCGGTGCCAACTTTCCTTGCTTGCTGTACCGTTGTATGCCGCGTCTTGGACTAACTTTTAGGAATACCTTATCTCCAACTGCAAATTCTAATGGCCTTCTCCTCTGGTTAGAATATGACTTTTGTCGACTCTGAGCTGTGAGTAATCGCTTCTTGATCTCCTCAACCCGTTCCTTTGCTTCCTTGACCATATCCGGCCCTGAGACTACTTTCTCTCCCACCTCCGCCCAGCACAATGGTGACATACAAGGCCTCCCATAAAGTGCCTCAAAGGGTGCCATGCCAATACTGCTCTGAAATGAATTGTTATAAACAAATTCCGCCAAATATATGTACCGGTCCCAGCCACCTCCAAAATCCACTACACATGCTCTAAGCATATCTTCTAAAATTTGTATGGTTCTCTCGCTCTGCCCGTCACTTTGAGGATGATAAGCCGTACTGAAATCTAGCTTTGTACCCAAGGCTTTCTGTAGACTGCTCCAGAATCTACCAGTGAATCTTGGATCCCGATCTGACACGATAGATAAAGGAACTCCATGTAACTTCACTATCTCCTTTACATACAAATTGCTCAAGGACTCCAACGAATCTGTCTTGTTCATTGGTAGAAAGTGTGCCGATTTGGTCAATCGATCCACAACTACCCAAACCGCATCGTATTTCCTCTGAGTCATTGGTAGTCTCGTAACAAAGTCCATCGTAATCATCTCCCATTTCCATTGCGCCACCGGAAGCGGTTGCAATAACCCTGCCGGCTTCTGATGCTCTCCTTTCACCTGTTGGCAAGTTAAACATTTTGCCACAAATCGAGCTACATCGGCCTTCATTCCTCGCCACCAAAAATTTCGCTTCAAGTCTTGATACATTTTTGTCCCACCTGGATGCATGGCAAACCAGGAATGGTGTGCCTCTTTCAAGATCTCCTGACGCAGGTGTTCATTATCAGGAACCACTAACCTTCCCGCATATCTTACTCCGCCGTCACTTCCGCGAACCCATCCGGAACTTTCATCCACTACATCAAACGTTGGATCTCCATTTTGAGTATCCATAACCTTCTGTACGATCATCGATCTTGATGTCAAACT
The DNA here is from genome assembly GCA_963580455.1 of Euonymus europaeus. Classification (NCBI taxonomy): domain Eukaryota; kingdom Viridiplantae; phylum Streptophyta; class Magnoliopsida; order Celastrales; family Celastraceae; genus Euonymus; species Euonymus europaeus. The sequence goes on along the minus strand of OY756957.1, from coordinate 7,960,402 downwards.
ACTCAAATATATTTTCTCATCGTCTCGAAATTCCAACCCGAACTGATTTATTGTCTCTACCATTTCCCACTCATGCATGAATAGACTAGTTACCCCATGTTTCCTACTCAAGGCATCTGCGACTACATTTGCTTCACCGGGATGGTATTGCAAGTTGAAGTCGAAATCCTCCAAGTACTCCATCCACCTCCTCTGCCGTAAGTTTAGCTCCTTCTGGGTGAATAGATACTTGAGACTCTTGTAATCCGAGAATACCTCGAACCTTTCTCCGTAAAGATAGTATCGCCATTGTTTTAATGCAAAGACAACCGCTGCGAGTTCCAAATCATGAACTGGGTAGTTCCTTTCGTGTGTTTTTAACAACCTTGAACCATACTCCACAACCCTTTCTCGTTGCATTAACACACACCCTAATCCAACTCCAGATGCATCACAATACACCTGATAACCCACATCTCTTTCAGGAACTACTAGCACTGGGGGTGTTGTCAACCTTTTCTTCAATTCTTCAAATGCTGTCTCACACTCGTCCGTCCATACAAATGGTGTACCCTTCTTTGTTAACTGAGTCATAGGTGCAGCTACTCTAGAAAAATCCTGAATGAACCTTCGGTAGTAGCCTGCCAACCCTAAAAAACTTCTTATCTCTGTTACATTCTTGGGTCTCGCCCAATTCAAAACCGAATCAACCTTTGAGTAGTCAACTGCTATGCCCTCCTGAGTGATTACATGTCCTAAAAATTTCACTTCTGTGGCCCAGAACTCACACTTGCTCAGTTTGGCATACAATTGATTTTCCCTCAATGTCTGTAGAACCACCCTTAAGTGTTCTTCATGCTCCTCTTCTGTGGCAGAGTAGATCAAGATATCATCTATGAACACCACCACAAAAGTTATCTAGAAACGGCCTAAGAACTCGTTGCATCAAATCCATAAATACCGCCGGGGCATTAGTCAATCCAAACGGCATTACCAAGAACTCATAATGCCCATACCGAGTCCTAAACGCTGTCTTCTGAATGTCCTCATCCTTAATCCGCAGTTGATGATATCCTGATCTCAAATCAATCTTGGAGAAATGTCTAGCGCCCCTCAATTGGTCAAATAGATCATTAATCCTAGGCAACGGATACTTGTTCTTCACAGTCACTTTGTTCAGTTGCCTATAATCAATACACATCCTCAACGAGTCATCTTTTTTCTTCACAAATAATACTGGTGCTCCCCATGGGGACACACTCGGCCAAATAAATCCTAAATCCTGCAACTCTTCTAGCTGCGTCATCAATTCTTTTAACTCTGCTGGAGCCATCCGATAAGGCGGAATCGATATCGGTTTCACATTCGGATGTAGCTCTATAGCAAAGTCAATCTCCCTTTTCGGCGGTAATCCTGGTAACTCCTCTGGAAATACATCTATGAATTCCTCCACTACTCGAATCGGCGTAGTGAAATCACCCTTAGATGCTGAAGTCGTCAAACTTGCAATTCCACAGTCTTGATACAAAGGATTTTCCAAGAAGTGTGGACAAGGAATCCCTTTCGATCCCTTCAACACAATCACTCCTCCCTCGGGTACTCTAAGTGTAATTTTCCTCTCCCAGAAATCTAGCAAACCATGGTGCTTTGTCAACCAATCTACTCCAAAGATTACATCAAAATCCTTGAAGTCCATCACATAAAAGTTGGCCTTAAGAGATATCTCTCCAAATCGACACTCACATCCAAAAAATTTCCCTTCTAAAGAAGTGAAATACCCAAACGGTGAAGACACCGTAAACATACGCCTTATAGGCGAAATTTCTAACTCAAGTGAATGTGCCAAACAACTAGTCATAAATGAGGATGTAGCCCCCGAATCAAATAACACCCTCGCCCAACAATTTGAAATAAGAAATGTACCTCCAATGAAATTAGGATGCTCTGGTGCCTCTTGGTGTCCCAAAGCAAATGCTCGTGCCTGACCCAGAACCGGCTGCTGCTGCTGCGGTCTACCACCTCGTCCTCTCCCTCCAGCTGGAACTGTAGAAGGCAGAGCTGGAATTGTAGAAGGCAGAGCTGGAACTGGTGCCGGAGGTGGTAATCCCGGTGCCTGAGACTGTGCCTGCTGCGTGGTACCACCACCCTGTGGACACTCATTCCTCCTGTGCCCTATCAAATGACATCCAAAGCACCTTGGACCCGTAGTCCTGCATTGATCCTTCTTATGCCCCTCTTTACCACATCGATAACATGTGATCTTCCCACCATGTGGCCTAGGCAACTTGCCTCGGTCCCCTTTCTGATTGTGAGAGTCAGTTCTCTGTTTCTTTTGACTACCTCCACCTGTGGATGAAGAGGTCCGTCATTTCTGGGCGTCCCAATACTGTCGGAAGTTTCTCTTCTTCTGTTCAAACCTCAATGCCATATTCACTGTCTCAGCATATGTCTGAACTCTGGTAGCAAGTACCATCTCACTCAAACCCGGAATCAATCCATCACAATACCTTTCTGCCTTGCTCCCCTCATCCGGAGCAAACTTCCTACCATACTTGTATAGTTCCTCATACCTCTTGGTATAATGTGACACCGTCATGTCTGGTGTCTGTACAAACTCCAAATATTGTTTGGCCTGATCGGCCTGAAAAGTATGTGGAACAAACCGCTCCGTAAATAGTAATTCAAAAGAAGCCCACGTCAGTTCATACTTTCTGGAGCCTAAAGAATTCCACCAATCGTAGGCATCACGTCTCAGATAATAAAACACCAGCTTCACCCTCCGTTCATCTGGTATGGCTAAAGTATCAAATCTTGCTCCCAGCTGATGCACCCATTCTTCAGCTTCTCGACCTTCCCCATCTCCGGAAAAGATAGGAGGACTTGTCTTTCTCAACTGATCAACCTCGTACATTTCCCTACCCAATCCTTGCATGGATCCTGTTTCAGTACCAGCTCCTGAAGCCTGTCCCTCAGTACGAGCCTCAGGTGTTCTAGCAAGCTAGTTCGTCACCACCTGATTTAGGTTTATCATTGCACTTGCCAATGCTTCCAATGTCACTGGTTGACCACCCAAGATGGTAGGAGCAACCTGCACTGCCGGAGGTGCCTCCACGTGCACTGGAGCAACCCCTGGAGCCGTCTCCTGCCCCCCGGTCTGAATATCATCACCCAATTGTTGTTCTTCCAGCACTGTATCTTCCTCCCTGATCTCTGTACCCAACCCCGGTACTGATCCCTGTGTGCTAGGAGTGCGCCTAGTAGTGCGCGTTACTCCCCTCCCACGACTTCGACCTCGGCCCCGAGGTCTATCACCTCTTCCCCCATCCGTAGGGGTCTCAGTCGTAGCTCTCGACGCTCGTGTCGTCCTACGAGTGTCCATCTGTGCCACAACAGATAACACTATTTAATATAAAATGGATAACGAGGATTTAAGGGGAAAAGAGTACGTACCGGATCTGCAGAGGTCGTGACATGGTCTGGAGACTACTAACATACAACTAGGACCCAACCCCAGATCCTACGTAGAGCCGAAACCTGGCTCCGATACCAAACTGTAACGCCCCGACCCGGGAGGCGCTACTATTTAAACCTAATTCAATATCTATAAGATATTAAATCTCCACATTATCACAAAAGATTAAATCTTAATTTCTCCAACTAAATCCGTAAATTTCTACCGAAATTTCGGCAGCATCTCCCAGTATATCGGAGAATGCCCACCTGAAGTACGCAGCACATATGCAGCAATATATATAAGGCCTCCGGCCATCACATCACAAGCAATCACCATCCTAGGCAGGGCCTCAGGCCATCTACAGCAAGCATCCGCAATACATAATAAATCACAATCATCTTACATGTATCAACATGCAATATCACAATAAGATTCATTCCCAGGTACAGGAGTCCTATCACAAGGCACCCTCCTATCCGTACCATCCATACACCGTCAAGGTGTTCATAAACGTAGTCACAAACACAATCCTCAATTCGTGCATAGAATATCAAACGTAATAAAGAAAATTAATTCTTTATTCTAACCCATCCTAGTGTCTCCAGGTGGCACCATGTCATCCCACCTCCTACAGATCCGCAGTGCCGGTATCCGTACCAGTCTCGCCTGTGTGGAAAGGAAATAAAGAAAAGGGTGAGCAATGGCTCAGTAGGGGTAAAGAGGATAACAAAATATAATAGCTGAATAAAAAGATTAAGTCAATGCAGCAACATGCCAAGACTATGAGTCACCATCACAAATACTCATCAAACCGTGGTCTCGTTTCCTACCGTGAGTCCCAATGGGACGACGCCTCGGCATCCATCCCCACACATCGATATCGGTGAACACTTCCACCATACGCCTCGGCATCCATCCCCACACATCGGGTTCTCTGAACCGATTCCTCAGAATCTCAGTATGTTGCCTCATATAGGAGTCATTCGGTTGCAACCAAGCCGAGGTTCCACAACCCTCCTCCCATATGACGTTCACACAACCTACGGAAGTCACGAATCCATATTCGCACTTCCATGTGGCTCTAATGCAACAATGTCATGCCATGAATTTAATATAGCAATAAACAAATCCTAGTTATATATTTAACTAGCCATGATGCATGAATAAGAACCAAACATGCTTGATATAAGACCAAGCAGTCAACCGGGAATGCAAACTAATATTTAGGAAAATTCGAGAATAACCCTAGGTTCGTTTTTCCCTAGGGAGCAAATAGGGAAAAACACAAACATGAATAACAATGAAGATTAAAAACGCGTTTTTAGATAACAAGAAATAATCGAAAGATTGGGCTAGAATCCCCTACCTCGAATCCACGTAATTTCACCAAAAATCTGAAATTTCCAATTTCTAGGGTTTGAACCCCAACCTAATATATAGCAAATTCACCACCCATTTCACAATTTATATCTCTCAATAACATATACCAATGTAAATTAAACCATAATTTCAAGAATCCTACCTTTCTCTCTCTAGGATTTCCACCCAAAGCTCTCAAGCTTGAAAATCTTCCAATCAACTCAAATCTAACAAATACATACACAATTAAGTATAAATCAACCTATTTAAACCTCATTATCTCAAATAATCCGTATTCAAGCTCTAATATACAAAACCCATAAAACCTAACTATGAAAATCTATAGAAAACCTTACCTTAACCTTGAAATCTTTGACAAATTATTGTTGAATCTTCTTAAGCACCTCAATCTTGCCCCAAAACCCACTCTTTTCTTCTCCCCCTTTCTTCCTCTTTCTTTCTTCTTTCTTTCTCTTCTCTCTCGGCTTCTCACTGTTTTTTTTTCCTTTGGTGAAATGTCGCTGGCCAAAGCCAGCGACTTTTCATTCTTAAATTCAATTTTTTTTTTTTTAATAACTAAAATGGCGATGTGGCCATTTGAGTGGCCACTTTCGGTGGCCCAAAAATGGCCACCGAAAGTGGCCTCATATATATATATATATATAATATAATATAATATATATATCTTATTATTTATACATAATTCATTTTTATTGAATTTGTTTTTATACAATAGGAGATTTATTCTCCAATCAATTTTTTTCCACTCATTACTTGGTATTCTCCCCAAACTCGAAATAAAAATTTAATTGCTAATATTATTATTATTTTTTCTTCTTGAATATTTTCGGGTCGGGGTATTACAATTACTGAGGCAGATAAAATGGAAAAAATATTTTTCATATTCCATGCTTCTAATATGATAGTGTAGGAGCAATATTATCATAAAGGATATACAAAAAATTCTCTCTTAATATGTGTTTTACTTGTGGTTGACCATAACAATGAGATATCGCTAAAAAATCATCGATCTCGTCTTACTAGCAGTATAATGTTCCCTAAAGTGAATGTTTTTGTCCATAATAATCATGGACATAGACGTGGAAGTGGTGGAAGAAAAGGTCGAGGTCGTGGTTATGGCCGTTGAAACCATGGAGGTAATTTTGGCTATCATTCATACCGCTAGAAGAGGTATGAAGGTGAAACAAGTCATGCAAATAAAAATTTGCCAAATAAACTCTAAAAGGGAAATGATGAAACTTGTTTTAGGTGTGGTGCTCAAGGGCATTAGTCATGTACTTGTCGTACGCCTAGACATCTAATGGATTTATACCAAGCCTCAATAAAAGAAAAGAGCAAAGTGGTGGACAAAACTTTGCCAAGTTTGATGGTAATGATGATCTTAATAATTTTGATGATCTTTAAAGATCTTCATGATTTAACCATTTAGATGTTTTGGATTTCTTAAAATTTTTTGATATTTGCAAAAATTAGAGTTATTTGTTTACTTCTTCAATAATATTAAATTTATAAACGTGTTGATATTTAATAATTTTATTTACTTGTTGTATTATATTTTGGTTGTGAAAATATTTTATTACAAGAAAGTAAATTCAGCATTTTATAAATATTCTTTTGATAAGTTCATTTTTTAAAAAAAAAAAGAAAAAGAAAAGCACAGAACCAATGACTGTGGGTTTCAATCTTTGGACCTATTCCATATTTTATTGGATCACCACCACTCGACCACTAGTACCGGGCTTGACAAGTTTATACTTTTGTTATATTTATATATAATCTAATATTTATCAATATGATAATGTTGAGTTCATACGTGATTCAAGTTATTTACTTTTCTTTAGAAATATGATCGACGAATATACATGTTTAATTGATAGTGCAACAACACATACTGTCCTTGAACATAAGAAATATTTTCTACATTTGACATTGCTTGAAGCAAATGTTGATACCATCTCAGGCACATCACAAATAGTTGAAGACTGCAGCAGAGCTAAAATCATATTGCCTAGAGGGGACGAAAATATATATTGAGGAGGCATTATACTCTCTCAAATCAAAAAGAAACTTATTGAGTATCAAAGATATTTGGCAAAATGAATATCATTTTTAGTCTATAAGAGAAAGTTATACAGATTGCCTATATATTACTTCTTTCATTTCAAGCAAGAAGTTTGTAATAAAAAAGTTTGTGGATTTTTCTTCGAGTTTATACCGTGGGAGTATAAAATGGATTGAAACACATATTGTGATGCACCAGAAGTGTCCTAATTCAAAGGAATATATACTTTGGCATAATCCCCTTGGTTACACAAGTTCTACCATGATGCGTATAATAATTGAAAATACAAATGGACATACATTAAGAAATTAGAAGTTTCTTTTACCTAAATATCACTTGTGTGTTGTTTGTTCACAAGGAGAGTTGATTGTGACATCATCTACCCTGAGATAGGTGTAGAATCTCCTAATTTGCTACAACGTATTTTTGGAGATATATGTGGACCTATTCATCCATCATGTAGACCATTTTGTTATTTTATAATTCCAATAGATATATCATCTAATTGGTCGTATGTGTGTTTATTATTTACTCGTAATGTTACATTTACTAGGTTAGCTCAAATAATTCATTCACATGCACAATTTCCATATTATCTCATTAAGTGTGTCCAACTGAATAACGCTGGTGAGTTTACTTCTAAATTCTAAAACATTCTATGACTATTGCATGTCACTAGATATAGATATTGAACATCTTGTTGCACATACTTGTACTCAAAATGGTTTAGCAAAGTTACTCATAAAGCATCTACAATTGGTTAGACCTATGATTTTAAAAAGTAAAATACATTTTGATGCTTGCGGACATGCCATATTACATGCAACATCATTAATTTGAGTCAGGCCATTTGATCATTATTCATATCACATTTACAACTAGTGTTAAGTCATCAACCTAATATTTCACATTTTAGTATTTTTTGTGTTGTTTATGTTCATATTTCACCTACACAGCACACTAAGATGGCATCACAATGTCAACTTGGTATTTATATTTATTTTGATTCATGTTCTATTATTCAATATCTTGAACCACTAATTGGCTATGTTTTCACTGCTAGATTTACAGATTATCACTTTGATGAATATGTTTTTCGTCCTTTAGGAAGCAAAGATTCTCAATCTCATCAGTATGATGATATTACTTGGAACACTGTGACACAATCTCATTTTTATTCTCAAACAAACCAGAACTTGAAGTTCAAAAAATTGTTCATTTACAAAGTATTGTTAATTGATTACCTGATGAATTTAATGATACTTCAAAAGTTATGCAGTCACATATTCTAGCTAGAAATTCTACTGCATACATCAATGTCCCTGAAGGATGACAAAAAATGATGAATCAAAACCACGTCAGAAATGTGAAAGACCACTAGGAGCTAAAGATAGATTTCCCTGAAAGATAAATGTTCAAATTCCTACAAGATCTCTAACAGAGCCTACTCCAAAAGAACATATTTCTCATGTAAAGAATATTTATGTAGAGATTACTGCTAAAGATAATATACTTACTAAATCTCAACATTCTAAAAAAATTATCTCTTGAAGAGATACAGGTACCTGAAGATGATGATGATAATAATGAGTGACAATTATTTCATGAAGAAAGTTGAGGTTGAGGTAAGATTATTGTTGACAATATATTTGCATATGCAGTTGCTAAAAGCATTACCAGAAGTAATAAGGACCTTGAGCCTAAATTCGTTGTTAAATGTCAACATAGAAGTAATTGGCCTAAATGGAAAGATGTTATGAAAACATAATTAAATTCTCTATAAACAAGATAAGTTTTTGGATCTGTAGTCCAGACACCAAAAGGATATTGCAATTCTTTAGTGGAAGAGTCGAATTTTTCTTTTTGGTATTTAGTCAAAATATATTTTCTATAAGGTCCTTCTTGTGCCTTTATATGAAGAACTCAATTAGTCTAGGGTTTCACACATTTTTTATTCACGTATTTTTTCCACTTGAGAAACCAAAACCCTAGGTAGTTTCTCTTCTACCTGAGTTTGAGTTCCTGAGACGAGATCACACATCAGAAGACATCTATTGTCTGAGCTATGTAGCTATAATTGGGTTTGTGATCAAGTATTGTTGCTCGGTTCTTGATTATGTTCTTGGTGTTGTGCGGTTCGTAAACGTAAAAGAATAAGTCGTTCGCCATTACTCGCTCGTTGTACTGATTTTATCAAAGATCAATCAAACAGATCTTCAAATGTATAAATATATTTTTTGATAGATAGCAAAACGGGAAAAATTTAAATTTGGTGTGTTTGTGTTCCATATCAACTATAATATCCTCCGGGTCATTCTGTTACGTATCCTTCAAGACCAATATAGATCTTATATAAGATCAAACAACAAATACATAAAATATCTTTAAGATGAAAGACTAAATAGGACGCATGAAAACTAATATAGACTAAGCTCTCGTTTGAATTAAAATTTCAAGTAGCATTTAGGCTACCTAAAAATGCTACATGGTACTTAAAATGTTACTCATATCTAAATAGAAAATTTTAAAAACCTTTTGGTCACTCTTTTGAAATGTTAATTTTTGAAGCATTTTGTGAAGCATTTTGATTTAAAAAGACTAAACTATCCAATGCAATTTACTCAACACCTAGAGACCAGTGTTCTGAAAATCGAACCGGTCGTCAAACCGATCAAGACACCGGTTACCGGTTCAACCACAAAAATAAAAATATATAAAAATATTTAGGTTTATATTTTATATGATTAATTTTATACAATTTTAAGACAAAATTTAGGTATCTATGTATGTGGGCAACAAAATGAGCCAAAAAAAAGTGTCGAACTTCAAAATTCAAATACAAAATAATCAAATAACCCAATCGACACTTACATATTACCTATTATTAGTTTTAGAATGATTTTTTTTTTAATGATTTTTAGTGGAATCTTAAAACCGGTCTGTTCAACCAGTCTAACGGTTACCGATTTTTTTCCATTTTAACCGGTCTAAAGCGGTCAGACCGTGTTATCCGGTTTGATATGTTAAACCGACCGATCAGAGCACTGGTTCCCGATCCAACCGGCCAGTTTGGTCTGGTTCTCAAAACATTGCTAGAGACTCATTCTTCCACACACTTTTAGTTTATAGATACTCTCTAATCCTTCTGTCTCTCTATCTAACAGTTGGTTGGTCACGTGGCCTATTCAACAAGACTTTTTCAATCCCCTTCGCTTTCAATTTCAATGCCAAATTAATTTAAGGTAAAATTGTAAGTATGTCTATTTTATGAGACTTATTAGTGATAAGGTATCTCATTTAAACTTATTTGTAATTAAGTCTAGTTATTAAGTTTTTTTATAATTAATTTGATTTCTATTTTCTAGATTCATGCCAAAATTGAAGATTTCTACGAAAAATACATATTAAATGAAGAAAATTTAATTTAGAAAATATATTAATTAATTATTTTATTGCCTTAATCATTATGTTGAGCATAGACAAGTCCGTTAGGGTTTAGCAAATTCGTTCTCTTTAGGGTTTAACACTTATTGTTTATGTTACAGTATGAAAATCCGATACATGAGTCCGTTAGAGTTTTAGCGAATTCATTCCCCTTAGGGGTTAACACTTGTTGTTTAGGTTACAACATGAAAATACAATACACGAGCCCATTAGGGTTTAGCGAATTCGTTCCCCTTAGGGTTTAATATTTGTTGTTTAAGTTATAACATGAAAATACGTTACACGAGCCTGTTAGGGTTTATCAAACCCGTTCCTCTTAGGGTTTAATTTACTATTTAGGTTAACATAGTGAAAAAAGTACATAGCATGTATACTAACTAAATTATTTTTGAAAAATAATTTAATTAAAAAAGTATGTTAAAAAATATCGATGATGGATCTTGTTAGAGAGTTTTTAAGTGCTGAGTTCGAATATGCAATTTTTTTTTTTAAAGTTTACCATGTATTTTAAGAGATAAAATGTTTTAAAAATTTGTTTATAAAAAAAAATACAAAAGTTACGATAAATTGGACTCTTGGACTCTCTTCCAATTAAGTTTTATAGATGAACTTAAATCTTAATAAGTTTAAAAAATAGACCCACTTGCAATTCTCCCTTAATTTAACTCTCCCAAACCCACGTACAGAATTGTGCATATACGTACAGACGCATACATTTACCATATCGTAGCTCTAGAGTCAAGTTTTTGTTCTAATGGATTGCTTGGTATTGCCAGTGTCTATATTGACAAGGAAGAGATTTACGGGGTCACAGCTCGGTTGCGGGCCATTGAAGGAAGATGGGGCGGAGGGTTTGGTGAGGGTGGTGGTGGGGAAGGAGAAGAGGGAGTTCTTGGAGGAGGAATTTGTGTTAAAGGATAGTCCTTTTCGGGCGTAGAAATAAGTGCATATCCAATAGGCCTGAGACATGTTAAAGTTGGGAATCCTGGCCCAAATATGCATATCCAATAGGCCTGAGACATGTTCAAGTTGGGAATCCTGGCCCAAGCACATATTTGGGCTTGAATACCCAGTATTTAGATCATGAGTTAGCTAAAAAGAGACAAAACCATATCGTTCTCTCTGTATGAGCGAACCATGTTGTGATCCTGAAGCACATTTGAATGCATACTCCTCTGCTTCTTCCTTACAATTAAGATAATCATTTCAGATAACATTCATGAGCAAGTCACTTGTTTATTATTTTAACGTAATTCCATTATTTTTTATGTCCTTATAAACTTTCATTATCATCTATTTGGATACTGTTTTGATAAAATCTTTCAAAAGATCTTTAGTTAGGATTTTTTTTTCAAAGAAGAATGATATTATACGAGTTTATCTATTAAATATTCAATATGAGCTTAAATTTGATCCGTCAAGTCTAAGCTACACAGAAATTCTCACCTGACTAAGTTGGGCCACAAGCTCAACTCGTGACTATAAAGATATTACTCGTTGTGTCAATCAAACTCAAAACTTTCCGAATCTATATGGTAGAACACCTCTATAGTCATGTACAAGCTTTGCATTTGTTGATTAAATATAAAAACTTGAATGCTTTTCACGTCATAGATCTTACACTTACTAATTATAAATAATTATACATTTTTAAAAATCATTATCTAATTGGATTAGGAATGGAGAGCAACGCAAATAATTTTAATAACTATGGTCAATTATTTCCTCAATTTAAAACAAAACAAATAAAAAGACAGAGAAGGTAACTCTCTATGTGGGTATATTGTAATAATCGATCGTTGTCTAGACTCTCTTTCATGCATGATCTGTATAAATAAATATATCCTTCAAACTTTGTTTACATTAGCTAGGTCATTGTTTATTAGTTGTATGTTTACCAAACACAAATAAAGATGAATACAAAGACGTAGCTGTCTTGTGGCACTAATTGATCTTTATGTCCTAACGACCCCCTCAGGTTTCTTAAAAATCCATTTTGATCTCCTTATTCTAGTTCTTTATCATCATCATCATCATTATTTCCAACATTAAAAATAGGGAAACAAAATCCTAAACCAGAAAGTGGAATAACCTAGTGAGTTCTGAGTTACCTATGTCAGCACATAATGAGTCGTTAAAAATATTTACAGTGCAAACACATGGCCTTATATTACTGATTTTACTATATTTAATAATTAAAAAATAATTAGGTTTTCTTACTTTTATGTATAATCCTATTTTATATTTTCTCCAAGATCCCCCGCAAGCTTATTTATATTTCTTTTAACTCAGACATATTTCACTATTTTTGTCCATAGCTGCATGCAGGAACTTATTAAAATTTGATGTGTGCGAGTGAGTAAATAATATTTTAGGTGCTTCATTTGTATATGTTCTCATTACAATAACTTTTACAGTAATTTTATCCCTAAAAGGAATGACCTGGCTTATTTATATTTCTTTTTAATTAACTTTTACAGTAATTTTATCCCTAAATTAAAGGAATGACCTGGCTATAATTGTCATAATTAAACAGTCACTGGTTGAACAATTTTAGTAAATATTCCATTCAGCTGTCATCTTCTAGGATTAACAGAGTTTAATTAAGAACTGATCTCCAATCACCATATATAAAGAATTAGTGTTATAGCTAGCTAGGCATATCCTTAGAACGAATTCGAAATGCAATTCTCAGAAGACAAGCACTATATATATATATATATATATATATATCCATCATGAGAATGCATTAACCTTGATGTTGATGATCAGGAGTAGTTTCATTGGATGCAAAAAGCTTTTCACAATGGAACCCTAAAAACGCATAATATAAAGGTTTAAGTGGCGAATAAAGCTAACAGACACTATACATTCTTTTTATATTGAGTCCATTCTCTACGTACGGAAAACCTAATTGATTAGATGAGGGGAAGATATTGTTGTCGAAGGTTGATTGCAACAAATTTTTAAGGATAATTAAAAGAGCTTAAAAACATGGTAGAGTGGTTTCATAAACATTAATTTTTACAAACAAAACTTCCTTGTAGAATCAGTACTGGACGATCAAGAAAGTCTTGAATATGACGAGAGAAGGCATGCAAATTTTAAGGAAAAAAGAGGACCTAGAATGAGAAGGAAAACTGCTGCATCCATAGATCAGACCAGCTTGACCATCAGTTGGCTTTAATTTTAGAAGAAGAGGCACACAGGGTTATTAGTACATCCATCATGCATGTCTGATGGGATAAGACTATACTATACTACAAACTTATAATGTGATATTTTCAAGCCAAAAGATTCTGAGAGGAAGAATGCTTTAGCTATATCCCGAGAAAATTGGATGAGAAGAAAAAGAGAAAGGAAGAGAGAAAGCTTTGTTTGATTAATTCAAATTAATTAAGTGATAAAAGATTCTGAGAGGAAGAATGCTAATTAGTTTAAGGAAAACAAGTGTCTTAGCTCTATCCCAAGAAAATTGGATGAGAAGAAAAAGAGAGAGGGAGAGAGAGCTTTGTTTGATTAATTCAAATTAATCAAGTGATAAAAGATTTTGAGAGGACGAATGCTAATTAGTACAAGGAAAACTAGTCCCCCAGTACTGTCTTAGCTCTATCCCAAAAAAATTGGATGAGAGAGAGAGAGCTTTGTTTGATTAATTCAAATTAATCAAGTGATAAAACCAAAACGATTGAGGAAACCCCTTGCTCTCATTTACATTTATTATTTTCTCCTGAAATCAATGTAAAAAACAACACATTCCCATGACACCAAATCCTACAAGATTGAAAATTCTGTCATAACATAAAAGTTCCCTAGTCAGCTGATCCTGTAATAAGATTTAACCCAATCAACACTCAACCCAAAAATAGAAAGCTAAAATAGAAAACCCTAGAGATGATCCAAGTATTAATTGTCATCACACACACACAAGTAATTACCATCATCAACATTTGCATACTCTCAAACCATTGATTTCTTTATAAATTAAGAAGAAGATTTATAGTTCCAGGCCAGTTCACAATAAAAATAACCCAACAAAAGAGAGCTAGGAAAACAAACACTAAATTAAACATCAACCAAAGAAGATGATCTAATGCTAGAGTACACATAATAAACCTTGATTAATCCAGAACTGATGTTTTTCTCACCTTTTATTATAGCTCAAAACGGACTCCGACCACCTGCGTTCCCTCCTCCCCATCCATCCACCGGCAAAGGCATCTGAACGTTCCCCGCCCCTGGATTCAACGGCAAATTAAAGAACGGGAGCCCTCCTACTCCACTCCCATCCCCAAACCCACCACTATTACCCACTCCTCCACTCCCACCACTCCCTCCACCGCTCTGCATCCCCAATTGCTGCTCCTCCTCCTCCAACGGTAACCTCTCGTATGCCACATTCGTGAACGACGCTGCAATGACAATCACCGGCCCCGCTGCGATCAGCTCCCCAACCACACTCCCTCCCACCACCTGCCCTTGCCCTCCAGCCAAGAATATTGTCAAACTCGTTGCCCCAGGCGGTGCCGGTGGAGGCAAGAAAGATCCAGAAAGCGAAAGTATCTCGAATCTTCCATGGAGTGTAACAATCGCGCCCGCCGCGGCCGGCTGGCGTATGCTCACATTAGTTACTGTCCCGGTCCCACTCAACACGCAAATCCCACGCTGCCTTCTCCGCGCGTAGTTGGCCACGCAGTCGAACACATCGCAACCGTTTCCCACCTCGAGAATATGAGCCCGGAGCGTGTTGGCACTCTCGCGTGTGATTATCACAGGCGGTTTCGGTTTGTTCTTCGAGCCGGCTGGGCGACCACGTGGACGGCGCCCGACTATGTCTCCTTGGTGGCTCGAGTTCCCCACTGCTGAAACGAAGTCCAAGCCTTGGTGGTGTGAGCCCGAGCCGCCATCATGATCTGTGGAGAATTCATTGTTGGAGTTGTCGGCTTCGGGGTCTGGTTGGTGTTGGAGGCGGAGGTCGGGTATTTGAAGCTGATGAACGTATCTAGATGCAGTGCCCAAATCTAAACCAGCCATAACAACAGCTACCTCAAAAGCACAAAATTAATAATATAAGAAAATAATAACCCACACACAGAGACACACAAAGGACACAAAATTATTTTATGAAAAACCTAATCAATTTCTTTAATTAAAAACTGGTTTTTTTTTTTTTTAAATGTGAGGGTCGGGGGAGAAAATTATATTTTCTTTTTGGGGACTTGAAGAAATAATAGATTTGTTTGAAAACAAAGACAGACTAAGATCTGTTGCAGAGAAAGGTAAGGGAAGGATTGATGAGAAGAGGAAGCAAAGACAGAGAGAAGACAGAGACTCTTAAAACGCAGTTATTTCATTCATTACTCTATTGCATCTGAAAGTTTAAATATATAATAATATTGGTTTTTTAAAAATAATAATTAATAAGTTCTTTTTCTCAACACTCATTAATGGAGCGTGAACCACACGTGATTAGGGTTTTTTTCTTTCCTAAATGAATAATGATTCCAAACACACTTGTCTCTTAAATAACGAATATGCATTCAAACTCAGACAGTCATAAGTTTTTCACTTGATGACAGGATAAATTAGGCTAAAATTTAGTTAGTGGCCATGAGGATATTGGTCCCAGTGAAATCAAACTGAGAAGCTCTAGGGTACATGGAGTTTTGCTTTAGAGAGATTAACCAAGCTAAGTAGGTTATTATCCAAGTGCTTCATGATTAGGATTGCGTTACTTCTTATAGTCTAAAACATTGTTGGTCTTACTAATGAAACTCAACCACATACACATTTAATTATACAAGACAAAAAAAAAATGACATTGTCTATTTTAATCTTAACTATAAACGGAAATAATATGTAAAAGTACTGGATGATGAATAAATAAGTTGGAGCTTCCTTTTGTTAATATATTTGTACTATTTACCGAGATGAACTATAAAAAGATAATATTAAATATGATTCTGTAAATCTAAGCAAGGAAATCGTTCGTAATTAATTATATTTTACTGGAATTATTAAACTAGAATAGGATTTGTCATATGTTTTCAATTAAAATGGTAGCTTTTTATGGGAATTACAAGTGCCATGCATATTACGCTTAATCATGCATTTTCCAATCAGATACATTTAAACTAAACTGGATATATATATATGTTGGGTATTGAAAGATAATAATGATTTGCTTGGAGGGTAAGTTGCACGCTCCGAATTAGGGATTTTTTTTTTTTTTAAAAAAAAAAAAAAAGCAGCAAATGAACCCTAGATATATGGAAGGGGATGGGGGAGTAGTAGTCAGGAGTGTGCGGGTGGGGTTAAGCTGGTAGATGTGTTGGTCATTGGAGGTTTGGACTTTGACGGCGAAACTAACCATGGTTACAAAGAAAGTTGACCAAGCTTGGTCAAGTTGATTAAGAGAGAGAAATAGTAGAGAGAGAGAGAGGCGATTTATAATATTGCGGACAGCAAACACAAGAGGTGAATGGGCAAGTGGGAGGGAGATGGTGGTGCGGCGGGTGGGTCCCATTCGTGTCCACATTCTTGTCTACTGCTCCCACCCTGGACGGCCCCCACTCTTCCTCTTCCTCTTCCAACCCATCTGGCCGTCTCTGCCACGCCATGACATCTTTGCTTTGCTTAATTTTCTGCCACGTCATTACTAGTCACTGCTTGATACACGAGGAATTACATACTTCTCTCAGTCATATCAACTTATATTTTAGTAATTAATTAGTATTCAAAACAAAACAGTCTATATATCATGCGATTGATGATCGTAAATTTTCAAATTTCTAACATAAGGTTTTTAATCGCATCGTTAGATATGTTTAATTTGAAAAAGAAAGTACTGATTTTAATTTTTTCTTTTTAATAACTAGATAATAGTTTAGTTTTTTTAATGACGACTCGATAGATAGATTATTTTTTTTATGACTACTCAATACATAGATTAGATTAAGATTACACATCTACATCTCAGTTTTTAATCCCAACAAGAGTTGAATTTATGGCTCTGTGAAGATTAATTAATTGGAATTCTTCTATACATGTAAACTTTAGGGCAACTAGTCTATATTATTATATATTCATAAGAAGAGGTAATAATTCACAATATTAAATTATATCATTGATAAAGAGAGTTTAACCAATCAATTGGGACCTCGATCCATACTCCAAAGTGATCACGTTTAACTCAATTCAATAATTTAGAAAAATGTCAATGCGCCGGATACCCTTTTATAAAATATATATATATATATATATCTATATATATATAATTGCCTAGTGTTTATGGGATGAAGAATTCACACACCCAAAAACTTTCTCTTGAAGTTTTTTCATGTAGAATAGGATTCGTCGTGACCGTGTCTTTGATGAGTACCCGTTTAAATATATAAATATATATCATTTCAACAAAGTCTTTAGAAATTAAAATAATATAACAATACAAACTAAGGTTGGTAGTTGTTGTGCATCTCTTGTGTCATATAAAATGACTTGCGAACGATGAGTTTAATGAAGTTTTGGCCTTTCGTTATCCCTCTACCTTTTCCAAAATAAAATAAAATTCCAGCTATCCGTACGTGGAGAGCCACCACAGGAAATTATGTTTATTAATTTCAACTAGTATAAAGTCGTCCAACTTCTTTTTTCCAATTGAAGTAGCACCTTGTAGAAAAATAATTAAACTAATTTAATGTTGAAGAATACATGTATAATTACATATATTAATGCAACGAAATTAATTAATATTATATATCATGTTCTTGGATTAACAACCATTAAACCATATGACAAGAAGTAGCTTCATTTTTTAATCTTTGAGACATGATTCATTACATATTACAAAGAAATTCTTCATTCAGAAGAAGAAAAAAAACCTTTAACATCTTTTGAGTTTACAGTTCATCAACTATAAAAAAGAAATAAAACTGGGAATTCTTCGAACCAAATCCGATAATCATCAATGAAATTTCTATATCTCTTCTAAGTATAGTATGAACGATTCCATTGTAATTTCTTGATACATAATGGTAGCTCACCCTTTTAAAAGAGGCCTTAATCTCTTTGACCTAATCAAAAAAATGTGGTGAAAGGTTAAACCCAACTAAAGTGGATTCTTTCACTGCATACATGAACTATATCTTTTGTTTTTTTTTTTCTCAATTATTCTTTCCCTCCAACCGGGTCAGGATATTGTGACTCGTGGGACTCGTGCTCTTTACCATTTCGAAGACTTTGAAAGTAGATGGAGATAAAAGAAAATATATACAAATAATTATGTATCTATCAATCTGTGTACTACACGTTTGTATGATGTGGTCAATTTGAAAGCTCAAATTCACAACAGTTTTGTACGTGTGACATGTCCGAAAATGGGGTCTCCAATTTGTCGTTGTATAACTACGGGCAGAAGAATATCTAATGGGTGGCACTATTTGCACACAACTTATTTTCAATGCGGTAGTATTAGGTATCCAAAGAGCAAGTATTCATAATGCTATATAATCATCCTACATGGCATCCTAATCATCATTTCACTCACATTTTTTACCATTTTGACCCATTTTAAAGACAAACTCTCTCTATTTTCTACATTTTTTCATGAACGACTTCTCTCTCCTCTCTCTCTCATCTTCTCTGTAAGCACAAAAAAAATGAGTAGATTTCATATTTTTTTTGGAAGAATAAGAATATTCTTGAGAAGAAAAGCAAGGAAAACACGAAACACGGTTTGATTTCTATTTTTTTGGATTTTTTCCAGTTTGTTATGTCATAATAAGAGGCCATGTAATCATGCACTATAAAAAGATAAAAAGACAACGTAATAACAGTGTAATAAAAAATTTAGGAATATTTAATAAAGATGTTACAACAATTTAATAAAAGCTTAGAACAATGTAATGAAGAGAGAGATTTTTGAATGCTTAGAATTTTTTTTAAAATTATCAATGCTTTCAACAAAAACTCACACGTGAACTTTTGACCGCCATTACCAAATTTTAAAATTTTAAATTTTCAAATTTCAAAAACATGTGAGAGCTTTATTAAAAGGGTATTTCTGTACCAAAAAAGATCACTTCTGGTCCACATTTCTAGTCATCATGTTCACCTAGATTTGAGATATTATGGCAACTACAATATTAGAACATTTAGCATTTTCGTTTTCAATGATACTCATTACTTTTCAAGCTCATGCGAAAATTAGAATATTCCATGAACACTCCTTTTTCATTTTCTTTTAAAAAAAATACACAAAAATCCAAGCACAGCCCCAAAACCTATTTTGAGAGTGGCTTTGTCAAGATTGGTCGATCCTTCTCTGTATTGCAACCCAATAGGCTTCTCTATAGGCAATGTGGCAGATCCACCATCGTCATTTCTCCGCTTCTTAACATTCTGCTTTTGCCTCCATTTCTTCTGCCATTTCTTATTCAACACCGATCGATTGAAGTTACGATTCATAGCTAAATCCCGAAGCGAAGTAAGCTTGAGCTTCGAGGTTAGCTTCTAGGTCATAAGCCAATCCTGAATTCCCCCACTCGCTAACCCAACTACATGAGGTTCTGAATTCCATACCGAACCGAGCTAATAGGTCTGTCAATGAGGGGTTATTCAAAAAGAGATTACTGACGAAGAGAGATTGATCAACACGAAATCGATGTCGAAAAAACCGAGTAGACAAATTAAGAAAGCAATGAGGGAAGGAGAAGGAGAAGAGGACAAAATGAGGAAATTATCCTTGCATTTTTTTGGGTGTATTAGATTATTTCTTTTAACAATTTTAGGGTACCGTTGAAAATAAATGGTATGTAAATTATTTTTTTACTAAAATATAATTTTTATATCATAATGAGAGAAGAAAAATCATTCTCTGATGGTTCATAATGGGAGGACATCGGTCAAACCCATGTCCAAAAAAAAATCTAATTTTTGATTCTCCTTCTCTGATGGTTCATAATGGGAGGACGTCGGTCAAACCCATGTCCAAAAAAAAAATCTAATTTTTGATTCTCAAAAGCAGGAATTCCCGTTTGATCTAGATTTAAAATAACATTTATTTTTTAGAAAGCTCATTGAACCTCCAAAATAATTTAAATATTTTACTTTTCGAAACTTTTAAAACCCTTTACTCTCTTAGAAAGTTCGCTGAACCTATAAAATTATTTAAATATTTTATTATTCAAAGCTTTTAAAGTCATACAATCAACCATAACGTTTATTTCACGAAAAAATTTATCAGTCTATCCAATAGCTTTGTACATTTTATTTAGAGAGAGAGGAAAACACGATTACACGAAGCCCAAGATGGAGAGAAGGACAAAAAATTTTAAATGAGGAGCTGAGTTATCTTGACTTATGACTCACCTAACAATAAAACAATTAATAAAAAACACACATAAAACAATTAATAAAACTTAGAACAGAGGTTGAAGAGAACAACGTTGGGAAAATATTAAAATAGCCAACCTATTATAAATATAAGTATTAAAAATATACTCCCTCCGTCCCATTTTAATTGTCCTCTTCATTTTTTCACACAGTTTAAGAAAATATTTAATTCTCTTTCAATTTGACGTTTATACCCCTATTTATAATGACAAATACTTTGACACTATAATTAATGCGCAGGTTATTGAGTTTTTTAAGTTAAAGGTAAATAAAGAAAAAATGGAGAAAAATAGCTTTCATTAATTGAAATGAACATGTATTTTGGGATATCCCAAAAAAAAAAGTGACAATTAAAATGGGACGGAGGGAGTATATTATATGTAGTAATTCAATTTATGATGGCTGTACTATAGCATTGTTCGTGTTCCTATATGAAAAACCATAACTCTTAGAAATATAGCGTATTGATCAAAAAAGAAGAAGAAATATAGCGTAAATAATTTAGTGAATAATTTATCCTCCTATATATCCCCAAATTAATAATAATCTTAAATTAATTACAGCATATAATAAGAAAATAATAACCTCAAACGGAGACTCCAGTGGATTTATATACCATGGTTGTATCATATATACACATTTAGTTTATAATTATTTATGGATGGGAAGTTAATCTAAAACTATTACTACAAAAAAAAAAAAAACTATTACTTATGTCTTTTTGAAAGGAAATTTTGATTACATATCTGTGACTCTGTGGGATATGATTCGGTCCTCATCAAAATATTGTTTATTGTATATATATTTATCATTATTATTAGACACAAAAAAAAAAGTTATCTAAAATTAAGATCATGCAACCTCATAACTTATTGTGGCCAGTGAAATTTCTTTAAATATATAAACACATTTCCGTAATGAAAATTAGTTCCCTGTATTCATGAATATATATATATATATGCGCTAATATTTTATTTTATTTTAAGCTAGTAAAAATGTTGTGGTTATGAGAACTACGAATGATTCGAATGACACTAATATATATGGTATTTTATATAGGTCTTGAATTTGAGTCTATCAACCCCATTCCATATAATGGTTTAAGAGCAGATTCAACGGTATGTGTTTTGTTGAGGAGAAGATTATGTATGAAAGTGTATGTTTTTACTGATATGGTTGTATTGAGAGATGTGTTTTGCTGATGTAGCTGAATATGTGACTTGATTTTTTTAAAAAAAATTGATGTGATTCAATATTGATTTTGATATAATTTTGTTGAGGAATGAAATAGTGATGACCTTGCTAATAGGGATAAGAAAAATTATATAGGAATTTCAAACAATATTAAAAGATGTGTATTACTAATATAAGCTTGACTTTTTATTTAATAAACTGAAATTCAATTTAAATTTTAAAGGAGAGAGGATGTTCGGACTATTGTGGGTTGGTATGAGGTTACAGAAGTCAATGACAGAAAATGTCAAAATGAGAAGAATATGAAATGGAATTATGTGTGTGGTGTGTGTGTGTATAATGTATATGTAAATATAAATACGGTGAAAGACATATAGACATGCCTAAGAACGTACGGCTAACTACCACCACAACTGAAATGGGTTTGAGTACGAATTCCAGTGGTAGTACTGATCTTAGGTGACCTATCTATCTGTTCTTAAGAGTTTTTTTTTCTTTCAAAATAGCATTATTTACATAATTTATTTGTGAAATTGCTTTAAATTGAGTTTTACCATTTTTATTTAAACACTTATATAAAACTGAATTTGCTTATTAAGAATGTATGAAATTGAGTTATATTTTATGTATTGATTGATCAAATTTGGTGCATAATCTTTGTCATACCCGTGAACATGCTATCTTGAGATATTGAGTGTGCAACCTTGATCCTTGCTATCTTGCGCATCACATTGTTATCTTAGGTTGTCAAACATCTAGTTCATATCATTTCTTTTTCATATATATATATATACACTTTGCTTGAAATCATTAGGATAAAATTGACTTAGAGCCTTACCTTGCATGCTTGGCATATTTGGTGTTTTAAGTGTTTAAGTTGGTCAATTTGGCCTCCGGGGATTCCAATTGAAATTTGAGGACACAATTCACAACGCCCTCCCCCCGGTCTTTCATGGACCAGCCCTAAAATCATCACCTTCACGCATAGCTTGATTGCTACGCTCAATTTGATTGAGTCGATGTCTTTTACTGAATTCATTCAATATGTTGCAATAGGTGCCAAACCAGTTACAAAGTGCGGAAGTGGTGGACTCATGCACAACATCTCAAAGGGCGGCAATAGCTCATCGAGCACCCCTAGTGGCCATAAGTTCCCGCAATTATAAATCGATAATTTAGTTACTATAATATATGATGTTATTAAAATAAATAGTTAAAGTATTTACCATGCACTGAAGTCGACATTCGTGAGGTTCAAACTCTAGTACAGGCTCGATGGGTGTGGTAGCCACGAGACTACTAAAGCATCACGTGATTGTTGAGTACCCATGTATGTAATCGTTGATGCTCATGTGGACCTCTCGATCAGCGATTATCCTACCATACCTATCACCTGCCACTGCAAGATCTAGGGCTGGTAGATGACCTTTCGATCCACATCCTTACACCCTCTTTTGCTATGCTCATGTAGTCTATCGTTCGTATCCACAGATGCTGGGATATTCTAAGGTTGACCAAATTATTGAAGTACTTGATCTAGTTGCAAAATCTCAACGACCTCGAAACATATTAGAGAAATGATAGACTATCATACTAAGCTACCCTTTAAATGGACCTCTGGGCCAGTAGCTGTGCGATCATGTGTGTGCTATCAGATGACCTGCATGTTAATACTACTTTTAGTCACCGAAAGATAAAGGTCATGTTTTATTTTGATTATCGAAAGATAAAACGTTTCAGCTTAATAACTCAACTTTACTTTTCATTTTGTTCCAGTCTAACCACTCGGTCAGGTTTTCTCCAACCCGGGGAGCTACTTTGCTGAGGTGACACTTTGACCTTGTGTTAGCTGTTAGATCGAGTGATGTGTAAATATTTTACACTTTTTAAAATAAAAATTAATAAAATCAAAAATAAATTTGTTCCCCTGTCTTCTGTTCTACCCCTGCCCGCTCTCCCTCCTGTTCTTCTTCACTGATGATTCCTGATCTCCGTCACTCCCACATACTTCATTGGATCTTGCCTTAGTTGACAAAGCCAAGCAACAACTTCATCAGGGAACACAAATTGACCGATCCAAACATTAGGGAACGCCTTGGTCCCACACCACCGCCAAAAAAACTCCAAAATCGCCGCAGCCGCCTTTTCCTTCTTCTTCTTTGTCCTACATTGCTTCCAAAATTGCCACCCTGCACCTTCTTTTTCCTCTTCTTTGTCCTCGGCAAGGACTGTTTCGGCTCCGTCGATCGACTCTACCTGCACTTTTTTCTAAGTTGCTGGCGCCTGCACCCTTTTCAATTTATTTTACAATTTTCATTCTCCTTTTTCAATTTTCTATATTTGTTTTATAATTTTTATTTTAAAAATTACAAAACATTTATACGTGCCATCAATTTTCCACATGGACAAATCACATGATGGTCAACTTGCCACGTAGGTAGGTTACCTGCCCAAATTTTTAAAAAACTGACCGAATGATGAGACTGGAACAAAATGAAAAGTTTAGTGATCAAGTTGAAACGTTTTATTTTTCGATGACCAAAATGAAACATGACCTATCTTTCGGTAACTAAAAGTAGTATTAACCCTAAGTTTTACATAAGAATTGCTAAAATGGCTCTGCCACAACTGTATCGCCTCGTCTAGTGTAGGTAAATGAGGAATGGCATAAATAGCAATGAAATGGTGTCAGTCTAGGTAAATAAAATGCACCAAAAATGGCCAGAATGTATGCTCGAGCATACATCTATAGAAACTCCTCAGTCGCATGCTCAGGTGGCAAGGAACCAACCTCGGAAGCCTGCGATAGCCATGTCAATGTTATCAATCCGCTCACTCTCTTCTCAAGAAAAAGAGTCACGACGAGTAACCAAACAAACAAGTTATCCTACTCCTACACACCGGATCCAGTAATTGAAAATTCATCGTATGGCAAATACAGCAGCATACTAACAACGTCTTGTTGCATAATGATCATCTCGCTTACACATAAATGGAATGTACGAGCCACTTGTCTCCAACACTCGAACAATGCTATTAGTAGAGCATGATCCAACTTGATATTTGTAATATGGTAGATCTCGTAAAACCCTGTCTAAGCATGGATGGCAAGGCCAAAGCACAAGCTATCAAAATTTCATCACTTGGTGTGTATCATGACCGCTCCGGTATCCTTAAAGCAATGGCCATATATCCTGTAATCATAGAATAGATGGATCCACCAAACCTAATGCTAATCTCTCCAGGCACAAACAGTAGAACTCTCGCCTCGCTAAGAAGAGGGACAACCTCATGCGAAAGATCAACTACCCCTAGTGCATGCCATGGAAGTAATCTGTAATAAAATTGACATAAAAATGACAATTATGCTACCCAAAATCACAACCAAAATGTCCAAATCGGACCAAAATAATTATGATCAACATGTTCCAAATCCCAAAATCACATCAAAATATCCTAAAATCAGATACCCAAAATCATTCTCAAAAGCAACATTCCGAAAAATCAAACAACGAATCAAACTCATAAAAAGTCATGAAAAATGGGGGATCACATTGACATGTACAAGAACAAACACATTCAGCATAGCCATTCGAGACCATGGACACACAATCAAGGGCGGTACTGTGCAGAGACTAACCTGGGCTGTAGCCCGGGTGAATTTTTAAGAAATTTTTTTTTTACACTTTATCTTATATAATATTAGCCCAGCCCAGCCCAGCCCTGATATAGGTAGCCCAAAAATTATGAATACATCCCTTTAGCTTTTAGCCTTTAGGGCTCAATAATGCCTCAATGACAATGAGTCAAAGACTCTGTTCATCTGTTGCTCGTGCTGATAGCTGCTGCTGGCCTGCCGTCGTGCTGCAGTGGCAGTTGCGCTGCCTTAGGTGATCATCCTCTGTAAAATCTTCAAGCTAGGCGCCTAGGCCTAGGTAGGTATATATAATACCATTAATTTAATTGTAATGCTTTTGTGCTTGTCTTTTTCAAAATGAGTTTTCTTTTGATTCTTGATGATACGGTATATACAATTGTACTTGTACTAAAAGTTTGTTTTGGGTGTTCTTGTAGTCTTGTAGTTGTAGAAACTCCCTGAGGGCCCTGACCGAAGAAAATTGTTGAATTTCATATTTCCATTCCAGTTCCACTGTTCCAGACTTTAAGTAAGGTACTAACTACTAAGTTTTGGCCTTTTGGGTGTTCTTGTAGTCTTGTTCTTGTTTAATTTTTTAGTATTGCTGCAGCCTGCATTGCCTACTTTATTAATAATTTGATATGCTAAAACTCAATTTCATTTGATGATTTGATAATTGTATTAGTGGATTGTTTTCTTATGGAACAATTT
This sequence comes from Euonymus europaeus, assembly GCA_963580455.1. NCBI lineage: Eukaryota > Viridiplantae > Streptophyta > Magnoliopsida > Celastrales > Celastraceae > Euonymus > Euonymus europaeus. The sequence continues at coordinate 7,934,149 of OY756957.1, read as the reverse complement.
TTGACATTTTTCTTGTAGTTTTAATGGATAATAAACAAAAAAGACAGGGGAAAATTTTTTCCTTCTTTAAACCAAGAAGTGGAGAAGCATCATCGACAACTCAAACACCTTTAGCATCTACTGTTGATGTTCCTATACCTAATACTGATACAGAACCTCAACCTCCTGCTAAGGTTCAACGTCTTGAAGTTGATAATTCTTTGCTTGAACGAGATCCTGGATTGCGTACTCCTATAAGGAAGCAACCGGTTAATCAACGTGATGAAATTAGACGTGCTTATATTAAAATGGGGCCTTTTCAGCCTATCTTGTCTGAGTATCCACGGTCTGAATCTGGTAATCAACGTCGTAGATTTCAAAAATCATGGTTCAACCAATTTTCTTGGATAGAATACTCTCCTGCTAAGGATGCTATATTTTGCTTCCCATGTTTTTTGTTTGAAAAAGACCAGCCATTGCATCCTGCTTTTACTGTTGAAGGTTTTAGAAGTTGGAAGAGGGTGAATGATGGGTCATCTATATCGAAAGTGAAATTTCAAAGACTATTGATTCTGATTTAATTATAGATGAATTTTATTCTTTGAAGAACTGAAAAGTTCAACTTAGATGAAAACACTATATATATTGTCATTATCTGTTAGTTATTTTTGAAAACACTATTTAAATATGTAATGAATTTTATTGATCTGTCTCTTGTAAAATTTTGAGTTCAGCCCAGGGTGGTTTGAATTCCTGGTACCGCCACTGCACACAATCATAGATCAAAATAGTCAAATGTGGAACCACAATCCATACACAACTCATAAATATACAAGCAGTGCAATGGTTTGGCATAACAAGCTCATTTCAAATTGTTTTGTCTCGCAAAATCGAGATACCACAAAATCCATACCATTTTCGTTTGTTTCAATCGGCATTCCACAAAAACGATCACAATTGACATGAACAAGAACGATATCAACCATAATGAACAAATACTCGACGACATCAACAAGAACAATAACAATCACTCTAAAATGCATTGACGCTAGAGGAAGAAGAAATAAGGTTTTGTTTTTAAAAATCTTGATTCAATAACATTGTTTGGAATAGCGTTGTCGACTACTTTCTAAACTAATGCCAACAACACTATTAAAGTCAAATTTAAAAATTAAATGACACTGTTTCAAGTAGCGTCATCTCTAAAAACTTAACACTAATACTAATGATCTTTTTTAAACAATGTTAATTGTTATTTATACAAATAATTGTTAGTGATTTTTATATACTAATAAATTATTAAATTGAAAAATAAGAACTCCTTTTCCTGATGTTGGTGGTTCTTTTTTCTTTTTCTTACTATTTTGCAGCAGCTGATCAAGTCAAGAGATATCACGTGCGGGTTGAAAGCCAAAAGCACAGAAAAGGAGACAGATTTTTTCATTTTTTAAAGTACAAAAGTCATGACACCATATAGCTGTCGGCCACGAGGCCCCTCTACCTCCATTTCATTGGGAATTGCTCTCTCTCTCCTCTCCCTTAAACTTCGGGTGCTCTATGATCGTACTATACTGCCACTACCTGCTTCTTCTTCTCCAATCAATACCATACACTTGACCCAAGAAAATCTTTACAACATACATACATACACACATATAAAGGGTAAAAATCTGTTGACATGATTTTATTGGCATGCATGCATGCCCAACACTATACAAGACAGTGCAATCTTTGAATCCATATGATGCAAGAGGAGGCCAACCCCGCGAGTGGCATGTAACGTGTGTGTTGCATGTCTATCAAACCTCCAAAACAAATTAGGAGCAAGTGCAACAATATACAATCATTCATTTCGCTAATTAATTGAGTCTCATTTCTATTACACAAAATATATTTCTCAATATAATCAAATTAACGGAATATATCTTTCGATACAGTTACATCAACAAAATATATCTTCCAATTCAAAATTATTAACCAAATATCTACTATTTCATTCTCTCATCCATTATTCGACTAAATTATACCAAAATCAATACTGAATCCACATTTTTTATAAAAAGTCAAGTCAGATACTCATTCATATCATCAAAATATATATTTCCATATAAATACATCAACAAAATATATATCATAATATAATTATATCAACAAAAATACACATTTTGATACATTATATTTTCCTTAAACATTACCGTTGGATTTGTTATAAGGCACAGAAAGAGGGAATTGAGCAGTGAAAAACAAAACAGGTAGCTAGCTTCCCTTGACTTGGCTTTAATATTTGATTGACCCGATCTGTCCTCGGAAGATCCACCTACTACTCTCTCTTTGATTACACCCAGTACGTATATATCCATCACACACGTCAACACCCTCTCTGATCTCTTTCTCTCTCCAAAACTGTCAATGCAGCTCTCTTCCTTCTTTAGATAAGGGATGAGTAAAAAAGTAAAAACCCTACTGTATTTTTTTTTTTAAAAAAGGTCACTTAGTAGTTCTATTTTTTTAACTAAAAACAATCCCTAAACCTTATAGACCACATTTATCAGGCTGTTAAAAAAATCGTCAAAATTCAATGGTTTGACTTCTTCACTTTACCTAGGGTTTATATGTTGTATATATACTTACGTTTCATTGTAATCTTTAAAAAAAAAACACTATGTCACACAAATATTACTGTGCCATAAAAAACTATTTACATTCACACATTACTTGAAATTAATCAAAAAAACTAATCTATAATGTTTTTTTACTAATAATTGATTCAGTGTGTTTTCCAAGGTGTGATTTTTATATGCCTTGAATCTTGGAAATCTTAGAACTCTTAGTAAAATTTTGGATGAAGGTGTCACAGTTTTTTAAAAGTGAGTTTTTGAAAACGGAAAATTCAAAACAATTAAATCATGTTTTGAAGAATTTTGGAATTAGACTGGTGTCATTTTTGTAAATAAATTGAACTTCATTTTTCTCTCTCTTGATCTACTTATTCTTCCTCTCTTTTTCTTTAGTTGTCAAGATCCCCTTCTCTCTCCTCCTTTCTCTCTCCAACTCTGCCCCTTCTCTCTTCTTCTTTATCTCTCCAAACTTACTTGATCTACTTTCCATTATCGTTCACTACCGTCCTTGTTTTATAGTCGATATTATTTTGTGTCTAAACTTTGTATTTTTTTATTTAGAAAATAATTTTCAAATAACACAAACTAAATGAATTTTTAACACTTTTTTTTAATTTTTAAAAATGTTTTTGAAAACTATTCTCAAAATCATTTGTAATTATTAAAAGCGAAAATAATTTCCAAACGATTTTTGAGAATAGTTTTCAAAATCGTCTATAATTATTTTCTGTTTGTGGGAGTGAATGATTGAGTTCATGTTTTTGCTAGGACTGCCAACTTTGAGTTTTATGAGGTTCTCTTAAACGATCATGTTCAAGACATGTTGAAGTTCTATGTAACAAAAATATTGACTAGGAAAACAAATCACTATAAACTTCAAGTTTATTTTTTTTTATTTTCAATAATCAATAATGACGCAAGATAAGCTTATGCTTTTGGATAGTTCATATACCTAAATTTAGGCTGTTAGATCCGTACCTACAGAAATTTGACGCGTGATTATAGGATAACTTGAGTCAAAAGCCTAGAGCATGACCACAAGAGTATCATCCTCAGTAAAAATCAAATTGAAAAATCTCTTTGAGTACATATTTGATATTTAATCGAAACTTTCGAAAGAGGTTAAAACATCAAGAATCGTTGGTTAAGGTTAAAAAGTCAATGGTCGGCCACCCAATTAACCATAAAAAAATTGAATAACGTTTGGAATTAATTTTGATTGGATCTTAATAATTTCTTTTAATCTAATGCATACAAAACATGCAAATTGCGATGTGAAAACGTGATTTAGCCTGGTAAAAAGGATTAATCATGTAGTGAGTGATCCTCGTCACAATTAATTGACTAATTGCGATTACTCCAAAAGTTAGTGCTCTGCCACATAAAATATTTACTGATATCTTTTCGATAATCTCTATGAAAACATCACATTCGACCAATAATTTCGCATCGCCGGACACCAAACACGTAATTAACTTGCACTAATCTCTGCTTTGAATCCGATCCAGGTCCCCACACCACACCAGGTATGATTTTAAATTGAATTGGATTAATATATAAATATCTCAAACAGCTTTAGCATTTTGTAGGATTGCTACCAAACATTGGCTTAGTGTGTTGTTGATATTTTAATTAGGAAGAAAGCACTGCAGGTCGCTTTGTTCTTTTCGTTAACGATATGTGAAATTATTACCATAATAGTGGGACAAAGACCTGTGCTGAGTCATTTGTATATCAATAATTACTGTTTTCTAATCTTGATTAACTACTTCATATTGAATATTATTGAGTTAACTATAGGTTACCCAACAATGAATATCAAATGAAATCAATTCTTTTAGGTAGAAAGCTGTTGAATTATGGTGTGGCTCATTGTAATGATGGACTGAACTTTAAAGTTCAAAAGTAAAGTTGAAGGCTTTGCAAGGAGACGAGGAGCCCGAAGGGCTCTGAGTCTCGTATGGTACGATACAATTGGGCTGAGTTTTTACGTATGAAGGTATATTTGTCGATGTACCGGGTAGATATTAGGATTATTGGCACTTTTTTTTTTGTACAGCAAGAAAGAACAGCATAAATACAAACCATGACACTCAAACCCAAATCTATGATGATGTACTTGATGATGTATGACTGATTTCATATAGTGAAAACGAGGAGCTCCCGTAAACGTAGACTTAATTGGCCGAACCACGTAAATCTTTGCGTCTAATTTCTTATTGCTTTTTTTTTTTTATTATTGTTTCTTGATTGTGTGTGTGTGGCAACTGAAACAAAAGCAAAATAATATAATAGGAGGAAGAATACTGTTTTTGTAGGGAATTGCATAAAGATTTTAAAAATAACTTAATAGTACTTTTAATATCTTAATTGGGATTTTTTTTCACTGCACTAATCATTATGCGATGATAACTTTATAGTTTACGTTGATGGAAGTATCAATTTATTCAATATTATGAATGGAAAATTTGCAGACCTACTAGGATCATAAAGTTATACATATACATATATATATATACACACACAATTTGGTACTTTTATTACTAATCAAATATTATTCAAGAAATTATTCTATAGATAGTTACGCCAAGCACACAAATTAACTATAGTCCATCTGATTTGATTTTATATATTTATACCGACAAAAAAGAAGTAATAACTTAGTCACAATTTAGGGGTCAAATAATAAAGTATATCATAAAGTTATTTGATGAAATATTATTAGAAAAAACAGACGAATGATGTGATACATAGAAATTAATTACTTGAGCAAGCAATTGCATATATCGTAAAGAGCTTAATTAGATCTCAGTAAATCTCCACTAGATATCGTAAAATACTCGAATCTTTTTTATAATTATAAAAATACATAATTTAATTAAGTTTTAACAAATTCTATATATGCACACTAGTAGTATAATTACAAATAAGTTAATATTATCATATATATGTTTGTAAAGCCTAAATATAATTATGACCATACAAATCACATGGATTTTGCTTTTATTTTTTGTGAAAAAATTATTCTTGGAAATTGCCACATGGAGCAATGTATAACTTCTAAATATTTCAACTTTTAAATAGTAATTGTGTATAAAATATTTTATGTTTATATTTAATTGTCTAGAATTATTATGCACTTTTCATGTTGAATTTTATTTCTATTTTGAAGAAAAAATATATCATTGAATTCACAAATTAAATCGAACAGAATACAATTTTCAAAAAGTTCTTCGACCCCAAAAATTAGGTACATATTAGAGAAAACTTATATATATAGTCCCCCATTGCAATTATATATATATATATTAGGTTTATTACCTTTGAACAACTCATCAGCATCTACAATTAACAAACACATCCAAACCAACTTTTTGAAAAACAAAACCCAACTTGCTAATTACATAATATATTCACTCTATTATTATAATAATAGAATGTTCCTAGCTTGTTGCTTTCGAAAGAGGGACCTATATATACCTTTAAACACACCCATAATCGATCGCTAGATTCGCTGCTTCTTATTAAAATGTTCAACAACAAAAAAAAAATCATAATCATGGGGACTACTAGACATACCATGATTAATTATGAGCATGCCTCGTGGAATATGATAATGATCGCATTTTTTTTGTCGTTTTGTTATCATTTTCTCTTTAGGCTTTTATTTTTATTTTTAATCTCCTTAACTTGATCCTTAAACTTTGTTAATATATTTCTCTTATATATATATATATCATATGTTAATGGCCAAGAATTAAAAACAATCCCTTATTTTTGGTCTTAGAATTAAGGAAATGATTGTTAACAATGATTGGCTCCTATTGCTAATCCAATTTAACTGATAAACAATAAGTTACTACATCTATAACTAGATTAATTCTTACGGATAATGGATCAGTAAATTACAATTTCTTAGTATGGCAGTCATAGTCATTAGTCAAGATAATAAATGAAATTTTCTTTAATTATATGTATACTACACAGCACAACAGTGAATCAGTGGACAAACTTCTTGTCACCAACCTAAGAGACAGATATGTTAGAAATTAGTAAGAGTTAAATAAAGAACATGATTGGCTTCCACATGGAATTATTAAAATAAATTACACATATTTATCAATTCCAAAAGATTTAGCAGCTTAATTTCATCTTTTTTATTTAATTAACTAAACATCGATACAGTCAGTAACGTTGGTATTGGTATATGGTTGTCATCTGATCTAGTTTAGTACTCCAGTCTTTGGATGTGTCTCAAATTATAAAAAATAAGAATTTTTTTAAAAAATAAAAATAAAAATCCGAAGAATCTTTGATGGGTAGAGAGCATATCTATCTTTTTTGACAGAGAACTCGATGGACTATTTATAAAATCTTTGAATTACGATTTTGTTTTACTAGAATTCAAATTTGGTCATGACAGTGACATTGTACCTATTAAAGTACCAATATATAATTCATGCAATTAGTCACTTCTCTTTCTTCTTTCACCAACTCCGAAATAATCCAAAACCAACCACTATTTTCCTGGAATCACCATTGTCACCCTAAACCCTAAATATGCAATTGAATTTAAGAGCAGATGTTCCCACAATTTTTTAGACGATAATAATGGAAAAGAATGTCAAACCAACCAAAAAAACATTTAGAGCCAATCAATGTTGGGTCAACCAGAAGAGAAGCAGAACCACATAAATAGGCATATGCATGTATACGCACTTATTAATTGATATATGACCTACGTACAATTTGTTTGGAATAGCTAACATGGGTAGATAAATACATGCACGTGCATGCTTTATACCTATTTATATATGTGTATATATATATATATATATACACACACATCGAAGCTTTGACACATGAAGCTGTCCAAATAAAACTAAACACAAAATAGTGTGTTAAAGTGCCACGTGAAGTGACCCCGTGCAATTCACGAGGCCCAATATACAAATAGCTTGGCATGCGGCTTGAGGATTCTTTGGATCTATTCCTTCCATGCTCCCACATGACACCATTGGGTCCCCTAAAGTTCACAGTTATTGTTTAACTTTCTCTCAATCTAGCTTTTCCAAAAATAAAAAAAGGAGCCCAATTGACTGATATCGATGAACAAACATAAGCCTCTTATGCTTTAATTTCTTCATAGATTGCAGTTAGGAGATATTGTTCTGCAAATGGCCATCTTAGATATCCCTACACAGAGACATCCAAAGAAAATTCATGAGACACCCTGCATCACTCAAAACTAGTTTAAATAAGGCAGCAAATGTTCTCTCATATGTATGTGTATGTGTATGTGTGTGTGTATATAGGGAAGAGAGCGTGGTTACTACTGACTAATATAAAGCTCCTTTAATTTATTTGCATATTATAATATGCTTGAGGTTTTTTGAGGAAGCACATTACAACGCCTCAAAAGGTAAAGGATTCCCTTTCCCATCCGATAAAGAAGTGGCCGAACCCTATGAGGCACTTAATAACAGAGATTTATATATAGCCTATGCCTCTGATAATGAGGGCACCATGTCCATAACTTTCTCTCAAATCTTTTAAACTCGGGAGGATTATTCATGTGGGTTCCCTATTGAACAAGGTTAGGACCTTTAATGGATGAATGGAACAAGAGTCCGCTCGATAATCAATATAATACTACAAAAAGGCTAAAAAGATGAGTGAAAGTTCCCAACCATGAGAGCTGTATCAACTAACAGCATAATTTATTAATACAAAGTTGGGGTAAAGCCAAAGAAAGCATTGTTATTGGAGCTTAATATTTTAAAGAGTCCAAAGAGGGGCAGGCTTTAATTTTTTTTAGGGGAGAGCATATGCCAGTGGGGGTATTGTGTTGCAAAGAGTGGGTGAGAGGGTGACAAGCAGCGAGAAATGCTCCTTTGATATATAGCTGGATTCTCCCTGTCTGTCCACAAAATTCCTGGGGCGGCAATGGTGGAATGCTTGTATAAACACTGCCACTAAAAAAATCAATTTCATATATATAAGGTCAACACTCAGGTTTGCACGATATGTGCGGATGAGAGAGAGTTGTGGAAAAACTTGTTTGACTCATTCGATGACGTTGAATATGTGGAATGATGAATGACCATGTTAAACAATGAAAACACAGAAAAGAGAGCACTAACAATTTCAAAAGACCCCAAATCAATTTCTTCTTCGTTGCCTGATAATCCGTTCAAATTCAACGGGAAAGACATGCCTGCATCTGTATCTGCTTCTGATCAGTCTAGTGCCCTGATCACTAGGCCTCCCAGGCAAGTGGTTTCGATGTGGACGTGCTCAAAGCTGTGCGTGATTTTCTTTGCGGCGGGTGTTGTTGTTGGTTATACGCTGAAGCGGCGTGTTCGACGCTGGGCTGCTAAACTGCTCAAGAGATTGAAAGATGATTGAAGCCACCTAATCCCTTATGCAGTTGTGCTCCATGCAACAAGGAAGCTGCCGTCTTTTGGGGAAATATTAATTAAGCCATTTCTATTTGGAACTTGTGAAATGGAAGAACTTCGTCGAGCAAGGGCATTATCTATCCAACCTAAGATTCATTTGTTGCAATTTAATCTTTGGGCGACATGTGGTTTTCTATGTAACCCTTGATCTCCAAAGAATGTCGAATATTAGTACATAAAGAAGGAGAAGTAGACGTTTTCCAAAAAAAGAAAAAGAAAAAAAGAGCACTAATTGGGTCATACCTTCAACACTGAAAAGCTAATAAGAACATTTCCTTGACCTAATAATCACTATTGTGCGGTTGATTCTGCAAACAATCACATGTAGATCGTACTGTTTGGAGGAAATCTTAGGCTTGTAAGCTCGATTAGCACAAGAGAACTCGTCTAACTCATCTGAGATTAGCAACAAAAGAAGCAAGTTATTTGACAATGGATCCACGACGCTTCACACTACTAGAATGCTGTTTTATAAGAACAATGTGCAACTTAAAAGCATAGAACATAAGACGAATTGACAGACAAATTTTAATTTTTTTAAAATAAAAAACAGAGGGATTTTATATCACGAAGAGGAGAAGAACAACCCTTATATGAGGACTCACAATGGGGGATGAAAACCTAACCCATCAATAAGAGGCCAAAGCCAAACCAACAACAACAGAAAAAAGAAAAGACGAACAACAAAACAAACAATACAAACGAATGATACTCTTAGTTTTAGCAGGAATTTATTGGAACTTGAAATAAGAGACAAAGGAACGACTTTGGGAGGCTTGAGTAGCTAGCAAGTCAACACAACAATTAACTTCTATATGGTTGAATTTTAAAAAATATGTTGAAGTAGCGATTTTCAATTTCCCTTTCAAAATAAAGAAGATTTAATTTCATGGACAACTGGAACAATTGGATAGGATGTTGATAAAAATTAAAGAGTCAGATTCCACAAAAATATGATTGTAGCTCATAGAAATGGCCAAAGTAATGCCATTAAGAATAACATTCATTTCAGCCCAGGCTATAGTTTTATTATCATAGAAATTAGAAAAATCAGTAAGGAAAACACCTCTAGAATCTCTAATAATCCCACCTTTTCTAGAGTGGCAAAGGATGCCCAAAACATTGTCATCGCAATTAATTTTTATGGAATTGTGAGAGGGGGAGGGGGTGTTTCCAATACAAACTTCTAATTTTATCTTTAGAAGGAACATGGATGGGAATGTTAAACAACTCATTTATAAAACAATCATGGAATTGAAACTTCTTTTAACTTTAGAACTTTAGAAGAATTTTGAAAGATCAGGAATCTATGTATAAATATATATACATATACACACACAAATATATATATATATATATGTATGTATGTGTTATATTTTTTGGAACTTTGAGTTCGGGCCTCGGCCCAAAAAATGGGACCCAGGCCCGCCCAAGCCCGAAGTGATTTCTGGCCCGGGTGTTCGGACTGGGTCAAGGTCCACAGGCTAAATGATGACCCCTATCACCCCTTTTCATATTTCTAACTTGTCAAAAACTCTAGCAGATACAAGCAGGAATAAGATAGACTAGAGTGCCAATGATAGAGTTGGATCTTCCACCAATTGGTAAGCAATAAATGAAAGAAGATTTTGCTTGAAATTTAAGCCAAACATTTTGCAGAAATAAGTCCAAAATGTACAACCAAAGATCCCTCAACAAGTAAGTGTTGAGTCTATTCATTTTGAGCACTGTCCTGACAACAATAACATTTGGAAACAATACAGATACATGCCTTCCTTAAATTGGCATCTACAGGCAATTTGTTTTGTAAGGCTTTCCAAAGAAAAATGGATATTTTAATAGGAATCATAACCTGCCAGATAAAACAGTGTAAAGGCCAATTGGTATGACAGTTTCTAGTGATTGTCCAAGCAGACATAATAGAAAAGTTATGTAGCAAGCCTGGTGGTTAAGCGATGTTAAGTCTGGTGGTTAGATGATGTAAAGCTTGGTGGTTACATGATGTTGCATGATTTGATGCGTGCCTTAAAGTAGTAATTAGTATGTTAGGTTGGCCTCTTAGTGAGGCGGTGTTGTTTAGCTAAAATAAAGTCTTTGGTTTTGTTGGCAGTCTATGTTGATGCCAGGTGGAAGTAGATGGTCCATGTATTGTTCTTTTGGGGTTATTAGGCGAAGCTGGTTTCATGATTGGTTCATGCTAAGTTTGTGAAAAAGTCTTCATATCTACTTCCTCTCTTTTGTTCTCTGCTTGCAGAACTTCTTGGAGAAGTCTATCTCAAAATGAACTGTGTTAATAAATTCCTTTGTAATCATTCCTCTTTTTAGAAATCAATAGATTATCTTGTGGAGGCTTTGGCCCCGTTTATTGCATATCAGTGTGACTTTTTGTAGTGTTGGGTTCTTGTTATACGGTTGTGTAACAAATTGGTATCGAAGCCACTTGCTCTGCTTATGGTGTTAACCCGATCTATTGATGAGCAAGAACAAATGGAGAACTAACAGAAAATCATGGAGGAGTTGAGCCAGAAGTTCGCTAATCTAGAGTCAATAATGAATACTATAGTGCAGGCATTGAAAAGTAGGCCTACTAGAGATGAAGCTTCAGGTAGTAGTCCGTTACGTGAGGAAGATCCTCGAGCTCGCTATGGCGACCTTGGTTACCAAGGACCTCGGTTTGATTTTCCAAGATTTGATGTAGAAAATCCCACTACTTGGATCAATAAAGTTGCCCAATACTTTAAGTTTAACAAAACTCCAGCCTATCAGAAGGTCATGATTTCTTCCTATTATTTTGAAGGCCCGATTATTGAGTTGGAAGCTTCAGGCGGTGTTACTGAAATCACTAGGCTAACAAGAGGGGGGTGAATTGTGTCTCCAAAAACTAAGTATGCACTCCACTCAAATACAAAACCACAATCTAAAAACTCACAAATGATCAAAATAGTGTCTAGAGTACAAATCTGCCAACCAACCAAGTAAATAATATTTGACCTATAAATTCAAGTTGGAATGCAACGAAATTTGGTATGCAATATCATAACACCTTAATGAATACTATATCAAAAATTTAGATCAAAATTCAAAGTCTAGCTATATGAACAGTGCACGGACAGATTTCTATTCCAGAACATTAACTATCAAAAGTATACTTAGAATCTACTAATCACAAGTTGTTCAACCACAAGCAATGGCAGTAAAAAACACCCTAATATCAATTTCTAAGGCACAAAAATCACTAATAGCACCAAACAGGAAAGAAAATCAAAAATAGAGTGCACAAGAATATATAGTGGTTCGGTGCTCACACCTACAGCCACTACCTAAGCTCTCAAGCTTAGGATTTCCAAATCCACTAAAGGATATAAGTGGTTTTGCAAGTTCACCACAAACTTAGGGTTTCCAAGCACACCCCAAACTTGTACACCACCAAGGTTTGAAGCTAACCTTAAACTTTCACACACCTTTCGAAGGAAATGTCCTTAAAAGGGATTGTTACAAATGATTTGGTTTTTAATTGGTTCTCTCAAGATTAGCTCTAAGCTATTTGGATCAGGAATACTTAATCACTCAATGTAAAGCTCACGGGTATGATATAAATTTGCCTCAAATTTGTGGCTTTCACTCAACCAAAAGTTCACACAAAGTCTCACAAGGATGGAAATAAGTTTTGGAGAAATTTTGCGGAAAGTAGCTCAAGAACACTCAAAGAAATACCTAAATGGTTTTTGGCTTGAAAGTGTGTCTTAGCTTGAGGTTGATGAGGGGGAGATGATGAAAATAATCTCAGCAAATGATGATCAAAAGATAAAGAGAAGATCACTCAAAGATTGTAGATTCAAGAACAAAACTCTCTTGGTAATTTTTGCACGTAAGTTTTCCAAGTGTGGAATGAAGCATGACTTTCCTCTTCATTTGTCTCCATTGAATCTTGGCCATTGGATCTTGTTAATCTTAAATCTCATCCCTTAATTAACTTATAATCTCTACCCTTCATCTTCAAAAATGAAGTCAATCAACACCATTGAAAGACTAGCCATTATGGACTTTTGGTCAACCTTTGATTCAAATTTCAAATCTTGGCTCCAAGGTTTGTTTGGATCTTTTGTGCTTCTTGTTAAACTCTTCTTCATGCTTAGAAAGGCTTTAACAATCAACCAAACAACTCTTGCAATGGGTTGCACCAATTTAAGTCTTCTTGACTCCAAATTTGGTGAAGTTTCTCAATACATATATCTTAGACCCTTTCCTAAATAACTCCTTCAATGTAGCTCACATAATCTCAATTGCTCCCAAATAGGGTTTCTTAGGGGATTTCGGGTTCTAGGACACTTTAAGCCTAAACAATGAAACCTCAATACTTCATGACCATTTAATATCCTCAATTAATGTCCCAAATAAGTGTATGATTTGTACCTACAAAGAAATGAGTGATAGAACACTCCAATTTTGCTTGTGAGCTCAAAGAGCTTCAATGCTTGCACTTGGGTTAACCAATATGATATAAGCTCAATAAAATTCAAGTAAGCATATGATAAATAAATTTATCTATATAAGAATTTGCATACAAAATTTCACTTATAATTGAGGTCGTTTGGTCATTCAATTTGATCATGCAAATCTCAACTAGGCTAGTTTCATAATTGCACTAGTGAATTAATTTTAACTGAACAATTGAACATGATAGACTTAAAATTGACCTGAAAATATTTCACAATGAAAAATTCCAGAGTGTCTTAATAATTTTCAAAACAAGAATCAAGTCAATCAGAGATCATATGAATAAGTTATGACAATTCATCCAACGTGTGCATAGTGTGATATTTAGACAGTTTTTGTAATGCGAAAATGAACAAGTCCAAAATCATAAAATTCATATCAAATATGATCAAACATGATTTCAAAGATATATAATGAAGCTTAAATTAGTAGATAAAATACATTTCATGATTTATCCAAATTCATCCAAAGTTAAGCACAATCAAAAAGTCCAATATGTATTTTTGCATCAAAACACAAATGTTGACATATGGTCCAAAAGTTACATCTTGGGAGGACCTTACGAAAACTTTATTAGTTCAATTTGGACCCAGCCTCTTTGAGAACCCATTGGAAGAGTTATTTATTTTGAAGCACACGGGCATAGTGGAGGAGTTGAAACATAAGTTTGAAGTGCTCATTGTTCGAGTCAGAGACTTTACAGAAGCCCATAAGATTAGTTGTATCCTTGCGTTGCTCAAGGAGGAGGTGAGGATGCCCGTCAAAATGATGTAACCTAGCACATTGAACAAAGCTTATGGAATGGCTAAAATGCAGAAGGAGAGTTTGATAGCTACCGAAAAAAACTCCTCAACCTCCACTGGTGAGTTCCCTTTCCCCAGAAAACAAACTTTCCTTACTACCTACACCTCCAAATATACCCTGACCTTTTTCTTCTACCCAGCCTAAACCACTACAAATAACCTATCCCCAGGAATCTTGTACATTCCCTACTTCTAACAACAGCCGTACCTAACCCTATCAAAAGTTGACGGAGAAATAAATGATGGACAACGGGCCCAAGGTTTATGTTACTTTTGTGATACTAAGTGGAAACCAGGCCACAAGTGTAGCAAACTAAAGTTATTCCTGATTGAGTGTGTTGATGAAGTGGAGGGGAAGAGGTGGAGATAGCTCCTAAGCGAGTTGAAAAAATTATGCCCACTCGGGTAGAAGAACAAAGCACTATAGTGGTGTTGGAAGGAGATGGAGACCATGATATCAATTTTTATGCTTTTGCTGGGGCTAAAGGTCCAAGAACCATGAGGGTGATAGGGTATATCGATGGACAATCAATTGCGATTCTGATCGATTCAGGGTCCACCCATAGTTTTGTGGATCCTTTAGTGCCTCTCATGTCTGATTTGAGAATAGCATCTGTTGGTAGCATCCCTATCCGACTGGTTAATGGCAATACATTGTTTTGCCAAGGCAGCTACGAGAAGGTTCAGATTGACTTTCAATGAGGAGTCTTTGTAGCAGATATGTTATCTCTAACTTTAGGTGGTTGTGATCTCGTGTTAGGGATCAAATGGCTCCAAGCATTGGGTAATGTGGAGTGGGATTTTACCAAGTTAACTATGAAGTTTATGTGGCATGGCAAGGACTTTATGTTGCAGGGTTTGTTGGGAAAAACATGCCAATTGATTGAGGATAGGGAGATCAAGAAATTGTCTGTAATAAAATAGCTATGCCTTTGGGTACAAATGTTGAATATGGGAGTGGATGAGAATAGTGATCGGCAAAATGTTTTTCCTTAATTATAGTTAGTGTTGGACAATTTTGAGAAGGTTTTCAGTATACGAAAAGGTTTACCTCCCTCTAGGGAATGTGATCACTGAATCATCTTAAAGGATGGAGTTCTGCCAATTAATATAAAACCATATAGGTATCCATATTGCTAGAAGGAAGAGATTGAGAAGATTGTGCAAAAGTTGTTGGGAAGTTGGGTTATCAGGAAAAGTTGTAGTCCTATTTTTTCACCTGTTATTTTGATGGCACCTGGAGAATGTGTGTGGATTATAGAGCTCGGAACAAAAACACCGTGAAGATAGATTTCTTATTCCGGTTATTGAAGAATTTTTGGATGAATTGTTTGGAGCTAAGGTTTCTTCAAAGCTAGATTTGAGATCTGGTTATCATCAGATCAGAGTGAGTTTGGAGGATGTGCCAAAGATCACTTTTAGAACTCATGAGGGACACTATGAGTTCCTAGTTATGCCTTTTGGCTTAACTAATGCTTCGAGTACCTTCCAAAGGTTGATGAATGACATATTTAACCCTTATCTGTGGAGGTTTTTCCTTGTGTCTTTGACGACATTCTCATTTATAGCAACAGTATGGAGGAGCATGTTCAACACCTAGAGTTGGTTTTGCAAAAATTAGAAGATAATCAATTTATTCACCAAGAAGAGTAAGTGTTGTTTTGGCATGGAAGAAGTTAGATATTTGGGCCATGTTATTGGAGTAGGAGGAGTTAAAATTTATCAGAGAAAAATCAACGCTCTGAGGGAGTGGCCAACACCTAAAATTGTCAAGGCTTTGAGAGGATTTCTCGGCCTAACTGGGAATTACAGGAGATTCATAAAAGGGTATGGAGGAATTGTTGCGCCCTTGACAAATTTGTTTAAGAAGGAAAGTTTCAAATAGAATGAGGCAGCTGATGTGGCTTTCCAATTACTCAAAGAGGCAGTGTCAGATCCCCTTGTATTGTCATTACTAGAATTTTCAAAGCCATTTATCATTGAATGTGATGCATCTGGGGAAGGAGTAGGGGCTGTTCTTATGCAACAGGGACATCCAATTGCGTATTTAGTTCTGCCTTGAAGGTTAAGTTACTCCATCTGTCCACCTACGAGATGGAACTATTTGCCTTCATTTCTTTTATCCAAAAATAGAGACCCCCTATTTGCTTGGTAGTTCTTTCATAGTTAGAACTGATCATAGGAGTTTAAAACAGTTGTTAGAGCAACAGATGGGAACATTGCTACAACAAAAGTGGCTCAACAAACTTTTGGGGTTTGATTTCACTATTGAGTACAAGAAAGGAGTGGAAAATGTGGCAGCAGATGTCTTGTCCAAAATATTTGAAACCAATGTAGTTGAAGAATTGATATGGAGGTGATATCGATTCCTTAATCGATATCACCTCCCAAATTTTACAATCATATGTTGGGGATGAGAAGGTGAGAGACATTTTCAAAAATTGTGTGGAGAATAATAACATAGTTGGCAAGTATAAAAAAAAGAATGGGTTACTTTTTAATAAGGGAAGGGTGGTGATTGGTAATTGTGAAGAGCTGAAATCTAAAATCCTCGAGATGGTGCACTCATCTCCCATTGCGGGTCATAGAGGCTATGAAAAAACATTACGGAGAGCACATCTATATTTTTCTCACCCGGTATGAAAGCTTTAGTAAAAGAGTTTGTGAGGAATTGTGCCATTTGTCAGTCTATTAAACATGTCAACACACTCCCCTATTGTCTTTTACGACCACTTCCCATTCCTACCAAAATATGGATAGAGGTTAGCATGGACTTTATAGAGGGTCTCCCCAATTCTTATGGGAAGAGTGTAATCTATGTGGTGGTGGACCGGTTGTCCAAGTATGATCACTTCCAGAGAGTACAACATCCTTACCCTGCAGAATCAATTGCACAACTTTACTTGAATACCGTTTTCAAGTTGCATTGTATGCTTGAGAAGTTGTTATTTGACAGGGACACAATTTTTATCAGTAAGTTCTGGAAAGAATCGTGGAAGTTGCAAGGAGTGAGAATTAATTTAACCACTGCATATCATTATGAGGGTAATGGTCAAACTAAAGCTATAAACAAGGTTTTGGAGCAGTATTTGAGTTGCTTTTGTGGGGATCAACCAAAACAATGGCTTAAAAGGTTGCCACTAGCTGAGTATTGTTATAATCAAGGTAGTCAAAATCACGATCTTGATCGTAAAATCGTACGATTTTACGATCTTGATCACCATCACCGATCAAACTAGGGATGAAATCGCTAATGGCATAAAATCGCGATTTTGATTGTTAAAATCGTTGGAATCGCGATTTCTTTCCGATTTTAATGATCTCGTTCTCACTTTCTTCTCTCTTGAAGTCACGTCTCCGCCTCTGTTCCTTGTCGAAGTCGAAATAGATGAAGAGAGCCCCAACACAGAGCATCATCTCCCAGATGAACCCACTGGTTTGTCTTCTTCCTCTCGCTGTCAAGCTTTCTCTCTCTTCTTTTTCTCTCTGTCAAGCTTTCTCTCTCTTATTTCTCTCTCTTCTTTCTCTCTCTATCAAGTATCACCTATCTCTCTTGATTGTTCCAGAAATCCCTAGGGGCATAGTGTCTTTTGTAGATCAAGTAGTGATGGTCATGGGCTTTACATGATCTTATCCATTGGGCCTTGGCTCTGGTAATTACTTTTCACTGTTGGCTGCAATTAATTCAGCTTGGACTGCCTAGTTGAAGTCATGGGCTTTAACTTATTTTAAAATTTAAGCATATATATATAGCAGTTGTAATTCAGTTTTGATAAGTAGCCCTATTTTAAGTAGTATATAAAATCTTACGATTTTACGATTACGATTTTACACTCCTTCTCCGATTTCGATCCTATGTTACGATTTAACTACCATGGTTATAATACTTCATAACATTCTAGTGCCAAATTATCTCCATTTGAAATTGTGTATGGTATTCCTCCTCTCAGGTTGTGTGATTATGTGCTAGGAACTGCTGGAGCTTCTAATGTTGATTGGTATTTGAAAACCTAAGAAGACATTTTGAGTTTGGTGCAAAACAACTTACATAGGAGTTAGGAAGGGATGAAGAAGGCAGCTGATAGCCGTTGGCATGCCAAGGAATTTGTAATAGGTGGGCAGGTCTACTTAGAACTACAACCCTACAGGTAATTGTTAATAGCTGAAAGGAAAAACATGAAGTTGGCTCGAAGGTTCTATGGTCCTTTTGAAACCTTGAGGAAGGTAGGAGTTCTGGCATATGAACTCAAGTTACCTCTGGACTCTCTTATATACCCTACATTTCATGTTTGTCAGCTGAAGAAATGTCTGGGGCAAAGGAAGTGTCATCTTCAGTACTGCCAATCACATTTGTAGAAGGGCAACCAGTTGCAATTCCATTAGCAGTGTTGGAAAAAAGACTGGTGAAGAAAGGGGATTTTCTAGTGGTTGAGCTCTTGATTCAGTGGACTGACCAATTACCTGAAAAAGCTACCTGGATGTCTTACATCAATTTTCTCAAATAATATCCTGATCTTGTGGACAAGATCATTTAAAGGGGAGGGTATTGTAGCAAGCCTGGTGGTTACGTGATGTTAAGTCTAGTGGTGACATGATGTAAAGCTTGTTGGTTACATAATGTTTCATGATTTGATGCGTGCATTAAGTAGTAATTAGTATGTTAGGTTGGCCTCTTAGTGAGGTGGTGTTGTTTAGCTAAAATAACGTCTTTGGTTTTGTTTGCAGTCTATGTTGATGCGAAGTGGAAGTAGATGGTCCAAGTATTGTTCTTTTGGGGTTATTAGGCAAAGCTGGTTTCATGATTGGTTCATGCTAAGTTTGTGAAAAAAAATTCATATCTACTTTCTCTCTTTTGTTCTCTGGTTGCAGAACTTCTTGGAGAAATCCATCTCAAAACGAACTGTGTTAGTAAATTCCTTTGTAATCGTTCCTCTTTTCAGAAATCAATATATTATCTTGTGGAGGCTTTGGCCCTGTTTATTGCATATTAGTGTGGCTTATTGTAGTGTTGGGTTCTCGTTATACAGTTGTGTAACAAGTTACCACTAGAGGTAGCTAGGCTTCCATATCATATAGTCAGCATTATTCAGTAAGTATTCCTTGGACAATGAATGTCGGAAGAAGAGCACTTAGTTTTCCAACATCCCTATTTTTGTTTTGAACTAAGGATTCCAATGGAAAGACACATATTTGAACAAGTTTGTAAAATAGACATTGGCTTTTCTCTTATCCATGTCTCAAGAACTGATAAATCTAAACAAACATAAGTCTTTAAACATGGGTTCGTGGAATCATCTTGGACCTTATGATAAATAAACTAGTGAATTAGGGTGAGAGAATAATTTTGTACTGCAAATTTAATCAGGATTATCTATCTGAATCATAGATACTGCATTCAATTGAACGAATAAAGCAAGCTAGTTCTATAAATAGGCTTTAGAAAGTAACCCTATGATAATACTTTAGAAAACTGACCACCTACAATTCCGTAAACTTAACCATATGAAGCACATAATCTAGATGCATTCCTGGATAAGATAACACAATGATGCAGTCATCAAAGAGGCAAAGTTCCATTAATCAAAAGTAATTTGGACTCAGATAAACTTTGGTCATTTCGATTAATTACCAATGCATTTAGGATATGAGATTCCCAATTTGACTAGGCCCTGCCTCAAGTCAGCATAACAGCAAACTGAAATGTCTTTCTAAATCCAAAGCCCACATCTCATAAACTACGCAAATAGCATAAAAGTACACATAGTTCCAAGCGCATTGGAGCTGACTGAACATCAATGTCATTTTACTACCCGACTATCTTCAAAATAGAAGTAACCCTGAAAGTTTCTTAAGTTCAGGGTACTATGATCCTAACGGACTCAGCCCCAACTTACCTAGAGTACATGCATACTACATATACGATACATTCATAGCAAACTTCCATCCCTCGAATGCAAAATTACTTAACCAAAAAGTCACTGTTTTCCAAAAGTATTCAATTATAGGTAGTTCATAAAATTCAAGTGCAAGATAGAAGAAAAACGAGGAAAAATAAAAGGATGGAAGTGATAAGAAAGGACATGGACACAAAAGGGTTAAGTCAGATGATTGAAAATGCTAAGAGGTTGAGGCTGATTAAAGGTTTTGTTGCCAAGCCAAGAGGGTTTGCTATTTCGCATTTGCAATAAGTAGGCGACACAATATTTTTCAGCACTAACAACACTTCATCCTTAGAAAACATCAAGAGAGTTCTACGTTGTTTTTAGTTGGCCTCTGGATTAAAAGTCAATTTCCACAAGTCTACCTTGGTGGGCGTTGGCATTCCATTGGAAAGAGCTGAAGGGATGGCAACAATGCTAAAGTGTCAACTTGAATCACTTCCTATGATGTATTTGGGTATGGTGCTAGGAGGAAACATGAAGCATTCCAAATTGTGGGATCCTATTACTACCCGGGTTGAATCTAAGCTTTCCAAGTGGAAGTCAAAACATCTTTCTTTTAGTGGGAGATTGGCTCTCATTAAATCAGTGCTGATTAATATGCTTGTCTACTTGTTCTCCTTATTTGAAATTCCTAAGAGTGTTGCTCGGAGGATTGAAAAGGCTCAACGGAGTTTCTTGGGGGGGGGATACTACTGAGAAAAAGAACCTTCACAATATTAGTTGGGATCATCTTTTAAAGTCTAAGAAGAAGAGAGGTGCGGGGATTAGGTCCATCCTTGATAAGAATAAATGTCTTCTCTTTAAATGGATATGGAGGTTCAACACTTCTTCTAATGAAGGTCAAAGTTCTTGGAAAAACTTCTTCAAGATAATTACCAGCTACTTGATGTTGTCATAAGCTCTCAAGTTTCTTGGTCCTTTTCTGACACTTGGAATAATATACAAAAGTTATTAAGTTGGTAATATGGAAAGAACTATTCATGAAGGGTTAGCTTATAGGTTGGGGAATGGTAGTTAGGTAAACTTTTGGGAAGATAATTGGGTTGAAGGGCCTCTTCTAAAGACTCGATTTAGGATGCTTTTCACCAATTGGAGTGTTCTCAGCTAAATCCCTTATGCAAGCTGGAACTTCTTATGAATCACCAATTCTTGCAGTGCATGGTTAATACGCGTTCTCATCAAGAATCGTTAGAGGAATTTGATCCCGAGATTGAGAGAACAGCTAGAGCATTGCAACATAAGACAATGGAGGAGAACAACAGATAGTTGGTCGATGAGTTGTAGGAACTATCGATGCTAATGTCATAGTACCAATGATGAATCGGTATATTCCACAGAATATTGCTCAGCTTTCGTGCATTACTTAATAACCTATAAGGTCTGCCAATGTTAGTTTGTCACCACAGTTGCTGAAGATTTATACCCCATTATGAGGGGAGATTTGATGAAGATCCTCACTTAGACTTGAAAGATTTTACCGACTTGTGCCAAACTCAACACATGACTGGAATTACTTTTGATAATTTAAAGTTAGTTCTCTTTCCTTTTACTCTAAGGGGTGGGGCAAAGATGTGGTATAATGTTATTGAAGCGGGATCTTTTGGTACATGGGAACAAAGGAAAACTAAATTTTTGAGGGAATTTTTTCTAGCTCATAGAACCACGCTACTTGTCAGAGAAATCCAAAATTTCCAACAAAAAGATGGCGATTTGTTTTATGAAGCATGGAAGGATTTAAGAGCTGTCTAGCTTATTGCCCTACCCATAATTTTTGCAAGGACAATGTGGTCTTACACTTTTATGAAGGGTTGAATGAAGCTAATCAAATGAAGTGGATTTAGCTTGCAATGGAGTACTCATGAGAAAGAGTAGTGAGAAGCTATGAAGTTGTTTGAATAATTAAGTGAAGACACTAAAAAATTCTCTACAATGGGGAGAAACTCAACAAATCGTCATGGTTTATATAAGGTCAATTCCGATGTGAAATTAGAAGCGAAGATCTACAACTTAAATAAAAAAATTGACATGATACTTGAGGCTATGAAAGGAGTAATTTTAAGGTTCCATCACCACCAAAACTTCATTCTGTTGTGTGCTCTAGGAAAGATCATATGACTGAGGCTTCTCCTTTGACATCTATGACTAATCAGGAGCAAGTGAATTTCATTGGAAATTACAACATGAGGAATCAAGCTTACCCATGGAGAAATATCCTAATTCTCATGGAAGAATGATCAAAACACCACGAATGCAACAGTCCCTACACCACAACCAGCGAAAAAGAGTGATTTGGAGACCACTATGTAGCGAAGGAAGTGAGTGAACGAAAGAATGGAGAGTTGCCTTCTCAACCTCTCAATAACCCAGCTGGGTATGATGAGCTAAAAGTCATAACGACCCTTAGAAGTGGTAAGATCATTGACAATAAAGTGTTGGCGACAACTCCTGAAGCAGGCTGCAAGCCGGCTGCACATAGGGTGCATGAGGGTCACAAATCTGGGTTGGAAGAAGTTAAAGATTCGGAAGAGATCCTCCAACTTTTCCATAAAGGTTAGTAAAATAAATACTTGATTCTAGGCTAAATGATATTTTTGAAACTTTGTGTAAGATGGAAGTAAATATTCCATTACTTGATGCTATCAAACAAATTCCTTCTTATGCTAAGTTTCTTAAAGATTGTTGTACTCACAAAAGAAAATTTTTTACCCATGAAAAAGTTACACTGAATGAAGAAATGAGTGTTTTTTTTGTTAAATAAACTTCCACCTAAGCTTAAAGAGCTTGGTAGTTTTACCTTACAATGTAAGGTGGGGAATCAGTTCTTTGAAATGGCTTTGCTTGATTTAGGTGCAAGTATCAATTTAATGCCTTATTGTTTGTATAACAAGTTGGGATTGGATGAACTTCAGGAGACCTCCATCACTCTTCAGTTAGCTGATAGAAGTTTGAAACAACCTAAGGGTATTTTAGAGGATGTACTGATAACTTTGAAAGGTTTAATTGTACTTGTTGATTTTGTTGTGTTGGATATTAAGGATAATCCTAATTTGTCTTCTATTCCTATTATCCTTGGTCATTCGTTTATGATTACTATGAATATGTATATTAATATGAGATTAGGCATTGTAACAATGCAAGTGAATTATCAAGAGTTGGAATTTCGTGTCTTTGATATTTTGAAATATCATGATGATAATAGTGATTGCTTTACTCTTGATAGTGCACATGATCTTGTGAGTGAGTTGTTTTAGGTTACCAGTTTTAATCCAATGGAGACAGTGGTGCTAAATGGGTTAGACAACAGTGATGTGCATTCTAGGAAAATACAGTTTGAGAATCAAATAGAGGAATTCATTGAAGTTCGTCATCATAGTCGGCCCTATATTAGGAGGGGTGCTCATTCATTTGAACAGCTGACACCTATAAAAATCTCCCTTACTTCTTCAACAACTAAAGCACCTAAACTGGAGCTGAAAAAGTTGCCTATTCATCTGAAGTACATTTATTTAGGAGTGGTTAATACTCTACCAGTGATAGTGGTAGCAACTCTCAGTTTGGAGGAAGAAGAAAAGTTGTCACAGATTCTGAAGAAGCATAAGACTGCCTTGGGGTGGACCATTGCTGATATCAAAAGAATTAGCCAAACAAGATGTATGCACCAAATTTTATTGGAGACTGATGCTCGGCCTACTAGAGAAGGACAACGACGGTTGAACCCATATATGAAGAAAGTAGTGAAAGCTGAAATTTTAAAATTGCTTGATGTGGGGGTAATTTACCAAATTTCAGAAAGCAAATAGGTCAGCCCAATTCATCTTGTTCCCAAGAAGAGTGGTATCACAGTGATCAAGAATGAGAACAATAAATTGATCCCCACAAGGATGACTACGAGATGAAGGCTGTGAATAGATTATAGGAAGTTGATTAATGTAACTCAAAACGATCACTTCCCATTGCCTTTTATTGACTAGATGTTGGAGAGATTAGTTGGACATAGTCATTATTTTTTTTTCTTGATGGCTATAGTGGGTATAATCAAATTGCCACAACACCAGATGACCAGGAGAAGACAACATTCACGTGTCCCTATGGTACCTTTGCATATAGACGGATGTCGTTTGGGTTATTTAATGCACTAGCCACTTTCCAACACTGTATGATGAGTATTTTCTCTGACATGGTGGAGAAATTTATTGAGATATTTATGGATGATTTCTGTTTATATGGTGCAGATTTTTATGAATGCGTAGAGTGCTTATAGTTGGTGTTGAAAAGATGTGAGGAGACGAACCTTGTGCTAAATAGGGAGATGTGTCACTTCATGGTGCAAGAGAGAATTGTTTTGGGCCATTTGATTTCGCATAGGAGAAGTGAAGTTGATAAAGTGAAGATTCAAATTGTATCTAAATTGCCTCCATTAACTTCAATAAAAGGTGTGCGTAGCTTCCTTAGACATGCTGGATTTTACAGATGCTTTATTGAGATTTTTCAAAAATCTCTAGGCCTTTATGTGTGCTCTTGACAAAAGAAATTTATTTTGTTTGGTTTGGTGAGTGTCAGATTTCTTTTGACATATTAAAAAGTGCTTTGACCACAGCCCCTATCATGAGAGCACCGAATTGGGAGCTTTCATTTGAACTTATGTGTGATGCTAGTGATTACTCTTTGGGGGTTGTTTTGGGGTAGTGAAAGGATAGGGTTCCTCATGTTATTTATTATGCTTCACAAACGATGAATGATGCCCAGTTGAATTATTCTAGCACGAAGAAGGAATTGTTGGCGGTCATCTTTGTGCTAGAAAAATTCAGATCATAATTTGTTCGTTCACATGTCATTGTGTACACCGATCATGCAGCCTTAAGGTATTTAATGACTAAGAAAGATGTCAAACCATGTTTAATTCGTTGGATTATTCTTTTGTAGGAATTTGACTTAGAGATTATAGACAAAAAGGGCGTGGAAAATGTTTTCACTAACCATCTTTCCCGGTTGCTATCTCCAAAAACTCATGACAACCTGACCAACTCTTTGCCATTGCCGAACTCACATGGTATGTAGACATTGTTAACTATCTTGTTTCTCACTCTTTTCCACCTTATTTTTCTTATTAGGAGAAGAAATGGATAATGATGAGGACTCAGGATTATCTATGAGATGACCCCTATCTTTTTAAAATTTTCCCAAATCAAATAATTCAACGTTGTGTCACCCAACCTGAGAAATAAGAGATTTTAAAGCATTATCATTCTTATGCTTGTGGCGGTCATTTTGGACAGAAGAAAACATCGCTCAAGGTATTGCAAGCTGGTTTTTATTAGCCTTCAATTTTTAAAGATGCTTGAAATTTTTGTAAAAGTTGTGACAGGTGCCAAAGAACTAGCAACATATGTGGCCGTGATTAGATGCCATAAACCAACATTCAGGTCATTGAAATTTTTGATACTTGGGGAATTTACTTCATGGGCCCTTTCCTAAGTTCTTCTGGCTTTGTGTATATCTTAGTTGGTGTTGATTGCGAGGTTGTCCCCTCACAGACTAATGATAATCGAGTTGTTGTGAAGTTTCTGCAGGATAATATTTTCTCTCGATTTGGGAGACCACAAGCCATCATTAGCGATGGTGTCAACCACTTTAACAATTATCCTTTCGCGACATTGATGAAAAAATATCGAATTACTCATCATGTGAGTACGCCATACCACCCTCAAACTAGTGGCCAGGTTAAGGTGAGCAATATGGAGATCAAGGGCATTCTTGAGAAGATTATGAATCCAACTCAAAAAGACTGGTCTTTATGCTTGAATGATGCATTATGGGCATACCAGACAGCCTACAAAACACCAATTGGGATGTCCCCATTTCGGTTAGTATATGGTAAAACATGTCACCTACCTGTGGAGTTGGAGCATCATGCTTATTGAGCTTTCAAAAAATTTAACTTTGAAATGAAATAGATGGGCGATAACCGCCGGATTCAACTTAATGAACTCAGAGAGTTACGGCATGAAGCTTATGAGATTGCCAAACTCTACAAAGAGAGGTCTAACACTATGACAAAAAGATTGTTCATAAAACTTTTGCTGTTGGATAGAAAATGCTAGTGTACAATTCCAAATTGCGCCTTTTTATTGGAAAACTTAAGTCCAAGTGCCATGCTCGGTATCCTGTCAAAACGGTATTCTCATATGGTGTTCTTGAGTTGCAACATATAGATTCAAACCATACATTTAAGGTCAACGGGCATCATGTGAAACTTTATTTGGAGTCCCATCTACTACCGGTAGACGAGGTGTTATGCCTTGATGTGTTGACTACCTAAAGGCCTTTGCCTTTTGTCCGGCTAAAAACATTAAATTTAGCACTTCATGAGAGGTAAGAGCAAGTGCAATGGAACACTTGATAATAATGCTGGAAATTTTAGAGTGTGGAGAGAGAGTGAGTTGAAAAAATTGTATTGGAAGATGTGTAGAATGGTAGAAAAATTTGAAAAATGGTAAAAAAGTATGAGAAAAATGATGTTGCTAATTGATATTTGGAGTGTTTGTAAATGGAAATTGAAAAAAATGTATTAAAATATGTGTTTTGTTGATGACTGTATTGAGAGTCGTGTTTTGCTGTAATAGAAGTGGGATTACACTAGAAAATTTGGAGTGGCTTAGAATTGGAGATGCGCTAACCCATGTGGAGGAGGAACTACTAGAATCACTAAGCAAATTAGCTAAGTCCTATTCTTTTCTATTTACATTGTTTTTAAATTTTGGTTGTCGTAAATTTGATTTTCTTATGATTTCTTGCACATTGAGGACAATGTGGAATTCAAGTTTGGGGGAGCGAATTTGCATTTTTCCAACAAATGTTTTTAACCAAATTGGATTTGTGTTTTTAATCATTGGTGAGTTGTGCTTTAGTTTTATGATAGGTTTTGATAACTGATAGCACTTTCTTAGCGTGAATTATTTGTGATGAAAGTTTGCTTTGTCTATATGTCATTTATACATTGCATACCCATGTGAGGAGCTTGTTAAAGTTTTTGAGAGTGCATTGATTATCATGGCATGGTGTGCTAGAACTTACTTTAGACCAACTAAAGTCCAGGATAAATGCTTATTTCATGAATATGATGAAGACTTCTTACTTTCATTCACATCATTTTAATTTTTCCTAAGTGCAATTTGAATGTTTGTGATGTGTTATGCGTGACATTGAGGTTGAAAAATTAGAAAACCCTCATAAGTCCAAACTTGTGATGAAGTGGATGAAATAAGGGTGGAAAAATCGCTTATAAAGCTATGGAGAATTCATAGTTGAGCAAGTAAGAGTTCTGGGGTACTGGGTGAAGTGTGAGCCATCTAGGGTTGCACAAAAAGTGGTGATTATTTCCATAGATGAACAAGAGCAAATACGTGTGAGCAAAGTGTGACCTAAGTGCAGCCGCAAGTATCGAGGACCTCAAAGTTAAAATGTATGGTCAACATATATAGTTGACTGGGCAAAAAAAATTATATTAGTAACCCGAGAACCGCGGCTGTGGCAGAGGATTCCGAGAGCCAGAGTTTAGGAGATCTTTCTATAGAGAGATTCATCTCACCTGAAATGAAGGAGGACTATGAGAAGGTGTGGTTTAAGCGTGCCCTACATATTGAAAGATATGTAGAGATTTCTCACTTCCAAGAGGTTAGTTGATATGAGAAGATGAAAAAGAAGGGTTGGTTACCTATCACTAGTTTTCCAGGTGTGGCTAACAAGAATATTGTGAGTGAATTTTATACAAATTTATATGTTAGTAAATGGACCTGTGTAGCTACGATAAAAGGGAAACAGTGGTACTTTAATGCAATGAAGGTGTGCAAGTTTTGGAAGCTTCTAGTGCCAGTGGCTAAACCAACCTATGATGCTGAAACTGTTTGGCCGGATTGGGTAGAAGTGGTGGAGCTCCTCACGGGTAAAAGTGATATTGTTATGAGTAAGAATTGGATTTTGTATCTGGATTTACTACAGTCGTATAGGCTATTGTCTCGGATAGTTATTAGGAATGTTATTCCTATGACTCATTTATCCACAGTGAATATAAAAACGTGTTATTTGATGTATGCTATGGTTTGTGAGCTAAGTTTCTATTTGGGGATTACCATTACGACTATATTATGAAGATACATATTGCTAAGAGTAGCTGGCAGATTTTACCTTTTGGAGTGTTCATCACTGCTATGTTCTTAGTTGAGGTTGTAGAAGAAGAGACGGGTGATATCCATGAGAAGAGGAAAATACCGTTGAATAAATATTTGTTTGAGAGAAGTGAGGTGTGCCAACAACAAAATAGTGGGTAGACTACTGCAGAAGGATCTCGGGTATATGATCAGAGTGATAAAGGTGTTAGGTCTCCAGGATTTGGTGGTAGTAAGATGAATGAAAAGTTAGAAGTTCTGGAGGGAAAGTTTGTGTAGGTTGGTTTGGAGGTTGAGAAGAATACTGCTCTATTAGAGAATTTGGAGTCTGCGGTAGAGTCTTTTCATTTGAGTGTGGATGCTAGGTTGCACCATATACAGGAGTCTCAGGAGCAGTTTGCAAGTAAGTAGCAAGAGCAGATGGATATGATCAAAGATTGGATGTCTCCGTGATGGTTTGTTGGGGTGTTTAGTTCATATAATTTCTGGACTTATTATGGCAATAATTGGCTTATGTTGGTGACCTATTTTGAGACTACTCTGGCATGTAATAACTATTAGTTCGTACTAACTGTGCTTGATTGTTGTCTTGTTAATCTAAACCTGCTTTGAACCTATGTTCTATTAAATTGTCTTTGATTGCTTTCTTTTGTGTCTTGTCTTGATGTGAACTTGCAGTCTTTTTTAGTCTACCTGTGCCCATCATACCATTTCAAAGACTTTTTGATTCATAGGATAGGTGTTTCAGCTATATTAAGCATGGTGGACAAGTACGCATATGGCTACATGCTATGAAATCAATTGAGTGTAAATACTAGCTTAAACACTAGAGTGAATTCTTTTAATGTCTAAATTCTATGTGAATCAATTGAGGTGATGTGGGGAGGCATATAGGTTGAGGCAGTAGTGAACAAGTTCATGTTTATGTGGATTGTGCTTGATGTGTCTATACTGTGTAGTGATATGATAGTATGAAGCTGCCAATTAAATTTGTCTTTGAAATGAGGCAAAGTATATTTTCAAATTTATTTTCTTGGAATGTATGCTTGAGGACAAACAATGTTTAAGTTTGTGGGATTTTGGTGAGTGCAAAATGCACTCATGTTTATGATGTTAAATACCTAATCTTTATGAGGTTTATAACACAAAATATTGTCCAATTTTGTGGTTTAATGACAGGTACATCTGGATGCTATTTATTTGGAAAAGATGATTCTAGGTGAAAAGTGAGCCAGACGCGTCTGCGAGTTGCAGGATTGGCAGAAATGGGCCCAGTTGATGTGGCAGTAGGGATAGTGATTTTTATGGTTAAAAGACTAAACCCTAGCCGCCTGAAAACATTCCAGAATTTCCACAATACGGAAGATAGAGATAAGGCGTTCCAAGAGTGGCAATTCCTTCTTTTCCCCCATTGACTCGAACATTGATCTTGAGTATTTGATGATTTTTATTATTGATATGCGTAACTAAGTACTTTTTAGCTAGGATTTGTTTCCTTCTTGTACCAAAACCTTTGTGCATGAATTTAATTATTGATTAGAATTATTTAATTCATTGCTCTCTGGATTGATTGTGATTTTCTATTGTTATGCATGTCTGATCAACATCACAATATTTAGGAACTGTTAGATGAACATATACGATTGACCATGATCCGGTGTTCGACGAAGTGACAATAACTTGTTTTGCGATTCAGGTTAGAGAACATTGAACATAACTGATTGGGTATAAATTTATCCTAGGTTGTGCTATTGGTAATTTTGACTTATTGATTCTTATCTTAGAATGTTCTTAGGAGAGACCAAACCAAGACGTCTTTGATAAGAAAAATCCTGAGCTAGACCAAAGTCAGGATTAATGTTTAGGGAAATCTAATTGATCAAGCTAGACCAAAGCCTTTCAATTGACGTAGTTAAATTCTTAATTTGTGTAATTGATAATTGATATGTGTGCACAAGGTGGAGGTAGATGATTAAGCCAAATCCAAGCTAATTCTCATTAATTTTTGAATTCGTAATTTGATTTAAGTTTGCACTATTGTTTGCTTTACAATTGATTGTTGCAATAGTCTCGGTGGATTCGATCCTTCTCATTGTTACTGCTTTGCTACCGTACACTTACAATTGGGTTAAAACCTATCGAGATTTATTGCGATCATAAATTGTCGACCACCATCCTCTTCCGTTTTGGGCCAGTCATGGACGTCACCGCGTCACCATAAGTTGTGTCCCAAAAATCATACCTAACGGGTCTGTTGACCTATGTATGAGACGGAATATAGTCGAGTCAGTTTGACTTGGACGGGTGAGGCTGACCCGATCAAGCCCATAGACCAAAGTAAACAAAAAGAATTTTATAATTAATATTACATAATAATAATTGGGGGTATTATTATTTATTTTAGGAACAAGTTATGTTTACATAAATTATCGAGATTCAAAGGAAGCACCCAACAGTAAGTAATATACTTTGTGTCATGGAACATTGCGATGGATGAATTATTTATGTTATATCTATGTAGAATGTGTTGTTTGTGTATGTTGATTGACTATCTATGAATTTTGACATGCTATATGAAGATTTATTGAGATAACATTTATTGCTTACTTTGCATGAGACATGACATGCACATAAGGTAAATGTTTTGGAAACTTGGTATAACTGCTTCAGGGAGGGTTTATTGGAAATGAATGTTGAGGTTATATTGACTGGAAAAAGTTTTTTGACTGGAAAGTGTTCTTCGATAGAACTTTTAATTAAAGGAAAATCCTGATCGATTATTTTTTAACAAGTTACCAAGGTTAAGGGCCCAAGTACTGGAAAAAAAAATTAAATGACTAATTTTCCTCTAAAGACGATGTTCATATGTATTCATGCATAGATATTACTTGCTGAGTCTCGGCTCACTATGTTTCATTATTCAGGTCATGATATTTTGGATGATTGTGCTGATTTAGGAGTTGTTGGTGTCGTTGCGGATCCATAAAGAATATGCTCATGTGACGAAAGGTAGGTCTCATTGATGATTTAATAATTAAGTATTAAATTTATTATGCACTTATAATTAGTGGTTTTGGATGTATTATCATAAGTGGAGATTCAGGAATAAGAACAAAGGGTATTTATCGTCTACTATTTTATTAACCATGAATATTAGAGGTTTACATGATATTTATAATAAGAAGAGCTAAGCTATTTAATGAGATGATTTATGTGGCGATTATGCTAAGCTTAAATTAAATTACCCTGGAATTGGCCAGTGTTTAGGGTGTATCGAGAGTGGCGTCTTGGACTATAGGTCTATAAATTAGGTTTTGTTGGACTGGGCATTACAGTCATAGTCCATGATTCTGGCAATTTAATAATAATCTTTTTTTTCTTATTCATTCTAAGTTGTAGGAGGTTACCATCCATGTACCAAAAAAAGTCAAACAAGCTCATCAATGGACTTCATGTAAATCCGCATTATAGTCTTCCAGTAAGCATAGTGCTTACCATTATAAAACGGAGTCTTATTACCATCATGATTAGTATCCATTATTATGACTGATCACACTCAATAATTAGAGTGACCTCCTCTGATACCAATTAAAAATTTGAATACTAAAATAACAAGTGCAACACAATAATCTTTTTGAGAAAAACCCAATCTAGGTAAAAACCTTGGGTGTCTAGAGCCACCAACCTTGAAGCAATCCATAATACCAACGAGTTATAATAATATTCTTAGAGCTAGGATCCATATCAGCTACACTAGTTTCTTGCTCGAGTTGCACGATACACCCTTTCACAAGTGGACACTTCCACCAAATGCTCCAGAGTTGCACTGAAGACTTTAAGCTCCAAAAACATACATCAATGCTCTCAAAGTGATATGCATGAATGATTTAAAATCATCTTTCGTAAAAATCTCACTAAAAAACAATATGAAGTTCAGAGTAGGTGAGTTCAAAAGAGCTAGGGTATTTGGTTACCATAAGCTATATATATGATGCACATGTATGGTAAGAAAAACCCAGATAATGACCTAAAAGATATATTCAATATTGACCCAAAAAATTAGTTAAAAATTGTGTCCTAATCGTGTAATCAAGACCATGAAAGATAATGAAAGACTTCCTTAATTTAAGGAGATTATTATCTGTAAATAGGAAAGAACATAAATCTTTAAACGGAGAGATAATCATTCCTAAATCAACTTGATTATATTCTAATCAATCAATTAAAACAAAAGACCATAAAATAAGGATTTGACTTTCTTAATAAAAGGAATTGATTATCTTCAAGATAAGAAAGGAAATCATTCTTTAAAAGGAGAGATAATCAATCCTAAAACACTTTAGAGATTTTGTCTCAATCAATGAATTAAATCAATTTTCCATAAAATAAATTCATAATCTTTGTTATAAAAATGGTGCATATAAAAATCTACAACACATGATTTAAATACTGATGCTCATGCAAGTTATGTGAAGCTTACCAGGATTCCATGCATGTTATGTTCAAGCTGCATGATCGACATATATTTAATCTAGCTGAACCTAATATTTTATTCCTATCCAATGTGGATCCTATTGGTCTAAAAATCATATTACATTCATGATTATAATGTCAAACATAGTGGTATATTAAAAATCCTAACAAATAGTATTGGTGTGTAAAACAAAAAATAGATGATGAAAAAGAACGATTATGGCTTTAAGTCCATAAGACTCTCGATAGGTATGGATGAGCCAATGAGCCACTAGATAAAGAGTTTCATTTATGGTTAACTCTTGATGACAATGAGTGTCAACTTTGTGACTAGTTGAGCTTTTATTTTCTTATCAGGGCCAAGTTTTCTTTGAAACATCAAGTTGATCTTGACGATATCTTTGTGTTGATATTGATCAAAAACAAAGAAAGGTGTTGGGTCAAAATCAAGTTGGAAATTGATATTTGAAATGAAAATATATGTATGACATGTTATAAGTGCATGATGTAAAACAATACATTTAATGTTGCATTACTGAAAAAAATAAAAAATTCCATGTTATAAATAAAATGGACGACATTCTGATTTTGTCAAGATGTGCAAGCGCAATGTTGTTCCTATTACAATTGAAGTTCTCCAATAAATAAGAGAGCAGGTCCAGAAAGTACACATAACAATACAAGTGAGAGAAAAAGCTTGAGAGAGACAATTTGAGAGAAATTCTCTTGTTGTATTTGGTGTTCTGGGTGAGAGAAAAATATTGAGAATGTGGTTGTAACAATTTTGCACATAGTAAATTTTCACAATCATATATTGATTAGTTCCTAGCTATACTGCATCCATACATTGGAGACGTACAAGATGTGAGAGTAGATGAAAATTGCGGCTTTCGATCGATAGTTGTGTCTCTTGGTCTTTGGAAGAATGATCCATACATTAGGGATGTACAAGATGTGAGAGCAGATGAAAATTACAATTTTTGATCAATAGTTGTGTCTCTTGGTCTTCAGAAGGATGAATGGACCTATGTCTGATATAACTTGATTGCAAGGTTAGACACATTTTGGGGACAATATGTTAAAATTTTTAGTGGTTATGAGAGAGCATATACTGTTAGACACTCACCGAACTTCTTTCAAAATAACATTGAAACACCCTTTGAGCACTGAATGACAATGTTTGATATGGGTCTGTTGATTGCTTCCTCCTATAATAGCATATTACATGTTCTTCATCATGTAGAATCCATGACCTATCTACCACTTCGTACAACCCCCCCACCATCCTTTTACTACATTGTTATCGTAATAGGACATGTAAATGATAACCATGATATTCGGGTTATTTTGATGAAGGATTATTCAATGCCTCCTATTACACCTGTGTTGGTTCACTGTAGGCATGATTGCACATCTACAAGGATTACTCCAAATATAGAGGGGTTAGATACCTACATGCAGTCAATGAAGTCCATGGTTTCTTCTAGAACTTTCGTTCATGTACTTGATTAAATTTAGATTTAGTAATCAATTTGTAATAATTATCTAAGAAAAATATGTATCTATGTGCAGTTGTTATATCAAAATTAAATAAAACCAACCTTGTTGAATTAATTTATTTTACATATGGGTTTTGGGTTCAATCTTGGTGACATAAAAATGGAATGGAGGTAACCATCGCACTTAAGTGACAATTCCGTGAAAAACGTACATAGCCGAAGGCATATGTGGGACGAAGCTTCTACCAGGAAGGTTCACAGGGCTCACATTATTCGAAACCAACATGTTTCTTAATGCTTTACTCTCTCCGTCCTATTTTAATTGTCTCCTTCAATTTTTCACACAGTTTAAGAAAATATTTAATTCGCTTTCAATTTGACTTTTATACCCCTATTTATAATGACAAATACTTTGATACTATAATTAATGTGCATGGTTATTGAGCTTTTCAAGTTAAGGGTAAATAAAGAAAAAATGAGAAAAATGGCTTTCATTAATTGAAATAGACATGCATTTTGGGACATCCCAAAAAGTGTTAAATAGCATCTAAAGATGGAGAAGACTAGCAACATCAGTTACATGAATATGTGAAACTATGATAACATAATATAGCCATATAGGTTAAATCAGCTTTGTCCTTCAACAATAGAATTTTTTGTCAAAGAAAAATTCAATTTTTCCCAAGAAAAACATAATCATATCATATATAAAGAATAACTAAACCTTGTGAAAGAAAAAAGATAGTGTTAGAGTCTTTAGATAACAAAACAAGAATTTATGTATATATAAATAATAGTAATGAAAAAAAGACTTTTATACAGACAAGATAAAGGAGCTAAATATGAGACTAAAAAAATAAATCAAAAGAAAAATTAATTAGGGTCGGTTTGGTTCATTGTATTGCGTTATTAATTGTCATCCATTTATAAGTAATCTAATTATGGTAATGTGATTACAAGGTCATCCTATTAAGGTGTTTGGTTTACAAAATGAAAATGTATTCCATTTTTTTAGTCTTTTGCAAAAATTACCCCTCTGAAGCTAGACTTTGAGCTGGTCGGGCTTCACGCCTAGGTTACGCATGGCATGAGCTTAATTTGGGGTTGGATCGGGTCATAGTTGGGCTTTGGGCCATGGTTAGGCAAGAGATGAGCTTTGGTACATAAATCAAGTCCGATCCTAGACCTCAGCCTGACCCACGCCTAATCCCAAACCCTGAATCCTGGCTTGACCCCCGCCCCATCTATGGATGACCCAAACCATTCTTCAAACACTAGATTATTGCGGCCCAATCCAAACCTAAAATAAAATTGGGCTCAATCTTGGACCCAATGTTGCACCGCGGACTTACTTATGCCAAATCAAACACTACAGCTTTACTTGAGCCGTTCCTAGACCCCCGCCTGATTCGAGCCTATCTTGAACCCCGGATGACCAAAGCTCATTCCCTGATCCCATCTTGAGGAAAGCCCATTCCCGATCCTAGCTTAACTTTGGCTCATTTCTTGACCCTGGCTTCTAGTGCATTCTCAGACCCATGAATTACCCAGGCCCATTCTCAGACCCTAGTCTGACTCAGGTCTTATCCCAGAGCATGACTTGACCAAGCTTTTTCTCGGACTCGGGTTCCTTCCTGAACATACAAATATGTAAGGATATAATATGTAAATAATTTTTAATCATTCAGGATATATTTGTCAATAAAAAAATATTCGATTTTATAATTACAATACCAAAATTTAAATGATATTGGCATTCCTTGATTTTTTAATGAAATTTATTACCAAGTAATTGGATTACACTACATTTTGAAATTAGTGGATACCAAACATTGTAGTGTAATGAGAATACAATTACC
Organism: Euonymus europaeus; assembly: GCA_963580455.1. Classification (NCBI taxonomy): domain Eukaryota; kingdom Viridiplantae; phylum Streptophyta; class Magnoliopsida; order Celastrales; family Celastraceae; genus Euonymus; species Euonymus europaeus. The sequence continues at coordinate 7,897,853 of OY756957.1, read as the reverse complement.
ATTATATTACAAGGGTAACCAAACAGGCCCGTACTATATGACTTGTTTCATATCGAAACCCCTCAAACTAGCTGATGGATGGCTTAGAACTACAATCGTTGCCTTCGATTTGTCCATTCTGAAAGATGAGAACGTGAGCCATCCATGATCGTCTCTCAAAATCCCCTCATGAGAGTCTTAAGAGATAAACTTGAAAATTGGCCGGAAGGCCAAACCAATGTAAACATTAAAGGCTTAGTTTTATTTATACCCCATTATTTTTCAACTACATTGCAACTTTGATCAACTTACTTTGACTCTTAATTTTTCAAGCTATAAGATATCCACACCCCACCCTTTCATCTTTCAATCGCACAACGATAGGAGCAAAAAACTTATAGACTTAAATAGTCATTGTTTTCATTGTTGGGCAACACCGACACTGACAACGTCGTCTCCTAACTGTGCCCTATTCGACAACGCCTAACTTGGCAAGTGCAATTATTACAAATTTACAATGATGAATTTTTGAATATATTGTTCACTTTATTTGTTTTTTCAAAAAAAATGTTAATTTATTTATCGACTTCATCATTAACTTGTGTACTACTTTAATTACTATAAGATGACATCAATTTTTTGATATATTGTGATATTACAAAAATACCCCAACCAATAGTGTTTCACCACATGGCAGGTGGCGCTCCAAAAATGGCTTCTTAGCCCTACCGAACAGTCATCTTGGTGAGTAGGCCAGGGAAGAAGCTGACCAGCTGGATCCACTAAGATGAAAAGCAGTTAAGTGCGGTCCACCATCATAATTAAATGACCCACTGCAATAGTGATCCTTAATCCTATATTAAGCTCAACAAGTCAGGTATTATAGAGACTGACTAATCACCATTTGAATTCTGGCTAACTGAGAGCTCTAGTCCAAGGAGCTCGCCTGATTTTGTGATAAGAACTGACTTGAGCGTCGAAGCGCCAACGCTAGAGGACTACCTCTGGTGCGGCCTTTAGCTCACCTTTGTTCATTGTGCTCAGCTGCAGGGCTGCCTGGCTGATCAACTCCTTGGAAGGACCTGCCTCCATAGAAGACTGCCTGGTAGGTAAGCTGCCTGGCTGCTTGGTTGTCTGGCTGGATAGCTACTTGATTGCCCGATTGTTCGGTTTCTTGGAAGGATCTACATCTTTGGTATCTGTGCCTGACTGCAGGTCTGACCAACTGATCGTCTTCTCGGTAGTGACACATTTTTGACGTCATCATATTGTTTTGTGAAAATTACTTTATTTGATATAGTTTTTTTACCTTTGGGTGTATTTCATAAATGTGTGAGTTTTTAATTACTTAGGGTGTGGTTACATATTTTTAAATTTGTGGGGGTGAAGAATGTCGTGTGCCAATAGAGCCTACTGTCATTAAAATATTTAATGGGCATTCTTAACAAGTTGGCAAAAATAATCGAGGCCCAGAATGAGAGAAGCCCAATTTGCAACTGGCGTGTCTTATTTACCGAACAAATTAGTGTTGGACCAATGTGTACAACTCTTGTTTGTACAAAGTTCTAAGTGTAGCCTCAGCTCTATCAAGGAACCAAATGTGTATTTTAAATTTGACTATGTAAATTCTTGAAAACAGTTCCAAGTGTTGGACCAATGTACACAACTCTTGTTTTTACAAAGTCCCAACTTCTAAGTGTAGGCTCAACTCTATCAACGAACCAAATGTGTTTATTTTAAATTTTATTATGTCAATTCTTGAAAACAGTCGCTCCTCATATTATATAGGTGTAAGATCTATCGTCATTATATTTATTCTCGACTTCATCCATTACAAGAGTTTTGTACACAAAAATTATTGTTTATATTCACTAAAATTCAAACACATAAGATACAAAATTGAAATGACCAAAAATGGTAGTTGGTAGGGATACCACGATATTAATGAATATATCATGTTGTAATTGACAAATAATCATAATTAATTTGACCAATGAGACATTTTTGGTATGTTTGTAGAAATTAATTTCTGTAATAATTACGTTATTGTCATTTTCTGTCATTTGCAACTCCTTAAATATTGATATCGAAATTATACTAGTAAGACAATTGGTATGCGATGTAATCTGTTCAATCCTTTCAACCGTTTGACCACCATAAAAAGAATATATATATATAGATATATAGAGAGAGAGCATTGATTAAGTGAGGGATCCTGCACTTAAAATTCTGTGTGCGATCTCCTTGTACCCTTGGATGGTGTGAAGATGCGGGGCCCTCATTTTACACCCATCCAAGGGCAGTTGTGCTATTCTGTACATAATTTTACGTGTGGGATACCAGACCTGAGAATCTATCCCTATATACATATAGTGTGTGTGAGAGAGAGCACTTCTCAAGTCTGCATCCCCATAAACTCCATAGTTTATGAGCTTTCATTCTCAGCCATTTAATTCGATCAATGGAAATCAACGATTGAGATTATAATACATTAGAAGAGAACTGATTATATCTTATCTCATTCTCTCACGTTATCTCCATTGGAATTAATTAATTTGTTGGGTTCAATTAATGACTCATTAGTTGAGCACCCAACATGGGCTTAACCTTGGAGATAGCCTATTAACATTAGAGTCTATATTAAAAGTAGTTTATGATTTATACTCCCATATTTGGATTGAGATAAAACTCTATCAATTACCTAGAATAATCTTGTAACGGGATAGAGTCTTAATGCTAGGCTAACTCTCCTAAATCTCTATATCAGAGACGGGAGAAAGTTTCAGGAAGCTTGTTTCAAGCACATTAGTTCAAGAATTGGATACTTCTAATTCTTTCAACTTGAGAGATCAAAAATACTGAGTGTTTACTTGTAATTGTTTTCTTGTACTGCGCACCACGACATTCCACTAAACTGAAGCTACAAGAGGTATGTGCGTTAATATCATTTTGTTGTTGTGCTTGTTTCGACATTGGTATCAACGCAGGTTAGCTGTAATCACAGAATATCCGAATAAAATGACTTAGTATGCATGTTTAGGAATTTTGTAGAAAAGAACCTAATATATGCATGTTGAGCTTGATTTATTGATTAATATTTCATATGAATCTTTTTTCTTTTGTGAAAATTTTCCTATGGAATATCATGCATGTATTGAACACATCCTGAAATTTTTGTGCAAATATATGTAGTATAGTTTTTTAAAAAATTCATGAAACCTTTGACTTGTTAATGAAATAGTTTACTGTAAATATCAAATTGGGCTACGATTTTGGTATGCTTAGAAATCTTGTGAAATTATCTTCCTAATGGCGTAGTATACGCATTATTTGAATCTCTGGTTTATGATCAGATACGATGATTTGAAGTATTATGGATCAAATTGAAAAATAAGTTTTGGATTAAACTAAAAAACTACAAAAATGTTATGGAACCCAACTTTTATTAGCCCAACTCAAACCAAGTCTACATGGCATTCCATGTTGGTGTGCCATGTTGGATTTTTTTAAAAATCAGTTTTAAAAATAATGTAATTCATATATATGATGTTTAAAGTGTTTATTCGAGCTGGAATTTTATATTATGATAGTATAATATATATTCATTATTTTTTTGCATTTTTATTGAAATTTCGTTGAGTATATGAACCCGTTAGAGTATAATAGTTAGGATCCCAAGGTTTAGCACTTGAGACATTTAGGATTTTGCAGTGAATTCGTCGAGGTTTAGTGAATCTGAGTCTTTTAGGTTACAAAATTGAAATCCGATACACGAGCCTGTTAGGGTTTAGCGAATCCGTTCCCCTTGGGGTTTATAACACTTATTGTTTAGGTTACAGCATGAAAATCCGATACACGATCCTGTTAGGGTTTAGCGAATTTGTTCCTTTTAGGGTTTAACAATTATTGTTTACGTTACAGTATGAAAATCTGATATACGAGATCATATCGGTACCCATAAATAAACACTAGAAACTACATAGCTCACATATTAGTACAAAAAAACCAATGTAATTAAGAATGAGTGATTAAAACCTATCGATGATAGATCTTGTTGGATAGATCTTTACTTGCTGATTATGAATATGTAATTTTTTTCGAAATCTAATATGTATTTTAAGAGATAAAGTGTTTTAAAATTTTGTTTAAGAAAAATAAAATAAAAAATGTGCTGTGAGTTTTTCAAATCAGATATTTTATTTTTTAAAATTTTAATTTTCCATGTCATTTGCTTACAAAGTATGCCATGTAGACTTGGGTTAACTGTTGGGTTACAAAACTTGGGCTATTTAGCACTACTCAAAAAACTATGCAGAGAAAAAGTATCACAGTATCAACAGTGGCGAGTGAGAGTCGCTACTAGGGCTGCACACGGGTACCGGGTTTTTGACCCGACCCGATTACCCGATCAGACCCAGTCCTTATCGGTCTGACTCGGTCCGACCCGATAATAACCAGGTATAGCCCGATCCGAACTTGGTTATTTCGGACTGGATTTCGAGTCCTTATTTTATTGAATTTCGGGTTACCAGGTGACCCGATAACCTGGTTAAATTCTTCAAAAAATTTGTGAAAACCTTCATTCCCTTAGCCGACGACTTATTAGTTGCTTTCATTTTAGGGCTCTATTCCAAGAATCGCCACACACCACTGTCACAAAGCTCACTGGAGTGACAACACTTCACTTCTGGAAACTCTCCGGTGGCAGGTACTCAATTTTGGTCTTCGCAACATACATAACCAGAAAAAACATGAACCTAAGAAAAATTCCTCTAAAATAAAAAAAAGCAGTATTAGAGATGGGAGCCCCTTGATCTGCCGGCTTCTTGTCTTCCTCCTAATTGGTGACTCCTGACATCTTCACAGCCAAGATCTCTGACTCTTTACCTCCGATATCTGATTTCATGTCGATGAACAACTCCTACTTCGAGGGTTTACTCTCGTCCATCTCTCTCGCTCCTTGACGTAAGTATCAATTTGGTCGACAAGAATAGACGACCTAGATACAAACTAAGTAGAAACTTAGAAAGTTGAAAGGGATAGGTCTCCAACGTGGCTGCAAGAGAGAGACATGGGTAGAGATGAGTCATGAAAGTTTGACACATTATAAGGAGGTCATCTGGGAAGTTGCACGTCAAAGTACTAAAAATTCATACAATTGCTTTCCTGACTGTAATGGTATACTATCCCATACCTCAATTTCAAATTCAATGCAATTTGTTACTTTTTGAAACCAGATAATCTGATAACCCCGTTGACCCGAAACCCAATAACCCAAAATTTTAATACCGGGTTATCAGATCGGGTTTATATCTGTGAAAAATAATCGGGTCGGATCAACCGGGTTTATATCGGTGTGCAGGCCTAGTCACTACGCCTTGTTGTAGCCATGGGTTGGCTAATATTGAGCCACCTTATGAATTAGAAACCCATTATATGTCGGATTGATGAATACCGGGCTGGGCCCACTAGGTTTGGGTCGTCCCTAGTTACTGGGCCGAGATTTTTTTTCTTGGGTTTAGCCTAGAAAAATGAATAAGCCCAAAATAAATTTTATATATATTCGATATTTTCTAGTGCCTCGGCCACAAGTTGGGGCACCTGTGGGTCCATGAAATTCTTATTTTTCCTAGAAAATTAATTAAAGAAAATATAAAATTAATATATGTTTTTCATGATTTCTTATGCCACTGTGTATTTTATTACAATAAATTGGGAAATAAAATGCATGTTTTACGTTTGTATATATTCTTGCCCGTTTTTCAAGATTGATTATGCTTTAAAATATTTCTTTTGGCACTGTTTTAATTTGGTTAGATGATGAGTTGAAATATATTCTCCTTGAATGATTTATGTCATGTTTTATGATAATTGTGAGCATGAAATACTAAAATTGGATTTTAGTGTACGTTTCATTAAATTGGAAATTGAATTATGATTATAAATTGTTTATTTGCTCTAATTTTAATGCCAATTCTAGAGAACGGATAAGATAGACAATAAGGAGTCACCTGATGTTATCCTCTTGTTTGGGGAGAGTATTATGATACATACTCCTCGTCTGATTCTAAAGAAGAGAGCGACTTGATGGAACTTTCGAGTCCATTTCAAAGTGAAACTCTAAGTTCAAATGAATTTCATGATATAATGCTTTCGAGCACGTCCAAGAGTGATTATGCTAGGTCAGACAAAGACATTGAGTTTGATCTCGAGATCGTGATAACTCTGAGGTTATTAGCTACACTTCTGATGATGAGGACATCGCCGTTAGGGGCGTGCATGATGGTCCACATAGTTAAACAAATGAAAAAGATGGATTTGTTTTGCTGGAAGCTTTTTTCATTGAAAAATGGCTATAGGCCATATATAGAGTATATATACATGTTATCGTTTTAAAACTACTAAAAAAAATAGTAATTCTAAAACTCTATTTATACTCGCAAGCGCACTAATCCAAGTAGTATAAATGTGGCAAAGACGAGTGTCGTACCCACAGGGACTGAAGATTAACTAACTCTAATTCTTAGAAAAATAAGTTTTTCGTTCTCTTTTATAGTAATATTAATAAACACCAAAACTAAAATTGAGAAATCAACACAAATAATAAATACTAAGGCTTTGATTTCACCACTCTATTGTATTTAAATCATATGGTTATCAATTATGAATTCATCCAAGCATGTCAAAGATCAAGTTTTCTAATTCATGTAGTAGTCATTGGCATCTAACTTACCACATCTATCCTTAATTTGCAATTATCCATGGCATCTAGATTAATTTGACAAACAAGAATGCATTAGGATCAATGTAACTTATGAAATAATCACAAAACTCCTAGTATATGGCATCTATGACTAGGTAACTTTGGTAATAAATTGCAAGAAGCTATTATCAAATTGAGCATGACATCTACTACAATTTGCATCACATTAATCAAACCTAGATGGTAGCTAAGCATCAAGATTTAATTATTAATAAACATAGCAATTTAATACTTGACATGACATGAATAAATCACAATTAATTCAACCAAATTTATTAAACACAATAGAGTGAATCCATCACACCTTAGTAAGAGGATTAGTTCCTCATATTAAGTTTACACAACAAATAGCAATAAATAAAATTCACAAACATAAGTATAAAATAACTAGAAAACCCCCCTTATTATACTTGATGCAAGAACTCCTTCTCTTTTCTCCTTCTTCCTCCTCTTCTTCTTCTTCTTGTTTGGTGTTTGGTGTGTTGTGTGTCCTTAACAAAGAATAGATCATGCCTTTATATAGGCAATGGCAAGGACAAATATTCAACAATGGCAAGCTTGAATGCCAACCATTGTTGAATGCCAACCATTATTGAATGCCAACCATTGTTGAATGTCAACCATTGTTGAATGGCAATGAAGAAGTTGTAAGCAATGATGTCAACAAAAACCTTCCATGACCTTCACTTGGGTTGGACTCATGATTGGGCCTATAAATATGAAAATAAACACAAAGTGATTCATCCATGGTGATTAACATTTATTTGTACAAAATCACTTCAAAAACCCCAATTTTGTGACAAATGCTAATGATACTTTACACTTAAAGTAGATGTTTTCAACATCTATCAATACACATGAATAAGATGGAGCCCTAAAGGATAACCAGGTGATTGGAGCTGCTGGTAGAGGCAACGATATTTCCTTTAAGAGATATTGAATCCATGACAGCTCACAAGAGACATGAGCTAAGGCTCTATACTTTGATTCGATGCTTGACCTTGCAACTACAAATTGCTTCTTAGAGGACCAAGAGACTAATGTATCCCCAAGGAAAACACAGTACCGAGCCACAGATTTCCTATCTTCAGGATTACATGCCCAAATCTGCATCAGAAAAGCCATAGAGAGCTAAGCAGTCACAAGGTTTAATGTTGACACCCATGTCCTTAGTGCCTTTGAGATACCTGAGTACTCTCTTGACTCCTTGCTTGTGAGCTGTGGTTGGATATTGCAGATATTGACTAAGATTGTTCACTATGTATGCAATATCAGGTCTAGTATTGGTGAGATATTGTAGAGCGCCTAGCGTACTTCTGTAGAGAGTAGGATTGACCATGGGTTCTCCAACATTAGACAAGAAATGCTTCCCAACTGTTGCTGGGGTCAGACAAGATTTGGTGTTTTGCATAGACTGAGACTTGTTGCCAGTCACAATTATATCATCCACATATATGAAAACAATGAGAATTTCATCATTTTTCTGGAAGATAAATAAGGAAGAATCACATGTGGAGTTAGTGAACTCCAAAGAGAGCAAGGTTTGTCTCAATTTTTCATACCAGGCTCGAGGAGCTTGCTTCAAGCCATAAAGAGATTTGCGTGTAGCTTGCAGACATGATTGGGTTTCTGTTTGTCCACAAAGTCTCTTGAAGTGTATCATTATGAAAAGCATTGTTGATATCAACTTGCCTCACATGCCAATTCCTGGATACAACAATGGTGAGAATTATCCTGATGGTGGAGGCTTTTATCACAGGACTGAAAGTCTCAGTGTTGTCAACTTCGGGTGTTTGATGAAAGCCTTTGGCAACAAGCCTGGCTTTGCATATCTGGAAACTGCCATCAGAATTCAATTTAATCTTGTAAACCCATTTGCTTCCTATAAGGTTATAGTGACCGGAATTGGGAATGAGTTACCAAGTTTTGTTCCGCTGAAGGGCTTGAAATTCCTCAGCCATAGCAGTTTGCCAAAGTGGTGACTGAAGAGCCTTTTTAATTGTGGTTGGTTCTTGGAGAGATTTCCTTTCTTTAGTGACTGAGTATAGATGAAATTTAGATGGGAACTTTTTTGGTTTGTGAATTCCAGCTTGGGATCCAGTTCTGATCTTAGAGATAGATGAGGATGGAGTAGGTAAAGGTGGTTTGGGTAAGTTGATTTCTGGGCTAACTAAATTGGTGGTGTGTATTGGAGTATGCACCATAGGTGTTGGGGATTGTAAGGGTGTGACAGTGGTAGGTGTTGAAGGTTGGAATGAGGAAGATTTTGGGATAGGATGGTCTAAGGTACACATCACAGAACTGCTTGATGGTGCTGTCTCGGTACCGACTGAAGTGGCTTGTGACATGTCCTTCATACTTGACACTTGAAAATTGAGTTGAGACAATATAGGGAGTGAGACTGGGCTGAGCTGGAGGAAAGTGTTGGAAGGAGTTTTATGGTGTTGAGAAATCCAGATTTGAAAGGGAACTCCAACTCATTAAAGACTACATATCTGGAGATGTACCATTTACCAGTAGAGCTAAGACATCAAAAACCTTTGAAAAAGTCATTGTAACCTAAAAAGACACACTTTGTGGAATGAAATTGGAATTTGTGCTTGTGATATGGTCTCAGGCAAGGAAAACAAGCACAACCAAAAATCTTGAAAGTCTTATAGTCAGGTGTTTTACCAATTAATTTTTCAAAAGGTGAATAATTTTTCAAGACAGGAGTGGGAAGACAATTTATTAAAAAGACAGCAGTTTGAAAGGATTCCCACCAGAAACTGAGAGGCATAGAGGCTTGAGGAAAAGGATTTCTAAACTCTATACCATGACTTTTCACAAAATCACAAAAGCTTCGATATTCTCCACCGATGTCTGATTGGATACACTTGATGTGCCTCTCAAATTGATTTTCAACAAGTTGTTTAAAATGAAGAAAGGCGGTAAACGCTTCGGATTTGGTTTTCAAAGGGAAGATCCAGGTTAATCTACTATGATCATCAAGAAAGTGAAATGCATGTGAATTAGAATATGAGTATGGAAGTAAGTGAGATTTTCCAAATTGACAAGCCTTACAAAAATTAAATTTAGAACTGGAAGTATATTTTTCATTAAAATTTTTCAAAATAAGTGGCAAAACCTTAGAGGAGGGATGGCCTAACCTCCTATGCCACACATTCTTTGAAGAAACTGAATTGTTTGAGTGCATAGACTCAACATTGTTGGAATTAAACAAAATAATATTAAAAAAAAGAGTCTTGAGACTGGACTGGACTTGTAGTTGGAGATGAAACTGAGATAGGTTGAGATGATGTTGGAAAGTCAAGCTGGTAGAGACTGTTCTTAAGCTGTCCACAGACCAGAGTCACTCCTGTCAGTTTGTCCTTAACAAAACAACCAAGAGAGTTAAAAATAACAAAAACATTATTATGTGAGGTAAGCTGGGAAATGCTAAGTAGATTCTTTTTAATGTTAAGGACATGTAAGACATTGTGGAGTATTAAGTGTGTGTTGTTCCTTGTGGGAAGATGAGTAGAGCCAATGTGTGCAATGTTAAGACCATGACTGTAATAGCCCGAGTCTTTATATATTCTTATGTAGAAAGGTGTAGTAGGGTAGGTGATGTCATTTATAATTTTCTTGGTATGCAATCTAAACTGTGTGATGAATTATATTTTGATGAAAGAGATTCTATGAAATGGTACCTGTAGCTTAAAATGGATCAAAATATTTTCCATAAATTCTACAAGGGAAATGAAAATTACGAGTGTAAGATATTTCAAAATCGGAATTAAGGTGGAATTATCATGAATTTTGGAAGTAAGAGTTGGAATAGAGAAAATTATGAAAATCCATGATGACAAACTTGTAAATGCTATGGGGTGTCATATGTGGCAAATTAAGATGTGGGAGGGCAAGAAGGTAAAATAGACTTTAAAGCAAATAATACAATATGTGGGCACACAAACCTAGATGAGAGGAAACAAAATCAAATTTGCATGAGAACCAGTAACGGCGGCGAAATTTCGACTTCCATCTCCAGCGAAGGTTGGTGACAATGAGGGTACCGGAAGAAATATCACAGAGAGGGGAACGTATAGACATCGGTTTCGTATCAAACAGAGGCCTTTTGGTCCGTCAATGGAGGAGGAGAAAGCACGGTATCGAAACTTTGAGGACGCCGTTTCTTCATTTTTCGGCCAGCGTTTAGGTAACAAATAGCACTGTTGGAGTCACCAAGAGAAGATATGCTCTGTAGCAGTTTACCTAGGTTAAGGACCCAAGTATTGGAAAAGAATTTAAATGGCTGACTATTTTATAAAGATAATGTTCACGAGCATTCATGCATAAGTATTACTTACTGGGCTTTAGCTCACTATGTTCTATGATACAGGTACGGAATCTTTGAGGATTAAACTGACCTAGCTGTTGATGGTGAGGCCATGGATCCATGGTGAGGATGCTCATGTAACAGAAGCGGTAAATTGATTACCTGAATAAATAGTGGCATAATTTATGTTATGAGTAATATGTAGAAATTTTGGAGTTATTTAGATAAGTAATTATTCACAAATTAGATAAACGAACATTTATTGTAGGTATTACTTTGATTGTAACTATAGGGTTGTGAAAGTGGTAAGACTGTATATTATTCAGTATAATTAGTAATATATTATTAATCGAGATTGTTTAATTAATCATTATTGTTCATTTCATATAATTTATATTTAGGTATGAATTGTTAGAAGTTATCGTTTTGTGTAATAATTGGGCTCTAGGCGTGTAGACAAATGGAATAAAAGGAGTAGCGTTCTGGTCTACGAACTCGCGAATTGGGGTTTCGTGGGTCGGGGCGTTACAATGATCATTAGCAATAATCAACTTGCTCTTACCATTGAAGTCATGAGTCGCTGCCAAACTGTTGGAATCACCCGTCACATGAGAGCTGGTTCACTATCTGCATACCATGCAGGGTCCTGAAGGATCTCTAGTGCAGAAATAAAGGCAGTAGGATTAGGTTGAGACTGAGAAGGGTCATGAGAGTTTATGGACTGACCTGGAGGAGTGCCCATATACTTGTTGTCGAACCTGAAATAGCAATAAGCAGCAGTATGTCCAGTTTTTCCACAAACTTGACAAATAAGTTTACCATTTCCTCCAGATCGTCCTCCTCTTCCACCAGACCTACTACCACGACCCTGAAAGTTATTTCCTCCAGAAGATCGATTGGAACCACGGCCAGAGTTTCGGTGACTAGCAAAGTTAACAGTGGCGTTAGGCACAGTGTTAAGGCTAAGATTGGACAAGCTTCCATTAATTTGTTCATGGAGTTTCTCAAAACTAAGGAGGTTGGATTGGAGGGTCATCCAACTCACTTAATCTTTCTCAAGAAGTTGGCAAACAATGGGATTGTACTCCAAAGAGTCTAAACCTGCAAGATTTTGGGACACAAGATCATCATGGGCAACCGGACTTCCTGCTAGAGCCAAGTTATCTGCTAATTTCTTCACAGCTTTCAAGTATTCACTCATGGTCATGCCTCCTTTTTGTAATCAACGAAACTCCTTGAAATAAACAATATTAGAATGGGTTTGTACTCCAAACAAAGTTTGCAGAGCATCCCATAAGTCTTTGGAGGTGTCATTGCCAGGAACCTCTGATGCAACTTCAGCATCAATGGAGTTGTAGAGCCATCCAAGAAGGGTTTAATCCTGAACATGCCATTGTTCAAAAGCTGGGTTGGAAGATCCTTCAACCGCAGTGGAGTTCTCAGTAGTGGTTTTGAGATACTGAGGAGGGACATGGGTCGGAACCGGTGATAAACCCCTCAAGTCGATTACCTTTGATAACAGATAAGACTAAGCTCTTACACAACAGATAGTTGTCATGGGTTAGTTTGACAGAGCAATAGTTCCCAAGGGATGCACCTGTGGGATTCTTCAGCAAGAAATTGGTGAGAGTGCTCTTAGTGGAAGAGATGAGAGCGGAGCTAGTGGTGGATGAGGATGTTGCTACGGCGATGGCCATAGGGCTCCGATACCAAGTTAAACAAATGAAAAAGGTGGATTTGTCTTGCTGGAAGCTTTTTTCATTGAAAAACGGTTGTAGGCCATATACAGAGTATATATACACATGAATAAGATGGAGCCCTAGAGGATAACCAAAGAATCAGTGACACATATCACAAGGAACAATATAAAGAGTATGCTAGACTAAAGGTTAAACGGTGTGCTTTGCTAAGGTTGATTTATCTGGTTCCTTAACACACATGTCATTCCAACTGAAGATTGCCAAGACGGGCCTAAAATGCCTGATATGGACGACCTAATGATCAATGGAGACATTCCAAATGACTTGAATGAATTATTAATTTTTGTCATTATACTCTATTATTTTGGGATTTCTAGGATTAATAGTAGATTTAAAGAGCAATTTTAAGTTTTTAGTCATTTAATTCCTGTAGGATTTACATGTTTTTTTTCTAAATAAATAATGGATATGATATTGTTTTATTGTTCTATTTAAGTTGGAATAATATAGTTGAATTACGCTATTTAAAGTAGATCGTATGCAAGCATATATATTGTTTTACTTTGCATATGTTTATATGGTATGTGTAGCTTGAAATATGAGGCAATAACATGTGATAATATATAAATGTTGTACTTGAATCTATGTGCAATTTATTTTCTTTGATATAGTAATGGTTATTGTAAAAAGCATTATCGCTGACCTTAACGGGGTTGATAAGCTGATTGAATAGAATTACGATATATGATGTCGTAAGATTGAATACCTGCTCGAGTAGCAATAAATTCATGAAATTGTCACTCAACCAACGGTGGAGCCTACATAAGGTACCACTATGCAACATAGGTGAGACCAAGAAGTCCATATGGCTTTCAAGCACAAAGTCGCATTGCTCACATTTTGATGTTGAGTAACATGCAAAATGACCTGATGCTGCATTTCGAAAAGCATAGGATGGCTAAGACAATATAGGATGCCATGAAATTGTAATTTGGAAAACTACTACCAACAAATTTCACGAAGTCACTTTGAACTTTTAATGGTTTGGGAAGCACCTATATACAACTATAAGGCAATATCTAACTATAATGACTAATTTGATTAGCGAGTTCATAGAGGCTAGGCATGTGATGATGATGAGCAACAAATGCAGGCTGTTGTTTAATCCTTGCCATCCTTATAAGAGCACATGAGGGTGAACCTTACCCACAATGAGAACATCATCACTTTTAAAGATGTTTCTGGACATGTGGAGCTAGAAGATAATCATCTTCAAGTTGAAAAGTCCATTTATAAGGCAAATGTAGCCTAGTCCAACAAACTTAAAAGGGCTACAAGAGTAAGGCTCAAGGCTCGAAGAAGGCCAAGTATGTTGCACATGACTTTACGGTTCTGGTTAATTGCTTAATGGATTGATGGTTGGATACTAATAATAATGAAAATTATAATTTTGCATCTTATGTTGCTACTTCTTCTCATGTCATTGTCAATTGTATGTTATGGCATGCAAGATTATGACACGTTGAGCAGGATAAACTTAATCGTCTAGCTAAAGAAGGTCTGTTAGGGCTGTTAGCCAAATGTGACATGCCCATGTGTGAAAGTTGTTTGAGAGGAAAAGAAACTAGATTGTCATTTGTAAAAGCAATTAAAATTGGTCAAATATCCTATGCAATTGATCCATTTTGACATCTGTTACCCAATGAATGTTAGGGCTAGACTTGGGGTCTTGTATTTCATCACTTTCATAGATGATTATACCAGACATGGTCACGTTTATTTGATCTCCCACAAGTCTAAAAGCATTGGATTGCTTCACTAAATAAGTACCTAAAGATGGTTGAGAATCAATTAAACATGAGCATAAAAGCTCTTAGGACTAATCCTGGTCTTGAATATCTATCTCGACAATTAAAGGAATCGTGTGATGAAAAAGGTATAACTAGACGACTAACTGTTTCATATACTTCACAACAAAATGGTGTTACTGAGAAAAGGAACAGGGCCCTATTGGACATGGTTAGATTGATGATTGTGCAAGCAACACAATATCGCCACTTCATTTAGTATTTTGTGGCGACATAATCCGCCACAAAATAGTAAAATTTTAAGCGGCAACACTATTGTCGCCGCAAAAAGAAGACAATTAAGTGGTGACAATGGTCGCCACAATAGGCTATATTTTAAGTGGGGACAATTTATCACCGCAAAAACCTTTTGCGACACATTCTTTAGCGGCAACCAACGGCGATACATATTTGTCGCCGCTAAATGATAAAGCCGCGATAACTAATAATTTTGTCACCGCAAAGGGGCAATCTGTTGTAGTGTGAATTAAGATGCATGGTCTCGTACTGTGCACCAAGACTTGATGTCGCACTAAACCAACGCTACAAGAGGTATGTTCGTTAATTCTGTTGAGTTGATAAGCCTTTTTCTGCAATCTCAAAAGGCTAAAGCCAAGAGCAATCACGTTTAGTCTTCTTCATTGTCATAAATTATGCCACCTTCTTTTGTTAATTTCATAAAGTGGATTGAAGATCGAGCATCATCTAATCTATCAAGACGGAAAATCCATAACTTATTTTGATTGATGAAAAAATATTAACCTTTGGTTGGTATATTGAATTGAGAGAAGATAAGCTTCTTTTTTCATGAAGTGTTCGTCTCTCATCGTCCTCAAAGCGGTATCAATCTGTTCTTCAATTGATACAGTGAGCTCAATGAGACGAATGTGCGAGGAAGGCCCAAGCAGAAGCAGGCGTAAGAGATGAAGAGGAACTATTTTCTTCTATTTTTCTTTTTTAAAATCGATTTCATTCTTAGCCGTTGGTCAGACTCAACAGTTGGGATTGAAAGTCCGTAAACTTCAAAATTTACGGGTGTGTGCACTTGAGAAATAAGAGTAACAAAAATATGTTGATTTAGTGATTAAGAGTTTAGTATCCAATTTAATCGATACAACAGATATGGTATGACCAATATTTAAAACGTTGGTCATTTGTTCAACTACATTATTTTCACATATTATTTAATTAAGGTAAATCGAACTGCTGGTATAGATTGTTAATATGTATTACTAACAACTGTCAAACAAAGCACATTGTTGGAAAGATTACAGTGATTATGATTTTATTTCTCTGAAAATAGTTAAAATTATATTATATGTCGGCAATTTTTCTTATTTTATTTATTCAAATTGAAAACTCCGCTGCCATATGCTATCTTTTCTTAATCGAAAAAGACATCATAGAAATTTGTCTATTGAATATCCGATATGTTTGTTTATGTTTGTCCGTGGTGAGTATACATATAATACAAGGATAGCCGTCTAAATTCTCTTCATAATAATATAAAATTCAGTGAAAATAAACAATCAAATTCCTATCTTGATATGATATTTATTCTCTGTAACTAGATTCATGTTTTTAATTATCATTCTTAGTCATACTTACATAGATGAGCATATTTAAATATATAGTTTCCATGTACTTTCATTAAATTAATTTTAATTATATGATCCTAGATGTATCCGGTAGAGTAACTTCCATGAAATTGGTACATATATAATATTAATTTATGTCAGTCTTGTTTAGTTTAATTTGTCTGAATGTCCCTAATATTTGTCAGGCATAGTGGCATCTGATTTCCCCACTGCATGTGTCATTAAGTGAATGTAATTTAGTGACAACCGTTAAGTACGTAATATTTTCCTTCAAGATGATAAGATTAATAATGCTCATGAAATTAATTATTATCTGTAATGTGACAGATATGAGTTAATTATAAAATAAAATTCTGTTGTCAAACCTGGTAATTAGTTACTGATGACAAGAATAAAATGGTTTGATTAAGACAAAGGCAAGGAACAATTTAAAAACAAGCTAAGTTAATTGTTCAAAGTCAATTCTAGCATCTTCCAGTTGTATGGTAGGATGTTCAAAGACAACAACTTACTTTTTTGTTTTGAGTTATTTGAAGGCCAACAAAGCTATATTCTTTTTTTTTTAATTTTTTAATGAACATATATGACTTTAATATTTGTTAATTAGCGTGTGAGATGATTCGAACCACTTAGAAAGCCTCAATCGTATGAACTCATAAGATTATGATTTTTGATTCATGGCCTACCGCGAGTAATACTCTTAGCTCACTTGTTGAGTTTTGAACCAATTTACCTTGTCATTAAGTGAATAATTTTTTGGTGCGGGAATCTGACGGTCTGAGTTTATGTTCATGTGAAATGTGCAAAGATAAATTTGTATGGTATCGTTAAATTAACAAGTATTGTTGTTGAGCGACTTTTGATTACGAGACAGTAAGAAAAGAACAAGAGTGAGAATAATAATCAATATAATATATATAACATAGTTGAAGCCTTGAAGGCTGTCCAAGCTTAGTTGTGAATTCCGTTGGAAATACGCATATAACATCCATTAAACACACACTTAAATTGATTTTAAAATTAATTATATGTTCATTGCTTAGGCAGTTTGAAAGCAATCGAATAGAAATAACATGTGTACATATAAATTCCTTGTGTGAGAGCATATCGATATTGCTCTCTTAATTAGCTTATATAATTCTTTCACTGCTCAGTTAATTTCAATTTGGGTAGTTTGTAAAACTTGTTCCCATAGATATGTATTTCAATTAATTTCTTTTGAGAAAAAATAACACAACTAATAAAAAAAATTAATTCAGTAATTTGTGGGATATTCTGTTCTTAGCCTTCTAATCGGCAATATATAATCAAAACTTGATGTGTTATTCTTACCCATCTAATGCTACATTAATTTGATCCCTTTTTTTCTACACACAAAAGAAACAATTGCAACTATGAGGAAGGCCAAATATCCGGCAATCGTATCATCAAGGATGTGGTTGATCAAATTGGGATGCAATTTTAATGCAAATTAGGTAAGAGTTATAAGTTGCTTCTTATAGATCCTTTCATAAGTAAGGTGTTCAATATTCCTCTCCAATAGAAAAATTCAGGTATGGCCACTACATTATATTGGAATCCCTCTGGATTTGTTAAAATTAACTGTGATGGTAATGTTTTGAATAATCTGAGTGACTTCGACGATGGTGGTATTATTTGAAATCACTTGGGTAAGCTTTTGACTGGGTTCTCAAGTTTTTGTGGATTCAATTATATTACTTTTACTGAAATGAAATCCATTTTTGAGGGTATAAACTTGGCTGCCAACTTAGGATATCACAATTTGGTCATTGAATCTAATCCTTTAACTACAATTAATGTGCTATCTAATATATGTAAGTGTCCTTGGCGATTGATGTATTTAAAAAAGAAGCATTCTAAGTTGTTGCTCCAATTTGCAAATTCAATTTTCTCATGCCTATAGAGAGATGAATTATTGTGCTGATGCTTTGCCTTTCATTGCTTCTAATTCTTTATAAGCTTTGCAAACTTGTTATAGGATGATGATCTGCAAGCCAAAGTTAAAGGTTTCATTTAAATGGTGAGATGGGTCTTTCTGAAATTAGAATTAGGAAGTAGTGTCTCGTATGTTTTCTCTTTAAAAGGTTTCGGTCTTGTTCCCCCTTGTGAGCTCTCGGAGAAGTATTTTTCTACTCCTATTTATGAAATACAATCTCCTCTTTTTTTATTAAAAAAAATTAGAAAATAATTTTTTTTACATAAAAAATGGCGTTGAAGCCAAAGTAACAAAGATTTGTCCTTACATAATAAGGAACTAGTTGGGTGTGCAAAGTGATCAATAATATGTCTACTCTTACAACAATCCAACAAGATTGTACCGAAAATTGGTGATAGATTCGTTGTGAGTGTTCTTTATTAATTTCTCTCTTTTAACCCATTCCCCCTATTTAACCCTCAGAATTTCTATCACATTATCACTTCCCATCATTATATCATCACCACTTTTATATCTTATAACATTTTCCATGGCAGCTCAACTTGGACATCTTTCAATGACCCAACAATCTCAACAAAATCAACACCATCAAAACCCTAGCTTGACTACTCCGAGTGTCTGGATGTGGAACCCTAAGCAACTCCAAGACAACAATAACAACCACGACGAGGACTCATGGGAGGTGAGAGCCTTCGCGGAGGACACCGCCAACATCAACGGCACAACTTGGCCGCCAAGATCTTATATTTGCACCTTTTGTAAGAGAGAATTCCGGTCGGCGCAAGCCCTAGGTGGTCATATGAATGTGCACCGTCGAGACAGAGCTAAACTCCTTCAAAACTCCAATTCCTTCAACAATATTTCCAATTCACCACCATCTCCAAATTCATCCACTCTTTTAATCCCAAGTCATCAAGAATTTGCCTCAAATGGTGGTGGGTTGTGTCTTCTATATCAATTACCTAATCCTAATGGGGGGTTTTTTGCTCAAACGGCCATGAATAATGCATGTACTTCTAATACTATGAGCTCTTCTCCTTCTACTCTTCTCTCCATGGCTCCATATCCACCTAACAATCTGATTTCACCATCTATGAATCTCACCTCGGTTTCACCGCCGAGGAAGATGAATTTTAGTACTCATAGTTATTATCAATCTAACAAAGCTGAACCTTCAATTTCTATTAGCAAGAAGATGGAGAAGGCTGGAGAGCTTGATCTAGAGCTCCGGCTTGGACATAGATCATATCACCAAATCGACTGAGCGAGTCCAGCTTTCCACAGATTTTTGAGTGAAATTTTGTTTTTTTTCTTCTTAACTTAGTGTGTTAATTTGATTATTTAATTTGCGTTTTGCTTCTGTAAGTGTGATTAAAGTTACATATATGAAGAAAGGAAAGAAAAAAGAGAGGAAAAACAAAATCTGTAAATTATATTGAAAGGAAATTTAAAGCAAGGGGATATTATTAGGGTTTGAAAACCAATGATATATTAGTGATAGAGAAGTGCAGTGTAGTGTCATTTTCTGTATTTTGTCTGGGAATGTGTTTCCGTGGTGTTATTTCTATGAACAAAGGCTAAAGGCAATTACACCTGTTTTTGCACTATCTACAAAACTGCAATTTATATACACACACATATATATATATGAATTTTCTAATGGTCTATCTTGTAGTAGCACTGAACCTCCAACCTTCTCTAAGAGTAGGGTTGGTAAAATTCTGTCTAACTTGAATCATATGATTGAATTTGTCCGTTTTTACTTTTTTTAATAAAAGAGGATGGTACCTCATACGCTTATTAATACCATCACATATGACGGAGGAAAATCATGGTTACAGGCACAAGAGAGAGCAAAAGAAGCCTAGAACAAAACGAGAGCAAAAAGGACCGCCTAACAATACCTGAACAAAGACACAAATATAAAACTGCCACCATTAGAACAAGCGGCAACCCGAATAAGAAACTTAACTGATCCCAACCCTTTAACAACCCAACCGCCAAGGGGAAAAAACAAGCTGAACCCGCAGGCCAACATCCTCCAAAGTAAAGAAATGCCGAACAAGCACTGTATAACTATCCTTCAATTTCGCCAGATTACCAAGACAAACTTCACCGTTATTCCGATTACACCAGCAGCCCGCAACATTGCTAACTGAACTCACCCTTTCCATTGGCGATCATGAGAAATATTAGACCTGCTAGTTTGGAGCCAAAGAGAACTCAAACTTGGGGAAGACAAAAACTACAAAATATTAGACCTGAATTTGTCCAATATGAATTAAATTAAGTTTAAATATAAGTTATATATTTAAAACTCGAATTTTGACACAAACATAAACAAATATTTCATAAACATTTATGTTATGGACTCAAAACTAAAATTTTGCCACCCCTACCAAGGAGGCACAAGTCATGCAAAGCCAAGCAATTATTATCTCTTTGGGATTGGGGCATATGATATAATTGGCTTTTTTTAATGGAGATGGAAGTTTATGCATTGCTCAATAAATGTGAAGAATCTTAAGTTGCCAAAATATATAATCTCATGTGCATCTAATTCTTTGGTTCCAAGACATTTTTTAAAAATTATATTTATATTTTGATCGATTTTGTGAATCCAACGATATTTTTTTGTTCAAAACAAAAATAAAATTCAACATGAAAAGTACATGATAATTCTAGGTCATTAGATATTATAAAATACAAAATATTTCGTACATTTTTTCATCTTGCATTTTATTTTTGTTTAGAATGAAAAATATATTGTTAGATTCGTAAAACCAATCAAACACAAATATAATTTCTTAAAATGAAAAAATATTTTGGACTTCAAAAATGAAATTAAAAGTTAGGTGCACATGAGAGAAAACCTAACATATATATTAATAGGTAAACATAAAAATGGGAAAGAAGAAGATGCTAAATAAAAAGGTAATAGGTAAATGTGACTATGTATGCATAAAATACGGTTTACAAGTTACTTATAAAGTTGGGACTATGTTTAGAGAGTGAGAGAGTGCGCCCTCACCTAACCTACACAGCTCATCGTCAATCGCCTTCATATCCTCTGCAGCTAGCATTCCCACCTCATCACCAGTCACTTCCACCCCCTTACTTCCACCCCAATGCTTACCTCTTCATTAGCCTCATACCCATCTATCTCATCATCTTCATTTCCATCAAATGCAAAACAATTTGCCTAGGCATTCTTTATCCACTTTTTTAGTACCCCAAATCAATTGTCAACCCCATCTTCTAAGTCACACCCAATGGCCAACACTTCCAGCAAAACCAACCTCAGTGACTCAAACCAAACCTATTGACCAACCTCATTACCTAGGTCACCACTATGATCCAAAACCCCCAAAACTACATAAAGTATACTTCGAGAACTTTCTCATTAAATGGGATGTTGAAGCTCTTAAATGGGTCTTCTCATAGTATTGCAAGACAGGTGATGTTTATATTCCAAAGAGGTTGAACATCAAAGGTAATCACCTAGGATTTGTTGAATTTGATGGGCGTGATAGTGTGGATAATATTCTGAGAAAAATTCAGAATATTTGGTTAGAGACATATAAACTTAGGGTGAACAATGCTCGCTTTGGTAAAAATGCAATAAAGGGGGGTGGAAGATGATTTGGTAAGGATGAACCAAAGAATTGTGAGAAACAAGTATCTTAAAGGAACATTAAATCTAAGTCTTATCCTTTGATGGTAGCTGAAGGCAGGAAGATACCTCAATTTGTAGATGTGGTCAAAGAAGGAAGGGTGTAAACTGAGGTTGTAGAGTCTTCTCAAGGTTGTGGAACAAATGTGCGATTGCCTTATCTTTGATGACACTATTGAGTGTTATGTAGCTCCTATGGGAGAGAAAATGATATTACTGACATTGTTTACTAGATCGGACATGCAAAAGACTCTCAATTCTAACCTTTAATGGCTAATGAAATGGTTTCAAAGTGTAGATCCATGGAAGGCCAGTGATGTTCACAAGGAGCGGTATACTTGGCTGAAGTGTGAAGGTCTGTTTTTACACCCCTGGAATCCATATCTCCTTATGATGTTGAGGAACATGATATGTCTTCGTGTCTCTAGATAAAAACACGGTCAATAGACTAAGGTTTGATGCTTCTCATATTCTAATTGCCTCCTCTGATGTTTCATAGGTAGATTAGATTGTTAATGTTAAAGTTGATGATGTGATTTATCCTATTAAGGTGGTTGAGGATCCCTCAAATGGCCCATGGTGTGGTAGATTTCAGTGTAAAGTCAAAAAATCTAGTGAGAAAGATGTTGAGGGGAAAAATAGGTAAAGATTGATTCTTATGTGCCGTTGAAGATGAGATTGCTCCCAAATTAGATAGGTTTGAAGTTCTTATTGGATTTCAAAATGATTTTTTATCATATGACGGTTGAAAGATGTATTTCGAATGGAACTAGTGTAATGGTTAGTTGTTCAAATAATTCAAAATGGTGACTGCACAAAAGCTTTGAAAAATCAAATCTCGATTCAAGTGTATAACTTATCTAGACGGTAGTGGAGAGCTTGCTAATGACACTTTACTAGAAGGAAATTATGATAGAATTGAAATTCAGAAGGGGGCTCAAGAAAATAATGTCTCTGATAGTCTTGTTAAGCCATCAAAAAATGGTGGTTTCAAGGTCTCCGTCGTGAAGTCCAATGGTCGAAAAAAAAATACGGATAACATGTAGCTCCTTTATTCAAAATTCAAAAGTCTGTCCTCTGAAAAATCTGAGAAAAGTAAAAAGCAAAGTGGAGAAGCAAACATATCCATCAGTCCCTTATTTGAATCAAACACAGCAAACAAGGGTTCAAATCAATGTTTTAAGACCCGGACCGGACCGGCACCTGGCCGCCAGTCCGGTCCGATTGTTTATATAAAATCGGTTTCATTATAATAAACTATAATAAATATTTTTGTTGTAATAAATTGTAATAAATTATCCTTATTAATTATTAATGTGTGAAATTATGTTTAGAGATTCCATATTTTTCTCTTTATAAAATAGGAAATCATCTCCTTATTTGACTTTAATGAGAGAGAATATATCTTATTGATTTCGTTTCCTTTTTGATTTCAAAATTAGACCTTAATATTTATTGTGACAAAATAGGAATTTTGAATTATATAAGGTAAATTTGACAAAATATGAATTTATATATATATATATAAACACACAAAATTATAAGTATAATAATATTTTATGTGTTTTCCCGAACCGGCCGGTTCGACCGATCCGACCGATCGGATCGGGAATTGGTGATCACACCGGTTCCTTGGCCGGTTCAGGTTTGAAAATATTGGTTCAGATTGAGGAAAAGTTTTTCCTATCATAGAAAAAGTCAAAATAAGCATAAAATATAGACAGGGGATTGATAAGACGGATGAAAAAGTGTAGACATTCAAACAACTGGCTTTGGATGTAATGAAGTTGAGAAAGCGGGTCTATATGGTAGCTCTTCTATTGGGCCTTGCAAGGAGTTTAACCCAACCCAATGCAACAAAGAAGATTCAGTCCATTTGAGTACTAACATTCACGGAGGAAAGCCCAACCTTGATACAAATAAACCTAAAAAGAAACAGAGGAGAAGTAAAAGCAATGGTGTCGAAGAGAGTGGTTCTTTGTTCATGAATTATTCTTCTTCTTGCTTTGATGCTAGTGAGGTTGGCCTGTAGATGAGTGCCTCAGATTTGATAGGTTTTCAAGTAGCTGAAGGGAAAAGAAAAAGGAGCAGAAAAGGAAGCTAATAAGGAAGAAATTCAAAAGAATGCTGCTCCAAACTCTAAAGTATAGTCTCATTCTAACTCATCTTCAGAAACCAATGAAACAAAAGATAAGACAGATCAGTAGCATGATGCATGATGAATAGAGTCATGATAATTTGTTGGGCCTTTCCATTTTTGATAATGGGATTTCTAACAAAAACAAGCTATTCAAAAAGGCTAACGCTATGTTTGGTCGCACTTTTTAGCCTGGAAAGGAATGGAAAATTCCGATTCCCCTTAAGATTCCTTTGTTTGGTTTATTTTTAAAAGGCGGAATGAAATTTCAAATTCCATAACAAAAGGAATTCTCCTTTCCTGGATATTACCAAGGAATGATGATATTCCGTAGGGAATAGGAATTCCAAAAAATAATCAAATTACGATTTTATCCTTATCAACAAATATTCACCGTTAGATGAAATCAATCTCAGCCGTCAATTTTTTGACCTAAGCCCTCATCGTGTTCTCTCTCTACCAAATTGAAAGAGACGCTGGAAGACTACTCTCCCCCATCGCGATCATATTGTCTCTGCCAAATCGAAGAAGACGGACTGTCTGAGGTAATTTATCTTCTTCTTTTGATTCTTCTTAAGCCAGTGACGGAATTCGGAACGACCCACCCATCCATTTGTTGTGTCAGAATTCGATTCGTTGGTTCTCTTGCATTTTGATATGCCGCCTCTAATTTTGTTCATGCTTTTTGTGTTATTCATAAATTTACTCTTGTGATAGAATCCTCTGGATGTGCCGCTGTGATTTTTAAATTCCCATTTGAAATTTACTTGAAATTCTGCCTTTTCCAATCTATATGGGTAGAATTTTGAATTGGGTTGTCTTTATTCGTTCAATTGTGTGGCTCTTGCTCTGGTTTATGACATCAGTAATATTCAATTCATATAAGTTGTTTGATGCTTATGATGCATGGTTTGGTATCTGTCCGTGATTGTTTTGAATGGTTGTATTATTGTTCATGTTCTCCTTATTTTATGAATTATTTCTCATCTTGCTTTAATTATTTCCTTAACTTACAGGTACAATCTTGTGTTCTTTGATAGCTAACGAGGTGTTAATCGACGAGGCTTGCTTCTGCGATTTCAATAGGTTCTTTATTTCTTATTCCATCTCAGTTTGGACATGTTTCTTATTTTAAGCTTTGCCTCTCTTTAATTGACTTGTTTCAATATAGTGTTTCTATGCATGCGCTGGATATATTGGCTTGAATGCTTGAGATGGCCACTCATGAGCTTAGTGAGGCAATTGGCAATGAGAAGAGATTTGAGGATAGAAGAGATAAGTTCTTTGATGAATTACGCACCTTGGAAGGGCTATCTCGGGAAGAGCGCTTCACTGCTGGTGTTAAGATGGGGGGTGACAGGACACTAGTGTCTATGTTTTTTAGTCTACCGGTAGAAGAAAGAGAACCATATGTTAAGAGCTGCATTCAAATGCTTTGACATCTTTTGGGTAGCTTATCTTATGAACCTATTGTTGCCTTTTTTATCATTATGCATCATGTGAACAGGGTTGGAACTATTTCTGTCTAATTGTAGTCATAATGCTTGTAGCTCGTCTTGGACTTTCTGGAATAATTTGCTATTTGTACGTAGTTGAATTTGATGAAGTGGAATTGAGTTTTTTTTGTTAGTTGACTATGCTGATGTTGCTCCCTTCTGAAGAAATATTATCATAGTTCTTGACAATTAATTGAAGTTTATTTTAATTTATTTTTGTTTGTACATTAGGGGCGTTATAGTATTTTTACAATTAATTCACATTGTTATTCCTCAATGAATTTTTCATACCAAACATTGGAATATATAATTCCTATTACAATTCCATTACCAACCAAACATGAGAATTCTATCAATTTCCTGTTCCCATTCTCATTCCCGTTCCCGTTCCATTCCTGTTCCTGTTCCCGTTCCCATTACCGCCGCTAACCAAACATAGCGTAAAGGGAAAAGAAAGAAGGTTTCTGCAGTGATCAAAACTCTAGTACAAATCTGTCAATTGGTGATACTTGATTTAAAACGGCCAAGACTTGGGAGTTGGGTAATGATTAGTTTGAGTTCTTCTGCAACAAATTCAGATGTTGAAAGGAGGCTTGAAGTTATAATAGAGAAGGAGGGCATTGAATGGGAAGATGCTCATCCGATGAGCCATTAGCTTTCTGTTTTTCTCTTGTTTTGCTTATTGGGTTTTAATCTTAGTCTAATGACTAGTTTACTCTCCTGGAATGTTAGAGGTGCTGGTGGTTTGGTGAAAAGAAGAGCCATTTCTTGGAGGATTAAGGTAAAAAGAAAATTTTATTAGTCTAATTGAATCTAAACTCTCTAGTGTAGATGATAGAGTGATCCGCTTTTTTTGAGGTTCAGATTGTTTTGATTGGTGCAGTTGTGATACCTCTAGAGCTTCCAGTGGTTTGATTTGTATATGAAATACTGCCTTTTTCTCTATGGAAAATTGTCTAATTAGGGACAGATGGATTGTTCTTGTGGGAGTTATTCTTGGCGTTAATTTTAAATGAGCTATAATCTCTCTTTATGGCCACAATTCCGAAACTCTCATGCTTGGTCAGTGGAACCAATTGACGAACATCAGGTCTTCCATATTCATTTCTTTTCTCTTATGGGGTGACTTTAATGAAGTTCTTCGCCCTGATGATCATTTTGGTGGTTGGCGATTCACCAAGGCATGGACGAGTTTGGAGATTTTATAAATAATTGCAAGTTATTAAGTTACCTCTATCTGGCAGGATCTACACGTGGTATAATTGAAGAAGCATGAGTTGTATTGATAAGGCTTTTGTTGACTCTGATCGGCTTTGTAAGTTCCCCAGTATTTGTGTCCAAGGACTCAATCATGGTGTAGGTGATCATCATTGTCCTATTCATCTCACTTTTGATCAATACAATTGGGGTCCTCATTCTTTCTAGTTTTTGGATTGTTGGTGGCATCATCCTCAATTTCTCCAGTTTGTTAGAAAATCTTGAGCTGATTTCAATAGCAAAGTGTCCGAGGATTTCAATATTCTTATCAAGATGAATCTTTTAAAGCACAATCTGTGTCGTCGGAACACTACTATTTTTGGGAATGTTACTGACAAACTCAAAGCTATTGAAAATGATATTGATTGATCATTTGGAGAAAGGCAGAGAATCTAGGATTTGAATTCAAGTGATGCTTTAAGGCTCAAAAATCTTCAGAGTGTTTTTTGGACCTTAAGGGCACTTGCAATGGGGATGTGCTAATGGGGACATTAAAACCTGTTGGAAAGCGTGTTTTGCTGATATGGTAGGAGGAAGAAGATTAATGTCTCATTGTGTTCTACAATGGTGTATTTTATATTTAATAAATTAGTTCATATTTAATTGGTAATTTTTTTTGGTGGCAATTGAATATTTAATAAATTAGTTCATTTTTAATTGGTAGTTATTGCTGGTGTCAAATAATATTTAATAAATTATTACACATTTAATTTGTAGTAATTTAGATGACAAAAAATTGACCTTAAATAAAATTTTATTCAAATCATTATTATTACAATCTCATATAACACATAATTAAGATACAAGGCGTTCTCGCTAAACTTATACATTTCCAAACATATTCCAAATATGAGCCATGAGATCCCTCCTCAACCTTGCATTAATTTGTCCATCGCGTACATGTTCCATTTGCAAGTAGATGAAATTTACAAGAGTTTCTAGATTGGTAATTCTATCGATAATTGAGATATCTTCTTCCATTGGTGGGACCCATGACAAATATGTAGGTGTCGTTCATCCTCAATGATCATGTTATGAAGAATAACACAGGTGATCATTATTTTTTTCAAGTCAGATTGCTTATAAAAATGAACTGGTCCCTGAGCAATTCCGCATTTCGCTTGGAGTACACCAAAAGCTTGTTCAATATCCTTTCGAGCACTTTCTTGAAAGTTGGCAAAAGGTTTTTCTTGCTGTGTACGTGGATGTGGAATAGATTGCATCAACGTAGCATATTGCTGGTATATTCCGTCCGTCAGATAGTATGGGGTGTGATGGACACGACTATTGACTGTGAACTAAACATTGGGCGTGCGACCCCTGATGAATTCATTGAAAATGTGTGAATGTCGTAGCACGGTAATGTCGTTGTGTGATCCTGCCATGCCAAAAAAAAAGCATGCTAAATCCATAAATCATGTGATACCATCGCCTCTAATATCAACGCAGGCTTTACGACATGGCCTACAAGTTGTCCTTTCCAGACAGCAGGGCATCCACGCCATTCCCAATGCATGCAATCAAGAGATCCGACCATGCCTGGGAATCCCCGTGTTGCATTTTCTTCCATCAACCTATTTATATAATCGACAGTTGGAGCTCTCAAAAATTCATCCTTATACAACCCGATAATATTTTTGCAAAATTTTGTAAGTGTTTCATTCACAGTTGACTCAGCAATCTTTATAAATTCATCCACCCTATCCACTGGACCACCGTAAGCCAAAATGCGCAGTGCAGCCGTAATTTTCTGGATTGCTGAAAACTTGAGGCGTCTGGTACAGTTACGTTGCCTTTGAAAATATGTATCGGATGCTTCGAGAGCATCTTTGATCCGCAGGAATAACTCTCGACACATACGAAATCGACGTCGAAGGATGGCTGGCGGATACGTATAATTCGTTGCAAAATAGTCCTAAATGAGATCATCATGTCACCTCTCACGATTACGTGGAATCGTAATTCGTGTCCTCTGATCTCCTTCTACATTGTCTACCAGTTCAACCCCCTGCTGCAAACCTTGCATCATGGCTACTCCAGTTCCTTGCAAAACTGTCAATCTGTGTCGTTGTTCTCACTCATTGTCATCATTCTGTCATCGTTGTTGAAATTTTTTCCACTTACTACGGAGAGAATTGGAAGAACTCCCAGAGTTGAAGGCCATACCAACATATATTGAAGGAAGTATTGCAGCTTGTGAGAAAGGAAAATGATTTGGCACAAATGAACTGGGAAGGTCTGTGGCACAGATTAAGACAAAAGGATATGAAAGTGTTTACACATTTGCTGGAAAAGGAGCACCAAAATCATCTTATATTGCAATAACAAAACCACATCAATTATTACTCTGCCGTAGCCTGCGGAATAGTTATTTGTGCAAGAGCACACTTTATGGTCAATACAATCAATATAAATTCAGAAGGA
Organism: Euonymus europaeus; assembly: GCA_963580455.1. Lineage (NCBI taxonomy): Eukaryota > Viridiplantae > Streptophyta > Magnoliopsida > Celastrales > Celastraceae > Euonymus > Euonymus europaeus. The sequence continues at coordinate 7,868,704 of OY756957.1, read as the reverse complement.
TCACATGCATGATCAATTTTCGGCAAAGTTGTGGACCACAACTTTTAATAGCGCAACAATAATTTGTCGTTGGACCACCAACTTACTGATACAAATTCAAGTCTTACTGCAACATCCAACAACCCGTGAGCATAGTACACAAATACTATGCTCACGTTTTAAATATTCCAGAGTGTTGATTGCCACACATAATTGAAATGAAATTCAAATGAAAATAAAAACAACAATAACACTGTAATTTATATGATCCATGAACATAGCAGTCATCCAGTCATCTTCATTCCCGCCCGATCAAGAATAAGTCCGCATAATTATTCCCGCCCGATCCAGTCAACATCAGTGAACCTGCATTATGAAGTTCATCAAAAATAAGATGAAAAAAATAATCCAACCAACTTTTTCAAACACAGTGGCTAACAAAATAACCTTCTTGGAGATAAATTAGAAGGCCCCGATCGCGATTCTCGGGCAATGAGTCCACGTGGAGGACTTGCAATAAACTCAGAATCTTCCTTCATGAATTCTGCTTGTAAAATTGCAGTTTAATCATGAAAAATCAGTAATTATAAAAACATAAATATATAAACAAGCCAGCTATAGAGGTAAATATCTTCTCAAAAAAAATCATGTGATCTTCTAAAATGGGATCTTCTAATCTTAGGGATCCAATTAAATGGAATCAAGTATATGTGCAAGAAAAAAGGAGAATCAGCAATTTCTCCTTAGGGCAATATAATGGAGAAGCATCTTAATTCAGGTGCCTAAAATAATGCTAAATAGTATATTCTCATATACGTCAATGAATGATGTAAATACATCCAAAAATTTCTAAAAGGATGTTCAAAAACGAAATTAATAGTATCTTCCAGCCTAGCTAAAACTAATCGTCTGTCTACACTAATTGTTGCGTGAAGCTCCAAAACAGTTCAAGCTATAGGTTTCCATGGTAGCAGAATAGAGACTAGACTGAAAAAAACTAAAAAAATATACAAAGAACTTCAGGGACATGAAAAATGATTAGTTTGCCACTGCTTGTTCTTATAGAAGCCAATCAAAGCAACAACTTAATTAAGTGTCTATTTAATGAATGAGGCATTGTTTACCTTTAAATGAGACTCTTTGTTCATGATTCATGAAGGAAATGCTGAAGGTGAGAATTTTTAAAAGAAGCAACTGACTATTTTTCAAATTAGTTAGTTCCACATGAGATTAACACAATACACAAAAGTTGAAGCAAGAGCTAGCTTGTTGTATAGTACTAAGATAACGTACATCCTTCTAGAATAAGAAACTCTATTTTTTATCATGTTAATTAAGAGTTAACAGTTCCCACCAAACCAACTAAAACATGTGAAAGGAGGGATCATGTCAAATAAAACAAACAAATCCCAACAGGCCAAAGCAAACCAGACCCTAGTAGAATGTAACACTAGACAGTCACACACCATACAATTCCTTGGGGACAAGAGAATAGTCCTTAGATCTCGAAAACACACAAGCACTCGCAGTCTAGTTTATAGATTCCAAATCAGGAAAGAGATTTCCTTATCAAGAATTATTCCCTAACATTAAATGCATGAAAAATGACACAACACATCATACATTTGAGCTGGCTCTGCAAGTCTTCAACCAAGGATTTTTGTTGATTGTAATTAGCAATCTAAGTAGGGTCGTGTGATGCATTTTGTGCAAGCGCCCGTAGCTCTCTTATAGCACCAAGCAAATCCTTTGTTGTTGCAGCTATGTTCCGCAAGATTGTTGATCTAGTGGCCTTCATGGATAGCCTTCTCTCTTGCTCTAATGCCTGCTTCTCCTCCTCATCACGCAATCGAGCCTCTTCGTTTCTCTTTACTTTTTCCTCCTCACTCTGCTTCATGAACAACTCGAAATTTGATTGGTTCGCTTGAATCATCTCATTAAGTCCTGCATTGATACTCTCGCTGACTTGGCATGTTGCATCATTCTTGTTGGACCTCTTACGAGCTTTAGCTCTTTTAGCAGCCTTTGTGCCAATTGGTCTTGGGCCATCTTCATTCCCATTTGATGCTTGGAATGGTGAATCATCAGTGACGAGAGTTGAAGGTATGGAATTGTTTGTCTCGCCATTCCGCGCAGAATTTTCAAACCCATGGTGCGGGTTTTCCTCGCAGCCCATATTCACATCTTCAGCTTCTGAACCCCCAATCTTAAATCCTGCGAATTCGTCAACAAACCGGCCTGACTTGTCGAGACCAAGTTCCACTCCAGCTTTGCTTATAACACTATACTATCTCCATTTTTGATAGCCCCGCAGAACCACCCAACATAGCTCGTACTTAAATGCATGCTTGTGAGTGAGAGTGAAAAGTTTTCTTGCAGCTTCCTCTTACTCAATTAAGAAGCAAAGGGATAATATTAGTGTATATAGTAACATAAACATGTAAAAATGACAGTTACAATGATAAGATCATTTAATAACTCACTTGATCTTGCAATGTGTAGCCGCTACTCGTCAATTCCATGCAATTTTTCCATATTGCTTTCCGTTTTGTGACCCAAAAGTGTATATGACCCCACCAGCTTTCGCAAGATTGATCATTTCTGATGCCATCAATGCCTTTTCTTTGACAAAGTCGCGTGCAACTCTGGCCCAAAAAGTTTTTTTATCTTGATTTGTCCCTTTCGATGCATCGGTTGAAATAGTAAACCAAGACTTGCATAGGTCGACATCCTTCTCAATTGTCCAATTAGGTGGTCTTGCAATTCGTAGGTCAATCACGTCCTTTTCTTTTACTCTTTGAAGTTTCAGCCTCTCCTCGAAGTACAGTAGGGCATGAATTCCCAGCACTTTGTTGTGAAGGCTGCTGGGAATATACGGGAGCATGCACATTAGTTGAAGATTGGTTCACTATGAAGGGGTACGTTTGGATGTTCGGCTAATTGGCTATAAATGCTTGGACCATGGAGGGATTTGCACATGCTTGCATAAAATGCATCATGGAACTCCAAAAGGCATTTTTTTTTGCTGGTTTAGCTGGAATTGAGTATTTGGAGGAAGGTTTTGTGGATATTGAGCATTTTCTGGATGGTTTGATGGATATTGGAAATTTGGGAGAAGGTTAGAATTCATACCATATTGCACTTGAGGTGCATTGGCAGATGCACATGATGAGGGCTGTCCATTACCTTGGTGATCCATGGTCTTTATGGAGTGTCGGTTATCTTTGCTCTTCTTGAGTATGAAAGATTTGAATATAACCAGCCTGCAATATTCCAGTATGATTGTTGTTAGCACAACATAAGAAGACAGGTTTTAAAAAATTGAATTTAGTAAGTTATAGGCTTGGTATAATATGTGGAAATTAGATCATCACAGCCGTGCATTGCGCTGAATATATAAATAGCAAACCTGAAACTTGAAACTAGTTAATGGCAGGGCCGAACAGCAGGAAAGGTCAAATGCAAGCTCAAATAGCTGTTTTAAAAAAGGACAGTAACAAAAATTGAAAGAGTGTCATCAATATAAAATTAAGAACTTAATGCATTTATTTTTAAAAAATCAATTCAAACTTTTGCATTCAACACTGTCACAGAAGAACCACCATAGTCATCAAGAGTAATCATTGTTATGGACTTCATAATGCAATTTATCAAATACATTTCTCAATTGACTAACGCTTAAACAGCAACATATATTTCTTGTTTGACGGTTGGAGCGGCCAAATCAATTTAAGAGTGAGTGGTACGGCAAAGTGGCAGTGGTATTAATTAGCTGATTCCATGATATATCAAAATCAAATGACTTTCTTAAATTTCAATGGAAAAAGAACGACTATAGCAATAAGAGTTTCTTACCAGCCACACTATTAGTGTTAGTCATCAACTCCCACCCATACCATGTTATAATACAAGTTGAATAAATACAACCTAATTCGCAATCATGAGAAGTAGAATTCGATTACCAGTATAGGTAAACTCAATAGCAATTTACATTGAACATATCAATCCCTCTTCTAGTTCATATCTTGAGCAGGATCACTACAAATCATAACTCAACAATCAAGATTTTAAAAATCATTAAAACATACCATTAATATCAAATGCATAGGCCCTTTCTTTGTATAAAAAATACATTGAAGGGAACCACGGGGATGTGACCCAGAATCTTTCAACAAAAAGATCATGTGGTCTTTTTATATCATGCTGCAAAATGCATAAATAGCAAGCACACCTGAATCGCGTGATATTTGCTTCACTTTGAAGATTGCCATGTGTTAATGCATATGATAGTTTTTTAGAGTAATCAATGTAGCAAATGTGAATACAATGAATGACAGAACCATTGAGAAACATATAAATAAATGGCAATTCAAAAAATGTTTTTTAACTGTTTCAATGAAACCAAATATAATGATTAAGCAATTGGTTGCCCACATGTCAATTGCAAGAACATAAAATTATATCTTGAAAGAGCAATTCATGTACCCCAATATTATATTCATTAGAGAGTAATACAAAAAACTTACAGTTGGAAAATTTTCATTGAAAACTTCCAGGCAGCTGTAGAGATAAGAGGATTGAAATGGAGCTTTTCCATTTACGAAAAATCGCTATATACTTCTCTGAGTAAGCATATGAGGGTTAGGGTTTCTAAATCAAAGAATAAGGCAAAGAAAAAGCATACTATTTTACTGGATGCTAGACTCTACTCTCTTGTATAGGTACAAAACAAAGCAATTACTTCTATTGAAATTTTAAATTGAAACCACGCATAATTTTAGGAATAGCATTCACCATAACACAATTTATATTTATTATTTTAAAAATATGAGGTCTTCATCAATGAAATAAACTTACCCCAATATTGCAAAGAACTGGCAGATTCAAGCAGGGATTGAACAATTCATAGCCCGATTCTACGGCGACAACAAGTAAAAACCCAAAATGAACAGCGAAACATCGAATCCACAAAGAGGGAACAACAATTCGAAAGAGCCAAAATAAATAGAAAATACATAGAATGAATCTCAAGTGGGTGCCTTACCAAATCCGATAGATTCACTTATTGGCTAGTTATCTTCAAGTGGGGTACTCGTGATTAACGATTGATTATAAGGATAGCCACTTTCAGTGGTTGACTACTCACATTGCACAACTCATGGAACGGATCTACGTATTGGTTAATTGGCAATGTCAGATGAAACTCAAAGCGAAGGTGACAAAAAATCAAAAAATTGAGCTTGGGAGAATCGTACGTACCTCAAAACGGTAGGGCAGAACCTCAGGATTTTGATCGCATCGCTATGAGCTTCAATCTGGTCTGCTCATGGTGATGATCTGGTATGCTCGTGGTGAAGGAAGAGAAATGGTAAATAAATTTTTGTTCATTTTCTAAATATGTGGTAGAGGCCGTTAAGTTTGGGCTCACAAGTCAAGTAATGGGGCAACAATGCACCCAGTATAAGTCTTGATTCGGTAGCTTGGGCTGAGACATTTAGTGTCCAAAAATTGTATCACTGGACGATGAATAGTACTAATGAGCCAGCTCATGTATTATCTTTTGCACAAATGGGCGAGCAAAAAGTCTTCATTGCAAGTTCCCTAAGTAGGCAACTTGAGATTTTATGGAGGCAAAAATCGTGTGTTAAGTGGATTAAAGAAGGGGAGCGTAACATGCATTAATTTCATATGGTTGCAAGCATACGGCATAACATCAATCAGTTAACAATTCTACTCACAGAGTATGGCACCGTTTAAGATCCTATCATAATCAAAGTAGAAGTGCCTTCAATTGAACATGTATGGTTTGAATTTCAATAATATTTTGTCAATTCAAACTCATATTTTGGAATCACCTTTCTCATATGAGGAACTTAAGGAGGCGATTTGGAGCTGTGACAGTTCTAAGGCTTCTGGGCCAAATGGTTTCAATCTGAATTTTTTCAAGAATGTTTGGGATATTATTGATGAAGTTATTATGAAATTTATTTGCAACTTCTTCAATACTGGTCATCTCCCTCAAGGTATTCACTCCTCCTTTATTACTCTTATTCCTAAAATTGGCAATTATGTCAGCTTGAGAGACTATAGGCCCATAAGTCTTATTAAAATCTTATATAAGATAGTGAAGAAGAATCTGGCTTTAAGATTATAGCAAGTCATGAGTGTTGTTATCAGTAAAGAGCAGTCGAGGTTCATAAAAGGTAGACAAGTTATAGATACCATTCTTGTAGCAAATGAAATTGTTTATCACTTAAAGAGAAGAAGACTGTCAGGGTATATTCTAGAAATCAATTTTGAAAAAGACTTTCACTCAGTCAATGGAGTTTTTTGGAGGGAGTTATGGTTAAATGGGGTTCGGAGGTGAGTGGATTGGATGGATCAGAAACCGTGTCGAATATGCTAGGGTGGCTATTCCTGTCAATGGCTTTCCAACTGAGGAGATCAAACTCTAGTGTGGTGTCAAATACGGAGACCCGTTATCCTCCTATCTTTTTATCATTGTAGTTGAAGGTCTTCATCAAATGCTAGAAAATGTTTGAGAATTGAACTTGGTTGCAGGTGTCTCAGTTAAAAGTGGTGTCCCTTTTTTTACTGATCTTCAATACGTTGATGATACAATTTTGTTTAGTCTCCCGAAGAGTAGTACTTAGTGAACATGAAAAGAATTCTAAGGTGTTTCAAGTTTTTTCAGGTTTAAATGTTAATTTTCATAAGTGTTTCCTTGTCGGTATGGGTATAGCAAAGAGTCGGTTCAAAGTATGATAAATTTGTTGAAATACAAGACTCATTATATTCCCTTGAATTACCTTGGAATGTCATTGGTTGGTAATATGAGAAAACCTGGCATACGAAATCTGGTGATCCAAAAAATTGAGCAGTGTCTTTCTCAACAGAGAGCCAAGAGATTTTCTATAGATGGCAAATCAACTCTGATAAATTCTGTCTTATCAAGCCTTCCAATTTCTAATCTATCTTTATTCGGGATCTCCAAGTGTCTAGCTGCCAAGATTGAATGACTTCAAAGGAACTTTTTATGGGGTGACACTGTTGATAAGAGGAAGATTCATAATGTTCGATGATATCAAGTTATTAAGCAAAAAATCAAAGGGGGCACATGCATCGGGTCTATTTTGGAGAAGAACAAGGCACTTCTGTATAAATGTATTTTGCATTTTAATAAATTTCAAGCTAGTTTAGACTTGGTTTTGAAGAATCTCTTACAAGAGAAATATAATTTGCTAGATGTAATCTTTCATCCTGTGAATTCTTCATCCATGTCAGGTTTATTAGGGACATTAAAGGTTTGTTAAACGATCAAGGGTTGGTGTTGAAAAGGCCATCGAGGATGGTATGATATTCATCATTGGTAATGGTTGTAACATTAAGTTCTAAGAGGACCCATGGATTGGCAATTTTACTCTTAAAGATAAGTAACCATGACTTTTTGAACTTATCAAATCTGTAGAATCAATCAATTGATAGTTTAGGTGTTTGGGATGTAATCAAATGGTCTTGGATTATTTTTTCTTTGAGGAGATCTCATTTTTAGTATGAAGATGACTTGGAGACTGATTTGTTGAATTTAATAGCTTGTTTGGTGACTTGCCCTCATAAAAAGTATAAAATTATTTGGGGGCATTCGATCGATGGTGACTTCGCCTCATGGCTTGCTAGGGTATTAATTGGTGCATCGGCAATTCCATAGTTGCTTTGTTTGAAGAATCGCCCTCGTTTACTTTTGGTAATCTCAAATTTATGTCTTGCTCTTCAATTGGTTGCTTTTAATCATGTACAATGAGAGGCAACTCAATGGTGAATATATTGGCTAAAAAAGGGTTAGCACTTAATGATATGCTTATTGCCTGGCTTCTTGATGATTTTTTACTTGCTGGCTTTGTTCATGTTACGAGGTGAATCTCTTGGACTACTCTTCTTGGTTGGGTCGTGTGGCTATTCTATTACTGGGCTCTTTATCTTGTCTACCTTTGGATTTTGTGTTTGTTGTTAAAGGCACAATTTATTTTGCTCTTTTTGATCTCTTTTTGTTCTTGGTATTGTGGTGTTGGTTGGTTCGGTTGGTACTCCTTGGTAGTTGCCTCAGTTATGGTTTGCTTCTAATGGTACTTGCTTAGTTTTTTTCTTTTGTTTTGTAGATTTTGTTGGTTGTTGTTGGTTCTTGGCTGATCTTTTGGCTTCTGCTCATGTGGTTTTGCAGGTCTTCATAGTTGTGCTGCTTGTTGTCTTGATTACTACCAGCAACTTGGGTGTCTCTTTTTTTTCTCTCTTTTGGTGCATAATTGGCAGCAGTTCTTCTCATGTTTTGCCTTTTCTTTTGATTGGTTTTATCTCTCTTTTCGGTTTTTCTTATTGTTTTTTCTTTACCTCACGTTTGTTACCATGGCATTCCTCCGCTAAAAATGAGGTTTTTAATAAATTTACGATGTATCGTTCTCTTTTATTAAAAAAAAAAGTGAATTAGGTCTTCCTCTCCCTCTTTAGACCCTTGGGCAACAATGAATATAGTCTTGGTGGTGCTAGAGTGGAGAGGGGACCTACCCCTTATATACAATTGAATATGACCCCCCATCAAGGGCCATAAATGGGTCTACACTTTGTTTTGTCCAAACCCATACTTAAATTCATTGTACCCATGAGGTGTTTTATAGCACATAAACTTTGAGATCACACTAAATTGGGCATTACAACATTGTCTCGATAACCATGACCTTTGGTCTATTTTACAAAATAAAATTCCCAATTAAAGTAAGTTCACTTTAGTTGGAACTTTTCCAACATTCTCCTACTTGGGCAACTTTAATTGTTTTTGTTACTTATAAGAGAATAGTTTTAAGAAACTAATTGGACCAAAGAATAATTTAAAACTTTATGTGGCCACATTAAAAAACACATAGCTATGAGACAGCCACCTCAAAACAGTCCAGTCCAATAAAAACACCAATATAAAAGCATGACAATTATCATATCATTACGTGACACAAAAATCTTTCATATTCACAAATATCATTAAGTGTATTGACATGGATTAAGTATGGCAATGTGGTAAGGTAAGCAATTGTATGTGATCAAAAGTATGCTTCATCTTATCCAGGGCCGGCCCTGGCCTATTTGGGGCCCGGGGCAAGAAATTTATTAGGGGCCTTCAAGGTGGGGTTCGGGGCAGCGCCCCGAAAAATATTTTGGGGTTCAGGGCAACGTCTCGAAAAATTTTTTTTTACACATAGTCATAAGTTTTAAACTAATAATAAAAATTAAAGTAAATAAAATAACAATAAATTTTTGATGACTGGAACCCAATTTTGGGAGGCTAGACCATCACGCCTTGAATGTTATTACATTAAAATTAAACTAGTCATTACAATATTCAGTTAAAAATATAATTACATGAAATCACATAAATATTTTAGCTAACATGCATATATAGCTAATAAACAAATGCACCCACCGTCCATGCTTATACTACAAATGGATAAGTTAGTTTCATCCAAAAAAAAAAAAGGATAAGTTAGTCCGTAGTGTAAAGACTATGATTTTGTAAGCCTTACTTTAGCAATGTCGTCTTCTCCGACTACACCAAAAGGTATGATTTTGGCTCCGCATGTAGCTGCCATCCTGACAAACTCAGATGATGCAAGGACCAATTTTGAGAGACCGCAATAGATAAAACTGTGTGAATAGTAGCAGGTTTATTAACCGAACTGAAGGTTTGATGATAATCAAGACCAGGCCTTTGTGCATAACCTTGAGCGACAAGGCGTGCTTTATAACGAGAGATAGTACCATCAGCATTGTGCTTGATGCGAAAGATCCATTTGGAGCCAATGGGCTTGATATCAGGAGATGGAGGAACAAGGACCCAGGTTTGATGTTGTTGTAGAGCTGTAAATTCAGATTGCATAGCTTGATGCCAATGAGGATCCTCTAGGGCAGTTTTAACAGTTTTGGGTTCAACCGTGGGTGCTAAAGGATGTAAAGTAACAAGATTAAGGCTCTTGGGTTTGAAAATATTATTCATGGCTCTAGTAGTCATGGAGTGAGTGCGGGAAGGAGGTGGTACAGATGAAGGAGACAAAGCACCAGATGGAGAGAATGAGTTAGTTGGAGAAGCTGAGGAATCTAAATGAGGGACTGGGGAAGGCGGAGAGGATGAGGGAAGAGCCGGGTCGGAGGAAGACTGAAGAATAACAAGTGAAGCAGGTTGGCATGAAGTATTAGGAGAATGAGGGGGTGACGAAGGAATGACATTATATGATGGAAATTCTGATTCTTGAAAATTAACATGACGAGACAAATAAAGTCTATGAGTAAGAGGATCAAAACACTTATATGAACTTTGAGATGTTGAATAGCCAACAAAAATGCAGGAGATAGAACGGGGCTGCAGTTTGTGATGAGTGTAAGGTTTGAGCCAGGGGAAGCATTTGCAACCAAAAATGCGAAGTTTTAAATAATTAGGTGGGTGAGTAAATAGTTTTTCATACGGAGTGATAGGGAGGTGGGAGTTAATGGAAGTCTATTAATGAGATAAGTGGCAGTTTGGGCAGCAAATGACCAAAAAGAATATGGAAGATTAGCAGAATGTAAAAGAGTGCGTGTGGTTTCAATGATGTGCCTGTGTTTCCGCTCGGCAAAAGCAATATGTTGAGGGGTATGAGGAGGTGACTGAAACCAACTAATACCCGCTTGAAGAAAAAAGGATTTCAGTTTTAAAAATTCTCCCCCATTGTCACTATAAAAGGTTTTGATTGAGGTACCAAATTGTTTTTCGACAAGAGGTTTAAACTGAAGAAATGTGGTATAGACGTCAGATTTAAATTTGATTGGAAATAACCAAGTATATCGTGTGAAGTGATCAACAAATATAACATAAAAAGTATAACCATCAATAGAAGGCATGGGGGCTGGCCCCCAGACATCACTGTAAAGAACTTCAAGAGGAGCAGTAGTGGAAACAGTGGAGGAACCAAACGGCATACGATGACTTTTATTAAGTAAACACGAAGTACATGAAGGTGAAAGAGAAGAACTATGTGAAGTATATGGAAGTCGAACAGAACGAAACACAGTAGATAATATTGAGGAGGAAAGATGACCCAAGCGATGATGCCAACCATGAGAAGTTGTTTTGATTCCGGGATATTGAAGAGTGGCAGCATAACAATTGATAGGAGGTTGTTCAAGGTGATACATGCCATTTTTGCAGCTACCCAAAGCTATTGTACGCCCCGTGGCCTGATCCTTGATCACACAATGAAAAGGATAAAACTCAATAAACACATTATTTTGCTTAGTGAGTTCATGCACAGATAAAAGATTTTTATGAATTAAAGGAACACATAAAACATTATTCAAGGTAAGACGTTGGGTGGGTGTGTGAAAATGTGTGTTACCAATATGAGAAATGGGCAAACCTGACCCATCACCTATGCGGACTTCATCTGTACCATCATATTCAGAATGAGTAGAAAGTTGCTGAAGATTGGGAGTCATGGTATGACTGGCACCAGAGTCCAGGAGCCATTGTTGAGTATTTTGAGTAACATTGGAAAGAGTAGCAGATGGTGCATATTGGGATGGTGGCACAGATGAAGCATAGTGTGATGCAGGAGAAGCATTTGCAGCATAGGATTTGAGCTTGCGACACTTGTTGGCAGGATGACCAGACTTCTCACAGAGTTGGCAAATAACGCGAGGGCCCCCTCGACCTCTGCCTCGTCCATTGGAATGATGAGAAGAACGATTTCCAGTCCAAGAAGTGGAGCGAGAATCATGCCATTGAGGCTGATTACTTGGGCCCTGAGCTGGAGAACCAGCCTACCGTTGATGGTAAAGGGCAGTGCTGACATTAGTAGCTTGTGTAGCAGCAACTCGAGAGATGAAGCCTTCTTGAGCAACCAACACATTTTTGAGTTCTTCAAAACTGAATGAAGTCTCGCGAGTACAGATGGAGCCTACTATCCCAGTATATTCTTCATTTAAGCCATCTAAAATATAGATGGTGAGATCATCCGGGGAGATGGGATGATTGAGTAAAGCAAGTTCGTCTGCAAGGTTCTTGACATCCTGCAGGTACTCGGTGATGGATTTACTGCCTTTTTGACACCTGGAGAGTTGAGACTTAAGTTGAATGACTCTGGAACGAGAAGCATTCGCATACAAATTGTGAATTTTGGTCCAGGCAGTGGCACTAGTATCCACATCACCAACAAGAGGCAACACAGTGTTATCAATGGAAGCAACAATGGCATGTAATATAAATTGATCTTGACTCAGCCATTTTTGATAGGTGGAGATAGCCTCAGTATCAGTAGAAGAAGTAGGAGGCAGTGGAGGGCATGGGTTAGATTTGTCAATAAATCCAACAAGACCATAGGCACGTAAGAGAGACAGAAATTGCAGCCTCCAAGAGGTGAAATTAGTAGAGGTTAGTTTAAGAGGAATAGGGGATATAGCATGAACATTAATGGAAGCAGATTGCCCAGGAACAGGGACAGCAACAATGTTAGAAGCAGGAGGAGGAATTGAAGCCATGGAATTGAAATGAGAGCTTAACTCAGCGGAGTGTTCTGGCCTCCGATACCATAAAGATATTTGTAGAGATGATTTTCATTAATTAACTAAGCATGAGTACAAAGTATATATACAGCCATCACCAACGGCTATGAACAAAAGCTGAGCAATGACAGTGATGAGTACAGAATATATCCGTTGAGACATACGGATTTTAAATATATCAGTAACTAGATGGGCCTTTGTGAGATGAGTGTTGGGCTGGCCTGTCATGGTTATTATTACTATGCATATATATATATATATATAGGAAATTGCTGCGGGATTTTTTTCGTTGTTAGCATCAACATAGTCCTGATCAACAGTCTTTAATCAACCAACACATCATGGTGGGGATGAGGGACCAAGTGAACATTGATTTTATCGGGGACAATCCTCCGAGTAGTGTTGTAAGCTGTTCTTCGGTTCTTCCCTTTTTGAACTGTTACTTCTCACTATTCTCTCGGCGAGACTTCTTGGTGCGGAATCCCAGTATATAAAAAAGTTGAAAATAGAAAGAAGAATAAAGAAATATAACGAATTAAAAACAACAATTTAAAAAGGAAAATGACATTCCTAGTTAAGTTAAAAAAGAATTGTTTGTGAACGACTTTTATTAACTGTGTATCTATTATGAGAGGGAAAACACTAAAAGTTTGTAGAAGCCTTGCCTTACCTAAACATCATAAAAGCCCAAGCTTACAATCCTCTCCTCCATTGAACACAATCAAAAGGTTCTGTTTTTCAGATTTTGAACAATGTTCCTATAACCGACTCAAGAACAAAAGCGGAGTACAATGTACCAAATAAAAAAGTAAAGTAACTTTACATGATTGGTCAATAGTTGATAAAGATCCGGATGTCTCACTCTTTGGGATTAGGAATGATGTTAGGCAATCAAACGGCTAAAATATTAGACACATGTAAAAGTTGTCTCTAAAATAAGACAAAAAAACTCCACTTTTTTCACACAACCGTTGGATCGAAAGAAATTGGACGGTTGAGGAGCCACCTAAACATCATGCAACACAAAATGAGACACGTGTTAAAATTGTTCGAAAAAAAGAAGACAACAAAGTTTTTTTTTTTGACACAAAATGACACCTGTAACAATTGTTTGGAAAAAGAAAACAAAATTTTGTTTTGTTAATATTTTTACACAAAATGAGACACGTGTCCCACTTTCGCGAGTAAAAGAATAGACTCGCCACAATATTGCACCGACATTTTGAATCTTATAGTAGAGATAGAGAAGATATATATATATATATATATATGTGTGTGTGTGTGTGTGTGTGTGTGTGAAAATGCATGTTGTGTGTATACGACCAGTTATGATATATTTGTGTGTGTAATATGTACTTGAAGATATAATAATATGAATATTCATACTATATCTAGTTGAGATGCTCTGTTATAAGAAAAAATTATGGGAAGGTTTAAAACAATTATGTATGTGTTCGGAGGGATTTCATGAAAGAATTCTACGTAATTTTGGTGGATTATTATATTGGATTATATCCTTAGAGTTTGGTATTGTAAGATGGATGGATGGATCTCGAGTTTTGTCATTTTCATCGGATTAGTTTGGTGTGTTATGCTTGATCCCAAAGGCCCTGATTATTATGTTGATGGTTTATTCGATGACAGAACCAATTGGGAAGCATTGGATGCTCTCCCGAAAGGATTCTTTGATATGATAGTTCTCTTTTGGCAATAAGTCATATTTTTCAATCATACTAATTTAATGGTATGGTTGAAATGATAAATTACCTAAATAAAAACGGGAGCAGAGTCTCTTCCATGTGTGATTTTTATTTGCTATTTGTTGATGATGCGTTTTTTTTTCGAATGCGCTTTTCCCATGTTACGTGATTCTACGTGTAAATTGTATGATTTAAATTGTTAATATGTTTAATTAAGGATTAACGATAATTTCAATATCGTTTAGTCCACAAAAACTCAGTTCCTAACATTTTATTTTTATTTCTATTTTTATTATTATTTATTATTTACTATTATTGTTTTTAGAAAGGTTCATATTGTATTTTATTTATGTATAAAAATTATATTGAAAGTCTTAACTGATAGTGGAATTAATTTGGGGAATACATTGGATGCACCCTCAAAAAAATTCCTGAGTTGAGAGTGTTTTATGGAAACTTGATCATTGGAGGGAAGAGTCCCATGAACCTCAATATTAGAATCTCGATATAGTTTTTATATTTTCTATAATTATTTTACCTTATATATGTATTTTTTGTCACAATTAATTTTCTTAAATCATTTAATGAGATAATAAAAGTTAAATTGACAACTGTTTTTAAAAGAGACGATTTAGGGTGTCTTACACCTTTCCCATACGTAACAAACTCACTTACCTATTTTTCTGGATTTTTACAGACCAAAAATATTTTTCTGGTGACCAATTGCACCTATTCAATTGGTAGCGACTTCTTTTATTTATTTTCATTTTATTTATTTTCTTTATCTTTAAATTTTCTTTCGTTTGCATAAATTGAAACGATATAAGTCGAATAACAGGTAAATATGAGACATCATTATCCCACTCGGCTCATGAAATATTGTGACTTACCTGGTAAAGACTCTGTGCAACAAAGTTACCAACACTATTTGGGGTAGTTTAAGAGAGACGAGACCTATCACAAGAAAATATCATGTTGCTCGACACCATTGTGAATTCCTTTCCTCACAAAAAGTGAAGGTCTACTTAGGAAAAGAAAACTCAAAGCCCTCCTTCCTAGAATGGTCATGCTTCTCGGTTTTCCTCACCACAAGAGACTCTGCTCTTCATTCAATTAGTTCCAGATCGCCGCTAGGCCCATCAACAGGTGAAGTATTTTCTTGGTATGGATGGTCATCCATCACCTTTGCCTTAGCAAGTCGAGCTCTCCTCCTCATTTGGATTGATTTGGATGGATCATCCATTGCCTTGGGGTTAAACATTGTACTGTTCACTAATCCCCTCTCCTCTATCGAAAGTGGCCACGTGAAAAAGAGGTCAAACTTCAACAGTTCGAACAACCTTAAAGACATTAAAACAACAGGAATATCTTGGAGTTTGGGGAGAGGAATATATTGGTTTTAAATCTCAAATGATTATCAAAATTGTGAGATACTCTAAATCTTTCCAATTGAAGTAACCTTAAGGTAAGCTGCACTGTTACCTCATATCAGATTAGGTTTTTTTGTCACTTGTAGATACGTGATTTCATAAATGTGTTTGTGTTTTACTATGATGTTATCTTGTGCGTCATTATAATAATGGAATATGTACGAGATAGGGTTAATAATTGCCAAGAGTTTGTTCTGGATCATGTGATAGTGGTTGACTTTCATATAAGTTAAACCTCCTAGTAGTGAACTTATTTTATAACTCTCATTGGCTGTGCACATTTAATATAACACTTGTTGTTAGTCTTTTATTTTAACTCAATGTGTTTTTACAGGACATAAGACATCATTCTTATCATGATTCATGATTTGACAATCTTATTATGGCTTGATTCTTGTACTATATAAGAGGACACAACAACAATATCAAAGATGACTCCGAAGCAATGCAAAAGTCCTACACCCAAATTATATTGAGCTTTGATTTTTGTTATTGTGAGATTATTCATGTGAATCTAGTTAAGCTAGTTTAAGTGAGAGAATTTAATTTTTTTTTTTGTTGATTCAGTGATCCATTAAGGACATTCAACGGTACTCTTGGTAGAGTCATGGTTGGCCATCTTCGTCAAAGTGAAGTATTTTGGAGGCACCAAAAACATACTCATTCTTGGAGGGTTGAGTTGAGCTCAAAACATACATTAAACGTGATATACAAGAAAAGTCTTTAGATCGAAGATAGGGTTGAAATTTTGGTTCATTATAGTGGAGTATTTTGATAGGTTAGTCTCTCATAGATTCGAGGTTTTTCCCAGATTGGGTTTCCCCATAAAAATCATGGTATTCTTTTTTACTTTCCGAATTTACTTTTTATATTTTGTTGACTAACGTTCTTGGAGAGGTGCACCTAACTTTTAATGGGTATCAAGGCAGATATCAACATGGAAATCAGAACGAATCAAATACCACATTTTGGTAGCTGGAATTACTCTTATTGGAAGGCGCTAATGAGAGCTTACTTAAAATCAATAGATGAGCGAGTTTGGTTGTTAGTTGTACATGGTTACAGTACACCAACCAGTACAAATTTTGAAGGTAAAGATATTCCAAAATCGATTAATACTTGGGTTAAAGTTGATTTTGATAATGTAGATTGAAATAGCAAGGTGATAAATGCTCTATTTTTAGCCTTAAAAAAATTATAAGTTTCGTATAATTTCACATTGTCAAATTGCCAAATAAGTTTGAGATTCGTTGGAGATAACACATGAAGGAACAACTACTGTCAAACACACAAAACTGCAGCGCCTAACAACCATGTTTGAAACTCTAAGGATGGAGAAAAAGGAGAGTTTTGATGAATTCTATGTCATGTTAGGTGACATTTCAAATACATAATTAACACTTGGTGATTTGATAGGATCACTACAAACTAGGGCTGCACAAATGAACCCAGAAATCGGACCGAAACCAGTAACTGAATCGATCGGTCCGGTTCGATTCCGATTGTTGACCTCTTTCTGATCAATGGTTTTATTAACCGATCCAAACTGTAGTAGATGGTCTGGTTTCATGGATTCAAATAATGAGAACCGCGGTTAACCAAAATTGAACCAAATGATTAATATAACTAATAAATTATTAATATATAGTTATATATTTCAATATTTAATCTATTAATAATTTAATATATATTATAGAGTAAGTGTGTTAGTGTAACCGTGTAAGTGGATTAGCCATTACCCATTAGTGGACCTGTTACTTAAATAGTTAAAAACTTAAATAAATAAATAAAAGTCAAGTCATTGTTATTTCACTAATTTGTTAGTTTCTTACTTTCTTTATTTCTTACTTACAGACTTAAATCACTTTTCTTACATACAAAATACAGATAACACTTACTCTTAGTCTTTGTTCTTAGTTACATCACGAAGAGCCAAAGAGTCTGACTCTAACTTGCGAGAAAGTTAGAAAGTAGAAAGTAGAAACCCTAGCCGCCGCACCTTCTGCCCAATCTTTCAATGACTTAAGTCTTCCACGGATCCACCTCACAAGCTCACACCTTCCTCTTCCAGTCTTGCAGTTTCACTCTTAAATTATCACAAGTTCGCAACACTTTGGCACTCAAGTAGTCACTAGTCAGGTATCTTGAATCCTTGATATCTTCCCTCTCTCATTCTTTTATAGCAACTCTATGTTGATTTTAAGTTCTTCAATTATGTTTTCTTACTTTCTTCCGTTTTTCAATTGAAGGGGATTTTGGAGGTCTGAAGCTCGGCCACATTTGGGATTTCTTCAATTCAACTCAAATTTGATATTTGAGTACTTCTGTGATCTCTATTGTAATATCAAGTAGAGTGTACCGTAGACCAACACCAAGCCTTCTCAATTAGGATTTTTATTTTCTTAATTGTATTGTGACGTTAGACTTTAGAACTTTAAATGCCGATAATGATATGATATGAAATTTCTTGCTTATATGGTATGGAATTTTCCAATTTGGTATGCTATGTTGAAAGCCTGAAATGGTGTTTGATTTTGGTGTATAATTTATAAATGTGAGTCATTTGACTTTAGAAGTTTAGATTAATCATGGCATCATGCTACAGTTGATTATTATTTTGTTGTCTAATTGACAATTTCATATGCTGAAATGGAATTTGGTTTACATTGCTTATTAATATATTGTTAATTGAGAAGTGTTTCTACTTTATATTTCTACGTTGATAGGATGGCTAATATAAAAGGGAATAACCCTAGTTCTTCTCATTCTCAAGCCCTATCTTCCCCAACACTTCGCACCAATCAAAGTGTGAGTTCTCATGGGGTAGTTGATACTTCAGCTGAGAATAAGGGAGTTGTAGAGTTAGAAACAGTAGCTAAAATTGGAAAACAACCCCCCCCCCCCCCCCCACGATCTCGTAAGCAAATCTATGGTGTGGGTTAAGAAAATGGTAGTGAAGGATAAAGTAATGAGGGCTATGTACAATTATTGTAGCTCTGATTATGCTTGGAATACATAGCTGAATGGGACCTCCACTTTGAGGAATCACTTGCAACTAAATTTCCCTTCTTCTCCACTGAGAGAGGAAAAAAATCAAAAAAACTCTTTCATTTGAGAGCAAAGGCAACTTGGTGAACATTTAGCAAAGAGAGGTGTAGAATTGCATGTGCGGATATGGTTATCATCGATGAGCTTCCATTTAGGTTTGTGGAAGGGATAGGATTTAGGAGGTTTATGCAAGAGGCCCAACCTAGGTTTGATTGTCCATCTCTTATAACCCTTGCTAGGATATGTGGACAGTGTTTTATAATCGCAAAACCACCTTGAAAAGCATTCTATCTCTTCCCAACCAAAGGGTATCTCTTACTACGGACACATGGACATCCATTCAAAACATCAACTACATGGCTTTAACGGCTCATTTCATTGATGAAGATTGGAAGTTGCATAAAAGAATTATTAATTTTTGTCAAATTACCAACCACAAAGGTGATGTCATAGGGAGACTCATTGAGAGGTGTTTAAGTGATTGGGGTATAAAACAGGTGTTCACTACCACGGTTGATAATGCATCAGCCAATGATGTAGCGATTAGGCATGTTGTAAAACAATTGAAGCATTGGAAAACTCTCCAATTTAATGGGGAATTTTTACATATGAGGTGTTGTGAACACATCATCAATTTGATTGTGAATGATGGGTTGAGTGAGATCCATAGTTCAATTAAGAACATTCGCAAGGCTTGTAAGTATGCAAGATCCTCACCATCTAGGTTGGAGAAGTGTGTAGTAAGGGTTTGATACCATTGGAGTGTAAAATTAGGTGGAATTTCACCTATTTGATGTTAGAGGCAACCTTGAAGGTACAAAGGGCTTTTGAAAGATTGGAGGAAGAAACCAATGATTGTATTGCTTACTTTGATACTAATGACCATGATGGTGAGAGGTCCACTAAGAAGAAAAGACGGGTTGATGTTGTTGATGTTCAAATTGGTGATGAGTCTAGATCAATGCCTTCTACTCCGTCGGATTGGATTTATGCAAGAGCTTTTGTGAAGTTCTTGAAGAGATTCTATGATGAGACTTTGAAGTTTAGTTCTTATAAAACAGTGACGGCTAATGTGTCTTTTCGTGAAATGTATAGCATCGTTGATGAGCTAAAAAAGGCAATGACAATTGAAAATCATTTTTTGAAGATGGTTGCAATTTCAATGAAAACAAAGTTTGACAAGTATTGGGGAAGTATCAAAGATGTGAACCAAATAGTGGTTGTGGCGGTGCTACTTGATCCTCGATATAAAATGGACTTAGACCAATGGGGATTTGAATTCTTGGAAGATGATGCTTCCAAAATTGATGGGTTGGAGGTTAGCGTGAAAGAACTTGTATTCCGTGTGTATGAAGATTACAAAAATGACACTCCGGGAGCCTCTACCACCAATGTGGCAATTACAAATGATGGTGATGGGACTTTAAATGAAGAGGAGGCGGATTTGAACTTTGAATTTTTCATGAGGAGAAGAAAAGAGAGAGATTTGGTACAAATTAGGAATGAGGTTGATAAATATTTGTTGGAAGCGGCTCAAAATGCTAAAAACCTTGCATTTAATTTATTGGATTGGTGGAAAGAGAACCAGCCAAGATATCCTATATTATCTCAGATTGCAAGGGATTTGTTTGTTGTTCCAGTTTCAAGTGTGCCATCAGAGTCTGCCTTTAGTGCAAGGAAGAGTTGTGAACCCTTTTTGTTCTTGTTTGACACCTAAAATAGTGGAGACACTAATTTGCACCAATGATTGGATCATAAATGAACCTTTTGACTTATACAAGGAGCCCACTGAAGAGGAGTTGGAGTTATATCATGAATGCGAGAAAATTGAAAAAGGTTAATCACTTAATTCAATTGTATTTAATTTTAAATTATTTACTGCGTTCAAGTTTTAACTTTTAATTTTATTGTCTTATAGAAGCTGAAAGCCTCCAACTTTCTGGTTCTACACCATCACCTTCATCTAATTCTACTGCCACTGTTTCAAAGTGACCACTATCTGAGTGGCTGCCACTCAGGTCAGTTTCTCACTTTCTCTTATCTGTGTATCTTATAAATTTCTGCTTATTTTTAAGAACGGTTGTTAAATAATTGTTTTTTGGAAATGCAGGTCACTGTCTAGAACTTTTGAAATGCATGTCATTCTCTGCACTTTGCCGTCTAGATCTTTGGATATGTTTGTCAAAGAACTATTTGTTGTTGAATAATTTATTCTTGTTGCCTTGTTGTTGAATTGTTGAAGACATTGATTTATGCTTCTGGTCCTTCTGGATTTATTCTTAATTTTACTTTTTAGGACTTGAAAGTTGAGAGATGGATGATTGTAATTGAGATTTGAGACTTCTGATTGATTTATTCCTCTTATAGTCTTATGTGTTGTTGAGCTTTTGAGACTTGAGATTGATTATGACTGCTTGGATTTAAGATTATGGCTCTGGGTCTGGAATCTGAATGAATATTAAGTCATATGTGTAGTTGAACTTGAGACTGGAGACTTATGAGTGACGACACTATGATAGTGTTTAAATTTTAAAATGCAAGTTTTGAGATTTTGCTTAAAGCCATAAGCAATTGAACAATGTCATAGTGTCATCTGCAGGTTATAATGTTATATATATTATACTTAATACATTTGCAGGTTATATGAGATTATGAATGTACATTGAATGTGAGGTTATATGAGATTATGAAATGTTTTATTGAAACCGAAACCAACCCAATCCAAACAGTAAACCCGGTTAACGGAAACCATCTGTTAAAAAAGAACATTTGATGGTTTCGATTTTCATAATTCCAAAACCGAGTATATCGGTTCGGTTACCAGATTGACTCTGATGGTCTGGTTAACCGAATAGTGAACACCACTACTATAAACCTATGAGGTAATTTTCTTGTCTCAACAAAAAACAAAAGATATTTTTCTTAATTCAACCAGTGATTCTAATGAAATTCTTGATGAATTTGTATTACTAACAAAGAATTTCAAGAAATCTACGAAAAAAATAAGCCCAAAGAATTCAAAAAAGGATGAATCCTCAACATCCAATACCAAGAAGATTGATAAGTTAGCTAAGGACTCTAAGACTATTAAGTGTTTTAAATGTCAAGGTTTCGGTAATTTTGCACAAAATAGGAAAAAGAAACAAACGACATATCAAATGTTTTTGAATGATGACATGGAAGAAGATTCAGACTCAAAAGAATGCACTTTCAAAAAATAAGTGTAGAAAAACTCTCTAAGTCCTTGTGGCTGGTTGATCCTTTCGCCACGCACACAAATGCACAATAGCAAACACCAGTTATTCGACATTAGGTGGCTTGGTGGAATTTCAAAATACTCAAGTACTTAATTGACAAATGAAGAAATACGAAAGAGAAAACCATTCTTGAAGGGTTGTTCGCACATTCCAACCGAACTAGGGTTTTTCAATTGATCCTTTTGTGATCATTGGGAGAACAAACATCAATACCGTCCAAAAAACATTTATTACTATAGCAAACTGATGATCTCATTTCCTCTTCTAGGCCTTGGTCGTTCAACTAGTTGTGAATACCTAATTCCAAAAAGTGAATATATGGGCTTGCATCGAGCGATAACTCTTAAAGCCTCTTGACAAGCTAGCACGTCTTCTTCTTTGCACGAAAAACCATCTACGCCTACCGGAGTCACAGCTTGGAGAGTTAAATTTGGTTGCAATCGTTCGATGTTATCAGTATCATGTTTTGCTCTTACTTCATCTAGATCATATTATTGTAATCTCTCTAAATTCTTCAAAAAAAAACTATAAAACAAAACTACCTAAAGAACCTCACCAAGATAAGAGTAAAAATGACCTAGACCCAAGATTTCCCAAAAATTTGGATAGAAACACCCCTAGGACAGAAAGAATCCACAAAAATTCTCACCAAAAAAGGAGGTAAAGGCAAAGACAAATATGGTGCACAACGTTTTGCCAAAGTAGAGACTAAATGAAGAAGGAAGCAAAGGAAGAAGATACATTAAGGAACTGGAAAAGAAAATCTCTTGGAATGAAGAGGAAAGCTTGTTGATACATGAAAGACGTCTAAAAATGAAAGAGCCCACATGAAGAAGAAGCACTTGAGAATGAGAGCAAAATAGAGCAAAGGAACATATTTGAAGGGTAATCCTTCTTTTATGAAAGTTAGGTTTAATAATCCAAAGGTTTACCTAGGGTTTGTACAAAATGATGATTGATGCTATCAAGGGTCACCAATTTTCAAAAACGGTGTTTCAGTTGTCACCCAATATGAGGGTGACATGTGGTCCATATTGATTACCTTGAGTTGCCAAAACAAAACCCTAACACATCTAGCATGCCTCTACAAACGTCAACAAACACATGGCAACTTGTTATATGGGCAAAACAACGATAACGTGATAAAGTAAGCACGCGAACTTCTATTTCAACACAAATACCATCGTACGATAAGTACCAACATACATCATTGAATTTCAAAAAATAATCACTGATATAAAGTCATACAAACAAGCACAAATGTTCTACAATCCATCATATGTGGCACGACTCCAAGGGAGAAACAAATCAAAAACTGGTGACCAATTCAATTATGCACTTAGCTTGCTGCATTTTGGTGAATTTAGCATACCATTCAATAGACTACTCAAATGATTATCCCTACTCTACTCTCAAAGCCAAAAAAAACTTGACTTCGAGAGTAGGGGACAAACTGTATGGGTTAAAAACCATTAGAGATATGAATTAGCTAGAAAAAAAAGGTTGCGAGCCAAAAAAAGTGAGGCCCATGAAACCTGCTTAACTTATAGGCTTGCGAGCCCACTAGATTGAGACCCTCACAACCCTTCTATCATCAAGCTTGGGTGCCCAACGAACTGAGGCCCATGAAGCCCATTCGACTTATAGGCTTGCAAGTCCCCTGGATTGAGGCCCACATAGCCCTTCCATCATTCTACTTGTGAGCCCAACTAACTTAGGCCTATAAAGCCAGTTCGACTTGTAGGCTTGCGAGCCCATTAGATTGAGACTCATACAGCTCTTCCATCATAATAGGCCTGCTTGGCCCAACAAGAATATAAGCCCATTAAGTCTCGCACGACATTAACGAGTCATAAGTGTCTATCAAGCCCTATAAAGTCCATGGGCTAGGTCATCCATACAAATAACACTCAAAGTGTAAACCTATACTAAACAAAGGCCCGATGGCTCAATTCAAGCTCAATGCTTGCCAGCTCACACAAGTACATGCCAAACACGTGAGTTGGAGAACTATAAATATGAGTAGTCCAAGCCTAAAAAATATCTCGTAACTACTTTATATTTCACTTCTCTTTCTAAAAACCTCTTCACTTATCTCACTAAAAATCTTCTCCCCGTCATTGGACCAGACCACCTCAGGCTCACTGCAGTTACCTTCTTTAGTTCATCACTGTGAACTTGGTCATATTATTGAAGACCTCATCTTGATATTTCTTTGATTATAGATTTTAGGGTCTACACTTCTTCATACAATAATAAGCAATTCCATTTTTTGATATGATTTTTCTATTCCAATAATCGTACGAAACACCTCAACATTGATTGAGCACTACCACAGAGCCACCAAAAACAAATGACAAAGCCAAAATCTCAAGCACCAAGCACTAACAGGAAATCAAGACTTGACCTAAAAAACTCAAAAACCCCCCTACTTTTTTGAACAACCGAATAAAAACCAGCAACAGCCCTGATAATCGTCTCCTATAAACTTTTAGCCATGGACATTGACAACACATTTGGATAGAAAAGATATGAAAGGAGCATACCAACAACTGACCTACCCCATTTACAAACCAAGGACCATCACCAAGAAATCGAGGCAACAGCACATCCGTAAGCCCACTACCAAACGAGTAACTCCTACAGCAATGCAAAGAGACAAACAGAGATACAAGCATGCCAAGAATAGTAGCTAGAGTCATCACCACATGGTCCTCATATTTAAAAAACCAAATACAAACCACCTTGAATATTGATAACTTGCAAGTTAGAAAAATAATTATAAGAATAAATCCTCTACTCTCTATCTCCCTCCCTCCTTATAGACCTCTTTTTGCACTCAGTTTCTCTTCTTTCCCTACAAGAACTCATGCTCACTTGTGTTTCCCACCCTCTTACAACTATCATCACTCTCACAAAATTATTCTCTTTCACTCACGTTTCGCTTTCTTTTACTCGTGTATCGCTCAAACTTGGAGAATTATTGATGAGCCCTCTCACAAAACAACCGCACCATAGAAAGGAGCCCCAATATCCATCTTGGAAAACAGAGATGTTAGAAAGAATTAGGTAGCATTTGGTTTTTATTTCACTTTTAAGTTTTAAGTTTTTAAAGTCATTTTCAATTTTTTGTTTTGTAAGCCTATTTTAAGAATATTGAAAATGCATTTGGTTCATAATTTTTGAGCAATTATTTTATAAAATTTTATTATACATTTGAACATGTTTACACATCGAGCACTATGTAACTATATTTTGAAACTTAAAAAGATATGATGATTAAAGAAAAGTTAATTTTTTCATATTCCAAAACTTTCATAAATCTTCTTTACATAGCTTCTTTATTTTACATAGCTTCTTAAAGATGAAAAAACCCTAAGCCAATTCAACTGTCATTTGCTCTTAATAAAAATTGCATGGAAAAAAAACTTTCATTATCCAAAACTCCCCAAACGAATTAGAAACTATCACATACGTGCCAACAACATTGGGTGCTCTTCATAAGGAAAACAATTTTGTAATTCTTCTACATCTTTACAAATTGAACTTCCCAGGAATTAACTATTAACACTCAAAAAGGAACTTGAATTGTGTTATTAAGGAAGTATGTTGCCCCAACTTCAGACTTGCTTAAGTGCCATAATCTTAGGTCCTCTTCAAGAAGTTCTAATGATCTCCGTCTGGTATTTTTCACTTCCATTGATTGCAGTAGAATGATCTTAACAAAGGAGTATGCAAGCGCACCGATGAACATGTAAACTATCCACTCTATCCAATACTCCACCTGCATGTAAGCATCTCAGCATTCAACAAATTATCAGAAGACTATAAGAGAAGATGGGGTAACCAAGAGTTCAAATTCAGAAGGAATTATCAATCTTATTGACATAAGACTTGATTGATATAGATTCACCAAGACAGAAAATTGACATAAACATTGGACTCCCAAATGCAAATTAATTCACAATCATACCAACATATTTGCTGGTACAAATATACAATAGGTCACATTTCAAGAATGCATAACCTCTACAAGGTACGACAGCATTGTTATTATTTAACATGTTAATCCAGTTCTAACTATGAAACATAATAAGTGAAGAATAAACAACAATAGAACAGATTTTTCACTAGTATAATAGACAAGTGCAGCAACCGAAGTAAGGCTTCAGTAAGTCCAATATTCTACAAGCCTGATTTAGTCTATATAATGAACCCACCTAGAGAAGTATCAAACCAAGAAAATTCTCTGTGGTTATTTAAAGATGATTTACTGCAATTAATATCACTTTTTCTAGTTGGACTGCTTGATTTCTCTTCCATTGATTCTACTTGTCTCGAGCATATAAGACCAAGCCTTAACAAAGCCAAATGCTCAACTCATCATTATTTAAGCAACTATCAAACTCAATTAACAAGTATTTAAAGACTGAATGCGCAAAGACAATAACTAACTACATAATGCTTATCTATTCGTGGACCAGCCTTGACAATAATACTGGCTTCCACAACTCTGTCACTGTCAGCACCCAAAACAAACACGAAACACCCAATCCAGTAAAGAATCAATTTCGACGATAATGATGAAGAGGTATGCAATTGGGTAATACCTAGAAATAAAAACCCATGAAGAAACTACATTTATGCAAAATTGAAAGGCCATGAACGATTAGATAGAGAGAAAATTTCAAGAGAGAGCTCATAGTGAAAGGAAGGTACCGAATTTGATGAGGGCATGTGCGGGGTCGCCGAGAATTAGGTTTGAGAGTGTCTTTGGCAGTGAAATTGATATTTGCCACTACGTCGTTGATGATTAGACCCAAACCCTATACTGTATAGGGAAGCTCGTGAACAAGTACAGACAAATTGTTTTATGATAAGCTCGTGTTTCTCCTCCTCCACAATATCTGGTCTACCCCTCTTGTTCTTTATCTTCTCCTTGAAGATTGTCTCCGAATCACAATCAATTTAAGAGATGAACCAACCTCTTTGTTGGTCTCGGCATTGGCTGAAGAAGATGAGCTTTACATAAATGACGCGAGACTCGTGTTTTCAAGTTTTCCGTGATTTGGGTGAAAACACCCAAAACGTCAAAATACCGTTTTCAATTTTATGTTATAAATTTTAGGCTGTTTTCAAAAACTCATTTTTAAATACATACCACCAAAAAAGTTTTTAGTTTTCCTCAAAATAGGTCCAAAACAGCAAAGAGAATAGGCCCTTAGACTCAATAACTCTCGAGTTTCACTCTCAATTGAAGGCCCCACTTCCTCACAAGATCTTTTCAAACTCTTTCCCACTCATGTTTCCCTTATTTTCCTATAGATCCTCACTCTCGCTCGTGTTTCCCTTCTACTCACAATTAATTTCACTAACTCTTGAGATTCACTTTCATTTAAAAACCTCACTCCCTCACTTGAACTTCTCACACACTTAGAAACCCTCACAAACTCTCAAAATTCACTCATTTATCACTCTCTAACCTACAGCCACCCAAGAAATTAACCAATCCAAGCAACCATACGATCATCTCTACCAGCTCTCTTCTTTACATGACAATCGACCACTGAGTTAGATTCGTCTAAACAAGGTTGAACAAAATCGGTGCCAACAAGGATGTTAAGTTTGAGATAGCATTGAAAATTTGAGTCATGGACCAAGGAGCCGAGACACCATTACATAACCAATGAATAGCATTTGATGAGTCTGATTCCACCATAATACTTCCAAGGTTACTAACCCCATATTGAACTGAGATATTCAAGGCAGTCTTGATACCCATTATCTCAGTAGTGCTAGAGTCACTGCAAGTTCCTGGCCCAGAGAAAATACATAAAAATTACCGTTCGAATCCATCAACACACCTTCTACTCCATATCTTACAACTTACAGGGAACCATCTGGTTTCATTTCACCAGACTTGCAGGCAGGACAGTCCAAGCACAGAAAGGCCTAACATTTTTTTTGATAGAAGTACTCATTTTCAAAACATCATAACAATCTGACAGCTGAGGACCACTGCAGGGAAGGAGATAGTTCAAGGCTTTAAGACAAGACCTATACCTGAAAAATATGAGGTAGAACACATTGTTCCAATCCATAACTTTTCCTTCAAAAGTAAATTATTTCGCATTGTCCCAAAGTCCATATTGTAGCCAAAAATAGTAGAGACCAAATTTTCCTTTGATCATTACCAACTGTAAACCCGAACCACTGATCAAACAAGCTAGATATAGAGTTAGGCATACCCCACGAGACTCCCCACCAAATCAAAATTTTGTACCAAAACTTTCTTGGACCATCACATATAACAAGTAGATGATCAATGGACTCGGGCTTGTCATTGCAAAAAGGGCAATTGGAATCAGGGAAAGATAGAATTCTCAACCTGCAAAGTCTTTCTCTAATGCTAACCTTATTATAGAGTACCAACCAAGTAAAGAAGATATTATGATATCCACATTTGAGGTGGCAGGGGTAAGAGACACATCTTTCTCTTGGACTTTGTTGTACCTCACTACCTCCACAGCCACTTGAACAATAAAGTCTCATTTTTATCAACAATCAAACCTATATTTGTCACTCCTTTGTCTTTAGGCTTAACCACTTATGATCATTTAATGCAGTGAATCTTCTTTTTAGAGTCCGAATCACCCCAAAGAAAATCTCACTGAAGTTTTTTCAATCTTTTTGGCCATCCCTCTTGGAATTTTATACAAAGATAGGAAGTAAATCGATAAGTTGGAGAGAATCAATTTTATGAGAGTTAACCTCCCACCCATTGATAAATGTTTAAGCTTCCATTTGGAGAGTGTTGACTCTACTTTAGCAATGATTGGATCCCATAAACAAGCCTTCTTCATGTTGTCTCCAAGAGGAAAGCCAAGGCAATCGATGGGCAGACTCTCAACTTTGCAATTTAAAAAATGTGCCATATTTTTTTCTCGTTTGCACTAGTCCCAATCCCAACAATTGTCTGTTGAAAACAACCTAGGATACATTTCAAATTTATAAGACTATACTGCTTTGCTATACTAAAAATGATCATGTCATCTGCATATTGCACATGAGTGACTTGGAAACCATTTCCTTCAACTCTCAACCCTACAACCAGACGTAAATTTCTTGCTTTAATAATTAACTGATTCATCCCTTCCGCATCCATAACCAACAAAAATAGGGAGAGTGGGTTACCTTGTCTCAAACCCTTCTGCAACCTTATCTCCCTCGTTGGGGAGCCATTATCAAGAACAGAGACATTGGCTGAGTGAACATAGTCATGGATCCATTGCCTCCACTTGACACCATAACCCATAGAAGAAGAAATTTTCTCCAAAAAACCTTCATTGGATTGATTCAAAAGGTTTCTCAAATCAATTTTTAGGAGATAGCCTTTAACCAACCCTTTTTCACAAAGTCAACCACCTCATTAGCCACAAGCACATAGTCCATAATCTGTCATCTTTGACAAAGCCCGATTGAGTGTCACTTATCACTGTGCTCAGAGTATTGCAAAGCCTTTTCGAGAGCACCTTGGCAATGATTTTGCACATTGCACTTTCACAAAGTAAACCGCACATTACACTTTCTCATAAAAGAAAAGATCTCCAACAAATTAGCTTGGGCCAAATTCATCCCTTTTTAGCTCCACTTTCTTAAGATTTTCACCTATATTACCAAAAACATTTTGATTCCAACCCCTGATCTCCTCTTTAAGCTTCTTAAATTTAACAAAACACCATTGACCAGCAACAGAGATACTAAGAGAGATCCAAGAATCACGAATAAACTACAAAAAGCCTCCACTAGTAGTCTAGAAAAGGTCGAGGACCCCCTTTGAAGTCCTTAATTATGATAAGGATGAGATAATGATCAGAGACTCCTCTACTCAAATCATGCAAACAAATATCCAAAAAACAATTGAACCAATCAGATTCTATAAAATCACGATTTATTCTACTCATGCTGATAGAGTTATAGCAAGTAAACTTCCTTCCCGATGAAGGCAATTCAACCAGACTACAGTCCTATACAAACTCATCAAAACTTTGCATCCCTTTTGTGATCTTAATGCCACTCACTCTATCACTAGAGTCTAAAACTTCATTAAATTTTCCGCAAAGAAGCTAAGTCTTAAAGTTGTTGCTCTTTAAAGAGAGAAGCTAGTTACATTGTTGAGATCGCAATTCTTCCAAATTGGAGCTTTGATATTACTAAATTCTACTGTAGTTCGATTGTTAGGTGTGCAGACAAATCAACGTCAAAAGTGCTGAAAATTGCTAAATAGGAGTGGTTGATCGATCGACATTCTCTGTGGATCGATCGACAATTGACAGATGCGTGAATTCTATTTTGGGAAGTTGCTGAAATTCGGCCGAAACAAGTGGGGCCAAGGGGAAACAAGAAGACTCCACTTTAGAATAGTATTAGGATTGGGAGAGGTATAAAAGAGAAGAGGATGCATTTATTTGGAACTTTTAGATCTAGCCACGATTCCAATCCTTGGAGTTGCCGTCAAGCATCGAAGAGGAGAGCGAGACTGATTTCTTCCAAAATTTCTGTACCATGAAGGATTCGACCAATACTTTCATTGTTCTTAGATTTATGAGGAACTAATCCTCTGCTAGGGCTCTAATGTAGCCTAGTCATGATTATTCAATGAATTTGGTGTTTGTTAATCTATGATTATTATTCTTTATTTGAGCATCCATTGGTGTGTTTAATGTTTTTGAATATTTGGCCAATATTTGAATGACTTGATGCTAAACATGAGATTGGACGGAGATTGTTTAGAATTGCTTCTTACAATGGATACCGTAGGTTTGATGAACCATAAGAATATAGAGGCGTTGCCTATATAGTACTTACATGATTTTCCATAGAATTTAATGGATTTTTATTATCTAAATCCGATTGTTAGGAATAACAAGGGTTGGTGATAGAAATACTTTTGATATAACCAGGAATGGAGTATTGAATACGTTAGGAAAAATCGACTATCAACATGAATAATATTTGGGATTAACATGCCAAAGGATTTGGGTGAGATTGGTGATGGTGAAATTAGATGTCCTAGTGCTTTTTAATTGATTACTTTTATGTTTATTATTTCATTGCTATTTAGTTTAATCTTCTCAATATTCGATTGTACAAATAGTGTTAGGGTTAATTAATTTGGTTACTCATTGGCAATTAATTCAATCCTCGTGGGTTCGACACTTTATGTTCCATTATATTACTTGTGCGATTTGTGCTCTTGCAATGTATCTCATCAAGTTTTTGGCGCCGTTGCCGGGGATTAAGGCAATTGTTGTATTGATAATCATCAGATTAATTCTTTTGCTAATTCGGATTTTTTTCATATTTCTGCAGGTACCACTCTTCTGTGTATAAGCGGTGGACGTCGAGCTTTGAGCTTGAATTTGACTGGTTTAGATCCAGAGATTGAAAAAACTCTATAGGAAACAAGAAGGCAACAAGGTCAGACAGAAAAAGAAAACAGAAGTGTTGATATGGCTGAAAATCTAGTTGGAAATAACCCTGATGAGGGTGAGCATGTTGGTCCTGTTTTACGATCTTTGGGTGATTATGCTATGCCGACAGTGGAGGAATCTCATTTGAGCATTTGTCGTCCTGCTATTCCGGTAAATAATTTTGCGATCAAGTCGGCACTTAGTACTATGGTTCAGAATTCATCTATGTATTGTGGTCTCCCTCTGGAGGAGCCAAATACTCATCTCAAGCTCTTTTTGGAGATATGCGATACGGTGAAACACAATGGTGTTCCACGGGATGCGATTAGGCTAACATTCTTTCCATTCTCTCTGAGAGACAAGGCCAAGGCTTGGCTTATGTTGCTACCAGCAAATTCTATTACTACGTGGGATGATCTTACTCAAAAGTTCTTAGCGAAGTGGTTTCCTTCTTCCAAAACTACAAAGATCCGATATGACATTTTGAATTTCAGCCAGAGAGATCAAGAGCCTCCTCATGAGGCATGGGATAAGTTCAAAGATACTTTGCGTAAGTGTCCTCATCATGCGGTTCCTGAGTGGTTACAACTCCAAAAATTTTATAATGGGCTGAGTGGGGGCTCTAGATCAACTATAGATGCTGCCGCATGAGGTTCTTTGCATAGGAAGTCTCTGCCCGAGGCTAGAGCATTACTCGATGAATTGGCACTAAATAGTAGTTTATGGCCTACTGACAGGCTAGCACCGACTAAAACGGCTGGAGTTTATGGGGTTGACGATATTACAAATTTAGCAACTTAGATGGCTATTATGTCGCAGCGGATGGATTCTCTGACGACCAATTTTGCGGGTAGTAATACTGGTTATCAACCTCAGTTAATCATTCCTGGACATTTTGTTATTTGTTGTGATTTGTGTAATGGGAATCATGCTACTGTGGATTGTGAGGCTGGAAATCCGTTCTTGCAAGGGGAACAAGTTAATCAAGTTGGGCATGGGAATTTAAATAGAGCACGCTATGATCCTTACTTGCAAACTTATAATCCGGGGTGAAAAAAATCATCCGAATTTTTCATGGAAGGATAATCAAATTTATCAGGATTCGTAGAATTTCCCAGCCCAAGAGAAGAAACCAAATTTGGAGGGATTAGTGGCTCAATTGACCACTAATATGACAACTTTCTCTAGTAATACCAATCAGTTTGTATCACGGACGGAGCAATTTATGGGAGAGACTAAGACCACTCTTCAAAATCAAGGTTCATCTCTCCGTATTCTTGAGGTGCAGGTTGGTCAATTGGCTAATGCGTGGAGCAAACGAGAGACAGGTGGGTTGCCTAGTCAGGTTGAACTTAATTCGAAGAATCATGAGCAAGCTTATGCTATCACATTGCAGAATGGTACCCAAATCAAGACGGCAATTGATCTGGAAGATGAGAAAGTCGAGCGATTGAAAGCTCAAAAGGAGAAAGAAGCTGCGAGGGTAAAACAGTTGTCGATCAATCCACAAGGGGTGTCGATCGATCGACATCGGGATAATGGAATACACAAAAATGATGAACAATTGTCGATCGATCTACAAGGCCAAGGCGACAATACTACTCCAGCACA
Source organism: Euonymus europaeus (assembly GCA_963580455.1). Classification (NCBI taxonomy): domain Eukaryota; kingdom Viridiplantae; phylum Streptophyta; class Magnoliopsida; order Celastrales; family Celastraceae; genus Euonymus; species Euonymus europaeus. The sequence goes on along the minus strand of OY756957.1, from coordinate 7,835,630 downwards.
TCCCATAATTGCGATAGAACATGATTGGCCTGATAGTTCAAACAGAATCTCCTATAAAGGCTTATGTACCTCCTATTTCGTTCCCACAGAGGTTGAAGAGTAATAAAAAGGAGAAAGAGTTTTCCAAATTCTTTGATATATTCAAGAAATGACATATCAACATTCCTTTCGCTAAAGCACTTGAGCAAATGCCGAGCTATGCAAAATTTATGAAGAATATTCTATCAAAGAAGCGCAAGCTTGGGGAACATAAGAGAGTTCAGCTTACGGAGTAATGCAGTGTTATTGTCCAACGAAAACTTCCAATTAAGCGAAAAGATCCAGGGAGTTTTTCTAACCTTGCACCGTTGGAACAACGTATTTTGATAAAACTTTGTGTGATTTAGGTTCCAGTATGAATTTAATGTCATTGTCTATCGCTAAACATATTGGGTTGGGTGAAATTACCCCAACCACTGTTTCTTTACACTGTTTCTTTACAGATGGTGGACATGTCAATCACATATTCTCTAGGCATGGTTGAAGATGTATTAGTAAAGGTGGACAAATTTGTTTTTCCGGCGAATTTTCTGATCTTGGACATGGAAGAGGATGTTACCACTTCCATTATTTTGGGATGACCATTCCTTGCAATTGGAAGAACACTGATCGATGTCGAAAATGGAATGGTAATTATGCGAGTGGGAGATGAGCAAGTACAATTCCAAGTTTTCAAAGAACCAAAGTATCCAATGAACTCCCAATCATGTTTTCGATTGGAAACACTAGATATGGTTGTTCCTGAAAATATTGAAAAGGAAAACCTATGTAGCATATTGAAAGCTCATCCAGTTCACGTAGCTAAAATTGAGCACGAAGATCCTAAAATTGATGCATATGGTGAGTTTGTGGTAGAAGCGTCCAATGTTAGAAAATCAAGAAAGCGGAAGAGGAAGAGGAGGCGTAAGAGGAAAAAGAAGGCTATTTTGAATGAAGGAGCAAGAGAATTTGATTACCATTTGAGAGCAACTATTTCATATATTCATCCAAGAAATTCACAGTGTAAAGCACTCAAAAAGAGTCTCAAAGAGCCTGATTAATATTTCACTTGAAGTCAGGCTAAAAGACTTTAAACTAAGCGCTTGTTAGGAGGCAACCCAATCGGGGTAATCTCTAACCCTTTATGTTATGTTTTCTTCCCTTATTTCTCTCATTTTGTTACTTAGTGTGCAGTGAATAAGCATCGCTCTATCGACGAGAATAAGTGCAGCAATTGCACGCGTAAAATGGAGGCAGAGTCTTGGTCAATTGATTTACCTCAGGTACTGCTAGTGCTGGTGGTGATGCGGATGCGGATAATGATGTCAATGTGGATCCTACGGATGAGGATGAGTGAGCAGACTAACACCGTCAAATAGTTGTTGCGCACCAGGTTGTGTTGTTTCCATATCTCTTTTACTTATTTTGATAATACTAGGACAGTGTTAGGTTCTAGTGTGGGAGTGGAAAACTTGGAACAGCCTGTTTTATTTTTCGTATGTTCGAATGTATTAGTAACTTATGCTATTATTTGTCTCTTCTGTTCGATGATGATTATGGTTTGCACGTTTGATTACATAGAGTCTAAGTTATTTGATTTGTGGCTTGGGAACTTTAAGCACTTATGCATTTATTGATAATTGTGGTATGTCGGTAGAGTCTGATAAATTGAGTGGAATGAGAACATCACTTAGCCAAATGCGGAGACTATAGCCCATGTGAGATTTGAGTCATTCTATTTTCATTGAGTGATTGAAATTTATACTCCAATTTTTTACAATTTTGAGCTCACTAAAAAATTTCCTTAGGCGCTCTCATTATCTTTCTTTGGTTACTTGCTAAGCATACGTATTTAGGTATTATTCCTTTTGCACTCTCCATGGAATGGCCATCTATATTCTTAGAGGATGACATTAAGGCCATCTTTATTAGCCACATTATTTCCCTTTTTCAGCCCACCCTACATGAAAATTTATCTCTAGTACCCTTTTTGAAGCCAAACACTAGCCTTTATTTCATAGCCACATACTATTGTTGTTCTCCCGCGATTGGATCACTTGTGTTGAAATTGATTTAAAGTGTGAATGAAGAAAGATGTTGGTTGTTTGTGGTATATCTATGAGAATTCATTCTAAGATGTGAAAAAAAAAAGTTCAGAACAAAAGAAGAGAAAGAAAAAAAAATTGTGATGACATGGGGGAGTGGATGAAAGATATGTGAAGAAAGGAAAAAAAAAAAAAGTTGTGTTGATTATAAATTGTCAAAGTGTAGGTGGAAGTTGTTGGGTGTGAAAGGATGTGAAATTGATCTTCAAAAAAGACAAGAAAATGGTCCATAATTGTGTGATATATTTTGAATTTGGAAGCAAGTCATCCATTTGTTGTGCCCATTCAACCGTAGCCTTACATTACAAGCTTTAAAAGTCCTACTTGGCTTTAGGAATTTATGACTTGAACATGGGAGTGTTCTAGGGTGTACTCGATGCTTGGTAAGTAGCATCCATTATTGAGATTTTTTCCGATTGTTTCATGCACTTCTTTGAAATTGTGTGTGACCATAAATACAAGCTATGGTACAAGGAAACTCAAAGCCCGCAATAGAACCATCTAAAACAATCCATCTTTCCCCAATAGTGACCCTCTGAACTACAAAGAAAGGACTCAAAATACAAATCAAACCTCCAGATAGCCGATTAGCATTACAGCACCTCCAATCATAGACATCAAAGCCCTACAGCTACAAATAAGCATTAGCTCCAACAATTTTTGTTTCAAGAAGGCAAAGAAACTCCATCTTCTTCTCTCTCATCCATTTACAAAACCGCCCTCATCTTGAGAGCACTCCCAATTCCCATAACATTCGAACACAAAAAGCCAATCATTGCAAAAGATAGAACCCAAAACCAAAAACACCAAAACACATCAACCCCCACTGTTGGAGGCTACCCACTCATCCTTCTCACGAATTATCTTGGCTTCAATCCTATCTCTAATCACAACATCCCTTTCTTTGCTACGGAGACCGACCTTCTTTCAAGCTTCTAAGTTTTCCTAGCCTCCAATTGGGATTTAGACTGCCCAGATTTCAAACAAGGGTTGATTTGACTATCACCATCAAAGATTTCATGTGGCTCTTACGTTAACAAAATGTCATTCCTATGAAAAATTGCCCCATCTAATATATGAGGCGAGGCGTAAGCCTTGAGGCGTATCGAGGCGTAAGCCTTGAGGCGTATCGAGGCGTAAGCCTTGAGGCGTATCGAGGCGTAAGCCTTGAGGCGTATCGAGGCGTAAGCCTTGAGGCGTATCGAGGCGTAAGCCTTGAGGCGTATCGAGGCGTAAGCCTTGAGGCGTATCGAGGCGTAAGCCTTAGAGTGAATCAACAAAATAATTGAAGACTTCAAGTCAATGTTTTAAAAAACGGAAACGGGAACCGAGGTGAGGCGTAAGCCTCGGAAAGTTGTACATTTACAGACTTACAGTAAGTATATATGTACATATCCAATAAATATGCAAATGCAATACATATTCAAATACCTACTGCCTACATTTACAGTAAGTAACTAAGTAAGCAAATGTAATAAGATCATAAGATTCCAGGCTCTAGCATTTATATTTGATTCAAAGTTTCAAACAAATCATAGTAAGCAAATAACAAATAATCAAGCTAAGGAGACAGAAGAAGACCTACGAACTGGTGCAATGGTGAACTCGAGAGAAGAAGACCTACGCAGTGGTGAATTCGAGACCAAGTGGTGCAGTGGCGCAGTGGGTACCAGTAGAGACTCGAAGACCTACGCACTGGTGCAACTACGATGGTTCGCTTGCAATCCCGAACTCAAAACAGAGGTCTCTACTTGCTGGCAATCGCGAAAATCAGAAACAAAAGTTGAAATAGACAGAGGCAGCACAGAGGAGCTAAGGAGCAGCAGCCAGCAAGGAGAAATCACAACAACATGAGGAAGATGTCCAGCTAGGGTTAGTGAAATGGGCTTGGGATTGGGCATTTGATTTTATTAAAAATGGGCTTGGAACTGGGCTTTTTTAAAATGGGCTGGGTATATGTTTCATTTCATGCCTCAAACGCCTCAGAACGTTGGTTCTGAGGCGTATGCCTCATCCATGAGAGGAGGCCACCTCTCATGGCAGTCAGAGAGGCGTATGCCTCATCCATGAGAGGAGGCCACCTCTCATGGCAGTCAGAGAGGCGTATGCCTCGAGGCTGTGAGGCGTACGCCTCTCACATTTTTTAAAACACTGCTTCAAGGGTATGACTCTAAATAATATGACTATCATCATCCATCAGTTATTCAGATTTAAGAGGGAGGACTTTGATCAATTTCCTTGTGTCAATTATGCTCTCAAAACTATATATATATGGACAGATAGACTAATAGTAATTAGTAATCACTGATCAGTTATTCAGTTTTGCAAGTTATTCAGTTTTGCAAGAATTAACGGAAAAAAAAAACAAGTAAACAACACAAAACAAGTGCAGTGTCAATGTGCTACTATGTCATGGAGGAGCATATCAAGTATATAGAAATAGATATATACATGGGTAAATAACTAAACATGAGATCAATTAAGTAATTAACTAAGCAGAGGATTTCTAGAAGCAGGGACGAATTTCCAGAGGGAGAGACGAATTTCCAGAAGCAGAGACGAACAGAGTGGAAGAGAGAGACAAACTGAGAAGCAGAAGTGAAGTGAGCAAAAGAGATAGAGAGAGAGAGACGAACTGAGAAGCAGAAGAGTGAGAGAGAGACGAAATACCTAGAGATCGCCATTCTGGAGAGCTGCGATGTCGCTGAATTAGGGCAGCGCGAGAAACATGATGTCGCGACTTGCAATATACCAGTGAGCTGGAGCTGAACTGCTGGGTTTTCAATTTCAGAGCAAGAAAGCCCCAAAAAAAACCCAGGTTTCATGTCGCACGCCTCGTCCGCCTCAGAACCTCCGTGTCTAAGGCGGACACCTCAGTCATGAGAGGCATAAGCCTCTCATGGAACTCTCCCAAGCGTACGCCTGGGATCGTCGGACCTCCACCTCAGTTCGAGGCACGCCTCGAACGATTTTTTAAACCTTGATTCAACTGTGTTACTTTCATGGTTTTTGGAGGCAAGTAAAGGATACTAGATGAGCACAACATAAACAAACTCATATACTCATGTATGCATATAGGATTTTCATCTTTGCATTTCATTCGGCCTATTTCTTCTAAGGAAAAAATAAGCAATCCTTGAATTAACCCAATTAGACACTTCACTTTAGATCAGTGAACATATGGCCCACTGATTTGCAGGAATGCAATGTAAAGGTCACATGCTAAATTTCTGAAAACAATCTCTCCATAATATGTGGGGTAAGGTCTACGTACATCTGTATATCCCTGACCTTGCCCAGTGCAAAGTCTTCTGCACCTGAGTTGTTCACATTTAACTCAGACACAAAGTTAACTTAGACACATCACTTTGGAAACATACCAGTATAGTGGCCCGGTAAAACAACTGCTCTCCCACTTCGCTTGGAGCAACCATTATTATGAACTGCAAAGTTGATTAAAAATCCTTTTCAATTTCATAAAAGATAGACTTTGCAATAGTCATATCTATAAAGTACATTTAAAGTTACAGATGATTTCCAGTTTACCTGTCATGGTGACATTCCATAAAAGAAACTCCATAGTTCCTCATCTTCCACATCTCTGATGGCTCGGACAATAGGTGATAACTTCACAACTTCATCTAGTACATAAATTAATATGTTGAAAATGATTCACAAATCCAATAAGCAATTTATGAAACCACGCTTGAATGAAACCTTTAATAATTTTAAAGCCTTAGCAAGTATAATTTGCATTTTTACATGTGTATATGCATACACACATACATACAAATATATATCCATACAAATATATGTGTTTGTGTGTCTATGCAACAGAGTTGAAGACAAAAAAAGAGGGTACGCCTCAATTGAAAGATTAAGTCAACTAAGTAAGAAAGTAATAAAATTTTATAAGGAGGTAATCACATATCTGGTATAAATAGAAGGGCCATGATGGGGGGAGGTGTGTATCCAAGGCCTTGTAGAATAGCAAATTAACCAACAACGGATGAAAACATCCCATGAAATCAATTCCAGTGATTTAGCGTATGAACCACTACAAAAACTGTCCTAAAAAACCACACTTAAGGCCAGCGCTTTGTAAAAAACATCGTTGCTCGTTTTATATTATGAAAAAACAACGTAACTAGAACAAGCATACAGCGCTTCGCACAAAAAACTACTTTTAAAAATAAATAATGGTATTTTTTGGGCTTTTACATAGTCTAAAAATGCACCGGTATTTTTAAACTTACTGACGTTTCGTTTTAAGCGTCGCGAATACATTTACGACATTATGTATGTATTAACGGCATTTCATAAAACGCGTAACAAAATAATGATGCTTTATTCTCATTTGCGACGCTTTTAAAGCATCAACGCTGAGCTACCTATTGTAGTGAACCTCCCTGCTGGAGCCATTGCTCCATATATAACTGATTTCACAACACAAAAATCAGTAAATAAGCAAGCATACAAATCCAATAATAGCTCTTCCTTTGTGTTTTCTTGTAGTGAATATATTTATATCGAATATATAGCCTACAAAAGTAATCAGCCCAAATAAAAGTCTCTCTGTGTCTGCCGAAACCCATAAAAGAATCACAAAAGAACATAAGCGATAAGATTTTATCACACTTTTATGAGAAACAGATAATCAATTAATTTTCCAAAGCTAATAAACGAAAATTCGCAACTTCTAATTGTTCAATTATAGTAACTACCCAGCAATCACTAAACTAACTCAAAACTCACACAATCATGCAGAAAAAATAACCAGAACTAACCGATTCCGTGACTGAGTCGAACAACCTCCCCAATCTTCTCCCAGAAGGGAAACTCGGCGTCGCCACCGAAGTGGCCACTGTCGAATGTGGTACTCCATTGCATGTCCTGCGAACCCTCTCCTACTCTCTCTCCTCTCTCTCCTCAATCCCTTCTCTGTTCCGCTCTGTATAGGCCTTGATGGACCGAATTGAAGCCCTGAAATCTCCTCCATCAGAGAAGCTCACTCTCTACCTCCTCGCATTGAATACGCCAAACTTAGTAGTCAACCCTGCCTCTTCGCATAATGATGTTCTTGGTGGTGGACCAGCTATCGATCTTGGATCTTCTTCATTGAGAGAGCTAGCACAAAGTTTCTGGAGGGGGAAGCCGCAGTGATAGGGGGGAATGGACAGTCGATGAAACCATGGCCCATCCCTAAGAAAAGGGGAATATGTATGGACCCCAATTATTCTCTTTGTATAAATACCTACACACTATCAAAAATATCAAAATGACATGAAGATACCATACTATCATTTGACTCTTAAAGAAAACGATCAACTGAGTTAAATTTATTTTACTTAATAGTAATTGTCAAAAAGATTAGGGGGATAAATGCACTTTATGATAAATATAGGGGAGTCTGAGCATAAAATACAGAATTGGCTAAATTCATAACAAGCACACTCCGTGTCTGGAAAAACATCAGAACAAAGATGAACATAAAGAAGAATAATCTATGTCCAGAAAAACAACAAAAAGACTGGTTTAGTAGGTCTGACAAGAGCAATCTTGGGGCGAAAAAGTCATTTTCTTTTGATAGGAGATTTCTTCCATAACCTTGGTGGAACAAAAGACCTCAATCCTGGGGAAGCTTGAACAATGGCTAGAGCTAGAGTTGGAGCAGTGCCATTAGCATGGGCTGGAGCAGAGACTAAAGCTAGAATGAGCCTAGAAATTCTCCTACTCGCTTGTAACTATTCATGGCAACATACATATCCCAATTCTCCTAGATTCCACCTCTAGTCAACTAATAGTTGGGGGTCTTCGTGTCATTTTCGATAGTTTGGGGGGAGGTATTTGCACAAAGGCAATAGTTTGGGGGATCCATGCATATTTCCCTAATTATTTTAACATTAATTGTTTTATCTGTCTTAATATTACACTTAATGTCATCTTTACGTTAGTTTAGCTCAGTTGACCGTTTTCTTTAATAGTCAACTGATAGTTGGGGGTTTTCATGTCATTTTCAATAGTGTGGGGGTATTTGCACAAAGACAATAGTTCGAGGGTTTATGCATATTTCCCCTAACAAAAACATCCATAAATCATCAATAATACATATGACAATTATTATAATCATAAGATTTGATTCCATTTTTAAATTTAAAAATTCAAAATTATAAGTCTCACCCCCAAAACTTACTCTTAGGGATACTTATCATTTTCGTAGAGAGAATAATGCACTAGGGTTATCTATGTTGCCTATAAGAGAATAATACGTGGAGACAACGTTGACAGATATTGTTAAAAGACCTTATAAGAGTTTATTCTAATGTAACATTGTATTTTATAATAAAATATTATATTCTATTTTAATATCAAATTCTATTACAAATTTACAATAAAATATCGTATTATATTGTAATATTCTATTATAAATTTTACAATATTGTAATATTATATTTTAAGTTTTACATTTTATTGACTTGAATTATTATTATTATTATTTTAATTTATGGAAAAAAGACTTACGCCATTGACCGCATTGTAATCCTTTTTTTCATTTTACAAGGATTGATTGTATAGCATGTGTGATTCTTCTATTACAATGCATGCTCCTCTATTTATCATAATGAAATACTGGTATCATTGATAATAAAAACAACATATAATCAAGATATGTGCATGTTTATGTTAATCACAATTACCAAATATATACCAGAGTTGTTAGGATCATTTTCTAACTAGCCTCGAGAACGGTACTTAACAAATTTGTCATTTGAACAGTTGACACATAAACCTAAATTTGAGTATTTGATCCGTCATACCGAAACTTCTCACATGATAATATACTAAGTTTACAGATATCGATTCTTCGATAAAGTAACTAAAATTGGTGCTTTGAGCATCAGGCCGGCCTAAGATAATCAAACTTTCTTTTTTTAAAAAAAAAAATGAATTTATAGTCAATATTAATCCAACTGTCTAAAATCAATCCAACCCTAAAAAAATCTAACTGCTCCATTTGTCTTCACCATCTCCTCTCCCTCAGCCTAACATGAATTAGGCTAAAAAAACTCAAAACACTTTCCTTATCTTCTTCTTTATCACTATACTGTATCACTTTGGATATCAAAATGATTATTACCTACTCTATAAGTTGGTTAGCCTAGACCTGAAAAAAAAAATTGTTGTTTAAATATATCATATTTGGTAAAACTCTTTATATTTAAACTTAGAAGTTCTTAGAAAGATTTTTTTTTTCTTAGTATTTATGTAATATTTCAATTGAACAAGAAGATTCACATTATCCACGATTCTACACTTCTTGATGGACAACTGTTATATCGTATTTTTGGTAATAACTTTAATTACTACCACCTTGCCTAAATATATATATATATATATATATATATATGCATGCATGCGAAGCACGAGATTATCACCACGGGTCCTAGTCACTGCACGTGTTTTTATGCGATTACCACGTTATCATATAAAAGTGTGTTTGGTCGAGAGTATCTCTAACAGAATATAAGTTGATATACAGAGTAACGTCTGATAGTATATATCTTATAGAATAATAAACTCTGCAAACGCTCAACCAGACGCTAAATAACTCGGAGGCATAAAAATAATATTCCCAATATGCTCTCACTGTAACGGCTAATCTCTTGAATTTCCACCGTGGGATCGAATCACTAAACACACAGCGAAAGTCATAAGTTTTATCTTGCGGTCCACATACCATCAATCACAAGTATTACGTTATAAAAAATAAAATAAAATAAAGCACAGAATTGCTGCCTTACGTTATAAAAAAAAACGCCACTCTAGAAAAAAGGAAAGAAAGCAAAATATACCAAATAGTGACAAAATTAACAGCAGAGAAACAGATATAGAGGGAGAGGAAGCAAAATATTAAATATGAATGTATCCATCCAATATATGGTAAGTAATTTGGGCGGGATTGCACAGGATAGGAAAGAAAGTAAATGCAAGAGCTGGGTTTTGACCTATAAATACTGTGCCTTTGTTTCGGTGTTTGATGTGGGTTGTTGGTGGTGAGAGTGTGATTTTGAGTTTGAGAATGGAGGAAAAGAAAGTTAAGAGTGTGCAGGAGATTGTTGAGAACACTAAAGGTGTTTTGGAACCCAAGGCAAGTACTTTTGCCTAATCTAGGCTCTTTCTCATTTGTTTCAGAGCCATTTCTTGGTTGAATTGGTTGATTTTTCTCTTTTGAATGATCTTTGTTATTGTTCTGTTATTGATTCATTTTCATTCGTGATCCTTTGGAGTATTTTTGTGGGTTTTTACCCCTAGGTCTTCTTTTAACGTTGTTGGTGTTAAGGGAGTGTGGTTTTCCTTTCACTCACCCCGTTTGGTTTCAGGTTTTATTGTATTCAGTTTTCTTGGAGTTTGATGTCTTTCAGATTGATCATTATGGCAATGATGAATGATTGATCAATTGTTCCGGGCACTGTTTGGTTGCTGAGAATGCCATTGAAACTTCAAGATCAATATCACGTTTCTGTTTAAATTTCTCTGTTGTTTCTGTCTTCTCGGATCAAATAAAGTCATCAATTCTTGAATCCAAGTGCCTTGTGCACTGAAATGTATTTTCTGCTTTTCTTTTCCGTCTCGTATGACTAAATGAAGGAGATATCAAGCAAGCTTCTTTTGTCGTCTTTGCTTTTCTGCGTTCAATCAAGCTCTTGGTTTTTTGGAATACATTCTTAAAAAGACCAATTTTTATGTGCTTTATAGCTATGAAACCCTAATATTTCCCGATGATTGTATTGATATTCAAAAGATCGATTAACATTGATGTATTTATTAATTTCCTTATAGGTTTCACCAGTATTGAAAATCAGTTTTCGCGGGCAAAAGCTTTTAGATAACGCGAAGTGCATTGCTCCAGCTAATGGGGTGAGTATCACTGTTCAATTTTTACTGATATTATTGCTTGCTATGTTGCTTATTGATTTTTGATCCATTGAAAGAAATCTATTTGCAGGGGTAGGATATCATAGGCCCGATTTTTGTATTGATATTCAAAAGATCGATTAACATTGATGTATTTATTAATTTCCTTATAGGTTTCACCGGTACTATTGAAAGACAGGTTTCACGGGATATTGATATTCAAAAGATCGATTAACATTGATGTATTTATTAATTTCTTTATAGGTTTCACCGGTATTGAAAGACAGTTTTCGCGGGAAAAAGCCTGCAGATGACGTGAAATGCATTGCTCCATCGAATATGGTGAGCATCATTGTTCAATTTTTTACTGATATCATTGCTTGCTATGTTGCATGTCTATTTTTGATCCAGTGAAGAATCTATGTGCAGTGGTAGGATATCATATGCCCAATGGTTATTCCGAGATTAAAAAGATCGATTAACATTGACATATTTATTAATTTCCTTATAGGTCTCACCAGTATTGAAAGTCAGTTTTCGCGAGCAGAGGCCTGTAGATGACGTGAAATGCATTGCTTCGTCGAATAGGGTGAGCATCACTGTTCATACTCATTAGGGTATGATTTTGGCGTAGGGTATGATATTTTTTACGTGTACTCATGTAGTGAGAAGCTTATTTATTTCATACTCATTAGGCATCATGCTTTGGTGTGTGTAATTTGATCAAACTACTAGATTCAACTTTTGTTGCACTTTAATGATATATTTTTTTCCTTACAAGATCTATAACAACTCCTTTATCCCCTAGTCTTATTAATGATATCTAAGTTGCCAAATCATTTCAAAGGTAGTGTATCAGATTGCGGTCTTTTTAATTTTTTTTACAAATCACCTTAATTTCTTTACTTTATTTTGCGGCCTTCACACCAGGGATCAAATGGAGTAGGCGGCAGAGAGACAAGTAAGCTTGTTAGTGTATGCTCCAATCATGATTCGCAAGATGTTTCTAAAGATACTGAGATTCTTGAGGAAATAGGGAACCTTCAAACAATTGCTGAAAACTGTTGCTTAACTGAAGTACCCACCCTTGATGAAAATCAAAAGAATTCAGGTCTGGTTGATAATTGGAAAGAATCTGATCATCTTGCTGATGGGACCTCTTGCATTAGGAGATCACATTACACAGACAACAGGAACCATTTTATTTCTGATACATTAGTGGATAAAAGGCCTGCCTTTGCCGAGGAAGCTGATGCTTGTGCACCACTTTTCTCGAGATCCGAAAATAGTGCTGTGAAGGCTGTGCAATGTCACAACAAAACAAGCAACACATCTAAGTCTACTGGGAAATTTTGTGAGACACACTATCCAAACAAAAAGCCTAAGATTATTGTCAAGAATGCGAGACAGTATCTTGGGTACTCCAGAGAAGCAGCATTTCCTACCCAAGTAAAAACTTCTGAGGATACTTCTCCTCCTAATGGCAACCCTCATCCAAGACACTTGGCCAAGAATGCTTCTGCAGTAGATGATCATTTTTGGACTTCTACAATTCCTCAACCTAATTATATATGGAAGTATGATCTTCTTCTGTTTTTCTTAAGAGTTTATGTTTGAATTTGTTGAACGATGCCTAACGACTTACTTTTAAAATGAGCCTCATGCAGAGGTGGATTTCAAATTCAGGTATTTCATGGAGGCGAGAAACTTTTCGGGTTTTTCGATGGGATCCAAGCACACTTAGCAACTGGTGCTTCACCTAGAGCTCTTGAAGCAGTGGAAAAACTACCTCAGGCATTTCATTTCGAGATAGACTCTCGCTTGAGAATGTGGCCAGCAGAGTTCTCAGAAATTCAAGCAGCTGAGAATACCATTGCTCTGTACTTTTTAGCGGAAAATCCTAAGAGGTGCATGAAACAATTTGTTAGAGTCTACTAATAGTTTTTTAATTTTTTTCTGAAATTATTTCTCGTTTGTGTTTATTTTGTCCAGCAATGAGAGCCTTTACAAAGTCTTGGTGGAGAACATGATTAAGAGTGATTTAGGTCTGAAAGGAAACTTGAACGGAACTGAGTTATTAGTTTTCTCATCTAACTTGCTTTCGGAAAGATCGAGAGGTAAGAATATTACTATATTTTGAAGATGAAGTTTCTAAATGCAAGTCCGAAAAGTTGCATACATTTTCCTTCCTGCAAAATTTTGCTAACTAGATTTCGGATTTGTTAATGGAAGGTTGGAGTAATTTGTCTTTCCTATGGGGAGTATTCAGAGAGCGAAGGGTGAATTTCCCAGAACGAATACCATTTTATGTGTCTAATTCGAATTTCTCACCACCAAATCAGTTCTTCTCTCTTCCTTCATTATATGCCATGAAGAAAACGTGCTTCCCTGGACAATCCAATGAGATTTCATTCTCAGCCGGCATATCTTCCATTGGTCATCCCAAATCAAACCTTTTTACCTCACTAGCATGTCTGGCTATTTCTTCTGATAAAAGCCTCGATGATGGTAAAACAAAATTATCACTTGGGCAGAAACTGCTTGTTCCAGAAGGAAATCCTGACCAGCCACACATTGTCAAGGATCCAACTAGAAGTAGGCAGCATTCCCTAGATGCACCACACTTTGGTTCTCTGCAGGTAATATTTCTTGGTATGCCATTGCTTAGAAAACAAGGCATTACACTTTTTTCCAATTATACGTTCTGTAACATGCTTGCAAACTCAAAGTGATCTGCTAACTACTCCTGCAGAGAGAAGGAAAAGAAACAAAGGGACGACTGGATATTGATCTCAACCTTCAAGCAAATGAACAATGTAATCTTGATACAGAATGCAATATGGAAGGACGATTAAAATGTCGAAGTCAAGGACCCAAGCTTACCGGTGATGCTGGCGGTACAACAAGAAGGGCTGTCAAATATCCCAATCTACTGGAAGGGAACTGGAACGATGATGACTCCCTCTCCCTCTCCCTTGCATTGCCTGTGTTTCGCAAGCATAGTGATGTGGATTGTCTCTATAGGAAGTAGAAACTCTTTTTAAGGTTTAGAATTATGCTTTTGACATAGTTGTCCTGCATGCATTCAGTGAACGCTGAGAATAATGTTCTTTATCATGTTTTACATAAATTCCAATAGCTGAGAATGAATTATATATCGGTTTTACTAGGTATCCCAACAATAAGTATCTCAAATCATCCCAAATTGATGTGGCATGCCACATTGGCAAGCTGACTCATCAGTTTTAAGTTTTTGAAAATTCAAAACCTCTACAACAGCTTTTTGTCAAATCAACAATTGGAAAGTGTGCTATTTAATTCTAGCAGTGTGGTTAGTGTAACCATAGTAAGAGTGGAGTTCCAAAAATTGCAAATATCGTGCTGCTTTGAAAAACCCCAAAGAAACCTCCGGAGCTATTTCGTTCCAGTTAAAGAACCATTCCGATTGTCATCGAAGGTCCGCCTGCTCAAAATTGAAGCTTATTACATTTGAAGCTTGGCTTTCTTGCACATCTATCATTTCCCGACAACGTAAGTAAAGAAATTTGAATTATTCACTTTTTATTTCAACCATTTATCCCCAATATTTTGAGTTATGAAATAACAAAGATATATGTTATTACTATTCAAAGTGTTAACAAAGATGGAACCTTTTAGTCGAGAAAGTTTAGTAATGTGATTAGTTACTTTTAAAATGGTGATATCATACTGCTTTTTTTTTTATCGCATAGGTTTTCTCAGATAGGACATTGTGTACTTCTGCTATTGTGATGGCGGATTACTTTGAAGCATGATTCAGTTTTCAGTTCCGTTGCCATCTTGTGCTATGACATTAGATTAATCTACTGTCAAAATGAACTGTAATATTAAATTTATTTGTTATTACTTTGTGGAAGTAATACCTTTGATTACAGTGGTATAAGGGGTAATAACAACTATGAATTGGTTTGTGACAATGTTTTTGCATTTTGAATTTTTTTGTTATTACTAGAGAGATGTAATGCCTTTAATTACAGTTGGAACATTGAGGACTGTTACTAAAATGTTAGCTCTGTTTTACGTATCTATTACACCTTCAAAAACCTCAATTGCATTGGAGCTTCAGCATGCATCAATTAAGCTTGAGAACGAGTTGTGCAGTTTGTTTTATATTGAATGGTGATAAAACAGTGGGTTTTTTTTATCGAAATGTATTACCAAATTATGACATAGTTGTAATATCATATGACGTTATCTACTCCCAAATTAATTTGCAATGTAGTATGTGTAAACTGGACGTGATATCAGATTAATTACACTGGATATGGGGGTGTCATTGTGCTTTAATCAATGCCTTTGGTTGATTATGACATTGGACTTTCATTGGTTATCATATTAGATATGAATGGATTATATTGTGATTAAAAATAAGGATTCCATTTGCTTTCAATGGCATTAAGTTACGGGTTGATTACCAAATCAATTACATTGTATTTTATTGTTAACGATCAATGTAATTATTGCACTGTAAAAATTAGTTTATTACAGTGCTAGTCTTTGGGTTATTTGATGTTGTTGTCTGGGTTATTTTCCAATGCAATGATGTCATTTACATTATGGATTGACATGAGTATTAATATTTATTACACTGAGATTTGGATTTATATTGGAGTTTATGATGCAAACAATGGATATTGTATTTTCATTTAATAGTAGATACTTATTTTCATGTTATGTGGTGCTATTATAGTATGTTATTTGGTGTCATTACACTGGCCATGTCCATTCAATCTTAAATGAAATTCCTGACGTGATTATCACACTCTATAAGATTTGGTGCAATGTAATTAACCGGATACCCCTTTGCTTTTGAATACAGAGTGGATTGTGGCATCATATGCATGTACATCATGGACTATATATTCAATCATAGAAAAATCTTCAACAAACTCAAACAAGATGAGTTATTCAAGTACCGAGCATATTTGTTCCATCAATTTCTAAACGGCAAAAATTCCGCGTGGGTGTGCGGCATTGATATGTTAGTCATTTATCTATTATTTTGTAATCTAAACCCACCATATATGATAGATAAAATTGACTAGAATATTTTGTGGACAATGTTGATGTTCATTTGTAGATGTGATCTTTGTATGGACATGTATGATACTTATTGCAATAATTTGATATGCTCATATTAATCTTGCCATTTCACTTATGAACAAAATAAAAACACACACATGGAAGAGGTGGATGCTCAATGTAATTAAATTCATTTACAATGTGCTTTACTTATGTAAACAATGTAATATTGGATTCACAATATAATTAGCCTATTGCTTAGGGTATTTGACCAACCATTCAATGTACTTAAGTACTGCCCCATAAAAAATAAGTAATGATCATATGCTATCATTAAGAACCACAAAAATTCATGCAACCTTGACAACATTGTCAATTATAATAATTACTATGAAATTTTTTACTTACGTTGTTCTCACATGTGGATATATTTATTACATTGTTAGGACATATTTTCATATAACAAAACTGCACAAATGTTACCAATAATTATTTATTACATGATTCTTTATTACATTGTGTCTATCCTTTTTATTTATTTATTTATGAATTGCTTGCTATGCAGTGTTTTTGACATTGTTTACTTTGGTTATGAGTAATTTGGTTGTTGTTAGAATTAGATCGTGACATACAATGACTAATACATTATAACAGATAACAGATAGTGCCTAATACATTGTTGTTAAGTCTTATTACATTCTCAGAGAAAAAAAAAGTGATATGACAAACATATATTGATTAACAACTTATATCACAAAAAAAATAATCAGATAAGTCAGGTGTTTATTACATTATCAAGAAATAAATCAAGAACACAATATAGTAATTACATTGCTTTAACATATTGCAGACGCTTATTACATTGTGAAGACATCACCGAGTATGCATAAGAGAAAAAAAAAGGGAAATAGACGTGAAAATATGAACATCATTGAACTATAAAACTTGCCCAAATTTAGGAAAATATGATAAAAAAATACAACAAGATTTATCAAGTTATATACAAATCTGTAATTACATTATAAGTTCAGGACAATGTATTTAGTTCCAAATACTCAAAATCCTGTAATGAACGATTTTAAAAGCAAAAATCTTCTAATGAACGATTTTAAAAGCAAAAATCTTCTAATGAACGATTTTAAAAGCAAAAATCTTCTAATGAACAATTTTATTAACGAATCCTCAAACAACTGATCATCAATTGACTCAAACAACATCCCGACATTGGAACATCAGATCCAGCAGGCTCAACAAACTCATATACACTCACAGCAAGTTCTATCAAATTTAGCATTGTCCCACCGCATACATAAAATAACTGACAAGTAAAAACATGCTACATATATTTCAAAAAATAATGATAAGTATATACACATTAAAATGCCCTAAAAAAATGTTCATGAATCTAACTACCTTGAACTATATAGTGCATTACATTATTACATTGTCTAATAACATCGTAACAACTTCCCATCATTTACACTGACACTAAATCTCTTCCATATAGTTCCAGCTATGAGCACAATAACAAATGCAATGGAGCTAATCTTAAAAACAAGGCTAAATTTCCATTATTACACTATCAATTTATTGCCATACAATTTCATTTATGAACACAAATAACAAAATGCAATACAGGTTATCTTAAAAACAATGACTAATTATCATTATTACACTATCATATTATTACATTAGCAAACACTCAAAAATTTGATGTGTTGTTCAGAAAAAAAAAAAAGAAGCTAAACAAAAAACTCCATGAATACAACTCCATGAAGAAAAATCACACAAAATAGAATACCACACTCTGAAATCAACTAGATCTATAAAAAAATTCAGAAAAAGCCCAATCCATACAAAAAGGAAAACTTGAACATTAAAAAGACATTATCGAACACTAACTTACCTTAACGACGACGATGACCCTGTTCTTCCTCCAAATTGTTCCATAGATAGTGCAAAAATAAAGAAGATGCAGACGGTAAGAGAAGAAAAAAGTACAAAATCAAGATAGATGCAGTAACCATGGTCAAAAGTAAGGTTAAGACATAAGTGGAGAGAGAAGCGGGAATTGGTAATTCCCAAGGTTGTTAGAACCGGTCCGACCGGCCATGTAACCGGTCCGGTCACACATACATGAACCGGGCACTTATAGAACCGGCCATTTTTTTGTGAACCGGCATTGAACCGGTTTAACCGGCTCAATCGGCCGGTCCCAATGAATCGGATCGGTGAGTTTTAATTACAAAATTAATGTTGTTGGTAGGTTTTGAACACATGACCTCCAAGTACTAAGACAAACACCTTATCACTAGGCCATGACACATTTTATGTTTAAGTTAGACATACAAAATCAATATATTGTATTTTTGTAAAATACTTTTACACATTATTGAATACTAAACATTTTTTATTTTGCATTAAATAATTGTCTATAACATATAAATATATATAAATATTATATTTTATTGAATCCGGTTTGAACCGGGTTGAACCCCGGTTGAACCTTTGAACCTTAAACCGAAGAATTTTTCGGTTCGATGACCGGTCCGGTTTTCAAAACCTTGGTAATTCCTAGGCGGGAATTACTAATTTCCATAAAAAGACTATCCTTGACTTTTCTTATCCAAATCTATGTGGCATGATGACATGTTATGCCACATGGATTTGGGATGATTTGGGATGAATAGTTTTGGGACTACTAACATTTTCCATTATATATCCTTTTGGAAGTTTCATTTCTCTTTTAACAACAATCATATGGAACTACTCTCTTTGGGGCTACTCATTTCTTCCTTTATATGTGCAATAACTAACCAACCTGACTTCTATTCCTTTGAAGAGAAAGTTCTTGACAATTCATTCACATTATAAGGAAAAAAAATCATTAAGGAAAATGATATGTAGTTGAGGCCTTAAAATTTCATGATATCCCATATTGATGTGACGCCTATCCGGCAAGCTGGCTAGGCAAATTTGAACCAAACGTAATATGCAATAAATCTAAGATTTATGCTCATATCACAAGATTTGAAATCAATTTCTCTCTCAACTGTTATCATCCCACTTATCTCTCCTTTGTTGGTTTTATTCGTCGCGGCACTGTTTCACATCGATATTCATTCTCTAGGTTTCTTTAACGTCGCAGCGCTTTAATATAAATGTCATTTCATTTTTGTCCTAGGTAGCTGGTGATTGTTCGTTTAGGGTGTCGATCTTCGATTTTGTCAAATGAGTGTATGCATTGACTTATTTGCGACCTTTAGAACTGGGATGCATAATAACAATGTTTCATTTGACTACCTGATATATCATACAGTTTATAAGACCCTGCTGATGGTATCTTTTATGTCATAAATATTCGACATTAGGGGCTTCCATCGCAGCTATATAAACAACCGAAAAAGGACAAAAACCAAAATCTGTCATGTATAGATGATCCAAAATGATCTTATTTTCTGATTGTTCTTCTTTGGTCACAGTACACATAAATGCTAATCAAGAGAAAAAGGAAACCATATTGCTAAAGATTTTCTTCAAGAGACTAAAATTTAATCCAAATTGTTGGTCAGTAATCGGGGCGCAGAAACAAATCTACCCCAAACTAGACCTTGTAACCTCGTATGCCAGGAAGCACGCTGCATTTGCAGGAACACTACGAGCCATGGCAGGGCCAAAACCCCTGTACAAACCTTTGATGCCTTCAGATGCTAGGATCTTTCTAAATGCATCCATGGACCCAGAGAACTTAGGGTTTCTGTAATCATCGACCTGGATCACACTCTTGATAACGTCAGTTGGGTAGACTAATAACCAATAGGAACCCCCAGCCACGCCACCAGCCACAATCAAAGAGCCTCTTCCCAACTTGGAAGTATCCTGGCCTCCTGCAAAGGATTGTTTCAGAGCTTCATAGACACCAAACATAATTGCATTCCCAGGGACTTCACGCGCCAATGTTGGAACCAAGCCCTTGAAGAGACCCCTAACACCTCCTTCTGATCTAAGAACATGCCTTGCCACATCCATTGGCCCCCCATATTTCACTGCTGCACCAGTTGAGGCAGAATCTGCCAATGCACTTTGGGCTTGCAACCTGTTCTTGCCAAGGAAAAAGTTACACTCCGAAGATTTAGAAATTATTATGACACAAAATCACTACTTTTCATGGTCCAGGTAAAATACAAGAGAATATAAAAGAAAATATGATCCAGGTGGCTCCAAAATGCTACAAATTACTTATTTTGAAGAGTTTTTAACTATAAATGTTTATTTTGAATAGTTTTTAACTATAAAAGTTTATTTTGAATAGTTTTTAACTGCAATTTTACTTATTTTTGAAAAAGTAAAAGAATTTTAATAAAGGGGCCCCAAATCTTCAAAGTGCAACTTTTCATGGTCCTAGGAAAATAAGAGAATAGAAAAGAGAATACGATCCAGGTGGCTCCAAAATGCTATAAATTACTTATTTTGAAGAGTTTTTACCTATAAATATTTATTTTGAAGAGTATTTAAATGCAATGTACTTATTTTTGAAGAAGGAAAAGAATTTTAATCAAGGGGCCCCAAATGGAATCATATCACATACAACAAGAATAATAATCTATCACATTTATGCCTTTCAGGAAAATCATTGGTATTATGGATATCAGGATTGTTTGAGAACAAGAACTTCAAGGTGCTAAACCAGTTATCTACGAAATCACATCAAAGGAAGTTTCCAATCTACCAGATCTTTTAAGACTAATGGTAAACCACGAGGTACAAATTATAGAGGATCCAGTTCAAAAGCTAAGAAAGAACGAAAGAGCTAGGGCATTCACCTGCATTTAATCAATTCAGTCGGGCAAGCTAAAACAGAAACAGCAACTCCAGCCCCAGCCCCGCAAATGACCTGCTGGTTAACTGTAAGGGGTGTACCAGGTTCAGACCTCAACAATGCTTCCATTTGTCCCCTAACCGAGAATAGGACAGCATTGAAGGCTGCCACAGTGGCAAGTGGAGCACCCATGCCCTTGTACAAACCTCTAGGGCCTTCAGCTGCTAAAGTTTGCCTGACCGCATCCATGGCACCGGCATACTTGGGCAGTTGGCCTGGAAGTGGTGCAGGCTGACTTTGGAGTTTGACCTTTATGGTATCAAAGGGGTGTCCACAAATCAATTGCGCTGCCCCTCCCACAGTCCCGGCAGTTAGGTCCTTGACTACGTCCCCCATCTGCTGAAAAAAATAAGAGTTCCAGTGATCAAAGGGCTCATTGTCATCATTATTACGAAAGCCTAAATTGCAAAGGTTGAAGGGCACATGGTGAAAGATTTAAAGAAAATAATTTTTACGGTGAGACACGACACGGAGAAGTGGTTGCGTTCGAGACTATCTGCACTTTCATTTTGCCAAAAAGACCGCTAAGAAAAATCATATCTCCACAAACATCATACATCCATCAATATGAAGACCTCATATACAACAATGTCAAAAAAAGAAGCAAAGCTATTTTCTCTTCTCCCCATTCCTCCTTGTAGAACCAGTGGCAAAAATTCAATTCCTGAAAGGTAAACCACTGAGATTCTTGATTTAAGGAACTGGTTGATGAAGGTTTGTTTAAGGGAGCTCAAACAGGTCTTCTTGAGCTTAAAGAATTCTGGCTTGTGCCTAATCCAATCAGGAATTAGGATGCGTTCCCAATAAGTAACTCGAGAACATACCCCAATAATGATTATGGTGTTCACAAAGGGAATCTGAACCATAATCTCCCTCCCACAATCCAAAAGTCAAGTTTCATGGGACCCCTGCCTCTATTGAAATGTTCATATTAACTTAGCCCTCAAAAACTTAATGATGGAAATCAAAGATTCAGTCAGGAACTAATTGATTTCAAAAGAACAATGGAAACAAACTATCTAAGAGAACATTGATGGAAAGAGCTTCAGAATAACCAAATACTGGGATGAGACGACAATGGAATACCAAAAGGGAAGGGGAAAAAAAGATTTTTTAAAAACTTTCAATGGAAAGATTACAAAGCGAGTATTGAAATGACAAGATAGTGCCTTCTACTCTATTCCAATTTGTTATACGCTAACAGCAAAAACAGAACACGTTTTCAAAAATCCACCAAACACAGATGATATTCTACTTTTCCTCACAATCAATAGTCTAATGTTACAATCAGAACATACATTCTTATGATTTCAATTATATACAAACATAAATCACTCACTTCAAAAGCACCAAGCAAAGCGCTTGAGACCCACTTTAAAATATAAACAAACAACATTTCATTCATTTTGCAGACAAACAGGCAGTGGCAGCAACAAAAGATGACCATCCAAATTACAATGAGATTTTACAAACAAAACTATTTTATATCCAAACTGAGAGACGAACAATGACACAACTATACTTACAATTGAGAGAGAGAGAGAGAGAGAGAGAGTCGCCGGAGCTGGCACCAACAGTTAGAAGGAAAAAAGCTGACAACGACAAGTGAATCCGAGAAATCCAAAAGTATTATTATTAGGTCTAAAGAGACTGGCCTTTTATATACACAGACGGCATCAAGAGACGAGTGATGAGAAGTCGATGAATCTTAAAAACAAGTGATCAATCTTCGTTTGTGAGCGACAGGACAGGAAGGTGGTAGGCTACTAGGCTGGTACTAGGAATCAGAGATTGGGCTGGGCTCCTTCATTTAAGTGTGGGCTCCTTTATCAGATGTTTAAAAGCCCTGATTCAGGAGTTGCTTCTCAATTTCTCATAACTAAGCCCAATCACCCATACTCAGCCCAATATATAGCCCACACCCAATGTTATCGGTTGCAAAATACAGTCAATGGATTTTGGGCCTCTCAGCCCATTAAAGTTCTATTATGCCACGTAGTGTAACGAACCAACCAACAAAATACGGAAGATCATCAAAGAGCAACCTCAACTCAGTCCTCCTCCATGCCTCTTGTCTCCACATTGGATCATATAGCTTTCATTGTGCTTAATTATCAAAAGTATGTTGACATGTTTTTACTGTTTTCAAGAGAGTTCTGGCTCGGCCAGGTGGAGCCAGCACAACTCCGTTTTATATCCCATGGAGTTATATCTCATGGGATTCCATAATTTATTTCATTGTATAATATAATGGAATAACATATTTTATTACAGTGGCAGTTTACTTCAAAGGAAGGCTCATTGTTAGATCAAGTTGCATATCTTCAACATAGACTCAATTACTCATTTGGGAAAATGGAAATGAACCCTCTATTATATCTATT
Organism: Euonymus europaeus; assembly: GCA_963580455.1. Taxonomy (NCBI): domain Eukaryota; kingdom Viridiplantae; phylum Streptophyta; class Magnoliopsida; order Celastrales; family Celastraceae; genus Euonymus; species Euonymus europaeus. The sequence continues at coordinate 7,812,267 of OY756957.1, read as the reverse complement.
GCCTAGCCTTCAAAACCAAAGCCATCAAACTAGTGCCATATTATATGTATGTATATATATATATATATACACACCATAAGAAGCCAAAATCCCATAAAAAAATACATGAGGGTATCTAGACTATCCATTGAGCAAGAAACTTTTTATATGTTCTTTTCATTATAATACTATATATGTAGTGGGCATCAACGAGAGTTGGCTTTCAAGTCTCACTGAAATTAGTATGGGCATTTATGAGTGGGTTACCTAATACCCACTAATATATATATATATATATATATATATATATAACAAAATTTTAGAATGACATGATTGGGTGGGTTCGAAAACACAAATTAAGCACTAAAACAAGAATTCGACATCAATATGTCTCATCAGTTTTCCTTTAAATTGACATGAACATGTTTGTCTTCCGTGTAGTTACAGGAATTCTATTCCCGATAAGAATCGAACTCCAAAACTCTCGATTCAGCTAAAATGACATTTCAATTTTTGGATGAGTAGTGTATGCTATGAAGGAAAAAAGAAAAAGAAAAAAGAGTCAACTTTGATGTTAGATTATAGGAATAAGTATCGAAAAAGCCCCCAAACTTTGCGTTTTGGCCCTTAAATTTTTTTTCGGGCCAAAATGACCCCTCAACTTATAAGAATGGGCCACGTTAGCCCCTCAAGCCAATTTCCGTTAAATATTGCTAACGTGGCCGTTAGTTCGATGACGTGTAATTTTTATCCGTTTAGAAACTGGGCAAATGAGCCCTTGTACTCTGAAAAATAGGGCAAATGAACCCCTATACCTTGAAAAATGGGTCAAGTAAACCCCCAAAGTTATGAAAAATTGTTCAATAACAACATTTTAGTTTCTATTTTCTAATAACAACATTTTAGTTACTATTAAAGGGTTAATACGGATCGTGGGAGGACCTTTGCATCTTTAAAATCGGTGCACCAAAATTGTTAATAATAATTTTGAAAAAAAATCATAATATATAATATTTAGCATAATTAACCATAAAATGATACATCGCAAATTATTTTGAATCTTGAGAAGGCCCACGCTAATGGGGCATTTAAAATTTGTTTGGCTCTTGGGAAATCCATGTTATTATGCTAAATACTATATTATGATTTTTTTCCAAAATTATTTTTAACAATTTTGGTGTACCGATTTTAAAGATGCAAAGGTCCTCCCACGATCCGTATTAACCCTCTAATAGAAACTAAAAATGTTGTTATTGAACAATTTTCCATAACTTTGGGGGTTTACTTGATCCATTTTTCAAGATATAGGAGCTCATTTGCCCCATTTTTTAGAGTATAAGGGCTCATTTGCCATATTTCTAAACGGCTAAAAATTACACGGCATCGAACTAACGGCCACGTCAGCAACGAAGGAAGAGGATTATAACAAAACTTAGAAGAGGATTTGTGGGTTGAGATTATTTTGGTGATGCTGTATATATTTATAAATTGAGAAAAAAAGAGTTTGCTGAATGCTTAGCTGGAACCAGACGTGCAATGCCCTGGACCCACACTCTCATCTTCAAAATGGTAATATGTATGTCATTCAAAACTACATCCAAATTACAATCAAGCAGCTAAAGTAGCAGTAAATTATAGAACTAATAGTAACAAATAAAAAAAAAACTCTGAACCCAAATTGGTTTTTGCTACTTAAATTAACCAGATTAAACCCAAGTGAAGCTCAGAGGCTCAGACCTTCACCCAACTGTCCTCATCACTCTGTTGACGCCTTTCCTACACCCAAAACAACAAATTCAAGTGAGAGAAAAGAACACATCCATTTTTTATATTAAAAATTCCCCAATAATAATATCATATAATTTATTTAAATTTTGAATTTACTATTTTACCCTCAGTCCTTCACCATATCTGCTCTATAAGTCTCCTGTCTCTCTTCTCTCGCTTTGATGGAGAAAGGCGAGGCCACAATGGCAGCAGAGCCAGCCCAAGAATCGGAAGAGGCCTTCACAAGCCATCACCTCACAGTCCCACACGGCTTGACTCAGGCTGGGTTCGAAGAGTTAAAGCCACTCGTCGTCGAGTTCCACACCTACCGAATCGGCCCGGGAAAATGCTCTTCTCTTCTAGCTCAACGAATCGACTCCCCGATCGACGTGGTCTGGTCAATACTGCGTCGTTTCGATAACCCGCAGGCCTACAAGCACTTCATCAAGAGCTGCTCCGTGAAGGAGGGTTTTGAAATGACGGTGGGCTGCACGAGGGATGTGAACGTGATCTCCGGGTTACCGGCTGCGACCAGTACGGAGAGGCTGGATATATTGGACGATGATAGGCACGTGACCGGGTTCAGTATCATTGGAGGGGATCATAGGCTGAGGAACTATAGCTCGGTGACGACAGCGCATATGGTCGTGAGTGACGGAAGGATCTGGACCGTTGTTTTGGAATCGTACGTCGTTGATGTGCCCGAGGGCAATTCTGAGGAGGACACGCGTCTGTTCGCGGATACCGTCGTTAAGTTGAACCTGCAGAAGCTGGCGACTGTTTCTCAAGGGATGGTGTGTGATGGTGAAGGTAAATCACAGTCTGTTTAACACCAAAAATTGAAAAACGAGTTCTTTTGTTAAAGACCATCTTTTTTCTCTCTGCATTCCTTCCTCTTACCTTTTTGTGAGTACAGATAAGTTTGAGATTGTGGATACTGATATCCTTTTCTGGTTGTTTTGAAGATGAAGATTTATACTTCTACTGTTGGGTGCTAGAAAAAGTTGCAAGTTCTTTCAAATTTGTATTTATTTTTTGTCTTACTGGTTCTGTGAACGTGGATGGATTAAACGGGGAAAAATCCTATCTTCATACATTTTGTTCTTGATTATGTAAAAACCCAATTCTGTCTCTGTCGAATTGCACAACTTCTAAGTAAAGATATTTTGCTTTCATATTAACAAAAAGAGGAAAAGCAGCATCATATGTCAAGCTCATCTTTTAACTCTGTTGGAATCTTATCGCCTTTTTTTTATTTGTTGGTGTTGAATGTTGAGAATCTAACGGCCTTTTAAGTATTTGACAGAGCTTTTATCCTTATGAATTCCATTAGCTCTCACCAATGTGATTTGAAGAATTAGAGTTGACTGAAACTGAAATGAACCCTTCTTTTTTCCTTATGTTTTTTCTTATGGGGTTCACTTCTCTCTCGCATATATTCACACCACATGAAAGAACAATTGTAACTTTGTGTTTAAAAAAAAAAGTTGGTAATATTGGTTTAACAGACTATATATGAAGTAATTATGATAATATATTCTATCACTTTTGACCCTGTCTACTTTATGGTAATTGGTAAGAGTCCCCGGGAGGCCCAGACCGTCAGACTTTGCTCTCTGTCTTTTGCTCCCCAAGGGCCAAGAAAGATTCGCTGTGTTAGTGGGGCTGGAATTTTCAGATATTAATCACTCACTTTAGCCTCTAATGTCTATAAATAGTCATATACTACAAGACTTTCGTCAGGTAGAGGCCTGTGGAACTCCTTGGGAAGCTCTATATTTACAGTAAAGTTCTGGTATTGGTCTTTCCTTTCGAAGCTATATGTTAAAAAAAGTAGTTGTTTTTGCAGAAATGGTGCCTGCCAACAATTTTTTTTAGATCTTAAGGTTTTCTCTTACTCTCTTTTTAGAGTCTTCTGTTTCCTTTCTGCTTAATTGGGTCGTCTTCTTCTTCTATCAGTAACCTCCATCTTAATCATATGCACTTGATGATTATGTATTGATACAACCATTGCTGTCATCATCTATGTCGCTTGGGATAGAGGTATTCCTGTAGGGACATCAATATTTTAGCCTTTGATTTTCCTTTCTATTTCATCGGGCTTACTGAATGATTGATTATGATTAATGAGCCAGGTCTTGTTTGGCGTATATCTATATGTATAACATATATACTGTTAACATCTTCATATCAACTTCTATATTGTTAGAATACACAATCTAGATTACTTCAATGTTAGGCAAGTTATGGATCAAATTGCTTATCTTGTGATGTTGAAAAGATGTGAGGATTCAATATTAATATTATATATAATGACAAGTCGTCCTCACTCTATAATAATAATTTTTTTAAACCTATGGGATGTTAAGAGAAATGGTCCAAAAGAACGAAATCATCCAGTTTGATGTATTTACGGAGTTGGTTAAAATTCAAGACGGATAATATGATTGTTGTGAATGGGAGTTGGGAGGAATGGATGGATTTTGGCACAATTGCTAGCGCAATCTCGACGAGTGTTTTCCAGGGAAAAAAGTATGCAATCATGATATAACCCGATTCCTTTTAAAAGCCCTTTTTATTTTTTAATTGTTCTTGAATGTGCATTGAAATTTCTTATTTGGACGGATGTGAAAGAATTAGCAAAAGGATTGGCGGTGGGTCATATGAGTTTAAACTTTAAAGTCACAGATTGGTGGAGAACTTTTGATAGGATGCAGAGTGGACCATGTGAAGAGTGGGGGTATTATTGATTATTATCCCCATCCCATGACAAAGAAAGTCATGGGAAAGCGACCTGCCTCTTAGGAGACCAATGGATGGGCTTGCAACTTGCCCACTTGACCAATCAAAAGAAAAGAAACCCACAAATATTTTATTACGTGGGTTTGTTAAAGAATCTTTGCCCCAATTCAGGCATTCACTTGTCATTGGTTTCTTTTTTGAGGAAAAAAGATTGTCCACAGGAGACGAAAAGGATGCTTAAAGGCTAAAGCAACTTCAACGACAACGCTTAAATTGGGTGTTAGTATATGCTTCTAACTATAAAAAATACATAAGTAAACCTGCATGCATGTAAGGATCGATATTTTTAATACACAAGTAAACCTGCATGTACGGATCAACATTTTTAATAAGGAGTGAGTTCGAATCTCCATCCCAGTTCCTCTACATTAAAAAAAACATCAAAAATACAATGTGAAGTGCACAAATCGTTTCTTTTGATTGGTAAGGTGATAAATTTAAAAATTTTTGAACCGAATGAGAGAGCATATTTATGAAGAGAAATGTATAGTTAAAATTTCAGATGATGAGTTTTAAATTGGCGAGGCCCAAGAAAAAACCTTCTAAAACCTCCCAGTTCAACATTTCATTGTAATTCTCCATTACAACATATGGAGTATGAAAATAAGATTTTAGGACCTTTAGTGGGTTAAAACTTAAAATTGGTATTTCTTTATTGGTTTAGGCCTTATAAAACCTCCAAATCAACAAATTTGAGACCAAAAGAAAAACATAGAGGATATTATTATCCTCCAATATCAATTTTTGGGTTTTAAACGGATTAGATGTCTCCACCTGCGGATAGTGTACAAATTGATTTTCTTTTCATAAAAGCCTACCACTATAGTCATGCCCTTTAGGTTCATGTGTAAATGAACTCGATATTTTTGAGTTACTTGCAAATCATTTGTTGGACTTTTTTTAGTGTTAGTATGTATACTTGACTATTTGTTCAATATGAGTTGTGCTTCAACCCAAAGGAGGCCTACTTCATCAAGAAAGGAGGCTTATTGATCAATGTTCACTATCGAGGTTGGAAATACACATTTTTGTCATTGTGGAGAAAACTGTATGGCCAAAAATAGTTAAGAAGTTCAAGGAGCATTCAAAAAACTTAGAAAGGGTAGGGCCTTGGTCAATTGCACAATTGGCACCCTCATTCTTGCACTAGTTCATCAAGTTATGTCCCAATGAGGAATGAAACATTGCCTGCCTATAGAGGTGAGATCTATTGAACTTTTGGGTCAAGGCATTGGCCATTTTAGGGTCCGTGGAAGAGCGAAATAAGTCTATGGAATGAACGTAATGGTCAAGAACATATGTCCATCAAACTTGCATTGGATTACTAAACAAGTAATTCATAAATCGTAATAAACCCAGACTGGGACAACCCTTCATGACAAAGAAGCTTAAAATCTTTCCATCAAATATCTTATTGTGTGTGCATTACAAACTACGCAAAACTAGAAGAACAAAAATTTTACTCAGTCATGTTCTAGGAAGTTAGGCAGATCGACCTTCCTTTTTGATTCCTTCATAGTTTGCAAATCTAGTTATTTCCAAACCAAATTCTGGCTGTTTTCAAATTTTCCAAATTGGACAAAATGTAAAAACCAATAGTTCTTGGTACCTGACCACTTCAACAAAGGAAAAAAAAAACCCAATGATCACAAACTATATTTGAGGTCAACACTAGTAAGGCACTAAGCCTACAGACTGACTGAGCTTTATTCTTCATCCAATTCTTTACAACCAACAATCATTTTTCTTCCAATCCAACTGTGGCTACAGGTAGTCGCCCCTAAGGACCCTAACCCTTACACATTTGTATCATTCTTTATTACCTCTATCTTTGTCAGGGTAGAGTAGATGTGTAAAACTAATCATCAATGATCTAAGACATTACCATTTCAAACTAATATAAAAAAATCTAAACATACATAAAGCTTAAAATTCTCATACTACACCTTTCTCCACCCACAAGTATATTCACACGCAAGCATTTACCTCCACATCATGAAGTTGTTTCTGTAATAGGGAAAAAGAAAGTAAAAGGGAAAAGGAAAGTGTTTTATGGATACTATTTTTTAACTTCTATAGGGAATTATAACTAGAAAATCCACGTCTTGGAAAAACGTTACCACATCGTAAACAACAACGTTACATAAGACAGCATATGTTTGGAAGCACAAGAAATCCTTGATAATAATTGAAGACTTGTCAAAAGACATATTTTACTAGTAAAGCATGGTCAAAAACCAAAAAATAAATAATGCCCAGTTCAAACTAATAAGGAGTTCATGAATGTAAGATCCAAGATAAAAATTAATGGTGAAAACAAATACATGCAATGTACTCCAGTTGATTTTTCTCATAAACTCATGTAGCCAATCTCAAACTTTTAGAATAAAGGTTCAGATGATGATGGTACAACAATTATACAAATACATGAGAATGCTTCCACCAGATATCCTACACTTCAGTTTGATATGTCTGTAAGCCTACCTCCTTCCATGTTACACCTTTGTCATTCATTTCATTGCTCTTGTCTAGTTGTCCAACTGAGTTATCCAATCTTCAATCTATTACCTAAATGTAAATCTTGTCCAAGAAACTAAAAAAAATTGTAGCTATCTCAGAAGCTTAGCTCAAACATGCCACAAAATGGCTATAACAAAATTAGGAGTCAAAACTGATGAAAAATTAAAATGAGAGGAGATGATTACAACTTTCTAGAGGATCCACTTTACAATTAGCGTACAATACCATCTCACAACCAAAGTTCTGTTTAGTAGGAGATCAGTCAACATAAACAAGGAGTCAGATTCTCATCTAGCACACAACTCACCTTTACAACAATGCTTCACCTTTGACTATTGATTCCTCCGTCTTGGACTAAACATGGGGGGAAAACCAGAAGGTGATAATAGAAATAAAAGACCAAGAGATGGTGGAGGTTGAGGACCTTGTTATGCTCCTCGCATCACCCTTTATAGATTCATGCCAGTTTTGGGCTCCACTGCACCTCCGTCGATCGTGAACTGATAATGATACCCTACAGATAAACTAGACTTGCAAGTTGGAGAAGAAGTTGCAATTGGGTCGACCAGACCTTGTTGAGATGGACAGACTCGATTCATACCAAAACTATCGAGATTTAGGGAAAACACGCTACGATAAGTAATACTCAACTATGTCACGAGATAGTGTATTTGATGAATTTTGGATACTAATATATATATATATATATATTAATGTTATAATGGTATGAGACTAATATCGTTCTTGATTCAATATTGGTGAAAAGTGAACTGCCATGTTATGTTATGATGTGTTGAGGTACTAGTTGCTGCTCACTTTATATTATGCATTGCTCTTCATGACATAAATGGTACAAGTAAAGTAAAATATTTTATGAACCTGGTATAACTGTTATAGGGAGGGTGTACAGGAAAATGACTATTGAGGTTTATTAAATGGAAAAAGGTTTATTGGATAGAAAGTATTTTTTGGTAGGACACCAAAAAAAAATCTCAACCGGTTGCTCTGTAACAATTTACCAAGATTAATGGCCCTAATACTGGATAAAAGGTTTTTAAATTGGAAAAGAATCAAGTTAAATAGGTTTCACAAGTGAAGTGGATATTATTTCTCTCTAAAATGTAGGTAATAACTTATCTAATAACTATGTTGATTTAGCTGTCGATGGGATTATTGTGGATTGTAGGGCTATTAAAAAAAACCGTGGTCACCCAATCGACCGACCACCCCGACTGTTTGGTCGGTTTTTTATGTTCCAATATTTTACATTCGATCAATTTGCATGTTTTGTAAATAAAAAACAGTCGGTTAGTACTTTCATATAACAAGTGTTTCGGTTAACCCAAACCGACCGAATATTTTAATTGGACTTAAATGGAAGCCCAATTGTAGTTTTACTCTTAAGTCGAAGGCCCAAAGTAGTAGCCCACCAACATTTTTTTAATTGTTGCATAAGCCCATTCCCAATAAAACTAGGGCATTGTTGCAACTTGCAACTTGCAAGTTGCATGATACAATTACAAGATTCAACATATACATTACTGACTTGAGAAATTAGCAGCCATTGATGAAGGTAGAAGTCTGTCACTGTCCTAACTCTCTTCCCTTCGCGAATTCATCTCTGCCTCAGTCTCCAATTCTCGACGTCTCTTTGGCTTGATTCAGGTTATATTCTCACCTCCTATTGATTGTTATTTGGAATTTACTTGGACTTTTGAGAGATGAGTGAAGAACCACCAAATGGTCCAAATCCAACTGAAGATGTAGAAGATTTTGCCTCAAAAGTTGGTAAACCTCCACATAAAGAGATTTATATTAAAAGATCTTGGGTTTGGGATCATTTTACTGTGCCTGAAAAAGTAATTGGCAAACGTAGGGCAATATGCAATTTTTGTGGTAAGAGTTATGTTGCTGATTCTAAACAAAATGGTACCACATCTTTGTCAAACCATTTGGTCAATGTTTGCTTATCTCCAGAAAATCCTTTTACTGTAAAAGATAATGAATTGGATAAGGGTCAAACTACTTTGAATTTTCAGCCTCTAAAACCGGGTGAGACACTCCGATCTCTTTCACAATTTTGTCCTTTAAGAGCTAAAAAAATCCTTAGCTCGTATGCTTATAAAGGATGAGTTGCCTTTCAGATTTGTAGAGGGAGAGGGGTTTCAAGAGTTTGTTCGTGAAATTTGTCCTAAATGGACAAATATGCCTGGTCGTATTACCATGTCCTGGGAATGTGTTGATTGTTATGTGCAGGAAAAGCTAAAGATGAAAAAATCCCTTAAAGGGCAGCGTGTTTGTCTTACTACAGACACTTGGACTTCTGTACAAAATTTGAATTACATGTGCCTTACCGCACATTTCATTGACAACAATTGGAAAATGCACAAGAGAATTCTTAATTTTTGTCTTGTTGAGAATCATAAGGGATCCACACGTGGTAAAGGTGTAGAAACATGTTTGCTTGAATGGGGGATAGATAAGATCTTAACTCTTACTGTTGACAATACAAGTTCTAATAGCTTGGTCATTGATTTCTTAAAGAAGAAGACACAAAATAGAAATGAGACTATTTTGCAGTATGACTTTTTACATTTGAGATGTTGTGCACATATTTTAAATCTTATTGTTAGTGATGGATTGAAAGATATGAATGAGTGCATTATCAAGGTTAGGAATGCAGTTAAATATGTTAGATCCTCTCCCCAAAGGTTGAAGACATTTAAGTTGTGTGCTGAGAAAGAAAAGTTGCCTTATAAACATCAAGTTGTGTTAGATGTGGCTACAAGATGGAATTACACTTATGAGATGTTAGGTAGGGCTGAAAAATATCAAAAGGCCTTTGAACGATTAGAGGAGGAAGATTCAAACTTTTTACGTTCATCAATGGAAGATGTGGGTGGTGATGGAGGGAGAAGGATTACTTTTGGGATTCCTACTAGTGATGATTGGGAGAAAGTAAGGTTATTTGTGAAGTTGCTCAAAAACAATTATGATGCCACTTTGCATTTTTCAGGGTCTCAACATGTCACAGCTAATGGTTTTATTATGGAGTTGTTAACGATTCAAGACACTATTGAGTCTGATTGTATTTTGAGTAATGAAATGTTGAGAAATGTGGCTGTGAATAGGATGGCTAAGTTTAAAAAGTACTGGGGCAATATTGATCATATGAACTGTCTATTATTTATTGCATTTGTTCTTGATCCTCGATACAAATTAAAGACGATTGAATTTTCTTTCAATTCAGTTCCTGGTTTGACAGAAAAGGTTAAAGATTCTTTTACTCATCTATATGGTGCGTATGTGAAAATAGATGGAATTAGTAACACACAAGAGAAAAGGAGTCAATTAAATAGCATGGGAAGCAATGATTCTCTGCCTAAGGATATGAAGGCAGCGAGATTGGCGAGTTTTCATAAACATTTGAAAGATTCACAATCTTTGGAAAGTAAATCCGAAATTGATCGATATTTGGGAGAGAGTTTGGAAGATGACAAATATGATTTTGATATACTTTTATGGTGGAAGAAGAATGGAAGTAGATACCAGGTGCTTTCTTTAGTTGCAAGAGATGTCCTTGCGATTCCCGTGTCTACAGTGGCTTCCGAATCAACATTTAGCACGGCGGGACGAGTTATCGATCCATTTCGTAGTTCTTTACATCCTTCTACAGTTGAGGCCCTAATTTACACCCAAAATTGGATTCGTTCATCTCCAATCAGTCTTCGAGAAGCTATGGATCAAATTGAAGATTACGAAAAGCTTGAAGGTGGTATAATTTCATATGCTTTCATTTTTTTATGTAACTTATAGCCTTATTATATATTATTCATACTTGACTACTTGTTTATTGCAGAGATTCATGAAAAAATTGGGAGATTAAAAATGGGGGAAAATGTCATCGAGGAAAATGCAAATGCTAGTTAGTGCAAAAAATCATGCACGTCAAACCTTTGATTTCATTTGTGAGTTTCTATTTTGCTTTCTTGGATGCCATGGATTATTTGCACTGATACTATCACTGGTCCACTGATGTCTGCTAGAGCTAGTCATTTTGTTTAACTTAGGCTTCTGTTACAGTGCAAATACAATGATACTACCACTCCTAGGTTGTTAGTCATTTTGTGATTGACTATTGTAGTCATTTTTGTGAAACTGAATTTTATCGTAATTGGTTCATCTGTCAGGTTCAAAGCCTATTTTATTTAGAAAGGTTATGTCAAACTGAATTTAAGAAATAATTTTTTTTTTGCTTCTCATTTTCTGTTGTAGTATGAATTTATGAATGTAATTGTAGCTTCTAGGTGAAGTATTTTATAAAAAACCGAAAACCGACCTAAACCGATTGGTCGATTTTATTAATATCAAATTTATCATTGGTTGGTTTTCGATTACGATTTGTGTAAAAGCCGACCGTGCTGGTTTTGTATTTAATAATCTTAAAAACCGACCGCGAACACCCCTATATTAACTTTTATAACTAATAAATTTTAATTCATATTGCAATTTAAGTATTCAAACATTAAGTTGTTGTTTTTTATAATTGTAGAATCCGATATTACATGTGACAAATGATAGCATTATCACAAACTTTCATGAAAATGAGGTTTACCATACTTTATTGAAGATGAGATTCATTTTGAATTTGTCAGTTGATGCAAACATTTTGATTTGTGATGTTTTTTGGACTTTAGACTTTGGTTCTAGAGAACTTTATATGTTGCTAGATGATTTTTGATATTATTTGTACTTAAGACTTTGGTTTATATTTCTAGATTCATGAATCATGAAATTGTAATTGGTGTCATAGGCTTGCAACAAAATATGAGTCACATGGATAAATTTGATATCCATGGAGAACATCCAAAATCTGATGGATAGAATAAGAATTTAAATTTTTTATCCGTAGTATATGGATACACATATGGATACATTATTTTTATTTAGTATTGGATATGGATTTTGAGAATCCGATATGATGCCATATCTACTTCCTTATATGGTAGTAGTATGCAAGAAGAATGAAAAGTGGTGTGTATGCATGGACTTTACAGAGCTCAACAAAGCATCGACTTCATGGACCTCTTTTGTAGGGGAGAATAATGGAGTAACATCATGATCAAGCATTGTCTTAGAAGCTTACGACCTACAACTCTCCCAGAAGTGAAGAACGTGTCAAGAATCAAGGAAAACCACTACCATTGAGGAGGTTTATAAAAAACAACATCAACAGAAGTAGAATGCTAGGAATCGTGTCAAAAACAGACCTAATGTCTCAAAACTTAATCTCTTTTAGGATGACTCCGGTCATCATTTATTTTTTTTCTTACCTCCTAGATTAGTTCAAACACTTCCGAGTGATAGTCTAAGTGGCTATGTTAGATTTAATATGTAAAACATGTTTTTTCATGCACTCTGGTGTAGCATTCAAAGAAATTTCAATGCATTCTAGGATGTATTATTTTTCATTAACTTATTAGAAGCTCTTGCATTTTGGTGTTTGAGTTTCTATTACTGCTTTTTAAGTGACGCTAACACATTGTATGGGAAGATGGGAGGGGACGGAAAGAAAATTTTGAAGGGATGGGAGGTAAGTGAAAATTAATTTTCACTATTCTTGTTTTGATAGTAAAAAAACAATGGACGAAAAGTGAAAAGGTGTATTTTCGACTGTCTGTGAGATAAAAATAGAATTACTATTTTATCCTTAGAAAAAGTTACTTTGAGGGCAAATAAATAATTTGGAAAAAAAAAAAACCATCGCAAATGTTGTCTCCAGTTGCAACTTTTTACTGACAATCGGTGGGGCCCACGCTACTTTGTCTTCAACAACCAATTTTCCTCCCAGTTTTGGGTGGAAAAAAGGGCGGGCCCCTACAACTTTTTTCCTTCCATTTTTGTTTTTCTCTTTTTCCCTCTCTCTTTTCAAACTACCTTAATTTTCATTTTTCCTTCATTTTTTCCTCAATTTTTTTTTCTTCTCTTTTTCCTTCCTCTTCCAAACAATACGTAAGGAAATATTGAAGTCATTTTCATTAAGACAAAGCCAAAACCAAGTGGTTTAGTATTTTTCAAACTAAACACAGATCACTTGGTTGGAAGTTAGATAATCACACATTTTCTACATATTCTTTGAACTAACAACAAGTCTTAACACTTGATCGGTTCCAATCAGTCAAATTTCCAAATTGTTCAATCTTGTTTCCGATTAACCATTTAGTCGGCCTATTTTTAATGATATTCTGGTGCCACATGATATTCTGGTGGAGTATTTTCTGGTGGAGTTCGTGAACTGCTGGTACCACCGCAGGTCTCTTGTGGCAAATGATCCCATCCCGATCACTGAAGGACGACATTCAATGGGGTGATTCTTCTAGTTTTCTTCGTAATTCTAGATAGTAGCTACATGTAGAGTCATGGGCTCATATCTTGTCCTAAATAAGCCACATGGACCTAGTAATAGCTGCCAAAAGTGCGCTGTCAGTTCGGCGAGAGAGAGCATCATCAATGATATTTTCCTTGCTGGGTCGATAATGAATCTCAAATTCAAAGCCCAATAGTTTAAATATGAATTTTTGTTGCTCCGGGGTGACGATCCGTTGCTCCAATAAATGTTTGAGTGGTTGTTGGTCAGTAAAAATTCTGAACTTGCGGGCAATCAAATATGGTTGCCATAGGCGAATAGCTTCACTTACGGCCAACATCTCCTTTGAGTAAACGGACCAGCCACGCTTCAGTCGTCCCAATGTCTTGCTAAGGTATGCCAAGGTCGCCATTTTGTGTAAGAACTGCCCCAATTCCATCATCACACTCATCCATATGTACTTCAAAGATCTCTTTAAAATTTGGCATTGCCAGAACTAGTGTGTGAGTCATTGCATCCTTGAGAGCTTGGAAAGGTGACAGGCTTGTGGGATTCCAGCCAAAATTTCCTTTCTGCAACATGTCAGTTAATGACTTGGCTATGAGTTCATAATGTTTCACAAATTTTCTATAATATCCCGTTAGCCCGAGGAACCCTTTGAGTGCCGAGATGAATTTAGGTTGGGGCCAAGATTGCATGGCTTCAATTTTTCGTTGGTCCACTTTTAGTCCATCACGAGAGATTATGTGGCCTAAATACTCGAACTCCTCTTGCGCGAAAGCGCATTTGTAAGGCTTAATAAAAACCTTTTCGTTACAATATCTCAAGCACTACCCACAGGTGTGTTACATGGTCAGCCCAATTGTTAGAGTAAACTAAAATATCATCAAAGAAAACAAGTACGAACTTTCTTAATTGTGCAGAGAAAATGTGATTCATGGCAAACTGAAATGTAGATGGAGCATTGCTAAGGCCGAAAGACATTACCAAATACTCATAGTGGCCATTGTGAGTCCGAAAAGCTATCTTGTGGATGTCAGTTTCTTGAACTCGGACTTGGTAGTACCCGGCTCGAAGATCCAATTTAGAAAAAACCTTGGATCCTTGGAGTTCATCAAACATATCGTCCACCGTTGGGATAGGAAATATATCCTTGATAGTTGCTTCATTCAAGGCCCTATAATCATTACAGAACCGTCATGATCCATCCTTCTTTTTAACGAGAAGCATTGGAGATGAAAAAAGAGCTGTTGCTGGGACGGATTAACCCTTGTTGTAGCATCTCGGACAATTGTTTTTCTATCTCATTTTTTTGAAAGTGAGCATAAGGATATGAGGGCACATTAACGGCCTTGGTTTCATCTTGCAATGGTATCCTATGATCAAAAGATCTCTTTGATGGAATGGTCCTAGGTTATTCTATCACCATTTTGAACTCCCTTTGAAGTTCTTGAATTTTATACGCATAAGATTTAGGCTCTTGCCCATGATCATAGGTCCCAGCATTTACTTGTTGAATGGAAAAGCATTGACCCCCACTTCTCCAAATCTTCTCAAATGAGTTTGACGTCATTAGCTTCAGGTCTTCAACTGCATTCGCTGCTAACTTGATCCATTGCTTGCCCCATTGAAACTCCATTGTCATATTTTTGTAGTCGGATACTACACGACCCAACTCACATAACCATTGTATGCTCAACACAATATCAAACCAACTTAATGGCATGAAAAATAAATCCACTTTCATATGTATTTCTTGTAGGCAGATTCGGCTTCTTAGGCATGCTTCCTTGCATCAAAGATGGTCTCCATTTATGACCCGAACTTCAAAAGGTTCTATCGAAGTGACTTCGAGCTTCAGTGATTTGGTAACCTGATTATTGCCCTAAATTATGTGATGAGCCATTGTCAATGAGCATTGTTACAAATTTGTTATTTACACGGCTATGTGGCCGAACGGTTCGTGGCCCTTTTACACCATCCAATGCATGTAGTGAAATTTTTGGGTGTTCAGGTTCAGAAGTTATCCTTTCCTCATCTGCATCTAAAATCAGATCCTCTTCAGTGCATGCTTTGATCATAAATGACTGGGGTACTTTACAACGATAACCGAGAATGAACTTCTCGTTGCAGTTGAAACAAAGCCCATTTTCTCACTTTTTTTTGCATTTCCTCTCATATTAACGCTTAACGCCTGGCGGTAAGGGCTTGGTTACTGAACTCGTAGGCTTGCTGGCTATATTTTTAGTGATAGGAGTCAAGGATCGACACTAGTCTAACCTCCATCCACGGCGAACATCCGTCAAATGTTCATCTTCCAATCTTGCTAATTCAATGACCTTGCGAACTGATCGAGGCTTGGCCGCCTTGATTTTTTTTGCCAACTCAGGTTTGAGACCCCCTATAAAGGTCCCCACGAGGGCATTTTTAGGCCATCCATGCACTAGCATGGTGAGTCGTCCGTATTCTTTTAAATAGTCATGTAAGTCTCTAGTCTGTTTGATTCGTGAAAAAGGCTCGTCATGGTCTACATAGCCAGTGGGGCAGAATCTCGCCATCAATTCTCTCTCAAAATCCTTCCATATGATTGTCTTGTGTTTCTTGTAGTAGAGTCGACGGACCTATTGGCACCACCGATTTGCCTCTCCTTCCAAGAAAAATGAGACATATTCCACTCGTTTATTTGCTTTGTTTCTTTGGAAATTGAAAAATTATTGAGCTCAACTCAGCCATGAAATTGGATCTTCGCCTTTGAATATTGGAAAGTCATTTTGGGTTTTTTTTCCCTTGAAAGACTTCTTTGATTTCTCCTCGTCTTCACTGGTAGAGGAAGAGTCCTCTTCGCTGCTAGCATCACTGTTGGAGAGACTTTGGACAGTGGACCCAAAGGACTGGTTGTCCCTGCTCCGGTTTCTTCTCCCTTTTCCTCCTTTTTTTTCTCTCGTAACATTTCGGCCATTTGATCTAACCGCTACTACATCTCCATGTTGAAGGCCTATATGTGAGTCTCTAGAGCTTCAATCCCCTCTTTTTGTGACATTCCAAGATTGTGTGGGATTCAAAGGAAAATTTTGCTCTCAATGAAAGCTCCAATGATGAATCTTGAACCTTTCTTGGCCCAATTAACCTTTAAACTCGAGTATGCAATGTTAACAAGTTTGAGATAATAATCTCATTTTTGATATTATTTTTAGGAATGCTCAATATCACGAGTACATGCATATTTATACTCTACTAATAAAGCAACAAATAACAAAAATAAATATACTCTAGGCCAACATCATAGCTACCATTTATTGCTCATAAGATTAAGACATTAAAGATGAGATTCTATCAAGCTAACAAATCTCCTTGCTTCATTATTCACAGTCTCAACCATTATTGTCACCCACAATATTATTATCAATATCTTCCATAATTGTTGAATCATTGACTACTTGATTAATTCCAATAACTGCTCCCATGTCACCTTGGTAGACCCCAAGCCCATTATGACACCCAATAATGCATTCATGCAAGATATTCACACTATCTCCATTTCGTGCATTTGCTTTGGTTTCTTTGATACGTAAGCGCTAGCCCTCTTTTAAGCATTTTTCAGGTTACGCCCTTAGTCTTCATTAGTGGACTTTTGCCCTTATAAAGAATATTTTATATCCCACATCTATCGATGTGGAATTCTTACACTCTCCCACACTTGTAGATTGAGTTATACCACAGATCCAATAAGTGAAGTAAAAGTCATATTCAAGAGTTCAACTAGACCGAACAACCTCGCTCTGATACTATGTTGTAAATTTCACAATCCCCACACACTAACAAGAACAAGTGAAGTAGATGTCATATTCAAGAGTTCAAACTAGACCGAGCAACCTAGCTCCGATATCATGTTGAAATTTCCACACACAATACACGCAAATAATATTGTCTGCTTTGGATTGTCCTGTTCCTGAGGATACATCGGGCCCGCACAATTTTGTTTCACCTCAGCTCTAGCAAGTGGGTTTGGACTCCACTCACTAAACTTGTGAAAAGGCATTGTTGGTGGTTAAAGTGGGTTTAATTGTTTATAAACAAATCAAACTCTCCCACATCTTTCTATGTAGGATTCTAACAATTCGCGACTTGTCAACATGTCTCATAATTTTTTTTTTGTAATTTTCCATTGTGGGTGCAGCATATTGTGGATGTTGATGTAAGCTCTTTTGGTTTTAATTCTAATGGAAATTTCTAGTATAAAAAAAAGTTGGTCTGTCTGGTATAATCATCCTTTGTCATTTCTTATTTTTTTTTTCACTCTGGACGGCCTAGGCCCAGATAGAGATGCTACAATGAACATAGCCCAAAAATACAAATGGACTCTTTGCGTCATTTCTCTTTCTGTTAATCAACCTACTAGGCCGAAAGCCTACAACAACTCGATAGGCCCAAGCATGAATCTCAAAGACCCAGCCCAACTCTTTTTTGTCGACTTGCTATGTAATAACTGCCATCCGCAACCACCGTTGCTCACAGTGGGAGCCAGGCTGCGTAGCAACCAAACTTGAAACGACCAAGGGCATTCGGGTCACTTCACCGGAGAATTTAATTTCCTTATATATTGAAACGCACAGTTTTGTATTTCTCATAAATTAAATTAAAAACCAATAAGGAAGAAACAAAAAACAATTCGCGGTTTCCCAGGATTTCTCTCTCTACTTCTCGCTGAGGAGGTGTTGTCCAAGTAGTGCTAAATAGCCCAAGTTTTGTAACCCAACAATTAACCCAAGTCTACATGTCATGCTTTGTAAGCAAATGACATGGAAAATTAAAATTTTAAAAAATAAAATATCTCATTTGAAAAACTCACAGCACATATTTTTATTTTTATTTTCTTAAACAAAATTTTAAAACATTTTATCTCTTAAAATACATATTAGATTTCAAAAAAAATTACATATCCATAATCAGCAAGTAAAGATCTATCCAACAAGATCTATCATCGATAGGTTTTAATCACTCATTCTTAATTACATTGTTTTTAATTACATTGTTTTTAATTACATTGTCTTTAATTACATTGTTTTTTTTGTACTAATATGTTGATTACGTAGTTTCTAATGTTTATTTATAGGTACCGATATGAGCTCGTATATCGAATTTTCATACTGTAACCTAAACAATAAATGTTAAACCCTAAGAGGAACGGATTCGCTAAACCCTAACGGGATCGTGTATCGGATTTTCATGCTGTAATCCAAACAATAAGTGTTATAAACCCCAAGGGGAACGGATTCGCTAAACCCTAACGAGATCGTGTATCGGATTTTCATGCTGTAATCCAAACAATAAGTGTTATAAACCCCAAGGGGAACAGATTCGCTAAACCCTAACGGGCTCGTGTATCGAATTTCAATTTTGTAACCTAAAAGACTCATATTCACTAAACCTCGACGAATTCACTACAAAATCATAAATGTCTCAAGTGCTAAACCTTAGGGTCCTAACTATTATACTCTGACGGGTTCATATACTCAACGTAATTTCAATAAAAAGGCAAAAAAATAATGAATATATATTATACTATCATAATATAATAAAATTTCAGCTCGAATAAACACTTTAAACATAATATATATGAATTACATTATTTTTAAAAATAATGTAATTGAAAAAACGCGATAAAAACTATCGACAATGGGTCTTATTAGAAAGAGTTTTACACGCTGAGTTCGAATATGTAATTTTTTTTGAAATCTAACATGTATTTTGAGAGATAAAACGTTTTAAAGTTTCGTTTATAAAAAAAATAAATAAAAATAGATTTTTAAAAAAGTCCAACATGGCACACCAACATGGAATGCCATGTAGATTTGGGTTGATTTGGGCTAATAAAAGTTTGGGTTCTGAAACATTTTTGGTGTTGTAAAGTGTAGACGCAGCTCTTCTTCTGACCGCCGTCCATTCTCTCTCTACGTTCTTTCTCTCAAACATGGCGTCCGACAATTTTACCGATAAGAACTCCGTCTTCAGAAAGCTTAAAGCCAAATCGGAAAACAAGGTCCGTTTATTGTTGTCTGTTTTACGTGTCCGTTTTGTTTTGGCGATTCTTTTGTTTTCTCCGCGTAGATCTGAACCAGATCTGGAAATTCTGTTATTTGATATCGGTAATGATGTTCCGTTTCGTGGTGTTTTTGTTCAGATGTGTTTCGATTGCAATGCGAAGAACCCGACATGGGCGTCCGTTACGTACGGGATCTTCCTTTGCATCGATTGCTCTGCCGCGCATCGCAGTCTCGGCGTGCACATCAGCTTTGTTAGGTAATTTGATTTTGTTCCTCTTTTTGTGTTTAGTCCTGATTTGAGTTTGACATGTTCATGCAATAGAGGCATAAATCGATGTGGTTCTTCTGTTTCCTATGCTAGGGTGTGATGGGTGTCCAAATTAGTATTTTCTCTATTCTATTTGAGAACATAAAATTGTCATTAATTTTTTTCGAAAGCTCCATTGGAGGGCTGGGTTGATACCTTCACCGCTACCATTAGTACTTCACAACCCGGGCAGTTGTGATTACTTTAATAGCCATCTCAAACAGATTCATTTTCCAGTCACAATAAATGATGATATGATTATCAATCCATCCGGGCATCATTACCATTTACAATTTTTTATATCTTAAAAACTCTTGGTTTTCAACTTTGCATGCAATTGAGGTTGTAATTTTAAGGATTCCTCGCCCCCAGCAAAGTCAGGCATAGAAGTTCGGAGAATTATGATTTGCTATTGGAATTACATAATGGATAGGAAAAAGTATGGGAAATGCCACTGAACTTTGCGTTTTGGGTCATTTGGCTCCTAAACTTTTTTCAGGCCAAAATGACCCCTCAACTTACAAAAACGGGCCACGCCCCTGAAGCCATTTTCTGTTAAATATGGCTGAAGTGTATTTATAAAAAAAAAAAATCCATGTGGATTCAAGCAACACATGAGCGATGCTGACACATAAGCGACACCTGTACATTACTAAGCAATATTTAGCCGTTTAGAAATGGGGCAATTATGCCCTTGTATTATGAAAAATGGGTCAAGTAAACCCCCAAAGTTATGGCAAATGGTTTAAATTATTTTTTTAATTGATTTTGAATCTTGGATTTATGAAATAATGTGAAAACCATCTAGGGAATTTTTCTTTTTAATTTAAATGTTCTTTGCTTGCTTAAGTAACAATTACCCTAATTTGTCAATCCAGAAGTTCCAGAAAAAAAAACGAAATCTGATTTTCTTAGCTATGTATAAATGCATTTTTAAAGTCTCTTCAATGTTCGCTTTGACCTTGACCTGACTCTTTTTAGGGATAGTACTTGTAGCCATCAGTTTCTTTCCTTGATGCATACTCATGTTCTATTCGTTGTTTTGCCCTTTAGCTTTTACTTTGATGACATCAAATTGTAATCACAGACAATATGCATTATATTTATGTACTATGTAGGTCAACAAATTTGGACTCGTGGACTCCTGAGCAATTGAAAATGATGAGCTATGGGGGAAATAACCGTGCACAAGTTTTCTTTAAACAACACGGATGGAATGACGGAGGAAAAATTGAGGCCAAGTATACATCAAGAGCTGCTGATTTATATAGGCAGATACTTTCAAAAGAAGTTGCTAAAAGTATGGTGGATGAGGCAAGTTTACTGTCTTCACCCATCTTTTCTCAGTCTGCCCAAGCAACTAATGGATTTCCTGATGTAAAGATCAGTGACAGTGACGTTCCTAAAGAGAGTTCCTTAGGAAAGCAAGAACCGTCCGAACTTGTGCCTTCGCCAAAAGTTTATCATACAACAACTGTCAGTTCTATGAAGAAACCTTTTATTTCAAAGAAAACTGGGAAGTCCAGTGGATTGGGTGCTCGAAAGCTTACGACAAAGGTTTTCTTTCCCTCTACTTTGTGAACAAGTCAATTATGGAAATGGGATATTTTTGAGATATTCTGATTTTGTTTATTCTTCTGGATTATTCTTTGGTACTTTAATTCCGTTAATTCAAATTTGTTATTTGCAGCCGAGGGAAGATCTCTATGATCAAAAGCCGGAAGAGCCAGCAATTCCTGTTGCTTCTTCAACTAACACTTCAACTCACTCTTCAACTGCTAGTTCTTCTTTTACATCTCGCTTTGAGTATGTCGATACCATCCAACCTGCTGAGTTGAGTAATTCTGGCCCGCAAGTAATTAGCCATGTATCTCCACCAAAGTCTTCCAGCTTCTTTGCTGACTTCGGAATGGAAAGTGGCTTCCAGAAGAAAGCAAGCTCAAATTCCCTGAACGTGCAAGTATGCCACATCATAATTTTTGTGTGCTTCTAGATGACTAAAAATTATGATTAGGCTAACTTTTGTATGAAAATGAAAGCTGTTCACTTGCACCGACACTTAGACCATGGATGCTATGGCAATAAAAAGACTTGCTTAGTTTAGGACGCCAACCAGATAGTCTGAGTGCATACACATTAAAATGCTGGTAAATACTTCATTACTTTGCATATGCACAAACATGAAGATGTGATGTTGATCTTTACAATGGCGAATATGCTATGTCTCATATATTTTGTTTGGACTTTTTGAAAGATAATATATTTTTCATGTATTATCTACCTCATTATAATATGGTGTATAAAGAGCATATAGTTAAGTATATGTGGAAGACATGTGCCCAAATATGAAAAACTGATCTTGATATTTGATTGTTTTATTTGCAATCTTCATACTTTGCTGATGAATCAAATTTTGTATCTAAGTATTGCACTGTCTATTCAATCTGTAATCACACTTTATAGGTAATTATACGTGGAAGTTTCCTCACATGGTTGTTAGTTATTTAGTGCTCCTGGCACATGAAATAATTGTATGGAAGAGTGAAGGTTGAAGCTCAATTTTCAATGATTTGGCTTGAAGACATATTGAGAACTACTGAAATGGGCCATCTGGCTAATGATTAAGTTTGAGTATTAGGGTCTTGTTGATTGGAGCTTGTTGAAGTGGATTTGTATAGCATTTTATGCATTCATCATGATGATCTCTTTATCGGACAAGAGCTGTGTGTTTGTGTCTTTGAGTGAAGAGCCAGGCATTATCCTGGGAAGAAGCATATATGGGCTTCCTTACTTAGAAATATTCTTGGCTTTAATGCCAAAATATTTTCTTAACCATGTTCTGAAGTGTTTTGGTTCGTCCTGTTTGTGTTGTTGAGGCAAAGCTGTAGTTTTGAATTGTGCTTATGTGGCTAGCTTTAGTACGTATTTCTCTTTCATGACTTGCAGGTAAGAAAAGGGAACACCATTTCTTAGGTGTTCTATGTTTGAATTTAAAAAGTATTGAATTTTTTTAAGGTTCCATTTGTTTGTGTGTCTTTAATTTTCCTCTTCGTAAGTAAATACTTATTTGTTACACATACGTTATAGCTTTGATAAGAGGCACTGCTGTTGCCTACTGTCAAATAATTCCTACATTTGCCCCCCTCCTGAGTTTCATAAATTATGTATTGTAAATTTGTATGCAGCTCTATGGAAGTGATGGCTGGCCATTAATATTTAGCATTTCTCTAAAGAATTTGCTTTGAAGAATATATTATCTCAGAACTTAAATGCTGTTATATTTGCTTTCACAGGAGTGGCTATGTTTATGGTGCCACTAGCGTTGACATCATATTTTTTGATGAAATTCCGACAAATTGAATTCCTTGTTTTTTTTTTAGTTTTAATGTTCACGTGTTAAAAGCGGATATTGTTTATTTTTAATTCCTGATGTCATAATTGCATGACATGGTTGGTGCTTTGGTTTTGTGTGCAATTTAATTGTCTTTGTGCCTCTTACATCCTTTTGTTATCTTCTTCAGGAAACTGATGAGGCACGAAAGAAGTTCTCAAATGCAAAATCTATTTTTTTTTAGTTTTAATGTTCACATGTTAAAAGCGGATATTGTTTATTTTTAATTCCTGATGTCATAATTGCATGACATGGTTGGTGCTTTGGTTTTGTGTGCAATTTAATTGTCTTTGTGCCTCTTACATCCTTTTGTTATCTTCTTCAGGAAACTGATGAGGCACGAAAGAAGTTCTCAAATGCAAAATCTATTTTTTTTAGTTTTAATGTTCACATGTTAAAAGCGGATATTGTTTATTTTTAATTCCTGATGTCATAATTGCATGACATGGTTGGTGCTTTGGTTTTGTGTGCAATTTAATTGTCTTTGTGCCTCTTACATCCTTTTGTTATCTTCTTCAGGAAACTGATGAGGCACGAAAGAAGTTTTCAAATGCAAAATCTATTTCATCTGCACAATTTTTTGGGGATCAGAACAAAACTGCTGATGCCGATGCACAAATGTCTTTGCAGAAGTTCTCAGTATGTGCTCAAATTATAACGGACTGAAAATTATTTTTATCTGCTTATTTTTTTCCTTGAAGTTCTTTGTCTTGTTTAATGTAAAATGTTTTCAATTTCTGGTTTGCTCTAATTTATATTTGCTATCAATATACGAATAGAAATGATGTAGCGTTTAATGCAACCTGCTGTTGCATCTGTTACCTTGTTAGCCTAAATCAAGGTTTTGACTTCTAGGGTAAGAATGAGTGTTTTGGTCCAAGAATATTTTCTTGGTAGTTTCCTTCCTAGAAGTATGGATGCAGTTTTCTTTATATTCCATGTTTTATTTGTAATATTATTGATTTTATTTTATTGGAATGACTCCTTTTCACCCATTGGTTCTTGTTTTATTATTAGGCCTTTGTATATCCCTTAATTTCTCATTTCAAGTTTGGGTTTTCATTAATTAGCTTCCTATTAAATGTTCTAACCTAACCATATGCATTATTCAATTCTCTGAAAATAAATGGTTTTGGAGGATAATAAATATGAACGCTTTGGTTCCCTAGCGTCTTTTCTCTTTGCACCTTTTTCTTTTTTGCTACGTAAACTTGCATTACTATCATTAGTGATGATCAACCGTTATCGAGTATTCTACATCAATTAACTAAACCTAATTCTTACTTATTAGTGTCTTGAACTCACTCTGTAATCTGTATTCTGCTCCCTCTATAACCAGTATATCCATCAGAAACAGTCCTCAATATAAGGCAATTTTGCTGTCATGCCACTACATTTCAGCAGTTAAATTCTGTGTGTCCATTCTCTATTCCATCATCAAATCTCAATTGATTCAAACCAAATTGTTCCCACATCCTAAATTTACTCTTCCAATAGCTCTTAAAGGCTTGGCAAAAGGTAATTCTCAACTAATTATCTTCCAAAAGCCTTCATGATGATGAAGGTGCCCATGACGAGTTTTGAGCCCTCAAATCCTTATTTACTACTCCTAAGGGAAAATCCAACAAAGGATGCATATGAGTATGCAAAATCATATCTACCAAAATGCATACTCATTTTTAGTTTTTTTCATTCCAACAAGGAATGAATATGAGCATGTAAAATTGCATCCTCTCATTTCAGTTTCCAAATATACAAACTCAAGTAGGAGAGAGAGTGAGTTTGCATATTTTTGAGAGAGTAAAAGTGAGTTAGTTAATTTGAAAATCATTGTTGGAATGAAAGAGTTTTGAGAGTTTGTAAATGAATATGTAAACTACTTTTTGAGTATTTATAGTACATTTTGGAAACTCATTTTACATATCATTGTTGGAGATGCTTAACTCTCCATGAAACATTGACAGGACATTCTTAATTCAATTGTTAGTTATATCTTTCTGCTCGGTTTCAGCAAAATTTTAAAACAAATGGCATGCATAAAAAAGTTTAACAACTCCTGTGCACAAGGCTTCGGTAGTGGGCAGGGTAAGGAGACATACAAGATCTACGCACACTTTACCCACATAATATGTGGAGTGGCTGATTCTGGTAGATATTTTAACCTCAAAAGTTGGTGGGGATTCAATGCGGTGTATTTCTTGACATGGCTCTGAGGTTTTCTTTAGCTGGTCCCAAGTGATGAGCAAGAAGTTGACTAGATTGTTAATAAGTTAATATGGATACTTGGAGTTTGGTGGGGGAGAAACGTTGGACATAATTACACCAGTTGTTGAGGCTAGTAGGAAAGTTAAATAGAGTTACATCAAGGACATGCTCAGTTTACTGACCCTTCTACTTGTCCTAATCTTTCTTGTTTATGTTTAGGTAGTAATGGTTCAAATTTTTATGGGAGAGGAAGACCAATATTCTAGCGTTTGCATTTCACTCAGTTTGTCTCCCATATCATCCCAGAGTAAGAAAACCCAAAAGACAAAAACCTAATGTTCTACGTACCATCTTGTTGATTTTTGTAAACCATTTAATTATGGATTGTTCAAGGTTTGCTATGCGTTCCTTATGATTGTTGATTGTCCGGCATTAATGTCCACGTAATTTGCAGGGTTCCTCAGCAATTTCTAGTGCTGATCTTTTTGGCCACAACTCTGAAATATCCCTTGATTATGCTGCAAGTGACCTTATTAACCGGTTCTCATTCCAGGTATGACGGATTGCTAGCATTTGTTATTTGACTAGATAATCAGAGGTGCAGCATTTTTTTGTTGTTGTTGATCTTATCAGTGTGCTCTCAGTTTTATCTGTATAAAACTAAGTCAGTGTCATTTGAGGAGGATATAGACAATTCACTTCGTCCTTTTTGACTGGGTATTTTTACTTAGTATTCTCTTTTGTTTATAGATGAAATTTAGTGCACTTACCATATTATCATTCAAATTAGAAATAAAATTTACGATAATGTAATTGGATTTATGTTTGGACATCATGGGGGTGCTTAACTGTTGAGTTTTTTAATCCCCCTCTTTTTTCTTCATTTTTCTTCAGGCACAACAGGATCTCTCTTCTCTGAAGAACATTGCAGGAGAGACAGGGAAGAAGCTTAGCTCCTTGGCATCGAATTTAATGAATGATCTTCAGGACAGAATCATATGATAAATCATGTGTTTTATGTTCAGACCGAGGAGTTTTATTTCATTACCGATCCAATTTCTTGTGTAGTCAATGTAAAATGGGTTAATTATAATTTTTTTTCCCTGGGGTTCGAAGACCTTTTATTTCTTCTCCAGGCTTGTACAACTTACTGGTTTTTTATTGAAGCTTAGGTACTTGAGATTGGTTGTATTTTAGATTTCTATTAAGTAATCGTACTCCTAATGGAATATTAATTATCCTTAGAATTTTGCGGATCAAAAGAAGCATTCCTTGGATTCCAGTTCTTTGATACATCACCCGAGTAAATTCTTGACGATGTGGATTGTGAGAGTATAATGCATTCTAACGCACTTATCTCGTAGAAGCAGGAACAGAAACTTATGGATACTGTGGATGCAGCAATTGCTCCAGGACCTGATGGAGCAAGTGAGTTTGGAGGCGACTCCCTCATCGTTGACGTCTTCAGTGCCACCCAGGGCTACAGATGAACGAATGTTGGGGGATAATTATTTTTGTTGTACACATTCTCGTTAAAGAGATGACTGCACCCCCAGGGTCTTGACAGAGTTGTTTAGAGTGCTGGTCTTGGTCCCTCGACACCATTGAAATCCCGAAGTTTAGATGTAGATTATGGAGGGTCTTCAGGTAGAGGAGTTTACTTCTGTGAACTGTCTAATTTTGATGTTTACTGGTTTTTATAGAATCCAATTTACGTGTACACGGTCCATCTGAAGGTGGGGAAACAATTAAATAATACGAAACCATTGAGGAAATTAAGTGGATTAGGTTTAAAATGAGGGTTATAAATTGGGGAAACGAAACATATTCCTTCTGTCGAAGTCATGGTTGAAGAGGGGGCTTGGGACAACTGTCCTAGTTAGTATGTGGATTGTTTTTTGCTTCCTATCTTCGTCTGACATTGCAGATTTCGTACTTAGTTAATGACAGTGCTTGTCTTCATCAATAAACCCTGATGCCATTGGCCAGCTAATGAAATTCAGATACTTTGTGCAATGTAGTCATTGATTAAGTTTAGAGATTAGCATAATCTTTTGGCATATTATTATGACAGCAGGCCCTAGTTAATATCAAGAGGGTACAATGCAGACTCTTCTAGTTTAAATCCCCGATTTTTTGTTAGTTTCTCAACGACCTTGTTGGAACCACTATTTTAGAACCCAAATGGCTTTACCATTGATCCTTCCCTCACATTTTCGTAGATTAGTTTTATGGGTGTATTTATGATCATACAAGAAGAAGGTGGCCTCCTAGACATGACAAAGCCTAACAGGAATGGAAAAAGCATCGCAGTTGAAGCTCCCGAATCATGGGAACTGCCAGGTTCGAGTGCTAGTGCTGCTAATTCTAGGCATGTAGTGATAGTGATGGATGGGATGAAAGAGTTCATCACAGAGCCACTTGAATGGGCTCTTAAGAATGTTATCTCAGCTGGTTGGACCGTCACACTCCTAGGTGTCATGCCTTGGCTAAACATTCCTCGTGAGTACATGCACATAAAATCTTCTTCTGTTTTCTTCTGTTTGTATCAGTGCGAATAGTAACTAGCTAGCTAGCTAGCTTATTGGGTCCGCTTGAATATGGTGTGTAGTCTCTACAAAAACGTGGCTCGATGTTTGGCCGATGGAATTCGAAGATCTGAAAGAGAAAAGCGAGTGGATTAGCGATGCCAAATACCTTAAGCTCCAAGCAGTGATTGATATCTGCAGAAAATATGGGGTAATTGTGAAATCCAATTGAGATATTTCTTAATAATTTGGTCAATTACTCTTTGTTCAATTCACTACAAGTGCAGGTAGTTCCACAAAAGGAGGTGGTGATGGGCTATCCCCTGCGATTGCTTACCGCCGAGAAAATTTCTAGCCTTTCTGCAACATGGGTGGTCTTTGATAGGTATAGAAGTTGAATCAAGGACACTAATCAGGTTTTTAGAATCGATTGTCACTGTCTTGAGTATTAGCCAATTAATGATGTTGTGTGCTTACAGGCATCACAGAAAGCATAGAGAATTCTTTGCAGAAAAGATCCCATGTAACATGGTGATGATGAATGACAATGGAGAGGTAGACATAATCAGAGGCCGAACTCAACTAATTGATAACGGAGAGTTCACTCCAGGAGAATCACCGGTATCTTTCGTGCCAACTCCAGAGCTGATGCTTTTTGAAGGGAATTCTCAAGGAGAATCAATCGTTTATGATGTGTGTGACATTGGTTTTAATCGAAATTCGGTTTTCATTACTGCTCCATCCGTCCCATAAAAATCGTATTGCTTCTTTTTTTACACAGATTGAGAAAATTTAATTAATGTATTGAGAAAATTAAATTTTACATGCATACTTTCTAATATATCTTTAATTAATGAATATTTTTTTTATAGTACAAATAGTTATAGAAAGATGAAAATGTTTGAAAGATCATGAAACACATTAAATAAGAGTTTTTTAAGAATTTAATTAATTAATTATATTCTAAAAATTGAAACTATACTATAATTTGGGACAAATAAATATAGAAAGTATGATTATCTTTACGAGATGAAGGAAGTATTATATAGGTACACAAAGAGTTGTGCACAAACCCCATTGTGAGCGAGTACGGAGACATACTGAATTTACATAGACCTTACCCCTCAGTCAATCATGCATTGCATCTTGTCGCATTTATGTGTTGATATATTTTTCCTTACAGAGCATTTGGCTTACTCCCTTTTTTTGACTCATTTTTTTAGGTGAGCAAAGTATTGAAGATCAGTCCAGAAACACAAGATGAAATAGCTGGGCGCACATCTAAGACTGTGAGGAGTGGGTGTGTTTAGTTTGCATATTTAAGTCTATATGTACTAAGCATACTTTTCATGTACTGACACAATAATGTTGTTGTCTTAGTTTGCAATATGTAATAATCCACATGTATTAAAGTCGCCCTTCTCTCTCCCCTCCCTTCTCTCTCTCTGGTTTCTTCTTTGCAGGTCTGGCGATTGGGAGGGGAGGAGACGTTGATCTCCTCCCCCTCCCCCACCCCCACCCCCACCCCCACCTCTTCTCCCTGTTCTTTCTTCCACCTCCACCTCTCCTCCCCCACCCTCACCTCCACCCCCACCTCCACCTCCATCTTCACTCCCTTTTCCTTTCCTTTTACTGTTTTCAATAAATTGGAGACGAAATTCTCATGGATCTCTGCAGATCATATGTATTTGTAGCGGAAATTGCAAAGCTGGCCTCCATTTTCTCAGATCTGGTTTTGGGCTGGTCTTATCGGACTGATGCAGCTGTTGGCGCCCATCTTATTGTGTATTACCCATGATATGGTAGCAATGTCTAGATCTGGCCTTTTTAGGCTTTCTAAGGATGTTTCCTTTGTATTTTCGACTGCAGTACTATTTTTGTAGTTTTCTTTGACTGTTTACTCTTCTCTGTGTTGATCTCCCCTGTGTGGGAGTTGTTGTTCTCACTTTGGGTGAGTAGTGCTGCCTCTTCAGGAGGCTTATTCTGCCTTGTTCGAAGGCTTGTATCTCTCTTTGGAGAGTTTGTTTAATGAAATGTTATTATTCTAAAAAAAAAAAAAAAAAAGGCTAGTGACTTTTGACTTGTGTGGGATTGACATTTATGCATTGTTGTAAGTTTGATTTGGGAGCATATTTTGCATATTATTATTATTCATTTTTCCTCAATGAATATCTCTAATATATAGGAGTATTGGGTTTGGTTTTGATTAATGAAGAAATCACTTGTCCGAGAGAGAGGTGACCTAGTAAAAAGACTTGGTAATAATAATAATTGATTATAAATGTAGATAAAGGATAGTCCTATTAATATCCAACACTTCACATGAATTTGGGATAAGTTTTTTTTTTTGAAGCAGTCCAAATTTTATTTCAACCAGTAAAATCAAACGGTAAATTGTCGACAATAAAAGGAGGGGGCTCACGGCACCACTCCCTACAATCAGACACAGAACTCTTGCTAAACAATGCGCAACACGATTCGCTGATCGTCTAGTAAACTGAACTTTACAGTTCACAAAATCAGCCAAAATAGCCTTACAATCAGCTACAATAAGCCCAAAATAAGAAGAATCTATATGAGAAGATTGCAAAGCTTTCACCAACAACTTAGAATCCGATTCAAGACAGACATTATCTAGTTGTAAAACTTTCAGCCAACTCAAATTGAAAATCTCAAACATTTTTCTTCACCCATTATGCTCAAAATACCTGCTTTATTGTTTGGCTAAGCGTTTTTATAGCTTATACTCTATCAGACATACTTTCAAAAATTCTCAGACATTACTCTCTACATCAATTTATACTCTGTCAGATATACTCTCATCCAAACTGCAAATAATTATACACAAGATCATAGCTTCTTTCGATGCAACTTTATGCACCAAAAATAATTAAATAAAGATAAAAACACAAGTGTTTACATGGTTTGGAAAACTCCCTATGTCCACGGATGTATGAGTTTTTATTCTAGATGATGGTGGATTTCTACAAAATGTTAGAGTGAGAATTGGCATGTGTCCATGACCAGCTTGAAGTCTTCCTTTTATAGAGATGAAACATAATTACTTTATCGATCAAGATTATCATTTAATCTCTGACGTTATTCCTCGAGAGGGGTTACACCTCTTAATCTTCAACTGTTGCAGCCGTAGAGACAACCTTTCCTTTACTCCTAGGTTGAGGCCTTTCCTTACCTTGGGTTGGGTTGATCCTCTGCCTGCTCCTTAAAGAGCTATCGTAATTCGCCACCTGTCATGCTGACTAGGTATGACTCATTTTATCATCCATAGAAGCCCCTAGCTTTTACTCTATCTTTTCCTTTCATATAAAAGAAAAGATAAAAGCTCAAAATCCTCGCTTGTTGGGGTTCTTCATGTCTTGGTTATTCCTTGTCCTCTTAGATAGATTGGATATCTTCCAATTTACACACACACAAAAATATAATATATATATATATATGTGTGTGTGTGTGTGTGTGTATTTTCATTTTTTTCCTTCGTTAGATTGCTCCGCCCAACCAGGTAGTGCCTAGCTGGACATCCAACCAAGGCAAGGCCTAGTCGGACGTTCGACCAAGCTACTTGGTCGTATGATTATTGGCTAGTGGATTCTTCCACTTTCTTCTTCTTCTTTTTTGTATCTTTTTTCCCCTTTAACAAAAAAAAGTATTAGTTTAATATATAATATACTCAATATTTATACATTAATGTACCTTATTTTTGGGTGAGACCCCGACTTTATATAGCGCATTTCTTGACACATTTATGCAGAATTCGACTTCGAGTTAGGATGAATATTTTTTTTGGGTGAATACATGCGAGTGAGGTTAGAACTTAGGCTTGGGTGATGACTTTGTTGTATCCATGCCAAGTTAGATTCAGCTTGGGTGACACATTTTCTTAGCGTATCCGTAAGAGCGAGGTTAAACCTCAGCCCTCAGGGGTGATGCCTTCTTTGGCATATCCATGCGAGGTTAGAGGTTGACCTTAGCCTTCTTAGGAATACCTGTGTGAGTTTAAACCTCAGCTCCATGGGTGATGCCTTCTTGGGCATATCAATCAGAGGTTAGACCTCAAGGGTGATACCCTCTTAGGCATACTCATGTGAGGTTTGACCTCAATCCCATGAGTGAGGCCTTTTTAGGCATATCAATGCAAGGTTATACCTCAGCTTGGGATAATGGGAGGGTGATGCCTTCTTAGGCATACCTATGCGAGATTATACCTCAGCCCCTTAAGGGTGATGTCTTCTTAAGCATAATGAGATTAGACCGCAGCCTTTTGGGGGTGATGCCTTCTTAGGCATATCAATGAGAGGTTAGACCTCAACCCCTTAGGGGTGATGCCTTATTAGGCATACCCTTGCAAGGTTAGACCTCAATCCCATGGGGGATGCCTTATTAGGCATAGCGATGTTTGACCTTAGTCTCATGGGTGATGCCTTCTTAGGCATATCAATGAGAGGTTAGACCTTAGCCTCTTGGGGTTGATGCATTCTTAGTAATATAAATGAGAGGTTATACCTTAAGTCTTTGGGGGTGATGTCTTCTTAGCCATATCAAAGAGAGGTTAGACTTTAAAGTGATGCCTTCTTAGGCATACCATTGCGAGGTTAGAACTTAACCCCATGGGGGATGCTTTCTTAGGCATAGCGAGGTTAGATCTCAAACCCATGAGTGTGCCTTCTTCTTAGGCATATCAATAAGAGGTTAGACCTTAGGGGTGATGCTTTCTTAGGCATATCAATGCGAGGTTTGACCTCGACTTGGGATGATTGCTCCTTAAGCATATCTGTGTGAGGTTATAGCTCGACCCCTAGGGTGATGCCATCCTAGGCATATCCATACGAGGTTAGACCTCAACTCTCTGTGGTAATGCTTTATCTAGCTTCTTCTCAGTTCATCAATGATTGAATTTCAACAATTAAAATATACATATTATTTTAATGAGGTGGGAAAGTCATTGACCCATTATGTGGCAAACTTACTAGAATTAAAATGCAACTATTTGCTAAAAAGGAGATTTATAAATTAACTCTTCAACCAATCAGGTTGGATGAAGATTCATAGTTCTTTGGTGTTTTATCTTGCTCTTGTTCTCTACTGCTAACGTAATCATCTAGATACCCTTGCTCGCTAGATACCACTTCACATCATGGCATTCTTCTGTAAAATGTCCTTTTTCATTATGGTAGGCACAAGAGTGAGTATGGTCTCTCTTGGTTGGATCACCCACCATTCTTGTAGTCCACCTAAAGTAGTATTTTTCTTTGATTTCTTGGAAGATCGTGATGATTGGTTCATTGAAGCTCATTTATATGGCTTTATGAATACAGTTCAATCTCATAGATGAATTTTTATCCCTGCTTGACTCATTAGTTATTTTTTTTTATCTTCTTCTAGTCTGATATAGTTTCTGATCCTCTCTTGGAGTTCATTTATCCTCCTAGGTGGTTGGAGGGTTAAGCTTTCTCTAAGCCTACTACCTTTGGGAAGCACTAGATGAAAAGTTGCAACTGCTGTCTTCTCCTCGCATTCTTCTATATCTAAGTAGTCATTTAAATAACCAAAAGCAAAATATCTTAGAGACTCAACTTCCATTGGCCGAGTTGAGAATAACATATCTAGGGTTATTGGCTCGCTGCTACTGCCAATGAATCTTGACACGAAAGCTTATGCCAACTCATTCCAAGAAGAAATTGAGTTCTTCGAAAGTCCATGATATCACTTTATTGCGGCCATTCATAGGCTAGAGGGGAATATCTTGCACATGAGTGCGTCATAGTCTGCCCATAGTGTCATTTTATGAGTGTAGGCAGTAATGTGGACTACTGGATCAGACTTGCCATCCTATGCTTCAAATGTTGGATCACGCCCTGCAACGCAATCTCCTCCATCGCGTCTTCTTCTAGTGTTGTTCTCTTCATCGATCATCGAACATCTCCCCTTTGACCACCAACCCATCTCATCGTCTCCTTGTCTTTTCAAGTTATCGCGACCGCAGTCAGTTTCTTCAACCCAACTTGATTCATCTTCTCCAATGATCACTGTCTTCAAAGGGGCAAAGAAAAGGGCGACATATTGGGTTTGACTTGAAAATTGTTTAATTATGATTCTAAAATTCATGTTTGAATTTTTTGTGGAGTATTTGGGAGAAATGGTGCTGGTAAATCTGGGCTGCCCTAAATTCATTGGAACATACATGAAATTGTCAAGTTGTTTTGTTTGATTTCTTTGCAAGATATGACTGAAATCCATGTATTATCTGCAAAATTTGTTGTGTATTGTCTTTTTACTTTAAAGTCTTACACTATAATATTTTACTTGAAGATTAAAAATAGCACAAAAAAAAGCACATAAACATTAACAGATTATCAATAGCAGTACAACTGCCCATTTCTACAGCAGCTCCATTTCCACAACAGTCCGATTTGTATAGCTACTCCATTTCCACAATAGTCTTATTACTACAGCAGCTCCATCACCACACCATCATTGAGTGGACTCATTCCTACACTTAAAAAAATATAGTAAGCATCTCAAACAAATAAATGAAAAACATGCCAACATGTTGTTTCATACTTACATAGTATTAAGAGTCGGACAATTCCTCTTGTCATGTGACTGCCTTGTTAACCCAGAACCATGACAACTCCGTATCTCTTTTGAGGCAAGTTCTTTACCTCCCTTCAGTCTCTTTCCACAAACTTTTGCTCTAACCTCTTCAGGTTCGTTGTAAATTGGTTTTCAAAGAGCAACACTAGGTGTAGAACATTGGTCTCCACCATTTGGCGTCATTATGCTAAGATTGCATTAGAGTGACTCTAACATCTCAATTGCAACCTTATATGTGTCATCATTGACCAATCCGGCCTCGACGATACTTTTAGTAAGCTTAGTTAATGTATTATGTCTCAAGACTACACCCAACCCTATCTCTTGACTACCACCATAAGAACACATAGCTTTTGCGGATTTGGTCCACCTATGTAGTACATATGTACTAGGTAGTGCAGCATGCAATTGCATCCTACTAAAAGATGCAAATATGTGGCGGCATATCAATCCATAGGACTCAAACTTTTTACAACTACAACTCATGTGATCCAATGTTTTATTCTCGACAACTACTCTCAAACTTTGAAGACTACTATCAGCTCTCCCAACATTATAGATGTACAAGCCCTCTCCCTCATTCTCAATTCTTACAATATATGCCATGCTTTGAAATAACTCATCTTGAACTTTGTAAAATATAGAGTGTGTGTACAACTCACTCATTGACTTCTCTATGGAAAACATAGTCTTCATAATGGGTTATTCATTGATGTCTTTGTGATCCATAGAAAGCTCTTGATATCTTTGATGTTTGACTGCTCTAGCAAACCTCACCACAAAATCCATCAAAGAATTCTTCTTTGAAACGTATGACTTGAAAAAAGCATGAAAACTTTCTGCCCTTTGGCTACTAGACATAGCTGGAAAAAAAATCATACATGTCAACAAATGCCAAACAATAAATGGAGTAATAACAACTGATTTTTTTTAAAAAAAATACCTGCTGAAAATGTATCATTAATAAATGCAGGAATCCATTTGGAGCGGATGTCATACATTGTTTTTAACCATTCATTGGTCGACAATCCACTTTGCTCAATAATTTCACTCCATTGAGTTTCAAATTGTTCTAGAGTCTCTGAATTCCATATGCACTTTTGAAAGCGATGATAGTGATCTTTCCATTTTATTGCATCTAACTTCCCCGAAAATTTGTTCAGGATATGCCACATACAAAATCTATGCGCAGTGTTCGGCAATATTTGAGCTATAGCTTTGGTCATTGCGGGATCTTGATCGGTGATGATCATTTTAGGTGGACCTATTGACATTGCCAACAAGAACTGCTGCAAAAGCCAAGAAAATGACTCTGTCGTTTCATCACTAAAAAATGAAAATCCGAAAAAGGGTAGTTTGTCAGTGATGGTTAACTCCGACAAAGGGTGCAAAAATCATATCATATCAATTTGTATTATAAGTACTATCAAATACCACCACATCTCCGAAAGTATGATATGCATTCCCACTTTCTCCATCTGCCCAAAAATAATGAGTTAACTTATTTTCTTCATCCATAACGGTTGAGAAATAAAACTAAGAATCTTTTTCTTTTTCAACCTCAAAATACTCATATAACATTTGAGCATCATGTCCAGCATACATTTTAGCCTCATCCCGTCTAGCATTCTAAAAATCTTTCTCTATGCACCCAATATTCTCAATACCTCCGGCCTCTAACTCCAAAATATTAGTTTGTAGATGAATTGACACATTGGCTGCACTAAGTTGTTGTGTCAACGCCTTCTTAGTCGGACACATTGATCGGTGAGACCATAGCAAATGCACTTTTCGCGGCGTAGTCAGGTTGTGATTATGGACCTCGTAGAATTTTGAAACAATGAACGTTTGATTGACATCTGACTTCACAAGAGCAATCCTAGCATTACACCATTCTCTAGTTAATCTGCTTCTTCTTTTTGGAACATAATTTGAGTTCTCAACCTCTCGAGTCCCTTGTTTATAACAAACAAATTCACACCTAGTGATTTCATTACTCTTATTTTTCTTTGTAGTCCACGCTCGAAGACTAAAACTGACTTCCCTAGCGTATTCATTGTAGAAACATTGGGCATCATCTAATGAATCAAAATGTTGCCCAATATTCAAAATGACTTCAAACCTTACTTGAGGAAGAAAACTAATAACATTATAGGAAGTCGAACCCATATCCATTTGTGAGACTGCATCATAATAAATTCAAAAAAAATACATCAATAGGAATGAGTTAAAAAAAACATGGTTTAGTCATCCTAAAACAGCAAACGAATGCACAAAATTAACAAGCTGAAAAGAATACACTCACTTCAA
This sequence comes from Euonymus europaeus, assembly GCA_963580455.1. Lineage (NCBI taxonomy): Eukaryota > Viridiplantae > Streptophyta > Magnoliopsida > Celastrales > Celastraceae > Euonymus > Euonymus europaeus. Next base: position 7,775,435 of record OY756957.1, on the reverse strand, counting down.
TCCACAGAAAACAAATGCACAAATTTAAAATGTCAAATAAATATTGCTACTGAAATTCTAAGTATGAAAATGTCTGAACACTTCCAATAAGGACTACAACAAATAAATATCGCTACAAGAATTCTAAATATAAAAATGTCTCGACACTGACTACAACAACAAAGTAAGGCCTCAAGAAGCAACTAGTGACATAATGTTCTAGATGTTCTCAACTGCCAAATGCAACACAGTAAACGTAGTAAGCACCCTGATTCGGCTTATCTGAAAATAGGATATACCAAATAGAAGAAAATGGAGACCCCCTCTAGGATACAATTGGAAAGATGAAAGTGAGGACTTAGCAGCCTAAAAGTAACCAATGCATCAAACTCCTCCATACCCAGAAAAAGATAACCAACGAAATAGCAAATGGGTGAGCGAGTGAGGAGAAAGATCCAATGAAATGAAGTAAATTACACCCTTCGCATATCAAAGTAACCAAGTCTGTTAGATATTAAACTTCCTAAAAAAATTTAAAACTTATTACCTTTATGTTAAATCAACAAAAATTTGAGGCAGGAAAGACTATGGACACCAATTTCAAGTTTGAAACCGATTAGGGAAACATACATTAACTCTTCACTCAAATAGGAGACGGCGCTGTTGGGCGCGATGGAGAGACGTCACTGCTGGGTTGTTTGCGATGGAGGAGACCAGAGGAGAGCACTGGACAGCGAGACGGAAGACACAACTTAGTGAAGGCAGGCCATTTCATCTCATCCCTTGGATTAATCTAAGGGTCACAATTAGAGGTCCATTTTTTAGGTCTATATGAGAGCAAAATTTTATACATATATATATATATATATATTAATTTAGTACTTAGGCCCAAGACCCGAGACCCGAACTATTAGCCCAAATTGCTTGGGCCAAGGCTAGGCTTGGGCTTACAAAATTATCCTAGACCCGACCCAAAGCCTGAAGAGGGTTCTCGAATTTGTGCCTAATATTTTAGGGCTGGGTCGATGCGGACCCCTAGTTTCGGGGATGATACTTCTTTAAGGGGGAGGGATTTGTAAAACCTAAATATAGGACATGTGTCCAAAACATTAAATTTGATAGTTAATAAATTTTCAAAATTTTTAGTCATATCTGTGTTAAAAAAAAAGTAAATACGTATAAATATATATATATGTATATGTATACAGTGGAATTTCATGGAGGCATATAGAAGATAATGACATATAGACATATCTTATGGATAGATATAATCTTAGATATTTTTTACATATACAACTGGTGCTTGTAGGAACAGTAGCCATGCAAGAAAGAGTGAATGACACTAGTAGAACCATCCTAGTTGGCACCACCCGATTGGATGAATTAAGGGATTACATTTAAAATATTTTGGAAAGATTTGGTTCAAATTGTGATCATGATGGACAATAAAACCGGGTGGGTTAGTTGATGGTTTTAGGGAAATAATGATGAGGAAATTAGCCAATGACAAATAAGGAGGTATTTTGAAGAAGCTTAGACCAATAGGAGGAAAAGAAAATAGGGTTTTTCATATTGCAAGAAAGTTTAGCCAATGAGAGCCTAACACATGGCAAAATCATATAGCCTAGTGAGGAGAAGACGAGTGTAGATAAAGTAAACCATGATTAATACATGGAGGGATTTCTTTAAAAATTTATGTAAGAACTTGGGTGAGAAAAGGCATAACAAATAGAGTAGGGACAACACCCCACCATTAGATCCAAACCTGGAAAGAAATTAAATGGGATTATCAGATTCAAGAAAGGGAGGGGGAGAGAGAGAGAGAGAGTAGACGCATGGGTGACATGTGGATTAAACCAAACTCACTATAAATATCCCAAGAATGTGAAGAGACTCTTAACCCTTCTTTCATTCTATACAGTTTGCTTCCAAAAGACATTAGAGAGTGAGAGAGACTGAAACGCGAGAGAATAGGAGGTAATTGGAGCAAGGAAGCATAAGAGAGGGTAAGAAGATGATTTGGTTTGTATTGAGTTATATGTGTTTGAATCAAAGCTTAACACAAGGTTGAAATGGTATCTAGGTTGGAAATGATTGACGAAGGGTGGTTTTTGAAGATTTGTCAAAAGGGCAGAAAATCTCTAACTTCATTTTTCAAGGGTAAGTGAATGTAAACTGGTTTTAGAATGTTCTCAACATGCATGCATGTGGCTTTTAGGGATGTATATGGAAATGTATGTTGACATGTAGTTTTATGATTTAACTCATTCATATGCACCCAAAAATGACATGAAAGAATATGAGAAAATTGGTGAAAAAAATAGGATATGTTTGATGACCAAGTCAAGAAAAGGTGGATTGAGGATGAACTAGAGAAGTTGAAAATTAGGTTTAGTACTTGTTTGGGGTTAAGGATGAAGGATGTGAGAATTACCGTGCATAAATGGGTTTGAAATCAAATAGGGAAATTTTAGTACATGTTAAATAAATCTTTGAACATGGGTAGACCCTTGCATGCAAATTTTTAATTATGTTAATTTTTTTTTAAAAAAAGAAAACCAAGTTTGAGTGCACCCTAATGATTTTTAGGAACAAATGATATCGGTCTGGAGTTAACATTTGATAAAAGGAAAGGGAAAGCACTGTTGAGTTATTACTAAGCCTAAGATATGAGGGTTTTTCATTGCTATGATATTCAAAATGTTTTTTTACTAATATTAAATCTTGAAATTTCATTCATGATATATGATATGATGTGTGGTTATTACTATGATTTGAAAGTATGAAATCTTACAATTGTGTTGACACCATGTTTTATTAATTACAAGGATTTTCGGTTCTGAAATTGGTGAAGTAAAGTTTGGTGATTAAAAGTATGATTTTCCAAATTTTAAATGTTAAAAGACGTATTTGTGAATAAATATGTAACTCTCGGAGTATGAAATATTGTTTGAATTTAATGGGTTTCAACCATAAAAGTATATGTGGGTTCAAAAGTGAAAAGATTATTTTGAAGCACTAAACTTTGTCCTTGGCCAAGCTGTTTAATGGAGTGTTCGTAAAGATTTACGGCAGTTTTGAGAAATTGTGTATGTGCATATTATTTGTTTAGATATTGTGGTCAGAGCAATTCTCCAGCACCACAGTAAATGAATCCAATGAGTGGATTCGGATTGGAAATGGCACACATGGTGGTTTTGGTTTAATAAACCTTAATTTCTAAGAAATTGTAACACCCCAAACCTTCATATAGTCTGTGGTGGTAGATGTAGTAAGATAGGTGATGTCATAGGTGACGTAAGTTCGATTACAATATTTTTCATAAATCCTATAGTGGAATTATAAGTTGTGGGCACAAGAATTATTGGAAACGGGATTAACGTGAAATTACTATGAATTATGGAAGTTAAATACAAAAATATAATAATAAATATGATAATGGCAATCCTGTAAATACAGATAGGTATTTTGTGTAAATAAGCATTAAGGGCAGGGGAATAAGAGTAATTAAGAAAAGAAAAACAAATTAAATTAAATATATATATATATATATATTGGTGAGGCACGAAAATCGATGGAGGCCAAACCCTAAAACTCAACCTAGTCTAGGGGCGGCGACGGAAGGCCGAATTTTCTAAACAGAGACCGGGTAGGCACGGGAAGAACGAGTGTGAAGAGAGGAGTCCAATTGTGCCATTTTTGGATCCATTGGAGCAGCGTAGGGCAGTCAATCGGAGGGGAGAAAGAGCAGCTGTCGTGAGGTTTGAGAGCTGATTCCGCCAATCTCCGACCACCAATCAGGTAAATAGCAACGGCACTAGGATAGTCCGACCGTGCTCTACCGTTCTAGGCCGGTGGTGAGGACCATCGCCCGTTGGCGGGGGATGACTCGATTTAGCCTCCTAACGGGTCTGTTGACCCGATCTAGTGGAGAAGGAGATCAACCGTGTCAGGCTGACCCGGTTGATACTGGACAGACCCGTTGACCAGTCCGTCCAGAGTTGACTAGATTATTTTAAATTAAAGAAAAAAAAAGTATTAATAAATAAAATGGATAGTGGTATAAATATTAATGTAAATAAGTGTGATTATGGATTTCAGGAATTAGGTTTGCATAGTTGATTTTCGGGATTTAAGGAAGCACAATAACGTAAGTAATATTCAACTGTGTTATGGAACTTTGTGATCTGTGAATTTTATGTGATAATATCTGTATCGTTTATAATGTTTATTTGATTGTATATGATAAAGCTTGTATTGATTGTGATGTTTTCATGAGATCAAATTTTTGATGATTTGGATATTCATGAACAATGAACTGACATGTGATGATTTATTGAGGTACTATTTATGGTATGCTCTGCGTGAGGCATGACATTTCATGGCATACATGACATGCACATTAATGTAAATGTTTTTACAAACCAGGTATTACTGCTACAGGGAGGGTGAACTGAAAAGAGAAAGGTTTATGAGTACTGTTAAATGAGAAGAAAATAAAAGAAAAATGAATAAATGATACGAATGTTGACTGGAATGTGCTTTATGGTAGGGCATTATATAGAAATCTCGACCGGTTGCTCTGTAGCAGTTTTATCTAGGTTAAGGGTGCAAGTACTAGAAAAAGATTTAAACAGTTGACTGTTTTCTAATGATGATGTTCACGTGCATTCATGCATAAGTATTACTTGCTAAGCCTTGGCTCACTATGTTTCGTAATGTAGGGAATGATGTTTCTACTGAATATGCTGATTGGACTGTTGATGGTGATGTCGTGGATCCACAGTGAAGATGCTCATGTAACAGAAGCAATAAATCGATGACTTGAGTAAATGGCTATGAAATTATGTTATGTGTGGTAGGTAGAAGCTTTGAAGTTCTTTAGATAAGCGATTATCCATAAGATTAGATGAAGAGACATTTATTGTAGGTTTTAGTTTGATTGTGACTGTAGGATTGTGGAAGTGGTGAGACTATATGATATTCAGTATGATTAATAATATATTATTAATTGAGGTTGTTTAATTAATCATTTATGTTGTTCGTTGATATGATTTATATTTAGGTATGGATTGTTAGAGTTTATTTTTATGTGTAATAACTGGGCTCAAGGTGTAGACAAGTGGAAAAGTAGGAGTAGCGTTTTGTTCTACGGACTCGTGAATTAGGGTTTGGTGGGTCGGGGCGTTACAGAAATTGATCAAATTTATTTTCTTGAAAATTCTATTTCCAAAAAAAAAGAGTATTATGTTATCTACTGCTTTACTACTATGTACAATATGGTTTTTGTTAAATTCTATTTCCAAAAAAAGAGAGTATTATGTTATCTACTGCTTTACTACTATGTACAATATGGTTTTAGTTAAATTCTATTTCCAAAAAAAGAGAGTATTATGTTATCCTCCTACATGTTTTTCATACATGTAGATAATTAAATTGAAAATCAAGGTGATCACGGAGATGAAAGCATAAAATAATCTTGTTATGTCGCGACTAATAATCTTATTTTTGACATTTAAAAAAGAAGAGTATGATGATGTAATTAAATAAGCACGTGAGAAATGTATTTCTGTAAGAATTTGAATATTTTATGTAATGTAAGGCTTACAGTAATTATTGGGATACAACCCCTGATGGGATATGACATACTTATAGTTACAACGCCATGCTTCACCCTAAGTCATTTTGGGGTGTTACAGGCTCTCTTTCAAGCACAAGATATTCTAAGGAAATCACCTAGCATCCATCCAATTCAGGGATTTTTCTTCTTTGATTTAGTTTATGATTCTTAATAGTTTATGCTTATTGTTCTTAGACATGAGTTGTAACTAAATTCTTTTTACTAGGTTTGATGTAACATATCATGAGGATTTCGAGCTAATTTACTATTAGTATACAATTTCAATTCATTGGTTCTTGTCTTTAATCTCTGTGCTTAGTTTATTGCATGTTTGATCACCATTATGGCATGCATATGAATTAATCTAGATAAGACTAAAGAATTACCAGAATTCACATGTCTTAGTGGAGTTGAAGCTGAGACCACAGATTAGATAATTAATTGGTTGACATAATTCTTTAGAACTTAATGGGCTATTAGCTTTGTGTTAACAACTGTGATCGAACATGATTAACCATTGGTTAGTGATACATGTTGGTACTGTGACCGAATGAATCAACATATTTGAAAAAAGAATCAACTCTTAAACTAGAATTGAAATTGTACGCTTAATAATTATTAGTTATAATCTGATTGTGTGGTGAAGTCATTACCCTAGTTACCTTTTTTATTATTTGAAATCTAAATTTGCTCAAATTTATTTAACTGTTAAGTTAAGTGAATCAATTGAATTTTATTTATCCTCGTGGGATTCGATCTCGTACTTGCATTTGTTATATTATCATATTTGATTTGTGCACTTGCAAGATTAAACACATCAAATACCGAACTATTTATGCTGAAACTATTTGCTAATGATCATAAAAGTGTCGAGAAAAAAAAGAAGAGAAAAGACAATCTGTGTAGGTACGTATATGTACTTGTGTTGCTGTGTGCATGTGATTGTAGGAGACTAGTAGTCGTGTCTGTATTTGCATATGATAGCTCCGTGTAGGTACGTATATGTACTTGTGTTGTCGTGTGCATGTGATTGTAGGAGACTAGCATTTATGTATTTCCATGTGATAGCTAGTGTCCTTACAAAAAAAAAAAAAAAAGTGATAGCTAGTGTGCATTTGAAAAGACATTTAAACCTTTTTGCAGTAGACTTGGAGTGTTACGTTGGTTAGGACTGTCGATTAAGGAAAATGTTTGAAGAGTGTGCTACTTTGGAAAATAATTTGTGTAGAATATATACTAGGATGAGAAAAACTCTAAGGGTACATCTGGGGAGGAGATAAGACTTCGTATGATATAAATTATCAGTTAATGATGTTATCAAGTGTTTGAATGATTTTTAAAAAATTCAGGATAGTACAACTTTGTACAAAATGAGCTTTTATACGCTGTAGACCATAAAATATCTCCAACTAGGGATGACATTGAATCGAATTTCTTAAAATTCATATCCGATCCTAAATAAATATAATATATTCATATCCATATACCACGGATAAAAAAATCTAAATTCATATCCTATACGTCGGATTTCAGATATTTTCCACGAATATCGTATCTATCCATGCGACAAGTCGACACATATTTTGCTAGCCTATGACATAAATTAGAACTTCATGATTCATGAATCGAGGAATATAAATCAATGTCTAAAGTATAAATAATATCAAAAATCATTCCACAACAAAAAAAAGTTTTCTAAAATTAAAGTCTAGAGTCCATAAAACGTCACAAATCAAAATACTTACATCAACTAACAAATTCAAAATAAATAATATCTTCAATAAAGTGTGGTAAACCTCATTTTCATAAAAGTTGTTGATAATGATATCATTTGCCACATATTAATTTATAATGTTATTGTTAGGTTTAAGGTTTATATTATTGTGTTTTTAGTATTCAGTACTAACTTTACTAATTAGGGTTTTAAAAATATTAGTCAATTGAATATTTGAATTAGTAATATGAAATCATATCACATTATATAGTGTTATTATAAATTGTAATTAATTTATATTACATAAAAAAACATACCTATGTTGAATATATATAAATATATTAATGACATTAATTGTCAATTACATAATTGTATATGTATTATATTATATATATGTGTGTCGGGTAGAATCGAATCAGATATAGTCAGATCGGATTGGATCCGTATTTAACATCTGATATGCCTAAATTCATATCCATTTAAAAAATTCAGATTTTATCCATATCTATTATCCAGCGATTTTTTCTATTGTCTGACCCGATTGGATGGAAGATTCACGGATATGGACACATTTGTCATCTCTATCTCCAAGTCGTTTTTATTTTATAGGAAACATTTAGGATAAGAGACAACGTATTAAATGATAAAAAATATCAATCTTATAATATAATTCTATCTAATAACAAAACAAATACGGTATTATATATATCTCGAGTCCCAAACAGAGCGAGATTACACAATTCTAGTTGCTCTAATAAATTACGCCTCAATTTACGTCATTGATTACGTACTCCAAAAACAAGATAAGTATAATCCATATTACCAGCAGAGCTCTTTGCTTTATAGTTTAACCAGGGGGCCAGATGTGACCGAGCTCGCCCAACTGCACACGTGGATTTTCCGATATTTCCGTCTCAATTTACGTCATTGATTACGTACAACAAAAAGTCAAAAACAAGATGAAATAAAATAAAAGAAAGGGCTCTATATTACCACCGAAGCAGAGATAGGAAGTGACCGAGTGAGTGGAGTGCTTAGGACTGGTGACTTTACAGAAGAATGGATGACGCTCTCAGGTTTGATTTGTTTTCCAAAACTTGCCTTCATAATAGTTTTTCCTGAAATGAGGATCAATTTAAGTAATTGATAATTAATTTGATGGGTTGTTCAGATTTGTGAGTGTGGGAGGAACTTCAGCTGGGTCTGGAACTGCGAGCAAGGCAATCTGCAAGTGTGGAGAAGGATATGAATGTGAAATCACAGCCGTCGATGCAGGAAAGGCTTATCACAAATGTGGTGCCGACTGCACCTGTTGCTGTATCCTGTGAGTTGCTTAATAGTGTATAAATAAATATGGCTAATCAATACAGAACTTCTGTATAACGAGAAATTCTTAAATATTTATCAGAGAGGGGACTCCGGAAGAGAAAGCAAAACAGCTAGACAAGTGCACTGGAGGCCAAGTGTACTGCAAGTGCGATGAAGGGTATACTTGTGTTATCACCAAGACTTCAGCTCCTCCTGATGCTGGCAAGACTACTACTGTCTTTGAATGTGGTCAAGGCTGTGTCTGCACAGCCTAGATCATAATTGTGGCCAAATCAAACCTTCAAAATTTGGCTTTTTAAGTTATGTAAAAGTAAAAGCTAGTGTGCTTGTGCCAGTTGTGTCTGTGTGCAGTCGACCTTGATGCCATTTCTTAGGCTTTGTTTGTTTAGTGATGGAAGCTTGGCTACTTAATTCCTAGCTCTTGTAACTGATCCTTAATGCAAAAGAATAATCATAGCTATGCTATGAATGTGCTCAGTTTCGTTGAGTCCGTTTTTGGTCCAGTTTATGAGATGCCGAGTATTTGTCTATATTTCTAACGAAAGATCTAAAATTTGTCACAATTAAATCTGAAAATTAAGTAAAAAAATGGCCCTTAACGACATATTTTTTTTGTCTCACATTGGATTGGTATAACTCACCCGAGTGCCATATACAAGGGTGAACATAGAATTTTATGTCAAGGTGGGCAAATTATTATGCAGGGGTACAGTGGCAGTCCTTCCGGATTTTATTTAGATTATTTAATTATTATTATGCAGGGGTACTGGCCTACTGGGGCAGCCTTTTGAATTTTATTTAGATTATTTATTAGATATACGTTTACAATGATGAAAAATAAAACAACAAAAGTATGTAAGAAAAATATTTTATTATAAACATAGGAAATTATACATTTTTCATTTCCCTATAAATAGAAATAATATTAGGTATTGGTTGTTTTACGGAAATAAATTTATAGAAAATTTAAGAGGTTGTTTGGTTTATCTGTTTTCCAAGTGTTTTTCGTTTTCATTTTTTGGAAAATGGAAAATAGATTGAAAACGTGTTTGGTAAATTAGAAAACACAGAAATAGAAAATAAAAAATGATTGAAAAATAGAAAATGAAAAAAAAGTCGTTTTCTAAATCAGAAAACACGGAGAAGTTTGGCAAAAAATGGCATTTGGGCTGTTCTCGGTGGGAAATTGTCATTGACCAGGACAGTGTATTACATGGTAATGCAATGCCTTGGAGCCTTAAGTGGTGCTGCTATTGCTGAGTTTTATTAATTCTTAATTTTGTCATTAATGATCCTGGATATTTGCAAGAGTACAAATCACCTTGTTCTTGGTATTCCGAATGATATATTGACTTTTTTTTTAGAAAACAATTTTCAATATTTTAAACCAAACATATTTTTTGTTTTCTTTTTCTTTAAAAATAGAAACAAAAAATAGAAAATGTAAAACAAAAAATGAAAATAGAAAACAGAAAATGAAAACACAAACCAAACGGACCCTAAAACAAATGGAATAATGTATAGTTTTAATTTTGCTATTGACAATCACAACGACATACCTGAGTCTTTGAAGGCCGTGGACAAATTGTAAAATGGAGGCTCAAGCAAAATTTTAAATAAGATTTAAATGAGTTTTGGATTTGTATGGTAATGATATTTTTTTTTTTGTAAATATTGAGATTATGAACTGATATCAATCATAACCCAATATCTCTCAATTTAAAATAGTGAATGCAACGAGATATGAATATTAAAATTAAAATTCTCTTTCTACCTTTGACTCTTTGAGTGTTAAAAAAAAAAAAAAAAAAAAAAAAGTCAAGTGGACAATTCCATATACATCTGGCCCTGGCCATATACAGAAAGATCAAATATCTCCCCACTGAAGATAAACACGCACAGCCCAACTCAAACCAGCTCAGTATTTCTAAGTTATTCTAGGCCCATTTTCAGCTACTTTACATGAACCATATGTCTGATAGTTCAATGTCAGTGTAGTTCAGTCAATATATTTTGTAAAATCATTCTATTTTGTTAAGAAAATAGCTTCATCAATGCTGTTTATGATATCGAAGAATGATAGACTGGTCTCCTTCGTGTACTTGATGTCTGGTTCATCTGGATCCTTTGAGAGAATGAGGATCGTGTTCGTGGAAGTCGTCTTTGCCCTAATCTTTGATGGGTTCGTTGCTTGGACTTATTTCCTGGTCTTATTTATTAAAGCTTTCCAGGTCCAGCTCTTTCCGGGCCAATATATGTCACTGTTTAATAGTGTTTATTTAAATGTTTAAAGGTCACTTCATTGTGACCGTTAGATGTGTTGCTTATATAATCACGTTTGTACATTGACCGTTTACAATGGATGGAATTCAACTTTCATTCTAACTGTTCTCCCTTCCTCCCCACCTCTGTTCTTCTTCCTGTGCACTTCTTCTTATGCTACTTGAATGTCCTGCACATTTTGATATACATTATCAGTAATTATGACAAAGAATGAGGACTCCATCGAGTCTAATTTTGTTCTCACCATGGCACTCCCACCTTCTTTGTCTATTCATGCTATTACCACCTCTGTTACAGTACCCGTCTCAAGGTCTACAACTTCAGCCATAGTTCATGCTATTTCTGCCATTCCACTCAAAACTCTAAATAAGTTGAAGATAGCGCAGTGTTTGTTCAGCAATTAGAGAGGAGGAGGAGGAGAAGAAGAAGAATAAGGTGAGAGAGGAGATAAAACTTTCAAATTGATTCATTCAAAAGTTGTAATGATACAGTTACCACAAATGCTCATATAGAGCAATGACTGAATTGAAAGTACAATTAACCGACTTACAATTAACCGTTACTGGATTGACACATAAGACTTGACTTATTCAAACAAAACTGTTAGGCCAAACTAAGCAAGCTAACGTCTAACATGAAACCCAATTAACATTAAGTTAAAAGTCTAAAGAATGGAACATATTGTCTAGCCCATGATAACTAAAACACACAAAACTTAGGTCGTCTTCAAGCTGGAGCGACTAAATAGGTTTATTTGTTATGTATGCGATCTGACGAATTCACAAGCACGAATGATACTCTGTCATCCCCCCTCAAGCTAGATGGACGACTCAAGCATGTGCAGCTTGCCAAGAAGATAATGAAGCCGATGGGCAAAAGGAGGCTTGGTAAGCATGTCTGTTTGTTGATCTTCATATTTAAGGTACACCATCTTGACCAAGCTTTCTTGAATCTTCTCTCTGATAAATTGAACATCCAGTTGAATGTGCTTCGTTCTCTCATGATAGACTGGGTTATTAGCTATTTGAATTGCTGCTTGGTTGTCACAGTGTAACAACATAGGCTGCTTGAAATTAATTTGTAATTTTGTAAATAGACTAGCAATCCAAGTTAATTCACTGGCTGCTATTGCACAAGCTTGGCACTCTGCTTCGCCAAAAGATCGAGATACTGTAACTTGTTTCTTGGATTTCCAAGAAATGAGGGAATTGCCCAATTTGATGCAAAACTCAATTATAAATCGTCTTGTGTCCACACAAGATGCCCAATCAGCATCAGAGAATGCTTGAATCTGCAATGTGTTAGTCATAGGATAGAAAATTTGTTGATGAAGTGTACCTTTGAGATATCTTACAATCATATTTGCTGCATTGAGATTCATAAACTTACTTAAGTGATTGACAACATAATTTATATATGGCCTGGTAATTGCTAAATACATTAATCATCCTATTAAACGTCTAAATTTTTGGGGTTCATCTAAAGGAGTGCTAGAGGTTAGAGACAATTTTAGGTTTGTATCAATAGGTGTATTGCTGACTTTAGCATTGATATTGTCTATGTCTCTTATAAGGTATATAGTATATTTTTTAAGATAGAGCTATACCAGTAGGAGTATAATCGATCTCCAAACCTAGAAAAACTTTCAAAGTCCCTAAGTCTTTCATCTTAATATAGCTAGCACTGTAAGTTTTCATATGTTGAATTAGTTGAATATCATTACCTCCCAAAGGCATGTCATCAACATAAAGAAGTAGCAAAACAACACTAGACCCTCTATAGAAGAATAAAGAATAATCAACCCTACTTTGTTTAAAACCGTAAGCTAGAAGAGATTTCTTACACTTTTCATTCCATTGCCAACTAGCTTGTTTAAGGACATCTATAGATTTGTTAAACCTACAAAGTAAACTAGAATTTGATGTTTTATACCCTGGTGGAGGTTTCATATATACTTCTTCCTCTAATTATCCATTTAAAAAAGCATTATGAACATCTAAATGATGGACATGCCATTTATACATACTTGCAAGAGCTAAGAAAATCCTAATAGTGGTAATTTTAACTACGGGAGCAAAACTCTCCTTGTAGTCAAAACCCTCACTTTGATTAAAGCCTTGAGCAACTAACCTAGCTTTAATTCTTTCTAAGGATCTATTAGCCTTAACTTGACTTTATACACCCATTTGCATCCAATAGCTTTCCTATGTAGTGGTAATGTAGTTAAGGTCCAAGTATTATTATTTTCTAGGGCTTGGATTTCCAAATTCTTAGCTTCACACTATTCTAGATTTTTAATAGCTTTATTATAGTGTCTTGGTTCCTTATAAAGAGCTACAATTAGCTATAAAATTTATATGAGATGAATGACAGTTAAGATCACATTTATGAACATATAAAACAGCTATATTTCAATCATAATCTGATAAATAAGCTGGTCTTTTTCTAGTTCTAGTAAGAGGTAATAATTCTTGATTAGATTGTGAAGTAATTATTGTTTAAGGAGAAGGCTGAATAGGATCTAGAATTGGTTTCTTATTTTAAAAGAAAAGCTATTTTCATGAAATGTTATATCTCTAGAATTGAAAATTTCATAAGATTCCAAGTCTAAAAGTTTATATCCTTAAAGGATAACCTAGAAAAACACAAGCTTTAGCCTTAGAGTCAAACTTAGAAGAAAGTCTTTTATTTATCTTAGCAAAACAAAGACAGCCAAAAAATTTAAAAGTTGTGTAATCTGTGGGTTTGTCATATAAAATTTGATATGGGGATTTGTGATCTAAGGTTTTACTTGAAAGTCTATTAAGGAGAAAGACTGTTATTTGAACACAGCGAGACCAGAAGATTTCTGGGACTGCACTTTGCACTTTCAAAGTTCTTGCAACATTTAAATTATGTTGATATTTTCATTCAACAACATCATATTATGTTGAGGAGTATAAACACAAGTAGTTTGATGATGAATATCTATTTTGAGAAATTATTCATCCATTTTGAAATCTAAACCATTTTTTTCAGATCTAAGAATCTTAACACTTATTAAACTGAGTTTTAGCAAAGGTAATAAAGGTTTGAATATATGTCCTGTTCTAGCTTTTAGAAATCATTAGGTACACCCAAGTCATTCTAGAAAAATCATCTACAATAGTTAAGAAATAATTATAGCCTTCTATAGATGAAATAGCATTGGGACCCCAGATATCAACATAAACTAATTCAAAACATGCATTAGAATGAGTAGTGCTGACAACAAAAGGCTTCCTTTTTATTTTCCCAAAAGCACAATCTTGGCATACAAAATGTTCATTAATAGGGATATTACAAATAAATTTAGAAATATTCTTAGAAGGGTGCCCTAATCTCCTATGCCAAGTTTCTAAGTCTACAATAGAATTGATAGAAATTTGTTGCTCTAAGGAAGCTTTAAGGGCTGGTTTGAGAAGATATAAGTCTCTATGCATTGTTCCCCCATCCAATCTTCTTCAAAGTGTATACTTATTGCATATGACATGTTTCTCATGAGAAAATTACATTAAGTTTTTGATCTCTAGTTAAACTACTCACTGAAACCACATTATAAGAGAAAACAGGAACACACAAAACATGTTTGAAGAGTGAGGTCCTTAGTTATTTGAATATTGCCTATGTGTGTAATGAGATGTTTATCACCATTAGGAAGATGCACATATGAATCACACACAAGACGACAAGAATTATAAAGAGATGGATGACAAATAACATGATGAGTAGCCCCATTATCAATTAACCACTTGTTCAAAAATTTATCAGAACTAAAAGAATGATTACCTGAGACAGAAGCCACTGTAGAAGAAAAATTTTGATTGTCTGGCTCTTGTTCAGCAATGTTGCTCTTAGTTTTCCAGAATTTAAGAATTTTATTATATTGCTCTGAAATTATATCAATGCCTGCTTTTGAATCCATGTCAGTGCTAACTTGATTAGCAGAATAAGATTGGCCAAAAGAGTTCCCCGAAGCATTTGACCTAGGCCTTTTATTAGAATTTGGTTGGTATCCATGAAGCTTGAAACACTTATCAATAGTATGATTAGTAAGCTTGCAATATTTGCAAAATTGATTCTTAGCAGTAGACTTTTTCTGATTTTCTTATTTGGACCTCCCTTTGAATTCTGTTTAAAACCCCCATCATTACCTCCATTGGCAAAATTCTAGAATGCCACGGCCATGGCCTCTTAGGAAACCAAGGAAGCTTTGTCTTGAAGTTTATGTTTCCTTTCTTCTTGAAGTTTATGTTTCCTTTCTTCTTGAGTAACCATATTGTAAGCCTTGACAACATCTGGAAAAGATCTTCAAGCAATATTTGACTGTAATTGTATTCAAATTATCATTTAATCCCATCAAAAATTGCATAACCTTTGTATCCTCTTGTTTGAGGAAGATAGCCTATAAAATTTCATTAACACACTTACACATGCCACACTTGCAATTTGCAATAGCTTGATACTCTTGGAGCTCATCCCATAGTGATTTCATTTTGCAATAGTAGTCTGTCACAGAAAGGATTTGTTGTTTCATAGTGGCAATCTCCCTCATAACTTTAAAACCCCTAGTCTTATTGACTGAGGAATATTTGTGCTTGAGTTCAAGCCAGAACTCTCTGGTAGTTTTGCAGTTAGAAAGACTCTAAAGAATACTTAGAGTGACTGCATTAGCAATCCAAGTCTTGATGAGACCATTGGATTGTTTCCAATACTGATAATTGAGATCTGTGAGAGCTGGTGTAGGAAGAGTGCCATATATAAAACCATATTTGTTCCTTGTGTCCAAGGCATTAGAAAACTGAATGCTCCAAGAATGATAGTTACTACCATTAAATCAAATGTTATGTGGAGATGGTAAGTTGGTAGAAGGGTAAGTTGGGTTATTTATGGGAATTGAAGAAGCTGGAAATGAAAACATGTTCCTGAGCATGTTTTGTAGTTCAATAGTATTGGTTGTAGGCATCAAAGAAGTAGGTAATGTTGAACTAATGGTTGGTATTGTTGTACCTACAAGTATTTGAAGAAAAGTAGTAACCACTCCATAAGAGATGGCTTGTGATTGAGCATTAAGAGCAGCTGTATAAGCAACAATTGAAGCAACAATATTAGACGTGAGATTTTGGGCACTTCTCAAAATGTCAGAGACATTCACTGGTTGTGGAAGTCATAGAATCAGTATGATTTGTTGCTTGTAAAGTATTGAGATCAAAAGGCTTTGATGCTATGAAATAAGTTTGAGATAGCGCGGCGTTTGTTCAAAAATTAGAGAGGAGAAGAAGAAGAATAATAAGGTGAGAGATGAGATAAACTTTCAAATTGATTCATTCAAAAGTTTTAATGATACAGTAACCACAAATTCTCATATAAAGCAATGACTTAATTGAAGTAAAATTAACCGTTAGTGGTCTAACACATAAGACTTGACTTATTCTAAGAAAACTGTTAGGCCAAACTAAGCAAACTAACGGTCTAACATGAAAAGCCCAATTAATGTTAAGTTAAAAGACTAAAGACTGGAACATATTGTCCATGCCATGATAACTAAAACACACAAAACTTAGGTCGTCTTCAAGCCGGAGATCGACTAAATAGGCTTATTTGTTTTGTACGCGATCTGACGAATTCACAAGCACGGAGGATACTCTGTTACACCTCTACAAATCTTGCTTCTTGGCAGTTGCAAGTACTCACTTTTACGAGCTTACAATCTCCTTGACTGTATGAATGGTACTAAAATTCTTGTCCACCTCAACCAGTGGATTCCACCACAGATGCTGCAGCTATTGCCCATTATTACACCTGGCATGCAGTTATTGCCCAATATAACACCTGGCAAGCCAAGACTAGTTTATTCTGCATGCTTTTGTAGCCTTAATAGATGGTACTGTGCTCCTCCTTTTTAGTGACATTCGTACCAGTTTCATTGTATTGCATGGAGCAGGGCATGTAGCTTATTTGTGTTTTTCTCTAAATCCATAATCATATGGCTAAAAGTCACAACTCTCTAGATGGCATAAGGGTACCAAGTGCACGCCCAACTATATATTTGCAGGATGTCAAAAGCCTTGCAGATGATCAGTTGACTCTCTCTGGTCACGTTGTTCTTGTAGATGACTTAATTTTCTATATATACTAGATGGACTTGAGGAAGAATATACAACTTGTACACTGGTTGTACATGATGGTTATCAACTAGTACACTAACTTGTATATACATGTGATTTATCCACTAGAATATATATAACACTCCCCCTTGGATGAACCACATTTACAAAGAATATGTCTCGTTAAAACCTTACTAAGGAAAAACCCAGTGGGATAAAAACCTTAGTGAAGGAAAAGAGTACATCATTCACGTATATCAACTGAGTGAGATCAGTGAGAAGATTGCTTCATTAAAACTTTGCCAAGAAAAATCTTGTGGGAAAAACCATTGGTCTAAGGAAAAAGAGTACAATCAATACTACTATTTTCACATTTTTACTCTCCCTAATTCAAGAAGACATTTGAGTTGTCGCATACCAATGTCATAGACCAACTTCTTGAATGTTGTCAGTCGTAACGCCTTAGTGAATAAATCTGCTAGATTATCACAAGAACGAATCTGTTGAACATCAATATCACCACTTTTCTAGAGTTTATGTGTACAAAAGAATTTCGGGGAGATGTGTTTAGTCCTATCACCTTTTATGTATCCTCCGCGGAGCTGAGCTATACATGCATCATTGTCTTCATATAATCCTGTTGGGATACTTCTAACAGATCGTAATCCACACTTCTCTTGAATATGAGAAATCATTCCTCTCAGCCATACGCATTCCCGACTAGCTTCGTAAATCGCCACTATCTCAGAATGATTGGAAGAAGTTGTTGTGAGTGTTTGCTTCACTAATTTCCAAAAAATAGCAGTATTTCCAAAAAAAAATACGTAGCCAGTCTAAGACTTGGCATTGTGAGGATCAGATAAATAACAGGCATCTGGCCAATAAATTCACAAAAAATGCAATAGCTGGCCTGGTACAATTGGCTAAATACGTCAAAGATCCAATTGCACTCAAATATGGTACTTCTGGACCAAGTAATGTCTCTCCCTCATCTTGGGATCGAAATGGGTCTTTCTTAACATCAAGTGAACAGACTATCATTGGAGAACTCAAAGGATGTACTTTATCCATATAGAACTACTTTAATACATTTTCAGTATAGGTAGATTGATGAAGAAAGATATCATTATGTAAATGTTCGATCTGAAGACCAAGACAATATTTTGTCTGTCCTAAATCTTTCATCTCAAATTCTGCCTTTAAATAATCAGCAGCTTTAGTGAGCTCTTCAGGAGTCCCAACTAAATTTAAATCATCAACATAAACAGCGACTATAACAAATCCACATTCTGATCTTTTAATAAATACGCATGGACAAATCGGATCATTTGTAAACCCTTCTCTGATAAGGTATTCACTTAATCGATTGTACCACATACGTCCGAATTTTTTTAATCCATATAGTGAACGTTGGAGTTTGATGGAACATAATCCTTTAGGCTTTGCCTCAGGCAACCGAAATCCTTCAGGGATTTTCATATAAATTTCACTATCCAGCGATCCATATAGATAAGTTGTTACTACATCCATAAGATGCATAGTTAGTCATTCAGCGATTGTTAGACCAATTAAAAATCTAAAAGTGATGTCATCCGTGACATGAGAATATGTTTCATCATAATCAATTCTAAGTCTCTGCGAGAAACCTTGTGCAACAAGTCTTACTTTATAAAGAGTAATCTCATTATTCTCATTTCACTTGCGAACAAACACCTATTTGAATCCTATTGGATGAACATTTTCTGGTGTCTGGACTACAGGTCCAAAAACTTCTCTTTTTGATAGAGAACTTAATTCAGTTCTCATAGCTTCTTTCCATGTAGGCCAATTACTTAGATGTTGACATTCATCAACTGATTTAGGCCCAGAATCCTCATTACTTCTGGTAATGTTAGTAGCAACTGCATATGCAAATATATTGTCTACAATAATCTTACTTCTATCCCAACTCCCTTCATCAGTTATTGAGCGCTCATTATTCTCATCAACAGGTACCTGTATCTCTTCAAGAGATATTTTTCTAGAAGGTTGGGATTCAGTAAGTGTATTCTCTTCAGGAGTAATCTCTTCAGGAGTATTCTCTACAGAAGACATATGCTCTTCTGGACTATGCTCTGCTAGAGCTTTGGTAGGAATTTGGACAATTCTCTTTCGGGGAAATTTATCTTTAGATCCATGTGGTCTTCCACGTTTCCGACGTGGATTTAATTCATCACTTGGTGTTTGTCCTTCAGGGACATTGATACGTACAGTAGAATTTCTAGCAGGAATATGTGACTGTAAAACTTTTGAAGTATCATTAAATGCATCAGGTAATTGACTAGCCATACCTTGTAAATGAACAATTTTCTAAACTTCAAGTTCACACTGTTTTGTTCGTGGATCAAAATGAGATTGTGTCATAGTGTTCCAAGAAATATCATCATGCTTATGATGCTGAGGATTTTTGTTCCCTAAAGGAGGAAAAACATATTCATCAAAGTGACAATCTGTAAACCTAGCTTTGAAAACATCACCAGTTAGTGGTTCAAGATATATAATAATAGAAGGGGAATCAAACCCGACATAAATACAAATACCAAGTTGACGTTGTGATCCCATCTTAGTGCATTGTGGCGGTGAAATAGGAACATAAAAAGCACAACCGAAAATATGAAATACTAGGTTGATGACCTAATACCAGTTGTAAAGGTGAATATAGATTATGAGCAGAAGGTCTAACTCGAATTAATGATGCAGCATATAATATGGCATGTCCCCAAGCATCAAAAAGTAATTTACTTTTCAAAACCAACGGTCTAGCAATCAACTGAAGACACTTTATTGGTGACTCTGCTAAACCATTTTGAGTATGAGTATGTGGAACAGGATGTTCAACATCTATACCTAATGACATGCAATAATCATTAAAAGATTGAGAAGTAAATTTACCAACATTATCCAGTCGGACAGACTTAATAGTATAATCAGGAAATTGTGCATGTAAACGACACTACAAGAAAAACGTTGATTACCGACGGCAAATTTCGGTCGGTATTTGTCGACGAATTTTCGACAAATTCCCGATGAAAGTGTATTTCGGAATTTTGCGGACGGTTTACCAACCGATTTCTGACGAATATATTACCGAAGGAAATTTTTCGTCGGAATATTTTGGCGCCATTGTTGGCGCGAAAGTTATCGACGGATTACCGACGATGAGACTGTCGGTAATTACCGACGAAAAATATTTCGTCGGTAAAAGTTTCAATTTTGATTTTTGAATTTTTTAAATGTTTGAAAATAATGATTTTTACCGACGGAAATTGTGCCGTCGGTAATTGATATTTTTAATTATTTTAGTTTTGCACATAATATTTGCTTTTTAAGTTTGCCGACGGAAATTGTCCGTCGGTAAATTAGCTGGGATTTTTAAAACAAAAAACCCTAACTTTGTTTCTTTTTCTCTTCCACGTGCAGCCTCTCCTCCCTTATGCTTCCACCATCATTCAATTTCTTCCTCTCTTCTAACCGTGACTGAAGTTCTCCTCCTCTTGCCTGCACAGTGGTCACCGTGACTGAAGTTCTCCTCCTCTGGTGGCGCTTCGTAAGTCTAACTATTCAATTGAGACTTTTTTTTTGTCTTGCATTACGTGCTTTATTGCCTTTCAGTTTGTATTTCATGATTTCGTTATCTATGATTGTTAGAAGTTACCGCTTTCTTGCTTAGCAAATCCTTGTTATTGATCATTCCTTGCGTTTTTTGTTGTTGCCTTGGTCTTGATTTGCTTTCTTTCCTAAATTGAGAACCTGTGGCGTTTTGGCTTTTGGGTGTCTTTGGAATTAGTATCTATTGTGGCAATGTCGGTTGGTTTTATTTTTCAATCAAATGTTTGTAATTTTCTTCAGATTTTACTTGTATGTTTTATAGGTTCTTAGAATTACTTGTGGGCTCCTGCTGATGGGAATATCGGGAACCCTTTTGGTGGTGTCATTGTATCCACATTTTCTGTATGATTTCCACTTTCTCATCATTGCTATTTATTAATGGAACTTGCTAATTGTAAGACTTTTGACTTCTGTCTGGATAAATAGAAAAAGGATAAAATAGTTTCAGAGGAAAAATATACGGATGATTTTTGGAATCCGGGATGCCATGGACTTGTTTGATTAAATGTCCGTAAGAGATTATGTAGAAATAAATGAACTTTATAAGAGAATGTTCTTCCCTATGTCATGAATTTTTCTTCCCACTCTTGTTATGGTGGGATTTACTCGTGTTGTGGCATGTATGAAAATTTTGGATTCTATCTTTGATTGACTGTTCAACATTATTTTGCTAGACTTTCCTATTGCAGTGCAAAAGCTTTACTTCTCTATTATTACAAGTTAAAGTATCTATAGGCTATAGGCAATAGGCAAAGAGCATTAAAGAACTGGGCAATGGAACTAGCTTAAAATTCATGACGAGTGATTCTGGGTAGTATATATATTAAGTTCCTTTGGGCCCATTTTTTCCTAATTTCAATGCCTTATATGCAATTACTTCTACCTTGTCAATTTAAGATGACGATAAACAATATCTGCAAGTTTCAGTGAAGTTTGAAATTAATTTATAAAACTAAGAACTGTTGATCACTGATTCACTGGCGATGTTGAATATAAGATCATTTCTCACTGGCAAGAACATGTTTGCTATCTGCATGAGTACTAGCATGGATAGAGGTTGCACTCAAAGCTGTTTTTTTGAAGCCTATCCATTTACTTGCATGTGCGTAGTAGCTTAGCTTCTTCCTACTATCACTCTAGCTTCTTATGATAATTAAATTATTAATTACTTTGTCATTATTTTCTTTACCAGTTCAGTATCTGTCTCTCAGTCACCACTTTTCTTGCTTGACAATCTCTGATTTGTGGGGTCTACTGTAGGAACATAATTGGTATTCTCTTTATGGGGAGACTCTGTCCGTTTTTCCGTAGATCAAAGAGGTTTTTGTTGATATAGTTGTATGTCTATGAATTTGTTAGTTATATCGACATTTTCTTTGATACTTATAAATATTTTTTGATTGCTCGTAGGAGACATATGAGACTATCCGGCAGTCGCAGTCGCAATCCGAGCTAAGGTCCTCTTCAGCTCGACCTGTTGTCGAGGTGGCTCTTTACTACGAGGCAGTCGGTGGGGCCAAGAAGAACTTGGTCTACGGTATGGGGTCGCAGGCCTCTGCATTCTATTCATCGACTAGCGCCTCATTCTGCTCTCGGACTCCGACATCCGACTTGCACTATCAGCAGTTGCTTGATGAGCAGATAGGACAGCTACAAGTGGAGATGGAGCAGATGCGGAGGCAACAGGCCCAGGAGCAGGAGCAGATGCGGAGGCAACAAGCCCAGAAGCAGGAGCAGGCCCAGATGCAGATGAGAGCGGAGATGCAGACGCAGATGAGAGCGGAGATGCAGGCGCATATTAGGGCAATACTCGGTCAGACTGGACAGGATCTCCCTCCATTGCCACTAGAGGATCCTTCAGGCGATTTGTAGATTATTTTTAAGAAACAATTGTGTTTGTATACTGTATTATATATTAATTTCAATAAATTTGAATATTTAGACTTATTGAGAATTTTGAGATAATATTGTGTTTTTTTATGTAATTTACAGGGTTTTTAAATTATTTTTTTTAATTATTTTTTGAAAAATATCATTGCAATTACCGACGGATTACCGACGACATATTTAATTTTAATTTTCCAAATAATTAATTTTCGACGGATTACTGACGGAATAATATTTCATTTTAATTTTTGCCTTAATTACTTGCCGACGGATTACCGACGGAAAAAAGTTTTTTTAATTTTTGATTTAATTAATTATTTTCGCAGACGAAGCTATTACCGACGAACAATCCGTCGGTAATTACCGACAAATACTTGTTGTCGGTAAATCGGTCGGTAATTTACCGACGAACATTTGCTTCGTCGGTAATATGGTTACCGACCAGCTTTTCACCGACATATAATGCTTGGTCAGTAATCCGTCGGTAAAATAATTACCGACGAAATATTATTATTTGCCGACGGAATATTCCGTCGGTAATTAGCGGTTTTCTTGTAGTGCGAATAATTTGAGCTAAGAATCTAGCAAATGCAACATTTTGAGTAGATAATAAACGTACATGTGACCATTTAGATTATGCATCTATTAGAACCATATAGTAACGAAATGGTTCGTATGATGGATGAATAGGTCCACAAATATCTCCATGAATACGTTGTAGAAAGTTAGGAGATACTACACCTACTTTCAGGGTAGACGGTCTCACAATTAACTTTCCTTGCGAACACGCAATACACAAGTGATCTTTAGGTAAAAGAAACTTCTGCTTTCTTAATTAATGTTCATTTGTATTTTCAATTATTCTACCAATCATGGTAGAACCTGGGTGACCAAGGCAATCATGCCAAAGTATAGATTCTTTTGAATCAGGGCACTTCTAGTGCATCACAACATGTGTTTCAATCCATTTTATAATTGCATGTTATAAACCCGAAGAGAATGCCACAAACTTTTCTAGTACAAGCTTCTAGCTTGAAATGATAGAAGTAATATATAGATAATTTTTATTACCTTCTCTTCCAGACTCAAAATGATATCCATTGTGACGAATATCCTTGAAACTCAATAAGTTTCTTTTTTATTTGGGAGAGTACAATGCCTCTTCAATATATATCTTTGTTCCTTTAGGTAATATAATATTAGCTCTTCCGGAGCCTTCAACTATTTTTGATGTGCCTGAAATGTTATCAACATTTGCTTCAAGAAATGTCAAAATGTAGAAAATATTTCTTACGTTTGAGGATAGTGTGTGTTGTCGCACTATCAATTAAACATATATATCCATCTACCATATTTCTAAAGAAAACAAAATAACATTTATCACATATTAATAATAAAGTATCATAGATAAATATTAGATTGTATATAACTATATTAATCGTATAAATTGGACAAGTCCGGGACTGGTGGCCGAGTGGTGGTGAGATCCAATAAAATATAGAATAGAAAAAAAGGTCCGAGGATCGAACCCACTGCCAATAGTTCCAAACTTTTGCTTTTCATTTTTTTAAAAAACTTATCAAAATAATATTTATAAAATACTACAATTTATTTCTTGTAATTCAATACACAACACAACAATTAAACTTAATAAAGAAATAAACTTATTTATAAATATCAGGATTTTCTAAGAAATCTGAAACATCGAAATGTGTTAAATCCGCAAGATCTTCCAGATCATCGAAATTATCAACATCATTATTATCATCAACTTGTGCAAAGTTTGCTTCCACTACTTTGTTATTTCCTTTTATTGATGTTTGATTTCCTTTTATTAATGTTTGATATAAATCCATTAGATGTCTAGGCGTACGGCAGGTACGTGACCAATGCCCCTGAACACCACACCTGAAACAAGTTTCATCATTACCCTTCTAGGGTTTATTTGGCAAATTTTTATTTGCCTAACTTGTTTCGTTCTCATACCTCTTCTAGTGGTATAGATGAAAACTAGAATTACCTCCATGGTTTCGAAGACCATAACCATAGCCTTGACCTCTTCTTCCATCACGTCCACGTCCTCGATTATTATATACCACGACATTCATTTCAGGGAACGGTGTACTTCCAGTAGGACGAGATTGATGATTTTTTAACAACAACTCACTGTTGGACTAATTTGTAATATTGCAACCTCAGGTGCATCCAGTCATAATGAGCTTTAGGGATGATGACATTATTCTGGTGTTCATACCTCTCCCTTAAATTGTTCCACAACTGAAGATGATTTTTTTTCATGAAGTATTCATCGTTTGCCCGATCCTTCTGGGATTCAGTATTTCCATCTTTAATGGTGTTATCAAGACCCACAACTTCCAAGTGAGTCTCGGCATCAACAATCCAGGAAAGATAATTTCTTCCAGAAATATCAAAAGCCGTAAACTCTAAACTTTTCAATTTCGAAATAATGAAATATTATAAGAAGTTAAGAAAAATATAGATATGAGGAGTTGTTACTTACAACCTGATATGCTTGCTTTCAGAACAGCGGCAGAGACTCATGTTGATAACGTATTATAATACAATAACAATTGTTAGTGTTGAAGTAACAATTACTCAAGTGATTCAAATTGAGAGAGAATAAGAAAAAAGAAATTAGGAACTAAGAAATGAGAAATGAGAACCAAGAATTATTTTTCTCTCTTCATTTACATGTTTATATATAGACAATTATATTTCTAAATATAGAAATATATAAATATCTACAATACAAGTTAGTCATCAACTTGTACACTACTTGTACATGATAATTATCAACTTGTACACTAACTTGTACATGATGGTTATCAACTAGTACACTAACTTGTATATACATGTGATTTATCCACTAGAGTATATATAACATATACAACATTATTCAACAAATCTATAATTATTAAATTAAAAAAAATTATATGTGCCTCGGCCGAGTATTCTTCCTCTGACCCAGCCCGAGGCCGGAAGTAATTTTGCTGGCCAAGGCTGGGCCTGGGCTTCAATAATTAGGGCTAGTGTCTACTGTTCGATTCGCTAATTGAGCCCATAAACAAATTTCAAATGGTTGATGTAGTTTCTCTCCACAACTAGTGCAGACAGTAGTGGGCCCGTTTGTTCATTAATTTTTAGTCGACATGTCTATTGAAATTTTATCGTGTTTTCTGGAGAAATGTCATTTCTCGATAATGAAGCTATAGTTAGTGAGATTTATATACACACACACGTACATATATATATATATATATATATATAAATGCTCTTATGTACATCTAAAATGTGGAACTAATATTTTGGTGTGCGAGACATTTTTTTGAAAATTTTTAAAAAATATGTTTGTGTTTGATCAGTTATACAAATTTAATGATATATTTTTTGTTCGAAACAAAAATAAAATGCAATCCAAAAAGTTGATAGAAATGTTTTTCTAAGTTTTTGAAAAAAATCTTGCACCTCAACAAAATTAGGTTCACATAATATAATTGATATATATTTGATATATATATGGTGGGACTTTACTTTTGTAGAAATCTAATCCAAGAGACTGTAGTAGACAAGATAAGATATTACTCTAAAACGAATAGTAGAAAAGTTATTGTACACGAACCTAACTTCATTTGTCTTAGATTTTGATGTCTCAACCTCCCAACAGATCCATTAATTATAAACATATATCACTCATCAAGGGTCAATTCATTTGAATTATGAGGACGAAAACTAATTGTTTTGTTCATCTTTTATATCATTTCGACTGTATTTGACACTGATTTTTTAAAAAATTTTAATTTAGTCAAGGTGTCTACTTCCAAAGTTTGTTTGACGTGGACTTGTTAACAATAATTTTACTACAAGAATACCTAATCTTATGCTCACTTTTATGTTGGGCGGCTATTCTTTAATGTGGACTTTACTGCTTTTAAGTATAATACAAAGTCAACAAGGTCACTATTTTTTTTATATATGTGTGTTTTCTTCTGATCATTTTTGCACTCGTCTTATAAAATCTTGTGTTCTTTAGTTGAAATATGTTACAATGATTGACGTATTTTCATTATTAAACCATTAGGTGATAGGCTTGTGGTGAATTTTGTTGGAGCTAAATTGTATGGACTTAGAAAGTCCTAGATTCAATTCGATCTCATTGAAAACAATATATTTGGATATAACGGTTAGATTTTAGGGACATATGTGTAGGGGATTGTATCAATATAGGTGAAGAATATATCAACAATTATCCCACTAATTACACTAGATAAATACTCAGAAAAGATTGAAGGGACACAAGTGATCCAATTAAATACCAAATTCCTTAGATAGAATTTTTCTAGAGAAGTAAGTAGTAGCATAATATATCATAATAACCTACCCGACCGAAAATATGCCGAGTAATTAAACAATCATGAATAATAATAATGACACCATAATTTTTACAAAGAAAAAAAATTACAGGACCGTAGTCCAGCTAAAAACTTCCACCTATAATTACTCACTCAAATCCTAAATACACTAAATATATAATCACGCACTCTTTTCTTCCTCTCCCTGCAAGTACGATTCTCTTTGCAGGAACTATTTCCAAAAACTCTTTCTTGCTCTCGTTATTGTTGCTTTGTTGTGTGTCTTTACATTGCAAATGCACCTCCTAAGTTTTCCGATATATTCATTACAGCACAGATGTACGTGTACATGTACATGTATGCATGTATTCACAATTTCAATTATGATCATTAGTGGATCCTCAGGTACATTTCGTACGTCGCCGTTTCGACCAGGTCGCCAAGCTCTCCTTTGGCAATTACGCAGGCAGTCGCACAGTTTCTTCAAGACAAATACACGGAACCAGTCCACGTCACGAAGTATTAGAGTCGTACGTGTATGTGTCAGTTGCGTGTGGTTTAATTCACTCGCACACTCATGAAATCGTGGTTTCCCAAAATGCCACTGCTGTGTCCGGCTGTTATAAATTTCACATCCTCATACATTAATAATATTTTTCAGTTCACAAGATATATCGGGCCTATATATGAATTGTTCGGTTCATTTGGATATAACAAACTTACACGACTTTATTACTCCTCAAATATAACAAGTGGGCTTGGACCCAACTAACTACATAAGAAAAAAAGGCTTTGTTAGTAGGTTTTACTAGCGTCTGGCCAAACGACTGGACGTCGTATAGTCCATTCCACTGGATGACACGTGGATGTTGACTTGTCAACATTTATTATGAGAAGGATATGACGTTTTAACTTATTAATAACGAAAACTTTACGATGAAATTTTTTTTTATTTTTTCCATTTTTTTATCAATGGATTATTTACAGAATTTTTATTTTGCTGACAGATTACCGTTTTTTTTTGTTGGCGGATTATAGGAGGAATTTATTTTTTATTTTTTGTTGACTGATACGAAATTTAATTTTTAAAATTTTTGACCTACGAATTATCGACGAAAAAATTCATCGGTAATTACGAACTAAATTTTTTTCATCAGTGTTTAAATTACTTATGACGATTTTAACAATGAAAATTTTTGATCGGTAGTCAATATTATCGATGGATTTTTAGAATTACTGACAAAAAATTATATTTATAGTAAAGTTCTTGTAGCGATATTAACGTCGTCAAATTATTAGTTGGGGCAAGATAGACATTTAGGCAATTTTTTTAATGGTGGAGATTAGAATATTTAATCTAATGGTGATAGGAGACAGTGCCGCATATCTTGAACAAATATATGTATTCAAAATATTAATTAGGGACAAACTGAGTATTTAGTGTGCAATGACATGCTTATTGTAATTTTATTTTATTTTATTTTAAATGTTATTTTTTTCAATAGTGGAGATTATACCATTTAATCTAATAGTGAGAAGGTGGATTGTTTTTATACAGTTATTTGACTAGACCGTTTTGTAGTTTCAACCCCTTATTAGTGGGTTGCGATGAGCTACTCCTTATAAAGGAGTCTCAAGCTATCACATCCAAAGATGCGGGAGTTTTTATACCCGTGGACAAAATTTTGATTTTTGAGATAAGGATCCAAAAGGTCCAACAATAAAACGACGGCGTTACGTGTTAGGTGGGTAATCGCACTCACATGCATAGCTTTGTTCCTCTAAAGACATCGGGATTTAAACAGTATATAATTTGATTATTTATTCTTCTTTTTTTTATCTAAACTCTAAAGCTATTATTAAAAAATTGATATATGACATTATTACATTAGGCTCCGTTTTATTCCAAAAAATCGAACTTTTTCTATATTTACGTCCGTGGAAAATATTAATTTTATATATGGTGATATATATCTCAGGCCTAAACATTTTATTTCATTGTAGCATTGTTTCATTTCATTGTAATATTATAATGAAATATTACAGTAGAACATAATATTTCATTTTAATTGTACAATGAAATATCATATACAATGGAATAATAACAATGAAATATAATGTTACAATAGAATGAGCTATATGGAATGTTTAGGGTTAAGTTGTTTAACATTGTTGTTTTACATATTCAGTGATACTTCTTACATATATATATATAACATAGTTATTCTATTATCTATTATAACACAATCAAATTAATAATGAAAAACCATAAAAATTTTAAGTCTTAGTTACATATCATTTCACCAGTGAAAAACTTTCATGGCCAACTTCTCTCATAGAGAAATAAATTAGAAGGATTTGAAAGTGATACATATTCGTCCATAGGTCAAATCGGATATGTAATTAATTGGTAAACAATAAAAACACTAAT
Source organism: Euonymus europaeus (assembly GCA_963580455.1). Lineage (NCBI taxonomy): Eukaryota > Viridiplantae > Streptophyta > Magnoliopsida > Celastrales > Celastraceae > Euonymus > Euonymus europaeus. The sequence goes on along the minus strand of OY756957.1, from coordinate 7,746,049 downwards.
GTAGGTTGTAGTAAATACAATTAATGTAAAACTTAACGTGGCGTCATCATATAAAAGGACCCAGACTTGTTTTTGTAATTTTGCTTCTTCCTCTCTTAACCGAAAATAAAAATATTCTTCCTTTTTCATCGTGGACGCAGGCTAACGCAGAATCACGTACGTTACGGCATCATATACAGAGTCGGACCTGGGCCAAGGCAAAACAAACAGCTGTCTTGAGCCCAGGTCTGATTGGGGCTCATTTTTTTAATTTTAAAAAAATAAAAATTATGGATAATTAAATAATCAACTGATGTGTTATATTATTTGACAAAAATAAATGGTTGATTCCAAATGCTTATATTATTTACAAAATCCTACTAATCATACCAATTATAGTTGCATAGACAAAAAAGAGTTTATCCAACTTGAAGTTGATAAAATGTTATCTCCGATCAAATATGTCGTAGAAAAGATTGAATAGACTTGCTATGTTATCAATTGAGAAATAAATGGTAAAACAACTAGATAACACTAATTTGATTAATATTTTTGCCTCTAAAACCGCAAGACGGATAGTATTTACATGATTTTATTGAACTTTTTTAGTTTTGTTATTTTATTATAATACAAATATTTTGAGCAAGTCAATATTTTTATAACAAAATATCCACCATTAAGAATATTTACTTAACAGATATGAGGGCCCAATTTATACAGTTTATTTTGGGCCCCACGAGTACAGGTCCGACCCTGATCATATAGAAGTCAGCTTGTTTGAGAATTATAATGCGAAACCTATCATCGTCACGACGCACAGAGACAAACGCCCATAATTGACCAAGACCTAGCTTGTTCATTTCCTCAATTTGTTTGCTTAATTCAACCATGACCTCACTCTTGCGCACATATGCATGTCACTCTGTGAGTGAAGAATTCCTAAGTTTACTACATTTTATGGAGACCCTTTGGTTTGCCTCAGTGGTGAGTTCGTATTACTATCTTTACATTTTCCATATAATGCGAAGGTTCTCATATAAACAAATTGTATCATTTTAATCTCTCTAAAAAAATATGAATTTTAGAGTTTCTTTTTCGTTGGTAGCAATAGTTACACTATATATATAAATTTACCAATTGAATATTAAATATGAGTCTAATTAAACTCGTCTATTAGACATCTAGGCTCGCACGGATATAAATTTTTAACTTGTTTATAGACCTCCTGAATTTATATGATAAATATCCAAATCCACTAGCCTCTCAGCCAAGGTCTCAAAGTATGGAGTTTCCTTAAAATTTACAATGTTTTTTTTTTTGTCGCCGTGCAATGAATCAGATGAAAAGAAACGTAAGTTGAAAAATAGAAAGCAAACAACGAGACGTGTGGTCAGAGAATTAAAAAAGTGCGAATAGTAGATTGACCATGACAATAGCAAAGCCCATGGGCCCTCACAAGCACAGTGCCCTGAACTCTGTATCAAGCAAATGTCTTCAACTCTTTTAACCCATTTGTATGGCCCTTTCTCAAAAAAAGTCCTCTCTTTTTTCCCTACATAGCTTTTGTGTCTCAATTATATTATCCACCAGTAAAGAAAAATCCCCACGTGTCAGAAAACCAAGATTCTCTTCACACGCACCCAAACTTTTCGATTATTTTGCCAATACTTGAGAGGAATTTAAGTCTTTTTTTAAAATAAAAAAGGTTGAATTATTCAATTATCCCATCCACGTAGGGTTTCATTAGTCAAAGATGAAGAATGATCTGGTCAATCAAATCACATGTGCCGAGGTTCCTTGTAAATTTATAGAAAAATTGAGGTAGTTAATGGTTGCTCCAAATCCAGTTTCAGATTCTTAATCCAGCTATGTTTATATATTTCCCCTTTAATTAATTAATTAATTAATTACAGGTTGTAATTACTATATTGAATACAGCAGCTAACCTCATCATTGTTTCTGTTTCAAATTAATCGATCTTTTATATAGCCAGAGCAATCCAACAATGAAGCTTCAACCACCAATAAACCTAAAAACACTCGGCTAGGTTACAATCTACAGCAAATTAAGAGACAAGTACAATTCTACAATCATAAATTTAGTTGGACCCATATCTAATATCGAAAAGGTAATTTTGTACCATGTCATTTTTCGTCACAAGAAAATGGCAAATAGGTCCAATTATAAGTGAGGCAGTTAGGCATTGAAAAATTGTTTAACCAAATCCAACCGAGGTAATACTACCGAGGCAGTTAACAATTGAAAATTTGGTCACCCAACGTTTAAACGTTTCAACTTGATCATTCAATCTTTGAACTGTTCCAGTCTGATTACTCAATCAATCTCTTTCAAATCCGGACAACAAGAAAAGTTGACGTGGCAATTTGAGGAAAAATAAATAAATATTAAAAAATATTAAACTAAAACAAATATTTAAAAAAAACCCAAATAAATAATCAATAAACCAAATAATAAATTTGTGCCGGATAAAGAAGACCCTATATCTGCAATGAATCTGTCTTCCACATTGGAATTGAATGTGCAGCAATAGTGCAATACCAACCAAGATATGAATTGAAAGTTCAAGAAGAAGAGTCTGTTCATACATATCTGTTCATGAATAAAGTAAATAGTTTCTCGAAGTCGACAATTCATACATATCTGAGGCGGTGGAGGACAAGATGCATAAGCCTTGAGGCACCAGCATCACCTACGGCAGCATGTGACTCAGCTCAGTACTCTGTATGGACGTCGTATATAGCATTGCAGGCCAAATCAACTTAATATTATATGTTTCCTTCTCTTCAATGGCTTCGATGGGAGAGATGATCAAGAAGATCTTCGACGAGTTCGACAAGAACGGCGACCACAAGATCTCGTCAACTGATCTCCAAGATGTCTTGTGTGTATTGGGGTTGGAGACGTCGGCAGAGGAGGTTAGAGTCGTTACAAGAGATAGACAAGGATAGTGATGGTTAAGAGTTTAATTTTGGGGATCAAGGGATAGGTGACAGAACTTTATTTGTCCACATTCTATTTCTTTTTTTTTTTTTTTTAAATTTGGTTTATTTTATTCTCCACATGGAAAAGTCACGTGTAAATCAAACTGCCACGTTAGCATTTTCTGTCCGAATTTTAAAAAAAAACTGACAGAATGATGAAAGTCGAATAATCAAGTTAAAATGTTTGAATTTTGAATGATTAAAATGGAACATAAGATAAAAAAAAATGTAAAACATTTTAGCCCTAAAAATATCATATAACTCATTACATCGTAACATCATATTTCATTATTATTATTTCATTGTATATAATATTTCATTATATAATTACAATAAAATATCATATTTTACTATAATATTTCATTGTAACATCATATTTCATTGTAAAACTACGAGACAATATATTACAATGAAATGAAATGTTTATACATAAAATATATATCACCACTGCATAAGAGATTTTCACGACCGAAATTAACATTAACCCATTTCGAACCCAATCATTCAAACAATAAGTTGTCAACCATCAAAAGTACAATTTCAACAAAAAGTTGCCAAATACAAACCTCAAAAGTCAGATAAATAATATCAATAAACTAGTCACTTCTATTCTGGAAAACAATCCAATAAAGAAATGTACGCTAGCACTTCACATTAAACTGTACTATTATCATGCAATCGAACTAATCAAAAATAGGAGGAAAAAAAATAGAAAAACATTAAAGCAGGCGGCAGGCCTCTTAATTGATCTCGAACCTCCAAAAATAGAATATAAATAAGAAGATCATTCGGCTTTAAATCGATTAATAACAAGGTATTTATATTCAATTAATTAACCTCTGTACAAAGGCGACCTTTCGCGCACCACTCTTGAAAGTTTAGACTGCCGGAAGACTTTCATCGGACTTGGAAAATGCCATCCCTTCCCTTTCGTCCTTGACTCACGGATGCCGGATTCTGACGTCACCGCCACAGACCTCGATTTTCTCATCATACTTCTCCTCTCCTCTTCCAAACTAATTTCGCGCCTCGATGCGGCATCCACCGACACGGTACTGATCGTATCACTCTCGTACCTCTTGCTCTTACTCAATTTGAAAAACGACAAGAACGACGAAGAATTCTTGTTCTTATGGGCCTCCGACATGTCTATTCGGTCGCCGAAGTCCCTGCCGACGCTAGGTTTCGATCGGAGAAAAGGAATCGCGAGGGATCTCGATCTCCGGAACGCAGGCTCGCTTTGTATGAGGTTAGATACGAGTCCGACGGATCCAATTCCGCCGCCGGCGATCTCACCTCCAGCAAAGGAGAATCTAGATAACGAAGAGGACGATGAAGAGGAGGAAGATGTGGTGGCGCAGCACGAACACGGTCGCTCGGTCGCGCAGTCAGGGCAGAGCGAGGCTAGACGCTCGCGGAGGCAGACATGGCAGATTCCTCTACGACGGCGTTTGGATGGGTGCTTCGGACATTTCCAGACCTCGTCCTCGTCGATGTACTCCATTTCTTCCAATTGAACTTGCTCGGAGAGTTTCCGTTGAATTTCTCCGTGAATTTGGTGTTAGTCTGTTTCAAAGCTGTTACTACCAGGTGGGTTTGTTTATAAAGCGTGGTGGCTTGAGAGGGGAGTAAAAGGCAAACCGTGGTTAAGCATGTCAACCATGGTTAAAGATCATAATACGGCGCCGTTTAGTAAGATATTGAAAACGGTGCGTTTGGGCAAGTGGCTGTTGGGACCCAATGAGAATGGGTCAGATGGGTGTGTAAATATATAGTGAGGGATCTCCGGGATGTATTGTTGACCTTTGGGATAGTTTATAGAATTGTTGATTGCCATAGTTTGAAATTTGAATGTGCTTTTAAGAGATCAAAACTATCCCATCAGGTATCACGATTATCTTTTATTTTAATATAATTTCTTATAAAACCTACTTTGAAAATATTGTAAAACAAGTTTGGCCAATGTTCTATTAATTTCTGACGTTACTCACCGACTACATTATTTTGTAATTAGTCTGCCACGTATTTTGTTTCTTTCCAGCGGAGAGATAAACTTTAATGTTGTATAAGTTGTTAAGAGCGAAAGTTGTCAAATAAACTGTGTGGTATTTAGTAGAGCGAAGTTTTAATAGCAAAATAATTTAATAATGAAATAAAATATAAGTTGTTAAGAGTGAAAGTTGTCAAATAAACAGTGTGGTATTTAGTAGAGCGTAAATTTTAATAGTAAAATAATTTAATAATGAAGTAAAAATCATCGAATAAAGGTCTTGTTGAAAATAGATTTACGCATTGAGTTCGAATATTTTTTTTTAAAAATGTAACATATACTTTGAGAGAAAGGAGGACAAATATGTAAGAGATACATGGGCAATGAGAGAAATTGAGAAATTTGTTTGATTTACGTGTTGACATTAATAAGTAGAGCGTATAAGCTCCTGAACGGAGAAAATGTGCATACGCTCTACCAAACTCACTCAGCGTAAGTGGATGTAGCAATCTTTTATAGAAATGAAATTCTTTTGTCAAATGTTAAGAATAATGATTAAGCTTATTTATATTTGCATATTTAAATGCTTCTCTAAGAATAGGGTGCGTTTGTTTTACAATTGTATTTTAGAACTTTAAGCTATAAAAAATGCTAAATTGAAAGCTGTCGCGCCCCATAATTTTAAGCTGTATAAAATGTTGTGGGTGTTTGGTTCATTTTTTCTATTAGATTAATTTTATAGATAAATTATGAAAAAAATGTATTAAAATAAAAAGTAATTAAAAACTTTTAAGATACAAAAATAAAACTATGTAATGTGGTTGTATATTTTTTGGGCCCCACAACTTTAAGTTATGGGCCGAGTTTTAAACTGTTAGCAAAATGTGACGTTTGGTTGACACAACATTTTATGCGAGTCTCACAGTTTTAAGCTATGTGAAATGTAAAACAAAAGAGACCTAGTCTTTGTTTTATAACCCGAGAATATGAGTATAAACTCAATTCGTTAATTAGTACAGAATAAATTGGGCAAACTCAATTTTCATAATAAAAATTAGATCAAAGTCCATCGCTTGATCACACAAATATTGTTTCAAAGTGTGTTTGAATTTAATATTTTTAGAGTCCATACAAATTGCCTTCAGAGATTTTGACCATCCAAATTGTTAGTATGTACGAATAAGTCACTTTGTAAGAAGACAGACGACACTAATTGACTAAAATTCTAGACTTCGGATGGTTGTGAAGAACAAACTAACATAATGTATTTTTTAAAATTTTGTTTTTGTGATGCAGCTGTATGTCTGTATATTGTTGTTGGCATTTTGAATTTTTAATGGACTTTTGTAAGATGTAAAAGCTATTGATTTTAATAGCATCAATTATAAAATGTATAACTGATATATTTTAATTTTATTAAGAATTAAATTTTTGGTTTAATTGCTTCTTTTTATAAGAGTTTATTTGGAGGAGAGAAAAACAAATTTTTGATAGCAATTGATTTTGGACCTTTTTTCTTCCTCCTCTCCTTACTAAGAAATCTTAATTCGCCATTATACTATGGGTCGTGCTATCGAATTATCGAAGTGTGTTATCGAGTAGACTTAGGAGATGATATTCCGAGAGTTGTGAGCACATCAAATAAGACAGACAATAAATCACCTTAAGACCAAAGATCCAACCTCGCCTCAGTTCTTCCCGTTTGAAAGGTTTTTTGAAGTATCTATTTTAATTTAATGAATATGTATTTTATTGATTTGTACATTTATGTGTATGTATTTCATTTGACTATACTTGATTGAATTTTTATTATATTGTGATTGTTTTACTCAGCAATCCAGGTTTTGTAGGATTGTAATGAGTTATTTTATGCGGATACTAATGTTTTTTTTGTTGCCATACACAAACCAATAATTCCACATGGAGCTATTTGATACAAGAGTGTTTAAAAAGTTGAAAAAGAAGATAATAAATTCAAAAAAAAAAAATAATGGCCAAAGATTCATCATTTTGGGAGCCATTTCAATGTGATTCGGCAACCGTGATATTTCTTCGCACTCCACTATTTTTCAACTACACTTCAACTTTGATCAACTTATCTTATTTCTATTTTTCACGATATAAGATGTTTACACCTCACTCGAAATTTCACCCCCTCTCTGACAAATTGGGCTATGATAATAGTTTTTTTTTTGGGGTATACCGCAACGAGCCTACGATGAATGTTGTTTTGGATTTGTTTTTGTCATACTCTACTTTAATAAATTTGGCAAAGGTTTTCTCGTAGGTGTACATGCTTGACTGCACGTACAAGACAAACAAATATTGTCTTCCATTGTTTGTAATATTGTTGAGATCTTTGTTTGCTATATTTTTTTGCTTTTAGTGTATTTTATAAATGTGTAAATTTCTAGTTACTTAGGATGTGATTAGAGCTTTTTCAATTTTTGTGACGTGTAAACAAATTGGGTGTGGTTATAAAACGGTGAGGGTGCAAATAGAACTCACCTTCGGCAACTCCAGACATTGGGCCAACAAAATGGGCCTTATTCATAAAACAACTAGGCAGTACGCAGTAGGCACTAGGCAGCCTTGTTTTCCATGGGCCAAAACTGACTAACTTTCAATAAAGACTTAAGACCACCTTTCAAGGCCCAACATTATTGAAATAGTATTGCCGAAATTGGGCCGTATGGGCTTTCAGTTTTCTTAGGTAATAACACATTTACATGAAGGGGGGTCAAAAAAAAAAAAGACAGCCACAACAATTCTTAAAAAATTAGTTCTAGGACCTCCCTATATTATTATACAATCCCTTAACTTATGAGTTCTGAGTCTTATGACCAATCCTCCTTTCCTTAAATTCCATATAAATATCAACTTAAACAAAAGTTTGTCACATCACAATCATCATATAATATATATATATATATCAACTTCAATTCCTTTTTTTCATCAAAAAAAAAAAATCCTTTCTATTTTATATTAATTTCCATGAAATAACTGGGGTTCATGATGTTTGATGCCCACACAGTATAGCTTATTATATAATTATAATTACATGGTTCAGGTTGTCCAGAGAGTCATTATCTGCATATTCTAAGTTCAAAAGTTTTGGACATTAACCTAACTCACCATTGGTGAGTCACCCAAGCTAAGAAAAAAAATGATGGACAATTGCACTAAATAGTGAAGGTAGCCCAAACCAACTAAAGAAAGGACAAAAGTGTATACAGCACTGCATTATCTATTATGACAAATAATGCAGGGTGAGGATAGAAACTCTCTATGAGTAGTTTCTTTCACTAAACTTCATGGGAAGACCTTCTCCCTTTGAAACTCCATCAATGACAGGACCGACTCTTCACGTGTATACACACACTTTTCTTAGTACAAGCTTAATTAATTGCATATATTTTTAAGTTTGATTCCTTCAAGGCTATGAAGAAATGACCTACCCTCAAATTAATTCCATTAATTAGTGGGGCACGATTTAGAAACATTCATGGGTATTTAAAAATGGCATCGTGTATATGTTTTTTTTTTGTTGAGAAAATGGAAATTCATTAGGAAAGACTATTACAATCCGCCCCATCATAGAATGGACGAATAGAGATGGGCACATCTTGGTAGGGATTACATTGAGAAATGGAAGAACAACCTAAATGAGCTAAAGCATATCCAACTCTATTACCATAACTACTTTATCTACAAACTAACAGAGTTTTGTACGGTGGCGAATCCAGAAAATAAATTGAGAGGAGTTTAGTCAGTGTTAGTGTTGAGAATTTATAGGAGGAGGCCATGAGTTGACATGGGTTCGGGGTTAGCGCCTCTGAATTTATTTTAGGACTATTTACTGAGAAATAACCGGGAATGAGTAACTATGAACGCTTAAGAATTGGAATTTGTGAAAATCTATGTGAAACGTGTTTAATTTTAACTTTTGAGTGGACTTTTATTTGAGTATTAATTTCTCTTAAGTTAAACTATAGCTCTTCATAAAGTAGATTTTTAAAATTTAAAAAACAATGTGAGGGGCCTTGAGCCTCCCATTAGTCAAGGTAGATCCGCAGCTGGTTACGTATACAAATATGAAAAACATTGACGGATTGCAATATCCTTTGACCATGAACTGAGCTTTGACCCAACTTATTCATTGTTATATAGAAAGCTTCTATATGGTGGCCCGACCTGAATTTAAACGCATATCAACTGTCCAAAATAACAAACTTGTCTAATTTTAGGTAATTTTGTTTTCGTAAATACATCAGATTCGCAGGACTTTATCCTTTTATTTGAAAAAGCATATTTTGCCCTTTCATTTGAAAAGGCACCTCTTGATGAGAAAGTGATGAATCCATGCTTAATTATTTGTCCGCAATCTTTAGATGTGAGACTCTATAGTTTCCGATATATTGTTTTTGTATAAGCTTCTAACATGCCGTTAGTAATATCATTAGATTTTTTTAATAGATTTTTATGAAAACTAACTTAATTGACAGTGACTAAACAAGTTGTATAAAGTCATTTTGGCAACTTCAACTTGTGTGCCCTGTTAACCCTAGCCTATATTGATTGATGCCGCTTGACATGTATCAAAAGACAATTAAACCTAATTACTTTTCACTCCCAATTAATTATTGCATTTCAGATTTTACATGCCCCATAAACCCATGTCATTAACTTTGCTCTCCTCTTCTCATAAACGATCTAATTACTGATTAAAACCCCCTAATTTGGACCAACCAATTAACCAACATTGTTCTTAAATAAAAACCTTCTAGAAGCTTGTCAAATATAACCTAATATTACAATGATTAGGTATTTAGGTTACCTTGATTGTCTGTATTAGGTTGCCATGATTGTTCTTTTTAAGATAAAACATATACACACATATATATATATATATATATGTGTGTGTAGAAATATTGGAGACAAATTTCCGGTAAATCTATCTTTTGCAATTATTTTTTTCTTTTGGAAGGAGATATATATGAATAAATATGAACGCTGAGGGAGAAGTTGGCCCACGTAAGCAAAACCGCCCACGGAACTAAAGAATAGGGCCCGCCAGTGTCAATTATAGAGTAGGGCCCATTAAGAGCCCAGAAAAAATTGCGTGTGATGTGCGGGTCAACAACAAACGGATGGTGTGAAACACGCCTTTTCATTTGTGCAATTATTACTTTTCAGTTTTTGTTAATTATTTATTATTATTATTCATTTGGTCATTATTGGTGTGCCGTGACCAATTAGTCAAAGATAGAAGGGAAACTCCAACCCACTTGCATCGAATCTCTCCCTGTTTTTTTTTTTATCTTCAAATACTTTCATCATAATAAAGATTAAAAACTTTGTATTATTTTCTTATTTTTCATTAATATCCTACTCTCTTTTTTTAATAAAATAATATATACTAATATGAATAACAAATTCACTTTTGTCAAAAATATTATTCATTTTTCTGTCATATAACATTGACTATTTCCATAAGAATTGGCCGCTTCATTAATCACTCTGTTGCAAACTATATGTTCAAGGAATATATATAAAAAAATATAAAAAAATAAATTGAATGAATATTTTTTGGGTCAACAATCAATATTTATTTTCTTCATTGCATTTAAAAGTCAAGTTGAATTTGCCCATTTCATTGTTAATGCGGTTCTTCTGTGTAGGCATAGGATGGGGTTGTGGCCACACCCACTCCCCCCATTTACATTCTACATTTTTTTAAAAATACAAAATTGAGACAAATTCAAAAATCAGCATTATACTTCTTTCTTTATTTAATTTTTGTCGAATTTTGTTAAAGGTACCACCTTGATTGGGTAAACCCAACCAATGTGATTTATAGAGAAAGACTCACTGCTCTTCGATAATTAATGTATTTTCCTTTGTGTAAGGTAGTATTAAGTGGGACGGTTTGGAAAAAACAAAATAAGGAGGACTCAATGAGCTTAAATTTTAAAGGAGTCGGATAATCAAAACCGAACAATATTATTAATATGAGAATGATGATTCTTTTTTGCATGTTATCAAAGCATATGCTCGATCTAAATAATCTCCACATATTGTCAATTGTTATTGGGGCTTTTGGATATTCTTAATTATGGATAGATCACCCACAGGGTGAGGGATACCACAAAGATCTTAACCCATATGATTCACTTATTAGATCTCATATAACCGAGTCCACAAGGGTGATGGAGTGTTGTCATAAAAGTTTCGCATTGCTTAATTAGTGAAGGTCAAACAAATATAAACAATGTCCAACACTTGAACACTTGAGGTCCCTTTTAGAAGAACAAAATCATATCCTCCTTGAGTCCAATGTGTCAATAATACCTCAATTGTTTGGGTCAAATCTTTCTCTCACCCCCCCCCCCCTCTTCTGCTTCGATTCTCACTCCTTTCTTCAAATTATAACAATCTTCTTTATTAACTTTATAAATGGGTTTTTTTTTTAAAAAAAATATGTTTTGAGCAAAAGTTGATATCTTTATAAGTCAGGGGTCTTGGCCGATTTATTTTGCCGTCATATGAAAAATATCTAATGGATAAATTTATACAACGTCTTTCTCAATTAGGGAACAAAAATTGAACTCCAACACTAATTGATGAAAATATGTCATATTTAGAGGGACCCCAACTTTCTCGTTTTATATCAATAGACTTAACACTAACAACACAACTAGCACTTTATGATCAATACATATCCAAGAGAAAAGGGAAATGCATAGTGGATTTGCCGACTTAAACTAGTGAACGATGGTGTAGAACCAATATCTAAGAATCAATTAAAAGCTTTATCTTTAATATTAAATGTCATGTAAGGAAACATGGGCAGCCAATTATGAAATTCACAATGTCATAAGGGAGCACTAATGAGTTGATGATGACCAATTTGGACTCCAATCAAGCCATTGTCATGCTTGTCAATGAATATTTCGGCTTGGAATTTCTTCCAAGTTAAGCACTTTCAAACGGTGATTTCTTAGCTCTACCATATTTTTTTTAAACTTGTTTTTTAAAAATGAGGTTTATTTATAACCAATTAGCGGAGTATTTCTAAGCTACATATAATATATAATTCAATGTATTTATTTGTTAATTTGTTGACAATGTGAAAGTCCTCAAACTAAACTTAGGAACAAACAATAACAAAAACGAAACCTCGAACCGAAATCGAAACCGAAACCGAAATGAGAACTCCTCATATAATATAATAATATTGTTCTATACAACTTGGTATTTTGAAGTTTCAAATCTTAGTACACACTAATTATATGTACGATTAGGTGTGGAGGCAAGATGGATTATTTTTAAAACTGTGAATAAAGACAATTTTTGTGATTCATTCCTTAGGTCACAACAACCAAACATTGTGTGAGATATAATTTATAAGTAAATAAATAAATAAGTACAATGTTTCGGGGTTCACTAGAACCAAACACAAGACAAACTAAGGAGCCATCCATAATATAAATCCATCTAAACCCTGGTACTACATGCCCCAGCTCTTATCCTAAATGGGTAAGGTTTCCTCGTTAATTTGTCCTATTGCTTGATAGGGCCAAAGTCAATGAATCTCGCAGCTTCATTTAGGACACTTGTATGTCGATCATTTTTAATAATTTATTGATGAAAACTTCATAACAATATTTTGTTGTATCATAATACATTGGATGGAGATTCGAACACTTATATATATATATATATAAACCATGCCGACTGAGAAATTGTTGGCTGTAGCGTAAAATACATTTGAAGAAACAAGCTTTCTTGTTTAGAAACTATGAGGGAGTTTGGAGAGTTTGAATAACTACTATAAAATAATTATTCAGAAGGAACAAATCCCTTCTAAGTGGAATTGACAAATAAAGATTATGAAAAAGAATAAATTTTATTTTTTATTCGGCAATAGACACCTCATAAGTTTAGAGAATAACATATCTATCAAAAATAGAGTTAGAATAGTCCATTGTCGCAGGTGAGCTTGCGGTTGAGTGACAATTAATATACATGTAATGATCAACTTTTCTAATAGGGAGTGTCTCCGAGTTCCCTCCATAATTTTCCTGAATCAAAAAAATAAATAAAAATAAATAGTTCATTGCACAAATCAGTGCCACCGAATCAAAACTATTACCATATATTATTGTTAATCACCAATAGTGAGAGACACTAATAATTAAAATAAGAAATTGATGATAAGACCAAAGAGGGCAATGAAAATGAAAGGAAAAGAAAAAGAAAAGAGAGATGGAGGTGGGTTCCTTGAACCAAACGCATCTTAGGCTCGGGTTCGGACTTAGCTGCGGATACCTGTAGACTTTTGTAAGGATAAGAATCTCTCTCTCTCGCTCGCTCTCTATATACAAAGAACCCCAACTTTTTTGCTTACCTACAAAAAACCGACTCTCTGTCTCGCCGCCTTCACTTCTGTTCTCTCTTTGAAGCAGCTGATAACTGAGTGCCTCTGCTCCATTAGGTTTTTCAAGCTGGCGATCGATAATCAAGAAACCACTGTGAGGGAAATCAAACCGAAAAGCAGGAGAATCATGGTATCAAACACATTTTCTTCCACTTTTTCTCTCCTCTTTCTGGTTAACTTTACCAGTTCTTTTTCTTCCTTTTTATTCTCTTTCGTCTTTTTGTGTTCAAAAATAATCTCTCCGTTGCAATGAGATGGGGTTTTCCTGCTATTCCATTCAATTTCCTCTTCTTTTTCCCCCCTTTCCCTTATGGGTTTTATTCAAAATTGCTTCATATCACTTTCACTGAAGTATTGATGATACATTCCAGTTTTTATTGCTTGTTATCTGCAATTTTTTTTGTGTGGTTTTGATGCTAATGTGCTTCAACAATTGGTTTTATATAGGGTGCTGGTGGTCCTGAAGATGATGACAACAGATGGCCGCCATGGCTGAAGCCTCTGCTGAAAGAGAGATTCTTTGTTCAATGCAAGGTGCACGCTGATTCTCATAAGAGCGAATGCAATATGTATTGCCTGGATTGTATGAATGGTGCTCTCTGCTCTCTCTGCCTTCACTACCACAAGGATCATCGTGCGATTCAGGTTTGATTTTCGATTTAGTCAACAATCTGGGTTTTCAGCAGTCTGTTTGGTACATTTTTGGTGTTCTTCGTTCATTCATTCAATAAATTTTGCGTCAAATTTGCAATCAGGTTAACAGTCCTGTCATTTGTAATCTTTTTGGGAATCTGGGCTTCCATCAGATTTGGTTTTGCCTTTTTATTAAGTTGATTTTGACTACTTTTTCCTATTTCTCCTTTTTAAGCTTCATTTCGTAGCTGACACAGAATGAGCTCAAAGAGAAGAAATGCATTTTTTTCATTGTGTCGTCTCTGTTCTGGTTTACATTATAGAGAAGCCTGTCCAATTTATTCTCATTGAGTAAAGCTATATAACATTTGAATTCTTGTTCTTCCTTCTATTTTCGCAGTACCAATCACTAAATTTAACTTGTTCTCACGGAAATACTATGTTTTCCTTACACGCAAGTTTCTCATCTTGAAAGGGTCCACATTTATTTCACTGTGTACTCCATTGACACCAGCCAAGAAACAATAATTTCAATGATAAATTATAAATTTCCGTCGATTTCTACATTTTCTTAGCATTCAAATGGAGCATACACGGAAATCCCATTACAAACACACTAATATCTCTTGTACTTTCATATGTAAATAGTGTTTTGGGGTTTTGGTCATGAGTTTCACGTCGCTAACTCTGTTGGGTTCTTCTTGGTGACAGATAAGGAGGTCTTCATACCATGATGTGATACGGGTAAACGAGATTCAAAAGGTGCTGGACATATCTGGAGTCCAAACCTATGTGATCAATAGTGCCAGGGTTGTGTTCTTGAATGAGAGGCCTCAGCCTCGCCCAGGTAAAGGCGTCACCAATACCTGTGAAGTCTGCGAGCGCAGCCTCCTTGATTCCTTCCGCTTCTGCTCTCTTGGTTGCAAGGTAATAATTCGGTTTCTTTTGATGTTACTATTAAGCTTTTTGGTTTCTAGGAGATTAAATGGGAGAAATTGGAAGCCTATGTAGGATTGTATTCTTCTCCTGGCAAAAAAAGAAGAAGAGAGAAACAATTCGACTCAATAGAATTTGAATGTGAATATGAATGTGAAAATTTTGGTTTTGGTTAACTGTTCACTCTTTTGACTTTTATTTTCCTCCTCCTTATTCTTTACTTTGTGGGTGTTCAATTAGCAATGTGAGTCTCCAAAATGCTTAGGAATTGGACTAAGATTTATATTATGATCATGATTGTTGGTGTTAGTCTTCAATTTTGATTTTTGGTGGGGATCCTGTTCTTATTACTGCCTTTGAATTATGTTGCAGATTGTGGGGACATCAAAGAACTTCCTAAGGAAGAAAAAGCGTCAGCTGGCAATGGCGTCGGATTCTGATGACTCATTCAGCTGCAGCAGCCACGGCCGGCAGAAGAGCAGCAGCAACAACAGCTGTAAAGATCAAAGCTTTTCTCCGTCGACACCACCCCCAACCGCATCTAGTTTCCGGACGGTCAAACGAAGAAAGGGTATTCCCCACCGTGCCCCCATGGGAGGACTAGTCATTGAATACTAGAGTACTAGCTTCTAGTTTATGATGCCTATCACTGCTACATATTCAATGTAGAAGAAATTCTCACAAAATACTCCGACTGGCATGGGAACATACCCACCCGCCCTACTTTATGTTTCATCATCTCGTGTACATAGAAGCAGCAATAGAAGTGGAAAAGCTGGGGGCAGAAAGCAAAAAGAAGAAAAGAAATGCAGACAGGATTGCAAATAAGCTTTTCTTAGTTTCTAAGATAATAGGGTGCTTGTAGAGTGGTCATACATAAGTTAATTTTGGGTTAATTATGGGGGAAAAAAATGTATATATGGGTATATTTTTTATGGTTTTGTTAGTAAAAAGTGTTGTAGCCCTGGAAACGGGAGTGGCAATGGATGTTTATAGTGGGAATAATAAGTTTTTCTTTTTATTATGTATATAATATTTATATGCAGAGGGCTATTACTTTAATACGAGATCAAACCTACTATTTCAACTCATTCTCACGGGCGTTGGATGTAGAAGCCATATACGGGACGTCACATGTGAGTATTCAATATATTTTTTTAAAAAAATGAAAAAAAAATTTGTATTATAATTGTTTTTATGAATCTAAAGTCTTTTTGTCAAAAAAAAAAACAATGTGTGATAATTTTAGATGGTTAAATAAAAAATAAAAAATATTTCATACATTTTTAAAATTATCCTTTTTCTAAAAAGGATTTCGAACTTGCGTTATATTTGGTTACCCTTTCTCAGCCACAACGGAATTGATAATTTTGTAGTCAAACTAAATTCTCATGTTTTGTTAATTCCTTGACATTTAGAAATTTGACATTCTTAATTTAGACCAAGAAATTTCAAATCCTTCCCAAAATGAGAATTTGACATTCCTGACTTAGGCCAAAACATACATTATTCCTATTATAATTCTTTTATCAACCAAACATAAAAACTCTAAAATACTATGTTCTCATTCATTATCAACCAAACATACACTATTCCTATTATAATTCTTTTATCAACTAAACATAAAAACTCTAAAATATTATGTTTTCGTTATCGTTCTCATCCCCGTTATTATTCTCATTTTGATTATGAGCGTGAATCAAACGTAGCACGTTGCGTGGAGGCACTGAACTCCACAAGAAAGTCTTTGTTGGGATGGGGGCCCTAAATTTCTGTATATGCTCTTCTAGGCTTTTCATTTTCAGAAACTTTTCATCTTACGGTGTTGATTAATTAGGAGGGTTTGATGAGCCATTTTGTCATGGGCACGTGTGGATGCTATTGAAAGTTAAAGCAGGGCAGTTTTGGCACTCTCGCATTGGTTAAAGTGACTCGGATGGTGGTCATAAAGTAGGTGAGCCGCCCTTAATTTGGAATTTTTTATTGAAAAAGAAAATCTGGTGTCTTTTTCTTTTCTTAACCAAGTGGGTTTGCTCTTCAATTTTCAATTAATATTTTGCAGTGGGCCATGTTTGTGTCCTTTGATTTGTGACCGTACGATTGTCAACGACCGTCTTGATGAGGCGGCATTTTGATCTTTTGTGGACTTCTTCCCTCAATTTCTATTGGGAGGCTGTCCATAAAAAACTGTTTGTGGGTTTTGGACAGGTAAAAGTCTTTATTACCGTTGACTGACCTTTCTTCATGATATTATGCTACACGTGACTTGAATTTTCTTCTGACGTGGAAATGTACAAATTTCTCTTTTGACTTTTAAAATCCATCCAAATTAAACCGACCAAGTGTTATTGAAGCCAATGAATGACTAACATGTAGGTTTGAAGTGAATTACTTTTGAAATCATGGTTGACACGTGGCTCGACCTGGTGATTATTTTTACTCTCTCCGTCCGATTTTAATTTTTCTATTTTCCTTTTTAGAATATCTCAAAATATACGTTCATTTCAATTAATAAAAATTATTTTTTCTCATTTTATCTTTAATTGAAAAAGCTTAAAAACTAACTCAATAATCATGCACATTATAAATAAGAGTATAAACGTCAAATTGAAAGAGAATTAAATATTTTCTTAAACTGTGTAAAAAAGTGAAGGGAACAATTAAAATAAGACGGATGTAGTAATATCAAGAGAAGACACGCAGGCTACTTGTCCGGAGGCCGGTCTCTCGGTTTTCGATGTTGATTTTATTATTGCTGTGCGAGTGAGTGAAAGATCTGTAAGGTGCTGCCACGTGTCCCTGACATGCCGTCAAGAGTTCTCTTCATTGTGCTCATTGCCACAAACAATGAAGGGATCGATGCCTCTAGTGAGACACGTTAAACATGTGCACAATATATGATTTCCCTTTATATACAACTTATAATCATATTTTCCGTATTGTGAGTGCAAGAGATATGAACACGGTTTTAGCATGTTGTCCTAGAAGAAGATCGTTGCCTATACTGTGTTGTCAATTTCTATGTAGATATATTGGTTATAGATAAGTTTAGATTATTGTTAGGGATTCAATCCTTAATTAGCTCCATTATTTATTTTGATGCAGAGAGAGAGAGAGCGCCTCATCACTCTCTCCGTCTCTTTCTTACTCCAAAACATGCACTTGTTAGTGTTTAGAGTACAATAAAGAAGAATTACAATAGAAGTATAACCGAAGAGATTGAGACACAAATATCTCACTCTTTTTGAAGAGATTCGAGCCTCTCCAATCTTCAAAATCGATGTAACAGAATTCTCTCGACTTTACTCATCTGACTTATAGCAACCCTACTCAATCATATGACTAACTCAAACTTGCACTTCAATCCGTAAATATGTTAACTATCTCTGTTCAGAGTATGTGAAGCGAGATTTTTTTTAGAACGAAGAGAGTTATCCACTGAGTATAAAAGTGTGTGTTATGCCTAGGAGGAGAGGAATACAGTAAATAGGCTTTTGCGGTTAGACATCCCCCACTCTCATAACTTTCTTGCATTTGGGGTTAATTGATTCCATATCTAAACTCATCATAACGAATTTTAAGTCTCCCATCCAATTTGATAAAACGCATTTAACACATCAACAGGGTCTTCAATAAGTTATTGTTGGAGGAGCTCCATACATCCTGATCAAATTAGCCTAAGCCATGACGTCATTAGTTTACTAACTCTCTATAAATGAACAAAAAAACAAAGAATCTCCAACCCATATCCATCACTCCCACTTGTATATAATAATATAGAACTATATCTGTCTATATACATTGTTTTATATATGTGTGCTTAGTTTCAAGTGATCTCACATTTGCTTTATAGCTTGCAAGTGTCACTTATTAATTAAAGAATTGGTGCTTATCTTGAGTATCTCCCTATAGTAGCTAGGCAATCTCACTAGTCACTACCAATATTGATATTTTTTTTAAAAAAATGACAATAATGATGTTAATGGGAAAATGTTTTCTAGTGGTGTCCATTTTTGTAGGAAGAAACTCAAATGGATGAGGATGAGGATGAGGACGGGGACGAGGATAAGGCTTGGCTACAGAACTAACAGTCAATTATAAGATATTTTCAAATTTTGCAAACCCCATACAACTGTTGGAGAGGGAGTTATACATTGCATGGGTTTCAATTTTCAGGTATGGAGAATAACAATTGGTGATCATGGAGCACAAGTTGGAATTATTTTTGTCAAAAGTGAAGAGGCCATTTTGGAATTTGTGTATAAGTTTGTACACAAGAATCCAAAAGGGTATATTGTTTTCTTCTCGTTTTGGGCATTACATGTATGGGTTATTCATTATTTCGAACATCATATATTCATATATCTGACCCAAATGGGTCTATATAGGGATGGATGGCGGGCTCCAATGTAGCTAAACTACAACGGACTCAACTGTAGCCCCATTTTGTGTTTTGATTGGATTTATAAATCCAACAAATTATTTTTTTATTCGAAATAAAAATTAAATTCAATATGAAAAATACATATAATGTTATAATAATTCTAACAATTAAAAGGCACGGGTAGCATTTGAACAGTAAGAGACCATTAAATGACCCATTTAACATTGTCAAAGAATGAATACAGAACAACCAAATCAAGCCAGACGAACTAGCCGAGTTAGAAGTATCTCCTCGATAACAATTTGAGAAGGCTTCTCTATAGTAAATCGAGGAAGCATCTCGATTTTCGACAGAGGAGCTACCTCGGTCACAACAATTGTCCATGTTCCACAAGGAGTCCAAACTCTCAGTACTAGAAGAGGAATCCATAGAAGATTAACCCTTCAAGAATTCTCCCAGAGATAAATAATGATGAGCTTTACATCTACTACAATTAAGACTCTTCAAACTCATATAAATAGGGGAGCTACAACATCAGGTAAATTAATTCATAACCTACACTTTTAATTGCTAGTTTTGAGAGAGGAGCTCCGAGCAACGAGCTTCCCTCAATGGTGGAGCACCATACTAACTTGATCATCGAAGACGTTACGCTGAGCATATCTCTGGTATCCTTAACTCGCCTTTTTTTCCACTGTACAGGTAGTTCATCAACACATCAAAAGGAAAAGTCTGACAATAAATACATCATCATATTTGTAAGGTTTTTTTTTTTTGATAAACCCTTTATATTGATTTCTTATTTCATTTAATGTTTTACAAGTATTTGTATCCCTTTCTAAAAAAAAAAAGTTGTTTGTATCCTAGTACACCCTTAAATATTTGAATCTTGGTCATATTTAATATTTTAGTTGATTTAATGACAAATTTACCCTTTCTTTCTCTCTCACACTCTCTATCTTTCCCGCGCACAACCTTGACAACAACATATCCTTATCATCTGACCACATTTTTTGTCACTGTAACCACCAAAACCAAGCTGTGACTTTTAGGAGGAAAAAATTCATTATTCTATTAATTAAATCATGAATCCATTCCCTTAAATATTTGAATCTTGGTCATATTTAATATTTTAGTTGATTTAATGACAAATTTACCCTTTCTTTCTCTCTCACACTCTCTATCTTTCCCGCGCACAACCTTGACAACAACATATCCTAATCATCTGATCACATTTTTTGTCACTGTAACCACCAAAACCAAGCTGTGACTTTTAGGAGGAAAAATTCATTATTCTATTAATTAAATCATGAATCCATTCCCTTAAATATTTGAATCTTGGTCATATTTAATATTTTAGTTGATTTAATGACAAATTTACCCTTTCTTTCTCTCTCACACTCTCTATCTTTCCCGCGCACAACCTTGACAACAACATATCCTTATCATCTGACCACATTTTTTGTCACTGTAACCACCAAAACCAAGCTGTGACTTTTAGGAGGAAAAATTCATTATTCTATTAATTAAATCATGAATCCATTCCCTTAAATATTTGAATCTTGGTCATATTTAATATTTTAGTTGATTTAATGACAAATTTACCCTTTCTTTCTCTCTCACACTCTCTATCTTTCCCGCGCACAACCTTGACAACAACATATCCTTATCATCCGACCACATTTTTTGTCACTGTAACCACCAAAACCAAGCTGTGACTTTTAGGAGGAAAAAATTCATTATTCTATTAATTAAATCATGAATCCATTCCCTTAAATATTTGAATCTTGGTCATATTTAATATTTTAGTTGATTTAATGACAAATTTACCCTTTCTTTCTCTCTCACACTCTCTATCTTTCCCTCGCACAACCTTGACAACAACATATCCTTATCATCCGACCACATTTTTTGTCACTGTAACCACCAAAACCAAGCTGGAAAAAATTCATTATTCTATTAATTAAATCATGAATCCATTTAATAATTAATGTATAATATGCTAGCAATATTGATAAATCATTTGGATTCAATCCGGTTTACAATAAACCTTTATTTAATTAATAATTCAATTATTTTCATATCATGTAAATTGTCAAATTCACACAGTTCTTTTCCAACCTTAGAGCAACAATTTCTATGATTATTTTATGTGTGGCTTTCTAGGTTCATTAACGATTAACAATAAGAATAATACAAAACTCTTTCATATTAATTAAAATAATTTTTAATCATTTCCTATAAGTCATGAGTGACGCCTAAAAAAACATGGAAATTTTCATCCACTGTAACTGCCAAAATCACGAAAAGAAGCTTGAGGCCATTGAAACTTCTCTTCTCCATCCGGCCAACTCTGACCACCGTTTTGGAAACTGTAAACATCATTGAGCTCACAAGAGCAAAAGCTATGATTCCAAACGAATTTCCGGCCGTATTGGTGAGTTTTGTGAAAATTCTCTGAATTCTAGGAAAGAAAAACACTATAAAAAATTTACTTAATTTCGAAAAATCTTTTCAATTGTTTTGGTGAGTTTTACGAAATCCTTTGAATTTTGGGTAAGTTTAGGAAATCCTATAATCATCTGAATTTCTTATTGTTTTTTGTTTGATTTTGAGAAATCCTTTAATTTGTTTGATAGGGAATTCAGAGGATTTCTTGTAATAGGGTTTTAAAGTTTAGGGTTTATAAGATTTGATTTTAGTGTTTAGAGTTAAGGGTTTAGGATTTTGGGGTTTAGGATATTACAATTTAATGTTTAGGATTTTAGGTTTTAGGACTTAAGGTTTAAAGTTTTGGGGTTTAGGAATATTGGTTAGTAAAATTTTATGATTTTATTCTTGTATTTATAAATTCCTCTTAATTATTTGTAACATTTTTTGTTCAAAATTAAAACTGTAATTATTAAGATTCAAGGGATTTCTAAGAAATTCAGAAGATTTTTGGTTATATGGTTTACAATTTAGGAGTTTAGGATTTTGAGGTTTAGGAGATTAGAGTTTAACTTTTAGAGTTAGGATTTTGGGGTTTATGGTGTTTGGTTTTAGAAGTTTAGGATTTAGTGTTTTGGGTTGTTTTTCATTGATTTACAAAAATTCTATAAATTTTTTGATACATTTTATGAAATCTTTTAATTTTTTTTCTTAGTTTTAAAAAATCCTCTAATTTATTTTGGTAAATTTTATGAAATCCTGGCAAGCTAGAGAAATCCTTTGAGTTTTGGGTTGTTTTTCATTTTTGTTTGATTTTAACAAATTATATAATTGTTTTGATATATTTTATGAAATCCTTTGAATTTTTTGCTTAATTTTGATTTTTTTTGGGTGAGTTTTGAGAAAATTTCCTAATTTTGAATAAGTTTGAGAAACCCTCTAAGTTCATTGAGGATTTGACAAATGAATATTTAAATATATCGATCATGAGTATTATTGAAAAGTATTTTTCGCGTTGATTCAGAATCTACATGTTTTTAAAAAATACAACTTGTATTGTGGAAGAAAAAAATGTTTTAAATTTTTAAAAGAAAAAATAAAAGAAATCTTATGATGATTGCATATGTCACGCGAATGAAGATTGATTAGAATAATGGTAGTTTTATCTATAATTATTTGAAGAATTTATTAAAATATTGAAAAGTTTAAGTAGCACACTCCTCGATCAACGTTGCTTGGTTCCGAGGCAGCTTAGCTACTTTTCTCAGTTATTCTGTCCTTGGACATTAATTATCCTCCGATAAACAACAATTCCTCTATTTAGCAAGGTTTCACTCATTCTATTAAAGGAAAACTCTATCACTATAAAAATGGGATTACTGCACAGTTAAAAGGAATTACTGTTTACTCAATCACTATTCATTTTCCCTAGAACACCGAGCAGTGTTCTTTTGGAAGTTTATCTGGATTTACATCTGACTTAAGCGTCTGAGAGCCAACGTCATAGAATGCTCTCTGACGGGCTCTTAGCTTATATTTTCTCGTCCATACAGGTATCCATTCAACCGAGAAGCTCATACCCAACTGAGAAGACCTAATTCGACCTCATACTGATACGTCATCTTAGGGTCCGTTTGGATCAGAGTATGTTGATAGAGTATAAGCTCTCGTAAAACGTAAAAGCTGAGAGTGTCTGAGAGTATGGGAACAGAGACGGAGGCTTAACCTCTCATATTTTGAACGTCATCACTCCAATTTGTAATGACAATCATAAAATAAATATAATTTTATAGTGTTGGATCCTGAATACAAATTTTAGTTAAGATAAGAGATGGTTACGTTATTAGAACAAATCAGGAGACATTAATTAAGTGTGATATGATGACACATAGTCAGTGAGATACCGAGACATGCGTATCATTTCAATAATTGCCGAGATTTTGTTAGTATATTATATTTAGTAAGGTTGACAAATTATAAGAAAAACGTTTTCAAAACTAATGCGGCAGGGTTGGTGACCTAAATTTAGTAACTTAAAAAGGTAGGACTTGTATAAAACATCAATGCTGAATTTTCCATGAATTTACGTGAGGGATAACACAATTGTCCTTGAATGGGTGTCAAGTGCAGGGCCCATACTTGCACACCATCAAAGGTGTGGGGATCCCACACATAACTTTAAGTGCAGGATTATATATAAATTTCTTCTCGATTGCCATGAGAGTCCAGAACCAGTAGTCAGAAAAATCTTTAGATTCAAGAAAGTTTTCGTCGTATTGAATGGAAGTTCAGTTAATATTGGCGTTGATTTTTCTTATGTAGTTGCTAAATATTTATTGGGTTGTGTTTGACTCAGAATAGTAAGAACATAAGGAAGGAAATGAAAAAGTCAACTTGGAAATTCAAGGGATGGTTCCTAAAAATTGTTTTGATGTTCACTGTTGACTTAAAGACTTAAATTGATTGACCCAACAATCAACATTAAAGGGGTCAATGTCAGCGTAAATTGCAGGCTGGTGCTACGAATTTTCGTGGCGATTTCCGGACCGGATCTGGGCTTCCCATTACATCGTATTTTTGTTTTTACATCGTATTTGTTATCTCGATTTGGATTCACTGTGGCCCATTGATAGCCCATGACTGGGTTTACCTTCCGTTCAGCGGCTTCAGCCCATGAAATTAGTAAGCCTATAACCGTCATACAAACAGAGTGGCCCCATGTGTTTCCTTTGTTTTGGGCTTTGCGAGATAGAAGCAAGATCAATTAACACTTGGGCCACTAGGAGATGGAGATAATAATGGCATTGAGATCCATTACGTTCTTGATGGCCCATGATTGTTAGTTTTACCTTGGATTAGCCCAGGACAGAGGAAAGCCCAAAAACATTACAAAACAAATTGGTCCATGGTTCGGTGCTCAGCTCATGTTATTGTTGTTTTCCTTTTGTTTATGCCTAAGGGAGTTGAAAACAGTAACAATTAATACTTGGGCCAGTCGTAGATAACATCCATTGCTTTCTTTATGGCCCATTAAGGGAAAAAACAAAAACAACTAAGACCACACCACACTAAAAAATAAGGGAAGAACCCCATTAATCAAGAGAGAAACACTAACACCACACTTGGAGGCTTAAGACTTCACACTTTCCAGAAAGATGATAAAATAAAGACAATAATAAACAATTTACAAGATTTTGTTGATCACTCCATATTATAGCAGCCACACAAGCAGGGATATCATGAACCCACACATGAGGACCTTCTAGTCGACAAGCAAGCTTTGCAAGACAATGCGCCACATGATTTTCAGACTGATGGTGTGTTTGATGAGAGAGTAATAAATGCCTCGATAGCTTCCATTGCCTCGGCATCCGTAGGATGTAACATAGTAGGTATTTTTGGAAGCAAATCCACATAAAGAATTACCTCGATGGTCTCTAACAATGCACCCGAAACCAGTAATTCCTCTGGCCTTGCCAATAGCTGCATCCCAATTGATTTTGACAACCCTTCTGAAGGAGCCTTCCACAATATGATTGATGCTACTATTTCCCTAGTGTTCATTCATAAAATAAAAATTCAAAACATATTTAAGTTTACTGACTTACTAATTATAAAAAATAAAACTAACTCTTCTATCCAAATCCAATACATGCAGATGCGTGAATTTACAATTGTTGAAAAGTCAATATGATAAGGTGGACCATCTACAACTTTGAAAAAAAGAATGAATGATGAAAATCCTTGGACACCAGTGGAATACCTGTCAAAAACACTTCGATGGTCAAGTCAGTGAAAAAATAAGTAGATAAGATAAGTTTACAAATGCTTGAAGGTAAGGTGGTATGCTAGTTGAGTATTTTGGTGAAGGTAAGTGTTTAGACTTGAGAGTTGTTGGTTTCACCATTCCCTTCTTGAACAAGGTATGAAGGTATTTATACTAAGACTTGACTTGACTTTTTTGTTCTGATTTGTCAAGGAGCTGGTCGCCTTTTACTTTTTGAGAGACATAGGGTTAAGACGGTGAAGTAGGTGATTGGATGTGGTGAAAGACTAGATAACAGATGTCAAATTATAGGACTAGATTTGAGTGACTCATGAGTATGCATATGCAAGCGGATGAACAATAAAAAGTAAATCTAAATGGAGTGTTCATACATGATACGAGCTTTGGACCGTACCTGAGAGCATCAATGCGAATTTAGGCTTAGTGGCATACGAGACTTGTCGAATGGCCAGCCTTGGCTTGGACGAGCTTAGATTTATTCTCTAGTTGAGCTTGGGTCCAGGTTCTGGCAAAGTTGGAGGATGGCCTTGCGAGTGATGTATTGGAGCCCATTTGACCATATTTGCTGACGTGACATCATTTTGATCAGAAAAATGGCCATGATTTATTTTGTCCACCACAATACACATAGATGAAATTTCCAAATCTTCTATCCAAAGCACTAGCGATTCAATCTCAATTCCTTGATGCATAAAATAGCTAAACATTCAAATGATTCTTCTATCTTTTTTTTTGGTTGGGGCTTAATGAAAAATAGAAAGCTCCCCCCATAAATATTAGCTAATGGGAGTCTAAGGAATATATATGCTATCTTATATAATTGGAAGTTTATCGGTGATTTTTTGGTGAGTCCAACTGCCAATCCAGTACTTGCACAAGTGGGAATTGCATTTTGTACTTTGCCTTTATCTTCCCAACTTCCCCTCCATATAAACCATTCGCACAGTCCTCTCACTATTCAGGTTCTTTTCCTCTTGCTATTCAAGTTCTTTTCCCAGTCTAGATAACAGGTGATCGGGAATCCAACCCCGTTATTCCCATTTCAGTTCTACTGGTTCGACAAACCTTATCCCGTAAGTTCACTATTTTTCTCTGTTCTCTTCCAATCTTATTATGGTTTTCCCATTTCTTTGTTATGCAAACTTCACACCGATTGTGCATACGAATTTATTGCTCAGTCAATAGATATTGGAAAAAACCCCTTCTATTTCCTTTTTTCATAGCCAACACTGAGCCTTGCTTACACACGTGGAAATGAATCTGCTTCCCCTAAGCTTGATCTCTGAAAGTCCAGGTATGGCACCACTCATTGTTTCTCTTTTACAGGTTAATGGCATGTTTTATCTTTACCAGGTTCTTTTCCCCGCCAAAATGTGCGGGCTCCACACTAGTGTGTGTATATATAGGTTCACCAATTTGATATTTTTACGTCAAACTCATTCCTCACTATAAATCAATATTGTCCACTTTGGTTATCTGATTCCTATGAATCTATAAGATTTTATCATTCTTGGACCGTCTCACTCAATAATAATAGTACTTAAATTCAAGAAAAAAAGGCCTTGGTGGGGAGTGACAATGGAAGCTTGCTCCTCTTACATACTAATATTGTCTTCTTTGGGATTTCGATTCACTCTAGATATATACATCGAATTACCCTCAAAGTTTTGTTTATAGTTGATTGCTACACCTTAGTATTTAAGCTCTTGAAGGCCATGTTAGTGTGAGAGTGTGATTTTTTCCTTATAAATCACATTACTTAGATTTACCCAAGCAAATGTGAGATTTTCACAAGTTTTCATCGGACAAGTTATAACCCTAATAAAGTGAGCATTACCAAATTTCATTCAACTATAGATGATGGTACCCCAAGTGTATGAGTTACAATACATGAATGTGTAAGTGTATGAGATGCAGTAATGCCACTCATTTGAATGTTTGATCCACTCTTTCCTGGAGTTGTTTTATTTTTGGCATTGTGACCCACCCTTTTATAAATATGGCAAGTCAAGATCCTCTTCTCTCTTACAAATTTGTTTCTTATTATTTCTTTATGCAACTGCCTTCTCTTATGCTTCTTTGGTCTCCTGAGTATTTTGTTAATTTTGGAGGCACTAAATGGTCTTGCTCACTCTTTGTCACATGAGTCGCATTTTGAATGTGTACTGAAGAAGGCCTTATACTAGAACTTAGGATCCACCAGCATCAAATCTTTGGCAATTTCTTGTAATTATGTCCAAAGTCGTACTTATTTATTAACT
Source organism: Euonymus europaeus (assembly GCA_963580455.1). Lineage (NCBI taxonomy): Eukaryota > Viridiplantae > Streptophyta > Magnoliopsida > Celastrales > Celastraceae > Euonymus > Euonymus europaeus. The sequence continues at coordinate 7,718,207 of OY756957.1, read as the reverse complement.
TTGCAAGGGTCTATAACAAGTTCTTCAAATTTTGCTATGAGAATGTCTTGCTCCATTGTCCCAATTTGCATAAAAATGTCTACATCAGAGCCCATGATCAAACTTGGACCAAGTATCTGCTATAGCATCAACTAACCCTTGCAAATACAAGAATGTTAACACAAAAACCTTAATTAAAGATTATGAAAACATTGAAAATGACAATAAAAAAGAATAAGCATGTACCTGTTGTCTATCATTAATCAAAGTCCATCTCTTTCACTCAGTTGTGCCGAGGGCATGTCTTGATAAATTCAAGAACTATGTCCAAGTCTCAAACTAACCTTCGCCCTGTACTGTAATTTTTTAACTTCTCTGTTGCAACAAAACAAAATCATCATCTTCTGATGTATTATATTCTATGAGTACATCTTTTTGGTCAACACTGTTTGAACTAGAGCTATCCTGTAAAAAAAATAATGAATGAACACAGTTCATTTTCACCAAAGCCATGAACACAGAAGATCTGCACAACAATCAATTAGTGAGCAAACACATACCTCAAAGTCTGACAATGGTGTGGGAATTGCTCTCATCTTAGTTTTTACCATTGAAATCCTTGTATCAAATGGAAACCATCATAATATTAGGAATTTTTAGTTAAGCACATTCGGCTAACCCATACCCGGTGTTTGATGAAGTAACAAGAATCTGCATAGGATCTAGATTTGGGAATTGTGAACACAATTGATTAGGTGGTACACCAACGCTTAATGTTGTGCGATTGTCGACTTTCTCATTCATATGCTTGTCTTAGGAAATTTTTAGGGTACTCCAACCAAGACTCCTCTTATAAGAAAAGATTTTGGGCTGGACCAAAACCAGAGTCGTTGCTTAGGAAAGTCTAGTTAGGAGAGCCTGACCAAGGTCTTCTGATTGACAACATTAAGTCTTTAAATTGTGTGATTGCTTATTGAAATTGTGATACTTAGTGAGATTAGAAGAACAACACCAATCCAAGCTAGATCTCCTACATATCTATTTATCCAATTTTAGCCAATTTTACTGGTTTATTGCAATTTGAATTTTCTGCATTATTATTGCTATTTTGTTTGTTTGGTGATTGATACGGTATCTGTGGATTAGATCCCGCTCTCTTTTATAATGTCCATTGACACGTACACTTGCGATTGGGTAAGACTCTTCAGTATTTAGTATTGTAGGTTTACTTGCGATCTTTTATATCAACCAACAGGGTAGTGGGAGGATTGTACAAAGTAGTAAATAAATGCTCTGTATGATGAAGAACTTATAAAATCACATTATACGTGATGCAATCAATAGTCTCATGTCTTACATTGTCATCCAGTGCTCAAATGGCACTTGAATATCATTTTGAACGAAGTTCACTGAGCGTCTTACACTGTATGTCCTGTCTTCACCACCTAGTATTTTAACATATTGTTCCCAAAATGTGTTTAACTCTGCCATAAATAGCTATTGACGAAAATTTGCAATTTCTATCAGCCCTACATCTTGTACGTCCCTAATGTAAGGATGCGGTAAAACCAAAAACTGATCAACATAGCCATGAATCGAGTAGTTCACATTTCTTGGTCTCGTACTCATTTGCGTAGATAAGGATTCAGTATTTTAAATGAACGAGCAACTGTGTCGATCAACTAGTATTCTCTCTGGCTCGTTAGAGTAAAAAAAATCGTGCTCAAAGATCTTTGGGCTGGGGCGACTAGATGAGGTATTATGCTTGAGAAGTTCGCGCAGATGAACGAAATCACTCCCAACAAACCCGGATGTAGCTCGTTTTGGAGGTGACTATCTTTTTCTTTTTGTTGGAGCACCCTCAAGTGTTCATCTTGACAAATAGTTAATGGAGGGAAGTTTTCGAAGCTTTGATTATGTCCCTCAGCTTTGATTATGTCCCTCAGCTTCCTTAGGCAACTCATTTTAACAAGTCTCGTCTACTGCTTGAAATGTTATGTGAAAATTTGTACATAGACGTTGCATTCGATGTCATCCTCTTCTAGTGACTTACATGGCAATAGATCAAGCTTCCTCCAAAATTTATCAATGGCTTCAAGTGGTATAGAGCGATCTTCACTCACAACTATAGCTTGTTTGTGAGGACAAGTTAGTCTGTAACTCATATGAAATTGGCATCCACAATTATTGGAAGACCTTCTCACAATTTTAAACCTCTCAAATTCCATCAAGATAAGATGAAATACCTCAATTGAAACAAAGCCATAAAAATCCAAGAGGTACGATATATTGAATCGATGTTGGACGATGATCCTACTTCTCTCAATGTTAGCTTTGATAGCGGTATCCTGAGATTAGAAAACTTAATGAATCCACACTACATATATCTTCAAGTCCGATTTTGATGAGCTCAAATATCGTTTTAGCTTAGCATGTTGACTTTCGACTCTATTAGTAGTCTGATTTCCAAAATGCAACTATCTATCAGTATAGGCAAATACAAACATCTCTTTGTATGGTGTTAGCCAAACAATTTTAAGATAATTCACCACAACCAGGAACTTTTATAAGACCACCTCTAGGCATGCCAAATTTCTAACTTAGGAGCTCTCATTTTCATATTCAAGCACCGTAGTCTACATGCGATAAAAAGTATCCTAAGCTCTCTTATCTTTTATTTTTGGCCTACATCCAGTCAAAATACTTTGGTAGATGTAATTCGTAGTATTGGTGAAATACCTTAGCACATGCTTTCATAAGCCTAAGTTCTCTGTTCATTACAATCACTCGTGTTTCAGTAGACCCACGCATTGCTGATATCAGACATTCTAGTGCCCAACTATAATTTGACTCCTTTTTTGAGTGTAAATATGCAAATGTTATGCAAAACGTCTGTCTCGTTGAAGTCACACTGATAATTTCAAAGAGAGGCAATCCGTATCTATTGGTTTGATACATCTTATCCATCAATAACACATTCAGAAACGCATGCAAGTGTTGTAATGAGTCTGGATGTCTAGGAAAAAAAAATTCAACCTCATTGGTTATACTATTTGCCTGAGTATTGAAAAATTACCTATATTCATATAGGAATGACATCACAACCTGCATCTATGATTTAATAGCTTTCTCTACGGTCTGGTGTTTTAACCGTGCATTATATATGGTTCTGATGGTTGACATGTTGTTAGGATTTTATTTTTTCAACTTTAACAATATTTCTAATGGCTTGGCATGTTGCTTCAACATGTCTACCATCAGTTGAATTTCACATTTAAAAATCGTCCAGGGTACCGAATTGTCTCATTTTTCTCCCTTTCAATTTAAACGAACATTCTATTTTTTTAGTGTCAGTTGCTTTTGTTGAGAGTTTTTTCCTTTGATACTCGACACCGTGATCACATTTGAATTGTAATATGTATTTTTTACCGAACCCACCAATATCTGATCTTTTGATAATGATGATATATCCCAAATTTCGTTCGGTGTGTAGAACCCAATTGATCAACGATTGACGTGATTTGAACACCTGAGAATGTATTAATTTTTAATAGAATGTAATGTATATTTATTTGAACCTAACACAACAAAACACATATATTAATTGACTTAAACATCTTACCATAGTAGTTTCATATTCGTTTATAACGTCAACTGTGATATTTGCCTCAAGATTCAACCATTAGATCATCTTCTTGCTTCATTTCGTCCGTCATGCAGTCATCCTGAGAACAATAGAATTTAACTTTAGTACGCATGCAATCGCTAACATAGGAAAAATACCTTCTAAAAAATAAACCACTGATATACGTACTAACCTGTTTGATTCAAAAATTTTGGTGAATATATAATTCATAATCCATTTAATTGATTTTTTATCCATAGAGGATGTTAGCTCGGCTGTACAAACAATTCAACTGGAACAATGAAATCATTCTTTCAACATAATGCATGTAAATCAACAAAGGAAAATAAACCCGTCTCCCGAGGACCCTAACATCTCTGTTTCTCTGATCGACTCTAGGCACCTCAATTGGGTTTTTTCTCACCAACTCTCACATACTCACTCACTCTCTCTGCCTATCTCAATAATTCTTATCACAAAAAAACCTGTAATTATGATTTGCTTGGTCATTTTTATGCATATATTAATCCATATAAATTGACATTACACGTAGCACGAGTATACATCTAGTTGTTGAAAAAGTATAAAGGCTTACACTAGTAAAAAAAATTCCAAGGCTCAAACAACCTCTATAAAGTAGTAGCATATTGTTCCATAACTTTTATTGCTAAACCATACTATATACCTTAAAAGTTTATCCGGTTTCTCAATTATGCCCTCCAACTTTTTTTTGCTCGTTTCTATCCTCGTAGTATCTTATCTAAACCAATTTATGTCCAACATTGACTTTTTCGACTTTGACCTGTCATTTTTTTTGCATGTGTCAGTTGCTAATCTGACCTGAAATTTACTAATTAAAGAAAATTCAAATTGTATTCTACCTTATCAATTTCTCTCTCTCTCTCTCTCTCTCCGCGCTTCTCTCTCCCCGTACATGATTTCTCTTCACCGTTTCTCTCTCTAAGAGAAACCCTATCCAGACAACGACTACTGTTGATTAATTTGGCTACTATGGTTTAGGGCCATCAATCGCCGATGATTGTTATACCTTTAGGCCATTATAGAGCTCAAACGGCCACCAAATCTTACAAAGCGATGAACTAGTAGGGGATGGATTTCAGTGAAACTGATTGTCTACAAGTGGCTAGTGCATCGGACCTATTCGTGAGCTGGCGTGAGCTCCTTCGACTGATACCTCGGTTTGACGAAACGGCCGTTTGCACTGTTACAAGGCGGGGCTTTTTACTCGCCTGCCCTTCCGTAAATCATTAATCCCAAAAATGCCCTTACTAACCCTAATCCATGATTCACGACATTTCACCTCTTTTACCCTTGCTTTCTCTGGACGACCAGCAACGGAGCCATCGAGTTATCTTCGATCCACTTTTTCTCCACTCAAATCAGGTTCGTTCTTTAGCAATTGTGGCTGAAATCATATGCGTAGGCTCCGCCTTGTGTGATTTGTTTATTTCTTCTTTATTACAAGATGCTTCCGACAAACGCTTCTTTTGTGTTTCTTGTTTAAATTTTGTTTTGTTTAATTTTTTGCTAATGAATAGACCAATAAATGTTCTTATAATCTGATAATTTCCACTTCATGAATTATGTGGTACTGATTCTCCACTGTTGGATTTCCTGTAAAAAGTTTGTTTTTTATCTACACTTCAATAAACTCTCAATTTTTTCCAGTTATATTATGTTTTAAACAACTTTTTGGAACTGATAGATTGTATACTTGAGAGTGTTTGTATTTGATTCTTCTTTATTACAATTTTGTTTACAAAGTTTATTTTTGGAATTGTTTTATATATGATTTTGTGTCTGCCATGCCTTAGTTCTTCATTCACAGTTATTTTGATTGATTTGTTAGACTTGTTTATCTGGTTTATTTATAAGAACTTCCATGCCTTATTTGTTTAAAATGTTATAGCATGGTAACCCAACCAACCTCCCAACCGAGCAGTACCCTACCTACTGAGAATGCTAGCCAACTAGATAAGGCCAGTTGGGATTCTACACTCACAAAAACATTTGTGGTAATATGTGTTGAACGAGTTAAGGTTGGTGATAGGCCTAACACTCATTTCACAAGAGATGGATGACAGAAAATTGTTAGTTCTTTCGCTGAAAAAACAGGGAAATCCTACGATCAAACGCAACTTAAAAACAAGTGGGATAATCTAAGGAAAGATTGACATGTTTGGGAGAAATTGCTCACTTAATGCGTGCTATGGATGATTTTCATTGTTATTAGTCGTGATATGTACTTTTGTGTATGACTGTATTTTATTTATAATATGTGATTTTTTGGTTTACTTTAAATTGTGTGCATTTACCATTTTTATATATTATAATCATAAGCATATTTACAGTGTATAAAAAACTGGAATTATATTAAGTAATACCTATTCTCCCATGGACTACCCTTCTTTAAAGTTAATTTTGGATTCAGTCTTCCTATTATTTTTGTGCGGATGAGAATGTTATATGTTTTGGTCATCTTTTAATTCTAGCAATTTTTAGCTATGTTGTCATTTTAAACCTGTTTGCACATGAACTTGTGGTTTCTCCATTTCATGTTATCTTTTTTGGTCATCTTTTAATTCTGGCAATTTAGTATTCCATTATTTTAGTTGAAAATTATATTGGTTTTCAAATTTACCGACAATGTCAAATTTTCATGAACTAAGCAGGTGATGGACAATGATGATGAATTGAAATTAGTCGTGGTCACGGGTGCATTGGTTGCTCAATATGCAATCGAGGACTTAGGAATGCCTAGAGAGCCATGCTGGAACTCACCTTACATGGGCCACAAGTATGTAACAGATTTTCCCCAAGGCAATCGTACTAAATGCATTGAAATTTTACGTATGGAAAAAATGTATTTGTTGATTTGTGCCATGAGTTATCTACCAAATATGGATCGAAGTCTTCTCGGGATATTGGATTTCAAGAAATGGTTGCAATGTTTATATATACTGTTGCATAAGGTGTGGGAAAAAGAAATGTGTGTGATCGATTTTCACACTCTAGTGAGACTGTTTCTCGTCAATTCCATAATATATTGAAAAGTCTCATTAAGATGTCTGTGGACATTATAAAGCCTAGGGATCCGAAATTTAGGGAATGTCCAAAAAAAATTGTTGAAGATGAAAGGTATTGGTCATTCTTTAGGGATTGCATCGGGGCTATAGATGGTACTCATATCCCGGCCATCGTACCACTCGATGAAAGAGTGGCATATATTGGGAAAAAGGGGTGACGACACAGAACGTGATGACGGTGTGTGATTTTGACATGCTATTCACATTTGTTTGTGCCGGATGGGAAGGATTCGCCCATGATTCCCGTATCTTTCATGAGGTCAGAGGCAATGACTTGAGTAGTTTCCCACACCCGCCTACAGGTATTTAACTTCTTTTGATATTCATTATATATTTTCATGTGTGCAATCAAATAGTTAATGAAGTTTTTTCATGTATATAGGAAAATATTATTTGGTGGATGGTGGATGCCCAAATCAAAGGGGATACCTTGCACCATATAAGGGATAAAGATATTATTTGGAGGCATTTCGGAATGGCCCAGACATCTCAGGACCCCGAGAAGTATTCATCATTACGTACTGTAATTGAATGATGCTTTGGTGTTCTAAAAAAGAAATGGTTGATCCTATCAAGGATGCCTTCGTATCAATATCGCACTCAAGTTCGTATCCTAGTTGCATGCATGACTTTGCACAATTTTAATCGACTGCACGTAATGGATGATGATTATTTTCGGGCATTTGGTGATGCAAATACTGTGATGCCGAACAATGAGGCCAGTTCTAGTGGCTATGGGATGAATGAGGGGTCGTCTCCACACATCGGTGAAGACATCGAGATGACCATTTTACATGATTTTATTACTACAGAAATATTTGGTGTCTATTAGTGATTTGTCTGTATATGTATCTTAATGTGAACTAAGTACTATTTTAATAAATGTTAGGTGTGGACTGGAACACTTAAATATTTTAGTTAATTTTATGAATGTAACAATGTGGTGATGATTAAAAACTTATTTGTTTGAGTGTGTTTAAAAAAAAAAAAATTGCATCGCAATTGAACTCTATTTTGTCACCCAAACACACTACTGCACCTCACCTCAGTTTTATTCATTATACTGCCAAATAGATTTTAACAACACAACTCATCTCACCACAGTTTTATAACTCACCTCAATTTTGTAGTCAAAACAAAACAAACTCTCAAACCAAAAATGGAGTTGTTAAAGGGACCCCCTCCCCTATACCCCCTACCCAAACCCCCCTTTCCCTACTGAAATGACACGACACAATAGATTATTGCATACTGCACATAAAGCAAGACTTTGATGGAAGTAAAGCAAAACTTTAACACATAAATCAAATTTTTTTTGCATTTGCGTTAGATACATGCAAAATATTAATTTCCACGTGTCATGTTCTGTTACCATTCAAGGCACCCAGGCGCCCTTGTGTCGTTAATTTTTTTTTACAGTATTAAATTATTAAAAAAATTACAAAAGTGGTCAAAAATATACATACACATAATTTCATTGGCAGAGAATAATATCAATAATTGTTAACGTTAGATCTGTTATTATTTATTGATGCTTATTTATTGATCTTGTATTGCTTCATCTTCAACCAAGACTTATATTACTAAGGCATCTCATTCCTCATAGAGAGAAAGTGACTGACGATTACATATTGCACTAGATTACATGTATATTTGTCATTGTTTTGGATTAATTTGAGATTTTTTTGCCTTATATATGTGTCGATGTGACTGCTAATTAACAATTTGTGATTCTATATACATGATCATTTGAAAGCATCTAAATTTGGTTATTCACCCCTAATTAATTAATGTCTGGGTTTGATCTGCCTTGTCAGATATTTTATAAGAATTAACAAAACAAAAAAATGTTCTGCCATGTCATGCAAGTAATAATAATAAGAAGCATGCAAGAACTAACTTGTTCCATTGTCAGATCATTTTCATCCACTGTTCCAGCTAAATTGTATGGTTCGGCTGCTAACAAATGGACTATATATTCGACTTTGACTTCCCAACCGATTCAATCGAACAAGTTAAATTTCATTATTGTCAGGATGAGTTCAATACGTTAGTGATTTGTGCGTACTAAAAATAAATTTTATTACTCTTAGGACGAATTCATGACGGACGAATTCAAACAAGAAGACAATATAATGTTTGAAGCCGAGGAGAATATCGTAGTTGGCATTAAAAGCGAATTTGAAACCGATATGGTAAGATGTTTAATTCAAATAATATATGTATTTTGTTGTGTTAGGTTCAAATAAATATTCATTAATTTCTAATAATATTTATTATATTTTTCAGGTGTTCAAATCCCGCCAATCATTAATTGATTGGGTTCAACAAACCGGACGCAATTTGGGATATATAATCGTCATTAGAAGATCAGAAATCGGTGGATTCGGTAAAAGATCAAGATTACAATTCAAATGTGATCGTGGTGGCAACTACCAAACCGAAACAGTCTCAACAAAGGCAACCGACACTAAAAAAATAGAATGTCCGTTCAAATTGAAAGGGAGAAAAATGAAGCAAGATGATGATTGGATGGTTGAGGTGGTTTGTTCAATGCATAATCATGTGCCCGCATCATATATGGAGGGCCATCCATATCCTGGAAGACTTTCTGAATCTGAAATTCAGCTGATGGTAGACATGTTAGAGCAACATGCGAAGCCTCGAGACATATTGTCGGAGTTGAAAAAACGCGACCCTAACAACGTGTCAACTATCAGAACAATATGCACGGTTGAAGCACCAAACTGCACGAAAATCCGGTAAATCACAGATGCAAACCGTGATGTCATTCCTATATGACAAAGACTACTTTTTTGATACTCGGGCGAACAGTATAACCAATGAGCTCGAAGATATATTCTTCGCTCATCCAACCTTATTACAGTTTTCCCGTGCATTTTCGAATGCCATGTTGATGGATGCGACGTATCAAACCAACAGGTACGGATTGCCTCTCCTTGAAATTGTTGGTGTTAGTTCTACGAGGCAGACATTTTGCATTGCATTCGCATACTTAAACTCAGAGAACGAGTCAAATTATACTTGGGCACTGGAATGTCTGAGATCAGCGATTCATGGCTCCTCTGAACCACGGCTGATTGTAACGGACAGAGAACTCGGACTTATGAAAGTCTGTGCTAAGGTATTCCTCGATGCTATGAAATTACTTTGTAGATGGCACATCTACCAAAATATTTTGACCAGGTGTAGGCAATCGATAAAAGACAAGAGAGCTTGGGATGCTTTTTATCGTATGTGGACTACGGTGATTGAATCTGCAAATGAGAGCGACTATGTTCGCAATTTGGCACGCCTAGAAGAGGTCTTACAGAAGTTCCCAGTTGTGGTGAATTATCTTAAAAAGGTATGGCTGACACCATACAAAGAGATGTTTGTATATGCATGGACTGATAGATGTATGCATTTTGGAAATCAGACTACTAATATAGTCGAAAGTCAACATGCTAAGCTAAAACAATATCTGAGCTCGTCGAAGTCAGACTTGGAGAAATCTATTACGTGGATTCATTGGGTTATCCAGTCTCAGGACACCGCTATCAAAGCTAGCATCGAGAGAAGCAGAACTATCATCCACCACCGGTTCAATATACCTCACCTCCGTGATTTATGTGGTTTTGTTTCAATAGATGCATTACATCTCATGTTGATGGAGTTTGACCGATCCAAAACTGTCACAAGGTCTTCCAGAAATTGTGGATGTCAATTCCGTATGAGTTATGGACTACCTTGTGCTCACGAACAGGCTATGATGGTCAGTGAAGGTTGCTCTATACCAATTGAAGTCATTGATAAATTTTGGAGGAAGCTTGATATTTTTCCATGTGATTCACTACAAGAGGATGATATCGACTGTAGAGCCGATGTAGAGATGTTCGCAGAACATTTCAAGCAGCAAACGAAGCCTGTTAAAATGAATTGGCTAAGGAAGCTCAGAGAGATAATCAAACCTTCGACAACTTCCCTCCGTCAACCAGCTGTGAAGACGAACACTCGAGGGCGTCCCAACACAAAGAAAAAAAGGGTCACTGCCAGCAGTCCTAATCGAGCTGCATCCGGATTTGTTGGAAATGATTTCACTCATCCGTGCGAACTTAGCAGACACAGTACCTCATCTGTTCGCCCTAGCTCGAAACTATTTGAGAATGATTTTTTTCAATCGCATGAGACAGGGAGACACAGTTGCTCCTCCATTTACAATACTGAATCCTTATCTTCGCAAATGAACTACTCTATTCATGGCTATGTTCATCAATTTCCAGCTGTACTACATCCTTACATTAGAGAAGTACATGATGTAAGAGCCGATGGAAATTACGGTTTTCGGTCGATAGCTGTTTCTCTTGGTCATGACGAAGATCAATGACCTAATGTCCGATATAACTTGATGGCGGAGTTGGACACATTTTGGGGAACATATGTTCAACTACTAGGCAGTGAAGACAGGGCATACAATATTAGACATTCGCTAAACTTCTTTCAAAATGATGTTAAAGCATCATTTGAGCACTGGATGACATTGCCAGACATGAGACTGTTGATTGCATCCGCATACAATGTGATATTACATGTTCTTAATCGTAGAGAGAGCTGCACTTATTTAGCTCTTCGTACAATCCCCCCACCACCCTGTCAGCACTATGTTATTGCTATAGGACATGTAAATGGTAATCACTTTGTTCGGGTTCGTTTGATAGGAGATTACCCAATGCCTCCCATTAAACCTTCATGGGTTCACTTTAGGAATGCTTGCGCATCTGCATGGGCTACTCCATATGCGGAGCGGATTGATGCATACATGCAGTCAGTACGACCCATGTCTTCTTCTAACACATTTGTCAATGTAATCGATTAATTTTACATATATATATATATGCAACAATCAACTTATGTCACACTTTTTAAAATTAAATTATTTGAAAAGAGAGAGATAGTGGGTGAAATAGAAACTTTAGAAAATACTAATACAAAAAGATACCGGAGACAGAAAGAAATGGTGTGGGTTTGCATGGGACAAAAGAGGAAAATATTATGATATTTTTGCATGTGTTGGGTCTCCACTTTAAACTTTAGAGTCAAAAATAAATAATTTTTTTTTGGTAAATATGCGTGTAAAACTGATTTATGTAATAATTAAAAAATAATTCGATCAATTAAAAAATTGTGAATATTCGGTCAATTAAAAAGAAAATTAATTTTTTTTAAGTAGAAAATATTAAAATATTAAAAAATATTAATAAGAAAATTAAAATATTTTTTAAGTAGAGCCGCGCGGGTCTACTTTAAAAAAATTAAAAAATTAAAATTAAAAAAATTAAAAAATGTTACAAAATGTTACAAATTTTTATTTGTCAAATTAATATGGGACCCACCACTATGATTAAATGAAAAACAATTAGGATTAAAGGTCAAATCTGTCTTATTCCACTTATCTCTCTTGTTTTCTTCACCTAATTTAGGGGTTTTTTTTGACACAAGGGAGTTCAAATAAAAAAATCCAACCAAAAAACATGCATTTGAAATTACTGTTCTACCTCATCAGCATTTGAAATTACTATTCTACCCCATCGTCTCTCTCTCCGACTTAAATCTTTGTCCTTGTTTTATCTTCTCCCCCGCCACAAAAATGGCGGCATTGGAAGCAGCATTCTCTCTCCCCTCACTCTCTTCTTCGTCTGGTTCGAAATCCTTCCTTTCTCGCAATTTGCCACTCTATACTATAAAGCTTCAGATTCCCAATTCCCTTAATGCTCTTTCTGTCAAATTCCCTCTCTCTCCTCTCTCCTACCCACCAAGAAAATTCTGCATTCAACAATGCTCCATTGCACAGGAGATAGCTGTAGAGCCAGAGCCAGAGCCAGGGAAAACCCAAGACCCGCTCCTGAAGAGAAAGATATATGTGGCCAATTTTCCATGGACTTTTAGTGTTGCTGATTTCAAGACCCTTTTTGGCCAGTGTGGGACTGTCACAGATGTTGAGGTTATCTCTTCTTCAAGAATCTTCCTTCGGTCCTTTTCTTTCTAGTTTTGAAAAAATTTACGGGACTTTCTTTATGTGCTTTGAATTTCTTATTTTGAAATGTAGATTATAAGGGACAAAGAGGGTAAGCATAAGGGCTATGCATTTCTTACAATGGCTTCAGAAGAGGAAGCTCAGGCTGCTATTGAAAAATTTGACTCTCAAGTAAGTTGCACTTGTTTTGGATGTTTCTGAAGCAAAATTCCATATCTGTTTGTGTGATTTTTTAATTTTCAAAATGCTCTTTTGAATACTAGTGTTGAACTGGCATGATAAACGTTAATTACAGCTGAGATTTTTCTTTGCAATGTTCCGCTTACCAATAAGATGAATGCTTTATCAGCCAAAAATGCTTGGAACTGTCTGTGATGTACCATTGGTCATATGGACTTATTGCCATTTCGCATATTTTCTTTCTACCTTCTCCTGAAGGACGAACTTTGTGTTGCTGATGACACAAAAAGTTTCATATAGGCCATAATCTTCCTTTGGCATGCTTTTTAATTTTTATTACAGATGTCCTACATGTTTGTTTATTCCTAATTGCTCAAGGTTATGAAGACATCTGGCTTGTGTTTGCAAATAATAAGCGTGATCAGTGGGAAATGAATTCTGAGATTATAAGTGGCCAAATTTTCTTTGAAAGATCGGATTTTGTGCATGAACACAAAACATTTAAATTTGATTATCGGCATTGCAGGAAGTGTCAGGGAGGACATTTAAGGTGGCGCATGCAAAAAGGTTAAAGCAATCTTATCGTCCACCTAATCAGGGTTCCCCTGCCAAAGAGACTCGCCACAAGCTTTATGTCTCAAATCTTGCTTGGAAAGTTAGAGCTAGTCATCTCAGAGAATTTTTCTCCACTGATTTCACTCCAGTTTCTGCCAGGGTTGCATTTGATGGCCCTTCAGGTAAATCTGTTGGATTTGGGTTTGTCTCGTTTGCCACAAAGGCGGAAGCTGAGGCTGCAATTGCTGCTTTGAATGGGAAGGTGAGCCAAGTACATCATTCTGGTTTGTTTCTCAATTCATATTTTTCCCAGAAAAGGGGTAAAATTTTGACTTACAAATTGCTTCCTGTAGTTTGTGCTACTATCTATACTGGCTTGCATGATGCCCTGCTTGTTTGCAACAATAACTCAGATGGACTGAGGTTGCTTGGATGATAAGATTATTCAGTTGAAGTTATAGCTCATAAAGCTATTTTCTGGTTTGGGATTCTTTCTCATCCTAGTTTTTCAAAGCATGTCAGTTGCATGTTAACAAAGTCAAGGAGATTTTGCGAGCTAATTTTTTAGATACCTCCTGTTTTTTTCATATTTTTGTATACGTATACCTCTTAGATTCCCACTTCGCTACTGTCATTATAGTTTCTGCCAGAATGGAGCATAATTTGAATCATGGTAGTTTATTAGATTGATTGAATTATACATGCTACTTGAAGTCCCATGAGATCGGAAAGTATGGAGCTAAGATCACGGAGGTGAAGGAAAGAGATTACTTGTACAGGATATGAATAAGCTCGTTAAGACATTGTTATGCCCATTCATGACTCTGGTTGAACAAGCTTGAACAGATAAATCTCAGGCTCGTATAATGTTCATTTCTTGAACAGAGCAAGTATTCAGTTGAGTGAGTTCTCTGGGGCAGTTTCTATGTACTTGTTTAGGATATCCCGAGGTCATACAACAACTAATTTGTGAAATCAATTTTGAGTCTCCAAAATGTGATGCTACTAATGTTGGTTCAAAGGCAGTAATGCTCGGTGGAGTTCAAAAGGGGGGAATCCATTCTAACTGGATCATCTGGGTTTGATCGCCTTATGATTAGAGTTTATATATTAAAAATGTTATTTCTAAGTAGAGTGCCTATGTTGAAGAATGTTTCTCTCTTGTGATGTAGATTCAGGCATTCATTTAGAGTGGAGTTTTGAATATTCTGAAAGTTCTGAATTTTGCAGAAGAGGACGTATGATATCAAATTGTTTATTTACCCTAGTCTTGCTTCAAATCGAATCTCGCATGAACAAGCTCGAACATGTTTTTCTGATTGGGCGTGGACTATGCTTGGGGTTGATTAACTTTGGACAAAAGCAAACAAGTATGAGAGGAAGCAAGGGGGAAATGTTAATGTTTGGAGAAACATTGATTTGGGTCCATTTTGGTTCAATCTTTATTATATTTTCTGCTGCAGGAATTGATGGGTCGGCCAGTGGGTTTAAAATTCAGTGAAAGAAGTGTCGTTGGCCCTGAAAGCAAGAAGGAAGAGAGTAGTGCTGTTGAGCCTGAAAGCAAAGAGGAAGAGAGCAGTGCTCTAGAGCCCGAAAGCAAGAAGGAAGAGGAAGAGACGCCCCCCTGAAAATTCCTAGATATTCGTCAATCCATGGCGGAATCAACAATGAGGTACTAAAGCATCATTCTACATCTTCAATGGTGGTGGAACATTACATTTCATTCACCGTCCCATTTCATATATGTCTGCAGGTATGGCAGTTGTGACAAGTGAAAACAGAGGGATTAGAGCTGGAATAGTGAAGCTGTTGGCTGTGGATTACTGTAGGAGTTTGGTCACATTGTTTTTCATCAACTTGATGTGGCAGACCATGCTAGTGTTTCTTCTCTGGCCGATTTTGGCAAAGAAAAACTCCAAACATATATAAAGCTGTATTACATAATTTGACATAATCTATCTATCATGCCATGTAAGCATGCCCACTAGATTCATTGAAATAAAATAATAAGCGACAACAAAAAGTTTTCCCGCTTCTCTCTCCTGATTATATTCCAACAATCGTCCCAATCACACACTATTCTACTCGTCAAGTATCTCACATCGCTTGGATATCCCCCGTTGACATGAATACGAGTAACATGTATAAACTATCAATATCTAGGCAATAGCAACTTGGAAATAACCTTTTAGACATACAGGTGCATCTAGGGCTCAGTTACAAATATGTTGCTAAGCACAAGAGTAAGAAGAATCAATAGTGGATGAGAAGACTAATGATCTCAATTAATTAAGTTATGAGTTCAACAATAGTACGGTGAACTGAGGTCATCCTACCAAAATTTTAATCTAATCCCACAAAAATCTGCAATGCCAGTGATTAAAGATAAAGCATAACCATAAACGAGCAAGATAAACAGACTCGTTAATGATGGGACAAACAGGGTGTCCACGCATAAGTTTACTAGCCCTGTAAACACATTTGCCTGCAAGCACAAAGAGAGAAGTAAAGAAGATTACTCCTGTATGCTTAAAAAGGTGGAGGAAAAAAGTTACTGAGAAGGTAAAAGGCTAGAATATTTTATGTTCACCAGAAGAAATGAGCCCAGTAAATTCCGGTTAAATGCTTCTTCAAGTGCAGAAATTTTACTTCCAGGGATGTAATCAGAGAGCATCAATACCGCTAGAACCTGAAATCAAGCGGTCTTTTAGTTTTCTGTGCTTAATATACAATCATACTAAATTGAAGAGAGCCAACAAAAGAACATCCATAGAAACAGAAATGACAAAAAAAATCCCTAACCCATTGATAATAGGTTCAAAGTTGTATGCAACTTCAAATAAGGGGGTCAGCAAAATTTCCATTAAACACAAGACATAAAACTGAAAGGGACATGGAACTACCTGTAGATTTTGAGCCAGAACAAAAGTTACATAGGCCAAGTTGCACTGCAAAAGATGTCGTGATCGTTTACATCAACAGTGTCAGTGCAAAACTTCCATAAATAACTGAATCAGAAAGATAAGGACATCCTACCATTCTACGAGAAACTCTTTCGACATGCCTGTCTAAAAGCAAAGTCAATAGCCTGCAACAAGATTAAGAAAAGGGAAAATCACTTTCAGATCAATCATTTATTAAAAGGGATGCCGTAAATGTTGAGACAGCTATTGAGGGAAAAAAAATACCAAAGCATAAGAGAGAGACACCACACTCTAATCCTTGCCCAATTATTGCTTCTCAAGTCCTTCTGGCCATTATTACTTCCGAAGAAAAGGAAGTATCCCAACTGGACACCAAGAAGGTACATTCCCCAATATCCTGCAAATAACACAAACCAATAACTTGATGAAAAGCTATGCATTAAATTTCAGTAACAAGGTATGAAACCACTAAATGCTTTCTATCAAATCTGGCTTTTATAATAGTTTTGGTAAAATGAATGCTAAAAAGTTTTTGATGGACTAGTGTATCAATTGATGTTGATTTTGGCCAGCCATAAAGCTAGTTCTTCATTCTGGTTTTGCAAAAGAAAGGGAAAAAAAGGTCAATTTATATGTTGAAAACTTACAAACTGAGGAAAATTAGAAAAAGGTTTTCACGTCTTTTCCATTAACCACACAGAGTACAAAGCTCCATATTTTCGTCATCTCTAACATGGACCAACGAGACATTATGACTACTTACTAAACACAAAACAGTCCGGAGCTAGTCCAGCTTAAAAGACCAAAGGCTTAATCTCATAGATAAACAGAGCAGAAACATATTAGACCAGTTATCCTTACCAAATATGCTGAGAATTCCCTCCTTATTTTTGCTGATAACATCGGTACCCCTTTGATTAGAAAGCAAATAGACATTTAACCCACAAATCAACGCAATCTGGTAACCTGAAGAGTTACACAGTCAACAAATTATAAAAAAAATAAAAGAATTCCAACTCAGGAATATTTTATTTGAAAACATACCTATTAGAATCACTAATCCGAAAATCCCACAATACTGTGGGTGAACATTAATTATGGATGTAAGGATAGATACAGCAGCAAGCGTGAAAAAGAAATTCCAGTGCACTCCATATTCACCCACATGAACCTACAGGGAAAAAGAAATCTTCTAATGATCAGTCGATTATAACATTGAAATTCTAGGGAAAAAAAATTAGAAGAAAATAGATTTCTAGCCAGACAAATGACAGTTTAAGGCATACACAACTAAAATTTCCATCTGCAAAAAAAGAATGTCTCAGTACCAAAGACTGATATGATGAAACGACTTAAAATCCTCTCTGCTGATGCTTATGACTGTTGAATGTGGATACACGGTCTATATGCTCATATAAGATTACCAATCTGGATCTATTATTTTCTTAGGAACCATGATGAAAGAAAAAGAGATATGCAAAGGCTCTATATAAAAATTTGATGTCATCCAGGTCCAAGTTTAGGAGAAATCTAGCATCACTCTCTGATTCCAACCGAAGAAAACATATTTGCAGTTCCCCACCCACAGACATACTGCTTTATTAGTAAGAAAGAAAAGGTATGACCCATGTTGGTTCTACTTTTCCTTCTTACACAAAGAAGTGAGCAAAGTTCTGTTAGCCCGACTTCTGCAGTGACTGTTTTCTGGGTTTTGTCAATGACTTTCCAGGCATGTATCCCTTTCAGTATTAGGAGCATCTAAATTACAAAGATATCCAGTACTCCAGCTGAAAAACTCATTACAATATCCTCATTTGTTTGGCTATGAAAAGAGCAGAAAAGGGAAAAAAATTTATCAATCTCTCAAGTTTGGTACCTGACAACTCAATTACATATCACCAGGTCACCATGCACATTTGCAGAAACTAGATTAAAAAAAACCTGATAGTCGACACTTGCTGTAGAAAAAAGCCGACCAAATCCGAGTAATAGCAGTGGGCTCGTAGATTGAACAGCATTCTTCCAGTTCCTAACATAGTAACATAGACAAACCAACCATATTAGGCTATATCATCATTGATGCAAAAAGATCACAATAATTGGCAAAAAGAAATAATTTAGCCACAATGATTCAAAGCCTCAATCACAAATATTTAAGTGATTAACTTGACTGCCTCATATGTATAAAAACTAAAGTTGTGTGACTATATGAATTATCCATCTCCGTTCACTCTGATTCTAAAGTTACATCATCTACCAATCCATTTCAATCTGTCCTTTATTTAAATATTGTAAAATCAATGACATGTAATGTAAGCATGTCTGAATGGCTCACCTTGATAAGAGATTCCGAGCTTGCGGTGAAACTAATGAATTTGCAACAACAAAGGAGCCAACCCCAAGATCCATCTGAGATAATTGCACCAAAATTTTGAATAAGTTTCTTATGAGGATACAGTATTACAAGGACCTACTAAATGCTAATAGAAGATAAAGAACCCCTAACCAATATATCCGATTGAGCAAATAAAATCTTACCAAACTGGTGCCATATGTCTCTGTCTTGGCATACCTTCTTGGAAATATTCTAAAGTCGACAGCCAAGATACACAAGCATGTGACTATCACCTGCAGCAATTACCCTGCTAAAGTCAAAGGTAGCCAACCATAAATAGCATGAAAATAAAGGATGCTAAGTAAATGACATTCTGCGTACCATAGAAACCCTGTACGCTGATATGTTTGCCCTAAGAGGAATGAATCCACCTTCTTTATGAGAAGAAAAATCACATCTGTATTGGAGTTCATATAGCTTTGAGTCAGTGCACTGGACATGAATAAGTTACATGCTCACCTGCTCAAGGAGCATCCTTAAAAACATTGTAAATGTGAAAAGAATCCGCAATAAACCTCAAAAATCACTTTTTTACAAAAATAAAAAAATAAAAAAAATAAAGTGCATGGACTTACAAGTTCTACCTTTTAGCTGCAGTAGAAAAGATCAGTATCATCAGAAAGATTGTGCATATATATATCCACTTCGCTAATACCTGTCATCAGCAATTACAATTATCAGTCAGAACCAAAATACGGACCTTACCTCAGGGCATATCATAGTGCCTCAAACATGACTGAAGAAACCAATTAACCAATAAAAGTTAAAAAAAAACACTACTATTGTGTGAGAGGTTCTCTGTTTATAGACAAAGCAGTAACTGTTAAAAGCTAAGAAGCACACAAGTCACAAGTGACATAGACGATGGCAAAAATCTAGATTAGATTCCCAAGTAGCATGCAGAAGCATATAATTAATGACAAGATGATCTTAAGCAAACATACTCAAGTCGACCCAAAAAGTTCATATTTTGCTAATGAATACTTACCGTGAAAAAGAAAATCATGGGAAGAACAATGATGATGAAATCCACTGTTATTGTAGCCATGTAAGACACCCAGTTTTTAAAAGGAATAAGAACATCATCATCTTTCTTCGACGATATCTTTGACTTGAAGTCTGAGAAAAAGAAGAATTGATAAATGTATTTTCATAGAAAGACAAAAAGGATGAACTGGTTCTAGACAATAGCCAAGCAAATTCCGGATGGATCTACCAGTAAATCAAAGAGCCAAAGCTTAGTTGCAACAAGCCATCCAACACAACAATCAGCATAATTCAGGTTAGAAACACCAACTCCAAGACACTTATCTCGATATCTTAGTCAGATATGTTACAATATTAAAAATTTAAACCTAATTATGTAGGCATGGTGTTTTATTTGCATCTACAAACATATAAATCTTCATTGTTTCAAGTTGTAGGTTACTAAGCAGTCTTAATATACCATCTCGGGAATTCTTCATTATCAAAAACAGTCTTCTCCGCACTTCCACATATCATTCAACTTTATCGATGGTTATATTATCATCAATACTACTAAGTGATAAAAGTCGAACTAAAATGAAAAATAAAGACATCCATATATAAGTATCAAGATTAAATTAAACCATAGTGTTTAAAACTGAAATGTTTCAAACTTAAGAACGGTAATTACTGGTTACTGCATAGGAGCTGATGGCGCGTCGCAGAAGCATTAGACCCTGGAATCACAACCGATACACAAATGGTGTAGATTGAAGCGATTTGAGAGAATTCAGTGCTAATTCAAACATCAGGAAAGGAACTAAGCTATAAAGAAACAAAAAGAAAAAAATTAAGGAAACAAACCGGTACTATAGTGGAAAGCACAGCGATTTCAAACATCGAAGATCCATTTAAATTGCTCACAAACCTAACCAATCAGGAAAAAAAATTCCATTTAGTTGACAAAGTGTATTTAGACTATCCAGTTAAAGAGAGACAGTGCGAGGGACTTACTCTTCTTTGAGAAGCTTGTTGGGATTGAGCGACCTCGAGCGAGGATCCATGTCGAGATTCCACTGTCGAAGAAGTTCAGTCGAGAAACAAATCGGGTTTAGATCACTAATTCTCGGACAGATCACTTGAACCAGAACAAGGTAATTGTGG
This sequence comes from Euonymus europaeus, assembly GCA_963580455.1. Taxonomy (NCBI): domain Eukaryota; kingdom Viridiplantae; phylum Streptophyta; class Magnoliopsida; order Celastrales; family Celastraceae; genus Euonymus; species Euonymus europaeus. The sequence goes on along the minus strand of OY756957.1, from coordinate 7,697,278 downwards.
GCGTAGTGGTAATAAAAAAGGTGGGCTCTCATAAAATTGATCTAGTAAATGCACCCAGTCCATTGAGCTGTAACAACCCATCCCAAATGCTATGGGCTAGTGCCGCTAGCCCATTTTCTTCATCGATGGATCTTTTTTTATGGTCCATCTGTTATCTTCGTTAAAGCCCAGCGAATGTGCAATGTTAAAGGCTAGTAGGCCGGCACACCGAGGCGGGTTCTGAACTATCTGTCTAGGTTTGATCCGACCCGATGACTTTTCAGACCGATGAAACTTGATCCGATAGTCCGGTTTGAAAATTTTGGGTTATTGGACTACTGGGTAGCTCCATTAAATTTGGGCATCAAACCAGCGCAGATGCATGTATGCATAGATTGCCTTATTATCCTTTTTTTCCAGATGGCCAAGCATTATCAAATCCGATACAAGTAGATGCATCAACAAGACATTGGAAGCTAGAAGGGAAGGGGAAGCTTGTGTGTGATGGTCACTGCAATTGACTACCATGAACTGCAAGGAAGACTTTTTGCATGCACGGAGCAGTATAAGCAAATTCTAAGCTTTACATAGTTGTCTTTGTCTCCTCGATACTCCCTCCCTCTTATTTTTTATTCTTCCTCTGTAACAGCTGCCTCTCCCGAAAATCAAGCCTTGAGCAAGCAGAGTGCTTAGCACTAAATGAGTAGCAGTGTAGCACTTCTTACAAATCATGTCAGTAGTAGCTACAAGACAGAACTATCTCAAGAACGCAAGAGAGTGCTTTTTAAAAGGTAGAGCTACAAGAAAGCATTTAACAGCAACCTTATTGGTTTTTGAGTTCATATTTCTTGTTGTACTTGGTACTTTTACTCTTTTTTATTTGATACAGATCAGGTATTTGTTTTTTATTTTTTATTCTTTTTTTAGAGTCAATTTCAACAAGAGGTTCGCTAGTGGGTGTATGTGTAAGCAACAGGTAGAGGATTTGGCGACAAAGTATGATTGTGCAGCAAAGTCTCTCCCCATTAAGTATCTGGACATCCCTTTAGGGGCTAGTTTCAGCAAGTCAGAGATGTGTAAACCTATAATCGAAAATTTCATAAAAAATCTTGTAAAGTAGAAGGACAGGCAACTCTCAATTGGCGGACGACTAACACTTTATAAAAGGGTATGAATAAATGCGCCCAACCTAGTTACAATATAAACTCATTCTACATACATATTATCTCTACTTATATGACAACAATTGAGAATACTTTGACTGTCCAAGAATTTGTTCCCTTATTCAGAGCAAATATGGGGATGTGGAAATTGGGAATTTGAGATCTCCTAAACATAAATTAATTATTATTTTTAATAAAGGTTTGTATTTTTTGATGATTACACAGTTTCTCTCTCTCTATGAATCCATGATGTGAAGATGATGATAAAGTAAAGTATGTACATTTGAGTGTTAATTAAATATATATATACACATATTTTGTGTGTTTGATATGATACGTCAAAATCTTGAAGTCGTATATTATTTTTGACAATTTTACCCTCAACCCATTTTCTAATTACAACCACGTATAAACTCCCTTAAAAATAACTCATAGTTGATGTGTTGAGTGGCCGTAAGTATGATATAAGATAAAAGTTTTACTAATCTCAAAAGTCTTGGATATATTAAACAAATGTATTCAAACATATTAACATATGTTACATTCTTAATCTTCCACAACAATGGTTTGAGAAGGAAATCCAGAACGCAGATGTTGCATGTACGCATCAATTCGCTCATGTAGGGTAACCCATGTAATTGTACAATCATATCTAAAGTGAACTGATTAAGACAGATGCATTGGGTAACCCTCTGTTAATGCAACATGGACGTAGTAATTAGCATTGACGTATTCGATAGCACAACAACAAGTTGATACTTCGGTGGTGGAGTAGATCAAAGTGAAAAATATGTAAAGTTTTGTGTATCACTTAGAACGTGTAATATCACATTGAACTTCGAAGCAATCTACGGACTCATGGCTGATATAATCATCTAATGCTTAATCGTTGCTCTTCTATCTAAAGTAAAAAAGTTTAATGAGTTATAAATACGAGTCCATGTTGATTTATGATATGGCTTATTGTGTTAATGGACTAAACTTTAAATATCAGTGGCAAAGAAGAAGAATTAGGAGCTTCTCCGTGGAAATAGGCACTTCTGGCCGAACCACGTTAAAATCACTATGTCCAAGTTTCTATTATTTTATTTCTTGTGCTTGTGTTCTTGATTGTGTGAGATCGATTACAACAGTCCACTGGTCATCATCGCCAAATATTAAAACATATTGTGTTTTGAATATGTGCAACTGTTCTACTAAGTTACACCAAATAGTTGCCCATGCATATTTAGGAAGACCAAGATAAATAGTTATCGCATGAAAGCAGCAAAGCAGCAACTTCTATCAGGTTTTACGTCTTATACATGCATAATGTAAGGATGAAGTGTAGGTGGAAACTGACAAACATAGTCATGTACAACGTAGTTGTATAGAATAAAAGAGCAATTGTGTCTCGCTGGTTACTGGAACTAAAATTTTTTTGGCTTGACAAAATCAAATATAGATGTATTAGTACGAGCATATATGTCTTCCCTGCTGTTTGAGTCAGGGCCTCCAAACGAATAACTGTGTCTGCTTGGTTTGAGAGAATGAAGGGAATCAAGGAATTTAAACAGATTACCAAGAGTATTTGATGCAACTTTTTCTTCATGGAGGGACGTCTATGAGTGTTTGTCTTAACAGCAAGTTTGCGAATTGAAGTTGTTGATGGTGTGATCATGTCTTGGTTGTTGCTTCAACTGTTTCGTGAACACTTGTAGCTCAACGTCACAATCAATGTCATTGTCTAGAAGAGACACACACGGTCATAAGTCAAGTTTCCTCCAAAATTTATCTATGGAATCAATTGGTATAGGACAACCATCGTTCAAATATATTGTTTGCTTGTGCGCACATGGCAGTCCGTAACTCGTACAAAGCTGACATCCACATTTGTTGGAAATTTCTCTGATAGTCTAGGACAGCTCAAATTCCTTCAAAATCAAATATAACGTATGGCTTGAAATGAAACCATATAATTCCTAGAAGTGCGGTATATTGAATCGATGTTGGATGATAGTTTTGATTTACTCAATACTCGCTTTGATAGCAATGTCTTGTGATTCAATAACTTGGTGAATAAATGATAGTGATGTCTCCAAATCTGATTTTGATGACTCTTAAGTATCTTTTCAACTTGGCATATTGGCTCTTGACTCTATTAGTTTTTCTATTTTCAAAACTCATATCTATGTCGGTCCATGTTGATACAGACATCTCCTTATACGGTGTCAACCATACATTCTTAAGACAATTAATCATAGCTGGAAAGTTTTGTAACACTATCTCAAGGTCCGTCAAATTGCATACATACGCATTCTCAATTTTAGATTCCAACAATGTAGTCCACATTTTGTAGAATGCATTCCATGATTTTTTTTTGTCTGTTATTGATGGCATGCAGTTGCTCATAATACTTCTATATATTTGTCATCTATAAAATAATTTCTTAGCATCAAGAAATACCTTGGCAGATGCATTCATCAAGGCCAACTCTCTATCCATGACAATAACTCATGGACTAATGCATTCATCCATTGTTAACTGCAGACACCTTAAAGCCCAAGTATAATTGAACATTTTTTTAGTACAAAAACATGAATGCTATGCAAAATGTCATATTAGTGGAAGTTAAGTCGACAATCTCAATGAGAGGCAACATATACTTGTTTGTTTTAAATGTTTATCCATCAATAACATGTGCGTCAATGCACGTCATTGCTCTAATGATCATGAATGTGTGAAGAATAAATCTTCAAGCTCATTAGTTATAACATTTGTTCGACTCTCAAAAATGTATCTTTCACGTTTTAGGAATGACATGACAACTTACATATGAGTTTTATCGGCTTTCTTTGTTGTATGATGTTTCTAGTGTTCATTGTATATGGTCCTAATGGTAGAAATGTTGTCCTGATTTTGCTTCTTCAATGATGTCATGATATCTAGTGGCTTCACATTTTTCATAGACAGATGTTGCATCAACTATATTTCAAAATCAGATAGCCGACCAAGGTATGCATGCCCCTCCATATAAGATGCAGGGGCATGATTATGTGTTTCATATACCACCCTTGACATCTAGTCATCACTTGTTCGCAGTTTCACCGCTTTCGCTTTGAAAGGACAATCATTTTTTTTTTGGCTTTTGTAGACCTCGTGGAGGTTTTTTTTCTTCTATATGTGCCATCGTGATCATATTGAAAAAACAGTCTAAGATTCTTCCTGATTATACTAGTCTCTAACCTTATAATGACATTGATATATCTTAACTTGCATCTAGTATCTAGAATCCGATCAATTAGAGATTGACGCAAATTCAATACTTAAAATATGTATTAATTCTATTAGAAAATAACATTATTGCAAATTTCCAAAATAAAAAAATATTATTAATTGAGTTAAATATAATATTGTGTCGGTGAAAAATTCATTTGTAACATCAACTTCAATATTTTCTTCACTTTCATCCACAAAATTAGGTTCTTCTTCTTGTTTTATTTCATTGATAATAAAATCATACTGCCACCAATATAAATTTGCTTTAATATCTGCAATTAATCAAAATAATTTTTGGAAAAATAAAATTGATATATTTACCTTGTCAACCACTTGACAATCATAGATATTTGACCCATAATTTCAAATGATCCATTTGTTCTCAACTTTCAATGGACAACCAATGTTGAAGATATAAATGGTATAAGGAGTATTGAAGACACAAATAGCTCGGATGGACAGTCAATATTGAAGATATAAATGGTATAAGGAGTATTGAAGACACAAATAGAGGAGATGAAGGAATCCAAATGTCATATCATGCTGATTATCATTGTTGAAATCTTGTATATTTCACGTGAAGTTCTATAGCCTTCACAGGTGTTGCTATTTACACGATTACCCATCTTTCATGTTAAAATGAGAGAAATACGTGTCATCATTCTTTTTTTGAATAAAATTCATGTATATATTTTCATATGTATATAGACAAAAATAAAGTAGCATGAGATTCATAGAAAGTCTGTATCTTATTAGTATATATAGAACAAAAAAAAACTAGTATGAAATTCATAAAAATTTATTGCCAAAATTATTATTTTCCATGATTGTTTTATTCTGACAGAATATTCACAGGTTTAAAAAGCAAAAAAGTGACGTCACTAGTAGCAAATAGAGAGAGGGGTTATGGGCAGGGATACGTAAGGTGGGTACAAATATTAACACCCTTTATAAAATCAATTTTGACAAATCTACCCATCTATTTTATGTCGTTTTTCAAGTTCCTAATATCAATGGCCAAAATTGGAATGCCTACAAAGAAACCTTGAAGACAGGAAAAAACTACACCATGTAAACTAGTTGTCAATAATCCAACCAAAAACTTCGGTTGGTTTGGTCATTGGGGACATACGTTTGAAAAATCAAGCTCTTTTTTTTAACTGAGTCTGGAGATACCTATCAGAGGATGGTGCCTTATGGAGAAAGGTTATTTAGTCACAGTATCGATGAAGAAATCTGGTAGTGTTCTCTTATTCTCATCTTTCCTTCTGCCTCCCCCATTTGGAGTAATATTCAGTCAACAGTCTCAAATCAGGACAATTAAGTTGAAAGAAGAGCAAAAAAGGGTGTCAATTTCGCAATTGGATGTGGAAAGTCTATCAATTTTTTAGAATGATAATTGGACTGTAGGCCCCCTTTGTCTTTAGCTTTTCATCAACTATATTTAGTCTCTCTACAACAGCATATGTCAATTGAAAAGATAGGATCCTGGGTAAGTTACTCTTGGGCATGGAATTTTAGTTGGAGAAGGCAACCGTTTCTATGGGAAGGAGGCCCTTCTGGTGAATATAAAGCAATTTTTGGAAAATATCAATTTATGCCCTCATAAAAGGGATAGAGTGATTTGGTCTTTCATACCAAAAGGTGAGTTTATAGTCAAGATTGTTAGAAAATTTAATATGACACTATGCTTGATATTATAAACATCAAATTAGACTAGCTAGGATCCATATTAGATAGGAATGTAGGTTGGTTTAAAGGTGATGACAAGAGTGTTGTCATGTAACCTGCATGTACTCTACACGGATTTCAGGTAAGCTTCATGTAGCATGCATGGGCATTAGTTTTTAGAAACTTGAATTTCAAGTTTTACGTAATTTGATTTTAAGTTAAAATTAGTAACTAATTTTATGTAATTAATTGATTTGGTTAAATTTATTGATTAGAATAAAATCAAGTTTATTTTAGGAATGATTATCTCTACTTTTAAAGATTTATCTTCATCTTATTTTAGAGATAATCATCTCCTTAAATTAAAGAAGTCTTTCCTTATTTTCATGACCTTGATTCCAAGATTAGGACATAATAATTAACTAATTTCGTATGTCAATATTATGCATATCTTTCAAGTCATTATCTAGAGTTTTCTTGGTTTTTACGCATGTTATATATGTTGTATTTGGTAACTAAACAACCCTAAGCCTTTAGCTTGCCTATTTTGAACTGAAAGTTATTACTTTAAGTGAGTTTTTGTTTTACATGATTTTTAATCATTCATGCATACTTTGAGGGTATTAGTTTATGTCCTTGGAGCTTGAAGACTTCAGTGCGAATTTAGCACATTTGGTGGAAGGTTCTACTTGTGGTAGGGTGTATCGAGCAACTCGAGCAAGAAACTCGTGTAGGTAATATGGATCCTAGCTCTAGGGACATTATTGTAATTCGTTTGAATAGTGGATTGCTTCGAGGTTGGTGGCTCGAGACATCCAAGGTTTTTCCCTATATTAGGTTTTCCTCGTAAATATCATGTGTTGCACTTCTTGAATTTAGTATTCAATTTTTTCAAAGTCCATACACCTTAAACTAATGGATCGAAGTCTACAGATCACTCCTCCTTTTCCTCCAAGTTTTTACACAAAAATTTGGCGAAATTTGGCTTTACCAAAGGTGGAAATTCTTACTTGGCTGCCGATCTATAAGAAATTGCCAATGAGAGATTCTTTAGTACGAAAACACATCATCATAGTGTCGGAGAATGTATCTCATTTCGGTTATGTCAAAGTAGAATCTTTAATGCATGTTTTCTGCCACTACAAGGGCCCTTCTATGGTGTGGTATAAAATGATGGCCTCGTGGGGCTTCTCTTGGTGCTATCCAAAGTTATGGCCTTTTTGAGGAATTGTGCACCATGGTTATAGGGGTAAGTGTTAGATATATGTCTTGTACAACTTATTTATACGGTTGTATTTGGAACGTATATAATAAAAGTATTGTGTTAGTTGAAATAATAAATGGCAGTTTATTATATATTTGATATTTCTATTTAATAGTTGTGTTAAACATATCGATAGATATTTGTTTGAGACCTCATTTTCAAGAGTTGAGAATATGAGTGACGAGTGATATCTAGTATGAATATCTTAACTCAAGTTCCTAATCGTAAAATTATTAATTAGATAATAATAATTCGGAAGATCCGCATACTATTTGTTTTCTATGAAGATAGGGTTGCGAGTCTCATGCAATCTGTTGTACCCCAATTTTGACTCAAAACTAGCTAAGAAAAATCCAAAAATGCAGATAATAATAAAGCCCGACATATAGGCTGAATTGGAGTTAACCTTGGACCAAAAATTAGGGTTCGAATTTAGTTGATTTGATTAATTGACCCGATAAACTTTAATGTTTAAAATTTTCTGGCCCAATTGGAACCTAAAATGTTACCCTGATCAGTCATTTAAGCCCAAACAAGAAGCCTGACCAATAATATAATTTAAACCAAACCATTTTAACTCAATTGATGGCCCAAATTAGCAGGCCCGTTTGTCTCATTAATTCAGGCCCAAAAGCTTTAAAAAACATAAAGTCTCCCGGCCCGTGCTACATCACCCCAAGCCAAAACCTAATTCTAGAAGAAGGGAGGGAGAGATGAAAGGAAGAAAAAGAGAAATGGAGGAGAGAGACAGTGTCGTCCGACCGGAACCAACGGGAGGAAGAAAAAATGGATGCCAGAGGAGAGAGAGAGGGTACCAAAAATTCAAACAAAAGGGGGTTAGGGTTGACGATTAGAGCGGATGTTGTTGATTTTGGATATGGAGGGATTCGGTGAGGGTGTTACAAAAGGAGGCAGAGGGTTTCGGAGAAGGGGGTCCTTCCTTTCGGGATCTTTCTTTGTTTTCGGTGATCTGGGAAGTTTCTTGACTTTTCGGGGAGAGATTTTTTTTGGATTTCTTCTTCTTCTTTTCATTTTTTCTGTTTGCAATCGGGTTTTTGGGAGATTTCGGAGAAGGAAGAGAGTTAGCTATGAGATTGGAGTCTGGGGGAATCGGTTTTCGGTTTTCTAGAGGGGGTTGTCTCGGGCGAGGTTCTTCTTCTTCTTCTTTTAATTTCTTCTGTTGGTTTCGGTTTTCTAAAGGAGATTTTTTCGAATCGATTTACTGGGAGGGGGATTTCGGTTTTCTTTTGTTTCAATTTTCTGCAGAGCTTCTTCTAGGCGATTTTTCTGGATTTCTATTCGTTTGGTGATCAATTTTTCTGGCTGGAGGAGCTTTCTGTTTTTACTTCGATTTACTGGGGGTTTCGATTTTCTGGGGCATTTTATGTGATTGTTAGGGAGGGGCCTTCGATCTGTTTTTCCGGAATCTTTCTTCGATTGTTCTGAAAGGGGGAGCCAGGGGGCTCGGGTTTTTCAGAGTTTGGGGGCTGGTTTTTTCGATTTGTTTCTTTTTGTTCTTCTGGTGGTTTTCGGTTTTCGGTTTTCTGGGAGGTTGTTCGGTGGTTTCCGTTTGAGGGGGTTTTCAATCTTCTTCTGGTTCGATTTGTGGGAGGTTCTTTCCTCTGGATTTTTGAGATCTTTGGAAACTTTGTTCTCCTTTTGCGATTGATATTCTGTGCATGTTGTGTTTGATCCACAAATTTCATAATATGTTTTTGTTGTTTCAGTGATTGAAAATGATAGGGATGATATATTGTTGGTTGCTAAAATTTTGAAATTGAGATTCCTGCATTTTCTGTTTATATGCTGGTATCTAAATGTGTTATCGAGTTGATTCGGATAATTTGAAGTCGTAAATTCGGTGCCATGTGGTGATATGTTCTATTTCCTTTGATTTAGTTTCATAAATGGATATGTAAGTTCAAGCATATGTGTACAGGTTCCTACAAATAACAAAGGCAAATGCCTGTTTTCATCACTGTTTTTGGGTTACTGTATTTAGATGATTATTCTGTTTTATGGTTCTGTCTAGTGTACGATTGGTAATTGTTTTTAAAAGTTTGGTTAGCTGGGTCTTAAACATTTGAAACTTGCTTACATTATATGAACAGATGTGTTGGTTTTGTGTTTGGATTGAAATGGGAGATTGTTTACTAAAAAATGGGCTAGGCTTGCAAACTTAATAAGTCAAAACAAGTTGTTTAAAAGGGCCGAGTATGATGGTTAATATTAGGTTTTTGGACTTTCAATTGGGGGTTGGGCCAAGGTTATGGGTAGTACTTGGGCTTTGATTTTTAGGGGGTTTAAAGTGTATTATTTGATTTATAATTTATTGTACATAAATGATCGATTAATTGATCCGATGACGGAACCAAAACGGGAAAGCATTGGATGCTATCCCGAAAGGATTCTTGAGGAAATTATTTTGCGGAATCCCCACCATTGGATGGAAAAGGATTTATTTTGCGGAATCCCCACCTTCGATGCGATAACCGACTTTCGGTAATAAATCATTATTTTCAATCATACTAATTTAATAGTATGGCTGAAATGATAAATTGCCTAAATAAAAACGGGAACCGAGTCCCTCTTGTGTGTGCTCATTTTTTACTATATGTTGATGATGTGTTTTATTTAAAGATGTGTTTTTCCATGTTATGTGATTATGTGTTTAAATTGTATGATTTAAAGTATTAATATATTTGAGTTCGGGATTTGTGATAATTCAATATCGTATAGTCCACAAAACTCGGTTCCCAACATTTTAATTTCATTTTATTTTTATTTTTATTTCTATTTTTATTTTATCTTTTAATATTATTTTCGTTTTATTTTTATTTTTATTTCTATTTCTATTTTATTTTTATTTAATTTTCGTTTTATTTAATTTTTATTCTTATTTTTATTTTTTATTTTTAATTTTATGCTTTTCCCAAAATTTATATTGTATATTTTTGTGATGTATAAAAATTATATCGAAAGTCTTTACTTACGATGAAATTGATTCGGGGAATGCATCGGATGCACCCTCAAAAAGATTCTTGAGGTGAGAGTGTTTCTAGGAAATTTGACCATTGGATGGAAAAATTCCGTGAACCTCAATATTAGACTTTCAATATAATTTTTATGCTCTCTAAAATTATTTTATTCTATTTTGATGACATTTTCTAAACCTAATTCATTCAATTTTAAAATAGTTTTGTAATATAATTTCTAAAACCTATTTTATCATATTTCGATATACCTCTTGTATATAATTATTTTCCCCATGCATGTATTCTTGTCATAATCAATGTTTTAAAAAAATCATATAATGGGATAGTAAAAGTTAAATTGACAACTGTTTTTAAAACAGACGTTGTGGGGTGCCTCACACCTTCCCCATACGTAACAAACTCACTTACCCATTTTCTCTGGATTTTCGCAGACCAAATTTATTTTTAATCGGTGACCAATTGCACCTATTACAATTGGTGGCGACTCTTATTTTAAAATTCCTCTCGCAAAATCGGTTGCGACACAATCAAATATGAGATATTAATACAACCAATATGGAAGATTTATCGTTGAATAAATGTTTTGAACATGACTTACTAAATAATGAATCACATGAAGATTTATTTCCTTATCAATGATATATTATTTATTTACGATTATGTAAATAATCTTTAAACTTGAGATGACATAGCAGTCTTCTCTATGGGTGATCGAATTTTTTCAATGTTAGAAATTTTTATTTATTTAATAAATATTGACATTCGATGGATTCAGTTAGTTATATATGGAGATCTGTGTGCATTTAACGAGGAACCCATCTCCTTGAAATAAACAAGAAGAATATCCTTGGTCGAGGTTAAATGATTAATGGAAATGTAACACCCCGTCCCAAGTAACTAACCTCACAACCTTGAAATCAGATGTTACCACAAAAATCTAGCAATTACAATTATAATCTTAGTTAAATATTTAATACAAACACTACCAAATACATATTCAAGATAATAATAATAACAAATTTTCATAGTTCTCCAATAATTTAAATAAAATAAATCTCCAACAAGTCGTTCATACACCAAGTTCCAAGCCAATTAAGAATGCTAATCCCTTCTTGTACTAGTCTTGCAGTCAATTGCTTATTTAGAAAATTATTGGTCTTCAATCATAATGTAATTTGCATAATCCCATAAATCAACTACCAGTAATGCCTCCTGCGTTACATGAGCAGTTTCACTGAGGATCCCCGACATCACCATCAACAGTCAAGTCAGCATACTCATCCTCACTTGCATCACGGAACGTAATGAGCCAAGGCCCAGCAAGTAACATTTTATGCATGTATGCACATGAATTCCTTAGATAATAAAAACTTCATTAGTTAAAACTTTTATCCAGTACTAGGGCTCTCTAACCCTAGCAAATTGCAACAGAGCAACCAGTCGAAATTTTCCTTTCAGTATCCTACCATAGAACACTTTTCTATGATTGCACTTTATTCCTTTCTTTTATTTTCCATTTCGTAAACCTCAACAATAACCTTATTAGTACACCCTTCCTGTAGCAGTTATACTAGGTTTATAAAACATTTTCTTCATTTCATGAACCTTACAGTATGCAATGCCATATCATGCACAATTCTTGATAATCAATAATCAGACAACAATTATCAGCACATGTACATCCTCATATAATAACATTTATCATCAAATTATCAATCACAGTCATCCCATACACATATAGCATTAAAAACAATTCAATTAACACACAAGTTTCGTAACACAGTTGAAACATTACTTACTTTATTGCGCTTTCCTCAATCCCGATAAAATCAACTATGCAACCCTAACCCTGAAATTCATAGTCACACTCATTTACATTAATACCTATATAAATTAATAACATTTTTTTATTTAAATTAGTTGGGTCAAATCTGGACAGACCGATCAACGGGTCTGTCCAGTATCAATCGGGTCAGGCTGACCCGGTTGAACTCCCCCCTTAGGTCGGGTCAACAGACCCGTTAAGTGGTGAATTTGGGTCGCCACCATCCAAGTTGTCGTGGTCCTCACCACCGACCCCGGTCGATAGAGGAGGCCAGGACTAGCACAGCGCCATCACCCTTTACCTTCGTGGTGGTCGGAGCTCGGCGTAATCCTTTCTGGAACTCACAGCAGCCGCGACTTTCCTTCTTCAATCGGTGATCATGCGTTGCTCCAATGGATCCGAAAATGGTACGGTTAGACTCCTCTCCTCACGCTCGTCCTCCTGGTGTCCGCCTCGCCGCCGTTCGTCGTTGTTTCCAAAAATCATCGTTCCGCCGCCGCCCCCTCTCTCGCCTAACTCTAGTTTAACCTAGGGTAAGCCTCGATTTACGTGCTAGTTTTTATATTTTTTTTAGCAATTTACTAGTTTTACACTTCTACCCCCCTTAAGTTGTGTATTTGTCCCACTAAATTCCTACTATATTTACCGCACTACTATTTTACATCGAACCCTTAACGATTCCTAATAATTTCTAAAATTCCAATTTAAATACATTCTCAATTTCCCCAGCCTGCGGATATTTATGCCCATAATATTTAACAATTATCTTCATACCAATGTAAACAATTCATATTAATTACTACCTCTGTTAACTAATCTTAATATGTTAGCTAATTACGAGCCCGGTGTGTTACACGAAAGGTGTTTTCATTAATTATTGTTTGTTAATAAATTATTGAATTTGTACATATGAAGGAGCAATATCTGATATCGATTCTTCAAAATGGCTTAAAGCTATGAAACCCGAAATGAATTCAATGTATTCAAACTAAGTTTGGGATCTTATGGAATCTCCTGAAGGTATTGTATTTATAGGATGTAAATGAGTTTATAAGAGGAAAATTGGTTTTGATAGCAAGGTGAAGACCTTCAAAGCAAGACTTGTTGCAAAAGGATATACTCAAAGATAAAGAGTTGACTATGGGAAAACCTTTTCACCAATTGCTATGTTAAAGTCCATTGAGATTTTATTAGCTATAGCTACACATTGTGATTATGAGATATGACAGTTGGATGTCAAAACTATATTCTTTAATGGAAACAATGAGGAAGATATCTATATGGAACAACGTAAGGGTTTTGAATCCAAAGGTGGAAAACAAAAGGTGTGCAAGCTTAAGAGATCCATTTATGATCTTAAGCAAGCTTCCAGGAGTTGAACATCGGTTTTGATGAAGCAATCAAATTGTTTGGTTTTATTAAAAATTTGGATGAACCATGTGTTTACAAGAAGTATAGTGGGAGTGCTAACACATTCCTAGTCTTGTATGTTGAGGACATTCTCATTTTTGGAAATAATGTTGGAATGATGACTTCAGTTAAAGTCTGGTTGTCAAAAACTTTATACATGAAAGATTTGGAAGAAGCAGCCTATATTCTAAGAATTAGAATCTATAAAGATAAATCTAAAAGAATTATGGGGCTTTCTCAAGCTTTGTATATAGACAAAGTGTTGAAACGGTTTAACGTGTATATGAGTGACTAGTGGTCTCTAGTATGAATATCTTAAATCAAGTTCCTAATTTTATAATTATTAATTGGATCTACATACTGTTTGTTTCCTATGAAGATAGGGTTGTGAATCTCATGCAATCTAATGTGAGATATTAAGACAAACAATATGAAAGATTTATTATTAAATAATATGACTTGCTAAATAATGAATCACATGGTGGTTTATTTCATTGTCAATGATTTATTATTTATTTACGATTCTGTAAATAATCTTTAGACCTGAGATGACATAATAGTCTTGTATATGGAGATTTGTGTGCATTCAACAAAGGATCCATTGCTTTGAAATAAATAAGGTGAATATGTTTTCATTAATTATTGTTTGTCAATAAATTATTGGATTTGTACATATGATTGAGTTAGTGGATTTGACTGATATCCATGATCCTATCTCAATTAGGATATTTCACAATGTTCATATGAAAGTATTCATCATTGATTGGGTAGTCACGATATGTTATTAGGCGTCACTTGTGATTTAAAAGAAATGATTAAAAGTTGTTTTAATTAATATCAAAGAGTTTGATATTATTCGTATTGTCAATCGGTAATGAACCTAGAAAGTCACATATAAATAATCACGGAAATTGTTCAGCTAAGGTTGGACAGGAGAACTGTGTGAATTCGATAATTTACATGAGATGAAAATAATCAAATTATTAATTGAATGAAGTTTATTATAAACCGGGCTGAATCCAATTAATTAAAGGACACTGCTAGCACATTAGACCTTAATTAGACATATGGATCCATGTTCAATTAATGTGCAACTAATTTGGTTGCAAAATTAGTTGCCGACACTTTTCATTTCTTTAAAAATGGAACTTCCATTTTGGAAGATATGACATAGAATTCCAACAAAAATAGAAAAGAAAGGTTCTTACTATTTTTGGAAAGTTTTCAAGGCTCCTTGGCTTGTGATTCCGGTGGATGGATTAGGACTTCCGTATTATCGGGGATTGACCGGATTTTTGATCAAGCACACATCAAAGGTAATGCTTTCATTGCATATATTGGATACTGATTAGCTAACAGTAAGTGTCCAGAAGAAGGTTTGGCATCTACTTTTTTTCATGACTATATGGTCCATTTGGAAAGAAAGGAATGCGACTGTTTGCACCATTCTTATACAGGCTAATGAGATGGGTTTAGTCCAAAAGGGATGGGCCGCACATTACCAAAAGATGGACCAATTTAATTGCAGTCTGTATGGGCTAGACAGATGGTAGGAGATGAGCCAATAATTTACATATTACATGGGCCCAGTTTCAATTGTTAATGAAGGAATAAGACTTGGTCTTAGGAATTACCTAAAATTTAGGAAGTAGAGCTTATCTAAGTTAGTTACCTAGTTATTTTGGTGGAAACACTATCACACCTAAGCCAATTCATCATGGAGCACGAGTGATCATTTTCTCAGAGTTTTATGGCACCATTAAACACAAGCGAACCACTATTGTAGTAGTTGGAGGCGATTGGAGCATGTTTGACAGGCAGTTGCAGTCATGACAAAAGTGTCAGTTGGTTCCAAAATTTATAAGAGATATATATTGGTAGAGAAGAGCACCGATGGACACACA
Organism: Euonymus europaeus; assembly: GCA_963580455.1. NCBI lineage: Eukaryota > Viridiplantae > Streptophyta > Magnoliopsida > Celastrales > Celastraceae > Euonymus > Euonymus europaeus. The sequence continues at coordinate 7,681,808 of OY756957.1, read as the reverse complement.
ACCAAATACACAAAAACTCAGTCCAATGGCATCAATGTCTCTTTCAATCTTTTAAGCATTCTAGCTCTCTAACTTACATTCAACCTTGTACACACTTTTCTGTAATTATTTCGATCATCAATGAAATATTACAGTTTGGCATTTCTGTTTAGTTCAGTATCTAGTGAAGCGTTTTCCAGTGGATCTAGAGTTCCTTGAGGAGTCATAGTCAGATTACGAGTGACCCCTTTCCTCTTATAATCGTTTGATAGAAGTTAGATTTCAGTGTATTGACATCAATTTTCCATATTTTGGGACTGATTACAAGTCTCTGGCACACCTGTACACACTGTCTCATCAGTAAGGGGCAGGACTGACTTTTTTGGCAGATTGTAACCAAATAGAGGCAACAACTGCCATCTTAAGGAAAATTTGTGGATTGGAACGATGCCACCTACGTGATCTTTGTTAGAATGCAACACTGGTGCCTAAGTTTCCAATCTTGGGCTTATATTATACCTCTATTAATCAGCAGAGGTTATTAAAGGCTGGTTGGTCCAATGTTAAGAAAGTTAAGTCTGGCGTTGCTCTAGATTGTTGGTCCCCACCTCAGCCTGGTTCCTTGAAGTGGAATGTTGATGCCTCTTCCCTCGGCAAACCAGACTGAGAGATGATTGTGGAACTTTTTGATGCATCTTCTCTTGTAACATTGGGAAATGCGAGTCCAATGAGGTTGAATTACAGGCGATTCTGAAGGCCTTAGAACTTTCTATTCCTTCATCCGAACTCAGTAGGTTCAAAATTACACTGGAAACAGACTCCGTCAATGCATTCAACTGGGCTGGAAAATCTGTTGCTCCACTGTGGTAATTGAGCCAAATTTTGAATGCAATTGATCTGACCAAAGTGCAGCTGCCACACATTGAAATGCTACACAATATCAAGGAATTTGAATGATGTTGCGGACGTGCTTGGAAAGGAAGGTGTATTTTGGGAAAGTGATTATTTTTACTGGTTCTTCCTGGACCATTTCTCTTTCCATGTATTACTCAGATACATGTTTTTCTTATTGTTTTGCTATTAGCCTTTGCTTCTTTTTTTTGCCTCGTTTCTCTGCTTTCCAGGCCATCAGATGTGATGATGCCCTGTTGTCATCAAGTTCCTTTTTTTACTTTGTCCTTTCAATACGTCTTGATGTTTATCAAAAAAAAAAAAAAAAAAAGCTCTACTTATCCTTGTATATATGCTCAATCCTGTGAAATTAGTGACAATCCAACAAACTATATTACAACCATTGTTGTTCTACCATTTGATTATACATAAGAAGCGAATGAAGAAAAAATGGAAAAAATAAAGCAGACTTGTATCTTCATTCTTGAGTCTTGAACTGTTGCATGTATATATTTATGTTTGTGTCCTGTACTAATTACTACAGTAATTGTTTTCTAACTAGAAGAAAAAAAATTGTCTGGAAGTGAAGAAAGAGAGAAAGAAACTGAAGAGACAAAAATCAGGATTTATACTTTCTTGAAGTCACCAACAGAAAAGCCTGATCTCTCTCCAAAACCACCATTTTTATGGTGCGAGATTTCCCCAAATGTAACGCAACTTACTGTTGAATGATGTTGTCCTCTAGTAATTTCAATCTTTACATGCTCTTGTAATCGCAATCTATGCCTATCTTTCTCTTCTTCTTCTTCTTTTTCTTCTTTAGTCCTACCTATAGAATGCCCCGTCGAGTGTGATCTTGGAAATCTATCAATCTTAGCGCGTCCTTCTCTGCGTTTCATCCCATTTTGAGCAACCTGATCACCATCTCCTCTATTAATTTCCTCAATATCATCATCTTTAATCGAAATGCTAATTGAATCTGAATGTGTTGACCCATTTTGATGATCATGCATAGGCGCTGGCGGTTTTTCTAACAACTCTTTAGACAAATCAAGATCTCTACGACAGACCGGGCATGTTTTGTGAGATTCAAGCCACAAATCAATACATTCTTGGTGGAAAACATGGTAACAAACTGTTAAAAGGCGAAGGATATCATCGTCTTCGAACTCTGCTAAGCAAATTGCACACTCAAGCCCATATTTTTCACGTCGAAAGCCTTTGACTGTTGAATATGTGAAGGTTGGAAATGATTGTATCAATGAAGGATCAAGGCCTAGATTTGCAGGAACATTCGTGACCGCGATAATGCCTGAAGGGTTTCGTCGAAATTGCCAAATGTTAATGAGATTTTTAATAAAACACTTACAGAAGTATATCGAGAAAAACCCCATAAAGAAGAAGATTAGGAGAACCACAGTCAGAATGATTGTTATAGGAGGAGAGACATAATGAGGTTGTGGTCGTGGTGGTGGTGTTTGTGGGATAATATTGGAGCTTGTCGTCGACATTTGAAAATAGAGTGGTGGCAAGCCAATACGGGTGGCCGGAGATTGTAATGTTCTGGCCTAGGCTGTTTGATTGATTGAGAAAAGAAGTAATCAAAAGCAGAAAATGAAGCTAGAGAAGGTGATGGGGAACTTGAAGGTACTTTGATTTTTTTTCTTCTTTTCTTTAGTTTTGTTTGGTTTTGGTGGGGAAGAGAAAAACAAGGTGGTATGTTAATCTTCAGTTTTTGATTGCTTAATTTGGGATGATGATGTGGAGGGCTTGGGTTCATGTCCTTGGAAAAGATACTGTCCTTGGCAAAGATACTGCCATATTGAACGAGTCATCGTGAGAATAGAAGGATGAAGAGAGCTTGTGTATGCTTTAGTCTTATCCACTTATTCCATTTGTTAACTTTGTGTATTAATCCAACATATTAAAGATAAACAACTCTCGTGCACATGCACAAAGTTCCTATTTTGGACGGAATCGGGGACAAACAAAATGTACGCGAGACTATTGCCTAGCTAAACAGGGTTATGCTGTGCATCATAGCATCTCCATCCAGATTAATTTTTGTCCTGCAGAAAATATTGGGAAATTTTGGAAGCATAATATTCAAACAGTTGAACATATGAGATAAGTGCAAGTATTAAGATTGCAGGGATAATGCAGCTACTGATTCTGCAAACTCTAATTTGAAAACGAACAGAGTCACAGAGAGGGAGACAGTATGCAAATTCACACAAAGTGGTAGAGAGATAACATTAGTCTCCAGATACAAGTCATCCAGTGATTATGGTTTAAAAACAGGGACAGAGACTACAGAGCAAGAGCAATACAAGATTCAAGTAAATAGGATAACCAGTACGCAATCAAAATGGGGCCAAGAGCCCCAATGAGCAGATGGGAAGGGACTTAGAAAGGCAAACGATATTCTCCTTATGATGCTCCATCATGAACCGTGAGAATTACATTCTTCTGTTATCCCTTCAGCCAGCCTTCATGTATGCTATCCAAGTTCTCATTAGTTTCGTCAATAATTTGCAGAAAAAAGTTCCAAAATTTTATTCAATCTCATCAATCCAGTCACCATATATCCTACTGATCCTGTCTGGACCCTTCCATTTCTGATGAGTTCTCTGCCCAGGCTTCTGGAGTATAACACATGACCTTTGTGATGGAGCTCCAATATGATAAATATCTGAATGAGGAACTGAAGGGACCGATCCAACCATGAAATCTGTGGGAGTTTTTGAAGACACGCCAGTTTGCTTTGAATCAGTTGGAACAGCTGAAGAATTAGCTTCTGCCTCGACGAGACCCCCACCATACCGATGTAATTCTGCAGTTAAAAAAACAGGGTTCTCAAATCAGATAACCACATAATCCCTGTCATGATTATTTAAATGAAAAAAATACAGCAATTAAATAAGTTGGCACGCCCCACAAAATGTTCACCCAAAACAACAATTATAAAAACCAAGATGAGAGCAAGTATTTGAAGCACCATGAAATCTCCAGTCAAGACATAGGAAACAAACATACATAAACACAATAAGTAGCATAAGAAAATTAAGTTCCAAAACATTAGTACAAGCATTATGATCTCTGTGCAAAGTTTACAATGCATGAATGATGTTCTTCGGTGAAGCATACTATATTACCTAGGCATCAAATTCAAAAATCAAACCCTTCCCTACACAACCCCAAGATCTAAACTCCTGAAAATTGGCTTTCCCTTTTGAAATTGTGCTTAATTTGAATTCTAATTCAGTCCAAATCAGAGAGTGGTTAGAATACTGGCTAGGCAGCTTGCTGTTGACTAAATGGCACAGATTCCTATGCTCACAAGTTATAACAAACCTGAAGAAAGCACACAACTGCTGAAACAGGAAGAAGAAAAAAAAGACGCAGTAAAATTAAGAGAAAGATGATAAAGGACAGCATGGCTGAAAGACTTCAAACTCCGGTGATTTCAATTCAGTTCTTTCTCCTTCTTTACAGTTGCTTTGAGGAAGATTTAACACGAATCATCATCCTGTAAGCCTTTATCCCAAAAAATTGGGGTCGGCACATGAATTTATGAGAAAATCAACGGAAATCCACTATGTGTATTCATTTTTGTCATTCATTCTATTTACAATCATATTTTTATCAACTCCTATTAAATCTATATCATTTCATACTACTTCAAACCATGTCTATTTAGGTCTCATCTTCATTTCCTACACTCTTCTATACAAATTCTCGTGATTCTCTTCACCGCGCAAGCGCACCGCTATCCAGAGTTGTTAAAAGCACGCTTAAGCGCTAAAGCGCTAAAGCGAAGCGATCAAAAGCCATGGCGCCTTGATCGCTTTGCTTCTCTAGGGTTTTGCAGAGTGAGCTTCATCTCGCTTAAGCGCACTTAAGTAAGGCGCTTAGAGGCGCCTCAGATTTATTTTAATAAAAAAAAGGACCTAAAACGAGTCTAAATAGAAACCCTAGAGTCTGCAACTTTTTTTATTTTCTTTGCGCCCTTCTTTTCTTTGCGCCTCTTGTTGCTGCTATTGGAAACTTCTTTGCTGCTACTGGACTCTTCTTTGAGTGTTAAGTGCCATGAAATGCAGGGAATCATCAATTTGGTGAGCTGTCTCCATAAGCGCGCTTAAGCTAGTGCTTAGCGCTTCAAAGCGCTAGAAGTCCTCTGTCGCTTTGCAGCGCTTAGGGCTTTTAACAACTTTGCCGCTATCTCTACATTGTACATGCACATACCATCTTAAATAGTTTCCACACAACTTATCCTCAATCAGTGCTACCCGTACCTTAATTCTAATAATGTCAGTTCTTATTCTATCTTTTCTCTCATGGCCACACATCCAACAAAGCATTCGCAATTCTACTACATGCATTTTTTGGATATATTGTTCCTTACTAGCCCAACACTCAGAACCATAAATCATCACAGGTCGTATAGGTATAATGGACCTATAGATTTTTTTTCCCTTCAACCTTAAAGTAATCCTTCAATCAAATAAGATTTGACACTCAAAATTCCAACGAAATTAGATGCACATGACTTGTAGTCTAAAGTGGATTATTATACATTGAATGAATGCTTCGCAGTAGATATTGAATCTGAAGAAAATGACTCTATCACAGAAGGATTTGCAATTGGTTGGTTGCACATAGAACTATAGAAGGGCAACCCCCTCTTCTTGCAGGGATCAATTGGGTCATGGAGCCCAGAGCTCTTAGTCTTTCTATACATGCCAGAGCCACTAAAGACTATTGAGTATTTTGAAAGAGTTAAGGAAGATAAATTGATGTTAAGGTAATTTGAGAGGTACTTTTTCCTTGACGGCTTTGGTGCACAAAAACAGAAAAGCAGATCAAAATTAAGAAGTAACAAAGGTAAAAGAAAAAAATTGTTGTTTTCATTTTTCTCTATGAGGAGTCTATCCGCATCCTGCAAAAGACATCTATTAGCATTTTAAAAGAACATTCTCAACAACCAAATATCTTCTCCAATTGTTCTTTTCAGTTTTCTCTATGTGGGGTCTATCCACATCCTGCAAAAGACATCTCTAGCGTTTTAAAAGAACATTCTCAACAATCAAATATCTTCTCCAATACCATGTTTTAGGATTGGAACTGTTCTCAAAGACAATGAAGAGAGTTGCATACTTATATAAACCAACATTATTAGCCTAGATAACCTAAAAAGGAGTGAAATACACCTTCATAAGACAGCCAGGCGAATACAAATGCACAAGTCCAGACATACAATGCCCATAACTAGCAATTCATGTAGCTCAAAAAAGCTAGCAAATATGACAAAGGGCGTAGATTTTTGGAGTGGCATTTACAAGTAGAAAGGCAGAGCCACACATGTGATTTTATAATAATATAATTACCTGTCACAAATACTTTGATCCATTCACATTGCCATCTAAATAAAGCAATAATCTTCAGCATTCAAACAAGGCATAAGGTAGAGGTACCATAGCATTCTGAAGATGCAGCAATTCTACAAATTTATGTACAACAGTCGAAGAAGCAATGGTTTTAGTAAATTCCTATAACAATTAACAAATAAAAATTTGAATTGAACAGAGGGTTCAGCACATATCAATAAAGGACAACACACTGCCATTCAGAAATGCATTGAAGGATGCATCCATTTGCCATTCCAATACTCACTTCCTAATGTCCTACAGCAAGGGTTGCTCAGTGGACACACATGCATTTTAAATGCATTACGAAAATTGGGTACATGGGTTACTAAAGAGATGAGAAAAAAACACAAGTCTGCAGATAGTGAACCGATAAATGAAAAGAACTGCATCAAAATAGCAGTCATAAAGTAAGAAGTACTTCAATTTTCATGACAATTGACAAATATTATATCTTAAGTCTTTTCTTTCCTAAATTGAAGCATTTCAAATTAATATAGTCAATTAACACAGCTCTCCACATCAACTTTCATGATTACTTCTGAACTGTAATTAAAAATAAAGTCACTGTCCAATTACACCTAGTTTCAACAAAAATGGAAAACGAGATCTATCCAAAACATATTTGATTCATTACCTGCAGCACCATGTGCAAAATGGCACTTGCTCCCAAACGGGCAATACCCAGTAAGCTCCCACTTATTGCATATCCTAGTCTTCCAATTTGACGGCTTCAAATTCCCAGCACTCGCCACTCCTGCTCCTCCTCCTCCTCCTACACCACTGCTGCTGCCACCACCACCGCTGCTGCTGCCACCATACCCTCCTGGACCCAAACTTATAGCCACGCTCTCCCTATTTTTTGACTGCTCATCGTGCAAAAACGTGCAGTTATCACCATAGGGACAGCCTTCCTCCGTATAGAACTTCTTGCAATGCCTACCTTTATAGGACCTCTGTGTCTCAACCCCAAAGGAAGGAATCTGATATTCCTCCGTCGGCTCCGATTGAATCACACCTTTCTCCTCCTCGTGGGCCGCCACAATTTCCTGCCAGTTTGGGGGCGGTCGACGGAGTTCCTCGATGTTGTGAGCGAAGTTGCAGTTTGTGATGTAGGGGCAGGTACCAGCACGGAACTTGCAGCAGAGCTTGGTCTTGAAGAACATCTTCCCTATAACCTTCGATTTCGATTCCTGGCCCGCGTTTCTCGACTTCTTATTAGGGGGTTCACCGCCTGACCGCGTTTGGGACGGTCTCTGGTCGTAGTTAGAGTTGGAGGTTGTATCGGTGGAGGATTCTCGCGTATTCCAAACCCGATACTCATCTTCAGTTGCCCAAACAGAGGGATCCCCGGAATTCGGCATCCAATTCTCGCTGGCATTAGGGATGACGTGCACAACATTTCCACTATACTCCATCTTAACACGAAAAACTCAGTAACCCAAAAGGGAATCGAAGGACTTTGACGAATTGATGACGCAAAAGCCCTAACTTCAGTGACCACTTGAAACAAAAATTCCTCGAATTCTCAAATATGGTTGTGGCATTTCAAAAATCGAAGAGATAGGTATCTGAAATTGCACCTCTAACATCAAATTAGCACCTAAAAATCGAACCTTGTTAAGCAACGGTAACAACAGCAGCAGGAAGCCATGGGAAAGATGATGACTTTAGAAAAGGAAAAATACAATAGCAAATGGAGGGGACATGGGGTGTAGGATTTAAAATTTATTGTAGCTCAGATCTGGTTTTGGACAGAGAGAGGAGGAGAAGATCAGCAGAGACTTTTACAAAGGCATGCATGTAGGAGTAGGAGATGAGCTTTTTCCTCTGCAGCCTATTTTACCTTTATGAGGACGAGATCTTCTTTCTTTCTTTCGTCTACGATCCATTGATCATCTTCGGAGAAATCAGAAATGCTAACGTGGCAACAAACTACTCACTGAAGACTGAAATTCAGGTCGATAGATTGGGCTGAGGTAGAGGAATGGGTGGGTCACATTGGGCTGAGTTAGAAGAATGTCTCGTTGCTATATGTGAGGCTGTGACCTAATAGGCTAATACGGTAATACCTATATAACTCTATACAGGAATAAAAGGACACCCCACATTGGGCCTTTAAGGAAAAGCCCATTAGGGCCCAGACTCAAAGTTAGAGGATTCACTGTATGTAGCATATACGTAGACAGTAAACTCATATCTGTCATCTGATAGTCAGAACTCAACATGGAGTTAATAATTTCTATTTAATCAATAAATCACAGCCCGTCTAGCTCAGTTGGTAGAGCGCAAGGCTCTTAACCTTGTGGTCCTGGGTTCGAGCCCCACGGTGGGCGATTTTTATTTTTGTGCCCAACATTAGGGCATTTATGCTTTGGTTGGCTGTTGCTAAATACAGGCTGTGTTTTACTTATACAGACCTATGCCGGCAAAAGCTAAATACAGGCTGTGTTTTACTTATACAGACCTATGCCGGCAAAAGCTGATCACTGTCCAATCAAGTAAATTTTTGAATTAAAGTTTGTGTGCCGGCAAAAGCTGATCACTGTCCAATCAAGTAAATTTTTGAATTAAAGTTTGTGTTGCTGCCAATTGCATGGAGAAGCGCTGCTGTCCAATCAAGTCATTTTTTGACTAAAGTTTGCGTTGTTGCCAATTGCATGGAGAAGGCTAAGTAGGGCCGGCAAAACCAATCAAATCATTTTTTGAACTAAAGTTTTCATTGCTGCCAATTGCATGGAGAATGCTACATAGGGCCCACAATAATAATAAAATTACTTTCAATATCTACCGCTCATCTCATAATGATTCCTCTTATATTTGGAGATGAGACGATGGCCGCACACGTGGGATCTATTATAGAATAAAAGAAATTAAATAAAAAGCAATCCCAAATAGTTTTTATTAAATAAAAGAAATTAAACCACCAAACAAACTAATCAGAATCTAAATTCACATTGAGCTGTGATACTTTTGATGGATTCCGTATCAGTCTATAATCTTGAAAAAAAAATTCATAAAATAAAGCCCACTGTGCCGCACATTGATGCCTGAATGCGCCCCAGTGAGGCATGCTTGGAGGCATTGGAGAATTAGGAACCAAGGATATCTCCACAAAATGGTTTTGGTTAACATGTCCGATACATATGACATGTTGTTGTGATGGTGGTGGTGGGCCAGACCGCAAAGGAAGAAACGTTAAGGATTGTGATTGACTTAATACAATGCAAACAACATTGTAGCATGATGCAATCAAGTGACCCATGTCTGGCAAATTCATCAAATGTACCATAGGTGCTGACCTGTATATCTCAAAAAATGTCAGTGATTGTCTTATAAGCGAAATCCTTTCCTAGTCTCCATACAAGGATGCATATTCATCAGCGTTGTTGTTCAACTCAGTTAGCATATCATATCTTACACGGGTCCATGCATTTTCACCTTCTTCCATTTGCAATGCCAATGCAACACTGCGAAAACCACAATTTCCATCACCAATCACATCAGTCACGGATAGAATATATGGATGCATATGACTCGGAAACTGGTCAATGTATATTGAAATACTGTAGATTCTCTCATTCATAGAACCAATATGCAATCTGTCATCGATTGAACTAGTATGCATTCTCTCATCGACTGAAACCCTCCGTGTTGATGAAAACTGTGGGACATTGAAAATCGATGAACAACTGTGTCGGCTTCTCAATATTGGAGAATCATTAGCCTCGACATATTTAGTACCGGTAGAATTTCGTCCAACATTTGATTCAACATTTTTCTTTGAATCGAACCTGCCACGACTTTGCTTCTTCACTTTGGCTCTGCAAGTAAAGTGGATGAGGGGTTGATATTTTCACGTAATTTCTGTAACAATCGAAATTTACCAGGTCTCGATTGTTTTTTAAACTTTTCAGTGAACATTTCAACCTCAATATTGCAATTTATATCATCGTCCTCCAATGTAGTGGCGGGCTTGAAGTCCAGCTTCCTTCAGAATGGATCAATCAAAGATTGGGGAATTGGACGACCTTCCACCTTGAACATAGAGATCTCATGTGCGCAAGGCAAGCCATGAGTCAATTTAATTTGACAACCACATAGGTTAGGATAATGACCAACATTATTAGAACGTTTCACCTCTGCCAAAATATAATATAATGCAGCAGTTGATACAGAACCTCGTAGTTCGTTGAATATTGAAGTTCTGAAATCATGTTGCACAAAATTGATACTTTTTTCGAGTGATGCTTTGATAGAAGTGGATTGTGCGTCCAAAAGACTGTGAACCTGTGACCAGACGGACACAAGATTTCCCCTTGAATTTTGTAAATATTTCTTCAACTTTCCATGTTGGCTTTCAGCTCGATTTGTAGCCCTGTTGCCAAAATGCATCGATTTATTACTCCAAGCAGCAACAAATTTCTCTTTATATTTATCCAGCCACACTGACTGGATATACTTTATTGCTCTTGGATACCTAGGGAATAAGTGTTCCATAGATAAGTCAATGCATTTGAACGATGAATAAGCTAAAATTATAAATGAGAATTTTGTTGATAGATACCTGTGAAATAATTGTTCGATAGATGACAACCTTGCAAAATAATCTTCAACGGTTTCAGAGTCCTCCAGATAATGCCACATGGAATTGAAACTGTCCCAGCTATTTTTGTCTTCAAATAATTTCTTACAATTCACTGCTAAATTCCTTCCGATATGCCATTTGCACAGTAGAGCAGTTGACTCGGGGAACACATGATCAACAACATTTGTGACGACCCTGCCCTACTGGCACACAGGCCCTGAGGGAACACAGGCGTCTCACATTCAGGCTCCATGGGCCCCACCCCCAACTCATCTCCCTTTCACAGGCGGGTTGTTACCAAGGGTTCTCGAACCCTTGACCTTCCCATCACCACACAAGGTGATCACCCATGGCTTAGTTGGTGATCACCTTGTGTGGTGATGGGAAGGTCAAGGGTTCGAGAACCCTTGGCAACAACCCGCCTGTGAAAAGGAGATGGGTTGCGGGTGGGGCCCATGAAGCCTGAATGTGAGACGCCTGTGTTCCCTCAGGGCCTGTGTGCCAGTAGGGCAGGGTCGTCACAGCATTCATCAGTGCTAAATCTCTGTCAGTCAACACCACCCGTGGTGATAAACACCCATCCATAGCAGCCTTCAAACAACTTAATGCCCATGTGAAATTATCTTCTTTCTCAAATTGAAGAAATACAAATGCAACACAAAATGTCATCTCCGTAGAAATAACACCAACAATTTCAAAAAACGGCATATGAAACCTGTTAGTCTTATATGTCGAGTCCATAAGCAAAATATGAGGAAATGCACGCAACAGATCTAAGGAACGAGGATGAGCAAAAAATAAGTCTTGGGCCTGGTTTGACTCACTGTCACTCCTGTACCACGATGAGTAATCGTGCTGACTTAGCAGATACATTAATTGTTGCATTTGATTTCTCCCCGCCATTTCAGCGACTCAATATTTTTGTCGAGCATTGTAAATCATCTTTATTGTCGTCACATTTTGTGGATCTTTAGCCTTCAATGTAGATAATATCTCACGTGGCATCACTAAATTCTATGAGAAATCAATCATTATGTTACTTTCATCCTGTAACAATCTACCAACATATGCATGACCTTCCATGTAACTTGCAGGAGGATGATTATGGATCCCACACATAACCTTTATACTCCAATCATCTCCGGTTTTCAACTTCATACCTTTCAAACGAAACTGACAGTTGCATTTTTTAGTACCGGTCAATTTGGATGAACCTTTTAATGATCGATATCGTCCGCTTCGCTCACATTGCAGTGTCAATTTAGGCTTCTGTCCAAAATGACCTTCATTTGAACTGGAAATAACGATAATAAATCCCAGCACACGTCCTACATCTCGTGCCCATTTGATTAAATCTTCACGGCAATGAAATATCTAATAAAAAATATATTAGTATTATTTCAAATTTAACAAATTACGAAATAAAATATATAATTTACTATTATACCATATCAGTTATAAACTGTTCTGTATAATCTGTTTGTACTTCATCACTGTCTGATTCGACTTTCATCGTACTTTGTTGATCATCCTGTTACACATTAAATAAATAAAATAGTTTACAATACTTACATTATACAAAAACTTATAATCAAATGTGCATCTGAAAAATATAATTTTTACCTCGATTGAATAGCTTGACAAATGCAAATCTTCACCCCATAACTTAAAATATTCATCCATAATTATGAGATCATAAATAATGATTATGTGAGAAAAAACTTAAAAACTCATTCAATTTTTGTGAATAACAAAGTAAATTTTCACTCCCTTTTATAGAGAAAGGGAAGTCCCCCATTTGGGTACTATTTTTGTTATGTAGACAAATAATGGAGGAACAAAAGCAAAGTTATGATTACGTACATATAATTGATGAAAAATGACAAAAGTTATGTAACCAATAATGGATGAAAAATACGCAAATAATGGAGAAACAAAAGCAAAGTTATGATTACGTGCATATAATTGATGAAAAATGACAAAAGTTATGTAACCAATAATGGATGAAAAATACTCAAATAATGGAGAAACAAAAGCAAAGTTATGATTACGCGCATATAATTGATGAAAAATGACAAAAGTTATTTAACCAATAATGGATGAAAAATATCCAAAGAATGTTATCTCTCAAATGAATAATCATTACCTGAGTCATCCCACCACCACATTTTACTCATACTTTTAGTGTAAACGGATGAAAGATAAATTAATGTCAGAGACAAAAAAAAAAAAAGATTGATGACATAGGCTATATTTAGCAATCACCCAATAGGTTTGTATATAACAATTGGGCAAAGCAACCCAATTATTGCTCCCCACACTGCCCGACATTAATGATGCTGCCGGTTCTATTCTATCCAATCCAAACTTATTATCTCTCTCCCTCTAGCTAATAGGCTATCACAATAGGTCTGTATATAGCAATTGTGTACCTGCATTTAGATGGGTCCGTTTTGGTTTGCACACCACCCTTATAATATCCTTATTTTGCTCTCTTTTTTTATTTTATTTTTTTTTATCTCATAGCAATTGATTTATATGAAAAGATACAAAATGAATGTGACCATTCATGAATAGAGTTTAAAATAATAAGATAGGACAATAAATCTATATACTCAAAATCGCTGGATTTGGAGCGATTTCTCGGCGAGTCGCCTTTTATGTCCCATATTCGCTCGCGTCTGAAGTAGTTTTACTATATAGCTACGCCTTGGCAAAAAAGGTTTTCTAAAAATTGTTGCACCTTCTAGTCAGATAAAGTGGTTGTGGTGTAGTGGTAAATTTTGCATGTTGTTGGGGGAACCCGGGTTCGAATCGCAACAACATAAAAGTGTGTTTCCTTATATGTTCCTTTCCTTACTTTTTCCCCCTAATTTTTTTTTAAAAAATAGCTACAAGTTTCATTGTTGATAATCTTCGACGTTTCCATTGTCAGAACCCAATCGAAAAATATTGGGCCAGCGTGGTGAAGCTGTCAGAGATTCTTGTGGTGATGGAGGTCGCAATGTATCCATGCTCATGCTCCAGTCAGAAAGAAATTGGAAAAGATTGAATCATAGTGCATAATCTTTGACGTTTTCATGGTGATGATCTCTCTCTATGATCCAAAATCTAGGCGTGCACTGTCGATCGTGAATGTCAGATATGGGGGTTGTATTTGTCTTCCATAACATTTTTTTTTCGGGCTTGTATTTTGGAAAAGCATATGTCAACTTGTGAAGTTCCACGAAGATTTGGTTTGTTGCCGACTCAAATTGGAATGATTGCTGACTAGGTAGATGGGACGGCTTAGATAGGCCACCTTAGAGAAGCAAATATCATGCAAAGCAGGTGCATCGTCTCTGATTTTGGCGTGTCTACAGGTGTTTGAGGTACGCCAACAAAACCCACAAGTTCATGAATCTGTTTAATCAGCTTGCATAATCTGATTTGATTGTTGTCTGCGGGTTCACATTGCTTTTTCTTCTCTGATTCTCTTCTAGAAGAGCTATTGTCCTTTGTTTCATCTCTCTGTCTCTCTCTCTCTCTCTCTCTCTCGGGAATTGTGAGTTGCTTTTCATCTCCGTGTTAGTCTCTTTCGATCTATTTTCTGATATTTGATCCCTGATTTTCGTCTTTGATGCTCTTCTTTGCAATTGTGTCGTTTTTGTGAGTTGCTTATGACCTTCTTCGTCTCACATGCTTTCTCTAGTTTCTTTGATGTTTTATGTGTTGGAATTTTACAGAGAATCTGTCTTGAAAGTGAAAGGATTCCTCAATCCCATCGAACCAAGCTCTTACAGACATCATCCAACCAAGCCCTCCTAGAAAAGCCCTACTAATTTGAGCTACTTAACTGGTCCAGCCGATTACTTTATTACATCTTTGTGATTGCTATTTTCGACCATCTCTTATCATCGTTCTGCATCTACTGTTGCTGATTCTTTGTGATGGTAATAGATATTTTCCCCATCCTGCATGAAAGAATGATTTTATTTTTGGACTCGCTGTCAATGGCTTATAATCTTCCTATGTTCGTATGATCTTCGTAAATTGGTTTTTTTGTGTTGTGTGTTAGTGCTCGGCTTAAGGTCTGCTTTATTTTGGAATTTTTTATAAGTTTTGGTTAGCTTTTATGGTTATTTTGTAACTAGATAAACAATCAACTCCATCATTCATTGATATAGGTTGAATAAGCTTCACATTTAAATTCATGAGTAGGCATTTGTGGTTATCTACTACTTCTTTTATGATGGTTCCCCTGGTCTAGAATCTTTTTTTGCATACATGATGATGTATTTATTACAGCAAAAAACTCGCACTGAAGATAGGGATGGAATCGGATCGGATTTGGATCGGATTTCTCAAAATCCATATCCGATCCTAAATAAAAATTATGTATCCATATTCATATCCATATACTACGAATAAAAAAATTCTAAATCCATATCCTATCCATCGGATTTCGGATTTTCTCCACAGATTTCGGATTTATCCATTTGACACTATTTTGCTAATCTCTGACAACAATTAAAATTTCATGATTCATGAATCTAATCAAAGTTTAAAGTACAAATACTATCAAAAATCATCCAGCAATATAGAAAATTTTCTAGAATCAAAGTATAAACTCTTAATTATATAAAATATTACAAATCAAAATGTTTGCATCAGCTGAGAAAGTCAAAATGAATATCATCTTCAATCATTTGTCACATATAATCTCAGATCCTACAATTATAAAAAATAACAGGGTTACGATTTATGGTGTTTGATTAGTGTTGTGAGTGTTTTAGTTAAAATTTACAGTATTACAGATTATAATTTGTGGTGTTAGATCAAGGTTTACACTTTACAGTGCTAGGGTTGGGGTTTGTAATGTCCGATTAGGATTTTCAGTGTTAGAATTAAAGTTTACAATATTATGGATTATAATTTGTGGTGTTAGGTTAGAGTTAGGGACTTACGGTTTGTGGTGTTAGGTTAGAGTTAGGGACTTACGAGTTAGAGTTTACGGTGTTGAGGGGTTAGGGTTTGCAGTGTTAGCATGTTACATTAGGGTTTACAAATTACAATTACGACTAGATTTGTAGTTTTTAATGTTATTGTTAGGTTTAGAGTTTACAAATTACAATGTTGGGGTTTACATTATTGTTATGAGATCATATCACATTACATAGTGTTATTAAAAATTACAATTAATTCATATTAAAAAAAACATATGTTGACAATTATAATGTATATAAATATATTAATGATATTAATTGTCAATTACATAATTGCATATGAACTATATATATATATATATATATCTCTGTGTGTCGGGTAGAATCGGATCGAATCGGATCGGATATCCGCACGTTCGGGTCGGATCGGATACGGATTTCGGATTGGATATGCCTGAATCCATATCCAATCCATATCCATTTAAAAAATTCGGATTTTATCCATATCCATATCCATATCCATTATCCAGTCAACGGATTTTTCTACTGTTTGACCGGATCGGATCGGAAATCCACATTTGCCATCTCTAACTGAAGACCATTTGATGCAGAAAACACAATCGGGAGCACTCGATAATTATTGCAGTCTTTTCATGTGTGCTTTTAAATTGCACTATTTTTTCATGTTTTATATGTTAATTCTCTATATTGTCTTACTAGTGATTGGGATTTTGGGTTGCGAGGTAAGTAGATGTTTTGGGGGGGGGGGGGGGTTATGGTTAGTTTCTACACATTCTCCTTTTTGAATGTGATAATAGTATAACATCAATCCATAAAACTGGATTCAATTAGTCTATATGATATCATGCCTGGGCTATATGACTTATATGTGAGATTGAGGAGGTAGTAGATCGTTCTGGTTGCAAGTGAAAGTAGTCAGCTGGTTTCATATGTGTGGCTAAACAAGGCACACATTGATGTAACCCAAGTGCACGAGAATGTTTTTTTTAAGTAGAAGAAAATAATTCATGAATAAAGGCAACAAGAGATGCCACATGAATTCTATCAATTCAAAGATATTGAATCAGTTACATCTACAAGTTCTACTCCTTTCTATTAATTTCCAACATAGAAAAGTAAGATATTTAACCAACCATCAGTTACGTCCACAAGCACTCTCATTTGGATCATTTTTTCTAATTGTCTTATGCTTTCAGTATTGCATTGTTTTGTTTGCTTACAGTAAATGGCTATTGATTTTTCTTTTTCCCCATGTTTCTCTCTTCTTCTTTTTGTCTTTGCAGTCTCCATAATTGGTTTAGTCATAATGGCCACGTTATTTTTGCATGAGCTGAGATTTTATCTTACCACATATACGGTTCATCAGGTTTGTACTAATTCCCTTGTGTTTGCTACTTATATATGCATATTATAGTTTTCTGGGCAAATCATAAATGGATGGCGTAGGACATGACATAAGGTTTTTATGGAACGAAAAGTAAAAAGAAATAGAAAAATAAGATAAAGAGGGTACTACTTTGTTGGAGAAAAGAGGTGGAAATTCACTGAGTATTGGAGAAGATGATGAGAAATTGATCGAATATGGTCTTGTGTTCTTTTTTCACCTTAAGAACAATTAAGTGTCTCTCTTTGGTCCCTTACAGTTCAAATGGCTTGACAAGCAATTTAATGCTCCCAACTTTCCTCGCTCAACAGCCACTACTGGTAAAGCATACCCAATGTCTAACATGAATTTCTATTTCTATTATATGTACCAGTATTTTAAGAGTTTTGTGTGATTAGTCAATGACTGTGCCCTCTGATTGTTCTGCCATCAACGTTTTTTTCATCTTCCATGTTGTTTCTTAATAGCAGCCAAAACTGGAGCTCCTTCAATCTCATTTTCTTTTATGTATTTTTCACGATTATTAGGTTATTTGTTTGCCATTTTCACTAATTTGATATGCTATTGGTGAGTACAAAATGTACTCATGTTTATGATGTTAAGTACCCAATCTTTATGAGGTTTCTAGCACAAAATACTATCCAATTGTGTGATTTAATGACAGGTACAACTGGATGCTATTTAGTTGGAAAAGTTGAATTCTGGGTAAAAGTGAGCCAAGCGCGACCTACGCGCAGCCGCGAATTACGGGATTTGCAGAAACGGGCCCAGCTGATGTGTCAGTGAGGACAATAACTTTTTATGGTTAAAGACTAAACCCTAGCCGCGAGATACGGGGGGAGATTTTCCAGAATACAGAGGGCAGAGAAGAGGCATTCCAAGCGTGGCAATTCCTTCATCTTTCCAATCGATTCGAACAATTGTCTTGAGTATTTTTATGGTTTTTAGTATGATTATGCGTACCTAAGTACTTTTAGCTAGGATTTGATATTTTCTTCTACTGAAACTTTGTGCATAGATTGATTGTTGATTAGACTGGATTTAATTCATTGTTCTCTGAATTTATTGTTGATTTCCTATTGTTATGCATGTCTGGCCATCTTCATAATATTTAGGAATTGTTAGTTGAACATATTCGGCTGACCCTGACCCGGTGTTTGACGAAGTGACAAAAACTTGTTTTGCGATTCAGGTTTGGGAACATTGAACATAATTGATTGGGTGATAGACCATTGCCTTAGGTTGTGTGATTGTCGATTTCCACGTGCTGATGCTTATCTTAGGAAATTCTTAGGAGAGACCAAACCAAGACTTCTTTGATAAGAAAAGACCTTGAGCTGGACCAAAGTCAGGGTCGTTGTTTAGGGAAATCTAATTGTTAGAGCTGGACCAAAGTCTTTCAATTGACGTCGTTAAATTCTTAATTTGTTTAATTACGGATTGATTTGTGTACACAGGTGGAGGTAGTTGAACTAGCCAAATCCAAGCTAATTTTCATCAATTGTTGAATTAGTTATTTTATTTGAACTAGTTAATTTTTCCATTATTAATTTAAGCATCCAAATTAGTTTACACTATTGTTTGTCTTTCAATTGGTTTTTACAACAGTCTCTGTGGATTCGATCCCTTTCACTGTTACTGCCTTGCGACCGTACACTTGCGATTGGGTAAAACCAGTCGGTATTTATTGTGATAAAAATGTATCGACCAAGTTTTTGGCGCCGTTGCCGGGGACTGTTTGATTTATTTTGATTGTTAAACGGCAATAGTGTTAATTTTATTTGGTTTAGTTATTTTGACATCAAAATTACATCGTCTAAATTGTTTGTAGATACTTATTGGATCCTTGCAGTGCATGGTTAATACACGTTCTCATCAAGAGCCATTGGAGGAGTTTGATCCAGTGATTGAGAGAACAGCTAGAGCATTGCGACATAGGACAATGGAGGAGAACAACAAACAGTTGGTCGATGGGATTGCAGGAGCTGCCGATGCTAATGCCAGAGTACCAATGATGAATCGGTATATTCCGCAGAACATTGCTTAGCCTTCGTGCATTACTTATCAACCTACAGGGGCTGCCAATGTTAATTTGTCACCACAGTTGTTGAATTCTGTGCCCCATTATGAGGGGAGATTTGATGAAGATCCTCACTTACATTTGAAGGATTTTACCGACTTGTCCCGAACTCAACACATGACTGAAATTACTGCCGATAATTTAAAGTTGGTTCTTTTTCCCTTTACTCTAAGGGGTGGTGCAAAGATGTGGTATAATGCTATTGAAGCGGGATCTATCGGTACATGGGAACAGATGGCAACTAAATTTTTGAGGGAATTTTTTCCAGCTCATAGAACCAAGCAACTTGTGAGAGAAATCCAGAATTTTCAACAAAAGGATGGCCCAACCCATAATTTACACAAAGATGATGTGGTTTTGCATTTCTATGAAGGGTTGAACGAGCCTAATAGAATGAAAGTTGATTCTGCTTGCAATGGAGTTCTTATGAGAAAGAGTAGCGAAGAAGCTATGGAGTTATTTGAAGAATTGAGTGAAGACTCTCAACAATTTTCTGCAAGGGGTAGAAGCTCAACAAAGCGACAAGGCATATATGAGGTGAGATCTGATGTCAAAGTTGAAGCAGCGATGTGCAATATTAATCGAAAAATAGACATGCTTGTTGAAGCTTTGACAGGGGTGACTATAAAGGTTCCATCACAAGCTGAGACTCTTTGTTCAGTTTGCTCTAGGCAAGATCATGTGACTAAAGCTTGTCCATTGATATCAGTGAATGATCAAGAGCAAGTCAATTTCTTGGGAAATTACAACACATGGAACCAAGCTTATTCTTGGCGCAATCACCCTAATCTTTCTTGGAAGGGTGATCAAAACACAATGAATGAAACAGTCCCAACACCACAACCAGCAAAGAAGATTGATTTGGAGACTACCATGATGCAATTCATGCAACAAACAACTCAGGCTATCCAAAAATTGGAAACCCAAGTGGGACAGATAGCAAAGGAGGTGAGCGAACGAAAGAAGGGAGAGCTGCCTTCTCAACCTCTCAATAACCCAGTTGGGCATGAAGAGTTGAAAGCCATAACCACCATTCGAAATGGCAAGATTATTGACAATAAGGTGTTGTCGCCAACCCCTGACGCAGGGTGCAAGTCGGTCGCACATAGGGTGCAGGAGGGTCGCAAATATGGACAGAAAGAAGCCAAAGATTGGGGAAGAGATCCTCCGCCTTTCCCACAAAGGTTAGTAAAAAAGACAACTGATTCTAAGGTGCATGATATTTTTGAAAATTTACGTAAGGTAGAAATCAATATTCCATTGCTTGATGCCATTAAACAGATTCCTTCTTATGCTAAATTTCTCAAAGATTGTTGTACTAAAAAGAGAAAATTTTTTGCAAATGAAAAAGTTGCTTTGAATGAAGAAGTGAGCGCTGTGCTATTGAATAAACTTCCACCCAAGCTTAAAGATCCTGGTAGTTTTACCATACCTTGTAAGGTGGGAAATCAATTCTTTGAGAAGGCATTGCTAGATTTAGGATTGGGGGAATTGCAAGAAACTTCCATCACTTTGCAGTTAGCTGACCGCAGTATTAAAAGACCTAAGGGAATTTTAGAAGACGTGTTGGTAATTGTGAAAGACTTAATTGTGCCTGTTGATTTTGTTGTGTTGGATATGGAGGATAATCCTAGTTCGTCCTCTATGCCTATTATTCTTGGTCGTCCTTTCATGACTACTGTGGATATGAATATTAGTGTGAAAAAGGGGACTATAACAATGCAGGTGAATAATCAAAAATTGGAGTTTCGTGTGTTTGATTCTCTTGAACTTCATGATGATAAAAGTGATTGTTGTGGTACTGATGTTACACATGATCTTGTGAGTGAGGTTTTTTAGGTTACAAGTCTTGATCCAGTTGAAGCAGAAGACATAAAATATGAGAGCCAAATAGAGGAAGTAATAGAGCCGTTGCATCGGGCCCAGTCGTATATTGGTAAGGGTATTCCTCCTTTTGAACAATTGATACCTACTAATATATCTCTTGTTTCTTCTACAGTTAAGGCACCTACTTTGGAGTTGAAACAATTGCCCAACCACTTGAAATATATTTATTTGGGAGAAGACAAGACTTTACCAGTGATAGTGGCGGCAAATCTCAGTTTAGGAGAAGAGGAAAAATTAGTACAAATTCTGAAAAGGCGTAAAACTTCCCTTGGATGGTCCAGTGATGACATCAAAGGAACCAATCCTAATAGATGCATGCACCAGATTTTGCTTGAAACTGATGCAAGGCCAACTAGAGAAGCACAGAGGCGGCTACATCCACAAGTGAAAGATGTGGTGGAAATTGAAATTTTGAAATTGTTAGATGTGGGGGTGATCTACCCACCTTCGGATAGCAAATGGGTTAACGGGCATCGTGTGAAGCCTTATTGGAAGTCGGTTCCACTCACAATGGAAGAAGTCGTACGATTTAATGTTTTAGATCCTTGACGAATTCTAAGGCTGTGTCTGGCTGAAGACAATAAATTTAGCACTTCATGGGAGGTAACCCATGTGGAGGAGGAGCATCTTATTCGACATCTTTGAACAGCTAAGTCTCCTCACCCTTTTCTTTTATTGCACATTTATTTTTCGTCGTCACAAATTTAAATTATGTTCTATTTCCTTCACATTGAGGACAATGTCGGATTCAAGTTTGGGGGAGAAGGGAATTTGAGTTTTGCCAAAAATTTGAAGTTTTTAAAACTTGGCACCCTTTGCTTGATTATCATGACATGCTTTGATAACTGATAGTGTATTTCCTAGCATGATTTTTTTGTGATGAAGGTCTGCTTGGTTTATATGTCATTTGAACACTAAGTAGCCATGTGAGAAGCCTTTAAAAATTCTGAGTGCATTGAATTTCATGACATTTTATTGCTAGAACTTGCCTTAAACCAGCTGAAGTAATTGTTGAATTTTTGTTCCATGAAAGTGACAAAGGCGTTCTAATCCTTGCCCATCTATATTTGTTCTTAATTATCCATATTTCCCTTCCCATTCGCCTTATCCAATCTCTCTGATGTGTTATGCATGCATGTGCCATTGAGTTCAAAAGTTAGAATACCAACATAAGGCTGACAGGTGAGATGAATTTTGGGTGATGAGAAAGTGGAAAGTGGAGGTGACGATGCCTTAGAGAATTTTGGGGTAAGAAAACAAGTCTACAATACTGGGAAAAGTGTGAACCACCTGCGGCCGCACAAAAAACATGGATTATTTCCTTAGATGAAGAGTACCAGAGATGTGCGACCTAAGCGCGGCCGCACAAAAATCGGTGATTATTTTCGTAGATGAACAGTACCAGAGATGTGCAACCTAAGCGCGGCCGCAAAAGTCGGGAATTCTAAAAAAAAAAATTGTTTACACTGTCTGGTCAACGTCACTAGTTGACTGAGCAGAAGGAAAAAAAAGAAAGTGAATTGTAAGCCTTCTGCGAGCTAAGCGCGGTCGCAAATTCTACTTATTTAAAATGCAGTACATAAGAGACATAACTCCAGCTACATCAGATGAAATATTTCCAAGGGCATTTCCTTAAGCAACAACAAGAGATGATTGATCAATTAAAGATTGTACTGTGCAATGATGCTTGAGGATTGATCGTGTTTGGACTCACTTTGTTGGGATTTATTTTGCTATGTGTTATTGACTAGTATTAGATGTAGTTGGCTTTGTGTTGGTTGCCTAATTTTGGGACTATTTGGTGCGCGGCATAACCATTGGTAGAAGATTTATGCACCATGACAATCTCATTCTTGATTAATTTTCTTCTCAACCTAACTTCTGCCATTTGATGCCTTTACTTCTATGCCTGTTTGTTTTGAGCCTACCCAAAAAAAAAAACCAAATTAATCCTTTCAAAGACCTTTTGATTCATGGAATGAACATTCTAGCATAAGTAAGTTTGGTGGACATGCAAGCCTATGGCTACATGTTGTGAATTCAAAGGAGAGTAAACACCACCCTCTAAACACTTGAGTGAACACTTCAAATTTCTAAATATTGTGTGAATCTTAGTGAGTTGGTGTGAAGATGTTATATATGCTATGACAGTAGTGAGCAAATTTATAATTGTGCAGATTACACTTGATGAATCATTGCATTGATTTGATGAGAAAGTATATAGCTTGCCAAGTTATGATGTTGTTTTTCGAAAGAGACATGCAACGCTTTGAAATTATTTTCTTGAGTTTTTGCTTGAGGACAAGCAATGTTTAAGTTTGGGAGATTTTGGTGAGTACAAAATGTACTCATGTTTATGATGTTAAGTACCCAATCTTTATAAGGTTTCTAGCACAAAATACTATCCAATTGTGTGATTTAATGACAGGTACAGCTAGATGCTATTTAGTTCGAAAAGTTGAATTCTGGGTAAAAGTGAGCCAGGCGCGACCTACGCGCGGCCGCGAATTGCGAGATTTGCAGAAACGGGCCTAGCTGACGTGGCGGTGAGGACAATAACTTTTTATGGTTAAAGACTAAACCCTAGCCGCGAGATACGGGGGGAGATTTTCTAGAATACAGAGGGCAGAGAAGAGGCATTCCAAGCGTGGCAATTCCTTAATCTTTCTCATCGATTCGAACAATTGTCTTGAGTATTTTTATGGTTTTTAGTATGATTATGCGTAGCTAAGTACTTTTTAGCTAGGATATGGTATTTTCTTCTACTGAAACTTTGTGCACAGATTGATTGTTGATTAGACTGGATTTAATTCAGTGTTCTCTGAATTTATTGTTGATTTCCTATTGTTATGCATGTCTGGCCATCATCATAATATTTAGGAATTGTTAGTTGAACATATTCGGCTGACCATGACCCGGTGTTTGACGAAGTGACAAAAACTTGTTTTACGATTCAGGTTTGGGAACATTGAACATAATTGATTGGGTGATAGACCATTGCCTTAGGTTGTGCGATTGTCGATTTCCACGTGCTGATGCTTATCTTAGGAAATTCTTAGGAGAGACCAAACCAAGACTTCTTTGATAAGAAAAGACCTTGAGCTGGACCAAAGTCAGGGTCGTTGTTTAGGGAAATCTAATTGTTAGAGCTGGACCAAAGTCTTTCAATTGACGTCGTTAAATTCTTAATTTGTTTAATTGCGGATTGATTTGTGTGCACAGGTGGAGGTAGTTGAACTAGCCAAATCCAAGCTAATTTTCATCAATTGTTGAATTAGTTATTTTATTTGAACCAGTTAATTTTTTCATTATTAATTTAAGCATCCAAATTAGTTTACACTATTGTTTGTCTTTCAATTGGTTTTTACAACAGTCCATGTGGATTCGATCCCTTTCACTGTTACTGCCTTGCGACCGTACACTTGCGATTGGGTAAAACCAGTCGGTATTTATTGTGATCAAAAAGTATCGACTAGCTATGACTTATACAACTTACATGGTGGCAGAAAGAAGAGCAAGGTCTCAAAAGAACAAGCGTGAATTGTCCAGGGTGTAATTCTACTTGTGCCAGTGATTGGGTCTATTGATGCTTGCTGGATTGTTGAAGACTTTTTTCGAATCTTTCAAGTCATTTATGTGTGTTTCAGGTACGACATATTTCCAAATATATATATATATATATATATATGCTAGTAGAGAATGGATATATAAGTATTCTCTTGGCTTTTGTTTTCAGAGGTTGTTCGTATTTTCATCCTTTGTGTGGTGCATTATCCTGGCTTTTGTTTTCAGAGGTTATTTGTTTCAAGTGTTTCTTTATATCAGGCTAAAGTTGTTGTCAATCATTCATGGCTACTTAACAAGTTAATATGGTTGATTTTTTATATGCATTACACATATTTTCCAAGACTTGGACAATCTTAGAGCTTTCTCACTCTACATGTATCTTAACTTCAATGTTGTACTTGGTATTGTCTATTCTTATATTAAAAACACAACTCTTCTATTTTAAAACCACTGTCACTTTAATTTGCAGAGTTATTTTGAGTTTTCAAAGGGTGTTTTATTTAGTGAAGGCCAAAATCTACCTGTAGAGTGGGGAATTCTATGATAAGAGATCTAAGCAGCAGGGATTATTTTTCTTTACTTTTTCCATCCATCAATTGCACAAAAATAATAATTTTTGAGTTTTGGGATATAGGCCTTCTTGGATATTAATTAGTTTGTTTACTTATTTGAACTTTTAATTCTTGTTTAACTGTTTATCTTTGTTTGATTGTTGTGGGGGCATGCAGTCGATTTCATCAAGGCTCAAAAATAGATGAGAATGAGGTGAAAAAAAATAGCAGATGCTGTGAGGAATGGAAACAACTACTATGGCAGGTTCTTGAATTACAAGAAGAATGGTGCTCCTTTTTTCGGATCTCCTTACGAGACATCTATTGAAGATGACTCTAGCAATATCAATGTAAGATAAGTGTGCTAAACAACGTCTTTAAAGCTCTTTTAATTAGGTTTGGTGCCAAACCTTTTATCAATAATGTTCTTCACCGATTCATTAATGTTTGTCCTTAATGGATTTTCAGGTTTTACTGCGACTATCATGCAAAATATATTGTTCTTGGGTTATCTATCGTTTGAGAAAAGTTCTAAATCTCTTTTTTTGCTCTTGATTTCAGGATATATCTATGTTGATTGTTGTGTAATTGAATATCTCCAAGTATATTGTTTATATGTTTTTACTTCTCAATACTTTATCTCTCTCCTATAACAGTAGCAGTCATGCAATTATAGTCTCTCTCATATCTTGCAAGTTTCTTTTGCTTAGCAGCAAATGACCTCCTAAATTTTGCAACGTTACCAAATGTGGATGGGGAATATGTGAACATTTATTTAGTTATTAGTTAACGTGATGATTGATAGAAAATGTGATCTATACTTATCTATACTTAAAGAGATAAGAAAGAATAAAGATTAAAAAGTTGACACACAGAATCAATTAATGAAATTCGAATGAAATTGAAATGGGATCATAAACATTTTTTAGAACCATATTGGTACATCCACATTTGTTCACTTTGCAAGACTTAGGAGGTCATCTGTTGCGAAACGTAAGTTTTTTAAATGGCTTCTATTAGATGATTGTATGCAAACAAATTGTAATGATCTTCATGTAGATATCATCCTCTTTATGCCTTATGAAATAAGTTCAGAACTTCTTAATGGAAGAATTTTCTATAACTGTAAAAATCAAGAAAATATGTATTATTTACATTTTCCACTTTAATTTTATTCATTATACTTTTTTGTATTGTGGTTATCAGGTTAAGGCTCATGTTTACATGGTTATATGTGAAACGCTCATATCAATTTGGATTAATCAGATTAAATTGTAAATATGGGCTAGGGCCACCTGCAGCAAAGCGCGGGCCCGACCTTAGTTATCCTCAAAGAGAATATAATAAAGGTTAAGAATAAATACACTCACATAATTACTAGAGAAACCCATCCTACCCCTATAACATCCTTCTTTTGCTTAATTTTTCCATCTTATTACAATTGATTTTTATGGAAAAAAAACCCATGACATGAGAGCACATATAAAATTTGACTCAGTAAAAAAGCAAGACATTTACATTTTGCTTTGCACATGACATAATGAATGTGACCATAAACAAATAGAACTTGAAATAATAAAACGGATTGGACCGAAGACAGACATACTCAAGACACTTGTGTACAATAATATAGCCCCAAGTGCGATAATTGTTCTGATAAAACTGAGAGCATGTACACTTAATTAGTAGTTGTCAAGCTTAATTTGAGAGTATGTACACTTAATTAGTAGTTTTCAAGCTTAATTTATTGAATAACAACTGAGGCTATTATATAGCCATAACAAAACATAAATAAGTCAAAATGCATCCATGAACTGCACACCTAACATCATGGCTAAGAACTTTTCAAATAACAACTTCACCCTACAAATTAGGGATTATTAATAGGTAACTAACTTCTAGGACTTGGTCAAAATACCTAACAAATCCTCCCTTAAACTAACCTGCAGAAGTTGTAGTTAGTTTACCTTGTGACTAAAATACAACCCTAACATATTTCTCATCTTCAAGAATAACTCCAACTCTAGGGGCTTTGTCACACCATCAGCTAACTGATCTTTTGTGCCACAATGCTCTAAGTCAATCACGCCATCTTTAACCAAATCGCGAAGGAAATGAAATCGGATATGAATATGCTTACTTCTTCCATGCATAATTGGATTATTTGAGAGCTTAATGGTTGAGTTGTTATCACAATAAATGGTGCACTTACTTTGATTGAGCCCAAGATTTCCAAGTATCCTCTGCATCCACACACTTTGACAAGCACAGGAGGCAGTTACGATGTACTCTACCTCAATTGTAGATAGAGTTACAATTGGCTGCTTTTTTGAACTCCATGCCACAGCTCCAGAACTTAGCTTGAATACGTGGCCCGACGTACTCATCCGATCATCAAGGTCCCCGACATAGTCTAAATCGGAGAAACCAACCAATTTCTCCTTTTCTTATTTTCTATACAAAATCCCCATCTTAGTAGTTCCTCTTAAATACTCTCTTTATGGCATGATGATGTATATCTGTGGGTGACTCCATAAACCGACTTAACAAACTCAACACATACATAATGTCAAGTTTGGTGGCAATCAAGTACATGAGACTTCCCACCATTTTGTTTGTAAATTGTAGGATCAACCTTCACACCACTTTCATCTCTTAAAACTTTGCAACCGGACATGATGGGATTCTTCACTGGGTTGCATTGTTCCATTCCAAATCTCTCAAGCACTTCCTTGGCATATTTTCTTTGACTTATGAAAATACCAACTGAATTCTGTATGACTTTCACACCAAGAAAGTACCTCATTAAGCTAAGATCAAACATCTCAAATTCTTGCTTCATCGATTTCTTGAATTCTTCAAACATTTTTTCATTGTTCCCTGTACATATGAGGTCATCTACATATAGACTGACAATAAGCACACCTCCATCTTTACTACATTTTACGAAAAGAGTATGGTCACTCAAACACCTTTTGAATCCTTCTTTAATGAAGTAGGATTCTATTTTACTGAACCAAGCACGAGGAGCTTATTTAAGTTCTCACAAAGTTTTCTTCAATCCATACACTTTGCCCTCAGCTCTCTTTATCTCATAACCTTGAGGCTGCTCAATGTAGACCTCTTCATTGATTTCTCCGTGCAACAATGCATTTTTCACATAAAGTTGGTACACTTTCAAATCCCTACTAACTGCAAGTGCAAAAATTAGTCTGATTGTATCCCAATGAGCAACTAGAGCGAATATCTCAATATAATCAATTTCGGCTTGCTGTGTGTACCCCTTGACTACTAGTCTGGCTTTGCATTTGTCCACTTCTCCCTTCTCGTTCAATTTCGTCATGAAAATTCACTTAACCCCAATCTTTTTTATTCCATTTGGTAACTCTACAAGCTCCTATGTCCCATCCTTCTCGATAGCTTGTATTTCTAAATCCATGGCATATCTCCATTTGGGGTACTGAACTACTTCTTCAAAGTTTGTTGGATCATTTGTGGAAGTAAACATGACTAGGTGCTGCAAATTTTTCATTATTGACGAGCTCCAAATTTGTCTAGAGCCTCATATTTGCAATTAAAGCGTAGAGTTGACTTTTTCACATGTTTTATTTAATTTAGTAATTAGTCTTTTAGTTGGATTAGGGTTTCCAAAACATATTTAAGCCTGTGGGTCTTGTAACATGTGTTAAATTGTTTGAGAGAGAGGAATGTCTATCAAGAGCTTGTGAGGGAGTTGTTTCGAATTGACAAAAATTGTGATTGATGATACTACTTGTGCACATGGTCACCTCAGTCTTGGCCTGACTGTAGGTTGTCCCGAGGGACTTGATGATAGTGTGGTCAGAGCGGTTCTCCAACACTATAGAGATTAAATCCATTCGGTGGATTCGATTTGGCAATGACAGACATGTTGGTTATTTTGACTAAAAATATGCTTCTTTACGATATCGTTCATATTCATTATTTTTATTAAAGGTATTATTTTCATAAATAAATACTATGTTAGCATCTACTTCATTATTACATTTTGTATGCATAAGTTAAGTTACATACATAATTATGTTTTCTAAAATAAATAGCTCGACTTACCCTATTAAATGTTTCTCATACATGTAGATATTTGAGATGGAAGTCAAGGTGAGCTTGGAGATGGTAGCATGGAATAAACTTGTTGCGTTATGATTACAATCCTGTATTGGTGTTTGCTTTCTAAAATGTGTGATATTGTGACTAAATAAATACCTGTCAACTTTGTATGAACTAGCATTGAAATATTTTATGTAATGTAAGGCGTATTAAAGTTTTTGGGATACGACCTTGTTTGGATTGGATGTATTTTAGTTATTGCGCCGTGTTTCACCCCGGGTAATTTTGGGGTGTCACAAATACATTTGATATATCCAACATTGTATTGTATATGTATGAAGAGATTTTTAAGAGCCAATTAGCTCCAGTGGATATGGAAAATTATACTTTAAGATAATATATAGCACTACAACTCTACAGTGGGTTAAAATTGGCTTTTGAAAATCTCTTGATACATATAACAATCTTGTAGAGACACATGACTTTAATTTGGTTTTCTGAGCAAAGCATGGGACCAATATTGCTCTCTCTTCTCTTGCTTTTTGTTTTTCAAATGTGGCCAAAATTGTATCAATTGCACACACAACACTTGATAACTAATATGCACACCTACCAAGATTTTACAAATTGAATATCAAAAGGATATCAGTGTAGATGCTCAAGCAATTCAAATAACACATTTGAAAAAGACATTGTCAAGCACTTGGCATTTGGTATGTGTTAATTTTTGAAGACACCTATGAAACTCTTTTTTTTTTTTTACCCACACAATCAATAATAGCAAGACGTCTCATTTGTTTTTCCCATTTTTTATTTTTTTATTTTGCATATCTCATAGTTAAAATTTCCTATAATTATAAATTCAATAATTAGTAGATATGCAATTGGTTATCAAAATTAAGGTAAATGATAAAATTGGAGGTCTAGGATGTCAAATTGGAGTTTGCAAAATTATGGATCAACGGATAGAGGGGTGGCAAAATTAGTTCTAAACTAAGGGTCCGTTTGGATGAGAGTATGTTTCATAGAGTATACTCTCTCGTAAAGCGTAAAAGCTGAGAGTGTCGGAGAGTATGAGGCGTATACTCTGAAACAAACATTGTAAAAAAATAAAAAAATGGGCCTGAAAATTTGGGTTTGGATCCTAACCAGATGGGCTTACTTGATACGTAATCAAGGGCTACACATTCAATTCAGTTAATAATCCGACCCGATTTTCGTATTCTCGCCTCTAAAGTCTAAAGCCGTATCTAGGGTTTGCAGAATTGCTTCCAATTCGAACTCTTCCCACAAAATTCTGAAACTGACTTGCTGGTCTAAACCTCTCCGACAATGGGCAAGAAGAAATATAAAGAACCGGATACATCCTCAGTTCGGAAAGATGAAACCGTTTCAGCTCCGTCGAATATTTTCAATACCCTCTTCGGCGATGGACAGGAGCAAAATGGTGCTGTTTCGTCCATCTTCTCTGACTCCAACCCATTCAGAAGAAAACCCCAAGAAACAACTTCGGGTCTTTCTTTCCTTGATGCAGCCAATGACCCCAAAAATGATTTTGCTGATACGGACGATGTTTTTGAGTCTCGAAAGGGGAAAACAAGCAAGGTGAAGAGATCCAATACGGATTCAATCGAAGAAGTCGCAAAGACTTCCTCTGTGACCAAGAAATCAAAGAAGGAGAAAACCCAAAATCCCAATTTGGTTTTGGAATCAAATGAAGAGGGTAGTGCAAAGATCCTTCATTTGGGTGTTGAATTGAATGATGAGGTCCAAGCCGGTAATGCCCAAACCGGAGAAAACACGGAGACTAAAAGGAAGAGGAAGAAGAGGAAGAGAGACGAGCTGGAGCTGGACTACGAGGCAAGGAAGTATGGGGTGGCGGCAAATATTGATCAGGGTGGAGAGGGAGAATCAAGAGAGAAGCTTGTGGGGCAGAAGAGAAAGAAGGCGGACAATGCAGCAGATATGATGGTTTCGCAGGAGGGCTTTGACGATGAAAGCAAACTCTTGAGGACTGTGTTTGTTGGAAATTTGCCTATGAAAGTGAAAAAGAAGGTGCTCTTGAAGGAGTTTAGTAGGTATGGAGAGGTGGAGTCCATAAGGATCCGGTCAGTCCCATTGTTGGATGTGGGTATTTGAAACTTTTGCTCTTGGTCTTATTTTTTTTTTTATGTTTCCCTTTGGGTTTCTAATGAATTTAAAGGAATGATTTTGGATTTTGTGCAGACCAAGAAACCCAGGAAAAGCGCCATTATGATGAAGCAAATTAATGTCACTGCTGAAAGGTATTCCCTAGATTTAGATACTCGGTTCTGTTGATTTATAATTGTTTGAGTATATGTTAATAGGTATTATTTTGCCACCAGAAGTTATCATTTTCTGTTTGGCTCAGAATTCGACTTTTCATATTGTTGTATATATGCTTAGCATATTATGTTAGATGTACTGTGGCGAAATGTAAATTAGGATCATGTAACTTGTGCGAGTTTTTTGTCTTCTTTTGAGATGTCAATTTGTATCTCTGCCTTTATGCTGTTGATGGGTATATAGGCAACAAGGTTGATTTTCATGGGTTGCTAAGGCTCTATTATGATGATTTGTGCAATCATTTGGGAAGGTCATCTATTACTCACTCGTGTTGTCGCAATTTGTAAATTCACTTGACTTGACCTGTCAGATGTGTGGTGCATTTTGATCATTTAATTTTTCTGTATTGGTGCAGTTTAGGATGTTAAAAAGTATAATATTGGTTATTATTCTCTACTCATTCTGTGAGAATTTTGTTTTTTGATGACTTTGTCATTTGTTGCAGTGTTCATGCATACATTGTTTTCAAGACAGAACAATCTGCTGTGGTTGCGTTGACCCATAATATGGCTGCGGTATGTTGCTCTTTAAATTTTGGCCAGTGAACATTTTGTCTCGCTAATGTTTGGTTTTGTGTCTTTATTTCTCTTTTCATTGTTTCTGGTAAAATGAAAGTTCATGTCTTAGATTTCATGGTTGTCTTTGGATGTAGCTTGGAGGGAACCATATCCGTGTTGACAGGGCTTGTCCACCTCGCAAGAAGTTAAAAGGTGAAATAACTCCACTGTATGATAACAAGAAGACTGTTTTCATTGGCAACCTACCATTTGATGTGAAGGTAGTATGTTTGTATGCAATTTTTGTATTTGTGGAGTCCTGACTTAATTTGACATTTGAATTTGTGGATTCCTAACTATTTATGTTGCCATTCTCAATTAATATTATCTGAATGTGTGTTAATTTTTCTGCAGGATGAAGACATCTACCAGCTATTTTCTGGTATCAATGGTATGGAAACTAGCATTGAAGCAATTCGGGTCATTAGAGATCCTGGTACGAGTCTAGGAAAGGGAATTGCGTATGTCTTGTTTAAAACAAGGGTATGTTTCCATTGGTTTTAATGCCCTATCATTGTTTGATTCTCATTGAAATTTTAATTAGTTGAGTCATGATTGGTTAGTGTTTATAGATAGTAAGTTCGGCCGTTACAGATCCTTCTACAAAGGCTTAGTTTCTAGGGACTCTAGGGGATATTTGGTCTGATATTTTGGTGAACATGGGCGAGGATTATAGGTGTTCTTGGGTTTTGCTGATCAAAGAGATGAGGACAATGGAACTTGCGATGGAGACTGGGTTAAAAGTCAATACTAAAATTATTACAATCACAAATAGAAGTTGTTGGAGCAAGTATGATTTATTTGGAGATCATGGCATTGTAGGTCTTAGAAGATTATGAAAGCATCAGCAATGTTGAATGATACACCTTATTCACTTGCTTATTGGCATATATATTATGCAATTTCAATGAGATCGATGTGTTTAAATGCATGTCAGGAAGCTGCAAATACAGTCGTTAAGAAACGGAACTTGAATCTCCGAGATCGAGAGTTGAGGCTTTCTCATGCAAGGCAGAGCTCCACCTCAATGACACCATCAAAGAGAAAGAATCCATCTCCATCAGAGACAGCTGGTTCCCCAGCTAAGAAGCTTGCAATGGATTCAGGGATTCCCCAAAGCAGCAGTAAATCAACTCCCTCATACCAGGGATTGCGTGCGACGAAATCGGGTGTCCAAAAGAAAGCCTTTCCAAAAAGTTCAGGACCAGTTAAAATGACATCTAATACTCGAAAAGAGGAGAAATCAAAAGAACGCAAGGATAAAAGACCAGCAGTTGCTGCGAGAAAGGCCAAGGCAAAAGTGTTTAAGGATGGTAATTCCTCAAAACAAGCAGGGGGAAAACACAAGATGGACAGCCGGAATCCAGAGACCTCAAAACAAGCAGGGGGGAAGCGCAAGATGGACAGACGGACTCCAGAAACCACCCAACAGAAGAAGAAAGCCAAAAAATTCAAGTAGGAGGCTATAACAAATTGCTCTATTAAGATTACTAGGCAAAAAGCCCTATGCAAAGGAGTATCACGGGCAAAATTTCCGTGGGATTGGGAAGATAAACCAATTTTCAATTTCTGTAATTCTGTGGATCCTTGGTGGAAATTTTAAGCTGGTCATGCATGCCCACCCTGTATGGCTTTACATTCCCTTAGTTCAAGTTATAGGTGCTGTTCAATGACTTCATCTTGTCTCTTTGTAATGGTTTTTATTTTGCTTAAAATACTTGTTTGTTACTATGTGCTAGAGATCTTTTGAGCAGAGCATAGTATGCGCAAAGAAGCTCCACTGGTTGAAGTGGTATTGGGAATGGTAGCACTTTCACTACAACATGGTCAGGTGTTTTAATTCTCCCACACCAAAGTAGCCTTAAATAAAAAAAAGAACTGTAGTCTGGGTATATTTTGAGGGTGGTTAACCACTTGGATGATAGCATAGTGATCTTTTTGAATTCTTGTCGTATGTATTTTTGGATGATAGCGTAGTGGTCAATATTTTGAAGTCCACATTGTATAGATTTATAATCACTGAGAGCATACTTATGGACCTCAATCTAATTTACATCTTACTCAGGACTTCAATCAAATTTACATCTTTTTGAATGATAGCACAGTGATGAATCTTTTTGAATTCAAGTCATATAAATTTTTAGGTGATAATGTAGTGGTCAATCATATAAATTTTTAAGTGATAATGTAGTGGTCAATCTTTTGAAGTCTGCATTGTATAGATTCTCATGGACACTTCAATCCAATTTACATTTACAATGTCGCCGAGGTCGAGTGGGAAGGATTGTCCAAACTTGTATAGGATTGCCCGAGTTTAATCCATGTAAGATGCCCAATGGCTCAAATCCACTGGATCTGAAAGAACTCCATAGGCAATTAGAACTTTGAAATTTTGGGTGCAAAGTCCATGGACGTTGACCAAGTCAATGGTCAATAAAAACCACCTCCAGTCAAGCCAGCCCTTTCCAATGATGGGTAATGAGAATATCTAATGTCAAGTCGTTCATGGGGCAGAGAGAATTTGAGACAAAAGTGAACCATTGATGAATACTTTTTCATAGAAAACATACTTAACAATAATATACAAATCATTAAGAACAAAGACTATTTTCTTGTGATTCAAGTTGAATTTAAACGCCCCCAAAGTAAACATAGCCCACCTGAAAGAGCGTTTGCATGACCGAATGAACACCTCCGACGCCAACCTGTACAGATACAAAGTTCTCATGTCTCACAGGAGATTGAGAACCATGTACCACAACAATGCTCAGTCTGTGTAATACTATGATTTACTCTTGCTCATCAATGTAGGGGTAACAGAGACAATGCCAATTAAGAACAGAGTAGCAACTGATCTGAAGTTGTATAGATCCCCAATTGATTGCAGCTCACCAAGAGCTAATCCAGCCTGCATGACAACCGGATTGCCTAAGTTAGTTTTAGAAAGCGTCATTGCCAGTATTAACAATGTGAGACCCAATTATTGACAAAACGAGATCAAAATACATACTCCAATACCCAGTTCACAAATACTATAATACTTCCTTCCAGCGTCAAACCTAATGTTACTTCATATCCTGAGATCTTAAACAGAATCCACCATTACCCCCAAGAGTGCACCTGCTTTTCTTCCAAAGAAAACTATATATCTCCATGCAACAAAATAGAATTCTAGTACCTCATGAGTAATCATCTACGCTTCTATTTCACTTATTTATGGTAGACAGTCATTCTACCACTTTTCAAGTATTTACAATTTGATAACCTATCAATCAACTTTAACACTTCAAAACATGTCTTTGACGATAAAATTTTGCCAGAATATCATATGAATAAAGCAAATATTCTACACTACTAGAATACATTACCCCGACAGTGACATAAGCAGCGGGAATAAGTCCAATGACGGTTGCCAGGAAGAAAATATGATAAGGTACATTGACTATTGGCGAAGCAACGTTAATAAATGTATTCGGTAAGGTTGGAGTCAATCTTAAGAAAAGCATGTAGTTCAACAGACCCTCCCTTCTTCTAGCCACCTGAGAGTTAAACAAAAGAACTTATTTAAAATTTGGCAGCCTATATAAGAAAAAGACACGAGGGAAAAGTAGAGCTTCACCTGTGCTTGGAAGAAACTCAGCTTGTCAGGCCAAAGAGAGAAGAGGAGGGGACGTCCAATCAGTTTTGATAGGAAATAGCAAGAAGAAGCACCTGCAGTGGCAGTGAACACAACTAGAGCTACCCCTTTGAATACTCCAAAAAGTGCACCAGCAAGCAATGACATGAAAACAGTCCCTGGAATCATAAAAGTCTGCATAAAAATGTAAACCACACAGTATCCCACCAAGACTTGTGCGGTATAGTCACTTGTGTAGTTTTCAAGGTGATCTCTACACACACAAAAAAAAAGGAAACCAATAAATCAATACAAAGATAGAGAATGAAAAATCATAACTTCATAAGTATTGCAGCTACATAACAATGCAGAGAACAGCAACCCAAAGGAAACACGGCACAAAACATGCAACATGAAACAAATTAATTACTACAAAGTCCTGGCACATCAAGAAAGCATCAAAAGAGGACTTGATTGCATCTAACCACACACTCACAGAGCATAATAGAACCATTTTTTTAAAGAACTCAAGCTTAATAGAACCGTAATCCAGCTTAAACTAAAAAGATCTTCAAAACCCTAAGTAGGCCATGTGAACTTTCAAGCTGATAATAAATTTTGCACCCTGTGAATAGCATGATCACAAGAACCACAATACTACGTTGGCGATGAAACATTAACCATTAACTGCACTCAATATCCTTAACCAGTTGTTTCTTAGCTCATCAGTCATTTAAGAAGTTTTGGAGCTCATCAGTCATTTAAGAAGTTTTGGAAAAGAGTGGTCTCCTAATCTAAAGCCTAGATTCTAAAAGTGAGGCTTCAGTGCAATCCAAAAACAACTAAAACCCCAAGACTCCTCAGTCCACAGGAGCTATTCCAAGTGCTCGGCATGAAATGAAACCAAAGAACTCTAAAAAACTTACTTGGTTACAGCACAAAAAATTGTTGGCGTCATCTACATTTTTTGTTCTTCCATACTAGCATATCACAATTCCACACAGGAGTATCCACAGAATTCATATTATACACACAACTTAACTACCTTAAAGATCCTCTTTGTTCTTGGTTGGTGCAACCTTGACATTGTTCATAGCAAAACCATAACTTAAGAAAAAGGTGTCTAATAGGCTTGAGAGTTGAGAAGGCAAGTAGATGCTCGGGATTGCCAGGAAACCTTTTACATCCATGAGATCCTACAGATAGGGTTTACAACTAATTCAAATACGTAACTGGAGCCATCCACATTCCTCTTCCAAAACAACATTCTTGTCCAAAAACTGGTTGAATTTTTTTTTTTTTTTCATTTGTCGGTTCTAGATAACCCAATCGCCTCTACTAATCCCAATTTGTCAAACTCATCAAATAAATGCTTCATTACGGTTGAACTGCCATACATCCTTTAAAGAATTTGTAGGGTTTCTTTATTGGGTGGCCATGAGCCAAAGGAACTATGTATACTCAGCCAAAATATCATCAACACTATTCAAATACAATATCATGAAGTCATGTGCTCCATCTCAATATAACCAAAAAAGAAAAGAAACAGAGAACATCTAAATCCAGATCCAGTTCTAGCATCATAATAAAGTAATCAACTAATTTCAATCAAACACTACAATAAACACGGAGAATCCCCAAATTATTCCCCAAAAAAACCTCCTTTGAAAATATCAATCAAATTAAAAGCCACAAGGCACAGTCAACAGCTTTTAAAAAAAATAGATCTTCTGCCCAGAATTCCATTAGCACGAAAGCCTCTCCATTTTCAACCTTAACAAACCCTTATTTTAAAGAGAACCCCCAAAAAGAAAAAACATAAAGAAAAAAGGGGGAGGGGGTGTTCCAGAGAGAGAAAACGTAAGAGTTTACCTGAGGATTTGAAGATCTTCAAGGGTACGAGGCAGCTTGAGGAAGCTGTAATCGGATGCAGGCATGGTCAGGTAAACCCCAAGAAGACCTATCACAAATCCCAAGAGGACCATGGACGCCACCGCCATCTCCCAAAAGCTCAATGGAAACGTAGATCCCACCCTCACTTCTTCTCTCTCCGTCTCCATCTTTTTTCTCTCAAATTGCCTTCTCCTCTCCTCTCCTCTCCTCTCCTCTCCTTCCTTTCCTTTCCTTTTCAATGAGAGAGACGGAGACGAAGCTCAAGTCTCCCCTTCTTTTCTTCTGCCGCAGCTCTTCTTCCCCTTCTCCCTCTTCAATGACTTTAATTTGGCTCTTCCTTTTCCGCTTTTCTTATCTCTCTCTCAATATATATACCTTAAAACAAAGAATATTCCCTTCAGAAATAAATTAAATCCGAAAAGGGAATTAATTTTGAATAAAATAATAATTATATAAAAAACAAATAGTCTTAGAGCATTCGCAACATTTCCCACTGTTTGTTTCCGAGTATGTATACTCTGTCACCTATATTTTCAGACACTTTCAATTTTTACTCTTTACGAGAACATATACTCTATAAAATATACTCTGATTCAAATGGAGATTTCTTTTAATGGATTTCTTATAATACACATTATTCCCAGTCTAATCTCATCTAATACATATCTTTCGCTTTATTATTATTATTATTATTATTATTATTATTATTATTATTATTATTATTATTTATTTCTGGCACATAGAACACACTCACATGAAAGAACTTAAATTGTAGTCCATGGGATTCGAACTCCACTCAAACATAGATACACCACGAACGATAAATAGTTAAGCTAGCACCGACGTGTGTAATCTAATCTAATACATCTAATCTAATCTAATACATATATATACAATTGGTCGATTTGCAGGCCTCTCATGACGAGTTTGTATGTGTTTCCACAGTCGTGCGGTGTGGCTTTCATCTTGCTCTATCAAAAGTCGTCGTCTAGCATGTGTCCATTGTGGCGAGTTGACCTCACTCCCCTACTTGCTCAATGGTTTCTACCTACACCGCCTCTATGCCCCATTTACATTCTCTTTTGTGTGACTGCCTCATTTCTCTCTGCACGTACTCTACCCAAGTTTCACAGATTTGCTTTTAGGGCATCATGTGAGCTTCGATTACGTCATTGCTTCGTTCATGCGATGCTATAATGTTTCAGATGAGACATAATTAGCTTTTTCTCCTACTCAGTGCGTTTTGTCTCCTCTGTGATTCTTCACCATATGTATTGTAGTGACCAAAATTGGGTCTGACCCACTCCTCTGACAGGTTCATAGCCAGTCAGCATTTGACTGGTCAAAAGGCCCGGTCAACTTTAAGTGGGTTCGGACTCAAAATTTAACTTTGGGCCAATGGGCTTTGGTCAACCAGAGAAGTCCATAAACGGGAGCTGAGCCCGCCTACATACGATGCATCGCTGGTCGCCGAGACCAAAGGTTTTTAGCTCACCAAATGTTGAGTTCTTACAAGCACCAGAGATTGGTGATTATATTGGACGCAAAGCTCGACAAAGGCAAGAGTTCGCCGCTTCACTGTCCTCTAGAAAGACGTTCACCTTCCCAAGGTAGACAGTCTGACACTTCTGTCAGGCTGCATGTATCATTTCCTTTACCTAGGTTCTGTACTTTTCATTTAATGCTCTTACACTACTTTGTCCCAAACCACCTTTCCTGGCTGACTTGTTACAAAGTAGGTGTCATTCCCTACACATGCTTTTTCTCCTAAGTCTCAGACATGTCTTCTCAACGCCAAAATACCTAAAAACCCTTACTAAAAATAGTAAGGGGAAAGACTATAAATAAGATCCCTCATCCACTATCCCTATTTTCTCGGTCTCCACCATAGTCACTGTCTGTTCATCCTCTTAGAGCTGACTTGATCATCGGAGCCCCAACGACTGGGTCCTCACAAACCGGTCTTTGGGATCTCCCGATTCTTTGTTCGAAGTGTGTGTAGAAACTGGAGCAATTTGGAGTATTTGAGAGAATTACCAAGGCCCACTTGTAGTTGAGCTACTTCACTCTTCAATTGTAGATTTCGGGCTCTACATGTACAAGTGATTGGGGTGAACACCCCCAATCTTGTAACTTGCCTTTCAATCATTTTCATTAGGTTGGAGTAAAATAAATAGGAAAATGATATGTAATCAATATTTTGGGAACACAGGCTAGTTCAATATTTTTTTATTATAATTAATTATTTTACTGGTCTTAATCAATATGCTGAGCATTTATTTGGTTATAGTTTTATTCTAATTAATTATTAGTCTGTTAGGATTTAGCGAATTAATTCCTCTTAGAGTTTAACACTTATTGTTTAGGTTATAATATGAAATTTTGATACATAAGCCCGTTAGGATTTAACGAATTTGTTCCCCTTATGGTTTAACAATTATTGTTTAGGTCAAAGCATAAAAATTCGATAAACGAGCCTGTTAAGGTTTAGTCAATCTCTTCCCCTTAATATTTAACACTTATTGTTTATAAATGGAATACCATGAGCTACTAAAATAATGGTTATTTATCACTGTCCAATAAAAATAATGATATGATGATCCCATGCATATTTACTTAATAGAGTAAACAAAATTATTTAATTTATTTGTTCTAAGTATTGTTTGATCCAACTCCGAATGCGAAACATAGTACAAAATAATCAAATTGTTGATTAGCGTCTTTTGAACATTTAATATGTGTTTAAATTCGAACTGTTAAACATATTTCTCACACATTAACGGGATAAGTTGAGTCAAAATTCAACGTTGATCACAAGAGTATTACTCTAAATAGAAATCAAATTTAAAATCCTTCAAATTCATTCAAAATTAATTAATATGTTCCAACCTCGGTTGCATATTTTTCTTTACTATAGATTTTGAAAAAAGAAGGTGAATGGTTTGGTGGGGTTTGAGTATTCTTTACTCCATTTATTGAAATTGGTTTAGAGATGCTTCATTATCTAAAAATGACATAAATGCTCAACA
Organism: Euonymus europaeus; assembly: GCA_963580455.1. Classification (NCBI taxonomy): domain Eukaryota; kingdom Viridiplantae; phylum Streptophyta; class Magnoliopsida; order Celastrales; family Celastraceae; genus Euonymus; species Euonymus europaeus. Next base: position 7,640,961 of record OY756957.1, on the reverse strand, counting down.
GCAATACAATAATGTCAAATGGTGAAGCATGGACAAAAAATACAAACAGTACAATAATGTAAATGAAATATATTCTTTCATTTATATGTCGTCAAATTGAAATTTTATGTGTATGAGATTGATGGCTCCATTTAACACTCATATCAAATATTCAAATAATAAATTTGTATAACGTATTTTTTTTCACTTTCTCTAACAAAAGTAAAAGAAAATTTGAATTGACTATGATGACATAAAAATCTTGCTCAGTTTGCTTTGAGCTAGGTCTTTTATTGGTTGTTGTTTGCAATAGGTTTCATGTTAGATGAACAGTTGTAAGTTTAGAGGTCTCCCGATGTGTTTTCCTCAGGAAAGACACTCCGATGCTGAAGTCAGAATGTGTGGGAGGAAAATATTTGAGGATTGAGTTATCAAATATGTGTTAAAAGACAAAATTTTCTAGTATGACTAGGATGATGGAGACCTCTCTTATATTGTTGGTGAAGTTTTTTTTCTTTGTAGAGAATGACTCTTGATTCAAAGAAGATTTCTTACTGAGGGAGGATTCCTTCTATGAAGCTACATTTTTTTATTAAATTCTGATAGATCTTTCTCGAATGACTTGTATATATTTTGGTGTTACACTAATCGAGATATGCGAGCTTAACTGAGGATTATTTGTATCGAGATAAGACACTGCTCGATTATTGTCTTTGGTCGGCTTTAATGGCCACATGTCGAATGTTAAGTGGAGGATATTTTTGATAATTTTGAGATTAATTAATCTTACACCAATTCCATGATTACGCATTAGTAAGCTTAAGTCGACATTTACAAAGTTGAAGAGTAGACGCCATAGCTTCAAGAAAAAGTGATGCATAATCTTAACATTAAAGAAGAGCAAAGGGGTAGATTAGTCACTGCATAATCTACCACTGATTGATTAATTAATTCTTGAGCAAAGTGAGGGACGTGCACATGGCTCGCCAGTTTGACGTCACCGAAATGATTATCATTGTCGTGTTTGCGTCCCCTATAACGTGTTCCTCGTGGCTTACGTGCCAATTCCACCATCATATATGACGTATAGGATGCATCTATAGATCTACTCGTTGCCACTTGTCCAATTATATTTGATGACGTGTTTTTTCGTCTGAATTTCAATGCTGGCATGGCATTTTGGGGATGGGAGTTTCTATAATTATTTCATCATAAAATCCCATCGACTTTGAATCGTAGTCATCCATGTAATAGTTAACAAGTACAACACTCTCTCTCATGCACTAATCAATGGTTGTAATTTAATTTAAGTACACATTTCATACAATCTAGTACATTACATCCCCCTAGTAGTCATCCATGTAATAGTTAACAAGTACAACACTCTCTCTCATGCACTAATCAATGGTTGTAATTTAATTTAAGTACACATTTCATACAATCTAGTACATTACATTCCCCTATCTCGGCATCTTTGAGAGGAAGATGTGACAATTACACTAAAAATAATTAAGTTAATAATTACCCTCTTTTTTAAAAAAATAAAATAAAATATAATATAATTTTTGTTTGGGGTGGGGGTAGAGCATTCGCTTCATTTAGAGTAACATAATTTTTGCATTTTTTAGGAACATTTTGAAATTAGTAGTGATAAATAGCACATGGTTAAATCCATATTATCTTATTTCATTTTAACATCATATTTTATTGTAAAATTTAAAATGAAATATGATATTACAATGAAATATTATGGTGAAATATGATATTACATTGTAATTATACAATGAAATATCATATTACAATGAAATATCATATTACAATGAAATATCATATTTTTCATTAAAATTGACCAAAAATTGAACCAAAAAATTGACATACCGATTGAAAATCGAGTAAACAATTTTGCCAAAATATGTCTAAAAATCAATTGTTAACACCCTAGTAAGCACTTTAACAGAGCATTTGATTGACAGATGAATGTGAAACGAGTGTGAGGGGAGTGTAAATGAGCAGTCATGTTTGGTATAAAATGGAGTGCGATAATGAGTGTTAGAATTTTAATTGTGATTACTTATTAGTAAAGGGTAAAATAGTATTTTAAAAATCAAAACTCATTCTTTCTCGTGAAAATTAGTTATTCCCACTTTTTTGGTGAGTTTTGTTGGCCCATAGATTGGCAAAGTTATTGGGTTATTCACTGGTGCCTCCCCTTTGTCATGTTTAGGTTTCAAGTTATAGATTATGTGTGTCCTTTAGCGCCGTCCCCTTCTCCGTTTAGCTCTGTCGTTTTCCTCGCAGCGTTGTTGTGGTATGTACGGGTTAACTCCTCTACTATGCTTTTGCCATGGCCGATTAACTCATGGACTTTGTTTCTTCCAGGTATGTATGAGTTATTATACTTTCATTGAAATCATATTTTGTTCAAAACTCACCTAGTATCCACTACTGATGCAAGTCTTCAATCTCTCTAGATTCAGAATCGCTCACCCTGAATTTTGATTTCTGGATCTTATATTCGTATCCACTATTGATGCAGGTGTCAAATCCCTCTGAATTTAGAACTACTCACTATGGATTTTTGTTCCTGAGCCTGATCTTCTTTTCGAAACTTAAACATCCATCATGCTCTGGGCTTTTTCGTATGTGGTTTTATTTTAATTCCGTTAATGAAAGTCTAAAATGTGGTTTCATTTTAATTCTGTTAATGTTGTATGGACAACAGGTTAGCTGTTTTAGTGCCATATATGCTGTTAATTATTTTGTGTTAATGTTTTTCCTCTGTATCTTTTAACTGTACGATGCTAAAATACCGTTCTTTCATAATTTTCTTGTTAATAAAGGGCAAAGATGTATTTGAAGCCTTCTTTGAGAAGGATCTTGTGAAAAGACTATTGTTGGGAAAGAGTGCATCTATAGATGCCGAGAAATCTATGATTTCCAACGTTTAGTATCAGAAAAAATTCCATGGTAGTTATATTGGCTATGATTGCCTAGCAATGTTATTAACAAGTTTCGATTGTTGATGCGGCTGAAGACCGAGTGTGGCAGTCAGTTTACAAACAAACTTGAGGGAATGTTTAAGGTCAGGATGTTTATCCCTCTTGAGCAACTTGGAATTTTTTCGGATGCGTTTTGCATCTGGTTTTTTAGTCCTAAACCATTGATAACTGCTATATGCAATATAATGGTTGTTTGCTTTGCTTTTCACCTTCGCAAAAAATGAAACTATTTGTCATTTCTCAGAAATTGAGATCCAGCTTTCATGAATTAAGTGGGAGTGCAATTTTTGTGGTTTCTCTTTTTTTTTTTTTTTGAAAAGATAAATTCTGTTTTATGATTGTTACTTATGATTTAATAAAAAGATATCTTGTGTTTGTTTTTAAGCTAGAATACAGTAGCTATAATTTCAAAATTTTCAATCATGTAATCTTTGGTTGCTTCCCGTGGATGCATATCTTCATGCAATGCCTTTAGGCGTTGTAAATTAGGAATACAAAAGAACGATGGTAAAAAAAAGGGTTACGTGACCCAACAACGTGGAACTTGATTACTTAAATGATCATTTTCTTTCATGAGATGATTCAATCCTTGTATATATTGAATGAAGAGTTTTCTTGTGCTGGCGTGGAGCTCAAGTTCCATTAATCCTGCTTGCACTCACTAATAAGTTATTCCTCGTCAAAGCATTAGATGTTTTGCTTGTTGACGGCATTGCACCATTTAAATTTTGATGATTACCAATTGAGGTCTCCTTTATTAACTTCCTTGTCTGGGTTGAGTAGACTGAGAGCTCTTGTTGATTTTTGGATCTGATATTCGTATCCACTGTTGATGTAGGTGTCGAATCCCTCGAAATTTAGAACCACTCACTTTGAATTTTTGTTCCGGAGCTTGATCTTCCTTTCGAAACTTCGTGATGTAGTGGGCCCACCAGAGCTACTCATTCGTGGGCATAGTGGCTGTCAACCCCTCATGGGCCTAGCCCACTAGCACCAGGTCGGTAGGCCATCACCCCTAACCCACTGGCATAAAGGAACTCGATCGGATATGATAACTGCATGTATTACACACTCATCTCTGTGGGAAAGATGCCAAATTTTTGAACTTCAAGAAAATATGCGCCTATTGGATTTAAAAAAAAACCAGTAGACAAAAACAATGCATGCAAAAAAGAATGCATGAAGATGAAAAACACCCCAGCTGGATTAAAATACCAACAAATTATCTGGTCCAATCAGCAGAAGGGAAGATTTAAGATATTGTTCAACAAATATATGCAAAACTCCTTTCTTCTTATGCTGAGTTACAATACCTTAGCGAAAGAGCCATTCTTACAACAACAAATGAGACTGTGGATTCAATAAATACCCATGTACTTTCACTGATACAAACAGATTTAAAGACATACCTCGGCTTTGACTCTATACACAACAGCACTGGTACAACAGAAGACGACAAAAAGAAAATGGCCCTTTACTCTAAAACGTCGTCAATTCCCAATAAGGCTGTGGGAAGGCTCTGCTATGCAATGACAATTAACAAGAGCCAAGGCCAAACATTAAATACAGTTGGCATATATCTACCAAAATCAGTCTTTGCACATGGCCAATTAGACGTGGCCCTATCACGAGTGACAATGCATAAAGGTTTAAAGAATTTGATAAAGAACCAATCTGGGGAAGATGATTCGTACACTAAAAATATAGTTTATAGTTAAGTTTTCGATGGCCTGAAACAAGGTCAGTGTAGTCAATGACAAATGATTGTCTTGCCTTACATTGCAAAAATTTTCCAACCAATAACCAACTGCTTATAACATTATAATTGTAGGTTAGCATCTGTCACACATGGCACACTTTCATTGAAGGGGTTCAATGCTAGATAGATTCATAACACCTACAAGAAGTAATGACTACCAATTCGTCCTTCACTAATAAACAGGTATTCCCACATGCACCAAAACTTGAAAGTTTTATCTCTACATCTCTACAAATTCCAAAATGTTATTGTATTAAAAATGTGGTTTATTTGAATGATATGTGCACCAGGGATACCCAAATTACTTGGATGCGAACCAAAACTCAATTATTATCTTGGTAATAGCTTATTGCGTTCGTCATCTTTTGCTTCCGATCTTATTTGTCTGACTCCACAAACTGCCTTTTCAACTACTCTAGTGACTCCAATTCCTAATGACTGGTAAGTTCTCAATCATATGCATGTCTACAGCCTGCTCACTTTATTAAATTGCTTATGATTGGCTAATTTTAGCCTACAAATGCGAATGAGTTATGAAATTTCAATTTGCAGTGTGTTGTCTGTGTTTGGGTATTCCGTGTTGTATTCTTAATTGCATTTTTTACATACCAAATTTTGTACTTGCTTTGACATCTACAGTTTCTTTTCTTTTTCCCCTAAGTATGCAAACTGTTGTGGATGTTAAGCTTTGAATTTCTAGTATTCCTACTGCTCGATTAAAACATTATTAAAATCAGAGAAATCAAATGGCCATGAGATTTTACTTTTATTAAACAAATTAAAGAGCAGTTAAGTATAATAAGCATGATCTATTATGACCTTTGCTTTCTAATGAATCAAGAAATTTCATTCTACAGTGTTTTCTCTCTTTCGTTCTGGGAATTCCATGTCGTTGTGGATGCTCGGCTGTGAATTTAGGCCTCGCTTGTTTTTACTTTGCACACTACCAATTCACTGATAACTTACAAATTATCTACAAGTTTGGTGCCTGTTGTCTTGGTTAGATTCAGTCTGTTTTCATACTCTTTACCTTTGCTTGCTTATGAGTTATTCAATTTCAATTTTCATGAGATATAAGTTGCTTTGCTGATAGATTGCGATATCTCATGGCACCATTGCCTTTGTTGTATTCTTAATTGCATTTTTTACATATCAATTTTTTTTGGTTTTTTATTTTGATCCTTTAATTCCTATTGTATCTCAGCTTCATATTTGTTTCTCGCCAGTTATTCTTCTAACTGTAATTTGATGTTTCTCTCTTTTTCTACTCTAATTGCAGATGATGCTCTACTGTTATCAAATTCTGATAACTAATTGAGTCAAATTCTCGGGTAAAGCTCATCCTCTCTAACATAATCGTTGCAAAATACAGTCTTTTGCTTCCTACTAGCAGCATTGTTGGAATAGATTCACTCAAGAAATGGTCACAAATACTTCATAGATTTCCATCAGTTAGTATGAGTGACTAGTTGACCATATAACATCACATTTTAACCAAAAATTTTAGCCAGAAAGCTTGCCAATAAGTTTTTTTTTAGATTCCCTTTTGTTGGTATATAAACTACATATATTGTTATAATCCCTTTCATATATTACTAAACAGCTAGTGGAGAATTCCGGGGCAATGTCCAAACACAGTTGAGAAAACTAAATGAAGGAATCAACCAGGGAGGTTACTTTTTCCTCATGGCCCTATTGTTGAAGCAATATTAAATGTACATTTTGTTTGCATCTCCTCTTGTGAAATTCAATAGAACCATATGTCTATGTAGTCATTAGGTCATCTGTTTGCAATGACTTGATATCATACTAGATTTGTTGAAAATACCACTGCAGTTCATCTGCTTGTGTTTCCTACCCATGATTGCCAACTATTTTGTCATAAATGATTAAATTACCACGATACTATTACAAATTGCCTCAACCATTTACTGCTTTGAAAGAGGTCTACTATTTTATCAATCTTTCAATCATGATTCATATTGTTTTCCATATTGGACTCTCTTATGAAAGTTCTTGTTTTCTATCATTATTAGCTGATACTTCAAGAAAAATTCACACCGGACGCCACAAAACACTATTGATAATCGGCTTCTTTAATCTTTTGAAACTACATTTTGCTTTGAAGAATATTTCTCCTGGTCTCCGAGCCTCTTCGTTGTTCACTGCACCTGAATTGAATTTTTTTGGGGTAATTGACAACCATAATTTGTTTCTAAAAGTTAGGCCACTTGCCAAAGATGAAAATTAATTAGCCAAATTATCAAAGATTTAATTTATCATTGCCTATATTGCTTATCCCTGAAAAGCTTGTTCTATTAAATTTCTTATATGAATATTTTATTTATTTAGAGTCCTGTGTTCTTTAATATTTTGATTGAATTGGTTATAAATCATTAGGAATACTAGGAGTATTGTTGAGTTGCCTCCTGTTTCGATGCTGCCAAAATTAAGGTTTCAATTTTCTCAACATTAAAGGGTAAAAGGCCTTCAATTTGTGATAAAATTTGTTAATCAACTTCTATTCACTTTTATAATGGAATACAAACACTGCGAAAAATACATCTGCTCTGTAATTCATGACTGAACATTCTCTAACTATCTCATGAAGTAAGCCTTAGCAACTTCAAAATCTATGTTGTAAAATTATACGTAACATCATGCACCAAATAACCAAAGCCTTGCAATCCTTAATACATTTTTCCAAATACAATGGGGCATGTTTAATGTTTCCAGGATAAAGTCTCAAAAAGTTGGAAACCCTGTATAACTTGTTGCTGCTGCGGTGGAGATTAGTTAAAAACAAAATAAGAAAACTAAGGTGACTGTAGACCCACCAATAAATCCATGAAATATTAGTTCAAAAAAAAAAGCCCCAGCATGAGTCATGACCCATTGCCAACACATGGAATTGCTTAAAACAGGACGAATTACAAAATGCAGAGGTGTCAAATTTATGGAGATAACAACAAATGCATGAGCCACAAGACAAAATATGTATTTTTCACAAGAAAAACAACAATCACCAACACAAACTATTTCCTCAGCATATGTACGTTTATAACACTCCTAAACACATTACAATGCTCCTAAATGAACGATGATTAAAGCAATAAAAACATATAAGAGTGTGTATTAGATTACGCTGGATTATACCTAAAACGACTTTGTAGCACCAAAAAATCCCCCACCGACACTATCCCTAACTTTAGCCACCTGTTCTTAACCTTATCTAGATTCCCTTTTCGCAGTCATGTCAACTAAATAATCCCCATTTTCCTCTGCACCGGCTCTTCCCCAAGTTTCATAGACCTACCCCTAGGTCATAATTGGACTTTTTGATGCCACACATCTGCATTCACGGTAGTTCTAAACATACATAGAAAAAGCATACATAATTGATGTGGCATGGCATTTAGGCAAGTGACTAAATTTTTTCAAAAAAAAAAATGGAAGCCTAAAAAAATTGAAAAGACATGTGATAGATCCCACGTTTTTTTTCAAAAAAAATTACATTTCAAAATCCAAAATATTTTATACATATCTATTCCAATTCTCTCTCATCTCTTTCACTCTTTCTCTGTCACTCATTCTCTCTCTCTATCAGACACTCTCTCTCTCTCCCTCTCTCCCTCCCTCCCTCTACAAAGCAAGCCAACGTCGAAATTCGATAGTTGTTTTGAAAAAAAAATAGTCGGATCTGATGCGCCTCAACTCAAGGACTCGAATAGTGGTGGCGTTACACAGAGATGTCGCCTGAGTTGCTAAAATCGACCACTTTAATCTCGCAACGGCTTTTTCGGCTAATTTAGACACGGCGATAGAAGTCTGACTTTGCAGCAAATAGAGGTGGGTGAATTCCATCAGATTGTCAAAGACTTGTCACGTTAGGTGTGTGCTTTGCAGCACCATGGTGTTTCGGCCACTCGCAGGGACTTCTCAGAGAGTGACCGTGCCCACTGGAACATTCCGAAAGGAAGTTCGAGGGGGGGGGGGGGGGGGGGCGGCGGGCGGCGGAGTCCCTCAGAGGACTTCGGTGACTAAGATACTGAGTCAGAACCTGTTTTCAATTATGATTCGATTCTTGATGAATACGGTGACGACGAGGATGGTCTATCATCAGAACCCCTTGTTGTAGTTGTTGGGAAACTTATCTTTGATGTGTAATCTAAGGGAGATGTTTGTGTGGAAGAAATTATCGATAAGTATTTGAAGCTCAATTGGTTGAACTTCTCAATCACTAGGTTTTTGAATTACTACATTTAGTACCATCATTTTTCAGTCGGACACAAAGAGCTCGGTTGGTTCAATGTATTGCGATAGTAATTGTAATTTATTTACAAGTAATTCAATTACGGTAATGTGGAAATTGACGGTAATGTGGTAATTTAATTATTTACAAGTAATTCAATTACATTTAATACCTAGTGTTTTGTTTTAGTTATCTCAAATGTGGAAATTGACGCTCACGACTATGTGAGGTCTATAACAATTTCACATGAATCATGTGGAGTTCACTCTCTTTACTGATAGAGAGCAAGACTTTATCCTCAATTTCACATGAATTTACGATTTTACATGGATCATTTGTGACAAAAAAAAAAGATCGGGTTGTGATCATGGTAAAACAATTTACTTAGTTTTGGTAACTGATGTTTTTTATCAAACCAATTGATATTGGGCTTAAGCATTATTTTGTCTGGAACGAGTCGGAGTCGTAATGTCTCTTGGTCATTGGGCTATATCGTACACGTTCGAAATCTTGATTGGGCCTGAACAAAGCTAGCCTCTTTTTTTTTACTTTAGGCCCGTTAGGATTCGTAAACTATGCTCCAGTGGATTTCCACACAATAATGGCCCAAGGTTGATTTAAGCCCATAATCGAATAAAAAGACAACTTAGATAAAGCCCAATGTAAATCCTCATCAACTTTACTAGGCTAAACTTATAGACCATAGGGCATGCAAAATAATGCTAATAAAAAATCGATACAAATTCAAATGTGAAATAACCAACTACTGAATGATGCCATAATCCTACGTGAATTGACATAAATAGAATTTGAAGCCAAATTCTGGGTTTAAAATTTAAATGTATGGACAATGTCTCTATTTAGACACTTTTAAGATGTTTGTTGTTGGAATACTTAACATTTTCGAAGTTTATTATTACTTATCCCACATTATGAACTCTCATTTTATTTTTATTTTAATTAAAAATGACACTGAACACATTTTCCCTTTAGATAGTCGATAAACTCGGGCCATCATATCCTTGTCTACAGAAAGTAAATACTTAATGATATGGTAAATTGCACAACAACAAGTGGCTACTCACCTTTTTATTATGAAAATGAAAATTATTAATCGACAGACATCCTGTTTTTTGGAAAGAAAAAAAAATGCATTGAAAAGGACACTCCAATTATGTGGGACAAAGTTGGTCCTGTTGAGTGGGAACTTAATTACATTATGTTCTTAACTTGACCCCAATGATAATCTATTTTTGATTGGGATTGTGTGTCTCATAAGATTAGTGGGACCAACTCTTTTATTTTTCTTTGCTTACAATAACTCTCTCTCTCTCTCTCTCTCTCTCTCTCTCTCTCTCTCTCTCTCTCTCTCTCTCTCTCTCTCTCATTTTGAAGAGAATATTTAAAACTGTTCAATTGTGGAAAAGTGAAACCAAGGAAATGTCCAATGAGAAAGGAACAAAGCCAAAATTTCCTGCGATGGGTTCTTGTCAAAATCTCTTTCCTTTCACTCACTAATCCCCTCCAGATTTGTTTTCTGCTTATCTAAAGCTTATGGTCTTTGAAAAAGATTCAAAATGTCTCCCACTTTTCTTTTATTTTTGGGATCCCATACCTCTCTATAGCTACGACTCAATTACATAAAATATGATTTTCTTCTTCTTTCTCTATTTTACCAATTTTAGGCTTTACCTAAAAAGAACTTCTGTAGGTTACCTGAGAATATTAAGATTGATATATTTCAGTATATTAATAATCGCATGCTTTAAGAATTAGCCAGCCAGCCAGCCAGCCAATTATCTCTACTTTTTGCCTAAAGATTTGCATGTACCACTTTTTTTAATCGAGAATGACACCACAGGGTTCGTATTTGGACAATCAGGTACCCCAACACTACCTGTCGACAATTTTATATACATATAGAATTAACCACCTTTTATAAATAAATTTGAACACTATCTAATCAAGTCATATTCATGAACAAAATTTTGTAGGTATATATGTATTGATTCTATATGTATATTAAGTGAAAGGTGCAGCATGTAAAGACCATCAGTTATATATTCCTCATTCCTTGCATAAACTAAATGATATTACTTTTAGTTTGTTTGTAAATTGTAATGATCAACGTACAATTCAATATATCTTCTTAATATATTTTTCAATCTTCTGTTTCTCTCAAGTCATTCAATGTTTCTCCTCCTTTTTCTGGGCGTTCATCAGATTCAGACAAAATGGGTGGATTCTGGATTTGCATTCTATATGTCTAGATATGCTTGTTATCAAATAATTACTTTTTAAATAATTATCCTTGGAAATAAAATAAAATAAAAAGGCATTTCATGAAAGAAAAAAAACCCAACACCTGTCAAAATTTATAATAATTGAACAAGAAAAAGACATTTGAAAGTCCTGGTCCAAAAGAGAAAAATTCTCTTCTAATGATTTGATTTAAGGCACCAACTACTCCCATAAAACCTTTTATCGAACGGTTGTCTTGCATGAGACATCCCCTTCCTCCAATGACTCAAATGAGATATAATTTTAAAAATATAAACAACAAAATTGCTGTAATTATTTGGTTTAAGAATGTTACGATCTCAGTTCTCACTTCGCTTAGATGTGAGAATTTATTGTAAAATATAAAGGAGTCCAAATTAATTTTTTAACCAGTAACGATCGATTTTTTTGTCCTTGAGAGACTGATATTAGAAAAAATAAAGCCGTACGGGCTGTAAAAACGACAAAGTATTGCTAATGCACAGGTGCGGGTTCCTAGCAGAGCCAGTACTTTGCACACACAGTGATATGTAAACCCTGACTTCTCTAGCTAAACCTACACGTGAAGGACTTTTTGAGACAACATTGGGTTCTTCTTTTAGGACTCAATGTATACTTGATTGAAGGAAAATGGAGTTTTTTCTTAGAAGAATTTGGTTATAATCTCTTTATGTCATTTGTTATCTTGGGATTTGTAATAAATCATTGAAGAATTCGTGATTGCATTCCAATTTGGTAGCAAACAGTGCTTAATCTTCGCTCATATAAAATTTCATTTGCTTTTGAAGACATGATTAAAAGAGAATCAGAGACAGAATGGGCCATATATAATTATCAGTGACAAATAATGTTACCTTGAAAACAGTGGAGCATATAGAATGTTATACCTTGAAAATAGTTACATCATCTGAACACTTTTTTTTTCGTTTGTTTTTAACAGACAGCATAATAAGTCGAGATAAAATTCATTGCACGATCACAAGTGTATTGCTCTCAATAGAAATCGAACTCAAATTTTTTTGAGTTCATACGATTTTATCCTAAAGAATTTCTATGAAAAATGTGTTATCTTTCATTGATGGAATATATTACAATATTTAGTGATTTAGTTTCCTACAATTATGGACAATGTGAAGGAATAAATCAGAAAAGACATGCGTTAGAAGAGTATTGGGCAATCCAAGATGTTAATCAAATCTAGTCCCAAGGAGGAGAAGACGTAGGTAAAGCTTTGAAGCTCTAATTGGTGATTAATAGTGGAGATTAATCTTTGAAAACTCACGTGAGCGTTGGAGCACCAACAGCTGACCCAACGACTATTGGTCCACTGATCATTCTTATTTTCAGGCGAGAAGCAAGCGATCGGATCATGAAGGAGCAGGCTGAGCGTGGGTGTCCGACTGGGAGACGATTTTTGTTCACTACATTTTGGTGACCACAGTGGGAGGCAATATATTTCCATGAACAACTGAAAAAGAAGATTCCACATGACATCCAAATGCTCAAAAGTTGGAAGATGTGATGAGGAGAATAATCCTCGACAGCTAGGCTGTGAAGAAGGCAGCAGAAACAATCGCCAGCTGGACAAGGATGACGCCAACAGAGAGACAAGGAAGTGGCTACCAGATTGGCTATCTTTATCGAAGATCAGATGGAGTATGAGATCTATTGTACAAAGGAGTACCTAGATTCATTGCAACAAGAGCTAGTCATAGCTAAGTGGAAGGGAAAACGTCCCCTTGAAAGCCCTCCACAAGGGGCAGACAAACTAATGTTCAGCAAAAAGGGTGAATTTGGAAGACATTCACCAGGCAGACATTTATACACTGGAAAAGAGTATGAAAAGCGAACTTCAAAAAGCGATATGCAACCAGATGAAGAGAACGACACTTTCATCATACTGAGAGTAGGCCACGTGAGCCCAGACAAGAAGAAAAGAAGCCGATCTAGAATGATGGAGACACGGATGCCTTGAGGGTCGATCTCATTTATGGTGCTCAACAAAGAGCAACGAATGCTCTTGATGAAATGAGCACATCCCAATTTACCTGTGAGATAAGAAGGAGGAGGTGTCCAGATGATTGGTCATGCCAACCTTTGAGCAGTTTAATGGTCGGACGGATCCAGTCGCACACATAAATCAATTTTTGCAGAAGATGATCATATGGAAGGGGATAAGGCAATCTTGTGTAAGGTTTTTATATCATCCTTAACACCAATCACTTTATGTTGGTTCCATCAGCTAGCTCTGAACTCAATATCATCATGGAGGGATATGGCGAGGAAATTTATCAACCAATTCATTGTCGATAGTTGGGAACCAAAAACCCTCTCTAATATGCTCATTATGAAGCTAAATATTGGGGAGGAAATTTTTTATTGGCAAAACAGGGCATGCTAAAAAAATACTTCAAAGTAAAGAATAATGATGATGATAATTCCTAGGAGAACGCGTTGGTAATTCCAGGAAATGGGGCCATGATGATGTTGCCCCAAATGGAACTATCATCATTATTACATTGTAGTGCTCGATAACCGATTGTTGTTAACAATGCAGCCACTCAGTTAAAGGCGGCCAAGGGCTGGGTAGCAAAGAAAATGAAACGGTCAAGAGTGCACTTCTTGGACAAAAATCTAGTGCGGATGGATCCTACACATAACGAAGATATCAAGATCACTATGAGAATTTAAGGGTTTGATGTAAAAAGAGTTTTGATTAACTAGGGAAGTTTTGTAAATATCATGCACTTCTTAATTTTGGTGAAGCTGGGGCTAACACAAGCTTAATTTGTGCTAGATATGGCTTTCCTAATTGGATTCAGTGGAAATCAAGTTCATCCCTCGTGGAGGATTGGAACGAAAGTTCGAGTTAGTCCAAAAGAGCTGGACGTAAAATTTCTACTCGTTCATTAGAGAACGACTAACAATGCCATTTCGAAAAACCTTGGCTTTATGCCATGGAAGCAATTACTTCAACATATCATTGAACCTTTCGATTTTCATATGATGAGAAGATGTATAATTTGAAAGCAGATCGGCTAGACCACAACAGTGAGGCAGCTGACATCCAAGCTTTTAAGGAATCCCATCAGGTGAATATCCTTGTGGAAGAAACTTTTGTTGAGCCATGCTCAGGGATTGATCCTGAGAAGAAATCAATTAAAGAGTTGTGGAAAATATAGATTGATGAAACTAATATTGACAAGTATTTCCTCGTTGAAAAAAAATTTGTTGACTAATGAAAGGGAGTACTACTACTAAGGAATATCAAAAAATTTGCTTGGACTCCACAAAAAATGCCAAGAGTAGATCGTGAAGTTGCAAGCCATCAGCTAAACATCCATCCACATTCAAAGTATGTGATTCAGAATGCCAATAGATCGGCCTTGGCACATGCAGAGGCTGTGGTCAAAGAGGTTGAAAAGTTGACAAAAGCAGCGTTCATTCAAGAGGTAGGTTACCTAGAATGGCTATCAAATGCAATTTTCATTAAGAAGAAGAATGGAACATGACAAGTATGCGTGGACTTCACGGATCTCAATAAATCTTGCCCAAAGGATTTTTTTCCCATTATTGAAGATTGAACAACTATGGACTCAACGATTGGCAGTCAAAGAATGAGCTTTCTCGATCGATGCTTACAGAGGCTACCATCAAATTCCCATGAGTGTAGAAGATGAAGAAAAGACATTGTTTATCACTCCAAGAGGCACTTATTGCTACAAGCAATTAGTCAAAACTGATAGGAAGGAATACCATTTTGGATTAAAGAATGCGAGGGCAATCTACCAGCAATTAGTCACAAAGATATGTGAAGAAATGATGGGGAAAATAGTTGAAATGTACAATGACAACATGGTTGTCAAAACTGATAGGAAGGAATACCATTTGTCAGACCTTCAATCCTTATTTGATGTGCTAGAAGTTTACAAGTTGATGCTTAACGTGGCCAAATATGCCTTCCATGTGAACTCAAAAAAGTTCCTTAGATATCTTGCAACTTAGAGAGGCATTGAAGTTTATCTAGATCAGATTCTAGCAATTAGAAATTTGAGAAGCCCAACCTCAGTCAAGGAGGTGTAGAGATTGACTGGGATGGCGGCCCTCATAATAAATTAACTATCAAGTCATTTGTTAAATGTGATCAATTTTTCAAAAGTTTGCGTGGCGCCAAAAAAAATTGAGTGGAATGAAGAGTACCCGCACGACTTTTTCTCACTAGGAGGTCACCTATCCCAATATTTCTCACACAGAAACACGTTTAACTATGAAGTTCCAATGAGATATGATACCACGGCTCCAAGAAAAATTGGTTGTGACATTTTAGGAAATTTGGCGTACTATATTTTGCATGTTAGATCTTCCCCTAGTTGATGTGGAATTTAGAGCACTGGCACCTTCGACACTAGGTAGCTTGCCTAATACCACCAAGCTTGCATTGTAGTGGCACCCACCCACTCGAGTTGGGCACTGCATTCTTGCTCTCCAAAAGAACAACACTTGGAACCTCGTATTTCCCTACCCACAAAAAATATTATTAGATAAAATGGTTTATCGAATTAAGAGGAACCCATGATAGTTCCATTGCTTTCTACAAGACTCACCTTGTTGTCAAAAGATTTCATCAATGACCATGCATAGACTTCACCAAAATATTTATTCCATTTGTAAAACTTATTACTATCTTACTTGTTCTCAGCATAGTAGTGTCCTGTGATTAGATCTTGAACCAATTAGATGTTAATAATGCCTTCTTATAGGCCACTCTCTTTGGCATTATTTTTATGAAGCAACCTCCAAGGTTTGTTGATTTCAGGAATCCAACATATATCTACAAATTTCATAATACTATATATGGACTTCGTCAGGCTTTTTGAGCATGGTATATTGAGCTCAAAATCCATCTCCTTGATTTTAGGTTTGCCATCTCCAAGAGTGATGTTTCATTATTCATATGATGCTTTGCAGCTTGTACTATGTGTCTCTTTGATTACATAAATGATATTATACTTATTTGTAGCAGTTCTACAAGTCTTCAATAATTCACCACTCGACTTTCCTTATAGTTCTTTCTTAAGATCTCTGACAGCTTCACTATTTCATAGGGTTTGAAAGCTCTAGGTTCTTAGTGGGCATCCTTCTATCTTAAAGTTAATATATTCTTGATCTACTTCGTAAAACTAACATGCGTGAAAAGAAAGAAACAAGTACCCATTGTCATCCTCCGAGTCACTAAAACTAGATGATGGCTCACATATTCATGAACCCATTGAGTATTGATAGATCTTAGGTCTCTTTAATATTTATCAGTCACTCCTCTAGATGTTAGTTTGCCGTCAACAAGATAGCTCAGTTTATGTATTGTCCATCCAATCTTCATTTGAATGCAATTAAACACGTCATTCAATATTTGAAATTTACCTATCATTATGACCTCTTACTCTTAGAAACTTTATCCTCTATGTTTCATGCCTTTGTAGACATTGCTAGGCTGCAATGCAGATACTCATCATTCCACCTTGGCTGGAATGAGGTTCAAGTTTAGGACGAGTGTAGGGTCGAAGACTCTGAGAGATGTGTAAGTATGATCATGACTAAAGAGTTTACGATAAGGGGTGTCATACTAAAGTCTAGCACGCAATTATTGTAGTTATGAGTGCTTGTGTCTTTATCTGCATAACATTTTTGAGGTCGATAGATATGCAAGAAGGTTTGAATTATAGGCATATTTTTCCACCATTTATTGATTGACACATAGTTCACACACAATGCAAGTAGGACCATAATATTGATTCGAGTTCCAAGAAGATGAGTTAAATTGAGAACTATAATTGAAACCCATACCTGGAGGTGTTGAACTATTGGACATCCAAGATGAGCCAAGAACTTAGGGGGACTAAGCCCATTAGAATGTTCCTTATTGGTCAAGCAACCAATTCCTATCAAATATATGATAAAGAAAAAATACTTGAGATATTATCAATATCTCAAGTAGTTTAATGTCAAAAGATTTCCAAAGAGAGTAGGACTCCTCCACTATAAAAAGAAGGTCTCTCATTGGAACAAAAAAAACTTGAAAAACATTGAGAAAGAGAAAGATAAAATTTCTAGAGTCTCATATTCTAATGCAGTTGAGAGCTTCATGTATGCTATGATGTGTACGCATCCAAACATATGCTATAGCGTAAGGCTAGTAAGTCTTTCCAATCGAATCTAGGTTTTGAGCATCGAAAAGCGGTCAAAATGATATTAAGGTAACTTAAAGATACAATGGTTTATACACTTGTATTCATCAAAAAAGATTTCCACCTAGTCGGCAACACTGATGCAAACTGGGGAGGTGACATGGATGAACGGAAATCTATCTCGAGATATATTTTTCTGCTTAATGAAGGAGAAATCTTTTGGAGCAATAAAAAATAATCTTGTATTGTATTATCCACAATAGAGGAAGAATACATAGTCTATTCCTCAGCGGCTCAAGAAGCTATGTGGTTAAGGAAGTTCTTACAACATTTGTCAGTAATCAAATATATGTCAAAACCTGTCACATTGTTTTATGATAGTATGGCCACATTGACTTATGTTACAGACCCCAAATATCATGGAAAAACCAAACACATAAAGGTGAAGTATAATTTTGTGAGAAAATGGTTGTAGATAAAAAGGCGGTCCTACAACACATCTCTAGAAGTAATAAAGTCGTAGACCCTCTTACTAAACCAATCGCTAAGGACTCCTTTTAGAGATATGTGAGGTCCTTGGGTTGCTTAGGATGTGATTTTATTAGGATCATTTTTCATTCATAGAATTGTTGTATCTTTAAACTAATGTTTTGATACATTTATTTGAAATTTATTTGAAATAAATTGAATTATTTATTCATATTCTATGAAATTACTAATACAATGTTAAAGTACATAAATAGGCATGATTCGTTTACTAACATGAGTAATCGACTCTGTCATAGTGGGAGTGAGTAGAATGAGATAGTTTATAATTTTGATCCGTAAGGGTGAACATGTTTTGATCAACAAGAGTGGATAAAAAAACTAAACAAATATCGCCTTAGTTGGTACTAATATGAGATTCTTAAAAGAATTGAGATGAAATTCATGAAGCCTATTTTTGAATAAGCTGGGCTTGAATTTGCTTTTGACATTTGAGAGTAAGCAAAAGAAATTGCAAGTTTGTTGCCCATTGAAAGATTGGGGACAAGACTAAGACTTGTGTGGTTCAAGTAGTAAACATACGCCCTTGACTCGTAAGATAGTAAGGAATATTTTGCCACAACATGTACTTCATACTACATGTGCTAGTGACCCATAGAGAAGTCAGTGAAATAATACTTGTTTCATCACTATGTGAATCTCTTTGATCAAAGAGATACTTAATGATCTCTTGATTCTAGCCTTTAGATAAATTTTAACTATGTGAGGAAGTGATGGGCAATGGTTTGCTACCTTGACATGTTACCTATGGGTAAGAGATGATTCAACCTAAAGTTACATAGTTGGGGGAACAAGTTGACCTAAAACTAAATGATATTACCGTGAAAAGAAAAAATTGGGTTTTGAATGACACAAAGAAAACATTTATTTACTCGTTAGACATTGAATACAAATACATGTAGAGTGAAAAGACAAGTATACGACTCTTCCATGAGATTGAGTGATACTTGGTATGTGTATTCAAACATGTTTGTGGTGATATGGTGCATTGTTATTGATTTTACTAAGTCATAGTAAATTACTCCATTGTGATCTTAATTGATTTCTACTTTGGAGATACTATGATTAGTGTGCATGAGGGCCACACTTTTCATTTGCCTATATGATGATCTTTCTGGAACATCACCGTGTATTCTCTTGACTTTACTCAACTTCAGCCCATTATGGATGAGTGAGGGTATGTTGTAGTATTGAACATCCAAGATGGGCTAACCTTTAAGGGAACCAAACCACACTTGAAAACATTGAGAATACTATACATTGGTGTGTCTTGAGAGATTTGTGAGGGGTTCTTGAAAGGGTAGTACTTAGGGTGCTGTCTGTGTGATTCACATCTGTTGACCCATTGCATCATGAGACATTCCGTTCGAAGATCCTATTCAAGTAAGTATAAATGTGGTATGTTTATTTGTACGTAAATTCCTTTGGGAGGTGAATAAGATCACCTATGAGAGGCTTGGGGCAGGGATTGATATAAATGTGGGATAGGGCTCCCATATGTATATAACTGACCCAAGAAAGTGTTAGTGATTCCTAGGTTGGCATGGTCTAAGGAATTAAACCCGCCATGATTGCCTCTACCACCCAAGCCCCTGTAATTATTTTGCCATTGAGTAAATTAGGTTGTAATTAGGGCATAATCCTCCTTATGTTCTCCACAATTTTGAATGAGCTATTCATATAGAAGTTTGTCATGGAAGTCTTCGAATGAAATATGAGTGTCATAGACATAAATAGTTGTTATCAATTCCTTGAAATCATCATCTAAACCATTTAGAGTGTGAGCCATGATTCTTATATCACTCCAAGGATGACCAATGAGAGCTAGGTCATCAACAAGACTTTTGACTTTGGTCATATATGTAGCGATAATTTTTTCACCTTTCTTGTTGTTCATGAGGGTAGACAAAAGAGAAAGCATGCGAGTGTTTGACCTATTGACATAAGTAATTTCTAGTTTGTTTCATGCATCATGAGAGATAATTATATATGGTTGGACTAGTGGTGCTGTTTATTATGGATTGAATGACCAACAAAACAAATTAGTCTTGACTAAACCATAAGAGACTGTCCTAATCAGTTTAGGGTGAACATGTATAAGATCCATCAACATAACTGAGTAATCTATAACCAAAGAGAAAATTGCTAATTTATGATTTCCAAGATGCATAGCTTCCTCCATTCTTTGTCATCTTGAATGAAATATGTGATAAAGCATTCAGAGATATGAAATTAGCACCAAGAGATAAGAGATTACTTTGAATCTATGGAAAAGATGTCGATTTGTAACTATAGGAGCACCACTGATGAGACAAATGTCATGAGAGTTTGAAGAAGAGGGTAGTATAGACATGGGTTTTGATAGTTTGGCTAAGTGTTGCAAATAGAGATAGCTTCAGACATGTTAGAAGAGAAGGAGAAGATGACCAGGTATGTTAGAAGAAGAAGATGACCAAAAATCAAAATTTTCCAGTAATAGATTGCTCCAACACCTAAAGAATTTCTATGAAAATTGTGTTACCTTTTATTGATAGAATATGTTACAATATATAGTGATTCAGTTTCCTATAATTATGGACATGTAAGAGAAAATGGAATCACCCTGATTAAGGTGATTACAATCAAGGACATACAACTGACTTGTGCATAATTGATAATTACAAAAATCCTAATTTGGCGTGTTATCAGATTCCATAGAGATTAACCACCATCAGGTTTCTACTATCAACTCTAATTTTAAGCCTCTAAATCCCAAAATATTTGAGATTAAAATTAATTAAGCAATCACAATTTCAAAATTTCAAAAAAAAATTATTGAAGAACCACTCAATTTAGCATACCCTTCGTACAGCTGGGTGAGCATAAACCACAAACTGTCAAAAAAGTCCGACCAACGCTGATGACAAGTAAGACTAGACCGAAACTCTTGTGGGGGAAATAAGGCTCCTAACTCCTCCCCAAAAGTGAGTAGACTCACGGAACCAAAAAAAATTCCTGCAAAAAAAAATTCTTAGTTGGTTCAAACTCTAACCTTAGATTCATCTGCTTTAAGCCCAAAGATATAATCAACTGAGCTATTGCTCTGTGGTTAATCTAAACTCCAAACACTAAAATATAAACACTAAATTCTAACATTTTTTATGAGTTCTTAAACTCTAAACCTTTTTTTTATACTGAAAAATCTCCAGCTTAACATGCCAACTAGACAATTGGCCAAATCTAAAATAGGTATTGCCAAAGGGTCCTGTATTATCTTGACAAGTGGTTGAGACAAGATGAAGAAATAACGCCATAAATTGTTGGGCATGAGAGTTGAATCTATGACCTTCCACATTTGCAACGAGTTACCACAATTAACTTCACCATCCCAACTAAAGCTTCTTTGTTCCTAAACTCTAAACTAGGGATGTAAAAAATACTCATACCCTACGGGTATCCGCACAAACTGCCCCAAATCATACAGGTATTTCCATGGAGAAAACAACAGGGTGGGTATGGGGACAAAATTTTTTATATATATAAAAGGGGATGAGTTTGTTGAAATCAAATTTGCCCCATATCCGTATATATTATTAATTATATACGTTACTATTATTATTATTATTATTATTTATAAATTAACAAGAACACATCAATAAAAAAAATATAGAAATATATCATTTGTGTATATTTAATTTTTTAATAAATGTATTTATTTATTTATTTAATGGGTAATATACATAGTTATGAAACATATGAATTGACCAAGAATGATTTCGTATATAAGTTGCTATAATTTATTCTCCTCTCCCAAATAATTAAAAACATATCTATAATTTTTTTTATTGATTTACGTTTTAAAATTTATTAAAATTTTTATATTTATAGTTGGTGGGGCAGGTAAATAAGCAGAGATTCTCCATCCCAACGGGTACAGGAATAGGTCAAAAATTAAAATACTCCTGGGTATTTTACGGGGACGAATAAGAATTTTGTTAACAAGTACGGGGAAGGGGAAGGGGACCCCACCCCAAACCCGCCCCGTTGGCATACCTACTCTAAATTATAACTCATAAACCCTAAATCAAAAAAACATGTCATTTTGACAGATTTAGGGACTTAAAACTAGATGTATTTATATATACATATCTCAATAAAGACTTCATTAATGAAATAAATAAATATAAAATATACTCATAAAGTCATGAATGGCCTAGCATGATAGTATAGTATAGTGATCATAGCCAGCTTACAAGTTAAAACTATATTTAAGTATTTGGACGAATTTTGTTGGAGTCGAAAAGTAGGAGGAATAATACATCTTTTGGGGCTTACATTTTGGCCTCATGACCTGAAGTTCCAATCTATCTTTTAGTTATAATTCTTTCTCAAATGAAGACTTAATTAAGGATTAATATTAATCCGATTATATAATCTCATCGAGCATTCCCATGCATGACATCTTGTCGATCTCAAGGTGAGCAGAGGCTAGTGACAATGTGATGCCTCAACTTATAATACTTTAGTTATCAAAAAAAAATATATATATATATATATATATATATATATCAAAAACTTATAATACTTTCAACTTAGTTATATATATGTGCATATATTCCAAAGACAACAATAAATGAAAATGCCTACTTCGCTCTCGTTAGATCACAAAAACACATATAATATAGCCAAAATGGTTTATATATGAAGATATTTGTGTTGGGTTAATAGTTATAATTTGTTGTGTCATTGTGTGTTTAACTACATATATATTTACACACATATATATATAGAGAGAGAGATTATATAAATAGGGACCCAAATTTATCCAAAAGGCAAGAAATTAAAGTAAAGTTATAGCAAGGCAAAAGTAACACTCACCAATGCTTATATGCAGTTGTTAAAGGCACTAAAAAGCCTTTGCATCATCTTTTTTATGTGCCCAGAGATAATTCATTCTACTTTTCTTTTCTTCATGGAAAGAGGGATAAACCCAAAAGTAACAAAAAAAAGAGCCCTTTTGTTCCTAACAAGCTAGCTTGTTAAATATGTTGTTAATAATTAGGGTTGAGTCCCTTTATTGTATTTCATTAATACTAATCAGGCTTATCAAAAAAACGTTGTTGATAATTAAGGCCACACACACACACACATATATATATATGAAATATCATATATTGCAGTTAATTTGTTCAAGTATGTTTTAATTAAATGTACTAGACAATTAGCCCTATTAAAAATTAAATTTAATTAATAATATTCCTACCCCACAATCGTTGTAAAGAAAGTCAAAAAGATATTAAAAAAAATTCTTGGTTTTTTAAAGCAAATGTGGTCATTCAATTCAGTATAGCTAAATTGATTGTTTATATATATTACACACATATATATATATAAGGACCACAATGATTTACCGACAAGAGGAGGTCGAGCTATTAGGACCAACTTGCCTATCAGGATCAATTATTTTGCAGAATATTACTGTTGCATTGATTTAACTCGTAATCCATACTCACACCACAATGTACGCGTCTCTAACCACACAATATGTAGCTTAAACTATTTCAAATTGAGCTTCTTAACGTAGTGAAGTAGGAGATTAAATATCCTTTGTTAAACGAATATCATATTGTTAGTCCATAACATCAAAGCACGACCAACTTCATTAAACACAAGAGGACTATAACTAGATTGAAGTCTACTAATGGGCAATCTTTTCATCACCTTCAAAAACTAGGGCCATGTAGCTAGCGATACCAAATGGGCGTTGATAGCTTTAGCATTAAAGGAGATATAAACCCACATTAATCACATTGCCCCACGGGACCAATTGGAAGAATTATGTACTACCTCTTGATATTTATTTTATTGTTATGAGTATATGTTTAATTACACCAAAAGTGACCGCTAGTCATGTGATGACACGTGGCATGAGGGCCCACCTTTAAGTTTTTTCCAACAAATCTCAAGGCAACACGTGGCGATCTCGAGGTAAATTTTACACTAACCCCTTGTTGTTTTGCAAGGATTTTAACATTAAATTCAGAGATTGGTTACGAGAAATTGGAAGGTTTTCCAAATTAGGTGGGGCGGCTAAAATCTAGGGATGAATTTGTGTGTGTGTGTGTGTTATTCTGAAAAGGGGCATGTTGTTAGCAATTAATAAATATATGAGCTAGATAAGAACCAGAAAATGTAGAAGATGGTAGAGATAAAATCATCTATGCTCCTGATTCGTCTCAAAGACATCTTCAGCTATTATGATCAAACAGAAAGATAAAATTGAGGAACTCTTGCACTTCTACTACCATACAATTCCTCTAGAGCCATCCATGAAACCCGATTTAGAAACCATGACCTTCCTTCATGCTTAATCAATGGTGATCATCCATTATCGTAAACATCAATAATGTGCAAGAATCATGTTTCTCAGGGGGAGTGGGATGAACTTTGTGCATATAATGCCTCAACAATGTTAGAAAATAAGACTCGTGAATTGAATTAGCTGTAAGTGGTCTGTCAATATACAAAAACCTCATCTTCAAGGGAGAGTGAATGAGTAGCAGGATACAAAAACACACAATCTATCACTTCCTAATATGTCAAGATCATGCCACTAATTTAGGAGAAGTCATTCCACCAAGACATTTCAGAGGCATATAAGAAGAAGACACAGTAACAACAATCACCCCCATCAAACACAGACTCCGCATCTCATAACTTTATATTTTTCTAGCATGACCCCGGTCAACTATATTTAATCCAATTATATAAATTCAAACCTCCAGATTATTTCTTATGCGGTTGTTCTTATATTTTAGCTTGTAAAACATTTCTTTCTATGCTTTGTGTATTTTCAATAAAAACTTAGAACAATTCATGATATATTAATTTTCAGCCAATTCAATAGAAGTTTTACAATTCGATGTTAAATTTCTATTATCGCTTCTCTCGGTGCTATATAAATATTGAAGTTCTTTTCAGGAAGTTAAACCCCAAATCAATAATTTTGTGTTATCTAAGCTACATACAATTCTTTAATAGAAGGTCAGATTAACGCATAATCTCTTATCAATATTTAGAAAAACAACAAACTTGGTATGTTCGTAAATTTTGATTTATTAAAAACATCATTTCTATTCTCAGGAGGCAGAAGCGGCTGAACTTCTAACTAGAACATAAGTTACCGACATACTTGAGGTAGACTTGATTGGTGACAACAATATAATTTTACCTAATTTTGGTGATCAATTATATACATTCAAATTAAAATTGAAGGATTCACATTTCTAATTGATGGTTTTTAATGTATTTTTTATTGAAAACTTCCAATTAGTTTTGAAAAGGCCAATTAAATAGAATTCGAAATTAAAAAGTTGTGGTTCATGAATGGTATCGGTGAAGAAATATATTCAATTGTTTCAACAGTTTAAGCAAGCAAGTGAAGGAAATTCAATCAATCTAAATAGTAGGCATCGACTCTTTTATGCATATTTGGATGAACAACTCTTTCGTTCGACTGTACTGTACTGATCACATAATATCCGTATTAGAGTCTCCATTTTTTAAATTTCTTTTGATAATCGAGAACTGAATCAGACAAACTTGCTCTTTGGATTCGACTAGAGCCTAATTAAACTTAGGTCATTAGACCTACATGTACAAAAATTTCTCAATTGAAAACAAGGTGCGTGGTCACAAGAATATTACTTCTGAGGGGATCGAATTCAAGACTTTTCGAATACATATATACCGTTCGGCCTAGAGAAATTCATCATTTGGCTATCACAAGTGGTTCGGCCTCCTCTGATTTGGTAATGGCTACGGAGAGTCTGGACTGATTAAATTCACTTTGCATTTTGTACATTCAGCGCGTACATATGGGTTCTCACTACTGTCTATTGATGGCTGAAGCTGCCTTTCATTTAAGCGAAAAGACATATTTACCACTACAAACCCACTTCTCTCCGTTTTAATAAAAGGCAATTTTGTCTTTCTCACTGACTTCTTTTAGGATAGAACCATATGGTCCATATCCCTGTACCCCTGTGAGACTGCCCATAAATTCTCTCTCTCTCTCTCTCTCTCTCTGTCTCTCTCTCTCTCTGTGAATATCTCGCGTGAATTTGGGGAGAAGTTAATGATGAGTCTAAAAGTAACACAAACATGAAGAACAAAAGAATGATTAGTGAGAATAATTTAGATTTTTCATGATGATCACAATGAGTGGCTGTAACTTGGGTAATTATATATGTACAATCGTAAATATATATAGAGAGAGGAAAAACCTTCATGATTTGTTGAAAAGAAGCACCAAACCATAAATTTCAGTATATGTAAGAGTAGACAAATGCACACCTAACGCAAAATCTTCCCTTTTTGATCCTTCAGAGATAGAAAAGAAAAAGATTGGTAGTAAAAAAAAACAAAGAGGAAGAATCAAGTCTCAAAATTTGTTTTACTTTTTTTTTTTTTTGTTTCCCTCTCTCTCTCTCTCTCTCTCTTTTTTTCAATTTTTCTATACCTTTTCCCACCCCAGTACTACCCTACTCTCCACGTCCACAAAAGAGAATTAACATCTTCTCTCCCTCTCCATCCCTATATCTCTATCCTCAAGTGTCATTTTCTCACATATACTTCACACAAAAGAAACAAGCATTGATCACTTCATATACCTTGTAATTTATTCTCTTTTTCTCTCTCCCTGCAAAAATCTCTCATTTTCTTCTGCAACTACTCTCCCTCAATTTGATCCTCCCAAACAAATTAAACAAAACCCAGAAAAATTTAACCCTAATAATTCAAAACCCATCTACCCAGATCCCTTAACAAAAACAATCCTCAACACATACATGATTCTATTACTACACCACTCATAGCAAAAGAAGAGCAAAAGAGAGAGGATCTTGTTCTTGTTGGGGGTTTTGGTAATTAGACGAGATGGAGTTGTTCCCAGCACAGCCAGATTTATCTCTACAAATCAGTCCACCAAACAGTACTAAACCCACATCAACATGGAGAAGAAGCAGCACTACTACTGAAGAAGATATGAATTTGGGGTTTTGGAAGAGAGCTTTGGACTCAAGAAGCACTAGTATTTCTTCAATGACCAAACGAGACACCACCAACACTACTTGTTTTGATCTCTCACTCTCTAATACTAATCTCTCAAGGGTTTCTTCAGAGTCCAATAACTCCAATCAGAACCAGCATTTCCACACTCTTAATGCTAACAACAATCTCTTCCAAACAAGCCACTGTTTTCCTCCCCAAAATCATCAATTCCAACATCATCCAATACTCTTTCAACATCAACAACAAGAAGGAGGGTTGAGTCAAGAATTTGGCTTCTTGAGACCCATTAGAGGAATTCCTGTTTACCATCAAAACCCCCCTTCTCCTAATCCATTCCCATTTGTGAAACAATCTTTTGACACAACTTGTAATTCTCAATCTTCTCCTTCTTCTATTAGCACTAATTGCCACAATAATTCAAGTGGTCCTTATCATCACCATCATCAACCTCATATGACGAGATCAAGATTCATGTCAAGGTTTCCGGCTAAGCGAAGCATGAGAGCACCGAGGATGCGGTGGACAACCACACTCCATGCTCGCTTTGTTCATGCTGTTGAACTCTTGGGAGGCCATGAGAGTAAGTAGATTGGTTTTTTTTCTTTTTTTCTTTTTCATTTCTCCTTTTAAATTTATTCCTTCAATCTTTTAATCTTACACTTTTATTTATCTTTACATATATCTCTTTCTTTGTGCCACCACATATATATGTACATATCAAAAAAATGGGAATTGAGAAAGAATTTTTTCTTTCTTTCTTTGTTATCTCTCTGTTGTGGGCTTTAGGGGCTACACCCAAATCAGTTCTTGAACTCATGGATGTCAAAGATCTCACCCTGGCTCATGTTAAATCTCATTTACAGGTAAATTAAGTAATTAGTTATTCTGTTAATTGTGTGAAGTAGAAGTTAATTCTTTAAAAAGTTCGGAAGTTTGTGTTTTTAAAAGTGTAAATGCATTATTTTAGAGGACGTGTTAATTCATATATATAGAGAGAGAGAGAGAGAGAGAGATATGAGTGTGTAGATTACAAATTCCAATGTTTCCCTGCAGACTCAAATTCTTTTTTCAATTATAGATCTGATGCTTCTGCTAGCTAATAAACAGCTTTTCAACTTTGAAGAATGAACCAACTCTACAGAGAGAGAGAGAGAGAGAGAGAGAGAGAGAGAGAGAGAGAGAGAGAGAGAGAGAGAGAGAGAGAGAGAGAGAGAGAGAGAGAGAGAGAGAGAGAGAGAGTACTATAGCTATTGATTCCAGCAAACAAGTAAGACAAAGCCCGATGAATTAAATTTTAAATATAAAAGTGTGTGTGTTGATAGCAAAGCCAAGCGAAGACAAGTAAGTTTTACACACTAACTTCTCTTTATTTTTTTATTTTTGGGGTGTGTGTTCTAGAGGAGAACATTTTGTGGAACAAGAAAATTGAAAAAGAAAGAAAGTACAAAAACGCCATCATTTCTCAATGATGGACTTTCTAAGATAGGTTAACTTAACCATGCTTAACTTAACTACGGTTAGTCATCATATACATGCATGCATGTCCATGAATATATATATACACACACATACATACAGAGCTGGGCATAAATGCTTGTGTGTTTGTGTGGTTACATTTATGTTTATCGCCTACTTTTTACAGTTTGTCCTCGCACAGCAACTGTTGTCGCCAGTCTTATAGATAACAGTGCAATTTGTTTCTTTTATTGTTTTACTTGCTCATTATTTCCTTATGCGTGTGTGTCACCACAGTCTTATAGATAACTCTCATAACATGATAGCTCAGCCTCATTTGTGTAAACAATACTGCAAAATTGTTAATTATGTCTAAAACTGACATTATCTTCTAAATATATATTTTAATTTCAGATGTATCGGACAGTTAGGAACACGGATCGAGCCGCAGCTTCTTCAGGTTAGTTATTTAATTCTGGTCACACGCACACACACATATATATAGAAGACAAATTTCAACATTTTTTTGTGTGTCATGGACAGATGTGTTTGATAATGGATCATCTGGAGACACATCAGAGGATATAATGTTTGACATTCAGAACCAAAGGAGGTCTGATCAATTACCAACTACTCCACAAGGAAGACTGGATAACCAGGACAAAGATTATCATGGCCTCTGGAGTAATTCTTCAAGGTTAGTATATATATATATATATTTCTGTCACTCTTTGCGTTCTCTTTGTGCCCTTTGTGAATCTTTAGTTGGTTATGTACTGCATGCTTGATAGAAAGGAATAAGAGGACAATTTCAAAAGAAAACTATATATGATCGCGAGAATCAGACATAAATATTATTTCTCATCTAGTGAAATCACATATAAGAAGAACTTTCATGATTAGGAGAACAACTTCAAGCAAGAAAGAGCAATCTATAAGAGAGCGGCTAGAAACAACACCAAAAACTATGACTAGCTCATTTTAGGTTGAAAAATACTAGAACAATACATATAGACCATTTTTGTTCATCATATAGAAAATCTCATTTTTCTCTTATAATTTTTTGCTGGAACTACGTGAGTAGATTCCCTAAACTTGGGTCTGGTTTTATAAACGCCATCTTTTGGGATAATCTTAACAGACAGAAAAAATGTCTGTGCAACAAAATCGAACTTTGGGGATCGTCTTTAGGCATATTTCTCTCTCTTTTAAAATTATTTGCCATCACACCTAGGAAATTTAGGTTAAATGCCATCTTAGAAGATAATTCTTTAGTTTTAAATCCTCTATCTTTACACTCATGTGTGTATGCGTGTGTTTATCTCCCCATGCACATATAGATGGATAGATATCTACATGCAAGAAATCACAAAAAGTTTTTTTGTGACAGTCTTGAATGTGGAGAGCACTGAAACACCATTATAGGGTAATTATGCGCATCATCTTTCTTAGTCCTAGTAGTGGGTGAAAAGCAAGTTAAAAAGAAACACCGCCCATTCTCCCAATTCCAAGACACAAAAATTGAAATATATATACATATCCCCTGATTAAAATTGGAGAGATCCCTTTCCTCTGGATTTTGAGGGGACCTATCATCTAATTGAATGGGACCCACGAATAGAAAACTTAGTGTCAAAGCTACAGCTAACAAAACCCTACCAGGGCCCCATTAGTGAAAATCTTGGTGCTAAAGGCCTAAAGCTATACATGCACTATATATGAAACTTCCTTTGTAAAAGATCTCTGCTTTAATGTGTTTTATTGGTAAATGTGCTCTCAAATGGTGGGTTGCATTGCATGTTGCATGGATGGATTTCAACTTTATTTATATTTTCCAATCAATAGCACATAAATGTTATAAAGTGAAGCACTGTAAACAGGACAGCAAAAGATTGCTTCTTTGTATCAGCTTTTTTTCTTAAAACTCTTATTGCATGAATGCTAATGCAGTGCATGGCTTCCCACTGATGTGATATATTCTCTCAATGTGTTTTTTTTTTTTTTTTTTGTTTGGTTTTGTTTTGTAGCAGAGAAGCTTGGCTGCATGGGAAACGAAATGATTCTGTTTCAAACATGCCATCTCTTGAGGTACTACTTTATACAATCTCACTATATAGGGAGATTAGATATATTATTTCCCATTCTGTACCTGGACTTGAAACTAAACTGGTTTTGGGAATGAGTGAGAGAATTATTAAAGCCATTAATTGTGCAATTTTTGAAAGCAGAAAAAGGCAAGGGCCTTTCAAAAGCTGTTTTAGTCATTAATGGGGTAATTTCGTCATTTTACAAGTCAAAAGTGTACAAACTCTATGTAAATTTTTTATGGTCTATACAACCTAAAAAGCCTATGAGTCCTGCTTGAACCATTATTAGGTCAAATTTGCATTGTATGCAATCTGTTCAAGAACAATGATTATAGTGGACAAACTGTGGAGCAGTGCTTGTTTGTGTGATGAGTTCTCTTTTCTTTGATAAATATTCTATTATTCTCTGAGTCAATCTATGTCCTTTGATTTCCCCAGTCTTCACACACTTCTCTTGTGTGCTAAGTTCTTCTTTTAGTTAATTTATTGCCTTGCTTTTTCTCTTCTTTTGGAGATTTCTATTAATGTTCAATTTTAAAATTTTGTCACTTCTTTCTGAAATATATACAGAAGGACTTGGATCCTAATATGTGCTTAAGCTTTGAGAGGATATCACCATCAGATGTAAGCTCTTCACCAAATCCTTCAGGGACGACAAGCCCCATGAGGCCCAATTTGGAGTTCACATTGGGGAGGCCAACATTGATATAATATGATATATATATATATATATATATAATTAATTTTTGGTTATATATATATATATATATAATTAATTTTTGGTTATATATATACATGTCAATTTGGCTACTACTATAATGTAGTATGTGAAACTCATTTTGAAATGATGATTATTTATGTATATATCTCTGGAGGAAGAGAATCGATTAGGTGCCCCAGCTGAGAAAATCAGAGAAAAAAAGAAGAAAGAAAGACTGAAAGAGAGAAAAAGAAAGACAAGGAGACAAGAAAGACAGAAAGCAAACAAAAGGAGAGAACGGGTTGGGGAAAAAAATAAGAGCAAGTCCTTCCTAATTCCTTTACCCTGTCAAGCTGTTGTGTGTGTGTGTGTGATCCAAATCCCATAAATATTATTTATTATTATAATTTTGTTACTACGTAAATATAAAATCTAATTGTTTTTTCTTTTTATAAATTTCTTTAGATCTTCAGTTGTTCTATATATATATAAGATAGATAGAGAGAGAGAGACTATTAACTATATGAAATGATCCCTGGTAATTTTAACGGAGCACTTAATTATTATTAACATTTTTATTTAAAGTGACTTTTTCCCTTGCCTAGCAAGTTTATTAGGTTTCAATATTCTCTCTCTATATATATATACATGTATAAATATATATATATATATATATATATATATATATGTATATATATATTCATTCCTAGGCTTTGTCGCCACATGTTTAATTCCTTTATTCGCTTTTTCAACAAAGGGAAAAGGGGAGACATGAATGCATGATCATCTACTAAAGAAACTAGTTAGAAAAATAAATTAAAGTTGCAGGGTGTGTCAAAAAGAGGAAGATCATATACTATTATATGAATGTGTCAAGCCAATGCATATTACTTTGATTTTCTGATTCTGTGTGTGTTTGTTTGTGGCACAAACCGCTATTAACTTTTGTCATTTGCACTTTTATACTTTGCTTTTCATAAAGATGAATTTCAGTTTTGAAATTTGGAATTTAATCCCACTTCATGAAGGAACCTTCCATGAAACTTCTAACTAATATAAACTAATTATTATATATAACAATTTAAGGAGAATTATGATAGGGAGGTGTTGCGTTCGGTTTTAATGTTTTTAAAAGTCCTGTTTTACTCTCTCTTTTTAGGTTCTTGAATATTTTTAGTTTTGATTTTCTATTTTCTCTTGTTTTGTAACCTCGGTTTTCCTCTTCTAGTTATAAGTGAAGTTATTTATAAATCTATGAAACATCCTTCTTTAGAAAAATAAAAATAAAAATAAAAAATGAAGGGAGAAGCTATGGAGAAGTATATGGAGAAGAATTAGTTGAAAAGACAATTAACAACATGTATACAATATTGCAGTATGAAATTCCTTCCAAGATTTTGTTTCATAATAGTTATATACGTGTCTTTGTGTGGTCGTGGATCACTTCACGGACTGAATTGCACTGTGTCACCTAACCAATTAACTATTCGATTTGAAAATAAAGAAAATCACTTTCACTATGGTCTAGCTAGTAGCTGTTTAACATGCTAATTAAATGAAAAAAAAAGATGGGCATAAATATAATATGAATTAGGTTTTGAATGGGTCATTGTGTCACCCTTTCTTCTCAATTTATTTATGCATGGGAGAAAGCCTCAACGTCTTTCTTGGGAGAGATTTGTGCATAAAGATCTCGCTTTTGGAGGCAAAAGAGAAAGTGAAAGGTAGGGCATAAAATTCAAAGTGAAAAGATATGCAACAATAATTCATTTTTAATCACCTTTTTTTGTTAGCTTATTAGGTTAGATGAGGCATTAGTTAGTTGCACGTATAATTTTTTCTTTTTTCTTTTTTCTTTTTTCTATATTTTTAAAAAGAGTGGTTTAAGACAATGCGTTAAAATCCCGGACAACGAAAGTTAGGGAATAACCAACTTTCCATTTAATTTCTCACCTTGTAGTATTACGTAACCATGCATGACACGATTTGCGCAAATTAGTTTAAAATTTTTAGGCTCAATTCACAGAAATCACTGGTGCTTTTAGACCGTTTCTAGATGCATCTCGGTAGTTCTAGAAGTTTAAAAACACCCCATCCTGAGTCAGTCCTATTCTTTTTCAAATTCAAAGTGGTACATTATTGCCTTTTTTTGGGGGGGGGGGGGGGGGGGGGGGGGGAAGGGTTGAGGCTGAGGGAGGGAAGAGGAAGATGGGGAGGGAAGTACTTAACTTATTTTCTAGAGTTGTCAAAATTGGTCGAAATAATCGAACCGATCGGGCGGTTCTTGTTTTTCTAAATTAGGAAAACCGATTGTTTGATTTTATTTTCATATAAAAATTTAAAACAATGAAGAAAATTGATCCATTAAAATTGAACCGACCGAATTAATAACATATTAATATTACATATATAATTTTATCATATATATAAGTTATTAAATAAATCTGGGCCATTGATATAAAGAATCAATGGCCCAGACTTAAAGGCTAAAATTGACTACTTAAATATAAAGGTTAAAGTGGACTACTTAAATATAAACAATGAAGTTCACTTTTCAAATTTTTAGCTCATGTATATGTGTTATTCGAAAATCAGCAGGAAAACGAGAAGTCTGAGGCATGTCGTCATGATCCTCAAGGATTTTTTGGGGTACAATATCCTCCAGGATTCAACAGATACTTCCAAAATGAATCAGGTACCAGGAACAACACAGAACTATTGCAGCAATAGCGTGAGGCAGAGAGGAAGAGAATTTTGGGTGTAACCAAAACTGATGTGAGGCTGTGTATTTATAGTACCAGTGTTGTAACTAGTTAAGAGAGATATCAGAGAAGAGTTGAGGAGATAGTGGAATAGCCAACATTTTTGAACGTGTAGACAAGTTGCTTGACAGTGGCGTAAGAATAGGTCTTCACAAGTAAGAGAAATTTTATTCAAGACTTGTTCAAAAATGTAAAATAAAATCTGGAAATAAGAAACAAAACCATAGCTAAAGCCCAAGCTTGGCGCGCGGGGGAAAATCCACCCATTTCACTTTGGTTTGGGCCATTCGGCTTTACTTTTTACGCGCGCAAGCCCATTACGATGACCTGTAGTCCATGGTTGTTGGTTTACTTATAAACCATATCACAAGTTTAGAATTCTTCCATGTAAGACACTTGCTTTTGAAATAAACACAACAATCTCCCACATATTTCAAAAGTTTAGGGAAAGAAAAGGTTATGTTATTGCTGGATTTATTATCATGGAGGCAAATGCCTCGAAACTAGTTGTTTAGAACATTAAACTAGTTCCAGAATAAATAAGGTATAACTCACAAGGTTTTGGTAAAACTAATAGTTTTTTACCAAAGACCTTTATTGTAAGTCATAGACCATATCAATCACATTACACCCCCAAAAATTCATGTTGTTCATTGCGATTTTGCGCTAATGGGTCATGTGCGTGCCTGAAAGTTCATGAGTGCTCTAGAGATTCTGCCAAAATCTCATAGAAGTTGCCCCACTTCACACTCATATAGTTGAATTTCTTATCAAACACACCGTAAGGGTTTAGTTAGAGGATCGACCAAATTCAATTATGACTTCACATAATCAATGGATATTATTCCATATTTTAACAGTTTTTTTACCATGTCATGTCTCAGACGAATATGTGTACTCTTTCCATTAAAGGACTTATTCTTTGCAATTGCTATTCTAGATTGATTATCACAATGGATAGACACCGATGGTGTTGGTTACAAACCTAATGGTATTTAGTCAAGAGGTTTTTTAACCACTCAGCTTCACCACCAACCAACTCTAGAGCTACGAACTCTAATTCCATAGTTGATCTAGAAATAATGGACTACTTAGCTGATTCCCAAGTTATTGCAGCTCCTCCAAGAGTTAAGATGTAACCACTACTGGATTTTGTCTCATTTGAATCAGAGATCCAGTTAGCATTATTGTATCCTTATAATGCTGCGGGAAATCCACTATATATAATACCATAATTCATGGTATCTCACAAATATTTCATTAGTCTATTTAATGCAGATCAATGCCCTGAGTTGAGATTAATTTTAAGTATATTTACTCAATCTACACAGTGCATATGCAATATCAGGTCTTGAAAAATTCATCAGATGCAACAGACTCCCAATAAGCTAAGCATACATGCACTGAGCAATGGGATCAACATGATTTTTCTTTAATTGAGTGTTACTATCATAAGGAGTACTGTCAAATGTCACCTCAAAATTTTCAAACTTCTTTAGAAGTTTCTCAACATAATGTTCGTGCGACAACATTATACCACCATTTCTCCTTATGATTTTAATACCCAATATCACACTTGCTTCATCCGTGTCTTTCATGTCAAATTGTGAAGCTAATAACTTTTAGTACTATGCACTATTTTAGTGCCACATATAAGTATATCATCCACATAAAGAGAAATAATAACACATTTATGATTAATCACTTTACTATAAACACATTTATTAACACCAGCAGATAAAAATCCATCATGCAAGATAACTTAATCAAATTTTTCATGCCACTGTTTTAATGCTTGTTTTAGGCCATACAAATACTTTTTCAACTTACAAACTTTCTTGGCTAGATATAACAAACCTTCATGTTGCACCATGTAAACCTCTTCGTCTAAATCACCATTTAAAAACATTATTTTAACATCTATTTTGTGTATAACAAGTTTATAAATTGATACCAAAGCTATTAAAACACAAATTGAAGAAATTTTGGTAACAAGAGCTAAAGTATCAAAATAGTCAATATTTTATTTTTTGAGTAAAACCTTTTACTACTAATCTAGCCATGTATTTTTCAATCGAACCATTAGGGTTAATTTTTCTTTTTAAAAATCCATTTGCAAGAACTTGGTTTAGCTCTTGGTGGTAAATCAACAAAATCACAAGTGTGATTTTGCAAAATTGAATCAAATTCAATTTTAATGGCATTTTCCCAAAACGCGGCATCACACGAAGAGATAGCATCAAAGTAAGTCAGCAAGTCATTATTAACAAGATAAGTATAAAAATCATTTCCAAAAGAAGATTATTTTCTTGGTCTCTTACTCCTTAATTCCTCTTTAGATGTTACATCAATAGTATTATTCACAGGTGCATGAGAAATTTTATCAATCAATGGATATATGTGTTCAAAAAATTTAGCATTTTTTGTCTCAAATATAGTATTGCAATCAAGAACATCACTTTCAAAACAATAAATCTATATGCAGCACTATGTTCAGCATAACCAATGAACATGCAATCAGAAGTTTTCGAACCAATTTTCCTTTTCTTAGGAACTGTCAAAATTACCTTAACAAGACACCCCCATACTCTCAAATATTTTAACATGTATTCACCACCTCTATCAAATTTGACTCCTTTAGTCTTTTTACTTAATTGGTTTTCTACCTCAACTTTGTAAAGCAAAAAATACATCAAAAGCATCATCTTTATTTCTAAGCAAGTATACTTTTGTATATTTAGAATAATTATCAATAAAGGTTATATAATATCTTTTACCACCTCTAGTCATGATTTGTTTTAAATCTCCTAAATTTGTATGAATTAAACTTAGTAACTCATTTTCTGTATTTACAGATGGACATGATATTTTAGTGGATTTGGTCTTAGGACGTATTTGACATTTATTCATACAAGTTGCAAAATAAGATATTAAACCAAGTGTTTGCATTTTCTTAATGTACCCTAAACTACCATGTCCTAATCTAGCATACCATAAATCAATAGAGTCAATCAAGTAAGCAAAAGAAGATGCATCATTCTTATTAAGAACATTGAGTACAAAACATCCCTAATTACAATAACCCTTGCCCAAAAATTTATTATTCTTGGTCATTATAATAGTGTCAGATTTAAATGACACTTTTAACCTAACTTTTCCCAATAGACTTACAAAAACTAAATTTGCTCTTATGCCAAAAAATTCCCAGAAGTCTGTTTCAACTAGACTTTGCCTTTCCCTAGAACTTTTGCAATTCTAGAGTCTCTATGGTTGGCTACCTCATTCTCATCCTCTACCAAGGTATACAAATAAAATGCATCTTTACAAGAACATGTGTGCTTAGTAGATCCAAAGTCTACCTCCTAATCTTTAATATTACCCCCTAAGTAGGCTTGAGAAATAATTGCAGCAATGGCATCATCTCCATCAACCAAGTTTGCACTTGGCTTAGGAGGATTATTATTTCTGACTCTCGACATTGAAAAGCATGGTGCCCAGGCTTCCCACAAACAAAGCATGTACCTTTTGGTTTAAAAGAAGGGTTATTCACCTTGGGTTTGTAATCACGAGAATTGTTTTCGTATATCTTTTGTTGACTTTTGCCTTGCACCCAATTTTCTTTTGATGCCATCACTTTAGCTTTGATAGTTTTGATCTCCTTTCTATGTGTTTTTTCAATCATGATGTGGGTGATCAGATCGTCTAAGGATAGCTATTTATGTTTATGCTTCAATTGTTGCCTATAGTTGCTCCAAGACTCCGGAAGCTTCTCAATCAACACTCCAACTAGGATTTCTTCAAGAAGAACGATTTTTTCTACCTTCCAATCTTCTAACAGTTTGTGGTATTCATTGATTTGCTGGTTCATTTCCTTGTCATCCATCATCTCCCAACGATAGAAGTTGTCTATCACAAATTTTTGTTTTCCAACATCTTCAGTAGTGTATTTGGGAATCAGGAAATCTCAAATTCCCTTTGCTTCTTTGTAACTACAATAGACATCGAATAAGTCATTAGTAAGACAACTCAGAATGGTGTGTCTATATACCTTATTTCCATCAATCCATTGTTTTGTTATGGGATCCAGTTTGGGGGCTGATAGGACCCAGGCCACTCAATGCATGCCAAGAGTGCTAAAGGCTCTGTCCCTCCATCTCTTGAAGTTGTCACCTCTAAACACTTCAATTTTGGAGACGTCGGGAAAAGGCTTGAGTATGGAATGATTGTAGTAGCTGGAGGCTAAGGAGTAGTCGGTGTTGTGGCATTAGCAGCAGAGGCGTTAAAGAAAACAGTAACAATGACAGGTGCAACAACATCATTGGAGTTTCAATAGTAGCCATATTATCCTTGAGATTGTTATTCAAAAATCGATAGGAAAATAAAAATTCTGAGGCGTGTCATCATTATCCTCAAGTATATTTTTGGGGTACAGTATCCTCCAGGATTCAACAGACTCTTCCAAAATGAATTGGGCAGCAGGAACAACACAGAACTATTGCAGCAATAGCTTGAGGTAGAGAGGAAGAGAATTTTAGGTATAACCAGAACTGATGTGAGGCAGTGTATTCATAATAGCAGTGTTGTAACTAGTTATGAGAGATATCCGGGAAGAGTTAAGGAGATAGTGGAACAACTAACATTTTTGAACGAGTAGATTAGTTGCTTCACAGTGGCTTTAGAATAGGTCTTCATAGTAAGGGAAATTTTATCCACCACTTGTTCAAAAATGTAAAATAAAATCTAGAAGAAAAGAACAAAAATCGGGCTAAAGCCCAAGCTTGTATCTCGTGCACGGGGGGGGGGAGAATACACCATTTTCACTTTGGTTTAGGCCATTCGGCTTGGCCCTATATGCGCACGAGCTCATTACCATTACTTTTTGCTCATAAGTCCATGGTTGTTGGTTTACTTTTAAACCATATCACAAGCTTAGAATTCTTCCATATGGGACACTTTCTTTTGAAATAAACACAACAGTATGTTCCCTTCGATAGAGTTTTAGTTCCATTTACCATGATTTTGCTGCACCATATCTTTTGCTAAGTGAGAAACTAACCGTAGCATATGCTTTTAGTTAGTGTAGGCATATCTTGGTGCTCTTGTACTTGTTTGTTGTGATCTTGTTGGTCTGATATGGACTTTGGTGGCTGCGTAGGTTAGGATTTCTCCTTCCCCACATCTTCAATTAAAAACGATTACCTACCTTGCAAATTAGCGTCATTGTTTGGATGTTTTGTTTCTAGCATCATTCTTATCAAAAAAAAAATCCTTAAAATATTTGTTGATGTAATTTCATTAGCATTGTTTAGCATTTTACTGATTAATTACAAGTTTTGATTCTTAGTTTATGATTAATTTCTAGTTTTTTCTATAGAATGGAAACTTCTTTATTTTAGGTATGTGATATGTGATATTAGATATAAAAACTTGTTTACACACAATAGAGAATTGATGTAGTTTTTTTACAGCTTGCATATTGTTCTTGGCTTCTTGCTCTGACTATCTCAAATGGCTAAAGAGATAGAAATGGAAACTGTACGTAGAGCAGGAGGTGGATATGATAAACTCTTCAAATTCAACTGATCTGGATGGTACAGTTAGTGAATCTAACCCAACTTCTAGAGAAAAAATCGTTTGTGGGATCATTTTGATGTGCTTGTTAAACAAATTGGTAGACATACATAGGGCATTTTACAAGTATTGTAATAAAAATTATGTTTTCGTTTGCATCTGCTAAAGCTGTTGACTTGTGAACATTTTGTATGCTTTTGATGTGAACATTTATGCTAAAACTAGCTGGTTGTTGTATTGGTAGTAGTACTGTGGTGTTCTAGCACTATTGGAATGTTGGAAAATGAAATTATTTTGATCTAATTTTGGTATGTATTTGAATTGTTGAAATATGAAACGATTTATTGATTTGTTTAATTATTGGATTTGGCTATTTGCAACTGCTGAAGAATGGAAACTACTAGATTTTTATTATGAGGTCAATTAATCCATTTCTTGTTTAAAAAACATTGTTATTTTTGTATTGTCCAAAAAAAATGGTTGGAGAAAGAAATATTTTTTGAAGTAAAAATTTAGTTTCTTTATGAAATTGTACAATATTAGGGATATCTTCAGGCAAAATATCACATAAACTATATATGAAATAGAATAAATAATGGAGAATGATAAATAAATCCATACCTACAAATATAGGTTGTCAAATTACAAAACACAATCAATATGTGATAAATAATGTCAGAGTTTAGGGCCGGTCGGCCGGCCTAGGCGACTGCTTTGGAGAAAAAAAAATTAGTTAAATAGAGATGAGAGTGGAGAATGGAGAGAAAATGCAAAATCGTAAAAACAACAAATATGTAGAGCTGAAGAAGAAAGGGTCCAGACTAGAGGCCCATTAGTCGCGAGTTTTGCTTGCTGAATCGAAATTGTATGGGACTTTGGTCTTCACTCACTCGTTTGGTCAAAGCCTCCTCCTCCTCGTCCGCCCTATGGCACGGTGTCGCCCTGCTGCGGACTAGTTACTGGTTAGGTAATTAGTTTAGTACAATAATACTCTGTCGAACTAAATCTGCCAATATCTTAGTATACTTAATTTAATTTCTAGTCAATGAGACAATTAATTATACCAATAATACAGGATGCACGAGTAGTTGAGATTCAATATTAATCCTTGTTAGAGCATCTCCAACAAAAGATCGGAAATGAGGCTACAAATCGCCAACCGTCGATTTGCATCCCGAAATTGTCAATTTTGTTAAGCCAACAACAGTCGCAACATAGGTCACAAATTTGTGACTCCAATCTCGGTTCCCAAATATACGACTTCGCAGTGACAATAATCGGAGATCGCAAATTGACGCGCGAACTGGGCAACGACTATAAACAATGAGCAGGAACCCTCTGTCCTCAAACATGTTAAAAACATCTACCATTTAGGTTTCTTTCTACAGTGAGGGCTTTGATTCTTAGGTGATCTCTTATAAACCGACATAGTTTCCTCCTTCAATTGTCCTTTCTGCAGATCCAAAGCCTCAACTACACATTGTTTCTAGGTATGTTGATTTTGTGTTTATGATCTAGTATTTTTGATTTGTTGGTGTGGTGCTTCCCATCTGCCATTTTTTGTTCTAACTGAGATATGGATGTTCTGATCTGGTGTTTGAAATATTTATTGGGTCTTTGATCGTTGCACGAAGAGGATTTACTTTGATCTACTTAATTTGTTTAGTTTGTAGTATTCTAGATCTGTATGACAAAGAAAATGAAATGTTAAGCGGAGCTTGCTACTTTCATTTTGATAGGAATAGCCCAACCTCTTTCTTTGAAGGTTTTCAAGGCATGCGATAGCATATTGAAGCTTTGCTTCCAAAACAGTAGAAGTTCTGCAGCTGATGAAAACAATTAAGGGATGCGATAGCATATTGAATGGGAGCTCCAGTCCTCCATGTGTCTCCCAGTTGTCTATTAGTGTTGTTTTCGGTGTTGGTAAAGAGAGTTCTGCAGTTTATGAAAACAATTCAGGAAAAAAACAATGCTACTCGTTGTTAATGTGGATATGCCTCTGTCTACATCCACATCAAACTTTGATCTCCTCTTGACTTCTACATCTCCAGCATCTGCCTCAGGTGTTTATTCCTCAGCTTCAGACCCGGTGTTGGCACCAACTATTAATAGAAATAATAGAAATATCATGTGGAAAAAAAATGGAAACCCAATTTACATACCCATTGTTGGAGTCGAAAAATGAAAAGTGATATGCAGACTACTGTTCAAGTATGCAAATTGTTTTTTACATACCCATTTTGTATCCTTGTTGTTGGAGATGCCCTTAGCATTCATTCTTATGTCAAACTAATAATGTTATGATTTTAGATAGATCCGTTCACTAATTCTCTATAAATTAATGGTTCTAGGAGTAAGGGTTTAAAATAGGCTTGAGTTCATTTAGTGCAACCCTAACGTAAAACATAAATGAGTAACATTTACCCAAACTTTTTATTGTGATAAAGATAAAGTTGAAGCGTTTGTTGCACGTGTGAACAAAAGGGCATAAATACGATGATGCAAAATCCATGGTCACCATGCTAGGATGATATGTGAGTCTATTATTTGGATGATTTTGGATCATTAATCAGATCAGAATCCAATAATATTAATGGAGAAAATTACTAAATACCCACATTTTTTTACGATCAGAACTCGCGACTACTACCAAATATACCAGGTAAATCTATTGGCAGACGGAGACGCGTGCGGGTAGGAGGGATCTTTAAGGACTCGCCGCAAGAAGGCCACATTTGCATGGTCTTTATAATTCTAGTAATAGATCTATTGGACCCGATTACTAAACAGTGAGTTTTTTGGGTTTAGTTAAAAGAGATGGAGAAGTTAGATAGTCTTGTTAATTAAACATAAGACCTTAAACCAATATAAGGTCATCGATCTCCTTTTCATAATTATATGATATGGTCGAGACTTGAGAGAGATGCATTACTAATATAAGATGAGGAAAACAAAGTACATCTTATAGTATGCAGTCGTTTCAATATATGGTCACAATTGTGTTCAATTAATTGCGTGAGAACCAATGGAATCAAGTAGCTAATCTTAAATGTCGTAGTATGTAACTTTGTGGGCTGCTGCAATCTAATGGAATTACCCTTATCTGGCAGAAAGTTCACTTGGTGCAATTCTAGGATTATGAGTCGCATTGATATGGGTTGTCTTGGCCTTGGGTTAGTTACTTTGAGTCCGGTTGATTGAAATGACACTATTTCCTATCTCATATTTTGAAGTTTTCTAAATGTATATACTTTGAACTTCTCTCAGTATTTTGGAGACTGGCTTTTGAATTAGTCTTGGTAATTTACATGGTCTTTAGTTGGACTTTGTTTATGCTTCGAGCAAACTAGGATAAGTATAATTTATGGATTAAGCATATCCTATATAACTTTGAGCTATGAAATTAGTTGTTTTGGTTGAGATAATGAAATTGGATTTTTTTAAAAAATTGGGGGAGTGGATATTGGTTGAACATGATTGGAAATATTGAAGTGTTTGAATTTTTTTGAACTATTGAAGACCTAATTTTGGGATTCACGTTGGTGCATCGTTATGCTGTCGAAATTTTAATAACATGTTAGTAGTAATTGGGACACTTTGGAAGATTCTAAGTAGGCACTTTGCATTTTGGTTTAGGAGACTAGTTGTTCGGTGAAATATATGAGTATTGAAGGAAGAGGATTGTGTTTTGGTTGCTTTTACCAAGTGAATGAATATATGACTATTCTGATACATTGAACCCACACCCTTATGACCCTGCGTGATGTTCAGCTTTTTGTTATCTGCCCTGTCTGTTAATTGTTGAGGTTTTATTTCGATTATCGCTTAATTACCTTTTTTTATGCAGCTATAGAATAATACATTATCTGGGATAAGTTTTGAGTCATCCATTTCTTATGCGAGTTGATCTTACCAGTATTCTGAATTTGACTCTGTTCCAATGTTGATTCTGATTCTATTCCGACTACTAGTTGATTTGACTTTCGAAATATCTTATTCTGATTCTAGACTTGAGAAGTGGTTTATGTTTGATTATTATTTGATTCATGATTATCTACTACTATAGAGTGACTATCTGTCAGTATCTTATACGCTAACAACAGTAAATGTTAGCCTTGGTGCACGCACCATGGTATCCTTAGCTAGCAAAGGTGATGCTAGCCACCAATGTAGACCAACACGTGGTGATCCGTTATGATGGGACAGTGATGTGTGCTCGATTCTATATGACATGATATCTATTTTGATTATGTATGATGGTCCTCTATCTGATTCTGTCTATTATGAATTTTGTTATGACTATGGTACCGTTGATCTGTATTTGTTTACTTGTCCCCTTTGTATCGCTTAAGTCATTATTTATTCACTGAGTCTTATGACTCGCTCCTCATTTGTTTATATTTTCCAAATATAGTTGATCCGACAGGACCAAGACTACCTACAGCTCATTAGATCATCTTGTTAATCTGGTGAGCCTAACACAAGTAGTGCAGGTGTATTTGTATGTTATTCTGTATTTACATATTTATGTTAGACTCTGATATTATATGCTCCGTTAACTATACTACGATAATTTGGTATGTAAGTGTATGGGTTCATATTATGTTGAATTTTTATGTATATGGGAGGTTGGACTTTAATTCCATTTATTATATGTTCTACTACCTGTTCTAAAGCTTGCTTGGCCTTTGTGGGCTCTCGAATCCATTGAGATCATGTGCCGGTCACATGCCTGTTGGAGAGTATGCCCTAAAGTCAATCATGTGATGATTCTTTAGAACATTATAATTATCATAATTATTTTATTAATAAAGGCATTTTAGTTATTCCAATTATTTATATCTGTGTAGTGTGAATTATTGTAATAACGTCCCTAGAATATAATGTATATTCTTAAATGTCCATAGCCAAGTATTATTGTCAATAGGGACAACAATAATACGTAGAGGCTAATATGTGTTTGATTAATATATGATATTAAGTCAACACATAGGTACATGAATTGGAGAATTTATGTATTGGATCGATCCGCCATGAAATCATTACATGGATTGTATTATAACTGTCATAAATGATTTCATAGTGATAATGGTGTTTAGTAGTCCTTTGACCTGAGATCACCATTGTTCCCGACATGAGAGATGGTTCACTTTGACAACATCAAACGTCACCCTTAACAAGGTGGCTATAAAAGGTGGTGATCGGGTGTACAATAAATCATGCAGAAGGATGTG
Source organism: Euonymus europaeus (assembly GCA_963580455.1). Classification (NCBI taxonomy): domain Eukaryota; kingdom Viridiplantae; phylum Streptophyta; class Magnoliopsida; order Celastrales; family Celastraceae; genus Euonymus; species Euonymus europaeus. Next base: position 7,596,101 of record OY756957.1, on the reverse strand, counting down.
AGTGATCAAGATGGAATTTTTCCTTCTCATAATACGGGATTGATATCTAAGGCCTCTTGATTAAATAGAGCTAATAAATGCATGGTCATGCTCGAATGAATTGATATAATGATATCAATATCATTTGTTTCGGTTAGCTTATTTGGGAATCAAGAAACATTGATTGAGCTATATGAGAGTGACATATCCATGTCTCGTGTTCGATCAAGATATTGAGGACAAAAGAAATTTTACAACACGGTAACATTAATCACGGTAAAGGTTGAGTTGAAACATCGACTTCCATGTAATTTGGGTAGCAGTGATGTGTTGCTAGACACCGCTCACTGCTTGTAATTCTAAAATATGATTTTATAATTATTGCCAACATTACGGGAACCTACAGGGTCGCACACTAAGAACGGTAAGCAATTCGGAACATAAAATTCATAAGATGAATTTTGTATTTAATTTGAGCATTTTCGGAGTGTCCTAGTTGGACTAGGATGGTATGACTTTGATATTAAGATAAGACGTCTTTTAGAAAAACAAGTGTAATTTTTGAGTAGGACTCAAATATTTTTGAAATGATCTTATCTTATATATATATATATATATAGACACACACGTAGTAACATATATATATATATATATATATGTGTGTGTAATTTGTTTTGTTTTGTAATGTATATATATATATATATATATATATATATATATATATATATATATTGGTATATATATATTTATTACACGTTGGTTTTAAGAAAAGTAGAATCCAAATCAAAACAAACAACTTAATATATATATATATATATATATATATATATATATATATATATATATATATGTTAACATATATGGTAGATTAGAGTTCTACTAAAAGTCAAATTCAATATATATAGATATATGTTGATAACTCAATAGTTTTTTCTTCTTCCAAAAACTCAACACACCCATGAAAAACTCATTCATGTGATGAAGAAGTGGCACCTTCATAATAACTACCAATACAAAACCAATCGTTCGAGCACTGAGATGGTATTTCAGAGCAATTATGAAAGAAAAGATGGCCTTTTGGATGATAATTGTGTTGAAAGGGCCACATACTTGCACTAATGCATCTTTACAATAAGGTCATCGACAATTGGGTTCAGAATATTTAGCACAGGATGTGCTAGCGATTGTAAGAGTAGATTTGAAGATTAACAATGTAGCTATTCAAGCTTATGCTAGCTAACAATTGATGTATCCAATGCCTAATAATGTTGTTGGGACCAACGTTATTACCTTCCAACGAATCGATGTTGTTCCAAACATCACCAATAAGACAATAATAAAAAATAAAAATAAAAAAAAGGAATGAAGTTGTTCGAAACAACGTCATTTATAAAAACAACGTCAATCGTTATTTGTTCAAATAATTGAGAGATAGTTATATCACTAATTAATTATTAAAATATAATTATTTTGAAGAAGGAAAAAAAAACTCGAAACATCCATGAGTAAAGAAAGCAGAAGGAAGACGAGGACTGGACCAATTAGTGAATGAGGAGTGTGAAATGTGTAGCAATGGTTGAAGTTGACACAGACGGTTCACCCTTAAAAGCCTTGAGCTGCGCACTCCTCATGCAGTCATCACCATGGCAAAATGTGAAAGTTAAAATTATTTATTCATCATTCAATATCATTCATTCTGGCCCCACCCACCTCAACCTTTTACACGTGTAATCCTTTTGTCCCATTGATGTTGACACTAGACACCAGATCAGTCATCAGTCCCTGCAAAAAGAATACAAATTTTTTTTAACCGTGACACGTGAATTTGATGCTGCCCTGGAATTTATAGCTGGTTCCATGTTGTAAAGGCCATAACGTCATTATAAATTCAAAAATGTTACATCAACTAAATTTTCATATCACAAATTAATCCAAACCTACACGACTTGTCATATAAATTTGTCATGTTCGAAAAATCATCTCCGTGGCTGCACTCCTTTCATCTTGTTGAGAATTGTACTGATACAAGCGAAGAATATGTGAACAATTATATCAGGTAAATTCTCAGAAAAGATTGGAGGGACACAGTTGTCCACTTTCACATCTATGTGGTTGCGCCCCTTCTTCTTTTCTTCTCCTTCTCCATTGGGATGATTGAGCTGCGTACTCTCTGCTAGGTCAAGTGTTTCACGATCCTTTCTTAGCCCTACTTAATATGGGCTTAGTTCATGATTCAAGGTTGGGTCTTGAGTAATTCAGTTGAGCTCCTTGATATGGGCTTATTCATTTTAATCTAATTTATTGGGCTTCCTTATGTGAGGCAATCTGATTCAAATGTAACCGTTGATTCCTGCCTTTGTTGTACTATTGCATCAATAGTGTATTGTTGTTTGATTTTCTAGTGATTTTTCATTCAATTCGGAGGTTTATAATGAATAAACTGTGAGTCTTATTGTTTATTTGCAATTGATTTATATATCTCATTGAAATTTTAGACACGACTCCGTTACTAATTAAAAACAATGTGATCAAATATTGTGACCCACATATTTCATATATCAGTACACAAAATAATGTATTTTGCAATTTATGGTGAAATCTCATTGTCGATACATATTAGAACATGTACATCTGATAAAACAATCGAATTAACCAAATACAATCTCGAATTTTTTATTTTATGTATTCATAATGAAATTTCATTTTTTTTTTGAAACTATATTGTTATTAAAAATAATGTAATTAAAAATTGAAACTCACATATCCCACTATCAATATAAAAATAATATATTTGGTCATTTTATGGTGGAAAATATTGGAATCCACATATCTCACACATCAGTACACCATTTTTTTTCAAAATCTAACATGTATTTTGTGTGATAAAGCATTTTCAAATTTTATTTAAGAAAAAAAAGTTAAAAATTGTAATGGACTTCATTGTAGTTTTAATGAAGTAATGGTATTTTTGACCAAACAAATAATAATATTTTAATATTTACATGGTATTTGTTGTGCCATCAATGTCATGTAGACCTGGATCAAATAATTTTATTTTTTATTTTAAAAATTATGAATATATTTTAATCAAATTTATGAGTTCAGAAATACTTTTTATCTCGAATAAAAGTTAACTTCAGATATTGAATGTTCTGGATTTATATTAAATAGTCTAGAATATGTATTATTTTTTGTGTTCAATATGAATTCCTTGTAACAAAATATATGATTAAACTCGTAAATTAGATCTCTCATAAATTTAAAAATAATAATAATAACAATAGCTTTATAACCATTACAACGGACTTGCTGTAAAATTTTTACTGCCGGTCCCAACCACTCTGATTTGTGACACCATTTTTCACACCTTGTTTTCACCCACCAAAACCCAAATCGTTTCACATTGATGATGCATTTTCTGGGCGCAAGTATCATCAGCGACAGTCCATAAAGATTAAATCAGTGTGAACCCGTGATCCAAAATGAACAATCTCTTCGAGGTATTTGGGTTGAGAATTTCAACAGCTCCCATGTGTATCCTTTCTTTCTTTCTTTTGCTTAAAAAAGAGTTGTTGTAATTGCCTATTGTGCCCCACTTCATGTGTCACAGTGTACAGTAAAATGCATGGTATGGTTAGGGCTAAGCATGGTTCGATAATCGATAATTTTTAACCTAACCAACAAATTTAGAAATACGAAAAAATATTAACAAGTTTAATACATTAACATTAACTGATCAAACTGTAAATATTCATCCATGCACATCCCTAGGTATGGTATATTCATTCATGCAATCATTTAAATATTTCAACCTTGTTTTCAATTTGCTGCGGGCTCTGTGTGCAATGAGAGAGAGAGAGAGAGAGAGAGAGAGAGAGAGAGTGTTTTTACTCTCTTGTACATGTGAAACTTCCCTTGAAGTTTTCGATTTGTTCATTTCTGCTTTCAGAGTTCTCCTTTCACGCTTACCCAGTATTTTTTGTTTGAATTATTTTGTCATCTATACATGTATAGATATAGATGTAACAATCACACTATTATGTGACACTAATTAATAGGCATTAGGTTTAAGACAACAAGAATCCAACGAGTACCCAACATTGCAATATATACTAGCAACTGATGTCAAATCATGAGATAAAGTATTAAAAAAAAATCATAGGTATCGTTCATTTGATCGATAACAAAAGAGTATCATGGAAGGGAATTAGTCATCCCAAATTGAAGCAATTCTTTCTGTGAGGCTTGCCTTGCTTTTTTGTGTGATTGTGTGTACGTTTGCCAAAAGAGTATGAAAGAAGAAAAAAAATCCTATATTTTTGTCTTTTGACAATATCAACTATTTTAGATTTGAACTTCTAACATGTCATCACATTTTGGGAAAAATCATATCTCTCTTCCTATATATATATATATATATATATATATATATATTAGTGTAAGCATATCTATTTAAGTTTGTTAGAATTTTTTTATATTGTATAATTTAGATTTATTAGGATTCCTATTAGAGTAAGATGTGCATTTAAGAAAACAAATTAGTATAAAAAAAACATTTATTTGTTTCATACAAAAATCAAAATTAAATGTAAAAAAAATCATAAAACATTTCAGATTTATATTTAACATTTCAAAATTTTCATATTATTCTTAAATTCAACGTAATTTTTATTTGAAACAAAAAAAATATATCGTTCAACTCAATTAAAATACATTAATAATTTTTCAAAAAAAGTTATTTTTTGAGTTGCAACTTAATTACAGCGAAACCTGCTGCTGGCCCAGTCATCCACACAATAGACAAATGACAAAATTTACACACAGCATAGAAACTCAATTCATTCTTACAACACAACGAATAATAAGGCGACATTCTCGCGGGTGCCAAACGGTACAAAATTACTTCTCTGTTTGTTTTGGAGAATATTATATTGAAAGAGAATAAAAATTTTCTCTTTTCCAAAAAATGTAAAGAGAAAGAAAAAAAACTTTCCTTATCCCTTCGCTTCATACGTGTCAAGAGAAGTTGACGTGTCAAGAGATACAGTGTCAAAGGCTGACACAGTCAGTATATGAGCCAATGACAAGAAGAGAGTGAAAGAGGCGAGAAGACCAAGGCAAATCATTTTGTAATCTATTGCTTTATGATTTACGCCTCGCTGACAGTGCTGTCAGCTTAGCAGTGATGATGGCAGCTTTGTCCTTTCACATCATCGGGCAGCCTATCTAGGGCAGTTGATCGAGACCTTTCCTTCCTTCAACCTGCACTTTGCCCCTCCTTTGAGGGAACCTCTTGTCCTTTTCGTCTTTTGTGATCATCGTCCTTTCCTAACTAGGCCAAAACTATGGGCCTTAATTGGTTGGCCCAGCACAGTCCATATCCGTTGATGACTAATATACTTTTAATAACGTTGACAATTTGAAGACTAGTGAGACTTTAAGCACCCCAAAACATGGGTATATAATCCCTAACACTATTAGTATTACAGTAATCATACAAACCCCAATGTTTTTTATCCCAGTTATTCCAAATATTTAGATGGACGTATACGATTTTATATGAATAATGTGGATTCACGATTTTATGTGAATTATGTGCGTTCATTTCAAATTTTGAGATAGCTAAGATAAAAAAAAATATTGACACTTTTGTTTGTATTAATTAACAAGGATATGTCAACTTTCTTTAAAAATGATTCATGCCAATCCATGTACTTAATATAGACGATAAATTCCATTACCAAGAAAGAGGAGACAAAAAAGATGGTTCATTCTCAACCATTCAATATTGTATTCCAAAAAGGAATAAAATACAATTAACTATGTATTTGAAATTAAGTTGAATAAAGGCAAGGGTCGGTGCATGAAAAATATTTGAATTAATGAGGTTTTTGTTTTTATTTATTTTTTGTGTATTTTGATAAAGTTGAGACGAGGGAATTGAAATTGTCAGAGAGTTCCCCTTGTGGACTGTGATGGTTGATATGTTAATAAAAAAGGCAGAAATGAATCATTCAGTCATAATTACTAGCTTTTAATGCATTGATGTGACGTAGTGTAGAGAACTTTTGGAAATAGTGTTTTTTTCCTCAATAAATGCATATACTTCTCTAAAATGATTCTTAACTTTTAAATATTATACTATATCAACGTTAATAATTTAACATATTATATGGAAGGAAATAATCCGAATCCGAATCCGAATTCGAAAGATTAATTTTAAGTATGGATATGACAATTATCTGTTGAGTCTCATATAACTGAACTCAGAACTGAGAAAAAGTGTCAAGAATTATATCTCAGGTAGGTTAAATGTGAGCAACCGATATGTTTATGAGTATCCATCTAATCTCTTTCAACTAAGGTAGCATTTATAACAGTCAAGTTGTTGTACGAGACATTGGGATATAGCACAAACCCAAAAACGACAATACTTGTGCACAAGTAGCCAATGGTCACGGAAGTTTTTCTTGTCCGGGTATTTTGGTGCTGGACGACTGGGTCAGTGGGTCCGAATGGAATGGAGAAACAAGTGCAGTAGCCATCAGGAGTTCTTATCAAGAGAACAACAAAACACATCATCCACAACTCGCTCCTGAGGAAATTAAATTCCAATTCCAACTCCTGAACGGTAATATGTCAGTGTGAGGACTCATTTACGTTGACACTTACAAAACAAAATAAAAAGCCCATGTACTGCCAATGATGGGCCCTCCCAAGGAAATTCGATTCACATCAAATCATCAATGCTGCGATGGGCTCAGTACATTTCGGCCAATGTCAATGGCAAAAGAGAGGCCCATAAATGTCTTCTGTGCAAATGTCCTTTTCAACGGAGAGAGAACACGATATATCATAACACTTGTACATTGTCCACATGCGAACAATCAACTACCCATGTACCCCTTAATTAATTGGTTTATAATGGGATTGCTTGTAATTCTCCTGCCCAAGGCTTTCGAACAAAAAGTGGCAAGGTTTGCTATCAAACATGACATGGGCCACCAATTCTATAAATGGAAGCAGAGGAAAATGAAAAATGATCATACTGATAAAGAGGAAAAAAGGCATTTCTCGGTGGTATTTATTTATTCGAGTAGTCAGTCACTTGCTACCGAAAGAATGAATGAAAGTAAGTCAGTCGAGGGCAGCAGCAGCAGACTGATGTTGGATGGAGAAGTGGAAATACCCACTTTCCTCCGTAACAATTAATTGGACTGCTAATGACAACAAATTTACATCCAACTTACTAACCTCAATTTTTGAACATTGCGGGAACGTTCTCCAGCCAAAGAAGCAAAATACACTGGCCAGACAACCCAAAAATCACAATCCGTGGAGGCACCCAATTCGATGCCCTACACAGAATAAAAATTTTGCCCTAAAGTCAGTTAATTTTAGCCGCTGCTCCCCAAACAGATCTTGCAGACTTACCGTGTTGTTTGTTAGAATCCCCCATGAAGTTAGCGAGTCAGTCTCTACACATTGTTCCAGAGGCAGGTCGACCAGATTTATCGTCATTTTTTTTACCCCAAGGCCAATCTATATCCTTCTGTCTGAGCCTAAAAATGAGGAATCGTACTTTGATTCTCGCCAACTCAAGTGGAGCCTGTCTGCTCTGCTGCATTCTTGCTTTCTACTCGGTTCATCATTTGCCAACTTTTTTGATGTAGGAATCGTGCTTTCCTTAGCAAGCATGTCCTTCTGGCCCTCTTTAAAGTTAGAAGTGGACTTGCAGGTTAGCCCAGCAATTCTCTGGCACTCTGATGACATTGATTGCTCGCTTCTTCCTTCAGGTAGAAGTTTCTTCAATCTTTTAAGCCCCTGTTACATATGAAATTAAAAAATGAATACAAAGTTGAAAGCAAGAATCAGAGCCCAACGCCAGTGAAGAATAATATAAAATAAACACACCAAATGATTTGATTTCATTGAGGACAAACACTGAACTAGCATACAAGGATATTCAGGAGGGCATGAAATAATTGGAGACTCCGGTGGGTGCACACAGGGAAATGAAGTCAAAAAAAATATCAGAACATAAAAAAGGCCTCTATCAAGTAACTAAGTGAGAGAAGTGTCCAAATTTGTGCAAATCAAAGAACAACCTGGTGCAGAGGGTTAAACAGCACACAACTCTTCTTAAACAAACTACAAATTAGGCCACTTAAATAATGGAAAATCATTATGCATTTCCAACTCAATTTTATTTGAAGCACAGAAACCTGTATGGTGTAAGATTGAAGCTAAATACAAAGGCAGATAGTAAAATGACTAAAAAAGTACAACAAATTTCGGTAGATTTAATGTACTCTACGGATAGAGGAATACATAGAGTTGAACATAATAAACTAACAAATTGAAAGATTTCGTTGAAATTGTTCGTTTGGAAATTTCCCAAAAAGCAAATCATAGGTTCTTCTCTCCATCGGAACAATAGGGCTGTTATCCTCATTACTAAACTTGTTGAAGAGATGAAATATAACCAAGGTATATCCTTTTTATCAGAGGTCGAATCGATCATCAGAAGAAGAATTAGGCCGTATAATACACAAAAACACCAAAAAGCAAAGAGCAGAAAAACATGTTAATGAGCTTCAATTATCAATTGGATCCACTGGGATGTCGTCGACCTATACAGGTTTATTGCACTTGCACCATGAATAAAACCTATGCCAGCCTTGGGATTCAAAAGTTCAGCACTCGAGCACAGATAATATAGATGCAGTGTAGTGGACAGAAATTCGTCATTTAGCAGAATTATTTTCAACAGGATTGGAAAAAAAGGCATCAAAATTAAAAGGTCTGAACAAGATAAAACCTGGTTTTCAGAACTCTTTGATGATATGACATTATTTGCGTTTATTTTATCCACTTTCAAAGATGAACGCCGTTTAACTCTAAATATCTCCGAATCAGAACCCTCAGTGTCTTGATCCATACTAGCCTTAGGCTCTGATACAGAATTTCTTTGCCGTGTACTCAGGTATTCATCTCGTGAAAGAGACAATAGAGCAGAATCATATGTGCAATGTGATATTTCTTCAGAGAACATTTTAGAACCAGTACTCCCCAAGTTAGCCCGCACCCGATATTCCTACAGTGAAACAAAAATTGAAATTGCACTTCAATTAAATAAACGATTGAAACATTACAAATCTTGCTAAGAGTGAAAGAGTGAAACTGGGGCTAAAAAATGTAGATAATATGAAATGAGAAGCAAGGAACTGGAAACTACAAAGACATGTCTTACACTTCTGGGTGTAGATGACATTCCAAAAGGCTCTAAACTCAAAGCTGCACAAGAAACGGAGGAGTCTGAAGTTTCAGGTCTAAATTTTCGTGTGCTATGGTTCAATGTAGGCTGGAGCTGAATTGGCTCTACTGAATTAGCCAAAGTGTAATTCTCATTCATAACAAATTTAACCTCACAATAAGGAGCATATCCTTCCTCAACAAATCCCTGGCAAGAATACTGTGCAGGGTACATGTACAAATCATCACCACTTTTAGCTTGCTGCAAAATCTCTGCTAATATTCCATCTTCCTGCTCAAACTTCTTTGCTGCAGCTTCCATTTCTAAAATGTCATCCCTCAAAAACAAAGTACTACTTCTCCCACATGAGAACTCAAGGGACTCCATATCTGGATAGGGCATCAAGATCATCATAATCAATCAAAGACAGAAGATGAAAAGATTAACAAACGATAAAAATTAATGGTTTGGTTTGTTTTGCTGATAAAAGTTCAAATGAATGGATTCTTGATGATGACTTCAAATGACTAATGGAAAAATTTCTTCGAAGAGTAATCGTCAGCAACAGTGGCAAGAAGCAGACAGAACTCTACCGACCAGTTTGCATTCTATTATCATTGCCAGAGTGAAAAATCACAGAAGGTGGTCGACGATGGTAATCTCCAACTTGTCTAGGTGGTAACAAGTTACTCGTGGTGTAACAAACGACCTGTGATCAAGACAGTCGAGCTAATAGTGGCCAGTGAGTGGTGGATAGGGATCTATAAACTACTAATCGACAATGAGAGACTTGTATGCAATTCAAGAAAATAGCATCCAGTCTAATACTATAAATTATTATTCTTAATCTAAACTTAATTTTCTATTGACCATAAAACGTTTCTCTTAAACTATTTTCCCAAACCAAAAAATAGAAAAATGGCAAAGAAAAAAATTCCTTCGAGTTATTTTCAGTTAAATAATGGAGCCTTATTCTAAAACAAAGTGCTGAACAGAGCATACCATGGCGAAGACACACTGGATGCAAACAACAGCTGCAGTTAAGGAAAGCTAAGTAACAATCCCGTTTGCATAAAGTGCATAGAATTGTTCCATGGGGATTCGAAGAAAGACTGATACATCCCCGTGATTTCATAAGAGACCAGCGAGCACGATGCTGGAATCGCATAAGTTTCACGAAAGAAAGCTTAACACAATGCTGAGAGGCCAAGTCCGTTGGAGAATAATCTGGGTCTTCTAGTTCTAAACTCGTATAAAGAAACATTGCTTCTTTACACAGAAGCTCCTCGTGAGGAAGCAGAGGCATTCTGTTGAGAAAAGCATAGCGGCGGCTGGCTACAGCCCCCAGAGGAAACCAGTCACCAATTGCAAAGTTCACAGCCTCCCCACAGTTAAAACCTACACATTTACAGTGGGGAAAGAAGCATATGTAATTGTTTCCATATTTCAGAGATGATAAATAAATGAGATTTGGAAATCATATTCGACAATAATTGTCATAGTTCAAATTCCTAACAGCTAAAGTTCAAGCTATCTTACCGTGACTAAACCCAGCATGATATGCTCGAGGGAAAGTAATTATAAATTCCCCTGGCTTTTGTACAGCCTTATATACAGGAACATCACGTTCTAACAATATACTTGGAGGAAACAAAGTTGTTTTCCCGAGAAGTACGTCAAATGCTCCATCCTCCCCTTCAGTGGATAGGATATCTTGGGTATAGACATGTTCCCTGACCACCTTCTCAAATTTTAAAGCTGCATGACCTGGAATACCATACCAAGTTTTTGATGCCCCACAATGATGATAATTAATGCTGCCACAACAATAAGTACAAATGTAAGCTATGAGCCTACGACTATCTTTTAAGAAATAATTTATTTCTTTGCTCTCTCATTGTTAAATATACTTAAATAATCGTATACCTATACAAATAATGATCTTCTACATGCCAGGCGAACATGCTAAACAGCATCCCAATGTAAAGCATGGGCTCAGTTACTCCCTGAAATACAACCATTGTGAGCATGGAAGTGAAACAACAACCGATGAGTAAAATTATTATTTTATTGTCCACTTACCGGAATAGCAGTTTCCAAAAGATGCAAAATGGACTTTGGCAGCTGCGAAAGTTTCTGAAATCAAAGGTAGTAATTAATATACTAGAATAATTAGATCATACATGTAAAATCCAGAGAGCTCACAACATTATCAAGGACCAATGTATAAAGAAAAATATAAGAAAGAAGAAAATAGTAATCCAGGTAACTTCTCCATAAATAACACTTGTGCTTCCCTCGTTCACCACCCAAACTCAAAGCGTAACACAAATTTTCTTTTATTATCAGTATATCACGTACACATCAGAAGCAGTAGCAAATTTTAAAGAGAATATATTGTATTAAGATATTAAGATAAGATTGAATGCAGCAAGGAGCTTTATGCCTAATGGTAGCCACTCCTTGAGATTTTAAACAGGTTGAAGGTTTGAAACCTCCTACACACTACAAACAATTAATTAAATCATTATTATTCATAGTTTCATACGATTGAATGCAGAAATGACTACTACATTCATGTCCAGTGGAATTTTAAAAGGAAATATAGAAAGTCAAAGGTCATATCGGAGCACTGCATAAACCAATCGCATTCAATGGAGTCTCTCTAGCGACTTATTTGGGCGGGGAAACCATTGGTGCCTTAACAATACCATTCTTTTTTACACTGCTCAGAAATATACCATCTCCTTCGAAATGCATAAATTCCAGGTCCATCATTATCAGAGATATCCATATTTTATTTACTAAAACCATTGAATGCTAAATGAGGAAACACATCCCCCCATATTTGTAAAGTATATTTCACCAAAAAAATGTAACCACCAAAAATGAAAAATAATGATCTCAACCTATTTATACTGAAACAAAATATGCCACCTCAGAACCAAAAACTAATATCAGAAGAAAATACAGAAAAAATATTTTGAGTGCAAACAAAGCAACACCTTCAAGTTCCATTTGCTACTTCCAAGTGGATCATTGGGAGAAGACGAAAAGGCACTACCATCAACATCGCATGCATACTCAACAGTTTCTGTCTTTCCACAAGCAATTTCATGCCAAAATTCTTTTTCCAAGTATGATGCAGGAAGACAACCAGCACTGTAATATCTACGAGCAAAAACCTTGTTCGCCATTTTCTCGAAGTCACGGAAAGTATAGTTTCTGAAAAGTGGCACTGCTACTCAAAACAGAGACAGAACATTCGGGCTACTTAATCGTGTTTTTCAGAAGAATACTCACCTTCCACTCATGAAGTAGGTAACTCTGTCATCAATATCCCACTCAGCGAGACGAAGAGGTTGCACCCTAGTAGTAAATTTGAATCCTGCTTTCTCCTTCATTAGTACAATACCCGCAGGGACAGAGACACTCAGTGGGGATACGATCTTGCACATACCTGAAAATTTGAGAGCAGATATTAGCAAATAGTGGGCCAAAAGTGCATTCAGGCAGTGGAAAAGTAGTAATGCGAGTTCTATAATTAACCATCAGTAAAGTATCACATAAAAAGAGGTTGCTAATCCAATGAGAACTAACAGAGAATAGAAACTAAAAGCATGTTAGTCTACAATGATATTCCAATATTAAAAATGAGATCATGCGGTAACCACTATCCTGAGAGAAAATTGAAAAATATTGGTCTAACCCAGACCGGAAACATCAAATTACATCATTCTAAACAAGTTCTGAGAAGACTACACTATTAGATAAATACTCCATATCATTACGTAAACAAATTTGGAATGGCACAGACTGTTCCAAGATTCCATCAGCATGTTATCAGTTATGACCCATTTACAAAACAACCATAACTCAGAGACGCAGTATTACCATATCTTGAAGCTTCCTGAGCTATCCTCTGCAAATAAACTAAAGGATCGTCAAACTCCTCTTTTGTCGGATAGTATATAGGACACTCCGGAATTCTAGCAGTCCATTCTAGATCACTTATATCAAACTTATCTACCTTGCGCTTTGGAAAAGCATCCTTTCCAATTGACACACCATGCGACTGAGAGAATGAATCTGCAGTACCATGTAATCTCACACCACATGATGCCGAAGACCTCAGAGCATCTCCTCCGCTTCTACTCATCATGTTCGTAACATCAACTGTCTCACTGACAATGATGGATTTCATTCGCTGAAGCCTTTTGTGCTTGAGAAATTCTAACCCGTTTCTAGCCTCCTTGGACAAACAGGCTCTTCCTTCCACCTGTCAGAGAAAAAAGGAATGAACCAAAAACAGGTGGAAAAAAGAGAAGGCAGAAGCACAGGCACTCAATTGCAAAGAATCTATAATAATACATGAAACTTGCATAAACAATTAAAACTAAAACATGCATTAATTCCACTGAGCTCCTGACATTTTATTCCATATAATTTCTAATTGAGTTGAAGAAGATAGTCAAATATTTACACTTCATGCTCAAAGTGTAAATTCCTTGGGGATTCAGTGTACACTAATTAAATCACAAACTTAAAGATCATTTACACTTTACAAACTTAGCCATTTGATCCCGCTTGTACTGTGGCCAGTCTGCCAAAACACAGTGAAACTTCGAATAAATACAGCACTCGAAGCAAAATTTAAAATAAAAATAATAATTCAAACAGCCACAAAGCATTTCTACAAAACTATCATACATGTATGCCATGTAAACCGCTGGAGTAAAACACACCCCCTATAACACATGACTGCACATCACATTCTGGTCTTCTAACATAAAATTATAATACCTAAGTGGCTAAGTAGACCATCAAATCCAGAATATAGAAGAGGTTTCCAAACTTTCTCCAGCAAAAGCCAAATGGCATGGTAGTTGTTATTTGTTACTCGAAAAAGTGCATATGACACCGTAGAGCAACAGTGTTACTTCTAAAGCAAAATATTAACCAGCCTTCAGTAGGTGTTCCGTGTTCACAGCAAACAGAAATATAGAACAATGAATTGAAGCCCCGAAACTTTGAAGATCACCGACAACAGCATATTTATATACACATGAGTCAACTAATCAACCGCATCACAAGATAAATTACATTCCAACAGATTTAAGAATTCTACTGAGCATTGCATGCATTCTATATTCTGTGTCCAAAATTGATCTCACTCTGTACAAATTTTCAACAAAAGGAACTCAAATTGACTTAAGGCAGGATACGATCATATTGTATCTACAATCTTTATGATGACGTTCCAGTTCCCACTCTCATCCTTATCCAGACGAAAATCAAAACACGGAGACAACTAATCCAAGCGTCTAATACATTTTGGTGATTTCACCTCCACAAACCATCTCTCCAGAGTAAAAAAAGAAATTGAGGAGAAAAATAGGCCTCAAGGCGTCTTTCAGTTTTATCAATTAAAAAAATAACTCATCCGCAAATGCTTTAAAAATATGGATGCATGGTAGAGGACACGATAATAATCCAAATTTCTACAGAAAGAAAAGGAAAACGAAAATTTAAAAATATGACTAACTTAAGAAACCAGAAGAATGCCTCATATCTGAGCAAGAAAGATTGTGAAAGAAATATGATCCATCATATCTAACTAGAAACTTCAACTACAATAAGCAAAGCAAAGGACGGTAAAAAATTACAAGAAATTTAACAAATATCTAAATCACGTACCATCTCATTCCGCAGACGCCGTCTATACTCCTCCGTCTTCAACTCGCAAAGAATCGAACCCAACCGCTAAAGAAACGAATCCAAATCAGAAAAACAAACCCGAGATCACGATCTCGTACT
The DNA here is from genome assembly GCA_963580455.1 of Euonymus europaeus. NCBI lineage: Eukaryota > Viridiplantae > Streptophyta > Magnoliopsida > Celastrales > Celastraceae > Euonymus > Euonymus europaeus. Next base: position 7,581,049 of record OY756957.1, on the reverse strand, counting down.
CCTACAAGAACAAAGCCTTCAACGACCGCCAACCGCCCCACATTCTCTCAAAATGCGCCAAACAAGAAGCGACCGAGTCAAACTCGGACATCGAACACCGACTCACAAAATAAAAACATATAATTCGAGAATAAAAATAGATTGTGATAAGGAATGGTTATCTCGAAAAGTCAAGTTGGCTGGTCGCCGGCGAAAGAAACAGTGAGCGGTTTCCCGGCGAAAGAAGGCGTTTACCGGCTTAGGAAGAACAAAATGGGCAGAGGAAAAAGTAGACGAGGAGAAACGGAGGGCCAAGAAAAGTAGAAAACCCGAAAAGAGCCGATCGATAGTAAGATGATTTCCTATCTTCTTTTTTAACCGGATAAGTTTATTATTTAAAAAATGTTTAGCATTTAAAAATAAAATCTCGAAAGTGTCATAATAATCACATTGTGCATAAATTTAAATTTTAAACTCTAAATTTATCTTTAAATCTTGTGCTCTATGTATTATCACATAAAATTATAGAGATTTGTGCTCTATGTATTAGCACATAAAATTATAGAGATTTTGGGATGTTTTGTTTTGAGATGACCAGCAACGCTATTCTTATTTGGAGAGACGATTCGATATTAGCCTACCTTGATCCGCGTATATAAATATATATTTCAATTATGATTAAAATAAAGTATATCAAAAGTTATGCATGATTATAAGAATAATTATACGTAGGAATGACAAAAAATCCGATCCGTGCAGTATCCGTAGGGTATCTGATCCGTTTAAAATCCAAAAACCAATCCTATAGGGTTTGGAAATAGTTTTGGTTTTTATTTTCAAACTCTTAACGGTTTCAGGTTGGTTTTGGTATTTGATGTCGGGTTTAGAGTACCCGAACCGATTAATAAATAGCTAGAGTATTCGGACCAAAACGGTAACTGACTCGACCCGACCCTTAATTACAAGTGAATTCTTAAAAATATTAGTAAATATGTTAGAGAATGAGATTCGACCCTTACACGTGTATATAAAGAAGTAAATCACTTAACCATTGCTCCAATTTTTTTATTTTTTTATAGACTTTTATAGTTTATAAATATCTATTGAGTATGAAATTTGAATTTGAATAATAACATCATAAATGTCACATGAAATTATTCCTACTCTCTTATATCTCTTGGAATTTTTGAAGTTTGGACTTTGGAAGGGGAATAAATGTTGACGGATTTCCATGTTTTCTATTATAAATACTTTTGTTGGGTTGTTAATGTGTAATATGGCATTATCATGTAAAAATATTTTATATTTTGTAAAAATATTTTATGTGTTTCGCATATATTTTTTAAATCATGAGATTTTATATTTGGAAAATTCTGTGCGAAGACAAACGTAGGTGCTAGCGTAACAGATAGACAGAGAATTTCTAAATTAATTTAATTGTTACCAATTAAGCTAGTAAATTAGATTAAGCAAATGCAATGTTATAAATTTATGTTTAATTATTAATACATCCCTTACAGAAGTGTCGTAAATAGATAGACAAATTGATGGATTGAGTGTCCCCATATAAATAGTTGTGATTTAAAAGGACTAATCTACTCTCTCTCGATACTGATAATTGTCACGCTTCTTCTTAGTGTAAATTGCATAGCGAAGAGAGAAACATACATGGGATAAGCCCCACCTAGAGTCTAGACTCTGTTAATTAAGGCCGCCTTGCCCAGGGCAATTTTCTCCTGTGTCGATTACCGGCCTTCGCGTGTAGGCACTTATAATGGTGATAAGTTAATGAAGAGAATTTAACATAATAGATTGTATATTTTTATTGATGTGATTTTATTATAATATGTGTTTTAACTTTTAGGTAATAGATGTGAGATTCAATATTAGTTTTAATGAAAAGAAAGAAAACACATATCAATAGCTTGATTAATAGAAATAAGAAAAATTATATTAAAAAATATGTTTTGTTAATGTGACTGTATTTAAAAACATATTTTATTAATATAAATAAATATATAAGACACTTTTTATATAATAGATGTGAGATTAAAAACAAATTCTCCAAAGATCCGGTTTGATCCGGTTGTACTAAGTTAGGTATTGTACTTTCATTCCGCGAAGCAGAAAGAGAGTTTCCTTCAATTCTCTTCGAAACGCGACGAAAAGCGCGTCTGGATAAGATTAATGTTTTCGGAATGTTCTGGAATTGGCGAAAGTGCCTGGTGAACAATGAACAGTAGGAATCGCACGAAATACCATTGTGGATATAGGTTTGGAGTACAACATGGCCTTTTCTCTGAGTCATTATCAGCCGGCTGATCCACACAGTGGACGGCCGAGATTTTCTGGAGATACTGCGATTACCTCATTTATCATCAAAAAGCACAAAAGTGACATGTTAACATCAAAACTAATAAAATAATGTAGATTTCCAAAGCAGTTGGAAGTTGGTGAAATTGATGTCCAAGTTGGTCATTTTATAAGCGTGTTTGGACCCAACAATTTATACCAAAAGGGGTGAGTGCTAATTAATAATTATAGTAATCTATTTAAAAGGGAATGAGTGATGTACAATATAATCTCGATAAAATAATATTCAATCAATTAATAATCTCGTTTAAATTATATTTTTGGTCGGTTTCAACCTGGGAGTTGGGACCAATCTGATATATTAATAATTGGCTAAATTTATAATATAATTACATTTTAAAAAAAATACATAGACGCCACTTGATATGTAAATTAATAATGTTCTTATATATGAAAACCTTATATACATGACTCAATTAGTTCGTTTTTGCAAAATATGTCTCATATATTACTAGTTTGCTCTTAAAATTGATGTTTTATTGGACCTCATGATCTGTAACTTTTTTTAGTATATTAAGACTCTGATATAGTATTCTCGTATTGTAAGAGAAATTTATGCACTATAATTTCTTATTTTGAGTGCATTTTTGTGAGAAACGGGCTCGAGTACAAAACCATCGTCTTCAACTTCATCATTTTCAGCTAAATCATCACAAATTTTGGAGAAAAAAGAAAGAATACCTTAATAAACTAATTTTTATTAATTAATAAAAAAAACAAAGAATACCTCATTTTCTCCTAAATCACAATCTGTTGAACACATTCTAGTGCGTCTTCGATCCACACCATCATTTGAGGAGTTTATAATGCAAGTTGAGATATTGTTTGTGTTGGGTGACTCCAAGGTCTACCACAATATGATGTTGGATAGAATCCATAAAAATTATAAACCACACCATTCGGTCATGAGACTTTTGTACTCTGAACAATATTCTCTATTTATTTCGTGTGTGCATGTCACATTCTTTTTGGATGATTCATCAAGAAATATATATATATATATAATTAGAGATTCAATTGATCACTCACATTAAGGAACTCACAGAGAAAAATAACATAACTAAATAGTAATTAACAGTTCAATCACAAAGCCTTATTGTGTGCACAACCACTTTATCTTGTCCAAATAGCAACTGCACCAAACAAAATTACAAAACAACACACCATTCATATATTAATTAATTAATCAAATAAATAAACCCGGTTGATGATTGTGGGAATCTTATTGATAATTAAATAAATTATAAAAAAACTTTTAATTGTTTATATAGTATAAAGTGTACCCAATAATGATCCCATAAGAGTATGTCACGACAAGAAATTGAGTGTTCTTTGTTTAATTAATATATAATCGTGTTACCGAGGTTGTATCCACCAATTGTCATACTTAAGAGCTAAAGGAAAAAAAAAACCTCAACTGGATTGGATTGAGCTAAACCTTCCGATATCTTTCTTCTCATCACTCTCAATTTCTTTAAATTATCATGAAAATATCGTAATCGAGATAATCAAGTCACTCTATTAGGATTAGTTGTTAATTACATGTTTTATTGAGTTACAAGTGAATTATTATATAATTTCAAAATTATTGTTTTAAATCATAGGGACCTTGACCCAAACTAGGCAAAAAAATTATTGGGTGAAATTAATAATGCTGAATTTAATGTATATTGTAATAATAATAAAAAAAGATTATTAAAAAAGGATAAAGAGAGAGAGACATGCATGAGGAAAGAAAATCATGGTTTTAAACCAATGATAATGTCTCTTCGCAGTTTAGGACTTTATGGTCAAAAAATTACTAAAAAACAATAATTCATCTTTAAATAAATAAATAATAAAAATTTGGATTGATATGTTATATCCAACATTGGATTCCTTATCAGATGATGGTCAGAGGGATTAAAAGCCATGACAAGCAACACTGACATAAAACCCAAAAGCACCAAAAACAAAACCCTTTAAATGACAACAGGTGTCTGATCTGTGGATCATGTATGACCTAAAGTCAAAATTGTTTGATAAATTGTAAATAATAATAATAATAATAAAAACCTTCACTGATTTTACATTAAAACCCTAATTCAGATTAATATAGCAAGTTTGGGCTTCCATTTATAGGATTTTCAGAAATTAAATCGGTAATTTTTAGTTACATCCCTACCGCTCTACCATTATTTCAAAAAAAAAATGTGTAGAAGTTGAAGAGCTTTGATTAATTTTTTTTTTTTTGGAAATTTTGACTCACTTTACACGCTTCCTGATTTTTTTTTCTTTCTGGTCAAAGATGTGACTGATGATTCAAATTGGTCACAAAGAACTCCTTCCAAGGTAACCCAGGTCATATATAAAATAAAAACCAGAAAAGAAAGAAAGTGATTTTCACAATCCAAGTAGTGGTGGAAAGTTTGATGGGAATATATGGTCAAATACATAAATATGAGATTCCAACACAAATGTTTCACTAAAACAGTGTCGTCTGACCTTTAAACCTCACAAAATCTTTTGTTGTTTACCTATCCCAAGATAACAATTAACAAATGATCTTCCCATTGAGAAAGAGTCAGTGATCAAATTAAACTTCCTAGTCTTGAATGAATTTGGTCACTGTCTTTTACACTAATTTCCCAATGTTATAATAGAGGGGAGGCATGAGAGACTGGTTATGGTCATGGAAGCTTCCACGTAACCCACCAAAAAGAGGAAAAGTGAAGGCCACCTTGTTTTCACACTAATATAGCCAATAATTTTTTGCCACATTTGGTTGTTTTGTTTTTTTTTACTTGTGAAACTTTTACTTATTATTATATGATAAGGCACAAAATGAAAGGCCAATTGGGTGCTAGGGAATGACAAGTTTGGTTTTTTTTTCCTAAACATTAAGATTCCTCATTTGTCACCTTTATCTGTTGTACCTCTCATGAATTACATATTTAATTATAACACATGGGTTATATATGTCAATGTTCATTGTTTATGTTTGCTATACATATATACATATAAATTCTCACATTCGGATGACCGTATGTCAGAACTTAAGGATTTCTAGTGCGTGTTTAGTCTAGTGTTTGATATAATTTATACTCTGTCATATATATTTATTAATTTATATTATGTTAGACATATTCTCTATCAAACGATTGTCGATTCTCCCCCTCTCTAAAAATGATTTTCTTATGAGACCCACTAATTTAGACCCCATAAGTTTGAAATATATCTTGAAGAAATGGACCCCCGTAAGATTAAATTTATGGGTGTCCTTAGGTGAGCACTCTTGTCCATAAATATATATATGATGGATCCACAAGAATTCCTTGACACCTTAGCCTTTTTATGGTGAACTTTAATTTTTCGATAGATAAAAAAATTCTTAAATCATGTTGTTAGAGAATCTTGTTAACGCCCAAAGTTTAATAATTTTTATTGTGAAAGTCCCACACTCGGGATTGGGGTTACAATTATTGTAGTTTGACTACAATTATCTCCTAAAATCATGTTAAATTATGTTGTGGAACCCAAGTTTAAAAAATGATAAAGATTCCGGTGATTTTATCCCAAAATTATCTCAACAATATGTGTCATTTATTCATTGGATGTGATTTTCAATAAGTCTCTTACTATGATGTCATCACACCCAATGAATGAATTTTCACACACTACTAAGATATTTTTTTAACTAAAAATTACTGAAATTTCTAACATTACTATCCAAATTTTATGGAATCAATAGAGCCCAAGTCTAGGTGGCTCTCCACATAAATATGGCAACTTAAAATAAAATTAAAAACTTCAATTTTTTTTCAAGTCTAGTGTACAATTTATACCCTTCCCTTCCACTCCAAAACACACACAAATGAAGATGACAAAGGTAAGCGTCATTGGAGTTATGATCGTGAGACCTAACTCCGATGACCGGAAAACTTCTGTGTGGCCATGGCTTCTAAAATCGCCAAAAAAGTTACCATAAAGAGTGCTGACATGATCGATGCTATGCAGAATGAAGCTGTCAAGATCACCATATCTGTTAGCTCTCTGTGCTTCGAACTCCCTTTCTTTATTTTATTTTTTTTCTTTTTGGTTTTGTTTTCATTTGTTTGATTCGATTCTTGTCGATTTTTTTTGGTTTTGGAATTCCTTGCTTTTAAAACACTAGGTTGCACAGAAGTGTTCAATTTTTTTTGCCAAAAGTGAAATGCAAACACAAGAAAGGGAATAGATGATAAAAAATTATATTGCATTAGAGAAGCAGAGAGTGCACAGAAGCACGTGAAGCCCTTAGCCCAAGTTTTGAGAACCAGTGGTTAACCATTTTTTGAGTTTTTTTTTCTTCAATATCTCATTTTTTAATAAATTAATTAGAGATATAACAACTGAATTATTATTTTTACACAAATTACAATACACGCTGATGTTAACAACGTGACTTTCTTTGAGTTTTTATCAGTGACACTATTGGCAACGGCATAATTGTATTTCATCTTTTTTGCACTACTCATTCTATTGACAACAACGTGATTATCATCAGTGGAGAAAAAAAAAAGACGTTGTCATTAGGTTAATACAATACATAAACATCAAACGAGGTTCAGTTCAATACGTAGATAAACACTCAGATTCATCACACTCAAACTTATAGGTTCAGTACAATATATAGTTAAACATCAAACCAGGTTCAGTTCAATACATACATAAGTAAACCTTAAACGTACTCTCATTACCCTACATGACACCTGCACATAAGCCTCTAGAACCTGCAAATATATCACATTTGTGTTAACATATATAAGGAAGCATTCATGCATGTATGCGGCCTCCAATGATAGTAATCATTTGCATTTGTAGTCCATCCTTGAACATTGCACGTAAATACCACCTGTAAGTTTTCTTCTGCACACAACTCAATTGCACAGCAGTGGAACTTGATCATTAGATTCTATACTAATAGTTATTCTGTAAGTGCTAAGACTTCACTGCATGTAGGAGCTCATTTTTGCTATGAAACATTTTCTTCACTCTTAAGTCATCATGTCTAGAATCATGGTTTAATTCTCAATCCCTACATTTGGCATCTTCAATTAGACTAACATCTCCAAATTCTGGAATTGGTGGTATAATGCTACCACCATGCATTGTATTACCATCCATATATGCGTAGTTCTCTTCATGAATCACATCGTTATCGTTGTCATCGTCATCATCATCATCTTCCACTTCCTCACTTTCAGCAGCATCTAAGTCTTCTTCCTCTTCAGCATCCGAAAATGTGTCAGCATAAGCTTGCTCAATCTCCTCCATACTGTATATTTTTGGAATCAAATCTAATTTCACATTGAAAGATGGTTGATGGTTGCCACAAGCAAAACTACTGCCGAAACCAGAAACCCGGTTACCACTAATTGAACTAGGATTATGGAAAACACCCTCAGAATCAAATTGACTATTATCAGTCGGTAGAGTAGATTGACTATAATCATATTGGTCCAAAAATTTCATGAATTCCATGGATACGCCATTCTTACACACCTAATTTATTAAAAAATATTAAACTATAATTAAACTAACAAAAAAAGGGAACCTAAAACTGAATTTATATATTAAACAAATCAACTCAAAATCCTAAGTAATTAAGTTATTCTACACAAAAATCAAGTACAAATCATAAACATAAACATAAACATATTATTAGAAAATATTCTCAACAAATCTTATGCATTTTAACATAAACAAGTCACATTATTTCATGTTTTACACTACAAACAATTGAAATGACAAACTCACCTAGTTGGAGGCTTCAAATGCACACACTGAGTTGCTGTATAGGAAATTTTTTCTCAAAAATCAAGTGAAAGGATATGTTTCTGTCATGTATAATGAGTTTTTACTTTGTTATAGAGGCTAATCACGCTATTATCAATAACTTGATTAACCACGATTTGCGTTCACACTGTTGACAACGGCGTGATAATCGATCCAATATAGTCACGTCGTTGTCAACGGAGTGACTAATATAAAAAAGATAAAAATGAGTCACGACATTGCAAACAACGTGATCGATAAAAACTCAAAGAAAGTCATGTTGTTGACAACATCGTGTATTGTCATTTGTAAAAAAATAATAATTCATTTGTTATATCTCTAATTAAATTATTAAAAAATGACATTAAAAATGAATTCTCATTTTTGTTCTCTTTAAGTCTATGATTTTTGTTCTTCTATGACTTGACTTCAGGAGATATGACATGATTGATAAGAAATTGATTGTTATTTAAATCAATGTAATTAAACACTACTGTTCATATATCACTCATATTGGTATACAAAAATAATGTATTTGATCAATTTATAGTGAAATTTCATTATTAATATATATAGAGATATATATTAAAATATAATGGAATTGATCAAACACACTCCAGAATTTATTGTTTTATGTATTTATAATAAAACTTCATTGTTTTTTGAATTATATTGTTAGTACAAACAATGTAATTAAACACTGATCCCATATATTACATATATCGATACACAAAAATGATATATTTGGTTAATTTATGGTGAAATTTCATTGTCAATATATATTAGAACATAATGGAATTGATCAAATGTAGTATGAAATTTATTGTTTTATGCATTCATAATAAAACTCCATTGTTTTTTAATTAAATTGTTATTAAAAATTAAAAACAATGTAATTAAACAATAGAACATGTATTTGGTCAATTTATGATTAAATTTCTTTGTCAATATATATTAAAACACACACACACACACATATATATATTCTTGATAAAAATAATAAATTTGATAAAAATACACTATGAAAATGTATTTTTTTTTTATGTATCCACAATGTAATTATATTTTTTTAAAAAATAATACAATTAAAAATGACTGAATAAAACCTATCGATGATGAATCTTGTTAGAAAGAATTTTACTCGTTGATTTCACATATGTAATTTTTTCGAAATCTAACATTTATTTTGAAAGATAAATATTTTGTAATTTTGTTTAAGAAAAAAAAAGAGTTAAAACAAACTATGATGAATTGAAATATGGGTTTAATGAAGAAAGGGTATTTTTGTCTAAAAAATAATAACATTTTAACTTTTCATGTCGGAGGTTGTGTCACCAATGTCATCCTAACTTGGGCTCTATTGAGCTATGAAATGTTGGGTTATTTACCACTACTCTAATTTTAAATATGTTATTGAGTATTTTGACTCTAAATCCTAATATATTATTTTGAAAACAAAAAAAAAACATAATTATACGTGATTTTTGGGAAGAATTGTAACCAATTTTAGCTAAAATAATTGTAGCCCCTTCTAACCTCCCTCACTCACTTGTGAAACGACCCCATATTACACTTATTTGGTCCAGACCCGACTATAATCTGAAAATTTGGGCTGAGATTGTGCAGCCCAAACTTTGCATCAATATAGCACATTCAAGTTTTTTAAGATATAGTTAAAGAGTAAAGCTATAATTCATTCAATCATTAAACTAAATATTCCAATTAAGTAATTGAAGCAACCGGCTCCAAAAAATGAAGTCGCCACCAATTGATTTTTTAAGATGTCATTGGACACCAAATATGGTCTATGAGAAAGAAATAGGTAAGGAGATCTATTAAATGTACTAAATATTGGATGAAAAATCTCACTTGAAGTGAGTTTTAATAATTTAAAAAGGTGCACGGAATCACTACAGTCATACCCGACTTGGTTGAATTTTTTTTAGAGATTGATGAAAAATCTCACTTTGAAATGGGTTTTGAATATTTAAAATTGCACGGGATTATTAGGCCCATTCTTAGCTTGACCAAAAATATTTAAGGAATAATGGAAAATTCCACTTGGAGTGGGTTTGATTGATGAAAAATCCAAATGATTTTTGGTGATTTTGAAAAGATATTAATTTTTTGGGATTCAGTTGATGCGCCAAAGACGAATAAATCTAATTTAGTCATACTTAAAATCATGTTTTTCTTGAAAAAAGAGAGAATATATTTAAGGCTCATTAGATGAGACAAATATCTTTACACCCCCTCTTGAGTCCTTAAATAAATTCTCTTAAATCCTAAAAACAAGTTTATTTTTTTGTTCCACAAAAGCCAAGTATTCCGAATAGATGCCGACAGAACTCCAATATCTTGAAGGCTCATTGGTATTTAAAGAGAATACAAGGTTTTCATAATTAATCTTGACGTCCTTTATTAGAGTGAGACGACTTAAAATCAAGAATTGTTGCACGGCATCTTTTTTATGTTATGTACATAAAACCAACCTAAACATGTATGCTAAATATTCATAATCCATAAAACTCTAAATATTTATATGCTTCTAACACCCTAAACATACATATATATATATATATATATGCAATTTTTTACTACCTTACATCCACTTATTTACAAGATACATGACCTTGGCTATATGAGAAACAAAATAAAAAACCTAAAAGCCCAAACTTTCTAACCCAAAAACCAATACACAATTGCACAACCCTAAAGTCCTAAATATTTTTACGAAGCCCAACAATTATATAGAGATGGCCCAAATACTATCAACTTAAATTTTGAAGCCCAAATAAACTTTGTACACTTAGCTCACACTAATGTTGCACACTAGGTCCATCTAAACAACTAATCTAGCCCACACCCATTTGGCCCACTTTTCAGCCATCGATGCCCGGATTTACCACCTAAGCCATATTCTAGCAAGTTCTTCTTCCTCTCCAACGCTACTCTGCCGCCGCTTCTTCTTCCTCTCCAATGGTCGACGTCTCCAACAGCTCCAAGTCCCGCAAATAACCAAACAACATCAGAAATATACAGAGACATATACACAAAAAATGATTCAAAAAGCAAACCATCTAGACAGACAAACATATCATGATCTTGAGACCCAATTTTAGATCTGCAAATCTACTTTAATGGTGACAAATTTACCTTCCCAAGTTGAGACAATTAGAGCTGAAAATTTTGGTGGATGAAGGGTAAGAACCGGCTCTCGGATATGATGGTTTTTCGGTGGCTCGGGATCACTGGTGAGGTTCGATTAAGATGGTGACAGAAGGAATGATATTTCGTCGATGTTGAGAAGAGAGGGGAAGGGCAGATTTTGGTGGTGATGCTGGCTAGGGAAGGAAGATTTGGTGATGGGGGTGGTTGGGTTTTGGTGAGGGCAAAGGGGTGGGTAAGGGCAAAGAGGTGGGTATGGGCACAAAAGAAAAATAACACGTACACATATTTAGTACAGCGTATAAGTTAGTTTATACTCTGTCAGGCATACTCTCAGACACTCTCAGCTTTTACATTTTACGATAACTTATACTCTATCATACATACTCTCTACCAAACAAGTAGGACATCATTTTTTCATTTCCTCCAACTCTATACATTTATTTGAGCAAACTAAAAAAAGACATAAACAAAATCTAAAAGGTAAAAGAGGTGCATACTTCTTGGTATCATCTTTGCAGCTATAAAAATTGATTTTAGGTCCAAAATCTTCTCGACCTTAAAATTACAATATTAGAACCTTCTGTTTGTGTCAGCGAATATGTTAATTTACACTCTCAATTTTTACACTTTACAATAGCTTATACTTTGTGAGATATACTCTCATTAAATGTTTATAAATAGTCAATGAAGGAACAACAATTCTCATGTTTGTGAGAGCATGAACAAATAAATAATTGGAGTAATTATGGCTTATGAGATAAATTAATTTTATAATTATTAAATTTCTTCATCGCGTGAAGATTTTTTAAGATGTGCAATATCTTATACGCATTTTCATTATTTATTTTAATCATCATTAATTAATCGTATTTAAAATTACACAAAACATCACATTCCATAACAAACGAAAATGAATAGACTTATAGGTTGCCAACAGCCAAATAATTATGCAACGATAAAATGCTAATTGTATTCATTTAGATAAATGTGCAACCAGCTACAGGACTTGATATGATCATGCTTCATGGATAATTTAGGTGTCAAATCACTATCAAGCTTGTTTGATAATGTGACACTCTTAACAAATGTTTTTTAACTTTTGGTTATTTCATGTTGATATTAGGTATTAATTTATTGATTGATGATTGATAATAAAAAAATTACATTGGGCTTTTCTGAGGCCCATATCTACGCAAGTTAATTAATATGGATTTTTCCATGGCGAGGTCTATTTCCACTCCATCATTTTCTATATACATCCCAGTATATCTACACTCCACATAAATTATAAAATATCTAAATATATCCCAAATAATAAAAAAAAACTCACACATTTATACACCTCAATGATAAAAATATAACAAACAAATATATTTCACATAACAAAACAATAAAAATTGATATCATCCCACAAAATTAAAGTGTACACAAGTCAATGATAAACCTATTATAATAATCCACAATAGATTATAATCACTTCAAAGAAAAACAAATGAAGCCCTACTGTAGATAAAAATAAATAAACTCACCATTGTGATGACCCTATTTACCGGAAGGGAGTTGTCAGGGCTCGGGGGGCATGGTTAGGGTGACAATGTTGTCAGTTATGGTGTTGCCCACCGATGACAAAGGCGGGGATTTAAGTGAGTAGATTTCTTGTTCGTGTTGTCGCATGATTGAGAAATAAAATAATGGGTTGTGAACATACTATATCTTAAAAAATAGATGATCAAAGCCAAGTTGACCAAAGTAGCGATGTATTTGAGAAATGATGGACTGCGAATAAAATTGACATTTTCCATTCACACAAATTTATTGACTAAACTTTGTAAGATTCGAACCTCGTACAAAAATGTAAATACACTTTCTTGTGTCAGTTGAGTTCGGGTGTCGATTGAAGCCAGTTTGAATTTGAATAGTGTTTTTTTAACATATCTAATTTCTATATTTGGTTGTATTTGATAGGATTTCTTCAACTTGTAAACTGGTTACAACGAAAAAACAATTTTTTAACAAGATTAATATCGTGTTATGAACTAATTAACCACTCACGATTATTTTTTTCCATTGATAAGTAGTCAATATTGATGTTCTACCTAGTGTTTTGAGAACCGAACGGTTGAATCAGGAACCGGTGCCTGATCGGTCGATTTGACCTATCAAACCAGATGATACGGCCTGACCGTGTTAAACCGATTAAAATCGATAACCGTTAGACCGGTTGAATTGGTTGGTTCAAAGATTCTTGTAAAAATCATTAAAAAAATAAAAATAAATAATACTAAAACTAATCATAAGCAATATATAAATGAGGATTGGGTTATTTGATTATTTTGTATTTGAATTTTGAAGTTTGACACTTTTTTTGGCTCATTTTGTTGCCTGCATACATAGATACCTAAAATTTATCTTAAAATTGTATAAAATTAATCATATAAAATATAAACCTAAATATTTTTTTGTATTTTCTTTTTGTGGTTGAATAAGTAACCGATGCCTTGACCGGTTTGACGACCGGTTCGATTTTCAAAACACTGGTTCTACCATCGCAAGAATGATGATCCTCAATTACAATATTTTCAATCTGAAAATATTTTTGATTCTTTCCATGTTTTTTCTCCTTGTACCTTCCTCAGTGGATGATTTATCACCTTCACTGATTAAAAGTTTCCGAGATTGGTTTCCAATGAAGGGAGTGAGAATAAGAAATGATGCGATGCACACTATGAGGCTCAAATGTGATGCTGAGGAATTCAATAAGAAAATAAAGATTCTCCCTCCCGGAACAGAAGAACGATTCAAATTTTTAGAAATTTTTTTCCCCTTACATTGGTGTTATGTTCAAATTGATGACAAAATTCACGTACTTTTCTAGGCATATGCCACGAAACTAAAATGTAACAATAGTTGTTCTTGTAGTATTAGAGACACATACATTTTTATGTACAATGACAACGTGAAATGTTCTTAAATTCCGTTGTTCAATTGATATTTTTTGTTTATTTATTTCACATGGTAATTTTGAGTTGCACATCATTAGTCCATTTGGATTGATAATTATCTGTTGTTGGAGAGGCAGAATAATTTCTTGAAATAAATTGTGAGAGTGGGATAAAAATGCCCATAGAGATACTGTGGAGCAGACAATACCATCTATAGACAACGTGGTATAGTCAATTAGTCATTTTCAATCGATAATTATTAGTTATGGGTTTGGATGGGGAGGCGGAATAATTTCCTGAAATAAAATCGTGAGGGAAGGGCAAGAGCGGACAATACCATCGGCAAACAACATATTATAGACATCACCGTCTCATTAAAAATTTAACTAGCACTTAATGAAAATTAATCAGTTGGACCCGAGATGATCGAGCCCAACATCTCTAAGGCCCTACTTGGATTGAGGAGGGTGAAATTAGCCCTTGCTTGGATTGAGAAAGTGAGGGGAGGGGAGATGAGTGTAGATGGAGGGGTTTTTTCCTCTTCTACAACCATACTAACACAATTTTTCTTAGCCCTGATTTAGTGATTAAGACTTATAGTGAGTTTGATAGGAGTATAATATTACAAGGGTAATTAAAAGTGGACTGGGAGAATGGTGATGAAGTGGTTGAAATGGTGATTGAGATGCCTATGACAAATCACTTTTTGGGTAATTCATGAGGAATTAAGACAAAAAGTCGAGTGGTGATGAAGTGGTTAAGAATGGTGGTGGACAGAATGGATTAGAGAACAAAAGTTGAGGGTATATAAGTAAATGATTTTTTAGTCCCCTCACACCATTAACTCTACCTTCTATCCAAGTAAGTGTGGGTAATTTTTTTTTCTACTTCCTTACTTAACTCACCCAAAAAGCAATCTAAGCAAAGCCTGAAGCAAAATTCCTTCCCTCGCTCTCAATACATGAAAAAAAATATTTGACGCTCCAAATTCTTAACTTCTTCTCCATGATTCATTCCAATTGTTCCATGCATACTTAACAAAATCTACTCACTACTGTCAATTTGCATAAGTCATTCTTGTCCAAGATTCCTGAAGGTGTCGAGGAGAAGGCCTACCCTTGATTGATCGTTGTTACCAAGTTTGGTTACTTCAAATTACGAGGGTGTCCAATAATGCTTAAACAACAACAATCCAGTAACTTCAATTAGCTAGACAACACTGGTCTAATGCATTCATCAACAACACTGGATATTCTTTGACACATAAGGGTTTTTCAGAATACTTCTAACACGGAGAAAAATAATAAAAGACCAATAACATTTTGAAGAAAAGACCAAACCAACCTTCATAAAAGGACATAAAGACATGACAAGACTAGAACCATAAAAAAAATTAACTAAAATTAATCAAGATACAATTCAACCAACACTCTCCCCCAATTGCACCTTTGCCATCACTCCAAGATTGCGTCTCAGCTGCTCCTCTCCTTTGCAGTGCTTGAGCTTAACCAAACCTTCCTCAACCACTTCCCTTACAAACTGGTATTTAATCTTTAAATGCTTCGTTAAATTGTGCTCTACGGGATTTTTAGCAATAGCTATAGTAGACTTATTATCACAAAAGATTTCAGTTGGACCAATCTGATGAAGACCAGGATCCTCAAGAACACCTCTAATCCAAACTGCTTGAGCAGCAGCCTTTGACGTTGCGATATATTCTGCTTCTGTGGACGACAAGCTAAAAACCATTCCAAATGTGCTCCTCATATCATCTAGGCAACCTACGTTAGCTGCTGTCACAATAACCATACAACTGAAGATTTTTCTTTGACTTGTATAAAACACCATACTCTAGAGTCCCTTGTAAGCACCTTAGCACTCTCTTGGCAACACCAAGAGACTCCCAATCAAACTTTGATAGACAGATGCAATAGCCTTTTCCAATCCATCACCATGAGAGAAATTTTCATTTACAATTAAAGGCAGTCATAGAGTTGCATCCCCACATATTAAATTTCTTCAAAAGAATAGCTACATAGCCCGTTTGAGATATAAAAATACCATGCTCGGACTGCATCACTTATATTCCCAGAAAATACCTCATCAAACCCAAGTTACAAGACATTTCATAAGAACTCATCAAACTTTGCTTAACTTCACTTATTTTCTCTTCATTATTTTTTTGTCAAGATCAAATCATCGGCATAAATGGACACCACAAATACAGAATCTGGCTTCTTCAAAGTATTAAGATCACCACCAATACAGAATCCGCCTTCTTCAAAGTATAAAGAGTTCTTTCATTTTTACTTTTCAACAACCTTTGAGACTTGAAGAACTTTTCAATTTCTGCATACTAGGCTCTTGGCGATTGCCTCAAACCATAAATGGCCCTTTTCAGTTTGTAGACCTTTCTTTCTCCCCCTTGAAACAAGAATCCATCTGGTTGAGCTACATACACTCCCTCCTCAACCTTCCCAATTAATAAGGTAGATTTGACATCCATTTGATGAACTTTCAATTTGCATTGAGCAACCACTATAAGAAGAATTCTAATTGTCTCTAGACGTGCTACTAGAGCAAACATTTCATGGAAGTCAATCCTTGGTTTTTGAGAAAAGCCTCTTGCCACCAATCATGCCTTGCACTTTTGAATAGAACCATCAGGATTCAGTTTTACTTTGTAAATCCATTTAACTCCCACAATTTCTTCTGTGCTACAACTGTGAGACATGAAGCTGGTCCTTGCTTGCCATTAAATCAACATCCTCTCCTTGAAAATCAACCAAGAAATTTCTTCTTCCGTGAATCTTCACAATCATAAGATCTTTGCTATCATCATCCTTATCCAGAATTCTACATTTTCCATCTCCAAACAGTAGTTTGTATCCCTTTTCAATCATTTGACCAACACTTAGCAAGTTATGCTTAAGAGTTGGAACAAATAAAACATCACTTATTTACTTCACCCCAGTCTTTAAGTGAATCCTCGCCAGCCCTTTTCCGGTTGCTTCCACCAATTGACCATTCCAAAGTCTCAACTTCGAAGAATGAGAGCGATCAATTTCATCAAACTGTTGAGTGATTTGCATGTTATTTAATATTGTTTTTAGTTTGCCATATCAGTAATGTATTTTATGTTTTTGTCCAAGGGTAGTTTAGTCTACTCTTAGTTATGCTTTATGTTTGGTGCTTCTCCTTGTTCGAGAAGTAATGTCTGAAAGTGAACGTATGTGAGGAGGATATTCTCAGCTTAATAGAAAAGTACTAGATCTTGCGATCCTGTGGTTCGTACTGTCTCTAACAGTGGTATCGAAGCCAGGTTGGTTATCTCATCTTGATCATGGCTTCTGCAAGTGACCGAGCTTCAGTTTTTTTACCAATTTTTGATGGAACTGATTATCCATCATGGCGAGTGAAGATGAAGACTTTTTTGATGTCTGAAGGGTTGTGGGGCATCGTGCTTAACGGATACAAGGAACTTGAAGATGAGAGCAGTCTTGATGCAGCCGGAAAGAAGGATCTGGAGTCCAAGAGACTTGTAAATGCTAAGGCATTATCTAGGTTGCAAAATGGTGTGACCTCAAATATTTTTCCACGAATAATTCGAGCTGAGTGTGCCAAGGAGGCTTGGGAAATCCTAGCAGCCGAGTTTGAAGGAGATGGAAAGACTGTGATTGTGAAACTCCAGAATCTAAGAAGAGAGTTTGAAAATTTAAGAATGTTAGAAGAAGAGTGTATTAGAGATTTCTACGCCAAGGTTATAAATCTGGTGAACAAGATGCGAACCTTGGGAGAAGCTGTTACAGATCAGAAGGTGGTTCAGAAGATGCTGATCAGTTTACCTGAGCGTTTTGATGGAGTGGTTACAGCCGTGGAAGAATCAAAGGATTTGACAACTTTAAGACCAGAAGAGCTTGTTGGTTCTCTGGAATCTCATGAACAAAGAAGATTGAGAAGGGGTGATCATGCTCAGGCTCTGGAAACAGCTTTTCAAGCTAAACTACATTGTAAAGAAGAAAGCTCAAAGGGCAAGCAGTCCACCTGGAAGGGTTCAGACAAAGGTACATATTCATCTTCTAGTTCAGGGCCACCTCAGTGTGATATTTGTAAGAAGGTAGGTCATGTGGCCTCTGATTGTTGGCATAAAGGCAAGCCACAGTGTCACAACTGTAAACGGTTTGGACACATTCAGAAGAATTGTAGAAATAAGAAAGAAAATACTGCTAATTTTGCTGATCATAGTGAAAATCCAGAAGAGCATTTGTTTTATGCTAGTGAAGGTGTTAGTCAAAATCAAAATTGTTCTAAAGAATGGTATCTGGACAGTGGTTGTAGCAATCACATGTCAGGAAATTTAAATTTGTTTGAAACAGTCGATAATAATCATTCTTCCAATGTTCGACTTGGAAATGGTCAAGTTGTTACAGCAACTGGAAAAGGAGATGTAAAGGTGCAGTCAGAAGCTGGTAGTAAGATTATCACTGATGTGCTCTTTGTTCCCATGCTTAGCCATAATCTGTTAAGTGTGGGTCAAATGGTAGAGAAGGGTTATAAACTCTTGTTTGCAGATGGTGGTTGCAAGGTGATGAATAATGATGAAGAGGGCAGAGAACTTATGTTTGTCAAGATGAAAGGGAGAAGAAATTTTTAGTTGATTTTCATCAGACAGAAGATTTAGCTTTAATCGTTAGTAATGATGTTTCCAACTCTACTGAATTGTGGCACAGGAGAATGGGTCATTTAAATTTTGATAGTCTGAAGTTGCTGCAGCAGAAGAAAATGGTAGAAGACTTACCCAACCTTATCCATGTAGAAGGTTTGTGTGAAAGTTGTGTTTTGAGTAAGCAACACAGAACTCCTTTTCCTCAGCAAGCTAAGTGGAGAGCTCAAGAAATTTTAGAGTTGATTCATATAGATCTCTGTGGTCCTATGAAAACTGAATCTTTGAATGGTTGCAAGTATTTCTTGACATTCATAGATGATTTCTCAAGAATGTGTTGGGTTTTCTTTCTCAAAGAAAAGTCTCAAACATTTACTCTTTTCAAACAATGGAAGGCTATGGTGGAAAAACAGTCTGGCAAGCATGTCAAGAGACTCAGAAGTGACAGAGGAGGAGAGTACACCTCAACTGAATTTGAGAATTTTTGTTCAGATGAAGGGATATGGAAACAATTGACTGTAGGATATAGTCCTCAACAGAATGGAGTGGCAGAGCGTAAAAATAGAACTCTTGTTGAGATGGCTAGAACTATGATGACAGCCAAAGGTATTCCTCATGTGTTCTGGGCAGAAGCTGTAAGCACAGCAGCTTATGTGCTTAACTTGTGTCCTACAAAAGCAGTCTCAGACATGACTCCTATGGAGGCATGGAGTGGGATAAAGCCTTCAGTGAGCCTCTTACGAATTTTTGGCAGCGTGTGTTATGTTCTTATTCCTGCAGCCAAACGGTCTAAGTTAGATAAAAAAAGCTCAAAGGGTATTTTGGTAGGGTACAGTTCAGTTTCAAAAGCTTATAGGGTGTATGATGTTCAAAGCAAGAAATTGGTGGTAAGCAGGGATGTTGTAGTGGATGAGTCATCTGTTTTGTCATGGGATGAGATCAAAGGTGGCGTAGATGACAAGAGTATTGATATAGAAAGCAATGAAAGTCTTGAAGAAATTTCAGATGTTGATCATGTTCCTCCAGAAGTTGAAACTGTTCATGCAGAGGAATCAGACTCTGATGGTGATATTGCAGGTAATGCTGGTTTGTTTAATGATGATTCAGAAGAGGACAGTGAAGATAGTGACACGAGCCCTCCTCCCAAAAGGTTTAAATCTTTACAAGAGATTTATGACAGTTGCAATTTAGCTATTAAAGAACCAGGCTGTTATGAGGAAGCCAAAGGTGATCCAGTTTGGGAGAAAGCTATGCATGAAGAGATTAGTATGATCCAGAAAAATGAAACCTGGGATTTGGTGAATAGACCAATGGACAGGGATATTGTTAGTGTAAAATGGATCTATAAAGTAAAAGTCAATCCAGATGGCAGTGTTCAGAAGTGCAAAGCCAGATTAGTTGCAAGAGGTTTTTCTCAAAAACCAGGAGTAGACTTCCATGAAACTTTTGCTCCAGTGGCAAGGATTGAAACCATTCGAATCATTTTTTCAATGGCAGCTCAGTCTCATTGGAAGATTCATCAGATGGATGTTAAGTCTGCTTTTTTGAATGGAAAGCTTGAAGAGGAAGTGTATGTGGCACAACCTGACGGTTTTCTGGTTGAAGGGGGAGAACACAAAGTATACAAGCTCAAAAAGGCTCTGTATGGTCTGAGGCAGTCTCCAAGGGCCTGGTATGCTGAAATAGATAAATTTTTCAGGTCTCAAGGATTAAAAAAGAGTAAAAATGAAGGAACTCTTTATACTTTGCATAAGAATGGATATGTGCTGGTGGTATCCATTTATGTTGATGATTTGATTCTGACAGGTAACAATGAAGATCAAATTAGAGAGTTCAAGCAGAGTTTGAAGAAGTCTTATGAAATGAGTGATTTGGGTTTAATGAGATATTTTTTGGGA
Organism: Euonymus europaeus; assembly: GCA_963580455.1. Lineage (NCBI taxonomy): Eukaryota > Viridiplantae > Streptophyta > Magnoliopsida > Celastrales > Celastraceae > Euonymus > Euonymus europaeus. Next base: position 7,560,227 of record OY756957.1, on the reverse strand, counting down.
ATAGAAGTGGAGCAATCAGAGTCTGGAATATTCATATCCCAAACAGGTTATACAACTGCCATGCTTAAAAAATTTAATATGTGGAAGTGTAATTCTGTTGCTTTACCTTTAATGGTAAATGAAAAACTTGTCAAAGGAGATGGTTCTGGGAAGGCAAATGCTTCTATGTTTAGAAGTCTGATTGGGAGTCTTTTGTATTTGGCCTCCACCAGACCTGATATCATGTTTGCTGTCTCTGTGCTGTCTCGATATATGCAGGATCCTTCTCATGTTCATTTTGGTGCTGCCAAGAGGGTTCTGAGATATCTTCAGGGGACTCTTGAGTATGGTGTTTTCTATGAATCAAAGAAGAGTTTGAAGTTGTTTGGTTACTGTGACAGTGATTGGGCAGGTTGTCGTGATGACATGCGAAGCACCTCAGGGATGGTGTTTAGTCTTGGTTCAGGAGTATGCACTTGGACTTCTAAAAAACAAAAGAGTGTGGCTTTATCTTCCACAGAAGCTGAGTTTGTTGCAGCTTCTAAAGCTGCTTCTCAAGCAGTTTGGATCAGAAAGATTTTGAAGGATTTTGGTCTGAGTCAATCAAATCCAACTGAAATATTTTGTGATAATAAATCTGCTGTGGCTATTGCAAAGAATCCTGTGGATCATGATGTTACTAAGCATATTGCAATTAAGAACCAGTTCGTTAGGGAGGCAGTTGAGCGTGGTTTTGTTGAGGTAATTCATTGCAAAGGTGATGAGCAATTGGCAGACATATTGACTAAAGCTCTTTCCAAAGACAGGTTTTCTGAGATGAGAAGCAGGCTTGGTGTTATGTCAAAGATGCAAATCAGGGGGAGTGTTGAGTGATTTGCATGTTATTTAATATTGTTTTTAGTTTGCCATATCAGTAATGTATTTTATGTTTTTGTCCAAGGGTAGTTTAGTCTACTCTTAGTTATGCTTTATGTTTGGTGCTTCTCCTTGTTCGAGAAGTAATGTCTGAAAGTGAACGTATGTGAGGAGGATATTCTCAGCTTAATAGAAAAGTACTAGATCTTGCGATCCTGTGGTTCGTACTGTCTCTAACACAAACAAGGTTACATTTCCTGACATGTGATTTGAGCTTCCTTGTTCCAGGCACCTAGCCAACCTGAAAGTTGAATGGACTAAATCGGAGCTACTGAGGGGAGGAGCACTTGTGCTATCGCCGATTTAGTTTTACAGCATATAAATAACACAAATATTATAAGTGATTATATTTGTGTCATATAAGTAATCTAAAAATAAATAAATTCGGAAAGGTTGTCCCTGAATCTCATCTAATCGTCACCCCAATAAATATATAGGACTTGGTAGGAATAAATATATAGGACTTGGTAGGGAGAGAATAATAATATGAAAGAGAGACACATAATATATAAATTGTGTCACATTAACAAAAACACGTCAACACATCATCCAAGAAATTTAATCCCAAAAGAGAAAAACTAGGATAATAGGAAAAAAGAGGCAGACAACAATAAGGAGAAGTCAATACCCGAACCAAAACCCTTGCCTTGACTGGCTAGTGGTTAGGCCATCCAGTCTCTTTAAAAGCAATGGGTCACATCTGGTGCGCTCTTGACTCCTTCTATTTAATACAAGACTTTCTTGTTCATTTTTGCCCTTCATTTAGACACACCTACCATTCATTAATTTCATTACCAACAAAAGAACTACTACTACTGCCACCACCAAATTACCCATAAAATCCCCACTCTTCCCACGCCAATTTTGACTTGATTTACTCAAAATACGCCTCTTGGCAGGGAAAGAAATAGGGAGCTTTTAGGTAATTTGGTCTTACTATTGCTTATTGGTTGTTGTAACCTCATTGCACGAATCCACCACCCCACCTGAGGCAGTTGTACCAAGAGCAGCATTGATTTGGTGCACTGTGTTGCAAAGATGGTTGTTAATAGCAGTGACACTTGACAGATTCAGCTTCGCAGTTGGGATTGTACTGGCCAGGACTTGCATTCCAACTGTTAATAGACATCCTGATGAGTTGCGCAGTCCAACATTTATATTTCCTGAATTGCTGTTGTTACCATCACTTGTGTTGTCGGTATTAGTGGTTGATTCCACTGGAACTATTACAAACCCTAGTGGGAGAAGAGGAATGCAGGACGGATCCTCACCGCTCATGGCAAGCTGGATTGAGTCCACATCAATGGTTGTGTACACAACAAGGCTACCGGATTCATCGGTGCAACTCTCTTGCAGCATCAGCTCCACATGCTGCGATGAGTTGCTAGAAACCTGCATAAAATTGTGAGTGATAGTTATGTTTTTGGAATTAATCCTAGTCTGCATCAGGTTTTAGGTTTAAGGTTTAGGTTTGAGACTTCACATCCATTTAGTTGAAAACCAAAAACTTACATTGACTCGAAGGAGAGAGATACAATTTCCTGGGTGAGAGCCATTGGCAATGTGAGCGACTTCATGTAATGCATTCCCATTAGGATGAAGATCAAGCTGTCCATATATATATATATATAGAAGAATAAAATTATTAATTTGTCGTTGAGTATGTGCAAAAGATTGGTGAAAATTATTTAGTTGATCATTACTTAAGTACCTGAGATCGGCGGTGTTCGTCCCTCAAGAGATCAAAGACTTGATAGTGAGGGTAGGGAAGCCAAGTTGTGGAAACTGCACAAAGAATGACTCCATTGGGTTGTCCAGCCTCAGTGATCTTTCTTGTAGTAACCCTAACAGTATCATCAGATGAATCAGAGAGTGTTGTCCATGATTGACCACTAGAAGTACTTATGTTCACACTGAATGTTCTAATCATTCTCTGCGCAAGCCTCATCAAGTTCTTCCGTGCTTCCGGAGATGGTATCACTGTGAATCCACACAAAATAACATATATATAATAGAATCCATGAATATATACACATATTGTGTGTCTATGAATATATTTTAATCAACTAATTTAGAACCTCCAAGGTCAGAGATGTTTCTGGCCATTAGACTAGCAACCCTTTCGCATTGTCGCTGTAAGACTGCTAGCCAGCGCCGTGCACCAAATGCTGTTCCACTGTGAACAAATTGACTAAATATTTGATGCACTGGCTTTTCTTTTATCTCAGCATGCTCCACCCATGTAACCTATACAATTTTTTTTTACAATGTATAATGCAATCTTCAATAATGATAATAAAAATAACAAGTGTGAAGTGGTAATACTGACCCTTGAGTACCCATTTGGCATGTCTTGTATCATGCAGCCTGAAGGCCTTCTTCTATATGGAGGAAAAGGAGACTGAATGCTTCCATGAAGACTATCAATAGGAAAATCAACAATTGCCCAAACTCCTTCCTCTATGTTTTGTTGGCAATAGCGAAGAAAACATGCCTCCCTAGTCGGTACCAACGGAGAAAGTACTTGCAATTCTGCATACATCTACTCAAACATACAACAATAAAAATTAAGCTAGCTAAATGTATCAATTAAGCAAATAATGTAAAGCATGCTTACCAAATGAAGGGAGCCACTTGCTCCAGAAACCCGGCCGGACGTTACCATTTGAACAGTTTTTGCTTTTGCAACAATTGAAGGGAACAAGTCCATCCATTTGTTCTGAAAACATTGAAATCTGAAAATTTGAATTGAGCTCGAATAGATTAATTAAGGAGAAGCAGGGCAAGAAAAGGAATGAACTTACAGCATCAAGAAAGGCATCGACCAAATTGATGCTATTCATGATAACCACAGCACTATCTCTTGTAGCTTCAGTCCTAAACTCACTTGAATGCTGTTGCTTTATATTACTGAATGACCATGGAAACAACCTACCATGCTCTTCAATATTAAGCACTAGCTTCCCACTATCTTCACTTCTTATCCAAAGAGGTTCAGTAACTTGACACATCTTCACAAGTTCATTCATTGACGACATTGCGAGCTCCATGGCTAATCCCTTTTCCTCTTCCATTAATAGAAAACTGACTTCTGGGAAGGATGAACAATTTTCCGGCAACATTGGCACGGGCATCATGTCGTTACAGGTTGGTATAGGCTCTGAAAAATGCCTTGCAAATATGTTCATGTCCAAATCCAATGATGGTAACATGAATGGAGGAGGAGGAGGTGGTGCCATTGCTTGCATTGGCCGGCCAGTGTATCGTGAAGCAAGACAATAAACTCTTTCTAACTGTAAGAATATTGGAATGTAACAATTATCAACATGTAGTTTTCAATGTACAATTTTTACTATAGCTAGTCTTCAATTTTTCATATGTATTGATATGGAAAAACACTTGTCCTAAAAGTATATGTGAATATGTCAAAGTCAACCTTATTTTTCTTTCAAAAGGAGACATTTAAGATCACACAATTACCAATAAAAACCAATTTTATGGTTCAATCACACACAATTACTCACGGAATTTTTTCTGCAATAAATTGCATGTGTTGACTGCCAATTTAACATACCTCGTCTCTAAGTCTTGTATTTTCAAGACGAATTTCTTCAAAGGGAATCCCACCAGGCATAGCTTGCACTCCACAATTAGGACAAGTAAGACTACGCAGTTCTGCTTGTAGACGACAATTCTCATTCTTCAATGACTCATTTTCCACTCTAAGAATCACATTCTCTGTTCGATCTTGTTGTCCCTATACAATATATTTTTCTCCAAATTAATCACAATTAAAAAAACTAACCAAACCTCATCCGCCAACTACTTTTCAAAAATAAAATTATATGTGGAGAAAGCATTAACTCCGTACACTCTTGGGGGAACCAAATGTGTAGGTGAACGTTTTATTGCACGCATTAATTGATACTACGAACAACTATACATACATACATATATGTATGTATATATTTGTGTGTGAGCAAAGTGACCATACAATGCATGCCCATGATGATGATGAAGAAGTAAATGTGTAAGACGCGTTTTCTTGGGGGTCGTGGAGAGTGAAACTATTTTGTAAGGTAATACAACTTCGATCATTAATTAAGAGAGCTGGGATCAATCAATATATTTTTAAGGCCACCCTTTGAAAGTGAAAGGTTTTAAATGCTCTACCTTCATCTGGGTACGCCTGTTTTGGAACCAAAACTTGACTTGGCGTGGTTTGAGACCAAGTTCTTGACTTAGTTTCATCCTTTGCTTGTCGTCTGGGTGTGGACATTCCTTAAACAAACTGCAATACAAGCATTCCCTTCGTGCGTCATATAATGCCAACAAAATTGTTCCCAAAAAAATAAAATTACCAGAGAGAGAAAATCGAGTGTTATTATATACTTTAAACATAAAATTTGTATATTATATGGATAAGACTCTCGTAGATCAAGATAACATACGATTCCATTTCTTGGATCTGGTGAGCAGTGTGACGATGGTAGCGTTTCTTCTTGGGAGGTTGTTGTTCATTGATTTCTTGTTCATTTCCTGATTTTTCAGCTTCAACTTGCTCACTCCCAGACCCACTCTCCATGTCCATCTCTCTCCCTCCTCTCATCAACATCCCACTGCTTTCTTCTTTCTGATGAAGAAATTAGATCAAACCCAATTAAGCAAAATTTATTATTAAATATATTATCATTCAGACAAAAGAAAGAAAGAAAGTACTTACAATGATGGATTGGAAAGGATTGAAGGACACGTTGGGGATGAAGTTGAAATTAGGGTTTTGGATTGGTGAAGAAAAGAGGGTTTCTGAAGACACCACGTCCCCTCCTCCCATGCTTGACATAACTTGGCAATCCCCATACATCTCTCTCTCTCTCTCTCTATAATATACAACAAAGATAGTGTGTGTATATATACGCCAAATTCTTCTCAATTATGGTTGGGATTGATCTTCAGTACTGTCACGCTCTCACCAAACCTAATTAAGTTGATCATCACCAAAGAAACAAAACTGTGAAAAAAAGATTAAATCTTGGAAACACAAGACAAATCTAGAAGTGCAGCTCAGAAAACCCAGAAAACCAAAAAGAAAAATATGAAGAGAGAATGAATCCCGAAAAAGGGTAGAAGATGATAATTTCATGTGGAAAAAAAGTTTGCTAAAAATGTGCAAAAGCCTAAATTAAAAGTATTGGTTCTCTCATACCTAACGAGTAAGCCAGAACTTCATCTTCAAGTCAAAACAAAACCAAACTAATTTTTTTTTTTAAAAAAAAAAACCCTAAAAGCACTTGAAAATCAACAACAAGACCAAGAAAAACAATATGAAATCAAATTAAGAACAATAAATTTATTTTTAGAGAGCGAGTAAATAGTACCACACACCACCAATATGAAGTTTGGATCTTGAAAGAGCAAATGAAGAACAGACACACACAGTCTCTTAATTTCTTCTCTCTTCAGCTTCGCTTGATCCCTACCCGCTCTATGACCTCTGTCTCTATCTCTCTCTTTGTGGTGTAATAAATTGGTAATTTATGATTTTTTACCGGACTCGTAAGCCGGGACCCTTTTAACGGCGGTTTGACAGGAAAACCTATCAACGTCACTAATTACTTGCGTTTTTGCTGTTTTTACTACACGTTTGCTGTTTGTCTTTATGGTAATAAAAATCCTAACAAGTCAAACCTTTCTAGTATCCACTCCACGCGCGTAACGTCCCGTTCAAACCATTCTCCTTGTCTTCCTGTTTCGGTTGGTGCCTGTTGTGTCTTGCTTTTCTGTACTGTGGGGTGTTACTGTTACGGTATGAGAGTCAAAGATAGTTGAAAAGCATGCAGAGCTATTAAAGTCAGAAAAGTCAAAGGATCACTACCGTCCATTTATGGGATCTTCAAAAGTTAATCGAAGAGTGTGTGTGTGAGAGAGAATATTTCATCTAGGGACCACGTACGAATAGCTTCTAATGTTGATAGACCTGTGCATCGGGGAGAAAATATTCACTAGTTTGGTATAACATGTTGCGTGCCAGAATCAATAGAGTCACGATATATATATATTGTGAATTCAAATCATAGGAGTAGGGCTATAAAAAATCGCTAAAATCAAAAATTGACTGAAACCGAATCTATTAGTCGATTTTTTTATAAAAAAAAAACTACACATATTACATTAAAACATATTGTAAAATTGATATAAAAGACTAAACGGTTTAATCAAAATATGTCAAAAAAAAAACCGTCGACACCCCTAGATGCAAGTAATTAACTATATTTATAATGGATAATTAACTCTATCAAAGCCATTCCAGAGAACTCTCATAGGAAAATTTGCCTTTCAACGACCTCCCATAGAGTGGATTAGAAAGCAATTTCAGACCCTAAATCTCAGATCAGATTGCAAATTGGGAGTTTTGGATCGAAAACATATCTTGATTCAACTGTCCAACGATGAAGATTTCCATCGTTTATGGACCAAAGATTGCTGGTATTTGGGGCGACACATGATAAAAACATCCAAATGGAGCTTCAATTTTCGTCCAGATAAAGAATCCCCTATTGTTCCTGTATGGGTTACACTACCAGGTTTGCCTCCATTCTTTTTTACTGAATCATCCATATTTTACATTGTGAGAGGTCTTGGAGAACCCCTTAGGATTGATGCTGCCACAGCTGCTTTGACTAGACCAAATATGGCAAAGGTGAGTGTAGCAATGGACCTCTTAGGTCATTTCCCTGAACGTATTAGAATTAGGTTGGGAACTTCTGGGGAGGATTTTTGGCAACCAGTTGAATATGAGCACATCCCAAACTATTGTTCTAAATGCTATTTTGTAGGTCATATGGATTCTGAATGTGGTCCCAAAAAGGCTACTACTGCTCCAAACATTTTAAAAAAACCAGTAGTTCCTATGCCTATAAATGTGGCTAAAAATGACAAAAAACCAAATCAAGAATGGAAAGTAGTTTCTAATAAGAAAAATGATAAAAAAATTCCTAACTCTGCTGCAGATAAGCCTCTCATTGTTTCTGAAATATTTCAGAAAATTAGGAAATATTTAGATATTCCAGAGAGTTCCATGGCTAAACAAGATGAATCTGATGCATATAGCGAGGATGAGCCTGATAGTCCTACTAATGTGAAAAATAGGTTCTCTATTTTGGAGGAATTAGAAGGAAATGAAGACAATGCTGAATCACCAATTATGGAGCATTTAGATGTTAATAAGGATAATTTAGATCAAGTGAATATGGATCTAGTGGCTAATGATAAAGAGAATGTGGAGATTCTCCATGCTAACCATGAGCAGGTGGCTCATGGTAGAGAGTCAAGAGATATACCCTCACCCGATCAACAAATTATGATTCAAGTTCCTCATGAAATTAGCTTGAAAAAAGTGAATTCTGCAGATGATGTTCACCTCCTTCAACATCAGGATTATGAGGAGTTAACTCCCCTTCAAATTTGTGATGACTCAATTTTAGCAACTCATAGAAGTCAAGGAACTAGAAATAAACTAACTAATGTGGAGGATCTCATAAATCTGCCCACTTATTCCATTAAGCATCACAATAAAGTTGATCACACATTAAAGTCTAAGGGGATAGATTTATCTGTTGTCCTTTATGGGGATCCTAATGAAAAGAAAAAATCTGAAAATCATACAAAAGCCTCAAAAAAGGACAAGAAAAAGAAATCTCCGTCTCAAAAACCTCCTTCTAGGGTGCTTAGATCAGCACAAAATACCATTCCCAATCTTGATGTTTAATTGTCTTATTTGGAATATTAGAGGAGTTGGAAATGCTCCTTCTGTTAGAAGACTTAAGTTGCTATGCAAAATCCATAACATTCAAATCTTGGCTTTGTTAGAGCCCATGATCTCCATAGATCAAATTCATATTGTAGCCAAGAAAATTAAATTTAAAAATTTTGCTGCCAACTCTAATGGTAAAATCTGGATGTTGTGGCGAGAGAGCATTCCCCTAAAAATTTCCTCAAACCATGATCAAATTCTAACTATGGAAGTTAGTATTGGTAATGACTCTTGCCTCATCTCTGCTGTTTATGCCAAATGCAGTAGGCTTGATAGACTTCCTCTTTGGCATGAAATTCAAAGAATATCTGCCCTTGACCTTCCTTGGTGTGTTGGAGGGGATTTCAATGTTGTGCTTTCTAGTTCAGAAAAAAGAGGTCTTAATGACATCAATAGAGTTTCTTCTAATGACTTCTCAAACTGTTTGAATGACTCCCAAATCTTTGATCTTGGTTTCTCTGGCAGTAAATTCACTTGGACCAATAAGCATTGTTGGGCAAGATTAGATAGAGTCTGTGCTAATAACTCTTGGATAACTAAATTCTCCTCTACCATTATCTCCCATTTGCCTAGAACTCACTCTGACCACTCCCCCCTTTTAATTAAATTAGTTGAGCCCACTCAAAGTGGTCCAAAACCCTTCAAATTCCTTAATTCTTGGACTTCCAATAAATCTTTTAAGGAGTTGGTTAATTCCAGCTGGACTAAACCTATGAGTGGTTCTCCTATCCAGGTTGTGTGTCAAAAATTAAAAAGACTTAAAAAAGATCTTCAGATTTGGAACAAAACAGTTTTTGGAAATATTTTTCAAAATATTAAACAAGCTGAAACTTTGGTTGGCCAGGTTCAGTCTTTGTATGATTCTAATCCTAACATAGCTAACAAAATTGCCTTAAACAAGCAAAATGCTCTCTTAGCTTTGGCTCTAAATCAAGAAGAATCTTTCTGGAAACAAAAGGCCAAGATTAAATGGTACAAAGAGGGTGATGCTAATACAAAATTCTTTCATGCTTGTGTGAAAGCTCAAAGACAAAAACTTTTCTTCCACAGTCTTAAAAATGATAATGGTGATTGGTGTCAAGGAGATCATCTAGACACTGCCATTGGCCAATTTTTTCAAAAACAGTTGTCCAATTCTCAATCTGAGTTTGATTTCCATAGAAATGAGCTTCTTCTTAATCAAATCCCAAGGTTAGTTTCTCAATCCGATAATGATCTTCTGGACAGCATTCCCACCAACGAAGAAATTAAACATGTAGTTTTTTCCATCAATCCCAATAGCTGCCCTGACCCTGATGGTTTTAATGGTCACTTCTTTCAAAGTTGTTGGGATATCATCTATCATGACATAGGCAATGCTTGCAAAGCCTTTTGGTATGGTCACACTCTGCCTAAGGCATGTTCTAGTACATTAATTGCTTTAATTCCTAAAGTCTCAAATCCAACCAAAATTACTGAATTAAGACCTATCAGCTTGTGTGGTTTTCTCAGCAAGGTCTTTTCCAAAATCATGGCTCATAGATTAAGCAATATCCTTCCTAAACTCATCTCTCCTAACCAATGTGCCTATGTTAAAGGTAGAGATATTTCAGATAATATTTTATTGGCTCAAGAGCTCACTTCCCAAATCAATAAAAAAATTAGAGGAAACAACATTATGATTAAACTAGACATGGCTAAGGCTTATGATCGTGTGTCTTGGTTTTTTCTTATTAAAATTCTTAGAAAATTTGGTTTTAGTGAACCTTGGATAGATCTTGTTTGGAATCTGATTTCCAATAACTGGTTCTCTATGCTTATAAATGGGAAAGTTTCTGGTTTTTTTAAATCTGAAAGAGGCTTGAGGCAAGGGGACCCCCTCTCTCCAGCTTTATTCATCCTAATGGCAGAGACTTTGTCTAGAAATTTGAACAAGTTCCATCAAGAAAATCCATCTTTTTCTTATTACTCTGGAAAAAACATAGAAGTTATATCCCATTTATCTTATGCTGATGATATTCTTCTCTTTTCTAATGGTTCTGCTGAAGCCACCGATCAGCTTATGAAGGTTGTTTCTGAGTATGAATTTTGCTCTGGTCAGTTGGTTAATTCTAACAAAAGCTGCCTGATTACATCTAGGAATATGAATTTATCTAGGATAGAAAGATTAAAATTCAAAACAGGTTTCCAAAAAAAGAACCTTCCTATGATTTATTTGGGTTGTCCTTTGTCTTGTTCCCAGAAAAAAATTTACCTCTTTGATAGTTTGCTTGATAAATTCAAAGCTCAATTATTTAATTGGAGCTCTACTTTGTTATCTAGTGGAGGCAGATTAATTCTCATCAAGCATGTGTTAACTTCCTTTTCCACTTTCCTCTTTTCTGTGTTGAGTCCTCCAAAGAAAATCATAAAGCAATTGGATTCCTTGTGTGCCAACTTCTTTTGGGGAAATTCTGAATTTGGAAAAAAAGCTCATTGGATTTCTTGGGATAAAGTATCTAGACCTCAAGCTGAAGGAGGTTTAGGCATTAGGAAGTTTTCTGACACTGTCAAAGCTTTTGATGGTAAACTTTGGTGGAAATTCAGAAATTCAGATTCTATTTGGGCTAAATATATGAACCAAAAATATTGTAGAAACTCTCATCCTTCTATTGCTCCCGTTTCTGGTTCCTCTACTTGGAAAAGGTTATGTGGTATTAGAGATTTAATGGAAAGCAATATCAGATTTATCGTAGGTAATGGCCATTTGAACATATGGAGGGACAATTGGATGAATGATGGTCCCATAGCCAATATTATCCCCATTGAATCTCACTGGCCTTATCAGCTAAATTATTTTTTTGAAAACAACAAGTGGGATGTTGCCAAATTAAGAAATTTCATTCCTGACTTCATGATTCAAATCATTATCAAGAATTCTTTTTCTCTTGTTGAATCTCCTGATCTTAAAGTGTGGAGTCCTAATGCTAATGGTGTGTTCACTGTCAAATCTGCCTGGCAGATTATTAATCAGAGTCTCATTTATTCTCCTGTATTTGATTCCATATGGCATCCTATGATTCCTATTAAAATTTCAATATTCATGTGGAAGCTGCTGCATCTCCGTTTACCCTTGGATGACAATTTAAGAAGGAAAGGTATTTCCTTAGCCTCTAAATGTCAGTGTTGCATTCATGATGATTCTCAGTCTGAGTCTGCAATGCATGTTTTTGTTAATAGTCCTTTAGCCAAAAAAATTTGGACCTTTTTCTTCAAAATATTTGGCCTGAAATTTAAATGTGTTGAGATCCATCTTTTGCTATCTGAATGGTGGAAAATTAGGAAAAAAAACTCAGTTTTAGGGTCTCTTGCAATTTTGATCCCTTCTCTCATTTGTTGGAATATATGGCAGGCAAGGAATAAATCCAGGTATGAAAATAATCCTCCTTCTAGTGACTCTATTATTACCTGCATTATTGATCAAGCTCAATTATATTTTGCTTCTAATTCTAAGGTATATAGGGTTCAGCTCAAAGATTCTTTTTTGATCTCCCTATTTAGAATTCCTCAACAGAGCACTCCTTATTGTAATCCTTCTATCATTTACTGGCATCATCCTCCCTTAAATGTTCTTAAAATCAACTGTGATGGGAGTGTATTGGGCAACCCTGGTCACTCAGGAGGAGGAGGTGTTATCAGAGATCATGCAGGTAATTTTATAGGTAGCTTCTCTCATTATTATGGTATAAATTCTATCTCCTATGCTGAAATGAAAGCTATCCATGATGGTATCATTTTGGCTTTGTCTTTGGGTTTCAAAAACATCATTATTGAATCTGATTCTTTAGTGGTGATTAACATATTGTCATCTACCTCTACTTGCCCTTGGAAATTAGTTCATACAAAAAGACAGATTCACTTGTGCAGTATCAATGCTCAAATTCAATATTGTCATGTGTTTCGTGAAGGTAATGGTGTGGCAGATTATATGGCTACTAAAGCTTCCAATGATAGGTATTCTGAGAACTTTTACAGGTTGGTGGATCTTCCTGATAAGGTTAGAGGCCTTTTAAAAATGGATCAAATGGGAGTTCCTACTGTTAGGTTTAAACAATAGTTGTAATGGTTGTAATGGTGTTTTTATATATAGCAGCACTATGTATTTTTTGCTTTGCTTGTTGTTTTTTGGATCATCATTTGTATTGCTCTGTGTTTATTTCTCTCATTGTGTTCTCTCTTTTGTCATGGGTTAGGTTTTTTTGTCCCCCCATTGTGTGCCGCCGGAAAATGGCTTTTCTTCTCCTTTTTTGATTCTATAAAATAAAATCTTTAATTAAAAAAAAATATATATATATATATATATAATGGATAATCAGACATGTGCCCTCAAAACACAATATAAGGATTCATAACAACTTATACATTATGCGTGACAAATAATGTCTCACCTAAGTATTTAAATTTAAAAATACATATTCCAATAATTTTTTTAGATTTTTTTTTTTTTTTTTGAGAATTTTTTTTAGATTTTAATGCACCTTTAACATCCCTATATACTATGGGCACATATTATTATTTTCTATTTGCAATTCAAATTTCAAATTATTGATCAACAACCTATAAATTGATATCAAACTCCTATGAAATATTATAATATTATTGGTGATGGTACATCAAGTTAATGTAAGACATGGTGTACCATAACCACTGAATATTTTCTCGTGCATCATCTTGTGAAATCTCAACCCAAAACCCTTAAGTTCCGGTTAAATTTTTAGGTGAATGCTGGTTAGAAATAGTAGGTGTCCGAACACTTTCTACACAATGGGAGACAACAAGTGAATTACTTGTTGAAAAACAGGTAGGGTTTGAGCTGGAGAAAAATGGGCTCAAAAAGCTTAGGGTGTCCAGACAATTCGCGTTGAATTGGTGGAAGATTAGCTGCCAGAGTATAGGGTGTCCGGACACAATCACAATTTTTGGGTTTAAAGACCTGAGAACATACCATTTTCTTAGAAATTTCAGATTTTGCTGAGAAGAGAGAGAGTTTCAAGAAGGATTCAAAGAAGATTGTGGGATTTGAGGTAAGTTTCCTGGATTTTTGAAAAGTTAGGTTTTGGTTATATTTGTGAGTTTAGATGATTATGGAAGTTTTTTTAAGACTTGTTTATGGTTATATATTTAGATTTTGTGGTTGATTTAAAGTATAGGTTCATTTTGGTTGGGATTAAAGGTTTTGAAGAAATTCCTAGAAAGAGAAGGTAAGTTCATGGATTTTTGTGGGATAATTGTTATTGATATGGGTAATTTGATATTAATAATGTATTGATATGATGTGGGTTTCAATTTTTTCACATGGTTAGGGTTGGGGGAATCAAAACCCTAAAATAAATTTTTTGTGGATAATAAACATTGTTTGGATATGAGGTAGACAGGTAGGGTTTGAGCTGGAGAAAAATGGGCTCAAAAAGCTTAGGGTGTCCAGACAATTTGCGTTGAATTGGTGGAAGATTAGCTGCCAGAGTATAGGGTGTCCGGACACAATCACAATTTTTGGGTTTAAAGACCTGAGAACATACCATTTTCTTAGAAATTTCAGATTTTGCCGAGAAGAGAGAGAGAGTTTCAAGAAGGATTCAAAGAAGATTGTGGGATTTTAGGTAAGTTTCCTGGATTTTTGAAAAGTTAGGTTTTGGTTAGATTTGTGAGTTTAGATGATTATGGAAGTTTGTTTAAGACTTGTTTATGGTTATATATTTAGGTTTTGTGGTTGATTTAAAGTATAGGTTCATTTTGGTTGGGATTAAATGTTTTGAAGAAATTCCTAGAAAGAGAAGGTAAGTTCATGGATTTTTGTGGGATAATTGTTATTGATATGGGTAATTTGATATTAATAATGTATTGATATGATGTGGGTTTCAATTTTTTCACATGGTTAGGTTTGGGGGGAATCAAAACCCTAAAATCAATTTTTTGTGGATAATAAACATTGTTTGGATAAGGTAGACATGTAGGGTTTGAGCTGGAGGAAAATGGGCTCAAAAAGCTTAGGGTGTCCAGACAATTTGCGTTGAATTGGTGGAAGATTAGCTGCCAGAGTATAGGGTGTCCGGACACAATCACAATTTTTGGGTTTAAAGACCTGAGAACATACCATTTTCTTAGAAATTTCAGATTTTGCCGAGAAGAGAGAGAGTTTCAAGAAGGATTCAAAGAAGATTGTGGGATTTGAGGTAAGTTTCCTGGATTTTTGAAAAGTTAGGTTTTGGTTAGATTTGTGAGTTTAGATGATTATGGAAGTTTGTTTAAGACTTGTTTATGGTTATATATTTAGGTTTTGTGGTTGATTTAAAGTAGAGGTTCATTTTGGTTGGGATTAAAGGTTTTGAAGAAATTCCTAGAAAGAGAAGGTAATTTCATGGATTTTTGTGGGATAATTGTTATTGATATGGGTAATTTGATATTAATAATGTATTGATATGATGTGGGTTTCAATTTTTTCACATGGTTAGGGTTGGGGGAATCAAAGCCCTAAAATCAATTTTTTGTGGATAATAAACATTGTTTGTTGGATACCAAAGGGCTTAACAAGAATTCCATATGATGGAGAATATCTTATAACCGTGATCGGGATCCCGCATGTGTTGGTGCACCCTACAGGGGTCCAAGGCAAGGTTCAAGATTTTCGATAATTTTTGGGATATTTGTTGACTGGTGCTAGAATATTATATGGTGCGGCCATTGGATTCTATTTTATTGTGAAAAATGTCATATTGCTATATCTGTGTTTATTTCACTTCTAGTCTCTATATTAGGTTGATTATTATTATTGTTTTATTATTAGTACATTTAGTGCTTGGGATTGTATGATGGAATGTGTTGGATATGTACTTACATGGTACGGATGATGGATGGTCGAAGCGTGTGCTGTGTGATCGGGACTCCCGTACTGATGATGGGACTACATGTCCAGACGTTATGACGAAGTATGACAAATATGATGATATATATATATATATGATAACTTATTATCTATATGTTAGTGCATGTGGATAGGAGGCCTGAGGCTTTACATAGTGTGTGATTTGTTATGTCGTTAGTAACAATTTAAAATATACTTACAAATGTACAATTAATATATAGTGAACAAGTAAGAGTCGATCCCACAAGGAGTGATGCTAATAGATATACAATCTAACACTTGAATTTAATTAATACAATTATAAAAGGGGGAAAAGGGGGGTTAAATCTTGTAATAGATAAAAATTAAGACAAAGAAATTGACGTTGAGAACAAGAATGAGAATTGATATTAATGAAAATAATAGCTAAGACTCACTATCCACCACAAAACATTCAAACAATTTATTAGAAATAATAGATTAACAATTTAACAAGCATATGATAACAACATTCACAACAAGGTCATGGCCAAACTCAAGTTGTATGATTCTCTCTTAATTGCATGTAAAGTGTATGACGTCTACCTCATTACGTGAATTCTTAATCGAAATCTAGCATGGCGTCTGCATCAATCAACAATCAAAAATCCAATAAGAGCAAAGAGAATATGAATGTCACAAGAATTCTAATACATGGTATTTGTACTTAGGTATTCAAGAATTGATTTTTCATAATTCATTTTCAACTGAATTATATGTTGCAAGAAAGAACATATTCAGCAAGGCAATTGACCATGTTCTACAACAATTAATTCTAATACATGTTTCAAAGTTAGCTACTCAAAGAAACACAATACTAGAACTCACATAACATGGAAAAATCAAAATCATCATGCTTGTAGAAATTGAAATCCACACAACTTATAAAATTGAAAGCATGCTTAGGGCCTCAAGACAAGCCCTAACTAACAAGAGTTTAGTTATACATAACCAAATAAAACATGAAACATAAAAACATAATTACAAACACAAGCCTTGTTTTCTTCTTTTCCTTCTCCTCTTTTTGCTTCCACTCCTTCTCCAAGCTCCCTCTTCTACTCCTTCTCCTCTCTATTTATAGAGAAAATGAGCACATATTGGAGGAGTTAGTGCCATATTTTTGTGGTGGATTGTCCATCAAATTCGTGTGGTGGATTGTCCACTCTTTGAATGGAAATGGTATCATCAATGACATCAACTTCCAATTACACACTAATCTTGTAACTGCATTATGGGCCTAAAATGAGCCTATTATGAACTCAAACCCTTCATAAATATTGTAGATACAAATGTTTAGATAATTATGGGCTTTTGAATCACTCAATTTGGACATCAGATACTCAAGTTATGGGCTTCTAAAGGTCTGGTCTGCAAACAGAAATTCTGCTTCGGATATAACTTCCAAACTTGACTTTGAGGCAACCTTTAGAGGCCCAAACGAACTCTGATTTTTGTGAACCAGTACTTCCTGCAAAGCTTGAAGTGTCCTCTAAAAATTTTCTGAAGATCAAATCTCATTCCGACAGCTCTTACTACCTCTTAACCTGCAAAACATCCAAGAAGATCTTAAGTACAATAATCTTGAAAATTCAGCTTTAAGCACAATTTCTTGGCATTGCTTTGGTAGTATTTTATCACTTTAAAAATATATATTCTGACACTTATCATGATTTTGGTAGATGGTCGGAGGCCCTACTAAGCTGCGAAATTATAATTTAATTGATTGTTTGATTTGTTTGTTGACTCTAGGTAGCACTTTTCGATATACGGGGAGATGCTGTCAAATTTTCGATAGAATATGAGGTAAGGATGATGTGGGAGAATTTCCTTAGTGATTAGCGTAAACGTCATCAATAGCACACCTGGCTCAAGGTGTGATTTCTGGGTCAGGGCGTTACACATGAGGTCTAAAAGATAAAACTTAAGATGTTTTTATACTATCTTACATCTACTATCTTCTTATTATGATTAAGCAATGCAAGATAATTTCATTATGTAGTTTACATATGGTGTAGATAGAGTCGTTTAAAAGAAGAGAGAGAAATAGAGCGTTTAGAGAGAGAAATCCCTTCTTTACTCACCGATCATGGCCACATCATCTCCAGAGAAATCCCTTCTTTACTCACCGATCATGGCCACATCATCTCCACTTCCACCACCACGATATCATACCTAGCCATTAACCAAACATTTCCCACCACCACTCTACCCTCTTCAACCAAACTAGATCAACATTTGGCTTGCTCTTCCACATGCAAACAACGCCTAGACTAGTTAGTCTCATCATCCATATCCACTACCCTACATTAAGTCGCACACTCATGCCCACCAAAACCCTTCACCACGCATCTTAGACCACCATTATAACCCTAACACAATTCTCTATAATTCGTACATAAAATTCTATTTTGAGAATTTTTCGTCAGATAAAGATGCAGAAGCTCTAAAAAGGGCTTTCTTTCATTATGGGATACTGAAAATTATCTGTGTCGGTTAAGCATAGTAGAAAAGGGCTTCATCTTGGAATTGTAAAGTTTAATGAAAAGGAAAAAGAAATATTGGTTATGATAAAGCTAAAAAAAATGTCAATTGGGTGTTATAAAATTAGGATGAATAAAGTCAAATTTGATCACAATACATTGAGGCAAAATTATAAAGCTCGGGGGAATCAATTGCGAAATAAAGAAAAATAAATCAGTCCCAAGGTCATAAACCCAGAAGAAGGAATGTGAAACAATATTAATATTGATAGTCAGGGTGTCTTACCAATTATAGAAGGGAATGAAAGAAGGTATGTTGATATTGTGAAAGGAAAACACTCTTCAAAAATAGTGAATTCACGGATGAAGATGGGGTGGCTCAGATCAATCACAAGGTATGAAAGATTTAAATGAAGATAGGCAAGATGGTCTAGTGGAAAACACAACTGCTAGTGTTGAAGTTGGAATATTTTACTATTACAGAGAATATAGAATAGTTGGCTCGGTCAATAGTCGGGCAATTATGGAAAAGCTCTTCAATATAGCTAGTGAGAGATAGATGTCTTAATGAAGATCTTGAATCAAACATGGAGAGATATTTGTGGCTGATATGTGCAGGTCTTCCTATACATGCATGGAACATTAGTTTGTTTATATTAATTGGTGATCTCTTTGAAAGTGTAGTGTCAATTAATAAAAACATATCTACAAAACAACAGTTAGATGTAGCTCGAATACTAATCGCCACTACAAAGAAGAATATATCATATTATTAAATTATCAATTGACAGAAAAATTTAAACTTTGAGATTAATAAAGATACATCAAATGGACATTTGTGTGACTCTCAAGAGCAAAGGAAATTTGATGAACCTAGAGTGCATGATCCTTCACAAATTAATTGGTTCAAATTAATATGATGATGATTCTAATGAAGACCTTGACTCATAGAGATTTAACATCCTGAAAGAGTTCACGAGTGAAGATGTTGATATTCGGGACAGAATGAAAAAGTATTTGTTGGACCAGATGTTCCACATATTTGATTTTGATGAAAATATTCATATTGTATGCTACATGATTATTTGATATGCATATGTGATGAATTTGATGAAAACGTTTTTGATATAGATCATATGCTTGAAAGATTGAACTACATATGCCTTAGAGATATTTCGGTGTCATATTCGCTCAAAGACCTTTTTTTGTGCTTTTAGAGTTGCTAAAATAGTGCACTCAAAATTGACCAAATTGTACCTTTTATGGTTTGAACTTAGAATGGTCATATACTGATCAATTTAACTTCAATTGAGTTGAAGTTTTAATCATGACCAGATATATATTATACTTGATATGAAACTAGAATGTATATTTGATATGCAACTAGAATGGAGTGTATTGGAACTGTATTGATTTAGTTATGACCGAATTAGTAAAAACTACCTAGGTTTCAGGGTATCGCTAACCCTAATTTTGAGCCTACTGCTGGTTTTAGGGCAAATCAACTCTAATTGAGTTGAAATTTAAAATGAAAAATTCCTACATAATATGGGGTTGGACGAGAAAATATTTGAAATTTGATGTCAACACTCACCCTATTTATGGTGCACTTTTCGGGTAACGATGCACTAGGAAACTCAACTATGAGTATCATATCCTTGTGTGTTCTTGAGCCAAACTCAATAAAGCCTCACCTAAACTCATTCCTACCTTTTGTGAGCTTTGCTTGATCTTCCCAATTATCTATTGCACAATTAAATAACTTCTGTTAATCCTTGTGCCTAATTTATCTTACATCTTATGAGATATCAAAACTAGGATTTAAAATTGTCTTCGAGCTAAACAAATACATATCTGAAAGTCTAGGCATTTGACTTTATTTAATGAGGTTATTTAGATCTAGTGTTAATCAACACGAGATTTGGAAGCAAGTGATTAAACTAAAAGAGAGAATGTGTTCAATCGTCCAAAGTTTTTATTCTTATAAACGGCTTCCTCGGTGATCAATATTGAAGTTGAAATCATTCGGACCCAGAGCTTTGTTTCCATCACAGTCCCAAATAATAGCCTTTATTTCTTCCTAAAGGAAAGGGCCTCAAGCTGATCAGCAATGAGATCACTAATAGGGCTAATCGAAACCATTTCATATTAATTTGGACTACAATAAGTGCTAGAGCTAAAACTGTCAAAGAATAAATTTACCACTTTTTGCATAATCAACATATGTACCATTCACATTAAGAGCCTACTTGGATTAAGGTATTGGAGAGCTAAGAAGGGAAGATTAAGTGGACTAATCATTGTATATCTTGTTTGGTTCTAAGCGAGAAGGGGTTAGAAAGGTAATGTACTTGGGGGATAAATCACTTTGTATTTATAAATTTTGTATTCCACCTTACTCTACCTCGTATCCATACAAAATTAATAATTTATACTTTGATTAACTCTTATTATATCCAATCAAGGTAGAGTTTCATTTAATTACTCTATTATACTCTAACTCACTTAATTCTCTCTTACACTCCTCCACTTAATCCTTTTTTTTTATCCAAGCAAGCCCTAAAAGAGTTGATGAGGTTGTATTTTTCTCTAAAGCTCGTAACAGAATGAAAGATCCCGGAGTCTTGATCACCTTTCTTGAGTCATAGGACACGATTCTTGGTGGAACAAAAAATCTCTTAGTCTGAAATTCATGCAAAGATTAGTTTAGAGCCTCTTCTCTTATCAACTTCATGAGGCAAACTATTTATACTCGTAGAGGCTTTGTCAAGTTCATCAATCTTCATTTCCCTAATTGAAATTACGCCATCTAGATCCCCAAAAATAGACTTGTTCCATTTTTTAAACGATTCGAAGAATTTTCAACCTTTTTGGCAAGCCATAAGAGCTGGGATTCAAAAAATCTTTGAAGGCTCTGTGGAAACCCTTCGACTCCTATCGGCAATACTAGAAATGAAACGATCTAGAGCCCCAATTGACAGAATCCTGTCCAAAGAGAATAGGGCAGTGATCAGACAGGCCGTTAAGCAAAGTTAACATATGGATGTGTGGTAGAATTTAGGAAGCCAAGATTAAGAGATAAAGACTTTATCCAACTTGGTCATAGACCTGGAGTTTCTCCAAGTCAACCTTCTTCCGAGTAGGGAAATATCTATAACCTCGCCCTCTTAATGAAAGAATCAATGCATCACAAGATTCTTCTTCGAAAATCCTTCTTATCCTCTAAATTAAGGATTTTATTAAAATCTCTAAGAAAAAGTCACGACATATATCATTGACCTTTTAAGGCCAAAAGCTCACTCCATAAGATGGCTTTTTGTGAATCCAAGGAATAGCCATTATTTTATGGAATATTCAAACTCGCGCGGTTTATTTATTTGAAATAAAAATATGTTTAGCATTTAATATGAGAAATGATATATTGACATAAACTTCTTTTATTTCAAATGATATATGAATTGGTGTGTAGATTTTAGCTTACACACAGAAGATAAATTCATAAATTTCTATCGAATATAAGTAAACGATCACAGCTAAGATGGAATTGGACAAACCATCGACTTGGTTATGGTATAATATTTTAGTATGCTTATCTTGGTTATGGAAAGCGGTATTTCAGTATGCATATCTTCGTTACGAAAAGCAGTAAATCTTGAACTTACTATACTAGTACACTGGGAAAGTATTTAGGAAGATTATACACTCACACTCGTTATGAAATTGTTCATAATCTTAATTTTTTAAAGAGTTTTGGTACAAATGTATTTAATGTATGAGACTTTGATTTACTAAATAGTAAGGTCTTTAGGGACAGGCCAACATACACAAAGTGAATTGTGTTACCACATTAAATGTACGATGAAAAATAATATATTAATAAAATTCATGTACAATCATGGATTGATGATATCCTATTGAGAAAACTTATAAGATTTGAGATTGTGTCAAAACCCTACATGTGGATTTTAATTAATCTGATACATTCAAATAAGTTAAACGGTAAACTCGAGGAATGTTTAAAAGATGTCAATTGAATATAATATATTAGTGTCATATTTAATTGACGGATATCTGTAACGTAACGTGAGAATTTTAATAAACAATTATAACGAAAGACTCAGATTTAATTTGAGATAAAACGGATAGTGCAATTATAATATTTTAGTAGAATATATTATAATTTATATTTTTAATTATGTTCATGGTTTGGGCTAATAATTAAAATCATATATAAGAAGTCCCTTTTTTATTTTGAAGGTCGCCACTATAGTCCATGAAAGTCCAAATGAAAGTGAATCAGGAAAACCTAATTAAGGTTTGAGATCCCTCATTAGAGAGAGAGAATGTGTTGGCCACCTAGGGTTAGGAAACCCTAGGTTGACCGATCCCTATAAAATACACATTAGTGTTTTTTCCCATAACGTTGAGACACCAGTTTGATTCGATTCTCTAATTTTCTCCATAGTTTTTGTTTATGATTTTCATGTTCTTGGAGGAAAAAGACCAACCTCTCTGTGACGACCCTGCCTGCTGGCACACAGGAACACAGGCGTCTCACATTCAGGCTCCATGGGCCCACCCCCAACCCATCTCCCTCTCACAAGGTTAGGTTGTTGCTAGGCTTCGAACCCTCCACCTAGCGTTTAACATAGTGCTCATGGCAACCTATGCCATCAACTAAGTCATGCCTGAATGTGAGACGCCTGTGTTCCCGTGGGGCCTTGTGCCAGCGGGCAGGGTCGTCACCCTCTCAATCCAAGAAGGGAATTGGTGCATATGGTGAAAGATCCACAAGTTTTAGCTTTGTATCAAACTAACGGACTCCATCATTTGATCTATTTATTAGAGATCAATTTAGAAAGATCTCAAGGTAAATAATCTCTAAACTATTGGATCAATTATACTTCCATGTGTTCCTTGTGTTTCTAAAACGTTTCCGCGAGTGCATATTTTCCTACACCACTTGCCCTTAGACTATACAATACATGTTCTTCATCCACTTCCTCACCAAATTACACAAAATCAAATCTCAATCCCTTACCATTGACAAAAACATCTGCCAACTTTCCGTAGTAAGAGAATATTCTCTTCGTGGCTAAGAAATTTTAGTCGGGGAAATTTTGTGTAAGTATAATTTGGGAGTGGGTTAACTAAAGGATGCCTTGGGTTAGGATCTAACAAACCAATTCCAGTAAAGCAATACGAAAATAAATAAATTGACTATTGTAATTAATATTGTATCAATATTCAATGCTTGGCCTCACCAAGTTTCGTAATTTATACACATATATGTAGCTACCAAAAGTTACCATGCAAAGCTGGCTAAGACCAAACACAAATGAAGTCGCAAAAGAAAGTCATTTTTCCATCTCTTAACGCTTTGTTTGGGTTGTTTATGGAAAGAGCAGTATTGTCTGTTGCTGGCACTTGGATTGGCCCGTTTCTGCCTCCTTGATGAGCTCCGTTGATTTCTTGATGGTCCCCTCCATTCATTATGTCAAACCCTCTTTTTTTTTTTGTCTTTGTTAACGGGAAAGTCATAAACAAATACTTGGTAATAGTGTTACACTTAAAATGTGCATATAAAATATGTGTACCTTATATTTTAGGGTGCATGAAATTTTAAAAAAATTTGAAAAAACATAGGTTTATATTTTAGGGTGCATATAAAATTTTAAAATTAAATGCAATCCTAATAGTTGATGAAATTTCTTGTGTTTTATATCCAACGGTCTAAAATTATTATATACATTTCATGTTGAATTTATTTTTTGTTTTGAGCAAAAGAATATCATTAAATTAGCAAAATTGATCAAACACAAACATAAATTTTTCAAGTTTTTCAAAAAATGTCTTGCATCCCAAAATATTATGTGTACATTTTAAGTGCGTGTAAGAGAATTCACATATGTGTATATACATCTACGCTTAAAATGTGCACCTAACCTTTTTGAGTCGAAGACATTTTTTAAAAATATGAAAAATTTATATTTGTATTTTGATCTATTTTATCAATCTAATGATATATTTTTTGTTCGAAACAAAAATCATATGTAAAATGAAAAGTGCATGATAATTCTATGTCATTGAAAAGAAAAAAAACATTCGATAAACTTTTTATGTTTACTATAATACATGTAAAAATCTATTCGAACAAAACAACAATAAAGAAATCAAGAACACAAATATTTATATGGAAAATCCTTAAAAGAGAAAAACCACGGGCAGAGCAGTAAGTTTTCACTATGTGGAGAAAACAGGTACAAGAAAGAGTACCTGTTTTCAATATGTGGAGAAAACAGACCCCCAAAAAATTCTTCATCAAATTTCGTCGCATTGCAAACTTTTCGGATCAGACCAAACTAAATTTGGGTCACAAACTCTAACAATATTTCCCCTCTTCCTAATCTACCAAAACCTTAAAATCAGCCATTGTCTCCCTTTGCCATCGCTATAACTAATTACACAAATACATATGTACATACATACATGAACCTTATCCATTTCAACTCTCTCTCTCTCCTCAGATGTGCATAACTCTTCAATGTTGGACTAGCATTCCAATGCCAAGGAATTCTACAACTTTTGATGCTCTTTCATCACGCTTGGATTTTGAACTAAAGAAACTCCTTGTGGAGATGAAGGGCTAGGGTGGAGATTGATGCTCCAAAGTAGGAGAGCAAAAATTAAAATCAAAGACAAACATAAGAATCAGGAGAGCCATGGTGGAGATGAGAGTTCAAATTAACACAAATCTAAGAGTCGTGGTGCTCTTTTATGTTTAAAGAGATTGCTTTGGTTAACACCATATATATTATTATTTTTTGCCGGTTCGAGGGCAATGCGCAATCTGCGAAGATAAATATAGGTTTGCAAATAAACAGAATTAAGATAGTTGAATTGAATCACTTCCACAAAAAACAGAAGAGGATTAAGGATACATGATCCAACATTGTTTCATTGTCTTAAACGATGGGAAGTCATGGGTTGCACAAAATCAAAAAACTAATCGATCTCGCTTGTGAAATACCATAACTCCCCCTCATGATGAACATCATATAACCTGACAACTTTATTAACCTGCAAGAATGAAAAGCTACTGCTAACAAAGAAATAAGAAAGGAAATCAAAACTTTTAGCCACCAGTTTTGGAAACATCCTTCAGAGTCTTATCCCATACCATCTTTCCATGGTTTCATTCTGCGAGTCCAGTAATTCACCACCAGAAATAAGAACAGGCACTATCAATTCCGCAGCATCCACTGCATTATGTCCTTTCTGAAAACTCCCTCAAATCCTTGTCTTCCATAGTATGACTTCAGCATGTCAGGTCCCCATGCAGAGAAGTGCCGAAAATGGTTCATATTTACTGCAGCCCATGGACGTCTAATCGTCACTGAAATGGTAGGAAAGGGTTTAGCTAACAAATTGGCCGATGATCTAAATAGATGCCGACCAGATTTGCCATTTCTAGATGTTTGGATGCCACAATTACTTTTCACCCGTGAGGGGTTTGTTGCCTGCTTCGTCATGGTTACATTCTGGTTTCCATCAATGGCTTTCATAGGACCACGGATCTGAGCAGATGGTTTCATTTGGTCAAGCCATCGCAGAATCCGATTACCAAGATCTCGACCAACCTCTATGTCTCTTTGTTGTATGTTCTGGTGAACCCTGACAGCTACATCAAAAATCCCATGTATGCGCCTGCAAAGGGGGATAAATGTAAAAGAGAGGAAAGAAATGTGTTAAATACTAAGTATAACAGTCATCATAGTTTCAAAGAAAGGGCCATAACCAGAGAGACCTTTTCATTTTCAGCAAGCATCAAAAACAACATCTTTAGTTCTGATTAATCCAAAGAGCACAAGAAAAATAAATAAATTTGTCAGCATAATTGCCACCTCAATCCAGTGACTGCGATAAATCTGATTTCTTCCATACATACTATGCAGGAATATCATCTAAACTAACAACCTCCATCCGGATGCAAATAATATAAGTCTTGACTGAACTTGGAGTGGCACAATCAAGTTAGTTCATTACCACACCCTCAACTATGACCATCCACATGCTATGTATGATAAAAAAAGAACACCACAGTAGTCAAAAGAACAAGTGAAACCAATTTATCTCAGAAAATCAAAATTACCAGGAAATATTTTTACCTGATTCGTAAGTGAAGATCAATAGAGGGTTTCATTCAAAGATGGCGTAGAAAAGCAGCAGGGATTGCAAATTTATAATGCAAATCCAATGATGACACGTTTGTAAGGAAGTCAGTCGAACTTCTCCAAGGTTGGGCCTCATTTGACCCACCTTGGAGAGTAACCAATGATGACACATTCAGGAAGAAAAAAAAAAAAATTTGTGTACTGCAGTTGAAACAAAAGAAAAATGAAGCATTCATTTCAAAAAAAAAAGAAAAAAAGAAAAATGAAGCACATATTTAACCTTGTCCTATGCAATGGCTGGACGACTAAGAAGCACCAATACTGGTGTGGGAATACGGATTTGAGGATATGCAGATTCATGATTTCTCAAAAAAATCAAGGATATGGGTGTGGTGGGGATACGGCTAATAATATATATATATATATATATATATTACACATATATATACAAACCAACACAGTACAGCACGTACACAAGACCAGCTAGCACGCGATGACTAAAACTCTAAAATAAATTCAACAGTTCGAGCGATTGAAACCCAGTACCCAGAAATTCAATAGTTCCATTCCTTTTAAGTTTTAACCCAGCGATTGTAAATTCCAGCAGTCAGCAGGGAGAGAAAGAGACAAACAGAGACTCAGAGAGTGAGAGAGAGGATGAGCGACATCACACAACAATACCTGGTTAGTCCGACAGCAACCAGCGACCTCACAGCAGCCAGAGATACCTCAAAGCTTAGGATTTGGACAGACTCTCGACCTCACAGCAACCAGCAATTCTCCAAAGCTTGGGATTTCGACAGACTTAGGCTGAGGTTTACGATTTAGGTAATGAGCAAATGTGTTTTTTTTTCTTTCAGTTTACCTTTTTATTTTGACCCAGACGTATCCTAAACGTCACCCACCCGAACACACATCGTACCCTAGCGGCACCCATTTTTATTTTTATTTTTAAAATAATGGGATTCGTTGAATGCCGCACCCTGGACTTATGTGCCGCCCCATGGTGCACCCGCGCCCAAAACGTATATGGTGTGCGTACCCCAGGGTGATAGATGCACCCGCGCTTCCCAGCTGGACAGCAGTGGGACTAAGGTTGAAAACTGGTTAACTGTTCCGAAAGATGCATCAATCTGTAGCCTGACACAATCAATGAATGAAGAGACAGAGAATCATCCATTTGCAAAATTTGGCACACAAATTTAGCGCATCTCAATTCTCCAGGGAAGCAAACACATCTATTTTAAGTAAGATCTTAATTACACAATTGTGCATGTCAGGTGGGTCAATTGAGTGGATCAACATGCTTAACGGGGCCTCATCACAAGAGGCTTCCCTTCAGTGTTCCTTAGCCACCAATAGAAACAGGTGCTGGAGCCTCAACCGGAGCTTGTATGAAGTTAAAAAATCTGCATAGGTCTAAAAAATGTATTCTGAGGCGAATGTAGATTACTCTCATTTGACAAATTTACCATAGTTTGAAAATATGAACCTCTTAAGTTATGAAAGCAGGTTCCAGCATTAGCACTAATTTAGCAGTTTAGCACAAAATACGTTTGCACTTATCTAAAGTAACTCACTTTTAATAGCTCATCAAAACAAATCAATGAAAACTAAGCAGGCATTTTATTAACTTGACATAGAGTATCTCACTCTTGAACTGGGAGGCTAAATAAAAATTATTAATTATCCAGGTCATTAAGATGCAATTGATTCATATGGCAATCCAGATATTGTACACCACTGGCAAGACTCAAGAGTGAACACAATGATTGGTGACCTCTATATCCACATATGTACAATCTATATGAGGTAGTTTTAGATAATAAATTTAAATGAAAGTGCATTGGACAAGAGAGAGTCAAATTGATTAGAAACACTGAAGAAGATAAACTTCTTACGATAGAAGAGTTGAAGCATATAAAGGAAATTCACAAACAAGAATGAGTATGCAGAAAGAAAAAAATAGTGTGAACAGTGAATCTGCCAACCAATCAAGTTCAAAAGAACTGAAACCCAACTAATATTACGGAAGACAAACTATGACAGCAATTAATTTCTGTTTCGTTTCCCAAAAGTCATAGAAAGACCCTGAAGCAGAAGGCAATCTATAACCGGGTCATTATCAATTCCTCAAGAGCGCATTAGAATGAAAACAGACAATTACTTAAACACATTCGTTGAAGTGCTTAATTGGTGATTCTTAAACTAGAACCAAAGACACCCGCCAGTATAACAGAATAAGGCATGAGCTGCCAACTTCCTCAATAGAGCGAAAAAGTGAGTGGTAAGAACATCATGACTACACACCACTTTCTCGTACCTAAAGTCTCAATCATAGACATCACATTTGTGACACTTACAATAAAATAATTCAGAATATGACACTCACAAATCCAACAAAATGAAAAGGCACCCCAAAACAGTTGACAGAAAAGTAACATATATGTTTAAGAATCTAAAGCCTCTTCATTGGTTAGTGAAGAAATGCTAGTGAAATGGAATAAGATTTATGCAGGGCTTAGGTTTCGGTAGCATATCTACATAACACAAGAATTTTGTGAGGAAAAATCCCCATGTTTCGGAAAATAACTTAGCTTTCCTCGTAGAACTCTTTAGTAGAAATAAAATCACTGTTCCAATATACTTATAAACAGAATCAGTACCCAGTAAGAAGTTAAAATTGTAGTATCTTCATTTACAACAGGTATCTGTGATATGAAGCTACAATAAGCCATATCTCTCTCCTTTTTAGACCCCTCTTGTTTTAGTTCTTTTATTTACACTAGCAATGGATGCCCAAATTCCATAGTCACCCTAAATATATCTTTACATTTTTGGACAACTTAATTCGTTAATTGAGAGACTATAATGAGCCTAACGAGACCATACAACATCACAAGAACCCAGAAAAAAATACAATCCAATCCAAATTGCAGAATCTGACAAACGAAACATAAAATCAATAAATGAACCGACAGTGTGATCCTTGTAATAAGGTAATTTCCATCATTAGACAACAGATACCCCAAAAATGAAACAAAAATTAGACAAAACAAGAAAAGTTGCTACCAATCCCAGAAAACAGACAACAAAACCTTCAGCACCCATCAATATCATTCTGAAACACAAAGTAAAGAGTACCTTTGAACAAACTGACGGGTCTTGGGGTGGTTAGGGGTTATAAGGCGTCGTTGGATCCTCAAAGCGAGTCTGTAAGTCCGCTTAATCCCCAAGAAGTACGCAGTTGCCAATGTAATCTCCCATAGCACCATTCTCTCTCTCACACGCACTAGAACTCCCTCCCTTTTTGTGGGCTTTGAGCCTCTGATGATCCCTCCTCTATGTACCAATTCCCCCTCCCGAAATTTCAATTGGGTTTAACGCTGTGCTCGGCAAATGATTTTTTAGGGAGAGTTGCAAGTGAGTCACTTCTGTAGACTTATTAATATTTAAGTCCAGTCATAAAAAATTTTGTATTTTATTTTTTATAATTTTTTTTAAAAATATTTTATCTCTCAAACTATGTGATAAATTTTAAAAAAAAAATATATATTCGAACTCAACACGCAAAATTCTCTCTAATAAGACCTATTATCGATAGTTTTTAACGTACTTTTTTAATTATATTATTTTTAAAATATATATATAATTAGTATATATGTTATGCAATTTTTTTCACAACGGTAACCTAAACAATAAGTGTTAAACCCTAAGAGGAACGGATTCACTAAACCCTAACAGGTTTGTGTATCGTATTTTCATACTGTAACCTAAACAACATATGTTAAATCCTAAGAGGAATGAATTCGTTAAACTCTAACGGGCTCGTGTATCGTATTTCTATGTCGTAACCTAAACAATAAGTGTTAAACCCTAAGGGGAACGGATTTGCTCGTGTATTGAATTTTCATACTGTAATCTAAACACTAAGTGTTAAACTCTAAGAAGAACGAATTCGCTAAACCCTAACGGACTCGTATATGCTTATTGATTAAGGCAGTAAAATAATTAATTAAAAGAAAAAAAAATTAATATATTTTTCTAAATTAAATTTTCTTCATTTAATATGTACTTTTCTTCAAAACCTCCAACCTTGCCACGAATCCAGAAAATATAAAACTCAAATTAATTACAAAAAAATTAATAACTAGACTTAATTGCAAATAAGTTTTAATGAGTGACCTTATCCTTAATAAGTCTCATAAAGTAGACCTGCCTATAATTTTGCCTATTTTTGAAGTTGCGGTTCTGACCCGTGATAGCATTTTCGGTTGTTTTTTATAGCAGTTTTTAAATTGTCTATTGTCGAGAAAGTATTAAAGTATGGATTTTGAAATTTGTTTATAAAAAATATAAATTTCAAAATTTTTGAAAACACATAATCTAGTGCTTTATAAATCGATGAGAATTGTATTTGATTGATTTTGGGAGATTAAAACCGTCTAAAATCAGTGATTCAAAAAACAATTCAAACAAGTATCAATAAAATCAATAATTTTAAAAAACTCTCAACCGAGACCAAGCAGACTCTTAGGAGCTGAGGGTCACCTATCGCAGGTTTCATCGTATTCATTGGATCTATTTTTCTCCTCGAATCTGGACTATCTGATTTCTATTTATGTACTCGAGATTGGGGCAGTCTCCAAGCCTAGACTTTAGGGCTCTGGTCCACTCCAAATTATAATTATGGGCTCAAAGGATCCATCAGCATCTTTAAAGTATATATCCATGCCCTGCACATGAGCCTGATAAGTGTCAGAATATACGTTTTTAAAGTGATAAAGTACTACCAAAGCAATGCCAAGAAATTGTGCTTAAAAGCTGAATTTTCAAAATTATTGTATTTAAGATCTTCTTGGATGATTTGCAGGTTAATAGGTAGTAAGAGCTGTCGGAATGAGATTTGATCTTCAGCAAATTTTTAGAGGACACTTCAAGCTTTGCAGGAAGTGCTGGTTCACAAAAATCAGAGTTCGTTTGGGCCTCTAAAGGTTGCCTCAAAGTCAAGTTTGGAAGTTATATCCGAAGCAGAATTTCTGTTTGCAGACTAGATCTTTAGAAGCCCATAACTTGAGTGTATGATATCCAAATTGAGTGATTCAAAAGCCCATAATTATCTACACATTTGTATCTACAATATTGATGAAGGGTTTGAGTTCATAATAGGCTTCGTTTAGGCTCAGAATGCAGTTACAAGATTAGTGTATAATTGGAAGTTGATGTCATTGATGATACCATTTTCATTCAAAGAGTGGACAATCCACCACACGAATTTGATGGAAAATCCACCACCAAAAGATGGCACTAACTCCTCCACTATGTGCTCATTTTCTCTATAAATAGAGAGGAGTAGGAGCTAGGAGGGAGAGCTAGGAGAAAAAGGAGTAGAAGAACAAGAAGAAAACAAGGCTTGTGTTTGTAATTATGTTTTTATGTTTCATGTTTTATTTGGTTATGTATAACTAAACTCTTGTTAGTTAGGACTTGTCTTGAAGCCCTAAGCATGCTTTCAATTTTATAAGTTGTGTGGATTTCAATTTCTACAAGCATGATGATTTTGATTTTTCCATGTTATGTGAGTTCTAGTATTGTGTTTCTTTGAGTAGCTAACTTTGAAGCATGTATTAGAATTAATTGTTGTAGAACATGGTCAATTGCCTTGTTGAATATGTTCTTTCTTGCAACACATAATTCAGTTGAAAATGAATTATGAAAAATCAATTCTTGAATACCTAAGTACAAATACCATGTATTAGGATTCTTGTGACATTCATATTCTCTTTGCTCTTATTGGATTCTTGATTGTTGATTGATGCAGACGCCATGCTAGATTTTGATTAAGAATACACGTAATGAGGTAGACGTCATACACTTTACATGCAATTAAGAGAGAATCATACA
This sequence comes from Euonymus europaeus, assembly GCA_963580455.1. Lineage (NCBI taxonomy): Eukaryota > Viridiplantae > Streptophyta > Magnoliopsida > Celastrales > Celastraceae > Euonymus > Euonymus europaeus. The sequence goes on along the minus strand of OY756957.1, from coordinate 7,528,064 downwards.
ACTTGAGTTTGGCCATGACTTTGTTGTGAATGTTGTCATCATATGCTTGTTTTAATTTTTCGTCTATTATTTCTTATAAATTGTTTGAATGTTTTGTGGTGGATAGTGAGTCTTAGCTATTGTTTTCATTAATATCAATTCTCATTCTTGTTCTCAACGTCAATTTCTTTGTCTTAATTTTTATCTATTACAAGATTTAACCCCTCCCCCCCCCTTTCCCCCCTTTTATAATTGTATCAATTATATTCAAGTGTTAGATTGTATATCTATTAGCATCACTCCTTGTGGGATTGACTCTTACTTGTTCACTATTTATTAATTGTACATTTGTAAGTATATTTGTACAAGGCCAACATTCAATCCACGTCCCATTAAATATTCTTTGTTGTGTATTCTCTAAAGTGATTGTAATGCTGTGTTTATAATGAAGAATTGATAATGTATGAAAATGTGTATTTTTATTGATATGATTAATTGAAAAATGTGTTTTATTGATATAATTTTATTGACATATATGTTTTGATAATATAAATAAGTATGTGGTTTGACTTTTTACAAAATATCTAAGATTCGGTATTGATTTTGGTGTAGTTTTATTGGAGAATGGATGAAGAATGAAAGAGTAGATGCTTTGCTAATAAGGAAAGAGAAAAATATATAAAGATTTTTGTATTGCCAATATGTCTATATTGAGAGATATATTTTGGTGATGTGTCACTCATCATGTTTAATAAAAAAATAAACACTCATCATGTTTGATAAAAAAAAAGCATGTCATTCACGTTTGTAAAAATACAAAGACACCCCTTATTGCGCTTAAAATTTAAGACAAAATGCATATTTTATCTGGACATTATGAGTGTTATGAACAATAATAAAAGAACATCTCATAAAAATTATGTTAAAAACAATGAAAATTGACCTCAATACAAAACAAATCAAGTATAGTCAATATTCTTGAATCTTAAATACTATGAACATTTGAACTAATATCCCATGATATAGCTTAAAGGTGGAAACAATAAGACAAATTATTACAAATTGAAAATAAAGTTAACTTTTAATTGTAATAAGGATAGATCTTTGGATTTTTTACAAACGTGAGGATTGTGTCTGTCATTTTATCAAATTTCAGGGCGGTGTTTGTATTTTTATTAAATGTAAGGTTTGATTTATGTATTTTATTCAAAAAGGAAAAAAAGTAGGGAGAATTTTGGTCGGTACCCAACATAGCACTTTTGAACATTTATCGTGTGACATAAAACCTCTTCTTTGGTAACTTCATGTGAGGGAGAACCTCAACATTTTTGTAAAACTCTTGGGCACATTGTATTCATTCAAGGCAAGAACTCGGCTTGAGGTGATGTCTTTCTCAGTATAACTATGTTGGGTAAGACTCCAACTTAGGACAATGCCTCTTTTGCAAAGTTAATATTAGAGTGGGTGTGGTCAGCATTCCTCGGCCTTTTTGTACCCGAGTTTGGACAGAATTCAAGGCTTATCATCTCTTGTTGATGTCAAGCCCTTCTACACCTAGTCTATTATGTCCCCTCAGGGATTTCATCTCTGGAAGTCACAGTGTTAATGAAATTGATCACCTTCACTTAGGCACTCCCTAGTGATTCTCTGCCACCTCTTTATAGTCACCCCCTTTTGCTAACAAAGGGGAACCTACGCAAAGCTCGTACTAGGGTAGGGGCATGTCTCTTCTCTCTGGGAGATGATTTTTGTTCTCAACACATCCTTGATCTATTTTGGGAGATAGTCCCCTCAGTACGTGCCTCCCTTCATTCCTCAAGGTGTGTAGCTGGTTCCTTAGCCTATGGATCTCATCTTCGCATTGGGAGCCCTACTTTCAAACCTTGGCCATAGCAGTTGCCACAGGTCCGCAATATATTGCCTTCATACATAGTTATGTACGTAATATACATTTACTTAATATTTAATAATATGTTTCATAACATTTTTTCAATTTGTTAACAAATGTATTATAGCCTAATAATGATATACGGTCATATACTAATATGCCATAAAAGAAATCACCAAAGTGGTTATGGCCTAGTGGTAGAGAGTCATAAGTCATTAGTGTTGGAGTCATAATGGACAAACGCGAACTAGGAGGGTCCCGATGTGTGCTTAGAGGAACCAATCTAGCATTTAAGTCAACACGGTACTCTACTGTAAGGAAGGCACGGTGTTGAAGCTCTCTCAAGACAGACAAAAGTGCAAGCAATGAGATTATATTTTACCTGATGTTAGAGGTCCCCTATTATATAGATTGAAGAATCTAAATTGTAATTAGGGATGCAACGGGGCGGGGTGGGGCCAGATCATAGCCGCCCCGTCCCCGCCTCGCACTTCCATACCCCCGCCTTTCGGGGCAAGGTCTTTGCCCCATCCCCGCCCCTCATACTTTCAAAAATTAATTCAAACACAACATTCTAAATAAATAGATTTTAATAAAATTATCCAACATCAACCTTTAAAATCCAAAATAATCAAACAACAATCAAAATAAAATTCATAGAATTATCCAATATCAAACTTTATAATCCGACAACGAACAAAAATTAACAACAACAATAAAATCACATCATCCAAGCATAGTCACATCACTTTCTTCTCCACCTTCATCATCATCAACACCATCTAGAGTATTTTGAATTGTACCGCAATCCTTTGAATCTATCTTTGATGAAGAACCTAGCACCAAAAACATATTACAAAAAAAGATAACCTCAACTAAATAATTTGTAATTAATTTAAGCATTTGTTTTACATACCTCCATTTATTTGACTCCATAGCCAATTTTGAGCACACATTAATGCTTCCACTATTTTCGAATGAATTCTACTACGATGTGGACTCAACAACCGACCATTAGCACTGAATGCAGACTCTGAAGCAACCGTTGACACTAGATTAGATAGAAAATCCTTTGCAATACGATGCAAAGTAGGATACTTGGGTCCATTAGTTTTCCACCAAGTTAGGATGTCAACATCATGAGACCGAGATAATACATCATCCTCAAGATAGTGGTCCGACTCCAGTTTTACATTCCCAATTGTATCCTTTTTCTGCTATTAACAAATTGATCAAAACTTGCAAACGAGTCTTTCTTTGGCCACACTTTGATTTTCGGATGCTATGTGTAAGGAGTCATTGTTGTCATTTTTGTCCATATTTTGGGAACTATATTCATGCATCAAATCTTCACAAATTCCTTTAATCCTCTTAATCTCATCATCTGCCTCATCACCATAAATCATAGGAAAGTAGAATTCCAACAACATCATCTTATATCTAGGATCTAGGACAGTTGCCACACCAATGACACCATTAATAAAATTCCAGTATATTAAACTTGCCTAATATGTGAGATGACATATTCTTGACCACACCATTTGAACTCATCCACCACTCCGTCAATGCTACTTTAATCTAAAAAACTTTTGAAAAATAAGAATTAGCAGTAGGATATGTGGTACTTGAGAACAATTCAGTCACATTGAAGAACAACTGTAACTTCTGACAAATATTTCTGGCAAGCTCCCAGTCATCCTCACTTGGCAGGGAATCATAGGATGAGTCATGTTGTTTTAAGTGAAAGAAAACATCTTTGTACATTAGAGTTGTATACAACATCATACATGTGGAGTTCAAGCGAGTCTTACAATCAAGAACCAATTCTTTGGTTGTTCCCATATGCAACTGTCGTATTGTCTCTCCAAATTTTTGTCTCCCTTTGTCGATGTTGTCCAAAACACAACACTATCCCGAATTTTTTCATTTGCCTCCTTAATTACAACCAATCCATCTTGAATGATCAAATTAAGAATATGTGCTACACACTGCATATGCAACAAGGACCCATGCAACATAAGAAGTCCGTTGAAGCTTCTCCAATATAATTCTAACCATGGAATCATTGGTACTACAATTATCCATGGTTATTGTGGATAATTTTCGATCAATGTTCCACTCCAACAAACAATCCAAAAGTGCATCCAAAAGAACCTCCTTCGTATGTGGAGAAGGCACATAGATAAACCTGAAACAATACATTGAAAAACACTAGACTTATTTAACATATAAAAAACTTGCACTTATGTAATGATACATAGCATTCGGTCCATTCAATTAATATAAACTGGACTACAGGAGCAAAATAAGTGGACCTTCAATAATAAAATTTTCTCATTATTTTAAAGTAACTATAGCTATTGTTCCATGAAAAGACTCATAGTAGAAGCAAATACACAATGACCGTTTACATTCAATGAACCATTATATTCAAAATAGATGTGAGATCAATATAATGTCTAATCTTGTATATTATCAAGGATCATTAAAAGCACGTGCTCTTCAATATATAAAATACTATCAATTAAAATATAGTAAAATCATAAATAGAAAATATACCTCATTACTCGACTATGTAAAATCCACGAGTCGTCGATAAAATGTGTCGTAACAACCATAAACCCCCTTTTTTATTACTTGATGTCCACATATCAGTTGTTATAGCAACTCTATCTCGATTCTTATCTAACTTCTTCATCACATTCCCTTTTCATAGTCGTATATTTTCAAGATCTCACTCTTTATAGTATTTCTACAAAGTGGCTTAAACATAGGTTGCACTGTTGCGACAAATCTTCTAGACCCAACATGCTCAACCATAGAAAGAGGATACTAGATAATCATCCTTGCGAGTTCTTTCCTTGTTTCATTGTGATCAAAGTGATAGGCCGTCAAAGATTGTTGTTCATCACTTTTATTTTGTTGTCTCACAAAACTTGTTGTCTCATATCTCTAATATCTTTGTACTTCCTCTCAGGGCATCATTTAAAATGGTCAGAAGATGCTTGGTCCCCATTCTACTTTCCCCAACAAGGTACGTCGAACAATAATTGCACTGTGCCTTCACTTTCCCCTCGATTGTCTTTCTCTCAAAATGTTTCCTCATGGGTGACTTTAATTATTTTCCAATTCTGTATCGATAGAGCCAGAGGGAGTTGCAGCTTCATTGTTTTCTTATTCAATATTCATTAAAGAAGAACTCCTTGATAGACTCTCAGAAAAAGGGATCGCTGGGTCAGAGGGAGATTCACGAACAACCTCATCGTTTCCATGTGAAGATGATGTAGACATTTTAATCTGAAATACAAAGCATTAATCAATATTCAATTCAAAGTAAAATTCCATAAACAAAGCAACTGGACTAGCATATCTATCATATATCCAAAGGAAATTTTTTATATACTTGCAGATGACATTCTGATATCTGATCTTATCTCAAAATTAGTCTCCACTGTTCACAGTTAAGTGAATTTCCTCTCTACAAGAACCAACAGTGCTCAAGTTTTCTGTAAATTTTGTTCCATGAAGAAGGGCACCCATAAACACTGCAACTCTCAACTCTCAACTCTCAAGCTTGTTTATCCACAGAAATGACATAATTGGGTAGGCCTAAGTAAGTAACTGCCTAAGATGTTATACCTTGTGAAGAAGGCATGAAATGAGCACAAATCTAAGGCAAAAAATCATAAAGACAACGTAAAGTCGTAAATCATAGTTTAGTATCATATTTTGACATACCTGTGAATAACTTGTTTGAGGAACGCGATTCGATATCTTGAAGATTCGTTGAAGGTGAGTGGTGGGTAAGGGTTGTTTGGGTATGCGGTTGAAGGAAAATAGGCAATCTAGGGTTTTTGAGTTTTGAGTTTTTGTCAAATTGACATTGGTAAATGAAAATTGATAAATGGGTAATGGGTATGGGTAATTGGGTATGTGCAATGACTAATGATTGGCCCAATTGGGTATTTGGTTTTTACATTGTTAATAAATAATAATACATAATTCAATTAAATTATAAATTTAATTTAGATTTTTGGGGTTTTAACTTTTAACTAAGCTTTCAATTTAACAATATCAATTTTAACAATAATGAATTGGTGCAAGGCAATTTAACTTAATGCTTATGATTTTAACATCAATTCAATCGAATTAAGATTATGATATAATATTATATGGTAAATTGATTCAAGTCACGAGTTAGGGTTTATAGTTTAATTAGCAACATCAATTCAATCGAATTAAGATTATGATATCATATGGTAAATTGATTCAAGTCACAAGTTAGGGTTTATAGTTTAATTAGCAACATCAATTCAATCGAATTAAGATTATGATATCATATGGTAAATTGATTCAAGTCACAAGTTAGGGTTTATAGTTTAATTAGCAACATCAATTCAATTGAATTAAGATTACGGTATCATATGATATGGTAAATTGATTCAAGTCAAGAGTTAGGGTTTATAGTTTAATTAGCAACATCAATTCAATCGAATTAAGATTATGATATCATATTATATGGTAAATTGATTCAAGTCACGAGTTAGGGTTTATAGTTTAATTAGCAACATCAGTTAAATCGAATTAAGATTATGATATCATATTATATGTCCATCTAAATATTAAAATCTAAACTTCTAACTCTCTATTGTAAAGGATTTAGGAAAAGTTTAACCTGCATGTGGGGCCGGGTCAATCCCATAACCCACCCCACCCCACTGTCGGGTTGGAGAAAACTTACTCGAGTCAGGACGGAACACGTAGGGTCGGGATGGATCGGGTGAAAATTGTCATCCCTAATTGTAATTGAAGAAGGAATTCTTGCTACAACCAAAAATAGAGTAAAAGTATAGCAACGACTATTCTAAATTCTAATCACCAGATTGCACGCGTATCATCCACCGTCCACGCCAATGTGTCGTGCGTGCCGGCGCATAATAATATTTTAAATTAAAAAAAAACACATTTTTAATTATGGCAAAATAAAAAATAAAAAAAAACACATTTTTTTTGGGAAGGCTTGCTTATACGCCACCACCAGCAGATCAGGCAAGTCCATCGTTCGGTCTCTCTCATATTCGACATCCTTTGAGCCCTAATTCGTCACAATTGAGTTGTGATCCGTCGTATCCAAACACTGCAACTTTCCGGTACTTTCTCTGAGAGTCTTGATTTTCTTTTAATTTCAATTTCCTTGAGAAAGCTGAGGGCAGAAAGGGTGTCGCGATAGAAAAAGAGAGAGAAGAAGAATGAGCTTTCAGGATCTAGAGGCAGGGAGGCCGTTGCCTTCTTCGAGGCGGGGGCTGATCAACGGAAACCAAGACTCCTCTCAGGCCGTGGCGTCCGGTATCTTCCAGATCAACACCGCCGTCTCTACCTTTCAGCGCCTCGTTAACACCCTAGGCACTCCAAAGGACACCCCCGAACTCCGAGAGAAGCTGTGAGTCATCGGTATCTTCTCTTTTTGGCTTCTGCAGTCTCTTTGTGTCGTTTTGATCGAATTTCTCGCGTTTGTAGGATTGCCATATGTTCAATTAATTGGAATTTGAGGTTTCTGTTCATTGAATTTCTGGTGATGAATTACGAGAATCTTTGAAGTTGTTAGGCCTGCGTCAGTTATTCAGACGCATGCTAGAGCTATTCATAATTTAGGGTTTTGATCCAAATGCTTACGGTAACATTTGTTTAACTGTCAAGTTTGATAATTGGGTTGGTTTCCACTTTTCAGAGTTGATTTAGAAGAAAGTCTTCAGATCTCATCGTGGCCGTTAAATGATTTTGAGTAGCATCAGTCAAATTTTCACGTGAAGTTCTACTTTTCTTTAAAGGGTGGTTTAACTTATTGGTCGTCTTTTTTCTTAAGTGAGCCTTGAACAGTCCCTTAAGAGTTAAGATACAGAATGGTGTTGCTTTCAATAGGATATACATTTTTTCATTCAACTGAGTAGAACTACAGTCGTTGTGAGGTATAGAAAACAAAATCGGGTAAAGATTATTAGCTAATTACTGATGGCTTATTTTTTTGTGCGGTATGGCTTATTTTTTTGTGTGGTATGATTTCCCTTTACTGACTTTTTAAGATGACATAACTCCGGGAGCTATAATGTACCGTTCCAGTGTTTTGAGTATAGAACAAGCAACTATTCAAGTTGTGTTTCAGAAATTTAGTTACTAATTTATCAGGGGGAACTATAAAAATTGGCTAATTTTCTTGTTTGGCAGGCACAAGACAAGGCTACACATTGGAAAATTGGTGAAGGATACTTCCTCTAAACTCAAGCAAGCTAGTGAAACGGATCATCATGCTGATGTTAGGGTAAGTTTGTTTCCGAATCCCTGTTTATTTGCGAAATGACAGATCTCTGTCTCTCTTTCTCTGTGATGTTAGTAAGTTTTTTAAGACCATAATTCGTTTTTAACCAGCACCTTCTCCTGCCTATAATTGCAGCAAAGCAAAAAAATTGCAGATGCTAAACTTGCAAAAGATTTTCAAGCAGTTTTGAAAGAGTTTCAGAAGGCTCAACGGCTTGCGGCAGAGAGGGAAACAGCATATATTCCTTTTATTCCTCAGGCTGTTCTTCCTTCCAGGTATATATTGTAGGAGTCCGCAGCCCAAGTTTCTCATGACTTGGTGGTTTCTGGCTTTCTGCTGTGTATCATTTGCATGATATCATAGCATTTGAGTCTGTTGTTTCTTTTGTTGAATGAGTTTCTCTTTATTTTAACTATTGCATGTTTAGCCAATCTAATATGTTTGTTCATGCAATACACAGCAGCTATACAGCAAGTGAGATAGACATAAGTTCCGGTAAGGGTCAAGAGCAGCGTTCCCTTCTTGTGGAATCTAGAAGGTGATTTTCAGTTGAATGCTAATGCTAGTAGTTGTTGCCATTCTCATGAATTGGTGTCCTTTTTATTAGTTTACAGTACTATGACAGGATATTCAAAATTTTACTAGCATTCATGTCAAACAGTTTTAGATCTTATTATTTTAAGTTCTGACTTGTTATCAATATTGAAGCTGAAAGCTTTATTATTATTTGTACTTATTAGTACATCTCCAAATTGTTCTGTACGCCTTTTTTAGGTAGTATTGTTATTATTGGCATTCAAAAAGTATTATTGTTATTATCAGTAGCTATAAGCATCAGTATGGTCCTTTCGTTCAATCCAAAAGATTTCGAATGATTGAAAATTTGGCCAGTACATCCTACACTTTCAATTCCTGGAACATGTGGTCTAGTGGTAGGGGTGCAACCCAAAGGTCACACATTATGTATGTATGTGGGGGGTAAGGTTTATGACTTTGTGTACATCTTGCATGCCCCTGTGCTTGCCCATTGTCTTGTGCACGGGTGTTGTTCACCTTTACATTATACATTTCAAAAAATTTGTGAAGTCAGAGTAATTAAATTTCTTAGGTAGCTGCCAACAAAATATTAGAAGTCAATTCCTTTTCTGTTGTTCTCCCTGAAAATTAAGGCTTCATCTTTACTGAAATTAAGAATTTGCTTGCTGTTCCTCTATTGGTGCATATATTATTGTTGTGCTCACTTGAAATTGGTTTAGCCTGTTGCAGAAAGTTGTGGTATCCTGAAGTTTTAAGTATATTTTTGCTGCAGGCAAGATGTTTTGCTATTAGACAATGAGATAACCTTCAATGAGGCTATCATTGAGGAAAGAGATCAAGGAATTCAAGAAATCCAGCACCAGATTGGTGAAGTGAATGAGATATTTAAAGATCTGGCTGTGCTTGTCCATGAGCAAGGAACTATGATTGGTAGGTTGTCTTTTCTATTCATGTCACTTAATTTATATCAACAAATGCCAAGCCTTTTTTTTTCTTTTTTTCTTGAAGATGCTTTGTAAAATTTAATACATCGCAGAGCTATCTTTTTATTGTTTCCATATATGTTGCAGATGACATTGGTTCACATATTGAAAGTGCCCAAGCTGCAACTGCTCAGGGCAAATCCCAACTTGTCAAAGCTTCGAAAACTCAAAGATCAAATTCATCTCTGGTAATTTTAGATATAAATAGTAGGTACGAAGATAATGATTTGAGTCATTCTGGGATGCTCTGTTTTTCCTACTCTCTTTCTCTCTGTTATTCAATTGGTTAGACTGACCTGAATCCTCTTAAAGTGGGCTCGATGTCTGGTTAAAGCATATAGGTGCTAGATGGATCCATGTCTTTATTTCTCTCTTCCATGTATCCTGTGTTCTAGCTTCCTTCGTTGGTACCAACTTATTACCCCTCGATAAAATATTTTAGGTTGGTAAACAAAAAAAAAAGACATTCATCACCAGTTTTTCTATGACCTCTGTTTTGCTATTTAACGGTAAAAATGCCATTTATTTTGTTTGTGTTGGCAATTGACTTTTTTCATTTCTTATGCAGACCTGCTTGCTCTTGGTTATCTTTGGCATCGTGATTCTAATTGTGATCATAGTTCTCGTAGCTTAGCCCGAAAGTAATATTGATTTGATCTCAAATCTTATTCAAGAATCCTGCTTGTCGACAAGATTGTAATATCTTTGGTAATTTCTTTGGTTGTGTTGTTTTAAAAAACATCATGGCTGACTGCATTGCGTCTGTACTACTCGGAAATGAAGTATATAATGTATGTTTTTTTCTTTCTCGCATTTGTGGAGCGTCTGCATCTTTTGTGTAATTTGGCATCAATGGTTTTTTTAAGGGTGTTACGGCTTGTTGTGTAATGGTCTTTGGCCTTTATTCATCATAATGAATTCTTGTCATTCTTTTGGCTTCTTTTTTTTCTTTTTGTGTAAGAAATTCCATCTTTTTCCCCTATATAGTTCCCATTCTTCAGCTCGCATAGGGTGCACTTAATTAAACTACAGTTTTGTGGTAATATGTTTTTATCATATATTTAACAGAAATCTTTTTTTTTTTTTTATCATTATCATTGCGATAGAGTTCTTTTATAATTTTATGGATCAATAAAATAATGAAACTTCACATTTATTACTCAAATTAAAATTAGATAATACCAAATCAAATTGAAACCCAAGTCAAACCCAAAAAAATTGCTTATTATATAAGTCATCATCGAACATATAGGTCAGTCACTCAAAATTTGAAATTGTTTCAATCTCTGTTAAGTAACGGTTCAAATTTATAACGGGACTGACGGAGTTGCTGACGTTCTCTCCCACTATCAAATTCTAAATCGTTTTTCCCACCATTCAACCCAAAGTCTTAGTTATATTCTTCTCAAACGTCAAAGTCTTTCCCACCGTTCAACCCAAATTCTTAAGTTATATTCTTCTCAAACGTCAAAGTTTCAAACCCTAGTTTCCTCCACCGAATCAGTATCAGTATGCCTGATCTCCACAACATTCTCAGAGCTTCTTCTCAAAAGATCCCAAAGCCAAGAGACCATTTCCTCAGATCGTCACGACGACTACCATCATCACAACAACCCACCTAATTCAAGCAATCAAGAGTGCCAAAATCGTATGATATCTATTGCACTCCAGATCCAATTTGTAGTTTGCTCTTGCTATAAAGATGATCTTTATGAGTTTCAACATGGACATGCCTTCTTCAAGAGGAACTTAAGCTTCTTGGAAAAAGGCTAGTGAGGTCCTGCAAAACTGAGCCATCCTGCAGCTTGTATGCAGCGCATGGCCAAGCAATCCTTGTTGTAAAACATCTAATACCACATAAAAAATGTGGGCAAGCTCTTCAATAAAATCACATTGATCAAGTTCAGATAAATTATTGGCATGAAAAGAATGCACGCCTGTTTTCCCAGAAAGTAAAGGTGCCAACTAAAAGATAAATCAAAGAACAGCATATTGTTACACATATAAGATCAAGATAAAAGTTATAAGACCTCAAGAAAGTTTTGCCATTTTCAAATTTTGGGTGTTTGAATGATATATAGATGTCAAAACAATTAAAAGAGTTGATATGGAGGCTGAAATGAAAGTAAGAACGAAAACAATCCTCAAATGTTCTGTTCTTCCTGAAGGTATTCTCCAAAAAACTGGTTCGGCGTTGGTGTTGGCACCATCAATCGTTGGTATAAATAAACATCTCCGATTACTTGACTTCCGTTCTATACTGCAGTGCAAGAATATATCAGGTGTATCAAACTCGACTGTTGAATATCCGCTTTCATCTAAGGGCTGCACGCATGAATTTCGACAGTACGTTAATATCTTCCATGCTGCTGTTCAGTTGTAAAATATAATGAAATTTTCTATATCTAACATGGAGACAATAAGATGCGAAACTCACTGGATATCTTGCATGTATGGGAAGCTCTATGTTAACATCTAGTTCCTTCTTGTGCCCTGACAACATATTAGGGACAAGATCCATGTGAACTTCGATGGCAGACCGATTTGAAAGAATTGAAGGCAATTCCAAATTTGTATCTCCAAAAACAGCAACATTGGTGAACACTGCAATGAAAAGAATTCAACCATTTAACCTAAAAATAAAATGATGCAATTAGCCTATTGTCTCTATATTGGTATCATTCTCAATAAAAACAAAAGATAGTACTTTACCACCCCGCTCGAGAAGATGTTGGAGCTCAAATGGGTCAGCAAATACTCCAGATGGGAGTCTTTCTACAATCAGGACCTCACAAAAATGAGATGGTAGCTGAGATGCCAACTCTGGCTTGATATGAAACTGGATTGAAGAAGATAAATGCCGATGAGAACCCTCACCAATCAGAAGGCGCTGTGGAACTGACACTCTTAGAAGATCACGATTGCTTTGAAGCAATTCACACGAGCCAAAAGGAAGTCCATGTGATATGAAATCTTGGAAATTAGTATCATCTAAGCTTTCATACTTTTCAAAGTAAGATTTCATGATATATCTCTGCGAAGAAAGAGAAATTCCATCATGAGTGGGATCATAACTGGAATCACAATCTGCCACCTAAAATTTATGATTATTAAGTAAGCAGACGCATCAAAGCTCCAGTGAGAAAACGAAAAAATGTCGAGATTGAAAGGCTGATGTAAATGGCAAAATCATAAAACAAATAACCAATATGATTTTTGATGTCGGGCTTTATAGTACATTAAACAGTCTTCTTTTGTCTTAGTTTTTCCGCTCATTCATAGTTCAGTAGGACAATGGCGAATTCAAAATTAGGAGAAGTACTACTGCATTAAGAATAAAGCCTCTTATGATTTAAGAAAGTTATCAACCTTAAACAACACACGGAACTAATTCTCTATTGAAAAACCACAAAGTTATGGTCTTGTATCAAAGCACTTTATTGTTTAACCAACTTACACGATTAATGAATTTAGCCCTTTGAACTGATACATTAAGATTGAGGTATGAAAACTCATCAAGAATATGTCCTCTAACTCATAACTACCGCATAATTTTTATATAGCTTGACTTGCTGATACAGATGAACATGTGGTCCAGTGATAAAGTTGCAGTGTTCCAACCTATTCAATTCTTGGAAACAACCTCTACACATATTATATGGGGTAAAGTCTGCATACATTCTACCAATCCAGATCCGCCCTCTACTGGAGTCTTGTAGTCCACTGCACAGGAGTTGATTACCTGTTTACCTATAGTCTTGCTCATGACTTCATTAGGATAAGGCTCTGTCCAACATCAATAAGAACATAAATCTCCCATCATCACCAATTAGTTTCTTTGACAACTAATGCAGCCTCTGAAACTCCCCCTATTGCACTCACTTTCCTCGAAACAACAGCGAAAATATTATACATAACTTATGATGCTTCCTTCTATATTTTGATTCTTCCAAATCTTAAATTTGGAAATCACGATGTTATAGAAGATTATAATGAATTATGGGGACAAGATGCCTAGATAAACCTTAACATGAGCTTTCCAGCTGCAATGGGAGCGTGGAGATATGTTACCCCTAGACTGTTTGATTTTGTTTCAATTTGTTCGGATGCTAATGACTGTCTAGCCCCTATTGGGCATTCGAATCTGAGTATCAAGCACCATCAACAAGCACACTCATCACAACACAACATTGATAACCAATACATCAGTAATCATATGTTGAAAGAATGATTAATTCAGTAAAATTCCAGGAAAACAATATTGAAACCATCTAGACTACTCAGCACCTGCACTCGAAAAATAAGACGAAACAACACAGACATTAAACTAACGGATTACTAGTTCTGCAATGAAATTGTGATTATTATTGAAAATCACAAGTTTTGCAATGTTCAGATAGAAAAATATATATACATACAAGCAAGCACCTTCAACTAAAACACAAATCATACACAAATCAAATAACAAAAACCATAAAAGATCATTACTACAGGCAGTAAAGGTCCACTGACCTCAGTTGTTGACGAATGTCTACCTACACAAGAATCAGTGCCGGTCAAGACTAACAACAGGATCCCCAATTTCAGGCAACTGTGGAAATGAATGTCCATAGCTTTTGGGTTTGGAATCACTAGATCTAAGATGAAATCGCTGTGATATTTACCAAATTGGATACGCAATCCTCTCTTCTAAATTCCAATGGTTTCAGTACGTGGGTGATAATGAGAAAGAGTAGGCAAATCGGCAGAGATGGGTTTTAGGGCCGGGCTTCAATTTTCAAAAGCACGAACCAAATTGGAAAAGTTTGGGTGAGAATTATTTGCACCCTATTATTTTTTTAAGTACATCCTAATTAATGTATATATTAAAAATATCTAAATACACTCATATACATGCAATGGAATTGAATATACAAAATTCTCGAGTTGAGAGAAACATTATGTTTATTGAATAAGGAATAATCAAAATCATCCTACAATCTATAATGATTGTCTCAACCATTATTTATAACGAATGACATAACTAAACCCCAATTGAACTAAAAAGGAAATTGCTTAAAATACTTAATTTACACATAGCGGCGGAGGACATTTAAAAAGCTACAAAAACATCTAAATCTAAACCTCAATTAGGAATCCCCGATTGTCTTCAAGATCTCCAAAATTAGTCTCCAAAAACATATTATAATAAGAAAATGGAAACCTAGACCTAGATCAAAAGTAATGGCCAGTCAAAGTTGGACATGAACTTTCGCACCCCTTTCGTGCACCAAACTTTAGATTTCACTTGAATGGTTAGATTGTGATCGACGTCCACATCAATTTCCCCCACTTCAGAAGAACTCGACACCAAGTGATCATCGGACTCTGGATTTAGTGGCTCAGCTGGATGGTAAATGACAGATCTACAGCATTGAAAGTAGGTGAAATATTCCAACCAATCGGAAGATCCACCACATAAGCATTATCACTAATCTTCTTTAGAATTTACAGAGCCCAATCTTCTTCTGTTGCAACTTAATGTATTGATTAACAAGAAACCATTCCTTGCATAAGAACACCAAAACGACGACCTCCCACGATATACTTTGTATGAAACAACTTATGCCGTTGGGAATCAGTTTTCTCAACTTTAGACAATAATATCTTTTGGATCATGAAAGTGTGACCGCCATCGCCATAATCATCTCCTTCAGATTCAGGACCACACAAGATCTGTTGGGATGATGTCCTAAAAACATACCATGTAAAGACAATTCTGAAATTCAAGAATAAACATTTTATGATTGCATTTGTGTTTTAAATGTTTTATTTTAAATATTTCATTTATATGTGAATATTCTAACAAGGTCTAAGGATGTTAGATATGTGAATCTTGGATACTCAGATACACTTATAGTGTGAGTATAGATTGACACAAGATTCATTATTACATTCTAAATCATTAGTCACAACCAGATTAACAAAGTTAGGCACTTTGTTGATATAGGTTGTAGTGCATGGACATCTCCAATTAGGGGAATGGTTTGTCTTGACCGTTTGAGAGGATTCTCGGATTGGTGCACTAGTGTGTATGTGGACATATACATTGACGGACTTACATAGGAATGAACAACTAGAAACGTGCTATCAAAGAGTTGTTCATCCTATAGCTATGGGAGTACGGTATATCTCAAGCTT
The DNA here is from genome assembly GCA_963580455.1 of Euonymus europaeus. Lineage (NCBI taxonomy): Eukaryota > Viridiplantae > Streptophyta > Magnoliopsida > Celastrales > Celastraceae > Euonymus > Euonymus europaeus. The sequence continues at coordinate 7,512,184 of OY756957.1, read as the reverse complement.
GAGTAGGTCAATACGTTTATACTTATAGCGTGTGCATTTTGATTCATCAATAAGTGAGACACGCACTATTGTCAAAATCTTGATGATTTGGATGTATGCCACTAGGGTATAAGCGCATACCTACAAAATAGTCATTCATGTACTTTCAGTTATGAAAGTGTAAGCACCCATCTGAGAGATTCAAATTAATCTATCTAGAAACTATGCATAGTGATTCTAACGAATCAAGCGTTGTGAGTTAAATTGATCGACGGGTCAATTTAATACGCTTAGAGGATAGATATAAAGGAATCTGGAGCTCAGAGAAAATATGGATTTTGGAGTGTTCGATAGTACGAATAAATTCACTCCATCTTACCGGGTGTTGCATGGAGGATATGCATGTACACTTCCCATAGGTCAGGGATAGGTTTCTAATTATGGAAAAGCCTCGATGTAAGAATCGTACATATTGGGGAGTGCATCCAAAGTTCAGGTAGTGTCAGACGAACATTGGATTGTTATATTATTCCTAGTCATAGAGTTTGACGGTAAAGAATAATATTTCGGGAGCCACAATATGTATGTCCTGCGGAGTCCCCTTGGTAGCTCTATATATTCTCTTGTCCTATTTAAGGAAGATCGGCAAAATTTACCATATCACAACGGTTGTTGGAAAAGTTACAAGAATGGAATTTGTATAACAAATAGATACAATTTTATTGGGTTTTGTTTTTCCAAAGATCACCCTAAGATAAAATTGTTTTTGTTAAGATATACAAAATTCTTGTAAGTGTATTTATGTAAAAATAACAAATCTCGGAGTTTTGATTTAGATTGTAAAATAAATATTTTACATAATCAAAAACAAATTAAAGTCAAGAATGGACCAAGGAACAAAACAAATTTGAGCCTTGAATTCTTGAAATATTGGGCCAAGCTAGGCTTAAACCATGTTATTGCATAGCAATATATGGCCGGCCCATTGTGGATAATTTGGGCTCCGATTATGCTTGTTAAAAGTATTCCATATTTGTTTTGGCTTTGAATCCAATTGGGATTAGAAGTCAACTCAAATAATGATTTGTTATATATATATAAACACAACAATTTTTCTATGAATGGATAAGGATGGCCACCGTTTTGTTTTTTCCTAGTTCCATTTGGATTAGGAAAACAAAACCTAAAAGGAGACTTTTTTAACACAATGAAAAGGTTTTGTTTTATAAAATATAGAGGGCTGGCCGTGTGATTCATTCATGAGAAAACAACCAAGTTATTTTTTCCAATAAAAAGGAGCCGAGTGTTCCTAGAGAGGTAGCGGTGTGAGATTCTTTTGGTTCACTACCAATTGGGTTTTTTGCTTTGCTTTTTCGCAAGGAGATTAAAGAGAATACCTAGGAAACAACATAGGCTATTCTTGGTGATTCTTGTTTTCTAAATTGGTGGTTCGTGATCAAGAGGTGTGATCAAACAAAGGGTGTGTTCAAGATCCGTTCGTGTGTTCGTGATCAAGTGTTGAGTTCGTGATCAAGACGGATAGCACGTTGGACCTCGATAGTAAAGAGGTTGGTATTCTTCTTCTAACCTTCTTCATGCCATGATTGTATGTTTAGATCTAAGAATTATTTTGTATGAAATTAATACTAGAAGCATGCTAGGATTAATTACAAAATTAATTGGATCTAGGATAACACTTGATAGGCGTGTAACAATCTAGGGTTGATTGGCTTCCGATTAAATTTTTGATTTGTACCTATGCTAAGAACGATCCATAAGACGCTTCCGCATGTTCTAAAATTAATTTTAGCAACCAACAAGATCTCCTCGTCCTCCTCCCCAAATCCAGTCTTGCCATCATCATTCTCAACTTCGACCATATTCACTGCCTTCGATCCACACTAATTTGAACGATTACCAAGCTTACCACACTTATAACACTTTAATGGTGCGGGTCTAGCATAAGGATTAACAGCCTTGGGGTTTTCTTTTTTCACCTTCCTCGGTCACCCTTATTTGCAAAAAAATTTAAGTCACATCCAGGTTCATCGATTTATCCACCACCACTACTACTGTCTGCCACGTTGCCACCTTTAGTACTTGTTGACCCACTATCATATTGGGAACGATTTTGCTCACCAAAATTCGGACGGGGAAAAAAATTACATTCGTGGTTTGTAACTGCCTCCGCTTTTAATGCCAAATTAATTGCAACACTTACACACAGAATCACTTGTACCCCAATTCGACTTTTAATAGATTGCTTCAATCCATCAAAATAATATGGAACCTGCTGTGATTTGGTTTCAAATAAATTTGTCCGCTTAGCCAATCTGTAAAACTCTGCAGTTTATTCATTCACCGAATGATCCCCTTGCGAACAGTGTTGGTATTACTGGAAAAGGTACTATTCATAATCGGGAGGAGGAAATAAATTTTTCAATAATTTCTTCACTCGACTCCATGTCCTTATCCGATCTTTGCCCCCACGATATATGGTATCTTGTAGTCAATCCCACCAAACAGAAGCCCCTCTCCTTAGCCGAATGGCCACATAGTTCACCTTCTTTGATTTAGGAACATTAGCAAAATCAAAATATCACTCAACTTCTACTAACCAATCCAGAAATCCTTCTATATCAACTGCCTCATCAAAGTACTCTATGTCGTCATTTATATGAAAATTAGTTTGGTTTTGGTTTCGTTGCACTCCTACATCATCATCGCCTAACTCAAATTCTTCAGCATCTTCATTCATCCGTTGATGAGCCATCCACCCTACCATGAAAATCACATTGGTGTATAGGTTGAATAAGAACATCTCTTGCGGCACCACCTACATGGTATTGGAGTGGATCGATAGCAACTCCTCCGTCACGTCTCCCTTCACCAATCAATCGTACCATCTCATCAAGACGAGCAGACAATGCTCCCATCTCGGGTTACAATTGTTGTACCTTGCCAGCATTGGCATGTCCATTGGTATTGTCTTGAGCCATAAAAATCGGTCAGCCCTCTCTGATACCACTTGACGCAGTACAAAACACAACATTATTAAATTGAGAGAAACCCATAGGTTTATTGAATAAGGAGTAATCAAAAGTGTCTTACAATGGCTACCTTAGCTGTTATTTAAAATGAAAGACATAACTAAAACCCTAATTGAACTATAATAGGAAAACTATTTAAAATACTTAATTCATGCATAGGACTTTTAAATGGCCACAAAAAGGTCTAAAGACGAACCTTAATTTACTTCAAGATCTCCAAAATCGGTCTCCGAAAAAAAAAATTAAAATAAGAAAACGAACACCTGCATCAAAAGTTATGGCTGGTCAAAGTTGAACTTGGACTTTTGCACCTCTTTTGTGCACCCCATTTTAGATTTCACCTGAATGACTGGATCCACATCCATGTTAATCTCCAACAAGATTCGAAAATGGAGTGAGATTTCTCCAATTGCTGATCTGCACCTCTGTATCCAAATTTAGGATATAGGGAGGCATGTCTTAAAAGCTCAAGGAAAGTGGGTTCTACTAGCGCCTAGTCTGGCCAAAGAACTGGACACAATACAATTCATTCTAATGTACGATAGTGGACGTTGACTCAGTCAACATATACAAATTATTTTTTATTTTTATTTTAAATTTTATTATGAAAATCATATGACAAAAGTGGGTATGAAAATTTAACTTATTACTAATGAAAAATTTAACAAATTGATGACAACAATTTTTTTATTATTTTTTGTGAACATTTATTTTTTTATTTATTTTTTATTTTTTTTCGATGGAATTAAAAATAATAATTTTTTGTCGACAAATTACAGATGTAATTTAATTTTTCATTTTTTGCCTACGGATTATTGATGAAATTTATGTCGATATTTACCAACAATTGTTTTTTAATTAGTGTTTAAATTACCTACAAGGGTTTTAACGACACAAATTTTCGATTAGTAATCAATATTATTAATGAATTTTTAGAATTACTGACAAAAAATTTCGTTGATAATTCGCGAATTTCTTGTAGTGAGACAAATGACATCAAATTATTAGTTGGGGCAAGAAAGACATTTATGCAAAAATAAAATAAAATAATAATAATAAATAATAATGAGGATTATTTGGTGATAAGTCCTTTAGATGAACTTTATATTCCATTTAGTCCTTTTGAAGAGTTTGTAGTCCAATACATCCCCAATTATTTGAAACTTAGCTCAATAAGGACAACTTTAAATTTTAATCTCAATTAATGATAATTTTACCCTACCCTCATTTAAACATATCCTTATTTTTATTAATATATGATTGCTCTTTATTTATAGAATAATAATTATTATAAAATAAATATAAATACAATCTAAGAAAGTCGGGTGAAAAGATGTCTTTTATCTATATGTTTTTAAAGATAAACTAATATTTTCACTTTTGATTAATCAAAATGAAGAGTCGATCAACCAATTTTTTTCCCTCCAAAATCGAGTGCACTCACATGCACAAAATTTACTTGATTTAGTAACATGTGCATATACATTAAAATCTATAAATCACTATATTATTGAAATCAACAATAAAACATTTGTGTATCAACAAAACGTTATCTAATGCAAATGTCAATATTTTATTACATTGTTCACTAACAACCAAAGTCAATAGCTTATAAGAATAATATCATAATAAAATTCAATTCAAATTTCAAACAAAACAAAATAGCAGAACAATTTCTAGCCATTTTGGTGACTTTTGCGAAAATCCTCTGAATTCTGAGTAAGAAATCCTCTGATTTTTCTTTTTTTTTTTTTGCAAAATTTCAAAAACTATTCTAAATTATTATGGTATGTTTTGTAAAATCCTCTGAATTCTTGACAAGTTTGAGAAATCCTCTGATCATCTAAATTTTTGATTGTTTTTTTGTTTGATTTTGATAAATCCTCTAATTTTCTATAGAAAATTTAGAGGATTTCTGGTAATAGGGTATAAAATTTAGAGTTTTTAGGTTTAAGATATTAGAGTTTAGTGTTTAGAGTTTAGGGTATAAGGTTTTGAGGTTTTGGATATTATAATTCATTATTTAGGATTTTGGGGTTTAGGGTTGGTTTAAGGTTTAGGGTTTAAGAATATAAGTTAGTAAAATTTTATGATTTTCTTCTTATTTTTGTAAATTCTTCTGAATTATTTATAAGATTTTTTGTTAAAAATTAAAACTAGAATTGTTAACATTCAAAAGATTTCTAGAAAATTCAGAGGATTTCTGGTTATTAGGTTTACTTTAAAGTTTAAGAGTGTAGGGTTTAGAAGATTAGAGTTTATAGTGTTTAAAGTTTAAGATTTTGAGATTTAAGAGATTAGGATTTAGTATTTATGATTTTGGGATTTATAGTTTTGGGTTTAAAATTTAGAGTTTCGGATTATTTTTTGTTTGATTTTCAAAAATTCTTATAATTTTTTTATATATTTTTATGATTTTCCTCTAATTTGTTTTGCTTAATTTCCAAAAGTCCTCTGATTTATTTTAATAAATTTTGCGAAATCCTATAAACTTGAGACAAGTTTGTGAAATTCTCTAAATTTTTGATTGCTTTTTGTTTGATTTTCAAAATTCTATATTTTTTTGATATATTTTTATGAAATCATCTGAATTTTTTTGCTTAATTTTGAAAACTCTTTTGATTGGTTTGGTGAGTTTTGAGAAATCCTCTGAGTTCATTTAGAGGATTTGACGGATGAACATTTAAACATATTGATCATAGGTCTCATTGGAAAGAGTTTTTCATGCTGATTATGAATCTTTTTTTTTTTAAAAAAAAATATGACTTGTATTTTTGAGAGATAAAGCTATTTTTAAGTTTTTTAAAGAAAAAAATAAAAAGAATCTGATGATGTCAGCATATGTCATAACATAAGGATTTATTAGAATAAGGGTAATTTTGTTCAGAATTATTTAAAGGATATTTTGGAATATTGAAAATTTGAAGGTAGTGAATGAAATACATATTTTTATTAAAGGACTTATTGGTGAATCTCCCTAATAATAATGATGGAGATAAAAATATTTAATCTAATGATAGAGATGATAAATATTTTTATACAATGTTTTGTAATGCAACCGTGGGAAATAGTTGTTGCAAAACAACTATGATTGGAGGTGGTGCGAAAGAGACCCTCAGTGCTTGCTGGTGTCTTCTCTTTCTCACTGTTGTCGTTAATTAACCAACGCACACGTGCAAATTTTTCTCCCTCGTCTTTTTTCTTTTTCTATTGACACGTGTAACTCTCTGGATATAGGGCGGAAATATGGTTGACACATGAAATCCTGGGATTATAAATGCATGGGATTGGAAGTGAAAAGTGGCCGAGAAAAGCACAAGAAGTTTGGAGCAACTCATCAAGATGAGATGATGATAGTGCTACGTTTTTGCTTCTTACTAACAAGAAACCCAATTCGCAGAGTTATTGTTAAACATGTGTCCATTCCCAAAGCTGATGTAAATCCGCAAGGAAAACTTACACCACATGTTACAATGATTGGGGCAGGACCCGTGCATCACTGGTGCACCAAAATATCATGATTTGTTTTTGAAAATATTATGAATGTGTAATTCAATGAAGTATTGTTTTTTTTCTTCTAGAAATAAACAAAACATCAAACATTTTGAGTTTATATCCGACAAGTGATTTATAATTATCATACCCAATTGCAATAACAAATTCAACGCATCACCTTCAGACATAATAATTGTAGACCATTAGATATATAAACTCAACATTCGATGTTCCGTGGTTGGGAAAAAAAATCGTGTAATTCATTATGCTATAAACATAATACATTCAATGATATAAACATAATACATTCAATGCTTTGTATTAAAAAAAAACAATAAATCAATTATACCAAATACTAGTGCCCTTCCAAAGCAGATTTGGAGGAGAACATTTTGCAGTAGGTGCGGAACTGAAGATTTGATAATATATTCCAATATTCACAAACTTACCATGTACACCCTACACAAGTTATTTATATCAAATGAGTAATAGTTTTTAACCATTCACGTGACAATCTAGCGGGTAACAGACTACTCTTGTCCCAAAACCAGGTTACAAGTACTTTTCCTCCATCAATAACACTCACTTGAAAAAGGGGATGCTAACTTTGTGAGCAGCATCTCAAACAGCAACTATTCCTCCATGTCTTCAAGGTTCAGATATGCTATCCTCAGTTTCAGAGCTTTCCCAATTATGGTTCATACACTATGGTATAACTCATAAAGATTTGAGCCGGCACCATCAAGGGTATCTTTGCAGGATTGTAGCCCAAAGTGTAAAACAAACCCAACCCACCTAGGCAATCCAATCCCTAATCTGAAATTCAGAAAATAGTTGATCAATGGATATAGAACTAACTTATAAGGTTCAAGATGGTAACAAAAAAAAACAAAATATCTACCCAAAAATAATATATCAGAACGTGTAAAAAGAAAACTAAAATTACGAGAAATCTAGTAAAGGCATCCATTGTGAAAGACTAGTCATCCTCAAACAAAGGCACGTCCCATAAGCAGGAACCATGACATCAACCTCAACAAAAGGATTAGAAACCAAAGCTATAGCCTTTTAAGTTTTAACACCACTATGCCTGCTGAGTTCTTTTGAGTACCCAAATAAGTTGGGAAATTAAAACAGAGCCAGGGTGAACAAACACACAAGGCATGAGCTGCTTCTCCGTAGCAGCGAAAAAGGACCATGCATTCAAGAGATTATCGATCTATATCAAGGGTTTACCGCTGCCAATCCAAATGTACATTTCAGAAATAAGATCAAACCTTTTTGGTGTCTGACGTGAGCAGCCCCATTTGTTCTGTAAGCTGATTCATATGCTGAGATTTGTCCCATCCATTCTCCATTGGTTGCAGATCATCTCCATTGGTTTTACCATCAAATGAGATTGGTTCAACGTCCTCAGGCACAGGGCTACAAAAAAGGTCATCCCAGAAGCCAGAACTTTCCAGTAAGGCGTCAATGTCCGGATCAGGACTAATGTCATTAATTTCAATTGGAATTGAACCATTTTCTCTCAGCGTCGGCTCCAAAAATCTAGAATTGTCAGTCCCAGGTCCCATGTAACCTTCCCCAGGAATATCTACCAGACTCTTTGGTACCATTTCTGGTATTTGAGAGAGCTCAGACATGATTACATCTGCCCCGAGAATGGAGGAAGTCGTCCCTTCTATTCCAACCAGCACGCTCACATCTGGGAATGGAGATGTCGTAACCTTCTCAGAAGGTACAGCTTGTCGAGAAAATTATATTTCAGATATGTCAGCTGAAGGACGCTGCCCCGAGATCCCAGTAGTTGATGGCATAAAGGGTGCCTGACCCGAGGTTGGAGGCACCTCTTGCAGAGTCAATCCTGATACATGACTTGAAGAGCTCCCACAGTCTACACCACTGGATGACGAAGAACCATCCCCAGTCATGAAACCATCAATATTGTTGTTGAAAGATTCTAGCTTGGAAGAAGAATCAACTTCCACAAGCCGCCTGAGCATTGCTTTTGCCGCCTCACTCATTGAAGGCTGATCTTGATACTTAACAATTTGTCCATCAGGAGCAGAGTGCTCACTCTCAGAAAGGCCATCCTGCTTGAGTCTTCGTTTCTTGTTGCCTTTAGTTATACGCCTATTACTTTCACTTTGCTGCTGTACAAACTGTGCCAAGAAGCCAGGACTCTGCACAGCCTTTGCCAGGAATGACATCATATGTTGTTGTCTCTGCTCCATTCCCTGAAGACGTTGAACCATGGTTTGCAGCTGGCCATCGGTAGCCTGCTGCTGCTGCCTCAATCGAACAAGCTCCTACATAAGAACATTCTTATCCCTTTTAAGCCTTTCTAACTCTTCCTCAAGCCCAAATTTCCCAACCTCAACACAGGAAGCAACAGAAGAATTCTGTCCATGTGATTGCAGTTGCTGTTGATTGCCATGGCCATGTGCAGGTTTTCGCCGACTTATATTCCTAAGCAGATGTTTTTGACCCCTCAAAAAGCCCTCATTTGCAAATTCCCAGCGGTCAGGGTCAACCTTTCGAAACCCCTGTTTAACAAGGAGATATATAAAATGTTTCTAGGTGGCGAGGACAGAAAGATGAGAAAGGGCACGACATGCGCAAATATGATTAAATGTGTTCATCCTATCTAAACAATGAAATTGGAAACATAAACAAATAGAACATCAGAAGAGTTCACAAGAGAGAGCTATTCATGCCCACCGCCAATCATCTAAACTTGATCAATCAAGTCTTAACCAACTGGGAAAGAACAATACAGATTAATAACATGCATAGTCATATTATGTTTAAGACAAAATTTAAACTCAAGGTGAAAAGCCAAATAATCCTTCAACCAGCATAGGATGAAGATAGGGATGCAAAACACACAAAAATAAGAGATTCCCTAAACTTATAACAAACTTTGCAAAAATGATGTGCGAAAACGGTTTAAGAAAAACACTAGAACAAATTCACATATAAACAACTGCGTATGTTAAGAGGTGGACATGTTTACCAACATAATTGATATGGTCACATTTTTAATCTCACAATTTATGCACTGTTATTCTTCCTTTCGACAGTGATCAGGAGATTGGATGCAACCATGTGAAAAATGTTTGGCAGATAAATTAAATGGCAAGCAATAGAAAGATAATTTGAAATTTTGAATCTTTGATAACTAGATTCTTGGTGAGCTTTCGCAAGCTTTGAAGTTAAAAGATTTTTGCTGGAAAGAAAGAATTCTCTTTGGAAAGCATTTAAGAGACGGGATCGGAAAAGCTCCAACAAAAGTAACATATCTTGACAGCACCCTGAACCCAAAAACTTGGAAGCATTTGCTGGCTACTTCCATGTATATTAGAATTCCTCATATTTAGCCCATGTAAGATTAGAATTCAAGCATGTCTCTTCAATCTACCCTCATATGAAATTGCTGATGCTGATATGGATTGTTGATGAGGATGAGATCATCCTGAGGGAGTACCAGAGAAAGTGTGTTCCTTGATAGCACATTTAGACATCAACTTCAACCCAAAAGATTGAAACTCTGGATCATAGGTCCATTCGTATACATCAGAAGCTTAATATCTTATTAACCCCTTTGGGATTTTATTTCATAGGTACATAAAGCAGTAATACAATCGTAAGTACTTAGTATAATTTCTTTAATTGTGACAAGGCCACATCAGAGAGGATTTTAAATACTGCAAATCTTAAAAGACAAGGTAGTTCTTTAGTTCCAAGCCTAAATATGTTTATTTGTCAAAAAAAGTGGAAGGAATGAGGGAGAAGAGAACATTGAAATAGGGCTCAATTTTAATTATAATTACTCGTTGATGAATATGAAATAATGTTTGGATGTCTAACTTTGGGGATAACAATGGCTCTATGATGGCTGGTTAGGAGTCTAGGAAGAAAAAACCGAAAAAATGCAATATATATGAAAACTGCTTTAACAATATCTTAGTGGTCTATGTAACCTCTTGCTTACGAGGTCAATCCATAATCAGCCACCGTACACCCATTCTTTATTTAGCCCTGAATACAACGATCAGTTTTAGTTCATCGAAAATGTTCATAAAGCAGAGAAACATGAAAGGTTTCATAATAGTATGATCAACTTTCTCAAATGTGATTTTTTTATAAATTAGGCCTCCATGGCCACAAACCAAACAGGAGGAATCACAGAGAAGTTACACAGACAAGAAATAAGAATTACCGAATAAAAGGACACAAGCCAGTTAACCAGTCCCTAAAGATACAGAAAGGACTGTTGCTCAAAATGACGGTGGTACTACTCTGTAGACACACAATATCCCACACCCTCCCAAGGAAAAAGAAAAGGACAAAAGAATTCTACAATCCCACCACCTGGTAATAATCCATACATGGATATAACAGTATCCAGCAGCCATTTTTTAAAATAAATAAATAAGACTCATAATATATTGAATGAAAAGACAAGGACAACAGAGCAAGAAAAAAAAAACAGAACCAAAAGGCGCAATAATCCAACAACAACAAAAAAGTAAAAGTGAACCCTTGCTTGATATTTATAAGGGTTGGAAAGTGTTGGGAGGGTTTATGAGAGCGAACACTTCTCAATCCCTCAAAATGAGAGGTTGGAAAAAGGGGTGTTAGATGGATTCGTGAACCTCTTCGAACATCTTGAAGTGTTAGCGCCAAGTAAGGAGTTCGGAAGAGTTCACAAACCCCTCTTAACACCTCTCCCAAGCAAGGCCTTAAAGATGAAAAATAACTAACATAATTTGCAGGCACGGGAAGAAGAAAATTAGCCCGTGCTCACATTTCCACTCAAATTTCCCCATTAATCCATCCTCATAAGAGACCCTAATCCACACTCCATGATCATTGTATAACATGATCAAGACCCCTAATTCACACTCCATGACCATTATATGACATGATCGCCAATAGGTTCATAGACCTCATAAATCAATAACTATATAATTCAACCCTATTAAGCAATCAAATTCTTTGAACTACAATATCACCAAAAAACCAGAAAAAAGGAATTCGAGGATTAAATCCTCAATATTGAGAAAGAGACAAACTTCAAAAAAGCAAAATCTAAGAAGTAAACAAGAGAGAAGATGATGGGCTAATACGTAGGTGTTCAGCTGGCGGACAAAGCTGGAGAAGTTGTTGTGTTTGAAATACTTGGGAAGGAGGTCCCGCGCGAACTCGGGCGGGTTCCACACCACGAAGCTGTTATTGGTAGGGCTCCAAGACACAATCGAGTCTGTCGCCGGGTCATCTACCATGTCGTAAGTCTTACTCAGAAAAGGCGGCGGCGCGTTGGCGCTCCCAATCGGCGTCGGAGTGGCAGGCACCCCTTGAGACCCTCCACCACTGCTCGTTGACGCATCACCGCCTCCCCCACCATTCTTATTCCCTCCGTCCATCCAAGAAAATATCTAAGCGTATATGTATATGTGTATATGCACGAATTCAAACCGGGTTAAAAATCATAGGGTTTTGAAGGAGGGAGTCTAATGCGTGCCATTGGTGTGGAAAGTGGACATAAACCCTAGATTGCACATAAAGAGAGAAGATAGAAGCGGTTGTACGGTCACAGGGAAACGACAAGAAGAGCTAAATAGGGTTGGGGGCAGGGCGACGGAGTCACAGAGAGGAAATGGACACGAGTCGCTCGCTGTGTTTACCCTTTTTACGTTGTGGATAGGGAAATTTGTAAAAGTGACCCACTTTGAAAAGTTAAATTGGAGAAATAATCTAGTTGTAAATTTTAATAACCTAATTCTCTTTTAAAATGACTAAAACATCCTTAATATTACAAAAGAGGTTATTCTCAAAATTCACACGCCTCATTCTTTTCAACCCACGCTCGACGACTTCCTGCAAACACCGATCAAGCTTCTCCTCCAACGCGACTCCTTCAACGAAACAACTCCTCCGGCGATCCTTCCCAACATTCAAACGCCCTTATTGCTTACTTAGATTACTAGTATGCATTACTTCTAACTTCTCACTACTTTGTCTCTTTCGGCTCCTAATTTGGTTTAGATTTCTTGTGTTTGATGGAAGGGCTTGTTTGTGGTTGAGCAAACTTTTTACTAGGCTGTGCATATTTGTAATTGGTTGAACAAATATGTTTACTTGGTTAAGCAAATCCTTTTGTGGTTTAGCCTATTTTTACTTAAGCAAACTTTTTTTTTGGTTGAGCGTGTCTAAAATAACACCTATTGTTTACAGTGCAGAACATCAATGGATTACTTAATTGATGAGAAGGATCATAATCATCGAACGCAAAATCATTATAATCGTTAATCTGCTGGTCGTCACCATCTTTAGGTACTACGAATTTATTGGCACATTGTTGTAGCTCAGGAGAAATAGAGCTAACATTTGGTGCAACAAAATCTTCCTAGATTCTTGGAAAATAGCTCACATCTTATGAAATAAAATGATCATTTACTCTCTGCTTGGTTGTTACACACAGTGGAGTACCAGGTCTTAGAGGATTATCATTTTGTCTAAGAAAAAACTGTAAGTCACGATCATTTCGAAGCTCCATCGGTGCCATTTTGAAATGAGTATTATACAAAAAATTCATAACCAAATCAAAGGACCTAGAATCCACTCCAATCAACTGGTATATGAGCTGAATAAATTCTGTATATGTAATTGTATTAGATACAATTACTCCCTGACTTCTCCCCTCTTTGAAACTGTATGTATCTCGACAATTTTCCCACACTCCACCATATAATAAAACAAAATCAATCTCAGAATTCATTCCTGCACGCATAGTAATAAGAAAATACAAAATTAATAAACTGGACTAAAAAAATAATTTTGCTCAACCACAAACTAACTTTGTCCGACCAAATAAAAAATTGCTTAACCACAAACAATTTTGCTCGACCAAGTAAAATTATGCTCAACCAAAAATAAATTTGTGCTCAACCACAAAACAATTTTGCTCGACAAAATAAAAAATTGCTCAACCACAAAACAACTTTGCTCGACCAAATAAAAATTGTTCAACCAGAAAACAATTTTGCTCGACCAAGTAAAAATATGCTCAACCAAAAATAAATTTGTGTTCAACCACAAGACAACTTTGCTCGACCAAATAAAAAATTGCTCAACCACAAAACAACTTTGCTCGACCAAATAAAAAATTGCTCAACCACAAAATAATTTTGCTCGACCAAGTAAAAATATGCTCAACCAAAACAAATTTGCACTCAACCACAAAATAATTTTGTTCAACCATATAATAGATGCTCGACCATAAAAATTAAATGATTGACCAACTAAATATATTGTAAACACTGAAAGACAAATTTTACGAAATATTTGACCTATGTTCATAGAAAAATGTGAACTCACTTGATTTTTGATATCTGTAGAGATTTGGAGTAGAAAAAACTTCACTTTGAGGACAAAATATGAAAAAAAAACACAAATAGATTGTAGATATCTCAATGTGTTGATATCAAAAGTGGGGAGTGAGGAGTGAGAAGTGAGTAGGTGAAGTACAGAGCGAAAAATGTTGACGAAGGAGTTTCATTTTGTTTTATTCTACAAAAAGAGGGTATTTTGGTCTCAAAAAATTCAAATGAGGTCATTTCATCAATTATTTTAGGGACAAGGTTATTTTGGCAGTTTGACTTTTCAACTGGGTCATTTTTACAAATTTCCCTTGTGGATGACGACTAACGACTGAAATTACCGAATGGTCCTACTGCTTTCATATAATTTTCTTCTTTACAGTTGAGAACAAGTGCAATGACACCCTTGATAATAATATTGGAAATTTTGAAATGTTTAGAGAGAGTGATATGAAAAAATTATATTGAAAGATGTATAGAATAATAAAAAAGAGTGAAAAATGAGAGAAAAGTATTAGAAAAATGATGTTGATGTTTAATATTTGGAATGTTTGTAAATAAAAAATGAAAAAATTATATTAAAATATGTGTTTTATTGATATAACTGTATTAAAAATCGTATTTCATTATAATAGAAATGAGACCACAATCGCAATAAAAAATTTGGAATGACTATCATTTGAGATGCTTTTAACTCATTTAAAACATTAAAAGAGGGGAGGGATCGTAGCCGTTGATCGAACTCAAACTTCTCGGTACGACGATAATCCTCCCTGGGACTGGAGCGCGCGTACAACTTCAGGCTAGCGGGCACAGTTTCTATACAGTCCACGCGCTTCTTCACACAGCTTTCGTGTGAGGGATTTTGGCGGGAAAACCATAAGGATGAGCTCGTCTGCGGCAGAGCCAGAGGCGCCGGATCTAGTATGCCAGATTGACAATGTCCAAGGCATGGTCGATTCCCTCTCAGCCGTCCGGTGGAAACGCAATCAGGTTTAGATCGATCAGCTCTAGTTTCTTGGGCGTTTGTCTGATTTTTTTTTTTAATTTAAAAATTATTTCGATGCTATTCACTGCCACTTCCACAACCAGGACGCGGTGGTGGAATTATCGGAGCACGGTGTCGTTTTGGTCGTCGAGGATACTGGTTGTCTCCAAGCGAAAGTTTATCTTAAACGCGAGGTCTTAATCTCTTTTTTTTCTCTGTTTGGTAGAGAAGTAGAGAAAACAAAACTAAATTTTATAGGATTTAGGACTCGATTGAATTATCTATAGCAGTTTCAGTTTGATTTTAGTATGGGGCATGGTTTCCTATTGATGGTATAGAATTTGAAATCTAAATCTATATTTTTCTATTTCCCTTTGAAGCTTTTTGTTCGATACGATTATAGTGCACATGGGCGTCCTCGTTTTGGACTGAGCTTGGGGCTCTTTGTCGATTGCTTGAACACATTTTCAGTTCCAGGGCAATCAAGCACACTTGAAATCCGATATCCAGGACCAGACATGCAGCTCCTTCTCAAGTATGTTCATATTTCGGAAACCCAAATATCTGTCCCTGAATTCTTGGTTTTGAATTCCAAATTGAAAAGGAGCACGACATACTTGGTTTCTCGATTTGGTGAGTGAGGAAATGAAATTGCTTCAAAAATGAAACCACAAAACAAACAGGCTACAACAGTTTGTGCAATTAATTGGACCAATTGGTGGTAGTTTTTGTCATGGGGGAGGGCATTGTTTGAGCACAGCTGTTTGTCTAATCACAATACTTGCAGCCTGGATACACAAACGCAACAACATACTTTAGGTTACATCAGTGATATTGGTGTGGGGGAGACTGATCGGTAACACAAAAAGATTGCTTTAAGGTGTGTTTTCCTTAGGTTTAGTTAAATTGTGCCTGGTATTGGAAGCCCATGAGAGGCCAGGATTAATGTTTTTGCCAGACTGCAAGGAAAAATAGTTTCATGAACCAAATAAAGGCTGTCATTGCATAAATTTGAGATTTGGTGAATTCAAAATCCTTTTCTTTTGGCATTTTGTTTATTTTACATGACATTCATGGAATTTGTTTGTTTGTCATTTTTTGGTTAATTATCTGTTAGGTCTGTTGATACACTGGGTGCCTGCATTTATGCGGAGATCAGAACAAGAATCCCTGAGACAATTTCATGGGACTACAACTTTGAACCTGCAGGAAGCACACCTCTCAGCTTTACTGTTAAGGTAAATGCCTGTGCATTCTATGCATTGGTTTCCAATAAAGGGCAACAATTTGCTTATTTAAAGGCAATCAATCTCTCACTCTCTATCTTCTTTCTTTGCACTGAAATCAAAGCATTGCTGGACAAATGCAGGCTCTTTCAGAATTAATTATCCACGTTACTTTTGACAATGACCATATCAGATACTTAATTAAGCTGCTTGTTATGTCAGCTTTGAAATTACCTGCTTCAGTGAATCAAACTATTAAGACTAAGACATTCATTACTAGTAAACATACTTCCGCAATATTTTGTATTCAAGCTAAAGCTTGATGGCGAGGAGTTGCTGTAGCTAGACCCATTTTTATGACGTTATGCATGGTTTTAGAGCTTGAAATGCATATTTTATGCATCTCGAATTTGTTCATTATCTTCATGTTAATAGTTAAAGAGGTCTTTCATGCAAATTGTATCCCTCACTGAAATTAAGTGGGGGAATGATATCCACAAACATCTGATTAAAAAACAAAGTTTGCCATGTGATCTTGATTAGGATAGAAAAGTCTGAGATTTCTTGGGATTTAAAATATTTTGCATCGTTGAAGATGGCACCTGAAAGATTTTCTTTGGTTAAACTGTGAATAATTGTGGTGAAGGTCATGTCAATGATGCACCAGGTTACATAGATATAGCAACTATAATTTTTCCTTGCAGCAGAATGTGTGTCTGATTGGCATATCCTAAGCGGAGAGCCATACTATTTTTCTTACAATTTATGCTCATCTTTTCAATTTTGTTACTTAAGCCAGTCTGCAGCGCTGAAAGAAGCTATTGATGATCTTGAATGGCCCGGATCAAGTATCCTTATTACTCTACAACCTGATCCCCCTTGTGTCACCTTCAGTGGTGAAGGGCATGGAGACCTGCAGGTGTTCTTTTTCTTCATTTCCGAGTCATCATTTGTAATGAAGATATCACCATGATCACCGTCCAAAAATCTTTTATTTTGCAGATAAATTTCATGTATCATGCCAATCCTGATCTTCTGAATGCCTTTCAATGCGATCAACAAGTTGCTTACAAGTATTCTACTCATATATTAAGCCATCTTGTCACTTTTATGAAATTGATCATTCATTCATTCCACTTTCCTGTTAAACTCTATTATTTCCTGGTCTGGTGGACAGGTATAAATACAAGTTCCTCCGAGCAACGACTTCAAATCTACCAGGAAGTGTCATTAAAGATAACCGAGGAAGCAAGTTGACCATTGGGAGAGGTGGAATATTGAAAGTTCAGCATCTGGTTTCAGTTGCTAGAATGTCTAATCCACAAGCACATGTCGTGTCTGCTGGATATCAACAACCCAGTCGAATTGCGTACATCGAGTTCTTTTTGAAGCCTGAGGAAGATGGGGACACATAACTATCAAGAGGCATTTCTTGCACATTGGCCTACAGTAATCAAGCAGACATATTTTATCATTGAATCTCTCTGTCTTCTGTACTTTCCATATCCCTTCTGTACTGCTGCAACATGTTTGATTTAGGGGAAAATATATAGGGATCATTCATGATTCTCCGAAGGGACATGGTTCTTCAGTATGTAGCACATTATAGCTTAGGGAGGACTGATTGATGGTGTCAATGCTTGTTTTTTAACCTCACTATATCAAGGACATGATTAAAGCTGATCTATTACAAACAAGCAGGTTACTGAGATAATAATTGAAGATTTGTGTATTTAAGGAAAAAAATTATTAGTCTAGATTATATCATATATGATAATGAAGACAACAGAATAATTCATAAAACAGTGCCGTGCTATCCTAGTCCATCTAAGTTCCATTTTGCCACACTTTTTCAGTCACTCTCATTGTTTTCCTGCAGCGATAAAAAAGAAGACTGTGGCATTAGCCGTTGTTGATAATGATTGCAAAGGTCTTGAATCTTCATTAGAATCTCTGCAACTATAAGGAAAGAAGCTATAACGGCTCGTTTGAGAGTGATTATATTGTAACATACTGAGATGACATGAACTGCTCTAAAAATGTTTGGCATGTCAAACAACCCACGGTCACCGCTCTTCTTCGTCATCCCTCCACTGTTCGGGGCTTGTGCCCTATCAAATTGGAGCTACCTGTTAAACATGTAGCATGTATTTTAGTTTTTGTTTGGTGCTCATTGGAGGGAATGTTGGAGCCATATACTGTACACTTGATTTGTTTATTGGGAGAATTGCAAGTGAGTTAACCGTCGGACGTTTTAATCGTCACATTCTTTGTCCAACCCGCACTGATAGGATCCACAGTTGAAATCTGGCTCTTTTGATACAGAATATGATTGAGGGAGTATAATTTAATATATAAATTGTTAAATTAACATACTTCAAGTCAAGTGTATAAACATATCAAAATGATAAAATATCATATGGAAAAAGCTCTGAGTCTCTCAGAGGAAGAAGGAGATTTGTTGGAGCGTAGCAACAAGAAAGTCAAGATTAATAGCAAAGGGCGTGATGGGATAATAGGGAGGACTGATGTGGTGAGCCAGGTGGAAGAAACCCCAATGATGGCTGAGGAGGTAAGGTCTGGGTCTTATGCATCGGTGCCTACTCCAACATTCAAAGACACGTTGATGGGGATTGAGAGTACAGATGCAGTGCCGGTGGGGTGGGAGGATGATGATATTGTTTCTGATGATGATGCTGGTGAGGAGAATGCAGAGGAGGAAGTGGATTGCTTTGTGATAATAGTGTCGCGTGAAGAAAAAGCACGACTACGAAAACCTTTGAGGCAAACCCTAGTAGTTAAGCTGTTAGGGAGGACTATTGGGTATAACTTTTTATTTCGTAAACTAAAAGATCTATGGCATCCGAAGGGTTCGATTGAGTTGGTTGCGGTGGATAATGATTACTTTTTGGTGAAGTTCTCATCAATTGATGACTATGAGTATGCAAAGTTGAAGGCCCTTGGATGATTTTGGAACATTATCTCATAGTTCGACAATGGTTTCCAAACTTTGATCCTATGCAGGATAATTTGGATCTTCTGCTTGTGTGGGCTCGCATTCCGTGTCTTCCTATTGAGTATTATGATTGACATTTTCTTTTGAAGGTGGGGTCATTTATTGGCAGGCCCATGAAAATTGATGATGCAACGAGTACTGTCTCACGGGGAAGATTTGCTCGCATTTGTGTGGAGGTTGATATAACTAAACCGTTATTAGCCAAGTTTTGTTTGCGTAGGAGAGTGCGGAGAATTGAGTATGAAGGGCTTCATTTGATTTGTTTTGGTTGTGGTCGTTATGGGCATCGCCAAGACTTGTGTCCTTTGCGAGTTCAAGAGCCTTGTCCGGTGGCTAGCGGAGGAGTGGTGGTCGATGGGTGTAATGAGGATGGAAATGGTAATTGTCAAAATAGGAGAGAAGATCTTCCATTTAATCTGGAGATAGTGGAGGACTATGGTCCTTGGATGATGGCCATGCGTAAACCTCGCAGACCAGCAAGGAAACATGAGGAGAGATTCTCGGGTTAATCTTCATAATCCTTCAAAGTTTGCTGCGCTAAAGATCCTGGAGCAACAAGAGGATTTGGTGGGCCAGGATGTTGAGCTAGGAATGAGGGATGAAGCAATAGAGGGGATGGGCTAGGCTGAAGTTTCGATTCCTAGAGGAAGGGGTCGTGGAAAAAGGCCCAACATCCAAGTGCAAGTAAATAAGCCTTTTGAACATGGGCAGAGCAGTGCTCATGTGGGAAACATAGAACATATACATGTGAGAATAGAGAGGGATCGAATTCCTAGTCCAGAAAAGCAAAACCATAGACCTAGCCAAGCTGCAGCGGAGAAAGAACATATGGTTGTCAGGGGGTCGTTGAATAATGGGGAGATAGTGCGAATGGTGGTAGATAATTGAGTCATGAGGATGCGATTGAGAATACATCCGTTTTGGTAGAATTAAATCTAGTGTAATCATCCATGAAATTGGTCAACAAAGTTCAACTAGAAGAAACTAACCAAATCCCAAACTAAATAGAAATTTAGTTACACATGTTCATGATTTAATTGCATAAATAAACCAGAAATTCAGTTGGGGAAGAAGGAGATGCTTGAAAGTGTTGAAATCCTCCTCCTGACGTCTTCTCTCCCTGGTTCTGAAGTGCAGCGGCGTCCCCCCTGTTTCTGGGTCGAGTTTGTTATATATTAAAACCCTACTTGCCACATCAACACTTTAAATTACGTCACTGGCTCGCTAAAATCCGCGGCCGCAAATAGGTTGCACTTTGGTTGCAACATTTGCCCAGAAAACTCTTAATCTTTCATTTTCCAGCCAGCTCTCACCTGCTCAATAAAACACTAATTGAGTAGTATTTGGACTTAAAACATTGAGACTTTTAAAGATTGGAAATATAGGTGCATTTTGCGCCTAACAAGACCTACCTACAATTTTGCCTTGTTTATTCTTTTAGTTGTCCTTGTACATGTAACTGTGATATAAGGCTGTTTATGTAGTTTTTATTTTAATCAATGAAATTCAGAGATATTTTCTCTCAATTCTGTTGCAAAGATTTTGTCTTTTTTCCTTTCTATCTTCTTGTGAAGATAGCTTACTATGGTAGAAGTTCTTCTGCTTCTTATGGTATCAGAGGCAGGTTGTAATGTCATCAACTTTGTATTCTGCTATTAACTTCTTTGATTATATTGTTATCTCAACCTTATGTCTGAAAATGATGCACATATCATGGGTGCTACTGGCAATGTTGTCACTACCTCATCGACCATGGATCCACAAGATGATCCATTGAGTCTCTCCATTGCGGATTATGCAGTAAGCAAACTCATCAATCAAACATTGACTGGGAAAGATAACTTCCACGTGTGGAGTGCTCTCTTGATGCTCTAGAAGGAAGGAACAAGCTAGGTTTTGTAAATGGTTCCTTGAAGGAGGTCTCACCTAGTGATTCACGATATGCCTCTTGGAGGCGGTGTAATAGTCTGATTATTACTTGGATCTCGAATTGCATCTCAAAGGAGATTGTTGGTAGTTTATATAGATCTATGACTGCAAGGGACTTGTGGTTGGATATGAAAATGAGGTATGCCTCACCCAATGACACAAGAGTATATAAACTCAGGCAAGCCATAGGTGAGACTCGTCAAGGGACTATGTCTGTCACTGAATACTACACCAAGTAAAAGGGATTTTGGGATGAGTTCATTTATTATAATGCTATGTCGGACTGCAGCTATGGAGCTCGGGTAGCCTTGGAAAGATATCAACAAAAGGACCACGCCATGGTATTTTTTATGGGTCTCAATGAATGATACACACAACTGTCTAAAACCAGATCCTTGCTATGGAACCACTTCCTCTGTGTTCAAAAGCTCTTTCCATGGTGCTTCATGTGGAAAGGCAACTAACGGTGGCTCAAACACCAAATCAGATTAATAGTCCATTAGCTCTGGCTGTTCGTGCAGTGTCCCAAAATGATGTGGAAAAGTTGCAAACTTTGGGTATTTCCGGTAACGCGAACAGTTGTCATGCAATTATTGTCGCAAACCAGGGCACACGATTGAGAAATGCTACAAACTACATGGCTACCCTCCCGGGCAGCCTAAAAAATCCAACACTCGATTTGGAGCTGGTGAGCGTGCTGATAGGAACCATTATGCAAACCAAGCAAAGTCTTTTAATGGTCCATAATTGAACCAAGGAGCCCTTCAAATGTGTCCGCAGTTGTGTAATCAATTGATGCAATTTCCCAAGCTTAACTCTTCCAGTGCACAATAAAATGAGAGGTCATTTTCTTTTTTAGAAAATAGCTTAGGTAGTAATTCCAATTCATCTCCAACCCGCTCATATGTGTCTGCTGTAGTAGGTAATGCACCACCTTCTTCTTACATCAAACTTTCATTTCTTGTCTCTTGGCTCATATATAGGGGTGCTAGTGATCACATAGTTGGCTCCCTTAATTTCATTATTACTGTCAAACCAATTTTCAACTACTGTGTGAATCTTTCTAGTGGAGATCAACACATTGTCACCCATATAGGTTTTCTTACACTCCGTAGTGGCATCACTCGTGCGACTTTTTTTTAGTGCATTTATTTAGGAAATTTTTTCGTATTGGTTGTTTCTTCCTACATTAATGTATCTTCTATATTATTAATATAAATAACAAAGTTGCCCGACAAAAAAAAAATCCTAACTCTATCTGCAACACACACACCTCCAGCACGAAAATAAAACCAAGGTTGTTCAAATCGAATCGGTGACCAGCCATATATCCGATCCAATTACCCAATATATACTAGGGGATTTTATGAGCCGATGAGAACCAGCCGATCCCAATTAATCATGCCGATCAATTTTAATTGAAAAATATATATTTTTGATAGCTTTTCAACATGAAGACCTACTCTTACCAAACCAAAGGCATTACCTATAGGCTATGACAAAAAAAATTTCAACTAAGACATGCAAAATTAATGTATAGTATTTTTGTTAAATATTTTTACACATTATTCAATACTAAACATTATTTATATAATATTAAATAATTATCTATACCATATAATATTATATTTGATTGAACACGGTTGAACCCCGTTCAATCTTTGAATCTTAAATCTAATTTTTTTTTCGGTTTGATGACCAGTGTTATTTTCAAAACCTTGAATAAAACTGAAAGACTTCAACTATCCATCTGTGTGCTGCTTGCAACCCTTGGGTCCGTAATGCTGAGCGCTGCGTTTGACGGTCTTTTGGCATAGATAACAGTAGCGGGTTTGGCATGCCCAGCAGAACATGTGATTGTTGTTGAACATCTGTGATAACAAAACAAGGCAAAAAAGAAGTTAGAGAAACAACTAAATACTTTCAAATTAAAATATGTGTGTGTATTTTTTTCATTATAATTTGAAAGAAGGGTAGACGGCCATATCATAAAGAGAAGAATATGCGCATATCATAAAGAGAAGAAGACGCTGGTAAGATTATAGAACAGCACAACACTACAGGGAGAAACAGCAAATGATAGATTTCTAATAAGAATCTAGTGGGGATTATGTGACATAAATAATACTCGCATATAACCAGGTACTGGCATAGCATAACCCAACCGAGTTATTTAGAAGAAAAGCTCAAGTGCAAATGAATATAAATATGTATGTAAGGAGAATCTTATTATATTAAACTTGTTAATTTTAGGCCTAAAATCCTTAGTAGTGTATGATGCTGTGCGGTCACTCGGAATTCAGAGGTTTAGTCATGTCAGCTGCAAACTTGATGAATGTTGAAATTACAGCATTCTATTACTATAATTTTCTTCCTCTTTTGTGCATCTTACACCAAAGTCAATATATGTCAGAAATATAGGTTCATAGAACATAAAAGACAATTCAGTGAACCAGACAGGAAATCTTTTGTTAGTATAAATCATGAAAAACCAAGTCAAAATCCAACATTATTTATTATTTGAATAAAGCAAAATGACTAAAATCCAGACAAGAAAAGTCCAATTATACTCACCTTTGCATTGAATTGACGACAATTAGGGCATAACTGACCACGTGCATCAAAAACTTCACCTTGAATCTGAGCAACAGCCTGGCGGAAATTGATGCGTTCTTCCCAGCGCTGAATCTCTTCCTGAGGGAATAATTCACATGATCCTCCCCTTCATTGAGTACAAACTAATTAGGTTCTAGTAAACTCTGGCACTGCAAAATTACTAGAAACAAACCAAGGAGAAAAAAATTGATCTAAAATTAGAAATGGAACACCAACCTGAAATGATCATACCCACTAATTGCCTTAATAAGCGGTAGCAAAAGTACTGCCCACAGTTTTCACAAACCATTTTGTTACAACCTTCGGTTCTTGAGATTGCCATTTTGCAAGATGGGCATTGCTTGGCATCACGAAGTATCTCTTTGACACTAAGTAGCTCGTTGATCATGTCACGTTCCTTACGCTTTTGGTGATCCTTGAGTCTAGACGAATCTTGTCGTTCCTGTAAGCAAAATGATCAAGTTATCTCAGTTGAGGAAAGTAGCCAGAGCACCTCAGGGAAGCAGGAAATGATCGTCAGTGGAGCAGTGCAGAGCATATGCAACTTCAAAATAAATTAAATATGACTACCCAAATACAGTAGACTCGCAGTCAGCTGCGAGAGTGAGAGAATCAGAGAACCAAAACTAAAACTTTTTGGCTATCCTATGCCCTATTCATCATTAAAAGGATTAATGAGGAACTTGAATAGGCAAATTTTTTATTTTCAATCATGAAAGTTCTAGAAGCTCCAATATCAAAAGAAAGAATGAATCCATTTATATTTTCTCGCCAAAAACAAAACTAAATGCATCAGCAGATGACCCATATTTATTGGGTAGCACTATTTGCACTCTACTAATTTTCATTGGCACCCCT
Organism: Euonymus europaeus; assembly: GCA_963580455.1. NCBI lineage: Eukaryota > Viridiplantae > Streptophyta > Magnoliopsida > Celastrales > Celastraceae > Euonymus > Euonymus europaeus. Next base: position 7,487,642 of record OY756957.1, on the reverse strand, counting down.
AAAATTATTGAAAAATCTGAATCTAATACACTCCACAAAAGGCAAGGATAGTTTCGTCATTTAGTGTACTTCTCCTTCTTCCTCTCTCCATCTCTCCTGGTTCGATCAATCTCATAGAGTCCCACCAACCCCACCAGCTGCCAATGGCAACTAGAAATTTAGATCCAGGTCTACGTGCCAGCAAAGGAAGAAAAGCCCTTTGAAAATGTGCAGCAAGCCCTGTCATCCAGTCTTTCCTGAACTTGTGACAACTAATTTGCTAAATCAAAAGGCATCTCCTCCCTGGCATATCCGGGAGTTGTACCATCTCCCTTAGCTCTTGGATCAGTTGGCGATGCCGTTAAAGCAGTTGTTGTCGCTGCAGTTGAAAACACAGGTAAAACACATGCTGTCGATGCACTTGGCGCTGCTGCTTTGGCTTCCACAGGCCCCTTCTACCTCTCATTCAAATCCCAGCAAGATAGCAATCAGGGTTTGGTAAAAACAAGCCTACTTTTGCAGCAAAAACAAAAATAATGGGAAGAGACAGAAAGGCTTTTGGTTTGACCGTGGTCACCAAGGACAAAACCTCCATTTTTTGCTTTTAGGTTTCTTCACCCGTAGATATGGGGTGGGAATTTTTTTCTTTTTGTTGAAAAAGGGCGTTTAAGGAACATTCTATTTTTGGCATGGGGTGTAAAAGTAAAGGCGTGTCGCCGGAAATTAGTGGAGTGCAAATAGTGCTACCCTATTTATTTGAATGGGCAAATATATGAATTTCTACCAGGTTTCTGGGGGAACAAAATAGAAATCTGGAAACAGATTAGGAACAGCTACAAGAAGGGTATCAAAGCAAGGATTAAGTTATTCAATGAGATGAATCCCGTGATATATTGCATCTACAAAATCTTTGGGGGAATTTTAAGGTTCGATCAGCATGACTAAACAATGAGGATTAATACATAGCTTGCATTAGAGTCATATCATTTGCCACTTGTTAAGCAACTACTATCAAGATTCACATAGACACAAAAAATGGACCAAGGATCACAAGATAAAACACATTCCAACATTATTGTTAATGCGTTTCTAATGTCATAACCCACTATACCGCTAGAAGTCTTTTATAAAGGTACTTGGACATTGCTTGGTTAATGGTTACTATTGTTTATTCTAATTATTAGTACAAAAGTATGTCATTTCCAAATTAGAAAATAAGGATATATTGTCCATATTGGGAAAACAATAGATTTATTAGTTAAGTCTTTACTTGGGGTAGCACCCCTCTAGAGCAAGTTTTAACGAGTTTAAGATTTTACCTGCAAGACATGTAGCTTCATCTCTGTTGTCATGCATTCCATCCCAACATGGCGTGGCAAATCACATAGTGTACAAAAATTAAAGTAGCATTTGGAGCATTGCGCATGCTGATCTTCGTCCTCTATGCAGGGTGTCTCACACCGTGGGCAATAGGCAACATCAGACATTGATGCAAGCGTTTTCTGTAACATCAAGGACTCCCATCGTTCATACTCCTCATCACCGAGCAACTGTTTCAATAAATTGGGTGGAATCATACCCTTGCATTTTGCATCTGGGCATTCAAGCTTGCTTATGTTGCGTTCTGCCATATGTATGTCAGCATAGGTCTTCATGCATTTCCAGCAGAAGAAGTGCTGACATGGCAATTTGACAAAGTCAGTACCTGGTACATGTAAAAACTGAGAATGAGAAAAAAATATTACTGCAGTAACAAATGAAATTCCTTAGAAGTTAGAATCATTAATTGATACCTGAAAATTCTGCAAGTGAGCATACTTACAAAAGACATGAATAAAAATAAGTCTCCATTTGGGGTGAAAATTAGATGAACAGATTAGTTGTACTAACAAAATATTCTTTCAGGGAAACATGCAATAACATACCAAAACAAAAGGTTCTCAAGAAAATTAAGCACAATCACTGAAAAATCATTTCTATGACCATAAACGTTGGAAGTCAAGAAACATGAAACCAAGGATAAGAGTCCATTTAAATTAGAGAAAGGCAGGCAGCATCTACCAAAAAAATCTGCAGAACTCAATATAGAAGGCCGTAAATGAGATAATTCTAAGAAAATTATGATTCTGGTATTCGGAATAAGTCAGCCTTTATCTCAGTATTTACAATACAAGGGTATATCAAGAGCACTCATAATACATAAACTTTATTGGATATGTATCAAGCTGAAGTTTTGACACAGAGAACTTTGCAAGAATACATTAGGGTTTGTTGAAAAGGTGGTTCTTCAAAATTAATATAAATAAAAATATTTGGCGAGCATTTAGAAATATTTACACATTCAATTGAACATCTATCAAGTCCTCAGAATCTCCTGCATATTTAATTGAATATCATGTAAGTTTCCATTCATTGAAAAAAAAGGCTTCATGCTTTTGGATAAATGGTATATGCCAAATGGCTACAGACACACCGGTTTTTGAAATCTGATGTAGTGAGCTAAAAGAAATAACTTTGATTTTATTCTCAGACCTTTATGGTGGTTGATTCTTTAAGCTTTTTGACATATAGAATTTTGAATATCAGCATGGAAAAAGCTTTAACTAATCTAGACAGACACAATTTGACATCTTTTTTCTGAGTTGGATTTACTTTTGAAAAATGTAATTAAAATAAATTGCATAGTGTACTGAAATTGAATGTGAGGATTTCAGATAATTTGTAGAAATTTGAGGGTGGATGGCACTAGACTAACAAACCCTCAGAAAATAGCACACAGAATCATCTTCCACCACCCACCTCCCAAGCAGAAAACCACAGGAGTCTGAAGATGGTGAGGGAAAAAAAAGCCAACCTCATTCACACAAGGTAGAAATTTTACCAGCATGCTCAGTCAGACAGATGCAGCACACGTGCAAATTCTTGCAAAATTTCTCATGATGAATCTCATCATTGTAACTCTTGATTGAAGGAACATCAACATCCGGGGATACACTCCCCGAAACTGCGCGCCTGTCTCCAGTATATCCTATGCCATACGGACCAAGAATAATTTCTTTATCGAACCCAAGATGAGAAAGAGAAGAATTTTGCAGCCACTCAACCCAACGATAAATAACTTCCTGTCCAGGTTGTTCCATCCACACAGAGTCCAGCATAGAGCAGAGATTTGAAACCTTACTAGCATCCAACCACTGAACAGAGATGGCAAAATGAGGAGGAAGGAGGCTTGGGTACGATTTAGGTAATAAGCATCTCAAAACAATCAGTGGTAGATGCTGAACCTTGAATGAGTATGAGAAGTCATCCGAAGTTCCACCTTTGACCTTATCAGCTGATGAATTTAGCTTTGCAATTATAGTAAGTTCATTAGGGGTCTCAATCTGTATATTAATCTGCAAAAAAAAGCATATGGTTGTTTCCATTTCCAAACCATTTTATTTTTAGAGCAAGCTTTAGACTATGGTCTCACTGACTAACCTGCACAGATCGTAGTCCCCTCTGCCTGTCAAGGATGAAGGCATTGTGTCCATAAATGGAATCCAAAACAAGTAACTGCAAAAGAAATATTTAATCTGTGTTTAAAAGGTAGAAAATATCCCCCTCCCCCAAACAAAAAAAGGGAAGGGTTGAGCAGAGGAGAAAGAACCACCTTTTACAAAATCATAAATATTTGTTTTAGAAGTTATTCAAATCATTTTAATTCCATGTTTGAAACTGAGTTTTTAATTTACATCAAGATCAATCCATTTTAGCCAGTGAATTCCAATTTCCAATTTCCAACTAAAGGTTGTCTTATCAACTTCTGTCAACATTCCAAATGACAATTTGATGTCAGGTTCTGGAAAATTTCTGACTGATCCATGGAGGAGCTTATGCCAAAAATCAAATGACCTGTGATGCAAAACAAGCATGGGGAAGGCAAAGGTACAATTGAATAACGTAGGTAATATGTAAAAGCACAATTGCATGGAGTATCAAAAGAGTCTCTGGTAACTTATTATGTCTTTTTACCCATCTAATTGAGAGTATGTAAATAGTTCACAGAAATTTAGGAGAGAGGTAACAAGGCTAGAAAGCTGAAAAATGACCAGACCAAATATGTTTGTGTCATGGTGGTTATGCATCGAGTCAGTAATTTGGTATAGGAATATCCTTTTATAACTTAGAGGCTCATTTCGAGACCCTCATATTATAAAATTCTTGATCATTAAGAGTTGTAGAACTCATCTAAAATGCTCCACAAATCATTGGCATTTCACCCAGATGAAATTTTTTCCGACCCTTAATCAAAATAAAGTCATAAACCTCATCTAATAAGATTCCACACGTCACGATTAAAAAAAAAAAAAACTTATACAAACAGAATGAAACTGAAGTGCAAACTCAATAACCATTCAAGTTTGAAAAGCTCACCTCGTCTTCCTGCAGCTGATCATTGATCATCAGCTGATCCTCCGATAACTCTGGCTCATCCGTTGCCATCCAAAGCTCTTCCAATCTTCTCACCACCTCTTCCACACCCTCCCGTGACTCATGCTCCTCAATTCCCTCTCCAGAAATCTTGATTTGCAACGAAGAATCACCCCCTTCGTTTTCTTTACCTTTTTGAGCCCCGTTCACCTCTTCGGCTAAACTCAAAGAACCCAATTCATCATTCAATGAAACAAGCTCGGAAGTAGAGGAGCAATCCAACTCAGATTTCCTAACAAACCGAGTTTTGACTGCGTTGTTATTCCGATTGCGTGAACCCCGTCTAGGGTTTCGGTGAAAGTTATGGGATTTTGAGGACGAACTGGATGAGGCTTCGAGTTTTTGCGCCTGAGAAGTTGACCGGCAATTGAAATTGGAACGCTCTTCCTCTGGTTGTTGTTGTTGTTGTTTTTTGGCATCTTCTTGAGGTCGATTTTGGAAAGGATTGACAGTCCAGGTATCTCCGACGTGACCATGGTGGTGTTGACGGTTGTGGTGAACCTGGTGGTCTTGTCTGCTTTCTCCTCTGCTACTTTTCATGGCTACACGGGCGGCGAGAACGGGAGTTTAACAGAAAGTGATTAAAATAAATTTAATTAAAAACAGTTAAAACTGAACTGGGCCGAAATCAATTTAGGGGTTTTTCAGGTCCACTATGGGCTTTGAAGTGAGCCCGATTAATGAGCAAAAAATAAATAAAGCCCAATTCGAAGAATTGATTTTTTTTTTCTTGGTCCGGTTTGATAGAGATTATAACTTAGGCATCTCCAACAATGGAAATGCAAAAATGCATTTAGCTTCTTTGATTAATGATCTGCTTATCCATTTACATATTCTCATTCTATCCATTTACATATTCTCATTCTAGTGCAATCCAACAATAGTATGCAAAATAAGTATGTATTTTATATACTCAATAATTTATATGTCTATAAATATGTTTAATCTCTCATTCATTCTATCAAACCATTCACCCACGAAAAAAATCTCATTTTCAAACAATCCATGGATCACCCAAGTTCTAGTTTTGAAATTTTGAGGCAATTTTTTTAGTTTCGACGCAAACTTTGAAGATGAGTTGGAACAACTTTTTTCAGAATGAAAAACAGATGATCAACAAGTTAGTGGAAGGAGACGAACTGACCATCAAGGTTCCATGGTTGAATATAGAATATTCATTTCAATCATGCTGACGACCACTTTAGACTGTGAAATAACTACTTCAGTCCATATTTGGTTTACCACGAATGTCTATTCAGAAGAAAATTTTGAATGAGTTGAAATCTTTTTCTTCACATTTCAAATGCTGTAGATGCGAATGATGCTTATTTTTTTCCAAAGACGAAATGTTGCCAAAGTTTTAGGTCTCTCTTGTCTATAAGAGCATCCACATGAGTAAATTTTTATTGGAGCCAACAAAATATATCAAAATTTAATGATGATGTGACTGAGCTAACAAAATATATTTATACAATGATCTAAATTTGCTATCTTAATTTTTGATGTAATATAAATGGGGTCCAAATTTTTTGTAGTTGTGATTGTGGAAGTTGAGATGGGCCTTAGTTATATAAAAGTAGGCCAGCAAATGGACAATCCAAATATCATGCCCCCTTGTTTGTGAGCCACAACCAATTAAATAATTCGATCTCCCAGCAAATGAACTCCTTCACTTGCTAAAGCATCAGCCGCCCAAACAAAGGACCCCCTTATTACAAACTTTGTTCTTGAAGGTAACAAACAAAGGATCGCCGGAAACTAAATGATGTGATGTTTATTCTTCGTAATATCTCCAAGTACATGCCCATACGTTTTGTTTGTATGGGTCACTACTCACTGGTTTGGACTTGGTGAGAAATATGGCGTGAACCTAAAACCATGTGTTGGCATTAATTGCTAGGTTTAGGGTTTAGAAATTAAATCTAATTTATCTCTTTTGTCTTCCTTGTCTAGTTATCTGTCTAATCCTCCATCCCATTTTTTATCAGACATGAAAGAAAACTAGAGATTAAGAATATTAATTAATAAGTCAGCGTCTCAATTTTGTGTACAACAATGCAACGCAATAGTACTTCTATCACTGACTCCTCTAAACCCTAATCCAGGTGGTCTGAGCTATGCTGCATATAACTGGGCAAAACTTTTGTCTCAAAATAATAATAATAATTTAAATGTCGTATATTACTTAAATATGAATCTTATAATATTTTAAGATGTAAAATAACTAATTATGTTGGAGTAATTATTTTTTTAATCAAATCACTTTCAATGGATAGGGTTAATATAACATGCGATCACCCAAAGATGAATTATGTTCCATTTTTGTCACCCAAAGATCAAATGTTTCAATGTCATCACCCAATTTTTGATTTTGTTCCATATTGGTCACTTGATCAAATTTTCCCAAAATCGGGTAGTCAAACTTGGGATAAGTAGAACATGTGGTCACTCAAACATAGACCATATTTCATTTTTTTCACTCAAAGATGAAATGTTTCAACTTCATCACTCAACTTATGGTTTTGTTCCATATTGACCACTTGGGCATTTTTGCCCAAAACATGGGTCATCTTTAGGTGATCACATGTTATATGCGCCTAGGACAGTGGCCTAGGTCGCCCTACTCTAGAGCCGCCTCTAGGTCCATAGGGTTTATATATATACACACGCACACATACAATCATTCTCTACTGTCGACATCTTTATTGAAGTTTGTATAAATATATTTACTTAGTCCCAAAATCTTTTAAATTTTTTGAGATTAAAGTTGATTAAATAATCTTAAACCTTAAACCTAAACTCCTAAAGTGTAAACCTCAAATTTTACAAATCTTAAATCTTGAACTCTAACCCTAAACCCTAATTAAGTGTGTTTGCGTTGAGAGAATTGGGTGAGAAGACGAGAACGGAACTGCGTTTCCTCCAAATTCCCTTATTTGGATAGTTTAGAAAAAATGGACAAAATTGAGGGAAGATTTCATCAATTTTTTTGTCAAAATGCTTCCCCTCCAAAATGGGGTCATTTGAAGGGAATGGATGACTGAATTAGGTTATTTGTAAGTTAAAATTTTATTTTATCCTTATAAATTTTATGTTAGCAGAAAAATAAGGATGAATTAGTAAATTAACCAATTTTTTCCTTTTATAATGATTATCCAAACAAGAGAAATAACAAATTATTTTCTTGCTTTTTAATTTATCCAAATACGAGAGAGGAAAAAGTATTTGACCTTCCATTTTTTTATGAGTTTCTCTTCCCTTCCTTCTCTTTTCTTCATTCCAAACACATGGTAAATCAACTTTAATCTCAATCATTTGGTCGAATTTAAAAGCTAAAAAGTAGAATTCTTTTAGATATAATTATATATACATGAAGTCACCCTTTTATAATTATAATTAATAACCAATAGCATGGCTTGAACAAAAAATAAAGTTCAATATCATAATTTATTTTAGTATCTAACATTTGAGCTTATTAATTGAAGCCATCTAATCCAACAACTCCAACTTCTGACATAACTCCTCATTTGTCAACTCTCCACCCTCCTAACGGTCTTAATTAAAATCCATCTTTGTAAAAGATAGATAGTTGAGAACTCTATTATCCAATAATTAAGATAATACCGATCAAGTACATATAAGACCACACTCTGTGACTTATCATGTAGTTAGGTATCCTGAGACGATTCAAGCATTCGACGTTTTAACGCATAGTTATTGATCATAAAAAATAAAAAAAAATCCCATTTATTATGTTTTGCCGTATCAGATTAGGAGATTACTATATTTAGATAATTTTAGCTGCCGCGGTGTATGAACTAGATGGGGCACTCTTGGTTGAGCCATTAATTGTGGACCTTATCTATATTAATTGGGCGGAATATGAAAGTATATATTATAGGTTGTTAAATTTCACATCATAATTGATGGGTCCAAAAATGGATCCCCTGCCATGACTACTCCATGTTTTTTAGATTTTGGCGGGTTAATATCACTTTTAGTCACCCAAAGATATATCATGTTTCATTTTGCACATAATATTTTCAAAACTTGTATTTTGCACTCCATAGTTTTGATTTTGTGTCAGTATCCACACCCGGATAGGTTTTCACACTACCGGGCATCAAAATTGCTCCTGTGGCAGTTTGACCTCACCTCAACCGTTGGATTAAAAACACGTGTCATGTTTATGAAAATCAAACAAAAAATCAATTATTTTAAAATAACAACTTATATTGCTAGAGATTGTTTGAGGAAGAACCCTAGCCTTGAAATCGTGCCGCCACTCATATTGTCGGAGATTCAGACAAGACGACCTTGAGCGCTATGATAAATCCTTCTTCTTCCTTATCATTCTGCAGTAGGTAACTTACTATGTTACTTGAAATTTGGAACCTTAACCAAATAAAAGTGAACTTTGAGTCATTTACGACACAAGAACTTAGTTCAACTTCAAGGATGGTGCAGTGAAGATACTGAGTTAGTCTTGGTTTATTATTATTTACCCAATGAAGCCTCAACAATTATGTGGTAAAAGATTTGGCTTGGCGTGAGAGCTACGTAGCAGAGAAGAAGAAGAAAGTCAGAGGTTTTTTTTTTCCCTTTCATTGCAGTCCTTCTCAAATGGGTCCGATCTCCGGTGATTATTTTGTCTAGGAAAGGGGTGAAATATATAGAGCTCGATATGGGAAATCTTTCTGTGGTGGTGGTTGACATCGATTGAGGTGGCCAGATCATGCCTCTTTCCTCACAGTGGTTGTGTGTTTTTAGGTGTGATTTCGCCATAACTGCCCCATTTTCTGGGCTATTGATGGTCGAAAATGATGTCGAGTTTGAGAGCTTTGATTTGATAGGTTATCAGTCCTGAACGATCAGCCGAAGATAGAGGAGGGTGGTGGCTACAATTTTTTCAATTGGGGAAGAGGGTGTATGTGAAAAAAAGAGTTAGAATTCATTTATTTATTTTTAATATTTTGCAAAATATATAGCGTGGCAACCAATTGTCACGTGGATTTGTCATGTGTGAGGAGGTCAAACTGCCACATGGACAGTTTTGCTGTCTAGCAGCGTGAAAACCTTCCTGGGTGTGGAGACTGACACAAAATCGAAATTATGATGTGTAAAATGCAAGTTTTGAAAATGGAGTGTACAAAATGGAATATGACATATCTTTGGGTGAGTAAAAGTAATAGTATGAGCTTTAAATCTACCCGGACAGTAATTATCATATAATAGATCCATGATCATTGATCGACATCTATGATGCAATGTGTTTTTACTAAATTAATTATCGTGGGAGATTTTTTCCGCTCACAATGAACAATATGTTTTGGGCTAGGTCCATGACCCATCACTCCCTCATGCATTTGTTTAGAGAAATCTCCGTCCTCCTCCTTCGAACTCATGACTTCTGGATGATGAATGAGAGAGTAACCATCTAAGCTAGTAGTCTAGTTGACGTTGTTCATCCCCTAACCAAGACGTCATGAATTCGAATGTCATGAGAGGCGGATATATCCTAAAATAAAAGTGTGTTAATTAATAGATGGAAAATAGGCACCACAATTATCATTCCTTAATAAATGAATAGTAGAAAGACCAACGTAGGAGTTTAGTTTCTGTCTCCATCACATCATTTATGAAATAAATGTAGGCCGCTCTGTTTGGTGCATGATAGAACCATAATTCAAGTTCTGGTTGCGAAGTGTTTTTGACTACAGGTTTCCTAGTACTACTGTTGTGTAGCATTGTCAATAACTTGCATATATGAGAGTGAAAAAAGGATGTCGATGGTGTTTGTTTGTTTCACATTTTGCATAATTTAAAGTTATGAAATTCGCATAAAATGTTAATCAAACACTATATTTTGTTGACAGCTTAAAGTTATGGGTTTCACTGCTTTAAGATGTGCAAAATGAAATGCTGTCATCTCATAGCTTTTCACAGCTTCAAGTTGTGGGATCTATAATATTTTATAATCACATCACATAATTACCCCCTCTATATCTTAAAAAAATTTCATTATTTTTTTTTGTAATACATTTTTTTATAATTTTATCTATAAAATTAATCTAAAGAAAAAAATGAACCAAACGCCTCACAACATTTTATATAACTTAAAGCTGTGGACATCACAATTTTTTCCACAATATTTTTCATAACTTTAAACACAACATTTTTTACAATTTAAAGCTATGAAATACAATTATAAAACAAACAGACCCTAATTAGTTGATTTTGTTGTCCCATTTGATTCGACCAACAAAATAAGTTGACATAAGTGATTGCACTGGTATATTTTTAGGAGAATGATTAGTATGAGAATATGTACTTTTGTTAATGTGAATATATTATGAGATGTGATTTAATTTTCTATACAATAAAAGTGAGATCTCAGATATAATTTTAATGTGCCAACAAATTTAGCCCATTGCAATCACTATAATGAATAGATTCTTTATTGGCTCAAATTTCTTAGCTAGTGTGTGGGCATGACATTTGTATGTCCACAAGTTGTCTCTTATAAGTGGGCTCCCAACAATTATACTACAATAGAAAAACTACACCCAATTAATACTAAAACCTACTTCTCTTAAATAAAATTTAAGTCAACAAATTTTTATTGGTCTATCAATATAAAAATCATCTTATTTTCGTTTTCAGACATATAAAAAAACACGATTATCAATATAGTTACACGAATATATCACACATTCTAATACATATCTTATGCCTCGCCAAAAAAAACCACAATTCATTAATCAAGTGAATAAGGGCAATACCTTAGTTCTCAAGTTATTTATCTCCTTAATTTGATTAATGTTGCCTTCAACGATTTATGTTTACAAGTAATTCGTACATAAAATTTTCTACGTGCTGTTTGGCACTAGTGGTTTGTAGACGATTGTGTGGGTTCATAAATTTATCTAATGCATAATGACTAGTGTATTAATTGAATTAAACCACATGGTCCACCGTTTGTGCAGACCCACGTTATTGAGTTTAATTTTCGTGAACCTACTCCTCAAAGAAGTTTTGGCCTCCGTTTGTTTCAGAGTATAAGCTAGCTTATACTCTGTCCCCATACTCTCAGACACTCTCAGCTTTTACGTTTTACGAGAGCTTATACTCTATCAACATATTCTATATTTAAACTCCTCTACAACTGGACTACATTGTTTGGTATCTAAGCTTCCACTCTAAAATTTCTCAACTATAAACTAATATATATATTGCACTCAAACAGCACATATATTTCTCTACATTATTTAGTTTCTTTTTCTGTAAAGAGCACATGCAATATGCAATGATAGATTTTGATTGGGGAATCAATAACATATGATAATGTGTTTTTGTTGACGTGTTTATATTAAGAGACGTGTTTTATTGATGTGACTCGATATGTGATATTATTTTTGTATAATAAAGATGAAACTAGTATTAATTTTGATATAATTTGACTGGGAACAATATGAAGATCAATAATATTTTTTATTTTTGTTAATATAAAGAAGAAATAATATATGAGAATTTGTGTTTTATTAATTTGACTTGTTTTATTAATCTGACTGACTGTGTTGAGAGACGGTTTTATCGATGAGAAATGGATAAATTCTCCATTACATCGCATGTGCTCAACAATTTTATGCAGCAAAAGTGGGCACCGAAACTTCACTGCATGGGAGAGAGTGGAGCAGCCCAGATTCAACCACATCCTCTCATTGCATTTAATGCAACAATGGGGAGCAAATTACAGAGACAGTGTTCACAGTCAATCTCAGGGAAAAAAAAAGGAGAGAAGAGGGGAAAAAAAACCATTTTTGATATTTAAAATTTCAAAAACTCATCGGCTACAATGGAGGAGAGATAGTTGATCACACGACAATAATGAATCACAACTGTCTTTCACAAGATACACTCCTTTAACCGAGTCAACAACTCCCAGCTTCTTCTTAATGTTGCACTTAATGACCAAAATCAACTACTACCACCTCTTCTTCTTCTTCTTGTTATTCTTCCCCTTCAGATTCCAATAAAAACTTTCCTGTCGAGCATTATATTTGCCGTGTATATGAAACTTTCTGGTGAAGTTGTCTTTCATTAGTTCAATCAAGGATCAAAGATGAGTTCATTTTCGGGAAATGAAGATGTTGAGGATACAAAGAAGAAGAAGAAGAAGAAGAAAGACAGAGTTCCAATGCTTAAGTTGTTTAAGTTTGCTGATAGTTATGACTATTTGTTAATGGGTCTAGGATCTATTGGTGCATGTGCTCATGGTGCTTCTGTCCCTGTGTTCTTCATCTTCTTTGGCAAGTTGATTAACATCATTGGCTTGGCTTATCTCTTCCCCAAAGAAGCCTCTCATAAAGTAGCAAAGGTAATAAAGACTCAAACTTGGTAAAGTAGACTCCTTTTTTTCTTTTCTTTTTTCTTCAAAAAAAATGAAATGGGTCTTTAATTTTTCAATGGTGTTGCTTGATATGGTGAGCCAAACCCCAAAATTTACTTGAAATTTGGGTCTGTTTATAGTTTATGGCCTGTTTGTTTAAATGTTCCCTTGAATTTGCAGTACTCGTTGGAATTTGTATATCTCAGTGTGGCTATACTGTTTTCATCATGGATAGGTGAGAATCAAAAATTTTAATTGCATGAGTCAATGGTTTATTGCACTAATTTTACACGTGATTTAGACAATTGTAGAATAATTGATGTTGTGGGTTTGCAGAGGTGGCATGTTGGATGTATACTGGGGAAAGACAGGCTGCAAAGATGAGGATGGCATATCTAAGATCCATGTTGAATCAAGACATAAGCTTGTTTGACACTGAAGCATCCACTGGAGAAGTCATTTCTTCAATTACTAGTGACATTATTGTTGTTCAAGATGCTCTATCTGAGAAGGTATGCAAAGATTAAATACTGATAAACATACATTATCCCAAAAAATCTTTGTCAGTTTGATTTGGCTTCTACTGTATTGAATCTTGAAGAGATTTTGCTCTTCCCTTTCACTAGAAAGGCCATCTTGTATTTTTCTTTCTTATTATGTTTAATTTCTTAGACTGCATCTTTTGAATTTTAATTTAAGTTTTGAGTTCCATCTGGATTGACGGGTGATTTTATTTGCTTAATTTATTTTCATAAAATTGTGTCATAAATTGTATAAATGAAAAGCTTTAAATTAGTTTTTTTTTCCATTTGATATTGTTCAAATAACTTTTTTATTAATTACTATTATGGCAGATGAAGACTGAATCTGGGAATTGTTCTGACGCTTGTTTTGTTGACCTGGAACTGTTTTTTTGAGTAAAATTGACATTATTATTAGCATTTATGAGCCTCCTATCCAACATGGAAAGGTAAAACTGGAGAAAAGAAAAGACAGCATGTGATATTTATAAGTTGGCTGGGTAGGTTTGGAGTGTGACTTGCTCATTAAAACTGCAAGAAAAGTTTGGTGATTGTGATAATGAAAAAAAGTCTAGAGGACCACTAAGCTTCTATCTTTCTATTGTCAATTTTGTGGGATGATGACATGCAGTGATTAACCAATAATGGCATGTTTATCATAGAATGCTAAGAGATGTAATTCAGAAGAAGGGGAAGTGACTTGATAATAATTATTTAAATTATCAGGTTCATTCAGCTTAAATGTTTTAACATAAAATGTAATCAACTGAAGGAACTCAGACATTTTGGTCAGAGAATTGATTTTGGGATGTCAGATGTGTTGTTTCCACACTGACTCAGTTTGCTCCTTCCCGTGTCTTTTACACCTTGAGTTCAACTGCAATATAGTAAAAAAAAGTATGTAAACAACTCTCGTGCATAAGGTTTACACAGTGGAGTGGGTTCTGCATAATAGACTGCAAAGATTCCGGATGAAACATTAAACAACGGAGTGTAATCAACTTTTAAAACCTTTCAGTGGCACTATCATTTCACAGATCTCTTTTCCCATCTCATTTGTTAACCAACTAAAATGGTGGTTGTGGGTGATGCAGGTTGGGAATTTCATGCACTATATAAGCAGATTTCTAGTAGGCTTTATTATTGGGTTTGTCAGGGTGTGGCAAATCAGTTTGGTGACACTGTCTATAGTCCCCTTCATTGCCCTTGCTGGTGGTGTCTATGCATATGTGGCAACCGGCCTTATTGCCAGTGTTCGTAAATCTTATGTCAAGGCTGGTGAAATAGCTGAAGAGGTCAGTCCTCTCACTGCTAAAAATCATATAATCTGTGAATTCATGCTTTAGTGTTATTAAATATAAATTGGATCTGTACAAGTTTAGAATTCCAGTTTTATTGAAATGTAACTTTTGATGTTGTGTAACTTACAGGTGATTGGTAATGTTAGGACAGTGCAAGCATTTGTGGGGGAAGAAAAAGCAGTAAGATCATACCGGGGAGCTCTTGCAGGTACATACAAGTATGGCAGAAAAGCAGGATTAGCCAAGGGTCTGGGACTAGGCACGCTGCATTGTGTGCTTTTCCTGTCATGGGCATTGCTTGTCTGGTTCACTAGCATCGTTGTTCACAAGAATATTGCTAATGGCGGGGAGTCTTTCACCACCATGCTCAATGTTGTTATTTCTGGCCTGTAAGTTGTTGCTGACGTACTTTCTTTGTTTCATCTTTCACCCCTAGATAATCGATTTCCTCCTACTCATTTGACATATAATTTCTCGTGATTGTTTGGTACTACGGTGTTTCTCATCTTATCGGAGTTGGCTTTGTAAAATTTAGAGAATGGGAATGCTTGCACAATGAAGATCAATGTATTACCTTTCTTCTATAATGTTTCTGTAGTGTTCCTACACGTCTCTAGAGTCGTTGGTCCTGACAAAAAGCTTTCACAAAAAGAGTTAGAGGTCGAATATTTATCAATCCAAATAGTTTCTGAATTACTATTATCCAAAAGGGAGAAGCATCTCATTTTCTTCATACAAACTTCCCACATATGATTTAGGGAAAATTAATTAGCATGAGGTACATCAAAATTGTAGAAGAGCTTCAGGCTACAATAAATTTGCTCAGACAAATGTCTCTTTCAACATAGCATTTCTCATATTTATATGGTGTTTCTCATCTCATCTGAGTTGGCTTTGTCATATTGAGATAATGAAAATTCCTGCACAATGAAGATCATTATGTAGCTTCTCTTGTGTATCGTTTCTGCTGTGTTCCTACATGTGTCTAGAATCTTTGGTCTTCACAAAAATCTCTCACAATAGAGTTAGATGTTGAATATTCATCTCCTATCAATCCAAATAGTTTCTGGATTATTATCAATTATCATTCTTGGATTCTGTCAAAAAGAGAAAAGCGTCCAATTTCGTCTCTGCAAATTTTCCACAAATGAGTTATGACAAATTACTGAGCATGTGATATGTCAAAATTGGATGATGACTTGTAATAGAGATTCAAGCTACAATAAATCTGGTTACCTTGAACCAGAGGCTTAACGCAAGTATGGTACACCGAGAACTAGAAAATGGTTAGGAACTAGTGAATTGACTAACAAAAACTTTTAGATGGATCGAAACCAATAAATCGCTAAGTAAATTCTAAGTCTTGATTATTCTATATGAAATTTATTAATCAAATAGTGTATTGTTTTTCCGTTAATTGATTCTCAGGTCACTGGGACAGGCTGCACCAGACATCTCTGCTTTCATCCGTGCAAAGGCAGCTGCCTACCCCATTTTTGAAATGATAGAGAGGAATACTATAAGCAAAAAAAGCTCCAAAAATGGAAGGAAATTGAGCAGAATTGAAGGCCACATCGAATTTAAGAATGTTTGCTTCAGTTACCCATCTCGTCCTGATGTGCTTATCTTCAATAACGTCTCTCTTAATATTCCTTCTGGAAAGATTGTGGCCCTTGTTGGAGGAAGTGGGTCTGGAAAGAGCACAGTTATATCTTTGATCGAACGCTTCTATGAGCCCCTCTCTGGACGAATATTATTAGATGGAAACGATATCAGAGAACTTGACCTCAAGTGGGTCAGACAGCAAATTGGCTTGGTTAATCAGGAGCCTGCTCTTTTTGCTACAAGTATTCGGGAGAACATTCTCTATGGAAAAGATGACGCCACGCTTGAAGAGATCAACCGTGCTGCAAAACTTTCAGCAGCTATGTCTTTTATCAACAACCTCCCTGATAGATTTGAAACTCAGGTATATTTTTTCAGTATAGTACAGTTGCAACCAAGAACATATACATATAAATTCTTAAGTCTGGATGCATATGTATTTGATTACATCAATTACCATTATTTGTTGTGCATGGAAAATATTGCTATGTGATAGGCTACTTCCAGTACTGCTATCCGTCTTCCACTGCATCTCTAGAATGAGTAGAAACTATATGAAATCTGAGGCTTGAAGAAATGAAACCTAGACAATAGCCAATACAATTGGCTTCTTTAAGGATAATTAGATCGAGTTATGTGAGAAGTAGAACCAGATACTCTGAACAAAGTCTTTATGGAACGTGCATGATAGAAGTGTTTAAACTTGGAACCTTAGGTGATATTTTCCTTTAGAAGAGTTTCGATGCGCTATATGTAGGTTGGCGAGAGAGGAATACAACTGTCGGGAGGGCAAAAACAGAGGATCGCTATATCTCGTGCAATTGTGAAGAACCCATCAATACTTTTATTAGATGAAGCTACAAGTGCACTAGATGCTGAGTCCGAGAAAAGTGTTCAGGAGGCACTCGATCGTGTCATGGTGGGACGAACAACTGTAGTGGTTGCCCATCGTCTTTCTACCGTTCGGAACGCAGATGTGATTGCTGTTGTTCACGAAGGGAAGATAGTGGAAACGGGGAGCCATGAAGAGCTCATTTCAAACCCGAGCAGTGCCTATGCATCACTTGTTCACCTCCAGGAGGCAGCTTCGTTGCATGGGCATTCTTCATTTGGCCCAACAATGGGACGACCACTCAGGTATTCAAACATATTTTCACCATTTTTTTTCTGATTTCAGATGACTGTGCTAAATAATTGATATATTTGTTTTGAGTTGAACTGAGACTGAGATGCGTAGGCATTGTTTGGAAATTTCAATAAATGCATATGCAACAATACTGTAAGTTTTTTTTTTAAATGGAATGGTGCTAAAAAATATCAATATCTGCTTGTCATTGCTAGTTTTATCTTATGAAGCCTCAGCTAGCATTAGTTTTTTTTTTCCTAGACCATCCGGTGTCCGCAGTTAACCTAATTATAAATAAATACAGACAGAGCCTGGAGGGTCCCACTAAGGGAGCAAAGCTCTCCCAACAAGAATTTTTACACTTCAAATTACTACATGGAGGCAACAATCTCCTTTATAGCTAAATTTTACCAGAAATTTTTTCGCTCCATCATAACTACCAGAACCTAAGCATGCTTTTGCCACTTTTTTAATAAAGCAACATTTCACTGATGAAATCCTTTGTATAGTAATTTGAAATTTGAAATTTGAAATTTTCTCCTCTTCAATTGCATATCGGAAAGAACTCTATGTATCAAACATGCAGTCACATTCATATATATATTACTTTTTGATGGAAAATCTTATTTCCAGCTTTATTTTTGTAGCATAAGGTATTCAAGAGAGTTATCCCGAACAAGGACAAGTTTTGGTGCAAGTTTTCGCTCTGAAAAAGAATCAGTTGGCCGGGCTGGTGCTGATGCCATGGAGCCTACTAAGACACATGTTTCAGTCAAAAGATTGTATTCTATGGTTGCACCTGATTGGATATATGGGGTCATTGGCACCATTGGAGCACTGATTGCTGGATCTCAGATGCCTCTTTTTGCTCTTGGTGTCTCTGAAGCTCTTGTATCTTATTACATGGACTGGGACACTACTCGCCATCAGGTCAAGAAGATTGGATTGCTTTTCTGTGGCGGAGCCGTTATAACTGTCATAGTTCATGCCATTGAACATCTCTCCTTTGGAATCATGGGAGAGAGACTTACTCTTCGAGTTCGTGAAATGTTGTTTTCTGGTAAATTTTCCATCTCTATAGTTGCTGCATGTTTGAGAGTACGTTCACCACCACTCGGAAAAGGATTTTTCATGTGAAATTTTCTTCTATACTTGGGAAAATAATTTCTAGAGGAGAATGCCTCTGTTAAATAGACTTCAGTGATTTTTTTTTTGAGATATTTTATTTTCTTGACTATGATCCTGCACTGAATTGCAGCAATCTTAAGGAATGAGATTGGATGGTTTGACAACACAAATAATATGAGTTCTATGCTTTCATCACGCCTGGAGAGTGATGCAACTTTGTTACGAACTATAGTAGTTGATCGCTCAACAATTCTGTTACAGAATCTTGGTCTGGTTGTCACCTCATTCATCATTGCCTTCATCTTAAATTGGAGGCTCACGCTTGTTGTTGTGGCTACATATCCTTTGATAATTAGTGGTCACATTAGCGAGGTATGTTCTCTGTCCTGCATGGTCTATTTACTCTTTAGAATTTTCAAAATTTCCGTTAGGAATTTTCTAATTATCTCGTTATTTCAGAAACTCTTTATGAAAGGCTATGGTGGCAACCTGAGCAAAGCATATCTAAAAGCTAATATGCTGGCTAGTGAGGCTGTGAGTAATATGCGTACTGTTGCAGCATTTTGTGCTGAAGAGAAGGTACTTGACTTTTATGCTCGTGAGCTTGTGGAACCATCCAGGCTTTCAGCTACTCGGGGTCAGATTGCAGGCATATTCTATGGTGTATCCCAGTTCTTCATTTTCTCATCCTACGGACTTGCTTTATGGTATGGACTTTAGGTTAACTTGTTTACCCTTTATTTCAGGTTTGAACTTAATTCTGACCATGTGGCAGACAGAGATAATGTCATAAAGGTTCTGAAATAAACTGAACCACATTTTTTTCTCCACTTTGTAGGTATGGTTCTGTTTTGATGGGGAAGGAGCTTGCCAACTTTAAATCTGTCATGAAGTCATTTATGGTGTTGATTGTAACTGCGTTAGCTATGGGTGAGACCTTGGCGATGGCTCCTGACCTTTTAAAGGGGAACCAAATGGTAGCATCTGTCTTTGAGTTGCTCGACCGCAAGACAGAGGTTGTGGGTGATGTTGGTGAAGAGGTCAGAAATGTGGAGGGCACGATTGAGCTAAGAGGTGTTCAGTTCAGCTACCCTTCAAGGCCAGACGTAATTATCTTCAAGGACTTCAATCTCAGAGTACGTTTGGGAAAGAGTATGGCATTAGTGGGCCAAAGTGGGTCCGGAAAAAGCTCAGTTCTCTCTCTCATACTACGATTTTACGATCCACAGGCTGGAAAAGTTATGGTTGATGGTGTGTTTCCTCTTTGCCTCTCCCTACTTGCTTCTTTGTTAACCACAATATCTGTGCTCTACTGCTGTTTTACGACCCACTAGTGTATTGATGTGTATAATCTGACAGTCTTATCAAATTTCACAGGCATAGACATCAAGAGACTTAAGCTCAAATCTCTTAGGAAACACATTGGCCTTGTCCAACAAGAGCCGGCTCTTTTCGCTACATCAATTTATGAGAACATTTTATATGGCAAAGAAGGAGCCTCCGAAGGTGAAGTGATAGAAGCAGCAAAGCTTGCTAATGCTCATAGTTTCATTAGTGCCCTTCCTGAAGGCTACTCCACCAAGGTTGGTGAACGAGGGGTGCAACTCTCCGGTGGACAGAAACAGCGAGTAGCCATCGCCAGAGCTGTTCTGAAGAACCCTGAAATCTTGTTATTAGACGAAGCAACTAGCGCTCTGGACGTGGAGTCAGAGAGAATAGTTCAGCAAGCTCTGGACCGGTTGATGAGGAAACGTACTACAGTCATGGTTGCACACAGACTCTCCACCATTAAGAACGCAGACGAAATATCAGTCATTCAAAATGGAATAGTAATAGATCAAGGTACTCATTCTAGTCTTATACAGAACAAGGATGGAGCATATTTTAAGCTGGTCAACCTTCAGCAGCAGCAACAATGAAAAACACTAACTACAGCAGAAAGTCTACAGATCCTTATTTAATCAACTGTATGTTCAGTTCTCAAGTCATGAATTGGAGTTTTACTTGTCTTTTTTCCTCTTTGAGCTCATAATAAATCATACAACAGTCGAAGAATTCTGTACAATCTTTAAGAAAGTTATCCTAATAATTGAAAACTGATATTTTACAGGTTTGTTACTTGTGGAACGTATTTACCAAATAGAAGAATAATATATTGTATAAAAATAATTACTTTTTGGAAGTAGCTTTGAAGTGGAAGGAATAACACTATTTGTTAAATTTATTTTATTTGTACTAATTAATCTCTTCTCATTGTCAAAGTTAAGACACATACATAATTGACTATTGTTGTTCTTCAACCTTTATTGAGTTGGTAGATCTAAAGAAACCAAGTTTGATAAGTAAACACCATGAAAAGGTAAGAAAGTTGAAAAGTTACCAAGATTAGTTCAACTCCTTTTAAGAAGAAAAAAAATACCTTAATTATGCCAAAATTAAGAAAGTCAAAACCAACTTATATTCCAAGTAACCATGTTCATGTTGAGGCATCAAAGGCCAACAGAAAGCAAAATTAAGCTCACAGGTTCACGTTGAGGCATCAAAGTTACCAAGATTAGTTCAACTCCTTTTAAGAAGAAAAAAAATACCTTAATTATGCCAAAATTAAGAAAGTCAAAACCAACTTATATTCCAAGTAACCATGTTCATGTTGAGGCATCAAAGACCAACAGAAAGCAAAATTAAGCTCACAGGTTCATGCACAAAAAGTATTGTAGTTTATAAAGCTTAGGTTGGGGTAGGACCCAAGGACCTATATATCGACCTGTGCCCTTGGAATGCCTATAGAATGTAAGTCGCAGGTTATACGACACAACGACAGGGACAGACTGGGTGTGTTCAGATAAATCACCGCCCCTGGAATGACTATAGAATGTAAGTCGCAGGTTATGCGACACAACGACAGGGACAAACTAGGTGTGTTTAGATAAAACCGCCCCCGGAATGCCTATAGAATGTAAGTCGCAGGTTATGCGACATAACGACAGGGACAGACTGGGTGTGATCAGATAAATCACCGCCCTCGGAATGCCTATATAATGTAAGTCGCAGGTTATGTGACACAACGACAGGGACAGACTGGGTGTGTTCAGATAAAACCTCCCCCGGAATGCCTATAGAATGTAAGTCGCAGGTTATGCGATACAACGACAAGGATAGACTGGGTGTGTTCAGATAAATCACCGCCCTCGGAATGCTTATATAATGTAAGTCGCAGGTTATGCGACACAACGACAGGGACAGACTGGGTGTGTTCGGATAAAACCGCCCCTGGAATGCTTATAGAATGTAAGTCGCAGGTTCTGCGACACAACGACAGGGACAAACTGGGTGTGTTTAGATAAATCACCGCCCTCAGAATGCCTATATAATGTAAGTCGCAGGTTATGCGACACAACGATAGAGACAGACTGAGTATATTCAGATAAATCACCGCTCTCGGAATGTCTATAGAATGTAAGTCACAAGTTATGCGACACAATGACTAGGACAAACTGAGTGTGTTCAGATAAATCACCGAACTTCAGAGCAGCGCTCGAGGCATATTTCGAACCCGAGACCTATCTTATTGACCAAACCGAAGACCCAACTGGTGCCGCTCAGTCATATGCCCTAGGGGCTGTAGTTTATAAAGCTAATCTGTACACTTATCTCATCATGTTGGTTAATAATGAATGTGAAAGCAAATATAAGGTAAGGTCACTTGGCTGAATTTAGGAATAGTAACTTGTGTTAGGAGATCAAGGTAGCTTTTTGGCGGTGGACTTTCAAGATTTCCTACTTCTCTATCTTCCTTTCAATTATTAACGACAAATTAAATCAAATCATGATCGTTACAATTATCCGAGCGTTTATCTCAAAAATTTGAAATCGACTACATGAATCTATAAAAAATAAAAAAGAATCAACTGTGTGTTATTCATTTTCACCATTAATTTCTATTAAGGATCATACTTAATTCTTCTGCTCCTAGTGATTTCATATATTTTATTATTACTCCAAATAATGTCTTTTTAGTTATTCCTCTCTACTTTTTATTTTCTCGTATAAATTGGGGGGTTGCGATAGGTTGAAAACATTCGTGTAAAACATTGTGAAACCTACATGAGTCAAATTAAATTAAAATCACACAATTAATTATTAATGGTCTTCATCCGTATATACTTCTTATAATATGATTTTGTTTTTTGACATTGAAGGAGTATGGGGACTTTTATATTGATGGTTGATCAACCATTAAAATTATATATTGGTCATCAATTTGCGGTTTCCATAAGAGAGATGTTCAAAGTTCAAAGTTCAAACCATGTAAAACCAATAAGAGAGTGACAAAAATGATGACGTTTGTGAAGACGTACATCATGAAGGGAATTAGAATTACCTTAAATTAATTTGCTGGAGAATGACAATTTTTTTTATATCAAGGAGGAAAAATATCTAACACAAACACCGAGGTCCAATGGGCTGGTGGGCTATACAAAGGGAGTTAGCCCTCTCCCTTTTATAACTCTCACCATAATGGTGATAAATCTCACTCAAATTGGTAGAAGGGGAGATTCGAATACAAGACCTTCCACTCCCTACACAGTAGGAATATCAACTAGGCTACCACCTGTTGGTTGCTGGAGAATGACATTGATCATCTCATTAGCTATATTCATATTGTGAACATAAATAAATAGTGTATGTTCGTATGATAACTACTTCGAACAGTACCTACTATTTTGAACAATTAAGGATCCGTTTGTTTCACAATTGTATTTCATAATTTTAAACTGTTAAAAATATCGTGTTTAAAACTATGAAAAATGTTGTATAAAAGTTTTAGGACCCACAACTTTAAGCTGTATAAAATGCTATGAGGTGTTTGGTTCATTTTTTCGTTAAATTAATTTTACAGAAAAATTACAAAAACATGTATTACAATCAAAAGTAATGGAAAAATTTTAAGATACAGAGGGGTAATTATGTAATGTGATTGTAAAATATTATAGATCCCGTAACTGTAAGCTGTGAAAAATTATGAAATGACAACATTCTATGTTGCACAGCTTACTTAACCCACAACTTTAAACTGTCAATAAAATGTGACGTTTTGTTGAAATAATTTTTATACGAGCCCCATGACTTCAAACAGTACAAAATATGAAAGAAACGGTGTCTTGCATCAAATTACATTTCAAACTTCACACACACACACACACATATATATATATATATATAAAGTCATGGGTTATTTATTACTATTGTTTCAGTTTCACTTTTGAGTACATACAAAAAGTAACATCCATAAACTTAAATTACCGGACGTCTTACCTGCGAACCCGTGTGTATATATACACACACACACACATGCATATAGATAGAGATCATATACTTCACAAGCTCTAGCTAGACTTTTATCATAACAAAAAAATTATCTTCACTAGTACAAAGAAAGGAGGAAAAAAGATATATATATATATATGCCATGCGCATATTTATAATCAAGCCATGAATAATTTCTTGATTAAACGAGTATGATATTATCCATCAGAGATTGTTTTATGGTATAAATCAATAACGTACAAATGTTTCTTACTAGCTAGGAGTCTAGGACTACCCTTTTTTCTTTTTCTTTTTGATAAATTAAGATTGTCTCTAAAAAGGACAATTTAGGATATTTAGTTTCAGCTGATAACAAAATATCTAGTTTCAGGTTGAAACTTTTGGTTAATGAAAAATATCTGGAAATTCAGTGAAGTTGTTTTCGTAATTTGATCACCCTAGAGAACATAATATAGGACATTGTTATTGCATGAAAACGTCATGAATATCCGTTATGATAATGCCAAGAATCCCAGTAATTTTTGTCTCAAATATTGAAATGGAAGCACGTGTGATTCATGTGAAATCGCGGGCCTCGCATACCCACATGATCCATATAAAATCGTGTTCGTTCATCTCAATATTTGTTATATGATTGCTAATATCGTTGTGAAATAACTTCGAAACTTCCAATTTGTAAAAAATTTAGGAAATTTATTAAAGTCGTTTGATAATTCGAGAAACTCAGAGAATGTAATGTAGGATATTGTCATTGCATAAACACGTCAAGAAATGGCGGCCTCATCAACCATTAATTTGTCTACTTTATGAACGTTCAAACCTAGCTTCCCTAATATTACATGACATATTACACAACCTAACCAAGATTTTAGTAACATATTTATATCTCTATCTGATGAATAATGCCAATTTAGTAGCTGGGCAACAATATCCCTTTCTTACCTTGTTTTTGAAACCCTAAAACACAACTAAAAAAAGGACCAGAAGAAAGAAATGAGAGTGACATCATTGTTTGAATAACTTTTCCCATACAACCATATATATATATATATACACACCATATATATCATTGTTTGCAAATAAATTAACTAAACTTGTTGTGGTTTGTTTGTTGCTTCCTTGACAACAATAAAAACAATGAGGTCTCCATGCTGTGACGACAGTAACCTAAAGAAAGGGCCTTGGACACCTGAGGAGGATCAAAAGCTGGTTGATTACATCAACAGAAATGGCCAAGTGAACTGGAAATCAATCCCAAAACATGCAGGATTGAATAGGTGTGGCAAAAGTTGCAGACTCAGATGGACAAACTATTTGAGGCCTGACATCAAGAGAGGACACTTTACGGACGACGAAGAGCGAATCATCATCAAACTCCATTCAGTTCTTGGAAACAAGTATGTGATTTTTCGATCTGCTGATCGTTTTGATTAATTATTTGTTTTGATAATTACTAATGGTGTGATTTTGATTCATCAGGTGGTCAAGGATTGCAAGTCATCTACCAGGGAGGACAGATAATGAAATAAAGAATTTCTGGAACACCCGGATCAGGAAGAAACTACTGCAAATGGGGATTGATCCAAACACCCACAAACCAAGAACAGATCTTAATCATCTCCTCAATCTCTCTCAACTTCTCACGGCCGTCGCAGGATTTTCCAATCCAATGAGCATTGTTAGTCCATGGGAGAGTAATGATCATCAACTAGCTCAAATCCAGTTATCGCAAAATCTATTCCAGCTTATGAATCCTTCAACCACACTTCTCTCATCAGGACCTCAAAATCCTAGCCTTCTCAACTTGATTGCTTCCTCAATTAGTACTCCTCAAGAGGGTTTGCTTAATAACCCACTTAGTGTAACACCTCAGGCTGTGCCTAATGAGTCAAAATTTGACAGCGGGAAATATTTTGAGGGTGGGTTTGGCCTAAATGACATTGGAAGCAACAGTAAAAGCCTGGGGAGTACTTCCTTTGATGTTAAATCAGAAAACACAATTCCTGCATTGGTTGAAGCCTCTCCTTTGGAAAACAAGAGCAGCAGCAGCACACCAACATCTCACCTCTCTGCCGCCGCCTCGCCTGCCAATAATGATTTCCTTGATGATTTGGAGAAATTCTTGGATGATGGAGATGGAACCAGTGACTCCTACTGGAGAAAGATTCTAGAGTACTCATAATGTGCTTTAGAATTAATTAATCTCTCTTTTGCTAGAAGAACGGCTCCCAGTTATAAGGATTATAATTGTTTGTTTGTTTTTTCATATTTTTAGTTCAAACATAGAGACAAAAATATACTTATTTGGTCATAATTGTATAAGTTTAATTACAAGGTGTATCTTACCTATGTTAGATATATGTCCTAAATAACCAATCTGTATGATTCTATTTATATGTTCTCAACATTTTTAATTTTATTTATTTATTCATTTTTAATATATCTATTTATATGATTCTATTTATATTTTCTCAAAATATTTTATATTTTATTTATGTATAAAAATTATATCAAAAAGTCTTAACCGATGACCGAATTAATTTGGGAAATGCATTGGATGCATCCTCTGAAAAATTCTTGAGGTGGGAGTGTTTCATAGAAACTTAATCATTGGATGGAAGAGTCATATGAATCTCAATATTAGACTCTCAATATAGTTTTATATTTCCTATAATTATCATACCATATATATATGTGTGTGTGTATATATATATATATATATACGAGCAATCTCTTATACGGACTCATTTTACGGTCCTATCTTGCGGACTGTTTTGTGAATCGTTGGATCAATCCGATGGCTGTGATCATAACCCACTCAACTAATCTCTCATCTCTCCTGCTGCTATCTTCTCCTGCTACCTGAGAAGTGAAAACAATGAAACTCTTTTTGCTGTGATCTAACTGTGTGAGCAAGTCTAGACATATGGTGTTTTTAATCAAGGTTTGCTCTTCTTAGATTGACTTATATCAGATCTGTAAAATCATCTCAAGATCCTCGAATTAAGAACCCTAAATCAAGAACCCCATATTAGATCTAAAACGAAGTGTTGATCGGAGGTAGTTATTGGTCTTCACCGTCCTCATCGTACTCATATCAGGTGGTTATCTTCTCCAGGTGGTTATTGGTCTTCGCCCTACTCGTCGCTGATGGAGAACGCGCGATGTTGATGGGTCTCGTAGGAGAAGACAAAGACAGCGTAAGCTGAGAGAAGCCGGTGATGATGAGAGGAAGAGGGATGGAGGAGAGGAAGACGCGATTTTAGGATGAAGAGAGGAAGATGGAGAGAGGAAGACGTGATGCTGCTGAAGGAGATGGAAGACGGAGAGAGGAAGAGCGACGGAGGGAGGGATGGAAGAGAGGCCATATTTTCTCAGCCGTCAGATGAATCTAAGGGTTAAAATTGGAAGTCCGTATTTTGGGTGTGTAACTTGGGACCGCATGAGAGAATTACTCTATATATATATATAAATATTTGTCACACTTGATTTTCTTAAATCATTTAATAGGACAATAAAAATTAAATTGACAATTGTTTTTAAAGAGACGTTGTGGGGTGTCTTACACCTTCTCCATGTTTAACAAACTCACTTATCCATTTTTCTGGATTTTCGTAGGCTAAAATATTTTATGGTGACCAATTGCACCTATTACAATTGGTGGCGATTTTTTTTTAATCTTTAATTTTCTTTTGCAAAATCGGTTGCGATAAGGCAATACCAATTGTATTCTCACAACAAGAAGCGTGACATTATCAACAACTTGGAAGAGTATCACAACATCAAACAATATCAACCTTATTCTCACAACAAGAATCATGACAGTATAAAACTTAAAAGTTACCACAACATCAAACAGTATCAATCATGTTTTCACAACGAAAAGTATGGCAGTACTAAAACTTGAAAGAGTATGACAACATCAAATAATATCAATTTTATTCTCACAAGAAGCATGAAAATATCAAAACTTGAAAGAGTACGACAACATCAAACAATACTAACCATTTTTTCACAACAAGAAGCATGGCAATACTAACAATTAGACATCTCGAAGGAAAAAAAAACAACCAAAGATCTTAAGGAAAAAAAATCTTAGATCTTGAAAAAAGAACCAGAAATCTTTAGAGAGAGAGAGAGAAAAACAATGTGATACTGCAAAAATAGGGACTTACCCTTGCGATTTAGCTGGAACATGGTCGAAAAATCTTAAGTGATAGGAAAATATGGATGATGACCAGAAAAATATAAAATTTTAGTGACATGAAATTTTAGTGAGAGAAAGTGAGGGAGAATATGAGAGTGCATAAAGGGTTAAATGTCTAGAAAAAATTGAAATTTTTACATCCTTTTAGAATGTGGTGGGATAGTGTGTCATCCATCCTTTTGGCAATACCAAGGATATTTTCATCACACAAAAATTTATTTGTGACTAAATATGAATAAAAACAAATTTTATGACTAGTTGGTAAACAGTACAATCACTCGTGACTAGCTATGCATTATCCCTTGACATCAGCCCATCTGAAAAACTGAAATAATTCTAATCAACAAATGGCTAAATTCCTAAACCGTCATACATGTTTGGCACTACGATAGAAGCTACGACAGGTGCGGCGGGACAAACCGGCATTTTGGTGGTTGTCTATTGTCTGTTAGTCTGGTGCGGTAAAATGAGGCAAATCGTCGATCAAAGCAAAAGCTCCAAGGAGCTACTTATACGGCTACCGCGGTGAGATGACAGAAAGTTTTCTTCGCTTAAGTGCTTGGCAAATCGATCCGACCTTCCGATGATCATTTTATCTGGGTAAGGGTGAATCATGTAGAGCTCAACGTGAGCATTCTTTCTATGGTGGTGGGCTTCGTCATGTTGGCTGGATCGAACACCTTAAATCACGACAGTCGTGCGACATTTCAACGTGATTCTAGCAAGACGAAGGCCTTTCTCCGTTGATTGATGGTCAAAAATACTATATGGAGTTGGGCGCTTTGATTTGAGTGGTCATTGGCCCTCAACGGTGGCCGGAATGCGGAGGAAGGTAGTGGTGCCATGAGATGTACATGGAGAATATTGTATTTTTGTTTAAAAATTATTTTGTTTCCTTCTTTTGAAAAGGATTTCGAATTCATATTTGGAAAATAGTTTTAATAAATAAAAATGTTTTAAAAAATTCATTTGATTTGTATTTGTTGGCTACTATTTTCTAAAACATAAAACATAAAAATCACCTGAAGTTCATAAAGTTAAGCATGGAAACATGATTTTGATGTTTTGTTTTTTTTGTTTTCAAAATCAAGATTTTGAAATATTATTTTGTAAAAATTCAATCCCCAAACAAATTTTCATACTTTTTATTAGTTTTGAAAATACAAATCAAACACATGAGTTTGTGGGTTATTTTACAAATTATGAGATATTCTAATTTATTTTTATGATTTACTAAGTAAATTTTGATTTCCATGTTTTTGACACAGCCAAACATTTTTTGTCAAAAAAATCTCACCTAACCTCCCCACAGTTTTATACCTCACCTCACCTCGGTGAGGTAGATTAAATATGTCACACTGCAAAACAGATCAAAAACCCAGTCGACCCATTCTTCTATTTCCTTTTGCTTCTTTTTTTTTGTTATATAATCCTGCTCGACTTTTTGATATGTTTACAAAAGGCTAAGAAAATGCTAATCGTCCATAGTGTTTTACTTTAAATAATCAGGAAATATTCACGTTTCTCTCTCATATATCACATTTCACTTCCCGTTTACTTTTGTTATTCACTTTTTCTCACACATATTTTTTTATTCTCTCACTACTTTATCTCATTCGCTCTCATTCAAACCACATCTCTTATTTTGTACCTCACAAGATTCATCATCCTCAACACGTATTGTATTCCCACAATGAGGAGCACTCGGACACCATTTAACCATTTTATTATTGTCTTCAATATAAGACTCGAGGAGGTAACGTTCAAATTTCTCAGCTATATCCGGATGCTCTTCACCGACTAGATTTCTGACAATAGCCCGTCACAGATAGCATCGCATTTGTGTGTCTGCACCTAATCCGCTTGCTCTGTCCCTCATTCATCTTCACAATAATTTGCCCTGCCCTGCCCTGCCCTGCCCAGCCTTCAAAATTTACAAAGCACCAAAAGAATTAATTCTTATAGTCAAAGTTGCTTACCAACAACTTAAAAAAGAGGAAAGTAGACACAAGGTACATAAGTCACGGCAACGGCATAACACTACAACACTGTTGTACTAAGACCAAGTCTATAGTGTCTGATCAGAATGGCCAAGTAACTGGGAACAAATTCTTGCTATGCAGTATGCACCCCTCTTCCAACTAAAATACTACAAAAATACGACTAAACCAGTGAGTAAAGATGGTGCAGAATTTCATCGAGAAGAACCTCGACAGGGAAATTTAGAGGGTCGAAGGGAAAAAATTTGTGCAAAAAGAGTGCCACAGGAGCAGAGGAATG
Organism: Euonymus europaeus; assembly: GCA_963580455.1. NCBI lineage: Eukaryota > Viridiplantae > Streptophyta > Magnoliopsida > Celastrales > Celastraceae > Euonymus > Euonymus europaeus. Next base: position 7,457,305 of record OY756957.1, on the reverse strand, counting down.
TGAGGAGAAAAGGTGGCCAGTGTCCTTCGTCACAAGAGGAAAGTGTTTTAACTTTTTAGGATGTGACCGAACGACCATTCCTACCACGTAATTAATAATAAGCCCATGTAAGCGACCGGTCCAACTGTTTCTTTTCCCTTGACATCCTAGGCTTCGCTAAATCCGCCAATATAATCTACAAGCCCAGCCCAAAATAGAATCGACCGGCTCCTTAAAATGGCTTGCCATTGCCACCACACTCTGTTTCTCACCCAAAATCCCCAAAAAAATAAAATAAAGTAGAAAATAATTATGGGAATTGTCCACATTCAGGAAACAAATGTGCATCCAAGGGTCGAGAGGCAGTTCAAATTCTAAACACGTCCCAGTTCCAGTTTGACAAGTTGGAAATATCGTCCACTAACAAGAAAACAGGGAAAACAGAGAAGCAAACTCCTAAAACTTTTCAGACAACTGAGACCTCCAATACATGTAACCAGCCCGTTATGATATCCACAACTTCAAGTCGACGCATTGCAATACCCAGAATGAAGTATCACTTTATCGAGAACCAGGCCAGAATCAGTTATGCGGCACTGAACCTTTAACATTCGGCTCCAATGCATCAGTTACACAAGCTGATGGAATCTGCATATGACCATGGAATTTCATATTAATAAAATATTATTATTCAAACCCAATTCCTCTAAATTTGTAAAATGTTGAATGAGAACCTTCCCGAGAGTGGCCATCTTTCTCACCCCTCGTTAACATGAATGGAATGATGATGAAGCCTAATTTTTATTTTTTTCCTGTTCTCGTTATTTTGGCAAAAATAATTATATTGTAACAGCTAGATCTCTAAGACATAAAAATTTTCATCTTTGGCATTTGAAGAATTGTGCAAAGAAAACAGGCTGGAAGCATGTATAATAATATAGGACTTCGTGCATACTAAAATTTATATGGGCTTATGCAGTGCAATTTATGAATCCTTTATGTTCGCCCTGTAACATTATTTCATAGTACTTAACAAGAAAAGCTCCGACACAATGTGCAATGGAGAGGAGGAAGAAAGATACACACACAAACAAAAAAAAAACCCAAAGGGCTGTAGCTGCTCGTAGACTTTTCTCTTTCGACATTATGCATGTCTATATACTAATGCTAATATACTAACCGAGAAGAACTAAAAATTCAGTGAAAACTCAATCTGAGGATCACAAGATAACCTGCCACCGCATTATCATGTCTCCTCTTATAGCTAATCATTGCTTAGACAAAGAAAGAAATTCAACATGCATTAGTTACAAGAACTAGTTTCCATGCCCGTATTACCTCGGATTGAAGTTTGATTATTGTACTTCGCAGCAATGCATCTCCAACTATCAGCCTCAAATATTTGACAAAATCTTCCCGATTTAACTTTTTAGCCTGTTAAAAATTGGAATAGAATGAGTTGGAACTTGGAAGCATGCAATTAGAAGAAACACTAAAATTGAATATGATGATAAATATACCCTGAATAATTCATAGTGACCAGATACAAGTTCCATATCTCTAGCAGAAACTTTATCTGAGATTGCAGCAAACAAGCTAGGGAAAGGCATCCAGGGGGATTTTGGAGTCCTCAAAGGGGCAGAACCCATTCTAGCATCTTTTTCCTGAAAGCCATCAGAATATATATTTATTTATTTATTTACAGGTAAAAGCAAACTTATTAATCAGAGAGATTAAAAAAAATGTCATAACAAAATAAATAAAACTTGCATAATGCATAGAAATATGAATTGGCTGTCCAATGTTGACAGTTTATCAATTGAGTAAAATGCCATAGGAATTATGTCTGATCTTAAAGCCGCTGTAATTAATGATAAGAGAGCCATGCTTGAAAATATTAGAATGAGATTCAAATGACCAGGAACTTTTAAAAAAAACAAGATACCACAATTTTGCACTATCAAGACTTCATGGCGATGGTAAACTGCCTAATGGTGCAAAAAGCTTGCCAGTTTTGTCAAGATTTAGCGGCTGCAGTCACTACACAACAATGCATCTTCCCTTTTATTATATTTTCTCTTCAATTCCAAGTACTGAAAGATGAGGCAATTGTGTGCAAGTAGGCACAAGGTTATAAAAGTCTTTACAATTATAGCAGCAATATAATTGATAGTCTATTCTCTGCAACATCATCAGTTTCTACAATTAAATTGGTAATGTCTCAGCATAGTGAATAATAAATAGGCAGTGCTATCTGATTTAGTGATTTGTAAATCATAATATCTTGCACAATTCAAACTTGTTTGCAGCCTAATCAACAAGTGGGAAAAATGAACAAATTTTTTTGAAAGTGTCAACTTGCAAGAAAGTAAATCAGAATGGCCTTTGAATGATAAATTGAAGGCCCCATCAGCATCTAAAGGCCCCTATACTCATCTGTAACTTCAGGTCAGCTTGGTTTACTTCAGCATACAAAGTCCTAAAGCAGTATAAAATCTGAAAGCTAAATAGTAACCAAACCATCCACTAGAACCAAACAACTGAGCAATCTAAATTTGATACTTAAATGTGCAACTTAGGAAAGTATGATGTTGCATATTAGCTCAACGATGCCACAAGATAAGGACCAACAGATGTGCCATGCATTAAAACTGAATGCTCACCAGATCAACAGCAGAGGAGTTAAATTGTATATTTCCCTGACGACCTTCAGAGGGCATAGTAACCCCTGAAACTGAATGCTTGTTCTCACTTCCAGCCAGATCATCTGTAGAACTCATCAAGTAAAAAAACACAGGTACTAAAGTGTTCTACAAAGAAATTCAGAAAATACACACAGACACCGCTAAACAAATTCATAAAGCAAAGAGAAAAGTCATGAACTTGTTTGCTTAATAAACCATGTTCATTAACATCAACAACTTGTGATCTTTTGCATTAAGAATAAAACAAAAGGCCCTGCAGTGAAATAACAGACGAGATTTCAAGCCAAGTTTAATCCAACAAACAATGGGTAAATGTTGGTATTCAGGCAATCAGCCAGTAAACACAAAGATTAGGAATCACCTTCAGCATTGGAAGAGATTTTGAAACCAACAGCAAATTCTGGATAGATGTGTGTATTTGCATTCATATTCCAGATTACATAATGCCTCGGATTCTGAAGATTATCTACTCCACTGTCGAATTCCTCACTACTGGGATGGAACTGTCGGGTCCCAGGACAAAGTCGCTCCATATTTCCCAATATGACACGACAAAATAACAAGTATCGCACACCATTTTCGTCAACATCACAATAATCCAAACTGTCAACAAATCAAAAGCTGAATACCTCTCCACATCACAACATAAAAATACAGATGAATAGCATATCACTTGTAAAACTAGGGGGGGAAAGGCAAAACAAAATAGGGCAAATTTTTCATATGTAATTGTCTAATTGACTAAAAAATGTTATAAGAGTTCAATAGTGAAGATAATCATAGGCAAGCATGCCTGGCATGCTCCTTGGTAATAGTCAGCAATGAGGATTGAAGGTTTGAACAAAGATTTCATGGATGTGTATTAAATAAAAACCAATGATCATTTTGATCTATTCGTGTCATGGTATCACTCCAATTTTAGAGGAAAAATGCATTTGACCGCACATTGTTTGATCTTTCACAAAGTGAGCCAACCATGAACATTAGAGTGTCATGCTCAGATCAGCGGATGCACGACACATTGCTCAGGAGCAGGGCATACTTCTCGTCTTGAATGATTGAATCTTTTCAAGGGAAAATTTTCTGAAGTGCCAAGGCAAGCAGCTTAAAAGAAAGTATCACCAGCAGCAAATATGGATGGGCCACCTGTGGCCTACCCATGAAGATTAATAAATTTCAAGGGTAATAATAGAAATATGTCACACAGTATATGGGATAGAATAAAAAAAAGAGCTAGACCTGGCACCAGAGGACTTCGCTGCAGAAAGATGAACACCGATGCCATATTTGGACATAGTTATATATGGTCCATAATGCCCAATCCCATACATCATGATCTTAGACAATGCTCCTCTAGAGCAAGCAAGCCAAGCATAATGGACATTTGCATCTCCGCGATACTTTTGTGTGATTTCAACCTGCTTCTCAAAAAGCTCTAAACGAGCTGGCATTGATGCACTAGAACAGCGATATAAATAAAGTATCTCTGCACCACATGAAGGCAACATACCATCAAGAAACATCTCTTGAACAATATCATAATCCAACTTTTTATTAGCAGATATTGCTCCAGTAGCCATAGATGCCGTCATATGTTTATTTGTCTCAACAACTTCAATAATTTTGGAATCGGGCTTAATGTTGCAAGCACCATGAATCTCCTCAATAACATCATCCGACTCCCCACTGCATTCCTTCAATTTAGAATCTACATTTAAGTCAATTTCAAGCTGCATCTTGATCTCATGGACACCAGTGTATGAAGGCTCGTGATCTTTCCCACATTGATGCTGGTTGGTGTCATATTCATCAGAATCATCATAAATCTCAGGAAAGTAGCAGCCACCTGTTTCATCAATCCAAGCAATTGGTTGTTGCAGGCCTCTTTTCAAGTCCAAACGAAACATATGAAGAAAATCCAGCACATAAGGATCACCGTCCATATCCACCTCGATGGCTGCCTTCTTTGCTTCAAGGTCTTTCTTAAACAATCGAATGAGATCTTGAGGAAAATCAGTCCATTCACCATTCTGGTACAACAGAATACGCTGTGGAACCCCACTTCTCTGGAAATTTGAGTAACAGCGACGCAAAAATCTTGTAGAAATATATCCACAGCTCATAAGCCGGCAGTTGTATCCATCTACCTTCCCACGTTTATTACGGTTATGGGTCAATGGAATAGATGATGACCACTGAGGTAACACTGCACTGGGAGCTCCGGCAATATGTGCTGCAGAAAGAGATGCTCGCTTTCTCTTCAAGCCAAGTGCAACTCCACAACTACTATCCAATTCCTTGGCGATCTTTGATTCCATTTCTACCTCCTAGATCAATCCCTATCAACAACTTCACAGGAAACTGTCTCAATAAAAAGTAAAACAAAAAATGTGGCCTTCCAACAGCCCCTTCTCACAGGAAATGCACCATTGAAGTAGGCTCACACACACTGTATGGAAAAAAGAAATCAACAATTAGTAAAGACAAATTTAATACCCTAAAAATAACCTGAAATCATGAATGGAGGCAATTTTCACAACCATAAAAGGTGCCCAGATAAAAACAGCACCGCATCTACCCCGCTTCAAAAAAAATATATGAATAGTGCCCAAATGATGCAATATATGAGAGACCATCAGACCAACTAATAGACATAGATGCAATCACACTAGGGATCATTTTGGATTTTGGGTTTTGGCTTGTGAAACAGAAACTCCAACTGTTGATCAAAATAAGCAGCCAAAAGTTCTGACCATTTCGTTTCTAAGATCTGCAACATGCTCTAATGCATCACAGAAACAACATACAGTATTTTCCATGGTGCTCATGTCATGTGGTACAACAAGATTACATAGATTAAATCATGTAGTCTAAGCATATAACCATCTATTTATAGATGCACAAAGGATCCTCCATCTTAAGAAACACTACACCATCAGAACCATCAGAACATGTCTCTTTATACAAGGATGAAATTCGTCACGTGAAATTAAGCACTGGCATTAAAACAATGCTTCTACAATAAAGGCTTCCTTGCTACTCATAAAACAGATTAGAAAAAACCTAGCAGAGAAATACGAAAATAATTTTGAATTGTATGTGCAAGAAGTAGAGTCAATATCGACAGAAGTAGAATCAATATCGAGAGACTATACTGGAAAGTACATAGAAAAATATCTTTGGGAAATAAAAAGGATGATGAAAAGTGATTGCTAAGATTCAGGACTCAATAACATAAAAGGAAACACTGAGCGAACAATGGTGCGGAAACAAAAGAGTTGCGTATGTGGTTTGAACTTGACTAGGCAACTACGCTAAGGTTTTCACACAAAATTTTAAATATGGATTGTAAATTAATCAAATTCTTCACATAGAAAGTCAATTATGTCCATTCAAAAAAAGAAATTCAATTTATGACATACATTAATCATCATGACAAAAATAGATTATGACTTAAAGAGCTTCAATTTCTTATAATACCACATATGCTAGTGCCGTGAACAAACCAAAAAAATTGTAGAAGTGCTTATGTTCACATTGACATCATCCGAGTTGAAAGCTGCTTCAAAAGCAGTATCACTGAGACTCGAAAACCAAAGCCTTATTCTAATGCTCAATTTTAAAAACATTAGTTCTAAGAACATAGAACACAAATTAAGCATGATAACTAGTCATTAAAAGGACAATCTTGTAGGGACAACAAATAATGATGTCACAACAATATGCCAAATGCCCACGTAATCTTACCTATGCAACCGGAAAACATTTCCTGAAACAGAGGGATCTAATAATCACCTACACACGTGGCAATAATGTATACCAGCTTCAACAATAGTTCTAAATCCATAAACACGAAATTAAGTATGCTTACCAGTCATAAAATGATATACTGCTATGGATCACCCTGTCCGTTCAACAATTAACATCACAACAGAATACCAAAAATCCACAACATTACAATAATGAATAAGTACTAAATTTCCAAACAAAAAGATATTTAATCAAGTGATCATGTAAGTAATTACCTAGAATTATATGGAAAGAACACATACCGAGCATTATTGTTAGTCTTCATTCTGTACATGCCCCTCTTATATTTGACCGTGACGCGATTCAAATATGAAAAGCCACTGCCTTATTTATTCGGAAACCTCAGTAGCGCTTCTCCTATGACATAGAATACCACAATTAAGAACTAAAAATCTCAAAACTTCCATTTCAAATCTCAATTTAGTCCCACACTGTAAGTAACAGTAAAATCAGAAGAAAAATAATTATATGTCATCCAGTTAACACTAATAAAACTAAAAATAATAAAAATAAAAATAAGTTCCTTACCAAAATAAAACCCTAGGATTTTTATATGATTGATCATACAAGCATCTGTGCAAAGTCTCATCAGCCAGATTAAACTCCTCAGCTAATCTAACATCAAATTTTAGACATATTCAAGAATCAAAATGATTTAAATTTAAAAAAGAAAACACGAATTTCTAAAGTCAAAAGCACAATCTTTTCTTTATTTATGTTCAACACACCCTTTCACCGAATAGATCAAGATTCAAATTTCGAGTCAATCCATACAAACCCCACATAAATTACACCAATCAGGGGAAAGAACTAGTAACCCTAATCAATACAATTAGCAGTCAAACCAAATTTATCCACAATTAAACAAACTCAAGAACTCATATCAAAGAAAATCCATCCCGATCTGTCCAATTCTTCACAAAACAAAAAATTTAAACAAATTGACATGCAAAAAAGCAAAAACAGAATCTAAGTCCAACGAGAACAGCATCAAAAAGAATAAAAGGCCACCACAAATCTGATGACTTGTTTTTTATAACAAACAAAAGTTAACAGGAAAAATAAGAACTGTACCCTCAATTCTCAGAAACGACAAAAATATCGATAAGGCTCGATGTTCATGAGCGAGGGGTTCCTTCGAGATCGAGGGAGTTAGAGGGAGAGAGAAGATGCAAAAAGAAAATCCAGACTCCGAGCAAATAAAGAGGAACAGTACACCCAAAACGATGCCGTTAATATGCTTTACTGCCTGTACGTTTCTACTTTCAACGGCACAAGATGAGAGCGTTTTTAAGTCGGCGGTCTCTGCGCGTTCGTTTGTGTCTCTTTCTTCCTTGGGCGAAACGCAAGAAAGAGTTGCGAAGAACGAAATGGTACAATGACGGTGCCAAAACAAAATTCTATCAACGCCACAATTTAATTGGCTATGAGTTGGACTAAGAAGGATGTTATTGGTGGGTGAGGCCGACGCTAGCAATGTACAAGAGCGGGGAACCACGCGCGGGCCCCACTTTTTTAATTTTTAATAGTGATATTAAAGAAAAATCTTCAAAAATATATGGACTGATAATTAATGAGTTCACACAAAAAAAATATATATATATAGGAAAAGTATTAAAGAAAAATCTCTAAAAATATGAATCTTTAATAGACTCACCTTATAAGATAATTAATGATCAAATAAAAAATCTATATTTAAAGAAAAGTCTCAAAAAAAGTACGAAGGCTCGCCCGAACCTCTACCCCAATTTTGGTTTGATGGATGAACATTAAAACCTAATTAGCTATTAACAAATCCAATATTATATTTTGGTTATGAGTTGTGGTCTTGAGACAAAAATTAAGTTCATTAATCAACGAGTTTGTTTGGACTCATTAGTTATCTTATAATTTGAGTCAATTAGAGATTCATATTTTTGGGGGCTTTTATTTAATATTCATACTAAAAATCTTTTTAAGTATATAATATTATATAAAATTTCAAAAATTTGGGGGTCATGCCCTCCTTTCCGCTTATAAGTTTCCACCACTGATTCAAGACATCTAATCATAATCTCTTATTATCTAATGATGTCCAAAATTAGTTTGTTTTTGTTGACATAGCAAGCGATCGTGTAATACCTCGATCCGAAAAAATTAAAAAAAAATAGTAGTGAACTCAGGTTCGAAAATTTGACTACAGATAAGTTATTCATTAATTAAATAGAATTTAATAAATTGTAATATAAACCAACCAAATAAATCTATATAAGCCCACTTTCGTTGGGCATGAATTGGCCCACCGAAAGTGGGAATATGTGGCCCAGTGGGCCTTATAAAAAAATGAATGAATTTATGTTGCTTTTGTGTAGCAACAGTGAGTGAAACAAAGGAAAAGTCGAGTGAAAGAGAGAGAGCCATGAGAGTGAGGAAGAAAAAGAGAGTGAGTTTTGGAAGATTCTTCTTGAAGATTAGCAAGGATTTAGATGCTTAACAAGATTTAACAAGGATTTTACAAAGATTTCAAGGTTTGAGGTGAGTTTCTTTAATTTAAAAAAAAATAGGTTTTTTTATAGATTTGTAGAAAACTTTGATTGGTTGGATTTAATAGTTATGGAAGTTGATTCTAGGCTTGATTATATATAAGTTTCATTGTTAATTTCAAGTAGAAATTTGATTTGGTGCATATTCAAGATTTGGAAGAATTTTTCTATAGAGAAAAGGTAAAATCTTGAATTTTCTTGAGTTAATTGTTATTGATATGACTAATGTGATGTTCCAAATGATTGATATGATGTGAGTTTCGATAATTGTTACATGTTAGGTTTGGGGCCGAAATCCTAGAATTTGGGAATTTAGGATTTCATGTTTTGCTTGGAACAAGGTAGGAGAATTATTACCCATTTCTTTTGTGAACCCATTGATGCCTAGAAATCATTTCAATTCCTCATTGGTCCCATATTTTGTGTTCTTGTCCTTTTTACTTCTAAGGAAGAGTGAACCTTGATTTATTCATGATATCTCAAATAAGGAAGTGGAGTATCCAATTTTTATTAAATAAGTGGAAAAAAAGGGATCTAATTTTATAAATATCTGAATTTATCTTTAAAACAAAAAAAAAAACGGAAATAGAAAAAGGAGATCAAATACGCGATTTCCGCGCTTCCAATTTCAATGGCGCCGATCTCCTATGAAATCAATTCAAGATTCTTCCAAAACGGAGCTGTATATCTCCGGGAAAAACTCGCGAAAATTCAGCCACCATAAGCTTCGACGGTCGATTTCTCCCTCCTCTGACCTCTGTTTGATGCAAGGATACCACCGTTGAGCTCATCTTAGTGAGTACTACAATACCCAGTCGGTGATTTTTGGTTAAATTCGTTCGGATCTCTAGTGACCAAAATGTGGGCATTTCAGGTACTATTGACCCGGTTTGATTTTTCCAGAAAAAGTTCACCCATTTGGCTAGATCGTGTATTCTAGGTATTTTACGGGGTGTTTGAGCGTATTTCTGACTATGTATACGTATTTTGTTGTAGAAATTATATCTGCAGTTTGGTGAAGAATTTCAGGTGTATGTCGAAAATCATACGGAAAGGTATTGGTTCAAGTGGGTTGTGAGGCACGCTTCACGAGGCAGGGAATACTATACTCTCACATTATTTTGGAAGGTTGTCGTAATTTAGTTTAATCGATGATTCTTATGTTTATTTAATTGAGTTGTGATTTTCTAATATAAATGTTTGGTGGGTTAATGTAGAATTGCGATGAGAAGTGTATGTGGGTGAATATGTTATTTGTTACTTTTACTGGAAACTGTTGCTTTAATATTGAATGATTGTGAATGAATATCTATATCCGATAATTTGTGAGTAGTGTGTGTTAAGTCTGGATATTATTTATTTTATTAGGTTAGTACACTGGGTTGTGTATTGGACTGGTTAGTGGACTTTTTTGTCCCTAGAGTTTTCTATTTATATCCTCTCATTTCTCTTGTAACATGCACCAAAAAATTGAGAGAAGAAACACTTTAAATCTTCGTGTCTATTTGTTCTTACTTTATTCTGTGATTGTGTGCGTGAGTGTGTTCTAGTTACAACAATTGGTATCGAAGCTTGGTTAATCGGACTTCTTGGGTGGTGTTGACTCAGCACAAGAAGGTTGATCCTAGACAAGAATAGATCTGGTCTTCGATCTACCAGAAGAAGAATCAAGCATCCATATAGTATTCTTGGTTGCCTCTTGAAGGATCAGTAAGTTGGTAGTAAGAGTGGCTCTCCAAAGAGCTCCAGAAGAAGAAGAAAAATTGATCTCAGATCATACACTTCTCATCTCTCAAAGACATCAAGAAATCACCAACTAAAGGTGAGAGAGATCTGTTGGAATTGTGATGTTGACTTGAAGTTGCAGCCTAGATTCACGAGCTAGACAAATGATGACCCCAAGTTGAAAGAGTAGAGAAGTTTGTGGCAGCTTGTAGACATATTAGTGTTCTAGGCATGGAAGATCGATTTCATTGCTATTAAGTTCGGGCGTAAGACAGCTCATTGCATCGTCTCTGCAAGTGAACCTTGCGGTTTCAAATTTGTCAGAGTTGGAACAGTAGGTGGCCGACAACTATAAGAAAGAAAAAAAATCCACCAGTTGAAGAATGGTGTCCACGTTTTTTTTTCAAAGGTGCAAATTTATTTATTTACTTTAATTGAGTTTTCAATTGTGGTGGGACCCTTGATTTGAATTAGTGTGAACAAAATAGTGTTTTGGGACTTAAACCGGCAGCAGTGGAGCACTTGATAGATAAATTCATTGGATATTCTATTTATACTTCTTTTGACTAAGGAAGCATTGATTATTGCTGTGATAATTGCCTTGTGATTTGCCGTGAGTCTATTTTTATTTGCTGACTTGTGTAATCAGACCAAGTTAAATTTAAGGTCTGATTTGAGTGGGAGTTATGACTACAGATGAAGCTAAAGTTGCAGGTTTCAAAAAATTTGATGGCACCGACTTCGCATATTGGCGTATGCAGATTGATGATTTTTTTGTATGGAAAGAAGATGCACTTACCTCTTCTTGGTAAGCCACCGGAAAAGATGCTCGATGATGAATGAAAGCTTTTAGATAGACAAGTGTTAAGAGTTATTCGATTAACTCTAACACGGAGTGTTGCTCACAATGTTTCTAAAGTGACAACTACAAAGGAGCTCATGGATACATTATCATAAATGTATGAGACGCCAACTGCGAATCATAAGGTGCACCTGATGAAAAAGTTATTCAACTTGAAGATTCAAGAAGGTACTCATGTTGCCAAGCACTTGAATGAATTTAATGATATTGTTAATCAATTGGAGTCAGTTGAGATTGACTTTGAAGATGAAGTGCGGGCATTGATCATTTTGGCATCTTTGTCAAATAGTTGGGAGACTATGAGAACAGCAGTGAATAATTCTATCGACAAGCAAAAACTTACCTACGGTGCTGTGAGAGATCAGATTCTGAGTGAAGAATCTAGAAGTAAAGATGCTAGAGAATCCTCAAGTTCTGGTTCAGCTTTGAATGTGAATGACAGAGGCGGACAGTCTGACAGAGGTAGACAGTCAGATAGGAATTCTGGTCACAGCAAATCTAGGCCAGGAAGAGGAAGAAGTAAGTCACGTTTTGGCAAGAAACAAGATGGTTGTTGGAATTGTGGCAAGCAAGGTCACACTAAGAAAAATTGTTGGTCTTTAAAGAAAGAAGACAATAAGAATGTTGATGTCAACGCAGTAACCGATGATGGGCATGATGCTTTGTTGTTATCTGTTGACTCAAATACTTATTCGTGGGTTTTGGATTCAGGGGCTTCCTTCATACCACGGCACACCGAGGGATCATGCAGAACTATGTTGCCGATAATTTTGGGAGGGTGTACTTAGCCGATGGTGAAGAATTGGAGATTGTGGGCATGGGTGAAGTCAAAATCAAGAGTTCAAATGGTTCAGTTTGGGCTCTGCAGAAAGTCAAACATGTTCCGCAATTGAAGAAAAATCTGATTTCAGTTGGTCAGTTGGACGACAATGGCTATTCTGTCAGGTTTGGTGCTGGTGCATGGACAGTGACAAAGGGAGCAATGGTAATTGCTCGAGGTAAAAAAACTAGTACTTTTTATATAAGTTCTGATTGCACTAGTATTGTTGCTGTTGGAGAAGGACAGAGTGACTCAACTCATTGGCATGAAAGACTTGGTCACATGAGTCTGAAGGCTATGAAAGAACTTGTGTCAAAGGGTAAACTTCTTGGAGTCCAGAAAATTCATCTTGACATGTGTGAGAGTTGCATTATGGGGAAGCAGAAGAAACTCAATTTTTTGACAAGTGGAAGAACACTGAGGAAGAACAAACTTGATTTGGTGCACACTGATATGTGGGGGCCTTCTCTAGTTAATTCTCTCGGTGGCTCCAGGTATTATGTTATATTTATTGATGACTGCAGTAGAAAATTGTGGGTTTATTTTATGAAAAATAAATCTGATTTGTTTAGCATATTCAAGAAGTGGAAAGCTCTTGTTGAGACAAAAACAGGTTTGAAATTGAAGTGTCTGAGATCTGACAATGGTGGAGAGTATGTTGATAGTGATTTCAGGGAGTATTATGCTACACATGGGATTAGGATGAAGAAAACTATCTCAGAACACCGCAGCACAATGGTGTTGCAGAACGGATGAACAAAACTATCAACGAACGTGCAAGAAGTATGAGAATTCATTCGGGGTTGCCTAAGATGTTTTGGGCAGATGCGGTTAACACCGCTGCTTATTTGATTAATCGGAGTCCATCTGTTCCACTGGAGAATAAATTACCTGAAGAAGTTTGGAGTGGTAAAGAGGTAAAACTTTCACACCTTCGAGTGTTTGGTTGTGTTTCTTATGTACATGTTGATTCTGTTGGTCACATGAAGCTTGATGCTAAATCGAAGAAGTGTTTCTTCATTGGTTATGGAGATGAGAAGTATGGCTACAGGTTTTGCGATGAGTAGATCCGGAAGATTGTCAGAATTCGGAATGTGATCTTTCATGAGAGTGTGATGTACAAAGAAAAATCAGAAGTTGATGTGAAAGTAGTACAGGAGCCTGAAATAGTTCATATCAGTATTCCAGAGTTTGTATCAGTTGAGTAGGAAGTAGGCATTCCTCTTATTCCACAGGATGATGATGATGAACCAACCACTCCACCAGTTGTTCTACGGAGGTCTACTAGAACAGTAAGAGCACATGAACGTTATTCTCCCTCTTTATATTATATATTGTTGACTGATAATGGTGAACCAGAAAGCTTTAAAGAAGCTAAACAGGATGTGAATGTGAAAAAGTGAGAGCTGGCTATGAAAGAAGAAATGGACTCTTTGATGAAGAATCAAACTTGGGAGTTAGTAAAACTTCCAGCAGAAAAGAAAGCTTTGCACAACAAATGGGTGTATCGGGTCAAGGCAGAACATGATGGAAACAAACGGTACAAGGCCAGACTTGTTGTGAAAGGTTTTGAACAAAGGTACGACATTGATTATTCAAAAAATTTCTCTCCTGTAGTGAAGATGTCTACAATCAGAATGGTACTGGGAATTGTGGCTAGTGAGAATTTACATCTGGAGTAGCTAGATGTAAAGACAGTTTTCTCCATGGTGAGTTGGAGGAAGTGATTTATATGCATCAGCCAGAAGGGTTCTTAGTACCGGGGAAAGAAAAGCTTCTGTGTAAACTGAAGAAGAGCTTGTATGATCTGAAGCAAGCTCCTAGACAGTGGAATCTGAAGTTTGATAACTTCATGATCAGTTCAGGTTACACAAGAAGTGAGCAAGATCATTGCTGTTATTTTAAACGGTTTGATGAATCGTATATTATTTTGCTGTCGTATGTCGATGATATGTTGATTGCAGGATCAAGTATCAAGGAGATTAATAATCTGAAACAACAGCTGTCAAGCCAATTTGAAATGAAGGATTTGAGAAATGCTAAGAAAATCCTTGGAATGAGAATTACAAGAGACAGAACTAAAGGTACTTTAAAACTTTCTCAATCTGAGTATGTGACGAAAGTTTTGAGCAGGTTCAATATGGACAAAGCAAAGTCAGTTGCTACACCTTTGGGGAGTCATTTCAAATTATGTAAAGATCAATCACCTGGAAGTGACTAAGAGTTGAAGCAAATGAGTAAGATTTCTTATGCTTCTGTTATTGGTTCCCTTATGTATGTCATGACTTGCACTCGCCCGGATATTGCTCATGCAGTAGGAGTAGTCAGCAGGTATATGAGTAATCCAAGAAATAAGCACTGGGAAGCTGTGAAGTGGATTATGAGGTACTTGTGTGGAATTGTAGATTATGGGTTAACTTTCACTACATGTGAATTAAAGTTGGAAGGGTTTGTAGATGCTGATTTGGCAGGTGACTTTGATAGTTGCAAGAGCACTACAGACTATATTTTTACCTTGGGAGGTACTGCTGTTTCTTGGAGTTCCAAGTTACAAAAGGTTGTTGCTTTATCTTCTACTAAAGTAGAATATGTTTCGATAACAGAAGCTGCAAAAGAGATGGAGTGGTTGCAAGAACTGATGGAAAAGTTGGGAAAAAGAAGTGGTAAAGGGGTTCTCTTTAGTGATAGTCAGAGTGGTAGATTCCTTGCCAAGAATCCTGTCTTCCATTCTAATACTAAACATATTCAGAGGAGATATCTTTATATCCGCCAAGTTCTCAAGGAAGGTTTGCTGAAGCTTGAGAAGGTGTGTGGGAATGAAAACCCAGCGGATACTTTGACGAAGAGTGTGACAGTTGGTAAGTTGGAGCTATGCAAGGCTTCAGTTGGTCTTCTAGCTTGAAGATGGAGATTAAGGCTGCAATGTGTGGTTATCAGTATAGGTGTTACTGATGTAACTGTTTTGACAGTTTCTTTATAGTATCCAAGTGGGAGATTATTAAGTCTGGATACTATTTATTTTATTGGGTTAGTACACTGGGTTTTGTATTGGACTGGTTAGTGGACTTTTTTGTCCCTAGAGTTTTCTATTTATATCCTATCATTTCTCTTTTAACATACACCAAAAATTGAGAGAAGAAACACTTTGCAGCTGCCGTGGATGTAGGCCTTGTGAGCCGAACCACGTTAAATCTTCGTGTCTATTTGTTCTTACTTTATTCTATGATTGTGTGCGTGAGTGTGTTCTAGTTACAACAGTGTGGAAGATGTATTGTGGAGGTTTCTATGAAGGTGGTGTTGTTGTGTTGATAACAAAGAGGTGACCTTGTACGTACAGTGGGAAATAATCCGAGTAAGGATTCGCTATGCAGCCACATAGCGAATGGTAGCAAGTCCTGGGTAGAAGAAAGTGTCTACTTTCCTTACTCGTGGAGAGGTCGGAGTGTGATTAAAGAGACCCTGACGATGAGGTCGGAGTATGATTAAAGAGACCTCGACGATGAGGTCGAAGTTGTGGGAGTGTGATTAAAGTGACCCTGACGATGAGGTCGAGACGTGGTTGGAAATGGTTCCGACGATAAGGTCGGAAGACTGGGGCTGGTTGAGATTGTGACAGAAGTAGGGAATACCCAATTAACATTTTCATGTGACTTGATATGGATTTGACCTGTGTTAGATTTTCCAAGATTATGGTATTTCCTACTGAGTTTCGGCTCATCCTTGTGTTTTTTTTTTTAGGATGGCCGAGCGATGCCAATCGAGCTGGTGATGAGAATCGGATTGACGAATAGGTGCACATACCATCATAGGGGATTCGAGTTATTTTTTACCTGTTATTTATATATTATATGTATATTAAAAAAAAGAGTCACCTCAATTAATTGGGTTTAATGAGTTATTTGTTTTCCACGTCACATCCCAGGGGTCGGGGCGTGACAATATTATCTTGTGTTTGTTTGTTTGGTTATGATATGTGGATATTGCATGTTGTTAGATAGCTTGAGGTCTTACCTAGATTGCGAATTGCATCATGTTGGCATCTTCCAATATACAAAGAGATGTTGCAAGATTTTTTGGTGGATTTGGGAATGACCTAATTGTGCGGTGATTATGATTGATATGTATGATTGGTTTTATGGAATAAATCACATTGATGATATGGATGGATGATTATAGTAGCACTTTCCGGGTTAGGGCATTACAAGTCGAGTTAGTAGAAACAAAGTGACTTTTCGATTGTACTTTGATTGTCTACAGAGGAAGAAATGTGAGATGAGTCCTCGACGTGAATTCTTAGGAATTGCTCAAGTAAGTTGAAATGCTAGTAGGAGAACATAGTGTGCTCGATACTTTGAATTTAATCATTCATTTGAGGCCCAAGAAGAAAAGGGCGGCATAGTCTGCTGTCACTGGCTCGAGCGGGGGCCAGCGGTGAGATAGAAGCATGAGGTTGTTCATGTATTGATGTAGTTTTTAGACCCAGGTTCACATCTTCTCAGTCACTTTTGTTTTTAGGACCCTTATCCTGCCCAGTTCAGTCAACCGCCCTACTCAATCAGTCACTTTAGATGTCAAATTTATCTCAACTAACTCATTTTCCTGATATATATTACATGAGTCATACCTCTAACTCGATGAACATCAAAGTAGTCTAATACTAGAGTTTGGAAAAGAAAAAGAAAGTTGATTTTTTTAATATCTATACTAAAAACCTTTTTTGAGTATATAATTATATAAAATTTCAAACAGAAATTGGGTGGGGGGCGCATGGTCCTCCTTGCGCTTTGTAAGTTTCTGTCATTGATTCAAATCATCCAGTCTTTAATGTCTTATTATATATTATATGATGATGTCCAAAATTAGTTTGGTTTTGCCGACGTAGGAAGTGGTCGGGTTAGTAGTAAGAAAGTGACTTTTCAGTTGTGCTTTTATGGTTTATAAAGGAAGAAACACGAGAAGAGTCCTTGAGGTGAATCCTTAGAAAATTCTCAAGTAAGTTGAAATGCTAGTAGGAGATCGGAGTGTGCTCAATGCTTTGAAGTTAATCATTCTTTCGCGACCCAAGAATAAAAGGGCGGCGAAGTGTGCTATCAATGGCTCGAGCCGGGGCTACTGGTGAGATAGAAGATGATGACGAGGTTCTTCATGCTCTGATGTATTTTTAGACCTGGGTTCATGTCTTCTCAGTCACTTTTTCTTTAAGGACCCCTATTGTGCCCAGTTCAGTCAACTGCCCTACTCGATTAGTCATTTTAGGTGTCAAATTTATCCTAACCGACTCATTTGCTTGAGATGGATCACTTGAGTCATACCTCTAACTCATTAAACATCAAAATAGTCTAGTGCTAGAGTTTGGAAAATAACAAAGAAAATTGTTTTTCTTTAATATCGATACTAAAAACATTTTTTAAGAATATAATTATATAAAATTTCGGTGTGGCCCTCCTTTCCCCTTGTAAGTTTCTGCCACTGATTCAAGTCATTCAGTCATTAATATCTTATTATTTGATGATGTGCAAAATTAGTTTGATTTTGTCGACATAGGAAGTGGTCGGGTTAGTAGTAAAAAAGTGACTTTTTGGTTGTACTTTGATGTTTTGCAAAGGAAGAAACATGAGATGATTCCTTGAGGGGAATCCTTAAGGAATGCTCAAGAAATTATAGTAGGAACTGGTGAGATAGGAGCTAACGACGAGGTTCTTCATGACTCGATGTATTTTTAACCTGAGTTCATGTATTGTCGGTCACTTTTGCTTTTAGGACCCCTATCGTGCCTAGTTCAGTCAACCGTCCTCCTCGATCAATCACTTTAGGTGTCAAATTTATCCCAACCGACTCATTTGCCTGAAATGGTTCACTGGAGTTAGGGATTGCAATTTGTGCCCGACCCACCCGACCCAATTTGCGTAGATATTATCCTATCTGAATGAGTAATGGGGTAGACACAAATCAAAGTTTTGTGACCCGATCACGGATTGGGGCGATGATGGATCTTTGCTTTGCCCCGATCCGTATGTATACAAATTAATACATATATTGATATTTATATATATGTATATTAGGGGATGTAAGATATTTATACATATATTTTACTTATGTAGTCAATATTTGTTTTAATATCATAAGTTTATGACCAATGACTCATGAGATGTAAGATGTTTATACTTTATATTGAATTTATTGTTTTGAAGGCTTAAGAAGTTAAGAATTTAAGATGTTATTAATCATGAGATGTTTGTACTTTATGAATTTATGTTGCATGTTTTGATTTGAAGACTTAATATGTTATTATTTATTAAAGATTTAAAGGGTTTAGGGTTGTGATTCTCTTAGTTTATGATTTATGGACTATAGTTTAGGGTTTGAGTTTTGACTTTAGGGTTAGGATATACAATTAAACTTTAGTGAATTTCTTAAGTTATGGTTATGTCAATAATATTATGAAAGGCTAGGATAATATGGAAACCAATTAGGCCAAAAGGTTATCATGTCAGGGCCCCGCGGATTGGTGTGAGGCAGATCAAGGCGGTAGCGGATCAGGAAAATCTGCTCTACAGGTCAAGGCAGGGCAAGGCATATGAGGACATTGGATTTAATGTTTGGGGTGATACTAGTGCACCCCTGATCCTTGCTTGATCCACCCCGTTTTCATCCCTAACTTGAGTCATACCTCTTTCTTTCGTTGAACATCAACGTAGTCTAGTGCTAGAGTTTGAAAAAAAAACAAAGAAAGTTGATGCTCAATTTCCTCACTTTGGTAACATAATTTGATTTAGTGGTACAAATTTTATGATGTCGTAGGGCAAATAATCATTTAACAATTTATTTTTGTAAATCATTATTCCATGTAGTCAAGAAAGAGCTGATTGTGTCTCTAACTATTTACTTATTTAATTTTGAATCTTATCGTTCTTTTATTAAGAGCTTGTCCCTAATTTCCATTTGAAATGGATGCAATTCAAAAGTAAGGGCAAAAGGTAGTGCCTCCGCTTCAAGTAGAACTAAGATAGATCGGCTATATGATAATTGGCAAGATCGCACATAGTTGACATGATTCCTCTTGCCTACGAAGCATCTGGTACTAATAAGGTGGACTTTATTTTTCAAATTTTCTCTTACAGCTAAAACCATAGTTTATGTTATTAAAGTTACAAGATTTTCTTGTATGTCTCTGAAATTGAAAAATTGTCTTTGTTGCCCTTAATGTTTCAAAAAGTTACCCATTCATATTCGACTTTTATGTTCCAATGAGTGAACGTTAGAATTTACATATGTGGCAAATGGAATAACAGCATGACATATTCATTGAATTCAAAGTTTTAGAAAAAAAAGTCACATTATTAATTCAAACATGACTCATTAAAAATCATCTTTATCTTCTTCCATACATCTAGCTTTATCAAATCGATGAAGCTCAGCAAACTCCCCCAAATCGTTAGATATTCTTCTTTTGGTCTTCTTTTCATCGCCAAATCAAAGTACTGAACTTCCATCGCCTTTGTCGTTATGTTCTCTAAATAATCTTTTTCTTCATCACCAAAAAAGTTTTACTCTATGATGTGTGACTATTTGTTATACTGGTTAGAGGGAGAAAACAACGAGTGATTTGTATTTTGGGGAAACAACATATAAATTGATTGGGGTAAGGTTTGGATGAGTTTTAATCAGTCAAACCTCTGATTATTTGGGTGGGTAGTAGGGTTGAGTTTGATAAGAGAAAGGTTGGGCAGTAGGAAAGGTAGAAAAAATTGGTGTTGGTAAAATGGGTGGTGCGGTAGTGGAAGGAGTGGTGGTGGTGGTGGTTAGAGGAGTATAGGTATATGGAAGATTCCTCATGAAATTAGTTGCTTCTTGCAAAATGGTAGAAATATCAGTAGTATGTGGTGGAGAAACGCCATTTAATACAGTTGTGGTAGGTGGAAGAACACCTATGGGGGTGCTGAGTGGTGGAAGAACACCAACTGTGGATGTGACGGGTGGAAAAATACCCTGAGGATGTTGCCCCTCCGATACCATGATATAATTCTTAGTTTTGTTTCTTGTTTGCATATTAAAAGACAAGAAGAAGATCAGAAAAGAAGTTGCAGAGAATATTGAATTTCCATACTGTAATCTAAACAATAAGTGTTAAACCATAAGGGGAACAGATTTACTAAACCCCAACGGGCTTGTACATTGGATTTTCCTGCTATAACTTAAACAATAGATGTTAAACACTAAGGAGAACATATCAGTTAAACCCTAACGAGCTAATAATTAATTAGAATAAAACATAAATCGAATAAATGTTCAACATATTGATTAAGACAATAGAAAAACTAATAGAATAACTAAATATCAGCTACCATAAATTCCCAAAATATGAGCTACATATTTTTTTTTCATATATATATACATATATACACACATAAAAATAATGACCATCAGGATCTCACAACACATGCATCATACACAAAAATAATCCATCACAAAAGTTCCGATCACATGAAGCACTCTCATGACCCATAACCATCATAAATTCCCAACAACACATACAAGTCAAATAGCACACTAGAAATAAAATAGTAGGAAGTAAAAGAAAAACAATAACAAATTCCAAATGCAATATCCCCCAAGTCAGGCCACTCCAGGTACACCTTTTTTGCTAATATATAGAACCCACATCAGTAGTTGACTCATTTGAAAGAATAGAAAATAGAAAATGAGTTGAATGCCTAGTAGAGATAAATAATGATATAGGAAGTATGATAATAACAATAACGAAAGTTCAAAGAAAGCAAATGCAACAACATGAACATGCACCCGGTCCACACAACCAAACCTTCAAACTCACCTCTAATGATCAGCCGTCGGGCCTAGAACTCATTATGCAGTGAACAAACAATGAGTCATGCCTGTAAACCATTCTCTAATATTGCCAGAGCCAATAACCGAAACCACTAGCGACCCTCCGTACATCCAAAACCATAACAATCACCCATCCACCAACTCCTAGGGTGAAATCCACGAGTCCATACTCAGTGATCTACTATGTCACTAACAATGCATATTTATATAAAACATATATTACTCAACCATGTCGTGAAGATTGTTTACATGACAATTGAGCTTGACACATTCGAGGATCAATGCATATATACATATACATATATATTACCCACAACATAATTGAAAGAATGGCCATAAAAGAATAATCATTAGGATTTCGGGCCGCTTTGGGAACAATCAAAGAATATCCAAAAAACTTAATAAATTGAATAACAAGTGAAAGTTTCAAGGTTTATAACAATCAACGCATTTATGAAAAATTGAGAGTTTGCAAAAGGAGGAGGAAAATTCATACTTTGAAGCGGTGTCACAATGATTAACACATATGACATATGCAACGTACACCTCGCGGGAATTTACTGACATATTTAATCAAATAAATTTCATTTAGTTTCTATGTACACACATATAATTTGAACAATTATTTGCCAAAAAAATCTAACCTTCAACTTGAAATTGCAAATCAACCAAAAGGTTCACTCTCCACTTGATTGGGTTCAAAAGCCACCCATAAATTTAATAATGCATAACAATCGAAGCCTAATTTAAATTACTAAGCAAGCAAATACTCATTAAAATCAACATCTTAACCTACAAACTCTAAAATAAAAAAATTCACAAATCCTTTCTTTTTTTGAAAGAAAATGAAGTGTTAATAAAAACTCACCTAAGAAAGTGAGGCCCACGCGGCCACCTTTTCTGCTCCATAAGGTAAACCTAATAAGTGTTTCTCTCAGGTTGATAATGGTCCTACTTTTTTACTTGTAGAGCTAATAGACTATGATGGAAATCGTGATTCTTCGAGGTGAATTCCTCAACCTTAACACAGGTAAAGATCAAGTAATTCATTGAATGAAAGCTAATGTTATTATTTCATACCCCTCAACTCACGTACACAGACACTAAAATAGCAAAGGCCAGCTATTGGAACAATACTTTTCCTAAAATTACGCTTGACATGACATCCCACCAACTAAAGAAACTATTAAATTACTTCTTAAATAAATGGCTAATTATATCAATAATAGTCAACAACTAATTAATAGAAAACAACTTTAGGAGACAACTTCAATCAACATCCTTTTCTGCTTCTGCCACCGTGGCCTTGAGCCTCTTCTCTTCCCTCATCTTCAACCTCCTCTCTATGCGATTTTATGCATTTTTGAGCTTTCTACCAGAATTCGCATCATTCCCATCCCCTTGAAGATGATCCATGTCCTGAAGGATAAAATCAGGAAATTGCTTTTGTATCATACTCAGATCTTCCCAGGTAGCTTCCTCCGCTGGTAGGGATTCCCACTGAATTAACACCTCCCAACGAAATTGATTTCCTCTTTTTATTCGACGGTACTCATGAGCTTGTTGGGGCCGAACCACAATGTTACCATTATCATCAATAATGGGAGGTTGAAGCGTAACTTTATTGGGATCCCCGACACGACGCTTAAGCTGCGAAACATCCACGACGTGATGAATGTGAGCAAATGATGGCAAATCCAATTTGTACGCCACTGCCCCAACTTTTTAACCACTTGATAGGGACCATAAAATCGGGTACCCAGCTTATACAATGCACGCTGAGTGACAGACGTTTGGCGGTAGGGTCGTATCTTCAAATAGACCCATTCTCCTACTTCAAACACCTCTTCTCTACGCCCCTGATCATAATAAATTTTCATTCCATTGTTCGCTCGTGCCAAATTCTCCTTGAGCTCCCGAAGCAACTCATCACGAGTATGAAGCTCACGATCAACCTCATCATTCACCGATGAACCCAACTGATAACTAACCAAAATAGGAGGTTTTCGACCATACAAATATTCAAAAGGAGATCTCTTAGTGGAGGCATGGAATGTAGTATTATATCAGAACTCTACCCAGGACAAAAAATCGTGCCATTTCTTCAGATTTTGATAGACGAAACACCGCAAGTACTGTTCAAGAGATCTGTTAGTCACTTCAGTCTGGCCGTCTGTTTGGGGATGATAGGCCGAGCTCATCGATAGTTGAGTTTCTGGCAACCTATGGATTTCACCCCAAAAGTTGCTGAGAAAAATCGGGTCCCTATCCGTGACCATTGACTTCGGAATCCCATGCAGCTTGATTATATGATCCACGAACAAGTGAGCTACCGATTTAGCGGTAGACGGATGAACTATTGCAATAAAATGTCCATATTTTGCAAGCGATCCACAACAACCAGAACTCCATTAAAGCCATTGGAAAGTGGAAGGCCTTCAATGAAGTCCAACGTAATATCATCCCAACTTTGTTCCGGTACAGGCAGCGGTTGTAAGAGCCCAGAAGGCTTCCTTGACTCGGACTTTACACGCTGGCATACATCACAAGAGGCCACATGTTGTTGAACATCACGACGGAGGCCCTGGCAAAAAAAAAACATTTGCAATCCGCACGGTGGTGCGGTGTATACCAGAATGACCCCCTATAATTGAGTCATGGAAGTGCTGCAAAATATCTTGCCGTAGCTTATCATCTTTGGGCACCAATACTCGGCCTTTAGAGTACAACAATCCATCTCTAAATGTAAAGTCTTTCATTACTTCTGGATCAGCAATTAATTTCGCCAACACCTCCTGACAATAGGCATAAGAGGTTAGCAAAGTACGAATTTGATCCCATACCTCAAACACAGGTCTGGATAAGACCTGTAATTCAGCTGAATCCTCCCTTCTTGATAACGCATTTACAACCAAATTTTCTCTTCCGGGCCGATATAAAATAGTAAAATCGAAGCCCATTAACTTGGCTACGAATTTTTGTTGTTCCGGCGTAGTAATTCGCTGCTCCAAAAGGTGCTTGAGAGGTTGTTGATCGGTCACTATAGTAAACCTTCTCCCCAATAAATACGGCCGCCATAAACGAACAGCTTCTACCACAGCAAACATCTCCTTCGCATAAACGGACAATCCCCGCCTAGCAGGTCCTAGCGCCTTAGTCAAATATGCCAATGGCCTTCCCTGCTGGACTAGTACCACTCCAATGCCAAAATCATTGGCATCCGTGTGAATCTCAAATTCAACAGTAAAGTTGGGCATCGCAAGAACTGTGGTTCGCGCAACAGCCTCCTTAAGCTTTTCAAATGCAATAATACTTTCTTCAGTCCAATTGAACTCGTCTCGTCGCAACATATCAGTAAGTGGTTTTGCAATGACCCCATAACCTTCCACAAACTTACGATAATAACCGGTGAGGCCTAGAAAGCCTCGTAAAGCAGTAATGTTTTTTGGCTGGGGCCAAGACTTCATGGCTCCTATCTTTCGGTTATCGACACTAACACCATGTTGTGAAATGAAATGCCCCAAATACTCCACTTGGGTTTGCCCAAAAACACATTTAGATGGCTTCACGTAAAATTTATGCCGCACCAAGATTTCAAAAACAGTGCGAAGGTGTTGTAAATGTTCCTGCCAATCCAGTGAGTAAACAAGAATATCGTCAAAGAAAACAAGCACATACCTTCGTAGATATTCCTTAAAAATTGTGTTCATGGCATATTGGAATGTTGATGGTGCGTTACACAGGCCAAACAACATCACAAGATATTCATAGTGTCCATTATGTGTGCGAAAGGTCGTCTTGTGGATATCCTCATCCCTAACGCGGATTTGATGATAACCCGCACGTAAATCCAATTTTGAGAAAAATTTAGCACCTCCAAGCTCATCAATCATGTCATCTACTGTCGGAATTGGAAAACAATCTTTAATAGTAGCTCGATTTAAAGCCCTATAGTCAGTACAGAAACGCCAAGTCCCATCCTTCTTCTTTACCAACAGGACCGGTGAAGAGAAAAGACTACTGCTCGGTCGAATCAATCCACTCTCCAGCATTTCGTTGACTTGTTTTTCAATATCTGACTTCTGAAAAAATGCATACCTATACGGATCAACATTAACAGGTTGACTCTCTTGATGTAATGGAATGGAATGATCAAAAGGCCGCTTGGGAGGTAGCTCGTTCGGCGCTGCAAGAATTGTTGAAAATTCTTCAAACATTTCTTGTATTTCGGCAGCCACTCGTTGAGTTTTACCCATGTGATTATTCTCCATATTGTCTAGACAAATTGCATAGCATTGGGCTCCTTCTTTCCATAACCGCTCTACGCATTCTACTTCCACCTGGTCAGCTTCATTTTTGGAATCCTTCTGCATTGAGAGTGTGACCCAACCATCTCCTCACACAAACTCCATTGTCCTCTTGGCATAATCAGATACCACCTTACCCAGTCCTTCCAACCATTGTACCCCAAGTACCACATCTAGGCCTACTAATGGTAGTGCAAACAAATCAGTATTCACTTTAATTCCTTGTATTTTTATAGGCACATTTTTATACAATTCTTCACAAGTCAATTTCTCCCCACTAGCCACCCTAACATCAAAAGCTTCCACCGTATCGACAGGAAGATTAAGCTTCTCAACCACTCCGAAATTGATAAAATTATGTGTTGATCCATTATCGACTAATATTATAATAGGTCGATTATGAATCCAAGCACAAACTCTCATTGTCCGTAGTCCTTTTACCTCTACAAGGGCATGGACCGATATCTCTACTCCACGTTCCTGCGTTGACTCATTCTCACATACCGCCTCCTTCAAGCCATTGGAAGTTTTTTCCTTCTCATTCTCCCCATCCACGGGTTCAATTAGAAAGACTTGTGAGACTTTACAACGGTGGCCAAGAACAAATTTTTCATTGCAATTGAAACAAAGGCCTTTCTCCATTTTCTTTTGCATTTCATCCCAGGAGAGTTTTTTAACACCTGCTGGTAATGGCTTGGATGCAACTATGTTATTGTGGTCTGACTTGGTACTTGTCCCCGTGGTCACTGGTGGTTTCCCAATATCACTCCTCCAATTCCTTTGTCCATCCGCTAAGTGATCATCTTCCATTCGTGCCGCGTCCATGGCTTGTCAGATAGTCTTCGGTTTCACCACCTTTACTGCTTTCGCCAAATCCGATTTAAGCCCCCCGACATAGGCCTCTATAAGAGCATTCTTCGGCCATCCATGTACATGCGTGGCTAACTTCTCAAATTCTTTGTGGTATTCACGCAAGTTACCAACCTGCCTCACATGTGATAAAGCCTTAACATAATTTTGATAATCAGTGGGCCTAAAACGAATCAAAATCTCCTTTTCAAAATCCTTCCATCGAATAGGCTTCTTTTTCTTCAGATAAATACGAGTAATCCATTGCCACCACACATTGGCTTCTCCTTCCAAGTAAAAAGCAGCATACCGAACCCTATCAGTTCGCTCGATCTCCTGAAAATCAAAATATTGGTTGGCTCGACTCAACCATGAGATCGGATCTTCTCCCTTGAAAGTTGGAAATACCATCTTATGTATGCGGTTATCCTTTCTGGGACCACTTCGCTGAGTACTCCTTTCCTCATCTGATGAAGAGTCACTATCTGAGTTCCCAGCACTATCCATTTCATCTTTCTTTGAGTCCGTTGAAGATTGCTTATCCTCCCTCCCTTTACGAGATCCTTTCATCCCTTGGTTGCTTAGACTTCGAACGATAGTTTGCTCCAATCGTGCAATTCGTTGTAGAGTTTCTTGATTTCTGGTTTGAATCTCCATTGAAATTGCTTGCATGCCTACTTCCAGGTTCTCAATGCGTTCCTTGTGTGTTGCTGGTTTTTCTGCCATAACTCCAATATCAAGATTCAAATCACGGCTTCCCAAAAGAGAATGAGGGGCCTCTCTCAATGAAAGCACCAATGATGGAAATCGTGATTCTTCGAGGTGAATTCCTCAACTTTAACACAAGTAAAGATCAAGTAATTCGTTGAATGAAAGCTAATGTTATTATTTCATACCCCTCAACTCACGTACACAGACACTAAAATAGCAAAGGCCAGCTATTGGAACAATACTTTTCCTAAAATTACGCTTGACATGACATCCCACCAACTAAAGAAACTATTAAATTACTTCTTAAACAAACGGCTAATTATATCAATAATAGTCAACAACTAATTAATAGAAAACAACTCCAGGAGACAACTTCAATCAGCCATCCTTTTCTGCTTCTGCCACCGTGGCCTTGAGCCTCTTCTCTTCCCTCATCTTTAACCTCCTTGCGCGATTATATGCATTTTTGAGCTTCCTACCAGAATTCGCATCAGACTACATGGACTCTTATAGAATAAAAAATTCAATATTTAATTAAATAAATCTTGTTGATTTGATATCCATTGAGGCATGAAAGAGTAAGGCTTCAAACGGGCAGGGGGCAGTCTACCCTGAAGTCCTGAATGACCTAGCCCAATCTCAGTTAACTGGTTAGGTTGGGATTCTCAGCCCACATTGATCGGCCGCGACAGATGACGGGTCTTCACGAGTGAGCTAGCCCATAATGCCCAATTGTAATTTTTTTTTTGAAATGTTAGAGAACATAACAAAAGTTACGAAATGTCGTTTGTTATTATGTAAGGTTAACCGTTATTTTAGCAGTTGGAGAAGATGAGACATTTTGGAGAGATTTTTGGTGATTACAGTCATGACATTAAGGGCGGTATATTTAAAAATTCTCAAAGGTTTATAAGTGCACAAAAAAAGAGAAAAATGACAACAACAAATTACACAAATTCAGCCAAAACGACTTAAATCTTCGATTTTTCAAGCTTTCTAACATTTTAACTACTGTTTGTTTATATTTGGTTCCATTCTCATATTCAAACCCTTTTATATTCATTTCTTTCATCAATGAAGTCCGTACATTCTGACATTTTCTTTCAATGTGATTTTCTAGTGAAGCTCTATAATGGATCTAGAGTTTCTTGAAATTTCATAATGGTATTATAATTTACCCCTTTCTTTGTACAATTGTTTGATTTAGAAGTTTTAGCAATCACATTTCATCTTATTGATAACACTTTGAGACTGACTGTAAGTCTCTGATACACTCCAAATTGTCTCCCCACCATAAATGGTAAGATAGATTGAAGCGAGATTAGATTTTTATTTTCAAAATTGATCAAAGTACAACTAAGCAAGCTTACATGGTATGTCATGTAAACTTGGACTATACTGAAACACCAAGAGTGCCATCCTCTCTAGATGGCATGATTTATTTATAGTAAAAATCATAATTTTGATTGAGAATTATCCTAAGTACCCCTAAAAAAACACATGGCATATGGCAATAGGGAGACACATGAGGATGTCCAAAATATGAGAAGTTGGTGACCCACGCAACACCATCGGATCCAATGGTGGGTCCCGAGGATAAGTCAAAGAAGAAATCAAGACTGATGAAATCAAACGTTATGTTACGTGACAAATGGGAAAGTGAGGCCCACGTACCAAACATGTTATTTAATGGGTCCTACGTTTTTACTTGTAGAGATAAGGTTAAAGACTTAAAGTTAGGGTTAATAAACTACATGGACCCTTAAAGCACAACAAATTAAATCCTTAATTAAATAAACCTGTTGATTTGATACCCAATACCCATTGAGGCATGAAAGAGTAGAGGCGACAAACGGGCAGGGGGCGTCTACCCTGAAGTCCTAATAAATGACCCGACCCAATATCAATTAACAGACTGGGTTGACGGCGGCCCTCAAGGCCCAATTGTAAATTTTGTAAATTTTTTGGAAATGTAAGAGAACATAACAGGAGTTACAAAATGTTGTTTATTATTATGCGAGGTTAACCTATTGAACGTCCTAGGTTTGAACTTTGTAACAGGTATTCCAAAAGGGTAAGAAAAACTCAGAAGCAACTTGGCCTAAACCGAAGGGTCTGGGGGCTGGGAGTCCAGAATGTGTGAAATGTGATGGTCATGCTACATTTGGCATTATTCAAGGCATTTCAGTCATTTCCTTTGATTTCTTTGAAGTTTACTGGAGTCGGCTTGCAGCATGATTATGTCTAACCCAATCAAATGCCAAATACTAATGATTAAAAGAAACGGAATTGATTACACCTTCATAAAGAAAACAAAAAAAGGAGAGAAAGAAATCAGGCGAGAGAGAGAGAGAGAGAGAGAGAGAGGAGAGAGTGTGCATTGAAACTATTGACTGAACAGATTTTTTTATTGACCTGATATCTGTACAAACTGACAGACAATGAAGTCATATTGAACTAGTTTTTGGAGTTAAGTCTCTCCCTCTCTCTCTCGCTCTCTCCAGTCTCTACTCTCTTGTCAGTTGTCACTGTTCAGTGTTCAGTGCTGCCACTCACCAGCAACCACACCAAGAGCTGATCCTGCTGAAGCACTGTGTGCGTTTCATTTTCCAAACCCGAGCTTGCGAGATCTCCCTTTTCTCTTCCTTTCCTTTCATTAAACTCTGCAACATCAATCCTCGAGAACAAGCACTACCCAGAAAAATATCCAAACTGTAACAAAGATAAAAGTACCTCATTTTCCTCTCCAAACAAAACCCACTTTCTCTGTTACACCACGTGAACCCAAGTTTGTTCCTCTTTCAATGAGTTGGGTTTTCTTCACTCTTTTTCTTGGGGGGGTTGAATGGGTTGCATGTTCTCTCAATTAGCTTCAAAATTTGCCTTTTTTCCTCCATCCCCTCCCACATACCAAATCAAGAAGCGTGATAATGGCAAGCTCACTGTGGTCTCTACTTCTTCATCATCTTCACTTCCCATGCCTGTTGCTGATGACAACTCGCTTGATGTGCTGTTGGTTGATACAAAGAGGGGCAACAAGATTGTTGCCTTCTATTTGAGAAACCCATATGCTCGCCTCACTGTGCTTTACTCTCATGGGAATGCTGCTGACCTTGGCCAGCTATATGATCTTTTTGTGCAGCTTAAGGTTAACCTCAGAGTCAATTTGATAGGGTCAGTTTTTTTCCCATCATTATTTTCCTTTATTATTCAAATTTATGCTTGGAAATGATTAATCCCTTTTTGGTTCTGTTGTTCATTTTGTTTTCTATTTTGCTATTTTTTTTATAAGAAAAACTACCTTGTTTATTGTGTGTTGCTGTCTTGAGATTTACATTTATTTTTCTCCCCACATTGTTTTCCTCTTCTGGGAATGAGGTAGTTGGGCTTTTGGATATGTTATTACTGCATTTTAATAATTAGCCTTTTTTCTTCTACCTGTTATGTACTAGTATATTTATTTTCTATAATTGAAAATAAAAGATAAAAGAAAAGAAATATAAATAACCAGTCATTTTCTATAAAGTCTTCCATATTTATCATTCTATTAATCTTTAGACTACTTTGGAGTTTGGAATCAAAGCAGCTCTCTGTGTTTACCTTTACTTTTTCTTTTAGCCTTTTGCATTTTCTGGAGATCTGGTTTTAACTTTTTCACTTCTGCTACAGTAGTTGGATTCTGGAAAAAACTTTACCCTTGCTTTTGTTCTTCTTCAGCTTTACATTTCTGCTTTTGTTCGCAAACTTGTTTGATTGTTTGTACCTTTTGAGCTTCCTCATCAAACATGTATGCTATTTTGCAGATACGACTATTCTGGTTATGGGGCATCTACTGGAAAGGTATTTTGTCAATTTACTTAAATCTGAATGTGTTTTACAAACTTTTTCTAGATTCTGGTTATGGGTCATCAGTTAATTGTTTCTCGGACCGACTTTTTTACTCAGTTTTACTTGGTTTTGTATTAGCGTCTGCTGCTAATGAACTTATATCTGAATGTTCTAAACTGTTTCCGTTGTATACAAATCACTGTTGGCCGAGTAGGCAATGCAATTTTAACTGGCTAACCTAAGATACGCGCTCTTCTGGTTTGGCTTCTTAGATTAGATTAGCTGAGAAAATCTCATAATGACGCAAACTAACTTTCTTAGTGTTTATTATATCAGCCAAGTGAATCCAACACATATGCGGATATAGAGGCCGTTTATCAGTGTCTACAGTCTGAGTATGGAGTTAGTCAGGAAGACTTGATTTTGTATGGGCAGTCGGTTGGCAGTGGACCCACATTGCACCTTGCAGCTAAATTGCCGAGGCTAAGAGGTGTGGTTCTGCATAGTGGTATCCTCTCTGGCCTTCGTGTGCTCTGCCATGTGAAGTTCACATTTTGCTTTGACATTTATGAGGTAAGGGTTTGTTCCTGGTGATTGTTTCTTGTCGAGAAATGATTAATTTTAGATGCTATGAATGGTTTTTGCCGATGGCATATCAAAATAGTGCCAATGTATCACATTAGTGTGGACTGTTAATGGTACTTATGCTTTATCCAAGCTATTAACAAATGTTACAAAATTGCAGAATATCAACAAGGTAAAGAAGGTGAAGTCTCCTGTGTTGATAATCCATGTACGTTTTTCTTGATCCCATCTCTCGATATAGCAATTCCAAATTGTCTGCTTACATTGTATTCTTTTGGAATATAATGCGATTGTCCATGTTTGAAACTTTTTTTTGATGTTGTGAACAACTAGGGTGAAAACTTTAAGTAGTTATTATTTTCTGCAAGTCCTGTCACCCCTTTTGCTTTTTCATTTTTGATTGGAGTAGCCATCTTAACAAGATTGAAAGAGAGGATAGCATTAGCTGATAGTTCATTCTTCTAAACTGTGCAAGTATAGGACTTTTGGTTATTTGTGTTGCAAATCTAGCAAGAAGATCTAATCCTTTTTTAGGGAAAAAAAACCAAATGTAATAGTATTTTAACCTCCTTTCCACGACCAATTGGAGAATCTTGTTAACCAGATGAGGTTTTCTTATCCAGCTTTTGGATCCTTTTAGCTGAGTTCTTGTTGTTATAATATTTGGGTTAAGTCTTTGCGTTTTAGGCGACCATCTCCACAACAGAAACCTGCTATTCTATGTTTTAGCCACATGAAACCATTAGACCATACAAAGGCCCCTGCACAAGATTAAAACATTATTGGGATTGAAAACAGCCTACTGGCCCTACTCTCATGTGGCAATTATCCAATTGTCTCTCTCTCGCCTCAATTGGTTCTCCAAATTAGTCATTCAGTGGGATGTTCTGTTAGCTCATGAATTTTTGGATGGTTTGATATGTAATAGTAGGTACCTAACCTTAATTTATATACATCATACTACCGAACTATGGCATGTCGTGCTGTGTCAAGGTTTGTAAGACACTTTTATTGTATATAGAGAATTCACAGGAACCAGAGAAAATTTAAGGAAAATCAACACAGAAAAGTTAAAACATAGGAAAATGAAGGGTTAAGATGCTTGATTATATTGTATATCCTTATGTCTGCCTTCCCACTTTGATTGCATTAAAGCATAATTAGAACTTGTCCTGAAGAGTTTTCCATATTTTTCTGTTGTTATTATTGCATGATTCTGGCTGTTGCTATGGATTGGTCGCATCAAGATTAATGAACTATTTTTCTTGAAAGAAATCGTCTTGTCTTGCATTAAAATGATCATTTTTCTGTTAAAAAAAAAATCATTTGGATTCCAGTTGCCTCTCCATTGCCGTTATCCTGAAAAGTTTGGATAAAATTTGTCAGGGTACTGAAGATGATGTAGTCAACTGGCTACATGGAAATGGATTGTGGAAACTGGCGCGGGAACCATTCGAACCTTTGTGGATTAAAGGTGGCGGGCACTGCAACTTGGAGCTATACCCGGAGTACATCCGCCATCTTTGCAGGTTTATCCATGAAATGGAGAACACCACAACCGAAATCCTCCTCAAAAAGATCAGGCAGACTCTTCATCTACCCAAGAGTTCTAATAATACACCTGCCGCTGCTGACAGGTGCTGTAGCTGTAGAATCACTGCTGATTGTTGCTGTAGTTGTAGAATCAAATGCTGGCGACCCAAATGCCCAGAATGTTCATGTCACAGTTGCTTCAAATGCCCAGAATGTCCATTTCACAGTTGCTTCACATGCTTCAAATGCCCAGAATGTTCATTTCACAGTTGCTTCAAGTGCCCATGTCTCCCCAAATTCCCGGGATGCTTGATACCCAATTGCATAAGATGTTGCCGGCGACCCAAATGTCCTGGATGCTGGATACCCAGTTGCTTCAAGTGCCCATGTCTGCCCAAATGCCCGGGATGCTTGATACCCAATTGCATAAAATGTTGCCGGCAACCCAAATGTCCTGGATGCTGGATACCCAGTTGCTTCAAGTGCCCATGTCGCCCCAAATGCCCGGGATGCTTGATACCCAATTGCACAAGATGTTGCAGGCGACCCAAATGTCTTGCATGCTGGATACCCAGTTGCTTCAAGTGTTCATGTCGCCCCAAATGCCCGGGATGCTTGATACCCAATTGCGCAAGATGTTGCCCACGACCCAAATGTCGTGGATGTTGGATACCCTGTTGCATAAAATCTTGTTTACTACCCAAATGCCTGGAATGCTCAAGACCAAGTTGCCGGACGAATTGTTTTCGGTGGCGATGCTGTGCGGGGATACAGTCATAGTGTGAGGAAGGGAAAGCAGGATGGCTGATGGTGATAATATAATGTATGGAGAGTACTGGATTCATTAAGCATCCCCTCTAATCTTTGTGCACTAGTGTACAAACAATGGGGAAGTAATCCTATCTATTATTTGGAGACGGCTTAAATTGTTTTTTTTTTGTTTTTTGTTTTTGGTGTCTGTTCATTCTTGTATTTTTTTTCTCTCTTCTTTTTGATATAGAAGAATGCAATTTAATTAAAATGGGTCTTATGGTGTCAAGGATATCGGGTTAATAAAATACAAAAGTGAAATTAGAAAAAAAAAAGCAGCAATAATATGTGGTTCAGTTTCTAACGATATACGTTCATGAGGGAAAAAAAACACTCAACTATTAAGAGGTTTATGGTACAGAGAAAACATTCAACTGTTAAGAGATAATATAACACGAGTATGAGGAGATATTCACTCTACACTCTAACTTAACTCACTTTCTCTCTGCCTAGCATCTACGGCTCCTTTCCTTTCTTTTCTTCTCTGTTTTTTTCACGCTACCAACACACACCCCTCTCTTTATATTGATATGAAACATAGAACGAGACAAACACAAAAGTAAATAACAATCTTTGACAAACTTGGACGCCGCATGCTTCAAAGGATTTGTGTGCTGAAATGACAGCACTGTGCAATGGAGACTTGCATGCGTGATGGTGATACAGTGAGCTTCTTTCTTTGACTTTCATGGGTATTGACCCATCAATTCTCCTCCACCCCATACTCATAGGAGGAGAATGCAACTTGCTGGTCTTCAGTTGCTGTCCATCTTGGTTATGTCTCAAAATAACTCTAGCTTCTTACGTGTAACTATCTTCGTAAACATGTCTTTTGAATTCTCATTTGTGTGAATCTTTACAAGTTCAATAACTGTTCTTCAATCACCTAGCGTATCCAATGATAGTGCATATCATTATGCTTCGTGCGGAAATGGTACATGAATTTTTACTCAAGTTTAGCGCAATCTGACTCTTACAATGTACCTTGTATTCCTTATGATTAACACCCAATTCATGGAAAAATTGCTTTAACAACAACATTTCTTTACCAGCTTTTGCTATAACAATATACTCTGCTTTTATTCTAGACAAATTAACACATTTCTGCAATTTTGACTCCATGAAATAGCTCCCCATGCAAAAGTAAAAACATGCTCTGAAGTAGATTTTTAACTGTCAAGATCACCAACCATATCTGAATTAGTATAGTCAGTGCCCTTCTTAAAAATGTCACTTGATCTTTGGTTCCCCCATCCCCTACACGAAAAACTGTTGGTTGCAAGTGAGTATTTTGCATCAAGCACAAATTTGATGGCACAATCGAGTGCTACAAAGCTCGCCTAGTGGCAAAGGGTTTCCATCAACAACCCGACATTAACTATGGTGAAACTTTTAATCCTATTGTAAAGCGTGCTACCTTTCGCACTGTCTTTAGTATTGTTGTATCTCATGGTTGGTCACTTCATCAATTAGCTGCCAAAAATGCATTCCTCCATGGGTTGTTGAAGGAGGCCATATATATGACTCAACCCCAAGCTTTGTTGATCCGGCTCTCCCTTATCATGTCTGCCGCCTTAACAAGGCCTTATATGGCCTTAAACAGGCGTCAAGGGCTTGTTTTCACTGCATCAGCTCTTTCCTCATTGCAACTGGATTTCGGCAGAGTTAGGTAGATTCATCTTTGTTCATCTTTTGTCAAGGTGTCCAACTCATCTACCTGCTCCTTTATGTAGACGATATTGTCATAACTGGAATGACTCACGGCTACTCCAGTCTTTCATTGAGAAACTTGGGCAAAGATTTGACATCAAAGATTTTGGCTCTTTGCACTACTTTCTTGGCCTCCGAGTTGAACGTGATTACACCTATCTTTATATGCATCAACTTAAATATGCTTATGGTCTTGCAAAGACATGGTCTTCTCATCTGCAAACCGACAACTACCCCTTTGCAACCAAAAGTTGTTCTCTCTATGACAGATGACATGCTCTTATCCAATCACACAGAGTTTTGAGAATTGGTTGGTAGCTTGCAATACCTCACCTTAACACGCCCGGACTTGACATTTGTAGTCAATACCATATCACAATATATGAGTGCCCCATTGGCGACTCATCTTGTTGCCACAAAACACGTTATGTTAAAGGAACTCTGGATTATGGTCTAGTGTTCTCTCCCCATCAATAGCCTCTACAGCTACACACATACACAGATGTCGATTGGGTTGATTGTCCCGACACACAAAGGTCGACCAACGACTATTTGATTTTCTTGGGCAACACTCTAGTCTCATGGTGTTACAAAAAGCAACCTACTATTGCTAAATCCAGTGCTGAGTACAAATATCATTCGTTGTCTCATGCATGGAGCAAGACTACGTGGCTTTATTACTTACTCTATGGACTTGGTGTTCGTCTCTAGTACCCAGTGCTTACATTGTGATATTCTCCCAGCTGCTTATATGGCAGCAAATCCGATGTACCATGTCTGCACTCGCCACATTGAACTTGATTATCACTTTGTTCAAGAAAAAATTGCTCTTGGTAGCCATCGGGTTCTCTTTGTTCCATTTGTCGATCAACTGACGGACGTACTCACCAACCCTCTTCACAAGCCAAGCCATACTGTAGTGTGTGACAAACTTGTTCAACTGCGGCTGACATGTTTACGGGGGTATTAACGATAGTCTCATCAATCCTAAAATCTCTCCTAAACACACTCAATGGTACAATTATCTCCGTGGAATATTTATCTCAATAGTCTTGTGTTTAGCGAACTGTATCACTCTATACTTAGTAAGAAAATCTCAATAATTACTATAGGAAGAGGTCAACACTGTACTCAGCCTATATATATATTGTATACGTCTCATATGAATGTATTAAACCAATACATTATTTACACAGGAACGTCACAATGATAAGATACCCACAAAAATAATTAGGAATCCCAAAGTGGTAGTGGAGCTGGAGCCGAGGGTGATGGCTGGATAAAGGTGCTAGAGCCCATTGTGAACACATGCATGTAGTTTGGGGTTTGTGTTATATTGATACAATAGAGCATACGCATGCATGTGTAAATATAGAGCATACGCAATACTCATAGTAATCTTGATTTGCATATATACATATATGAATTAGCCTGTAAATTATTTGAAATCGTGTACATTATACTATAACGGCGTGTATTGGGTAAACCGTTGTACGACTGACGAAATTAGGACTTTTTAAAGTAAGTGTCAGTATTTATTTTAATTTAACAAAGTGTCGTAAATATGCAAAAAAACGAGCCACAAATTCACAATGCTTTATTATTAAGCATTGCACTCGAGTTTTTATATTTATTACAATGCTTATAAAGAAAGCGTTGATGATGGCTTTCAATAACGTGTTGCTCCAACCCACATTTAGAGACTGCGGACTTGTGTTGTGTCAATGGAGCAGTGAAGTCATAAATACTCTCGACAATTCAGAGATCAAATTGCGGAGTGCAAGCGAGCTATTGAGAGACTTCACGAGTCTGTTGATTGTGATGATGCTGGTGAGTTGAAGGAGCAACGGATTAAATTATCTTGATTACTATTTCAAGAAGAGACTTTTTGGAAACAGAGATCGAAAGTTTATTGGTTACAAGGTGGGGACTCGAATACAAAGTATTTTCATTCTTTAGCCTCTGTTAGGAAGAAGTCAAACAGAATCTATAGATTGCAACATGTGGGAGGAAACTGGGTGGAAGGACAAGCTGATTTATATGGTGCAGCATTTGATTATTTTCGATCTTTGTTTGAGGTGGGAAGTGGGATGAGGGAGTCAGTGCTGGATTTTGATGTCAACTGTCTTGCGTCGTTGGAGGTAAGTAGTCTACTTATGCCGTTTTCCTCAATCCATGAAGGGTTTAAGGCCAATATCGCTCTGTAATGTTTTATATAAAATTATTGCCAAAGTTCTTGCAAACAGGTTGAAGAGATTATTTGTAGTTTTGATTTCAGATATGCAATCAACCTTTGTTTCAGGGCTCTCAATTACAGATAATGTAATTATTGCATTTGAGGTGTTGCATTATATGAGGAGGACTAGAGGGAGCAATGGAGAAGTTGCTTTGAAGATTGATATTAGCAAGGCTTACAACAAGATCGGTTGGGCTTATCTTCGGGGCAAGCTGGTGAAGATGGGATTTTCCGTTCAATGGGTGAAGTGGTTGATGCTATGTGTTTCTTTTGTCTCTTATTCAATGTCAATGAACGAGGAATTGGTAGGGCCTATTATGCCGAAAAGAGGTATTCGACAAGAGGATCCACTGTCTCCCTATTTATTTATTATTTGCGCGGAAGACCTTTCGGCAATGATCAGGAAAGCGGAGAGGAGAGGGAATATTCATGGTTTTAGGATTTGTCGAGGTGAGCCTCGTGTTTTACATTTATTTTTTGCTGATGATAGTTTCCTATTTTTTTTTAGCATCTATGGTGGAAAGTGTTAATGTTCAAGCTATTTTGACGACATATGAGGACGCATCTGGGCAAGCTATAAATTTTCAAAAATCAGATATCTTTTTTAGTTCGAATGTGGAGGGGCCTCTGAGGGATGGTGTCTCAGGTGTCTTTGAGTTTCTTCTCCCTTGGATACTGGAAGATATCTTGGGTTACCTTCCTTGATTGGTAGAAATAAGAGGACTGTATTTGCTTTTCTTAGAGATAGACTCTGGAAGCGTATTCAAGGATGGAATTCAAGGTGTTTATTGCAAGCTGGTAGGGAGGTTTTAATTAAATCTATTGCTCAGGCCGATCCAACTTATTGTATGAGAGTTTTCCTTCTCCCAATTTCTCTTTGTGATGAGTTGGAAAAGATGATGAATTCTTTTTGATGGGGTATGAAGACGGATGGGGGAAGTAAGTTGAATTGGGTTTGGTGGGAAAAGTTATGTGTGAGGAAGGATGTAAGAGGTATGGGGCTTCGGGATCTAAGGGCCTTTAATTTGGCTATGTTGGGTAAGCAAGTATGGAATTTGATCTCCAACCCAAGTTCCTTAGTTTCCAGGATTCTCAAAGCTAAATATTATCCTAGAGGAGATTTTTTTTCTCGGCCCCATTGGGGTACAATCCAAGTTTTGTGTGGAAAAATATTTGGAGTGCGAGGCTAGTGGTGAGGGAGGGGTGTAGATGGAGGATAGGAGATGGTACTCAGATTAGTATTTGGACGGATCCATGGTTGAGATTGGATTGTCGATTTTTCTTAATTCGCCAGTCATTGAAGGGTTGGAAGAGATGAAAGTTTGCGATTTATGGTGAAGGCCCCTTTTTTGCCAGAGGATGTTGATGCAATTTTATCTATCCCTCTTGAGTCGAGTGAAGGTATTGACACATTGATTTTGCAATATGATAAGAAGGGTGTTTACTCTGTTAAGTCGGGGTATAGGATATGTATGGAGGAGGAGCATATATCTTGGGGTAATAGGGTGGTGGATTGGGCAAAATTCTAGAATTTGGAACTCCCACCTCGTGTGAAAACATTCTTATGGCTTGTGGTGCAATAATGCCTTTCTTTAAAGGAGAGTTTGTTGGTGAGAGGGTTACAAATGGATAACGACTGTGTGATGTGTGGAGATTATGAGGAACATGCTCTTCATTTGTTTTTGGATTGCCCATTTGCGTTGCAATGTTGGAAGGTAGTTGATATGCATCAACTATGCTACGGCTGATTCTTTTGATTACTGGGTGTAAGATCTTTTTCAAGATAATCCTTCAACTGTTGTTAGGAAGGCTATCATGGGTGCTGTTTGGTAACGCTGTGAGGTGCTATGAGGTATAAAACTGTGGTGCCATGAGTTCAAACCCAGTTTAGCTTTTGGCGTCTATAAATTACCCAATTTATGTTATTTACCTCTTATTTTAAAATAAATGCATGAAAATCTACTTAAATCTACCCAATTGCATATGCATTTAATAAATACATTAGAATTCAAATGTACACTTCATAAATTCATTACAAATAACAATTACAACTGCTAAATCTTCTTAAATTAACAAGCGTAAACATCTACTACTGGATGAACAACTCTGTTGCAATCATGTAACGGACTGTCGCCATATCAATATCCTCATCAACCTCCCATGGTCTTCCTACTGTGCTTGACCCATCTAAGCTTGTGCCAGCATCCGTGTTAGTGTTCATATGAATGCTTACATCACCATATGTGGAGGAATCTGCATCCTCTAACTCTTGTAATCGTATAAAGTTATGCAACGCAATACAGGCGACCACGATCTTAACTTGATCTTGGAAGTCATATGAGGGAATTTTTTTTAATATCTGCCACTTTGTTTTGAGCATACCGAATGTGCGCTCAATTACCGAACGAAGGGATGAATGGTAATAATTGAATGCCTCCCGTGGACTAGACACAGCTGCTCTTGTGTGGAAGGTTTGAAGATGATATCGATGTCCCCTATAAGGTGCTAAATATCCAGTTTGGTTCGGATATCCTGAATCAACCAAATAATATTTTCCTATTAAAAAAGCAGTGCATAAGATTATTAGCAAGTCCGCACAATAAAGGTTCAAATTACTAAGTTTAAATAAACGCATGAGATACGTAACTGGTGGAGGGTGAGGGAAGTTAGCATCTTCATTCGCAAGCACTTTAGCAAATATGCGCGAATCATGAGTTGATCCCTCCCAACCCGCACATACAAACAAGAACAACATGTCAAAGTCGCAAACCGCCATCACGTTCTGTGTCACTATATCTTTCCTTCCGATATACCGTGTTCTGTCTTCACTTGACACTATCGCAGGAATATGGGTTCCATCAATGGCTCCTATGCAATCTTTAAAGTAGGGAAAATATCTTTTGTTTTCTGCCACATACCTCGAAACCGTTGAAAATTGGGGATCTTGGGGCTTGACAATATCATCAGCCATCAACAACAAACTTTCCAACACATTATGAAACTGTCTGCTTGGAGTTTCTCCAAAATGTACAATCGATCTCCAACTACTCGATTCCCCGCACCATGAGCTACTGTGTAAACAAACATCCCCACAGTTTCTATGATGCTCAAATTTTCGGATTGTTGGAGCCCATACGTGGATGTGAATTCATTACATAGCTTCCTGAACACCAGTCTATTTATCCTCAAAATGGACACACTCCAACTTGGATTACCGCACAACAGATCAACCATATACTTATGCCCTGTTTGGGCCGATGTCCAAGAAGGTCCTCTCATTTCCGAACCTAAAGACTCACTGGTAGCAGTCATCGCCCCCGCAATAATCGCAAGGTCAACCAAATTATACAAGTCATTTTCATTCGCGATATACAGATCATTTTCATCAGCATTATTATCCATAACCTGATAAAATAATTTCCGGTTAGCTACAATTCAAACTTAACATACATGTTCCTATCAACAACCATACTAAAGCAAATGCATATCTCAACAAAATAAGCAACACTATAAGCCATATTAAAAATAAAGATCCAGAAGGCAATTCACAAAACAAAGTCCAATACAAAAAAAAAGCTTAAAAAATCCCAAACATAGCATTAATAGCTTATCAATATCCTAAACATGTCTAGAAAAAACAGCTCAATAAATCCAAGGTACAAAACTGTCAAAAGTGTAGTAGAAACTAAGCTGGAAAATTCCCAAAAAATAGCTCAATAAATCCAATACAAAACTGTCAAAAGTACAGTAGAAACAAAGCTGGAAAATTCCCAAAATAGAGCTCAATAAGTCCAATACATAACTGTCAAAAGTGAAGTAGAAATAAAGCTAGAAAATTCCCAAAACATAGCTCAATAAGTCCAATACAAAACTGTCCAAAGTGTAGTACAAACTAAGCTAGAAAAATCCCAATACAAAGCTCATAAAACAAGTAAATAAAGTCCCTCAACAAAGTCCAGTAAAATGTAAAGTTCAAGCGAAGTAGTAAAAATAAAACAAACTCTTCATGTCCTCTTTCAATTGTCAGCAGCACCACCCCCTCTTTCTTGAACTTAGCAAGCAGCCAGTTCAGCCGCCAATCCTTGTGGTAGATATTGGTGAAGTACTCACACTTCACCTTATTCTGAAAAAGCAACAGAGCGAAATCCAACAAAGGTCCCCCATTTGCCACCTCTGGAACACTTGCAATTGAATTTGTTCTGCTATTGACAACAGAAACTAACTTGTCTAGTGACGCACTGATGTCAACACGTACATCAGCTGCCTTACGCTTCTTCTTGCCACAGGATGCTGGTGTGAGCGACCTTCGCCTCTGTCGAACTGGCATAATTGGGGGGCTATTTATTTCAACCTCAACATCATTGGTGTTCTCATATTATCTGGGTCTGTGGACTCTCTTGTGCCAGTGGAATCAACCTGAATATTGTCACCAGTGCTAGTTCTCGGTTTGATGCTGAACACTGTCCCGTCGCCTAGATGATGACCCACGTATGTAAGCAAATTCACCGGTCGCACAAAGACCACCAAATAGTAGCTCCAATTGCTCCAAGTTCTTGGGACCTTGAATGCGAAACTTTGCCACTTTCTTTTCTTCCTATATCAAAGGTACAAGGAAAATGGGTCAGACATAATAACAATGAAAATATTAAGGTTATATATGATTAAAGTAATTGTAATGAAACTACTGTGTTCATCTTAATTCTTTGTTCCCACCAGTCATTGTCTACGAGAATGGTATTCCGAGTAGTGTCCCAACCTGTCCTAGTGTCATGAATCTTCAACTTTTGCCACAACTTGTACTCTTTTTTGAGATTGTCCCATTTATTTTTCATCTGGGGTTGATCGTAGCGCTTACCAGTTTGCTCGGCAAAATCGGCCACGATTTTCTGCCAACCTTCCTTGTTGAAATGAGAGTCAGGCCTCCTCCCTGCCCTCACTTGTTCAACATAGAGATTCACAAAAATTCTAGTTTGAGCCGAGTCCCAATTTGCCTTGTCCGAACTTGATTGTGAAGGAGGGTTACTAATAACATCCATAAAATCATAAACAGTAAGAAAACAAACGTAGGCCTAACGACATAACCAACACATTTAATACTGTGAAAAAAAATTAAGAAAGCCTAAGAACAAGAAACCCTCAAGTATGGACATAGAAAAACAACAAAGACAATCCCACTTTCTCTGTCACTAAACAATGCAGCTATAAAGAATCATCAAATCTAACTCTGAAATAACTGCCAATTTGACAATATTTAAAAGCATAAAAAACCAAAACTTTGTCAAGCAGAAACAATCAGAAGCTAGTTAAAACAACTTTATCTTAATTTCATGAGCGTATCTACTGAGAACTGGACTTATTTTGACTATTTTGTGTAGTTCTCTTGGTAATTTTTATGAATTGGACTTCCAAGCAAAGTTGAGTTTGCTCCACAATTGACAATTTTCAATTTTTAGAACCCAATATTGGTTATAAGAAACATAAAGAAAAGCTGGTCATTTATTAAAATTGAGACAATACATAGGAATCGGTCTCTTATTTGTAAGCCAAGCTTGTTGATCACCAACAACTGAGAAAAACTCAGTCCACAGCATATAAAAACCAGTAAGCACACTACCATTGCACAAACTTTACCACACTCCACATTATTCTCTTACACAGAAACTAGTTCAATGAACAACATCTCGACAAAACATTTTAGTCTCCCCGGATTTATGTTATAAGCATACAAGTGCTATACAAGAGATATGAGGGAGACAAAGGTAGTAGATTCGTACCTGACCCTATTCGCACCAGGTGGAGAAGCGGTTGTTCGTCCCTTTGTCCATGAACCCTGTTGAAATCGAAACAAAGATGAGTTGAGAGAGAAGTTGAGAGACGAGTAGAGAGAGAAAGAGAGAGAAAGTGAGAGGGAGAGGCAGATCGGTACCTTTCTATAGGCAGAGGAGAGTGCTCGGCCGCTTGGAGTCGATTGGCGTGAAGTCTGAACTGAGATGCCCTAGCCCCCTTTTTTGATGCCAAACTGCGTTTGTCTAAAGCTGGCGGCAACGTATAGGAACCTGGGTCTCCAAACACGAGCATCTGCGTTGCGTTTGACTTGAACGGCAAACGCTGTTCTAAAATGCTGGGCCAAACTTTGCCCATGGTTTTGTGGAGTATATGGAAGTGCATAATTTGAAGTTTTGGCGTCAAACTAGCCCCAATCCATGGTTATGGTTACCTCAAGCCTTGATTATTTACAAGAGTGGTCTTTGCATAGGAAAGAGTTAGTTCAAGGGCTTCCATGTGGGGGGACAATGTCAAGAATTTGTTTGGTTAAGCCACCTCACTTCATGTTGAAATGCAACGTTGATGCTGTTGTGTGTTTTAATGAAAATGTGTCAAGTTTTGGTATGGTGTTGCGGGATGACGAGGGTCGGTTTTTGAGGTGTGCAACTCATGTGAGGCATGGTAATTTGAGTCCCAAAGAAGCGGAGGCCATGAGTCTTCGTGAAGCTTTGCGTTGGCTCTCGCAACTCCACACTTCTAGGATTATTGTGGAGTTAGATTCCAAACAGGTGGTTGATGCTTTTCATTCGTCTGCTTGTGATTTTTATGAGTTTGGGAGT
Organism: Euonymus europaeus; assembly: GCA_963580455.1. Lineage (NCBI taxonomy): Eukaryota > Viridiplantae > Streptophyta > Magnoliopsida > Celastrales > Celastraceae > Euonymus > Euonymus europaeus. The sequence continues at coordinate 7,412,861 of OY756957.1, read as the reverse complement.
ATTATCAATGATTGTAAGTCTTTTTTTCTGGTGGACAGTCTTATTATGTCTCCTTTGTAAAAAGACAAGCAAATGGAGTGGCTGATACGTTAGCAAAGGTAGCCCGTTTTTATGCTAGCCCTTCTCAATGGCACACGCCTCTACCGTTTTTGGATGTTGTGTTGCTAGTTGGAGTGGGTAGTTCTTGCGCAGGGGGAGAGCGCTCGATGTTGAAGAGAATCATATGTGAAGGGGAGATTGTTGGGAATTCACAAGTGATTGGAGTCTCATATTGAAATAAATATAAGAAAACGAAGTGATTAATATTATTATCTAGATTGGCTAAGAAGCTAATAGGTTAAGTTCATAGTGAGTGTACGTGTGTATGCACACGGACACTCCGCGATCTATTCTCTCAAACAGTTGCATTTTCAAAAGTCCGGGGGTTGTCCGGTTCCTTTTGTGCGGTACTCGACGTTCGGTAATAATATGGGCCATTGGATTATAAAAACTCAATCGAATGGCTCACATTTTTTGGCCCAAATCACACGCCTCTCTCCGTTGACCTCGTTCTTGGCCAAATATGACACAAACCAACAACTGAAACTACAGAGCTTGTCTTCACCTTCGCACCTCCTCCTCTTCGTTTCCTTCTTCATTTTAATATATATTTTAGTTTTCTTTCTTTATTCAGCTACTTTCTATGCGATTGCTTGCGGTGGGTTTATCCTTTGGCCGATTGACAACTTTGATTTGACGTACATGCAGATGATAGATCTATACTTCGATCTACCTTCGAATCTTGATCGGCCTCAAGATCTAGTTGGAAGATCACTCAAATTGACAGATTGATTAGTTTATGATCAGCATGTTATTGGAATGGTGAATTGTAGGCTCGCTATGCAAAAAGTGGCTCCAATTGCGATATACTAATTGCAATTAATTGATTTTGATGCTGAAAATTACTTTAGTATTTTACAAAACGACCACATTTTCATGAAAAATTTCAACTTTGATACAAGCCATGAGATAAAAACAAAATTATAGTTAAAGATAACAGTTGGGTGAAGGGGTTGTTAATAATTATTCCAAAATTATGGAGGGGCAAAAATGGATGAGACAGAATTACAGAAACATTATTTTGTGTAGAATCAAATGGCTGTGATTCAATCTTGATGTATTATATTCAACAAAAAAAAAGAAAAAGAAAGAAAGATAATTTTCTTGCCAAATGTGAAAGGAAATATTTCTCCTATTCACCATACATTTAATTATCTCACTAATTTTAGAAAATAAAATATGTTATTTGAAATTTCACAGCACATTTTTTTTTCTTAAATGAAATTTTAAACACTTTATCTCTTAAAATACATATTAGATTTCGAAAAAAATTACTTATCCAGAATCAACAAGTAAAGATCTATCCAACAAGATTCATCATCGATAGGTTTTATTCAGTCATTTTTAATTACATTATTTTTTGTACTAATATGTGAATTACGTAGGTTCCAATGTTTATTTATAGGTATTGATATGAGCTCGTATATCGATTTTCATATTGTAACCTAAACAATAAGTGTTAAACTCCAAGGGGAACGAATTCCCTAAACCCTAATAGGCTCGTGTATTGGATTTTCATATTGTAACATAAACAATAAGTGTTATAAACTCCAAGGGAAACAAATTCGCTAAACTCTAACGGGCTCGTGTATTAGATTTTCATGTTGTAACCTAAAAAGTTCGGATTTGCTATTCAAATTCTAAATGTCTCAAGTACTAAACCCTAACTAATAAAACTTAACGGGTTAGGGAACCCAACATAATTTCGATAAAAATGCAAAAAATAACAAATATATATCCTATTATCATAGTGTAATAAAATTTCAACTCGAATAAACTGTTTACACATCATATATATGAATTACATTGTGTTTAAAAACAATGAAATTGAAAAAATGCAACAAAAACTATTGACAATGGGTCTTATTAGAAAGATTTTTACGCGCTGGGTTCGAATATGTAATTTTTTTCAAAATCTAACATGTATTTTTAGAGAAAAAATGTTTTAAAATTTCATTTATTAAAAAATAAATAAAAAATGTGCTTAATTGATTTTTGAAAAAGTCCAACATGACCCACCTAAATGGAGTGCCATGTAGACTTGAGTTGAGTTGAGCTATTAAAAGTTGGATTTTATAATATTTTTGGAATAACTTTTATGTTGTATATTAGAATCAATAATATGCATGAGTAGTTGAGATAGAAATTCGTAGTTTGTAATTTAAATTTTAAAAAATTCTACCAACCCTCGTAAATTGATACCGTTCTATTGGTTTTGGTTCATCACATCGGAAAATAATGTACTATATATGCCATAACCACTGAATAATTTCTCAAATTCTTTAACCCTTTTATCTATCTAAAAGAAGTAATTTGAACAATTTAATACCTTAATTAATAGGCGTTCTTGGAGGCCCTATATTTTTTTTTAAAATTTAAATAGTATTATAGTAGTCTCAACAACATTTAAGTCTCATTTAGAAAAAAATAAGCACAATGATGTTCACTCTATTATAACTTTAAATAAAAATAACTGATTTAAACACTTTTTAATTATTTTTCTATGAGAGTTCCATTTTTAGAGTGCCTCTCAATACTCAAATACGCCACTGTCTTAAATGTCACTATTAACTTTCTAGCGAAAATCCATAATCCCCTCCATAAATAGCACATCACATAGGGTTTCTTTTCTGGTGTCAAGCAACCTTACCCATTGAAAACTCCTAATTCTTACATTCTCTCCTTTTCTTTCCTCTCCCAAATATGGTCCGCAAGAAGGTTAACATAGCCTACATAACCGATGAAGCCACCCGAAAATCCACTTTCAGGAAACGAAAAATTGGGTTGATAAAAAAAGTGAGTGAACTGAGCACTCTCTGTGGCATCGAAGCATGTGTGATCATGTACAGCTGCTTTGATTCTGAACCCTGCGTGTGGCCCTCGACTGATGCCGCGAACCAGGTGTTGTGTCGATTCAGGAACATGCCTGAGTTAGAGCAGGGCAAGTCAAGGATGGATCAAGAGGGTTTTCTCAAGCTGAGGATTGGAAAGGCCAACCAAAAGCTGAAGAAACAATGCTTGGCTAATAAAAAGCTGGAGATGACAAAGTTTATGCTTGAAAACCCTACAAGAGAATCAACAGCGCAGAATTTGATGAATGCTAAAGACGCGAACATCCTCAAAAGGATTATTCAGGAGAATTTGGAAGAGATTAATAAGCGTTTGGCTCCCTAAGTGCAGCAGTTATGCATAATTTGTGTGAATTTCTTTATCAAGTATTTATCCTCTGGGGTTTTTGGTTTTGAATAAAGAGGGGTTTCTTGTATTTGATGCATGATCATATATTCATAGAAAGAAATATGGTGGTTAATGTTTTTTTCCCTTTTTTTTTTGGGAACATGTATTGCATGCTAGCTCAATCAATGGAGGATCTGGTTCTAGTTTAATTTTATATATTTGCCAAAAAAGGGACGACTTGTGTGATATATATATAGCCTAATTGTTCATCCTCTACAATCAAATTGTATGGATCTGAAAGGTCCTCAATTTAATTTTCATTTGGAGCAATACTCTTGTTACCATATGCTGAATTTTGACCAAATTCACTGTCATCAGTTGAGAAACTTCTATACTCGTGAGCGGGACGACCCTAATTTAACCTTGTATATATCAAATGCTCAAAGGGCAAATTCTCAATTCTCGATTATAGAAAAAGTCATATGCTAAAAGAGTTATATCTGTGAATCAAGTTCATAGATCTGAAAAAAGACTCCTTGTATTTGATTCAATTTGCCAATAATTCTCGTTGATAATTTATTAATATGACCACCAAAAAACTGGAAATTATATAATGCCTCCTCAATAGGATGATGACACGTTTCATCATGACTGACGAGCTTGAGGAAATCCACATGTCCTCCTAGTAAGACTTTTCCCGCCACCTAGATGGTCATCCGTCATCAACTAAGTAATCAGATGATCAAAACACCTCGATCCACTGAGGAGTTCTCACCACCAAAAAGGAAGAGATCAAGAGGGGACCTCTATTCAGGTAAAAATCTATCACAATTCCAATTTTTAACTATTAGCTAACGAGAGAGGCCTTGCAAACCAATTTAGGCATCAAAGTATATATCCCGTCAAGTACATATTGAGGATCTCATAGTTTATCTTTTTTGAAAACACGACCTAGTATTAAAAACTCGCGCCAATTAATTTGCGCGTTGCACACAGACGCATAATTATAAAGTGTCATTAATCGACGACGCTTTTCTTCTCATACGCTGACATAACTTTTATTTATTTCCTTTTAGCGATGCTTTAAGTTAGCGTTGTTGATTAGAATGAAGGACGATAATTCATAATAAAGCGTCATTGTATTTTTCATTTCACGACGTTTTACATGTAAGCGCAGTTATTAATTGATTGATTTTTTGATACAAGCTCCATGAAATAAAAACAAAATTATATATAGTTAAAGATAACAATTGGCTGAAGGGTTAGTAAATAATTATTCCCAAATATTATTTTGTGTAGAATGAAATGGCCGTGATTCAATCTTGGACGTTACAATCATTCAACAACAACAAAAAAGAGAGATAATTTTCTTGCCAAACGTGAAAGGAAAGCCACACAATTAACCATCTCACTAATTTTAGACCCTCAATATTCTCCCCAGCCATATTTCAATCCATCTCAAATATAACATGTTTTTATGGCATTCATTGTGTCACAAACATTTATTAGGCTAAAATTATCCTTTGTGGAACGTTAATTCTTCATTAAATAATTTTAATCTAGAATACCAGAACTAATAAGGTAGCGCTAATTTATCAACCGCGGGTAACAATATATGGGTAGTTGAGAATGAATATATATATTATAATTCAAAATTCAAAAAAATATACCAATCCCCAGTAAATTAACACCCATAAATTGACTCCATTCCATTGGTTTTGATGCATCAACATCAACAAATATTGAATAATTTCTCTAATTCTTCAATCCTTTTACCTATCTCAAAGGGGTATTTTGAACATTTTAATACCTTAAATGTCACTATTAACTTACTAAAAATGACAATATGCAAAAATCCATAATCCCCTCCATAAATAGCACACCACATAGGGTTTCTTTTCTGGTCTCAAGCAACCTTACCCATTGAAAACTCCTAATTCTTACGTTCTCTCCATTTCTTTCCTCTCCCAAATATGGTCCGCAAGAAGGTTAACCTAGCCTACATAACCACTGAAGCTACCCGAAAATCCACATTCAGGAAACGAAAAATTGGGTTGATAAAAAAGGTGAGTGAATTGAGCACTCTCTGTGGCATCGAAGCATGTGTGATCATGTACAGCTGCTTTGATTCTGAACCCTGCGTGTGGCCCTCCATTGATGCCGCGAACCAGGTGTTGGGTCGATTCAGGAACACGTCTGAGTTAGAGCAGGGCAAGACAAAGATGGATCAGGAGGGTTTTCTCAAGCTGAGGATTGAAAAGGCCAACCAAAAACTGAAGAAGCAATGCTTGGCTAATAAAGAGCTGGAGATGAAAAAGGCTATGTTTGAAAACCCTATAGGAGAATCATCTGTGCATAATTTGAAGAATACTACGGACTTGAATGTCCTTAAAAGGATTATTCAGGAGAATTTGAAAGAGATTGATAGGTGTTTGGCTCCCTAGTTAGTGCACCAGCTATGCAAAATTTGTGTTTTCTTTATCAAGTATTTATCCTTTAGGGTTTTTGGTTTTGAATAAAGAAGGGTTTCTTACTTGTGTTGCTAGAAGAGACCAGGTGTCTCCCTCTTAGCCAAACATAAACCGACTATGATTCATATGATAACATCCCCCGCAAGTTGGACTGTGGGCATTCACCACGTTCAGCTTAGAAAATAGAGCATGAAACTACACAGTCCTAAGGGCCTTGGCTAGCAAATCACTGAGTCATTTGAGAAATCGATACTTGCCTTTTCTCTAACAAAATGACAGTCTAACTCTATGTGCTTGGTGTTGGATTAGTAACTATGTGAATTACGACTAGATATATTATCACAAAATGAAGATGCTGATATTCAAAAGGGAATTCTTAACTCGGAGAGGAGAGATGTTATCCCTACCATTTCACTACAAGTTGTTGGCATTGATCGATATTCAACTTCAGTTGATGATCATGAGATAATAACTTCTTTTTTTAAAGACATTTCCATGAGATAAAGACATTTTCAAGAAATATGCAATAACTTGTAACTGATCTTCTTATATCAAGACAAGATGTCCAATCAGAATTGCAATAGTCTAGTAAATCAAAGGTCGAGGATGAAGGAAAAAGAAATCCATTCCCTAGTGTTCCTTTAAGAAATCGACGGATCTGATAAACTCCTTTCATGTGATCCTCCGTCGAAGATTGCATGAATTGATTGACGACATTAATTGAGAAAGCTATATCAAGTCTTGTGATTGTAAAATACATCAACTTTCCAAGAAGCCTGCGATATGTTTCTGGATTTGTCAAAGCAACACCTCCAGCAGTCAAGTATTTAACATTTTGTTCCTTAGGAGTTCTAACAGGCCTAGCATCTATATAGTATTGCATTGAGATATAGCCATACCTTGTTGAGAGGATCGGACCTCGAGGCTTAAGAAGTACTTTAGCCTTTCAACTAAGTGTTGGAAGCAAATATATTAGCACACTTCTAGAATCTTAAATTCACACAAGTAGGAAAATGAACTCAAGATCGATCTCTAATTTTTCTCTTAACTTGAAACAAGGATTACAATGTGATATTTATAATACTTAAGAGATAATTCTAGATACATAGATCAAAACAACAATTAATTCGCACAAACTTTCATAAACAAAACCTCTTGAGTTTCCTCACTTCTAGAGAACTTCAAAACCACATTTATTTTTACGGAAAATCAAGTTTAGTTTTCAACACCCCCTCGTAAACTTGATTTCTTCACAATTCCAAGCATCATTCGTAATTTCTGGAAAATATCATGCTTGTGTGGTTTGGTAAATATGTCCACCACTTGATCCGAGGACTTCACAAACTTCAGATCAACTTCTTTATTAGCAATGCATTCTCGAATGAAATAGAACCTTGTGTCAATATGCTTGCTTCGATCATGAAGTACTGAATTCTTTGCTAAATATTGAGCTCACTTGTTATCAATCATAATTTCTGTGGCTTCAACTCGCTCTAGATGAAGCTCTTTCAACAATCTTCTCAATCAAATAGCACGACTAAGCACAAGAAGTAGCTGAAACATACTCAGATTCACAAGTAGATAATGTGACTATAGGCTGCTTCTTCGAACACCAAGAAATTGCATTCTTTCCCAATAACACAAACCCAGTAGTGCTTTTTCTATCATCAATATCTCCAACAAAATCACTATCACAAAAACCCATCAAATTAAATTCTTCTGAAAAAGAATAAAGGATTCCATAATCAAGAGTACCTTTAAGGTAACGAAGAATCATCTTGACTGCTTTCATGTGAAGCTCAAAAAGGGTTTACATGAAATGACTTACTATGCCAACTGCAAATAAGATATCAGGTATTGTGCAAGCCAAATACCTTAGACTTCCGACAAGAATTTTAAACAAAGTTGGATCTACACATTCCTGACCATCCATCTTTGAAAGTTTTGTACCACTCTCCATAGAAGTATTAACTAGCTTGCAGTCAAGCATTTTGAATCTTTTAAGCACCTCCCTTGCATAGTTTTCTTGAGTGATAAAAATACCATCCTCTAGTTGCTTCACTTCAATACCCAAGTAATAAGACATCAAACCCATGTCACTCATCTCGAATTCTTGAGTCATTGCACTTTTGAACTCTTCAAACATGCTTGGATTATTTCCTGTGAAAATAAGATCATCCACGTAGATGCAAGCAAATAAGAAATCTTCATTTACCTCTTTCACATAAAGAGCATACTCATGTGAGCATCTAGAAAAATCATTCTCACAAAAATACTTACCAATTCAACTATTCCATGCTCTTGGTGTTTGCTTGAGACCATACAAAGCTTTCTTTAGTCTCAATACCTTATCTTCTTAGTTTTTGATCACATATCCTATAGGTTGCTCGATATAGAATTTTTCTTCAAGATTGCCATTCAAAAATGTAGATTTGGCATCCAATTGATGAATCTTCCAATGGTTCTGGGCTGTTAGAGAAATCAATAAACGAATCGTCTCCATGTGAGCAAGGGGGGAAAATATCCTCTTCATAATCAATGCCTGTCTATGCTTATACCCTTTTGCAACGAGCCTTGCCTTGTACCTCTCCACTTCATCATTTGCATTCTTCTTGATCTTGTACACCCATTTGACTCCAATTGCTTGATAACCACTCAGAAGAGAAATTACTTCCCAAGTGTCATTCCTTTCAATGGCTTGAATTTCTTCATTCATGGCTTGAATCCACTTATTTTCTTTGACAACTTCTTCAAAATTCATTGGCTCAACATCTGTAAACAAACAAAATAAGTTTGTTTCATCATTAATATCATTAATTGTTCGGTAACCTTAAGGTATCACACTTGTATTTGAACTCGAACTTGCAGAAGATGTATATATTGATGAAAGTGGTGAATTTGGAGGAGTAACGAGATTTTGAACTTCTTGAACAACCTCCTCTTCTTCTTCAAAATATGGAAAGAAATCATAAGTTCCTTCCTCTTGAGAACTCCAATTCCTTGATGCTTCCTCATCAAACTGCACATCTTTGCTAGTCACAATTTTTGAATTGATTGGATTGAACAGCTTTTAACAATTTGAATTTCCATCATAGCGAATGAAAATAAATTTCTCACTTCGATCATCGAGCTTGGATCTTTTTTGCTCAGGAATATTCACATAAAAATGGATCCAAACACCTTCAAATGTTATACCCTAGGCTTCCATCCACTCCATGCTTCTTGAGGGGTCACATTCTTCAAGCTCTTTGTTGGATTGCGATTTGAAAGATAAACTACACGTGCAACAACTTCAGCCCAAAAATCATTTGGCATAAAAGCTTTTCAACATAGTTCTTACCATATTCAGAATTGTACGATTCTTTCTCTCGGCTACTCTATTTTGTTGGGGGATGCAAGCACTGCCATAAGACAACAAATTCCATGCAACTAAAAAAAATCGTTAGAAGTAAATTCTCCACCCCTATTAGTTCTTAAAGCCTTAATCTCAAAGCCACTTTGTTTTTCAACCAAGGCTTTGTACTTTTAAAAGCTTCAGACTTCTTCTTTAAAAAATATACCCAAGTCTTCCAACTATAATCATCAATAAAGAGAATAAAATAGGAACTTTTACCGAGTGATGAAGGATTAATAGTACCACAAACATCCGAATGAACAAGTTGGAGTGGATCTTGAAAGAGATTGCTTCGGGAAACTCTTTTGTGAATGTTTTCCAAGTAAGCATGCTTCACATAATTGCTATGGATGATCAATAGTTGGGATGATCTTCACCATCTTCTTTTCTCCCAAGGCTTTAAGTGCTCCAAAATTTAGATGGCCAAATCTCATATGCCAAATCCATAAAGGATCTCTAACACAAGCTTTCAAACACATGGCCTCTACATTTTGTAAATCCAACAAGAATATCCTGTTGTTAGTCCTATTCACTTTGGTAACAAGTTTATAATCACATCTCAAAGCCAAGGAGAACGACATTTCATGATAATTTTACATCCATTCTCCAGCAATTGCCCAATACTCCAAATATTTCTCTTCAACTTTGGAATGAAATAAACATCATGAAGAATCTTATGACCATCAGATTTTGTCTGGAATAAAATTGTATCTTTCTCTTTGATCTTCACATTTGTATTGTCTCCAGAGCGCACATTCCCCGCTACACTGGTTTCAAGTTCCGTGAATTTGTGTTACTATCCATGTCATGTGATTGTGAGCTCCATTATCAAGATATCATATATTCTCATCACCTTTGTGCTCATATTTTATAGAAAGGAGTAATGTTGCCTCTTCTACATCCTCTTTGAGTTTAGCCAAATGGATCTCATATTCTTCTTTCTTGGAGTAACACTCTCAAGAGTAATGACCATACTTGCCACAAGAATAACATTCAACTTGAGCTTTATCATTTCATCTTGTATTATAGAAATTTCCTCTACATTTTCCAAGGCCTTTTGCCTCTGCCTCTTTGAAATCTGGTTTCATGGGTAGATTTTGTTTATATCTTTGTCTCCGTTGACTTTGACCACAGCCACGGCCATGTCATTTTCCTCTTCCACAAACTTGACCTTTTTCAAATATATCCAAAGAATCTTCTTTGGATTTCAAGGTCAATTTCCCTTGCAAAGCTTGCTCCATAGGCTCGTGCTTGCCACGATTCATTCTCTCGTCATGACCTCATAGTGAAACACTTTATTGATCAACAATCATGGTGTCCCAATCCTTGGATTCTTCAATAGCCACCGCCACAAGATTAAATTTTGAGTTTGTAGGCCCCAATTTTTTTTCAATGACTCGAACATCTTCAATGGTTTCACCTAACCTCTTCATTTGATTCGCTAAGTTTTGGACTCTTGTGAAGTAATCTGAAATAGATTCTCCATCCTTCATCAAAAGCATTTCAAACTCAGTCCCTAGAGTTTGAAGATGCACTTTCTTCACTTTGTCCACTTCTATAACTGAATTTCAGAGAGTATCCCAAGCTTTTTTGGATGTATTCTCGTTGGCAATATTTTCATACATTTCTTCATCCAATCCTTGATGGATGATAATGAGTGCACTCTGATCTTTCTTCCTCTCTGTCTCCAGGGCATTATTTTAGGCTTGAGTCAAATTTGCCTCATTTTGAGGCTCTACAAAGCCTTTGTCAACAACATCCCACACTTCTTGTGAGCCAAGAATGGCCTTCATTCTAATTGCCCAATTCTCATAATTCAACTTGATAAGTTATGGATAATGAAAGGATATAGATGCTACTCCCTTTGATGCCATAACCAACGGCTCTGATACGAATTTGTTGGAGCAAATATATTAGCATACTTCCAAAATCTTAAACTCACACAAGTAGGAAAAGGAACTCAAGATCTCTGATTTTTCTCTTAACTTAAAACAAGGATTACAATGTGGTATTTATAATACTTAAGAGATAATTCTAGATACATAGATCAAAACAACAATTAATCCACAAAAACTTTCATAAAAAAAATCCCTCGAGTTTCCTCACTTCTAGAGAACTCCAAAACCACATTTATTTATTTTTTTGAAAAATCATGTTTAGTTTTCAACATTAAGGTCCTTGATTTTGAAACATGATTGGAGATATTTCTTCACAGCTACAATCATTTCAGAATCTTCCCCACTAATAATCATATCTTTAATATGGAATAATCATTTCAAGACTGATTACAATTGAAAGCAAGAATAGCGGAGAAAATTTTCTCATTCCATCAAAGCTTGTTTCAAATAATAAAGTAATTTCTTCAAATTGTGAACCAATCTATTGAACTGCTGATAATATCCAAGATGAGGATGCATATATACTTCCTCATATAAGTCACCGTGAAGGAAAGCATTGTGCACATATAATTGATGTCGTACCTCCCATTTGCAAGCACATGTTATTGCCAAGAAAATTTTGAAGGTAACAATCTTAACAATGGGAGAAAATGTTCCATTATAATCATATCCTTCATTTTGATTGAATTTTTGTCTCACTAATCGTAATTTATAATTCTCAATAGATCCTTCTACCATGGAAGGGAAACCAATCTCTAAGTGCAATTTGCTTCCAAGGATATGATCTCCTTTTCCATAGCATTTAACCACTCTAGATACTCAACTGCCATGATCGAAAAATCTAGTAGGTTATGATGAACACATATGGAGTAAAGAAAATGTTTATAAGAAGAGGGAAAATTAGCAAAGTTGATATACTTATTGATCAGGTAACGATAGAGATAACCCTTGTCCGCTTGAGATGAGTAGGAATGTCAAGCCTGAGATTAATAAAAGTATTTATTCCTTTCCAATGAAAACTTATTTTTCTAAAATATAATGTTGTGTGCATATTTTCAAATATTCCATATAGTAAATGATTTGGTGTGTAGAGATCGTCTTACACATAAAAGATTAGGTCATTAGTGAAGGTACGTAGTGGAATGACCAAGAGGATGCTCTGATTGACAGAGCACATGAAATGCCAGATTTAATTTTTTTTATCTGATTTTAACACATCAATCTAGATGTTTACCTTCAAGATATCTCTGGTTTGATCTTGGTTCAAATACTGCAAAAAAAGAGAGTAAAAGTGAATGACCTATTCTTCTTCGTTTATGAATCACACGACTATAGGAACTTGATCACGAGTTGAACAGCTCCTGTTAATCACGAACCTAACAGATCCTTCTGATCACGAACCAAACACAACACACACACATAAAAAACTCGAGGCTAGATGTCTTACGTTGTGCGACCTCATTTCAGGAAGTCGAACTCAGATGTGAGGGCTTTTGACTTAGGGTTTTGGGTTTTGTTTTTTAGGTTCTCCAAAAAAGTATAAACCCCAGACACTAAGATTCCTTTATATAGCGGCACAATAGGGACCTCATAGCAAATTTGTTTCAACTTAATACCAAATTTAAAATTCGGACTAACATAATCTACCTTTCTTATTTTGGTAAATTACAATTCGCTCCACTAAATAATTGCAATGATCTCAAAACATATTTTGAGCTATATATTAAATACTTATTTAACTCTAAATGTTAAGAAAATTGATATCTAATTTATAAATAAAATTAATGACAATTTAATTTATAAATTATGATACCTTGAACTCATTTTTTAATTGAGTTCCTTGCAATCGAAAGAGCTCCTTCCAAAACTTACTCACAAACACTTTGTCCCGATCACTCATTATGGACTTGGGTACCCCATGATGTTTAATCACTGTATCCAAAAACACTTGAGCCAAAGTAATAACAGTGAAAGAGTGTCGTATGGCTACAAAATGGAACACATTTGAAATGGGTAAAGCCTCTACAAAATACATAGTAAGCTCGGCCCAAATTTTCTCTAGTACAGGAAGAGGCTGAAGTAATCTAGCATATTGAATAGTTTTATACTTTTTTTGTTGACAAACATCACACTCTGTTATGTATTGTTTGAAAAAAGGTCGAACTCCCGACCAATAGAAAGTGCAAAGGACCCGCTAAATTGTCTTATTGTAATTCTCGTGACTGGCCAGCAGAATATCATGTAGTTTGTGTAATATTTTTTCTCTCCAAGGAGAAGTAGGACTTAGCACCAGCTGCCCATTGTACACCAACATGTCTTCCTGGATAGAATGATCTCTATCCAAAAAATTTGACTATTGTAGTTTAGCCTTCCTCTCAGGAATCTACGAGTCCACCATTAAATCCTTCTTAAGATCTGTGAACCAATCATGTACATCACAAGAACGAGTACCAAATTCTACCTCCTCATCTCCACGACGAGATAAGGCATCTACCGTCACATTTTCAGTGCCACGACTTTACTCAACGAAAAAATCATAACCCAATAACTTTGTAAGCCATTTTTGTTGTAAAGGAGTATGAGCTCGGGATCCCAAGAATCTACATAGGATCCAAATTTGAGAATTGTGAACATAATTGATTGAGTAATACACCATTGCTTAAGGTTGTGCGATTGTCGGCTTTCTAATTCATATGCTTGTCTTAGGAAATTCTTAGGGTACACTAACCAAGACTCCTATGATAAGAATTTTTTTTTGGGCTGTACCAAATCCAGAGTCGTTGCTTAGGAAAGTCAGAATTAGGAGAGTCGAACCAAGGTCTCTTGATTGACAACTTTAAATTGTGTGATTGTGTATTAAATTGTGTGATTAAGTGACAGTAGAAAAACAACACCAATCCAGGCTAGATCTCTCCAATTTGATTTATTAAGAATTTGGCTGAGTTCTGTCGTCTTTCATAATCTGAATTTTCTACAATTTGTTTGAGTTGTTGTTATTTTACTTGCTTGGTAATTGCTTCAGTCTCTGTGGATTCGACCCTACTCACTTTCATACTGTCTCACGATGTGTACACTTGCTATTGGATAAGACACGTCAGTATTCAATATTGCAGGTTTAACTTGTGATATTTTATATCGACCAAAGACCAAGAAAATCCTGGAGGGCTGTGATTGAAGTTGGTGAGTACAAAATGCACTTACGTTTATGATGTTAAATACCCGATCTTTATGAGGTTTCTAGCACAAAATACTGTCCAAATGTGTGATTTAATGATAGGTATAGCTGGATGCTAGTTATTTGGGAAAGTTGATTCTGGGTGGAAAGTGAGCCAGCGTGACCGCGAGTTGAGAGGTTTGCAGAAACGGGCCGGCTGACATGGCAGTAGGGACAATGTCTCTTTAGGGTTAAAAGACTAAACCCTAGGGACTGAAATTGATTGCAGAAATTCTAGAACACAGAGGGTAGAGAGGAGGCAATTCCAAGAGTGGCGATTCCTTCTTTCCCCCATTGATTCAAACATTGATATTGAGTATTTGTTGCCTTTTATTATGGATATGTGTAACTAATTACTTATTAGCTAGGATTTGGTACTTTCTTCTATCGAAACCTTTGTGCATGAATTTGATTCTTGATTAGACTAATTTAATTCATTGTTCTTTGGATTGATTGTGATTTCCTATTGTTATGTATGCCTGATCAACATCATAATATTTAGGAATTGTTAGTTGAACATATACGGCTGGCCATGACTCGGTGTTTGACGAAGTAACAATAACTTGTTTTGCGATTCAGGTTAGAGAACATTGAACATAAACTAATTGGGTATAAATTAATATCATAGGTTGTGCTATTGCCGATTTCCACGTGTTGATGCTTATCTTAGAATGTTCTTAGGAGAGACCAAACCAAGACGTCTTTGATAAGAAAAGATCTTGAGCTAGACCAAAGTCAGGATTGTTGTTTACGGATGTCTAATTGATCGAGCTGGACCAAAGTCTTTCAATTGACATAGTTAAATTCTTAATTTGTGTAATTGATAATTGATATGTGTGCACAAGGTGGATGTAGGTAAAAGCCAAATCCAAGCTAACTCTCATTAATTGTTGAATTCGTAATTTAATTTAAGTTTGCACTATTGTTTGCTTTATAATTGGTTATTAACAGTCCCTATGGATTCGATTCCTTTCACTGTTACTGCTTTGCGACCGTAAACTTCTGATTGAGTAAAACTTGTCGAGATTTATTGTGATCATAAATTGTCGACCAGTGAGGGTCAATCTAACATGCATTGAATTTTGGCTGGATTCGCTGCCATACCTTCCGCTGAAATCACATTGCCCAAATACTCCACTCTGGAAACCCCAAAGCTGCACTCTGATGCTTTCACAAACAAGTGATGTTCTTGCAATCTTGAAAACACCAATTCCAAGTGATGCAAATGCTGCTCCTAATAAGAGCTATATATTAAAATATCATCCTGGAAACCATCACAAATTCTTGAATATAAGTACGAAAACTATATTCATGAGGTGTTGAAAAGGATCCGGCGCATTCGTTAAGCAGAACGACATAATGAGAAATTCAAGGTGACCATCGTGCGTTCGAAACGGAGTTTTAAAATATAATGATCAGCTATTCTAATTTGGTGATAACCTGCCCTAAGATCTAACGTGGAGAACAATTTAGCACCATGGAGTTCGTCTAGCAATTCATCAATAATAAGAAGGGTAAATGGTACAGAACCCCCTAAAGTATGGTTTAATTGAAAAAAACCCCCAAATTATGAAAAACTGGATATAACCCCCCAGACGTTTGTTGACCGTCTGAGATGACGGTCAACCCACGCGTTTAGCTCACTTTTAAAGGTTAAAATGTACAGAGCCCCCTAAAGTATGATCTAATTGAAAAAAACCCCCCAAATTATGAAAAACTGGATATAACCCCCCAGTTAGCCACCAGGTTCGTGGTTGATGTGGAACCAAACAGTCCATCATTGGTTTCAGCTCCACAGATTCATCATGTCAGTCCACCTCCTAGCAGTCCGCCACCAGGTTCACCTCCACATAGGGGGATAAATGCTATTAGACTAAACTATAGGAGTGTATTGACAATGACAATAACAATAACAGTGAGACTAAACTAACAGTCAAAGTCAGCATACAACATGTCCAAAATACATCTAGAATTACTTCATGTCCCATTGTTGGTGTTGGCATGAATAAGGGTGCAGTATTATCTGGTGGACTGTGAAGATGAATATGTGGAGGTGAACCTGGTGGCGGACTGTCTGGAGGTGGAGTGCATGATGAATCTGTGGAGGTGAAACCAATGATGGACTGCTTGGTTTCACATCAACCACGAACCTGGTGGCTAACTGGGGGGTTATATCCAGTTTTTCATAATTTGGGGGGTTTTTTCAATTAGGTCATACTTTAGGGGGCTCTGTACATTTTACCCTTTAAAAGTGAGCTAAACGCGCGTGGGTTGACCGTCATCTCAGACGGTCAACAAACGTCTGGGGGGTTATATCCAGTTTTTCATAATTTGGGAGGTTTTTTTCAATTAGGTCATACTTTAGGGGGCTCTGTACCATTTACCCTAATAAGAATTGGATATTTGTCCTTGATGGTGACTCGATTAAGTGCACAGTAGTCTACATAAAACCTTCATGAACCATCCTTCTTGCGAACTAACAGAGCCATAGAAGAAAATGGGTTGTTGGAAGGCTGAATAATTCTGGTTTGAAGCATCTCCTGAACCAACCGCTCTATCTCTGCCTTTTGAAAGTGGGCATAACGGTAAAGAGGAATTTGATGATTGATTAAACAGACCGGGTAATTCAGTAGGCTCCTCAAAAATATTTTGGAATCGATGAAGTAGAGCTTGCAGAGAAGACCCCAAGGAGCTATCAACAGTCACCTGAAAAGAATGTGCACTCAGAGACAAATTGTGCTCAAATGTGACAGCTGAAACAGGGGACAATACAAAGCCTAAGGAATCAAACCCTTTTAACAACTTGCCTGCCTGAGGAGCCTCTATCAACGTAATAGGATTTGTGTTTTAGCCTGTAATGGGCACACGCCTACTCACACCCTCAAATTGGATCAATAAATTATCAAAATCCCACAACACTGTGCCCAGCTTTTTCAACCACGCCATGCCCAAGATAACATCACAACCTCCCAGCTTCAAAATAAAGAAATTTCCCACTCTCGCATATTGTTGAATACAAACTGTCGGTGCAAACACCTGGCCAGTACTACACATTTTCCCACCATCCGCAATGCACACTTTCAAATTAGACTCGTCCTTTGATTTGCTTCCCAATTTGGCTATCACCTGCGGATGCAAAAAAAAAAAAGTGTACTACCCGAATCAATCAAGGCATTGAGAGGTTGATTTTTTATGTAAAGATTAACCCGCTTGGTTTAGGGGGTCACAGATCTCTCCATGGCTTCAATGAAAATCTGAAGTAATGCCAGCTTTGTTATCTGAATTGCCACTTCTATAATAAGCGAATAAGAAGTCTCTGAAGTCGTGTCCTCCCCCATCAACTTCTTCTATCAAAAATAGTGTCTTCTATTTACACTTATGGCCGACCACCCATTTCTCATCACAATTATAACACAACTGCTTCTTCTTTCGCTTTGCCATTTGTACTAGTGACAAGATCTTTACTGTCGGCAACCTGGACGGGTTCTTTGCTTCCTGTGCCTTGGGTAAGACCTTCGCAAAAGTTCTACTAGTATGAGACTTACCACTCTTCCAAGTAACCTAATCCTCCATCAACCACGCCAATCCAATGGCGGAAATTAAAGGAGAAGGCCTCACACCTTGACTTCATGCTGAATTTCCCCCTCCACAAGACCATCTGGATACCAAATGATACACAATAGATGCCAGTGAAGACGTCTATCAGTATTGATGCAAGAAAACTACTGAATGCAAGAAAACTACTGAAAGAAAAGTAAATTAGGTTTTTTTTCAAGATCCCCTTATAACAACCACAACCCACATATAAAACCCCACCATAGGAACTAACTTAGAAAAAATAAGGCAAGGCCCAAGCCCAATCATTGCACCTAACCTAATGGCCGCCCTAACATTGTAATTCATAATTAAAAAAGACATAATTATCTTTCCAAATATGAAAGGAATATTTTTCCAACTCACAATTTAATTTGTCTCACTGATTTCAACCTATCTAAAATATACTAATTTTTTCTTTAGCGTTACTCGGCATTGAATTTACTTATTTTTCCGACTCGCAATTCTTGTCTCACTAATTCCAACATATGTAAATATATCAATGTTTAAAAAAATTCAAACTAACACACAATTTTTAAACAACATATGCTAACATTTAATGCAATATTTTAAAATCGATTACCAAGCAAAGCCGTAATTATACAGCCAAAAAATATGAACGAAACTATTTTCCAACTCACAATTTAATTTTTTCACTAATTTCAACCTTTCTAAGTATACAAATGTTTTTTAATGGCATTATTTATATCAAAAATATTAGTTTGAGTAGGTAATACACCTTAAATATAATTACACTTGACCATCATTTTTTTCGACCACCTAACCTGTATCCAAAAGGATATTTTTGATCAATAGTGACTATTGGCTTTCCATAGCTGAGACTATGCAAAATCAGATTTAGAATCCCACCCAAGTCCCCCTATAAGAAACGTGGTTCATCAAGGGTTTTCTATTCACAAACAATTGCAGCGCCCTTCTCAAAACCCATACAACTTCTCGTTTCCTCTTTGCCAATATGGCTAGACTGCCTAGAAGGAAGGTCAGTCTGACCTATATTGCTAATGATGTGGTGCGAAAGGCCACCTTCAGGAGGAGGAAGAAAGGGTTAACAAAGAAAGTAGATCAGTTGATCGCTCTCTGCGGCATTGATGCCTGCGCGATTATTTATAGTCCTGATTACAACCAGCCAGAGGTTTTTCCCTCCGCTGATCGCACCCAAGGCGTGTTGTCGCGGTTTCAAAATTTGTCGGAATTCGAAAAAAGTAAGAATAAGATGGATCATATAGACTTTCTCAATCAGAGGATTGAAAAGACAAGAAGCCAGCTGCGGACAAAACAACATAAAACTAACAGGGAGCACGAAATAGCCAGTCTCATGTCCAAATCTATGAAGGCCAGAGGAATTCCCTCAAATGTAAACCGAGTGGACCTTGCTGCCCTTCGATCGCTCGTCGAGCAAAATCTAAGTCAAGTCGACGAAGTTCTTCTCAAGTACCATAACAAAGATGCGGATCATCCTACATCTCCATGATTAGTGCAACTACTGTTCACAAAAAAGCTTTTATGCTTCAGTGTCGTGTTATTTTCAAGTCATATAGGATCTAAAAAGCCTATGCATTTCTCTTTCCATATTGGAAAAAATTATTCTTTTATGGATTAATTGTTGCTATGATACTATTTTTTTTAGTGATCGAAAATAACATTATACAAATTTATCATTTAAAGATAATGGCCGAAAATTTGCTTGACCTAAACAATATCAATTAACACAAATCCCAAGAGCCCAAATGAGTCGTTACTCGTCGGGATCATCATACACTGTCCAATTCCATGATCGTTAATCCCAAGCTCACAAAAATCCCGGTTGACCAAGACTCCTCAAGGCCCATTTATCCTCGTTAGGAATGAATGCTCTATTTGGACTTACTGTTACTGTTCATACACATGCATATGCATAGAGTTGTCTCCCGCCTTCTCATCTTATCACCTATCCTCGTCTTCCTCAAGCTTATAACCCTCATAAGCCAACGACGACTTGACTATTAATCAATTAAATATCATATTTGAGCCCTTACTTGCCTAAAATGACACGATCTACAAATGATACATCTCCACTCACTGACATGGAGCTATAATCTCAGGCAAACACTTTTTCATATAACTGCTATGTTACTTTTCTTTATGTAGCATACGTCACATTCTCAACCGTCCTAAAGCCTTAGTATTAAATCTCTCATCTCCTCTCCATGAAGGGAATGATGAAACTTCCATCATATATTTCTAACCACAATTAGTCTCACTGGAAAACCTACTACCAGCTTTCAATTAATCCTCTTCGAGCATTTTGCTTAATCCACTATAAGCATACTCTAGATTTACCTGAAACAATTTCGATCGCCAACTTGACTATCAGGGATTCTTTAGGAGACACTCTATCTGTGTCCTAGGATTTTTGACTCCTCATTTTGTGGAACTGTGAATGGCTCACATTGCCTCATTTCCTATTCAATGATTGTAGGTTTAGACATCTGTAATTTGGTAACTACCGTGGAACCTCTATAGTTTTTTACCAGAAGGGAAAAAAACCTCAGACACTTTTAAACACCATACCTAAAAAACCAATGCCATGACTGAAATGGTAGCCCAAGTGGTTGTCATGTGAGAAGATTTTGACAAACTATTAATCTTCTAGAAACTCTGAAAGCAGAGAATATGAGGCTTCGATAGCAAAATAAACGAGTTACAACAAGCATATGAACAATTCCTTTAATGCATCCTCTAAAACAAATGAATAATGCACGTTGGAAAGAGACTCCAATCAACATGGTCAATCTCTATTGAATTCCAACTTAAGTAGGTATTCTGTTCTTTGCCAAAACTTAAAACAAAATGACCTACCCCTACCTATAGTTAGAGTACAATAGCAAAACAATGGCGAGCCTAACTTTAGTCCACCTAAAACTTCAAAAAAAGGGGCGACAAACACCTCCATTCTATAGTCTCTTTAGTCTATGAATTATTTACACAATCATAAATAAATAGTAAATTATTGATAAATAAATAAAACTTCATGTGATTCATTATTTTGTAAGTCATGTTCGAAGCATTTATTCAACAATAAATCTTCCATATTGTTTTTTCTAATATCACATTTTAAATTGCATGAGACTCAAAATCCTATTTTCATAGGAAACAAATAGTATGTTGATATTTCAAATTGTTATTGCCCAATTAACAATTATGTGATCAGGAACTAATTCAAGATATTTATACTAGAGATTACTCATCACTCATATTCTCAACTCTTCAAAATAAGGTTTCTAACAAATATCTATGAACATGTTTAAAACAATTAGATATCACTTGTCACTCATATTCATCATAGCTTTTCGGTTATCCCCCATCATTAAGTATTACATATTCATGAATAAGATATTTGTGACTTGGTTGCTACTCTTGAATAGATCTTCTGAGTTGTGGTTCTGGTTGGTCCTACTTTGGAATTGGTTTTGATACTGAGCAGATAGCTGGTTGGACATCATTAGTTTTGGTACCATTCCTTCACCACTAGAATCGGGAGAATTTCCCTCACATTTTCATTGCAATTCTTCATTTTAAGGTAAGCTTCCAATTCGGAGTAGAGTTACTATCTAACATAGCTAATGTGTCCTAACTCCGTGATAAAGAGCTCAGCATTAGCAGTGCTTGCAACTGGTTTTCTATGGTCATATGCATGGAATTGAGTTGATCAACAAAATCTTGAAATTTGCTCTTGTGCTCTGAAATACTGGTCCTATTCTTGTACTTAAAATTTATAAGTTATCACATCAAAGTTGTTTTATTTTGTGCGGTTGTTTTAACATACATTTTCTCCAATTTTTTGCAAAAGAATGTAAGAATTTTGTTCATTAGCAAAAATATGAATTGTCAATCCACTGCTTGATTTAAGTAATGAAAATTTGATTTCGGACCTCCCAATCATCATCTTTTGAAATGATTGATATAGTAGCTTTAGCATCACTCTTGCCATATGTTGTGCTTGTCAGTTTCTATGTCAGTCTTTTGATAGGCTTCTACAAATCATTCATATACAGCAAGTCCGTCATCTTTGGCTTCCAAATGGCATAATTATGTGTTGTCAATTTGATAATATTGTTTGTGCTCTCTTCCATTGTTGTGTTCTTAATTTTGCTTTGATACCACTTTGTTGAGATAGGTACACAAAACAATGGAAAACAAATATCAGAGAACTTTAACATGAAAAACCCTCAAAGAGGTGAAAAAAACCACATAAAAACTTTTACTGTATCAATGGGAATACAAACTTCATCCATAGGTTGATCACTCTTTGAAAGTACAAATATTGTGTAGCTTTAATTTGTGGATAAATTCCTCACAAATTGCCAACTTCATAGGTCACCCACTCCTCAAACAATTTTATAAACAAGCTAGGAATGCACTAGCTTGTTCCCCACCATTTCATGATTCAATAACATATTGTTTGTGAGCCCTCACAAAGAACAAGTAGGTGATAAATCGATTCCTAATATTTTTGACAAAAGGACAATTAGCGTTATGATCATCAATGACTCCTATTTTACACAATCTATCATGTGTGCTAATTTTGCCACACAACACCGTCCACATGAACAATTCTACTTTTGGGAATGCCCATCCTTTTCCACACACGGGTAGAAGCTACCTCTAATACAGTCGTATCTTGAGAATTCACCATAGAAGTGAGTGATTTCACTAAGAAATTACCATCAACCATGTGTCCCCATATGATTTTATCACTTTTTGAAGGTCAAATCATCGTGATTCCTATGATATTCAACAATATGTTATTCTCACCTTCCTCCCATAGGAAAAAGAATTCTTTGTCTAGATAAGACCCAACTCCATTTCATACCATCCCAAAGTCCAAAATCTTTGATTGAGTGATTCTAAGATTTGAAATACTATAAAATCTCAGGAAGTACTCACTTAGCAGTTTGTCTATTACCCAGAGATCTCCCAAAATCGGGTACTTTTACCATCTCCCACACTATGCGTAAGGCTAACTTTGATAGCCTTCTCGACACCACCATTTCAAGGATCTAACAGCGTTTGAATTTTCTTCCATAAATTAAACATATTAGTGGAATTCTGAGATTGAGTTAACGATTCAAGTAGACTGGATTCCTCTTGTAGTAGAGTCTTTCATACAATCTTAGAATCTTTCATGGGAATTGCTAAAACTTTCGAGCCAGTTAAAAATAAGCGACTTTTTTTCAATCAGAAAGAGTTAATGCATGTACCACATTTTTGCTTAGCTTTTATCACTTGTTCCTGACCAATATTATGAATTCTTTTTTGCGAATCTGAATCTCCCCAAAGAAAACATGTATGGAGCTTCTCAATTTCTTTATCCACACTCTTTATTATCTTGAACAAAGATAAGTAATATAAAATAATGCTTTCGAGAGTTAATTTAATCAGAGCTAACTTCCCTCCCATTGAAAAACGTTTTGCTTTCCATTGAGAGTTTGGCTTGGATTTTAGATACTATTAAAAGTGACATGGCCCACAATGCTTGCATGTCAACTCACTAAATGGAGCCATAATTTCAGGCGAATTCCCTCGCTCAACCAATCATATAACATAACTTTCTTTGGCATATGCTGTTAAAGACTTTGGTTAATTAGGGTAGCCACATCATGGTCGCCGCCAACAATACCACAACCTCCAATCTCACCAGCGATCACACGCTGCCCAGGACACCTATTGTGCTTGTGAGTACTGATACCCTCAGTAATTCATCCTAAGGAAAGCCTTCATTTGGTTCTACTTTAGGAAACCCTTGTTCTATGAAACTCAATCACGAGAATTATATGCTTCGGGAGAGCATAATCCTTCTTCTCATCAAAGGCGACATATTATAAGGTTTTATTATGGGCATCAAGGTTTGCCTATCTGAATACATCACCACCCCCGTTATTGTCGAGTATGAGGCTATATACCACACTCCCAAATCCAGACTATGAAAACTGAATAGTGAAGTTGCAAGTTCCCAACAACTTGGCATTTCCCCACAGTTCATCAGTGGCACCCGACTCTCTAGAACCTCCTATGGTACCTGCCACTACTGCTGTAGATCACTCATCTGATGCCAGGGGCGGATGTATTGGTGGGCTTCAGCCCGGGTGAATTTTTTTTTTTTTTACCAAATATACTTCTCCACAGCCCACAGCCCAGCAGCCCACATCCCAGCAGCCCCAGCCCATTATATTGTATTGTATCTATCAATTGGCAATCAATAATTAGGTTAGTCGTCAGCGTCCGAGTCCCTCATCCATCCGCTGATCCGCCCGCCTGTTTCCATCGTCGACTCCGCCAACAACTTTGCTAGACTGCTCCACCAGCAACTCTGCTCGACTGCTTCCATCGTTGACTCCGTCTGACCGTCTGCAACTCTGCCCAACTGCTCCGTCTGCAACTCTGCTCGACAAGGTTAGTGTTTGAATTTTAATACTTATTAGGCTGCCTGTTAATGTTACTGGTATCATTCATGATTCATTCATTTGAGACTCTGGAGACTGGAATTGTAATTTGTAAGTCATTTTTAGATGAATAGATGTTGATTTGTTTAAACCCGACTCTGGAATTGTAAGTCATTTTGAGTCTTGAGATGATGATAGAGGTAGATAGAGGGGGAGAGAGAGAACAATAATTGAATTTTGTATTTTGGTGATTACAGATTAATGACCAATCATGAGTTCATGACAAAATTTGTAATATGTATGTGTATCAGTGTATGTTAACATCATATTCTGTTAAAAATCATTTTGAATTGTAGACTGTTACTTATATGATGTGTTGAATTTTACTAGAATTTTCTTTGATATTGATTTGTCAACTGCATTTAGGATGGAAAATCAAGGACGGAAAAAAGCGAAAACTATTAACTCATTTTTTAACAAGAAACGTGGAGAAGAAACATCAACAAGTGTCGATATACCTATGATTACTACAGAACCTATATCCCAAGCCAAGGTTCCAAGGATTGCATTTGATGAGAACGTTCTTGAACGAGATCCTGCACTACGTATTCCAATATGGAATCATCTTGTTTATAATCAAGATGAAGTTAGACGTGCTTATATCAAATGGGGACCAAATCAACGTGTCTTAGCCGAGTATCCAAGGACTAAAACTGGAGGTCAAAATTGACGATTTCAACAAAGTTGGTTCAAAAAATTCCCATGGTTAGAGTACTCTATTTCAAAGGATGCAGCATTTTGCTTTCCGTGCTTTGTTTTTCAGGATCGTGCACCTCTACATTCTGCTTTTACAGTTGATGGCTTCACTAGTTGGAAGAGAGTGAATAATGGCGTCAAATGTGTATTCTTAGCACATATGGGAGGTCCTACTTCCCCACACAATAATGCTGTAAGAAATGTTGAGGCGTTGAAGAATATATCTCGGCATATCGATAAAGTCTTGAATGTTCAAAGTCCGGAAAATGTTAAGAAAAATCGATTGTGTCTTAAGACTACCATTGATAGTGTTCGGTGGCTTACTTTACAAGGATGCGCTTTGAGAGGTCATGATGAATCTTCCACGTCAAAGAACCGTGGTAATCTAATTGAGTTGATTAGTTTGATGGGAAAATTGAATGTTGAGATTGGTGATTCTGTCTTAGGTAAAGCTCCGCGAAATGCAAAATATACATCTCACTCGATCCAAAAAGATATCTTGCATGTCTTTGCCACAAAAGTGAGAAACAAAATTCGGGAAGAAATTGGGAATGCAAGGTTTTGTATTTTGGTTGATGAAGCAAAGGATGCATCGAATAGAGAACAAATGGCGATCGTTTTGAGATTTGTGGATATTCATGGATACTTGCAAGAACGATTTTTTGAGATTGTGCATGTTGAAGATACTTGTGCTTTGACTCTAAAAAATCAAATATCGCAAGTTCTCACTCGACACAATTTACACATCTCTGATTTACGTGGTCAGGGATATGATGGTGCTAGCAACATGCGTGGTGCATGGAATGGATTACAAGCTTTATTTCACAGTGACTGTGAGTATGCATACTATGTTCATTGTTTTGCTCATCATTTACAACTTGTTTTAGTTGCAGCTGCCGAGAAAGAGATATCTGTTTGGCTATTCTTTTCAAAATTGACTTGTATTGTCAATCTTGTTAGTGTTTCTCCTAAGAGGCATACCGAGTTACAATCTACCCAAGCTATTGAGATTGAGTGTGACATAGCTAGCGGTGAGCGTGAGACCGATAAAGGGGCTAATCAGATTGGTACTTTGTATAGAGCTGGTACTACTCGTTGGAGCTCACATTTTGACTCCATTTGTAGTTTGATAGATATGTATGGTGCAACTATTATTGTGCTTCGATCTTTGGTTAAAGATGGAGCTACAAATAAAATTTGTGCGGAAGCTGCTGGTTGTTTAATGGCGATGAAGTCCTTTGATTTTATGTTCATATTGCATCTTATGCACAGGATTATGGGGATTTCAGATATGCTTTGTCGAACTTTGCAGCAGAAATCTTTGGATATTTTGAATGCCTTGAATTTGGTCTCGACGACAAAAGAACTACTTCGAACAATGCGGGAAGAAGGTTTTGATCATCTTCTTGGGCATGTGAAATCAATTTGCTTGAAGCTCGATATCGACGTACCTGATATAAGCACTCAATACAAAGAACTACAGGACGTTATTGCCAACAGAATGATGATATTACATTTGAGCATCACTACTGTATTGACATCCTTAAAGCTGCAATTGATTATATATTGGATGAGTTACGTACTAGATTCAATGAAGAGTCAATGGAATTGCTTATGCTCAGCTCTGCTTTAGATCCTAGAGACAACTTCAAAGCTTTTGATCCCGATCGCATTCTTTTACTTGCCGAGAAGTTCTATCCAGCTGACTTTAGCGGACAATACATATATCTTTTGAAATGTCAATTAAATCATTACCGACTTGATGTGGTTTGCCATGAGAAGTTTCAGAATATGTCAACAATTTCAGAATTGTGTCGTGGGTTAGTAGAAACAAACAAAGCAGAGTCTTATAATTTAATCGACAGGTTGATTCCTCTCATTTTGACTCTTCCCGTTTCGACGGCAACTACAGAACGTGCATTTTCTTCTATGAAATTCATAAAAAATGATCTTCGTAACAAGATGGAAAGTGAGTATTTGAACGATTCATTGGTTGTCTTCATTGAAAGAGAAATAGCAAAAAATGTTGATACAGATTCAATAATAGATGCCTTTGCTTCTTCAAAGGATCGGAGAGTCCTATTTTCCTAGTAAGTGTCATTTTATGTTGCTTTAATCAATAAATAAATAGGACATGATCTATGAATTTATTGCCTTTTATTGTGTAGAGTTATTGTGATTACTGATTTCAACAACTTTATTTGAATTGTGATCGTTAGTCTAACTTGCAGATTGAGCATTTGTTTAATTGTTCATACTATCATTTCTAATGGAAATCCATATGTATGCAGAACAAATCTCAGTTGGTAATTATTGCGCATGATGTTGATCCAATTGTGCACAAGAAAACAGCTGCAGGATTGTGGAGGCAGTCAAGGTAATGCTTTATTGCCTTATATTATATAGGTAATATAAGGCTTTATACTAATTTGTAACCTTTTTCATTTTATTTTTTACATGCTAAGGAATCTATGAGTTTCATTTTATGTATGTCTGCTTGCTAGTTCATAACCCAAAAAAAAATTTCGGGGCGCTGCCCCGAACCCCATCCCTTTACAGTTCAGCCCGGGGTAAATTAAAATCCTGGATCCGCTACTGTCTGATGCAGAACCTCTCAATGAGAATGTACCAGTTACCACTCGACATCGCACTCGAGGTTAATGTGGCATTCACATACCCAAGAGATATCCCCCTAACATATCTACATTGCTACCAAGGAAGACCAAGACACCACTCCTATTGAACCATCCACCACTCAAGAGGCTCTTAAATTGAAACTGTGGAAAACAACAATGACATATGAGTTCCAGGCTCTTCAACAAAACAAAACATGAGATTTAGTTCCATACTCTCCTATCTACAATGTTCTTGGAAATAAGTGGGTCTATAAGGTAAAGTTAAACGCTGATGGAAGTTTTTAGAGATGTAAAGCCCGCTTGGTTGCTAAGGGGTTTCACCGAAACTTCGGAGTCAACTATACCGAAACCTTCGATCCAGTGATTAAAAATTTCACTATTCAAATTATTCTTACCATTGTAGTTTCAAAGAATATGGTTGTATGACAACTCAATGTCAACAACGCCTTTTTGAATGGTCATCTTCATGAAACAGTGTACATGGACTATCCTCAAGGCTTTGTGGATCCACGAAAACCATCCTATGTATGCAAGCTGCGTAAAGCACTTTACAGTCTCAAACAAGCTCTAAGGGTCTAGTATGAAAAACTGCGGTAAACTCTACTTGAATGGGGTTTTAGGAATGCCAAGTGCAATACGCCACTCTTTGTGTTTCAAAATGGTTCTGTAGTGATTATGGTGCCTATCTATGTCGATGATATAATTGTGACTCGAAATCAACCATCCTTCTTGTGAAAGTTTGTGCATAGGTTGAATAGCCTATTTTCCACCACAGACATAGGTGCTCTTCACAACTTTCTTGGTTTTGAAGTTAAGAGGGATGTAACTGACATGTATTTGACTCATCGTAGATATATAGATGATCTGTTATGCAAGACTGGAATGAATAACATCAAGCCATGCATTACACTTGCTATTATTGGTAAGCATCTTTTATCCATAGATGGAGAGCCTATGAAAAATCCCTCAATTTATAGGAGTAACTTGGGTGCTCTTCAGTACTTGGTGAATACTCTCAACATTGCCTTCATTGTGAACAAATTAAGTCAATTTTCTCAAAATCTTACCACTGTGCATTGGCAAGGAGTAAAACGTATTCTAAGGTACCTTGCATAAGAGATATAAGGATTCATATAAACCATGTGAAAGACTTGCTCTATTTGGTTTTTCTGATGTTGATTGGGCATGCTCTCTTTAGGATCAAAAGCCAGTTTCTGGATATTGTGTTTACCTTGGCGACACTCTCATTTCCTGGTCTTATAAGAAACAATCTATTGTTGCTAGATCCAATATTGAGTCAGAATACATAGCTTTAGCCAACATAGCTTGTGAACTTCTTTGGGTTAAATCCTTGTTTATGGAAATTGCTTTTCCTATTTCTGGAATACCTATTTTCTGGTGCGCCAACATCAGTGCTGGAGCACTCGCTGCCAATCCGGTCTACCACTCCAGAACCAAACACATTTCCATTGATGTTCATTTTTTCAGAGATCAAGTGTTGTCCAAATCACTCTAAGTATGTTATATTTCATCTTATGAACAAACTGTCGATTGCCTCACAAATTCTTTGTCTAATTCTCGATTCAATTTTCTTTGTGACAAACTTGGTGTGGTTCATCAATCTACTTCACCCCCACGTTTGAGGGGGTGGGGGGCCCTATTAAGGATGTTAAAGACTCTAGTTAATTAGGATAGCCACATCACTGTTTGGTACATTTAGTATTTGACATATGTACAATTGTGATTCTCTGATGGTTAGGGTTGCTTCATCATTTGTGTATATAAGGTTTTGTTGTAAAGCCCTTAAGGGTTAAGGAATAATATATCTTATTACAGTCGCACCTATTTCTTTAACTTATGCCTCACCAAAAAACCTAATAACACCTTTCTATTTATTGTGTTGTAGCATTTTGCATATTGTGATATTTGCATACTATATCTCTACTTGAAATAATTTCTATCACTAATATGGCAGTTTGATCTTCTTTGGCAGGTACCCTATTGGTGTCCAAGGATTTTTGAAATTAAAAGTTTTATCATTTTGCATGATTGTATGTGTCCTATATCGACTCTTTGAATTTTCAACAATTGTAGATTCGAATATCTACAAACATTTGACATGAGTTTAAACTCAGGCTGCTAGGCTCACATTAGGGGTGCACACCGGATCGGGTTTCGGGTTATCAAACCGAGTCAGGGTGCACATCGGGCTATCGGGTTCGGGTCAACTGGGTTATTGGGTAACCCGATTACAAAACTACAATCAAAAGAGCAGAACAATACGATCTTGAAGTAAATTAGAAACTAAAATTATATTTGTTCAAATTGATTGTAGATCAGTGAAGAAACATGAGATAAAAAAAGAAGAAGCAGAGCAGAGCAAGAGAAGAAGACAACCGATAATGTATTCGTTCAAATTCAATGTCAAGTACAAGCAACGGGCCAAAGAGAATTTATAGCCAAGTGTTTGACAAGTAACAAAAGGTCAAATGATTTGACAAATTGTTGACCTGTCTTTGATGTGTAGATTTTTCTAGGAAGTAGCCTACCAAAAGATGGAAGGGAAAAAGAGTTCTCACACTATTTCATCCTTTGTTGTCAATTTCTCAACTCACAAAGCAGGGGCGGAACTTGGGCTGGGCTAGGGTGGGCTGTAGCCCGGGGTAGAAAAATGAATTTTTTTACTACATATACATATACAAGTTGGCCCAATGAAAAATCAGCCCATCATCAGCCCGTTATGCTACTAGCCAGCCCAATGGAAAAACAATCCATTAGCTCGGTATTCTATCAGCTTGGAATCAGCCTCAAACCACCTTAGCCCAGCCCAAGTTTTCCTCCTCACTCTCGTCTACGTCTGCGATCTGGACCAGTGGACCATCTCATCTGGTCCTTAGTTTCCACTTGCCTTGCCAGAGGCTGTAGTCCAGTAGTCCTGTAGTGTAGATGAAGATGAAAGTCTTAGTCACGGAAGACAGCGAACTAGCGAACTGTGAAGCCACCGCCGCAACCAGCTCCAGTCGCCAGTCTCCACTCGCTTTTGGCTTCTCCACTGCGGTGCTGCCTCTCTCGTCTCCCGTCGACAGTCTCCACCTTCGCACAACGCCAGGAGCCCAGATGCCCAATACCCAAGAGGATTGCCATATTTGCCACTGGCCCACCGAGTACCGACCGTCACTGTCTCACTGTCACTGAGGTAGGACTTGGCGCCTTGGCTGGTCAGCTAGTTAAAATTGCCTAACTTGATTTGATGATTTTCCTATTTAAATTAAAATTTCCTAACTTGATTTGATGATTTCTTTCTACAGTTCTGCAGCCGGCAGCCCCAATTTCCACTTTTTAGAATTATGTCTGCTGTCCTGAAGCCCCAATTGGCTATTTCTAGGTAACTTATTTCTAAACATATATTATGGCTATATTAGAGTTTTTTTAGGATGTTGATTGTTGAAATTTAAATTGAGGAGCTGAGGGAGAATGAATGTGCAATTGGTAGATCCCGACTCATGGACCCACATTTATATTGGTGGGGGATGAGTGTGAGGGATAGTTGGTTTAATTATGTGTGTAAATTGATTGTATATTTGCATATGAATTGTTTTGTTTAATTTGATATGTGTTAATAAGCTAATGTTCACTCAGATAACAATCTAATAGGTTTTAAACTATTATGGAAACTCAAGGAAACAAGAGAGGAAAAATGATTTTTTCAGTCTTTAAATCAAGAGAACCTACATCAACAAGTAAAGGGCCTAGAGAAGCCAATGTTGACATCTCAAATATTACCGATGAACATCCTTCCAAATCTCAAAGAGTTGAAATTGATCTTAGTTCTCTTGAACGTGATCCGGGTACACGTATTCTAATATGGCAACATCCTGTCAACCAAAGGGATGAAATTAGGCGAGCTTATATAAAAATGGGGCCATATCAACCTAATTTTCCTGTGTACCCGCGCCGCCGAATACAATCACTTTGAAGAAGTCGCGAATTGAAATAGGACAGCAATATCGTCGATTTAATTCCTTTTGGTTTAAGCAATTTCCATGGTTAGAGTACTCTCCTTCAAAGGATGCAATATTTTGCTTTCCATGTTTCCTTTTTTAAAACTAGAAGGCTCATTACCCCGCATTTACTACTGAGGGGTTTAGGAGTTGGAAGAGAGTAAATGATGGGCCTAGATGTTCATTTCTTATACATGTGGGAGGTCCCACTTCACCACATAATAATTTTGTTAGTTCTATTGATGCTTTGATGAAGGTTACTCAACATATTGATAGAGTGATGAATACACAATCTTCAAAAGAGGTGCAAAAGAATCGGTTGCGTCTTAAGGCAACAATTGAGAGTGTTCAATGGCTTAGAAGGCAGGCATGTGCTTTTAGAGGTCATGATGAATCCTCAACTTCCATTAATCAGGGTAATGTTATAGAGATGATAAGGCTTATGGGAAGAATGAATGTCGAGATTGATGATGTTGTCTTAGAGAAAGCTCCAAAAAATGCGAAATATACTTCACCGATGATTCATAAAGAGATTTTGCATATTATTTCTAACAGAGTGAGAAATAAAATTCGCCAAGAAGTTGGGGATGCAAAATTCTGTATTCTAGTTGATGAAGCCAAAGATATATCCAGCAAAGAACAAATGGCTATTTTCTTGAGATTTGTTGATGTCGATGGTTTTTTGAAAGAGCATTTTTTTTGCAATTATGCATGTTACAAATACCACTACTTCAACACTTAAGAAGGAAATTTTTGATGTCTTGGGTCAACATGACTTACAGATTTGTGATATGCGAGGTCAAGGGTATGATGGTGCTAGCAATATGCATGGCGCATGGAATGGTTTGCAGGCTCTGTTCATGAGAGAGTGTCCATATGCATATTATGTGCATTGTTTTGCCCATCGACTTCAACTAGCACTAGTTGCTTCTGTTGAAAAGGAGATTTCAATTTGGTTGTTCTTTTCAAAACTTACTTGTATTGTCAATCTAATAAGTGCTTCTTCTAAACGTCACACTGAGTTGCATTCTGCTCAAGAAATTGAAATTCCACATATGGTAGATACGATGAACGTGAGACTGGTAGAGGGGCTAATCAAATCGATACTTTGCATCGAGCTGGAACTACTCGTTGGAGTTCTCATTTTGATTCTATTTGTAGCTTAATAGATATGTACAATGTCGTGATTACTGTACTTGAAAGCATAGTGAATGAGGGGTCCTCTAACTCTATATGTGGTGAAGCTGGTGGTTCTTTAATTATGATGAAGTCTTTTGATTTCATATTCATCTTGTATTTGATGCATAAAATAATGGTGATTACAAATATGCTTTGTCAAGCCTTCCAACATAAGTCTTTAGACATTTTAAATGCGATGGATCTTGTCTCATCAACCAAAGCATTGCATCACACTTTGAGAGAATAAGGTTTTGATAGTCTCTTGATGCATCTGAAATCAGTTTGTACAAAGTACAATGTTGAGATACCTAATATAGATGCTTGTTATAAAGGGGCTACTGGTCGTTCATGTCAGTAAAAGGATTCCATCACAGTTGAGCATCACTATCATTTTGATATATTTAATGCTGCAATTGTCTTTCAGATGGAACAGCTAAATAGTAGATTCAATGATAGAGCTGTAGAACTCCTAATGCTGAGCTCTGCTTTGGAACCTAGAGACAACTTTAAGTTGTTTCAAGTTGAACATATTGTAGTCTTGCAGAGAAATTTTATCCTGGTGATTTTAGTGAACAGGAAATGCATTACTTGAGAAGTTAGTTGGGGCATTATAAGCTTGATATAGTTCGCCATGAGAAGTTTCAGAATATATCAATCATTTCCGAGCTATGTTAAAGATTAGCGGAAACAAAGATGTTTGAACACTACAATCTAATCGATAGGTTGTTACATCTTGTTTTACCTCTTCCTGTTTCCACTACCACAACAGAATGATCATTCTCTGCTATGAAGCATGTTAAATCTGCTCTTCGCAATAAAGTGGAAGAGGAGTTCTTCACAGATTCTTTGATTATCTACATTGAACGAGAACTTGCTGAAAATGTTGATTTTAATTCGATAATTGATGAATTCTACACCCTAAAGCATCGTAGAGCACAACTTCAATAGCTTTGGTGGTATGTATTTTCCTTTGTCTTCTTGTTCAATAAAAAAAACTTTTATAATTATTTGTTTGATTTTTTTTGTCTAAAGATCAGTCCATTATGGTTAGGCTTAGCCTAGGGTAATTAAAATTCTTGGCTCCGCCACTGCTCACAAGCCACTACACTTTTGATGACTCCCTTAATCTTGGTCAACAAGATCTAGAGGTTTGAATTATGACTTAACAGGATCTATAGGTTTGGTCGACGAAGATTTCTTTCTCTATCAGAGGATCTTTGAAAAAGATCTCTTTTAGATCTCGCTTCCAGTAAGAGGATCCTCAATAAAGATCTCACTCACCGATGGCCATAACACGAACCCTTAAACTTCACTCCTTTCATTTTCTTGATCTTTCTTCTTTCTAACAAGGCTATTGATCTCAAAGTCAGTAGTGTTTTTTTTCTTCTTCTTGTTTTTGGGTCATCCAAGACCTAGGCCCAGTAACCCAAAGATCCGATGACTCGAAACTCAATAGCTTAATAGGATCATCAATCAAGTCTCTTATCAGGTAAAAAATAAAAAGTTGGGTCAAAATCAACCCGATGGCTCGGAACTTGGCCCAATATGCAACTATAATTCTGCCAAACATCTAACCCAGTTTGTTGAGACAACCTATTTATCATCATCATGGGCTAGCCCATCTAATTTTCATTTGGATATTTATTGGTATTTTACCAAAACAAAAAATGTTATTAATGGATTTAGTGTCTTATCCAATTATTTGAGAGGTGTGCCCATCATCTTGTCGAATTTTTTCTACGCTGTTTCATACAAATTTTAGACTCTGTTGAATTATAGAGTTCTTTCATCCATTATTAATTGAACATAGAAGCATATTATTAAAAAAGAAAATCCTCTCCTTATTCAAATTCAAAAGGGACATACACTTGATAGAAAACATAGTTTTTCAAAGCAAATATACCTAGAGAGGAGAAGGGCCAACCGAGTTGCTATCGTCTTGAGACCCCAAATAATCTTCAATCTCTTCCAATTTCTTCTGAATAACCTGTGTAAGGTCATTCAGATCCATTTTGTTATTCAAACTCGACACAGTTGATTTTCCAGCAAGGCATTCGAACATAAATTGTGTCAGCTCCAACTCTCTATTAGCCAAACGTTGTTTCTCCAACATCCTTTTGGTTTTTTCTATCTTCTGCTGGGTTAAAACATCTGCATCCATCAGTATCTCGGCCTACTGTTAGGGAAAGAAGAAATGGGTTGAAAAGGTTTCCAATGAGTTAGGGTTGCCCTATCTATGTGATGCTATTTATAGAGGGAGTGGTGGAGTTTTTGCATATTGTTATTTATGGAAACATAATAAAAGAGTATTTTTTAAAATTTTAAATTATTATTTAAAATTGAATCCACAACAATTTTTTTTTGGATAATTAATGTCATAAAAACATTGACATATTTGAGATATGTTAAAATTAATGAGTCAATTAAATTTATAAGAAAATTATATATTTTTTTATCTGGTATGCGTCTATATATAGTGTGTGTCTCAATAGTTAATCTCCATACGTTACTGAGTCAATTAGAAGTGCAATATCCAAATATTTGTTTTTGATAGCTGACACTACACAAGCTTATCCCTTGAACAATTAACATAAGCCTAAAAAATTAATAATAAAAAATTAAAATTATATCTACTCTTGGACTCTGAGTACATAAAATACTTAAATTCTAAGAAGCTACTAACTTGCTGAAGCCCAAGAATCGTTTGTCCAAAAGTATGGGCCATATAGAGCTTGAACAGTTGAACCTATTTTAAAACCGAACCATCTAGGCTTATTTAGTTAGCTCATGGGCTAGCCGAAAAACCCATTAACTAATGTGTGAACCTTCCTTAACCTCTTGATTTGGTCTCGTCTTTGACAAATTAATTTATTACTACCATTAGAGGAATTACTTGTGAATCGCTATGAGGTCAAACCATATATATAAACTCGATTTCTGAGACTCGGATTCGATACTAAAATCCTAAATGCCCCAAGTACTAAACCCTATGATCCTAACTACTAAACCTTACCGGGTTTGAGTACTCAACATAACTTTAATAAAAATGCAAAAAATAATATATATATATATATTCTACTATTATAGTGTGATAAAATTTCAGCTCGAATAGACAATTTACACATCATATATATGAATTACAATTATATTGTTTTTAAAAATAATTCAATTGAAAAAACGCAATAAAAACTATTGACAATGTGACTTATTAGAAAGATTTGTACGGGCCGAGTTTGAAAATGTGCTTAACTGATTTTTGAAAAAATCCAACATGGCCCACTTTTATAGAGTGTCATGTAGACTTGGGTTGAGTTAGGTTACTAAAAGTTAGATTTTATAATATTTTTGATATAATATACACTATAAATATAACAACTCAAAATTTAAAATAATTAAATACATTCACGAGTTAAATTTTAAAATTTATAGTGTCGAAATTAAAAAATTATTAAAGCCCAATTTAAATAAAATTAATGGGCTTTAAATGAACTCTAAATCAAATTAATGTAATTTATGAAGTCCAAATCAAATTTAGTTGGTTAAATGGATAAAATCTAAGATAAAATAAAATCAAATCAAATAAAATAAAATTTAAGAGATAATCTCTAATTAAGTGATTTCTTTACAATACCCTTAATGTCAAGGATTTAAGGCCAAGAGCATGTCAAGTAAATTCCACTTCTCCCTTTGCCTATAAATATCAAACTCATTTGGAAGAAAAGAGAGAAATTTTTTTTATTAAACCTTCTAAAGTCTCTCAAATTTCTTTGAAGTTTAATTTCTCTAAATCTAAAATTCTTAGAATTCCTCAAGAGGGAGAAAAAGTTTATAAAATTTTCTAAAGACTATCAAATTTCTTTGAGGTCCACGTTCTCTAAATCTAGAATTCTTAGAATTCCTCCAAGTCTCATGTCTAAGTCAAGTCACGAAAGTGTAAAGTCCAAGTTCTTCAAGTCTCAAGCCTAAGTCAAGTTTTCGAAGTTCAAAGTCCAAGTTCTTCAAGTGAAAGTTCGGTGTTTCTCACCAAGATCGTTAGTCAACAAATATGGAAACTCTCTTTCTCAAACTAAACTCTCTCAATTTACATGAATAATCTCACCACTATAAAAATAATATGAGAGAGAATAAAACAACGACCGAAGCTCATATATTTTGGAAATTAAGCGTTGCTTCCGGTCACTCTTCAATTGTTGTCTCGCATTTTATATAGGACAAGAGTCATTCCATGATAAGAATTCCTTCTTAACTCCTATAAAGGAATATGAGATAAAACAAAACACTACAAAGAGAGTTATGATAGACATGCACAACTAGACATTTAAACCAATAAGAAACTCATAACACTTTAATTCCAAATAGAACACTAACACACTATAATCGCATGTGTACATACCCATTAGAAAAGAACACTTATCACGTTGGAATAAGATATCCAACAAAACACAAACTCATGTAACATGTTTCATAAAGTCCATCATTAAAGCCCATGATTTTAAATAAGAAGTTATAGTCCACGCATGCTACTGAAGTAGACTACTGCACCACTATCGTAAGTTACTTCACTGCACATAATCACCCAATTTTCAAAATTCAATTGGTTAAATATATCTCACAATTGTCAATTAGTTTTTTTTTCTTAAATTAAAAAAACCAACATCAAGTCTCAAGTCCAAGTCCAACAAATCAAATCCAATTGGAAATTATTACAAATTCATAGAATTTGTTTGAAGCATTCATCTGACCATCAAGGGACGATATCGATCAGGATTTGGAAATAAGTCACTATCATCCGGAGTTAGCTTCACACTGGGATCCATGAGAGATTCAACTCCCTTGGCTAGGAATAATTCTGCATCCTATAACAAATCCAGAAAATATTTTTGCTGAGAAATGAATATGCCCTTCTAACATCAAGTTACTTCAATGCCCAAAAATACTTCAGAATATTCACGTCTTTAGTCTAAAATTTGGATTGAAGAAACTGTTTTAGAGTAAAGATGCCAACAACATCATCACCAATTCTCACAGTATTATCAACATAGACTGCCAATAGGATGCAACTCACGAACGTAAGACGATGAAAGACTGTGTGATCCTTTTTAGATTGTTGCATACCAAAGGCTATTAAAACTATACTAAACGGCCCAAACCTAACCGTATGGACTGTTTGAGATCGAATAAAGATTTTCGTAACTTGCACACCTTTCCAGACCTTCTAAATAAGAAAGCCAGGAAGTTATTTTATGTAAACTTCTTCTAAATCACCACAGAGGAATACATTCTTGACATGAAGCTAATAAAGTGGCCAATGCCGTGTAGCTACCAAGAAAATAAACAAACGAATGGAAGCCATTTTGGTGACAAGAGAAAAAAGTCTCAAAGTAATCAAGACCATAAGCTGAGCATAGCCTTTAGCAACAAGGCCAGCTTTTAGACATGCCAAAGAGCCATCGGGATACAACTTCACAATATACACCCATTTGCACCCAATAGCTTTTTTAAGGGAGGTAGAGAGACCGTATCCCATGTACAGTTGTGCTCAAGAGAACTTATCTCCTCTTTCATAGCAGCACACCACCCAGGGTGAGCAAGAGCCTCAGGGACCGTTCAGGGAACAGAATGATCATCAAGTGTAGAAATATAGGCTTGTAAAGAAGTAGAGAGTCCATGAAAAAGATTGTATAGAGAGGGTGATCCCTGTAGGAACGGTAAGGATGAAGACGAGCAATAGGAATTTCTAACTGTGGTTGGGCACTTACTTGATCTGAAGATGAAGATACTGGCTCAATAGGGATTGATGGAAATGGATTTACAGATTTTGGAAAATTGTCCATGGAATCTACAGGTGGATTAGAAGTAATTTTATAAATCAAAAAAACATCACCACTAGCGACCAGATCAAGAGAAGACTCAATAGGATGGCTAGTCAGGAAAGAGTGGAATGGAATAGATTCCTCAAAAGAAGCATTAGATTAAACAAGAAATCGGTTAACTATCAAGAAGAACATTGGTAACCCTTTTGGGTTTTAAAGTAGCCAAGAAAGAGATAGTGAAATGTACGGGCATCCAGTTTGGTATTTTGAGGACGAACATCTCTAACATAAGAAGTATAGCCAAAGACCCATAAAAGTAAAGGAAATAAAACAAAAAAAAGAGCTTTACCACCAAGAACACAAGAGGGTAAATGATTGATGAGATAACATACAGGTAAGACAACATCACTCAAAAAGGATTTAGGAACCTACATCTGGAAAAATAAAGCAGGAGCTGTATCTAAAGCAGCTGTCACCATTTTACTGGGGTATAAACAAACATAGACTGAGAAATATATTTGCCACCATTATCGCTATGAAGGATCTGAACATTAGTGTGAAATTGATTTTGAACTTCCAACCCAAAATTTTGAAATAGAAATAACAATTTAGAACGAGAGTATATCAAATAAAGATAAGTGCCATGAGAGAGAAATCATCAATAAATGTCACATAATAACAAAATCCCAAAACAGAAGGCATGACAAAAGGGCCTCAAATATCCAAATGAACTAAAGCAAAAAAAAAAAAAACATTTTCGTGAATGTTGAGTTGATTAGGATAACTAACACGAGTATTCTTAGCGAAATAACAAGACTCACATGAAAACTTAGTTATAAACCTAAAAATAGGAAATAAACACTGCAAGGTAGACAAAGATGGATGACCTAATTTGGAGTGAATTGCCAAGGGAAACATTTTCACAACAAAATATATTGTAGCAGAACACTCTTCCAACACATATAGACAATCAGCGAATCAACCTCTACTGATAGTCCTTGTCGTCATAAGATACTAAAAGACATAATGAGTAGGAAATAAAGTTACTAAACATTGTAAATCCTTGGTGACTTGACCAATAAATAACAAATTGAAAGGATTTTGCAGTGTGTAAAGAACATCTCGAATAACCAATGATCAAGATAATTTAGCAAAACCACAACCATGCACTTTTAGTGTAGAACCATTGGCAAAAGTAATCGCCTAATGATCAGGAGTCACCAAATAATCAGAAAGCATACCTAAAGAATTAGTCAAGTGATAGGTTGATCCCGAATCAAGTACCTAGTTGCAGTTAGTGGCCAAACAAGCTGCTGAATTACTTGCAAAGGTAGCTACCGGTAGATCAACAGAACCCTCAAGCTAATGTGAGTATAGTGAGCATACTCGCCATTTTTCATCTCCATAATTCGTCAGCCAAAAGAACAACTAGAATCAGACACTATGGCATTAAAAACTGGTTTGCCATGCAATTTTCAATATTGAGGACGAATATGACCAATCTCCTCACAATTATGAAAAGTGTGTGACTCATGGTCACTAGCACTACGACCACAACCACCATGAACACCTTCCCAGAAAGCTATGAGAGTATAGTGCTCAATACTAGTATGGAGCGAACTAGAAGGATCATCAAATCGCATAGAGCGACTTAGCCAGCAATAAGTCTTAGACAAGGTAGGAATATCTTGGTCGGACAAAATCTGAGCACGTGCACTCTCTATATCAGGATTCAAATTGGCAAAGAAACATACAATAACAATATGTATGCTGCTCATAAATTTTCTCACACTACTAGTAAAAGGAAACAACCTAGCAAATTCATTCATCAAACTCTTGAATGCAGCACAATGCTCCTGCAGGAATTTATCACCCTGCTTGGATTGAAATATGCCACTTATCACATCATACAATCTGGATAAATGTTGAGAAAAAGAGTAAGTTTCTTCAAGAGCAATCCATAATTCCTTCACCGTATTAGCACTAGTGAACAACATCTTGACTGAACGATTCATGGAATTCATAAGTTGGCTAAAAATCCTAACATCATGCATGGCCATGTCTTATAATCAACATGAGTAGTAGAGGGTGGATCATCAGATAAATGCTCATCCAATGTCGTGCCTTGAACGGCTTCCAAAGCATTTTTTTTCTTCATAATGGATAGGTTGTGATGCGATCCAATTTTTCATTAACTAATCAAATAGAGGAATAAAATACTTTTGTGTGTTGGCCAGCATAATTAGGAGTCTTGCAAGACTCATTGTCATTAGTACCAGGGGTCCATTTGGAAGACAATTTGGATTTAAACATATAATTTAGCGTATATGTTGGTAGCGTATATGATGTTTAAGATGCTGACATATATGCTGTTTCAAATGCTGTGGGTTTTTGGTTCGATTTTTCTGATAACATAAATGTTATTCCAAATGTTGTGGGTAATTACATACAGGGGTATTAGCAGAAATTCAAAAACAATGAGATTAATATATTT
Source organism: Euonymus europaeus (assembly GCA_963580455.1). Taxonomy (NCBI): domain Eukaryota; kingdom Viridiplantae; phylum Streptophyta; class Magnoliopsida; order Celastrales; family Celastraceae; genus Euonymus; species Euonymus europaeus. Next base: position 7,371,692 of record OY756957.1, on the reverse strand, counting down.
ATAAAAACAATTATGTATTTTTTATATGAACATTTTTTAAAATTTTTAATAATATTAACAATTTTTTCTAACATTTAAATATTTTTATTAATATTAAAAATTTCTAACATTTATTTTAATAAACATTTTTTTAAAAATAATAAACATAAATATAATAAATATTTACATTTTTTCTAACATTTAACACAGTTCAAATATACTAACATTTAAAAATAATAATAAAATCTAAATATAATAAAAATTAACATTTTCTACTAACAGTTAACATTTGGAAGACAATTTGAATGTAAACAAACACTTCACTTTTTAATAATTAAAATATTTAATGAAGGGGCACTTTGGCCATTAAACGAAAATAGTTGGGGTATTTAAGACATTTCATAACTTAAATGTTAAATGGTTTTTCAAATGCTCCAAAAACAAGCATTTCACAAATTGTCAAAAAAATACTGAACTTTATGTTACATGTTAAATTGTTGTTTTGGTTGTAATTTCATCCATGTATAACATATATGTTACTTTCTTGCATTTATGCTAGTTCAAATGATCAACCAAACGGCACCCAGATATAGGAGAAATCTTACTAGTTGACATATCTCAGCATATAAATAACCACTCCGAAAAAATCATAGAAAATTAGAGTTCAATATAGTGGAACATCACCACAAATCTCATGTCCCATTAAGAAAACAACACAATCAAAGTAAACATGAGAAGGTAGAGCAGATTTGCAAAGCCGAAAATTCAAAGACCAATGAATTATAGAACAGGTGTGCAGATAAATGCACAAAACTCCAGAGCACCAGAGTAGCAAATCAAAGTCTATAAACCAGAACAACATATTTGCCAATCGTACGATTAAACTAGAGTAGCAAAAATGCAGCTCCAACAAATTGACTGGGATAATGGTGGCAGTGGTTATGGGAGGCAAGTTGACAAAGAAAATGGAGAAAGAACATGTGTGAAAGGCTTAGAGTTGGTGGGCAATGAGTCAGTTCAACGAGGAATGACACTAGAAGGGATGAACGACTTGCGCAACAATGATAGCAACACTCATGTCTCTGATACCATGTTCGCAATTATATAGAAAGCGGCTAGGGTTATGTACTTTTGTGTTAACTAACACAGCACCATGCGAGTCTTTTATTTATAAAGAGGTTACAAAGGTTTACTATGGGCATACCCACAAGAGAACATTCAATATATAATGCATTAACATATTGGAGTTTCCAACATTGTACCACTAGGCATTTGGGTTCAATACATCATTTTGAACTCTCTTTTCATGCATTTTCACTCTTGAGTATGCTGATCTCAACACTTTCAATATGAGTGTAGATCCATTAAATGGATAACAAAATCTCACCCAAGATAAACAATTTTCCCTTCATTTTAAGCTCTATTAAATTACTCTTGGATTCATCTAGCTCTATAAGAGGAAATTTACAACACGTACATCTAGTTAGTTTTGTCAGTATTTTCGATAGATTTTCAAATAACATGAATGCAAATAGTATTTGTGTTAAAAAATGAAAATAATGTGGAGGGTATATAAAGGATGATTAATCACTCAAAGGGCGATTTTGAGATACTCATTGGTATTTTTCAACGTGTGGATGTTGGTGTCCAAAAATATTGTATGTAAAGGAATGAAATTAAGAATTTACAGTACTACAGTTGACGATTTATTAATGAATGTGCATGCATGTACAAGTGTGTAGAGATGTGTAATGCATATGAGTAGGAATTTACTCATAAGATGTCTTGATGAAAATAATAGAAATTCACTCATGAGATATATTTTTGACTATGAGTAGTAATTTACTCATAGAATATGTCTGTGACTATGAGTAGAAATTTACTCGTATGGATGTTTGTGACTAAGAGTAGAAATTTACTCATGGAGAATGTTTATAACTTCATAGGATATGTTTGTGAGTGTGCGTAGGAATTTACTCACTGGAAATATCTGTAATTACTAGTAGGAATTTACTCATAAGAGATATATCTGGACCACTCAGAGATGAAGGATTTCATATGAAAGTAGGTATTCAAATAATATACTCAAAGATCAATATGAATGTATGATGATGATTTTGCACCATCTTTTGGGTGAGTATTTTAGTACAAAAGTATTTTTTAGATAGATCGGGGTAAATGTGTGATATGCAATGATTAATGGAAAAAAACCTAGAAAAATAGTCATTGGGTCCTCCAGCTTTTAGAAAAAAAAATAGTATTTAGCAGGAACTGTGTCCTCCCTTGTGTGTGTCAAGTCTATACCAGTTAAGGTCGAGTAGCATACATAGGTCTCTAGTGGTTTTGTGTTGAATTATGATGTTGTTCATTGTGTTAAAGGATTGGACATTAAATATCATAAGTAAATATGAGGCTTCGTGGGGGGGGGGGGGGGACGAGGAGTTGTAGGGGTGCGGGGGCAGCAACCGCCGCGGTACTGTAGAATTGAGCTGGGATTTTTTTTATATATGGGGGTAATTTTTGTAATTGTATAAGAGGAATACTAGGTTTACCATATAAACCCTATATTTAGTTTTGCACTGACTATGCAGTTTTTCTCATAGTGAAAAGAATCAGGTCCTCCTCCGTGGAAATAGGCATGTTCTGGCCGAATCACGTAAAAATCACTGCATTCAATTTTCTTCAATTTTGTTGATTTCTTATGCTTGTGTGTTCTTAATTGTGTGAGATCGGTTACAAAAGTTTAGATGATAATCTCTTTCTTCAATATTGCCTCTTCTTAGGGTTGCCTCTTCCTCCTGAGAGAGTCTTCTCTGTTGGTGAGGACTGGATCCTCCTTTTTTTTTATCTTTCTTTCTTATAATTTTCTTTGTTTCCCGTCTCTTTTAGCCAAACTTCCCTTTTTAGCTGCATTATTTTTGTTGTTTCCATGTTATGTACTTTATGTTACTTTTTGGTTTAGGAGGGAGAACTATTGGGTTGTTTGGCTTATTGTACATACTTGAGCCTTCCTTTGGTAGTGGGCATGAGGCCTACTTTCCCTAAATAAATTCGGTAGATCAAAATGAGGTACTACATCCATTTATTAGTAACCCACGAGTATGATCTATAGCCCGTATTAGATATGAACCCTTGACCTAGACTTACTTTGACTACTCATACACATTCATATAGTCATTAAAATCAATCCCATCCAATCATTTGTTTTTCCCGTCTTTTTGCCTTATCACCTATCCTCATCTGCCCCAATCCCTTGACCCTTATAGGCCAACGATGACATAATTATCAACCAATCTGATATTATCTTCGAACCCTTACATGCATAAAGTGACATGACCTATAATTGATCATGTCAACTCACTTACATGGAGTAGTAGTCTCAGGCATATTCCCTTCCTCAACCAAATCATATAGCTATCCTTGACATACGCCAACTACCAATCATTTATTCCTTTTATAACTTGCATTTTTATGACATGCATTACCTTCTCAATCGCCTTAAAATCTTAGTATAAATACCCTTATCTTCTCTTATAGAAGAGAATGATAAACCTACACACAAAAAAACTTAATAACATCTTTCTATTGATACTCTTGTAGCAGTTTGAATATTGCGATCTTTGCATACTCTAGCTTTACTTAAAATAACTTTGATCACCAATATGACATTCTAAGCTTCTTTGACAGGTACCGCTATGGAAGTCCAAGGATTTTTGACATTCAGAGTTTTCTAATTTTGCAGAATTGTAGGTGGGTACATCAACTTTTTGAATTTTCAACAATTGTAGATTAAGACATCTATAGATATTCAATATGAGTTTAAACTCGGGTTGTTAGTCCAATATGCACATAAATTGTTCACATGAGAGTACAATAAATTGGGACAAAAACCTAACATTTAACCACAAGAGTATTGCCCTTAATAAAAATTGAACTTTGTACCTTCCGAGTTCATACGATTTGACCTCAGCACAATTCACAAGTAATTTGTCTAATTATAGCAACAAATTAATATGTCAAAGAAAAGAGAACACATCAAAAGCTTAAGGACGGTTCACACGTCAATTAATCGTTTCCGGCTAGCCCATAAGTTAACTAAATAGGCCAACATGGTTCAATTTTAAAAATAGGTGCAGGCACTATATGACCCATAATTTTGGACACACGATCCTTGGGCTTCGCCAAATCAATAGCTTCTTAGAGTTTTAGGCTGTGTTTGGAAAGATGTTTGGGGAGGTCGGAAGAGGTGGGGTTTCAGAGAGTTTCAAACAATGAGGTTTTAAAAGATTTCATGAAACCTTTTTTGGTAGATGGTTTCAAAAAATAAGTTTCATAAGATTTTTTTACATTTGAAAGTACTTAAATGCCCTTAAAATTAATTGTTTATGTTTACAAGCTTTTGTATTAAGTTCAAGTTTATTAATTGATTTGTATTAAGTTTAAGTGCACAAATGAGAAGGTAACTTGGGATTGGGTCTTGCATAGGTCAGTGCTCGATAACTAGCTCGAGTAATGCCGGGGTATGGGATCGTGCTAAGGTATTGGTAGGGCTCGAGAATACCCTCGGGTCATGTTGAGATCTAGGATCGTTCCAGATTTATCCTGTGTCCGGGACATGTCAAGGACTAATAGCGAACCTAAATCATCCCAAGGTTCGGGATCGGCTCGGGTCATCCCAAAGTCAAGATCTGGCTCGAGTCATCTAGGTTTGGGATCTGACCCAGAACATCTCGAAGTCTGTGATAGGTATTGGGTCATCCCAAGGTCTGAGATCAGGCCCTAGTCATCTTGGAGTCCGGGATTGGACCCGGTCATCCCAAGATCATAATCAAACTCAGGTCATTTCAGATTTGGGATTGGGCCTTGGTCATCCTGAGGTCTGGGATCGGGCTTGGATAATACCAAATATGGGCCCAAGGATAACCCGAGAATGGGCCCGGGTCATTCCAGATTTGTCATTGGGCTCGAGTTATCCTTGCGCCCGGAATCTACCCGGATAATCCTGGGGTCCGGGAATTGCTTGGGTTATCCAGGGGTCCCAAAATGGGCTTGGGTCATCTCGAGGTGCAAGATCGGGCTTGGGTCATCTCGAGGATCAGAATCTAGCTCAGATAATATCGAGGTCAAGGAATGGCGGAAGTCATCGTGAGTTGCGGGATCAGGCCTGGTTCATCCCTGGTTTGGTATCGGGCTCGGGTCATCCTGTGGTCCGGAATTTAGCCCAGATAATCCCAAGGTTCGGGAATGGCGCTGGTCATCTTGAGGTTCTAGGAATGGCTTTGATCATCTCGAGGTGCGGGATCAGGCATAAGTTATCTCGAGTTTAAAGAAAGGGTCGAATCATGCCGAGCTAAGAGAATGGGCCTGTGTTTGAGATCTGGTAAATAGGCACACTGTATTGAATGAATTATGTGTATATCCTTAACTTTCTTGTATTTCATTTTGGAAAATGACATTTTTACATAGGAGTATTTTTGTTTAATTAATTATATTTTTATTTTAATTGTATTTGGGCAAGGGGTATTTTTTGTCCTTTTAATTTTATTGTAGATTAAAACTTCCCTAAACCCTCAATTTGGAGGCTTCCTTTTTTACTTTGAGATAGAGGTTTGGGGAGGTTTCATTGAGGTTTCGAGAAACTTCCCACCAAACAAGGTTTCGTTAAAAATGAAACCTTCCCAAACCGCCTTCCAAAAGCACACTTAGTATTTTAGGCAACCAGAATCCTAAGAGTATATATAATTTTAATTTTTTATTATTAATTTTTAGGAGTAGCGTATACATTAACTATTGAGATACACAGTATATATAGACACATACCACATAAAAATATATAATTTTATTGCATATTTAATTGTCTTACTAATTTCAGTATATCTAAAATATTTTAATGTTTTTATGACATTAATTTTCCCTACAAATATATATATTAGGGTGTGGATCCAATTTTAGATTATAAAAATTTAAATTGAAAAAGGTACTTTTTTATTATATTTCCATAAATAACAATATGCAAAAACTCCGCCACTCCCTCTATGAATAGCATCACATAGGCAGGTAGGGTAAATTTTATCATATGCTCTCAGGCAAACCTAATTCATTGGAAACCTTTTCAAATACCTCACATTCTCTCCATTTCTTCTGTACCTAACAGTAGCCCGAGTAACTGATGATGCGGAGGTTTCAATCCAGCATAAGTTAGAAAAAACTAAACAGATGTTGGAGAAGCAACGTTTGGCTAACAGAGAGTGTGAGATGACAAATTTTATGTTTGAATGCCTTGCCGGAAAATCTTCTGTCTCGAGTTTGAATAACAAGATGGATTTGAATAACCTTACAAAGGTTATTCAGAAGAAATTGGCAGAAATTGAAGATCGTTTGCAGTCTCAAAACGATAACAACTTGGCTGGTCCTTCTACTCTCTAAGTATGCTTGTTTTGAAAAACTATGTTTTCTATCAAGTGTTTGTCCCTTTTGAAATTGAATAAAGAGAGGAATTTTTTTAATAATATGCTTCAATGTTCAATTAATAATGGATGAAAGAACTTTGTAATTCAACAAAGTCTGAAATTTGTATCTAACGAAGTAGTCTAATATATGATGAGGCACACCTCTCAAATAGTAGGATACGATTTCCAAACTATGAGACATTGGAAAACCCTGAATCCATTAATAACATTTGTTGTTTAGGTAAGATATCAATAAATATCCAAATGAAAATTATATGGGCTAGCCCAAGATGATGATAAGTATGTTGTCCCAACAAACTAGGCTAAGTACTTTGGTAGATTTAGAGTTGTGCATTGAGCCTAGTTTCAGGCGTTCGGGTCGAGTTTGACCCAACTGTTGGAAGAATTTCCAAATTCTTGTTGTAGAAATTCACATGAAAATAGACAAAATTGAAACAGAAAAGTGCAACAATCACAACACAAGAGTTTAACGTGAAAAACTCCAAATCCGGAGAAAAATCACTGGTGTTGTTAAAAGACAATCAAGAGAAAAATTCAACTATGTAGAAAATTTGTACAACCACACAGTCCTAATTTTCCCTCTCCAAGAAATCTAGGTAAACCCCAAAAATAAAAACCATTATTTTCTCTTTGTGCTCACTGCACACCACCCTAAAAATCTCTATCTTTTGCACCCAACAACACACATATAAACCTTAATAAACCACTAATATTTATATAAGAGTCAAGTCTCCAAGTTCTATTCTACTTTGGAATTCTTACCCGAGATGTTTCCAATTAAAAATATGATATCAATTACATTTCTAATTACAGATTGACTTGGAAACGTGTTTCCACAAAACAAGGATTCTTTTGGTAGCAAAATAATTCGTCCAACTTTTTGATCAAATTCCTAACAAACTCCACCTTGATCAAAAATTCCATAGTTTTCGCTATACCACCATCTTCACCGACAGTCATACTCCACCATAAAGAGTATACTTACTTAGAATTCATCATTCCAAGATTTTCCTTTGGTTTATGCGCCCATGTCGAAAAACAACCTACTAAAAATTATGGTGCAACACCCACGCTCGACTTTTTCTTGGGAGTTCCTCAGTCCTCGACATACCTTCTTCACCACATACCATGCATAAATGTCAAGCCAATGCCCTTGTGAAAATCTTCCATTGAATTGGAAACTGATTCTCCCTTCAACGTATTATGTAACCCAGATTGAATTAGCACAGCATATCCTTGACTTGCCAAAATTGATTCTCCCATCAAACTTCTCCATGCCGATTTTGACACTTGACATGTCTGCTTCAAACAACCTACGCTCTGATATCAATTGTTGGAAGAATTCCCAAATTCTTGTTGCATAAATTCACAAGACAATAGAGAAAATTGAAACAGAAAAGTACAACAATCACAACTCAAGAGTTTAACATGGAAAACTCTAAATCGGGAGAAAAACCACTGGTGTTGTCAAAAGATAATCAAGAGAAAATTTTCACTATGTATAAAATTTGTACAACCACACAGTCTTAATTTTACCTCTCCAAGAAATATAGGTAAAACCCAAAAATAAAAACCATTACTTTCTCTTTGTGCTCACTGCACAACGCCCTAAAATTCTTTATCTTTTGCACCCAACAACACACACATAAACCCTAGTGAACCACTAGTATCTATAGAAGAGTCAAGTCTCCAAGTTCTATTCTACCTAGGAATTCCTACCCAAGATGTTTCCAATTACAAATATGATACCAATTACATTCCTAATTAGAGACTAACTTGGAGACATGTTTCCACAAAATAAATATTTCTTTTGTAGCAAAAGAACTCATCCAACTTTTTGATCAAATTCCTAACAACAACTTGATATTTTTTACTCGATAAGAGACTCGATCAATGATCCTATTAAGAGTTATAGTAAGTTACGCAATTTTGAGTCATCGGATCTTTGGGTTAATAGGCCCGTGTCTTGAATGACCCAAAAACCCAAAAAAAACTATAATGACTCTAAGATCAATGGCCTCCTTAGCAAGAAGAATGATCAAGAAAATAAAATATGTGAAGTTTAAGGGGCTCATGTTATGACCATCATTGAATGAGATCTTCATCGGGAATCCTCTAATAGAAATGGAGATCTAAAAGAGATTTTTGTCAAATATCCTCTGACCGAGAAAGAGATCTAAAAGAAATCTTTGTCAAGGATCCTCCAATCAAGAATATGAATTTATTGAGCAACACAAACTAACGATCTAAATTATCATTCGACTAGGTGCATATATAAGGTATTTTTAATGAAACTATGAGGTAGTATTTTTACACTTCGATATTTGACAAGTAAGTTGTCAATAATGAATCTTTGATCTCTAATTACATATTTTTTATAATTATGTGTGACATGCTTGATAAATATGTGTGTGTATTTGATAGCATGCAACATTCATATAGGCTACTGTCAGTTCAAGTAACCTCCATGTAGCCTGCCTCTCAACGTATCTCTGCATTGTTACCACATGTTATTTATTTTTAATAAAAAGAGGAAGGTGTATTAAATAAGGTGGTGCTTTGTTTTTAGTGATTCAACAAAGGCCAAAAACCCTAGAGTTTTTCCCCCCAAAAGCCTGAATTTTCATTTTCTCAGTAAGCTACTTGCAAGAACTCTTTGCCTTCTCTCTGTGCAATTTGTACGACTTTGGTTGATCAATGGAGCCAAAAACTCACTCTACAAGGGCTTCCACTGCCACAACTTCTGATGCCACCACTACTCCTTAGAAATAAGAGGTTGCCACTTTCGACAAACGGCCACGGATTGTTGAGCCTTATTCCTCTAAATCAGATAATATTTCTCAGCAATCACCCACTCCTCCTCCAGAGGTTCGCTTTCTTAACTCTCAAGCACACAAGGAGTATGATACCCACTTCTCAAATAATGAGAGGTTAATTCTATCTGATTTTGAGGAATCTGATATTCTTTCTATTTTTTGAACAAAAAAGTGGGATGGGTTTTGTGAAATTAATGGGGCTGTTTCTAAAGAATTAGATAGGGAATTTCACTCGAACATGTTTCAACCCAAGGTATTGTTCACGATATTGAGTTTACCATCACCCCAAACTTGTTGCAAAACTCTTCCGAACCCTTGGTTGAGAATCCTGAATTCCTACCAAATGATATGGAGCATTTTGATAAGGTTGAAAGTTTTTATGACATAACTCCTCCTCTTAGGAGTGATGGTTCTACTGAAAATTACTCTAGTAAACTACCCAGTACCATTCTAAAGCCTGCATATCGTGCTTTGAACTTCTTTGTTTGTAGCAATGGCCTCCTTACTAGGTATGGAAGAGGTATGAATTCAAATAGGGTTAGGCAGCTATATGTAATTTTGGTTGGAAAATCTACTTGTCTAGCTACCATCATCTTCTGGAGAATGGTTCAAGCCAAATTTGGGAAAGCTACTTCATACGGCCTACCTTTTGGTGTATTGATCACTAACTTCTCATCTCTTTCTCAATTAAGCTCACTGGTGATCATCTTCCCACTGACCCTACAATTTGTTCCAAAATTATATAAACGAGCCTCCTACACAAGCTTGTCCTTAATCCACATCCTTATGTACATGAAGAGCTTTCTCTTAAAGGAGAACACCCTCATGCACCCTCTATTGTTGGTCCCTTTACTATACATTTGGTCCCCCAAATCTCTCACGCATCATTTCTCTGGATGCAAAGCTGTCAAGCATATTAGATCTTATCAATAAAAAGGTTGATGCACTCACTAACCATGTGAAGGCACTTGAAAAAGATAGAATCTTGCTAGAGAAGTCCTTCGGGTATATAGATAAACAGGTTGATGAAGGTGCACGGTCTCAAGGATAGGATTTGAAGAAATTTGAAGTCATTACACCCTACTCAATTAAGAATTTATGGACATGTCTCAGTTTTTAAAAGATGCCTCTAAGAGACACAAAAAATATTAGCTTGACCCTTGCTACCAATAAGAGAGAGAGATATTAGATCCTTGTTGAACGGTTAGTTCATTATGTTTTGTCTTAGATTTTCTGGATTTTTTTGTGTGTGGATATTATTGATATGGATTATTACTCTTGCTATTTTACTTGTGCTAAGATTGAGGATGATTACTCTTGCTTTGTGTGACACTATGTTTGACCTTGTAATCATGAATGTAATATGCTTTTAGACTAGCTAGGATCCACATTAGATAGGAACGTAGATTAGTTTCAGCTTGATTAAGGATCTACTTTCTATGAAGTCTGCATGTACCATGCATGAAATCTAGGTAAACTTTATGTAACTTGCATATGCATAACTATTTGAAACATGTGTTTCAGTTTTTATATACATGTTTCATTATGAAGATTCTGAGATTGATTTAATTTCTTAATTGATTGAGACATAATCTTATGAGTTTTAGAATTGATTATCTCTCCTTTAAAGATTGATTTCATTCTTTATTTTAGAAATAATCGATTCCTTTTATTAAGAAAATCAACTCCTTATTTCTTGGGCTTTTGTTTTTAATTGATTAATTTACAATCTTCGCCTAACTTTTAGAATAAGATTCTGCATATCAATTAGGTCGTTTACTAGGGTTATCTTGGTACATACATGGTACACATATATATTGGTTGTAACCCTAGTTTCATATATATCACCTATGATTTACAAAATTGACATTCTTCGAGCAATTTTAATGTGCACTCTTTGAGTGAGTTTTTTAGTTGAAATTATTTTCATACATCATGCACACATCTTTGGGGGCATCTACATATGTTCTTAGATATTGAAGTCTTCAGTGCGACTCTAGAGCGTTTGGAGGAAGCTTTTACTTGATAAAGAGTGTATTATATGACTCGAGCAAGAAATTAGAGTAGGTGTGTGGATCATAGCTTTAGGTAAATTTATGAAACCCAGGGTTATAGTGGATTTCTTCAAGGTTGATGGCTTCACGCCTGAGGTTTTTCCCTTGAAATGTTTTAAGGTTTTTCTCGTAAAATTATTGTGTCGCACTATTATTTACTTGTTATCTATAAATATACAACCAAAGTTTCACATATTATAAATCTCACTGAAAATGAGAGAATCAGTTTCTCAAAATTATGATACAAACTTCTATTTACTGGTCTATGTTGCATTTGAAAAAATAATTAGCATGTTTCTCTGGTTGTTAATCTCTTAGTGAAATCAATGTTGTGCGGACATATACTTTTGAGAGGGATTGCGGCTTCCATTAGATAAACGATTTGGGTTTTTTCAGCAATGGATGTAATAATTCCATTGCTATTAAAGGCTTTGTAAATCAGAATTATATAAGTGGATGAAATTTAAAAAAATTATAAGGTGAGATTAGGGCTGTTATGGTAACGGTAACCGTTACCAATGACGGGTTACTATTACCGTACCGAAAATGGCGATAATGGAAAAATAGATACCATTACCGTTACTGATAGTTTCCGTATATCGTCGGTTGGTATACAGATTTTTCAGTAACGGTAACCGGGTAATTGGTAAATTTACCATTCCTAAAAAAATAAGAATTTTCAATCTTTCTAAATCAAATTAACAGCCAAAATCAATTAAAACCCCTAAATTATTAATGGCCCATATCAATTAAAAATATATTTAATGGTTAATATTTAACACAACTAAAAATAAATATAAAAAATTATATTTAACAATTAATTATATTAATACTATCTGTAACGGTAAATGCCGACGGGTTGAAAGCTTGAAACCTTTACCGTTACCAAATTTGTCGGTAAAATTACCATACCGCTGTCATTGGTAACGGTATACCATTTTTTGAGTAAAATGGTATACCAAACTATCGGTAATGGTATGGTAACGGTACTTTACCGGTACCATAACAGCCCTAGGTGAGATAATTGTTGAAAAACTCTCCAGTCTTCTTTAGTTTGCATATCATCGAGGGATAGTTTCATGTTTATTGGTTTCATTGATTTTGACGATATCAAAAATAAATTTATGTTCTCGCTACATATTTTTCAATACTCAGAGCTGTTGCAACTGTTGTTCTTCTTGCATTGATTTTGAGCATACCTCTATATTCTAATGTATAATATTTTAAGAGAATCTCCTGGACTTTTGTTCTTTTCATATTCTTATAGGTTCAATCAAAACCATGTTTGATTATTTTGATAATGACCAAATGATAAGAGAGATCGAAATTAAATAGTGAAGAGTGTTGGGATAGGACTACAAAACAATAGAAATAACATCAGAGAATGTTAGCAAGGAAAACCCTTAAAGAGTAAAAATCATGGGACTCGTAGACCACTTTAAACTTCCATTATATAAATGGGATTACAAACTTCATACGTAGCTGGATCACTCTCTCACAATACAAATATTGTATAGCTTTAATTTGTAGATAAAATCATCACAAATTGGCTCACAATTTTCTCTCTCTTTCTCTGCAAACTCTACGGAGGTTCTCTCTTTGCAAATATTACTCCTCTGCAAGTTATATCACTCTACAAGAACTCTCTTGCTTTCTTTTATGTTGTGTTGTGTTGAAGCAAATATCACATTTATAGGAGAAGATTTGAATACTTGCATTTAATATTTTGCTTTCCATATCATCACAAAATAAGCCTAATCTTGAGTTTTTGATTGGTTGAAATCCGTTGTTTTAGTGCATTGATATACACCACACTTCCACACACTCCTATATATATCCTGATATATATATATATGTGTGTGTGTTTAGTTTTTTATCCTTTGCATTAATATGTAGACATTTTTAAATGTGGTGGGTCCCAACATCGGTTTACCACTGTCAAACAAATCTCCCCTAAGGACCTCATGTGGGTGGCCTTCAACAAGCCCTCAATCTTCTCGCATATCCAAAGCGTTTCTCTAGGTAATGTTTTTGTCAACATATCTGACCCATTGTCATATGTATGAACCCTTTCCAGTTGTAACAATTTTTCTTCAAGAACATCTCGGATCCAGTGATGTCGGACATCAATGTGTTTTGATCTGAAGTGGAAAGTTGCATTCTTGCTGAGGTGAATTGCACTCTGACAATCACAGTAAAGAACATAGTTCTTTTGAATTTGGCCTAACTCTTGTAAGAAATTTTTCATCCACAAGATCTCTTTGAATCCTTTAGTGATTGTGACGTACTCTACTTCTGTAATGGATAAGCCAACACACTTTTGCAGTCGTGATTTCCACAAAACTGGCCCCCCTGCAAATGTTATTAGATACCCATATATGGATTTTCTAGAATCCACATCCTCAGCCATATTTTCATTTGTATAACCTTGAAATACAAGATTCTCATTACTAAATTATAAACAATGACCATATGTACATTCGAGATACCTGAGTATCCATTTGGCTGATATCCAGTGTTTCGTTCTAGGATTTGAAAGGAAACGACTCATAACACCAATTGCATAAGAAATGTATGGCCTTGTGCATACTATGTCGTACATTAAACTGTCAATTGCCTATGCATAAGGAACCTTCTTCATTTTTGCCTTTTCCTACTCAGTTATAGGACATTTTTCCAACTAAACTTAATGGTTTGCAAGTGGGGAAAAAATAGGTTTAGATTTGGACATGTTGAATGGTTCAAAAATCTTCTTGATATATCGTTCTTAAGACATCCAGATTTTATGATTTTTCCTGTCACGGATAATCATAATGCCAAGAATCTGCTTTGCTAGTCTTAAATCTTTCATTTCAAAGGACTTGCTTAACTATTGTTTAATTAACTTATGGATTTTGATGACATCATGACCTACAATTAACATATCATCAACATATAGCAGGAGAAGAATAAAATCACCGTTAGAAACTTTCTTAACGAACACACCCTCCGAATTTAGACTGGCTGCCAAGCCTAGAAAAACTCATATAGAAGACATTTTTATCATAGGTGAACATATTTTGTCAAAATCAACACCCTCCTTTTGGCCAAATCCTTTCACAACTAGTCTTGCTTTGTAGTGTGATAGTAAGCTATGTTCTTCATTCTTGATCCTATACACTCACTTGTTTTTAGAGCTTTTTGACACTGTGGTAATTTCACCAAATCAAACGTGTGGTTATCATGCAAAGATTTCTTCTTCTTGCATGAATTTTAACCACTTATCCTTATGCTGGTCCATGACTCCTTCATCGTAGCTCTTCAATTCTCCCCCATTAGTAAACATTACATACTCATGAACAAGATATTTGTGACTTGGTTGTCACTCCCTGGTAGATTTTCTTAATTATGGTTTTGGTTGTTCCAACTCTTGAGCTAGTTCTGATCTTGCGTTGGTAGCTAGTGGGTCATCATCAGTTTCTGGCACCATTCCTCCACCGCTAGAGTTCATTGGTGAGGGTACTAGCATTAGATCAACTCAACTTTCTTTTGACTGTGAATTCTCTTCCTTCTTGAGATCGTCAATTGTCTGATCTTCAAGGATTACCACATCTTTACTTCTGATGATCCTTTTATTGATAGGATCCAAAACACTAACCAAAATTTTCATGAGCGTATCCCACAAAAGTACACAATTTTGCCTTCCCATCCAATTTAGATCTTTGCTCTCTTGAAATATGAACTAATTCCTTGCAACCAAACTCTTTCAAGTTTTTGTAAGAAACATCCTTTTGTGTCTAGACCCTTTTTGGTATGTTATTGTTTAGTGAGGCAGATGGAGAAAAGTTGATTAAATCCAATGATATCCTCATTGCCTCCCCTCAAAGGGAGTTTAACAGTTTTGCATTTGAGAGCATACATATGATTCTCTCATAGATGGTTCTATTCATCCTCTCAGCGACACCATTGAGCTGAGGTGTCTTAGGTGATGAATTTTCTAGCCTAATGCCAATTTTTTCTACAGTACATCTCAAATGATCCTCGATACTAACCACTATTAGCAGCCATACACGTTTTAGTTTTCTATCAATTGCTCTCTACTTTTGCATGAAATTAGGTGAAAGTCTTTGTCACCTAATCTTTGGTTTTCAAGGCAGAAACCCGAAATTTTTTAGAATGGTAATTAATAAATGTTACAAAATAAACAACACCACCAAGTGACTTATGACTCATTGTGCAGACATCAGTATGTATCAAATCTAGAATATTAGCTTTTCTAGCTAGTGAGGAATTTTGAAATATGACTCTATGTTGCTTTTCTATAATACAATCAACACAAGTTTGTAAGGGTGTGCATTTTATACCTGGCAAGTGCTCCTTTTTGGAAAGAATTTTGAGGCTTTTCTCACTCATGTGACCAAGCCGTTTATGTCATAGTTCTGTAGGAACTTCATTCCTAGTTGCTTTTATCTCTCTTTTACACAATTTAGCTTATGTCGAATATAGAGAGGTATCTTCTTACATTTTGCTTCCATCAAGTGAGCTTTGGTGAGCTTCCATTTACCTTCACCAAAGTGATTGCAGTGGCCATCATCATCAAGCTTTCTAGTATAAATCAAGTTAAGACTGATATCAGAAACATGTCTCACATTTTTCAAAACTAACCTGCACCCAAGATTAATTTCTAGATCAATATTGTCAATGCTGACAATTTTAGATACTTTATCATTTCCCATCCTCACACAACCAATTTTGCCCTTAGTGTAGGCCGAGAAGAAATCTAGTTTTGGTGTGACATGAAATGAGGCACCCGAGTCTACGACTCACGTAGAATCATCAAATATAAAATCAACATAATTCGTATCTTAAATAATGACAACTTCATTAGTGACTATAGCAGTGTCAGTTGTTAGACTTTCATCTTCATTTTTCATGGATCGTTTTGCCTTTAATTTTTGACACTACGAAAAGTGTCCATACTTCCCACGGTTATGGCACTTCAAGTCTTGTCTGAATTTTGATTATGATCGTCCTCTTTGCCGTTTCTGGTCATTGAGATTTCTGTTAGTGCTTCTCCCTCATGAATATTACTTGTCTTACCTTACTTAGGCAAGCACTTCAGACTCTAGAGAATCTCCCTCGTATTTTCATCGAGATTCTTCATTCAATATTCTATCTTTAACCATCTCTAAGATAAGATTTTTGTCTGGAGCACAATTACTAACTGACAGAACTAAGGTGTCCTAGGTAAAAAGCTTAGCATTAGTAGTGCTTGTAACTTGTCGTCTATGGTCATTGCATAGAATTGAGTTGATCAACAAAGTCTTGGAACTTGCTCATATGCTCCGAAATGCTATTCCCATCCTTATATTTCAAATTTACAAGTCGTTGCATCAAAGTTGTCTTATTTTGTGTTGTTGTTGTGGCATATATTTTGGCAAAGAACGTAAGCATCGTGTTCATTAGCAAAAATCTAAAAAATGGTCTTATCAATCCACTATCTGATTTGGGCAGCACACTTTCAATTTAAGACCTTCCAATCATCGTCTTTTAAGGTGATTGTGTTGTAGTAGCCTTATCGTCACTCTTGACATCTGTTGTGGTTATCGCTTTTTGTGTCGCCGTTTTGATAGGCTTCCACAAATCTTTCATATACAATAGATCCTCCATCTTTGGCTTCCACAGTACATAGTTATGTGCATGCTGCTTGATCATGTTGCTCATGCTCTTTCCATTGTTGTGTTATGAACCTTCCTCTGATACCGCTTTGTTGGGATAGGAACACAAAACAATGAAAATAACACCAAAAAAATTTAGTGTGGAAAATCCTCAAAGAGATAAAATATGGGACCCGTAGGCCACTTAAAACTTCCACTATGTAAATGAGATTGCAAACTTTACCCACAGATAGATCACTCTCTCACAATATAAATATTGTATAGCTTTAATTTGTGAATAAAATTCTCACAAATTAGCTCACACTTTTCTCTCTCTGAAAACTCTGTGTTCTCTCTCTGAAAACTCTGTGTTCTCTCTCTCTTAGTTAGATACCTGTATATACACGTTTAGTTTTTTCTTTTGCATTAATATGTGGACAATTTTAAATACAGTGGATCCCCACATGGGGTGTAACACCACCCAACAAAGAGAGCTTATGTTCTTGGTTTAGAGTTTCTTAAGGCATTTTTGTGGATGTAATATAGTCTAAAAGGCCTTATTTCTCAAACGATAAAATGTTTACTTTTGTAGTAAATAACTAACTCATTGAGGTTAACATAAATAGGAAAAGGCTGATGGGACCAACTCTCCTAATTGTTCAGAGACGACTATGACAAGTAACTTGCAATCTAAAAGCAGGTCATCCATATGACATGGGCTTAATTAAGTTATTAGTTGAGCTTAGAGGCATCTTTTATTATCTTATTCTCCTGCCAACGGGCGGTCAGATCATGAAGCATGTATATTTTGAAGGCGTTGTGCAATACTATGCTAATTTTCTATTGCAGTTTTTAGTCTATTTACTTCCTAGACTCTCCTACTTAGCTAAAGTTCTATTTGTGGTTAGATTATGTCAACTGCACTTAATAGATATATGTTGAAGACAAAGATACTCTATATGACTGCAAGTTCTACTTCAATGGGTTCAGATTAACAATATTAGTAGTTGTACCAGAAATGGAGGATGGCTGTGAGGGAGGTGTACAAAACTATTATAGACAATAATGAAGTATGGCTGTAAGAGAGATACAAAACTGTTATTGACAATGATGAACCTAAAATGGGGAATCTAAATGATATAAAAAATGGGTCACAAACATGATCAATAATTATTATTTTTTTGATGTATAGCTAAAATTATATCCCGCATATAGTGCGAGCATGCCCGTAATATTATCAATAACCCAAAACAATATTAGGAATTTTCTAGCACACAACTGCTAATTATTTGTTAGATTCATAAACTTCTGACTGTTCATGGGGCCTGCAGTGGACAGTGGACAATAGACCAAACCAAATGCCAAATTTCATCACCAGCAGCAACAAAGTAGATTCACTGCACAACTACACTAAAATTTAAACCTCAACCTCAAGACGTAACCACGGCATCTAATGAACTATTACAGTACTACAATATCATGATATCGCCAGTTTTGACTGTGCAGTTCGACGGGGGTAAAAGGCAGGAGAAGGAGAAGGAGAAGGAGAAGAAGAGGAGGGAAGACACAAGATGCTTTACAATTTTGACATGAATAATTAGAGAAAGCTAGCTAGCAACAAAATGGTATTTTGTTTCAGCGTAGCTTTCTGCGTCCCACATAAATGACCCAAATGCTACTGCCTCCAAGACTAGCATTGTTAATCCAGAGAAACTAATCGAAAGCACGTCATCATTCTCTATGCCAATCGACCCATCCCCAGAAACCCTAATGTCAGGTCTCCCAAATAATGCTTGGGTCTGCCTTTCTATTAAAGAAATGGCTTCCTTGGATCTTATGGTTGCATATCTTTGAAGTGTCTCTGCATCCAAATACATCACATAGGACCTCAGTCTATATGATTTTCCATCTTCACTGTCCATGAAGCCCCTCTCATCAGTGACGGTTCCATCATCAGGCTGAATCATGATCAATGAATCTGGATCCCATAACTGGTTCGGTACGGTTGGACCTTCAAGTCTCACCCTGTCTTCATCGAAACCCTTGGGAAGGGTTTTCATAGTTCTCTCAAGTTGATATCGTTCGTCAACTCTTCTCAGGAAATATCCATACATTATAGACGCAGCATACAATTTTCCAAGTTTGACTTTGCTTATTTGAACAATGGGATCAAGGGGGCCCACTGTGCGTTCTCCCAGCACGATAGATAAATGGCTCAGTATCATCTCAAATGCTTCAGGAGAATGAATGGATTCTAGCTTCTGCTCTTGGTTTGGCCAAAAATCTACTCGTCCTGCAGGATCTGATGTTTCTGTTATCTTCGGGATCATTGAAATGCCATTGTCTACAAATTTCAGAACAATCAGACAGTAAATTATCTCCTCCAATGTATTGTGCCTTTCCTTTTCTCTGACTTCAGCTATTCTCCTGAAAAGAAAAAGAAGAAAAAAAACACTCAGGCTTTTTGTCATATTGATTCTATTGTGCCAGGCATTTGAAACACTTAACAAGCATGGCTGAAAATAGTTAAGACTCATGAAGCTAAACTTAAGACATGTGAACTCCATCAAAACTATATGCCAAGTGTAAAACAATTCAAGTCTTCGAATCTAATCGGATCCCTTCCACTCCATTAGTTTCAAATCACTATGTATTCTGATAGGGACGTGAAGATTGTCAAGAGGAGAAATCAAGGGTAATTGGGTCTTTTGCTATTGAACAGTAGTTAAGTCTTTTGCTGATTGTAATCTGGGTTGTGGCACTCTTCTATGTAAATTATGTAATTACTGAGTTGAATCCTTTTCTTGCTATCTTCCTTTACTATTATTTACATTTACATAGTGTGGTATCGAGAGTGGTGTTTATCATATTCTTATTCATGGAACTTAAAGCTAGCTGCCAATATGCTGATCCTTATGGGCTGAGTAATGCTGTTGGGGGCTATTTTTACTTAGCTTAATAAAGTTCGAGAGGCACCCCAACTATGTGAAGCAAGGTCTTTAAGCATTTGATGGGGACAAAAAACATTGATGGTGCTAATGAAAGAGACTAAAGAATTGAAAAGCACAAATGCTAAAATCGTTGGAGAGAGACTGACACAGTACACACATTGAGGAAAGCCCCCTAAAACCAAGGATTGACCATGGGCAGTTCATGGTATCAAGAGATGCGTTGTCTAACTCGACCTCAATTGAAGGGGCTTGCAAGAATATGAATGGACTGTAACTCAAATAAATTTAGACCTTTCAAAAATCCTCAAACCCCAACACCTTTACCCGTTCAAACCCCCCAATTTCCCAAACTGGAGAATCAATGAGGAGATGAAGGGAGGAAGTTTAAAGCATTCTATAATGTACGCAGACGTTTTATAACCAACAAAGTATATAGAATGATGCGTAAAGTAACAATTTGGACATCCTATAACCATTCTCTTCAGACAACCAAAAAAATATGTGTCACAGTCCAGAATAAACAACCTGTATCAATTTGTCTAGGCCCACAGCGTTCCAGTACAATGAAATGCCCATGTGCACGATGACCCTAGCAGATAGGATTAGCTCACGAAAATCTAATATCTAAGAAAATTAGCCAAAGCCATATCCATGGTTTCCTAAGGACTAGAGGCAGCACAAGAGTTCTGCAGACATTATTATAGTCAGACAGAAAGCCAAATTTACCTCAGAAGGTTCTGTTGCAATATGTTTGGCTGTATAAGTTACCAATAAACAATTAGCTTCACCAACCACATCAAAATAAGCAGCACCACACTGCCAGTTAAACAAAGTTATCACATGTCTAGGCTCCATCAAACCGTTCCAATATTTCAATCTAACCTAGGAAAATAGTCACACCAAAGCAATTTGATCGAAAAAGTTTTGAATCTTTTCTGAAACAAAAATCCATACTATCATAAGAGATTTAACTCTTTCACACCAGTACTTGCCAAAATATAAAAATGAAGATAGCTCATCAATCCTTTTTTTTTTTTATTAGCTTCAAGATGACAATTCACCGGCCAACATATGGTCCAGTAGTAGAGTTGCAAGGGTGCAACCTAGAGATCAAAGGTTCAATTCCTGAAAACCCCTCCACATATAATTTGGGGATAAGGTCTACGTACATCCTTATGTCTCCAATCCCGCCTACTGCGGAGTCTTGTGCACATGACTTGTTTACTCTTTTAGCCTGAAGATGACAATTTGGGTAAATATATACTGTTCTATACATAGCTAGTGAGAGAGAACGAAAAAAAAACAAATGGCTTACTTATAAAGGGGATCCTGGGATGGCGAAGTTTCTTCTCCTTGGTCATTCCTGTCTATTTGAAGGTTCTCAAGCTGTTGATCAACGGCTGCAGGTAGCAAATGTGGATGGGTTTGCAGTATTTGAGTCAAAAGCTGGCCAACTGGGGATTCTAGTTGCAGAGGAGCTACTGGCATCAAGTTATCGCTTGAGTCTCCTGACGCTCTAATAGTCAAGCCTCGTGCTCGGCACTTCTCCATTCTTGTCCCTTGCTTTGAGATCCAATCAGGGGATGAAAGACATCTCTGATAATACGAAGCATTATGCATGTAAGCTTCTGTCACAGTATGTGGGAACTCGAACGTTAAACAGTACCGGAAGAATGTTATAGAACATTCTCATAGATACTTCTGTCATAAAGAACTACATTAATTGATGACAATTTTGCTTCATCTTTCGGGAAGGGTAAGAAAAACAACTTCCTCCCAAAGGAACTTAGTGTAACACATACATCCTATGATTTGGACCTAGCTTGCAGTCCTTTCCGCTTTCCTGTAGAATGAAAAAGCTAACTTCCAAAGCTCCTTCCTCAAGCTGGTGCACAGGAGAGCACTTCCATGACTAATTGACTACCACAGAGAATTGATTTTTTTTTTCTCGTTTTGAGTACTTGTATTCAAAAACTTAAATTCATCAAATCTATCTTCATTTATCTCAACAGGTTATGATCGAACAGTAGAAGATAAATCACCAGCCACTCGTATCACATTCAACCGCATACCACAGGTCCACAAGCACGCGAAACAATATTAGGAATTATTTACCATCACTCATACTATTAACACTATCTCTGTCAGCACATCTTCCAGAACAATTATCATTGGTAGAATATACTCAAGCGATGATAATGAATAATCAGAATGACAACAGATCTTTCAATGGTATGCAAAATACCCTTTAGGCATCATTCCAAAAAAGCTGCAAAATATAGCAGAAAGCTCAAAAAGACTAAATTGAACGTATTAGAATCATAATCAAAGTTTTTCTTCACGAGATTTTTACCCAAACCAAGCATACGAACGTCTATTAAAATGCTATTCTACAAAGAACCCATTCGTAGAGACGAAAGAAATCAAAATTTTGAAGTCCCTCTCTAAGAAATCAAGAAAAACAAAGAGTCTCCCTTTCTCAGCCTGTCAGCCACCAAACAAAGACATTAAAAGAAAAGAAGAATGGCATACTCTGAAGAATGGAGCAGAAAGAGAGTAGCTGGAGTGGAAGTGCCTGAAATCACAAGACCTGAAGACGCCTCCGGTTGCCGAGGGAATCGCCACCAAAACGTCGCTTGTGGCTCCGGCTCGTCCTAATACCTGCATCCCGACGGTCGATTCTCCTCTCTGTCTCTCTCTGAATTATATGTCGAAGTAGCGGTCTCCGAATAGCAGCGGCTGTAGTTGCTTTGTTCAAGTGTCAAAAAAGCCAGGATATTTTTCTGGTGCAAGACCAACACGTGTTCGTCAGCCTACCAAAAATTCCTCCTTATTATTTTTATTATTATTATTTTCAATCACGCTAAATTGCATAAGTATTTTAGCCACATTAATCCAAGTCATGTTTTTTAAACATATTAGATAACAAAATTAAAATTTTAAAAAGACAATCTATTTGAAGAGGTCACTACACAATTTTTTTATTTTTTCCGTAAATAAATTTTTAAGACATTTTATCTCTTAAAATTCATGTTAGATATCAAAAAAAATTATATATTCAAAATCAGCAAGAAAATTCTTTCCAACAAGATTTATTATGGATAGTTTTTATCTACCCGTTCTTAATTACATTGTCTTTGAAAACAAAGTAAATAATATACATACAACGTAAACAGTGAAATTTCTATGTATTATGATAGTACAAGTGTACAACATATATTTGTTATTTCAAATAATACAACTAGAAATTGAGTTGTTTTATACATTTTCATTAAAATTATATTATTTTTCAAAATAATGTAATTGCTATATATGTTATGTAAATTGTCCTTTGGTGTGAAATTTTATTACAACATAATAGTAACAAATATATTCGTTGTTTTAACCAATGTAATAGAAAGTACAGACTAAAAATTGAGTTATTTTATGTATTATGTATGAAATTACATTGTTTATTGTATATACTATCTAAATTTTTATTTGACGTGAGATTTTATTGTAATATGATAGTAGAACATATACTCGTTTTATGCAAACAATGTAATAGATAGTATAGATTAATTATTGAATTGTTTTATGCATGCATGATGTTTAAAATAATGCAATTACCATATAGGTCACCTATGTCCTAGAAAAAAATATAAACACAATTTCTTTTAGCAAAAGAGGGTCTTCCGGTGAACTAGCATTTGCTATAATATACCCTAACATCCACAGGAAAAATTTTAACCCTTACATTTGCTCTCAAGCAAGTCATCCTGTTTATACTAGCAAAAAGGAATAAAATTGTGTATGTAAAAACGATAATTGAAAGAAATAGTGACACCCTTCTCTTTCAATTTGCTATAATATATATACTAATTAATAGATGAATATATATATATATATACGGCATTGCTAGCTTATAAGCTTCTTCTTATAGAACTTTATTTGTATGATGACTCCGGTACACATTTTTATGAGATATAATTGATTTCGATATTATCCTATAACTCTTGTGTTATTGTGTTTGATATGGACTCCTTATGGGATAATTATTGGATGATATCCTAACTTTTTTTATTAAGATAAATGTTTGTGAGTCTCATCTTAATCTAGAGATGTTATTATATGCTAGAGATCATCATGGACAACATCTATCTTGATCTAAAGAAGATTTGAATAAACCTGGATAAAGTCTGAAGATTGGTCAACACACCTAGGCCGGACGGAATCTTTTGTAACTTATGCGTCATAGCAATATCAAGATGTCGCAAGTTCACCAGATTTTTAGTTTTATCCGGCAACTTCTTAAGACGATGACAAGAATGCAATAGCAAAGTGTGCAGATTTAAGAGAGAACTGACAGACTCAAGGAGCTGTTCGATAGGTGCGAAAGACAAGTTGAGGTGTCGTAGATGCTTCAAATGTCCTATTGATTTTGGTAACCCCAACACAGTAATAGATAACACCCTTAAGCACCTTGATTGTGGAGAGAACTCGTAACAATTCTTGTGGTGAAAGTCGGCATTCCTGCCTATCGCGCCATATCTTCTTAAGATTGGAAAACCCACAATTGTTCTCAAATTCTTCATTCGAGAATAAACTTCATACTCTTGCGAGTCTTTGGAAAGAGAAAAAGATGCATGACGGACCTTTTCATAGTTTGAACTTGACATATCACCCTCTAACTTTTTCTCATAATTATAACAAATATCTTTCGCAATAATTTGAGCAAGCTCCCTTATGAGATCATGCATCACAAATACTGATCTCGTACTATTTGTTGGCTCAAGGGATAATCCTGATTGAAAGATTGACGGCATTGTTGATTGATTATGGTTCGACGACTGAAAGAATGACCTCGACACCAAATCATCAAAGTATTCAATTCCCAGATCCTCCATTAGCGTCCCTACCGGGGATGGTCCAAGAAGCCTTCTGCCATCCATAGAGAAATCAACTCATCCCTATCAAATTCGTAATCCTTCGGGACTATGGTACAATAAACAAAGCATCGCTTTAAGTGAGAAGGGAGGTCATTGTAGCTCAATTTTAGAGCCGGATGGACACTATTGCTCCTTTCCGGTAAGTTCCACAATTTGTTTCTCAATACACATTCCCATTCTCCACCGCTTCGTTTATTGCGCAAGAGACCTCCCAGTACTTTTGCAGCCAGCGAAAGTCCATTACACATTTTCACCAACTTCTGCCCAATATCCTTCAGATCTAAGTGTGCATCAAAGCTTTGTGTGGCCAAAGCATGGCAAGCCAATAACAATAAGCACTGATCATCTGGCAACTCCTTGACACGGTGAGCATAAACATCGCCTGTGATCGGTGCAACATTATTCTTACGAGTGGTGACAACTATCTTGCTGTTGGATGATGCGGAAACGAAAGGTCTACGTAGTAGATCCCATTGATTGTAATCCTCTTCCCAAACATCATCTAGGAAGAGCAGAAATTTCTTTTGAGACAATTTCTCTTTCAGTGTTACTTGAAGTGAATTCAAATCTAGATCCTTCAAATCACTGATCTCTGGAGCTACCTGACGCAGAATTGTTCTCGTTAGGGCGGTAACATCAAAATTATCAGAAACACATACCCATGGCCTAATGTTGAAAAATTCCTTTACTGCAGAATCGTTGTAGACTAGTTGTGCTAAGGTAGTCTTACCAATTCCTCCCATCCCCAAAATAGCGATAACGGAAATGGGCTTGTTTCCACCTTCATCCCTCAGCAACATCTGAATAATAGCTTCTTTGTCGTCATTCCTGCCATAAATATGCAATTCATCCACCAAAGAAGTTGTTGGTGGCCTTTCCTTCAGCTGGTTGGATCTCGTCCCATTAGCAATCCTTCTCAAATTGAGATGTCTCGCATTAATACGCCCTAATCTTTGAGTAATTTCTTTAATCCTCAATGTCATCTTGTTCTTGAAATCAAATGAGGCCATCTTGTTGGTCAACGAGCAACAAGTGAAAGAAGTGCGGATAAACTTTGACAGCTTGTTTGTGTTTTTCTGAGAATCTTCCATCACCTTGCGCTTCAAAACTTCAGTGTTGAACTCATCCAATACATCTTCTATGTCATAGATCAGGTCTCGAAAATCATCAAGCCAATTTTTCACTGCAGGATTGTCGAGCTTGCCTTCAGCATCATCAAGCAAAGGATTGATTTCGGCCAGCATTTTCTCCCAGTCCTTGATGTCAGCATGTATGTTCTCCCGTCGAGCAAAGACGTCAAGTTCATGAGAGATCAGCCTTTGAATCAGTGGCTGAACGGAAGCCGAGAGGAGTGCAGTAGCGAACTCCATTGCAACAGAAGAAACACAAAATGGCAGAGAGCATGAGGTTTGGCAGAGCGAATGAGGTTTCTTTCAAGGGAATTTTGAAATAATGAACTAGTCGACAAAGACTTTTGGAGTTAAAAATTTCTATACATTTTATGCATATAATGACCAAAATGTCCTTATATTTCCTACTTTATACAAGTTTCTCTAAACTTGCAATTCTTTCCAAAGCAAATGCCACGACTTACATTGTTTTGCTTAGGTTCTGAGAAATTACAGCAAAAGCCAGCAATGGTGAAATTTGTGTGGCACCTTTAAACGATTAGAGTCAAAATTTATTATTTAACGGATTAAATTTCAAAGGTATGAGAAACTATGATAATTTTAAAAAGTTTTTTGAGTGCAGAGGAAAAGGTTGAGAAGGCTCGAATTCGAAATCTATATGAGATACCATATACATGAATGTCAATAAACTATTCGTGATTCCCAATTTTAAAATTGAGTTTTATTTTTAGAATGGATTATAACTCTAATATAATGGTCATTGATTTTCTGTTCTCAATATTATTAAATGTGTAGTATATTTAAAGTTTCCTTTTTGGTTGCGTGACATGTGACATAACGTATAAAAGCACTTTCTATTTTAGGTAAAAAAACCCATCTGCATTTTTTAATGACTTTAGCTTTTCACTGTTAAATTAAAGTGCAATAGGTTTTACTATGTACTTCGTAAAAATTACAAAATATTAATGTTAATAACTTAAGGTTTGCGAATTGTTTGTCCCAAAAATGACGCAGAAGTAACCCACACAAATATTCTGAATTTAGGGGGACAAATTCAAATTCGTGACATAATATGTCCAAAACATTTTGATGGCTACTAACATTTTGTTATCCATATCAGAATTATGTCGGCTAGATTATTGGTGTATATTATATATCTTGGGTTGGGGCAGGATTCAAGAACTCGTCCTATCCCGATCATGTCCTGAGCCAATAGATTGAATATAAGATGCGGGTTATGCAACCCAACAGCAAGGAGAGGGGGCTTTCACGCTGCCCCCTAAAGGGCGGCCCACCAACGCTCAGCATCAAGAGCGTGTCGCTAGAACGACTCGAACCCGAGCACCAAAACACGTTGACAGACACTCTATTACTTCTACTTAAGGGTCATGCCCCCCAGCTCACCGCTGGAGCATATGCCCCGAGGGCATGTATACTTGTATCTTACTTGAGCGTCAAAATTTAATTTTCACTAATAATATTTTTAACACATTTTTCAAGCTCATACAACAAACATCCCACCTTAACAAATGAAAAGAATTTTGCAACCATGACTCTTATAAATAAAGTTTTAAATTCTCGTAAAATCTATTATTGAAAACACACTTGAGAACTTCTGTGCAGAATTTTGACGTAGAACGGGTCGCTGATGAGTTTATGTTCAAATTTGATTGTTCCCCCAAGAATAGGAAACATCATTAGTGTAGGTCTCAACTTTGATCGGCCGTAATCCGTTTCCTTATTATAATATGTTTCCAAGGATTGTTTTCAGAGATCTAGATGTTTGGAGAGGGTTTCGCATTTGAGGTTCATCAACACACGTTTTCGTAGCTGTGAAGAATTCCAGCGGGATTAATTAATATTTTTTGCATGTTTTTTTATTAAGTTTCCTAGTTTATTTAGAATTTCCAATTCTAGTTCAGTTAGGGTTTACTTAATGTTTTAGCTATAAATAAGTCTTCTAAAGACCATTGTAGACACTTCAATTATTATTCAATAAAATCTTTGAGTTCTCTCAATTATTCCTTGGTGGATTCCAAGATCCTATTATCGTCGTGAACGATTTCAGTCTTTCAAGCTTTCGCGCTTCGTCAGGTGGTATCAGAGCAGATCGCTTTCCTGTTCGATATGTCTAATCAAGAACGGAATCAAAACCCTAATGACGCTGGTCGAGGGGTAGACGATCTATGGGTTGCGTTTGAAGAACAACGGCAACAACTGACATAACACAGGCTTGTACATGCCTTTACCTGTTCCTAGTGCTATATGGGAAGATTTTTCTATGGATTTTGTGTTTGGGCTTCCTCGAACCCAACGAGGAGTCGACTCTATTTTCGTTGTGGTTGATAGATTTTTCAAAATGACGCATTTTATTCCTTGCAAAAAGACTGCCGATGCATCCAATATTGCCCGATTATTTTTTCGAGAAGTTGTTCGTTTACATGGAGTATCGAGTACTATTACATCTGACTGGGATTCAAAATTTTTGAGTCATTTTTGGATGACACTATGGAAATGTTTGGATACATCTCTGAAATTTAGTAGTATAGCTCATCCTCAAACTGATGGTCAGATAGAATCCTTGAACAGAACATTGGGTAATCTGATTCGTAGCGTTTGTGGTGATAAACCTAAACAATGGGACATGATGTCGGCACAGGCTTTGCTTATAACAATGTTGTCCATAGTGCCACAGGCAAATCACCATTTGCTCTTGTCTATTTGAAACCACCAAAGCAAGCGGTTGATTTAGCGCGTTTACCTAAGGTACCAGGTGTTAATGTTGCAGCTGAGAATCTAGTTCAACGGGTGAAGAAGAAGTTGGAGGTCAAGAATGCTAAGTATAAGGCTGCCGCTAATAAACATCGACGTGAGAAAATTTTTAACGTTGGTGATGAGGTAATGGTGTTCTTGCGAAAAGAGCGGTTTCCAGTTGACATGTATGGTAAGCTTCGGCAGAAGAAATATGGAACATATAAAGTGGAGAAACGGATTAATAATAACGCTTATCTTATTGATTTACCGAAGTCCATGCACATTTCTCGCACTTTTAATGTGGCTGACATTTCTGAGTACCATGTTGAGCAGCCTCTTTATCCAGATCACAACTCGGGGTCGAGTTCTTTTCAAGTCGAGGGGACTGATGTAGAACGGATGGCTGATGAGTTTATGTTCAAATTGGATTGTTTCTGCAAGAATATGAAACATAATTAGTGTAGGTCTCAACTTTGACCGGCCATATCTTTTGATCTAGAGATTCATTTCCTTAATATAATATGTTTCCAAGGACTGTTTTTAGAGATCTAGATTTTTGGAGAGGGTTTCGCATTTGAGGTTCATCAAGACACGTTTTCATAGCTGTGAAGAATTCCAACGAGATTAATTAATATTTTCTGCATGTTTTTTATTAAGTTTTCTAATTTATTTAGAATTTTCAATTCTAGTTCAGTTATGGTTTACTTAATGTTTTAGCCATAAATAAGTCTTCTAAAGACCATTGTAGGCACTTCAATTATTATTCAATAAAATCTTTGAGTTCTCTCAATTGTTCCTTGATGGATTCCATGATCCTGTTATCGTCGTGAACAATTTCAGACTTTCAAGCTTCCGCACTTCGTCAACTTTATTTATTAATTAAATTTTTAGTTATCTATAAACTAATGAGTTTATTTATTTTTAAATGTGTAACTGGTTTAAACACCGGTTCAATCTCGCTAAAACCAGTCGATTCAATGGATTTTTGATTAACATGGTTTAACTTGTGCTATTTAAAGTTCATACAAGTCAAAGATCTGGTGTCCGATTGAAACAACCATACATTTCGGCTTTTAAAACATCATAAAATGGTATAAAATAAAACAGATTAGGGCTAATTAATATATTCTGAAATTAAAGTTCAAATGTACCTCTATCTCAATTTTAATAGAACTATTATTACTTTTTATTATAATCTTTATTCATTATTTTATTTATATTAAGTGTTCTATACGACTATTTATATATATATATATATATATAGTGTCATATATGGATTAATATAACTCCAATAGAATTGTTATTGATTTTCCGTTTCAAATATTATTAAATGTGAACTATATTTAAAGTAACTATTTTTTTTTATTGTGCGACATGTGAGTGACATAGCGTACCCATATGTACAAAACCTTCAAATTGATGGCTACCCACTTTTTGGCATTTTTATTGAGGGAAAGTATATTTTTGATAATTGAAATATTAGGGATTTTTTTAATTTAGTTGTCCAACCAATATTCAAATATTCTAGATCGATAATTTAAAGTTCTGATTTATTCTAAAACGATAACTTAAGCAGAGTTAATAATTTTTGGATAATTTAGGCACTGATGTGACCCGTTGATTGTTATTCTCCCATTTAATTTTCTAGAGCTGGCATGACGACGTCAATAACAATCGTGTCACAAAGTAAGAAAAAAAGAAGAAGAAAAAAGCCACCTCATATCCTGCATTTTAAAAAACCCTAGTACTAAATATTCTCCACCTCCCCTCTCAAACCCTACATGACTTGCCGACAAGAGGCACGATTGATCCGTGTAGTTTCGGATTTGTGTGGTTTTTCATTCTTCTTATGATTACTTTGGAATCTCGAAAAGAACCCAAATCACTTCATTGATAACAGTAGCCATGAGCAACACGTGGAGACGCATATGATCTAGGAATTCCTGTCCACTAAAAGCCAAAAGGACTCAAACAAATAAAGGAAGAACAAAACAAGAGCCACTTTGATAAATAGTTGAAGACTAACAATACATATTGTCTCATTTCATTATAATATCGTTTGTAATTATCAAAATTGGGTCTGACTCACTTTTTCAATAAAGTTAATGTCAATCAGCATTTGACTAAGTTAGAGGTCCAGTCAGCTTTGAACACATCATAGTGCAATTCACAATGCTCAAAGGATCCAAAGCCCAACAAAGAGGCTCGGAGATCCAAGACCGGAGCTCGCTTGAACTAAAGTTCGCACCACAGAGACCATGGAGACCGCCTTGGTGAGAACTCGCCAAGAGGTACATTCACTTTATCAAGGAAGTTAGTCTGACACACCTATCAGACTGCAAGTAACCATCTCTTTTACCCAAATTTTGTACTTTCATTTAATGCTTCTATGTTACTTTTGGTCATAAACCACCGTCTTGGCTGTCCTTATATAAAGTAGGTGTCACCTCGTATTAATCCTCTCACATCAATATCAGATATGTCTATTCAACAACAAAAGACCACGAACAACTTACTAAATTTTGTAATTCAAAACATTATAAATAAACCCTTTCTTCATCTGAAAGAGGGGATGCACATTTGAAACCAGTACAATACTAACAAGAACTCTCTTTTAAGTCTTCTATCCAGAACAATCCCAAACACCAACCTTCCTTTCCTTGTCTCTACCATGGCCACTGTCTTTTCATTTATTGAACTGACTTGATCGTCGGAACCCCAAGGAGTAGTTCCCCCAAATCCGATCCTTGGGTTTATGATTGTTCTTTTGTTGGGGATCTGTGCAGGAACTTGAGCAACTCAAGTCATTTGAAGGTTACCAATGCCCACTTAAAGTCCAAGTTCTCAGGCTTGTTGATTGTGGATTTCGGACATCCACAATCGTATTACATTGTAAAATTTACAATAAAATATAATATTTCATTGAAAGTGTACAATACAATATAATATGATATTGTAATAAAATATGTTATTTCTATTAAACCATGATGTCTGCCTGAATTGCTTCCCAAACATGCAACGGGGGATCAACAGGCCCTCCATGAGAGTAGCGATTTTTGCTAAGTATGAGCTACTTGATTGGCAGCCCAATCCACTTGAGAAACTCTCCAATTGTGTTATTAAAATTAATAAAAAAAAGTGAAAATCTTGTTGCATGTACAATTGTGTTATTCTTGATTTTGCTTAGTGTTTATTCAAAAAACAAATTAAAAAAATCATCAATATTCTTTTTTTGCTGGTTCAATTATTTTGATACACTCCGATAATTACATACAGACCAATAATTTGGCAAGTTAACTAGAATTTTTTCAAAAGGTCTCAAAAAGTAACATAGGCATGGTTAGTTTTAATAACTCATGCGTCACATTATAACTTTTTTGAGTGAAATGAGACCACACATTACCATATTCACTTCCGCACTCTCTCCCGCCGACATCAGGGTAATTCATCCATTCAAAAAGGGTAGTCGGTGCATATCTAAAACAACACAAGTCTAGTCCTCAAAGGTGGTTAATGTGTGTCGATCCCTCGTCGGTGTTGGTCATATCTAACCATTTTGATCGGGCTGATCGGGATCTTTCGAGCATGATTCCAGTGACTACGGCGAATGAAACATGTCAGGTATTGTCAGGTTCTTCTCCTCGTTATCTTGCAGTTCTTTGGAGACCATCCGTGTTGCAATTAATGGTCGGATACTGAAAATTACGTCGCCGATCAATGAGGACTAGACTTGTGTTGTTTTATTACATTTTTATTACATTATTCAGGATGAACATTCATGCTAAATGATCATTTAAGATGTTTCTTTTTATCTGTCAATTACATTGTTCGTGTTGAAATTACATTGTTTATTATTTTAATTATATCGTTTATCCTCTCATCTGCTCCGACTATAATGACAAACCGCTAACCAATGAATTTCTGATATTATCACCTTACCCTTTCTCACCAAAATTGTACAGATAAACCACCAATGTTCAGATTTATACAAAACAAGCAAGTAAAATGTCAATCCATAGTAATTACACTAAATGTTCAAATTATCACATTACTCTTTCTGTTTATTACAATAAACTAAACAATAATTACAGTGGCATAAAGCAAGCAAGTAAAATGTCAGTCCATAATAATTACACTAGATATCATATTATCACACTACGCTTTCTCACCAAAATCGTATAGATAAACAATCAATCTTTAGGTTTCTACAAAATAAGCAAGTAAAATATCACTCTAGAGTAATTACTCTAAATGTCCAGATTGTCACATTATCATTTTTATTTATTATCTTACACTAACATATAATTACATTATATAAATGACAAGCACACATGACATGTCACATATATTATGTAAAGCTATGTACAAATACTCTATATATGTCCGGTAATACTAGTCATTCATAACTTTTTTGTCCATAGAGTGTACATAGTTGATGTATTCATCATCATCACCATTGATTTTGGCTCCAAAATCAAAGTTTAAATATTCAAATTTTCACCTCCCCTCACTATGGATATTATGGACAACATACTTCTATGGACGTTTAGAATTTTCGATATACGTTTAACATTTTCGTTCTTTCAACACGTCTATTTTTTTTTGTTGGTCAAATATGGATAATCATATTCGATTATGGGCTCAAGTTACTCTTGCAATGTAAACGAAGTATTCAACAATTGAATTCTTTTTTTTTAACTGAATGTTCATGTGTTATTATTTTTGATGACTAAAAAAGCGACGGAATTTGTTATTAATTTTAAATAATTAATTAAAATTACTGGATTCAGTAATTAAAATTATTATAAATTAAATTATTATAAATTTTAACAAATGAAAATTTGCAATTTTGATTTTACTTTAAGTTGTCAGTAGACTCAGTACTAAAAAAAAAAAAAAGGTAAGTAATGTCATGAATTCAAAGAACAAATCAAATCAAGTACCATAAAAAATGTATAAAAATAAAAAATAATACATGTAATAATACAGGTCTTTTAAGTTAGATAAAAAAAAGTGGTCTTGAAAAGCACCCTACAGAGAGAGGTTGTCGTGTAATGAGATGTAAAACACGAGTACAGTACAGTAGGATTGACGTTTCCTTCCTTTGCCAGAGAGTGGACACAAGCTTTTTCCCGAATCCCTTTTGGAGCACTACTCCTTTTAACTCATGAGATCAATCCCAATGATTGTTATTTATTAGGAATAACAAATGATATTAAGAGATATATTTTTATTAATATAATTATATTGAGAGATGTATTTTGTTGATATAATTGTATTGAAAAATATATTTTATCCATATGATTGAATATATGACTTAATTTTTAGATAATAGAAGTGAGACTCAATATTAATTTTAGTGAGAAAATAATGGAGGAATGAAATGTTAGTTACTTGACTAATGAAAAATGAATAAATTGTATTCAATTTTTTTTTCTTTCTGATATACATGTATTGAGAGACGTGTCTTGTTAATAAAAATAAAAATTTAAAATTATTTTTTATATAATAAAAATGTGATCCAATTAAAGAGTTTTGGAAATAATAGAAGAGCACCATTCAATTGCATGTGCTCTGAACTGTATGTTATTAAAGCTGCATCCACTTCATTTATTGTTCTTTACTGGACCATCAAAATATAAATTGAGGTCATCATGCTTTTCTATTTTTGTTTTTTACATTCATCATCTTACGTTTGAAAGTAGCTGGTTCTGTTCAACATGCCAGGTGTATGTGGTTGTAGATTTTAATTCCAGTTCTCTGATTCTCTCTGTCCTTTTGGACTTTAATAGTGAAATGACTTGATCGGGCTTTTGTCCCTCGTATAAATTTTCTTACAACCAGGGGTAAATATGGAACCACAGTAAAAATCTTGGATACGGGCGTAACTTTCCCCAGCTTGTTTAGTTTAGGGTGCTACTAAAGGCACCCACCCTATCCTATATGATTTTATATATGATTTTAGCAATGTAGCTACTGACGTGATGTGATGGTTAACATATATGATTTGAAACAAGAAGAATACGCATGGAAAGTGCATAGTGACGCATTTCCATATGTATATATCTACAACACATATTTGCATGCATCATCATGCATTAATTTGAGTCAATACGTACCGTAGAATTTGCACAAGGCCATGATTATGACGTGAGTTAACTAAACTTTTAATCATTAAAATATCCATCAGTTTTTAATTCAATTTTAAAATTGTAATTTATTAGTATGAAATTTGAAACATATATACTTGAATTTATTTCAAATTAATAACTCGGCTAGATTTTGAAATTTATTTCAAAAATCCTTTTTTGTACATTCTCTTAAAGAGAAACGGACTTTGGTTCTTTTTTATCTACCCAAAATTAAAAGAAGAATCAGTAAATCAAAAAAAAAAATTGTTATTTTTGAACAAGTCCAAACTTCATATCATACGTTTGAGTACTATTTAATGATTTAACGATCAAAATAAAAATTGACCAATCTCTCAGTAATAAAATTTCACTTATTTGTTATGATATGTGACAGTAATATATATAAATATCATTTATCATGGTCATTAACTTCTTCTTAAATTGTTTACTAAACAGACCCCATATTTCTAGTTTGATAAATCAATAAAAAAAATTAATGAGTTTATTTTTTGAGAAAAAATGATTTTTAAAATATAAAAGGACATAATCGTCATTAAAAAAGGACGTAGCCGGTATTTTAGTAATTACTAATTAGCTCTGTTTTGGCTGAACCATACCTTGTCGGAAGCGGGACGACGACAGAAATCTTACTCTATGCCTTCTGGGGTAGATGTTCAGTGAATTTTGGCTATCCGAGTTTGTTTAGGGCCTCATATTTGGAGTCAAAGTTCAAAGTTGACTTTTTACTTATCTTTTTAATTTAATAATGTTTTAATTTAGTAATTAGTCTTTTAGTTGGATTAAGATTTTCAAAACATATTTAAGCCTTTGGGCATTGTTTGGAATTTATTATTGAATTTTATAATAATATTTGATTTTTACCTAGCCTAGTGATAAGTATGCTCATGTCTTGTATTATTATGTCTAATCTGTGTGCAGAGAATATATTCTCTGAAAAGGGGGTGTACTATTTACGTGCAGAGAATATATTCTCTGAAAAAGGGTGTTCTCTATATGCAGAGAATATATTCTCTGAAAAGGGGGTGTACTATTTACGTGCAGAGAATATATTCTCTGAAAAAAGGGTGTTCTCTTTGTGCAGAGAATATATTCTCTGAAAAGGGGGTGTATTCTTGATGTGTAGAGAATATATTCTCTGAAAAAGGGTGTTCTTTTTGTGCAGAGAATATATTCTCTGAAAAGGGGTGTTCTTTTTGTGCAGAGAATATATTCTCTAAAAAATGGAGAATTATACAACTTTTTAATATCTATATATACATAGATATGATTTTTCTTGGCAACATACATATGAGCAGAAGATATGAATTTAGATCAATTGAGGTTTTGGGCCAATGATCTACGATTATCAAGTGGTTCAAGTGATCAGGTAAATATACAACTTTTAAATTGTTTTAGGAATTTTTTTTCGTTAATT
This sequence comes from Euonymus europaeus, assembly GCA_963580455.1. Classification (NCBI taxonomy): domain Eukaryota; kingdom Viridiplantae; phylum Streptophyta; class Magnoliopsida; order Celastrales; family Celastraceae; genus Euonymus; species Euonymus europaeus. Next base: position 7,335,408 of record OY756957.1, on the reverse strand, counting down.
GCAGATACTCAAATGAATGTCCATTGTTCTCAGGATGATATTTCCAGACATGAGATAAAACAAGAAGATGAAAATATGGATGAAAAAGTGGACGACAATGTGGGCGAAAATGGGGACGAATTTTTCACTGACATGGTATGATTTTTAAGAAAATTAATATACATTTTCTTATGTAAATTTGTAATACAATTTGTTAATTTCTAACACAATTAATACATTTTCAGGTATTCAATTCGCGTCAATCTCTAATTGATTGGATTCAACATACTGGACGCAATTTAGGATATATCATTGTCATTAAAAGGTCAGAGACTAGTCTAATTGGGAAGAGTCCTAGACTGTTGTTCCAATGTGAACGCGGTGGCACATACAGAAGTAATAAAGCCTCCACGAAGTTTACAGGCACAAAAAAAATTGATTGTCCTTTCAGAGTGAAAGGGGTGAAAATGCGAACAGATGATGATTGGATGATAAGGGTCGTATGCGGAACACATAACCATGCCCCTGCATCATATATGGAGGGACATCCATATCTAGGCCGACTCTCTGATTCTGAAATGCAATTGACGGAACATTTGTCTACAAAAAATGTGAAGCCACGAGATATCCTGACATCATTGAAGAAGCAAAATCCGGACAACGTTTCTACCATTCGGACCATATACAATGCTCGCCAGAAAATTCAAAGTGCAGGGAAAGCCGGTAAAACCCAAATGCAAGTTGTCATGTCATTTCTACAACGTGAAGGATACATCTTCGAGTATAGAACAAATGCTGTAACCAATGAGCTTGAAGATTTATTCTTCGCACATCCAGGATCATTAGATCTATGGCGTGCATTCCCGCACGTGTTATTGATGGACGCAACATACAAAACAAACAGGTACATGATGCCTCTCCTTGAGATTGTTGGTGTCACTGCAACTAATATGACATTTTGCATAGCATTCGTGTTCCTGCACTCAGAGAAAGTATTCAATTATACTTGGGCTTTAAGATGTCTACAGTCAACAATGAATGGATGTACTACTCCACGAGTTATTGTCACAGACAGAGAGTTGGCATTGATGAATGCGTCTGCCCAGGTATTTCCTGATGCTAAAAAATTACTTTGTAGATGGCACATCTATAGGAGTATCTTGAGCAAGTGCAGACCATCAATAGCAGACAACAAAACTTGGAATGCATTCTACAAAATGTGGACTACGTTGGTGAAATCAGAAACTGAGAGTGCGTATGAGTGCAATTTGGCGGACCTTGAGGTGCTGTTACAGAACTTTCCAGGTATGATTAATTATCTTAAAGATGTATGGTTAACACCATATAAGGAGATGTTCGTATCCGCCTGGACAGACATATATCTGCATTTTGGAAACCAGACGACTAATAGAGTGGAGAGCCAACATGCGAAGCTGAAGCGATACTTGGAGTCATCACAATCAGATTTGGAGACATCTCTGTCATTTATTCATCAAGTCATTCAATCACAGGACATAGCTATCAAAGCGAGTATTGAGCAAAGCAAAACTATTATCCAACATCGATTCAACATACCGCACTTGCAAGAATTATGTGGTTTTGTTTCAAGCCACGCATTGCAACTGATTTTGAAGGAATTTGAGTGCTCAAAGAATGCCGGAGAAGTTTCATATAAATGCAGATGTCGACTTCGAATGGGCTACGGACTCCCATGTGCCCACGAGCAAGCAATATTTCTGAACGACGGACGTCCCATACCAATTGAAGCCATAGATAAATTTTGGAGAAAACTTGACTTATCACCTTGTGTGCCTCTTCAAAACGATGACATCGATTGTGACGTCGAGCTCCAAGTTTTCACGGAACAGTTTAAGAAACAAACAAGGCATGGAAAATTCAATTTTTTAAGAAAATTGAGGGAGATAATCACACCATCAATATCTTCAATTCGTGAGCCTGCTGTTAAGAAAAACACTCGTGGACGCCCATCCTCAAAGAAAAAAGTTGCATCAAATACTCGTGGTAATCCGTCAACATTAGTGTTCGATGAGCCTGATTCATTTCATTCTCGGGAACCAAGTAGACACAGTTATTCATTTGGAGGCATTGACTCGAAGAACAGGGATGACATATCTGCTCGTGTTAATACAACTACATTTGATTTTGTCCAGCCAGATATTTTCGAGTTCCAGGAACCAACGAGACACAGTTGCTCCTCTATTCCATACAACCACGCTGTACATGCCTATGTTTGTCAGTTTCCACCTATACTGCATCCTTACATTATGCATGTACAAGACGTAAAACCTGATGGAAATTGCGGCTTTCGAGCAATAGCTATCTGTCTTGGTCTTCCAGAAGATGCATGGGCAACTATCCGATATAACTTAATAGAAGAGTTGCAAATCTTCAGGACACAGTATGTTGCAATATTGGGCGGTGATGACCAGTGGACTCGTATGTATAACTCATTGAACTTTTTTACATCAGATAGAGGAGCACCGATGGAGAACTGGATGACTATGCCAGATATGGGTCTCTTGGTTGCTTCAAGGTTTAATGTGATATTACACGTTCTAAGTCCTACACAGAGTTTGACGTATTTTCCACTTTGATCTACTCCACCACCTACGTATGAACATGCTGCTATCGCTATTGGACACGTAAATGATAATCATTATGTCCAGGTTGCATTGACAGGGGGTTACCCGATGCCTCCCATTATGCCTCAATGGATTCACTTCAGACATGATTGTGCAGCTGCATGGGTTACCCCATATGTGGAGCGAATTGATGTGTACAAGCAACATATGCGTTTTAGATGTCCTCAACACATTGTGTTGGAAGATTAAGAATGTAATATGTGTTGATGTGTTTTAATAAATTTGTTTAAAATAAAAAAAATGTACGAGCTGTTTATCTTCACCCCTTGAAGTTTGGATGGGAAAGGAAAAATATGTGTGGGGAGAAACAAATATTTAAGAGTTTTTTTGGACATGTCGTCGTTTGACAGTTTTACCCTCAACCCACTTTCTAATTACGGCAACGTACCAATACCAACTTCCTTTTTAAATGATACTAAATCGGTCCTATTCAATGAAAAATAAGGTTCTAAATTTTTAGTCCAATAAAAATTACGGAGTAAATGTATAAAATCATTTATATTTTTTATAGTATTCTTAGTATTAAAAGAAATGAACTTCATACAGTGAAAATAGGATTAAAAATGGTACAGGAAAGCTGAAGGATAAAATGTCCACTAGAGAACAAAAATGATACAGGGGAGCAAATCTTCATAAAAGATGGAACGCGTGGCATTAATTATCAAATTCAAATAGCAATCATTCTTTGCCATAAACGAGAGGCGGCTTGCAGTCCCAAAATCGAGACGCCAGTGATAGGGTAGGTAGAGTGGATGCACCCAGTAAATAGGGTGGGGGCATTTATCCTCACCCTTAGTTTAACAGGGTCTAGGTGGCCTGTCGTGTCGCTGACGACCGGACGTTTTTGGTGATATGATGGGTTGGTGTTATCTGTGCTACAGGGCCTCTTTTTTGTTGTATGTTTATTTTTGTGAATTTATTAGAGTTTAAATCTATTCATAAAATTTATTTAGAATGAAGTTTAGTTTATTGTAACTTTTGTATTTTTTAATAAATAAAATTTTAAAATGTTTTATCTCTTAAAATATATAGTAAATTTTTTAAAAATTTACATATTTAAATTCAGCACATAAAACTCTCTCTCTAATAAGACTCATCATCGATATTTTTTAACGTACTTTTTTAATTACATTATTTTTCAAAAATAATTTAATTAGTATATATGCTATGTAAATTTGTTTACACTACGTTAACCTAAATAGTAAGTATTAAACCCTAAGAAGAACAGATTCGCTAAACCCTAACGGGCTCATGTATTATATTTTCATGTTATAACATAAACAACAAGTATTAAACTCTAAGGGGAATGAATTCGCTAAACCCTAACGGGCTCATGTATCGTATTTTCATGCTGTAAACTAAAAAACAAGTGTTAAATCCTAAGGGAAACGAATTCGCAAAATCTTAATGAACCTATGTATCATATTTGCATACTGTAACCTAAACAATAAGTGTTAAACCCCAAGAATAATGAATTCGTTAAACCCTAACGGACTCGTGTATGCTTGATAGGTATGAATATACCTATTACTTTTGGTGATAATAACCCTCTCTTATCTCATTGGTATTATCAATTCGGTACATTTATATATTGTTTTGGATTTTGATAGGCAATTGATGGTGCTGAACAAAAAGGTGGCAATTATGGGCAAGATGAGAGCAGGAATAAGCTTGCAAATTTATCCTGGGCGTGATTTATACACGCCTAGGCGATACAGGCCACGCACAGAACAGGGGTGAATACAAAAATTTAGGAAAATTGCATTTTCTAGAGCAGCGCCTAGGCGCATTTCCTACACGCCTAGGCGCATTTTCTACACGCCTAGGCGCACCTGCACAAAATTGGCAGCTTTTATTTCGCGAAAGCCCTAAAAACTGCACTTTTTGGGACTTATCGAGCGGCCGTTCCAGGAGCGAAAAACAGAGGAAAGAAGGAGGATTAAAGGCTTGAAGGAGGGATTCTTCATCTTGGCTTGCATTTCTTCCAATTTTGGGTTCTATCAATATGTTTCTCTCTCTTTGCTTGTCTCTTTCTCTCTCTATGAGTAGCTAAACTCTTTATCACCAAGGCTAGGATGAAGCCTTGGGTTGAATGATGGTTGTATGAATTGATTTGTTTATATGTGAATCTTTTTGGGTATAAATCTTTGGTTTCTATGATTATTGTGGATTCTTCTTACTCTTTGTGCTTGATCACCACTTAGGGTTTTGAATGGATTTGTTTGATGGATTTTGTAGATGGTGAAATATCTATTTAATCATGCTTCTTGGGACCTTAGATTGCAATTGTTGTTTCCATTAGGTTTGGAACAAGTTTGTATGAATCCTATTTCCATTGAGCTTTCATGAATTCTTATGCATGTCTAGACCAATAAGATGGCTAGAATGTTGATAGGAACATCCAACCTAGACCAATAAGATGGCTAGTGATTGACATGAGGGAAATTGGCTTAAGTGCGCTAAAACCGACTTAGGTACGGATTCGTTATACCCGGATTGATAAATGTGTGAGTGAATTGGTTGTGTTTGCACATCATTGACCCTTGATGGATTTCGAAGTCTTGGTGCTTCATTCTTCTACGTGAATTCATTGCATTAGTATAACTTGCCTAGTGACAATTTGCATTAGCATTTACATTCTTCAATACAAAAAATTCCAAAAACACTTTACTTTTCTTGCTTGCATTCCTATTAAATTGCAAACCCAATCAACTTGAGTGGAACTTTAATTTCTTGCATTGTCCATAAATATATGTAAATAAACACTTGGATTAAATCATATCTCCGTCTCTGTGGATACGATCTCTACAGACCACTTGTACTATTCTTCTGACTAGTACACTTGCTAGTAAGTTATTTTAGACTCAACAAGTTTATGGCGCCGTTGCCGGGGACGGTAGCTTATATTTAATCCATTTCTTTTGTCTACATAGATAATCATATTTATCATTGATTTCTTGCTGAATTTCTAGCTTATACGTTTCATTTGTTCTCTGTAGTTCATGCAAGGACGACGTTCACAAGACACAGAAATTCTTCCAATTAATCCAAATTTGGGACGTGGACGTTTAAATAAGAAAGACAAGCAAACTATTGGAGAACACTCTCCCACACATTCTTTATCTTCTACTTCTAGCTCATCTAGTGAGCGATTCATTGGAGACAATCTTGAGCAAGACAAGATGGAAGAACATCATGAGGGAGTTGACGATAATGGCGTCAATGCCAATTCCCCTCGCACTATACAGGATTTTTCTATGCCTCAATTCACTACTCGACAATCCTGCATTGTTTTTCCAACTATTGCTCCTAATTTATCTTATGAAATTAAGGGCTACATGATTAATTTGCTTCCCTCTTTTTCAGGAGAGGAGAATCAAGATGCCAGTGATCATATTGATAATTTCTTGGAAATATGTGGTACACAACAAATTCAAGGAATCTCTGCTGAATTCATTCGCCTCAAGCTATTTCCCTTCTCTCTTAAGGGAGACGCGAAGAACTGGTTCAAGACTCTGCCTTCAAATTCTATCACCTTTTGGGACCAATTGTCTGCGAAATTTATTCAAAAATTCTATACTCAATCGAAGACACAACGGTTGAGAGACCAAATCTTTCATTTCAGACAGAATAAGGGAGAGCCACTATATCAATCTTGGGGGAGATACAAAACCCTGCTCATCAGCTGTCCACATCACCAATTCTTACAATGGCAGATTATGCTATACTTTTATCAGAACTTATCATATGAATGCCGTCATCGGTTAGATGCAGCTGCTGGAGGAAATATCATGGCAAAGGAGCCCACTAAGGCTACTGTGATTATTGAGAATGTGGTAGCCAATTCCTCACAGTGGGACAGCAGAGATGTGACTGGTCCCAGAGCAACTATCTATGAAACTAGTACTTCAAATACTGAAATGGCAGCCATGGCTCGAAAACTTGATGCTGTTGTGAATTTATTGAGCAGAAATGCAGAGCCATCTGGTATTTGTGGGGGCATAGACCATCCGACCCATATGTGTCCTAGAAGTGGCACCTTTCCTGAACCTGAAGTGAATGCTCTTCAGAATTATCATCGGCAGCAGAATGATCCTTTCTCTCATACTTACAATCCGGGTTGGAAGAACCATCTGAATCTGTCTTATGGCTCTTCTAACAACTACAGCCAAGGTCCAAAACCCTGGCAAGGCCAACCTCAAGCACCACCTCCTGACTCGAAGAGGTCTACTATAGAGGATCTGATCACTCAACTAGCTCAGTCACAAGTGATGATGCAGAATTCACAAGCTGAGATGAGTAATTCTATGAATCAGTTGCAACAGACGGTGGCTAGTAACACTCAGTCTATCGCCAAGTTGGAAATGCAAGTTGGTCAACTTGCTACTGCTTTGAGTGAGCGACAGTTGGGGAAGCTTCCAAGCCAGCCCGAAGTTAATCCCACGAAACATGAAGATGCTAAGGTCGTTACTGTTTTGAGAAGTGGGAAGAAGGTTGACAACAAGATTGAGTTCAGGAAGCAAGAGGATGAGGGGAATAATGAATCGACAGTGGAGGAGCCCCGTGTATCTACACAACCCCTAGTTGGAAAAGATAAGCAGCCAGTGGAGGATTATGTTCCACCGGTGCCGTTCCCATCTCGACTTGCTCCTATGAAAAAGAACAAATGCAATCGGGATATATTCGAAATTCTCAAAAAAGTCGAGGTAAATATTCCGTTGATTGAAGCTATTAAGTCTATTCCATCTTATGCAAAGTTTTTGAAAGAATTATGCACCAACAAAAGGAAGATAAGTGAGCATGAGGAAGTCTTTTTGTCGGAAGAGACTAGTGCCATTTTACAAAGAAAACTACCTCCTAAGTTGAAAGATCCGGGTAGTTTCACAATTCCATGTATTATTGGGAATCAAAAATTTGAAAAAGCTTTGCTCGATCTTGGAGCTAGTGTGAACATTATGCCTCACTCCATTTTCAAGACTATGAATCTAGGGGACTTGCGACCTACTTCGGTATCTCTTCAATTGGCTGACCGATCAATTACTTATCCCATTGGATTGGTTGAAAATGTGTTGATTAAGGTGGAAAATTTTGTAATTCCTGCAGATTTTCTGGTTTTACAAATGGAGAATACCTTGATTCTGGCGAAAGAATTGCCTCTTATTTTGGGACGACCGTTCATGGCTACCACAAAAACGATCATCAATGTAAAAAAAGATGTTCTTACAATGACAGTTTTTGATGAAACTGTGGAGTTCAAGATTTTTGATGCCATGAAGAATCAAAATGATGTAAGTGATTGTTTTTGGGTCGAAGCAATTGATTGTTTATCCATAACAGAAGTCAAGAAGCTGGTTCCACCCATTGAAAATCCAACAGAGCTTGAATTGAAGGCACCACATCTTCACTTACAATATGCTTTGTTGGGCACTTCTAAAACTCTCTCTATTACCATTGCTTCAGACTTAACTTTTGTGAAAAAGGGACAAAAAAGACGATGGAGAAAACGACGGAAAAGACCTTGTCACAGTGCCAAAATCTCTAAACCTCCTGAGAGGATTCAAGATGAAGGTGAATGGTCATCGTGTAAAATTTGGTCTTGAAAATTCGTTTGACATTTAGAAGAAAAAACGTTACCTTCAACAGCTTACTTCTGAAATTGATTGATCTATGTCTGGCTGAAGACCCTAAACTTAGCGCTGCTTGGGAGGCAACCCGAGATGTGATATCCAAAGAATTTAATGTGTTTCTGAATTTGCTGGAATTTTCTGGGTTATATGTGGGAGTTTGTGGAGTTGGATACCTGATACAGAGGAGCACGCTGTCCCGGGCGTGTTTTATACATGCCTAGGCGATAGTAATTAGCGCCCAGAAAAAAAAGCCTAGGCGTCAGTACTATACGCCTAGGCGGGTGCAGGCGCAGAAGGAGCAGACTTGGGCCGTGCTCGACATATTGGCGGAGCTACGACGCAACCGCTATATCACAATTGCTCTGGCAGTTCCTCCTCCAAGACTCCACCTTCAGGTTGTGTTTTTCTTGGCTTGTCCTCCATTTTATTCATATACTTGTTTCACGCTTTGAGGACAAAGCTTATTTTAAAGTGAGGGGTGTGAGTACTTTATTTTGTATGTATTGCGCATTTTGGATATTATCTGATCTGAATTTGACCGCTGGTACTTATTATATTTTTTTTCTGATCAGAGCTGTTTAATCCCGTCTTTACCTCCTATATGCTTGAGTGAATTTTTGAAGTCTACTAGATTGCATAATAAATGAATTCACTTGCACTAAAGTGTTGTGGGGTATGACTTGGACGGATATATGTGTTAACTGTGGTTTCTGCCTGAGATGAGCTTGGACGCATGTTGGTGATATGTTTGGCACTAGTTATTTATATGTGTACCGGAAAAAAAAAAATGTTCCGCTCTTGCGTCTTATTGAGTAACCGGAGCTCTTGTCTAACCAACTTGAGTTTCGCGTAAAAAGATGAGACAACGATGATGAACATTCTAGGCTAGCTTAACTTCAAAGCCTTTTCAACTCGAATAATTGATCTGAGGGGTGTCTTATCACCTAATGCCCTAAGCCAACTGGTTGGGAGTCATGGGTCGAGAATTCGCTACATGGGTTGAATAGAAAGCTTAATGGAGTAAGCATTGCACAACCCTAGTTAAAATAATAATAATAATAATAAGCATATATATATATAAATAAATGTGCCTTGATATTGCTACTTGTTGTTTTTGCGATTCTTGGAATGCGACTATGTTTAATACATATATATAAACTCTTGGAAGCCACATGTTGACATTTTCTCTTGCACATCACACCACATTAAAGGAGCAATTGAGTAGACGGAAATTATTCATGAGTATATAGTGTGATGTAAGTGTGGGGTGTTTGCGCTCATTGGATAGAAATGTTTGTGGGTATCGTTCTTGTAAGCCCTCAGGAGACAACACTCCTCCACTAGGGACACCTAGGGGTTTAACGGCTTGTTGCATATGCTAAATGCAACCGCGATTCCTGCGTCAGTGAGTTAGGATTTTACTTTTCATGAGTATCTTTAAATTAGTTGTACTCGAAGACGAGTAGGGTTTAAGTGTGGGGTGTTTGATATGTATAAATATACCTATTGCTTTTGGTGATAATAACCTTCTCTTATCTCATTGGTATTATCAATTCGGTACATTTATATATTGTTTTGGATTTTGATAGGCAATTGATGGTGCTGAACAAAAATGTGGCAATTATGGGCAAGATGAGAGCAGGAATAAGCTTGCAAATTTATCCTGGGCGTGATTTATACACGCCTAGGCGGTACAGGCCACGCACAGAACAGGGGTGAATGCAAAAATTCAGAAAAACAGCATTTTCTAGAGCAGCGCCTAGGCGCATTTCCTACACGCCTAGGCGGGGTTGCGCCTAGGCGCATTTTCTACACGCCTAGGCGCACCTGCACAAAATTGACAGCTTTTATTTCGCGAAAGCCCTAAAAACTGCACTTTTTGGGACTTATCGAGCGGCCATTCCAGGAGCAAAAAACGGAGGAAAGAAGGAGGATTAAAGGCTTGAAGGAGGGATTCTTTATCTTGGCTTGCATTTCTTCCAATTTTGGGTTCTATCAATATGTTTCTCTCTCTTTGCTTGTCTCTTTCTCTCTCTATGAGTAGCTAAACTCTTTATCACCAAGGCTAGGATGAAGCCTTGGGTTGAATGATGGTTGTATGAATTGATTTGTTTATATGTGAATCTTTTTGGGTATAAATCTTTGGTTTCTATGATTATTGTGGATTCTTCTTACTCTTTGTGCTTGATCACCACTTAGGGTTTTGAATGGATTTGTTTGATTGATTTTGTAGATGGTGAAATATCTATTTAATCATGCTTCTTGGGACCTTAGATTGCAATTGTTGTTTCCATTAGGTTTGGAACAAATTTGTATGAATCCTATTTCCATTGAGCTTTCATGAATTCTTATGCATGTCTAGACCAATAAGATGGCTAGAATGTTGATAGGAACATCCAACCTAGACCAATAAGATGGCTAGTGATTGACATGAGGGAAATTGGCTTAAGTGCGCTAAAATCGACTTAGGTACGGATTCGTTATACCCGGATTGATAAATGTGTGAGTGAATTGGTTGTGTTTGCACATCATTGACCCTTGGTGGATTTCGAAGTCTTGGTGCTTCATTCTTCTACTTGAATTCATTGCATTAGTATAACTTGCCTAGTGACAATTTGCATTAGCATTTACATTCTTCAATACAAAAAATTCCAAAAACACTTTACTTTTCTTGCTTGCATTCCTATTAAATTGCAAACCCAATCAACTTGAGTGGAACTTTAATTTCTTGCATTGTCCATAAATATATGTAAATAAACACTTGGATTAAATCATATCTCCGTCTCTGTGGATACGATCTCTACTGACCACTTGTACTATTCTTCTGACTAGTACACTTGCTAGTAAGTTATTTTAGACTCAACAAGTTTATGCTCATGTATTATATTTTCATGTTATAACCTAAACAACAAGCATTAAACTCTAAGGGAACGAATTCGCTAAACCCTAACTGACTCATGTATCGTATTTCCATGCTGTAACGTAAAAAACAAGTGTTAAACCCTAAGGGAAACGAATTCGCTAAATCTTAATGAACCTATCTATCATATTTGCATACTGTAATCTAAACAATAAGTGTTAAACCCTAAGAAGAATGAATTCGTTAAACCCTAACGGACTCGTGTATGCTCAACATATTGATTGAGAAAATAAAATAATTAATTAAAATAGAAAATTAAAATATTTTCTAAATTAAGTTTTCTTCATTTAATATGTATTTTTCTTAAAAGTCTCCAATTTTGGCAAGAATCCAGAAAATATAAATCAAATTAATTATAAAAAAACCTAATAACTAGACTTGGTTGTAAATAAGTTTAAATGAGTGACATTATCCCTAATAAGTCTCATAAAGTAGACATACCTACAATTTTATCAACTTATTCAACATCCTCTCCTAAATTAAACATGATGAAATGTTTAGTTTACAACTGATTTAGAAATAACCCCGAGTAACTTCCTTAGCTTGACAAACACTTCAGTTTTCAAAGTTTTGTTGAGAATATCAGCCACTTGGTCTTGACTCTGGCAATGCACTAATTCGATTACTCCATCTTTCACCAGATCGCAAAGAAAATGGAAGTGTATGTCAATGTGCTTGCTTATGCCATGCATTAGTTGGTTCTTGGATAGTTTTATTGTAGAACTATTATCACAAAAAATATGAGTTGCACCAACTTGATAGTAGCAAATCTCCTCCAATATCCTTCTCATCCACACAACCTGACAAGCACACGAAGCTGCAACAATGAATTCAGCTTCAGTGGTTGATAAAGAAACAACCTGTTGTTTTTTAGATGACCACGAAACTGCTACAGAACCAAATAGAAAGGTATAACCTAAGTGCTTTTCCTATCTTTTAGATCACCACCATAGTCGCTGTCACCAAAACCCACCATGCTAGTTTCTGTACTTAGACTATAGAACAAACCATAGTCTAGTGTGTTAGCAAATCGGTATACGTATAACATGCAACGGAAGCTACAAAAATAATACCTCTCGAAGCGTGCTTGATCAAAGTTTCAGTCAATCGATTGATCTCCGATAATACGGAGTCTCTAGTTCGTCCACCGGAACCACTAAATCAAAATTTTAATCCTAATTGATTCTTTAATCAATCTAGGAAAGGGAGAAAAACAACATCTTTCTATTTCACATTTAGAAAGTATGGTGTCTCACACCATTTATCAAAAATAGAAAAATTTGTTTTTCCCTAGAAAATGAAAAATATGTGTCTTGCTCACCTGTGTATCAAATACACATACTTTTTATAAAAGAAGCTGCCGACACAATTCAACTAATTGTGTCGGCACCTTTCATTATAATAAATGTATGATATATTATAATATATATTAGAATAACATATTATTATAATATAATATTATATTAATTAAATCATGACTCCATCTTTAATTAATGACAAGTGTGCTATCAATGTCTATTAATCAATTGGATCCAATCCAGTTTACAATAAACTTTTATTTAATTAATGATTCGATTATTTTCATCTCATGTAAATTATCGAATCTACACAGTTCTTCTCTTTTCCAATCTTAACATATGATTCTTTATGTGTGACTTTTTAGGTTCATTACCGATTGACAATAAGAATAATATCAAACTCTTTGATATTAATTAAAACACATTTTAATCATTTCTTATAAATCACGAGTGACACTTAGCAGCATATCGTGACTACTCAACCAGTGATGAATTCTTTCACATAAACCTTTAATTACAATTACAATGTAATTAAATCATTCCACTGTACAATATCCCAATTGAGTGAGGATCATGGTTATCGGTCAAATCCACTAACTCAATTATATGTAAGATCCAATATTTTATTGACAAATAATAATTAGTGAAAACACATTTTTCATTAATCATTTCACCTCGGCCAAGGATTTCTTGTGTCAATAAATATCCAGATCACATAGGATATGCTCCTCATTTATTTCGAGGCAATGAATCCCTTATTGACTGCACACAAGTCTCCATACATAACTAATTGAATCCATCGAATGCCAATATTTATTCAATGAATAAATATTTTCAACATTGACAAAATTCAATCACCCATATACAAGACTACTATGTCATCTCAGGTCTAAGGACTATTTACACAATCGTAAATAAATAATAAATCATTGACAAGGAAATAAATCTCCATGTAATTCATTATTTAGCAAGTCATGTTCGAAGAATTTATTCAACAATAAATCTTTCATATTGTTTGTTATAATATCTTATATTAGATTGCATGAGACTCACAACACTATTATCATAGGAAACAAACAGTATGTTGATCTTCCGAATTATTATTGTCCAATTAATAATTCTATGATCAGGAATTGAATTTAAGATATTCATACTAGAGATCACTCGTCACTCATATTCTCAACTCTTGAGAATGAGGTCTCTAACAAATATTTATGGACATATTTAATATAACTATTAAATAGAAATATCAAATATACTATAAACTGCCATGTATTATTTCAACTAATATAGTACTATTATTATATACGTACCAAATACGATCGTATAATTGACTGCACAGGACATATATCTAACATAATGTCCCTTTCACATAGTATAAAATTCTTTTTCCTTTCTAAAAAATGAGTCTCAGTAGGCATCTCCATAAATTTGCTTATGAGACTAACTCCAACACATGAGATCAGGCCTCATAGCAGCTAAGTACATTAGACTCCCTACAAGTTGCTTGAATCTTGTGCTATCCACCTTAATCCCCTTAGCATCTTTAGTAAGCTTTGCACCAGGTACCATAGGATTTTGGACTGGATTACAATTGCTCATCTGAAACCTGTTTATAACTTCTGCAGCATACTTTTGTTGTCCCACAAAGATACCATTGGATGTCTGCCTTACTTTTAACCCTAGGAAATAATGCTACTTTCCCAGGTCGGTCATTTCAAACTCATTCATCATTGACTTCTTAAACTCTTCATGCATATCAACAACATTTCCAGTATAAATTAAATAATCCACAGAGGCATACAATTAAGAATTTACCTCATTTTTCATGCTTTATGAACAATGTGTGTTCATGTGGACATTTAACAAAACCATAGGATTGAAAGTAGGCCTCAATGCGGCTGTACCTAGCCCTCCGCGCCTGGTTTAAACCATACAAAGCTTTATGCAGTTTGTACACCTTTCCTTCCTCTCCCTTCTTCACATAACCACGAGGTTGATCAATGAACACTTGCTCCTTGACCTCCCCGTTCAAAAATGCTGATTTTACATCGAGCTGGTAGATAGTTCATTTGTTTTGAGCTGCTAATGAAATCACCAATCAAATGGTGTCATGTCTGGCCACCGGTGCAAAGACTTTTGCATAGTTTATTCCATATTCTTGTGTGTACCCTTTCACAACGAGTCTAGCCTTAAATTTGTCAACTTCCCCATTCTACTTGAGTTTTGTTTTATAAATCCATTTCACCCCAATTGTCTTTTCGCCTACTGGTAGCTCTGTAAGTTCTCAAGTCTTGTTCTTTTCTATTACTGCAATCTCACAATCCATTGCTTCTCTCCACCTTGCCTTCTAAAATGCTTCATTGAAAGTGATGGGATCACTATCAACAAAGAGAACAAGTTGAGCATTGTTCTCATCATCAGAGAACTCACTGCCACTCACGTAATCAATCAACCACTCTGGAGGTCTTCTTGTTCTTGCTTCGTGAGGTGAATGCTGCAATTGATTAGAGGATTCTATTCTCTGCTGGTCTACTTCATCATCATAGTCAGAGACTACTGAGGAATTCTCATTCTCGGCTTCAAGCTCTACAGGCACCTCCACCGCTGCATTACTAGACCAATCCCTGCCCTTTTCTTCATAAAAAATGACATCATGACTTATGATCACCTTTTTAGTAACTTGATTGTACAACTTATATGCTTTGGATTCATCACTGAGTCCAAGCATCACACAAGGGACACTTTTATCATCAAGTTCAGTTCTCAAGAAATCATGTATATGAGCAAAAGCAAGACATCCAAATACCTTGAAATGAGAGACTCTAGGCTTTTTCCCACTCCAGGCTTCTTCAGGCACCATATCTTTTACTGCCAGTGTAGGACATCGGTTTAAAATGTGCACACTCCACTTTACTGCTTTAGGCCAGAAAGGCTTTGATACCTTCATTCTTGCACGCATGTATCTCACCATATTTAAAATAGTCATGTTCTTTCTTTCTGAGATGTCGTTCTGTTGTGGTGAATGTGCTGCAATCAATGTCTTTTAATCCCATGGTTTTCACAGAATTTTTATGAATGCAAGTGAAGTGTATTCTCCACCCCGATCAGTGCGCAATGACTTAATTTGTTCTCCAGCCTCTCTTTCAACATGTGCTTTGAAGACTTTGAACACTCCTAAGGCTTCAAACTTTTCAGAAAAGAAATACACCCATGATTTTCTGCTATAATCATCAGTAAATGTCATAAAATATTTCTTTCCACTATTAGAGATGTGATTTATAGGTCCACATAAATCTAAATGCACTAATTGCAGAATATTTGATGCTTTCCAACTAATTTTCTTAGGAAATGAATCACAATGATGCTTGCTAATTAAACAGTCTTGACACACACTCGAAGGAACTTCTAAAGCAGGTAAGCCAGCAACCATATTCTTTTGATGCAAAGTTTTCATACCACCAAAATTTAAATGGTCATACCTGAAATGCCATAACTAGTTTCCATCATGAGTGGTAGAGTTGAAGCACTTCTGAGAGCAACTAGAATTAGAATAGAGTGGGACATTCTGTTTGGTGCTATGTTTGTTTGAATGGTCAGTCCTCGTTCTGGATGGTGAATCTGACATATGTTCTTTTGCATGATAATAACAAGACCCTTCTCTTGAAGTTTTTCGAGGCTTATAAGATTGTTAGACAACTTAGGCACATTAAATGCTTCTGAAACGCACTGCACACTCCCATTCACTTCAATTTTAATGTCATCTTTCCCTTTGACACACAAACTTGAATCGTTTCCCAGCTTGACCCGTTCCTTGAAATCTTCATCAAGTGTGGAGAAATATGATTTATCACTAGTCATGTGATTACTACATCCAGAGTCGAGATACCACACATTTGTTCTCTCTTTCTCATGTAGGGCATTCATATTGGAAATGCCCTAACTCATGGCAATGGTAACATTCCACAAAAGCTTTTCAAGATGAGGATCTCCCTCTTCCCCTTCCTCTGAAATTCCCTGGACCTCTTCCTCTTATTGGGGACCCAAAATCATGACTAACCTTGAGTACTTGTTCTTCTTGAACATGCATGAGGATTCTTTGCTCATGTACCAACAAGCTGCTTTATAGTTCATCTATAGATAGATCATCAATTGCATTTGACTTTGTTATAGAGCAAACTACATAATCATACTTGGAAGTCATTGATCTTAGTATCTTTTCAATGACAACCACATCTCCCATCCTTTCTCCATGGATGCGCATCTTACTTGCAACAGTTAAGGTTCTGCCAAAGTAATCATTGAGATATTCTCCAGACTTCATTTGTAACAACTCAAACTCTTTACGAAGCGCTTGCAACTGAGCACGCTTCAACCTAGTAGTCCCTTGATACTTCTTCTTTGGGTCTCAGATATCTTTGGCAATGCCCTTCTTCAAGAGATATTCTCCAGACTTCATTTGTAACAACTCAAACTCTTTACAAAGCGCTTGCAACTGAGCACGCTTCAACCTAGCAGTCCCTTGATACTTCTTCTTTGGGTCTCAGATATCTTTGGCAATGCCCTTCTTCAAGATGGTTTCTAGTATTCCTCGGTCTATGGCCGCCCAGAACAAATAGCTTTTGGTTTTCAAGTCTTTCAGTTTCTGCTCCTCTAAAGCCTTGAGTTGCGTCTCCTTCAGCTTGGTTCCTTCAGGATGCTGCGTGATCCCATGCTCCACCAAATCCCAGTACTCCTTGGACATCAAGAAGTTATCCATTAACATACTCCAATGGTCATAGTGACCATCGCACTTAGGAATGGATGCTCGCACAAAGCTGCTTTCCTCTGCAGCCATTCCTTTCTTACTTCAATAATTCAAGAAGACCGCGGCTTCTCTCAGAAATCAGGCCCGAAAGACCCGCTTCGATACCATATATTAAAAATAGAGAGTAATTTGCAAAGGATGTGAATAAAAGCTTGTTTTTTCCATATGCAGAGCTTGTTTTATAAAGCCTTTATAGCAAAAAACAAAGAAAGAGGAAGAAAAATCAAAACAAACTCAACTAACTGTCGTAACTTCAAGGGATTTTCCCTCTTAACTAGATCAAACCAAAGACTTATTCAAAAACTTATTAACTTCAACAACGTACGACTGAAATGGATTCGGCTAAAGCTCGAGTGTCTTTTTGTTTGTCTACTTCATGCTGTCTAGTTTGTAGTTACTAGCCTTGTATTTGCGAGAAATACATTAGTATTCATCTTGTTTTACTTGTAGGCTGAGAACATTCAATTCACTCTCGCTATGACTATATTTTTACCTGGAATTTTTTTTTTTTCTTTTGATCGACAGATTTTTTTTTTTCAAAAAAATTTGTTACTGACAGATATTTCTATCGCTTAATTACTGATGGAAGAATATCCTTCGATAATTTACAGACGTAACATATTTTTGTCATCATTTGATCACAGAAGGGCATTTTACAGATGAATATTGTTTCGTCAATAATCAATATTACTGGCGAATTCTCCTTGATTAGCGACGGATTCTTGTAGTGTCCTATACCCATAAATTAAGCCACAATTTGATCCAATCGACTACTATTTACTTCAAGCTCGATAAATAAATTAGTTGAACGACGCAAACCTTCTACCACATTCTTTGCATATTCTGTTTATAATTTGAGTCGATAAACCTGTACATATATGATTCTATATTTGAATCGATAAAAGCACCATCCATAACACAAATCGTATCAGCGGTTCATACCAATCAACAAAAATTGTTCAGTATAATTCAATCCAATCAATTACTAACCTCTAATTTTAAAGATTTTAGAAGAACGATTAAGCCACAATTCCACAATGACCATAGGTAAACGGAATAGTTCACAAACAAAAATAACAATTTCAACTGAAAATAAAAGCAACCCAGTGATCTTCCAATCAAAAACAATAATAACATTCATCAACTGAAAATAAGAAAAATAAAAATACATCTAATTCTTTTCCAAGATGTCAAATAAATCTTGAAAACAAAAAGTCATATTAGAAACATGTTAATGCATTTCTTTCACAAGACGTTCAGCCAAATCCTTGTCCGCAGAACATCCATCCGCACAGTCAACACGAGTGCCATCTAATTGAACCAGACATTGGAGAAGATGAACTCAACTAACCTCAAATGCACTCGAACAACTATGAGACGAAGGAACACCACCAGTGCATGGAATACTGATCCCACCCTAACCAACAACAGCTTCAAATAGTATTAATAATATGCATATTTTTAAATAATTCAACTACAACACTTAAACTACTAATAAATATCATTAATAACATCCACAATCTGAATCAACGAAAACTATTAAATTTTACTAAAACATATTGACAACCTCAATTTAGGTAATTCACCTGTAATAATCAACCTTCACCTGCTTAAAAATAACTAAGTGGCTGATCAGGACAAAAGCATAAAAAAAGGCAAAATTGTAGGTAGGTCTATTTTATGACTTATGAGACTTATTAAGGATAAAATCACTCATTTAAACTTATTTGCAACTAAGTCTAATTATTATATTTTTTTTATAATTAATTTGATTTATATTTTCTGAATTCTGGTCAAAATTGGAGACTTTTTTAAAAAAATACATATTAAATGAAGAAAATTTAATTTAGAAAATATATTAATTTTTCTATTTTAATTAATAATTTTATTGCCTCAATCAATATGTTGAGCATACACGAACCGATTAGGGTTTAACGAATTCATTTTCCTTAAGATTTAATACTTATTGTTTAGGCTACAACAAGGAAATTCAATATACAAGCACATATCGGTACCCATAAATAAACACTGAAACTTACGAAACACACATATTAGTACAAAAAATAATGTAATTAAAAACAATGTAATTAAGAATGACTGAATAAACCTATTGACGATGGATCTTGTTGAATGAATCTTTATTTGCTAATTATGAATACGTAATTTTTTTCGAAATCTAATATGTATTTTAAAAGATAAAATGTTTTTTGGTTTAAGAAAAAAAAAACAAAAAAATGTGATCTGAGTTTTTTCAAATGAAATATTTTATTTTTTAAAATTTTAATTTTTCATGTCATTTGCTTACAAAGAATCTCATATAAACTTACATTAATGTCGGGTTATAAAAACTAAAAATTTGAGCTATTTATGTGCCGAAAAAACAAAAAAGCTGTAATGTATCAAGTACCATAAAAAATAATACAGGACTTTAAGTTAGCTAAAAAAGTGGTCTTGAAAAGCACCCTAAAGAGAGAGGGTTTGTCGTTAAATGAGATATGTACAATAGTTGTAGTACAATCACAATTACAGCACAGTAGGATTGACGTTTCCTTCCTTTGCCAGAGAGTGGGACTCAAGCTTTTTCACGAATCCCTTTTGGAGAACTGCTCCTTTAACTCATGAGAGCAATCACAATGATTGTTATTTATTAGGAATAACAAATAACAAATGTTGTTAAGAGATATATTTTTATTAATGTAGTTATATTGAGAGTATATTTTATTGATATAATTATATTGATAAATATATTTTATTGATGTGACTGGACATGTGACTTGATTTTTGAATAATAGAAGTGAGATTCAATATTAGTTTTAGCGAGAAAGTAATGGAGGAATGAAATGTTAGTTATTTAATTAATGAAAAATGAATAAATTGTATTCATAGATTTATTTTTTCTGATGTACGTCGGTAAATTATCATAGGGTATTCTTCCATTGGCAATTTAGCGACAAAAATATCTGTCGGTAACAAATTTTTAAAAAAATAAAAAATTCGTCGATAAAAATAAAAAAATAAAAATTTGTCCATAACCTATCGGTAAAAATAGGGCTGAACTATAAAACAGTCTAGTTAAATAATTGTACAAAAACAGTCCACCTTCTTACCATTAGATTAAATGGTATAATCTCTACCATCGAAAAAAATTAACATTTAAAATAGAATAAAATTACAATACGCATGTCATTACACACTAAATATCTAGCTTGCCCCTAATTAATATTTTCAAAATATATACTTGTTCAAGATATGCGACACCGTCTCCTATTTACCATTAAATTAAATGTTATAATTTCCACCATTAAATTTTTTTTGCATAAATGTCTATCTTGCTCCAACTAATAATTTGATGACGTTAATCTCACTACAAGAACTTCACAAATTATAGAAAGAATATTTTTGTCGGTAATCCTAAAAATCCATTAATAATATTGATTACCGATCGAAAAAATTTCATCGTTAAAATCGTCATAGGTAATCTAAACACCAATGGAAAACATTTCGTTGATAATTACCGATGGATTTTTTCGTCGATAATCTATCGGTCAAAAATTAAAAAAAATAAATTTCGTATCCATCAAAAAAAAAATCCACCTGTAATCTGTCGAGAAAAAAAATCAATCAGTAATCCATTAGCAAAATAAAAATTATGTAAATAATCCATCAACAAAAAAATAAAAAAAAATTCATCTTTCGTTAATAATAAATTAAAATTTCATACCCATTTTTGTCATATCCTTCTCATAATAAAATTTTGAAAAAAAATTAAAAATTATTTATAGATGTTAACCAAGTCAACATCCATGTGTCGTCCAATGGATTGGACTATACAGCGTCCAGTCTTTTGGTTAGACTGGACGCTAGTAAAACTCGTAAAAATATAGCCATAGTCAGAGTGAATTTGATGTTCTCGGCCTACAAGGCTACAAGTAAAACTAGATGAATACTATGTATTTCATCAGTATACAAGGTTAGTAAAAATCACATACGGGCAACAAAATCACATTCTGGTGCTCAGAAATCTAAAACAAGTATCAAACTCTCTTCCCTCTAACTGGAAGAAAGAGGGAAAAACTCCATGAAAAAAAAAGGATGGGAATAGGCCCCCATGACCTTCACTTCCTGAGTTTCAAATTCCTCGCAAAATTTTGAAACTTCAAATGGACAGACTCAAAACTTGCAACGAGAAAGATAGGATGCACCAACCTAAGCACGATGACAGCGCAGATGACAGTAAACCTTCACCATTCAAGGTTGTATATCTCATTTACAACCCCAATTTTACATACTGGGACGTTGGAGTTGCTCTAATACAACCTGTCCCAAGTCCAGATAAAAAATGAGAGTTGTGTAGTTCGACAGAAAGCGTAAAACTAGCAAGTGACCACAAATAATTGGCAAAAAAGACTTGGGTAATAATGATCAGTTCCAAAATCTCAAAAAAAAAATTCATTTGTTGAGCTAGGAGGTCAAAACTAATAACTACTAACTAGGAGCACAAACTTATTAGCCACCACAATTTAACTAACAACTATTACCAAGAAAGAAAAAAAAACTTCAACCTGATCAAGTTTCAACCAAATATTAATATCATTTTTATCTATCTTTATGTTTCATCTTAGAAATGAAAACTTTTAGTATAGTAAGTGAATCAGACATCTAATATTCCTAATTTTACATTCTTACCACAAGGGTGGAAATGCCAAGAAAATATACAGTTTTTCTTCACCCACCTTCCTATTAAGCCGAAGCTTGGCAGTGAGTACGTCAATGCTGGACAAATTTAGAACCTTCAGAAAGTCCTCTCTTGTATACAATGCTGCACTAAACAGAACCCATTTACCAGTAAAAATGGGATAGCATGAATCCAACATATGGAAACGTCTTGCCAGACATGTTTGAGTGACAACATCCAATCTGACTATTCCAAAATAATATCACAAAAAAAAAAAGATAAAAGATGTTTAAAAAGATTTCAAAGCGGAGCTAGAAATTATGATAGCATTCAGATTGTTGAAAATGTTCTCTATTCTTCATTTCAAGCTGCATATAATGTTTACAGTTTATTAGGAGATGATAAGAATAGAATCAGGTGTTAGAAAAAGCTTCTCAATGGGCAAATGCTTCGGAACTACGAATGTTATTTGTAACATTAATTCTATTACGTGAGGTTATTGATCCTTTTAAATTGTCGCAAAAACATTAGATCAATTTGTCAAATGACATTTTATACAAACTAAAACTTAATTTAGAATTGTCGAAACTCCACATTTCAGAAAATGAACTCCAAAATCAGGTATTGTATGAAATTAATAATTTTTTTTAACAAAAATTTGACAACCCTTACAGGATATCAATTACCAAATGCCTGATATTAATGCATGAAGTCCTTCACATATAATATGTTCGAGTAAAATAAATTACATGCTCGAGTAAATAAATATATGTTCGAGTAAAATGGACTATCTGTTCAAGAAAATAAAATTAAATATTCGAGTAAATAAATTAACCAATAAAACAAACAAATCATATGTTAGAGCAAAACAAATTATCTGTTCGAGTAAATAAAATTAAATATTCGAGTAAATAAAATTAAATATTCAAGTAAATAAATTAATGTATTCCAATAAAATAAATGGTATGTTGGAACAAAACAAAGTATTTGCTCAACTATATAAATTAAAATGTTCGAGCAAAAAAACGGCTCTAGTAATAAAAAATAAAAAGCCAAAGTTAAAAAATTAAAAATAAAATATATTTTTATTTATTTAATTATTATTTCTTTTTGTATTATTTTAAAAATATTCTTTATTTTTTTAAACTACTTTTTAAAAAATAAAAAGTAAAATATAAGTAGATACCATTGTTACTTAAAAATCTACGTAATACATAAAAGTTTGTTGATAAGTGAGTAAATTGCATAATTTTTGTAGCCGTCACAATTACATACATTTTGTTCAATTTACTTAAAATGTATGTAACTTTCATAAAATTAGTAATTCGTACAATTGATTTACAATCTGCAACAACGTCATAATTTTCGTACTTAAAAGTAATTAACTTCCATAAAAATATTAATTCATACAATTTGAATTTAATTACGATTTGCAGCCGCATTATCGTTTTAATCATATTATTACAAAAAAGTGAATAACTTGCATAATTTTTATAACTGTTACTTCTATTTTTTTTGGAAAATGTTATATAGTCTAGTCCTAAATAGTCCATATAACTTATTCTATTGCAACATTGTATTCTATTTAAAATTTACAATGTAATATGATATTTCATTATTAATATTCTATTGTAATATGATATTTCATTGTACAATAACAATGGAATATTATATTCTACAATAATATTTCATTGTAATATTATATTTCATTGTACACTTATTTCACTAGTGATAAATACCTAAAGGTTAAACAACTCATATTGTCTCATTTCATTATAACATCATATTTTATTGTAAAAGTTACAATGGAATATATTATTTCATTGTGCGTGTACAATAAAATATGATATTATAATGAAATATTACAATGAAACATTACAGTGAAATATGATATTTTATTGTAATTGTACAATAAAATATTATATTACAATTAAATATTAACAATGAAATATAATATTATAATGAAATGAACTATATAAATTATTTAAAGCTTGGTTATACAACATTTTCTATTTTTTCATTTTACTTAAAAAATAAATAATTTCCAAAAAAAATAAGTAAGTTCATATAATTTAGTAATTTTATTTTTCTTAACACAAAAAATCTATTTTTTTATTAAAAAAAATTATTTATATTTTTCCCGTTCTCCATTTTACACGGCATGGTGCCGTAAAGGCATTAGCCTAGCCCTTTTCTCTTCTATTGTCTCTCTGCTGTGAAAATGGAAGGAGACGCAGACCAAGAAAATCTCATGCCCTCCCTCTATATCTCTGACAAAATAGAAGGAAACCCAGACCCAGAAAAAGAGGCCCTGCACCACAAAGCTCTTGCGGAGGAGAAATTCAGGACCTCTAACCTCAAATCTGCTATCAAGCACGCCAAGAAGGCCTACCGCCTCGCACCCAACCTTGACGGCCTCTCATCGATGATCACCGCCTTCAAAATCCTCTGTGCGTCCTTGAAATCCACTGGAGATGCCGCTCCCGATTGGTACAAAATCCTCCAGGTAGAACCCTTCTCTCACATTAACAATATTAAGAAACAGTACAGGAGACTTGCGCTTGTTTTGCACCCTGATAAGAATTCATATTTGGGATGTGAAGAGGCGTTTAAGCTTGTGGGTGAGGGGTTTAGGGTTTTGTCAGATAAAATAAGGAGAAAGGAGTTTGATATGAAGATGAGGATAAGGATTCAGGGAGAGACGATGGGTGGGGGTGGGGCTTTGGCTGGGGTTCGGGGTGAGGAGGAGGGGGATACGTTTTGGACTGCGTGTTCGAGGTGTAGGTTGTTGCACCAGTTTGAGAGGATGTATTTGGGAGATAATTTGTTGTGCCCTTATTGTAAAAAGAGTTTTGTGGCTGTGGAGGTTAAGGAGGAAGGTGCCAAGGAGGAGAAAGAGGAGGAGGAAGATGGGGTTAAGGTTTGGAGTAAGAGACTGAGGAGCAGTGCGGGTTTGAAGCGGAAATCAAGTGATGATCTTGGTGAGGGAATTGGGGCACTGAGATCGAGAGATAAAATGGGCAGTGCTGGTTTGAATAGAAAAGTGGTGGGTCATGAGAAAACTGGGGATTTGAAGGGGAAAGACCATGGTCGGGAGAAGGCCAGGGAAGGTGATGGTGCTGCAAAGTGGGCAGGTGGGAGGTTGAGGAGTTTGGCTTTGAGGAGGAGAACAAGTACTGTTGGGGAGGTGATGGAGAGGGCAAAGCCAAAGCAAGTGAAATCTGCACTGGATACTATGACACTGGCTGAGATGCAGTTAGAAGCTAAGCGTAAGGCGAGTGAAGAGAAAGTAAAAATGATTGAAAAGATGAATGTGGCAGAAAAGAAGAAGGGAAAAGACAAGGATAAAGGAAAGGAGACGAACAGTGCTCTGAAAACGTCTAGAGATTTGGAGATAGGGAGAAATGAAGCCTCAGATAGGAGTGGGGATATGGGAATTCTGACTCGGAGAACTTCCAAGAAGAGTAGGAACTTAGAAGCTGATGGGTTCTCCCAAAAGAGTGCAGGTATGGCAATTGAGAGACACATGGATTCTAAAAAAAGGGTTTTGGAAATTATGGCAGTCGAGGATTCAGATTTTTATGATTTTGATAAAGATAGAACAGAGAGGACTTTTAAGAAAGGGCAAGTCTGGGCTATATATGACGACGATGATGGAATGCCTCGACATTACGGTTTGATAGATGAAGTTGTTTCAGTTTACCCGTTTGTGCTGAAGTTGACTTGGTTGGATCTGCAAAGTAATGGAGATGATGAGTTGATGTGTTGGGAGAAAATGGGATTTCATGTATCTTGTGGGAGATTCAAAGTTGGAAAGTCGACCTCGACAAACTTAGTCAATATCTTTTCACATCTTGTGGATTGTGAAAGGGCAGCAAGAGAAATTTATCGGATTTATCCAAAGAAGGGTTCGGTTTGGGCACTTTACAATGAAGCAGCAATGGGTGCAGAGGGAAGAAACCTTTCAGCTAGAGATAAGCGAAGCTATGACATTGTTGTGTTTCTGACAACATACAGTGAGATGCATGGATTAAGCATGGCCTACCTTGAGAAGGTTGAGGGGTTCAAGACTCTATTTAAGAGACGAGAGATTGGTTCTCATGCTATTAGATGGCTAGAAAAAGATGATGTCCGCTTGTTTTCCCATCAGATTCCTGCAAAAAAGCTTTCTGGGGATGAAGCTCCATATCTTTTGAAAGACTGCTGGGAACTCGACCCTGCTTCTCTTCCTTCAGATTTGCTTACTATTGGTTGGGGTAGATGATGAGTGGCTGAGCATTACTGTATAGCTTCCCCCACAAAAATTATAAAGAGAAGAAATCTTTGAGGAAAAAAGGGAAAAAATTATTCAGCACAAATGATATGGTGAAGCTGTTTTGATGTTTCTGCATTTCTTGCTGAGACTATGATTGGTAATGTGATTTTAATTGATTCTTGTTCTATTTGGTGCTATCAAAATGATATGGTGAAGCTGGGGAAACAAATGCCTTACTATACACAATGTTTTTCTGATTAGGAGAATTGAGAGCTAATCCTAGTTTAGTTTCCTATAATTAAACATTGAATGGCCAGAAACTGTGCCATAATTGTTCAATTACTGCATATTCTTTCCGAAGGATGATGGTGTCACTTGAAGGCAGGAATGAAAACTGGGAAATATTGTTTTTCATCAAGAAATGAGTTTGTCACTGGATGCCGCAGCTTACTACACGCTCTTTTTCTCTTTTTGCGATATATGGGTTTGTGTATGACTGATCAGGCAAAAGATAGGTTGGAATTGGTGCCTTCCCAGTGCAGGAAGGTAAGCGTTGAAGCCATAGTGTGGCAGCCTTCACGAGAAGCTGGTTAGTTAATTCCTGCCGTAATGTGAATTCCTCGACAGTGCTTGTTCCAGACTCAATTTACAGTTTCTGGATGCTTTACAATTGGTTGTGATTTTTTTTCTAACAAGTAACTCATTCAAGATAATGGTCACATTGGATATCGTCTTACATGATAAATTCCAAGAGACTTGAGACCTCGTCACGCGTTGTAGACAATTATCGAGTGATCGGCCTACGAGGTAGCTCTAAAGACATTTGCTAGACTGGACGTGAAAGTTGAACCTACCATCCCTCGCCTTTTGTAATGGTTAAAACTGACAACTTACCACCTAGCCAATTCTCTTGAGTTGAGGGTAACTTTGATTGTTGAATTTACTAGAATTACTTGGGATGGGAGGGAGTGTGATGATTTAGTTCTCTTTTATTTTGAGTCACAATCACTTAAGTGGATTAAAATAAATACACAGTATAAGTTAGGGACTCTACATGAATAGTTGATATTCAAAATAAAGGAGATTTCATGATAAAATCATCATTTCAGTCCCTCTCATCTCATATTACCCATGATAGGTCTGTAAAGTTAATAGAAATTGGAAAATGATAGGTCTGTAAAGTTAATAGAAATTGGAAAGAATACTAATGTTTTTTTTTCTTTGGAAAAGAACAAGCAAATATTTGCTTTTTCTTCTTCTCAATTCCATGCCTAGAAACATAACTAAACCAACTCATCATTAAGAAATCAATTCCGAGTCTAAATAAGGGAGTTCTCTCTCTAGATGTCGTGAATTTGATCATTATCATGTCTTTATCTGACACGCATGGTTTACTAATTATTGTGCAAATTGTAGATTTACACAGTGTACATCCAAATGTAATAATTGCGGGTTTCATGTGAAAAAAAAGCTTATTAATAAATGTAATGACTGATGAGAGAACTAGGATACCTCAAATTTTTCCTTGATCCAGTAAGCATATGTCATGACTTGTAGTTATTTTGTTCATTAGTCTTAATCTTGTATTACCAATTGTTTCAATTTTTTAGTGGTCATGTTGTGTTAACATGTAGTTTGGGTTATATCCCCAATATTGTTGCTTTTGAAAGGATGTTCAATGAAAAAGTAAACTTTTCTCTATAATCGTCCTCTGTAGATCAGGGATTTATTGTATGAGAGTGGGCTAGACCTATAGAGCAGGTTCAATCACAAAGAAAGGTCATCATATTCGATATCAGAGTCCACGATCTTGTTGCTTCTATGGCTAAGGGAGGTACTCGTCCTAAGGTGTTGGAAGACTTCTTGGAGAAACATGAAGGTGATTTGGTCTCTATTTCTCAACAACATCAAGCCCTAGAAGGGTGCTTAGAAGAACGCTCGGCTTCTATGGAATTCCAAATTTCCTCTGAGTTTGATGATTAGTGCAAAGTGGCCATGGAGTGTTTTGAAAGTCTCCCAGATAAGAGGATACCCTTGCTCCTCCTTCCCTTTATGTTCTTTCGGTTACTGTCGCTACCTCTTTTGGCCCTGGTGTAGCCTTGGGTTTGACCACTAGTGGTCCCTCTTGGGTCAATTTTGCAATGATGGGTACCATCTAGGTTCCTAAGCCCAAAGTTGAGATTTCCTACTTTGATGGTTCAAATCCCTTCCTGGAGTGTCCTACTTACTTCTTGTTTTACCCTATGTTCGATGACATGAAGGTAGTACTTGTTTCCCTGTATTTCTAGGGCAAAGCCAAGGTTTGGTTTTAAAACTACAGTGACGGCAAAGCCGCTCTTCTTTGGCAGTTGGTTCAGGATGTGTGTGGTCATTTTGAGGACTTGGACCATGATAATGTGGTGGGGGAGTTCAATAAACTTAGATAGGTGGGTACGATTTTGTCTTATCAAGAGGCTTTTGAGGAGTTGAAGGCTCTTATGGTAGAAAAGAACCCTGACCTTTTCTGAGATGTATTATGTAGATAGTCTTGGATATTTAGCATGCATAATAGACAATTGTAGCAATTATAAAACACAATTAAAATTACAATTAAATAATTATTTACCGAAACGTCGACAAACAACTGTAGGGAGCGAGGTACGCGTAAGCGAATCTCCTTAAAGAGAATTTGTCCCCGCCAACTGGTGCCTTAGCTTTCCGGACAATCCCTTCCCAAGATACAACGCCCCAAACCACTGGTAAGCGGCACTGCTACACAAGTGGACTGAACGAACCACTATGAACAGCACTCTCAAAAATTATACTTATAGAAATTATGGCTTGTTTAAGCCCAATTTCTATATGGAAGGGAGAATAAGAATTTGGTGTACATGACTTAATGCCAAAACTCTCCTTATATAGGAAAGCCTACCAACCACAATTGGTATTTTTCCAATGTGGGATTTTTGACATGTTTCATGATTTTCTTGCCAATTTTGGAGTCAATTTCCATTCAACCTTAAATAGGTTTTGAACCAAATTAAACTCCAATCTATTCTCTTCATATTGAAGATTAAGGCCTTACAATTATAATTTAATAACTCTCATCCGTTAGTTATTAAATCTTGGTCAAACTATGGTTGACCACCATAGTTTTAACCTTTCATTTCCAACAATCCCCACATTGAATGGAAATAGACGACTGTTCAGACACTGGAATAATTTTGAGAGTGCAATAGAATCAATACTGCATCAAGATAGGTAGCTTTTGGCTTTGAACCTTCTTTAGTGAAAATCTGTCGGACTTACTTAACTAGTCAGTGGACTATCGCCTTGAACTGCCAGTTGTTCGTGTAAGCCCAGTCAACAGACACCACACAATATTGACCAAATTCATAATTGGTTCTCGATTGTGTTCATTATTTCGGCCATGAACTTCTTGGGTTTCGTGAGTGATTTAGAAAATATTGCCTTAACATATTTTCATAGAGTCGGCCATACTCTTCACTCATATAGGTGATTATCTATCAAGAGTATTCTCCAATACTCCACTTGTTTATTACAAGATATAGGAATCATTAAAAGCATAGCTTATCCTTATTTGCACAATCTAGTAGTGCTTTGTGCTTCATAGGAATGAGTTGGAGTAAACTCCGCACTACTTACACTTAAGTTACACCCAACTTATGTTGTCCTATTGAACCTAGTCCCTGGGATCTCCAATCGCTAGGTTAGGTTTCCATCAAGGTAACTTATTGAATCAAGGCTTCAAGCCCATTCCCCTCGAAGCACAATCTGTTACCTCTCTACTCAAACCTTTAGTAAACGGATCCGCAAGGTTTTCTTTAGACTTCACAAAGTCTAAGGAAATTATACCAGTAGAGAGTAACTGTCTTACGGTATTATGTCTACGACGAATATGTCTAGACTTACCGTTATACATCAAGTTTTGTGCTCTTGCAATTGCAGCTTGATTATCACAATGAATGCAAATTGCAGGCACAGGCTTTGGCCATATTGGAATGTCCTCCAAAAAATGACGAAGCCACTCTGCTTCTTCGCCGGCTTTATCCAAAGCTATGAATTCTGATTCCATCGTAGACCGTGCTATGCACGTTTGCTTTGAGGACTTCCATGAAATAGCCGCCCCTCCTAGAATGAATACATACCCACTTGTGGATTTTGATTCCTCCGAATCTGCAATCCAATTAGCATCACTGTATCCTTCTAAAACAGCTGGGTATTTACCATAGTTCAAAACATTATTTTTTGTTTTGTTTAGGTACCCCAATACTCTCAATAGAGCTTTCCAATGCTCATGACCAGGATTACTTGTGTATCTGCTTAATTTACTAACAGAGTACGCAATATCTGGCCTTGTGCAGTTCATGATATACATCACACTGCCAATAATTCGAGAGTATTCCAATTGTTGAATACTATCTCCAGTATTCTTATGTAAGACCAGATGAGGTAGAAACGGACTATTAGCATCTTTGATGCCATGTCCTTTAAATCGTTCAATCACTTTCTCAATGTAATGTGATTGAGATAATGCTAGGCCTTCCGTAGTTCTAGAAATTTTAATTCCTAGTATTACATCCGCTTCACCCAAGTCTTTCATATCAAAGTTTTTCGATAGCATTTTCTTGGTTTTGTTGATGATCTCAACATTTCGACCAAGAATTAGCTTATCATCAACATATAGACAAATGATAACACAATCATTGTTTATCATTTTTGTGTAAACACATTTGTCACACTCGTTGATTCGAAAACCATCTCGAATCACTACCTGGTCAAATTTCTCATGCCATTGTTTTGGAGCTTGCTTCAGTCCATACAGTGACTTGACAAGTTTACACACCTTGTGTTCTTGTCCTTTGACCTTTAACCCTTCGGGTTGTTCCATATATATCTCCTCATCGAGTTCACCATTTAAGAATGCTGTTTTTACATCCATTTGGTGAATCATCAAGTCATATAGCGAGGCTATAGAAATTAACATCCGTATAGATGTAATTCTCGTGACTGGTGAATAAGTATCAAAATAATCTAGACCTTCTTTTTGTCTAAACCCTTTGGCTACAAGCCTTGCTTTGTACTTATCTATGGATCCATCAGCTTTAAGTTTTTTCCTGAAGATCCATTTACATCCAATTGGCTTATTCCCAGGTGGGAGATCGACCAATTCCCAAGTATGGTTACTTAGAATGGATTCTATTTCGCTGTTTACAGCTTCTTTCCATAATGGAGCATCTGGAGTTGACATTGCTTCCTTGAATGTCTGAGGCTCCGTTTCTAACATATATGTTTGAAACTCAGGACCAAAGGACTTTGAGACTTTTGGTCTCTTACTCCTTCTTGGTTCATCATCCTTTTGATCTTCATTTTGTTCATTCTCAGAATTTGAATCTCTATTCCTTTTCTGAGAGATTTCGCTTCTTTTGCAAGGAAATATTTCCTCGAAAAATTCTGCATCTCTTGTTTCCATAATTGTATTCACATGGATATCATCTATCTCAGATTTGTGTACCAAAAATCTGAATGCACTGCTATTTTGAGCATATCCCAAAAATACGCAATCCACAGTTTTAGGTCCAAGTTTGACTTGCTTTGGTGGAGGAACTGTCACCTTAGCCAAACACCCCCACACTTTTAAGTATTTGAAAGATGGTGGTCTCTTATTCCACATCTCATATGGAATATTACCTGTTTTCTTGTGGGGCATTCGATTAAGAATGTAATTGGCAGTCAAAACTGCTTCCCCCCACAAGCTCTGTGGTAGACCAGAACTTATGAGCATGGAATTAACCATCTCTTTTAAAGTTCGGTTTTTCCTCTCAGCAATTCCATTTTGTTGAGGTGTATATGGTGCTGTAGTTTGGTGAATTATTCCAAACTCAGTGCACAACTTATCAAAGAGAGCAGAATCATATTCTCCTCCTCTATCAGACCTTAATGCTTTGATTTTAGTACCAAGTTGAGTCTCAACCTCATTCTTGTACTTTACAAACGTTTCCATAGCTTCGTTTTTGCTAGTTAATAAATAAACATAGCAATAACGGGTGCTATCATCAATGAAAGTAATAAAATATTTCTTTCCACCTCTACTTTGAATAAACTTCAAATCACATAAATCCGTATGGATTAATGCTAGAGGTTCAGTACTTCTTTCAATATTTTGAAAGGGTTTCTTAACAAACTTTGCTTCAACACAAGTTTCACATTTGTGATTGACATCCAAATTGAATTTGGGAATTAAACCTAAGTTTGCCAATTTTTTCATTGTACCATAGTTTACATGTCCCAATCTACCATGCCATAGAAAAGGAGACACAACAACGTAAACTGAAGATTTCTCTTTATTCATCACAGTTTTTGGGTACATAAATTTGCTGTTATTATCTATTACAGCAATGTTGGCTTTGAAAAGCCCATCACATAGATACCCTTTTCCCACAAACATCCCATCTTTAGTCAATACAGCCCGACCAGACTCAAGCACCACCCTGAATCCTTTCTCGATCAGAACTGTCACGGAGATGAGATTCTTTTTAATCTCTGGGACATGAAGCACATTCAGTAAAGCAAGCTTCTTTCCAGAGGTGAACTTCAGGATCACCTGTCCAGTCCCTTCTATAGCGGCTGAAGCAGCATTCGCCATGTAGATCTTTTCTCCATCATTCTTTTTCTCATAGGTTGAGAAAAGATCTTTGTCGGTGCAGATGTGCTTGGTTGCACCTGTGTCCAGCCACCAGTCTTTGGTGTTTGTCACCATGTTCACCTGGGTGACCACTGCAGCTAACATTTCTTCTTCATTGCTTTGCTCAACTAGGTGAGCTTGCTTGGTGGCTTTTCCCTTGTCTTTAGCCTTGTTGGGACGTTTTCTGCAATCCTTGGCACGATGTCCAAGTTTGTCACAGACAAAGCAGGCGCCCTGGAACTTATTTGTTTGTTCCTTCTGCTTGGCTTGGTGCTCCCTTTTCCTTTTCCCATTATTCCTGGGTTTGGAAGTTTCCACCATATTAGCCTTTGGTGCCTCTAGAGGCGCCATCTTCTTCCGATTGTCTTCCTCAATTCGGAGACGGACTATTATGTCCTCCATCTTGATTTCCTTTCGCTTGTGCTTCAGATAATTCTTGAAGTCCAGCCAACCAAGGGGCAACTTCTCGATGAGAGCTGCAACTTGGAAAGATTCACTTAGAGTCATTCCTTCTGCCAGTACATCATGCATGATCAGCTGATAGTCTTCAGCCTGGGTGACAACAGACTTGCCGTCCACCATCTTGAAATCCAGAAATTTGGCCACCACAAATTTTTTGGTACCGGCATCCTCAGTTTTGTATTTCTTCTCCAGAGAGCTCCATAGCTCCTTTGCTGAAGGTATGCCACAATACACATTATACAGGTCATCAGCCAGTCCACCAAGGACAAGATTCCTGCATATGTATTCTCCATCTCTCCAGGCATGCATTGCTGCCACAGTCGTTGGATCCGACTCGCCCTCTCGAAGAATAGGGCAATTTTCCGTTAGGAATCGAGCATGATTCAAGGCGGTCAAATAGAAGTGCATCTTCTGTTGCCACCTTTTAAAATCAATGCCTTTAAACTTTTCCGGCTTTTCAGCGGGAATTACAGGAATCACCCTGTTTGTCGTGGGAACATGGTTCCCGATTCCAACGGTTGCAGTAGCAACTGGCCCGCCTCCAACAGGAGTGTTCATAGGCACACCTCCATTAGGAGCAGCCACGCCACCTAGGTTCACAACACTAGGGGCACCATCATCACCTCCACTAGGGACGGTGGGTAACTCATTGTAGGCTTGTTGAATTTGTTCCATCTTTCACTACAATATCAAATATCGGAGTGAGTAATCAAATTATAATATATTCAACACAATAACAATAATGCACAAATATATTTAATAAAATTTGTGACTTCGTATTTATAGTGACCAGGTGGTTCTTTAAGTGAGAGGGGGCCTTCCGTTAAACGGCGCGCAATTAGATAACCTCTTTCCTCAGTGAGAACTTTCTAGACATCACATATAAATACTATTCACAAAATTATTAAACTTGCAATTTTAATATATGCACAATTATCACAATAATTAAATCATGCACCAATATAATAAATAATTACTCAAACAACTAAATAATTATTTATATTAGTATAATTGCAACTACAGATACTATATCATATTATGCAAACTAAGAAACATAAACATAAAATTCTCTTTAAGACTCTTGGATATTTAGCATGCATAATAGACAATTGTAGCAATTATAAAACACAATTAAAATTACAATTAAATAATTATTTACCGAAACGTCGACAAACAACTGTAGGGAGCGAGGTACGCGTAAGCGAATCTCCTTAAAGAGAATTTGTCCCCGCCAACTGGTGCCTTAGCTTTCCGGACAATCCCTTCCCAAGATACAACGCCCCAAACCACTGGTAAGCGGCACTGCTACACAAGTGGACTGAACGAACCACTATGAACAGCACTCTCAAAAATTATACTTATAGAAATTATGGCTTGTTTAAGCCCAATTTCTATATGGAAGGGAGAATAAGAATTTGGTGTACATGACTTAATGCCAAAACTCTCCTTATATAGGAAAGCCTACCAACCACAATTGGTATTTTTCCAATGTGGGATTTTTGACATGTTTCATGATTTTCTTGCCAATTTTGGAGTCAATTTCCATTCAACCTTAAATAGGTTTTGAACCAAATTAAACTCCAATCTATTCTCTTCATATTGAAGATTAAGGCCTTACAATTATAATTTAATAACTCTCATCCGTTAGTTATTAAATCTTGGTCAAACTATGGTTGACCACCATAGTTTTAACCTTTCATTTCCAACAGATAGCTATTTGAGTGGGTTGAGAGATGAAATTCGGTCTGCCTTTCAGATGTTCAAACATGCAACTCTCTGGCAAGTTTGGTCTTTAGCTCGGTTACAGGAGCACCATGCTATAGCTACACCTTCTCACTCCATCACTAAACTTAGTTGGCCAAAAAAAATTATTCCTCCCGACACCTTTTCCCCAATACCTTCTTGTGTTTCCTACCCTTTTTCCTCTAACACCTTCAAGAAACCCTATCCTAATTTCATCCCTACCACAAAGCCATCTAATACCCACTTCTTCAAACAACCATCCATGTTCACCAAACACCCTCCTTCCACTCCACCAATCAAACGGCTGTCATACGCTAAAATGTGAGCCCGCATAGAAAAAGACCTTTTCTATAATTGTGATAAAGTGTTTAAGCCTAGTCATAAGTGTGTTACACAATAATTTTTTTATGTTTATTCAATAAGATGATGAACAGCCACCTAATGAGGATATCTTCTAGGTAGAAGTAGTTCTAGAAGAGGGGTCTAACGTAGAGATCTTTGTCAATGCCCTAGCTGGCAATATCGCTCCCACTACCATCAAGATCACAGACCTAGTCAATAAACAACAGCTTCTCATCCTTATTGGCAATGGTTGTACACACAATTTTTTGCATACTAATATTGCTCATCTTAGTGGTTGCTTTATTGAATCCACCTCCAACCTCTTAGTCACAATTGCATATGGGAATAAATTGAATACTAATTCCCGATGCCTTGATTTTACATGGACCATGCAAGGTTTATGCCTCAAGGCTGATATGCGATTATTATCCTTAGGTGGAGTAGACTGGATGAAATGATACAGTCCACTTCTATTTGATTTTAATAAACTCCAGGTGGTCTTTCACAAGGATAGGAAGAAGGTTTTTTTTCACGGTAACAATGTGCCTGATTCCCTCAAATAAATCACGGGTACGAATCTATCCAAGTTCTTCAAAAAGACTTCACATGGAATCATGGGAAATCTCTTCTAAGTCACAGCTGACCTAGTAGAATCTATCAATGGAGTCAATATTCCTCCTTAGATTTCTTAACTTATCCAACAGTCCCTACCATCTTTAGAACCTAAAGGACTTCTCCCTAGAAGAGCTCTTGACATACTATACCATTACATCAAGATGCAGTTCCTACTAACCAGAGGCCTTACAGAATTCCCTATGTCCAGAAGGCTATGGTAGAAAAATTGGTGAAAGACATGTTGGAGACTGGTATTATTCAACCTAGCCAAAGTCCTTTTTCCTCTCATATTCTATTGATCAAGAAGAAAGATGGAGACTGAATATTTTTAGTGAATTACATGAAGCTCAATGAGGCCACCATTAAGAACAAATTTCCTATCCCAGTCATTGATGAACTCCTTGATGAATTACATGGAGCTCACAAGTTTTCTAAGATCGACTTGCGAGCAGGCCACCACCAGATTAGCGTGCACTCATCTGACATCCACAAGACTGCTTTCAAAACTTATCACGTACATTATAAATTCCTAGTTATGCCTTTTGGTTTCACCAATGCCTCTGCTACGTTCCAATCTCTCATGAATCAAATTTTCCAAGATTATTAGAGGCAGTTTGTGCTAGTACCAGTCATCGATGAACTCCTTGATGAATTATATAGAGCTCACTGGTTTTCTTGACTTGCGAGCAGGCCACCACCAGATTAGCGTGCACTCATATGACATCCACAAAACTGCTTTAAAAACACATCATGATATTATGAATTCCTAGTTATGCCCCTTAGCTTGACCAATGCCCCTGCTACGTTCCAAACTCTAATGAATCAAATTTTCCAAGATTATTTGAGATAGTTTATGCTAGTTTTTTTTTATGATATTTTGATCTATAGTCCTACACTAGATTCTCACTTGCAACACTTGGAAATAATTCTATAAACCTTGCAAAAGCATTCATTATTTGTTAAACTATCTAAATGTTTGTTTGGCCATTTGTAGGTGGACCATTTAGGGCATATAATTTTCAGTTCAGGTGTGGTTGTTGATCTTGCTAGAATCGTAGCCACGGTTCAATAGCCTCAGCTCAACAATGTTAAAGGGTCGCGTGGATTAATGGGGCTTACTGGCTATTATAGGAAATTTATTCAATACTATGGCCTCATTAGCAGACTTCTAACTGGTCTCTTAAAGAAGAATGCCTTCAATTGGTTTTTTTAAGCCGAGACATCGTTTCAACAGTTAAAGTTATCTATGTCTAAAACTTTTGTTCTCTCATTGCCAAATTTTGGGCCAGAAGCTGATGCTTATGGCACATGTGTGGGTGCATTTTGATGCAAAATAGAAGACCTATTGCCTTTATAAAGCTTTGGGACTCAAGTACTTGGGTCTCTCTACATTCGAGAAAGAACTCTTAGCCATTGTGTAAGTGATTACCAAATGGAGGTCTTACCTCATTGGGTCCAAAGTTATTATTTATACTGATCATCAAAGCATTAAGTATTTCTTGGAGTAGTGAACTCATACATTAATATAGCAATGATGGTTCAGTAAGCTCTTGGGATATGATTATGAGCTAGGATACAATCATGGAAGGGAGAATGTGGTGGCTGATTCCTTATCCAAGGCCACCTCTACAGCTTTTAATTCCACCAGCCAGTCTTTTTCACATATCTTTGCCCTCTCAGTTTTGCATCCAATTTGACTTCAATAAGTACAAGAAGATCTTATGGCTCAGCGAGTTATTCCTTAATTATTAGCATCTAAGGATGCTATACTATTTTTATCGGCAAGTAATCATTCGGGTTAAAGGAAAGATCTATGTGGGTCAACCTACTACTCTAAGAGATTCAATTCTAGAAGATGGATGACCATGCATGACTATGCACGATAAAAGGTAATGATTCCTAGGTCGGGCTTCATTGAAGGATTTGGAAGGTCTTTCTGGTCGTGGAGATACAGAAGTTTCCGGTTTTAGCTCTCTAAGAGCATTGTCAACAGCTTCATCATCTCTATCCCTATGCTACAGTTTTCATGATCATTTTTCAGGATGGGGAGTCTGTTTCTACAATACGCACCCATCAGTGTCCCTATATTGATTCTCTAAATTTTGAATTTTGAAATTTGACATTTAAATTTCAAATGTCTAACAGTAACATTTGCAATAATACAACGATCATATTTTTGAATTTTGAATTTCAAATTTCAGAATTTGAATTTTGAATTATAAATGGCATAATGGTAATATTTTTGAAAAGTACAACTACTATATTTTGAAAATCTATATAAGAGGTGGCTTTGTTCCATAAAATTCATCCAACACTTTCAATTTTTGAATTATTCTTTTTTGTATTCACCTCAATATCAAAATGTTTCAATTTTTTCGGAGAAGATCTCAACAACTTCTACTTGACTCCACTGAAGAAGAGGTTCTACAAACAAATTCTTTGGCTAGTGGAGGAGAAAGTGAAGAGGGAAATACGAGTAGACGTCGAGGTTCTGTTCCTGGTCGTGTTCATATCGACCGTGATCGTAAGACGAGTCATGAAAACTTAGTGAGGGATTATTTTTCCTCAACCCCGACATTTTCTCACAGGTTATTTCGAAAACGATTTCGAATGAGTCGCAAATTATTTCTTTGCATTCATGATAGCGTCCTGGCTTATGATGACTACTTTGTGCAAAAACGAAATGCTGCACACAGAGGGCTTATCTTTACTACAAAAAGTCATTGTTGCACTGAGAATGTTGTGCTATGGATTCTTTGGTGACATGGTTGATGAATATATTCGACTAGCAGAGAGCACAACAAATGAGGCTATGAAAAGATTTGTTGAAGCAGTAATTAATGTTTATGGTGATGAATATTTGAGGTCCCCTACTCAAAATGACGTTGGAAGGTTACTCCATCTGCATGAAGAGTGTGGATTACGGATTCCGGTGAATGTTTGGGAGCATTGATTGTATGCATTGGTCTTGGAAAAATTGTCCAAACGGGTGAAAAGGTCACTACTCTGGCCATTGTGGTGATGCTACTGTGATGCTAGAAGCAATAGCCTCACACGATTTGTGGATATGACACACTTTCTTTGGTCTTCCAGGCTCACTCAATGATATTAATGTTGTTGAACGTTCTTTTGTCTTTGCAATGTAATCAATGGTCATGCTCCTCCAGTCAACTTCATCATCAATGATCATGAGTACGACACGGGATATTATCTTGCTGATGGTATATACCCAAAATGTTCGGCTATTGTTAAGACGATTTAGATGCCTGGAACTCAGAAGGCAAAAAACTATGCTAAGACTCAAGAATCTGCAAGAAAAGATGTTGAACGTGCCTTTGGGGTTCTCCAATCAAGGTTCCATATCATTGCACAACCATGTCGATTTTTCAGGTTATCAAGAATGAAGAATATCATGAAGGCATGTGTTATAATGCATAACATGATAGTAGAAGATGAACGTGATCTATACAAGTCACTCGAGAAAGGTAACTACTATTTGTATGAAGAAGTGCCTGTTTCAGAAGTCACTTCTGGGGATATGAACACTTCGATTACAATAAGTTCCTCGCTGGACGTGAGAAGCTGAAAGATAAAAGCATACTTTGTCGTCTTCAAGAAGAATTAATTAAGCATTTGTGGGCAAGGCATGGAGATGTCAACTTGGAATGATAAGATATCGTTGGTGATCATTGTCCTCTTGGTTTGAATTAGTGCACCTTTTGGTTTGAATTTATGTCTTTACGTTTGTCCTCTTGGTTTGAATTAGTGTAACTTTTTGTTTGAATTTGTGTCTTTACGTTTTGTCCTCTTGATTTGAATTAGTGTATCTTTCATTGTTAAAAGTTCCAACAAATATGCCTACTAAATTGCTGAAAGTTCCAACAAATATGAAATTGGTCCATCCAAAAAAAGGCAATACAAATGTCAGTAGTCCATCCAAAAAAAGGCAATACATTACTCCTTAAAGTATTTCAGGAATATTTTTGCTTGATTCATTTTAATAAACTTCCGCTGCATCTCATTCAAGTTAGTCATGTCAGTAGTCATCAACCTCTCTTCTTGGAACTCCCTATCAAGCTCAAGCTTCTCCTTCTTCAATTGAAGATACTCATCCATCTTCTTGCTATCGTCCATGATGACATCCATTTTTTTTATCATGGAACTTCTGCAACAACTCTGTTGACTTGCCAAAGTTGATGCTAGCTTCAGACTCACCACTGTCTTCTGTCTTCATTCTTTTTTCTTTCAGAAGCTCTTTTCATATCTTCTTTCCAATGGGCCTTTCCAATTCAACATGACCAGTGGTACTTTCATTTTCTCCCAAGTTAATGGACTCTGATGCAGCTTGACTTCGGCTTAAATTAGGATGAACCACCTCTCTCAACCATTTTGGCGAATTCTTGAGCACTTGATACCAATGCAGTAGCTTGAACACACCTCTCTCCTTCTCCTCTATTGACCATACCTTTACTGCTTCATTAAGCTACAAAAAGAGAAAACAAGGCAAGACAATAAATAAAATGCTATAGCATGGAAACAAGACAATAAAGCTAAATTTAAGACCATATCTTGTCTTGTTCGTTCATTCCACTAGGATTACCATACTCAATGCTCTGAACAATCCCAACAAACTTCAAGCATTTGGTCATTATAGTGCTAAATCTATTGATAATTGATTTCTTAGGTCGATAGGGATAAATAGTCTTGTTATCTAAATACTCTCTCCAAACTCTAGTCCAATATTGCTTCTTTGCTTGGTCAGTACCAATTACAACATCCTCACTTGTATTCTCCCAAGCCGCAATTAATATTAAATCTTTCGCAATAGTATAACTCTCAGTCTTTCTAGCCCTAGGCTTCTCCTTACTCACAACAGTTCGGGATTCCATTAATATGCCTTCAACATATTTCAAGAAGTAAAAAACACAACATCACAAAAAACACAAACTGAATTACAAAAGACAAAGACATAATAACCTCCCAAAACAGCATCCAACCATCATATGTCACGTAGCTAATTCCCCAACCATAATAACCTCCCAAAACAATCAAGTCATAACTCATAACCCAACCAGACATTTGAAAAACAAAAACAAATATATGAAGGCAAATTCTAGACAGTAGATATGTAAAAGAACTTTGTCATCACTAATAATAGCAACAATTAGTATGTTCTTGGTTCAAATGAGAGAATATATTAGATAAGAAACTTTAGCATGCTATTAATCTGAAAAGTTTTTTGTATAAGTTAACAATGTAGTGTAAATTTCTTGTACTACTTAATTAAAAAAAAAAGATACAATCAAAGACTAGGTTGTATAAAACTGAGCTCTAGAACATAGCTATACCCTACCATGGAACTTTATCGGTCTGTGATCCAAGGACTGAATCAGTTCGGAAACCAAACAAGAAGAGATGTGCGGTGAGGAAACATGATGCCTTTCTAAAGCAGACTCTAGATTAAAAGCCTTGTCACCGTTCAGCCTATTCTTTTCCATTATGGTTTTGATAACAATTAACGATACAGGTACCATATCAAACCGTTGTACACTGCTATCAAAGTGACCATATCAAATTAACAAAACCAGTTAACTTGAAAAAAGAAAATTGAAAAAGAGGAGTCAAGGACATTTTGTACCCAAATGAAGAAAAAAAAGGATTTGTAAACAAGAGCACAGACGAAACAAAACAAGCATAAAGAAACATAACACAAATCAAAAGTGATCCACAAAATAAATCAGAAAATCAGAATTGATACTTGGAGCATTTACCAAACGAACTCCACCGACGAAATCACAAAATCAGCCACAAATAGCAAACTCCAATCTACTGACAAAATCGGAAATCACTATAATAAACACTATCTAAAAAAATTTGTTCACAAACCATAAAATTAAAACTTGAAGCATGCCTAAAGAAGGAAAGAGACAAACCTTGATTGCTTCAACCGATCGCTTTTTCTCAAAATGATAGATTGAGAGAGAGAGAGAGAGACGGCTGGAGAAGAGGAAGATAACAGAAGAGGAAGAAGAGAACAGGGACGAAAGGGAGAGGCCGGAGAAGCGAGTTCTTCCTTTTCGTTCTTTACGGATAATTTCTTTTGTAAAAAATATGTACACGTGTCAAGATAATAGACCCACAAAAAATATAAGGATCGGTCTTTCCATGTCCCTCAAGTTGGGGACTCAAATTAGATATAGGGAATGAGATAGGGAGTAATTTAGGGATAGGGATACTGCTGGATAAATAATTTTTTAGATAATCTTTAAAATTGGGGATAGGAAGTGTTATAGGGGGACTGCTAATAATGCTCTAATCACACATAACAATTGAAAACATTGTTGAGAAAAACTAGCAAGTAGGCTCATAAAACTTCATGATCTCATGCACTTCTTCAATCTTATCTGACTAAAAACTTGGTACCTTATTAACAAAACTTTTTTTCACAGTCTGACACGTCTCATAAATTAATCCCATGGGAGTAGGCTCTTCAAACATGAATCTTCAGGCAGTCTCTTATTTTTCAGCAGTTTGTGTCTGAATTTAGGACAAGAACAAAGCACAATTCTTGCAAACACAGACAAACGATTAGAAAAAAAAACTCCTCTTTGCTTGTCATGTCTCCGGTGTCAATTTATTTATGAGATTCACAAGTAGGCCTCATGTTGCCACTTGTCAGGGGAATGATTGAAGATTATTTTTGGTATAAACAAATAGGCAAATATATAAATGAAATTTAATATTTTCACTCGCCTCACAAATTCTCAATTTGGAAGTTACTAAAGTGGATAAATGAAAGTAATTGAGGGAGAATTCTCCCGTTCATCGTACCATCCTTATCTCTCCTCTCTAAGGGTGTCAGCAGTCAATTTTTGACATATTTCAGTTAAATTATTTAGTCAATTCTCGATGGGTTATATTGAATTTTTTTATTTTTGATCAATTTTAGTGAAAATGTAACCGACCAATAAATTTGATTTTGGACAGTAAAGTTGATTTTGGTTTTGCTTTTGTTGATTATTTTTTACCACCCTGCCCTCTCCAATAAAAGCAGGATGAAATTCTTTCACATGCTTTAACCCTACTTATCTAATTTGGTGGGGCTATCTGCATCTGTTAGGCGCAAAATGCACCTATATTTTCAATCTTTAAAAGTCTCAATTTGTGATGTTTTAAATCCAAATATTACTCAATTGGTGTTTTATTGAGCAGGTGAGAGCTGGCTGGAAAATGAGAGATTAAGAGTTTTCTGGGCAAATGTTTCAACCTAACTGCAGCCAAAGTGCGACCTGTTTGCCACCGCGGATTTTAGCGGGCCAGTGACGTAATTTAAAGTGCTGATGTGGCAAGTATGTTTTTAATATAGAACAAACTCGACCCAAAAGGAACTTTGGACGCCGCTGCACTTCAGAACCAGAGAGAGGAGACACCAGGAAGATGATTTCAATACTTTTGAGCATGTCCTTCTTCCTCAATTGAAATTCTGGTTTTATTTTGTGATTCAATTATGACAATGTGTAACCAAATTTCTATTTAGTTTGGGATTTGGTTAGTTTCTTCTAGTTGAACTTTGTTGACCAATTTCATGGATGATTACATTAGATTTAATTCATTGATTCTCTGAGTTTATTGTTGATTTCTTATTATTATGCATGTTTGATCACCATCATAATATTATGAATTGTTAGTTAAGCATATTCGGCTGACCTATACCCGGTGTTTGACGAAGTAACAAGAATCTGCATAGGATACAGATTTGGGAATTATGAACACAATTGATTAGGTGGTACACCAACGCTTAAGATTGTGCGATTGTCGACTTTCTCATTCACATGCTTGTCTTAGAAAATTCTTAGGGTACGTCAATCAAGACTCCTCTGATAAGAAAAGATTTTGGGCTGGACCAAAGCCAGAGTCGTTGTTTAGGAAAGTTTAGTTAGGAGAGCCTGACCAAGGTCTTCTGATTGACAACGTTAAGTCTTTAAATTGTGTGATTACATATTGAAATTGTGATACTTAGTGAGATTAGAAGAACAACACCATCTCAAGCTAGATCTCATCCATATTTATTTATCGAATTTTAGCTTATTTTAATTGTTTATTGTAATATGAATTTTCTGCATTATTATTGCTATTTTGTTTGTTTGGTGATTGATACGGTCCTTGTGGATTCGACCCCGCTCTCTTTTATACCATCCCACAACACGTACATTTGTGATTGGGTAAGACCCGTCAGTATTTGATATTGCAGATGTATTTGTGATATTTTATATCGACCAGCACCCTAACAATTACCAATCCCACTCCAAAAACATCCAAAAACTCAATCTCATCCCACCCTAAACTAGTCTAACCTCTCAACTCTGTTCATCTCTTTCTCCCTCCCATCATTTTAGGGTTCTAGATCGATGATTTCCAATCTCCACTTCGGGGACTTTCAACAACCATAAATGGGCTAGCTTCTTTTGCAGCACTAAAAAGACATTTGAAGGAGTTGGAGAGGTACTTTTTTAATTATTTGATCATGTCCACAAGTTCAATGCTAGGTGGTTCTCATTGATCTAGCATTTTCTCCTTCTCTACAGAGAATTAGAACAAGCCATTTGAGGATCAAAACAAAATGATGGTTAGTTCGAGTCGGCTATATGCTCATTCAATTCAGGTATAAGGCAACTAGAAAGCATCTCTAGGTCGGATGCTTATCTCCTTCCAACCAATCATTCCCTATCACATATTATGTCGTGTTCTTGATGTGAAGTTTCATGTATGTAAGTATATCTAGTGTTTGTTGCCGTCTCAAAAAA
The DNA here is from genome assembly GCA_963580455.1 of Euonymus europaeus. NCBI lineage: Eukaryota > Viridiplantae > Streptophyta > Magnoliopsida > Celastrales > Celastraceae > Euonymus > Euonymus europaeus. Next base: position 7,290,533 of record OY756957.1, on the reverse strand, counting down.
TTTGGGTTGATTGGTGCTTTGGATTGTGTTAAAGTGAAGACAGAGAAATAATGGAGAAAGTGAAGCAGAAGAAGAAGAAGAAGAACATGGGGGTGGGACTTGTAAAAATAACTTTTTATTTTAAAATTTGGAAAATGCGCTGTATTCTTGTCTATTTTTAATTAGAATTTTATTAATAATAGGATAAAATCGATAATTATTTTGGTGCACATACTTGCAAATTAGAATTTTATTAATAATGGGATAAAATCGATAATTATTTTGGTGCACATACTTGCACTCTATCCAATATTTGATGAAATCAGAACATTGGTTAGACATAATTAAAAGTTAATTACATTATATGTTTTCCGGAGACCGGAATGGTTTAGCTGGTTATTCTTTGAATTTAAATTAAAAAAAAATAACTTTGTGTAGACTGTAGATTAGTTAGGAAGACCACAACAATGAACAAACATCTATTTGACCCATTCTACCTATCTCCATAGCCTTCTCTTCCATCATTGACAATAGATTCCTTCAGCGACTTCAATTAGAGTTTCTTCGATTTCGCAGTGAATAGATTGATCGTCAATAGCCATGTCTTTTAACAACGATCCGTAAGCTTTCTTTATCTAGGGTTTACGATCTTGTTCCCAATCTAACCTTTGTGTGATTTATCGTGATTCGTTGGTTTATTACTGATTTCTTGTTCCAGGTACCGCGATGAGGATGGAGAGCCATTGATGGACTTCGATGAAATTCAATCTGATCGCGAGCAATCGCCGGAACCTAATCAACAGGAGTTGTTTGAGGACGTGGAGGATGATGTGGACGATTGGGACAATCGAGAACGGTCTCCTACACCGGTGTACGATACCGATAAGGTGAAACCGAGGAAGAGGTTGATCAAGAAAACGGTAGGGGATGAGAGTGAGGCGCCGGCTCACTCGGTTTATGAAGATGAGGAGGATTTTGGGAGGGAGTATGCCAGGGAGGGGTTGGAGTCTCTGGAGAAAGAGAGGAAGAAGAAGAGGGAAGTAGGTGATGCGAGTTGGAAGAAGGAGAAGAGACATAAGTTCGACAAGTATGCTGGTAGTGGAGGAAAGGGAAGCAGTTCCAAAATGGGTTTGTCGAAAAAACAAATGATGTCAGGGAGGTCCAAGGATCATGAGGTCAAGGAGATGTGGGACACTATTGCTGGTGGTGATTCTGAGGTATGGCTTTTTTACTGCTTGACTGCTTTCTTTGTGACAAATTGTTTGAAATGCCATTACAATTGATTCATGCTCGTACTCCACTTCTTATGTGATTTAGCGGCTTTCTTTTTTATTTTGTGTGGTTGACCGTTGCTCAAATTAATTGGATAGTGGTTTAGTGATGAGTCGGCCATGTATGCATGTGTTAGGTTTAGTGCAGCCGCACCTATGATCGGAGAATACAGAGCTTCTTGTGGTTATTTTGATATGTTCCTCGTCCCTCTGATCTGAATCTGCATAGCTATATCAGTGAATGTTAATGGGGTTTCCAGTCAACCATGTTGGGTAATTGAATGCATTTTGGTCTTAAGTTTTTACAATCGAATATCCTAAACTATGATTCTGTGTAGAAATTCACTCATTGATATGATTTTAAATCATTTATGATATCAGTAGTTGGTAGTATTTACACATCTATTTTCATGTCTGGGTTGCTATATTTTTTAGTTATACGTGTCCACGTGTGCATGTCATGCTGATTAGTATTTTTTCTTTTTGTGAGTTTTAATTTACTCACAAAGAATGTCTTTAAATTTGTTGTATTTGTTTGAATTTTTTTCCTTCAAATTTATGATCTAGAATCTTTTTTTTTTCCTTTGTCCCTAATTATGTTCTCGATTGATTAGGATGATCATGATGGTGCCAGGACCATGGATGATGACAATTTCATTGATGACAGTGGACTTGATCCTGCTGACCGTTATGGAAGTGATAATGAACCCCGGTCACCTGGTGATGCTCCTCAGGTTGAAATTCCACCATCTCATAAACTTAGACTTGTGGAAATGTCAGCTAGAATTCCTCTCTTTTCTTGTTGAGTATTATTAATAAAAGTTGAATAAGCTCTTCAAAGTATTTATTTCTATGGCATCACTCTTCAGTCCAATCGAATGGTGTTTGAGTTGCTATTTTGCTCAAAGTTGGTTAATCAATGTCTAATAATGCTCTTATCTTCATAGGCTGAAGAAGGTGAAGAGGATGAGGAAATCAAGGAGCTCTTCGGGAGGGGTAAGAAAAGGAAGAAAAATGAAAGAAGTCCTGCAGAAATCGCATTGCTAGTTGAGAATGTTATGGCTGAGCTTGAGGTCACAGCTGAAGAAGACGCTGACCTTAACAGACAGGGGAAACCTGCTGTTAATAAACTCAAGAAGCTACCTCTTCTTACCGAGGTTCTTTCAAAGTAAGCAGTATATTTCAGTCAGTCTTATTTTTTTGAAGGCATATTCATAGCATTTCGATTCTCATTTTTTTTCCCTTCAATTTCCTAATTGGTGCAGGAAGCAGCTTCAACAAGAATTCCTCGATCATGGAGTACTAACTCTTTTAAAGAATTGGCTCGAACCCCTTCCAGATGGAAGTTTGCCAAATATAAACATCCGTGCAACAATTTTGAAGATTTTGACAGATGTATAAACAAGATGACTTCCCATTTAAATCTGTATAATTATGGGCATGGTTCTAAATATATTTTCTTTAGAACCTTAACAGTTGCTTCTGTCCTACAGTTTCCAATTGATCTTGAACAGTACGATAGAAGAGAGCAACTCAAGAAGAGTGGTCTTGGAAAGGTTAAACTCCACCTCAATATTCAATGCTTGGCAGTTGAAACACCTTCTACACTGATTTACTCTATTTTTTGGGCAGGTCATCATGTTCTTATCAAAATCCAATGAGGAAACCACATCAAATAGAAAACTTGCCAAGGATTTGGTCGATAAATGGGTAATTTCATACTTTTCTCCACCACGTCTGCTCTTGATTGTCAGTTTTTACTCTGGCCCCTCCATCTTTATTTGAAGAATTCATTGCATTCATCTGCCGGAGACTGGTGCCAAAGGTTACAATATGTGGTTAGACTTGACGATCTTGGTATTATACTTGGAGCACCTGTTGTTCTATGTTTCTTTTTGACAAGTCAGGTTTATTTTATTGGTATTATTATTAGCATGGGATGGGGCTCGAACCTTGCCTGTTGTTCCTAGATAATCATAAGCTTCTTTGATATGATGTATTTCCATTCTTTGGTGGTTCCCATCTTTTGTTCAATGCCCTCTGACTTGCAAGTTCTTGTAAACTTCTGAGTCCAATGGTCATTTTTCAATCTTCGAACAATTTTTTTGCTTACATTGTAGAAAACGTTGTGTAAGCAACTTCTTATACTCATGTTATTCACATTTTCTTTCCACTTTGAAAATAATGGTTGCAGAGTCGACCTATATTTAATAAGAGTACAAGGTTTGAGGATATGAGAAGCATGGATGATGATAGGGTTCCCTTCCGAAGGCCAGCAGTTAAAAAGTACTCTTCTGAGTAATTTACTCATTATTTTGGTTTTGTTTGCTAATGCATTACCTATAGTTTTATCTTTTGATGTATTCCTGTGAATTTATTTTACAGACCAGCAAATAAAGCTACAGGGATGGAACCACGGGATGGTGACCTGGATTTGGAGATGTCTCGGTAATGATGTGATGACAAATTCGGCCTCTTTGCTTCTAGTTTATTTGATGCACAACAAATTCATTACCATATGTTTTAACGTGGATCTCATGACAAATGCAGAGAGCGCAAATCTGGCCAATCGACTTCTAGGCAACATGCTTCTAGGCCAGAAGCGACCCCAATGGACTTTGTGGTGCGCCCGCAATCAAAGATTGATCCAGAAGAAATTAGAGCTCGTGCTAAACAAGTTATGCAAGATGAGCGCCGTATGAAGGTGTGTTTTGTCTTCAAAAATGTAAAATATGATTGAATTTTTAATTTATTAATTGGCAAAGAATGGTTAGTGGCCTAACGGTCCTAACCCAAGGCAAACGGTCGATTTAGCCTAAATCTGCTGCGTTACTAGCTAGTTGATATTAATCGAATGACCAAAGCTTGTATATAGTGGAAGCTTTTGAGCAAACTCTCTTTGAAAAGAAGTTTAATTCTATGCCATGAATATTGTTTATGATTTGATTTTGTAAACCTTCTGTCGTTGTAAATGGTTGTCCAGTTTTGTAAAAATTGCTTATATGCTGTTTTCTAGTGTTGTGTTTGCATGCTGTGCGCACCCTTGTTCCTGTCTGAGACATTTGCATTTGGCTACCTGGTTTTCTTAACTTGTTATCAATTGGCAGATGAACAAGAAGTTGCAGCAGTTGAAAGCACCAAAAAAGAAGCAGCTGCAAGCGACAAAACTTAGTGTAGAAGGTCGGGGCATGCTGAAGTACTTGTAGGGTTATCATCCCAATTGCCACAGGGGTTGGTGGTTGCTTGAATCCACTAACTATTTATTGCCAAATACTTGGAGCTTGGGGCATGGGCTGGGAACAACTGGGTTTGTCAACTCATAGGGTGTTTCATATAGCAGTGGCAACTTGATGTCTCTCTCTCTCTCTCGCTTAAAAAGCAAACTTGGTTTGGCAGCCTTCAGCTGCAGAGTGAGTTACTAGGCTTTGCAATAAAACAATCAAATATTGTTGTGGTCGAGCTTATTCTGATCGCTTCTTAAACCGAGTCCCTCATATTTGTGTCAACTTCTTTTCCTCTAGTACAAATGATATGTTCATACTTCTTGGAGAGTTCGACTTTTGTCGTTGAATTGTTTTGGTGGCGTCAGCCTGTGAACGAAATTTTTTTTTTGAACTGCATTTTACAATGTGTATCAAGCTTGCTCTGAAATATAAGGCCATATTTTCCTGTCTGTATGTCTTCCTCAATATGCATCGCCGAGATATGCTTTTATTGTTGTTTGTGATTATGTACTAATAGAAAGGTTCATCTATTTCTTATGTTGGAGTAAAAAGTCTAGCATTTGAATTAAGACAAACATGTTTTTGTTCAGTATCTTTCTTTTTATTGGAAAATAATTTTATTCAGAGAGGAACCAAGCAGGTTCACCACCGTGTTACAAGCAGATAATACATATAGCCTCGAGGGTTTTTATTCCAGTATCTCGTGTTGCCACACCTATATGAGTGTGTTTGGATTAAGAGAATGAGAAGGAAATTTATTAGGGGAGTGTTTCGATCAAGAGATTTGGGGTGAGGGAAGAGAGGAAATGAGTTTCCCCCAATTCTCTTGTTTGGATTGTTTAGAACAAAATAAATGGAGAGATTTGAAAAGAATTTGAGGTAGATTTCATTAATTTTTTGTCAAAATATTTCCTCCTAAAAGTAGGGTCATGGGAGGGAAACCAAAAAAAAGGGAAAGCTGAATTACGATATTAATAGGATAACAATCTATTTTTTATCCTTGCAGTCCAAATCCACAGGCCATAATGTGCACTCTAGTCTCGTCTAGGGTTTTATGATCCTAGGGGCATATCGATTTCAATCTAGCGTTTTAGTATTTTGGGGATTTCTTGATATTCTCGAGCGAGTGTGTTCTTTGCGAATCAAAGGAAACGGATTCAGGCATATTGTATGAGTTTGATTATAGTTTTTTTTTTCTTTTATTACAGATGTATGTCTAACACTTTTCCATCTATGTTTTTAATTATGGAAAAAATAATTCATGTGAATATATAGTCAACTTGTCACGTAGACCGAAATGGACAAATTACGTCTATGGGTGCAATGTGTTACAATTTTACATTTTGGAATATCTAATTGTATATTTTGATTTGTTAATGACCAAGTTAAAACATGAGCTATATTTTGGTGACTAAAGTTGCATTAACCTCTCTTTCTTCTTTTAAAACAAGTGACCTAGAATCAATTTAAATACCATCAATCTACGACAATATGTATTTTGTCGTTTGCCATTAAGAACACCTCGAACGCTTGACATAGTTGCTGTCTTGAACGACGCCATCGAGAGAATTGAAATGGTATGCTATAAGTATTAGCCCTTTTTCCTTATGTAATGTTTGGTTTGTTGAATAGTTTGAATAGAAATGAGAACGAGAATGAGAATGAAATATGTGTGTGTATATTTTACCCTTGACTAGTACATGTTTGCTATGTATAAAAAATGTATTGGGAATGATAATGAAATATGTGTTGTGTACATTTTACCCTTGACTAGTACATGTTTTTAAAATTAAATCATCATCTCAATAATATCCAATTTCATATAAAAAAGGGCCAATTTCAGATAAAAAAAAGTCCAAACAGTCATAGAAAGTAACATGAGATGCGGCTCCACGAAAGTTATTCTTACTATAGTGATCCGAATTTAAAAACAAACGAAGATGAACAAAATCATAGAGGGGCAATAGAGTCTTTTACAATTCAATTACATGTGGAATAGAGGAATCCCATTTATTTGATGTGGAATGAGAGTAGGGGGAAAGAGAATGAGGAATGTAATGGGTCACCCAAAAATTAACACAACAAATGGTGGAATGGAATTACTCATTCCCTATTCCCCCTCTATTCCCTCCCTATTCTCCAAACCAAACGACTAGTCAGGATTTATATATAGTTGAATTGAATTCTTGTTTGTCAAATTGAAGAAGCATTTCTTGCTTGGCTATGGAATTTTTGGGTTGAACAATTATAATTGTTTTGTGTTTATGTCACTTCATGCTTATTTCAGATTAAATTTTCAAAGTTCGTAGCAAGGATGAGAGTCGAGGAAATGAAGTGGAAAGTTTTTTTTGTTTTTATTTTGACATCTGTAAATTTTCTTGGAGACGGGCTAGGAAGCACAAGTGCATATAGCCATATATCACCCTAAGATGCCCGCACCAGATACATTTTGGGTGCAAGCGTACTTTGGGTGCTGCACGAAATGTCTAGGGTGCGGCATTTAACAAATTTGTTATTTTAAAAATGGGTGACTTATGTTCGATTGGGTAGGGCTTAGGTCAACCAAAGATGGGTGCGGTTAGGGTGCAACTTAATTGCATTGTTGGTCACCCAAAGATTTTTTATGTTTCATTTTGGTGACTTAGAGTTCAAACATTTCAACTTGATCATTCAAGTTTTGAATTTGTGGTAGTCTAATCACTCGATCAGTTTTTTTCAAATCCGAACAATCAAAATGTATATTTTGCACTTTGACCATGGCATGGACATATTACTAATTTCCATGTGAAAATGTTTGTAAAATGTAGCAAAATTTGAAATTTAAATGATAAATGTGCAATCTCATCTCTCTCACTCTCCCCCTCTCTCTCTCTCTACAATCATTGCTTGAAGAGCACCGCTACTTGGATTGTGTCCTCATAGGGAATATGTTTTTTATCTGCTTTTGTTTATGACTCTATGTTTGTTCTTCTTATAGCTTTACAATATTATGCATTGAATATTGATTTTGGTGTATACTTTCATTTGGCTCATGTGTTTCTTTCTCTCATCGATGTTGATTGGTTTCATCTGAATAAAATTTCAATCTTTTGAACACATTTCTTCAATTTTCCTTCGTGATAGTCATATAATTGATGGATTAGATGACTATAAGTTCTACGCGGTGTTTTGGTGGTGGCATATGGTCCTACATATTTCATTGGTGTCTACATATTTTTTAATTCTCAATAATGCCAAACACAAACGAAGTCGTCGTGTAAGAATTCCAAGATCGTTGCGTTTAAAACAAGAACAAATTAGGGATGAATTGTTAAAACATGTCACTCATAGCGAAAGAGAATGTCGTGGTTTTATACGAATGAGTGTCGTGGTAGAAAAGAATATCCTACTCAAAATGTAATGGTCACTTGCACATTTGATTGGAAATTTATGTATGTGTTGATAGAATGGGAGGGTACGACATCATATTCGAGAATAATTAAGAATGTATTAACACGACCATGGGGTCTTAGGATTCCAAAAGGTAAATTAACTTACAATATACATAGTAAATTTAGTCATGTATTTATTCATTTGCCTTATTAACATATTCACATGCCAAATGTCGGTAGGAAAATTTTATCTGGTTGACGTTGGATACTTGATACGGAGTGGGCTATTAACACCATATCGAGGAAGGCAATATCATTGGAGAGAATATTAAAATAATTCACCAAGGAGTTCACGTGAATTATTCAATTTATGTCATGCTTCTCTTTATAATGTAGTTGAACGGTCTATTGATGTACTTAAAAAATGGTTTAAGATCCTTGAAAGTGTACAAGAACCAACTTACACTATCAAGACCCAAAACAAATAATTTGCGTTTGTTTGCAATTCACAAAATAATCCACCAAGACATTCACGTGAATTATTTAATTTTCTGCTTGTTATGACATTTTCAAGAATGTTAGTGAGATTAATTGGAATCTTTTAAGTTGCACATGGAATCTAAGATTTTTTTTTCATGTTTTTATTTTAGATACATGTAAATTAACACCATGTATTTTTCCTTTTGCAAGTCCAAACCTGTAGCAAATGATTGGATGCACAAGGAGACCCGTAACTATGAAAAAACATATTCAACTGTATGGAATCGATCGAACAAATGGAGAAAAATCAGTGGATCCCCATGAAATGTTGAACGAATACAAATCGGGGCATGAAGATGATGTTGTGGAGTCTATTGATGAGATTGATTTTAACGTAGTTGAAAATCATTTCAGTTTAGATGCAGATTTTAATGATGTTGAGTTTATTCCATCTTCTTCAATAGAGACATCAAAGAGGTCGATGAGAAGGCCAAAGGGGAAAGCTGTTAAATTGGATCCTAATGATGAAGGCTTCGGAAAAAAATATGTGGGATCATCCAAAAGGCTTTCGAGCGGATGACAGAAGTTATTTAAAAAAGTTCTCAACGAGTGAAGGTAGAGGATGTTGAAATCTTTCAATCATTGCAGACATTGGAATCAGATGTGCACATACTTCTAAAATGCCAACGATTTTTGCTTGAAAGTGACACACATAAGAGGACATTTTATGTCCATTCCATTTTACTTGAGATTGGAGTACTTGTCAATGGAGGATCTGTTGGATTATGCTAAAAGTTTTGATCTGTTGTCTATTGAGTTGGGCTTATGCGTTGGATTAGGCTTTGAACTATTTTTTGTTGAATGAGACTTATGTGTTGGATTTTGGTCTCTGATTGGCTTTTAATTATTAAGTCTAAAATGATTTCTTCATATGCTGTTTGGATTTATGCGTGGCAAAGTTTGTTTTAATCTTGTAAATCATGCTTAATTTGGAGATGTTACCCACTTGCTTTCTTTTGAATGCTCGAATTATCATTTTCTTCTTGTAAATGATAGTTGAATTAGGGATTACAAGACATTCATGGGCGATAGGCCATTGCTCTCAAAGGATGTTTGATTTGGACATAATTTGACACTACTTGCTTTTGCACTTTTGTTGGAAATTTTACTTGTTATGTTCTAAATCCTTCTAGTAAAATCTCCGAAGGCGATTCATGGCTATTGACCACGTGGAGTACCAGGGTCACATAAATAAACAAATAATTTGCCATTATCATTAATGCAAACTTAGAATTGCTTGCAAAATAGTCGGAGTTCATTATAAATTTTAATTTTAAAAATATTTTAATAACTATAATATTTTTATCATCTCTCCTTCAAAATGCTAATCCAAATAAAGGATAATAAACACAACTCACTTAACTTTTTTTCAATCTAAATAAAATTGTGTTCTCTTTCCTCTTATTATTATTATTATTATTATTATTATTATTATGTCCTGAGTCCAAGCAGCATACGTCTAGGTCAAAATACGGAGGTAAAGTGGTAATCTGAAAGCGAAAAAAAAAAGGAACAAATTCGCGCATGATCTAAATCGCAAACCTCTGCCTGAGTCTGTCCAAATCCCAATCTTCAAGGAATCGCTGGTTGCTGTGAGGTCGAGGTCGAGGTCGAGTTAGCGTGGAGTCGCTGGTCGCCGAACTGGAATCCCTGGTCGAGGTCGCGACTAACCAGGTATTGCTCTGCGATGTCACTCATCATCTCACTCGCTCTCTGTTTCTATGTTCATCTATTTCTCTCTCTGATGACTGCTGGAATTTACGATCTTTGGGTTAAAACTTAAAATGAATTGAACTATTGAATTTCTGGGTACTGGGTTTTAATCACCGGGATTACTGGGTACTTGGTTTCAATCGCTGGAACTATTGAATTTCTTTTAGAGTTTTAGTCATTTCGTGCTAGCTGGTCTTGTGTACGCACACAAGACCAGCTAGCTGTACTGTGTTGGTTTGTATACTGGTTCCTGATTATGGGTTATATATGTGTGTGTGTGTGTATGTATGTATATTATTAGCCGTATCCCGGCCACACCCGTATCCTTGATTTTTTGAGAATTGTCGTATCCTTGATTTTTTGAGAATTGCTGAATCTGTGTATCCCGTATCCCCCAATCCGTATTCCACCACCCGTATTGGTGCTTCATAGGAGACAGGTTTAGAGTGGGGTATTTGAATGGCTTGACATATCTGTTGAAACCAAGGGTATTAAGAGGTATGCATGCATATTTGATTGCCATATTCTCTAAAAGTGTTGTGCCTAAGCAGAATTTTTCAGTTTCTCAATTTGATAGAAGAACTGGTCCAAAAATTGCGATTTGTTTTTGTGCTGTGTGTTTCATTAGTTTTCCCTTTTAATACAGAGCAACGATGGTATCAGGCCTCATTAATGCAAATCCTGTGGTTTATGAGAAGAAAGAGAGGCGGGTTCGAAGCGATCCTTGTGATGTAAATGAGTCTGCTGTTGAACCCATTGACCAACTGGAGGTTTTTGATATCCTTTCTGGGTTTCTTTTGATTAGTGGCATGGATTATAATTCATGTGCGTTCTTGTTTATCTTTTTTCTTCATATTTTGTTATTTGCTCAATTATCTGCTCATGCAATTCCTATGCTTTGAATTTATCTGTTTTAGGAAAAGAAACAGAATGTTCATTCTTATGATTTTGATTACGTATGGTGTGTTTCATTAGGTTTAGATTTATATTGAAATATCAGCTAAAATAGAACTTTATGATAAGGAAATAAAGTGAGAAGCAGGGTTTAGTTATAATGGATAATTGGATTGGAAGGAATCTATATGTCTCGTGTTTTCATGAAGTTGTCCATAGCTGGATATAATTAAATATTTATATCCAGGAGCATGCCTGGAACATCTATGACCATCAGGATCAAATGTACTAATGGAGAATCAATTGGGATTTGTGGCTATGATTATAAGTATGTCATATTGTTATCCAGGATACTATTTTGATACTGGAAGATACAATAATGTGTTACATTTCTCGGTCAAAATATTACACGTTTGCTGCAGTTCATCTCTCTGTCTCTGCGTGCGCGTGATGCAATCACAGTATTTTCTATCATCTGTTATCATTTTTTCCATTCAATTGTTTTCCTGATTTAGAGGAATGAAAAAGGTACTGTAGATTATATGAGGCAATTTATATTTTCAAAACCATCCTTGTTCTCCTTAACATTCTTAAATCATATTAGAGATATCAAAGATCCAGAACACCCTTATTCTTTGGAACAGCTTAAAGTAATAACAGAAGATGCTGTTGAGGTGGATGACAGGCACAGTTATGTCAGGTAACAAGAAACATTTTCATAACCCTATCCTTCAATGCAATTAAATGTATGGAAAATGGTACTAATTCAGTAATTCTTGTTAACTATGTTTTCTTTTTAGGGTGACGTTTACTCCAACTGTTGAACATTGTAGTATGGCAACAATTATTGGTCTTTGCTTGAGAGTAAAACTCATGAGGAGCCTGCCTTCTCGTTATAAGGTAATTTTGTGGTTTTGACAATTTTCATACATCTAGTGGTCTGAATCGTGGATAATTTCGAGTTGGCTTCGAATTAGTAGTTCAATAGAAGTAAATGTCACATCGCTTATTGATTTTTATTTTATTTTAAGTAGCCGTTACTTTTAATATGCTTACTTGTCTGCATTATTTTTGTCAACCTCTCTGCCATTCTCTGAGTATGTCAATCCGTCCCCTAGCTTTATGTTTTTCTTCTTTTCGATTTTTCTTTGTGATGAATGGTTCACCTGTCCCTTTGATGAATTTTGAATTATATTATTTAACATTTCAAAAAAGTTTTGGAGTATTTTATCAAATGTCTTCTTTTCCATCCGCATCCTTGCGTTCTTGTTATAAATGAATCAAAACACGAAGTATTTTGGTTTCTCTATTGTAGCTATATGTTTTCGTTTTAGCCATATGCTCCTCATTCATTCAATAAATAATGTATTCTCTTAGACAACTACTGGTGCATCAACCGAATAAAGTAATATACAGTTATTGAAAGGGGTAAGATCACATTAAGAAAGAGCTCTTTACCCCCTTCTGGTGATGTAGATGGGACATTGCTGGTTATTTAAAGCAATTTTTATTTACAACATTATTGGTACTTTTCAACCTTTATACTGGTCATAACATGTTGTGCGCTTTATCAAAAGTTTTCTGCATTTCTCTTTAGTCTTCCCCCTGATATTCCTTTATCATTTGCATCTAGGTTGATATAAGGATAGCACCTGGAACTCATGCAACTGAAGCTGCAGGTCCTCTCTCTCCCCCTCTCTCTCTCTGCATTTGTGTTTCATGGCTTGGGTAATATTTCAAAAGTTCTGCTTGTGCGTGTTCTTCCACAATATGGGGAGCAAATACACTAAAATAATAATGTCCCGTAGCCAGATTTTATGTTATGGAACTCCTCTGTTAAATGCACTTCAATTGGGACTAGGGATTTTGATTTGACTTAACAAGCTTGTTTCCAGTTACTAGCGTTTGGTCTCTTACAAGCTGTAGTGGTGAACTTAGATGTTTGTGTTCGCCTTAGTTACCTTTTTGCAAATAACTTTGTGTCCATTTTGACCTCAAGATTTTGACAGCTAAAAAAACCTTTTTCTGATGCTATTTTCTGAAGGGATTTATCAGTATATCTAATTCTTCTCTTGAATGCAGTTAATAAACAACTGAATGATAAAGAACGAGTCGCTGCTGCGCTGGAAAATCCCAACCTAGTAGATGCGGTTGATGAATGCCTGGCTCCCTCGTACGGAATGGAATAAGCAATTTGGAAGTGTTCTCTTATCATACATGCAGTTTCGATCGATATATATATGTCATTTCTTCTGTCGTCGATACAATTTTGTTCTTTCTTGCATGAGATGAGATTGCAGATAGGAATTACTAGGACCAAAACAATAATCATCATTGTCTTGAATGGTTTGTAACTTGCTAGCAAAGATTGATTTTTTCATTATGGTAACCAATATAGGTCCCCGTCAAGTTTAACAGCTATGTCAAGTTTTTGGAGTAGGACTCATTTCAAATACAGTGTTGTGTAATATGCTTTTCAGGATTTTGATGCCTTACATTACTAATTTCTAGGGTTTTCATCTGGATCCACAAGCTACTAAAGAGGCTAAACCTTCGATTTTTTTGACAGCCTAAAATGACACCGGGTCCGTTTGGATCAGAGTATTCCCATAGAGAATAAGCTTTCATAAAGCGTAAAAGTTGAGAGTGTATGGATGATAAAGTATAAGCTAGCTTATACTCTGAAACATACGGAGGCCATACAAAAGAATAAAATGATACAATACAAATTTATCTTTTAGACATAGTTGCGCATACAAAAATTTTAAATTACTCAATTAACGACAGGGTCGCTATACAAATTTATCTTTTAGACATAGTTGTGTGTGCAAAAGTTTAAGTTATTCAATTAACGACAGGAGTTGCCAACCAAGCCTTTGATACTAATTCATACCTTCCAATAGGGGTGGCCAGCCAAACCTTTGATACTAAATTCATACCTTCCAATGCGGTGCTTGAATTAATAACTACAGAGCTCTTGATCATCGTTGTAGCATAAAAAATTAATAATAATCTCCCAGTAAATCAAGAAATATATCCAATAACAACGATCACGATGATATATGGCATGATCTAAAGGCTCATAGGGAAAACTACCCACTGAAATCACGTCAGCAATTTTCTAATGATTACATTCAAATGAGGCACTTGAGCAAGTGATGCACTCAGTGCATTATTACAAAGAGAATTTCACACCTTCGTCGTCAGTCGAAGTCCCTTTGAAGATCGCGAGCTTTCCCTTGTGTTCAAGTAGCTTCAATGCTCGCATTAAAACTGTCCAATCCATCCCATGAAGCTCTAGCATTTTTAGCAGCAAGATAGAATCAGAGTTTTAATTAAAATTTGGAGAAACTTTTGCACATTATACATTGAGATTTGCTCTCTGTAAATTAGGGTGTTACTTGCATGCATATTTGAGTGTGACAAATGAGACTTGCTAGTAAATTTCCACTTGGACATCCCCATTCAATTTTTCCTCTATAAGCAAAAAAACAGTTAGCAGTCTCTACTGTTTTATTTTAACAAGAAAGCTAGGTCTTAGTTCAGAATTAATAGTAATAAATGAAGCGTTAACATTTTTGTCTACTGCTGGGACTGTTGCCCAAGGAATTTACATTCAACCACAAAATGACACCCTTCCTAATTCAAATGAATACGACCATATTTCTCCTTAATGCCTCTAGCATGTTGCTTCAACTTAAATTAGATGTAAATTGATCATAAGAGCAGTAGTTAAAGTCGATTCCATACTCAGCATTCACACAAGCATCTCATTCGAAGTTTACCTGTTCCTCGAGATTCAATCCCCGAACGCATTTCTTCAACAGTCATAACGCTGTCCTCCAAGCCATTGTCTCTTACCTAGTTGAATACGTAAATCTATTTGATAAATACTAAAGAATAAAATCAGTAAGATCAGGTATGTTAACAAAATAGCAGTACTCACAAAGCGTATTATAATGTCAGCCCAGTCTTCAATCCTATGCCAGAGGATAAGACATCTCCTATGTCCTTTATCTAACCATTCTGCACGGCCTGCAAGGAAAAAAGGAAAAGAAAAAAGGAAAACAAAAAAATAGTGGGTGGGACAAAAAAATTTCCTTTTTCCGCAAACATTCAAATATATGTCCTACATTCATTCGTGAAGGTATGCCTAATGGGTTGAACTTTGAGGATCATATCAATTCTCTATCGAAAAGCTATAACTTATTTTCCGAAAGAAAAAGTTTGCAAACCCAGAGGGCAGAGAAAATTCTAGCAAGGAAGACCCAAACAAACCTTCAGACACCAAGGAAGAAAGAAATGCTTCCTTTGCTTCGTGACCAAGCGATCCTGCAAAATACAATGGAAGCTAATACACCATAGAGGAAAGGGGCAAGTGAAATAATGCCATGGCCATGCATATTTAGGAAAGTCATGTAGCTCATATGTACAAGAATTATTGAAAATGGATTGAGTGAAAGAAAACAAAGGATTAGTGCTCTGATCACTAGAGCTTATATTTAATTATTTATAAAACAATAGTTTTCCAGATAGGCATAAAGCTCATGGCCAAGAAAAACTTTGTATACGACAGCTAATAATAGACGATCTTTGAAGTTCACTGAGGAGAAACCAGAGAACTAAGATCCTTGACATAAATGTTGAACCAGAAAAATGCTTCAGTGCTTAATAATTGGTATTTGGGAACCTGTTTTGATTGCCTTATTACATTTGTATTGTAGTTTTGTAAAGTACTTCAATTACACATATTCACTTTACAAAGAAAACCAAGTTCATAGAAACATGTTGATAAGCTTCTTTTGAAAGGGAATATCACAAGAAGATCGATGATATGATAAAATTACTCTCACTTGGTCATATCTATCAAATAGTGATCCTTTTGCCTCCTCAAGTTCCGAAGATAACTTACTAATTACTTGTTAGGTTTCCAAGGGATGAAAAATTATACTCAAAATAAGAAATAAAATTTGCTCCCACTTTGGTTTACACCATGCGAACCGTACAAAATGCAAAGACATGTAAGCTGTCAAATTTGGCACTCTTCCAAAAAATGCCAATCCATATACAACAGTCAAAGCTGGACTATTATATAAAGTAAATTAGTACAGTTAATGGTGACATGACTTCTAAAAACTAAGAATATTATAGCCATTAATTTCAATTGCATCAAAGATAGAAACACTTGAAATACAATTCCATTTAAAAAATATTGCCATTGCAACAGTTCAGCCAATCAGGCTTCCACTAATAATCGCAAAATTTAACAACTTGCAAAGCTAATGTTTATATGGACTTACTTTCAATCACAGGATTTGAGAATAGAGGGAAATCTTCTTCCAGTCCAATGACAAATATCTTTGCAGTTCTACAGTATTCGAGGATCAGCTCCTTCCAAACTTTTACCTGCTTATCTCGGGTATCCCTCACAGGCTGCAAACTGATGAATAAACACATCACAAGCAAGGAAAATCCCAGTCACAAACGAAAATTTAGACTCAAGAATGAAGCACTAAACTCAATAAGAACTGATCAATACCAAAATAGCTAGTAAAAAACGAAGCTGTCACCAAATAACCACTCAAGTTTTTTTTAAAATCGGACAACAATGTCCTACTAATCTACCAAGACAATAACTTGAAAGAAGCAGGACAATACGTGAAATAGGGTGGGTAATTGAAGAACTGGGGAAGCTTGAAATCTCCCAGCTTCTGCATTTCTCTAGCGTTTCCTTAGTAAAACAATAGATTGCACTATTGTATCCCTGCAACATAGGGTGGAAAAGTTCAGTTAACTTATGACAAGCAATCATACTCAATAAATTCTAACACGTAATAACAACTCTCATCATCAACACTAAGAAGCAACATCACCAGCAAGCGATTAGGCATCCATAACTCTTCCTTCCACACATTTAGGACGTTTCGAAAACCAAAAAAACACCTTCACATCAATTTCCCAATATTTCAACACAACAAAACAGACTTTCAGAAACCCATAACAAATTATGAAATTAACAATCTAACACATCAACAAGACAACAATTAAACACAGGTAACAGTAACACTAACACAAGTTACACAACTGAAGATTGAAGATGAACCGGGAATGAAATCACCTGACTGTCACTGAACTGAATTGAAGAATGAATTGAAGGCGCTGCCAGTACCAGAGCGCAGCCGCAGAGCCCACTACCCAGGAGCCTCAAGCCCTCAATCAGTCAACCATCAACCGCTCAACGCCTCAACGGAAGTGTTGCTCTGTTGGTGAACGTCGATGAATTGATCTCAGATCTCAGATGTCTTTGGACACTCGGACTATAATTACAGAATTGTCTTAATTAGAGCTCAGGTGTGACCGTGTGAGCGAGACAAATTCAGAATTGGGCCTTGTAGTTAGAGTTTGGATCAGGAATTGGGCCAAATTTTATGATTAAAAAAAAAACAAAAAACCGAACATTGCAGTTGCCAGAGATCGAATCGAAATGTGGCCTCTAATATTTCGAAACACGAAAATCATATAAATTTCATGATTAAAGGTCCCATGATATTCCTTTTCATATGTGGCATACTGACTGCACAAGATGATTTGATAAATTTGAATCTATCAGATATATATACATATTGACTTAAAAAAGTTTGAATTTTGGGAAAGGTGTGGCAATCAAAGTAACATTCTTTCACCTGAACTTTCATTCTTTTTTCAAAAAAAATAGAATTTCAAAATGATTTATCCCCTAAAATACATGTTATATATTTGGAATCAGTGTGCGAAACTTTTTCTAACAAGATTCATTATCGATATGTTTTATCGGCTCAAGCGTTATTCCATTATTTTGCTACAATGAGATTGACTATGAAATAACACATAAAACACTGAAATAAAATATAAATAAGGGAATAACACACGCAATGAAATAACATATAAAATACAATGGACTAATACGCAAAACACAATGGAATAACATACCACAAGGGAATAACACACACAATGGAATAACATATAAAACACAATGAAATAATACACAAACACAATGGAATAATATACTCACAATGGAATAGTATATACGCAATAAAATAACAGATAAAACACAATGAAATAATACGCAAAACACAATGAAATAATATACCCATAATTGAATAGCATACACGCAATAGAATAACATATAAAATACAATGAAATAATATGCAAAACACAATGGAATAACATACCCACAAATGGAATAACATACACGCAATAAAATAACATATCAACATATCAACATACCCATAATAAAAACAATGGAATTCATTGTGATTTATAAAATTATGATGTCTGAGGTTATTTATTCCATTATTTTGAAATGAATTTTGGATTACAATGAATTATGGATATAAATAAATTTTGAATTTTAATGGAATAATACACAACACAATGAAACAAACGTACACCATGAATCCAATTGTCTTAAATCAATACATATTTCAGGATTATAATAGAATAACACACAACACATTCAAATAAACATACAGCAACCCATTTGTCTCAAATCAATACATTTCTTTGAACCAATACATACAAAAACCTCAATTTGACAGAAGTTTGAATATCAGTGGAATAAAAATGAAGAATGAAGATGAAAAAATAACGAAGAAATACAAAAATGAAAGCATAACCGGTTCAAAAATTACTCAGTGGTGTTTTGGCCAAAACTTTGATGGATCTTGTGCTCCTCTATTCCGAGAACACGTATGTGGTGTTGGATTGTCGAAACGTTGCCGGAAACAACCAGATCTAGCGATTGAAGTGGTAGATGACATCTTCGTTCTTGGTGATTTTCCAGCCACTACAATGGTTTTAAGCTCCGATCTTTGACTGGGCTTTGGTCTACAGGAGGTGGTGATTCTTTTAAGACTAGCGACAGCCCAAACGCTAGTCGGACGGCGAAGATGCCGTTAAAGTGGAGAGAGAAACGATGTGTGAGAGAGAGAAACGATGTGTGTGAGAGAGAGTATGTGAGAATGTGAGAGAGAGTGTGTATGTGTGTGTGAGAGAGAGAGTGTATATGTGTGTATCACACAATCTCAATTAGCTTGCCACATCAGCATGGGATACCATGGGATCTTAAGCCCTAGGATATAAAACACTACTCTTTGAAACAACATGCTAACCAGTAACCGCTAGACCACAAGATACACAAGCATATTGTGCTTGCAAATAATAAAATATATACATATATTTTAACCATTAATAATCGGAAAAAATAAAATTTAGGGGCCCTGCACAGCTGCTCTATCGCCCCGTGCCTGCTAAGGTAGGGGCATAAATTTCATGAGCTAAATGTCACAGACTACAAGAATTTTCTAGAGATTTCATGGAAGAAGCCTAGAAACTTCTAGGTCATTTTAGGGTTCTCTAGAGTTTACTACAAATTTCTAGTTTTTAGTAGATTAGTAGATATTTATGGAATTATTTAGAGAATATGATACTTGTATAAAACTTTCTAGAAATAGAAACCTCTGAAAGTTTAAGGGTTTATATAAGGAGGAGTCCTCCTCATTTGTAAATGAGCTAAGCAACTAAGAATAAAAATATTCAAGAGTTACTAAGTGTTCTCCACTCTCAAACACTCTAACGGCTCGTTTGGTTTTGAGTCAAAACGATTTGAGTGAGAGTGAGAGTGAGAGTGAGAATGAGATTTTGATTCTCACGTTTCGTATGTATAAAAACTAGGAATGATAATAAAATTGTGTTTTGTCAATTATGTCATTCCTTTATAATTATGGATAATCAACATATTTCATTTTACCATTTCTAATTATATATAATTAACAAATTAAAACAATTTAATAAAATTACATATGTTAAAAAATTAAAAAATATATAAAATAGCAATATATTAATTGATATTCAAATTAAAAACTATTTAATTGGGGTCAAAATTGTCATATAATAATATATTAATTAATATTCAAATTAAAAATTATTGAATTTGGGGTAAAATTGTCATTTTATATGTCATTCCTCATGGAATGGGCTATTCTCACATAAAAATGTGGGAATGAAAAAGTTGGAGAGAGGGATGAAGGAATGGAATAGAGCATTTCATTCCTTCAAAATTTAATCCAAACAAATGATGGAATGGAATGCTCCATT
Source organism: Euonymus europaeus (assembly GCA_963580455.1). Taxonomy (NCBI): domain Eukaryota; kingdom Viridiplantae; phylum Streptophyta; class Magnoliopsida; order Celastrales; family Celastraceae; genus Euonymus; species Euonymus europaeus. The sequence continues at coordinate 7,270,406 of OY756957.1, read as the reverse complement.
CCATAAACCACCTCAATTCCACCCCAATTCTCAAGACCAAACGGGCCCTAAGTGTTCTTCCAAGTCTTCAAGAAAGGCTTTTGGAAAGGTTTGGGTTAGGTTGACTTGTTACTCAGATGAGTGTCAAGTGCCGCACGAAGCGTCGAAGTTTAGTTGGAAACTTTACGCACGTGACAGTTGGTATTAGAGTCAGGTTAGTAAATGAGGGTTTCAAGTTCTTTCCAAAGTTTTGTGCGGGTGAAGATTTTGTGGAAGACATGGCTAGTGGTGGATCCAACCTTGTTGATCCTAGTGAAGTAGAGGCCAGGTGTGATAATGTCAAAGGTGGGGAAAAACAAAAGAAGGCACGGGAGCCATCTCAGGATATTCTTGCATCATTGGAAACCCATGTCCTCAAATTATAGAACACCGTGGTGACGCAAGGAGAAGTGATGGGAGAAAATGTAGAACAAGTGACAGATTTGGAGGTGGCTACCCAAGGAGGTGAACTCCGAGAAGAATTTTAGACATCATTGGATCGGATTGTTGCGACAATCCGAGAGGAGATGTGGACTCTCCAAACCAACATGGATGCTTCTATAGCCAAGGTGCACAAGAAGGTAGACACCATTGAGGGGCAAATGCGGATCATCGAGGCCGATGTGTCACTATGCAATTTTAAGGTGTCTAAGGACACAATCGATCCTTGTCTCACACAAAAGATGGATGTGCCCCAACCTAAAGCCTATGCGGGAGTTAGGAAAGAGAAAGAAGTAGAGAGTTTTCTATGGAGCATGAAAGGGTAAATAAATATTTTAGTCACCGACGAATTTAGGTCGTTTCAACTCAGTCACTAATATTTGAACTCATCCAACTCGGGAACCGTAGTTTTCTTTTTGTTCCAATTCTCGTCATCGGCGTGCAACTTCATCTTCATCTCTAAGTCATGGAACTCATAGAGTCCGACGAGCCCTTTTCCTTCAGATTCATCTTGTTCCCCTTTACCTTTTTACCGCAATCAAAATATGGACATAGAGGAGCAGAGTTCAAATCACGGAGTCCGATGAGCTTGGTGATGCAGCATTACGTGTAGTCTCCGACTCTGAAGTGACATGCAATGGTACCCGCCCCTTTTCATCCTCACTAGTTACAATGCTCTTCGATTCCTCTATTTTTTTCTAGCACTCAAACTTAGAATAAAACCTCACTCAGCAATCACAAGTCTCTGCCTCTTATGATCATCCATAGTGGGTTGATGGGTCAAGTCTTCGCTGCTTGCTTAGGATATTCGAATAGTGGGTTCGATTTCTTCTTGTCCATAAGTAAAAACTAGTGGTAATAAGAACATATTGACCCATATCTGATTATCCATTATTCTCCTTCAGAGCCATCTATGTCTGAATTTATCGAGTTTTTAAGAATAACAATAGAGTGGTAGTGGCGGTGGAGAAGGGGGCAGTGGTGGGGGATGGACGAAGATGGGTTAGGGTTTGGAGAGTATATGTGTCAAACATTGATTTGTTTGCATTTTTTGATTTTTTAAATAATAAAATTGTGTTTATTTTATTTTATGTGTGAAAATATATTGGAACAAAAAGAAAACTACGGTTCCCAAGTTGGATGAGTTCAAACTTGAGTGACTAAGTTGAAACGATCCAAATCTATTAGTGGCTAAAAGTGTTATTTACTTGAGCATGAAACTCTACTTCAAGAGTGTGAAGATCGTGAGTGACATGGCAAAGATGGATATAATGCCTCTGTATCTAACCAACACTATGGCACTATGGTGGCGAAGATTAAGCAGTGACATGCAACGAGGGCTTTTTGGGATGACGACTTGGGAGGAGTTCAAGGAAGATTTTAGGGCACAATTTTTCCCTTGGAATCTCGAGGTAAACTTCATCACCTTACTCATAAAACTATTATTTCTGATTGTGTAAACTTCGACCATCTAAAGCCTTGTATGGTGCACCTATGTTATTTTAAAGAAAGGCGGATGAGTCGTTAAGGTTGTGCATTGACTATCGAGCACTCAATAAACTCACGGTAAAGAATAAATATTCAATCCCACTCATAGAAGATTTGTTTGATTAGCTTGGGAGTGCTAGATACTTCTCCAAGTTAGACTTGCGTTCACGTTATTGGCAAGTTCAGATAGCAGAAGGAGATGAAGAGAAGACCGCTTGTGTGACGCAGTATAGCTCCTATGAGTTCTTAGTGATGTCTTTCGTTCTCACTAATGCATCGGCCACGTTTTGCACACTCATGAACAAGTTACTCTCTCCATTTCTTGACAAGTTTGTTGTTGCTTATCTAGATGATATTGTTAAGTACAGCCACACTTTGGAGGACCATGTTGAGCACTTGAGAAAGATCTTCCAAGCTTTGAGGGAGAATAAACTTTATGTCAAGAAGGAGAAGTGCTTATTTGCACAAGAAGAGGTACATTTCCTAGGTCACAAAATTCGAGGAAGTCGGATCATGCTGGACACAGCTAAGATTTGAGCCACACAAGACTAGGAGCCTCCGACAAATGTGACGGAGTTACGATATTTCTTGGGCCTTACTAACTACTATAGGCGATTCATCAAGGGTATTCCAACATCACCGCTCCTTTGACAGACATGCTCAAAAAGGCCAAGACATGGGATTGGGGGCCTAAATGTCAAAACACATTTGATAAGTTGAAGAGATCAATCATAGAGAAGCCGATTCTAGCCCTTCCTGACTACAAAAAAAGTCATATGAGGTGCACACCGATGCTTTTGAGTTTGCCATTGGGGGAGTATTAATACAAGAGGGTCGTTCGATTGCATATGAGAGTAGGAAACTTAATGATACTGACAGGTGATACACGGTACAAGAGAAGGAAATGACAGCGATCATTCATTGTCTTCGAACATGACGACATTACTTGTTAGGTTCAAGGTTTGTGCTAAAAACGGACAATGTTGCCACTAGCTACTTCCAAACCCAAACTAAGTTGTCACCAAAACAAGCACGATAGAAGACTTTCTTGCGGAATTCAACTATGTGTTAGAGTATAAACCAGGACAGGACAACCTAGTCGCGGATGTGTTAAGCTGCAAAGTAGATTTAGCGGCCATAAGTTGTCTCGAGTGCCCGATGTTTGATAGGATCAAATAAGGCATGGAGCAAGATCCTATGGCAAAGAATTTCATGGAGTATACTAAGGAGGGCAAGACTAAGCGGTTCTAACTTAAGGATGGTTTGCTAAACACTAAGGGGATAGAGTGTTCATTCCAAGATTGGGAAATCTTCGACGGGAGATTATCAAGGAGTGTCATGATTCAAAATGGGCAGGCCATCCAGGTTTGCATCGGACCATGCCCTAATTGATGATGGTTATTATTGGCCTCGTATGCTGGATGACATAGAAGCCTATGTGAAAACTTGTCTTGTGTGCCAATAAGACAAGGTTGATCTACACCAACCAGCAGGATTGTTTAAGCCAATACCCATTCCAAAGCGTGCTTGAGAGAGTGTCTCTATGGACTTCATCACTTGTCTACTCAAGTCAAAAAGATTTGGAACGATTATTATGGTGGTGGATTGATTTTCTAAATATGTTGTATTCATCTCGACCTCTCCTGATATGACAGTATATGAGATAGCTCGATTGTTCTGAAACATATGGTGAAGCTCTAGGGTGTGCCTCAAACCATTGTGAGTGATCGAGACCCAATGTTCACAAGGAGGTTTTGGACAGAGTTGCTACTTGGCTCGAACTTAAACTTTTCCATAAGTTTTCATTCCTAGACCGATGGCCAAACGGAGAGGGTGAATGGGTTGTTGGAACTTTATTTGAGGCACTATGTGAGTGCTAACCAAAGGGATTGGGCGAAGTTTTTAGATACAGTACAATTTTCCTACAACCTACATTGGAATGAGTCGACGGGGAAGAGTCCATTTGAACTTACCATAGGCCAACAACAGTTGGCTCCGAACATGGTGGCACTTGGCTACACAGGAAAGAGTCTTGCGACATATAAATTTGCCAAAGGACTCTAAGAAAAAACAAATATGGCTCATGCCCATCTGAGGAAGGCATAAAAAAAGATGAAGAAGTGGGCTGATCTTAAGAGAATAGCAGAATTATAAAAAGGAGACCTGGTCATGGTGAAACTCTTTCCTCAACAGTTTAATTCGTTGAGGGCAGTGCATAAAGGGCTAATTCGATGATATGAGGCGCCATTCAAAATCATACAATGAGTTGGCAAGGTCTTGTACAAGCTAGAGAGTTGCCGCCCAAGTTGCTGATTCATTCGGTCTTTCATGTAATTCTCTTGAAGCCTTACCACGAAGACCTAGATGAACCTCAACGAGGAGTGTCCAAACGGGCACCTACAACCATGGTAACTTCCTATGAAAAAGAAGTAGAAGAAATCCTCGCGGATCGGGTTATCAGGAGGCGAGGTGTGACGAGTTATAAGGAGTATCTCATTCGATGGAAAAGGGTGCCATAGAGTGAGGCTAGTTGGGAGCACGAAGACTTACTATGGCAGTTCAAGGACCGCATTGAGCAATTTGAACATGAGCGGACGATGAGGGCGTCACCCAAATAGGAGGGGGAGCGTGTCACGGACTGCAGGAATTTTCTAGATATTTCATGAAAGCAGCCTAGAAACTTCTAGGTCATTCTAGGGTTCTCTAGGGTTTACTACAAACTTGTACAAACTTCTAGTCTTTAATAGATTAATAAATATTTATGGAAGTATCTAGAAAATATGATACTTGTATAAAACTTTCTAGAAATAGAATCCTCCGGAAGTTTGAGGGCCTATATAAGGAATTAAAAATAAAAACATTCAAGAGTTACTAAAGTGTTCTCTATTCTCAAACACTTTAAGTGTTTTTCCAAGTCTTTAAGAAAACTTCTTGGAAATGTTTAAGTCAGGAAAACTTCTTGAAAATGTTTAATTTAGGCTGAGTTGTTACTTGAAGGAGTATCAAGTGCCGCACGGAGTATCGAAGTTTATTAGAAACTTTACCCATGTGACATTAAGCAACCAATACTCGTCAATTCCTAAAAAAAATTCGCCAGAGATCCACAAAAACACAATAAATGAAGACCACCTACTCCAACGAATTTAACGTCAAAGAAAAGGAGAAAGAACAGCACAGCACACCAATCGCGTTATTAAACAAAATTAAACTAAAACGACACGCAGCGATAATAGTGTACTTCAGCACACCATAGTCATTCATGGCGGGCAGGGGGACAAGTTTGACGCTTTTGTTGCAGATTGATTTTTATATAGTCAGAGAAAGCCAGCGATAGCTTCCTTGACTTCCCTCGAATTTCAAATTGCGAATCTGCGGGAGCTGCTTGTGTGTAACTTATGACAATCAGCCCTTTTAATTTCGATCTCTGATTCAGAGTTTATCTTCAATCGAAACGGCTCTCATTGAACTTGATCTCCAGCTGAACCAGATTGTGGGTTGCACAGAGACAAGAACGAGAGCAATGGCTGTGTAAGAGTTTCATATGCTATATTCAATGGTTTCTTTTGATTTCTCTGTTTCTTAATTCAACTCCGCAGACTTATTACTAATGTATTTGTTTGATAAGCAATCAAATAAGTAGAATAGCTTTTCTTCCTCTTTTCTCTGTAATTTTGGGAAGGTAGGATTTTATTCTAAATCTGATGTTAGTGGTGTTCGCGCAGAGTTGCTTCTGCTCCTGGGAAGGTATTGATTACTGGGGGATATCTTATTTTAGAAAGACCGAATGCAGGAATTGTAATAAGTACAAATGCCCGATTCTACGCGATTGTGAAACCACTTCATGAAGAAATTAAGCCTGACAGCTGGGCATGGGTGAGTGAGACTCTTTAAATTCTTCTAGTTATACTCTACAGTTAATTGATTCATTAAATTTATAGTTCTTACATTTCAATATTCAATTGTGGGTTACTTTTGTGGTTGGCTACAATGGGTTAATCGGGACATATCTCAGATTAAAATAATTACTGATCGATATTCATTCTTGCTTTCTCATTCATCAGTGATATGTCAATATTTATGTATATTTAGAAGGGTAAAAACATTGCCAGTTTACTCATTACTTGTACGTGACTCAATAAATTATTTTACTTCTCCTGCTATGAAATGTGCATTCCTGGGAGGTGTCACTTTCAAGTTGCTAACAATAATTGAAAGATTGCTAATTTGTTGCTCATTAGTTATAACTTATAAGTCGTCACATTAGAATGTCTTTTGATATCTATAATTTCTTTTAGCATTTGTATCTTGATGAATTGACATCTATTATTGTAGAGTTTATCATTCTCTTAGTAATATATTTTCCACTTTTGTTTTCGACCTTTCAGGGCTGGACGGATGTGAAATTGACATCTCCTCAGCTCTCAAGAGAAAGTATGTATAAGTTGTCACTGAATGAGTTGTTGCTTCAGTCTGTCTCCTCAAGGCAAGTTTCCATGTAATACATGGTTTATATGGTCTTCAAAAGTTATATGATGACTACTGGTTTTGCTTGATATAGCTATGTGATGCAAGTCTTTCTTATGTGCACATGTATTTAGCATTTAACCACTTTTGGAAGTTATTCAAAAAATGCATGGTCCTAGTAACCCAAGTAAAAATGATTGGAGCAGCTCATGCTTTATGAATTTTAAGGTGGCAATTGCCTTTGATCTGAAAATTTTCAGTGAATTGGGAAACCCTTTTGTGGAACAAGCAGTGCAATATGCTGTAGCAGCTGCGCATGCAACATTCGACAAAAATAAGAAGGATGCCTTGCATAAACTACTATGTCAAGGTAGTGCTTAATGCTTTTGATGATCAATTTTCTTTTAAAAGGATAATACAATTGTAGTATTCAGGAATCTCATGTTTTGCTGGTTTTCTTTGCAGGTATTGATATCACGGTCTTAGGTAGCAATGACTTCTATTCATATCGAAATCAGGTTTTTTTTTCCTTTGAGTTTGTTTTTTTTTCATTGAAAATTTTCTATGCATATTAATTGAGAGGACCATGTACATCACTTGATTTATATCATTGCTGTTTCAATTATTTTAATGTGTTATCAGTTAGAAATTAAGCAAAAAAAATCTTCTTTAAATAATGTGAAAAGTTCGTTGCAGCAGATCCTTTGAGAATTGTTCTGACAAATTCAAGTTGTTTGTACAACTCAATACACAATTCCAGCCCAAAATTTTAATTTAGAGGTTCACATGTTATGCTCGTTTTTTGCCCCTGATAGATTGAATCACGTGGACTGCCTTTGACACCTGAAGCACTAGCAACGCTTCCTCCTTTCACATCAATAAGTTTCAACACAGATGATTCCAGTAGAGGAAATTGCAAGCCTGAGGTTGCAAAAACTGGATTGGGTTCATCTGCAGCAATGACAACTGCAGTTGTTGCTGCATTACTTCATTACCTCGGAATGGTTGATCTTTCCTCTTTGTCTGAAGAAAAACACAAAGAAATGAATAATTCTCGGGATCTTGATTTAATACATATAATAGCTCAAAGTGCCCACTGTATTGCACAAGGGAAAGTTGGCAGTGGGTTTGATGTTAGTTCTGCGGTCTATGGAAGTCAGCGTTACATTCGGTTTTCACCAGAATTGCTTTCTACTGCTCAGGTCACTGTCTTTATCTTTCTCTTTCACTCCATGAGAACTTTGCAGGCTCATATGGGCTGGTTGCCTTGTCATAGTTTTGATTGCAATCCTCCCTGGCAGTGAACTAATAGATTATAAAACAGTTTTAGGGCAAATGAGTTACATATGCTTGTTCACTCTTCACTTGAAGGGATAACATCATTATTTTACATTTATGAAACAGTGTCCTTGGCCCTGATTTCACTAGATTTTGTTTTGTTTTGATCTAATTTTGTTGTAGCTTTCATTTCTAATGCAGAATGCAGCAAAATTATTACCATTACAGGACATCATTCTTGACATCCTAAAAGGAAAATGGGACCATGAAAGGACTAAGTTTTCGTTACCACCAATGATGACTCTTGTAAGCATATTTGAAAATTTCCGTTTGTTGCTGCTTTTTATGTGTACATAAATGAGGTTGAGGTTGAGGTTGCTTCATGCTCACACATCTAGATCTCATATGGGCTTTTAACAGAGTGCCTTTTTCCTGTCAATTACTAATAATACAGTGATTTCCCAACTCTCAGTGATATTAATAATACAATAATTTCCTAAAAGCATCCTCCCTTAGTCAACTCAATTTCTTTCCAGACATAGAATTTATTTCCCATATTCAGTTTCCCGTTCTGGTCTCTGTGTTGCATATCATAGGCTGTGGTTTGTGATAGTTCATGGTTGTAGCATGTGTAGCATGGTCCCTTCTGATATGCTTCTGCTTTCTCAATGAGTACAGCTCTAGATGTAAAGATTTAATGATATGGGGACTTTAATATTTAAGTTGGCAAGAAAATGCAGAAATCAGTAAAAGAAAAAAAAACTGCTATATTTGTCCTTAAATATTATCGTCATTTTCTTTTGCTCAAGCTACAAAATTTCAATTGTTCATTTTTTACAAGCTATTTCTTCATTTCCATGAACCATAACATAGTCATTATGGTGCTTTCTCTACAGCTACTAGGGGAACCTGGAACTGGTGGATCGTCCACACCATCAATGGTGGGTTCTGTGAAAAAGTGGCAAAAGTCTGACCCTAAGAAATCACATGAAATATGGAGAAAGTTGTCAGAGGCCAATTTTGCACTTGAAACACAACTTAGCATTCTAAGCAGACTTGCTGAGGAATGTTGGGATGTGTATGAACATGTCATAAGAACCTGCAGCAGGCTTAGGTCTGAGAAGGTATAGATGGACTCATTCTTCCTGTACAGAGGGAGTCGTCATTATAGTAAAATTTCCAAAATCTTTGGAAAAATAACAGATGATGTTGTTTATGGTGGGATATTTATCATTTGTTGACCGTTGTCATGGTTTAATGATATTCCCTACTAATGTCTTATTGTCTTGTCAATCCAACAAACCATTATGTGAATCATCAAGTTATAACTCACTCATCAAGAGAGAAAATGACACATGGAAAATAGGTAACCTTCAAATCGATTTTTTTCTCGTGAGATATGGTTAATTACTTAATTGTAAGCCTTATGATTCTCAATTTTGGTGCTTTCAAAATTTTGGAAGGCTAAGAATTGTGGCATCCTCATCATAGGGCATTTCTGATTGTCTACGCTTGAAAAAGAAAACCCAGCTCTATAGTCATTATTGTGATTCCTTAATTGATGATAATTTGAGTTGAAATGTATTGTTTGTATGTAGGTTCCGACCCACCTATATCCCTGAAAGAACACCAGAGCTGTCTCAGCTCATGGTCATATAGTGGACAAATTGACAGTGCATTGTTGTGCAATGTGCATTTTATCTCACTTCATATTCAAAGGGTTGAACTCCATGGAAAAGATAGTCTATTAAATGTTACTTTTTCTTGTGCATTGCATTGAGTTTTCTGGGTCTTCACGGCTCAACATTTGTGATATGCTACGAATACTGTTCCTCCTTGTAACTCGTAATACTCTATTTGTTTGACAAACTGCAATCATAGTGGGTGGAGCAAGCCGAAGAGCCGAACCAAGAAGCAATTATAAAAGCTCTGTTAGGTGCAAGGGGTGCTATGCTTGATATCAGAAACTATATGCGTCAGATGGGTGAGGCTGCTGGTATTCCGGTAGGCTGTTTTCTACTTTTTCTCTTTAAATGCATGGTCATTTATTTTCTTTCTATTACTTTTTTTGTATTTCTTTTCAAAAGATATACTAAAAATGGATATTAGAAATTACTTTGCATTTTGACTATTCCCTTGGCTTAGGTTCTAATGTATTTTAGTAGCAAGGTATACTGACCTGTGAATATGGATCACATTGATCCAATTTTTTATTTTATTTGTTAAATGATGGCCGATCCCAAACTTTTGGGACAAAGACTTGGATGATTGATTTTTAAAACTGATATTTTTTGAATTTCTCAATTTGCAGATAGAACCCAATTCACAAACTGAGCTTTTGGATGCTACTATGAACATGGAAGGAGTTCTGTTGGCTGGAGTTCCCGGAGCAGGTGGTTTTGATGCGATATTCACTATTACCTTGGGGGATTCTAGCAGTAACGTGACAGAAGTTTGGAGTTCGCGCAATGTTCTTTCATTGTTAGTTAGAGAAGTTCCTAATGGTGTATCTTTAGAAAGTGGTGATCCGCGAATCCAGGAAGTTTCATCAGCAATTTCTTCAGTTCATATTGAGTAAGCATATTTGCTATTGTATTTCATATATTCTCAGACGATCGCAAGTCATTGGCGGATGCAATTTTCTATCCTGGGTAATATGAGAAACCCTTGACTAAACATTTGAAGCAGGATTTGTACCTTGTGTAATTTCTTACAAGTATGCAATAAAGGTATGTGTTCACAGTTCATTATGCCTATGCTAGCGTTCTTGTCTGGCAATATTGTAATAGCAGCAGAAGTAAAATTCCCTGCGCAGTTCAAAAAACTAGTAGAAAAATTATCACTTCACCAATAGTCTTTACAAGAGCAAGTTCCATCTGTAAAATGGTGGAACTGGTTCCGATCTCTGACTATAATTTTTCTTTCATAGATCATTGAAATTAGTTTGGTGTATGTGTGACAGTCATTACACATCCTGAGGTTTCTAACTATTCGTATAGGCCTACCCTGAGACGTATGTATGAGTGCAAATGCAATTGCCAACTTCTGACTATGTCCTTTCAACCTCTGTCTCTTATCTTCTTCATCTACATCAAGAACTACTTGTGATATGTCAGGGGAATAGCCTTCAAACTTCAACTGCCATTCCATCTGATGAATCATGTCGTAAACGCCATCACATTGAGGGCTTGAGTTATCCTGCGAAACAAACTTGTAGACCTTTCTCTTCACCTCAACCGCGCTGAATCCTGGCGTTTGAGTAATGCCCTTACAAGCCATCTCAGTCCGGATCTTAGAAACATCCTCCCATCTTTGATCCCTCGCGTACATGTTTGACAATGTCAAGTAGTCACTAGGGTTACAGGAGTTTAATCTGAATAGGTTCTTGGCTGCTATCTCTGCAATTTCAATATCATGATGAGCTTTGCAGGCACTGAGCAGGGTTCGCCACACAACGTCGTTGGGTGCAAAGTGCATGTTCTTTATCAACTCCAGCGCGTCTTTGAGCATTCCAGCGCTGCCCAGGAGGTCTACCAGACAACCATAGAGTTGAGCAGTTGGTTCAATCCCATGCTCCAATTTCATTCGGTTGAAATATTGTAGACCTTCAGTAACAAGACCAGCATGACTACAAGCACTCAATACACCTACATAGACAACATCATCTGGCACCAGTCCTTCCTCAAGCATTTCCGCGAAGATCCTTAGAGCTTTCCTCCTATATCCTTGCATTGCAAGTGCTGAGATCATGACACTGTAGGTCATTACGTTCTTCTCCGGCATACTCTGGAAGATAATCATCCCTTTCTCTATATACCCACATTTTACATACATGCCTATCAAGGAAGTTTGTACAATGACATTGAGTTCCCCAATGTTTTTTAACAAGTATCCATGGCTGCACCTCCCTTGATCAAAAACACCTAAATGGGCACAAGCAGAGAGGACACAGACAAGTGTGCTTTCTTCAGGCCTACAACATCCCTCATCAGTCATATCCCTAAACAGCATCAGACACTCCAGCCACATTCCCAAGCTAGCATGAGCTGCAATAATAGTACTCCAAGAGGTCACATTCTTCTGTTCTATCTGCTCAAAGACAGCACAAGAAAGTCCTATATCACCACACTTGCCATACATAGTGATCAAGCTGTTCTTCACATATATATCATCTTCAAAACCAAGCTTATGCACATGCCCATGAATTTGCATTCCTTCCTTGAGTGCCTGTAACCAGGTACAGGCCTTGAGAAGAACTGGATATGTGAAATTATCAGGCTCGATGGCCCTCTCAAGAATTTCTTCATACAGAAACAAGGCATTTTCCATGTTGAGATCCTTGACATACCCTCTAATCATGGTGTTGAAATCAAAAGTACCCGGTTCATCAATTCGTCCGAAAATCGAGCAGGCAGAGTCCATGCTGCCCCAATCTGACAAAGCACAAGTTGCCAAGAGATTGCTTGCACAGAAAGAGTCCCAGAAGAGACCCAACTTAAGGATTTGCACATGAACTTGCTTGAATTCTTTCATGTTCTTGCATCTCCTTAAAAGAGATAAACTTTCTTGCTCCTTCAACTTCTTATTGAAATCCAGGCTTTGTGGAGGATCTTCCAGTTGTGACAAGAGATGGGTCTGGTGAAAGACTGGTGTACTAATCATCATCTCTTTCCCAACATTGGCTCAGCCTTCCAATACTCAAAACACCCAGAAAAGCTCACTAAAGTTGAATCAACCATGGAAGATATATGATCTTCATTGAAAAAAGTAGATGTGTTGTTTTTTCTCTAGGAAAATTGAGTGAAAGTGAAGACGGGAGTTGAGTTTTGATTAAAATAGGTGGCTTGAATGTCATCCATGAATTTGAAAGTAAGAAATCCAGCCAGAAATAAGAAGACTGTCAGATTATGGGAGTTCTGGATAGGATAAAATGAAATGGCTCCATGTGATTCCGTCTCCATATTTGGCAAAATCTTCTCTTGCCACGTCAGCAGTCCTAAATTGGGCCTCAGTATGTTCAGACTTCAAATTGGGCTTAGGCAGGCTAATAAATAAGAAACTGGAACTCAGAAGATTAGTCCACGCTCCACCAAAGCGCGTGCCGTGAGGGATAATGGTCTATCAAAATGATAATTGAAGAAAGATACATGTGGCCTACTTGTGTTTTTCTCTCTAGTCAAGCTCGTCTCACTCATGGCAGTATTTGTCTTTAGATTTTTTCACCACATGATGACTCATTTCCTTTCTCTGTAAAAAATTGTGAATCTTTGCATAAAAAAAGTTTTAAGCTTTTCTCTTCTTTCTTTGGTTCCTCGAATCACAATAGAAGATGCTCAAAAGGCGAAGTTGTTCTTAATCTTCTGCTCCCTCCTCCTCTGCTGCTTCTTCTTGTTGTTGGAGTTTCCAAGTTCTCTGTGCAGATTCTCTCCAATTTTGTCCCTTTCTTCAGGTGCTCTCTCTCACCCTTTGTTTGTCTAAGCTGTCGCTTTCTTTCTCTCCTTTACATCTCTAGAAAGTTTGAAAATTTTCGCTAAAAAAAAGGGTATTTGGCATCGTCCTTTATTTTATTTTCTTCTTCTTTTTTTGATCTCTGCTTTTTATCCAACTTTTGGGTTGTCTTGTCTTTGTTTGTTTGATTTGGTCTTGTTTTATATAACTTTAGGGTTCCTCTTCCGTTTTTGATTTGGCTTGGTTTCAAGTTTTGACTTTTGATCTTTTCAGCGCCTAGACTGTTGCAATTGGCTCTCCAACTTGTTCCTGTAACCTTTGAACACCATGGTGGTTCCAAGTTGTTTTGTTGATTATGACTGCAAAATTGTTGGACCGTCAGTGGATTTTGGGGTTTCCAGCTGAAAGTCGTACTTGGACTATGAATGATAGTATTAATTGCGGTTTCAACTTGCGCATCTGTTGTTTGACCGTGATTTGATTTAATACTAGGTGGATGCTGCACTTCTTGTTACTAAAAGATATTTTTCTGTTTTTCAATGTTTGAATTTGTTTTCATTTCGATTCATCCGAATTTGGAAGAAATGCTTAAAATCCAAGAGTTTCAAAAATAACTATTGGAATCTGAGTCTAGGATTGCGGCTGGTAGATGTCGGTCCGGTTTCAATTGCCAGCATATAACCCTAGAACTTTCAATTAAACTTTCTTACGGCAATTGTTTGGTTTCTGTATCTTGGGATCCTTTTGAGTTACACAGGTATTGGAGCATATAATTTGGATCCGAAGGAGCATGATTTTAGGGCATGTGTGTGCATAGAAAGTTATAGATTGAGAAGATTTCGTTAAGATTTGGCGATTTGGTGCCTTTATTGAAGGAAATGGAGCAGGAGAGAGAGAGCTGGAGGGAAATGGTGAGAAAGATGCTTCCACCTGGAGCTTCTCTCCCTGAAAATGAGTCTGAGCTCGATTACTCAATTGCTCTGGAGTATGAGGGACCTCCGGTCTCATATGAAGTCCCTAAAGTCGAACCCCTTGATGTAAATTCTCCTGCAATCCCAACTGCAGAACCACTTTCAGAGTCGCAAAGATCAATAACTCATTCGGGTCCCCCAGTGATTGAGCCAATCCCTTTGCCAGTTTTTGGTTTTGCTGGGGATGTGACAAGTTCGCCAACGCAAACTCCAAGGGTGTCAGGAAGCTCAGAGTCTGTAGTGTCTGTCTTGCAGCAACATGATTGTTCTTCAGCTTCACCTTTTGCTTCGCCAGGTTCTGTCCATAATGATCTTACTAATCCACCAAAAAAAGTTGCTAACGAAGGAAGGAAAGCAGCAGTTGTTACATTTAATACTGTTGATAGATCAGAGAGGAAAGAGGTTGTTATGGAGAAGCCTGTTTATCCAGAGTATGTTGGGGTTTCAAGAGGAAAGAAGGTGAAGAAAAGTAGATGTTGTTACAGGTGTGGAAAGGGGAAGTGGGAAACAAAGGAATCGTGCCTGGTTTGTGATGCTAAGTATTGCAGTAATTGTGTGCTTCGAGGAATGGGATCAATGCCTGAAGGGCGCAAGTGTGTAACATGCATTGGTGAGCCGATTGATGAGTCTAAGCGAATGAAATTAGGAAAGCATTCAAGACTGTTATCTAGATTGCTGAGTCCATTAGAAGTGAAGCAAATAATGAAGGCTGAGAAAGAATGCGCCGCCAACCAACTTCGGCCAGAGCAGCTGATGGTAAATGGATTTCCTTTGAAGCCAGAAGAGATGGCAGAATTGCTTGGATGTTCGTTGCCCCCACGGAAGTTGAAGCCTGGTATATATTGGTATGACAAAGAATCTGGCCTCTGGGGAAAGGTGAGATATATGATTTGACAAGGTCATGACCTTGGAAACCTTATCATTTCTATAGTTGCTGGAACGGCTTTGAACATATGTACTTGTCTTCTCATTTGACAGGAGGGAGAAAAACCAGATAGAATAATCAGTTCGAACTTAAATTTCACTGGAAAACTTAGCCCTAATGCCAGCAATGGGAACACTGAAGTTTACATCAATGGCCGGGAAATTACAAAACTTGAGTTGAGGGTTCTAAGAGTAAGCTTCTTGTTTTTTCTGTTAGATTCATATTTTACTCATTTCATGTTCTTGACTTCGTTCCATAGTCAAAGCTTCTTAATGACGTCTGGATGCATATATGTGCTAACAGCCACCAAGTTGTATAGTCATATTGTTTCTTTCCAATTTGCAATTTTGATTTGGGTTATGGCATTCCTCATGTGCACGCTTGTCTGCCTGGGCATATTACTTCCTCTAAATAAAAAATAGAGACTGTTCTTAACTTGTATTGTTTTACTTTTTTGATAGTATAGACTCTTAGCATTTTCCTTTGGATTCAAACATAACTGTAGCTATAACAGGAAACAAATAGATGATATTTGGCTTATGGTAACCTGTTAAAGGCCACAGTCACTCGTGGGAATTTACTGTAATGCTCAGAGGCAAAGTAATTTACTATATTTGGTTTGTGATAACCAACAGAGAGGTCCATAAAACAAATATATGGACTGAAACTAAAGCCTGTGTATGCAGAACAATGAACTACCTAAGTAACCCTATCGCATTTTATAACTTGCATTTCTTGGTTCCTTTGGTTTGTAGTCAGTGTGAATGAATCACTGAATTAGTTTCTTTACGTTTTCAGCTGGCAAATGTACAGTGCCCACGTGACACTCACTTTTGGGTCTATGATGATGGTCGTTATGAGGAAGAAGGCCAGAATAATATCAGAGGGAACATTTGGGAGAAGGTAAGTACTGTTAAAATCTTAAATATCTGAGAGCCAAAACTACGTCCTAAATGTCCTATATGAAAATAGTTTGGATTTTCTCTTTGGTAGACAGGCATCAATACGGTTTGTTAGTTCCTTGTTGTCTCTGCCTTTTCCCCATGGTCCACCTAATGGAGTGAGAGATGAGGCTAGCAATTACGTTACTGTTCCAAATTATCTGGAGCGGAAAAAAGTTCAAAAGCTACTTCTGCTTGGGATGGAAGGCTCTGGAACCAGCACTATCTTCAAGCAGGTATGACCTTTTGTTTGGTGATTTAGCAATCTGTACTTTCTTTTTTCTTTGATCCATTTTCTTTTTACCTATTGATTAGTTACTGCATGTCTAATCAATATCAAAAACTTGATTGGTAAAGGACAGGCAGAAAAGAAAATCTAAATCACTTGATGGATGGAGTAAACATGATTACATGAAAGATATTCTATGTTATTTCTTGTAATTGGATTTGGGGCACACTTGTGGTGGAAATACTGCAGCACCAGAGAACAAAAGTTCATTCCTGCCATTGAAGCAAAGTCCATGCCAATTTAGTTAGCAAGTTCAGGGAAGCCCATTTAGTTAGTCATTGGCTAGGTACATAAGGAATGCTTCCTCTTAAAATTTATTTGCAAAATATCACATTTTTTATTTTTTTTTTTATTTTTTTTGCTCAACATTAAATTTTTGATTTAATTATTCACACACAACAAACCAAGTGGTTGGAATTGTTTCCGTTTAAATATGAGCAACTTTAACTAAACAAGGTTCTTTTGTTTTATTATTAAATTTTGTATTTCTTTCATTGCATTCATAGTCGAAGCTACAACTCATCCTCAGTTTGACGTACTTTTGTTACAAGTATTTTGTTCATATATTTCCTGTATGATTTCTTTCTCTAGAGCTTACTATTAAATTGTTGAGGCCATTCTTTTATTTTCCTTGCCTCGTTGAACAGGCTAAATTTTTGTATGGGAACAAGTTTGCTGTGGAAGAACTGCAGGATATTAAGCTGATGATCCAGAGCAATATGTATAGATATCTTAGCATTTTGCTTGATGGAAGGGAGCGCTTTGAGGAGGAGGCAATTTCTAGGATGAAAGCATTTGATTCCCAAGATCATAACTCCAAAGCAGGTTATCTCTATATTTTAATTTCTATCTTATCTCAAAATATGTCTCACCCCACACCCCCAACCCCAAAAAAATGATATGATGATAATGATACTGATTTAAAGGATGCCTGGCCCATTGTTTCACGATATAGTTGTGAACGGTCATATGCACGCTTCTTTCTTTTCTTTTTTGAGAGGTATTTACGCAAGTTAAGAACAAATGGCGCATGTTCTACTTATATAATTCATTAGAAAGCAATTGGGGCGCAATTAAGTTACACAATATCATGTTGTATCGTATAAATTGAATTGTCAGATTTTCCAATCAGAATAGCTTTTAGTCAGAAAATTGTTTCAGCCCCTCGTGTTGGCTTTCTTGATACACTTGGAAACCTGAAAGTCAATGCAGAATTCTACGTTTATTTGTTTCTCGGGGACTTTGGGTTGGTTCTGTAATGTTTTTATGTTGATCAAATCTCATCTGTCTGATGATTGTGAAATCTCTATTTCTGTTGAAAGTCAAGATTCAGTAGCTTCGAACCTTTGGATTGCTGATGGAAAGTTTTAATTTAGATGATTGTGATGCAACATATGCTAAATGGATTGTGATAACTTGTTATGAGCCTGAAGAACTGTTGTTTATTAATACTAATGTAGCTGTGATGTAATTAGCACTATTATGATTTAAGAGAAGCAAACAAATTTTTGATATAACTATGGTTTCCTTCATATATGCATTAATATTTTCAACTTTACTTTTAGGTGGAGAAAGTGATGGTGAATCTAATCAATGTATTTATTCCATTAACCCAAGACTAAAGCATTTCTCCGATTGGTTGCTCGATATTATATCCACTGGTGATTTGGATGCGTTTTTCCCTGCTGCAACACGGGAGTATGCACCTCTAGTTGAAGAAGTGTGGAAGGATCCTGCTATACAGGAAACATACAAACGAAAAGATGAGCTTCACTTCCTTCCAGATGTTACAGAGTACTTTCTAAGCCGGGTATACTCCTAGTCCTTGTTGACATCAATATTTGCAGAACGAAAATATTATTTGAGGGACTAAGCTTGTATGGTGCCGCTTTATTTTCCTTGATATTCGTTCTTTATCGAGTGTTCTGCTCTTGCATTTTTCTGAGGAAAAATTGTTTTCCCAGAAGGCCAGAATATTGAATGTGATCTTCTCCTGGTCTTTATCAACATTAGCTCTATGGACTGTAAAATATGTGTTTTTTGCTTTGGAAGTTGGGTTTATAATGTCTTATATCAGGATTTCTACTCAGAAATGACTACTGAATTGGGATGATACCTTTTTAGCTATATTTTGTGCAATGCTGATTACATGGTGATTGATGAAGGATATAGGTTTTGTTTGTACAGTTACAGGCTCGGTGAGAGTTTCTGTTTTTTGGAGGCTTTCAAAATAACACTGTATTCAAGGTTGCTCTATATTACTGTTTTTCTCTTCTTTTTGTTGTGTGCATATAAGGTCTCCCAAGAGGAGATAAATATGACCTATTGAACATGCTACATCATTTTGACTCTGTTGCTCCCTAAATGTATGCCAGATATATTTGAGCCACTATCAATTGTTAGTGCATATAGACAGGGCCATATTTAAGAAATTTGTTTGCCTTCTAGGAATGGTTTTTACATGTGTATTTCCTCTTTTCTTTCTGATCTAAAGTTGGGGATAAATTATGTTCTTAGACATTTTTGGCGGTCAGTGGCTAGATAACGGGATCTTTTTTATTTTCAGGCAGTTGAGGTCTCAAGCAATGAATATGAACCTTCTGAACGAGATATACTTTATGCAGAAGGAGTCACGCAAGCGAATGGTCTAGCGTTCATAGAATTTTCACTCGATGATCGAAGCCCAATGTCTGAAACCTACACAGAAAATATGGAAGCCCCGACACAGCCTTTGACTAGGTAATGAGTGTGTAGTCTTCTTTCGGTATATATACAGAAGTTTTTACCTCAATACATTTGACCACTCACTGCTTAGATAACTGTACTTCACCAGTGATTTCTTTGTTACAAAGAGACTAAAGACAGAGGACCCTCTTACAGTACATAAGCTTTGTAAATTTATAATATGTCGTCTTTGTGTTTGAAAATAATATTTTTAGTAGTTATTCTGCAAGTCTTAAATTTTCTGTATTTTTTTCCCATAGATACCAGCTTATTAGAGTAAATGCAAAGGGAATGACCGAAGGATGCAAGTGGGTGGAAATGTTTGAAGACGTACGTGCAGTGGTTTTCTGTGTTGCACTCAGTGACTATGACCAGATGTGGTTCTCACCAGAGAGCAGTGGTAGCGGATCCCTAATTCAAAACAAGATGTTGGAAAGCAAGGAACTTTTTGAGTCCATGATTAGACACCCCTGCTTCAAGGATACACCTTTTGTGTTGATACTCAATAAGTATGATCTCTTCGAGGAAAAGGTTAATCGGGTGCCTCTAAGTACTTGTGAGTGGTTCAGTGACTTCAGTCCAGTGCGGCCTCATAACAACAACCAGTCACTTGCCCACCAGGCTTACTATTATGTTGCAATGAAGTTTAAGGACCTTTACGCTTCTCTTACAGGTCGTAAGCTTTTTGTGTGGCAAGCTAGGGCAAGGGACCGACTTACCATCGACGAAGCATTTAAATACATAAGAGAAATCCTCAAGTGGGATGAGGAGAAAGAGGAGACCTACTATGGTGGGGCAGAGGATTCTTTTTACAGCACTGACATGAGCTCCTCCCCATATGTCAGGCAAGAGTGATCTGGTTTTGAATTTTTATTTGCTTGATTGATGGGGAAAAGTGTATAAAAATGGGTCCATTCGTTCCTTATTTGAACAAGGTGGTTTGGTCATCTGCATTTTTTTCCGTCAATTGTTGTTTACATTAATATTCTACTTTTGCTTGACATTTTAGGATTCTATTTTATTTTTTGTACTCACAGAAAATATTGTATTTGTAGTTTTTGAAGGGATGCCACTCTTTACAATTGTAGAAAGCAACAGAACTGATTTGTTAAGAGAGATTAGTGTATTTGTATGGTAAAGGGGATGTAGCCGTTAGAGAAATGGAGGGAAACAAGTTTTTTTTCTTCTCTTCTTACTCCACTCTACAATTTTTAATACCTAAATAACTGAAATTGCCAAAGTATGCTTAGTTGTTATAAACCTTCCCTCTACGTTCGAGCATAGATGTTAAGTCATGTTTAGTTTGTTACAAATAAAATCAACTAGAGTACTAGTTAGAGCCCTAGAGGTTGGCACTTGCCACCACCTCAGGAACGCTGAGGTATTTTCACTAACCAGTATTTTCACTTATGGGTCTTTTCCGCCTCGCTCTTGATAAAAAAAAACACAGTCCACAAAATCAATCACCACAACTGAAAACTTAGAGAGAAAAAAAACGAAAATACAAATCTCAAGCCTGCCTCGCTCAGAAACCAAAAATACAAAGACCCATAGCAAACAAACGGGCAAATCCACTACAAAACACAAGACCCATCAATAATAGGGCAGAAAGGAGAGAGAGGAGGTCATTTCCCGACGGTTTGATAAAAAATTTTAGACCAAAAATTGCAATGGCATTCTCCAATTGTAGTTGAAAATATCTCCACAAATTAACTACCAGAAACGTGTCTCTTGCTGCTCAAAAAGTTCTGGCATGTTAGCCAAAGCATGAAGTCCCCGGAGCTTCGAAGCAGAAAATATATGTAAAAAATATCCAACAATTCTACGTTACTATCAGAAATACATGGAAGAGAATGGACTTTTTATCACATCAAATTCCATCAGATGAAATTTCCCAAACACACAAGCAGTAACCACTCCAAAAAAATGGTTATAATCATAAGGATGTTTTTTCACCATGTCACTAGGCATGCCATTTAACACCCAACACAACAAAAGTCGAGGAAACAAGCCGCTGCTTTCCGGAAACGGCTAAATAAAATGGATGGTGCAATATGAAAAGGAAGAGTACAGACAATCCAAGGGCCTTGCTAGTCTCTCTCTGTTTCCTGTCTTAGCATTTTTGCTTCTAATTAAAATTAAAAATTTGATACAAAGGGCAGAATGAAAATCAAGCCAAAAAGGCAAATCATGATGCAACTAAATCTGGTGTTTCTGCTTCGATGGATAACAAAGCAGTATGTACTTTATCCAACCAGTTGCCAAGCCAGTCTCTTAATGATGTGATCTGTTGAACCCCCAGAACTCTTGGCTGAACCCAGGATACATGAACCGTTCCCTCAACTTGATCAATTATACCCTCAATAAGATGTACCTGCAGCAGTATTCAGCCAGTGTTCATAAGATTCTACGAGATTACTGAGTGATTAAGTATAAACAATTTCCCGTAACGAAACATACAATCAGTAAGTTGGGTTGGTGAATATGCCACAAAAGATCGAAAAAAAATCAAAAGGAATCGTCAAGTTTACTTGTTTAGTGATTCCACAATATTGTAGTTTCAAAACCCCAGATGTGTTTCATATTAACTTCCTCTAAAGGATTATAGAAAGGCAACATTGGTTTAAGGAACCATGCTGCTCTATAGACAGGTAGGCTTTTATACATTACAGGTAACCTTCCAGATATATGTTCATTTCACTAAGTTTTACACACAAAATTCAATCCTCAGGCATATAAAAAGTCATGAAGCATTTACCATCATAGTGATTATCCAAAATAAAAATCTAAAGAATAACAAGAAAGGAGAATGGACATACAGAGAGACTCTTCATTAAAAGATGTTCCACATCCTCAATAGAGAGTTTCGTGCGCTCAGCAATAGCAGTTAACGGAATAGTTCGATCTTCAGATGGGCGGCTGCAACAGAGCAAATCACATTTCAAATAAGCAAAGGTACATACAGATGTAGATAAATTTAAACCTCCCTCCATGCTAATGAGAAGTAAATAGGCCATAAAATCACATACACACCTGAAGATAATTTCCATAAGGCAAAGAATGTTGATTTTTTCTAGTAGCTTCTTCTCATTCTCAACCAATGCTGGTTGAGCACTTAGGGCAGCATTGTGCACACGACATAATTCTTGATAGCGAAACAGATCCCCAGAGTTGAATGCCAGAAGAATATGGTAAAGCCATTCAACCTTTGTTCCTAAGAGGCACCTAATCTGCACAAGTTTAAAATATGTCTCATTAATGCTATATAAAAACATGAAATAAATGCAAAGAGTATAAATCTATCAATTGCAGATGTTTGTCATATTAAGTAACATGTTACTTTAACCAATCTCTAAGAAAGTGCACAAAGAGGGGCAGAGACATGTATGCACATTTGACGAACTCCAGCTTTCAAATTTAAACTAGAAAATACAGGTTACTTCACACAGGTTCACTGAAGCAGCAAACCATTATAAATTAACAGAGAACAAAGCTTCGAGGTTCAAAAAGAAATACTAGGGTCAAGAAAGTGGAAGTAAACAATAACATGTAGTTTTAAACTTTTTACTGATAAAATGAATGATATATTTATGAGGAAATTAAAGATACATGTTGGCCATATTATATCCAAATGAATTTAGTCTAGCACAGCGACAAAAACAAGCTCCATTAGTATATTACCGTGTTGCTCCTATGATGTACCACTCACCTTGCCATAGGTAAAGTGCACTGAACTCAAGCATCTTCCACCAGTATTTACTTCTCAAAGATGTTCTGAGCTTTAATTACAAACATAACAACCACTGCCTCAAGCTAATAAATCTCAAGCTTGAAAAATTGAAAAATCCATGCAGTGGCATTACTATTCTTAGTGGATTAACATTCAAATTTCACCACATAAAACTAAGTTATAGCAATAGCCGCAAGAACTAAACCACATATGTCCCACATAAATTCGATGATTTTTAGGAAAGATAACAATGATTGGCATAAATTTTTGGATTAAAATTCCAAATTTTACCACACGAACTAAGTTCTGGAAATAACACATGTTGCCCCACAAATTTTTTCTTGAGCACACAAAATGCCATCATTAAGAATTAATATAGCTGTAAGCTTGTACACAAAAACAACGATTCTTTTGAGTAAAGACAACACTGACAAGCATTAATTTGATTGATCCGCATTAACAAGTTGAAGGAAAATAATTGAGGTACACATACAAATGAGAAACTACAATTAAGTCACACTTACAATAGGATGAGCGAGCAATTCTCCAAAGTTGTAGATATTATCTCCCAGCAGCGCAGATAGGGAAAGATCAAATGCCAAATCCTAAAAATATAACAAGGTCACAGATTTAATTTGTGGATAAAAATACAAGATTTGCCAAATCATAAAAAATTAGATCAAATTCAAAATTTGCATACAATGTATCAATTTTTATAGCAATATATTTCATGCATTTCAGAAATATACATGTCAATAGACAGATTTTAAGAAACTTTAGACAGAACTAGTAAAAGAGGTCTTCTGGCAGTATCAGCTAAAAGAGATTGGAGAGATCATAGGAATGTGACAGAAACATAATAATATTTTTTTTGAAAGTCTAAATTTAAAAGAAATGTATATCATATTTAAACTTTGAAAACCATAAAATAACAAAATTAGCATGGAATTCCGACACTGTGAGAAATAACACATACCAGCTTGAATGAATCTGACAGAGACTCCACTGACGTGTATGCCAGATAAAGAAGGGCGCTTTTGTAGAATTCAGCAAATTCCTGACGATATTTATGATATTGAGATGAAACCCAGTAGAAACTGGCATACACAGATGGATCAATGTCTGTCATACTATCCAGAGCACTCTTCCCCTCTTCAAGGAGTTTCTTGCACTCTTTCTGATCCCCTTGCTCAAGTTTGAGGAGAGCAATTTGCATTTTGATGTAAATGATAGGTTCCTCTATGCGACTCTCTTTAGTAGCTCGTAGCTTTTCAATCACCCCTTCAAGATAACTAATGGCGGCCTCTTTCTCCGGATACTGACGAGAAACGATAACAGCAAAATGTGCAAGCTTGAGAAGGTTGATCTTTGTCTCAAAGTCGGTGATGAAATTGTGATACAATTGTATCAAAGCATCGCCAGCCTGACAGTTGATATATAAGAGAATGAGAATGTCAGATGCACACAGAGAAAAACCACATAGTTATGTTTCAATTGCATAGCAGCAATGTATGAAACACCCATAGTCCAAAGGAAATGGGAACACAGTAAATTCATAGATATTAAATGGAACAGTATGTAAGAAAAAACATAAAGCCGATCCCATTATTGGAGGTAAACACAGTAAGTGGGGGAATGCTAGTCACTTATAACAATGGCTATTTATAGTTTGTGCTTTTCACACTCGAGCAAATTACAAGAAACTTTAAAACCTTCTAATTACGGTTTTTTAACACACCTAAAACCATCCAGAAATAAAGTATAGACATTACCGTTGCAATAAAAAAAATTCCACGCAGCCAAACCCATTAGTACTACTGTACTACACATCTTAGCTTGGAAGAAAGGAGGAGACTCTTAAAATGGCCTTTTGTCTATTTTTTCACTTACCCTGCAGCCCAGATGGAAACAAGAATCTAAAATCTCCCGATTAGAAGCATGATTGTCTTATTAAAACCCCAATAACTACTTTAGAATTCGGAGTTCCACTGCCCCGAAAACCCCCAAAATTCCAGATTTCTAAAACACCAACACCCCCCATCAAAACTTCCGTTAAAAAAAACACTGTTCCAGCAAACAAAGTTTACCCTAAAACCCCATCCGAGATCTAAACAATCCCTAACCGCCACAATCACCATCGAGACACACAAGTACAAGGCATCATCATAGAGATAACATAGAGAAACTAATAGAAAGATTAGTACCTGGAAGACGGAGAGAGCGACAAACTGCTCGAGCTTGAGAGCGAGCTGATGCCAGAGCTTCTTTTCGTACAGATCCGCCAGCGAATTGTACCATTCCGACAGCTCCGGATGCGCGTTGCGCAGCGTCTCGAGATACTGCAGAGCTGCCATGGCTGAGTTCAACAACTATCACCAGAACCAAATAGACCGACTCAGAGCGGAAGAGGAGAAGAATTTTTTGTTTATTTCTGACTCTGCTTTTATTTTGTTTTTCTTGAGCTAAAAGAAAAGAACAGAAAAAGAAATAATTTAAAATTCAGAAAACTTTGGGCCGGGCGTGATATTAAGGGCTCCAAAATTAAAATTGGGCCCAAACAAATATTTGGGGTCAAAGTCCTCATCAAATTTGGACTTCTTCTTAACTAGACAACTAATGAGGATTGGGCTTTGGCGCACTCAAGCCCAGTCATATAAATCGATGACTACCCAAATTATTTAATGAAATATAACATACATAATTCTTAAATTGGTAATGCCATAAAAAAAATTCTGATTTTTTACCACTAACAAGGCTTTATTTAAAGGGATGGAACATGCATTCCAAGCACAAATCAAGCAATCTCCTCCAAGAAGACGAGAGGAGAATGCATAAATCATGCTTTCTTAGCTTGAATTATGAAATGGTTCACTACTGCATAACCCTCGCCTACTTCAAACTCGAGCCTCGACGAACTTCTTTAAATTTTGAACTCTGGAGAGATTGTGTTTTTAACCAAAATGATATTTTATTTAAAATTAAATATCAATTTTCACTTGGTTTTAATTTCTTACCAATCTAACATTTTTCTCAATGACATTGTTCGGAAGAGCGACATTAATTAACTTGAAATTAAAAAATACTAATGATGCCATTTGGAGCATGGTCATTGTATCTTAGTGATTATTCGCTCGTTATCATTATATTTCAATGCATGTCAATCTCCATTTAATGTTAAAATACAATTTTAATTTAATGTTTCAATGCATGATAATCTCAATTTATTCATTGGACACAATATAATTCGTTCATTTAATGTTGCTTTCAAATGGAGATAATTTCTCTACATTTATTTATTATGATCAATTTTTAGTGTGAATTTTTATTTATGAGATTGTATTGTGTCCAATGAAATTAAATTATCTCAAAATAAGAGATGGTTAAATTATATTGTAAATTTCCCCTGAAACTTGTTACAAATTGATACTTACAACTATAGATCAAAATATTGGAAATTAACTCCCTAGAAAAGGAAATTACGAATCCTTGGACTTGTATAAAGTTGTTTCCATTGACCTTGGAATCTTGACCATGGCCAAATATGAGTGATTTGGAATTTTATTATGTACTTTCAAACAAAATCCATAAATATTTCTTGACCCAATTCAAAGATAAAAAATATGAAACGTATTTTTCATTAAGGAAAGTAATTAAATATAGTATCTTTAGTAAGAAAATTCAATATTTCCTTCCATTATTTGCATTAAAGAAAAAAAATCTTTTGCTTCCATGCATTCTTCATTGAAAAACATTGATGGATGATCATATACATACACAAATCAAAGAGAAACAAAACAATGGTGACGTTCATTGTGAATACTATGATGGCTTTGGCCTTTCTCTTCTCTTCCATTGATGCGAGGATGATTGATTTTGGCATGTTGCCTAAGTACACACCAATCCCTCCAACCGGACCGAGCAAAGGTGAGCCACGCATTCCTCCTCTATATCTCACCGGCCTAGATTTTGGTCGTAGGTTGCCTAAGGGACCTTATCCTCCATCTAGTCCGAGGAAAGGTGAGCCAGGCAGTCCTCATCATTATCTTACTGCCCTAGATTTTGGTATGTTGTCCAAGAGACCTTATCCTCCATCTGGTCCGAGCAAAGGGGAGCCAAGCGGTCCTCCTCCTCATCTCACTGGCCGAGATTTTGGAGTGTTGCCGAAGGGACCTTATCCTCCATCTAGTCCTAGCAAAGGTGGGTCAGGCAGTCCTCCTCATCGTCTCACCAGTCTAAAAGTTGATATGTTGCCTAGGTACACACCAACTCCTCCATCAGGGCCAAGCAAGGGTTTTTCAACTCCTCCGCCACCATCTTTGTAAGTTGATGCCTCTCTTTGGATGCGTGCACTATGTGTTGTTCTTTTGATCCTTCCATATGAAAGTGTAGAATAGAAAATAAGATGTCAGGAAAGCTGTTTTAATGATTCATAATATTATTCATACTTCAAGTTAGTTTTGTTTACGGATTTGGAAATAAAATGGAAATAAGTTTTGAAAAGCTATTTTAATGATATATTCATTATTTGTTAATTGTCTAGATTACACTGTCACTCTATTTTTGTTGCTATATGGACTAAAAATCATTCATGTGTAATTTAGTTCTACATAATTTGGCCTACGAGACCCCAATCCACCATAAAAAAGAAGTCCATTCGACATATATATTGGCACTCTAGAGCCCAATCAACTAGGCCAAGATGCCTATTTGATATATTGACCAACATAGGAGAGCCCAATCAACCAAGCCCAAAGACTCAGTTGACATATTGGCCCATGAGAATCCAATCCATTAGGCCCAAAGAGGCCCGTTCGATATATTAACCCACGAGAGTCCAAGCCATCAGACCCAAGAGTCTTGTTTGATATATTGACCCACGAGAGTCAGATCAAACAAACCCAATAATTTCGTTTGACATATCAACCCACAAGAGCTCAATCCACAAGGCTCAAGAGGTCTGTTCTACATAGGGCTGCACACCGGGCCGGGTTCTGAGTTATCAGACCGAGTTTGACCCAACCCAATTCTTTTTTAATACTTGAAACCCCGTTCGATAGCCCGGTATAAAAATCCGGGCTATCGGGTTTCGGGTCAACCGGATCGGATTACCGGGTGACCCAGTTGAAAAATGAGTGAAATTAGTCAATTATGTAATTTGTGAATATGTCTCATGGACTGAATCTATAAAGGCCAAACTACACAAAACCGCACTTGTGGTGGCCCAATAACTAAACAACAGTCCAATCAAACCTCATTACTCGTACTCAGATTAGTCAGATCCTACTCATTCATTCAGTCATTCTCAAATGGGTAGCATTATTCGAACATCTCCTACCCCCTATATGTAAACCCCCAGTTGGTACTTTTTTATTTTTATTTTTGTCTTGGGCCCATAAGTGCATTGAAAGTTTGAATAAAAGCAATGAAAGGGGACAATGTTGGTCTAGCTTTTATCATGAGGCCTCCTGCCCCCTCAACTCATGCAACTTTTATTCCAAGTGTCAAATTTTCCTCCCCCACCAGGGCCCCCCCGCCACCCCCCCACCACCCCCCCCACTATAACATGTAAGTTGTTCCTTCTCAGCAGCCACCCCCCACCCCCCGCCCCCTCCTAGCCCCTAGCCCCTAGCCCCTAGCCCCGCTTCCTTTTAAATTGCACACTTTGCTTGTAGAATTTTGTAGGTATTTAAGAATTAATTGAGGAAGCCATAAGCATTTCTTCCTGTGGCAAGTCATGAGCATATTTTTCATAAATCAAATAGAGAAGGAGTAGATGCGTTAAAATAATGCATTTGAAGTTTTAAATGCTAATAACCGGTAAGTAGTTGTTTCTCTCTCTCTTTTGATTTTACAACTTGTTTTATTGTGTTTTTGTTGGAATGATTTTTCGGAGATCCGATCCGGGGAGTGCCAGTGCATTAATGCACCGGTTATTAACCTGTTTATGTTCTTTTTATGCTTTTGACATGCTTTCATGAGTGGGTCTGCAGAAGAAATGTTGATAATGTCTGTTGTAAGTATCTTATTTCATGTGTGTTTGTATGAACTGAAACAAACGGGGAAAAGAAAATGTATGTTCCGCAGAAACAAAGTGAAACTTTTGCATGTGCATTTTTTTCGCATTAACAACTTTGTGTTTCACTGTTTTGTTTACCGGGATTGAAAAGGAAACAAGCAAAGTGAATGGGCGAAAGGCTAGTGTTGGAAAATGGAAAGCATTTGTTTTTTTGCTTTTCTTATGCTTTAATTTATCACTGTTAAAGATTTGGAGTGCCAGTGCATTAACCATATATATTATATTTTTTATTATGCTTTGATGTTGATGTATTATTAATCCTACAGCCAATAAATATTATATTTTTTGTCCTATTTAACCATATATGTCTTCCTCCGAACCATTATAACATTTGTATTTAAAACGTGAAAGGTAGGAAGTTTCTACCAAAATTCTCGAGCATAAAGTATTACCCAGTCCATTCCACTAGAATGTGTTCCAATGTGGTTTGCCAGATTGCAGTGATGCATTTCCTTCAAACTTGAAGACATCTAAGCAGGACTCGTGTTCCATGAGAGGTGAACCCCAGGCAACCTTTTTTTTTTTGCATCCTTCAAACTTGAAGACATCTAAGCAGGACTCGTGTTCCATGAGAGGTGAACCCCAGGCAACCCTTTTTTTTATAAATAAAAAATATAAAATTGATGTGGACGTTTATATCTTCCTATGTGGTCGGATTGTCTGATTGTTTGTAAATATTTTTTATACAAAATTATTTCGTTATTTTAAAAGTTAATTAAAAAAATTTATAAATCAAAATATTTTTTCTCAATCTGATTAATTTTATTAATGGCTTAAGTTTTCGCTTCAATAGCTCAACTGTTTATATAATCAACTGTTCATATGCAGATATGGACTACATAGATGATTTTTTCAACTACCATCCGGCAAGCAGTTCAACTGAACATGTAAATACTAATACTGAGTTAGTAATTTTTCTAATTTTTTTTATTCAATATTAAATTACTTTATTGGCAGGGTTATTTTGTTCCATTTCAAATAAAGCAAGAAGATGAAGATGCGAATGAGATGGCAGAGAACATCGAGGTTGACGATAGATGTGAATTTGAAACCGATATGGTATAATATTTTATTTAATCAAAATATGAGTTTTTGTGTTAGGTTGAATGAATATCAGTAACTTTCTAAAAAAAACTAATACATTCTTAGGTGTTCAAATCACGACAAACTTTAATCGATTGGGTTCAACAAGTTGGACGACAATTGGGATACATCATCATCATCGGTAGATCAAATATTGGAGGGTTCGGTAAGAAACACAGATTACAATTTGATCGCAGTGGTAATTACCAAATAAAAAACCCTGAACGAAGTAGACTGGCACAAAAAAATAGATTGTTCATTCAAATTGAAAAGACGAAAAATGAAGCTAGATGATTATTGGAAGGTGGAGGTGGTGTGTGCGGAACACAATCATGCTTCTACATTATATATGGAGGGACATCCATACCCTGGTTGACATTCTGAGTCTGAAATTCAGGTAATGATTGACATGTCTGCGCAAAATGCTAAGCCACGGGATATATTGACGGAATTGAAAAAACGAGATCCAAACAATGTGTCAACAATCAGAACCATACGCAATGCTAAGCTGAAACACAAGATTGCTGAGAAATCAGGACAATCACAGATGCAAGTTGTGTTGACATTCCTCACAGACCATGGCTATGTTTTTTATTATCGGTCAAACCCTTCAACCAATGAGCTTGAAGATTTTTACTTCGCA
Organism: Euonymus europaeus; assembly: GCA_963580455.1. Taxonomy (NCBI): domain Eukaryota; kingdom Viridiplantae; phylum Streptophyta; class Magnoliopsida; order Celastrales; family Celastraceae; genus Euonymus; species Euonymus europaeus. The sequence continues at coordinate 7,239,887 of OY756957.1, read as the reverse complement.
CATCTTGACGCACTAGGGCGATTGCATGCATTCCATCATGTGTTGTTAATGGATGCGACATATCAGATAAACAGGTATGGGTTGCCTCTCCTTGAAATTGTCGGTGTCACTTCAACCAGTCAGACATTTTGCATAGCATTTGCATATTTACACTCAGAGAAAGGGGCCAATTATACTTGGGCTTTGGAATGCGTTCAATCTGTAATGCACTAATGCATTGGTCCACGAGTGATAGTTACGGACAGGGAGTTGGGCCTGATGAAAGCATGTGCTAAGGTATTTCCCAAGGCTTCAAAATTACTATGTAGATGACACATCTATCAAAGTATTTTAACTAAATGCAGGCCATCAATACGAGACAGTAGAGCTTCGAATGTGTTCTACCGCATGTGGACTACGGTGCTCGAATCTGAAAATGAGAGTGTGTGCATGAGCAATATAACACGCCTCGAAGTAGTATTACAGAAGTTTTCGGCAGTGATTAACTATTTGAAAGATGTATGGTTGACACCATATAAGGAGATGTTTATATCCGCCTGGACCGACAAATATATGCATTACGAAAATCACACAACTAATAGGGTTGAGAGTCAGCATGCTAAGCTGAAAAGATATTTGTGCTCGTCACAGTCAGACATTGAGCGATCCATATCGTGGATTCATAAAGTTATCTAATCTCAAGACACAGCTATCAAAGCTAGTATTGAGCGAAGCAAAACCATTGTGCCACACCGATTCAACATATATTACTTTCAGAATTTACATGGTTTTGTTTCGATCGAGGCGTTGGATCTTATTTGGATGGAGTTTGAGCGGTCAAATGAAGTTGGAGAGGTTGCTTACAATTGCAGATGTCCAATTCATAGGAGCTACGGACTACCGTGTGCTCACGAATTAGCCGTGTATGTGATCAAAGGTCAGACTATACCGCTTGATACCATCGATCAATTTTGGAGAAAGCCTGATCTACTACCATGTGATTCACTTGAAGAGGATGACATTGACTGTACTGCCAATGTACAGATGTTCACAGAACAGTTCAAAAAGCAGACAAGACATGTTAAAGTAAGTTGGCTAAGGAAGTTAAGGGACATATTCAGACCTTCTAGCACTTCTCTTCGTGAACCAGCTGTGAAGACCAACACTATAGGGCGCCCCTCCACAAAGAAAAAGGTACCCACCACCACCCAGAATAATCCAACTGCACGTGTTGTTGATCTTAGTGATTTTGTTCAGCATAGAGAATCTCACAGACACAGCTCTGCATTGGATCGCCCCAATTCAAAGATCTTTGAGCATGATTTTTTCCATTCTAACGAACAAGCGAGACACAGTTGTTCCTCTATTTACAATACTCGATCTCTCTCAACACAAGAAAGTTCGAGACCGAGAAAGAAAAAAATACTCTTCACTATCATATATTGATCAGTTCCCAGCTATACTGCATCCATATATTACACGTTCTTCACCCTAAAGAGAGCGTGACATATCTACCATTTCGTACAACCCCACAACCACCATTCTAGCACATTGCTATCGCAATAGGACACGTAAATGATAATCATTATGTCCAGGTTAGTTTGACGGGGGATTATCCAATGCCTCTCATATTCCCTGGGTGGATTCATTGTAGGTATGATTGTGCAGCCAATGGGCTACTCCGTATGTGGAGCGGTTTGATGCTTATATGCAGTCAGTGCGGTCTATGTTTTCTTTCGATAATTTTGTTCATGTGCTTGATTAAATTTATGTAATAATAAAAAAAATTCAATTTAATATACATTTATGAATTTTTCATATTTTTTTAATATAAATAATAATAATAAACACAGAGCTTGATAACTTTAAATATAAAAAATAATGTCTAAATATATATAAAAATATGATGGACATAATATAACCTGTGCCAACACCCTGCCGAATAGTCCATAAAGAAAAAAGTCAGACTAACATATACCGAAGAAGTGGGATTTTATTAACAAGAAATCCCCACACAAGAATATTCTCCTTGACCAACTAAACCCAACGCCATATTAAAAAAGGAAAAAAGAAAAAAAATCTAAAATGCCACGTCAACCACTTATGAGAGATTGTCCTTGTCTTCACGTCCGATTGGGTTGCTCTCAAATAAAACCATTTTTTTAAAGTACGTATTCTGATTTCTGAAGACAAAAGCCAAAAGAAGGACAGTATCCACACACAAGTGTATGTTAGACGAAAGTGCAGTCAAAACCTTGGGCTTGCGCGGCTGTTACATTGATTAAAGCTGACAGGGTGGTGTTAATTTAACAATAATTCATGCACAAAAAATGAGGGAGAAATGATTTCAAAATAAATTCTTTTGATTTGACAAAACTAAACCTAGCTAAGGAGGAGGGTTTATTCTAGAGGATGTTTATTTAGCAAAACTCTTATCAAATTCTCATAGTCATGCCGTAAGTACTGTAGTAGCCACTTAATCAATATTCAATAGCCACTTAATCAACTAATAAAAATACAATCTATAGTATTTGCTAGTACTGGACATGTGGACCACTAGCACAAAACTATAAATACAATGTAAAGGTACAATCCAAAATATGCGTAAAATATACAAGAAGCCACGAAATCAAATCAAATTAGCTAATAGTATCACACAGACAACAATCAACATCGAAGTGACAGGCACCTTGTAGTGAAACGAGTATGTAGACTTCGAAAGTCAGAACGAACAAACCTCAAAACCAAACAGCAAAACAAGAGACGGACACCTTACAGTGACTCGATTCCAGATAAAGCAGAGGAACGGTTACAGTAGGCGGTAGCAATGACTAGTCAAGAGAGACTGAGAAACATTGAGATTTGAGACTATTTCTAAATGAATAACAACCAAGTGCAAGTGGCGGCACTGCGGGTTACGACAGAGTAGCATGGACGCATCATAGACGTAGCACAGAGACAGGGCTTCACCTCTGGCCCAGAGGTATAACCATATAAGGGAAATTAAGTTAAAAGACTAAAGAGTAAATAATATTAAAAAACAATTCTATGAAAAAAAAAAAATATAACCGGGTTATTGGGTGACCCGATAACCCGGTATTCATCAAATATAAAACCCGAAACGCAGTCCGAAATTATAGGGTTCGGACAGGGTCGGGCCTACCCGATAACAACCGGGTCGGTCGAAAACCCAGTACCCAGTGTGTAGGCCTAGTTCTACATATTGACCCACAAGAGGTCAATCAACCAAGTCCAAGAGAAAATGACACTTTATTTGTCTATTCAAATTGAAAATTGTAAAAATAAAAAAATGAAGAATGATTTTTTATTTTGTATGCTCACATTTTATCAATGAGAAAATGAAAATAAAATATCTTGTTATCATATGTATTTGGATGCCAAAAATCACTTTCTATATTTAATTGAAAATAAGTGAGGATTCTCAATCCTTAAGGATGATTTCTCTTTTTTGAGAGGAAAGAAGAATTTCTCATTTGCGAGAATTTTTTTTTTTGAAATTCTAAATTCCAATAATTATACCAACTAACCATAAGAAGAATCATTGACAAAAGAAAAAAATTTATTCCTGAGAATTTAAATTCCGCAAACCAAAAGCTGATTCCGCGAACTAAACGATATCTTAATATTGTAATCCAGAATAAATATACTTATAAGACCATCTCATCTTTTATGTATATCACACGCCTTATGCTCCTATTTTCTGTGCTTCTTGTGAGCTGAATTCCATGCTTTTATTGTTTTAACTTAATAGTGTATCGCATAATCTTGATGTTTAGTCATCTAAAATAATCATAACAACAACTCGCAATAACCAAACCCACTGAGGAGAAATAACCACTCATGGTAAAACAAGTAGTCACTCACAGCAATCAATACTTGGAGTGAGAAGTTGAATGATTTGTTCACTGACTTCCAACCAAAGCAAAGTTAAAGTTTTCACCTTTACAACTCTATATATATATTTATCAATCCACTTCCACCCTCTGAAGAAAAAATAAAAAAAACGCAATGATGCAGTTAAAGGTTTTATACACATTATTTGCTCTCTTCTCTCTCTTGGTTTTGATCAGCTCCTCAGAATCAGCGACCATTGGAGTTGGTGCAGCCGGTGGTGAAAGAGATCACCCTGAAAACAGGAGCCTGGACCAGCAGCAGAGAAGGCCGCGGATGAACCATGGGAGCTTTCGCTACCCCCAGAAGCAACTTGTAAACCCAACTGCAGAGCACCCATACGAAGATCCCAAGTTGCCTATATAGATTTCCAGTTTCTAGTTTGTATGATGATGTTTGTGTTCAAGTCTGCTTTCTTCCTTTCATAATAGATTCAATGCCATAAAGTATCATTCTAAGGCAAATTATTATTATTATTTTTTGTGATTAGTCACTTAAATGAATTGGGTCACCCATTAAGTCGGGTTTATAATCCAATAAGTCCTCCACTAATTGAAGCTTATTCCATTACGGACAAATTTAAATGAAATATAATTATAATGCCTCTTTTATCCTTACTAAAAAAAATTAAGGTCTGTCCCTAATAATTGTTTGCCGCAAATATGCACGCAATGCAAATAATTATGTTTGCCAAAAATAAATGTGCAATAAAAATGGCAGGTAAAGTTTGAAAATTTATTACTATAAGTAAAGCTAGGAAATGGTGTGCTCTAATTATGTCCCCGTCAATTTTAGCTTTCTACTCTTGATTGACACGTGGAGGTTCCATATATTGCAAAGAATACTTGATCTATCTATATCTTTTATATATATGCTCTATATAAAAACGGAATCACCATCAATTTTTGGTGAAATGCTACCATGTGGGCTGACCCTAGGAATCTCATGCTTAATGTTAAATTTGTTTACAAATAATAAATGACATTAATATACGTATAGTAGGTACATGTATAAAGGGGTCACGACTATTGGACTTTCCTTATTCAAGAACCCAAGAATAATGTGGACTTTGTTTTCAATTTAATTTAATAGAATTAATGGCTTCAATTATAGCTGTTTGAAATCCTACTCCGTTCGATTTGCAGCTGTGACGAATTAGCCTTTTTAGACCTTTAGAAACCTAATGTCTGATGCATGCAACCTTAAACAATGTTTCTCCTCTCCGGCTTCTCTCCAACCAAACAAATTACCCATCGATGATCCTCCTGCTTTTAGAGAGCCATGGACTACCACATCATAAATCTTAGACGACATCGATTAATCAGAGATACCATATCACAAATACGAGCTACTCCAGTTTACAATTACTTGTTATTCAAATTTTTCGGCCATTAACCCTACTAATATGGTTCATTTATGTGTTTTTTTTCCAGGTCATTGGTCACATGGGGAACCAATCCTCCTACCTTTGTGTACGACTATTCATACCATTTTGTGATTCTCTTGGGTAAATTATGAATTATGTCTTTTCAATAATAGGGTGATAGAGTCCCTCTTACCTTATAAATTGTTTCTGCCAAAAATAATACCAACTCACATCCTCCATATCTGCTGGTGCAATTGGGAACAACTATCGGTCTCTACCTTGCCTATTGGTTGTGGGATTTGTTATTGTGTTTCACATTTCAATCCCAATTTGTTCTTCGCGAAAGTTCCCCCTTTCTCTATTCTTGAATTAGAGCTTAGATTAGACCCTTTAAAGTTGGAGAAAGCGGAAGATGTAAGAGAATGAACACTGGGTGATTTTCACAATTTGATTCCATATTCATGAAGCTTCTCTCTTCTCTCTCTTTCAAAACTAGAGCCATGTTTTGATGTTTTATCCCTATTTTTAATCTTTCACAAATGTCGTTGTAGTGAACTTTTTAGATGGTAATCCTAAATTCTCCAATTAGGAAAGAATTGTTAAGCTGGCGTTTTAATGCTTGGTACGTAGAGTCAGATGCAACATTCATATTGTTGTAATTATCTACTTATGCTAATACTCATATCCCTTGGTTCTTTGTTTTGCTAATTTTGCTAATTTTGCAACTAATTTTGATATTGCAGCTCGGTTCTTTGTTTTTCATGTGCCACTGCTATCAATATCACAAAAGAGTTGATGGAGACAAAGATGATAAAAGTGGAAGTTGATGATGAGCAAGGGACTTCTGCAGCTTTGCACATCACCGAGCTGTAGGGAAATGGGTCTCATCACTTTAAAAAAAATATAGGTACTCATGTGATGCTTAAAATTGAATAGCTTTTTGTACATGTATTCTTTAAGAACACCAATCAATTACATTGATGATCTTTATAGTATTGGATGGATTTTTTAAAAATTCACTTGAATGGCTCATGCTACACAATTTACCATAAATTAGTGGTTTCTGTACATTGTTTGCTTGGTACTTCAAGAGTCAAGCAATTGTGCCCTTATCAAATATGAACCAATGCCTTTCAACTTACCATGACGTTACTCTACCAAAATACCTCTGTTAATGGAAACGATAAAGACTCATCTGCATTTTTGAAAATAAAAACATTTCAAAAATTGTGTTGTCAATCTCATAATTTTATTTTTAATATATCTGCTATTATTACACCTTTTATTCATTTAGCTTTCACGGATTTTTTGGGCGAAAATAATGTTGTCTGCAGGTTTATATGATGGTACATGGGATCTGTTATTTCAAGATGATCAGTGATCACCTTGGAGTGCATCCTTCATCAATGATAAAAATCAATTCTATGAACATAAATGATAATGTTAAGTTGAAGAAGCCCAAAGTTGTTAAATGGTTATTGGGAGAGTTGAGATCGGACAACTCCACTGTAGGATAGAAAAAAAATAGAAGGAAAAGAAAAATGGTTATTATTATCGTATAAAAATTATCAACTTTCAACCATTCGAAAAATTGGGGTCATGAAACAATATTTATTAAATGACTCAAAATTCTGATAAAATTACATTTTTAATTTGTATTACCTTATCAACTGTAAAATTCTCACATATGTATTCATATATTTTACGAAAATTATTATAATTATTTTAAATAGAGATGACTATATATATCTAAAGAAAAATGAAAGAAAAAAAATTAAGAAAAAATAAGAAATTGCTACCGCGCGTAGCGCGGGTATTATACTAGTATCATCAAACGAAGAAGAAAACAGGGCAACAAAGGAAAGCATTGCATTTCTTGAAAACAGTCAAATATGCTCAAGTCTTCACCATTGGGTGCAAATAGTCCAACTTAGACTATCCACAACACAACAGAAATTCTTAACAAAAACTCTAATTCTTAGCAAAATTCAGTTTTTGCACACTTTTTAGAAATTTGTAGTTTCTCAAATAATACATTCACCCATCAGACACTCTAAATCATACTCTAAATCATTTAAAATAGGGGGATTCACCAATAAATCCTTTAATAAAAATATGTATTTCATTCACTACCTTCAATTTTTCAATATTCCATGACATCCTTTAAATAATTATGGATAAAACTGCCATTATTCCAAGAAACCCTTATATGGATGACATATGCTGACATCATCAGATTCTTGTTATTTTTTTCTTTTAAAAACTTTAAAACAGTTTTATCTCTTAAAATACAAGTCGGATTTTTAAAAAATATATATATTCATAATCAGCACGAAAAACTCTTTCCAATGAGACCCATGATCGATATGTTTAAATGTTTATTTGCCAAATGCTCTAAATGAACTCAAAAGATTTCTCAAATTTATTTAGAATTCAGAGGATTTCTCAAAACTCACCAAAATCAATTAAATGAGTTTTTAAAATTAAGCAAAAAATACTTATGATTTCATAAAAATATATCAAAAAAAAATATTGAATTTTTGAAAATCAAACAAAAAGCAACCAAAAATTCAGAGGATTTCACAAACTTGTCTCAAATTTAGAGGATTTCGCAAAATTTAATAAAATAAATCAGAATTTTATTGAAATTAAGCAAAAAAGTTTAGAGGGTTTCATAAAATAAAAATTAAGCAAAAAAGTTTAGAGGGTTTCATAATAAAAATTAGAAGAATTTTTTAAAATCAAAGAAAAAAATCCGAACTCTAAATCCTAAACCCCAAAATCCTAAATCCTAAATACTAAATCCTAATATCTTAAATCTCTAAATCCTAAACTTTAAATACTAAATTCTAATCTTCTAAACCCTAGACTCTTAAACTTTAAACCTTATAATTAGAAATCCTCTGAATGTTAACAATTCTAGTTTTAATTTTGAACAAAAAATCTTATAAATAATTAAGAAGAATTTACAAAAATAAGAAGAAAATCATAAAATTTTACTAACTAATATTTGTAAACCCTAAATCTTAAACCTTATTTCATAAACCCCAAAATCCTAAATAATAAATTATAATCTCTTAAACAGAAAAACCTTTTATCATAAACTCTAAACACTAATATCTTAATCCTCAAAACTCTAAACTTTATACCCTATTATCAGAAATCCTCTAAATTTTTTATAAAACATTTAGAGGATTTATCAAAATCAAACAAAAAAAAAATCAAAAATGTAGATGATCGGAGGATTTCTCATACTTGTCAAGAATTCAGAGGATTTACAAAACTCACCAAAACAATTCAGATTTTTTTTTGAAATTATGGAAAAACAATTCAGAGGATTTCTTACCCAGAATTTAGAGAATTTTCGCAAAAGTCACCAAAACGGCTAGAAATTGTTTGGTATTTGGTTTTGTTTGAAATATGAATTGAGTTTTATTATGATATTATTCTCATAAGTTATGGACTTTGGTTGTTAGTTAACAATGTAATAAAATATTGACATTTATATTGAATAACGTTTTGTTAATGCACAAGTGTTCGATTGTTGATTTCAATAATATAGTGATTCACAGATTTTAATGCATATATATAAGTTACTAAGTCAAGTAAATTTTGTGCATGTGAGTGCACTTGATTTTCGAGGAAAAAAAATTGGTTGATCGACTCTTCAGTTTGATTCATCAAAAGTGAAAATATTAGTTTATTTTTAAAAACATATAGATACAAAACATGATTTCATCCGACTTTCTAGAATTGTATTTATATTTATTTTATTATAATAATTATTTTCTAAATAAAGAGCAATCATATACTAATAAAAATAAAGATAGGTTTAAATGAGGGATGGGTAAAATTGTCTTTAAATAAAGTTAAAATTTAAAGTTGTCCTTATTGAGTTAAAGTTCAAATAATTGAGGATGTATTGGAGTACAAACTTTTCAAAAAGACTAAATGAAATATAAAGTCCATATAAAGGACTTATCACCAAATAATCCTTTAAAATATTTATTTTTTCAATTATTTTTTATTAATTTAAATCCAATACATTTTAGAATATTGTAACATAAAATACTACATTTTATTATATTGCTCAATTGGCATTAATAATAATAATTTGAAATAGTTATATTAAGTATATTTTAATATAATTAATCATTTTATTTTTTCATATAATTAAAAAAACAATAAAAATGGTCTTCAACATCATTTTTTGTCATACACAGTAGCATTTTTATAATGCACAATGCACAAAAGAAAATAAAATAAAAAAAGAAAATATTATTAAAATATATGTTCAGTGTCTACAATAACACTCTGACCCTAGAGTGTCACTGTAGCAAAATTAAACAAAACTGAATTTTCCAGTTTAATATCGAGTCAGTGATGTGGGACTACTTTTAGCTCAAAATCAAGTAAGAACTCCAAATTAACAGTTCAGTGCTCTTTTACCGTTGCTGCTGGAGATGGTCTTAAAAGCCAAATTTTCATTAAAAACGTTAAAGTACTGTCTAAAATTTAAATTAGCTGCTAACAAAATGTAAATAGCAATAAATGCAAACTTGAACTTAAAAACTTCACCAGGATATAAAATAGGGAGAAGTATTGGGTAAACTCTCCTACTTTCAAAAACGGGTCAATTAAGCAGTCATGCTTCTTATTTTTTAGCCTGTTGAAGCCCCTCTATTCCATATAATGTGCTTTGCTGACTCTCCATCCAAAATTTTGTTAAATATTGTTGAGATGGATTTGAATATCTATGGTAAGTTCCTCTTCAACTTTTGGTCAAATTCTAATATAGATTTTGTTAGTTGGCCTTGCATTGCAGGAGGATATACAAATGGATCATGGATGAAACTGGAACTTTTGTGACTTTGCTTTGTAACTTTAGTTAAGACTCGACTTTGCTTTGTTTTGTAATATGTATTGTTGGTTTAATAATTTGATTTATAGAATTTGATCTCATTTATGGCTTTAATTTCAGACTATGGATATTCAGACTTTCTATAATCCAATAATAACATGATTCGGCGGGCGGGTCTATTTTCTCCTAAAAATTATCAGATCGAGTCAAACTTGGTCTGATAGTCTGGAACCTAATGTGCACATCTATTACGAACTACAACGTGCTCATCCCCGGACTTGGGGTCAGATCTGTTATGCTGACTATCATTAGATTAAATGTTCTAATCTCCACTATTAAAAAAAATTGCATAAATATTTATCTTACTCTAACTAATAATTTGATGTCATTTGTCTCACTACAAGAAATTCATAAATTATCAATGAAATTTTTTGCCAGTAATCTTAAAAATCTATCAGTAATATTGATTACTTATCAAAAATTTATGTCGTTAAAACCCTCATAGGTAATATAAACACCGATGAGAAAATTTCCAGAAAATTTTAAAAAATTCATTGGTATTCTATCGGTAAAAAATAAAAAATAAATTTTGTTTGCAATCCGTTGGCAAAAAATAAAAAAATCCATCAGTAATCCGTCGAAAAGAAATAAAAATAAAAATAAAATCCTTCGATAATCAATCGACAAAAAAATGAAAAAATAAAACAATTGTTGCCATTGCTCTGTAAAATTTTCCGTTATCTCCATACCCATTTTTATTATATCATTTCCATAATAATTTTTTGAAAATTAAATTAAAAAATAATTTGTGGATTTTAATCGAGTCAACGTCAAGTGTCGTGCATTAGAATGAATGATACAACATCTAGTCCTTCGACCAGATTGGACGGTATTAGATAAAATGCAATAGCAGTTTTTTAGAGGAATGAATAATGTATCAAAATTTCTATTTGTCTGATGTGCTTATATTGAAATATATGTTTTGATGATGTGACTATACTAAAAGATGCGTTTTGATGATCTAGATGAGTATGTGACTTGACTTTTTGCTAAAGTTGTGGATTCAATATTGATTTTGATATAATTTTGTGAGTGGTGCTAAATAGCCCAAATTTTTGTAATCCAACATTAACCCAAGTCTATATGAAGCGTATGACATGGAAAATTAAAATTTTAAAAAATAAAATATATTGTTTGAAAACACACAACATATTTTTTTTCCTTAAACGAAATTTTAAACCTTCCAGAATCAACAAGTAAATATCTATCTTACAAGATCCATCATTGATAGGTTTTATTCAATTATTTTTAATTACATTGTTTTTAATTATATTTTTTTTACTAATATATGGATTACGTAGGTTTCAGTGTTTATTTAGAAGTACTGATATGAGCTTGTATATCGATTTTCATACTGTAACCTAAACAATAAGTGTTAAACCCTAAAGAGAACGAATTCGTTAAACCCTAACAGACTCGTGTATCGAATTTTCATATTGTTACCTAAACAATAAATGTTATAAATCCCAATGGGAATGAATTCACTAAACCCTAACGGACTTTTGTATCGAATTTTCATGTTGTTATTTAAACAATAAGTGTTATAAATTCCAAGGGGAACAAATTCACTAAACCCTAACAGACCCATGTATCGAATTTTCATGTTGTTACCTAAACAATAACTAAACAATAAGTGTTATAAACCCCAAAGGGAATGAATTCGCTAAACCCTAACGGACTTGTGTATCGAATTTATATGTTATAATCTAAAAGCTGAGATTCGCTACTTAAATCCTATATGTCCCAAGCCTTAAACCCTAGGTTAAAAAATATATTTAGTTGATTTCGACTGTATTAAAAAATATAATATCTTAATTTAATTATTTAAGAGAGATGTTTTTGGTGTAATAGGAAGTTTTATAAATGTCAGAGGATGCGGCATCTACCATTGAAGTGGTTTTATTTATTTGTTTCCCAACTTTTCCCTCTCGGATTTGGGAATTGAAAAATCGAAGAGTCCATGGTTGGCGAAGAGGTTTTGGAAGAATGGGACGCCGATTTTTTGGACCAGGTGATGCAGGTTGAAGAACTCGCCCTCTCCGCTAACCCTACTATCACTACCACCTCCGCCGTTTCTTCGCTCTCTCGTCGTCTTCCACCACTACCACAGCAACATCAACAATTTTACAATAACGATTTCGTCAGTTACTCGCCTCCCAGGGAACTGTCTCAGAGGCCTCCCAATGATTCTAGCTACTTCGATCGTTCAATTAATGGAATTACGATGCAAGCTGCTTCTTCCACATCGTCAGTTACGTGCGTACCTCGGGCCGATACTGCAAAAGACCTTGAAATTCAGCGATTAAAGGTTAGGGGTTTGTTCGCTTACGAACTCTCCTGTATTTTGATATTTTCACTTTAAGATTAATGCGAATATATGCAGCATTACGAACTGGAATATAAGGTGTTTTTAATAAATTTTCTTGTTCTCGTTTCTAGTTGCTTGTTTGGTGCTTTTGGTCTAAGTTGACCACATTTTCATATCATCATTTCCTTTATTGCTTTTGAGAAAGAAAATTGGATTCTTTTTTCTTAGGGTTCAACGTGGGATTTATTTACTACATTCATTTATGCTTTTATGATAAAAAAGATGATGAATTTCTGATTAGTGTGCTATAATACAGGGTGAGTTGGGACGTGTCTCAAAGCAGCTAACAGAGCTGGTATGTTTCTTCTATTTGTGCCGTTTTTGCCTGCACTAAGATATTTCTTCTAATCGGGTCGGCAAAATTTTGTAACATTATCCTGGAAAACTATGTCCCTTAAAATGTTCGATAGTAATGCCTAGACTGAAATTTTCCAAATGGATGAAATAAACTTGCTCAGTTTTTAGCGTTACACTGTAGTTGGGTTTCACTTTGCTAAATTCCTAATATGTTTTTGTCTACCATTAATTAGATTCAGGCATCCTCCTGTCCACTCCCCTTACGCTTTGAGAAAAAGAGAGAAGATAAAAGTAGAATTGCTCCCACATCATGTCATACATTGATGCGTATTTTTTTAATATGCTCCTAGCCCGCTTTCATGCAGTGAATCATATACCTTTCAGGAATATGAATGCTCTGAACTGCAGAAGGAAAGAAAGAAGGAGCAGCTAATATCTTCAGTTTCACATTATGAAGAAAAGGGTTCCGATTTTCACTCCGTGAAGTTTACGGACTTGTGAGTAGATCTTTCTTTTGTATGATTATATCCATTTATGTCCTATTTTGGGACATGTACATTAGTGCGTATGTAGCCCCCACCCCACCACAACGGGGTTTGAATGAAATATATATGGTCTGTTGTGTTCTGTAACTGATTAATATCATTGTAAGGAGTAGATAACTGAAATTTGATTTTGTAAGATTTAGTAATATGCTGGAACAATTTTGGTCTCTCTCTCGGTTTCTGACAATAATTTGTAAGGGTCTCATGCATGTTTTTTTTGGTGTATGGAATATGGACTCATTTGATCAGATTTGTACACTGGAGAGAGATAGTGATGTTTTGTGGTTTAGGATTTAGTTTCCATAATTTGTTTATTTACTTTTGATCAGCTAAGAAAAATTTGACTGTCATTTTTGGAATCATTGGGGATGGAGATTTTTTTTAGTGGTTTCATCATTCGTGGTAGTCGCATGATCGATGAATATGTTTAGTGGTCACATTGTATTCCATTGATTACTTAAGTGAGGTGGGGCACTAAAATTGGGGCAACCTGGCAAGGTAACTAGTGTTTTGTCTTAATCTTTACGAAACATAATCCTTTCTTTTTTGTCTAAATGTTTGGAGTCTCTGTGCTGCTACCTTCTGCTGCACCTTTCACTTCCTTTCTCCCTATTTCGCTCTTTTTTCTGCTCATTAGTATTAAGTTGAGAGTCCTGTAGATAGTTGGATCTATTTGGATTCATCATTTGGGAATTGTTTTTAACAGTGGGTATCCATGAAAGTTTCTTTTAGATGACACATGGCAAAAGTTTTTTGGAATTCTCTTTTTCAATTTTTTATTGGCCTTACTTTCAACCTTTCAACCTTTCAAAGTAACCATATAAACCTGACGTAGACTGGTACGGGCTTCAGAGGGACTATAAGTTTTTTATTTTATTTTTAATCTTACTTGGCTTTAGTTTTATTTGTTGTCATAATGCTAAGAACTTACTCGTATAACTTGAGATGACTGTATGGGTTTTGTGCCTTTTAGTAGGATATGAAGTTTCATGGATCTTATCTAATGGGAAAAACTGTGTATGAAAAAGTGGCAGGGGACATGGAATTGTTGCTGAAGGCCCTCATAAGGTTTCCCAACAATTTAAGCAGGCAAAATCTATCAATGAAATTGTTGGTTCTCATAATAATGATAGAAGAAGTGAGTCGAGTATGTCTGCAATAATAGTTTTCTTGTCTCTGTTGCAATTGTTTCTTAATACTTTTTTCTTCTTTCTTATGTTTTGCCTTTGTGTTCCTAGCGATATCAACCTGTAGGGCAATAGGAGTTCAGACCGAGGATGCCATTGATGTTATTATCCCTATCACTTCGCATGATGATCATCCCACCTGTCCTGACCTTTCTGAGAAATTGCTTGGCATTTGGCAATCCACCAGTGACCAAGACTTAGGAAAGAAACTGATTTCCGAATTGTTCAGGACTTGTCCAACTGATTTTCACGTTCTTTTTGGGTGCATGAGGATGAATGCATCGTCGAAAATGAGAGTAGAATCTGTGGCCGATGAAAGCACTTCTGTTGTAGCTCTGGATTATCGGTTGCACTCTCCTTGTACTTCTGATGCTGAGAAAGTATCCCATCTGTACTCTGTATTGACTAAGGTATGCCCAATGATTGATTTTTATAATTTTATCTATTAATTATTATTATCTACATCTGAATTCAATATCCAACATGAAACTTATTCGTCAATCCATATTCAGATCTGTGAGATAATCAAATATCCCATTTGATCATCTATGGTTGGTTTATTCTGTCTGATATATTTCCTCCTCTGGCGCACTGGGTCTGACCTCATTTTGTTTTCTGCATTGCAGATCAGTACTGGGGTGCTGAAGTTGGATGCTTTGTTTAAACTGTTAGTTGATCTCTGTAGCCTTGAAAATGTTAGTTACTGACTCAACTTGTTCTTCTGTGCTATAGGATGTAGTATTTCCAAAGCATCTAAAGTTTCAGCTGTTAATTTTCTCCTCTTTTCTTGGTGAAGCTGTGAGAACTGCATATTTATTTTCTGTTTTCTTGCTAAGATTTTCGATTATCTTCATTCCCATCTTCCTTTCTTTGGTGCCACTTAATATTTTTGTCTTCTTGCTTTGCTTTAGCTACTGATCATCATCCTTATTTGTTTTTGTGCGGTGCTCCTTTTCCGTTTCATTTCTCCCCTCCTTAATAATTCTGTTTCTCCAAAATGCATAGATTAAATAGTTGATAGGGACATGTGTTAGTGGATCATCACTTTTTACACTTAGTGTTTGTATACTTGCTCTTGAATAACTAGTGTTTTAATGATGTTTTGAAAGATATTGTTTCTGAGTGAGCATAAAAAGGCCATATGCATATCCCTTTATTATTTTATTGTATGGGACAGTGGTGGATTGTACTCTAAAAACTGCACGATGTAACTCTCTGCTTGTTACTAAAGGAAATTCCCTTTCGGAATAGTGATTGGAGGCTTTTTAATTTTACCAATTGCCTAGTGTAGGTTTCTTTGCTGATAGGGGTGTATATTAGTTGCTTTATTGATTGTAGACTTTTGATCTTGCATACACACTACGAATAGATTATATATACAGTTTTATCCTTGATGTGGAGTAAGGAGTTCTTAATATATTTGTGTATGCTTATACAGTAGTTCGTGAGTTCTTTTGACATTTATAGTTTTACCATTTAGACAACTTCAATAATTACAATTTATGGTTTTTATTTTGATCCATTTTCTTTTCGTCCATGTCTGAGAGATTATTCCTTTTTTGTACAGGTCGTTATTATTCATAGATCCCTACGTATACTTCGAGTATTTTTGAAGCAGCTCTTTTGTTTGGGAAGGAAAGCTGAATTAAGGTATAGCTTACAGTGGTTGACTGTTCACATGTGCTTACTGTATTATTGGTGTACCTTTAGCTTATATGCTTCAAATGTAGGGATGGTGTGATTTATGCTTCAAAATGTCAGCTTCTAAGTCTAAATTTATTTTGAAATTCAACTTCTTATCTTTAACTGTGGCTCGAAGTATTATTACTTTACGGTGTAACTGATGGAATATGATCTGGCATATTAATGTTCTAAGTTTGGTGGTGTGCTGGATTCCATTGGTATTAGTTGTCTTTCTTTTTGCTCCTTCTTCTTCTAGATATCTTACCGTTGTTCCATAAAATGGAAAGTATATCGATAAAAATAAGGTTCATTCGTTACTCTATGCCAAGTTGTCCATATATTAAGCATTATAAAACTGCCCGTAGTTGAAATTATGCAGTCTTATAATTCAAGGTCTACCTCATATCTGGAAGGGCAATTCGGAATTATTCTCCAATTTAGATTGGAAAAGATTTGATTTTCTCATTGCAAGTAGACTTGAAATAAGCAGGATTGTTGCTGAAAATGAAAGCTTTGATTTCAAGGCCTACTAATGGGTTAATGGATGATTAATGGTCAGATGGGCTGTCTTGTTTACTATGGACGGCAACCTTAAAAACTTAGTACTATTCTGTTTCTTAGTTTTTGGTTGATTTAGGTTAGTTCTAGTAGGAATTTGTAATGTCATGTCTGGTATATATATATATATATATAAATATAAACAAGTGCAAAGAATAAAGCTGAAGTCTTACAGCTGCATTTCCTTTGCGTCTTTACATAAGCCTACTTAGAGATAAACAACGGAATTAGTTAGATTTTTAAAAGAATTAAATAATTACGTGCAGGAAAAGACAAATAGTAAGGATAAATTTGGGGAATTGTAAATTTTAATTTGAAGAGACAAGTAAGGAGTGTCTCAACTCTCACGGTGTTTCTGGAGTCCTGTGATTGGCATGAAAGGTTGGTTGCTGTATTGAAAGTGGCAGAAACGTGGATGCTGATTTGGAATATGATCTGGGTAGCCTTGCAAAAAGATGTAAATGGATTATTGTGAAAGGGTGGTAGTTGTATTGAAAGTGACAGAAACGTGGATGCTGATTTGGAATATGATCCTGGTAGCCTTGCAAAAAGATGTAAATGGATTAGTGTCATGCCTTGATTGGTAAAGCTGGCAGAGAAAATAGCTTGATTCTTCGTTCTTGCTTTTCCTTAAGTTCTCTCACCCTTCCAACCTTGTCTTTCATGGAGACCAATAGACCATTTCCAATAGAATGAGTTTGTATAAGCTTCACCTAAATCTTGAGTTTTCTTTTTCCCTTTCCCTCTTTCCATTTCTGAGAAAAACTTACAAACTAGTGGTGCTGATGTTTCCATTTGATGTCCTAGAACTTGTTTTCCTTGAATGTTTCATTACCTTAACAGCTCATAATATTTTTACTTGATCAATAGTTTTTGTTTTTCCTTGAGATTTTGTGTGTTGGACTTGAACTAGTTTTTACTATGAATTCATACAACCAACCCCAGTATTAGGGACTAGGGTTTTCATGATAGCAGATCCATAATTTTCTTTCTTTAAGAGGGTATGAAGCAAATCTTGGATATTAGTGTATCATAAAAATGTTACGTTGTTATGCTTTATAATTTGGGTCTCTTCTGATTTGGTATATATTTGTGTTCTTATGAGACTTTGATTTGATCTTTCCAGTGCCCTCTACTCAGGGACAATGTGAAGTTTGAGGGGCTTTGCTCCAGCAACAAAGTTGAGGATTTTTCTGGATCCGGATACATGAAAAATAGGACTTCCTGTTTTGTGGATAGGTCTGGTACGTTTTATGCTGGAAATATGCCATTTGGAATTCAGTCTTCTAATGCTGAAATTCTTTATGAGAAGGAACAACGGAATCATGGCACTTCAGTGCTGCTTTCTTGCATAAATTGGGGTTCTCTCTTTGAGCATATGCATCAAATTGCCATGAGGAATACTGAAGAGAGTGTAAGATTAGAAGCAGTCTCTATTATGAATGAGATTGTGATGAGTAGTAACATTTACGTGGAGAGGGAAAAGTAAGTATGAGTTGATGTAAATTGTTCATTTTCTAACTCAGTATAGCTGTTCTTCAGTGTTCTTAATTATATTTTGCTTGAAACAGGTTTGGTTCAACACTACTGTTTGAAAGCATTTCACAGTTACTGAGAAAAGAATCTGGCTTGCTCATGCAGAAGGAAGCTCTACATCTCCTACACCTGCTTCTAAACTGTAATCCCAGTTACTTTGATTCTTCTTCCTCCTTTTAGTTATTTCATTTCTTTCTTCTTTTTCACATGAACAGAATAAATCAACTAGACCTGAATTCTTGAAATTGTTTTTGTCGTATAACTTGTCTCTCTAAGCTTCTTCTAGGTAATTACTGCTGTGTTATGGTGTAACTTGTACATTTTGTAATTTTTAGTTGGTTCGTAAGAGCTCAACTAAAAAACAAATATCCTGATATGGCTTTATAGCAATGGCCACTGGCATCCATTATCTTGACAAGCTGGCCTATGTTAGTTCATAATGAGGGTGGTGTTCCTGAAGTATGTAACTATGTATAGTCTTGTCGAGTATGTGACTGAAGCTGATGGCCTCTCACCATGAAACCAATTAGCAAGAGGAGCATAGTATCAGTATGCTGTTAAGATCATAACATTTATTTAAACCTGGTTCTACCCTTCGAATTAATATAATTTACAATAAAACATGCTAGTAAATTATTCTAAATGAGATACTGTTTTAGTATTTTACTATTCTCTGTATTACTTTATCTTCTTTTAGTCAGTACAAATGTCATACGTACACAATAACCATGAGAAGTCTTTGCAATAGTTAGCGGAAGTGATTTATGTTTATTTTATGCCTGTATTGTTGTATGTTACTCTTAGTACAAAAAAATGAAAATATCTGCAGAATACTAAAGTTGGCTGAGTTCCTGTGGCGAAGACACCTTCGTGTAATTCCATAGAATTATTTGATACATTAGCAGTCTTACACACTTCAAATTTATGACCTTGCTTCAAGACACCCCTTTGATCACACTAGCCTGATTACTTAGGTTACAGGTTACTTAGCATATCCTTAAAGCTTGTCTGCCCGCTTAATGACAGATAGGTCAAGCTTGAATTATGTCTTTGAGCTTACTGCCTTTCTGCCTCTGCCCATCAAGAATGATGCTAGGCAGTACTTTGTTTGGCTTCTCTCATATGCGTTTAGTTGACACTTAATTTATGGTAAAACCCATTTTTAATATGCCACCCAATTCGAGACAACTGACTCTCTCTTTGTAATGTTGAAGGTCCAAAACTACTGGCCATATTCTGCTCTGGTTGTATCGAGGGGGAGCATTCGGGTACTGCAGACGATGATGTTTTGAGTTCTTTGACTTGTAAAGGATTCCATAGGATCCTTGAGAGCTTGGCAAATTGCATAGCTTGCACAGGGAATAGTGTACAGGTATTCAAGAAGAAAGCAGTACCAATATATATATATAGTCCATTTCGTGTAGTGATCTCTTATTTTATTTGTGTGGATTCCTTGTCATCACCAATTGGTTAATTACAATGGTACATTTTGTGCATTTCAAAGAATGTTTTGTGTTATGAATCACAGCCTGCATGAAAAGACTTTCTAACTTTAGTTCATCAAGCCCCGACTGCGTATTTATTTGCAGCATATGTTCTGTATGGCTTTTCTGTGCATGTTCTTCAAATTATTTGGTAAGGGGGCATGAATACTAATGATTTAATAAGATAAAAAAGTGCTTTACTTTAGTAGCTCACGAAGTTCTGGTGATGCTTGGATTGCTGTCCTTAGGGTAGAATTGTTCCTCTTTGGACAATTTTGTATTGTAAATTCCAAATTGATAGATAAATAAGCTGACTTTGCATTCCTCCTTTGACTAGTTTGACCATATCAGGGTCAACTGTGTTGGTTAAAAATGTTTCCTGCCAATTGTACGAACACATGCCAACCCCTCCCCCACCTGAGTCATTAGACATCTGCTCGCTCTTTTATAGACCGTGAATTGTCGTGCTTGTCTCTATGCAATGTTTGAATTGATGCTTGTAAGAAATTGTATTTTGCAACTCTTTAATAAAAGGACTTTCAGGTCTTGGAACTTCGAAGAAATTCTATTATTTTACTGTCTTTCTTAGCCTCAACTGGGAGGTCTGGTGTGGAAATTCTGATAAACTACAAGTTATCTAGAGAGGCAAACTTTCTTATGTTCATATTGCAAGTACTCGCGTCAGAGATGGATGCAGAAGCGGCAATCTGTGCTGAGCCAGCAGATATTTGTAAGGCAAGGTAATTGATTATAAATCTAGGTAATAGATAGTTGTTTGGCTATGGAGCTTCTATATAGTATTCAATTTCCAAATCCCGATATGCAAATTTTTATTTTTTTTGGGAAGTAAAGGGTAAGCTATCCTCCGTAATAGAAGGAAAAAAACTGGCAAACTATCCTCAAGACATTAATGAATTCTGAGCTTACGCATTTGTATGCTTGTCTCCTTATCTTTTAGTTTTCAGTAGCTGTAGTTTATATTATTTGTTTTGTATCTAGGAACTTGCTGATGCGGGAGGCCCTGATATTGCTTAACAGACTTGTTTCAAATGCTGCTTATTCAGCACCTGTCTTGCGAGTATTAACAAATAGCCGAGATATGGCCAGTCTCACCATTGACATTGCAAATCGGTTGTCCCGTCGGAACCAGAAACTATGTCAATTTGACAGCAAAGCCGGACAGATGAGGAAGTCTGAAATAATTGACTTAGCTCAAGTTTTTAAAAGAAGAGTTTTTGCTTATTTGGGGGAGAATGTATCATAGGTGCTCTTTTAAATTTTGCGCGATGACATGCCTGATGCGTGCCTATGGAAATACCGAGGCAGCATTTTCGGTAAGATTAGCTTTTGAGGCTGAAAATTTGAGGGGTACCTAGAGATGGCCTGTCAACGATTTTGACAAGAACCCTTGTGAGACATTCGTATCAAGTTCTTGAGAGGCAGATATACTGCCATTTTGGGGTAAGTGGCCGTTTGTCTCTAAAGTGAGTTCCATCGCAGGCATGTAAAGAGAACAATTTTTTCTGCTTCTCTGATAAAGAGTTGAATAAAGGGGCTTGTAGTTTGCATTTCGGGTAGATTGCTTAATGTAGTCTTGCCTGGATTTCATAATGGGAGGCCTATTATTGCTTCCGAACTTGTTTGATTGCATAATGGGAGACCTCTTGTGTCCAAAAGTTTCTTAATGTAGTCTTGGCTCACCCTCGGTCCATTTTTGCAAGTACTAACAAACTTCTTGTTCTCTAAAAGAAATGATGGAAGAAACTCGGGAAAATAGCACAAATACTTGTAGCAAAAAATAAAATAAAAATGGACAGATGCTTGTATTGTCAAAACATGCAGAATTATAGAAAACAAAACAAACACATCATGTGAAACACATTTCATTCATGAGATGTTTTGACATATTGCTGATGCGGCTATCAATTGGCATATTAGTCGACCCTTCATATGTTAATTTGGTCCTTATTTAGCTGTTTCTGTTGTTTGTATTAGGTGTTCTTAGAATCTTTCTACTTGCTCACAATAACTCCTCCAGATTCAAACCATGCTTCTAGCTCTGCCTAAATCTTCTTGTAATTGTCTTATTGACAATCAAGTTTATGTTTTGTAGACAAATCCATAACTACAAGCCAAATGTGAGAATATCAATGTAGAAAACAACAAATAGGTCGGATAAAGCAATGGAAACAAACGATCTCTTTCAGCATACCATAATAAACAAACTCCATAAATATAATGTAGAAAGAACTCAAATAGTAAAAAATGGCAGCTCCCTTATATTAGTTTAGTTTAATAGTGTGAGAGCAGGGTATAATACTTGCTTTGAGAGCTGATAAGAGAGAAAAATGGTAATGGAAACCACTATGAATGGAGGAGATGGACAGTACAGCTACACCCGCAATTCTTCGGGGCAGGTACTCAAAAGATGTGTGTATATATATATATAATTGACTTATAGTTAGCCTTGGTTAATAAGGATTTTGATGGATTTTTCTTTTTTGTAGAGACGAGGATTGGAGCTGGTGAAGGACTTGATAAACAAAGGAATTGATGAGAAGCTTGATGTGACTAAGCTCATGTCATCATCTTCTTCTCCCAAAATATTCAGGGTTGCTGATTTGGGATGTTCTGTTGGACCTAACACATTCTTTGCAGTGCAAAACATTATAAATTCTGTGAAACTCACATACCAAGAAACTGATGTTGAGTTTCAAGCATTTTTCAATGACCAAATCTCTAATGATTTCAATACTCTCTTCAAGAATGTTCCTTCTGATAGGGAATACTTCGTTGCTGCTGTGCCCGGTCCTTTTCAAGGTCGCTTGTTTCCCACGAATTCTCTCCATTTTGTCCACTCCTCCTATTCACTTCACTGGCTCTCAAGTGTTCCAAAAGAGTTAGTAGACGAGGAATCGCCCGCATACAATAAGGGGAAGATTCATTACCCAAGTGCCTCGAAACAAGTCTTTGAAGCTTACGCCGCTCAATTTGCTAAAGATATTACATCTTTTCTCAATGCCAGGGCACAAGAGGTTGTCCTTGGAGGGCTTATGGCCTTGTTGATACCTTGCTTTCCGGATGACATTCCTCGTTTGCTGGGAAAATATGAATACATGTTTGATTTACTTGGAGACAGTCTCATGGATTTGGTTGATATGGTAACATTTGTTCTGTTATTGCTCAGATCGATTACTTTGAACGATTGAGAAAGATGACGATTGTGTTGTTTTGTTTCTGCCATTTCAGGGATTAGTTAGTGAGGCTAAAGTGGACTCCTTCAACTTGCCACTGTACCACACAACTCCACAAGAATTGAAGCGCTTGATTGAGAAAAATGGTGATTTTAGCATTGAGAGAATGGACAACTTGTCCCACAGTTGGACTCAAGTTGACGCTTCTTTCATTAAGAATATGATCCTGCACTTAAGAGCTGCTTTGGAAGGTATGATCAGGGAACACTTTGGTAATGATACAGTTGACGAGCTCTTCGATCGGTTCACCAAGAAAATCATGGACTCTTCCATCTTTACAGGGTCAGAAAAGTATAATTTTAGGTCTGAAATGTTTGTCCTTCTCAAGCGAAATGGCGATTGATCATGATTGAGGTCTTCTTATCACAGTTTCTATGATCTTTAGGTGCTTGTGAATCGACAGACTGAAGTGCCAACTAGTCTACAGTTGCCTTATAATTTTCCGGGTGTGAAGCACATGATTGGCATATGTATCCATTACTTAATCAGTTGATCCTGTACGTCTTCACTGCAAGAGTCTTGTGCACTTGCGCTCGAGAGTTATTTGGTCTTGTATCTAGTTTTCCATTAAAACAGCAGATGTTTTACTACACAATGTCAATTATCAGAATAAAATTTCCCTTTTGTGAGATGCTTGAAATAATGTAGAAGTTGAAATATTTGATTTATCTGGGAAAAATATATTTGGGATGAAATCCAATGATTGACAAATGTTGTTGGATAAATATCCTTGACCATCAATCATGGTTTCGTTTCAGTAGGACAAGCAGTTCAACCAAAGCCTCATAATTTGAGGACTCTGAAAAGATGGAAGAGGCCACAACTTTGGTTGCGTATAGATCGAACAACTCATCGATGATTTCATCCCCGAAGTGCTGACGGATCATTCCTTCCCAACTAGTTTTGAGTGCTGCAATATAAGCTTCTATGGTACAAGTTTCTACTTTCTTTGAGCTACGACGCTGTATCGGCTCCATTCTCTCAATGCTGAAACAACCATTTTTCTTAATCACGGCCTTCAGCTCTTGTGAAGTTGGGCTGTACAAAGGCAAGTTGAAGGAGTCCACTTTGGCTTCACTAACCAATCCCTGAAGTGTGACAGAGAAGACAAATCAGTAAGAGCGATATCAAGGATGAGGATCTGATGTGGAAAAGTTCAAGTGTTCTTCAGAAGGATGGAGATCCTCGGCAATTTTCAGTGCATACAATTGCTTGCAATAGTCTCCGAAGGTGCGGTAGGAAGACATAGTAAGATCACGTATTGCAAGCTATTGCAGGAACCCTCAATTGCAGATGATTCTCACCCACATCAGAGATCCCTCACACCAATCTCAAGGGGTTTACATACACATAAACACTCGGGATTTCGGTGAAAATTTTACCAGGTTAACCACATCCGTAAAACTATCTCCAAGTAAATCAAAAACTGCAAAGATGTTGCATTGTGATGGAGGAACATCATGGGGAATACATGGTATCAAAATGGCCATAAGTCCTCCACAGACAAGCTCTTGCGCCCTCGCGTTCAGAAAAGAGTCGATGTCCTTAGCAAATTGCGCAGAGTAAGCTTCAAGCACTTCTTTTGGGGCACTTGCATAAAAGACCTTCCCTTTGTTGTAAGCCAAGGAGTTCTCATCTACCAACTCTTCTGGAATATTAGAGAGCCATTGAAGTGCATACGATGAGTGGATGAAATGGAGAGAATTCTTGGGAAACAATCGACCCTGAAAAAGACCAGGCACACCAGTTGCAAAGTATTGCCTATCAGCTGGAAGTTCCTTGAAGAGTGTGTTGAAATCATTCGAAATAAGGTCATTGAAAAACACTTGAAACTCAAGAGCTTCTTCTTGAGAGGTGCATTGAGAATGATATTTGAGTTCTACAGATTTGACTATGTTTTCCACAGTAATGAACGTGTTTGGGCCAACAGAACATCCCATATCCGCAATCCTGAATATTTTTGGTGAAGAAGACGGAACGAGTTCAATCACATCAAGCTTTTCTCCAATCCCTTCATTTATCTTGGCCTCCACTGGGTCCAGTTCCTTCTGCAAAAGATTCCAGTAAAACAATTAGCCATGTAAGCTCATTATATATACAAACCATGCAATTTTATCATATATAGTAGTTCTGATGCCTGAAATGAGGAATTGTGGTTGCACCTACACTTTCCATCTCCATTCATCGATGTTGACGCGGTTCTTTCTCTTCCCACCTATATTGCTCTCTCAAATCATAAGTAAAGATAGCAACTGTACAGTAATAGTAAATCTATAACCTAAGAACTTGCATTGTATAGAGTAATCGGCTACAAGTAAGAAAGCACAGGTATAGAGAATTCGATTTACTTGCCGGCATGACTAATCCAGAATTACATATGCATCTGGACAAACACAAGATATTCCAGGAGGCCAGTGGACACTATATAACTCCAACAGAAAAAACAATTAGTGTAGGCATCTTGGATAGCCCGTCAGCAAGCAAGCAGAGCATATAGTTTTTTCGCCCATTTTGAGACACCATTAGTCCTAACAACTTGACTATATTGAAGAAGCACTAATTTAACACATTAGAGCTGCTCAGGAAGGATGCACAACCAATGTCATTATCATTTTTGATCATATGATTAGGGTTAGCCAGTAACCATCAATCAGAACTTGTTTTGGCTATTTAAATAAAATAAATCAAGAAAAGTCCAAGAAAAAGAGAGACAAAGAGCCCAAAAATGAATCCAACATGTATTCATAATTCAACATCCATCGTAAAATGATAAACAAACACCAGGCTCTTGCAATGTCGAGTCGGGGACAGTAAAGATGAAGATGTACGTAGACCTTACCCACATAACTGTTAGAATCTGTATTTCTTATCAATCTCACATCTTTTTCTTATTCATTTCAATACGATACAACACATATAAATACACTCACGTATACTCTCGACAGCTCACACACAACTCACATACACTCACACAACAGTATATTTGACTTAGCTGTATACAGCTATGTGACTTAGCTGTATACAGCTCACACCCCCTCTCAAACTGAGGATGATTACAAACAAATCATCAAAAGTTTGCCAAAGAAAAAAAAACAGAAACGGAAAAACATAAGCAGACCACAGGCCTATAACAGGATCACAATAAGTGTGAACACAGAGAAAAAAGCCAAAACCAGATGAAATATCAGCAAACCAGAACGCCTTTGACCGCGTTAAAAGCAGAGTCATCAACCAGAAGCAGAACCATAAGACAAACCGAAACCAACAAACGCAGAACCAGAACCAGCAAACGCAGAACCAGAACCAGCAAACGCAGAATCAGAACAGAACCCAAAAATAAACCAGAAGCAGCAAAATCAGAACCAGAACCATAACCAGTAACATCAGGCGATATCCCAATCGGCTTCCCTGACTTCCATTGCTGACGAGGAAGCGTGCAAACCAGAAATACGTGCAGTCATGGCAGATGCAAATGATGAGAAAGAAGTCATCATCGGCTGAAGAGCGGTGAAACTGACGATTGAATAGTCATCATAACAGAAATATGTGGGGGCAAACTAAAAATTCCAGAAAGATCTGGGATCAAACTGAAATAGTCAGAAATATTGAGGATGAAACTGAACATTTCAGAAGGAACAAGGACAAAATTGTAAACTATGAAAATATGGAGGACCAAACTGAAATTGCCAAAAGCATCAAGGACCAAACAAAAAATTTCAGAACTATTATGGACCGAATTATAAATTTCAAAACTTTCAGGACCAAACTGAAATTTGCAGAAATTGATACCAATAACGGGGTATCAATTGAGCCCAAGCCTCCGTTTGGATCAGAGTATTTTCATAGAGTATAAGCTTTCGTAAAGCGTAAAAGCTGAGAGTGTCTGAAGTATGGGTGACAGAGTATACGCTAACGTATAAGCTGATCCAAACCAGCAAACGCAGAACTAGAGTGTTCACGTTAGAATCTGTATTTCTTATCAATCTCACATCTTTTTTCTTATTCATTTCAATACGATACAACACATATAAATACACTCACGTATACTCTCGACAGCTCACACACAACTCACATACACTCACACAACAGTATATTTGACTTAGCTGTACACAGCTATGTGACTTAGCTATATACAGCTCACAATAACATGTGTAGATGCTTTTTTTTAGCCCTCTAGAATCCATAAGAAGCAGAAGCAGACCTTGTAACTGGAACTCTGGTTGGAATACTTTATACCCCGCGGCACTTTTGAGATCCTAAAGAGTAACATATTCTATCTTTCATCAGGTAAAGAGTCATTAGATTGAACAATGAACTTAGGATCAGTAAATTAAGAATCCATGGAACAGTAGAATTAATTTCATCAGTTCCTGGATACATCTTTCCTATAGCAGACCCTTTGATCCTTGAGGGTAGGGATGACAATTTTGCTCCGACCCGACGTGTCCCATCCAGCTCCGCAAGGGTTTTCTCCTACCTGATATTGACACGGGGTAGGGATGGGGCAAAAAAAAATTCAACCTGCATGCGGGGCGGGATCAACCCCATAATCCGCCCACCAAACCGCTCCATTAGTAACCCGCTTATATACACTTATAAAGTATATATATATATCTATAGGTTTAAGTTTTAATCAATATTACTTCACTATTAAATAGTAATTAACCTTAAATTATTTAATTATGATATATCATATCTATATATACATACTCTTATTTCGATTGAATTGATTCACTAAATTATAAACCATAATTAAGTTTAATTGAGTTGAATCCTTTAACAGAATTTTATTTTGTTGTTTGTTTGACATGACATAGGAGTTTCCATGTAATAATCCTTCAAAACAACAAACATGGTAAAAATAACATGCCATAATTGTCCCCATGGAAACTCATGGGGACAATTTATTTTTTGTGAAAGTCGAGGCGGGTGGAATGCCCTATGGGGCCGGAGCCTCACGACTTATTGAGGCGGGGACGGGGCAAATAAATTGTCCCGAAGTGCGGGACGGGATGGGGATATTGGGCTGCGGGGTGATCCGGCCCCGCCCCTTACCATCCCTACATGAGGGTGAGGCTTACTTGATAGTCATCGAAATTGAATTGTCCTAAACAAGCCTTTCGTGCCCTCATAGTAACGAGTGCTACAAATTCAAACAATTAATGGAGTAAGAGCAGTCATGTAACGTCTCTTCGTCCACCATGAAAACAACCTTGTCATTTCAGGTGGGTAGTATCAATCCTTAAAAACAGCTTTGTGTTCGGGTTAATCCAAGCGACAACATAGGTCTTCATGGTGGAAGTGATGAGTGTGGCCATTTTTTATTCTGGAGATTTACTGGTGTTGGTTAATGAATTGCCCTGCTACTGACCAATGGAAATCTTTGAATAAAATTGTAAGCTACATCCTACTTTTGTCAACAAAATATTCTGTATTCTTTTATTTATTCAATTTATTTGTATATCTTATATGGATCACAAATTTCCTTGCAACTTCTTTTTGCAGATGATTTGACCCAATGCCATTATTGACTTGGAGACAAGATCAAACCTTTTACTGCAAGTTTCTCAAAAGGCTATGATATCCATGCAAGCTCTCTCTTGAGTTTTCTTTCTGCGAAAGTTCAGTGGAAATTGTTTGCAGTCATACCCATTTTTGAAGCCTTTATTTTCATGGTTAACGATGATTATCTTGTTAGCCATAAAGGTTGAATTGTATTTTATTGTTGATTGGAAAGAAGAAGAAAAAAACACTCATGAAGGATGCTTGCATTAATTCCCAAAATAATTATTAATTCACCAAGTGGTAAGTAGCAAAGTAATCATTGGTAACCATGAAAGGCCAACTGACTTTTTCAACTGTTTTCCTTCTTCAGCATAGCATCAAGAAAGTAACAGAATTTCCAACTTTCATAGGATGAGATTAACAGGATTTTCCTTATCCACATACACTCACAGTCATCATGAAAGTGAAAGCTTCAAGAGTTTTGAATTCAACAACGTCCCCAAGAAATTGTATGGAAAGAAAGGAAGAAAGTCGAGACAATTGATCCTGGTCTACCATATCTTACTCAATTAAGTGTGACAGATCTTCCTCCGCCAATTTAAGTGTCATTTTATAGTGGAAAACATTGGTAGATGGGATTGACAGCACGGAAAAGAAAATGCAAAATAATTGTTGGATTTCAATCTCCAATGCTAGATTTCTTCTTGCTTGGTTACTTCATCTGCACTGTCAAGAAGATACATGGAAAGTTCATCAACTATTAAAAATATATGAAGTTAAAACAGAAACAGAAACAATCTTTGCCGACGGAGCAGAGAAAATTGCTTACACTCGCAAGCAATGAAGTCATCCAGACACTAGGTAATAAAGAATTCATGATGAATACAACAGATAAACCTGCAGAAAGAAACTATATAAGTGGACTGTCACAAGAGAAACTACAGAGTTGAGCAATAATAGAGAATCTGGCATTCAATCAAGTCATAAGCAAGTGGAAGCTCGACTTTGAAATTCTCTTAATGATATTCTGCTCCCAAAACTCCGTCTTGAATCACATCCCATAGAAGGAAAAGGCAAGAGTAACGAAGATACGTGCATAGTAGGTACGGTTTAATATATTCCACTCTTCAGTTTTGAGTTAAATTGCACGTCTTTGTTTCAAAGACCGTGTTAATTGAATTGTTTAACAGTTTCAGAAGATCTTTCAGGGAAATGGCAGAAGCCGCTGTGAATTTTCTACTCAAGAAGCTTACTTCCTTGCTTGAAGATGAGGTGCATCTACTGAAAGGGGTACGCGAGCAAGTTGTGTACATCAGAGATGAATTTGAGCACATGAAGGCTTTTATAAGAGTTGCAGATGCAAAAGAAGATACCAACCTTGCCCTAAAAGTGTGGATAAGGCAAGTTAGAGACGTTTCTTATGACATTGAAGATGTTCTTGATGAATACAGGGTTCGGCTACCAAATAACTGTAGCAATGGATTCTTTGCTTCTCTTCAAAGGAGCATTTCTACTCTTGAGCATTTTAATGTTCGCAACCAAATCGCTTCAGAAATCAAAGGCATCAACTCTAGAATCAGCAGAATAGCAGAGGCGTACCAGAGATACAGAAGCACATATCAGGTGATAGAGCAAGACTCGAACTCCACAGGCATAACACTTCTAGATGGTCAAGGGGATGCCCTTCTACTTGAAGAAGCTGATCTGGTGGGGATTGAAAGACCTAAAGAGCAGCTGGTTGAGTGGCTAGTCACTGGCAAATTTCAATGCGAAGTGGTTTCAGTGGTAGGCATGGGAGGTTTAGGGAAGACCACCTTGGTGAAAAAGGTATATGATGATGTGAATGTGAAGAAATGCTTCACAATCCGAGCATGGGCTACTGTTTCTCAATCTTTCAAGACGGAGGACCTCCTCAAAGACATACTCCAACAACTATACAAAGCATTGAGGAAACGAGTTCCCGAGGAAGTGAACAACAAGAACTATGATCAGCTACGACTAAAAATCAAGAAAATCCTCAATGATAGGAAATACTTGATTGTTTTAGATGATGTGAGGGGCTTCGATGCCTGGAATGCTGTCAGATACGCATTGCCCAATCATTATCTTGGCGGCCGAGTACTACTCACCACACGTGATTCTGAAGTTGCCATCACTGCATGCACAGAATTCCCTGGTAACATCTATAATTTGAATCCATTATTGCAGGAAGAGTCTATGGCACTGTTCTGCAAGAAAATCTTTAAGAATGTCTCTTGCCCTCCACATCTAGAGAAAATTTCAGATGAAATTCTCGGAAAATGTGAAGGATTGCCACTAGCCATAGTAGCAGTTAGTGGTGTCCTGGTAACAAAGGACAAGAATATAGATGAATGGGAGATGGTTCGACGCGGTCTTGGTGCTGAACTACAAGAGAATGACAAGCTTAAGAATTTGAAGCAAATATTGTCCCACAGTTACTATGACTTGCCTTATTATCTTAAATCTTGTCTTCTGTACTTCAGCATCTTTCCAGAGGGTCTTCAGATCGAGCAAATGAGATTGATTCGATTGTGGATAGCAGAAGGCTTTGTGGAAGAGAAGGAAGGGCATACATTAGAAGAAGTTGCAGAAGGCTACTTCAAGAAACTCTTAAACAGAAGCTTAATCCAAGTGGCCGAGACCACCAGTGATGGAAAGGTCAAAACATGCCGCATCCATGACTTGCTTAGGGAGATTATTGTTTCCAAGGCTAGAGCACAGAATTTTGCAGCAATCGCTAAGGAGCAAAACATGTCTTGGCCTGAAAAAGTACGACGTATATCAGTGCATAACACCTTGAAAAATGCACAGCATAGCCTGGTTGTCCCAAAGCTCCGTTCTCTATTCATGTTTTGCGGCATGGATTCTGAAAATGAATCTTCAAAACTTATACTCTCTTCTGGCCACTCTCGGCTGCTCAATGTGTTAGACCTGCAAGATGCACCTTTGAAGCAATTCCCAAAACAGGTAAGCAACCTCTTCCTTTTAAAGTATCTAAGCTTGAGGAATACCAAATTAAAAAATATTCCAAGCTCTATCAGGAAGCTCAGATACCTTGAGACATTGGACCTTAAGCAAACTCATGTCAGTAAATTGCCGGCTGACATTCTGGAGCTCAAAAAGCTCCGCCACCTCTTGGTTTATCGTTATGAAAAGGACCCCAATTCTGCTAGTCACTTTAAATATGGTTTCAAGGCCATGAAAAGAATAGGATGTCTACAGTCCTTACAAAAGCTATGCTTCATAGAGTCACATCAGTATGGCAAACATATAATGGAGGAACTTGGACGACTCCGACAACTGAGAAGGTTGGGCATTATAAAGTTCAGAACAAGAGATGGGAAGGCCCTATGTTCTTCCATTGAAAAGCTGAAGAACCTTCGAGCCTTTTCTTTGACTGCAGTACACAAAAATGAGATCGTCAATATGCAACACTTGACTTGCCCACCTCAGTTTCTTCAACGGCTATACTTGAGAGGACGTTTAGAGAAGCTCCCTGACTGGATATCTTCACTCCAAGGTTTGGTCAAGCTATGTTTAAGGTGGAGCCGATTAACTGGTGACCCACTTTTTCCTCTCCATCATTTACCAAATCTTGTGCATCTTGAATTCATTCAGGCTTTTGATGGAGAGAGCCTGCTATTTAAGGCAGGAGGGTTTCAAAGGCTCAAGTTCTTGGGTCTAAATAAGTTAGAGCGACTGAAAACGGTAGCTGTGGAAAAGGGAGCACTGCCTTGTCTTGAAAAGCTAATCGTTGAGGACTGTGGATTACAGCAGGTTCCATCAGGCGTTGAAAATCTAACTACTCTTAAATTACTGGAGTTCCTAAAGATGCCTAACAATTTCATATCGTCGCTTCATCTTTTTGGTGGCGAAGATAATTGGAAAGATTCACACATGCCAGAGGTTTACTTCACTGGTTCTGAAGATGCCATTACCGATGATGTCTACTCCTTAGAGAATTTCAGAAAGAGACAAAACTGCCTCAGGCTTGAAGCTGGAGTGAAGAGACAAAAGCATGAATGGAAGTTCTAAACAGCTATTCACTGTAAATAAACAAATAATGGGCTTACTGCTATTTGCATCTTTTGCTTTCTGCATAAGTATTATCCTTCCTCGCAGTAAATAAGAAATCTACTGTAATTTAGTGTCTGTTTATGCCCCATATTTTGTTTTACTCTCTTGTATCATTCTCTCCATTTGTTGAATAACATAGTGAATTAATCAATCACAAATGAAAGAACTTTGTTATGCGGTTTCGCACAATTTTTTTAGCTAGAACGATGAGTATAAATTCGACCAACAAAATTACAGCGCATAAAAGAGGGGGGAAAAACCAAAATCCAAATACTATTCTTAATCAACCAAACCAAACAGAGTCCAAGTTTTCACATAGTCAAAATTATCCCACCAAAAAGGACATAACTGTACACAATTCTTGAACTATGCAGCTCAAATTTCAATGTGGGTACACTTGCCATTTTCAAAGTAGTGGGCTTTCTGGAACCATGGGGAATGTTAAGAAGCCTTTGAGTTCCTGGTGAAAGAAATCCGGAAGATCCCTCGTCTACAATACCAATGACGGCGAGAAGAGGGCCGGACGGTGTCAATTTATGATATTTTGCTTCTATTTTGCAGGAAAAAAGTATCACAGAGGTGAAGAATACAGAGAAGATCAAGAGGGAAGAAGAAAGCTTGGTTTACAGGCCAAGCAAGTCTGCCCTTACAGGACCTGCCTTGGCCCAAGGTGTGGGAGGTAAGTCGCGGGTCGTGCGACATTGACGGTCTAAGAGTTGGCACAAGAGTTAACCTGATTCAGACAAAAGGTTGCTCAAGGCTGGATAATGCACAAAGGAACCCGTTTTAGGGCTCGACCTCATGATCTCTTGTCTAAGTCTACCAACCAACCAACACCTCAACCGCCAAGTCATATGTCCCGAGGGCAGGGAAGAAGAAAGCTTATTGAACGGCTAAAAGCTTAAGTACAAGACCATGCCAAAGGTTACATAACTGATTTGACAATCCAAATACAAATTTGAAATAAAGGGTTTTGCTTAAAATAAAATATTACATAAAAAATTAACTAACTCCAAACAAATATGAAGTCCAAATATCAAGCCCATATTTGGAGGAGAAAAGCCTTAAAGAAGTCCAAAGTCCTTATAGACCAAATCAGGAAAACGAGATAGTTTTATTGGAGAAGACAAATAAGAATACCTATAAAGAAATACGGTATGCTTGGAGATCACCTTCGCCTATCTAACGTCCCTCTCAAGATGGACGTGTTCGATTTGATTGAATAGGTTCAACTTGTCGATGAGATTCTACAGGTGATAAACATGGACTAGTTTCGTGAGGAAATCTCCTAATCGGTCTGCAGACTTGAGGTATGTCAATTTTAGGAGGCCATCTCGAGTTTTATCTCTGGTAAAGTGCAAATCGATTTCTATGTGCTTGATCCTCTCATGGAAGACCAGATTGTTAGAAATATGGATTGTGACTTGATTATCGCAGCCTTAAACCATGGGTCTCTCAACTGGTATATTCAATTCTTGAAATAGACTTAAAAGTCAGTTTAGTACACATGTTATGAAAGTTATGACACAGTATTCTGCTTCAGTAGATGACCTTGATATAGTTTGTTGTTTCTTCGATTTCCACGGAATAAGAGTTTGACCTAGTTGAACACAATATCTAGTAACAGACCTTCTAGTATCCATACATGAGACCCAATCCACATCACAAAAATGATTGAACCTGCAAAATGTTAGTTCTAGGATACAAAATGATTGAACTTGCAAAATGTTATCAACTGTGCCTTTTGAAGTATATTAGAACTTTATGTGTTGCTTGAAGGTGTTTATCTGTTGGTTGTTTCATGAACTGACTAAGAGTGTTTACAGCGTAGGTTGTGTCTAGTCTAGTTAAGATTAGATACATAAGTCTACATACCAATCTTTTGTATTGCATTTGATAGTCTACTAATTTTTCTGAATTGACTGAAAACTTAACATTTGCAACAGTAGGACCAATACTAGATTTGGCATTAGTGAAAGAAGTATCTTTTAATAAGTCCATAATATATTTTCTTTAACAAAGAGTAATCCCAAATTCTAGCTAGTCAACTTCTAATCCTATAAAATATTTAAGTTTTCCTAAGTCTTTTATTTTGAAACAATTTGCTATGTATTGTTTTACTTGGTGAATCAAGTTAATGTCATTTCCTCCTAGAGCCATGTCATCTACATAGTAGTAAAAGCATTATCTTATTATCTTGATGATAGAAAAATAATGAGTAGTCTGCCTTGCTTTGTTTAAAACCAAAAGCTATTAAGGCCTTAGAGTATTTGTCATTCCATTGCCTAGAAACCTGTTTTTAAACTGTATATAGATTTATTTAGTTTGCAGACTTGATTGGCACTAGATTTTTCATAGCCTAGAGGTAATTTCATGTAAACCACTTCTTCTAAATCTCCATTTAGGAAAGCATTATAGACATCCAAATGATGAATGTGCCAATTATGCGTGTTAGCTAAGGCAAACAATACTCTAACAATGGTAATCTTTACTATGGGGGAAAAGGTTTCAGTGTAATCAAAGCCTCACTTTGATTGAAACCCTGTGCCACTAATCTAGCCTTACGGTCTCAACTGTCCCATCTGCATTATATTTGATCTTATATATTCATTTAGACCCAATAGCCTTCCTACCAACTAGTAAATGAGCTAATGTCCATGTGTTGTTATTCTTCAAAGCTTGCATTTCTAAATCCATAGCATGAACCCAATTTCTATCCTTCAAAGTTTCTCTGTAATGCTTAGGTTGTGTATGAACATAAATTTTTACAAAAAAATGCTTGTATGATATGTCATAATCACATGCATGATGAATATGATATATCACAAACATAATCTTTCAAATATGCTAGTCTCTTTTTTACTATTGTATTTGTGATGTTTGTGTTTTGAGATGGTTCAAGAACTTTCGAAGTTCCTGGAACATTGTCACTTGAAGTTTCTGAACTAGCGATGTGATTAGTTTGAAAAAGGAATTCATTTTCATAAAAAAAACTATATCTCTAGCTATGAATATTTCATAATTTTCAATGTCAAGTAGGTTATATCCTTTAGTGCGTATGGGATATCCTATAAATATAAATTTTCTAGTTTTATCTTGAAACTTAGACCTAAGTGGCTTATTGTTTTTAGCTAAGCAAAAACATCCAAATACTTTTAGATCCTTATAGTTTACAAAAAAAAAGTATATAATATCTCATAAGGAGATTTGTGATCCGACACTCTACTAGGCAATCTATCAACAAGAAAAATAGTGGTTTGAATGAAGGGGTCCCATAATTCTTTCAGTAATCCACTTTGAATCTTAATGGTCCTATCCACATTGAGAATATGTTGGTGTTTCCTATCAACAATTCCATTTTGTTGAGGGGTATACGGACATGACTTTTGGTGTTGAATTCTTTCTTCTAAATAGAATTCTTTGAATTGAAACTCAAAACCATTATCACTCCTAATAACTTGAACATTTTTTATGAAATTGAGTTTTCACATAGTTAATAAATTTTTTGATATATGACCTAGTTTGAGCTTTACTAATCATAAGGTATATCAAGTCATTCTTGAGTAGTCATCCACCATTGTTAAAAAAATACTTTTATCCCACATTTGAAGTGACTGAGTTTGGTCCCCAAATATCCATATGCACTAATTGGAAACAATATTTAATAGTAGTGTTACTAACACCAAAAGGCTTTCTAGTCATCTTGCCCATTTTACATTGTTTGCAATCACCAAAAACTATTGAAGGTACATCACTAATTAGCTTAGAAACTACTCCAGAAAAGTGTCGTAGTCTCTTGTGCCATGTTTCCTGATTGACAGTAGCATTAATAAAATGTGTTGTCTTCTTGTGTCCAGTGTTTTCAAATGCAAAAACGTAAAGTGAGGCGTAATTGCCTCTACAAGGCGAGGCGTAAGTTTTTCAGTTATAAATATTTTAAATTCATATATATATATATATATAACTTATAAGAAGTCATTTCTATTCAAATTAAACAAGCATAGTAGTCACAAAAGTCATAATTAATACAAACATCCACATAATTAAAAGTTAAAAACTGACAAAGTTCATCAAATATCACGTCATTAAAATTTAAAAGTAGTCATTTTCATCCATCTCATCATCATTTTGTTCTTCCTCCATCATAATCAATTCATCACGAGTAGGCCCTTTCATGTTTGTGCAAGGTACAACTTTAACATATGCTTGGCTTTCATCCTCTTCAGTTTCACGAAGAGGTTGCAATCTTGATGATTTTTCTTTGCCCCTATCATCTCCATTTCCACCTTAAATATTAACAAAAAAATTAATTAAATTGTATAGAAAGTGTGTTTAATGATTTATTTCATAACTTAACATTTTAACCTACCTTGATTTTTCTCTTTGTAGTGGTTAAAGACTTTCTTGCATAGACTAATGCATTCAACTTTTGATACTCTAGCCTATTTCTTTTTTGGTATGGATCTAATGTACAAATTTATAATTAGATAAGCTTTATGTAAATATAATTAATGCAAGATTAGAAATTAAGAATCATACCTCTGCAAAGCTACTACAATTTCTCTCACAATTTGATGCACTACAAGTGAGGCTAAGCACACAAATAGCAAAGCGTTGCAATTCGAGAGTTTTGCCACCAAAACACCCCCACTAATCAGCTATACCAAAATAATAAAATAGTGAGACATTTATTTAATGTTACGGTGTCGATGTCGATGTCATCACTTAGAATTCTAAAGTTTTAAATTAAAGAATGATTTTTTAAAGTACCTAGAGAGCGTAACTTTCTAGAATCAACGACCACTCTGCTTTAGAAATTTCCCCTAGCATGGTACATATCCAACTGGATATCCGCTGTCAAACTATCTTCATATGAAAATTATCCTATCCATGCATTCATATAATCCTTGTCTCACTTCTTCAACATTAGAAAAATGCACATCATATCGTAAAGACTGATTAAGGTAATATCCAGCAGCATGCAAAGACTGATGAAGTTGTGGATTCCATCTTGCATCAATTCTCTTCAAGATTTGACCATATTTCTTTATGTTGTTTCCATAGTTTATTTGAATTTTCTCATTTGCTTTGTCCATCGATTCATAAATAAAACCCATGACAGGTCTCTTTTTTGAATCAACCTCTCTCAAAACACTAACAAGTGGACCAGCACTCTTGATACAATAAACAACATTACCCTAAAATTGCCCATCGTGCAATATAATTCCACAACACTTCATGCCATCTGGCTGCTTTGCCCAAGTACTAGAACCCACTTCTCTGAACTAAACAAAGACATTAGAGCTTGTTTTTGCTTCTACAAGCTCTGT
The DNA here is from genome assembly GCA_963580455.1 of Euonymus europaeus. Lineage (NCBI taxonomy): Eukaryota > Viridiplantae > Streptophyta > Magnoliopsida > Celastrales > Celastraceae > Euonymus > Euonymus europaeus. Next base: position 7,201,864 of record OY756957.1, on the reverse strand, counting down.
AGTGTAAGAAAAGAGATGGCAAATCGATTCACGACTGGACAAGTGATTATTTGGTTATTCGTATGAAATCTCATCAATGCTAACACCCAAGAATGACCATATATGACCTTCACAACCGTCTTGCCCTTTGCAATTTTCTCATCAAAGATCTTTATCTTTGAAATCTCCTCCAACATCAAATCAATGCAATGGACAGCACAAGGAGTCCAATATAACCTCACTCTCTTCTCCATAAGCTTCTTTTTCGCATACACATAATTTCTAGCATTATCAATAAGAATTTGCAAAACATTATCTTCACCAACTTCGTCAACAACCTGATCAAGAAACTTGAACATCAAATCTCTACTTTGAATCCAATCAGAAGCATCCACTGATTTCAAAAACCAAGTACCAGTTGGGCTATTCACCATGAAATTAATCAAGCATCTAATTTTCTCATCTAACCAACCATCTGACATTATAGAGCAACAATAGTCTTGCCATGCCCTCATATGCCCCGCCTTAAGCTTGTTAATGTCCTCTGCCTATTCTTTTAGCAACCATATCTTCATTTCATGCATAGAAGACAGCTTGAACTCGAGGCCAAAGTTACCAACACTCTCAAACATAGGAATCCAATAAGGATCATTGACAACATTAAAGAAAAATGCTTTGGAGAAACATAATCTTGCAATTTTTCGACAAGCCTCCCTCATTTCTTTCTTTTTCCATTGGCTATTGATTTTAGCTTGTGTTGATTTTGAAGTTGTGAAATATTTCATAGGCCCCCTCACCCTAGGATGTGGAACATGGGCACCACTAACATTCTACATAACACTATCACTCGCACTACCAGTCCCACTTCTAGCCATCCAAATCTCATCAATTGTCTCTCTTTGCATTTGTTTCTAAACTTTCAATTTCTGCAGGGCAATTTGACATTTCAACACCACATATTTAGGAGCAATTTGCAAATCATAATTCCTGAATAAGTGTCTGCTACATGATTCTTCAGACGCGTAATAATTCCACTACATGTGTGATCTCAAAATCTACATTTGAAATATTTCTCATTCGGAACCGTCTTCATATAATCCAAAGAAAAATCATTTTTTTGGTCTCTTTTATTAGCCATTTGTTAAGCCTCTTCACAAACAAAAAAACACAAACAACAAAAAGTATCATTCTTTTATTACCCATTTGTTTAGCCACTTCTTAACATCTTTTCTGCAGTTTCAACGTGGTAACTTGGTAAGCACTAACTAAGCAGTACATCAAAATTATCAAAAAATTAACCAAAAGTGCTTCAAAATTATCAACCAAATAATCATAAAAATTAGCCAGAATATTTAGTCTCTACAGAGAGGGGAAAAATAGAGTAACAAGTGTGCCTAAGAAGCGAGATCAGAACAGCAACTTGAGTGGGGGTCACGACTTGTGAGTGCGAGGCCATAGGAGAGTGCAAGACCAGAACCCCGCGTCCAGATGAGATTCACGAGTGCGACCACCACCATAAGAGCCTTGGGAGTCATGACCAGAATTAAAGATTAGATTTTTGACCTAAACCCAGGAGAAGAGAGTTGCGCAGTGAAGATTAAGAGAGGAAAGCGTGTTTTTTTATTTTAAGTTGTCCCAAAAATGTTGAAACACTGTAGTTTAATTTAGAATCAACCCAAAAGGTGCGCCTTTCATCACGCCTTAAGCCTTCAGCGTTTCTACATTTTTTGAGCAAAAATGTACGCATATGAGGCGTTGCCCACTCTGTATGCCTCTGTGCGTTTTCCCTTTGATTCGCCTCAACACACGCCTAGAAAACTTCTTTCAAAAGATTTCTCGTGTCCATCCCTTTCTCTAGCCAAAAGGTATAGGTCTCTATCAATCATTCCCAAGCCGATCTTCTTGGATGTGAGAATTTCCTGCATTTCACATTTATTATTTATGAATAACATAGAATGTTGACCACTTTTGGTTAATTGACCGATTGAGATTAGATTAAAAACAAAGGTATGCACAAATAAGACCTTTTCTAGGATCACATCCTTACTAATTTGAACCTATCCTATATGCATTATGGCATGTTTTTTACCATTAAGAATATAAACATAAGCATGTTATATGGCATAGCATGATGTAAAAAGCGTTTTGTCACATACAAAATGATTTGAGGCTCCATTGCCAATCAATCATTTATGCAATGATTTAGAATGTGTGTTAGAGAATGTACCTGTTACTGAGGCAACAATAACTTCTCCTCCACTGTTGAGTTTTTGTTGAAGAAAAGCTAGCAATTTTTGGCATTGTTCAACATTGAAATAAACTCTGGTTTGATCAGAAGCTACATTCATCTGATTGATTGAGTGAGCTTTTGCAGTGGAATTGTTTTGATTATTGTATCTTTGCTTCTTGGAATGAGGGAAACCATGAATCTTGAAACATTTATCAACTGTGTGATTTGTCAATTTGAAGTGAGTGCAAAATATACCTGTCTTGGTTCCTTTTTGCTTATCATAGTCACTACTTTTGTTGTTCTTGTTTTGCTGGACCTTATCACCATGGCTTCATTCGAAGGCCCTATACCTGGATTAGTCACCTTTTGCTTCCACTATTTTTGGAGGATAATGTCAAAAGCCCTTGTAGGGTTTGGAATTTAAGTAATCAGTAATATCTAGCTGCTAATACTACCGTAGACATCGTTTAAACCCATTAGGAATTGCATAAGTTTTCCTTCTTCACTTTTGACCATATTTTCTTGATGAGTCTATTAGGAAATGACACATTTTAGAGCTTTAATATTCTTGCATTTCTTCCCACAGTAATTTGATCTTGTAATAGTATTCTATAACTGTTTGATTTTTCTGCTTAATTGTAGTCAATTCTCTAAAAATTTCGAAAACTCTAGCTTCATTGATGATTGAATATCTCCCCTTGAGCTCCGTCCAAAGTTCTGCTGCAGATCTTCTGGCAGAAATGCTAGATAGAATTTATGGCGAAACACAATTTGTGGTCCATGATTTTAATTATCAAATTGTTGGCTTGAATCCACAGTTGATAATTTTCATCCTCTATCTCTGGTAGAGGCAATGAACCAATAATGAAACTAAGTTTGTTCCTGGCTTCAAGTGTTGTTTTTAAGTTTTTACTCCAAATATGATATTTTGTACCATTGAGTTCAAGAGTGACTAGCTTGGTAATAGTAAAGTCACCTAGAACAAAATTGTAAGGATTTTTTTATAGGGAAAATTTGGTTTTGAACTGTTATATGATGTTTCTACAGGTGGTTGATAGTAGGATTGATACATGGATGGTGTTTGCAAAAGAGGTGGTGTGTGGGTATATACCAGTGGTGTTGAAGTCAATGGAGGAGTTCAGAAATAGTGGGCAAAAAAAAAGGAAAAGGAAATGGTGGTCTAGTAGTAGATGTAGAAGGTGCATTTGAGAAAGGTATGTTTTGCATACCCCTAATGTATTGGTCAGCCTCTGGTAAGACATGTGAAACCCTTGGGAATTCTAATTGATCTACAATTGGAGGAGTCACTTGTGCCTCTGATACCATGTCAATTTATGATACTTTGCTTGTGTTTTGCGAAAAAGAAGAATCACAGTGGAGAAAAATATAGAGAAGATTAAAAGAGAATAAGAAAGCTAAAAAGAAACTATCTTATTCAACTTAACCTTATGAACTGCTAAAAGCCTATATAAATACAAGACCATGTAACCAACAGTTATATAACTGATTTGACGGCCGAAGTACAAACTTGAAATAAAGGGCTTTGCTTAATATAAGTATTACATAAAAGGTTAGCTATACCCAAACAAATATGAAGCATAAAGATCAAGCCCATATATGAAGGAGAAAATCCATAAGGAAGTTGAAATTCGTTGTAGACCAAACCAGAAAAACACAATAGCTTTACTGGAAAAGACAAAGAACACCTGGAAGAAGATACGCTACGCCTAGAGATCGATTCACTTGTCTAACAAACGGGGACGACATCAAGTCCGAAACACCATAGCCAACAAATGTGATGATCACCTAAGTCTTTAAGAGAAATATGAGAGTTCGCCAATATCTTTAAGAGAAAGGCATTAGACAGAACTGTGATGATCCTGTCAAGTAAGGATTTATTAGAGAAACCAGTGTCCTCATTGAATGATGCATTAGAGTAGAAAACTCATCCTGCATAGCATGTTTCTAGTGAGAGTCTAATAAGGTAGCTTTGACTGATCGAGGTTCAAGCATATTGGGCAAAAGATGAAGAGTGGTTAGATTTAAATTTTTTGGTTTAAAGATTTAGTTCATTGATTTGCTAGTCATAGAATGAGTGCGAGTGGATGGAGAAGAGAGTAGCAACTAAATTTGTTTCGATAGGCATGGGTATGGAAAGAGGAGCGGTTGAAATAGTAGTTGAAGCTGACTTATGGGTGGTAGGCAAAGCTAAAGCTAAAGCTAACTCAGTGGGGATAGGCAAAGCTAGTGTAGAAGTAGAAGAAGGGCGATTGAGCACAATAAAAGATGTTGGTATGGAAGAGGTGGGCATTGTGGAGTCAGAATATAATGAAAAGGATGAACATGCAATATCAAATACTGACGGGTTTTACCCAATCGCAAGTGTACGTGTCGTGGGACAGTATAAAAGAGAGCGGGGTTGAATCTACAGGGACCTTATCAATCACCAAACAAACAAAATAGCAATAATAATGCAGAAAATTCAGATTGCAATAAACAATTAAAATAAGCTAAAATTGGATAAATAAATATGGATGAGATCTAGCTTGGGTTGGTGTTGTTCTTCTAATTTCACTAAGTATCACAATTTCAATACGCAATCACACAATTTAAAGACTTAACGTTGTCAATCAGAAGACCTTGGTCGGGCTCTCCTAACTAGACTTTCCTAAGCAACGACTCTGGCTTTGGTCCAGCCCAAAATCTTTTCTTATCAGAGGAGTCTTGGTTGGCGTACCCTAAGAATTTCCAAAGACAAGCATATGAACGAGAAAGTCGACAATCGCACAACCTTAAGCGTTGGTGTACCACATAATCAATTGTGTTCACAATTCCCAAATCTGGATCCTATGCAGATTCTTGTTACTTCATCAAACACCGGGTATGGATCAGCCGAATGTGTTTAACTAACAATTCCTAATATTATGATGGTGATCAAGCAAGCATAATAATAAGAAATCAACAATAAACTCAGAGAATCAATGAATTAAATATAGTGTAATCATCCATGAAATTGGTCAACAAAGTTCAACTAGAAGAAACTAACCAAATCTCAAACTAAATAGAAATTTAGTTACATATGTTCATGATTTAATTGTATAAATAAACCAGAAATTTAGTTGGGAAAGAAGGAGATGCTCAAAAGTGTTGAAATCCTATTCCTGGCGTCTTCTCTCCCTGGTTCTGAAGTTTAGCGGCGTCCCCCTGTTTCTGGGTCGAGTTTGTTATATATTAAAACCCTACTTGCCACATCAGCACTTTAAATTACGTCACTGGCCCGCCAAAATCCGCGGCCGCAAATAGATCGCACTTTGGCTGCAGTTAGGTTGCAACATTTGCCCAGAAAACTCTTAATCTTTCATTTTTCAGCCAGCTCTCTCCTGCTCAATAAAACACTAATTGAGTAGTATTTGGACTTAAAACATCACAAATTGAGACTTTTAAAGATTGAAAATATAGGTGTATTTTGTGCCTAACAGATATAGAGGGTTAAGTTATCCTCTGCTACATGTTGAGTGACAAATACAATTTCATTCGTAATCAATTTAACTTCTTGAAGATATTCACTCATGCTCTTGCAGCCTTAGTTGTAGTGAGTATGTTGAGATTTGAGTTGAAGAATACGAGAGCGTGAAAAATTTGCAAAGAGGCTATGAACTTTTTGCCAAGCTGTGGCACTTGAGCTGACTTCACCAATAAGTGGCAATACAACACCATCATACCACTATTGCATGAAGAATAAAACTGTTCTGACTTCGTCAAAGATTTAACACTTATTATTTATGTTACATCATAGAAATCCGATATACGAGTCTGTTAGGATTTAACAAATTTGTTCTCCTTAGAGTTTAACACTTATTCAATATGATTCTTCTCCATTAACGAACATAATCATAATCATAAACAAATATATATTTTTATTTGAATGGAAGACTTTCCATAAAGCAAAAATAATAATATGAAAAAGAAAAAGAAAAAGAAAGAAGAGGTTTGATTAAAGTTGTCAACTAGATCGCAAATGATGTTCAGTTTAAATAGTCTAAGTACATGTATTAACAATTGTTACCTTAAAATATATATATATATATATATATATATATATAAAGGACAAGATTTGCTCGTGTATCGAATTTTCGTTATATAACCTAAACAATAATTGTTAAACCCTAAGGGGAACGAAATCGCTAAACTCTAAGGGGCTCGTGTATGCTCAGCATACTTGATTTCCATATACGATATGGAATGATTTTTCGTATTTTAAAGGAAATTTATGTAATTTAACCAATAAAAAATTAACTTAATTAGAAGAAAAAAACAGACTTAATTACAAATAAATTTAAATGAGTGAGTTTACCTTTAATAAGTCTCATAAAATAAACATACCTATACTTTTACCTAATTTGGATATCTTATGGATCACAAATTTCTTTGCAACTTCTTCTTTTTGCAGATGATTTGATCCAATGCCATTATTGACATCAAGACAAGATCAAATCTTTTACTCCTAATTTCTCAGAAGGCTATGAGAATCATGTAAGCTATCTCGATCGTGTTCTCTTTCTGCGAAAGTTCAGTGGGAATTGTTCTAGTCAAACCCATTTTTGAAGCCTTTATTTTCATTATGATGGTGATAATGGGAGGCCAAGCTAAACACAACATATTGTGTCAAGGTGACAACAATGTAACAGTTATGCTCGTGTATTATGCCAGAGAAATTTCAAAGAACTGTATCTAGGACAACCGCTGTTATAAGCAACTGTCCAAATATATTTATGTGTGTTTGCAGGTGTTGAGGAAGGATACGGGAGCATAGTGATAAAAAAAAAAGGATACGGGAGCATTTTAATAGAAAAATGTGTTTTCTATGTTGCATAGTTTCCTTTCCACTAGGGCGATAGCCTGATGGTGAATTTTTTTGGGACAAAATTCTAAAGAGTCAAAAAATTCAAACTTGAATTCGATTTTCACTAAAATTAATACCTTTGTGAGAACTCGCTAAGTTTTGATTCAACCGCCCGAGTGGGCACTTATTTTTGAATTTCCAAAAAGAATAAATTTGTATTATGTTGGTTACCAAAAAAAAGTTTTCCTTCCCTCCCCAACCCTGTGAATATTCTACTAAAGCATAGAGTCAGGCAATTTTGCTGAGTTCATGAGTTAAGGTGGCACTGACTTAATTATGATTATCTTGTTAACCATAAAAGTTGAAATGTATTTTATTGTCGATTGGTCTGTTTATTTTTTAAACACTCATGAAGGATGCTTGCATTAATGACCAAAATAATTTTTAATTCACCAAGTGGTAAGTAGTAAAAGTAATCAATGGTAACATAAAAGGCCAACTGACTTTTCAACTGTTTTCTTTCTTCAGCATTGCATCATGAAATATTCTTGCCTAGAAAGTAACAGAATTTCCAACTTTCCTGGAATAAGATTAAAAGGATTTTCCTTGTTCACATGTCCTCACAGTCATCATGAAAGTGAAAGCTTCAAGAGTTTTGACTTCAACAATCTCCACAAGAAACTGTATGGAAAGAAAGAAAGAAAGTTGTGAGAATTGATCCTGGTTTACCATATCTTTCTCCAATATGCTCGACGGATCTTCCTTCGCCAATTTGAGTGTCATTTTATAGTGGAAAACATTGGTAGATGGGATCGACAGCACGGAAAAGAAAATGCAGGTTGGATTTCAATCTCCATTGCTAGATTTCTGCTTGCTTGGTTACTTCATCTGCACTGTCAAGAAGATACATAGAAAGTTCATCAACTATTAAAAATATATAAAATTAAACAGAAACAGAAACTTTGCCGATGGAGCAGAGTAACTTACTTACACTCGCAAGCAATGAAGTCATCAAGACAGTGGGAAATTAAGAATTCATGATGAATACAATAGATAAAGCTGCAGAAAGAGACTATATAAGTGGACTGGCAGAAGAGAAAATACAGAGTTAAGCAGTAAGAGAGAATCCGGCATTCTATCAAGTCTTAACCAAGTGGAAGCTCGACTTTGAAATTCTCTTAATGATCTCCTGTTCTCAAAACTCTATCTTGAATCACATCCCATAGAAGGAAAAGATAACAGTAACGAAGATACGTGCATAATAGGTACGGTTTAATATATTCCACTCTTCAGTTTTGCATTGAATTGCATGTCTGTGTTTCAAGGACCTTGTTAATTGAATTGTTTAAAAGTTTCAGAAGATCTTTCAGGAAAATGGCAGAAGCTGCTGTGAATTTTCTACTCAAGAAGCTTACATCCTTACTTGAAGATAAAGTGCATCCACTGAAAGGGGTCCGCGAGGAAGTTGTGTACATCAGAGATGAATTTGAGCACATGAAGGCTTTTCTAAGAGTTGCAGACGCAAAAGAAGATACCGACCTTTCCCTGAAAGTGTGGATAAGGCAAGTTAGAGACGTTGCTTATGACATTAAAGATGTTCTTGATGAACACAGGGTTCGGCTACCAAATAACCTATGATACCTGGACTCGTCGTTTGACCCTGCCGTACTGGTGTCGACACGACACGACGCCAGTGCTGGTATGGGATCTGTGTCCGATCCGGCTGTTTTCATCTTGGACGCGGCATTCTTGCTCACAGATCGATCACAGACAAAGTTTTGGAACGCCACCTCACCACTCCCCTTCACCCTTCTCACAGAAGCAACCGAAACATGGAGAACTCACCATGACAAGGGCTTGCAATCTCTCTACGAGAAGCTCCTTCTAGTATGCAGATTGCAGAGTTCAGACCATTTGAAAAGAAATCTCTCATACATAAATCAGACCTGGTGTGGCTCTACCTTCAACCTTACTTGAAATCCCCACAGGTCTCGGGCGATGGAGGAGTCTTCCTTATACTCCGAGCCTCGACTTTCTTTGTTGATCGTAATTCTTTCAGGGCTAAGGGCAGCGGCTTCCACTTCTTCAGCCATTGTGGCTACTGGCTTTGTTCATGAACAATGGCAGGCGGCTAGGGTTTGGTTATGTTTTGAGATTTTTGGGTGACAGTGACTCACTGACACAGTAACTTAATTACGGATTTACTGTGATAGAATGAGTGGTTGACTTTAAGTTTGTGGTTGCTAAAAATTAAACAATTTAATATTATTTGGAGAATCAATCTCCATGACTCCACATTGTTCTAGAAGATAATTTTATTTTTTAAATTTTAATTTTATTTGAATTCAATCGATTGATCACATGACCTTTAGTCTCACACCTCACACCATGACATCACCATTTTGACTTGTAAAATTGGAGACTTGGAGTTATTAAATTTAAAAAATTTAAATAAATAATGATAAAAAATGTAAATAAATATAATCCAACTCAATTTTGGGCAAATAAAAAAAATACGAAATCATAATTTTTTTCTACTTTTTTAATGAGAAATTTTTATATGAATTTTTTTATTAAAAAATTTAGAAAAGAAATTATAAGAAATTACAATATATGAGTTTTAAGGTATTTAATATTCAAATATATAATTCATAGCTTAAATACTCTAATGAAAATTAGTACATTCAATTATTTGTTTGAGAAAGAAATTTCAATAAAACAGCAAATAAATTACATTGTCAGACATTCTCTTTGAATTATTTTACAGGTCTATAATATACCAGATCTATATATGAAATTAAAGAGTACTTCTCATATGATGTATATGATATATGGCATGATATCATATTTATATGGTCAATGAATCACATAAAGGGATCAGTCACACACTCACACATCATTTTTAATGAAATATAAAATTTTATACTATTAGGAATTTAGGATCTAAGAATTAGGAATTTCAAGTATATACTATATTGATAGTAGTTTACTAATGAACTATATTATTATTATTCATGATCAAAGTACATTGTATAGAATACTATAGTTTTAGTGTATAACGTTATACGTTAACACCTTGTAAGTGATATTATATTATGCATCATCATGTATAAGAATCACCTTTCGATAAACTTATATTATAAGTTTTTATATATGATAAATTATAAATTACATTATATAAGTTTCAAGGATTTTAATATTTTAATAACTAATTTATAGCTTAAATATATATGTCCTCCCTCGGAAAATTATATAGTTTTCTAATTTATAACATATCACAACTATATAATAATTTAATTGTATTTTATAAACATGTCAAGTTTCAAACAAAGAGATGACACTTGCTAGTTTTTTTTTTTTTTTTAACCAAAGGAGGGGAGACCCCAAGATACAACTCAATCAAAATATCACGTTGTCTTCTAGTGGATAAAGAGATGACACTTACTAGTTCACGTTGTCTTTATCCACTAGAAGACAACGTGATATTTTGATTGAGTTGTATCTTGGGGTCTCCCCTCCTTTGGATAAAAAAAAAACTAACAAGTGATCAATCGATTGAATTCACATAAAATTAAAATTTAAAAAATAAAATTATCTTCTAGAACAATGTGGAGTCATGGAAATTGATTCTCCAAATAATATTAAATTGTTTAATTTTTAGCAACACTTGAAGCCAACCACTCATTCTATCACAGTAAATCAGTAATTAAGTTACCGTGTCAGTGAGTCACTGTCACCCAAAAATCCCAAAACATTGTGTAACCAAACCCTAGCCGCCTGCCATTGTTCATGAACAAAGCCAGTAGCCACAATGGCTGAAGAAGTGGAAGCCGCTGCCCTTAGCCCTGAAAGAATTACGATCAACAAAGAAAGTCGAGGCTCGGTGTATAAGGAAGACTCCTCCATCGCCCGAGACCTGTGGGGATTTCAAGTAAGGTTGAAGGTAGAGCCACACCAGATCTGATTTATGTATGAGAGATTTCTTTTCAAATGGTCTGAACTCTGCAATCTGCATACTAGAAGGAGCTTCTCGTAGAGAGATTGCAAGCCCTTGTCATGGTGAGTTCTCCATGTTTCGGTTGCTTCTGTGAGAAGGGTGAAGGGGAGTGGTGAGGTGGCGTTCTAAAACTTTGTCTGTGATCGATCTGTGAGCAAGAATGTCGCGTCCAAGATGAAAACAGTCGGATCGGACACAGATCCCATACCAGCATCGGCGTCGTGTCGTGTCGACACCGGTACGGCAGGGTTTGTCGGTACGGCTGGGTCAAACGACGAGTCCAGGTATCATAGGACTGCAATACACAAAAATGAGGTTGTCAATGCCCTCCTCAGTTTCTTCAACGGCTATACTTAAGAGGACGTTTAGAGAAGCTCCCTTACTGAATATCTTCACTACAAGGTTTGGTCAAGCTATGTGTAAGGTGGAGCCGATTAACTGGTGACTCACTTTTTCCTCTCCATCATTTACCAAATCTGGTGCATCTTGAATTCATTCAGGCTTTTGATAGAGAGAGCCTGCTATTGAAGGCAGAAGGGTTTCAAAGGCTCAAGTTCTTGGGTCTAAATAAGTTAGAGTGACTGAAAACGGTAGCTGTGGAAAAGGGAGCACTGCCTTGTCTTGAAAAGCTAATCGTTGAGGACTGTGGATTACAGCAGGTTCCATCAGGCATTGAAAATATAACTACGCTTAAATTACTGGAGTTCCTAAAGATGCCTAGCAATTTCATATCGTCACTTCATCTTTTTGGTGGCAAAGATAATTGGAAGGATTCACACATGCCAGAGGTTTACTTCACTGATTGATTCTAAAGATGGCATTACGGATGATGTCCACTCTTTAGAGAGTTTCAGAAAGGGAGAAAACCTCTTCAGGCTGGAGTAAAGAGACAAAAGCATGAATGGAAGTTCTAAATAGCTTAAAGATTCACTGTAAATAAACAAATAATGGGCTTACTGCTATTTGCATCTTTTACTTTCTGCATAAGTATTATGCTTCCTCACTGTAAATAAGAAATCTACTGTAATTTAGTTTCTTCTTTTACTCTCTTGTATCATTTTCTCCATTTGTTGTGATAAAATTAATCCTGTTATGGCTACCAAATAAAGAAGAACGTAGTGAATTAATCAATAACAAATGAAAGAACTTATTTATGTGCTTTCGCACAATTTCTTGAGCTAGAATGACGAGTATAAATTCGACCAACAAAATTACAGAGCATAAAATAGGGGAAAAAACCCAAATCCAAATACTATTCTTCATCAACCAAACCAAACCGAGTCCAAGTTTTCACATGTTAAAAATTATCCCAACAAAAAGGAATAACTGCACTATGCAGTTCAAATTTCAATGTGGGTGCACTTACCATTTTCAAAGTAGTGGGCTTTCTGGAACCATGGGGAATGTTAATAAGAAACCGTTGGGTTCCTCGTGAAAGAAATCCGAAAGAACCCTTGTCTATACCAATGACGGCGAAAAGAGGGCCGGACGGACGGGAAACACATCCACTCTGAAACAACGCAGCCGGCGACTCAAGTGGAAGGTGAAGCGAACCAGTGAGTGAGTGAATGAGGCAAACTAAAGCCCAAGTATTGACTTCTGAGTGGCTTAGGTGATGGGTCCTTACTCAGTTACTCCTTTGTCGGAAGGAATTAATGGGCTCATTAAGATTAGAAAGCCCAATTCTATTTTACATTTGATGGGCCAATAATTAGGTCTCAAAAAGAAGTAACAAAAAGGCCCACTAACTTAAAGTTATAAAAACCCGATTCACCGATTTTTGCAGTCTAAAACCCTTCATAAAACCTCCCTCTCCGGCTTCTCTGGCTCTTGTTCGCTCTGCCTCCGCCATCGCCATAGGTCATAAGCTCCAATAAGCTTCTCCTCTCAGCGAACCAGGAGCCCTAGAAAAAAGAGAAGGAGAAGAAGAATAAAATGTCTAATAATGAAGAGCTAAATGATGCGAATATGAAACGAAAGCTTGAAGAGAGCACGATCAAGGACAAGAAGAAGGAAGAAAAGAAGCAGCACCGAAAGAAAACAGATAACGGGAAGGAAAGCGAGCTCTGGGAAAGGCAAGAAGAATTAAATTCCGAAAATGGCAAAACTGGTGATGGCGGTAATGATGGTGAGGAGACGGTGGTGGTGACTGGGAAGAATTCAGAAGAGACAAAGTACACACCGCTGAAGTCCTTTCAGGATTCCAAGTTGCCAGAAAATATCTTGGGTTGCTGCAAGGATTTTAAGCGTCCATCTCCAATCCAGGCTCATGCCTGGCCTTTCTTGCTGCATGGTCGCGACTTCATTGGAATTGCGAAGACTGGTTCAGGTAGTTTTTTTGCGGATTTTTTTATTCTTCTGGATAAAGGTGCTATACAATGCAATGCTACTTTTTGGCTGTTTAATTTTCTGTAACTTTTGTATTACGGAACTTTTTATTGTTATGTAATTTTCGTGCTTTCTTTGTCACAATGTTCTACAAATTCTGGTAGCTTGTCATAGGTATGTTATGTGAACTTTGATTTGGTTTGTTGATTTGTTGTGTGTTTTTTACAGGTAAGACTTTGGCTTTTGGAGTGCCGGGGATAATGCATGTTTTCAACAAGAGAAAGGATAAAATGTCGAAGAGAGTGAATCCACTTTGCCTTGTTCTATCACCCACAAGGGAACTAGCTGATCAAGTACGTGTCTTCAAATTTTTTGGAAATTCTCTCTACAAAGTACTTGTATTTCATAAAAAAATTCCTTGTAAAAGACAGAATATCAACAACCGAACGTCTTTGAACTGATGAATGGATGCTTCTCTTATGCAAAACTTTCAAAGTTTCATAAATGTGTTATCTGGATGCATTTGTATCGCAGTGCCTACCACTTATAAATTGGGAATTGTTTGATGAACATTCAGTAGAGATGATATTATCTAATTGAGACACTCAAGTAGTTTGGAACCACTTTGCTCATCATTACTGTACCTATATGTTCTTTCAAACTAGTATGTAAATAAGTTAATCACCAAAAAATTGTCTACGAAAACTGGATCATTCTTTTACTCAAAATAGAAAGAATCCAACGTAAATTAAAAGCTATAGCCTATAGATATGCATGGGGAGAGAAAATGAAAGCTTGTAACCCACAGGAAAAGAGCCAAACACCTATAATTGACATTTACAGGTGGATGGAGGAATGGAGTGGGGGATACTTTTGGTAGCAACAGAAAGCATTATATCTAGTATCAACTGGCTCTGAATTGTTGCGACATGTTTTTAAAATAGGCACTTGTCATATTCTGTAGACTAGGAACAAGTGCCTTTTATGGCTATATCTATTTCTACATATGCACATTATTTACTGCTAATGTAATTTGTCTGCTTTTCACCCCACCTTTCCTATCATGGTACCTTTTCTTTTTCCTTCCATTAATTCTTTTGAGTTTGTTTCTTAAAGACTGATGTATGTTAGTCTTTACTTTCTGGTGATAGATTTCAAATGTTCTATGCAATGCTGGTGAGCCTTGTGGAGTGAAGTCAGTTTGTTTGTATGGAGGCACATCAAAGCGACCTCAAATTTCTGCCCTGAAGTCAGGCGTTGTAAGATATTTCTTCTTTTGTTATTGTTAATTCTATGTTTTGTAATAGTTTATAACTTTTGGTTGTAGTGGGGGGACCAATGGGGTAGTTAGTGAATTGTTGGACTGTTAAAAGTGACACTAGAGCTAAGCGATACTGATGATGATCGACAATATTGTGTATATGGAACTAGGGAAGTTTCTACTGATAGTGATTGATCATGTTGGTTTTATGGATCTAGTCTGATTCATTTCTGTTGAAAGTGAATTTTAGATACTTTGCGTGTTTTCGTTTCATAGGTATTTCAAAAACTGCATTTTGCTATCGTTTAAATTTTATTGGTTTTAATTTCTTATATACGCAGGACATTGTAATTGGAACAGCAGGTCGTTTGAAGGATCTTATTGAAATGAATAAATGCAACCTCTCTGAGGTATCTTTTGTGGTAAGGAATATTCTTATAAAATACCATTTTGGTAATTTATTGTTTTTGCTTCTTTGCTGAGTAATGAGACTATCAGAGTGTTAGGTACTTCTTCAATATGATATTATGACCTCCAGGCTCCATCTCTCCTTCAATGGCAGAAATTTCATTGGAGTGCAGCGGAACCTAATAGCCCATAGGCTATATGGGAATTTGGAAATGCTGGTACCTTAAAATTACATAGTTCACTCTAAGGAATTTTTCCTAGTTTATCATCTGAATGTGGCATCCTTGGAGTCCAGGTTTCTTTGAAACCTCCCTTTACCAACACTTGTGTTGGATGAATGTGCAAAAGCATTATGGAACCACCAAGTCCACCACTAGTCTAAATGGTTGGATTCCAATCAGCAAGTCTGAGGACACGAGTTCAAATCCCCCTCTTCCCACTAAATCTTGCCTGAAAATTCAAAAAGCATTAATAGTGCACTGGATTTGGGTTGCAGCTCATCTCCTGTTTGAAGGATTTGGTTGTCCTTTATTTGGCTGTCCTTTTTTACATATTTTTCCAATTTATCATCGAAGTATAGTAACCACGGTGGGCATAGGGTTTCAGAGATTGTGATTGGGAAACCTGCACTTGCCAACATGTGCCTTGCCCTGTAAGTTGGAATAAATTGGAAAAAAGCCAATATTGGAAAAGATGTAAGAGTTCCTTATCCTTAAACGTTTTCATGGACTAACTGATGTTATTTAGTGTCACTATCATGAGACATGTTACCCAGCATTGTAAGTTCAAGACTGATAAGGATTAAAAGCATTCAAGCAGTGGGGATGAGTAGTGATGATTTGTCTACACTGTATGATTAGTAGTGATGTGGAAAGTTAAAGAGTGTCACTTCTCTCTAGTCTCTACAAATGTGAATTGTGCATTAACATTCTGCAGGTTCTCGATGAAGCAGACCGAATGCTTGACATGGGATTTGAACCAGAAGTTCGATTCATTTTGAGCAAGACCTGTTCTGGTGTGCATCTATATTCTTCTTTTCAACGTACGCTAGTTATTTACGAATTTATTTGTTGCTATTATTGGGTAGAATAATTTCACTTAATAAAATGTGAAAAAACCGAACTCTTACTAACACAGTCACAGACAACTAAAAAATAGTGGGTAAAAAAGAAAAATAAATCATAGAAGACTATAGCTAATGCCACATAATAAAAAATAATTTGTTCTGCACACAATGATTTTCTTTTTGTATTTCTATTTTACGGTGTATAAAAGTCTCAGGTTTGTTGACGAGATCACTTCTCATATCCTGAGGAACCAGTTCTCTGATAAAATGAAAAATAAGAAATGTAAAAAACTAGTTCTAAAATTCGTTTTTTGCTGTACACTGAAATCTCTTGGTTTTCTTCTGCATTAGTTAAAGTTTATGGACTCTTCTCTGCTTATATTTCGTGCAATAGTATAGGGATCCTTTCTGGTTGGTGCCTTGTGAATATATATATTTTGCTAATCTCACCACAATAAACGAACATTTGCAACTTGAAAGTGTTATGAAAAGCGTTATACCGATTATGGCTGTACAATTAATGATATCATTATCAAATAAAATAATGATGATAAACTTGCTTTTTGTATATATAGCAAACTGCAAATAATAAGGTGTGCATAAATCTTGTGTCCCTGTAGCTCGCCAGATGGTAATGTTCAGCGCTACATGGCCAGCAGATGTTCATAGATTAGCTCAGGACTTCATGGATCCTAATCCTGTTAAGGTGTGCATTTATTAGTTTAACCATTGATGAAATTGTGAATTGTACCATATTTTCAGTAGATGCTCACATTGTCAACGACAATGTGAGTTGTGTTTTTCGGTACCTTTTGGTGCCTTTTGGTTAGTCGTATATTAGGTGATGGTTAGTCGTGTGGTAGGTGATGGTTAGTCGTGTGGTAGGTGTTGAATATGTTGTATATAAACTCAGTGTAATGGTGTTAATGAGAGAGATGAAATACAAAAACTCTTACATGGTATCGGAGGCCGAGTAAAGTCCTCACTGCTTCATCCATCTGTTTCTGGTTTTCTATTTCTGGTGCACTGTGTCACCATTCTGTTTTGTTTCTGGCTGTCTCCTACCTCCCGCAGCTCTATTTTCTGCTTCTCTATTTCTGGCTGTTCTTCCACCTCCAGCAGAAACCCAACAGGAAAAAAAAAAGAGATCGGCTGTGCAAAGAAATTGATTTCTCTGTCTCTTGATTTGTCTGGCCTCCTCGATCAGGCAACCACTGATTTGGCGACTGCGATCGACTCACCGGCCACTGAGTCTCTGCGGCTCCGGCTCTCATACCGGCGTCATCACCAGTAGAATCGCAAACTCGTGTGAAAGGTTGACCTGCAAATGGAATCGCACACTGGTATTCTACTTGATACATACCCGAACCAAAACCATTCAAAGTAGTCGGTGTAGCACGACCACGATTCTGGTCCCGTACTCCTTTTTCGATCGTGTCTGCTGTCTGCTTTCGGCACTCTGGGATTTGGTTTCGTGTGGTGAATGGTGATTTGGTTCCAGTAGTATTCAGCCCATTAATTTGGGAGTTGGGCCAGGCCCGGTTGGGTCAGATGGGTATTTAGGAGTTGGGTCAGGTGCTTTTGCTGCAATTATTATAAAAAAAAAAAAAAATAGAGCGACATTGTCTTTCCGTGTTTTGCTGAAATGGCTTCTGATGATCGTAATCATTCAATTAATGTTCGTCTGACTGGTGACAATTATCCATATTGGGCCAATGTGATGAAAAATTTTCTTCTCGGAAGGAAAAAATGGGGATATGTTTTTGGATCTATTAGTCGACCTACTGACGACACAAAGGAGGAATTTACTTTGGCTGCCGAAAATTGGGATTCTGAGAATGCCCAAATACTTACTTGGTTCCATAACTCTGTGGATGCTCGCATTGGTATGATGTTTGCTAACAAATATACATATGCCAAAGATGTCTGGACCTATTTATCTGCCTTGTTTCAGGAAGTTAATATTGCCAAACGTTATGAGTTGGATTTGGCTATCATGTCCATTCGTCAGCAAGGGCGATCCATCCAAGATTATTATGGAGAGATTACTAGTCTATGGGATCAGCTGGCATTGATGGAGCCGGAGAGCATTAAGACTTCCACTGATTATTTGAAATTTAGGGAAGACAGGCGTCTTACAAAATTTCTTGCTGGACTTGATAGTCAATTTGAAACTCTATGTGGGAATATTTTGCATCGTTCTCCTCTTTTCACTGTTGATGCTGTTGTTCGGGAGCTCAAATCTGAAGAAATTCGACTCAAGACTGGCACTTCAATGAGTTCCACATCATCCGTTTTTTTAGCCTCTCCAAAATCTCCACTCTTACCTACCCCTACTGTATATAGTTTTGGTTCTGGTTCGTCTGTCTCCTCTACACGACCTCGAGGACGTATTCCCCAAGATACCTGTGCATTTTGCCATCAAAAAGGACATTGGAAAAATCAGTGTCCCAAGAAAAGTGTTCGGTCTTCTCCTACCGGCAAAATTCCTGCATTCACTACTACCGAGAGTATCACTGATTTGACTGACATCCGTGCTCAACTCACTCATCTTCAGCAGATGATTTATGCTCCATCTTCTGCATCTGCTATGACATCCAGTACTTCAGGTTTGCTAGACTCCTTGTCAGGTATTTCTTCCACTGTCTGGATACTTGACTCTGGTGCTGCCTTTCATATGACTCCTTCCAAGTCATTGCTCCATAATTGTGTCTCTCCTCCCTCCCCTATGCATGTCTATACTGCTAATGATACTTCTTTGTCTGTGAACTGTATTGGTTCTATCCCTATGCTTTCTTCAATTCCGGTTTCTCTTCCTCATGTTCTGCGTGTTCCTCAATTGTCTGTCAACCTTTTGTCCATTAGTCAACTTGATGGTGCTGGTTATGACATTTCTTTTGGTTCTTCTGTGTGTCGTGTGCAGGATCGGATGTCAGAGAAGCAGATTGGGATCGGGCGTAAAATTGCCGATGTTTATGTGGTGGAGCAGTTGCATCTCCTTGTTGTTCCTTCGGTAGTTTTTTCATCTTTCCATTTAGATGAATTTTCCAGTCTGTTTTATCTTTGGCATGCTCGATTGGGTCACTTGTCTGCTGAGCATTTACGCAGCTTGTCTTCCTCGGGAATATTAGGTAGCATTTCTACTAGTGATATTTCTGCTTGTCAGGGTTGTAAACTTGCTAAACAAACAGCCTTGCCTTTTAATAAAAGTGTTGCCATTTCTCTCTCACCTTTCTCTCTCACCTTTCTCTCTTGTTCATACTGATGTATGAGGTCCTGCCCCTCTTGCTACAAAAGGTGGCTCTGTTTACTATGTTTCTTTTGTGGATGATCATACTCGGTTTACTTGGGTTTATCTGATGAAACATAAATCTGATTTTTATCAAATCTATCGCACATTTCAGTCCATGGTTACTACTCAATTTTCAGCTACCGTTAAAACTTTGCGCTCTGACTCTAGGGGGAGAGTATCTTAAGAAAGAATTCACTGAATATTTGTCTGATCATGGTACACTTCATCAGTCTTCTTGTTCAGATACTCCAGCTCAAAATGGACGTGCAGAACGCAAACATCGTCATATTCTTGAAACTGCACGATCTCTTCTTTTATCCTCCTCTGTTCCTAGTTCATTTTGGGGGGAAGCTGTTCTTACTTCTACTTTTCTTCTTAATCGAATGCCCACTTCCCTTCTTCATGGAAAATCTCCTTACGAGGCTCTTTTCTCTCAACCTCCTAATTATTCTCTTCTTCGAATCTGTTTTGTCCTCCTTCCTAGAAAAGATCGTACTAAACTGAGTGCTCGTTCCACTCTTTGTGTTTTTCTCGGATATAGTCTTACTCAAAAGGGCTATCGATGTTATGATCCTCTTTCTCATCGCTTATATGTCTTTCGCCATGTTGTCTTTCTAGAACGTCTACCATACTATCTTCTTCCATCTCTGACTCCTTCTGTTTCAAAAGAAGATTTGGTTCACATTGATCCTTTTCCTATTGATGTTTCTTCTGATAAATACATCTCCACTATCTCATCTACTACCACAGTATCAACATCTTATGAGTCACCCTCTGTTCCTACTGATTGTTCGACAGTTTACTCCCGTAACAAGCAACGCTTCAACACATCTTCGGTGATATTATCTGATCCTGCTGGTGCCCTGGACTCTGCTCCTGCTTCTGCTCCTACTACCATCACATCTGATTTGCCTCGCAGGTATCCTCTTAGGGAACGACGCCTTATCATCAAACTTAGTCTTATTTCTACTTGTTTTTCTGTTTCTTATCGTACTGCTTTATCTGCTATTCACTCTTTCTCTGAGCCTCAGTCATACAAGGAAGCCTCTCAGGATCCAAATTGGGTCAGTGCGATGGCTGATGAACTTACCGCTCTTGAGCAGACTTCTACTTGGGAGCTAGTGTCTTCTCCTCCGGGAAAGAACATTGTGGGTTGTAAATGGATTTATAAAGTCAAGACTCATTCTGATGGCTCTTTAGAACGATATAAGGCTCGTCTTGTCGCTAAGGGGTTCTCTCAAGAATATGGTCTCGATTATGAGGAGACTTTTGCTCCTGTGGCTAAAATGACTTCTGTCCGGACATTAATCTCTGTTGCTGCAGTCAAAAGTTGGCCGATGTATCAGATGGATGTTAGGAATGCCTTTCTTAATGGTTCTCTCTCTGAGGAAGTTTATATGAAACCTCCTCCTGGCTTATCTCATCCTCCTGGCTATGTTTGTCGATTGCGCAAAGCTCTCTATGGTCTTAAACAAGCTCCTCGAGCCTGGTATGAATGTTTTGAAGCAGCTATTACTCAGCTTGAATTTCGTTCTAGTGATAATGATTCTGCTCTGTTTCTTCTTCATACTGATGATGGTCTAGTGGCACTTCTTCTTTATGTTGATGATATGATTATCACTGGATCTGATCTCACTGCTATTGCTCGTGTGAAACGGCATCTTTCTAGTACATTTGAGATGAAGGATTTGGGTCACTTGCGTTACTTTCTTGGTATTGAAGTTGCATATTCTCCTAAAGGGTACTTCTTGTCTCAGGCCAAATATGCAAATGAAGTGATTCATCGTGCTCCTCTCACTGATTCTAAAATTACTACTACTCCAATGGAGCTCAATCTCAAACTCAATTCTACTGATGAGACTCTTCTTGAAGACCCTACTCTCTATCGCAAGCTTGTTAGATGTTTGGTATACTTGACTGTCACACGCCCCGATATATCTTATGCTGTACACATTGTGAGTCAGTTTGTATCTGCTCCTCGTTCCTGTCATTGGGCTGCGTTGGTGCGTATTCTGCGTTATCTCCGAGGCACTATTTTTAATGGTGTCTTAATGTCATCTACTTCCTCTTTGGAACTCCGTGGTTATTCTGATGCTGATTGGGCTGGTGATGTCGAAGATCGCCAGTCTACTTCTGGTTCATGTATGTTTCTTGGCGATTCACTTATCTCCTGGAAAAGCAAGAAACAATCTGTTGTTGCTCGTTCTACTGCTGAGGCTGAGTATCGAGCCCTGGCTCATGCTAATGAGAAATTTGATGGCTTCGTTGGTTGCTATCTGATTTAGGTGTTCCTCAGACGACTCCTACTCCTCTATATTGTGACAATTGTAGTGCCATTCAAATTGCTCACAATACGGTCTTTCATGAACGCACCAAACATATTGAGATTAATTGTCATACGACGCGAAATCTTCTTCGGGATGGCACACTTACCCTGCCATTTGTTTCATCTACTCATCAGCTGGCTGATTTCTTTACGAAGACTCACACTGTTGCTCGATTTCAATTCTTGCTTGGCAAACTATCGATGATTTCTATGCAATCATCCTCAGTTTGAGGGAGGGTGTGAATTGTACCATATTTTCAGTAGATGCTCACATTGTCAACAACAATGTGAGTTGTGTTTTTCGGTACCTTTCGGTGCCTTTTGGTTAGTCGTATGTTAGGTGATGGTTAGTCGTGTGGTAAGTGATGGTTAGTCGTGTGGTAGGTGTTGAATATGTTGTATATAAACTCAGTGTAATGGTGTTAATGAGAGATATAAAATACAGAAACTCTTACAGAAATTTCTCTTTGCGATTCGTATAAAAATTGAGCTTTATTTCAGGTTGTCATAGGCTCTGAAGATTTATCTGCCAACCATGATGTTATGCAGATAGTCGAGGTGTGATTTCTTGTTAACTCAGATGCCAGTTTTTTATAAATTGTCGACATAATATCCTTCATGTCAAAAACATCCTTTTACATATGCAGGTCTTGGATGAACGTTCACGATTTGAGCGTCTGGTTGCTTTGCTAGAGAAATATCACAAATCCCAGAGGTAGTTGGTTAGTTCTATATTTATCAATCTATTTGTCTGTTTTTTGATACTCAAATGATCACGTTACAATTACTGCTCTTTGGATGCTCCATAATATACTAAAAATGGCTTTGTTTATTCACTGGATGATGAACTGACCTGTTGAGGTTCCTTGGTACCCAGAAAATTAAGAGTACTTTGTTCTAATTTTAGTATCCTGGGCTCCATGCCATTAATAATATTTGAGATGGCGATAAAATTCTGTATAATTTAGCATTTTGTCCATATCACTGAAGCACTGCTTTGAAGTTTGAACTCCCTGAACTTTGATGGTCAAAGATAACTGATCAGAGCTCATGCTTCTTATGATCAGGAACAGAGTCTTGGTTTTTGTCTTGTACAAGGACGAAGCCAAATGTCTTGAACCAATGCTTCAAAAGAGGTGAACTTTTTATTTTCAATGCATCATGCTTCTGATGGAAAATTTTTTCATTCGTGCGCTGCCTTTTCCTTCTTAATTGTGAGTTCTTTGACTTCTTAGAGGATGGACTGCTGTTTCAATTCATGGTGACAAACGACAAAATGAGCGCACTAAAGCACTATCCTTGTTCAAGAAGGGAAGCTGTCCCCTGATGGTATACTACTATTATTTGTCTTCTACTACGGTTACATACGTCTTCATTTTGGTATATTTTTTTATTTACGTAATATAAGGCATAGGTAATAACTAATAATCCCTGGAAGTTGCCTATCAATGTCACTTAGATGTGCTCATTTTGGTGGATGCACTGTAGTTGTCATAGAAATATTTTGGATGCCTCTTTATATAACTAGAAACAGTGATGCGTTTGATACCTTACTCATGCAGTTAGCTACTGATGTGGCTGCTCGAGGACTTGACATTCCTGATGTTGAAGTTGTTATCAACTATAGCTTCCCTCTCACAACAGAGGATTATATCCACAGAATAGGAAGAACCGGGCGAGCTGGAAGGAAGGGTGTTGCTCACACATTTTTTACAGATCGTAATAGGGTAACATTTGGATCTTTAGGCGTCTGTTATTTAAGAAGTTGATATGTTTTTCATGCATTTAGCAAAATCCTTAACGAGTGATATGAACTATACAGAACCTGTCTGGGGAGCTGGTGAATGTACTCAGAGAAGCTGGGCAAATTGTGCCAGCTTCCCTTCTGAAATTCGGTACTCACGTAAAGAAAAAGGTACCTCTTTTTTTTTTTGTACATATTCCCAGAAGCATGTTTCCTAATATTTATTTCCTGCATGTTCCTGCGTCCTGTCACATGATCGGTAAGGGTTCATCTTTGTGTGAATGGTGCAAACTTTTTTGGGTCAATGAAATAATGAGCAGATTAAAATCAGTAGTTACAGATCAACTGATGTTAAACTCTACCAGAGATGCACACTTCTAATGTTATTGTTACTCCCTCAATCAATGCAGGAGTCAAAGCTATATGGTACCCACTTCAGAGAAATCTCTTCAGATGCTCCAAAGGCTAAAAAAATAAGATTTGACGACTCGGATGATGAATGAATGATTGATTGATTACTGATACTGTCAACACCGCTTTGTTTTCCGTCATTGTTATTGCAATTACGGCATTGTGGAGGCAGATATTACAGGCTCCATAGCAAAATTCTGAAGAACGTGATACCTCAAAGAGAGAGGAGCTTATCAAGGCTATTGCAGATATGGATTTCATATTCTTGCATTGTAGTGCTTCTTTTTGTATTTATTTTAGTGGATTATAGAAGTTGATGGAGTTTATAACCTAAGTAGCATTAGCATATGAAGTATCGAGTATACAAAATTGATCTTCAATTATCTGTTACCTTGACTTTTTTAGTACCCAATTTTTGATCCGGGAATAATTTAAAAGGTGGACGAATATTTCTATCCAAAAGAAAAGCTTACTCCTATAAAACAGAAAAAAGCCAAATGATAAAATTTAAGAATCAAAATCTAAAATCTTACCCCCAAACATCCTTAACCCGTCATCATCCTTAACCCATCATCAGCTGCCTTCATCACCATCGTTCATCACCATATCGGAGTCATTGATACACCCGCAACTCGAACACTTAAGCGAAACTATCGACAAACTCAACTCTCTGTCGACTATCTATTGGCCCGAATCTTCCTTTTGTTGTTATTGCTTTCGCTTGTCACTACGCACCTCAGCAACTCGGACTGGAACTGCGTTCACATATGACATTCCCCAACCTTTTCTTTTCTATCTTTAGAAGTAGGACGAGTGTCTAAAGGCCGGGTTGTCTCTCTGAATTAATTTATGCTAAGCCATCGAGTCCTCTAGGATTGATTGACCCTCATCCAAGACTCTAGATCTCGTTAATTCTATGCAGGAGCCCCTTCCATAAGGAAAATGAGAGGTAACGAAGTCAAAGGAAATTGGAGGGACGAAATGAGGGGTTACAAAGTGGAGGAGTTGGAGAGGTGGCGGTGGAGGCCTTTGTTGGATTGTTGCTGGAAATCTGGGGTGTTATTTGTAATATTTAGAAAAAAAATGTATTTTAGAGTGAAATTAAAAATATTATATTTTCTATTGAGATTTTTTTTTAGAATGGGTGAACTTGTAAAATATCAAAGGTGGAAATATTGCTCATGAAAAAACATGGTGGAACTGGAAGGAAAAAAAAATAGAGACAAAAAAATTGAAAGTTTTTGGAGGAGGGGGGAAGCGTAGAGAGAAAAGATGTTGTTGAGACATGCGTTGTAGAGGATGATAGGTTGAGATGCGGAAAAACACGAGGAGTATGGGACATTAATCAAAGTGGGATGGGCCGGTGAGAAAAACAAGGAGAAATAATTGTGAGAATTTATCAAGAAGAATAGGCTGAGGCTCGGGCTACAAAAAGAGGAAGGCAGAGGCGAAAAAGTATTTTTCGGACTTTTTTTCTTTCTACAAGTATGGTAGCTGTGACATCGAAGTTTCATTCCACATTGATGGCGCATTAATTAAGCTTACTATTACACACACTATTACAGCTAACTTACTATTACAGCTAACTTGAAGCTTCTATTTTTTTTTTGTTGGTATTTTGTAGGTAAGGCCCGCCCCTGCACATGGCAGAGGAGGAGAATCTGGTTGCTAGGCTATTGGTTCATCTATGATCAGAGTTATTGACCATATAATTCACACACCACCATATGTTGGCTTTTTTTCTTTCTGAAGACCTTCCACAGATCTCTCATACATGCATACACACACAACATGGAACTTTACATCTTCCTTTTCTGCCTCTCCCTCCTCTTCCTCCTCCTCAAACCCTTCCTCCGCCGCTACTCTACGACCAACCTCCCTCCTGGACCTTCCTCTCTCCCCCTAATTGGCTCCCTCCATCGCCTCAGCCCCCGACTTCACGAGTCCCTCTACAATCTTGCCAAAATCCATGGCCCTCTAATGACAATCTACCTAGGCTCCATCATCACCATAGTTGTCTCCTCCCCTGAAATCGCCAAACAAGTCCTCCAAATCCATGACCAGGACTTCTCCGAACGCTACGTTCCTGACGTCATCACTGCCCAACCTAACCCTGAGTCCACTCTTGCATGGGTGCCTGGCAACCAACGGTGGCGCAACCGCAGACGTATATGCACCACCCAGATGTTCACTAAGCAACGTCTCGACTCCCAACACCACCTACGCCAGCTAAAAGTCCGGCAACTCATTGAACACATAAAAAAACATTACTTCTTGGGCAAACACGTTGATATTGGCCAGGTTGCTTTTGCAACTACATTGAACTTGATATCAAACACTATATTCTCAGTTGATATAATAGACCCAGGATTTGAAAAGGCTCAGGAGTTTAAAGACCTTGTGTGGAGGATCATGGAGGATGCTGGGAAACAGAATTTATCGGATATTTTTCCGGTGTTAAAGTTTTTTGATTTGCAGGGATTGAAGAGGCATATAAGGCCTGCTTACATGAGGTTGCATGAGATATTTGATGAGATGATTGAGAAGCGTTTAGAGAGCAGGAAAATTGGGAATGAAAGAAGTGGAGATTTCTTGGATGTTCTTCTGGATCAGTGCGCAGAACAAGGTTCTGATTTTGACAGGCATAATATCAAGCCTCTGATTCTGGTATGTTATCTTCATTTTCATCAGTACTGTAGATTATGCATATGGTGCATATATATGCAAAATGGGCTAGATGACATGAGCTTGATGTGCCTGTCTTTGTTGCCATATGTACTTGATATTTCTTTTTTTTTGTGTGGAAAGGATGGGTCAGGACAGAATTAATTAATATTAATTATAAATAATATCTTAACCACAAGTATGTGTTGGACCAATGAAATTAAAAAGGTTGATAGGTGTATACCTTTCAACAAAGTAAATATAGATTGACCTATAATCATATTTTATGACTTGTAATAAGTGGCCAAAGCCAGACAATTACTTTTGTGCTCAAATCTTTCGTCAATTAAGGAGTTTAATTAATTTTTAGTTTTCTTTTGAACTCACATTTGTCACTCTTACCATAGGTGCTCAGTCCTCACTATTTAGTGATTTACAACCGATCCCGCTATAGTTGTTTAGGTGTTTCAACAATTTTTTTTAAAAAGAAAAATTATGAATGTGTTTTGATCGGACATACGAATCCAATTATATATTTATTTTGTTTGGAGATACTCAATCGGGAGAGGTCACGGAAGTGATTGATTAGTTAATGTTCCAGTAAGGCAGAGTTATCAATGTATCATATTCATCACAAGAGAGACATATTTGTTTTAAATTTATTAAAAACAAAACGAGTATGATTGGATTCGTAAATCCGATCAAAACAAATAATTTTTTAAAAATAGAAAAATTGTGACCTTATTTCTTAACTACAGGTGACCCTGGCCATCCTTCTAACCATGCATATAAGACACTTTGTTTCTGGTATTTCTACACATAACCTAAAAAAATCGACAGGACTTGTTCATTGCTGGAAGTGATACATCTGCAATAACAACAGAATGGGCAATGACAGAACTACTTCGAAACCCTGAAGTACTCCAGAAACTGAGGAGAGAACTCATCGAAGTAATCGGCGCAGACCGAGCAATGCAAGATTCAGACATTGATCAACTCCCGTACCTTCAAGCAGTAGTGAAAGAGACACTCAGATTCCACCCACCAGTGCCTCTTCTATTGCCCTACAAAGCAGTGAACAATGTAGAAATACTTGGCTTCAACATTCCCAAGAATTCTCGAGTCCTAGTCAATGCATGGGCAGTAGCCAGAGACCCCAAGTACTGGAACAACAATCCACTGTCGTTCTCTCCAGAGAGGTTTCTGGGTTCCAGTAATGTGGACTTCAAAGGGAGAGACTTTGAGTATATACCATTTGGTGCTGGTAGAAGAATTTGTCCAGGATTGCCTCTTGCGACCCGTATGGTTCATTTGATTCTGGGTTCGATTGTTCACGAGTTTGATTGGAAACTACCTGAGGGTGTTGTCTCTCCCATGGATCTTGACATGGGAGAGCTTCTTGGTGCTACTCTTAAGAAAGCTGTGCCACTTTGTGCTATCCCCCATCCAAGGCAAGGACACTTGAAAGCAATGTTGTGTGCGAATTATTATGGATGAAATTACGGAGATAATAACATTTACTAGGTAAATATTATAAGATAATGAATTAGTGTTGTCGAGTTTGAGGATCAAAAGGCTCCGTATGGGATGATATGATATAGTGAGTTGATGATAGCACAAGATTTGTAGTGATATGCATGAATACCTTCAGCCCAAACAATAATTATTTTTTGGTCATTTTATTCTAATTAGTATTTCGATGGTAATTTATGATAAAAAAAAATATGACTCGCATTTCACTCATAAATCGATGTGACATGTGAAATAGTCATTGATTATAAACATATAGGACTCACTAAATATTAAGCCCATAACAAAAAACATGATGTGATTCCATCCATTGAATCATCATAACCATTATTCTATGATAATAACGGAGCAATTGCTTAGGCAAGGGAACCAAGATCTCATTAAAATCCAAGTGTTTCAAAAACGTTTCCACCTTATCAGAGAGCTAATCAAGAGAGGTGATGTAACCTAACACTCCACATTCATCAGGGATAAAATAAGACATATTTTGAGATCTCAAAGTATTACCCCTTTTATTAACGGTGTTAAATATATTGCATGAACAACACCCTCCCATTTTACCTGTTTAGATTACAAAAAATGGTAGGCTGAATTGCATATGGCATTTTTCAAGAACGTTGAACGATTCTCTCCCCTAATAAAACTCAATTAACATCTACCACACAAAAGTAACTAAATTTTGCATGTTTATTCTGCGTATAAAAAGGAAGCCCATATTATTGCCCTCTTTAGCAACAAGTAAAAAACTGTCAAAATGGCAAAGAATGTGGCCGCCACCACCCTCTTCATGGCAGCGGCAGCCATTCTCTGCTGCTCTTCCCTCATCTCTGCCACTGCCCGTGTCCCTGCCTCCATCCCTGCATCCGCCCCTGCGTCCGACAACATCTTGTACGTTGAGGGGAGAGTCTATTGTGACACATGCCGCGTCCAATTCGAAACCAAACTTACCGAGTACATGCAAGGTACGTAACATTTCAAGACTGACCTGGACACAACGTTGTTGCTGGCCTGTGATTTTTCCATTGTAGACTTCTAGTACTGTGTAATACATACTTAGATACTCATCTAAACCCAGAACCCTAAGCCTCAAGTCCAATCATTGTTTTACATGCAGGTGCGAGTGTACGCTTGGAATGCAGGAACCGAACATCCGATAACATTACCTATACTTTTGAGGATATAACAGACAGCAACGGCATTTATCATATCGCAGTTGCGGGTGATCACGAGGAGGAAATATGTGAGATTAAACTGCTGAAAAGTTCCAGGGACGATTGTTCAGAGAGAGTGACAGGAAGGCTGACTGGCAGAGTCCTCATCACCAAGAATGTTGGTGTGGCCACGCCTATTCGGTATGCAAATTCTTTGGGGTTTATGAAGAAGGAATCTCTTCCTGGGTGTACTAAAGAGCTTCAACGCATGGGTTTCCTTCCATTAGACTAAAATGCAACTTTATATACACACTGTATATGATCACAATCCTCATACTTCAATAAATAAATGAAGTTACCTAGAATGTGTTTTCTGTACCCTTAAGATATATGATTCAGATGCGTTGGACTAGTTTCAAAAATTCCAAACCCGGAGAACAATAAATTTAACTTCTAACCAAGCCGAGCAGAATACAATTCATGTTCATGTTTGTCCAGAAAAAATGACCACGGTGAGAAAATGGCAAACATAAATCAATCCACATTGAACAACATAAAATCCATCTAAGAGTAAATGCAGCAGCGCCAAAAATTTAGGTGCACAAAAAAGTGTTTCAAGCAATCAGACATCAAAAGGATGAATTATGAACGTACTCGATCTATGCATCTGTTGCAGGAAACTCGAATACAACGTCTTTTCCAGTAAGTTTCTTGTAAACTGCAGAGAAGGTAACCAGCTTATTCTCTGTATTGTTTTTCTCCTTTGGGTCCAAGAAAACCTGCCAAAACAACAGCAGTAGCAGTAAAAAAGATAATATAAATATATAATTTTGCCTGAAGCACGACTATAAAGTCATGTAAGTTACCATATCATGAAAAAAAAGAGTTAAATTTCCATAGAAATTACTTCATGGTTCATGAATGAACAATGAGAAACTGAAACAAGCTTATACATGTTAGCACATATAAGACATTTTTAAATTCATCAAAATGGTAAAACACATGCACAAGACTCCCGTAGTGGGCGGAGTCTTGGACAAGCAAGATGTCCACAATCATTACCCCACAAAATGTGTCAAGACTCTTTCTAGGAATTGAACCCGTGACCTGTAAGTTGCCACTAAGTCACATGTTTGCCTATACATCTTTAAATTCATTGTTTGAACAAAATCTATGAGAAATATATGGTGCATGCAATTTCTATTGCCAATATTATTCTCTCATGTTCATATTATAATGGAGTACCTTCATTATTTTGGATCCATCAATTCGGAATCTAACACGCTTCCCAACAATCTCAGCAGGCAGCACAACATCCTCAAGTATTGCCTCATGCACGGAAGTCAGCGTGCGGGTGCGTGGACGTTGAACAGCAGATCCCTTCTTTGGAGGCCTCATTATCCTCCGGGTGGCAATTAGGATTACATGCTGAAAATGAAAAATGTGAGACGTATTTCAAGTTAAATGGTTAAACAATCGCAAAACAAGAAAGTAATGATCACTTCTAAAAGACAAGCATGCATCCCAAACAAACATGTAGCAGTTCCATATAAATTTTTTCATAATCAGTAAAACACCCATGAATAAACAATATAAAATAAAGTTCAGGAAAAAATCACAGCTAAAATATGCTAAAGCTATTTCAATCCAACTAAACACAAATTCCAACCCAGCAAAACACATTTTAAAATGCTGCAAGAAATTAAACTTTATCAGCATTAACTTTTGTAGGGGTCTTGAAAATTAATTCATCAAACCTCCTCAATAATTAGCAACCACAACATCACACATACATCCCACTTTATAGGTCTTAATTTAAATTATAGTCCAATGAAAGAATCAAAGAAGCACAAAAGTATGTGCACAAAGACCCTAAGCACCAAGTTCTTAGAATTTAGAAACATTCAAATATTCAATTATATAAAATACACTTACTTTATTGAATGTCAGATGCCAATTCAGAAATTATTATGCACAACTCAAAGCTAATTCATCAAAGTAATCATGACAAAATTTCCACAATAAACAATAAACAATAAAAATTGTAAATCACCTTCCCACCGAACTTTTTCTCAAGCTCTCTCACAAGCCTAACATGAATCTTGCGATAGGCTTTCCTCAATCTATAAGGGACATGGATGACAAGGGCCTTCTGATTTCCAGCAACATCAATTTGACTACAGAATATGTTGAACATTATAAACATAAGTAGTGATAAATAAATAAAAAAGTAAACAATCTTCAAGCACAAGGCCTCCTGCAGTGTGTGGGGTCAGAGACGTGATGTATGCACATTTTTCCCCCGCATAATATGTGGAGAGGCTTTGACTAGGAATTAAACATGTGATGACTAGGCTCCAGCAACTCTACCATCGGACCACATGTTCACGTGATAAACAAATATTTCAACCAATAATTCAAACTCAACAAATGTAAATCATTCTTACACTGCTGAATTTATGAAAAGATCCTTGATTTCACTTTTCAGCTCATGATTAGTGTTCTCCAAATCAAAGAGAGCCTATAAGAAAGAACGAAAGTCAAGATACACTAAAAAATTAGAGGGAAAAAAGCCACTGGTACAAAATTTCCATGAATTTGATAAAGTGATGTCAAAAAGATAATGTTAACACCTGTGCCACAGACTCCTCAAATTCAGTAGGATCAGCATCCTTATCTTTACGAATCTTGTTCTGAGCCGAAAACATCTTCAAAAACCTGACATAACAAATTGACTTTTTAGGCTAGAGAACAACTAAAACATCGTTAAAATTAAACCCAACTAGAGAATTGTTGACAGCAAACGCGAAAAAACAAGACACGCGAAACAATAAACAAGGACTGCTTTATATGAGGACCTTCCAAATTAACTGAGTAATTGTAGAGAGTCAATCTTTTACAAACTATTGACAGATTTTGAACATTTTTATATTTATGGTAACATAGGAATCCAGGGCGAAACCATATTCACTATTCAAACACTACTCGAGTTCACTTTGAGCTGCGCTCAATAGAGCTCAGAAAGTCCATTACAGGCTCAATTCATTGGCAGCTCAATCCAGCAGTTAACCTAACCATTTTACTCCCATTATTTATGTGTTCCTGCTACATTTTCTTCATAGTCTGATAGTATTACAGGGGATGTAAATATGCACCACTATATAAGTACATAAAACTCAAATGCCCTTTAGTGTCCCTTAATCACTACCCTCGTCAGATGATTCATACACACGACCCATAGGTTGTTGTGATATACGCCAAGATCTCGTCTAACTTGTGTCGAGAAACCAACAATTACGTTAAGTATGTAACAGCGACAACGTATCTAACCCAATACAACAGAATTCAAAGAATCAGCTTTATTCTGCTATGCATATGTCCTTTATCTTCACAAAAAAGTTCACAACTTTGGGGTTCCAAACAAATAAGCGAAAAAATAATTACTTACTGTTAGTTTCCGGAGAGTAAAACGACGTTAAAACAAAATCTGAGTTTGAGATTTCAAAACTCCACGACGTGCAGGATGAGTCCAAACAGTGAGGCGGAGGCGAGGGAAGCGAGTCTGAGGAAAAAAGGGGTTGTTGAAATAAAAGCACCGAAACTAGGTATCCTAATATCTCGTGGGCTGGGCCTCAACTCTAAGAAAAACTTTGGGCTTGGATAAATAACTTTCCTTGAGCCGAGCATCATTCATTGCCAAAAAGATTTGGGCTCGTCTTTAAATCAATATCGGATTTCATCTCTATTAAACAAACAAAATAAAGTAATCAAATTTATATTATTGACCAATATTTTTTGTTAGTCTAACCACATCATCAACATATTCAGTCACATCAGTAAACACATATTCTAACCTATTTTATTGACCCGACAAAAGATTTTATTGTGGATGCTTTGATAAATAACTTTTCTTTGTGCGAGCCTCGTTGTAAAAAATATTTGGGTCTTTTTTCTTTTTCGTAGGGATGTCCACTCCACTGATAAACAAAGTTAGTACGAAAGTATGCATTCCAACCCACAAATAAGAAACGTCTATAATAATAATAATAATAATAATAATAATAATAATAATAACCATTTAATTTTAAAAAATGGTAATTTGAGCCTTTCTTTCAAACTAAAGGAGTTCCTAAACTTTATAAAACAGACATAGATTACCTTTCTCTCAATTTTTTCGTCTCAATTTTCTGACCTGGCCATTAATAGTATTCCACATGACATACAAGGTAGGTGTTTTTGAATTCGAGTTGTGTTCACTTCTCCCCACATTTGTAACCTGCGAATGTGCACCGTTTAGGTTTTTAGTGTTCTACAATCCCATGATTTTAAATTCAACCTGTGACTTTGTAATAAGGGGTTTATTGTTCTACAATCGTAGGTTTTGAATTCTATGATCACAAGTTTCATAGCTAATCATGGGTTTTGCCAAGTTGAGCATGGTAGGGAAATTCAATGATGATCGTAACATGAAGTGTTGGCACTGTTACTGCCACCACCACCCATATATGCCAAAAGGGGGTGTAAATATGGTGAGATCTCACAAAAATTGTAATTGATGATGCAGAATTGTGACCTACGGGATCGTAATTCGTGCGTCTCATTATTTAGGGAGGCCTCCGTGTCCCACTCCTCTGCTTTTATGGATAGGGCCCAATTCCTCTTCTCATAGCGTTTCGCTTGAGGTGAGAATTGAACTCCTTACCTCATTTAAGTGGGTTGGAGAGCTTGGTAGTGTCTCCTACCCACTTAAATGAGGTAAGGAGTTCAATTCTCACCACAAGCGAAACGTTGTGAGAAGAGGAATTGGGTCCTACCCATAAAAGCACTTAAATGAGCCCATAAAAACACTTAAATGAGGTAAGAAGTTCAATTCCCACCACAAGCGAAACGCTTTGAGAAGAGGAATTGGGCCCTACCCATAAAAGCAGAGGAGTGGGACACGTTAGAAAAGGGCGGGATAAAATTGTCATCCCCACTCTAATATATCCCATGGTCGACAGTATCCAAAGCAGATGAAGTTGACACTTTGGGCACTAACCGGCCAGGGGCACAATAACATTTTATTTTATTTTTTCTTTTTGAGTTTTCTAGGAATTAAGACTGTTAACTGTGTAATTAATGAATTATGAGACTCACCAGGTAAAACTATAATAAAAGACGAAGAACGATCCAGCATGACGCAAGGCCATATGTTGTCGGCAGTTTCCCTGAAAAGGATGTTGTTTCAAGTTTGGAACATCATCAAGATCCTCTATCTGTGCAGGTATTGCAACGGACTGAGGGGTTGGATCTAATGGAGGTTGGAGATGAAGGAGGTATGCTTGGGAGGAATCAATTAATTTCTCCCCAGGTGGGGTTGGAGTTTGAAGAGGCCAATGGTGTGTTTGCGGGTATGGCCAATGGGAGGTAGTTTCGTGGTTTTGGAGTTGTTTGTTTCAGAATTTATATTATTATGGATTGTTTGATATGGAACTGTCAAGGTGCAGCCTCGAGAGAGTTCAACCGTGCTCTTAAGCATTTACTTCAGATGTATCATCCTGGAATTTTGGGTCTGTTGGAGACTAAAGTGAGTGGGTCTCAGGCTGATTTTTTGTGTAAGCAATGGAGATTTGATAATTGGGTTCGTGTTGAAGCGTTTGGGTTTAGTGGTGGGATTTGGATTTTTTGGAAGGAGAGCTATGAGGTGGCAGTTGTTCATACTCACCCCCAGTTCATTCACTTGAAAGTGCAGCAGGGTATTTTGCCTTGTTGGTTCCTCTCGATAGTGTACGAAAGTTCTAATACAAGCCTCCGAAAGAATTTATGGCGCGATTTAGATAAGACCAGGCTGGGTATTTTGGATCCTTGGATGGTCATTGGTGATTTTAATTCTGTTTCTTCTTCAGACGAGGTGAGGTCGAATGGCAGAGGTGCTATTACCAGAAATTCGAGATTTATCAATTGGATTTTTGAACAAGATTTAATTGATCTTGGATTTTCTGGGTCAGCCTTTACTTGGTGGAGAGGTGTGCTGGACAGTACTTTCAAAGGAGCGCGGTTGGATAGAGCTCTTTGCAATGGAAGTTGGCGTGAATTGTTTCCTGATGCTTTCATCACCCATCTGCCCCGTAATCAGTCAGATCATGTTCCGTTGTTGATGAGATTTCAGAGGACTGGTTCTAATATGCATAAACATCAATTTCGATTTCAAGCGGCCTGGTTGATTGATCCTGGTCTTCGGGTTGCAGTTCAAAGTACTTGGAATAATGGGGAGTCTTTAATGGCTAATACTATGAGGACTGCTTCTACATTGCAAACTTGGAATCGCAATAATTTTGGGTGTATTTTCAAAAAAAAGAGGCGGCTCTGGGCTAGAATTGGTGGCGTCCAGAGCAGATTGGCTGTGAATTTTTCGAAAAGGCTCTATCACTTGGAGATGCGTTTGAGAAGAGAACTGGATGTGGTGCTTAAACAAGAGGAGCTGCTTTGGTATCAAAAGTCGAGAGAGGAGTGGATTAAATCTAGAGACAGAAATACCAAATTTTATCATGCTTCAACCATTGTTCGACGCAATAGAAATAAGATTTTAACCCTTAGACATGAGCAAACTCCGGATAGATGGGTCTCGAATTCTGCAGAGCTTCAAGAAATGATCCAGAATTTTTTTCAGAAGCTGTTTAGGGAGGAAGGAGGTGTTGAGGTTTCAGATGCTCTTAGAGGGTACTTTCCTGCGCTGGATGATAATAATAAGAGTAATTTGCTTGAAAAATTTTCTCCTTTGGAGATAAAGAAAGCTTTGTTTGATATAGCTCCTTTCAAAGCACCGGGCCCAGATGGATTTCACGCAGGTTTTTTTCAGAGGATGTGGGATATTATTGATGAAAGGTTGGTGTCCTTTGCTCTTCAATTCCTTGAAACGGGTATTCTCCCAGAGGGAATGAATGATACATTACTGGTACTTATTCCTAAGATTAGCGCACCTGAAGCAATCACTCAGTTTAGGCCGATCAGTTTATGTAATGTGAGTTATAAAGTGGTGACGAAAGCTATGACCAACCGGTTGAAGAATATCCTCCCTCATATTATGGCTCCGAATCAAAGCAGTTTTGTTCCGGGTAGACAAATAACTGATAATATCATCCTTTATCAGGAGGTTATTCATATTATGGGCAAACAAAGGAGTGGCACTGGTTTTATGGCAATTAAGATTGATTTGGAAAAGGCCTATGACCGGTTATCTTGGGCTTTTATTAAAGATACGTTGGAAGAAGCTGGATTTGATGACACTTGGGTCAGAAACATTATGAGTTGTGTTACGACGTCTCATTTGTCTATTGTGTGGAATGGAAATAACCTGGACTGGTTCAAGCCTAGCAGGGGTATCAGGCAGGGGGATCCTATTTCTCTGTATCTGTTTGTGTTGTGTGTGGAAAGATTGGATCATCTAATTTCAAGGGTGATGGATGTAGGGACTTGGAGAGCTATTAAGTTAGTTAGACATGGTCCTGCCTTGTCACATTTATTTTTTGCGGATGATTTAGTCCTTTTTGCGGAGGCCTCTTCAGATCAGATGCAGACGGTTCTGAACTGCTTGGATATATTTTGTGCTGGATCGGGCCACCGGGTAAGCTTTCAAAAATATAGTATGTTTGTCTCCAAGAATGTTTCCGCGGAGTTGGCTTTGTCTTTATCTAATCTGTCTGGCATTCCTCTGACTGAAAATTTGGGCAAATATCTTGGAACTCCTTCGATTCACAAGCGTGTTAAAACAAATGATTATCAGTATGTAGTGGATCGTGTTTCTTCTCGGTTGGAAGGTTGGAAGACTCGCTATTTGTCTTTTGCAGGTCATATGACTTTAGCCAAATCGATCCTCACAGCTATTCCTATGTATGTGATACAGACGACCTTATTACCTAAACAGCTTTGTATGAATATTGAGAAGATGGTGCGTCGTTTCCTATAGGGTGGAAGCGAAGAGAGGAGAGGGATTAATCTTGTGAATTGGGAGGTTACAACTAAGCGAATGGAGGAAAGTGGGCTTGACATAAGAAGGTTGCACCAGTTAAACCAAGCTTTTATAGCTAAAGTGGGATGGCGCCTCATCAATGAGAAGGACAGTTTTTGGGCTCGGGTGGTTTCCACTAAATACATGCGTCGGGAACCTAGTGTCAGCAGTCTACAATTGAAACATGAATGCTCGAATTTATGGAGAGGAGTGATTGCGGGCAAGCCTCTTTTGGAGAAAGGTATGCGAGCACTTGTTAGAAATGGAAATTCGACTCGATTTTGGCTAGATGTTTGGTTGGGAGATCAGTCTCTTATAACAGTGTGTCTGCAGCCTGTTTCTTTAGTTGATAAATATAAGCCTGTGTCTAGTTAATGGATAAGAGGGGTGGGTTGGAATTGGAATCAATTAAGTGGCATGCTTTCTGGATATTTAGAGAATCGTTTGCACTCCTTTCTTTTGAGGGAGGATGAGATGATTAAAGATGGACATTGTTGGGGTCTGTCGACTAATGGAATTTTTACAGTGAAGTCAGCTTATGCTGTCGCTACTACTGCTGAAAGTGGTGGACTAGAGGATCCCATTTGGGCAAAAATCTTGAATTCAAAAGTCCCTCAATGCATTAGAGCTTTTCTTTGGAAAGTGTACCACCAACGAATAATGTGCAATGCGGAAAGATTTAGGTGATCGTTCACTGCAAATCCATGCTGCCAGCGCTGCCCTGACATGATTGAAGATGTGAATCACTTGTTTAGAAATTGTATTTAGGTGTCTCCACTTTGGTCTAATTTTTTATCATGAAATGAGGTGCATGCTCAATCGGGCTTGACTTTTCATGAGTGGATTACTCATAATTTATGTGGCCCTATCATGGGTGGCTATAATGGAAGGTGGGCTGAGGTGTTTGCTATTGTTTTGTGGTGGATTTGGAGATGAAGGAACGAGTTCATTTTCAAAATGAAAAGTTATCCGTTGCATATGCAGATAGTTTGGCTTAAGAGCTACATTGTAGACGTTGAGAGAGCTTTTAAGAGTGATGTGCAAGTGTCATCTAAGCGGGTCAGCACAGTGTTGGTCTCTTGGAGTCCTCCTCCCTATGGCTGGGTTACCCTCAACTCTGATGGTTGCTGTAAAGGCATGACTGGTTGGGCAGGAGGAGGTGGTTTAATGCGTGATTTTAGGGGAAGATGGTTGATGGGGTATACAATCAATATTGGTGTTTGTAGCGCGATTGAGGCGGAGCTTTGGGCAGTGTTATATGGATTAAGCTTGGCTTGGAATGCAAAGTTTGGTTATTTAATTTTGGAGACGGACTCTATGCTAGTGGCAACGTGGTTGCAAAACAAGGAGACCCCGGCCCTTTCTTTGATCAATTTAGTTCAAGAATGCAGAGATCTTTTGAGCCAAGATTGGAGAGTGAAGGTTTGTCATGTCTATAGAGAGCGAAATAGATGCGCAGATTGGTTAGCGACGCAAGCCCAGTTGCATGATCGGGGTTATAAAGTGGTTCAATTGCCTTCTCGTGATCTAGCTGCGTTGATATGGGAAGACATAGTTAGAGTTAGTTATCCCAGGAGTATTGTGACAATGGAGTAGAGATTTTTTCGGGTGTCCCCCTCCTATGTACCAAAAAAAAAAATTAGTTCTCTACCTCATTTAACATTAAATTATGTATCAATTATTCAACCCATTGTAAAATATTATAAAAATATTAATTCCTCAAAATCATTCTTACACTCCCATTTATCATAAATTTTTGTGCAATAATTATTCTTATCATTTTTACCCCTCTTCATCCTTAATTTGTGTGCAATCATTGTTACCCATATATAACACACACACGAGAGATGGTATTCCCACCCCCAAATTTGGTATGGTAAGTGCCAAATACACACACTTTTTTTAGATACACACAAAAAAACATTGCAATGTCATGTAATTGTCGTCTATGCTCTACACGCTTCCTAAGAAAAAAGAATCTCCAACCTCTACATGTCTTCATGTCATGTCATTTCAATGCATGCCCACAATACACACGCGTGAACCGAACCGGACCAACCGGCTGGCAGGATGGCGGCGGTAGCGTGTGTTTTTATTTAGCATAAAATGGATTTCTTCCTTCCCACAAAAGCTTGGGTGCCCTTGGACCCAAGGTATATATCCAACACTTATAAACAAGAGTTTTTCCCTTTAATTCTCCAATGTGGGACATCAACTTTTCTTTAGACTTGGTCATGCTCAATGGCTCACTTTGTAACAACATTCCATTCACTTTATGCTTGACTTTGAGTAAGTGAATACACATAATTATTTTCCTCATGAAACTCAATGTATTCATGTTTTAAATCCAATTTATACATTAATTGAATCTCTATTAAATTCATGGTCAAAGCCAAGATTTTTCAACAAGGAAGCCGCCCATCTTCCTTTTAGCTTTTTGGAACCCTCTATCGCTTAGTTTGTAAGCACCCATGTATTTCTTTGGTCTTTGATCAGATTCCTTCATGTCATGTCATGTTATTTCAATGCATGCATTTGCTAAACTTTGCTAGAATCTTCGGCTTAATGATAATGCATACATGTATTTGCTAGAATAGAAGCTAGCTTAATAAGAGACTCATATCGGTGAGCCATTTGCATGCTTGCACTTAAATTATTTTAAATTTGAAAAATCAATGCAACTTGTTGGCTATGTCTAGAGGCCAATCCATGGACAACTGTTGCTATACATGGGATAGGGTAGCTGAACAGAGAGGCAACTAGTTCTCACCAGCTACTTCTCATATCTCAATCTTGATTCTCACTTCTCAATCTCAATTCTCACCAATTTTTATTATTACGGATATGTACCATTCAAACTCTATTTCAACTGTTGTAGGAGAAGAAGAAGCAACATGAGAAACAATCATTACTGAAAAGGAACGTTTTCTCTTGCATTTCTATCGAGGTTTGGCTGTGGGTAACTTAAAATGGTCACACGTTTCCTCAATGGATGCACCAAGACGGAGAGGAGCAGATCTCCAAAATTTACCATCAAGTCTCAAGGAAGCATAAGAATCATCAAGAACTCCTGCACAACCTCACTAAGATCTTCCAGAAGTGCGGGAATACGACCTAAAGACAATAGAAGTCAAAAATTTCGTAAGCAAGCATACCACAAGAAAAAGAGAAAGTAACTCAAAGACATACCTAAAGGCTCTCCTTTGTGAGAGATATAGCTGCTCCAATACGAGACGAGCATATAATACACGTCTTTATTTGAAGTCGGAAGACAATGAATTAGTACAGAGTCACACTTGAGAGAAACGTGATATTTTCCATTCGCGCCTTTGTTTTTCAAGATTGAGAAGCAGCAAAAAAGATCGATCAGTGTGAGTACTTCCTGCAAGAAAGTATTCATCCGCGTCACACCTCTTATGATCCGATAAACGTTCGGAGAAAACTCCAAAGGATTAAGGTCTACGTACATGAATAACTTCTGGAGGAGAGGCGGGAATGAAACATGGATTTTACATTTCGATAGTATAAGCATAGGAACCTTAATGCAATTACAACCAGCATCTTTGTCATCATTAAATGGAGCTTGAATATCGTAAAGAGGCAAAATTAGATGCACAACTTTAAAAGCGGCTAACTTCGAAGAAATCAAATCCTTGAGCTTACCCATGACAAAACCTAAAGATTCACGATATAAGCAATTTTTTTAAAAAAATTGGTTTGGGCTAGCTTTTTGGGAGCACCAACTCCCTAAGGGGTGCTCCCCTCGAGAGTATCGATTCCCTCTAGGAGCACCCGCTCCATAGGGGGTGCTCCCTCAGCTCCCCTAAGGAGCCTCGGCCCCCTTGGGGAGCAATAGCTCCATGAATAGGTTCTCCCCTAGGGGCTATTTCCCCGTGAATCCCAACTCCTAGAGGGAGTTGAGTCCTAGAGAGGGCTGACCTAGCCTGGTGTTGGGTCTACCCCAGCCCTTTCTCGTTAAGCTTAAGGAGCTTCTTCTTATTTGGTCTAATAATAAAGAAATAAAGAAAAATTAGAGAGAAAATTACCTCTTAAAGAGCAGAAGAGAGATGATCTCTGAAGTATGTGAGGAGCAAAAATTAAAATTGCTACAGAATGAAGCTATTTATATAAGATGTGAAGAATCCTAGCCCAACTAGGAAACAACTTGTTGATAAACATAAAAAAAACCTTTATATTTATTCTAAATTATCTTAGTATAAATAAAAAAGGCTAGGGGTATTTGTAGTGCAAGTTATTCAAGAAACTAAGATGGATCTATACTCCGTATTTAAGGAGCTATGGACAATATAATGCCGTATGCATAGACAAAAAAATGAGCCAAAAATTGCCCATATTTACATGACATGATAAGTTTTTTTTAATGCCCCATTTTTTTAGACAAAATCAAAAAATACATAGCACATATGTGAAAAGCCAGTGCACAGTTTTTTATAAACTAATTTTTAAAACGTTTTTCCCTAAAATTAATGTTAGATTTTTTTAAAAAAAATTACATTTTCAAATGGACAAATTAGATAAAAGGACATAATCATGTTTAATTTTAGAAGGAGGTCCAATCCATTTAAAAAATTAGAAATAGGGACAAAATAATTAAACTACCCAAACTATCTCTTTCATCCATTGTGCGTGGTCTTCATCTTCGACAATCATATCTCCTCTTCCCGAACATTTGATCGAAGAGAGACCACTGCTGTTGAAATTGTATCGTCGAGAGAAGTCCAACGACGGTGGTATCTCCTCAATCCGCTGCCGAAAAAGGTCGGATCAAGGCAAAACGTTCGAAACACATTTTGCCTTGATCTGAATGTTTCTGACATCAGATTGAAGTGATACTGGTGACGTTGGATTCATATCAGCCAAACAATTCCAACGCCACCAATCTTACCTCGATCCAACATCGGAAACAGCTGCAACAATGAAAAAAGTTTTGGGGCGTCGTCAAAGCTTTGTGGTGGCTTTCCAGCTGCTATGGATCTCTGTTCTGGCTGCCATAGGTCGGGCTTTACTCTTCTCATAGTTGTGCTTCTTTTGAGACCAACGACGATCATTTTGGTGGTCGGACAAAAAAGTTAGGCTATAAAATATGAAATCATAGTTTTAAAACTCTTTTTCTCTATATAACCTATATTTCTCTGTAGAACCTTTATTCAATACTAAAACCCTATGTCCCAAAGTTCGGACATAAAAGTCAAGCCAAAAAATATGAAATCATAGTTTTCGTTCTACTATGAGTGCATAACTTTTTTTTTTCTCTTTATAACCTATATTTCTCTGTAGAATCTGTATTTCTCTATAAAACCATTTTTCTCTATAGAACATATATTTCTCCGTAGAATATTTATTTATCTTTAGAATCACTTTTTCTCCATACAATAGATCCAAAGCTCGGATTCAATACTAAAATCGTATGTCCCAAGTTTCAGACATAAAAGTCAATCTAAAAAATATAAAATCACAATTTTCTTTCTACTGCTAGTGCATAACTCCTTTTCTCTTTATAACTTTTATTTCTCTGTAGAACTTTTATTTCTCTGTACAACCTATATTTCTTTGTAGAACCTTTATTTATCTTTAGAATCACTTTCTCTTCGTAAAATATTTTTTTCTCTATAGAATAGACCCAAAGCTCGGATTCAATACTAAAATTCTAAGTGATGCGACATAAAAGTCAGGCAAAAAAATATGAAATCACATTTTTCGTTCTACTGTCAGTGCATATCTCTTGTTATCTTTATAACCTATATTTCTCTGTAGAACCCTTATTTCTCTGTACAATTCGTTTTTCTATGTAATTTTTTTCTCTATTCGACAGACCCAAATCACATATTTACTACTAAATCTTTATGCCCCAAGTGATGAACCTGAAGACTCGGATTCGTTAAGCCCTAACGGGCTCAAGGAACGAATTCACTACTAAAATATTAAATGTCACAAGTGCTAAACCCTAGGGTCCTAACTACTAAACCCTAACCGGCTCGGGTACCCTAAACACCGGGGTTCAAACTTCTAAAATTGGTTAGAACTATTTTTTTCCTGTGGAACTATTTTTTTCTCTATTCGACGGATCAAAACCCGGATTCGCTATTAAAAATCTATGTCCCAAGTGATGATCTAGAAAGTTCAGATTCACTAAATCCAACAAATTCTTACCATTGGAAGCACTTAAAAAAAGACCTAGATAATAGGTCAATAATATCATCATAAAATGTACAGTGTTATTTTTCTCTGTAGAATCTTCGAAAATATTTTTTGACTACGCAATCACTTTCCGATGATGGATTGAGGCGAGACCAGTGACGTTGGAATTGCCCGACCAAGATGAATTCAAAGCCACCGGTCTCGTCTCGATCCGTCTTCAGAAACGGCCAGATCAAGGTAAAACACGTTCTGAATGGTACCGACTATTTTGCCTTGATTTTGAAGTTTCCAATGTCGGATCTCGACAAGTCTAGTGACGTTAGATTTTTCTCGGCCTAACAATTCTAAAGCCACTGATCGCACCTCGATCTGACACGAGAAACGATCAGATTGAGGCAAAACGTGTTATGAACGTTTTGTCTCGAATCAACAATTTCCAATGTCGAATCTTTGCAAGACCAATGGAGTTGGATTCGTCTCGACCTCACGATACCATTGACCTCTCCTCAGTCCAAAGTCGGAAGCATCTGAAGCGAGAAAAATAAGTTTTCAATCATATTTGATTGAAATAACAATGATACATCTATAATTTGAAGTTTTGTCCTTAATTCAATAAATTTAAAAATCAATTAGACCTTAACGAATAAAAAAAATTCAATTGTCTTTTTTCTCCTAAAAGTTAATAAATTTCTACCTAATCCTAATTTCCCCTTTTCAAATTCAGCGTCTAAATCACTTACTAACAATATCCATCGTGCTTAAGTAATAGTTTCAATGGGCTTCTACTACGGCCGTATATTTCAATGGGCTTTTTCACTTTCTCCGACTGTGGCCGTACTTCTAAACTACAGACTACATGGCCTAAAGTCACAGTCCAGTCCAGTCCAAGATTGAATTAGACGGTGTAGACGTGTACATGACTAGATGTAGAGGCTTATTTCTCTCGAATTTCCTACCCCAAACTCCTCATCTTAAAGCAGCCACCAATCTCCTGCCACGTGGCACACAACATCTTAATTCCAGCAAAATGGG
Source organism: Euonymus europaeus (assembly GCA_963580455.1). Classification (NCBI taxonomy): domain Eukaryota; kingdom Viridiplantae; phylum Streptophyta; class Magnoliopsida; order Celastrales; family Celastraceae; genus Euonymus; species Euonymus europaeus. Next base: position 7,157,456 of record OY756957.1, on the reverse strand, counting down.
CACCATGCTTCTCCATACCTCTGTTTTTATCGACGATGCCATCCCCTCCCCACATCATCAATTCCATTATTTTAATAAATATTAAAAATATCTAAATATAATGTAAGTCTTTGAATAAATTAAATGACTATTTTACCCTCTGCCCATTGGATTAAGTACATGCATGTCCCCTGTCTTCCTACCTTAATATTATCTGCCGGTTTGTTCAAAACAAGGGGCAGTAAGAGAAACCTACAAACAAAAGGACACATCAGCTCCAACAGCTTCTATTCATCCAAACGGCCATCTGGATCAGACGACGCCGTACCACGCTCAATCGCATTATAAGCGCTCAAATCACACCGGACGGCTGTTTTTCACTAATCTTTTCCTCCATATATTTGCGTTCCAAAAAATTTCCTGAGAAAATAATGCAAAACCTCATCTTCAATCTCTCAAAGCAGCTGAAAATTGCGTAGAGTACACAATTCAGCAACTTTCACTTCGTCTCTCAATTCCAGCTAGAGAGAGAGAGAGAGAGAGAATGGCAGTCTGCACAGTCTACACAACCCAATCTCTCAACTCAACATGGTCAATCTCCACACCAACAAAAACCAACTTGGGTTTTCACCAAAAAAGTGTTGTATTTTATTCTACTTCTGGTAAGAGAAGCAGCAAGAGAGGTAGAACCACTACTGTGATAACCTGCTCAGCGGGTGACTCACAGACAGTTGTTATTGGTCTGGCAGCAGACTCTGGATGTGGGAAGAGTACTTTCATGAGGAGGTTAACAAGTGTTTTTGGAGGAGCAGCAGAGCCACCCAAAGGAGGGAATCCGGACTCAAACACACTGATAAGTGACACAACAACTGTGATATGCTTAGATGATTATCATTCTCTTGATAGAACTGGAAGGAAAGAGAAGGGGGTCACTGCTCTTGACCCAAGAGCCAACGACTTTGATCTCATGTATAAGCAGGTTAAGGCAATCAAGGATGGATTTGCTGTTGAGAAACCAATCTACAATCATGTAAGTGGTCTTCTTGATCCTCCTGAGCTCATCAAGCCTCCCAAGATCCTTGTCATTGAAGGACTTCACCCAATGTAAGCTTGGAATTATCTTTTCATGATTCGCTTTCATTTCTTACTTTGTTGGGTATCTTCTACTCTTGGTTTTATCTAGTGTTTGGATTGTAAGAAAATCCAGTCTAAACACCACATCCAGTCTACTCTTGGTTTTATCTTCAATTCTTGTGGTTGTCTGGTTAAGGAGTAAAATACAAAAGAAAATAAGGATCTTTTTGGTTGATTTTGATGTTGTTATGAAAATATTTAGGTATGATCAGAGAGTAAGGGACCTGTTGGACTTTAGCATTTACTTGGACATCAGTAATGAAGTTAAGTTTGCTTGGAAAATTCAGGTAATTGAACATACATGAACTCAGCAAATGAAATTAATGACTTTGATTTACCATTCTCTCTGTCTCCTGCTGTAATCTGATCATGTTGAGAGTGTTGCAGAGGGATATGGCTGAACGAGGACACAGTCTTGAAAGCATTAAAGCTAGTATTGAAGCAAGAAAGCCAGACTTTGATGCTTATATTGGTAAATTTCCTATCTACCTTTAGTTTACTAGGTTGCTCATTTTCTTGTTCTAATTTACGAGTATTTGCTTGGTGCAGATCCACAGAAGCAATATGCAGATGCTGTGATTGAAGTACTCCCAACCCAACTCATCCCGGACGATAATGAGGGGAAGACCTTGAGAGTTAAGTTGATAATGAAGGAAGGTGTGAAGTACTTCAACCCTGTTTACTTGTTTGATGAAGGCTCCACTATTTCATGGATACCCTGTGGAAGGAAACTCACCTGCTCTTATCCTGGCATCCAGTTCGCCTATGGTCCCGATGCTTACTTCGACCACGAGGTATCTAACCTAACCTTTCTAACTTTTCTTTGTTTTCAATCAAGTGAACATTTCATTGGAATACAAAGGTAATATGTGTAAGAGAGATCAATAGTACTAATGTATTGGTTTGAGAATCAAGAAGTTTGTTTTAAGTATTCATGTGGTCTACTCCCAAATATTAACTGTCAAATTGATAAGTTTTGAGCTCAATTCTGCACTTTTTGTAAGCTGATACAATGTCGACGGTCTGTTTTGCGTTTCTTCGTTTATCTTAGGTGTCTGTGCTGGAGATGGATGGACAATTTGACAGATTAGATGAGCTGATCTATGTAGAGAGCCATTTGAGCAACATTTCCACCAAGTTCTATGGAGAAGTCACCCAACAATTGTTGAAGCATGCTGATTTCCCCGGCAGTAACAATGGAACCGGTCTCTTCCAGACTATAGTTGGATTGAAAATAAGAGATCTCTATGAACAGCTTGTAGCGAGCAGGGCCGGAGCCCCAGTAAAAGCCAGAACCTAAGCACAAAAGCATGCACTTCCTCTTATTCAGTCTTTTGTTTCCTTTTCCGCTGGGTTTTTAGGCTCCATGTACCTATGAGTAACACTCTAGGTAACACTGTACCGATTTCATGTGGTAATTGTATTGGGAATTCGTAATATAGAGAAGAAATAACAGATAAAATTCAGTTAAGAAAGTCTTCAAAGAATGAACTTTCTGGCATTATCTTATCTTTTTTGTTGTTGTTCCACATACTGATTCATGGCTTGCATCACCAATAAATCCACTCATTAAGGTGGTGTTCTTTGGTTAGGGTGGGACCAAAGGATCTGTCTATCAGTCCGTGTTTTAGCATGGACAGATAAGAGTTTTCAGATAAACCACAAGAATTCCATGAACAGTGTCTTTTGCACGCCGCGAATTCGGGTGACACTCTATCTACACTTCAGTTGATACTGCTTAGCGATATGTGTTATGATTTTATGACATTGGGCTCACTTCAGTTGGTGCCGCTGAGCCATATGTATTATGATCCAATGACTCTCAATCATTTGAGTCCGGTAAGTAGTTACAGAAGAAAAATCACAAAATCACAATACGAAATTTGACAGGTCAAGCCACTAACTCTCGTTATTTTGGGCAAATTAATTATGTTGTGTTACGTATTGAAATTAATATTTAACTATTTTTAGATTGGAAAATTAATTATGTTAGTGTTACGTATTCAAATTAATATATTTTAGTATTTTTAGATATTTTTCTAATTTTTGCTATTGCCTTGGCGATTGTTTGCTCTCCTTATTTAGGATTACAGTCTCCTATGTTATCTTCATTCAACGATTAATAAACAAAAATATTCTTAGAGAGTTGCTCTCTTTCTTGGTGGATTCTAAGTTAATTGTCTACTAATTAGATTGTTCATACTTCCGCACTGCATCAGTAATCAAATTGTTTATACGTCTGCACTTTGATAGACATACCGAGCATCCAAGGAAGGTAAAGGTAAGCATCTCCCGTCATAATGGACATAATGAAGGACAGACAAAATATACGTATGCTTTAACCCGTTATATATGAAAATGTTATACTCAACGTGAAATTTGTGACCTCTAAGTTACACCCTAGAACTCAACATCATCCATACATAATAAATCCTAACAAAACAAATGGATCTTGGAAACGTTGATGATGACCTTACTAATGGCTAATTTTCAAGTGATGGTCTCTGGATGCAGAGTAACATTTTACAGATACGGGAAAACAGGCTTAACTATACATACAAATAACATTGTTGGCACCGTGTCCGGCCAACTTTCTTTCGGCAAAGTTATATATATATATATATATATATGAGCAATTGGTAAATTCTTATCGAGCTAACTTCTCTGAAACTCTACTTGATTGTAACGAACTTGTTAGTGCCATGTCTAGCCCAGTGAGTTTTTAGGTCAACAGGGTGACTAAGATCATGACCTTCAGCTCCAAGTCTAAGTAGAAGCTTAGCATATGCTCCATTGCTCATCTTTCTACCAGCTAAACGAGCCCCCGGCCTTGAGGAATTCATGGGAAGTGGATATTCAGAAATGTTAATGGTGCAACATGATGACTGCCATCCACCAGCACCCCATTTGTAGCAGACTCTAGCCATACCAGTGCAGGAACAATATGGGGATGGCACCCCAGAGAAATCACAGCTTGAGCTTTCTATATTAATGTTGAAATTACTTTTCTCGCGTTTTGCCTCAGGCGCAAGTTGCGCCTTTGTCTTTTTGGAAGAACTCTTTTTGGGTTGCTTCGACTTCAAAATATTAGAAGGTTTCTGACTAGAACTCTTCGTAGAAGACTTCTGCCTTTTAGCCTTAGTGATTTTAGCTCCAGGCCCAACATTATCTGTCGTCTCGGCTGTAGCAGCAACAGAACGAATAGGAGCGACGGAAATACCAGGTTCCTCATCTCTTTCAGTTTCACGTGAAGGGCTATTACTTGTCTTCAGTGCAGAATAAAAGCTTCCAGAATAAAACCAGGAAAATTGTGACAAAGATGGTGGCCCTGCATTAGCTTCAGGTACTATATTGTTTCCACCAGAGTATGTCCCCATATTTACAAGTAAATGACTGGTACGCTATGTCTCAACACTGCACTGACACCAAAAGATTGCGCTCAGAAACTACAGTTCCTAGTACCCACTCTGCCATTTCACCTACATCATCCAACACAAGAAATTACTATTCCAATCCATTGTATCAATCTTTATTGTTGAGAGAAAGTATACTTCTCCACATCATCGTAAACAATGAAGAGGATGAGAGGTGCAAGGAAGCTACACATGCTTAAAATCTGAAGAAATATAGAATCCAGTCCAATCGATCAAGAAAAATAATAATTGAAGTTGTCAAGGATCCAAGAAAGGTCCACACAGAGAAGATTCAGCGAAGATTGTGTATTTCAAGTATCAATTTTAAACGAATTATGGAAACAGTACGCTTGAACATGCTTCCTGTAATGCTAAAATTCATCGGTTTCTCACTCAAAAAGCTATTCTCAAATTGTAACAAAAAACCTAAATCTTCCTGACCAACACTTAAAACATCAAGTTCATGTAAATAACTAAATATTAAGTAATCCAGAACCTGTATTTGAATAAACCGAAACATTTTCCACCACAGAATAGCAACAATTTTCAAATAAATGCAATGTAAATAACTAAATATTAAGTAATCTAGATTCTAGAACCTGTATTTGAATGAACAGGAACATTTTCCACCACAGAATAGCAACAATTTTCAAATAAACGCAATGATACATAAAAATGCAGAAGCTTCTTCAATAGTTCCCAGCCAGCATCCAGAATAGATTGACATCCTCATCTGAAGAACATCTAACGCAGAAACCATCACAATAACCAATCTAAGGCATGAATCAAATTTCCTATAAAAAAAAAAAAAAGAATGCGGCGGCATGCATCAAATTTCTCCTTACCCATGGATTCAGAAACAGAAACAACACCCTCACATATTACACATTCCTTGCAATTATATCCAAAAAGTGTACTCCACAGACTGACCGGCAAGAGTCAGATGATAGATAAAGGAGCAAAAGCAACATCTAAACTAAAACCCATGTCAGAAAACAACCCCAGAAATGCAACATCAAAGAGATGGGGGAGAAGGGGAAAAAAAAAGAGTTCGCCTCCGGAAAGATCCGTGCACTAAAATGAGAAAATTGGGGCAAAATCCCCAAATTGAGCAGAAACCCAGCAACGAAAAACACGCGACATCTGAAATAAACTTAAAAAGTACAATTGAAAACAAAATTCCACAGCTACCTAAAATTGTGAGCAGAATACTTCAAAGCTACAAAATACAAGCTTACCTCAAAAGAGTAAAGAAATGCGTTTTATCAGTTTCTGGGTTTCCCTTGTCGCTTTCCGCTGTATACCGATGAGATGAAACAACTTGTTTAGGGTGCTCAGAATATCTCCTATAAGAATTCTCCTTTCTTCTTCCGTCTCAAAGACTCTGGTCCGTTACCCGTTTACGAGATGTTGCAAATCCACGTGCCTTCGTGGTATGTGCACACCACGCTCCACTGGCGCGAGACACTGTCCCATCTGTAGCCACACGTTTCGACCAGGAGGTTCGTCGCTCGCTCTCTTTGATTTGAAGTATCTTGCCTTCAATTTTTTATATTTTTATTTATTTATTAATCTATCATTTTTGTTGATAATATGAAACAATTTTCTCTGGTCAATTTGACTTTTGAAGTCAATTTTTTTTTCTTCGGATATCATTTCAATTTTTAAACCAAAAGAAAGAAATAGTGAATGTTATGTACGTAATAAATAAATAAATTGTCATTGACCAAAAAAAAAAGGGTAAAATATGATCATTGTTGAACACACAATTACAACCAGAATTGGTGTCGAATGATAAGTTCATCAGCAAACTGCGGTTTCAGCCAACTATGGCAAGCAAGCTTTGCCTAACTGCAGGAACTGAGCACATCAAAGAGCCAAATATACCAGTAAGAGCATAAGCAATGGCACAAAATGGCAGAGCTTCTGGTTCCTTTGCTGACAATGCTGCTGTTCCCAGTCCATGTGCACTGAAAACAAACAACAGTAATTCAGTACTGTAAGCTTAAAGCACTAAAGCATGATAATATGTTAATTACCTGGAAGCAGTTGCTATGCCTCTAGCGATAGGATCTCGAAACTTTAGTTTATCTAGTGTTGTTTGCACAAAATTTGCACCAATTAGACCAGTTACTACAACAACAGCTGCTGTTAGAGATGAATTTGCACCTGCAACAAATATGGAAAACAGATTTTTGTATTGAGTTGGTGATGAATTTTATGTGCATTGACATGTATTCTAAGCATGGATAACATACAAACTTTTCGATATAGAATTGGCATACCATCGAAAAACGAGACGATGCTTAGGGCTAATGCAACAGTTATGCATCTGGGGAGAATCGATATTGTCAAAGTTGGTTCTAATCCAACAAGACGCCCGATGAGCGCAGTCGAATACAAGGAGAATAGTGTTGACAGGATGACAGATGTGAAAATCTCAGCAGCATGCCTCTTTACGAGCTGAAAATTTATAACCAATAATTATCATTTCACAAAACAAACGCACATCAAGAATTGATTTCGAAATTATATGTCGTTACCTTTCTCTGTTTGAACATTGAGAAGGCGAAAGAAAGAATAACAGATCCCAAAAATCCCATTAATACATCGCCAGCTCCAGGATTAGATGACACCTTTGTAAGATAGTATCCTGTTCATATCGAGTTAGCTTAGCCACAACCAGCATATATAGATATCTTAATCTGAAGGAATTACATTGCGGAGGCTTTTGGCCTCTCCCACTCGAGTCTCGGGTGATACAGTGCGAGTAAGATTTGATGATGAAACATTACCTAGAACAGGATCAAGTCCAGATTTGGAAAGGTAACCAAATGCCAATGCTGCCAAATCTGCAGATAGTGCACAGCTGAGAATTGGATGGAAAACCTTCTTTACATCAGATGGGAACCTGAATAAACAAGAGAAAACATATATTGAAGATATGACCATCGAGAACTAACCAAGACATGGGTTGATATCAAATTGCTAATTGAAGGAAACTGAAATTTTACCCAGAACCAACCACGTAGCCTAACACGGTGGACGAAAGAAGGAATGGAAGGCACGTTCGAGCATTTGTCCCCAGTGCCGTAGGGTATAGTAATGCAGCAGCAAATGATATCAGGAAAATACCACTCCATGTCCAAAGCTCAAAGGAAGAAAAGGGGGATGGCTTTGACATAGGTTCAGCACCAATCATTTCTGTCTTCACAGCCTTTCTGACTGCAATAGCTGTAAAACCCGCTACACATAACGAAGCCAGCCAGCCTCCAGCTGCAGAAACCAACCGTGTTATTAGATAGACATACCCAAACAGGCGGAAGAAGTAAGGTTGACAGCAGAGATTTTAACTTAACAACAACAAGACTTTTTGTCAAAAAGAAAGTTTCATCTCTAATCTGTTTAAATAGGATCAGGAATGGGGAATTCCCTTAGAATTACCTCTTTGAATCCGATAAGCATTAGATCGATAAATTATTCAAAGAATCAAATCATAACAAACAAACAGAAAAAATTAATTAACAAGAGCTTGAAGAATAATTTAAGTCCTTGAAAGCGAGAAAGCATACCTACAATGAAGCAAATCTTGACGCCTGAAGCTGCGGGGATATCTCTAACCGAAAGAGGCAGGACGACTAATGATGGAACATAGAACAAAGGAAGCCATCTCTGAATGAACAAGAGAGCCGGCTCGAAGAAGTTCATCAAGCTTGTGGCAGCAGCAGGGACAGAAACATCAAGAACCATCAAGATGGAAAATATGCAGAACATACCAAACAGTGCACTCGGGAACTTTATAGCCGCAGCAACAAATGCCTTTTTCAAGAAGTTGTCCATTGCAAGTATAATCCCAAGCGAAACGAGTAAATGCAAGACCTTCAACACCTAAAAACACCCTCCACACACCAATCACCAAACACTGAAGAAGAAAAAAATGAAATATTGAAATAAATGCCAAAAACCCACAAAATTTTGGAAGTCTTACAGTTTGTGAAACAGTAGGACTGATGCTACCGCTACTTGCACTCATTGAAATTCTTCGTCTATTGACGCTTTCTTGATAGACCCTTCGCAAAAACAAGGTATTGGACTCAAAAACACTAATGGGTGACAAAGACTTTCTCGGATCGTATTGTTTATGAATTCTTTGATATCTATTGAGAGCAAAAGTTGCCTTCTTTACATAGACATTCGGCACATTTGACTTGGGTCTGGAAGGCAACCTTGAATGCTTGTGATTGATAAAAAAGAATGAATTTGTGGCTAAGGTGGAAGCCATTGAAGCAATGAATGTTGAGAATTCAATGAGAAAAAAAAAAGACCTTTTTTTTTAAACTTTTTAAATTTTTTGTATGGACGACAGAAGCGGAAGGGTCAAGACCAAAGCAGATAATTTTCTCAGTCACGTATTTAACCAGTTCATAACGGATTGTAACGAACCGTTGAGAAAAAATAATAATAAGTCAGGAAACTTTTGAATATTTTTAAAATACAAATAAAAATTTCAGAAAGTGGGATTTTTGTCCACGCCCTGTTAGAAGACCAGAAGTTGAGACTGACCCCTTAAATTGGGAGGCCAAATTCGATCTGCAATCGAGGAATCGATCCGAATCATGATTTTTCGATTTTTTGGTTTCAATTTTTTTATTAATGGTTTCGGATTTAAACAAAAAAATCAAATAAAATTTTATTATGTTTTATATATTTATTTATTTAAATAATTAAGGTTAAAAAAATTAAAGAATTATGATCAAATATAATTTATAATTTATCCATTAGGACTTAAAATAGTATCTTCATCATCAATATTTCACTCACCTCATTAAAAATGACATTATTTATGTATTTATATTATTTTGAATTTTGAATTTCTAATAGTTTTAATCCTCTAATTATCCTTGAACTTTTTTTTTTAATCATACTATATTGATAAAATATTTTTTAATTGCCAAAACTAAAATCTGATCTGAACCCAACCGAAAAGGTTCGATTTTTCTGGTTTGTTTATCTCATAAATATGTTTTGGTTACGGATTTTTATATATTATAACCGAATCAATTCGAACATTTCGATTTCAATTAAAAATCAAATCAAAAATCGAACGAACACTCCTACCTTAAACCACTCGACCATCACAACTTGTGTGATAATTTTTCGTGCTACTATAATCCACAACATCACACAACGGTAAGATTTGATCGACCACATAGCATTGTCAATGGTGTACAAGTCATGGAGATGAGTCGATTGTTCTTCTCCTTGCCTCTCTCTCTCTCTCTCTCATATTTTTTGAATGAAAAAGTAAATTGTGATCAATATTACTGTTACAATGTTAGATATATGTAATGTATAATCAATTTATGCAGTTGTATTTGAAATGTATATAATAATAGTACTATATTAGTTGAAATAATAAATAATAGTTATTATATATTTACTATTTTTATTTAGTAGTTGTGTTAAATATGTCCAAAGATATTTGTTAGATACCTCATTCTCAATTCTCAAGAATTGAGAATATGATTGACGGATGATCTCTAGTATGAATATCTTAAATCAAGTTCCTGATACTATTTATTTTCTATGAATATATAATTGTGAGTCTCATCAAATCTAATATGTGATATTAAAACAAACAATATGGAAGATTTATTGTTAAATAAATGCTTCGAATATGACTTGATAAATAATGAATCTTATGGAGATTTATTTTCTTATCAATGATTTATTACTTATTTGCGATTGTGTAAATAATCCTTAGACCTAAGATAATATATTAGTCTTGTATATGGGTGATCGAATTATGTCAATGTTAGAAATATTTATTTATTGAATAAATATTGACATTCAATGGATTCAGTTATTTATGTATGGAGATTTGTGTGCATCAACAAGGGATCCATCGCCTCGAAATAAAAGAGAAAAATATCCTATGTGATCCGGATATTTATTGATACAGAAAATCCTTGGTCAAGGTTAAAATGATTAATGAAAATGTGTTTTCATTAATTATTGTTTGTTAATAAATTATTGGATTTGTACATATGATCGACTTAATGGATCTGAAGGATTTTCATGATCCTCTCTCGATTGAGATATTGCATAGTGAAAGGATTCGATTAGACGGTAATTGTATTTAAATGTTTATATGAATTAATTCATCACTGAATGGGTAGTCACGTTATGCTGCTAGACATTACTCATGATTTATAAGAAATAATTAAAAACTATTTTAATTAATATCAAAAAGTTGGATATTATTCTTTTTGTTAATCAGTAATGAACCTAGAAAGTCACACATAAAAAATCATGAAAATTTGTTTCATCTGAGGTTGGAAAGAGAACCATGTGAATTCGATAATTTACATGAGATGAAAATAATTGAATTATTAATTAAATGAAGTTTATTGTAAACAAGGCCGGATCCAATTAATTAATGGACACTGCTAGCACATTATACTTTAATTAAACATATGGGTACTTGGTTCAATTAATGTGCAACTAATTTTGCTGCAAAATTAGTCGCAGACACATTTTTTCTCTTCAAAAGGAGGTTTCTAATTTTTGAAATACACAACACAAAAACCTTCTTTTGGTTTCAAGAAGCAAAATAAAATTTTCTAGTTTTGTAAAATTTTGAAGGTATCTTGACTTGTGATTCTGTGGACGGACTAGAGGTTTTGTTACTTTTGTATGATCAGAGATTGACCATTTTTTATCACGCATGCTACAAAGATATTGCTTCCGCTGTGTATTCATAGTGCACTATTATATTGAATATTTGTGCAATCGGTATTGTAATAATTATGAGCTTATATACAATTTCCCTCAAAAGGCCTAAACTTATAGTTATATACTGGTTTGAAGACCTCACCCAAGCGATATGGGACTTGTGCACGTGGTCAAAACAGGTATATATATATATATATATATATATATATATATATATATATATATATATATATATATATATATATATGGAGAGTCTGACATGCACTGAACCACAAAAAGAGTTATTTGCGGTATTCTAATCTTGACTGTCCATTTTGTGATGGACAGATCGGACGGAGGAGGTGTATTTTGGAATTAGGCTCCGCAATATACACACATCTGGACACCGAAGCTCCTGCCTTCTCCATTCTTCCCATCGCACCTCCTCTGTCTGCCCATCTTACCGATGGCTCCTCCGCCAAAGACGACGAGAACCTTCGATGAAGACCCACGAAACGGCTACTCCTCCGTCTGCCACACCATCGAAGCCCATAGAACTAGCAGCTCCTCCACCTAAGACGACCAAGACCATCGAACCAGCCAAACAACAGCTCCTCCGCCAAGCCGCACCTCCTCCAGTGAAGGCCATCAAACCAGAAGTTTTTATTTTTCCTTTTCCTAGTTGTTTATTGAGAGAGAACAGATGAGAGGATTTCCTAAGGTATTAAAGGGAGAGGAGTTTGATTTTTGATTTAAGCTCAATAAAATTTTAGGTAATTTCGGCTCATCAATTCATTTGGAGTTTTTGTACAAATTTCATCATCTAACAGATTCTATGCCAACCCTTCAAACTCCTGGAATCAAACAAAGCCCAACTAAGCAAACAAATGATTAGATTGGAAAATGCACCTTCTTCTGATCCAAGACTAGATCACTTTTTGGAGTCATTCAAGATAACCAAACCGTGCTTGAGTATTTCGACTTAGTTGTCGAGATTGATCAACTGGGTCTCCTCTGTCTTCGTCACCATATCTCTCCCTCAACAGGTGTATAATCGTGCCTCTGCTTCACCGGACGTTCGTCGTCTTGGGCGGAGGAGCTGCTAGTTCAATGGCCTTCACCGGTGGTGGTTTGCGTTGGCATCGATGGTGGAGGCGGCAAACGTCTTGAGGAGGTGCGGCATGAAGAATGGAAAAGGCAAGAGCTTCGGTGTCCAAATGTGTATATATTGTGGAGCCTAATTCTAAAATACACCTCCTCCGTCTGATCCGTCCATCGCAAAATGGACAGTCAAGATTAGAATACCACAAATAACTCTATTTGCGGTTCAGCGCATGTGAGACTCTCTCTATATATATATATATCATCATTACTTTACTTACTACTAAAGTAGTATTTTTTTTGGGCAAATCTGTGGCGAGTCCCAAAATTTTCCCCTTACTTGCTCGCATCTTTTGCGTTTTCATTCGTCCCCGACCGTCGATCGATCTAGCAACCTCTCATCTCAACCATTAAAACGTTGCATGCATCCTCCACGTGTTGAATACAAAGCCATCTACCTTTTTTCATCAAAGGTCTCTTTGATACAACTGGTGCTCTATCCCGTCTTGTCACTACGTTGCCATAGCCTTTTTCCTTTCCTTCTTGGTAACTCGATTTTTGGATGCATATATGCATTTGCCTTGATGCGACCTTGATTTAAGCTTCACTCTTTGGTGCACGAACTTCTGATTGACCTAGCAATTTTTCCAGCGACGTCGTTAGCCCAGGTCGTTGCTTCGAGGTTTGTGCATTTTCTTGGCATGCCTCTTTCCTTCTTTCTCAGTTTATCGAAGTTAACATAGCTTTTTGATGTTACAGATTTTTTCATTAAAGGTAATTTTTGCTAATTTCCAATATGTGGTGTGCGCTTTGGGTGGTAGAGATGGGAATTATTTTTGGCAACCTCCCTTTGCCTTGATTCTGGTTCTCAAGCACGAGTTTTCTCACTCACTGGATGATTTTCTCTTCCATTAAGTATTGCAATTCTGCTAGGAATGGTTCTCTGAAATGTATTTTTTGCAAAATTCCTGTTTCCTATTAGAATATCACTTCTAACACAGAAGATGAAGAAGTTGTTAGGGCCTGCTAAGTGGGCTTAGTTTTGTTATTGGGCTTTATTGTAAACATTAGCTTCTAAGCCCATCGTAGTTCTTCTTCCTAGCTTCTGTAATGTTCTTCCTCCTTCTTCTGTTTCAATTTGAAGTAAATGGCTATATGTCAAATCTCTGTACATCTTGTACAATGATAGGAGTTTTAGCCGTTGAGTTATTCTTTCTTCTATATATTGTTGGAAAATATTAGAGATTGTTGCAAACTATTAGACAAATCACAACATGTTTTATCTAATATTTGAAATGATATAATATATAAACATGTAAATAAATTACAACCAAGCAAGGAAATACCAAATACCAAATAGACGTAGAATGAGGAATATGAAGAATTGATGGAGCGAGGCACGACAAAGCTGAATCTCCTTAAAGTGATTTACGTCCAGCCACGGATGTCTTAGCTCTCTTTGGACGAACACCTCCCAAGATACAACAGTTCTTCACTGTTTGTTAGAGACACTTTTAAACAAACGATACTTATGAACCAAAACCGAACTTGTACTCTCAAAGATGTGAAATGAAATGGAAGCAAGAGAATAGAGATTTTAGTAAGAAAAATGCGAGCAAGATGGAGAGAATTTTTGCTTAAAATTCTGTATCAATGCAAGCTTTGGGAGGGCTCTATTTATAACTCAAGAGTTGGACCTACTTCCAATCACTTTAACCCCAAAATCATCCACTGTCTCATAATCCCCTAAAATAAGCCATAAAATCATCCACTATCACATGATCTCCCTAAAATAAGCCATAAAATCATCCACTATCTTTTGGTTGTCCTCCATTATCTTTTGGTTGTTGAACATTCAAATCCAACATATATATCATTCTTGTAATTTATTTTATTTTTCTTCTTAATGAATGAAGTTATGATCTAGGTCTTTACTTCATTTTTCCCTTCTATCTCTACTGTTCTTCTTCTTCTTCTTCTTAATCTTATCTTTCACGAAGCTATCAAGCTTTTCATGGTATCGGAGCATCGATGATGAATACAAGAAACACAGTAAACATGACTTCAACTGGTGAAGTAAGTCGCACAAGTGTTGGGAACGATACGCCTAGAGTTGAAATTAGAGGACCTGTGAACCAGGGTAATGTCAATGGAGGTACTGTCTCGCAGTGTACACTTCCTCTTTGAAAAGCTGTATGACTGTATTTTTATTTTGCGAACCTTTGTTTAATGCATAATTATACTTTTATATGCAAGCCTGCAAAGCAAATCCATGAAAGGGTAGTGTGACCAGAGCATGTAAGAATATCATTGAAAAAGTATCAGAAGCCTTGATTGGTATGGATCTAATGTTGCAGTCCCAAATTGATCAGGCAATGATAGATTTAGACAAAATAGAAAAGAAGGTAGTTTTTCTCTAACTTGATTGAGAGTTGATGTGATTATTATTTTGCTAATATGTTCCATGTTTGGATTTGGCTCAGATGTTAATTGATCTATCGATATCTTTTTTATCACCTTTATCGATGACATTTATAAGTATTTAATTGCACTTATGAAAAGTCACTCAAACTGTTTTCAATTGCTAGAAAAATTGATTATCCAAATGGGTTTTCCAACTGCGTATGCTAATCGGCCCCACCTGTCGTTGGTGTTTGGGGTGATTTTATCTAAACCATTCTCATAGACATAAAATAACTTGGGCCGTGCATCATTGAGGTATTGATTGCCTTTTATCATTTTACTTGGAAAATGTATCTCTCCGATTTTAAACTTTTATTTCCATTCGAAAATTCTTTTCAAATTGATGAACATTGTATGTTGTTTGTCTGATAATTTCTTCTCCCTTATAGTGTTTATTGGTTATTTTTCTTCTGATTTATCAATTTATTGTCTCATGTGATATTTTCTCAATTTTAGCATGAGTTTCTCCCTATCGAGCCTTGATTTGCGAAGATTCCAAGTTTGTCAGTTATTATTATTGTTCTCCATTTTGGGTTGTTTGCCCTTTTATTTTCCAGGTCATGGTTTTGAATGCTACTGCAATATTGAGCAATGGAGGCAAATCAAGTAGTTTTTTTAGGAAAATGTGGATATGCCTCTTGACACAGATGTCTCTGTCAAGTGCCTCCTGGATCCAATGCTCCTTAACAGTTGTCTTTTTCTACTATTTCGTTTCGTTTTTTTTTATCTCTCTTCTCAATATAGAAAGAAAAAAAAACCCTGCCCTTTGGAGCCTTGATTTGTGAAATTTCAGATTGTCGAGTCTTTTGGGTTTGTATTTTTCTCGCAATTGAGTTTTTCACCTTTTGCTGTGCGAGGCTTGGTTTTGAATGCTAATATAAATGGTGACAATTTTTCGAGGTAAACGGTGATAACCTATTCATCTTTTCGGTTTCTTTGCGGTTTGAGACTGGTGTTATTACTGGACTCAAACCACGAAGGAGGGTTTGGAATCTGAGAATTTCAGAAGCCCTGAGGTAACGCTCGGGCCTTTGCTCTAGTATATATATATATTTCAATTGTATTGCTTAACAAGTCCCAACATTTCTAATAACACTTTTGATAGTTGCAGACCCCTTTACTCCAACTTGGAAAACCCTCCCTTATCACGTGCTGGTCCTATCAGTTTCTAGAGATTATTTGATCTCAATCCATTCGTAATGGTCAAGTGAATACCTATTTCCCAATCTGGAATCTCACTTTGTCATAAACATACAAGTCAACTCACAGAGCTATTGTGATCTTTCTGCTTTGTTTTTGCCACATATGGAATTGATTTCCTTATACGGCAAATTAAGCAAACAGAGATCAAAATTGTCTTACATTGTCTAACTTCTTTTGCTTCTCTTGCAGGTGACCTTGTTTTATTCTTGGAAAAACAGTTGAAAAGAACTAAATTAAATGGTAAAATGGTCTCATGCCATTACTAATAGGATCAATACAGGCAACAAAAATTTAAACCAAAAAAAGGGCAAGAGTAATAGTCACTAGCAAGTAGATGGTTAGTAGGAAGCAGTAGCAGCAGTAATAATTGTTTGTGCTGGTTAATAAATAGTGTCTTAACCAAGTCCGACATTGAGACGTCCAAGAAACTAGAACGATTGTAGAGCCGGACCAAAATGGGGTACTACATACGGTAAGATTACCGTGTAAATAATTTTTAATTAGTGTCAACAGTAGTAGTAGTAGTATAGTAATGCTAAGCTGCTAGTAATTAAATTACAACCATAATTAATCTTTCACTGTAACAGCAGACTGTCAGTAGGTGTTTTTACTTTTCACCTGATAGATGCACTAAACAAACCTCTTTAGCTGCATAGTTTACTGGTTGACCTCTCTATGCAGCATAAGTTCTTAGTCAAGTAGAGAAAATGCTTTCCCAAAAGATCAAAAACTGAAAAATAATCAATAAGGCTTTCGTTTGATATCAGAACACAGCTGAAAAAGGCTCAAATTCTCCATTTCTTTCGGTTAGCCATGACAATCTTATGCAGATCAACTGCTACATAATTCCTTCGACGCCAATCTCCTAAAAGTTATGACAAGAAACTTATTCGTTTTCCTCTATATGTGTTTTGCGTCACTTTGCTAACTTCAATAGACTATTTGCTTGATAACACTACATATTTGGTCAGTCTCCCAGCCGACGTCATAATAGGTTTCATACTACATCTGTTTCAGGCCAAAGACATTATTCTGGGGCAACTGTAGAACTGAAATCTGACCTGCCCTGAGAAAGCAGTCTTAAAGACTTGAAGTTGTGGAGTTTCTGAGTACTCGTCGAAGGATCTTTCCAGCAGCGGATTTTGGTATCGACTGTACAAATGCCACCTTTCTTACCTTCTTATAAGGAGCAACCTGAGAAGAAGAAAATATATATGTTGAGAAGTACAAATTTGGTTACTAAAATGACTGCAAGTGCATATGAACTGAACTCAAATTAGAAAGGAAAAAAAAAGAAAACCTTCTTAGCCACATAGTCGATAACAGCTCCATGGTTAAGTTTGCTTCCTTGCTTCCTAACAATAAAAGCCATCGGTATCTCTCCACTTTCTCTATCAGTGGCACTGTGAATTGCAGAAAATGCAACCAAGGCTAATTAGAAAATCAACAGGATTGAAGTGAACTTTTGTGGCTAAAATGATCAAATATTATCGAATGGTTTCTAGAGGTTCAAAGCCTGAGATAGCTAGGACAAAACTGGAGACAACAGATTTGTCCTTTTAGCCTGTAGTCCATCATATATCAATGATGTTAACCACTTCCTCACCATGCCTATGCAGTTGTCCTCTACTCACTAATTAATTGCATTAAGTTTGCAAAACTTACGCTGTTACTGCTGCATCAATTATCTCTGGATGGGAAGTCAATACAGCCTCTAAATCAGCAGGAGCAATCTGCAAAAGCAACTCCTTGTTATGGATAATCGATCAATCTGCAACCACTTCGTTTTTTTTTTTAAATCGTTGACAAGAAAAGGAGAAGGAATGTAAGAATTTGAATACATAATTTAACACTACCTCCCTAATTAACCATCAGATTAAAGAAAAACCAGTTTTTTCCTAAAAATCTTCACCTCTCAACTGAATAGTGTTTCATCGAACATTATGTGATACAAAATGCTAGAAATTGTACCTGAAATCCCCGATACTTTATCATCTCTTTCAAGCGGTCATTTATATAGAGGTAACCATCTTCATCAATGTAACCTATGTCACCAGTATGCAGCCAACCATCTTTGTCGATTGTCGACAGGGTAGCCTCTATATTTTTGAAGTATCCTAAAATTCAAAGAACATTTACTCAATTATATACCTCAATTGACAACAGATATTGAAAAGGAAAATAACAGAGAAAAACCATAATATTTCAGTTATTGGACTGCATGATTTGGAGGATATATAAGAATAAAACTAGCACCAATTGAACCAGTACTTAATGTTCACTAAGATGACAAGTAATACTTACCATAATATGAGTGCTGGTAAATTAACAAGGTTATTATGGTCTGACCTATGATACGCCCAAGGTGGATATTAAGATGAAATTAGCCGAGATACTCATGTTGGTGACGGTAAATAACTTTTAATGTCATGAAGATGAGTAACAAAATAAAGAATTCTGTCCTATAAAGAATCTCCAACATAGTAAACGCTTCTATCATGTGTAAGAAAAAACTATGAAATCTATTACCTTTCATGGTTCCAGGTCCCCGCAGACAAAGCTCACCACAACTGCCTGGAGGCATGGAAGCACCAGTTACAGAATCCACTACTTTGGCTTGCATGTTTGGAGCCAGAAGTCCTATAGATGAATATTTTCGGTATTTCTCAGTATTGAAGCCACGAGTCCCGACTGCTGTTGATTCAGTCATGCCATAACCCTATAAAAGAAAAAACAATCCATTACAAAAAATGCCTCTACAAATCAAATAGAACAGTACAAGTGTACAACCTACAAAATAATTATGAATCATACAATAGATGAGCAATCTTAATATTATAATATGCTAAACAACCTATTTAAAAGGTACTAGTTTTTAATATTCAATATAACAAATAAGTGAAGAAGAGTATGAACAGATGAAAGGGCCAATTACCTGAATGAAATCAACATCAGGAAGAGTCTGAACAAATTCCTCTATTGCTTTCCCACGTATTGGGGCAGCCCCACAGGACACCTGCTTCAGACTCTTAAATAAATTTCCAGGAACACTTTTCGCTCTCTTTGTCAATGCAATCAAGATTGGTGGAACAGTTGGGAAGTGAGTAATTCTGTACCTATCAATTGCTTTCACCATTTCATCCACATCAAATTTCCTCATCACGACAACACTTGTACCCAGTGACAGCAATCCCATAACAAAAAGGGCCATCCCATATATATGAAACATTGGCAAAACAGCCAAATAAACATTCTTTGAACTGGAATACTCATATTGTGAAGCTTCAAACCTCACAAAAAGCTCTACTGCAGCTATAAAATTCCTATGTGTTAATACTACTCCTTTGCTAACCCCAGTAGTACCCGACGAAAACATGATTGCTGCAGTGTCTTGTTGCTTAATCAAAGGCATAGGAGTCAGATCATGATTACCATATATAAGCTCATAAAAGGCTGAAAACTCCTTTGGTCCAGAACCCACATTTTCCGGCACAGTAACAGCAGGAATACCCAATACCTTTACTTTCTTGAGGTTTTCCTTTACAGCAAAAGCAAAACACACATTGCATTCAGTGGCTTGTTTTACAATTTCTTGCACAGTACTAAATGGATTCGAGGTGGTTACAATTGCACCAAGGTATAGAACACCCAAGAACACAATAGGAAAGTAAATGGAGTTTGGCAAAAAAACAGAACGACATCACCCTGTGAGACACCCATTTTGCGGAGACCAGAAGCCACTGATTTGACTAAAGGAAACAACTTTGAGTAAGATACTGAAAACCCAGATAAGGAATCAATGAGAGCAAAGAGTCCATGGTGTTGGTGAGAGAATATGAAAGAAACAGCATCAAGAAACGGGTCATTCGGGAGTAGTACGGATGGGTGCTTGCTGTGACAGATTCCATTCTCTGGTGAGTACCAGTCAGGGAAATGGTCTTTTGTGGGCTTCATTTTGGGGGGGAATACTGGGTGGTTAAGGCTGTTGCTTCAGATAGACAGGGACAAACGGATCAAAACGAAGCAGAAAAGACGCAAAAGAGATTTTTCTTATTTTTAGTTCTCTGTTCCATTCAGAAGCAGAGCCAGAGGGGGCGCAAAGCAAAGGCTGCGAACACCCTTTGGACTTGGATGCTACGGTAAGTAAATAAATATTTTTTTGTATTATAATTAATTAGGATTCGGATATATTTAGGGTTTAGGGTAATCTAACTTACTGTATTTAAATGACTCTTTTGCCGGTCGAACAACTCAAATTACCCTCCACATTAACACTCAAATTCTATAAATAAAAAAAATTGACTTGAGGGTATTTTAGGACTTTTAAGTCTAACAATTATTATTTTATTTTGTGTGTGTGTGTGGTGTATGTTACATGCATAACATATCAAGTCGCGGAACTTTTAAGATATCTATGAATGTTGATTTTTTGGGTTCTTAATTTATGACACTTGCTAAAATGAAATGATTTATATAAACAATTTTTATATAAACAATTTGGGTTCTTAATTTATATAAACAATTTTTTGCTATAATAAAATGATTTTTCTTTTTCTTTTTTTGAAAATACCAAAAATAACCGACTAAAGATTGTGGATGATGATAGGGATTTGTGGCGTTTGGTTCATAATCAAATGAGTGCGTTAGGTGATTGTGAACCGTGTTTCACAATGAGCATGAGGTAATTAAGACAATATTTGATACGTAATGACGATTGATTATGATAAGTCTAGTAATATATAATATTATATTACCCTTTTCATTTTTGAAGATAATGACAAATTTTCTATTTTTTGTAGTTTAATTAATTTTATGTTTATGGTAAAATACTTTTATGCATATCAAAACTCATTCTCTGCGATAAAGAATAGTCAATACTCACGATTTTGGTGAACATGAGTATTTACCGCAAGGGATAATAGAGGTTGGAATCGTTAGTCAACCATTGTTTGACAAGTACAACATCAACAGTACACTCTAGAGTCAGAAGTGATTCAAAATCATTTTTTGGTTTAATGAAATTTGACTTCAAAATAGATATGTTAACTTGATGTATAAATATATTAAAATGAAATTGTGGGAATGTAACAATGGAAAAAGACGTTATGTGTGATGGGTATATATTCTCGTGTTGGAAGAATAATTTGGATCGAATAACACTCAAGCTTTTGTGTGATGGACAGACTCTCCTTATGAGCTTTGGTTGGACTCGCACTCATCACACTGAGCGGGAGCAGGGGCAGGCCTTCGCACGCAAAAACCAACCAGTTCCTATATTTTTGCACTTGGAATTTTTGATCCTATTAACATCTTCGGTTCATTGGATGTGGACAAATGACGGGTGCTTGGTAAACAATTTCAACTAGCATATAATTTAACATTCAGCATACATGCTATACACAAAAAGTTATCTAACCAAACACTCAATAACAATTTTAGCATATATGTTACAATTTTCAAATGCTATATAAAAAACCATTTTCAACAACATTTACCTTCTATCAAAAATGAAAAAGTCTAAACTACCCCCTTATATCAAATGACTAAAATACCCTTAATGTTAACAATCTATTATTTATTTTATTTAATAATATATTTTTATTTACTTATATTTAATAATATATTCATTTTTATTTAATAATATATTAACATTTTTACCAATATTTTTAATTATTTATATTTAATAATATATTTGTTTATATTTACTAATTATTCATTTATATTTAATAATATATTAATATTTTTACTAATATATTTAATTATTTATATTTAATAATATATTTATTTTTAAATAATATATTCAATTATATTTAATAATATTGATATTCAATTATATTTAATAATTTATTATATATTTTTGAAAAATATTTTTTAATTTGTGCTACTGCCCCTATATATAATTAGCCACAACATTTGAAACAACATACATGTCAACATTTGAAATAATATATATATACTACTAGCATATAAGCTAAATTATATACTAACTGTAAAATTGTTTACCAACTACTACCTAATTAAACAGTAAGTTGAGTCAACTCATAATATCCGTAGGTCACAGATTGTGGCCCGTTGCGAGTCAAGCCCGCAATATCTACAAGGCATTACCTAGTCGTGGTCAGTTAAGGCAAGTTAAGCAACCGACTGTTCACAACGCTAGTCTTATATCATTGATTTTTTGGGTTTAGGATTTAAGGTTGGGTCCTTGCACACAAGGCCCGATTGGTTCCTATCTTTATGCAGTTAGAATTTTTTGAGCCCGATAACATATCAGTTTCATTAAATGTGGACACATCTTCTCTTTAGTCACTACAGTTAAATGTGGACACATGATCAATTCAACAATCAGTTGAGTCAACCCACAATATATATGGAATGTTGTAGTCCGTGGGCCGTTGTGAGTCAGAACCACAATATCTGCAGCCAATACCTAGTCGTGATTACTTGAGGTGAGTGAGGCTTGAAATATTTCGCCCAGTTGTTAGTCAAAGTCTGGCCCAAAAATCAGTCTTGTATCACTGCTTTTTTTTTTGGACAGTTGGTTGTCAGGCTCTATTGTAAATAGAGAGTCTAATAGCAAAGGCATACCAACAACATAAAGTCTCCTCCACTCTCTTCTTCTTCTTAATTCGTTGTGTCTTATTTTTGTTTGAGAGTGATAAGAGCAACTCCAATGGTGGAAGCTCCAAATTTTACAGCGTGGTCCCACTTCAATTACAGCAAAACACGACTTTTAATACAGTCAAATCAACAAAACACATATTTCAATATAATTTTTTTCAATTTTCATTCACACACACTCTAAATATCAAGCATCAACATCATTTCCCACATACTTTTCTACCATATTTCACCTTTTTCTACCATTTTACACTTTTTTCAATACAATTTTTTCAAATCACTCTCTCTATACACTCCAAAATTTCCAGCTTCATTTTCAATACTCCCATTGGAGTTGCTCTAATCATTTTTTGGTTCGAATAAACTACTGGTAATGTCATGTCGCACTAGAGTCCAGCACGGCGGGACTTGAGCTTGGCTCACATGGCCCAACTAGTTCTTATCTTTTTGCACTTAGAATTTTTCAGTCCGTTAACATCTCAAGTTCATTGAATGTGGACATATATGTGACATTCAACAATCAGTTGAGTCAATCCACAATATTTGTGGTTGTTGTTGCAATTTTTGGCTGTTGCGAGTTAGGCTCGCAATATCTACGGGGCATTAACTGATTGTGATCTATGGAGGCGATTTAGACCTGAAATATCTAGCTCAGTCGTCAGTCAAAGTCTGGCTTGAAAATCAATGTTGTTTCATTAATTTTTGAGCTAGTTGGTTGCGAGGCCCTACTATAAAGAGAGAGCCCCATAGTCAGGGGCGGACCCAGCTCTTAGGATTAGGGGGGGCGGGGTTCGGGGCAGCGCCCCGAAAAATTTTTTTGGCATGTTTTTATACACCAAAAAATGAGTTGTAAGACAACTACTTTATTAATTCATTATAAATTCACTTAAACAACTTGCATAAAACATTCAAGTAACTATGTTCTATTACATAAGTGATAAAAAAATACTTCAACAATAGTTTACTGCTTCTAAACTATAACTGTTTCCTTCGAGTCTTCATATTCTGATAATATTGGATGATAGCTTCATTAGGAACCTGATAAAAAACATTATTATTCTGGGCTGAGCCCATGCCAAATTTCAAATGCAATTCAACTTCTTGCAGTCCGTAGCAAAACAAATAATTGAGGGAGGCAAAAATGAAATAATGGGACTAAAATAAATAATTGAGGGGGGGCGAAAATGAAAAATTCAAAATATATGGATTATTTTTGAAAAGTTCAGGGGGGGCCACTGCCCCCCCTGAACTACACGTAGCTCCGCCCCTGCCCATAGTAGCGGTTAGACACACCAACAACATAATGTCTCATAAGCTCTCTTCTTTCTTCGTGTCTCATTTCTGTCTAAGAGTTCTGTTCATTTTTTTGTTCGAAGGAGCTGCTGATATTGTCGTATTGCCTACCTACAATGAATGAGTATTGATCTTGAGAGTTACTTGTCCATAGAGTAAACACACCTGTGACTGAGACAATTTCACCTTAAAGAGATTCGTCATTTGCATACTTCTATTATTTGGTAACGAAGTTTTCTGTTCCGTTCATTTTTGTTTGCTAAACTTGTTATTCTTATGTGTATGTCACTACCTCCTGCTTATATATGTATGCTGCATGATTTGATTATTTCTGCTTCAACAGTCTCTACTCATATAATTGTGTTATATATATATATATATATATATATATATTGTTTTTAGACATTTAAATTATGCTCCGTTTAGCAAACAGTTGAATTTAATTTTTCTCTTTCTCTGCGCATATTGGCATATGTATGTTTTCTCAGTTTGTTCTATATTACAAATGCATAGTTGAGTGATTTGCATCCTCATCTCACTTTCATTTCATCGTCAATGTCAACAAAATGCCTTGTTAATGCCACCATTCTCGACTCTTTTGGTCAAAGAACCTTAGTTCATGGTCCACAATTTTTATAAGCCCATGTTGTAATGCATTGGTCAACACACATGTAATCATTAACGCTATGCTTGACATTAGGGTTGGAAGGAGTTAAGTTGAGAGGAATTGAATTGAGTTGAAAGGAGTTCATAAAAATGAACTCTTACTTGGTAAGAGTTTGGAGGTGTTCGGAGGGTTTATGTGAGTAAACACCTCTCACCTTTTCAAAGTGAGTTCAGAAAAAGAGTGTTGGAAGGAGTTTGCGAATCACTCCGAACACCTTAAAGTATTTGTGTCAAGCAAGAGTTAGGTAACTCTTTTGACTGTTGATTCTGTATCATTAAGGGGGGAAAAAGGGAAACGAAGTACTATTTATATTGTTTTGGACAAAACTCTACTCATTCTCACTTAACAGCATTGCTATTTGGTCATCTTCAAAATTCCTCTAGAACTCCAATATCAATAAACTAAGCAGGATTAACCCATTAGAGTGACCAGATAGCTTCTAATATTTCAAGCACAAATTTGAGAAATCCATAGCCATTTGCATTTACATTGATCAAGCAACACTTACATTTGAAAGTGGCACAACCTGGACGAGCAATAGCAAGAAAAAGATTCACAAGACGAACGAATTGGTTAGAAACTCTTGTAAGCGGATTAGTACCTCTAAAAGTTGAGAGGGATCAACTTCAAGGATTGTATTCATAATGATCGCCATAATGGGGTGGTGATGAAGACTGATACACATAATGAGGTGGGGATGTAGGATGATAGATGTAATGTGGTGGAGAAGAAGGATCGTAGACATGATGGGTTGGAGAGGAATAATGAAGGTGATGGGGAGGGAAGGAAGAATGGGCGTGGTGTGGTGGCGAAGGGGAACTGAGTTCACTAGCCGGAGGATTCAGAGCGCGAGATTGATATTTGTCTACTTTGACCTCAATTTGCTCGAGTTGCTCTTCCTCTTCAAATGACTGGAAAATTGGATGCAAGTAAGCATCAGCCAAGTACGCTTTTAAGTTCAGTTCAGGTTCTTTTGATTTCTCTTCTACGTCTTTTTCCATGGCTTCCTAAACAACCAAAACAAGAAAGAAAAGGGATATCTCTCAGATGAAAAGAAATCAAATAAGCAAAAAACATTATCAAAACAGACAAGAAGATCAAGGAGGAGTACTAGTCTAAATTACACATCTCACAATCATCGAACACAGTTTTCGAACACTTTAGTATGCAGGTAGCTGACCAATCTATTTGCTATGACCACCTTAAACTAATCAAAAATGAGCCCACCAATATTTATTTCCTAAATTCCACTTGCCTGGTTAACTAACAAAACCAATGAAATTAAACATGTACTTTCCCCACTTTTGCCTATCCGACTGGGGCTTAACAGGAGTTGAAGACAGCATCCAAGTCTTGAGAAAGTAAACTAAATTGAAGGTGACCCTTCCTATCTGTTTACACGCAATATAAATTTTCCTATAGTCTCTAGAGATATCCTACATATTATTCTATGAGAGATGTAAACTTATGTTTGGTTTGGATCAGTTTGTCAGTAATTTCACTAATTTGCATAAAATCTGGATTGTACCTCAAGGGGGAATTTTCTGAATGCAGGTTCAAACCGGTGCTTGCAATACTTGTGGAATGCTAAAGTCAATATTGGCAAGATAACCAGCAAGGGAGTGGAATTAGCAGCCTTTTTTGTACTGAGCAACCCCATCAATAGAAGCTGTGATATCACTAAGCTTGCTATTATGCGGCTGTGAACATGTGGCCAGAATGCTGCAGCACTTTCGTAATGCTGGTTGTACACGTTAACTATCTGCACAATCAATTGTAGGCTTGTAGCATGTAACATTAGATGTCGATTACTCGGTATAAAATCTGGTTGCAAACTACTTTAACTTTTTGAAAGGACCGAATGAAGGGCAAAAAGCTCAAGAAATTAATAAATATTAATAATCTTGGGGTGAAGAAGGAATTGAGCATTAAGAGGAAACTAACCTGATGACGGTAAACTAAGTATGCCAAGGCAAAGAAGACCAATATAAAAGGAAGGAGGATAGGAGTGACAACTGCATAAACAATCCCCAAAAGAAAGTACAGTTGGAGAGTGGGAAGAGTTTCTGGAAATTCCACACTCCCGGGATCCATTGCCATCGCTCTATCCCTTTCTGTTTTTACCAAAAACATGTTTTTGAGATGAAATATGACCAGTGGCTTCAATCGAAGAATCTCACCAGCAATACCAGCCCACCCATCAACCATTATATATGTGATGAAAAAAGTGGCCTTCATTGGTATGGACACACCAATTGTCCGAGGAATCCTGTGATATATTGAATTTTCATATTAATAATGCCTATTTGGAGATAAAATAACAGCCCATCTGCAAATGCCTCATCATTAATGATTATGAGTGAACCACACATTGAAAATCTACCTAACAAATGCATCAAAGATATATTTTCTTTTCTGAAGAGAGTCGGGGTTCTCTCATTTATTATATAAACATTGAAATCACATAAAATTGAAACATAAGGATAAGAAACATTACTGGGTTGGTGATTGGTGAAGGAAAGCATGCAGTTGCTCAAAAGCTGTTCCAGTTATTATGCTTCCCAAGAATACATTCACCAACATAAAATAATAATACTTTGACGCTGCCCTTCGTTCTAGCATTGAGTGTGCAATATATCCCTCAATTTTGGACATGATCATCAGAATTGTAGGAAGAATGTACAGAAAGATCTTAAGAGCCAGACCAGGAAGGAAACCCTGTAGGAATGATTTGATAAATTTCCTGCATACAATATCAGCAAATTATCTATAGGCAGAACCAAAACAATTATCTATAAGTAGAACCAAAACAGTTTCACTCTTTTAAGTTCATACATCTCAAATTCTGATATGTCACTGAAATACATATATATGAAGCATATTTTCCTAAATCTGGCATTTAATAAGGCAATTGGAGATGTTGTTAGAACATATCCGATCACTCAGTTTAACCATATAATTATTATCGTTGATTCATGAGTAGCACTAAATTGCATACGATAATCAGTCTCTCTCTGATTTATCAATGGAGCTGAAGCAATGTTTATTTTCAATACAGACTTACTGTAGATGTGATGACACTTAATAAAGAACGAGATTCAACAGCTCAAGTAAGAAAGGTGGCTAGGGTTTGATATACCAGGTTCGCAACGCTGGTTGTTTTGTACTTCCAAAAGGCAAGAACAATAAAGCAGACTAGCCAGGCTTTATGGCACATAAGCCAATATAAGCACAAAGACACAACTAACCCTTGACTTAAACAAAGACTAAACTATTAATTACTAATCATAGGAGGATGACTTGAGACAAAGAAAGAATTCTAAAACAACACTGAAATCAGAACACGATACAGAGACATCCCCTTGGGCAAACCAAACATCATCCAACACTTACTAGGGGCAGCTGTAAACTATTGCACATTGTCAAATGCTAACTGATCATGAAAGAAAAGAAATGAAACAAAGCACAATAAGAAAGAAAATTCGGCAAATAAACTTCTAAGCCTGAGAGACACCACGACATACATATAACAAATTAGTATGGAAACTGTACTCACAATTCTATAACAGGCCTGAGGAATGGTGCAACTTTTTCGAGACCCTCCAGATTTGCAAGGGATTGCACGAAAGCAATTGGTATCATATAAAAGAACACCAAAGCAAATACTGTTATAGATATTATAAGTTTCCGGATGCTCAATGAAACAAAAGGTATAGCCAAGTTACGCCAGTAAACATCACGGGGTTCTGGTGCCCAATTTGTCAACCAGAGAGTTGAGTTTTTGCTTTGCTGTGTCTGAGCACAAACAGCAGCCCCCCAACGCGAATTAAATGAAACAAAAGCAACTGGCAAAATAGATTTTGGGTCTTTGAGAATTTTCTGGCGTTCCAATGCCATCTGCCAACAGTACAGAGATTTAAGACACAAATATTAGATCTAAACAATATAAAAGGGCAACTGTTGAAGTTTATACAATGCAGCTACGCATAACACCACAATTAAGGTTTATATGACAGCACAAAACAATGATATCCAACATAATTACATAAATTATCATGATGCAGGGATAGATCGAAAAATAGTAGTCATGACTTACTCTTTTCTCAAGTTCTTTTATCTGCTGCTTATAATAGTCAAGAGAATCAACCCTTTTCCCCCAAAGCCCCAAAAATCCGGTCTGCAAAAAAAAAACTTAAAACCATGACTTTTATACAAATAGATCTAAGATGGAATGGTTTCAATATTATGAAATGGACCATGAAACATCAGCACATATCTAAAAGTAAAATTTACACCATCTGAGATTTCATAGAGAACTACCTTTTTTGTTGGCCTTTTTTCTGGATGCCTTTCGAACTTAAGCTGGTTATAGTCCAGCCAATTTTGGACCCTATTCCTTTTTCTTACAAGCTTTGCAAATTTGTTTGCATTGTAGACTGCCTGAACCAAAAAAGACAATAACTATCAAGGACAAAATTATACAGCCAAGAAAGTTTAATCAGGAAAGGCTAGGAACAAATATAATGTGCATGTCACTACTTGGCATGCACATGCTATTGTCATACTGACACTAAATATCTGTTAAACTTGGAAGACACAAAATTTTGGCATGCAGGATTTACTGCTATAGAAAATAAAACAAAAAATTACATATATATCTCATAAACTAGTAGAAGTACCTGGTGGCAGAGGTAGGTACTTGGATGGTTTGTCCGGAAGAAGCGGTCTACAGAATCCGATACTGAACGACTAGAAACACGAGGAATATTCCGAACCACTACCTACAACAATATTTTAAATTATATCATGATCGTCAATGCAACATTTAAAAAAGGAGACATGAAAAAACAGACAAAATGTTGACTCTCTCATCAAGATGATAGAAACCAATGGGAGTTCTACTGACTGTGAACTGTTCTGCGCATCTACGCTGTGAAGCCAAGAACTGCAATCTCATTGATGATATGTAATCATATTCCATATACAGCATGAAACATGTCCATATTGTAAACAAGTACTGCAATCCTATGTGAAAGAAAAACCTGAAAAGAAAAACATATGAGCAATTAATACTAATTTGAAAGCCCACATTGACATTTATCAATATAATAAAGATGAAAGACTATTCCGGAAAATGACAACATAAATCATCTGAACATGATAACTGAAGAACTACTTTGAGTTGGAATCAAAGCAAGATCGCAATAAACTCACATTCAGAGATTGCGTTGCCTATCATTATCATGCCTTTCACAAACAGACATTTTATGCATCCAAGTAAATAAAACATAAAATGATAATAATTTGCCCCAGGGATACAAATGAGTAGGCCAGGGGTGAACACTTCCAGTTGGGAGACCATTTTTCAAGTCTCCTAGCAAGAAAAACCCCTGATTTTACTAAACATTGTTTATGGTTTATCAATGCAGGGCATAGTGTTTCCCTCGCTTCAAAATAAAAATTATAATACTTTTGTAACTATAAATCAAATAAAAAAAGACCAAAGTAAACAATGTGGCAGGCTATTGCTGTATCCATTCATATACATTTAAAATGCTATATTCGTGCATATTAATTCATCATAAATACAGGGAAACATGTGGCCATTAGAGATCCCACGTTCAATTCATGAAAATAGTTTCTCCACATGTTATTATTATTATGTTGAGGCAAGGTTTGCGTACATCTAGTATGTCCCCGACCCTCCCACTGCGGCACTCTTGTGCATTAGAATTGTTTATTAATTCATCATAACTGAAAACAAAACAATCAGAGAGAACAATTTGTCCTGTCAAGGAGATAGGCATACCTTTCAGATTTAGGACGAACATTTGATATTGAAAGCTTGTCAATGTCACTCACCACCAATTCTCTTCTCAAAAAGGACAGTGTTCCACTTGACACATTTACTGGAATCAGAATTATGAGCGCCAAAAATGTTATTGGCACAAAAATCTTCAAGCTGCCAGATGAATTTTGGACATTAGCCATAAGATTGAGCATTGATATCGGAATTGATTTTCTATAAAACCGTAACTTGTTTGAATATTAAGAACCATAATCAAGTGTTGAGATTGAGCCTGGACTTTCAACAAGAGTAAGGCATGTGAGAAATCAAATCAACAAGAAGGATTCTCACTAAGTAATCTGAGCCAAGGCGTTAACAGTTATAATCAACTGAGGTTGCAATTGCATAAAGCAGCCTGTATGCGTTTCCTTTTGTTCTCCCATTGAAGTAATTGCCTTTTAACCATAATAGTGTAGAATATTCATTAGGGAAAAAAAAGCAAATGGCCAATAGTATGCAGTTCTTTTAACCAAAACAATGTGACAACCAAAAATAAACAGAACAACTTAACCTCGGAAAACAAACAACATTAACAATATATACAATAAATTTTCAAAAGAAAAACAAAAGGGTTCAAAAGCACATAGAAAATGAAGGGAAATGAAAAGAATTGAGAAGCCGTGAGTGTAAATTCTCGGAGAACCAGTTGGAAAATTAGAAATTTAAAGCAGTCTAGCCCACATTTGAAACAAATTATCAAACTCACGAAAGTACTCAAAATGCATGTCACAGGATGATGGAATGTAGTTTATCACTCTAGATTCTCGAGAATTCCCAAGAAACAAACAGCTCCCACCAGTCACGGGAGTGAAAACCCACCAAAAAAAAGTCTGAAGTCCAAGATTGAAGAAAAAAAGTAACCTCCCAACAATAGAAAAGAAAAAACTTGCCATTAATAAACAACTTTTTTTCTTAAGAACCAAGCAAAACCCATAAACAAAACCAGAAGAACAACGGGGAACACGATATTTAAGGGGAAAGAGAATAATACCCAAGAATGTAAATTCTCAAGAAAACAGCAGAATCAAG
The DNA here is from genome assembly GCA_963580455.1 of Euonymus europaeus. Taxonomy (NCBI): domain Eukaryota; kingdom Viridiplantae; phylum Streptophyta; class Magnoliopsida; order Celastrales; family Celastraceae; genus Euonymus; species Euonymus europaeus. The sequence goes on along the minus strand of OY756957.1, from coordinate 7,125,991 downwards.
GCCAGCATGGTTGATGATCTCAGTCTCACTCATCTTCAAGGCCTGAGGCACCCAATTTAAGAAGGTAAAGTAGGTCTTGAAGTTGAGATTTACAAACTTGCCAACAAAGTTTCCTCTCCCTCTTGTTGGACTGCTCCTTGCTCCACTGAGATACCATTTTGGGAAGTAGACTCTGTCGTTGATGGGTTGGATTCTAAGCACAGCAAAAGCAAGCAAAAATGCAAAAGCAGTCAGTATATTTATGAGTGCTGAGACTCCTATGTCACCAAGAGTAGCCATTGGAGAAGAAAGAGAAGAAAACAGAGAGATTTTAAAATGGAAAAGAGAAGGACACAGCGTGGGTGGTGAATGGATGGTGTGCGAATAGAATTGAAGGGACAGAGAGGAAAGAATAAATATTTATTTATTTATTTCATCATTGTGTAAAAAAGTGGGTTATGATCATGTGGCTTTGGCATATGGGTTGGTTTTGATCTGTTAAGGCTCTTTTGTCCACATTTGTTTATGAGATATTGGGTAGGTTTTTCAGTAATTATAATATTTAAGTCACTATTATTGTTACCATTATTATCTTGCCCTAATTTGGGGATTGTAGATATGATTTCTCATTCAATCACCATAATAAAATGAAATAATCAAAGCAATGCTATAGACAAATTAATACCATTGTCATTCAAAGGAAAGTGGAGGTTATTCATATTGAGTACAAAAAAAATAATTAGTTGATCAGGTTAACCAAACTTTGTTCACAAACACCCGCTAGTGAGAGAGATTAATCTAACTATTTGGGTGCTAGTAATTTTTTAGAATTAAATCATATGAACTCGAAAAGTTCCGAATTTGATTCTTAATGGAAGCAATATTTTTATAGTCATGTATTAAATTTTGAGTCAATTTATCATGTCAAGAGGAAAAATTTCAGCTCGAATTTAAGCCTCAATTAAATGACCAAAAGAAAGAAATTTTTATATGATGTGATTATTATTTAAAAAAAAATTTTGCAATGCTAGACACCTGTATTTAATTTTGCAATTTGGATTAGTAGGACCCACTAGGGCACTAGAAAGTGGTCGTGACTTCATGTAGCATGTGAGAAACCATGATTTGGGGGCTTGATGGAATGAGAGAGAAAGGTGTGTTGTTTTCTAGGGGCATGCTAATCCTTCGTTAGTTGTCAAAGTCTTCATTTAAAAGAAAGAAAAAAGACACCTTTATCATCGTTTGCACTGATAAAACCTCAACCAAATATGGAATCTTTAAGCCCATGATTTGCGTTAGATTGATGTTAAAGAAGTAAGATAATGAATTAATAATGCAATCCCAACACGGTTCAATTTTTCCTACGTGCACGAGCCTACGCATGGATTTTTCGTGATACAACGCCTCCAAATTTTAAAATTATTTAATTAATTATGTCTTCAAAAATATGGAAAAAAAAATTCAAAATAAAAGGCCTATAAAATAAAGTAGCAGTGAGTAATAATTGAGAGTTGATTTATAAATATCATCGATAATTTGTCATATTTTGAAATTGTTTCATGATACGCTGTTTATATAGGTTATGTCTTCTTGTATCAATAATTTTTTAAGCAATATCACTGATTCTTTTTAGTTCTGAAAAATGTCAAATGTTTCATATCAAACAAGATCCTTCAATAACATGTTTTTTAATACTCTATTTCTTTATAAATCCGTGGATTGGGTGAAACTATCATCAATATAAATAAATTATCAAAATATATCATTAACTCTTCAAATTGTTTCAAAATTACCTTAATATATATTAAAAAACCAAAAGGTCATGGCTGTTAACAGGTCTGCCCTGGTGAAGGATTAATGTTTTAAATTCAGTGGGGACACTACTAATAAGCAGTGGGGGAAAAGGGGTATCTTTTGGGCAATAAAAAATAGATTTTGAACCAAAATTACATTTGATTGCCTGTCGTTCTTCATGTTCCACCTCATTTGTGTGAATTGTAGTTGAAATGAAAGATCTTGCAATATGGGTTTCTTGTTTGCTCTCAAGATTCTGTCCGTGACTGACACCATGACCTGACTATTATATATTTGTCTCCTTTCTTCCCACTTTTGTTGTTTTACGTGTAAGGTTGGCAGGTTGCGTTCATACAAAGAAAGGCAAAAAACTTCAAAGGTTCACACGAGACTAGACAAGACAAAAGAGCCGTGAATCTACAAGAAACACAACACAACACAACACAACCCAACCCAACCAGATGAGTTTATCCTATACCAACACCACACACCTTGTTCATAGAAAATGAATAAAGATGAGACTGAAACTATAAAAGCAGCAGGCTTCAACGTCTTTTCTCATTTTTCATGTTTTTCAAAATAGCAACCAAATGGGTTATCCAAATTTGTTTCTATTTTCTGAAAAATTAAACCAGAAAACGCATAAAAAACAAGCACACCAAATAAATAAATTTTGAACGTTTTGGTACATATCAAATAATGGTAGATCCACAAGACAGTCGCATAAGAAATTGTACCCAAATTAGGCATCAACTCATTGTGCCTCTTTCTGTACTTCTAACAAGCTGTCAGAGTTGTGAAGTATCTCCTACACAGATCACAATCCCCTCTCACAACTAACCAGTTAGGTAATGATTGTTTCCATCCAAGTATGAGGAGCCCAAGACACAACCAGTTGTAAAAACAAGAAACATTTCTTTAAGCATTGGCAACAGTTAGCTTAAACTTGTCTGAAGATGAATAAACTACTAGGGATTATGCATAACTTGTTTGAAGGTATTGGTGTTTGACTAAACAGGTCCAATCAGGATAACATGAGACTACTTGAGGCCAAGACAACAGTGCATATGTTTATCAGACATGTCACAAACATCTTCACCAATAAATAAAGTTGAAACTGTAATCTGGACATAAGAATCATCAAACCATACTTTCTTCATAGTTTATAATCAAAACAATTTCAAAAAAATATATATTACAGTGCTGGTTCTATGCGTTGATGGTAACGAAAATGAAAAACATGAGGACAAAAGTTGTCAACTCTCTCAAGAGTCCACCTCTGTATTTTGCGTATGGCACTGCCACGATGCAGCCCCTCTAACCCTTCAGGATTCAGCTCATCTAAGGAAACATTAGATGACAAAATTTAATTCAACTTATTCTATCTCTATCTCTTGCGGGGACTTAATAGCCCTGCCTCTTTAAATAATGCTTAAGTAACCGATTCTAACAACACTACTATTTCACCAGAAGAGAAGAAATAGGCTAATAGCTCTTCTTGTTTCTGTTTTTGTTTTTCGCCTTCACTTTCTTTTCCATCATTTTAACCCTCTGACTGAGAACAGAAGATGATGATATTCTTCGGTTTGTAACCTTCGCTGGCTCAGTAGGCAATAATGATGATGAAGTTCCCTGGCTTGCTTTGGCTTGTGCTGCAGCATGTGCCGAGGCTTGTGCTTTCATTTTTTGGTACATTTCAAGCAGAGACGGGGGAGATTTTGGAGCACTGCCTGGTGGCGGCACGGGTATCTCAGGAACACCCAAGAATTTCTTCACCCCAGGTGCTTTAAGAGCTAAATTTCAAAAACAACACAGAGAAGTGACCATCAAAATTTCAGCAGCATCAAATGCCAAGTTCTCAAACTAACTTCAACCGTAAACAAAAATAAGAAGACAAAAGAAAGCGATCCAAAAATTTCATTAATTATCTTCATCTTATTTTCTTCCAGTGACACTGAGTTGTTTGGGGTGGTGGTGTCGATTGGACATTTATTGAACATTACGACTCACCTGTTCCATAAAGGAGCGAAAAGAAATTGGATGTAATCCAGTAAAAAAATAAGGCCTGCAAAGAAATGGAAGAGTGAGATCCGTAATTGGTCATGTCGCTCATTCTTTAAAACTGAAAGTTCAAGTCAAGAGGAAGCGTAAAATGCCCTCAAAATACTTCATGTTCTACTCAGTAGAAAACAAAAAACAATTTTTAATACCCTCCATACAGAAGTAAAAAAATCCCATAATTATACTAGCAGATCATAAAAATAAGACACTGAATTGTGTCAAATAATGCATTACGTTATAAGACCACCAGAAGAAAGAGTAACCGAAAAGGTGATATCAGGCATCACATGGCCAACGAAAAAGAACATTGGGAATGCAACAGAACTCCCTAAGCTTCATATTAATAATACAAGTCATACAGGATATCATGTCTCATGCACATTGATGGTGTGATTACCTTGGGAAAAGTTGCAGTCATTGGAATTGAAAGGACAGCGAAGCCTGTCATATATTTTTTCATGGAGCCAGCAATAGGATTTCCTTCCATACCTTCATGCATGTTGCACTACGGAAAGGTTGTAAAGTGATTAACACAATGAGGAATTTAACTTCAACAAATTTGTATTTTTTAAAAAAAAAGAAAAAAAGAAAAAAAAAACAGACAGATAAAGTTTATAAATATGATAAACAATTAAACACTAATATGACAAAAAGAAGCCCAACCTGGACTGTTATCAGGAATGATAAACCTGTCAAAATTGGAAGGATATATAAACTATCCGGAGTTGTGAGATCCATAAACCAGTATGCTCCACCACTTTTAAAAGACGGCACCTTTTCCACCATGTTAGAAATCTGGATCAAGAATAAAACTTAATTTATGATGTGTGATAAACAAATATAGACCAAATCTAAAACCAAACAATTATTTGTTTATCTATTTTGACTAGTAGTTATAATCAAAACCTTTTATTTTATAGATATTTACATATCTTACCGCAAGAAAAAAAGAGAGGAAAACAGGACCTTGAATAACGAGCCCCTTGAATGAAGTAAATGGAGTAACATTATGTCTGCAATTAACAGCAACATTAAGTCTTCTGATACGGAAAAAACCAAATCAACAAAACAAACTATATCTCGAAATACACACAACTTCCATAGGGATAAATTCTTTCTGCACTTGAAAAAAGATAGTTTAAAGGTTTGAGAGATCTTGAGGTCAATTTTTTCAGAGACATGTCGCTTACATACTGTTTATTATATCTCAACATGATATAGTAACATACTTTAGCAATACGCCAATACCCCAAAAGTACCTTAAACAGTCTAACACAAAACAGTCAAAAAGCCTAAAAACATTGATAAAAAGGCATTGCCTAATACACAATCTTTATAACCAAGCCAGTTGAGGTAGATTACAGACAGTGGCTGTTAACGAGACCACCAACTAGCACTAAAATTAGGTGAGTAGTAAAACTCAACTCCAAAGTTAAAATTCCATAGATAAATGTGGACCAAAAGACATGTTAAAGGTTTGAGAGATCTTGAAGGTCAATTTTTTCACAGACATGTTGCTTACATATGGTTTATTATATCTCAACATGATACAGTAACATATTATAGCAATACCCGTAAAGTACCTTAAACAGTCTAACACAAAACTGTCAAAAAGCCTAAAAACATTGATAAAAGGCATTGCCTAATACAAAATCAGTATAACCAAGCTAGTCGAGGTAGATTACAGGGTAGATTACAGACAGTGGCTGTTAACGAGACCACCAACTAGCACTAAAATTAGGTGAGTAGTAAAACTCAACTCCAAAGTTAAAATTTCGTAGATAAATGTGGACCTGACAATTGAGATTCCTGCCCCTATGTGGTTCGCCAAAGCAGAGTCATGTAAATACTTTAGCTAGAAGTGTCACTTAATGCAGAAAAGGGAAGCTTGAAGCTCAGAATCGAACTGACGCTGCTAGAAGGGCAGGCTTTTAAGAAACCATAAACCTAGGTAGTGTACAATTCAAGCAGAATAATCAAATTATACGATGAATTTTTGAGGATAGAATGCAAGACTTCTCCACTACAGTTATATTGCTGATAAAAAATGAGCCATCTCTAATTTTTTAGAGCCAAACTCGAGGAACTACATAAAGAGCCAAAGTTTTATGGTCCAGCGAGGACCACAGCTAATGTCTCATCCAGTCCTCTATCAATCTGTGTTAATTACTTTATATCTTACATGACCCAGATTTCTTAGGAAAATGTATTTGATACAAGCATATAATTCTACAAGTTGCCAGGCAAAGGACACCCAAAAGGGGGACAAATACACAGTCAGCAGCTACCAAGTTCAGTTAAAACTTAAAACCAACTAGGTGTAGCCTCAGAGCTAACAGTCTGTAGAAGCATTACAAGTTTTCAGCAAGGGTCAACCAACATTTTGATAAGTAGAGTGGCCAAATTGGTACTTATCCCCAAAAAAAAAAAATCAAGAATACGATAAATTTTATCCCTCTAGATGTCCCAAACAAGGGCATCAACTTACTTTGCAAAAAGCTTCTTCATTTCTTCTTGACCTTCAGCCACAGCGACTGGGTCCATTCCCTGAGAGAGAGAGACAACAATCAAAAGAAACATTCCTGAAAGGAATTGCTCAATATTGCACTTAAGTGAGAAAGAAAAAAAAGAAAGTAAATAGGAACAAAGATTTGGGAGTAGGTTTTATAACTCCTTAGACAAGAAAATTATGGAAAATGGAAGCAACAATTGTCAACCAATAGAAATTATAACTTTATAAGCATTGGCAGGAGGTAGGTCAAGTGCAGTTTCACTTCATATCCTCAGAAGCTTCACGAGAAAAATACGGCAAGTAGAAATGGAATTTAGATAGGGCTGGAAACAAGCTGGCCCCTCACAGTTTACTCTAGGCAAAATTATGTGACTCAACTCAACCAATTATAAGAAAAGATGATCTCAAAACTAAATTATAGAAAGCTGAAAGTTCTTGCACGGAGTTGTTTACCTTTTGTTTACCCAACATCCGTGCCTTTAACCCAACATTTTGGGGTAGGCTATATGAGTAAAGGTAGAAGGTAAATAACTTTTGTGCACAAAGTTTCTGTAGTGAGCGGGGTTGGGGTCATGTAGGATGTACGCAGACCTTACCCCACATAATAGCTGAGTAGTTTGTACCTTGCAACTTTATCACTGGACTACATGCTCACCTGTAAATAACAACTCTTGTGCACAAGGCTCCAGCAGCCGCAAGGTCAACTACATGATTCGTGTAAAAATCAATGGGAATCCAGTTCGTGTATTCGCTGCCCCACTCGGTCAATGGAATTAAATTCAAGTGAAGCTATGTAAGAGGTCAATTTCTCAAAAACCTTTCAGCATGTCTTGGGACATCTATGCACAGGCTGGCTAGGCCATTCCTCAAGCCAAGGGAGGGAGTGAATGCTCAATATACACTTTAAAATGCTCCCACAACCCCAACCACCCCCACCCCCCAATCCCTACTCCATTTCCAGTTTTCCACACCTTCATATGTAGCATTCTAAAAGCCACCTCAATGGTGGGTCTCCCTTGAAGGGCCAGCCTTTTGAGCCTAAAATACATGGGAAATTTTTTGTCTCAGTACAGAGCGCGTCCTTAGATTTAAATATCCAGAACCGTGAAAGTCAAGCCATCTAGGATAAGTGTGAAGGCAAAGAAATCCACTAACACTTGTCATGCTTCTAAGAAATCATTTCTTAGTGAGTAGAGTGTGGACCAACATCATGTTAATTAAAAGTCAATAGTTTAATAAGTCATAGTACGATAAGAACAATACCTTCTTTTGTATCTCTTCCTGAATCTCCTGCAACTGTGGCATCAAGATCTGCAAGGAAAAGATAGGGGGAAAAAGAGGCAGCATCAATGCCAAAAAAAAAACAATTCTTCACTTTGAAAAATCAATATGGGGAAATGTTGAAGGTAAAGAACATACTGTAAGTTTAGAAGTAGCTTTGAGTTGATTTATTAAAAACGGAAGCGTTAGAGTTCTAATCAACAAAGTCGTCAAAGCAATGGAAGCCCACCTGAACAAATAATAAAGGTAAAAGGTTAACTCCCATTCACAAAGCTCCCGCAGTGGGTGAAGGTTGAGTATAGACGTAATGTACACAGACCTTACCCCACATAATATGTGGTGATAATTCTAAAAATTAAACATATGACATCTAGGTTATACTGTTATACCCATAAAACTCCACCACTGGGCCACATCATCACTTGACCAAATAGGTAAATAACTCCCGTGCACAAGGATCTTATAGCAGACGAGGTCGGAGACAGACATGATGTATGCAGAGCTTAATCCCACATAATATGCGGAGCGGTTTTTCTATGAATTGAACATGTGATGTGACCTCTAAGTTGTACTCTTGCAACTCTATAACTGGGCCACATATGTTCGCATGTACTTGAACAAATAATAAACAAAAAAATTCATTTTATGCACATTGCATATTATCCAAAACTTGAAGGAAGTGCAATCAAGAAACTGCAAGAACAAATTAATATCACATCTTTAATATGCAATGAGGACCAGATATGTAATGGCAAAACTTAGTGGCAGACTTAGCATCCTTACAAGTTACAACGTAATCTATAGTGTATCACAATAATAATTTCACAATTGAATATTCAATTTCATGTACTACATACATAAACCAAGCGAACAGTCTTAGCTACTTCAACCATGGCTGATGATTTAACATCCGTATATATTTCTGGATTGCAAAAATAATTTATTAACACCACAAGGAGACCCAAAAAGATAATATCAAAATTATCTACTGCAAATATATTAAAAGGCAAACTTTGTATTCAACTGTAATAAAAGACCTCTCCCTCCCAAAGCACCCCCTCTTTGTCAAAGCATATACGGTGCTGGGCCTGCTGGCAACTCCGTTTAGTGTTTTAGAAGTAAAACCCAACGAAATCAAATGATTAGACCAGCAGAATCATCAACATTGTCTACTCCAAGTTCAGGATGAACTATATGAACATCAAACAATGGGAACTACTTGAAACCAAGTGGCTGAACCTTTCAACTGATTAAAGATCATGGTTTTGATAAAGCAGACAGTTCCTTTTTAAGGCAAAAATCTACAGAAATGCTCAACTCTGTGGCCCAAGAAGAGTTGACAACAAGTAACAAAGCTGCACCAACTGATTTTTCTGGTGCTCATAGCATTCCAACATGTCAAATAAAAATTTAAAAAATGATCTATTGACTATCCTCTAATCTGGAAAGATGATGAACAATCTGGGTTAACAATTTCTTCGAGGAAAAGAGTCATTTATTGACCTAAATTCTCCATAATTTGACATTTCAAACAGCCAGTTTGCTCTGAATCTTTAACAATTTAAAGGAAGCTACTGCAGCATTTTCTGGTTTCCAGATAAGGCATCAGTCAAGAATTTTCTAATTCTAAGCATATTAGAAATTAATTTTATACAAGTATTACAAATTTCTTACACTGTACACATAAAGAAAGGCAAACAGTCTTACCAGTTGCATCCTGAAAACGAATGCACGCCGTCAATCAAATATTGCAGAGCTGCAATGGGAAAGAATGAATCCGCTGCAGCAACTGCAACCTCACTCACAGCTGGGGCCTGGGTGGCCACGGCTTGCACAGTTGCATCAGTTAAAACCTCTGCAACGTCGCTCATCAGACCAATACTGTCCGATGCTTCATTGACTGCAGTTGACATAAACCGACAAAAGGAGAGACCAGCACTTGGCAAAACAGTGTAATGTGAGGATCTATTATCCCGAAAGAAAGAATTATTAAAGCTGCTCCCAAATGACCTCTGTTGAAGGAAATCACCGATTATCCTTTGTGATGGACCTTCATCAATGGACATCCCTCTTTTATCATCCTTATCATGGAGAATGCAACTAAAATAAGGATTGATTCGTCGAGTGACAAGGGTTTTCCTAGAGGAGAGACTACGCATAAAAGCCGCCATCAAAACCTGAAATCGAGTTCCTTTTAACAGAAAATTTACCAATTTCGATAGAAATCCACCAACTCAACCAAATCATATAATCATAGGAAGTTGTACAATCGAATCAGAAGTTCAACATACGCATGTAATTACCTGCTCAAGACAGAGAGAGGTTTAAGCCGATCTCTCAGAACCTCTCCCCCCTCTTTTGTTTTTGCTTTGCTGTCTTCGCAAGTGATGGAAGATGCTGAACGAGCGGGGTAGGGTACGGGGATAAAAATCGTTATACGATGATTGGGCCTCAGCAACAGAATTATAATATTTTAGCCCAATAGGCCTCCATCATAATTGTCGCTTATCAAAAAAATTCAGCTTAGCCCACGAGATTGATGAAGCGCTTTGCCAGCCCATTGGACTATTACGGCCCATTTCCAAGAGACTCATAAAATTTATATCCTCACATGTGTGGGCTTGCACCTAACACGATCGTGAGGGATTCAAGTCAATTCTCTTCTAATGGTTTGAAAGCTGCGCATCACATATTCACTACACTTTTTTTTCTTCTTCTTTCAATCATAGCTTTTTGTACTATGGATGAAAATTGTTAGATTCTAAAGAATTTCAGAGTTTCCTCGTCCGATAACGAGACTGTTCGAGTACTGGAAGTATTTGCCTGAACTACTATAGAAAAGGAAATTATAGACAACTAGCTTTAATTCCAAATATTATTCAAATGAATGCTTTATCATGCATGCATCGCTCTCTTTCATTGTTTTTTGTATTTTCTTTACAAATCACGGCATAAGCATATATTATTAATCACCATGTCTCTTCACAGAGCATTTGGTACAGCTTGGACCTTACAATCCCTGAGGTTATGCTCAACATGAGGGTTTGAAGGGTTTGGTTAGAAGGAGTTCATAAAAGTGAACTCTTGCTTGATATTGAGAGAGGTTGGTAGGGGTTGGGATATGTTTTTGTGAATGAACAACTTCTAACCCATTTGAGAGGTTGGGAAAAGGGGTGTTAGTAGGAGGTTCGAGAACTTCTCCGAACACTTTGAGGTGTTCGCGTCAAGCAATAATTCAGAGGAGTTCGCCTGTTCGTGAACCCCTCCCAACCCTTCTCAACACCTCTCCCAAACAGACCTTTAAACCTTGAACAAAAAAATGATGCAAAACAAGACATTCACATTAATATTGTGTGGGGAATTTTTCCCGCCCAGGCTCGCAGGCCCTTTGGCGATTAATCCACTAAGCTTTTGCAGCCTCCATGCCTCGAACCCATGACATCAAGTCGATGGGCAAGAGACACTAACACTAGGCCAACAGAGTGCAGAATGTTCAGTACAGTTCAATGAGACAATCCAGAAAATTTTTACACAGATTAAAGACGAACCCTATATTGTTAGACCACCAAAAATGACTGGGGACCCTAAGGACAGGGATATGCGGAAGTACTGCAATTTTCACCAAGACAAGGGGCATTATACAGCAGAGTGCATTCTGCTACTTAAACATCTGGAGAGTCTTGTAAAAGAAGGGAAACTGTCCAAATATGTGAAGAAAGACCCCTACGGCCAAAAAAGGGAAGAAGAGAAACCAGTAGCTGAAACACGAATGTGCGAGGAATGTCCAGCCAAGGGAACTATTGAGGTGATAATCGTTGAGGGGGAAACAAGTACATCGGTTAATAGTGAAACAATATGCAGGCCCGAAAGAAATGATTGTCAGTTGGAGAAGAAGGCGAAGCTCGCTGAAATCAATATTACATTCTCAGAACAGGATATGGAAAGCATTGACGTGTTACACAATGACGCATTGAAAATTATGGTCCGAATGTATAATTTCGACGTTAAAAGGGTTCTCATCGACCAAGGGAGTTCGGTCAACATCATGTATTATGCCTTGTTTGAAAAATTGAAATTAAAGCAAGAAGACTTAATTCCAGAATCAGCCCGGCTTGTTGGGTTCAACGGCAATCCTGTGTATCCTCTAGGGAAAGTCACAACCAAAGTCCGAGTCGGGATGAGAACCATTGACACAGAGTTTTTGATAGTGCAAGAGAGATCGGCGAACAACGCAATTTTAGGAAGGCCCTGGTTGCACGCAATGCAGGCAATCCCATCGACATACCATCAACTACTAAAGTTCCCTCACGGTGGCGTAATACAAAGTGTCAAGGGGGATAGACCTACGCCATGGAGCGAAATGGTCCCTAAAAATCATACCAATGCCTCTATACAGGTAGAAGAAGCACAGGTTCCACCCGAACCCGGAGCTACCCCGCACAGTAAATCAACTGAGGAACTAGAGAAAGTGTCGGTTGCTGGCGATCAGTCAAAGTATTTTCTCATTGGTACGGGGCTCGAACGAACTGAGAAGGAATCACTCATTGGCTTGTTAAAAAGGAACATAGAAGCCTTTGCATGGGAATCAAGTGAAATGCCAGGAGTCAGACCTGAAGTTGTCTGTCATAAGCTGAACACCTCTCCTACCGTCAAACCTGTCGTCCAGAAAGCTAGGCGTTCGGCTTTAGAACACTCTGAAGCAGTAGTTAAGGAGGTAGACAAGTTAATATCCGCTGGGGCTATTCGGGAAGTTGATTACCCAAAATGGTTGTCCAACACGGTAGTTGTCAAGAAGAAGAACGGGACATGGAGGGTTTGTGTTGATTTCGCTGACCTTAACAGGGCGTGTCCAAAAGATTTCTTCCCTTTGCCAAAAATTGATCAACTTGTAGATTCAACATCGGGCTGTGAAATGATGAGTTTCCTAGATGCGTACAGTGGTTATCATCAAATCCCCATGCACAAGGATGACCAAGAGAAAACATCATTCATCACGCCGTGAGGAACATATTGCTACCGGGTTATGCCGTTCGGACTGAAAAATGCTGGAGCTACTTATCAACGGCTGGTCACAAAAATGTTTGAAGGAATGATTGGGAAGACAGTTGAAGTCTATATAGACGACATGGTGGTCAAATCGGCGAAGAAGGAGAACCATTTGTCCGATCTTCAGATGGTGTTTGACATTCTCAAAAAGTATAGACTTCGATTGAATGCGGAGAAATGTGCTTTCGGTGTCAGTTCGGGCAAATTTCTGGGACACCTAGTCACTCGCAGAGGAATCGAAGCCGATCCAGAACAAATTAAAGCCATCAAGGACCTACGGGCCCCAAAAACAAAAAAAGATGTTCAGAAGTTGACGGGAATGGCCGCTGCACTAAACCGATTTATTAGTAGATCATTTGATAAATGTCACCATTTTTTCAACTTGCTACGGGGAGCAAAGAAAGTTGAATGGAATTCTTAGTGTGACAAGGCACTCGAAAGTTTGAAGTTCTATCTCCAGACGCCGCCACTACTATCCACGCCTAAAGAGAAGGAATCCCTCCAAGTTTATTTAGCAGTATCTGAGGTTACGGTTAGTGCCGTGCTTATTAGGGAAGAAAGGAAGGTCCAGCTACCTGTCTATTATGTGAGTAAAACTCTACTCGGTGCGGAAACAAGATACACTCCTCTGGAAAAATTGTTGTATGCACTAATTGTAGCGTCAAGGAAGCTAAATCAATATTTCCAAACGCACATGATCTCGATTATCACTGGTCATCCCTTGCGTACTGTCCTTACCAGAGCAGATACTTCGGGCAGAATTGCCAAATGGGCAGTCGAATTGGGACAATACAACGTGAGATTCGAATCAAGGACGGCGATAAAGGCGCAGGTGCTAGCCGATTTCGTGGAAGAATTTTGTGATAATGTAATAGTAGAAGCAAATGAAGTATGGACCCTTGAGATACCTGAGGTTGGGGCATGGGAACTTGCAGTTGATGGATCTTCCTCACAAAGGGGAAGTGGTGTTGGGGTGGTTCTTACATCACCTGACGGATTAGTCTTCGAACATGCATTAAGATTGGGGTTTCCTGCTACCAACAACGAATCCGAGTATGAAGCATTGTTATGTGGACTAAGGAGTGCCCTTGGCTTAGGGGTGAAAAAGCTCAAAATCTGTTCAGACTCACAATTGGTGGTAAGCCAGTTAACTGGGCAGTATGTGGCGAAGACAAAAAGAATGATCCTATATCTGGCACTCGCCAAAGAATTAACAGATCACTTGGAGGATTTTGAAATTTGTCAGATTCCAAGAACACAAAATGGCCATGCTGATGCACTAGCAACACTGGCATCCACTGACAAAGTAATGTTTAAAAGGACAATAGCAGTGGACATTCAGGAAGAACCGAGTGTTGTACCCCAATTTTTGTTAAAGTCTAAAAGCCCACAAATTTTCGAGCTTAAAAATCTACGATTTACATAATTTATGAGTCCAATATAAGCTCATTTAAAACATTGCCTAAGTGAATAAAAAATCCATTTGGTTAAAGGCCCATTTCATTACATCACTATCCCAAATAAATTGCTTAAGTCCAAAACCTTGACCCAATTAACAGGCCCGTTTATCCCATTGATTTAGGACCAAAAGCTTTAAAAATAGGAAAACCCAGCCCGGCCCACTTTGCTTATTCTAGAAGAAGGCCCAAATAACCCTAAAGACCTAATGAAGAAGGAGAGGCTGGCAAGAGTAAAAAACGGAGAAGAAACGGAAGAGAGGGAGAGGTTGTTCGACCAGAGCCAACGGGAAGAAGAAAAAATGGGTGCCAGAGGAGAGAGAGGGTACTGAAATTCAAACAAAAGGGAGATTCGAAGTTGACAATGGGAGCCCCGTGTCGTTGATCTTGGGGCTGTCGATTCGGTTTTGAGGGTATAAAGAGAGACTGCGATTTCGGTGTTTAAGGGGGGGGCGAGAGGGGAGCTCTGATGGGGGTTCTTCGGTTGTTTTGGAGGTTTGTTTTAGCTGTTGTTTCAGTCTTTTTTTCAGGAGGGTCGATGAGTGTTAGAGCTTTCTGTCTTTTTTCTCGATTTTTCTCGGAGGGGGCTTTTCGATTCTGTTAGGTTTCTCTTTTATTTCGGATTTCTGTCTGCTTTAGTTTCGGTTTTCTGGTGTGCCCTCTTCTGTGGTTTCTGTTTTCTGGGGAATTCTTCTGTGGTTTCGGTTTTCTGTTTTCTGAGGTTTCCTGGGTTGTTTTCGTCTTCTGTTGTTTCAGTTTTCTGGGGAGTTTTGTGAGTTTTTATTTCTTTTTCATCATTCTCTGTTGCGGTTTGCTTTTTTTTTTTTTTTGGATTTGTTTTTGGGGTTATCTTTCTCTCGGAGGTTTCTTTTTCTTCGGAGGTTCTTTTATGTTTGTCTGGAGAAGATGGTTAGAGAATTTGGAGGAAGAGAGAGTTAGGTAGGATCGGTTGTTAGAGATTCTGGAAATCCAGAAAAGGGGATCATGAATTCTTTTAATTGTGGTTCGGATGGTTTGAAAAACCAAAGGAGGAACCCTTGATTTCATGCTTGCTGATTTTCTTGAATAATTGGGGTTTGTTTGTTTTGATCGGAAAGATAGATTGCTGCTTCTGTTTTCTCACATATGCTCCGGTGTTTTCAATTCTTGCATTGTTCTTTGGATATGTATGTTCAATATCTCAGATCGGTGAAAGTAGGTGGTTTAGCTTGGTAGATAAAATCTGCAAATTTTGAGGCTTCCTATTCATGTTCTATTTCCGGATAGGTTCGGGTATTTCTCTGTTTTGGTGTGCAGGTGACCTTCTTTGTCTTGGTGCGTGAGAGATCCTTCTTCTTGCTATGTTCTTGATTCTTGTAGGGCTATGAGCATGAATAAATGTTGCCATAAAAGATAAATGTGCATTCTGATTCTCACGATTCTGTGTATTATATGTTTTGTACAATGTTGTTTTGAATGGTTGCTTGGATCAATAATAGTTGAATATGGGCTTTCAATTATATGAGTCAGGCCAGATTCATGAGTTTCAGGGGTGATAATGGGCTTTAGAGGTTTGATGTATGATTATTCAAGTTAAATGTGGTAAATGGATTAAATTGGGCCTCGTAAGTGGTTTAAAAAGAGTTGTGTTGGGCCAAGGGATTATATGTAATGCTTGGGCTTTGATTTTTTTTTTTAAAAAATACTTTATTTGATTCATGATTTATTGTATGATAAATGATCGACTAATTGATCCGATGACGGAGCCAAAACGGGAATGCATTGGATGCAATCCCGAAAGGATTCTTGAGGAAATAATTTTATAAAATCCCAACCATTGGATGGAAAATGATTTAATGAAGTGCGGAGCCTTTGATACGAAAACCGACCCTCGGTAATAAATTATTATTTTCAATCATACTAATTTAATAGTATGATTGAAATGATGAGTTACCTAAATAAAAACGGGAACCGAGTCCCTCTCATGTATGTTTTTTTACTATATGTTTGATGATGTGTTTTATTCAAGATGTGTTTTTTCATGTTATGTGATTATGTGATTATGTGTTTAAATTGTATGATTTAATGTATTAATATATTTGAGTCGGGATTTGCGATAATTCATATCGTATAATCCTCAAAACTCGGTTCCCAACATTTTAATTTTAATTTCATTTTAATTTTTATTTTAATTTTATCTTTTAATTTCATTTTCGGTTTATCTTTATTTCAAGTTTATTTTATTTTATTTTCGTTTTATTTTTATTCTTATTGTTATTTTATTTTCATTTTTACATTTTATGCTTTTCCAAAATTTATATTGTATATTTTTGTGGTGTATAAAAGTTATATCGAGAGTCTTTACCTACGATGGAATTGATTCGGGGAATGCATCGGATGCACCCTCGGAAAAATTCTTGAGGTGAG
Organism: Euonymus europaeus; assembly: GCA_963580455.1. NCBI lineage: Eukaryota > Viridiplantae > Streptophyta > Magnoliopsida > Celastrales > Celastraceae > Euonymus > Euonymus europaeus. The sequence continues at coordinate 7,109,455 of OY756957.1, read as the reverse complement.
AGTGCTTCTAAGAAATTGGACCATTGGATGGAAAAATTCTTGAGGTGAGAGTGCTTTTAAAATGTATATATATTTCTCAAAAAAAAACTAGTGAGTTGGGCCAATTAAATTTAATTTTTCTTATCCCATTATTTGATTTTGTTTGTTTTAAATACATTTGGTGTTTTATTTTCCTAAAATTTTGATTGATATGTTCTTGTTATTATTTTCTTCTTTTCAAAAAAATGTTGATTGTAGATATGTTTTGAGCTTTTTATATTATTGTCCTCACACATTGTGCACGACACCTTTTCATTAGTCCAACAACTCGGGCTCAAAACCCTTAGGAGAGGATGGAGTAAACGAGACCTTCGAGGGATTTCAATCCCCGTGCAGGCTCGCGAAAAATCCTCACTCGACCCACTCCTCTATTAAGAGGGACCCAGGCTATTCTAGCAATGGACACTGGCGGGGGAATAAGTCGGGAGCCTAGATTGTCCATAACCGATGACCATAGAGTTATAGGACACAGGAAACTACTTCTAACCTTACTGTGTAATACATATTGTCGTTATGCTTGTATATATGTGATTATATTTAGTTTGTATATATGATATTTTGTTTTACTGTATATATACATATGTTATCTTGCTTACACATACATGATTTTACCTCTTTCATTTAAAAAAAAAAAATGTTTTACTCTGTTGTATATATGATTCTGTTTTTTTTACATGAGATGTTTCGATGTACATATGGAGTTTTTATATACGTTGCTTCTGTTTGTACATATATTTTTGTATATATTCTTGATCTTGTTCACTTTTACATTATTTTTAATTTGCATTGCATGCATGAGAATCTTGAGCACTATCGAAATTGAGCCATTATCTAGAAACCATAAAACTGTGTCAGTTGAGTTGAAAGAGTAATATTTGCTCATAAACGTTGAAATTGATGAGATGTATGGATTATGGATAATTTCTTAAAATTCGATATGGTTCAAGACTCCCTTCATTACACATTTTTCATCATATTTTTGCATCCTTTAAATCTGATAAAAGTTTTTCATTTGCACATGACAAAGTTACGGCCACCACTATAACGCTTGCTCGCAATCACGTCTCACCAGAACGTAAACACTAACTGAGTCTAGAAGTAGCATAACTAAAAGAATAACTCGGTCTGTTAATGAATTAGATGGTCGAATAAAGGAAAATAAAAAAATTCATTTGATTCAGATGCAAGATTAGACTTCCGATTATTTGGAGAAGGATAGTGGAGACATGAGTTTGTTGGATTGTGAATTGTCTCAGAACGGGTTGTCAATTTGTCTCGTATTGATGTGGTCGTAAGTGCACAATAGACTTTGTAGTGTTTAGGTTTGATGACACTAATTTGAAACGCGCACAAAAACTGGGGCAGTTAACACGCATTTTCGCCAATTCACCAATCACTTTTATCGCCTCAGCAGCTTTGGAGGCCGATTGCGCAGTAGCAGTAGCTAACGACTTCCTGGCCGACGCAAGTTCACTTTCCAGCCTTATTAAGCGATGGCCCATCTCAACAATTGACCCAGTCGTCTTAACAAAACAAAAGAAAATTAATTAATAAAATAAATCATTATGGAGGACTAATCGGACCAGAATTTTACCAGCAATGCAAGATTTTACGCAAGTTCTCACTTGTAAAGCATATCGACACGCCATATCATTCAGATTTGGGATTGGCATCCGCTCCATCCTCCTCTGATCCCTTGTCAGGTACACAGACTCTGCTATGGCCGATCCAACTCCAACCTCTCTCATTGATGCAGTTGCGGGTATTGGCTTCCCCGCTAGTAAGGGCCGAAGCACAAGACTCTCTTCAGGAATTGGACTCCGTGTTTCATTCGGCCGATCAGATTCATCTGCTCTAAAGGTTTTTCTTCTTTGTGACGGTTCGGCATGATTCCTTGGCTGATCACGTCCACGTTTGTCTCTAGTAGCTGGTGGAACTACTGGCCGAGGTGGTGGAGGAGCGTTCGGCGCTTGTCTACTGTTTGTTGTTCCACTCCCAAAGGCTGATTTCAATGGACGAAACATCTCGCCGTCCGACAAATCTGCAAAAGGCAGTTTTTCTTGGTTAGAAAATGCACAACCAAAGAATTAAGCACTAGTTCGGTAAGTCAAAACGCACTAGAAGAAGAACCGGCTTCCTCGGTCAGATCGAAAAACAAATCAGCAAGATTCGTCAGACCAGAGCCGAACCCCAGATCTAAACCTTCAAATATATTTTCAGGTATTGGGCCGAACGTCTCTTCACCTCCTATATCCCCATGTGTTCGGCTATACCATTCATCAAGAACAATCGGTTCCTCAGACTCTCTTGGCGCAGAACTCTGACCAACCTCTTGCTCTTCACCATCGTCACCAAACAGGGCTTCAACACTTGAAGTTTGAGATGAGACAGGGCTATTTGGCACATTAGCCCGAAGTGGATAAATTATATAGATTAACCCATTCTCAGGGTTAAACTGAGTAAAAAAAGCAGCAGCTTGAGGTTTCGATATCCCTGGCGGCAAATGTGTAAACGTCATACACGGTTTATATCCTAAGATTAACGGGGCCGATCGCCCAAATGGACATATGTCCTCGCCCCCAAGGTAATTGTATAGTTCAATTAGTGCTGCGCTAAGATCCCTATCTTTGACTTGTTGCGAAGCTATCGACGGACCTGAAAGTGAAGCCACAATCAATAATGGCCGAACAACAGATGACGAACGTAGTTCATCCAAACCATAGAATAGAAGCCGACCTGGTTTTGATTTGGATCCTCGAATTATCTTTATGGAATCGCTTTCTGTCCCTTCGTCTGGGCCGAACTCCCATCCTTCTCACTTTATCAAGAAATACTCTTCTTCCCTTCTTTTGGATGATGTTGGCAAACAATGTATTAGAGGCTTCGCCCCATCGCGTGGAAAGAGATGCCATCTATCGAACGCTGCTCTATTCTTTTTGGGGAAAACCACAATGTCTAGGTCGATCGGCCTAAGGCCGAATCCTAACAGCTTATTTAGAATGTCTACACTATTGACGATTCGAAAAAAATTCGAGTTGCATTGGTGGGGCGCCAAGTTCCACAACCTAAGAGCTCCCTTTAAAAAACTGGAAAGGGGAAACCTCACACCACCTTCTGTGACCGCAATAAATGGGAATTTCACCCACCCCTCTTCTAGATCACCCGAGTATGGCAACCCTAACTCACAATTTGGAGGAAATCCGTAGGAAGCAGCCCACCCTTCTAACGCCGCTTGACTACACACGTGTTTTTTGAACACTCCCATAGAAGAAAGAAGATAGAAGAGTCAAAACACTTACAGGATTTCAATCGTTGTACCAGAAACGACTGCCGGCAATGACAGAGTGCGTCGCAATACCACTTCCTTCTTTGATACGGGCGGCGTCTTGCTTGTATAGTCGGCGGCGAAGGCGGCGGCAGCACGAACCACATTTCTTCAATCTCCAGGCGACTCGAACTTGGACGACAGCGACGTTTCACGCCCACAGATGCACCCTTATTTATACTAGGGTCCCACCGCCCTTACCCGATAGCACATTTAATGACCCAATTTCATTTTCGACTCTCTTGGCCCACGATAACTTCCAGTTGTTCAGACGGGTTGCGGTTGTTTCACTCTATCTGGCCATATTGACTTAGGCTCGGCCCGGACGAACTCCTGACCGAGCCTGGGGGGCTATTGTGGAGGATACAATTGAACTTTACACGTATACAGGTAAAACCATGTCATGTGTTTACACGTATACAAGTAAAACCATGTCATGTGTGTCAGACTGATTAATTAAATTACTCAGGTTGATTCCTCGTCCAATATGGCCGAACGATTGCTAATAGGAAGAACCTTTTAGTGGTTCTCTTGTTCATCCTTTCAGATTTAATAATCATGCCGAACGGTTGCTAACATGAAGAACCTTTTAGTGGTTCTCCTGTTCATCCTTTCAGATTTAATAAAATAATGGCCGAACGAGTGTTATAAAGACAATTTGTCTAAAGGTGAAATGAAAGGATTGGTAAAGGAAACAAAAGACTATAAATACACCGAAAGAAGAGAGAAAAAAAAGGACAAGAAAAAAGAACTACGGGAACGTATACAGTTGCCCGCATGATAAAAGAAGAAACACGGGAGTGGTGGAGCCGACAAGTAAATTTATTCACCACAAATATAATCTCCAATTCGATTGAGAATTAAGGAATTACTTAGAACAATCGATGTGAGGAGAAAAGATGTGACGAGAAAAGACTCGAGAAAGAACGATCGATCATCGATCCAAGAGTGACTGCTTCAGACTTTACACAATCACAAATAGTCTTGCAAGCTTTCTTTTTCTTTGTGTATTTCACGAATATGCATACATCTCTTGTGATCAATAAATTTTCATCATATATTGGGCATTTATCTCAAAAATTTGCAGTCGACAACATAAGTTTATGAAAAAAATAAATGAAAATTCACTACGTATACTAAACTTACATTTCATAGATTATATTTTACTACTACTTAATTTAAATCTTACATGTCGTGGAGGTTGAACTTTAATTTATTGCAATAAATATTTTTGAGTTTTTTTAAAAAAAACATGTCATAAGCATTATTCACAATCATCATCATGTCTCCTCCCTCCATAGCATTTTGTAATTCCTGTAAGCATCTTATGATCATCACCCCTCCCTCATCAAATCCTCCAATGGAAGGAAGAAAAAAAAAGAATTACATGCGCGTTAAATAAGAGAGAAAATACAAGATAATTAATATTTTGAAACGACACCTTACCAGTTACCACCTTGTATTTTGGATATATGTTATGGGCAAACATGAGAAATTTCTCACTTGGAGTAAGTACCAAGTAGGGTCAAAACTCGGCGTATGGTGACAATGGTGAAATCAACTTTGTTTTTTAGGTAATTCGTGATTGAGAGTATAAGATAATTTACCTAGAACAATTGGTTCGAGGAGTAACTTTTGGCAAATTCAGGGAAGTCCCACATAATAGGTCTACGCCAAAAAATGGAGAAAGAATATCACCACCCTCCAAATCAATTATTGCGTCTCTTACACACTGACAAACATCGATCCGACTTTTCTTCTCGTTGGAATAATTGGAGAAATTGTTCATTCCTAGACAGCAGTTTTCGTCGAGATCGTGATCAGACACATAATCATTTTTCAACAAGTAAGAAAGGCAAGAACTCAAGTCATTGAATACGGTTTCGCATAAGGGTGTAAGTTGTCCCATGACTGAGGACGAAGAGGAAGAGGAAGATGAGTACCCTAAAACAAGAAAAATAAGGGCTAAAAAGACCATGCTTAGGCTACTCATGTATATTAAGTGTATGTTTATAGAAAGAGTGTGTGTGTGTATATATATCGGTAGTTCTAAACATACATAAAGTTTTTATACATAATCCTACAGAGTCTATGTGTCATCCTACTTGGCATGCTGAGTCAACAAATTCAAATAAAGATATTTGAAATTATAAATTTGTGTGGGAAGTTTAACCTACTGACATTAGCCATGGTAGTGCCTCAGGACCAGCAAAAAACCTGGTTTCAATACAAAACTTTACTCTCTCTCTCTCTCTCTCTCTCTCTCTCTCTCTCTCTCTCTCTCTCTCTCTCTCTCTCTCAAACACAGGTCGTCAGAATCCGGTCATCATTTCAACCGAAAAATGTCTAGATCTAGTGCGCCTCAACTTAAGGAGTCCAGAGATGGTGGCGGTGCACGGAGATGTCGTCGGAGTCAAGCGGATCTATCACTTTTCTCTCATGGTTGGCCACCTTCTTTTTTTAAGATTTTTTTTGGCAATTTAACAAGCTGTCGACGATGGGTGTCATATAAGTTTCGTTGTTCGGAGCTTCAAAGATCACTTGGAAGTAACGATGGTCGAAAAAAATGGATGAACGACGGTTTTTGAAAGTTGTTAGTGATAATGTAATACGACACATATATAATGTAATACAACACAAAGACAATGCAACACAGTGACATGTAATATGACATGGTTGCCATGTGTTCGTCTTGTTTTGAGATATATTATTGATTTTCAATTTTTTGAACCCAATTGTGTTGCGATTGGTGGTCGAAAACAGAAGTTATCATATTAGTACCTGTATTATTTTATATTGTTTCACTTTATAATTGCATTATTTTACATATTTATTACATTGTTTTACATTTTTGTGGCATTTTTCATGATAAACGTTATAATTAAATGGTTATTTGATATGCTCTTTTTTATCATTTTTTGTAAAATACATTGTGTTTCAAATGATTTGCAAGAATTATTTTTAGGATTACAAAAATAATAGTTAAAAAGATTAGGAGAATGCCCAAACAAACACTGGATGAAGCAGTTCTTCATCCTCATATTCTAATTACATTATTTTGATTTGTAATTACATTGTTTTCGTACTGAAATTACATTATTTATTATTTTAATGACATTATTTTGTCCAACCAGCCATGGTGGGATTGATGGTCGAAAATCAAAGTTTCGTCGTCGATCAGTGATAATGTAGCATATCAGTACCTGTGTTATTTTACATTGTTTCCCTTTGTAATTACATTGTTTTACATATTTATTACATTGTTTTACATATTTATTGCATTGATCATGATAAATGTCATAATTAAATGATTATTTGATATGTTCCTCCCACTTCCCATTCACATTGAATCGCGTGTCATCCTGACCTTACAATTAGCACGATGATTGATTGGATTTCTTGAATGGCTTACATATTTGTCTGACCTCTCACAACAGAAAATCAAATACTTATACATCCCATTTTCATCCTTGGTAAGTGACCTTCTTTTCACTAAGAAACCATTAGCAACCCCATATTCTTTGTAGAAGCTAAACATTTCATCCATTGAATCAAAACACATCCCAATCCTCAGTACCCCATTTGCAGCAACATTAACACAGTCGACCATGACTTCCCTGGAAAAAATTTCCATAAATGTTTTCATTGGGAAACGTGCAAGATAAGATGATCTGCCACCACTAGTCCGCTGCATCATTGAGACACACAAAAATGATTTGACAGCATGAGATAGACGGGAAAGCATAAATGGGTTAACCAAACTCAACTTTGATAATCCTAGGTAGCACGCTGACTATGATGCCAACTAGATTATGTAGACTTATGTACTGCAACTTAATGTATGTTTAGAGTTTTCCTATATATATATAGATAGAGAGAGAGATGTAGATTGTACCATGTTAAACCATTGGAGTTTCATGAGCCCCGTATAATAGTATGATTTGCATATGTATGGTTGAGAATTTTGTGCAATAAATTTTTTAAAAGTGCTTGCTCATTCATTACTTATGATCAGTAATTGAGGAGATTAACTGGAAATACAACTCATTATTTACGATAAATCAAACTTTCTTATTTTCAAACCTCAAGGGGTTGGCCGAATTGATTCCCCACATTAAACACATGGATCCTAAATTTGAAACCTCTAACCAACACTCTGGAATTACACCGTGGTAAAAAAGCCAACCAATTGCCCTGTCCAATTTAAGGACACTCTCCAAGGTGTGGTGCAAGGGCTTAAATGTTTACTCCATCAGGATGATGCAAATGGTACATTTGAGAGATTCTCACAATACATTAAAAAAAAAAAAAAATTGTCAATTTGTTGAACAGAGTACATGAATTAAGTTAAGGGAAATTTTGAATCTGAAAATTGGAGGAAACCTTTTAGTTTTTTTCTTTCTGAATTGACATTTGAAATAATATTAATCCAACAAATATAACTACTGCATAAAATTTTCTGAATAACAGGCTCTTGCCCTTGTGGTAATAAATCATCACCTCTTGAGATTTTGAAAGATCACCAGTCACCAACATTGCCATTAAAAAAAAAAAAAAGGAAGGGAGATAACAGTTTTGTCATTACAACTCAGCACGAATGAATATATGGCTTGACTATATAACCCTTGTAATCTTGAGAAACCTCAGACATGAAGATAAGGAAAAGAAAAATCATACCCTCTATAAAAAATAAGATAGAGAACACACCAATCTGTGAATCAGCAGCCATAGTCACTTGGTTTAATTGCATATATAAACCCCTGTCTCGTACCTGTGATTACCCTCGTAGAAATCTGTCTTGCCTTCTGATGCAGGGCGTAAACAAACCTTGGACAAAGATTCAGCTCCTTGAACAGAAAATTTTACATAACCAACAATCTCATCAATCTCTTCACTGCCATCTTCTTCACTAGAATCCACAGGCATCCTAACCCTTAACCGACCAGGAGAACCCTTTACCGGAATCTCTGGCACCTGCCATCTTAATTCTCTCTCAGTTCTATTCAATACAGCTTTAGGAGAAACGTTCAACAGCCTAGGATCAACTGGAAGCTTCAGAATAAACGTCACATCATTCAATGGCATGAGCAAATCTGGATTTGAGACATACTGTATCATTACAGAAAGTAAAGTCCCAGTGTGGCGTTTTATAAGACGAACCCTCAAAGGCAATGGGGTTAACTTAGGGAGTAAGCTATACTTCAAAATGGGTATAGGATCCTCAGAAGACGCAGTTCTAACATGAAACATTCCATTTCCAAGGCTACTAACACGAGAACTCTGCATAACAAATCTCTTAACTGCACTTGTCCCGTCAACCTGAAATGAAAATTCCGTTTCTGTATCACTAGCAGTTTTCGGAGGCAATGTTCGCAAATAAACGATCCCCATCAGTCCAACTCTAGCAAGTAAAGATTCCCTAAACTCTGCACTTATCTCCTCGGAAATGTACAACTCTGGACCCCTCATTTCAGTTTTCTTCACCAAAAGATTCTCAAGTGGAGTGCCTTCAGCTCCAGCTGCAGCAGTTTTTGCTGCCGCTTCACCATCCGGCCCCGTTTGTAACAGCTCAAGCCCACCAAGGCCTCGCTGTTTCAGAGCTTTCTTGGTACCGACAAACTCTGATGCATCCAATCCCCCACCCCATGCATCACTAAATGCTTCAAAAGTCTCTCCTAGAGAAGCTTGCTCATTGCTGAACTCAATTCCACCATAATCCCCTTCAAATCCTTCAACACCAATATGTGTTGACTCCGTAGCAGCTGCGGGTGGCAATATGGTGACTTCTAACCCTGCCAATGCCACTGTCAAATCCGAGGCTGAGTTATCCTTATTCTTCTTAAACCCACCCAGAAGTTCCTCCTGCTTATTTATAGCCTCACTCGCTGCAAATGGATCCTTCTCTGCTGCCGGTTCCTCCTGTTTTTCTTGCTGTTGGTCCAGCTGCTCATTCAGCAGCACTGGAGCAATACTTGCCGCCACCTCATCACCAGCAGCAAGAGTCTCTGGAGGTAATTCAAACCGAGCATTTGAAAATGCTTCAATGCTTGCTTCATGCTCAACAGAATGGACTTCCATCGCAGGCCAGCTATCAGCTCCACGGATTTTGCTCTCCGAGTCAAGCCCAGAATGCACCATCTTGGCAATCCCCTCACCATGCATTGAACCAAGCATTGCCGCGAGGCGAATGCTACTAACACCACGCAACACAATGTCCAATGCCATGTAGATCTCAGCATACTTCCGGTTGAGCTTCTCAGGAGTTACATCAACTCCACGGCAGGCGGTGACAATGACACTAACAGCCTGGTTGACGATGTTGATACATTCAAAGACATTGATGGAGTTGTCGTGGTCTGCAGTGGTTACACCAAGCACATAGATGCCATTGACGAGGCGGTACACCACACGGTAACGGCTCTCTACACCAACTATGACCTGGCCGCTTGAAGCTGCGAGTGGATCGTCACCGAGAGAGGCGATTGAATCAGCAGTGGCACTTGATGCAGCAGAATCGTCGGTTTCTGAAGGATGGTTGTGTTGGTGCTGTCGGTGCTTTGTGGTGGCAAAGGCATGCCGCGTTTGACGAAAGGAGGTGAGAGCTGCAAGCGCACGGGCCGGAGGGAACCACTCACGGGTCTGAAGGAGGATGTCGGAGCCATTGGCAGGTTGGAGGGAGAGAGCCAGGCAGGACATGGTTGTTTAATTTGGTGTGATTAATCAGGGCAAAATTCCAATCAATAATTAAGATGGGAGGATGATGGATGGATGGATAAAATGGCGGAATTTTTCAGAATTAATCTGATCGCATTCAACAATGGTTTCCAGCTTCAATAAATCATCACACCTGAAACATTTTCATTTGAAAGTTAATTGGCAGGATTTCACAATAATTGAAGTACACATACACAACTCACTTGGCATGTCTTAGAAAATTAATTTTCAACAATATCTCATCACACAACAACATTTCAAACATGTAATTGTTTTAACTTCATAAACTAAAAATAAACGTTCATGTTTTATGAGTTTGGGTAGGGCTCTAAACTTATATAATTAGATTCAAGAAGAATAGAGAAAAATGCATGCAGGTCTAATGATTTTTACGAAACTATTACACATCCATTTAGTCAAGAAACCATAACAATTCTTTCAGCTTTCAAATTCTGAAATATTCTTATCCTTAGGCCTCCATTGGCAACGTGAATCAGTGAGAAAATTGGACCAAATTTTCTGAATCCAATGTTTGCGACACCACCAAAAACGGATAATAACCCAATTATTTAAACCGGCAAGTTATTCCCCTGGGCAGCATTATCTAATGCCAGAAGGAACTGATATTCTAAACTGGCTGTACCATTAACAACATAAAGTGACCTGAACTGATGTTATAATTATGTAACTGAACACAAAATCCCATGCATATTTAACAGTACTAAATTCTCAGCAGGGAAAGAAAATTGTGATCTCGGCCAGATATGCCAAATTTCTGATTAAAAGGCCTAGATTTCAAACCCGAATTCCTTCTCATTTCCGATTCAGAATAAACACCCATGTGAATTAAGAATTAATCGAGCATTTTCAAGGTCACGCAATAATCAAATTCCAGAAGTTCAAAACTTCAATTTCTTCTCTATTTTCTTAAAAACCAAACAAAACCTCGTTCAGATCTGAATTCAATCACTTGCACATGATTCTATACCAAAGTTCCAGCAAAAACTGCCCCAACAAAAACCCAAATCCTCGAATATCCGAAAAATAAACACAGTTTCAAAGCATAAGATCTTCGCATATGGAAAGGAGAGAATAGAAGAACTTACTTAATCGACGAATAGATGGTTGGCAGTGACTATGAAAGCAGATCGGAACTGGTATATCGTCCTCTTCTCTGCCTCTCTGTTCTCTCTAAAGTTGCCATTGGCAAATGACAGTTTAGTAATAAGGCCTCAACCTGGTATTGGTTATAAGTTATTCTAGTATTGGTTATAGGTTATTCTAAGATGGGCTAGTTCTTGTACGAGGCCGAAACTCAGACAATATTGGGCTTAGGCTTGTCCTGACAAATAAATGAAATAGTTAAAATAAATGAAAAATAATTTAGTGGATGTTCAGGCGGAGGAGGGAGAGAAGATGGTGAAATGAGGAGGCGGAGTTGCGGAGATGGTGATAACATAGAAAGAGCGGTCCTAGTCATCCCAACAAAAAAAATTTAAAATCTTAATAATTCTATGTGTTAGTAGATACTCCATAGGATTTGAAGGATATATTCAAGATTTAAAATTTAAATTTATGGACAATGTCTTTATTATGACACGTTTAAGATGTTTTTTGCTGGAATACTTAGGAGCCGTTTGGTTTGGAAAACATTATATGTTTTCAATTTTCATTTACTAGAGATTATTTTTCGTGTTTTTAATATGTAGAAAATGCATTTAGTTAAAAAGATAAAAATTGTTTTCTAAAAATGAAATCCACAAAATCCATAAAACTTAGCTTATCATGAATGTAGTTTGTGACACCAAATACCATGTCTTCTAGGGTTTCTTTTCTTCTGAAACAGGTTGTACACAACCCATGGTTCCTCCCTTCATGCTTTCTTATACATCCACAAATAGTTATAAAATTTCCAAAAAAAAAAACCATTTATCAAGGAAGACCAACAACTTTGTCAACAGTTGAGCTGTTGAGGATAATCTTCACACAGATCTCTCAACAAAAATCAAGTAATTAGCTGTGTATGTATGTATGTATGTACAAAAGCATTAGAGAATCCGAGGATGAGGAGCTAAGCAAGTTTATTTACAAAGAAGCTTTACTGTAAAAATCGGAATTGATTAGTTTCTCTAGAGGCCAAAGCCAACAAGACATGTGGTTCTGAGGAGCTAGCTACATTATCCAAACAAAGAACAACCAAGAACGACAATGAAAAACTTGACAATAAATTCCAAAAAATACTCCCCTATATAACCCATCATTGTGCTTAATACCCTTGACCCACATTACACTATTTTCCCTTTGAAAATCTCTTCAAAGCCTTTGAATGACAATCTTATTAAAAGAATGAGGTATCCGTATTCCCATAATTTAGGATATCCTCAACTTCTGCTTCACTTCTTCTCTCACCTCAATACAATATAAATCATCAAAAAGATGGACATAGCATGAAATTCAAAGATCATAGAACATTGTATAATCACAACAGACATGAATTATCCCATCCTGAAATAGATCTAAATGGCCATGGTCAGAAAGACAATGCATATAGCAATCGTTGAAGTAGTCGAACAACATATCAATTACAAAACGCAAACCAATCTTCAAAGGTCAATTGCCCAATTCAATGTTCGACAGCAAAGCACTTGTCACCGAGCAAATAGTCAAATTTCCACAAAAACCAAACAGAAGAATCGCAAGCACAATTGAACCAAACATCAACTGCGTATTGCCAGGAGAAGATAGGAAAACAAATCCAAATAGAATGAAAATCGTGGACGCGAGTTGGATCTTACCGCACAGGAGGGGTCGCGAAAGAGGAGCCGCACAGGAGGGGTCGCGAGAAGAGGAGCGCAGGAGAGATCGCGATTTTGCGAGTGTATCTCGTGCTAGATATTTTGGGAACATTAGAGCATCTTCAATGCTACATGATGATCAAGCACTCCAAATTCTGTAATTGAATCTCATCTCTATTATACATAAGTGGATTCCATTTACTTATCCACATCAGCAAAACACATCTTTCAATATAATTATATTAACAAAACACATATTTGAATACAATTTTTTTCACTTTTTATTTATCAACACTTCAAATATTAAGTTTGAACATCTCTCTCATACTTTTATACAATTTTTCATTTTTTTTTATCATTTTACACATTTTTCAATACAATTTTTTAAATCACTCTCTCTACATACTCCAAAATTTCCAACACTCAAAATACTTTCACCATTGCACTTGCTAGCAAATTCTTCAAATACTCGACGAATACATGTAGATCCGCAGTCTAGGGTTGGTTGTATTTGTTTTGTTTTTGGTTTACTTTAGACAGGTGAAGAAGCTACACGAATTGTGTTAAAGTATAGAAAAGACACGTGTTCTTCGCTGATTTGTTAACATTTTGATTTGTTTTCTAAATAAAATTTATTTTATTTTCTTTTATTTTTCACATTCTGATAGATGAGAATGAGATGGATGCAGGTTTTACAACGACACATATTTCACTTTAAAAATACAAAAGAGTAAAAGTAGAATTTTTATTATTATTCTATTGAATTTGTAAAAAGATTGTATTCAACATTAGACATTATGAATACACATGTAAACAACACCAGTGCATAAGCTCTTGCAATGAGCGAGATAGAGGACATTCAAAATATACAAGGAACTTCCAAGCGTGCACAAGGGTGTTTCTAGAACCAATTCAATTTATATGTCTATCATTTATGATTTAAACATACAGTATACATATGCACCAACCAAAATCACAAAAAAAATTAGGGTGAGGATGACAACGATGTCGATGATGAAGACTCCGAACAAGAAGGGGTGATTCCAGAGGAACTATCCGGCAATTTTCGACACAAAGGACATGTTGGGTTCATCCTCAGCCATTCATCAATGCAAGCAGCATGAAAGTAATGGTTACATTCTGGTATAGTCCTTATTGTTTCCTTGGGCTGGTACTCCGATAGACAGATAGGACAAGTGTTGTCACCGAGCCGTGGTAACCTTCGGCTTTCGCCTAACAATGTCTTCGGGAACTTTTCGATTGTCTGGCAATCGAGTCCAGACACTATAATCACCGGCGATGGAGAAATGGAGGTTGAAAATTCTGTAATTGCGGCCCGGTGGCGTTGAACGCTATAGAACTTGACTCTGCCGTGAAGGTAGCCTACAAGCCCAATAAGGCACAAGAGTCCGGGTATCCCTATGCCTATTGCAAGGCCATATTTAGCACTCCTTGGAATACCTTAGTAAATGTGCAAGAACCAAATCCATAATCAAACATAATTAGTACCAATTATTCCACGTCTACACACTTAAAACCCAAATATAAACACAAGACAATTTTACTACGTACGGACAAAAACTTGTTCCATCCAGAGAAGTAAATAGAACTTACATTAATAGCTTTAAATAAATGGTGAGACAAAAATTAAGAATATGTTACGACGGCATCACTATAGTTGCTTTGATTAATGAAATATTTATTTCAAAAAAATATATATATGTTTAGTTATTTAAATAGTCAATACTAAGACTTCGAAATTGTTTTCTCACAAAGCAAAAAGAATTATAAACGGTGGACCCTACATTGCGTGTACATGCTACGTGTCCAAATCGAAGAGCCAATATTTTTTAGTAACAATTAATGGACGGTTGCGGTGAGGTGACGGTGATCAAAAAGCGATGGCCTACCCAACTGATGGATCACCGGGACCATCTCAGCCGTCCATTAGCAAAAAGTCTACATCAACGTTGACTTTGACCAAACATAATCTCCGGCATTCGCACGACGCCGTTTTATCACGTGTTCACTTCAAGCAAGAAAAGACAAAGCAAACTTACCACCATCTTTGGGAAGATTGAAGCACCCGATCTCCAGACCCGAATCACCCGCGAATCCGCAAGTACCGCCGGCCTTTTCGCACTCTCTGCACTCCGGTTCAATCCACAACAACCTGGAACCGCCGCTAAGATCGCTCCACCGAGGCCACATAACCGGAACATAAACCGTCTTCGATATTACCGTACACGATGGGTATATCGCGCCCTCTGACTCGTACACATTCGTGGGGAGAGCCAAAACGGTGTAATTTTCTTGACTTAAGCAAGACACAGGCCGTAACTGATGCAAAAGCATCTGTGAATTCGACCCATCACTTGATTCAGAGCAATTAAGGTAAGTGAAGTAGCGATTGTACTCTTCGATGAAAGGAGTGTCGGAGAGATGGAACGAGGAATCGAGAAATCGTTTGGGGAGACAATAATTTGGGTCGTTGAACCAAAGAGCTTGGGACTTGTAATCGATAAATTCGACCGTGATTTGACCAGCGTGAGGCAGAGTGAGGATTGTTAACCCGCTTTTGTTGCATGAGAGATCGAATCCTGGGTACCCACATCGAGAGTTGGTTTTGAACTTAAAAGGGAAGCGAACGACCGGATTGCCACTGAGCAAGTTTTCGTAGCACAAGTCCTGGCAGACTTCGAGGCCTTTTGAAATCTGAAGAAATGGTAGGATGAAAAAAAAGAAGAAGAAGAAGAGTTGAAAAGGAGCCATCAGATTAGAACCTTAAGAATCTCTGCAGTGAAGAAATGAGGTGATAGATTAGATTAGCTAGGTGGAATGTTTACGGGTGTAGGTGAGAAGTGAAGCACTGGATTCTTAACAACATTAGTCAACGACTACCGTTTGGTTTCTTCGGATTTAAAATTAAAAAAAAATGCAATTATTTTACAACTCAATCATGCGAGCCTCAACGTATGACTTTGTTGATTTTCTTGTCATTTTAAGACAAAAGAATGAATTTCTTGCTTTTGCTTGTAGTTTGAAGCAATAAATATGACTAAGTCGATCGAACATCATTTTCTCAGGTATATATTTTACTATTAATTTGCAAATTTTTAGTCAAAAACGTGTTGAAAGTCGAAACATGAATTATAATCTAGTATAGATTGTGTTTTAGGCCTTGTTTTTCATTAGATGCAATCCATCTCAACCATAGGGTAATTATATAAGGAGAAAATCATATGTGTCTTAAATCTAGAGTGGACAAGTATCTCTTCTTCTTTTGAGTTTAATTTATATGGATAACTATACTTAACTAATATGAGATAAAAATCTTAACAATCCCCTCGAATTTGTGAGCTCGTCCATCAAGATGAGACTTACCGTGCTTGTTTACATTTAGGATGAGAGATTTTTTTTTTTCTTCCAGGGTTTCTAGATTCGATGATGAGTGAGACGAAATTAAGAAAGAAAGAAAAAAAAAAGAACCAATAATGACTAAAGCCAAATTATCAAAACTGATAGCGAAGCAGCATCCGCCAACTTTTCACAATTTTAAGAGTTAAGTCTGGGCCCAGTAATTGTGGACTGTGGAGCTGATGGTAAAGGGGCTTATGCCCAAGTCGAGCGAGGCGCTTTAAGAAATGAATAATACTTACTTAAGTCTCCAATCTGGATGTGTCCAGCAGCCCAAGCTTAGGCTTTCTGTTGAGGCCCACTAAGAACAAATTTTATCAGACACTGTTTCAAGCAAGGCATGTTCTGCTGCTTGCTCTTTCCTCAGTACTCTATATCCTCAAACCATATGGGCAAAGGAGGGCGCCGTGATGCTGCATGCTGCTAATGAGGCCACTTTCAAAACTAGTAAGGGGAAAAATGTGCTGGAGGATCTCTCTTCAGCTGAGGAAAGTGGGAAGCTTGAGAAAGATCATTGTTCTCATAGTTTTCCTTTTGTTCTTATTGTTCTCCTAGTTTTCCTAGAAACAGCAATAAGGAAAATGCTAATTATGAGTCTGATTTCTGGGAAGGAAGTTTTTAATTTAGTGAAGAAAGCTCTAAGGATTTGAACCAATGCACGAGGACTGCAAGTGGCACTTGTCTTGTTGGAGTTGATGGAGCAGTAATTTGCCCTGTTTCTGAAAGTAAACTGACCAAACCTAATTATGAAATCAACTGTTGTTTTTAGGGAGAAAATCTAATTTAGCCCCAAAACTAAAGAAAAAATATCAAGTAAGCCCTTTAACTTTAAAACGGACAAAATAAACCCTCCTACTAAGCATATTGAGTTAAACAAGCCCCTATGCCTATATTCCGTCAAATATTGTTTATCTAACAGTTATTATATGAGATGACAATTATTTAATGAAAAAAATTGAGGTGTAAATGAAAAAATAACTATGAGGCGTGATATTGTTAAAACCCAATAATTAAAAAAATCTTACATTAATTTTTTAAAAAAACCCTAAATTCCTCTCCTCCCACGTCTCGAGCCCAAGTTGTCCTACTCTTGACCTCGGATCAAACTTCTTCTCCTATGCTATCTCAAGACCAACAACAGTAGTGCCGATCTCCTCCTGTTGATCTCGACTCTGGCTTCTTTTTCTCCTTTGTCATCTCGTTCCCAAGGTCATCGTTCATCTCAAGGGATTTCTTGCACGATCTGGAATGTTATTTTGATTCTCAAGTATAACCGTGGAATTCAGTAATTAGTAACAACATAGTTTCAAAAAACATTCATTTTTCGAACAATTTAATAGATTGTATAGACTAAGAATTAAGTTATTTGGTGCATTAAGTGTGTGTTCAATTATTTTTGAAAATAAATATAAGAGATTTTTTTTTAAATTAAATGCCATGTAAGGGTTTTTTTCTTTCTTAAATTACATGTTGTTTTCTGCACAAGAATCATGATCCATATAAATTATTCACATTAAGAGCAATGATCAAAATCAGATTGAACTGTAAGAGGGGATGGGGAAGAAGATGCAAAATGGCTTCTACACGGCTCGCAATGTGACATTCTGCATTTCCCTGTCCCTGGATGAAGTGAGAAAACTTCAAACATCGGCTCGGGCAACACGAGCCACAAGTCCAGAACATTATTCGGAAATGAAGTCCACAGCATGCTGCTTGTCACATACCTCCTTGAAATTTCTTCACAACTTTTAATGAGAAGAAAGACTACCAATTCAAAGTACAGCGGTTGTTTAACCCGTATTAAAATTAAAGGGCTTACTTGACCTTTTCATAAGTACAAGGACTAAATTAGATCTTATCTCTCTTAATTTTTTATCAAATGAACTCTGATTAAACTATGATTTTATATAAACGTTATTCACATCATAGTGAATTTTTCAGTGAAGAAATGTTTGAAAAAAATCTGACATTTTCTCATTCAAATTCCGTGCCCAAAATCACTGTCCGGAAATTTGTTGTTTATGTTCGTAGCTGATAGCTTATGTGACGCATTGTGTGAATAAATGATATTTGTTCAGGCTGAAACTTAACACACACATATATGTATGTATATGTGATACAGTTTTCTATGTTTCAATATTAATTATTTGAACTCAACTAACCTATAAGCTCTAGTATGAAGCTCAAATGAGCTTACGAGCCCACTTCCTTATTTCCTCACTTCCTTGCTTATGCATGGAATATTTCAAACTCGGAAAAGGATAACTTGTTTTCACTTTTCATCATGTGTTGAGTTGGGAAAGATCTCTATGTTAAAAAGAGAAGCTATACTTTCCTTATCAGGAAGCTCAACGTTTGAATCTCAACAAGGAAGTTTTCATGAGTCTAGCCATATTTTGTGTAGCTGAATCTTAGAGTTCATAAGCTGATTCCCTCATGAAAGTTTCGAATTTTATGACTTAAATTATTGGAGAATTTCAAATCAAGAATTGCTTATATGATGATACAAGTCAAGGGCGGGCCATGAAAGGAAAGAAATCGATCAAAGGTGTTTCCAACTTTAAATGTAACTGATTGAAGCTGATTCAAAAGAAGACTGCAGATGCCTATCCTATTCATCCAACGGCTCGAATTTCAACATTGATGGGAGAAATCAAGAGCAGTTTCCGAGATAAGATGAAGATAAAGAGTCGAATTTCAGAATTAATGAGGAGAAAAGTCTCTTATCATATTGGTTCAAAGGAGTTGAATTTCTCGCATGTCTTTCCAGGATTGTACAGCCGCCTATTACAAACTCAAATTCGAAATTTTACTTTTTTTTTACTTCCAATGACCCCTAGAGATAGTATTATTTTCTATATTTATTTATTATAAATTATAGTCTAGTTTCACTTTTTAGAATGTATTTAATTCATTAAATTTCTAAAAGATTCATATTTAATTAAGGATGAAACAGGGTCGGGTTGAGCCGGGCTTTGACAGGCCCTAGGCCCGGCCCTATATTTTTTAATAGGCCCGAGCTCGATAGGGCCTGAAAAAATCGAGCTCGAGCTCGGCTCGTTTTAAAAGGGTCTGATCCTATACAGGCCCGTTTGTAATATTTTAGTTTTGTTTTAATTAATATATATTAATTATTTGTTTGATTAAAAATATATATTATATACAGATATAATGTGTGTGTATATATAAGCCCTAGAGCTTACAAGCTGGACTTCTTTAAGCCCGAGCTCGACTCTTTTAACTTAAGAGCCGAGCTCGGGCTGGGCCGTCCGCGGGTAGGCCCATTTTCATCCCTATATTTAATTTGCTTCGTTATCTTACAAACTTTTTCATCTTTCTATGACTATTTGGGCTAAAAAAAGTTCATTAATTAAGGGTATATTAAAAAGTATATAAGTAAAATTTAATTTTCTCACAACATTAATTAATTAATTTTTTTTAATCTGTGTGAAAAAATAAGTAATACCATCTTTATGAGGAGTATTTGAAGATGGTGACTGATGAGCAAATTTCCAAGACATTGATCAAATAAGTAAGACTATCCTTATTGGAATACCTATTCCGAAGCTTGAGCTGTGTGTCTTCTCAATCTCTCTATTCAATTCGCCAAGTCATCTTCAAGCAAACAGAGTCGATCTATTGCTAGTCTTCGATCTGTAAAAGCTCATATTCTTCAATCTATCTATTTTACATGTGAACTAGACTAAACACACACTTGAGATTTCCATCAAATATTCTTATATTCCAAACACTTTGAGTGAAAACTATATAGTCAAACGTGTAATCCTTTTTCAATATCTCTTGTTCATGTGAAAACGTTTTTGGTTGACTTCAAAAATCGCATGTGATAAGTTGAGAATTTTCTCGTGAAAACTCCGATTGAAAAAGTTAATTAGAGGTGAACTTGTTCAAACTCTACTTTCTTAGTGTATTTTGTAAACCTAAATAAGGGTGTTTACAAAGTGGATGCAGGGCAGAGCTTCGAACCACTATATCAATTGTGCACTTTACTTTCTTTTTTGAAATCACATGGAAGCTTTGTTTTCTATACATTATAGATTATATATATATATATATAATCGAGAATGACAATGTATAAGTTTTTTCTTTATATGAGAGTTTAAACTCGGGTTATAAAATCTGAATGCATGATCACAATAGATATTACTCATAATCAAACTCAAGAGCATGTCTCCAATCCATACAATTTCACCCGATAGAAATTCACCATTCAACTTTCGCTCAAGTTAACCAGTGGTTCTAATTTAGCGGTTGAATCAGACCTCTGGCCAACCCAAGCTGCATTTGTTTGTTTTGTCAAGAATTAAGTCTACGTTCATGTGTGTTTACAGTTGTTGCTCATTAAATTGTCTTAAAACACCTGTCAATCTTCTACCTAAATCTAGGAGACTGTCTAGTGATTGATTATTATGGCTCCACCGATCTATGAAAGCGAAACTCACCCTCCCATATTATATGAAAAAAGCATTGCTGTTAAGACTATTAATTATTTTTTTTATCAGATTATGAGGACGAAGTCTGACTGTTGTTTTTTCTACTATGCAATGCAATTATTCAATTATTATTATTTTTTTTGTATTAACGTCAGCATTACTTCACTTGACATGTTCGTCCTTGGAAATTTGTGTCGAGTCCAGAAGGTTTTGTTTTGAAAATTGTTTTCGCTGTCGTTGAAAGTGTCTAAGCAGGAGGGGGGAGTAGGCTCTGCTGTAAAAAATTTATACAAGTCTCATTTCAATGACTTTGAAATTTATTATAATTTTTTCTTTGATTGAAAAAATTATGAATTTATTTTTATCATGGTGATAAGTTCAACGGAACGGTACGTTTTTTTTTTCCTTCAAATAAAACTGTTTAAAAATGAAAATTTTGAACCGTTGAATATACATCCAAAATATTTGATATATTTTCACTTTTTATTTGATTATTTTTTGAGAAAAAAAAATGCCATTAGACTTATAATCCATGAATCAGGCATCCGATGATCATAAATTATACTCTCTCCGTCCCATTTTAATTGTCCTTTATTCATTTTTAGGATGTCCCAAAATACATGTCAATTTCAATTAATGAAAGCTATTTTTTCCCATTTTTTCTCATTTTACCCTTGTTTATACCCTTAACTTGAAAAGCTCAACAATTAACTCAATAATCATGCACATTATAAATAAGGGTATAAATGTCAAATTGAAAGATAATTAAATATTTTCTTAAACTGTGTGAAAAAATGAAGGTGACAATTAAAATGGGACGGAGAAAATACGTTTTTCTTTGAAGTTCTTGACGTTCTAATCAGACATTTGAAGTATAATCTTATATAGAAGGAATATACTTGTGGCTACGCATCGAATTCTAACATAACTTACTCTATCGTCGGGTGAAAAATTTCTATGCTTTTAGGCCCGATATTTTGAGTTGTCTCTATTGTATTTTTGATTTTAAAAAAAGGTATAAATCTTTTATGAATATTGAGTGAATTCAATGGAATATATTGAATTAAAAAACTCTAAGAATTAGATTATGATAGACTAATTAGGTTAATATCGAGGGAGAAGTTGTTAGAAAACACCGATGGACTAACTTACTCAAGCTCAATTTATGACAGGGTTTTCAAGACGTACGTTACAATGCTCACGACTTATTAAATCAATAAAATGTCCATTAAATATTTATTTTATGAATGTGAGAATATTTTTTCCCTTTCTCAACATAAACCAATTAAGTCGTCACAACAGATCACGTGGAGGCCCTACGCTGTTGACTAGAGAAAATTAAAAGAAAGCGACCGATGATCAGTCACATGCAACGTAAAAAAGTCCAAATTGTTAACTACAACAAACCTGGATTTTATACTCAAAAGTCATGACCATATTTATATATATATATATATATGGAAATTCTCCTATAAGGACCTAAAATAAGGTCCTAAAATAAGGACCTAAGCTTTTGGGTTCCAAAAATTTTTTAAAAAAACTTGAAAAAATTATATTTATATTTAATCGGTTCTACGAATCTAATGATATATTTTTTGTTTCAAACAAAAATCAAATGCTACCCGAAAAGTGGATAAACAAAAAATATAGAACACAAAAAAATTTATCCACTTTTCGGGTAGCATTTGATTTTTGTTTGAAACAAAAAATATATCATTAGATTCGTAGAACCGATTAAGCATAAATATAATTTTTTCAAGTTTTTTTAAAAAAATTTGGAACCCAAAAGCTTAGGTCCTTATTTTAGGACCTTATTTTAGGTCCTTATAGGAGAATTGCCCTATATATATATATATATATATATTTGTGGGTATATTACGGCACGAGTTTGAATTCATATTAGATGTTTAAAAGATAAATTTATATAATGTTTGTATCGATAATACAGAAAAATATACGTTTTTTTTATGGAAAATATATCTCATTATAATTTAGGAAAACCTTGTAAAATAGATTTAACAAATTATTGACGAGGACTTTAATACTCCCTCCGTCCCATTTTAATTGTCCTCCTTACTTTTTCACACAGTTTAAAAAAATATTTAATTCTCTTTCAATTTGACCTTTATACCCTTATTTACAATGTGCATGGTTATTAAATTAATTGTTGAGTTTTTCAAGTTAAGGGTATAAATAAGGGTAAAATGGGAAAAAATAGCTTTCATTAATGAAAATTGACATATATTTTGAGACATTTCAAAAATAAATAAAGGACTATTAAAATAAGACGGAAAGAGTATTTGGGTTATAAGTGTGATCCAAATAAGCAGTCAAATGGACACTCTGTTCAAGTCTAATTAATTCAAAAGTAGAGAAATTAAAGTGCAGGCGACATAGAAAATGAAATCACTTTTAACGACCCTTTTGTTTGTTTTTTTCCTTTCTAATTTTAGGGTTGAAAGTTTCAAACTTAGACCTTTTGAATTTCTTCATCGTTCAACCATTGAATGAACTGCGAAGTGAGAGTAGTGTTTTAAATAATTGATTATAATTGCTAATAAAAAACTGAAATTAATATAAAAGTGATTGGAAATTAGTCTACATACTTGCACAAAAGTGATTATAATTGCTAATAAATTTTTAACTGCTAGATCTTATCAACGGTTGAGATTAGAGTTGATAAAATAATTTTTAAAAAATACACACAAAACTCCCCATCCTTTGGTTCGTATACAGGACGTCAGATTTCAACAACTACTTCGGACGAAAATTTATTGGAGAAGGTACGTGGTTTGTTGAGACGAGTCATATGATACCATCAATGCCTCGAGGAAACATCAAAGTTGGCCCAATCGACAACAGAAAGAGGCCGTGGTGCCGCGACTTCAAACTCAATTTCTGACCAATTTACGATGTGATTGGTCAAAAAATATTTGTGATGGTCAGAAACATTGTTTCAATTGGTCAGTTGTCCGAAACGATGGTCGGACGACAATTTGAGAGTATGAGCCGAACTACGATGTGTTTATTTTTTTATTTTCAAAAAAAGAATCAAAAAAATATATAAATTTATTGGTTGGAATGGAAAAAAAATCCCCTCAGGCCCCGTGATCCTGTCGTAGAATATAAAGGTTTTTAAGATTTGAGATAAAACCTAACCAGTCTATTTTCCGCGACATTTCAATACAGTCAACTGCTTTTGTCCTATACATTTACAAATGCCATTGAATAATTATTATTGTTAATTACAAGTGGGTTCAAGTCTACATAAAAAGATTTATTCAGCACCTAACCTCTATTATTAAAATACCTTTCCTTACCGGCATCGATGGGCACAAGTTTACATACATCGTAAATGCATATACATTTGCACGGATGCATACATGCATGATCATCTTTAGTTATTTGCACATGTAGTCCACATGATATATATATATATATATATATATATATTCAACTCCCCTAGCATAAATAATGCCAACTTAATTATGTATTTCAAGACCATCTGCAATAATAAATATGTACGAACCTTTGATCTAGAGCGGACAATATCATTTAAACATGTATGAGCTTAATTTTTTAACAACAGTAATAGTAATAGTAATAGTGATAGTGATAATAATAATAATAAAACTTCTTATTATTGGTTTTTGGTGTCATAATGTTATTACAAGTTCTCTATAAATATCGTCTCCTTCCCCACTTTCACACACAACCACTTCCCACCGCTTAACAACTTCGATATTTACTCTCTCTCTCTCTCTCTCTCTCTCTCTCTCTCTCTCTCTCTGTTTCTGGTGATGGGGAATTGCATGAAGACATGTAATCAAACAGAGCAAGAAGAGGACCTGAATTTTGATTTTGAAGAAGAAGAAGAAAAGGATCAGAAAGTTAAGGTAGGTGAGTCTTTGAAGGAAAGAACTAGTAGTGCTTTTGGTGGTTCAGCAGGTGTAAGGGTAAAGCTGGTTCTCACAAAAGAAGAGTTGGAATGGTTGGTGTTTCAACTGAAGAGCAATAGTGAAGGAGGAAAAGTGTCACTGGAAAGTGCTTTGGGAGAGATTGAGAGAGTGAGGGAGAGAGTTAAAGTCGTTGATCAATCAACATGGAAACCTTCCTTGGAGAGCATATCTGAGATTGAGACCCCCGAATGAAGGACCACTTTCTGGCTGGTCCCTTTTTTCTTCTCTTGTTAGAGGATATTTTTCTTGGGTTTTTCATATTTTACAAATACATAATGTATATGTGATCGTAGTTTTTAGTTATGAAGAATGGAGGTTGAGATTCAACATAGGAAGATGGATGTGTGGTATTCTTCTTGTTTTTGCTCCCCTTCTTGGTCATTTAGGTTGAATATTCAATTTTGGATTAATTAAGGTTTATTTTTCTCCCATGACCTTTGTACATGGGCGTTGTAGAAGGTTTTGCTATTCATTTTGTTTATATTGTAAAATAGAACAGAGGAGC
Organism: Euonymus europaeus; assembly: GCA_963580455.1. Taxonomy (NCBI): domain Eukaryota; kingdom Viridiplantae; phylum Streptophyta; class Magnoliopsida; order Celastrales; family Celastraceae; genus Euonymus; species Euonymus europaeus. Next base: position 7,084,247 of record OY756957.1, on the reverse strand, counting down.
TAGGGTTTTACAATTAAAGATGTTTTTGTTTTTATTTTTATTGAGGAGATTTGAGGATGAGGAGATTCAAACTCACTTTTTATTGAAATGGTCGATCTTTGCAGAGGCTCACCTGCTACGATAAAAGACGCTTGAGATTTAATAAAATCAGAAGTTTACGTATAATAAAATTATATAAATTATAAAAGGACGGATCTAACTAAATTTAGTAATCAAAAGATCATTTTGGGTTGATTTTTCCAGTTATGAATTTATGATTACAAGTCAAATTAGTGTAGGAGTCATATCATATGAGAACAAAACGTTAGGTTCAAACGAAACGACCAATGGTTTAAGCCTCTTTCAACAAAATCGTACGGGAGACCAACGGTCACAAGATCTATAGGGATTAGGTAGGGGGAGGGAGAGCCCTGTAAGGCCCAAACTTGAAAGGCCTTGCCAAACTATGGTTATGTGGCCCAGATCCAAGAGTCGGACGGGTTCAAGGCCCAGAGTCTTATTGTAAGTGTGCTCCTGAGGCTCATTATCTTGGTTCATAACAAAATATAATCTTCGAAGAGCTTGTAAAAGCCAAAAACTTAGATGAGCACTATTGAGATCCCAAAAATTCTCCAAAACACCTTAATTCTATTAAAATCTCATCAAAAATTATAATGTTTCTGAGTTCACCCCTTATTCTATATTTTCCAAATTTTGCAAAGTACACTTACACCACTTCTCTTTCAGGCATTTCATCAAACAAATGATCATCCTCTCAGCACGAAGTTCAAATCAAAACAGCTCCTCAAACTTCTCACTCTGGCTTTCAAAATTTAGGATGTGCTTTCTCTATTTCAATGTCCATTGCCCTTGTTGCAACTCGATTTGTCAGTAGTTATGAAGATATTTATGAGAAAAATGATAATATAAGCCAAGAGATTAAGAGAAAAAAAGAAGAAGAGAGAGGACAAAATTTATTAACTTAAAATTCTTCAGAGATGGTTTTAAGCACTGTTTTTCCTCCACTGCCAGCAACTTCAGACACAACACTAACACAATCCAACGGAAGTTTAACCAGCTCCTGTGCTGCATCTTTGAAATCAAGAACTCCTCCAGCTTTACACTTTGACAGTAATCTTGCTGCTTCTTGCTTTGTCATCTTCACTTTCACTCTCATCGTCACTTTCTTATTCTCCTTCTCTTCTTCTTCCTCTCTTAGATGCATCAATGGTTTTTTGCACAACTCCTCTCTGTATGTGAAGATTCTGGACTTGGGTTTTCCAAACTTCAACATATTTTGAGAGGCTAATCTGTATAATTGTGTACGACTTTTGAGAGGCTAATCTGTATAATTGTGTACGACTTCTTTTGTACAAGTACCCCAAGAGAGCAAGTGTTGGTGATGATAGGATGTGTATATTATTTATATGTGTGTGTGTGTGTGTGTATATATATATATATAGGGAGGTGAGTGGGAGTATATGATCATGGTGGAGTGTGTTTTGGGTAATCGTTGAGAGATCACTTTCAGTCTTGACCATAACTCCTTGACTAATGACTAGTGCATTAACTACACGACTTGGTTACAACATTGTATTTGTCACGAGTTGTTCACATCACTTGGATAAATTCGAGTAATCGTGATTTTAAAACATGTCTCACTCTCTCCATTAAAGACGTTTTTTCTGTGCTCAAATACTGTTAAATGAGATGGTTAGAAGAGTAAAATCATGCGGACTAATTATATCTATAAATTTTATTCTAATGGAGCTAGCCAATATCTTTATCGTCAAGTGCTGATCAGTTACGACTCAATTTATTCTATTGTCTGATGCGAAATTCATATTCGCAACTTACTCTGTCGTTTGATGGAAAGTTTATGTGCGCAACTTATTCTATGGTCTGTGGTCAAAAATTTATATGTATAAAAATCTGATGACTCGAAATTAACCTCATATCGAATGTCTAAAAAACAAAATTACATACATAAGAATTTGATGACTCGAGTTTAACCTCTTCATATCGTATCGGATGTTCAAAAAAATCTGGTATGATGTCTGTCTCGTTCAAACTTCTTCTTCCATATTTCTATTGCAAAAAATAATTTCTTCCGTGATCAGTCTTGAGACTATTCCAGAATTGAATATGTTCTAGTTCCTGAGTAGAACAAGACCCTGACTAGGTCTTTGAAATGTAACCTGTAAACGCGTTTTAGTCATGGACTATTATAATGGTTGAATGAATCAACGTGTGCATGGTGTTTTTAGTACCACGACTATCCATTTTGATTGGCAAATATTCTTTTAGGGTTTGGAAAATACATGGGGTCCGCAGGGGCGGTCCTGGCTTATTTGGGGCCTGGGGCGAAAAAAAATTTGGGGGCCCTCAAGGTGGGGTTCGGGGCAACGTCCCGAATTTTTTTTTGACACATAGTCATAACTTTTATACTAATAATAAAAATTCAAACAAATAAAACAACAATAAATTTTTGATGGCTGGAACCCAATTTTGGGAGGTTAGGCCATCACGCATTGAATGTCATTACATTAAAATTAAACTAGTCATTAAAATATTCAGTTAAAAATATAATTACATGAAATCACATAAATAAAGACGTTGGAGGTTGGAGAGAGAGAGAGACAGAACAGAGATTACAGAGATGGGAGACGAGAGAAATAGGTGAAAGAGGTGAAGATGTAAATTAGGGTTTTAAAAGTGAAATTGGGTCTTGTAGTAAGTAACTTTGGACTTGAAATTGGAGGCCCAATTTTAAGTATAAAAAACGGATCTTTGGACTTGAAATTGGGGCCCAATTTTAACTACAAAAAATGAAAAAAAATTGAGGCTTGGGGATGGACTATGGTTTGAGGGCCCAATTTTATGATAAAGAAATAAAAAAAAAACATGGTGCGCCTACTTGGGATTGAACCTCAAACCTCTCGCAGACCAAAGTAAACAACTTACCACTAAGGCACAAGAGAAACAACATGCCTTTCATTGCAAAGAATAAATTATATACATACATTATAACCAATTAATACAAAAAAAAAAATTTGGGCCCCTTTCATTGCAAAGAATAAATTATATACATACATTATAACCAATTAATACAAAAAAAAAAAATTGGGGCCCCCGGATTTTGGGGGCCCTGGGCGGCCGCCCCTATCGCCCCACCCAGGGCCGCCGCTGGGGTCCGCAATTTATTTAAAATAGGACTATAGGAGACTATCATTTTAATCCAATAATTTAAAAATTGTGTCACGTCATACAATATTTTTATTTTTATTTTAAAACTTATTTAGAGTTTTGTCTACCGTTATATATGAATGATAGACTAAAGAAAATTAAGAAGAATCAAATTCAATTATTTTTAAGTGACATACAATCTTAAACTCCTTTTATGTTTTTCTGTAGTTGTAAGAGGGAATTTTTTTTTTTGGGTATTCTTACCTTTTTTTTTCCTTAAAAAAATGCACACATGTGTTTAAAAAAAAAATTCAACAAAAATTATCTCATTTGAAAACATTAAAGTTGTTGTAAATACTAGTAGTAACGGTATGATTATACTAATATAATCAAAGAGAAGAGAGTTTTTCAGAGAATTTTCTTAAGTTTAGCGAGAACTTTCTTCACTAGATTACATAATGTACATATGTATGGGAGACTCATACTTCATCTTCACTATAATATCAATGATGGGTCAACCATATTAACGATGATATTTTATATTTGTAACAAAAGTGTGCTCATTTTGAATTTTAGAAAATTATTGTATAAATTTCTTTTGGTCAAAATTCAAAGGGCAAATCGAAGACATGATTTGCATATACATATGCCACGTATAATTGAATAATATCGTAGTTATTCTCTACAATCCCGGAAATATTCCTAACGAGACATTGCGTCGATTGTAAGAGAACTTTCAGAGAGAGAGAGAGAGAGTCAAAGATGGCGGAGATGGGAGGAGCACAAATGTTGAAGAGAATCCAACTTATCAAAACTTTTAGGGTTTGGAAACATATAAATATGGAAGCCAAAGGCCCATCTACAACTTGGAAAGTCTGAGGGTGCGAGATTTTTTCGATAATTGGGAATAAACATAATATAAATTTACCTGACGAATTACATTAAATAATAAATATGAATTTAAGTTCAGACCGTCCAACTCACTCGAAGATAATTTTCTCACCTTATGAATTCCAGTGTCTAGTTACAAGGGTATTACTCCCATTAAATGCATTGATAGAATTTATTCATTGAATAATCAAAACGAGAATAGAAGAATATGTGTATGACACGGTTCAATTTGCGGAATCAAATATACCAAACTGGTTTTACCAAACGAGGCAAGAGATGGAGATGAGTAAAGTGAGATACGCAACCGTGAATTATCATCCCATAACTATGTTAGAGATACTTTTGATTGATTATTCTAAATAATACAGCTATTGCTCCGTTTTTCTTATTGAAATTGGTGTGTTTTCCTTGAATTGTCATTGTATAATTCAAGGGTGTTACTTCCGCTTCGTGAAGCTCTTCCAGAATTGAGTTGAGACAAAAATAACAAGAGAGAAGCCTGTGAAAAATCGACTAGTAGAAAAGAAGCAGGCGAGGGGACTATGATAATGAAATAAAACACTAGTATAGTGAGGAGGGTCAGATACCCAGAGGCAAGATGTCCCGAATGAATATAGGTTCGTGTGGGTGGGACGGCTGGACCTTAAAATGCTCGTCGTCACCTCAAAGCTAGCAAGTCGTGAAGAGCATATTGCCAAAAAGGCTAGAGAAAGTTAACCCTTGGAGAGAGAGAATGTAAAATATGACAAATTGATATGTCATGTCATATAGACTTGAGCTGAGTGCTTAAAAATTGGGCTACATGATATTTTTCTTAATATTTATGAGAAGAAGACCAATATGAGCCAAGAGATTAAAGAAAACAAAAAACAAAAAAGAGGATAAATTAATAAACTTAAAATTCTTCTGGGATGGTTTTAAGCACTGATTTTCCTTCATTGCCAGCAACCGCAGACACAACAGCAACACAATCCAAAGGAAGTTTAACCAGCTCTTGTGCTGCATCTTTGAAATCAAGAACTCCTCCAGCTTTACACTTTGACAGTAATCTTGCTGCTTCTTGCTTTGTCATCTTCACTTTCACTCTCATCGTCACTTTCTTGTTCTCCTTCTCTTCTTCCTCCTCTCTTGGATGCATCAATGGTTTTTTGCACAACTCCTCTCTGTATGTGAAGATTCTGGACTTGGGTTTTACAAACTTCAACATATTTTGAGAGGCTAATATGTATAATTGTGTACGGCTTCTTTTGTATAAGTACCCCAAGAGAGCAAGTATTATTTATATGCGTGTCTATATATATATATAGGGAGGTGAGTGGGATTATATGATCGTGGTGGAGTGTGTTTTGGGTAGTAAATGAGAGATCACTTTCACTCTTGACCATAACTCCTTGACTAGTACTGCGTTAACTACACGACTTGGAATTAAGAAGTACTCCTCCGTCTCATAAAGATAATTATATCTTCTTTTTTTACATAAATTAAAAAGTATAATTAATTAAATTTTACTTTTATGTTTTCTAATATACACTTAATTGATGAATATATTTTTTTTACCTTTCATAAAAGATAGAGAGGTTTGTAAGATAACGAAACACATCAAATAGAGATCTTTTAGGAAATTAATTAATTAATTACATTCTAAAAGTGAAACTATACTATAATTTGAGATAGATAAATAAAGAAAGTATGATTATTTTTACGGGACTGAAGGAATTGCAAAATAAGACAACTAAATAATATAATTATATGATCATGGTGGACTCTAAAAAAAAAAAAAAAGATCATGGAGGAGTGTGTTTTGGGTAATCAATGAGAGACCACTTTCACCCTTGACTAAAATGAATAATGCTTTAACTAAACGACTTGAAATTAACTTCAAAACTAGTAAAAGGACAAAACACTACAAGAAAACAATATTATTAATATATATTGTGGGACACAATATTTATATTTATCACGACCTGTCTCACATCGCTTGGATAAATTCGAGTAACGTGATTTATAAGAAATGTCTCACTCTTCATTGACCACGTCTTTTCTGGGCTCAAATATTGTTAAATGAGGTGGCTCATTATATCTACAAGTTTTATTTTAATGGAGCCAATATCTTTGTTGTCAAGTGTTAGTGATGACTCAACTTATTATATTATCGAATGGCAAATTCATGTACGTAATTAATTCTATCGTCTAGTCAAAAGTTTATATGCGTAAAAATTTGATGAAACCTCATATCGAATGTCTAAAAAACAAAGTTATATACATAAAGATTTGATGACTCGAGTTTAACCTCCATGTATATCGGATGTACAAAAAGAAATCTGGCATGATGTATGTCTGGTTCAAACTTCTTATTCCATATTTGCTTTTTTTTTAAATATGGAGTATTATATCATAAAGGGAAAAGAAAAGTCATTTTCCGGAGGCTCACAATGGGGGGACATAACACCAAACCCATCAAAGAGAAAGGAAAAACTACATTTAAGGAAGTAGACCAAAAAACTTCATGAAACAACATGCTATTTTCTAAATCTAATTCCAGGCAGATGCATAGTATCCAATTGGATGAAACCTCGAACTTTGGTTGGGAGATTCTCATACCTATGAAAAGTATTGGAAGCTTTAGATGAAGTCGCCATGGAAGCCAAAGCATCAGCTATAGAAATTTGCAATCTATTTCACATCTAGCTTATGCTGATGATATTCTTATCTTTTCCAATGGATCCAAAAAAGCTATGGATGGTTTATTGGGTGTGCTGTCTAATTATGAGCAATGCTCTAGTCAATTAATTAATAAGGAAAAATCTTGTCTTATAACTCCTAACCGTATGAATTCTCATAGATTAGGTAGTTTGGTGGAGAGATCTGGGTTTAGGGCTAGACAACTTCCTATTGATTACTTGGGTTGTCCTTTGTCAAATAATAGAAAAAGAATTATTCTGTTTGATAGGCTGTTGAACAAATTCAAAGCTCAAATCTTGAATTGGAGTACTTCTTACTGGTGGAAGGTTGATTTTAATAAAACATGTCTTGTCTTCTTTCTCCACTTATTTGTTTGCAGTCCTTGACCCCCAAAAAGAGATCTTGAAGGAAATTAATTTCATATGTTCTAACTTCTTTTGGGGCAAATCTGAATTTGGTAGTAGGTTCCATTGGGTTGCTTGGAGGAAAATTACCAAGCCTTTGAATGAGGGAGGATTAGGAGTTAGAAATATTGCTGAGATGGTGGAGGCTCTTGATTGTAAGTTATGGTGGAAACTTAGACAACAAAAATCTCTATAGGCTATGTTCATGCAAAAAAGAATTTCTTCCACGATCAGTCTTGAGAGTTGAGACTGTACCATAATTGAATATGTGCGAGTTCCCGAGTAGAACAAGACCCTGACTAGGTCTTTGAAATGTAACCTGTAACGCGTTTTAGTCATGGACTACTATAATGGTTGAATGACTCAACGTGTGCATGGTGTTGATTGGCAAATATTCCTTTAGGGTTTGGAGAATTAAGTAGGTGACGAAAAATATTAAATCATACATTTTTAAATTCAATTAATTTTTCATGTTGCGTAGAATAGTATAATAAAATTGGATATGAGGCTTTAGAATACTTTTAAAAAAGAGAGTTTACAATTTTAATTCAATAATTTCGGAGGTGTGTCATATAGTTTAAAGGTTCGGAATTCATTTAAGATCGGAGATTCTAACATTTAAATCTAATAATTTGAGAGTTGTGTTACATCATACACCACTTTTATTTTTTATTTTAAAATTCGGTTAACTTTTATACGTATCGTTAGATGTGAATGATGGATTATAGAAAATTATGGAGCCTCAAATTCAACTATTTTTAAGTGACATACAACCTTAAACTCTTTTTCAGTAGTTGTAAGAGAATTCTTTTATTTTTTATATTCTTGCTTTTTTTCCCCTTAAAAATGCACACTTGTGTTTAAAAAATTATTTCATTTGAAAACAATAAAGTGTACTTATTTTGAATTTTAGAAAATTATTGTATAAATTTCTTTTGGCCAAAATTGAAAGGGCTGACTGGAGAAATGATTCGCATATGGAAAATGTTGCATGATCCAAATTTTTATAGAACAACTTAACATAAGTCTATATGACATATCATGTGGACTAATAGCCATGTTGGAAAAAAAATTGAAAAATAAAAAATCTCACTTACTCATGCGCAAAAGTTTAAAAACTTGCATTGCATCCCTTCTAGCCAGACGTTAAGCTTCAAAATGGAACTTATACACAGCGGTAGAGCTATTCTTCTTTTTTTCCCTTCTATTTTATTTTGAGGATCACGTGTCAAAAAATTAGTGACACTTAATTTTGGCAGTTTTATTTTTTCTTTTCTATTCTATTTAATATTTACCACACCTTTTTTTTGTTGATTTATATTTGAAATAAAATTTAATAATAATTTATATTTGTATGTATAATAAATTATAGTCATAAATTTGTTATTCATTCTTGTACGAAATCAACCTAATAACAATATAATTTTTTTGTTGATAAGTCATTTATATGAACTTCTTATTTTATTTAATCTTTTAAAAATGTTTATAGTTCAATACATCATTAAGTATTTGAATCTTGATCTTTTTTTTCCTCTTTCGAAAACGCAATTTGTTCAATATAGCCGTTGTCATGGAACCTCCGACCATCTCCGGTCAACAACTGGAGCCCAAACCGCCAGATCCACCCAAATCCTTTGCCTCTCTTCTCAAAACCCCGACCCCCAAGTTAATTTCTCTTACTTTCGACAAACCCGCTGTCAAATTTTTAGGGGAACCATCAGCAGAGTTCTCTGTTGAGGAAATTGAATCTCTTTCTAAACCTTTTCATCGGACATTAATCGGAAAGTTTGCACATCAGCGTCCTCCGATTGAATGGCTTAGAAAGCAGTTCCTGACTTTGAATCTCAAAGCTGAATGCCAAGTTGGAGTTCTTGACCAAAAGCATGTTCTCATCAGGCTTCAAAACGATGAAGATTTTCATAGATTATGGTCGAAAGACAGCTGGTACCTGGGCAAACACATGATGAAAACAGAGAAATGGACTCATAATTTCAAGCCAGATAAAGAGTCCTCAGTTGTGCCAATTTGGGTAAATCTCCCAGGTTTGCCTCCCCTTTTCTTTAATGAATCTGCCTTATTTTACATTGTAAAAGGAATAGGAGAACCACTTCGTATAGATGCAGCTACTGCAGCATTAACTCGGCCAAATATGGCTAAAGTGTGCATTGCAATGGATCTTTTAGGAATTTTCCCTGAAAGAATTAGAATTCGCATGGGGAAAAGTGGGGAGTATTTTTGGCAACCTCTAGAGTATGACAAAATTCCTCAATATTGTTCTAAATGCTTTTCTGTAGGCCATAACGATTCCAATTGTGGTCCTAGAAAGGAGGTCATAAGTCAATCTAAAAGAAGTCTTGTAGAGGTTAAGCCTACTGTCACTGAAACCAAAAATCAAGAATGGAAAATCGTTGCTGATAAAAGGAACACAATTCCTTCCAAACCTCCCAAGACTAGCTCTGCTAATCAAATTAATCTCAAAGATGCTTTTCAAAGCATTAAAACTAGCCTAGATATACCTGAGAGCTCTAGCAAGAATGCAGAACCTATAAATATAGATAATATTGAAGATAGTGAACCAGAGGACCCTCCCCCAATTAGGAACAGATTTGAGGTTTTAAACAGTGAGCATAGTGACTTTGATATTGGTAAGGAGGATAACCAAGGAAAAATTACGGATCTGGAACGGAGCACAAAAGTTAACGAAATTGAGGTTTTATATAATGAGGATAGCGAATATGGTGCTAAGGATGACGATCAAGAAAAAACCGCCAATCCAAAATCGAGCACAAAAGTTGATTTAGTGTTAAGTGAGTCCCCATACTTATCAAAAAGAAAAAAATCCAACTCTGCAGATAACATAGTTTACACAACAAACCAGGATAATAAAGTTGATCATACCAATATCTATGAAGATTTAATGCCTCTTCAAATTTGTGATGATTCCACTATAGACATCCATAAGAGCCAAAAAAACATGCATAGAATTCAGAATGTTGAAGGATCTCTAGATTTTTCCAAATACTTGTACAAGCATTATAGTGAGAAAGAATCCTGGTCTAAACTTAAGGAAATTGATTTGTCTGTTGTATTGTGTGAATCTCCTAAGGAAAATCTTGTAAGTCACAATCAAAAGCAAAAATCTTCCAAAAATTCAAAGGGTAAAAAATCAGCAAAGAAAAAATCCTCTACTAGGGTGCCAAAAAGAGCACAACAAAACCTTATATTAAACAATGATGTTTAGATGCCTTATTTGGAATATTAGGGGAGTTGGTAACTCTCCTTCAATACGTAGGCTCAAATATCTTTGCAAGTGTCATAACATTCAGATTCTTGGTCTTTTAGAGCCCATGCAATCATCGGATAAAATTCAGACCATAGCAAAAAAAATTAGAATGAATAATTTTGCTGTCAACACAAATGGAAAAATTTGGATGTTCTGGAAATCTAGCATTCCTTTAACAGTAAAGTTTTCTCATGAACAAGTTTTGACTCTTGAGCTCAATATGGGAACTGGGTCTTGTTTAATATCCTCAGTCTATGCTAAATGTAGTAGAAGAGATAGAATTCCCTTATGGGATGAGTGCCAAAAAATTTCTTCCCTGAATTTGCCTTGGTGCATAGGTGGTGATTTTAATGTTGTCTTATCTAGTTTTGAAAAAAGGGGTTTAAATGACATTCATAGGGGATCCACAAATGATTTTAGTCAATGTTTGAACAACTCCAACCTTTTTGACCTTGGCTTCTCTGGAAATCAATTCACCTGGACAAACAATTCTTGCTGGGCAAGACTTGATAGAGTCTGCGCTAACCATGATTGGCAATCTAAATTTTCTTCCACTACTGTGTCTCATCTTCCCAGAAGTAACTCTGATCACTGTCCCCTTCTAATTCAATTAATTAATAACAATTACATTGGCCCAAAACCATTTAGATTTCTCAATGTGTGGACCTCTCACAAGTCTTTCAAAGATGTTGTCAAGTCTAGTTGGGATAAGGACATGGAAGGTCTTCCTATATTTCTAGTATGCGAAAAACTAAAGAGATTAAAAAAGGATATTCAAGAATGGAACAAAACTATTTTTGGGAATATTTTTCAAAAAGTCAAAGCTGCTGAGGTGTTAGTTGAGAAAGCTCAATCTGATTATGATAATAATCCATCTGTAGCTAATAAAATTAATTTAAATAATTATAATGCTCAATTAGTTGTGGCTTTACATCACGAGGAGGTTTTTTGGAAGCAAAAAGCTCGCATAAAATGGTGTAAAGAGGGAGATGCTAATACCAAATTTTTTCATGCCTCTGTTAAAGCTAGAAGGAAAAATCTCTTTTTAGAGCAACTTCAAGATGAGAATGGTAATTGGTGCGCAGGTGAAAATCTTAACACTGCCATCATTTCACATTTTCAGCACCATTTAACTTCTTCTATTCCCAATCCTCAGCCTCAGAAAATTGAACATTTTATAAGTCTAATTCCCAAGCTTGTCTCCCAGGGAGACAATGATATGCTTGATGCCCCCCTCCCAATGAGGAAATAAAAAAAATAGTTTTCTTTATTAACCCTGATAGTTGTCCAGGTCCAGATGGCTTCACTGGCCATTTCTTCCAGCATTGCTGGGACATAGTTGAACAGAACATTGGGGATGCTTGTAGAGCCTTTTGGTTTGGCCATAAAGTTCCTAAAGCTTGTTCTAGCAGCATGATAGCTTTAATTCCAAAAATTTCAAATCCAACTAAAATAGCCGAATTAAGGCCAATAAGTTTATGTTGCTTCTTAAACAAAATATTCTCTAAGCTTATGGCTGTCAGACTTAGCAACATTCTTCCCAAAATCATCTCTCCTAACCAATGTGCTTATGTGAAAGGTAGGGATATCTCTGATAATATTTTGCTTGCTCAAGAGTTAACTTCTCATCTAAACAAGAAAACTAGAGGAAATAATATAATGATCAAACTTGATATGGCAAAAGTCTATGACCGTGTTTCTTGGCTTTTCCTAACTCAAATGCTTAGAAAATTTGGTTTTAGCGAAGCTTGGATAGATCTTGTTTATAACTTGATTTCTAACAACTGGTTTTCTGTTCTCATCAATGGAAAAGCTACTGGTTTTTTCAAATCAGAAAAGGGTCTAAGGCAAGGAGACCCTCTATCTCCAGCTCTATTCATCATTATGGCAGAAGCTTTTTCTAGGAACCTAAACAAGCTTCACAAAGATATCCCTGCTTACTCTTTCCACACTGGCAGAAATATGGTTGCAATCTCACATCTTGCTTATGCAGATGATGTTATTCTTTTTTCCAATGGTTCTAAAAAGGCAATTGACGGGTTAATGAAAATTATTTCTGAGTATGAAAAGTGCTCTGGTCAGCTAATTAATTCTTCCAAAAGTTGTTTAATTCCCCCAAAGCACTTGAATGCTACAAGACTTGAGTTAGCTAAATCTCAAACTGGATATCAAACAAAATGCCTTCCTATTACCTATTTAGGTTGCCCCTTATCCAATGCCAAAAAAAAAATCTGCCTATTTGACAGATTAGTTGAAAAATTCAAAGGTCAATTGTTTAATTGGAGTGCCTCTATGCTTTCAACTGGAGGAAGACTTATCCTCATTAGGCATGTTTTAAATTCCTTCCCCACTTATCTCTTCTCAGTTCTTGATGCTCCAAGGAAAGTGATTCAACAATTAGATGCTTTATGTGCTGATTTTTTTTGGGGAAGTTCTGAGTTTGGGAAAAGATTGCATTGGATTTCTTGGGATAAAATTACTAGACCCATCAATGAAGGTGGGTTAGGCATTAGAAAATTTTCTGAAATGATTACCGCTTTTGATTGCAAGCTTTGGTGGAAATTCAGATCTGGAAACTCTATATGGTCCTCTTTTATGTACCAAAAACATTGCAGAAAATGTCATCTTTCTAATGCTCCTTATAATGGTTCTCCCACTTGGAAGAGAATATGTAGAGTTAGATTTTTAATGGGAAACAATGTATGCTTCTTGCCAGGAAAAAATTTCCATAAATGTTTTCATTGGGAAACGTGCAAGATAAGATGATCTGCCACCACTAGTCCGCTGCATCATTGAGACACACAAAAATGATTTGACAGCATGAGATAGACGGGAAAGCATAAATGGGTTAACCAAACTCAACTTTGATAATCCTAGGTAGCACGCTGACTATGATGCCAACTAGATTATGTAGACTTATGTACTGCAACTTAATGTATGTTTAGAGTTTTCCTATATATATATAGATAGAGAGAGAGATGTAGATTGTACCATGTTAAACCATTGGAGTTTCATGAGCCCCGTATAATAGTATGATTTGCATATGTATGGTTGAGAATTTTGTGCAATAAATTTTTTAAAAGTGCTTGCTCATTCATTACTTATGATCAGTAATTGAGGAGATTAACTGGAAATACAACTCATTATTTACGATAAATCAAACTTTCTTATTTTCAAACCTCAAGGGGTTGGCCGAATTGATTCCCCACATTAAACACATGGATCCTAAATTTGAAACCTCTAACCAACACTCTGGAATTACACCGTGGTAAAAAAGCCAACCAATTGCCCTGTCCAATTTAAGGACACTCTCCAAGGTGTGGTGCAAGGGCTTAAATGTTTACTCCATCAGGATGATGCAAATGGTACATTTGAGAGATTCTCACAATACATTAAAAAAAAAAAAAAATTGTCAATTTGTTGAACAGAGTACATGAATTAAGTTAAGGGAAATTTTGAATCTGAAAATTGGAGGAAACCTTTTAGTTTTTTTCTTTCTGAATTGACATTTGAAATAATATTAATCCAACAAATATAACTACTGCATAAAATTTTCTGAATAACAGGCTCTTGCCCTTGTGGTAATAAATCATCACCTCTTGAGATTTTGAAAGATCACCAGTCACCAACATTGCCATTAAAAAAAAAAAAAAGGAAGGGAGATAACAGTTTTGTCATTACAACTCAGCACGAATGAATATATGGCTTGACTATATAACCCTTGTAATCTTGAGAAACCTCAGACATGAAGATAAGGAAAAGAAAAATCATACCCTCTATAAAAAATAAGATAGAGAACACACCAATCTGTGAATCAGCAGCCATAGTCACTTGGTTTAATTGCATATATAAACCCCTGTCTCGTACCTGTGATTACCCTCGTAGAAATCTGTCTTGCCTTCTGATGCAGGGCGTAAACAAACCTTGGACAAAGATTCAGCTCCTTGAACAGAAAATTTTACATAACCAACAATCTCATCAATCTCTTCACTGCCATCTTCTTCACTAGAATCCACAGGCATCCTAACCCTTAACCGACCAGGAGAACCCTTTACCGGAATCTCTGGCACCTGCCATCTTAATTCTCTCTCAGTTCTATTCAATACAGCTTTAGGAGAAACGTTCAACAGCCTAGGATCAACTGGAAGCTTCAGAATAAACGTCACATCATTCAATGGCATGAGCAAATCTGGATTTGAGACATACTGTATCATTACAGAAAGTAAAGTCCCAGTGTGGCGTTTTATAAGACGAACCCTCAAAGGCAATGGGGTTAACTTAGGGAGTAAGCTATACTTCAAAATGGGTATAGGATCCTCAGAAGACGCAGTTCTAACATGAAACATTCCATTTCCAAGGCTACTAACACGAGAACTCTGCATAACAAATCTCTTAACTGCACTTGTCCCGTCAACCTGAAATGAAAATTCCGTTTCTGTATCACTAGCAGTTTTCGGAGGCAATGTTCGCAAATAAACGATCCCCATCAGTCCAACTCTAGCAAGTAAAGATTCCCTAAACTCTGCACTTATCTCCTCGGAAATGTACAACTCTGGACCCCTCATTTCAGTTTTCTTCACCAAAAGATTCTCAAGTGGAGTGCCTTCAGCTCCAGCTGCAGCAGTTTTTGCTGCCGCTTCACCATCCGGCCCCGTTTGTAACAGCTCAAGCCCACCAAGGCCTCGCTGTTTCAGAGCTTTCTTGGTACCGACAAACTCTGATGCATCCAATCCCCCACCCCATGCATCACTAAATGCTTCAAAAGTCTCTCCTAGAGAAGCTTGCTCATTGCTGAACTCAATTCCACCATAATCCCCTTCAAATCCTTCAACACCAATATGTGTTGACTCCGTAGCAGCTGCGGGTGGCAATATGGTGACTTCTAACCCTGCCAATGCCACTGTCAAATCCGAGGCTGAGTTATCCTTATTCTTCTTAAACCCACCCAGAAGTTCCTCCTGCTTATTTATAGCCTCACTCGCTGCAAATGGATCCTTCTCTGCTGCCGGTTCCTCCTGTTTTTCTTGCTGTTGGTCCAGCTGCTCATTCAGCAGCACTGGAGCAATACTTGCCGCCACCTCATCACCAGCAGCAAGAGTCTCTGGAGGTAATTCAAACCGAGCATTTGAAAATGCTTCAATGCTTGCTTCATGCTCAACAGAATGGACTTCCATCGCAGGCCAGCTATCAGCTCCACGGATTTTGCTCTCCGAGTCAAGCCCAGAATGCACCATCTTGGCAATCCCCTCACCATGCATTGAACCAAGCATTGCCGCGAGGCGAATGCTACTAACACCACGCAACACAATGTCCAATGCCATGTAGATCTCAGCATACTTCCGGTTGAGCTTCTCAGGAGTTACATCAACTCCACGGCAGGCGGTGACAATGACACTAACAGCCTGGTTGACGATGTTGATACATTCAAAGACATTGATGGAGTTGTCGTGGTCTGCAGTGGTTACACCAAGCACATAGATGCCATTGACGAGGCGGTACACCACACGGTAACGGCTCTCTACACCAACTATGACCTGGCCGCTTGAAGCTGCGAGTGGATCGTCACCGAGAGAGGCGATTGAATCAGCAGTGGCACTTGATGCAGCAGAATCGTCGGTTTCTGAAGGATGGTTGTGTTGGTGCTGTCGGTGCTTTGTGGTGGCAAAGGCATGCCGCGTTTGACGAAAGGAGGTGAGAGCTGCAAGCGCACGGGCCGGAGGGAACCACTCACGGGTCTGAAGGAGGATGTCGGAGCCATTGGCAGGTTGGAGGGAGAGAGCCAGGCAGGACATGGTTGTTTAATTTGGTGTGATTAATCAGGGCAAAATTCCAATCAATAATTAAGATGGGAGGATGATGGATGGATGGATAAAATGGCGGAATTTTTCAGAATTAATCTGATCGCATTCAACAATGGTTTCCAGCTTCAATAAATCATCACACCTGAAACATTTTCATTTGAAAGTTAATTGGCAGGATTTCACAATAATTGAAGTACACATACACAACTCACTTGGCATGTCTTAGAAAATTAATTTTCAACAATATCTCATCACACAACAACATTTCAAACATGTAATTGTTTTAACTTCATAAACTAAAAATAAACGTTCATGTTTTATGAGTTTGGGTAGGGCTCTAAACTTATATAATTAGATTCAAGAAGAATAGAGAAAAATGCATGCAGGTCTAATGATTTTTACGAAACTATTACACATCCATTTAGTCAAGAAACCATAACAATTCTTTCAGCTTTCAAATTCTGAAATATTCTTATCCTTAGGCCTCCATTGGCAACGTGAATCAGTGAGAAAATTGGACCAAATTTTCTGAATCCAATGTTTGCGACACCACCAAAAACGGATAATAACCCAATTATTTAAACCGGCAAGTTATTCCCCTGGGCAGCATTATCTAATGCCAGAAGGAACTGATATTCTAAACTGGCTGTACCATTAACAACATAAAGTGACCTGAACTGATGTTATAATTATGTAACTGAACACAAAATCCCATGCATATTTAACAGTACTAAATTCTCAGCAGGGAAAGAAAATTGTGATCTCGGCCAGATATGCCAAATTTCTGATTAAAAGGCCTAGATTTCAAACCCGAATTCCTTCTCATTTCCGATTCAGAATAAACACCCATGTGAATTAAGAATTAATCGAGCATTTTCAAGGTCACGCAATAATCAAATTCCAGAAGTTCAAAACTTCAATTTCTTCTCTATTTTCTTAAAAACCAAACAAAACCTCGTTCAGATCTGAATTCAATCACTTGCACATGATTCTATACCAAAGTTCCAGCAAAAACTGCCCCAACAAAAACCCAAATCCTCGAATATCCGAAAAATAAACACAGTTTCAAAGCATAAGATCTTCGCATATGGAAAGGAGAGAATAGAAGAACTTACTTAATCGACGAATAGATGGTTGGCAGTGACTATGAAAGCAGATCGGAACTGGTATATCGTCCTCTTCTCTGCCTCTCTGTTCTCTCTAAAGTTGCCATTGGCAAATGACAGTTTAGTAATAAGGCCTCAACCTGGTATTGGTTATAAGTTATTCTAGTATTGGTTATAGGTTATTCTAAGATGGGCTAGTTCTTGTACGAGGCCGAAACTCAGACAATATTGGGCTTAGGCTTGTCCTGACAAATAAATGAAATAGTTAAAATAAATGAAAAATAATTTAGTGGATGTTCAGGCGGAGGAGGGAGAGAAGATGGTGAAATGAGGAGGCGGAGTTGCGGAGATGGTGATAACATAGAAAGAGCGGTCCTAGTCATCCCAACAAAAAAAATTTAAAATCTTAATAATTCTATGTGTTAGTAGATACTCCATAGGATTTGAAGGATATATTCAAGATTTAAAATTTAAATTTATGGACAATGTCTTTATTATGACACGTTTAAGATGTTTTTTGCTGGAATACTTAGGAGCCGTTTGGTTTGGAAAACATTATATGTTTTCAATTTTCATTTACTAGAGATTATTTTTCGTGTTTTTAATATGTAGAAAATGCATTTAGTTAAAAAGATAAAAATTGTTTTCTAAAAATGAAATCCACAAAATCCATAAAACTTAGCTTATCATGAATGTAGTTTGTGACACCAAATACCATGTCTTCTAGGGTTTCTTTTCTTCTGAAACAGGTTGTACACAACCCATGGTTCCTCCCTTCATGCTTTCTTATACATCCACAAATAGTTATAAAATTTCCAAAAAAAAAAACCATTTATCAAGGAAGACCAACAACTTTGTCAACAGTTGAGCTGTTGAGGATAATCTTCACACAGATCTCTCAACAAAAATCAAGTAATTAGCTGTGTATGTATGTATGTATGTACAAAAGCATTAGAGAATCCGAGGATGAGGAGCTAAGCAAGTTTATTTACAAAGAAGCTTTACTGTAAAAATCGGAATTGATTAGTTTCTCTAGAGGCCAAAGCCAACAAGACATGTGGTTCTGAGGAGCTAGCTACATTATCCAAACAAAGAACAACCAAGAACGACAATGAAAAACTTGACAATAAATTCCAAAAAATACTCCCCTATATAACCCATCATTGTGCTTAATACCCTTGACCCACATTACACTATTTTCCCTTTGAAAATCTCTTCAAAGCCTTTGAATGACAATCTTATTAAAAGAATGAGGTATCCGTATTCCCATAATTTAGGATATCCTCAACTTCTGCTTCACTTCTTCTCTCACCTCAATACAATATAAATCATCAAAAAGATGGACATAGCATGAAATTCAAAGATCATAGAACATTGTATAATCACAACAGACATGAATTATCCCATCCTGAAATAGATCTAAATGGCCATGGTCAGAAAGACAATGCATATAGCAATCGTTGAAGTAGTCGAACAACATATCAATTACAAAACGCAAACCAATCTTCAAAGGTCAATTGCCCAATTCAATGTTCGACAGCAAAGCACTTGTCACCGAGCAAATAGTCAAATTTCCACAAAAACCAAACAGAAGAATCGCAAGCACAATTGAACCAAACATCAACTGCGTATTGCCAGGAGAAGATAGGAAAACAAATCCAAATAGAATGAAAATCGTGGACGCGAGTTGGATCTTACCGCACAGGAGGGGTCGCGAAAGAGGAGCCGCACAGGAGGGGTCGCGAGAAGAGGAGCGCAGGAGAGATCGCGATTTTGCGAGTGTATCTCGTGCTAGATATTTTGGGAACATTAGAGCATCTTCAATGCTACATGATGATCAAGCACTCCAAATTCTGTAATTGAATCTCATCTCTATTATACATAAGTGGATTCCATTTACTTATCCACATCAGCAAAACACATCTTTCAATATAATTATATTAACAAAACACATATTTGAATACAATTTTTTTCACTTTTTATTTATCAACACTTCAAATATTAAGTTTGAACATCTCTCTCATACTTTTATACAATTTTTCATTTTTTTTTATCATTTTACACATTTTTCAATACAATTTTTTAAATCACTCTCTCTACATACTCCAAAATTTCCAACACTCAAAATACTTTCACCATTGCACTTGCTAGCAAATTCTTCAAATACTCGACGAATACATGTAGATCCGCAGTCTAGGGTTGGTTGTATTTGTTTTGTTTTTGGTTTACTTTAGACAGGTGAAGAAGCTACACGAATTGTGTTAAAGTATAGAAAAGACACGTGTTCTTCGCTGATTTGTTAACATTTTGATTTGTTTTCTAAATAAAATTTATTTTATTTTCTTTTATTTTTCACATTCTGATAGATGAGAATGAGATGGATGCAGGTTTTACAACGACACATATTTCACTTTAAAAATACAAAAGAGTAAAAGTAGAATTTTTATTATTATTCTATTGAATTTGTAAAAAGATTGTATTCAACATTAGACATTATGAATACACATGTAAACAACACCAGTGCATAAGCTCTTGCAATGAGCGAGATAGAGGACATTCAAAATATACAAGGAACTTCCAAGCGTGCACAAGGGTGTTTCTAGAACCAATTCAATTTATATGTCTATCATTTATGATTTAAACATACAGTATACATATGCACCAACCAAAATCACAAAAAAAATTAGGGTGAGGATGACAACGATGTCGATGATGAAGACTCCGAACAAGAAGGGGTGATTCCAGAGGAACTATCCGGCAATTTTCGACACAAAGGACATGTTGGGTTCATCCTCAGCCATTCATCAATGCAAGCAGCATGAAAGTAATGGTTACATTCTGGTATAGTCCTTATTGTTTCCTTGGGCTGGTACTCCGATAGACAGATAGGACAAGTGTTGTCACCGAGCCGTGGTAACCTTCGGCTTTCGCCTAACAATGTCTTCGGGAACTTTTCGATTGTCTGGCAATCGAGTCCAGACACTATAATCACCGGCGATGGAGAAATGGAGGTTGAAAATTCTGTAATTGCGGCCCGGTGGCGTTGAACGCTATAGAACTTGACTCTGCCGTGAAGGTAGCCTACAAGCCCAATAAGGCACAAGAGTCCGGGTATCCCTATGCCTATTGCAAGGCCATATTTAGCACTCCTTGGAATACCTTAGTAAATGTGCAAGAACCAAATCCATAATCAAACATAATTAGTACCAATTATTCCACGTCTACACACTTAAAACCCAAATATAAACACAAGACAATTTTACTACGTACGGACAAAAACTTGTTCCATCCAGAGAAGTAAATAGAACTTACATTAATAGCTTTAAATAAATGGTGAGACAAAAATTAAGAATATGTTACGACGGCATCACTATAGTTGCTTTGATTAATGAAATATTTATTTCAAAAAAATATATATATGTTTAGTTATTTAAATAGTCAATACTAAGACTTCGAAATTGTTTTCTCACAAAGCAAAAAGAATTATAAACGGTGGACCCTACATTGCGTGTACATGCTACGTGTCCAAATCGAAGAGCCAATATTTTTTAGTAACAATTAATGGACGGTTGCGGTGAGGTGACGGTGATCAAAAAGCGATGGCCTACCCAACTGATGGATCACCGGGACCATCTCAGCCGTCCATTAGCAAAAAGTCTACATCAACGTTGACTTTGACCAAACATAATCTCCGGCATTCGCACGACGCCGTTTTATCACGTGTTCACTTCAAGCAAGAAAAGACAAAGCAAACTTACCACCATCTTTGGGAAGATTGAAGCACCCGATCTCCAGACCCGAATCACCCGCGAATCCGCAAGTACCGCCGGCCTTTTCGCACTCTCTGCACTCCGGTTCAATCCACAACAACCTGGAACCGCCGCTAAGATCGCTCCACCGAGGCCACATAACCGGAACATAAACCGTCTTCGATATTACCGTACACGATGGGTATATCGCGCCCTCTGACTCGTACACATTCGTGGGGAGAGCCAAAACGGTGTAATTTTCTTGACTTAAGCAAGACACAGGCCGTAACTGATGCAAAAGCATCTGTGAATTCGACCCATCACTTGATTCAGAGCAATTAAGGTAAGTGAAGTAGCGATTGTACTCTTCGATGAAAGGAGTGTCGGAGAGATGGAACGAGGAATCGAGAAATCGTTTGGGGAGACAATAATTTGGGTCGTTGAACCAAAGAGCTTGGGACTTGTAATCGATAAATTCGACCGTGATTTGACCAGCGTGAGGCAGAGTGAGGATTGTTAACCCGCTTTTGTTGCATGAGAGATCGAATCCTGGGTACCCACATCGAGAGTTGGTTTTGAACTTAAAAGGGAAGCGAACGACCGGATTGCCACTGAGCAAGTTTTCGTAGCACAAGTCCTGGCAGACTTCGAGGCCTTTTGAAATCTGAAGAAATGGTAGGATGAAAAAAAAGAAGAAGAAGAAGAGTTGAAAAGGAGCCATCAGATTAGAACCTTAAGAATCTCTGCAGTGAAGAAATGAGGTGATAGATTAGATTAGCTAGGTGGAATGTTTACGGGTGTAGGTGAGAAGTGAAGCACTGGATTCTTAACAACATTAGTCAACGACTACCGTTTGGTTTCTTCGGATTTAAAATTAAAAAAAAATGCAATTATTTTACAACTCAATCATGCGAGCCTCAACGTATGACTTTGTTGATTTTCTTGTCATTTTAAGACAAAAGAATGAATTTCTTGCTTTTGCTTGTAGTTTGAAGCAATAAATATGACTAAGTCGATCGAACATCATTTTCTCAGGTATATATTTTACTATTAATTTGCAAATTTTTAGTCAAAAACGTGTTGAAAGTCGAAACATGAATTATAATCTAGTATAGATTGTGTTTTAGGCCTTGTTTTTCATTAGATGCAATCCATCTCAACCATAGGGTAATTATATAAGGAGAAAATCATATGTGTCTTAAATCTAGAGTGGACAAGTATCTCTTCTTCTTTTGAGTTTAATTTATATGGATAACTATACTTAACTAATATGAGATAAAAATCTTAACAATCCCCTCGAATTTGTGAGCTCGTCCATCAAGATGAGACTTACCGTGCTTGTTTACATTTAGGATGAGAGATTTTTTTTTTTCTTCCAGGGTTTCTAGATTCGATGATGAGTGAGACGAAATTAAGAAAGAAAGAAAAAAAAAAGAACCAATAATGACTAAAGCCAAATTATCAAAACTGATAGCGAAGCAGCATCCGCCAACTTTTCACAATTTTAAGAGTTAAGTCTGGGCCCAGTAATTGTGGACTGTGGAGCTGATGGTAAAGGGGCTTATGCCCAAGTCGAGCGAGGCGCTTTAAGAAATGAATAATACTTACTTAAGTCTCCAATCTGGATGTGTCCAGCAGCCCAAGCTTAGGCTTTCTGTTGAGGCCCACTAAGAACAAATTTTATCAGACACTGTTTCAAGCAAGGCATGTTCTGCTGCTTGCTCTTTCCTCAGTACTCTATATCCTCAAACCATATGGGCAAAGGAGGGCGCCGTGATGCTGCATGCTGCTAATGAGGCCACTTTCAAAACTAGTAAGGGGAAAAATGTGCTGGAGGATCTCTCTTCAGCTGAGGAAAGTGGGAAGCTTGAGAAAGATCATTGTTCTCATAGTTTTCCTTTTGTTCTTATTGTTCTCCTAGTTTTCCTAGAAACAGCAATAAGGAAAATGCTAATTATGAGTCTGATTTCTGGGAAGGAAGTTTTTAATTTAGTGAAGAAAGCTCTAAGGATTTGAACCAATGCACGAGGACTGCAAGTGGCACTTGTCTTGTTGGAGTTGATGGAGCAGTAATTTGCCCTGTTTCTGAAAGTAAACTGACCAAACCTAATTATGAAATCAACTGTTGTTTTTAGGGAGAAAATCTAATTTAGCCCCAAAACTAAAGAAAAAATATCAAGTAAGCCCTTTAACTTTAAAACGGACAAAATAAACCCTCCTACTAAGCATATTGAGTTAAACAAGCCCCTATGCCTATATTCCGTCAAATATTGTTTATCTAACAGTTATTATATGAGATGACAATTATTTAATGAAAAAAATTGAGGTGTAAATGAAAAAATAACTATGAGGCGTGATATTGTTAAAACCCAATAATTAAAAAAATCTTACATTAATTTTTTAAAAAAACCCTAAATTCCTCTCCTCCCACGTCTCGAGCCCAAGTTGTCCTACTCTTGACCTCGGATCAAACTTCTTCTCCTATGCTATCTCAAGACCAACAACAGTAGTGCCGATCTCCTCCTGTTGATCTCGACTCTGGCTTCTTTTTCTCCTTTGTCATCTCGTTCCCAAGGTCATCGTTCATCTCAAGGGATTTCTTGCACGATCTGGAATGTTATTTTGATTCTCAAGTATAACCGTGGAATTCAGTAATTAGTAACAACATAGTTTCAAAAAACATTCATTTTTCGAACAATTTAATAGATTGTATAGACTAAGAATTAAGTTATTTGGTGCATTAAGTGTGTGTTCAATTATTTTTGAAAATAAATATAAGAGATTTTTTTTTAAATTAAATGCCATGTAAGGGTTTTTTTCTTTCTTAAATTACATGTTGTTTTCTGCACAAGAATCATGATCCATATAAATTATTCACATTAAGAGCAATGATCAAAATCAGATTGAACTGTAAGAGGGGATGGGGAAGAAGATGCAAAATGGCTTCTACACGGCTCGCAATGTGACATTCTGCATTTCCCTGTCCCTGGATGAAGTGAGAAAACTTCAAACATCGGCTCGGGCAACACGAGCCACAAGTCCAGAACATTATTCGGAAATGAAGTCCACAGCATGCTGCTTGTCACATACCTCCTTGAAATTTCTTCACAACTTTTAATGAGAAGAAAGACTACCAATTCAAAGTACAGCGGTTGTTTAACCCGTATTAAAATTAAAGGGCTTACTTGACCTTTTCATAAGTACAAGGACTAAATTAGATCTTATCTCTCTTAATTTTTTATCAAATGAACTCTGATTAAACTATGATTTTATATAAACGTTATTCACATCATAGTGAATTTTTCAGTGAAGAAATGTTTGAAAAAAATCTGACATTTTCTCATTCAAATTCCGTGCCCAAAATCACTGTCCGGAAATTTGTTGTTTATGTTCGTAGCTGATAGCTTATGTGACGCATTGTGTGAATAAATGATATTTGTTCAGGCTGAAACTTAACACACACATATATGTATGTATATGTGATACAGTTTTCTATGTTTCAATATTAATTATTTGAACTCAACTAACCTATAAGCTCTAGTATGAAGCTCAAATGAGCTTACGAGCCCACTTCCTTATTTCCTCACTTCCTTGCTTATGCATGGAATATTTCAAACTCGGAAAAGGATAACTTGTTTTCACTTTTCATCATGTGTTGAGTTGGGAAAGATCTCTATGTTAAAAAGAGAAGCTATACTTTCCTTATCAGGAAGCTCAACGTTTGAATCTCAACAAGGAAGTTTTCATGAGTCTAGCCATATTTTGTGTAGCTGAATCTTAGAGTTCATAAGCTGATTCCCTCATGAAAGTTTCGAATTTTATGACTTAAATTATTGGAGAATTTCAAATCAAGAATTGCTTATATGATGATACAAGTCAAGGGCGGGCCATGAAAGGAAAGAAATCGATCAAAGGTGTTTCCAACTTTAAATGTAACTGATTGAAGCTGATTCAAAAGAAGACTGCAGATGCCTATCCTATTCATCCAACGGCTCGAATTTCAACATTGATGGGAGAAATCAAGAGCAGTTTCCGAGATAAGATGAAGATAAAGAGTCGAATTTCAGAATTAATGAGGAGAAAAGTCTCTTATCATATTGGTTCAAAGGAGTTGAATTTCTCGCATGTCTTTCCAGGATTGTACAGCCGCCTATTACAAACTCAAATTCGAAATTTTACTTTTTTTTTACTTCCAATGACCCCTAGAGATAGTATTATTTTCTATATTTATTTATTATAAATTATAGTCTAGTTTCACTTTTTAGAATGTATTTAATTCATTAAATTTCTAAAAGATTCATATTTAATTAAGGATGAAACAGGGTCGGGTTGAGCCGGGCTTTGACAGGCCCTAGGCCCGGCCCTATATTTTTTAATAGGCCCGAGCTCGATAGGGCCTGAAAAAATCGAGCTCGAGCTCGGCTCGTTTTAAAAGGGTCTGATCCTATACAGGCCCGTTTGTAATATTTTAGTTTTGTTTTAATTAATATATATTAATTATTTGTTTGATTAAAAATATATATTATATACAGATATAATGTGTGTGTATATATAAGCCCTAGAGCTTACAAGCTGGACTTCTTTAAGCCCGAGCTCGACTCTTTTAACTTAAGAGCCGAGCTCGGGCTGGGCCGTCCGCGGGTAGGCCCATTTTCATCCCTATATTTAATTTGCTTCGTTATCTTACAAACTTTTTCATCTTTCTATGACTATTTGGGCTAAAAAAAGTTCATTAATTAAGGGTATATTAAAAAGTATATAAGTAAAATTTAATTTTCTCACAACATTAATTAATTAATTTTTTTTAATCTGTGTGAAAAAATAAGTAATACCATCTTTATGAGGAGTATTTGAAGATGGTGACTGATGAGCAAATTTCCAAGACATTGATCAAATAAGTAAGACTATCCTTATTGGAATACCTATTCCGAAGCTTGAGCTGTGTGTCTTCTCAATCTCTCTATTCAATTCGCCAAGTCATCTTCAAGCAAACAGAGTCGATCTATTGCTAGTCTTCGATCTGTAAAAGCTCATATTCTTCAATCTATCTATTTTACATGTGAACTAGACTAAACACACACTTGAGATTTCCATCAAATATTCTTATATTCCAAACACTTTGAGTGAAAACTATATAGTCAAACGTGTAATCCTTTTTCAATATCTCTTGTTCATGTGAAAACGTTTTTGGTTGACTTCAAAAATCGCATGTGATAAGTTGAGAATTTTCTCGTGAAAACTCCGATTGAAAAAGTTAATTAGAGGTGAACTTGTTCAAACTCTACTTTCTTAGTGTATTTTGTAAACCTAAATAAGGGTGTTTACAAAGTGGATGCAGGGCAGAGCTTCGAACCACTATATCAATTGTGCACTTTACTTTCTTTTTTGAAATCACATGGAAGCTTTGTTTTCTATACATTATAGATTATATATATATATATATAATCGAGAATGACAATGTATAAGTTTTTTCTTTATATGAGAGTTTAAACTCGGGTTATAAAATCTGAATGCATGATCACAATAGATATTACTCATAATCAAACTCAAGAGCATGTCTCCAATCCATACAATTTCACCCGATAGAAATTCACCATTCAACTTTCGCTCAAGTTAACCAGTGGTTCTAATTTAGCGGTTGAATCAGACCTCTGGCCAACCCAAGCTGCATTTGTTTGTTTTGTCAAGAATTAAGTCTACGTTCATGTGTGTTTACAGTTGTTGCTCATTAAATTGTCTTAAAACACCTGTCAATCTTCTACCTAAATCTAGGAGACTGTCTAGTGATTGATTATTATGGCTCCACCGATCTATGAAAGCGAAACTCACCCTCCCATATTATATGAAAAAAGCATTGCTGTTAAGACTATTAATTATTTTTTTTATCAGATTATGAGGACGAAGTCTGACTGTTGTTTTTTCTACTATGCAATGCAATTATTCAATTATTATTATTTTTTTTGTATTAACGTCAGCATTACTTCACTTGACATGTTCGTCCTTGGAAATTTGTGTCGAGTCCAGAAGGTTTTGTTTTGAAAATTGTTTTCGCTGTCGTTGAAAGTGTCTAAGCAGGAGGGGGGAGTAGGCTCTGCTGTAAAAAATTTATACAAGTCTCATTTCAATGACTTTGAAATTTATTATAATTTTTTCTTTGATTGAAAAAATTATGAATTTATTTTTATCATGGTGATAAGTTCAACGGAACGGTACGTTTTTTTTTTCCTTCAAATAAAACTGTTTAAAAATGAAAATTTTGAACCGTTGAATATACATCCAAAATATTTGATATATTTTCACTTTTTATTTGATTATTTTTTGAGAAAAAAAAATGCCATTAGACTTATAATCCATGAATCAGGCATCCGATGATCATAAATTATACTCTCTCCGTCCCATTTTAATTGTCCTTTATTCATTTTTAGGATGTCCCAAAATACATGTCAATTTCAATTAATGAAAGCTATTTTTTCCCATTTTTTCTCATTTTACCCTTGTTTATACCCTTAACTTGAAAAGCTCAACAATTAACTCAATAATCATGCACATTATAAATAAGGGTATAAATGTCAAATTGAAAGATAATTAAATATTTTCTTAAACTGTGTGAAAAAATGAAGGTGACAATTAAAATGGGACGGAGAAAATACGTTTTTCTTTGAAGTTCTTGACGTTCTAATCAGACATTTGAAGTATAATCTTATATAGAAGGAATATACTTGTGGCTACGCATCGAATTCTAACATAACTTACTCTATCGTCGGGTGAAAAATTTCTATGCTTTTAGGCCCGATATTTTGAGTTGTCTCTATTGTATTTTTGATTTTAAAAAAAGGTATAAATCTTTTATGAATATTGAGTGAATTCAATGGAATATATTGAATTAAAAAACTCTAAGAATTAGATTATGATAGACTAATTAGGTTAATATCGAGGGAGAAGTTGTTAGAAAACACCGATGGACTAACTTACTCAAGCTCAATTTATGACAGGGTTTTCAAGACGTACGTTACAATGCTCACGACTTATTAAATCAATAAAATGTCCATTAAATATTTATTTTATGAATGTGAGAATATTTTTTCCCTTTCTCAACATAAACCAATTAAGTCGTCACAACAGATCACGTGGAGGCCCTACGCTGTTGACTAGAGAAAATTAAAAGAAAGCGACCGATGATCAGTCACATGCAACGTAAAAAAGTCCAAATTGTTAACTACAACAAACCTGGATTTTATACTCAAAAGTCATGACCATATTTATATATATATATATATATGGAAATTCTCCTATAAGGACCTAAAATAAGGTCCTAAAATAAGGACCTAAGCTTTTGGGTTCCAAAAATTTTTTAAAAAAACTTGAAAAAATTATATTTATATTTAATCGGTTCTACGAATCTAATGATATATTTTTTGTTTCAAACAAAAATCAAATGCTACCCGAAAAGTGGATAAACAAAAAATATAGAACACAAAAAAATTTATCCACTTTTCGGGTAGCATTTGATTTTTGTTTGAAACAAAAAATATATCATTAGATTCGTAGAACCGATTAAGCATAAATATAATTTTTTCAAGTTTTTTTAAAAAAATTTGGAACCCAAAAGCTTAGGTCCTTATTTTAGGACCTTATTTTAGGTCCTTATAGGAGAATTGCCCTATATATATATATATATATATATTTGTGGGTATATTACGGCACGAGTTTGAATTCATATTAGATGTTTAAAAGATAAATTTATATAATGTTTGTATCGATAATACAGAAAAATATACGTTTTTTTTATGGAAAATATATCTCATTATAATTTAGGAAAACCTTGTAAAATAGATTTAACAAATTATTGACGAGGACTTTAATACTCCCTCCGTCCCATTTTAATTGTCCTCCTTACTTTTTCACACAGTTTAAAAAAATATTTAATTCTCTTTCAATTTGACCTTTATACCCTTATTTACAATGTGCATGGTTATTAAATTAATTGTTGAGTTTTTCAAGTTAAGGGTATAAATAAGGGTAAAATGGGAAAAAATAGCTTTCATTAATGAAAATTGACATATATTTTGAGACATTTCAAAAATAAATAAAGGACTATTAAAATAAGACGGAAAGAGTATTTGGGTTATAAGTGTGATCCAAATAAGCAGTCAAATGGACACTCTGTTCAAGTCTAATTAATTCAAAAGTAGAGAAATTAAAGTGCAGGCGACATAGAAAATGAAATCACTTTTAACGACCCTTTTGTTTGTTTTTTTCCTTTCTAATTTTAGGGTTGAAAGTTTCAAACTTAGACCTTTTGAATTTCTTCATCGTTCAACCATTGAATGAACTGCGAAGTGAGAGTAGTGTTTTAAATAATTGATTATAATTGCTAATAAAAAACTGAAATTAATATAAAAGTGATTGGAAATTAGTCTACATACTTGCACAAAAGTGATTATAATTGCTAATAAATTTTTAACTGCTAGATCTTATCAACGGTTGAGATTAGAGTTGATAAAATAATTTTAAAAAAATACACACAAAACTCCCCATCCTTTGGTTCGTATACAGGACGTCAGATTTCAACAACTACTTCGGACGAAAATTTATTGGAGAAGGTACGTGGTTTGTTGAGACGAGTCATATGATACCATCAATGCCTCGAGGAAACATCAAAGTTGGCCCAATCGACAACAGAAAGAGGCCGTGGTGCCGCGACTTCAAACTCAATTTCTGACCAATTTACGATGTGATTGGTCAAAAAATATTTGTGATGGTCAGAAACATTGTTTCAATTGGTCAGTTGTCCGAAACGATGGTCGGACGACAATTTGAGAGTATGAGCCGAACTACGATGTGTTTATTTTTTTATTTTCAAAAAAAGAATCAAAAAAATATATAAATTTATTGGTTGGAATGGAAAAAAAATCCCCTCAGGCCCCGTGATCCTGTCGTAGAATATAAAGGTTTTTAAGATTTGAGATAAAACCTAACCAGTCTATTTTCCGCGACATTTCAATACAGTCAACTGCTTTTGTCCTATACATTTACAAATGCCATTGAATAATTATTATTGTTAATTACAAGTGGGTTCAAGTCTACATAAAAAGATTTATTCAGCACCTAACCTCTATTATTAAAATACCTTTCCTTACCGGCATCGATGGGCACAAGTTTACATACATCGTAAATGCATATACATTTGCACGGATGCATACATGCATGATCATCTTTAGTTATTTGCACATGTAGTCCACATGATATATATATATATATATATATATATATATATATTCAACTCCCCTAGCATAAATAATGCCAACTTAATTATGTATTTCAAGACCATCTGCAATAATAAATATGTACGAACCTTTGATCTAGAGCGGACAATATCATTTAAACATGTATGAGCTTAATTTTTTAACAACAGTAATAGTAATAGTAATAGTGATAGTGATAATAATAATAATAAAACTTCTTATTATTGGTTTTTGGTGTCATAATGTTATTACAAGTTCTCTATAAATATCGTCTCCTTCCCCACTTTCACACACAACCACTTCCCACCGCTTAACAACTTCGATATTTACTCTCTCTCTCTCTCTCTCTCTCTCTCTCTCTCTCTGTTTCTGGTGATGGGGAATTGCATGAAGACATGTAATCAAACAGAGCAAGAAGAGGACCTGAATTTTGATTTTGAAGAAGAAGAAGAAAAGGATCAGAAAGTTAAGGTAGGTGAGTCTTTGAAGGAAAGAACTAGTAGTGCTTTTGGTGGTTCAGCAGGTGTAAGGGTAAAGCTGGTTCTCACAAAAGAAGAGTTGGAATGGTTGGTGTTTCAACTGAAGAGCAATAGTGAAGGAGGAAAAGTGTCACTGGAAAGTGCTTTGGGAGAGATTGAGAGAGTGAGGGAGAGAGTTAAAGTCGTTGATCAATCAACATGGAAACCTTCCTTGGAGAGCATATCTGAGATTGAGACCCCCGAATGAAGGACCACTTTCTGGCTGGTCCCTTTTTTCTTCTCTTGTTAGAGGATATTTTTCTTGGGTTTTTCATATTTTACAAATACATAATGTATATGTGATCGTAGTTTTTAGTTATGAAGAATGGAGGTTGAGATTCAACATAGGAAGATGGATGTGTGGTATTCTTCTTGTTTTTGCTCCCCTTCTTGGTCATTTAGGTTGAATATTCAATTTTGGATTAATTAAGGTTTATTTTTCTCCCATGACCTTTGTACATGGGCGTTGTAGAAGGTTTTGCTATTCATTTTGTTTATATTGTAAAATAGAACAGAGGAGCTAGGGTTTTACAATTAAAGATGTTTTTGTTTTTATTTTTATTGAGGAGATTTGAGGATGAGGAGATTCAAACTCACTTTTTATTGAAATGGTCGATCTTTGCAGAGGCTCACCTGCTACGATAAAAGACGCTTGAGATTTAATAAAATCAGAAGTTTACGTATAATAAAATTATATAAATTATAAAAGGACGGATCTAACTAAATTTAGTAATCAAAAGATCATTTTGGGTTGATTTTTCCAGTTATGAATTTATGATTACAAGTCAAATTAGTGTAGGAGTCATATCATATGAGAACAAAACGTTAGGTTCAAACGAAACGACCAATGGTTTAAGCCTCTTTCAACAAAATCGTACGGGAGACCAACGGTCACAAGATCTATAGGGATTAGGTAGGGGGAGGGAGAGCCCTGTAAGGCCCAAACTTGAAAGGCCTTGCCAAACTATGGTTATGTGGCCCAGATCCAAGAGTCGGACGGGTTCAAGGCCCAGAGTCTTATTGTAAGTGTGCTCCTGAGGCTCATTATCTTGGTTCATAACAAAATATAATCTTCGAAGAGCTTGTAAAAGCCAAAAACTTAGATGAGCACTATTGAGATCCCAAAAATTCTCCAAAACACCTTAATTCTATTAAAATCTCATCAAAAATTATAATGTTTCTGAGTTCACCCCTTATTCTATATTTTCCAAATTTTGCAAAGTACACTTACACCACTTCTCTTTCAGGCATTTCATCAAACAAATGATCATCCTCTCAGCACGAAGTTCAAATCAAAACAGCTCCTCAAACTTCTCACTCTGGCTTTCAAAATTTAGGATGTGCTTTCTCTATTTCAATGTCCATTGCCCTTGTTGCAACTCGATTTGTCAGTAGTTATGAAGATATTTATGAGAAAAATGATAATATAAGCCAAGAGATTAAGAGAAAAAAAGAAGAAGAGAGAGGACAAAATTTATTAACTTAAAATTCTTCAGAGATGGTTTTAAGCACTGTTTTTCCTCCACTGCCAGCAACTTCAGACACAACACTAACACAATCCAACGGAAGTTTAACCAGCTCCTGTGCTGCATCTTTGAAATCAAGAACTCCTCCAGCTTTACACTTTGACAGTAATCTTGCTGCTTCTTGCTTTGTCATCTTCACTTTCACTCTCATCGTCACTTTCTTATTCTCCTTCTCTTCTTCTTCCTCTCTTAGATGCATCAATGGTTTTTTGCACAACTCCTCTCTGTATGTGAAGATTCTGGACTTGGGTTTTCCAAACTTCAACATATTTTGAGAGGCTAATCTGTATAATTGTGTACGACTTTTGAGAGGCTAATCTGTATAATTGTGTACGACTTCTTTTGTACAAGTACCCCAAGAGAGCAAGTGTTGGTGATGATAGGATGTGTATATTATTTATATGTGTGTGTGTGTGTGTGTATATATATATATATAGGGAGGTGAGTGGGAGTATATGATCATGGTGGAGTGTGTTTTGGGTAATCGTTGAGAGATCACTTTCAGTCTTGACCATAACTCCTTGACTAATGACTAGTGCATTAACTACACGACTTGGTTACAACATTGTATTTGTCACGAGTTGTTCACATCACTTGGATAAATTCGAGTAATCGTGATTTTAAAACATGTCTCACTCTCTCCATTAAAGACGTTTTTTCTGTGCTCAAATACTGTTAAATGAGATGGTTAGAAGAGTAAAATCATGCGGACTAATTATATCTATAAATTTTATTCTAATGGAGCTAGCCAATATCTTTATCGTCAAGTGCTGATCAGTTACGACTCAATTTATTCTATTGTCTGATGCGAAATTCATATTCGCAACTTACTCTGTCGTTTGATGGAAAGTTTATGTGCGCAACTTATTCTATGGTCTGTGGTCAAAAATTTATATGTATAAAAATCTGATGACTCGAAATTAACCTCATATCGAATGTCTAAAAAACAAAATTACATACATAAGAATTTGATGACTCGAGTTTAACCTCTTCATATCGTATCGGATGTTCAAAAAAATCTGGTATGATGTCTGTCTCGTTCAAACTTCTTCTTCCATATTTCTATTGCAAAAAATAATTTCTTCCGTGATCAGTCTTGAGACTATTCCAGAATTGAATATGTTCTAGTTCCTGAGTAGAACAAGACCCTGACTAGGTCTTTGAAATGTAACCTGTAAACGCGTTTTAGTCATGGACTATTATAATGGTTGAATGAATCAACGTGTGCATGGTGTTTTTAGTACCACGACTATCCATTTTGATTGGCAAATATTCTTTTAGGGTTTGGAAAATACATGGGGTCCGCAGGGGCGGTCCTGGCTTATTTGGGGCCTGGGGCGAAAAAAAATTTGGGGGCCCTCAAGGTGGGGTTCGGGGCAACGTCCCGAATTTTTTTTTGACACATAGTCATAACTTTTATACTAATAATAAAAATTCAAACAAATAAAACAACAATAAATTTTTGATGGCTGGAACCCAATTTTGGGAGGTTAGGCCATCACGCATTGAATGTCATTACATTAAAATTAAACTAGTCATTAAAATATTCAGTTAAAAATATAATTACATGAAATCACATAAATAAAGACGTTGGAGGTTGGAGAGAGAGAGAGACAGAACAGAGATTACAGAGATGGGAGACGAGAGAAATAGGTGAAAGAGGTGAAGATGTAAATTAGGGTTTTAAAAGTGAAATTGGGTCTTGTAGTAAGTAACTTTGGACTTGAAATTGGAGGCCCAATTTTAAGTATAAAAAACGGATCTTTGGACTTGAAATTGGGGCCCAATTTTAACTACAAAAAATGAAAAAAAATTGAGGCTTGGGGATGGACTATGGTTTGAGGGCCCAATTTTATGATAAAGAAATAAAAAAAAAACATGGTGCGCCTACTTGGGATTGAACCTCAAACCTCTCGCAGACCAAAGTAAACAACTTACCACTAAGGCACAAGAGAAACAACATGCCTTTCATTGCAAAGAATAAATTATATACATACATTATAACCAATTAATACAAAAAAAAAAATTTGGGCCCCTTTCATTGCAAAGAATAAATTATATACATACATTA
Organism: Euonymus europaeus; assembly: GCA_963580455.1. Taxonomy (NCBI): domain Eukaryota; kingdom Viridiplantae; phylum Streptophyta; class Magnoliopsida; order Celastrales; family Celastraceae; genus Euonymus; species Euonymus europaeus. Next base: position 7,049,806 of record OY756957.1, on the reverse strand, counting down.
TAACCAATTAATACAAAAAAAAAAAATTGGGGCCCCCGGATTTTGGGGGCCCTGGGCGGCCGCCCCTATCGCCCCACCCAGGGCCGCCGCTGGGGTCCGCAATTTATTTAAAATAGGACTATAGGAGACTATCATTTTAATCCAATAATTTAAAAATTGTGTCACGTCATACAATATTTTTATTTTTATTTTAAAACTTATTTAGAGTTTTGTCTACCGTTATATATGAATGATAGACTAAAGAAAATTAAGAAGAATCAAATTCAATTATTTTTAAGTGACATACAATCTTAAACTCCTTTTATGTTTTTCTGTAGTTGTAAGAGGGAATTTTTTTTTTTGGGTATTCTTACCTTTTTTTTTCCTTAAAAAAATGCACACATGTGTTTAAAAAAAAAATTCAACAAAAATTATCTCATTTGAAAACATTAAAGTTGTTGTAAATACTAGTAGTAACGGTATGATTATACTAATATAATCAAAGAGAAGAGAGTTTTTCAGAGAATTTTCTTAAGTTTAGCGAGAACTTTCTTCACTAGATTACATAATGTACATATGTATGGGAGACTCATACTTCATCTTCACTATAATATCAATGATGGGTCAACCATATTAACGATGATATTTTATATTTGTAACAAAAGTGTGCTCATTTTGAATTTTAGAAAATTATTGTATAAATTTCTTTTGGTCAAAATTCAAAGGGCAAATCGAAGACATGATTTGCATATACATATGCCACGTATAATTGAATAATATCGTAGTTATTCTCTACAATCCCGGAAATATTCCTAACGAGACATTGCGTCGATTGTAAGAGAACTTTCAGAGAGAGAGAGAGAGAGTCAAAGATGGCGGAGATGGGAGGAGCACAAATGTTGAAGAGAATCCAACTTATCAAAACTTTTAGGGTTTGGAAACATATAAATATGGAAGCCAAAGGCCCATCTACAACTTGGAAAGTCTGAGGGTGCGAGATTTTTTCGATAATTGGGAATAAACATAATATAAATTTACCTGACGAATTACATTAAATAATAAATATGAATTTAAGTTCAGACCGTCCAACTCACTCGAAGATAATTTTCTCACCTTATGAATTCCAGTGTCTAGTTACAAGGGTATTACTCCCATTAAATGCATTGATAGAATTTATTCATTGAATAATCAAAACGAGAATAGAAGAATATGTGTATGACACGGTTCAATTTGCGGAATCAAATATACCAAACTGGTTTTACCAAACGAGGCAAGAGATGGAGATGAGTAAAGTGAGATACGCAACCGTGAATTATCATCCCATAACTATGTTAGAGATACTTTTGATTGATTATTCTAAATAATACAGCTATTGCTCCGTTTTTCTTATTGAAATTGGTGTGTTTTCCTTGAATTGTCATTGTATAATTCAAGGGTGTTACTTCCGCTTCGTGAAGCTCTTCCAGAATTGAGTTGAGACAAAAATAACAAGAGAGAAGCCTGTGAAAAATCGACTAGTAGAAAAGAAGCAGGCGAGGGGACTATGATAATGAAATAAAACACTAGTATAGTGAGGAGGGTCAGATACCCAGAGGCAAGATGTCCCGAATGAATATAGGTTCGTGTGGGTGGGACGGCTGGACCTTAAAATGCTCGTCGTCACCTCAAAGCTAGCAAGTCGTGAAGAGCATATTGCCAAAAAGGCTAGAGAAAGTTAACCCTTGGAGAGAGAGAATGTAAAATATGACAAATTGATATGTCATGTCATATAGACTTGAGCTGAGTGCTTAAAAATTGGGCTACATGATATTTTTCTTAATATTTATGAGAAGAAGACCAATATGAGCCAAGAGATTAAAGAAAACAAAAAACAAAAAAGAGGATAAATTAATAAACTTAAAATTCTTCTGGGATGGTTTTAAGCACTGATTTTCCTTCATTGCCAGCAACCGCAGACACAACAGCAACACAATCCAAAGGAAGTTTAACCAGCTCTTGTGCTGCATCTTTGAAATCAAGAACTCCTCCAGCTTTACACTTTGACAGTAATCTTGCTGCTTCTTGCTTTGTCATCTTCACTTTCACTCTCATCGTCACTTTCTTGTTCTCCTTCTCTTCTTCCTCCTCTCTTGGATGCATCAATGGTTTTTTGCACAACTCCTCTCTGTATGTGAAGATTCTGGACTTGGGTTTTACAAACTTCAACATATTTTGAGAGGCTAATATGTATAATTGTGTACGGCTTCTTTTGTATAAGTACCCCAAGAGAGCAAGTATTATTTATATGCGTGTCTATATATATATATAGGGAGGTGAGTGGGATTATATGATCGTGGCGGAGTGTGTTTTGGGTAGTAAATGAGAGATCACTTTCACTCTTGACCATAACTCCTTGACTAGTACTGCGTTAACTACACGACTTGGAATTAAGAAGTACTCCTCCGTCTCATAAAGATAATTATATCTTCTTTTTTTACATAAATTAAAAAGTATAATTAATTAAATTTTACTTTTATGTTTTCTAATATACACTTAATTGATGAATATATTTTTTTTACCTTTCATAAAAGATAGAGAGGTTTGTAAGATAACGAAACACATCAAATAGAGATCTTTTAGGAAATTAATTAATTAATTACATTCTAAAAGTGAAACTATACTATAATTTGAGATAGATAAATAAAGAAAGTATGATTATTTTTACGGGACTGAAGGAATTGCAAAATAAGACAACTAAATAATATAATTATATGATCATGGTGGACTCTAAAAAAAAAAAAAAAGATCATGGAGGAGTGTGTTTTGGGTAATCAATGAGAGACCACTTTCACCCTTGACTAAAATGAATAATGCTTTAACTAAACGACTTGAAATTAACTTCAAAACTAGTAAAAGGACAAAACACTACAAGAAAACAATATTATTAATATATATTGTGGGACACAATATTTATATTTATCACGACCTGTCTCACATCGCTTGGATAAATTCGAGTAACGTGATTTATAAGAAATGTCTCACTCTTCATTGACCACGTCTTTTCTGGGCTCAAATATTGTTAAATGAGGTGGCTCATTATATCTACAAGTTTTATTTTAATGGAGCCAATATCTTTGTTGTCAAGTGTTAGTGATGACTCAACTTATTATATTATCGAATGGCAAATTCATGTACGTAATTAATTCTATCGTCTAGTCAAAAGTTTATATGCGTAAAAATTTGATGAAACCTCATATCGAATGTCTAAAAAACAAAGTTATATACATAAAGATTTGATGACTCGAGTTTAACCTCCATGTATATCGGATGTACAAAAAGAAATCTGGCATGATGTATGTCTGGTTCAAACTTCTTATTCCATATTTGCTTTTTTTTTAAATATGGAGTATTATATCATAAAGGGAAAAGAAAAGTCATTTTCCGGAGGCTCACAATGGGGGGACATAACACCAAACCCATCAAAGAGAAAGGAAAAACTACATTTAAGGAAGTAGACCAAAAAACTTCATGAAACAACATGCTATTTTCTAAATCTAATTCCAGGCAGATGCATAGTATCCAATTGGATGAAACCTCGAACTTTGGTTGGGAGATTCTCATACCTATGAAAAGTATTGGAAGCTTTAGATGAAGTCGCCATGGAAGCCAAAGCATCAGCTATAGAAATTTGCAATCTATTTCACATCTAGCTTATGCTGATGATATTCTTATCTTTTCCAATGGATCCAAAAAAGCTATGGATGGTTTATTGGGTGTGCTGTCTAATTATGAGCAATGCTCTAGTCAATTAATTAATAAGGAAAAATCTTGTCTTATAACTCCTAACCGTATGAATTCTCATAGATTAGGTAGTTTGGTGGAGAGATCTGGGTTTAGGGCTAGACAACTTCCTATTGATTACTTGGGTTGTCCTTTGTCAAATAATAGAAAAAGAATTATTCTGTTTGATAGGCTGTTGAACAAATTCAAAGCTCAAATCTTGAATTGGAGTACTTCTTACTGGTGGAAGGTTGATTTTAATAAAACATGTCTTGTCTTCTTTCTCCACTTATTTGTTTGCAGTCCTTGACCCCCAAAAAGAGATCTTGAAGGAAATTAATTTCATATGTTCTAACTTCTTTTGGGGCAAATCTGAATTTGGTAGTAGGTTCCATTGGGTTGCTTGGAGGAAAATTACCAAGCCTTTGAATGAGGGAGGATTAGGAGTTAGAAATATTGCTGAGATGGTGGAGGCTCTTGATTGTAAGTTATGGTGGAAACTTAGACAACAAAAATCTCTATAGGCTATGTTCATGCAAAAAAGAATTTCTTCCACGATCAGTCTTGAGAGTTGAGACTGTACCATAATTGAATATGTGCGAGTTCCCGAGTAGAACAAGACCCTGACTAGGTCTTTGAAATGTAACCTGTAACGCGTTTTAGTCATGGACTACTATAATGGTTGAATGACTCAACGTGTGCATGGTGTTGATTGGCAAATATTCCTTTAGGGTTTGGAGAATTAAGTAGGTGACGAAAAATATTAAATCATACATTTTTAAATTCAATTAATTTTTCATGTTGCGTAGAATAGTATAATAAAATTGGATATGAGGCTTTAGAATACTTTTAAAAAAGAGAGTTTACAATTTTAATTCAATAATTTCGGAGGTGTGTCATATAGTTTAAAGGTTCGGAATTCATTTAAGATCGGAGATTCTAACATTTAAATCTAATAATTTGAGAGTTGTGTTACATCATACACCACTTTTATTTTTTATTTTAAAATTCGGTTAACTTTTATACGTATCGTTAGATGTGAATGATGGATTATAGAAAATTATGGAGCCTCAAATTCAACTATTTTTAAGTGACATACAACCTTAAACTCTTTTTCAGTAGTTGTAAGAGAATTCTTTTATTTTTTATATTCTTGCTTTTTTTCCCCTTAAAAATGCACACTTGTGTTTAAAAAATTATTTCATTTGAAAACAATAAAGTGTACTTATTTTGAATTTTAGAAAATTATTGTATAAATTTCTTTTGGCCAAAATTGAAAGGGCTGACTGGAGAAATGATTCGCATATGGAAAATGTTGCATGATCCAAATTTTTATAGAACAACTTAACATAAGTCTATATGACATATCATGTGGACTAATAGCCATGTTGGAAAAAAAATTGAAAAATAAAAAATCTCACTTACTCATGCGCAAAAGTTTAAAAACTTGCATTGCATCCCTTCTAGCCAGACGTTAAGCTTCAAAATGGAACTTATACACAGCGGTAGAGCTATTCTTCTTTTTTTCCCTTCTATTTTATTTTGAGGATCACGTGTCAAAAAATTAGTGACACTTAATTTTGGCAGTTTTATTTTTTCTTTTCTATTCTATTTAATATTTACCACACCTTTTTTTTGTTGATTTATATTTGAAATAAAATTTAATAATAATTTATATTTGTATGTATAATAAATTATAGTCATAAATTTGTTATTCATTCTTGTACGAAATCAACCTAATAACAATATAATTTTTTTGTTGATAAGTCATTTATATGAACTTCTTATTTTATTTAATCTTTTAAAAATGTTTATAGTTCAATACATCATTAAGTATTTGAATCTTGATCTTTTTTTTCCTCTTTCGAAAACGCAATTTGTTCAATATAGCCGTTGTCATGGAACCTCCGACCATCTCCGGTCAACAACTGGAGCCCAAACCGCCAGATCCACCCAAATCCTTTGCCTCTCTTCTCAAAACCCCGACCCCCAAGTTAATTTCTCTTACTTTCGACAAACCCGCTGTCAAATTTTTAGGGGAACCATCAGCAGAGTTCTCTGTTGAGGAAATTGAATCTCTTTCTAAACCTTTTCATCGGACATTAATCGGAAAGTTTGCACATCAGCGTCCTCCGATTGAATGGCTTAGAAAGCAGTTCCTGACTTTGAATCTCAAAGCTGAATGCCAAGTTGGAGTTCTTGACCAAAAGCATGTTCTCATCAGGCTTCAAAACGATGAAGATTTTCATAGATTATGGTCGAAAGACAGCTGGTACCTGGGCAAACACATGATGAAAACAGAGAAATGGACTCATAATTTCAAGCCAGATAAAGAGTCCTCAGTTGTGCCAATTTGGGTAAATCTCCCAGGTTTGCCTCCCCTTTTCTTTAATGAATCTGCCTTATTTTACATTGTAAAAGGAATAGGAGAACCACTTCGTATAGATGCAGCTACTGCAGCATTAACTCGGCCAAATATGGCTAAAGTGTGCATTGCAATGGATCTTTTAGGAATTTTCCCTGAAAGAATTAGAATTCGCATGGGGAAAAGTGGGGAGTATTTTTGGCAACCTCTAGAGTATGACAAAATTCCTCAATATTGTTCTAAATGCTTTTCTGTAGGCCATAACGATTCCAATTGTGGTCCTAGAAAGGAGGTCATAAGTCAATCTAAAAGAAGTCTTGTAGAGGTTAAGCCTACTGTCACTGAAACCAAAAATCAAGAATGGAAAATCGTTGCTGATAAAAGGAACACAATTCCTTCCAAACCTCCCAAGACTAGCTCTGCTAATCAAATTAATCTCAAAGATGCTTTTCAAAGCATTAAAACTAGCCTAGATATACCTGAGAGCTCTAGCAAGAATGCAGAACCTATAAATATAGATAATATTGAAGATAGTGAACCAGAGGACCCTCCCCCAATTAGGAACAGATTTGAGGTTTTAAACAGTGAGCATAGTGACTTTGATATTGGTAAGGAGGATAACCAAGGAAAAATTACGGATCTGGAACGGAGCACAAAAGTTAACGAAATTGAGGTTTTATATAATGAGGATAGCGAATATGGTGCTAAGGATGACGATCAAGAAAAAACCGCCAATCCAAAATCGAGCACAAAAGTTGATTTAGTGTTAAGTGAGTCCCCATACTTATCAAAAAGAAAAAAATCCAACTCTGCAGATAACATAGTTTACACAACAAACCAGGATAATAAAGTTGATCATACCAATATCTATGAAGATTTAATGCCTCTTCAAATTTGTGATGATTCCACTATAGACATCCATAAGAGCCAAAAAAACATGCATAGAATTCAGAATGTTGAAGGATCTCTAGATTTTTCCAAATACTTGTACAAGCATTATAGTGAGAAAGAATCCTGGTCTAAACTTAAGGAAATTGATTTGTCTGTTGTATTGTGTGAATCTCCTAAGGAAAATCTTGTAAGTCACAATCAAAAGCAAAAATCTTCCAAAAATTCAAAGGGTAAAAAATCAGCAAAGAAAAAATCCTCTACTAGGGTGCCAAAAAGAGCACAACAAAACCTTATATTAAACAATGATGTTTAGATGCCTTATTTGGAATATTAGGGGAGTTGGTAACTCTCCTTCAATACGTAGGCTCAAATATCTTTGCAAGTGTCATAACATTCAGATTCTTGGTCTTTTAGAGCCCATGCAATCATCGGATAAAATTCAGACCATAGCAAAAAAAATTAGAATGAATAATTTTGCTGTCAACACAAATGGAAAAATTTGGATGTTCTGGAAATCTAGCATTCCTTTAACAGTAAAGTTTTCTCATGAACAAGTTTTGACTCTTGAGCTCAATATGGGAACTGGGTCTTGTTTAATATCCTCAGTCTATGCTAAATGTAGTAGAAGAGATAGAATTCCCTTATGGGATGAGTGCCAAAAAATTTCTTCCCTGAATTTGCCTTGGTGCATAGGTGGTGATTTTAATGTTGTCTTATCTAGTTTTGAAAAAAGGGGTTTAAATGACATTCATAGGGGATCCACAAATGATTTTAGTCAATGTTTGAACAACTCCAACCTTTTTGACCTTGGCTTCTCTGGAAATCAATTCACCTGGACAAACAATTCTTGCTGGGCAAGACTTGATAGAGTCTGCGCTAACCATGATTGGCAATCTAAATTTTCTTCCACTACTGTGTCTCATCTTCCCAGAAGTAACTCTGATCACTGTCCCCTTCTAATTCAATTAATTAATAACAATTACATTGGCCCAAAACCATTTAGATTTCTCAATGTGTGGACCTCTCACAAGTCTTTCAAAGATGTTGTCAAGTCTAGTTGGGATAAGGACATGGAAGGTCTTCCTATATTTCTAGTATGCGAAAAACTAAAGAGATTAAAAAAGGATATTCAAGAATGGAACAAAACTATTTTTGGGAATATTTTTCAAAAAGTCAAAGCTGCTGAGGTGTTAGTTGAGAAAGCTCAATCTGATTATGATAATAATCCATCTGTAGCTAATAAAATTAATTTAAATAATTATAATGCTCAATTAGTTGTGGCTTTACATCACGAGGAGGTTTTTTGGAAGCAAAAAGCTCGCATAAAATGGTGTAAAGAGGGAGATGCTAATACCAAATTTTTTCATGCCTCTGTTAAAGCTAGAAGGAAAAATCTCTTTTTAGAGCAACTTCAAGATGAGAATGGTAATTGGTGCGCAGGTGAAAATCTTAACACTGCCATCATTTCACATTTTCAGCACCATTTAACTTCTTCTATTCCCAATCCTCAGCCTCAGAAAATTGAACATTTTATAAGTCTAATTCCCAAGCTTGTCTCCCAGGGAGACAATGATATGCTTGATGCCCCCCTCCCAATGAGGAAATAAAAAAAATAGTTTTCTTTATTAACCCTGATAGTTGTCCAGGTCCAGATGGCTTCACTGGCCATTTCTTCCAGCATTGCTGGGACATAGTTGAACAGAACATTGGGGATGCTTGTAGAGCCTTTTGGTTTGGCCATAAAGTTCCTAAAGCTTGTTCTAGCAGCATGATAGCTTTAATTCCAAAAATTTCAAATCCAACTAAAATAGCCGAATTAAGGCCAATAAGTTTATGTTGCTTCTTAAACAAAATATTCTCTAAGCTTATGGCTGTCAGACTTAGCAACATTCTTCCCAAAATCATCTCTCCTAACCAATGTGCTTATGTGAAAGGTAGGGATATCTCTGATAATATTTTGCTTGCTCAAGAGTTAACTTCTCATCTAAACAAGAAAACTAGAGGAAATAATATAATGATCAAACTTGATATGGCAAAAGTCTATGACCGTGTTTCTTGGCTTTTCCTAACTCAAATGCTTAGAAAATTTGGTTTTAGCGAAGCTTGGATAGATCTTGTTTATAACTTGATTTCTAACAACTGGTTTTCTGTTCTCATCAATGGAAAAGCTACTGGTTTTTTCAAATCAGAAAAGGGTCTAAGGCAAGGAGACCCTCTATCTCCAGCTCTATTCATCATTATGGCAGAAGCTTTTTCTAGGAACCTAAACAAGCTTCACAAAGATATCCCTGCTTACTCTTTCCACACTGGCAGAAATATGGTTGCAATCTCACATCTTGCTTATGCAGATGATGTTATTCTTTTTTCCAATGGTTCTAAAAAGGCAATTGACGGGTTAATGAAAATTATTTCTGAGTATGAAAAGTGCTCTGGTCAGCTAATTAATTCTTCCAAAAGTTGTTTAATTCCCCCAAAGCACTTGAATGCTACAAGACTTGAGTTAGCTAAATCTCAAACTGGATATCAAACAAAATGCCTTCCTATTACCTATTTAGGTTGCCCCTTATCCAATGCCAAAAAAAAAATCTGCCTATTTGACAGATTAGTTGAAAAATTCAAAGGTCAATTGTTTAATTGGAGTGCCTCTATGCTTTCAACTGGAGGAAGACTTATCCTCATTAGGCATGTTTTAAATTCCTTCCCCACTTATCTCTTCTCAGTTCTTGATGCTCCAAGGAAAGTGATTCAACAATTAGATGCTTTATGTGCTGATTTTTTTTGGGGAAGTTCTGAGTTTGGGAAAAGATTGCATTGGATTTCTTGGGATAAAATTACTAGACCCATCAATGAAGGTGGGTTAGGCATTAGAAAATTTTCTGAAATGATTACCGCTTTTGATTGCAAGCTTTGGTGGAAATTCAGATCTGGAAACTCTATATGGTCCTCTTTTATGTACCAAAAACATTGCAGAAAATGTCATCTTTCTAATGCTCCTTATAATGGTTCTCCCACTTGGAAGAGAATATGTAGAGTTAGATTTTTAATGGGAAACAATGTATGCTTCTTGCCAGGAAAAGGAAATAATATTAACATGTGGGTAGATAAGTGGACCAAAGATGGCCCTTTAGAAAATTCTTTTGTAATTAATCCTTCTTGGCCTATTTTGATCAAAGATTATTTACATAGCAATGCCTGGAACTTAAACCTTATGAGGAACCTCTTGCCTGACGAATTAATTCAAAGAATTATTAAAGAGGATATTATTCTATTAGATAGAGATGATAAAATGATTTGGTGCCCTAATGTTAATGGTGAGTTCAAGGTTAAATCTGCTTGGATTGTGTCTAGAAATAGTTCTATCTTCAATCCAATGTTTAATTACATATGGCATTCCTCCATTCCAATTAGAGTCTCTATTTTCATGTGGAAGCTCTTGCACAACAGGTTACCTTTGGATGACAATTTGAAAAGAAAGGGCATTAACCTAGCTTCTAAATGCCAATGTTGCAGGTTCCCTAATGTTGAATCTATTTCTCATGTTTTTCTTCACAGTCCTATTGCGTCTCAAGTGTGGATATTTTTCTGTAAATGTTTTGGGCTGAATCATAGACATGATTGCTTAAATATAATGTTTGCTGAGTGGTGGAGAATAGGTAGACAGCATTCTGTTTTGGGTGTCTTTTCAGTGTTGATTCCTGCGACAATCAGCTGGAATATCTGGAAGTCAAGGAATAATAGCAGGTATGATAACATCTTTATATCTTCTGATGCTATAATCTTATCCACTGTTGATCAAATTAGTGAATGCTTGAAAATTCAGTCAAAAAATTTCAAGATCCCCTTTAATGATCCTTTCTTGCAGACTCTTTTTAATATTCCTTATCATCCAAAAAAAATTGTAAGCCTTTAATTCTCTATTGGATGCCCCCTCCGCATAACATGATTAAAATAAACTGTGATGGGAGTTCTTTAGGGAATCCAGGTCATGCTGATGGGGGAGGAGTCATAAGAAATTATGCTGGCCAGTTCATATGTGGTTTTTCTAACTATTATGGTAAACAATCAATAACTTATGCTGAATTGAAAGCCATTCAGGATGGAATTGTGTTAGCTGTGAATTTTGGTTATAATCATATGATTATTGAATCTGACTCGTTGGTTGTTATCAATATCCTATCTGCTGCTTCCAAATGCCCATGGAAATTGATTTATTTAAGGCAGCAAATTGAAAGTAGTTGTAAGAACATTCAGGTTCACTTTCAACATGTTTTTCGTGAAATAAACACTGTGGCTGATTGTGTGGCTTCAAAAGCTTCGAATAGCAGAATATCTAAATTGTTTTGCAGGTTCAGCGAGCTTCCTAAAAAGGCAAAGGGTCTTTTAAATCTGGATCAATCGGGAGTCCCTACTTTGAGAATAAAAAATTAGTAGTGTTTTTTTTTTTTTTTTTTCGTTTTTCGTCATGGGTTTCCCCCCATTGTGAACCATCAGAGAAGGGTTTTTCTTCTCTCTTTATGATATAAAATTTTTTATTTAAAAAAAAAAAAAAATCTTGATCTAACAAAGACAAATTTAATATTTAAGCTAGTTTAATGACAAGTTTACCCTCTCTTTCTCTCACACACACTTTCTCCATCTCTTACGCACATAACCTTGCTAACAATGGATCCTTTTCGTCTGGTCACCATTTTTGTCGCTGTAACCACCAAAACAAAGCTTGGACTTCCAAGAAAAAAATTGAATAAACCACGAAAGTTTTCGTTCACCGTAGCCACAAAAATCACGAAAAAAGCTTATGGACACCGAAACTTCTCTCATTCAATCCGGCCAACTCCGACCATCGTTTTGGAAACCGAATATATCTTTGAGCCCACAAGAGCAAAGGCTATGATTTCCCACCAATTTCTAGCCGTTTTGGTATTTTTGCAAAAATCTCCTGAATTCTGGTTAAGAAATCTTCTGAATTTTTTTAGCATAATTTCAAAAACTCTGCTGAATTGTTCAAGTGAGTTTTCTCTAAAATCTTCTGAATTCTGGACAAGTTTGAGAAATCCTCTTATCATCTAAATTTTTGATTGTTTTTTTCTTTGATTTTGAGAAATCTTCTAAATTTTTTCTAGGAAATTTAGAGGATTTCTGATAATAGGGTATAAAGTTTAGGGTTTTGAGGTTTAAGATATTAGAGTTTAGTGTTTAGAGTATACGATTTTAGGGTTTAGGAGATTATAATTTATTATTTAGGATTTTGAGGTTTAGGACTTAAGATTTAAGGTTTAGGATTCAGGAATACAAGTTAGTAAAATTTTATGATTTTCTTCTTATTTTTGTAAACTCTTCTTAAATATTTATAAGATTTTTTGTTCAAAATTAAAACTAGAATTGTTAACATTAAGAGGATTTTTGGGAAATTCATAGAATTTCTGGTTATAAGGTTTAAGAGTTTAGGGTTTAGAAGATTAGAGTTTAATGTTTAAAGTTTAGGATTTTGGGATTTGAGATATTAGGATTTAGTATTTAGGATTTTGAGATTTAGAGTTTTGGGGTTTAGAATTTTGGGGTGCTAATATGAGCTCGTATATCGGATTTTGGATTACGTAGGTTTCAGTGTTTATTTCTAGGTACTAATATGAGCTCGTATATCGATTTTCATACTATAACTTAAACAATAAGTGTTAAGCCCTAAGAGAACGAATTTGCTAAACTCTAATGGGCTAATGTATCAGATTTTCATGCTGTAACCTAAACAATAAGTGTTATAAATCTCAAGGGAATGAATTCACTAAACCTTAATGGACTCGTGTATCAGATTTTCATGTCATAACCTAAAATGTTCGAATTTGCTACTAAAATCATAAATGTCTCAAGTGCTAAACTATATGGTCCTAACTACTAAACCTTAACGGGTTCGGGTACCTAATATAATTTCAATAAAAATACAAAAAATAACAAATATATATATTCTACTATCATAGTGTAATAAAATTTCAGCTCGAATAGACAGCTTACACATCATATATATGAATTACATCATTTTTAAAAATAATGTTAATGAAAATAAAAACTATTGATAATAGGTCTTATTAGAAAGATTTTTACGTATTGAATTCGAATATATAATTTTTTCTGAAATCTAACATGTATTTTGAAAGATAAAATATTTTAAAATTTTATTTATAAATAAATAAATATATTTAAATGACTTTAAAAAAAATTGAACATGACTCGATGGGGTTGAGTTACTAAAATTGAGTCGGATAACATTTTTGTTCTTCTAGAGCCCGGAAATATTCCTAACAAGTAACAAGACATCGCCGTCAACTCGAGAGCTTTCAGAGAGAGAGAATCAGAGAGAGCGGAGATGGGAGGAGCACAACTGTTGAAGAGAATCCCGCGCATCAAATTCCCGCAGAGACGCCCAAACCTATCTGGTTGTCGTTCTATTTTCTCCTTCTATCTTCTGTTTCTTTGTATATTTGTGTCTGTATAGTGCGTATGCAGGTGTGTTGATTTTTTATTTGAATTTAGAAATCGATTCATGCTTCTATTGGGAATTCGTGCATGCTACTATCATTTCAGATGTAATTTTTTGTGATGAAGAACTGTGAGAATTGAGATTTTCTGGATCAAGTGTAGAAAACTGAATTGGCCATGTAGAACTTTCATTTTACGGCAGTAAATGTTGTTTTTGGGCTTTTTTTTTGTATCACGCGTGATTTTTTTTTTTTGTCTCTGAAGTTGTTGTTGGGATAATGGAGTTGTTTTGTAACTTTTGTTTGATATGGTTCTATGAGACTGTCTAATGTGGGAATAACACGACTGAAGCATTTTCTACATGTTACTTGAGACATTTTTTGAATGAATGCACTAAATTGTTGATGATGGATGCTGGACTCGCAAGTTCACTTGAATCTATTGTGAGAGATAGGAATAGCTATAATTTTTTTTATTTGATTTGTTAAATTAAATTTCATTTTGAACTGTGATTAATTCGTTGTCGCTGAGACATTTTATAATTGTGAGGCCGTTGTTTCTTTGTTGGGATTTGATGGAATGTCAGATACTGCTGCAACGGGTAGAAAGGTAGAGAATTGTCCTGAAATTGAAGATGGCCTTTTGTATTATTTTGGTACTCGTAGGGTAAGTAATTTTGTGTAGAATGGCCGGATAGTAAAATCTGTTAAAAGGTTTTGAGAATCAGCAGTCTAAGCAAACCGTTTGATGATTGTGATGAAGTCTTGAAATTATGGATTTCCCATAATGTTTTGATCACACAGCCGAGAGAGCCTTGATGTTTTTGCAAATTTATGTTAATTTTCATTCTGTTTTCAATGTACTGCCTTCAAATTGTACTGCTGCATCTTGGAAACCTGATGCTTTATTCTGAATATAATGCTTTCTTTTTGTTGGGGAAATGGGATGGGGGATAAGCTTATATATTTGTTTGCCCCCTTTGATGCCACAAGAGAAACTTCAATTTACCATATGGTTTGAGAGCATGCTATACTAACCTGCCCAGACACAGTTTTACTTTTATGAATTCTGCTTTGTTTGGTTGCATTGTAAGGTTGACGCCCATTTAACCTGTGGTTATTACCTTTGACTGGCCAATGAAGTTGTATGCCTTTTGCATCTAGTAATAAGTAAATTACTAGTCTTGACTCTTGAGAATATAATTTGCAGGTTCTGCAACCAAGAATGAAGCAACATCTGCTGCTGGAAGCCCTGATCTAACTTTCTTCTCAAATTCGAAGGTTTCAAAATCTGTGGGAGGGAAAGCTTCTCTTCAACCGAAACGAACCCCAGTATCTAAGGAGGAGATTGAGGCTATTTTGGTATGTTAGAAGCTTGCTTGCTTGCTAGGCTACTTATGGAATTTGTCATCTTGATCATGCAATGATCTGTTTCAATACATTCTCTGTCACTAGTAAACCATGCTTAAATTGCCAAATTGGTTAAATACATAGTAAACAATATTGAATTAAAAGACAAAGAAGCAAACGAGATAGTACCCCATCATCATCAAAACCTTTATTTCAAAGAAAGGAAACAACAGTTTGCACAAGGCTTGTGCAGCCAGATTACATTCTTTATCTCAATCCATATAAAACTAAAACTATTGTTGTTCATCCAAATATTTTTTTGATTAGTATATTTGTGCTTTGCCTTGCGGTAATTCTTGGGGTTACGATCTCAGCCTTGTTTCTTTTCACTATTTTTGCAGTTGGTTGGCTGCTTCTAACCCTTGTGACAACGCTTTGAGGAGGAAGGACAATGAGTTGAGCATTATTTTTCTTGTTCATTTACTTATGAAAATGTATTACTTGTAGCTTTCCTTAGACACCTCCACATCGTGACATTGCAAAGACTATCAGATAACAATCAGCTCATTGATTGTTTTATAATAAAAAAAAAGTCAGCTCATAACATTCAGCTCATTGATATTTTAACATAATGCGTTTTATTGACTTTTTATTGCTTAAGATAGATTTACAATCACATCTGGGGTTGTCAGAAACACATCGAGACATGAAAGTGGGATCACTTTGAATCTTGTTCTATCATGCTTTCAAGTATGCAGGACTTTGGATTTTTCATTGGAGGGCCCTTTTCCCTGCGCTCGAGCTCTTCAAGCCGGAAAGTCACTAATCGATCCCAGTTTCCTCCCTCAAAGAGAACCCCTGCCTTCCCATCAGTGATTCGTTGGACAATGCCGCAGTACATGTAGAATGGATTATTTGGGTTCTTAACAATAGTAATCATTCCAGGCATTAGCAGTGGCAACTCAGGCGGTTTTGGCTTCTTAGAGGTATTAATCTCTACTTCATTACCTGAATCTGCTCCTGACTGACTTTTTGCTGGCTGGTTTTCCTGGATGAATTTCTGGAGACCAGTTTCTCCTCCTGGGAATCCCCCAGT
Source organism: Euonymus europaeus (assembly GCA_963580455.1). Taxonomy (NCBI): domain Eukaryota; kingdom Viridiplantae; phylum Streptophyta; class Magnoliopsida; order Celastrales; family Celastraceae; genus Euonymus; species Euonymus europaeus. The sequence goes on along the minus strand of OY756957.1, from coordinate 7,033,896 downwards.
TAGTCCCATCATTTCCTTTTCAAAACGATCTTCAGGGACAGTATCAGCTGCTGATGTTGCCATATTAGTTGAATTCTCTTCATTCTTCACATCTTCTACTGATGCTGGTTCTTCAGCCCTCTTTAGCTCTTTTTCTATTCCTTCCTCTCCATTGCAGAGTCCCCTGCCTCCCAATAGTTCTGACAGGTTGAATTTGGCACGTGGCAAAAACCTTGATTTGTGCCTGGAAAGTGGAAAAGATGTTCTTCCATGGAGATCGGAGATGGGGGCTTGGCTAAAAAATTGGGATTTAAGGTGGCCTTGAAGGCTTGGGAGGGTGATGGAATGAGCCATGGTTTCTTCCAGAAGCCAGTTTTTGGGTGAAGAGAGTGAATATCCTTTATCTCTTCATTTAAGTTTGATTAAATCCAACTTTTGTCTGCTTCTGATGTGTGACTCGTATTTAAATGATGGTCTTTGTCATTGAAAGTATTTAAGATTTTCAGGATAAACTGCTTTGATTTGATCAAGAGCTGCCTGGTGAGATTTCCATTGTGTACTTGCTACGTTATTTTTAGTGTTGTTATGATTGAAATGTGGGCTGGGCCTGAACATAAAGTTTTTGATTCAAAATTGAAATATGGGGTTGTCAATAAAGTTGTGGGTTGCAGCGGTTTTTGTGTTTGTTAAATGATCTGGGAGAGTGTTTGGATTGGATTGATGAATTTTTGGGAAAAGAAGAGGAGAAATTTCCTTAATTTTTTTTGTTTGGAGAGGTTAGAAAGAAAAAAAAAATAAAGGAAGAAATCTGAAAAGAATTGTAGGGAAGTGTTGATTAATATTTTGTTAAAATTGGTCATTTAGGGAGAAAAAAATAAAATAAAATAAAATTATTCATAAGTGAAAGATTTATTTTGCTTTTGTACATAATACTTTTAACTTAAAAATAAGAATAAATTAAAATAAAATTTTCTTTTATTTTTACTTAGGAAAATGTTATATGTCATAGCTCTAAACATCTCATAATAGTGTATTTCATTGTAACATAGTATTTCATTATAAATTTGCAATGAAATATTTATTTCATTGTATACTTAAAATATACAATATAGTATCATATTTCATTGTAATACTTATAATGAAATACTACAATAAAATTGACTAATATGAGTTGTTAGTCCTATGTCGTTTATCGCAACTATTTCTCTTATGATGCTATTCAAACGAGATAAATAACATATTCATTTATTTATTTTTATAAACCTATCCAAACATAAGAAACTAACAAGTATTCTACAATCTCTTTTGTTCATTTCTCTTTATTTAATTTAATGAATTTCACTCCCCCTTCAACTTCTCTACCCTCAATCCAATTACACCCTAAAATTTCCAACTTTGGCAGAGAGTGTATGCTGATTTCAGACAGAATTTCGTGTAATTAATTAAAGTAACGCCAAACCAAATGGACCGACATTGAGACATCTGAATGGTTGTGTTTCTGCAATTTCTACATGGAAGTCTGACACTCCAAATTAGTCTCCTCTTTCTTTGAGCCCAAAAGGTGGATCCTTCAGTCTTTTAATTCCCCTCCTTTTTCTTTTGAAAGATGGATAATGAAATGATATCTTTTTTTTTTCTTTCATAATTTACCATTACAAAAGGAGCGGTTTCCTCGAAAATTCACTTCACTAAAGGGCTAAGAAAAGAGCAGCTTCTTTGCAAAAGAATCAAACTTTGTTTCAACCGTGGTATATAAATTCTTAGGTGTCAGTATTTGATTGGTGCTTAGGTGTCTGTCTTGTATTGGTTCGCTAAGTTTGTACCACATCGCTAATATTGGGTGTGTGTGTATAGAATATATAGGATTCCGCGTTACAATTGATTGACCCTTTTATAACGGCGTGTCCTGTCTCTGTCCTGTGTGTGTGTCTGTCTTTGCAAAAGAAAAGAGCAGCTTCCTGCCACACATTTTTTGGGTGGCCATAAATGAACAATTCTCAAATACTTTTAGACTCTGGTGGCAAAGGATGAGCATCTCTTTTTTCTTTTTCTTTTTGTTTCACTACATTTTTTTAATCGACGACATCACAATTTTTTTTTTTTTGTTAACGACAACTTCATACAAATTTGTTATTTGGGCATATATGAACCTAAACTTAGGACTTTTCTCTTGAGGACATAAAATAAGGACTTAAAATAAAGACCTACGCTTTTAGAGTGCAAGACATTTTTAAAAAAATTTTAAAAAGTTATGTTTATGTTTGATCGGTTTTACGAATCTAATGATATATTTTTTGTTTCAAACAAAAATTAAATATTACCTGAAAAGTGGATGAAACAAAAAATATAAAACACAAAATATTTCATACACTTTGATAACAGAGAGATTCACCACTACACCATAAAAATTATTAAAATATTTTTTTAGTCAGGCCAATATGTTGTTTTTAGGATCCATTAAGATTTTTTGATTATTTAAACCATCTAACCCGATCCGACCCTTTATACCAAAATTACGTCATTTTGTTACATATTAGGAAACAAAATCCTGAAGGTTTAGAACGCCACCATTCGATTATTCATCTACCCTGATCTTCGTACATTTAAGGCATTAGTATATTCATAGTTTAGAAAATTGAAAATTTGAATATGAGACATTTATAGAAAAAATGAAAAATAACCCTTTTTCCATGGAGCCCACCTTTACCCAATTAAACCGACCCAACCTTCACCCAAATTAGCCGCAGGGGTTGGCATACGCTCGACCCATTCCGACCCTTTTACACCCCTATAATATTGAATGAAATTAGACATACTTTATACCCAAAAAAATAAATATTTCATACCAAATCTAAAAAGCAAGTATACTTTATACCAAATCTATAATTAATTTATTTTCCTTTTTAATATAAATCTAGAATTTATTTCTAGATTTGTATTTTAAATTAAAGAGTTCAAATAAAGCTATGTGCTAAATTTAAATCTAACATGGATTAGCGGAACAAAATTATGAATTGATGATGAATCGGTTTTAAACGGATCATTTTATTCGGGCCGGGTTTGACCGAACCAACCAGTCTTATCCCTCGCTATTTCATTAACTATATACTACTCTCGTTACTCTCTCCTTCTATCTTATCACACTGTTCCTAACGCTCAGATTTCATAGCTTAATAAAATGAGCTCTCAGATTTTCAGATCTGTATCCAAGGCCGCCCGGTCTATCCGCTCAGCTTCTGCTTCTAGGAGCTCTCGTTTCTACTCTGGTATTTTATTTTTCTCAATACCATCTGAATTCGCAGTTGTTAGTACATTATTTTCTTTGTGTTTTCGTTGTTTACTCTTATCGATGTTTGATTGCTCCAAGGATTTTGGATTGCTGATCGGTGAGTCTTGGATTATGATTGATGTACCGTGAAAATGGACACCTGATTGTGCATTTGCTCTGCGTTTTTTTCTTTATTTTTCCTTCATCTGTTGTGAGATTTATAGATGATTGCTCAATTGTAATGCTATCAACTCGCAATCTAGATTTTTTTCTTCTTGATTCAACTGCAGTGTCTATGATCGTAGTTGAATTATTAAGCTTTTGATGATTCACCGCCTGGTTTATGGTTTCATTTGAGTGATTGATTTGATTCAGGCAAATACTTATTTGCATTTGAGCTTCGTTATGTTCGAATGCTGTTGGCATAAAGGAAATTGGTTACAGTGAAAAAGTTTAATGATTGTAGAAATCGCTGCAATGTCTTGAGCTTGACATCTTGATGCACTGACTTTTTTTTTTCCTCTGCCTTCTAACGCGCTTATCTGTATGTTACTATGTTTCTCCCTTGAACTTGAAACATTCCATAATTTTTAACTGCCTTGCATTCATTATAGAGGATGCATCTGAGTCAAATTTTCTTTCACTATAGATCATCATCATCCCTCTTCGAAATGGAAGATAGTACAGGCACAATGTTTTTTATTTTAACCATCTATGCACTATTTGAAGGTATTATGGACGCTTTCTCTTTTTTTTTCTAACCAGATTTAGTTTTCCTTTTTGCAGAGGGCCGGGCTACAGCCGCTGTAACAGCAGTTTCATTCAGTGGAAACGTGCCTTTCCTAGCTTCAGTTTATGGGAGGGCTGGTTCTCGAAATGCCTACAAAGGATGGCTTTCGGGAGCTCTTGCCATTCCTGCTGCAGGTTTGTGTGAAAAGACTTCTCTTGCAAAATATTTTCCTTCCTATAGTTCCTTCTTTCGATTTTTTAGATCTTTCTCTATTTGAAATTTTTTCAATTCATGTTCGTGTTCAGCTTAGAGGACCATTCTTATTGGTTGACTGCTTCCTTTATTCCAAGTGTGTATGTGTTTGAATATTTAACTCATTTCTTCTTGTGAAACGTCGTCAGACTTTCGAAATTGAATAGGAGATCCAGTTTTTTTATATGAAAGAAATTCCAAATTTGCGCTTACCAAGGCTTTAATGATGAAGATGAATTGTCTAAGTTCAGTATAGATTATGCCTCTTTAATTGAATTGAAGAAAAGCCTTGTGCTTTGCTCAAGTTTTTTGCACTGTGGCTTCTGGGACCTCATCTACAGCAACCATGCGTGCTAAATCATGGTAACGGGTGAAATAATATGCATGGGATGTATGTCCTACTTGTCTTCTCCCCCATGATTTCTCTTGAACATGAAGGACGTGAATTAAGGAACATTAAAATGCTCTTTAAATTATTGTAATTCCTGAGTCATGTGGCAAACATATTGCAGCACCATCGTAATTCTACATTGACCCAAAAGTATGCTAATATTTTTTCTTTTCATGCACTTGTGTGATCTTTATTTGTCTCTCTCGATCGCACGTGCTTTGATGACTACAATCTATGAGTTCTTTTAGTTGCATGGTACTATTAGAAGTAGTAATATTTGAAGCTGATAATAATTTTCCCATCCTGATTTTCTTCTCGGTAGTGTACATGCTCCAAGAGCAGGAGGCATATGCTGCAGAGGTACTTTAATAAGAGTTTGGTTTCCTTGTTTTTCCTTCATCGTCTTTTAGCGCTGTTGAGGTTTAATTATGCACATCCTGTCTGCTTCTCAGATGGAGCGCACTTTCATTGCCATCAAGCCCGATGGAGTGCAGAGAGGCTTGGTACGGTTATTCTTCCTGAAAAGCTTAAACTGTCTTTTGGCGACTTCCTTTTCATAGATTGAACATCAACTTTGGGAGTCCCATGCAATATAATCCTAATCACATTTGGCTGATAATTATCGACTCAAATGTATCTTTTCCATGTAATCACCATCGACCAGAGAAGACCCCATTTTTTAAATCTTCCCATCTTGACTCTTGGCATGGAAATCATGTTGATGCCGATTCGAATGCATCATTTAATCTTGTTTCATGCTCCCTTGTGCATGTTTGGCATATAGTTTCTCAAAGGATTTCATTAACTTGTCAGTTGGTAAAAGCGACATTTATCTGACCAGTGATGTCCTTTGGTGTTACAGATTGCAGAAATTTTATCTCGCTTTGAACGTAAAGGGTTTAAACTTGTAGCCATAAAGATTGTCGTCCCTTCGAAGGACTTCGCAGAGAAGCATTATCATGATCTGAAGGAGAGACCCTTTTTTAATGGCCTTTGTGACTTCCTTAGTTCTGGCCCTGTTGTTGCAATGGTAAAAGCACAATAACTCTTACATTGTCTCTCATTGTCAAAACTTTTGCTCTTTTCTAAAAGCCTAGATCATTCAATTCATATAGGTCTGGGAAGGGGAGGGGGTTATAAAGTATGGTCGGAAACTTATTGGTGCAACAGATCCTCAGAAATCAGAACCTGGTACTATCAGAGGCGACTTGGCCGTCGTTGTTGGAAGGTATTGACTTTGAACCGTGAAGGCATAGTTTCCCATAAATTAACTAATATGGTTTTCAACGTTCATACATGTTTTTCTTCCTTGCAAACTATCTTGATTTTATACGTTCTTGTTCATTGCTGCTGTTTATCACTTGCATACTTCATATGTCACCTAATTAAGCCTTGTCTGAATTAATGTTTTGCCATGTAGAAACATCATTCACGGGAGCGATGGACCTGAGACCGCTAAGGATGAGATTAGTTTGTGGTTCAAACCAGAGGAATTGATTAATTACACAAACAACGCTGAGAAGTGGGTGTACGGAGTCAACTGATTAGGATTTTTGTTTTCTCAGTTGAGAAGGGAGAGCTAAAGAATAAAACCTAGTATAAGTTTATTTTATTGGTAGAGGTGAAAGAACATGTTCTAACCAACTTGCCAGGTTAAATAGCAATAATTACCTCTATTCTTTAACATTTGGTTAGTCCAGTAAGGAAATGGTGATTGCCATTGTATGGACTATTATCCTTAAATGGACTTTACATGAGAATAATTTATCTTGTATGTTCTCTGTTTCATGAAAATGAGTGGGAGGAATCGTAAGATTCCGTTGGAAAATATATTTTTCTCTTAAATTTTCTGTTGTCATAACATTACTACTTCAGAAATGTTGTTGTCTTTGTAATTTCTCTTGTTTGTTAATTATGATTCACACAAGTAACAAAAAAAGGACGCGATATTAAAAGGTACAAGAATGTTTAATTTTTCAAATAGGCGAAAATAATTTTGTGACTGCCAAATTGATTTGGAAAGCATACTCTTTTCATTTGATAGTGAAATCTAAAGTTGTGATCCCTAATTGTGGTCCCAAAAGTTCTACTGGTATTTTTTTGCTTATTTTTTGGAGTAGTTTTTGGTCATTTTTGGTGTTGATTTGTATTGAGGAAATTTTGCTATTTATGGAACTAAGGAAAATTTGGCAATAAGAAAATTTTAGATTGATCTCTTATTATGTATATTTAAATATAAATGTTGTTATAGGCTACATATATGGCACGTATTAGGGGTGGTCGTGATTGCCTCTGCAACACGAGGTGGTCGTGCCTTGGATTGAGCACATAGTTCGACCCATCAGATTAGGAGAGATCAACATCCTACTGATATTAATTGATATCAGTAAGACCCATTATCTAGAAAAGTTTTCAAAAAAAATCCAAAAAGAGGGAAAAAGTTTGTCTCACATCGATAAAAGAACACAATTGATATCAACATTCACTTATAAAATTAGAAGGAGCAGCTCTTTGAACAAACAGTCTAATGGGAACGTAGAGCCCGTAGCTTAAGGCTCAACACATAATCAACAGTTACAATTGCTTAAATTTTTTTAAAGTTTATTGAACTGGTGGCTTTAATGAGACTGCGGGTGACCCGGTTTTGTGCGGTTCTTGACTGGTCAACATGGTTTTTTTGTTGGTTCGGTTCAACACTTGAATCTGCCCTTTTTCTTTGAAAAATTGCGGTTGAATCGGTTGAACCAGTGGGTTGGTCTGGTTCTGATAACATTGGGTGGAACCGTATGTTTTGCGGCTGCAAAAGGGTCATCGATTTGAGGACATCTAGAGTGGTGATTATACCCTATGGGTAATGATCTTCAGGCAGTACTAGCTATGGATTTGTCATTCGCTTGTTAGGCACTATGTCATCCAACTTTTTTTTAACAGGATGACACAGATCGGGAACATCAAGTTGGACCATCCTCTATTAACTGCATTGGTTGAGGGATGGAGATGTGAGATTCATTTCTTACATTTACAGGTGGTGGAGATGACTATGACCCTTCAAGATGTCGGACTTCTATTTAGGTGCTAAGAGATAGACTTCCTGTTAGCGTATTTGGTATGCATGACTGAGATGCATTGATGTTGCAGCTATTGGGCGTCGTACCCCTTCCAAAGGAGAGGTTGGTGCCTCCATTTCATTGAGATGGCTTACAGAGACATTTGGGGGTTGGACACCCGCCAGGTGATTATGTCTCTAAAAACGTGCTACGACGGTATGCCAAGGCATACACTTTGGCTATGTTCGGTAGCATCTTGTTCACTTGGACTACGGGTGACATAGCCTTCACTTTTTGCCACTACTTGCTGACCTACAACAAACTAGACAATATTACTAGCTAGTCCACTGTAGTTCTCGCCATCCTATACAAAGACTTATGTCGAGGTTGCCTAAGAGGACCTAGCTAGATGGGGGGTGTGGTATGCTTTTGCAGTTGTGGTCTTGGGAAAGGCTACACACATGTCTTCTACAGATGCGTCCTATTGGCCCATCATCGAGTGATGATTTCGTTGGGATGACCATCAACCACCGATGGGTATGATATGAGTTTTCAATTCATTTTGTACATTTTCATTGATTTATTATTCAACTAATGATCATGTGTTGCATTTTGATACATGGAAAGAGACTCAAACTTTTGTTAATAATCCTCGACAGGTCCTAACTTACACGAAGGATGAGCTTGATGGACAAGGCCATCACTAGGAAATTATGTGTTGTGGTTATGTCTTTATTTTCATAGTCTTTCTTGCAAAATATTAATGACACGACGGAGCGCTTATTAGCAGTTCCAGATATTTACTTAGAGGATAGTCTTCTGTGGTGATGCATCATTCCACTCATATGCTTCAAGGTGGTTGAGATTTATCATCCAGAGCAAGTCTTATGTTAGTTTAACTGGCATCATCATTGGCCGTTCGCACGACTAGAGCAGGAAAAGGGTGTGGGGATGTGGAATGGGCAGTGATCCAGTAGCACTAGGTAGAGGAGTGCACTGAGCGTAGACATAGCATGATCTATTAGGATTGAGAGGTACATACCAGCATCGAGGATTACATACAATGGTATTACACGATCCCTTGTCCTTTTATTAGTCCATTGACTAGTGTTCCACGTGGACCGACACTATAGTTTGAGCCTTACATTGGTCGACTGCAGTGCGTGGTAAGTAAAGTAAATTTTTCATTGTCAAAGATCGTATATTATAAACACTAACTAACCTATGAATTTTGTAATAAGCTAAAGATCATGCTGGGTTTTCCCCCTCCATCTTTTCCAAAAAAAAAAAAAACTAACCTATGAATTTTGTAGGCACTGATTGCCATTACCAGCGCTCGCTAGCCATCTATTGCACTCTAAGATGCTATACATGAGTCCAATAATGCCGCACTCTGTAGCTAGGTCTACACATGCCATGGCATCTTGAATGACTTCAACAGATTGAGGCCAGCAGTTAGGCATCATGTGGACGCCATGACATAGCAAAAAAAAAAACCCACCCCATCACCCTCCCCTTTTCAAACATTAATTTGTTTTATTCTTGTGTGCATCTCGGCCTTCACTTTTTGGGCTGGGTATCTTATCTATAGCCAACTTTAAACTTGACCTCTTCTGCAGATTCGATAAAGAAGAGAATGTAAAACAATCGTTTATAAAGGTAGAATAAAATGGCCAACTTTGTACATTCTCTGCATCCAGACATTCGCCGAGTCACTGTGGAACTCAGAAAGAGGTGAAATGTTTCCATTCAACTCTCTCTCTCTCTCTCTCTCTCTCTCTCTCTCTCTCTCTCTCTCTCTCTGGTACTCTGAAAGGCCATAGCTTCATACGTGGAAAAGAGTGATTCTGAGGGGGTGGAACATATTTAGGGTACCCTATCTAGAATATCTTTTTCACACTATTTTTTTCCTTAAAAGATGAAATCATACCTTGGGAAAAAAACATCATCATGTTGCCATTTGCCAACCACCAGATAGGGGTGGATTATTCGGTTTGGAAGAATATATGACTTTCTTTAGTTGGAGAAGGTTGGGAGGGTAATGTCATAATTCGGGGCAAGGTGATAAACTGATGTTGGGATGGATTAATATTAAAATAATATTATTTTGATCTCTTTTTTTTAATTTTTTTTTTTTTAAAATGGGTCTTGGAAAAGTATCACTGAAAATCTTTTAGGATTATCTACGATCGTATAACTCCTATATTATAAATCAAAGATGGCTTCCAACCTTGGTAGTCAACTTTCATGGTTAGGTTTTTCTGTCGACCAGTTTTTGCATTCAACTTTGAACAGTAATCTTGATTCTTGATCCAAATTCTCAGTTATATATTCACACATATATGGAACATAATTGTAGACTTTGGCAGTCAAAAGAAAAAAAAAATATAGAATTAGCGAATAAAAAACCACCCATATATTTATTATCTTGTGGAAGACAAAAGACGTAGGATTTATAAATCAAAAGAGGATTGTGTCGGTTGTTGAGAGGGTGAACTATGTATTTGAATCTGCAAGTTTGAAAACAGAAATTTTGATAACATCCAATATATATATATATATATATATATATATTTGTAGATACATGAGTTTAGCAATCACGAGATGATAACCTCATTGGATATATTTTAGGATTTAATGTAAACGTTTGATTCATGTTTGAAGTCGAATATTGGAACCAAGGAGGAGTACTTTCCTCGGGTTTTTGATTTCTTGGGACAAGGGTCAATGACACTGCCTTGCTTCTTGAGAACAGTTAAGAGCTTCATCCACGATAGAGCTCAGCCCAAAACTAAATTTATGGTCCACTGTGTGCATTAGATGTTCATCCTAATTTTTATTTTTTATATGAAACATGGATCTTGGATCCGAGCTGAGGATGTTTAGATCTAACAACAGGAAATTATGGAGAAAATTAGGTTGGTTTCTTTTGACTAATTACCCCCCGGCTCCCACCAAACAATAACATGCGAACCACTTCAGCAAGGACAAGTTCGTCAATTCATTCGCAAACACCAAAAAAAGTAACGAATCTCAAACTCGCGAAGCCCAAGAGAACTTGTGTGAAAAGACAAAACCGCCACTCACGTGACAGATCATAATCAGAAATAAATACCTTACCCCTTTAATTTTCCTCGTTTTTTTTTCTCTTATAAATTCCACAAGCCCAATTGCGTCGCAGATACCTCGCGTTCTCCCTCTCCCTCTCTTCCCGTGGGCGTTTTCTTTTTCACTGTTTGTAAGCGATTATGGCGCAGAGTATTCTGGTGACTGGCGGAGCCGGTTACATTGGGAGTCACACGGTGCTTCAGCTGCTGTTGGGAGGGTACAAGGCTACGGTGCTCGATAATCTCGACAACTCCTCGGATATTGCTCTCAAGAAAGTCAAGGAACTCGCTGGCAAATTCGGTGGCAATCTTACTTTTCACAAGGTTTGCTCTCTCTTTTTTTTCCTTGTCGTTTGATTAGTTTCAGTTGATTTTCCGTTTGATCTGTTGAAGGAAGGTTATTCATTTATAGTTGAGGAGTTTCCTATCATTTCAATACATTTAAGTGAATTCTTCTTTGATATCTCGTTGGATCCGATGTTTATGTGTTTGGCAATCCCTTGCATCACGCGATGTTGATTTGGTTATGAGCAGATTTTGTACGTGTAGTATTTTTGAACTTTTCATTGGTTGAGATCAGTTCAATCGCCTCCCAACATGACCAATTTTGAGATTTCAGGGTTTTTTTCCCCTTCTTTTTGTTTCCCTGTTCTGATAATTGCCAACAAATAATGTCATGCATTTTAGGGAGTAATGTATATCTGCTGCATGAAGTTTTAAATTTCTGATTCCGCTTGTAGGTGGACCTCCGAGACAGGGCAGCACTGGAGAAAATCTTTGGGGAAACAAAGTAAGTCTCACTGCTATTATGCTATTATGGATAGAATTGTTAGAACTTCGGAAAGAAAGTATCCAGGACTTGTCAGCTCGTTCATGCGAAGCTTTTTGTTCTCTTTTACCTACAAGAATGTAAATTTAGTATATGGTTGAGATTAAATTAATTTTTTAGTGCTGTTACTTGTTCTTATTTGTGGTCATTTCCATTGTAGGTTTGATGCTGTCATCCACTTTGCTGGACTGAAAGCAGTTGGTGAGAGCGTGCAGAAACCTTTGCTCTATTACGACAACAATCTCATTGGAACAATTACTTTACTAGAAGTTATGGCTGCCCATGGTTGTAAAAATGTACATCTCTCTTCCCTGCTTCATGTGTGTGGTGTATTGGCTATACTATAGTTCCTAGTTATGTTGCATCAAGCATGAAGCTTGATTTATTGGCTTTCTTTATCTGTCTTAGGGCCTTCGAATGCAGAACTAACATTTTTTATTAATTATTGCAGCTTGTATTTTCATCATCAGCCACTGTTTATGGTTGGCCAAAGGAGGTGCCATGTACAGAAGAGTTTCCACTGCAAGCAACAAACCCATATGGTAGAACAAAGGTATAGATTGAAGTTTGCATCCGCATGTTGTCAAGCATGCATGGATTTACTTGCTTAGTTAGATATTAAGAACAGAGAGAAATTTTAATGGTATTTTTTGTTTTAGATTCTTACTCTATATACGTATATTTATCAATATTTTTCTTCCTTTTTAGTATCCGGTATTTATATTTGGAAAATTTGATCTTTCAGCTTTTCATTGAAGAGATATGCCGTGATATATTCCAGTCAGACTCTACGTGGAAGATCATATTGCTGAGATACTTCAATCCAGTTGGTGCACATCCTAGCGGCTATATTGGTGAGGATCCCCGCGGAATTCCAAACAATCTCATGCCCTTCGTTCAGCAAGTTGCAGTCGGGCGACGACCTGCCCTCACGGTTTTCGGGAATGACTATTCAACAGTAGATGGCACTGGAGTATGCTTCCATTTACTGAATGCTGTTTTTACTTATTTTCTGTACTTAGCTTTCTGTTTTATATATCATAGAAAATTAATCTTGATGGCATTGGATCTCTTTACAGGTACGTGATTACATTCATGTTGTTGATTTAGCTGATGGGCATATTGCTGCATTACGTAAGCTATCTGATGCTGGCATTGGTGAGTGTTTAAAACTTTCCTGTTGTCTGTTTTCTTCTACATACTACTCAATTGACCAAGTTGTTCTCCTAGTCAATTATTCTCTGCGCTCTATTCCCTAGGTTTTTGGGGTGATTTCCTTGTATGAGGACCAATTTGTGGCGTAGGTATTCTCACGTTTTGTGGAATGTCTGAATCCCTCGGAAATGCCTTAACATATGGCATTCTTCACTGTTATACTACATTTGGTAGTTATACTTCATATGATTATACAGTTGGTTCATTTACAATGCCACAAGTAGGATGTAAGAATTGTGGTATAGTATTAGTCAAAAAAAATTGAGGTTTTAACACTTTCTTGGAAAAAGTTGGGTTAGGTCGTTAATTTGATCTTCAAATAGATTTATCTTGCAATTTTAGATCTTTCAGGTTTGTTGGTCAGCGGGAAATTTCTTGTGCAGATAACAAAATCATTCAATAGTTCATAATCTGAACTCAATTTGTTGCAAGTCTTACTTTGTTCATTATTAGAAGTAGAGATCACTGATGATCTTTCTCATACATTTATGTTTTTGCAGGTTGTGAGGTGTACAATTTGGGAACAGGAAAAGGCACATCAGTCCTGGAGATGGTTTCTGCATTTGAAAAGGCATCTGGAAAGGTATGAAAGCTGTTCATTTCTGATATTCAGGTTTGTATCTTGAATTCGATGTTGCTTTGAGATATTATGTGAAATAATTACAGAATATCTTGGAATACACCGCAAGCTACTATTCTGGCTTGACTAGAAGTGTCATTTCTTTAATATTTGAATTATAGTCCTAATAGCTTTACGAATATTTTGGTGGAAATGAGAAGCAGATGAACTCTCTTATACCTTGGCCAGGCCACTACAATTGCAAATAATATCTTATCAATCAAGTTCGGCTATATGTTAATTTTTTTGAATTGAAGATGTGAAGGTCCTCTAATGGAGTCACCCTTAGTTAAATCTAGACTTCGCTATCCTTACTACTTATTTTGTGTGTATTCCAATTCCTAGTTTATGTATTAACTGTTTTGTGGTATCAGAAAATACCGCTTGTAACTGCTGGGAGGCGACCTGGTGATGCTGAGGTTGTTTATGCATCAACGGACAAGGCAGAACGTGAATTGAACTGGAAGTAAGTGATGCGTGCATGCAATCCTCTGTTCTCTTTATTTATGTAGGAGGCAATATTTCAAGTTGGTTTACTTCATAATCTTTGAGGAAAGTTGCCAGCTGTTTTATAAAAACTGCTGTGTCAATATAGCTTGCTTTATATAATTATATTGAGATAATTCTTGTAATACAAACCATAGGCACGCGATCTTAAGCGAGATAAACTGAATTAACCACTGATATTTTAGATTGCTTAATTATTTATATTCCCATGTTGCTTTTAAATATCTTTGCTTGATTTTCCAAGACGACGAAAACATTGGTGTAGATGTAGCTAATAGGGATTAAAATCGAGTGGATGAAGTGGAGATGTGTTGGGCTATTAAGATTTTACATATCCGAAAAATGCAGGTAGCAGAAATGCGATAGGTTGGATGTGTGTGGCCACATGAGGAAAATAAATTAAGAAATTATTAGATCTAATGTAGAAGTAACATCAATTGAAGATAAGTAGCTGTAAAAACCATCTAAGATGGTATGGGCATAACTTGAAATAGTAAGTTACAATATAGATTCAATTAAGTTGATGAAAGTATGATCTTAGATAGAAATGAATAGCGGAAATGCATACACCTAGTGGATTTTGGTTGATTTTCTTATAAATTCATATAGTTAATCCCAAACTTTTAGGATAAAAGCTCAGAGGATGATGATTCTTATGTATGAATGCTTTGTTGCAGGTCCAAATATGGAATCAATGAGATGTGCAGGGATCAGTGGAACTGGGCTAGCAAGAATCCATATGGCTATGGATCTCCTGACGCTACTAACTAGAAGCTGAGTTGTCAACTTTCTTAGTTTTCATCCCCCACTCCTTCGTACTTATGAAAGCCTTCTGAGAATAGGTTTTCACAAACATTATGGGTTAATTATCGAGCTAATAAACAATGCGGCGTTATCAAGTTGCCGGGCATGCTTGGTTGCTCTATTAAAGTTTTTATGGACGAAGATGCTTTTTTAGCTGAATGCTTTTTGCTTTGCTCTGGCATTAAATTGTTCAGACGTCAGATATTAGGTGCACCGCACCATTAAAAGGATGAACTTTTCTTAGTGTTTCCTGTCTTTTTTGTTAGATTCCCATTTACTGTGTGAAGCATTACTGAACAGAGATTCAGGTCCCTGTGATAATAATGTTGTTGGTTTTTCAATATTGAAGACAGTTCTGCCAGGCGTTCTTGGCATTGAATCCCAGCTCCCCATTTTTCTTATGTTGATTAGCTTAGATAACCAAAGAATTAACGTTGAAGCTCAATAACTTCATTTGTACATCTTTCAAGTTTTTTTAAGGATGAAATTAATTGTTCAAGTCTTAATTTTGGTTCAAGTTCACTGACTGGATTAGTTATATGTAGTCAAATTTTTTTTCTTTTTCTTTTCGAGTGAATTAAAATAAATATATTTAGATTTAATCAACTAATAAAGGATGAAATTACTTGCAAAGTCAAAATTGAATTGTGCTTCTCATTTCTTCTATACTGGCAACGGTCTATCATATATTATTTTATTTTCATAATCTCGTTCTTTGTCATTCATGAATATTTGATACAGTGAGGAGGTGGAAGAGGAGAGAATGATTATTTATTTAAAATTTTAATTAAAATGATTAGAATTACAAAAAGTTTAATGTAATTTAATTTAATTGTATTGAGAAAAAAATATGGGTTCAAAAAATAGACAAAAGTCTATGATTATGGAGAGTGATTATTTCTAATAATTAATTTGAATAAGAGTGGCTCTTTCCATTTGGGAGAAAGTCTGGGCCTGTGATTATGGACATCGGCTGCTTATTGTTCGGCTCATCAGTTCAACTATTAATGTCCATGAAGGACCATTTTGTTGGCATTACTTATGGTAATGTGCTATGGAGGTAAAATTGGTACATAAACAGCACAACCAAAAATACGAAAAATGTGAAATATTATGTCGATGACCTAACAATAGTTGTAAATATTAATATGAATTATGAGCAGATGGTCTGACTCAAACTAATGATGCAGCATGTAATATGGCATGTCTCCAAGCATTAAAAGGTAATTTGCTTTTCAAAAGTATAGGTCTAGCAATCAACTAAATACGCTTTGTTAGTAACTCTGCAAAATCACTTTGAGAATAAATATGTGCAACAGGATGTTCAATATCTATACTTAGTGACATGAAATAATAATTGAAATGCTTTAAAAGTAACTTCACCAGCATTATCTAGTTAGACAGACTTAATGAGATAATCGTGTAAACGAATAACTTGAGCTAAGAACCTAGCAAATGCAATATCACTGGTAGATAATAAACACACATGCGACCATTTAGATGATACATATATCAGAACCATAAAATAACGAAATGGTCCACATGATATAAATAGATCCACATATAACTCCATGAATACGTTGTAGGAAGTTGGGAGATTCTACACCTACCTTCAGTGTAGATGGTCTCACAAGCAACTTTCCTTTTGAACAAACAGCACATAAGTGATCTTTAGGTAAAAGAAACTTTTGATTTTTTAATGAATGTCCATTTTTATTTTCAATTATTCTACACATCATGATAGAACCTGGGTGACTAAGGCGATTATGCCAAAATATAGATTCCTTTCAATCAGGGCAATCCTGGTGCATCACAATATATGTTTCAATCTATTTTATACTCACATAGTATAAACTCGAAAAGAAAGCAACAAAATTTTATAGTACAAGTTTCTGGCTTGAAATGATATAAGTAATATATAGGTAATATTTATTACATTCTCTTCCCGACTTAAAATGATATCCATTTTGACGAATATCTTTTAAACTCAATAAGTTTCTTTTTGACTTATGTGAGTACAATGTCTCCTTAATATATATTTTTGTCGCTCTAGACAATATAATATTAACTCTTCCGGAGCCTTCAACTATGTTTGATGTACCTAAGATGATAACAAAAATTTTAACTTCAAGCAATGTTAAATCTAAGAAATGTTTTCTATGTTGAAATATAGAATATGTTATTGTACTATCAATCAAACACATATATTCGTCGACCATATTTCTAAAGAAAAGAAAATAACTTGCATCACATATGAATCTAAAAATATCCTATAGATAAATATTAGATTGTATATAAATATAATAAAAGTATAAACTTGTCAAGTCCAGGACTAGTGGTCGAGTGGTGGTGAGATCCAATAAAATATAAAATATGAAATATAAAATATGAAAGAAGGTCGGAGGATCGAAAGCCACAATCGCTAGTTCCGAGTTTTTTATTTTCATTTTTTAAAGTAAACTTATTAAATGAATATTTATAAAATAATGAATTTTCTTGCTTGTCATAAAATAATTTTAATTCTTCATGAAGGTAGGTGAAGGAAAATCACTGTTTTAGTCCGATTCTGCGAGAATTCGGTATTTCTATCTTTAATGATTTTCTCAAGCCCACAGCTTCTCGATGAGTCTTGGCATCAACAATTCGTGATAAATAATTTCTTTCAAAAATATCAAGTGTCGTAAACTCTAGACTTCTTAAATTTTACATAATGAAAATATTATAATAAATTTAAGAAAATATAGATATGAGATATTGCTTACTTACAACTTGAAAAGCTTGCTTTCGGTACAACGGCTGAGACTCTAGCTGATAACGTATTGACATTACTTATAGTAGTTGTATGATTATATTAATATAATCAAATAGAAGAGAGATTTTCAGAGAATTTTCTTAAACTCATAGAACTTCCTTCACTTTCTTATTGGAAATAAAAATTACATAACGTACATATATATAAGAGATTGATACATCATCTTCACAATAATATTAGTGGTGGATTATCCATATTAATGAGGATATTGCAATGGTAGGTCATAACAATAATATCAATGATCAATTATCCATATTAATGACGATATTTCATTCCTAACACATCTCAACTATTTTTAATTTTACAGAACGGTGAGTGAATAAATTTCACATCATTCACGCTGCTCAATTTTTTTTTTTTTACTTTATTAAATGAAAAATAGTTTAACCTCATGAGCCGCGAGAATTCCAAATTCTAAAATTCGTAGGGCCCGAGGAATTGCATGGTTGGATGAAGGAAGAATTGGGCTCCACCTGAATTTCTTTTTTTCTTTTTTTTTTATCAATGTTGAATACTGTTTATAACTAAAAGTCAAAGTGACTAAAATAATAATAAAAAAAGAAACCAGAAGAATATATTAATAAATTATTTACATAATTTGTTTTTAAAAGAAATCGATGTTCACCTAATTACCTTACCTGTCTTTAGACGAGACAATTTTCATGTAGCGTGATGGCATCGCCCCAACCGCTCTTTCTCTCAGGCCCTCTCGCAAAATAATTTGAAGGCGAAGCCTCTCTCACCTCGTAAAAGGAAGAAGAAAACAGATCTCTGTCTGTATTCTCCAAGTTCTCGCAGGTATGCATCTCCTTCAATCGTATTTTTTCACCATATTAATTCGATAGTGCTGAGCATTCTCATATAACTGTCTATGCTGAAACCAGTTTTGTTATTGGTGCCATTTTCTCTTTTTAATTTCTGTGAATCTTTCACCAGCATTTTTAGGTTATTTTGTTTTTTTAACAAGTTCGTGATTCTAGGAATTAGTTTTATTTTTTAAGATTGCCTCAAGCATTATTCATTTTAGTGTCTGATGTAGTTTTATCTGTTTTTTGCTGCTAAGTTTATTTTTTTTCCCGATTTTATTTTTCTTGTTTGATCCTTTCTACGTCTCTGGTAGTCGAAAATGCGTATTTTGATTTGATATTGAATTGGGTGTTATTAGTTGGGTTGTGGGGAGATGTTTTGGGACAAGAGAAGCTAGATTACCATAATGGGTCTGTTTTAATTACCTAATATAAGCATCACTGCAGTGGTCTTTCCTCTTTTTGTGAACAATAGGGTTTCTGCTTTTTTACGAATTGCTTCTGATTTTAGTAAAGCATATGTTGGGTGTTTTGGTTTGGGGATTATAGCTTAATGAGTTACTTTCTATCTATCTTTTGATGGGTTGGCGTGTGCTTGGATCACTAATATGTTTTAGCAATCATTTGGGTTCATTAAGCTTCGGGAGAGTACCAATGGTTTTTCATCTTACTATGTAAGGTCTACCTAGTCTTAAAGTTAGCCCATTACTGAGCAAATGATGTTTAAATCTTACATCAATTATCTTATTATGATATGAACTTTCAAGTTATAATGTCCTGCACCTAATTTTTTTTAGTATGAACATATCATCATTGTGTGTAAGGTTCAACTAAGCTTCATTGGTCAATTTCTTGTGTCCATTGATGTTTAAGGTCACGATTTAGAGAAAGCATGTTAGCTTTATTTTTGGGTTTGATATATTTTTGTCTTTGAGTTTTGATAGGGATATTTTATTACTCTGCCTTTGTTGCTTTTTATCTACTTTTTTTAGCAAGGAGGAGAATTATGCTAGGTTGTGGCACTAAATTTTTTAGTTGGAATACTAACTTCCATTGTGCGTGAGGTTCAACTATGCTTTATCAGTCAATTTCTTGTGTCCATTGATGTTTAAGGTCACGATTTAGACAAAGCATGTTAGCTTTTATTTTTGGGTTTGATATATTTGTCTTTGAGCTTTGATAGGGATATTTTATCTCTGCCTTTGTTGCCTTTTATCTACTTTTTTTAGCAAGGAGGAGAGGTTGTGGCACTAAATTTTTTAGTTGGAATACGAAATTCCCATTGTGCGTAAGGTTCAACTAAGCTTTATCAGTCAATTTCTTGTGTCCATTGATGTTTATGGTCACGATTTAGAGAAAGCATGTTAGCTTTTATTTTTTGGCTTGATATATTTGTCTTTGAGCTTTGATAGGGATATTTTATTACTCTGCCTTTGTTGCTTTTTATCGACTTTTTTCATAGCATGGAGAAGAATTATGCTAGGTTGTGGCAAGTATTGCAACTCTTGATCAGACTGTGAAATTCCTAATGTTGTATTGTAATGAGATGTTGATGTTGCTTAATACCCTTGTAGAGTCAAAGGTTTTTGTTCTTTCTAGTTCTGCTTATATGAGAATCTGAATGCAATCAGTGTCTAATCCATGATGAAAAATCTTGACGACCTTGTGAAATGCAGAGCAGCCATTGAGGATATAAGAGAAGGAACAACAGAAGGTACATATGGTGTAATGGCCAGCGAGAGGGAAGCATTTGATCTTTCAGGGCCCTTACATCTAACTGCTATCAACTGGTAAGAGCTTTCATTGACCATGTTGTACCTTGAGAGAAAACTGAAAATGAAAGGTAGTTACTCTTTTAAAATTGAAACATATAATTCATTTTGGAGCCAGGAAAATCTGAGGCTTGAAGTCTAATTAGGAATCAACCTAATAATTTATGGAGTCTGATCAAGTTGCTTGATTTTCTGTAATCTGCATGTAGAAGAAAAAAATGGTGGCACTTCAAGGAGTTCACTGAGATTGCTAGTTGCATATTTATTACTTCTGCTTATTAAATGTCATCATGTGATATGTTTGTTCACAAGAACCACATTCCTACACTATTACTTTCCGGCCATTGTTTACTTCATCATTCTATCGCTGAATTGATCTGTTACTTATAAATGTGATACACAAGTACATTATGTATTTTCCTTATCATTACTTCTGCTTATTACGTGTCCTCATGTGATTTTTTTTTTGGGTGACCGAGGAGGCAAGGAACCACCCAGCCCAGCATTATTAAGTACATTGGCAAAATAAATGGCACCTGAACTTGTATTAATGATCCAAATTCTGAGTTAGCAATGGAAATTAACCTTTCATAAATCATAACAATATATTCCATACTCGGGTGAAATTTCTCTGAATATTGAGTTCATGTTGTTTACGATTGCCAAGCAATAATCTGCATCAAGAAATTTTTTATTTCTGGCACTGGTGGTCTTTTCCAGCACAGGACATGTGTATGTCAACGTATTTTTCCAGCACCGATAGATAAATGTTTCACTTGTATTTTTCGACTCTGGGTTGTAGCTTTCTATTTATTTAAATTTTGTATGATCTCACCTTCAACTCTCGTCCCTTAGATCTTGTCTTTCTTTCTTTTCTCATTTCTCTTTTTTCCGCACCAGACTTTTTGTGCGTACGTACTCATGTATATAGCTGTTTGAGGTGGTTTATTATGTTGTATTGCTGTCTGCTATTTTTGTGTAGGACTGATGAAACTCATCGAAGGTCCGTTGCCGCCAGTTTGGTTCAGGGTGTCTACATTGTTGAGCGAGATCGCCAGCAGAAACGCGAAGGTCCTGAAGCCCTTGCTTCACCTTGGTGGGAATTTTTCCATTTTAAGTTGCTACGACACCTAGTGGATGATGCCGACTTCTGCATTTTTGGTGCAATTTATGAATTTAAACCTCCATCATCTCATAGTGAAATCGCAACAAAAGGAACACCAAAATATGTGATTGCCTTTCGTGGCACCTTAACAAAGCCAGACTCCTTTTCAAGGGACATTGAGTTAGATATCCACTTGATTCGAAATGGACTCCACTGCACGTCTCGCTTTGAGATTGCTATGCAAGCAGTGCGAAACATGGTCGCTGCTGTTGGCTGTTCAAATGTCTGGTTAGCTGGTCATTCCTTGGGGGCAGCCATGGCAATGCTAGCTGGAAAGACCATGGCCAAGACTGGGATCTTTGTTGAATCTTTTCTCTATAATCCGCCATTCTTTTCTGCTCCAATTGAGAGAATTAAAGATAAGAAAGTAAAACATGGGATCCGTATTGCTGCTAGTGTGATCACAGCAGGACTTGCTATTGCAAATGCCAATAAGAACCCACGAAGTCATCAGTCCAATGATCAATTTACCACTCTCTCTGCATGGGTTCCAGGTTTATTTATCAATCCAGCAGATCATATATGCTCTGAATACATCGGATACTTTGAACACAGGAAGAAGATGAAGGAGATTGGAGCAGGAAGTATTGAAAAGTTGGCAACACAGAACTCACTCACATCTCTACTTATGAACGTGGTCGGGAAGCAGCCTCAGGACCAAGAGCCACTACACCTCATTCCTTCTGCAAATCTTACTGTCAATTTAACCCCTTCAAGGGACCTCAAGGAAGCTCATGGAATTCACCAATGGTGGAGTCCTGACATGCACTTTGAATCCAAGCTCTACAGGTACATGTAGATTTTTTTGGTGCATTATTGATGTTTTGTGTGATTGGTTTGGAGGAATTACTTGGCTTGCATTGTCGCTTTTTTTCTTCTTCATTGCAACTCATTATGGAACACAAAACCCTATCCTTGTATAATCTTCTGCTGTTGGTCAAAGTGAAATGTGTTTTTTAACTGATAACGACACCAGACAGCTGACACGAGCCTAGCTCGGATCATGTGAAATGGTTTATTGGATGTACACAATTGATTTTTGATGGAGTTGGCATGCATTTTGAGCTCTCTATAGTGTAGTGTTGGTTTAAACATTTCTAGTTTTCTTAATCTCTGAGAGGGCAAATTAGTGTACAGAACCAGTATATAACTAAATGGGGAGTCACGTTTTCAATGAAAAACACACTTGTTTTTTGTCTTTTTTTTAAAACACGAAAAACAAAAAGTTAGTTGTAAATACGAAATTAAAAATAAGAAGGTGTTTTCCAAAAATAGATAAACAAAACTATCCCTTTTAAGTTGGGAAATATTCATGCATCAAAAGCTTATCATATTTATTTATCAGAAACAGAAAAATAAAAAAAGAGTCAAGCAGACCCCAATCCCTAGGAAGTGGGCAATAAAGGATGGTGATCCCTGCCTGGACACTGCAGACTTCATAGGCTCCACTTGGCCCCACTTTCAATGCCATCAAAAGAAGACAAAAGATGAACATTCACAGTCTTCACTCACTTTCAATTTATCACTGTTCAACTCAGATCACATCCGGTGAAGAAACATTACCAGTTCAGTTTCTTATCATTGGCTATAAATCCTATTAATTCGTATAAATCTTCATTAATCCAAAGCACTTTTTTGAAAGAAAAGAAAACCTGTAAACTGGATTTGTGTTTAATAGATACTAATTACAGCATCAAATCTTTGCTTCCACTTCAATTAATCCCCACAAACAAAAACACAAAAGAAACAGATGCTTCTTCTCTTCCTCTACTATCCAACAATCATATCTGCATTAAGTAATAAGTAGCACTTAATTAGTCTCTAATTCATAAATTAATACGATAAACTACAACATGCAAATCCCAGAACTACAAGAAACTAAACCTGCCTGAACAACTCATTTTTACACTTAATTCAACAATTTGGGTTAAAATATTGAAGACCCAGAATGTTAAAAACTGTAATTACCTAGACTTTGAAGCAAAAAATCAGAATTAATTACTATCTATCAGCACTGGAAGCCAAGAACAGATCCGTCACTCACAGCAATGGTGACTCTACATCCAGTTTTAGCCTCAACATGGTGCGTGAAGACGTGTAGGACCCGAACCCGACCCGCCATTTCCAACCTCGACTCGATCTCGATGCCGGGTCCCAATCTGTGCCCGTTAATCCCAGCTCCCAACTCTTCAGGGAAATTGGGCACCGGATTTACAGTTGCTGCAGCAGCGGCATCGGCGGAGGATGAGCTGGAGAGAGGGAAGGACTGGACGGAGAAAGTGGCAGCCATTAAGGAGGTCCGACCTGCTTCAATCTTCCCGGCAGGTATGAACATGAACCCAACTTGAGAACCCGAATAGAGGAGCTGGAGCGAGCTGTCGTAGTGGGAGAAAGCGGCGCGGTTGGGGTTTTCAACGGAGACGTATTGGGAGAAAGTGAAGTTAACGGTTTTGTTGGAGACGGAGAACGACGGGAGTTGGACGGCGGTAACGGAGATTTTGGGTTCTTTAGGCTTAAAGACGGTGAAGTAGACTATGAGAAGAACAATCACTATAAAGATCAAGAAAATTGTAGCTACAAC
This sequence comes from Euonymus europaeus, assembly GCA_963580455.1. Classification (NCBI taxonomy): domain Eukaryota; kingdom Viridiplantae; phylum Streptophyta; class Magnoliopsida; order Celastrales; family Celastraceae; genus Euonymus; species Euonymus europaeus. The sequence goes on along the minus strand of OY756957.1, from coordinate 7,010,012 downwards.
GCATGATGCCAGATTTGTACGGCCTGATGGAGGTCTCTTGTGCTTCACCATTTTCACACAGAGAGAGAGAGAAGAGAGAAGGCGGATGTGAGTGAGTTGAGTATGACGCCTCTGTGTGTGTCGGAAAGCAGAGACTTTTTTGTGTTCATGCTTTTGTTGGATTTATATTTATTTGATATTTTATATATAAATTATTTTTTTAATATTGTATCAGAACCTTATCAATCCACGATCAAGGATACTGATGAATAGTTAAAAATAAAAATTTATACTTTCTAATTCAAATTATAAAAAAAAATACATTATATGTGAATTGGCACCGTCTCATTAATTATTTTATATAACATCGATGTATAACATGACTTGTTAAGACCATTGAATAATTACTCATGCGACTAATGATGGAAGAAAGTTTGAGAAACGAGTATTGAAGATAACTAAAATTTAAATAAAAATGTCAAGATTATGATAAACATATACAAAGCTCTTGAGAGCAACTCCAATGAGAATACTAAATGAGGTGCTATATGATTTTAACTATCAAAATAGCACCTCAAACTCAAAAATAATCACTCCAAGAAAAGTTTGAGAAACGATTATTGTGGATCATTAAAATATAAATACAAACACCAAGATTAGGATAAGCATATACAAAGTTCTTAAGAGTAACTCGAATGAGAGTGTTAAACGAGGTGATTATTGTGGATCATTAAAATATAAATACAAACACCAAGATTAGGATAAGCATATACAAAGCTCTTAAGAGTAACTCGAATGAGAGTGTTAAACGAGGTGATTATTGTGGATCATTAAAATATAAATACAAACACCAAGATTAGGATAAGCATATATAAAGCTCTTAAGAGTAACTCGAATGAGAGTGTTAAACGAGGTGCTATGTGATTTTAACTATTAAAATAGCATCTTAAATCTCAAAAATAATCACTTCAAGAAAAGCGCTAAATGAGATGCTAAAAAAAAATTTCAAGTGGCGGAATGATATATATCATTCGAGATTTTCTACTCACAGTATTTTGATGTAAATTTAATTATAAATATTTGATAAATTGTGTTAGAGCTCATCAGTTCTCTTTTGCGGAAGAGAACCTTTTTTGGCTAATTGAAAGGCTCTCATCTTATATGTTATATATGATTGATGATTGAGATGAAAGTTATTTCTCTCTCCTTGATTCCATTTTCAATTTTTTTTTTCGGCCGATCAAGGGATGAGTTAGGTTGAGCATATTCCAATCTAAATACGAAATGTACATTGGTGTTCAAAATTTATGGGATTTTGAATGTGGTGAAAAATCCCGATTTCGGCGAATGGGATGAAGAAGGGAGATGGGATAAAAGAGAATGAAAGGATGAAAGTGAGAGAAACGAGATTAAGGAGAGAAAATGAGTCGACATCTTAACAGTTAATCAAATTCAACGATTCATATGAAAATTCGCAACATAATATATTGGTGTCCGGATTAGATAATTTTTAATTAAAGATGATTGACAATATATGTTGATCTTCAACTTCGATTTCCATTTGCGGAGTTTGGAAGCCAATTATGACAAAACAATTTTTTTGTGAAGAGATATGGCAAAAAATGTCAAGCCAGTTAGGAAAGTGACAAATCAAGATTCTCTTCACATGCTCAATCGATGCTTAATGTCAGAACTCAGAAAAAAAAAACCCACCAAAACTTCTTTCCTATGGCAGCCTAAAGCAATCATGTAACCAAGGACTCCCATTACTCACTCTGAATAATTATAATTCAATGCTGGAACATTAATTAAGCAATCATTAATGATAATGGCTTCTCAAGGGTTAATAATAATTTTTGGGTGCATCGATCTAAATACAGATGCTTAGATTACTAAGTAAATCTTTATACAATAGCCTTTGAGAATAAACTCAAAAATCTTATAGAAAATGGTATAAGTGGTCAGCCCTTCTATTATTTCCCTATGGGTGCTTATAAAGCCAATAATAACGGAGCCTTTGTTTTATTTTTTATTTATATATACATATGTATACACGAAATCGGTTTACAATTTTTTATAATTTTTTTTTTAAAAAAAAAGCGAAAAGGGGCTGCTGCCAGCAAAGGTTGACTTGAATCTTATCATTTTGCATATGAAGACGATTACCCAAACAAATGTGTAGCATTGAGATAAAAGTATAATGATACCATATGAATCTGAATCCAAATTTATGGTACATTGAGATACATTTGATAATGTACATATTCGGTTATAAAATTGAAAATTTTGTTCATAACTTATGGCTCATTGTGCTGCACATTCATATATGTACCTGTCTCGTTCCATCATAATGGGTAGCATTGGCGAATCTGAGACCAAAGACACCTCCACAAAGTGATTTTGATTGATAAATATTACACATATCAAACACCTTTTTTTGTGGAGGTTGTGATGGGATAGAGCGCAAAGGTAAGAATGCACGTGATGCACTATGAACTACTAATTAAGATGAAAGCAATGTGCCGCATGATGCAATTACGTATCTCATGTCAGGCATAGTCATCCAGTGATGTGATGGTGTAGACGTCTCTATCTCAAAAAATATTTGTGCTTCTCTTATTGCAATCACTCTATCATATAAAGATGCATACTCATCTATGATACCTTGTCTCAAAAATAAAGAAGAAATAAATGAATATATAAAAGTAGTAAACTAAAATAAATTAGGATTATTTAGTGATAAGTCATTTATATAGACTTTATATTTCATTTAGTCTTTTTGAAAATTTTGTAGCCCAATACATCCTCAATTATTTGAAGCTTAGTTCAATAAGGACAACTTTAAATTTTAACCTCAATTAATGACAATTTTACCTTGGCCTCATTTAAACATATCCTTATTTTTATGAGTATATGATTGCTCTTTATTTTAAAAAATAGTTATTATAATAAAATAAATATAAATACAATCCAAGAAAGTCATGTGAAACTAATATTTTCACTTTTAATGAATCAAAGTGAAGAGTCGGTCAATCAAATTTTTTTTCTTTCCCGAAAATCAAGTGCACGAGCTCACATGTACAAAATTTACTTGACTTAGTAACTTGTGCGTATGCATTAAAATCTTTGAATCACTATATTATCGAAATTAACAATGAAACATTTGTGCATCAACAAAACATTATCCAATATAAATGTCAATTTTTATTACATGGTTCACTGACAACCAAAACCAATAACTTATGAAAATAATATCATAATAAAACTCAATTCATATTTCGAACAAAACCAATAACAACTACACGATCAAAGCGTCACGTAAGTCATTTGCTTGCCCGTTTTGGAGAAACTCTGCCTAGATGACGAGACTGTAACAAAAATGAATGTTGAGTGGGGTAAAATCAAGATTAGAACTACTGAATAAGTGGTGGGGATCCAGGGTTCGTGCCCTTGAATTTTTTTTGGGGTTATGTATAGGTCGCTTATTAAAAAAACACGGTTTCAAAATAAAATGTTATATTATAAAAATTATACCCATAAATTGCTCAATAATTATAATTGTAATCTACGAGCTCTCATATTTTGGTAATATTGCAAAATAATTTCATTATGAATTTGACTAAACATTTCTTTCATAACTAGACAATTATTGAACCATTTATTCAGCCACATATTTAAAATCATATGGGTTTCCTAGATATAATTACTAAAAAAAATATAAATCATCCAGACAACATATTTAGTTCATGGGCTAAGGGGTCATGGAAAGGATGCTAGCAAAAACAAGTTTTTATACAAAAAATTAATACTAAAATAAAATCAGTGGGAGTGAGGGGGGTGTGCCTGTCATGTATAAATATTCGAAAGATATTTTTGGACTTAGTAAAAACTATATAATATTCTCCATTATCTAAACCACTTCCTATATTTCTATAAAACCTCACATTATCTTGAGATATTCTTTCCGTAAAAATCTCTCTTTTATCTCAACAACTTTTAATCTCATGTGTATAAGAGAAAGAATAATCACATTGAGAAGTACACACTATTTTCTTATATATTTGGCCGATAGAGTTAAAAGCATTGGTTGTTCTTGTTACTTGAGTCTTTGTGTGCACAGGGACTTAGAAGGTTTGTTGTATCCTAGGATGTAGTCATCACAACCTATTACACCGAGTTCCTTCTCTGAGAGGTAGAATCTATCTTCAAGGACAACTATTGCGTCTTAGACATTGTGTTGTTTGTAGAACTGTAGATCATCAATTTTAGCCAACAGGAGCTACCCTTGATGAGTGCTTGTTCTACCACTACTTATTTAAAACATTTCATCCTTCGGTGATGAATATGAAACATTGAAAAATTTTTGGTGTCAAAAAACAAGTATTGTTATGCCCAAAGCTCAACCACAAACGTATACTTCTTACATTTATTGGAAGCAGATTCTACACACAGTATTATATGAAGGTGAATTCTGCGAACATCTGATATGTCCTGACCACAACTGATATGAGAGTTTTGTGCATAAAAATTGTTCACCTTTTTAATGTTGGGTTATCAAACCTTTTATTGGGCCTTCCAATTGGGTTTTCCTAATATCAAGACAAATTAAGAAGAGTAGTGGTAAATAGTCCAATAGAACCCAAATATACATGACATTAATGACACAACAAATGACATGAAAAGTTGAAATATTATTATTTTTTGAGACAAAAATATTCTTTCTTCATTAAACCCAACCCTGAATGAAATTTCAAAATGTTTATAATTTAAAATACATGTTAAAATTTGAAAAGAATTACATATCTGAAATGAACGAGTAAAACTCTTTTCAACAAAATCCATCATCGATGAATTTTATTTACATTGTGGATACATAAAAAAAATAAAGCGCATTTTTACTAATTTTATTATTTTTATCAATGATATATATATTGTAGTGCTCGCTCGTGAGTTTTTGACTTACGAGCGTTCACCACTACTTCACAAATTTTAGACTTGTGGGGGACCAAAATAGTGGGTCCTACAAGGAAAACACTTTGTTATTTATTTGATACTCCGTTATGTTCTAATATATATTGACGATAAAATTATAAAATTTCACATATATTGATCAAATATATTATTTTTTATGTATAATATGTGTGATACAGTCAGTCTCCTGTACGCTGAACCGTTAATAGACATATTTGCGGGTCTTTAATCCTGACCCTCCATTCTTACTCAAATAGATCGGACCACTTGATTCATTTTACGGAACATCTCCTCCTTCACAGCTCATCTATTCTAGAGATAGCAAATGTGTCCGAATCCGTGGATTTTCGATCTGATCCGATCAAACAGTAGAAAAAATCCGTTGACTGGATAATGGATATGGATAAAATCTGAATTTTTTGAATGGATATGGATTTAGGCATATCCGATCCGAAACTCATATCCGACCCGACCCGAATGTGCGGATATTCGATCCGATTTGATTTTACCTGACACACGCACATATATAATATAGTCCATATACAATTACGTAATTGACAATTAATGTCATTAATATATTTATATACATATTATAATTGTCAATATAGATTTTTTTAATATGAATTAATTGTAATTTGTAATAACACTATATAATAGAATATGATCTCATATTACTAATTCAAATATTCAATTGACTTATTTTTTTAAAACCCTAATTAGTAAAGTTAGTACTGAATACTAAAAACATAATAATGTAAACCCTAAACCTAACAATAACATTATAAATTAACACGTGACAAATGATAGCATTGTCATCAACTTTTATGAAGATGAAGTCTACCAAACTTTATTGAAGATGTTATTCATTTTGAATTTGTCAGTTGGTGTAATCGTTTTGATTGTGACGTTTTATAGACTTTACACTTTGATTTTAGAAAACTTTTTATGTTGCTAGATGATTTTTGATATTATTTACACTTTAGACTTTGGTTTATATTCCTAGATTCATGAATCATGAAGTTCTAATTAGTGTCATAAGCTAGCAAAATATATGTCGGCGTGTTATATGGATAAATCCGATATCCATGGAGAATATCCGAAATCCGATGGATAGGATATGGATTTAGATTTTTTTATCCGCAGTATATGGATACATTATTTTTATTTAGGATCGGATATGGATTTTGAAAAATCCGATCCAAATCCGATCCGATGCCATCCCTAATCTATTCCACATCTCCTCTGCGCATCTAAGCCCCCTCCGCCTAGCCTCTCCTCTACACACCATCATGTTGCACCTCCTCCGGCGAAGCCAACGAACCAACGAAGAACAATGTTGTATCAAAAAATTACACTACCATACACAAGAACAATGAACAATCTAAACATAGAGTCACCTTAAAAAAATTGATTTGATAATAGGCATTAGTAAAAATTGCCCTCAAGAGCAGCAGTGAAAAATCATGGCAATTTAAGCACTAAACTGCAATGCCCAAACTGAAATAGGAAAAAAATCAAGCACAAACAATTACCGAGCATCACCCAAGCTCCTTTAGCAACAAATTTTCTTTCAAATTTCTCCAAAAACTTCAAATGAGTTGATGAGTTCATGAGCTGAAATTACCAGAAATTATTGAGCTCAAATCAGAAAACATAATCCTCTCCCTCTACTATCTTAGGAAATCCTCTCATTTGTTCTCTCTCAATAAACCACCAGGAAAAGGAAAAATAAAAACCTCTAGTTCGATGGCCTTCACCGGAAGAGGTGCGGCTTGGCGGAGGAGCTACTGGTTCGATGGGCTTCACCGGAAGTTCATCTTCTTGGGCGGAGGAGCTGCAGCTTTGCTGGTTCGATGACCTTCGTCGTCTTGGGCGGAGGAGCCGCTGGTTCTATGGGCTTCGACGGACGGAGGAGTAGCTGTTTCGTGGGTCTTCACCGGAGGTTCGTCGTCTTGGGCAGAGGAGCCACTAGCATGATGGGCAAACAGAGCAGGTGCGGCGTGGAGAATGGAGATGGCAGAAGATGATATGTCGAGATGTTTACATTACGGAGCCTAATTCCGAAATACACCTCCTCCGTCCGATTTGTCCATCACAAAATGGAAAATCAAGATTAAAAGGCCGCAAATAACTCTCTTTGCGGTTTTGAGCATGTTAGAGTATTCCATGTGTGATATATGAGCAACAATGTTTAATGACATTGATTTAAATAACAATCAATTTCGTATCAGTCATGTCATTATCTCCTGGAGTCAAGTCTCTAGAACAACAAAAATCATAGACTAAAAGAGAACAAATGACCGACCACATGTTCCCAAAACTTGGGCTAAAAGTTAATAGATTAAAAGTAAGCCTTGCACGTGCCTCTGTGAACTTTCTGCTCCGCCAATGCAATGTAATTTTTGATCACCTGTTCTCTTTCTTTTGTTTGCGTCTTCTCTTTCTCTCTCGGTAAGAAAAATTGAATGCTGTCTGTGCAACCCAGCGATTTAAAAGCCAGAAATTCCAAAATCAAAAAAAACAAAAAAATGACGAGAATCAAATCAAACAAATAGAAATAAAACCAAAAAAGAAAAAAAAAATCTAAAGAAATGGAGTTGGAAAGAAAGAGCTAACAGATGTGGAGATCTCGTCAGCTTCATTCTGTATAGCGTCGCTCATGTCGGCAGTCCTGATGGTAACTATTTTTGCAGCGTTAGTAGCCATATTGGCCACACAGAAGTTTTCTGGTCATTGGAGTTGGGTCTCACAATCATTGCTCCAATGTCGCTTACCTTTGTCATCTCCATTTGTGTGTTTTGGAGTGGAATGAGAGGGTATAATGGTACACTAAACATGAAAAAGAAAAATTGAAGTTTTTAATTTTTTAATTTTATTTCAAGTTGACATACTTACCTGGGGAGCTACCTAAACTTTGGCTCTGTTGAGTCCTAAAATTTTTTGTTTGGTTGCAAGTATCAGAGTATAATCTCGTATAAATGATAATGTCAGAATATGTCGATAATGTATCTGACACATTATAAAATTTAAAAAATATAAAAGTTGTATGAGCCTGGGCCATGTACGTGCAATACAAGGGCTGGGCGTGAGAGGCCTAAAAGCAAGCTATTTTCACGGTCCATATTGGAGATTAAACTAGTAAAGCAAGTACTTGTGCTGATATTCTAGTCGAGGGGTGCAAGCCATGGCGATTCAACGGAGTAGTTGGAAGGTTTTGACTTTTGACGGTGCGGGGTGCATTGAACCCAAGAGTTTTAGGTTGCATCCTAATGAAACGTCATTTTTTTTAATAGCTACAACAAACTCACTTGGACTAATGTATTATAAGTGAGTCGCGCTATTCACAAATGAGTTCCAACTCGCTACACGGTCGGCACACACTTTTAAAAGAAAATTAAGTTTAAAAAATTATGTTTATATAAAATTATTTTAAAACCTGTTTACCTTTTGCATCCATATTTTATCTTAATATAATTAAAATAATTAATCTGATTAATTCTAATTCTTTTAATTAAATTCTTTTACGAATGAAACACTAATCTAATATGATCTGATTTCTATGCATATATTTCAAACGAAACTCCAATCTGATTTTGTTGGTTACTACATTCTAAGTGATACAACTGTGACATTCATGGGACAATGTTTTTTGAACGAGTAACTCTGCTCGATGTGTTTAGCCTCTAAGAGTAAAAAATCAATGTGAACTCTAACCTTTTCGTTGTATCAAACAGTTTTAGTGAACGAGAATGATGATGAGTCATATTTGATTAAAATGATCTCCCATATACCATTGAACAGAGGCAGATGCTTTCAAAGGAATGTTCATTGAAAATGTTTGTCATGGTGAGACTCATCTTGCTTGTTGTGAAGCGGAGGGTATTTTAGGGAATGAAGTGTTATATAATTACTATGTATTTAAAGAGTAATTTGAGAATGTCAATGTATGTGTTAAAAACTATTTTGGAGTGTGTTAAATAGGTGTGTGCAGTGAGTCAAAACTCTAAGCAGCTCTAGGCATAACAACGATCGGGTACCTTTTCGATTAAGAAATATTAAAACCATTTTCAAATCTTATAAGAGCGATTTTCGAATTTTAAATCGATCGAATACCCTGTAGATTATGTTGGGTCAGTTTTTTTCCCATGCTTAAGCTACTCCCATGTATGAACATGTTTTGAGCCGCTCTTCAAGCTGCAAAGACAACTCTGTAAAAGCTATAAAAATAAATATTATTGACTGAACCTTCTGGCCATTGTCATAATACAAACAGAAGCCTTGGGGTTGACAGAACCAGAAGAGAGAGCTTCAGGCTAGTAGCACTAATAATAAGCCATCCGCATTCTGTACAATCTGCAGTCCATCAAAAAATGGACTGCCACTTGATTACTTAATACAAAATACATATGCATCTATATGTATATCAATTAGATGAATTATTCTGTGATATTCTCAAGTCGGGAATCCATGATCAGCGAAACCGCTTCAAGAAATGCAGTTTCGGTCATGCCAGGAAGCATGGAATCCTCAGCTTCACGAACGATCCCCTCGATAACAGATTCTTGGTTCATAGTTTTCCTACACAGGATGCTACCGATTGCAAATGGAGTGAGACCTTTCTCTACCCCTTTCTTCAGAAGCATGGTTGATATACGGAGTGTCCGGGCACACTTCAAAGGAACATCCCAGCCATAATACTTCAGAATTGCAATATCTTGCTCAGCATCTAGCGACTTTATGTAGTCAATGGTGCTAGCAGAGTAAGGCTGGCGGGCTTGTGGCCAGTAAAGCCAATCAAAAGTACAGTCTTCGAACTGCAAACATTTGAAGATGCGTCAGTTTTGAATGTACATGATTTACTAACATGCATCGTAGACTATGAATTTTACAACCATTGACCTCTCGTATATTCTGAAGTACGGCAAGACGACATAACAAAGGGATGGCAAGCAATCTGATGCGAACATCAAATGGACCAAAATCCGGTGAAATGTTATCGACCTTCGAAGGGGAAACTTCTTGGCCAACTATATATAAGCCGCCCATTTTTATCATGTGGGATCACACAATTCAACCTAGAATTTGAATCCCATATAATTGATAGACAGAATGCAGCTTTTGTGTCTAACCTAATTACAATATCAGTTTGATATCTTAATTCTTGGTACCCTGACCAGATCACAAGATTTTAGGCCTCGACAGAACTCATCATATTTCTCCCGTGTGAATTGTCAACCTATGAATCTTTCAAGTATCAATAAAACGGGCATTTTTTTATAGAAAGTGACCATTAGCCACGACTATGTATAAGTACTTCTCTTAAAAAATGAGCAATTGATGAATAAAGTTTGAAAATGACTCGATTTAGCGTAAACAGAACACCGAAAACACTTACATTCTCAGGGAGGCAATAGCCATGATCAATGGGAATCAGCACAGACCGACCCTCCTCCCCTTCTCCAATCAATATATTCCCCGAATGCCTATCCGCATTGGCCATTCTTATATCAAACACACTGATCTTGTGCACCTCTTCCTTAGGGAAAGCACCAGGGCCTATGTCCTCGCAACTCCCACTGTTCTTCACAAACATCTGCAAGGATCCAATCTTTACATTCTTCGAAGAGTACTCAAACCCTTCAGGGTGGTTGAATCCTGCGTGCAGACATCGAACCATGGTGGTTGGAGGTACACCAGCAAACCCCATCACCTCACCGGTTAATCCACGAGGTCCAGTCCTAGGATGATCCAATATATATGCAGCTACTTCCCTCAATGCTCCTTCTCCTACAACTGTTCCCCTCTTCAACCCTTCACCATCTGACGAAACTGGCAGGTCGTGAGGGTTGTTCAAAGCATTAGGCTCCTCATCAATTGGCTTGAACACCGAAACAAAGTTCTCACCCATTGAATCTTGCATCAAATAAGTCCCTCCTGTTCCTTCTGATGATCGGATTGGTGTATTTCCCTTCTCCAGTCCATCAAATGTTGAATTGATCATATCCCAAATCACTGAATCAAATTCCAACTTTGGATTAATAATTACTGGTTCCAACCAGAAATCTCTCAATCTAGGATTCGAAATAGGGTTCGGATATGGAGTCAGAACTTGAAGCTCCTTCTTGGGCTGATCCTCTTCCTTTCCATTCGAATTTTCAGCCACAACAGAGAGCTCAAAGTCTTTCTCAACAGGTTTTCCCCTAACTTTAGCCGATTTTTGAGCCAACAAATGAATCACAGCATCACCATCTTTAAGGATATCAGCAATGGTTCTCTGGTCATCATCTTCGTCAACTCTTTCACCATCGCAGAAGATCTCCTGATGCTCAACGTCAACAAACCCTTTTCCCTCTTTCGCTATTCTTTGCTTCAAGTACTTCACATTCCGGTACCGGTCAATCTGGAGCTCGAACTCCTTGCCACTGACGGTTCTCACGGTAATCAACAACAGATCTGAAAGTTTCAAGACCAGGTGAAGAACATTGCCTCCGGCTATACCGTAATCCTTGACTAACGAATCGTTCCGCGCCAGCTCTCTGCCTCCGAAGACAAGCTTCTGCTTCTTCACCACAAACCCTTTCCAAGTATGGATCCTTACCTTCACTGACGCTATCGAATCGGACTCCAAAACCCTCATTGGAATCACAGAACCGGCGACCGAAATGTATACAATGATCGATTTATTATTCCCACAACCGAAAGAGGACACCGATTCAGGGCGAACCGGACTCAATGCGACACCAGCAGCAGACATTTCTTCCAACCGGAAAAAGTCTTCCGATCGACGCCAATCAAAGGACCTGAAAAGAATACAACCCCAGAAAAAGAAAAAAGCAAAAAAAGATTTGAGCTTTCAAGAATCTAAAACCAAACCCAGAACCCGAAACAGACTGAAAGAGGAACAAACCATCAGATGTTCTTGGAACTCCTGGCTTTCAAAAGAAAGCCTGTGCGAGACAGGGGCATAACGGAAATTATCGGGAAAGTCGGAATTCTTTGCCGGCCGGAAAGAATCAAAGGGGAGAGTTGCAGAGAACAACAGATTAAAGGAAATGAGACTGGCGATTATTTCGGACTTTTTTTTTTCCCGAGATGGATTTACTTGCGCGATCTTCTCGCAGAGGTTTATCTGAACCGATGAAATTGTCACCGAGAATAGTGGAGGAAGCAAAAGAAGAGGAGAGGGACGGTGCCGTAGCCGTTGGCTTTATATAAAGGTTTTGGAAACACCGTCCATCGCGGAACTTGTGTTTAAACTAGAAGTTATTGAGGGAAATAAAAGAAAATTAAATACGACGTTAATTGTTTTTAACGGTCGTCAATATGAGCAACGTCGTAGAAGGCGCTTGTGGTTAGTTACGGATATGCCCTCACCTTCTATACTGTATAAAGTCTACTGTGGTACTGCTACCTGTATGACTATTGGACTTTATTATAATTGTACTATGATATGATATGATTGATGGATAAGTAAATAAATTTTATCATTCTTGTCAATATTTTCTTTTCGCTAGAAACTTGTCGTTTAAATATTTGATGTCCAATTTTGACTCGTTAAGATCGTACATACAGACCTTTCTCACTTGAATTGAGGCTCAATATATAAAGGCAAAATATTACTACTTCTTGTTTGAGAGAGGAGTTAACAGCGGTTTGCATCTTTAAATTTTTATTTGGCGCGAACACCTCAAGTTTTAAAATATTTAAAAATCTCTTTTTTTAACCCTTTAAAATGTGAGGGGTTGGGATGTGTCACTCATATTAAAAATTCATAACCCCTCTCAATTCCTCCCATATCAAACAAGGACTCACTAAAAATAAATTCATCTTAATCCAACTCCTCTCAACCCATTTCCCAAGTATAGTCTTAAGTGATAATCGGACTCTATTTGGGAAAAAAATGATAACATATATATGTTACTCGTCAACCAAACATCAATTTAAGTTGGAAATTTCCAATCCCAATATTAACACTGGTCGAATCATTTTGCTCACCTTTTTGAAAATGTGAAACATTTTGGGACAATTTGATGTTTTTAAACGGTATTTGAATCAGTATACATGCTTCATGCGAAATTGTCTATCAAACAAAACGTTGAGCCAATGAGCCATGACTTTTTATATTGTTTATGATGTGATGATTAATCGGCAATATATTTATCTTGGTCTTCATAATTTTATGCAGTGATATTTGGGTCTCATTAGTGTTTGCCTTTTTTATTATTATTTATAACACCATACCCACAAGAAGTTTGGTCCTAATGAGGGAATACTTTGGCTTTACTAATACTGAAGTGGGTAGAATTTTTGGCACAAATAAAGAATAAAATAATAATAATGTGAAGGTGATTTTAGTCATTTGCGCTCTTGGTGCTATGGCGAATCTAGCCGTTGGCCAGTGGCTCCACTCCAACATGGCACGTGGTATCCGGTAGTATTTGAAGTTACTTTAAACATGAAGGCATTGACGTTAACATTCGTGCATAATTGCTTTATTTGTAAAAAAAAGGTTAATAAACATGACATCACCGTAATATTCTTAATGTTTAAATGTTTTAAATTAATCACTAAATTTTTATTTTTGTTCCATTTACATCACCAGGGAAGATTTATCAAAAATCGGACAGTCAAACTGTGAATGTGTTAGTTTGACTATTAAAGTTGTTTGCCACATTATAATTTTTTTACACGTGGAAATATGTAACTTTTTTAAAAAAAACAGTTGGACAAATGGGAGCGCACCATGTGGAGTTATCGTTAAACAACATCTAAAAATATTTGTTTTACAATAGTAACTGAAAGAAACTTTTCGTACCTAAACAAAATAGATACATTTTCCACCAATACAAAACAGAGACACTAGTGGGATCGCATTTGGACTGTTGGTATAGGATTTGTTGATGTTTTGTCACTACAAAAAAATTCATTAAAAAGGTTTAAGGATCGAATTCTGATCAATCAATTTCCGTCGGCAAATAGATCGTATGTGATCCTTGGTTGACGGAATTTTCACGTAGTCGGTAAATACTAATGGTCTACCGACCGCATTGCTGTTGGTAATAAAAATAAAATTAAAATTAAAATTAAAATTAATTTTTGAAATTCCATCGGTATAATTAAAATTAATAATTATTAAAATTTTAAAATAAGTCAATATAAATGTATTTGTTTTGTTTTGGTACAAAAAGTATCTTTTAATGACTATTGTGAAACAAATATTTTTAATTGTTGTTCTACGGTAACTCCACGTGGAGCGCTCCGTTTGTCCAACAACGGAGACCCAAACCTCCAAAGAAAAAATACACAAAAAGCTCAAAGAATTCTCCTCATCTTCTTCCTTTTCTATTCTTTACAAGTATGAGAGTGCATCATAAAATTAGTTCGACTGTGCTATTGGGTATTTAAGTGTTACTTACCTGTGGCGTGAATATTGTATCTTGGAAAGTTATTGCTAGGAAAATGTTGACACTAGTGACGGGAACAATTATACCTTAAAGAAATTTGCAACTTTGCATGCCTCGCTCATCTCCTTCTCATATCTATTATTGTTGTTCGGTAAAACAAGTTTATCTCCTTATCTTTTGTTCATTTGTTAATCTTGATATTTATATAGCCTCTGTTTGGGATAGAGTATAAGCTAGCTTATACTCTGTCCCCATACTCTCAGACACTCTCAGCTTTTACGTTTTACGAGAGCTTATACTCTGTCCCCATACTCTCAGACACTCTCAGCTTTTACGTTTTACGAGAGCTTATACTCTATCAACATACTCTGATCCAAACGGACCGATAATTTATCTATATATATTGTTTGATTCAAGTGTATGCTTCGTTAATGATAACAGTATCATATTGTTTTTAATTGCTCAGTTCTATTATTCTTATCCATATCTGCTATATCTTCAATTAATAGCCAACAATATAAATATTAGTTGGATAATTAACTAATAACTCCCTATCATGAAAATCACCATAATTTAGGTTTCAAATTAATTTCAATTACGTTTTTCCAATGATGGGGTACTTTAGTTTGGTTTGTTTAAATAAATAAAAGAAATTATTTATTTTTAATTTAATTAAAAAAAGAAAAATATACGCAAATAAACTGTTACTTGTGAACAATTAAACTGTCAGATATAAAGAATATGAGTGTAACACTCTACTTGTAAACAATTATTTGATTATTACGTGCCATCTTCCATTTGGTCCTACAAAATGAGAAGAAAACCAAAAGGAAAAAAGAAGTCTTAAGCAACTTTAAGATGGAATTAATCATTGAAAAATATTTTGTTCCCCCAAATAAAAAAAATTCGATCGAATGATATAACACTCATTTCGATGCCAGAATTCTACATCTTTCCTTAGTCTTTTGGGATCGATGCATATGTAACTTCGTCAACAATCCATTAATCTGTTTTTTTTGAAAGAGTTAAAGTTATAAAAACCTATAAGTCGTCAAATTACTATTATATGAGTATTTACAGTACTAATAGGGATATCAAATTGTACACGAGTCACGTGAGTATAGGAGCATAAAATGATAGAGCATATAAACTTGTGAGCTTAGAAGAGTGGCGTAAATTTACTGTCTACCAAACAAGTCAAATTATTTCCTCACATATTCGATGTAAGAATTTTAATTTTCCTTTGAATTAGGGAGAAGATATTAGTTAAATTTTTTAATTATTGTAACCAATCAAATATATTATGTTTTATATTTTTCAAAATATACAAGTCAATGAATATATTACTGCCACAATACATGGATATATTGATGGTTGAAATATAAAATACTTCCTCCGTCCCTATTTGATATGCTATATTTCTATTTTGATTTGTCTCAAATTATACTCTAATTCCTTATTGAGAATAAGTAAAATCACTAGTTTATTAATCTACCCTCATTTATATTTATTGTATTTTATTAACAAATGACATTAAATTCTAACAATAATAAGATGTGAGTGAAGTAATTAAAAAATATATTAGAAATAAAATTAATAAAATTTATTATTTTAATTATATTAATTGAACATACTAACTTTGACTCATTAGACTAGAAAGCATCATTCACTTTTTTCCTCCTATTCAAAAGTCGAGACGTACACTCGTAATGTAACTAAAGTTAACCACTAGTTCCAAATAATGAGCCAAACATAATTTTTAAACATTTTCCCAGGAAAATATGGGTAACCGTACACGTGTGTACTATTATCAATATAGCTTTTTTGTTTCCTTATTTATTGTTGACACTTGTAAAGCCGATAGAGTAGAGAACATGTTAGAACTTATTGGAAGGAGCAATGTCTGAATTTATAATTTAATTTTAATATAATAGAATTGAGACAATAATTAGCAATACTAAAATATAGCTAAAGCACACATCTCCCCTTCCTCTCTTTTTTACTCAAGTGACCAAGTTCATTGTCATCGGCATCCGAGATGGGTTCCCATACATTTCCAATAGAAGTAGCCAAAAAACAAATCCAACGGACAAGTACTACTCAACTTTAATTAATTAATATATTATTGCTTCTCAAAGCAATGACATAGTATTTGTGTTAAAAAAATCCCCTTTAATTCACCCAACAAAGATCAGTGTGTTTGAACGTTTTATATTGAATTATTTGGGTGTTATTAGTTTATTGGTGAATCTATTAGACATCAACATTAATTCGAAATATATTGAGTTCGATTCTCACTATGAATAATATCATTGTGGCCACACGCTGAACTTAGGCATAACTTCTCCTGTAATCAGGTGGAAAACTTGTGTATCTGCAACCTGCAGGCTCTATGCCCGAGTTTAGGCTCAGATAAAAAAATTATAAACTTTGTTCAATATTTATATGATACTAAAAAGTTACTAAACATGCCCTCTAAGCTTTAGTCCTCATTTTATTTTATTGGAAATGCAAGGGAAAGTTCCTTGGAAGAATTTTTGGGAGAGAGCACATATGCATTGATTGATATAGTTTCATTGCTTGCTTTAACTTTATGCATAAATTGTTTCAATGATGGTTCTACTTTAGTTGTTACATTATTTTGGGACACAATTATTAATATCTTAATTTGAAACATAGCCAAAGGAAAAGATAAAAGGTGCTTCATGGGACCTATATAGCCATGCTCTCATGAGTATTCTTCATGTGGTCATGTCCGTACAAATCCCATCCCACTCATCCTCATATGTCCATATATATATATATATGTATATATATGTATACACATGTTTTTGTTATGTATATTTAAATTCTGCATTTAATTTTTGAGATTCAAGAATTTTTTTTTAAAAAATGTAAAAATTATCTTTGTATTTTTATCTATTTTAGGAATTTAACGATATTTTTTTATCAACAGAAAAATCAAATGCAACCTGAAAAGCTTATGAAATGTTTTGTGTTTTATATTCAACTGTCTAAAATTATCATACACTTTCCATATTTTTTTTGTACAAAAAAATATTATTAGATTCGTAAATCGATCAAACATAAATAATTTTTTTAAAATTGCAAATATATTTTGGGTATGAAAAGTGATTGCAAAAGTGAGGTGCACAAGAGAAAATCTGCACATTTTGTTAATCAATATCAATTACTTGAAAAGGAGAAAAGCAAAAAAAAGGACTTGTTTGCTAAGGATTTGGTGAGGCTATTGGGCCTTGGGCTCTTCCACAGAAGTTATAGAATACTCTAGAGTCATACTTGGGCTAAAACTAGTATTATAGACCCCCAAATCAATTAATGGGCCAGAATCGATGAGAAAAGCCGGCCCAAAAAGCAATATCGATTCTCGAGTGACGAGACTGTAAAGGCATTTCGCATATATTGGAATTTAACCCAACGGCTCAATTCCACTTTCAACACCCGCCACTCTCTCTCTCGCTTTAGCTCTGCGAGCAACAATATCTTTCAAAATGGTACCGATCCATTATAATTATATATGATTACGTGCAAATCTTATTTGATTTGTCCCAGTATTAAATATACGGCTGAGCTAGATCTTCCGATGTTGATGACTGTGTGCTGTGATATTCCTGCTAAACGAACAAATGTAAGAAGTTAAGAGGTCTCTTGAGGCGTGTTTTAAGAGAGACACTCTGATGATTAAGTCAAAATGCGAGTGGGGTGAATATTGAAAATTCGTAGGTCGAAACTCTTCAATATGTGATGAAGCTGTGAGTTGTGTATGTAAAAATATACATGGTGGAGGTCCCTTTTTGTACTACCGGAGAAGTCTTACTCCATGGTGAAATGAGATCTTTGTTTTAAGGAAGTTTTAGTTATATTTGAAAACTTCATCTTTTGGTCTTCTGGTTGAAGTTGAATTCCTTTTTTGTGAGTGATATTCATTCTTGGATCTGAGTAGCCTTCCTCGGTATGCTCGTAAATACTTTGGTATAATTCTTACCGAGATATGTGAGTTGTTCGAGCAACATATGTGCTACAATCATGTTTGCTCGGATGGGCTTTGGTTGATATTGATTGCCACTTGTCGACTACTTAATGAGGTTCTCCCATAAGGTTCTAAATTTTGGTGAATCATGAATGTGCTGACACCCTTAAGTTATGCCCATTTGTATAACTACAAAGACAACTTCATCTCAAGACTTATTAGCTTAGCCCACGGGCCTAAATTTTGCCCAAAGTTCAATATTATTGAAACTCATGAAGCATATGAAATAGAAGAGTTCATCAGCCGCCCTCGGGGCTCGGGGAATATGATCTAGCGGTGAGCGGGGGCGTGATCCTTAAGTGGCAAACTGGCAATAGTAACGTGTTCGTCAGCGCTGGTGGGCGGCGGCCAGCGTGAAAACCCCCCTCCTCTTGCTGTTGGGCTGCATAACCCCGCATCTTACATTCTACCCCTTGGCCCAGGGCAGGGTCAAGGTAAAACGGGTTCTTGGATCCCGCCCCAATCCAAGAAGAGTTCATCATCCCAACGGTTCATGGAATCAGCCCTCTAAAATTTCAGCGCACACACTGACGATAAAAGAGCATCTCAGACTCTGTTTGCCATTTAATTTAATTAGGGCTTCGAGAAAAAAAATTCCAGTAACAATCCGACTCTTGAGCGCGTTGGTGCTTGAAGAGTTGAAATCAAGGTAATCAAAGAGACAAAGAGGAAAATACAACTTAGATAAGCTGGCAGTGGAGAACCTAGAGAAGATATAAAACTTGGGTGGAGGCAATGGCCAAAAGGCGAGGATGATGATTACTTGATTGCCACGTGGAAAGAAGCTGAAGAAGACCAAAGATCCCAAAGGCATGTGATCTTTACTCTTCATTTTTTGCTTATGCTCTGAGCAAGATTATTGCATTTGAGTTTTGTGTTTTCTTTGTGGATGTGACTTGAATTGATGAGCATGTCTTGCTGTGAGTTTGTGTGACTTGTAAAATTAGTTATATGGAGACTCCCAATCTTGATTTGGGATTGCTAGTAAATGGTTGCAAATTACAATAACAAATA
This sequence comes from Euonymus europaeus, assembly GCA_963580455.1. NCBI lineage: Eukaryota > Viridiplantae > Streptophyta > Magnoliopsida > Celastrales > Celastraceae > Euonymus > Euonymus europaeus. The sequence continues at coordinate 6,990,593 of OY756957.1, read as the reverse complement.
GTTTGGTTTATCCTCTTGTGTATATTTGCACGACAATAGTTTTAATTTTATCGATTATATTTGTCATTGTAGCTAGAGAGATTTTTCATCTACGAAGATTGTGAAAAAGTGATTATAAAATCAGATAGAAGGTGAATGAATCAATGAACATCATCCAACATAAGAAAAAGAGTAATTCTATATAATGTATTTTTGGTATGATAATTACTAGATTCGCTGCCTAATTATTATTAATTTTGTTTGATATTGCATGATTCTCCACCAAATACCTAACCACTTATAAATTAGTTTATTTTTCGTAGTTTTTAAGTTAGTTTGTTTTGATATGCTTAGAACTCCACCAAACCAATATCGGAAAATATTTGGTAGAATTGTATGCATAAGGTGCAGAATTTAAATGAATCTCACATTCCTTAGTATTTTTTTCCTCTAAATTATTAAGAATATTTTTGCGATTGGACAGACCAACCCGGCCCATTTAGGCCCAAACTGCTAACCCTCGCCAAGTGGCCCAAGTCTCAGATTTCGACAGAACTGTAATAAAGCTGAAAAAAACACAATTTGCTCCCAAAAAATGTGCCATCCTTATCTTCAGCAAAACCCCTATTCTGATAAACCCTATTGCGAAATGGAATTCTATGTTCACATGATGGACATAATTGGCTACGGATTCAGCATAATTGATGTGAAACCATAGTCCAATCAACCTTAGAAACTGCAATTTTTCCCCAAAGATGACTACCATTGATACTCTTTTGTCTGCTAGAGTTTGCCTTCCCAAACCCAACACTAGGCTCCTCAGATCGTACCGGAGAGGCCCCAAATCCTTAAATTTCAGACGTAAGCTCCGAACAGATGTACCATTTCTTCGCCGATCGGTTAAAGTGCTATGCGAGTCCTCATCACAAGCAGGTGACTCTAAAGAAACGTCCGGTGACGATTTTATAACTAGGGTGTTGAAGGAAAACCCTAGCCAGGTTGAGCCCAGGTTTCTAATTGGGAACAAGCTTTACACTTTGAAAGAGAGAGAGAATTTAAGAAAGAATGCCGATGTGGGGATTATTGAAAGTTTGGCAAACAAATTGAATTTGAAAGCAAAGTTGAGGAAAGAGAGCAACGAGAGTGGGAATGGCAGTGAATCGATCTATTTGAAGGACATTTTGAGGGAATATAAGGGGAAGCTTTATGTCCCAGAGCAAATTTTCGGGGCAGAGTTGTCAGAAGAGGAGCAATTTGATAAGAATTTTGAGGAATTGCCCAGAATGACCTTCGATGATTTTCAAAAATCCATGGAGAGAGATAAGGTCAAGTTGTTGACCTCCAAGGAAAAAGTTACTGGTGCATCTCTATATGGTTATAGGGATTTCATTGTGGATTTGAAAGAAATCCCGGGCGAGAAGCGCTTGCAAAGAACTAAATGGTGAATATTTGCAGTGACTTTTTGCGAAGTTTTGTTTTAGTAGGTTTATGCATGCTGGTTTTGGCTAAATTTGTGGTGTTTATTATAGGGCAATGAGGCTAGATGAGAATGAAGCAGGAGTGCTATTGGAGAAGTACAAGGGTCCAAGATATGAAATAGAGCAACACTTGACGGTGATTGATCTTTTTATTACTCTGGAATTGACTAGTGGATTTTTTTTGTTCCTTCCACTAGTTACAGTCATGCAGCTCAAAAAGCCCATGGTTTTTGAAGCAACTCTTACCTGCGAGATTATGGCTGTTGATGAATTAATCTGTTTATAACGATCATAGAATCAAAGTTATCATATTACCAGTTGATTGTACTCCAGATCATATAAGTCTTGGTATTAGTTTAATCACTTATGATCCTAGGTAGATTCAACTTCTCATCAATATGCTATCGAAAACAAATTTGTCATGAAAAACATTACATGCATAGACATTGAAACATGCTTCAATATTTTACTGCAGTCTTTGGTGGGAAAATTACCGGAGTATCCTCATCCGGCAGCATCTTCCATATCTAGCAGAGTGATGGCAGAGTTTGGAATGGTGACAGCTGTGATGGTTGCAGCAGCAGCAGTAGTTGGAGGGTTTCTTGCTTCAGCACTTTTTGCTGTTACGAGTTTCATCTTTGTAGCAACTGTCTATGTTGTGTGGCCTATAATGAAACCATTTGTTAAGCTTCTTCTTGGAATTATCTCTGGTATTTTAGAGAGCGTTTGGGATAATCTTGTTGATTTTTTTAGTGAGGGGGGGATTTTCTCTAAATTGTATGAATATTACACTTTTGGTGGTGCATCTGCCAGCCTTGAGGCGCTAAAGCCAATCATGATTGTCCTTGTCACCATGGTTCTTCTTGTTCGATTTACACTTTCAAGAAGACCTAAAAATTTTAGGAAATGGGTAAGAGTTACATTCTTTCAGAATTAATAATGTAGTTGGTCATGCATTGATTATTTAACTGATATTGTGCCTTGAATTTATAACAAGGATTCTGTTGCATTTTCTTTACATTTATCTTCAATATGCAGGATATATGGCAAGGGATTGATTTTTCACGGTCTAAAGCAGAAGCTCGTGTTGATGTGAGTTTTAGATAACTGATGCGCCCTTGTCTCACTTTTTAGTAGTTCTGTGAAATTTATTCTGTCTAAACTGACATTTCTGCAGGGTTCTACAGGAGTTAAATTTGGTGATGTTGCTGGGATTGATGAAGCAGTAGAGGAACTTCAAGAGGTACTCTTACTGCATGTTTTTCACTATTAATTGCTGCATGAATGGTTGGCAGCATGCTGATATTGTAATTGTGCACATTTTCTTTCCTCTTTGCCAAAAATTTTCTTGCCTTCTAATAATGAACTGAGAAATTTTGAATCAATTGAAAAGGCTGAAAATGATTTGTATACTGCCTTCCCAGTTGCCATTCACAATATTATTCATCAGTACTCAGAAGTCCCTTGCCACTAAAGTTTGGCAGAATGCTTGAGGATAGAGTTTTGGTTTTATGACGGAAAATTGTTCAAGCTAAATCTCACTATTTTAGGGGCACTAGGTTGATAAAATTCTCTGGTGAAGATCATGTGTAGTTGGGATCCTTTTGCTATGTATGATGGGTATATTCATTTTATCAATTCTCTTGTGAAGGTTGTTTCATAATTTCTATCTTCCAAAAACCTTTTTTATGTTTTTGTGATAAAGGCTTTATGATGATGATGGTGAAATACATTTTCATAAGTTGATGATATCTTGCTTATAAAATTATGCTTTTTATGGAATATCAATTCTCTCAGTTGAAGCCATAACACCCATTTTCAGTAGGTGAATTGCTTCTTTTTATTTGAATGAGACTTGCTTATTATTATTATTTTTTTGATATTTTGCTGACTAGTTGGTCAGATATTTGAAAAATCCTGAACTTTTTGATAAAATGGGGATAAAGCCTCCACATGGGGTTCTTCTAGAGGGTCCTCCTGGATGCGGCAAGGTAACTGTATACATAAGCATTTTTGCAATTTAGTTTTCAAATCATCATTGCAAGTATTGAAAACCACATACAATATCCCAGACCCTGGTTGCCAAGGCTATTGCTGGTGAAGCTGGGGTTCCATTCTATCAGATGGCTGGTTCCGAATTTGTTGAAGTTTTAGTAGGTGTTGGTTCTGCTCGTATCCGGGATCTGTTTATGAGAGCTAAGGTGATTAGATAGCCCATTTCAGTTTTTTTGCTTCTTGATTTCAAGTTATTAATTCTGTGTCCTATTTCAATCCGGATCGTATATTCCAACCAACTATGGAATGATTATATGGCCCACATTTCCATGTAGAATTGCCTTCATCAATTAATGTTTGTACATTTACTTGTGTTGAGGTAATTGTTAAAAATAACACAATTTCTCTGTGCAGGTTAACAAACCATCAGTTATATTCATTGATGAAATTGATGCATTGGCCACTAGGTATGGGTCTTCTTGTTACAGGCTATGGTAAACTGTCCCTTATCACCCTTCAAATAGTCATATGTTGGCATTGGTCAAGTTGGTGAGACTTTAGTAGTACTCTTGGCCTTAGGATAATGGGACTGCTCATTATTTATGCAAATGTATTTCTGTTTGAGGTAATACTAATATTACTCCTTCATGTGGGAAGTGTATATAGGCGAACATGTGGCCACTGGTAGACTTGCATTGGTGCAGCCTGGAGGTCACATGTTCAATTACTACAAACAACCTTGCAACATTGTGTGGGGTAAAGTCTACGTACATCTTGTCTATCTCCAACCATGACCACTGCGGGAGTCTTGTGCATTGGTATTGTTTACCGTTTACCTGTGGGAAGTGTTTGGGATGTATATGAGTGTATGCCCGTTCCTTTCACCATTTCCATAAGAAGGCAACAGCATGGGGGTGGATTCAATCTAATAGTTGATGGATATTAGTGCTCTAACTAACAGGATGTCTATGATTGTATAACCAATCCAGAGTAGGATTTTGGAATTTGTTTAATTGACTTTTTTCCAAGACTATAGAGTCTTCAAAAAACTACGCATAATTGGCCTAATTGTTTAAGTTGCAGTTTTAGTTTTCAAGACATGCATGTAATGAACTTTAAGTTATGCCACTAGCTTGCTCTTGGATAATTATATGATATATGCATTTTCTTCTGTGATCAGACGTCAAGGAATTTTCAAGGAGTCTGCTGACAACCTGTACAATGCAGCCACTCAAGAGAGGGAAACTACATTGAACCAACTCTTGATAGAGCTTGATGGATTTGATACTGGTAAAGGTGTTATATTTTTAGCTGCTACAAACCGAAGGGATTTGTTAGATCCTGCACTTCTCCGACCAGGTCGTTTTGACCGAAAGGTTAGATTCTGTTACTCCATCAGCTGGTACACCATATGTGTCTTGTTGTGGAGGAGAAGCTAAGTGTATTTCTTGATTTGATGGAAATTAATTAATTGGTCTTCTGTAGTTGAATTTTGTTTACTACTGGTTTTTCTTCTTCTACTTTATTTGTCTTAATTTTGACTCGGCATGGAAAAATTGTGACTGCTATTCTGGGTTTTCCAATAGATAAGAATCCGTGAACCTAATGCCAAAGGGAGATCGGAAATTCTGAAAATTCACTCAAGCAAAGTGAAGATGTCTCAGTCTGTTGATTTATCTGCTTATGCCAACAATTTACCTGGTATATACCTTAATTAAGGTTTTTTCTGAATGTTCATGTGATCATCTTGATGTCTAAAATATAGTTGTTAACAGGATGGACGGGAGCAAAATTGGCTCAGTTGGTCCAGGAGGCTGCTCTTGTAGCTGTCAGGAAAGGGCACGAGTCAATTCTTCAGTCAGACATGGATGATGCAGTAGACCGACTTACTGTGGGACCCAAACGTGTTGGATTTGAGTTGGGACATCAAGGGCAATGTCGTAGAGCTACTACTGAAGTTGGAGTTGCTATAACTTCTCATATTCTCCGACGATGTGAAAATGCAAAAGTTGAATCCTGTGATCGTATTTCAATAGTCCCTCGCGGTCAGGTCATCTTTCTGTTTTGTTAGTTTTATTTGCCTCATTTTAGATAGCTATTGCTCTTATACGTTGATGACATTTCTATGTAGTTCTAGTATTACAACATCAAAATTAACATCTCCTAGAGTTCTGCCATCTCAGATTCCTGGGGAAAAGGATTGAGTTGGCTTTTAGTTGTTCAGTCTCAACTCATAATTGACGTTCCTCTTTGAAAGGAACCTCTCACTGATCATTGATTGCAAGTCGATTGGAAAGGCAACCTTGAATTACTGCCAGCTTGTTGTTTACTGGAAACATGTTTAGCAGCTGAGCTCGTCTCTTTTCTTGAGCCTCAGATATAAAATGTTCACATACTAGAATTGAATGTTCACCTTGCTATTTTACCTTTCAAACTTCAAATAAATTTCCTTCAAATTTGTCACTCCTAAAGTTCCTTATGCGATCTTGGCTTTTATTTTTTATTTTTCATGTCTTTTGTCAACATATGTAGTAAAATTGTCAATTAATATATGCAGACATTATCACAATTGGTATTTCACCGGCTTGATGATGAATCTTACATGTTTGAACGTCGACCCCAATTGTTGCATCGCCTTCAGGTGTGGACTTGAGTTTTTTTTTTGGGTCTGGTGCTGATCGTTATTTTGGATGCATTTTCAGACCTTTTCATTTGAGTTTATTATCTTGCAAGGTTCTTCTTGGAGGGAGGGCTGCTGAAGAGGTCATTTATGGAAGGGACACATCCAAAGCATCAGTTGACTACCTGGCTGATGCTTCTTGGCTTGCTCGTAAAATTTTAACCATGTCAGTTCTGTGTTTCATTGACGTACCCCTATGAACTTTTGCCATCTGATGTGGTTAATGGACTTATTATGTCGTGTCTTTTAATCTTTGGACAGATGGAATTTGGAGAATCCAATGGTCATACATGGAGAACCACCTCCTTGGAGAAAGCAAGCTAAGTTTGTGGGACCACGGCTGGACTTTGAAGGGTCACTCTACGATGACTATGGACTGATCGAACCCCCTGTCAACTTTAATTTGGATGACCAAGTTGCGGAGAGGACTGAAGAACTAATAAGCAATATGTATGACAAGACGGTTGCTTTGCTTAGGAGGCACCATGCAGCTTTGCTCAAAGCTGTGAAGGTGAGTGAATGGATCCCCGAATACACTCATTTTATTCCACGTGGATAAATTGAGAATATTTAACTTCTGAAAACCATTTTTTGGCAAATTAGCTTGAAAAAAGGAAGGATGGAGTACACGTTTCTTTGGAAATTCAATAATCCGGTCTGAAAGCCATGTTGCTTCTTGATTGTTTTCAATTTTTTTACTAGGATTTAGAAAATCTCACTGGTGTTATAATCAGTAAGAATGGAATTGAATCCACTAAACAATCGGCTGTGAAAAACTGAATTAATTTTCACATCAATATCTGCATCTTGTTCGGAGTTCTTGATGTAAGTTCTTTGTAATTTATGTTTCCATCTCATACTGTTTGGGTGGCACCCCTCAGTGGTTTGCAATAGGATTTTTTTAACAATTTTTTTTTTGGATAAAAAAGATTGAGCTGAGGGTCGGGTGAATAGATTGCTGGAATTTCATAAAACTGCGACATTATGTTGCTGAAATACTACGAAATTCCTAATATGAAATTGCATAGATAAAATGATAAATCTTTGATGCGCCTGATTATGCAAGGTCTGCTCACGGCTCTGTTGTGACATGCTTTCTAGGTTCTTCTCAATCAAACTGAAATCAGTGGGGAAGAGATTGACTTCATTCTGAATAACTACCCGCCACAAACACCCTTAAGCCTTCTTTTCAAAGAAGAAGATCCCGGAACGCTTCCTCTCTACCGAAGAGATCAGGAGCCCAAGCGGGGATATGCACTGCTGACTCAGCCAAAGGCCGAAAATCTGTGAAGGTTGTGAGGTTCGTGCTTAGTCTTTTTGATGGTGCATCAGTGTCCTAAAGTAGAAGCTTATCGAAGCAAAAGCATGCGTGAGATATAGACCATCATCAATGTATTTTGCAAGTAATTCTGCATTCCATTATTCGAATTGTACATTTATCTCAGTTTCAGGTTCCTTCTTGAAGGAAAAAGGGTTAGTTTTCTTCTATGATTTTGTCCAAAGCCATAGAAGCTGCATAATGTATTGATGAGATTAGCAGACTTTGGTATTGCATTCGTACACACAAAGTTACCCTGAAACCCTCTAGAAGTTTGTGATCAGAAACAAGTTGAATTATAGGTGAAAACTATGATACCTGAACTCTTCAATATATTTCGACATACCCGTGCGGACACTGAACTATATGGGTACGGGGACATGGGTATGGGATCCATGTTGTATCCTCCAAAAATATTTTTGACGCTTTGATTTTTTCCCTTCTCATGATTCCCTTGTCTTGGATGTGTTTTGATTGTTGGTCTTTGGAGAGTGGCCTATCTCGAACAGGCACCCTTAACTTCCTTCCTAGATGTAACCTTGTTTTCTTTGCCCTTTCCAATTATCAATATATATAGACTTCATCTATCCTGTTGGATGTGTTCTTAGCGTTGCTCTTACACTTGGGTGTATAACAATTGGTATCGAAGGCTCTCTATTCTCATGGTGAAAACTCGCAACATGATTGATGATGCCGCTACCTCTCCTTTACTTGAAGCCATTTCTGCCCTTACTGCTCGTCTCGATGCCCAGAATTTGGCTATTCAAGCTCTCAATGACAGGTTGCTTCCTGCCCCTGTTCCAAATCATCACCCACCCGCTGCGAGAGGTCCCATCCTTGGGCATGGTCGAGAAAATCCAACCCATCTACTCGATTGGCAAATTCTCAATCCTCGCTTGGATTTTTCGAAAGTATAGTGACGATGATCCCACCGTGTGACTCCACTGAGCGAATTAATATTTTTCTTATTATCAAACTCCAGTGGCTCAAAAAGTTCTCATTGCCTCCTATCATATAGAAGGGAGAGCTGCCATTTGGTCTCACGAATTTTTGCTTTCCAATGCCCTTCCCTCCTAGACGGATTTCGTAGCAACTTTGCAGTCCCGCATTGATTCGGGTTTATTTGAAGACCCGTTGGAAGAGCTAATACGCTTGAGACAGACCGACACTGTTGATGAGTGTAATGTCAAGTTTGAAGATTTGATAGTCTGTATTCTTGGATGGTCTATAGTCCATAAACTCAGTTGTTAGTTGGAGGGTCTCAAAGAGGAAATTGCTTACCCGTGAAGAAGCTCGTGCCCCAAGCTTGGCTAGCAGTTTGGGCTCTAGCCAAGATGCAGGAGTCAAAATTGTTGGCTACACACCACCAAGTTCGGAGTCCATAGTTAGGTGTTCTCCCTCATCATCATTCGACACCCAATGTTGAGTATAATCACTCTCTTAATTCACCGACCTTGCTGGCACTGCCTTCCATCTTATTGTTGCCTTACCCCGACTATGGAATTAGTTCAACTTCATCCTCTATTTCACCTCCTGCTGCCATGTCGTCCTCCTCAAAAAAATTCCATCCACCTAGTTCTTTTAAGGTTTAGCCCATCCAGCGTATCACACACCAAAAGATGCGTGATAAGAAGAGAAAGGGATTGTTTTATAGCTGTAATGCTAAGTGGTCTCTCTCTCATCAGTGTCCCAACCCCAAACTCTTCCCCATTGAGGCTCAGGATTATTTCCCTTCCTTTGAGGATGTCGAGTCTAGCAGTGCTTCGAATAGCTATTGAAGATCACATTGATGATTTGCGTACTTCCAAAAAAGTAATAGATTCTTCTACCAGTATGCCTAGCATTTCTTTACATACTATCTTGGGTTCATTGGCACCTCGCACCATGCGTTTAATTGGCAGCATTGGGAAAATTTAATTTTTGGTTTTAATCGATACATGTTCTACTCATAATTTCATTGAAGTGGGCTAACTTGATCTCCCAGAAAGCCCGAATGACTCCAATTACTTTGACCAATGGTGATGTGCTAAAAAGCCAAGGAAAAACTTGTGGGGTGTTATTCAGTTTACAGAAGTTGTAATTTTCTGTTGATTTTTTGGACTTACCTTTAGGCGGGTGTGATATGGTGCTTGGTATACAGTGGCTTAGGGAATTTGATGTGGTGGAATGGGATTTTCAAAATTTACTCATGGAGTTTTCGCATCAGCAAAGGCAGTGCAGATTATTGGGTATACAACCATCTTCTGAAGGGTTGGTTTCTTCCATGAAGTCGGGGAATTTTGGGATCTTTGAACGACATGGAATTCTTCTTCAGCTAATAGAAGCCCGGGCTCTATCAATATCTTCCTTGGCAGATCAGGATTTAGAGAAGTTGCTAGCTTCCTTTGATTCTATATTTGTCGATTCCACTGGGTTGCCGCATCTTACACCCATGATCATCATATTTTGTTACAATTGATGGTACGCTTCCAATCAATGTGCGGCCTTATTGGTATCCTCACTATCATAAGGAGAAAATTGAGAAAATCATTCGGGAACTACTTTGCACTAGCATGATCCGAAATAGTATTAGTCATTTTTCTTCTCCCGTGTTGCTGGTACGCAAGATCGACGGTACTTGACGCATGTGTATTGATTATCACGCAATTAACAAGGTCGCTATTAAAGACAGATTTTCGATGTCTTTATTTGAATAATTTCTAGATGAATTACATGGGAGCCATTCTATTTTCTAAACTTGACTTGTGGTCTGACTATCATTAAATTCGAATAGTCAAGGGAAGATATGTCAAAGACGTCTTTTCAAACTCGCAAAGGGCGTTACGAATTTCTTGTCATGGCTTTTTACTAATGCTCCCTCAACCTTCCAGAGCCTCATGGATGCAATATTCAAACCTTGTCTTCACAAGTTTGTTTTGGTGTTTTTTGATAAAATTCTTGTCTATAAATTCTAGACAAAAACACCTAGAACATCTGGATGTGATTCTAAAGTTATTGGCCCAATATCAATTATTTACTAACACTTTTAAATGTAAATTTGGGATCAGGGAGGTGGCCTATCTTGGTCATGTTAATGATGTGCATGGTGTTCAAACTGATCCTGAAAAGACTAAAGCTATAAGTGTGTGGCCAGTGCCGAAATTCGTTAAGGCTCTACGTGGGTTTTTTTAGGTTGACTAAGTATTATCAAAAATTTATAAAAGGCTACGAATTGATTGCAGCCCCTCGCTAGCTTATGGCTAAGAATTCTTTTCAGTGAAATGCCACGATAAAAGCTGTTTTCCATGCTCTTCGATCGAGAAGCTGTGGCCTTGCTGCTGATGTTAGCGCTGCTTGATTTTCACCACTCTTTTTTCATAGATTGTGATGCTTTCGAAGGTGGAATCGGGGCGGTTTTGATGCAAAATAATCAACCAATTTCATATTTTAGCTTGACGCCCAAGGGAAGAGCTTTGAATTTGTTTACTTACGAAAAAGAGTCATTCGCTCTGGTATTCACAAGTGAGAAGTGGTGTGCGTACTTGTTGGGGCAAACTTTTGTGGTTAAAATGGATCACTAGAGCCTTAAATTCCTTCTCGACATCAAATTGGAACACCAGCCTAGCAAAAATGGTTTAGTAAACTCTTCGATTGCAATTTCTTAGTTGAGTATAAGCAAGGAAAAGACAACTTGATGGCTGATGCCTTGTCGGGATAGCAAAAAGAATAGGAGAATACCTTGTTTATGCAACCCACTATTTGTGCTATCACCATTCCCACTCTACTCTTGCTCTCTGACATTAAATAGTCCCATATTAGAGTCTCTTTGAGCCAATAGTTATTTACTAAATAGAGGACTAATTCCACTTCTTGTCCTCATTACAACATAAGAAATGAAGTGCTACTGTATAAAAGTCAGTGAGTTTTGGTGAACCATGATGGATTCGAGACAAAAATTATAAGTCATTTGCATAATTCTACCTTGGCAGGCCACGCTGGTTATGATAAAACTCTTCAAAAAAATTGAAGGTCATTCTTTTGACCGAAAATGAAAGAGTCTATCAAGGATTTTGTCCGAGAATGCCACTGTCGTCAAGCTACAAAATATTTGAATACGCAGTCATATGGGCTTCTTCAACCGCTGCCAATTCCTACGACAATTTAGGCTTCCACTTTCTTTAGGCAAGTCAGTTGTTTTGGTAGTAGTTGATCAATTTTCTAAATACGAGCACTTTTTAGCATTGTCTGTCGCATCTGTATACTGCAACATATGTTGCTCAGTCCTTCCTGGATAATATATTTCGACTGCATGGTATACCGGAGTACATAGTCATTGATCGATCGTGATTCGATGTTCACAGGTAGATTTTAGACTAAATTCTTAGAGTTATTGGGAAGCCAACTTAATTTTTCTACAAGCTATCACCCTCAGAGTGACGGTTAGACGAAGGCTCTTGAGCAATACCTTTGGTGTTTTGCCGAAATCAAACCAAAAACGTGGTTGAAGTGGTTACCTCTTGTAGAGTATTGTTATAACGCAACTCCCCATTCAAGTTCTAAAATTACCGCATTTAAAGCTGTGTATGAGAGGCCGCCTCTCCGATTGTGTGACTCTACTCTAGGTACTACTTTCATATCTTCAGTAGATGCCTACTTGAAGTCTAAAGAATAAATCTTGAGTGTTATGTTACAAAGAGCCAGAACATGATGAAGAAATTCCATAATACTATTAGTTTGGGGTTTGTTCGGTGGGTTCCTTGAGTTGTTGATTTTTATAATGGTTTGAGGGTGATAGAGGATATTGACTGCTACAATGGTTTGAAACTAAGTGGTTCGCATTGATTCAAATTTATGAAAGAAAGTTATTAGGTCCAAGAATGATTCAATGGCTGGTGGAGAGAGTAGAGTGGCAATGACACTGAAAGAGAGGTGACAAGGAAATTAGATGAAGAGATGAAAGGGAAACATTCAGGTTTATTCTGAGTCGCAAGGTATAGCAAGTTTAGAGGACTAAACTTTTTTTAAGGGGTGATAATGAAGAGCTTGAATTTATTGTACTAGTACACTTGAAATGTATTGATCAGTACTGCGTGTGACTCAATTTTAAATTGTACACTCACACTACCGTTATGGAATTATTCATAATCTTAATTTATTAAAGATTTTTAGTATATGTGCATTTAATATATGAGACTTTGATTTACTAAAAGGTGAGCTGTTTTTGTACATACTAACAAACGCTAAGTGAATTGGGTCACCACATCAAATGTACGATAAATAATAATATGTTAATAAAATTCACGTCCATTTACGGATCGATGATATCCTCTTGAAAATGCTTATATGATTCGAGTTTGTGTCAAAATCTTACAAGTGAATTTTAATTAATCCGACACATTCAAATAAGTTAAACGTTAAGCTCAAGAAATATTTAAAGATGTCAATTAAATATTTTATGTCAATGACATATTTAATTGACGGATATTTGTAACTTAACATGAGAATTTTAATGAACAATTCTAACGAAAGACTGAAATTTAATTTGAAATTAAAGGATGATATTTTAAAAAAATATATTATAGTTTATGATTTTTAATTTTGCTCATGGATTTGGGCTGATAATTAAATTCATAGGAAGAACATTTTTTTATTTTTTGTTATTGGTCCTCATTGTAGCCAATAAAAAGCCTACTTTTATTGAATCAGAAAAACTTAAACTAAGTTGGAAAATATGGGATATGGGGAGAGGGGTGGCCGACACACCTAGGGAGAAAAATCTTCAGGTTGATTGAGCATACATCAAGCCAGTCAGTCCATCTTTCTTTAGATCACTTATTGGAACATCTGAGATCAATTTTGAGAGATCTCGATGGTATGAATCAATTAGCATATTATGTAGATTACATTATGGTAATCATATCAGTTGATATAGGAAGAAAAAAAATTGTTCGTCACATCTATAAGTTCTGTTATGCTTCCGCGTGTTAGTTGTTTCCAACATAAATTGATTCATAGTGTTTGAGTAAAAATATGGTTTAATGTTTTGAATTGTTTTATGTTTCTATTGGCTTTGTAAGCACTGTTTATCTCACTAAAGGGTTAAACTAAGGGAACTGTTTAGTTAATTTTCACAAGTCTTCTCTGGTGGGTATTGGAGTTAGTGAGGAAGTTTCTCAGAACATGGCAGCTTGCTTGAAATGCAAACTTGACTTCCTTCCTTTAAATTACTTGGGGATGCCTCTAGGAGGGAATATGAACAGGGTGAAAATGTGGGACCCAGTGGTTTTGAAAATCAAATCAAGATTGGCTAGATGGAAGGCAAAACAGCTCTCAATTAGCGGAAGGTTAACGCTCATCAAATGTGTGCTCTCAAGTCTTCCGGTGTATTATATGTCTCTCTTCAAAATCCCAAAAAAAGTGGCTTCAAAAATTGAAAAAATCCAGCGACAATTCTTATGGGGTGACACTGATTTACGTAGAAGGATCCATTGTATAAAGTGGGATCAAATGATTAAATCAAAAAAAAAAGGTGGTGCAGGAATTGGCTTGATTCTGGATAAAAACAAGGCGTTGCTTTTTAAATGGATTTGGCGTTTCAATAAATGCCAAGAATCTTCCAAGCCAGTTTGGAAGTCTATTCTTCAAGAGAAGTATAATCTTCCTGAAGTTATTCAAAGTCCCACCACTCACCCAGTCACCTCGGTTCTTTGGAGAAATGTTCAGTCCTTGATGAACCCGCTGAATGGTAATCTGGAAAAATCAATAAAAGAAGGGCTAGCTTATAGTTTGGGAGATGGTAAAAGTATAAGATTTTGGGAGGATTTATGGGTTGGAAATGCTACTTTGAAAGACACCTTCAGTCGACTTTATGGCATCAGCAATTTACAAAATCACCCAATTGAGAGCTTTGGTATTTGGGAGGGCTTGAATTGGAAGTGGATCATATCTTGGAGACGGGAGTTGTTTAGCTGGGAGGAAGAGTTAGAGATAGCTTTATTGGAGACAATTGGCTCTTCGATTATTTGCACTGAGAAGAGAGATAGAATTATTTGGCGTTTCAATGTTGATGGTAATTACTCTGTGAAGTCTCTAACATCGAACTCTGAAAATTGTAAATTATCCATTCTAGATTTGGTTTCCACTAAAGTATGGAAAGGCTGGTCCCCGCCGAAGGTGGAGTTCTTTTTGTGGTTAGCTATTCACCGAAAAATAAGCACCCGTGACAAGCTTCACATGATGGGTATTCTGGATGTCGAAAGCTCAAAATGCGCTTTTTGCCAAAAAGTTATGGAATCAGTGGATCATTTGTTGCTTATTTGTGATGGTTCCATGTCTGTTTGGTTCCAAACTCAATCAGTAGTCATTTTATTCAATGGACTTCCTTTGCTAAAGGTAAACTTCAACAGAAAGCCTGGCACATGTTATTTTCGTCAGTAGGTTGGACGATATGGATAGCAAGAAATTCCTTAATCTTTGAAAACAAACTGGTGGAATGGAACAATGTTTCTTATCTCATTTTTATCCGATTCGGTCATTGGTTAAGGGCTGTGAACATCCACCTTCCTTTCTCTGGGCCTGAGTTGATGAGTTCTTCGGATGGTCTGAAATTTAAAGAAATTACTCGAAAAATTCCTAGGCCAATTTCTAGCTGGATTGCTTCACCTCATTCTTTTTTAAAATGGAACACTGATGCTTCGTATGATTCCAATGGAAGTGGTATTGGGGGAGTTTTGCGAGATAGCGAGGGCCATTTTATTTGCACTTTTTCTGGCCCTGTAATTTGCTCCGAAGTAAATGCTGCGGAATTGAAGGCAATTCGTATGGCTCTTCAGATTTCTTTAGATCATGGCATTAACCAAGTGGGGAAAATTATTGTTGAATCAGACTCTTTGAATGCAATCACCTGGTTAGTGAAAGACTCTTTAAACCCATGGATGTTGGACAACGACGTCAATGCTATAAGGAACCTCTCGAAAGGTCTAGGCCTGGTGACATTTAATCATATTTGGAGGGAAGGCAACTCGGTCGCAGACGTTTTAGCCAAGAATGGAGCAGGAAGAGGCTCAATGTCTGTAGCGTGGTTGATGAATTATCAAACTTCCTAGTTCGGGTGTTGTTTTTTTTCATTCTCTTCTCCCAATTGGTATTGGTGCTTGTCTTAGGCTTGTTGGTGTTTTGTGTGATGATCTCAAAATCAGCTTGGCCTGGATTCCTTTTTTTATTCCCTGTCTCTTGGTTTTTTTGTTCTCTTGGGATTGCCTTGGGGGCTGTGGATTTTGAGCTATTTTTGTCCATATCTGGGTTCTTGGTTGTCTTATTCTGACTCTGCTGGTGAATTCATCGTTTGCTTGGAGGCCGCTGGTTTGGTTGTCTTTTGATCTGATTTTGGGTTCTTGCGTGTCTTCTTCTGAGTTTGCTGCTGGGTGTGTAGTAGAGTGTATCTTCGTGCTTCGTTTATTTGTGGTTGGCTTTGGGTGTTTTTGCTGCTTGATTCTTGCAAGGTTGGCTTTCGGTTCGCTCTGATTTTTTGTTCTTTGGTCCTATGTGGGTTGCTTTGGCAGTTGGCAGTGGCTTGTTTTTTGTGTTGCTGTTTAGGTGTTGTTTCGGCTGTTGCTTTGGCAGTTGGCAGAGGCTTCTTCTTCGGGCTGTTTCAGCTGGGTTGCTTGGTTTTTAGCGGCTCAAGGTGTTGGTTGAGGCTTGTTTAGCAGTTTAGCCCTCAGGGCTAAATTGCTTTGTAGTTTTTTTTAGGTTGTAAGGTTGTAAGGTATGCTTAGTTTTAATTTTGCTTTTGGAGTTGTAAGGAGTCTTCGGTTTCGAGTATGTAACCTCGGTTTTCCTCCGCCACAAGTGAGGGCAATTAATAAAATCTTGGAGGTACCGTCCTCCTTTATCAAAAAAAAAAAAAACTAAGGGAACTGTTTACCCAACTCAGGGGGTTAAACTGAGGGCACTGAGACTAACGGACTGTATGACCATTACAGATACTATAGCAAAGGCATGGAGAGGAAACTTTATTTCAAGTTATATTTTACTTTGTTTTAACCAATGTTTTAACAACCGGACCGGACCGGCACCCGGCCGCCAGTCCGGTCCGATTGTTAATATAAAACCGGTTAAAACCGGTTTTATTATAAAAAATTATAATAAATATTTTTTGTAATAAATTATAATAAATGGTCTTTATTAATTATTAATGTGTGAAATTATGTTTAGAATCTTAGATTCCATATTTTCTCTTCATAAAATAGGAAATCATCTCCTTATTTGACTTTAATGAGAGAGAATATAATCTTCTTAATTTTGTTTCGTTTTTGATTTCGAAATTAGACCTTAATATTTATTGTGACAAAATAGGAATTTGCAATTATATAAGGTAAATTATATAACGTAAATTTGAAAAAATAGGAATTTCCATTTTTATTTCACAATCATCTTTATAATTATATAATATTTTTTTGATAAAATAGGAATTTTCAATTATATAAAGTAAATTTGACAAAATATAAATTTTCATTTATTATGTTTATATATATATATATATAAACACACAACAGATTAGACTTAGGAGAAAAAAGATTAGGAAAAAAAAAATAACTCTTCCACCGGACCGGTTGGAACGGTCGGACCGGCAACCGGTGGCCACACCGGTTCGGCTCCCGGTCCGGGTTTAAAAACATTGGTTTTAACATTTCAGGTT
The DNA here is from genome assembly GCA_963580455.1 of Euonymus europaeus. Lineage (NCBI taxonomy): Eukaryota > Viridiplantae > Streptophyta > Magnoliopsida > Celastrales > Celastraceae > Euonymus > Euonymus europaeus. The sequence continues at coordinate 6,973,467 of OY756957.1, read as the reverse complement.
GTCTACTTATAAGCTTGTAGCTCATGTTTTATTTTTTTTAATATTTTCAAATGAAAAGGCTTGAGCATTGGGATACATGGGAAGAGAGATCATGGTCAAGTTATTGTTTAGTTATGTTGAGAACTTAGTTATTTTTAATTATTTCATGAACTAGGTGTGTTTGAATAAAATTGTCCAACACTGATATACTATGGATTTTTTAAGTTTTTAATTCATTAAGTTTGATTTCATATTGGAATTTTTTTTTTCTTCAATTTTGACAAGACAAGCACTAAGACTGCTAGGCATGGGATGGTTCAATGTATCAGTCATAAAAGTCTTTATAATTAGCTACTAATTACACTATTCTAACTTCTAAGAGCCTGGTTGATTGATCCCGTATTCAATGGTAATGAGAATCTCAATAAAATATAATATTTGATATAAATAAATGAAAACAGATATGAGAATGTAAATTTCAGTATTGAGAATTCTTACAAAAATAAGAAATCATATATCAATTAAAAGCATGTATTTGGATTATAAATACATTATGAACTTGTTAGGGTGAAATATTCTGCGTGGGTCCAACTTAAGGTGTTGTGCACTATGCATGTATAGGAAATTATCCTACCTCCCCACTTTCATGTCCTTTAAGAAATGAACAGTGTTTTCCATGGTTAGAGATCATAGAGGTTGTCACCATTACAAGTGGAGAAAATAGTGATATACAATGTCAGACCTAAGAAGCACAAAGTTGATTGTGCTATGTGGTAACCTATGAGCAAAATGTGGAAGAAACGGAGATAAAGGACATGAAACGAGGAACATGGCCAGAAAAGCATGATGAGTGGATGTGTCCTTGCCTTGTTAACGTCTATAAAGCCAAACAAAGCAGAGAATTGACTCTCTCTCGCCAAAATCAATCCAATACGAGACTCAAGCAAGACAACTCTTTCGGCTAATTTGATTTCATCTTTGTTCTCCTCGGCGTATATATTTCAATATTCAATTTTCCGTTCAATGAAAAAACCCTTAAAAGGAAAAAATCACGGGCCGAGCAGAAAGATTTCACTATGTGGAGAAAAAAAGGTACAATAGATTATTGAGTGACGGCTTTACAACCAAAAAATTTCTTCATCAAATTTGTCACATAGAAAACTTTTCAGATTAGACCAAACTGAATTCGAATCACAAACTCTAACAAAAAGTCTGGTGCATAACTTGAGGGCATAGCACATCTGACGCACCTGTTTTTATTCATCCAACTAGCAAGGACCACGTGTTCACTCACAAAAAGCAGCAAATAGTAGGTACCCAAGTATCTTCTAATGGAGTTGGTGTACTCATTTTCCCACTCAAAAAGGTCGTGGTGCAAGATTTTGGGTTAGAGCTTACTGGGCTGGGCTTTAAACCACTCTTCAGGGTAAACATTTTGGGTTGGATTCAATACAACTAAGTCAGGCCGTGCATCCATAACAGAGAAAATCTTATATCACTTATCATTTTGGTAGGACCTTGGGAATCAGCCCAGCCCATTGCACTGATTGCAGATATGAATTCCACATTTTTATTTATTTTTATTTTTGCAAATCACATTGAAAAGAAGTCATAGAGAACTGAGAACCACTGATCAAATTTACCTAAAGAAAACAAAAATCCTAAGATAAGATTAAGACCGAAACGGACTAGCTATTAAAACACCACGACGTGGCATCATCTCACACTGTGTCCACATCGCCAATGCCAGCCCCAGAGACTGTGCCGCCACACAAATAAACTCGCGCACACACCTGCTTGTATATATCCACCCACTCAGAATCAAACACATTGCCTCCTCAAAAAACCAAGACCACGTCAATGGGCTGCAACTCCTCAAAGAGAATCGAGGTCGCCGTCGATGTCTACCGTCCACCTCCTTCAAGCATCGCCGTATTTGACGTCAATGGCATCCAAGAGCCCTGGCTCATGGTGGAGCATACACCGGAGGAGGAAAATGAAAAGACCTCTCACGTGCCTAATCACCTGCTTGAGAAGCTCAACACGCTCGAGACCACCGATACTCCTCACTCCTGGGACGAGGTCAGCAAAGTTCTAGAGGACCTCAAACCCACCGTCGCCGCCACGTCACCGAAAAAAGACGCAGTTCCTCCTCAGCCTCCTCCGGCCGCCTCGATTAAAAAACAGGGGCCGCCTAATAGCCTCGCGTTTCACACACTCGAAGAGCTTGAGGAGAAGTTGTCTCCCAAGCCGAATCAACCTGAATCGAAGGAGACGAAGCCAATGATTAAGGCCGAGAAGAAAGAGTTCAAGAAGCCCGAGAACCGAGTTGTCACCGAGTCAAAGACCGAGTTGGTTGTTAAGCCGTTGAAGGAGAACATATTCATATTGAAAGACAGATTGGAGAGAGAGCAAGAAGGGAAAGCCGCGCGATACGAGAAGTTGATGAGCCTCAAGCGTGACCCACTCGCGGAATTTCCCGAGAAGTGTCCACCGGGAGGAGGGAATTCCGTTGTCTTGTATACGACGTCGTTGCGGGGTGTGCGAAGGACGTTTGATGACTGTTGCCGGGTCAAGACCATTCTGGAGGGTCACCGAGTCGTTTTCGACGAGAGGGACGTGTCGTTGCACGGTGGATTCCTCGGCGAGCTGAAGGAGTTGTTGGGGGAAGAGGAGGCGACTGTGCCTCGGCTGTTTGTGAAGGGGAGGTATTTAGGGGCGGCGGAACAGGTGGTGGAGGTTAACGAGTCCGGTAGACTCGGGAGGATGCTGAGTTACGCACGTGTGGATAGAGGAGTCGGGAGGCTAGCGTGCGAAGGGTGTGGTGGCGCGAGGTTTGTTCCTTGTTTGGATTGTGGCGGCAGTTGTAAGGTGGTGATTGCTGATAAGAAGGAAAGGTGTAGTAAGTGCAATGAGAATGGGCTGGTCCACTGTCCAGCTTGTCTGTAGTGGGCTTTATTGGTCTATAAATTTTTAAATTATCTGTTTATGGGTTTTGGATTTGCAAAATTGGATTTGACTTGTTTATGGGCTTTTCTTATTATAAGAATATGCACAGCCCATGTGTTACTGAATAAAATGAAAAATATACTTCAGGAAAGGGGCCCATGTGTTACTGGAAAAATGACAAAAAATGTAATTTGGGAAACGAGGGCCCAACCGGGTTCGAACCGGTGACCTCTTGATCTGCAGTCAAATGCTCTACCACTGAGCTATGGACCCCCTTTGTTAACTTCTCGTTAAAAAGGTTATAAAAGACTATTTTCATATTTCAAATTCTCTACCAGCAAAGGTGGTCTAGATTTTAATTTTCAAGAAATAAAATTAACGTTACAGTGGTTTAACCGTTAACGAAGCCGCAGAGACCCCCGCCGTCACGTTCTCTTTCCGGCCACATCAGTGCCTTCCGCACCATCACCTTCATCCCATCTCACTCTCTTCTCACCCATGCATCTCTCACCCATCTCACCTGGCCTTGCCATGTCACCAGGTTTACCCATCTCCCTCGACCTCCCTATCTCCTCAAAAACCACCAATACCACATACCCAAAACAACCCACTACAAATCCCATACCCCAAATCCACATCAACAACCTCACACCCCCTCCTATCATCGCAGAGCAACACAAGATCTACCCACTTAAACATCCACTACCCAATAACGCAGTCCTCCTGAATCAAAGTAATTTTCGAGTCTATTTTGAAAATTTCCAGAAAGGGTGGACACGGTGATTGCCAGGAGAGTGCTAAGCAAATTCGGAAGGATTCAGGATATTTTTATTCCCAATAGATTGAACAAGAAAGGAATTCGATTTGGGTTTATTCAATTTCAAGGAAGTAAGAATCAGGGGATACTTGATGCACTTAATGGTGTATGTTTTGGTAGCTACAAGATTAAGGCAAACTTCACAAAATATGACAGGCCTCAACACAATACCAAAACCAAGGTAGAATGGCATAAGCAAACAAGGAGAACTTTTGCAAGCAAAAAAGTGGACCACAGACAATATGCAGCTGTACTCCGTGGAGATTGTAATAGGTCTCCCCCCATAGCAAACCAAGAGGGAAGGAAAAAGACTGAGGAGCATGAGCTAACAGTTGAAGCAAAAGATGATGACATGAATTGGTTGGGAAGATCTGCAGTAGGCTACGTGCATGAATTTGAATGCCTATTAAACATTGAGGAGAAACTGGTTTACAAAGATATATGTGTCCAAGCAAGACCAATGGGTGGTTATCAAGTGCTTCTGACTTTTCAGGATTCAAGTATCATGGGATCAGTATTGAAAGATGGGGACTGGCTAGGGGAGTGGTTCAGGCTTGTCAAGCCATGGGATCCTAATGCAACGTGCATACAACGGTTCACATGGTTACGATTTATGGGAGTTCCACTACACGGTTGGAACACTGAGGTATTCATGGATATGAGTAGATTCTGGGGTGAATATGTTACTACAAGTGATGAGACTGTGTATAAGCGTCGCTTTGATATTGGGAGGGTTCTCATCTCCACCACAGAAAAAGAAGCTATTACTGGGACATTATTACTCAAAATTGCAGGGGAAACTTTCAAAGTCCAGGTTATTGAGGAGGCAAATCAGCTCCTGTTTTCTAAACCACTTACAGCCTCTCCCATGGTCCCACTGGTTGAAAAAAATTCAGAAAATCCCCCAGTTGAAGATGAGTTCAACAAAGCTGCTCAAAACTGGTCGGAAAGTGTGATCGGAGATGCAACGGGCAATCAGAACGAATTTAAAATTCAAAAAGAAGCGGCAAGTTTTCCCCCCACTCTTCCAGATGAGCAATCAGCAGAGATGGAAAATATGGCCTTGAATGGGTCTGGTTCAATTTCAGGAGCTAAAATAATTGGGCCTAGTAGCACAAAAGAGCTTATGGTTGAAGGCCAAGGCCCACAAAAGTATGATTCACGAGAGGATAGGGTGGTGATGGAGGGTACACTTAGCCCAAACAAATCTTTGGTGGATTTTGATAACATTCAAACTGGGGACCCTCCACAAGTTTTTCATAATGGCCAAGCCCAATCAAAGACTCAAGGATCTTCTTCCTCATCTGAGGTATCGAAGCCACCAGGTTTTGAACATGTTTCTCCGCCACAGAGAAGAAGAAGGGAAAGAGGGAAGAGCCATTTTAAGAGAAATTTCTTCAAGCACGCGTTATTGGATCAGTGTAGAAGAATAACGGAGGAGGAAAAATCAAAGAAAAAAGCTAGAAGATCCCGCAGTCAATCCGCTTCCTCATCAAATATTCGGTTGGACAAAAGCATTAATAGGGATCCTTTGGAGGCAATAGCCAACAAGGAGTGCATCGAAAAGGAAGTTCAGGCCACTTTTGAAGTGTGGAAACAATTGGAGCTGTCATCCTTGGAGTCAAATGATATCCTAATCCAAAGCAAACTTGAAGCATTAATAACACAAGAAGTTCTAGAGGCGAACGTCAGATTTGTCCAAGAGAGGATAATCTAAGCGGGTCATTCTAAAATTCAGGTGATTTTAATTCATCATGTTAAATTATCTTTGTTGGAATATTAGGGGCTTGGGGAGAACCTTAAAACGGAGAGCAATTAGGAAATTGGTTCAGGAAAAAAGGGTAGATTTAGTTATCATAATTGAAACAAAAGTGGAGGAAGTTTCTGCTGCTCATATTAGGAATTGTTGGGGGTCCAATGTTTGTGAATGGACTGCAATTAGTTCTGTAGGGGCTTCGGGTGGAATGTTGTTGATTTGGAACCCAAATAAGATGGTAGTAAGGGATGTTCTAAAAGGTGATAGGTGGGTATCTTTGGATTTTAAACTTTTGAGCAATGGTTTCTTGGGGTGTATTACTGGGGTATATGGGCAGAATGATGTAGCAAGTAGGTTAATTCTATGGGAGGAGCTTCTAGAGACTAGGAATCCAAGTTCACCTCCTTGGCTTTTAATCGGGGATTTTAATGAAATTATTAATCCAGAAGATAGGTTAGGGGAGGTAGGTTTGTCTAGAGGAATGAGAGCCTTTCAATCATTCATTAATAGGGCTGGGGTGATTGAACTGCCATTGTTGGGTAGGTCCTTCACTTGGAGAAATTCACGAAGTAGGAGTAGAATTGACAGGTGTTTTGCATCAGCCGAATGGTTTAGGACTTTCTCCAATTTAAAACTGTGGGGGTTACCAAGAAGTGTATCTGATCATTCTCCATTGCTTTTAGAATCTGGTAAAACTAATTGGGGAATTAGACCATTTAAGGCCCTTGACTGCTGGTGGAACCATCCTCATTTTCTCACAACCATTGAAGTATTTTGGCAGGAAATAAGCAATCATTATGCAGGTAACATTCTTTTTTACCAAAAATTGAAGCTCTTGTCCTCCTTACTTAAGATATGGAACAAGGAGGTATTTGGCAATGTTGAAGCAAATCTGAAGAGGCTGGAGGGAGAAATAGATAGGTGGGAACTCATTGCTGATCAAAGACCTCTTTCAAATGATGAAGTCTGCTCAGCACAGAATCTAAAGAGGGAGTTGTGGAGAGAACATAAAAAATCAGAGTCTCTTTGGAAGCAGAAGTCTAGAGCTCTATGGCTGCAAGAGGGGGACAAAAACACAAAGTTTTTCCATATGACTGCATGTGTTAGAGGTGGTGGCAATCAAATTTCATGTTTGAAGAAAGGTGGTAGACTTATCAAACTTCCTGACCAAATTAAGGCAGAGGTTGCAGATCACTTCAAGTCTGTGTTCAAAGTTCAAAATGGTGGTGTATTTCTGGCATGGGAAGGGCTTCCTTTCAATTCAATATCAACTGCTCAATCAAGCTTCTTGGAAGGCCCAGTTTCAATGGAGGAAGTGGAGCGTGCTGTATGGGATTGTGAAGGATCCAAGGCCCCAGGGCCTGATGGATATAATTTTACTTTTGTTAAGAAAGCATGGTCTATCTTGGGAAGAGAGGTGTACTCCCTGATTCAAGGTTTCTTCTCTTCAGGGGTTATGCCTGTGGGGATCAATGAGTCATTTATCTCATTAATTCCAAAAAAGAAGGGTTCATATCACATATCAGATTATAGGCCAATAAGCCTAGTGAGCAGCTCATACAAAATTATCTCAAAAATTTTAGCAAGAAGGCTAAAGGAGATCATTCCATCCATCATTAGTGACTCTCAATCGGCATATATCAAGGGGAGGCAAATTTTGGATAGTGTTCTGATTGCTAACGAATTGGTGCATTTGGTGAAAAGAAAAAGGAAGAGTAGTCTCATCATAAAGCTTGACATGGAGAAGGCTTTTGATTCTGTAAACTGGGATTACTTAGATATCTTGATGTTTAAAATGGGAATGGGGGAAAAGTGGAGAAATTGGCTGCGGCAATGTATGAGAACAGCTAAAGTATCAGTACTTGTAAATGGGTCTCCTACAATGCCTTTTTCAATGCAAAGGGGCATCAGACAAGGTGATTCTCTGTCACCTTTGTTATTCAATTTGGCGGCAGAAGGCTTACATCAGATTTTTCACAAAGCAGAAGAAGTTGGTATGCTTAGAGGTATTACTATAAAGAAGAACAGTATCAGAATTTCTCACATCCAATATGCTGATGACACATTGGTCTTCTGCAGCGCAAAAGAGGGAAGTGTAGAAACCATAAAGAGATTACTTAGATGCTTTCAAGTTATATCTGGATTGAAAGTCAATTTCCAAAAGAGTTCAATTGTGGGATTGGGGACATCCAATCAATGGGTGGAAAGAGTTGCTCAAAACAATCACCTTAAAGCTGAGGTACTTCCTATAAAGTACTTAGGACTTCCTTTGGGTGCAAATTTCAATCGAATTCAAACTTGGAGGCCAGTGCTCGAAATGTTCTCCAAAAAGTTAGCCTCTTGGAAGGGAAGGCAACTGTCTTTGGGAGGAAGACTTACACTTATTAAGGCTGCATTGGCCAATTTGCCTATATACTTCATGTCCCTGTTCAAGATGCCCTCAGCAGTGGCAAAGAAACTAGAAGCTATACAAAGAAATTTCCTTTGGGGGGGATCGGCAGAGAGGAAAAAAATCCATTCCATTAATTGGAACCAGGTAGTCAAGCCTAAGTCCATGGGAGGATTAGGCATTGGGTCCATTGATCTGAAAAATAAAGCATTATTGATGAAATGGGGGTGGAGGTTTGTCTGTGATGATGGTCAACTGTGGAGAAAAGTCATTCAGGAGAAGTATTGCACTCGAGAACAGCCATTTTTATTACAGATTCCAAGATCTCGTTCCCCATCTCCTATTTGGAAGCATGTTCAATCATTAGTAGCTGTACAAGACTTTGCACCTGCCAAAATATTCAGTGAAGGACTGGGAGCTTTAGTTGGAAATGGTGTGCGAATCAGTTTTTGGCATGACAAGTGGGTATCCGATACACCTCTTAAAGTACTTTTCAGTAGGCTATATAGAATATCTCTGCAGAAATCTCAGTCAGTTTACAACATGGGACAGTGGAACAATAATGTTTGGGAATGGAACTTCCAGTGGAGAAGAAGGTTGTTCAATTGGGAAAATGATTTACTAACTAATTTACTGCGGACTGTGGCAACTACTGTGATCACCCCAAATAAAAATGATAGAGTGATATGGAAATTTGCAAGTAGTGGCTTCTTCTCAATCAAGTCAGTCTACTCTAAACTTTTGGAACTTAATATGAGTTCAAATTCGGCTCCTGTGATTCTCCCATCTTTTTACAGTAACTTATGGCCAGGTATTGCTCCTCCTAAGGTAGAAATATTCTCTTGGATTCTCTTACATAAAAAAATTTCCACTAGAGGTGTGCTCTGTCATAGAGGTATAATATCTTCAGTAGATAATATATGTCCATTGTGTGCTTCTGCTCCTGAGTCGGTGGATCACTTGTTTTGCCTATGTCCTGGGCCAAGATCAATATGGTACCATGTCACACAATGGTGGGGGGTCTCTTGGTGTTGCCCAGATGATATATGCCTTTTATTTGAGCAATGGGGTTCTTTGGTACAACATGGGAAGATACAAAAGGATGCGTGGAATCTTCTGTTCTATGTAATTATTTGGTCCATTTGGAAGGTCAGAAATGAAGTGGTCTTTAGGGGTAAGGTGGTGCTCTGGTCCGAAGTGGTTAATATGATTTATGTCAGACTACATGACTGGATTCAATCTATAGTTCCATTTTTTCCATATCAGAGTTTTGAACTAGCCCTCTCTCCTGCTCCAATTCAATCCATCTCCAACATGAAGAAGGTTAGGGCTGCCCCAAATGTGATATGGAAGCCTCCTGTACTGGGTCAGTTCAAATGGAATGTGGATGGCTCTTCATTGGGCAAACCTGGTAGAGCTGGCTATGGAGGTGTACTAAGAGATAATCATGGTTTTATCATTTGTCTCTTCTCTGGATATGCAGGCATATGTGAGTCCAATCAAGCGGAACTTATGGCTATACAGAAAGCCATCGCCATTTCTGCTAATGCACCACAGTTATCTGATGCTCATATAGTGCTGGAATCTGACTCAGCAAATGCTTGTAGATGGGCAAGCAAGGAAGGTGATATTCCATGGAGACTTAATAATATCCAAAATGCAATTTGGCTTGGAAAATCTAATCTCAGATCAGTGGAAGTTATTAATATAAGGAGAGAAATCAATGAATTGGCAGACATTCTAGCTAAGGAAGGGGTGAGAAGAAACTCTGATTATGTAATATGGTTTTAATTTCTTTTCTTGTTGTCCCCTTCCCCCTTCTTTTTTGTTCTTGTATTCCTTGTCAGGCCATCCATTGATGCTCTGTTGTTCTTCTCTTTTTTTGATATATATATATATATATCCTGCTTATAAAAAAAAAAAAAAAATACCTTAATGTAAAAACAAGTCATTTGCCTAATTAACATTGACATGGTACGAATATTGTATTTAAGTAAGTGTTATGCTTGAATTAATCATCAGCTTTGGTTTGACTACAGACCAGTAATATTAATTGTTGAGGCCAAAATGAAAATGATAAAGATTTTTATAATTTGAGATCTTTAAAGTATGCAAGTGAATGCGTGGATTCTACATTATTCATATAAAATCTGTGCATACAACTCAGCAGCCCAATCTTAAGATACTGTGTATTTAATTATTTATTTCAAGGAATAAAATTAGTCGGCAAGAAATGTTTGAATATAACGCAGTTGGTGTTGAAAAAGATTGCACAACACCAGGTCCTGGGACTCAAGTCAAGTTCCCCCAACTCACCGTTCGGTAAACAAGTCCAGCCAATAACGTGTAAATCGGACGCAAAATTGCATTGACTTAATTTATTTTTTACCAAAAGTTCCTCATCACCTCACCTAGAGTCACCAAGGCATATGGTTCAGCAGCACCAACTAGGGTCTTTGGATTGGTTAATAGAATAGGTCTGGGTTTGAAGTGCTCCTTGAGCGCTACTCAGAAGTTCAGTGGTTTATCTGAATACACACAGTCTGTGTCTGTCGTTGTATAGCATAACCTACAACTTACATTCTATCGGCATTCCGATGACGCGGATCGGTAGACAGTCAGCATTTCGATGACGCAGAGGACTTACATTCTATCGACATTTCGATGACGTGAATCGGTAGACAGGTCATTGGGTCCTGTACAACTTGGTGTATCGCATAACCTACGACTTACATTCTATCAACATTCTTATGACGCGGACTGATGCGGATCAATAGACAGGTCATTGGGTTCTGTACAACTTGGTGTATCGCATAACCTACGACTTACATTCTATCGGCATTCCGATGACGCGGATCGATAGACAGGTCATGCATCCTAATGAAGCGGATCGGTGGACAGTCAGCATTTTGATGACGCAGACGACTTACATTCTATCGACATTTCGATGACGCGAATCGATAGACAGGTCATTGGGTCCTGTACAACTTGGTGTATCGCATAACCTACGACTTACATTCTATCAGCATTCCGATGACGCGGATCGGTAGACAGGTCATTGGGTCCTGTACAACTTGGTGTATCGCATAACTTACGACTTACATTCTATCAACATTCCGATGATGCGGACGACTTACATTCTATCGGCATTCCGATGACGCGGATCGATAGACAGGTCATTGGATCCTGTATAACTTGGTGTATCACATAACCTACAACTTACATTCTATCCGCGTCATCGGACCTACGACTTACATTTTATCAGCATTTCGATGATGCGAATCGGTAGACAGGTCATTGGGTCCTGTCCCAACCCAACCAAAGTTGTACAATAACGTTTTATGACACCACATCAATCTAATACCAGATAGAAGTATTATCCAATATCAAACTATGGATCTACCCCTAATCCAAAAATATCCGTTGAAATACACTCCAAATTTGCTTATAAGCCCTAACTACAAAAATCAGGAATAAAATCAAGCTATCAAAAATTACGGATTACTATATAATTTTTGTTAAGAGTTGACAAGTTCAAAATTAGTTATCCAATGTTCAAAAGTACCAACTTAATTACCAAGAGTTCAAAGACAAATTTTTCAACTTTCGGCTATCCTTTGTGGTTACATTAACAACAATATAATCACAACTCATAATATTGCTTGTATACAATCAATCTATTATGAATATGTAGAGCCAATAAGAAGAATAGGCAAAACAGCATCACATAGGCTGAGCAAGTATCCAGCCTCCATACATATCATCTACTGATAAATGACCCTTTTCAGTCTTCCTCTTCAGAACTCACAAAAACAATTCTCTACTTCTTTAAACTCTTCTGCTATCAACTCTTTCGATTTCTCCTTATATTTGTATGTATGATTTTTGCGTTGATGATCTGCTTTCAAGAACTTGTTTCTTCAAATATATCCAACAGAGACAGTGCCTGCAATAAATTTTAACATCCAATGGCATTGTCAATCAATCAGTATATAATCCCAAAATGACTTCATCAGAAACTCTCAATCTTTCACAAAGTAATGAATTACCTCTGGTATGTTTAATTCGAGCCGGAACTTGGGTCCGTCGTAATGGTGAAGAATCGGCCGGAATGAATCCTCCTCCAATGGCTCACAGATTTTCCTTGTCACAACTCGAACCTGACAACCAACACAAGGAATTCATACAGTGCAAGAACCACAAGCCACAAAGCCATAACATGATATTGAAATCTAGTTAACCCAAAATATTGTGAACCGATATTGTTACCTGAGCAGGGAAGCGTGATTCACCAGGGCATTTCTTGTCTTCCCAGGCAGAAGGATCAATGTTAGTCCCTCCAAAGCCTGCAGCCTATAAACAACACCAACATAATATATCAATATATATATATATATATATCGATATATGTTTTAAACAATAATAATTATATGAAGCAAATAAGGCGTTCAGAGGAATAAATACAAACCTCGAAAACTCCATAGAGTAGGTGGGTGGAGTAGTTGTAGAGGAACAGAGGCAATCCAGGAGTTATAGCCCTGACCGAGTCTCTGTAACGTGGAGTCAGACCTATATCATACAAGCAAAGGACCATAATTTAGAAAACAAAGAATTAACACATCGATTAAAAACTGAAAATTTATCCAAAAAAATTAAAAACTGCAAAACCAGAAACTAAAGTGATCGAGTATAACTGAATGAAATTGAAAGAGAAGGAGAGACTTATACCGAAGAGCTGTCTATTGAGATTCTCTGCCATGGTATCATTGTTGCAGACAAAGATATACCCACCAATTTTTTCGTTCCAAGGAAGAGATTCTGATGGTGGTAATGTCTTAAACCTCTTATCGCCCTTACTATCCTTGTTATTCTCGCTATTGTTGTCCTTGTCACTCTTCTTGTTGTTCTTCCTTCCTCCTTTGCCTCCATAATCATCCTCTGCTTTGTTCTTCCCACTCTTCAAGTTGACATTAAAGTTGTAATTATTGCTCGGCTTTGAGTTTGAATAAATCCCCTTGTTAAACCCGCCATTGATTCCAATCCCAGCAATCTTTTGAGAGCCAATAGGACTAATTGGGTAGATTGGATTGATTTGATTCCCACCAAAATTGTTCCCTATCTTCCAATCATAATTGAACCCATTAAAACTATTGAAATCAGACTCTTTTGGCTTCAGATTGTTGAAGGAACTGTTGTTGACGGAACTGTTGTTAAAATCATTGAAATCAGACCCTTTTGGCTTCAGATTGTTGAAGGAACTGCTGTTGAAATCATTGAAATCAGACCCTTTTGGCTTCAGATTGTTGAAGGAACTGCTGTTAAAATCATTGAAATCAGACCCGTTTAGTTTCAGATTGTTGAAGGAACTGTTGTTGTTGATTTCTCCACCAACTCTGATATCAAAGTTCCTCCTCTCTTCGGGCCTCTTTGAAACATACGAATTGCTCCAAATCGAGTCGTTGAGTGAAAGATTCGCCAAGCTCGAACTTTGCAGCCTCAGCTGGTCACTAAACTGGTAGAACGATTGCTGGTTATTCTCCATCTTTGAGAAGCAAATCCTCTAAAAATCGCACAAAATCCCGAATTGGGTATTCGATTTTAGGATCCAAAGTCTACGAATTCACAGAAAACGAACTGGGTATCGTGAGATCTATGAGAAATGGTAAAACTGAGCGAGTTGGAGAAGAAATGAAAGGAGACGGCTTTATAGATAAAGAGAAAATCTTATGAAATTTCCTGGAAAGTTAACAAGGATTTCCACGGATTGCGTGTGGATTTGTCAAAGTAGAGAAAGTTACATAAAGATTAGATATTAATGAATAATAATAAACATAAAGCAAAATTTAAAATGTGATTTAGTTTTATTTTTTAATTTACAAAGCTTATGATGTCAACAAGAACGCTGAATTAATGTATTCTTCCTCGCATAACTCTCTTTAATTGACTCTCCCAAGTTTCAAAACAGGCCCCAACAATTTATAATCACATTGATTTGGGCCAAAATCAGGGTCAAAATATTATGATAATTTTAAATATTTTTTTTTTCTTTCTTTGTCGACTTTCTGGAAGGTCTATAGTCTATACATCTAGAAGGTTTTTTTTAATCCAAAAAAGGATGAGTAGGTGGCCAAGGATGCTCTTTGAATTTAGTCACATTTCACATTGAAGAGTTCTACTTAATGGTTAAGACTTCGTAAGCATTGGATGTAGGGTGGACGCGTGATTGGTAAGAATGCCAGCACGTGACTTCCACCTATCTCACGTGATCAGAAGGTCCCACTCTTGTAAATGTAGAGAGTGACGGTCAGCCTCTGTCACTCTTTAGAGCAACTCCAATGATCTCCTCTTCAAATTTTTCAGCGCGGTTTCACTTCTATTACAGCAAAACACGACTCTCAATACTATCAAATCAACAAAACACATATTTCAATATAATTTTTTTCAATTTTCATTCACAAACACTCAAAATATCAAGCATCAACACAATTTCTCTCATACTTTTCTACCATATTTCACTTTTTCTATCATTTTACACTTTTTTCAATACAATTTTTTCAAATCATTCTCTCTTCACACTCCAAAATTTCCAGCTTCATTTTCAAGTGCCCCATTGGAGTTGCTTACTCTTGTAAATGTAGAGAGTCCCACTCTTCTACTCTTGTAATTGCTTTAAAGTAATCACAATTGTTAATATTTTATTGGTTCAATAAATTATGTGAAAATGTGTATTTTTATTAATATAATTATATGAAAATATGTGTTTTGTGGTTGTGGTTATGTTGAAATATGTGTTTTAACTATGTAGATATATATGTGACTCGACTTTTTGTAATAAATGAGGGACCCATCTTGATTTGGGTGTAACTTTGATCGGAATAAGAAAGTAGTTGACTTGATTAAATTTGAGAAAATAAAATGTTTAGGAATTTATGTTTTGTTAATGTTACTGTATTAGGAGACGTATTTTACTGATATGACTATATTGGGAAACGTGTTTTACTGATGTGACTATATTAGAATATGTACACTCTTCTACTCTTGTAATTGCTTTAAAGTAACCACAATTGTTAGCATTTTATTGGTTCAATAAATTATGTGAAAATGTGTATTTTTATTAATATAATTATATAAAAATATGTGTTTTGTCGTTGTGGTTACGTTGAAATATGTGTTTTAGATATGTAGATGTATATCTGACTTGACTTTTTGTAATAAATGTGGGACCTGTCTTGATTTTGGTGTAACTTTGATCGAAATAGTAAGGAGAATGGGAAAGTAGTTGGCTTGATTAAAATTGGAAAAATAAAATATTTAGGAATTTGTATTTTACTAATGTGACTATATTGGGAGACGTGTTTTATTAATATGACTATATTGGGATACGTGTTTTGCTGATGTAACTATATTGGGAGACGTGTTTTGCTGATGCGACTATATTCGAATATGTGTGTGATTTGAATCTTATGAAATAAAAGTGGGACTCAAAATATAAGTTTGTTGGTCCAGCAAAGAGCAACCATTGTTTATGAGAGCATCCACAATGGCGGGTGTTTGTTGGGCCATTAAAAATATATATTAGGTCTCACTTCTACTACATAAAAACACATCTTTCAATACATAATTATTATTCAAATATCTACACTTTCATTCCTCCATCCCATTTCTAACAAAACTATACCAAAATTAATATTGGGTCCCACATTTTTTACAAAATGTCAAGTCACATACTCATTCACATCATCAAAATATATATTCTAATACAATCATATCAGCAAAACACATTTTTCAATACAATTACATCAAGAAAAATACTCATTCTCATACATTATTTAATTTCTAACAAAAATTCACCCTTGTGGGTGCTCCATCGGGCTGAAATCTATACTAGAGAGTCTACCTGGTGGCCCATGCTTTGATGACCCGGCCCATCTCACTATGGACTTTTGCTAGTGGGATTGATAAATGATAACCACTATCCATTATGGACCCTGCTAGTGGGCCTTTCCTAGGTGTCCTTGACTCCTTCTCTATGGATTACATCAAGAAGGTCCACTAGAATAGAATAGCTGAATAGGCGGGTCGACGTCGAAAAGACCGGTGCATTGGGTTGTAGTTATTTTCTTCAATGGAATATCATATGTTGTTAGCAAAGGAACCCAGAAATGAAAGGAGAGTCTTATTAATCAAACTCAACAAAACTTCCAAATTTATATATATGCCTTGGATTATTAGCTGATTGAGTTTGGCATACTAATCTTTTGTACTTTCTTTACTTAATGATGTTTTCAATTAGTATATATGTTTAGCTAGATACCTTGCATTATTAGCTCTACTAAGTTACTAGGTAGGTTTGGTTTTTATTTTTATTTTTATGTATGCATTTTTCCACTTTTATTTCTTAAAAACAAAAAATAATTTCAAAAACACATTTGATTGTCCGTTTTAAAAAACATGAAAAGCATAAAATCATTTTAAAAGGTTTGAAAACGGAAAAAAATGTAAAAAGAAAACACGGTAAACAAATAAAATATAAAACAAACCTAACAGATCATAATCTAAGGTTTGAAAACGGAAAACAAAAAAAATGTAAAAAGAAAACACGATAAACGAATAAAATATAAAACAAACCAAACATATCATAATCTTTAGTAATTTATGTTTTCTTAATGATAAGGAAACATGCGTCATTGGCTCATGTATATCCCAGATACTTAGATCGTCCCAACGAACTCCAAATATCTTATAAGTCACAAGGTAATGATGTGGAGGGTTAAATTTAAATCTCCCGACTAGAAAGAATATTCTTACGAGCCAATTTGACCACACCTGAATGGTTTGTATTTATGATTTTATTAGTGTAAAAAGCTGTCATTTAATTAAATTAACCTAAACTTTTACGCCGACAATAAAGTTAAATTAAAACATTGATATTAAATTAAAACCCACTTGCTTAGATGCTAATTACTGTACTACATGGCTTGACATTGACAACTTAAGCTTAATCAATCGATTGTTGCTTACTGACCCATTACATTTTATATTGATTGAAATAGATTAGGGTATGATTAGGGAAAAAATATTATTAAATTTTTTGATGGGACTAAAACCTCACATTGTTAAAGGCACTTGAAGCCTAGCATCGCACATGGTGGATTTTTGTCGGGTAAAAGATAATGTATAGAAATTTGTATTTTAGAGATGTGATTATATTGGGAGACAAGTTTTGTTGTAATTGAGTATCTAATTTGATTTTTTGTAATATAGGTGGAATTCGGTATTATTTTGGTGTAGTTTAAGTAGGTTCATTTTGTTAGGAAAGGGATGAAGACTAACAATACCACAATGATTGCATTTTGTCGGGTCGACAAATTGTGTGAAAATGTGTATTTTTACTGATGTTATTATATTGGGAGGCGTGTTATGTTGATGTGACTGTATTAGGAAATATGTTTTGGTGATGTAGCTTGACTTTTCGTAATAAAATGTGAGACTCAATCTTAATTTTGGTGCAAATTTAATAGGGATAATATAGATGTTAGGAAAGTAGTTGGGTTGACTAAAATTGAGAGAAAAAAATGTTCAGGGGTTTGTGTTTTGCTGATCTAACTATATTGAAAAACGTGTTTTGTATATATGGCTGAATTGAAAGTTATGTGTGGTTTAAATTTTGTGTAATAGAAGTGGGACCCAAAATATGGGTTTGCTAGCCCAGCAAAATGATACCAGCGTTGTTTCTTGGCCACAACAAAATGAGAAATGCATGATGTATAACTATTTGTGGTCTGCTGATATGGATGTATTAGGGACGTGTTTTGCAGATTTAATTGAGTATGTCACTTGATTTTTCGTATATTATAAACGCGATCCAGTGATGATTTTAATGGAAAATGAATAATTTGATTTTAATTTGAGCATCGTGAGCTTTAGTAGACTACAATAATATTTAATTTCTTTGTTAATTTCAGCTCTAATTACGGTCTTGCCAGCTACTTTTGTTCCTTTCATTTTCCAGCTTCCTATTCCTCTGAATAAATGTATCCTAAAACAGTTATCATGAATCATGATTATTCCCTTGTCTTTGTATTTTCGTTATCAATTACTCTCGTCTCCTTTTTTTCCTTGATGGATATTGCTAATAAGCCATTTGATATTTGATTTCTCCACAGGAGTTCAAATATAAACATAAAAAATAAATTTATTTAGCAAGTTGAGCAATATATTATTGTTTTCTTACCTTTTCGTCTGATAATCGAGAACTACATTATATGAGTTTACTATTTGCATATCCAATTTGGATATAAACTCGAGCCATCAGGCCGACATTCACATAAATTTTTCATCTGGCAACAGGGTAACTTGTGTCAAAATTCAATGCGTGACCGCAAGGATATTGTTCCGTGTGGGAATCGAACTCAAGATCAGTCAAGTCAATATGGTTTGATCCTATAAAAATTTATTAATAGGATATCACCCAAGCTCATTATCATATGATTATTCTTGTATTTGTGTATTTTCTTTATCAATTATTATCAAGTTTTTTCTCTTTTTTTTTTCTTCTCCATATGAAAATTGAGAGCTTCATGGATATTGCTGATAATCGATTTGAGATTTTATTTCTCCACAGGACTTGAAATCTAAACATAAAAAAAAGTTTATTTAGCAAGTTGAGCATTATTTGATAGTCTTCTTGGACCTTAAAAGAAGTTAGAAAATAAAATTCAAACTAACCATCAAAGAGTCTACATATAAGTGTGGTTGTGATGTTAGCGAGTCATCCATCTAATTAGAATGGTCTAAAGACTAATTATGCTTGACACCATTGTTGTTGGTAGGTAAGCTAAAATTAGCAGTGGAAACTCATAAAATTATATGCAGAGAAAACTAATTATATAGCACTTACAACTGTGAGAACACACTCACACTCATGTGCTTTCTTTTAATTAGTTAATTAATTTAGATGATTATTTTTATTTCATAAGAGCCTTATTAGGTTGAAGATTATATATATATATATATATATGGCTCTGCTTATGACTCCATTTTGCGAACATCAAGCTAATGGTAGTTTTACATATCAAAGATCCAGCTCTTGTATTCTATATCACTTTTAAATTATTATTTTTTTTAAAAAATAGAATCATTAATTTTCAACCCTGTAGATTAATAAAATACTTACAGAAAACCTGCCTCGAAAAATCAAATTAAAAGTTTTTTCAAGGCAAAAAATAGTTTTAAATTGTGTCCAAATTAATAAGGCGACAAAATTGACCTAAATGAAGCACTGATTAAATTCATTCCTAATAGGGTAACAGTTGACCAATTAAAAATTGGAAACTTGGAAGTGGGGGCCAGGAAAGGTTTTGTGTTTGACCGATCTTTTGAAGTTTTAATGTTGTTTTGTCTAGGTTCATGCATTTTTTACAATGGATCTCGTTGAAGGGGCATTTTAGGACAATAAAATATTTTATTTTATTATTTAAAAATTATGAATTTAAAATTATGAATGTCTTCTGATCGGGATTACGAGTCTAACAATATATTTTTGTGTTAAATTAACAACAATCAAATGGATCATAAAAAATACACGACACTTTTCAATCGTTAAATATAAATCTGAAACATTTTATCTCAGTTTTTACTGTTTAATTGATTTTTTCTTGACACAAATAATATATCGTTGGACTGGTAATCCCGATCAAAACACATTCACGATTTTTTAATAATAATAAAAATTTTTGCTGCCCTAAAATGCCCCTGCCGTGGGGTCCACTGAAAAAAGTTTGCAGCAGACCCCGAATTCCCCATTCATGCATACCAACTTTCTCTTATCCTCTTATATAAGCTTGTTTCATTGGAAATTAATTATCATGTGTTTCTGTGTTATTTTGATTCAAATTAAGTTTCAAAAATCTATTGTTTTTATTGAAAGTATCAACACTCGAACAATTGTTGGTTAGAGATTTTAAGAGATTATACATCTATTTTCTCTAAGCTCACAAATTTATACGATCTATCATTTACGCTTGAATACTCATGTGACAAGTATACAACGGTGAGTTATCTTGTACATTAGACAACTCATATACTATCATAACGTCAATTATATCAAACACAATTTATATACTAGCTATTATTTTACAGCTTACACGTTCTTATAACTTCAACTCTAACAAAGATAACCCAACAAGCCAATAGAGCTAAACAAGCCTTAGTAATGACTTATGAGATCCAACGGTTGTAAAAGCCTCTAAATCAAGTCAAAAAGTAAGTCAAAGTCTTGTAGAAGTAGACAAGTGTTTCCTGAGATCCGACGGTAGAGCCTCAAAAATCAAAATCAAGTCAAAAAGAAAAGTCAAAGTCTTGTACCAAATGGGATGAAATCCCACTTGCAATAAAAAGTATTTATGCTGACGTGGAAATTTGAATATACAATCCCCTAAGTATGGCCATGATTGTTTCCAAACCCACTTGAGAATAAACAAAACCCAAGTTGGTGTTTGGCAGTTGGATTTAATAATTATTTGTGAGGGTAACCCTAACCCCACATGAGGAAGCAAACACCCAGTCCGAGGTGAACATAATACCTTTAGTTGTAGCCAAGGAACACCAAACAAATTGGTCTCCACGTGGGGTATCAATACAATATTAATTTTGTACCCAATCATAGTACAACCCCTAAATTTAATAAATTGTTCGTTGTCTTTACTTTAGTCCAATAAGTGAAACAACAATAAAGGTATATCCCTTAATTTGAGGGCTTTGTGGGGGATTCCAGGGCATCTTCTTTTGAAGATTCTAATATAAGGCTGCGTTTGGCTTGCATGGAATTAGAAAGCAACATGGAAGGCCAAGAGCAAATAATTGTGAAAACAATATTTTGTGCATACGCGTTGAGTTTTGACACAGCTAATCACGTGGTTAGTTGGAAAATTTTATGTCATGTTTAAATTCATATTAGTCATCCAAGTAACGAAATTTTCTTATGTCATTCTCGGATAAAAAAAAAACATGTTGAAGAGTTAACGACTGACAAGTTCAAATAAAAAATAATAATGTCTTATGAATAGATAAATTATGTATGTTTTTCGTTCATAAGTTACGTAATTATAGGAATATTCTAAACACTAAATCTTAACATCTTACGTCTGTTTAATTCTAAATTGTTTTCACTTCTCCCAATGAATTTTTTTATTTATGACTATGATTAAATTCAAATTGCAAAAACAAATCTATTTCATAACTAATTGAGGTATACTATTGCATAAATAATGTCCAAAATCATGACCAAAGCATCATCATATACAAAGTGGACAAAGACATTCTAATAATTATATGAATTAATTTTGGATTTATTCAATTGTTGCATTCTACCAAAATCTAATGGTTGTATGTGACGTTTGCATATTCGATCACTCTAAGAGAGTTAAATATTTAAATTATTCAAATAACTAGTGATGGACAAGTGTCAAACAATAAAGCCATGTATAACAAATCTTCCTATTGCCTATTCCACACAATTATGCAAAAAGAGTCAGCCAAACACACACATAACCAAACTTTGATTGGTTGTCCTAAACTCCTTATTGTTTTCCCATGAAAGGGCCTAAAGATAGGACGTTTAAACTTTTTATTTATTAAATGAAAAGGTCTATTTATTTATTATTTTATAAAAAAAACTATTTATTTATTATTATTATTATTTAACTCATAGGTTTCTAATGCTTATCCACACAAGCAAATTATAAAGAAAATGATGCTGACGTGGACTATATGTTATATATATGTTACTCTAAAGGGTTAACTTATATCCACACAATGAGGGCCAATTTTATTAAATAAATACACCACCCACATTGTGAGACACAAATTAATGGTCGCAAATGTATTAATATTTAAATAGTATTAAATTATGACGTAGTTTTTTTTTTATCTCTCACGAGGTGTCTTGGGTGGATTCCAACTGTGGGAGACGCCTTTAAACCCAGACTAAATTATGACGTAGTTGTTCATTTTAAAAAGTGTAGTCAAATGAATTTTAGATTTTGACATTTTTTTGGTTATTTCAAAGAGAAACTTAAGGTTGTCAAAATCATGTTTACATGAGATGATGAGAGGCGAACAATATCGAATCATAAAATTGTAAGGTTTTAGAAAATTTGAAAAATAAATATAAAATAATAAAATGAATTATTTTTATTCAAATAATTAATATGATATAATATTCTATAGATAATAAAACATTAAAATATGATTATTATTTACTTATGGACATGTCAATATGATAAAAATTATAATTTTATAAGACCTTTAAAGAATTATCTATAAAGAGAAGTGCATCAAGTTACTGATTAATAATAACAAAACTAAAAGGGGTAATTTTTATGAATTAGTACGGTGGTGAATTTTTTCCACCAAGGAACGATATGCTTCGGGTCCATGGACCTTAATTCACCACAAGTATCATCTTACCAATTAATTCCCGATTTTTAATTACAACTATGACTACAATCTTACCAAAATATGATTCGGATCGTTTTGCTTACCTAATCGAACGATTTTACAATTTAAATTCTGATTTTGACAACATGATATAGACACACAACACGATCCGTGCCATTTGTAGTATAATCTATAGTATTTGATTGATTTTGTATTTTAAGAAAAAGGTAATGGAGTGGAAGGCATCTTAGATAATCAATCGAGGGAACAAAGAGTTGCTTATTGTGTGAAAAAGATGATTAGGAAATGCTTGTTTATTGTAAATTTTATTTAAACAAAACCCCTTATCTTTTCTTTTTTATGTTCTTCCTTGAAAGAGCTAAAGAAAGCACTTTATGACATAAGCAAATCTCTTTTCTTTTCTTTAATTTACGATTTTCTTCATTAAAAAATAAAGAAAATTCAATAGAAGTTCAATGACTTCTAATAGCTATGTCCAACAATATTTGAAACACTATAATTTATACATATTTATTCCATAGTTTATATGTTTTATAATAAATTGCTTACCATATATAGAGAATATGTAACTATTAATGTTTTTTAACATATGACGCTTTGATAAGTTGAAAGCTTTGATAAGTTGAACCTAGGACGCTCAAAGGTTATATTTTTTTTTGATACCAAGGAGGGGAAATACCCAACACAAACACGGAGGTCCAATGACCTTGTAACCCTCTCCCTTTTACAACTCTCAACATTTCCCAATGTTATATTTTTTTTGATACCAAGAAGGGAAATACCCAACACAAACACGGAGGCCCAATGACCTTGTAACCCTCTCCCTTTTACAACTCTCAACATTTTCCAAGGTTATATTTTTTTTGATACCAAGGAGGGGAATACTCAACACAAACATGGAGGCCAATGACCTTGTAACCCTCTCCCTTTTACAACTCTCAATATAATGATGATAAATCTCATTCAAATTGGTAGAAGGGGAGACTCGAACACAAGACCTCCCACTCCCTACACCGTAGGAAGACCAACCAGGCTATCACCTGTTGATCGCTCAAGGTTATATACTCTATTATTCATATTATTTTTTATATAATAAAAAATGAATTTAATAAATTCATCCTTAATAAAAAAAAGAACAAAACATGGTACTCAAAATTGTAATAATTATCGGGGCATCAAGCTTACGAGCCACACAATGCACTTTTCAAAAATAGTTGTGAAATGGAGATTGATAACGATATCTATGATATCCAAAAACCAATTTTATTTTATGCCGAGAGGATACATGATAGATGCAATATTTTTTTAGGAGGAATTGTAAACACATATAGACATAATGAAAAAGACCTCCATATTGTATTTATACACTCGAAGAATGTCCAGGAAGTAGTGTGGTAGATTTTTGAAAAAAATAATAATCCTGATTAATTATGCTATACTATGATAAGAAAAAAAATTATGAAGTAGCTGTAATTAGTATTAAAACTAATTGAGGAGTTACATGATTTTTTTTTATTGAAATAGGTTTGCACTAGGGGTCGACACTAAATTCGTTCAGATTTGTTATAATAATGGATGGACTCATGCAAAAAATTCAAGGCGAGATAAGCAGGGCCAACCCTACTCTTTTAGGGGATTATAAGTCAATAATCAAGATTCAAGTAGATAATTCTAATGACTTTTAACATCCACTAATCTAGTACAAAATAAAACACATTTATCGAGTTTTAGGCTTTTAGCCCACATCTCACATAATGAACAACAACTAAGAAAAACAAAAGGAGATGACGAAATGCTAATCCAGAATTCCAAATATGAAAAAAATCACAACAATGAATGTGTATTGTTTCCTCTAAAAAATAATAAGAAAAATAATTGACTCTATAACTTAAAAAGAGATTAGAAAGAATTAAAGAAATTAAATTACGTTAAATTGAATTACATATGAGCCTATTATAAAGTAAAAAATGGGGCCCCCCAAGTGGTCGCCCATGCTGGCTCATGTTCAGGGCCGGCTCTAGAGATAAGAAGAATAAAAAAAAACTTAAAACGATATGACTTGAAATGATAAAAAAAGAATACAAATTCAATGTGAGTTGATAAAAATACAATCTTATATATAAATAAATGATAAAAATGAATATATGTATTGGATTCTCGTTGATTTTTTCATAAATTCATGATGATGATATCCTGATTCGAAAAACTAATTTTTGTTCTTTATCCTTCAACATTGATAGTCCCCAAAAAAAAAGGGAGTTCAATAACATCACAAAATAATTGATCAATTCAATAAAAAATAAAGATGAAGGATGTTATACATTTAAAACTATCTTTTGAAAATAAACAATTTATGTTTAATTAAATGAGATCTAACGAAGACCTCGAAGAAAGAACAATAAAAAAAAGAAGAAAAAAAATAATAAAAAAGAATGAGAAAAACTCCATAATTTCTGCCGGGTTAACTCGAGCCAATCATGTTGCCTTTTTCGAAGCAGACAACAACAACACACGGCAACACACCTAACGGCACCCCGTTATCCTCCACCATACGCATTCCCATTGCCTCCGTACCCACCAACACAACGCCAAAGTCACTAACCCCATCCGGAATCACCTGACATTTACACACCATCGTGACGTTTCCCGTTATTTTAACTCGTCACTACGGTTAAATCCCCACTTCATCATGGTTAGTTAGTTTATTTTTCAGGGTAAAATGTTTGCAACACCTCCTGTATTTTGAGTCATTTTCAGGTATATTCCATGTAGTCAGAAGGATTTGAGGAACACCCAGAATACTTAATTTACTTCTACCTACGTCCCTATTTGATATGTTACATTTTTATTTTGAGTTGTCCAAAATTATAGTTCATTTCCTTCATTTTTATTTTTAATAAATAGTGTATTAAAAAGAAAACTAATTAAATTTGTTGTTTTAATCACATTGATTAAGTTTTCTTAATCTGTGTAAAAAAAATATGATCCTATCAAATAGATACGGAGAAAGTATCCTTTTATGTTGGAAGATAAACCTAAACATTATATATTATCGTAAGAAATTAATTTTTCCCTACGAAAACTCCTCTCTTAGCAATTTTCTCTAACAATACAAAATAACAATATTCTTAATCAAGAAATAAATGAAATGGCCTCATGAGAGGTAATTTTAAGTGATACAATGAGCTCGTGTTATTAGAGAGAGTCTCTATTACACTTTTGGGGTATGTTAAAGTCTAAAATACCTAGTTTGCCTCAGTTTTTTTAAATAACTATAAAATTGACGTGGAAATTGTCCAGATTTATTGCCAACTTACTCCGTCCATTTAGATTAAAGAGACACACCACCATCAAAAACCGACAAAAAAAGAAAAGAAAAGGGGTAGCGTAATATAAGACGCGCCCAAAACAGGTTTTCAAGGAGAGAGAGATATTCGCTTATTAGTTTTGTAACGGCGTCGCCTTTCTCTGTCTACACCGTGACAACTGTTTTTGTACTTGTTAGAGAGAGAGATAGAGAGAGAAGCAGGAGCAGCAAAGGCGCTTTTAGTGAGGATTAACTGGGGAGGTGGGCTTTTGTGACGGTTACGTAGAGGAGCGGAGGAGGAGGATCGGCGTCGGTTTTTTTTCGTTTCTTTTTGCGCTTACGGTTTCGCGGATCTGTCGCAGGGAAATAAGGGCGTGAGTTCGACGGAATCGAGAAGGTTTGTAAAAATCGTGTGGATTTAACGGCTTTGTGTTGGAATAATTATGGGTTTTATTGTGGTGATTAATTGTATATAATGAGGTGAATTAGGGTTCACGGAGGAAGGGCGGCTTTGATTTCTGTTGCTGTTGACTTGGTGTAAAGTTTTTCTGTACAAATGATGGCGAATCAAGGCGGGTCGTTTTCACAGTCAACCGAAGGTGAACTTTGATTTTTTTTCCCCTGTGTTTCTCGGGCAAATTTTGGGAGGAAAAACTGAGAGTTTCTATTCTTGGGAGCAGGTGGTGGAAGGGACGATCTATACACGGAGCTATGGAAAGCCTGTGCGGGCCCGCTCGTGGATGTACCTCGGGCAGGAGAGAGAGTCTTCTACTTTCCCCAAGGGCACATGGAGCAAGTAAGTTGTATTCTTCAGATCGGAATTTCGTGTTTGTTTCCCGTGAAATTCTGCGAAAATTCTGAATCTGGTGTTTTATTTGTTTCTATATAGTTAGAGGCGGCAAGAACTGATGAGCTGAATCAGAGGCTTCCACTGTTTAATCTTGCTTCGAAGATTCTTTGTCGCGTTATCAATGTGCAGCTGCTGGTATATATATCTCTTCTTAGATTGGCTTCTCTTTCTGAGTATCTGATTTCCACCTCTTTGGTAGCTAGAAGAAAATAGAGACGCTGCTAATTTGAACGATTGCTTGCTTTGCTTTGTGGAAATGGCTAAAGATTTAGACAAACCTATAATTATGTTTTTTGGGTTTTGTTTAGGTTTTTTTATTTAGTTTTTTTTATGGAACGTTAGCCGATGCAGTTAAGGTATAGTTTCTTTGTGATTCATGTCTTGCTTTCGTACTATTCTGCTCTTCAGTCCTCCCTAACAAAATAGAGCAGTGTGCAATTGATTTCAACAAGTGAATTTATCTAAGATTGCTTGCAGATGTGTGGATTTTAATTGAAATGTTTTCTGATGTTCTTCTAATAGGCTGAACAAGAAACAGATGAGGTTTATGCACAGATTACTTTACTGCCGGAAGCTAATGTAAGAACTTGTTTGGTGTCTCTCTAATTCACTTCTCTATGTTGCAAATAATTTGATTTGGTTTCTTATTTATGTATTGATTTTCATTATTTGATTTTTCTGTAGCAAGGCGAACCTACAAGTCTTGATTCAATCGAATCTCAACCTCCAACACCAACAGTTCATTCATTCTGCAAGGTGTTAACTGCATCTGATACCAGTACCCATGGTGGATTTTCAGTTCTCCGTAAACATGCCACTGAGTGTCTTCCTCCTCTTGTAAGTTTTCTTTGTGCTTATATGGGGTATTATTTTGATTTCCTCTCTGATCTCAGCATGTTTGGAGTTGTGTTTTTTTTTATCTTAGTTATCATGGAACCTTTTGTGACTTTCAAACATTGGTGTTCTGTAGGACATGACCCAGGCAACTCCAACCCAGGAGTTAGTTGCCAAGGATCTTCATGGTTATGAATGGCGATTTAAGCATATTTTTAGAGGTAATATATCTGGTCTACTTTAGAGTTTTTCCCCCTTGTGTAGTTTTTGAATATTAGAATTCATTTTGCTCCTTATAATTTGGACTGGCCCTTTTGTATAAAATGAGACAATTGATTTGAACTTAAATTGACAATTAATTGTATAATGATTAATGACTGCTATTGTTTCTATCTGCCTGCAAATGAACAGGCCAACCTCGGAGGCACTTGCTTACGACAGGGTGGAGCACCTTTGTTACTTCAAAAAGATTAGTTGCTGGAGATTCCTTTGTATTCCTCAGGTACTTCTTTTCCCCTTTCTGATCCTCTTCTAAGATGCCTGTCTCCTTGGAAAGTATTATCCGATGTATGGAACTTGGTAATCTGAAAGTTGTGTCTTTAGGGGGGACAATGGGGAGTTGCGTGTTGGAGTGAGGCGTCTTGCTCGTCAGCAGAACATCATGCCATCGTATGTGATTTCCAGTCAGAGCATGCACGTGGGTGTGCTTGCAACAGCCTCTCATGCTGTTCAGACTCGAACCCGCTTCGTTGTTTACTATAAACCAAGGTATGTTGCACAGCTTTATTAAAATTGATCTGACATAAGATTTTCATTGATTGATTATTATTTGTATCTTAAACACTTATTATTAGGACGAGTCAGTTCATCATTAGCGTGAACAAATACTTGGAAGCTGTTAACAATAAGTTTGGAGTTGGCATGAGATTCAAGATGAGGTTTGAGGGAGAAGATTCTCCTGAGAGAAGGTTATAAATTTCCATTGCAGAAGTGCTTTGAGAATTTGTGTATTTTTATCTCTTTGGTAACTTGTTTTCTGTGCATTGATTGATCAGGTTTTCAGGCACAATTATAGGGGTTGAGGATTTTTCTTCTCAATGGATAGAGTCGAAATGGCGATCATTGAAAGTAATTTCTTTCGAGACTTACTACTTCTGCTTCAATAATAATTATATTATTCTCACAATATTTATGGGTTTGTTTGTTCGGTTACTCAGGTACAATGGGATGAACCTGCATCTATTCCAAGACCCGACAAGGTTTCGCCATGGGATATAGAACCCTTTGTGGCTTCAGTACCAGCAAATGTGGCTCAATCCCTTGCAGCAAAGAACAAAAGATCACGACCATCAATTGAAATTCCAGCTCTTGGTGAGTTAAGTTATTATTCTTCTTTTTTCATTAAGCGGCTTCTTTTATTATATATTTCCTTTTTCTTTTTGCTGGAGGAGTTGAATAATTATTTCTTGTAACTCTCTGGATTGTAGATCTCTCATCAACTGCGTCGGCTCCTTGGAAGTCTGGAATGACTCAGTCTCAAGATTTAACGCAGTTGAGTGTTACTGCTGAAGGCAAAAGAAATGAGAATCATGTGACGTGGCAACATAAGCAGACAGATATTAACCACAGCAATTCTATGTCAAGGACTCATACTGATGGAGGCTGGCTATTACCACCTCATGTGAGTGCTTCTCAGCATCAATTTCAGGATGTGGAGGATAGCAAGAGTGTCTCTGGTTGGCCTCTTCTCTCAGGCTATTCAACTCCCCCTTCATCAAGGCCGAACAATGAGACCACTGTTGGCACAATTGAGATAGAAAAGAAATCTGAGACTGCTACTAGTTATCGTTTGTTTGGTTTTGATCTTGTAAATCATTCTACAAGCTCAGCACATATAGAGAAGGTACCTGCCCAACCAATTAGCATATCTAGTGCCTCGATTGAAGGACGTGGTGTTAGTTCTCTATCGGCTTCTGATTCAGATGAGAAATCTGATATTTCAAAGGTTTCTAGAGAGAAGCAGCTAGAACAGTTACATGTTTCACCCAAAGAGAGCCAGAGCAGGCAAACCTCTAATTCTAACTGTACTAGAAGTCGAACCAAGGTACCAATCATGAAATGATGTTCTTGATACTCTTTGGTAGATGGATATAGCTGAGCTAATATACTAGTTTTGATGTTTTTATGTGCCAAAAGGTTCAAATGCAGGGTGTTGCTGTTGGCCGAGCTGTGGACTTGACCATGTTAAAAGGGTATGAACAGCTTATCGATGAATTGGAGGAAATGTTTGACATTAGAGGACAGCTTTATCCTCGCGATAAGTGGGAAATTGTCTACACTGATGATGAGGGGGATATGATGCTTGTTGGGGATGATCCTTGGCCGTAAGTGTTTTTCACTCATCACAACTTTTAAAATTCTGTACTGAAAAGATATTTTCTTCATATGTTCCTAAGCTTGGTTCAAATTCTGTTGCAGTGAATTTTGTAACATGGTGAGAAGAATCCTTATATGCTCAAGTCAAGATGTGAAGAAGATGAGCACTGGGAGCAAACTTCCCACATGTTCCCTCGAAGTTGAGGGGATCGTATTAGGCTCAGATACAGCTGAAAACTCTAATTAAATTGGAACCTTTTTTTTCGTCCTTGTCTTTTGGCGGTGGTTCCTTGTGTTTGATTATGGGTGGTATTAGGCCTTGCTTTAATTACATAGTGTGGAGGATGTTTTGAGGGTGGGGCATTGCTGAAATCTGGTTAATCGATAGCTTGTTTTTTAGAGCTAACTACTAAAAGTCAATGGATCCTAAAAGTTGACTGGGTTTAAATGACCCTATTAAGTTCATTATGCTATGGTGGGAGTTAAATTAAACTGTAGGACTCGAATCTGTGTATACATGTTGTTTGGTGGTAGGAGTTGAGGGTGCGATGGAGTCTTCTCACCCGCGTGTTCTGTAAGTATTTGTGTTAATGGATTGACACTATTGCGTATTTGTTGTATTAGCAACAATGATTTTATTTTGATGGCGAGTTATTTCATGGAAACATTCTCTTTACCAAAACCTGTAGAGTGATGCTCATTCGTTCGTTTGCTTTTCCCTCGTCTGTTTTATCTTTTCTGAAGATGAACATGTATATACAATATGTATATCTATTTATATATACATGTTGCACTTTGGTTTCTCTGCTTCTACCAGCTTTGTTTGTTGACCTAGATCACAAGCAAATATGTATACTACACATTTATACATGCTCTATTTGTCGTCATCGATCGTGCACACTGCACAGTACCTTTGGAGCCATCTCTGATCATGCTCTTCTACCCTCATCGACAGATGGCATGACTGTAACTGCAGGCACCATCTAACACTACCCATCACCCATGCCATCCCTTGCATTTTTTGAATAGCAGACCAAGTCATCCAGGATTTTAAACCTTATCTTTGAACATGACACAAATCTCATATGATTCCCTGACATACAAAATGATTAAGAGTTAGAACCATAACTCGGAGCTAATTAGACATGCCTCGTGCTTCAAGTTGGAACCATCCTTTACTCGAAAGGGTTCTGCATAACAGTTGGGCGGAACCAAAGAATTGATACTGAGATCGAACACAAACAACAATTGAAAACTTTAGGGAGTGTTAGGAAGTCACAAATACACATCAAAATTTGCGAACACAATTGTAGTACAAAAGAATACTGCTCAAAGCTCACAAAATATAATAAAATGGTGTGCTATTTGGTAGAGCGTAAATTTTAATAGCGTATAAACTGTCAATTTATTAGGAGATGTATGTAAATTATTTTTCTTAAATTCTCAATAGCTATCAGTAGAGCCCTATCATATCTATCCCAGGTCCAAGCAGCAAACTTGAACCATTTTGCAATTGCTGCACTACATACAGGGATGTGCTGCAAAACAACCACTCACCAATTAAAAGTACGGTGCAATAAACGCTGATGCCATTCAGTATGTCTATTTCCAATAAAAAATCCTGTTCAGTAAGTCAAAATCTATATAAAAAAATTGAGATATAACAATACTGAATTAAAACACTGAAATCCCTCATGCATCATTAGTAGATTCATCCACTATTCATGAACCAGGCCGGTTGTAAAAAAATCAATTGTTTATTGTATCTCTTTATATGATATTTATTAATAACAATCCTCATGTGTTCGTGTCTCTCACATGATAAAAAATAATATATTACACTCTGTTAGTAAATGAAAACCAATGTAATTATATTAAAAAAATAGTGTATTATAATTTGTCAGTTAGTCGAGCTTCTGGTCTTTCGCCTTAAGCGCATCCCATGTGCGTGCGCGCAGGAGGTTTAGGGTTCGAATCCAACGTCCGCAAGTCATGCGTTATTCGTCGCATGGGCTTCGGCCAAGACTTAATTGCTTGGTCTATTGTACGGCTGGTGGGCCAAGTCGGGGTTGGGATCTGGGCTAGGGGTCACAAAGTGACTGTTGGGTTGGAGATTTCCTCGTATAAAAAAAAGAGAAGATAAAAGTTTTTAAAAAAGAAATGAAGAGAGAAAATGAGGGAAAAAATTGGTGAGAGAGTATCTAGGGAATAAATTGAAGAGAGAAAATTGAGGGAATATATTGGAGAGAGAAGATATTTTTTATTTTGAAATTTTTTCCACTATGGCATGCTTACATGGCTCCCCAAATTATGGACTACATATCATTTTTTTTTATAACCGGAGGGCATACTAATAGGGTTGCACTACGATCTAGAATGGTCAAATAACGGTATTATTACCGTTGAACTAATGATCGTCTGATTTTATTGCCCAAGAACTATCAAATCCTAGTCATTTAATTAATAAATTAATTAAAATCTATTTTAGAATTTATTTAATTAAAATATTTTATCAAAATAACTCAAATGCCCATAACGTCGTTACTACATTTGCGTTGCGTGTGCTTTTTCTTCCTCTGTCCGAGTTCGACTCTCGGCGTCAACCTTCTCCGTCAACATCTGTCGCCGCCAATGATATATCAGGTACAATACAGTAAATTAGTAGTAACAACTCTGTTAAGCTTTTTGTTTTTAATAGTGTCGTGCATTGGAATGGACGATACGACGTCCAATCCTTTGGTCGAATTGGATGCTAGTAGAACACCATACTCATACGTACAGAAGGAAAAACAAAAACCACTTACCCATTAGCTTGAAGAGGATCAAGATTGCCCACAATATGCTTCAACTTGTACAAAAGCCCAACGATTACTAAGGAATTGGACAACCTATTGTGGAGCTCCTAGAATGTACAAGTTGTACAAAAGCCCAACGACAACTAATTTCTAGGAGCTCCACAATAGGTTGCAATCTGCTCTGGGTGCTCCAAGCTGTGCATCCCCAGAGCAAGTTGCTTAAGGATGTTGAGTGATAAGGATGTTTCAGTTGAAACTAAAAAAGGCAAATGTAGTGTACGTGTTTCGGGTAGACAATCTAAAGTTGTTTCGAAGGAGTTATTGGATGTGGAAGTTTGATGAGACTAATAATTTTGGTCTATGGCGCGTCGAGGTGATAGATGCTCTAGCGCATCAATATTTTGATGAAGTTTTAGAAGACAATCTGGATGACATTGATGGTAAAAAGTGGGCACATAGGAACAAATGTGCATGTGGTACTATTCGAAAATGTTTAGCGAGAAATTTGAAGTACTTAGTACAAGATGTGAGTTCTTCTAAGGAGATGTAGCAAATTTTAGAGGATAAATACATGAAGAAGAGCATCTTTATCGCTTCACTATAAGGAGGGGTGAATCTATGAGTGATCACTCAAATGAGTTCACCAAATTGCTTGCCGACTTGGAAAATTTAGAGGAGATTGTCACGGATCAGGTGAAAGTCCTATTATTGTTGAATTCACTTTCAGAGAAGTTTGAGAACTTTGTCAACACTTTGATACATGAAAAAACAAATTGAGCTATAATGAAGTTTCTACTCCATTGTCAAATTTTGAGTTTAGAAAGAAAGATAAAAAGGCATCACGTGATTCATAATCAGAGGCATTGGTGGAAAAAGATGAGAGGTCGAGAGATAAGAAGAAATCTAGTGTTGGTTCTTCACGGGGTCGATCCAAATCAGGAGTAGGATGACAGCTTATTAAGGATGAGTGTGCTTTTTTCCATGAGAGAAGACATTGGAAGATAGATATTCCAAAGGTGGCAAAGAAGAAGAATAACTTCAATTTTTCACCGCTTAATATTCCTCAAAAGAAGGGTGAAGAAGAGGACTCAGACTACTCAATCGTGATTTCATTGGTTGTATGTTCCGCAAGCGCTAGTTAGTGGATCTTGGATACTGGGGCTACATTCCATGTGCGTGTTTGACAATACGTATATGGCCCATGTTTCAAATTGTGTTTAAATGTAATTTTAAAAAACATGGGCCCATGCCGTTTGGTGGTGCTGTTGGAACAACGTCCTAACACACTTTAACAAGTGCGTTTTGATGTAGGCTGAAGACAAAACACGAACACGAAACCTACTAGATCGACATAAGGGTTTCACCTGCGACAACTCGAGCCCCGTCTATTCAAGGTGAGTATTTTGTCTCTCTCCTCTCTCTCGTCTAGCACTTATTCTTCTGTGTTTGTCTGAAATTTACATTGATGGATAGTTATTTTGGATTAGGGCTATGAATTTCTAGGGTTCTTCAACTGATTTCAATTTCATTATGAAGGATAAATTAACAACCCCTTCACTTCACGATTTCAATTTCATTATGAAGGATAAATTAACAACCCCTTCACTTCGCGTTTTTCATTTCTGAAAACCCTAGTTCTGAATTCTGTGCTCAATCTTGAATCAACAATGTCCCCTTGATTTTCACTGCAGGTGTCTTCTACGCCGTTGGTTTCTGGATTTTTTTTTGTTTCGCTGAAATCGTTTCTTCAACAGGTAATCCTTCAGTGGTTATTCCTTTCTTTTTCTTCTCACTTGCATAATAGTGTTGATTTCTCCTCCCACTCCAATTGTATATGTTGTGTAATTACAACCTTTTTGAATCTTAGAGGAATTTTTCAATTTCCTCATCTGGGTTTTCCCCTTTTGAATTTATAGGAGTTATATGATACCTTTTCATTGATTGGTTGCAATTACACCTTTTTTGAATCTTAGAGGAATTTAACTTAATAAAGAGGAACGTGAACTCTAACTTTCCACATCCTCCACCTGGTAAATTGAGATAAATATTTGATAACCACATTTATTTATTTATTCACATTTCGTTAGTCACTGAGCACTATTGATCGTTTATGTTACAGGGAAATATTACCTGGTCGATTCTGGATATCCAAATCGGATTGGATATTTGGCTCTATATAGGGGACAGAGGTACCATCTAGAGGTATTTCAGAATGGTCTCGCAGTTTCGACAGCACATGAGGCTTTTAATCATACTCATTCCTCCCTCCGATCAATCATTGAGCGAACCTTTGGTCTGCTAAAAAATAAGTGGCACATTCTGAGTAGAATGTTCTCTTACTCTTATCCCGATCAAGTGAATATCATGGTTTCTTGTGTCACTCTTCATAATTTCGTTAGATTGCGCACTATGGATGAGACTGTTTATGGGGATCACACTCCAGAGATGTCAATCGTAGGAGACAGCAGCAGCAGTGCTGCTTTGAGCACTTCAGATGTCCCACCAGATATGTATGAGGATCTACATATGGCTGCCACATGCGACATGATTGCTGCGGAGTTATTCGAGCATTACTAGTTTTTTATATTTATGAAAATTTCATGTAGTTGTCTATGAATTTTATTAAATTTGCACGTATTTTTCAATGTAATTTGTGATGACTTTATTAATCGTAATTGCAACTGTTTTAAATTAATTCAGTTACATATTTATAAAAAATATTTAATGAATTAAGGTTAATAAAATTTATGTTTACAATAATACTGTAATTTATACATGAAAATGCCAAACTGCACTTAAACTCACCTCACCACAGTTTAAAAAATGATGTGCCAAACGCTTAACTGCGTTCAGACTCACCTCATAACACCACAGTTTTATACCTCACAGCACTACACAACAATCCCAAACAACATCCATGTGTTTTCCAATAGGGAATGATTATCTAGCTATGAGAAGTTAAGAGAATTGTGTTGTTCTGATAGGAAATCCTCAACCCTGTCTGATTATGGGGATTGGTAGCATATAGTTGAAGTTGCATGATGGAGTGTTTAGAGAGTTGAAAGATGTCAGGTATGTACTACGGGTGACAAAGAAACTCATCTCCATTGGTTAGTTAGAAAGCAGAGGTTACCGGATTGCAATTCAATATGACACTTTGAAGGTAATTTCTGGACCTATGGTTTTAATGAAAAGTATCTGTGATAGTAATTTGTATTACTTGAAGAGGAATACAATTAAAAAC
Organism: Euonymus europaeus; assembly: GCA_963580455.1. NCBI lineage: Eukaryota > Viridiplantae > Streptophyta > Magnoliopsida > Celastrales > Celastraceae > Euonymus > Euonymus europaeus. The sequence continues at coordinate 6,937,711 of OY756957.1, read as the reverse complement.
TTAAAAATAGCTACTACTAAAGCTATAGATTCTGCAGTCAAGTTGACTACTAGATTATGGCATATGCGATTAGCGCATATAAGTAAAAAAATCTTTGCATAAACTTGTTCAACAAGGATTATTGAAATGTGTCATTGCCTACAAGTTAGATTTCTGTGGGCATTGTGTTCTAGGCAAGAAGAAACAAGCTACATTTGAGACAACTATCCATAGGACTAGTGCAATACTAGATTATTTGTACACAAATGTTTGGGGTGCGTCGAAGAATGCATCACTTGGAGGGAAACATTATTTTATGACTTTTGTTGATGACTAGTTTAGGCAATTATGGGTGTACACCATAAGGCATAAAGATGAATTCCTAGAGACATTTTTGAGGTGGAAGAAACTTATGAAGAATCAAATTGGCTGCTAAAAAATCAAAAAATGCTTCGTTTCGATAATAGTGGAGAGTACACTTCTGATCTGTTCTTGAAGTTATGCAAGGATGAGGGTATCCAAAGACACTTGAGAGTTAAAGGAACACCACAACAGAATGGGGTTACAGAACGCATGAACCATACTTTGTTGGAGAGGATACAGTGTATGTTGTCTAATACTGGACTGAGTAAGGAGTTTTGGACTGAGGTTATGCTTGTAATCTCACCAATCAGTTGTTTTTGACTGTGTTACAAGATAAAACTCTTATAGATTTATGGTTTGGCGAGCCTGCTCAAGATTATTATTACCTTCATATTTTTAGGTGTTTTGCTTATTATTATTGTAACATATGGTAAATTGGAACCCTATGCTAGAAAAACTGTATTTATGTGTATGAAAAGAGGAGTTAAAGGCTATAAGCTGTGGGATCTAGAATACAAGAAGATTGTGTTAAGTAGAGATGTGACTTTTGAAAATGTTTCGATGATGAAGCCAGACATCTCCAAACAGGTGGAGAATTTGATTAATTCGAAGAAGGTTTTGCAACAGGTGGAGATAGATGCAGCTTCACCTTTAGGTAATATTCCTGTACATACTATATCAGAGATTGCTACTGAGGTAGATAATGGTTTTGAGGGTTAGCTTCTTGTGGATGTAAACACAGATGCAACCTAGGTTAATAGAGGTGATGAGCCAGATAAAGTTGATGATATTTCAATTACAGTGGCTTTTATTTATGTTGTACATGAGTTTATTGCAACAACTAAAGGTGTTCGTGAGAAAAAGACACCTAGTTGGCTCACAAAGGATATGATTGTGGTCAATGCACTTCTAGTTATTGATGATGATATTCTAGCTACTTATCGGTAGACTGTTTGACAGTTGGCTACGCAGGAAGAGATGCAATCTCTCCTAAAGAACAAAACATGAGAGCTTTGTGGGTTACCTAAGGGTAGAAGAGCTATGACTTCAAATGGATCTACAATAAGAAGAACGGATCTCCTAAAAGTACTGGTCATTACAAGGCTAGGTTGGTAACTAAAGGCTACACTCAATGATAGGTATGAATATACCTATTATTTTTTGTAGAAATCACCTTCTCTTATGCCCTTAGCGTGATTAATTAAGTTCATTTAATATTGCTTTTAATTTTTATAGTTAAATTGCAATTTGGAATGAAAAACTACAAATTACGACGAAATTGATAAGTTTGAAGTTGGGCAAGACGATCACTGTCCTGGGCGGAACTGTTGACATGCCTAGGCGTAGAGTGGAATGCCTAGGGCAGAAGAGGTGGTGAAAAAATAAGTTGAAACCGCCTAGTCTGGGTGCGCCTAGGCACGATTTTCTACATGTCTAGGTGCCTTAGCGGACTTTTCTAGTTTTAATGACGTAAAGACCCTAGACGAAAAATACTTTTTTGACATATCGAGCAGCCGTTCTAGATAGCAAAAACGAGTAGGAAGAAAGAGTTTTCAAAGCTAGAAGGAGGATTCTTCGTCTTAGCTTTGGTTTCTTCAAATCTTTGGTTAAATCAACATGTTTGCTTCTCCTTCTTTGGTTTTGTCTATTGACACGGGTAACTAAACTCTTTGTTTCCAAGGCTAGGATGAAGCCTTGGGTTGAATGATGTGTTACTGACTTGATTTATTTATATATGAGTTGATTTTGGTTTTGAATTTATGGTTTATATGCTTATTGTGAATTTTTCTTACTTTTTGTGCTTGATCACCACTTAGGGGTTTGAATGAATTTGTGTGATGGATTGGCTAGATGGTGAAATATCAGGTTAATCGTGCTTCTTTAAACCTTAGATTATGAACATTTTTTCCCTTTGATTAGGAACAAGTTTGTATGAATCTTATTTCCATTGAGATTCATGAATTCTTATCCATGTTTAGACCAATAAGATGTCTAGAATGTTATATAGGAACATCCAATAAGATGGCTAGCAATTGATTTGAGGGAAATTGTCTTAGCTGCGCGAAAATCGACTTAAGTACGAATTCGTTATACCCGGATTGACAAGTATGTGAGTGAATTGGTTTTCTTTGCAAATTATTAACTCTTGGTGGATTCCGAAGCCTTGGTGCTTCATGTTATTACTTGAAACTCATTGCATTAGTTTAGTTTGTTAGTGGTAACTTGCATTTGCGTTGACATAATTAATTAGAAAAATCTGAAAAATACTTGTTCTTATGGTTTGTGTTCTTTTAATTTCAATCAAACCAACTTGAGTAAATTTTTTTTTCTTGCATTATTCATATATACATACAAATAGACATTTAGATTAGTTTATATCTTCGTCTCTGTGGATACGATCCTTGCTGACCATTAGTGTTATTCATTCGACTAGTGCACTAGCTAGTAGGTTATTTTAAACCCAACACTCAATGAGAAGGTATTGATTATACTGAAGTGTTTTCTCTAGTGGTGAGGCATACTTTCACTGGTATTTTATTGGTTTCGGTAGCACAGTTTGATTTTGAGTTAGCTCAATTGGATGTGAAAACTACATTTTTGCATAGTAATTTAGAGGAGGAGATTTATATGACTCAGACATGTGGGTTTCAAGCTGAAGATGATAATTTGGTGTGTAACTTGACAAGATCATTTTATCGGTTGAAACAATCTTCTAGATAGTGGAACAAGCGGTTTGATTGGTTTATGCTTGGGTTAAAGTACACCAAGAGTGAACGTGATCTTTATGTTTATTGCAACAAGCTATCGAATGGTAATTTCATTTATTTACTCTTATATGTTGATGATATGATTCTAGCTTGCAGGAGCAAATGTGAAATTGTGAAGTTAAAGAGGCAATTAGCTTCTGAGTTTGAAATCAAAGATCTTGGTGAAGCCAGTAAAATTTTGAGTATGGAGATTTATAGAGTTCAAATAAGGAGCATAGTTTATTTGTCTCAAAAGGAATATTTGCAAAAAATACTACAACATTTTAGAATGAAGGAGGACACCAAGTCTGTAAGTACACCTCTTGCTTCTCATTTTAAAATGTGTGCTTCTATATCTTTAAAGATTGATGAGGAAAGTGAGTACATGGATCATGTTCTATATGCTAATGCGGTAGGTAACTTAATATATGCTATGGTGTGTATGAGACTTGATATTTCACATGACGTTAGTTTAGTGAGAAAATATATGCGTAACCCTAACAAATGTCATTGACAAGCTGTGAAATGAATTCCACGACATTTGAATGGTACTATGGATGTTGGTTTAATGTTTGAAAAATCTATGCTTGAGAATGTATTGAGAGTTGGATATGTGGATTCTCATTTTACTGGTGATTTGGACAATAGTCGGTCTACTACTGGATTAGTTTTTTACTCTGACAGGTGGACCGATTAGTTGGAGGTATACGTTACAGTCTACTATGATTTTTTTGTCTATCGAGACAGAGTATATGGCTCATAATGAGTCTGTGAAAGAAGCTGAATGATTGTTTGGTATGTACGGTGAGTTGGGTTTGTTACAAAACAAGTTAGAGGTTTATTGTGATAACATGGGGCCATTCATTTGGCAAAGAATTAGACTTACCATCCAAAGACTAAGTACATTAGAGTTAAAATATCATTTCATTCGAAAGATCCTTGAGGAAGTTGCCAAACTTGTGAAGAAGGTCGGTACAAAGGAGAATCTAATCAATATGTTAACCAAAGTTGTTTTGGTGAGCAAGTTCAGTCTCTGCATCGACTTGGTTCATATTCTCTCTGTTGGTTGTTAGTCTATGTTGAGTATTTGTTACTACAAGGAGTATATTATGGATGGTTTTTCTATGCAAGCGTGGTCGTCATAGATTTGAAAATATGTACCGAGGTGTAGAATTATTGAAGTTGATTGCTATATAAAATATGCTCTTGGGATGCGTCTAGGCGTCGATTGGAGCGCCCAAAGAAAATTGCAACACTTTGTTTTTCTGAGTATAAGTCACAACCCATACGTGTATTTTGTAATTTTGGCTTTTTCCTCTCTTGACTTAATACAAAAAAAATCTATCTTTTCTCCCTGTGGACGTCTTGTATTCTTTATTGTTTGATTACTCTTTATTGTCATTCTTTACTTGTGATTCTCTTAACATCAATTGGTTTTGTGCTTGGGTTTCCAAGTAAGGGTTCGAAGATTTGTGTCGATCCGTTGCGTATTTGGGGGTCAAATCGTAACATAACCTCCTACCATCCTCCATCACACCGATCCACTGAACAAATATACAAAAGAGTGAAATAACTAACCAGATCACATAATCGAAGAATAATGTTGATAACTCGTAAGCACGATTGGGAGACAATCACCTATTAAATTATCGGAGGGAAAAAATAGGGAAAAACAAAAAGATCCAACGAATATCAAAAGATGAGTGAATCACATAGAACACAAGAAAAAATCAGGAAGATAAATAATACTTACCAGTGCAAATGCAAATGAAGATGAAAGTGTGAAATAATCGAGATGATTTGATCGATTTCACACCCACAGAGAACGCGAGACCAAATTAGGAAGAGAAATATGACGAACCATTATCAGAGGCTTACTAAGAGAGAAACACGACAATGAAACAATATCGATGCTAAAAGACACTGACACAAAAAATAGTTGATTCATGAACCGAAGTGATAAATCAAACAACAAAGGCATCCTCTAAATGGAGAAAGGAGAAAAACAGATGCATGCACTACATAAATCAATATCAAAGAATATTTCATCATTTCGACTACCGATACACCAGTGAAACCCCACGAGCCCTAACTGAGGGAGAATTGTAAAACGACGATGTTTAAAAGTTGAAGATAACGCATAATAAGACGTCATTTTTCACACCCGGACATCAATACAACTCACGGCCTTGTTAATGAACAGTGGGTACTCGCTCGCTCAAGCTCAAAAATCTTACTACTTTATATTGATGTATTGATATTGATGATATATTGATTGATTGATATGTATTAATATATAGTTATTGCTATATATTGATTGATGAAACTTTTATGCGTGGTGGACGTGGCTTGGACTATACAGGATTATATGTAATAGACCATAACTGTGTTGTCTGCTTCATACTGGGACATAGGGTGGTCCTAGCCAATGCCACTTGCGATTTAGACAATCCGAAGTCTCCCAATGAAAGGTTGATAAACAAGACGAAATACCACCAAGTGATTACTTGGTCTTTTAGTGGCTTCAGATTGTGACATGATTTTCATGACATTAATCGTAATGTTTCGGTTTGGGGTCGAGAAACCGAAACCCGTCTGCCAGTTCCCTGCCCTGGGAGTCACTGACAGATATAAGTCGCAGGATGTGCAGCCTTACGGTAGGGACCACCTGCCGCTTTAGAAGTGGTCGAATGCCTCTACGAGGGTTCGAACTCACAACCTCCGCTTGAGAGCTCAAAATATGACTGCCATTTGATTCTCAATTAATGTGTAGGGTTTGATGTCATGTGGGTCCCATAAGAGTGTTTATAATCAATTATTAAAATACATTTAATTTCACATATATTTGAGGATAAAATGCGAGTCATATTTTTGATGGATGTAACATTACTCATAAAACAATTCCAAATATTCATACATCTTTCTTGATAGACAAGGATGTCTAGGGCTATTGTATGGATTAATTTATTTTTAGTAATCACATACAAGTTTTTGAAAATGATAAAAATATCCCTACAATTTGGGGTCTCAGTTATTCCAGCAATTGAGTTGTACGCACAAGATCAAAGTGAATGCATTGGCTCCACATAATGTACATGATGCACATAAAATTTCGTGCATACGACTAAACAGCTGTGATAGTTAGGATGTCAACTGTTGTGACATTTGACATGAGCCTAAATTTGGACATTCAATATGAGCTTCAATTCAGGCCGTCGAGCTTGTACGCATAAAAGTTTCCCACCTGTTGACATGATAAATTTGGCCATAATTAACGCGCGGTCCCAAATATATTGTTTACTTTGAGAATCAAACTCGAGACATTCTGAGCGTATACTATACTGCTTGATTCAAAAGACGTTTAATAGTGACCTCACCCAAGTGGTTTTTTCGCATGAATTGACTAGTTATTTACTATCATATATATAAGTCCTTTTTGTCTAGTAAGATATACAGTTTTAAGCATGAGATTAAGAAATTTGGGATGGATACAACTCCAAAATCCAATGAAATTTGTTCCCATATGAAATGCCCTACCTACATAATTCATACGATAGCTGCTATCAAATAAAGCTGCTTGTATTATCATTGCAATATTCGAATGGCTGCCAATGAGACTAGAATTGGAGTATCTAGAGAGAATTTTTGTGTTTTTCATAATTGATTTTGATGGTCTTGGCAGTTTCCTCGTCCACAGCCTTCCGGGAGGGCTCCACAGGTAGCCAACTAGTGTCTTGTCCTATACTCCTTCACACTCTTTACCGGCCATGCATTGAAATGAATGGAGAAAACGCAAGGTTCCTGAATTTTCGTTGATTTTTTTCATAAATTCATGGAATTGATTTCCAAATTCTTGAGAAAAAAGAAGAAGTTATGATAATGATGATATGTCATATGATAATATATTTTATTAATATCATCATGAAATTATTATATTAGGCTACAAGAAAATCATAGCTCGAAAAATCAATTAGTTGTAATGATAATTTTTTGCTGGAATAAACAAATGGTATTGATATTCCTCCAAGCTTCCGATCATGCTTGTTTTCTATATTTTTTCCGTTTTCATTTTCTGAAAAACATAAAATAAAATAATTTGGAAAACATATTCTGTTGCCCTTTTAGAAAATATGAAAAATACAAAATCATTTGAAAATTTATTTTCAGAAAAGAAAATGAAAATAGCAGAGGGAAAAAAGCGCATAAAACAAATAAAAAGGCCAGGACTCTTAAAACATAAAAAATGGAGAATCATTGGAATATTCATGAGGATAAATTGTCTCAAAATCATAAAGAATTCATTTTGAAGTTTCAAAATTTCATTTATTGAGAAAGAAATTAATTTTTCAAATTAAGGGAAGTTGACAAAAATTATTAGGGTAAACGGGATAAATGGGCACAAATGTTTATGGAGATCTCGACCTAAATTAATTAATGAAAAAGTTACACACTCTCAAAATGTGACACAATTGTATGTTTGATAAGAGAGTAATAAATAGGAGTGTAATGTATTACTAGAGTAATTACTACCCGTCTCTCTTCATGGGTAATCATTACACCCAAAATATGAAGAAAATTGCCTACAAAATTTACTTGGGTAAATAATATACATGTATAACAAACACGAGTATTAGTTTACCCGAGTAATTTTAATCACCCTTGTAATCATTACACTCCTATCAAACACATTAATGTGAAGTGTTGCATGTTAAGTGATCTCCACATATATATTTACAATCAATAATTAAAGCACACATCAAATAAAATTGAGGGTAAATTGAGGGTGATGTTTTAGGAGTTACTCTGTAGCATTACTATTAATTAATCCCACTGAATCAAGTCCTCCCAAAAATAACGATTAAGTAGAGATTATTAAAAACAATAACTAAATGTAGGTTTATCTCTTTCCATGTACTACAGGAGTGCAGAGTGGTAATGTCCATTATGACCATGTAGGAGTGAATTGTCACTTTAATAGTTTAATCATTAATTGATTCAATTAGACCTTTACTAAACTTAATTAAATTGGTTGGTTCCTTGACTGCCAATTGTAAATATGAAGAACTAATCTAATCTCCAACCGGAATAACTGCCATTATACACTCGTATTTTCATAAAAAACCTCTCCAATCCAGTAGATAAGTAAAATAGTAATTCATCCTCTTGGTTGCTATATTTACAAATCATGTAAGAGAGAGAAATTAAAAAGCTAAAAAATGGAAGGATCTACTCATCCTATATGGCTATATGTTCTAGAAGAACAAATTAGTATGTACTTTTGGCTAAGAGTGAACAACATTACTTATGATGTGAATTCAGTCCTTTGTCCCACATCCCTTGGGTGCGAGAGTGTGATATGCCTATATGGGCAAGATTGTGTTAACCTAGCATGATGCATTTTAAAGTAGTTCTTGGCCTGTGATGGTCCAAAGCCTACAATATCATATGTTGATTATCTGTTGACCTTTCTATTATTTGGTATCTGAGCAAACACAATCCCACTTGATGGTAGTGGGATCACACATGCATGTGCTTGTGGAGAGAGAAGAAATTGATGTGAATTCAACCATTCATCTCATAATGCATTTTAAAGTGGTTCTTGGACTGCGATGATCCCGAACCCCTAATATCATATTGGTGGACAGTGGTTTCCATAAACTTAGATATGTTTAAATTGAATTTTCTAACACCGGCCAAATAAATAAGTTTTGATCATACGTATGATTGCGCATCCATTCATGAATCTCCTGAGTATTTGGTCCTCTTCAATTATCGGGAGTCTGGCCCAGTTTTCTCACCCATTAACCTCCTCGAATCAATGATTGTACACACAAGCATAATTATTAATATTTATTCCAAATAAAGATAAAGAGGACTCCTAGTCTTGGCACGTGCTCCTCACACGGGTCTATATATAGATGTTAGATAAATTAGAAAATCTATAAGCAATACAACACCCCAATAAAAAGAGCTAAAAGAAATGGAGCTCCATCCAAGAGGCCGCACCTCCACCACCACCACCCACGGCAGCCCTCCTCTTTACACGCTCAGACCGTTGCGCCGTACTGCCTTCTACCGCCTCTTCGCTCTAGTTTACATGTGTGGACTCGTAGCTCTTTTCTTTCATCACACGAAAAATCTCTTCCACTCAAAAACCCTACTCTCCTTCTCTATATCTTTTTCTCTCCTACTCTCGGATCTCATTCTCACTTTCATGTGGGCCACAACGCAGTCTTTCCGGATGCGTCCGGTTCGGCGCATGGAGTTTCCGGAGAATCTTGAAAAGGTGGTGGAAAAAAAAGAGTTTCCTAGTCTTGATGTATTAATATGCACGGCGGATCCGTACAAGGAGCCGCCAATCACGGTGGTTAACACGGTGTTGTCGATGTTGGCTTATGATTACCCGGCGGAGAAGTTGTCGGTGTATGTTTCGGATGATGGTGGCTCTTCACTTACCCTCTTTGCTTTGATTGAGGCCTCCAAGTTTGCGAAGCACTGGTTGGCGTTTTGTAGAGAAAACGACGTCGTTGATAGGAGTCCTGAAGAGTATTTCACTTCATCAAATCATGATTGGTCTTCTGAGACAGACAAGATTAAGGTATAGAGAGCTCTCTATAACATCAATCATATAGAAATCAATATTTTTTTGTCACAGTTCAATTATCCCAACTGCTAACTGCTGATACTGAGATGAATGCACACGATTTTATATGGAAGGAATTAGAGGAATGATTCACATATATAAATCATGTTAGTTCATCTCATCATTTCAAATACCTAGAACCAAAACATGAGAGACTAGTATTGTTCTCTCTCTAACTATAGGTTGGCCAATAGTAAAATTTAAATATGCTATTTTATATACAAAATAAAATAAGTTTTCATAGTTATTTAAAAAATATTTCATCTTTATTTGTACATGATATGATATATATAGAAACTTGAAATGAGATTTAAATTGTGATGTTAAACCTCGAAATATCTATTTTTAATGCATAATATTTTATTTTATTTTGCTCATGGAAATATATATAATTATGAGAAATTAATACTATAGCTTATATATGCTATATTTATTTTTAGTTTGTTATGATGACCAGTGCCAATGATTAAGATCTTCCCATTCATTATCTGTCTTCAATATTTACATTTTACCTTTATATCTTCTCGTCTTCTTTACTATATATATATATATGTGTGTGTGTGTGCGCGTGTATGTATATATATATGTATGTATGTATAACACTTTGGGATTATTATTGACTTTTGTAGTGACTAGCTAGAAATATACAAAAAGCACAATACTAAAGTTAATGGTACCGGTCAGCCATACAGTAGAGCAGCCATATATATATATACATATATAGCAACAAGAACCGTGTTACATCATCTTATTGCGACTTAATTAGATATAGACATTTATTTCGGGTATCGGAGAATTAGTGCTGGTAGTCTTCCCACCATACATCCATACATGATAAGATTAGACTGTTACTTTTATCTTATAGGGCACTATTTCTCTGTCAAACCCAGCTAGTATTTTTGTCTCCGTTGATTGCTATGACTTGTGGCAGATGATGTTCGAGAGCATGAAATCTAAGGTGGAAAACGTGGTAGACAGAGGATTTGTTAGTGATGAGTACATCACAACTGATGAAGAACGTCAGATTTTTGACAAGTGGACGGATGGATTTACACATCATGATCATCCTGCTGTGATTCAGGTTTACACTTGTTTTTTGTATTATCCAATTGTTTTTTTAATACGGAGATTTCTGACTTGTGCATGACATTAATTGAACATGCAGGTCTTGTTAGAGAATGGCAAGGACAAAGACATCACAGACCATTCCATGCCAAATCTCATTTATGTCTCTAGAGAAAAAAGGAGAACCTCACATCACCACTTCAAAGCTGGTGCCCTCAATGCCCTGGTAATAATCTCCAATCAAATATAAGCATAACATGTTAATATGTACATCATAAAATTGAAGGAAATGAAAGTGATTTATAAGTTAAAATCACATGTTGGGCCATTGAGATGTCCTTATGAACGGACCACTTATTGGTGAGGGTTACCTTAATTCCATGGATTTTTTGTATGATCTTTTAAATGTCCAATGGACAAATCACCGCTATATGAGAGGATTCTAGCTCGTATAATTCACTTTTTGGGTCTTGCATTACTGAGCACATAAGTGTGTAAGAGTATTAAGATAAATGCCTCATGCCATAAAGTTAAGGGAAAACCAAAAAAAAACTTTGCAAGTTAAGACTCAACTACTCTCAACCGTAAAAGGTCATTTTTAAGGACAAAATTGTTCGGGCCTAAGATTCAAAACAAGCAATACCTCTACAAGTTGTACTTTCTTACATATTAATTTAAATTTACATATTTAAATTGTCTCTCATACCATTTTTTTTTCTTTGTTGAAACAGCTTCGAGTATCAACTACTATGACTAATGCTCCAATAGTTCTGACCATCGACTGCGATATGTACTCGAACGACCCTCGAACACCACACCGTGTCCTATGCTACTTATCGGACCCGAGAATGATCGACTCACAGTTAGGGTTCGTTCAATTTCCTCAACGTTTCAAGGGGATCAACAAGGATGATATCTATGGTTGTGAGCAGAAACGCCTTTTTCACATTAATATGGTGGGAATGGATGGGCTAGGAGGCCCAAATTTTGTTGGATCGGGAGGCTTTTTCTTTCGCCGGGCTTTCTTTGGAGGCCCATCCACATTTGTTCCCCCAGAAAGTCCAGAATTGTGCCCGACCCATATAGTGGACAAGCCCATACATTCTCAAGAAATTTTGGCGATGGCCCATCTTGTAGCTGGATGCAATTATGAGAACAACACCAATTGGGGCTCAAAGGTTGGCCCATACTTTCTTCCATCATTGTCAACAAACTTAACATTTAAGTTTTAAGTTTTTACTGTAGAATTATTATATTGGGCTTGCTAATTGTTTGGGCCTAAATTGAATCTGCAGATGGGATTTAGATATGGGTCACTGGTTGAGGACTACCACACTTCATATAAGTTGCATTGTGAGGGCTGGAAATCCATATATTGTTGTCCCGATAGGGCAGCATTTTATGGGGATGTGCCTGTTAGCTTGATTGACAGTCTGGGTCAAAACAAAAGATGGGCCATTGGGCTTATTGAAGTAGGCTTCTCTAAATATAGCCCAGTAACTTATGGTGCTCGAGCTATGGGCCCTCTCATGGCCCTATCTTATTCACAATATGGATTTTGGTCCATTTGGTCCATTCCAGTCACAACATATGCTTTCCTGCCACAACTTGCTCTCCTAAACGGAGTCTCAATCTTACCAAAGGTATGCTACATTTACATTTGCACTGTTTGAATCATATCTTAATAGATCCCACTATGTGTTGGGGCGAAATATGGAACGTCGACGTATATACGACCAACGTAAGGTATCATATTGTATACTTTAGTTCGCGAAGTAATCCCACCTCCCCTACTTGACTGACTCATGACCTCTTGGAGGTGAGAATGTCGAGGTATCTTACGTTTTGGCTTGACATTCTGTATTTCGCCCCAACAATATGTGTTATCATTTTTTGAAAACCCCAAATAAAAAATTGTCTTTTTGGACATTGAATTCATAGGTTCTCAAAATGTACTGAGAGACTGAGAATGAATGAAATGTTCTGCAGGTCTCGGAACCCTATTGGTTTTTCTTGAATGTTTTTCTTTGTCTTGGGGCCTATGGACAAGATTTGCTTGATTTTATATTAGAGGGCTCAACGATGCACCGGTGGTGGAGTGATCAGAGGATTTGGATTATAAGAGGGCTCTCATCTTACTTGTTTGGACTGATGGAGTTCCTCTCCAGATACATTGTGAGTTCCACTCTTAGTTTCAATGTGACTAGTAAAGTAGTTGATGATGAACAAAGCAAAAGATATGACCAAGGGATTTTTGACTTTGGGGCTGTATCACCTCTCTTTGTTCCACTAGTTATGGCAGCAATGATCAATTCTGTCGCTTTTGTCCATGGACTGGTTCAAGTTCTTAGATGGAGAGACATGGAGGGACTAGTTATGCAGATGTTCATATCAGGATTTGTGATGCTGAATTGTTGGCCAATCTATGAAGCCATGGTGTTGAGGAGTGACAAAGGGAAAATGCCTACAAAAGTGTCCGCCATTGCAGCAATTCTGGCATTTGCATTATATGCATCAACTTCTCTCATTTTTCAAGGAGTAATGGCTTGAGAGATTCTAGATTGCTTTCCTGAGATGAAAATTTCGATGTTTTTCTTTTCATGTATTGAGGTTTGAATCCATTAGACTTACAAAAATACGTACGATTTTCAGGAGCAAAAATGGGCATAGATTCCCTCAGATGCAGTTTCCACAAATTACAAGGGAAAAAAAACTCCTGGAAGATCTCATTTACCTTCACTTTATAGCCTTGCATTGGTCAAATAACAAGGAAATCTCAATGAAATGATTTATGTACTCTAGCAGAAAGCCCTATAGTTTAAGTTTCTAAGATGGGGCAACCGATCTGTAACTCACATTTGCATTTTCTTCATGAAGAACTGGAGAGTCTTGATTTTGATGCCTCTACACATTCTGTTGAACTTGATGAACTTTCTATTTGTATTACCACTTGTTCGTTCGATAACTCGGCAGAATTTGAGCTATCATGAACCTCTTCCTCTTGTTGTTGGTTCTCCGTTTGCTGCTGTTGATCTTGTGATGAGATGTTCTGGTTTAGGTTATCTTGTTGGGGTAGCAGGACTATGCTGAGAGCGGGCGGTGCCGGATTGAGAATTTTAATGGTGGGGATCACAGAACATCTACAGAGTGGGCAAGTTGAGTTGGAATGCAGCCAGTTGTCTATACAATCAGAATGAAACACATGTTTGCATGAAGGTACTTGGAGCAACTCCTCTTTCAGCTCAAATTCTCCCAAGCAAACACAACATCTGTAGAAAGATTAAAAGAATGATTCTTGCTCAAGAGAGTAATAAGAAGATTTTGAAGACAAAGCAACTTCTATATATTCTAACCAAAAAAATAGGTGGGAAAGAAATAGAAAGTTTAGCAGTTTTTAACTACAAAATTATGTTTCAACATCTAAAAATAGTGATGGATATAACCGTCTCAGACAGTACTAGGCATTCTTGGAGTCAATAACTCTCTTTCTTTTCTCCTTAAGTTCTCATCTTTAAAGGTTCTTATAATTTACTTAACGTTGTTAAGACCATGATGGTTTGCAGAAGCGTGTCGCAGAACAAATGCTCTCTTGCAACTTTGCTAATATGCTAATGAATTCTAGAAGCACTTTTGAGAATAGGTATGCGTGCCATGTAGACTTCCAAGTCATCATCATTTCAAAAATGCTGACCAGTTCTTTGAGCTTTTGTCTTAAGCAGTGCAAATTTTGTCAACGCTAGAACCTGATTCCTTTTCACTTCAATTCAGACCTTTTAATATAAGTCTAAAACAAGAAGGTTAGTTACAGCAGATGTCGCATAACCAACAAAGAAATCCATGAGGGGCCAGAGAGAATTGCAAATGGCAGCATTTCTTACAACCGACTTGACTCAGAACTTTTTCACAAAGAATCCTGAAACCCAAGTGTGCCAAACTCTGTATACAACTTTATTCAAAACTAGTTTGCAGCCCTTGAATTAAAGATGTCCTTTTGGGAGTATTCCACTATCTTATGATAAAAGTACCTTTTGAGAATTTACAGATGGTTGCTACCAGAGATTCTAATTGGGATGTGATGTGGGGAATAAGATATAGAATTTCTTCTCAAGGACAGGTGTTCATGGCATTAACCCTTACCAGATGACTGTATATGAATTTAAGAGATTGTTCCTTCCATGATGTATGTATGTTTTTATCTGGGACTCCATGATGGTATGCAGTAATATGGGAACTTATCAGTAGTCAGTTTAAAGTGAATGGCTGTGCCTGTCAAGCACATACTTGTAGGGCATATGACTGATTAAGGAACTCAATAAAGCATTCAGTTATCAAGATCACAGACTGAATTCACTCTTTGAAATCAATCTCACGTAATAACTTACTGTGATTCCCTTTTCCTTGTTTCTTCATCACATAAGATACTTGGTAACTTGTTCTTGAGCTCCCCCTTCAAACCCACCTGACAAATTTATAGACAAAAAATAATAAGTCCATCTAGTATTGCAATATCAAGCTATTATCTTTAACTTGAGAAATCCAATTAAACATGGAATCTTAGTGGGAGTGAATGTGTGTGTGTGTGTGTGTTTGAGAGAGAGAGAGAGAGAGAGAGGATTTACAGAGACTACATATGGAGTGCCTTCATCGGAACTTCTTGGACGTATTGGTGGAGGTGAAGAAGAGAGTGTTGAAGCCCTTCTCTTGAGGTAGAAGAGATAGAACAACAAGAAGAGGATGATAGAGAAGAGAATTGGAATAGAGAATATGAAAGCCTGGTAAAGTTTGAGTTGAAGTGCTTGAGGATAAAGATGGGGAGGTGTTGGAGTTGGAGGTACAGCCATCAAAAGTTTAGCAAAAACCAGCTTCTATTTGGTATGATTTGAGCCAAGGTGATAATGGTTTCTTGAATGTATTTATAAACAGAAGAAAGAGAAGAAAAAAAGGTTCATTGCTCTCAGATTGGGTCAAGAGACACGTTAACTACTGTCACTTTGCTATTAAAAATAGAAGCAAAGCAAAGGGCTTTTGAGTTGCAAGTATGGTTACTTATGTTATTCCCATCTTTGTTTATGTGGGACATGCCCATGATCCCTCCACTCACAACCAAGCACTGAAACCCATTTGTGCTTTTCTCTCGGGCATAAATACAAACACCATCTGTGCACTCTTCAAATGCTAGATAGTACCAAGTACAGATTATAAGAACGGTAAACTCAATTGCTGAAATGGCAAAACAACAGTAGAAATGATTGGTCCGATAAATTCTCAGCAGTTAACTACGGCAATAGCTAACCATCCAACTATAAGGCAATGAATTTTTTGTTGGTTAGATAACTCTAGCTTAAGCAAGATTAAGTTGATGGTTGGTAGGTAGGTCAATAAAGTGGCAATAAAATCATTGGAGAGTCAGTGAGGTGGGTATTGTTGGTTCAACTCAATTTCTACTAATTGACACTTATCTGACTCAAACAAGTGCCCTTGCCCTTTCCCTTGGCCATTTAAAAGCAAACTTAGCCACTGATAACTGAAAGTTTGGCATGTGGGTTTTGTTGCTTTGGTTTTCAGCAGTAGAGAAAAAGGAGTACTGTACTACTCAAGTGGTAAGAAGGGCAGAACTTTTTGTGGAAAAAAGAAGCAGCAAAAAGAACACTATTCTTCAAGAAAAATTAAAGAATGAATTCTTTGGTTATTATACAATACTAGTGTTTAGGCTTTGAGACATTTGCATCATTACATAAACTCTAGGTCTACCTGGATATATGCTTAGACTGTGGGTATATAGTACAAAAAGGTATCACCAGTGTCTTTATAGTTTATATATATCCCCATTAATATCAATAATCTTAGTTAAACATTGAGGTTTGATTTTACTGATACAAAAAAAAACACACAAATATCTTGGTTTGCATAATTGCATGAATTGAAATCCACCTTCAATTTTTCTCTCTCTTCAATTCATTTGTTTGTACTCTCTGTAACACAATCAACAGAGACGAGCGAGCATGTGACTTACGGTCCGTTTGTTTCACAATTACATGTCATAGTTTTAAGCTCTTAAAAATATTGTGCTTAAAGCTATGAAAAATGTTGTATAAAAAGTTGTGGAGTCTACAGTTTTAAGACGTATAAAATATTGTAGAGTGTTTAGTTCATTTCTCTGATTAATTTTGTAGATAAAATTACAAAAAAAGTAACCGAAAACTTTTAAGACATGGAGGAGCAATTACGCAATGTGTTTATAAAATATTGTGGGTCCCATACTTTAAGCTCTGAAAAGCTATGAGATGACAACATTTTATTTTGCACAGCTTAAAGCTGTAGGACACACAATTTAAGCTGTAAACAAAATGTGACGTTTGGTTGGCACAACATTTTATACGGATTCCACAACTTTAAACTGTGCGAAATGTGAAACAAACGCATTCTTAATGATAGAATTGTAAGGACAGAATTGTAGAGATACTTTCTATATTAATTTCGAGTGAGCATATGGCTTAATAATAGAGTTGCAAGATACAACTATTTCAATAGTATTTTTTTCCCTTCTAGGATTGCAGTTTGACGTGGGCATGTCTCTCTCTTGGAGTGATAAGATCTCACTATTGTGGTGGATCATGAGGATAGCTCCCTCTCACACAAAGTGGGTAGGAGATAAGATTACCAGATTAGAGAGCATGCTCTAGTAAATCAGATTCTCTAGATATTACATGAATTAAATAATAATAAAAACTTTCGTTTTGGGTTTAGGGTTTATGAAAGTGCTCTCACTTTCATAATTTCATTTGATAGAATTCCATGACATTATGACTTGACTGAATCATATCTGAAACATGTTTTATTCTGTTGTGACTAATATAATTGGCAGAGATTACAAAGGACAACTTTTCTAAATTAACTATGATTTTAATGGGAGTATTCCAGGTTAGTGCTCTCTAAGTGCTCCGTCAAACAGACACAAAGATCAGAAGATTTTTTTATAAATTTAATTTTGAGTGTCCTATGATAGTGAAATTGTGGTAAGTTCTGAGAATTGCAAAAAAACTTCTTATATAAAGAAGATCTCTTTTTGACTACGTGTTAGATTTTGACTCAACTTACACTATCATCGGATAAGAAATATGATTAAAATTTAGATTCAAATCAAAGGTGGCCAAATTTATTTTTGACTACGTGTTAGATTTTGACTCAACTTACACTATCATCGGATAAGAAATATGATTAAAATTTAGATTCAAATCAAAGGTGGCCAAATTTATATGATGTCATACCCGATAAAATAAAACTTTCTTTCAAGTATGCATTTTCATGTAAGCAACTTTTAGATATGCAAACTAAATAATAAACAATTTCAACATGATTCGATCTTAATAAGTTCTAGAAAAAATATACTTTATGTGAAAAAGCAAAATGATGAGGAATAAAAGGCCATGCTTCAGTATGCACTCTGGGTTCATGGACTCCATTAACTACCTCAGCCTATGAAACCAGGTTGTCTAAGTAAGACAGTTCTCATATCATTCATGAGTCAGAATTGAGAGTGTCTTTCCTGGAATCGTCAGCACAAACACAATTTCCCAACCCTGAAAGATATCCACATTTCCTCCTCCTACTTGTCTTTCTTTTGAATCACTTCCTGAATCATCAAAGAAATATAATCTAAGAAATATAATCTATCTTCTTTTGATGCTATGTTACATAGCTTGAATCAAAGACTGCAGAAAGCCAAACAACCTCTATAATAGGGTTCGGGATTTTCTATTAAGAAAATAAATTAAAAGAATACAATCCTGTTACATTATAGAATTACACATTGGCCGCAGAACCTAAAAAGAATCATATAAAATGTAACTACGAGGCCAACGAAACTCCTCGACCTAAATTTTCCCTCAGGGCTACAAAAAAAGAAGAGTCAAGCTACATCAGTATTTCCTGTGTTTGATTTTGAAAATGGATGATCGAATAATATCATCATCAGCTTTCAGGGTTTCCTCTAGAGCTGAAATGGACTCAGGTTTTGTGAAGTAGTTAAAGAGGATGGAGATGCCGTCGAAGTAAGTGTTAGACTCCAACTTTGTTTCTCTTCTTGATGGCATAGGCTAGCGGAATGACCCCTCTGTTGAATACTTCCACATACATTCCACCACCGGTAACAAGAAACTGCAAGATGATCAAAGTTAGACTCCATAACAAACTAGCAACGACAGTAGCAAAGTACTTTTAATGTTAGTCATACCACGCATACACAATTTCCTTGACTAGTTGAAAATATCAGCATTCTAGTTTTATTAATAAAAGTACATTTCATTCAACTAGAGGAAGTTAAGGTGGGAACATATTCTCATGGCATTTTCACGATAATAGACCAACAAAAGATTCATACCATGGATTTCTAGGTCCTTGTCCAAAACCAAGATTGTGAATCGGCAAAGAGAAAAATCATGAACTGCATGGATAGCAGATGGAACATAACAGAAGTCTGTGTTCTTTTTTTCTGTCCAGTGGAAAACCACAGCAGAAGTTTCTTACCTATTTGGAATTTATAATTATTAGGGTCCATAAACAAAACAGCAATGGAGCACCCACACAAGGGTATATAGCATCATCCATGGACAGAAAGCAATTCAATGAGTCATGCAGGAGCCGCACAGAGTTCCCTCCACTGGATCAATGTGATCACAAAAACAAAATGAATGGCAATTGGGCTAAATTCCCAGTTCTCTAGCTCTTCTAATATTCATTTCATGCTAATGCCAAATTGCCAATCCACAACAACTCAATATGTGGCAATCATAATTATAGAATCATAGAGCACTCCCAAATTTTCTATCCTCCATTTGGTAAGGAAGCAAATTACCAACAAAAAGGCACAACACCAAATATTTCACGACCGTAGAAAAGTATTTCAGGGTCGTAGTTCACCAAGCTTGACTTTTGGCCAAATTCAAGTAAAGCCGGTATAAGCTCCAAGCTTGTTCACACCAAACCCTAAACCCCAGCCTCTATTAAACTTGTATCCCATATTCCCATTCAGTTTGTGTTCGCCAACTATGTGTGCATAACATTCTATTCTCACAAGGTCTTATTGAATCGAGCTCCATAAGAATGGAGCTTGATCAAGCTTGGGCTTTACGGCAGCCAGATTCCTTAGCAGCCAAACCATTATCTCCTAACTTATCTTTGTTTCAAGCCATGAAATTTCTCCTACAAATTGTTAGTACATCTCCAACGATATTCCCCTCCTGTTTCAGTAAAAAGTAAAATTGTACTCTCAAACCCATCATTTCAAAGGCCATGAATGAAAGACAAAAATGATTCATTCAAAAATGCCAGCGAAACCCAAAAAACTGAAACAGCTCCCCAAGAACCCTAAGCTACATCACGATCAACAAACACTAAACAGCCAATTCTGTTTGAGGTTTGAAAAAGTAAATGCCAATGAAATAAAAAACTATAACCTTGTTAAAGAAAAAAGCAAGTAGAGACTGGAACTTTAGAGATATTATTACCTCCTCGTACTTCTGGGTGAGGGCGAGGCGATCCTCCTCGATCGTGTCAGGTCTCAGAACAGCCATGGTCTCATATTGTCGAAGACCCAGTGGACACGGGTCCTCCTTGTCTTCCACGGCCGTGATGCCTGACCCGGGAGGAGATGTTGGGTCGTCGCCCGAACTAAATCTAGCTTCGAATAATGAGTCCCAGAATTCAAAATTCTGGACATTGATCGTGGATAGACCATTCTTGCTGCTCTGTTTTCTTCGGAGGAAGATAGATTTGGGATTCGAAGGGAACCATTTGAAGCTATGAGTGAAGGATAGAAGCGTCGGAGATGGGATTTTCGAATGACTCTTGGGAAAAAATGGGGAATTTGAAGTATGGGTCAGTGTTGATGCGAACGAAGAGGATGCCATTGTCGTTTGATCTCGGGCTCTCTCCGTTGCTAGGAGGTTAAAGCGAAACTGATGAATGATGAAAGATAAGAAGCGCTTGTACGCATAACCGCGCAGGTTAGCAGTATTCCCATTGTGGTAGAAGAATGGGCCACCATTATCCCGGGCTTCAGAGTCAATTAACATGATAACATTGGCCCATTAGCTCCAAATTGTTCTGGCTTTTTACAGATAGGCCCATTAGTGTTTGATAATAATATAATATGACCCGGCCTACTTCTTAAATCAAAACGGGCATATTTTCTTTCTTTGGAAGCACGATTAGTAGAAGCAAAATCACAGAGAGGTAGAGAGAGAGATGGTTCCAAAGCTAACAGAGGTGTCGCAGCTGTTCGAGCGTTTCAAAGCTGCTCTTGTGAGGAACGATTTCAGTACCTGCGCAAATCTACTCTCTCAACTTAAGGTTCACCATGTCAAAAAGTCTAAATTTCTTAACCTCAGAATCGTTGATTTGCAATGTTTGTAGGTTCTTTTGGTCGCACTTTAGGTGTTTTTTTTTGTATGTTTTTGGTCAAGATAATATTTCTTTTTCGAACATATGGAATTTGTATTGGTAGGTTGTTTGTTTTCCACGACTGGATTTTGAATTCGAGGGTTTGTGCTACTTGGATTTGTAGGTTATGCTGAATTCTGATTTTGAAGAAGATTTTAGTTATTCTTTTAGATCAGGATCAGGCATTCAAATCTTATCTGGTCATGTTGAGGCTTGATGGTTATTGTGATAGTTTAAATGGTATTAGTTAGATTTAGATAGCTTTCTGTTACTGGCTAAATGCTCTGATTGCGTACTATTCACAGTGCTAAATTGTGCTGAATATTTGGCTTCTTGAAGTTGTTGAAGAACCTATTCTCATAGGGTTTATGAAGGATAGTTGACAAGGTATATTTGGCTTTCAGTTAATGTATTGCATGGGCTATATTGCAGGTCTTGCTTACAGGATTTAGAAGCCTACCACCTTTATTTGAAGACACTCCAAATGCAATCCATGAATTGACATTAGCGAGTATGGGTCTTTACTCAAGTTCATTATTTTATTATTGTTGCATACTTGTTGAATACTTGAATCAGAACATGCAGTACTGTAGTTACTTGACATCAATTAGAGAATTAATGGAGTAAGAAGAAATGACATGAATTTATCATATACTGAATGAACCTCTCTACTGAGCTTCAAATGCCAAAGGCTAGACTGAAATGAAAGCGGAGAAAAAACCAATGAACCAAAAAAACTTAGAGGCTCAATTTAACATTAACAAGACAATGAGACATAGCTACATGGGTTATGCAAATGTGGTCATTATCATTAATTATAATTTTAAGTACTTACTCATTCTACATATATAAGTAAACCTGACTAATATTTATGTATTCTTCTTTTTTCTATACCACTATCTGTATTGGCTAAAATTCGATTGTAAGTGTGATAACAATGTCAGTATTCTTCAACAAATATAACACGTCAGTATTCTTAGTTCTTACAACAAAACTAGTGTATATGTGAGAGCATTTGCACTCTCTAGTGTAAGTGAGTATAATTCGCAATATTTATATATTGAGGGCAAGTAGCCAAGTACACAGTGAAAATTGACAAAATGTCACTTTGCTACTGACCCTGTGGAGCTAAAACCATGGCAAGCACTTATTGCATAGCTCGGATGTTTTTGGTTTGTAAATTATTGATAATTTGTCGGCTGCGTCTTGTTATTTTCTTCTGAGATATTGCCATTCATATTCTGATTGTTTTTATGAGCACATTCAGGGGACATATATGAGCATGCAGTTATTTTGAGCGTGAAAACTGAGGATCAGGATGCATTTGAGAGGGATTTCTTTCAATTAAAGCCATATTACACAGATGCTAGGTAACTTATTGACCTAGTTATGCTATTCACTTTTTTTTTTTAATAATTTAAGTTAGATATGCTTGGTCATGACCTTTATCAAGATCATATGTAGCACAACTTGTATATGATAAACATGTCGATTGAAATTACTTATCGTCATCCAATCTATGTGAATTCCCTTATTTGACATTTCCACCCTTCGCCTTGCTTTTTTTTGTGGTGGGGGAAGGTCGAATTTAATGACTGAAGTTTTCTAAAATGCTTTCAAAGTTTTATGTTTCTAATCTTGCAAGTTAAGGAATCTAGAGCACACCATTGTAATCATTTTGTCAATCTATATTGTCTTTGAGTATCAAAGCCTTCCCAAGGGCTCCGGTTCTGAAAACTAAATGACAACGGGATATCTTTAGTGGATTAGGATTTGTGTTCTTTGTGCTATCTAGCCTTGATATAGTTTTAAACTAGTGATGTGGATTTTAACTATGGTTGAGCAAAACTAGGAACCCTAACTCCAATTCAGCCTTAATTCCAAAAATAAATAAATAAAATAGAACTTGTAAGGAATCTCTCCTATTGCAACTTTGCATAAAAACTCTTCTTTTATTTATGAATTGAACAAGATCATACTGATTCTCTCATGTAGTAAGGTCGAATAAACTCACCTTCTTAGCCTCTCATTGAGCGTTCAAGGAATCTCTTTGTTGAATATTGTAAGGGTAGTTTAGTCTCGGTCCTTTTTGTCTTTAATCTAGGGTTTTGTCTTGTTGTTCGAGTATCAAACTTTCAGGAAAATACGACATTATTCTTCCCCATGTATTCTTCTTCTTTCACTTCTTTCTTAACTCTTCATATTTACTTAGTTGGTATCGAAGCCTACAACCAGAGCAAACCGCCAGCGTCTCCAACGTCAATTCTTCACCTTCCGCCACCTATTGATCACCATGCAAGGCAGTTGAGTCACCATCGAGATCTGCCTGACTCTCTACGACAATGATTTACCTGCGACACGCATGGGCACCTCAAGTATCAACGTTTATTTGACCTCTGGCTATCTTTGGTGGCTGTCGCTTCTCTTTTTTGTCTTGCAATTCCAGTTTTGGGTACTGCTATCTCTGTTGCTGGTATTCGATGTCTTCTTGGTAGTTTCTGGGTATTGCACGGTTGTTACTTGATATGCTTGTGTGTGCTTTTTTTTATTTGATTGTTCATCATGTCTAGTTCCGTCTCTACCGATTCAGACAGTAAGGCTAAGGATCTTCCTCGCTCTATCACTTCCAAGAAACTCAATGGTTATAATTATATGTCCTCGGCTTATGCTGTTAAAGTCCGTCTTTGTGGAAAGAAAAAATTGAAGTACCTCACTCATGATCCTCTCAAGGAGGAGGATCCTGCTATCGCTGATTGGGAAAGTGAATATTCTCTTATCATGGGTTGGTTATGGCATAGTGTGGAACCAAATATTATTTCTATTGTCGAATTTGCCGAAACTTCCAAATAGATTTGAGATACTTTGGCTAGTGCTCATTCTCAATAGTCTAATGTATCTTGGGTCTTTGAGTTGTATGACAAAATCTTTTCCACAAAGCAAAATGGTGCCCCTCTTCTTGATCATTATAATAAACTCAAGAGCCTATGGGATCAACTCTTGCAACATCAGGCTTTTACCATGGATTTAAAAATCGTTCGAGGCGCGCGCCTCGAATTGAGGCGGAGCCCCGCCGATCCCAGGCGTACGCCTGGGAGAGTTGAATGAGAGGCTTATGCCTCATGACTGAGGCGTCCGCCTCAGACACGGAGGTTCTGAGGCGGACGAGGCGTTATACATGAGAGATGGGCTTTTTTGTGGGCTTTTTTGCTCTGAAATTCAAAACCCAGAAAGCAGCTCCAGGCTCCAGCTCTATCGCAAGTCAGTTTCTTCTCGCCCTGCCCTAATCAGTTCAGCCGACATCGCAGCTGCTCTCCAGAAGATTCAGGGACGTCGCAGCTGCTCTCCAGCCGCTCCAGGTATTTCGTCTCTCTCTCTCTTTCTCACTCTTCTGCTTCTCAGTTCCTCTATCTCTCTCTTCTGCTCACTTGTCTTCTGCTTCTCAGTTGAGTCAGTCCGCCTCTCTTCTTCTCAGTTGTCAGCCGCTCCAGGTATATTGATATGCTCCACGGCACAACACAATGGGAAGAAGACACTGCTTGTTTAGTTGTGTTGTTTACTTATTTTTAATTTTTTTTGGTTTAAATTTTGTAAAACTGAGTACTTAGTCTCTCTGTAAATACTGATTATTGATGTAGTGATTAACAGATTACTGATTCCCGTTTTATTTTGTAGTGATTACTGCCACTGGTTTAATTTTTTTTTTATTAAATTTTTCAAAACTGATGATTGATAGATACTGAAAACTGAATTACTGATTACTTGGTCTTTTTTTTTTTTTTGATAAGCCTGATTACTTAGTCTATCTATAATCTATTAGACATATATATAGCATAGTCACCAGCAATTTAGCAACTCAGCAAGCCAACTATCAAAATTATCAAATAATAAATAATAATGTCTAATTGTCTATATGTATGACTATGTGTAATCTGTTATCTGTCTATATACATTAATACATAGTTTTGATTTTTGAATTACTTTTTGACTGTCTTTATTTTTATTTTTTATACAGATTTTTCTAGGTGCTGAATTGGAATTCAATTAAAGTCCATTTCTCTAGATTATTGTGTGTGTGTCTACAATATGGCTACAAGAGGTGGTGGTAAAAATAGACAAGATCCCGCATGGAAGTATACGAAGGAGGTGGAACATACAACGGGTGAGAAGAAAGACTATTTGTATCTATTGTGCGATTTTTGCAACAAGAAGATTACCGGTGGTGTTAAGAGGGCAAAAGACCATCTTGCATGCACACATAAGAATATATCGCCATGTCCTAATGTTCCGGAGGATGTGAAGAAGGAGATGAAAGATTTTCTAGACAAAGGGACCTTGTTAAGGCATATGGCACAAGAGAGGTTTGAGGAAATGGTTTCATCTAGTTCTTACCATCATGAAGGTGTTAGTTCTAATCCTACTCCTAGTGGTGGTAGTGGTAGTGGAAGCGGAGTTCGAGTGTCAACTCGAGGAATTCGGGGTCCGATGGATAGATACATTGCTAATGTTGATGATGATGAGGAGGATGTTGAGAAGAAAAAAGCCACAATGACAATGAGGAGGAATTAAAGACTTGGAGATAAACTATGAATATTTATTTCGTGTTTGCTTTGATCTTTCTTTTTTTTGTTTTGGTTTGCATTAAACTTTTAGACTTTTGATGCTTTAATATCTTTTGAATTGATGAATGATGGTATTCATATTATTTAGAGTCATACACTTAGAAGTCTTTAATTATTTTGTTGATTCACTTTGAGGCTTACGCCTCGATACGCCTCGAGGCTTACGCCTCGCCTCATATAAGGTAAGCGCCTCGATTCCTAAAAACGATTTTTAAAACCTTGGCTTTTACTCCTTACCTTACTAAACAAAAGCGCTATTAGGAGGAATTCATGCTAGCCTCACTTCTTGTGAGCCTCGATTTTGATTTCAAAGGATTTAAGGATAAGATTTTGGCCAGTGAAACATTACCTACTGCTTCCAATGCCTACTATTGGTTGTTGCGCTCCTTTTGGGGGCAAATTCCTTCCGGTCCGTCTCCTCCTACTGCTTCAGTGATGCTGTCTACTCAAAACACTTTCAATGCCTCCCGTGGCTGTGGTGGTGGTGGTGGTGGTGGGGGTGGCGGCCGCAGAGGTGGTCATTCTCAAGGTTGGGGTGACAAAAAATGTAGTCATTGTGGTAGGTCAAATCATACTGAGCCATATTGTTAGGTTAAATATGGCAAACCTGTTAATCTGAATTGTGTCGTAGGCACATGTTCCATTCATCTGGCTTTGACATGTTTGCAGCTCCAGTTTTGGGTACTCAAGATCACATTGCAGCTCAGCTTAGTGAGCTTTTTTAGAAATTGCGTGCTTCCAACCTGACCTCTTCTACTCTCAATCTTGCCAAGACAGGTATTGTTGCATGTTTAGCTCAATCATCTCCCTCGATTATTGATTCTGGTTAGAGCACTCATGTTTGGTAATCCCTTTTTTTTACACAATTAAGTTCCATTGATCATAGTGTCACCCTTGTGGATGGTTTCACTCAACCTATTTCTGGTAAAGGAATTCTTCATCCTCATCCCTAGTTTACTCTCCCAAATAGTCTCCACCTTAAAAGTTTTCCTTTCAATCTTCTGTCAATTACCTAGTACTCTAAACTATTCCATTAATTTCACTCCACATTCTTGTGTCTTTAAGGACCTTAAGAGCAAGATGATTGGTTTGGGCTATGGCCTATGAGTGTGATGCCTTGTACTATTTGGATTCTCCCAGTTCTACTACTCACTCATCTTTTGTTTTGAATGCTTCTTTCACCCCTCTTTAATGGTGTCGCTTTGGCCATCCATCTCTTCAAAAGTTGAAGCATGTTTTTCCTATGTTTCGTTCAGTTTCAAGTCTTGAATGTGAAGCTTGTCCGCTTGACAAACATCATCATAGTTCGCTTCCTAGTTGTAATGCTCCTCGTGAGCCAGAGTCTTTTGCATTAGTTCATATTGACATTTGGGGCCCTGCCTGTATTTCTAGTACTTCTGGTCATGTGTATTTTGTCGTCTTTGTTGACGATCATTTTCGTATGACTTGGTTATTTTTAATGAAACATCGTTCTGAATTACCATTTATTATGTTTCGTTTTTATATTGAAGTGTTTACTTAGTTTGAGAAGCGTATCAAAGTTCTTCCCTCAGATAATGCACTCGAGTATATTGAGACTTTTGTTTCTAAATTCTGTGTTGAAAAGGGTATTTTTTTTATCAAACTACATGTGTCCACACTTCCCAACAAAATGGAATAGCGGAGTACAAACATAAGACATTTATTAGATGTTGCTCATACTATAATGTTTCATATGCATGTAATTTTTGGGGAGATGCCGTTCTCATTGCTTGTCACCTTATCAATCGTATGCCCAATTTCATCTTGGGCAATCACACTCCTTTCTCTCTTTTATATCCCTCTCAGTCTCCTTTTTTAGTCTCACCTCGTATCTTTGGATGCGTTGCCTTTGTTCATATTTTGGATGCAGTGTTGGATGAACTTTCTCCTCGGGCTCGCAAATGCATTTTCCTTGGCTATTCTTGTACTAAAAAAGGTTATCGGTGTTATTGTCCTTCCTCACGTTGTTATTTGATAAGTGATGACGTTACATTCTTTGAAACAGTTCCTTTTTTATTCTGATAAAGGTTCTTCCCTCGTTTTCGATCTTTCTCCAGAGCCTGCAGTGCCTCCATCTTCTTAAGTTCCTATTCTTCCTCTCTCGGGTAATCCACTTAGTGAGGAGGAGCCTTGTGCTCCGTTATCTCTCGGGGAGGGGGAGGTGGGGGGATTACTACTTTTCCCAGGACTCCCAAGGATCCTCCAGATCGTCCCAAGGAACAATCTTGGTCTTCTAATCCTCCATTACAAGTTTTTTATCGGACTCCAAATAGTAAAGTTGTCTCATATGTCTCGTCCAAGTCGTCCTCTTGAAGTTTTCACTTCCACAGATGATTTGTCTATTGCCCTTTGTTGTGGTAAGCGTGCTTGTACTAGACATCCTATTTCTAACTTTGTTTCATATTATCTTGTCTCTTCTTGTTTCCATTCCTTTGTTCGTGCCTTGTCTACTGTTTCTATTCCAGGATCCATAAGGAAGCCATATCATCTCCGGGTTGAAAGCAAGCTATGGATGAAGAGACGGATGCTCTTTATAAAAATCAGATAGAAATTGGTTGCTCTTCCTTCTAGGAAGCACACCGTGGGGTGTCGATGATTGTATACTGTCAAATACCTACTCGATGGTTTTGTTGTACGCCTCAATGGAATGGATTATATAGAAATCTTTTCTCTAGTAGCTTGTTTGAATTCAGTTCGTATTCTCTTTGCCATGGCTAAAAAGCAGCAAGTAGTGGCTCGTTCTAGTGCAGAGACAGAATATCGTGTCATGACACACTGCGTCTGAGACGCTCTTGGTGTTTTTCATCCTCTCTAACTTTGGTGTTAAAGTTCCTCATCCCATGCCTATGCCTATGTATTGTGATAATCAAGCAACAATTTATATTGCAAATAATCTTGTTTTCCCTGAGCATAAAAAGCACATTGAAGTTGACTGGTACTTGAGATATTAGTACACCTTGTGTCCCTTCCTCTTCTCAGTTAGGAGATTTCTTCACTAAACCGTTGTTTCCATCTCTCTTTCATAAATTTTTATACCAAGCTGAGAATGTTCAATTTGTATGCTCCATCTTGAAGGGGGTGTTGAATATTGCGAGTGTAGTTTAGTCTTTGTCCTTTGCATTTTTTATCTAGGGTTTTGTCTTGTTGTTCGGGTATCAGTGTATCAGGAAAATATGACCTTCTTTTCCCTGTATTATTTCTTTTTTTCACTTCTTTCTCAACTGCTTCAGATTTACTTACTGTCTTCTATTTCAACTTTGCATAAAAAACTCTCTTTCTTTTATTTGTGAGGCAATCAAGCCTTTAAATAGAGGTTTACAACCATTGGTTTAAGGGATTGTTAGGATTCCTAAACCTGTCATAGGCAAACGTAATGACTTAAATTTAAAATAAAAAGACCTAACTAAAAGGGAGAAACCTTTTCCACAATGGATTCCTTGACTCTTTGGAGAAAAAATTTAAAAAGAAAAAACAAAATTAATGGCTTAATCCAAAAGATTGATGTATCTGTATGCTGTGATCGTCAAGTTTGTTTTGTTCAACATTCCCTTGCTTCGGTGCAGTACTGAGCATAAACTATGATCACATTGGTTTTGAAACCTGGTGCTTGATATTTGTGCTGATTAGTTCTATTCTAATTGTGTTTTTAAATAAAAAATAAAAATAAAAACTTTCTTATCAATCTGATATATGTGACGATTACATTCTTCTAATGGAGCAGTGGTTGCCTTCCTCTATCTCCTCAAGAGTACATAATATTAGGTCTCAACCTGTTGAGGCTCCTCGTGCAGAACAGAATAGCAGAGTTCCATACTGAATTGGAGCTGCTTTCATCTACAGCTCTGGAGAATCCTTGCATCAAGCATGCTGTAGAGCTGGAGCAATCCTTCATGGAAGGAGCTTATGGAAGGAGCTTATAACCGTGTTTTGAGTGCTAGGCAGACTGCACCACATGAATCTTTTGTTTACTTTATGGATCTTCTTGCAAAGACAGTAAGGTAATTGATTTTGATTCATCTTATTAAACTTGAAGAATTCTACCAAATTATAAAATGAAATATAAATTGAAGAAATATAAATAGAACGATTAGCCACAAAGTGAATATGTTTTGTCCAGGAAGTTACATTTGTTCTCGTGTTTTGCTGTCATTGTGGATTTGTGGTTATAATTTCTTTAGGAAAAAAATTTGTAGGGAATAGGTAGTTGGATTGTTATATTTGAGGGGCTCTAGTAAATATAAGTTGATTGTTTTTGAAATAGCTCGAAATGCTATCTACAAAATGAAGTTGGTAAATGAAGATCGTGATTTTGCCCATTTTCAATTTTGTAAAATTTCAAAGTTGTCCTTGTCAAAATAGTGAAGATTGTGATTTTGTTGCGACTATTTGTGGCATGAAAATGGTATAAATTTTCCTTGTGATCAACATTCTGAAGGGAAAATCACCTAATGAACTGAATAAGATGATAAAGAATTGTGATTGCAAGAATATAAGAAAACAAATGAGAAAAAGGAGACGGCTTTTCAGT
Organism: Euonymus europaeus; assembly: GCA_963580455.1. Lineage (NCBI taxonomy): Eukaryota > Viridiplantae > Streptophyta > Magnoliopsida > Celastrales > Celastraceae > Euonymus > Euonymus europaeus. The sequence continues at coordinate 6,907,306 of OY756957.1, read as the reverse complement.
AAACAACTGAACATGTTGACTCGATTATGCTTACATTAGGTTGTCCATTATTGTTATGCTTTAAGTGTAGAAGTTTATACATCATTAAGGGTGGTGCGCCTGCTTTATTTATAATTTTTATTTTGTGGAATGAATAATTTGCTGTTCTCCCCTAGAGTTCGAATAAACCTTTGCCAGTGCATGTTATCGTACATTGTTGAGTTGTATAATTCAGACGTATTGTCTTTATAGTTTATATTGTTAACTCTGATGTTACAAATTTTATGCATTTGTATTCGATTTAGAAACTTGTGTCAAATATAATTTTCCTTGAGTGGGTTGACATCACTATTTGACAGTACGCTATCTGATTTGTTTGGCGCAGTGATGATAGATATGTAACTAATCTTAAGAATCTCACAAAAGATTTGTTAATGGTTTATGCTAATTGATACTCATATATTCTCTCCAAAGTCAGGTTGTGTGTTGTATAATTAGAATGTTGACTCCAACGCGAGCCACATTTCCCTTGAACTTTGTAGCTCTCAAATTCTAGTGTGAATAAGTGTACTGCCCCCTTGGCGTATGGTTTGGGCACGACACACCTATACTATACCTTTAAAATGTGGGACTTTGTCTCTATGTACGCTTGGAAATGTGTTCGTTTCTGTTTCGTTAATGGTCTATTTTTTAATCTTTTGTATGCAGAGATGAAATAGCTGGCTGCAGTGAGAAGTGATTATCTTTCAACAAGTGATGCTCGCCAAATGCTGCTGTTTTCTTCTGACAAGGAACTTTTGGATTTCATGGAGGTAATGTACTTTGAACAAATCCCTCTAATGATGGAATTCATTTGAAAGTGGCTATGAAAGGTGATAAAGACCTTGGGATATATAGGTTCCTCTAAAACTTGGGGGTCCAGTTTACTGGCCTGTAGTTGCTGGCCTGGTTTAGACCATCTTCGGATAAATCCTTTGCTGATTTCGCTCCTTTTGTTTATTGCTTTATTGTAGGATCATCCTGAGTGGGAGATAAAGGACAGATGTGTGTTTTTCCAGAAGGCAAAGGAAAGTGCGCCTTGCAAGGAGATACCATCTCTGCAACTTATCAATCAAACGCTGAGTTATGCGAGAGAGCTGGAGCGGATTGTGTAGGAGGCTACTGTCTCCACAGTCAACGATTTTTAGAGTTTTGCCCATCTTTTTTTATTCAGTATAATTCAGACTATTTGTTCTTGTATTTCATATTGTTTATTTTGATGTCATGTACCTTTCTTATTTTGTGATCGAGAAACCATTTTGAAAGACTTGTGAATTGATAAGAGTGTCAGGTTCACCCCACACCCCAATAAGAATTGAACCGAGGATCTCATGGTCCTAGGTGGGAGAGCCTAGGGGTGTCTAAATCCGATCCGTAATAAGAGAATCAATCCAAACTATGATTATTCAGTTTTTGATTTTTGAGTAAATAGTTTCGAATTTAGTTATGAAATTATATTTTTTCGGATTCCAAATAATTATGACCTTGAAACTTAAGATTTGAGTTCAAATATGATTTTCAATTTCTCTATTAAATCTTGAAATAATATCTACTCATTTTGCTTCCTCTTTATTCCAATGACTTCATTCTACTAATGTGGATTCACGATATTCTAGGATTATGTCCTGCAGTGAGAGTGAAGAAGTCGATATAAAGCAAACTCCACCATTCCAAGTTTTTTTACTTATTAAATTGATGAAATGATTCATAATTATTAAATTATCAAATCAAAACACATTTTTAAATAATTTTCAAAGATTAGAACATACTTTTGGTTTGGTAATTCGAGAAATGATCCGAACAAATTTGGTTTTTTAAATTTGATTATCCAATATATATTTTCCAATTGCAGTTTGTAAAATATCATAACCGAATTAATTCAGACATTTCGATTTCGTATAAAAATTGAACTGAAAATCAAATGAACACTCATAGGACGGCCCATCGCAGAGCTGCTCGACTACTCTCTAATTCTCTACAGTTGGGATTATTTATTTAATTTTTATCAGTTGGGATGAATAATTACAAAGAAAGTCCAAGTTACCATTAAAAAGGACAATCTTTCGTAGAGAGGAAAGAAAGGACTTCATGTTCATGCATGATATATACATCAAGGATCTCACAATTTCATCGGTATGTTTACAAATCTTTGGCAAACAAGGGTATATATTCCAGTGAAAAGGCAAATTATTAAGTTTCATTATAGTAACAAGTGTAGGATAGAAATGGTTTTCAGCTATTTACAGGCCAAAACGCACAAGGAGCAGAAGAGCTCTTCAGCTGAAAAAATTGGCATGATTTTTTAATCACAGAGCATAGCAGCAACCCATAATCTCCCAACATTATGTTAAAGATCCAAGTTTGTTTCACAACTATGTTAGCCTAACGCGTGGTGAACCCGTGTGATATTAATGAACAATATTCACTCTAATTGCCAAAAATCATGCATAAACCAAAAGATCATTAATGCAAATGCAGTGGAAATAGTAACTGCACAGACGAGAACCTATAACAAAAGTATGTACAAGTTATCAAGCTAATCAATTAAAAGCTCTACATAAACTAGGCTCCTAATTCAATTGTTTTATGTTCTAACTTAGTAAACCAGTGGAGAAAATATCAATTTACAACCTTATACTTTGAAACGTATTAAATCACACCTCGAACTTTCATTTTCGTGTAGTGTTACACATTCTATCCAAATATCGCCTATTTTTATTGATCGATGATGAATTATTATCTATTTTTATAAATTCAGACTGCATTTCGATCCAAAGTACAATGTGCAAATAGACACTTATCAAAATTTAAGTGATATGCGAACAACATGAAGGTGCTAAATCAGCAAAAAAAGACAACATTTAGACAGAAGATGTAACGATATACGAAAATGGAAGTTTGAGATGCGATTTGATATGTTTCAAAGTATAAGATACAAATTGATACTTTCTTCAAACAAAATACAGGGTGCGAACCCTAACTTTCCCCTAAACCAGTGACAATTTTTTTTTTATCTTCAATACATCAACTTAATTGTTTAAAAATCTGTACAACTGCAGTTGAATCAACCCTAAATACTGTGAAATCAAGTAATCTACTTCCAAAATTTAAACACACTTTTCATAATCCTAATAGGAGAAAAAATAATGAAAGTCACACAACTAACAACATTAAACACAACGAGATTTCACATAAATGAAAAGCGAGTCTAATTGCAAGTAAGAAGATAAATTTACTTTTTTTTTGTCTCTGTTTTGGTCTCATTCCCCGCTGAAATTGGGCTGCGAAGAAGACACCCCTGCCAACGCCGGGACACAAATTTGTTTGAAGTTCATTTCTGTAGGGGTCTACTATCTTAACTTCACAAACACCATAATCAGAAACAGAATGAGCAGTGCAAGCAATCATTCAAAAACTTCAGACAGCAGACAGAAGCTTCACTCACAGTGGGAGTACATTACAAGTTCAAGAACCAAATACCCAAAACAATTAATTGATCTTTTTGTCCATTTTCTTAACTAGTTGTCTCATCTGAAACCTCCAGAACAAGAAATAAGCCAAACCCAATCCTACCAAAACAAATACCCAAACATTCTCCTCCTTACTCTCCTTCTCTGATCTCATCTCTTCTATGCTGAACATTTCCCTCTCAACTTTCCCACCTACACCCTCCTCCACACTACCATATAACACATACACCCTATCTTCATCTGCCACTCTCACTGAGGTTGGAAATCTCTCCTCATCAAGGTCAATCTTTTCATATACCACTCCCTCCCCCCAACTATCCTGACTTTTCAGAAACCAAAGCTTCTTTGGGGATACCACCAAAACGACACCGTCCCTTCGTACAGAGATCCCATCTGCCAAAACCAAATTCTCCGTCAACAATACCTCCCTGACTGTGCCGTCATCTGCGTCGACCTTGAACATCTTGCCGGTATTGGATTGCACCACAAGCAAGTAACCCTTGCTCAAGTAAACGACACCGTTTAACCCGCACTCCTTGAACGAGTCAGAAACCACCGGATAACGCGTGAAAAGCGGAGATACCGAGAAGATTGACGCCTCACCTTGAGCATTCACTTTCCAGATGAAATTACCGGCCGAGTTGGTGACGTAAGCGTTACCTTTAAAATCAACCGCCACGTCATTCGCCGCCGGGAGAATGGTCGTCAAGCTGTCATCGTTAGGGAGGTGGGAGAGAAAAAGGCGTTGGCGACTGCGGAGGTCGTAGGCGGCGAGGGCGTTGAAGGGAGATAGTGGATTTATAGAGCGGATGACGGCCAGGAGGCGGTTAGCTTTGGAGTCAACGGCGAGGCCTAAGATTGCGGTGTTTTCAGGTAGGGAGGGATCTGAGATGGCCGTTTCAGTGACACCAGCATCAGAGACTGAGTGGATAGAGCGGTGGCGAAGGGAGCCGACGAGGAAGTGCTGAGCGGATGAGTCCCACGCAAAGGACTCAGGGTATAGATTTGGGGATCGGAAGTTGACGATGTGGGGTTTCCCGGCAAGTGATGGGATTGGGTCAACACAGATGAGGAGGAGAAACAGGTTGAGTACCGCAGGTGTTGATTTCGCGACAGACATGCTTGATATCATCGTTGTGAGATGTGGAGTGCCTTGGGGAAGGAGGAGGCTTCGATTTTATTCAGAGATCATCGTTAAGAGCAGTCACAATAAAAAATTGACATAGTCAAATTGATTGCTGACAAAATAATTTGTCTAAAACATATCCAGCCTCCAGCCTATATATATATATATATATCCGGGGCGGATCAAGTGCGGGATCCCGCACTTGATTTTATGTGCGGGATACCGCACTCACCGTTGGATGGGTGCGGGTGCGGGGCCCACATGCTGCGGGTCCCGCACCCGCACTTCATCCAACGGCGGTGCGGGTGTCCCGCACGTGATTTTACGTGCGGGATCCCGCACACGAACCGTACCGGATATATATATATATATATATTAATTAATTATATAAAATTGCAGCATTTACCGCTCTCTCCGGGCGAGTCCGGCAAGTACCACTTCCCTCCGCGACTTGTATTGTCGACCAGCCGCGGAAATATGAAGTTGCAGCATTTACAACTCTCTCCTAGCGAGTACCACTTCACTCTGCGACTTGTATTGTCGACCGACCGCGGAAAATGACGTCGTCCTCTACGATGCGCTGCGTATCACTGACCTGCGAACGTCGTCGTTCAAGTGCGATCCCCTGTTCCTCGACGCCGTGGCCATCTACTGGAGCGCGTCTTCGACTTCCCATTTACTCGCGCGATGGTGGCTGCTCGAACGCGACCTTGATAGATCGAAAGCAGGTGCATGCACCTTTCGTTGGATGCTCCTTTTGGCAAGATCTCTGTCATTAAAGCCTTCGATTCGCAGCTATTCTGGCAAGATCTCTGCCGTTAGTCTTGTAATATTTAACATTGAAAATATCCTTCTTTTCGATAGGTTTAGCCATTTGCTCTAACCATTGTTTCTACAAATACCCTCTGAATACAGAACTGCTTAAGGTGATACAACTTTCTATGAATTATTTCTGACTCTGTCTACAAATGGGTTAATATAACATGACATCACCGAAAGATAGGTCATGTTCCATTTTAGTCACCTAATGTTCAAACGTTCCAACTTAATCACCGTACTTTCCATTTTGTTACATTCACATCACTCGGGCAGATTTACCCTATTTTGGGCAGTCAAACTGCCAACGTGGCAGTTTGACCGTGAATAACTCTTGCCACCTGGCATTTTATATACACATGGAAATATAATTTTTTTTTAAAAAAATAATCAATAATTGGACAAATGAGAATGTGCCACATGGATCATTACATAAAATTTGATGAATCTTGTTTCACAATAGCCACTGAAATATAGCTTTTGTATCTAAAGAAAATGTGATTTAAACGAAACAAAGATAATATTTATATCAATTCATATAGCATACTGTCCAAAATGTGATTCCACACGATCAAAATATATCATTAAAAGCTCCAAAACAAAATGGAGATCTAATTCAAGCTACCTAGCTATGTCCTTCTCCTACCTAGCTATGTCCATCTCCAACATAGGCAGTAATATATACGGTGCACAAAACATATAGTCCTACAATATACTGTCCAAAATGTGATCCCAGATGATCAGAAAATATCAACAGAAGCTCTTAAGACAGAATAGAGATAGAATTCAAACTACCTAGCTAAATGTTCATCTCCTATCTATGCTGATTTCTTCGCATTAGAACCATTAGTTGCATTCAACATTGCATTATACCTGCTACTGGATGTTGCACCATGAAGAGTAGATGCGATTGCAGCAAATGGTTGGAAAGTAGTTTCGATGACAGGTTCAGGAACCTGGATGCTCTTCCCATCTCCAACATATTTATTCAAGGGTGCCTTTCGCACTGTCAGCTTTTGTGGAGGATCTGTAGGCTTCACTGCAGCATCAGTGGCACCTCTTCCAGCACCTTTGCCCCTGGTTGAAGCAGCCCTGCCCCTGGTTGCAACAGCCCTGCCCCTGGTTGCAGCAGCACTGCCCCTGGTTGCAGCAACACTTCCCCTGGTTCCAGATGCACTGCCCCTTCTAGCAGAACCTCCAACTGATGCAGAACCTCCATCTCTGGAAGCACATCCAACATGTACTGTCTCATGTGCAGGTTCCTGAAATATGGAAAGAAATGCAATTACAACAGTTTAATGTTTCTTGCATTATGCTAAAAGATAGTTACCTTTGAAATAGAAGGGTTCTTGCAACTTCTTTTGTTGTGCCCAGCTTGTCCACACTTTGTGCATTTAATATTTGGATACCTTCGCCTCGACCTTGTGCTGCTCCTAGCCTCATCGTGCTCTCTTCTTCTTTTCTTGGTTGGCCTTCCAGCAACACTTTTTTGGATTGGAGGAGGGAGCACCTTGTCACCTCCAACTGATACCCACAGGTTCTCTCCATTTGTTAGGGATACATTATGCCCATACACCCTCAAATATGTTTCTCTTGTGTAAGCCTGATGGACAAAATCAACAGGATCCTTGTGAAGCCAACCTATTGCTGCCACCGCATGTACGCAGAGGATTCCTGACAGGTCCCATACCCTACAAGTACATGAGCCTGCACTGACACTTACAATATATTGTTCTGGTTTCTTTGTGACCTGCAATATGGAGACATATTCACATACCAATCCCATGCCCATAAATGTAAATGTTTACTTATTTTTCATACCTGAAAAATAGAATGTGCAGAGTCCCCTGTCCATTTTGCACTCCACCTTCTACTGTTGTCAAAGTGTTGGTTCAACATGTCATGCACTACCTTCACAAGCTTGGTATCCTTTGCTTCCTTTGGGTTATATTTGGGATTTCCACCCACCCTCAGCCTCACTTCATCATCACTGTCAAACTCATGCAGTAAACAGTCTTCATTTTCAGTTTGATATGCAGTTGTCAAATCTTCATCATCTTGACTGCCATTAGTATCACCATCCACAGGCTTACTACCCTCATCATCCTCAGTTTCTATCTCAAACTCAGTCTCAGTTTCAGTTTCAGTGTTATCATCCTCAAACAGAACATCATCACTATCACCCTCACCCAACACACCCTCATCAATATTAACCTCAGTACCTAAACCCCCAACCCTAGCGACCTCGGCCTGAGTAACAATACCATCATCAATACCTATCTCAGGCTGAGTAAGAACCCCATCATTCCTATCAACATCAGTCACTAAACCCCCAACCTTAGCAACTTGATCAGCTTGAGTAACAACACCATCAAATGTATTAATCTCAGCCTGAGTAAGAACCTCATCATCCCTATTAACATCAGTCCCTAAATCTTCATCCATATTAACATTAATCCCCAAACCCTCATCTCTAGCAACATCAATAGCAACCTGACTAACACACTGGTCCTTACCAACAAGTGCTCCAGAGGGATGCTCCAAACTCGCCATGAATGAATCAAGCATTTCATCATCTGAGTCGTCAATAGAAATTGTACCTGAGAATCCCTTTGGTCCAGCCCTCTTCAACTTGTTCGTGGACCTGGTAATTGGTCTTCTAGCAACAGGCTTCATTGCGTCAAAGCACTGGACATAAAACACGACATTATGTAAGAAAAATCATGACTTCACTGGACATAGAACTGAATTTCACAGAAACCCTAAATCTATGGTTTATAATGTGCAGTGCCTGTGGCCAAAATGAAAGGTACTCGAAGCCTAGTTCATATGGGTATTACTCGTGCGAATACTCAAGCAAAGAGCATAGATGCTTCTGGTAGAACAAAGAAGTTCACGAAGACGTAATCAAACTTACCAGAAAACCTGATCAGGATTGAGGATCAACGAATGTCGTGAATAAGTCTTCAAATCGAAGCCAATCAGAATGCTCGCAATGGCTACGTGACTGTAATGCAGAAGGAAGGAGAAGAACAGACGAACAGAGGATCTTTTTGTGTGTGAAATGGTGAAGTGAGAGTGAAGGGGGAGGTAGGGCTTTTTTTTTGTCCCGCCCTTTTCTTCCGTTAGTCTAGTCAGACTTTAATCATCCATGTAGGCAAAACGTTACGGAGTTATTCACGGTCAAACTGCTGGCAGTTTGACTGCCCAAAATAGGGTAAATCTGCCCGAGTGATGTGAATGTAACAAAATGGAAAGTACGGTGATTAAGTTGGAACGTTTGAACATTAGGTGACTAAAATGGAACATGGCATATCTTTCGGTGATGTCATGTTATATTAACCCGTCTACAAATTGCAAGCATGCTTTAGTGGTCTTCTCCTTCGTTTTGTGAGTTTCTTCTATTGATTAAGACATAAACATACATGGACAACATCACAGGGAACCCCCATCGCATGGGTAAGGTTCTTTTTATGTGTGTTTTTATGGTGTTTCTTTATTTATTTTTCCTAATTTTTTGTCGGTTGTGTTACTAAAGGGTGACTTGGGTTTGAGGCTTGGGTGTGTGAATCTATATTCAAGTGAATTTTTTTGGACATTATTGCTGGCTGGACAGATGAGTACTTGTGGAATTTGATTTGGGACTTATCCTTGTGAGTTGTTGCATGAGGTCATCCTTTCTGTCATTGATGTTTCAGGCTGAGATAGAAAAGGTCATAAAGAGAGGAGAAGAAAGGGCTTTTGAAAAAGCAAGGCATGAGGAACAAATGGTATATTACTTTCTCTAATATCAACTTCAGATTTTATTGGTGAAAATTTTGGCAAGGGCTGGCAACTATTGGGAAGTTATCCTATGATTTGAAAGGTTGACAACCAGCTATGCTTTGGTTTATAATTGTTCTTCTTCTGTAGGCCATGCTAGCTAGAGAACGTGCTTGGCCAGAGTTCTAGGATTGGGAGAAGAAAGAAGAAGAGGTATTGTATTTAAATTTCATCGGAAGTCGGTTACATTATTGAACTTCTATTTTTGGTTATCATACTAAGCCCATAGATGTTATACTAAGCAGGAAAGAGAAACTTCAATTTCGAAACCAACTTAGTTCCTAACCCAATATAGAGATGTGTAGGAATTGATAGCTTGATATCATTTCTATAACTTTCAAAGATGTGCTTTTAGGTGTTTCTTGGTCTTCGGTGCTATTTACTTGGTGATCTTTCCGTGTTCTCTTGGTGATCTTCCCATGTTATCTTAAGATATCAGATAGAGTCCTCTACTTCTCTTTACCTTTAATTGTACAGAGCCCTTTTTGTTCTTTTTTTTGGCTTCTTATTTAGCAACTCCATTTCTTCAAGGTTTGAGAACTCAACAAACACGCAGGTCACCTACTCAAATAGCAGAAATGGTATTTTCAAGAAAGCTCAAGAAGCCACTGTTCTCTGTGGTGCTAAGGTTTCTGTATCTCCAATACTAGAAAATTCCATGAGTTCATCAGCCCCAACAGAACGTATAGACATATGTTTTTAAATTCTGTGATTGGTACTGAATCTATTAAAATTATTGATTTATGGGTTTTGTTTGATTAGGACAAAGAAAGTGTATGATCTGTACCACAACACTTTGGGTATAGATCTGTGGAAAACTCATTATGGGGTTGCAAATACATCTCAGCATTCAATTTGTGAGATTTGCATGAACTCTTTTGGGGAAGATTTTTTCAAATGGTTTTTTTCCTTCTTTTCGGAGAATGAAAGAGAACTTGAGGAAGCTCAAAGAGACCAACAAGAGGCTAAGGAGAGAGATTAGGTATGTAATAAGGTTCAATTACAGCTGCTTTCTTTGAGTTTACAGGCACAAAATGGGAGGAGACCTAAACGGTTTAAGCTATCAACAAGTAAGTGGTGTTGATCAAAATATGGCTCATTCTGTGTGCTTCTTGTGTGAGAAAGGAAGGTTCATGTTTCTTTCTCTTCTTTTGACTTATTAACCATTTGTGACTCTTAACAATCTATGGTTTTTCAAAATTTTATTGCTTCAAAATGAATTTGTTAATTACTTTTATTTTCGTCAGAAACAAACAAACTATTGCAAGGATCAATTAATTTGGTATTTATGAAATGAAACATTTATCTTACTTAAATCCTTTGATAATAACCTTCGTTTTTTTAAGTTTGTACCATATTTAGTCGATTGCGGAGGGCGAAAAGATTAGAAAAAATGGAAAAGGTAGTTATACCTCTATGCTTCAACCTGGAGAGGAGAAAATTTAAGCTGCTATTATACCTCTCTGCTATAACTCTGTCAAGTACCTCAACCACAAAGATCTATGTGAATTTAGAATTTAACGGTCTACAAAGATCTTGCCATCCACTTCTTCACCCTGTACTCTACAAAAGGTACCTTCTTGAATTCCCGAATGTTATCAGCTCATTAAATTTACAGGCACAAACGTTATAGAGTTGCGTAAGTAATATAAGCATTGCTGTTATCAGCTCGAGGGTTCTGTCATCGGCATTGATGATGAGATTCTATTGCAAGTTCTTGGTTAGGATAATATGCGACTGCATTTTTTAAGTTTTTGCTTTTTCTGATATCAACTATGCTGATTGGGAAACTCTATTTATGGGCATGGGGCTGAGGCTTCAGTGAATAATGTTGGTTTTGAGTTTAAAAATGAAATCCAGAAAAAGAAATCTGAATTGGCTGAACTGTCACAAGAATCAGAGTCGATGGTGGTAAGAAAATCAGACATACAATTAACAAAAGAAAAATCCTACAATCACTGCATAGCTAGATATGTTTGATATTAAAACAATGGTGAACCGCATTGCATCAGTGCATATTTTGTTCAACAGCTCAATAACACATATTTTAACCGTTGAACATCACTTACCTTTAAGATATAAAGAGTCACGCAAACTATGCTCTACTATCTTCAAAATGCGCAATATGATTTCTCGACCCATCTCTTAAACGCGGACTCAATTTAACTAAAATATTGACAAAATGTCATCCTATCATAAGGGACCCGCGGCAATGCGCGGGCCACCTACCTAGTATAAAAGAATAATCAAAATCGACCGTTGATCCCTAATCACAATGACTAATATTTGTCGAGTCTACCCTCTTTGGATGAGAGTCTGTTAGCTTAGAGCTAGTCCAATGCTACATGATTATCAAACATTTCAAATTCTGTAATTGGATCTCATTTCTATTACACATAAATGAGTCTCATCTACTTATCCAGATCAGCAAAACACATTTTTCAATACAATCATATCAATAAAACACATATTTTAATACAATTTTTTTTTCACTTTTCATTCACCAACACTTCAAATATCAAGTTTTAACATCTCTCTCATACTTTTATATCATTTTTCATTTTTTTCTATCATTCTACCCACCTTTCTATACAATTTTTCAAATCACTCTCTCTACATATTACAAAATTTTCAGCACTCCAAATACTTTCACCATTGCACTTGGTCTTATAAGTTAGCTTATACGCTACATAGTTTATGAACTCAATTTTATTGATTATCAATCATATCAGTCACATACCAAAAAAAAGTTCTTCAATTTCTCTTATTACCCCCGTTCTCTAACACATTTGTCATTTTATCTCTCAAAATATATGTTAGATTTTGAAAAAATTTACATATTCAAACTCAACTAATAAAACTCTTTCCAACAAGATACATATTCAATACCTTTTTATTTTATTATTAAGCTAATTTACATACCTCTCATAGTAAATTGATAGATTATACGCTATTAAAATTTACGATATATCAAACAATACATAAACTTATTTGACAGCTTATATGCTACCCAACTTATCTGTTAGCTTATACGTTGTCAGACATATTCTCATCCAAACGCATATTGTTGTGTCTAAATTTTAAAGATATTTTGGTTGGGCTATTAGATAATGTTAAGTAAATACAATTGGTGAATTTTGAGGGAAATAATAATGTATAGAAATGTGTGTTTTTGCTAATTTGGCGTATTAAAAGATATGTTTTGGTGACGTGGATGATGATGTGACTTGATTTTTTGTAAAAAATATGAGATCCATTATGAATTTAGGTATAATTTTGTTTAAAAATATATGAGGAAATTAAAAAAATAGATGGTTGATTAATAATTTTATATTATGAGATGTGTTTTACAAAGGATGTCGGCCCAAATCGAAAAACGGTCCTTTTCTTTCCTTGAGTCAAAAGGCGGCTGGCCTTTTCGATCGATGATGCAATGCAAATGGTAACCCTGCTTATTTTTATTTCCTTTCATTACGAAAGAACTCGTGAACGAAAGCAAACATTCAAACTTTATTCGACTCTGTGATAGAGCTAAAGCTAGAGAATTTTAGAGTTGAGGTTAGGATGATGGGTCAATCATATACCCTTTATTTATGCTTAAAAAATCGTCTATAAATAGCTGGCCTTGACGGCCTCCGTTGAGGCTTTCTTAGTCTTTTCAATGTAGAGACAGTATTGAAAAATATATTTTGATTATGTAAATGTATTGAAATATGTATTATATTAATTTGATTCTATTGAAAATTATATTTTCGTGAAATAAAAGTGAAACTCAATTTTTGAATTTAATGAGCCATCACATTTCCCTTGTTGTATTTGCTTAGCTCTCATTTTAATGAATCAAAAAGGCGGGCATGAAAATTGATTAGCTCTACAAATGGATCATTGGGTATGTCTTAAATGATACACACTGCACACATTTTATACATATTTCTTAAACTTAATCTCACTTATATTACACAAAAATCAAACAAATAAATTTACAACATTGCACTAATAAAAAATCATTTTTTTTCATTATCAAGTTATGTCAATATAACACATTTATCAATATAATTACATCAATAAAATTCAAATCTCAATACATTATTTATACTCAAAAAGACGAGAGTGTTTGCAATCATTCCACATAAAATGTATAATTGGATAAAATCTCAACCATCCATGTATGCTAATCAAAGTACACAAGTTCATTGATTGTCTTTATATGAATGGTTGGACATGAATGATTGTGATAAAAAACAAGTTCATTACATGAAATATGGATTGCAGCCCCTCTCTCATTTCCAAGCAAAATGGGTGTTGTGGATGCTCTGACTTTGCAATCTTTTCTTGTCAAACAAGTGTAATTTTTTTTAAATGTCTTGTGATGATGTGATCCATCAACGAGGCTGAATTTGGGTTTTCTTGTCAAATAAGTTTAAATATATATATATATATATATACATACATATATATATATATATATATCTTGTTAAAGGAGTTTTTTTTTTCGTTGATTAGGAGGCTGAATTTAGATAAACATCCAATGATAGAGAATTAACACTTCTGTTACGAAATCTACAGAAGAGACATGCCTTGTAGATATAAGTAAATGAAATTTCTTTCTCTATTTGCAACTCTTTTAGGCAAAGTTGAAATCTTGAGTTAATATCACTTCTAGTCACTCACTCGAAGTGCAGTGAAACCTTACCTTCAAAATTTTATACTGATCCTTGTCACGACTTCAGGACAATTGCAATTTGGAATGCCATCCCCAGTAACAGTGTAGATAGGCACAAAATAAACTTTCATGTACATAGGCACAAGGAGAAATTTTGTGAAACTTTTATGTACAGAGAGAGGCACAAGGAGGATATTGTGTGCAAAAGTAGACAATAATCGTATTCATGGCTCCTGTCATGGGCGAGGTCAGGGCCATGCAAGATGTTCACAAACTTCATCTAGAGTGGATGTTTTCAAAATTGAATCGGTGACTTCTAGGTTGTCCCTGCAACTCTACTAGTGGGCCACATGTTCACCTATAAGGAGGATCGTTGTGTACTTGTTCAAAATCCGAGATCAAAACTTGGGCAGTCAGCCACTTCTGTTGCGTCCTTTAGTTCATCAGGATTCTTTGATTCGTCATTAAGAGAAATAGCATAAGCAAACGCACTTGAAGTACCAGAAGCAGAAGCCTCATTTTGCCATTTAGTTTCAGCTTCCACAATGTTTAGATTACTCTACACATACGAGCCACAATACAAGTAGATTGCTCAAGAGAATAAATTTCAGTTCAATAGAATAAACTGACATCAAAGAAAAATTTTAGAGATGATAAGGAGTGTCCTGGCCCAACCAACCTGATTCAACATTCCAGTTTCAGTAACACTCAAGATTCCCCTAGGTCTTTGAAGAACAGATAATATTTGACAAGCTGCAAATAAAAACTGGAAATTCAGATGTTGATAAAGCTTAATGCAGCAGCGTGTAGATGGAAACCATTATAACACACAAATAACACGTTTCTAACCATGTAAGAGAATAATGATATTCTTCTAACATTTTCCTTTGTTTGATGGGGCTATTGACCACTTCCACACACAAATTTCAGGATTCTTTGTTCTTTGTGCAATGCTTAGTTACACAAGTATTTTGTATTTTGAATAGCACGTTTAAGGTAAAATAATAGCAGAGAGCTCACACAATCTTTTAACATGTTGATTTATATATAAAAATTTAAAGCGAAGTCGACAGCAAAATTGCTGCTTGCATCTTAATCATATCATATAGTTCAATAAAAGGAACTCAAATCCTTTTACTATAAACTAAAATACCATTTTCAAGGTTATATTAGACTCATAATATTTTTGCATGTTGGTTTAAATCAATTGTTTTCTAGCAGTATAGCTGCTATTTCCAAGTAATAAAATTAGAAAGTCAATGGTAAGAATTTCAAATTATTTTATTGCCTACTACGAGTGCAATCCATGTACATACCATCACGTAAAGGTTTATTTGTAGTGATATTTTTGGTTAACTTGATCTTGTGTAGCGTATAGATATTAGCATTTGAGTCTGCATCTTCCCTGGAACTAGCTCTGTTTTGAGGTTTTCCTGTACATCAAAGGCAGAAAACTTATTTAGCATGACTTTTAAAGAGCAAACTATCATCAAATAAGGAAGAGAAACAAGGACAACAACCGCCAAAAACCAAAAAAATTGGAAGTGGAAACAAAATGCTGTTTTAGGGCTAAACTTGCTATATTTGCAATAAAGCCATGCATGAGAGGCATACTACAACTTGACAGCTCATTTGTATAGAGAAAAAAATAAAATGCCACAAACCGACAAAGAAAAGATGGGAAACAAGTATCACACAGCAATAATAGAGAAGATCATTGGACTGCAGTAAACGTGAAAATAATGAAAAAGAGTTCAACTCTGTGTTGAATATTTTAATACAATTATACCACCAAGGACAATGCAGTATTAGAGAAACTAATGTTCATGCGAACCTTTCACTGCAAGTGTATCAGCTTCAAGACAATCCTGCTTCCTATACATTGCTCCTGGCCGGCTAACAATGTCATAGTTAATTCCTTGAACATTCAAATCCATCATAGGTTGCCTGCTTCTTTCAGGATCTCCAATGTCCACCAAATGCGCTCCAAATGATATGGATTCGCCAGAATTTATCATTTCATCTTTTTTTAGGAATCTACTGTTTAAGAGTTTCCTGCAGGCATCGTACAGCATGACCTGAATGAAGAAAGAAAATGCACGGAGCCCTTGTAAGGTGTAAGAACAAAAGGACAGAGGAAAGAATAAAATTGTAACCAAAACCAACCCATCTTCTTTTATATGTAAATGTGTGTTTGTGCTTTTTGCAATTTATCTCACAGCACAAAGAATTTTCATATATATTTGCAACTCAGACTTGCAGTTCAGGCACCAAGCAGGAAATAGTTTAAGCTATAAATAAAGAGAAACTAATGCGCAAAATTTACTGACCATAGAGGATCACTGGCTTGGCAAAAGATAAAATATCTATATATTATGCGAACCAACCTGCCTCCCTAGCGATCCACAGGTTTTTAGTTGTAAGAATCCCTCATGATACTTCTTGGCTTTTTGAGTCATTTGTGTGGTATACATGACCTGCCATTCTGGATTAAAGATTGAACATGTTAGGAGGGGAAAATTTACTTCTAAAGAGAGAAAGAAGGAAAGTCAACTATGAAGCTGGATATACATTGGAATGAAAAGTAGATACTGAGGAAGAGGATCTAGTTAACCAACTAGTTCAACTACATAAATTCCAAAGTACGAAGCCCTTATGATTGTAAAATGTTGGAATTGCAAGTCAAAAGCCGTAGGAACAGAATTTTGACAGCATGCCTCTAACATAGCCATTTTATTGTTTTAGATTCTTTCAGTTGATTAAAAAAATTCCAGTAAAAGGACACTTTGTTTTTTGTATGCACGAAAAGTTAATATAACCTAAAATACTCATGTACACGTGACGGCTTTGGTCTTCATTAAACAGAACAAACGCCGAGAGACAGAGTCAGGGAGAGAGCTACACATTAAAATTACACAGCAGCATCTTCCATTGGACTACAAGAAGTGCTAAAGAATATTAGTACAACAATATTGTTGATTCCCAACAGTTTCAGAAGCAGTGATGGTTTTGAGATGTTCTCCCAAATAGTGCGGTAGATTATATAAACTTCATCAGTTCATTAGCTTACAAAGCAGAGCCCAAGTGACGAAAGAAAAGGACCTATTATGGTAGATGTAGTATCTAAACTACTCTGTGCTGCTCCATGCTTGCACTCAGTCTTCTTGAACTCTACAGAAAAAATAATTAGTTAAACTTTTCTGTAATAATAAATTGCAAGGGTGATGAATAGAGGAAATATGAAAATAAAGCCCACAACATTTTTCTAGTAAGGGAATTATGATGGATTTAAGACCATAATTTTCTCAGGACCATCGAATTAGAATATGAGAAAAGATATGAAGAATCACCAATATGCAATATTCTTTAAAGCTGGTGTTCATGGCTACGAACCTCCTCCAAGAGAATCACTACTCTGAACACAATTCTGCTGTCCAGGTGTTGCTTCTCGTTTTCCAAGAATGTTACCATTACTTCCTCGAATAACCAAATCTTCTAAGGGTTTACAGTCTTCTTCAGGCTCTCCAATATCAACAAGATGCGTATCGTACAAAATAGATTCACCAGATCTTATTATTTCATCTTTCTTAAGGAACCTGCTATCTAGGAGTTTCCTGGTTGCGTCATACAGCATAATCTGAAGGAAGACCAAAACAATGGGAAATTGAAAATCAATTTGTCCTTCAATAGTGGAAGATCTGCTAATACATGATTTATAATAAACAGGTACCTTCTTGTGAACTACATCAATAAAGACTTAGAGATTGCCCTATCAACATACTTTAGTAATATTGGATGGGATGTCCGTTGGAGGAACGCTGTTGCTATTTACTGACCATGGGAGTCTATATACATGGATGTAATCTCTCAAGAATGACAATGATTATGAATGAATAATATTGAGATTGCTCACTCATGTGACTTGCTTTGATTGTGTGATGCAATCCTCTTTTGGTGCGATGCCAACGAACCCTAGGGGTGATGCTAGGTTATCTATCTTTTGATCTTTTCTTTACTTCGTTTTCTCTAGTTTCATACGATTTAGATCTGATTCTAGTGTTTTAAAGCTATAACTTCAAGCACTTTCCAGCCCTAATCATAAAAAAAACCTTGACTTAACCCTAATTGCTTAAAATCCCTCACAAGAAACCCTTTAATACGAGGTTAGAGAAGGCCGTCCTTTGTCAATTGGCGCTGTCTACCTTTGGAAAAGATTGTGCAAGTATCTGTGGGAATGGTCCACAGTGTTTCGTAGAAAGTCTGTGGGAAAGCAACTGTCAAAGAGCTCCAGGAGAAATAGTGATGATGATGAATGAATAATATTTGAGATTACTTTCAAGCATATAACATGCTTTTTGATTTTGTGATGCCAAGGAACCCTAGGTGTGATGTACTGATGCGTAGGTTATTTGTCTCTTCTTTATTTAGTTCCCTCTAATTTTCCCTACAATTTCACATCTGATTCTCCCTACTTTTGAGTTCTTTCAAAACCTACTCATCCCAAACCTTGATTTAAACCTAATTGCTTAAAATCCCTCGCAAGAACTCTTTAATACGAGATTAGCAAAAGTTGTCCTACGTCAATGTCCCAATTAACTTAAGCTTATATGATGAATGGCACTACTTCAACAATTCATAGGTAGAAGAAAAAATATAAATTCTATAGTTAGGAAGGGAGTACATAATAGTTCTGAAAATTAACCTGCCTCCCCAAGGATCCACAAGTCTCAAGTTGTAAGAAACCATCATGATACTTCTTTGCCTTCTGAGTTACTTGTGTAGTGTACAGAACCTGCCACTCTATTATATTGGAAAAGTAAAATGTTAACCCGATTATAGATGTAGCAAACTGGGATACATCTTAAAATTTAGAAACTATCGAAACAAAAGAAACACAAATGCTTCCTGAAGAAGATGATTCAAAATTCATAAAACAATTCAGCAAATTGTGATTTTGACAATTATTGAAATCTTGCAGCTGTCATGGTAGCAATGTCATGTTTCCATAACACTTTATAAGTCCATTGCAGAGCTAAAAAATATAGCTTGGAAATAAATCAAAGTACCTATCCACTAAGATGCGGGGGCAGATTCATTAGCTCACCTCTTTTATCGCGTTTAGGTGTTCCGGGACTGCTTTGAGGTGGTCCATACTTCTGCAATTCACTCTTCCTAAACTCTGGAATATAAACAACTGTTAAAAGAGCGTGCCATAAGCTCATTCACAGATCAAGCAGCTTATGGGGTTGCTGTAATGTTGGCAAGTCTATAATCGTTGTAAGTTGTAACCTATTCCACGTTTTAGAAAGTTAAACATGATGGCAACAAATGAAGTGAAATAAAAAATGTGTACAAAGTTGCTCACATCTTATCTATATATATAAGAGACCAGTAGACCACTTTCAAAAATAGTAGGTTAACATCAAATATGATCCATTCACATATGTACATTGCACTTCAAATTATGGCGAGTCAAAGCCCACAGTCAACGAATATAAAAAAATGTTAAAACTGTGTCTAAGTAGTCAAACAAACCTCTGATAAGTTTTTGTGAGGGGCTTGTGTTATCTGGCCTCGTCCTCCTGGGTATATTATTCTTGGAATTGATTGCTCTTGATCCTGAAAGGAAAACACAAGAGGGTGACCTGGCATGCACCTTATGACTTATAACACTAAACACAAACCATATAGGAGGCTTTACCTGAATCAATTAAGCTACTCCTAAACTTCTGTCTATGCATCAAACTGGGGTTTTCAGCGGTTTTCTTATCTCTGACATGAAAACTAGAATCATGGCAAGGCTTTAGATCCCCTTCAGGATCCCCAACATCAACAATATGAGCATTAAATGTGAGTGTTTCACCAGAGCCAATAACTTCATCTTTCTTCAGTATCCTGCACTCTAGAAGTGTGTCGCACTCATCATACAACTTGACCTGCGCATATAATTTCAGGATCACTGGAATAGAAAACACCAACATTCCATTATACAGAACACTTCAGCAGTTGTCTTCAAATAAAAAGAAAAAAGAAAGAAATAATTGAATAGAATTTACCCCATCAAATTTCTACAACTACAACTTGATATTTACTGTGACACGCTAGCTTCAAAGTTTAGCCAGTTTGTCGGAGAACCTAAGTTTATTTCATTACTATATCCGAGTATTCTCTCACTTCAGTGAAAAACCTAATTCTCCACAATCTTAATTCAGATTGTGGTGAAACTAGCAACAGCGCTACAGAAAATTACTTGCAAACATGTCAAACTAATAACCTAAAAAACACATAAAATACATGAGTGTTAGTTCAAATGTGGTTAAATTAGTAACCATTTCTACAAAAAAAAAACTTAAAAGCATATGTACGAGTTACATGAAGCATAAATAGGAAGCGTGAAATTAGTAATCCGTTTCACAAGTTCTTCAACACATCATCTTAACCAATCGAAAATCAGTGCGAATTAGAGGAGTCTTGATCAAATATTTCTCATCCTAATTCGATAAAAATAGGAAAAAAATCGCATGATTATGCACAAATCACCGCCAAACTTCACAGGAATCGAAACCATATCGAGATTACAAAGCAAGAATAGTTACTTTGTTTTCTGAGACGTGAAGGTCCAAGAAGCCGTCCTGATAGACTTTGCGCTTCTGCTTGAGGTGCTTCGTGTACGTCACGCTCCATCTTCTCTTCAGATCCTCCATCGTCTGTTTCGCAAAAAAAAAAAAAAATCGGAGGGAAATTGAAGATATATTTCTTAAACAATATGTTTAAAAAAAGCTACTTACTTTACGGCAAAGGAAAAAAAAACAATGTATTTTATTTTATTTTTTAGTCTTATTTATAAACCAAAGTGACGTCGTTTAACTGATTGAGGAAATGAAAACAGCGTCTTTGTAGTTTGTACAAACATCTGTGAAGTCTCTTTTGTCCCGGCTTCTTCGCATCTCTGCCTCTCTCTCCTCTGCTACTCTATCTAAGGCTCTTCTTTCGCTCAACTCTAGCAGGTATGTCATGTATATGTATGTATCTTTTCAAATTTGGTTCAATTTTCGTTAGATCTGTGAGATTGAAAAAATCGTACCGAAAGGGCAGCGATACTTATCTATGTGCGCGATCCTGGAATTATTGAAAGTTTAGAGTTGATCACTATTGATTAGATCTTGATTTCGATGTTGTTCTTAGTTATACGTTTTAATTGGTTCATAATTGTTGCTCAAAGCTGTGCTAGGGTTAGGTTATCTTTCAAAGAATCGTAATGGAAAAATGAAATCTTTGGTTGGGCATTTTGGTGACGGTTAAATTTTTCTCAGCTTAAAATGTTATTTGAAAATTACATACAAGTAAACTTGTATTCAAAATTATTTCTCTCAGTAAGCTTGAATTGATTTCTCTCAAGCTGAATTTAAATCTAACCAAGCAAAGCTTGAAAATTCTAGTGCTCATCCAGATAGGCCTCTTTATGGAGTCACTGTTTTTGGCTAATTACTTTGCCAATTGCCATATTTATTAATTTTATTTCAAAGTTACTTAAAAACTACTTAGAACCTTAACCTGTAAATTATTATCAGTAATCACTCCCCTCCATGATGGCATGTGGAGGGTTCTGGATGCTTTTGACGTACCTCACTTAATCTTTAGGAATTTTCCATTACTCTTCTATGGAAGTTATCTGAGGTAGCACATATAGGAAACTTTTGGGAAGTATTTTTCTTGTTACAGTGCCTTTTTTGCGATATTTTCAGCGGCACTTCTTTTGTTATTGATGAAGTTATCAACAGAGAATATTCTCTTGGGTCTATAGATTGAGGAGGCCTGAACTTCAAGAAACTTCATCAAACTAGCGCAACTTATGCTCACAGCAGCTTATGCTGTTGTACAATGACCATGGGAGATGGAAACACCAGTAGAGGCATTTCAAATAGCAACACTACTACTAGCAACAATGAGAAGCCAGAGTGGCTGCAACAGTATAATCTAATTGGCAAGATTGGTGAAGGTACTTATGGTCTTGTATTCCTCGCAAGAACCAAATCTCCTGCAAATCGAGGGAAACCTATTGCAATCAAGAAATTCAAGCAATCCAAAGATGGGGATGGTGTTTCCCCTACAGCCGTACGTGAGATAATGTTGCTTCGGGAGATTTCACATGAAAACATTGTGAAGCTTGTGAATGTGCATATCAATCATAATGACATGTCACTGTATCTAGCTTTTGGTTATGCTGAACACGACCTGTATGAAATCATTCGACATCACAGGGACAAGGTTAACCATCCAATCAATCAGTACACTGTTAAATCATTGCTCTGGCAATTGCTTAATGGATTGAACTATCTGCACAGTAATTGGATTATACATCGAGATCTAAAGCCATCAAACATCTTGGTCATGGGTGAGGGAGAAGAACAAGGAATAGTCAAAATTGCTGATTTTGGACTTGCAAGAATATATCAAGCTCCCTTAAAGCCATTGTCTGACAATGGGGTTGTGGTCACGATCTGGTATCGTGCACCTGAGTTACTGCTTGGAGCAAAGCACTATACAAGTGCTGTTGATATGTGGGCTGTTGGTTGCATATTTGCCGAACTTTTGACTTTGAAGCCACTATTCCAGGGGGCAGAAGCCAAAGCCATGCCAAATCCTTTCCAGCTTGATCAGCTTGACAAGATATTCAAAGTATTAGGCCATCCTACTCTTGAAAAATGGCCAACACTTGCAAATCTTCCTCACTGGCATCAAGATGTACAGCATATCCAAGGGCACAAATATGACAATGCTGGACTTCATAGTGTCGTGCATCTCTCTCCTAAAAGTCCTGCATATGACCTACTGTCTAAGATGCTTGAATATGATCCTCGAAAGCGTTTAACGGCAGCGCAAGCGCTAGAGCATGAATATTTCCGGATAGAACCTCTACCAGGGCGCAATTCACTTGTTCCTTCCCAATCTGGGGAGAAAATTGTGAACTACCCTGTACGTCCAGTTGACACAACTACAGATTTTGAGGGGACCACTAACCTTCAACCTTCTCAAACTGTGTCGTCTGGTAATGCAGTTTCTGGGACCATGCAAGGAGCTCATGTAGCAACTGGTAGATCTGCACCTCGTCCAATGCACATGATGCCGATGCAAAGGATGCCACCTCAGGGCATTCCTGCATACAATCTCCAACCTCAGGCAGCGATGGGCGGTGCAATGAATCCTGGAGGCATCCCCTTGCAGCGAGGTGTTGTTCCCCAGCCCCATCAACAGCATCTGAGAAGGAAAGACCCAGGAATGGCTATGCCTGGTTATCCACAACAGAAATCAAGACGAATGTGACCAGATGACATTGAGTTATTCAAGTTGTCCATCTAACTTTTAAATGGGGCCAACTTCGTCATTATGGAAGAAGAAAAAGCATCTGAAAACTTTATTCTGATCTGGAAAGAGGGTTCCACGGCTGTTCCACGGCATGGGAAAATGCTAATTGTGGATTGCCTTACATGATTTGTTGATCCTTTGTGTTCAGGGAGGAAGTTGGTTCCATGCTCATGTGGAGGAAGTCAGAAGAGTATACTTACGCGCCAATGTACCTATAACATGTAATGCTTCTACACTTCCGTGTTCCTGGTGTGATGGTGTAGTTTGTTGGGGTTTCTTTAGGGAAGATTTATTTCCTGAAGTGAGTAGACTCCTTGTAAACTACCTTGATGCTCTGGGTTTTTTTTTTCAATCATATTCAGTGGTATGTGACTGGCGGGTGGATGGCTTTTATGGTTATCTGAAATAGATGAAAGTTTAAGCCTTGGTTGGCAGTTGCTGGATGCCACCTAAAACTTTCTGAATGTGGACTTCTTTTGTTTAACTTTTAAGGAACAATATATTCTAATTACAATGCTGCCGATCATTTTTTTGTGTGGAAGAATTCGCTTTCCTTTCTAATTTGACGAATTCATCTCATTGCTTAATGTGGCTTGATCTGGTATTCTCTTCTCGATGACTAGTTTTTGATGTAAAAGGTTTTTTCATATAGTTGGCACGACTTTTTTGTTTTTTATTTTTTTTAGGAAAACAGCAATTCATTAATGAATAATATCCGCAAGAACAAGCGGCATTACAACCGGAGGACAAGCCTCAACCAAATAAACATCCTCATATGAGGATTTAGCCAACTTAGCTAGACCATGGGCAATTAAATTGCCAGACCGTTTAGTGTGCAAGAAAGGGCAATGGTTAAATAAAGATGAGGATTTAGCCAACTTAGCTAGACCATGGGCAACGAAATTGCCTGACTGTTTAGTGTGCAAGAAAGGGCAATGGTTAAATAAAGAGGATTGATACAAAATATCATCTATGATAACTCCACACTGATGCATCGAAGGGGAAGCAGCTATCAGAGCTGAAACAACATCGAAGGAATCGCTTTCCAACACAATCAAACGACAGTTCATCCGCCAGCAAATTCCATACCGAACAGGATACTTGTTGCCTCTGCATGAAAAACACTGAGACCACGATTGCGCCTACAGTAACAAGAGCCAACTACCTCCCCCCAGCCTGGCCTTAAGACCACTCCATAGCCGAAACATTCCGAGCCTATCGCCCATCACAATTCAACTTTATCAAACCAACTTCAGGAGGCACCCAAGAGTTCACCGCACTCCCCCTCTAGATGGCTGAACAAAAGAAAGTTCTTGATATTCTAGAAACTTTCCTTCAACCAGCCAGACCAGCTTTGGTGCCAAACAACAAAACAGCTCCCACACTACTTTATTTCTATTAAACCATAGAAGCCAACACATAATAGCCATACGAGCCATCTCTGATGAGTCGAGAGCAAAGCCTGCATGAGTAAAAAACACCCGAAAATTCTCATGTCTCCATCTTTGAATTTGATCCTCCAGCCCCATGATATACCAACACTGCCGAGCCAACTGACAATCAAAGATCAGGTGACGATAAGTCTCCTCTTGGAAACCACATATAGGACAAAATCCATCAACCTCCATGCCACATTTCTGGATGTTAACTCAAGTTGGGAGACTATCCTTCCAAGCTCTCCACATAAACAACTTCACTTGATGTGTTACTTGGAGTTGCCATACCTTTTTCCAACAGTCATTTTGATCCGCAGCAAAGTGAAGCAAGTTGGGAGCTCTCATTCTACCAGCTGCATAGGCCGCATGATATGCACTTTTCACAGTAAAATTTTCGGATTGAGAAAATACGAATAAGGAACATCCTTGCTCCATCGATGAGATAAGGGAATTTGAAAAATGTCTGCAGCCTCATTGGGATGGAAGATGAAATTAATCAAGGGAACATTCCAGCATCCATGGTTTTAAATAATAGTTGAAAGTTAATTTACAAATGTTCTCCATGGTTTTATATTCTGAAATCATTTCATGATGACCTCACTTGTAGTAGAAATCAAAAATATCTTTCTCAGTACAACAAAACTATCATAACCATTGATCGAATGATTCTGAACAATCTTCATGGCATAAAATGTCATCTCTACTGTAGCAGCTGCGACCGGTAGAATCAATACCAGCCTCACAAGTTTATAAATCAATGTGTGGCCAAAATATACTTGGGTGGACAAATGTGGGGATTGTTAGGGATTTGAGTCTTGTTTAGAAATTAACAATCATGTATTATCTTGTAATACGCTACCAAGTTTAGTTGACTAATTTGGTATTAAGTCTTTTTCTGTCATGAGATGTATTTTAAGGGTTATGATTATGCCAAGTGTATGGCTAGGTGAAATTTTCTTAGAAGGATCTGGAGATCCTGATCCTTGTCCTTGCTCTTGTAATGAAAATATCATGGCTTATGTAGTCCTGTAAATCCTCTTGTAAGAAAAACTAATCTGGCAATAAAAAAGTTCAAGCTGTGTCTGGATCAGTTGTTCTTGTTTTGATTGCAAATTGAGTTTCTTTTTAGATCATTTATACTTGGAAGTTGCTAGCAACCTACTTTGATAGTTTTTGGAGCTCAATTTCAATCTTCGTTTCAGTAATTACTTCAGTCCCGGTACAAACTCAGAGAAGTATCTGGTGTTTTATCAATTTTAACTGGGATCAGTTTGGCAAAGTATACTAGGGTGGGCAAAGATTGGCCAAATGCCCCAAAAAAAATTGTCCTTTTTTTGTGGGGTAAAAAAAAAAGACAGCCAATTTCAATTTAAAAATCGAACCATTGTACTTTCAATAAAAACAGACTCATTAACCATATAAATTTATTTCTGACTACCAAGCAATATAGAAAGTTGTTTTCAACACATCTTTTGTGGATAATTTTCTGCATATGATAAAATAAACAATTTTGTTCAAGTTACCAGTTTTATCAAACAAGACCACTAAAAATTTATGATAGAAGGGGAAGTTGGTGGCTCAAGCGTGTGTATTTATTTATGTTGCCCTACCATTGTCACACACACACACACACATATACATAGATAAGTTGTTCATTATTCCCTGCTTATAACTAAACTAAAACCAGTCATGTTAACCTGCAATTCCTTCCCTTCAGTTGCTCTCCCACCAGTGACAAAATGTTCATTTCCAAAATTCTCCATGGCTTCCAAAGTCCATAGAGCTTCTCAGTGAGTTTTTTCATACTTAATATGCTTTTTTTTTTTTTTTTGATAAAAGAGGACTCATACTTAATATGCTTCATATATTTACGTTTATTTTTGGCTCTTTCTTGCTTTTCATTTTTAATTATTTCTGTGTTTTTGCATTGATTTCCTCTGGTCATGGGTTGCATTACATTTAAGCAATCTTACATCTATAGCCACAAAAACTTTCTTATCTTCAGCTCTATAGGGGTGGAAAAAATCAGGAAACCATTCTCACATACTGAAAAGGTTGATATTGAATCAAGACTTACGATGCCGCCTGAGAAGGTTGAGATCTTCAAATCCATGGAGGGTTGGGCTAAAGACAACATTTTATCCCTACTAAAATCACCCCAGAAATCATGGCAACCTCAGGATTTCCTGCCAGATGCTGCCTCAAATGGATTCATGGAGCAAGTCAATGAGCTGAGGGAGAGAGCAAGCCACATTCCCGATGACTATTTTGTGGTACTAGTAGGCGATATGATCACAGAAGAGGCCTTGCCAAGTTACCAAACACGTCTAAGTAGTTTGGATGTATTTAAGGATGAGACGGGTATAGATAACACACCTTGGGCAATCTGGACGAGGGCATGGACTGCTGAAGAAAATAGGCACGGAGATCTTCTTAATAAATATCTCTATCTTTCTGGACGAGTAGATATGAAACAAATTGAGACCACAATTCAGCACCTAATTGGGTCCGGAATGGTAAGTTCACTACACCATCTCTTTCTATAGTTTATTATCACCCCCTTTCAACTTGTTTCAATAGTTACTTGGATTTTTCGAATTCAAATTTTTTTTTGTTTGTTAGAGTTGCGACCTATTTTTGACCATTCTGATGCAATAGGATATTGGAGTGGGAACAAATCCCTATCTGGCTATCATCTACACATCATTTCAAGAGAGAGCAACATTTGTATCCCATGGAAACACAGCCAAGCTAGCAATTAAGTACGGGGATTCAAAGCTAGCTCAAATATGTGGCACAATTGCCTCTGATGAGAAGCGCCACGAAACTGCTTATACCAAGATCATAGGGAAGCTTTTCGAGCTTGATCCTAATGAAACTATGATGGCATTTTCTGATATGATGAGAAAGTCAATCTCAATGCCTGCACACTTGATGAATGATTGATATGATGAGAATCTATTTCTACACTTCACAAGTGTCGCTTCGCGAATGAGTGTCTACACAAGTATGGATTATATTAATATATTGGAGCATCTGATAGCTAAATGGAATGTGGAGAAGTTGTTGGGATTATCAAGTGAGGGTCAAAGAGCTCAAGACTATGTTTGCGAGTTAGCCCCAAGGCTAATTAAAAGGCTAGCGGAGAGGGCTCAAAGGCAGGTTATGGAAACATCAACCATACCTTTCAGCTGGATATTTGGTAGAGAAGTCTAGATAAAAATACCTAGATTGAGAGCTGTAGTGAACTTCCTTGCAGCATCATCATTTACCCGGCTCTACAAATGAACACATGAATACATAGAATCATATATCATCCAACATATATATAGTTTTGTGACTTCCATAAATAAATCGTGTATGACTAAAATAAAAGTTTGAAAAGACTATTGTGAATGTTAAAGCATTTGATTAATGTGGATGATACATTTAACCACTAATCCACCAAATATATTAATTATATTTCACACGTAATTGTCATGGATTAATAGTGGTGGTTGGAAATATTATAATTAGTAGAGAAAATATAATTTATTATATTAGTTGATTTATGTGAGTTTTTATACTATAAATAGGTGCTTGAACTTCACATTTTAGATTGCACAACCCAAGAAATAGTTCTCTCTTACAAACTTTCTCTACAAATATTATTATTAAAATAATAATTTTCTTAATCTTGATTTACGAATACTTTGATTCCTTATTTTACAACAAATACCTCTATATAAAGAGGTTGATCTGTATAACTAAAGCAAAAGAGCCCTTTGATATGAGCAGTAAAAAAACAAATGGATGGAGAAAAATTCACTTTCTGTGCTGCATGAAGTTTTATCGTATTTCTGGAATAAAAGGGGCAGGTCTAAAATTCAAAATTTCATGTCCATATATTATAATGCAATCAAATGACACATCAAACACTCTGCTTACATTTATTAGGTGATACGATCACACGTGGGGCTACCACAATAAAGCCAATGTAGGGTTGGTGTTGGCTAGACTTAAATGAAAAGGACAAAAGAAAATCCAATTACATATGTATATATCTATAGTATGTGTGTAAGTTTAGTGTCTTAAATGCTTGTACAAGCATAGATGACCAATCATAACTTTGGTAGAGTTTTTGATGAAATGGTTTGATAACTTTAATGCTTGGCTTGTTTTGTAAAAGTATGTAGTTATGACACTATTAAAATTTTGGATAGACTTCTCCTATAAATAGGAGTTGCACCAGCAGTGTAAAAGACACACAACAAAACGCCAGAGAGTTCTTACAGAGTGTACCTGCATGAGAGAGTGCCTGCATAAATCAGAGAATAGATGAAAGATTGACTAAGAGATACATAGAGTGTATTTTGGGTTCGCTGAGTGATTCCAAACTATTGTTCCACTCTTGTGTCTTGTAGTGGTGATTACTATGAAAAATGGTTGTATCTATTATTTTAATAAATAAAAAACCACTAAGACTACAATCCCTTGGTTTTTCCATGTGAAGGATTTTTCACGTAAAATTATGATGTTATTCTTATTACTATTTGGGATTGTTTCCTCGACATATTTTTCGGTTGGGTAGATTGGTATAATATATTGTGTTACTAATTGTATGTCTAGAAAAATTGTGTCCAAGAAGTTTGGTATTTAAGTGGACCACTTATGTCCCTCCAATCTTTCTTGAGAATTTTCCTGTTATAATTACTGGGATAATTGTTCATATATTCTTCAACCGTATCGATACAAACCCTAACAGTGGTATCGAAGCCAGTTTATTATGGAGGAATCGACAGGGCAACATGATTAAATTGTCTACTTTCAATTACTCGATTTGGAAGCCCAACATGGAAGACATCATTTATTTAAAGGATTTGTATTTGTCTATCCTAAGCAATTCTATCAAGCCTAACAAAATCATCAAGGAGAACGAGCTCTACAAGGAGTGGAACAACTACAAAAGAGACAGTTATCTCCATTGATGATGTAGCATGGAATATACTTCACAGAAAGTTTGTTGGGACGATTTGAAAGAATTCAAGAATTTCTAGTGTGGGTTTTTGCACACAAAACAAAAGATCAAATTTCGAAAGAATTGAAGAATTTCCACACCATGGTAGAGAGACAGACAAGAAGAAAATTAAAGTATGTTCTTCCTGACAATGGCGGTGGATACAGAGGACCATTTGAAGAGTACTATAGAAGTCATAGAATCTCACTTTTGAAATCAGTGCCTAAAACACCACAACACAACGATGTGCAACAAGAATGAACATGAACATCTGTGGACGTCTTAAGTGTATGCACTCTCACTCAAAATTGCCTAATCCATTTTGAGGTCAAGCAATAAGGAAGATGGTTGACTTAATTAATTTTTTGCCCTTAGTTCCTCTGGATGGCAATTTCCAGAGAGAGTCTAGATTGGAAAGGAGATTTCCTACAGTCACTTGCAGATGTTCAGCTATAGAGCTTTTGTACATTTTTCAAAGGATTAAAGGTCTAAGCTTGACAATAATGCTAGACAATGTATTTTCTTGGGGTATGGACATAAGGAGCCCTGGTAAAAATTATGGGACCCATTAGAGAAGAAACTCATCAAAAGCATAGATGTTGTATTTATTAAACACCAGACGATTCAAGAGATCGAGAAGCCTAAAGTCTCTGCAGAAATCATGGTCAATCTATATCCAATTCCATCACCATCGATGATTGATGATTACGGGGGAGTTAAACAAAATGTTGAAGAGGATAATCTTATTGATGATAACTAGAATAAAGAAGTTGATGAAAATTAAGAATCCCCAAAAGAAGAGCCCCATTTAAGAAGATCCAACAAAGTGCGTTAACCCTTCACAAGGTATCCGACAAGTGAGTACGTGATGGTGAATGGGAGAGAGCTTGGAAATTATGATGAAGTCAAGGTTCATGAAAAAAGAACGAATGGTTGAAGGCGATGCAAGAAGAGGTGAATTCCTTGCATGAAAATCATATTTATGATTTGATTTGATGGAAATTCCTAAGGGAAGGCAAGCACTCGAGAACAAATAGGTGTTCATGTTTCTCTCGGCATAGAAAACCCAATTGAATTTGCATGTTTTCACCATATCATAACCCAAGCAAAAACAAATATCAAAACCACTGACCCCAACTGGTTTCAAAATCACACTCAAAGAACCGATCAAAGAGCAAAGGCGCAGATTTGGGTTGAAATCAAAACCCAAAACAAAAAATTGGAAATAAGTGAGCAAAAAAAATTAGAAACAAAGGGGTGGATTTGGGTTGTCGGTGAGAGAGAGTAGAGGCGTAGATGTGAGAGAGAGGATTGAGGGGCAGCTTTGGGTATTTTTTTAGAGGCATTACCAAATAATCTAGGTTGATGAGTGGTGGAGATATGAGCGTTGGAAGCCGGCTTGTTACTGCAGCGTGAGATTTGTGTTTAGTTATGTCAGTGATAACAAACTTCTCACGCCAATGAGATACACTGACACTCATTCAACCAAACACCAGCTATATATATTTATATCATATATTATATACATGGCATATGCATTATCATTTTTGCTTAGA
Source organism: Euonymus europaeus (assembly GCA_963580455.1). Classification (NCBI taxonomy): domain Eukaryota; kingdom Viridiplantae; phylum Streptophyta; class Magnoliopsida; order Celastrales; family Celastraceae; genus Euonymus; species Euonymus europaeus. The sequence continues at coordinate 6,876,037 of OY756957.1, read as the reverse complement.
ACTAAGGGCAAATGCATAAATAAAATTTTGCTGACCCATTAAAATTACAGGAGAATTCTCTTATAAGGACTTAAACTTTTGGAGTGCAAGATATATAAATATATATATATATATATATATATATATATATTTGTGCATGACAAAATATCTGCATGGATATCTCTTGTACGAATTCTCTAATGTGTATTTACTTTTTTTGGAGTCCAAAACATTTTTTTAAAAACTTGGAAAAATTATATTTTTCTTTTGATTGGTTTTTTTAAATCCAATGATATATTTTTTTGTATAAAATTTAATATGAAAAGTGTATCATAATTTTATAGCATTGGATATAAAATATAAAACATTTGATACACTTGTCATGTTATATTTCATTTTTGTTTCGAACAAAAAATATATCGCTAGATTCGTAAAATCGATCAAATAAAAATATAATTTTTCAAAAAAAATGTCTGAAGATCCCAAAAGGTTAAGTGCACATTTTAGATATACATGTGAGAATTTCTCTATATATAAGTTTCTTTGAGAGTATGATATACGAGATAAGGTGAGGTATAAAATTGGAGAATGGTACATAAAAATGAAAAAAATGGGATTAGTAACTAGGAAGCCCTTAACATTTAAAAAATGAGTCACGTGAACCACACAGGATTAAAAAGCCCGCGTAATTTGAAAAGTGAATCATGTTTCACTTTCTTAAGAATTGTTATCTACTTTTGATAACGTGACTGTTAGTTGATGACCCGATGTCTTTTAAAAATAATGAAAATTAAGTGTTAAATGTGACATGAAATTAAAAAAAATACAAAAAATAACAAAATTGAAAAAGTAAACACACTTCTCCAACACCTTCTCCAACAATACCTACAACTTTAGATTCATCTTCTCCGATATAACACCTACACACTTTTTCGACACAATTTTTTGACGAAAAGTAGACAAAAGGGCTAATATGGCTCATTGTCTAAAATATATGGGCTTTCGTGGCCTGAAAAAAATAGAGGGACTCAAATGTTGTAGGTGTTTTGTTCATTCGTTCTGATAACATAAATTTTATGTCAAATGATATGGCTAATTACATACATGAATATTAAATTATTAATACAATTTAATAAATATTGAAAAAGAGATACATTCATATAATAATTTTTACATTTTTTATAATAATATTAACATGTTTCTATAATATTAAATATTTACAATAAAAATATTTGTTATTTAATATATTATTTTTTTCATTTATATTTAAAAATAATTTAGGAAATTATACATGTATACTAATTTTGACCCAAATGTACTGCTAGTACAAATGTTTGTTTGACAATGAGACATTTTTTATGCTAATCAAAATTATTTGTCAAACTTTACTATGAGCTTGCAAAGGGTGCTTAAGTTGCACATCATACAATATATAAATGTAGGATACACTTTCATTTTTTTTTCTCCAAAACTTATAAATATGTTTACATATTTATTTATTTATTTATTTATTCTCTCAACTATTATTTTATTTTGTTTAAATCAAAGTGGATAAAAAGATATAATAGACAATATTTAACCAACAAAATATTGAAACAGATAATATGGGTTGACACTATTTCAAATTTAAGATATCATTATGGGTGAAGATTAATTAATTATTTATTAAATATGTAAAAAGTAGAGAGCTATTTTAATTAGGAGTACGGATAAAACTATTTCAATGTTGCTATCTGAAGAAGATGTACACAGATATGACCAATTGAAAACTATTTTAGTAGTTTGGATAAAACACATTTTAAAATGAATAATATGGATTGGAACTATTTCAAATTTGAGATATCCACTACGTGTGTTTTAATAAACGATAAAATATTATACTCGTAAGTCATCCTTTTAATTAAAGCATACATACTACTACTATTATTTGTTTTCCTGTTATTTCCCAATAATTAATTAATTATTTAATATGTAAAAAAATATAGAGAGCAATTTTAAGAGTGTGGATACAACTATTTCAAAGTTGCTGTCTCTAAAAGATATACAAAGGTCTGACCAATTGAAAACTATTTTAGGAGTGTGAATAAAACACATTTTAAAAGAGTGAAAAATGTTCATCATATATTAATAATCACTAAATACTTTGTTATTTGAACCAATTTACTCATCACTTTTAATGTTCAGTGCTATCCTTTCAACTACCTTATAGTCCCTTGCCCTATTTTAGAAGTTTGGATAAAACTATTTGAATTTTTTTTGAAATGATTGTCTTTTAAAAATTTGAATGTGATAGTATTTTTATAAATTGTTAAAATTATGTATTCATTAATTGTATCTCTTTGTCACTATTTGCTCTCATTTCATTTTTTTTTTAAACCAATGGCTCCAAGACTTGACTTTATTGATTCTATCACTTATGGGAGACATGATTGAAAGTTAAAGGTTAGAGTTATACGTATGGAGATGATTCCAAAATTTTGTGAGGCATGATGAAACCAACAGGATTAAAATGATCCTTATTGATGAAAATGTATTTTCAGTCCAAAATTTTTATTTATTATAAATTAATAATCATTTTTATGTTTGATTTTTCATAATAGGGTGGTAGGATTCACGCCTACGTAAAAACTTCTTTGTAAAGAAGTTTTAAGGATTTATCGATTGAGGGTTATGATTATGATATGGTCAATTTCATAGTTGGTGACAACAATGAGAAATTCATATCTACCAGACATGAGCATAAGTAGAATGTCATGGAAACTACTTATGTTTCCTCACTAATAGAGCTGAACAATTCAAAGGAATTTCTACTTTTTTTGTTTCGTTTGCCGAGATAATTTCGAAGAATGATGAAACCTTTTTAATTGGTATGAAATTATGCCCGATTTATCATTTTTAAATATGTTTCTTATCATTAGAGTTGTGATTGAATATCTGATTGTGTTTTTTTTCCAGATGTTATTAGCGAAATTGTTAAAATTGGTGATATCATTCAAACTCACAGGATGAAAAATAATTAAATGATTTGAAATTGTCTTGAAGGACTTGAAGTAAGTACATAATATGGGAAAAAGCCACTATGACTAACAAATATTCATTTGAAGCTTTGGATAAGACTTTGGGATGTTCTTAGATTTTCAAATCATAATATATTTGGACAACCTTTTGGTGGTGAAGTTGTAGTTTTTTTGGAGTAACTTCAGATAGATTTTGCCGGTTATTCCAAAGGGGACAAGACATCATATTTGCAACGATAAACTCTTCATATCTGTGGAAATTTTTGTAAGGTCTTAAGATTGACAGAAAATATGAGGTTTCAGGCGAGTGGTCATAATTTTAATTTAAACAATATTAAAGAGTTCTCATAATGGATATTAAAAATTGGTGAAAGTGAAATTTGGGAACATAATGATGGGGAGGGAATTATTGAAATCTCATATGATCTCCTTATCAAGGACTCAGATAATCCCCTTGAAGCAATTGTTGATAGCAAATATCCTTCCTCGCTTCAAAAAAATGGCTGATTTCTAAGTATCTGCAATAAAGGGTCATTCTTCCTAGAAATTTAAAAGTTGAAATTTCATCATAATAATATTAACTATGAGATTGTCTAATGCGGGAGCTGTACAATGATTGGAGAGTAAGAGGTTATGTGGGCAGCAAATAAAAGTTATTTGTGTCTTTATGACCAAGTTAACTTTTTATATGCTATGTTTCCTCTTTGTTTCACAATATTTATTGTGTGATTTTTTGTATAGAGTGATACCTAAATTGATATATTGGCAATGAATTTTGGATGATAATTTTAGTAAGCAACGTATGTATATAGCAATTTTCTAGAAACTTTCTAGCAACAAGCGTAGTTCATATTTCATGATTTTAAATGTTATGATATTCACAATTATGCTTTCACTACTCTATTTTTAAGTAACATGTTGTATACTATTTCGTCTTTAATGGATTGACGTATAATATTTTGTTTATTCTTTGTATATTTGGCAGTTGATTACAGAAAGGTTAGCCAATATGAGATAGACTATGAAGATATATCTTTCAATTCAACACTTATTTTGACTAGAATAATGCATAGCACCATTATTATTGTTTCTTTTGTCTTTCTTCTTGAACGGATAATCTTGAAAACAGAAAACAAGAACGCTTTGATATGTGATTTGAATGTAGCTTTTTACTGGGCTAAACTTCAATTGTTAGATTATTTTGGTTCAGTTGATGATATGACATATGGTCATTGTGAGTCATCTTCAATATATTGTTACCTATATTTTTATATATTTTATATGAAATTTTAGGTTAGGTGTTTAAGAAAATTATATACCCATAAATTAATCCATACTTAACTAAATCTATCTCAATCAATTATTTGTAGCAATATAGATATGCATACATCATTATATAACACACTTTAGGTGATGATTTTTCTGATCAAGCATTTTTTCTATTATCCGCGCATCGCACGAATACAAACACTAGTTTATCTTATTTTATGCTACAAAGTACGAGCCAAAGTTATTATTAAAAGATCATATCGCCAACCGAGGCCTATTCCAGAATCCAGACGGCGCCTGATTTTCAGTGAAGGGCACCATTTTGATGAACACTGTTGTGAAAAAGCTCATTAACTCCAATCTTGGAGTAGTCTGTAACCACCTCAGACGCGACAGGCTCACCTGGGCCTTGACTTTCCGCTCTGCCAAGATCTTTTGTGTATTCTTGTAGTAAGAAGCATAAAGAAGCAGTTGGGTCAAAGAAAATAATGATCCAATCCTATTGGGTAACTGAGACCAAATAAAATAAAAGTAAGTTAGGGTTAAGTTTATAAGAGAGTGATTTTCAACAGCCCATGGGCTTTGAAATCTTTAAATAGGCTCTGCCACCCCATTTTTTTGTCAATAGTGTATGTTTATATGCCTAGGGCTATTTGTGTATGTGTGTGTATATATATAGAGAGAGAGACAATTACAATTATGTAGAGGTCATAGCGAATCAAACCATAAGCACTCCAGAAAATACCACTAAGCATACTAGTAAAAGAGAGGGAAAATGGCATGTACTCCACACTCTTTGTTGTTATCACCAATTTCTGCAATTTTCACCAAAAAAAACAAACATTAAAAGCCTAATCAAAAAATTATTGTTTTATGAAAATCAAAATAAAACACATGAAAAAGCTCATTCGCACATAAATTTTTCACTTCACGACAAGATAAATTGGGTCAAGATAGATTATAAAAGTATTGCTCAAAAAACTTAATCATATATTAAAAAAACATATGGAACTTCATTTTGACGAGATAATAATCAAATCAAATATTAAAAAAAAACTCAATCAATAATCAAAAGTCAAAAAATCAAAAATCAAAACCAAATATCTTTAGCCACAATTACTGAAGAAATTTTAATCTGTCATGTAATTCGGGTCTTGGACTGACCCATTACCCATGCCATACATCCAAACTATATATATACTACCAATGAACAATTTGCATGAAAAAGTAACGATGAGTTGGAGATACAGTGACTAACCATGACTGTCAACGGTGAAGCATACATAAATATGTTGAAACAAGTTGCTACAATCCCAACAACTGTGGTGCGTTTGTTTGTTGTATGTGCAAAATGCAGAACCATAAATGTCAAAAGAGCCACAAAGACGAACTCCACAGTAACAACACCCAATACCCTTAGCCTCTGCTTGTACTTTTGTGTGTAGATCAGGAAGAGTACTATGTAGAAGATCTCAATTCCAGTGCCAATGCCATTAGTTGTAATGACTAGGGTGCTATGTGGGTGCACCACTGGCAGACCATACAACACCCACACCATGCAATTCACTAGGCTTGCTAGGTATGGTGTCGCTGAATATTGCTCCACTGAACCCTTTTTCCATATTTTGTAAAAAGTTGGCCTGGACAAAAAAAAATTGAAGTTAAAATTTTGAATTTTTTAAAAAGCAAGTGTAGAATTTACAACATTAAACAAATTTTGCTCCTTTTTCTAAATTTTTTTGTGGTCTCTTGGATATCTTGTACACTGGTTATAAATCAGATACTCATAAAAGTGATTATTATTTATAAATCACATACTTACACATAATCGATATGGGATAAATTATAAATGCAATAAATATATAAAAAATGATTTTATAAGAGAGAATGAGAGATGATGATAGATATACATGCAAGATATCTATGGGTACATTCATGTTTATGCTGGTTGTGTGCATATATATATAGACATATGTATGTGTTTATATGAATCAATCAAGCTTACATGGGTGATAAAAACAGGCAGACGGAGATTACAGTTCCTGCAAAACACAACAACAACAAAATAAATATTCCAAAACCCACATCAAATAAAATTAAAACAAACACTCACACAAACATGAAAAAGATCAATCCCTGCATGGAGAGCATATATAGAAAGAGAAATAAGAACACATTATATATAATTTTTTGTGATGAATTTCTCGACAAATTAATATACAAAAGATCCCACAAGAAAAACACGGTTTTATTGGTTGATTTACACTATAGAAAGTTTGGAGATCAAAAACTAAATAAATGAATATCTTTTTATGTTTTTACCCACCTATGATACCAACTGCATTTTTCGCAGTATCTTGACTAACCATGGCTGCAAGAGAATGAAGAAGCACTAGTAAGAAGAAGAAGAAATCAGCTTAAAAAAATAAAGATTTAAATTTTGTAGGTAAGAAGAAACCCTTGTAATCTCATTTATATAGGTGGAGGATGTCCGGTGTGGGCCTGTCCTATGTGAGCTCATAATCCAATGGTAGTTGGTCACCTGATTGACATGTAGAAAGACACATGGAATCTCGAATAGATTCCTTAATGAAAACAATCAAGAGAGAGAGGAAGAGAGAACCTGGCCACAACATTCAACGTTTTCACATAGCAAAGACTTTAGGGTTTAGATACATACACACCTCTACAAAAATGTCTGCACTCGTCAAACAATGGTTCTGTATAGTAAAGTTTATTTTTGCAATTCAAGTGTCCTAGTTTATAATATGTGAAAAATAAGTTAGTTTATAAATTGTAAAATAAACTGTGAGACGTTTGATAAAATTTATAGATAATATTAACTTATAAATTATGAAATTTTTATTTTTATTTGTCCATTCCGTACGCGATCATGTTGGCTACTCCACATTTGTTAATATCCATGATCTTGGGGGATAGAATTATCCATATTTTCGATACAATATGTAAGGTGTACTGCTTAGGTATCAAGAATCACTACTTGCATAAATAATTTAAACCCAATTCCTTGTTATTATTCCATTGATGGATAGTTGTCATTTCTTGGAACCTACAATATTTATATGAGGAACTTCTAGTCGCAATTCATACAAATATAATGGTGATCAATTCATGCTTTTTTGAAAAATTATGGGTTACATGTGTTGCTCTAAGACACACAAGACTTTTTTTTTTTTTTTTGTAAATCTGATATTGCATGAATCCAACTGAAACAAATTGAAAAGATATTGTCAATTCTAAATTTAAGGTCTCCATGATTTTGTCCTTGAATGAGTTCTCTTAGTTGAAAGAGATTTATTCTTTACTGACTTCATGTATATGTCACATCCATGATAAATATTATATTCATGAAAATATCGCATGTCTTATACAATGAAAATCTATTTCAACGTGACAAATCCAACCTGCCGGATAAAAACTATCGTCAAAAAAAGAGAGTAAGACATTGCCAAAAGAGCATCAATATCATGTAAATCGTGTTTGGAGATTTAACTAAATGACAAAATGTACATGCCTAATTTTTTATTTGACTTGAAAGACGTGACAAATCTAGATAAAAACTGTACTATATATATATATATATATGAGATAGACATTGTCAAAAGAGCATTAATGTCGGTAAGAACTAAGAAGTCGTGTTTGGAGGTTTATTTATGTAAATGATTTTAGCATTAATGTCGTGTAAATCGTGTTTGAAGATTGATCTAAATGACTAAATTCATGTACATAGTTTTAGTTATTTATTTGATTTGAGGCACACGTACACCACATTTTATCTAAATGATTTTAGCATGTAAATCGCGTTTGAAGATCGATCTAAATGACTAAATTCATGTACATAGTTTTAGTTATTTATTTGACTTGGGGCACACACCACATTTTGCTAGTGCTGATCAGTGTCGTTTGATGCGTTTATGGCGGCCGTGAAGTGGCACTAGTGATAGTGCAGCGCCGGACCTCTAAGTCGTACCAGCATTAGTACTGTACTAACTACGTACTTCGATGTGACCACATGATGCTGCGCCTCCAATCATTATATTCGACCAATCTCATATATAATTATAGGTCATTTTGAAAAGGGTAGTACTAAACAAACCCAAAACTATATTAAAACATAAACCCAAGCCTATATAGGATGTCAAATCAACAGGAAAGGAAACGTAGTACTTTTTTTTTGGTGCTTTTCACTATTTTTCATGAAATTTGTTGAACACGTGGAGTGACTATGGCCTATCATGGATTGAATAATTGAAGTTTAAGCAAGCCAATAACCACCAAAAGATGACACTCGACATTTGTCCTAATTGTACAAGATGATAGTATAATTGTCGTCTCAACATTCATATTCATGAATATTTTCAATTTTATTTTGATGACATTAATTATATAAATTAATTTTTCATACTATTTCCCCTAATGACATTATATTTTTTAGCATTTTTATTAATCACATTAAATTTCATTTCTATGATCATAAATTTTGATATTAATGAAATTTATATTGATTTTATTCTATGTACCAATTAGTGAAATAGGTCAAGTAACATTTAAGAAAGATTAAAAAAAATAAGATAAAAAAGAATGATTAAAAAATAGAAAAAATAAAATAATTATTTTTTGAGATAAAGGTTAAGTGATATTAATTCAGTTAATAATTATATAAATATTTGTTTATTGGAGTACATAAGGACGTGCGGCTGTACAAAAGGAGGCTGTCTTTTCAAGCAATTGTTGTTTTCACTTTCCACTCTCCCAAAATTGCTTCTTCCACTCTTTTTTGTCTAGACGGTCCGTTATCAATTTATTAGATTTGTTTAAGAGAGATTGAAGTCATGAATCAATGATGGGAGGCAATAATGGGCACTTGAATAATTTATGTTATACTCTAACGAATCAGTAATTAATTTCACAATTTTAGGTTTACATATTATTCCATATAAGAATAATATTAAACTAATTTCACACGTGAACATTTTTGTAGTTGATAATATTCAAGTAATTTCAAAACTAATGAAATTGATGCTTTCACTTTCAAATACATTAGATTAATACAACTAATCAATGATGACACGCTCAAATTTGTTGGAAGAAGACATGGACCGCATTAACTGCATGTAGGTATTTAATCGCTCTACATATGGAGTAACCCATGTAGCTGCGCAAGCATGCCTATAGTGAACCCATCCAGGCATAATGGGAGGCATTGGATAATCCCTTGTCAAATCAACCTGAACATAGTGATTACCATTTACATGGCCAATTGCGATAGCAACGTGTTGATAGGGTGGTGGGGGGATTGTACGAAGTGGTAGATATGTCGAACTCTCTTTATAATGAAGAACGTGCAAGATCACATTGTATGTGGAAGCAATCAACAGACCCATGTCAGGCAAAGTCATCCAATGCTCCAATGGTGCTTCAACATCATTTTGAAAGAAGTTCAGTGAATGTTTAACATTATACGCTCTCTGATGACCGCCGAGTATTTCAACATATTGTCCCCAAAATGTGTCTAGCTCTTCCATCAAATTATACCGGACACTGAGCCATCCATCCTCCCCAAGACCAAGAGCCACAGATATCGAACGAAAGCCACAATTTCCATCCGCTTTCACATCCTGTATGTCCCTAATGTATGGATGCAGTATAATTGGGAACTGATCAATATATGATCGTAAATAGTTGTTTTTCTTTCTCGGCCGCGACCTCCCTTGTGTAGAGAGAGACTCAACATTATAAATGGAGGAGCAACTGTGTCTGGATGGTTCATTACGGGGGAAAAAATCATGCTCAAATATTTTCGAATCGGGGAGTCCAGATGCAGAACTGTGCCTGTGTGGTTCACTCTGATCAACAACATTTGCAGTCGAATTTTCATGGCTGGTGGTGGGTACCTTTTTCTTCGTAGAGGGACGCCCTCTAGTGTTGGTCTTCACAGCTGGTTCACGGAGAGAAGTTGTTGAAGGTCTGAATATGTCCCTTAACTTCCTTAGCCAACTAACTTTAACCTGTCTTGTCTGCTGCTTGAACTGTTCTGTAAACATCTGTACATCGGCGCTACAATCGATGTCATCCTCTTCAAGCGACTCACACAGCAATAGATCAAGCTTTCTCCAAAATTTATCAACGGCTTCAAGCGGTATTGGGTGACCGTTGCTCAAATACATGGCTTGTTCGTGAGCACATGGTAATCCGTAACTCCTACGGATTTGACATCTGCATATGTAATGAACCATACCAACCTCTTTTGACTGCTTAAACTCCGACCACATCAGATTCAACGCCTCGATTGAAACAAAACCACATAAACCTTGAAAGTGTGGTATGTTGAATTGGTGTGGGATGATGGTTTTGCTTTTCTCAATGCTTGCTTTGATAATTGTGTCCTGAGACTGAATAACTTGATGAATCCACGTGATGGATCTCTCCAAGTCTGACTGTGATGAACACAAATATTTTTTCAGCTTAGCATGCTGACTCTCAACCCTGTTAGTCGTGTGGTTCCCAAAATGCAGATATCTGTCGGTCCAAGCGGACACAAACATCTCCTTGTACGGTGTCAACCAAACATCTCTTAGATATTTCATCACTTTCGGGAACTTCTGCAATACTGCTTCTAGGCGTTCGATATTGCTCATGTACGCAACCTCATCTTCTGACTCAAGCACCGTGGACCACATACTGTAGAATGCATTCCAGGCTCTACTGTCTTGTATTGATGGCTTGCATTTGGTTAAAATACTTTGATATATGTGTCATCTACAGAGTAATTTTGAAGCGTCTGGAAACACCTTAACACAAGCTTTCATCAGCCCCAACTCCCGATCCGTGACCATCACGCGTGGGCCACTGCATCCATGCAATGTGGATTGCAGGCATTGCATAGCCCAAGTATAACTGGCCTCCTTTTCTGAATTCAAATATGCAAATGCTATGCAAAATGTTTTATTGGTTGAAGTCACACCAACAAAACAAAGAAATGTACTATGCACGGAAAACAAAGTGGGTTTAAAGTGAGTTGGGTTTGTTTATCAAAACCCTATTTAAATTGACAATAAAACAAAGAAATGTACTATGCACGGAAAACAAAGTGGGTTTAAAGTGAGTTGGGTTTGTTTATCAAAACCCTTTTGAAAAGGAGGGCTAAAGTCTTGAGTTGAAAAACTTCAGAGAGAATAATAGAAGGAAGGAAGACGATCGATCATTTTCATATATTTGCAGTTGGCCCTTCGAATGAATACAGTTGACATATTTCAGTCGTACCAGAGTCTATCCTCACACACTTATCTCACGTTTGGTTGAAAGGAGAGAATAACTTTAAAATGAGCTAAGCACGAATTTATTAAAAGGAAGAGAATCAATGGCACGTCCATGAATTTTATTTACCCAAGCTGATTTTAAAAGTGATGGGATTCGGGGCAGCGCCCACTACAAGAAAAAGGTCCTTTAGCGACGGATTTTTGCGACTGAAAAATCATCCGTCGACAATAATATATTTGCGACAGAAAAAGTAAACATTTCCGTCACTGTTTTTGATGGGACGCTGGTTGAATTTTTTGCAAACTTTGACACGGAATTTGCGACGGACAAATCCGTGGCTAAAATTTTCCGTCTCAATTCCGTCGCAAATTGCTTTGACGGTCACGCTCTTGCATAACATTTAGAGACGGACATATAATCCGTCACAAAAATTTTGAAATTTTCGCCCACTTTTTGACTGAATCTTGACTAGTGCTTTGTCCATCGCAAAATTTAGTGACGGAAAAATTCCGTCGCTAAATCCGTCACTAAATTACATTTTAATACATTTCACCGACACTTCATCCTCTTATTGTGAAGAAAGCCAGAACTCGCCCTTCGACAGCAAACAGTGTCCGAATCGAAAATCCATATCTGGGTCGTTGCACATCCGAAATCCATCACAAACGAAGCGGATCATTTCTATCCATATTTTTCAGTGTTAATCGGTAATATTTTTTTTTGTTATTGTCATGATTTAATTATTATACATTTTTAATAAATAATATGTTTTGAATTTTCTAAATTCATCATCTTAATCCATGCAAGTTCATCAATCATAACCACATATTTGTGTTAATTAATATGCATCAATTTATTTATTATTGTCATTATTTATTTATTATGCAGTTTTTTGGTAAATAATTTGTTTTAGGTTTTATAGGAGTAGAAGTAGTGGTTGTTCCAAAAGAAATTTTAAAGCTTGTGTCACGCCCCTCTCCCAGATAGGTGCATATGAGCACCCATGAATCCCAGAGACATGAACGGCAAGGAACTCCTCCGTTCCCCGAACCGGATTTACACCCCAAGCTACCCAAACACTACATAAGTAATCTCACATATATATATATATAAATCTCAACCACAATCCCAAATACTCCAAACATAATGTAATCTGCAATCCAGAGTCTACAGCGAAAAAATCCATGGATACTGAATACTAAATGTAAATACAAAGACACAAATATCCACCCAGCAGCCACACATCACATCTCACGCATCCCTGCGCTGATCATCCACTCCGGCTATCTCACCTGAAAACATATGAATGAAAGGGGTGAGCTACAAAGCTCAGTAGGGATATAGAGGAATATCAATCATCAGAATAAACGGAAAGTGAAAGCTCAATAGGTAAGTGAGATGAACAGAAACACAAATAGTGATACACTCCCGTATCACCGAACTCTAGTAAATCAGAGATATAGTAAGAAAGTCTGTATGATATAGAATACATACAGAGAAACCATAAGTGATACACATCATAACTCATCACAATCAGTCAATCCGTAGGGTAGATACCGATTAGGCTCTACGACTACCATCATCAAGTACAACTCTCAAATCAGTACTCAATAATAATCCAACTCAAATCCATATCAACCCAAATCCACATAACACCAGAAAATCCTCCCCTGGACCCACCCTGATCCCCGCAAGGTGTCTCCCAGTCCAGGTACTCCCCAGATTGGATGAGGATCGAGCCTACATCAGGTACTCGATAGCATCGCCTACATCGAAGAGCGTCCCCTAGGATGTACCTCACCTCAATCCAGCCTCCAGGTACGTACCCGATCGAAACCATCGATAAATCATCCAGTAAGCTGGGTCGCCCGATGTGGGTCCCACGCTCTACAAATCATCCCTCCAAAATCTCACAAATCATAAAAGATCATCATAATGAAGTCCTATCCGGACTCTCGAGAAAAAAACCAAACATCAGATAGGTGGGCCCCACCAATGGATGCGGGCCCCACAAAAGGATAAGTGGGCCCCACCAGGATAGTGGACCCCACGAGAGGATAGGTGGGCCCCACGAGAGGCTACGTGGGCCCCACAAGAGGATAAGTGGGCCCGACCAGGATTACATATACCTCCAAACCAACCACATATAATCATAACATATTGCAATTGCGGAAATAAATCAGATAAGAGTATAAACAGAGAAATTCCCAACCTCCGGGAATTTCACACCAATAGACAAATAGGAGTCCGTCGAATACGGAACCCCTGGAACCCCAAATAAGAACTAGTGCAGAATCCCTAACTGAAATGTCGACTACGCCAATCCGTAGTACGCCCGAAATCCCAATCCGAAATCCTCAAATCAACCTCCTGCATCGAAATACGAATGCGTATACGCGACAGTCAAAATATGAAAAATCAACCAAAAGTCAACCTAAAAGTCAACTCGGGTAACCCGGTCAACTCGGGTCAAATAGTCCACGGTCAAACCGGGTCAACCCAATTAAAACGGGTCAAAACCGAGTCAACGGGTCAACTCGGTCAAACCCGAGTCAACTCGTCGGAGCTGAGTCAACTCGGCCGGACCGTCGCCGGAATCCATTTTTCCGGCGAATTTTCCGGTCACTCCTACATCAAAATGAAGCCCACAACAACAGAAATCTAATGGTACCTGTCTCGTTCCAAAATTCCTACTGAATCGACCGGGATCGAGCTCGGAAGTCGTCGGAAATCGAAACTTTGCTGGCTGATTCCGCCGCCTGTGGTGGTCCGATGACGACGATTCTGGTTGTGTTTTGTTCCTCTCTCCACAAGCTTCGTTTCGACACCTCACTTGCCTCAATCGGACCACAAACACGAAAAATCCATTTCAAATTCCATTTTCTCTCTCCCTCGCGTGTTCTGCCGGTTGTTGCTGGAAAATCTGGTATATGCCAGATTTTCTGCTAAATTACCATTTTGCCCCTCGTTTTAATCTTAATTACTTAAACTTCCATAATTCGTAACAAATCCAATTCAACTCCGATTTTGGTGATTCTTGCGCCTATATTTTTCTAATAATATGTAGTATTTATTAAAAATATAAAATTTGAAAATTTATTATATATTTTTTTTTAATTTGGGTTCGGGATATTACAGCTTGTGTAGTAGTTTTTTTTATGAACTAAACTAAATATTATTATTAATATAATGACAAGAGTGGGAGATTTATTGGTTAATTTTAGTGTTATTTTTTTTTATTCTGTTATTTTTTTTTAGTAAATAAAATATTTTAGGTTATAGAGGAGAAGCTAGAAGTAGTGGTTGCTCCAGATTAAGTTTTAAAGCATGTGTAGTTGTAGTTTTATTTTTATCTAAACTAACTAGTTAAATTTATATAATGACAACAGTGAAGGAATTATTGGTGAATTTTAGTGTTATTTTTTTTGTTTTTTGTGTTATTCATTTTTTTAGTAAATAAAATGTTTTAGGTTATAAAAGAGGAGCTAGAAGTAGTTGTTAAGAAATTTTAAAGCATGTGTAGTAGTAGTTTTTTTTAACCAAACTAATTAGTAATATTAATATAATGACAACAGTAGAATGTTGTATATGCAAAGTGAGAAGCCTCTTTCCAGGCACAGACACTAGTTCACTCCATTCTTTACTTTGCTTTCATGTGCATCTTCTTGTTAGCTATCAGTATTCACATGTATGTTGGATAGTAAGCAGTTTTTCTCAATTAAATTTGAGTTTGGAACTAATTCTTAGTTTTACTGGAAATATGAAGATATGTTGCTTGCTTCTGGTGTATTAATTGTCAAAATGCAGTATTTTTAATTGGATTGATTCTCTTTTTCTCTTTTTAATTGAGTTTGGAACTAATTCTTGGTTTTACTGGAAATATGAAGATATGCTGCTTCTGGTGTATTAATTGTCAATATGCAGTATTTTTAATTGGACTGATTCTCTTTTTATCTGTCTATGGCTTTATATTCATTTGTTACGAATTTCAATTTCCTCCAGCTTTATATATGCCCTGAATCAGTATTTAACATACAAGAATACATATAGGGCAAATTAGATAAAAGGACATAATCATGTTTAATGTTAGAAGGAGGTCCAACTCATTTAAAAAATTAGAAATAAGGACAAAATAATTAAACTACCCAAACTATCCCTCTCATCCATTATATGTGGTATTCATCTTCGACAATCATATCTCCTCTTCCCGACATCTGATAGAAGAGAGACCACTGCCGTTGAAATTGTATCGTCGAGAGGAGTCCAAAGACGGTGGTTTCTCCTCAATCCGCCGCTAGAAAAGGTCGAATCAAGGCAAAACGTTCGAAACATATTTTGCCTCGATCTGGATGTTTGACATCGGATTGAAGCGATACTTGTGGCGTTGGATTCGTATCGGCCAAACAATTCCAACGCCACCAGTCTTACCTCCATCTAACGTCGGAAACAGCTACAGCAATGAAAAGAAGTTTTAGGGCGTCGTTGGAGCTTCGCGGTGGCTTTTCGGCTGCTATGAACTTCTGTTCTAGCTGCCGTAGGTCGGGCTTTACTCCTCTCATAGTTGCGCTTCTTTTGAGACCAACGACGATCATTTTGATGGTCGGACAAAAAAGTTGGGCAAAAAAATATGAAATCATATTTTTAAAACTATTTTTCTCTGTATAACCTATATTTCTCTGTAGAACCTTTATTTATCTTTAGAATCACTTTTTCTCTGTAAAATATATTTTTCTTTATACAATACAACCAAAGCTCGTATTCAATACTAAAACCCTATGTCCCAAAGTTCAAACATAGGCAAAAAAAATATGAAATCATAGTTTTCGTTCTACTGCTAGTGCATAACTTTTTTTCTTTTTATAACCTATATTTCTCTATAGAATCTTTATTTCTCTGTAGAACTCTTTTTCTCTTTAGAATATATATTTCTCTGTAGAATCTTTATTTTTCTTTATAATCACTTTGTTCTTTATACAATAGACCCAAAACTCGGATTTAATACTAAAATCATATGTCCCACGGTTCAGACATAAAAGTCAGGCCAAAAACTATGAAATCAAAATTTTCTTTCTACTGCTAGTGTATGACTCTTTTTCTCTTTATAATTTATATTTCTCTGTAAAACTTTTATTTCTCTGTAGAACCTTTTTCTCTGTAGAACCTATATTTTCTCTGTAGAACCTTTATTTATCTTTAGAATCACTTTCTTTTCATAAAATATCTTTTTCTCTATACAATAGACCCAAAACTAGGATTCAATACTAAAATTCTATGTCCCAAGTGATGAACCCAGTTTCGACATAAAAGTCAGGCCAAAAAATATGAAATCACATTTTTCGTTCTACTATTAGTGCATAACTTTTGTTCTCTTTATTAACCTATATTTCTCTGTAAAACCTTTATTTCTCTATACAATTCGTTTTTCTATGTAATTTTTTTCTTTATTCGACAGACCCAAAACACAGATTCACTACTAAACCTTTATGTCCCAAGTGATGAACCTCAAGGCTCGGATTCGTTAAACCCTAACGGGCTCAAGGAACAGATTCATTACTAAAATATTAAATGCCACAAGTACTAAACCCTAGGGTCCTAACTACTAAACCCTAATGGGCTCGGGTACCCTAAATACTGGGGGTTCAAACTTCCAAAATTGGTTAGAACTATTTTTTCTTGTAGAACTATTTTTTCTCTATTCGACAGATCAAAACCCGGATTTGCTATTAAAAACCTATGTCCCAGTGATGAACTAGAAAGTTCAGATTCACTAAACCAACAAATTCTTACCATTGAAAGCACTTAAAACAAGACCAAGATAATGGGCCAATAATATCATCATAAAATGTACAGTGTTATTTTTCTCTGTAGAAAATATTTTTTCTCTGTAGAACATTCGAAAATGTTTTTTGGCCAGGTAATCACTTTTCGATGACGGATTGAGGCGAGACCAGTGACGTTGGAATTGCCCGACCAAGATGAGTTCAAAGCCACCGCTCTCGTCTCGATCCGTCTTCAGAAACGGCCAGATCGAGGTAAAACATGTTTTTGATTGGTGACGACTATTTTGCCTTGATTTGGAAGTTTCCAATGTCGGATCTCGACAAGTCTAATGGCGTTGGATTTGTCTGGGCCTAACGATTCTAATTGATCTCACCTCGATTTGACTCGAGAAACGATCGGATTAAAGCAAATTGTGTTATGAACGTTTTGCCTCGGATCGACAGTTTTCGATGTCGAATCTTGGCAAGGACAATGAAGTTGGATTCGTCTCGACCTCATGATTCCAACGCCACTGACCTCTTCTCAATCCAAAGTCGGAAGCATCCACAGCGAGAAAAATAAGTTTTCAATCATATTTGATTGGAATAACAATGACAAATCTGAAATTTCAAGTTTTGTCCTTAATTCAATAAATTTAAAAATCAGTAGGACCTTAACTAACAAAAAAAATTCAGCTGTCCTTTTATTCTTAAAAGTTAGTAAATTTGGATCTAAGCCTAATTTCCCCATACATACATATATATGCATGGATCTTAAGTGTTATTGTATCTTTATGTAGTATTAGGATGTTCCAAGCAACATTCTACTAGCAACCATACATTTATAATCACATGTTATGTTTTGACTCAGGAAAACAGCGTCTCAAATTTACTTATTATATTCTTAACTTATTTTTGTATAATTATAATGATTTAATTATTTTTACTTTTGAAACAGGCAAAATTTTATGAACTTAAATAACTCGCATCCAGCCAATCATCGACGTCAGACAATAATAATATTTTTTTTGAGGCAATAGGCGGGATGAGTAAAAAGGGTCGTTTGTACGGACTTGGCTCCGAGGAACGTCGCTTACATTGTCCATCTGCAGCTAGGGCGCACTATGAATTTCAAAATGAAAGGGAGTTACAGCAAGAAATAGAGGAGCGTGTGGCTCGGATGAACTCTGAGTTAATTGATAAGGTAGCAGATTTGCAGCGGCAGTTGGTGGAGAATCGAGAAATGCAACAACAACAAACACAGGAGCAGATGTTTCGGATGCAGGAGCAAATGCAGGTGCACTTCCAACACCAGATGCAATTATTTATGCAGCAACAGATGCATCAGATGCAACAGATCCAGCAGATGCAGCAACAGCAACAGCAACATATGCACCAGATCTTCCCTCCATCAGTGACACCGTCGCCAGCCTTTGTTGATAATATCAACAACAATGAACTCGACAGTTCTGATGAGTATTCCGAGAATGAGTAGACTGTTTTAATACTTTTGAGTACTGTTTTAATACTTTTAATACTTAAGAGGCATTTTATTATGTCATTATCAAATACTTTGAATGCTTTTAATTTTTAGATAACTATTTTAATGCTTCTAATTTATGTTCCCAGTAAGTAATATTGTTCATATGTGAAATTTTATCCAAACAATTAAAATGTAATTTCAATATTTAAATATTAATTCAGCATAAAAAGGTAAAATAATATAGAATTTAAATTCTGCATTTTTCAATATTTTAGTTATTTGCGACGGCAAATCCGTCGCAAACTTCTAATTTTTTAAAAAAGTCAAAATCGAATTAGCGACGGAATATTCCGTCGCAAAATAAAAAGTTTTTTAATTTGTTGATTCAGCAACGGAATGTCCGTCGCAAAAAAACAATTTTTTTTAAAAAAAATATTGATTTACCAACGGATTGTCCGTCGCTAAATCCGTCGCTCATTTATTCCGTCGCAAATAATTCGTCACAAATTCTGCATCTAATTCCGTCGCAAAATGGTCGTCGCAAAATCCGTTGCAAAAATTAGCAACGGGTGTTTTGGCGACGGAATAGTTGTCCGCTTCAAAATCCGTCGCAAAACAAATTAGCGACGAAAAAAATAACTTTTTCCGTGTCTAAATTAGTCGCAAAATCATGATTTTGTTGTAGTGGCCCCGAAAAAAATAAGCGGTGACAAAAATTCCGAAACAATGCGAGTGATTTTAATGTCTAAAACACATATGGAGTGCCACAACCAACATGATATATCCAATTAATTTTTAACTATTAAAATAATCATCAATTTTCACCAAATCCATGGCCATTTTTACACATCCATAGTGCCACAACCAACAAGATACACATCATCAATTTTTAAGGCAAGAACACAAATGTTTTATCATATGAGTACATGACATATCGGTATTGGTAATATCTTTGTGACATGGTCTCCTAACACCAGCAATTACCATAACCATTAAAAAAATCACGCGCAACCAGAGACATTATCATTAAGCCATTAACCTTCCTCAGCCATTTTCACAAGTTTAAAAGATTCATAATTTGCTAGACGTTACAATTAATCAGTGTGTAACTTTCAAATCATCAATACTTTGCTAGAAGTTGAACATCACAAAATACAAAACAAAAACAAAGTAAAAGTGGAACATCTCTTCTGTGTGTCATTTTGTCAAACACATGCAAGACACCGTTGATTACACTTACACAATGGTAGGGGTGCGCATGCCTAGAGAGAATCGAAGACTTGGAGGCTGAAGCGTGAACTGCTAAAGTAGTATACTTACTAAATTTATTTTGTTTTTTTAACCCAGGCTCAAACCCACCTAAGTCAACCAGTAGATCGGCCCTTGGGGAGAATAGAAAGGAGTGAATAAATTTAAAGATAAAATTTTGTATGTTTGGTTTATATGAGAATCAGCATGAGTTTTAGTTTGAATGGATTGTAATATAGATAAAAAAATACTATATTATCCTTTTTCTAATAAATTGATAATTTTATGTGATTTTAATTCAATGATAAAATTATCATTTTTTAAATAAAAAAAAATTATTCTCCACTAGGGAGAATAGCCAAGCTCGCCTTTTTGTGAGCTTGACTATTCTTTCCTTGTAGAGAATAGGGGTCATGAGCGTGTTTTATATCAAGCAGAAAATGAGTTTTCCCTTGTCTCACTCCCTATTCTCTCCAATCAAACTTGAGATAAAAAAAAAATACTCGCATTTTCCACCCATCTCACATCCAACTTATCCACCACATCTTGAATGTTATTAAATTATTACTCATATTAGATAATCATGGATAGCCGGATCTAAACTATACTGTCAACGACCCATGAGGTCATGAGTTCGAATTTAGGTTGGATGAGATGACATTTGGGAATTTGTCTACCTGCGAGGCCTAAGGGTAATTATTTTTTAAGTGTTTTCGACTTCTTCTTTTTTATAAAAAAACGATCCAATTAGTAAACAGAGTAAAAGGTTTAATATATAATAAATATTTGTTTTTCCCGTAAATATCAAATGTTAACGTTACAGGTAATGGGCCTCAATACATTCTTTAAAGGACCGGTCCAAAACTTTACATAGCCTCGTCTATTATTGGGCCAGATGACAATGTTCAGAGTGGGCCTCCAATTGAATTCTCTTGAATAGACTGGTAATCTCAAGTCTCAACTCTGTGGGTGTATAAAGTAATCTCAACTCTTGTATTGGGCCCGTACCATCATGTACCGTGTGTCCAACAAAAAAAGAAAAAAGAGCATAGGGTCTTGTGGACCGTAAAAATATGACGTTGAGTCAAGAAGCCACGTGGCTCGTAGGTGGATGTCTTTCCCATAAGAGCATAAATTAAGTTTTTTGGCTTTTTTTTTGTTTTGTTTTGCAATGCGAGTTTTTTACTATGAAATTGCAAAGGGTGCTTAAGTTGCACATTTGCCCTATTTTGTGCTACAAAGTACAAACCAAGTTATTGTTAAGAGGAAATCATATCTCCAACTGAGGCCATTCCATATGAGGCCCAATTTTCAGTGAATGACACCGTTTTGATGGATCCCGTTGTGACAAAGCTCATTAACTCCAGTCTTGGAGTCGTCTGTAACCACCTCCGACAGGCTCACTTGGGCCTTCACTTTCCGCTCTGCCAATATCTTCTGTGTATTCTTGTAGTAAGAAGCATAAAGAAGCAGTTGGGCCAAAGAAAATAATGATCCAAGTCCATTGGGTAACTGAGATCAAATAAAAGAAAAGCAAGTTACGGCCTAGTTTATGAGAGTGATTTTCAACAGCACATGGGTTTTGAAATATATATATATATATAGAGAGAGAGAGAGTGTGTGTGTTACAATTATGAAGAGGTCATAGCGGATTAACCCATAAGCACTCCAGAAAATGCCATTAAGCATACTAGCAAAAGAGAGGAAGAATGGCATGTACTCCACACTCTTTGTGGTTATCACCAATTTCTGCAATTATTAAAAAAAAAACATTAAATGCTTCACAAAAAAAATTCTTGCCATATGGAAAACAAGATAAAACACATGAAAAAACTTTTTCCTTTTTTTTGACTGAAAACGACACTTTTGGTAACTAACATGAATATAATTTCAAATTGTTACGTCATGTGCATGGAAATTTTTCACGTAGCGACAAGATAAATTGGACCAAGACACAATTTGTAATCATTAAGTATTGCTCAAGAAATTTTAATCTGTCACATAATTCGGGTCTGGGACCCGACCCATTACCCATGTCATACATCCAAACTATATATATATATATATATATAATATAATAAACATACAAAACATACCTAGTACCTACCAATAAACCATTTGCATGGAAAGTTAAAGAGGAGTTGGAGATACAGTGACTAACCATGACTGTCAATGGTGAAGCATACATAAGTATGTTGCAACAAATTGCTACAATCCCAACAACTGTGGTGCGTTTGTTTGTTGTATGTGCAAAATGCAGAACCATAAATGCCAAGAGGGTCACAAAGATGAACTCCACAGCAACAACACCCAATACCCTTAGCCTCTGCTTGTACTTTTGTGTGTAGATCAGGAAGAGTACCACGTAGAAGATCTCAATTCCAGTGCCAATGCCATTAGTTGTAATGACTAGGGTGCTATGTGGGTGAACCATTGGCAGACCATATAACACCCACACCATGCAATTCACCAAGCTTGCTAGGTATGGTGTCGCTGAATATTGCTCCACTGAACCCTTTTTCCATATTCTGTAAAATGTTGGCCTGGACAAAAAAAATATGAAATTAAAAATTTGGATTTTTTAAAAAGAAAGGATAAAAGTTGCAACATTAAATAAATTTTGCTCCTTTATAAAAAAAAAGTATTTTATGAGAGACGATGATAGAAATGCATACAAGATGTCTGTGGGTACATGCATGTTTATGCTGGTTGTGTGCATATATAGACATGTTTATATGAATCAAAATCAAGCTTACATTGGTGATAAAAACAGGCAGACGGAGATTATATTTCCTGCAAAACACAACAACAAAATAAATCCAAAACCGGCATCAAATAAGATCAAAACAAAAACTCACACAAACATGAAAAATATCAATTCATGCATGTAGAGCATATATAGAAAGAGAACTAAGAACACATTATATATATACCTTTTTGTTATGAATTTCTCTACAAATTAATTTACAAAAAACCCACAAGAAAAGCACTGTTTGATTGGTTAATTTACCCTATAGAAAGTTTGGAGATCAAAAACTAAAAAAATAAATATCATTTTTACGTTTTGACCCACCTATGATACCAACTACATTTCTTGCAGTATCTTGACTAACCATTGCTGCAACAGAAAGAAGAAGAAGAGAGCAGCTTAAGAAAAGAAAGGATTTAAATTTTGTAAATAAGAAAGTCCTCTGTAGTCTCTTTTATATAGGTGGAGGAGGTTCGGTGTGGGCCTGTCCTATATGGGCCCATAATCCAAGTATGGTTGGTCACCTGTTTGACATGTAAAGGGGGTTATGAAACCTGAAAGACACCTGGAATCTGGAATGGAGTCCTTAATTGAAACAATCAAGAGAGAGAGAAGAAGAGCCGAAGAGAGAGAGTGGGCACAATGTTCAAGGTCTCTATAGAAGGCAAAGACAAAAATCACCTGCCTTGAGAGGGTTCATTAGCCATTAACTCATCTGGCATTGCTAGTTGACCATCTCTTCCTTATCCAAAAACTTCCTCCCATTTTGTTTTTTTGTCAGTGACGAAACCAGTAACCTCCCAAAGAGCATTTAACACTTCATTCAATCTTCACCAGGGGCATTATTGAAATTTCATTGTCTGCATGTTGTTTGCCAAGGTGGATTCTGGGTCTTTTTGTCTTTCCACGTAAGGGTAATTTTCGAGTTCCAATGCTGACATTTCCCAATGGATTTTGAGTCCCAGCTTATCCAAATCCATATGGGTTTTATCCTTCCTTGTCTCATCAGCCATGGATAGAATTGTTGAACAGTTTACTGGCCAGTCATAACTCTCCCACCCTTGCAAGGGCATGTTTGCAATTTCTCCATTTAGGACATCATTAGCCTTCATTTTACGGACTGATATGATATATTTGGAGCGATTTTGTTTGGAATATAAAATTGATTCCAAAGATCTCTTGACCGTGCGGTGGCTCTCGCTCACTTACACTTTATGTTTTTTATAATGTGGCTATATTACCCAGGTGAAAATTGTTTGTAAGTGGTGTTATTGTCGTTGTTTTTAAAAAATTGAAATACTGCGTGTCTGTGATGATATTCAAATTGCTAATTATTTAAGTGCATTGGTGTGACGTTCTCTATTTATTTATATAAAGTTACAATAATGTTGTTAGTAATTTGAAATAAAAATAATTATTATTTCCTTCATTAAATTCCCATTTGAGATTTTTAGTCAAATTAGAACATGATTAGGTGGATCATACAAGGTACGTGAATTAAGGGCATGCATATATCACATTTCTTTTGCTAGGGAGATTAATTAATTGGTGATTGGGGCTACAATTATTGTACTTAAAATTGGTTACAATCATCCCACAAACCATTTATGTGTTATTTAGTATTTTTATGCTCATAATGTTAGAATATAATCGACTGTGAACAAAAATTCATAAATTTTAAACTCTAATATCTAAAATTCAAATCTTAAATTTTTTTAATGGCCGAGAAATCACCGAACTCAAAATGCCCTTTGAACAGCTGAATAGGTTTCAACCTCATGCCGCCAGAACAGCCCTCGTAGTGTTGATCATGACATGTAAGATTGGGTCGAAACCCATGCGAGAGAAATGAGACTCCTAATCCCTCTCCGAAAGTGGATAGTCCACTGAACAAGAAAACACTCTTAGCTGGTTCAAACTCCCAATCTTAGCGCAATCTGCATTAAACCCAGAGATATAATCAACTGAATTATTGTTCCGGGATTCATAGACCATAAACCTTAATATGCTATTTGAAGAGAAAAGTCGATTAGGTGAAGAAAAAAAAATCACGATTTAACATATTTTTGGGAGAATACAATAATTGTAGCCCTCTCAGCTCAATTAACTGAGTCCTTTTTTTTGTGACAAATCGTTTGGAGCACATATATATTTGAACTGCATATATATATATATATATATATATATATATATATATATATACCATTTTGGCAAAAAAATATCATTTACAGCATTATTTAGGTAGGATGTGGAGGAATCCTCGGATTGGGTGGCCTGTGTTGCGCTCATGGGTGCACCCCAGAGTCCAAATCCTCACCCGCCTTTCTGGTTAAAAGTTGAAACTAGCCCCCATTAGCCAATTAGTGTCTTTTGATTAACGTTTTCCCATGTCAACAGAAATCTGTTTCAAAATTATCTGTCAATTTTGTTTTATTTTATTTATGACTAAGCTTGTCTTTTTTTTATATTTAGGAAATTTAATATATATTTTTTATAATTTTGTATATGTTTTCACAAACACACACTTACTCCTGCAACACAAAAACTAATAAATTAAACCTAAAATATTTAGGGTTTAGAGCTTGTCAAGTCGAGGACATATTGTCTTCATCTAGGAAAAAAAATTAATTAATATTTTTCTTTTGTTCTTCTGATAGAAATAATATATTTCATACCAATAATAATTTTAATATTTTTCTTTTTCTGAAATAATATTTCATAACCACGTTAGATCTATGTGTACTCCACCCTAACATACATAATATAAGGCATGCTAGCATTCGAATAATTAATCCATAATTATCCACTATTAGGCTTAAAAGCAAACAGACAGGAATTAGTGGCAATAATAAGCACCACGTCTTTTAAAAAAAATCATAATTGTCAACTTCAACAGTTACCAAGACCAGCAGCAGTTACAGCATGACGTCCATTCATAGAGTTAAGAAAATTTATATATATATATATATACACAGTCCTTTTCACACACGGAACCCCCAATTATTTGAGACATGCGGGATCCCGCTTTTCACCGTCGGATTAATCCGACGGTGAAAAGAGGAGAAACAGAATTAGAAAAAAAAATTGTTTCAGAATTGGCTTTAACGCCGTTGCTCTGTTCACCCGTCTCTCTCGAGATCCCTTCTCATCTCTCCATCGCTGCTCCACCTCTTCTCCTCTCTCCATCGCTGCAGCGCAGCTCCGCCTCACTCCTCTCTCCATCGCTGCAGCTCCTCCTCTTCTCCTCTCTCCAGCTCCGCTTCTTCTCCTTTTCTCTTCGCGAGCCACAGTAAGTGCTCTGCCTCCGACAGTGACGAGAGCTCTTGACCAGCATCTTCTCTTCACCTCACTATCTACTTCGCGCACTAGAATAGAGGTAGTTGTTCTCATCCATGATTAGTCTTATATTGTTCTGTAATAATTTAGAAGTTGTAATAAATCGAAAGTACTGCTTATTTCTACTCGTTCTAGCTGATAATTCTTTGGAGTGTGATTTTCCATAATTTTGATTGACAACAAAATTTGGCGGCTGATCTTTGAATTGACAATATTCTTACCGGTTTCTCATCATGCAAACGAAGTCACAAACGTCTCCATATTTCACTGATAGTCAAGCCTTGAGAAATTTGTAATGCTTATTTCCATCTTGTTCTAGCTCGTATTGCTTCATTAGAATCTATATTTCCTTCATTTTGATTGACAGCAAAATTACAACATTGGAAACTTTGAACCTGCAGGTCAATCAAGTTTAGCTCATAGAGCAATCTCCATGGCCTAGGTATATCCTTGGTTAGCCCACAACAGTGCAAATGTCATCATAAAATCCATAAAAATAACCATCACAGAGTAATCCATTGGCACCATTCTCAGGTCTATTTTCTAACTGCATCAAAAGCATAATTGCGATCAATTCAACAAAATTAAGCATGACCCATTTTATAATACATCAAAAAAGAGACAAATGCACAAACACATAACAATTTTTAGTATGGATGTAGGTGGCCAATGGGGGTGCCAAGTTACACACAACAATTTTTAGTGTGATACAATGAGTTAAATTTTGAAACCAATCTAAGAGCATAATTCATGTGCCGAAAGTTGAGCACAAGAGAAGATATCAGTTCTTTTTCATATCTAGAGATGGAAAATATGCATCTTTCGAAGAGGTGGAACCATCATTCAGGCAAGAGCACCGACTTGGTCACACAATTAAAAATGAAAAAACAAAGTATACTAAAGAAACAGACCTCGATTTGAAGCACGGACACTCGGTTTGAAAATTGAAGAATCATGCGCGACATTGAAGCACGGACACCCGGTTTGGAGACCCAGATCAGAGGTAAGGGCTGGAGAAGACGACCTTAGAGAAAGCCCGAAGACTATGACCTGCGACGATGAACGGAGGACGATAGAGAGAGGAGAAGCTGCGCTGCAGCGATGGAGAGAGGAGAAGAGGCGGACCTGCAGCGATGGAGAGAGGAGAAGAGGCGGACCTGCAGCGATGGAGAGAGGAGAAGAGGCAGAGCTGCACTGCAGCGATGGAGAGAGGAGAAGAGGTGGACCTGCAGCGATGGAGAGATGAGAAGGGATCTCGAGAGAGACGGGTGAACAGAACAACGACGTTAAAGCCAATTCTGAAACAATTTTTTTTTAATTTTATCCGACGGTGAAAAGCGGGATCCCGCATGTCTCAAATAATTGCGGGATCCCGTGTGTGAAAAGGACTGTATATATATATATATATATATAGTAAAGTTCAAATGTGATATTCTGCACGTAAAATCAGATGCGGGATACGCATTTGAGAATCAACGTGTGTCATGCACAATGATTGATAGCTTCAAATTATCTATAATCGAAAGTAACTACTTTTAATATCAATCGTCCACTATAACATTACTTGGGTACTATTGTTGTACCGCGTCTCATATTAAATCATGACATGATATGGAGATCGCTTAATAGTTTTTTTTTATCATAAATTAGAGTATCTTCCCTTTAGTTAACCTACAGTGATACACTACAAAAGCCTGTCTTTTAATATGGTCATCCAATATAGGATTTGGCCTATTGGACTTAGACACACATCAATTTCTCACATGATGATATGATAAGTTATGTCAAAATTTAATACATGATCACAAATATATTATTTTTGATAAAAATCAAACTCAAAACCTTTGAAATTCATACAGTTTGGCCATGGTGAAATTCACCATTAGCCTATCAGCGTGTCCAGTCCACTGACAGTTGAGCCGGATCCAAACTTGGGTTTCTCAAAAGTGGCCCACATTATCCTAATAGGCGATTGAGTCTGAGCCGAAACCTAGGTGGGGAAAGCTTCTCCTCTGGGTCAAATGCAAAATAAAAAACGTCGAAATTGCAAGATGTGAGACTTGAACTTGTTATTTCCTGCATATACGGAAAATTATCACAATCAATTTCTAACATCCGAACCAAATTTTTTATTAACAATGCAATATATAATACATGTCCAAAAGTCTTGTTAGTGCAAGAAGCTGTCCTACAACAGACACAGACATAAATTAGTGGCAAATAATAAGCACCAAATATCTGAACTAAAGTTGTTTAAATATTCATATTTGTCAACTTCATCGCTTCAATGGTGACGTAATATTACATGTACCTTCTTCCTACTGCACCTGAACATTTTCTTTTTATCCGAGCTCGTATGTAGATTTTATGAATCAAATTCTGATTAAGACAATGCTTAGGAAATGCACCAAACACATGTGAAACCTAGTTTTGTGGTTGCTATTGCATTCAAATTATTCAATGCCCAGAAATATATAGATATCTTGGAACTAAATTAGAGAGTGAAAAAACAAGAAAGAAAGAGATACTATAAAAAACAGAGTTCTAGTGACAACAACTCGTCATTGAAAGTGTGGTTATTGTCATACAAAACTTAGTGACGACACACTGACGAGTAAAAGTTGTCGCTTATATCTCTCTAACTAAAAGGTTTAGCAACAACATTTTTCGACCTTCACTGTGAGAGTATTCTTCATGGATGGGAAGGACCCAAATGTGCTCGCTATCATTTGAAGATTATGTCATATAACTAAATGGCCGCATGTGCATACGTTATGAAGCAAAAGGACCAAAAAATGAGAAGCAAAAGAACAGAAGACCAAAGGGAGTTCAATTATTTAATATTCTTTTCATGTACTTTATTCTCAGAATAAACAATTTGTCCTATGCATAGCAAAGCTTGCGAAAATTTGACCATCTACCAAATATTCACATTAAAATATTGAAATTCATGTCAGTAGTCAAAATAATCGATTCTTCATTTTACCTATTCAAATACTATTTTTTTCATAATTAAGTACATCTACTCAGTTTCCTCTTACATTATTATCAATTGCTTATATTATTTGATTTCAAGAATAAAAAAATATTATTTACGAAATAAATATAGTTTATATATTATAAAAATAAAATAAATTCTTATAAATAAAAAATTAATACAATACATTAATTAAGAATTTTTTTCCTTTTAATGCAATATATTTATAAATTAATTATAAATAAAATTAATACTTCCTTCTACTAATTAAATAAAACAATTAATAAATAAAAACCAATGGACATTTCAAAAGCTCAAAGGAAAAGAGAAAACATAAAAACTCGCCCAATCACAACTTTCTCACTATACAAACATCTTCATAATGTTACCTAATGTGCACCTGGTAGGATGGAATCGTTTGATATTCACATTCTAAAACCCAAACTCAGTCCCCTCTTCGTTGTTTCTTTCTTTGTCCTCTTCTTTGAGTTGGGGTCGATGAGATTTTCCAGAGATTCAACCTTTATACATTGACATACAACATTCCCGAGTCTGTGGCATGAAACAAAGAAGATCTCATTAGCATTCTAACTTAGAGCAGTTGAAAAGTATTCTTAGATTTACAACTGGTCAAGGTAAAGAGGAAAACAATACCCGTCACAAACTCCATGGAAGCAACCACACTGTTTAATTGTACCACCTGAGGTCCAACGTTTGCTCTAAGTAGACTCGCAACATTCATAAAAAAGAATTACAACTCAGAGTCTTTAGGATTAAACTAAGAATATCACATTTACGAACCATGGGCGTGATTTATGATGGCAGCTTGGAAGTGAATATTGATAAGCTAAAAAGAATCCAGTGCCAGTCCGGCCCAAACTACAGAAGCCTACACATATGGAATGCTATAAGCTATAATAAGGCAGAGTATTATGACATTAAGGGATCTAAGGAGGAGATAATAAATTGTGTTTGAATTCCGCAATATATTCTGAGCTTGGCGATAAATTCTTTAATAACATGACACATGGAAAAGAGAAACCTTATCGCAATTTCAACACATTATATCATTTATGGATTATAAACTTAGAGGAGGTGAGGCACACTAGGCCCAAGACCAATCGTACTTCTCAAGTAAAGCAATCAAGCACACGCCCTTAAAATCAGTGATAAGTGAAAACTGCATGCAAAGCAGTAGAAGGGACAGTGGGACACATTAATTACCTTCCCATTGCATCATAAGTGGCTGCAACGTTGCAATACAATCCAATGGTATCGTGGGGACAAGGGCCACATTCTTGTTCCAGTATTGTTCTCGTTTCTTCGAATAATTCAGCAGCTTCATCTATCTTGAACAACTGAACAAAATCCAATACCATTTGGTTCAACACCAGTCCAAAGAAGGCTGACTTCCTCTCCCCAGTATCTCTGAGTTTTGGTACAGCACTCTCAAATGAGTTCTTTGCCTCCCAATTACATAGTACATGACACCCGTCTGTGCAGCAATGGCGCTTTGTTTTCCTGGTTTATCCTCCAACAATTTCATTGCTTTCTGCAACAATTTCAGTGTGCCTCCTCAGGCTCATCAGCTGACTAATAAATGACCGAAACTTCTGTCAATCTGCCAGCAATTTCTTCTGCCGTGGTTCCTGAGACAGGCTTAGAATATATCCTCAGGACATTCTCACAATAGGACTTGGACTCACGGAGCTTTCCAGTCCTGTGAGATACGTCAGCGAGGCGTACAAAGACAGAGCCAACCACAGGGCGGTGGTTGTCTCCCTTTAACGAGTTGAAGACTGTGAGAGCCTTCTGGTAAGAAAAGACAGCCACATGAAATCGACATAGGGCAAGATAAATATTGCCGATGCTGCCAAGCTGGCAAGAACAAGATGCTCAAGAGCTCCCTCATAACCCCCCTTTGCCTCGCATATGAGTGCCATAAGCCAGCAAACTTCCGCCACTTCAAGAGGGGCAGGTACGCTATGTGCAAGATGAATTTTGAGGGTTTTCTTGCACAACTCTTCTACTTCATCAAACTCATTCCCTGAACATCGGCCTCAGTCAAGTACCTAAATTAAGATCGCAATTTTAAATTAATTGCTGTACTTATCATGCCCATATCCAAATCTTGAGAAAAGCCATGAAATATCTATGCCAAAACCATGCAGGGACAACTTCATTTTACATTATCTTCAGACCAAATTCCCAGTGGGAGTTCCAGTTACTCATGAACTCAAATTCTCTAGGTGCAAATTCTTCATGCAGGAATTCTATTCCAAACTAAATTGCCAGAGAAATTTAGGAGCTTAAGCAGTCGGGGAAAAGCATAAGAAAGATGATTATGTTATAATTTGAAGAAATTTGAGAAGGACGTAGGGAGATGAGAGTGGGGTCTGCCACAATTCATTTGTATAAGTATCGTCCGCTTTGGGACCTAAGGCGCGCACGTTTTCGTACTTATAAACCGTTGATTTTGTATTTCTAACATATTAAGCAACTGTATATCTGAATTCTTCCAATTTAAACCGAAAATCCAGAAAAATTGGTTGAAAATTAGAATGGAGCGAAATTCAAATCTAAGCAATAACAGAATTAACCACTCAAACAATGAATCACACAAAGAATCGTCAAATCCAAAAAAGCAAAAATCGGAGAGGTACAAACACACACCTGCAGCAGGTCTCTCAAATTCTGGGATTAGTCTCTCCCAAGGCATCGATCTGTATCTTCAACCTCTCCTCGTAACACTGGATGGAACGATCCACCAGCCCGAGCATGGAGTTATGTCCCCCAGCTGCATACGCCCGGGCCGGAAAACGCGCGTTCCAGGACCGGAACAGCCTCGTCGAACCGGCCTAGATTGCAGTAAATCGCGGCAAGCGCATGGAGCCTAATGCCTAATGACCAGGTCGAGACTCGGCCCACCGTCTTGTGCGTACCTCTCGAAGGACTTGGCAGTACAAATGGTATCTCGGTCGAGCTTGAGGAGGAATTCGATTGATAAGATTGATTAATGGAGATTAAAACCGGCTTACCAATTTCAACTGACAGGAACCTCCGAACCAGTGCCCAGTGGCAATGCTGTCATGATTGGTCATCTGTGGGCTTGCCAGGCCTAAAGTTTTGGGCTTGAAGGATGTAAATGGGCTTGATAACAAACCCATTTGCTTTATTCCACAATTGGCGATGTTTCGGTCATTTTATAAATGTAATAAACGGATTGGCGGATTTTCTTGCTCGACTGTGTTAAGAATTTTGATGGCTTGTTAGTTTGGTTAGAAGAATTTTCTACTCGTATTTCTACTTCAATTATTTCATGAAGCTGCAATAAGCCTCTCTTTCTTGATTATAAAGTCATTTTCTGATTAAAATATCAGGACTCCTAATTTAACAATTAGTAATTTTTATTGCACCACTATTTTTCAAACAATTAAAACCATTACTACTTGTCCTGCAACTTGCATTCATTTAAAAGTTCAAACAAACTTTGATATAATAGAAAAAGGCCATCTTTAGATTAAGGAGATCCAGCAAAGAAAGATCCCCATGACCTTAATGGTCACGTTATTACTCTTCATGTGCCCACACACCCAGCTTCACATTATTCATAAGCTCATGCATATATAGCAGAAAATTATACATCGAAATGAGCAGGTGATGGCTTTACTGCAAAGTTCTAATTCCCTTGCTTGGGTTGATGTCTAGGATTGGCTCCTGGTTTCATATAGTCATGGATAGTGTCCACTTCAACAAGTCTTCTTATCCACATTTTTGCAACCACCTATGAAACCAAAACCAAAGACTACTTAACATGAGTTTTCTTCATAGTTCAACAAGGTAAAGAAACTCTCTCAAAATATATGTGATCTATATATATATATATAGCATACCTACCTTATCCTTTTTTGGGTTTGCAAGATCCAAGTCTCTAACTCTGCCTACAATTAATATAGAACAAATTAAGCTCAAGTTATATGAAATCTTGGAGTAAAATGTAGTTCACAATCATGCATTAAGAGCAATTGCTCACCTGTGGTACCAACAAGGAGCAAGAGAAGAATGAGAATTGCGATTTTGGTTTGAGGATTCATTTTTTGTTGTGGTATGGGCTGTCATGTAAGGGAGTGAGTAAGGATTTATATTGGGTAGAGAGGGGAACAAAAAAGCCATGAAACTATGAGCAGTACAGACTATTCATGTGTGCTTAAACACGCATAAAGAGTTTGGAGTGCAATGATGCAACACTAGAAGGAATCACCACACCATTTAAGTGATGACCTAATTGACGAATCTTTCTAGTGTCATAAATTTAAATTTAGGTCATAATGGAGGAACCAAACTAATTTTATTACTATAAGGTCATAAATTAATAGATGTCTAATTATAAAAATTTAATAGAAGTTTTTTATGACTACATAGAGATTATTCTTATATATAGTATCAATATATAAAGAGATTTTCCTGTACTATGTGGCTACACCATGAATTTTTGCCTTATACAACGTTGTTAGATGAAAAACTTGCGTGCATGTAAAAATGACGACTTAAATTTGGACCAATGTTGCTGGCCAAAAATAAATTTATCTAATATCGTTCTCATTTATTAAAAAAAAAACAAATATGCAGCACCAAAAGGTCAACTACCCTAGTGCCAATTGCCAAATAACTTTGTGTCACCTCAAGATTAGAGGTTGTGCACCTTATCCTAAAGCAATTTTAGAGGTAGCAATCAAATGCTTTATGTATATACGGCCTCAATGCATGTGTCATGCGCTTTCGATATGAGCTCAACTACATATGTTGAAAACAGAGAACCTTGATTTGGTTCCACATTTTTCAACACAAAAGTGATCGGAATCGGATTGGCAATCAGGTTACAGAAATAGCAACGATGACTTGAAAAGCTATGGTAATTATAATAACCATGACAAGGACAAATGCATGATATGGATGCCCTGACTTATAAGATAGCATCATCCCACACAATGAGCAAGTGTACAGGTAGACACCAAAAAAAAAGAAAAAAAGAAGATGACCATATCCTGTAACAATTGACATGAAACAACACAAACTTTTGACACCAGATTCTGGTGTGGGGAAGAAAGTGAAAAGAAAGCCAAAGAAAGGAAAAAAAAATTAGGCTTTACTACTGACAAAATCTTCAGCTCCTTTCCCCGACTCATTGGGAACACCATTGGCAGGGGGTGATGATCTCCTATCTCAATCCTCCCACAACCATCAAAAACTCGCGTCTCTTCTTCTTTAAGAAAAAGTTCATCTATTTCTGCCAATTAGGCAGAGATACAAGGGTCACCACCGCCGACTTTCTCCATGGCAACAAATAAAATAAAATAAAATATTTTAGGTAAAACCCCGACTCTCAGCTGCCAGCAGGGTACAGACAGCGAAATGAACCCCCACCCCCACCCAAAAGAACACACGTGCTCAAAATTGGTGATGACCAGACTCATAGTATGCAATCCCAGCCCCGACTCGACCCACCCAAATGTATGCAAGAACTATAATGTACGGAGTAGCAATGGCCTCAGAAAGAAATTGCTCGGCTGATTGCCAACTTGGCCCATTCAGCTGATTCCTTAATCATATTATCATATGATGTCAAACATTCATTTAGAAAGTCTTTGCTTGACACGGACTGCTGAATCAATGGACCTGCATTAGTACCCAGCGTATCAGCTAGATCTCCAAGTACTCCAATTGCTGTCTTTGTCACCACATCATCTCTGGAAGAAAACACAAAAGTCAGAAACTGAAAGCAAACTGAAAAAAAAAATTCAAAAACAAGACGAAAAGCTAATATCACAAGAGCAAACTGGAAGGTGTACATTCCGGGGAAAACATACATGTCTTTCTCCAGGTACAAGCTGTCTAAGAACTGGAGAACATGAGGAGCATATGGCATCAACAGCTGTGTCTTTGGAGAGCCTTTAAATCCTTGAAATATCCCAGAGTATGCCTCCAAGATTCCATTTCTTAATGAATTGGTGTATTCTGTCATATCATCATCAGCACCTGATGCGTGAGCTGATAAGTCAGCCGCACTCTGCAGCATGGGCATAGCATACATCAAGTACTTCTCAAAGTGTTCCCCAATGGCCAAAGCAATGTCTCCAAAACAAGAAAATATTGGAGGCTTAACAGATCGGTGCAACTGGTTGCTTGCTAAATCCTTAAGGAGTTGAGTCATTATTCCATCACAATAAGGTAATATTTTATCCTCCAGAGCCCGGCTTATGTCCCCCACTACCCCAACTGTGATGGCACAAACCTGATAATCCTCAAAATTCTGAAGGCCTACTTCCAAATACTTATAGAACTCTGGCATGTACTTTCCAAAATCTGGGCCCATTGAGTAGGCAAGAGCTCCAATGGCAAGCATGGCCTCCTCGTGTGCTGTGGCACTTCGAGAAGCAAGCACTCTCAATAAAAGGCCCATCAATTGGTCTGTGTTCTGCACATTCTGGGCAAAAACATATTTTGTTGCCTCCGATGACCCCAGCTTTTGTATGATAACCTGCAAGCAACCACAGAGAAGACCTTGCAATTCATTATGTCTCTCCCTCTCATCTGCTGAGAGTTTCTGGCCCTCAAGAGTTTGATGAAGCTCCATCATAATCACAGGCATCAAATGCATCACTGTTGAAGCTGTCTCATCAGTTGAACATCTAACAACTTCATTTAAAGTCTCATATGCTGCCGACCGGAGGCGTGACTCTCCAGCATCTTCTCGGTGAGTTACTTCAAGAAGAGACTGAATACTATCCTGGAAATATGGAGCCAGAGGTGAAGATGTGGTTCCCATGTCCTCATAACCTTGAGCCAGAAAATAGAGAGCTCCACATGCTTTTTCTGCAACGTTAGGAACATCTTTCATGCTCTGTATCAAAACAGTGATGATCTGTTGGCAATTTTCCGAAGTAACAATGGGAGTATCCAGAGCTGACCCGTGTAGAAATTCAAACATTCTACCCAGAGTCCATGCAGTAGTATCCTTCACATGGTTACTTGGATCTTTCATCAAGGCAGTGAGCATGAAGTTAAGAGCAACATTAACAAGAGGTAACAGCTTTTCAGGGGATGGGCCCTCCAAAATAGAACCAAAAGCATAAGTTGCAGCCTCCCTCTGCCTCCAATCTGGCTTTGTAATGTTCTCTTCAATGAAAGGCATAACAAGGGGCACAACATCGTCTCCCACAGTTCGTGCAACCAGGCCCAAGCATGTTCCTCCAGCCATAGCAATGTTCCAAGCTCCTTCATCCTGATCCTGATCCTCCTCCTGCTTTAGTAATGTCTCCAGTAATAATGGGACAAGAGCAGGCAGAGCCTGCTTGATGAAGTAGAAGCAAGGAATTTCAGAGTCAGCACTAAATTCCCCTCCATACTCTTCCATAATATCAATCTCCTCATCACATATTGAACTCCAAAATTCAATGGCTTGAAGAGCAACTGGTTCCTCATCTTCTTTCACAGCTTTTGCAGTTATGTTGAAAATATCAGAAATGTAAGATGCCAATTTATCATAGTAAGTTGAAGAGATGGCAACCAAACACTCAAAAGCCGCCTGTCTAATCTTAACTTCTGGAGAAAGAGTAGCCTCACAGGTAACCCTCATTATGTAATCCCTTTCCATATCATTGGAGAAATTTGCCTGAGCAAAACCCAGAGCATTATACAATGCTCTTGTGGCAGCAAGCCTCACATCATTGTTACTCTCAGAAGAGTTCATGCCTTGTACTACAGCTGTGAGTATCTTGTTTACATGATCCTGATCTACCACATCTGGGGAGACTTCCTCGCATATATATCCGAGAGTTTCAAGTGTAGCCTGCTTAGTGTGAGCTGGAACCTGATGAATATTTGACAACAGAGTTCCTACCAATTCAGGCCACTGTTTGTGTGGCAACTCAATACCTGCTAGTTTTGCAATAACTTGGGATGCAGTTGAACGAGCATCATGAGCATGAGAAGAGAGAGTCTTCAATAAGCATTCTTTAATCTGGGTCCTCAAAGATGTGTCTAAGGCCAACCATCTTTGTACAAGCTCAAACTTCCGGTGCTGTTCTTTGGCATCCAATGCATTCTTGAGGACCAAGCCAGCCAATTTACGACTCTCAACAGGCTTCTCATCATTGGCCAATTCACCCGCAAGAGAAAACAAGAAACTTGGAAGATTTTGCTCCTGAAACTGTTTCAGATTTTCTTCTGCATGCTTGCGCACAGTACTATCTACTGCCTGTGCACTTAAAAGAATTTGGGTGACTTCCATCGCCATTAGAATCTGACAAAAACATATCAAATATGTTAGCGGGAACAAGGAAATATACTATAGGAGAAACAATACCCTCCCAAAGTCAATAAACAAAATAAGCTACAAACCCACATCATCAAAAGCATACGATTGACAAGATGGCATCACAAAATAACCATACAATAACCAATAGCCTACTGCAAATGACATTTTTTTAAAATCCCACATTGTTCAGGTATTAATCAGAGAATTAGTCTAATCCAACAAACGTAACAAGAAATATGTAAAATAAAATTTTAGCCCCAAAATGAAAAGGAACAAGACCATCTTTTCCATAAGAAAGGGCTATGGCAATATGCAATAATCAGATGCAAACCTTAAGAAACACCAAATCACAGCCCAAAAGAAAAAGCAACCATAGGTAGAATCATTGAAGCACAAATATTAACTCAATATGAAAATCAAGAAAAAAAATATCAAATGAATTCCAAAAATTGAATTTCCCTTATTCCACTCATCCTCCGACCGCCGACGTTAGAGTCAACCTTTCAATTCTATTAAAAAATCATAAATTCAAAGCCAAATAGCGGTCAAACATGCAATAAATTATTTTCATAATCATATATGGCCTATTTTTCTGCATTGCCTCCATCTAAACTATACACTTCATCAGATGTAAATATACAGATCAACACAAACACTTCTATAATAATAAACGAACATCATCATCATCCGAGCCTTTATCCCAAAAGTTTGGGATCAGCTACATGAGTCTATGAAAAAATAATGGCAATTCACTACCTAGTTGTTTGGTTTGCAGAATCGGGAAGGAATAGAGGGGGAATAAGGAATGGGCCATTCCATTCCACCATTTGGTGTGTTTTGCATAATCGGGAGGGAATAGAGGGGAACTAAGGAATGGGCCATTTCATTCCACTATTTGGTGTCAATTTTTGGGTGAATGGAATGGCCAATTCCATTCAGCATTCTAACTCCCCTCCTATTCCCATTCCACATGAAAAAGGTGGGATTCCTCTATTCTACATGGAAATGAATGGTAAAATACTATTCTGCCCCTCTATGCTTTTGTTCTTCTATCATAACAAGTACTTTAATTTGGTTATTAATTGATATCTTATAATTTTATATATGTTTTAATTTGTTAATATATGTAATTTAAATTAACAGTTTCAATTTATTAATTATACATTATACATAATTATAAAGGGTATAATGGACACTGCACATGTTTTATTCTATCATAACAAGTACTTTAATTTGGATATTAATTGATATGTCATAATTTTATATATGTTTTAATTTGTTAATATATGTAATTTAAATTAACAGTTTAAATTTATTAATTATACATAATTATAAAGGGTATAATGAACACTGCACATGTTTCATTCGTATTCCCAATATAGTTTTTTATATATACCAAACGCGATAATCAAAATATCATTCTCATTCTCATTCTCATTTTCATTTTATTCTCACTCAAACCATTCTATATACCAAACGACTACTATGTGTATTCTTTTCCACCGTTTATTTCTATTTAAGATCATACTTTTATCAAATTTTTTGAATCAATAACCTTTCACACTACTACGAGTCATGAAGCCATGTCTTTTTATCTCTTTCTCTCGCTTCCTATTCTCTCCTATATAAATTCACTCGATTCACCTCACCGCCGTACCTTTATCTCTAGTTGAACACGTTCATATCATCTTAAAGAGTTTTCTCGCAAATTATCTTCAATTGATGTCACTTCTACATTATATCTAATGATCTCATTTTCTATACTATTTTTCCTCGTGTGACCACACATCCAAGAAATCATTCGCATTTCTGCTACATGTATTTTTGTCGCTTAATAGTCCAACACTTAGAACCATACATCATTGCAGGATTGTATAACTAACCTTGAAAGAATTTTCCCTTCAATTAATTACATAAAAACCCGGATACACTCCTACACTTCATCCGCTTTTTAATCATATTAATATGTATTGACTGATGTCTTAGAAAATAGAGCCAAGATATTTAAAAACCTTAATTTTTGTTACTTCGCTCACATCTAATTATTATCTTGTCTCCTCGTACGAAACTTACATTTCCTAAACTTAAGTTTTCCAATGAAGATACATGCATTTGTAAAATAAATAAAATTGAGTACCTATGTTAGCCCTGCTTAAGTGAGGAGTAAATATTATCGGACGCCAAACACTCCAATTGATATATCTAATCATTCAGAATACCTTTTTCTCTCTGTCTACGATTCCACCGCAACCAAACAATTCGAAAGCAACAAGTCAACCCTTAGATCCAAATCAAACAATTAAAGCAAAATTTTCAACTCCAAATCAACCACGATCCCAAAAATTACAAGTAAAAATCCAGATCAGGACTTCGAAACTTCTATGAGGGCAGTAACTGCTCTCATACTAAAACAACGAGACTTACAGCGATTCTCTGAGATGACTTGAATAAACAACGAGCGAGCGATGGACTTCCGGTTCGGAGAAGTAGCAGCGGCGAACTCAGAAAACCCTAAACAGAGTGAGAGAAGCAGATAGGAGAGAGAAATGGAGAGCTCCTGGGAGTATCGAAAAAGAGACTACTGCTATCCGATCTTTATGTTAGTTTTCACAGGTTTGTGCAACGCAAGCTTTTATCGCGTGCACATGTGGGCTGTGACGTTTCTTTCGTGAATGCGAAGAATTTATTGGTTGTGTTTCGCACGCGCTTTTTGATGGACGTGGTAATTCACAAACAGAAAATAATATTATCCCCGCTATCATTACATTTTCTATTCATTCTAGAGACCATAGGCTCCCTTTATTCAATTTTTTAGGTTCAATTGGTACCAAAAGGTTACGTTATTTCTGGTAAGGCTGCACAAGACTCATTTGAACCGGATCCGATCCGTGCAAACCCTACTCATATCCGTTTAATTTAGTTTAGATGTTGGTTAATAAAGGTAACTCATTTGTTGTATGGGTGGGTTATGATATTTTGTTAAATCCAACCCGTTTTAACCTAACCCAACCTTATATACTTAAAATAACATATTTTTATATTAAATTATTAATTGTATTAGAACAATCATTCGTAATTTATGTATGTTATGCAAATATATTTGACATTTTGTAAATAGTTTTGTGTTTGTAGAGTTTACAATAAAGTATAATTTTGCATTTGACACAACCTTATTCAACTCAACCTAACCCAACCTCAAATAAGGTAGTTATATGTTGATATTTTTCTCACCCGAATCTATGTGGGTCAGGTGATGTATGATGGTAAACCCGACCCAACCTAATGTTTGTCCATCCCTAATTTTGGTTCGCGAACATAACGTGAATGGAAATGGGAACAAAAATTCTTAGATTTTTGTTTTTGGTTGATAAAATAATTGTAAAAGAAATTATGTATTTCAACATAATTCAATGTTAGAGAAAACTAGGAATATGCTCACGCTTTGAGCGAGTTGTACTTAAAAACACGATAAAAAAATCATCAACATCAATTATAACAATAATAATAGTATTGCAATGATTTTTCACATAACCTTATTAAAACACCATAAGGATCTATGCTAGATCATTAAGAACAACAAAGATCAAGAACATACCTTGATCCATAGTGCTTTGAATGTTGATGAAGATGGATCTGTGGA
Organism: Euonymus europaeus; assembly: GCA_963580455.1. Lineage (NCBI taxonomy): Eukaryota > Viridiplantae > Streptophyta > Magnoliopsida > Celastrales > Celastraceae > Euonymus > Euonymus europaeus. Next base: position 6,834,982 of record OY756957.1, on the reverse strand, counting down.
TTTGAGAGAGAGATAGCCTTCCAAGTGTGAATCCCTTCTGTTTTCCAAGTGTGTCTAACAATAGGATTTAAGACTACTTATAGAAAAACCAAAATGATTCACCCACGGGGACCATAACCCTTTATTGGTATATTATACCCAGAAGTTGGATAGAGCCTTATAAACCCTGATCCCAATAAGATAGCTTCCACAATAATTGCATTATTACATATTAGCCCAACAACCAACAATAATTATTGATCTAACAATCTCCCACTTGGGCTTATATGCTAATCCTGAATAATTATATTGTGCATCCTAAGTGCGCACTAAATGTTATCTTTCCTTGAAACATTTACAATTTGGTCCATCAAATATATCAGTATGGGATCAAAGCAGCCTTAGTCACATTTACTCGTAACTAGACCCATCAATGGTCACACACACCAACATATTCAATGACATAGATCAAATATGGTTGTGTAGTATGGAAATTACTTGCAATATGATATTTAACATGCCTATTTCCATCTAGTCCTACTTTAAACTAAATAGAGATCAACTTTATCTTTCCACAAACTTAATGCATTATCGCAATTGGAAAGTTTATAAATGTTTAGAGTTTAGAAACAAAATACTTAATTGTGCAGAAATTGTCATATAAACAGTCTTAGAACATAAAAATAAAATACAATATAAAATTCCCACTAAACCAGCTCATCATCAAATTGCATAACACCCATTTGAGCAATATGCTCATGAAAACCTTAGGTATTAATCCCTTAGTGAGCGGATCTGCAATAATGGAGTTTGTATATATATGTTTTATACATATTTGATGACTCTGAACTCTTTCTTTAACAACAAGAAACTTAATGTCAATGTGCCTTGACTTCGAAGAACTTCTATTGTTGTTTGAACATAGCACAGCCAAGTTATTACCATAGTATATTTTTATTGGCCTTTCAATGCTATCCATAATATGCAACCACCCTATGATAAAATTTTGGAGCCATTTTCTATGACAGGATGACTCGTAATAGGCCATAAATTCGGCTTCCATATTGGAAGAAGCTATGAGTGCCTGTTTGGCACTTTTCCTTGAAATAGCTCCTCCAACTAACAAATAAATATAGCCCGTTGTGGATCTTTTATTGTCTAGGCATCCAGCAAAATTGAAATCAGAATATCCAATGATCTCTAAATTCTCTGACTTCTGATAAATGAGCATGTAGTCCTTTATTTTTTGTAAGTAACACATAACCCTTTTAGCTGTTTTCTAATAATACACTCTAGGGTAACTTAAATATCTGTCAACATTCCAACTATGAACGCAATATCTAGACGCATACATACTTGAGCATAAATAAAACTCCCTATAGCGGACGCGTAAGGATTCTTTTGCATCTCATTTATTTCCATTTGATTTTTGGGACACCGATTGAGACTAAACTTGCCTTTCTTAGCAATGAGTGTGTTTCCTGGTGCACAATCCTTCATGTCAAATATGTCAAGAATTCTTTTGATATAACTTTTTTGTGATAATCCAAGATATATCAAGAATGATCTCGATATATCTGGATATCTAATACAAAAGAGGCATCACCAAGATCTTTCATTTCAAATTTCTTGTCAAAAATTTCATGGTTTCGTGCAATAAGCCTATATCACTACTAGTCAGTAGTACATCATCGACATATAACACCAAGAAAATGTATTTACTTCCACTGAACTTATGATAAACACAGTCATCGATCAAGTTTACCTCAAAACCAAACGAGATAATAACTTGATGAAACTTGTGATACCATTCACGATAAGCCTATTTGAGACCATAGATGAACTTCTTTAATTTACAGACTAGATTATTTGAATTACCAAATACAAAATTTTATGGCTATACCATATAGATTATTTCATCAATGTCATCATTAAGAAACCAGTCTTTACATCCAACTAATGTAGCTCCATATCAAAATGAGTCACTAATGTCATTATTATCCTAAAAGAATCTTTCAAAGAAACTGGAGAGAAATTTTCTTTATAGTCGACGTCTTCCTTTTGAGTAAAACTCTTAGTGACTAGACAAGCCTTATATCTCTCGATATTGCCTTTTGAATCCCTTTTGGTTTTAAATATCCATTTACAACCAATGGGTTTCGAACAATTAACCAATTCGATAAGATCCCAAACATCATTGTCCTTCATGGATTTCATCTCATCATTCATGGCATCAATCCACTTTTGAGAATTAGAACGTTGTTTGGCTTGAGTGAAAGTGATTATATCATTTTCCACTCCTATATCAAACTCATGTTCTTTGAGAAAGACAATATAATCATCTGAAATCACACTTCTTCTCTCTATTGGATCTTCTTAATGGCATTTGTTCTTGAGGTTGTTGAATTTGCTCTTGTGGAGCAATTTCTTCAGTAATTTCCTCATTTAGGATGAGAATTTTCTCATTGTTGTCTTGATTTTTCGGATTTGCTTCTAAAACAATGTTAGAAACAAGAGTTTGATCATTGTCATTAGCAACACTAGAAAGAGAAACAAATTTCTCTTCAAAGACAACATATTTAATTTTATCTTCCCCCTCCCCCTCAAATTCATCATCCTCAAGAAATCTCACATTTCCCGTCTCAAAAAATGACCTAGTAGAGGGATCATAAAATTTGAAACCTCTCGACCTTTCAGAGTATCCAACAAAATAGTAGCTAACAGTTATGGAGTCCAATTTCTTTTCATTCGGCCTATACGGCATTGCCTCAGCTGGAGATCCCCAAATGTGCAAATGCCTAATGCTAGACTTTTTGTCTATCCATTGCTCATAAGGAGTTTTGGCTACTGTTTTACTTGGAACTCTATTAAGGATATAAACTGCAGTCTTTAGTGCTTCTCCCTAGAGAGATTTTGGTAAAGAAGAATGATTGATTCTACTTTTTACCATGTCTTTAAGTGTTCGATTTCGTCTTTCAACATGCCTAGGTTTGCCGGGCATTGTGTATTATGGGACAATTCTGCATTCCTCTAGGAATTTAGCAAAAGGTCTTAGACGTTGTTCACCTGATCCGTCATATCTACCATAGCATTCGATCATACCTGACAGCTTTTATCCTTTTGCCAAGTTGATTTTCAACTTCATCTTTATAAGACTTGAACACATCCAGAGATTGATATTTCTCATGAATTAAATATAAGTACTCATACGAGAATAGTCATCTATGAACGTGATAAAATACTGTTGGCCATTCTAGGATGCTGTAGGGAATGGACCACAAATATCAGTATGAATAAGTTCTAAGACACCAGAACTCATGTTGGCATCTAATTTTCTTATGTTTCTCTGTTTTCCCTTTATACATTCAACACAGACATTAAATTCCATTGAGTCAAGGAAGTGAAGGATTCCATCTGACAAAAGCCTTTCAATTCTCTGTTTAGATATATGACCTAAACGCATGTGCCATAACATAAAGGAATTTTCATTGGTTGATTTTCGTTTTGTACCTCTTGAATGAGTATGCAGTGTTTCATGTAATGGGATAATAGTATCAAAAAAAAATATTTTATCAATTAATAAACTATTACCAAAAATATTTGAATTTTGGAAAAAGACTAAATTTGCCATCTCCAAAAGAAAAAAAGTACCCAAGTTTGTCCAAACTTGAGAGAGAAATTAAGCTCCGTCTAAATGACAGTACAACATATGTTTCTTCCAAATTCAAAATACTTACAGTTTTAAAAGATAGTTTAAAAGTAGCTATTGCATCCACTGCTACCCTTTTGTCATCGCCCACATAGATGAATCTTTCAGCATCAATTGATGGTTGACTCCACAGGAAATCCTGCAGAGACACACTTATATGAGCAGTAGCACCAGTATCTACCCACCAAGTGTGTTTAGGTACATAAACTAAATTAATTTTATAACAAACTTAAGTGAGAAGTTTACCTTTCTTTACACGCCAAACAGCGTATTTGGGACATTATTTCTTCATGTGTCCACCTTTCTTGCAAAAGAAACATGTAGGTTCATGATCCTGTTTCTTTTGCACCTTCTGTGGTGTCTTAACTGCATTTTCCTTCTTTCTTAGGCCATTTTCTTTTCTTGCCCGTTGAGGAAGATGTCAAATGAGCACTATTAGATATCTTATCGCCCTTAAATCTATCTTCTTCTTGCACACATTGATATATAAACTTATTCAATAACTATTTCACCTGTTGAGTGTTACTGAAGTGTGTAGGAAGAGAGATAAGTACCAAATGCACAAGCAAGTCATCAGACAGCTCTAACTTAAATGCCTTTAGTTTTGTGGCAAGATTAGACATCATCATAATGTACTCCCTTCCATTTCCTTGACTATTGTATTTCATTGAAACAAGTTTACTCAAAAGAGTACTTGTTTTAGCTTTTTCATTTTTAACGAAAAGTTTTTCAATGTCACTTAGGAACTTCTTAGCGTTATCCTCAGCCACAACGCTCCTAAATGCTTCAGGAATGGAAAGCTTCATGATCATGACACTCATGCGAATAGAACGGTCCCACTTCTCAAAGTCCCTTTTAACCTCAACGGTAGTTGTATTAGTAAGAGAAGGAGGACGTTATATTCGAAGCGCAAGGTCAAGATCCATACAACCAAGAATGGTTAAAACCATCTCTTTCCATGCCCTGAAGTTTGTGCCATTAAGCACATGTACTGAATTGATGTTGGTAGATACATTTGTAACAATTGCAGATACTGAATAGAGAATATAATCATAATAAGCTCACAATAAAATTTATGTTATAAACCAAGCATTATAAATTTAATTATATGCATAACATGATCATAAATAACGGGCATTTCACAAGATACCTAGCGCACCATTGATGTCTTGTCTTTGGACATAAACATCAACTGCAAATGATACTCTCAATGTAGTAATCAAATATTGACAGTAAATCCTATCAAGCAATAAGCATTACTTTGGGCCGACTTCTTACTTACATGGAAAACTTGATAACCATCACATATTTATTACTACAAATGTATCTATTATTTGGCCAAACAATAATCTTCCTTTGGGCCAATCATTATGTGCATAAATAATAATACACTCATCTTGATATTTCAAAATAAATAAATTAACACAATAGATGTTACTTTGGCAACATATTATTTCAATCCATTTATTTAATATATCAGAAGAAATTGTCAACCCATATAGCCCTTGGATTTCCGTTGATTTTAATTCCATATAGAGCAATAATAAATAATACAAAATTAAATTGCTCAATAAATAAATTAAATGCATGTAGGTGAGCCAATGGATATCAAATACTTTAAATTAGCTCAGATTGGCGCAAAAGGTATCAGCCCATGTTAATGACTTAATGTGCCAGCATGTAAAGCAAACATAAGCCCAAATGGAAATTTCATTTAAAATTTGGCCCATAATTTCGAAAAAATATTATTTGGTAACCCATGAAGAATGCAGCTTGTGACCCATCAAAGCAAACGGGTCAAATGACCCTTCTTCCTTACGTGGCTGCGTGGACCTACATGTTGTGTAGTGTATGTTCACTAGAAACTGTAGCTATTTCCGGCGATCTAGTGGCAGATGGTTATGAAAAATTGAACCAAGGTTTTCGGTAGTATCATCAACATCCATGGTAGTCCAAAAATTAGATCGGACAACTTTTTTTTTAAAATTATTGATCATGTTGATACCTCGATTTACAGCTCCGATCGTGTTCCAAATTAGTTTGTTTTAAACAAGAAAACAACAAAGCCAGAAACTAAGAAAACAGATCGAGCATGCTCAATATACACCAAATTTGATCTTGATCAACTAAAACCACATGATCTTGATCCATTCTTAAAAAAAAAACTTAATCATGTTCAGATCATGACAAAATAATGAAAACAGATTCAAAATGGTGTTGAAAATGTCACATGAGAAGATCAAAAAATTGGTTCATAAATTTACTCAAGAATAGAAAATCTCGAAATTCCAAATTTTCAATAAATTCCTAATGATCTAACAGAACCTCGCTCCGATACTAATTGTTAAAACCATAGAAGGATTTATTCTAGATCATTAAGAACAACAAAGATCAAGCACATACCTCTATCCATAGTGCTTTGAATGTTGATGAAGATCTGTTGATTTGAGAGAGAGTTACCAACAAGTCAATGTTTGAGATTCAATTGTCGAACAAATTTTTAATGAAAGAGAAATAATTATTTAACAAAAAACTTTAGAGTTTAATATATCTCTTGATTGAACGTGTTCGTAAATTTCTTAAAATAGTGAACAATTGGATTGTTGTTTGTTTATGTTTTATGATGAATTGTGTAATGTTCATGTATACAATTTGTTTATAATGTTTGAACTACATAAATGCTATCAACACAATTGAATCAAACAGTCACAATATTTTAGGTAGCAAATATGATAGTATTTAATAATGTATTTTAAAATTAGCATGTATGTTATAAGGCTATAAGCTACCTTTCAAACACTTTACCAAATGGAGCCTATATTTGAAAGAAAAAAAAAACTTAACTTATAAGTTGTAAAAAATAAAATGTCACATGTTTGGCGATACTTTTAGAATGGGTAAAGTCTTACTTCAATCATTGAAAAGATTTTGGATTTCTCAATTAGTCGCCCAAAGATTTTTTTTCTCAAATTAGTAATCAAAAGTTTTTTTTGTACCAAACCAATCACTTGGTCAGTTTACCCCCATTTTGGTCAGCTTTTCTGCTGAGCTGGACAATTGACTGTCAGTTGACTGTTTATTTGGCCAAACGACATTTTTTTAGCTGATGTGACATAAAATTAAAAATTGAAAAAAATGTATAACTTATCTCTCCTCTAACCTGTCTCTCTCCTCTTTCACCGGAAACCCAACTAATTTCCACTGAAAAGACAATCGATGGTGAAGATCATCCTCCACTCCTCCTTTTCTCTCTCCCCTCTCTCATACACACACTCTCATTTTCTCTGTTTTGGTGGTCTCCTCTAGATCTGGTGAAGTTTGATATCCTCTCAATTTGACCAAGCCTTTGATGGCCACCAAAGCCCTCGCTCTGCCCTGTTGGGTCGTATAGATTTGAGAGATTTGGTCACATTTCTTGGCACAGACCCACGTATCTACTCCTCGCATCGCTAAACGATTAGCAAGAAAGAAGTCGGAGCGATTCATGTATCTCGTCGCAGCGGTCATGTCCAGTTTGGGGATAGCTTCCATGGCTGTCATGACTATTTATTACAGATTCGCTTGGCAAATGAAGGTACACAGTTAATCAATCTCTTTATATAACATATATGTGTATACATGTATGTATAAGACAATCGATGGAGCTGCTGTAAGTCTCGGTTTTGATTGCGAATTGAAACACAAAGTTTGATTCTTAGAATTGTGGGTTGTCGCTTAATTTTTAGGTTGGTATGGAATTTTGGGCACAATGGGCGTACAGAGCTCTCTGGCACTCCTAGTTGTGGCATATGTACGAGGCTCGTTTCCTATTAGGTTCCCATGAAATTTTTTCTTGTTGTTTAGTTTCTTATCAACCAAAGTGGGTTTTTCTTCTTCTGAGTTTTTGTTGCAATCTCACCACAAACAAGAGAATGATCGGTTAGGGTTTCAAATGGTGAAGACCGAACTAGGAGAATGATTATTTTTTTTTAAATTATAATTTTTGATTTTGTTTAGAGGATTTGTGTAGCAGTTGATCAGACAATTGTATGGCTATGACTTGGCCATTTGTATTATTTTATTTTATTTTATTTTAAAAATATTTTCAACTTTGACGCTACAACTATATTCTTTATTCTAATTTTTTTGTCTTTTGAGTTGGGGAAAGGATTATATTGTTGGACCAATGATAATAAAAAAATATAATTTAAATTAGGTTAACTTTTTTCTATGTAGAGCGAAAGAAATTATATTAAGTAGTCTGATTTTTTGTTATAAAAAATACAAACTTCAATTGATACGTAGAGATATGTGTTTTATTCATTTAAATCATAACAAACTGTTAATTGCTCTACATTTATAATCAAGTGTGGAAAAAAAAACATTGATATTTGGTTGCGTTTGGTAGACAATTTCAAATCTAGCACATAAGTGCTATCAACATATATGCTAGTTGAAATGTTAGCATATATGTTGGTTGAAATATTGTGAGTATTTGATTTATTTTCTGTTAGTAGCATATATGCTAATTGAAATGTCGTGACAAATTATTGTAGGAGTATTAAATTTTATAAAGTTGTAGAGGAGGCCATTTTAGATAATATATATGAAAGGATGAGTGTATTTTTGTATAAAAAATTCAAGTAGTGGTGAAATGGTCATCCAAATGTCCATATTTGGGATCGGGTGTTATAGAGCCCACAAAGCCGAATGTAGTCCAAGGTTATTAAAATCGGCCCGACCGATTCAACCCTGGATCGCCCTTTTGTCTAGTCCGATCAAGGCTTGAAGATCAGCAATTTATCCAGTCATTTTTTTAGATGAACCGTATCACTCCGTTTGAATCATTTTGGTTCATTAAATAAATTTTAAAAATATTTTTTAATAATTATTTTATGTAGGATTCGAACCTTTCACCTCTCATTCATAAGACAAACACTCTAGTGACTAAGTTATGAGGCTTTGTTTGTTTGCAATAATACATTTATTGAATATAGTGTGTTTCATAAAAGTTTGAACATATATTATAAAGTATATAATGTTGAAATATATATTATTAATTTATAAATTATTAAAAAAATTTCAATAGAGACCTATTTTCATATTATTATGAGTTTTATATTAAATAAATATATATAATAATATATTATGTTAAACTCGATTCAAACTCTGATTGAACCATTGATCATAAGCCGAAGATTTTTTCGATTCGATGCCCCGTTTCCTTTTTCAAAGCCTTATGTTGCCACCATTGTTCACTAATAGGACTACGTTGAAAGCCGCAAAATTTTCCATGATCCACCGGCTAAGATGATCCCAACAGAAGACCCAAATTCATTGGCTCACCTTTCTATACTCGCAATTCTATTGGTCCACGTAATCACTTATGACATGTTCTCTCGTGTCCTCGTAAACTTGAACAAACGTGCGTTCGTTAAAGAGGCTCTATTTAAGCCGTCTAATATACAGAAATCAAAGAACAAAGGCAGTTCTCTGTCGTTCAATACTTCCTTCGAACATCTAAATTTACAGATATCTCTCGCGTTCGGATTATCGCAGAGAACAACAAATTGCTTTTCTGTCTTCTTGTGGGTAGTGCCGCAAGCAATGGCTGGCCCGGCGAGAGCTACTGGTGCTCTTGTAGTCTTAGCAATCGTCTCCTTCGGTAAGCGTTCGTTCTACTTTACTGGAAGTTCAGATCTGATTGTTGTTTCGTGTTTATTGTGAGAGTTAATGTGGTAGATCTGGATTTGTTTACTACCGGATTTTATTTGAGATTGATTTATAGCTAGGCAGTGTAAGCTGATGGATTTACGAATTTATGACTAGATCTGATGAAAATGTCCATGCTAGGATTTGGTTATGTTTTTGGCTGGTAAACGAAATCGTTTCACTCTTGGAAGTTTGATCTTGTGTACTTTATGAAGAACTGAATGGTTTGGATGATCTATCTTGTTCTGCAATGAAAGTTTGAAACATCTTTTACATTTGTTTGCTGTGTTCATGAAATTGGCATATTCGGTGTCTATTTGAGAAAAGAACCAAATCTCTTTTTTCCAGGTTAAAATTAGGGAAAGCTTTTATACTAATGAGCCTGATCAGTTTTTTGCTTCTTTTATTAGTGAATTTTGAACATATTGATTTGGAAGTATGGAAGCTTTTGACTAATTGGAAAGTCTTAACAAGGCTTAGTTGTGTAACTGTTAGCTTTTATGCATGGTAGTGATTGGGGATTGAATATCATAGCCCTGGCATGCATTGCATCCATGGTAGCTTTGTACACAATTATCGAAATGGTCAGAAAGGTCCAATAATAAATAAGCTGAATAGTGTATGTAAAATACATATGAAGGGTGAAGGCAATGTTCACCGTTGTCACTATGTGATTGTGAGCATCACAGGATTATGTGAAGGTGAATGTGGACGTAGGTTAATTATTACACTACCAAGTAAATTATTGCGGAATGAAGATTCTCTGTATATTCTTTTTGCAAAACTTATCTTAATTTCTCATGCAAGTTTGTTTTGCCTGAAATCAAGGGACCAAATGTTTTGTTTGATCAGCTTGTTTTATCTGTTAATTTTGATGTAATGTTATCAATTTTATCAGTTTGCTTTATACTTCACTTTCTAGTTTATAAAATCTTGTTTCTCATTGATTCTGTCACCGCCTTAAAGGCATCCAATTATTGGAATGTGTTTAAATTTGGTATAAACATAACAGAAGTTGCATAACAGGATGTCTATTTGCAATTTCTATTGCAAAAGAGGAGGCTACCAAGTTGGGAACTGTCATTGGGATAGACCTTGGAACAACGTACTCTTGTGTTGGTGTTTACAAGAATGGACATGTCGAAATCATAGCCAATGACCAAGGAAACCGGATCACTCCATCTTGGGTAGCTTTCACAGACGGTGAGAGACTGATCGGTGAGGCTGCAAAGAACCAGGCGGCTGTGAATGCCGAAAGGACTGTTTTTGATGTTAAGAGGCTTATCGGTCGAAAGTAATAAATTTATGCCATTTCCTTTTCAATATCTGTATGAGATGGTTAAGAAATAAGAATATTGCCTAATAAAGTTTATCATCTGACAGGTTCGAGGACAAGGAGGTCCAAAGGGACATGAAGCTTGTTCCATATAAGATTGTGAACAAGGATGGAAAACCTTATATCCAAGTGAAGATTAAGGATGGAGAGACCAAGGTCTTCAGTCCTGAGGAAGTTAGTGCCATGATTTTGACCAAGATGAAGGAAACCGCTGAAGCATTCCTTGGGAAGAAAATCAAGGACGCCGTAGTTACAGTTCCTGGTGAGGAAAGCTTTATTTTATGTTGTTCCTACCCTGTCTAGAATAATATGGATATATTGGGGTTTTCGTTTTTGTTACTGATTTTTCCTTCCCATTTGGTATTTGATGTGCAGCATACTTCAATGATGCCCAGAGGCAAGCCACCAAGGATGCTGGTGTAATTGCAGGGCTCAATGTTGCTAGAATTATCAATGAACCTACTGCTGCTGCTATTGCCTATGGGTTGGACAAGAAAGGTGGTGAGAAGAACATTCTAGTCTTTGACCTTGGTGGTGGGACATTTGATGTCAGTATCTTGACGATTGACAATGGTGTTTTTGAGGTTCTTTCTACCAACGGAGACACCCACTTGGGAGGTATGGAATTTTCTCATTTTTGACCATTCATTTTTCAAATAATTATGTTTTTTTTAAAAAAAAATCTTGGGTCTGTTTGAATTGTAGAATAAAACACAGTGAAGTATAATGAATTTGAAAGTAAACAGTTGTACTTCTGATTTTCCCATTTTCTCAGAAGCAGATAAAATATTGAAAATTTCTTTGCATATTAAGTAATCATCACTGGTAGATGTGGAAATGCTTTGAAGCACAAGCAGTGATGGAACAGAGATAATATTAATTTGAAAATTGTTGGTTTGCATTTTTAGTTTTCATCACTGGTAGATGTGGGAAATGTCTGCTTATGGTGGTCATTATTTCTTGTAGGTGAGGATTTTGACCAGAGAATCATGGAATACTTCATCAAGTTGATCAAGAAGAAGCACAGTAAGGACATCAGCAAGGACAACAGAGTCCTCGGTAAGCTTAGGAGAGAGGCTGAGCGTGCAAAGAGAGCTCTGAGTAGCCAGCACCAGATTCGCGTGGAGATTGAATCGCTCTTTGATGGTACCGATTTCTCTGAGCCACTGACCAGAGCTCGCTTCGAAGAGTTGAACAATGATTTGTTCAGAAAGACTATGGGGCCCGTGAAGAAGGCAATGGACGATGCTGGATTGGAGAAGAACCAGATTGATGAGATTGTCCTTGTTGGTGGTAGCACCAGAATCCCTAAGGTTCAGCAGTTATTGAAGGACTACTTTGATGGGAAGGAGCCTAACAAGGGTGTTAACCCCGATGAGGCAGTTGCTTTTGGAGCTGCAGTACAAGGAGGCATCTTGAGTGGAGAGGGTGGTGATGAAACCAAAGGTATTACTTTTCACATTATCTTGATTTGCCATGGTCCTTTTTTTTCTTCTTTTCTGTCTAGCCAAACCTAATATGTCTACTGGTGTAATGGCTGCAGATATCCTTCTTCTTGATGTGGCTCCACTTACCCTTGGTATTGAAACTGTTGGTGGAGTGATGACCAAGTTGATTCCAAGGAACACAGTCATCCCAACCAAGAAATCACAAGTATTCACCACATATCAGGATCAGCAGACCATTGTATCCATTCAGGTTTTTTTTTTTCTCCTTGTTATTTGCCTTTCAGCATGTGGTTGGAGAAGCAATTCCTTGTGAAAGGCAGATGTTCACAAACTCCTTTCTCTTGATGCTAGGTCTTCGAAGGTGAAAGGAGCCTCACAAAGGACTGCAGATCGCTAGGGAAATTTGATCTCAGCGGAGTTCCCCCAGCTCCAAGGTTTGCATATTGCCATTATTAAATGATTTATCTTCCCTTATATGGAATTGAGTTTGATCATCTTTAATCCTTTCATCGAACAGGGGCACCCCCCAAATTGAGGTCACATTTGAAGTTGATGCAAATGGTATCCTGAACGTGAGGGCCGAAGATAAGGGCACTGGTAAATCAGAGAAGATCACCATCACAAATGACAAGGGTCGTCTGAGCCAGGACGAAATTGATCGCATGGTCCGTGAAGCGGAAGAGTTTGCAGAGGAGGACAAGAAGGTTAAAGAAAAGATTGATGCTCGTAACGCCTTGGAGACATATGTTTATAACATGAAAAACCAGATCAATGACAAGGACAAGCTTGCAGACAAGCTGGAGTCTGATGAGAAGGAGAAAATCGAAACCGCTACCAAGGAGGCCCTTGAATGGCTTGATGACAACCAGAGCGCTGAGAAAGAGGACTATGAAGAGAAGCTCAAAGAGGTGGAGGCTGTTTGCAACCCCATCATCACTGCTGTGTATCAAAAATCTGGTGGAGCCCCAAGTGCTGATGCAACTGAGGACGATGATTCACATGATGAACTTTAAGTCTTTTTCATTGAGCTCTGAGAGAGAGAGAGGATATAGGCTAGGGTTACTCGAGGATACTATTATTTTTCTGAATGCTTGACGGGAGAATTTAGTTTCACGTCCTTGGCATGTCTTTTTGAAAAGAAGCATTAATAGATCTTTCTGTGTTTTGTACGTTTTGGTTTGTTAGATGGATCAACTCATTTGCAAGTTGTTTTATGAACTGATATGGCCCGATTCCAAACTATGAGGAATAAGTATAGATTTTGTTTAGTAGATTGGATTAACCATTTCTCCAAGCATTCTACCTCCCCTCCAACTAAAACAAGTACAATCGGAACTGAATGGACAACCCATTTAGCCCCGGCCCTACCAAGGCAACGTTTAGTCCGTTTCATCTTTGAAAAATTATAAAAAATTAGTATCGCCTTGTTTGACCATCCTATATCCGATGCTACACTTCAAGTGTTATATGTATCAATTTCAAGTGCAAGATGGTTATAAGAGCAACTCCAACCTTGCCATTGGTTCAGCACTTAAAATTGTCTAGAAAGGTGTGTACTGCTTGATTTATCAAGATTTGCGGGATTCAAGCTCTTGACATAAACTACCTTTTAAAACAATAATTGAAAATTATATCCCATTTGAATGTTAGTTATTTTGATCTTTTTACAATAGACATCATGCATAGACGGAAGGAAAGTGTCGAATCATCCCATGCTTTGTTTAATCTATGTAAAAATCCATGCAAGCACATACACCCAACAGCCCATCGTTCGAACATGTAGACCCCAAAGTATATGTTGTTGAGCTCTTAAATATCAAAATACATGAAGAGAAAGAATTTGGTCTGATGACGTCAAAAAGGTGTCAATACCGAGAAGACGATCAGTCGGTCAGACCTACAGTCCTGCAAGACTAGCAAGGGTGAAGACCCTTCCAAGGAGTCGACCAACTGATCAGGGGTGAAAACCCTTCTAGTGAGCCAAGCAGTCGACCAGAGGTCACCTTCCAGGGAGCCGAGCAACCGAGCAGTATAGTAGCCGACCAGCCAGGCAGTCCAGCAAGATTTTCAGGGATCCAGGTCCTTTCAAGTAGGCCTGTCATTGGTCGGTTTTGATCGGTTTTCCGACACCTCCTAACCCGAGCTGTTATTTTCGGTTTTTTTATTTTTGAATAATCAAAACCGACCAACATATGAAATGTAAAAGGGGAAACCGGCCATTTGGTTCGGTCGGTCAAAGGTCGATTATCGGTTTTATTATGGGCCCTAATTTTTTGTTGGGCCAAATGACCAAAGCCTTAAATTGAAGAAGAAGAAGAAGAAGAAGAGAACATATTCAATACTTCAAGCAATCAATCCAATCTGTTAAATGTTTACAAGCCATAATTCATTACACAAACATAAAGTCCAACCAAAGCAAGTCCATAACGACATAACCATTACAATATTTAAATATTACACACACAAAAATTAAATTATTAATCAATAGGCAGCAATGCAGCACAAGAAGACAACAACTGCTGCAATTCCAGTAGGCAGTACGCAAGCATCATTCATCCAGCTGCACCTTCAACTTCAACAACTTAAAATTTGAAACCTGCAAAATGCAACTCCAGTGGTAGAAGAAGAATGAAAAATGAGTCCAGCAGCCATTAATCAATCTAGACTTCAACAAGTAATAAATAAAGGTATACAAACTTACAAAAGAGTAGAGAACTCCAGTAGTTGCAGTCCCTCCAACAACATAATTATTGATCTAATTCATTGATTCAACATTCTTACCATCAAGTTTTTCCCGATACTCTACATAAGCAAGTTTCAAGCACATATTTACTATTTAGGCAGAAAAACTACAAAACACAAACATATAGAATTTTCAAAAAAGAAAGACATACCATTATCAAGCTTTTCAAAATGCTCAACGTCATCCATGGCCTCTCGAAGATTAATTGGTTTAGACGAGGAACGTATCCAATTTTGTGAACAAATGAGGGCCTCAACCATTGTAGGAGACAAGGAACTACGAAATGGATCAATTACACGGCCTGCCGTACTAAATGTAGACTCGGAAGCAACAGTAGACACTGGAATTGCAAGGACATCCCTTGCAACTCTTGATAGTACATGATATCTACTCGAATTAACCTTCCACCATGAAAGAAGATCAAACCTTTCATTGTCCTCTTCCAAGCTCTCCAACAAATATCGATCCACTTCAGAATTGTTTTCAGGACACTGTGACGCTTTCAAATGTTCTTGAAAAATAGCCAATCTTGATGCACTTGTACCCGTAGGAGGTTTTCCATTGTTCCTTGTCTGTTTACTTTTTTCAGCAGTCTTTCCTTGAACATTAGAAACTCCCTCCTCCTCAAGATATGCATTATAAAAAGCATTTAAAGTTTCTTTTACTTTCTTCGCTACCCCTGATGTTGTATCGAAAGAGTACTCTATCATCTTTAACTTACATCGAGGATCAAGCACAAGTCCAACAAACAACAAAGAGTTCATGTACAAATTGTTTAAACCCCTCACCCTCCACAAATCTAAAAGGCAATTCATCTATTATGATCATGCGGGCTAAGGCTCGCTTTGCTTTCACAGGATTAAATGCTCTCGTCAATGATGGAGACGATTCCTCACCAGGTTTTAAAGGGTTAAAGGACAAGGTAGACTACCCCTTCACCAATTCACCCTCTCTATCCCTGAATGGATTCTCCAAAGATGAACATACACAACACAAATGGTTAATCAAGGATCCAGTACCATTTTGTTTTGAATCCGCAGCATAACTTTTATTACAATATTTGCAAAATGCCCTACGTCTACCAACTTGGTTCTCAGGCACATCAAAATGCTCCCACACCCATGATCTTTTTCTAGAAGATGGATTAGGTTGACTAACCGTAGCATCCAGATTTGATGTAACTGTGGGGTGCACCAAATCTGCCTCTTGATCAATAGTTCCCATCTCTACCTCTTGATTCTCTTCAGCCATTTGCTCAATGTTCAAGCGTGAAGACTATCTGAAACAGTAAAACAAAATCATTAAATAATGAAATTAGTACAAGACACAAGGCAATAATGGATCAAGAGTTAAGAAGCAAGAGCTCCGTCACTGAATCAAATACCGATTTGAAAGTTGCTCCAAATTTTGTTATTAAACCCACTCAAAACAAAAACTAGACTACCAGTAGAGGAACTTAACAAGAAAGATGTCGATATGCAGTAATAATAGAAAACCCATAATAGAAGGGTGTCGATTCTGTCAAAGAAACAAAAAAAAAACTTACCACAAGAAATGATGATGATTAAGTCAATTGACTAATTGAGAGAGCATAGAGGGAGGGGGGATGACGACGGCTCTGCCGCTCTAGACTCTGGTGTTCTTCAAGGGTTGCAAGTGTGAAATGGAATTTTGATTTTTGGAATGTGAACCCTAGTCAAATATTTAATTATTTAATTATTTAAAGTTTTTAACTGTTGAGACTTGGGACTTCGTAAGTCGTAATAACCAATTCACTAAAGATATTAAGATATTTAACTTAAAGAGTTAAAGTATTAACCAGTTAAACTTAAACATATGTAAATATAATTATATTTAAACTTTTAAAGCATATATATTATTATAGGCGGTCGGTTCGGTTATAACCGAACGGTTTATGTGAATATGTATGAACCGACCATTTCATTTATTTTAATCATGATTTCCGACCGAACGGTCGGTTTTATTTTTTAAAAAAAAATTAAACCGCCCAAACGGTCGGTTCGGTCGGGCGGTGCGGTTTTCGTGGTTAATTTTGACAGGCCTACTTTCAAGGAGCTGACCAGCCAGGCAGTCCTGCAGTTCAACACAATGAACAAAGATGAGCTAAAGGCCGCACCAGAGGTAGTCCTCTGGCATTGGCGCTCCGACGCTCAAGTCAGTTCGTATTATGAAATCAGACGAGCTCCTTGGACTAGAGCTCTCTCTTCATCAAAGTTCAAAAATTGTGATTAGGAAGATAATACCTGACTTTGAGAGCTTTATATAGGATTTAGAGCCATTATTAAGATGAGTCCCCTAATTATTGTTGGGGGCTGCACTTAAATGCCTTTCACCTTGGTAGGTCCAGGTGTTTAACTAGACCGAGGAGGTAACCTCGGTAGGGCACTACTGACCAGCTACTTTTCTTCTTTGCTTACCGAGATGACTTCCTGGTGAGGCATGGAAGACTTGCTGAGCCCAATATAACACGTGTCAACATATTATTGGTGGGGTATTTTTGTAATATCACGGCCAATTCATTAAACATAAATGGGGAGTAGATGTCACTGTGTCAACTAATTCATTTATACCACAAGTTGCATCTCTGAATATTGGTTTTCAAGAAAAGTCTCGCTCACTTCCAACTTGGTGCTATAGAAAGGAAAAGGTCCAGTTTTATCAACCGAGGGATACAACAATGGCAGGTCCAAGCAATTTACCTAATGATATGCAATGGATGGAGCAATACGTCAACTTACAGGAGCAAGAACTTGAAGAGGTAGCCATGCTAGAGCAGGTTGTCGAGGAGTTGGAGGAGCCGCCCGAGTCATCCGGAGTATGCAAGCGTACTTTTATTAATCGGGATGGTGCAAGTGCATATTCCTTTATGGCAAAGAAGTATTTTGCAAAAGATTGTATCTTCCCATCAAGAATGTTTCATCGGAGGTCTCCTATGAGGAACATATAACGACATTTTGGCATTCATTTTTTGTCATGGTATGTACATACAACGACATTTCGGTAACTGTCATGCCAAAAAAATGAATGTCAAATCCCCAAGTCCATTGATGCGATGGCCTCGAGAATCAAGGTAGGCCTCCCTGTGTGGCCTACAAACTGTCCATGTCATGCAATGGGACAATTACGCCACTCCCAGTGCATACAATCTAGTGGCCCAATCATGCCTAAGAATTCACAGGCCTCATTTTCACTAAGCAAGAGGACAAGGTCCATTTCATTTGGTGATCGTAAGTACACCTCTTTGTAGATGCTAATGATGGATTCACAGAAGATGCAAAGTGTATCTAATGCAGTAGTTTGGGCAATCATAAGCACATCATCCTCCCAATCAATAGGACAACCATAAGCCAAAATTCAAAATGCATTTGTCATCTTCTATATCGACGAGAAACCAGCCCTCCTCACTGCATCATATCTCAATTTGAAATATGGTTGACTTTCTTTTAAATCATGTTGGATTCTATGAAACAGCTCGTTCCGCATATGAAACTTCCGACGAAACATTCTTGGTGGGAAGATTCAATCTTTTGTAAAATACTTCTTTACCATATCAAAATGTGCTCTTGTGTGATCTCAATTAATAAAAGTACGTCTGCGTACTTTGGGAGGCTCAGGCTCCTCCAACTCTTTGACAATCTGCTCTAGCATGACTACCTCTTCAAATTCTTGCTCTTATAAGTTGACATATTGCTCCATCCATTGCATACCATTTGGCTAATTGCTTGGACCTACCATTATTGTATCTCTCAGCTGATAAAACTGGACCTTTTCCTTTCGATAGCATGAAGTTGGAAGTGAGCGAGACTTTGCCTGAAAACCAATATTAAGAGATGTAGCTTGGCTATAAATGAATTATTTAAACAGGAAGCTGGAAGTCTACCATTATTGTATCTCTCGCCTTCACTTCTCAATCTTCCAGATTGCATCAGAGTGATCACTCGGCTTAATTACCACATGCTTTTGCCACACTCTCATCATTGATATGTAGATAAAGTTCATGACACCTGCGCATTCTTCTTTTTTTCGTTCATGTTCTTTTTGCTTAGTTTTGTCATCTCTTCTCTCTATCATTTTTTTTAATAGGCAAGCAAGCAATTATATAAGATAATAAAAGAATATGAACAACAGGGAATCATGTGTGATGGTCTGGAGAATGATCCGTACTAGATACATATACTTCACCCATCTATCCATAATGAAACTAGGAGCTTGCCCTACCAGCATTACTCCATACATGTATTGCAGTTGCAGATTGTTGTAGAAGAGTGCTATTATATGGGAAGTGGGGATCAAGAAGATGTACCCACAATTGTAGCTTAACAAAGATCAAATCAAATACACAGGACCAGTCTGCAACTTTACCAGTAAAAACCACCTCATTTCTGTCAATCCATATTGACCTTACGATGATGAAGAATAGAAGTTTCCATACCTTAATTTGGAAATGCCCTCTGCCAATCATGCTACACCATTGAAGATAAAGGTCCCTGATAGCACCTGCTGTGACCCAAACCAAACCCCGCCATCTTGCAACCTTGTACCATATGGAGCATGACCCTTCACATTGGCGGAATAGATGGTCTGCCGATTCCACACCAATTGTGCACAAAGGACATATATTCAGAGATGCTGATATAATACCTTTTTGAATTTTGAGCAAGTCCGTCCCTGGTATAGAGCTTATTTTGCAGTAACACCCAAACAAAGACTTCAATCTTTGATGGAGCCAACCTTTTTCGATCAAGTAAGTCTTCTTTCTATCATTAATCTCACCTTTTCATTTTTCTTCTTTTCTACTTATTGCTTTTCTTGGGTCTGTCCCAAGATCTGCCTTTGTTTTTGGCCATGTTTGTGATGTCCTATTATCCTCCTTTTCAATTTTTTTTTTAAAAAAGCATTACACTTATTGTTCGTGTTGTTGTAATAAGTTGATCAAAGTTGAAGTGGGGCTAAAAAAGTGTGGTGCAAAAAAAAAAAAGACCAATTCGTACGGTGTATATCGGGTCCTATTGTCACAAGTTTGAGATGTCTTGGGCCTTTGAGAAGTTAAAATTTTGAAGTGCCATTTATGTCCTACAAGTACAGTATTATTTTCCTGAGAACTTGTCACATGAACCATGAATTGTACTCGCATTACACTAAAAAATGGCAAATGTTGAAAGAATTAAGTGGGGATGAATTGGCTCCAGAAGCCCATCTAAAGAAAAGAATATCACAGCGACCAGCTTTATTTGCACTTGAAAAACTAATTTGCAAGCTTAAAATTAAATCAAAAGCCAGCGCTTGGATCGCCCGAGCGAGCTGCAATGATTCCCATCCCATCTCCATAGCCTGCTGCTTTTTTCTGTTCATCAGTTTCTCCGAAGGCGATTTTATCACCATTCAAGTCATGAACAAGTTGATCAATCTTACGGAATTGGTACGGCCACCTTGCATTATACAGGAACTGACGAAGGTCAAACCTGTTATCCTCAGGTGAATAACTCTGCATAAAATTGGTAAGTCGAATAAGTTTCTCAAGAAAAATGTCTAAAGATAATGCCGTAAAATCACTGTTTTAAAATGTCTGACAAGTTCGACATACCTCAGCATGATAAGAAGGTGTTAATACAGTCATCTTGTGGCGGTTAATGGAGTAATACTTAAAGAAATGTTTCACTTTTTCTGCAACTTCTGACGGAGTTAAATTCGAACCCCATTTATAGCAGAGGTTCTGCAAAGAACAAAAAAATCCACACTGATGACATTCTGACTACATTAAGTCAATTGCACAGAGGGACTCGAAAAGCAAACCTTGAACATTGACACTGGTCCACAACGGAATATTTTTCGCAACCTTCCGTAGACTGAAAGTTCCTCATATGTCATTCCCATGTCAACTTCATCCAACTGTATCATTTAGGAGGGAAATAAAGGTATAAATAGTCAGTCCCTGACATGCAACTGGAGGAGAAGGAACTTAACTTACGAAAGAAATTCATCAAGAGACAAACCATGAGATCGAGAAAAGAAAATTAGAAATACAAGATGGAGGCAATATAGGAACTAGAGCAGCAGTTGTGCAGCTACCAAGAGTAACTTCCTAGGAGCTAGTATGATTTGTTCAAATCGTACTTTTGCAAGATAGAGATGGACAGGAATAACTTCAACAACAAAACAAAAACAAAAAAAAAAACCGTGTCAAGGAAAAAGAATGGCTGCTTGTTATACCTGGCTATAGTTGGAACGTATGGGTTCCAATTCTGCAGTAGGAGGAGCTGCCTCTATTTCTGCCAAGGATAAGTAGCCAAGATGACTAGCAGCCCACTTGAGAAATGCCCGAAGATCTTGCTTACTGATACTTCCTATTGGATTTATATCTGCTGAGCTGCAATCATACTGCAAAGGAAATTAAGGTGAATAACCAAAGAAATCGCTTGCAAAAGATGAAATATTTCATAGCAGTGTCATATGGATAATCCTCAAAATCAATTCTGCTCAGATGTGGAAAAAAGAAATGGGATTCGAGAAAAGTTGCATAGCAGATTTTGTATTTGCTATAAGAACATGGATCAAGGCTGAATGGCTTATATGATAAAAATATTTTCTAAACGAGTTCCTTTGCCATAGAATTGAAAATATAATCAACAGTGGTAACATAATTGAGATAATTATCTTTCTATAGCTCCTAATGTAGCTCCAAGTTTGGAATCCTAAAAGTTTTCCCCAAAAGAAAAAAGAAACAAGCGTATGATCTATGTCACCATGTTCAAAAGTGAAGGATGATTTTCGTTTGATACCTTATACCTTCCATAAAATAAGGTATGTATAAAGTCATAATACACAATGCAATGTGGCAAGTTTTGTACCTTTGTTAAGTAACCACGCAATCCTTCATCGACATTAGAGCTACCTAAAACAAGATAAAACCCTGCTTTGTTATGAACCCAGGGCAAGAGTGAAGCTAACATAAATGCCAACACCATTCTGATTCTAGCTTGAATGTTCTGCAACCCTAGGTTCTCAACATCAGACCCTCCATCTACCTGTGAAAAACCAGATAAAAGAGACAATTTGAAGCAATTGTATGCTATAAATTGAGCATAACTAAGGTTAATCCCGCTTGTTCAAGAAACTGAAATGCTTTGAATGAGATCACTGCTAATATTGATGTCCTGAACTTTCAAACATGGCTTAAATAATGGGAATTGTACAGCACAACTTGAATACTCACAGGATGAAAGAACAGCATCGGACTTGGTTTCAATGAGATCTAGGGTGCAATTCTTCCAGTTACACTTACAAAAGAGAATAAAACCTACTCCTATTACCTTATAGCGTGGTCGCTTTCCAGTGAGTGTTTGAAACAAGGATAGCAATGCAGAAATAACATCATCTATGCAAACATCAAGATGCCAGGCGCCAATCTCATCAGCCAATGCCTTGGCCCGCATTTTAGTAGCTTCTGAACTGAAAAAAGAAATCACTGTTAATCAAATAAAACAAAAAAGCATGTCTGAAATATATTTTGACCATAAATGGTGGTTTTGTGTGTGGGGGGTCGGGGGTTGTGTTAAACCAATATATCTCATACAGTGTCTTAAAGCAGTATATCTCATATTCTTTCAGGGAAAAAAAATCAGGTTGCTTTCCCTGGTAATTAATTTTTAAAAAATCCAAGATTTTTGCATCCACATTGCATTTCTTCTCACTGCAAATTACTTGGATCGTATTTTTCTTTGAATGGATGGCTCATCTTTTAAGCAACTCCTTGATAAATTACGGTCATGAATCATGGGTCAAAGCCAACAGTAGAGAAGAAATAAAACTAAGCAATGAAATCCAAATGAGAACTCACACAGGATAAGAAACTCGAAAGGCTTCTTCAATACAAATGTCAATTATTAATGTCGTGAAATTAAAGATTAAAGAGTTTGGCCTCAGTTAAGTATCTAATATGCACCTGTTTTCAGATCCCATATAAACTGTGTAAAAAACGCGTTTTGCGAATTCTTTACTATCAGTAGGAAACTCCCCGTTAGCATAATTTCCAATTCTTATTGCATCAGCTTTGACTTGTTCATCTCCATTTGCAATCTCTGCATCCAATAAGCAATAATCATGTTGTGAAGCAAGAAACAGAAAAAGTTGTTATGACCCATGGATAAAATGCACTACCCAACAGCAAAACCATGTGCTAAGCTTACCTTTTACAACAAGTTGGCACATGCACCCAACTATAGCAGCCACAGAAGAGCTATCTGCTCCACCAGAAAGGGGAAGCAAAAATCCGGAAGCTCCACTCCTTCTTAAATAGTCCCACAACCAGCAACCAGGCCCAAAGGCAATTTCCTCCTCAGGAGAGTGATACTTGATCTAAAAACAAATATAATGTGAAATGAAAGCAATCAGTAAGCAAGTTATTAATGTGTTTAACGTATGAAAGCCGAAAGGTCTACAAATATTGATAAAAAAGCCACAGAAGAAGCGTTTTCACCGATAGAATGCAAATAAGCCATTATCTAATAATCTTGAATGACAAAGCTTGATCGATGAAGAACTAACCTTGAGTGGGCTAGAAAGGAACATCTGCAGGTTGAAAGATTGGCATAGAGTATATGGAATGGCCACTGATGACACGCTGGTTTTGCAACTTGCTTGTTCTTGAAAACTACTTATAGATCCTCTCAGGCTAGCAACCTGCCATTCAGCCAACAGGTAAAGTAGAGCCAAATTATTTTTAAAAAAAAGTATAATCAGTAGGTGGAGTTAAAGTGTGACAAAACAATTTCTGGCAATATAGAAATAATTCCTAATTCCTCTATGGTTTTGAACAGCATCAAAGCAAATTATCAGAAAGTGTTCAAGAAAATCTCAGTGGAATACCCAGTTGGCTTGAGATGATTAATATCTCTATATTCATCATGTTGTATTCTTATGCAGGATAGAAAATTATTCTCATAAAGGTAATTTAATACAGTTTCAGCTTTCAAGAATCCCCACGCACACAGAGGCCCACTATATGGACATAAAATATCACATACCGCATCCAGATCTACTTGGGCAACCACAACCTCAACATCCTTCAAAGAAAATTGTGAACCTTGAGCCACGACATCTCCATTTACAACAACGCAGCAACAGCCATCTGCAGAAAGTAATCTGAGCACAATGTATAAAACACAAGTGACTGAATGAAATTAGCAAGTAAAAAAGCATAGTAGTTAGAAAGCATAGATGCACAACCCGCTTGTGCTATCACCAGGGCAATGAATGGACTGCTGGGACTAAATTAATACAGAGAGCTATAAAATTAAGATCAATATTATGTACGGTGAAGTACAGGCATATTTTGTACCATAATAAAGCCGGCCTCCATCACATCCTTGGTGATTACTGTACATGTAAACCCCTCCACGAGTATGAGTAGCACCTATAAATGCACGAAGACGAAGATCTAGCTTTCTTAGCTGATGGTGACTTCCACTTGCATTCATAAACACTTCAACTCCATTCAGTGCAAGCTCTGTGTGTGGAGGAATAGGAGTAAAAAGTTCTTCACAAACTTCAGCAGCAACCGCTCTGGTGAGGAACATAGCATTCACATTTAGCAATTCGCCATGGTCAATAAAAGTAATCCACCCACAATCCTATTGTCAGTATCCCTATAGTTGCAATATAATTCAGGCACAAGTAAGTTTATGCGTACGCTAGAAACACAAAAATCATCTGTATTTTGTATGGACTTCTTCCCAATGTCTAGGTAACCCAAAGTCGTGATTGAAAACATAAAGAAACTGACTAGCAACAGGAAATAATTAGTAGCGTTGTTCTTACGTGTCCAAAAATTGAATGTATCCATAACCAAAAGGCACTGATTTCTGTGACAAAGCCCCAGAGATTTCAATCGGGAGCTGAAAGTCCATAAGCAGATCTTTTTGCTTCCAAGTAGTAAACCAACGAAGCTCCCTGTAATTTCCATCATTGGCAAGCCACATTTTTGGGCGTATCATAATAATTTTTCTGTTTAAACATAGTACTTGACAATTGTAACGCTCCGACCCTTTGATAACAGGCATCCCTATGCTACACAATATGCCATCGGTCCAATCTCCAAGAAGAATGTCTTTCAAGCATTCCCATCTGTGATCAAATTATCAGAGAAATAAAGTAAAATAAATGTGGAAGAAACGAGAAGTAGTTTTGTCATAACAGACCCCGTGAAAGCCACACACCAATAAACAAGGGTTTTCTCATTTGAGCAGCACAGTTGTAGTCTCTCCAGTTAAGTCATTCATAGCATGCTTATCAAAAAAAAAACCGAGACTATGGAAAGAACTAGATAAATTTCACTGACTTAGTCATTCCAATTCTTCCTTCTAAATACTATAAACTAGGATCAAGCTAAGCTACCAATCAACTATCAAAGCAAATTTTATTGGAAAACCTTTGAAACAAAAACAAGGCAGATAGACTTATAAAACAAACAGGTTCCTTCAATTTAAACAGAAAAAATAAGAGAGACAAAACAGCAACTATCAGATTATTCATTTTCACTCAAATTGCAGCTAATTCAAAAATTTTGAGAATTTCGCCTACATTATTCTCAAATTTCAAATTATAAAGCAACCCCAATAAAAATAGCGTGAAAGCAAGGACTCACGCATGAGAAACGGTATCGAGCTCCAAGAAATGGTCTTCGCACCCATAACCGGTGATCTCGAGCTCTGGTCCGAGCCTGATAACTGCACCAGCTGCTTTGGCACTTGCTATTGATTCCTTTATATTCTTCACGTTACAATCGAAGTCCATCGCCCATTGATTCAGGTTGCAAGTCGCAACCTTCAACAGCCTCATTTTCCCACCAAATGTCCCCGTAAAACAGTCAGGGAAAAAATCCCAGAACCACTGAAATCCCAAAAAGAAAATCCCAATTCGTTTCACACGAATAATATTGTTGGCTGAAAATCAACGGAATATTGGATTCTGCTATCAGGATTTTATACCATATTGAAGACACGGAAAGAGTGTTCGTGAGTCTCTTAAACGGGTGAGTCTCTCCTCTTGGTCTAGTCTCTGCTAACTCCTTAGACGGGTTGAGTGATTGGACTAATGACGCGTGTACGGTTCGGATCCCCCAGTTTTTATTTATTAATTAACGGAACACATACGTATTATGTTGGACTGAAATGATACGTATTATGTTGGACTGAAATGATACGTATTATGTTGGACTGAAATGAGCGTTGAAGGCAAGGATTCAGTATGAAAAATGGATTTTACTAGCGTTCAGTTCCCTCAAAGTTCGTTTAAAGGCCTAGACTTCATACACTTTATTCTAATGGATTATACGATCGACTGACATAGTCAATATTCTATAAATGATTTTCAGTTTTTTTTTCAAAATTTTGTTATGAAAATGACATCACAAAAATGGATATGATGATTTAATTTATTATTAATAAAAAATTTAACACAGTGATGACATCAAATTTTTTATTTTTTCCATTATTTTATCGACGGATTTTTTTTTACCGACGGATTACCGATGATATACGTATCATATTATTTTGATGATCCGGTTGTGGAAGGTAGTTATTCTGTGAGAGATATGTTTTCGAAGGTAGGTGGGATTACCACAAGTTAGGAGGGAGGTAGAATAACAGTTAGATGGTGATCCCATAATAGCTGAGGGTAGACATGGAGGGTGTGATGTAATAACTACTCTTACACAGGTATACAGACCGACTATTCCAGCAGCACTAGTTCCACGGACTTTGGAAGCTCAATCTCAGGCGATGATGTGAGACATGACAGAGATGATGCAAGCTATGACTCAGTTTGTACAAACACAAGTCACCCGAGTGCCAGAGACCCGTAGTAAGGGACAAACTTCGGGTACAGGTGTAGAGGCAGCAGGGGATAGACGAGCAGAGAAGGATCTAGTTGAGCTCGATCAGCTGCGAAAGACTAGACCCCCTGCATTCCATGGAGAGACCATTGTGGCTAGGGCGCACGAGTGGCTGAGACAGATGACCCGGCGTTTAGATACATTGAGTATACCTGATGAGAGACGGGTGATGTTGGTCTCTTACTTTCTTGAAGGCATTGTTTATGACTGGTGGGATTCTTTGGATGATAGAAGGGATACTCTCACGTGGAACTCTTTCAGTGATCTTTTTCTACAGCAGTTTATACCATTATCCTTTCGCACCAGAAAGGTGAAGGAGTTTCTTGAGTTAGTACAGACGCCTGAGACATCAGTGATGGAGTATGGACAACGTTTTGATGAGCTTTATCATTTTGAAAAACAATATGCATTGACTGATGAGCTTAAGGCAGAACCGTATCGACGGGGCTTGCTTCCAGCCATAGGTACGCAGTTACTTTCGATGAGAATCAAGGGATACAATGAGATGGTGGAAATGGCTCTCCAATTCAAACAGAGTTTTGAAGACTCTAGAAGGTATTGGGATAAACACCGTAGGCGAGATGCTTCATCTGCAGGTTCTAGCTTAGGTGGTGGTCAGAAGAGACAGAGGACTGATAGACGTGGACAAAAGGATCATACAGAACCTAGAGGTTAGGCTCAGAAAGGCAGGGATAACATAGGTGGAGGTGCTCAGAGAAGCCAAATGACGTGTTATCGCTGTGGGCGAACAGGACACGTCATTGCCCAGTCTAGAACTACAGGGCCAAAGTGCTATGAGTGCGAATACGTGGCACATCGTAAAATAGAATGTCCACTACTAGGGAGAACTCCACAGCAGGGTGGCCAGCAGGATCAGAATTTGCTTCCACCGCCACCACTACCGGGATCTGCAATTCCTGCACCCCACTTACCACTATACCACCTACGGGAAGGGGTAGACCACCTGCATGTCAGCAGCAACAGCAAACTACGGCTCCACCTAGAGTGTTTGCAATAGGTCATCTGGCAGCGCCATAGCATCCGAACTTTATTGGAGGTACCTTTTTTATTTACAATTGATGGGCAGGTGTTTTATTTGATTCTAGTGTAACTAGCTCGTTCATTTTATCATTTGCATCAACATTGGGCTTAGAGATTTCTCCTATTCGTAGGATGATGGCGGTGGATTCTCCATTCAATTAATTTAGCCGTATTGGAGAAATCTACTTTGATTGTAAGTGTCGGTTCAAAGATGTTGAGTTGATCGCCAATTTTTTATGTCCTTGATTTCAAGGATTATGACGTTATTTTGGGTGTAGATTGGTTGACAAAGCATCACGCAATATTACATTTTTGGGAAAGGGTAGTGAAGTTGCAAGAGCCCGAGGGAGTTATGATCCAACTGAGGGATCGAAGGGTATTCCATGTCCACACTTTTTGGATAATCCATTTTATACCGACTGTCGAGTAGCCAGTCTCACTACTTCTGAGTCCAGGGAGGATTCATCTTTATCAATACGAGTGGAGGAGGAGTATAAAGATGTATTTTTGGAGGATTTATCGGGTTTGCCACCTAAGAGGGACATTGAGTTTACTATCGATATGCATCCAGGTACGTATCCGATTTTGATTCCTCCTTATCGGATGGCTCTCGCTGAGTAAAGAGAGTTGAAGACTCAATTGGAGGACTTATAGGAAAAGGGATTCATTAGACCTAGTGTTTCCCCTTGGGGTACTCCAGTATTATTTGTAAAGAAGAAAGATGGCACGATGCGAATGTGTGTCGATTACCGACAGTTGAATATGGTGATTGTGAAGAACAAGTCCCACTACCGAGGATTAATGATTTGTTTGATCAATTGAGGGTTCACAATATTATTCGAAGATAGACTTGAGATTTGGCTACCATCAATTAAGAATCCGGGATGGAGATATCCCAAAGGCAGCTTTCAAGACTCGATACGGGCACTATGAGTTTTTGGTTATGCCATTTGGGTTAACCAATGCTCCAACAGCCTTCATGAATTTAATGCAGCGGGTGTTTCACCCTTATCTAGACCGGTTTGTCATTGTCTTTATAGATGACATTCTAGTCTATTCACCTACGGAGAAGGATCACGAGGAGCACTTAAGGATAGTGTTGCAGACATTAAGTGTAACGCCCCGTCCACAAAACCCTAACCAATACGTCCATAGGTCGGAACTCTACTCGCATTTCATTATTAACCACTCTCAACAGCTTAGCAACCCTAAACTTAAGAACCTATAACCAATACAAATTCACTTTATTTAAAAATCCCAATAAATAGTTAGTATAATCTAATCTGAATTAAAAGTGTCTTTTATATATTTCAAATATACAGTAACATCCATTCAATATCCTATAAGTATTCTATTGTGATACTTATACCTTTCATCCTCATTTATGAATCTACACTTATCAACATACATCATAGTTATTAAC
Organism: Euonymus europaeus; assembly: GCA_963580455.1. NCBI lineage: Eukaryota > Viridiplantae > Streptophyta > Magnoliopsida > Celastrales > Celastraceae > Euonymus > Euonymus europaeus. The sequence goes on along the minus strand of OY756957.1, from coordinate 6,805,701 downwards.
TGTAAGAGCATAAATAGATTTGGTACTTAATTTATCAATCTTCTGTGAAAATTAGCTTCCGTCACATGAGCATCTTCTTCATGGATCTACGGCGACACCATCAACTCCTAAGTCGACATAATCATCTAATACATCAATACCTGCATCACGGAACATAGTGTGCCGAGGCCCAGCAAGTAATACTTATGCATGAATGCACATGAATCTCATCCTTAGAAAATCAGTCAGCCATTTAAATCATTTTTTCAGTACTCGGGCCCTTAACCTAGGTAAACTGCTACAGAGCAACCGGTCGGGATTTTCTATCTAATGCTCTACCATAGAGCACATTCAATAAACATCTGTATCCCTTATTCATTACTTTTTTTTTCTTTCTCTTTTACTTTAACAGTACCTCATAAACCTCTCTTTCCAGTATACCCTCCCTGTAGCAGTAATACCCGGTTCGTAAAAAACGTTTTCCATTAATGTATATGTCATGTATGCCATGATATGCTATGCTTTATGCAGTGTGACCATTAACTGTAGCATCCATACATCATCGCATAATAGTTCACCATTCATAGACAACTCATCATCACTAATCCAGTCTCATAAACACAACACAATCAACGCATATATTATTATACAGATAACACATCTTCATAAATTTAATCTCATATATATATATATATATATATATTTCATCACATGACAGTTCACAATCAACCGGTACCCAAATCACTACAATCAAACCGGCCAATAATCAACAGAGTCCACACAACTATTATTATAACCATGTCAATCTCATTACAGCAACTTAATCATACTAACCTATATACACACATATATATATATACATATACATATACATACGCATACAAATACAAGTATTGTCAAATTAATAATCCTTCAGCATGCAATTCCGAGACACATGTGAGTATTACTTACCTTAGCGGGTCTCGGTGAATCCCATTAATTCAACTAGAAAGTTTGTTTCCTGAAATCCATAATATATTAATATCTATTTAAATAAATTCATGTTAATTTGATTGAGGTCAAACGGTCAACTTGGTCAATTATGGCCTAAAAACATCCAACCGGGTCGAGTCAACCCGGTTGGGATTTTCTTCCCACATACGCAGGTCAACAGACCCACCAAATCTTGGAACCGGGTTGTCGCCGATAAGGGGTCTGGGAGCATCACGGTCTCCATTGTTAGGTAGAGCTCGACCCGAGCAACCTTCCGGTGGTTTTCATTCCGTAATCGGTGCCCGGAGGAGGGAGAATCGACGCCTTCAATGCCACGACGCCGCGCCCTTCACTCCTTCCGTTAACCGCCCGTCTCAGCTCTGTTCCGTCTGAAATTGGTACAGACAGACTCCCCTCGCCGTGCTCTTGCTCTCAGTGCTAGCAGAGCCTAAAATTGTTAAGTGAAGGTTAGGGTAATTTTTAAAAAAAATGTATTGAGATTTTGATATTAATTTTTGATTAGAATGCTAGAATGTCGATTTTTGGAGAAGTGAGAGGGATTTTAGAATATGAAATTTTTGAGATTGGAAAATTGGAAGTTTGAACATGTGGAATTAAATTGGGCTTATCTTTATTAAATAGGTTAGAGAACTTACTTGGAAGAAACTTGGTTCGGTGATAGAGATTGTGTGTTGTTGACAAAAGGTAGAGATTTATCCTCCCTTGGTTAAATTCTTTTTGTTCCTAAAAAGCCTTGAAAGTTGTTTTCTCGAATCTTACGTATCGTATTGAATCTTATAAATTCATTTGGGCTACTCTTGATTGTTCCAAAAGAGTCAAACCCGCTACATGATTCGTTGTATGACCTTTTCTTTGATTGATTTATTAAATATGTATATACGCATTTATCCCTGAACGTGTTAAGTTCGATTGACACATATTTGGATCTTCATGTGATTGATCTATGTGACATAGCATTTAAATGGTTTTTAATGTGCATTTAGTGGCATGATGGATCACCGGGCAAGGGGCTTGGGTGCTTCCATGTTTAGGAACGATGATTCGGGGTTAAGGATTTTATTATTATATGGATTTGGGAAAAGGAAATTTTTGACGGATTTACACCTTCTTCATGGATTTACCGTGCAAACCGATTTACGGTGTCGATGAATATAAAGTAGGGTACAGGTGTGGGAGCGATCCACAACCCTTCGGAGTCATGGGATGGATGTTCGGAGGTTTGGATGGGCGTACGGAGACATTTTCTACATAGTATCTTGATGCATTCATTCCGTTCTTTCACATTTCTATCTTATTTCGTTACTCTTATTTGATATCCCTACTGAGCATTCGGCGTACCCTATTTATTCTTTTCCCTTTCAGGTGAGCCATTTACTAGTCCAGATCAGCATGAAGAGGCGTGACCGTGGTTGCCCGACTTAGCAGAGTCATCTTAGAGTGTGTTTAGCTGTTAGTTTCCTTTATTTATGTTATGATACTTGTTATGGCGAGTAGTTGGATACTTTAGTTGTTATGACTGTTTTGGAAGGGCCTGGAGAGGACTCTGTGTGATCGAGACTCATGTGCTATATATATTATGTATGTGATTGTTGTGGAACCCATGAGGGGCTTGTAATGTAGTGGGTGTCTGAAGTTTGTTAGATTAACTATAGAAGTGTGTTTTTATATTTTGTGCAGGGTGGCGTTCCTCAATTTTATGTCAGTTTGTGACGAGTCTAGTGTGAATTTGTGTTATTTGTCATTTAACTCACATTCAGCGGGTTGGGGCGTGACAGAAACAAGATCTAATATGCACAATAAATCCCGCAAAGAAACAATTTCTAGTCTACAAAAATTGCGGCAGAGAAAGAAGTTCTTATCCATAAAAACATCCAGCAAAGAAACCATATCTAATTCACAAAATTCCAGCAGAAGAACAAGATCTAATCTGCACAAAAAATCCTACAATTTCTAATCCACAAAACATTTGACAGAGAAACAAGATTTAATCTACTCAAAAAATCCCAAAAAGAAAAAGATTATAATCCACAAAAAAATCGACAGAAAAACAAGTTGTTATCCACACAAAAATTCCGGCAGAGAAACAAATTCTAGTCCACAAAACATTCGACAGAGAAATAAGTTATAATTTACAAAAAATCAACAGAGAAATAGATTACATACCTAAGGTCTTCCTCAATGGTGCCATACTTTCAATTTAAGGTTCGACAACCACAATATGCACAGAAAAATAAATATAGTTGATTAGTTAGCAAAAGGCAAAGACAATCATATATGCCAAGAATTAAATATAACAGTTAAAAATATTGTCTTGTCATAATCAAATTAGCCTCCAAAGAAATCAATCAACATCTCACATGAATCAGAGGCAACAATCCTAACCCAAAAGTAATAAACCTAACCAATTTGTGTGTAACATTCCAACTAACCACATGACCAACTTCCTACACCCAGGAAATCGATAGTTATTTCCTAGAACTTCACAACTAGGAGCTGAAGTATTAGGTGTTAAAAAAGAGGATTCTTAGAGCAACCATTATAAATTGTTCTCTAAGTTGTGTGTCTCCCTTAGTTAATTACTGACCTAAGATTAAGAAAGACCTTAATTGTTACCATTACAACTGACTTCACAAAAATAGCCATTAATTTCTCAGTAACTAAGCTAAAAAATAAACTGGTAATAGAATAAGATAATGAACAAAACAAGCAAGTCACCTTGCCCCAATAAAGAACTGATAAGTACTTTCTATAATTTAGAAATTCTAGTGAAACTAAGTAGACACTATTCCAAATCAGAGATACCCATACATAGCTGAGAAAGCAAGGGCAAGGAGTCGGAGAAGAACGAATGTGACCGCACAAAATCAGAAATCATTGACTGCACAAAAGCCCCAATTTCATAAACCTCTCTCTAGACAGGTATAAATAGTAGTGGAAGAGAAGAAGCAAGATACCAGTAAGGGTAATTTTGGTAGTTCATTAATTTTGTCATTATTTCTAAATTTTTAATGCATTATGGCCTTTTATCTAATTTGTCCATAAAAAATTTATAAATCCAATAAAAGTCACACATGAATTTTGAAAGAATCCAAGAAATTTTCTAAGAGTCATTTGGTAACGTGTAAATTTTAATAGCGTACAAGCCGTAAATTTCTTTCTCTCTCTTTGTTGCTTTCCTTTTTAAAATGATTTATTTCTCAAAATATATGTTAGATTTTTAAAAAAATTACATAATTGAAATCAACATGCAAATCCTTAGTACTTTTTAACGGATTGTTTGTTATTACATTGTTCATTAAAAATAATATTTTTACTATTTATAACATATAATCTTTTTACTACACTATTTTGGGCCATATTATAGTGTTCTGGCCTATATTAGACTGTTATGACGTCTTTATTAAAAAGTGTTAAATATTTATTACAATATTAGTATGTTGTGTTTTATCTTGACAGTGCATTATTACATTACGTTTTATTACAAGTGTTCTATTACATTTTGTGTTTTTTTAGATAATGCATTTTCACATTGTGATGACCATTTGACAATGCATTATTACACTGTGTTTTATTATGACAATGTCCTATTATATTTTTTTTGCAGTGCATTATCAGATTCTGATAACCATTTGACAGTGCATTATTATGATAGTGTCCTATCACATTATATTTTATTTTGACAGTATCTTATTACATTGGGTTGATCATTTAGCAATGTCAAATTATATTACTTTTTATCTTGATAGTGCATTATTATATTACGTACTATCATAATATTTACAATGTTCTCTTGATTGTTTAATGTGATTATCTTTGTTATAATGTTTGTTTTTTTAGGCACAACGTTATAGCACCAATGTACCAAAAATCCTAGCATTGCTCTTAATGACAGTGACATCAGTTGTTAAAAAAATGATTTTGGGCAAGATCAAGCAAAAAAAAAAATAGTGCATTAAACCAGCCCAAAATAGTGTGATAATGTCATATAAAGAGTGTTATCCAAAAGAATGCATTAAACTTATATAGCATTGTATTAGACATCCACAACAATGCATTAAAACACCAAGAACAATCCTCTTATGTTCTTTTTCGTCTTCCCCCCACATAAAACACGCAAACCAAGTAGATATGAGTTTATCCAATAAAAAATCAACAATAGTCAACTGCAATAGTGTATTAGACATCCATAATAGTGCATTAAAACACCCAGAACCGTCCTCGTCTTTTGTTCTTCGTATTTCCCCTTAGAAAATACGCGAACAAGTAAATCCGAGAAAAAAATTCAAAATAACATGAAATTCGAAGAATGAACCAAAAAAACCAAGAAAAAACATAAGATTCGAAAAACAAACCCAAAAAAATCCAAAAATAAAATAAATTAAGATTCGAATAACTGGTCGATACTTTTTTATCACAATAAATATCGAGTGATTTTACATAATCACAAGTTTACAGTCGTAAGGCAATAACAGTGAAAGAGATCGAATTCACATGGACTGTTGTAAAAATTAATTGAAAGACAAACAATAGTGTAAACTACCTCCACCTGTGCACACAAATCAATGAGCAATTAAACAAATTAAGAATTTAATGACGTCAATTGAAAGACTTTGGTCTAGCTCTAACAATTAGATTTCCCTAAACAACGACCCTGACTTTGGTCCAGCTCAATGTCTTTTCTTATTAAAGGAGTCTTGGTTTGGTCTCTCCTAAGATAAGCATCAGCACGTGTAAATCGATAATCGCACAATCTAAGGCAATGGTCTATCACCCAATCAATTATGTTCAATGTTCCCAAACCTGAATCGCAAAACACATTTTTGTTACTTCGTCAAATACCGGGTCATGGTCAGCCGAATATGTTCAACTAACAATTCCTAAATATTATGATAATGGCCAGACATACATAAAAATATGAAATCAACAATAAATTCAGAGAACAATAAATTAAATCCAGTCTAATCAACAATCAATCTGTGCACAGAGTTTCAGTAGAAGAAATACCAAATCCTAGCTAAAAAGTATTTAGCTACGCATATCCATAATAAAAATCAACAAATACTCAAGACAATTGTTCGAATTGATGGGGGAAAGAAAGAATCGCCACTCTTGGAATTGCCTCTTCTTTATTCTCTGTTTTTTGGAATTTTTGGAATAGTTTTCAGACCCTAGGGTTTAGTCTTTAACCCTAAAAAAACATTGTCCCTAATGCCACGTCAACCAGGCTCGTTTCTGCAAATCCAGCAACTTGCGGCCACGCGTAGGTCAGGCCTAGCTCACTTTTCACCCAGAATAAACTTTTCCAAATAAATAGCATTCAATTGTATCTGTCATTAAGTCACACAATTTGACAATATTTTGTGTTCGAAACCTCATAAAGATTGGGTATTTAATATCCTAAACATGACTGCATTTCGCACTCACCAATAACGAACGGGGGAAAATTTAGAAAAACATAAATCAAACCATGTTTTTGTGTTTTCCTTACTTTTTTTTCTCACAAATCTTCTTCTTCTTACCAAAAAAAATGAAATTGGCTCATTTTTTTGATATAGAGAAGATGAGGGAGAGAGAGAGAGAGAGAGAGAGAGAGAGAGAAATGAGAGACTGTTGATAAAAAAATTGAAGGAGAGAGCATGTTTGTGCATTTTAAAATGGTCCACAATGGAAAGAATGAGCATTTGTGACCCAAAAATGAAATTTGCTCATTTGTCAAACAAGTTGACATTGTTTTTGAAATTGGAAATTTAAAAAAAACTAACTTAGCATGTCTATGTGGCATTAAGAATATATGTTGTTTATATACCTAGTACTATCGTTAGAGTATAGTCACACTTGGCTCACATTTTAATGAGTCAATTGAACAATTTTACACCTCAACTTTGATCAACTTAATTTTAACATTACACTTTTCAAAGTATAAGATGTTCATACTTCACATTTGCATCTTTCAATCACGTGACAACATGAACAATAAACCTACGCACTTAAATTGTCATTGTTTTCATCATTAAGGAATGTCGCCCCTATCACCCCCTCTCCGTGAACGCTCGCCCCATCAAGTTAGGCTATCATAATGGTGAATTTTTTGGGCATACCATAGTGAACCTACGATGAATGTTTTGCTAGATTTCTTTTGGGCATACTCTCCTTTAATTCATTTGACAAAGCTTTTCTCATATGTTGTACATGCTTGAACGAATAAGCATCGTCTTCTGTTACTAGTAATATTGTTGAGATCTTTGTTTGTTATGTCTTTTTTGTTGTCTTTGAGTGAATTTCATAAATGTGTGAATTTTTAGTTGTTTAGGCGTGGTTAAATATTTTTTTCATTTATGTGAGATGTAGATATATTAAAGTCTGGTTAGAAAAACGGTTGAATACAAATAGAGCTCACGTAATTGGACAATTTTCAATTTATCTAGACACCCGAAGTGGGTTGATGCTACAGTTGATCACTGAAAGATGGGTTATGTTTCATGTTGTTTACTGACTCTAAAAAAAGCAAAGTTGATAACCGAAAGTGTAAATTTCTTTTAACTTACATCCTCAGACAGTTTTTTGATTGTTTGGTCAAGGCGGGTTGACCGTTTAAAATGAATTTCACATGTTTATTTTTTTAAGGGTTGACCGTTTAAAATGAATTTCACATGTTTATTTTTTTAAAAAAATTAATACATGTGGCAGAAAAAATAAAGATCAAGACAAAATAAAAATAAAAGTAAAAAAAAATTGCATTGTTCAAGAGAGTTCTTTTGCAGTGTTGGTTCTTATGTACCTTCGATGGGATCAGGCAACAGAGCCGAAGACTGATATGAGAGCTAGTATCTCACCAAACATAGGAGAAGTGGATCGGGTTAAGCCGAAACCAAAGAAACACAAACAAGCTTCCATTCTTTTAGATCTCCGATCAAATCTCGAACATCCCCATTTTAGTAACCCAAAACCCTAAAATCTACAAAAACAATGTCTTGGCTCTTCAAATCTCTTCAATTTTAATCTAAAAAGTCGAAATCCTCTTCGCAACCAGAGCAACAAGACAATGGAGAAGAGATTCCCTTGAATCGGGGGGGGGGGGGGGTTGTGAAAGAGGACATTTCAGTCATGAGAGAGACAATTGCCTCCACCACCATCGCTATTATCGTCTGAACAAGATGGAGAACAATCGTTGGAATCATCGTGGTAGGCTCTGCTTGGGATTCATGATGATCTCACCGAGAACAACATTTGCCTTTGATTTGTTACAATTTTAGGACTTAAAAAAAGATGATGAGGATTATGTTCCAGGCAGTATTCTGAAAATCGAACCGGTTGTCAAACCGATAAGGGCATCGGTTACTGGTTCGAATACAGAGTTGAAAAATACAACAAACACTCTTATCTTCTTGTACATTATATGACTCAATGACATAAACTTCAAAGTTCAAAGTTGAAAACTTCAAATCAAGTAAGTCAATCCCCAGTCACAACTCACAACAACTAAAAATAGGACAAATTAAAATCTTCAAATCAATGCTCCAATCTAACAAGTCATAAATACAATCAAATCTATTCCACTTGATTTGGATTTGGTTCATCAACTTGCTCCACAATGGCACTCATTTCATAAAGTATTCTTGATCTTGCTTGACTTTCCTCATTTTCCTCATCATCTTCATCATCAAGTTTGTTCTCCATATCTTTGACCACATTTGCATATTTAGCCAAAAACATAGATTAAACAAAATAAGCATTCTTGAATCATGAATGATCAATCAAGTATGTATTTAGTAATTAGTACTACTAGTAAGTAATGTAGTAGCACTATTTAGCAAACTAAACTAGAAAATAAAGAGAATCACCTTCTTGTTGTTCTTGTTCTTGACTATTTATTGGAATGCCTTCTTCACCATAAATCATTTTGGATATCTCATCTATTTCAAGTATGGGAGAAGAATCTTCTTCATCTTCAATAGTCAGTTTGGTCAATGCTTTCATAGTCTATTGGGTCATAACATTTCTTTTTGTCATCTAGCCTATAATAGAAATAAATCAAATAATTAATTGATTACATGAATATCAATAAACTTAGAGAGAAGTTTAAACTTTAAATTAAAGTTCCAACATATGAATTAAAATTTACCTTTCTTTCAAACGCAAATTATAATGGACAAAGTTAAGATCATTCAATCTTTGGTGCTCCAACCTATTCCTCTTCTTTGTGTGTATTCTTTTAAACATGCTCCAATTCTACACTAGAAGCTTACTATTAAATATATTAACTATTAAGTATTAACCAACAATTAACACATAACAATTAACCCAATTAACTATTGAGTATCAAACAACAATGAACAATCACTGAATCACACAGTTCACCCACAAAAACATGATATCACCACTTTAAAATTTAAATTAACAAATTTGAGAAAATATATGAAAGAATAGCATCATCCAACAATCCAATTATTGATAATTAACAAATTTTGCATCATCCAACAATCCAATTATTGTTAATTAACAAATTTCATAAAATATATAAAAGATTAACATTGCCCAAAAGTCCAGAACAATGAAATTCTCTCAATCATATCTATAAACACCTTTAATGCTACTCTTATAGTCTTATTATTTGAAGTATTGAACTTCACAGAAATGAGAAAACACCTTCACAGAAATCAACTTTAAAGTTCAAATTGAAGAAAGCTTACCTTGGCTTGTGCGGTTGTTCTGGTAGCGAAAGGCAGCCAGTAAAGTGGTGGCAAAGCACGAAACTGCAGCAGAAGATGAGAGGCGCCGATCTGCAGAACAACAAAAGATGGGAGGAGGCAGAGACGCAACCGCAGCAGAGAGCAACCGCAACAAAGATGGGAGGCGACAGAGACGGCAAGAGACAGTGACGGGAGGTGGAAGAGACCACAGAGAGTAGATTGTGGAGAAAATCGTGATTTTAGGGTTATCTACATTTTCATTTTTGATTTTTGCAATTCTTTTTTTTTACTTATTTGACTTATTTGGTATTTGGTATAATAATTCTGAAATTAGTCAAATTACCAACTTAATTAAGTAATAAACTAATAATGGACCTAAATATGAGAACCGGCCGGTTCACCGATTTTTCCGGTTCCCGATTTTTTTCGATTATTATCGATTCAATGTGCTTAGATTGTAAGGAGCGGTTTGATGAGTGTAACCGAATGAGCTGCCGATTCTCGATTGAACCGGCCGGTCTAGTCCGATTCTCAGATCATTGGTTCCAGGGATCTTTGATGATGTTATTGAATTTGTGAAGAAAAAATGGAGCTCCAACTACTGAGAATGAACTGTTGGAGGAAAACAATTCAAGCGGCGGCAAAAGAGAAGAGGATATGCATAGATGCAACTTTTTCTTCCTTTTCTTCTATTTTATAAGTTTTTTTTAAAAAAAATTTGATGCCACATATACTAGGAGATGACAAGTTTATGACATAGATTAAGCCACATACATTTATTTTTAAAAGAAAAACTTAACTTCCACGTGAGAAATTACTTGCCACATATTTAAAGATCGACCTGTCACGTATTCAGATTGATTGAATGAAATTATCAAAATTTGCCCAAGAGTATAATTTGAAATAAATTTAGACTTTAAGTGACAAACTTAATATTTTTTAAGAGTCGATGACCAAAATAAAACGGACCCATCTTTCACCGACCGGTATTACAAGGTATCCCAATGATAAGTATCCCAAAACATCCCAAATACATGTGGCAAACTTAGTCATCATTCCACTAACAAATTTCATTTTCTTTGGTCACAAATACCCCTCTCTCTAGCTGGTCATTTTAAAAGACAAACTCTCTCTCCTCTATTTTTGAATCAACGTCCTCTCTCTCCCTCTCCTCTCTCTTCCTCATCTTCTCTATGAGCACAAACAATGAACATATTTCATTTTTTTGGGAAGAAGAAGAAGAAGAAGATTCATGAGAAAATAAAAAAGGAAAACACAAAAATAAGGTTTGATTTCTGTTTTTCTAGATTTTTCCAGGTTCGTTATTTGAATATTGTGTTTCTTTTCTGGATTTTTTTGGTTCGTTCTTCGAATCGTGTGTTTTTTCTTTATTTTTTTGTTCATTCTTCAAATATCATGTTATTCTGGGTTTTTTTCCTTGGATAAAGTCAGATCTATTTGTTCAAGTGCTTTTTGAGAGGGAAGACAAAGAAACAAAGATAAGGACTGTTTTGGGTGTTATAATGCATTGGTGTGGATATCTAATACATTGTTATGGGTGTTTAATGCACTCTCAGATCTACTTGTTCGCCTATTTTCTAAGGGGAAAGACGAAGAATACAAAATGATGACTCTTCTAGATATTTTAATGCATTATTGTGATGTCTAATGTACTGTTATTGATATTTTATGCAATGTTTTGGGTAACACACTATTTTTGGGTTTATCACATTGTTCCACAGGATTTTAATGCACTGTTTTATTTGTTTTTTGCATGATCTAGCCCCAAACTTATTTTTTTAACAATTGATATTACTGTCATTAAGGGCAATGCTATGATTTTTTGTACATTAATGCTATCACATTGTGCTTAAAAAATAACAAACATTAGAACAAAGTTAAATACATTGAACAGTCATGAGAACATTGTAAAAATTATGACAGTACACAATGTAATAATGCATTGTCACTATAAAAAATAATATAATAAGACATTGTCAAATAGTCAATCCAAAGTAATAAAATAATATAAAAACACAATGTGATATGACATTGCCATAATAAAACATAGTGTAATAATATACTGTCAAATAGTCATCACAATGTGATAATGAATTGTCAAAAATAAAACACAATGTAATATGACTCTTTCATTATAAAACGCAATGTTATAATGCATTATAAAGGTAAAAACACAATGACATAACAGTGTAATAAAAAGTTAAGACGATGTAATAAAGGCAAAATAACATTGTAATAAAAGCCGAAGACAAAGTAATAGGGCACATAATAGTGTACTAAAACTCTTTATGTCACTGTAATAAGGCGCCCAAAACAGTGTAATAAATTGATCAAATGTTTTAAACACTAAAAACATTATTTTCAAAAGAACAATGTAATAACGAACGATCCGTTAAAAAATATTGACAATGGATCTTGTTGGAAAGAGTTTTGCATGTTGATTTCAAATATGTAATTTTTTTTCCAAATCTAATATGTATTTTAGGAGATGAATCATTTTAAAATTATATTTAACAAAAAATGAAAGCATTGAAGAGAGAGAAAAATATTTGCATGTTTAACAACTTTTTTGGAATTGTCAATCTTTCAAAATTCTCACGTGTTATCTTTTATTAATATTTATCAATTTTTAAAATTTTGAAATTTGAAAAACATGTGTGATAGGCATTTTTGTATCAATTTTTTTTATTTGATCAATTTTTTATGTCACTATCATAATTATCATGTCCACATCGAATAGGGATATTATAAATACTATAATGTTGGGACGTTTAGCATTTTCCTTCAGCGATTAAGAGCGCCATAACACCAAAATAGAGCTGAGCCAAGCTGAGGAATCGTTTTAAAAAAATCTCAGGAAAAAGGGAAATTCATTTCAACTTAAACGACGCCGTTCAGGCTCTTCTCTTCGAAGTGACATATCATCGGAATCTCGCTATACCCTATTTTCCTTCATTCTCGCTTCACAAAGCAGTTCTGATTCACAACCATGACGGAAGTGGCGAGCTCGGTGGTACACGAGGTGCTTGGCCGGCGGGTCCAGGACGTAGATCAGCCAATCGTAGACTACATCGTTAACGTTCTGGCCGACGAGGATTTCGACATCGGAGAAGACGGCGAGGGCGCTTTTGAAGTACTGGGCGAGCTTCTCGTCGCCGCTGAATGCGTATCCGACTTTTCCGAGTGCCGTTCGGTGAGTGATTCCGTCTATCATGTTTTCCTCTGTTCTCGAGATAGGAAGTTACTTCATTGTGTTTAAGGTTTCTCCGGGAGCAGTATTTTTACGAATTACGTTTTGATATCTCGAGGTTCATATCATATGGAACATGTAAGTTGCGATGATTGTTGACTAGGTACGCATTTATTTTGTTGCGGTTATTAATGCTGGGTTGCGAGAATTCTTTCTGGTCATAAATAAATATATTTTCTAGTGTTTCAGTGTCACCGTGAAAGGATTTTTATTATTTTTGGATGCTGTGATTCGGAAAAAGAACTGGGCACGCTGTAGCTGCTGTTTCCTAAGCTAAGACAAAAACAGTTATAGAGTCAAAATGGAGCTGTTAGTTACTTTCATTTACATGTTGTGTTAAGTGGACATAATTTTTGTTTATTTTTGGAAACCCTAAGAAATCTCAAGGGATGATTTTAATGTTGATTCCTTAACAGCTGTTATATCTTCTTCTTTTTCTTTCTGTGATCTATCATTGAATTTACTGACGGCTGATAGTTTATTTGTGTTAATTTGGTTCTTTCTGATTTTGTCTCCTTTTAGTTTATAGACATCTGTGTACTCAACTTTTGTGATGGCTGTTCTGCTGATTTCTTGAAGTTTATACCTTCCTAATTTATGAACAACTGGGAGTTAATGATAGGTTTGCAGCAAACTGTCTGAGAAATTTGGAAAGCATGGGCTGATAAAACCAAGTCCTGCTGTGAGAAGTCTTGCAGTGCCCATGAGAATGAATGAGGGGATGGATGAGGAGGCTCCAAAGAAGAAGCCTGAGTTGATGGATGGGCCAGTGATGTCTGCACGTGATAAAATGAAAATAGAAAGGAAAAAGAGAAAAGATGAGCGACAGAGAGAGGTAGATGTTATTTCATAACATATGTTGTTCCTGTTGTAATGTTTGGCATAGTTCTCAACGGTGCATTGTTGATCAAATATGAGCCTGGTGTTATACTTTATTATTTAGAAGAATGAGCCTGTTATTATTTTATGTTTATTTGTTGGTTCTATTGAGCACAAATTATGGCCCAGTGGTAGAGTTTCAGAGTGCTACTTAGAATCCTAGAAACGGCCTATCCACATATTTTGTGAGGTAAGGTAAGGTCTGCGTACATCATGCCTATCTCCGACCCCGACCACACCCACTATGGGAGCCTTGTGCACGGGAGTTATTTACCATGTTGGCCCTATTGAGCACATATACCATATTAGATGACATGATGTATTATATATTGAGGTTTCAATTTTGCTGATTGTTAAGACTTTTTTTTTTCTTGTTTGCTCATTGCCTTCCAATATTTAGGTACAATATCAAATGCATGTTGCAGAAATGGAGGCTGTTAGGGCAGGCATGCCTGTTTTAAGTGTGAATCATGACGGTGGCGGCGGACCATTGATCAAGGATATCCATATGGAGAACTTCAGTGTTTCTGTTGGTGGCCGTGATCTCATTGTGGATGGTACAGTAACACTTTCTTTTGGAAGGCATTATGGTAAGTTTGCTTTCTATTTTAGTGGATGATAGAATAACAAGAAATATTTGGTTCATGTTCTTTTGGTTTACATAAAAATAATTTAGTTATAGAATTCAATTTATTAATTTGCACTAATAATATACAAGTGTACAGGCCTTGTTGGAAGAAATGGTACGGGGAAAACAACATTTCTCAGGCACATGGCGATGCATGGCATCGATGGTATTCCTCCAAACTGCCAAATATTACATGTGGAGCAAGAAGTTGTTGGTGATAATACATCAGCCTTGCAATGTGTTCTTAATGCCGATGTTGAGAGGACCCTGCTTTTGGAAGAGGAAGCTCGTTTGGTCACTCAACAGGTTATATTTATGGAGACAATCATGTTTATTTATTTAGAAGTTCTTGGTGCGTGTAAGTTGTAAGCTTTTGAAGCAGTCCCACTGACTTGTCTATAATTCATTTAAGAGAGAATTGGAGTTTGAGGGTGCAGAAGAAAACAGCAAAGTGGTTTCAAATGGGACAATTGACAAAGATGCTATTTCTTTAAGGCTTGAGGGAATATATAAAAGACTTGAAACGATTGATGCTGATTCAGCAGAGTCACGCGCTGCTACTATTCTTGCAGTGAGTTTCCATTCTTTCTTGTTATCCATGACTTGATACAGCCTGCTTGGCTTGAGCTTTGAATTGATCATTTCAAAAGCTCTCCTTATCTCATGTGCTTGGTATTCAGAGTCTACTTGATTCCTTGAACTTTTTTCGGTGAAAGAGAGAAAATAAGGTGTTTAATTTGGATTTCTCATAATACTGACAAGAGACCACGAATTTACCACTTGAGTAATAAAATGTCGTTATGTTGTTTTTTTTCCTTTTTAAGAGTTGATTAGGTCTGAATGGTAAAGTTTTAGCACATTTGATATCAGTTGGTTGGCCGGCGGGGATGGCAGTTTGCCCATGAAATTTAGGGCCCTCCCATGCATTTCGCAATTCATAATGAGGTGACTGTGACTGTTGAGATTCTTCATGGGATGATGTTGACTTTTGAGGTTCTTTGGTGCAGTATGCATCGTTGATGTGGGGTTAATTTTGCCTCACAAATCGGGCTTATTTTGTCCTGTTAATGTGGGGTTAACATTGCACCACAATCGGGCTTATTTTGGCCGGTGCCAAATATGTGTAAATCCTGAAAAAGTTTTTTGTCGTTTGATATGTTTTTCTTTGGAATACCCCTGGTTACATTAATGAAATGATATTCTTGTAATTATTAAAATTGTAGGAAGAAGACTCTACTGTCTTTTCAAGTTAGCATATAGTTGCCTTATTCTGTGTGTCCTTGTCAGCTTGTAAAAAGATCAATTGAAAATAAAATAATTTTCCTGAATTTCTATTTCTTTTCTTCTCCTTAGTTCATCGCCAAATATATTTGTCTTTCTTAGTAATGTTCCAGCCTCCAGTCTCTTAGAGTTTTCTTCCATTTTTCATGTGTGACTGTGATATATATATTTGTTGGATTCCCTCCAGGGTTTAATGCTTTTAGTAATTATTCGTTGTCGAACATTGGGTGGTGGTGTAATTCGCGATGAACTAAATGGAAAAGAAACAAAGATTACATCTCAGCCAAAATAACATGAATGCCCACATCCCAATACCTAGGAGAGGAGAGGAAATACAATTCAGGATAAGTGGATAACTATTTCAGAAGTTCTTCTATTAACTTCTCTTTGATACCCTAAATGGTCCATTAAGTTGTATATGGAGTTTCCTGTTAATTAAGTCCCATGCAAGCGTTTATATTGTGCAATAAAAGGGTCATTTTACTTACTACATAAAGGACTGCATGAATAAATGAATGTAAAAAAACACCTTTGAAAAACTTATCCATAATTTTTTTGAACAAAAAATATTTCGTTAAAATATTTTATTCTGTTTGACAGTGCATTGATATAAACTGTGATTGGATGGGTTGAGAGGATTTATTTGATGTGCGGGGTTTGGGAGGGAAAGCTATGCATCTTATATTCCTTATTGCTATTGGTACTTGGTGGGCAACTGTTATATAAATCATATAATGCATTTGTAATTATATAAAGTTCTTTGCATCAAAAAAAGGTAATTAATACAAATCATGTGCTTGGTTTAGGTAGTGTACATGTTGTGGGATTATTAACTTTTCAATACCCCTGTTAGGCTAGGACGTTGGTGGCTTATCTTTTTTTTTTTCCTTTCTCTCCTTTGTCACCATCTACTTATGTTGCGTGTTTCCAGGGTCTCAGTTTCTCTCCAGAAATGCAGAAGAGAGCAACAAAAACCTTTTCTGGGGGATGGCGCATGCGAATAGCTCTTGCTCGTGCATTGTTTGTAGAGCCTGATTTGTTGCTTCTTGATGAACCTACGGTGTGTCTGTTGTTGTATGTCTTCTTAGGACTACCGATTTCTTAGTGGAATTTAGTTTATAATGTATTTAAATTTATTGCAGAATCATCTTGATCTTCACGCTGTTCTGTGGCTGGAGTCTTACTTGGTGAAGTGGCCAAAGACGTTTATAGTTGTTTCTCATGCTCGAGAATTCTTGAACACAGTAATACTCCAGCTGCTACCTCATGCTATTTTGTTGTTCCAATATTTTTTTTGGGGATCTCCAAGTTTACTTTTTACCAGGTAGTTACAGATATTGTCTTCCTGCATGGGCAAAAACTGACTACTTTCAAAGGGAATTATGATACTTTCGAGAGGACAAGAGAGGAGCAACTTAAAAACAAGCAGAAAGCGTTTGAGGCCAATGAGCGTACGAGAGCTCATATGCAGGTTATTTTCCATGCTCTAGAGTGACATTCTGATAATGTGATATTTAGTTTTGTTGCTTTGATGTGGTCTATTTTGGTTCAATCAATTCATTGAGGTCTTTTCGATTCGAAGACACTGTACTTCGCTTTATACGTAGTTTATTTCTTTTATTGTACATCTATGCTTTCCCATTTGAGTTATGGCTGCGAACCTGGCTATGTAGTTGACAACAACTAATTGGGTTTAAGGCTTGTTTAGTTGATCTCGGTTGCCAGCGCCCAGCAGTCATCAGTTCATATTTCATTACTTACAGTGACATTGTTGTCTGTATTACAGCACCTTTTTTTGTCAAAATGTTGGCTCTTAATGGTTGGTTATTCTATGATCAATAGTACAAATCTTGTGTTTGACTTTTGAATATTTTTCTCAACTCTTGCAGACCTTCATTGATAAATTCAGGTATAATGCAAAGAGGGCATCCCTTGTCCAGTCGAGAATCAAGGTCTTTTTTTAATCCCTTATCTTTGTTGAACTTTTCTTTTTCTCTACCACAATCCTACACTTTCGTTGGATGAATATAGATTCATTCTTTTCCTTTTATCTCTTCAGGCAATAGACCGATTGGGCCATGTAGATGAAGTCATTAATGACCCTGAGTATGTACTGTGCTCTCTACTTTTTTTATTTTATTTTTATGCCTGTATCTTTTTACATGAGCTTGATTCTATTTGTATTTCAATTTTCTACTAATTCTTATCATGTGATCTTTGTTGTACTTAGTTACAAATTCGAGTTTCCAACTCCGGATGATAGACCAGGCGCCCCTATCATAAGCTTCAGGTGCACTTTGCAGATCATCTAGTGGAACTCTTTATTTTTAAATTTATAGTGCTGGTGGGGTTTTTCTGTAGAAATTTAATATGCATAATTGTGAGTTGCTAGAATGCTTGATTCATGGTGTTAATGGAGCTGAAAACAACAACTAACATTAATGTTATTTTTATTAACATCAAAGAATATCACTTTTAAATCCTTTTAATACTATGTTTCTCTTGGACTCCAAAGCACATTAGTTTGATGTTTGCTGAATGTGATTGCAGTGATGCTTCATTTGGTTATCCTGGCGGGCCCATGTTGTTCAAGAATTTGAATTTTGGGATAGACCTGGACAGCCGCATTGCTAGTAAGGATGCTCGACTACTTGTCCTTAGAAATGTTTGTGTCTTGTATTTGTGCGCTAACTCTCTGTCTCTGAATGCGTTTTTGTAATTTCATGTGAACGAAAATCTATCTTTGAATACAGCCTGTTAAAATGAATAATTGTTGGGAGATGGGTTTCTCTGATGGCTTGTTGATGTCACCTCATTTCTTGACAAGTTTCTTTTTTCGAGTATAATGTGGCAATTGTAAGGTGTGTCCTTCCTCTTCAATTATGCTTCTAATATATAGTTTTCCAAATTTTACTGCAGTGGTGGGGCCAAATGGCATTGGCAAGTCTACCATTCTCAAACTGATTGCAGGGGAACTACAACCAACCTCTGGTACCATTTTCCGTTCAGCTAAGGTGTTGTTCCCCTTTCTCTCTCTCTGAGGCTCCCTCCCAAACATGGCCCTTGCTGAGTTATAATTTCCATGATTGCATGGATACTTCTTCACCATATATACATATATTAAAGATCGTTTGGGAACCTTTATTATGTTGAACCTTTTTCAACATGGCAAATTCTCTATTTCCTAGGCTGAAAGTAAGAGTGAGGGAAAATTGAAATATCACTTTGTCCCTATCTGGTGAAAATTCCAAGATTTAAATGATATGCTGGTGATTCATTTATGAACACCCAGCAGATGATTTAATGATCTCACCGGTCTTCAGTTTAATAGCTTCTTGAGAAGTAGGGAAATTGGGCAGGGTGTTCATGCTTCAATCTGAGCTGGTTTATATGGATTCTTGTGCAGGTCCGTATTGCTGTGTTTAGTCAGCACCATGTCGATGGACTAGACCTATCTTCAAATCCCCTTTTATACATGATGCGCTGCTTCCCTGTAAGTTCTTAGTTTCTTCTTCAATAGTTTTTGCAATACTAGCATTGGTTTTCTACATGGATAAATTTGGTGGTTATAGTTATACGTCCCATTGAATTGTCCCCTTAACTCATCTTCTATCAAAAATCAGTTGTTTAGGAATTTCTTAAATGTACTTTCAACTCATGCATAAAATTTTCTGGTATAAGGTGTTTTTAACATCTATGTGAGGGCTAGTTCAAAACCCAAGCATTACTATGATAGTGATGGCCTACATTGATAATGTAGCCTTAGTTGTTAGTTCTTGGCCTAGTGGTATTCTACACCTTTGGACTTGAGCCAAGTGATTTTCGAGCCCCCTCATGTTTATAATTATATTAATAAGAAGGGAAAAAAATAGACTTAAAAAAAAGAGTCCTTGGTTGAGAGCTTTTTAAAAAAAAAACTTGGTTGAGAGCTAGAATTCCACTTTACTGTCATTGAGTTCTGATGGTAGGTTCACTGAACTGAAAGGGTTGATTCGAATCATTTGTCTTCTTTACATTTATGAGTCAGCCTTTTCTTGTAATTTCCATATTTTTTAGAATTTAGCTGATCGACTTTTTGTGTATATTTTGGAGAGGTTGCTTGTTTCTTATTAGTTAATGTAGTTTTGACAAGTTTTACATTTTAATATTTGATGTCAGTAGTTATTAACAAAATCAAGAAAATGCATGTGTAAAAACCTCCATTGTCCACATAAACACTACCTAGCAAGGGGTGGTTGAGTTCTTCCCTCTACTCCTTCCCCTCCATTCTAAAATCTCCCACCCATCCTTCTCCCTCAACCCAACCCAACCCAACTCCAAGCTGTTTCCATAACTAGTGACTTTTAAATGTTTAATAATGTGTAAATAAATTTTCAATTAAGTGGTAAAAAATAAAAGGATTTATTGCCACATCCTTCATCACCAACTTGCTTTTTGGTTGTTGGGTTGAGCTATCCACTTCACTCCATGGCACTTGTGTGTGGAATTTGTATACTCGTGCATGCCATATTTTGTTATATAGTTTCCTCTTGCAAATGACGTTAGTATAGTTGTGCATATCATATTTTGGCATATAGTTTCCTCTTGCGTATGATGTTATCTAGAAATTATATGAAGTTTTTCCCGTTGCAGGGAGTTCCTGAACAAAAGCTAAGGGCTCACCTGGGTTCCTTTGGTGTAACTGGGAATCTTGCTCTTCAGCCTATGTACACTTTATCTGGTATGTTGAATTTTTTCTCTCCAGGCATGTTTGAACTTTTTTTGAGAGTTAAAATTCTCCTTTAGATCCAATATTTATGTTAAATTGACAAGGCTTCACTTTGGCTGGTTGAGTTAGAGGTTTGCCTCACAGAATAATAGAATATTTGAAGTTCTGAATAAGTATATTTCATAAGCTTGAATTACCAGAAATTATAATAGTCGCGTCTTTTTTTATTACATGATTTGTATTGCAGGTGGTCAGAAAAGTAGGGTAGCATTTGCAAAGATTACTTTCAAGAAACCACACATAATATTGCTCGATGAGCCGTCCAATCATCTTGTGAGTTATTGTTTATTTTCTTTTCCTTCTCATTTTTTAAGTCACTATGCTTTCCTTGTTATTATCATCTCGTAACTCACCAGAGTTTTCTTCTTTGGTTTATCTCAAGATGTAACTAAGAACCTTGAAAGCATTGAGAGTTGAGCCTTGCTCTGCCCTCCTCATCGCCCTGTTGTTTTAAATTTTCTGGCATGTTGCGTAAAGAATTGATATGTGTCGGCGATGCCATGTTGTCTTAAATTTTCTGGCATGTTGCGTAAAGAATTGATATGTGTCAGCGATGCCATATTTCTTAGGGCAACCACAATGGTTGCAAAGTTAATGGCCCAACAAGTTTGCTATTGGGTCGCACTTCTATTACACAAGAAGTGGTCCCACATATTCATCCGCATTAGCAAAACACATCTTTCAATACAACGACATTAACAAAACAAATCTCCCAATACAATCCAATTAGTCACACCACTGACTTTCCATTCTTTCATACTTTTTCCTCTAAAACTAGTTGTGGGTGCCACCTCTATTACCCAAAAGTTAAGCCACATACTTATCCATATCAGCAAAACATATCCCAATACAGTCACATCAACAAAATACGTTTATCAATACAGGCATATTAACAACTAATGATCTATTGACTTTGACACCATTGTGGTTGCCCTAACTAATACTATATTTTCCTGACTGAATTTTCAAATGGAAAAGACCGTGTTTTACTTATTCATATTAACAAAACACATATCCCAATGTAGTCATATCAACAAAACACATTTATTAATACAACCACATTAGCAACTAATGGCTCATTAACTTTGGTACCATTGTGGTTGCCCTAACTAAGACTATTTTCCTTGACTGAATTTTCAAATGGAAAAGACTGTGTTACAGAAATAAGAAAGCTCCTAGAAACTTTTGCCACAACCTTAAGAAAGTTGCATCACTTTCTCCTTAACGTTTGTTTGGGAGTTTTGACACCAGTCCATTGCAAAGCTCTTCTAAAGTGTATACTGTGGATCATGTTCATGATTCATGTCAGTGTCATTTCCTCTTTGGAGATGAATGCTTACGATTGATATATGTAGGGCCTGTTGTAAAATGCAGCCACCTTGTATCCATGCTGTTCCACTACAGGTGGTGGGTTCTAAAGGGAACAGTACTAGGAAAACGGTCTATAAAGGCTTTGAGACCAACAACGTTATTAACAACTTCATGAGGAAAACAGACGTGTTTTTTAATGCTGGTTGGGTTCCTCGTCAGAGGGAACATCTTTGTAAGAGTGACGTACTAAAATGGACACCAAGGTGAAAACCACCCATCTGGGACTATAACAACTCTGTCTTCTGAATTCCTTTTGGTGAAAAGTTGTGGAAACTTTCTTTTTATCCTTTGGAGTTTGCATATAAAATATTGGAATTTAGAACAGCGTATTATTTTGGTCAATCTCGTGACATTAAATGTTGATATTCTGCATTAACAAAATATGTCATTTCAAAGTGTTCCATTGCAAGTTTCCCACTTCACTTGCCGTGTTTTTTTTAAGACTTCTGGTGTTGGATAAATGCGAAAACCTAGAAAACTACTCAATATATGTTCTTTCTCATCAGTCATCACTAGTTTTTGGATTGCAATTTTGCTCGAAATTGCAAATGTTTGCGTTGAAGAATGCTCTCTGATGTTTCGGTATCTGTTGATATGTAGGACTTGGATGCTGTGGAGGCACTAATTCAAGGCCTTATTTTATTCCAAGGAGGAATTCTCATGGTATAGCATCTCCTCTTTATGATCAGCATTCTCAACAAAAAGGCTAATGAATGGTATTTAATATGCCATTGCTTTTGATTTGTTTTTGCAGGTTAGTCATGACGAGCATCTAATCTCCGGAAGTGTTGATGAGTTGTGGGTGGTATCAGAAGGCAGGGCGACACCTTTCCAAGGGAATTTCCATGATTATAAGAAGATATTGCAAACCTCTTAGGTACAAGTTTTTGGATTTCACAAGCGTATTGACCTATTGGGTATTTTCCTGGAGTAGTAGTGGCATGGGTTGATTCTGGCTTTGATTTGGCTTCCATTCATAGCGCCCAAGTTCTCCACAAGACAGATTTGTTTTTGGCAATTTTGTTTGGAATTAATGTTATAGTTACTTTTCTGGGTTGCTCGAATTTGTCTGTACACTGTTATATAATATATGAAGAAAGCAAATAAGGAAAATATACCCATGCCCTTGTTGAATGATCATGATGTCTGGTTAGATTTGACGTTTCATAGTTAATCTTTGGAAGACACCAAAGCTTATTAACAAAATGCCTGATATGGGGGTCATTTTATTCTCTTTTTTGATAATACTTAACCACTCAATATAAGCATGTCCTCTGAACGTTGGATATGAGTTTAAAACTTATCAGGTTCGTGAGCATATATATTTTTCACATGACCAAAGCTTAATGTATGGTCACAAGACATTTCTCTCGGTGGGATTTAGGAACTCATTGTGTTAATTTTCAATGCCAGAGTCATCATAATGGCTAGAAGTGGTAATTGGATAAATTCTTTCATATCGTTGGACATTTGATGTCAATTCTTTTGAACTGATTAACTGATGAAGTTTGGCAGTTCCTTCAACGGTATCAAAATTCATTAGTTGCACTTTCAAATCGATGATATTTGTTCTTATCCACGATAACAGGCTTATCGTATCAAAATCTATCCCAAAAAAATCACCAACTAATATGAGAGTTTTTATGCCTAAATGGGGTCAATATTGTAATTCCGACTCCTTAGATATATATATATATTTATCTACAAAGTCAAATAGTATCTCAGCCTCTCTTTATCGTCCCTTCGCCATCTGGACCAAATTTGTGGGTCGAATCATCAACCGCTAAATCGACGTCGTTTCATTATCGAATCAACAAGAATGGGGGAGAATAACGGCACCAATGCCACCGCCGATGCTACAGCAGCCGCCGTCGGCAACGCCAACAACACCAGCATCATGTCGCGTGAGTCACTGGATTCGTTGGCGAGCTGGGTGAGTGCGACCGTGGTCTCCGCTTTCTTCTCTTCTCTCGAGCGCTTTTCGTGCGTCAATCTCAGTACCACCGACCCCGATGATTCTGACTCCGACGAGGGCCCACTCGCCCCCGTCGATGATGTCGGAAAGCTCCCCGTCTGATGATCGTTTGCTCTCTTCTGCTTTTCCCCGGTATATCTTAACATCAATTCTCCAATTTGCTATGTGAAGTCTAGGGTTTTCATGGAGCTGGCCCAGCTAAGTCTGTGATGCACAGTTTTTTCCAAGTATTATTGTTTCTTATATAATTTAGATTTGTTAATAAACATAAAAGTACAAGTTTCTTCTTGTTTGTTTCATCTTCTAAAAAACGTGAGAATTTTTTGTTGGAATGCCTTATGTGAATTGGAAATTACCTTTCGTGTTCATGGATGCGATCTTTGCAAATATGGGTTTCGCACTTTGTGATGTATAATGCTGCTACTGCTTTCAATTGAATGTACAGATTTTGATAGTTTATCTTAGATCATCAATGACGCCCAAATATATCAAATGTGATTTATTTATTTTTATTTTTTATGTTCACATAGGCATCACAGGTTTGTTTGTTCTGCTACTTTACAATTAGTTGAGGATAATGACAAAACACATATAACTCAGCTCATACGAATGCGAATTGCTCATTCTCACACATGTTAGATTCAATTGAATGCTCTTGGTTGCCAGTGGAAGCTTCTTGACAAATTCAGGAAGCATGGAGTGCATCCCCGTCCACGTTGTAATAATCACCTTCTCGTGTTACGTACCCAGCCTTTTGCGAGCAATTAATTATTGAATTGAAGGGTGACTTCTAACCATTTTCCTTGTGGCCTTTGGGAACCATTATTGTTGTTTATTTTGAAGTGTAGCTGAGTTTAGTGATTTCTCTGGAGTGGTTTTGGTTTATATGTAGCCATTGATGAATGGGTGGTGAACGATTTGTACAGTTTGTCACGCTCTATGTGAAGACTGCCCCATCCATGTAGCAGTTCTAGCTGGGAATTCTTTGAAAATTCTAATTGAATGCAGAATCATTTGTTTCACTGTTCATTTATTTTCTGCCTCTTCCACCTCTTGTATGATGTGCAAAAAATGTCTGTGATGCTTGCTCGAATTCTGTGTTAGCAGTTTATCGGAGATGTAAAAAAACTCACAAAACATACGATTTCAAAACAAGCAGTTTCACATGCAACATGAAATAGTTTGAAAACTGCATTGCATTACTTTGTCCCGACACTGTGAGGAACTTACATACATCATTTTTCTTCTATGTTCTCCCAAGTCTTAGACTATTAAGTATCATCATTTGACAGGAACATTGCAACTGTAGCTAATATGCAGCCACATATAAACCTTTTTTATAATATACAAAGCTGAAAAGCGGAGGTCTTTGTAAGAACTTGGATAAGTACTGCAGTTTCATGAATGGCTTGATTTACCTGCATTACTAATCCGACTGATCCCTCCAACAAAGAAGCATGACGACGCAACGTTGGATTATGTACATCTTCGCTCTCTTTCCTTTCAAAACCTTAGTCTTGGGTTGCTGACTAGTTATTTGCCTCTGTGCTGAAGAAGTAGCTTCTCTTTGCTGAGTAGTTTGCGATTCCATTGACTTTGACTATGTTTCTTCTCCTTCTACAACCTCTTACCCCTTTTTATATCTGATTTATATGGAGTTTACTTATATGGGTTCCCTTTTCAGGAGTAACTGGAACTCACTTTGTTTTTTTCATTGATTTCGATAAATGATTGGTAAAATTAGCAGCAATAGGCTTAATTTTAATTGAGCTGTTGCAGTTAACCAGGAAGCTGGGTTTATGTTCCATGCCTCCCTTGTTTAACATCCAGGTTTTCAGGTTAATTGCCTCCTTTATTACCCAAAACAGCCTTATACTTACAGGATTTATTGCCTAGAAGACAAATGGATACATATGGTGTCCTTTCTTGACATGTTGTGTATGTTTTTTTGCCTGTGCATATTAACTTTAACTGCAGTTGAGGGTGGTTGGCTGTTGGTGGGTTACACTGTCATATGGACTTGTTTTTTCGTAGTACTAGGTAACGTTTTTATGTTTTCCAAGGAATTTCTGTAGCCAAATTCAGTTTTGAATCTTTTGATTTTTGAACCTAGAAATATTATATTTGTGGTATTTTATAGGGAAGCGGCTCTTTTGATTTTGAACCTAGAAATATATTGTGGTATTTTAGGCATTGTTGAAACTTGAAAGAATAGACATGGTCTCACAGGCTGGGGTTCATGTTTGGATTGTTGATCATCTGGTTCTCTCTGTTGGTAAGGGTAGGGGGCTGGGCTGCTGGTTTCCTGGCAGAGTGTCCATCTTGAGACCAAACCCCCATTTGGCATCTAGGTCTTTTTTTTTTATTTCCCGAATTAAGCATAGAAAGCATTACTGAAACAATTCTCATTAGTTACATGCAACATCTATTGAGTTAGGGTTGTTTTTCCTTTTTCACAGCATATCTGTTGTGACTTGTGACTTGTGACTTGAGACTTGAATATATATATATATATATATATATGCAAGCATTGTAAAATGTTGTGATAGAGGAGCTGCTCAATAGCATTTTCGCATTTCTCTCACGTTTATCCTAATATATGCTCAAAAATCTAACCGCAGCCAAAAGAACATGAACATGAACAACATATATGCTATCACAATTTGATATTTCTCTCACGTTTTTTTATTTTTTATTTTTTTTTATCTTGAAACACTCAGCATATTAATTTGATAGAATGTCATGCATTACAAATTGAGACACTTCACAAGAAAACTACTCAATGAAAATTAAATCATGTTCTGTCTTGAAGTAAGTTGAGCCAACTCGTGAACAATCGATTTAGTTTGTCGACCAATATGATGAACCAATGCCAGGAAACGAAGGAGCAAAGGTTGCAGAGTCCACGATTGCCCCATAAGGGAAGAAGTAAATAATTTGGCTCACGTTTATCTCATATGTGCGGTCCAAAATCTAAATACGTGATACCCTTCTATATAATTTGGTAAAACAAAAATCTGCATAATTTGCAAAACAAATTATATAAAAAAAAAAGAAGAAAAAAATCTCGTTTGGAGCAATACTCGTATAATCGTGCATTATGTTTTGACACAATTTATACGGTCGTTATGTCAATTAACCTGAGAGTTGTCTTGGTTATATACAATACCATGATGTATAGGCATAGAGGTAAGTAAATAAACATCAGACTCAACGTGAGAGGAGAAACGGTGAAAATATGGCAATAAATTGCAAATAGTCCAACCATGTGAAGTATCAAGTATGCGTGTGCAGATAATGAAATAAAGCTCTGGACAAGCACGTGTGAATTAATAAGAACGATGAATTCAATTCCACATTGTTATTTTGTTTCACTCTTGCACGTGCAAATACATCTCTGAGAACACACGTGTGAATAAAAACAATTCATTCTAACCGTCCGCCATATTTTATTTTATTTTATTTGCAGTAATAAAAACTTAAACAGTAGCATTTAGGCGGGCAATCGCATATTCGATGTTGGGCTTGTCTAAGGTTGCCGCCCACAGTTACTGCCAACCCAACCCAGATATATAGCGTCCAAGTGTCCAACTCATTCAATTTGGGCCTCAGCCTGTGATTATCACCTACTGGTCTAAACACTGGGCTTATGGGCTTTTATCCCCGACTTCAGGGGCCGTCACCAATTTTAGGGTTAGGGTTAGGGCTATTGAATTCCCGAGCACTCTCTGATTCTCTGATTTTTCAGGGCCGCTCCGGTGACGATGAATGTATTGTATGTCGTTCCAATTTCCGAAGCTGGTATCCAGCTTTGATTATGTGGAAGACGAAGAAAGAAACTCTGAGGAGCTTAGTTGCAGTTTATGCTTAACCAATTTTAATTTTGGTTTTCATGGATTTTTTTTTCCAATTCCTTTTAGATTCTTTTCTACAGTTTGAAATTTTAAAAAATAAGCAGATTCAAGTGGTTTCATTGGTTTTTGTTTTCTTGTATTATAAAGTTTGAAACTTGAACTCCGGAAGGTGGCAATGTACTTTTTATAAAAAAATTCTTTTGCCTTCCATATGGAAATGTCTTCAACCTTGATTGCCATTTCAACCCTGACTACAGTGGTATTGTGAATATTTTTTAATGAACTCCATTGAGATGTTATTTTCTTTGATTGGTAGCTTCTTTTTTTTTTTGGGTCATGCTTTCATTTTTCAATTCCTGTGGTGTTGTTTTAGGAATTGCAGAATGACCCATTTTAGGTGTCCAGCTTTCTGATCAGAATTTTTAAGTCCGCAGATTGCAGAATGTGGAACAAAGGCAGGCCATGGTCTACAACCGATCATGCATTCCTCCGTAACTTATTTCAAAGTTTAATATTTTCCCAGTTTGATAAATATGATGAAAATACTCCAAAGATTCTTTAGTTTGTTCTGTCTGCAGGACAAAGATATGTTCCCAGATTTCTTTTATTCCTTGAATTGTATTATTGCTTGCTGAATGGCCATGTTCCTATTGTGAAATGGATGATCTTTCCACAGTGAACATTGTGTTAGAATATTTAGCCCACTAAACAGATGTAAAAACATTTTGGTTATAGTGTGCAATCTGTTTAATTAATGAAATGCTTTTATTTTGTAAGAGTTATATTGATGATTTTGTGGGGGAGAAAACTATGGAAATACTAAGAATTAAGATTCTTCAATGCTGATGCTAGTATTGCAGTGTCTTTGATGGATTGAGGATGGCAACTATTTTGAGTCTCTTTTACATCTTAGCTGACAAGATCTAAATTTGAAGAGAACCGCCCATCTATTATTAAGCTGAAGGATAGGAAAAACGTAGTATAAATCTATATTGTTTTAGGAACTTGTAAATTTGACCAATTTTAGACAATACACTTGGTATAAGCCTTCCATCTCCATGGTAAACCTTTATTAATATGCCGGCTAGATGTCTTCGTTCCTGCAAAATTCCATGCTTTCTTTTTTGTGTCTGGCCTAGTGGGCAAACCAGTAGACAATGCTGCATTCATTACACAGCATTTTACCTATTGTGTGTCATCTGTAACCTGTTCACTTGGTAAATTACTTAATATTTTCCGACTCTTATGTAGATGATTTTGTAGCGGAGGAAATTTTGGGAAGACGCTGTATTCGAGATTATTAGATGCGTATTCAATCTCTTGGATGGACTGAGGATCACAACTATTTGTAGTCTGGTTTACAACTTCACTGACAAGGTCTAAATTTGAAGATAATTGTCCATAAGAGGAAGGATGGGGGATCAATGCTTATACTTTCATTTTTATCATTTTCTAGTTTCAAAGAATGTTTTCTGGTTGTATATTTCATCCTAAAGTATGGGAAGGAGGCTTGTTTATTTGCCTATGGTGTCATACTTATCATTTAGTTGAAGCATATTTTATTACTTAAACTTATCAAATTAAACCAGCTAAGAGAACTCCCGTGCAAAGTCGAGTGCCGAGGAGGCGAGGAGATTTTTTTCAGCCAGAAAATCCGAGTTTGACTCTACTTATCTCCATTTTCGACTCTGTCGTTATACATCATTGAATAGTTAGTTGTATGTGATCACAATTTATCTCTACTCTTGTTGTTAGAGATGCTTAGAGCAATCAGGCAAACTCATGTTTTGGGTTTCATTTATATTATATAAAATTTTAAATTACATATCTATCCCAATATAATTATATCATTAAAACACGTCTTTCAATATAACCACATCACTAAAATATAAATTTATAGACATTTTTTTTTCTTAATTTTAGTCGAGCAACAACTTTATATCATTTATATGTTAAATTTACCTCAAAATTAATATAGCGTCCCATTTTTATTATAAAAATCAATTTACATACTCATCCAAGCTCTAAACAGTAAACATGTACAACTAACAACTATAACAAGGAATTCACCAGCCCCATATACTACCTTGTCTTGTTGTTTTGATTAAAAACAATCAGTCAAAAAATAAAGAAAAAATTGAATGCATAGTAACAAAATAATTGTTAATCAGCTACTTTTCAAAGAAAGAGACATGACAATAAAAACACCTCTTTGTAAAATTTGATTGCCGGTCACTGCAAAGAGTCATTTCACATATACAGGGTAGGGTCCCTCTACAAGAAAAAGTCCACTTCTTTCTCAACATAGCCTACTACCAGGAAAAGAAACCCTTCTTTCTCTTCTTCTCTTTGTTCTTAACAATAATGGCTGCCTCAAACGTTTTTTCTTCATGCAATACCCATGAATTAGGACCTGTGGTACCTACAACTCCTCTGATTGAATTCCTTGTACGTGTCCAGGAGAATGCACTGCAAACTTTTGGCCACAAAAACTTTGATCCAAAGCGGTACGTTGATTTGTCGTTGAAGTTTAATCTGCCAAAAACTGAGTCTGCTTTTGATGAGCTTCCTAGGAGTGTTGATGGGTCGGTATCGGTTAAGGATTTGGAGGGTTTTATAGGGACTTATTTTGAAGATGCGGGGAATGATTTGGAGGACGGCATTCCACCTGATTTTGTGCCGGTGCCTGAAGGGTTCTTGCCGGCGGTGGAAAATCCGACGGTGAGGTCATGGGCGCTGGAGGTTCACTCTCTTTGGAAGAATTTGAGCAGGAAAGTCTCTGGTGAAGTCAGTGAACACCCTGATTTGCATACTCTGTTGCCTCTGTCGGGGTCTGTCATAATTCCTGGTTCAAGGTTTAGAGAGGTGTATTACTGGGATTCTTACTGGGTTATCAGGTATTCAAATGGGTTTGGTTCTCATAATTTTAAAATTTGTTTCCATTTGTTAGAAAATTCTTACTATTTTTTGTCATGTTAACTGGAATTTTTCCTGCAATTTGGATTTTTTATGTGTGTATTTGATGAATCCTTTTGTGTTACAGGGGATTGCTGGCAAGCAAAATGTATGACACTGCAAAAGCAATTGTGAATAATCTTATTTCCCTTATAGATAAATATGGTCATGTTTTCAATGGCGCGAGGGCCTATTACACTAACAGAAGGTAATTTTTCACTCTGTCTTTAATGTATATGCTACTCTCATTTTTTAATGGTTGTGTGTGTATGTTTTGTTACTCTGTTTGAACTATCAACTCTATTTCACTTGCTAATTGTTTCTAAGATTGCTCATTATTTTGACTATTAATTGATTTGCTTTTCCTGTTTGCTTAATTTCTGTATTCCTTTTAGTAAATGTAAATCAATTATCCAGCTGAATAGGATGTGGATCAAATGCTCAAATTCCATGTATTTTTTTTCAATCCATTATACATGCAAATGCTTTTCGTACATCATGTTAGATACTCAGGTGCTTGAATGCTTTGTCTTGATCGCTCGCCGGTGCTTTTTGCAGCCAGCCTCCCCTCCTCAGTTCAATGATTTCTGAGATATACAAGAGGACTCTGGATATGGAGTTTGCTAAAAGCTCTCTTCCAGCATTGCTTAAAGAATATCAGTTTTGGAATTCAGGTATCAAAAAGTAATATGTTCTTTTTTTGCTGTATGTTTGATTGTTTTTCCTTTATTGTTGGTAGCTAATTCTTATGTTTCCTAAGTTTCCTTTCTCTTTTTGGCCATGCTCAATGGCTTGAACTTTTGTTTTTTTTTTGTCTGTTGTAGATATACATAAAGTGATCGTTCACGATGCTCAGGCTAGCCGCGATCATACTTTAAGTCGGTATTATGCCATGTGGAACAAACCCAGACCTGAAGCTACAACACTTGTGTGTTTTTTCTCACTGGCTCTATTAACTAACTGTGATTTCAAATTGTCGTAGTGAGTGTTGAAACATTTCACTAATGGAATTTCCCAGGACAAGCATTCTGCTTCCAATATCACGAATGACTTGGAGAGACAACAATTCTACCGGGAAGTAGCTTCTACTGCTGAATCCGGATGGGATTTCAGTACAAGGTGGATGAGGTAAGGAAGCCATAAATTTTTACATATGAAAAGTAGCCCCCTTTTCAACTGGTTTAATGACCAACCCATGTTAGATGAGGTGATTTCAAATACAATGACTATCCGTGTTAGTTTATTAATTTCTTTGAGATCGCACAAGTGACCCTTTTTCTTAGAAAGCCTGCGATAGGAAAAGATTGTCAGGAGATTCCAAGAGCCACGTGAATAGCAGTCCTATATAAGCGTGTGTTAATTTTGTTCTTCACTGTTTCCACCCAATATTTTCACTGAATGGCCGAGTCCAAATCGAAAAGCAATAACATTTTACAGACTGAAATGCGAGGTTGTAATCATTGGAGTCTTGCAGGAATCACTCAGATTTCACTACATTATCTACTACGTTAATTTTACCAGTGGACTTAAATGCATTCTTACTCAAGGTATGATTCCAAACTAGACTGCTCGAGATCAGTAATTTCTATGGTTAATATGGCAAGAGCTTTTATTTCTGGTGATCCAGATGGAACTCGACATTACATACTTGGCAAAAGTTGTTGGAGACGGTAAACAGGCAGAGAGTTTCTTGAAAGCTTCACAAGAAAGAAAAAGGGCAATCGATTCAATTTTCTGGAATGCGAAGATGGGACAATGGCTTGATTACTGGCTCAATGACACTACGTGCCAGGTGATCTTCGCATTGAAGATATTGTGAACTACTGAAATTAGATCTTTAATTACTTTTTCCCCCGCTAATTTTTTTGTTTTTGATGTTGATAGCAATATCAAACAATGGAATTTTCGAACCAAAATCAAAATGTGTTTGCTTCAAACTTTGCTCCTTTGTGGATTGAATCATACTATTCAGGTTTGTAATTCATTACCCACTTTGACATTAGTGTTCTGATGAGCTTAGTACATAAACAGGTTAGTCAGGAAGGCTAATTAATTAGGCTTTGGTTTGTCACTGAGCTTAGAACTTCCGCTCTATAATTCTGAATCTCCAAGTCTCCATTGAAGCCTGACTCTTTTAGAGTAGCTGAGTCCTTAGAATTCTTAGAATTGTTTACTATCCTAGATATGCCTGTTCTGCCATCCTATTGAAAAACCTAGAAATCCAATTTTTCTGACCTAAAATGCATACCAGTAGGCGATAGCATTCTATTGTCACAACCTGTGACCTGTTTGTTATGTTTGATGTGTACATCTGTGCCAGATGTTTCTCTAGTAGAGAGAGTCATGAAAAGTCTTCGAAGTTCTGGGTTGGTTTGTCATTCTGGAATTGCAACTTCTTTGACAAGATCAGGAGAACAATGGTTGGTACTAAACAAAACCCACACGTCCTTCATGTTTTTCATTGATGATCTATTGCTAAATAAACACTTAATAAGCAGGGATTTTCCCAACGGTTGGGCTCCCCTACAACACATGATAGTTGAGGGTCTAGCAAGATCAGGTATAGAAGAGGCAAGGTCAATGGCACAAGAGATAGCTATATCATGGATCAGAACCAACTATAGTGCCTACAAGAAAACGGGTGTGATGCACGAGAAGTATGACGTAGAGAAGTGTGGACAATACGGTGCTGGTGGCAAATACGCACCCCAGGTATGGCCTGATGGCAATATTATAGGTGATCATCTATAATTTATCCTGCTTTGTTCTTAATGATTTGTAATGTGTTCTGCTTGCCTATGCAGACTGGCTTTGGTTGGTCAAATGGAGTTGTATTGGCATTCTTGGAGGAGTTTGGATGGCCTCAAGCACTGCCGATAGATTGCCAATGAGCTAGGATACTGAAGTAATGTTCCGTAAAAATCAGATTGATCTTTTATTAATCCTAGGCTTAAAATCTTGTGATATTTTCTCTCACTAGTTCTTGTATTTCTTCCATATTGTGGAGACTATTTCATGGATGGTTATATCTATGATGCTGAGGATGCAATGAACAGGCTTAACTACAAGGCATCAAGGCCTCGCCTCATATTATGCAGACAAAAGTATTGAGCTAGCACTTCGTGCGTACACATAGCTCAACTAGACTGACTCGCCGTATGAATTCGATTGAGAGATTCTAAGTTCGATTTTTACTGTGAACAACACTCATTCTATCATCAATTCAGTCCGGTGAGAATGATAGTCATCACTTTATTAATCATTTTATTACTTGTTCGATTTAAACACGAGTTAGAATTGTGACGTTGACACCCAACAACTTATCAAAAAAAGATAATTGATGAAAGTGAGGTGATCTTATCATCCAAAGTTGTTTTACATGACATGGTGCATTGTTCATAGATTTATGTCAAACACACAGGATCATGGGCCGAGCCTCCAAAGAAGAAACTGGTGCCACTGCCCGGACGTTGAATGGGAGTGCTTATGTTATAACATTGTTCTTCAGTCACCGATGTTGAAACCTCTCCAGGTTGGATTCCATCGAAGCTATCATGTGAATATGCAACCTTTAAATCTTTTATATAACATGCCCTATTATCATGTCCCATACTCGGAAACTGGCCAGACCCCATTTCTGTTGA
Source organism: Euonymus europaeus (assembly GCA_963580455.1). NCBI lineage: Eukaryota > Viridiplantae > Streptophyta > Magnoliopsida > Celastrales > Celastraceae > Euonymus > Euonymus europaeus. The sequence goes on along the minus strand of OY756957.1, from coordinate 6,771,413 downwards.
TCGATACTGTCCGTTATTCATCTTTCTGAGCACCTCGCCGCCCCAACCTACTTGATGATACCCACCTATCAAGCGAATAAAGATGCTGCGTGGCCAGTAACCCACTTCTCTGTCATCAAGACTCAACTTCCAATTTCCAGAAGCTCGTTCCTAGTTTATATATATATATATTTCCAGAAGCTCGTTCCTAGTTTATATATATATATATAGTGTTAATCAATGTATTATTATTCGACTTAAATCCAATTTCAACTATTAATTACCTTTAATATATTAACTTTGATTTTCCTTTGTCGATGATTATATTCTGAAATCAAATCAAATGACTTTCCTATGAATTCTCCACGGGATGATTATGTTCATGTAGCATCCGAACTGTTGATGCGAATCTCTCTACACGTAAATTTGAACAAATCAAATCATTGCTACATGAACATATTATATAAGTTGAAAAACTCAATGGAACATGAAGCTTTATTTACCATCCACGAAATGAAAAATCTAGACTTATTATCACCATAGAGCGATGGGTTTACCTGAACCCGAAAAAAAAAAAACATTATTCTTCACTTAAAAATTATTAATATAAAAATCTAAAAATAATATTGATGCGATCGGAAAACTAACATGCCATCCAACATCAATGTAGTTTAAATTGTAATCGTTGTCTGATTTGATCCACATTTGAGCTGTGCTGTGGTCGAGCTCATAGACCCATGGTTGGCACAGGTTTATAACTGCGTGAGCCCCATACACCACCCTTGATGAGTCATGAGTAGCGATCGCATACTAAACCATGCAGGAAAGATGCACATGAGTGATAAATCTCAACTAATTGATAAACCTCAATTTAAAAAATATAAATTAAACAACTACAAGTACATCATAGATCTCTTGTGTCTCGAGTTGATGATAGAAAGGATGTTTTCGTTTTCCGAATTCAGATGCAGAGTTCGTTTTCACAACATCGCCAACTGTACTTCGTCGTATGGGATTAATATGTTCAACGAGATCCCCATCTGAGTTCTAAATACAAAATGAAGCACTCAGTATTATTGTCATCCAGTACTTACATATAGAGTATAGACCTTGAAGTAAAATAGTCTCTAAACCATAAGAGATGAAGTACTCTTAATTACCTGTATAGTAAGCGAAGCAGGCTGGTTAATTTTTTTCATTGCCATTACAGCGTCCGTCTTCATAAATTTTCTTGTTTAGAGATGAAACAAGAACAGTAGAGAGGGAAAATAGTGCAAACCATAAAATACCTGAGACCCTCATTGTTTTGCAGAGCTGAAAGCAATATTTGATTTTGCAATAGAGTTGGGAATTAATCATATATATAGATAAGGTTAACCTAGGTGTTTAAAACATTGTCATGATATGCATTAAAATTAACGTGACAGCTTGGAAGACAAAAGGATAGACGTACAATACAATGTGTATTATCGTCATCACACAGAGAAGGAATCTTTAGATAAAGTAAAATTATTTTGAGAATAAGAGGTAATCTGATTGGTCAGGTTGTCTACCTTAAGATATAAGGTTCTATTCTCATCAGGGGATTGAGATTTGGATAATTTTTATCTGTTGTGGTGGCGTTCATGGCTTAGTTCGTGTGTGATCAATGGACCTTAAAAAAATTGTTAATAATTAAACATGTTTCAATTATATGATTATTTGGAGCATATATGAAAAAACTATTATGATGAGTACTGGCTAGTATTGTTGTTGCTTTTGGATAACAATTTGGAATGTAGTATAAATGATATACTACTAACATAAATGCTATTTCAAAGCATAAACGTTACTACAATGTTTATCCAAACGGCAATTTGTCTCATCTTGCTTCTTGTTCTCCATCAACAAAAAGTGATTTTTTTTGTGTCATGCGCTTCCTCGAAACTTTCTTAATTTATCAACAAATTAATTGATACTCATTTTGTCTTGTCTTATTAGTTTTTCTCCGTCAACAAAACAAATAAGGGATTTATAGCTTTTTCTTTTATTTTCACTTAAAAATATTTTCTTGATTATAATGTAGATAAAAATATCATAAACCTTTTTTTTCTTCTTCCAGATGATGTCTCTTTCAATTAAATGTGGGATTATTCTTTTTTCCCCCTTACATTCCAATTCTCATTTAGTTTTTTCTCTTCCATTTCGTCAATTTTTTATTTTTGTCATTTTCTTCTGGCAAAAGGTAAGAAAAATGATATTCTTTGTTGGATTCCTCTTGTTCATGTTTACTTCTTTTGACTTCAAAAGTTTTTTCTATTTCCACATATACAAAGGGTCTCTTATGCGGATGCCCGTATTTACAAGTTTTTACAGGCTGCAATTTTTAGCCACTGGATCAATCGGACGGATGAAATTAAAAGCAACAAAAATCTCTTATTCTCTCTCTCTTCTCCCCACTTCTCCCGTGCTTCCCTCTTCTTCTCCTGTGCCGTAGACGAACCACCACAGCCCCTCTGCCTCTTCCCGTTGCAATAACCATCGACAACCTAGATGAACCGTCTCGTCTCTCGTGCCCATCTCGTCCTGGACGAACCAAAGCCAGCGCCTCCGTCTCTACCCTGCTAGACGCGTCATCGCCTTCTTGGTTCTTAGATTTCGATTCTTCAGCGAAGATTCTAGCGTCGTCGATGTCGATTCTTCTAGGTTCTTCTTCAGATTAAGCCTTTCAATTATCTTTGGTTCTTCGATTTCGGTTCTTCAACAAAGATTTGGAAATGTCCCACAAGTGCTAATGTTCCAAGTTTGTTCTGTTAATGTTACTTGTTTGTTCTCATGAGAAATTTGAGATTGACAACGGTAGGTAGTTGATATTTGAGATCAAAACATTACTCGATTCTCGCAGGTATGTAAAATTATGTGCGATTTAAATGAGTACCTTGCTGCTGTTGAGAAGGATTATGATGAGGTTGGTGCTGAGTCTGCTGAAGGAGAGGATGATGAAGGTGATGAATATTGACTACGGGATGCAGCTCTGTAGTTTTTATCATGGTTCATTTCATTTGATGTAGTTGGTTTCTTTGATGCTAGTTGTGCTAGATGATATGGTTGTTCAATTGTTTATGTTGATTGATTCCCTGTCCTAGTTTCTGGTTTTTGGGGAAGCTTTGAACCAAAGGGTTATGGGCACATCCAAGTTTTGTAACCAAGAGTGATTAAATAACGTGAAAGAACTTTGTCTGTAATCAGGAGTGGATGTCTTTAGGGGGAGTTTGCTACTAGTATGTACAAATTAGAGCACACAGTACCCATATGGAATATGGGTTTGTGATTAGAAATCTGTCTGTAGCTTGAACATCCGGGAATTTATCCTTTTTCTGCATGAGTTGATGTTCTATCAATTAGATTTGCAACCCACCTGCTTCATCAAAATCACCAGTTCACCACCATTACTCACTGCAACCAAAGACAACTGTAACACAAGAATATTCATTGTTCCTCTTTCATTCCAAACGGATCGCTCAAACACGAGAATATTTAAAACATGGCTGAACAGAACAATAAGTGAACTTTCATGAACTGGTTCACATAGATCAAGAGCTCAGCATCTTTTCACTGAAGACCAAGAAGTCTTAAGTACCAAATAGCTCTTCAAAACCTAAAATATGAAATACAACTTTTACACAATAGAGTATCTCAAATAAAGGTTATGCAAAATATCAAAGATCTTCATTTTTTCAATTCAAGCTTAAACACATCTTCTTTGACAAATCATAGGGCTATCGTAAAGCATCATTCCAGCCATGTAGGAGCTCTAACCATCATCTCCATGGTCCTCTTACTGTGATGAGCTGCACGATAAAGAGAATCATATTACAAAATCTCAAAGCATCATTATAGACCATACATCTATTTGTGCAGCAAGGCCTAAGAGTCATTCGCGAACCCCTCCTAACCCCTCCCAACACCTCCCCCAAGCAAGGTCTAAGAGTCATGCCACCATCAGACCATACATCAATTTGTTCCATAATTTAGCTTAATATGTATATAAGATTATTTTTTTCTTTTAAAATCCAAGTGGAGCACATGTCCACTCTAGACCCTTAGTTGCTCCGTGACTGTAGAAATTTGAGAAACAAGAAAGGCTGACCGTGAATAATGTATGAGAATGTGTGTTTTCGCTGATGTGCTTGTATGGAGAGATATATTTTGGTGATGTGGATTGATATGTGGCTCCCTTTTTTTTATAAAAGATGTGGGACTCAATATTGATTTTAGTGTAGTTTTGTTGGAGAATGGATGATGAAACTTGACATTTGAAGATTTTGTCAATGGAGAAATCAAAAATGTATAGAGATTTGTGTTTTGATTATCTGACTGTATTGAAATACGTGTTTTGATGATATGAATGAGTATGTGACTTGACTTTTGTGCAATAGATGTGAGGCCCAATTAAAAAAATGAAAATTTTGGAAAGTGTCTGTCTGACACCAATGGGGTGCCTGCTAAAAGAACTCCGGTGTAAGAATTAATAGGTGATAATGGTCAATATACTGTAGTCGATCCATCTTTGTGGGATCTTCTTCTGACTCCCACTATGGTTGCCAAATTGTGTGACATAATTCCTCACTAGTGTGCTCCTATTTCAAACCATCCAACTTCTTTACTCTTTAAGACATGAAATCAAAATATGATCGGCAAGTCCAACGACTGTCGGTAATGATCATGAATGCTCCGACGCTCAAGTCAGTCATATCCCTTTTTCAATAATATAGTACATTTATTTTTACCTACCTATACCTTATTTCCCTTTTTGTATTTATAGTTCATTTGTGTCGCAAACAGGGTCACGACGCAGACTGACACTTTGGAAGGAGAATAAAAATGTTTGTAAAGCCGCCACTAATTGATTATAGTGCTATTGGACACTAAAATGTTAGGTCTACAAACTAGAGAAAATGGGTAAATAGATCTATTGAGCGTGAGGAAAGTGTTAGGCTCCTCATAACTTCCCTAATTGGTTACCTGATTGATTTTCATGCTCTTTCTTAAAAAATATTTTATATGTTATAATTTGTTTTAATGAATTTTTCACATGCCCGAAAAATCATTTATTGCCAAATGGGTGGAAGAAATTCCATTAATTTCCAATAAATGATAAAATTTATATATTCAAGTGATACCATAAATAAAATCTTTTGGACGGAACTGAATACTTTCAAGTCCTCCTCCTAATTGAGTTTAAATACAATATCCAAACAAATTGAATTTTTTTAATTTGTTCATTTTATTTTAAAAAAAATAGATGAAATTTATTCTCTAAAATGAAATATTTTGAAAAATCAATACTTTGAAATTACCTTACGTCCATTTAAAGAGTTTAAACTCATTTTTTGAAAGAAATGTATTAACGTGATTGACTGTTTGACGGATTGGGTATACAAATCTTATCAACAGTGCCATTCAATTCTTCTTCTTTTTTTAACTCTTAAACATACACACTAAAATAATTATACACTTAAATCCTAAACATGCATACTTATTCAACTAATATTTACACTTATTTTCACTACTTGTTACTACATTATTATATTATTCAGGCCCCAACATTATGAACATAAAACACTATTACTAAAAGCCCAAAAAACAAAACATGAAGATCATACAAGCCTAAAGACTACCCAAAAGGCCCAGTATATTTAAATTTACTCTGGCCCATAACCCCACACCCAACACATTACAAAATAATAATGCCTAGCCCAGCCCAGCAACACACAAATGAAGGCCCAAAACCAAACTAAAAAAGCCCTGCCATTAACAAACAAAACCTAGCAAACCAAGCCCGAAACCAACTTAAACGCGGCCCAAAAACAAAACAATGCTCGGCCCAAAACTGTGCACCTGCACCCGTATCAGTCGGGTTTCACTGCCTTTTGCCAATTTCCCTCTGTTCCGGGTCCCGGCTGTTCTTCTATGTCACGCCATCCCCCTCTTTACTTCTCCCATTAATCTTCTTTTCCAGAATTTTCTCTAGATTGGGCCAGGCCTTTTGGGTGGTTGGGGTTTAGGTTGGTGGATAATTGGGTGGGCTTTTGGTGGGTCATTGGGTAGGAATATATGGATTTAAGACTTTAAAATTTGGGCCTTGATTTGGGTTTAGGAACTTTTCCTTTCATAGGAATTTGAGTCACATGGACTTAGGTTTAAATTTGAGTTGCATTGTTTCTTTTTCAGCTTTTATTATTATTTTTAAAATAAAAATTAAATCCGAACAAAAATAAAGTACTACAATTGGGTCATCAATTCCCACCCCACCACCGGAAAAAATCTTTCAGAGGTCATAATTTGAACCCTTTAACCTTTTAGGGTTATGAGCTTTAATTTAATCGTGGGCCTAAATACAGTTATGTTGAACCATCATCGGATGGTTTGCGTGAACTGGCTTATTTAGGTTAGACCTCTAGTATCTGAATAGTGCTCCATATTCATATACATATATCCCAAAAAAAGTGAACAATTGATCTCGAATTTGTGTATGACAATGACATTGTTGTGAACTTCAAAATCTTCTACATGTGAACTCAGTTGTAATGGAGCTATTTCGCTATGAAAGCAAGCAAATTAAACAAGGCAGATTGTGCTCTCCTAGCTCTGTATCATGCCAAACAGTACTGTACCTGGGTCATTTCATCTGTAGGCACAAAAGTTTCTCTCCGGAGTGTATAACTACAAGGATATTTTGCTCCTAGTAAAAATCAAACTCAGAATATTTCAAATCCATATGATTTGATCGCAAAACAACTCACCACTAGGCTATCATCCAAGTGATTTATCCTCGAGCTATAATAATTAATATCATCTATTGTACATATTGTATTGTTCTTTCTGTTTGTTTTGTCCACTTGATTCTAGCTGATGATGACGACGATAATAACAATGATGATTATATGATTAGCAAATGATCAATGCAAATAGGGATGTATCATGTATGGTTCTTCTAATATATTCCGAGTCATTGTCTTTCATTATTATATAATTAAGCAAAGACTAAGACCCAAATCATAAACCCTAGTCCTGGATTCAATCTAGAAGCAATACCGGATAGTGATTAAAAACATTAATGACCGCCAAAAGATAATACAATTCATCTGCTGGTGGAGTTAGTTGCCTAATAATTAACTAAGATTTGTGCCAACATCTTAACTTGGGAAGTAGTGACAATACCTAAAACAATACTAGAAATTCTGCACATAAAGGTCCACAATCCCAACTCTTTTATGGACTCATTACAACATAAAATAGATCTATATAGTGGGTGGTGGTGGTATTGACAGATCCTCCAAATTTTTTATAAGTCATTGATAGATCCTACAATGAAAGATAAACAATTCGGTAATCACAATTAGTAGAAAGATTAGAATTCCATGTTTATGGTGCATAAATTTCATTGATTTCAATACCTAACCAGCGCAAAAGGCCTCAAGAAATTTGAGGGGTCTATAATGTATATTGAAAGATTTTGAGTTCGATCCTCACTGAGAACAATATCTTTGAAACCATACGCTAGACTTTGACTTAATTTACTCTATCTTCATGTTATAAACTTTTGTCCACGCTGGCCTGAATGCCTGAGTTTTGGTCATTCCGTGAATATCAGATGTTCAAATGGTAAATTCGTATTGTGTTGTTTTTGGTTACCAAAAAAGAAATTATAAAAAATGATTGATTGTCATGAGAACTTAATTTATAAATCGCTAACGTCCTCCTCAACCTAATCTTAAAATGTTGTATTAAACTATAGTCTCTATTTTTTCTATGGATTAGTGGATGGATATTTTGAATTCATTATTTGAAAGAAAAAAAAGTGGGGTATGATTTTCTGAAATTGAGAACCTTATTTTATAAGTAACTCTTTAACAAATAATTTATTCGAATAAAAAAAATTAAATCAAGAAGGTGGGGAGATGATTAGGCCAAGTTCTAAATTAAATTAAGAGATTGGAAATCCTAACCCTAATTCCAAGTGAAATGGGCCCTTCAAAATTCGGCCTCCCTCACAAAGAGCTGCAATCATTGAAGACTGGAGTACTCAATGACCCAAATTCATGTTTAGCTTTTGATTTAAAAATTCAAATAAATAAATAAATAATTGGATTATATATGTTATTATATTAGGAAACGAGTAAGTGGTAAGTAATCACCAAATTAACAACTTTTTTGTAGACTAATTTATGGACTTGTGATTAGCTCTTTTTCCAATGGATCTTATTAGTCAAACAGTGCTGGCAATCTAATCGCGAATAACCAAAAAGGAGTTCAAGAGTTAGTGATACTAATTAATATAATCACTAATTAATTCCCTTAATCGCCTGCAAATCCAAGGTTTGGTTTGATAGGGGTTCGACTGTAATGTACACGCAAAGCAAATCCAAATGAAATCAACTTTTTGGATATAAGGTGCACCCAAGGGAGTCTCTTTCACACAGTCACACTTGTGTATATAAATAGAGAAGACGAAAAAAGACAAAAAAATATTTTAAGTGGCAATTAAGGAATAAAACAAATCAGAAAAAAACCCCTCAAACATCATTTTATTTTACAGTCTCATCAATTAAAAAAAGAAGAAAACTCTTACAACCAAACCCGATAACCATCCATGAAATCCTTACCCCACATTTGATTGGGGAGAATAAGGGGTGAGACAAGGGAACGAACTTTGTCAAAACTCATTCCCTTGTTTAATTTGTATAAAACATGGGCTCATGACCCCTATTCTCCCCCTGTGGAGAATAATATTTTTTAAAAAATGACAATTTTATCCTTCAATTAAAATTATATAAAATTATCAATTTATTAAAAAAAAGGGTAATATCATATTTTAATCTTTATTACAATTAATTCAAACAAAAATTCATATTCATTCTCGCATTAACCAAATATACAAAATTTTATATTTAACTCATTCATCCATCTCTATTCTCCATCTCTCAATAAACTCATACTCATCTCATCTCATACTTATTTTTTCCTTCAACCAAACGTCAGTTAGACTTTCTAGTTGTAGCATGAATGACTCGATCGTCAATTTATTGATACATAATGGCAGCTCACTGTCCAGGCCTCAACGTGACCTGCCCGCCATTTAGAATAAACGTGACACATGACCCAGTGTAAAACCCCCACCTAGTATTTATCTCATATTTTTATTTTTATTTATTTATTTTTTCATATGGGGAAAAAACATTTTCAAGTTTATCCTCAAATCAAACATGGGTGCAATGTGTTGGAAACAGCTTTTTGGTGCAGCCATATTGATGTTTGACCCTAGCTGTATACTTTGTTACGGTAGGCCTACAATATCAACAAAGCCATACTTCACATTCCATTCTCCATTGTAATTGGGTTCAATATATAATTATACGTACATTTTTACATTTATAAATAGATATCGAGTTCTATGATTTTCACTTGTTAAACAAAAGATATGTATATATTTGTAGTTTATTAAAAATCTCAACTCAAACACATTAATGTATCGTCCGTTCTGAGCTACGGATCTGTACGGATTTATTCTTCACGACTATTCTCGTCAATTCTTAGACTCATAAAATGCGTTGTTACATAAAAAGAGTTCCGCTTTTACTTACAAATCACTCGGTTGGATCATTTCAATCCAACGTGAAATATTAGCTAGTCTTCATATAGTTTTGTACCACTTGCACAATTACAATATCTGGTTATATTCCAAATTATGCACATATGTAAAATATATGCAGGGTTTTAATATTATTGGTGGAACAAGTGTCAAAATGGGAAATTTATTTTTTATTTTTTATTTTTTTTTTAATAAAATATTGAATTGTTTTTGTTTCCTATGGATAAAATATTGAGTTTGTGGAGGAAGGAATATGATGTCAAAGGGGTCCCAAGTTAAGGACAAGGGGTCTTACAAAAAAAAGGGTTTTATGCACAAGATATTGCAAGTGAATTGTACCCCTTAGAAAGCTAAAGTAGTTTCGTGGCTTGTTTTCTCCACATGCACTTCTATATCACTAATAAAGTTCCCTACTTCATTCTATCTTTTATTTATTTATCTATAAACAATACTTTAAAAATTGAAATATTCACACCTCATACGCTGCCCCATTCTCTCTTTTATTTATTTATATATCTATGTACAATATTTGAAATTTGAAATTTTTACACCTCATACGCCATAACCGTAGAGAATAATAAGTCTTTTAATAAAAAATAAAAACAATTTATAGAATGTCATTATATAAGCATGAACATGACATTAAATTACAAAAATTTGAGCATCATAGTTCATAATTCTTGGATTGCACCAAACACGCTGACTGACATGCTACTACTCCCACTTAAGGGTCACGCCCCCCAACTCACCGCTAGATCATATGCCCCGAGGGCATCATAGTTCATAATTCTTATTACATAGGAACATGACATTAAATTACAAAAATATGGAGTTTTGTGCAAATAGGTCACTATAAGATGGGGCTAATTGCAATTAGGTCACTCATCAGAAAAGACTTTAATTTTCATTACTCAATATTTCAATTCTCAGCAATTGGATCACTCCGGTCTAATTTCCCGATAACCAGAGCCGACGTGCATCGATATTAGTGATGTGGACATTCTGATGTGGCATTTGAGCTGCCGTGGCTTTACTTTTATTTTTTAAAAAAAAATATTTTCTGACTTGAATCTAGGATTTTTACTTTCTCTTTCTTCCCTTCACAGCAACCCATTTTACATTTATTCGATCTACAACTCCGACTCCAATTTCCTCCCAAATGCTCATAATAGCTCCTCCCAAGGCAATCACGCAAGGTCCATGGTATCCATTATCCATCGATTCAACCTCAATCATATTCCGTATAGAAGATTTTCAGATTAAAAAATTATGATCATCAAACACAAAAACCATATGTTTTTCTCTAATATTAATGTTGCCGACTCGAAATCTTGCTTTGACGAGAACTTTAGGTCGTTGGACTCCAGCTTTGAAGGTTCAATTTAGTCCGATGTGGACTCTTGCTTTGACAATCCCCAATCCGACCTTTGGGTTTTTCGATCTCTAGGTTTCCAATCTTGGGGTCCATCATCGTCACAACGACACAGGAAGAAGAATGAAGGAGGGGAGGAAAGATATGGTGGTTCTAACCTTTGAGTTTTCGTCATCATCACAATCTCGGGGTTCTGGGCTCTGGGTTTCGAATCTCTGAATTGTACGAGAAGGGAGAAAGAATGAAGAAAGGGGAGAAAGAGAGGGGTTTAATCGAGTGGTACAAATTTAGTCATGTGGTTTAATCGCGTGGTACAAATTTAATCGTGTCACTTTCTCTCTTAAAATAATTTTTTATCAAAAAAAATTAAAATTATATCATGTTAGCAAAATTGCCACATCATAACGTTCACACTATTAAAATCGGTGCACTCAGCTCCGGTCAGCGGAAAATTAGACGGTAGTGACCCAATTGCTCATAATTGAAACATTGAGTGATGAAAATTAAAGTCTTTTTTGATTAGTGATCTAATTATAATTTGCCCCATCTTACAGTGACCTATTTGCACAAAACCCTAAAAATGTGTGTATCATTGTTCATAATTCTTATTATTGAAATTACAAATTAATCATAATATTTTGAAATAAATATTATACGAGATTGATTAACCCATATTTAAAGTCCCTCCTAAAAAAACAAAAAAATAATATTGAGTTAAAAGCGCAAAATATATTATCATTAAAACTTGAAAGTAAAAAATAAAAATAATGCAAAATTTACAATTCTGCATAAGATATATCCAAAAAATATTTGGGAATACAGAAATATAAGAAAATTTGTATTGAAATTCACTTAGGGAGAAAGCAGAAACAATAACAACTTCATGCATTATAAGAAACAAATAAAATCGCATCAAATATACTAAAACTATGAATATGATAATTCTGAGAAAAATCATATAAAATTTATGTTTAAATAACTTTTTAAAAACTCTAACCTTATACTGCATCGGTCCCATAAAGATAAATATTACATCTTTGTTTACACAAATTAAAAGAATCTAATTAATGCAATGAAAAAATTAAATTTTACTTGTATACTTCCAAATATATCATTAATTAATGATTTTTTTATAGCTCAAATAGTCATAGAAAGATGTAAATGTTTGTAAGATAACGAAACACATTAAATGATAATATTTTAGGAATTTACTTAATTAATTAAATTTTAAAAAATGAAATTTGATTATAATTTAATACAGATAAATATAAAAAAATTGAAACTAGATTATAATTTAATACAAATAAATATAAAAAAATATTATTATCTTTACATGATGAAAAGAGTATTTATTTACCGTTACAATAATATACTAATTAGCCTAATCAAAGATTTTTGAAATTTGAAACAATAATGATTGATGACTAGTATTTACCTTAGCCCGAGGAAACGAAAGATTCGAGGAGGCCGTAGAATTGACTAATCTGAAAATACATTGGTAACCCTACATGTGGAAATGACCATTCGTCACTCTCTCTTTCTTCTCAGAAGCTCCACCTCGACACACGTGCCCTCTTGATTTTATCATTTTGACAAATCGCCGACCCACTTCCAACCTATCAAACTTCCTATTTTTTTAATATTTTTCTCAGAAATATTCCTTTGAATCTTCAACGTATATGAACAACTCTGGGATTAGGACGGGATTTAATAATCCGTCTTATACTCAATCCTGCTTTAGGCTACGAGATAAAATGTAAGTTGCGAGTTATGAAGCTCAATGACAAATGGAGACCACTCTCAACCTATCAAACTTCCTATTTTTTTAATATTTTTCTCAGAAATATTCCTTCGAATTTTCAACGTATATGAATAACTCTTGGATTGGGACGGGATCCAATAATCCGTCTTATACTCGATCCTGCTTTGGGCCATGAGATAAAATGTAAGTTACGAGTTATGCAGTCCAACAATAAGAGGAGGAGCTTTTAATGCCGTCCACCAAAGGAAGACCCATCAGCGCTAAACATAAGGGCGTGTCACTGGCGCGACTCGAACTCGAACATGAACACCAAAACACGCTAGCAGACGCACTACTACTCTTACTTGAAGGCCACACCCCATCTCACCACTGAGCCATATGCCCTGAGTGCGTACATAAACAACTCTTATTCATATTCATATGATAAAAAAGTTACATATGTTGCATGGATGCTAAACACATGTGATGATGTGAAAATAACCTGTTCGGCAGTTGGGTCGCCAGATCTGATAGTCAAGATTGATTTTTGAATTGATAATTAATTAAAATTTAAAAAATATATATATATTTTTAGGATTTTACCCCCATTTTCTAAAATATATAAGCATCACCCAATATGGGTTCTTGTAATATACATATACGGCTGATTCAATGAAATAATATTGAAGACTACATTACTGTATCTTACCCTGTTCTACACTATTGACTCCTTTCCTACTTCAGGGAGTGTATATGCTATCATTGGAACTAAGATATAATTCATAGCTTTTTAATATCAAATTATATTGTTGGCTACTTGACTTGGCGACAAAAAAATGGGAAACGATGGCTATATGAGAGTTGTTGTAATAAAATGCCAGTCTTGCAGAAGGGATAGGGGGCTGCAATTCATGTTTCCTATAATCATAAAAATCTTAAATCTTAGTCATTCATTTCAAATGGAATCATAAAAATCTTTAATCTTAGTCATTCATTCCAAATGGATGGTTGAGATACTTTTGGTTTATGGAATAGATAGGGAATAGGGAATAGGGAATGAGTCATTTTATTTCATTGTTTTGTGTATTAATTTTTGGACCCATTTCATTCCACATTCCGTCTCAATCTCTATTCTCATTCCACATTAAATGACTAAAATGTCCCTTTATTTTTAGATTTTTTATATATTAATTTTTTCACGTATTTTTTCCCTTTTTTTTGCAAATTTTTAAACATATAAAATAATAATGTAATAAGTAAAAAAAAAAATCCGTAAATGACATTGACATATCATTAGTAAAGAGTAAAATAGATAAAATACATATTTTATCCTCATTCCCAAAACAGTTTTCATGCATAATAAATGTAAAAATAAAAATCTCATTTTCGTCGACATTTTTATTTCCACTCAAATCATTCTACAACCAAACTATACCTTGATATTTTGTTTTTGAAATGAGAGGATGATAAATCATCAATTTCCTGGATGGTTAAAATCGAGTTAACTCTTAAACCACAATTAATAGACGGCCGAAGGTATATTTAATGTTACTATTTCGAAAGTGATGATGTCATGACGGTGAGGTGTGAACAACAAGGTCAAATCTAAAGTGACATTTTGACTGTTTACTGCCGCCATGAGACATCATCAATTTCCAACAAATGAATTGAGTTTTTTCTATTTTTCAATATATTATTTTTTAATAAATTAATTAAAAATATAACAATTAAATTATTTTTTTTACACAAATGATAATATATGTTGTCAACGGCGTGACTTTCATTAGCTTTTTATTAATCACGTTGTTGCTAGCTTTTAATTTTTTTACACTAGTCATGTTGTTGTGAACAACATGATTAGTGAAAAAAAAAACATTAGAAGCCTTATCTGCAGCACTAACATTCCAAGCCACCATTTTCTGGAACCTATCAATATATGCTAAATGGTTCTCGTGGTGCTCTATCCATCCAGCAGAAGACCCATCAAATCCCAAATGATGCTGATCGTGATGATTCGTATGACAGTTTGTTCTAGAGAATAATTGCTCTTCATTTTTATTGTTATTGTGTTGTTCTTGGTGGGCTTGTAAAACCATTGGTTCTTGCAAGGACTGAAGGGAAAGCCATCCTCGAGTCAGTGTTGTTGCGATGTTGGTGGTGAGTCTCGTCGTTGATGCACAACTCGATTTCCATGTCGGGAGCTTAGCAAGCTTGTCAATGGCTGCATTGGCCTTATTGATGAGCCAATCAACAACCTTGCTAGGCGAGTCGTAACCCAAACGATCTTGCACATCGTACAATTGGATGGTTGTGATGTTGGTGGTGAGTCTCATCGTTGATGCACAACTCAATTTCCATGTCGGGAGCTCGGCAAGCTTGTCAATGGCTACCTTGGCCTTATTGATGAGCCAATCAACAACCTTGCTAGGTCAGTCGTAACCCAGACAATCTTGCACATCGTACAATTGGATGGTTGTGGGCGTCGAGAGCCGCACATGGTGGTCTCCATGTCCCATGACAGTACAAACCTTACTTTCAATAGCATGATTTAAAAAAAAAAAAACTAGTTACGCTGTTGTGAACAGCGTGACTAAGAAAAGACTAATGAAAATCACGCTGTCTACAACATCGTGTATTGTCATTTGTATAAAAAAATAATTCAGTTGTTAAATTTTTATATATCTATTAATTAATTTATTAAAAAATAATATTCCTGATTTCTTTTTTAACCAAAAGTCTTCTTATTTACAGATCGTTTGCTTCCAATCGTAATCAAAACAACTTTCACATGATTAGCAAGTTGAGATGACCCATAACACCCCACATTTATGATTTATGATAAACACCACATAATTAAACCAATTAAACTAACTAATTTAAGTAATTAAAACCATCATCACCCAATCATGCACAATTTAGTCTTCATCAATCAATGACAAATATATATATATATTTTTTTTTCTTTTTCTTTTTCCCTCTCTACTCTCTCCGTCATAAAATTATTATCACCGCATAATTAAACCAATTAAATTATTATTATCATTATTATTTTATCGTGAAACTGTTTGCTGCTTTTTTTTACAAGCAGACAGTGGCCATTGATTGGACGAACCGATGAGCCAAAGGAACTAAGTCCTCAATGTGATGATTTAAACGAATTGAAAAATTATGTGTCTGACGTCTAGGAATCAAAAGATTATACAAGCTAAGAGGACCTAAAATAGCTTTAGATTATTAATTAAACCGAAAATAACATTACTAACCCTTGAAACTTTGATTGCATTGAGAATTGAAAATTTTGAAGGAAATAATTGACATTATCATTGAATGAAAATTTGAACGTGGAAATATGTACGCATAAGTAATAAACTAAAAATAAGAACAAAGATGACTCAAATCTACTGCAAAAAGATTGTGTTTTTGCTTGAAGTATTGTTTTGGATTGAATTTTGCAAGAGCTTCTTTTCTTGCCCTTGTTTTGCTTTTATTGATGTCAATATGAAGAACAAATGGTCATTTCCCATATTATTCTAGCCATACTCCTCCTTTATCGATCATCTTGTATCTCCATTTATTACACTTTTCACTCTTATTATAAGCTGCCATCATGCATCACCATTCTCTCCACTTTTAATTGTCATAAACCTAAAATTTTTCATCATTTAGAACATGATTGCTTGAATATCTCTTGATTTGCAATTCATTGCCCATTAATTTTGGTGTTTTACGCCTCAACTCCTCTACTCCTCAAAAGACCCAGTTAACTTCCTTTCTATCTTGGTGTCTAATTAATCACTCGATCTCTCAATTATTTTTTGTCACGTGTCATGCCTGTGTCTTTCAAGTTTCAAACTTTGATTGCATTGGATAGTCATGATTTTACTTTAACAATCCAATACTTCCTTGAATCTCCATATAAGAGGTCTAATGGGTCAAGCCCATTTGCCAAATTTTAATGTAAACATTAACCTCTCCCAGCAAGCCCTTTGTATCCACCACAGCATAACTCGTGCATCGCACGCTCGAAAGTTTATCAAGAGTTCGTTTGGATCAGAGTATGTTGATAGAGTATAAGGTTTCGTAAAATATAAAAGCTAAAAGTGTCTGAGAATATGGGGACAAAATATAAGCTCTTATACTCTGAAACAAACGGATGCCAAATGTTAACGATAAAATTCAAAACCAGAGTACCAGACTCATAAAATGTCTGGCCGCTTGAAATTAAACCAATTAAATTAATTGAACCAACTAATTAAGTAATTAAACTACCACCCAATCATGCACAATTTAGTCTTCATCAATCAATGACAAATTCATAATCTCTCCTCTCTCCATTATAACATCTCCCCCAGATCCTTTCCTCAGCTTTAATAGCCTTCTCTCTCTCTCTCTCTCTCTCCCCCTCCCTCTGACTCCATAAACAACAGTACCACCAGCTTTTTTAAGCTCTATCTGGCTCACTCAGTAAATGCAAAGCCGTTAAAAGCCGTCGTTCCCGCTGTTTTGCTGGTCTCGAGGTAGACTCTAATAATACATATTAAAGAACACCAAACAAAGACTAATCAGTAGTAGTCGACGAAAATGCTTGAAACCGTGAAATACCTAATTGGCTCGGCTGGAGCAAGTGGTTACGGCTCCAAATCCACAGCAGACGAAGTCACGGAACACTGCGGGGATCTCAGCTCTATAACCGCCGTAATCACTGGTGAGTTTGATGAATTAAGCGACGCCGTAGTTTCGTGCGTGTAGATATGTCGGATTGGCCTTTTGTGACTTGTTTTGAGTGGCTAAACAATTGACAGGTGCGACGTCAGGGATTGGCGAGGAGACGGCGCGAGTTCTGGCGAAGAGAGGGGCGCGGCTTGTTTTGCCGGCTCGAAGCCTCAAAGCAGCAGAGGAAGCCAGGGCGCGTATTGTCTCTGAGTTTCCAAACTCGAAGATCGTCATCATGGCGCTGGATTTGAGCTCACTGAGTTCGGTTCGTGCCTTCGTTAAGGAGTTCGAGTCCCGTGATTTGCCTCTCAACATCCTCATGTAATAAAATTTTTGAATTTCTTTCTCGAGCACTTTCTGTTTGGTTCCCGATATAATCGAAGGATTAATTTACTTTTCTGATTGATTTTGTTTATATGAACAGAAACAATGCGGGGAAGTTTGCGCACGAGCACGCCATATCTGAGGACGGGATAGAGATGACCTTCGCAACGAACTATCTTGGTCATTTTCTGTTAACGAATCTGTTACTTAATAGGATGGTCGAAACGGCAAGAGAGAGTGGCGTTCAGGGCCGAATCGTGAACGTTTCGTCCAGCATCCACGGCTGGTTTTCTGGCGATATGTTCCGATATCTCGCCCAGATTTCCCGAAACAAATGGTAGGCGGACGTGCCTCTCAGTTCCTGTGCTACGTATTAGAGAATTCTTAGAAGTTTTTTTTTAAAAAAAATTATTTTATTTTGTGGCAGTCAGTACGATCCGACACGTGCGTATGCTCTCTCGAAGCTCGCTAATGTTCTGCACACCAAGGAGCTTGATCGGAGACTCCAGGTGTGACGATTTGATTCTAATTTTTTAATTATAATTTTCAATCCAAAAAAAGGAGAAAAAAGGGAAATTTGTTGTTTTCTTCTTGGGTTCACGTACTTCTCACAAGATTTTTTTTAATAAAATATTGTAAATGGATCATAATATGCAGGAGATGGAAGCAAATATAACAGTAAATTGTGTTCATCCTGGAATTGTTAGAACCAGACTCACCAGAGAACGCGAAGGTCTAGTCACAGATATGGCGTTTCTCTTCGCATCCAAGCTTTTGAAGACAATCCCTCAGGTAATATAACACATAATACCCATCCATTTATTAGGATTAAATTTTTCAGGGTCAAATTGTATTTATTCGAAACATTTTTAAGTTCGATTCGCAATACTATTGTTCGTTAATACTATTGTTCGTTGAGCGTTGGCTTGATTTGTCATATCGTCAAGTTAGAAACTAATATGCACGAGGCATGACAGCCTGAATTTTGTTTCATATCTGATTTTTATAAAATAAATTTATATGATATCGATCTCAATTATTCGGAAAATATATGTTGATAATTTTGTTTGATGAGTGTTTTATTTGTGTTAATGTAGGCTGCTGCAACGACATGTTACGTGGCCACTCAGCCAAGACTAATAAATGTGTCCGGGAAGTACTTCGCGGATTGCAACGAAGCTTGGACGTCCAAAATGGGATCCAACTCAGCCGAAGCAGCTCGGTTATGGTCTGCCTCAGATGCCATGACTTCTACCACCACTGCCAGAGCCAAAAAAATCCAATTCAACTTTTGAGTCCCAGATATCTTATATAGTTTAATTAGGTACTTATATATATATATATATATATATATATATATGGATAAAGTGAAAATATTTCGAGAAATGCAACCCAGTGTGAAAGAGGAATGCAGAGTGATATATACAGATAGATTTAGAGTACCTATGTAGTGATTAGAAGATAATTAAGTACATATAATTAATATTATATATTGTTCTTAGCATTTTTGATAAACAATGATTATCTATTAGGTCAAATATGTTTTTTATTTTATTACAATAATAAATTATCTACTTTAGCTTATATAATCTCGAATACTTCGATCGTGAATAAGAAAAATTGTATTTTTCAACTCAAAGGACTCATCCTATTTTTTGAATGATTTGATCATGGTTAAAGCTAGCTATTATAATTTATAGTGTATTTGATTGAATATGAAGATCCCTGAAAGCCCTAATCCCCGAAATTTAATATATGGGTTTTAAGTAAAAATATACTCCATATAAGAAAACATGTGGTGGGTTTGTGGAATCTGATGGTTGGTTTCTGAGCAGTATCTTTTGGAGTTGTAATGGAGGTCAATGGGGCCTACTAACATGCGCCAAGGGATCAAGGGGTTGGAAGGGAACATGCTTTTAAGCAAAGAAAAATTCAATGCCAAATATGTGTTGCCCAATTAATTAATTAATAAGGGGGTCCTGAGACAAAGATACCAAGTTAGAGCAAAAAAAAAATAAAAAAATTCAGAAGTTGCCTTAAATTAGGGCAACCAACACATCAATGCATATGGACATACAAATTGAGTTGATCTAAGACCATTAAATTTTCAGTCAGTTGGCAGAAACCCTAGTTTCTAGAGTGACCATTCCATATTTATGGATGTATTAAGGTACATTTTGTCTTATCAAAAAAAATTGGTACAATTGCGTGTTTTTTGTTTTTAAGTTTAAATCGGTGTTTGATATAACGTAAGTTTTAATAACCTATAAGCTATAAAACGTATATTATTTGTTTATAAGGAAGAGCGAACATAAGTGGAATTCATGAATTTCTCTAAATATATAGTGCATTGCCCTATTTACATGTTCAGTCATTTATTGAGTATAGTTTGATCTTGAAAATAGATCATGTGATAGTTATATATATGCAGAGAAAAATAAGCCGTGCGACTTCAAGAGTTTATCCTGACCAAAATAATACATTTGTGATCAACTTATCATATTGTCAATTGTGAAATTTTTGTATGCAGATTCGAGAGCCTAAGTTTACATCAGTATCGAATGTTTATTTAAAAGGTAAATGTATAATGTCATTTTTTATTTAAAAAAAGAATACTTCATAATTTGTTTATGGTCCATGAATGAGAAGGCTGGGGACATTATTTGGGTCACACATCTCACTCTCATGCACATGCAAACTGTGCATGCGTCAACCCATATCTATAACCGATAGGATAATCCTATATCTCCCGATGATGTTGAAGATAAGGGTCTCCGTGTCCTCGACTTCCTAAAAGTCAAAAAGTAAAAGTCAGGATCACCACACGTATCTCTCTCTATTGCTCTTTATGAGCTTATTTGATTAATTTGATGCAAGCTTGATTAATTACTTATACATATGAATGGGCCGGGTTTAAGAATTATATTGACGGGCCGACCATTGAACATGCAGTTGGCCTTTAGGAATTGATATAGGGGCCGATTCAAGCCTGCATTTTTGGGCTCATATCTTCCGAGCAAAAGAAAGAGAGAACTTTCTGCAAAGCCCAGTATCCAAATGGACTAAACCCTACCTTCCCCAAAACGGCAAAACCTCAAACCACAGGGTACAGACTACACCACCACTCCGAGCAATGATAAGAGCGTCTCCAACGGGGGAGTTGTAGATGGGGCTGTATCTCATGTAAGTGTCAAAATTCAACCCAACTTTACCTCTTTTTAGCTCCAACAGGAGTTATATTTGAAGTTGTATTATACAACTTATCAAGCTGCCATGGAATCCCAATGGCTAGTGCGCACAGAACGGTAATTCTTTGACTCTATGACCTATATATGTTCTTGTGCTTAATTTTCAGATTATTATGGGTTTTATTTGGGAGGGAATAAATACATCTCCTATTTTACTCCCTCCTCCTATATTGTCAACGCACACATTTCTATGAGATAATTTTTTTTTACACTTTATTGAGTTGGTCTTTTAAGCCAAACAAGAATTGCAAGCAATGTCGGTCCACATTTGCTATTAATTTTATATTATAGTAATGAAATTGGGGAAAAATATATCGCAAGTGAAAAGTTTATACAATCTGTGTTGTGTTTGAAAAAAATAAACTGCATCCATAATTATTTATTTTTTTAATCAAGCACACAAACAAATGCGTTTAAAGAAAACATAGACCGCACTGACTACATATCATTAAAACATTCAACCGTATTTATAGTCATGTGTCTCCACATTTTGCCTCATAAAACAATGTCCAAGATGCCAGATGAATCTTTTGCAGCTATCGAATAACAGCTCAATCATTGATAGTGTCATTCTCGGCCCACAATTTTTCAAATTAAGCTTGTTGGGTTAGTAAGGACATTTTGTGGACTACATTATTCAACTCCTTGTTCTCGAACACGGTGTTGAAATTACTGGCCAGATGTCTGATACAAAAACGGTGAAAATCCAGTGGCTCTTGCCAACCAAGATGAGGATATTTCATGGCATTGATGATGTCGATATTTCTATTAGAAATGATAAATAAACCTTAGCGATATGTGGCTTTGTCTCATAGCCATAAACCAGCTCCATGAAGAGTTTGACTCCCCTCTGTGACTTTCTCTCTCTTCAATCCTATATGATTTCTAATGGTGTATTTGTGGGACTTGCATTTTATATATATAGATATGAATATGGATTTGTTATTGGTTCTGGGCCTTAAAATCCAGTTTAGAACAACATGACGTTCATAGCCAGCGTTGGACATGCCCATGCCCAGCCCAACAAATGAGGGAAGCCCATTAGTATGTTATAAGGCCCATTACTATTTGACTGCAACTAAAGTTTTCGATTCCGATATTGCCTTGCACATTACGACAAGGGGTGATGATCTCAGTTTCTCTCACCAGAGTCTTGAACCCCAGGCGCTTCATTTCCCCTTTAAACAAAACCTTCCGTCTCCCTCTAATGGCCGCTACTAGCAACGCACCAATTAGGGTTTCTTCTCCTCCTTATACTACTGGGTCACCTGGCGACGCACCCACGAAGCGCGTGGGAACCCACAACGGCAGCTTCCACTGCGACGAGGCCCTTGGCTGCTTCATGATTCGCCTCACTGACAAGTTCTCTGAAGCTGAAATAGTACGCACTCGTGATGCACAGGTTGGTTTTCTTTCCTTGCCTTAAAAAATTGTAGGAAAATTGAAGGAAATGGAGCTCCATAGGTAGTGGGTAGGATGCTGGGTGACTATTGAAATGGAACGTTATAGTTACGTCCCTCTCTTTTTTTCTTTTGTCTGTTTGGTTGCTGCAAAATTCAAGTATTAGATGAGAAATGTGGGTGGGTGTTTGGAATTGCTCGTTGAAGGATTTGACTGGATGCTATTTATTTGAACTTAGTTGAAAAGTAGAGCTACTAGGTTAGTTTAGACTTTAAATTCGTAAAAATATAAAATTTCAGAAATCCACACACACATCTAGAATCCTAGATTATTTTCCCCCTTACTGTTGGCTGAATTGGGAGGTTGTTGGGTTTTAAGTTTTAATTATTTCTTATGGTTCTGCTGAGACGATCAGAGCTCCTTTCGTTTTTTTTCCCCTCTCAAATGAGTTTTGAAGTTGGTCTGTAATTTATTTGAGGTTACAGGTTCTAGAGGGTCTTGATGCTGTTCTTGATGTGGGAGGTGTATATGACCCAAGTCATGATCGATATGACCATCACCAAAAAGGGTTCGAGGAGGTGTTTGGACATGGATTTTCGACCAAGCTCAGTAGTGCCGGCCTTGTTTATAAGGTATGCCTCTTTCGGAACTAAAAAAATATGGTTCTCTCTCCCTCCCCTTTCCGCTGCCTCTCCTTCAAGTATGAATTTTTCACTTCTCTTCTCTTTCCTATCTTTAGCATTTTGGGAAGCAGATAATAGCAAAGGAGCTCAGAGTAGATGAAGAGCATCCAGATGTGCATTGTTTATTTTTGGCTATTTACAAGAGCTTCATGGAGGTATTCATTCTTCTTCAAGTTGTTTTATGCTTTAATCTTATTTTTAAAGAGTTTTATGGCTCCTCTGCATTCGATGGCGCTAACAGCTATAAGCCTGTTGCATGTTGTCTTCACTCTGCTTCGAGAAGCTAATAAGTTCTGGATGATGGATGGTCTTGCACTTGTTGTTAGATTTTCTCTTCATTGAGCATGTTACTCGTGTTTTAACTTATGAATGCATCTTGATGCATTTTTATCTCTAATTGTGTTACAAACATCCGCATGTTTTTAGAATTATGATCAATATGGCTGTGTGGTTTTCACCAAATGTTATCACTAGAGCTATGTGTTTGCTTCCATAGTTTCGAGGTTTCTGCTAGGACTTATGATTCATGAATGGCCCGGAAGCAGCCTGATGTCATTATCATGTTTTTTTTTCCATATTTTAGTTAGTTGTCTCATTTTCATATGATTCATTGTGCTAACATTATAATTTACTTGTGTTAGGCAATTGATGCTGTTGACAATGGAATTAATCGGTATGACACAGACCAGCCTCCAAGGTACGTAAATAATACCCATTTGTCTGCCAGGGTAGGGAGATTAAATTTGGACTGGATAGATCCTGATCAATCAGCTGAGAAGGAGAATGAGGCTTTTACACGAGCAATGGTACTGGCTGGCAGTGAGTTTTTAGACGTGAGTTTCTTTTTAAAGTTGAATTATGTCATTTTCTTCTTCATTTTTGAATATATTGATCTTATTCAACATGATAGAAAATGCATGTCATTGGGCTTTTTCCCCTTTTCCTGATGGCAACTTAATTTGAAGTTTCTATGATATTAACCCTCCTTTTCTGTTTCATTTTCAGAATGTTAGATACCATGCGAAATCATGGTTACCAGCAAGGTCAATTGTAATGGAATGTCTTGCGGCAAGATTTGATATTGATCCTAGTGGAGAAATTATGGTTTTGACTAGATCTTGCCCTGTAAGTAGGCAGTGCTTATCTTCTTATCATTTTACATTGTTTTGTTCATTTCGTATGTCAGCAAAGTCTTGGAAGTCACTTCAGATGATGTTTTCCCATTTCTTTTTCTCTCTTCTGCATGTGTTAGTCGTTTTATAGCTCAGTTCCTCAATTTACATGGGTACCATTGTTTTGTTGTAAAATTCAGTAGTAAAAATTAGGTTGAAGGATTTTTGAAAGCTTGTATAACTCTAATATTAATTGAAAGATTCTGAATATGGTTTTTCTGGCTTTACAGTGGAAGCTTCACTTGTTTGAGCTTGAGGTGGAGCTGAAGATTGACCCTCCCATTAAATATGTTCTTTATCAGGTAAATATTTTTTCTCCTTTCTCCCTATAAATGGAAGGTGCCACATTTAGCTGCTTCCTGAGTTTTTTTTTGGATGTCATTTACTTTTCTGTAGATCAAATGCAGGAGTATTTGTCCACAAATTTGAATCTCAGTAAAATAAAGTTATTCTTTCGTGTAACAATTAATTCATCATGAATTATACTCCTTGGATGGGCTTGGCATCTAGAAATTTCGGTGTTCTAGCTCTGCTTGGCTCGGGGAAATATCTTGTTGAAATACCTTCCTGAGACACCAGTCCTCTTTTCTCTTCAAAATTCTTAGACAATTTGGAGTGAAACAATGTCGTAGTTTGATGTGGCTCCATTGAATGGGTTTGAGTGCTCTGTTTTTTGTTTTTGGTTGATAAAAGTTATACATTGATGAGCTCGATATTATATGCAGGATGACAGGAGCAAGCATTGGCGAGTACAGGCTGTAGCAGTATCCTTTGATAGATTTGAAAGTCGGAAGCCTCTACCTGCTCAATGGCGGGGTCTAAGGGACGATGAACTATCAAAACATTCGGGAATTTCCGGTTGTGTTTTTGTTCACAGTAGTGGGTTTATTGGCGGAAACCAAAGTTTCGACGGGGCATTGACAATGGCAAAATCAGCTTTGATGCTCTAACCACAGAAAAACAGCGATTCAATTGCCATAGTTACAATTCGAGATATTACTCAAGATGTTTTAGCAGCATCTGGACTAATTGTTTCTACTCATTTTTGCAACTTTCTAAGGTTCTTGATTTATAGGAAGTGATGTTTTGTGAATCAATATCCTCTGAACCATTTTTTATGGTGTAAAAGTACTTTGCTTTATGGTTATTGTCCAATGCAATGCAGATATATTTTGATCTTAATGAATGGTATGACTTGTTTTGTGCGTAGTGTACTTGTCTTTAGTAGATCATCTCTTCTGGGATTTTTCATGAATTTCGAAGTCTTCAATGGATATTGAAGGGAAGGTGATAGTCTAGTAAGTGAATCTATTTCTTATTTTCATTAGATCCTTCACTAATGACTTTATGATTAAGAAAAACTTGTATTCTAATTTTTAAAATTTATGAATGTGTTTTGATAGAAAATTATGAGTTTAACAGTATTTTTTTTTATTTTAAACAAAAATCAAATGAAATGTTAAAAAAATGAAAACTATAGATCGTATAATGTAAATTTACAAAATTATTTTTTCACATTTTATTTAATTTTTATTTAGTACAAAAATATATCAATAAATTCCAATCTCGATTAAAATACTTCTATGGTTTTTAAAAATTAAAATAATGCCTTTTCTTGCCATTTTGTCATTAGAACGAATCGCTGTAAATTCTTTAAAGTAGAGCCTGGCCACCCCCGCTCAAGCATTTGTCGCCATCGAGAGCTCAATACCTGAGGTGTACGTGACAGAGCATGCTCTCTCACAACTTTATCAGCAAAAACCCCTCAAGTTTCTCACCAGTCCGAAGTCCAAATTCAGGACTACTTGATATGGCAACTATCACCTCCCGCGCAACCACCGCCATCGCCGCCGCTTCTTTCAGAAAATCCATCTACAAAAGCCTTCCATTCTCCAAATCCATGCTGTCTTTCGATACCACCAGAACCGCCACCGCTACCTTCGAAACACTGACTGCCCTCAATTCCTCCGCCTCGGATCTCTCTCCCATCGAAAGTACCACCTCCAAAGCCAGCACCAACGAGAACCTCAAATCCCGCCTGAACGATGGCGAGACCTTATACGGCCTATTTCTCCTCTCCTTCTCCCCGACCCTCGCCGAGATTGCTGGTCTATCCGGCTACGATTTCGTCGTCGTAGACATGGAGCACGGTCCCGGTGGCATCGCCGAAGCGCTCAACTGCCTCCGCGCCCTCGCCGCCGTCAATACACCTGCGATCCTCCGCCTACCCGAGAGCGATCCAACTTGGGCTAAGAAGGCCCTCGATCTTGGCCCGCAGGGCCTAATGTTTCCAATGATCGAAAGCCCAAAAGAAGCCAAGAAGGCCGTCTCCTATTGCCGGTTCCCCCCCAATGGAATCCGAGGCTCAGCCCATACAGTTGTCAGGGCCTCCAGTTACGGAATAGACGAGGGTTATCTGAGTCATTGCGAGGACGAGCTGTTGATAATGTGCCAGGTGGAGTCAGCGGAGGGTGTGAAGAAAGCAGCGGAGATCGCAGCCATTGATGGAGTTGACTGCGTACAAATGGGACCGTTGGATTTGAGTGCGAGTATGGGGTACTTGTGGGACCCCGGGCACAAGAAGGTTAGGGGTATGTTAAGAGAAGCTGAGAAGGCCGTGTTAGAGTCAAATCCTGGTGGTGGTGGGGCGTACTTGTGTGGGTTCGCTATGCCTCATGATGGGGCGGTGGATCTTAGGACACGTGGATATCATATGGTTTCTGGTGCCGTTGATGTGGGGTTGTTTCGGGATGCGGCTGTGATGGATGTGGCAAGATTTAAGGAGAGCTTGAAGGACGGCTCAGATGATGAGAGGGATAATCTTGAGGATGGTGATGAGTACTGGAGTGAGTGAGTTTTGTTTTTGTCAGACTTTTTTAATGCTCATCTGCGAAAAGGGTTTTACGTACATGGATGGGATGAGATGAGATGGGATGGGATGAGATGAGTAGCGCTGTATTCAGATCAAATGTACCTACCTGTCCTGGCTACCTGCACAGATGAGTTGTTTCTGTAAAATAATTTAAGGAAATGGTGTTTGCATCTCTAAAATGGGTTATTTACATGAATGACATTTTCGAAAATCGAAAACTCCAAATATAACTTATTTTTTTTAAAAACAAAATAAATGGCATGTTTTTGCCTTTTTTAAAACTTAAATATTCTTGAGTGGTCAAGCACTTCGAAAATACTTTGGTCATACATTATTTTATTATGTGGTGGAGCTATCACTTTGGTTGGACGTAATTTTATTATGTGGTGGAGTATTTTGTTGAAAAAAAATCTCTCATGTAATTACATGAGTCTTCTATTCGTTTATGGACAATGAAAAAGATTTTGAAGACCAACAACTTTCTACGAATAAAATTATGCGAGGATATTGATGTTCATGGAAAGAGTGAGTCAACCTCTCAGTGTTTTGATGCCCCATCATTTCCCTTCACGTCAAGTTTCATGTTTGATTTGAATCAATAGGAAGTGTTTGTCTCCAAAATCTTTTTGATTTCTAGAAAACAAAAAGAAGAACAATCACGCAAATTGCGTGAGGATTCTTTTTAAAAAAACTTGACCACATAAATAAAGAAATGCTCGATCAAATCACCAAGTCATACAAAATGCTCGACCACATAAATAAATAAATGATCGCCCAGATCACCACGTAATATAGAAATGTCCGAACACATAAATAAAGAAATGTTCGACAAGATCACCACATAATATATAAAACTCGGCCACATAAAACAAATGCTCTACCAAATCACCACATAAAGGACATTAACTAGTAACTACACTTTGACTAAACAACACTGTGAATCTTCTCCATTAAAACACGTGCATGCGAGATTAGTGACCTCAATATAGACGAAAGACGTTCTCTCTGGGGTATATGAATGTATTAATGTTGTGAGTCCACCTCCTGAAGAATGATGTTTATATAGCATGAGAAAGAAGCAGATTCGTTGTTATTGAGAAGTGGGATGAACATAAGAAGTTAATGAGAAGTGTGAAAAAGATTTTGAGAAGTGGGAAGAAGTTATTGCGAATTGAAAAAAATGAAACTTCTTCTCTTTAATGTTTTTTAGTCTTCTAACTGAAAAAGCAGGTCATTTTGCTTTTCAAAAAATAGGTCATATCTATAGTTTTGATTTTCGAGTAGGTCATTTTTACAAATTTTCTCTCTCAAAATTGATATTTTCACCCTCAATAATTGAAATCAATTATAAAAATACTAGATTTTTTAAATTTCATGTGACTTGATATTAAATTATTTTAATTTGCGTGTGAAAAAGATATTTGATTCCTACCCGAAAAGTGATTTTCACACTCTTTCAAAATGGAGTGTTCGGTGGCCGGGGCTGTTGTATTTTTTTTTTACAGCATCCCCATTGTAATAGGTTTTAACTTTTACGTGTGTTTGAAACCAATTATTTTATTTTTTAATATTAAAAAATGCATTAGTATCATTTGTAATGAATCTAACATTATATTTTTTATTCAAAATAAAACTCAATGATCCCAATCAAGACATGAAATATTTTGAGTATATATCCAACGGTGAGAAATTTATGTGTTTGAACGGTAATCACTATGCATATAAGGATTCCCCCTTCCAATAGGGATTGGGTTTGAATCCTCTCATCCCTAATTCTCTTGAATAAAAAAAAAAAAAAACTACGCCACTATTGGTGTCATGTCTCGTGGCTAAATTTATATTCATATTACTTTCTGATAAATAAAGTTGCTACTGTTGATTATTGAAAGTGGTAACAATCTTATAAATTATCACTCTGTTTTACATGTTAATATTATATTTTTCCATTTAACAAGTTAATCTTAATTTTTTTTTTGCATGAACATAGTTAATATTAATTGTTTACCAAATGATTTACCGGCTAATCATTGTTTATAAATCTACAACAAGATATGCGTCGTAACCGAAAATTTTCGTAGACGATGTTCACTTTGAGCAGGACATTAATATATAATTAACATTGACCAAATTAACAAAAAAGACTTCATTCCAATAATCAATAATATTCCATTTGTTTGGAGAAAAATCAACCTCTTGAAAATATTTTCATAACTTTGTGATATTTGGAGATAAAAAAACAAAATTAGTCAAACAAAATTTATAATAAATCAACTCAAAATAAAGGTTCGAAAATGGATAGCAACTTATCTTATTCTCCTTGAAAAATTGCTTCGCCATAGCATTAAAATCTTTTTAAACAATTTTTTTGGTCAATATATGTATATATGAGAACAACAATGGAGTGAATTAAAATTGTATATTTTATACATAATATTGTATATATTAATTCTTCTATGATTGACTATGAAGTCCTAAAATGAAGTTTTAAAATGAGGTTTTAACTTTTGGGGTCCAATTTTTTTTTTAAATCTGAAAAAATTATAATTATATTTCAATAGGTTTTACAAATCCAATGATATATCTTTTGTTTTCAAAATGAAAATCAATTTCATTGTGATTGAAACATCGACGGTTTTCAGTTTACAACGGTCTAGAATTGTCATGTATTTTTCGTGTTGATATTTTTGTTTTGAATAAGAAATATATCATTATATTCATAAACCCAATCAAAATATAAATATAATTTTTTCAATCTTTTAAAAAATAATGTGAACTCTAAAATAATTGACCCCAAAAGTTAGAGCCTCATTTTAGAATTTTATAAGAGAATTCATAATATATATATATATATATATATATATATATATATATATTAGACTTTAATGATTAAACTAACAATTTTTTTTGGTTGAATGTACATGGTACATATGGGACCCAAAGAAACAATTTAAGGTCAATAAATTGCACCAAATAATACTTTTTACACATATTTATATATACAAATATAAGACATTAATTAAAAAATATAAGTTTTAACCAGTCTTTGTTATTGTAATTGTGGATATACTCTATTATAGAGTGTACTGAATATATTGTGTACGTGAGTATGAAAATATATTCAACATGTACCATAAATATACCCACGTATATAGTGGAATAAAATATTGTTGGATGTGTTTTTATATAAAAGACATACTAGAATTTGGTATTTGATTCTCATCTTGACATATATTATCATTATTTGGCAATAATATATGTATACTAGCGCTCAACCCCGCGTTGCTGCGGGTATGATATTCTTTTTGGATATAACAAATCCAATGAAGATATCACAATATATGATAAAACATAACAATTAACAGAAATAATAACCCCTTTTTTATATAATCTGCTTGTTTCTTGATTTGTATAATTGTTTGTTTTCTAAATATAACTTTAAATTTTATCAAAAGCAAGAAAAATAGAAGTAGCCAAACGCGCAAAGTAGCCAACAATTATGTATCATCATTATTCACAATTGAACTTCACTTCGGTTATTGCATAATCATATAGTTGAAGTATCCAGAGACACACCTCCTTAATTGTTTGCTGATGTTTGTGCTATTGGTGCTCACTACTCAACTTTTGTGCTCATTTCATCAGAGGAATATTGGTCCCACCAACACACTGCGCAAAAGCCATAACATAGACAACAATTGACATTGTACAAACATATATACATGTCATGTAGGATGATAGTTCAATGTTTGTAAATATGAATGAAACTAAAACTAACGCCCCTGTAATGGTTTTGTTTAGGTCAAAATAAAAAAATTCAACTTCACAGACATTTTAAACAGTTGACCCTTTCTGCCACATCTGGAACAAAACAAAGGCTTTAAACGTACATAAATCAGACTAAAGCATGTTTAACACTACCAACAACAACAAAAGAACTCATCCTTTTTCATTTCTTTTTTTCTTCTTCAAATAACAAATGTAGATAAGTGTCTCCAAATATTAAGCTCAAAATTTTGAGAGAATTAACGAACAGAAGATCAGTATGATAGAGTAGAGTGTTCATACCTGAGTATAAGCATAAACACCAGCCTCTATGGCTCCTACTACAGTTCCTCTCTTCATAAAATTTCCATCTCTGTAAATTTAAAAGCAATGGAATCTGAGTAGATAATTCCAAGTTCATAACCTGTACAACAGAAGAATAAAAAGAAGAAATTTCAGAGATGCATCCATAAGCAAAAGAATTTATTTAATAGATAGCCAACAAAGCTCAAGTTAGTGCACTACCTCCTGCGAATTCAACTGGTGAAGATACATAATAATAGACCTCAGTGAGTTACCATGAGCAACAACCATCACACTTTTCCTAGATTGAAGTTGAAGGAAAATGGTATAAAATTTGCATTTGACATGCCCACTCACCCTCCCACAGATACTAAATTACGAACACAAAATAAAAGAGTATAAAGATATTTTATAGCAGGTTATTCAAGGGATGCCACCTCAAACTCTGTCGAATTTTATTGTCTTCGGTGCTGGATCTATAAAGTATTTAAGTAACTAATTGAAAGTAGTTGTACCTGTATTCTTTTAACCCTGCACAATCAACATTAAAACCCCATGCAAAGGCATATCTTAATAAACATATCAATCTTAATTGAAAGTGCAATTACCTTGTATTTTAGTGTTGGAAAATTGTCATAACTAATAAGCATCAACATTAAGCAAACTCATCTGGATGACAAACAAAAAGTTGAGCTGCAGTTTTTTGATGAAAATATATTTGGTTAGTATGTATATATATATATATATATATATATACATATCTATGGTTTTGTATGAATATACATATATCAGTGTGTGTGTTTATACATGAAGTCCTTTTATGTGTTTATACATGAAGTCCTTTTATGTCCTTCCAGTGACCAGCTACCCAGTTTGACAATCATGGAAATAATAGAAACTCTAGAAGTAAAAAATGTTGAAAGCGGGAAAAAAATCAAGAGCTTGAATCTATCAAGGAACAAATGGATGATCTATTCTCCACCATCATAAGAGCAATCAAATATTTCAGAAATTATATCCCATAACCTAAAGTTACTAAAACAAATTATCTGACTAAGAAAAATATTTTATTCAAAGAAATTTTATAGCAGGTTATTCAAGGGACGCCACCTCAAACTCTGTTGAATTTGAAAGTTCATAAATATTTCTTGCTATCTATGCTAGCTTGATAGCAAGAAGAACATCAACCTCCTATGCAGATGCTAGAAGCTAGTTGGAAGGGGAAAATAAAAAGCTTTAAAATTTCAGTAGCGATAAATCATCTCATTGTTTCCAAGACAGTAGATCACATACCTTAAATGTAACCTGGCCAACCATCGGATTTGGCTGGTTGTCGTCACCTTCAGAAGAAGAAAGTACACTAAATCTGCTCGCCTGAACCAAATCAAAGAAAGACAAAAGAAACCAATACCCGCAAATAGAAACACCCAAATCAAATCAAAGTCGAACACGAAGGCTGGAGCATGCGGAGGACGATGAAATCGTGGATAGGAGGCGGACGATCAAAATCAGAAGGTAGATATATTTAAATTAAAGACATGCTGGCATAAATGTAAGCTAGTGAGATTTTTTATTCACCCGAACCAATGTAATATTAATTTTGATGCCTCATTTGTCAGAATAATTTTCATTATTTCTTTGCACCAAATCAATGAATCTTACGACAATCACATATTAAAAAATGATTTTTATACTTTTTGATTCCTTAACTTTTGCTTATAAACTAATATGAGATTTAAATAGTTTTTTCCTTAATGATTAATTAATCGTCAACAATAGAATAAGGTGTGTCAACCATTTATACTCATTCTCTTAGTAACCACTAAATTACATTTATAATATTAAACGCCCATTATGTTGGCTTAAATTTGCCGCTATTATTCTTTTTTTTTATTCACCCGAACCAATGTAAATGTCAATACTTTTTCCTTAAAGAAGTTATAATAGCGGGTACTAACCTTAGATAATATTCCGGCTTATGGCTGTAGCAAAAGAGGAAGCATAGAGATGTTGAACATCAATGGTGAAGTGAAGTAAATGGACCTGCATAATAGAAAGGACCTAACAGATGAGAAGCAGTTGTATCTGTAATATAAAGGAGTAAAAAAGAAAACAAAGAGGGCAAAAATGAAGGGAACATATTTATATGCTCATGATTTTTAATGACATTCTATGGACATAATATATCTGGTAAATGATTCTGTTGGTAGCTAACCTTTTCATATATAGGTGTGGGTGACAAATTGTGTTCACAGCATGTGTTTCCATATTTAGTCAGTTAGAAACAATCACAGTGGCATTGGGCATTAGAATTTAGAATGACATCACTAAGAATTTGACAGATTAAGTTAATAATTCAATACATATATTACCTAGCTAAACCCTTTTCTAGAAACATTTGAGAATATAAGAATGTTTATGATTGGAAGATTCCTAGCTAGTAGAAACTGCAATTATCTAGACATCAAAGATGTTAGCTAACCTGATGCATATATAGAAGATACATACATTTCAGCAGTGGTATTACTTAGACCCAAATAATTATTTGAGTATGATCCAATTCTCCAAACCTACAATATCTACTGGGACATCTATACTATATACGTCATGTGTAAAGTTTTTTCGAAGACATGTGGCAAAAAATTCATTCAAAGGATTAGCATTTTCATAGGTAGGCAACAAGAAAATAAGGTAGAAAAACACACTTCTATTTCGTGCCCCGGCTCTTAAGCAGCTTCTATGGCAGTTCTTGCCGCAACTTGTGCATGAAAGCATATTCTTTTGCCCGAGGAGCATATCCAACACATGACGTTGATGTTGGAGTGGCTCTGTTCATCCCCAGACTTATCTCTTGAGGCAACCTATGCAAGGAAAAAAGAAATCAACTTGAAGCTGACATAATCAGAAATGAATAAACATATACACAGAAAAAGAAAAAGAAAAAGAAAAATAGATGTGGGATAACCATACTTCAATGAGTAAACCTCACCCAAACAAATTGAAATGCAAAAAATCAGAAAAGCAAGATGGGCGTTAATTAGTCATTCAATAATTGGAATTATATTGTAGCTTGTAAGTAATTAAATATAACTTATAACCTGATAATACCACAATATCCAAAAACAAAAGGAGGAGCAGACAAAACACCCACTTTGAAAACACTGTTAACAACAAACCTTCCAATTTACAGAAACTATAAACACAAAAATAGCTAAATTCATCCATCTCAAATGTCAAATCTATTAGCTGGAATTCAAGAAAATGATAGGCGGGCCAACCTCAGAAACTCAAAATTCACCATTTTATGACAATTGAAAAATACCTTACCACAAAATTTACATAAATCAATAGTTCCAGTGCGTTGAATTGCCATTAAATGCAAGAAACAATTAAGTAATCAACACAGTCTAGGACAAAAAAATACATGAAACAGAGGAGAAATATAAAGGCTTCCAAAAAGTGTTGGAAACAAAATCTGAGGACCCTCATGGGAGGATTTGAACTTCAAAAATTAACAAACTTCGACTAAAATGAGGGTCATAAACAGAGAAATGATACATCGACTAAAAAAAATACATGTCACAAAGATAAATCTTTAGCAAGTGAAGAAGAGAATGAGCAGCAAATGGAATTAACGACACTGTTCGTTAACTGCAAATAACAATGATTCTGCAAAGATTCAAACCTGATAATGACACTGTTGGTGATTTTTTTCTCCAGCGTAGCTACCGCTTCACTAACGCGAGATCAAAGAAAAACCTGAACAACATCACAAGAAACATCAATCTCTTTCTATTTCACCTTCAGAAGAAGAAAGCACACCAAATCTGGTCGCCTGAACCAAATAAAAGAAAGACATAAGAAACCTGATGACGACACTGTTCGTGATTTTTTTCTGCAGCGTAGCTACCGCTTCACTAACACGAGATCAAAGAAAAACCTGAACAACATCACAAGAAACATCAATCTCTTTCTATTTCACCTTCAGAAGAAGAAAGTACACCAAATCTGCTCGCCTGAACCAAATCAAAGAAAGACAAAAGAAACCAATACCCGCAAATAGAAACACCCAAATCAAATCAAATCAAAGTCGAACACGAAGGCTGGAGCATGCGGAGGACGATGAAATCGTGGATAGGAGGCGGACGATCAAAATCAAAAGGTAGATAAACCTAGGGGGTTAGGTATTTGAAAGAGCGGAAGTTGTGTGCGAGTGCAGACAGAGACGCCGAAAGTCGGCAGGAGCGCGAGTGCTATGGGAGGAGTCTTCACAATGAAGGAATGCAGGGTACGAGCAAGAGGAAGAGTGGGGGAGTTATGATACGTCGGCGTTTTTCGCAACTGAACTGTAAAATACCACGCGCAAAATAAGCGATTTGCAGGGCACGGATAGGCTGAGAAGCCTTCAAATCCTGCTGTTATATAATATATTAGATGTTAAAATTATTATTATTATAGTTACTATGAATTGACACACACACATATAAACATTGTGTCATCACAAGGAAAAAATATTAATGTTGTACCTCAAATTTATGTTTTCCACAATTTCACCAAACAATGGAGAGTATTTGCGATTTTTTTTTGTCCAATCACTAGAAATTAATTGTTTTTCTTTAAAATCTATTTTCTATGAGAGATTGATTTTCTCCAAACAAACGGAGAGGACCTAATGTATTATCTATATGTGGATATTAATAAAATTAACATTGTATAAACACCACCACCGATGGATGGTAAATGCTGATTGTGTATTGATTGTAAATGGTAAAAAATTGCCACTACATGCGACAATCCAAGTTTAAAAAAAAATTAGAAGCATTATTTATTATACTAAATGAAAAATAACAAATTTAACTGGTGATATAAATTGTGTATGTTCACTCTTTGCGGATTAAAAGAGAGAAAGAAGAAAAAGATTGAGTAGAGATAGAAGAAGAAGAAGAAGATGACAAGAATCTAATTCATTTTCTTAGATTCAGCGGACAAAAAAACTCAATATATACAGATACTACAACATGTAACGGTCACAGTGATATGCTTGTGGGGGTCATTGTTGAGTTTTTATTAGTACATAATTCCCCGAATAACACTAGTCTGTCTTTGCGGTCAGGTTAGGCTTCTAATTTGATTATCGTGCTAATTGTTGTCAAGTCTTGGAGTGGCTATTTTCTCTACTGTTGGGTTGAATTTGGTTGGGTTTTTATTATTGGCTCGCTCTGTTAGTTCACTGTCTGGGCATTGATTCATTTTAAGGTCGGTCATATAACTAAAGAAATAAGGAACAATATATATAACTTAGTGTTTGTATTAGACATTGAAAATTGAAAGACCTTGGTGGGATTCATATGGTCTGTTATATGTTTGGTGTTATTGGCTTCTGCATTATTTGGAAAGAATTTAAGTGTCGCTGGTCACCGATCTATCATATACCCTAAAAATGGAATAAAAAGCAAGAGGTACCAAAAAGAGTATGATAAAATAAACAGGCACGCCTTCAAAAATATTATTTTCGGCAAAAAAACTTGTAGAATATTACTCATCCTTACTGTTTTTCCTTTGTTAGTACTAGATTGAACCATTCTCATTGCCTGTGTCTTTATATGTAGATAGATAGATTGGTGAAGTCCTTACTTTTTTCTTTCCCCCACTTATTCTCCTTAATAAAATTGGCAGATATACTTTTAAAAAAAAAGAGCTCATAAAATAATTTGTTTGATGATAATGATATTGATTGTGAATAACTTTTGAAATTCAAAACGATTCTCAGCCTTGAGAGTTTTTGTTAAGTTCAATGACAACCTATCCATTTAAGAAATAGACACGTATTGTGAAAGTATAGATGACATTTCATAATTTCATTCGATTGCATTCCTATTATGATAGTCATATCGATGACTGTGAGGCGAGTACCATAGGAGTAGAAGATGAACTCGTGAACCAAATGAATTTCAGGAAATTTATGCATTAATCAACAATTATAATTAATTTAATTGTGTAGAATAAAAATGCTCTTGCAGATAAATTGTCATCAGTATATATGTTATTAGAAAAAAAAATTACCCAAACACTAATCATATTTGATCCAACATATATGCTACTCTGGAAATTTTCCGCCAATTGGAGCTCTAATTGAATTTATTTTTTAATTTAAAACATTTTTTGAATAAATTGAATGAAAGAGATAAATGTATGTATAGATTGATATGATTAGCAAAGAGTGAACAACAATAAGGGCTGAGAATGGCCCGAATTGGCTTTTGAAGCCCAGCCGATTCACATGTTCTTTTAGAGTTTTAACTTTTAAGTATTAAGGAGCCGACCATTGCTCTCCAGGCCCAGACTACTAGCTCCTTCTTTTAGGCCCTCATGGGCTGGCCTTGCCAACTTGAAATTGAATGGCCTCTTCTTGGTCTGAGATTGAGAGAGAAAAGAGGGAAGGAGAGATGAACTGTGGTACTATTGCAATGGTGGCATCGTGGAGGCCGGTGCCGAGAGTTATGTTCGT
This sequence comes from Euonymus europaeus, assembly GCA_963580455.1. Taxonomy (NCBI): domain Eukaryota; kingdom Viridiplantae; phylum Streptophyta; class Magnoliopsida; order Celastrales; family Celastraceae; genus Euonymus; species Euonymus europaeus. The sequence goes on along the minus strand of OY756957.1, from coordinate 6,733,701 downwards.
GGCTTCCAATACCAAGAATAGCACAGAGCAGCTTCGAACCCAACTCGATCAACTTCATACAGAAGCAGAGAGCACCAGAGCCAAAGGTAAACAACTCATTCAATCGCTCTTTCCACTAAAAAATCATGTTATTATTCTAAGCTCAATTTGGAAAAAATATGTTCTTTTTTGCTGTTGACACTGATATTTGTGTGTGGATGGGTGTTTGCTAGTGTAAGGCAAGGGTAGAGCTTAAATCTTGACTTGGTTGGCCGACTCTTGGAGAATCGATTGATCAAAGTATGATAAATTCCTGTTGATGAGCTCCGAGAACATTTAATAACCGGTTTTGCCTGCAAAATTAAACTTTCTTAGTGTTGGAAAATGTCAAGGAATGGGTTTGGTGTTTCACTGATTTTATATGAATGCTATGCGAAAGATTCTCATATGAGCATTTATCCTTTAATGTCCTTTTTTTTTGTTGGTTTTCGAACTGATTTTTCTTTTTTATTCATTTAGCATATTTGACCTATCTCATTCAGCAGATCCCAAAACGTTTTGGAACAAGGTTTTGATGATGATGTTTGTGGTTATTTGTTTGAACTGTTGGTTCAGAATTTCACGGAAGATGATGGACTGCCGTTTAAGTGTAACTATTCCAATGCTCTGCCATTGCTTACTTGTGTAACTTAACCTTAGGTAGTCTAAGTGAGAAGCTTTTTTTTTTTCCTGTTATTTTGCGGTGGGGATTTGTGGAAGAGAGTGCGTTGTTTCTGCCACTTTTGTTTTGTTTTGTTTTTTTTTTTTTTTTTTGAGATGATTGTAACTCTTTCTTGTCAATTCAGTAAACAATGCAAGAATGAGACTTTTGCGATTGTCAGAGGCAGCAGAAAAGCTTAAACGCCAAGCAGCTGTCAGTGTTCATTCTGGGAATGAGGATGATGCGAGGGGGCTACTTTTTCAGAAGAAGAAGGTTATGCAGGCTATGGAAAGATCAAAGAGTCGCATCGAATTGCTTGATAAGCTTTCTGCAAAACTTGCTGAGGTATAAGAATGGTGTGGTAGTCATTTATGCGGATTTTTTCAGGCTTGGAGCATTATATAATATTTGCTCAAATATATACGTTGAATTGTTATGATGAAATCATGTCGATTGCTTGCAATTCCATGCTCAAGGGGAAGAATAAGCTTCCACTTGTAAGGTATGAGATTTCCAAATTATAAAGTAATTAACTCCACCGGCTTAAGACAATAATGGTGAGTATAAGAGTATTATTTCGCTCAGTTGAATTAGGCTCTAGTAGCATCTACAGACTGCAGCTTAGCATGGATGTAAGACTGTTGGAAACTTTAGAGGTTTTTTGCTGAACTATATGTTATTCTCAGTTGAAAGACTTGGAAGTATCTTATCATATCACTACCCATTCTTGCTGGCCCACATTTAGATGTCCAATGAAAATTTAATTAACTATAGGAGAACTGGAGAATGAATCTGTCCACGGCTGCTTAAAATACAGTCTACATTTGAAATTTTGCTAGGGAGGTAAATGGGCATCCTTCCTGCTGTGATTCATACAGTCATACGATCTATTTTCCGATCAAGTTAGAGAAGGTAAAATTTGATCCAACTATCTTGTTCTTTTGTTAGGCCTGAAAATGCGAATTATGTGGCAGTGAAGTCATGACGGCAAAATAGGCTGTAATTATTTTGGTCCCTACTCTTATGAAGCATACCATTTCTCGTTTTTCAATTTCTTTTTGTTTTATTTTCAAATGCGTTGTCGAATCAAGTCAAGAAATTAATATTAAAGCTTGGCATATGATTAGAATAGCCAAATATGGTTTCAGGCAATATCCGTGAAAGAGACTCAACTAATTGGGAATGTTGCTTTAGATTTTGAAGTGGACAGAGAAGACTCTTCTGGTCTAGTCCGAGTTGTATCTCCAAAGCAGGAAGTTGTCGATGATGGAGATGATGAAGAATTTGGTTCCAAGAGCTTGAAACTTGGAAATGATGACTTGCAGCTCCATTCAGACGATGAAGCAAACCCACCTGTTGTGAAAGAGAGACACGATTTTGAGGGATCTCTTAGGAGGTCAATTGGTATTGAAGAAGGGGGCATAATCAGTAGCTTGAAGGGAATATCCTCTTATGGAGATTTCTTAGAGCACGTGGATCAACAACTTGGCAAAATTGAAGAAGAACTTGTCACTGTTTTGAATGTATCGACCTTGGTAATGAGTGATAAAGAGAAGCCCAAGAATATGAAGGTGCAGCAAACAATGGAACTTCTTGAGAACATCTGTAGCATCAGGCATAGGTAATAAAAAAAAAATGATGATTTCATGTTTTGTGTTTGTTGTTGGTATTGAGTGGTTGAACATCCATCTTGGCAGGATTGCAAGTGTCATGCAGGAAATGGTGAAGTCTACATAAAGCTTCATTGTATAGCATCATGTTCCCTGCCTGGTGGAGTCTAATTAGGATGAGATGCTTCTGTTTTCCTGAATAGGGAAAGGAAATCCATGTATTGCATACTATTCAGTTTATCCATAGCAAACATTCATCTATATAGTTCCCAATCATAATTGCAAGTTGAAAGAGGAGTCATTTGGAACACATTGTCCACCCACTTCAGCATAAAGTGGCTCATATTAGATGAATCATTTACGCCAAAAAAGTGGGAAGTTGTGCGGGAGGTGGGAGGTGAACGGATCGTTCTCTTTTACCACAACTTCTGATGTAGAGTGTTTGGTATTCTATTGAGTGTTGATTTATTTTAATATTAATTTATTTTAATATGAGAGATATAATTATATTTTCGGGTGTTTAGATAGCTTACTATAAAGACAAACTTTAGCTTAATTATACACACGAAGGCAAACTTGGCTTAATTATACACGCTCAAAATCCCATATCACTTCTATAGAAATAAGTTCCGAGAAGTCGATTGCTTAGTTGTATTAGGTTAGTCTGGAGCCCAATTAAAACATGGGCTTGGGCTCAATCAAAAAATAAATATTAATAAATTGCAAAATCCGCCGGGAAATCATGGCGAGTTCCCTTTGAGGCCTGTCTCTCTCTATCACTTCCCTCTGAGACTGATCTGTGAAGAGGAAATCTGAAAATGGAAGCGCTATACTTCCTATTATTTGGAGGCTTAATGGCCGTGGTGGCTGCATTGGAGCTTAGCAAGAGCAGCAAGGATCGCGTCAACACGTCCCCGGCTTTCAATTCTTTCAAGAATAATTACCTTGTTGTTTACTCTCTCATGATGGGTATGGTTTAGATCCGGCATTTACGCATTAAGGATTCGCTTATTTTGTTAGTCAATTTAGTAGCAATGCCATGTTTGTATTGTTTCTTGAAATGGATTCGATTGGATCCAGTTTATTGGTTATTCGGTGGTACACTTACACGATCTAGGATTTTAACTTGGTTTCAAATGATTTTCATTGTTTGGTTATGCACTTTCAGTGTTCATTTCTAACACCGCTAGGATTATATTTTGCAAGAATATTTACTGTGCTGGGTGAGTAAAATTCCTGTATCGGTCCATACTTGGCATCCATTGTGTTAACGGTTTCCTTGATCATATTAGTATCCCACAGTTTTGATTGGATTGAAAATAACGTCCGATTGATCTCATTATTATTGTAGAAATTATTTTTGTTTTTGTATTGATGCCAGTCCTTCCAGTTCCTAGTGTTTTGCTGCGTTAATCTCTGGTTAATGTGTTGGTCTTGTAGTACGGTTTTACAGTTTTTGCTATGCCATGGATACAAAAAAATGATAGGAAATGATCAAGGAAGACTGACTTTATCTCAAAGTATCTCAGTGGGAAAATATCATCGTGTTATTTGTTATTTTATTTATTTTTGAGACTCTCTGGTATTCTCATTCTTAGGAGGATCTTAATGGCTGGTGATTGGGGCTGTTTACTTTTTTATTCATTTCTGACCTATATCCTCTTGTCTCGTATTTGATTGAATTGATTGTGGTTTTAGCCGGCGACTGGCTGCAGGGTCCATATGTTTACTACCTATACAGTACATATGGGTTTGGAAAGGGGGAGATTGGCCAGTTATTCATTGCTGGTTTTGGATCCTCTATGTTGTTTGGAACAATCGTTGGGTCTCTTGCTGACAAACAGTGAGTATTCATCTTGACTTGTTTTCTTGATCATGCATTGTTGATTAGATGTGAATTTCTAACTATTTTTTATGAATATCAGAGGTCGAAAGAGAGCCTGTGTTACTTACTGCATAACTTACATTCTGAGCTGCATCACGAAGCATTCTCCTGCGTACAAGGTTCTGATGGTGGGACGTATTTTAGGAGGCATTGCTACTTCTCTACTCTTTTCAGCTTTTGAGTCTTGGCTTGTTGCAGAACACAATAAGGTTAATTATGCACTTTCCTGTTATTTGAAGCACTGAATATTCTTTGCATTTAGATAATTTGATTTAAATTGCATCTTTCAAGCATTTACACTGTTTAGATTAGATGCTCTTGGAGGTAGGGTACAAACGAGTTTGGACAAGTCAAGCTTATCCGAATTCCAAGCCATGTGTCGGCATGGTCAATAAACAAGCTCTAAAATAGAGCCCTGGCTCAGCTCTTTTGCAAACACTTGACGAGTCGAGCCTCTTGGGGGCTTTTTGTATATGAGCTCTAAGATAGAGCTGAGGCTCCTCTCATATATAGGCACTTGCGAGTTGCTCATGAGTGGCTTTTGTAATTTTGTATCCATAGTTGGAGGTAAGGATGGGACTGGTGCACATTTCACATTCTTTGCATATTAAAAAGGGAGCAATTACTGCATCCAAGAGGTATGCTCATTCTCTGTCATTTTATGAATTTAGGGATCAAATTAGTTAAATTAATTTTTCTAAGGGAAATTTGATTGGGCTGGAGTTTTTAAAAAAATTGTCGATTGACTTTTACAATATTCTATGAGATATGTCTTGATACGTGGATCAAATATTTAACAATGATGCATATATTGAATATTTACTTTTTTAACTTGTTTAATATTTAGTATTTTTATTTTTATTTTTTTTGCATCTCAATTCTCATATTGAATTTGGCAGAGGGGTTTTGATCAACAATGGCTGTCAGTTACATTCTCTAAGGCAATATTTCTTGGCAACGGTTTGATTGCAATTTTGTCTGGGTTGTGTGGGAATCTTCTTGTGGATTCATTAGCATTGGGCCCTGTTGCTCCCTTTGATGCTGCTGCATGCTTTCTTGCAATTGGGATGGCTATTATATTGTCATCTTGGTCTGAAAATTACGGAGATCCCACGGAAAACAAGGACTTAATAACCCAGTTCAAGGGTGCTGCCACAGCCATTGCTGCTGGTGAATCTCTCAATTTTTTTATTATTTTATAACTTGATGCGTTTTGTTTGGCAATGCGTTTATTTGATATCTTAACATAATAGGCTTGTTGGTTTACTTGGAACAAATCACATGGTTTAACAGACTTTGTTGACCTCTAGGACTTCAGTTGAAAACTCGATAGATGAGATTTCTTGCTAGTAGGGAAGTGGGATTTATACATCTCAAGTTGTCTTTCTCCCCTATGTGCTTTTACATCTGTGCATTTTGAGGCATGGAACTGGCTGAGTTTGAAACAAATCATATACATAAGTGATGGCAACAAAAAGAAAATGAAAATTCAGGAAAAATAACTCGATTGTATCCTTTGATATTACAATGGTCTTTTTAAATGTTCATGTGAGTTGAAGGCATTGTCTTGTGCTGAAAATCTTATTCCACCTGCTTTTTCATAGCATTGGAGCCACAATGCTACCTCATTTATTATAGTACTGGTATTGAAATTATTCAATAAAAAAAGCTTAGGCAGTATGACCTTTTCCCTGATTTGAATCAGACTCAGTTTTTCTCTAACCATTATATATTCAGTAGTTTTCCCCAGTAGATTTTTGGGTGTTATTATTTGATGGTCAAGCCGTCAAGTTCATATGAAATAGTAAAAGAGCGTATAAAATGGGAAAAATGCTTTCTTAATGGAGTGCGTATTTTGTTTACCCCCTTCCCTGTGACCCCCTTCTTCCTTTTTTTTTTCTTCTTTTTCCCTTCCTCTTATTGGTTTTCGGTGTTTAGTCTGTGAAGCTCTACTGATGTGTGATTATAGATGAGAAAATCGCTTTGCTGGGGGCCATACAATCTTTATTTGAAGGTTCAATGTACACCTTTGTTTTCCTCTGGACTCCTGCTCTGAGCCCAAACGATGAGGAAATACCGCATGGTTTTATTTTTGCAACATTCATGTTGGCTTCAATGATGGGGAGCTCCATTGCCTCTCGGCTGCTGGCTCGTTCGTCACCCAGAGTAGAGAGCTATATGCAGATTGTGTTTCTAGTCTCAGCAGCTTCCTTGCTGTTGCCCTTTATAACTAGTGTATGTTATAATTACCCTCCCTCAACCTATCTCTGGAACGCATGAAATTTTTAAAATCATTTTTTTTTTAAGATGTGGATATACTGGTGTATAGTGAAAATTTACCTAGTTTTCAACAGTTCTTGATAGCACCTTCTGGCGTGAAAGGCGGAAGCATCTCCTTTTCCGGGTGCATCCAGCTTGCTGGCTTCTGCATGTTTGAGGCTTGTGTTGGGTTATTCTGGCCATCTATCATGAAGATGAGGTCCCAATACATTCCAGAGGAGGCTAGAAGCACCATTATGAACTTTTTCCGCATTCCTCTTAACCTCTTTGTGTGTATTGTGTTATACAATGTAAGTTTTGTGAACCCTAAAATTATTTTGATATTTGGAGATAAGTTCTTTCATTGTTTATTGTGAGCAAATAGTGAAGCACTTTGCTTTTGAAGTTTAATAATGAAAGAAAGATTGAATTTAGGCAAAGCTAAAACATGGTATACTACTATACTTCCTCTCTTTCTTATAGCAGCTAACGCATGTTTTTCTCCTGTTAAGGTTGACGGACTTCCTATTGGCATTATGTTTGGAATGTGCTCGATATTCCTCTTTGTTGCATTTCTGTTGCAGAGGCGACTCATGTTTATTGCAGAGATGCACAAGTCAAGTAAGTTTTTTACTTTTGCCTCCGAATTCTCTTCTGCATGAATATAAACTCTATTTTTAGCCTCAATATAAACTATATTCAATATCTGAGGTGGTTTTTGAAGTCGGTGTCCTATTCTATTCAGGATCACAAGATTGGACAGCAATCGATGCGAGGGAGGTTGAGGCACAGCCATTAAATTTGTGAGTAATTTTACAGGAACAAAATTGCACTTTCAAGAGGGTATTTTGAAGCACTTTTGGGAGCTAAAAGGGCAGCTGATAGTATTAAGTTGTAATGTTTTAATGTTGAAATACTGATGGAAGTTCCTAGGTTATTGTTCCTCTACGTTAACTGAACTTGTGCTTATATTTCCCAAGTTTTAAAGGTTTCACATTGTTTCTTAGTTCCAAGTACGTAGTTATGTACAAATTTCTACTTGCTGGTTATCCTGCAAACAGAATGAGTACTCACTCAGTGCGATACTGTGATCTGATCATTAGTTTACCATTACCATTACCATCTGTTTATGTTTTACCCTTGCAAGTATGAGCTAGGGTAGACTGCTTGATGGGCCTAGACAAGGAAAGTAAAGCCCAGAAGTTCAAGCTAGCCCTAGTCGAATATGCTGTCATTGTAAATGAAGAAGTCTTACTTCATAGCCAAACATGCCAGCAAAATTGTCAATCTCCACAAGATTATACTATGGTGCATGTATGTATATATATTTCAAAAAATAGAAAGCAATCAGGAAATCATGTTTAAATGCCATTCTGGAAAACAAAGAAAAAAGAAGAGGAGAAAATCAACTCGAAAAAAAAGAAAAGTTTCTTGAAAATTGAAAATTGAAAACAGAAAATAAAAACAAAAATATAGAAAACAAACCCACCGGAAGCATGTGATATGAGACAATTTTGATTGCCTAGCGTGATAATGAATTTGAATCAATTTTTCTAGAATTGAATTCATCACAAGAGTTACAAATTGGAAAATGATTATACAACTGGCCCATGTGCTTTCGTTAGCAAAATTATTGGTTCCTACCAATATTGGCCCTCTAAATTGTATCAAGTTTACTTTTTCATCCTAAATTTTCATGGATGTGATATGTCCAAGGTTTACCACAAGAAGATCTCCACCGTCCGTTTTGTAAATGGTTGCCAGTCACAAATGAGTAGGAAGAGGGGCATTCAGGTCAATGTACACACAACTTGTTTCTTTATGTTCCCACAAATCTCTCCAGTCTCCTCAGCCCGAAGTAGTGCCTTAAGAAGAAGAAAATTCAAGTTTTTGAGTTCAGAAGAAATGCCTGATCTCAGAACTCCAAGTTACATGTTCATGTTTTCCTTTTGGTTCCTACTTTTGATTCAATCCCAAGTTTTCTGCTATCAGTACAAGGTAGGAGATTTAGATTCATGGGGAATACCCACCTCAGCAGACCCACAACTCTACACAAAATGGTCCAAGTTCCACACTTTCAGGCTTGGAGATGCCCTCTGTAAGTCATTTTCTTTCATTCTGTGATTCTTCATTGTCATCATTCATTCAAATATGTTTTTTGTTGGACTTTTATATGCAGTGTTCTTATACCCACCAAGTCAAGATTCAGTGATTCAAGTTACAGAACAATTCTTCAAAACCTGCAACCTCAAAGATCCAATCTTGTACATGGACAATGGGAATTCATTGTTTAACATTACTTCATCTGGGGAGTTCTACTTCACGAGTGGAAAGCCAGGGCACTGTGAGAAGAAGCAGAAGTTACATATATCTGTGCCTGGGAATGGCTCTGCGTTTTCACCTTCTTATGGTCCTTCTGCATTGCCAGACTCAGCGGCAGGACCCTCCTACCCAACAGTTTTTGGTTCAATCCCACAGCCACCTTCTTCCTCTTCACCATATCACAGATTCTCAGTGTTCATGACAGCTATTCTTGGATCTGCAATTTGTGCAGTGATCAAAGGCATCATGTGAAGGACATAAATTGAGAATTTTTTTTATTGCCATTTTTGATTCATCATTCATATAAAAATATTGATTTTTGTAATTCTTTCATCAAAATAAGATCGGTGCTATCAGATATTCATAAAAGTTAATATACATAATATCCACGTTGCTTTTCTTTTTTCATAGATGTGTGCATTTTACTTGGTGAATGAGAGAATCTAATGAGATTTGTAAGAACCAAGAAAAGTGTGTGGTTTCCTCTTTTGCTCTTTCCTATGAAAAGTGCACCGACTGACGACTACCATGTCAAAAGTTGCAAGAGTTGGCTACAACAGAAGTGAACCAAGCCAAAACCGACACTAGATGACAGTCTCCATTCTTCAATTCTCTGAATTAAATAAGTCGCCAACTGTTAATGAATATGACCTCAACAGACCCATGTCTCATCTTTCATAGTTTCATCATTCATGGGTCACACAAAAAAAAAAAAAAACATATATATATATATGCTTTCAGATTCTGTGGAAGCTAGGTTAATACATTTGGGCTGATCAAACATGGGTCTTCACGAATAGGAGACTAATTGCAGGTCTATTACTTCTCATATTTGATGAATACAAATGAACATTAACAGCAAAAATGTCGAGGAATATCACTCTTCATGATCTGGATTCAACCAGAATCCCCAAAAGTCTAAAACATCATCTGTGGACTAACTAGGTTGAAGTCTTGAAGATCCTTTAGCCAACAGGATCAGTATCGATGGCCATTTGTTTGTCTCCTGAAGCATGGGATGCCTCTGGTGGTGGTGCAGCCTCGGAAAACTGAGCTGTTGTTGACTTGGATTCTCCAACAGTAAAGGGGCTTCTTGTTTGACTAGTATTAGAGTCTATTTCCATTGCAGAAGCCCTGGGAGGAGATGAGGGCTGTACCTCGACCTTTGGGTAAGCAGCCTTGAATCTTGCTCGCAGGCCTTCATCTACCAATCGCACTCCTTGTAATTGATTGCCCAGAGACATCCACCTGATGAATAATAAGTAATAATTATGAACTTCAGTGAATAACATGGTGGGTTGTTTATAGCATGCAAATTAAGCCCATTCTAGATCAATGTAGCCTTCATTCCATCAATTTAGGGTTTCAAGAATCAATGACGTGTGAGAAACATGCGTTGCAAATTAAAGCAGAACTATTTAACTGAGAAGAAAATAAAGAAGCAGCATACCCTGCATGAGTGTTGTGCATTCGAGCAAATAGTTCTAGCTTCCGTGTCCTTGGACTGATTCTCTCCAGCAAAGGGTACATCTGCACAAATAAGTTCTTTTCAACTCAACATTGCATCTGATAACTTGATAAGAGTGAGCTTGACAACATCATATGCACTCTATACCCATCTAAAAAAGGAAAACCGTTTCTAATAGAACAGTTTTGCAAACGACAGTACCTAAAAGAGGGGTCTATCAGTCCACAGCATGCTCAAGGCAATATATATAGAAGAACCAAAAACTTGTAGAGAATACAAGTTTACAGTCAGTAGGAAGGAGATCGAATGATGGAGATGAGCTCAACAAACCTCATCCGGCTTACGACTAGTCTCTCGAACCTCAGCAACAATAACATCAGTGTCAATGTTCCTATTTACTTCTGGATTTCCCTTTATTCCCACAAGGCAATGCTCTTTACTGTGGTTGAGCCAATGGCCTGTCCGCCCAGTTCTAATTATTCGCTGAAGCTGATTTGTCTTAACCCATATTATCTCCTCAACACGCTTGTACCCCCAAAGTTCTAAACTGTAACAAACATAGCATATACATAAAACATGTTAAATGCTCATTAGTCACAAAGTAGTGATAATTTATCAAGATAGTGGCCACAAATATAAATATACCATTCACGCCCGAGTTCCATCGCACGGCCAGTGACCCATAAAAATATAAGACCATCAGTCTGCAATGCAGGAACATTAAGATTGCGCATTTCATCGTCCGCCATCGTCCCATAGGGCAATTCCATATGAATGTCCCATGGTGGATCTGCCATTATGACTCCAAATTGTCCTAAAATGTCCATTCTAAAATTACGAATATCACAATTAATCCACTGTGGTTCACCGAGTTCTACTTCTGAGCAATAATGGGCACGCTGAGGCTTCAATGGTTTGGAGGGTGGAAGAGCATTTGGCCCCATCATCATAGGTGGCAAATCTGGAACTGGATCAAGCTCATAGTGAACATATTTGCATGTCTGAAAAAGGCAAAAGTAAAATTACTGCAAGCAAAAAACTATCAAAACAGATATTTAGAACTAAATCCAACCAAAGTAACCATAGCAGAGGATAAAAGACTTACTTTCATGTGACGGCAAGTATCCAGGAAGGAACAGTCCCCTAAATTAATGTCTGTATGCAGAGCAATTATTCGCCGAAAATGAACCTAAAAAGGTGAAGGATGAATGCAGCTGATGATGATATCAAAGAAAAAACTTATCCACAGCCTGCTGAACAATACGATGATTTCATGCAAAAAATGAAAAATTAAATAGAGAAAAGATTGAAATTGTCAATTCTCTATGAGAAAAGTTATTCTCCATTGCTGGAAACCAAACATAGCCCTGACATGAAATTGGGCAAAAATGTCTCAAAATGGTACCAAATTTTGATAATTGGTATACATCCACTGTGCAAGCTGGATCATTGGAACCATTCTAACTCAACGTCTGCTTGGATATATCAGGATACTCCCACTGCTAAAGATTTACATGCACACAAACATAGACACCCAGAACATCCTCACACGGTTACTGAATATAGGTCCGATTAATTGAAGGAAAAAGAAAATCTAGGTTTCAATGCTGTTATGATGAAAAAACACGTTCTCATCATGTCACAAGATAACTCCACAATTTTCCTTCAGCAAAAATATGTGAAGTAGAATATAATCATCAGCATAAATTAACCTCCAACAGGATCCCTTGTCCATCTTCTAAGCTTTGGCTGGATTGAAGTTTTTGTTAAGTGCAAAAATAAAAATAACTCGATCATGCACATATTGTGCTACAATTAGTATAATATACAACTTACTTACCTTTTCACATGCTATAAAGGAACCAGATTGACGTCGACAATCCTCCTTGGTTAGAGAAGAACAATATTCCTTCAGTTGGGAGCCACCTTTAGTTTTAAACTGAAACAAATTATTTGACGAAGTCAAAACACAAAAACATGTATACTCAAAATAAATAAAGCTAAGAACATTGTGACCAACGGCGGAAACACCAATTACTTGTGAAAAACAGATGAGGAATGCACAATGTGTCATGAAGTCAGGAAAAACTCTGAGTGCCAATTTATTATTTAATGATGCAAATCAGAAGCACTCGAGATCATAAAATCAATCAAAACATGATGTCAATAGAACTCTAACTAATATTTCTAAAACCTTAGCAGCCACAGCAGTTTCCCTTGCAGTTGGTCGGTGAATGAGATCAAGAAGCTCCTCGCCAGTCTTCGATTGCTGCATCTCCTTGAAGGACTTCTTGTTCAACAAAGCCTCCAAATCTTTCATATCATCCTCCTCAGTCCTTGGTTTCTGCTGTGGCCCTGGTACTGCATTTGGCCCAAGAGGAGGTCGAGGCATCATCCCTCTCCCCATCCCCATTCCTCTCCCAGCGCCCCTCGGCCCCATCATTGGCCCAAGCATATGGTGATCACCAGGCGGCCCCATCCACATTTCTTGCATTGGCCTAGGCATCCCAAAACCCCCACTATCAAGTCCCTGCTGACTCTGACCTTGATTTAGATTCAAATTCTGAGCATTCTCATCTCTTCCAATCGAATTATTTAGTTCCTGATATTGCTTACTCTCAGGTAATTCTTTAAGAAGTCTGGTTCTGTCAATATTCAAAACCATAACTCTCGACTTACCACTAACCACAAACTCCTCAAGCTCAACTCCACCATTATCTTCCGCCATAGACCTCAAAGCCATTTCAACTGCCAATATAGCCCCGGACTCTCCACCAGCCTCTCTCAAAGCCGACTTCTCCGGGGCAGTCACACTCTGATCATTCTCCAGCTTTCTCAACACAGTCGACGAATCAATCGGAGAAAAGGGTACCCTCTGAATCAAGCACACCGCCACCATCGACCTAACAACCAACAACGGACTTCCATTCTCATCGAGCCCAAACCTTTCGGCTCCATCACCATCCCCATGACCGCTTTGTTTGCCTGATTCATTTTTGGTGCCCTGGATACTTGTAAGCAGGGGTTTCGAGTGCGGAATTTCTATGACTTTCTTGGGATCCTTCCGGTCAGGCAGAGGAGGCGTGGGTGTGAAGGGGCGATGGTTGAAGGAGGAGATGACCTTAAGAGAGAGGTCTACGGAGGACACTATGTCAGGGATTTGGTACTGAAGAGAAGCCAGAAGGTCGAGCTGGGCAGCTCGTTGGGTCTCGATTCGGGATTCCAGTTGGGAACGAAGGGTTTTGATGGTGGACAAGGCGCTTTCTTCGACGCTCTCCATCTGGGATTCCATTGTTTCTCTTTTATCTCTTCTTCTGTAAAAATCTGTCCAAATATAACATTCAAATTTCTGGTTTGTCGACTCTCCACATTGTCGTCGTTACTTTGGATGGCTATTTGATTCTAGGGTTTTGGTAATTCGGCCAAATTTTCTGTCAATGTGCTCATATGACCCCTTTTTTTTTAAGGAATTGGACATGTCCCATTGTTTCTTAAAACTATTTGCATTTTCCCCCATCGTCTCATTTAAAAAAATTACAAGTGATTCTGATTTTAAAAAAATAAAAAGTTACTAAAATTCTCAAAAGAAGCTCTAGGCTTCCTTTCTTGATCATTATGGGAGCACCTTACACAAATCTTCTCTTTAATCTTCGTATGCACACACATAAAAAAAAAATCATTGCATTCACGCTAAGAAACACAATTACTTATTCGTACTCAGAGAATAAGTAACGAGATAGCATCTTCTAACGTTCTAGGCTCCTTCGTTTCTGATTATCTGTTCTCTCCATGCTTTATTGTTTAATGTAGAGAAACAGACGATGAAAGAACTATTTCAAAGGTGGAAAGTGGGAAGAGAACAGGTGATTTTTTTATGCGGCTTACTGGTACTCCATAATATTTCCATTTGGCACTAATGTCTTACCCAAAAATTTGACCACCCACAAATCTAGATCCTATATTACTATTTGGACGATCTTGTGGAGGTTAGCATCGGTGATTTCGAATGTAGAATTTTCAAAGAATAGGTGTCTGATGAAAGTCCAAGAAGAGAAAATGCTTTAGAGGTTTGAAATGAAATGGGAAGATGCAGGAGGGAGAGGGAGGAATGTTGGTTGCTAAAATAAATTTTAGAACGTTCGGAAGTGTTTTGTGGATTGCTCTTAGCATCAGCACAAATTAAAATTTTATTTGGAAGGCATACAACACTAGTATGTTATGCATCTATTATGTGTGTTATTTTAGATCCAATTATTTTTGTATTTAATTCTGACATGTTTCTAGTATTAGTTTCATATAGGAAAATTCTTAAATCTAAACATACAATCATAGCATGAAGAAAGTTAGAAATCAAGTACCAAGCTCTTTACTATCGAGGTTCAAAGAACCATCCGTTTTGATCACGAAATAGACACATTGGTCACGATCTAGATTCCTTGATCACGAATTTGACTTATCGTTTGTTTGATTTCAATGAATGAATCACGAGCCATCAAGTGAATCAACAAATGGATCACCACGAATTACCTTCTTCATTTCCTAGGTATTTTATAAACTCTCTTTATAAAAAAAATAAAAAAATCATCTCTCTCTCGAGATAGTGAACCTAGAATAAACTTAAGTCAAACTCTCAATTATTATTTTTTTCTTAGGAAAAAACTATTAACTTTTGAGAAAGAATATGATGTATATGTAGGAAACCAATTTGGGTATTAGGAAATCAAGAGTCCATTCTAAATACATGTAGGCAAACCCACATCATATAGGAAAAGAGGGAGAGGAACCAAGTGGGGCTGCTCGGCAGCCTCCTTTCTGTGCTTGACCAGCTGGGCCACTCGGCCCAAAGCACTGTTGGGCTGTCCCTATACGAATCATATGACAGCCTAGCTCCTCATGAATCCAATACAAACCCTTTTCGGGTCTGCTTACACTCAAATATTATTTTATGATCTAAATTAAAATATGCAATTCTAATTCAATATAGATATAAATATTAAATTATATATCTTAACATAATTATTTTTATTCTCGGGATCTTATTGTCAAAGCAATATGCAATAAAATTAAATCTATATGTAATACAACTTAAAACATTGAGATGACTTATAGAGAATCTTATCGATCTTCCTTAATAAGATGAGAGAGCAAGTAGTAAGTCCATCAAGAGGACTCCGCAGAATATACATATTGTGGCTTTCAAAATATTATTGTTTACCTTCAACCTCTATGAGTAAGAATAACATTTTAATCCAATATTTGTATTATATTACCTGAACTTTGGATGCACTCCCCAATATATATGATTCTTACATCAAGACTTTTTCATAATTAGAAATATGTCCCTGACTTGTAGGAAATGTAATTGTATATATATCCTCCATGCAACACCTAGTAAGTTGGAGTGAGTTCACTCGTACTATCGAACACTCCAAAATTCATGCGTCCTCTAAGCTCTAGGTTCCTCTATGATCAATTTAATTCACTGCGCTTGATTAATAAGAATCACTATGTATAATTTCTGGATAAATTAATTTGAACCTCTCAATTGGGTGCTTACACTTCCGTAACCGAAAGTACCTGAATGACTATTTTGTAAATATGCATTCATACCCTAGTGACATACATTCAACTCATCGATGATATTGATAACAGTGTGTGTCTCACTTATTAATGAATCAAAATACACATGCTATAAGCATGAAAATTCGATATAGGAGGCCATATCAATGCCCATAAATAACATAACCCACATATCAGTAAAAAAAAAAATATAACTGAAAGTAATATAATTAAGAATGCGATAATAAAACCCACATCCTTACTGATATTTAAAACATTTGATTTTACTATAATAAGTGGAAAATGGTTCAAAACCAAAAGCTAGTCATCATAAGTCTAATATAAACAATCGGAAAATGCTAAGAGCAAGTGCCATGGGACACTTGATAATGATATTGGAAATTTTGGAGTGTATAGAGAGAGTAATTTGAAAAAATTGTATTGAAATATGTGTAGAATAGTAGAAAAAAGTGAAAAATTGTAGAAAAGTATGAGAGAAATTGTGTTGATGCTTGATAGTTGGAGTGTTTGTAAATGAAAAGTGAAAAAAAATTGTATTAAAAAATGTGTTTTTGTTGATATGATTGTATTGAGAGTCGTGTTTTGCTGTAATAGAAGTGGGACCGCACTCGAAAATTTGGAATATCCTATCATTGAAGATGCTCTAAGTATCCCAAGACTTTTGTATCTCAGTGTCCCAAGTGAGACAATATACATGTGTTTGAATTTCAAAAGTGTATCCCCCAAAATTTGTGGTTTATGACTTGCCACATAGGATTTGGGATCTTTTGGGACACTTTTATTAAGTATATCTAGTACTACCATAACAATCTGGCCTAAATCACGGACACTATTCATGTGACACGTGTTAGGCAATTAATGGTTCATTTGCTGATTTTTATTATGATGATTTTATTCCTCTACAAAATAAAATGAACTCCACTTGATGTTATAATTTGCTTATATTTTTTGTTTCTTACTCGAATACGATCAAGTATGAAATTGTAATGCTTGCGAAATGAAATTTGTTTTCAATGTTTGCATTTAATCATCTCTGCATGACAACAAATGCTATTTACAAGACTTCCGCATTTTTTTAACTAGTCACGGATTAGGTTGAACTTTGTGAATTAGATGTTCCTGTGCGCGGATCCTCATAACTACCCCATCCCTTGGTATACCCTTCATGTGACACGTATTAGTTGACTAATGATCCATTTGTTGATTTTTGTTATGATGATTTTATTAATCTACACTAAAATGGACTCAATTCCACTTTATAATTTTCTTATAATTTTGTTGGTTTCTTTCTCTAATACCATGATGTATGAAATTATAATGCTAGCAAATGTTTGTTGCAAGTAATGATCTATGCATGGCAACAAATGTTATTTACAAGACTTTTGCATATTTTCTAACTAGTTGACGGTCGCGCTGAATTTTGTGAATTAAATGCTATTGTGCTAAGAGTGTTCTCAAATGGTGTACTTTGTTGAGACTGCGATGAAAGGCTCATCCTAAAAGCAATCCCTACGACTCAAACTGAACATTTTACAATGGGTGAATACTCTTATGGTTGCGCTCAAAGAGAGTTATATATTGATCACCATTTTGTCAAAAAAATGGGTGAATTTCACATAATGATAATCACAAAAGGCCAAGGAATGTACTTGTGTTCAGCTGAAAACAGGGCAGTCTTCAACTATAACTCCTTTAGCAGTAGGGCAAGAAGCCAATGGACACCCATCAATGTCATTTCCCCACCAATTGAGGCTAACATTCTCTAATCCCAAGCTAAAATATATAAGCACTCCCATGAATGCAAGTCCAGCATCAAGTGCACCAGATAGAACATAATTGTATCTCTGCCACAAATCCGGCCTATACCGATAAACCACAAATCCAGACAAGAATCCTGCAAGGATCCAAGTAGTGTAATTCACTGCTGTTGCTGGTGGCATCATTCCTGTGGCTCCTATAAGGACTGGCATGTTAATGAGCCTAATCCACTCCTGTTGTGGAAATGCCTTGGAGGCTAACCACACCAAAACTGGGGCAATTGCTCCTCCTAGAAAGAACCAATTGATTGCTTCATAAGTCCCCTCATCGCCAAAAATCCGGCGAGGACCGATTAAACCCCAGATAACAGAAGCATCGTAGAAGACACGGTCACTCGGACATGTCCAAACACTTGATGTGCTCTCACATATGTCTGGGATTGTGTCCAGTAGCCACCAGGCTGTGCCCAAGTAAACTACACAGGCTATGATGGTTCCCACAACCTAACAAATCAGAAGCATAAGATTAACTCAGTATCGTTAGCAGGAAACGCGTGAAATAGGAAATCGGCTTTGTTTATATGAGCTTAACCTGTGCCATGAACATTGTTCTAGGAGGGATTTTCATATAGTGACCAAGCTTGAAGTCTTGCAGGAAAGTAACAGCCTGTGTCATGCTTATATAGCCGTAAACCTTGAAGCACACGTTTGCAACCGGATACCCTGGGTAGATATACCCAATGATGTACTCTGTGATTACATTCAACCCTGGTGTCTGTCATTAACAAGACCAGATTCACGTGATTTATTGTCAAGTAAACGTCGAAAAGGCGATTAGTGAGCAGAAAAAGCATGCCTGGTTTGTGATGGCAGTGATGATTCCAATTGGAAGAGTGAAAACAATGGCAATTCCACAAGCTAATAGAACACCCCACCAAGGTAATTGCAGCTGATCATTGTAATACTCACAAGCAAATACAGTGACTGCAATATTTGCCAAAAGAATGCTCACAAACCACCACTCAGGGACTTGCTTATACTTCCTCATCAACTTTGTGTGTATGTCCATCTCTGTCTCCTTAAAACTTGCTTTGCTTTGCTCCCATATTTCCCTGCACACACACAAGCAATCACAGCTCAATTCTGCTGATTTTTGGGTAAACGAGAACGACCCTGCCAGCTTGCCCTTCGGACAGCATGAGCGAGCTTAAACTCGGGCGCATGACATAATCAAAACTATGTGATTATCATTACCTTCCGTGAAATAGTGCAACATGTACAACAGTAGCAGTCAATGCAGCAAAACCAACCCCATATGTCACAGCAAAAAATGTGCTGAGATAAAGAGGTCCTTCTCGATCGTAGGCGGCGACATCGAGATGAAAATTTGAATCAATGATGGCAGTGATGTTGTACTCCTGGCCGTTCTCTTTGAAGAGCTCATCAGAGAAGATGGGGAATGTTTTAGCCTTGTAGACATTTAACCAGTAACATATGGGAGTCAAGACATACAAGACAAAAACAAATCCTGCAGCAACATTAGCTGTGGCAAACCATGGGCTTGCTAATGGGCTTCCAAGGTAGGAAGAAATGGTGGACCAATCAAGCCCAAATGCTCCAATTCCTAACCCATAAAGCCCAGAACCAAGTTGTTGGGCCAGGATAGAGTTTGGGAATAACCAGCATATCCAGGAGATTGATGTGAGCATCTCAAAGAGGTAACCTGGGAATACATAGTAAGCAAAACTGCATATGAAGGCAATCAAGAAGAATTGGATACGTGTCACCCCTCCCTTGGACCTTTTCTCTTCCTCATGTAGAGCCCTATAACAGCAAATTTGTTGATGGGCTAATGGTTAGTCTAGAGCCCAAGATCGAGAACATGTAATAAATTTATACTTAAATAATAGGATTATAAATCAAATTTAGTCTACATTTACACTAATGTATTAAAAATTATATGTATCTCAAGCTTATATATATCCTATGATATTTCATTGTGTGATAACTATGGAATAACTTGGTCTATTGTTTGAGTACAATGAAATAATTATGTCACATGTGTATAGGATATCATGAGATATATAGAGCTGAGATGTTTAATATTATTGTTCATTTTTAGATTAGTATTTTAAATTCAAAAATTTCACGGGATTTAACTTTTCAAAATTATAGAACTGTAATAAAAATCTAAATTACTTTTAAAAAAAACTTAGAATGACATTAAACAAGCTTGTCATTTGAAACAATCATCACAATACTAAATGATGATTTGTATTTAAATTGGAAAAACCAACCTCACCATGTCTGGTACGTTTATGCAATGCACTACAACTAATGAGATGGTGTCAAATCATAGATGTTTAATGTATTTTTTGAAATTTAAATTGTGCAAATTATTTATTTTCATTCTTAACTATCCGTGCATTATCACAAACTACTCGTGAATATTGACATAATCTTATTAGTTTTGGTACACCAAATCAACATATGGTATGATGTATTAGGACCATTGAATAATTTTTCTATCGTGTCAGTCAGCAATTGATTCTTATTCATACAAAAACAAAAAATCCTATTAAGAAAAAAAAAAGACAAAACAAAGAAAAATACCTGAACAAAGAAACTTGAACAAGATTAGCTGGCCACCACATGGCAGCAGGTTCCACTAAATACCTTCTAAAAATTCCAGCCCAACCAAACCCTAATACCTGCCATTCAAACCCAATAAACAAAAACCTTCAAAAATCATCAAAAATGTATTCTCACAAATCAAAAACATAAAAAGTCAAACCAACCTGAGTAGTGATGACAACAATGAATGAAACAAAGAAGGTGATGTGCTGCTTGTAGAAAACCTTCACAATAGTCACAATATGGATTGCATAAACACTTCCCGCACCAGAATTTGCAAAAATTGTGATCAAAACATGTTCTTTAACATTGAAAGGTCCAGGATTCAATGTGAACTCCCAGTAGCTCCCTTTGAAGAAAACCCTCCTCGTAATTTTGGCTGCCATTAATTGTCCTAAAGGGACCACTGCAATCTGTGCAGAAATGGCAGTGATTGTGAGAGGCTCTGTTCTGTACCAGAAGAACTGGTTCAAGAATGACAGAAGAACACATGACAGACTCCCCAAAACCCACATCCGGAATGTCAGAACTGGAAGAGAAGGGTCGTCTGTTGTTGGCACTGTTAAAGCTACTTGCTTTACAGGTGAGTTCTCTGGTTCTTCATCGCCATTGTTTTGCTCCGTTTGAGGTTTTGAGGAGGATGAGGATTGTGGGTTTGCTGAATCCAATGATTCTTCATTTGAAACTGCAGAAACATACACATAAATAAGAAAAAAGTTCGGATTTTTAGAGAGAGAGAGAGGGTGCTTACTGAGAGGGGCTCTGATTTCATCTATGGATTCTGCCATGGATTGATTCCTTTGTTCTTGAGTTTGTCGGAGAATTAAGGTCCCAAGAGTTTGGAGGATTATTAGCAGCTCTACGAAATGAAATCAAAAGTTATGGAATGAATCATAATAATAATATTATGGATTCTGCCAAAAAAATATGGGATTCTGGAATTCTGCCATGGATTGATTCCTTATAGGAAATACTAATTATGGAGGAAATAATAATATTAATAGATTCTACAAAAAACTATGGATAACAATTTATTATATAAAGAGTTTGGAGCAAGGGTTACACCAAACCATGAACAAAGAATGTTAGATGGGTGGAAAGATAGGTGTTGATAAAAACCTCTTTTTAAATGGCGCCATATACAAAAAAAAAATATTTATTATAATATTAAATAAAATTCTAAAATAATTTAATTGATCAGTTGGATCATATTTAATCTTGAATCCTGAGTTTCCCTCTTAAAAAAATTTACCTAAAAAGAATATTAATGGGTGAAACAATTTGGTCACTAATATGCAAAAGCTCATGTTTTCCATCTGAAAGTCAAAACTGGTATTCTGTATTATTTTATTTTATTTTTTAAAAAAGAAAGTCAAAACTGGTAATTTAGTAATTTTGAGTTTGTAGATTCAAGGAATCTTGAAGAAGAAGAGATTCTCACAATCCATAATGATTCTTGGAATGATTTTATAGTGTATAGAGTGATGCCACGTTGCATGTGTACCTACCTTTCAGCTCTTCCAAGATTTTTTGGGGCTGAGAACAAAACAAATCAATATCTTTGATTTAGTTCAACGCAGTTGTAAATGAATTTATTTTTAAACGGACTGTTGTGGGCCTGCAGGCTCTGAGAAATCTTTCAAGGCCTATACTGCACAAACATCAAGTGAGAAGCCCATTAGTAAGGCCCTGATAAATCTTTATAAGTAAAGGCCCGTGAGCTACAAACATCAAGTGAAAACCCATTATGCCATCGATGTTTTCTTTTTAATATTTCAAGTTGAAGTTCTTTTATTAACATACGCCAAAAAAGGAGAAATTACACCCATACCCCAACCCTCCTTTAAAAATCCTGACTTAATTTTTTCTGACTTTTTAAAAATAATCCAACACAAGCAATCACTGCCAACAATTCATCATTAGGTGTGTCTAAAGCTACCTATTAGTTATCTATCCTCTACGCTAATAGGAAACAGAATCATTACATTTCATTGATTAGATCCTATTATGATTTTCTGTTTTTCATTTCATAAGGGAAAATGTTTTTTTTATTAATCAGGAAACAATCTAAATACATTTTTTTAAAAATAAATTAGGGAAAAATTATGAATTACACCACGTACTTTTATAAAAGATTCGAATCGCATTTTCAACTTCTATTTGGGTCAAATCACACCTTCAACTTCAATTCATATACAGTGTTAGAGCAACTACAATAAGGCTTATTTGTTGGGCCATCAAATTCAAAAAATGGGACCCACTTCTATCTCACAAAAATACAATTTTCAATACAATCAAATCAACAAAACTCATATTTCAATACATTTACATCACCAAAACACACCTCCCGGTACTATCACATCAGCAAAACACATCCCCCAATACAAAACCATTATCCAACCATCTACTCTTCCATTCTCTCATCCATTCTCAAACAAAATTATACCAAAATTCATAATGGGCCCTACATCTTTTACAAAAAGTCAAGCCACATCATCATCCATATTACCAAAACACATCTCCCAATACAGCCACATCAGCAAAACACATTTTCCAATATAGCCACATCAGCAAAAACACACATTATCATACATTTTCCCTTCCCCATTAGAAATCCTTATTGGATTTGCTCTTAGTAACCCTTCAGCCTAAAAATAGAGGTTCAAGGGCTAACACTGTACATAAGTTCAAGTTGAAGTTGAATGTGGAATTCAATCCAAATGAAAGTAAGGGTGCATTTGAACCTTTTGTAAAAATATAGGTTCAATTCATAACTTTTCCCAAAATTTTATTTAGTTATCCTGAAATCAAGAAACGCAACTTGTTGTCTTGCCATCAGAATCCACCAAACTCCTCTGACACGACTGAAACAGCTCTATAGAAGTTAGAACCCTAATCCCGAAGACTCTCTCTGCCTCAGTGAACCGGTTCTACTTGTGTTGCTTTGGCAATTTGGGCAGGTTAATCCCTTACGATCGTCAGTCTTCTTATGTTTCTGAAGCTAATATTTGTATTCATTGGTCTACTATTATGGTTTGGGTTTTTTTTTCTTCCGATTCACAATTCTCAAGCAAAAGAGTAAATTTTCCTTCCGGGTTTTGCTTTTCTACGTGGGTTTGTCATGTGCTTTGATTGGTTTTACTCCATTCGTCGAACTGATTAGTGATCATGTGCCCCTTTTCAATTGGGTAACACAATGATAAATTCGATAACATCATTGGACAGTCTGATCATTTTTCTTAGTCTTAAGTTTGCTTCTTCACATTTTTACTATTTCATGTTATTTCTCAATATAGATTTCCTGCCAAACAATCGCAGATAAAAAGATTTTGGATTGGAGCACCGGGAAGCTTGTTGCTGTTTCTTGAGTTCTGCATCATAAATGGCAGAGGTGGTTGGGCCGAGATTATATAGTTGCTGTAATTGTAGAAATCATGTTGCTCTTCACGATGATGTCATTTCAAAGGCTTTTCAGGTCAGTTGACAAAGAGATTCAAATACTGGTAGTTATGTTCCTCATGCTTTGTGGCAATAATGTGTACTACATCTCAGAAGTTTGATTTGAGGGAGCAAGCAAATTCTCTGTGATACTAAAAAATAATAACATATACATACAGAGTGGCCATGTTGGTTTCAAAAGAGGTTAAGTAAATGAAGTTTTGGTAGGAGAAAGAAAAAAAAGAAGCAAAATAATGCTGGGGAAGTAGAAAAACTATAGATTCGGAATGAAATTGAGCAAGTTCAAGAAAAATCTGATAACAGTATACCAATTGTATTTAGTTAAATAATGTACATGTGTGAAGTGTCTTGGTATGTAAAGTGGGAATGTCCAATTACAGTAGCCCGTTTCAAAATGTTAATAAGTGAAATGATTTTGTACAAAAAAAGCTGAAAAAATGAAATATCTGGTTTCAGTAGCCCTGATGTTATTTAATTTAGATTACGTAAATAAGTTGAGGGATTTTGTAAACAAAAACAACTAAATGATGCGGGAGACAACAGTTGGACTCGAACAGAATTAAGGACATAACTAAACTCAATCTTAACCAAGTCAAACTATTTTGTTCATCTTAATGAAGTCTTGTGATGTTTTTTTCTTTTCATATTGTGAATCTGCTAGATTTGTGTCCCTCGTGGTTTGATCTGAGAGAAAAAAGTTTCTTTATCCCTTCAAGTTCTCTATTTTGACTGTAGGGAAGACATGGCCGAGCATTTCTTTTCTCGCATGCGATGAACATTATAGAGGGGCCAAAGGAGGACAGGCAATTGACGACTGGTCTCCACACAGTGGCTGATGTCTACTGTTGTGACTGCCAGGAGGTGCTTGGATGGAAATATCAAAGAGCATATGAGGAAACCCAGAAGTACAAAGAAGGAAAGTTCATTCTTGAGAAATCAAAAATTGTCCAGGAAAACTGGTAGCAATAAAGCGTGCCTCTTATCTTTTGTCCTTGAGTTGTTGTGAGTTGTGACTCAATAGATGATTTACATGTCCATTGTGTCTTAGCAGTCTTCATCAATTGAAAATCTCCTTGTTGTTCCTTGATGTGTATTCTTGTGTGGATATTGAATTGGCGTTTATGGATTTGTTAATAAATTGTGAATAATTCTTGGTCATGCATTGAGATGGATTTATTTTGACCTATCAAAAAAAAAATGTTAACAGGCTGCAGTCATGAATTGGGACTGCCTGCCCTTCAATATGAATTCTCCTCACTCCTCAGTCCTTTTGTTTACTTTGTCTATCATAGCATATTCTCTTTTTAGATATAGCGGAGTTTTTGATGCAGACTAATACATACTCGGTGTGAGGCTGAGAATGAAAGGTGAGTTGATCCAACTCGACTTGAGAGATTCAGCATGATTATTCTGTTTTCAGTTTTAAAAACATAGGAATTGGGAAATTTCCGTCCTAGGGTTCTTGATTCTTGGGTTCGGTTCGCTCCAAATGCCATTCACAGTTAGTAGTATTTTCTGTTTTTGTGATGTGGTCTGTGCGGTCTCTATGTACACTATTAGCTTTTATATAAACTTTTTTGTCAGTTTCCTTTGATGAATTTATTTTACTTAGATGGACTGATGACCTGTATCATGTTGGATGCAAATTGCCCAAATGGTGTTATGCTCATCGAAGTTGTCACAAATACATGCAGTAATGTATCAGATTCTGGTTTAGTTTTTGCTGATATCATTCTTGTTTATCTTATTCTTGACAATGTTTTTACACAAGTGTGCAATAGAATATCATCATTTATATTAACAAATATAATTGATTGCTAGTGAGATGAACAGATTCTTCCCTAGTTCTGTTCTTATTTTTGCCAAATCCCAGTTAGTCAGGAGTAGCTTAATTACACATGCCAAATTCCTTGCTTCAAATGTGTTGCCTGTATCAGATTAATTCGTTCTTAAAATTTTGTTTGTCCAACTTCTGCTGCTTCTTTCATAGGGAGAATCCTCCGTTCTGCATCCGACTCTACGGACATTCCTACACTCCCTGTCATGGTTGCTTCCCACTCCAACTCATATAACTTGTTTTAGTTTGTGAGAGTGAGTACCCAAACTTTGACCTAATATCCAGGAAAGATTGTCACAACCATATTCAAGAGATGTAAATGGAAGTTGGGAAACTTAGATTGAATAACATTTTCTCATCTTGAATTCATACACAGGTTCAAAGATTTCACAAAGGGAAAGGAACCAAGAATTTAAAGTTGGGAAAATATTAACAGTTTACAAATTCATTGAATGAAGACCAAATGAATTGAATTTTCCTATGAATCAAATTACTCCAATGCGACTGTACAAAAAAAATGAAACAGTTAGAGCAAATGAAATTTTTACACTGAATGAAAGTCTGCACGTCATATAACAGAGATTTTCTTTTTCGTCAGCCACCTCTTTTTGGCATTTTCAACTGCAGCCTCCCTCATTTTCGAGAGTTCTTGGAAATAATGGTGATATTGTGAATCAATTGCATCAAGTTCCAGCTTTAGCTCGTCGTGTTGATCCTTGTCTCCAAGGGATAGAGAGCAGATGCTGGACAAACTTACAGTTTTAGATGGATCAGAGCTTGCATCAATCAAAGAGAGATCAGAGTTCTTGGCAGACTCGCAAAGACTATGGTTAGAAGTACTCCCATCAAAGACAACCGGGACACCAAACTCAGCAGATGTATCTGAACTGTCTGATTCAGGAGTTTCGTGGTCATTCATGCTACCAAACCATGAAGAAGCGTTTTCCTTGTTCAATGGGACTCCATTGTTTAGCACCACAGAAGAATGCATGAGCAATCCATCTGCTTCACTTAAAGTACATTTAAGTGACGCATTCCAACTGCATGTGAACTTCACTATCATGTTGTCAATCAATTCGGCAATGACAGTCACATCTTCATTTGACAAATCAACTTGTTCAATCATCTCTTGTGCTATTGAAATCGCCGTATCAGAATCAAGAAAGAATGGGAAATGAACGTTCTTTGCCCAACCTGTCACATAGACAGCACTTTAGATCACTTGAAGCAGAACAAAGGATATCAAACGCATAAACTCGTCACATTTCACCAAAATGGATTTACTCACCACATGAATCCGCAATACGCAAATTAAATGAAACCAAGTTATCAGAATTGATCTCCCCTCTCAACCTAAATTCCTTACTCTCCGTGAAGCTGTGGAATTCTAGAGTTGAAAATTGAGAAGTTTCAGATAACCCTTTTGCACAAGAACCAACAGAAGACTTCTTGTGACAAGTGTCTATGTCCATAGGAAGAGTTTCTGGCTGTGGCAAGCTAACTGAATTGGTCATGAGATTAGGCAACCCAATAGATTCACAACTGAACTCCTTTGAATTTTGAGTCTTGAGGAATGGATCTTTCAGGAGCTCAACAGCTGGCAATCTCATAGGCGCCGGAACGAGACACTTCTCTATGAAATCCTTGACTTGGGGATCCATAACTATAGAGAGAGAGGCAGGCTTGACACCCTGTAGTGAGAATGCTTTGTGATCACAATTACATAATATAAAATTAGGATTAAAATGCCAGGACTGCGTCATATTAGGTACTTACAGAGGTGACCTTCTTGTAGATTTGTGCTGGATTCCTGCATTCACTATATGGATATTCACAAGTGACCATCTCCAATATACACAGGCCAAAAGAATAGATGTCAACAAGTTCGTTGTACTCTTCATCATAGAGCTCTGGGGCCATGAATTCGGGAGTACCTGCTCAACAGACAGTGATTGGATGGTTTAATCAAAGCCATAGAATTTTAAGATAAACTGGAACTATTTCCAACAATTTCAGAGATATTGAATCTGTTACCAATAACACTTCGAGCTGTAGGTTGCTGCATGACTGTCGCCAATCCAAGATCCCCAATTTTCACTTCTCCATTATTACCATTAACAAATATGTTGTCACATTTCAAGTCCCGATGAATGATAGGAGGATTCTGACTATGCAAATAGTGTAAACCTCGAAGGATCTGCCTCGCCCAGTTCTTGATGGCCTTGATGTCAACATGTTTATGCTTTTTACGGTATCTAACTCGCAGATCAACACACAATATATAAACAAACACAAAAAATGAAGTAAAAGAGAGAGAAATTCAGGCTGTAATGAAACTCACTGCCTCAAACTCCCGGAAGTGAATAACTCCGTTATCATATTAATAGTCTTGTTCTCATCATCCACCCACGAGAAAAATAACTTGATGATATTTTCATGCTTTAATGACTTCAAAAGATGAACCTCAGAATATAATCTTTCCAGCTGTTCTGGTGACTGCAGTACCTCTTCAATACTGACTTGGTTCCACGCAACTTCAATTCCATCAACTTCATCAAATGCCTTATATCTACACATTAACAATCGAAGATACAAAACAGAAAAGCTCTATAGTTAACAAAGCTGGTCCTATTTCAGACACAGAGGAAACTAATTACTTGAACGACAAACAATAAAACTAAAAGAAGAAAGGCAGGAGGAGAGCCATACACAGTCTTGAATGCTCCTTTCCCCAAGATTACATCATACTGAAGAAATGTAAACAAAGAAAATAAAATTGTATCACTAAATTAGATAAACAAAATAATTCAGTCTATCAAAGCCCAAATTCCAACAAAGCAAAACAGCATTAGTTTTCAAAATCCAAAATTTATTCTAAGACATTTCTGATTACTAGGTGGTTTCTTCCCAAATTTTCATAATATTGAGGGAACACAAACAGCAAAGAGAGCATGCCAATGAATTTGATACACAAAATAGGTCTCAATGACTCTCTTGAACAAGACAAAAAAAGTTTAACATCCAATATTTACCCTCAAATGAAAGTAGCAATATATCCAAATATCCAAATATCCAATTAACATTTTGCTGCTTCCGTAAACATCAAGAGTTATTATTAAATGAGACAGATTTATTCATAATGATTTAAAGAACAAACAAACATACATTAATTAAAAAAAAATTGTTTTTCCACTCAGATATAGAGAAACATCACATAATCTCATATGAAATTTACAATTTAGAGCAAAAACCAAAACAAATCTGTTGGAAACAAAAATTAAAGTAGCCAGCTAATTTCAATTCTAGGCTAAGATTTCTAAATATTCGTCAAGTGATCAATTCTATGCCAAGCTGCCAAAGACGCCATTGAATTAAATCCAAAAATTACGTCACGGAGAATATAATTTCAATTCTAAGTTCTGACAGTCTCAAAACCAATCGCATACATATACATGCATCTATACATACACATGCATCTATACATACACACCATTGTATTCATCATAGACAATTTGAATCAAGCTTATATTTCAATTTTTAATTTTTAATTTAAAGAAAAGTAGACAAGATAAGTACCCGTACGTAACGTCCAGATGGATCCTTCTCAGCCACCTCCCCGTCGTCAGCCTCCAACTTACCAACCGCCATTTTTGAACCAAAATCCATTATATCCACAAAAAAAGGAAAGTAATTCTCTACGAAGAAAGGGAGAGAAAAAGAGAGAGAAGCGTCAGAGCGAGGGAGAAGAGTGTTGATCAAAGGAGCTCGACCTTGAGCTCCATCGGATCCGAAGTAAGCTGTTGTTCAGAGAATGCCTCGCAAGCAGCACAGTAAGAATCGAATGCCGATCGGAAGCGGAACCGACACCCAAACACAAAACACATATCCGACCCCGACGACGTTCCGTCGGCGGAGCTCCTACCGTGATTTGAAATTCGCATCTTTCTTACACGAGTCCCAAGTTCAACACCACCATCCATATCCATATCCGCATCGTTTTCCGAGAACGGCAGGGGCGGTGATTCAATTCGAAATCCAGATGCAGATAGGAGGTATAGCAGTCCCCAAAATCCGAAACCCTACAGGCCTAGAAGACGATCTGGAAACGTTGAGATTAAAAAGACTAAATTTGGAAGAAGAAGAGCAAAATATTATAATATAAAATTGTCGAGAAAAACGTGGGCTCTTCTTCTTTGTAGTGGTGCAACGACCCAGGCGAGCTAAAGGCGCGTGTTGTGACGCGTCGTCTTTATCTTTATCTATTTTTTTCTTTGTTGTTTGTATATTTATATATGTATGTAAACTAAATAAGACCTGAAACGGAAAATGGATCCTATTTTTTAATTTTCAAAACACACTACTATGATACAGGCGATAATGAAACATGTGCTTAAAATTTTAAAATAATATCCAAAGTACTACAAGAAAATAATAATTTAATTTTAATTCTTAATTGTGGCATGGCTATCTTAGAACAATTAAATTTGAATTTCTAAATGGATTTGCTTTTGATTTGTGTTATTGGTTAGTGGGGGAACACAATCCCAATTTTTACTTCACAAATTTCAAAGAATTTTGATTTGTAATTCAGTAATTGTGTAGATACAAAAAAAAAATTTGAAATTTATCTTTAAATGAGTATAATATATAGTTAACTGTTCCTAGACTAAAATTAGAAATAATGAATATCCTATACTAATTGCTTAAAAGACAAATTAAATAGGACTTGAGAAGTCTCATTTTTTTTTGAAATAGATTCGCCCATCTTGAAACTTAGAAATAAGGACAAGAAGATAGATATCTCGAAAATACTCCTACCATCCGTCAAGAAAAAGAAGTATTTGTATAACGTCCCGTCCCATGAAACCTTAATTCTCAAGCTTAAAGTCTAGAACGCTACCTATATTACATCTCAATCCATCACTACTACCCAATTCTATATATAAGAAGTGGTTTTAATATTTTACTTAATATTAAGAAGAAGAAAAATTGAATTTTCTTAAAATGACCGGAATTTATGCACGAGAACCATAGCGCGTGGTTCAGCTTTACTTCTATGCTGGAGTTGGTAACCGCCAGCATAGCTGTCTATGGTGGGCCATGTTGGGCCAGATAAGTTAATCCGCATTTCCGGCGCAGCACAAGGACTCCTACCTGTATCAATCAACCTCTTTCCCACCTTTAGATTATCATTGGACGAGCTGGGTATCCTGTTAAAAAAATTACAGTGTATCCGCTGTAGTTTTGTTTTGAAGTCACCATAAGCTTTTTTAATTTATGAATATTTTTTGATTAACTTTATGGGTCGTATGAGCTAAAATATTCAGGCCCAATCCATTTATAAATGGGCTCAGATCAAAACGCGAGTCCATAAGAAGTAAGGGCTCAGATCAAAACGCGAGTCCATGAGAATTGAGAAGTAAGGTCTATAAGTTCAATACAACAAGTATGACCGAAACTTAAGTCCAATTGGATAAGGTCAGCCCACTCAAAATACAACGTAACTGGCCGAAAAAGTCAGAAGACAGACAAAACAAATAAGGGACCGATAGAAAATCTTAAGAGAAACAGTCGAATGATGAAGCCGAAAGCCAAGCAGTTGCACATAAGCCGTTGAACCCACAACTGTAGAAAACTTCTACTACTAAAAGATGGAAAGATACTATTGAAAAATCGCAAAACAGCTGCATAGATGCCATAAACACGATGTCGGCAATATCATGTAGAAGTTTAATATAAAACAACAATGAATTTGACAATTTAGGCGTCTTACTATGCCGACAAAAAATACACAAATCGCGAATTAAACAAGTCGGCAATCACAAGGATCCGTACTAACAAAGTCTGCAATACACAGACAATCTAGAATTATTGATCGATGAAATTAATCAATCCATTCTTACAACTAATACTACTACAAGCTAATATCAACTTATTTCAAATTCATGTATGCGGAAATCAGTATTCATTATTTCAATACCCATTTCCACTGGGCAACTTTTGAACCTGCATTTAAGAGTGGATATCCATCCAGATGGAGATTTAAGAGATCCAATTTGTCCCGTTGCACAATTGCTAATTAACATCGCACAAAAACAGAAGAAACATCGTATTCGCAAAGAACCAACTAATCTTGAACATGCAGCTAGTTTATCTCCACAAAAAGGCTAGCCTGAGGATGCAATCCTGCTTCTTTCAAAGACAAAATGAGTTTCTCGCGACCATATACAACCCGAGGGAAGTTGGATACAAGGCTGTAATTATCAGCATCTAAGCAACCCAAGGAATCAACATAGTCATAGAGACTTTGGATTGTTGTATTACTATGGAACCTCCTCTCTTTGCGTTCTCCACTTGGGAAGCGCACCAAAACCTGAATACAGAAAATTCATATTCATAGTCCAGATTCCCATATCCAAACAACCAAAATACAGGGAGTGGTAAGCCAGACAAATGAGCATGAAATTCTGGTAAGAACCGAAATTTTGGAATACATTGCTCAAGCATCTTCCTAACCATCCTAATTGCCCCACCCAAAACCCATACACAATGAAAAAGAAGAGCTATATTTTCAGATAATTAAAATGCATCAAAAATGGGAACAAAAGATTTTAACTCAGTGAAATTACCTGTGTAACATTAGGTCCTTTTTCAGGTTCAGCGCCAAGTGAAAGGGCTTTCTCCTCCCGCATTTTAGCTAGTGCAGCATCTCTTTCTGCAGCCTCTCGTTCTGCTCTTTCATGAGCCTCCTCTTCTTCCTTGAGCTTTCTCTCAGCTTCAGCAGATTCCCTTTCCAGCCGTTCCTCCTCTTCTCTCCTTTGGCGTTCCCTAGCCTGTAAGGAGGGAAGCAAACATCAATGTAAAAATGCCTCAAAGCTCTGCTTGGGACATAGGCCTTAGTGTATAAAAGTAATGCATAATGTGGTCACTATGCACAAGAGAAACAAAACCATACAAAAGCTGGAAAAGACCGCAATTAAAGTATACCTGATCAGCTTCAAGTGCAGCCCTGTAAGCGGCATCTTGCTCCTCCCTCAGACGCGTGTTGTTTCTTCTTTCTTCCACATCAAGCCTAGCAGCAACTAGAACAGGACCACTTTCTTCAAGGACCCTCTGTAGCATAGTGAGCATCTCTTCAGGAGATTTTGGCCCTTCAACCTGCAGAAAGCCAGAAACAGAAAAATGAAAAAAAAACTACAAAAAATGCATTAGCAGCTAGTCAGTTCACAAATGTTTAGTAGCACAAGGAAAACAGGCAGCAAATTTTGTCAGTGTGTACTCCAGTCCAATACAATCACAATTCATATGTTTCAATCCCAAGAATGAGAATAATCTCTCCAGTAAAAGTCGTGGAAAAGTTGAATGCTCAAGCGAAGCTAAATCAGTTTTAATTAAAATCAAACAGAAGATAACCTATTTATACACAGGTTGGGCTTCTTACGCCCCTGAATTTGACCGAAAGCCATGGAAATCATGAATAAATTTACTACCATATTTTTCATTATCCATCACCCTCCTTTCCCACAAGAAAGTAGGCATGCCGGTTCCCTTAATTTTTTGTCTGCTTAACAGCATAGCTGTGACTGCTAATTTGCACATAAGAGCAATAACAACAAAGGCAATAAAAATGGTGACAGTTTCAAACATCATTGACAGAGACAACCAAACAACCCACACACACAAACCAACCCCGCCCACACACCCCCCCCCCCCCCCCCAACCAATAGCCTAACAGTTGGTGCAAGTAACATCTACATAGCTGAAACAAACTTGCATCAAAAGGTCGGCATTGAAATTCCAAATTTCAAATCACTGACCAGCACCAGACATATTTACTCATATCCTAGTAGTTTAATTAGCAAACACCAAGAGAATCATAGAAAAGCATGCATAAAATGAAACAACATAAGAAAGTTCCTCAAATATAGAGAAGGTAGGAAATTTCCATGAAAAAAGAAATACCCAACACATGCACATTAAAACTAGGCCACCAAACTCGGAAAACCAGAGGCCAAAGAGCTTCCAATCAACCTTTTTTCCCGCATGATATAATTTTATCAAGGCAACAAGAAAGTGCAAAAAAACTACAGAGAGGCTAAACTAAAGACTTCAACAAAATTGTTATGCGAGTCAGAACACCACCATTTCAATTAACTAAAAGAAATCACACTATTCACCCCAGTGAATCGCCAACTTTCACTGTTGTGCACCCTTGAAACTAGGATTTCCCCAGACTCAGATGCCTCCTAAAGAGCCCCTAAACCTCATAACTTATCTTGAAAATGAAAAGAATCTTGAAATTTC
The DNA here is from genome assembly GCA_963580455.1 of Euonymus europaeus. Taxonomy (NCBI): domain Eukaryota; kingdom Viridiplantae; phylum Streptophyta; class Magnoliopsida; order Celastrales; family Celastraceae; genus Euonymus; species Euonymus europaeus. Next base: position 6,699,907 of record OY756957.1, on the reverse strand, counting down.
TGAGCAACAAAGAAGTCCCAGTACTTCCTCTCATCACAATACTTCTTCAAACAAATTACCACAGATCCTCTTTAGATTTGTTTCTGTTCTCCATTCACTGATCCTCCTCATATCTCCATAAAGAATCCCTTGGAAACACCTTCTTCACAGCATAGGCCGATAGCAAGAACAGAAAACCTTTTTCTTTTCAATTAGTATACAACTATTCTCTCTTTCAATATAACTCTTCTCCAAACTGCAAAATATCAATAGAGACTACACCAATCTCAAATCTAAATGAAAACCTTGGGAGATCCTACTTTATAATCCATCTCCCTACTGTTACTAGCATATTTATAAACCACAAATCAAAGTCACCTATCTTTTAAGTCGGGAAAAAAAATTAGTATAATTTGCACAACAAAATAACTTGACGAAATCAAATGGAAAATAAAAAAACCTCACCCTCCCTAAGGAAGGTAATCCCCACCTTCCATTTTCAGTTATGCGACTGTTTGCAGTAGTACAAGAAGTATTTCCCCAAAACTCAAAGCTGAAACCCAGTATCTCTGGGAACAATCCAGTATAGAAGTTCCAGGCTAGAGTGTCAACCTTCCCTCATGTTAAAGAAAAATCAACAATTCAATTCAATTGAGGATGATAATGTACAGAATTTAAAACTTGCTACAATCCAATGTCCACAAAGAAAGAAAAATCCCTTCAATAATTGACGAAAGGTTAAGCTAATGATCAACCCCTAAACTAAAATGCGTTCCAATATTACAGAAACAAAATCAAAATCTAAAACATTTAGAATCGATTTTCGTTACCTGCTGAAGCAGAGCAATTCTCTGGTTTGCGGCCGGCATAACCACGGCGCAAAAAGGGAACCGAGAAGCCTTCAAGCTATTACTCATCTTGAACCCCTCGCTGGCACGTATATTACCTCCCCAAGCCACAAAATTCTCGTTCACAAATGCCGTCAACATCTCGGAGCACAGCGTCCTCTCGCAGAAGACCGGGGTGTCCGGATGATCTGGCGAATGCAAATACACAAACAACAGTTTGAACGAGTTCCTAGACTGCTGAAGTGCGTCCATGAAACCCTCGCTAACAAAATTCGGTCTCCTATTACCATACTCCCTCTCGAAGTCGGCTACGAAATCCATGGCCTCCGATGCCGCAGCAGAAACTGGTACTAATCGAGCGGACGACTCACCATTTCGCGCTGAGTTAGAGCCCAGGCCAATCATTCCGAGCGAGTACGACAGAACACCTCCTGCCGCCCACATACCAAGCCCAATCGCCCCCGAGATCAGCCCTAAACTTCCAGAAACAACGGAAATCGGTAAGGTAACCAGTTTCCACGCCAAACCAGGTCCTGAAGCTGCCGGTTCCGATCGTTCTACCGCATCTCGAAAGTCTGAATTCGCAACCACAGTAGTGGAAGCGTCACCGCCAATAGTATCCTCGGTGGGCGGATTCCCGGAGGTAAACGATGAGATCGCAAGTTCCAAGTCCCAATCATGAGCCTGGAGAATTTCTGTGCACAAACCGGAATCCTCAAGCCCCGTAATCGCTTGAAAATAAGCCAATTTATCAGCTACATCAACCATTTCTCTAACTCTATCTAATGTAAAAAATCAACGGTTCGTCGTCGCAGAAACTATGGCTCCAGTTTCTTCGAATCGAGAGAAAAGAGACAGAGTTTTCTACTTTTCCCTCCCCAATGATGGAGTGGAATGTTCTCGGGGTAGGGTAGAGTTGATGGAGCCGATTGGGTAGCTATAACATTCATGTTACATGTCGAAAATATCCATGATTTCGTTACAGAATAACGGGAGTGCCACTGGCCTGTTTATCGAGCAGGCGCCATTCGCAACCGTCCGTCTGCCGAAAGCGACGACCTTTGAATTTGATATCTCATCTGATGACGTGTGTAGGCAGTAATAATGGAACCCAAGCGGCCAAGTCTGGGTCTTCCAACAAGGGAAACTGAACCCTCCATGGCACGTAGTATGGCTTATCTCCACTTTCCAATCAAGATTTTCACTGTTTGGTTGGGGAGAAACTGTAAAAATAAAAAATAAAAACCAAGCAAGAGTATAGAATTGGTGACAATCAGCATTATCCAAAACAAACTAAGCTACAGAAGATTTACACGTCCAATTTACACAACGATAAAATGTTCCATCTCATAAATAAATGAAAAAAAGTTTGAAAATGGAGTTATTTCATCTCCTCAATCACAACCTTGCCCCTACTTTCTGATTTTTCCTCCAATTTCACAGAGCTTTTACCCCCCATGTATTCCATGGCAGAAGCTTTCTCAGCCCTTATGATGTTAGCCAACGAAGACCAAGCTTCACCTGGTTGTTCATGAACCCAACAAATGATGAAATATATTTTCCTCTCGGCGAATTTAAGCTTGCTTTTGATTTCCCCATTTCTCGACTTCTTTGGTTTCTCTGATTTGAGTTCATTCCTCCCCGACTGAATGAGCCTTTGAAGATCGCAAAGTGAGCATACTAAAGCACAACCTCCTAGAGATAAAAGACTAATTACATCGTCTACGAGACCCAATGCAAACTGCGAGCCACCCATGTGCTTAAAAGCTGGTGAGCAAGTTTGCTCCAAGCAGTGAGACAGAGCTTCAAGCACAGATTCTGGCTGCCTTGCTTGGCCCAGTACGGAGGACACACTCAAAACAACCATTGATGATCCTATGGCATCCGATTGCCAGTCTCCATTATATAGACGAAGTGTGAAACAATAGCTGTAGATGATGTCAACTAAGTGAATGGCTAGAAGAGGGGATGGCTGAGAAGAACAGACCCTGCTGACTGGAGGAAGTGGAGTTTCTGGACCATAAGGAATCTCACTTGACTTGTCGTTTTCTTGATCATCTTTAGGGGATTGCACTGATTCCGGTTTGGCAAGAGGTTGAACTAGTTGAGTGCCGTCCTTGCTAAGGGAGATTGTTCTTGCACAAGGCTTTAGCCACCAAGGGTCCCAAGGCTCAATCATCTTACTCAGTTCTCCTGATGCTATAGCTCTTTGGAACCTTTTCTTCTCTTCCACAGATAAATCATCAAAACTGAGCTGACCTCCTGCGAAGAAGAAAGTCGAATCAAGTTCTGTGGAACTTCTGGTAATATAGAACCTTAGGCTACAGAACACATGACCAGGAAGAGAAACCACTAAATGACAAAAGCACTTGATCTTCACACTCCAACTAGAACCTAAGGACCGTGAAGATCCTTTTATATGGCAAATATGAAATTGGAACTGAAGGAATTGAATGAAGGTAAAGCCCGACAGTTGATAATTCGCAACAAAAAGTGGGAAAAAAAACGCTTACCGGACAAAATCTTTTGAATAGTCTCCTCTGACAGAGTAGAATCTGCGATTAAATAATAGAAAATCCAATAAGTACCCATCTCATTAGATTGGTCACTCGAGCCTATTTGCCCAAAAAAATATTGCAGGCATGAGTAAAACTTTTAGAGAAGAACCAAATGATAAAAGAAGAGCAAGAATCTGTAACATATACTTATAATTTGAAATGTATTTCCATTCCAGGGCAAACTTTGTAGCATTTATGCTGTTATGCATGTAACAGGTGCACATAACATTAACTTCTTCATTCTGCACATTTTATGTGCTGCATCTTGTTACATCATCTTTAAACATGAGCAGCATAAAAAAAAATCTTCAGATAGCAACTCACCCCCTGTAATTCAATGATTATCTACCAACTATAAACTCAACCGCTAGATAACGCCAAAACAAGTAGAAATACTCTCTTCTTAGACTTCTCTTGCTTACACTATAATTAATATATAGACAAGTAGACAACCCTTTTGGGCATTAATGCTGTCAATTCTATAGTCCACCCAGGGCATACTTATCACCTATTTTCTTCAACCAATATTGTGGACCTGATGAGGGAAAGCAAACGTGAGAAAGATACAACAGTTTGGCAAAAATAATTGTAAGCAGAACAGAATGTTCTGTCTATATTGAAAATACCTAGAACTGCAGCCCGAGATATGTGAAATCACCAAATGAATAACTCCTCATATCCAAAAACACTAGGTCTACAGCGAAAGGGATAGCACCGCAGCATGTAATATAGGTAAGCTAAGCTACAAGAAGTTTATCTAACAACGAATCAGGGATAGCAACATACAAATTTTTTTTCCAAGAATCATCATCTATAAGATTCTTCTAAAACAACAAATCATCGCCTAATCAATTAGAATGCATTAAGTAGAAGTAACAGCAAACTTAAAAGGACAAAAAGAAGGTGGTAAAACACTTACCACTCACTTCCTCACCCTCATCTTCATCCATGCTGTCTGCTTCCTCTTCCGAATGGAATCGTTTCAAAATGTGGAGCATTTTTCGCTTAGTTTGATCATCAGGCTGCAGTTGTCGCAACTCCCCCTCCACATTTTCTCGCATGAAGGATTCAGTACAGCGAAGACTGTGAGTCTGTCAACAGAAACATCAAATGAAAACATTAAAACAGCTGAAGAAAATTTTCTCGCGAGAAAGAAAAAACAACAACATGAAAATTTAGCATTACCTTGTAGCACTGGAGGGTGCAATACCGAGAGTTGCATCGTGGACAAGTATACTGTGAAAATTGCTTCTGACACCTGAAGATAAGGAAGCTTCTTAAATCTAGATTAATCATCCCAAACCCAAAAGAATAATGACAGTAAAGCAGTAGTTTTAACAAATTCATACTTAGATTGAAGTATATAACTACAGGAACGTACACATGACAGATGATGCGGGAAGGAGGATTCAATGGAGAGGAACTGGAAGGTCTTTCAGAGGTAAGTATCGAATCCGCCATTGAAGAAGCACTAAAGTCTCCAGCCTTCAAAATTCAAAACTCTTTGATTAATCAAAATTTTGATTCAGAAAAGTACCATGAAACGGTTTGAAATCCCTAGATTCTTCTTTGCGGTTTAGGTCTTTTGAAGCCCCCTTCGTGGGAGAGCCCATTGGGCTCAGAGCATCTCCAACAGCAAGGATATTTCGGCACTTGAAATTGCCTTCATTAAACTGTGGCCCACTTAATATATAAGTTTTACTTCACAATTGCACCACTTGAAACTCTTGATACAATTATATAAGGTGCGTTTGGTATGAGGTTAAAAATTTGTGAATATAATTTATTATTCATGTAATATGTTACAAGAGTAATAATAAATATAAAAAATAATTTTTATCTTTGTTTTATTTTTTATTATTATATTTCGACATTGACTATAAAAAAATGAGAAGCAAGTGAGAAAGCAACAATATTTACTGCTTACAATATAATGTTCCTCGAATACAACTACTATCTTGGCTTAGTGATGTCGGTGTTAATAATGTACAAAATTTAATTGCTTTTTTATACAAATAAATTAAAAAATTTCACATCTAAATTATGGAGATATATTCAAAACTCATAAGAAACTCTTGTGTACTTATAATTTCTTTTACAGACAAATGCTAATATAGGATCTAGTGTTCAAAATAATAGTTACACCATATTTCACGAAAACAGAGAATGACAATTTATCATATTAACGATCAAATAATAAAAATAAACAATTATTGAAGAACAACACATTGTAAATACAATAAAAAAAATCACTATTAGACATTACACATTATTTTAGAAATTATATGAATAATGGTGTATGATCTACAAAATTAAATCTAAATAAAAATGATAACACTATTAAACTAAAAATAATTCAATATGGTATAAAAATGACCCGGGGACTTCAATGTTAGTCTCTCCAAATTTTTCAGCTCGGTCTCACTTCTATTAGAGCAAAACACGACTCCTAATATAGTCATATCAACAAAATACATATTTCAATACAATTATTTTCAATTTTCATTCACAAACACTCTAAATATCAAGCATCAACACAATTTTTCTCATACTTTTCTATCATATTTTAATTTTATTTTATCATTTTACACATTTTTCAATACAATTTTTTTAAATCAATCTCTCTGCACATACTGCAAAATTTCCACCATTATTATCAAGTGTATTCTGTCAAAAGTGGTTATCGGTTACTTGGGTCTTCATCGTCTTCTTTCTTTGAGCAGGTTGATCCACTCATATGGAAGAATATATGGAATTTAATGGTTCCGGGGAAGGTCAAGATTTGCTTATGGCGTGCATGTTCTCAGTGTTTGCCTACAAGGCAGGAGCTAATTAGAAGGAAGCGCGTTGATATTTATGATGGGTGCCCGATTTGTTCTGGAGATTCTGAAGATCTCCATATTTTTGTCAATTGTCCCTTTGCGAAGCAGGTTTGGTAGGCTTCGGAGGTTGGGGAGATAGCTGGTCACTGGGTGACTTTTGTGAACTGGTGGGCTGAGGTGGTGCGACGCCTGAATACTTCTCTGTTAGAGAAGGCTGCCATGGTTGTTTGGGCTATTTGGCATCATAGGAATGATGTTGTGTGGAGGAGTTGGCGTAGGACTGTTTTGCAAGTGGCTGATCTAGGAGTGTCAACGTTAAATGAGTGGAGGCAGGTTCGGGCTCCTATATATTGTGGTGGAGGTTGTTCGAGGGAGTGGTGGCTATCAAGTGGGTTGGGAGAGTGTTGGTTTTTAATTTATAAAATCTAATTGACAATTGTGAGATATATTTAACCAATTGAATTTTGTGATAATTGGGTGCTGCAGAGCAGTGAAGTAAGTTACTCCGGTATGTGAAGTAAGTTACTTCATCTGCACGGGCTTAAAGATTTTAAAGCGTGGGCTTTTAATTTTGATGACATGCAGTGTTTTATTGTTAATGGACTGTCTTATATAGATAGGATAGAAAGTCTATTCATGTATGGATAACCACATAAGAGTTATATTGGGAATTAAACATGTAACTACCATAGATTATCTTTGATTATTCCTATATTATCAATTCCTGTATTGGATGTGTGGTTTATCTCTTCAGGTGATAGAATGCTTAGAGTTCTGGTGGGAGAAGAAGTCTTCATACCCAAGACGAGCTGGACTTACATATATATACTCCATTCACTTTCGTTGGAGGGTTACCGAGTTGAAGATTATCGAAACTATCTTTGGGAGAGTCTTGAGCGTGTTGGGTTTTTGAAAAGCAAATCACTTTTTGTTTCATGTGTGATCTTGAGTGTTTAAATGAGTGATTTGTAGTGAGGAGATTTGTATTGGAGATTATCATTTGAGAGTTTCGTATGTGGTAAGACTCTTGAGGGATTCGAGAGTGGACTCTACCTTGTTCAGGTTGAGTGAGGTTGAAGCGATACACTGAATGGGAGGGATGAGCGATGTCTTTAGTTCAAAGATAGGGTTGTAACTCCTGATTCGTTTTAGTGGATTGTTCCTCAAGGTTAGTCGCTCATAGACTCGAGGTTTTTCCCAGGTTGGGTTTCCTCGTTAAAATCGTGGTGTTCTGATTTGTTTTTATTTTCCGCATTAAGTTTCCATATTGTGTTGACTAACAATCTTGGTGAGAAACACCAATTTACAATTGGTATCAGAGCTCAACAGATGATAGCGATTCTGAATTATAGCTTCGATACCAATTATCTTGCGTGTTTGAATGAGTGATTTGTAGTGAGGATATTTGTATTGAAAAATATTCTTTGTGAATTGCTTGTGTGTGAGGACTCTTGAGGGATTCAAGAGTGGACTCTACCTTGTTAAGGTTGAGAAGAGGTTGAAGCAATACACTGAATGGGAGGGATGAGCGATGTCTTTAGTTCTAAGATAGGGTTGTAACTCCTGATTCGTTTTAGTGGATTGTTCCTCAAGGTTAATCGCTCATAGACTCGAGGTTTTTCCCAGGTTGGGTTTCCTCGTAAAATTCTTGGTGTTTGATTTTCGTTTATTTTTCCGTAATTTTAATTTCCATATATTGTTGACTAACGATCTTGGTGAGAAACACCAACCTACAAGTGGTATCAGAGTAGGTGTCAACTATGGAATCTATATCAACGAATCAAATACCACAATTTGATGGGTCCAATTATTCGTACTGGAAGGCACGCATGAGAGCGTATTTGAAATCTATTGATGAACGAGTTTGGATGTCGGTAGTAAAAGGGTATACTGAACCCGAGTCCATTGATAAAGAGGGTAACGAAACTCTTAAATCTCTTGAAAAATGGACTAAAGGTGACCTTGAAAATGCAGGTTGGAACAATAAGGCAATAAATGCTATATTTTCTGCTTTGAATATTTCTGAATTTCCCAGGATCTCACATTGTGATAAAGCAAAAGTGGCATGGGATTTACTAGAAGTGACACATGAAAGCACAAATCTGGTAAAATGTTCAAAACTTCAACGACTCACTTCGAGTTTTGAAAGTCTGAAGATGGAGGAGAATGAGATGTTTGATGACTTCTATGCGAAGTTGAGTGACATAGTAAATACCTCATTTACTCTTGGGGAACCATTTGAGCCGAGTAAGGTGGTAAGAAAAATTCTCAGATCTTTACCAGAAAGGTTTATGATGAAAGTTGCAGCAATAGAGGAGAGCAAAGACATTGGTAAAATTAAGGTAGAAGAGTTAGTTGGCTCTTTACAAACTTTTGAGGTAAATTTTCTTGAACCTAAAAAATCTAAAGGTGTTGCTCTTTATTCTAGTGATGAAACTAACTATGCTATTGATGAATTATTGTTTCTAATGAAAAATTTTAAGAAATTCATGAATAGCAGAAATTCAAAGGAACTCATGGAAGAGGAGTGTTCATCTTACAAACCCAAGAAGAAAAGCAAAGAGTCTAAGTCCACTCAACGTTTCAAATGCAAAGGATTTGGACACGTTGCTCAAGAGTGTGCAAATTGGAAAAAGAAGCCAAAAGTATACAATGATAGAAAAGAAGAATCTGATGCTGAATCTGAAGATGAAGAGAAGGAAACTCCAATAGCCCTTCCGGTAATCTTTAGTGACCAAAAGTCCAGGGAAAGCTCAACATATGATAGTGATTCTGAATTTGATATGTGTGAGCTTCAAGTAGCCTACAACAATCTTTTTGAGGAATGTGTCAAGAGCAAGAAAGAAAAACTAAAACTTGTGAAAGAAAATGAAATTCTTACTCAAGATTTGAATGAAGCGAAAGCAAAAATCAAGAAATTACAGGAGAAAATCCTAGATCTTGAAGCACTCTGCCCAGTTGAGGTAACTTCTGATGTAACCTACCTCGCTGAGGCAGAAAAGAAAAGAGAACACATGCTAAAGAAGGTATGTTCAGATATTGACAAGTTTAAGTCAGGATCTAACAGATTGCAGGATATTCTTGATAAGCAAAGGATGAGCAAGGAAACTTGTGGCTTAGGATATGAAAAAGGTGAGTGTTCAAAATCTGGTTCACACACATGTCTTCCTAAAAGTTTTGTGCAGTTTGTGCCTTCTTCATCCAAAACTTTGGAACAAGAAGAGAAGAGATCTACCATTCCAAACAAGGTAAATATACAAGGTAATAGATCTTCTTCTTCATATCAAAAGCATGAAACTTCATATAAATTTGGTAGGACTGCTCAACCATTTTTCAAGCAACCATTTGTTGGAAGGCAAAATACTCAAATGTATGGTAAAAGTAAGTTTGTTCCCATCTGTCATCATTGTGGAATTAGGGGCCATATAAGACCTTATTGTCATAAGTTATATGGAATGCCTAAATCATATTTTCCTAGGAAGACTAACTTTGAAAATGTGCAGAAAAAGTTTCTTCAAAATAGGTTTCAAAATCTTGCTGGAAAACAATGTGATGCTCGTGAGAAATCATATGATATAAGACAACGTCCAAAATCATCTCAAATAAAGAAAGTTTGGGTCAAGAAATCTGATTTGAGAGCTTTAAGTGCTGTAAAAGAAAAATCTGCAAGTGCATATAACAGTAAGGTAGCCTCCAGGCAACCTACTTCATTGAGGCAGCAGCAAACAGATGCAACTGAGGTAGCCTGCAGCAAGCCTACTTCACCAATGCAGAGGCAACCAGTTACACATGAGGTAACTTACAGCGAGCCTACTTCAGATACTCTGGAACCATCTCGACAAGTCAAAGTAAATGATGTTCAAGATCTAATCATTGGAGAAGTAACTGCCCCCATGAAAACACATGCACAAATCCAAAATGAGTTGGAGTTGAATACATGGTTGTTGGAAGTTGCTGCACTCAGACACTTTGGATGAAACGAATGCTTCAGAATTATGGATTGAATCAGGAAAGTATGCTCGTATTTATTTTTGATAATATGCGTGCGGTTATACTTTCAATTTTAGAACCAAGCATATTATGTTTCATCATCATTTCATCCATGAATTTGGTAAATTGAATATGTGTCATTTGGATATATTGCTTCTGAAAATCAATTGGCTGACATTTTTTTTTCAAAACCCTTAGACAGACAAAGGCTTTTGTTACTAAGAAAAATACTAGGAGTGATTACAATGGAATAGATTTTCAAGTAGCTTGAGGTAACATGTGTGTGGGATATGTGATTTAATTCTTGATCTATGATTGAAGCATTGATTGTTTGATGTTACCTCCGAATGTGTTTATTGTTAAATGGCTAATCCGTTCATAAAATTGAAAAGATCATGTTATTAGTCATACATTGTTTTTCACAAAATCTCTACTTGCAAAGTCTGATTGACATAATGCTTGAGATTTGTCTTGATAGGTCTATTGAACAATTCTTTGGGAAACTTGATGCAAGTAATTCAAATGGAAAGGGCTACGTCAAAGGTATTGGAAAAAAAAGTATGTATCTCTTGAAATAAAGGGAGCTACCTAATGTTAGAAGGTATGTATCTCTTGAAATAAAGAGAGCTACTTAAGCTTGACTATGAAAGCCGCCATGAATTTAAAACTTTCACCTCTTGAAATAAAGGGGATAATCTTATATGTTGCTTGCATGTACATAAAAGTACCAAAGGATCTTGATTTGACAATCTATGAATAGTCAATCTCTTACATTATGTTTTATCTTGATCTAACAAGTTTATGAGATTCACACATAGATGCACAAGAACGAATAACATGCATCAAATTTCAAGGATATGATGAGAGAGTAGTAAGTCCATTTCTTGAACACATCTTTTGGTAACTCTTCCTTATCATTGTTTAATTCTTTTGATTGAGTATCAAGATCTAAAAGTTCCATCCTTGAAACCAATTTCTCTTGATTTCCTATTTTATTTGGATTCACTTTTATGTGTTTTAATTCTTTGGGATGGCCTAGTTATGTTCTAGGTGGAAATATTTTTCAAGTATGTAAGCTAAGTGAGAAGTAAGCTACAATGTAATCTCAAATACCTCATTTTCACAGAAATTTTAAAGAGCTCATTTTTGGCAATTTGTGCGTCAAAAAGGGGGAGATAATATTTTGAGGGGGAGATAACATAACGAGGGGGAGTTGTTTGAACATGTGCTCATGATATTATATTTGATTTTTGGTTGTTTGCATATGATATATGATTTTTGGTTATTGATTTAAGTACACATGTGCTAAACCGCGCCTTGCATGTGTTGTTTGCATATGATATATGATTGTTTTGTTGTGTAGGTATTTTGATCCCACAATTGTCAAGGGGGAGATTGTTGGTTTTTAATTTATAAAATCTAATTGACAATTGTGAGATATATTTAACCAATTGAATTTTGTGATAATTGGGTGCTGCAGAGCAGTGAAGTAAGTTACTCCGGTATGTGAAGTAAGTTACTTCATCTGCACGGGCTTAAAGATTTTAAAGCGTGGGCTTTTAATTTTGATGACATGCAGTGTTTTATTGTTAATGGACTGTCTTATATAGATAGGATAGAAAGTCTATTCATGTATGGATAACCACATAAGAGTTATATTGGAAATTAAACATGTAACTACCATAGATTATCTTTGATTATTCCTATATTATCAATTCCTGTATTGGATGTGTGGTTTATCTCTTCAGGTGATAGAATGCTTAGAGTTCTGGTGGGAGAAGAAGTCTTCATACCCAAGACGAGCTGGACTTACATATATATACTCCATTCACGTTCGTTGGAGGGTTACCGAGTTGAAGATTATCGAAACTATCTTTGGGAGAGTCTTGAGCGTGTTGGGTTTTTGAAAAGCAAATCACTTTTTGTTTCATGTGTGATCTTGAGTGTTTAAATGAGTGATTTGTAGTGAGGAGATTTGTATTGGAGATTATCATTTGAGAGTTTCGTATGTGGTAAGACTCTTGAGGGATTCGAGAGTGGACTCTACCTTGTTTAGGTTGAGTGAGGTTGAAGCGATACACTGAATGGGAGGGATGAGCGATGTCTTTAGTTCAAAGATAGGGTTGTAACTCCTGATTCATTTTAGTGGATTGTTCCTCAAGGTTAGTCGCTCATAGACTCGAGGTTTTTCCCAGGTTGGGTTTCCTCGTTAAAATCGTGGTGTTCTGATTTGTTTTTATTTTCCGCATTAAGTTTCCATATTGTGTTGACTAACGATCTTGGTGAGAAACACCAATTTACAGAGAGGCCCACGATGGGATGGTTGAAGTGCAACGTGGATGCTGCTATCTCCAATCCCTCGATGTCAATGGGGTATGGGTGTGTGTTGCATGATGATGCTGGTAGAATGGTGGCGGCTAAGAATGGTCTGATTGGTGGTGTTCTGAACCCTGGCATTTTCAAGGCCTTGAGTGTTAAGGAGGCTCTCAGCTGGTTAAAGGAGTGTGACTATAATAGAGTTGTGTTAGAGATGGATGTTCAAGTGATTTATTATGCTCTTCAAGGGATTAGTGTGGATTCATCTTATTTGGGTATTATTATTGATGAATGTAAAATTCTTGAGAATGATTTAGAACTTTGTTCTTTTACTTTTGTTCGTCGATCAGCGAATCAAGTTGCGCATGCTTTAGCGCGTTTCTTTATCTGGTTAAGGGATTTGGGTGTTGTCCCTCCTTTTTATCTTTGATGTTTTGGATCGTGATTTTGTGGCATGAGATTTTGTTCCTTTAAAAAAAAAAAAAAAAAAAAAAAGGGCCAAGCCCAATTGCAGTGGAATTATATATAATTGGTTTATAATTTTTGTTACGTGGACTACGGTCCAACCTTTACCATAGAGTTCGATACATCTCCCTCCTCCATCTCGTCTCTCTCACGCACGAACCGTTCCAGATACCTCAAACAGCACGAAACCCTCTTCAATCTCTTCCTTCTCTTGCTTTGCGATTCTGATTATCTTCTGCAACAAACGAACAGCAAAGCAGAGGGTTTTAGGCTTAGTTTCGATTGGAGCGCAATTGATATCCGTGTGACATAAAGCGAGGGAGGGAAACATGTATGTGAGGACGGTGCCAACGACGGATCTGAATCGGAACACGGAGTGGTTCACGTATCCTGCTGTCTGGACCACCTACATCCTGATTGTCTTCATGTCTTGGCTCATCGTTCTATCCGTCTTGGGCTGCTCGCCTGGCACTGCATGGACCATCGTCCACCTCGCACATTTCCTCGTAATCTTTCATCTCTATATCCCTTTTTTCGTTATATGATACTTTTGGTGGGTTTTGTTATTGGGTTTGCTTTTGATTGGAGAATGACTGATAGCTTTATTGAATTTAATTTGCTGTTACTTGTAATCTTGATCAGTTTTGTTTACTGTCATATGGGTTTGGGATTGGGAAGAGGTGAGATTTTGCATCTGGGTTTTTGAGATCATTATGTAATAGTTGTGAGAAAAGTTAATTTGGGGAGTATGTTTAAGACGAACAAAGGTGGTTTTTTGGCATTCAGTAAACTGGCAAAGAGCTAGCAGTAGTGGGGAATAGCTGTAAATTAAATTAGGATCTTCCTTCCTTTTTCTCTACTTTCTTTTTGCTGTTCAGTTATATGTTTCACGAGAATAATTGCAAGAACCAATGATGTGCCTAGTCGAAGAGATTTTGAATTTTTTTGCTTAGCTTTTTCAATGTTTTCCTGGTTTGCAGTTGAAATTTCTACCGGATATGTCATATGTATCATGTATGTAGCAGAAAAAAATATTCATGTATACATGGTGCACCTTCATTTGTTACTCAAGAACATTCAGCACTATTTGTGTACCCATAGTTTTTTTAGGTTTAGTGAGTTGAAGAAGATTAGAGATGTGTCTTCGATGAAGTATTTGTGTATCCTTAGTTTTTTTTTATTTTTGATGAGTCAAAGAAGAATAGAGATGTGTCCTAATATCTCATGTGTTTTCTTTTTTGCCAATTATTGGAAAATAATTAGTAGAAGAAAGATGTTACGTAGAATTAGTCATTTGAGTCTTAATCTCTCATATTTGGCACGATTTACCTGATTCTCCCTCCTTTTAGATGATTAATTATATGGCTATAGGTGCAGGGGCGAAGCCAGGAATTTATATGTGGGTGGCCAGAACCTGCCCCCGAATTTTTTTTGGGACTTTATTGAAAAATTATTTAATTTCGCATTGATTATAGCATAATCAAGTGAAAAACAAAAGTTTCACCGAATGCATAAGGATTAATATTTATATATTACAAACAGGACTAGCGGCTAGATGCTGAAGAGTAAAAATGGTAGGTAAGATTTGATCAAAATTGATGTCCAATCTATCAAGCTTTGACGGGTGGGCTATTGAGCTTTGTAGTTTAAAATTTTGGTTCAATGCTAAGTAAGTATGTTGGCTAGTCTAATGAGCTTTGTATTTCATTATTTTTTGTCTTATTTTAGACATTATATTTTTTTTATGTATGATATCACATAAAAAAATTGAAAAAAAATCAGGGGGTCCCGAGCTTCCCTGGTCCTCACGTAGATCCGCCCCTGTATAGGAGGCGAGGATTATAGGCCTATTTTTCCTTCCTCTTCATTCCACTCTCCACTTTTCTTTTTCCCTATTAGACTTTTTTTTCCGTACTCAAACACTAAATGTTGATTTGGGCTTGCGGTAGTGTGTCCAATCATCATTGAGGTTTAATATGGACCCTTTTATATTATGATGTTTGGTGAAATACAATATGGATTTTGATTTACGGGCATCATTTAAGTACTCCTTTTCAGCATGTACTGATATTTGCTATAATTTTTTTAATCTCTTTTCATTGATCTACTTTCCTGTCTTCTTGAGGGGATACAAGAATGTGGTTGTGTTAGAGTGAGCGAGCTATTGAAACTTGATTGTCCTTGGTCATTTTTTTCTACAGATTTTTGTTTTTTTTTTCTTCCTTTTCCTGAGGTTTGCTTTAATTCATCCATCTACTTTGCTTCCTTTTTGCACTCTTCTATAGAAAAAAGTTTTTGATTTGCACGAGATGGTTCGTTGTTGTTAGTTCTTTTTCAACCTTTATCTGTCTCTTTCTTCATATACGATACCATCCGGTTTGATATCTGAAACTATGGATATGACCCAAGAAAGAAAGATAGATATTGCCATGGTAGGAATAGGACAATTGCACTAAGGAAGAGAGTTAGGGATTTGATAAAGGTGATAGCAATGATGTAGAAGAAATAATTAATCTGCATTCAGTCTTCTTTCGACTCGCTCAATGTCTGTTGTCATTTTAAGTTACTTACAGTTTATCCCATGTTTGGCTTTACAACCTCAGTTTACGTACACTTGCTTTCATTGGAAGAAAGGAACTCCATTTGCTGATGACCAAGGTATCTACAATGGGTTGACTTGGTGGGAGCAAATTGAAAACGGCAAGCAACTCACACCTAATAGAAAGTTTTTGACAGTCGTGCCTCTTGTCCTGTAAGTATCTTACTTTTGATGATATATGAGTTTCTCTGTCTTTTCCTTGGGGCCACTGATCATTACTCTGTCTTTTCCTTGGGGCCACTGATCATTTTTCATTTTCGTTTTCTTACTTAATAAGATTTAGATGTTTAGTATGGGATATGATATCAGTACACATTAAAAATACACTAAATAGTCTACTATACTTACGTGCACGCACACAGACACATGTATGTGCACGCAGGAGAGAATCCTCTTGACAACGGCCTTGTGAACTAAAGTTTCTAGACTACATTTAGCCAGGGCCCGATTGGTTGGCTTGGTATTGCAATGGTAATAGGAATCTGATTGCAATACAATGTTTGGTATTCTTTTAGGGAGTATGTCATGCATTTACTTGCATCTTCTGTAGTCACTTGAGTGTGGCGTGTGAAAACGGTTGCTCCAACTTTGCTGTATTTACTTCTCATTTTTTTGAATGGATCATAACTTGCAATACTAATGCACGAGTGCCATATGTGAAAGCATCTGCTGAGTGGAATTTGATCTGAACTTTCGTGGGTGTTTGCTTTGGTATTTGGACTTAAATCCTCAGCTAGCAAAGTGTTTTCTACTAGGTTGTTTAAGGAATGAATATGCAAAATTGATTGTTCAGACTTATGTATCTCTATAATCAACACACCTCTTAGCAGTATTGTTCTCTCTGATCGCTGGCAGGTATTTCATAGCCTCACACACAACGGACTATCAACCCCCTATGCTCTTCTTTAACACACTGGCAGTATTTGTGCTGGTGGTTGCCAAGTTCCCGAACATGCACAAGGTCCGGATATTCGGAATAAATGCTGATCACTGAACTGTGAAAAGGATCTTCTGTTGAGTTTACAGCAATATCTAGTTTTTGATCATTTTTGCCTTTGAATCCACTTGGTTAGTCTCTATACATCTCTTTGAACTGAGAAAAGAATTTCATTTTCCCTATACGTTGTGGCAAAAGTGCTAGTAATGCTTCAATGGATTCAAATTTTCCTTCTATGATTTCTGTGACTGTTAGCCAGTAGGGGCATGCTAGTCATGCTCCAATCGTTCTTCAACGCAAGATGGGGTCCATTAAAACATGGCCTCTCTATAGGCTTAAGATGGGCCGGCCTAGTTTCTTTCTACGCCGCATCTAGCCCATTGGCTTTGAGTGGGGGAGATGTGACCCAACTATAGAGGGCGCCCTCTGTGATTCCTAGACCCATATTAAAACCTTTGCCGACAAATATTAAGCCGCGTTTGAATCACTTCAATTATAATTAAAGCAATCGAAAATTGAATTTAGCCATGTTTTGCACACTTCGAATTTATTATTAGTTAATAATGTGACTGATACAATAGGAACCACTTGGGTGAGGTGATAATTTAGTAGCGAATTTTTTAGGGATTAAATTGTAAGGGATTAAAAGATCATGACCCTGTTTGTTTCAGAGTATATGTTAACTTATACTTTATCATCCATACTCATAGTTTTTACGCTTTACGATAACTTATACTCTATTAAACATATTCACATCCAAACAGACAGAGAGCATGATTTTGATTTTCATTGGGAATGATACAATTATGTCTACACTGTGAGTTTTGGTATGATTTATCCTATAGTCATCTGAGAAATTTTTATGTGTCCGCATAAGATGACTCAAGTTTAATTCCATAGCTAAAAGAAAAAATTTATATGATATCGTTTTCGATTATTTTTCTTATAAGATAAATAGAGAATTTAAATTAAGTGTTTGTGGTCCATTAGGGATGGTGTGACCTTAAAATTAATATTAATTTATTAATTGTTGAATCTTCCTACCTTTTTTGCCCTTTTTCTTTTCAAGTGGTTAATGGTTGGTACATGTATAAGGTCATCAAATATTTGGTGGGACCCATGACAATCCTATTGTTAAACACATATTCAACGGCGGTAATATTCCAATCAAGTTCACATTGATCAATATTATTACCTTTCGCTAATTAATTGGGTATACTTGGGTTTTGATTTATTTGATGACATGGAATGCACTACTAGCACATGCGGTCCACGTCAAGGGAGAGTCAATCACGTGACATCATGATCATCGAAAGGAAAATTTGAAGATCACACGGCTGTGGTTGGATTCCTTTATACTCTGGTTGGGCATAAGGGTAGCCCCTTGGCCCCACAGTCCACCGGCACCGCCCATCATATCCGCATTCTCTTTTTTAGCTTTATATACGGAAGACTTTCAATTCATGTGTGCTGGACCTTTTTCTCTCAAGAGTCAACATCGTGGGCCCCCCTCGAACAAAAATTTGGGGTTGGAATTATGCTAGTGTTTTTTCTTCCCAATTTAACATTTTGTATTATTATTTTGAAATACCATATTGTTTCTCTCTAATAATTTTTTAACAAAATAACAATTGTTGCTAAAACGAACAGCGTCAACCCCGATGATATAAAATTTTAATGTATCCATTAACTCTTTAATTGGATCTCATTTTTACAATACAAAAATTGATCCCACATATTTTTTTATATCAATAAAACACGCATTTTTAATACAATTTTTTAATTAGTCAAGTAACTAATATTTCATTCTTCCATCATTTTTTTCACTAAAATTAATATTGGATCTCACATTTTCATTTTTATTTTACAAAAGTCAAGCCAAAACACATCTCTAAGCTACATCAACAAAACACGTCTTTTAAGACAATAACATTAACAAAACACATATTTTAATATAATTTTACTTGCTTATCATAATTGCACCATTGCAAGTATCCAATGGTTTTCCTTTATATTGACGCGATTACGAACAGCGTCTTTCTAGATCGAAGAAAGTTCTTGCTTAATGAGGCTGGTATAATTAGAGTGATTTTGAAAAATATATTACTAGTTAATGACTCTTATTGTTGGTAATTACACTCTTAACGAACAACGTCATTACACACTATCACTACATTAAAATGCGCCACAACTTGCAACATCAATTGAGCAAATTTCTTTCAAAATTCTCTACGCCGCCGCGTTAGTGTTTCTTCCATCAACGATGCTTGCTTCTATTATTTAAGTTATTTATTATTAATTAATTTATATTGTGTTAATTGGAATAATGACGGTAGGGTATTTGATATAATTGTTTATCATGTTTAAGGACCACGTGTTTTTTGTGTTATGTAGGAATATATAGATCTAGTAGACTGAAGATGATAACGACATCCCATTGATCTGAAATTTTCTTTTGGATTTTATGATGATACTGGATATGAATATAATTATGGTCAATCGATATCCTGGATTGCTTATACTCAAACATCTTTCGAGAGTTCATATCAGTGGTCACTTTGAGCAAGCATTTGTTAACAATAATTCAGAGACTGTAAAATATGTCGTATTCACTGATTGTGATAGTGAGGATGAGGACAATGATATACCAGTATATCTAATTATCTATTGCTGGGTAAATATTGTTGCTAGGGTCAATAATCAAGATGGTACGTAATGTCAATCTAAGTTGAACAGACTGTGTTGCACCATCAATTCTAAAATATGGAGATGTCTTTAGTTTGGTAGATGATGGAGCATATATGTAGAGATTGAGAATTGAAACGTGAAATATAAAGAAGATGAATATGACAATATTGATTTGGATGGAGCATGTGATGGTAATAAAATCTGAAATGTAGTGTATTCAGGATATATATTAAGTGTGCATCTGTCTTATAATTGTATTTTAATGCTCTAAGCCGTATAAAATGTGAAACTGAAAGTTGTAATCCTGTAAAATGTTGTGAGTGTTTGGTTCATTTTTTTGTTAGATTAATTTTATAGTAAAAATTACAAAAAAAATTATTACAATAAAAAATAATTGAAAAATTTTAAGACACAAATTGACAATTATGTAATATGATTGCACATTCTGTGAGCCCCACAACTTTAAGTTGTGAAACATTACGTGATGATAATATTTCTACGTCCCACAATTTTAAACTGTCAATAAAATATGATATTTATTTTGACACAATATTTTATATGAAACTCACAATTTTGAGCTAAGCAACATGCTCAACAAACGGCCTTTAACTCATTCAAATGACGATATTGTCGTTTTGCCAGCATCATTGTCACAAACGGTTAAACTGGATTATTCATCTTAATGAAGCAGCTAGAACCAGAGTCACCATTATTGATAATAAAATATCACTACATGGCATTTGAGTATTTAAAATTTTAAAAATGTTAATTTCGAAAGAAAAAAACTTGTTTGATCAGGCTTTCTTCGTTGGGCCCACCTCCTCGAACACGATGCTTAATTACATCGCCGCCAATCTCCCTTTTCCTTTTTTCCTTTTAATGCGATTCTCTTATTACTATTCACAATTGACATTAATTGAGATCTTTTTCTGTTTTTCGTTGTCAACTGATTCAATTACGATGATAGTTTGATTCCATATTTTGGATATATAGATGTCAAAGTGTAATTATTGAATGATTCGGGTGTATTTGTACATGATATATATAAGTATGTGGATGAAATACACATCAAAATAATGTTAATTAAAAAATAAAAAAACAGATATTGATATCAATCACACAATTGAATATATCACATAGAATATACACCTAAATTATTGAATAATTTCTCCGATGTTAAATGTGTATATACATGGCTACGAGAGGTGTATATCGCATCGATAACAACAAGTTGTTTGTTGAGATAAAAAAAAATTGATCTATTTTCGGGTTGAGTTGAAGGAGAGGAGTGAAAAGTCAAGGAAAGTGTTAGTTTTGTACATGATATATATAAGTATGTGGATGAAATACACATCAAAATAATGTTAATTAAAAAATAAAAAAACAGATATTGATATCAATCACACAATTGAATATATCACATAGAATATACACCTAAATTATTGAATAATTTCTCCGATGTTAAATGTGTATATACATGGCTACGAGAGATGTATATCGCATCGATAACAACAAGTTGTTTGTTGAGATAAAAAAAAATTGATCTATTTTCGGGTTGAGTTGAAGGAGAGGAGTGAAAAGTCAAGGAAAGTGTTAGTTTTGTACATGATATATATAAGTATGTGGATGAAATACACATCAAAATAATGTTAATTAAAAAATAAAAAAACAGATATTGATATCAATCACACAATTGAATATATCACATAGAATATACACCTAAATTATTGAATAATTTCTCCGATGTTAAATGTGTATATACATGGCTACGAGAGGTGTATATCGCATCGATAACAACAAGTTGTTTGTTGAGATAAAAAAAAATTGATCTATTTTCGGGTTGAGTTGAAGGAGAGGAGTGAAAAGTCAAGGAAAGTGTTAGTTTTTCAGGTTTGGCTTATTTTTGGATTGTTAGAATAATATTGAATGTAAAACAATATTAAATTTTTTGATGCACTAGTGTCTTAAGCACCAACTTTAGCTATTTTATCCAAGGGTTAGTCATGATCTTCGGATGTGAAATTTTTAAGTCTGTAAATTTGACGGTCTTTTAAACAACATATCTAATATTAAAAAAATAAATTTATATAATATCATTATCGGCTAAAAAAGAGTTCTAATTATTGGTGCTGCGTGAATTATCTACCACTAATCCCAATCTTCCAAACGCATCGAGTGCAGTACCACTCCTCCCAAGTCTCCTACCCCATGATGCCAATACATTTTCTAAATATTGAGACATCTATGATTGATTTGGTCAAGCCACTATATGCTCTCCACGTGTTCTTGATTAAATCATAGATGAAGTTCTCAATGGGCTTGATGGGCCACTGAAATCATTAGTAGTTTGTTAAAATAGAAACCCCACATGGGCCCTTTGAGGTTCCAGTGAATCAATCAAGGTTATGATTACATAAATTTTGAGCCAATCACGGCCGTTGAGACTCCTTCAAGCATAATAGACGTGACCACACGGATTGGACCCCACAGTGTGAGTTGTCTTCCAGGTGGCAGAGCTAGGTGTCTTTCTTTGAGTGACAAGTGATAATAGAGCTGCTTTGCATGTGAGCGGTTAAGGGACGTTTGGTTAGGTCTAAAAAGCTATAGACAGTTGGAGTTGGAGGTTCGTACAAATATTAAGCTCGTACAAGAAAATAAATACTTGGTCAATTTTATACTAAATTATTTTATATTACAATAAATCCATTCTAAATTTATTACTAGTAATTCAATAATAATAAATAAATTATTTAAGATTTACGTCAAAATAATTTATTTTTTGCACAATATTATTTCATATGTAGGGTTGCATTTTATGTGATATTAATATTCATAAACTAACAAATTAATTTCTTTCTGTTTTCAGCAAGACAAAGAAATGAATATTTTTTCAATAATTGAAAACGATATCATACAAATTTGTATTTTCAATATCCGATATAAGCTTATATTCGGACCGTCAGACTTGTGCGCACATAAATTTTTCATTTGACAATATGATAAGCTGGATCAAAATTCAATGGTTGGACACAAGAATATTGTTTCCGATGTAAATCAAATTTAGAATCTTTTCGAATGTAAAGTTTGACTCGAACGAGATCCGACACTAGCCTATCACTCAAATGATTCAAATACAATCAAATATGGAGCGCTGTGGGTCATTCAAACATAACTATTATAAATAAAAAAAACATATATATTATAACAATAACCCTAGTGTGTCATAATTAGGAATTTGAGAACGACATGAAGCTGCTCTCATGATTTTTCCAAACAGAAACCAGAGACCCACAATATTCCAAAATGGGCGGTGAGATGAATGAATACAGTAGAGCTATTGTCTTGTCCTTTTTGTTTGTTGTGGGTGCCAAAACAGTTCTGGGTACGGTCAAGTCAATTTTCAATATTCTTCTGTTTTATCCTTTATAAAATTTAGGGTTTTTGTTATTTTGTTGTGCTTCTTGAGTTCTGGGTACAAATTGTTTTTTCTTCATACGTGACTGTTGAATTTTGATTTTTGAATATGGAGTTTGGGTGCCACAAGCTACAAAGCAGCTCCGCTTAAGATACTTACGCTGTATTTGATTAATCGTGGGAACGTAAATGAAAACGAGAATGATAATTTTTTGGATTCTGATATTGGATTGGTGAAGTAATTGTGGTAGAAATAATGTATTCCAATATTTGATATGTGACTATTCATTGAGGAATGAATGTAATAAGAATAATTGACAAAAGACTATTATCCCTCATGCCTTGTTGTCAAAATTTTTGGTAGGACAAATTGATTAAGAAAGATAAATGAAATAATATAATAAAGGTATAAATGAAGTAAAACAAAAGTGCAGGGGATGAAACTTGGAACATATGAAATTGTAGGGGGGGCAAATCAAATATTTGAAAAGCTTGGAAAAAACGTAACCCTGCAAATATACCCTCTTCCCCATCGGATTTGGTGGGGCTCCTATTTGCTGGAGAAGGAGCCCCTACTATTTTTTAAATCTAAGCCCTTCAAATGATCTGAAGTCCATACAATTGACACATCACCAATCCATATAACACACAATTGACCACCTCGTGTCCCGTATTTCCCTCCTAACAAAAATCAAGTATCCCATTTTTTCCCACCAAAGCTTGTTCTTATTGATTTCTAACAGAAGAAAGGGATTAATTCTTGATACTTGCTTGATTCTAAACATTTGAAAGTTCTTTACTCTAAAGTGATGTAAATCCTTTCATCTTGGATTACTAGTTTATTCCCTCCCTTTTCTCGCATAGGTGAGAAATTGAGAGATGGCAGAGGAGATGGAGAGGGAACAAGTGTATTTTCCAACAAATAGTAGTCCAATCGAATCTGAGTTGGAGTGGCTTGAAGCATTTCAGTCAAATGTAAGTCTCTAACACCAAATAGATAACCAAAAATTGATCCCCAGTCAATTCTTCGAAGGAGCAGAGGCCTTGAAAAGAGGGTTTATACAACCATTTGAAATCAAACCAAATCACTTTTTTTAGGCATCTTTGTGAGTTCTGAACTTCATGTAATTTAGCCGGACCAGAAGAATAAGGCAAGTAGAAGTCCTGCACCTGAAGTAGGAGAGGAAAGCGGAGGAGTTACAGGGGCAAAATTGGAAATTTGAATACAAGGGAGATTATTCACCAAAGTTCTTGTCATCTATGTTGGAGATATATGGCCGGAAGATTAAGCAAATCAAGGAAAAAGGGGTGGAAGAGACAATTGTTTTCATACTTGATTCTCCTCCTCCACCTGAATAAGCAAAAAACTATCAAACCAAGTTCAATCTGCAGAGAGAGAAAAAGGGGAGGAAGATATTTTAATATAAAGTTGAAGATGAGAGAAACACGGGACACGAGGTGATCAATTATGTATTATATGGGTTGGTGATGTGTCAATTTTATGGACTTTAGATCATTTGAAGGGCTTAGATTTAAAAAATAGTAGGGGCTCCTTCTCCAGCAAATAGGAGCCCCACCGAATCCCTTCCCCATCTCTGTCCCGAATCCATGAAGAAAATTAAGGACAATGTTGTCATTCTACTTATTTACCATGTTCCTTTCTGCCTAGAATTTACTGTAAGGACTAAATATCCATGCGACATGTCCCAATCGAATGGTATATATTGGTCAAAAAAAAAATCAACCACTAACAAGAAATTTTTCAAGCCCGAGTGAGTTGGCACACTAACTGAGTTTGAGATAAACAAAGTCGTGCGGATCCGATGTATCCTCAGGAATTAGACAACTCAAAATGGACAATATTGTCAGTGTGTAGAAAAGTGTGGAAAATTACCATATTTACAACTCGTAAGTCCAACTGTCCAAGGCCGGAATGTTCAATTACGGATAGGAAGGGGATTCAGAGTTCCATTTCAATATGAGGAACGTAATCAAACGAAGGAATTTTCTTTGACCCGGAATTGGCCGTATTAATTATGAACGGAACTGTGATACCAAACATAGCCTTAAAGTGTGCATTTGATAGAGAGTTGTGTGTCTGTTTGGTTGAGAGTATGTCTGACGGAGTATTAGGTGGTGTAGAAAGTATGTTTCACAAAGTATAAGTTATACAAACGCTTCACCAAACATACGTTTGACACTTCTCAACGCCGTCTCACCAAATAGACACAAAACGGCAAAGTTGAATGCTCAACACGCGAGCTTATTTCATCAACGTTGCGCCAATTTTCCTCACTGCCCCTTGCCTCTCATTGTGTTTTGTTGCCTAATTGGATCTTGCAACCTTGCCGCTATCTCTTGAGACTCCTCTTCAATTATATGTGACCTTGTTGCTTAGGGGTGTCCAAATTTGATTCGCAACCGAGGAATCGATCCGAACCGTGGTTATTCAGTTTTTTGGATAACAGTTTCGGATTCGGTTATGAATTTAGAGATTTTTCAGATATTTTTTCGGATCCGATTTTGGATTTAATCAATTTTTTTATTATGTTTTATATATTTACTTATTTAAATAACTAAGGCTAAAAAAAATTAAAGAATTAGGCCCAACTACAATTTCTAATTTATCCATTAGGGTTTAAAATAACATATTCTCTCCCACTTTTCTCGTCCCTCACTATTTCACTCACTTCATTGAAAACAACATTATTTATTTATTTATATTATTTTAGGTTTTGAATTTATAATAGTTTTAGTCCTCTAATTATCCTTGAAGTTTTTTTTAATCATACTAGATTGATGAAATATTTATCAATCGTCAAAATCGAAATCTGATTCGAACCGAACCAAAAAAGTTTGGTTTTTTCGGTTTGGTTATTTGAAATATTTTTTTTAATTACGGATTTAAAAATATCATAACCGAATCAATTATGACATTTCAGTTTCCGTTAAAAACCGAATCGAAAATTGAATGGACACCCCTAATGTTTCTCTCTCTTGCTCTTCTTCTTTATCGTCTCTCCTTATGTATAGATGTTAGATAATGTCAAGCTATGTTATTTGTTTTATTAATTAAGTATTTTAAATGTACTCTTAATTTTTTTATATCAAGGAGGAAGAATACTTGATAGAAACACGAAGGTCCAATGAGTTAGTGAGCTATACAAAGGGAAATAATCTTCTCCCTTTTTACAACTCTCACCATAATGGTGATAAATCTCAAATTGGTTATATGAGAGATTCTAACACAAAACCACTCACTCCCTACACAATAGAAAGATCAACCATGCTACCACCTGTTGGTATTTTAAATGTCTTTATTGATAATTTGTCAGCTTATATAATTATACTCTATGCTCAAATCTATAAAATACCAACATAGCGTATCTAATAATTTATATACAAATTTATACTATGTCAGTTATATTAAATGGCTCTGTTAATTTTCGTAGAGTGTTGATACAATTTATACTATATCAAACGAGTGATGATAAATAACCCAAGTTTTGTAACCCAACATTAACCCAAGTTTACATGACATGTTTTGTAAGCGTATGACATGAAAAATTAAAATATCTTATTTAATTTCAAAGCACAAATTTTTTTTGAACGAAATTTTAAAACACTTTGTCTCTTAAAATACATATTAGATTTCAAAAAAAATTACATATCCAGAATCAACAGGTAAATATTTATCCAACAAGATCCATTATCGATAGGTTTTATTCAGTCATTTTTAATTTCATTTTTTTTCATACTAATATGTAAATTACGTAGGTTTCAGTGTTTATTTATAGGTATTGATATCAACTCGTATATCGATTTTCATACTGTAACCTAAACAATAAATGTTAAACCCTAAGGGGAACAATTCGCTAAACCCTAACAGGCTCGTATATCGGATTTTCATGCTGTAACCTAAACAATAAGTGTTATAAACTCCAAGGGGAACGAATTCACTATACCCTAACAGGCTCGTATATCGAATTTTCATGTTGTAACCTAAAAGGCTCGGATTTGCTATTAAAATCCTAAATGTCCTAAGTGTTAAACCTCAACTACTAAAACTTAACGGGTTAGGGTACCTAATATAATTTCAATAAAAATGCAGAAAATAACAAATATATATTCTACTATCATAATGTAACAAAATTTCAACTCGAATAAATTTTTTACACATCATATATATGAATTATATTGTTTTTAAAAACAATGTAATTGAAAATTTTTAATAAAAACTATTGTCAATGGGTCTTATTAGAAAGATTTTTACGCGTTGAGTTCGAATATGTAATTTTTTTCAAAATTTAACATGTATTTTTAGAAGAAAAAAAACGTTTAAAAATTTCATTCATTAAAACGATATAAATAAAAAAATATGTTTAATTGATTTTTGAAAAAGTCTAACTTGACCCACCTAAATGGAGTGTCATATAAACTTGAGTTTAGTTGAGCTACTAAAAGTTGGGTTTTATAACATTTTTGATGTCAGACATACTTCGACATTACTATCTACATCAACTACCAAACAGTAGTGATCTAAAACTTTGTAATTATCTGATGTGCGTAAAACTGCAATACTTTTATAGTCAAACCTTGTCATCATGTGAAAAACTTTTGTATGTGCAGACCCGATGGTCAGAGTTTAAGCTCATATCAAATATTCAAAATGAAAACTTATATTCTATCATTTTCGATTGAAAATATGGACCATTGAATCCTAAAGCGATTGTGTATAAAATAGTTTCTCATTAAAAAAAAGTTAGAAAATATGAAAAGGAAAATAGCTCCATGTATTCGCATTAGGCTTTCAAGAATGGTTTTCATGTGTATTGTCCCATATTTGCAATTTCATAGGCTACTTTTGTGACATTGTGTAATTTTTGCTATCATGTAATGAAATGATGAGTTTAAAATTTTTCAAAAATGCAAACCTACATGTTGTCATGGACAAATGAGTTACTAGTACTTTTCTCTGATCACTTTAATTGCATTCATTATATCTATTCTTTTGCAAACAAACAAGCCCTGCAGCTACATCCAAGAACTTGATGTAACTCAGAAATCTGAGTTTATAGGCTGACCCAAATTTTGGAGAAAAATATGACTTTCTTACATTTCTAGATCAGTGAAAGAGTCATATGATTTATGTATGCATATGTGCACACTTCCAAACCCAACTAAATTTCATATGTGTGTGACAGTCACCAAAGCATACCAAATTATTAATTTATGCAAAACACTATATTCCCACGCTCAGAAGTAAGAATAAATTACTAAGGGAAAGAAAATCTAATAAATTGAGACCCCCCCCTCTCTCTCTCTCTCTGTCTGATAGAACCCATAAAGCAAGGGAGGAGGTGGTACATGACATACGTAGAAGAACCATTCCTAACATTCCTAAATTTCTGCTTTTCACGCAAAAAGACTCATTTCTCTCTCTCTCTCTTGGAAGAAACCACCATTAATTTCTCCTCTTCATCTTCCACGCATATTGATCTTGATATTCACTTTCATCATGGACACTGCTCAATGGCCACAGGTTGTAGATCTCTCTCTCTCTCTCTCTCTCTCTCATTCTTTCCTGATTTATAATTTCTTGACAATCTTTTATCCCATCAAAATTAACTAGTTCTTGACTTTATTTCTTTTTTGTTTGTGGGTGATTGATATACATAAAGGAAAAAACAGTTCCATTTCTTTTTTGTTTGTCTGATATGTCTTAAAAGTGTAAAAGCAGAAGTAGCTTGTTCTATATATTTGTTTGTGTGTAAGAACAAATCTTAATTTCTCTTTTTAATTTTTGTAGGAAATTGTGGTGAAACCAATAGAAGAGATAGTGGTCACAAACAACTCATGTACTCCAGCAAATATCAACGGAAGCAACAGTTTGGAGAGGAAGACAAGGCCTCACAAAGAACAAACCTTGAACTGTCCAAGATGCAATTCAACAAACACAAAGTTCTGCTACTACAACAATTACAGTCTCACTCAACCAAGGTACTTTTGCAAGACTTGTAGAAGGTACTGGACTGAAGGAGGGTCTCTTAGGAACATTCCTGTTGGCGGTGGTTCAAGGAAGAACAAGAGATCATCATCATCATCAAATTCTTATTCTTCTAACTCATCATCAAAAAACAAGCTTCCTGATTTGGTGAATCATCATCAAAACCCTAACAAGATCCATGATCAAGGCCAAGATCTCAACCTTGCCTTCCCAAACTCTATTAATCATGAAACCAATGACAAGATTTTGTCTTCTACTATCACTACCACTACTAGTACTATGAATCATAACAATCATCAGCTTTCAGCTTTGGAATTGATAACTGGGATTTCTTCAAGAGGGTTGAACTCTTTCTTGCCAATGAATGTTGTCCAAGATCCGAACACAGTTTACACATCTGGGTTTCCAATTTTGCATGATTTCAAGCAGCCAACAACAGCAAACACCACCTTGAATTTCTCTCTTGATCATGGCATTGGAAGCAGTGGTGGGTATGGGATTCAAGATGTTCATCAAGATCATCAGAACAGTGGTAGTGCTAGTGGGAGACTTTTGTTTCCATTTGAAGATCTAAAGCAGGTTTCAAGCACTACTAGTGATATTGAGCAAAATAGAGAAGTACATGGAGATTCAACTGGCTATTGGACTGGTATGTTAGGAGGTGGATCATGGTAATCAAGATCAATATCCTAAAAAATAGTCTCTCTCTCTCTCTCCTCCTCTTAATGAACCTTTTTTATTTTGAATTTCTTAATATGTGTGATTATGACTTGTTTGCATTTTTCTTCATTACTAACAGAGATAGGATACATGGGTTTCTCTCCTCCTCTTTCTCTCTTTTAATTTTGGTTTATTGTGATCTCTACTTCATCTTCTTAATTTTAGTCGGGATTTGAAGCTTTATTTAAGTTAACTTCACAAAAAGTGACATGGGATTCTCTCTCTCCGAAAAGATAGAAGAAGGAGAAGAAGAGGAGAGTATTGTAGCTAGCCAGCCAGCTATGCCTAGAATATTTTAGGGTTCGATTGTCACTTCTTGTCAATCAGTGTGTAGTGTGTAAGTGGAAGAACAGAAGGAAAACCCACTATCAATCAATTTGTTGGCTTGGTAGAAAATATAATTTATGTATAAATTGCATGCTTTTCTGAGAATATATATATATATATATATATATATATATATATCGTCCTTCATTTCTTTTAAACAGGATTTAATTATCAAAGATTCTTAATTTATCTCCATTGAATAAAGCTAATTAGAAGAGCCAGGGAGGAAATTAACTCTCTGGAACCCTTCACATGGCAATGCGTGATAAAGAAGAGCCTTCCAATAAAGCTAAGACTCAAAAGTTGTATTCATTTATAAACCAAAATAAACCTGCATGCCTAGCTCACACTCATAAAGCTTATAGCCTTAAACCAAACTGATTTTCTATATCAAATTTTTTTTTCCAAGACTCACATCACCCAAACACACAATTTTCCACTTGAATTATCATTGCTTCCATGCCCACTCGCCAATGTGCATTCCTTATTTTTTTAATTCATTTTTCTAACTTCAAAGATCTGAGAAAGATCTGACAAACCCCTCCTTCTCTCTCTGAGTCTTTGTTCAAGGGCCCCACAAAACATTCTCCTTGGCAAATGTGCTAGAGAATAAATTCACCCACTCCATATTGTGGATCAATTCAGATCTAGGCCACCCTCCTTTTTTAATTATATATATGTATGCATATTACAGTATCTATATCTATATATATATATATGTCTCAATGAATGTAAAGCAGCAAAACCACCTAGAGAGAGAGAGAGAGAGGGAGAGAGAGAGAGAGAGAGAGGGTCTTTTTTTCCTACAAATCTTAGGTGTGTAATATCACCATGTGAACGAATCCTACACTTTAATTTGGGTTTCTCTTAAGGAGTTGTTTGGGCAAACAAAGTGTCCAGTCACCAATATAAATGTTTGGTCTAAAGTTGACAACCTCATTTGCCTTACACAACAAGGTTGGAGCAAGAAATTCAAAAGTTTCCTGACCCAGATTGTCCTGTTAATGGGAAAAGCATTGATCAAAAGGAATTCTTTCATTGGACACAAAATTATACTCCATATATAAAAATGGAATAAGAAAACTAATGGTTCATCTAAAACTATTGATTTTAATTTGAACCGCCATGAGAGAGTCTCCTTCCGTGGTCTCTAGGTGGAGCATTTTGTCATCAGAACATCCATATGGTCATAATTGCCATCATTTGCTTCACAATTAATGTGATGATAAATTTAAATCAATTGAAAAGTAATCCCAATGCAAACTTTATATTAATCAATTGGTCATTCTCAAGACTTGATTTGAGTATAAAATGATAGTAAGATAAGAATTTGTTTAATTGTCCTCACCTTTCATTGTGTCAACTAACAAGGAAAACTTCAATTACAAGTTTTAGTATGTAGGAGACTAGGAGTGGAAAATGAAGGTTTTGGACCATAATTTTTGGATTTTATACATTTAGTGGTTGATATGGTCTTCTAGCACGACAAAAATGAAGAATGGATTCTGTGTGCCTATAATGTCCTAGGTTAAAGTGGTCTCCTATATACTTCATTTTGAACTAAAACCCTCCCATTGAATTTTGACTCAATTTGTCTTATCGTCAAATGATAAATTTGTGCATGTGAATGTGATGATCTGAATTTAGTCTTATCGAGAGGAAAAATTTATAATCTTACGGTACCGTTCTTGGTTTAAAAAATTTGAATCAAAACCCAATTTTCTGGAGCAAGTGCTCAAATTTATTCAATCAACGTTGTCAAGCATCAATTGTGGGCACTTTTTTTTTTATTATATGTATATAATAACCCATCAATTGTGGTATCTATAGTGTGACATTTGATAAAACTCTCTTATTAGCCCCACAGGAATAATATCGAAGCTGGACTTCACCCAGAAATACTTGCTTTTTCTTTAAGGCCTTATATGGGTTTGGATATGTAAATAGAAATTTAGTGGACCCATCTATTGAGGGCCACATGGGTTTTATTATTCGATTTTACTTCAAGTCTGTAATTTGTAAATCCTTTTGTGGACTTGGTTCGTAAAATTGGGCCTAAGTTACAGATTGAATGGCCTCCTATCCACATTCCAGATATGAATCCAGAAAAAAATGATATGTTGTTCTCTTTGGCCCAATAGGACCAGTCCTGCAAGCATCTCCCCTTTGAGTCGTGTGTCTTAGCGCCACGGCTAAGACACACGACTATTTGCACTCCTCCATTTTTTAGTGCCACGGCCATGAGAAGCCATATTAAAGAGAGAACAAGAGGCACGCCTTTGATGGGAAGGGAGTGTTGACATGGCAGGAATGGAGATAGTTGGTGATTAGGATGTGTTAGGAGGTACGACCCCACGTGGGGCAACCACATTAAAACCAACGTAGGCTTAGTGTTGGCTAGACTTAAAAGTCCGATCTTGATCTACAAATGAAAAAGACAAAAACCGATTATTGTGAGT
Source organism: Euonymus europaeus (assembly GCA_963580455.1). Lineage (NCBI taxonomy): Eukaryota > Viridiplantae > Streptophyta > Magnoliopsida > Celastrales > Celastraceae > Euonymus > Euonymus europaeus. The sequence continues at coordinate 6,667,778 of OY756957.1, read as the reverse complement.
GTGGTGTCTTAAATGCTTGTACAAGAATGGGCAACCGATCATATGAGAAAAACACTTGGGCAGATTGCAGTGCGCCATTAGTGCTTGAGCGCCGGAAAGGCACTCGACCGAGACGAGATTCTTTAGCTTTTTTTGGGTACCTAATTTGGTTATATTTTTGTGTCCTTAAATGTGTAATCCTAACTACGAATTTTAGGAGACTTGTATTAGGTATAAATAGGCTGGAAAAACTTAGGAAAAGGGTTTGCAAACTTCGCTCTCTCTTGTAAGACGGCTTTTCTTCAACCTTTTTTTTTTTTGATGAAACGGCTTAGCCACAGGATATATAGATATGCCCTCACCAATGGCGGAGGAAAACCAATGAACAAAAGATGTCTTCAAGTAGAAGACGCAAAAAAACAATGAAAAGACTATAGCACAGACAGCTAATTAAAACAAAGCTAAAACCACATGATCATATCAGACTGCCTATTAACACCATTCTTTGCTAAAAGATCTGCTATCGAGTTCATTTCCCGCGATATATGACGCATTTCAACATTTCCCAGTTGCAACACAGCTGAATCAATAGTATTTGAAATCTGACCTAGCTTCCATGGACAATTATCACCTTTGCTTGCCCACACATAAGCGCATTTCGAGTCCGTCTCAACGATAATTCTTCTTTGTACATTACTTGGGATCGACATCCAATTTAATGATAAAGTCACAACCTTCAAAATTACACGGAACTCTGCCTCGTTCGAATCAGCAACACCAATGCTACATGAGAATAGACAAATATATGCACCCATATCATCTCTCAAAACACCCCCAATCCCAGCTGCACCAGGTTTACCTATTGCTGAACCATCCACATTCCATTTGAAGTGACCCAAAGGTGGAAGACACCATTGCAAATTCCTGGCTGGCCGAGCATGAGTTTTTGACCAAGACTTCACAACAGAAGATGATGTTTCAATCTGCCAACTAGAGTATGGGAAGTTGGGAATCAAATAAAATAACCAGTGATGCAATCTAGAAAAAATGAGAGAGATTCTTCAACCTTCCTCATGTTTTGTTTATCAAATTAATTTTTTCCTTGTATAGTGAGTTGTGTCTAGCCCACTTGCTACACTTGAGGAGGAACAAAGCCTTGCGGGTCCATTGTATCCATGTGAATCGGACAACCCATATATGGGCCCGATGTATCCAGTGAACCGGACAACCTAAAACGAACAATATTGTTAATATGTGGGGGCGTGAAAATTATAACAGTAAGAGCAAATATAATAATAGTATTTTATGATGAATGAATAATATATGAGAATGTGTAATTTTACTGATGTGACTGTATTGAAATATGCATTTTATTAATGTGCATGAGTATGTAACTTGATAATGGATACTTGCATTGTTATCATTTGCTCTTGCTCTAAGATGCTGGCCACATCATAAATTCCAATCTTTGGTGGAGGAGGAGAGTTTGATGGTAAGGTGGGCCTTCTTTTTGATTTTGGGTAGAAAAAAAAAAGAAGAAAGACAGACTATCGGGCGTTAAGACCCACTTTGCTTTCGGACTTTATTAACTCGTATTAAACTCAAAGTGATGGCAGGAGCGTTTGATCAATTTTTATTTTCTCAACAATTTGTGAGATTTTCTTGGTAGGCAATAAATTATTTAATATTTTTTTATTTTTAAAAAAGAGAGACTAATCTGGTATCTGAAATCAGTTAGACCACATACGAGACAAAGACAGTCTTAAGTTCTGCCACTCTTCCATCCATCATTTTTCGTAACGTCGGATCATTAGATTTGAAAAGAAAAAAAAATTATTTAAGTCTTCATTGAAAAATATTAATTAACAACCATGCATGAGAGAGTGGATACCATCCACTCCCTAAACGGGTGGATCAAAAAAATATCGGCCGGACACATGCAATGCAACCATCGGTAGAGCCGTATATGCAATGATAGGTTGCAATGATAGGTCGGTCCCCACCTCCACCTCCACCTCCATCGCACATCCTCTGATTGTTCTAGAAGAGAGACCCTAATATTTCAAAAATGGTAGGGCCCATGTAGGCCCAATTAAATACTGATCATAAAACCCAAATTAAAACGATCGTGTTGGAGCAGTGTTTTGTATTTCTGTTCAGTATGGGATTGAAGTCAACACGTCATCATTTGAGAGTGTGATGCGATGATGCGGGTTCCAAAATTATGGTTGAGGCTTGATAAATGGAATAAAGAGATTTATTGAAGGCAAAATTGGAAAAATTATTTGTTTTGATGTGACGCTCATAGATTATACTCTGGAACCGAAGGATTTCAACCTCCAAATAAGGGTAGTTTTATATCCGTGATGCAAATTACCCTAATAAAAAAATTTCATAATCTTATGTGACAACACATACATCACAAAAATTCGAGACACATTCGAGGTTCATAATTTAAATTCATAAAAAAATGTTTCTATTGGGACAATTCTTAGATGTTTGCTGTTGAGATATTTAACATTTTCGATTTTATAATATATATATATATATATTATTGTTAGTTGTGTTGGGCTATCACGAGCATTGATTTTCAAGGACCCCGCCACGTTCTTCTGTACATAATGGGTTAATTCATTTCATTCTCAACATCATATTTCTCGTCTCTATGTTTTGTATGTTTCCTTAGACACAAATCAAATCATTTGAATATGACACACCGATATTATCATCTAATTGTCATGATAAAAAAGCTAGCTCAAAAATATTCGAGGTCGGCACTATGCCTGCAATCATTATTCATTACATGGTTTAATGATAGTCAAACAAAAAAGAAATATTACTGGTAGAAAATTCAATCCAAACACCCATTAAATTATATTTTTATTGTTTGCTTACACAAATTTATTTTCCATGGCCGTTTCAAAAAATACGTCATTTATGTGAGGGAAACTGGAATTTTGTTTTTATGCCATTCAATTGTGTTATGCGAGTACATATTGGACTCCGATTCTTGACAGGTGATATATACATTAATTACACACCTGTGTGTGTATATATATATATATATAATTAACAAAATATCATATTTTGTCAAAGGGTTAAGGGGGCAGACAAGCAGAACGAGGTTGGCAGTCTTACAGATCGACAACTAGACAAGATCCTACATCCTAGGTTAGCTTTTTATTGATTAAAAGCATAAACACACACACACTATATGCAAAGTACAATTAATTATCCAATCAGGTTATGTTAGTTGTATTGATTAACGAGATCAGGGTTCAAGTTTTTTATAGGCGGAATTGGATTCAAGGTAGTCAAATTGATTTAATATGTTTGTTTAATGATTTCAAACTTCTAGGAACAGAATGAATGCAAACCCATCAATCATGCACAATGTGAAAATCTTTTTTTTTTTTTTACTTGAATCAAATTGTTCAAGTTCGGTCCGATTCTGGTGTATAGTAAATTTGGTTGAATTCGGTTCGAATTAAAAAATATGAGCCAAAAATATTTTGGTTCGGTATCAAACTCGACCTGAAAAACCAAATGCTCACTCCCTAGCTGCCATCCACATGAAGGATGCAATCACGCAAATCCGACCCAAACCGAATGCTCATCTCTAGCTACCATCATGATTTTGACCCCACGTTTGGTTGATAGTGAGCTTAAGGTGAGAATACGTTTAAGATGAATTGAGCATGAGTTTACTGAGATGAGAGAATAAAGAGAGGTGAATGAGTTTAAAGATAAAATTTTATATGTTTGGTTGAATGTGAGAATGATCATGAGTTTTAGTTTGAATGAATTGTAATGTATATAAAAAAGTGTATAACCTTTTTATAATAAATTAACAATTTTATATTGAATGTTAAATTTGTCATTTGAAAAAAAATGTTATTCTCCCTATGGGAAGAATAGAGTTTATAAGCTCATGTTCATGACTCATATTTTATATAAATCAAACAAAGGAATAAACTTTGAGAAACTTCATTCTCTTGCCTCACTTGCTAATCTCCACAACCAAACGTAGGGTTAAAATTGGATCAACGATATGACCGATTTTGACAGGTTTCGAACTCATGATCTCTCCTTATAAAAGGAGAACTCTTACCACTAAGTCATGACATTTCATGATTTAGAGAGTGTTTTTTTAACTGTAAGTGTCCATACCCATTATAATAAGATATTAAAAATATTTTACACATTTATTTATTTTATACATTATAATAAATATGTATTTAATAATTTAATTATATTTAAATGTACATATTGTATTTTTTCCTGCATGTTTCTTTATATTTTTCACTATTAATTATTTTTTATTTTATATATTACATTTTTTGCCATATGAAGACTTAAAAACTTATGAATGATTGTGAATTTTTCCAAGGAGATGTAATATTGATGTATTTTTATATATTATGAAAATTATAAAATATAAAATATTTTTAATTATTTTGTTTATTAAATAAACGAATATAATAATATATGATATTGAACCAATTAATGAACCATGAATAATATGACGGGGTTTCAAAACCTTGACTGCCATCAAGACGCAAATCATGCAAACCCGTCCCAGAAACCCAAATGCTCACCCGAGCTGCTGCCATACACATCGAGGAAGCAATCATGCATTTGAATACAGATTTTGTCTTTGTTCAGTCCTTTTCCGCGACATGTTTGATTGTCCCACACGCATCACGTGACAAGCAAACACTACCTTAATTAGCAATATTTCCAATTAATGGTCATGATTTTAACATATATATTAGTTTGCAATAACTACCATTTCAGACGGAGGGGGAAAAAGTGGGAAAAGAGGCGTGTACTTGGACCATAGTTGAAGTCAGGTTAGGTCAAAGCCAATAATGTAACTAAAAACCCTATTTTTAGTACTAATATTTTAATATATTTAAGTACTTTAGTAGGGAGAACAGTAAAGCAAAATAAACCATATATTATTGAAGAGATATTTTTCACTGTTATATAATTAATTTGGGCCGAACTTGATTGGTGGGTGCAACGGATTTTTCCTTATCAATTGCTAGCTGTGATGTGTGAGAAGAACTGAGAACATCCATAAATTGGCATTTATGGGTTTGTTCATGCTTACAATATATGTTGCTTTTCAATAGATAAGATGACAAAGATCTTGTGGACAACTTGTTCAATTAATTCTTTATATATGCAACTCCCATACCCACATTGCCGTCTTCCTGACCCGATTTGAGAGGCTGACAGTGATAGTGAGACCTGATTGATTTCTTGGTGTATATATATATATATATCTTTGTGTGTGTATCATATAGGAGACGCCAGAAGAAGTAAGTGCAATATGTATATACATTTACATACATATGCTTGCTTCTATATATTCCATGGAGTTTTTCTTATCTTGCTTTGCATTTTGTTTTGAGAGCTATGAATAGTTACATGGATCGAGAAGATATGAAGGAGAAGAAAGAGATAGAGAGAGAGGATCATGAGTTGGAAGAAATGGAGTTAGAAGATCATGAATCATTGGAGACATCAAAGAAAGCAGCAGTTGTCGACCAACCCTGGACACAACAAATTACTGTAAGAGGACTCACTGTAAGCATTGCACTTGGAGCTATGTACAGTGTGATAGCTATGAAATTGAATCTCACAACAGGGATGGTTCCCAATCTGAACATCTCTGCTGCTCTTCTTGCTTTCGTTTTTATCCGGTCTTGGACGAAGTTGATTCAAAAGGCTGGATTTGTAGCCAGACCATTCACAAGGCAAGAGAATACTATGATTCAAACATGTGCAGTTGCTTGCTATAGTATTGCAGTTGGAGGTTTGAATCAATTAATTCTACACACAAAGCTCTTCTTATGATTGATCATAATCACGTACTTTTATTAGATTAGTTGTATGTTTTGGTATTCATGATTAATTGTTTTCTTTGTTGTTTTGATACTTTTTTTTGGTAAATCTGATTGTTTATTAATGAAGAATAAGATTACACAGTAAGGGCAAAGAAAACAAAACCAGACAATGATAGTACAAAAACTGCATATTATACTACTTTTAGTATTATTAGCCTTGATGGATGTGCAGTTGCATGTTGGAGGATTGTAATTGGAGGGTTACATATATTGGAGTAGAAGGAAATCTTTTTCCTTGTCTAACATGTTTGTATATGTATGTATGTATGTATGCTAGTTGTATGTGTAGTTTGTAAGATTAATTGGGTTTTCTGTGTTGTGGGTATTTTCAGGTGGATTTGCTTCTTATCTATTGGCATTAAACAGAAAGACATATGAGTTATCAGGAGGAGCAACAAGTGTTGGGAATTCTCCAAATAGTATAAAGGAGCCTGGGTTGGGTTGGATGACTGGTTTCCTCTTTGTAGTTTGCTTTGTTGGCCTTTTTGTCTTAATTCCCTTGAGAAAGGTATATATCTATATATGTATGAGTATATATTCATCATAGGCATTTCAATCTTCTTCTAACTATGATATCTTTTGTTTTGCAATTCAGATTATGATTGTCGACCTCAAACTAACATATCCAAGTGGCTTGGCAACAGCAGTTCTCATCAATGGTTTCCATAGCCAAGGAGATAAAATGGCCAAGTATATATATACATATATAGATATAGATATACCCACTGGAGCTTAATATTTCTCTCCGTGGTCGTTTACTTACTATTGTAAAATCTGAATCATTTTTTTTTCTTTTCAGAAAACAAGTGGGAGGATTCTTGAAGTATTTTTCAGTGAGTTTTTTGTGGGCATTCTTTCAATGGTTTTACACTGGAAAGGAAGGATGTGGGTTCTCACAGTTCCCCACTTTTGGACTGCAAGCTTGGAAGCAAACGTATGCATGTGTTGAATCTTAATCAATGAACTTCATGTTATTGCAGATTTGTGATTGAGGGTGTGTTTCTTGTAGGTTTTACTTCGATTTTAGCTTGACTTTTGTCGGAGCAGGGATGATTTGTTCACATCTAGTGAACCTGTCTCTGCTTCTTGGAGCTGTACTTTCATATGGACTAATGTGGCCATTATTTGATCGTCTTAAAGGAGACTGGTTTCCTAACAATTTAGAAGAAACTAGCATGAGGAGCTTATATGGTTACAAGGTCTGTCCCTTCCTCTTTCTGAGGCTTTCTTCAGGGTTCAGAGGTAGAAAAAATGTAGATAACTATCTGCGTATGGTATGGGGTCGGACACTGACATTATGGACAAATCTTATTCTTATTCCACATAATAATATGTGCAAAGACGGTTAAAAAATTGAACATGTGACCTCTTGTTTGCACTACCGAGCCGCATATTCTCTTTGGGGTTTTCCTCAGGTTAAGACAATGGCTTCTTAATCCATGATATTTCTCCGCAGGTCTTCCTATCAGTTGCTCTTATTCTTGGCGATGGGCTCTATAATTTCGTCAAGATAATGAGTTTCACAATCATTGGTCTTCACAGCAGAATAAGAAAAAAGAAGTTGAACACAGGTGAACCGTAGCCTGGTTATCATCTCGTCCTTCAAGGACAAGTTAATACCTAAATATTCTAACCAGGAAGACAAAATTTCTTTTCTGCAGTTCAGGAGGAGCAAAATCCAGTGGAAGAGCTCAAGCAAAATGAAGTTTTCCTGGCAGAAAACATTCCGATGTGGATCGGAGTTGCCGGATACGGGGTCTTCTCCCTCATATCCATTGTTGTGATCCCAATCGTGTTTCCTCAGCTTAGATGGTACTATGTAGTGGTTGCTTATATTCTAGCTCCGTTTCTGGCATTTTGCAATGCATTTGGAGCTGGTCTCACTGACATAAACATGGCATATAACTATGGGAAAGTGGCCTTATTTGTGCTGGCGGCAATGTCAGGGAAAGAAGACGGTGTCGCGGCTGCACTTGCTGGCTGTGGACTCATCAAATCTGTAGTTTCTGTGTCTTGCATTCTGATGCAAGATTTCAAAACAGCTCATTTCACTCGCACTTCACCGAGGGCAATGTTCTTGAGCCAAGTTATTGGAACGGCTATCGGCTGCATAATAGCTCCTCTCAGCTTCTTCCTATTCTACAAAGCATTTGATGTGGGAAATCCTGAAGGCGATTTCAAAGCTCCGTATGCATTGATATACAGAAACATGGCGATCCTAGGAGTGGAAGGGTTTTCAGCTCTGCCAAACCATTGCTTGCAGCTCTGTTTTGGCTTCTTTGCTTTTGCAGTAGCTGTTAACCTTGTGCGAGACCTTTCGCCAAGGAAAATTGGGAAATGGATGCCACTGCCAATGTGCATGGCAGTGCCCTTCCTGGTGGGGGCATACTTCGCCATTGACATGAGCGTGGGCACTTTGATTGTTTTTGTATGGCACAAACTCAACAGCAAGAGAGCCGAGTTTATGGTTCCAGCAGTTGCTTCTGGATTAATCTGCGGTGAAGGCCTATGGATACTTCCTGCTGCTGTTCTAGCCTTGGCCAAAGTAAAACCTCCAATATGCATGAAATTTTTGTCATCCTAGAGAAAAGTCAACCAAATATTGTCAATGGGAAATGAATAATGAGCATGAACCATATACATATATGCTTTTGGAATCACAGAAGTATGACTCTGCATTCATGCCAAGACAACTTTGCCGAAGTATTTCCCAAAAAGACAATTTATTGCTCCCAGTAGTCCACTCTCCCATTCCTTTCTAGTACTTCACATGTAGCTTTATCTCAATGATTGAGTTATTCAATACTAGTCTCCATAAGGTGACCAAGAATGAGAAGAATCTTGATGGAAAAATTAAGAAACTAGTCTATATATCAAACTTGAAAAACACAAGACTTATTTGCGCCGCCTCCATTCATGGTGGATCAAACTCAGTGTTCTTTGCATATATCAAATGGTGATCCTGTCTTGTTTGATCATGCAACCGTCCCCAGAAATGAGAAGTTCTGGTGGTCAGACCAGCGAGAGAAATAATATTCCTACCTGGCATATGCTGCCAGATGCAAATGTTAGACACAGCATGCAATGAGATGCATCTATACATGGCTCTTTAAATGACAAAGTTGGAGGTTTGAACAATCACTTGAGATCAAGACATCAGACTGTGGAGTGCATTTCCTCCCATGCTAGCATACATTTGAGGTTGAACAAGAATATGACAAGTTTCTCGTAAAGGTTCAACCAGTACTTTGAAATCCATATGAGGGGGGAAAATATCAATCATTTGTAAAACAACATTAACAACACGACAAATATTGGAAAACTAAACCCCAAAGGAGAGACGGTGGCTGGTGGGCACAGATACTTGATCGAAAGCTAAACCCCGAAATCAAAATATAATAATTTCAAATATGGTCCAGAACAAGAATAAAAAAAATTAGCAATTACCTCTTGGAGAAGCAAAGCGACTGTTGAACTGGAAATCTGGAAACCACGAGCTGATCAGAGTGTAATGATGTTGTAGGGCTTAGCAGAGAGAGGCAGATCAGTGACCAGAGCTCGAGGTTCTCCACAGGCAACTGGAAATCTCAAAGAGGCACTTGCTTGTTCAGAGTCAATGAGAGAGTTCACTTGGGCTATGTCTTGCGAGCATCTTAAGGAAGGAAAACAACTCTCAATACCGAAGATGGGAAGTCATTTTCTCTAATTTTGGCCAAGGTTTCTGTTGGGCCTAATTTTTTACTTTTCTTTGACCTCAACGGGTTTCCTTGCCCAACCAGTGAGAAATCAAGCAAATGCTAGCCTAAAGCATGATTTTCCCCAAAACAAACAGAGCCTAAGGTTTAAAAGTCTACTTGGGATTTTCAAGTCCAGATAGCGGACCCATTCGAAGTTGTCTATTTAGAACTATTATAACGAACAAAATCTATGGGGTTCGTTTGGATCAGAATATGTTGATAGAGTATAAGCTCTCGTAAAACGTAAAAGCTGAGAGTGTCCCCATACTCTCAGACATGATATTGATGTTTACTCTCTAGTAAGAATTCAAAAAATGTTTCACTCTTCAATAAGAAAATGTAAGCCAGAACAAGAACAAACAAAACACCATCTTGAAAGTACAAACAGAATCCACATAAAGTCAGATACAGTGCATCAGATAGACTAATAACTGACATAAACTTAAGGATTCTTTATAGAGAGCCATTGAGTAAAAGATAATGGAAACATCATAAAATGCCATTGGCGATGCCGCTATCACTCAAAAGAGTCAAAGGAGCTCTTGAGCGCGGGCAATACATTATACATTACAATCAATAATCTTATCAACAAAGAAATTGCCTGTTTGATGTTCTTTCAAGCAAACTGTATACTTGATTTGAAGATCTCTCAGTTTAGAAGGATCCCAAATGCTGAGGCGAGAATAAACAAAAGATTAAGTTAACAAAAACATCGATAAAGAACACCAAAAGGCAAAATACCAACAGATCACCTAATCTTGTCGTGAAGAGTGACCACCAAATCGTGAGCGTCATCCAGAAGTTTCCACACATCGAGATGTCCCGCCATGCTATTGCATTCTCGCATGATCTCATCAATGCCGTTGTACTTTTCGATAATGAGTTTCCTCCTTTGTAACACGCAGGCTGCTATTGCATAAAGCAAGAGATCATCTGTAGGAGGGGCTCTTAGCCTCATTCTTCCCCAAGCAGACTTGGCAATTCCAGCTCGAATTGCTGCCTGGTCTGCCCACATCACCTCCCAGAGGCACAATGTCTGCTCGAAGCTTAATTCCCTCCTGAAAAGAACCACCACCATTCTGTACAAAAAGAAGCAGTCCTCTGCTTGAAGCTTCTCCAGGTGCCTGTAAAGATGAATGTCTTTGCATTTTATAATCTTAGAGACAATGTTGAGCTGCCTCCGGATTCCAACCTCATCGAGACGGAAATTATGACGAGCTCTTTTCATGAAAGCTACAAAGCACCAGAATGCTTCATGGTCCTCCTCCACAACTGAGATAATTGGAGAAAGTAGATCGCTCATCCCCTGGCAATAACCAATCTCCGGATCATATAGTGCATATGCCTCAAGGATAGCCACCAGGCGAGAAGCATGATAAATCCTACATGCCTCCAAGTGATCGTAGTCCTTCAAGCGAACACTATTGGCCAGTCTACGTGCCTTGATCTCTGAGACTGCATTCTGAGACGGTGAATATCTGATCCATTCATCATTAGCGCGCACAGCATCGAGGCGGATAATTCTCTGCCATGTACCAAAATCTTCATCTGTATGGGACACAGAATTCTTTTCTGAATTAGATGAAGAGGAGCAATCTTGCACATGCATATCCAAGTCATTTTCTCCAGTCAGTTCAGTTGCAAGGAAAGGTTGTAAATTTTCAGATTCATAGTCAGAGTCAGAATCAGATGACTCTGTGTCACCAGCAGATCCATCTTCACAATCACAGGTAATTACAGTCTTCTCACTGTCTCCTTCCCGTCTGGACTCGGAGGGGGGGAGGGGCTGACCACATACTCTGCAGTCTAACTCGTTACCTACGAGGCTAGCTTCCTCAATGGAAATGGACCTCCTGACACTCGCAACACCTTCAAAACTAGTAGAATCTAAAAGCTGACTGAAATCCCCGCTGTCCACAGTGCTGTCGTTTCCAATGGTTTCCTTCAACTTAAAGCTCCCAATTTCTTGCTTAAGACTATGCCGACACCGTTTTCTCAGGTTCTCATATTCTCTTCTGCTTCAAAAATACATACGATTATAAGAAAGCTTTACTTAATGCAAGGAAGAACAAAAAGGAAATAATATTCCCAAAGAAAATGTCAACACTGAGGGCCAAATGAACTTTATAAAATACCTGTTCTTTGTTCGAATGGAATCTCTTTGCACTTTGGAGCTGTTCAGATCATAGCTGTAAGAGAAGGGAAAAAACCTCTAGTGTGAGCATGTAAATCTGTAGCATGTCTTGACCATCAATGAACTCATTAAGACAACGCATAAGGAAAAGAAATCTCAGAACAGATATCAAAAATAGAAGTCTAACATAACCAGGAAGTTTATTTCCCATGAAGTAACAGTACAGTTGGCAGCTATCAGCAAAAGGAATGCTAGCAAAGTAATTGATGTCATTTTTCCCTCTAGATTGATACGACAACTATGACTTTGCACACATAAATGGTACTATACAAGACTCATCCGAAACAAAAAATTGAGAAATGCAAATGTGTAGCTCAAAATGAAGATGATGTCACAAGATTGCATAAGGGAGACATGTGACAGATGAACAACATAGAAATACAGCCAAAAACTAAAGTGGCTAAGATTGAGGTAGAATAAAAGTTAACAAGCAACCCTAAACAAAAGTTCTCCCTCTCAAATACAGGCATGGTATAATACATAAGTGAGCGCAAAGAAATGTAAGCTTATAGGGATGGGTATTCTTACACTCCAAGAAGGAATGGCCAAACTTCTGCTCTTATACTTGGATCGACGCCCTGTAACAGTGGCAACAAAGTACAGTTAAAAATACCATGCAACTAGCATAATATAAACTTCCATCCAATAGAAAATCCAATTTAGATGTCTTAGAAAGTCAATAACATACTCCTTTTCGGGCTTTTTTGAGAAACTGGACGCCACCATCACTGAGTTTTCCATCAGGTGTAAATAAACTTTTCCATTGTTTTGGTTTAAGGGCATGTTTTCTTCTCCTCCTGGACCAAGGTGATTTTAGAGTTCCCCTGAAAAAAAAGATATACAATTCCATCGTCATTTCACTGCACAAAAGTCATAAAAATGAATACACAAAAGTCATAAAAATGAATACACAAACCAAACATCAATGACAGCGCAAGAACATTAAAAACAAAGCAAATAAGGTCACTCTCCCCCCCAACCCAACTTTTCCCTTCCTCAATATAGAGAAGAAGCAATTGCACTTTCTCAGCTGAAACCCACAACAACCTATTGAAACCAGAAAAGGCTCTAGTTTCACTATTTTCGAGAATGTTCCAGCTTCCTCACAAGCACGATTACTTTGAAGAATGAAACAAAGGGGAAGTACTAGGAGCAAAAAACAACCCATAATTTCAAAAGAATATTAGATCATTTTAACAAGAAGAAAAGGGAGAATGTAGAACCATAACAAACAGCTTGGTAAACAACAGTCATAAAACCTAGAGTGCTAAGATCAGCTTTTAATCGGTAGTCATCTACTACTAACTTAACTAACTAAATAGTTGACATAAAAACATCCAACAAGCGCCGATCAGGTCCTGAATCCCTAGGAAAAAGAGGAGTACTTTCCAAGGGATGAAAGATCCTATTGAGCTGGTTAATTCCCTTCAGATCTGATCTGATGAGTGAAGCAATTGATATAAAATATGAGCTGAAAAGGGAGATGTAAACTCACAGATCACTGGAGGCTTTTGAGCAAGATGACGATGATGAATTGGACAAAGCAACTACAAGTAGAAACGATCGCAAATGACTCCACGATGACGAAGATGTCGGAGAAGAGGAAATCGACGACCTCCACGGCGAAGATGTGTGAATTCTCCGTAGGACTCTCATCAAAGGTTTCTGTTCCGCTAACATTTTCTACCTACCTATCTAAATCAGCAACAATTCTCAAAAATTGTTCCTGAATTTCTATCAAATAACTAAAAAAATTCCGAAACTTCGATGCTTGCGATTCTGATGCGACTTTTTCGTTTATGCTTTTTACCTACGAGTGTAGACGACGGTACTGGCCAACGCGAGGCCGGCCATGGCCGTAACGCCGATGGCTATTCCAACATTGGAAGGCGCCCCAACCGAGGCCCACACTCCTCCGCCGCCGCCACTGCTGCTACTAGCTTCTGCCTGTTAATGCGATCCATTTCCAAGAACCAGCACCAACGCCGCCGGATAAGGAGAATATCATCAATGAGAAGACAAACAATGGTGAAATTACGGTTAAGCCCTTCTTCTTCCTTTGATTCCTCCTCTTCGGGACGGGAAACACCATCACCAGACTGAACTGCTTTTATAAAGCTTATGCTCTATCTTTCCACGAAAGGGCAAAGGCAGTAAACTGTAAATCCATAATTTTTTAATAATTTATTGCACTATCATATCGACAGCGAATAGCGATTTCTTTCTTCTTCTCTTCTCCCTGGTAGAGAACTGTTTAGTGACTCATACGGAGATCAGGAGATGGGTAGCTGAGATTGGGCTTGGGCCTGGTCCACTAAGCCCATAACTAATCCCAACCAATGGCGATTGTATTTTCCTCTTTCCTATCCAACACACAAAAAAAAAAACCCTCAAATGAGACTAATTAAGCAACCACAGTGGCACTATTGTAATCAAACACTAAATTTTTTGGAATATACAGAGTTGGAGATAAAAAAAGAATATTTAAAAAATAAAAATTATATATTAAGAGATGTGTTTTGAGCGAAAAAATTATATTAAAAGAATTAAACACTTGATATTTGGAGAGTTTGATAAATGGAGACTAAAAAATATATATTAAAATATATATTTTATTGATATAAATATATTAAGGGGCGTATTTTTATGTTTTATAGAGGTGGGATCTAAAAGTAAAATTTCAAGTGTAGCGTTCAAATTTCACACAGGAGGATGTTAAGCCAGTGACAATCCAATTTGTGCTTTCATATTACTAGATATGACTATAGTTGTAACCCCTAAACTTTTTTGATAATCGAAAACAAGTTTATTTAAAATTTTCTGAATCTATACGATTTGATCCTAAAAAAAAATTATCAACTAAAGTATCACTGAGTAGGATATAAATTAGGTAACCCACTCTCGTATTTGTTTGTGTTTATCATCTTCAATGAGGATGAAAAGTAAGCAAGGACCACAAAGCCAAAAGACAAGTTGATTGTCTTTTTTTTTCCTCTCTTTATTAGTATATGGATAAAAAGACATGTTGGGTTTAGATTCGGCCACATGCCACAGAAATATGGTAAAAGCTATAGAGTACCAAAGACCACGGCAGAGAAAAGCCACTCATTTATGCCTCACCACATGCCTATGATTTGCCCTCCACTCCAATCTAAATGAAGTCACATGAAGTCTGAGGTTCTGTCTTTATCTTCTTCTTTTTTGTTTCTTATTTTATATTTTATAGTGTATTTCCAAATATTTTTTAAAAAATCGGGAATGATATCATAGAAATTTACCGTCTAAACATCTGATACAAGTGCTTGTAAAAATTAAATATTTAACAAGAAATAATTCAAGCTTAATCATACAAATTTACCTTTTGAACATCTCATATGAGTTTAAACTCAATGGCCCGCGTAGATATAAAATTTCCACCTGACAACTCGGAAAATTAGACTAAAGCCTAGTACCCATGCATATATAAATTTTTTATTTGACGATATGGTAAGTTGAATCAAAGTCTAGTGCATGGTCACAATGATATTGCCCCTAGTGATAATTGAACTCAGAATCTTTCGAGTACATACGATAATTTTTTGAGAAATGTACAAATATACTTGTTGGTGAAATAATTCCACAATCCAAAATTGTAGTGTTGTTCTTAATTAAACTTTCAAGATATGGTAAAAAAGAGTAAGAGGGTTTACATGGTTTGGCTTTGGGTCTACGTCCACTGCCCCAAAGTGAAAATTATTTTCTTGAACAGGTTTCATTACATTCAGAACTTTAGAATTCAAGCTCCAAAAGTCGGATCCCATCCACTGCATGTTTTGCCACTTTTATAGTTTTTCGGTGCAATTTCGTCTGTTTACAGTAGTTGTGAAGGTTTACAGTAGTTTTAGAAGTTTTCTGTCAATTGTAAGATTCAATTACTTGTGTGCAACTGCTTTGTCCTTCAGCTATTTCTCTTAGGCTTTGTTGTCCGCCTCTTAGTTGTATCTTCTATCTTCTGACTTTGTTTGCCTCTTATGGACTCGAGTTTTTATTTCGATCCATTTATATTTGTGTTGGGTCGGATATTTTTAGTCCATACAATACTATAATTTAAGTGGTTGTGTATTTCCAACTATACTTGTATGTAAACTCTATTTTTTTCTTATCTCATAGGCTTATAGATGATTAGATACACGTTATTGTACAACAAATTTTTTGATTTTTTTTGGAATTGATTTAGAGTTCCTTGTTGACTTAGTTTTCCTTATTATTCTACAAGTTGCGTATGGATAAATCATAAGATTTCACAGTATATGTCGTATAACATAGTTGCTTTTACAATTGGATTACATGTCACAGAAAATATTTTATTAGTTGTATATTGCGTTAGGTTTGCTTGCTCATTATTTAATCATTTTGAAAGTACCATTTTCATATTTTTTGATATTATATTCCACCTTCTGAGAAATTGAACAACCGGTTTAAGAATGAAAAAGAAAAAGAAAAAATAATAATAATGAAGTTTAATATTATTTATATATATAATTTTTAAAAAGATGAAATAGAGTGGGTACCATCATTGATTGTGAAATGTCTTTCAGTCCTAAAAAAGCACCGAGACACAAAACGGGCCCACTAGTAGTTACGGGCTGGGCCTACAGAGAATCATAATATTGTTGGCAGTTAAAAGGAAATCATGTTGTGTTGTCATCCTAATTACTAAGTAATCGAAACCAGTTGTCGATAAGTCGTCTTATTACCGTGATTGAGTTTCTTTTGACTTTTGTTTTGGTATACTCTCAAAATAAGATTAGTTGGAATGTAAAAAAGAATAATCTAATTTTAGGTTATAATTGATGTGAGGGTTGAGAGAGATTGGATTTGGAAGTATTGGGTTAGAAATGATTCATAAAAATGAATCATTGCTTGCTATTGAAAGTGATTGAATACTTTTATGTGAGTGAATACCTCATAACTCTTCATTTTCAAGAGATTGAACCACTCCGAACACATCTAATTGTTCGCAT
This sequence comes from Euonymus europaeus, assembly GCA_963580455.1. Classification (NCBI taxonomy): domain Eukaryota; kingdom Viridiplantae; phylum Streptophyta; class Magnoliopsida; order Celastrales; family Celastraceae; genus Euonymus; species Euonymus europaeus. Next base: position 6,650,950 of record OY756957.1, on the reverse strand, counting down.
CAAGCAAGAGTTCGAAAGAATTTGCGAATAAAGGAACCCCCAACCCCTCCCCAAACATAGCCTTAGTGGGAAATATATAATGCATAGGGAATTGTCTTTTATTGATGTGTCTGTATTAAGAGACGTGTGATCTTGTATTAAGAGACGTGTGATCTTGATGTGTTTGAGAATGAAAATGTTGTAATGTTTACAATGGTTTAATTTTGTTGGGTTCTTTTGATAGTTATTTTGGTGTCAGATAATAAAATACTTGAATTTTTTAAATTGATTCTCATTATAATACGATAAATAAAATGTATCAAACTAACATGTAAATAAATTTTAATACATAGGTACTAACACACAGTTAAAATTCTTTCAAAAAGAAATTAACATAAACATTTCATTCTACTATAATTGATAGATTTTAATTGATATTTTAAATGTGTGTCACGAGATTCATTCTCTCCTGAATCAAGTAGAAATTATCTGCTTCGAACCCTTTGCCAAAATCTTTCAACCCGGCGAGAATTTATTCTCTGGGACTCTTTGGCTAAAAGAAAATACGAGTTGAGAGATTTTACATTTTTATAACTTCCCTTCTTCCCCTTAAAAATATAAAATTTAGAGTCCTATCATCTTTACTCGAGAGCTTACCATCATTGATGCTCCCCACTTGAGCCGGGTACCGCAATCTTTGACGATTGCAACGGATTAAATGATTAATCCCAAAATTGACCAAAACTTTTTTTATGAAGAATCATCCTATGACCACGTGAATCATAACTGTAGTGGATAGTGTCAAATCAGAGAGAATTTGTTATCTTCAAATCATGTCGGGCAACAAAAGCATCAGAATTTTATCAAAAAAAAAAAACAAAAGCATCAGAATTCTCTTGGTCTTCTTTTTCATATTATTTTCTTCACATCTATAGTTCCTCTCGTTTCGGCTTCATTCCTAACCTTTCTCTCTTGTTGGGTAGTTGGTCTGTTTATCTTAACAGGCTGAAAATTTTATAGGCCCAAGACCCAGTCCAAGATTCGAGGCCCAACCACCACGATGAAAGTATATTCCTCATAAACCCGCATGCCTACACTTTTAGACGAACGACTGCACAAAAAACATTCCATAGGAACCACTCTATTATGCAGGGGTGCACACCGGGTACCGGGTTTCTGACCCGGTTCGGTAACTCGGTTTGACCCGGTCTTTATCGGACCTATCCGACCCGGTCCAATAAGGATCGGGTAATACCCGACCCAAATCCAGTTATTTCGGACCAAGTTTCGAATTTTAATTTTGTTAATTTCCGGGTTATCGAGTCAACCGATAACCCGGTTGAAAAAAAAAATTAAATAACATAAACTGGGCTGTTACGGCCCAAAACTGAAGCTGTTCAGCTCAGTCTTCTTATCAGAATTCAGCAAGCATTCGCGAACCCTAGACTTGCAGCAGCAGCAAAGAGCAGACAGCGTGCCGTCACAGCAGCTACGTCCAAATCAGAATGCTGGCTGCCTGGCGCAAACTCTTATAAACCATACCTGCAAGCGAGTCCTTGGAGCCCCTGCAAGCTTGTTGCACCTTAACTGTATACCCTCAGATCTAACCTCCATGTCTCTCCCGCACAATTCATCGCCGCTTCATCTTAAATTGCAGTCATCAAATCCAATATGGTGCTTCAATATTCCCAAAAACATGTCCACATTGTAGACTCTGATCTGAATAACCATCAACGAAGTAAAAAATTCAATATCTTTTTAGGGATCAAAGAAGAAAAAGCAAAGAGGTTTGTGACGATTGACGAGAAAAAGCAATGAAAAGTATTTTTTCCTCTTTCTCGCTCACTTTCTGCCTCGAATATAAATAAATCTGGAATAAATTGAATTTGTTTGGTTTGTTATTATAGATACAGAGTCGGTGGAATGGAGGAGATCAAATCAGGACGGCTGCTTTTATTTTTATTATTTTTAGATATTAAAATGCTCTATGTGTTTACTGATATAGTAAAATAAAATTTGATGATATCACAAATTATTTTTTAGCTGCCCTATCTCCTAGTAGATTAGGAGAAGAGGAGTGATAATTAAACATTTAAACTAATTAATTACACCTGTTATGGGCTTTAAAATTGGGTTCAGAAATTCATATAGCAACCGGGTTACCCGGTAACCCGACCCGATTAACCAGTAACACAGTTGACCCGAACCCGATAGCCCGGTACATTAAAATCGGGCTATCGGACCGGGTTTGGAACATTCGAAAAGTGACCGGGTCGAGTCAAACCCGGTCCGATAACCCGAAACCCGACCCGGTGTGCACCCCTACTATTATGTCTCAGCTCTATTATGGAACCACTTTATTATATACTATGTCTCAGCTCTATTATGGAACAATTCAAATCAAATACTCATTTACATAAGTAAAATATATCTTTTAATGCAGTCATATTAATAAAATATAAATGCTTGTATATTTTCTCATCTTAATATTTGCAAACTATCTATTCTTCAAAATCAATATTGAGTCATATATATTTTATTAAAAAGTTAAGTCACATATTCATCAAGATCAACAAAACACATCTTTCAATACCGTCAGATCAACACAACACATATATCAATACAATCCAATAAAAAACTACACATTCTTATACATTTTTCATTCTCGCCCTACAAACTTACCATGCATTTGCTTAACCTCCATAGCTACCTCTTCTATATCTAAAACTTCCAAACGCATACAGATCCCAAATCGTCACGATTTAATCATGACAACACTCATAATAGCACAAGAGCAAGAGGAGCAATCTGGAGCGGAGGTCGTGTACAGTGCGGAAGAGTGTTTATGTCATTCAATTGAGCTCCTCGAAGAGCTAGGATTTCCAAAGGGGTACTTCCGTTGAATGATCTAGAAGAGTGTGGAAGAGTTAGAGAGACTGGATTTGTCTGGATGAGGCAAAAGACACAGTACGAGCACTACTTCATTGGGACTGGGATGCGTGTGAGCTATGCGAAGGAGGTTATGACATATGTGGAAAAGGGGAAGATGAAGAGGATGGGTAATCAAAAGCAAGCATATGTTCATATGGGTCCCAATAATTGATATGAGCATGGACTCTTGCGGGAGGAAAATTTATTTTACGACTCCGATGGGGATTGAAAATCCTTTCGGCGACGAACTGCGTTCAGTGATTTTATTTTATTTTAGTTGTTATTTTCTTTAGATGGAAACACATATACCCAAGACTTGATTTGTTAAAAGATTTTTTTTTTTGAGAGAAACATAAATTTCCATTAGAACTCTCCCGAAGGAGTAAAAGCTTCCGAAGGAGATACAACTCCACTAAATGGAGATACAACTCCACAAAATGGAGATACAACCCCACTAGATGGGGAGAAAGCAATTACCCACGCAGGGGATAAAAACAACTAAAAGATCATGCAAAAAGCCAAACCCTTGAAGAAAATCCATACAACAATGGTAGAGAACACCCAAAAAGGGCTAGATCTGGAAATGTCTGCTACTATCACTGCAGATTTAAAGACGGGCGCCTGTAAATGCCAAATCAGATCTATAAGAACCACCCAAAGCCAGATCTGAGGCCACAAGACCTCTAACCACCACCAAGAAACATCTTCCCTCCAAGAACATAGCAGATCTACATAAATCATCAGTCGTATCATCCCTAACCAGGAATTTATTGAATGGAAAAGAGGGAACACAACAAGCATAAAATAAAGAAGAGAGGAGGAGGAGAGAAGGCAAAGGCCTCCTCCTCTGGAGAGGAGGTGTGCCGCTGTGTTTTTAGAGAGAGGCGAGAGAGAAGAGATAACTACTGTTAAAAGAATTAATAAATTAGTATATATGATAGTTTATATGTTGATTTTAAAATAGTACATTAAATGCTAATATATATACTAGACAATCTTGTTGTGACATTTATGGTATTCAAAATTCAAAATGTTTTCATCACATATGAGATGCATTATGCAATTCATCATAAATAAAATAATCAATTATTGTTGCTAGATTAATGTCTTTGTTGTTGACAGCATGGGCCAGGGTGGTGGATTAATGTTGTTTTGGTAGGAGGGTCAAATTGTTCGGGTTAATTCCTTTTCCCAAAACCATATTGATGTTGTTGTTGATGACGTGAATGGAAGGAACGCTTGGAGGGTTATTGGTGTTTATGGCCACCCGTAGACTCATCGTCGTATTGAAATCTGGAATCTGCTCTGTTGGCTGAAGAGAGTAGTTAGCCTTTCTGGGATTTGTTTGGGAGATTTCAATGAAATTTAGCATCATTCCAAAAAGGTGGATGGAGGTAGGCGGGCAAACTGGAGAATGGAAAATGTTCTAAAACATTTAGAAGAGTGCGAATTGGGTGATGTTTATTCATATGGTGAATTCTATACTTGGCAACAGAGGGTTTAGAATTATGGCTTGGTCAAGGAAAAATTAGACAGGGTGTTGGCATCTGCTCCCTAAATGACATTTGGAGAAGTAAATGCTTATCTAGGGCTGGTAAGGAGGTTATGATTAAGGTAGTGTTTCAATCCATCCCAACTTATGTGATGAGTTGCTTTAGGCTTTAGGCTCCCTCAAGCCCTCTGTCATAATATTTCATCACCGATTAGACAATTTTGGTGGGGGAATGCAAATTGTAACTTCGTTAATTAAGTGAGTTGGAAGAAGATGTGTATGTCAAAATTTGAGGGGGGTTTGGGATTTCGAGATATTGACAAGTTTAATTTGGCTTTATTGACTAAACAATGTTGGAGGATTTGTCGAAATGGAAAGGGTCTTGGAACCCAAATGTTGGGTGGTAAATACTATCATAACTAATCCTTCTGGATAGCAGAGTTCAACCTTCATTCTTATGGTCTAGCTGCTGGATGGGAGAGAGCTTTTATTGAAGGGGTGCAAATAGAGGGTGAGGGGTGGAAAAAATCAACTTTGTGTAGAATGATTGGTGGTTAACTTCAACTACGAGCTTGATCCGAGTCCATAAGGGTTATATTCTAAATTTCTATCTTGTTACGAATTTGATTTATTTAGATAGACGTATGTGGCACCATGATGCGTTGAATCAAGATTTTGTGGAGGAAGAAAGAAATCATTTTTCTCAAAATCCCACAATGCTGCTTCAGTCAGAGACATGTGGTATTGTGAAATTTTAGTTAGAGACACATTCCAGTTTCCTTGAATTGTGTGGTTTGCTTGGATGAGATGGAATCAAACACCCATATATTGAGCTATCTTATGTCCTCTCAAATGTGGAGTTTAATGGGAGTTTCACAGCTTCTTGTTGCTAATCTTGGAGTGTCTTTTCTAGAATGATTTGAGGCTCTTATGGGCACAATGAAGATTGAAACGATTGAAAGAATAGTGGTGGGTTTATGGTTGCTCTAGGTTAATAGGAATCAAGTCTTTCATGAGGTATCTTGTGGTACACTCGAAGCTATCATGAAGGGAATGGATCATCAAATTAATAATGGTTCATATTGTTTTTCAGAAATAAAATTTAACCGTTTATAATTGACATCTACTTACACATATATATACCTATAGCTTTACAATTACAAGTGGCTTAATATGGTAGAACCTGCTAGATGTCATGGCTACAATAAAACGCTTAGAACATGAATTTTTATTTCATTTTACTGTTACGTATATAAATATAGATGTATATAGATATAGGTGTATTGTATATAGTATTTTTTTTCTCACATGCGGACATAACTTACGACCATAATTTGCGGATGTACATTTTGAGCCGTTAAATTGATTTGACGGTCACGATTAAAATTTAGAACCCACTATATTAAGTCTCTCCGATCTCCTTGCCTCTCATATGTGATAAAAATACTATGAACAGCAGAAATGATGAAGTAAAATCAGCGAAGACTGAATTCTAGATAAATGGAATCTTCTCCTTTCAAGGTAAACCCTTGAAACGATCTGTTCTTGGTGATTGGAGTAGTACTACAATGATTATTGATTTTATTGGTTATGATGGAATTGAGGTTCTTTTCAATATTGTAATCTAAGTTTTTGTGAATTTTAATGGCTTCAGAGCGTGTGAGGAAGCACTGGGGATTTTACATGATTTTCAATTACAATTCAAAAAACACAAGATGTTCGATCAATTGTCGAAGCGAGAATGTATAAAGGCTACGACTATGATGCACTTCAAAGAAGAAGCACGGATGCAAGGTTTTACATGATCACAATTGTTATGGTTAAAAATTGTGTTGTTGCCTTTCGAGTCATGCTCATGTCATATATTGGGTCACAATTCGTTATATGTTTTAACAAATTATACAGTAGTTCACAAGCCCATGTTACAAGGTATCGGTACGATATAATAGGCTTGACATTAATGAGTAGCCAAGAAACTTTATTTTGATTTTACTTTACATACATACATATTATCATAATTTGTACAACTTGTGATACCCTGTGTATTAATAGTCGGGCTGGGTATGGTTGTGCTAGGCCCAAGGCCCAATAGCTAGGCTATACAAGAGAGTAAAGTTTCTGAATCCTACATCGCTTGGGAATGGGGGAATATACAGATTATAATAGGCCAAATTTCCTAAGATGTCACAATCAATTTTCCTTGGAGCAGTGACACCATATCCCTTGAAAACTCTGCAATTAAGCATTCTTCTGTGAGAGCAATATTGGGATGGGTGACTTCCCGGGAAGATAAGTTTGCACGAGTACTTAAGGAGGGCTCATAGCGAACAAAGTGTGACACAGGTGGAAATGCTAGCTGTTACATGATTATAAACATACTATGAGGGTGTTTGGTAAACAATTTTAAACAGCATACATATTAGCATGTAACATATAAGCTACAGATAAATGTTAACCTAACCAAACAGCAATTCGGTATTTAACATATTATTCAACATTTTTACATCTAAAAATGACATTCCTAGAATTGTCATTTTGCTTAGCATTTTTTGACTATTATACATGAAATGTCAAAACTACCCCATCTATTAAAAAATTAGAATTTTATTATAAAATGTAAACATATGTTAAAAATTAATAAAAAAAAATTAGAGAAGTTGTATAGCAAAATATATATTTTTTTGGATTATTTGGTGATAAGTCCTTTATATGAACTTTATATTCCATTTAGTCTTTTTGAAAAGTTTGTAATCCAATACATCCTCAATTATTTGAACCTTCACTCAATAAGGACAACTTTAAATTTTAACTTTATTTAATGACAATTTTACCCTACCCTCATTTAAATCTATCTTTATTTTTATTAGTATGTGATTGCTCTTTATTTTGAAAATAATTATTATAATAAAATAAATATAAATACAATTCCAGAAAGTCAGATGAAATCATGTTTTGTATCTATATATTTTTAAAAATAAACTAATATTTTCACTTTTGATGAATCAAACTGAAGAGTCGATCAACCATTTTTTTTTCTTGAAAATCAAGTGCACCCACATGCATAAAATTTACTTGACTAAGTAACTTATATATATGCATTAAAATTTGTGAATCACTATATTATTGAAATCAACAATCGAACACTTGTGCATTAACAAAACGTTATTCAATATAAATGTCAATATTTTATTATATTGTTAACTAACAACCAAAGTCCATAACTTATGAGAATAGTATCATAATAAAACTCAATTCATATTACAAACAAAACCAAATACCATAACAATTTCTAGCCATTTTGGTGACTTTTGCGAAAATCCTCTAAATTCTGGGTAAGAAATCCTCTGAATTTTTTTTGCATAATTTCAAAAAATCTTCTGAATTGTTTTGGTGAGTTTTGTAAAATCCTCTGAATTCTTGACAAGTTTGAGAAATCCTCCGATCATCTACATTTTTGGTTGTTTTTTTGTTTGATTTTGATGAATCCTCTCAATGTTTTATAAAAAATTTAGAGGATTTCTGGTAATAGGGTATAAAGTTTAGGGTTTTGAGGATTAAGATATTAGTCTTTAGAGTTTATGATATAAAGTTTTTCTGTTTAAGAGATTATAATTTATTATTTAGGATTTTAGGGTTTAGGACATAAAGTTTAAGATTTAGGGTTTACGAATATAAGTTAGTAAAATTTTATGATTTTCTTCTTATTTTTGTAAATTCTTCTTAATTATTTATAAAATTTTTTGTTCAAAATAAAAACTAGAATTGTTAACATTTGGAGGATTTCTGGGAAATTCGAACTGTTAACATTCAGAGGATTTCTGGAAAATTCAGATGATTTCTGGGAAATCCAGAGGATTTCTAATTATAATGTTTAAAGTTTAAGATTCTAGGGTTTAGAAGATTAGAGTTTAGTGTTTAAAGTTTAGGATTTAGAGATTTAAGATATTAAGATTTAGAGATTTAGGATTTTGGGGTTTAGGATTTAGAGTTTCGGGTTTTTTTTCTTTGATTTTCAAAAATTCTTCTAATTTTTATTATATATTTTATGAAATCCTCTAAACTTTTTTGCTTAATTTCAAGAAAAATCTGATTTATTTTGTTAAATTTTACGAAATCCTCTAAATTTGAGACAAGTTTGTGAAATCATCTGAATTTTTGGTTGCTTTTTGTTTGATTTTAAAAAATTCAATATATTTTTTTGATATATTTTTATGAAATCATATGTATGTTTTGCTTAATTTTAAAAACTCATTTAATTGGTTTTGGTGAGTTTTGAGAAATTCTCTGAATTCTAAATAAGTTTGAGAAATACTTTGAGTTTATTCAGAGGATTTGACAAATAAACATTTAAACATATCGATCATGAGTCTCATTGGAAAGAGTTTTTCGTGCTGATTATGAATATATATATTTTTTAAAAATCCGACTTATATTTTGAGAGATAAAACTGTTTTAAAGTTTTTAAAAGAAAAAAATAACAAGAATCTGATGATGTCATTATATGTCATCCATATAAGGGCTTCTTAGAATAAGGGTAGTTTTGTCCATAATTATTTAAAGGATGTTATGGAATATTGGAAAATTGAAGGTATTGAATGGAATACATATTTTTATCAAAGGACTTATTGGTGAATCCCCCTTTTTTTTGATATTATTCAAAATGTTAGAATTATTTTAATAAAATGTAAAAATATGTTGAATATTAATAACAAAATTTAGATAAATTGTATACAAATTATATAAATATTTTCATATTATTAGAAATGTTAGAATTTTTTTATAAAATGTAAAAAAATGTTAAATATTAATAATAAGAAAAGTTGTATAAAAAATATATAATATTTTAATATTATTAACAATGTTAAAATTTGTTGTATTTAAAATGTAAAGATTATTTTTAAAAAATTTAAATCTATTTGTTATTAATTTATGTTAATACCCCTGCATGTAATTAGCCATAATATTTATACCAGCATATATGTTTTTCTCTGAAAAATTTAACCAAACACCCACAACATTTATAACAACATATATGCCAGCATTTCAAGCAGCATAAAGCAACCAGCATACATACTAAATTATATGCTACTGTCAAAATTGTTTACCAAACACACCCTATAATAGTACAATAGTTAACAATTAGCATAATACATTATTTTATCAGTACCATAGCAAGTGGTACAATCAAATCGATACGACCGTTATTAATCAATATTATAATGGGAAAATTAGGCTTAGGTCCAAATTTACTAACTTTTAAGAGTAAAATGACAGCTGAATTTTTTTTGTTAGTTAAGATCCAGCTGATTTTTAAATTTATTGAATTAAGGACAAAACTTGAAATTGCAGATTTGTCATTTTTATTTCAATTAAATATGATTGAAAACTTATTTTTCTCGCTGCGGATGCTTCCGACTTTGGATTGAGGAGAGGCCAGTGACATTGAAATCGTGAGGTTGAGACGAATCCAACTCCATTGGCCTTGCCAAGATTAGACATCGAAAACTGTCGATTCGAGGCAAAACGTTCATAACACATTTGGCCTCAATCCGATCGTTTCTCGTGTCAGATCGAGGTGAGATTAGTGGCCTTAGAATCGTTAGACCGAGACAAATCCAAAGCCACTAGACTTGTCAAGATCCGACATTGGAAACTTCCAAACCAAGTCAAAATAGTCGGCACCAATCAGAACGTGTTTTACCTCGATCTGGCAATTTCCAGAAACGGATCAAGACGGGACCAGTAGCTTTGAATTCATCTTGGTCAGACAATTCCAACGTCACTGGTCTCGCCTCAATCCATCATCGGAAAGTGATTACCTGGTCAAAAAATATTTTCGAAGGTTCTACAGAGAAAAATAACACTGTACATTTTATAATGATATTATTAGCACATTATGTAGGTTTTGCTTCAAGTGCTTCCAATGGTAAGAATTTGTTGGATTTAGTGAATCTGAACTTTCTAGTTCATCACTTGAGACATAGGTTTTTAATAGCGAATTTGAGTTTTGATTTGTCGAATAGAGAAAAAATAGTTCTATAGGAAAAAAGAGTTCTAACCAATTTTGGAAGTTTGAATCCTGGTGTTTAGGGTATCCGAGCCCGTTAGTGTTTAGTAGTTAGGACCCTAGGGTTTAGCACTTTTGACATTTAATATTTTAGTAGTGAATCCGTTCCTTGAGTCCATTAGGATTTAACGAATCCGAGCCTTGAGTTTTATCACTTGGGACATAAATGTTTAGTAGTGAATCTGTACTTTGGGTTTGTCGAATAGAGAAAAAAATTACATATAAAAAAAATTGTACAGAGAAATCAAGGTTCTACAGAGAAATATAGGTTATAAAGAGAACAAGAGTTATGCACTAACAGTAGAATGAAAATGTGATTTTATATTTTTTGGCCTGACTTTTATGTCGGAACCTTGGGTTAATCACTTGGGACATAGAATTTTATTATTGAATCCGAGCTTTGGGTCTATTGTATAGAGAAAAAAGATAGTTTACGAAGAGAAAGTGATTCTAAAGATAAATAAAGGTTCTACAAAAATATATAGGTTCTACAGAGAAAAAGAGTTCTACAGAGAAATAAATGTTCTACAGAGAAATATAAGTTATAAAGAGAAAATGAGTTATGCACTAGCAGTAGAAAGAAAATTGTGATTTTATATTTTTTTGCCTAACTTTTATTTCATATTTTTATGGTTTTAGTATTGAATCTGAGTTTTGGGTCTATTGTATAGAGAAAAAGTGATTCTAAAGATAAATACAGATTTTACAGAGAAATACATGTTCTATAAAGAAAAAGAGTTCTACAGAGAAATAAAGATTCTATAGAGAAATATAGGTTATAAAGAGAAAAAAAAGTTATGCACTAACAGTAGAACGAAAATTATGATTTCATATTTTTTTTGCCTGACTTTTTTGTCTGAACTTTGGGACATAGAGTTTTAGTATTGAATACGAGCTTTGGGTATATTGTATAGAGAAAATTATATTTTACAGAGAAAAAATGATTCTAAAGATAAATAAAGAATCTACAGATAAATATATGTTATACAGAGAATAATAGTTTTAAAACTATGATTTCATATTTTTTAGCTTAACTTTTTTGTCCGACCACCAAAATGATCATCGTTGGTCTCAAAAGAAGCGCAACTATGAGAGGAGTAAAGCCCGACCTATGACAGCCAGAACAGAGGTCCATAGCAGCCTGAAAGACACCGCGAAGCTCCGACGACGATCCAAAACTTCTTTTCATTGCTGCAGTTGTTTTCGACATTGGATCGAGGTAAGACTGGTGGCGTTGGAATCGTTTGGCCGACACGAATCCAATGCCACCAGTATCGCTTCAATCTGATGTCAAAAACGTCCAGATTGAGGCAAAATGTGTTTCGAACGTTTTGCCTCGATCCGGCCTTTTTCGGCGGCGGATTGAGGAGAAACCACCGTCGTTGGACTACTCTCGACGATACAATTTCAACGGAAGTGATCTCTCTTCGATCAGATGTTGGGAAGAGGAGCTTTTATTGTCGAAGATGAAGACCATATGTAATGGATGAGAATGATAGTTTGGGTAGTTTAATTATTTCGTCCTTATTTCTAATTTTTTAAATGAATTGGACCTCCTTCTAAAATTAAACATGATTATGTCCTTTTATCTAATTTGCCCTAAAAATAATTGGTTTGATTACTCAATATTCTTATCCCAGTACGGCGAATACGACGATATGACTTTAAACATAAGACGACTTAAGTTATGGCAACTTAGTATTTTCACAAACCCCACAATTGTTTGACAAAATATCAAGGTATTAATTTTTTCAAGTCTTTGTTAAAACTTGTATCGGACGACGAGATAGGTGAAAGGAGATGAGAGATAGGTAATTTAGTAGGTCATGACCATCAGATCAATCTAACAGCTCATAACGTATATCCGTTAGTTATGGCCGTAAATTATGTCCGCATGTCAAAAAAATCTCTTGTATATAGATATAGCGAGATAGATGTATAGAGTATGGTATATAGATATTAATTGGATGGATAATCTGTAAAACATAGAATCATGATAAATTCATATTTTGTCTCTATTTTAGGAAATCTAATAAGTGGATTGTTGCAGGTGCAGATTCTTTACGTAAGGGACTTTATTGCTTAGCTACCGTGACAGTCCTAAAAGGATACGAGAAACAGAACAGCCGCTCATCGTCTGATCCACTCGATAGTATTTTCGTATGGGCGGAGCCTGCTTGGGCTCTGCGCCAGTTCTTTCTTCTTCCTTCCAACATTTCCGTCTCTCTCCCGCCAAAGTCCCCGCAGTCTACGCCTTCTGCGTTAGCACCATCACCACTACCAGTACTACCACAATGCCCCACCCCCACCCCCACCCCTCTCTTGAAGTGATCGGAGGTGCACGTGACCTCTTCCTACCGCCGCTAATGAAGATCTTAAGCAAGCCGTACACTCCATTCCCTCTCGTCGCCTCTAACCGTCACGTGGAGACCATATTCGCTGCCTTCTTTCGTTCCATTCCTCAAATCAGGCTGCGGCGGGAGTGTCTTCGGACCGATGACGACGGTGCGGTCGCCCTCGATTGGGTCGCCGGTGATGATGGCCGATTCCCGCCGGAAACTCCTGTCGTCATTTTAATGGTTGGTGCAGTGATTAGTTCTCAAATACTTGACGTTCTGGTTAGGCTCATTTTTTGCACTTGTATTGGATGATTGCAGCCAGGTTTAACTGGAGGGAGTGATGATTCATACGTGAGGCATATGTTGGTGAAAGCTAGAAACAAAGGATGGCGTGTGGTTGTTTTCAATAGCAGAGGTTGTGGAGACAGCCCTGTTACTACTCCACAGGTACTTCTTTATATTGCATTTAATTGGATTTCCTTTCGAATTTTTGTTTACCAATGTTCTTTGTAGCTCAAAAAATTCTGAAAATATTGTGTGCTAACTTGAAATGCATCTAATCACATTTTGATTGGAATGTATATTTACAAACGTTTCATTATTTCTATTGTTATTTTTCTGGCACAGTGCTGGTTATGACTTATGAGAAGCACAATTTACTGTATATGTAAACTTAAAATGTTGATACGGCTTCTTTTGTTGTTTGGTGAAATTGGGACACAATAAGTTAAGATGCATATTTAATTCTGACAACTGAAATTCTGGTAACTCATTTAGTGAACTCTAAGTCTTGAAGTTTTAGCTTTTAATTTTACTTACACGACTCAGTCTATATGTTGGAAGTTTGAGGATGATTTGTTTAAAGTATGTGATAATAGAACACACTTATATGCAGTTCTACTCGGCTTCATTTATAGGAGATATGCGTAAAGTAGTGGCACGAGTTGCTGCTAGGTACCCAAAAGCTAATTTATATGCTATTGGTTGGTCTCTTGGCGCGAATATTCTTGTTCGTTACTTGGGTGAGGTAAGACAGTTACATGCCTTTGCTATTCTCTCCTCCTTGCCATATATGTGCATTTTGCTCAGTTACTTTTCTTTTCAAATAGTTGTTTTCTTTAGTTCATTGTATTAAAAAATGTTCATCTTGTTAGATAATTTTTTCTATGTTAATTTAGACCCTATTGTTTCTTATCTTCATCCTAAACCCTTCCACGAATATACTGTTGCTTATGGTGTTTCATCCTTATTGCACATAAATTTTAAACCCCCTTTTTTTCACTGTTGGATGTTATCTAAATTGAAGGCCCTTGCATCCAGCCGAGAGAGGGCAGCTCTTCAGATGCAACAGAAGAGAAGGGTGAAAATTCAACAAGCGTGATGCTTTGAGGTCATAGACAGAAAATCATGATTTTGGGTGTAGCTTAATTTTTGTTTCTTTTTTAATATATTAAGAGTTTCCAACGCTCTGGAAGAATAGAGTGCCCTTAACTAGTAGTATAATGATGACTCACATAGTTGGAATTATATAGTTGGGTTGGGAACATTTTCAGTTGTGTTGAGCAGAATCCTGTATATATTTGTGATATGGTTAGAATTCTAATTTCTAACACTGCCTAAATTTCTGTCCAGAATGTGAAGACTTGTCCATGTTATTGGGGCGTCCCCCACTTTTTTGGATAAGCAGCATGTATATATTGCAAACCAAACAGAATAGACAGCAGGGCATAAAAAATGATGGCCTGAGAAACAAAGGAAAAATAGTAGGACGATATCCAGGTATTTACAAGAACAAATCATCCTAATAACTAATGAGCCCCTATTAAGAGACTAAAACCATAAGATGAGGTCAGAATCTCTACTGCCCCCTTCCTTTGCCAAAATGTCTGCAATTTCATTACTTCCCCTCAAAGTGTGCATCAAAGAACAGTTCGTGGATTGTAGTTTAGGAATGCAGCTGCTGCACTTGTTAACTGGGATAGTTTCCAAGGTGGATCACAGAGCTGTGTCGCCCACTTGAAAGCGTTGAGGGAGTCTGTCTCTACCTCCATTGGCAGGACTCTTATCTCAGGTGCTGATGCAGTAAGTTAAAATCTTTGAGAATGGCTCTCAGTTCAGCTTCATTGGACACAAAGATTCCAACATAGCATGAGAATAGGCACGAGATGTTTCCATGATAATCTCCAAGAACTCCCCCCACACCAGACCTTCATGGCTTCCCCAGTTATGAGCCATCAACATTCCACTTGATCGTGCCAGCTGTAGGTGGAGACCACTGTGACAATGGCGGTGGGAGTTTCCTTGCTGGCCTGCTCCAGCACTTTATGCAATCTGCAGATACTTGAATCTGGAGGCTGGAATAGGGAAAGTGAGGCTCACAGGATTAGCACCATAATTGTAGCCTCTCAAAGATGATATCATATACATGCAGCCAATCCACCACTTTCCCTCTGAAAATTACTTCATTCCTCTCTTTCCATGTGGACCATACTATAACAAACATAGCAGATTCCACGGCTTTCATTGCAGTGCCCCTCTTCCACCCACGTTGCACCACTGCTCAAAAAGACTGCCAATGTCATCTGCAGGGCACCAAACTAACCCCCATCACCCTACAATCATGTACCAGAGGGAAGATGGGCCTGAGCATTGCCAAAACATATGATTCACAGATTCCTGGTGATTGGTGCATAAAGGGCTGTCGTTTTTCTGAAGGCAATAGGATGCCCTTCTGCACTAAGTCACTAACTTATATCTGGTAGATATTTTCTTTAATAACAACATCCATACAAAGACATCTACTTTTGGGGGTGAAATTCCTTGCCATATTGACTAAAGCATACTGGGTGCTAGGTCTGTGGTTATAGAATTATTCACCAATCTGAGATATGGAGATTTCACTGAAAAATCACCTTTGCGAGTGTACGTACTTCCATATTAGTTTATTTGTTTTGATAGGGCACAGTATGGTGTGATCTAGTATCTGCTTCATTGCTTCCAGTAGAAGCTCCTCCCAAGTAAGCAGCCTTCTCCCCCACTTGGTGCACTAATTTCTATGTCCAAATGATCTTTACTTCTTTCTTATCATTATCATTATATAAGCCTTAATACTAACTAGTTGGCGTTGTTTACTTTATTTGCTGTTCTCATATTTTAATTTTTATTGACTACAGGAATCTAATGCTTGCCCTCTTTCTGGAGCAGTGTCATTGTGTAATCCTTTCAATTTGCCCATAGCAGATGAGGACTTCCGTAAGGGCTTTAATATTGTTTATGACAAAGCTCTTGCAAACGCTCTCTGTAACATTTTCAAAAAGTAATTCTATGATAAAGTCTTCTAATCCTACTGCCATTTATTTTAGTTAAGAGTTGATGTCTTGTTTGGTTCTGAGTCATGGCCTTTTGCTTCTGTAGGCATTCTCTTCTATTTGAAGACATGGTTGGTGAATATAATATTCCATCAGTTGCCAATGCCAAGTCTGTTAGGGAGTTTGATGAAGGACTGACTCGCGGTACATGTTTCTCCTACGTAAAAAGTGATTTTCTTCCCCACCTACCCTCCCCCCCAATCACATGCCTCTGAAGCAACAGAGGCGTAAGTTTATGTATCATGCATAATCTTACAGCAACGGAAATGACATGATGCAGTTTCATTTGGTTTCAAGTCAGCTGATGACTACTATTCTAATTCAAGCAGTTCAGATTCCATAAAGCAAGTTCAAATACCCTTGCTTTGCATCCAGGTAATGCATCTGTGTCATGTCTTGATACATATTTTCTTCTAAACCTAACGGTGTTGAAGATTACTCAATCTTTTTTTTGTTGGCGTTCTGGATATGATATGAATATTAGTTATGTCATTAAATGAGTCCTTTGATATGTTTTCCCCGCTAATGCTATTTTTTGATTAACGATATTGCCCATCCCATTGTTAGGATGATATTTAATATGCAATCAAAAACTGTGCGGCTGAGAAATATCAGGTCCAACATCAGATTTTCTCATTAGCTTTTTTTTTCATTGTTGCTCTCACATATGGAAATGAATGAGAAGATAGGCCTGCTGTCATGTGCATCATGGCTAAGCTGCCGGCTTTGCAATCGGATGTGTCTAAATCTTCTTGATGATATTCCTCAGGGTGAAACCTGCTATTTAGATACTGTCTATCTAGAAGAATTAGACGCCTGCTATTTAGAATCCTGCCAGGCTGCTATTTAAATCTTGTTAATGTTTAACGATTCCTGTGGTTTATATTTCTGGCACTGAAGGATGGTGCAGGATTTAAAAGCAGTTGTGTGTAATTGTGATGTGTCAGCGAGCCATAAGGTCATCAGGCCCATCACCATTTTGTTTATATTCCCAGTTCTCATATTATTTGGTTTTGAGCAATTATTAGGTTACAAGAAAAAATACCCTTAAAGATTTTTATAACTTACAATGTGCTATTAGCAAAATGGTAAGTTTTTAGGGGGGAATGAATAATATATGGGAATGATTGTTTTTGTTGATGTTGCTATATTGAAAAATATATTTTGGTGATGTGGATGAGTACATGACTTTACTTTTTGTAAAAGATGTGGAATCTAGTATTAATTTTGATGTAGTTTTGTTGGAGAATGAATAGAGAAATGTAAGAGTAGATGCTTTGCAAATATTGGGAAGGGGAAATATATAAGGATTTGTATTTTGTTGATGTAGTTGTATTGAGAAACGTGCTTTGGTGATATAAATGAGCATATGGTTTGACTTTTTATGTAATAGAGGTGGGACCCAATGAAAAAAGGAGAAAATGCATTGTTGCATTTAGCTCTTCCTTAATATTTCAAGAGAACAATTGGGCCTGCTGTTGTACAATAAGATGATAAAAAATTCATGACAATAATGCATTTCATAAACCTGTAAACTCCAGCGGAAAATTAGAGATGATTTCTACTGGGCATTGATACTATTAAAAATAATTAATTTACTATTATTGCAATGTTGCAAGTATTAATATCTTTTCTTACGACTTGGAGTGTAACATAGCTGGCAATTGTGGTAAAAAGCATCGTTGTGCCAGTCTAGGGGAAAAAAAAGGCCGACATTTTCTCGTAATGCTGAATGAAAAGGGGAGAAGAAACATAGATTCAAATGCTAAACTCATATCCGCTAGGGCAAAATATTCCCGTCTGAATTTAAACTGAATGCCTTTATTTAGAAAATTTGTGAAATTTTGTTCAAGCTGAGTTCCAGCAATAAATTAAGCTCCTACTCTTTTGCAGGCTGCCAATGACCCAATTGCTCCTTCTAGGGGAATTCCTTATGAAGATATCAAGGTATCCAGACTGGTCTCTCTTCTCTTGAGCTGTATCTTACTTTTGTTCTTACTGCAAATAATAATACATTGTCAGCAAACAATATGCTTCTCACTGATTTATGTCATTCCTCTTCCATTTAGATTGTGTTCCCCATTTTTAAATACAATAATAATATAGGGCGTGCTCAGAGAGAGAGAGAGAGGGCGTTATTATGCAGGACCTAAAGAGGTCTCGGCAGAGTAAATTCAAATATATACATAATGTAGATTCATGGCCTAGCCACAAGCGTATAGATCCTACTCTAGCTATCATTGTCTTATTTTTATGTTTACTTGGTTAATTATTAGATTAGTTTTAATAAGTAATCTTTAAGTTCTAGAAGTAGGGATCTTTTTCGAAATTTCCAGACATTTGGAATTTATTTTTTGTAAATATTCGTCTAAGTCTTTTATTGGTTATTTTCCTAAGTAAATCGGAGTCTTATTAGTTTACCTTTTTAGGATTAGGAAAACTAAGGAGTCTATATGTATGGATGAATCTCTCAAGAATTATGATAAATGAATGAATAATATTGGACTAGTCAAGCATTTGACTGGCTTTTTGATTGTGTGTTGCAATCATCCTTCCTTGTCATGCCAAAGAACCATAGGTGTCATTTTAAGGTTTATCTCATCTTTTCATTCTCTATTATTTCTCTACAAATTCAGATCTCATTCAACTATTTTAAGCCCTAATTTCAAGTTCTTTCAATCCCTAATCACCCAAAATCCTTGATTTAACCCTCATTGCTTAAAATCCCTCTCAAGAACCCTTTAATATGAGGTTAGCAAAAGCTGTCCTCTATCAATTACAATAAAGAACTTGTGTTCATTAGTGCATGGGAAAATATAGGGCTCTTTGATCACATGGCATCAACCGGTGAGGATAGATCTCTTTGGTGACATGATACTAGACTTCATCTATTTTGTGATGCTTTTCTTCTTCCTCGTTATTTGTCTCGTTATATCTCAATTTTTTAACGAAGTTTATCGGCTGATGTTTTAGGAAAATCCAAACTGTTTGTTGGTAGTGACACCCAAAGGTGGTCATCTAGGATGGGTTGCAGGTTTGGAAGCTCCTCGTGGAGCTCCATGGACTGATCCTCTCGTGATGGACTTCCTTGAGCATTTGGAGAGAGGTGAACCTACGGCACCTGCCTCTTCCAGTAATTAGGGATGCAAACAGCAACACTTGGAAATATAGCTGGCTGCCGGCAATTTGATAATGTATGTTTGCTATATCTTACCTGATTCTTTCACTCTGTGTTAGTGTCAGAGCTTAGAAGGCACTTGCATCCTCAATTCATTCAGTAAGGAGAACTATGTATCCAATACATGGAGATCAATAATTTGATAAGCAATTAAGAGTAGTTAGCTCTGTAGTCTATAACGGACATAATTAATTGCTTGTCTTTCTCCTTAAGCATCATGTCTTTGCTCTTATTCATGCATTTTCTGGGAATCGTTGACTTTTATTTACTTTTCTCTTGCCAATCTTCTATTCATATTGATCTCAAGTGTGAGTGAAAGCTTCACTTTTTAGATAATAATTTTAACTTTATTAGATACTTTTTTTTTGTAATTTATACGTCAAATTTAATTTAGTAATAAATAATATTTATATTTATAATAAATAATACTCACGAAATAGATTTAACACGGTTTGTAAGCTAGCCATAGCCATAAATTTCACTAAACACCTAACAGTTTAAAATAAACTTGTAAGCTAGTTTTTTTTTTCCTAACGTTAAAATTGCAAAAATAAACTCTGTCAAACAGGACTTTTACCTTAAAAGAGTGAATTTCATATGTTAAATTTTTTAGTTCTATATTTTTTTCATACACATGGCAATATGACATCGCTAACAACAAATTATCGATCTCAAACTCTCAATTACATTTGATATTAAGTATAATATGAATTGGATTGTGTTTACTCTTCTCCTTATCCAAGTGTCTTTATTCTATTGGTCTTTAGGTATGGTTTGGGTCTTGTTCTCATATATACTGTAAGTTGTATTCTGGTTGTCGTTATTGGGGTTTTACTGGCGTCCAGTCTAGCCAAAAGGCTCGACGCCGTACAGTCAATTTCACTGAACGACACGTGGATGTTGACTTGGACGCCGCGCTGTCCTTATCTGATTTCTTATTTTCCTCTTTTTTTTTAATTTATAATTTTTAATTTTTTTTCAAAATTTAATTATGAGAAGAATATGACAAAAATGGGTATGAAGTTTTAACTTATTACTAATGAAAAACTTGTGATAAAAATATTTTTTATTTTTTTCATTCTTTTGTCGATGAATTATTTACAAAATTTTTATTTTGCTGACGGATTACAAGCGGAATTTATTTTTTTATTTTTTGATGACGGATACAAAAAAATTTTGGTCAACGGATTATCGATGAAAAAATCCATCGGTATTTATCAACAAATTTTTTTCATCGATGTTTAGATTACCTATGACTCATGGGTTTAACGATGAAAATTTTCGATCCGTAATCAATATTATCAATGGATTTTTAGGATTATCGACAAAAAATTATGTCTATAATTTGTGAAGTTCTTGTAGTGAGATTAACGTTGTCAAATTATTAGTTAGGGTAAGATAAACATTTATGTAATTTTTTTAATAGTGGAGATTAAAATATTTAATCTAATGGTAGATAGGAGATGGTGCCGCATATCTTGAACAAGTATATGTCTTGAAAATATTAATTAGGGGCAAACTGGGTATTTAGTGTGCAATGACATGCGTATTGTAATTTTATTTTATTTTAAATATTATTTTTTTCAATGGTGGAGATTATATCATTTGATCTAATGAAAATATAGCAGACTATTTTTGTACAGTTATTTGACTAGACTGCTTTTTAGTTCAGCCCTCGTCATTGTTTTCAATATACAAAGTTACATCCTTTACACGTGCTCTAGTGTCTACTTTCTATTTCCTATCTTGATATCAAAGACAGAGGTTACTGTTGACGCTACCACAGCAACAGCTTCTCCCCCAGTCAACATTACAAA
This sequence comes from Euonymus europaeus, assembly GCA_963580455.1. NCBI lineage: Eukaryota > Viridiplantae > Streptophyta > Magnoliopsida > Celastrales > Celastraceae > Euonymus > Euonymus europaeus. The sequence continues at coordinate 6,629,779 of OY756957.1, read as the reverse complement.
CCAAACTCTATTATCGGTCTAGTTCTCCCAAATCAATCATTCTCATCACTTTATTACCCAAGAGTAATTTTACAAATTCACTTGGATCCTTTAGTACTGTCAAGTTCAAGCATGACAATAACCTTCTATGGAAGATTATGGTGATGCTGGTTATTCACAGTCATAAACTTGACGGCTTTCTCACCTGGACAACCATCAGTCCGCTTGAGCTCATATCCTCCATCGTATCTGATTCTAGAGAGATTACCAAGCAGCAAAATCCAGAGCATCGTGCTTGGATAACTCAGTAACAATTTTTTTAAGGCTAGCTATATAATTCTCTTGATGTTGAAGTAGGCTCTGATGTTGTAGGTCATGAGACGTTTTGACAAATTTGTTCGGTGCTAGGTCTAGGCCAAACATCATTCTTTATAAGAAAGAATTTCGTAGTATGCTGAAAGGTGGTCTTAACATGAGTGATTATCTCAAGACCATGAAATAGATTGTTGATAATCTTGCTCTCGCTCTTATAGGTGTTCCCGTTGACCTGGTCGATCTAGTGTCACAGGTCCTCGTCGGTCTTGATTCTCTTGATTACAATCATGTTGTTTGTCAACTTAGTGAGAAGGAAGGGATTTGCTGGATGAAACTACGCTCTAATTTTTGGAGTTATGAACGCCGCCTGGATCAACTTCGTGGTGGCCTCACTAATATTAGTCTTGACTAGCATATTGCCAATTTTCGCTTCTCACCAAACTGGTCCACCATCTCACTCTCGTGGCCGTGCATGTGGTTTCTCTCCAGGATCCAATTGTAGCTCCACTTCCAATGGTAATTCCTCTTTTCAAGGCAGAGCTGGTCGCTCTAGTGGCTGCCGAGGGTAGGGAATGACTCTCATCGCACTTGTCAAATATGTGGGAAAATGGTCACATTGCCTCATCCTGTTGGGACCTTGTTGGTTACCCATCATCCCCAAATAAAGTACTTGAACCATCTACTGCCTTCATTGCCTCTCCCACACTATATTCAAATCCTGCCTGGTATGCTGATTTTGGGGCCAATGCACACATCACCAATGACCCCAATAACATGAGTCAAAAGTCTGACCATTCTGGTAATGGCTCCATTGTAGTTGGTAATAGTGCTAAATTGAATATAGCTCTAACATGAAGTACTATTTTGCCTACTTCTACCAGCAAGACCTTTTCCTCACATTACTAACAATTGATCAGTGTTTCCCAATTGACTAAACATAATGATGTATGCGTTGAATTTTCTTCTCTTGGTTGTTTTGTGAAGGACATATGAACGGAAACGGTTATGCTCCATGGGAGAATTAAGAACGACCTCTACCAACTCAATATTCCCACCAAGTTCATCTCCCCTACCAGTTTCATCTTCAGCTTCAATTTTCTTAAATACTGCTGAGTCTAGAGTTAACAATGTTTTGTCTGTCAAGTCTAGTAATTTACTTTCCTTCAAAGAGGTAGCGTCTTGGTCATTCCTCCAATAAGGTCATGTCACAAATTTTAAGCAATTGTAATGTCAAGGTTGAGACTTTTGAATTATCTTTTTGTGATGCTTATTGTCTTGGAAAATCACATTTACTCCCATTTCAACTCTCTTTCTCATGTGCTCTAAATCCCCTTGATTTAATTGATATTGATTTGCGAGGTCTAGTCCCGGTTCAATCCACTTTTGGTTATCGTTATTATGTTCATTTTATGGACGATTTCAGCCGGTATACATGGGTGTTTCCCTTAAAAGCTAAATTTGAGGCTTTTCAAGCCTTTGTTCACTTCAAAGAACTTGTTGAAAATCAATTTGATTGAAAAATTAAATGTCTTTGTTCTAACATGGGTGGTGAGTACATAGCCTTTGAGACTTTTCAACAATGGCATTGTCTTTCAACATTCTTGCCCATATACCTCCGCTCAAAATGGTCATATAGAAAGAAAACACCGCCATATTGTGGAAACTGTGCTCAAGCTCAACTACCCATGGTCTATTGGTGGGATGCATTCACTACTTTTATCTACCTCATAAATCTTCTTCATTTCCTAATGAGACACAAACAGATGAAACTGGTTCGTTCTTATTCTCTCCTAGAGCATTTTCTTCTCCTGGCGCATCTCCAAATCTTAGACAACTTACTACACCTCAGCCAACATCTGTAGATTTTGGTATCATTAGTGATCTTTCTGATCCTACCAATGCTTCTACTCCTTGTGTTGACACTAACTCAATTGGTCTTGTCCAGCTTCAAGTGCTCCTACTGATCTCCCGTATGTTATCTGCCAGGAACTAGTTGATCCTACATGGCAAGAACAACTTGGTCCTACATGTTCACGACCTACTGATCATGTTCCCACAGTCGATCACTAAATGACAACTCGATCCAAGGCAGAGGTTTAAAGCCTAAATGTTGGTCTCCTAAATGTCATCTTTAATCTGCCATCGCTTGCTCCGTTCCTATTGAGCCTCATAGTGTTGTTGAAGCACTGAAATCTTAGCAGTGGCAGAAGGCTATGCTTGAGGAATTACAAGATATTGAACGAAACAAAACCTGGACTTTGGTGCCTTCTTCACCTACCTATAACATTGTGGAAAATAAATGGGTGTTCAAGAGCAAACTCAATGTAGATGGTAGCTTTTAGAGATGCAAAGCTCGTCTAGTCACAAAAGGATTTCATCAAAATCCTAATGTTGATTGTACTGAAACTTTTAGTCCATTTCTCAAAGCTTACATTATTCGGTTGATTTTCACTCTTGTAGTGTTGCGCAATTGGGTGCCCTACAGTACTTGACACACACGATAGTGTTGCAAAATCTTCCTAGGTGGCTAACTAGGTAGTACTCGATACTTGCCACCTTGCCTAGGCTCTAGAGAGGCTAGGTGTGGTACGAAAAAGAGAAGAAAACATAGGGGAGACAAATATTTGGTACAAAAAGAAGTTTTAAACATCATAATTCAGACCACGAGATCCAACACCTTTGCTTCCATGAACAGCCATCACAATACGATTGACGATAAACTATGAGCGGAAAGTTCGAGGAATGAAGAGGATGGAGGAGTCTAGTCTAGAAATCATAATGGACTAGTGGACCAATGGTTAGCCTAAAAGGGTAATGGGTTGTGGACTTTTTTGAAAGACTCTAGAAATTAAAGAGAACTACCTTTGTCTATATTTTTGTGTTATTTTAATATTGTGATATTGCTATTCGCCTATTGTGCTTCTGCCGTCTAGAGACACTTTTTAACACAATATTTTTAAAACAATATCGCTATATACATAATTAATTAAAAAAACTCAAAACGATTAATCCCTAACTAATCCCTGACTAAACCAATCAATCCCCAGTTCACACAAATCGTCTAGTGATTTTTACAACATTAACACAGCCAGATATATCTTATATTGTCAATTAGTTGAGTTAGTTTTTGAGTTCACCAACTAGCAATCATTGCCAAGTTGTTAAACGACTATTGCGGTATATTAAAGGTACTTTGCACCCTGGTGTTCATATCAAATCGAGTCATGTACTTGGACTTACTAGTTTCTTAGATGCTGGCTAAGCATGTAATCCTAAGCACCAATGCTCTGTTGGCGGGTATTGTGTTTTCTTTGGAGTGACTCTTGTTTCATGGTCTTCAAAGAAATAACATGTTGTCTCTTGATCAAGTACTGAATTAGAGTATCGAGCTCTAGCTGATGTGTCTTGTGAGCTTGCTCGAATTGAGTCTTTGCTGCGTGAACTTTTCTTGCCTCTTCCAACTTCTCCTAATCACTTGGTGTGATAATTTGATTGTCAATGCTCTAGCTCACAATCTTGTATACCATGCTCACACTAAACATATCGAGATTGATGTTCATATTTTTTGAGATTGTGTTCTCAACAAACAACTTCAAAGTCGCTATGTTCCTACACATGATCGAGTGGTTAATTGTTTTATCAAAGCTTAATAACAAACTTGGACTTGTGTTCAGGCCTCCCCCAACTCCAGTTCGAGGGAGGCTATTAAGTGTGTGTGTGTATATATATATATATATATATTGTATTGTGTTTACTCTCCTCCTTATACATATGTCTTTATTATAGTGGTCTTTAGGTAGGATTTTGGGTCATGTTCTCATATATATTGTAAGCTATATTCTGGTTGCCGTCATTATCTTCAATATACAAAGTTACATCCTTTACACTTGCTTTGGTGTCTACTTTCCTATCTTTTGATACATATGGGTTTGATGGGCTTCTATGCCTTTACACATGGAAACTGAAGACAGGCTAACCGCTTAATGAAGCATCTGCAGAATTAAAGTCAATTAGGGTTCATGGCAGTAAGCTTGGGCTACTATGAGACCCTCATGTCTTGCTCTGAAAAGGAAGAAAAAAAAAGTGAAATAAATGCCGTGAGGAAAAGGCACTTGCCGGCATCTCTCCTGGGCTGGTAAAGGATGTCAATTGGGTCCACAGGGACATTGGAGAGCAGAAATGGGCCCAATTATAAAAGGCCCAATCTAGGATTCAAGGCCCAGGACAGAATCTAATGCCTTCTGAGTCATAACTCATAATGGGGATGACGGGCCGTATAAAAAAAACTGCAGCAGCCCCGCTGTAATTTGTAGTACTCCATTAAGTATTTTTTAATTTTAAAAATTATATTTATATTTTGGTTGTTTTTACGAATTTAATGGTATTAATTTTATTCAAAAAATTAAATAAAACCTGAAAAAGACAACAATTTTGGACCGTTGGATATAAACTTAAAATTTTCCATGCATCATTTGATATAAATTTGATTTTGTTTGAGACAAAAAAAAAATATATCATTGAATTTGCAAAATTGATGAAAATAGTATTACAATTGACAGAGTGTCTATATTGAGATTGCTTGAAAACCCTATTTTAGAAATGGTCGATCTTCAGCTTGAAGTATCATTGGGTTTTTTAGTCTTTATGGGCCAATCAGTATGGTCAACAATTTCTTGTAATTTTATTACAGAAGTCCCCGGACAACCCGTAATGGTAGCTTAATATGAAGTTGAAAGGCAAGGATGTTTACAAATACCTTATTTTCAGTGAATGAGTGCCATCTTTGCATGGAGATGGAGAAAGAGATGTTTTGATTTGGAGGTTATGTGTACGTGCCCTTGCTCTTATGGCAACTCATGCATCCTTAATTTCGAATAATATACAGAGGAAGCGATGAGGATGAATGTTGTGGGGGGTTGTAATCAAAGTGTCGAAGCCTTTGATTAGGACAGTCTCCTCTTTCTTGCCTAAACATAAATCAATCGATTAAGACAAAATAGTGAGCAAGATTACATTGTTTTTTGTCATAAAGTACTGTGGCAATTGGCATTTAAGGTAGCTCTCGCAAAAGTGCCTTTTCAGTCCACGTGCATTTCACATGCGATCCACGTGGTTTAGATTTGAATGATCCAATTGATATATATATATATATATATGGATTCACAATATTTAAAAAAAATCTGAAAAAATATATTTATATTTTAATCGATTTTACAAATAGAATGATATATTTTTGTTCAAAATAAAAATAAAATTCATCGTGATTGAAACATTAAATATTTTGAGTTTATATCTTGACGGCGTAAAATTTACATCTCTTTTTCATATTAAATTTGATCTTTGATTCAAAATATATATATATATATAATCCATAAAAATAAAATATAAATTTTTCAATTTTTTATAATATAATTTGAACCTTAAAAGTGATACCAACCGTTAAAGACCCTATTTTAGAATCTCATGAGAATTTATTTTTTTTCTTGTGAAAAAAACACCCAAAAAAGAAACTAAAAATAAAAAAAATGCGGCCACCATGAGTGCATGACACGATGCTAGGAAAAGTACACAAGCTCAAGTGATTTGCTTTCTGATAAAACGTCATAGTTCTTTCTTTCTTTCTTTGTTCATGCAAAGAATTGAAGAAGTCCGCGCCAAGAAAATTATAAGTGACTTGGTATCTACATCATATGAAATGCATGGTCTTCCACAACCTTCTTCAGTTCCTCCAGTTTTCTAATGATCTCAGGTCCCTGATCGACTTCCCTCAATCGGCCTTCTTGACTGAAATGGTATGCATCCACCATAGCTTTTGTCGTAGTATATGGAGATTCTCAGGTGTACTACAAAATGAGGGGACTCAGAAAATTAGAGAACATATTCAAATTTTCACAATATAAATATTCTCAGTGATTTGGACCATGCATAACATTTTCTGATTTCTTTATATTTCATACTTAAGACTAGTAGTCCTGCAAAATAATAAGATAAACTTTCCCATGGAAAAATAAATAATTGTGAGACCCGTATAAAATACAGTGTCAAACAAACGATACATTTTGTTGACAGATTAAAGTTGTGGATCCCACAGCTTTAAGCTGGACAAAATCAAATGTTACTATTTCATAGCTTAAAATTGTGGGGTCAACAGTATTTTTCAGCCACATTACAGAATTACACATTTGTTATCTTAAAAGTTCTTCATTAATTTTTATTGGAATAATTTTTTTGTAATTTTATCTACAAATTAATCTAACGGAGAAATGAACCCAACGACTCACAACATTTTATACAGCTTAAAATTGTGAGGCTCACAGCTTTTTACACAACATTTTTTCATAATTTTAAGTAAAATATTTTTTATAACTTAAAACTGTAAAATACAATTATAAAACAAACAGATCCTTATTCGCTCATTTTTTTTTATTCTAAACCCACTCACAATCTAGATTAACAATTAAAAATATTACCATAAGACATATAATATGATAAGCACGTGTGCATACTCAACATCAAAACGGAATAAAGGGCCACACATTTTCTGATTGGTCGTTAGCTGGGTTGGCTTCGGATGCTGAAGAAGGAGAGTTACTGGCCATTTCTCTTGCTTTAAAACTTGCTGTCTCAAAGAACTGGCAGACCGTGACTGTTAGATCAGACAATCTATCTTGCATTTTGAGTTTGCAGGATGCTACCATGGCTCCTAGCTGGAAATTATCCTCCTTGTTTTATGATCTTTTAGACTTTATTTCTGCTCATGACATCTTTGTTTCTTGGGAATGGATCCCGAGAATCCTTAACTCCCATGCCCATGATTTAGCTAAAACTGTTTCTCAGCAAGTTTTGGCTAATCCTATTGGTGTGGGGTTGTTGTCCTTTTCTTCTATTTCTGTGTAGTCCTCTGATGTCGAACTCTGTTATTTTATGGTAGTTGCTTTTCCTTGTCTTTGTTGACAAGGATGTGTTCATCAAAAAAATACTGCCTATCCATACTCTGCAATTAAAAAAAATAATCTGAAATTCGCATCTAATCTTTGATATGGTGTAAAAAAAATTGACAGGCACCACGGGCGGATGCTGTTCGGCTTTTTATTTTTATTTTTATTTTTTTTAAAAAAAAAACCTTGTACCATCAATTTGTTCAATTTTATAACCTTCACTATTTAAAAGTATCCTATATACTATCAATTCTTTTAATTTTTTCTTTCCTATAAAACGTATATTTTACAAAATTCGTCTCGTTAAACATCTTTTATTTCAAATATGTACTAAACTCTTATTTACAAAGTTCACAAATTCCTTTAAAGGTTAAAAGCCAAAACTTCCACATAGAATTGAACTGAAATTTTCCATGTATTTTGTTAGGAAATTTAATGTGACACTATGCTTGACATTGTAAACATCAAATTAGATTAGCTGGGATTCACATTATAGGAATGTAGGTTGGTTTAAAGGTGATGCCAACAGTGTTGTCGTGTAACCTGCATGTACCCTACATAAATTCACAGGGATTTCAGGTAAGCTTCACGTAACCTATATGAACATAAACTTTTGGAAACTTGCTGTTAGTGCCAAATTGGCGACCTGTGATTTTTTAATGTTTGGGTCAAATTGAGACCGGATTCTAAAAGAGTCGCAAGTCGTCAATTTGACACTAACACTCGCACGTGTGCCTGGGGCGACACGTGTGTCTAGTGGACTGGGCCCTGCTCGAGAAGATATTGTCCCACCTGAAAAAAAATTAATATGCCTCCGCTACAGCTCGAAGCCATGACATCAGGATTATGGGAGAGGGCTAACCCAATTGTTGTGTCAATTAGCATTTAAGGTAGCTCTCGTCAAGTGCCATCACTACCATTTCAGTCCACGTGCATTTCACATGGCGATGTCAACTTACTCGTCCAGTATATTATTATGTTCCACTTTGTTTTGATATGTATAGTCCAATGTGAGGCCCACCATACAGGTATACTTGCCTTCAAACTTGTGCAATGATGAAACATAGATGGTCGATCGTCAAATTCAGGTCTTTCTGATTTGTTTGTCTTCTTGTTTTGATGAGATTAGTAGTTTTATATGTAGCAAAACTTCCTTCACAAAAATTAGGAAAGCTTGTTTAATTTGAAGTATTTTTTCGTATTTGATAGAGAGGCTCTAAATGGACCATCATCTTCTATTCTATACGCCTCCATGACGCACTAAAATTCTTTCAAATATTACACCACTAATCATTTATTCTATACATCACCCTTCCCTTATGACTCTTAATCTCTACAGCTATTTTAACACTTTTTTTAAAGAAAAACTCTAATTTTCAAATTTTATGTATAATTGTATACCTCTAATAATTATTATTTTTGTATTTTATGTACAATCATTTTTTATTATCATTTTTTGTTTCTTGGATATTTTAGGTATTTCAATTATTTAAATTTTAAAATAAAATTATTTCATATTAGAGTCATTGAATGTTTTTAGTTATCGAAGGAAATACGTAAAAAAAATTCAAATACTTAAAATATCCAAAAAAAAAAAATTATAAGCCTAATGATCCCATATAAGAAAAAAAATTCACGCACATTCAGTATCTTTTAATTATTGTACATAAAAGATAAAAATAATAATTATTAGAGGTGTATATATAAATTTTGAGAATTAGAGGGTTTGTTTTAAAAGTGTTAAAATATTTGTAGAGATGATGAGTCATGAGTAAAGATGGTGTATAGAGTAACTATGTTTGGATTGTGAGAGGGGACGAGAAGAAAAAGTTGAGAGCAATAAAAAATGGAGGGAATTAGAAATTAATTTTACCTCATGTTGTTTGGATACTCAAAAAGTAGGGTAGGAAAAATAGAAAAATATGTTTTTATGATTTATAATATTGATATAAATTTACTATTTTATCGTTGATATAAATTTATATATAAATTATATTATTTATATAATATAATTTATATAAATAATATATAAACCATTGGACCCATCTGGACAGGGGCAGGAATGTAAATGTATGCGCGGGACTCACCCGCACATAAAAACTTACACCCGGAATTCCCCATTTTTAAGGTAAAATAAACTGGTGGGACCCACAACATTTTTCCTTTGACCCTTCCTCTGAGTCCCGTCAACTAGACTTCCACCTATAAATTCCACCGCTATCTAACCCCTCAAACCATGTTCTAGATTCGCCCTTGTTGGTTTTTAATTTAAAATAAATTCTTAATTGATAATTGTGAGATATATTTAACCAATTGAATTTTGACAATTTGAAGATTATGTGCAGTGAAATAATTTGCTGCGGTGATGCGGTAGCTTACGTCAGTAGTCTACATGAATTATAACTTTTTATTTAAATCATTGACTTTAATATTGGGCTTTAATGTGAAGTGTTGTGTGGGATTTAATGAAGCGTTGCATATGTTTGAGTTAATGTCCTAGTGGGATTTAATGAAGTGTTGCATGTGTTTGTGTTTAGTGGAATATCTTATTCAAAAGTGATAGATGTCCTATTTGAAATTAAAGTGTTGTGGATGGCATGTAAGTGGACTTCAAAGTTAGTGGCGTATAAGTGGTAGTGTTTTATTTGGAATACAAGTGGCAATGCCGTGTGAATGGATAACAATTAGTGTTTGATATGGGTTTTGGTTTATGACATGTAGAGATGTTCTTATCTTTTATTGTGCATAAGTTATCACTTCAAGTATTGGATAAATGATATATCTTTTCAGGTGTTAGTTTGATAAGATTGCTGGTGGGAGAAGAAGTCTTCATAGCCAGGACACGTTGGACTTATATATACTTCATGCGACCTAGTTTTTGAGATGACTGAAGTTACGTCTTTTGAGAGAGAGTGAAGCTTTGATTTTTGTAACTTCATGAGAGCAAATCACTTCATTGTTTATTGTGTGATTGTGAGTGTTTAATGAGTGATTTGTAGTGAGGGTTTTTCTATTGAAGATTATTCTTTGTGAGTTTCTTGTGTGTGAAGATTATTGAGGAATTCAAGAGTGGACTCTACCTTGTTTAGGTTGAGTGAGGTTGAAACAATACATTGAATGGGAGGGATGAGCGATGTTTTAGTTTAAAGATAGGGTTGTAACTCCTAATTCGTTTTAGTTGATTGTTCCTCAAGATTAGTCGCTCATAGACTCGAGGTTTTTTCCATGTTGGGTTTTCCTCGTAAAATTCTTCCTGTTTGATTTTCGTTTATTTTTCCGCAATTTTTGTTTCTGTATTTGTTGGCTAACGATCTTAGTGAGAAACACCAACTCTCAGCCCTTGAATGAGAGAGTTTACGAGGCTCTATAGAGAGAAGGTCTCTACATATATACTTGGTCTATTAATTCGTTCCCAACACCAAATAAAACTTGATAAAACCTAAAAAAAATATTAAAAATTGATAAAACGTACGAAGAGTTTATTTGTTCCTTTTTTCCATTCTAAAAACCAACTCACAATCTAGACTAACACTTAAAAATATCGACATATGACACACATAATATGACGCACGTGTGCATATTCACAACATCGAAACAAAAAATAAAGACCACACAACATATCATACTACCTATTCATCTTTTGACTACTTCAATCTATATGTACATAAATTCCGTCGTCTTCCAGGGCCAGTTTCGACAAGACTCTACTCCTCTTATGTCCTTCGAGGGTGCGCCTTGACCCTAAGTGGGCTAGCCATTTCACAGGACAGCCTCAGCACTTCAGATAGGTCAACTGGGCCTAGATCGGATTGCATCCACTCAAACTCATGAAGTAATGTACCGACCCAAAAGCTGACTGTAGCCCAGCCCAACATCTTTCCTGGACATGATCTCCGGCCTGAACCAAATGGAGAAAGCCTTAGGTCTGAGCCGAATAATGAGAATTCTGGATCAGCCACGAACCTCTCTGGGCTGAACTTGAGAGGGTCGGCCCAAACTTCTGGGTCTCTAGTGATGGCCCACATATTTACCATAGCAGTTGTTCCAGCTGGTACGTGATATCCATCGACGGCTGTGTCGGTGATTGCTAAGCGGGCCCAGGATAAGAGTGGGCCTGGTGGGTGTAGCCTTAAAACCTCCTTCACTACTGCTTGCATGTAAGTTAGTGATGGTATATCAGATTCCATCAATGGCCTTGACCTTCCCACGACTTGATCGAGCTCATTGTGCACTTTTGATTGGATATCAGGATGGAGCACCATCCTCGCTAGTATCCACTCTATCAGCACAGCCACTGTGTCCGTGCCTCTAAATATCATCTCCTGCATTGAATAAATTTGTTTAGAGAAGATGGAATCTTAGCTTCAAGTTCAGTCCAGACAATTATTTAGATTCCATTTCCAGGATATCATTTTTATTCCGTGTAGCGACATCGATATAAGATGCCATGCCGTTAGGTAGAAAACTTTTGATACGCATGGACCGTTATTTCTGTACTAAATTTCGACAAATTTATTTGATGTCAGTTATCGATTTATTAAAAGAACAGAACAATGTGATAAAAAATAATAATTTGAGAATTCAACTTGCATATATAGTTTGTCACTCACCCATAAAACGGCAACCATGTCCTGTTCCGACAACTTGTCCGGCCCACGAAGAGACAATAAAACATCCACGAAATCACGGTTTGTTTCCCTTGCTCGGCATTTATGCTCTAGAATAATCCGGTTCACAAACCGGTTCACCTTGGGGACCAACTGAGAACACCTGAACCGGGTTCTTTGAAAATCAAAACTCGCAAGCCAAGGAAGGTGATCAGACCAGTTGAGCTTCCCTAACAAATCATAACCTTCCTCAACAAGCCTGCTCAGCTCATCGGCTTCACCATTACTCGACTCACGCAACTCATACTTCTGACCAAAAACGGAACACATCATATTGAACAACGAAGCACGTTTGATTAAATCACGTACACAAAACTCACGACGACGGCTGATCACTGCAATCATTGACACGATTTGACCGGCTAAATCTAGCCGCTGTGACTCCGAAGCAATGATTTGCTTAGGACAGAAAAGATGTGTAGCCGCGATTCTTCTAAGCGCTCTCCAATAAGACCCATATCGAGCAAAACCAATCGCTCTGTTGAACATTAAATCATAAGCCGACTCCTTAATCGGTCGATCGGCAAACACCGAACTGTTCAATATTTCTCTCGCGACGTCAGGATTGCACGTGATTATCATTCGAGTCTCACCTACACTGAAACCCATGAGCCTCCTCGCATTAAACCGGTGAGCGGTTGCAGCCAGCTTGTGGTGGGCGAGGTTGGTCATCAGGGTCATGCTCCCAATCAACGGCAGGCCACGTGGGCCTGGAATTGGGACGGCAGTTAACTTCCGGGACAAGTAGTACTTCCCCCAAGCCGGGCCGCCGGGGAAAGTCCAGTACCATAAAGTGGTGGCCAAGTAAAGCAAGAGGAGGAGGAGGAGGAGGATAAGAGGAATTGTGTTATTGTTTTGTGAAAAGGGTTTGTATTTGGAAAAATGAGCGAAAACCCAGAAGGCATCGAGTTTGGTATCCATAAATATGCGGGTGTGTGAGTGTGAGTGGATTGTTTTTTCCTTGTTTGGGTTGAACTTATGAAATGAGAGGTTTGGTTTATATAGAGGAAGAAGAGAGATGTTGGGGTCACCGTACATATGATGTTATGATCACATAACGGAAAATTTTAAGTAGTTATTTCCTCCGCCGCCGCCACTACGTGATGGAATAGGTAGGGCTTGCTTAGGCTTAAGAATTTAGTTTATCTTATTAGGAATAAGACAATCTCAATTATTATTGCCATTGAAGTTGTTTTTGATAGCGGAGAACCATACAAGCTTTTTCCTTTCACAGACGATATAAGTTTAAACTATGATTGTCAGTCTGTGTGCACAATTTTTTTCTCTTCACCTAACAACAAGGTAAGTTAAGTCAAAGACTAATGCGTGGCTAAAAGGATATTATTTTTGAAAAATCATATATAATCCATATTTTGGGAATCCATACTAGCTCATATATGGTTATTAATTTTTTATTTTAATTAATTATTTTAAAATTTAATGTCAACGTACTATAATTACATGTGTGTGTACAGTAAATCCACATAATCATTCATACATATCATCCTCATGATGAGTATTCAAATTCTCCAATATGTGGCTACTGGCTGCCTAATATATCCTAGATTCTTGTCGAGGGTTCTAAGATTCGAAAGATTTTAAGGCAAAGATATATAATACAAATCATTCGTATATTGCACAAGAGTAATATTCAATATATATTCCTTCTACAACAAGGATGTGACAATGAAGACAAAGTTAATTCTAAACATGTTAAGATTTACATATCACAGATTAGGCGTGACTCATTGATATGATGTTTAAGAAAAGATCTAATAACTCTCAATAAATAAGATATTTTAAGAACAAATTAAGTCGTAAATCGTCTATCTTAAATAAGGTCATTAATAAATTTTTGAAGATACCGTCCTCTTTTATTAAAAGAAAGTAATTTAGAGTTTACAATACAACTTTATTATTTGAGTTGAATTTATGAAACAATTAATTTATCGCAGCATTTTGGGAGCCAACGATTTTGTGTAATTAGATACAAAAACCACGGGTTGGGCATTATCAGCTAATGATTGTGTCATTATCTCTACATATACACGTATATATATACCCATATTTTGCAACCACAGAAAGTGCGAAAACCTTGCAAGGGAGTTTTGGCGCCATTTAGGCTCCACTACATGCAGTATTGGTTCAAGTTACCACGTGTAGCAAGTAAAGTGGATACACTTGTTTTATTTTGCCCTTTACACCCTCCACGCGTCGAAGGCTTGAAAGTAGCGACAGTGTGGAAATGTGACAGTACGTACTTTATATACATTTGATTTTTCCAAAAGAAAAAAAAACATACAATTTTCGATAAAAGGAACCGAAGACTCGTCACAATCATGTGCCGTCAAGGGCAGGGACACAATTGTCCACATCTGAATGTAAGGACAAATTTTTCTTTTTTATGTAGAAAAAAAATTGACCATTAGCTGACCAGCGTAGCAAACCTTCCTTGAAGGTGGTCAATAAGAGTACTCATCGGCAGCGATTACAACTTAAGGTAAGGTCAATGTCATCGGATACCAGAGGTAGATACTAGATATGCTATTTATATCACTGGGGTCCCCCATGGCCCAGTGATATGTTGTAAAATATACATATCACTGGGGAAAAAAAATTGAACCAGGCTCCCTGAAAGAAATGACAATTGTGAAGATGGATTTATGTACTTTGATGAGTGATCAATTTTTAAATGATTGTCTGTTATGTTTATAGAAAGAAAAAAAGTTTTCGGAGCTACTATTAATGCCTCAGTAATATAACATTTACAGAATATAAAAACTCGTACGATTGTGAGAAATAAAGATGTAATATTTTATTGTTTGAAATTGTTAATAGTGATTATTTTTAATTTGTGTTTTATAAAGAACTGTAATTTTTTTTTTTTGAAGGCATTGCCTCTAGACCCATTGCTTTAGTTGTGTCTTCAGTGAGTTCAGATCCTAAATATTTACTTATGGATACATGGATCGGACTTTGGTCTTAGTGTGGTCAAAATTATGTCTATTGTTGGCCCATTTTTTTAAAAGAAAAAACGTTTTTCCATTATATATATATATATATATCTTTTTCAAGATGATAGAGTATACGAATATAATCTATGAAAACTTTTCCTCATAATAACTCATTTTATTGTAGCATCGTATTGATCCAATATTGTAAATTTACGATGAAATATCATATTTCATAATTTTACAATGGAATACGTTATTATAATATAATGAGATAATACAAGATGTTTAGTCCCGTGTCATTTATCACAATTGTAATATTGATTCCAACTATACCCTCACTGTGTTAGTGATGTAATTTTAATAGTGCAAAGACATCATCTATCTTAAGCTGTAATCATCCATTACTAGATGGATGGATCATCTTAAAAGCTCAAATTTTCATATTCCAATGAATAAGATCCAATTCAACCTTATCTACATACGACTCGGATTCATTATGTCCATCAACCATGAATCATTTTAGGCAAGTAAGCTTTCAGAATCAAAAACCACGCATGGGTTCGCTCTATTTTATTAAAATTGTTTTATCTGCCTGAATAACTTGTCGATCAATAGCTTCAATTATATTCCTTTATTGATTTTTATAATTATATATCATTTTTTCTTTTACTTTTATATTAATGCAAGAGCTTCAATTCCAATCCCGATAGGATATCTAGACAACACTAGCTCATTTTTTTTTTGGAGTAATCATACCGATATCAGACAAATTTAATTATTATTTTTAGGCAATTCACAATGGCCGCCTAAATAGGATCTCTAGACAACACTAGCTCAAATTTTTGTTTTTCGGAGTAATCATAACGATATTAGACAAATTTAATTATTATTTTTAGACGACAATGGCCGCCTAAACTCAAGACACCATATTTATACATATAAAAGTGTTTCACATGACTATAAAATAAATTGGGTGCAAATTCGGCGTGTGATCACAATAATATTATTTTTAACGGGAATCAACCTCAAAACTTACTAATCCATATGATTTGCCCTAAAATAAATTCACCAAAAAGTTCAGCACTAACTCATCTTTCAAAAGGGTAATCAATTGCAGATGCCAACACTGGTAATTTAGCGAATGAGGCATTTGTAGGTGTGCTAAACTATATATGGTTGTTATCATATATTTTGTTTGTGGAGAAGCCATAAATAATGAATCCGCATAAAGCAAATCTGTTGACAACAATCGCCACAAAACTAGGCCTTAAGTGCCCCAAACAGAATCTAATGCACACATCTTCTTTTTCTTTCTCTTTTGTTTTAATGGAGTTTTGTTGTTGAAGCATCTTCGGGATTCTATCCGACCTGGTTCTTTCTGATCATATATATATATATGTGTGTGTCTATATATATTCGCTTTAAGGTATATATGGGAATCAATCAAAGATAGCTTTATATGTTTCGACATTGTACATTAATCAAATAAAGAACAGATTTTGATCACGTACAGATCGCCCCAAATAAATCCATATGTAGAAATTAATTTTGATTTTACATATCTATTTTTTTACTGTTGTAAATTTCAGACCCCCACACACCTACAATATTGTAGGCTTTAGGTTGTCCGGTTCACTGAATACATCGGACTCATATATGAGTTATCCGATTTATAACTTTGTTTCTCCTAAAGTTGGCAGGTGAGCAAGACCCAACTTATCAAGCCTTAGAAAATGCACTGTTAGTAGTGAGGGGGTGGGCTAGCACTTATTAAGTGCTTGAAATGTCGCACATCTTCCGATATGAGACTTTTTACACTCCCCGCAACAAGTAGAGTAGATATCATATCCAAATTCAATTGGACCAAGCAACCTGGCTCTGATACCATGTTGTAAATTACACACCCTCACACACACCAATAATATTGTCCGCTTTAGGTTGTTCAGTTTACTGGATACATCGGGCCCATATATGGATTATCCGGTTCATATGGATATATCGGGTCTGCACGATTTTGTTTCTTCTAAAGCTGACAAGTGGGCTAGTCTCAACTCACCAAACCTTGAAAAATGTATTGTTAGTAGTGAGGAGTTGGCTAATACTTATTAAGTGCTTGAAATGAGGTGGGACTTTTTACATTTACAGGGTATCGATTTTATTTTATGTTTCGTCATCTTTCATTAATAAAATCACTAATTAGCTAGTAGCTAGCTAATTAATTAACTAGGGTTTTGATGATAGTAGTACATCTACATATAGTCGTATATGTATAAATGGTCTTATGCATGCTCGATTATTAGTTTGAGTGAAAGTCCTCATCCAGTGGATTATATTGGTCTTTCCCACTCGTGCAATTAAAGTAGAAGTATCAATGATTGCATAGCATTGATACGCATTCTTGTAATTAGATTATTAATCATCAATATACGTGACTAATATCTCAAAGGTCATTGTAAGGACCGGATTTACCCTACTTGCTCAAAGACGAATCAATTGGAAATTCTTATATATAAAAACAAATATAGAATACAAGATCTTTGACCAATAATGATGGGTTGCAGGGGCATAGAGTATTAACTATTAATATTAAGGAATAATAGATAATCAATATTAATTAATAGAGAATTTCAGAAGTGCATTATAATTTGAAGAAACAAAGAATATGCTTTAGAGATAGTGAAGATTTAAGTGTATATATACTATAATAATTACTTTAGCGGGTAGTGCATGAAACTATTCTTTTTAACTCTAGTGAAATAACCCAGGAGGAATCAACCAAACAATAGCAATGACATAAAAGAAAGTTGCAGCAAAGCCAAATCAAATTAAAGAGAAGAAGATCAACACATAATAATTTACTTTTGTTCGAATTCAATACGAGATCCTCTAGTCTCTCTCTTACTCTTTTTTTGATAAATAAATTTTATTTTATTAATAGTAATATAGAGAACAAGTATAGATAGAGTCAGGGACGGTCGAGCCGAGGGCAAAACTCTTGGGTCTCAATGGCACATCTGTTCGCTGGAGAGGCACTATATATCTTGCCCTCCAGCAAAAACTCTCGAGTCTGATTGACAAATTAGTTCGAGTGCTGAAGCTAATTGTTGTGTTTTAATTAAATTAGAATTAAATCAGTTAATTATAATCATTTTATATAAAAAATGAAAGTACCTTCAATTTTTATTAATAGCCTCACTCGCCAAATTTAGGATCGGGACACTTATTAATTAGCTAGGTTGTTTGACACTAATAATAAATAAAACTACAAATTAAATGAGAACATATTACCTTTTGTTAAAGGCATCTAATTAATTGGGCTCAACTTGATTCTTAATTAAAGTTTGTCACCATGTCCACAACAACATCCACGTATCTTTCTCATTATGATTCAATACATATATATATATTAAATGGCACGGTTTGGTGTAAAACAACTGGCTAAAAAAAAATCATATTATATATATATATAGATGAAACAAGTGAACAATTCACATTACTTTTAATTTGAGATTTGCTTTCTCTCATTCGATAGTCGATTATATAATTAAGAGTGATACTTAACCTTAATCACAAGCTGGATAAAGGCTAGACCGGGTCGTGATCATATGAAATAAAATAATTGAGATGGTGGATATGTTCTTGATTTATAAAACCATTGGAATCGAATGTTAATTCATGTGTAGGGCGGCTGTTATATATTTTTATGCTTCCACTTGAAATCTTTGGTGTTCTGTGTATGATTCCTTTTCCTTTTCCTTTTGGTAATCAATACCTGATATCAATCCTAATTAAAGAACATTTTGCCTGTAAAGTGCCTTCTCTTTGAACCTACAAAAGTGAATGCTGCTTCTGCTACACTCTTATTCGCTGGGCAATCGCTATGAAACTCAATCATCAAACTATGTTTTCAACTTTAGAGTCCACATGAATGCACACTTGAGTGTGTGTGTGTATATATATATATATATATAAAGTAAATAAGAAAAGTGTAAGCTACGAGAGAAATATTCGATTATTCATTTTGGAGTACCAAATGCATGTTGGACTTTGACTCAGTTTATTCTATCGTGGAGTGTTAAATTTTTGCGCACGTAAATATGATATTCGAGTTTAGACTCATATCAAATGTTCAAATGAGAATTTGGTATGATCGATGTTATTCTTGGTTTTATAAAGGAAAAATGATGTAATGTTCGATTGGATTGAATGATCTTTCTTCAATTTAATCCATTTTCAATACTACACCAAATGTGAGATTTGATAATAATATCGAGAGACCGAATTAAGGATGTAGATGTCCTTCCTTTTATTTCTTGCTAGATTTAAAGAAAGAAATGTTTGACTGCTGTCTAGGCTTTTGTTGATGATATAGTCATTTTTACGCGAAGCTAAAGGCTAATGTTGTTGGAAGCGGTTACTTTCAAACTGCACGTCCGTAACCTTTACAACGAAAAGGTCGATTAGGTTTATTCCTTTCAGAACAAAAAAAACTCATTTGTGTTCTAATGGTGTTGCTCTCTCTTACTGGGCCCGTGATCGCTTTAATTTGTTCAAAGTGGATTAGTTTCAACTTTCAAGTCTTAAATCGGAGTAACTACTGGGCCTGGATAAGCCCAATGACTGGTAGGCTTATGTCGTGAGAATACCAAATATGTGGATCAAGGCCCACGAAAAGGCATCCCTAGTTTCATGGACCTGCTCACATGCACCCGCCACCATGTTCCGGTTTGGCAGGCCGTTGAGCTCAGTAAGGCCTTCCATACCAAAAGGGCTTGGTCCTTGTTAAGGAAGTTCTTGATTTTGACCCAAAGAATAACCATCGAGTTCAGCTGGTCCGGTATTCAATTTTCAATTTTGTTGAGTAGATGAATCTAAGTGAAGTGCTTTTCCGTGGGAGTCTGAGGATTTTGCTCCAATTTGCAAATTAAATTTTCTCATCCCTATAGGGAGGTGAATTATTGTGATATGTTTTGGCTTCCATTACCTCTAAATCTCAAGCTTCGCGAAATTGTTACAGGTACGATGATCTGCCAGTCAAAGTAAAAGGTTTCATTCAAATGAATAAGATGACTCTTCCAGGGATTAAAATTAAGAAGTAATTTCTCATTTGTCTTCTCTCTTTGAAGGGTTTCAATCTAGTCTCCGTTTGTAAACTCTCAGAGAAGAGCTTTTATTCTCTTCTTTATATAAAAAAAAGACCTTGTGACATCAGATATGAGTATAAAGTATTCTTATAACTGACTGAATTGGGGCAAAATCGAGTGTCTGAAATAGTATGAATTTTAAATGTCTTCCTTATTAGTAAGCAGAACATCATGAAATACGATAACTAAAGACAAATGTGTTACCCTAATGGCCTATTTACAAATCTCCTCAAAGTCTCTTTAAGTTTCAAAATAAAATTAAAAACGAAAACCATTGTGTTGTGGTCTGCATGTCGAAGTTTAACTTGTTTTGTGTTTCTACGTTGTTTTAGACTTTTAGTCTGCACATAATCTTTTTCAAGCCTACTTTTGCACACAAAAAGGTTGATCACCTTTTTCACTTTTCAACCACTCTACGCACACTTTGCTCAAGCGTATTAATTAAATTAAATTCACTGATATGTATGAGTCAGTGCTTGCTCCTTTTTTTTTTTTTTTTTTTTTTATCTTGAATAGACAACAGGTGGGGTCTCAAGGTATTGTGATTTGTCACAATTGATCCATTTAGTGGAGTGGGAACCGGTGAAGAACAAAAATATAGGTTAATTATGTAGGGTTTTATACTGTGTCTGCTCCAGTAAGGATTAGGTCAATCATCATAAAACTACGGAGCCTTAGAATGCTCAACTTTTAGATTTTTATGTAGGTTAAGTTGTGGATTAATTTAGATGTCACGTTCAAATTCCAAAAAAAGTCTCTTTATATTATTACAGCGGCGGCCCTGGGGTGGGACGACAGGGGCGGCCGCCCAGGGCCCCCAAAATCCGGGAGCTCCAAAAATTTTTTTGTATTAATTGGTTATAATGTATGTATATAATTTATTCTTTGCAATAAAAAGCATGTTGTTTCTCTTGTGGCTTAGTGGTAAGTTGTTTACTTTGGTCTACGAGAGGTTTGAGGTTCAAGGCCAAGTAGATGCATCATATTTTTTCTTTATTTTTTTATCATAAATTGGGCCCTCAAACCATAGTCCATCCCCAAGCCCCAATTTTTTCCATTTTTTGTAGTTAAAATTGGGCCCAATTTCAAGTCCAAAGATCCGTTTTTTATACTTAAAATTGGGCCTCCAATTTCAAGTTCAAAGTTATTTACTACAAGACCCAATTTCACTTTTAAAACCCTAATTTACATCTTCACCTCTTTCTCTCGTCTCCCATCTCTGTAATCTATGTTCTGTCTCTCTCTCTCCAACCTCCAACGTCTTTATTTATGTGATTTCATGTAATTATATTTTTAACTGAATATTTTAATGACTGGTTTAATTTTAATGTAATGACATTCAATGCGTGATGACCTAACTTCCCAAAATTGGATTCCAGCCATCAAAAATTTATTGTTGTTTTATTTGTTTGAATTTTTATTATTAATTTAAAAGTTATGACTATGTGTCAAAAACAAATTTCGGGGCGTTGCCCCGAACCCCCAAAATTTTTTTCGGGGCGCTGCCCCAAACCCCACCTTGAGGGCCCCCAAAAAAAAAATCGCCCCGGGCCCCAAATAGGCCAGGACCGCCTATTACGAGGATTCATTTTTGGAAAAAAATAATTTGGAGTAGATGTCCATATAAAAGTTTGAAAATGAACAGAGATATCAGATAAGATCACATTCATCGTGACCTAAGCAAATTAAAGAACTCTCAACAGTCTTATTATAAGAGACATGTGATAGTATTAATGGTGATGTTGCCTTCTGCATGTGATGAATTGAATTCCCATAACCATCGAAACTGTTTCATTTTTCCTCTTCGAGGAATACAAAGTTGTCGGTCCATGGAGATTGATGATCATAAATGAATCTGAGTGGGCAGGACTATGTGTCATCGGATGGATCTGAGTGCACCTGAATCCTAAGGAGAATCGCTGACTAAAATTATATACATGTCTTTGTCTGTCTGTCTGCCTGTCTCTGTCGTCATCTCGAAACCCCCGCGACCGTAGAAAAAGCGAGTCTTGTTGCAATGGCCGGCGAATTAGGTGAACTAATCCACTCACTTTTGATCTCTGTAGTCTCTGGTCGTCTTGTGTATGTATATACATGCAAATTATCATCAATAGTATTTGTGATTTCAAAATGATAAAAACGAGTTTTGATTTCATATTAACATTCATTAATGTAGTTAAAATTAGAATGGAAATCCTTTTTTGATTAGATTGTAATAATGTAATTAATGGTGTGTCTTAGATGATAAATGCTAGGTGAAGTACGTAGGTGTACGTTGTTTGTTGATGATATATACTTTTAGTGGCAGAGATAATATTAAGACTTAACTTGAAATTTTAGATGTAGAAGCAAGTATTAGAGTTTAAAATTTTAAATTTAATAGGATCAAAATAAAATAATATAAATTTAGTAAGAGCCCCTATTTACTTAAATCCAATTGAAATCCATTGGAGAAGGAATTATAATAATTTAATCACGCCTACTAACTTCTTTTTCTTAGGGGACCCGGATTCAAACTTTGCAAATCATAGACCGTCTTTGTCACTAAATTAATGACTCATAGCTAATCATACTTACTAATTTAATTGCAATACAATTTCAGGAACTCAGAAAGTGATTTGATTATAATCAATGAACGAACAGAAGGAAACCAAATTACTAGTATTTGGGGGAATTATATTAGGTTAGGGTTTGTAAAAGATGGTTATGAATATTAAATTACAGGCTAATGATATATATACATATATGTATGTATATGTATATACATATAAATGATGGCATGATTAGGTCATGATGATATATATCCACAGAGAGAGATAATTAACATGATACCATGATAGAAAGAGCGAAAAGAGGAAGGGCAGAATTCTACATATGCATTTATAGCATAAATATCACTGCATGATGAGAGAGAAGAAGAGTCGTGGTCATTTCTGGAAGGAAAAGAGAGAGTGAGTGAACCCTAATAACTTTTGTTTGTCCTTTTCTATCCTCCTTAGCGATTTATATCTCCTTCTCTGCCTTCTCACTCTCACACGCAAAAACCAGTCTCTCTTTTCTTCCGCAGAGAGAGTCACTCCTCAAGACTGAAATATGAGAGAGCAGATGGAAGGGGAAGCTTATATCTTTTGAGGGGAATGTTGTCTGGCTCGACGCCACTAATATTTAGATCTCTAATTCGAGCAAGCTCTTCTTTTATTTTAGGGAATTTTTTTAGAGAGATCATTTTAGGGATGTCGGACCAGGCTTCATTCCCCCCAATTGTTGGTTCTCCATCAATAATCGTTACGGCTTGATCTGAAAGATTAAAAGGTAAGATCTTTTCTTTCTTTTTTTGGAAACCCATTAAAATTTATGATCCAATGATAACTGGGTTTTTAAATATTTATTTTTAATTGATTTTTGGAGGAATTAAGGTAGTACGTAGTTGAGCATGGTGCAGATTGGTGTAATGATGAAAGGTTTTTACTGCTTTTCGATCTCCTTTTTCTTCTGACTCAAAGATAGTCATTGGATATAGGATCATAATTACTTACTGGATTTTGTGTTTTTTTTGTGTGTCAGTCCTTAATCAGGCTGTGGTGGATCTGATGGTGAGTTTTTGCTTGGCTGTGTTTTTGCTGCTTCCTGTAATAAGTATTCTTTCACCATAAGTGTTGCGAGGCACCATCGATCTATTATCAAAAGAACAAAAATGTTGATTGGGAAAACCAACATTTTTGTTCATGATCTATTATCATTGGATTCTTCATGATAGCTTTAATGATATTCTCTGTCTTTATCACTCTTTCATCAAACCCACTTATTTTCTTGTTAGGGTTTCCTCTGTCTTGATTGGGAAAACCAAACAAAATACAACCTCTTTGAACCATTTTTTAAATACATGTTGTTTAACCTAAAATTTCCATGCAGTTTTTCATTGCAAGTTGTGGGTTTATTAGTTTTGTAGAAATGTTTGATGTGATGGACTAGCAAAGTAGCACTGACACAGATGATTGGTGGACCAACTTGTTCTTGATCTTGTGCATGCTCACTTCACTGTTTATATCTAAAAGTTCTGGATTCTGTGTACAATATTACTTGAGAAATAAAATGAAATTCTTAAACATGATCTAGTGATAACTAATTTGCATTTTCCACACTAGTTTGACATAAAACTATGATGCTAGTATGCTACCATATCACGTGGACATAAATATGCAATTAAAAAGCACAAATCTTTATGTCAGTTCTTGGTCTTAAGTGATTGTCTTCCATGTTTCCTAGTTACATTTATCAGCATTCTATGGGTTGAGAGGTTCAATCCAATTACAATTTGTTTGTGTTTGATTTTTTTTGATGAAGCAGTGGGTTGTCATATTAATTTGAGGGAACATCCAAGAAGACTGTACAAGAGAAAAATATGGGAGAGATCATTGAAAAGATGAATGAGAGAGTAAGCGTCATCAAGAGTACAATCATTAGTATGTTTGTGGCCCAAAACTGTTTTTGAGATTTTATTCGTTAATCGAGAACGACATCATACAAACTTTCATTAAAACTCGAACTCACATCTTCAGAGTTAAAATGATTTTGTACATTCGCACGCAGAAAAAAGATAAAACATGATATAACAATTAGATGCAGCTGCTGGTTCACTAATTGATTATTTAATCCTAAGAACAAGTAGGTACATACAGGACAAATTAAATTGTCGTGTTTTCAGCAGCTAGTATTAGTGGATTTGTTGAGCCTAGTTGTAGTCACTGACACAAGTGGTTTTCCACGTCTATCTTTTCACTTAAATTATACCACATAATACTAAAACTTGTTGTGGTCATAATGGGCTCTTGATCGCTCTGTTTATGCTGGATTAGGTTCTATACAAAAAGTTCTATTTCTCTGCCGAAACCAAATTACCTGCATAAGCCGATCGAAGGGACGGTGATGCGGGTTAAAGACCATGGTTGTGGTTGGGCCTTGCTAAGGTAGCCTATTGAAATGGACGTAGCTGGGAGTTTAATAGTAGCTATTACTCAACTAGCTCATAATAACAATCCAAACCTTCATAATAAGTTTCTCATTTGAAAATTTTGTTATAATAAAATCGTTCAAATAAGTTTTGTTCTATAAAAATCATAAAATTTAAAATAATATTTCAAAAAGGATAAAAAATAAAGCAGCTCCAGTTGATGTTTATGTTAGGACAGTGCCCAAGTCTAGTGTTCCACGTCGAATGTTCAAGGCAAGTATGCCTTGTATATTAATGCATGTTCCACGTCGAATGTTCAAGGCAAGTATGTCTTGTATATTAATGCAAGTCTGCACAATTTAACTTAAAACAAGCAGTTTTTCAGTGGTCCCAAATGCGCATAGAAGATATTGCTTGGACTCTCTTGTGCGGGTTAAGGATATTGTAGCCTAAATTAATTATATCAGTTTACAAAACCTTCATAGTCTAATTACAACAAGAGAGGATTAAACTACGGTAAGTGATGAGAGGAGTTCGATAAGTAATGAGAGGATTCCTATATGGGAGATCTGCCATTTCTTTTTTGTTCTAGCTGAAGTGGATTCTCTTACCTTTTTTTTGTCCTATTTGCTGTTTGTTTTGTTCTTAATTGGAATAAATAATTTTATGGCATATCCTCATTTCTCCTCTCTGGCAGGATGGTCAACGGGTCCTTGTGAAAGTGCAGCCCCAAAATTGAGAAAAAATGCTTCTCTGAATGGGGAGATATTTTGCTATGAAACTTTGGGAATCTTTTTGCAAGCTTGCATAGTAAGGAACGTGTATCATTTTGAAAACTTTTTGAAGCTAGGCAATGGATATTGATGGGCCAAAAGAAAAATAATTGAAAAATTAGAGTTAGTGGATATCACATACCCGTTTAAGTGGGGGAGTCGACAGTTGATTTTTTTAACATATTTTAGTTAAATCGTTTTGTCGGTTGTGTCGATTTTTGATCAATTTTTCGATCGATCTTAATGTAAAATATGTAATTTTTTTTTTGAAAAAACCCATTAAACCATTTGATTTTGTTTGATTTTGACTTTTTTTAAGCGCTACCTTTAAGCTGTATCCTACAAAAACATTCAGTTATTTTTATTTGTTTAATTATATCTGTTTCGTAATTTGATATTTGTCATAATTAGTCTTGTTAACATATCAGTTGCTTTGTTAAAATGTTATATGTTTTGAATAAAATGTTATATGTTTAAATATTGAAAAGATGATAATTTTATTTAGTAATATTGTCACAATGAAGATTAAAATACAATAATTGTTATTTAGTAAATTAAAGACACCACAACGATGAATAATAAATTGAACAATTATATAAGTTATTAAATAAAATGTTATCTATTTGAAGACTGAAATTCGAGAATTTCATTACTAAAGTAATAAATTGAACAAATAGATAAAATATTGTATAAATATAATACCGGTTGATTCAAAATAGATAACATTTTAAGATAAATATAATATCAACAGATTCAAAACATATATAGGGTCCGTTTGGAAGACAATTTGGATTTCAGCATATAATTTAACTCATATGCTGGTAGCGTATATGTTGTTTAAGATGTTGACATATATGCTACCAGCATATAAGTTAAATTATATGCTAAAATTCAAATTGTTAAGATGTTGACATCTATGCTACCAGCGTATAAGTTAAATTATATGCTAAAATTCAAATTGTTAAGATGTTGACATATATGCTGTTTCAGATTCTGTGGGTGTTTGTTTCGATTTTTTGATAACATAAATGTTATTCCAAATGCTGTGGCAAATTACATACAGGGGTATTAGTAGAAATTAAAAAACAATGAGATTAATATATTTATAAAAAAATTATGTATTTTTTATATGAACATTTTAACATTTTTAATAATATTAACAATTTTTTCTAAGATTTAAATATTTTTAATAATATTAAAAAATTTCTAACATTTAACACAGTTTAAATATACTAATTTTTTTTTTAAAAAATAAAATCTAAATATAATAAAAATTAATAATGAAAGGGGCACTTTGGCCATTAAACGAAAATAGTTGGGGTATTTAAGACATTTCATTAGTTAAATGGTAAATGGTTTTTCAAATGCTACAAAAACAAGCATTTCACAATTTGTCAAAATATGCTAAACTTTATGCTACATGCTAAATTATTGTTTGGTTGTGATTTTATCCATGTGTAACATATATGTTACTTTCTAGCATGTATGCTAGTTAAAATCATCAACCAAACGACACCATAATATAAACAGATTAAGTTAAAAAAAATCATGAGCATAATGAAAAGAAGCTATACAAAACAACATGGGCTGAGCTTGACCAACACTTTGGAAACTTATGCTAGCATTTCACTTTACCTACTATTATTGCAATGAGTGTAATCGCACCACATTTGCTAATTCAACAGCAATATATGATCAGTCATAAATCGCATGACTCTGCATTTAAAAGCCTAAAATCAGTAAAGGGAGTCACCAAATTATAATTTATTCATCAGCCCGACTCACAATATACTGAGACCCATTTCCCAATTATAAACCAGAATCAATAACATTCTTTCCTGTCAAGGAAAGTGCATGTTTTAACAAGCAACGGCCACCGCCACCGAAGTGAGTCAATCACGGGTGGTATCAATGATACAATGATGTACGATTGAATGCTAGAGAGGAGATGACGGAAGTGGTAGAGAGAGATCCAGTGAAACACCCATTTCTCGCGGTTGCGGCGGCGCTTCATGCCCTAGGCCTGCTCATCGATGCGATCATCCCAGTCGGGGAGAGATATAGGCAAGGTCATTTTGGTCAGTTAATAACTTTTGCCTTAATGTCTAAACTTTTTTTTTGACACGTCCTTATTAGAACAAGCCTCCAATGTTTGTTCTTTAATTTGTGTAAATTTTTTTTTTGAAAAAGACCCTAATAGAAATTTTGTTTGTTCATTGAGCAATTTTTTTTGTTTGTGTGAACAATAGTATATAATTAAATTGGATGATAGTCTAGTGGTGGTGAATCCTTATGAGCCTAAATGAATGAACTTAGAAGGTATTGAATTCAATTCTCAATATAGACTTAGAAAATCCTGAATTCAATTCTTACCGGGAGCAATATCTTCTTGATCACACTCTGGGTTTTGGTTCAATTTAATTATCATATTATTAGGTGAAAAATTTGTGTGTGCGAGAACTTGATTGTCCGAATTTAAACCCATATACATTGTGCGAGGAATAAGATTTATAAAAAATGAACAACATTACCCCTAAGATACCGCGCTTCACTCTTGAGCATGCTCAAAGTGTTCCAACTTTCAAAAACAAATAAAATAAAAAATAAAATGTGTCTTGGTATGAATGTTTTTTAGTTCACCAAAAAAAAGCACCCAATGCAAGTTTTGGTTATATTTTCTACGTTGTTTAGTCAACAGAGAATCTTCTCCAAGCCATACTTTTGTTTTTGGTAGGATTGGGTGGCCTAGAACATAAACTTTTGCACACAAAAAGGTTGATCTACCTTTCACTTTTCAACTAATCCATGCACACACACTTAAGCGGATTAATTAATTAAAGTCATAATTGTTTTTCCAATCAATTCCTGCTGTGACATAATTCTAAATGACAGGCACTTCCAGATCGTCCGATCTCTAATTGATTATATTCAGTTACCTCTGTGCCTCCAAATATCTATTTTGAATAAAGAAAGGGAGTCGGACTTGAATTCAAGATGGAGATACATACTATTGAACTATTCAACTAATCTAGACATGGGTGTGTGTCAATATCTCCAATACGCTTAAACGTACTGAAATAGTACGAATTTCTGAACTTTACTTCAATATAAATTTGTGGGGTCCAAGGGGATTGATCATCAGAGTATTGAGGAAGGCGGAGCATGTGTAATCGGTTGGACCTGAGTGCACCTGAATATTGAGACAACTTCGCTGACCAATGAACATGTCCCGCCTGTATGTATGTGTCGTCATCTCGAATCTCCCGCGAGCGTAGAAAAAGTAACTCTTGTTGGCTTGTTGCACTGAACGAGGGGGTGTGTGGACCCTTTGTTTCATGTTCTTATTATTTATTATGCAAATTAAAATTAAAATTTTTAAATCATTCACATCATATTATTATTAATATTATTATTATTATTTATATCATCTTCCTCATCTAAATTTTAATTTTTTTAAATTGTGAATGAAATTATACATGTTTATCATTAGAACATCTAGAATGAGTCTAAATTCAGTCTATGTATCTTAACCCACACAAAAATTTCCTATCTAACAAGAATATAAGTTGGACCCAAAGTCCAACACGTGACCATAAATATATTATTCATAGTGGTAATCGAACTGAGAATCTTCTGAATTCATACAATTTGATCTCCAACAAAATTTAGAACTTAATCTAAATTTTATACCCCAAATCTTTTAACTTGGGCATATTATATAATTGCTATGTACGACACTCTTCATCACTTTTGGAATCAAAACATACAATCAAATACATGTTTTTGTGTGTCCAAAGCTCTCTATTTGTTTGTTTGTAGTTATCGAACACGCAAAGCCACTTTAACAATAATTTTGATTACAAAATAATTCATGAGCGAAGTTTCCTTTTTTTTATCACAAAAAATACAAAATACTCATCACCCAACGATCTTGTTCCAGTGTTGAAATTGAAATTGGGTTTTGACTAACATCTAGCACCCAACAACAAAGAAGGAATCAAATCATGGGCTTTAAAGGATTTGCGTAAGGTTTAGTTATTTAAGAAAAAATAAGGTACATTATATTTCAAATAGGAAATTAAGAAGACGATGTGACATAAGAGCATCTCCAATGA
Organism: Euonymus europaeus; assembly: GCA_963580455.1. Taxonomy (NCBI): domain Eukaryota; kingdom Viridiplantae; phylum Streptophyta; class Magnoliopsida; order Celastrales; family Celastraceae; genus Euonymus; species Euonymus europaeus. Next base: position 6,599,943 of record OY756957.1, on the reverse strand, counting down.
GATGTATATGAGTGTGTATATGGTTCAACTATCATTATACACACTCATATTTTTAAATGAGTCATTTCAATCCAAGATGTATTTTGGGTTGTAAAATACATCTCCATGAGTTGGAAATGTAAATATACAATCCAAGCTTTCAATTATAGCAAGGATGGATAAAAAGGAGGGAAGTTTAACTACCATTTCCACCCCAAAGAAATATGAATATTGAAGATAATGAAGAATATGTAATATACATTCTCAATTATACATCCTACTATTGCAACATAAAAAAATTTACAACCCAAAAAATTACTATTCAAAGATGTATATACCACTTTATATTCTCAAATATATATACTTGCATTAGAGATGCTTGGAAAGAGATCAACAAGAGGAATGCTTAAATTCTTTCTATAAGATACATATTACTATTAATAATAATAATTAGTATTTGTCAATGCATTGAAAAGTGAAGGATGAGAGAGAGAGAGAGAGAGAGAGAGAGAGAGAGAGAGAGAGAGAGAGAGAGAGAGAGAGAGGAGTCTGTGGTCATTTACTTTGTTTTGTCCCTTTTCACTCTCGTTTGCCTTTTTATCTCCTTCTTTTGCTTTCTCTGTCCCTCATTTTCCTCACTCCACACATATCAGTCTCTCGTTTCTCTTGTAGAGATTAGTCACTGTAAATTGAAATAGTGGACATCGAAAGGACGAGGAAGATTAAAGAAGGAGAAGCTATTATCTTTTGAGGGGAATGTTGTCTGGCTCGAGGCCACTAAATAAGATCTCGAAATCGTATCCAGCTATATTTCTTTTTTATGAGAGAGATTTTGATTTTGTGATCATTTAAGGACTCCGGACCAGGCTTCATTCCCCCCAATTGTTGCTTCCCCGGCACATAATGATTTCCATTTTTAACCATTACGGTAACTGCTTTATTTTTTGGAATTTTTTCCTGGGTTTTTGGGGTTTTTTTCCCTTCTTTTCATATTAATATTTGGACTGTGTTTTTTTTTCTTTTTCTCTTTCGTTTTCTACTTTTTGTGGGTTTTATGAAGCATTGAACATGAGCAGATTGGTGTAATGATAATGGTTTTGACTTCTTTTTGATATTTTTCTCTGACTGAGAGTCCTCATGGCTAGGATCATCATTACTTTTACTATATTTTTTATCGATTTTTCTTTTTTCTTTCAGGGTTCATCATTGGACTGATTTTAGTCATGATGGCTTTGGGGATCTTCTCTATCTCTATCTGCTGTTATTAACCCGATCTTTATTATTAGGGTTTCATGTATATATGGTGCTATTTCTACTTCTACCTTGACTGAGAAACCACACATTTTTTCTTTTAATTCTGATAATCTTGATATGTTATTCCCTGTGTGGGTTTTCAGGTTTCATCTTTGTTTTATTTTTCAACTTTCAACTTCCTCTGTGCAGCTTTTAATTGGTTTGTTGTTAGTGAAGCTGTGTAATCTCCGCCCTTTTTGTTTGTTGCGTTCATTCAGTTTCTTCTCTGACGACCATTTTAGTTCGTTCTTCAATATTTAATAAAGCTTGGATCTGTTTGTATTACACAAATGAAGAGGTCTTTTACATGACTGAGATATATGGTTGGGCAACATGATCACCAACTCAAGCTGGTATTAGATATACAGAATAATATCTCTATTGATTTATTCTGTTTTCCATTTCTTTTGAAGTTAGTGGGATGTCTTTGTTTGCACATATAAACTTTGTTCTCTGCCATCGATAACCAGCTGTAGCTTTTGAGAAGCGTATGTTTTACACTATAATACATACATACATACATAATATATATATATATACACACACATAGACACACATGGGATTCTCTATCGCGGGATTCCGCTCATAAAATTTGAGGCCGGATACTGCACTGGCCATTGGATAGGGTGTGGATGCGGGCCCGACACTTCATCCCACCAAATTCCACACACATATATATGTGTGTGTATGTATATGTGTATGCTGATTCCATTGCTTAAAAGAAAGGTGAAAGAATAAAAAGCTTTCACACAAAAGTGTGTCACTCTGAAATGTCACCCATCAAGAGCTGTATTTGTGAAGCAACCCATAATGCCTTTCTACATATATTGTTCATCATTGCAGATGTATTCTAATCATAATCTTTTTTCCTTTACAAATTCCCATTATTTGTATGTAAACTTGGTGTGAATTGTGAGATGGAAAAGAATGATGTGAGATCACTTTTGCTCGGACCTTGTAGAGATATTGTACTCTTTTATATGACGAATTGTAAGTGTTGGCTCAAAATGATGTATGTTGCAGGTGTGCTAGAGATTATAGTCTCTCAAACTGTCAAAATAAAACTTGCATCGATTACTATCTAACTAAATCAAACGAATGTACGAATTACCTTGAGATCTTAGTAATCCTAGGTTCCCCAACTCGACTGGAAGTGTGCTTTGTTGAGATTAGAAAAAATAAATATCAAATGACACCAAGCACAAATTGACACAACGATAGTTGACATTGATACTTGACAGTAATTGTTCAAAAACAGAAATAGTATCCTAATGGATGACGTACTAAGATTACAGAATTGCAAGAAATCACTTGGATAAAAATAATAGACTTGATTCTGATGTAAGCTCTTGGTTGTTTTTGGTTTGATTAGCTGATGCCTTCTTCTTCTGTCTACCACCTTACTTAAAACTATTCTTCCATCAATCTCTGGCCATGTCTCACGTTCTCCTTCCAGTAAGCCCTACTTTTCTGGACAAAACTCAAACTTCCAGTTGTGCAATTTAAACAAATCATGACAGTTGGTTTTTACACAAGTCTTGCCACATGTCCATGTTTTTAGCTACTGGTTCCTCATTTTTAGGCCAAATTGTTATGAGTAGTGCTAAATAGCCCAAGTTTATGTAGCCCAACAATTAACCCAAGTCTACATGACATGCTTTGTAAGCAAATGACATGGAAAATTAAAATTTTGAAAAACAAAATATCTCATTTGAAAAACTCACAGCACATTTTTTTATTTTTTTTTCTTAAACAAAATTTTAAAACACTTTATCTCTTAAAATACATATTAGATTTCGAAAAAAATTACGTATCCATAATCAGTAAAGATCTATCCAACAAGATCTATCTTCGATAGGTTTTAATCACTCATTCTTAATTACATTGTTTTTTGTACTAAAATGTGAGTTAAGTAGGTTCTAGTGTTTATTTATGGGTACCGATATGAGCTCGTATATCGAATTTTCTTATTGTAACCTAAACAATAAGTGTTAAACCCTAAGAGGAACGGATTCGCTAAACCCTAACGGGATCGTGTATCGGATTTTCATGCTGTAACCTAAACAATAAGTGTTATAAACCCCAAGGGGAACGAATTCGCTAAACCCTAACGGGCTCGTGTAGCGGATTTCAATTTTGTAACCTAAAAGACTCAGATTCACTAAATCTCGACGAATTCACTACAAAATCCTAAATGTCTCAAGTGCTAAACCTTAGGGTCCTAACTATTATACTCTAACGGGTTCAGATACTCAACATAACTTTAATAAAAATGCAAAAAAATGAATATATATTATATTATCATAATATAATAAAATTTCAGCTTGAATAAACACTTTACACATCATATATATGAATTATATTATTTTTAAAAATAATGTAATTGAAAAAACGCAATAAAAACTATAGACAATGAGTCTTATTAGAAAGATTTTTACACGCTGAGTTTGAATATGTAATTTTTTTTGAAATCTAACATGTATTTTGAGAGATAAAACGTTTTAAAGTTTCGTTTATGGAAAGATAAATAAGAGCTGATTTTTTTAAAAAAGTCCAACATGGCACACCAACATGGAGTGCCATGTAGACTTGGGTTGAGTTGGGCTAATAAAAGTTGGGTTTCATAACATTTTTGAATTTTTATACACTCCTTGCTGGACTTGAACTATTCATGCTGGACCAAATCAATTCTTCATTGACTGCTTATTTGGGCCAGCTTCCTTGTTATCTACCTGGACCGGTAACACTTAATCACCATGGACTGAATTCCTTGGACTAACATAAATATGGTGTCAACAGTAAGGTTCATAACCTCTCCATTTCGAAAGTTTAATTGGCTCTAGTGCGTGTGTATATATACTCCTTTGAAAAACTCAAAAAATTCTTCAACAATTATGTGTTGTTGGGCTGCTATCAGTGCCATCACGTGGAATTTTGGAGGATGGGACGAGGGTGAATTCCTTTAAGAGGGTGAAATTTTTGGATTATTCCATCATCCATTTTCCCTTGGATTATTCCATCATCCTAGCCTACCAGTCATCCCCGCCTTGTGTAGAAGGAGTTTTAATATACAAAAAATATATTATACCTTTATTACAGATGAATGACATTTCTTAGATTAAACTTGCAAGAAAGTCTTATTTTCTTATATTTACCTAATGCCCATACTCATTTCATACGTTTATGAATCAAATGCGTGTTTGATGTCTGAGAGAGAATTATTATTTTTTTTTTTTGAGAAACTGAGAGAGAGAGAGAATAAACTGATATACTTTTGTTCTGGTATATTATATCTTCCTCTTTTTATTTGCATTCTTTCAATTAATAAATGACATTATCCTCCATACTTTAGCATTGTCTTTTTTGTTTTGATAGATTCGTACTTATGATTCTATAATTACTTTGGGTAGGGATTAGGGAAAAATAGAGAGACAGAAAACACTGTGGAGACGATTGGAAAGGTAAATGCTCGATCGGTCTTGTGTTTTGCGAAGTGGTGTACATCAATTTCTGGGTCTCTGAACCCCCACATGCAAAAACACTGAACGCCTTTAAATGCTCCGACTCACCCTTTCAGATCACCATTGCTGTTATCACAGTTTAGTCAACATCAGCATTGATTCTCTCCATCCCAATTCCCACCCATTGGCTAGCTCTTGATTAATCTGGACTACGGTTTATACATCTTTTTTGGCACTATATCTATCTATCTGTCTATGTTTTGATCCTTTTTTATGTATAATATCTTTTTGACTTTCTGTCATTGAGAAAAATCGATCGTATCCAGAAATGTCAGCATGAGTAGTACAAATCCAATTCCTATTAAGTAGTCAGATAACTGAATCACATCTCTCGATCTCGTCTCTCTCTTCTCTTCGCGTCCGTTTGATAGATCAAAAGTTTTTATAACGTATAAATTATTAATTTATTATTAAAGACATGTAAAATAGTTTAATTATGAAATTAAAATTATCGAATATGAATATTTTTGAAAAAGTTTTACACGTTGAATTCGAATATGTGATTTTTTTTCGAAATTTAACATATATTTTGAGAGATAAAAATACAAATGTATGAGAAAATAAGAATAAAAATTTTACACGTTAAGTTCGAATATGTAATTTTTTTCGAAATCTAACATATATTTTAAGAAAGAAAAGTACAAATGTATGAGAAAATAAAAATAATAGGAGAAATTGAGGAACTTTTTTGATATGTGACTGATGTAATTATTGAACGATGAAACTAAACTCATGAACTACTTAGCGTATAAGCTGAGCTTATAAACTTACATAAGCTCTACCAACGGTCCTACGATTCAAGAACCATTATTGAACGATGAAAGTAAACTTATGAACTACTTAGTGTATAAGCTGAGTTTATAAGCTTACATAAGCTCTACCAACAGTCCTACGATTCAAGAACCATGACCGTTGGTTTAAAGCCACCAATGCCCCTCCTACAATCAATTGATCTCACTACTTCAAGGATATGAAACTCGTATGTTTACTGGTCACAAATCTCAAGGCAAAAACACTTTTTTCATAATTCATACATATGTAAAACATTCCATAAGATAATAAAAAAAATTATGCATGTGAGCTGCTGGTACAAAGTAAAAATTGGTCAATTGGGGACCGAGGTAGCCCAATGGGCCACAACATGCCAGCAACAGAACTTACATTTTGGACCACACAAAAAAAAAAAAAAAAGAGCCTTGTAGACTTGCAAGTTACAAAATAGAAGAGGATACATACTCAAGCAATATGGATCACTTAATAATATAAATTAAAATGAAAAAGAGGCCCATTTTGCAATCGGAGGTGTAAAATGTGCCGGCCCAGCACATCCAACAGGCCGGACCGGGCCGTGTGGAGCAGGCTTGTGGAAACCTTAAATCCTAGGCTCGGTAGGTGTTCATGGACCGGGTCTGGTATAATAAACCAGAAGACATTTGTACAACAGTGATAGTTTCTGGTATTATGCTGCCGATTGGCCTTTGGCTTTGCGAGGGTGTCGGTTCGGTATTTCTCTCTGCTTTTCCTGAGATGGATTTTGAAGGTGTTAGATGTACATGCTATAAATGAGAAGATTGGCTTCTTATAATTTGAATTTTTCAGTAAAAGGTTCATTAATTCAATGTTTGCAGTTGGTTGGTCTCCCTGCATATAATCTAGATTATAGACTGATGGCAGCATCTGTTGTAATGCAAATGGTGGTTGCAGCACAAATGGATAGTTTTTTCTGGTCTAAGTTCTCAATTTCTCTCTGTGTAAAGCCTTGATCGCTGCACTGCTTCTGCTTCCTCTGTCCGTATCTGCCACTTTGCTCAACCACTCAACTTTCTCTACTATTTCTGTACATCAATGATAAAAGACAAGTCGTAATTAAAAAATTTAATTGCATTCCCAGCTTGTCAAGACTTATATAACGAATTTTCTGCTCGTAAATTGGGGCGGATCGGGACAATATTTGTTCATTTGTCGATAACTAAATTGGTGGGATTTCAACATTTTTTGTGAGGACTGGGCATGGGTGGGTATTATCGGTCATGCCTATGATTATTTTTCCGATAATCGACCCATGTTGTCGGCCCGATATAACCAACCGACCCATGTACATGTGGATTGGTTGGTGATTTTGATTTTACTCAAATGTCGATTGGTCAATATTATTAACCAATCGACTATTTTTTCCTAAAAAAAATATGAAATTACATATATTACTTGATCTATTTCTATCCAAGTAGCCAGCCCACCCGTAGTTTACAACCCAAAATAAGGCACCCAACACAATGCCTAAAGCCCTAAGTCCATAATTGATAAATTATAACTTAATTATCCAACCTTATCTAATTATGTAATTTGCAACTCTGAGAAAGAAAGATTAGGACTTTTATTTTATTTGAGTATTTGTGATATTGTCTAATGTATTTTTAATATTTGTGAACTTTTATCTCATATTTTAGTATTCAGTTGTGTTTAAAATTAGCATTTTATAAAGTCTAAGACTTTTTTTTAAAACTTTTACTGGCCAATATTATCAGCCATCCATAATTATCGACCCAACAAGGATCCGTTGGCAACTGACCCGACATAGTCGGGTCGATAATGATTGCTGAGATTTCCAAAAATTGATTGTCGAGTTGGTTCGATTATCAGCCGATAATCAACCAATCCGACTCATACTCAGACCTTTTGTGACAATTAATTAACCCATCCAACTCATATATATATTATCATTGATCTTTATGTTTGGTTTTATAGAAACAATAGTAAATCCATACTCAAATTTGGAATTCCTTGGTCACATAACTTTTGAAAAAGCTAGAAACTTGCTTGTCTCTATGTTCTCATTGTACTCTAATTTTTCATGCATTCAAACATTTAAAATTAGGGTTGAGAAATTAAGAGTTAAGATTTAGTGTTTTGGGTTTAAAATTCTCAAAAATTTATAATTCATAATTTATTTTTAAAAAAATCCATTACATTCTAACATTATGAACACCAAAATATTCAATAATACAATTTAAAACAATATTTAACATAGTTTTGGGGAGAAATTATAGCCCTTAACCCAATTCAACCTTTTCTTGTGACAATAATTAACCCATCCAACTCATACATTGCCATTAATATTTTACGTTTGGTTTTATTGAAACTATAATACCACGTATCCAAATTTGGAATTCCCTCATCACATAACTTTTGAAAAAATTAGAAACTTTCTCGTCTCTATGTTTTTATTGTATTCTAATTTTCTTGCAACAAATACTTATACTTATTCACTCATTTGGAAGGGTACAGATGAATTTTTGTCTTTTTCATTCTTTGACTAATTTTTGTTAAAATCCCAATAAGGTCCACTAATCAAAACTTGGTTTTTGTATTCCTGCATGTACAGACTCCACTGTCAATACCATATTTAAGCAACAGTAGCTCCACACTGAGTCACACACAAGTTTAGTAAAAATTTCTATGGAGCCAAGCAGAGTGAATTCATTGCTAGTGCTATTAACAACAACTTCCATTTCTTTGTTCTGTTCGGTCGTCGGAGACCAACAGGAGTTGCCCGGAAAATGGGAGTTGCTGACCAGCAGCTGTGGAATCTCAGCAATGCACATGCAGTTATTGCCAGACAATAATGTAATCATCTTCGATTGGACTAGGATGGGTCCATCCAACATTTCATTGCCGCCGTATGGACATTGTTATGAGGGGGATTGTTCTGCTCACTCAGTTGAATTCAATCCAGTCAAGAACACTGTCCGGCCACTCTACATTGTCACCAACACATGGTGTTCGTCGGGATCGTTGTCTCCGCACGGTGTGTTGATTCAGACCGGTGGGACTGACCTTGGAGAGAATGTGACTCGGTACTTCAAGCCATTTGTTGGTGGTGATTGGATTGAAGAACCACATGGACTACTCGTGCCGAGATGGTATGCTTCCAATCAAATCCTTCCGAATGGAAAAATCATTGTCGTTGGAGGTTTGAATCAATTCAATTACGAGTTCATTCCGAAATCAAAACCCATCTACGACAAGCTCCATCCTCTCGAATTCCTCAATGAAACATTGTATTATCGATCAGTTCAAGACAATCTCTACCCTTTTCTGCATCTGTCTCCAGATGGGAATCTGTTCATTTTCGCAAACGACAGAGCAATTCTTCTTGATTATGTGAAAAACAGAGTAGTCAGAAGATACTCTGTACTTCCTGGTCGCCTCTCGCGCAACTATCCAAGCACAGGCTCTTCAGTTCTTCTTCCCTTAAGACTATCATCAAACTCCTCCTCTGTAATCCCAGATGCAGAAGTTCTTGTTTGTGGTGGGTCTTGGCCTAATTCCTTTAGTGAAGCCCAGAAGAAAGAACCAGTCTTTGTTGGTGCAACCAACACATGTGGCCGATTGATGATTACAGAGGAGAATCCAAATTGGGTTATGGAGGAAATGCCGATTGAACGAATAATGGGGGACATGATTTTGCTGCCAACAGGAGATGTACTGATTGTCAATGGAGCAAAAAATGGATCTGCTGGTTTTGAACATGCCAGATGCCCTGTTTTGAATCCTGTTCTGTACCACTCTGATTTGAATTCAAGTTCTAGCAGGTTTGAAGTGATGAGCGGTTCGAATAGGCCTCGAATGTATCATTCAACGGCTCTTTTGATTCCAGATGGTCGCGTTTTGGTGAGTGGAAGCAACACACATCAAACTTACAATTTCACTTCTCGCTACCCAACTGATTTAAGCATTGAAGCTTTCTCTCCGCCGTATTTGACCTCGAAAACTCGTCCTCGTCCGCGGATTAATTGGATAAAGCACGGCAAGATGCTTTTTTATGGCAGGAAATTTTTAGTTGGAGTTGATTTTGGAGGAGGAGAAGAGTGTAATGGGAGAATTGATGTGACAATGGTGGCACCAAGTTTTACCACTCATTCATTTTCCATGAACCAGAGAGTGTTGTTTCTTGCCCTTAATGGAGTGGAGAAGAAGAGGAATGGAGGCTCTGTTATACATGCTAATGCTCCACCGACGGCGGCACTTGCTCCGCCGGGATATTACCTCTTGTTTGTTATCGCCGATGGTGTGCCAAGTAGAGCAATTTGGGTGCATCTTCACAAACGCTAGTCGCATTGGAATAATTACTTGCCTTAGTTTTTACAATCATTGTTTTCAATAATATATTGATAGCATATATGGATGGATGGAGAAATCCAGTTTTCTTCCCTGTCATTTCAGTAAGCCCAATTAAGCTCTTTGTTCTTGTTTATTTATACTCACTTTTCCACCTACAAGTTCGAGTATGATAATTTTGTTTATTTAGTATTACTCACTTTGTCATCATATAAAGGTTACGAGTTCGAGTGTGATAATTTTTTAAAATAAACTGCGATGGATGGTAGAAATGTTTATAGAGAAGCACATAGTAGACGATACTTTGACACTATGAAAAATCAATTCAAGAATGAAAGAGGGAGGGAAAAAAACGTTTGCTAAATCTGATATTGGATAAACATAAATGCAATTGAAAAGAAAAATAAATGAATTTTTTGTAGGTTAGCAATTAGCAAAATAAATGAGTTACTAAACGTTAAAAAACTTAAAATCAGCGATATTTACAAATATGACTGCAAGTGATTTTCATATATTAATCAGAGATTTTTCATATATTAATTTGATTAATAATAATATCAGTTTTATTGTTCTTAATTATTTGACATTCAATTTGATTTTCATATTCATCTCAACAGTAATGATGACATTAGTTATACTTCAAATTTAAACATAAAATTGTCGGATCTCCAATTTTCACTGAATTAACAACTATTTTTGCTCAAAATCTACTACCTAACTATCTAATCTAATCTTCTAATACTATAATTATAGAGCTACATACTCATCTACATCACCAATACACTTCTCCCAATACAATTTTTTAACTCCAATACACATCTCTCAATATATATTTTTTTTTTCGCTTTTTACATATTATCTTACTTGACACTACTTTGCACACTCCAAAATTTTCAGTGTCGCTATTCTCAAGCGTCATTATACTTGCTCTAAATCAACTTGCTTTACTTCATCCCTACTCTTCCAACCTCGCCTCATACTCTTTGAAGTTCGCCTCATCACTGTTGTGTCTAATTTTGTTCCGTATTTGTGTTTCCTATTATACACAGTGATATTGGATTGTCTCAAAGGTTCTTACAAATTGCTCCTCTCCCCAGGTTTGTGGTTGATTTCTCATTTATCTGTCTTTGTCAAGGGTGTGGGTTCTCTGTGTTATAATCGATCTCACACAATTAAGAATACACAAGCACAACAAATTAAAAAAGCAATAGAAAATTGGATACATAGATTTTTACATGGTTCGACCAGAATGTGCCTACATCCACGGAGAATCTCCTGTTTCTTTCACTATATGAAAACAACGTGTGAAGTACAAGACAAAGCTAGAGCTTATATTGGTAACACAACGAGCCACATCATAATTCAACACTCTGAGAATCCACCAGGCCATTTTTTCCCTAATGTTTGGGGGCTTGGTCATAATGGGCACTTTCGGAATGCTTGCTTCCCGCATTTTGGGCTTTTAGGTTATTGCTTCGAAAAAGCAGAGACGTCTTCGATTTTGTTACCCTTTTCAGTGTTCAGCTGAAAACACCAGTAGCTTTCATGGTCAGGTGCTATAAGTTGAGGGAGATTTAGTCGTCATTTGCCTCTAATTTTAGCACCCTGTTAATTTTTTGATCCAAACTTTCGATTTCGGGTTTATAAGTCTATGCTTGCCCTTCTTTTTTATATTGCAACTTCATCTGAAAATCGAAAAAAGATTTTACTGGCATAGATTGATCATCTTCAACGTATAACACTACAAACCTCTTTCTCCTGTTTGGGGTTAGTTTATTTCAACTGCCAAATTTGACCATGTTCATCACAGTTAGCCCTGTTTCCTACTATAAAATAGTTGAGTGTCTCTGTCAGCTGTCTTTTATTCTTCTTATGTTGTAAACCTCCATAAAGAGGGAAGATTTAATTTGAGAAAGTGGAATTTCATATAGAATTGTGAGGCTCTATGCATTAACTGAGAAGCCTGCAAGAGCATATCACTTTTTTTTATTATTATTTTTTCATTATTATCAATGAGACAACATAATGATACCAGCATGAGTTGGCATTTTTTTGGTTATTTGTCTTCCTAGATGTCTTTCAAAGACACAATAACTATATTTCAATGATGATTTTTGGTTTACATCTAACATGGGATTTTTTTTTTCAGGTGTTACATTTTTAATTGATGGATTGATTGTGGAGTCCATATGCATGTGACAAGACAATTGAGGTGAGTCGTGCTAATTTTAAGATGCATGGCTACATGAATCTTTAATGAATTCATCGTCACTGACTCTGCAATCTTATTTTTTTTATAGCAACACTCATGATGATCCTAGAAATGGGTTTTATCTATCAATTAAAATTAAAAGAGGTTTAGAGTACTAATAGATATGGAAATCCATGATCATTTTTTTCCCAGATTCTAATGCTTCAAAAAATAAAAACCTTAAGAAAATTACGATTGGCAACACAAGAATGCATTCACATAAGCTAAATATTCTTTTATAGTCGTTTAATTCATACAACAATAATGTATCAAAGTTTAGATGTTTGAATATCATTTAGGATAACTCTTAGATCATATAGCTCTGATCATCCCTTTTTATTCTCATATTACAGCTTCATCTCAGCTGATCTAACTGGACTTGCTCAGTTCTCTTCAGTGCTGCAAACTATAAATTGTGGTGGTAGGTTAGTCTGCTTGAACTACTAGCTCAAAATTTTCCTTTATTTTCCCTAATTACCTTTGTACCGTGTAACCATGAAATTGGAATAGTTCCATAGCAAGGAGCACCCTGCTTCTAATCTCAGTGCTAAGCTGCTTTCCAGCAAAATTATAATTTTTAATAACTGGGCAAGATCTTAGTGTTTAGTTTTTGTTTAACCATCCATATTTGTACATGACTTCATTTATCCTCTTTTTTTCCACAATTTACCTGCAGTTTGCAGCATCTACATATATTTGTTGTCATAATAAGCTTCCTTGGCATCCTCACTGTCAATATATATTACTGCATAAGGGTTTGTGTGCTTACATATTCTCAAGAATATTTTTATTATTGTCCATCAAAGGTTAGCTATTTTTCTCTTGCAATAAATTACATACTCTTTAGCTGCTATTTTTAAGAGCTTATTTACCATTGGCTCATTTTTTACTAAGCAACCTTCCATCAAATATATATGTCATTTGCTCTACAGTTTCCAATTTATAGTTAGTTTTTTAGTTTTCTTTTTTGGAGTGCCTCCTAGAAAATGTGTTGGTGCCAAAACTGCTTAAGACTATTATATCATTGTTAGCTCATTATCACCCTGATCTTGCTTCTCAGAATTATTATATATACCTATTATCTAATTAAGTGTTGATCAAGTTTGTAGTTATGCATAAGTTGTTATATCATGGTGTGCTTTGTTTCGTAAAACGCCCCATCATTAGCTTGAATATTTAATTTGTGTAAGTAATATATGTAGACATTTTGTGCCACACAGTTCATTCATATTAATTACTTCTCAAACATCTGTTTCACATAACTGATGAATCTATCTTTAATCATTGGTAGAATCTTTGCAATGGATGAAAGTGAATCAACTAGGGATAATAGACTGAGAGGCGAAAGGAAATAATGAATCAGAAGAGAAAGGCATCTGATCGATACACGAATGCTCCCTCATCATCTTCTTCTCCTCCGCTTGCAAAGTGTCATTTGCAAACAATGTTTGGCTTAAGTTTTTTTAATCAACAATCTCACTAAGATTGACAGCTGCTAAAAAATGCATCTATGGCGAGCTATACTTCATAGATCCAGTGTTTGGCTTAAGTTTTTACATTGACGTTTGCCTGTTTATACTGTTAAATCTGCGGTCTTTGTGAGAGAAATAGAAATAAATAATGATTATAGTGGTTCTTTCATGTACCACATGTGTTTGTTATTGGAAGTGATTATAGTAGAAGCATTAATGGGGTAGTGATGATCTGTCTTATGTGCCACTGTTGATTTAGCACAGTAGTGCTGCTAATCAAAGACGAGGTTTTAGGCCGTTGTAAATGGTGATTTTCTAAGTGATCATGTGGTTGATGACCAAATGTTTTTAACCTTTTTTCCCTTAATTTATTGATATTAAGGATGATTCAAGACAAATCAAACATAACATGAAATCGGGAGAAGATCAAGCAAGACCAGATGATCCCAGCCATAACTACAGCAGCGACATATCAGCAGAAAATAAAGAAGGAAATAATGTTAGCAAGTCATAAGGAATTATTAAAAACATGCACATGTATATATGCTAGAATCATGGATCATATACTGTAACTAGTTACCATTCTTAAAGGTTTTCTACTCTGTATATATTTGACGATACATATGTGAATAGAATGCAACAAAACTTACAAAGCTTTATCTCATAATATGGTATTAGAGGTCACTATCTCTCACGAGTCTTTGATCCAAAAATCAACCATGGCCGACACCCAAAGTTCCATCCCACCTGTTGTTACCTCTATCACCTCAGACAAAACAATGCTTTTCCTGTATGTTCTTACCACAAATACTCAAATCCATGACCAACTTACCCCATCCAACTATCCCCAATGGTGTGCTCAGTTTGACGCCATTCTAATTGGTTATGATCGTCACTGGATCTGCCAAGACAAACTCATCCTTTCCATATTTTCTCGACAGTTAGCAGCAATATCAAACCTCTTATTGCTAACTCCCACATTTCCAATGAAGCTTGGGATAAATTGAAGAAACTTTATGCAAATAAATCTCGCACTAGAGTTCTTCAACTCAAAGAAGAACTCTCCACCATCCAACGAGGAACTAGTATAGTCACAGAGTTCCTTCACTATATCGAAAAGCTTGTCGATGAACTTTCTCTTATCGATCGTTTCGTCTCCAATGATAGCATCACTCTTTATGTTCTTCAAGGCATTGGTTCGAAGTTTCGAGATATTTCAGGCCCGATTCTAAATTGGGAAACTTCATTGACGTTTGAGGAATTGCATGACCACCTTGTTGGTCATGAAACTTATCTTAGCAGGCTCAGCAATGCCTCTCAGTCTCTACTTGCATCTGCAAACTACAGCCACAAGAAGTCTTATTCGACTTCAAATTCCAATGGTTCACATCGCCGTCAATGGTCCAATGGTCCTCCTCCACGGAAGTCCTTCAGTTCCTCTCACAAATCATCGTAGGGTCAATACAGTCCACACCATTCTTCTCTAAATTCTGATAATTGCTTAGGGACCACTGGATACATAGGCAAATGCCAACTCTGTGGTGTACTGGTGTTGTTGGTCACTTCGCCAAACGTTGCTTGAAATTCATTTTCTTAGAAGCTAATGCCAATTACACATTTCATATCAAGGGTACCCTTTATGTTCCCACAATAAAAAAAAAATTACTTTCAATACATCACTTCACTAAACAAAATAATGTACTGATTGAATTTCATCCTTACCATTTTTTTTGTGTGAAGGATTTGAGAATAGGGGTGAAACTTCTACAAGGAGAATTTGAGAATGGAGTCTACACTCTACCGGCATCTTTGGCAAATCGATCACCACAACCTGAAGCAAATGTTCATGAACAAACCTCTATTGATTGGCTGGCATCGTCGTCTTGGTCATCCTTCCCAACGTACTTCTTGCTCTATTAATAAAGC
The DNA here is from genome assembly GCA_963580455.1 of Euonymus europaeus. Taxonomy (NCBI): domain Eukaryota; kingdom Viridiplantae; phylum Streptophyta; class Magnoliopsida; order Celastrales; family Celastraceae; genus Euonymus; species Euonymus europaeus. The sequence continues at coordinate 6,584,383 of OY756957.1, read as the reverse complement.
ACATCAACAACCTTTTTGTTCAAATAGTCTCACTTCTACCTTTCCTCTAGAATTACTATGTACCGATGTTTGGGGCCCTTCTCCCATCACTGGGAATGATGGGCTCTCGTTACTACCTCATTCTAGTTGATCACTACACCAAATATATATGGGTGTATCCTATGTCTCAAAAATCTGGTGTCAGCATCATTTTCCCTCAATTCAAGAATTTAGTGGAAAAACAATTTCAAAAACCCATAAAGAATCTTTATTTTGATAATGGGGGAGAATTTCTTGCTCTAAAGGATTATCTATCTCAACATGGTATTAGTCACCAAACTACTGCACCCCACACTCCACAAAAAAATAGAGTATCGGAACGTCGCCATAACCAAAACCGAAATTTCCGAATTGATTTGGTTATGAAAATTTAAAATTCATAACCGAAAAATATATATCGGATAACCAAACTGAAAAAACTGATTTTTTTAGTTCGGTTCGATTCAGATTTCGATTTTGACGATTAAAAAATATTTCATCAATCTAGTATAATTAAAAAAAATTCAAGGATAATTAAAGGACTAAAACTATTAGAAATCCAAAAGTTAAAATAATATAAATATATAAATAATGTTATTTTCAATGAAGTGAGTGAAATAGTCAAGGAGGGAAAAAGTAGGGGAGGAGATGCTATTTTAGGCCCTAATGGATAAATTAAAAATTATATTTGGGCCTAATTCTTTAATTTTTTAGCCTTAATTATTTAAATAAGTAAATATATAAAACATAATAAAATTTTATTTGGGTTTTTCGGTTAAATCTGAAACCGAATCCGAAAAAAATATTCAAAAAAACTCTAAATTATTAATCGAATTCGAAACCGTTAACCAAAAAATCAAAACCGAAACCGAAAAACCCAAATAAATGTTTGGTTGGAGAAGATAATGAGTTAAAGATGAACTTATTGAGAGAGAGAATAAAGAGGATGAATGAATTTAAAAATAAAATTTTATATATTTGATTAATGAAAAAATAATGATTAAATTCAAACGTGGGGTAAAGTCCAAAATCCAAAGCACATTAGCTCCTAGAAGCCTAGAACCGGACCTTCATATGAATCTTGGATCATGGATTGCATTTAAGGCCCATTTTATAAAAGTAAACTTCTTAATGAGCCTAAAGGGAACAAGAGTGGCTTCTTTCGCTATGAAGTCTGGACCTCTTTTTTGGTCGATGGGGCCACGCGGGTTGGCAGCTACTTTGTTTGTACCAAAGGCTCCTTTAGAACTAATACAAAGTTGAAAACGTTATTTTCATTATTTCCTTCGAAATAATGTATTCGAAGGCTCCTTAATTCATTTTTTTCTCTAAAATATTTCTTCCTTCAATACTTTAAACATAAATTTATAGAAGTACATAATTTATACACATTATATTTATAGTGTCTAATTAAGGTTCCAGCTAGGATTCATTAGGTTGTTTTCTTTTACCAAAACTAATTCAGACGTGTGGATAAGTCTGAAAATCCTCTCTCTCTCTCTCTCTCTCTCTATATATATATATATATATATATACATATATATACAAGTGTGTATCTTCCATAAGTTGGCAACGTAAAATAATTAAAGACTGCATAACTCTTTCCATTCTTTCTGTGTCATGGTCTCTTCCACGGAACTATCAATATGGTTGTTGATGACAATTTTCACAGTCAAAGTTGGGTAAGACAAAAATCAGTCTTTTTGCTACATAGTAATGAATTTTTTCCTTCTAAGAATGACAATTGACGCTACTAAAAATGGCGTCACTAGTGTTGAGATTTTTACATGAATTTTTAATTAATATTATATGTTGTTTGCAATTGCATAACTAGTTCAATTTCAAGTAAAGTGCCATAAACGTTGTTGACGACAGCGTATTCAGTGTTTAAAGGTTAATAACGCTATTTGTTTGGAATAGTTTATTCATTGCCGGCAAAAGAAAAAACAACGTTCCATCATTCAATCATGCAATTCGTCCACTGAACCATATAAATAAAAAAGAAGACGAAGCTAACAAATCGCAATCATGTTAACTGATCCTTCTTTTTCTAGTCCACATTGATGGGGCGGATGATGGACCGTCCTCACCTCTATGCACTGCCTGACTGCTGTCTTCAAGCTCATCGATGATGTTTTAAAATGAAATAGTTAAAGTATTTACCATGCGCGGAAGTCCATTTTCGTGAGACTGCAATTTCAGTAGAAGTCTACACGGTATGATAGTCAATCGGCGTGTGATTGTTGAGTACCATTGCATGTAATTGTCGATGCTCTTAGGAGACTCTCGATCCTCAACGATCTGTCAATACTGATAATCCAACTGAGAGATTCATGGTATGTTTATTATCGCTCAATCCACTTAATTACTCACGCCCTCTCCTATTCTGATCATGTAATTTGTCGTTCATAACCACGAGTCCTAGGATATGCTGGGGTCGACAAAATTATCGCGATGACTCAATCCAACCGATGAAACTCAACCGGCTTGAAGCATGAGTGGAATGACGGTCATTCACACTAGGCCACTATCCAAAATAATATCAAAAACCAGCCTTCATGCACCAAATATCTGAGAAAGCCGTGTAAATGACAATAACGCTCCCCCTCCTGAGCAAAGGCTACCAAAGTACCATACCAAGTAATCAGGTCATCATCTCATCTCAATCATGCATCCCAGATCCAGTAATAGCGGGTCCATCAATAGGCAGCCCAAGTAGCAAACCTACATCTTAGAGAGTAAACTAATTAATTTAGATTCTGTCTTAACTTTAAACTCTTTATTCCTTCGCGTACTTCAATCACTGATGCCAGAAAAATTAGGCAAAATATGGTTATTTTTCAAAGAAGTTGGGCAATGCTGGGATAAATTAATTGTGATTAGCTGGCCCAATCGATGTTGTGGAATAATATTTGTCCTGTCGTCCTCTAAGTTTCGATTTCAGCAATAAATGACCGCACAATTAGCAAAGTGAAATTCAATGTCGAACGAAATCTAAGACGAATATATATATATATATATATATAGAATTGGTATCAAAGAAGTTTATTTATTTATTTTTTTATACTAAGGAGGTGAATACCCAATAGAAACAAGGAGACCCAATAGACCGGTGTATTATACAAAAGAAGGTAACTCTCTCTTTTTTACCACTCTTATCATAATGATAATAAATTTTTCTCAAATTAGTAGCAGAAGATATTCGAAGACAAGACCTCCCACTTCCTAAACATTAGGAAGACCAACGAGGTTACCATTTGTTGGTATCAAAGAAGTTTATTTCGACATCCGATATGGTGCACACATATAAGTTTTTCATCTGGTGATAGAATAAGTTCCTAATGATAGAATAAGTCAGCTAAATTCGAGCGCGTGGTCACAAAACTATCTCATTGTGAGAATCGAATCAACATCTTATGATGGACAGTTTTGCCCCATAAATATTCAAATATACATTTTATTTTTAATAAATTACAAGTGATATACATTTAGTTTCTTCTTATATATGTGATTTTTATGGAAATGAGGATTAGAAAGGGTATATATATATATTTACACACACATACATACACACGCGCGTGTGTGTATATATAAGAAACCAAAAAGGGAAACCAAATGCAAAGTGACATTTCTTCTTTTTTCTTCTTATCGAACTCATATTGCCATAGTACATTTTCACATATGGACCTACATGAACTTCACACTTGAAGAAGAGCAGTAGAGAACCTGCCAATTGAGGCATTAATCCTAGTAAAGTTATTCATTTTGGTTGGATACACATGATATGCTATATATATATATATATATATGGTGACAATTTCTTAATAATCAACTCGATCTTCTCCATATCTCCTCAAGTTCCCTAGCAAAGGCCTTCTGTCTTTTAATAACAATGGTGATATGATCTTTGTGGTCGATTACCTTGACTCGCGCTCGGGGAATTCGTTTCTGGACATTGTAGCTACACTCAATTGGGATCAGTTCATCGTTCCTACCATGAAATATTGTGACGTCACATTTCAAGCGGTCACGGACTGTGTCTAGGTAACGGTCAAGTTTCCCGGCAGCTCCACAGATAATGTTGTGTAGGGTATGCCATGCTGCATTGTGTGTGTGGATGAAGAACCCTTCAAGCAAGTATGTCCTGATCCTGTGGCAATAGCAGATTTGCAACGCAAGATTTACATTAAGAACTACAGATATAGGTGGATACATGTCTTTGTCAATAAGAGTTAGCACCATCAATGAAACTAGTCATACTCATGGAGGTATAAGGAGGCTAATAAATGGATCGATGGAAAGAAAATTCTTTCAGATTAAATTGACTTCAGTTGACCCACGTAGTCTTTCCTTAAATAATATAATAATAATCAATTTTATGGATCTACTAATGATTTGCTTTTCTTTTGTTTTTGGTAACTGAGAACGACTTAGTACAAACTTATTTATGGGCAATCTCAAATTAAAGCAAACTCGCGCATAATAATTTCTCACATTTAAAAATTCACCATTAAATTATCATCCATTCATAAGCACATGATTTATATATGTTTTATCTTTGGAGGAGTAATTATCCATCGTCAATAAAAACATTTCACGCTTTTCTGTTCACCTATCACTTTCTGCAACAGTAGTTTTCAGCTATATATATATATATATGCGTGTGTATGTGTATATATATATATATATATATATATAGATAACTTATGTTCTCTGCTACACCCAACATATGGTTTGCCCAACTACTCACTCTTTACTAACACAAACAGAAGAATTAATGCCATGTGTAAAGTACATTATTGCTGGTCCAAGGAATTTTAGAATTCATGGACATGGAAATCTTTTCTTATGGTTACATGTGCCAAACTATGGATTAGTGGTAAAAATTACAAGTCACATAATTAATTATTTAATTACCGAAGGAATATATCAATTAATAGAAAATCTAGGGAAAAAAAAAAGAAAAAAAGTTGGATATATATAATATATACACGACATGACAAAATGGTCTTTAATGCATGGTTTAGGGTTGGTGGGGTAGAGAGGTACCTGTTTCTGGTGACAAATTTGGTAAGAAATTCCCACAACCGGTGGTTCTTGCAGATGAGCAGGCAAACTGTCCGCGAGAGATGCTCGTACCAGCAAGCAATTGATGCACAAAACGCCATCGCTGGCCAAACCCTCCGCGGAGCGATCTTTCTCATCGCATATTGTGCTGGTTGTGCACCCTTTGGCACCGGATAGTATGGCTACAATTTTTTTAAAAAATAAATAGAAAGTTATATAAAAAAACTTGTAGTTTAATGAAAATGAAATTACTTACTGGTGCTAGTAGGGTGAGGGACTTGACCGAGCCGGGGTGTTTGACGGCAAGTGCAAGGGCTAAGATGCAACCTAAAGAGTGAGCCACGATGTGAAAGGACTTAACCTTGTACGGTTCAATGACTGAACTTTCAATCATGTCCAAATGATCTTTTAATGTGTAAAAAGAGTCAATTGGCTTAGGACTTCTCCCAAACCCTAGTAAATCAATTGCGAGCAATCGATAAGTCGATTTGGCAGAACTCGAGAAGTTTGGAAACAATGTCTCTGTCCAAAATGCTGATGATGATATGAACCCATGAATGAAAAGTACATCCTCTTTAGCTTTATTAGCTGACACATTAACAATCGCAAAAAATGTCAATATCAACCTTTGGGATAGTTGAGACAAAAAAAAAAACCTATAATCTATATGATTTCTGTGAAAGAAAAAAAAGAAGAACTATTACCTTTTGGACCCTGTGCTTTGATGTAGAGGGTTTCTTTGCAAGAAGAGGACCATGAATTGCACAACTGACAATCACAATCAGACCATCTTGGAATAAATTGTGGATGTAGGGCTCCATTGATCTTCCCTTGAAGCATTTCAACAATGGTGGAGTTAACGATGACCGATCTCACCGTTCCTTTCTTGATCACCTTCTCACAATTAGCTTGTGTTGTAGTAGTACCAGAAGTACTCCTCTCCAGTTTGAGTCTCTTAAGCTCACTAGCTGTAACTCTAGAGACCTCAGACACAAGCGAAGGACGAATGTAGAGAGTATCGGAGATCTCCTCCATCTCTAACTTGCTGGAATTCATGCAAACAATCTTGGACTCACCTTGTTCGGAGACCAAGATCTTGCCACTGCTAGTAATGGCTTCTTTAGTGGGAGAACAATAACAAGGCTTCCATTCTGCTTCAATCAACAAATCCGCAACTTTGTACACATAACAGAGAACAAGATCAAGGAGGTCCAGAAAACAGAACACAATGAAGCTTACAGCCTCGTTCAATACCTTTCCAATTAAACCCATCTAGAGCAAAAAACAATTTGAGAGAGAGAGAGAGTAACAATGGCGTTTTGATCACATAGAGTTATAAAATAATGTGATTGAACACGTTGCCTATGAGACAAGGCATGAGGCAAGGCAACAGTGGTAATCAAACGTTGTTGTTGACCCCTATCAAAACAACATTGTCTTGGGTTGGAAGAAATTCTTTTGATGAACAAAATGGAAGAAAGTGTGTTGGAGAGCTACTCTCAAGACTTACAGAGAGAGAGAGAGAGAGAGAGAGAGAGAGAGAGAGAGAGAGAGAGAGAGAGAGAGGAGGGGGAGATGGGGGGAGAGAGAGAGAGAGAGAGAGAGGATTGGCACAGACAAAGTGATACAGGCAGATATACGGATTCATTGGTTCATTTAACAACAATTGCTGTTCAAGGAAATTAAAGTTAGGTGGTGGTTGAACCTCCTGGCGAAGAAGAAAAAAAAAAAACACCCCTCCACCTCAAGACTTTAGATTTCTCCCACATTTATGGCAAACTATATATATATATATATTGTGCGTGTTTGAGAAAATTAAAATTGGGGTGTTGTGGCTAAAATTAAAGTGAGTTAGGCCTAGCTAGCTACCTAGCTAACTGATTAATGTAAGTAACATATTTTTCAAACTTTGAGTGAGTGAAGGTCTTGTGTATTTATTGCTTGCTGTATTGGCCACATGACTCCCATCCTTAGGGATACAAAGCCCTAACCTCCACCGTCCACTGTGTTCTTTATAATTGTAATCCATGATATTGGTAGTAAAAAAAAGAGATCAACTAAATTGGGTTAGCTAATCCTTAATTATACAACATATCTTTGTATTAATGATTTCGCACTGTTTACAACATATTTTTGACAATGAATATGAGTGTGTGTGGTGCTATGTCAATCACTTGCATGTATTCTACGTGGCAATTTGATTTGATATGTACCATTACGCGATTAGCAACTTCTTGTGAAAACACATTGAAGTCTTTATCCATACGAAAATGCTAACGTACATAAAGTTTTTATACATCATGGTTCGAATAAGAAGTAAATATGTCACATAGATTAATCAAGGTTTAAGTGATTTTAGACTTATCATAATAATACACATTTTCATTACTCATTGAAATTAATATTAGGTCTTATATCTATTATAGAAAAAGTGATCTCAAAAATTTACCCACATCAGAAAAATACGTCCCACAATATAACTATATCAGCAAAACACAAATTTCTATAAATTTTTCCCTCTCAATAAAAGTTGAGCATCTACTTTTTCATTTTCTCATTCATTCTCTATTAAAACTATAGCAAAATCAATACTTACAAAAATTTAAGACACATATTCATCCACATCACCAAAATACATCTTTCAATATAGTCAAATCAATAAAACACATTTTTTAGTATAGTCACATCAACAAAAATACTTATTCTCACATATTATTCATTCTTCTACAAAATACCACCATTAAGGCAAATGCAACAATACATTTTTAATGGCCCAATAAATTTTAAAAAAGGGTTCCACATCTATCTCACAAAACACATCTCTCAATAGTGTCAAATCAGCAAAACACATCTCTCAATAGTGTCAAATCAGCAAAACACATCTCTCAATACTGTCACATCAACAAAACACATATTTCAATACAAAATCATTATTCAAACCAACCACTTTCTCATCCTTCATACCAACTCTCTCAAATTTACACAAAAATCAAGATTGGGTACCCACATTTATCACAAAAAATAAAGTCTCATCATCATTCATATCACCAAAACACATATCTCAATACAGACATATAAAAAAAACATGTATTACAATATAGCCACATCATCAGCCTTTTCGGCCCCTTGAAGCTTTATATGCAACTATTGCAAGCTTACTAAATACGTTAGCCTCTCAAACACACTTCTTCTTCTAAAATTAGTGTTAGGATGATCTAACACTAATTTTAGAAGAATGAAGTGTAATTGTGAATCAATTTAGTTGAGAGAAGCTTTTCGTCATGCAAGAGATCAAGGTTACACTGGTAAAACAAGTTGTGGTTATTATGAGCGTGATTCGTGTCATGGTTAGTTTTCTAGACTTATTATTAAAGGTGATTTGCTATGATGTTATGGTAACATGAAATTGTTGGTCACATTGTATCTATAATGATGTAGGACAAGTGGCGTTTGCCTTCAAGGAATATTTTGATTGGAAAGAGACTGAATTGGAAAGAAATAAGCTTAATATTGCAGCTAGAAAGAAACGGCCGTATCTTTCGATTCAGTGATACGTTTCTTTATTATAATATGTTTTCAAGGACTGTTTTAAGAGATCTAAAGGAGGAATAAACTTTCCCAGTTGAGGTTCTTTGGGACACGTTTTCATAGCTGGTTAAAAGACCTACGGGTTTAATTAATACTTTCAGTTTGTTTTTAATTAAGTTTCCTAGTTTGTTTAGAATTTCTAATTCTAGTTCAGTTAGGGTTTCTTCCATATTTTAGCTATAAATAAGTCTTCTAAAGACCACTGTAAGCACTTCAATTATTATTCAATTTATGAAAACTTTTGGTTTTGAACCAATTTTGCTTGGTGGATTCCAAGTTGATCTTAAGGTTTTACGCTTGTAATTCATTTTATCGTTTCGTGCTGCGTCATATAACCTAATGCGTGGTTCTATGAATCGATGAATAGGTTTTTGGGTCTTATTATATTGTTCTTCATACATAAAGGTTGTTTACGGTCACGAGCTTCCCAAAACTTCATGCTGACCATTGATTAAGTATGAGAGGTTAGACAAGTATGTAAACCACTCCAAAAAAACCCATCACTCATTGTGCTAATGCTAAGAATGAGTGCAAGGCTAGGATGGCAGGGCGTCTCAATGTGGATGGGAAGTGTCAAATTACTATGTTTGATGACGATCACAACTATAATTTGAGTCCTAGTCAATGTAGATTCTTTAGATGCATTAAGTAGATTAATCCACATTTGATGAGGCAATTATAAATCAATGACGGACATGACAAGTTGACTTTCTTGGAGAATGACACCAAGAATCTATTGTATGCGTCTTAGTGAAGGGGATGCAAGTGTGATATAGAGTTATTTTTTAAGAATGCAATCTAGTAATGATGGATTCTTTTCACTGATTGATTGAGATGATGATTGGTAGTTAGAATTTTTAATGTGACACTATGCTTGACATTGTAATAATCAATTTAATATTCCAATTTAGAATATCTAGGATCCACATTATGTTAGAATACAAGTTGATTTAGAGCTAAAGATCAAACAAAACTGTTATGTAACTTGCATGTAACCTACATGAGCTAACTAAGATTCCAGATAACCTGCATGTAGCCTACATAGGCATCAGGATTTTTGAAAAACATGCGTTGTGGATTTACGTGATGTGTTTTTTATGTGGTAACTGATTTTATGTAATTACTTTATTTAGTTAAGTTGATTGATTAGAAAGTTTGTTTTAGGAATGATTATTTATCCTTATTAAGATTTATCTCTTTCCTATTTTTAGAGATAATCATCTCCTTATTTTAAGGAAATATTTCCTTATCTTTTTATGGTCTTGTGTTTTAATTGATTTTAACTAATCAATTGATTTGATTTGATTTATTAGAATAAAATCAAATTGTTTTAGGAATGATTATCTCTTCTTTTAATGATTTATCTCTTTCATATTTAGAGATAATCATCTCCTTAAAGTAAGGAAACCTTTCCTTATCTTTTATGAAATTGATTCCAAGATTATGACACAATTTTTTTCCTAATTTCGTGGGTTACTATTATGCATATTTTTTAGGTCATTATCTAGGATTTTATTGGTTCCTACACATGTCATATATATTATCTTTGGTAACCAAACAACTCTAAGTCTTTTACTCGCTTATTCTGAACTGTTTCATATATTCTTGAGCGAGTTTTTGTGTTGATAAAATTCATGTATTCTTGCATTACACTTTGAGGGTATTCTTGTATGTTCTTAAAGCTTGAAGACTTCGGTGCGACTCTGAAGCATAATTGGAAGAATCTACTTGTGGTTTGGGTGTATCGAGTGAATCGAGCAAGAAACTAGTGTAAATGATGTAGATCGTACCTCAGGGACATTCTTGTAACCCTTTGTAAATAGTTGATTGCTTCAAAGGTTGATGGCTACAAACACCCGAGATTTTTTTCCTAGATTGGATTTTCCTCGTAAATATTGTGTCGCACTATTTGATATTTTAGTATCCATATTTTTTCAGTGATGGTTAAAAAACCTCTTTTGGGCAGATCCGCACAGCAGGATAGCATATTATAATGTCACATTCAAATGAACATAATAGTAAAATCTTCAAGCAACAATGTAATTGTAAGGCACAAGGCTTTTTTTTAAAAAAATTATCTAGCATGAATAATGTAATTAATCGGGCATATTTAACTGGGATTACCATGTAGAAAAACTCCTAATAATGCAACTCATTCATAGTGCATTCAGCCATAGTGAAATATACATTTGTTCACATTTAAGCAAAAGCTCATCAGAATATTCTACTATAGATTTCAGTCAGTCTATTGGACCAAACTGCTTATTTAATATTCCGGTTTGGGATCGAGAAATCGAAACTTGTCTGCCAAGCCCCTGCCCTGGGAATGACTGTTTTATGTAAGTCGCAGGATGTGCAACCGCACGATAGGGACCACTCGCCCCTTCAGAAATGGTCGAATGCCTCTACAAGGGTTCGAACTCACAACCTCCAGTTTACCGGTTAAGGCTCAATACTCTTTTTAGGACTCGGGACCATATTGTTGGGACAATATAATATACCCATCGCCAAATAGATTTCATCGTATTTTTGATTCTAACAATTGATCCTGATATTGGTAGCAATAAAAGATTAACTCAATTGGGGCAGCCAGTCCTTAATTATACAGCAAATTTTTTGTATTAATGATTTTGTACCGTTTAGAACATATTTTTTGGCAATGAAAATGAATGTGGGTGGTGCCATGTCAATTACTTATATTCTACGTGGCATTTTTTATTTGATACGTACCATTACACGATTAGAAATTTTTTTGTGAAAACAAATTGAAGTCTTTATCGAGAGTTGTGGTTCATTTGATTCGCTTAAATTGATTCAGTGAAATAATAGTCAGCAGTTTTTTTGGCTGCAATTGCACATAAGGAAGTAGGGAGTAAAATCGGTTAATTGGGTGGGTGGTATCTTAACGATTAACTTTTTTAGAGTAAAATCGTATGAATATAAAAGGTGATAGAGTTCGATTTTCACTGGGAGTAATACAATTATAACGATGCACTGAGTTTTGATCCAACTTACACTATTATTAGATAGAAAACTTTTATGTTCATGGACTGATGACTTGAGTTTAGGTCAATATTAAATGTTTAGAACATAAATTTATATGAACTCGTTTTCTGTCAAAAATAAAAATGAGTATTAAAGGATCTCACGATTTTATTGAGAAATTCTCCGCTTCCATGCCTCGAACTCTTGAGAGTTGAGTTAAGACGCTATCACTACAGACACCTTTTATGTGGTGGATTTTTTTATCTAAGGAATTATGCCTCAAGCTCTTGGACTTTAATTACGGATTTATTGGAAAATTTCCTTCCTCCATGCCTTAAACCCTTGATCTCCTTAAAGTTGAATTAATAACATCATCATTAATGCCCTTAGATTCAAAACGTAATTTATTGGGGGAAAAATCAACGTCAGGTACGATATGTGATAAAGAATCTATGACAATAATAATAATAACGAGTTTTAAAACTAAAAAATCCAATGAACTTTAGCCAGGGATGGAAAAATTTCTCTGCCTCGCACCACCCCGCCCCGATTCTTTGGTGTGTGGGGGGGGCAAAATATTTTGCCTCAAAGGCGGGGTGGGAATGGTATTTCAATTTTCCCCACCCTGTCCTGCCCCCTTAAGAAAAATATGTGTGTGTATATATATATGTAAGTATAAATGTATAATATAAATATATATATTAATATTAATGTACCATTTTTATAAATAAATTTGAAATTGTAAATATTAATTTTTACTCACCCAAAGTCTCAACTCCTTAACCCTAAGGTTTAAATCTAAACACTAAACTTAATTTATCTAAACTCTAAAGTTCTCAATCCTTATTCCTAAATTATATGCACTAAACCTAATTCACCTAAAGGTATTGTTGCAGATTGTGCATTTATGCTTATTATTTAAAATTTCTAGTTAAAAGAGTTTTGCTAAATGAGTTCATAATATGGGACGAGACACAATATACTACACCAAACGGCGGGGCGGGGAACCCCATTCCGTCCTCACCACGCCCGACTGCCATACCTAATTTTAACCGACATATTAAATTATCAGAATTAAACTTCATTACTTTTGTTTGAAATTATTTTAAATTTTTTAGTGGTCCAGAATTGTTTTGGTTTCAAATCTCATTAAAAAGGGCACGTGGCCGTGACAGATTGGATATTCAATTACATTATTAGTCCGAAGAGGCTAACTGGCTAACCACAAACAAATTAATGGAAGATTAAGAGAGATTGTCTGCTTTGGCGGCTGGAGAGGCAATAAAGCTTGTGAAAACTATTTATTAATTTAGAATAATTCAATTTATTAATAATAGTCCCATCGGTTGTTAAGGACCCGTTGGGTGTGTCGTTGTTATGAAAACTACTTATTAATTTAGTATAATTTAATTTTTAAACACTCGTGAAATTTCTTCATTTAATGCCGTTAATTTTGGATATATTTCACAATTCAAAAGGGACGCACAATTTACTTTAATGTGATATGTCGATTAAGTGTCATTTTACAAAATATTAGCCGCAATTAATGTGCAATAGGCGTTAGGCCCTAACAAATGGAATGAGGGCATGTGGTGTTCTAACCAGCTCTAAATATCTCAAGTGACACCGAGAAAGAAATAATAATTAAGGTTTTCGATAATATTAAAAATATTCTCCACTAGAAAGATGATCTATCGAACAAGTTCTTATCGAGATGTCAACCAAGGCATAGCCAGGCTGACGAATATCACCTCGGCAATCAAGATGGACATGCAAGAGGTCAAGGGTGGTCGAACAGTTAGTTACCTTTGTTAAATAGTCTCACCACTTGATAAGCAACCGAGACTCTTTTTTTGAAAATGAGGGAGTAAATCTACAAAGCAGATCATTAATGCCACAAATAAATGGACACCTAGCGCTTCTCATAACACGAGATAGCCTAGGAATTGCACATAGAAAATGAAAAGACAATTGCAAAAGAAAAAAAGCTTCTGGAAGACTTTCCTTCTTCCTCACTCAAATCAAACAAGACCATCATGAACAGGCCACATGACCCTGCTTGGCAAATATGAGTGTAAGTAGTTTTGGAGTGTTTTTAGAGTGGTTAGCGGTTACGATCGGTTTTGGGTGTTTTGAAAACACTCTAATTTGGGATATTTTCGAAACGCCTTGATTCCAGTACACTAGTTTTAGGAGTTTTAAAAAACAATCAAAACCAATATCCTTAAAATGTAAACAAATAAATTTTTTTAAAACTCATCATTTTTAGTCACTTAAAAAAAACCTCATTTCCAATCATTTTTAATCTCTCAAGCAGAGCCTAAAACATTGTCCCTTCAAACAACCGCCTTTATCATGCCAGACACCTCATTAGTCCACGCGTAATATCCATCCGCCGAAGCTCGAATTTAGCAAGACGGTGAGAAACTAGATTTGCACCACGAGGGAAATGCAACACCTTCCAAGATCTGAAGAAGGTCAAAGAATCATGGATTGTTTCAATGATACCACTCCACGGAGCTAAGTTATTCAATGTACTATAAATGACTTTGACAATTATTAGGGAATCCCCTTCTAACTCAAACTTTGTAATACCTATTATAGAAATCAATTTCAGTCCTTCCATCGCAACCATCGCCTCTGCCAAAGTTGAATCCAAGCTAATTTCTCTATTTGTAGATATAGCACAAATAAAATCCCTTTCCCAATCGCGAATAATGCACCCAAATCTTGTTTTCCCAACGTAATATTGACTGACGCATCCGAATTAATTGTCACACAATCCATTTGAGGAACATGCCAATATTGATATTGTGGTAATTGGTAAACTGAAACTAGTACCGATTACAATGGTTGTGGGAGCATAAAGTGAATCTAAATTTGGTAATCAAATATCACTAACAACAATTTTCCTAGGATGAGTATAAGAACCATCATGCATCAAAGAATTCCTTTGGGACCAAATAGCTCTAAATTGGGATGCAAGAATCGCATGTTTTGAAGGTTCGAAAACCTTGAATACATGTTTTGCATCTTTTGAATTTTACTAATACTTGAGCCATGAACACCCATAGAATCCGGACACTCCCACATATATAACATGTAGATTATCCTCTAACTGATTCTTACAAATAGAACAAGTATCATCTTCCACAATGACTTGAGATTATATAAAGTATGTAGGGAATTTTGCATTGTTTTCTAGACAAAAAAAAAATTTGTAGAATGATGTGAAGCAATGTTCTGTAAAGAGATCCACAAATCTTCCATAATTTGATAGTTAGACACACTCGGTAACTCCCTACCTTTAATCTTCAAAGCTCTATGGTAGTCACTCTGCATCCAATAAATTTCATTCTTCATCCCATTCCAAAACAAAACATCATTTTTGTGATATGAGGAAACTTGGCTCTTTAGAATTGCCTCAATAGTAACAGATTGGAAATGACCTCTAATAAACTCAATTTTCCTATCAAAGGTACACCGTCTGTTTGTCCCATATCGACTGGTGATGAGTTGTTATGCTGGTATAAAACTGTGGACTCGCTCACCTTCTATTAGGCTTTTTAGTGGGTGATACGTGAAGTCCAACTTATTTACACAATTTATTTGCCCCACATCAGCTGGTGATGAGTTGTTATGTTGGTATATAAGTGTGGGTTAGCTTTACCTCTTATTAGGCCTTTTAATGGGTGGTAGGCGAAGCCAGCTTATTAACATGGTATCGGAGTGAGACCCTGTATAATGTGTTGAATTTTTTTATGTTTCTCATGGTGGGCTGTCAAAGTTTGTCCAGCCTACACATGAATCCTTGAAGAGTCTATTGCAATTTGTGCAAAAAAAAATCATTGTTATTTCTCAATTTAATTATTTTAAAAATGATATTTAAAATAAAATAAAAAAACTTATATGATCAGTGATTTTCAATTTCAATAGAGTATGTATAGGTATCCAATAATGGTAATTTTCCTAATGGTTGTTTCCATTAATGTACGGATGCTTCGCAAATTATACACGTTATCAGATTTGATTGAAAATGATATATATCAATCCAATTAATGTGTGTGTGTATATATATGTATGTACTCTAATTTCTAGTATTACCAGGTCTCAAAAGATGACATATGATTGACATTGTCCAAATGGACCTGTTCAAACATGTTAGCTGCCCCTTGTCAGGCTCCATGCACCTCATGGTTTGGTAAATCAATCACCAACTCCTTCTTATTTAATAAATCGTCAACTAATGTTGCCAAAATTAGATTTCATCTGGAATGGACAAACTAATTATCAATTTTGGGTCAATAGTTTCCATGGTCTACTTCCTACAATTATTCCTGCCTTGTCTTGCTTTCACTTCATTTGTGTTTGGAGACTCTTTGGCTGATGCAGGTAACAATGACTATTTTTTCACTCTTTCAAAGGCTGATTCACCTCCTTATGGCATTGATTTCAAGCCTTCCGGTGGCCGTCCCACCGGAAGATTCACCAACGGCCGTACCGTCTCGGACATTGTTGGTAATTCCACCATTTTTTGGTTTTTTTTTTATATTTTTGGTGATAAATAACCCTAAATATGGATTTGCAAATTAATTTGTATGCAATGAATTCACTGGGACCCAAAATGCTAAATTTAAAAAATTTCTGGTAGCTTTTTTTTACCCAAATAGTACGACCAGAATTAGTGTTTTTTATTATTAAATAGAGAAAAAATGGAGAAAAAAAGGATATATTATTAATGCCACATCTAGTTGGATTTTAAAAAAATTTATCACTAGTGGTTGATAGAAATCATTGACTGCTTCAATTAATTTGGTTGCCGTCATTCCTTGAACTTTTGACTGCTTCAATTAATTTGGTTGCCGTCATTCCTTGAACATTTTATGGTAGTAATTAATTAAATGGCTTAATTTTCTTACCTACTTTGGTTTAATTAATTAATCAGGACAAGCTCTTGGAGCCAAATCATTTCCACCGCCATTTCTTGCACCAAACACTACTCCAGCTCATTCACTTCTCAGTGGCATTAATTATGCTTCTGGAGCTTCAGGAATCTTGGACCAAACTGGCTTCTTGTTTGTAAGCGATGTGTTAATTAAAACTATTTTTTCCTGTACAACATATACTACTTAGATTTTTTTTTTTTTTGAAGTGCAATAATACCTAGAATTGTTTCATATACAGATTGGAAGAGTCTGTTTAAGGCAACAAGTGAATTATTTTGAGCAAAGCAGAGGTTATATGGTCAAAATGATGGGAGATAATGGTACAAGAGAGTTCTTAAAGAAGGCAGTTTTCTCTCTAGCAATTGGGTCCAATGACATATTGAACTATGTCCAACCATCAATACCATTCTTTGGGCATGACAAGGTTTCTCCTAGTATGTTCCAAGAACTCATGGTGTCCAACTTGACCATACAGCTTAAGGTAACCAAATTCTACCGTAATTAGTTACATGTTTATGTCGAGACTACATTCCACATCGGTCAGACATAACAAATTCGTGTGGATTCGTGTCCCAGAGCGGATAATATCTTCAATGTGTTTGGATTAGAAATTTCAATAGTTTATCCTGAATTATTTAGGGTTGTTGTTGTTGTTAATTATGTGCAGAGACTACATGATTTAGGTGCAAGAAAGTTTGTTGTAGTAGGGATTGGACCACTAGGTTGCATACCAATAGTTCGGGCGCTAAACCTAATACCAACTGGAGATTGCTCTGTCGAGATTAACGAACTAATCCGTGGTTATAACAAGAAATTAAACAAGACTCTTCAAGGATTAAATCAAGAAATGGGACCAGAAGCCGTATTCGTAACCGCTAATCCCTACGATATCTTCCTAAGGATCGTACAAAACTATGATCAATACGGTAATTAGTATCGGTTGCCAGCAATTAAGTTAGTTAATTTCATTTCTTCAAGGTCATATGCTCATTAGTTTTATGTTTTGGCAGGATTTGAGAATGCATACAAGCCATGCTGTGGGGGGTACTTTCCATTTTTTCTATGCTTGAAAGGTGATAATGGGAACAAAAGCTCTGCAGCGTGTGAAGATCGATCTAAGTATGTATTTTGGGATGCATTTCACCCAACTGAAGCTGCTAATCTCATCATTGCAAAGGAATTACTAGATGGGGATCCAAGTGTAAGCTTCCCAATCAACATTCGTGAGCTCTACAACTACAATCCCTAAACCAATATATCGTAATTTAGGGTTTAATAAAAATTTTCATAACTACATTTTGGCTCGTTTCAACTCGGTCATACAAAGTTCAAAGTGTCAATCTAATTACAGAATGTTTGATATCGTCCAATATATATAGTCATTTAGACAGACTTTGATTCTCTTCAAACATGCGGCGATAAAAAACCGAACATTAATTTTTGCAGGGTCCAAGTACATTTTAGTGAACTCAAAGATGAATTCTAGTTATTTATGTCAGTCTCTGCGTTGCTGGAACGGCAGAACTTAATAGTTTTTTCACAGCATTTATCGGATCAGCAAGGTCAACTCTGTCTCTGTATACAGTTGTGGGACGTGGTATTTAAAGTACCCAGAACAAGGTCTCTCATATTTCCCTATTGTCTTTGTTCTTCATTCATTATATCCAGAAATATATATATATATATATATATATAGTATTGGCCCATTTAGTGTTTATAAAAAATTGGAGTCGATCTTGATCTTTGTGGATTGGGTAGGTCCAGTGGTTTAAAATCACTGGACCAGTCAAGTGCCCCAATTTTGGGCATCAATTTTTTTTTAAAAAATCAAATAAATAAATAAATGTATAGTGTATCTCGTAATGATTTTAACGGTATAGTTTTTGTTCGAAACAAAAATCAGAATCAAAGCAATCTAAAATTGAATGTTTAAATTTTAAATCTGACGGTTTAGAATATTTTTTCCGATAATTTTTATTTCGAACAAAAAATATAGCGTTAAAATCGTTACAACATACATACACTATGCATTTATCATTTTTTGAATTCTTTCAAAAAATTTGGTGCCTCAAATTGGGGCATTTGATCGGTCAGTGGTTTTAACCACTAGATTTACCCCAAATCCGATCTTTGTTATCTGCAAGACTGCAACAACTGTCATTTCTCTTTTTTAATTGCCACCTAGACACGTTCATAACTTCAATGCTTCATATCGCCTAAACCCTAAAATTCAAGAGAAAGAGATAGTCCTGCAGCTACCATAATTCGCCAAATAGTACTGATGTTTATTTATGTGAGCTTTTGTGTTATGTGCCGACTGTAGAAGGCTTGTAAGGGTCCAATTTGGGCTTCTGCTATCGAATGGCCCATTATGGGTCCATTGACTGTAATGGGTCACCAACTCAGACTTGGCCCATTTTTGTAAACTTGTAGAGTTGTAGTCTTTCGGCCTACATAGAGATTAGAAAGTAGAAACCCAGTCCAGCAATAACCCAAAAGTTGAGGCCCAATGTCTTGGCCAAACTTATGGGATGCCCAGTCAAATTGGGTTTTAAAGTATAAAACGTGGCATCAGCTTAGCCTCAGAACCTGCTACCTATCTATTATCCACTTCAGGTCTGTCACTACTGCAAGAGATTCAACAGCGTTTGCTGCTCAAATAGTCAAGGGTTGTCACTCAGTGAACCAAAATGGATGGAATCAAACGCCTCCTCCCGGTCATTACTTTGTATGGCTGCAAAAAATGCTATCGAAAAAAGAAGAGTCTTTAACATTACCAACCATAATATCATCCTTGTGGTTGTAAGGCATTGTTATGATGATGTTCTTGTTGAAATATCAGGAAATAAAGATTGAATCGTTTTGAGGCAAGGAGCAGTGTAGCACATTCATGATAGTTCTAACTCCAAGTCTTCAAGCAATCCACTTGAGAACTCCTCAACGCCTTCCATTCAACAGATGCAGCATCACCCAGAAGAGTAATATCAGATGTGGAATAGCAGAGCCGTCAGGAGAGCCAGCTCCAATGGGACAGAAAACCAAATACAATGATGGGTTTTTCGAGAAGGTATTCATGACTCTGTTTGCAAGGAAAATGGAGAAGTTTGGAGCATCTGGAGGGAAAACTAAGGTGAAGGAGAAGGGGTTGTTTGATTATGACTATGAAGCGTTTGTTGATGTGTCTAAGAGAGTCATGAAGGGAAGGTCTAGAATGCAGCAGCAGGAGGTGGTTCGAGAGGTGCTTCTCTCAATGCTCCCTCCTGGTGCCCCTGCTCAGGTGGAAATTTGATCTTGAATTTTAGTGTCTGTGATCAATTTGTGAATCTGACTAACTATTAGAGGGAATTTATCAGATTTTTATTTCTGTATGTAGTTCAGGAAACTATTTCCACCGACAAAGTGGGCTGCTGAGTTCAATGCTGCATTGACGGTGCCTTTCTTCCACTGGTTGGTTGGTCCTTCTGAGGTAAAAGCATAATGAATTGTTATTTTGCTCATAGTTCATCTTTGTCTTCTGTGCATTGTTGCAAAGGTGTAACTTACTTTTCTCTTTCAGAAATGGCTATGTTAGACCTGTTTCTAGGAATAACTGATTAATATTCAAAATGAAGGGTTACTGAATTGCAGCCAATATCATGGCTGAAGAAGAGCTTCCGTTGATGACTTCTAGAGTGAATTTAATTAATCGTGCGATTTTCGCATTTCAATTCTAATCCACTATTTTGGAGATATTATCGTCTTGATAGGCCATATGATATTTTAAAAATCAAATTCATATTGAATACTAAAAGACTCTTTACTTGTTGTTATCCGACCATGTAAATCCATGAGCTCTTGTTTGTACAATTACCATGTTTTGGTCCATTATGTTAGGCCTTTCAACTTCAAAGGAGAAAATTTTGTTCAGTTTGTGAGTCCATTTCCTTGTGATGCAAGATGGGATTTAGTACTTTTTCATTTCATTTCATTTCATATATATATATATATATATATATATATATATATATATATATATATACGTTATATGCATGTCCCAAGTTAACCTTAAATGGCAATCTGAAACTTAAATTTTCTGCTTTGTCTGATGCATTGCTGTCATTTATAATTTTATGAGAATCCATTAGGTTGTGGAAGTGGAGGTAAATGGGGTGAAGCAAAGAAGTGGAGTTCACATAAAGAAGTGCAGGTAGCAACCACTTCTAGTTCCATCTTCATATCAAATATATCAGAGAAAACGCTTCTGTTCTGCTTAAACAAACTGAGAAAAACAAGTTCGCTCTTGAAATACAATGGAAAAGTGACAAATGATATTTTTTTAATGTGCAAAGTAGACTCCATATGCTAATTATAATTGCTACAACAATTCTTTTCTTATCAAAGGTACCTGGAGAACAGTGGCTGTGTGGGAATGTGTGTGAATATGTGCAAGATACCTACTCAGGATTTCTTCACCAATGAATTTGGACTTCCTTTAACCATGAACCCTAGTATGTATGCTTCTCTTAGTTAATTCTCGTGCGACCCCAGAACCTTTGATTCGTGATTGAAACACTAATAAAAATCCTGGTCTTGCAGATTTTGAAGACATGAGTTGTGAAATGGTGTATGGCCAAGTTCCACCACAATTTGAAGAGGACCCGGTGTCTCAACAGCCTTGTTTTTCTGATATTTGTAAGTTTTGGGACTCTTGAATATGTTAACAAAGCATAGTTTCCTGATTTCTGACTACTACTGTTCATTCAAAGGTTCCATGGCAAATCCCGGAGCAAGTGTTTGTCCTAAATTACAAGCTTGAGATGATTTTCACAGTTGGGATGATAGCAGTAAGAAGCATACTCGAATACGTACCGCTATCAAGTTCATGGGTCATAGGCGCCTCATACATGTAAACTAGATATGTATTAGCTTGGAACACTGTATTACTTAGTGAATAGTAGTGTCAAAACATCCACATTGATTTTATTCTTATCTCGTCATGTAAATCCTATGCAGGTTGTTTTCTTCTCTGATATGGTGCTGTGCTGTGGGGAAATTTTATGCTTTTTGAAACTGCACTTTTGAGTCCAAACGTACCTCCATCAATGCCATAATCCCCTCTCAGAATGCTCTTTTAGCTAGGTTCCCCATGATTTATGGAGTTTTTTTTTTGATATATAACTGATAACTGATTTATGGAGTTATAGTTGGACTACATGCCAAACTTAAAACTAACGAAACTGTTTTTGCAGACTTTTTTCTAGAACCCAAAAAAATTCCTATCTGACTAAACTCAAGTGATCTACTTTCCTTTTTTAGGCTCACGAGAATCGAACTCCTTGATTTTGTCCATGACTTCTTTGTTTGCTAAACAAAAAATTTTGTGTCTGTGCAAAGTCCAAATACTTCTCCATATTCTGACATTAATTACAGTTCAATAACATGATTCCCTCGCTTGATTTATGAAGTTTTTGAAGACTTGAGCAACAATTAACAAGTGATGAAGAGTTTGATGAGACGCGAGACTTCACAGTGAGAATTTACGTCATTTTGTCTTTTTGTTTCAGGTATTTGTTTTGATTGGATTTAGGGTTTTTTTGAACGTTGCAAATTTACGCTTTTGATCCAATGACAGCATGAAACTGTCCTGTTTTATCGCTCAACGACCAACGAACTCTCCTGCTTCTTCCTTGTCTATAAATGGCAACTCGCTACCTCAACTTTGAAGCACAAAATTAGTTTTGCAATCGTTGCATTGTTCTACTTAATACACATGTTGTCCAAATGGTTGTGTCTACTGCATTTACTTTAAGAGGTTCAGATTCTGATGAGGCAGCTGTGATTGAAGAAAGAATTATGGACCAGCTGGCAAAGCGTTAGAAGCATGGGAAGCACTGAGGTTGACACGCAATGTAGTCACTTGTATTTGTTGCCTGCAGTCTTATTTTGTAATAATTTATGTTTAATGCTTTTCCTTTTAAGCCCTTTGTTTTAGGGTTTGTCTTGTTCTAGGGCTGGTATAAAAGCCTCTTAAACTCTTTTGTCGGACAGTTTTTGTATTATTGAAGATTTGTCACCAAACAGAGGCGTGAGTCTTGGATATTGTTCATCCGTTCGAGTGATAATTCGAGCAACCACCCGTTCGTGTGTTTACGAACTTGATCTTGTTGTATTTTAGTTGTAGTGTCCTACATCATTTTGGTATCAGAGCATGGCTCACGATCAGGATCGGGACTTGGAAAAGAGACTCGGTGCCTTGGAAACTCGAATGCATGAACGACTAGAAGCCGGATTGAAGGATATGCGTGACCAGCTTCGAGAAGCTATTGAACGCTTGCATCTTCCCCCACAGGTCCCACCGCCTCCTCCGCCTGATGTTTCAGATCGAGCAGCTGTTGCTGTTGCTGTTGCTGATGCATAGCGAGCAGGCCTTCCGAATAACTATGGTCGAAGAGATGAGTATGAGGGTTATAGAGTCAAGGCAGAGATTCCTATATTCAATGGGGGTCTTGATGTTGAGTCTTTCCTAGACTGGTTGAACGAAGTTGAACAATTCTTTGAGATTATGGAAATGAGTGAAGAAAGGAAAGTGGCAATAGTGGCTTACAAATTGAAAGGAGGTGCAGGTGCTTGGTGGCAAAATCTGAGAGATGAAAATTATCGTAGGCGAGCTCTTCCTGTGCAAATGTGGTCGGTGATGAAAGAGCTCTTACAGCAGAGATTCCTACCCCGTGACTATACTCAATCCCTGTACCGGCAACTTCTAGATCTGAAGCAGGATAGCCGAACAGTTCTTACTTATAATGAGGAATACTTGCGATTACAGTCACGATGTATGATACAGGAGAGTGATGATCAGCAGGTTGCTAGGTATATGCGGGGTTTGAAATATGAAGTCCAAGAACAAATGGGCGTCCAGGCCATTCATACCTTAGCTGATGCGATGGAAATGGCTCAACGAACTGAAGAACGGATTGTACGGCAACCTATTCGCACCACTCAATTTAGGCGGAATTTCAATGAAACAATCCGAGAGTCCACTGGAAATCTACGCCCAAATCAAACTATGACTAAAACTCCTCCAACTACTAATGCAACTGAATCAAAGAAGGATCAGATGAGTGGGCAAACTACTTCTAGCAATCCATATGCCAAGCCCACGGGTAACCGTTGTTTCCGATGCTGCCAACCTGGTCACAGGTCAAATGAATGTCCTGAGAGAAGACCTGTTAATGTCACCAATCTTAATGATGACGTGGGGGAATCGTCTGATCATGTAGAAGAAGAAGATGTCTATGATGATGATCTTTGTGGAGAAGACCAGGAAGAGGTTACATGTGTTGTGCAGCGAATTTTTTGTTCGCAGAAGCAAGAGGAATTTTCTCAGAGACAGCGTATATTTCAATCCCAATGTCGGGTCAATGACGTTGTTTGTTCATTAATTATTGATAGTTGCAGCTGTGAGAATTTAATTGCAGAAAGATTGGTTCGCCACCTCAAGTTTCCGGTTGAACCCCACCCCAATCCATATACCATAGGATGGATTCAAAAAGGGCCTTCCATCCAAGTTACCCAGTTGTGCAGAGTTCCAATTTCGTTGGGAAAATTCTATAAGTCTGAAGTTCTTTGTGACGTCGTGGACATGGACGCATGTCATATTTTATTAGGGAGGCCTTGGCAGTTTGATACTGATACTTTGCATAAAGGGAGGGAGAATTCTTATATGCTCCATTGGAAAGGGAAGAAAATTCGAATTGCTCCAACCAGTGGTGGTAAAAGGGCTTCTAAAGTGGAAGGTCCAGCCTTCCTTGCGATAGCTACTTCAATCAAAGAGTTTACCAGCGATGTTAAAGAGCATGGTGGTTTGTATGTTCTAGTGGCACAAGAAGGAAGCGCAACCAGTAATATGTCAGAGGAGGTCAATGGACTTTTGGAGGAGTTTAAATAGGTGACCGAAGAACCTAAACAGCTTCCTCCAATGCGGGACATTCAGCATCATATTGACTTTGTTCCTGGAGCTCGACTTCCAAATTTACCTCACTATCGCATGAGTCCAAAGGAGGGGCAGATTCTTCAGGAGAAGGTGGAAGAATTGTTACAAAAGGGCCATATTAGAGAGAGTATCAGCCCATGCGCTGTTCCAGCTCTCTTGGTTTCTAAGAAGGACGGAACTTGGCGAATGTGCGTGGATAGTCGTGCTATTAATAAAATAACTATTCAGTACAGATTCCCAATTCCGCGATTGGATGATTTACTTGATCAACTTTCTGGAGCAGTTTTGTTCTCAAAGATTGACTTGCGTAGCGGCTATCACCAAATCCGACTCAAACCAGGTGATGAATGGAAGACTGCCTTCAAGACCAAAGAGGGCCTTTACGAGTGGATGGTTATGCCATTTGGCCTTTCCAATGCTCCCAGCACTTTCATGAGACTGATGACTCAGGTTCTTAAACCCTTCCTTGGAAAGTTTGTTGTTGTTTATTTTGATGACAATTTTGTTTTTAGTCGCAGCAAGACAGAACACTTAACTCACCTCCGAAGTGTTCTACAAGTACTGAGAAGCAACACTTTATTTGTTAACCTCAAGAAGTGTACTTTTATGGCAGACAGAGTTTTATTCTTGGGATATGTTATAAGTGCCGAAGGGGTCCATGTGGATGATCAGAAAATTCAAGCGGTTCGGGATTGGCCTACACCAACCACCATCACTGAGGTGCGGAGTTTTCATGGACTCGCTACCTTTTATCGACGTTTCATTTGTAACTTTAGTAGCATTGTGGCTCCTATCACTGATTGCTTAAAGAGTACCAAAGGTGATAAGTTTGTGTGGACTTATGCAGCAGCCCAAAGTTTTCTTAAAATTAAGGAGAAGTTACCCACTGCTTCAGTTCTCGCTCTACCTAATTTTGATGAATTGTTTGAGATTGAATGTGATGCTTGCGGCACAGGGGTTGGTGGTGTGTTATCTCAAAGGGGAAGGCCTGTGGCTTATTATAGTGAGAAACTTAATGATGCTCGGCAGCGATGGTCCACATACGAACAAGAACTGTATGCTGTTTTTCGAGCTCTTAAAACATGGGAGCGATATCTGTTACCTCGGGAGTTTGTGATTTTTTCTGACCACCAGTCTCTCATTTATTTCAAAAATCAGCGGGATTTGAAGAATAAAATGCATGTACGCTGGGCTGCTTACTTTGGGCAATTTAATTATGTGATTAAACACAAGAATGGGGCTGCCAACAAAGTGGCTGATGCATTGAGCCGTAGGGCAGCTTTGCTTATCACTGTGAGCACGGAAGTAGTTGGTTTTGATGCTCTCAAAGCCTTATATGCAGAGGATGCTGATTTTGGTGAAATTTGGGAGCAACTTGCAGTCGGCAACCTATAGAAGATTTTCTTTTGCAGGATGGCCTTATTTTTAAAGGCAGTCGATTGTGAATTCCTCGCACTTCTCTTCGTGAGAAACTGATTCGCGAGCTTCATTCTGGTGGACTTGGAGGGCATTTAGGGAGAGAGAAAACAATCAGCAGTTTGGAGGAGAGGTATTTTTGGCCTCAACTTAAAAGAGATGCAGCCAAACTTGTTAAAAGATGCCCAGTTTGTCAAACCCAGAAAGGTCATGGGCAGAATGTAGGCTTATACATGCCTCTGCAGGTTCCGAATCAGCCATGGGAGGATTTATCCATGGATTTTATTTTGGGATTGCCCCGAACTCAGCGAGGAAGCGACTCAATTTTTGTGGTGGTCGATCGTTTCTCAAAGATGTCCCATTTTCTCCCTTGCCGAAACACTAGTGATGCTTCACATATTGCAAAATTATTCTTTCGCGAAGTTGTTTGCCTCCATGGCGTCCCTCGTTCCATCACTTCTGATCGTGATCCCAAATTTTTGTCTCATTTTTGGACAACTTTGTGGAAGAAATTTAGCACTGAGTTACGTTTTAGTAGCACGGCACACCCTCAGACGGATGGTCAAACTGAAGTAGTTAATCGCACCTTGGGAAATTTGTTGCGTTGTCTTTGTAGTAACAAGCATCGACAGTGGGATGTGGCCCTTGCTCAAGCTGAATTTGCGTATAACAGTGTTGTCCACCGATCAACTGGTATGTCTCCATTTTCTATTGTCTATAGGCATACTCCTGCTTTGCCCGTTGATTTGGTACAGCTGCCGATGAAAGGAGGCGCAAGCGTGGCCGCTGATGCCTTAGCTGCTGATCACATGGATGTCATTGAATTGGTCAAAAAATATTTAGAATCCACCAATGCCAAATACAAAGCTTCAGCTGATGCTCATCGTCGTCGCAAGATATTCAGTGAAGGCGACTTAGTGATGATCTATTTGCGGCCAGAACGTGGAGGACACAAGCACAAGTTAGATCAAAGAAAGTATGGTCCTTTTCGCATACTGAAACGGATCAATGACAACGCTTATGTTCTTGATTTGCCATCAACCATGAAAATGTCCAGAACTTTTAATGTTGCCGACCTATATGAGTTTGCAGATGATAAAGAACCTCTCTACCCGAACCACAACTCAGAGGCGAGTTGTTCTCAAGTGGAAGGGAATGATGAGGCAGCTGTGATTGAAGAAAGAATTATGGACCAGCTGGCAAAGCGTGAGAAGCATGGGAAGCACTGAGGTTGACACGCAATGTAGTCACTTGTATTTGTTGCCTGCAGTCTTATTTTGTAATAATTTATGTTTAATGCTTTTCCTTTTAAGCCCTTTGTTTTAGGGTTTGTCTTGTTCTAGGGCTGGTATAAAAGCCTCTTAAACTCTTTTGTCGGACAGTTTTTGTATTATTGAAGATTTGTCACCAAACAGAGGCATGAGCCTTGGATATTGTTCATCCGTTCGCGTGATAATTCGAGCAACCACCCGTTCGTGTGTTTACGAACTTGATCTTGTTGTATTTTAGTTGTAGTGTCCTACATCATTTTGGGGGGTTTATCTTCTCAAAGCAGCAACTGCTACTCCTGGAACCTTACATGTTCAAGTGAGCAAGAAAAAATAAACTCGTTTTGATCTGCAAGAAGATAGATATATAGCACGTTTGTTCTTCATGTTCCGACACTGGTACTCCAAGTTGACACAGTTCTTATTGGCTCAAGGATTCACACAATCTAAGTCAGATTACTCCTTATTCACTCAAAGGCAAGGATCTTCATTCTCTGCTTTATTAAACTACGTTGATGATATTATTGTGGCTAGTGACAGATTTGGGCATCCTCAAATTCTTTCTTGGTCTTGAAGTAGCCAGAACTACTAAGGGTATTTCTTTGTGTCAGAGAAAATATGCTTTGGATGTGCTTGCGGATGGGTTATTTAGGTTGTAAACCTGTTGCTTTTCCTATGAAAACTAACCTCAAATTATCACATACTGATCAAGATTATTTGCCAGATAATTCTGTCTACAGACGTTTGATTGGTAGATTACTATATTTGACAAACACAAGGCCAGAACTTTGCTTATCTGGTCAACAATTGAGTCAGTTCTTGGACAAACCTGCTTATAGTCATTTGACTGCTGCCTATCGTGTGTTACGATATATTGAACACAATCCAGATTAGGGACTCTTCTTCTCAGCCAGCTCCACTAGGGATGGCAACGGGGCGAGGCGCGGCCGGGTATGCTCTCCCCATCCCCGAACCCGAATTCCATCCCCGCTCCCATCCCCGAACCCGAACCCGATTTTTGGAGTTCGGGGAATCCCCGAACCCGAACCCGATGGGGACGGGTATCACCCGAACCCGAACCCATCCCCGAATCCCAAAAATACTATAATATTATACATATTTGTATTATATATACATACATGTATGTGTTAGTATGTATGTATTATATATATATATGTCAATATATATGTGTGTGTATGTTTGTCAATGTATATATATATGTATATATGTATGTCAATGTATGTATATATGTGTGTATTAATC
This sequence comes from Euonymus europaeus, assembly GCA_963580455.1. Lineage (NCBI taxonomy): Eukaryota > Viridiplantae > Streptophyta > Magnoliopsida > Celastrales > Celastraceae > Euonymus > Euonymus europaeus. The sequence continues at coordinate 6,555,863 of OY756957.1, read as the reverse complement.
TATTAGATATATGTAATATATATATGTGTGTGTATTAATCTATTAGATATATGTAATATATATATATAAATATTAAAAAAAGTTCGGGTCGGGTTCGGGGCCGGGTAAGGTATTACCATACCCTACCCGTCCCCGAGCAGTGGGGTTCGGGTGGCACCCGAACCCGACCCCGAACCCGAAATTTCGGGTCCCCAACCCGCGGGGCCCCGGACCCGCGGGGAATTTTGCCATCCCTAAGCTCCACACTACAGTTAAAAGCTTTCAGTGATGCTGACTGGGGTGGCTGTGTTGATACACGTAGATCTATTATTGACTGATGTGTTTATTTGGGTGATTAAGAAACAAACTATTGTTGCTCATTCTTCCGCTGAAGCTGAATATCGTGTTTTGGCAGTTACTATGTGTGAGTTCACTTGGCTTCAATACCTTCTTAAGAATTTTTATCTTCCACAGCAACAACCGACTCTACTTTTTTGTGACAGTAAGGTTGCCCTACACATAGCTGATAACCCAGTCTTTCATGAACATACAAAACAAATCGAAATTGATTGTCACGTGGTGCATGATAAACTACTTGCTGGGGCTATTAAGATACTACATGTTACTTCTCCAATCAAGTTGCTGATATCTTCACCAAACCTCTTGGTGTACTCCTTTCAATAATCTAGTTTGCAAGATGAATGTTTTGGATATACATCTCTTGAGGAGGCATATTATCTAATGTAATCTAGCCAGACAGTCATGCACGCGTTTCACCATGCTCCAAAGACATGAGTGTTTGTTAAAGTTTGTTAGTGACGTTATTAATTTTTTCTTTTTAAATTAAGTAAGCTTGTACATCTATATATATAGATGATTCTTGTATTGATTGGTTACCGGGAATAATAAGAAATTCAGAAATTCTTCATGGAAGTTCTTCATGTGGTTGTTCTTCATTGTTATTTGTAGATTTTTATAGATTGTGCAGGTTGGGGATCCAAACATGGTCCACATGTATAGGGAGAGGTCTGTGAAGTGTCTACAAAGTCTCCGCTCAAAACCCCAGGATCAGATGTAGCATCAGAGACAGCTGCTGCTTCTACTGTGTTCAAAGTCTGACCCTTCATATTTACCAAATTTCTTCGAACCGTTAAGGAAGTAAGCAGTCACACAAACACCCTCTTTGTTTCAATGTTTTCCCCATCTTCTGGTCCTGATAATGTTGATTGTGATTAGACAGGTATTTGAGAGCAGGCAATACCAGCCAAGACAACAAAAAGGTGGCAATGTTTATAGCAAATATGTATGAAGATGCTACTTATAATCACTAAATGATTATCTTTCATCAGGATGAGTTCCTATGGGGTGCCTCATGGATTTATAGATCTTCTCAGGACCGCTCTTACTTGGCTTACATACAGTCCAATGGTCACGTTTTGGGTACCAAAGATGATGACTACTCCTATAGTTGGGACGACAAGAGGAGTTGCCACATGTGGGTCTTTCATGATAACATCAGATAAGCTAATTGAACTGGCAAAGAAGCAGGTGTACTAAGTGCCTATCTCATGTTCACCACAGAGGCTCTACTCTCCTGACAAGATATACTGCAATAATGGTTTTCAATACCTCTACTCTGCCTCGCCCAATCCAAACTTCCACACCAAAGCAATATATAGCTTTGTGGATGATCCAAATAACTACCAGCAATCCGAGCGTGCAACATATATAAATGCACCGCCACCATTTTATGGGCGTTGTTGCTTCTTCTTTGCCTAAACAACCACAAAATTAACCACCTCTCCCATTTAGTCTTCCTTTAAGGTTTGTAATACGGAAATAGATTAATCTACAAATGCTTGTAAGCGTCAATTGGTACCCAATGACCAATGAAATAATCCTTCTTGTTCGCACAAATGTCTGCACATTTCTATTAGATTTATATTTTTTTTACAGAAAATGACATAAACTTCTACGGAGACTTCTGACAACAATGATATGATAATCTGAAATGATAAGTCGGATCAAAATTTATGACACAGATAGAAGTTCCACACTTTCCAATTATAAGATAAGTTGGGCCAAAACTGATCATAAAAATATTGTTGTGAGTTAGAATTGAAGGCATAACATTTTATTCCAAACATATTTTTCACTAAATTATCACCCAATTAGTTCTATTCAAAGTAAAATCAGCCAACTATAATCGTTTTTTATAGACAACAACCATAATGTTTTACCTAACTAAACCAGAAGCACATTGCGAGTTGTGGAATTGCTTTGCTTTCTGTCAAAGATTCCTCCAATGTCGTAATTACCGATTCGTTCCAAACGGCAGAAAAGGTCTTCAGTGGTATCGTTGCGATTATAGCAATATCTGTGCCCAGAACTGTCAATTCACATTATAATTTTATACTATCTAATTAAATCTATGAAATAGACATAGTCGGTAGGGAGATTGGAATTGTTTACAATTGTAGATTGACGAGGTCTCGCTTCTTTCTCCTTCTTCTTGGTAAGATCTGAGAGAGAGATCAATTTTTTCTGATCAATATGGCTCTCTCTTCTCGTTCTCTGCTCTTCTTTCTATGCGTTTTGATACTGTGCTCTGTTTCCATCGCGGAGATCCGGTCCGCGGAGATCCGATCCGACGAACGCCCCATAATTCCCTTCGACGAGTTCGGTTTCACTCACAGAGGACGTCTCGAGCTCAATGTCTCTCAGATCTCCCTCTCGAACCAGAACCCGGATCTCGATCGCTCAAAGCTCGGGTTCTTCCTCTGCACCCGTGACTCGTGGCTCCACGTGCTCCAGCAGCTCGAGGACGGCGAGATCGCCTGCGCTCTACAGTCCGACCTGATCAAGAGTGTTTACACCTTCAATTCCTTGAAGAAGGACCAAAAGAGCTTCACCACGGTTTATTCCATGACCGATGCCGACCAGTTCACGCTCGTCTTCACAAATTGCCTCACAGAATTGAAAGTCTCGATGGATGTGAATTCGGCCATGTACAACCTTGAAGGCAGGAGCGACCGCCGGGATTATCTCTCAGCCGGCAAAACAGTACTACCTAGGGTTTACTTTTTGTTGTCTTTGATTTATTGTGGTCTTGCTGGGCTATGGATTTACGTTTTGTACAAGAAACGCCTCACTGTTTTTAGGATTCATTTCTTTATGCTAGCTGTGGTGTTGTTAAAGGCGCTGAATCTCATTTGCGAGGCTGAAGATAAGTCGTATATTAAGCGGACTGGGAGCGCTCATGGCTGGGATGTGTTGTTCTACATATTCAGCTTTCTGAAGGGAACTACGTTGTTCACTCTTATTGTGTTGATCGGTACTGGATGGTCGTTCTTGAAGCCGTACTTGCAGGACAAGGAAAAGAAGGTGTTGATGATTGTGATTCCACTCCAGGTGGTGGCAAATATTGCGCAGGTAGTGATTGATGAGACTGGGCCGTTTGGGCATGACTGGATTGCATGGAAGCAGGTGTTCTTGCTTGTCGATGTGGTCTGTTGCTGTGCTGTTTTGTTCCCTATTGTTTGGTCTATCAAGAACCTCAGAGAGGCTGCCAGGACCGATGGCAAAGCCGCCGTGAACTTGATGAAGTTGACTTTGTTTAGGCAGTATTACATAGTGGTGATTTGCTATATTTACTTCACGAGGGTTGTTGTCTATGCACTGGAGACTATTACCTCTTATAAGTACCTTTGGACTAGTGTGGTAGCTGGGGAATTGGCTACCCTTGCCTTCTATGTGTTCACAGGGTACAAGTTTAAGCCGGAGGCCCACAACCCGTACTTTGTGATTGATGATGAGGAGGAAGAGGCAGCAGCAGAACAATTGAAGCTTGAAGACGAGTTTGAATTGTGAATTTGTGATTCATGTCAAAGAAGTTGGTGCAGTTATTGAATTCAGAAAAGTCGAGGTAGAAACCTGATGGTTACGAATGGGTGATTTTGTTAAATTCTACTGTTTTAGACATACATGTTCCATGAATTACTATGTATTTGTTGTTGAACAGTCACTCTGTTTGTTTTGGAGTTAGGAGGATAATGTAGGGACTTTCATATATGCTGTGGATTGGTTATTGCTCATGTAATTACTGATTCTATGTTTTTCTCTCTTGGAAATGAGAAGTCCTGACTCCTGATAATACATCAAATTTGAAGCATCAGAAAATAATTGTTTTATGTCTGTTGGTTTATGAAAATTAATATCCCGAAGCAAAGCCCATGCAATACTTGGTATGTATGTTAGCATGTGAGCTATATATGTTGAGGAGCAGAATTCTGTGCAGTTAGTAGTAACTTTATGGTTGTGTTTCATTTGATTTAATTTTATGCTTGGAATTTCGGATTTTCGGAATTTAAACTATTTTTGATACCTTTAATGTGCTTATTGAATGTGAAAAATCTATTTGTTACCATCATGATTCGTGAATATTATGTTGCATCGCCTTTCAAGTCATCAAGTCTTTCTTTTTTTGTTGGCTTTTCATACTTGATTGATGATAGTCATTTAAGTTATTTGCATGCACTGTGTTTGATGTCATATTTTCAGAATTGATTTTCTATTATTCAATATTCACTGAAATTCGTATCGTTTTTGTTATGTTTCCTCTTCTCCTTCTCACGTGATCATAGTTGTGCAAATGGTCTTTTCAATTTTAATGTAAGAAATTTGTTTAAAAGGAAAACAAGATAATGACGGCCCTTTTCTTGTGTTATAGACAATTGTTATGTGTCGTTCCTTGGCTGATTGGTACTTGGAGATAATGTGAGGCTGAATAGGAAACTCATGTAATTTGAAGGAAATAAAGTTCAATTTGTTGTAATGAACACTAACCCTTGATAATAATAAATAAGAATCTTATAACTAAGTTAAAATTTGTGCGGTGTATTCTGCATCCATCTCCGACATATGCAATGCTTGTCCGAATTTCCAATATTAACATGTTGAAAGCTAATTTTTCTCTCTTTTTTATGTTCTTGCTTTTGCCAATTTGCCTGTAAGCTATATTCAATCAGCATGGTTGAGATTTTCGTCAACTAAAGCAAACCTAGCTTTATGGAAGCTATCACAAATATAATTTTTTTTTTGAATGGGTCTAGCCATTGTTCTGCACATTTCCTTCCAAATATATCATGGTTTTTTTTACTTTTAAATGCAGATGCGTGTTTTTTATGGTCAATTTCTTTTGGCTTTAGGAAATTCTTGGAATACTCGCAGAATTTGTTGAGCTTTCATTAATGCTGAGAAAAGATGTTCTTTAGAAGATTTTAGCATTTTTTCCCTTTAGCTATAAGATACAAAGAATCTAGGAGATATTATCTTTAGTGCGGTGATTGTTGTGGTTGGGCAGTACTGAAAAGTGATGAAAAGAACTTTTCATTGCCCAAAAGGTCGATTCTCAGTTGATTCAATCAGATTTTTGGGAGTTGCCGGGGCTGTTGGATGGTCATCAAACTACCTGGTTTAAAAGGTATGCAAGAAACCTGCCTCATGCTATATATTAATATGTCAAGGTTTTGGTATGGTTTAAATTGATGAAGATTGGTTATGGTGTATTCATGGTTGTTTCTAGGTTTGAGACAAGATGGCCTTTGATAATGAATTTGGTAGTATTGTACTGGGATCCTACAATTACTGTGATTTATTTTGTGGATTATAGTTGATTTGTTATTGAGATGTCTAATCTAGATGTAAATTTGGAATTTCATCTGTCACACTGTTTTCATCATTGGTTGCCTTCAGCATAATTAGTTGCTATGATTTTTTTTAATCTATATGTTTTCTGATTTCTGACTAGTTTTTGTTAGTTTTGGGAATGCCCTCCTAGTCTTCTTGTATGACAAGTTCTTGGTTTGAATCGTTTGATTCAAGTCTTTACACCAGATTGTACCTATGTCATACATATCGACTTGGTCAGATTGACTGCTAATATATTATTATTATTTATCGAACGACAATGCATCACCAAATTTATAAGTTTTCCCAAGTTATATTTGTTGATTTTAGGTTGGCTTAAGGATCTTCTGATATTTTATCAAGACAATGTATGGCTTGGTCCAGTTCCATTTTGAAATCATCAGTTGTGACCATTTCAATCTTCTTGTTTGGACATTATAAATCATATGAGGTTATGAACCTTGTTTGAAATGTATTATTATTTATTTGAACTTTTATTCCTTCTTGATGATACTAGCTTTTGGCATCAATATAACAATGTCCAGGCAAAATGTGGTTTTTATGTCTATTTTTCATTTCCTTGGGCAATTTGTTTGATTGTAACTGGTTTGTGGCTGAGTTTCATTCATTGCTGCAATAATACAAACTAGTTTAAACAGAATGAATTTAGATGTCTCTGTGTCTAAAAAAAACTAGAATAGGAAGAGATCCTTGGTGATTTTATAAGTAAAGAAAATTCGATGGCTCGAGCATAAAGCTTATGAAAATACTGGGCCATTGCAATTTACGTTGCATGTTGCCAGAGGTCTTGTAGCCACCAATTTGTTGACTTTTAGGGCATTTGCTCAAACGGATACTCAGGTTTCGACACCAGGCCAGGCCCTATGTGGGTCTTTATTTTTGTGTGGTTTGGTACACAATCTGAGTCATAAGTGGTTGAGGAGTCTGAGCTCTGAGTTACTTGGCTTAAAATACGAACTTTCTTTTGGGGATAAAGCTGGCAGGAGCCAACTCGTAGACGTACCATTAATAGATTAACCCTCGTATGGCAAGTCTCTGTGGCTCAAATTTTAAACACAATCAATTCAAGCACAGGTCCAACACCTGGTGTTTTTTTCTCTCTTTGTTGATTTATTACTGTTAGGGACTTGCATCCCACATTGATTAGATGTAAATTAGCGTCTCGACTTAAGAGGGTCTTTTTTATGGATAAAATCGTGCAGCCATTAGGATAATATCTCCTTGAATTGTTTGGGTTAGATTAATTGATGCTCTCGCAGTATTAGGGCATCTACCAAGGTAAAAGGACACATGATGGTAGAATTGAGAATCGACTCTGAAGACCATGATTGAGTAAGTCGTGGTGGAGGCCCGTAGAATAGTTTATTGTAGGACTTAGACCCCTCCACTTTACTAGTCTAGGCTAGAGTGTCTTTTTCTCTTTTCTAACTTTTCAATGACTTGATTTTCTGAGAGGATACTCGGCTTCGGTTAAGCTGAGGCCTAAGTTTGATCTACTATGGTTTTTTGTCCTTTGGAATCTTATCAAAGTAAAACCAACAAACCCATCTTTTATATCTAACAAATCCCTATTTTTAGCCTAAGCAATGTGTTGATCAATCTTTTATGCTTAAACAGTCTTAGCCACTACTTATTTATTAGGAGCAGAAGAAATTTAATCAGTCAGGGAGACAGAGACAGAGATGTAGACTGATCAAAATTAAATAAGATGAGGTTGCATGTGATGGATTCAATCTTTATCAATCCACATCTTCAAGGCCAACTTCATTCACGGACCAATGGTCCTACAACCCCAATTGCTTTCTTTGACAATTAGAAAAAAAGAGGAAAGGAAGCACCAAAAGAAAAGAAAAGAAAAGAAAAGAAAAGAAAAGAAAAAGGCGTTAGTGAAAAGATGACATAGAAAAGAAGGAGAAGGAGAAGGGGAAGGAGAAGCAGCAGAACAAGAAGATATGGAGGAGGAGGAGGTGGTGATGATGATGATGGTCAGTACTACTAGTAGTAGCTCTGAGAATCCCACTTTCCCAACCTGGAAATTGTACGAGAATCCATTTTATTATTCACAACCTCATCACCATCATCATCATAAACTGAAGCACCAATATCATTGCCATAATACTGGGGCTTCTTTGTTGGATCTGACTCTCTTCAATCCTGTAATGGAGACATCTGAGGTTGACATATCTCGAGCGCAGGTCCTGGAATTGAAGGCAAAGCTCGAATATGAAAGAAAAACACGTAAAAAATTGGAGTCTTTGAACAAAAGACAGGCTAAAGAGCTTACAGAGGAGAGGAGAGCAAGAGAAGCATTGGAGAAAGTATGTCAAGAGCTTGCCAGAGAAATCACATCAGGTAAAGCAGAGATTGATCGCGTGAGGAGAGAAATTGAGGAAGAAAGAAAGATGTTAAGAGTGGCTGAAGTGTTGAGAGAAGAGAGAGTTCAAATGAAGCTCTCAGAGGCCAAGGTTTTCTTGGAAGAGAAAATACAAGAATTGGAGATTTCCAAACAACAGAGAGAACTTGACACTTTCAATTCCAAACTTGAGCAGATGAATCAAGGAGAAGAAGATTTTAAGATTCCAGGAAAGTTTACGAGGTTGGTTTTAGCTGAAAACTCTTGTGATGATGATGATCTTACAAGTGGAAAATCATCAAAAGAAGTTCAAATCAGAGAATCGCCAGAAACAGACAAGATGAATCAAGGAATAGACAACAGAGTGGCTAGAACTGCAATTCCTGCAAACAGTCTTCCAGGAAAACTCGCAAGGTTTGTTTTAACTGAAAAATCACATGATATTAACATTAGCAGCAGTGTTGCGTTATCTGCAGCAATTCAGAGAAGAACATCACCAGAACCAGAGAATCCTCACATAAAGAGAGGGATTAAAGGGTTTGTTGAATTTCCTAGAGTGGTTAGAGCAATTGGATCAAAAACTAGTAGTAACAGTAGTAGCTATTGGGGCTCAAAGCTGGAGTGTCAAAAGGCTCAATTGACGATTCTACTCAAACAAAAAAGACCCATGAGATCCAATGACCTGATCATTGGTTGAAGAATCCACTTGTTCTTTATAATGGTAATATTAATGATTTTGATTTGTTTTTGTCCCCGTTCATTTGTTTTTGGCTGAAATAGAGTAAATATATTTGTGGGTTATTGTTCTTTTGGGTTTGTAATTGTTGAAAGAGTGATGATTAAGATGCATACTGAGCTTGGTTTTGCATATGATTGTTTTGATGGATGTTGTAGGCTTTCAAATCATGAAAAGAAAAATAGAGAAAGTGTTGCTTTGGATCTGAGCAAGTGTGCTCTATAGCAGCAGTACAAAAGTGCATTTTATGATCTGTTAAAGCCTCAACCCCTGGATTTGTGAAGAAAGTGACCTATACTGCTGCACTTGCTTTCCCTTTATTGCACTAGATGGATCGTTGACTTGGCAGACAGATTTATGGAAAATATTAGAAACATATGCAATGGTATATTTTTGTTGGGAGGGGATAATGCGGCATGACTTCTTAGAAAAACCTGAATTAAGGATGATTTCATATTCCGTCAAGTGACAGTAAAAGTATTTACATTTAATATTAAGAATTTGCCTTTTTTGAAATTAGAAGCACCCATTTATTATAAGCTATGGGTCCGTTCGTTTGAGTTTATGGTACAGCTTATAAGCTTATTTACATCGGTCAACAATCACATTAATTACATATAAAAAAAATTCACGAATTTATTTTATTACCCCTATTTTCTCACATATTTATCATTTTATCTCTCAAAATATATGTGAAATTTTGGAAAAAATTACATATTTGAACTCAACGCGTAAAACTCTTTCCAACAAGACCCATATTGGATAGTTTTTATTTAATTATTAAAGTATTTTATATACCCCTAACAGTAAACTAACATCTTATACTCTATCAAAATTTACGCTCTACCGAACAGTACACAGCTTATTTCATAGCTTATACGCTATCAAAAAAAACTCTCTACCGAACGGACCCTATTAATAAGATTTTTCACAATATAATATACCGTGCACAATGCTCTCGAACTGGATGGAATTAGGAACAAACAAAATGTATGCAGACTATACCTTCACACTTTATGTGAGAGAGAGACTGTTTTCATGAATGGAACATGTGACCTAAAAGTAGAGATGGCAAAAAAATCGATTCTGGATAAGACAACATAAGGTATTGACGAAATATTTACATGTTCATATCGGGATTAGTTTGAATTTTTGAACTTGCTTAATTGATCATATCAATATTGATTTAAATCCGGACAAGTAAATCAGACAATATTCCAATTTGGGTTAGAGTATGGAAAACTAAATCAGACAATATTTTCAAATTCTTGACCTGAATCCGATTTTAAACCTAACAAAATTTTTGTATTTGGATCCAAATTTTATACATATAACTTATGTTTAAACTTGATTTAATACAAGTTGAAAAAATTCGATCATCCGAACAGAACTTAATGTTATCACTCTTACCTTTAAGTTGTACACCTGCAACTCTATCACCCAACCGACTGGATTCAAATCCAGCAACCCCAGCATGCCTTCTAAATCAACCACAGTCCGACCCGTTCCACTGTTCCAGCAACTACAGGCCTCTATTATTTCAGATTTTAAATTTAAAGCAATATCCAATTAAGTAGCTTTGATGCATTGAATTCCCTTACGAGTCAGAGTGGTGTTGGCATCATAAAGTTTTGTGCAATTCAACAGCATCAACCAGCCATCTAGTATCCTGATAAAAACAAGGGGGATTTGTAGGCCGGTACACTGTTTGAAACTTATGGGCTAATAGGACAGGCGGGAAAATCTTGTTTGTGTTTTAGATCACTAATTACTTCATTTACCCATCTGCCCCTGTATCTCTGGTTTGAAATTTAAAAACATTGTGATGCGTGCATGATATTGTACTAGTATAGTATGCTGGCGTGATATCCAAAGTCACTGATACCCATCTTGATTTTCGTGATACCCATAACTTGTGTGAAATATCATTGGTAAGTCTTCTGTGATTTTATGATTAATATATAATACTTATACGAATATGTTATGATACATCCATGTTAATTAGTTTAAGAACGTCGAGAATCTCTGTAAGAATCGTATTTGAAATTTATTATATTTTTTGAATCCATTATCATAATATGTTTTACTTTGAATACTCGATAATACATCTGTGACATCGTTATGATTTCTGTATGATTTTTTTGTGGTACCAGGGAAAAAAAGGGAAGAAGACACTATAAACATCATAGATGAGTTGCAGAAAAAGCTTACTGCATTAGAATAGAAACTGAAGCAAGTAAAGCAGAATCTCAATAATGTACACAAAAACAAAGAAAACATAGCCTCAACACTTGAACAGGAGTTGACTGAAATTGAAGTGCATGAATTAACTCAGAAGTTGAGGCATACATCCACTCTAGTGAGCAGCAACTTACTAGGATTCCTAGTAAAAGATATATCATTGACACAAGTAAAATACTTCTGTGATACATGCATGCTTAATTAAAAATACAACAGAGACACATCCATGATTCTGTATTGCTACCCTACTTCCTTGTAGGAACTAGTAAATACCAACTCTGAATCTCATATGGAGAAATAGCAACCAGAAGTTGAAGGGAGAGAGTAGATAAATGACATGCCCACATTCAATTTGGTACATTTTTTCCAAACACAAAACCATAATCATATAGTTTGAATAACAACTCCATTTCTCAACAATTTTACGAATTAAATAATGAAAATCAACATCTGAACTAAGCATAACAAGAAAGACTTGTGAAGAATTCTTAATCATCATAAATACTCCCTCCGCCATATTAAACAATGCAATTATAACAAAAAAGGCATATAAATGAATAACCAATGTATCACAAGGGTACTGCCAATGCGAAAAACTACTGGAACATACTTCCCCTTTAAAAAAACAACCTAACTTCAACAAATCACGAACCTACCAAAAACAAATTACAGTACTCCAATATTTAAAAAAACCAAAAGAACGAATGTAAGGAATGGAAAAACACAATAATCATCAACTGCAAAATCAAAAATAATCGACAGCCAACGAATGCACAAATTACCTTCTAATACAACTGCATAATCAACAATAATGTGTCGACAATAACAATCTGATACTAACTAAGCCACCAAATCCGTCGGCCAACCACGATAATGTTGCTTCGAAGACAACAAAAGAACGAACAACAACACCTCCATGAATTATCACACGATATCGACGTCGAAAAGAACATAAAATGAATGCGTAAACGCCGATGCTCTCTCTCATAGATCTGATATCTCTCTCTCAGATCCGATCTCTCTCTCTAGCTTAACAGTGGATACCTCCCGTCCAAAAAAATCTAGATATTTAGCTGTCAAGGTCAATTTTATCATTTATGAAAAATAATGAGACATACAATTACACTTTTATCCTTATTTTGACCTAATATGAAATAAGTTTTTTCCGCCTGTTTTTCTTACAAATAAGAACATTAATTTCGACTTTCTGGCAATTTTCCCTAAAAAGAAGCTAGATAGAATTGATTGTAAGAGACCCAATTATTTATGAAAGTGTTTCACTAACTTTATATTCCTTTTGACTGTTTGGTATTATGAAAACAAGTGGAATAAAACATTTGAAAAATCTTCATAAGGTAACTAATAGAAATGTCAAAAATACTTGCACCGATATTTATTTTCTTGTAAAAAATATAGCTCTTTTGATGAAGTGGATATGGAGGTTTATTAATGAGGAAGGGATGTTGTGGAGGAAAATAATCCATGAGAAATATTACTCCACGGGGCATTCTTTCATACTCCAAATACCTTACTCTCCATCCGCATCTCCTTTATGGAAAAACATACAGGCACTGGTGCATGATGAGAATGCAGTGACTAACATGATCCTCAAGGCTGGTGTGGGAGGCTCACTTGGAAATGGTGGCAAGATTAGCTTTTGGAGTGATGCATGGATAGTAGACTCTCCACTGCGTGAGTTATTTCCAAGGCTTTTTAATGTGTCTCTTCAGCAGTCCCATATAGTGAGTAATATGGGTAGTTGGGTTAATCAAGAGTGGGTCTGGGAGTTCCAATGGTGGAGGCGGCTTTTTTCATGGGAAGATACCATACTGTTAAGCTTGATGCAGCTATTATTGAATTGCGCCCTTAATGAGAACAAGCAAGACAAAATTATATGGAGGTTTACTACTGCTGGAAGCAGTTAAGTCTACGACCTCAAAAATCATGGAACTTTCGATATCCAATCAGCCTACACCTGTTCCAATTTTTTATCATCTTCTCTGGCAAGGCCTAGCACCACCCAAGGTGGAAGTTTTCTCTTGGATGCTACTGCATTAAAAAATCCCAACAAGAGGCATGCTTGCTCACAGAGGGATATTAGCCGCTGTAGAAAATTTTTGTCCTTTTTGTCATCATTCTCCGGAATCGGTAGATCATCTCTTTTGCGAATGTGCTGGTCCAGTTTCGATTTGGTATACTTTAACATGTTGGTGGGGATTATCCTGGTGTTCAACTAATGATATTGAGAACCTCTTTGAGCAATGGTGTGCTTTAGTTTGCCATGGTAGCCTTCAAAAGAAAATCTGGAAGTTGTTGTTCTTTGTTGTGGTCTGGTCCATATGGAAGGCGAGAAACGATGTGGTCTTTAGAGATAAACAAGTGGAATGGCAGGAAGTTCTATCAGTCATCTTCCTTAGATTGAATAACTGGATTTCCAACATCATCCCCTCCTCCCTTATCATAGTTTTCAACTTGCTATGTCTGCAGCTCCACTTATCTCTCTTACAAATAAGAGAAAATCAAGACCCTTCTTCAATGCTCAATGGGTACCACCTGATGTTGGTTATCTCAAATGGAACGTAGATGGCTCTTCTTTGGGGAAATCTGGACCAGCCGGTATTGGTGGGGTTTTGCGGGATGAGGCTGGTTTGGTTATGTGTACTTTTTCTTTCAATATTGGCATATGCGAATCAAACCAAGCTGAACTCATGGCCATTCAAAAGGCTCTTGAGTTATCTGCCTCCTCTCCCAACTTAATACGCACGAACCTAATTCTGGAATCCGATTCTTCGAATGCTTGTAAATGGGCTCTCAATAATGGAGATGTCCCCCGGCGGCTCAATAACAAGCACAACTCTATTTGTTCTCTCAAGTCCAAGCTTTCCTATCTAGAGATTGTGAATATCAGTAGAGAAAGCAATGAATTGGCTGATAGCAAAAGACGGTGTCCATGCTCAAATGGATCATGTAATCTGGTCTTAATCTAGGGTGGCTGTCTTTGTTGGTGTTCTCTCTTTATTTCTTCTTCTCCTTCTCCTCTGTGTCTTCTTTCTCAGGCCATCCATATTGATACCCTGCTATTACTTCCACTCTTTCTTTTTATATGATCTGGTTTTTATCAACAGAAAAAAAAAACTTCGAATTAGAAGGGTATATCCTGTCAGTTAACATATTATTACTTATATACATATATGTATAGAAATTCTACTATGAGATCTTAAAATTAGATCCTAACTTTTGAGATCACTTTCGGGTTCAAAAATTTTGAAAACATTATAGCTGTATATTGACCAATTTTACGAATCCAATGATTTTTTTTTAAAAATAAAAATCAAATTCAAGATGAAAAAGGCATAAATTTTTTATATAATTGGATATAGACTCAAAATATATGATGTTTCAATCATGATAAATTTGATTTTATTGTGAACAAAAGATATCATTGAATTTATAAAACCAATCAAAATACAATCATAATTTTAAAAATAATTTAATTTACCCCATAAGCTAGAATCTCATTTTAGGAAATATATATATAAGTTTCACTCATATATTCAGATTGTATTCATTTTAACATTTTTCTTATTTAACCGGTACAAGTCCAACAATTACAAAGAGGTCGAACCCACCATGTTGACATTCACGGTAAAGTGGCAGCTGCTATTCTTGCTATCAACCAAAAAATGGCATCTTACTTTGTTTGATTCAATTATTTGGATTGAAACACACCCATTAATGCATTCATCTAACAGAAATATATCAGAGACTAAATTAACCTTAAACAAAGCAAAAGGAAAGGGAGAGAACCACCAAATACCACCAGAAAATAACAAATGGTGGGTCAAGATAGAAACTTTGTAATTCTAAATTAAGGAGCAGAGTATTTATTGTCAATGCACAATTAGTTAATGTATCACATCATCCATATTCAGTTTTGTCCCATGTTACAACTCCCAGTGTGGACGGTGACGGTCAGCTTAATTAGTCTAACCAGCAGCGATGTACGGCTGTGATTTATCAAGTTCAGGAAGCAAAGCCTCTCTGTGTTTATATTCAACACAGATAAGAAGATAACGTTAAGAGAGATTGCTTGCATGTGTGTTGTCAGTGTTAAGAGAGAGAGAGAGAGAGAGAGAGAGAGAGAGAGAGAGAGAGAGAGAGAGAGAGAGAGAGAGAGAGGAATTTGTTTGTATTACAAAAGAGGTGCAGATGTTAGAAGCCAAGAAAACCTCATAACCCAAAATGGTGGCACCGCTAGCAACATCTTAACAGAACCCAATTACTTCACCCACCAGAACACACTTGCTCTCTCTTTATACATACATATTTATGTGTGTGTGTGTGAGTGAGTGTTTATATATATAGAGAGTAGCTCTAAGGTGGTTGTATTCTCTCCATTGATGGATGTGAAGGGAACACCAAAGAGTGGTTTTATGGGTTTCGAGAAAAGAACAGAAAGCTGTGAAAGTAGTGAACTTTGTACTGATCAGATGTCTCATCAATACTTGCATCATGATGAAACCCAGTTTTTAACATGCGATGAGAGTACTATTTGTAGTGGTAATGGTGGTGATATTTACGATGTTGTTGGTACTGGTTCTACTTCTCCTCCTCCTTCAAGGACTGCTAACCCTTTTAGCAGTTCTTCAGGTACAGTAACTCTGTTTTTTTCCCCATTCTCTTTAACCACCATTGACTTTGAGGATTTGTTTGTTCCTTGTTATTCTGTTTGTGATTATGTTGTAGGAGAAATGGCAGTAGCAGAGTATGTGAATGTGAGAGTAGTCACTTTCACAGAAGCTCAGCGGCAAGAACTTGAGAGACAGACTATAATTTACAAGTACTTGATGGCCTCTGTTCCAGTACCTTTTGAGCTCCTAATACCCATCCTCACAAAGACTACCACTTCTTCCTCAACTGTTCCTCCAAGCTCCAACTCTGCAAGTAATTGCTGAATTAATATTCTCTACTAATTACTCCATTAATCGTTAATTTTCTTCATCAAATTAAGTAACACTTTTTTCGGCTAGGCATTTCAACTAACACCAACAAGACGGATCCAGAGCCATGGAGGTGCAAGAGGACAGATGGGAAGAAATGGAGGTGCTCGAGAGACGTGGCTCCTGATCAGAAGTACTGCGAACGGCACTCTCACAAGACTCGTCCTCGTTCAAGAAAGCCTGTGGAATTGAATGCTGATGAATATTCCACAAAAAAGATCAATTTTTCTCACTATCATAATTACAATAACATGGTCTCTGCTACACCATATGACCAACCCAGGTGCGTTTTTACCAGATTAATAAATTTTTGTGATGTGGGTCTTCTTTTTTCTTTTTCTTTTTTCCCCTTCCTTGGTCTTTTTATGTGTTTGTGGTTTTGTCTGATGAAGGGGGTTGGAGTGGTTAATAAGAGAGGAGAGTAGGAGTACTCAAGAACGGCAACAAATGGATGATAATAACAATGGGTTTAACAAATTTGCTTCTTTGGGGGCAGCAGCGTTGGATCCAAACCAGGCAGTAGAGACACAGACAAGAGAGACGAGGCATTTCATTGATGAAATTGATCACAAAAACAGTTGTGGTTATGGTGGATCAGCAGAAACTGAAGGGTTTTCAATGAATAGTAGCAGTAGTGGTGGTGGTTTATGGATGAGTTGTTCTGCTCCTGGTGGACCATTAGCGGAGGCCTTGCGCCTTGGCATTGCGAGTAGCAGTAGCAACAACAGCAAGCGTTCTAATAGTGGAGATGGTGATCAATTAGGAAGCAATTCAATTAACTAATATATATACATATACACGCAAATAATTTTTCTTCTTTTCTTTGATTTTGTTTTTTCTTGTTTCTGCTTTAAGGTGAAGGCATGTAGTGTCCATTAGCCTCTCTCTCGCTCTCTCTGAACCTATGTATGGAATTAATGTTTGGAATTTTTAAGTTTCAAGTTTTAAACTACTGAAAGAAATATGTAAAGACTTGATTAAAAAAAAGTAGGTCTAATGGGCTAGGGATGCCAACGGAATTGGGGTGGATAAAAAAATTACACAATAATATTAGAGATTTATGTTCCAATCATCTTACACCAAACATCAAAACAATCCCCCAATCAGTAGATAATACTAACAATAATACCATATACTAGACATTACACATATAACTATGTATTATATACATACATATATCTACACACATATATACATGCAAAAATAACTATGTATCATATACATATATATATATATACATGCAAAAATAACTGTATATCATATACATATATATATATATATATATATACACACACATATATACATGTAAAAATGAACTCAAAGGAGTTATTGGTTTATTGATAGTCACTTTGAAACTCTGCAAGCTAGTCTTGCAATAGGTTGCAGGTTTAAGTCCCTGCAATCTTAAAATATCTTAAATATGTGTTAATATTTTTATAATATATATATATATTACATAATAATTCGGGTAGAGTTCCATACCCTACCCACCCCGAAGGTAGAATTCTTTGCATGGGTTCTGTTGCAAAAAAGAGTTAATCCCAGAGATAGACTGGCACACCTTGGTATTATTCAGCTTGCCGATAATCTTTGTCCATTTTGTTCCTCATGTGCTGAATCTATGGATCACTTATTCGGCCACTGCTTTGGGCCAAGCTCTCTATGGTACTATATAATTAATTGGTGGGGTTCATCATGGTGTCCCTCAGGAGATATTGTTTCGTTATTCTTTCATTGGATGAGCATGGTGAAGGGAGAATTTCAAAATAAAATATGGTCTATGTTTTTCTATATTAGATATCTCACATCGGTCCAAACAGGTTAAGTGAAGTGTCTTATTATTGCGGATATCTTCCCTCTAACAAGGCCTTTTAGAGGTGTGTTGGCCCGTCTTAACATGATATCGGAGCAGGTGTTGAGCTCTGTCTGCACTATTATGGGTAATACCCTTAACTCCACGGTCTTGGGTCTAGTCGGTATAAATTTCATGCAGTCTAGTTCGTGAGAGGCAGTTTTAGATATCCCACATCGGTCCAAATAGGCCAAGTGAAGTGTCTTATTATTGCGGGCACCTCCCCCTAACAAGGCCTTTTAGGGAGTGTGTTGGTCCGTATTAACATTTTATGTGGTGGTTTGGTCAATAAGAAAGGAACACAATGAAGTTGTTTTTCGTGAAAAACAAGTGAACTGGGAGATGATTCTCACAATGGTTTTTTATTAGGCCGAAGCTTTGGATATGACACTTAAAGCCAAGCTTTCCATATTTAGGCATCCAAATTCAACAATCTTCGTGCTCTATAAGGCTGTGGAGTAACCATTTCAAGTAGTCCAAGAAGAGTTCATATCTTATGGCATCCTCCAAAGTGTGTGAAGCTTAAATGGAATATTGACGGTTCTACATTGGGAAAGCCTGAGCTTGCTGGAATAGGTGGTGTTCTAATGGACAACAGTGGTGCTTTTGTTTGTATTTCCTTTTGTAGTGTTGTAATTTGTGAATTTAATGCAGCAAAGCTTAAAATAATCAAAAAAGCCGTGGAGTTGAGAGTAGAGTCAAGAGACCTTCATCAAGCTCATATAATATTAGAAACTGATTCCCTAAACAATTTTAGGTGGTGTTCTGCTGATCGAGGGGAGATGCCTTGCCAATTACATCAAATTGGGAATGCTATTGAGATTGCCAAGCCCAAACTTTCCGATCTCCAAGTTCTTCATGTTTTAAGAGAAGACAATGATGTGGCAGATTCACTAGTAAAACCAGGAGTACATAGGATTTTTGATTTTATATTATGTTTCTAATATGGATCTCTGTGGGTGTTCTTTTTGTGTGTGTTGGTATACTATGTGAGTTTTTCATTTTTAGAAGGTTCTCTCCGTGCAGGTGAGTTTTGCTTCATGTAGGTGTGTTGCTTCTTCTTCCTTGGTGTTTGTTATGCTTCTTCCTTGTTTCGTGTTCCTCTGGGGGGTGTTCTTCTGTGTGGTTTGTTCTCTTCGTGCATTTGTGGTTTTTTCGCGTGTGTTCTTCTTTCTTTTCCCTTCTTTTGGTTTGTTTTAGGCATGGCATCAAAGATGTCAACGATCCTTTTCTCCCTCACCTAGTCTTACATAAGAATACTAGAGATAGTATTTAACAATTGAAATACTCTCGAATTAATGGCAGTGTAGTGTATATCATGAGCTGCACAAGGCTAGATATTGTGTACTTTGTTTGTAAACTAAGCAGATACACAATCAATTCTAGACATTAGCATTGAAAAGTTGTATTAAGAGTATTGAGATACCTAAAAAACAAAGAATAATGTTTTGAGCTATGGTAAATACCCAACCATTTTAGAAGAATACAGTGACACCAATTGGATTGCAGATTCAGAGAAATCAAAAATAAACTATTGGCTATGTATTCATTCTTGGAAGGGCGGTTGTCTCTTGGACAAAGGCCGGTGAATAAGCAGAGTGACTTTGTCAATTCTTGGAGGACATGCCAATATGGTCAAAGCATGTGTTTGCAATTTGTATTCATTGTGATAATCAACTTGCAATTGTAAGAGCACGAAATTTAATATATAATGGTAAGTCTAGACACATTCGTCGTAGACATAATACGGTAAGGAAATTACTCTCTACTCGAATGATTTCTTTAGACTTTGTCAGGCCTAAAGAAAACTTAGCGGATTCGTTTACAAAAGGTTTGAGTAGAAAAGTGACAGATTACGCATCGAGGGGAATGGGCTTAAAAGTCTTACTTAATAAGTTATCTTGATGGAAACCTTAATAAGTTATCTTGATGGAAACCTAACCTAGCAATTGGAGATCCCATGGACTAGGTTCAATAGGAAAACATAAGTTGGAAATAATTTATATGTGAGCAGTATGAAGTTTTACTCTATCCTAGAAGCATGTTAAGGTTAAGTTATGTTTTTAATGATTCATATATCTTGTAAATAGAAAATTGGAGTATTAGAGAATAATCTTGATAGGACATTACCTATATGAGTGAAGAGTAAGGCTGGCTCTATGGAAATATTTAAAAGACAATATTTTTTAAAGTACTCACTGAACCCAAAATATTCATGGTCGAAACAATGAACACACTCGAAAACCAATTATGAATTGGATTAGTGCTTTGTGAGGTTTATTGACTAGATTTACATAAACAACTAGCAGTTCAAGGTATCAGTCCACTGACTAAGTAAGTCCAATAGACTTTAATTAGGGAAGATTCAAAGTCAAAATCAACCTATCTCGATGAAGTATTGGTCCTACTACACTCTTAAACAAATTTTAGTGTCCAAATTGTCGTTTGTTTCCATTCAATGTGGGGGATTGTTGAAAAATTGGTGATCGACCACTATTTGATCAAGAATTAATGGCAATTAATTAAGTGTCAAGTCGGCCCCAGGCTTGAGCTTGGGCTTTCGCTTACGCATCCCACTTGAGCTTATCATTTTGCACTGGCCCATTTCTCAAGTTCATTGAATGTAAACAAAAGATCAGTTCAAACTTCTGTTGAGTTACACCCAAAAAATATGGGTTGTTTCCAAAAATCTACTTCCCAACTTCACAGCATCACAATCTACAAATGCCAAAAGGTGTCGAATAAAGAGTAGAGACCAACTTGTTCAACGTTGATGCCTATACGATCAAAGAGAGATAGAGGATTGTGGACATCAATCGTTGAAGCTTGAAGAGTTAGAACGGGCTGTCGACACCGCCAGTTTCTATATCTGTCGATCGATGAAGTTTGTGGGGGTTAGGCAAAAGTTGAAGACAACACATCTAGGTCTTTTTGGACGATAAAAGCAGAAGACAAAGGCAAGGTTTATGCTCTGAAAGACCATCAGAACGTAGCGAATAGGCAAAAACGACATCGTTTTCTACTACCCGACAAAACACCACGCGCACGACTATGTTGGAACAATAACTACTTGCCATTGGGAGGCTTGAATTCTTTTGATTTTATATATAGGTATTGATATCAATATATTTGCATACATACATATATATATAGGGAAATTATCTTATTTGCATGTAAAATGTGTACCTAATATTTTGCAGTGCAATACTGTTTTTAAAAAACTTTAAAAAATTTAATTTTATATTTGATCGGTTATGCGAAACTAATGATATTTTTTTTGTTCGAAATAAAAATCAAATGCAATTCAAAAAGTGAATGAAATATTTTGTATTTTATAAAATTGGGCCAGGCTTCGAGCTCGCTCCCAGAAATCGAGCCCATGTCTGATGAAATTTCCGTCCTGGGCCTAAAGCACAAGCAAAACAAATGAGGCAACCTCATTAATGATTAATGGCACAGACATACATTAAGAGATTTATCCAAATCTGCAAATTAAGAGAAATAATTTGGGCATCAAATCACAGACCGATTGATTTCATCACGTCTTCTTGTCTCATACCGTGGAGTCATGCTCTTACTTTTACACAGTGGACAACCTGTCGCTGAATTGACAATGGCATCCTCACATTATATCAAATTTTCAGCTTAATGCCCTCCCTCTAAAAATTAAATTATTTAAGTTTGCAAAAATAAATTAACTTCCAAGTTCTAGATTGCGACAATTGTCAAATAAGTGATAGTTTTAAAACTTATATGCCGGCACCTATGTTAACTTATAAATGAGCGGGAGAGCTTTGCGTTTTTAATGAGATCCTTTTGATTCGATCAAGATTTAGTCAGAGTGAAATTAACCGTAAAAGATTATGGAACGTATTTTCTTAAATAGAGAAACATTTACACTAGTACATTCACTATTGGTGCTTTTCGTAAAGAAGAAGATCCTGCCTAATTTTTTTTCTATAAAAAGAAAAAGATGTGGACGCAGACCAAGAGGCTAGGGGGCATTATGGGAAAGCAAAGAGTTGTCCCGACTTTCTCAGTATTTTAATGGTATTTCTCGTTTCGGGTTGCCCAATCTTCGAGTGATTTTTGATTTGGATGAGGAAGCAAAGCACAAGCAAAACGATATCCTATCCTCAATTTTTCATGTTAGCTTAGACTCGGTGATTATTTGAAGGTTGTATTAATTATACGGTAATACTAGTCATACATAGGATTTCGTATCCATAATCTACATAATACACATGGCATTTTAGGCAAAGTAGTCAGAGTTTTTAAACTTTCAACTTTCAAAAAATGGTAATTATTACACTTTCAACCGTGGTATGGTAACTCTAGTTACCGGCACATTTTCCAACCAAAAAGGAACTCAGCTTCAAAAAGTCTCGCCAGAAGAGCATTACACTCCAAAAGCGCATATCGGAAGTTTTGGAAAATCTTCTGTTTTGAACGGATTGTCTCTCCGACAGCGGTTGCTATTCTCGGCGGGAACAAATTAATCGGTTTTGACTAGGAGTCAGCGTCAGTTGAGGTGGAATTGCAGCAAAGGTACATTGTATTAAGCTCTGTGGTGTTTACTAATGATTTTGTTGATTCTATACCTATGTTTCTGTGAGGACAGTTAGAGGTTTACATCAAATGTGTAAAACACTGTGGTATTGCAATGTGAATACTACACTGCGATGTTTGATTACATTGTAATCCCTTATTATGGTGTGTTTCTTTAACGTATGTATTTACCAGTTTGATGATGGAGAATCAGTCTCTTGTTTTAATAGTTAAAATGTTGGGTGGTGTGATTTTGGATGGCAGACCTAAGTACATTCAATGTTTTAGGATGATGTTTATTGGGATGCACTCTCATGTCTTGAGAACAATGTGTTGGTTATAACATTGTGAAAAGATTTCTGAGTTGCAGAGTTTGACAATTTCATTGTGCTTATTTGATTTTGTTAAATGAGAATTTAATTACATTGTAATTGATTTGAAGTAGAAAAAACATATGAATGTCTCTATCTACATTGGTTACTTTCGTTAGTGATGGATTTGGGTACCCTTGGGTTGATTTTAATTATATGTTGATTTTTTATAGGAAGATAATACACAGTTCTATAGGCATTGTGGATTTCTAGGAAGGCATTGTCTTTATTTTTGTTAACAACATTGTGTTATTTGATATTACAATGTGTTATTGTGACATTTTGGAAATTGAACTTTGATTTGGATGTGGTTTTTTTCTCAAGGGTTTTAAATGTATATATTTACATTGTGCATATACGTGGTTGATGGATTTGGGTTCGGATGGGTTGAATTGATAGAAAATTTGGATTTTGATCCTAAATTAATACACAAGTCCATTGACAGTCTTATTTTTGATGATGATATTGTGTTTATTCTGGGTTTGCTGCATTGTCATTTATTAGCATTACATTGTGGTTATCTGAACTTTTTGGTTTGAAATTTGATTGCAATGGTAGTGGTTAGCAACCTCTCAAGGTTTAAGCATGTCTATATTTACATTGATTACTTAATTGCTGGATGGTTTTGGGGTCGGTTGATTTCAATGTAGCTGCTTTTTTTACCATGCCAAGTCAATGCACAACTGTAATGGCAGTGTGGAGATTGTATGATGACATTGTCCCTTGCTAACTAGTGCGTTGGATGTTTATGATGTTATTACATTGGGATATAATATATTACAGTGTCTTTGTGCGATGTACTACTGGATGCTGCATTGGAGAACTTTTTATTGTTATGGTACTAAAGTTTTTAATGTGGAAAACCATAATTGCAGATGGCCAAAGGCAGTGCTACTCCATCTAAAAAGCGTACAAGATCTTCATCAAAGATTAAAACTAAGTTGGCAAAAAAAGTGGGGAAGAAGCTGAACGAAATGCAATTCAAATCTAATTTGGGAGCTATCAAGATAGTGTTAGAAAGTCTGAACTTGACAGAGAAGCATAAGGCATGTTTTAAGAAAACTCCATTTTGTATGTTATGGGAGAATTTGATTAATGAAGATCACAAAGACATGAAGACAAAAAAGAATGAGAACTTCATATGCGACATCATTAGATCGTATGATGGACGCAAGGGTTCCTCCACCTGAACCTCATATATACTCTCAACTGACTCTATTAGATTCAGCATTGTCCCTCTACAAAAAATAATGAAAACATTAATAGTACCAAAAACCACAAAGCAATGTCACCAACCCAATAACCCTACGAAAATATTTGAATGCAATGTAATAAATTATTCAGTGACAAAACGCAAATGCCATAAGGCTCTGAAAAATACATGAATGCAATGGAATAAATTATTCAGTGACAAAACGCAATGCCATAATGCTCTGGAAAATACATGAATGCAATGGAATAAATTATTCAGTGACAAAACACAATGTCGTAAGGCTCTGGAAAATACATAAATGCAATGGAATAAATTATTCAAATTTGTGAAACAAATGTAATTTCGCTAACAAGTAACACTACCAATCAATTACATTCAGGTTTATAAAAGAAATTCTTAATAAACTCAAAATACCAATGGAATAAACATGTAAAAATAAATGACAAAACACAATGGCATAAGGATCTGGAAAAAACATTTGTACAATAGAAAAAAAATATACATTGCAAACACAGTCTTACTGTTACCTTGGAGTACAACCTCAATTTAACTGAAAGTAAAATCATAACGAAATGCTTCCCCCAACGAAATTAATTACATTGCGACATTTAATTACTTAAACACAAACAATTGCATTGTCATTAAATTGAATAAACCCTATCAGGTGTTCAGACAACATAAATGAAGAATCGATTCCCTCACAGCATAAACAAAAACCCATGAAATCCCACCTTAATATTCGAACAACTATAACAAATCGAAACCCAATACTTCATACAAAAATCTCGAAACCGACACCCAACACAAGCCATATTGGAGAATATCAAGAGAAAAACTTCAAGCTAAAAACACAAATAAGAACACAGAAAATTCATAAAACCAGCCAGAAATCATCGATCGACACCCATATACACACCTTGACAAAGACGACTCTGACTCAATTGCAAATCCTTCCATTCCTGCCATTTGTTAAACCACTTGAAGCTCAAATATGAAAACAAATGAAAAATGAGACTTCAAACAGTTGATATGACACTAACTAGGAGAGAGAAATTTTTGAGTTAAGACAAACAAAAATAGAAGCGGAAATATCAATGTGAATATGCAAAAACTAGGGCAATTAGAAGAAGACAAAAAAATTAGTCTTCCAAAATGTCTAGCTGGCATGCACAATCAGCAAGCCAGCCACGTAGGCTATGTACGTTATGGATACCGATTATTATGTACCTTTAGCATTTCCCTTAATTATATTGTTTGGTCTGTTCAAGGGAAAATGGGTTTACCTGTCTTCTCTTTGTGACGCTCAAAAAGCGCTTAAAGGTTGGAGCTTTCTTAAAGCTGCAGCGTACATGCGTGTGTTACTGAAATGGGTATGAGTAGACCTCAGAAGCCCAGCAATGGAGTTTCCACCGGATGGGTTTCGCTCTTCTGCATTGCCAGCTTCTTCTTGGGTGTTCTTGTTGTCAATAGGTTGTCTCTCTTGTAGTCTCGTTCTTTTTAGTAAACTTGCTGCCAAGATCTTTGTTTTGAAGTATCAGGCTCAAGATTCATTCTTCTGTTTTAGCCTAATAATGCTCACGTTTTTGCAATTAGAACTTTTAATAGCTTTGCTGTTACTTCTTTTTCTCTTTCCTTTTTCTGAATTATAGAGGATTTAAGATCTTCTGATACAGAGAAGTGTGCAGAATTCTATTCCTTAATTTAAATTAGGCTGTTTTTGAATTAGGTTATCATGTCCCTCTAATTTGGCCGACGACACTGATGCGTGTAGCGGCGAATGCAAGCAATAGCTGCGTTGAGAGCTAAGTTCACTTGATTTGGGTGGTTTATGGATTTAAGTCGCTATGAACGTTGAGACTTCTGTTTGGCTTTTCGCTATTAGTGGGGTGATACGGCTATACTTTGGAGGGTTCAAAGCAAATGTGGTTGCACTAGTTTAAGCAAGATACGACTGGAAATGGAACTTCTGTTTTTAGATTTTCGTGTATCTTGAGATTGATTTTGGTAGTTATTTAATCTGTTCACTTAGATGAACTCCTAATTCTGTCATGACACTAAGTCACATCTATGATTTTTATCATTATTTTACTGTTTTTCTTCTTGCAGTTTGAGTTCAAAAAGCATCCTGTTCAGCAATTTGATTCTCAAGACTATCCTACTTATTCTTTGAAGATTTTTGGAGCATTTATTATTTATAAGATGGTCATGGAGTGACTGTGTGATACAGCATTTTGAATTAGACACTAGATTATGACATTCTCTTAAGACGGCAATAGTTATTTATGATATAGTAGCTGAATATCAAAATTCATAGACATCTATAGTCCTTTTTTTTCTTCCCTCAGACACCATCTTCAATATTGGATGAAAGCTACCACCTTTTAAGAATTAAAAGTGAATTCATGCTACTTGATTAGTGAAGTAGAAGTCTTCATGAGTGAAGTCGAGCTATTAATTAATGAAAGAGAGAAGTATAAGTCAGGAAGAAGGAGAGAATCTGTGTTTTTGTTTTCATTATGCCCGTTGCCCACATGCTGAACTAAATCATTGATGTAGCACTGGAGATTGAAGGATCGTAGCCGCAGTTAATTTTATGTTATGGGTTAATTTGCTGTCAATTATTAATTGTTTTGTCAAGTTGATATTGTTTTTAGTTTGCATGAACTGAAGCCTATATAAAAGGCCTCCAAACGTCAGACTTGGAATTATTATTCCGGTTTTTATAAAACTTCTCCCTTTGGTTGCGAACAAACTCTGGTGGACTCCAGGTTTCTGATCTCAGGGATTTACGCTTGTAATCCCTCTCGGCTTTGTGCTGCGTCAATCATTCTTCTTTCTTTCTCTCTTCTGTAAGCACATTAGAGCTTTGACTTCGATTAGTTTTAACTTTTAACATGCCATGAGCTCAGTGTTTACCTTTTCTTGCAGCAATTTGCATAAGATTTATGAATTTCCCTTCATTTGCAGTTTAATCAACACTGTCATTGACATTGGCTATTGCTTGATTATAATTACATTCAGCTTGTGATTGAGCATTCGCTGAGGTGGCGATTTATCTCTATTTTCTAGGTTGTGGGCTATTCCCAATCCAGCTGATGTGGATGAAGAGGTTTCATATGCAGATAAACATAAAACAGATGCTTCTCATCCCATATTAAATTGCGAGAAGAAGGCAAGTTGAAAGAAGAAAATTTTCAAAGTTTTATCGCTCTAAGTGATATATTTATTGTTTGTATCAACGCAGGAGGTTCCTGTCCAGGCTGGGGACATCCTTTCTCAAGTTTCACAAACTCGTGACGTAATTATGTAGGCATCTAGACCATGCATATAACTTTCTTCTTTTACTTCCAACAGAATTCTCCAAACAAGAAATTGCCGACTTTTATAATTTGTGGTGATTTGATAATAAATGTGAGAAATTATTCAGGACATTGGACAAAACAATCTCGTCACTGGAGATGCAGCTAGCTGCATCTAGGGCTTCCAAAGGCAATGATGAAGAGGGATCTCACATGGTTATGAAATTAGGAACCAAGGACAATAAAGAGCGCCAAAAAATGTTCTTTGTTATGGGAATCATTACCGCCTTCAGCAGTAAAAACCGTAGGGACTCAATCAGGCAAACTTGGATGCCCAAAGGTTTAAAATAAAAAGAATTGTTCTGATCTGTACTTAACATTTTTGGCCGCAAAAGTGTCACATTTCTAATCCTTGTAATTTGCTTTCCTTGTAGGAGAGGAGTTGAGGAAGTTAAAGAAAGAGAAGGGAATCATAATTCGGTTTGTTATAGGATACAGGTAGGTATTAAATTTCTAGCGTGGAGCACACAGTTAACCTGTGGCAAAATGGCAGTTCAGGTGACTCGTCATAAATCAAATTTTCTGGTTTTCAGTGCTAGCCCCAGTGGTGTTCTGGATCGTGCTATCAATGCAGAAGATGAGCAACATAAGGATTTTTTGAGATTGGTATGTTTAATGTTTTTCTCTAATTTGCCTCTAATTAAATAGGCCTATAAGGGAGCAAACTTGATTTCAGAAGTTTATTTCTTCTCAAATAAGAACATCCTTTTGTTGGATGATAAGCTGATAACTGAAGCAACCATAGATATGATGGGCAATCTTTTTGTAAGGACTTCATCTTGATGTTTTTTCCCAAAAATTGTTTCTTTTTTGTTGCAGAATCACGTAGAAGGATATCATGAACTGTCAACAAAAACCCAGTTATACTTTTCTACTGCTGTTGCTAAGTGGGATGCCGACTTTTATATCAAAGTTGATGATGATGTTCATGTAAATCTTGGTTAGTGTGTCTCCACACCAGCAAGTCAGTGAATATAATTGATTTCAAGAACTGGGTTCATTTGAATTTTTGACAGGTATGGTTGGTTCGACTTTGGCTCGCCATAGATTAAGATCTCGTGTTTATATTGGTTGTATGAAGTCTGGACCTGTCCTCTCACAGAAGTAAGTCATTTTTATTGAAGTTTAATTATGCCTATTATTGGACACAGAGAGATAACTTCTTGCCATTTTATGCACAGAGGGGTCAAATACCATGAGCCAGAATATTGGAAATTTGGTGAGGATGGAAACAAGTATTTGAGGCATGCATCTGGGCAAATTTATGCAATCTCCAAGGATTTGGCCACCTATATTTCAGTAAATAAGTAAAGCCCTCGTTTTCCTGTATGAATCTTGTTGTAGATTATACCTTTGAAGTGCTAATTACGGATATCTTTCTCCAAAGGCACATACTGCATAGATATGCAAATGAAGATGTCTCTCTGGGTTCTTGGTTCATTGGACTCGATGTTGAGCATATTGACGATCGAAGTCTCTGCTGTGGGACTGCCTCTGGTAAGATACTGAGATGTTTGTCGATATCTATTAGGTTTGTTAAGGTTGATGGGGTCAATTTTTCAGTTTGTTTCAGTCATTGGAACAGAAAATCACCTTTTCCATATACCACTACAAGTTTTTCGAGCCTTAGTAGCATCTGTTATAGTCACATTAGTCAAAGTAATACTAGGTACAATTGCATGAACTGAACTGCACCGCCTTAATCGGGTTCTGTTCTATCTCTAGAGGGAAGCTTTCGCTGACCAAAAAGTCCGCATTTATGTTGACTGGTCTCTGATAGTCAATAGAAGTTATCTTTAACTAATGACGATGAAATTCTGTTAACAGATTGTGAATGGAAGGTTCAAGCCGGGAATCCCTGCTCTGCATCATTTGATTGGAGCTGCAGTGGCATTTGCAAGTCAGTGGAGAGGATGGAGGAGGTGCATGAACGCTGTGGTGAGGGTGATGGTGCTATCTGGCATACCAGTTTTTAGAACTCTACCATCTCTTCTTGTAATCAAAATTGTGGTTGATTAGACAATTGAAAATACCATCTGCCCGATTTTTGTTTATTCATGCCTGGGACAGTTGGGTGATTATTGAATTAATTTATGCACATAAGAATTTTTCCTGTCTCAAAAATGGCAAAAAATGTGTCATCTTGAACTATGGTTACTTTTTTTTTATTTTTTATGGCAAGGTTTATAGTACACTGGTTCATACTTCATAGTTTCTTTGTCGACGACAGTCTTAGTCTTGGTTATGGGTAAAGAAGATTGGTCAAATTGTTAGGATTTTGATTAAAAGGTTGGACGAGTTTTTTTTATAAAAAGAATCCTATTTTGAGGAAATAAGTTTTTAAGTTGGTTTTTAGTTAAAAATGTTATTGATATCATATTTGTAATTAGAAACATTTTGGGGAGCGAGACTTGGCTCTTTTATAAAATATAAATACTAGGAGTTTATCAAGGTTTATGTGTGGTGCAAAAGATAGAGAAAATTAGATATTTGTGGTTGTATAAATTTTCTACATTCAGTAATTTTTTCTTAGTTGTCTTTTGATAACATCCATGATCTTTCTCTGAATTTATAGTTTTTCACGTTAAATACTTGTATTGTGATTGTTATATTTTTCTATTTCAATTTTTCATATTGTCGTGTGATATTTGTGTAAGAGGAATCTGATAATTTTCCCTACACAAATAAGATGATTGATTATATAAAAATATCCTCCGATAAAATGAGACACGTGACACGAGGATGCTAGGTCACTACTTGAACTATCAATTAGTGGTTATCTAACAAACTCAAATCAAGCTGTCAAGTCGGGCAACTACGAGCATGTACAATGAGATTTTTTAGAATGGTACTGGACAATGTATGAGAATGCGTATTTTTACTGATATAGTTGTATTGAGGGAAAAAAAAATGTTTTTGTGATGCGACTTGAATTTTTGTAAAGATAAGAGATCTACCATTGATTTTGGTGTAATTTTGTTAGCGAATGGATAAATGACACTTGATATTTAGAGGTTTTGTTAATGAAAAAAGAGAAAAATGTATATGAGTTTATATTTTACTGATGTTGTTATATTAAAATACGTGTTTTGATAATATAAATGAGTTTGTGGCTTAATTTTTATATAATAAAAGTGATGCCCAATTAAAAAAATGAAAAATTTGGAGAATATTGTACGGTACCATTAGAGTTGCTCTAAGAGAGTCTCAATTGAGTGTCACCGCCTGAGAAGAGGAGACGCCTCGATACGAACCAAGGTGAATAGCCTATGTAATCCTAGGTGATTGAAGACCCATGAGAGCCGAAGATCACAAAAGCATTCGGGGAAGATTCACCCGATTGATAATCCTCTTGAAATTCCCCTCCAAAGATCTCGTGCCAACTCACACAAAATGAAGCCTCCAAACAAGCTACCCGGTTCATAACACTTCACTTTCAATTACTATCAAGTAAGATCTCTTACCGAGCATACCTACCTCACTTTTGAGATAATAGTGCTCAATTTCAAAAAGTGTATCTTTTTTTAGTGCATCCTTTTGTGAACGTGATGCAGAATGTTCATATGGATTGGAGTTGCAGCCATTCGTCGAGTACTGGACCCTGTTAATTCCACCGTCAAATTAGGCACCACATTATATGTCCATTTCCTAAAAGAGTCACAGCCCAACTTTTTTTATTTTATTGATTCAAGATTAAAAAAAGACAGGCGAAGAATGTGTTCATACCAATCTCACTCCAGTCATCCTATAGTTTGTGGTCATGGGACTTGCAATGTCAGCCAATATTTTGCTTTCTGGGTCCCATTCCCAAATTCCATTATAATAAAGCCTGAAAATGTGCATATGTTGTGGTTGGGTTGTTAAGGTATGAGTGTGGAGCTGCTGCTTTTGGAGCAAGTCCACATCGAATTTCAAGTCAAAGATGTAGAGGCTGCTCCGAATCGTGAAAGTCTAAAACACAATTACATGACCAAACACATGTTTATGTTGTCCATGAATCACTTGTCATTCTACACTGTGGTCGGTACAGTTTGTGATTCGTAGGTAGGGACTAGGGTTATGTGATTCTTACAGATTATAATCCCATTTATATCTCTAGGTCGTAGATGCCGTGTCATTATTGGCTAATTGCAATTCATCTTTTTCCGTCTCATCCAAATATAGAAAATTCCATTTTAATTTTACCCATAAATAAATTCATCACTTTTGTTTATTTTTAAAAAATAATCTCAGCTGTACCCAACTTTAAAGCTCAGATTATGACGAAATCCTATTTAGGGATGTGGCTGAAAAAAATGGATGGTCATTAATTCAGCCCATTACTCCATTCGTCCTATTTTAATTGTCCCATTCACTTTTTCATACAGTTTAAGAAAATATTTAATTTCCTTTCAATTTGACATTTATACCCCTATTTATAATGACAGATACTTTGTCACTATAATTAATGTGCATGTTATTGGGTTTTTCAAGTTAAGGGTAAATAAGGAAAAAATGGGAAAAAATAGCTTTCATTAATTGAAATGGACATGTATTTTGGGACATCCCAAAAAGGAATAAGGAACAATTAAAATGAGACGGAGGGAGTATTTAATTCTCTTTCAATTTGACATTTATACCCTTATTTATAATGTGCATGATTATTGAGTTAATTGTTGAGTTTTTCAAGTTAAGAGTATAAATAAAAGTAAAATGAGAAAAAATTGAAAAAAATAGCTTTCATTAATTGAAATGGACATGCATTTTGGGACATCCCAAAAAGGAATAAAGGACAATTAAGATAGGACGGAGAGAGTATTTTATTTAAGATAAGGTCGCTACCGCTTAAATAGAACAATAATACTCCATCCGTCCCCTTTTAATTGTCCACTTCACTTTTTCACACAGTTTAAGAAAATATTTAATTCTCTTTCAATTTGACCTTTATACCCTTATTTATAATCTGCATGGTTATTGAGTTAATTGTTGAGTTTTTCAAGTTAATGGTATAAATAAGGGTAAAATGAAGAAAAAAAATAGCTTTCATTAATTGAAATGGACATGCATTTTAGGATATCCCAAAAAATAATAAAGGACAATTAAAATGAAACGGAGGAGGTACTTATTCGATCTTTTCTTGGTTTGCGGCGAACTAACTCAACGGAATATTCTTAGCATTCGATGCTATTTGAGCTATATTTTATTTTTTTAAGCATGATGGTGTTATCCACTCATTGCTGTCATTATTAATAATAGAAGTATTTTTTGATCTTAAAATTGTTTAAACCGTCCATGGTTTTAAACCATCATTCGAACACTAAAAGAATGGGAATGTATGTAATGACCATTTTAGCCTTCTCATCCTCTTTTTTCCACTTTGGTCGGCTACGGTGTTTCAGTCAATTCAACTGGGTTTTATTGTAAATTCAAGTTTCAGTCGCGACATTGATTTAATCAAACCGTGCAATTCTGTCCGGACATTTGGTCGCTAATTAGATGAGTATAAGTGTGAGGATGAGATGAGCACTACATGCACGTTATCATTCCTTTTGGAGAATAAAAGAAAGGTTATTAGCAGCTAATTAATTAATATTAGTGTGATCCTTCTAATAACAGAAAGGACATTTTAAGAGTCAACGGAACGGAGCGAACGTGAAAAAGGAGAACGCGGCGACCCAACCAAGCCAGACAACCCAGCATTCGTTATATATAAGGAAGCAGGTCAAGTTGCCAATTCCCGCAAAATATTGAAACTCATCATCCGTTGTGTGCCAATTCTGAATTCTCTAACTGCACTCGCTTTCTATATTCGATAGATTTTCTATAGAAAATAAAATCAATTAAAAACCAAGTGAGAAGAAAATAGAGATCTGCTGGTTGGGCTTGGCCTAGGCCTAGGGTAATCCAAGTATCCCTTCTCTCCTCCTCTTATCCCGAAATCCTTATCTATACGAACTCATTATTGTTTGTCTCCTTCTTCGACTCCTCTATCTCTTTGTTGTTCAATATATTCGTATATTTACCTCTTCAATCACTCCCTCTCTCTTGCCTTCTCTTTTAATTTAATTTTTGTGTTGGTGGGTTTGGTTGTTGGCGGTTTTTTGAGTTTCCTCCTCCGTTGAAACCCTCGAGTAATCGCTGCACGTAATTCATACTCTTTCGATTGATTCGAGGGTTCTTCTTTCTTGGGTTTTAATTTTTGTTTGGTTGATTAGTTTAGATTATCCTGTTCCGTACAAATTTGTCTTTTGAGCGTGTAAGGTAAAAGAATGGCTCTGGGTTCTGTTCTTCTGGAGATTTTTCAAAGACCTACAATTGGGGATGTTTTGAGTGACCTAATGATATTAATTGCTCCTTTATGGATTGCGGTTATTGTTGGTGTTCTTCTTGGATGGACGTGGAAGCCGACATGGGCCAATTTGGGTAGGGAAATGTCGAAATCTTCCATCTCGAAGGGGTCTGAAGAGACTGCGTCGTCATCTTCGGAAAGTCCGATGGGTTTTGGTTCATTCCCGATGTTGAGTTCATTGAAATTTCAGTTGCCGGGTTACATTCGCTGGACGCCAGATGACGGGATTCCGAAAGAGGATTTATCTGTTCCACCAACCAACCTTTCCGATCCCAGGTTTGTTGGGTTCAAACAGTTTAATTATTGGGTTTGCTTAGTTTTATATTTTTCGAACTTGTCTGATTAAGAAGATTCAATACCAAACTTAAGGCTGCAGTTTAGATAACTTTGTAGGCTGTAGTCATAGTTGTGTGATTAAGAAACTTCAATGCCAAACTTAAGGCTGCAGTTTAGATAACTTTGTAGGCAGTAGGCTGTAGTCAGAGTTGTCTAGATGGTTGCATATTTGTTTAGCTAATCTGTTTTGGTAACTTTAGCTGACGTTTCAAGATAATAGGGATATGGGGTTTACAAACGTCTGCAATTCAGTATTAGGAGTAATGATCTCGATGGGAATTTCTTAAGATAGTATTAACTTAATTATTTTTTAATTTGATTAGGTTCTATGCCCATGGTGCTCCTTTGTGCTTTTGAAAAGAAAAAAGCAATTCAGTATTAAGCCACTAGGAGATCTGAATGCAACTGAATTAGACAAAACTTCTACTTATTTACTAGCTTCTTTGTTTTACTTCCAGTGGGAGTTCATCCAAGCTCAAAATGGAAAAACCGGCACTTGTGAATGAAGATGATTTAGAGCATTTATGTAAGCTTGTAGAAGTTAAAGATGGAGGTCCTGCTTGGATTAATATGACAGATCGTTCTACACCGGCAATGACCTATCAAGCCTGGCGGAGAGATCCCGAGGTAGTTTCACATCTCATTATGCAGGTGTTTAAGGTTACTGAGATTAATATTTCAATGTGAATTTGAAAGTTGTCTTCACAACTTCACGTATCACGTTCTTGTGAAAATTTTCGTGTGGTTATACATTATGTATTTGTGCAATGCACTTCATTGCCTTATTCAAGTGAAATAACATGTTTCTGTCTTTGCTAGACTGGCCCTCCACAATATCGTAGCAGGACTATCTTTGAGAATGCAAACCCAGAGATGGTGAGAGATTTCTTTTGGGATGACGAGTTTAGAATGAAATGGGATGACATGATGGTCTCTGCTGAAACTTTGGAGGAGTGCCCCACTACAGGAAACATGGTGGTTCACTGGGTTCGCAAGGTGGGAATACAGTCTTCTATATTTATTTATTCATTTATTACATCAATGAATAAAGTTTGGTCGCATTGCTCATGTGCTGTTTGCTTTTTGGCGGCATAGTTTCCCTTCTTTTGTAGCGACAGAGAATACATTATCGGGCGCAGAATTTGGGAATCAGGACACTTGTATTATTGTGTTACAAAGGTATGAGAAAGAAAAGCTATTAATTCTACATCATAATAATCCATTTCTTTTTGTTGTTTTCCATCTTTGATATCATGCGGGGTTAGGAAGTTGTAAAGTAATATGTGGGACGATTAGGAAGTTGTAAAGTGATACAAACGTCTTAGATGTGGGAGTTGTGAACCATTGATAAGATAAAGAAGGCAAATGTCTTCTTTAGTCAACCAACAAGTTTTCTATAAAAAAAACCCTATTGGGCTTGCTAGTTACCACCAGCCCTTATGTGGGTATTGGTTGGACTTGTTGGATGGTTAGGCTTGGTTAGAGCGTGCATGAGCGTGCTTGGCTAAGTTCTTATTAATGGTATCATAGTACTTCGGTCTCTGCGCACTTGGTCCAGGCATGGGTTTGGATTGGGCCACCATGCAAAAGGCTATCAGTGGATCTGATGGTACGGGTAAGGACTCCAACCCAATGAAAGACCTCCACTAAGTGCAGCCATCATGATCCTTCGCCCAGGTATGAGACTGAACTAGGCCGCCATGGAAATGGCTACCAGTGTATCTAGTGGTACGAGTTAGGATCCCAGCTCAGGGAAAGACCCCATTGACGGCTTAGTAAAGCGGGATTATTGATACAAATGTCTCACATCGCTTAGATCTGAGAGTTGTGATCTATTTATTCCCATTCTTCTGTATTTTTCAGGGAGTACCCTGCTCCACTGTGCCTAGAACCAACAAACCAAGACGTGTTGATTTGTACTATTCAAGTTGGTGTATCCGTGCAGGTAATAAATTTTTTAATCTTCTTTTTCCTTCAGAAAATTGACATTACTTTTCTTTCCCCCGTCAAGTTTCATGTTTAAAATTATAATCAGCACATTTTCTCAAGCCCAGACACTCTGTCATGCAAAGAAGCTTGTGATGGAGAGTTCTGTTGGTTTGTAATGTAGTGGAGTGCTTTTGTAGTTCACTTACATGTGGAAACTTGCATTGGTCTTGAAGACAATCCGTGACTAATGAGTTTGTTTGATATTAAACCAGTTGAATCAAAAAGGGGGAATGGCCAGCTTACTGCATGTGAGGTGTTACTGTTCCATCATGAAGACATGGGTATTCCTTGGGAAATTGCTAAAATCGGAGTGAGGCAGGGTATGTGGGGAGCTGTGAAAAAAATTAGCCTCGGCTTTCGTGCATATCAGAAGGAGAGAGCATCAGGTGCCTCACTTTCACATTGTGCTTTCATGGCTCAAATCAACACTAAAGTGAGTGCAGACTACTTGAGGTCCTTGGAGAGTTGTTCAAGGGGTTCGTCAGACGATGAAGTGAAGGATTCGTCTGAGAAACCATTGGGATGGAACATACCTAAGTTGGCTGTTGTGGGTGGTGCAGTAGTCCTTGCTTGTAGTCTTGATCGGGGGCTCTTGACTAAGGCAGTTATATTTGGAGTAGCCCGAAGATTTGCAAAAATTGGAAGACGATTGTAATTGAGGTAAATGTTTTGCTTCATAGTGAAGATGGCGGCTGTGTAAATTGATGTTGCAGTGAAGTGAGAAGTCGCCTAAAAAATGAGTCTCCTCACTCACCCTGCCCTTTTTGAGAGAATAGAAAGTTATTTCTTATTTTCTTTGTTTATGTATGAGACATGGATCAGCTTCAAATAAAGAAAGGGGAAATCATAGAGTTTTTTTTCTTTCCAAAGTTGCCAATTACTAAAGAAATTCATGCTTGCGAGGATAACAAGAATTAGCAAGAATATTCAGGTTATTTTCTCCTTCGTCGGTTGCCCTGATCTACACCAGCTTCTTATTTTTCATCTTGTTAATCTCATGATAACTATAGATGAAATAGATC
Organism: Euonymus europaeus; assembly: GCA_963580455.1. Classification (NCBI taxonomy): domain Eukaryota; kingdom Viridiplantae; phylum Streptophyta; class Magnoliopsida; order Celastrales; family Celastraceae; genus Euonymus; species Euonymus europaeus. Next base: position 6,518,827 of record OY756957.1, on the reverse strand, counting down.
GGATTGAAACCGGTGTTTGATGTCCTCAGTCTGAGCTTAACATAATTGTGGAAGAGACCATTGATGTAAAAATACTTGCAAGCGCACAAGTGTACTAATGTAGCACAAAGTGTGAGTACAAGGTCGATCCCACAGGGACAAGTTTAATCGAGTAATGCATTTAACTAATAAAACCAACAACAATTTAAATACATAAAATATTTTTGATTCTTTAGAACAATGAGCAAAACAAAATTTTAACAATTATAATGAAGAAAACCTAGGGTACAATCTTACCAAGCAATCATATTATGAGATACAAAAGTTAAGCATTCGATAGCAATTCCAATTCAAGGGTCGATTCCTCACTCAATTATGTTATTCCATTGATCGTGGCAATAACATGTATTATCGATACCAAATTAATCATGTTTGATCGCAGTCTTTAATTTAGTAAAAATAACCCATTACGACTAGAAGAACTAAACAACCAATCAATCCCCTAAACCCGGATCAGAGCATTCGACAATTAATCTTCTTAATTCCGATTCTACCAAAATACATAAATACGAATCGTTTATGTGATTTGGCTAGATGAGTATAATAAACAACATAATTGATGATCAAGCAATTATGTAGAAATCATACTTTGAAGTATGACAATTAAGAACAAGAATTGAGAATTGAATCAAAAGCTCATAATATAGATCAAATCATCTCATAACATTCATGCTTGGCTAGGTCAAACCCTAGAAATAAGTTTAGTTACAAATCATAACAACAAATATACAAGAAAAGGAAGAAGAAACCATGGTAATATGCTCAAAGGAAGGAAGGAAGAAGATGAACAAGATGAAGATGTTGATGAGCCGTCTCTCCTCTCTAGCAAGATGTTGGAACCCCTCTTTAGTGTTTTTAAGCCTTATTTATACTCCAAGTGAGTTTCCCCTAGGTTTACACAAGTCAAAAGACATAAAAACCTAGTCAACTAAGTTTTTGCTAATTCTGGAAATGAACTTTTGGTCCGAGTGCTCCTCTGGCGCTGGAGCGTTAGAAGAGCGTTTTCTTCTGCCTCTGAAATGCTGGAGCACTGGTCGGGCGCTAAAAGGGCATTTCTCACTGGTTTTATGTCTTCTGGAGTGCTGGAGCACTAGTAGGGCGCTAAAAGGGCGTTTTCTACCGATTTTTAGCCAAAAATGCTCCAATTTAATCACAACTTCACTTCAACCCTCCTACGTACAAAACACAAAAAATCTCAAAATATCAACTCAATCTTAACACAAAATAATATAAATATGTACAAACATATGCATATAAATGTGATATAAAATATGGGTAATGTTATTAGTTTCTTTACTGGGTCAATTCTTGAATCTCGTGTCTGAGTTCAAATTGCATCCCCTTTTCCTTATGAAGAAAAAAAAATTCATAAACCCTCATTTCCACCAAAGAGGAGATGAAGTTGAATTGTAACGCATAAAATATAAGTGTCTTGTGATTTGATCTAAATTATCCTGTCATCGAAAATTTATATACGTGCGAGTCTGACGAATTGAATTTAGGCTCTTGTGTAATTGTCAGGACATAAAAGATGAAACATAGGTGAAGATTACAATTTTTGTATCATAATTTTGATTAACGTTGTACAAGTTAATCTGGAATAACATATAAAAAGAATTCATAGGGAACAAGAAGAGTTATAGTCGATCAAATAAACCAGACGTTTATATCGCTAATACAAACATGAATCGAATCAATTAAAAGAATTTTCTCCTGTGTATTTTCACATTTCACATGAACTTGATCTCTAAAATCTCTGTAATAAGAAACCCGAAACACGAACAGTTTCGGTTAATTAATACGAAACCAGAGTCTCAAAGCAGTTGAGTCCATCCAGCTCCACCGCAAACCTTGGCGTCTTGTGGCGGTCTCTCACGGCTGGAGCAGCCGCCCCTTCTCTCTTCTTCTCCTTCAAGTTCTCCGTCTCCTCTACCTTGTTAACCACTACCTTCTTCTTGTTACTCTCTGCAGAAGTAGTGGGGAATTGTGCCCTGGAAACAAAGAAATCCATGCACAAAGCATCGAAGGGACTGAAAATCGAATTCATCATGTCTCAGTCAAATCTTTTCCTCGAGAATTTCTCTCTCTTTTTTTATCTTTTGGTGGTTGTGTGAATTTAATTTAAATCAGGATTTGGGATTTCAGATTATATATAGAGAGGGAGAGACGGTGAGACCGCGTAGGACGGGGAGTTGAATATGGACCGCCCAACAACGAACGTGGGAAGAAAGAAGTTTGGGGTTGGGGGGTCCAACTGTCTGTCTCAATCCGGATCGAAGAACATGTACGTGATTCCGGATCCATGTAGGACTTTCGAGGTCCGCCCGCCATGACTAGGTCACTCAGATCTGGTCCGTCTATTTTTGAAGCGTGGGTCCCACTGTATATTGAACAACTGACGGCAGGACTCAGGTCCTCCCAACTTTTGATGTCTAGTTTCTGTGATTCAAGATCAAGACTACTTGTCTATTATATATATTCATATTATAATACGATTAGATATATAATAGTGTGCATGTATATCCGTGATCGTTGGTTGTAATATAAAATTAGATGACGTTAATTGAATTGTCAAAGATGTTAGGCTGCTTGCGGTACAAGTTGGTATTGTGGTTGAAGTTTACGTGTAGAATTTGAGGGGTCTAAGTTAGCTGACTTTGACCTAAAACCAAGTCATTGGTCTTAATTATTGCATCAGAATTAATAAAGAAGTTGTGATGATGTGATATTTGATTCACGGAAGCGTGTTGAATTTTTTTGTGTGTGGTGCGTTAAGGTTTTCTTAAGCTTATATATATTGCATAATGTCTCACACATTATTTCATTGTGTTCGGACAATATAATAATTTATTTTATTATTATAGTAGAACGAAATGAACAATAAATATCATAAAATGTAAAATCTATTATCACCAATCCGTCTTTTTGGGCTTTACTTAACCTAATTGGGCTCGTTAAAGACATACTGGAACCCTCTTTTTTTTGGGTTTTGTTTGACAAACAACAAAACTACAACTTGATTAAATCCCAAAGAAACTCATTTAAGCTAATCCATTATAACTCAATATCATATTAAGCTTTGAAAAGAAAATTGAAGAAAAAAGACTGAATCTCGAAGAAGGAATCATCCATAGAATTAGTGTGTTATGTATATAAGCATCAAAGAAACAAAACAAGAGGTAAAAACTCTACTTAGCTTCCCATACATTCAGACCAAAGTTGAAAAAAAATCTAATTTCTATGAAGAACTATCGTTTCAAAGCAGTGCAATCCATCGAAGAAGGGTGCAATCGCTACCACTTCATGCTTCTTCATCTTCTTATTACCAGTAACTACCATTGATGAGTTGCCGTTGTTGTTCTTGGTTGTGTGCTCTTTCATTCCCGAGCTCTCAGAATTGCAACTCGCCGTCTTGAAGAGAGGAGGCAGACCAAAACCAAGCTCACCCCGGAAGTGGTCAGCGCAGATGGCTTGGTGTAGTAAACAAAAGACAGACATTGTAACAAATCGCAGTATCGATCAAAAAGCTTCGATCAGGACTTGAAGAAAGGAAAGGTCGAAGAGCAAAGATTATCGAAGGAAGTCTTGCTTAAATTCCCCTGATGGATAACTTGCACGTCACTAATTATATATAATAGACGTGAGTTATAAGTTGAGGTTGAGTCATTTTTGCATTATGCCCTTTCAATTTGGACTACAAGCTTTAATTTGCTTGTCGGAACTGGCTTATAGATGGCATTCAATTTCACTATTTGTGCTTTTTTCTTTGTTGCTTTTACAAATGGGAATAGACTAATAGAGAGTAGACTCGGACAAAAGGATTCCTAACTCTAGATAGAAGCCAACTAAGTCTAGAAGCTGGCTTGTTTGGTTTTTGAATTTAGAAATAGAAATGGAAAGAGGTGTCAGCAAAGATTTTTTTGGCATCCTGGTTCCTTGCTAATGTTTTATCATTCTTTGATTATTAAAATATCCTTATTATTATTATCATATATAATATATTAAACAATTATTTTACTTGTATGACAGATTTACATTAAAAAAAATAACACTTTAATTTGAATATCCTAATTAAAAAATAAATTATTCCACGTTTCTAAATATCCAAATTTTGATTCCCAGGACTAAAAGCTTTAGAGACCTAAAAGCACATAAAACGATGTATTTTTGTGGAGATGAGATAATGTACAAGAATATGTTTTTTTGTTGATATGACTGTATTAAGAGATATATTTTGCTATTGTGGCTTAACTTTTTGAATAAGAAGTAGGACTCAGTATTAATTTTGATGTAGTTTTGTTGAGTAATGGATGAAATAATATAATAGTGAGATTGCCTTGCTCGGGAAATGAAAATTTTGTATAGGAATTTATGTTTTTCTCATGTGAATATATTGGAAAACGTGTTTTATGATGTAAAAAAAATGTAACTTGATTTTTTTATATAATAGATGTGAACCCAATTTTAATTTTAATAGAGAGAGGATGTATCGATCATTGCATGTGCTTTAAATGAGATGCACACCCATGTGATTAGATTTAATCAATGAGAATGAAATAATATAAACATGACATATTTAAAATACATAATTGTGAGATATTTATAATGTATTTTTAAAAGGATATTATAAGTATTTAAATAAAGGATTACGATAACATGTGTCCTGAAGAAACTATATAAAGATTCGCAACATGTCATCTGTGATGAATATTCTCTCACCTAATTGTTTAACCTTAACAACTCTAATTAACATTTTTCATTATCATCTAGTACTCTAATAAGGCACATTATAATTTTCGTTAATTAAAAATAAGTGAAGATTCCTAATCATTCATTTCCTTTCCTTTCAAGAGGAGTCCAGTTTTCCTTAATGTTAAAGTTTGTGACCTGAATATAGTTTGGTCTGATTTGAAAAGTTCACGATGTGACAAATTTTTGATGAAAAATTTTTTGAGAATTTTTTGAGGGTCTGTGATGGGAGCGGACATAGAGAAGTCCATATCTAATTGCCTTACCAACATGGTAGTTCCATATTAAACACAAGAAAAGTTACATCCAACCAAAATATTACCCTCATTACACCCCCAAATCTATGTGACATGCGTTTTAGTCATTGATTATAAATATTATGAAAGACCTACAACTTGACATGCTACACTTCACATTAATTTGGGTTCATTTTTTAAGGTCTCAAGCATTATCCGTTAAAAAACATACAAATGAAAACTCAAATATAAGGGGGTCAGTGGATATTTTCATTTGTGAGAAATCCAGTGCAATGTACAGAAACAATAATAATATAATTACTTAACTAAAAGGAAGCTTCAGGAATTTTGATCATCAATTCAAAGAATTATGGAAGCAACTATAAGTGTAAAATGTTATGCGGAAGACCAATCACACCTCAGTTCCTACAAGTTGTTCGAGAATTTTCTTAGCAACGGCTCCAACATCAACTCTTCCAATGGTTTCTCTCGTTGAAGCTCTACCACCACCCTTCAAATACAAATCTATGCCAGATAAAAAAGTTCAGATATATTCGAGTTTTTTTCACTTCTCGTGTTTTCGCATAAAGATATGTGACAAGCAACCAAAACAAAAGGCATACAATAAAGTTTCAAGAAATCTTACGTTTGATTCTTACCAATTTTATCTGTTTTTCTCACGCTCTTCAGATCGAGACATGACAAGCTATCCTACAATAAATTAGAAGGGTGAGGCATGCCTCGACCCGTGGAGTCCAAATATAGGGTCGGGTGTCAGAGACATTGTTGGAGGAGGCTGGATCGACTCGATTTGTTCCACAACGACCTCGTTCTTTGGATGTATTTTTCTATGATATGAGAGACAGTGGGGTGTAGAGGATGGAAAAATGAATGTGATAGTCGGGTGCTTACATTCTGGGGGTCAGCCGCTCCTATTGGTGGACAGACGGAGGAGTTCAGTGTGGTGGTGGTTCTTTGTGCGAGGGAGAAATTAAAAGAAGAAAGTTGTAGGTAGAAGAAAGAAAGTGAGAAAGTTTATATCGGTAAAATGATGATATGGAATGGTGAATTGGCATGCCACATAAATTTGGGCATTATTAGCGCAAGTGGACTGAGACTCTTCATAATGATACTAGATAATATATGAGAATGCGAATTCTTCTTGATTTGACTGTATTATGATATGTGTTTTGGTGATGTGAATGAGTATGTGGTTTGATTTTTTTGTAAAAGATGTGAGACTCAGTGTTGATTTTGGTGTAGAGATTTGTGTTTTACTGATGTGATTATATTGATAAACGTATTTTGATTATGTATATGAGTATGTGGCTTGACTTTTTGTGTAATAAAAGTGAGACTCCATTGAAAAATTTGGAAAGCAGGATAAGCAGTACACTTGCTCTTAGACCACCCACACCAGATGCTAGTGTGGGTGCTGGAACGTGAAATTAGAGTATTCTTCTTATCTTTTAGTGACAACTCAACCCATATCAGTTACTGGAATTGACATTGAGTTTTGGTGCATTGCTACAATAGACCAGGAGAATAAGCGTGACACTGTAAGTACGCATAACATTTTATTTGATTAAAAAATCATTTTTTGTTTTCTCCAATTCTCTCACCTATGAAATTGCAAAACTTCTCTCTCTCTCTCTCCCCATTTGTGTCTCACAGTATGGCCATATGGTGCATCTCCTTCAAAGACTACTTCTTGGAATCGAAGATAAGCTGCCCGAAGAACCTCCCAAAGCTTCCTATCCCCCAATCGTCACATCAACCCGACCCTCTGACTCGCAAATCCAACCAATAAATCAGCAAAAAAACCTTTAAAAATTCAAAAATTGAAATCAAAATTAAATCCCCATACCTTCGATTAATCTTGTAAAAGGAATGACCTTTGTCGAAGAATAGTTAGCCAAAAAAGAGGGATTGAAAAAGAAGACCATTTGACAATGCAATGGATAGTGAGAGAGCGATCAAAATTGAGGGGTCATTTTTTTGGTGAGAAAACAATAGAAAAGGAGGGATCATTTGAGGCTTCGGGGGATCAAAATTGAGGAAAATTAGGGAGGAAATTTGAGAGTAAACTAGGGATGGAAATGAGTATATCGTTTGTTTGGTTTGAAATGTGAGGGAAATTAGGCTTTCTCATTAAATATATTTTTATAATAAATAATGATTATAATTATTTTTATAATATATTTACATTAGGAAAATATTAATGTTAATTTATTGTTGTTTTAATATGATAAAATAATAAAATTATTAATATTAATGTCATGCGATTATTATTTAATATAATAATATTTGATGTTATAAAATAATAGTAAAATAGATTGAGTTTAATTTAGTTTAAATGATTTTAAAAAATGAATATTTAAACAATTAAGAGTACCATTTAAAATATTTGATATTTGACGTTACTGTTTAAAAAATTAAAAATTAATGAAAAGATGTATTTTGCTAAAATTTAGATAATTTGTTATGATTATTTACTGTGTGGATGACCTTAGGTACTAAAATGTTGCGTCATGTAGCAAAACAGAAAATTAAAAACATTTTTTAATATTTGAAAATTAATTAAGATTTTCTCTTTTTACAAAACAAAAATAAAGGGCTTTATTCTGAAGAATTGGTCGTTGCGCTTGCGCCCGTGAACATATATTTTGTTGGGGACCGACGATTGGTTGTTAGTCCACGTGTCTTCGGAACTGAGCGACCGATTCATTCCGGTTAATTAAGGGAATCGTGAAAGCGAAGCTCACCGACCCGCATATTAACCCTCGAAACTCGAAACTGCAGACAACCTACAGCAGAAGAAAGAGGAGCAACCAACTGTGCTGTGGTCGAGATCCGGCGAATTTCGTCGGGTTTCGCCATTCATCAATTCGGAGTGCGGTATTTTATTAATCGAAGAAAGGAGAGATGAAGGCTTCCGGCACTCTCGTAGCGTCAGCACTGGCGGCGTCCACCGCGGCTTTTAGCTCGTCTTTTTCGTCCGGAGGCCGCGACGTCACCGTCTGCAGTACCTCCAATGAGGTATTTGATTTGTTTTTTCCTTCTCTTCTTTGATTCAATTACATATTGTTGAATTTTCGGATCTTGCCATGTTTTCGTGTCCAATTTTCTTTCAGATTTTCTTTGAAATCAACTGCGCCTTTTGCTTTGTCTTGTGTTTTCACGTCTTTAATTTCACCGGAACCACAAATCCTTGTCAACACCATTATTTCCATTGAAAAAATGGGTTTGTTTTTTTATGTTATTTTTTAAACGTTTTTGATAATTATAGGGATTCTCTACCAGCTCGGGCAGAATGGCGTCGGATAAGGCGAAATTTGCGCCGAGATTTGATGGATTGAGGTTCATAGAGACCTTGGTTACTGCTCACAGATAAGTCATGAACCACCGCCACCATGCTGAAAACTACGCCGTTTTTGTTTTTTTGTCAATTGTAATTTTATGATTATTATTGAAGAAACTCGTCGGTTGCAAGTTGTGATTAAAGAGAGAATTTTAATTTGCTTTTGTTTGGTGGGCGTCATATGCGCTTCTTTTTGAATTAATGAGTACTGAATCACGGATGGTCTGCCCTCTTCAGGGATTGCAATATCTTTGTGTATGTGTTGGTTTACTTATATAAGCAATCTTATGTGAACCTGACAAGCACTGAGATCATGTGCCATAATTATCGGAAATCTCAGCTAAAGACACCCGAGAAATACTTTCTAAAATTTTCATTTCTTTATTTGGATCTCGCCTCTATGTAAAAAAAAAATCAAATCACACATTCAATAAAATCACCACTGTATAATCATATCAGAAAAATAAACATTCATATATATATTTTACATTTTCTCCATTAATAGAATCTCTATATTAATAAAACCTCTATATCAGGAAAAACAAAAAAATTTATATATTTTATATTTTCTCCATTAAAAGAATTTCTACATGGTAAGTGTTTTATTTATTGTCCAATAAAATTACAAAAAGTTAAGCGATATACTCATTTCCGTTACAAAAATTTATATACTAATATCACCATATCAAAAAAATAAGCATATCTACCAATATAATCACATAAAAAAAATATGTATTTTCGTACATTACTCAATACTCATTTTGAATGTATCGTTCTACATGCTCTAGCAATATTGCGCTTTGGAATATTTGGTTCACTTTAATACATGACTTCGCAAGATTTTATTGATTTCAAACTATTTTATTCTTTTGGGTTATCATCTATGATACTTAGGTCTATAAAAGTTTATGAACGATAATCAAGTGGGCAGACATGTCATGACAGTCCAAGTTGTTGGTGGTCAGTGATTGTATTATTATCCGGCGAAACACCAGTTGCGATGTTTCTTACCAGACAATAAAAGAGATATGAAAGAAGGAATTAAAGGTAGGAGATGACAACTTTTGGTTGAAAGTACGTGTACTTACATACTTTAGGCTTTTAGCATATGAATCGATGGATTAATGCTTAGGTCGGGACAGATAATGGTGGTAAAGCTAGTGGGGAACAAGGTGTCTGCGTTGTAGGTGTTGCCGTGTTGGGCTACATAGAAAATAGTATTAGGAAATATGCATGGTTAAGGAGAGAGAATAAAATGCTGTCTATACTTCTTCCTTGGGAGGAGTGTGCCTTTGTTACTGAGGACCAGTCTGTATATTTGCGCTTGAACACGAGGAAATGTTTGTTGGTGGGGAATTTTATTCCAGAAACGGCGCCCAAAGGCGCCAATATATTTTATTTTATATAATGGACTCATTTTGGTGGATGGTAGTTTATGGTGAAGGCTGATCGATGGTGAATCTAGAAAATAATTTTAATGCGCTTTATTATTGGTGATAGTGAAAGAAATTCAGAGCTATTTATCGTAAAGTGATCGAGAGTAAAAAATATCCATGGAATGAGTTCAATATCTGGATTTAAGAATGAACATCTTAAGAATAAAATTTATATAAAATGGATTTAACTAATTGTTTCAATTCTGATCCACGATGTAAAAACAAATATATGTACATTTGGACATAAGTTGATTCAGATACTACATATGAAGCTTCCAGACAAATATGTGTAAAATAACTACTAATTATAGAAGTATTTGAAAAAAAATCTGATGACACTGCATGCGCAAGACAGCGTTTTGTACAAGAAAAAATCTTCCACCAAAACCAAATGGCATGGTTGTGAAGGCTCGCTTCTAAACACGTGACATACTTCCCCATCCTCACAAAATAAAACGAGAGCCAAGATAAGTTGGTCTAGTGGTAAGAACAAATATTCGGATGTGCGGTTAGAAGCACGGTCTCAAGTTACACTCTCTCAATATTTCATGAAAATATATTGAGTTACTTGAGTCTTACATGATCATCCTTCAAAATCTATGAAATTAGTCGAAGTGCGCATAAGCTGAACAACCACGCAAATCAAATAAATAAAATCGAGAACCTATTATTGATTGAAATTTCTGTAGTTCTTTCTATTTTGATGACTCACTGAATTTCCTTCTGTACTAGCGAAAAGATAAATGTCGTCACTCGTCACTTCAGCAGGATGGCAATATTGTAAATTAAAACACTATCACTCCATTCTACCGTCCATTTAAAACATCTTTGTCGGGAAAGTCATATCCTGCCTTTTCTGGACAGCTGGTGGCAAAAAGTGGGACCAAAGTAGGCCCACAATTACCACTAGAAATGAACCTGAACCGTACACAAATTTAGCATATTCTCACCGATGCCACAAGGCCCACAATCACCATGGGCCCCCATAATTCTCAGGCCTCACGTGGAGAGAGAAGCAGGAAATGGGTGGGGTCGAAATCCGCTCAGTAGAAGCCACGTTGTTGGACAGTGGAGACGTTCACCAACTCCACCACTACAAATGCCGGATCTCGAGTCGTCATTCGTTTGAGTACTGAGGAGTAGTGTACACAGTCAAAGAGTACAATCAACTTGGTTTGGACCTCTGTAAGTGCTGGCTCTGAACGATTCTGATGTTTTTTGAATTGAGAGATTTTATAAATCGAATCCCATATTTTCTGTTTCATGATAACCATGATCAAATATTAGTTTGTTGTGATTATCTCTCGGGATTCTATTTCTAGTTACACTGAGTCCATATATAGTAAGATGATGAGCATTAGCTATTGAGTTTTCAGTTTTTACTCCCTTGGTTTCTCCTTTCACTGCTGTAGGAGTGTTGTTTTTCATGTGAGTTTCATATGCTTTTTATGATTTTGGGCTGCTTTTTTTTGTTGAAATAGTCTCATTTTGTTATCAATTACCACTTCCATGGTTATGAATGCTAGTAGTACAATTTCTGATCATTTGTTTGTTGTTGGGTCTGGAGGATCTTTGCCTATGTCAAGGTATCTTGAAGTGATCGAAGCGTATATTCTTTAACTTTAGTAGTTTTCGGCATTTTCACTTGGTGTATTTGTTCCGAGGGGTTTGGATTTTATTGTCAGATTTGGGCGATCGGTACGATTGAAGTCGGTGATTTGCCGCGTCAAATGGTTCCACTGGAAAAAATTATTGATTAGCCACACCCAAATTAGGCTCGTGATAGTGTTTGGCTTACTCATTTTTTCAATTGTTTCTGGGTTTATAAAAGTTTGTCCCTTTTTAGTTGTAAAAGAATTCTATTTGAGAAACTTTTAAGAGAAAGCTGAATCCAAAAATGGTTCGAGATTTTTTTATTAATTTATATTGTGGGTTACATATATTTTTAATTTTGAATTCGTGAGTTGTTTATTGCAGCTGTTTACTGCTTTGGCTATTTGCTGAGTTCTTCAGTAGCGAAAATGGCGACTGTAACAGTCTCACACTTTGTATCAAGAACTTCGTATCTCAACCCTGCTGGATCAGAAACTAGACCAAATGTGGCTCAGATATGGTTGAAGAACCAAACTACGACCCACAGTGGTTTAAGGTCTTTGAACATGGTGGATAGGCTGAAAATGAGAACTCAACCAAAAGCCTTAGCCAGAGAAGCCAGATCAAACGGGCTTACAGCTGTGAATGACAAACCGTCAAACAAGATATTTTGCATCAAAGGAATGAACTTGGTTTTTGTGGGAGCTGAGGTTGGTCCCTGGAGTAAAACTGGTGGACTTGGTGATGTTCTTGGAGGACTTCCCCCGGCCATGGCAGTAAGTCTAAGCTTTTCGATATGATTCATACAATTAAATTGAATTATCTTCTTTTAAGTTTTCAAACTTGAGAGTTAATCTCAGTGCATAATTTTTCATCTCAGGCAAGAGGACATAGAGTAATGACAATCTCTCCTCGATATGACCAGTACAAAGATGCATGGGATACAAGCGTTCTGGTGGAGGTAGATAATGATAGTCAATGTTGCGCTTGAGAAGGATGGTTATAACTTTTTACTGTGTGAGAAAGATTTCTTATCTAAGATTTTCATCTCTTATGCAGATTAAAGTTGGTGATAAAGTTGAACAAGTTAGATTCTTCCACTCCTACAAACGTGGCGTTGATCGCGTTTTTGTGGATCACCCAATGTTCCTGGAGAAGGTATCAAAATTTTTCTTAACCGGGGTTTGAATCTAGAGATAAGGGTCTTTTAAGCTGAGTTCTTACTCTTTGCTGTCTAAATGTGTAAGGTATGGGGCAGAACTGAATCCAAAGTCTATGGACCTGTGACAGGAACTGATTATCAGGATAACCAACTTCGATTTAGTTTGTTGTGCCAGGTAACTGATCGTTCCATTCCCTTTCATTCGGAAAAAAGAAGTAATAATAACTCTGATGTTCTATTCCCTAGAAGATCTATATGGTTCTGTTGTGGACCAGTGGACCATGATCTAAAACTTTCTTGTATAGGTCTATGTGTCATTTATAATAACTGCTTGGTGTTCTTTTACTACTCAATCGGTTTTAAAGCTATTCCCTCCTCCATTTCACTTTCAGGCTGCTCTTGAGGCACCAAGGGTTCTGAATTTAAACAGTAGCGAACATTTCTCAGGGCCATATGGTATGAAATGATTCATAGGTAGAAGTCCAAAATTCCATGCGAGGTGACTTCAGTTAGACTTATTTAATTTGCCCGTCTTTGTTTAGGAGAGGATGTACTCTTCATTGCCAATGACTGGCACACTGCTCTTCTGCCGTGTTACCTGAAGACCCTCTACAAACCTATGGGTATTTACAAAAGTGCTAAGGTATACTGCCTTACTTTCAAGTTGAGTCATTAATGTGTCTGGCTAGCTAGAAAGTTGGATTTAATGGGAGCTGTGTCTTTGATAATGGATGGCAGGTTGCCTTTTGCATCCACAACATTGCGTATCAAGGCAGATTTTCATTCACAGACTTCTCACTTCTCAATTTGCCTAACGAATTTAGGAGTTCTTTCGACTTTATAGACGGGTATACTATACATTTTTCCATCATTGTGGATTTAAGTTGTGTTTCATGAGTTTCTGTGCAAAGTATGTAATTTCTACTTTATTTTTCTGGCAGGTATGAAAAGCCTGTGGAGGGAAGGAAAATCAATTGGATGAAGGCTGGAATCCTAGAATCAGATAGGGTCCTAACTGTGAGCCCATACTATGCTCAGGAACTTATTTCGGGAGTTGAAAAGGGTGTTGAATTGGATAATATCATTCGTAAAACTGGCATCACTGGTATTGTAAACGGCATGGATGTTCAAGAGTGGAACCCTGCCTCAGACAAATATATTGATGTCAGATACAATGCCACAACTGTAAGTGCCTCGAAATAATTTCAGTTCCCAGAAGATACCAGACACAGAAGTGGTTGCTTACAGTTACAGGAATTGTCAATTGCAGGTTATGGTTGCAAAACCATTGCTGAAGGAAGCCCTTCAGGCTCATGTTGGTTTGCCCGTTGACAGGAACATCCCTTTGTTTGGCTTTATTGGTAGACTAGAAGAGCAGAAAGGTTCTGATATTCTAGCGGCAGCCATTCCAAAATTCATTGGAGAGAATGTTCAGATAGTAATCCTGGTAAGTATCAAGAGAACTTTTTCTCCCATGTTGTTGGTGCTGCAATAGTTTTTTCTTACGTTGGGCTGACTGGCTTATGTTTCTTTTTGGCAGGGAACTGGCAAGAAGGCCATGGAAAGGGAGATCCAACAGCTAGAGACATTGTTCCCTGGCAAAGCTGTAGGGGTAGCGAAGTTCAATGTCCCCTTGGCCCACATGATTATAGCTGGATCTGATTTCATGTTGATCCCTAGTAGATTCGAACCATGTGGTCTAATTCAGTTACATGCCATGCGATATGGAACGGTAGGGGCATTAGACCTTTTTTTCTCTTTGTTCTGCAGTACCAACTTGATTTCAAGTCAATTTGATTTCACTTATTTCCCTTATTTTTGTTATAGATCCCCGTTGTTGCCTCAACCGGTGGACTCGTCGACACTGTCAAAGAAGGTTACACAGGATTTCAAATGGGAGACTTCAATGTTGAAGTAAGTTAATTGCCTGCTCCCGCCTCCTGTAATGAAAACCTGAACTAATTGATGCATCCCCTTGCTCCATGCTCGAAGAGAAATTAATGAAATATTTCGAAATTTATTTCAGTGTGATGCAGTTGATCCATTAGATGTGATTAAAATAGCAAAAACTGTCGTTAAAGCTCTTGCAGTCTATGGCACTGCTGCCATGAAAGAAATGATCCAGAATTGCATGGACCAAGAGCTTTCCTGGAAGGTTAGTATTTCAGCCAGCATCTAGGAGTCTTTTCATAGCCGTTCTGTCACTGCTTTTGTGATGATCTGGTCAGATTCATAACACATGATCTTGTCGTGGTGCAGGGTCCAGCTAAATTGTGGGAAAGGATTCTGTTGAGCCTGGACGTTGCTGGCAGTGAAGCTGGTGTGGAAGGGGAGGAAGTTGCCCCTCTTGCCAAGGAAAATGTTGCCACTCCCTGATCAAGAAATCTGATGCCTGGAGGAGAACACAGCTTTGGTGCAATGGTGTGTTTCTTTGATGGTGAATCAGAACCAGGACAAGCATTTGTATTCTACGTAGCATAATAATAACAGTTTTGCAGTCCTGTCCTTTAGCACCAATAGTGTATAGTCTGTCCCATGAAGATCAATAAAAATGCCGTATTTTCAAATTTGTCTTGTGATTCTGACCATGGCTGTTCGTTGCTGTTGATTATTCTAGTTCGTTTTTATTTTTGGCGAGCTGAAAGCCTGAAACTTGAGTAATTTATTTGCTTCTGCATTACTCATGATATTGACTAGAGGTGTAACTTGAGGTGGGCCAGCCCGTTGGTGGGCTTTGAATTCCACGTGCCGGGCCGGTCAACTCCGTGAGTTTCACGAACTGGCCTGCAAAACTCATAACCCCTGAGCCCCCATGCCAAGTGCGGTGGGGCCTAGAGGGTCCATGTGAAGTCAAGTGGATTTTGGGTTTAGACATATCGTCAAAATCACTCACCCAATCAAGTTTTTCAAGGCTTCTGAAGTTTGAAAAATAAAGGGTAAAAAAGCAGTGGTGCACATCGGGTCGGGTTCGGGTTATCGGATCGAGTTTGATCTGATCCAATCATTTTTGACATATCTCAAACCCGTCCGATAGCCCGATTTAGAAGTACCGGGCTATTGAGTTACTGGATAACTCGGTTTCTATATGAGTGTGATTGAATGCTGATATTTATTGATTATTGAAGCCTAAATAGTTGAATCTTCCATCAGATCCAACCTAACTAAAGTGTGGGTAAGCCCGACTGATCACTTTTCTAATTTTGTTCTTTCTTCTTCTTTGGCAGGAAAGGCAATTGGCACTTTGGCAGTGCCAGATGCAGTGTAGCACGATGATGACCATAGATTGAGACCGATCATCAGCCACCAAGACCTCTCAAACAAAAATCATAGAGAATAAATTCGAATGATTAGCAAATATTCAAACTTGACCAAAATCGCAAGAAACACAGATGGGTATCAAATTAAATTTAACGACTACAACTCAAATTAATCTTTTTCACACTTGTTCTTATCGATTAAAATGGCTAACGGCCATTACCTCCTGATAAGCGCGAGAAGAATAGCCCCCTATATGGTCGCGATCCCAGTTGATTATTGCCTGAACCCATTTTAGATTGAAGAAGAGAGGCAGAGATGAGTTGTTGTCGCGATCCCAGTCGACTTTGTCCACTCACTCACTCACACCATAAGCGTCAAGAGAGAACCTTTTGTCGTCGTTTGAGCAAAGGGGAAGATGAGTTATCATCTTCTGACATGTCAAGTGTAGACCCATTTAATCGACGAACTCACCAGAGAAACGGGCGGTGGCGCAGATGAAGCGGTCGGCGACACAGGTGGAACGAGTGGCCATACATTCCGGCTTCCCCTCTTTGGTGATTGGTGACTACCTGACTGGTGAGGTGAGGGAGTGAGGCTGTGAGTTGTGACTCGTGAGGGTACAAGGGAATTAGGTTAAGAAGTTTTTTTTTAATAATGTAATAAGGTTATTGGACCGAATTTCATTAAATATAAAACTCAAAACTCGGTACTTATCGGATCAGGTCGGGCAGACCTGATAACAATCGAGTCACACCAGGTTATCGGGTGGGGTTGAAAACCGATACCAGGTGTGCATACCTAGTCAAAAGTTAAATCGATCAAAGTTCGGATGAGTAAAAAAATAGTACTAAGTAAATAAAGAGCTTAAATTATTTTAGTTCTTGGGTTGGGCCTTCTGTAAGAGGCCTGCTTGATTATCAGTCCAGTCTGTTTAAATTTGAGCCCAATAGTGTGACACGATACTCCTTAGTTTTTTATTTGAGAATTTGTCATTAAATCCTTTGATAAAAATGTGTATTTTATTTATTACATTTAATTTTTCAATACTTCAAAATATTTTTTAAATAATTCTAGATAAAACTATTCTTATTCCAATAAATGTGTATGACATATGCTGACATCAATATATTCTTTTTTTTTCTCTAAAAACTTTAAAAAAGTTTTATCTCTCAAAATTCAAGTTGTTTTTTTTTATTGAAAAAACGATTCATAATCAGCACAAAAAACTATTTTTAATGAGACCTATGATCGATATGTTCAAATATTCATTCGTCAAATCCTTTGAATGTTAACAATTCTAGTTTTAATTTTGAACAAAAAATCTTATAAATAATTTAGAAAAATTTACAAAAATAAGAAGAAAATCATAAAATTTTACTAATTTATATTCCTAAACCTTAAACCTTAAGTCCTAAACCCCAAAATCCTAAATAATAAATTATAATCTCATAAACCCCAAAACCTTATACTCTAAACTCTAAACTCTCATATTTTAAATATCAAAACCCTAAACTTTAGACTCTACTACCAGAAATCCTCTAAATTTTGTATAAAAAATTTAAAGGATTTATCAAAATCAAACAAAAAAGTCCAAAAATTTAGATGATCAGAGAATTTCTCAAACTTGTCAAGAATTCAGAGAATTTTACAAAACTTACTAAAACAATTCAAAAGAGTTTTTGAAATTATGCAGAAAAAAATTCAGAGGATTTCTTACCCAGAATTCAGAGAATTTTCACAAAAATCACTAAAACGGCTAGAAATTATTATGATATTTGGTTTTATTTGAAAGATGAATTGAGTTTTATTATGATATTATTATCATAAGTTATTAGCTTTAGTTGTTGGTGAACAATGTAATAAAATATTGAAATTTGTATTGAATAACGTTTTGTTAATGTATAAGTGTTTTATTGTTGATTTCGATAATATAGTGATTCACAGATTTTAATGCATATTGATAGGTTACTAAGTCAAGTAAATTTTGTGCATGTGATTTTCGGGAAAGAAAAAAGAAGTTTGGTTGATCGACTCTTCACTTTGATTCATCAAAGGTGAAAATATTAGTTTATCTTTAAAAACATATGATAAAAGACATGATTTTCACCGAATTTTCTGGGATTGTATTTATATTTATTTTATTATAATTATTATTCTCTAAATAAAGAGTAATTATATACTAATAAAAATAAGAATATGCTTAAATAAGAGAATGATAAAATTGTAGGTTAAAATTTAAAATTTTCTTTATTGAGTTAGACTTCAAATAATTAAAAATATATTGTGCTATTAACTTTTTTAAAAAAATTAAATGAAATATAAAATTCATATAAAATATTTAACACCAAATTTGTGTGTGTGTGTGGGTTAGATAGAAGACAAATGAGAGTTGGTTAATCACCGAAAGGTACACAAAATAATTCTGGTATCCTTGTCATACATGCCACGTATCTAGTTTCTATTCCTTCTGTCGATGCTCTGTGGAACTGACAAAACGACGACACTTATTTAATTCTTTTTCCCCCTTTTACATTATGATTGAGGAGTAACGTGAATATGTATATCTGGTACTAAAATCATAACGGTTAGTTGTACTCAAAATGCCAAAAAAGTAATGAAAGCTCACCCATTTATATTGGTGTGCATGTGAAGCCTGTCGGAGCAATCCTCACTTCACTCCAATTCAATAAGTATCATCATGATTGATCAATCATGCTTTTTTTATGTAATTTTATTATAGAATGGATAATACATACTTGACATTCGACATCTAAAATATTTGTTAACAAAGAAAGAAAAAAAAATATAAAAATCATGTTTTATAGATATAATTATATTGAAAGATGTATTTTGATAATATAAATGAATATATAATCTGATTTTCAATATAATAAAAATAAGTCTCAACCGAATAAATAGACAATTTAGAGTGTGCATGTCATTGGATTTTGCTCTGAGGGTTGTCAATTTATCTTATTGCTCAATTAGAGCAGTTGAGTCATTGTTCAAGCTGACATTTGGACTTGTATTTTAATCAGAAGTTCACATTCACTATTGTGCGTCAGACTGCACAATATACTCTACTCTCAGACTCAGAGCAGCCGTGCCGTCCTAGCTGGCTCTACTCCTACTTCTGTACTCCACTCTTGCTGCAATTGCTTTCACCAGTTTGTTTTCTTTATGAGTATCGATTGTGACTGCAAGCTCGTCATTCTATCTCCCCTTCTGACCTACAGTCTACAGATTCTATTAGTCTTCACGTAGAGTGTCGGCAGATAAAGACCATTCATTTTCACAGATCGATGGAGGTCAGTACATTGTTCTATTGTTCTTCAATGGCGGCTCTGTTAATCTCAGGTACACTCACAAACAGTGTTAGTCAAGGTTTAAGTGGTAATTTAAATGGGTTTACGTAAATTTCTGATTTTTCTAGTGGGTTTGGTGTAGAATTAATGTTTTCGGCAATGGTTGCTTCGCTTGGGATCAACTATGGACAAATCGGAAACAATCTGCCGGCGCCGGAGACTGTTGTGCCTCTGGTGAAGGCTATCGGAGCAACAAAGGTCAAGCTCTACGACACGAATCCACGAATACTGAAAGCATTTGCAAATACTGGAGTGGAGTTCATCGTTATGCTCCCGAACGAGTGCTTGTCGGCCATGAGAGATCCCAAGGAAGCTCAAAATTGGGTGAAGCAGAATGTTCAGGCGTACCTTCCGGCTACTAAAATCACTTGCATTTCCGTTGGAAACGAAATTCTCACCTACAATGACACCACCCTCTCCAATAACCTCATCCCGGCGATGCAGAGCATGCAATCGGCGGTCGTGACTCTCGGACTAGACAAGCAGGTCACAATCACCACGACCCACTCATTGGCCGTCCTGGAGACCTCATATCCACCGTCCGCCGGTGCATTCCGGCGAGATCTGATCGGTAGCTTCACTAAAATCCTGGACTTGCAGGTCAAAACAGGGTCTCCGTTTTTAATCAATGCGTACCCTTACTTCGCGTACAAGAACAATCCGAAGCAAGTCTCGCTCGATTTTGTCCTCTTTCAGCCAAATCAAGGAGTTCTCGATCCAGGCTCGAACCTTCGCTACGACAACATGCTTTTCGCCCAAATCGACGCCGTTTATTCTGCACTCACTTCGATAGGGTACAAGAATCTCACCGTTCACATCTCGGAAACAGGATGGCCGTCGAAAGGGGACCAAGACGAAGCCGGAGCGACACTAGAGTATGCAAAAAAGTACAATGGGAATCTACTCAAAGTCATCTCTCAGAAGAAGGGCACTCCGATGAAGCCTAACTGCGATTTGAACATCTACGTTTTTGCTCTGTTTAATGAAAACATGAAGCCTGGACCGACCTCGGAAAGGAATTACGGTTTGTTTAAGCCGGACGGGACTCCGGTTTATAATCTCGGAATCAGCACGGCCAGCGTTGTTAGTAGTAACATCAGTGCCGGTGGTGGCAGCAGCAGTGGTGGCGGTGGTGTCAATGTCAATTCCGGCACTCCACAACCGCCGAATGATTATATGTCCATTACTTCCGACTCAGTAAGTTTTTCGGAGTCCTTTTGGTTTGGCTGAAAGGTGTTTATTAAGTTCACTAATTGATTAGACAAGTTGTTGAATACCGATTGATTGATTATGACCGTTCATTAGCTTGATAATTTTGTTAATTTTTTGCCATTGAATCTGATGACTTTTTATTCTTGAATGAAATGCAGGAGAGACGTGGACCTGTGGCATTATTGTTCTTCTGGATAAGCTGGACCTCATCGTCTTGTTTGCTTGTCCTTTGGGGTTGTTTTGTCTGATTGAGAATCCCCATGCTCCAAGGGAGGTACATTAGAATCCAGCCGTTAAAAGCAAATGGAATGGAGAGGAGCTATCTACAGAGAATAAAGGTGAATTTTTTTATAACAAATACTTTACTTGTACGCAGTCTCATATTCTTCTTCTTCAAAAAGAACCATTTTACTTGCTCGAAAAAGAAAAATCCTAATAAGCAACACATTAAAGTGACCGAAAGCTCGTGTCACTACGTTCTTTTTAGTTTAGTTGGCTGATATCTCGTTTTTTTTCTTTTCCTGCAGGGGCGATTGTTTTGTTGTCTTACTAAGAATTCAAGTAATCTTTAAGTCTGCTAGATCAGAGACGTGTAGTTCATTTCATGGTGTAGATTAATTATTGAATTCCTGTTGTTTGCATCTCCTTCCCATTATGGTGAGCAGTGAAGAAAGTACCTTCTTGGTCTTTAATCAGAACCATCTCATCTGGGCCTGTGTAACTTTGTAATAAAAATGAATCCGTACTTAGCCTCCTTTGTACAAAAACAGAATAGATCGTAAAAAATAAGGAAGATTGTAATTCATTCCAGGAAAATTACTTTCGTCTTTGCCTTAGCACTTGAGTCAGCCTTTCAGACCATCAGAATGAATAGCGATCAAACTCTTATCTTCAAGCATTCAGCATGGCATGATAGACATTCATCCTAAACTCATATCCCCAAAAAAAAAAACATCCAAATAATAATTCAACCAATCACTCATATCAGCATTCCCAGCGAATGAAACTAAAACGAGACTGCATAGAGGATACACAATTTGAACGTTGTGTATAGTGATACTTCTAATCAAATTGCTTGTGTCTGGAGAGTAACAAGAACAAAGGTTAAAAAAATGGCTATAATCACCCTCAGTAACCCATGTACAACAATTAAACCACCAGGAATCTCTATGGGGTTTGTTACAAAATTCTCTCCAAAAAATATTAAGAAATTAAACAAATTTCCCATCCGTTATGTTCCAATTGCGACGTAATTAGCTCCTCCTATGTAATCTGTTTGAACCACCCAGCTTTCAGTGAGAGCATATTTCCAATTACGTACCTAAACCAGGCTGGATCTGCAAACAAAAAAAATGCTACGTACCCGGCAGATAAAATCGTTTCTATCAAGTTGGCTCCACCTTGGATAAAGAAAGCACCACCATGAAAAATACTCAAATCAAATTCACCTAATCAAGAACTTCTATGGCCATGCAATGACTCTCCTAATCCGGACTTTGTTCCACTCTTAACTCTCTTATAGAATAATACATATGCAGCTGAAGTCCTGATATCAGCTTCAGTAACTTGAGAAACATGGGTGTCATCAAAATGATACCACTTATTGTCGTCGATCAACTGCATACACGAATGCCAAATGTAAGTCCTGAGAACTAAAACGTGAAATGACATTCTTATAATGCATCAAAGAACAACAATTGAATACATAATCCAGAAAGAGAGGAGCTTGTACAGCAACAATAAATTATCATTGACCTATTCTAATAAATAAAAAAAGGTCAGACCTTTTACATACATACTCGCAAGTGGAATTGTGACATACTACACTTTCATACATACAAGATAGATCGGCATTGGATTTTACCTTCACATATGCAGTGTAATGCCCACCCCCAAGACCACCATAATGATTACTGATAGCATACAGCTCATACATATATGATTGCCCATCCATACTTTTCACATATTTCGTCAAATCAAGATTGTAGATAGGGAAATTCACAAAGGTGTCAAGTTTGTTCTTCAGGTATCTACTGTATGAGAACCGTTTTAGGTGAAAAACTAGAATATCCGGCAAAATCCAAAGGTCAAGCTTCTTGGTGGCTTGTCTGTGTTCTTTGCATCTTGGGCAGTACCTGCATTGAGTTGAAGGCCAATGGCATTATTTGACATTAGAATAGAATGTGAAACAATACCCAGAAGAGAGTGAAAATAGTTTATCCTATACCACATGTCATCGGGGCCAAGAGGTTCCTCCGTCAAGAAAGCTTCTAAGCAAGAAAACAGCGAAATGGATTCCTGACGAGTTTTCTTTGCTGGGTACCCCGGCTTGTAAACCTCTGGAAGATCCTTTAGATAGCTGACATCATAGAATTCCTGTTCCTTTTCAGTCCAGTCAAGGTAGAACTTCATAACTCCTTCAGATTTCAACACAGAATCCCTTAGAATAGGTACGCACTTCATCAAGTGATCATCAGTTAAAAAGAGCTGGAAAGACGACTCCTGTTTCAACGAGTCCCCTATTTCTACATTTTCCATTGGTTGGTCGTTTGATATTGATTGAGCGTTGTAGATCTCCGGTAATTCATCAACAACTTCAGAAGGACAGCGATTTTCTTTGCCACTACGAGTATTAGCAGGCGAGCAAATTCTTCTCAATGGTGACAGCACTCTAGAAACGGCTGCTTCAATATCAGCTCCACTTACGGGATTTTCTTCCAAATATGCAACCAATGATGTTCCGAAAAGCTTCCTCTCACTACCCTTTACAGTGTCCGATTTATACCTGAAAAGATAAACAAATTAAGCTTCAGCAATGCATTCCTTCTTAAAGAAAATACGCTTTCTTGCACAATGTACAAAAAGGACCTAACCCAGCGCAACATCATAGAGGTGATGCACCTAGATTTGCCAAGCATTTCTGAGTCTAAAAGATCAGTAAAGGGTTCTTTGCATATGTATGTATACACCAGGGGAATAGGGGCCAAGGCAAAAGACACAAAAACAACAGCAACATATGCAAGGAAGTGTGCTTACTTTTCCCGGCATCGATGAACAATTTCAATTCTGGTTTTTCCTTCCCCCCTTCTAAACCGATAGGCCACTATGTGTTCCTCATCCTTGATTAAGGTCAAAAGTTCCGAACCACTTTCATAATACCTAAAAACATGGTGATCGTAGACCTGAGAACGAAAAAAAACTCTTAACCACTATAAACCAAATGGTTACAAAAGCCAAAAAAAATGCGGTAAATGTCTACTTCTGCAATCAGAAGGGTCTCATCACTCTTCAAACAACATGCGGTACTCAATGCCTGGATAAGATCTTTAATGTAACCATGCTTTGGAACTGTCACGGTGAATGGAATAGGAAGGCCGCTTCCATCTCCATAGAAGACAGTCACTGTCATTGTCCGCACAAGAATTGAAGGTAGCGGCAATGACAAGTACATGAAGGGGTCAAATGCAATTGAGATTTTCTTGCAAACTGGACAAACCAATGTGGACTTGTACTGACCCTGGATATCATTAAGCCATATTCAAATTGTTAGTTACTAACCAGAGAATAGTATTTCGCAATCGTTAGTGTTCAATTAACAAACAGTAAGAAGTTAACTCTGCGTAGATGCTTGGAAACAGAGAAAAATAAAATTTGTGATCCTTCTGCATAAAATAACTTGAAGCCCCCAAACATACAAACAATGCTAGGTAAATGGAGGTAACAGAGCACCAATGAATCATTCAAGGAAAGACTCACGGCTTATGCAAGTTGTTTCAATTTCATTTGTTAAAAATATGGAAGCCAGAGATTGTACAGTGGCCAAACTTAGAGCGTAAATAACATTGTTATAAAGGAAAGTACACTAAAGATTAAAGTAACTAAACCAGCTGTCTATAGAGATACAAATGAGAACAAGTCAGCAAGACTACACACTAGGTAAGATGAGGCCAATTATTTGGCTATACAAGAAAAATGACAACTAAATACAATTTATACAACATTAATCTAAATGCATTACAGGCAACTTTTCAAAAGCATAATATGTAGAACAAAATAAATACTTACCTGGCAAACATCCACAATCACGGAATCATTTCGAGCCTTATGATTCCTCCAACACTCATCCGCAACTTCCTCATCCAAACGACCATCTGAGTCTTTCATTTCAATGTACGGCTTTTGTTTGACACGATTCAAATCCTCATGCAGCCCATCCAGTAAAAAGGCAAGAAGTTCCTGCAGAGGGAAGATGACATCAATGACAAATGGTAGAGGTACATGTAGGGACACAACACTCACACACCAGTAACTATGATGCAATATGAAACTCCAAGCTAAGAGCAGTAGAAAACTCAAATGGTACATAGAAACAAGTACCCAGTCAGAATGAATCAGATCTCCGTATAAATGCTGTCAGAAACAGTATCAATTTCAACTTGTAAAATGAACATTTGAGAAAGGTGGGAATTGCGACTTGATTTGCCCTATTTACCGTGAACCTTATACATAACCATATAAAACAGCAGCTCAAGCTCAACTCTGATGCTATCTAATATGACAGACTCATATCCAATGGTTATGACAGACTCAGAACCAATGGTTTATTTTTCTTTATTTTTTAAAAGCATCATCAAATGTATTTACCACATTCACTGTAGCATATTTCATTTTCACCTGACTGGAGTTTCTCTTTTTCACTACCATTTATTTGTAAGGTCAATGACAATCTTACATGAGATTTAATAAATTATTATCCTTCAAGTTTTTTAAGTGGCGGACAGCTAACATTGGAGAATCCAGAATAGACAGGCAGGCACATATAGCGGGGACCAAATGGTAAGTTTTTTGCTGTTCTTTGACTTTCTTTCCAACTTAATTCAGAGGAATAAAAATAACAAAGACAACACAACTCATGGAGATACATACTCAACTAACAGCATTTAAGAAAAGTTGAGTATATAAGCATCATGCAACACTAACTTGAGAGTCATGTTGGTTATAACCACCAAACTGAGGAGCAAATCGAGCAAGTTTCCCCTTAAATACTCGTGGTGCAATAGCAGTTCTCCCTGAAGACCACAATCTCCTCAAGAGTTCTCCAAAGGCTAGTGCAAGCTCACCCTGCAACCCATTGTATGCCAGAAATGAATACCAGATACTTGTAAAGCTATGTGAGATGATGTTTATAAAGTACAAATTCCACAAAAATATAGAAGAAACCACGAATTTTCCTCTTAAGAAAAAGAAAGAGGCAAAGAGCCGCTTACATGCATTCCTAAAGGATTTTCGGTGTTGATCTCTTCTGAGTAATCTAGCAAGAAATACTCAACAAGAGGGGGTGTATGAACTAAGCACTGTAGGGCACTATTCATAAAGCAAGTATTTCCTAAATTCTGCAATCCAGCCAAACCTCCTCTCTCTTCTTTTCTAGTGGAGCCATAGATGTTATATCCATCATCTACATCTGTCGATGATGAGTTTAAAGCCGTTCCGGGATACAGGTTTAAACCATAGCTTGTCGATTGACCATTTGACATTGCTGGCCCCCCTGCGATTGATATGGATGACCTAGAAGGTTCCAGAGGTACCAAGGCTAATTCATTTCCCGTGGAATCCATGCCCAACCGAGAAGAACGAAGTCCGTCAGCTGCCAGCACCAAGAGAATCTATAAAGATAGGAAAACCAATCATAATACGCATAAAGTGGCAATCACTAATGCTTAGAAATATGTACATCCAAAGGTGCAACAAGAAAAAAGTTTGTTACCAACCAAAGAGAAACCAATATCATCAATCCAATTAATAGTGCATCAAGTAAATCGTTAGTCTTTAAGACTTCGAAATAGGAAGTGAAGAACCACTCATTTCAATTCTGGTTCTAAATCTGTGCATTGCTATGGAATTTTCGTGAGTTTATCTTCATTTTGATATCACCTCTTTTTAAAAATTGAAAAAAAAATTCCTATCAGAATTATCATCTTTTTTTTTCTTCTGATTATGTGCCAAGTTTGACACACACTAAGCAACTTAAAATTTAGACCAAAGAATAAGTCAAGGAACATTTTTTAAAGGACAAACAATTACAACGTTTTGAAAAGTAAAGGACAAACAAAAAAAAAGTGTGCAGCCATTTGAAACGGAATAACCAAGTGTTCATAGAAACATGTCAACAAGAGACTATAGAGAAATCTACTAAGTACGATCACTGTACGAGGCAGATAAAAGCAATGACATTCAGATAAAAAAAATGAGACTAAAATCTCCCTGTAACAAGGATTAAGGGTAAGAGTACAGATAGAGGGATTATTAAAAAGACTGCTTGAATGCAGATACTCACATCTTGGTCCATCTGCAAATTTGAGTCCTCCAATGTTTGGTTTGAAACAGGTAAAAGTGCATTCTTCTCCTTATTAAAGTAGTCCCATAAACAGATCTGCCAATATAGATTACAACAGCAGGCATTATAGAACAAACCAGACAAAAGGAGAGGGTGGGGCTGGGGGAACATGACGCAAATAAGATTTAAGAAATATATAATAGCACCCATACCCACCGGAAAAATACAAACCTTTTCTTTCTCAATCTTTTTAAGTGTGCACACCTTCCAGTAAAGCTCCCATAATGAAGCCTGAAAAACTAACGTGGTAAAACATCCAAAACCTACAATATGCTAATGAAAAATAAAGGTATAATTGAAACTACAATATATCATCCCAAGGAATCAAAACCCTCAAGAATATTGATCTATGAACAAGGATTCCCAATTCCTAAAAGAAAGGATTAATCAGTCTATTCCTTGTACAGACTTTCTCACCACTTGAGTTAGACGAGACTGGGCTAGCCCATAATTGCTGCTTTTCGAATTTCAAACATACATATAAATAACAGAAATGTGTTAACAGATGCACATTCCAGCAGAGATTATTCACTCCAGTCTAGCTTAAGTTTATGGTAAAACAACTTTCAGAATCTCCAGGATCCACAGAATGTCTTGCAATTACGAGCAACCAGACCAACTTTGACTTAAAAAGTACAAAATATTACAGGATCCCCAGTGCTTTAAGAAAAAGAATCGCACATTGTGCCATGCTGATATGGTTGATTGGTGTTATGTGATACTGAACAAAACCAGAACTAAGTATCTAGCCAATTGCCATAAAACAATGTGAGAGATTGATGCGAAGGAACACAGAACAAAAAAAAATGTTCGTACCTTTTTGCTCAAATGAATGATTGATTGGCTATCATCCCTGGAATCGATCAAATTAAGAGAAAGCTGGTAAACCTCGACACCGAAGGTATTTCCCTGTAAAATCAACTTTCTTGGTAATGCTGGTCCTCCTTTGTACCTATAACAATATAAGAAGCAATAACATAATTATAGAAGCAGAGAAAACCTACAACTGAGTGGGGCAATCAGGTTATAATGCATGCAGAACCACAACTGAAGAATAGTCCATTCACACTGTCCTAACTCCTAATGCGAGATATGAAATTCAATGCAAGCGCTAAGACACAAAAATAAAGGATGGACACGTAACGGTTGGAAATGAAGAAATTCGGGACTGCAAAGAGCAGAAACTTATCAAAGAGAGAACATACTTCAAGTGATTAATGGTGGATGAGGAATGTGAGACAGTGAGAAGGAAGAAAAACCATTACCACTCAACAAGCTTTTCCCAAACTTCTTGAGGAACCAAAACATAGTCCAACTCTTCTACTAACGGTCTCCGGAGCTCAGGTTCATCAGCATCAGAATCAC
Organism: Euonymus europaeus; assembly: GCA_963580455.1. Taxonomy (NCBI): domain Eukaryota; kingdom Viridiplantae; phylum Streptophyta; class Magnoliopsida; order Celastrales; family Celastraceae; genus Euonymus; species Euonymus europaeus. The sequence continues at coordinate 6,490,654 of OY756957.1, read as the reverse complement.
TCCCACTTTTAACTATATCTGAATTATCAATAGGACCAGGTCTACTGCCCGTCTTTGAAGGAACCACATCCATATAATGAGAATCAGAAGATTGACCATGATCTGCGTCATTTATTCCAACATACCTCCGCCAGCTTGAAAACCACCTGCACATGCAATAGAACAGTTCTGTGACCACCGTATTGTATTTTCTCAATCAAATAGAAGGCAACTCAAAGCATATTAGATGGCTGAAGTTGCCTTGGGTTAACAACTAGACAGTCTTTATAGGAATCTTCTGGCAGCAGAGACACAAAGTACACAAGTAACCAATACAAAGCAAAACGTATTTTCTATCTTTGAATAAAGTAACGCAACAAAACAAGATACCAATACCCACAGAAAAAATAATGGCTATATACTTTCATAATCAAGCACAGTTGCTAAAGGTAACCGAGATCCCAGCCGTCCTATAGTCTAATAAATCTGAATACGTACCCACAATCAAAAACCTGAATTGAACTACTGCAAGATAATAATCAAGAAAAGAGGAATCAAAACGGTCACCAACCTTTTCGAAACAACGTAATGTATGTCGCCCTCTTTCAAGTGAGATTCAGCCTGGTTGGTCAAGTCCGTGACAATCTTTAACTCCTCTTCTGGCGTGCAAGGCAAGCAAATACCTACGTTCTCCAACATGAACATCGAATCCGGAATCGTCATCCTTGATTATACGATGAGGCAGAACCGCACCCTACAACGTCGAATTAAAAGTCGAATCCAAATTCAATCGATCCAAGCCCCAAAATAAAATCGCAAACGGAATTTCGAATCACGTACTTTGAGATCTCGAATCTAGAAGAGAAATGAAATCGTCGTTGTCGTTAGTCGTAGTTGGACTGATTATTCATGCGTTGCGTATGGGTAAATATATGTAATGTGACAGTGAATTGAGGGATTTGCGAGAGATAAGGAACCCTAGATTGCAGGGAAAGGGGAGAGACAATTCTTGCCGTGGATTTGTCAACGAGATGAACTGTTCCTCCTTTTTATTTTCACATTTGGAGTCTCGCAATTTTCGTCAAAATTATTGAAAGTTTGAAACCTTTTGGATTTTTCATTTTCTAAAAATATATTTTTTGTTCAAAAAACTCTTTTTGAAAAAAAAAAGTTTTTATTTGTTCAAAATTTGTGGGAAAAATTATTCTACCTTAATTTTTTTAACAACATGAAAAATGTGGCTGGGCCGCTTTCTTCGTGTCTTTGCAGTTGCCACCCCACCAGGAAAGAGAAAAACATCTTGTTCTTCTCTTCTCTAGCCTCCTTGTGGTTGAAAATAATCAAAATATAGTGTGATTTTTTTTTGCTATTATTGAGCTAATCAGTAATCCAGAAAATTGCAATCTATGGGCTTTGCTGGGCCTGAACTGGGCTTGTTGCTGTTTGATATCCATCAGATAAAAGCCCATCTATGCCCGTAGTTGCACTCTATTTTTAATTAAGTGTACCCCGCTTTTAAAAAATCCATTAAAAACGTTGGTTTATGAGTACATCTCAATTACTATTTTTCTAATTTTTGCAAATTACACCGCAACGGGTAAATATAATTTTTAGTCATCGAAAGATAGTTCATATTTCATTTTGAACACTGAATTATAAAACGTTGCAACTTAGTTACTTAACTTTTATTTTGTTCCAGTCAAGTCATTCGGGTAGATTTTCTCTAAAATGAGCAGCAAAAAAGGCCCGAGCTTAAAGTTACTTCGGGCTTAGGAAGCCTGACCCTAGGCCTCAAGCGGGCATGAGCCACACTTTTGGGGCCGAGCCCAAGCCCGAAATATACCACACATATACATATATATATATACGATTTTTCTCACATGCGGTCTTAATTTAGGGACTCAAAAAACGGACTTCTATTGTGGGCGTCCGATTGATCTAACGCCTATGCCTGATTCGCATAACCCTTCTCCCACTCTCGTCTTTTCCTAAATCAGAAATCCTTCCTCGCGCTCTCCTCTGCTCCGGGCTCTTAGGCGATCGTCTTCTCCAGCCAAGATCTCCTCTGCTCCGGTGCTCCTCCGCACAAGTCGCACCGGGCAGAGGAAGCTTCGTCCGCTGGAGTCGAGTCCGCCCACAGGAGAGCTTGGTCCGCGCGATCGCAATGGAGCAGAGGAGATCTAGGTCGAGCGCGAGGAGCACCGCACCGGAGCAAAGGAAGCTTGGTCGCTCGGAGGAGCACCGGAGCAGAGGAGATCTTGGCTGGAGAAGACGATCGCCTAGGAGCCCGGAGCAGAGCAGAGCGCGAGGAAGAATTTCTGATTTAGGAAAAGACGAGAGCGGGAGAAAGGTTAGGCGAATCAGGCATAGGCGTTAGATCAACCGGACGGCTACAATAGAAGTCCATTTTTTGAGTCCGTAAATTAAGACCGCATGTGAGAAAAATCGTATATATATATATATGTGTATGTATGTATGTATGTGGAATAAGTAATAGTAAATTAGGCCCAGGCCTGAAGCCTGAGTTATTTGGTCCAGGTTGGGCTTGGGCTTACAAAATTGTGTTAAACCCAACCTGAAGCCCGAAGAGGGTTCTTGGGCTTAGGCCCGGCCTGATGCCAACCCCTAAGTATTCATCAAGATCCTTCGACTCAATGTCTTGTTAAAATTTACTCTTCTTTCTTTCTTCGACAGACATTTCAAGATGAATACTAACCAAAAATTTAAGACGGCTACCCATTTAGAGGGATTTTGGATATGGAGAATGATAAATACAACGAGAGTTTTATTCAAACATGTGTAGTTAGCATGAAGGATTGGGGTAGTGATGAGATGGGCAGGTAGTTTTATAGTATGGGTGTTAACTTTGAAAGTGTCACATTGTTATATAGAAGCCTTGGAATCCATTTTGTGGTCACTTGAAGCTCTTGGATGAGGAAGAATATTTCAAGAAATGGGATGGATTGGAGTTGATGATGGGTGTGTGCATGTGCATGTCGGTCACAACAATGCATACAATCTTGATTTGCGTATCCAAAAAAAGAAAAGGAAGAGAAGTTGCATAAAATTTGGTCACTCAAGCTAGAAGATGTCACCAATACATATGAAGTTTATTGCAATAAATGATGATGATCATGAACAACCAACTTCTGAAAATGAGTAGGTGGAGTTCATTGTGATTGATGATGATGAACAACCTACAACATGAACTGATGATCAAAAGAAATGAACTTTTATTTAGGAAGATGGTTTTTGGGGTTGTCATGGTTTTATAGGCCTTGTTGCTAGTATCCAATTATATTTATGTACAAAATGTAATAGAAGTTGCCATAATTGAATAGTCTATATTGGAAAACATGTAACCATATAAAAATAAGTCCAGGAGAGGGCAACATACTGTCCAATGTGAAACTAAATATGCACAACATTCATCATATAAAAAAACAAGGCAACATATAATCAATCGCGAAATGTTTCTAAATTAGTGTTTTGTAATCACAATTTAAAAAATGATGTGGAAATCGGTCGCTCTAATTACTTACATGAAAATGACAACACCTCAAGATTTTATGTTTGGTTTTTGCAGGAATAGTGAAATGGAACATAATTGGGTTGGTTTTCTAAACATTAAGAATAGAAACGAGACAGATTAAATTTTAAGGGTATAATCAAGAATCTAGTGCAACATAAAGGCATAAATATTGGTTTTGCCTATTTAATAGCATCTCAAATCCGTACTTTTTTTTTAATTTTCATCTCTCACACCACTCACTGAACCACTAAGTCACCAATGGAGCCCCTTAGAATGTTTTCCTCTCTCTCACAAAGGAGGTCATATAACAAGGATCAATTTTTTGCTTTTTTCAAATCACTCATAACTTGTAAATTTTTTGTCTGAACCAAATGTGAAGGAAAATATGAAATAATTAGCTTTTTTATTAGCATCCCAACTCCAACAATCATTTTTTTAATATCACTAGCAAAACTTTTTCGCTTTTCACGCCACTCAGTCTCTGAATCACTAACAGAGCACCTCAGAAGTTTATTACTCTCTCTCATGAGAAAGTTCAATGTCTATTATTGAAATTTGAATGAATACTAATAGGTTTTGTGTCTCTATTATTTGTTTGTTTTCATGGTTTCAAGAGAGAGTTCATTGTCTATCTGAATTTCGAATGAATACTAATGGGTTTTGATGTCTCTATTATTTATTTGTTTTCATGATTTCAAGTTTGAAATTTAAGTTTCTAAAGTAGGGTTTTCTCTTTTGTTTGTTTTTGAGTTGTATTGATGAATTCTTGTTGTATTCTTTTACCGGGTTGAAATACCAAATCATGTGACCTTCACATCATAGGTAATACCTATGCCTTCCTTTTTTAATTTCCTAATAACAAAATTTGTCTCCTTAAGAGCCAGCCAATCTTTTCTGACAGTTGAAGTGAAATTTATATATGCAGTTCCTAAGAGTTAGTGTCAAATTGTCAATGATTGTTTGTCTGGCTAGGGATTTTAGGATAATGGTTTTGGCTATGGATCTGCTGGTGATTGATAAAATATGATTTGTAATTGTAGTAGGTGCCATCTTAGTTATATTTCATGTTAAATATTTCAATCATGAAAGTTTGGTGATTGTTTTCAGGATACGAGCGGATTGTTGCAAGGCATGAGTTTGAGGAACACAATGGCTTTCCATTGTGTAGACTAATTTTCGGGTTTGGAAGACATTTCCATGATCATCTTAGCTCTATTGCAGCAAGGTAGCGATGGCTTTTCTTCATTCCCATTCAAGTAAGCACAGCAGTCTCTGACAATCGGAGCAACACGATTGCATTTGAAAACATTTGGTGTAATCCTGGATTGAACTCAGGCTCCTAAGGTTGTGTTATACTATACCAAATAGGTAATATGAAACTTGAAAGATATAATAACTGACATATCTTTGATAATGCGTGAAGTAAGTTCACTTCTAGCATTTATTCTAAGCATTTTGATTTTATGCATGACTTCTAGACTTGTTATTTTACTTTTGTGGTTAATAATTCAAAGGGAATGATTCTTACACTCAAGTTGAAATAGATGAAGTTCATGTGGAGTGGGTTAACCATGTCTTCACAATTCTAACAGCCCTTTGATGGAATTCTTCTTCCTTATTTGTTTCCGTCTAAATAACCTTTTTATTGCTTTGGAATATGTATGTATGCAAGACGCATTTACTTGCTTTTCTAGTTGTGGTTTCTCTGTTTAAATTATTGGGGCACATTACCGAAAATGACTGCTATTAGTGATGCTCATGGTATGCAGTTGGCAATGTGTGTTTTTTTTGGGTTCATGAAAATTGGTGTATTCTCTTATAATGTGTCTTATATATACTTGTTATCGAATTTGCAGTTCTTAATTCTTGGACTTGGCTTTCATTTTGGTGTTGTTGTTTCGATCGTAAAAGAATGGATTTCTCTCTATAGGATTTATATTTACAATATTAATTTTTATTTGTTGTGTTGTATTTGACTCATTATGTATAAGAATGAAATTTTATATTTGTTGTTTTACTTGACACATATATTGTCTAGAAGAATGAATTTATATATGTTATTTGATTATGCTAGCTACAGGATATATAACTACTATGAATTTTTATCTATTGTTGGTCTTTTCTTAATATTTATAGGTATTTAAAAATTTAAATATAAACAGCAAAAAAATAAATTAATATAGCCAGCAAATTATGAATCTCATGATAATTTTTTTTATATCATTACTTGTGGTAGATTATTACAAATTTGGGATAGAAAAATATTATCACAACTTGTGACACATTATAACTAACTAACTTTTTTAATTAAACCGCCAAAATTTGAAAATTTCTCCCCATAATTTTAGAAAAAACGAAATTTTTTTCACCAAATATAGCTTGACAGACGTATATCAATTAAAATTCATCACATTTCATGACAGGTATTTTGTTTGTCACAATATGTAACACCACCTACCATGACAAAGTGGAAAATTGTCATCTATCCTTTGAATGATAGTTTTTACCTGTCAAGGTATACTTTTTTTTGACATGGTGTAATGATTAGATTCATTTTGTACCTTCATCTAGTTTTTATACAAGTATGTACTTCTATATCTTTGTAACTAAAATCTTGGTGAAACATTCTCTTGGTTTTATTGCCTTTCTATATATCAACGTATAGCTCTCAAATTGGTTTTAGGTGAATTGTGTATGATCCAAAAAACATGTTGGAACTTTGATTTCATTTGGTGATAAAATTTATAGTTGATCTCTTATTTCACTTGCATACTTTTTACCTTGTTAAAAACTTTTGTTAATTTTTTTTAATAATTTGCTACAATTCATGCTGTATAAGAGATAAACTATAAATTGCAAGGACTGATAACGTGTGAAATGAGTTGTTATTATTTACTCAGGTCTTACACACTTGTTACCTTGTTAGTCAAATTTTGCAACCCCGGATGGACATAAATTATTTTTTTCTCCTCTTAAGCTCAAGAGACTGATGACATTGTGATTTTGTGATAATGTCATTATTAAAGTAGTAAGTTGTGATTGTTATAGTTTAGATATTTTGGATTATTATTTATTGATTATAGTATACATTAATGGTATAGTCCTTCAATTTGTGTTTGTTTTAGACTTTTAGATGGCTAGAACTAAAGCAGAACTGTGGGTCCTCCGCCACCTCCAGTGGAGCGACCTCCACCACTAGAGGCTCAAAGGGTTGAAGATATGGAGAGTTCCAACTTGGAAGAAGAGATTATGCAAGACATGTTGATGTGGAGGTTACTAAATCCGTGTTTCTTGGTGTTCCCACACGTCAGAACTCCACTTATTTGATGTTGGAGGTTGTTGTCAGCTTCAAACAAGTATTTGATCGATTAAGTGGTGAAGATAGTATTATCACAACTCTTTTTTGAGTAGTAAGGTTGTTGATACTCCTAATTATAATGATTGGGCAAATGCTAGGAAGCTAATCCCTTTTTTGGAGCCATTTTATGAATCTACTACAAAACTTTCGAGGAGTACTTATCTTACTATTAATGGTACTTTTCTCTATTTCAACTTATCGGTGATCACTTGAAAGAGTCCCAATTCAATATGTGCAAAGTGATTTCTAAAGTGACAATGGTGATGCAAGTGAAATATGATCAATATTTCCAAAACCTTGAGAAAGTGAATATGCTTGTGTATATTGCTTTGGTGCTTGATCCGAGGAGCAAATTTGAAATTTTCAAATGAGGTTTAGAGCTAGCTTTTGATCAAACTACTAGAGCAAAATTGTACAAGGGGACAACGAAATTATTTTAGGACTTGTATGAGCAATATCAATCAGCTATTGATCTCCCACAATCAAGTTCGCAAATAACATGAGTATAATAGAAAAGTAATAGAGGTGGTAAATCATTTACTCCAAGTTTGTGGGATAGAGTTGGTGATCGTTATGAATGCGACTTCTAACTCTAATCAAAGATAGATAAGTATTGGCAAATGATCTCGAGTCACCAACAGAAGACTTCAATTTGTTAAGGTTTTGGCAAGTAATGGAGGGAAAATTTTCCATTCTTTCATCAATTGCACATTATATATTTGCTATCCCCTTCTCCACGGTGGCTTGAGAATCTACTTTTAGAATTGGTGGCTATGTGATTACGGATTGTCGTAGTTCTTTGTTGCCGAGAGTTGTAAAATCTCTATTGTGCACACAAAGTTGGCTGAAAAATGTCATTTACATTGACGTCAAAAAGGAGATCTTGGATGACGATGCCGCTCAAGAAGTGGAAATCATTCCAGCGGAAGATAAGTTAATAAATCCTATTCATCTTTTGTATGCATTTTTTCAAAAAAACTTTTGCCTTGATTTTTGTAAATTAATGTTTCTTATTTTTTTATATGAATTGGGTGGTGGTGCTATCTAGAGTCAGATCTTGATTGATGATCTTTGTGATGATCATTGGGTATGTCTTTGACTCCATGTTTTAAATATGTCATTTGTCAATTGGAATTGCTCTTGTGATTATTATTGTCTTGTTGATCTCTGAAGGTGGCTACTAAAGTGTTGTTTCATGTTCACTGAAACTGTCAAGAACTTAATATATTAGAAGATGACATGTTTTATAAGTTGTAACTGTTATTGATTTTGGATATTGGTTTGAAACTTTGGATTGTAACATATATTAATATGTTTGGTTTGTAATTTTTATTTGTTATGTTTGACTTGATTTGTGTTGTATGGCTTGAAAGATGGAACTGTGGATCGTAAGTTTGCAACTTTGATTTCTTGTGTTTGGTTTAGGAATTATGATATTTAAATAAGCTTGGATTACGGGCGTGAAACAGGTGAAATAATAATAGGTAAAATATCAAGTGTATGGGGTGATTGCTAATGGCAGAGATTCATTTTTTGCAACCGTGTTACCCAATAGCTGGGGATTTTAAAATCGAACTATTGGATTGGATTTGTCTTCTATTAAAAGTGACCGAGTCTGATCAAACTCAGTCCGATAGCCCGAAACCTGGACGGTGTGCAGCCCTAACATTTCTTTCTGTCCCTTGGAGAGCTGCGTTCTTTGCTTCGTTTAGCTGTATCAATCTTGCTGTATGGGTTGCTTCCCCAGTTCACATGGGGCTATTCGTAATGCGAGGCTGCTTTTCTCATTGTAGACGTGCCTATTCGCACCGTCAGCCCACTAAAAGCTCTTGGGCCACGTTAATATTTGGTGCAGATTTATAATTTTTACCCCAACCCATTCCAAAAAATAATCATAAATCTCACCCCACCAATCACAATTCGAACCCACCACCGCATGAGTCGCAAACAATTATTAATAAATAAAAAACCTAGCAGTCCACGAACTGCACGTTGAAATTAAAAATTATCAAATCAGAATAAAAGTTTACTTTAAGTCAAGTTTAAATTACTTTTAATATTCTGCTGGAGACGTGGCCATATATGCAGCCATGCATGTATAATATTAACCTGATTAGCTAGTATTAATTTCACTTCATAGAATCTTTATTCACTAAGATATTGGCCACCTTAACCTTTAAAATGTGCATGACCTAGCTACATATCAAATCCTTGCTTTATGTTTCTTGAAGCTTCGTCGGGTATCTTAAATATTGGACAGACAAATTAGTTGGCTATACTTTCTTCATCAGCAGAAAAGGCAAAGATATCGTGTGACAGTATTTCTAATGAGGGGGCCATTAGTTAAATCGAATCTTAAATCAGAAATTTACAGCTTCCCAGGAAAATCATGTGGAGTTTTTATTTTATTTTTTTGCTGATTTTGACATGAAACCCAATGAGATAGACGACTGGAGAAATTTTGGCTTCGAGTGCAGCATTAGTCAAGCGTTCACAGAGTGCTCTTTTTTGGGAATTGAGAGTCAAGCTTTCACTAGACATATGGTTACAAGTATATGTCACAATTTTTTGAAGATTTTCTATTCGTAATTTCCTTTTGGTAAAGTCAATAAGTTTAGTTGATCAATTCCCTTCACCTTCAGTTGATCTTTTATTTAAACACGATTAGCGAAGCTTAATTTTCCCCTTGTGAGTAATTTGTTCTGAAAATAGCCAAATCCGGTAATTAAATTAAGCTACTAATTTGTGGAATAAGGCATTAATTACCCGATTTTCAGTGCCCGGGGTCGGCTGCAAGTAAAACTACAACAGACCGTTGTAGTGATTTTTTTTAATATATGAATGTATCTTGCTTGGATTTATCGGTTCAATAATATATTTTTTATCCCCCAAAAGTTAGGAGCACATTTTTAGAGTATATGAGAGAAAACTTGTATGTATATAGAGGAGTTTTCTCTTCTGAGCATCTAAAATGTCAACCTAACTTTTGAGGTTCAAAACATTTTTAAAAAAATTTAGTGAAATTATATTTATATTTTGATCGATTTTACAAATTCAATGATATATTTTAACATGAAAAGTGCGTGAAATTTCTAGATCATTGGATAAGAAAATATAAAATATTCATACATTTTTATGTTGCATTTAATTTTTTTTATATAAAATATATCATTATATTCGTAAAATCAATCAAACACAAATACATTTTTTAATTAAAAATCTGTATTTTGGATTCTAAAAATGATCCTAAAAGCTAAGAGCGCAACCTCCATATATATAGGAACACCACACTATTTATAATATATCTATTTCTATATATAATAAATAAAAAATTCAACTACAACGACCAACCACTCACAACAAACATGTGAGGTGATTAGGAGGTGTGATGTCAAGTGCAGGTTAGTAAGAAAGTGGTTGCTCCATCAATTGTTGGCGAAAAGCCATGATTAGGGTAATAGAATTATTTTTATGAGAAATTTATAACGATCATGATTAGGGTTTAGACAACAAAGAGACCTCATAACGAAAACATGTGTAGTGCTATATCCTATAGACCTAGCTAGTTAATGCTACCGTTATGAGAGAGAGAGAGAGGGAGGGAGAGAGAGAGAGGGAGAGAGAGAGAGAGATCTTAGTATCTAACACAATACATTAACAACAGTTAATCAACCTTAGTACGATTACATGTGGATAAAGTATGTTGGTTGAAACTATAAGTCTATACATATTCTCAAAAGAAATCATCAAATTTGGCCAAGAGAATATCTATCAACTATATGTAATGCCCTAGCTAGTAGTGTCCACGTAGAAAGTGCTTATTGTTGTAATGTGCGATTAGGGTTTGTTAAATGTGGATTGACTTGCATAGACATATCACTAACATTACGCTTTTACTACATTCTAATAAGACATCATTAGTAGTTGTTCATAATTACTATTAGGGGTATTAATTACCCTTCTTAATTATAATTAGTTGTCATTGTTTTGCAAACTATTTTTCATTAATAGAATGGTAGATTAAATGTCGGATATAGCATTATATATAAATCACAAATATGCTACTTTGATGTCTCTATTACTGTGTCATTGTGTGCATCATTTATCCTTAATTGAAGAAAATTAATTCCAATTGTGTGAAACCTATTGCTTGCTAGGCATTCTCACGGTTTTTGTTTACAAAGCATTTTGTAATTAATTAATCTTAATTAAAGGCCCTCTATATGAAGTACAAATATAATTTGATGGACATCGCACAAAAATATATTCAATCTCTGGTAACGATCTCCTTATTTTATCCAAAATAAACACTTCGTTTTTTTTTAAGTCATTGGATTTGACCAAATAGTTGAGATCCCCACGTAACGATATTCTTAACATTCAACACTTCTCATGAATTGGGGTAAAAAAGACATTGGGAGTCTTAAGTATTATTTAAAAACTAAACTCTAATTTTTTTCCTAAACTTAAATTCAATTTCAATCTCAGCAATTTAACTAGATCCAATGGCTTAAAAGTTTAGATACTTATATTAACTAAAATAAGACATCCTTATTTGAGAATTTTTTATATATTGAGAGAGATTTTATCGTATGTGCACCTAATTTTTGGGGTCGACGATAATTTTAAAAAATTTGAAAAATTTATATTTGTATTTTGATCGATTTTACGAATTCAATGATAAATTTTTGTTCAAAATAAAAAAAAATCAACATGAAAAATACATGATAATTCTAGATCATTGGATATAAAACACAAAACATTACGCACACTTTTTCAGGTTGCATTTGATTTTTGTTTCAAATAGAAAATATATCATTACATTCATAAAACCAATCAAACACAAAAATATTTTTTTAAAAAAATTAAAAAATATATTTTGGAGTCTAAAAATGATCCAAAAAATTAGGTACACATAAAAGAAAATCTGTCTATGTATATTTATTTATATTATGTCCCGCACACTGATACGCATGGAATTAATCCATGATGGCTTGATTATTGCTAACAAAATATATATGTTTTCCTTGTGGGATTTGTATTTGATTGATGATGCCTTAAAAGTTGTCATATATATCTTATGTTAGCAAATACTTGTCTTGTCGCCCTTGTTGACATACGACATCGATATTGTAATGATCGTAGGTGTCCTTTTATTGTTTGCCAAAATTCAAATACGTGTGATTTCATTTATGAATTCAGATCTTTTACTTATTAGTGAGGTGTAATCTTCAAATAATTATCACTTTCATATATATTTGTTTAAAGAAGACGATATCTCGTAAATTTATTAATACCATCAATTAAGAGGGCCGGGAGAATATTAAAATTATAAAGCGACCAAGCACCAAAAAATAAAAAAACCCACTTGCAAAACTAAAGACTAAAGGACCAAAGAAAACTCGTTAACACTAACAGACACCAATAGGCTGTTCGGTCTCTTTGCTAACTGCTTGGGATTTTTTCTTTGTATTTTTTTATGGTCTCTCAGGTTTGGGTAAGGCTTCGTCTTTCAAGTTGATTTGGGTTCTTTTATGCGGTTTGTTCAATTGTTCCATTGGAGTCTTGAAATATTTTTTTCAGGTTATTCTTTTTTTCATTTTATAATCATGTTATTCTTCCATTATAAGTCAAACCATCAATAAATTTATTGAGATATCGTCCTTTTCTATTAAAAAAAAGAGAGCACCAAACATACATCCGTACCAACCCAGCAGAGCCCAAACGGACACACAGCCTCAACAGAATAACGACACCCAAAAAAACCCGCAGAGCCACTCCCAGAAACACAAAGACAATGAGACTCCAATGAAACCTCCACCACATCAGAGAAAAACAAAAGCCGCAAGAAGACCAACTAACGAAGCAACACAGGCAATTAAGTAACAAGAAACAACAGCGATGCAACACAAGAAAGATAAGCAACAAGAAAAGCCAACAGCAGGTCAAGCAAAACAAACAAGCAATTAAGCCTCTGAAATCCAAGCAAACAAAAGAGATGATCTACTACAACCCTGCAATTATCACTTTCATATTAATAGTGCACATGCTTAAGTGTGTGTGTATATATATATATATATATATATTTTTTTTTTGAACTTTCCAATAAATGAAGCTTTTGTGTGTGTGTCTCCTAGGTTAGGTGATTAATTTATGTACATTTTATATATGGTCCGAAAATATATTGTGTATGTGCATGTATATATTTCTTCTCAGGCTGACATCAGGTTCGGTCACAATGCATTGTATGTAGTGACAATCATATTCACATTGACTAAATCTTATGACAAAATTGATTTGTAAGTATGCATAATGCATGTACGCAGACTTATTACAGAATTAATTATATAGCATTAAAATAGAATTATGTTACCAAAAAAAAGAAGGTGTCGGGAACATTGAGAAAAACATTTCTTTTCCTATATAGTTGGTCAATAAGAGAGAGCCTACAACAAAAGTTAGCTCCAGCTACATTGTACCACACATGTCTGATATATGTGTCCTGCTGCAAAGAAAAAACATTATCGACTCTACTGTCACTTAAAGGAATGACCAAAAAAAATGGAAAAGAAAGAAAACAAGAAGAAGAAATTATTTTAGCAAAAGAAAATTCAGAAGGAGAGAGCAAGAAAGAGCTGGAGATATCCCTTCAATTGTCACCCTCATGTTACTACCTCTGTGCGTATAGGGCACGTGCAACTCACACTTACACTCTAGAGTTTGTTAGAACATTATTTCACCTAATTTAACACTCAATTATTAATTACCATACATAAGAGCCGTGTTGGTTGTGTGTGTGTGTGTCTATATATATATATATGTAGTGCAAAGAAACTTATAATCAACTACATAGATGTAATATTTATATTTATTTAATTTATAAAAAATATTAATGTTTTTCCATGATCATTGGGGTGGGGGGGTTCCCTTTCCCTCTCCTCGTTGATGGTGGTTGCAGTGATTGTTTGAAGACAAGAAAAGGAAATTAACAAAAAGAAGAAGAAAAAAAGAAAGAAAGAAGGAAAGAAAGCAAGAAGAGAGTCTGAATGTCGTTTGGGGGATATGGTTTCAGAGGTGCTTTTCAAATAGCTAGATTAAGGTCAGAAGTCATAGTTGAGATGTGGGTCCCATAGATACTGAATTTATATTATATGGGCCCACGAAACCCTACCTCTTTCTCTCTATTGTCTTTAGCTTTAGGTAGTTGGGTCTTCTCGAAGGGCATTGTTGGGCCCCACACCACGTACGTAACAGGACTACACAAAAAAAACTTTTCATGCATGTTTTTGGACGGACCCTCTTATCATGTGCCGCTACTAGTAGTACTAATTAACCCATTATAAATTATCATTAGAGTGGATTACTCTTTACGCACGCTTTGTTTTTCTGTGCCATATACTATACACTTATAGTACTAGCTCTTCTTTAATGATCATTCTCTCTTAAATATCTCTCTTTCTCATTGATGGTTTATTAGATCAATTATAGCTCCTCTAAACCCACCATTATTATTTTTGTGCTTACTTTAATGCCCGAAGATATGAATCTATCCATTAATGGCCAGTCTCAACTTCCTCCTGGATTCAGGTTTCATCCAACAGAAGAGGAGCTTCTTCACTACTATCTAAGAAAGAAAGTGAACTACGAAAAGATAGATCTTGATGTTATTCGTGAAGTTGATCTTAATAAGCAAGAGCCTTGGGACATTCAAGGTATGTACGACGTATACTAGCTATTTAGTGCCTTCAACATTCTATATGTGTATAATTAAATCTATGTGGGTTGTGAATTTTGTGTTGTTATTGTAGAGAAATGCAAGATAGGGTCAACTCCACAGAATGATTGGTACTTCTTTAGTCGCAAGGACAAAAAGTATCCGACGGGGACAAGGACTAATCGTGCAACGGCAGCCGGATTTTGGAAGGCGACCGGCCGGGATAAGATCATCTTTAGTGGCTTCAGAAGGATTGGATTGAGGAAGACTTTGGTTTTCTACAGAGGAAGAGCTCCACATGGTCAGAATTCCGATTGGATTATGCATGAATATAGACTCGGTGAAAGCTCCAATGAAACCACCACAGTAAGTCGCTCTTTCAAGTCTTCATGGCTAATTCAAAACAACATAATTATATATATATATATGTATGTATGTATGTGTATATATTCCATATGGATTGAATGCAGGCTACAAATTCGACTGGAGAATCGATGGCTGATGAGGGGTGGGTGGTTTGTCGAGTGTTTCGAAAGAAGAACAATCAGAAAACACCAGATGGTCCAAAACGTTCAACCAACTCCATGGATTCAAAGGCCCAACAAATTATGATAAGTTCAAGCAATGATGGAGTTCTTGATCAAATACTTCTTCACATGGATAGAACTTGCAAGCTTGAAAATGAATCGCTCAACGCCATGACCAATATGATCTCCAACACCAATCACAACACCACTAGATTTGGCATCAGTGCTGATCATCACCACCATCATCAGGAGGCGTTCAATGAAAGATTCATGCATCTCCCACGACTCGAAAGTCCTACTACTCTTCCATCACTCCCCATCAACTCCGACCAAGAACGCGTTTTCTGGTCTTGTTACCAACCGTTCGACGAAATCCTCAGTGAAACTACTCAACCATCCCTCACCAGTGAATTAACAACCAAACCAGGGCTTCTTCGTGACTGGGTCACACTAGACCGCTTAGTGGCTTCACAACTTAATGGACAAGTAGAAAATATGAGTTTCTCTCTTTCTCCTGATGAAGATAACTTATATTCAGACAGACCAGTCTTCAACAACAACAATAACAGACACAATAACGAGAATGATCTATGGAGCTTCACCAAGTCATCATCATCCATATCTCCTTCATCATCGTCAGACCCATTACGCCACTTGTCAGTATAAGCGCAACGACAGATGCACGAAGTGTTACCTCGGATTGCAAAGACACAAATAGAGAATCTTGGTATACATACGTATATCTATATATATAAATATATATAAAGTATATATTCATATATATGTGGAGTGAGTCTTACATGCGGAAGTCCATCTACTAACATCACTTTTTCACACAAATCAATGAGAACATTGAAATCAAGAATCGAACCCCACTATGAAACACTCTGTATGAAACACTCTGTATTTCAGCCGTTGGATACAGACGTCCGCATGTGACAACTGTCATATATATGTGTGTGTACGCACCAGATAAATAATGATATAGTGTGGGGATATATATAAGTTGGCTAATTGTCAATCAAATTAAGGCTGTGGTAATAATAGTTTCCTCAATAACGATGTCGTCCATTCATGATTAACCATTGTTGTGTCAAAAGAATATTACCTACTTTTGGATGCTCTCTTTCTACAAGCAATCATATATGATGATAGCATTACCTCTATTTTCCGTTACCTACATATTGGAGAAAAGCTAGACAAAAAATAATATTAATAATGGTAGTAGGGGCACATCCATCGCTGACTTTAAAACACACACTGAAATCATTCTACCCACTTGGCTTGGCTTGGCCGTATGGGAGAGATTTCATTCAAAAAAGAAAAAGAGAAAAAGAAGCTCGGTCCAATCTGTTAATAATTTTTTATGATTGGGTGTTTGTCTAAAATTATGATATCATATGCTAAACACAAATATAACAAGATAAGAAGGATAAATCTTTGCTTTGGTTTGAAGAGCTTGAAGGCCAAGGCTGACCATTATTATAATATAGGGTTCGATTACGTTACATTTAATCTCTAACCCTACTTTTGTTCAATTCTTGGTAGATTAAATTAATAGAAACTGTTTTTGGCTTCGAATCCCCCGGTAAGTGAACCATATTTCGCATCACTATTAATCATATTACCAAATGAAATCAGACAATGATAATTTAAAATTGAACAATTATTAAATATGGGGAACATATAATAATAAAAAATTGCAAGAAATTGAATTTAACCGTTTCAAGATTTTTATCCCATATCGAATTCACATAATTCAACCAAAGTGATATATAGGGAGAGGTCTTGCATTCCTCAAACAACAAACTTGTTTTCTGGATTTTTTTTTAATAAAAGAGAACGGTATCTCAAAATTTTATTAAAACCCTCACTTAAGACGGAGAAAATCGAGGACTTGTTTTCTGGCTAGCCTATATATTACAGAAACATGACAACAATATTTATTAATTAATTAATGTGTTTGAACTTATTTCTAACATAAAGTTTTAAGTATACGCGTGCATTGTTAGACTAACAACAATTTTAGCCTAATACGTCATATCAATGGTTGGTAGGGCGTCAAGTGAACACAAAGAGAGTCTCAAAGAGTATCACGACAACAAGTAAACAAGAGTTGACAAAACAAAGAACTTGCGTGTTCACATATAAATAAAGCAGAAGTATTAATTCATTATTTCCAGCAAACATTCTATATATGGAAACAATTTGTTTACGTCGCTTGAAAATTAATCTCGAAAATTAGTATTGTCTAATCATGATTTTAGTGGAAGAATATTCGATTATAAGGCCATCTTTTGTCAATTATTTGTCTTTTTTTTTCCAGAAAACATATGATCAGTCTGGTATAACTAAACTATCACAAGGAAAAGAAAAAAGAACAAGACACCATTTTGAATCCCTGCTGCTTTGTCGTCAATAAGAATTATTGCAAATACTGAAATATACATAAATAAAATGTATTTTAGTCGAGAATCTCATTTTAATCTAAAGTTTTTTGACATCAAAATCTTTAGTAATGCTTTTGCCCTTGAATGGTGAAACAGTATACCATAACTTAAGATATGTGGATACATATACATTACACAACCAATTCTTATCTCATTTTTTATATGGAACCAAATTAACTTCGCCTGTGTTTGCAACCGGTCTCAAGCTCAGATAAAGGAGAATAGTTGTGGTAGTCACTATAAGAACTTTGTCAAACTTATGAACACCAGTCAAAAATGACAATTTTGTTGCAATATTCTATACTTGCAACACGTTGCATCAAAATCTGGGTACATCCACTGGCGGAGCATAGGGTGGGCTGGGGTGGGCTGTAGTCCCCGGACACCCCAAACTTTTCGAATTGATCAAAGAGGATATGGCTCAGTAGTATATAGCCCCCCTACCAGTAATTCCTGGCTCCGCCCCTGGGTACATCGATAAATGATCGAGGACTAGCACAGGCGTACTTCAATAGTGTTGTGTTGTCTCCACTAAAACTCGTTTTCCTTTTGAAACTAGCTCCATTTCTACTATTAAACATTTTCCTCTTCTTCATATTGATATTTGAGAACCATATAAAATGACATCTCTTGCTGAGACATGTTTACTGACCTGCCTACTAGCTCCTTTTTCACCAGCTCTTGTTCTACCCATTTTTGAAAAACTCTTCTACTGCTGAGCACGAGTCTCCCTTCGAGTCCACCGTGCCCGTACTTCGGCATTCTTAACGTCACAAGACTCTATCAGTTCTTCTGAAAGACTTTGTCAAACCCTATACCAATCATATGTCATCTTCGTTGTTCGGTCACACAAAAGGTACAAACCCCCCTTTTTAATTTTGTTTCATATAAACGTTGCTCACC
Organism: Euonymus europaeus; assembly: GCA_963580455.1. NCBI lineage: Eukaryota > Viridiplantae > Streptophyta > Magnoliopsida > Celastrales > Celastraceae > Euonymus > Euonymus europaeus. The sequence continues at coordinate 6,472,191 of OY756957.1, read as the reverse complement.
CTCACATTAATTTTCCTTGGCATTTGGTTTATCTAAAAAGAAGTATCCTAGGGCGTTGCTTGATAAGTGCCAGAATGTACGTTCTTAAAGTGATAAAATACTACCAAAGCAATGCCAAGAAATTGTGTTTAAAAGCTGAATTTTCAAGATTATTGTACTTAAGATCTTCTTGGATGTTTTGCAGGTTAAGAGCTAGTAAGAGCTATCGGAATGAGATTTGATCTTCAGCAAATGTTAAGAGGACACTTCAAGCTTTGCAAGAAGTGCTGGTTCACAAAAATCAGAGTTCATTTGGGCCTCTAAAGGTTGCCTCGAAGTCAAGTTTGGAAGTTATATCCGAAGCAGAATTTCTGTTTGCAGACCAGACCTTTAGAAGCCCATAACTTGAGCGTCTGATGTCCAAATTGAGTTATTCAAAAGCCCATAATTATCTACACATTTGTATCTACAATATTGATGAAGGGTTTGAGTTCATAATATGCTTCGTTTAGGCCCAGAATACAGTTACAAGATTAGTGTGTAATTGGAAGTTGATGTCATTGATGATACCATTTCCATTCAAAGAGTGGACAATCCACCACACGAATTTGATGGACATTCCACCACCAAAAGATGGCACTAGCTCCTCCACTATATGCTCATTTTATCTATAAATAGAGAGGAGTAGGAGCTAGGAGGGGGAGCTTGGAGACAAGAAGGAAAGAAGGAGAAGGATTGGAAGCATAAAGAGGAGAAACAAAAGAAGAAAACAAGGCTTGTGTTTGTAATTATGTTTTTATGTTTCATGTCTTATTCGGTTGTGTATAACTAAACTCTTATTAGTTAGGGCTTGTCTTGAAGCCCTAAGCATGCTTTCAATTTTATAAGTTGTGTGGATTTCAATTTCTACAAGCATGATGATTTTGATTTTTCCATGTTATGTGAGTTCTAGTATTGTGTTTCTTTGATTAGCTAACTTTGAAGCATGTATTAGAATTAATTGTTGTAGAACATAGTCAATTGCCTTGTTGAATATGTTCTTTCTTGCAACATATAATTCAGTTGAAAATGAATTATGAAAAATCAATTATTGAATACCTAAGTACAAATACCATGTATTAGGATTCTTGTGACATTCATATTCTCTTTACTTTTATTGGATTCTTGATTGTTGATTGATGCAAATGTCATGCTAGATTTCAATTAAGAATACACGTAATGAGGTAGACGCCATACACTTTACATGCAATTAAGAGAGAATCATACAACTTGAGTTTGACCATGACCTTGTTGTGAATGTTGTCATCATATGCTTGTTTAAATTGTTACTCTATTATTTCTTATAAATTGTTTGAATGTTTTGTGGTGGATAGTGAGTCTTAGCTATTGTTTTCATTAATTCTCATTCTTGTTCTTAACGTCAATTTCTTTGTCTTAATTTTTATCTATTGCAAGACTTAACCCCCCTTGTATCAATTATATTCAGGTGTAAGATTGTATATCTATTAGCATCACTCCTTGTGGGATCGACTCTTACTTGTTCACTATATATATTAATTGTACATTTGTAGGTTATTTTAAATTGTTACTAACGACATAACATTGCTCTGATTTACAAATTCAATTTAATCATGCCTATATGGAGGTAAATTATTGTGCTAATGCTTTGGCTTTTATTGCCTCTAATTCTCAAGTTTTGCATACTTGGTACAGGCATGATGATTTGCAAGCCAATTAAAGACAAAGACTGTATTCAAATGAATCAAACCGGTTTTCCTGGTATTAGAATTAGGAACTAGTGCAAGGTTTTGTCTTGTTTCTTCGTTCTTGCAATTTGATCTATTTTTGATTTTTCCTCTTTGAAGGGTTAGGTTTTTGTCCCCCCTTTGTGAACTCCCAAAAAAGGGCTTTTCTTCTCCTGTTAATGGAATAAAATCTCCCTTTTCTTAAAATAATAATAAAAAACCTCGTATTTTTCTTTTATTTCAACATAAGTAGGGAACCTTCTAATTTAATTGGGCCTTAGGGGTCTAATCAGAGTAGTTTTGGCCAGGCGATAATCACTTTTGTTTGAGACCCATCAAGCAATTGGCGACAATTGAAGCTTATTTATGTGTGAAGAAGACCAAAGGAAGTCAGTTATAAGCAATTATGAGAAGTTAATCGAGTCAACTAATCATAAGGAAGCGTCAAAACTATAAGAATGAATTGAGAAGAAAGAAAAAGGATTCTATAACCATACCCAAAAATTTGTACTTTTTTAGTCAATACTGTAAACTCGTAGATTTCTTAATTTGCCCCTTTAAATTCAATGTAAGTTTAAGTTTGTTTTCTCAAGCAATTTATTTGCTTCTCCCTTTTCATTCCTTTACCGTAATTTGTTTTTCATTCGTTTAGTTTCAGTTATTCTCATTTCGACATTCTTTGAAAGTCTTTTCTTCTTCGTTTTTTCGTAAGAGAGGGCAGTACCTCGAAATTTTATTAATAGCCTCGTTTATGGGGGAGGAGTACCGTGGTAACATAACCATGAAAGAGTAATGAGCAAACCACAAGAGATACACCATATAAAAGAAAAAAGGAACAAAACAAAACAAAACAAAACAGAAGAAACGAAACAATACAAAGAACAGGGATCCCCCTAAAACCACGCAGCCCAAAAAATTGAAGAGATGAAGAGAAGCCACAAAATGAATCTACTCTACACCAAATAAGACCAGCCCTACAATAACTGAAACAAAAAGCCAGACCAATAAATCAATCACCAAGGTAGAATCCACTCTTTTTGATCATCCAATTTCATCGATTGATACACATCACATATTTGATAATTTTATTCAATACAATCTTGAATAATTCAAGAAACTTAATCGACCAAACAAATTTCCCCAGGAACAGGATCAACTCCTACTACACATTTTCTCATATTGAACATTACAACGTTTAATGGCTAAAAGAAAAAAGTCTTTCACGACCCTATTAATTTTATGTGGATGATATTTTTGATCACAGTTAATGATGATAAGGCAATTCAATCATTGGAACACTTAATTTTTTATTGATAAAAGAGGGTGACATCTCAAAAATTTATTAAAAATCTCACTCATGGCAGAAGAATACTGTAGTTACAAGACCTAGAAAAAAAATGAAGAAAAAAACAAGGAACGACCCAGCAACACACCTAAACTGAGGAAGGAAACAAAGATCAATTAGAGATTAATCTAGAGCGACCCCAAGATGCGTTAATCTAGATATTGTAAAATAATATAGATCATGCCATGATAGTCATTATTGACAAGAAATTTTTTAAAAATTGTTTTTCAATCAATTGTTACTATGTAATCTTTTATAAGCTTCCGCATTTTTGTGTTTTTCAACAATATGTTAACAAGTGTTTAGGTTATTATTTTCATTTTGTGTTGGTCTTGGTCATGTAATCACAGTATTCATTTGCTATAAGTGAGGATATTAACAAAATTAAGAGGTGTCGTCCTCTTTTATTGAAAAAAAAGAGTGACATCAAAGATAGAGTAAGAAGCCGCGACAAACACATAAGAGAATTTGTTAGGGAAACGTGGAATGTGGATCCAACCCTGAGGATAAGGATCTACCCACAGGCCACACCAGAGAAGGGTTTTGTATTATTTTTTATTTTTTATCATGGATACTTAGTTTGTTATTCCTTAGTTCATTATTCTATCCCGACTCGAAGGACCAAATGTTTCAAACATGGTCGTCATTGCTAACTAATTTTCATCATCTACTTATAATCTATGCTCTGCTAGAAAATGATTTTTTATAAGATAGTTAGTCATTGTTACATAGACACTTGCAATAGATGTTGAAAACAAGCCCTCATCATTAGAAGACAGATTTTGTTCAGCTTTGCATAAAATTTCTGCTACATCGATCATTTTTTAAACCTAACAAAGTGAGAGGATTCTCTGGTTTTATGCACACTTAACAACGCTTTTTGAGTTCGTTTTTAGGGTTCAAATAATTTTTTAAAGATTTTGAAAAAATTATATTTATATTTTTATCGATTTTACAAATTTCTTTTAATTTGAAACAAATACCAAATTCAACATAAAAAATACATGATAATTCTAAATAATTATATTGGATATATAGTAAGAGACACTCATTCACTATTAACATTACATTTGATTTTTATTTAGAATAAAAAATTATCGTTAGATTCGTAAAATTGATAAAAAATGTAAATATAATTTTCATTGTGGGCAAGTTTTGTATGAAGTAGATTATAATACTTTGTTTATAGAAAATTCAAAAGAGAACTGATTTTCTTAGCTGTGTGGGACCAAACTATAAGGCAAAATGTTACCATCCAAGAGTTTGAAATAGAGACACCATCCCAAAAATCGATCAAGTGTTTCAAAGACAAAACTTTGATAGTTAAAAAGGTTAAATAACTTCAATGCAATATTTTTTGCAGTGAATGAGATTAGAGACAGACAAGCCCTCGGGGCATATGGTCCAGCGGTGAGCTGGGGGGCGTGGGAGTAGTAGCGTGTCTATCAGCGTGTTTGGTGCTCGGATTCAAGTCGCGTCAGTGACACAACTTTGATGCTCAGCTCTGATGTGCAGCGTGAAAACCTCTATTCCCTTGCTGTTGGGTTAAAAACTCTTATTCCTTTACTGTTGGGCTGCATAACTCACAACTTATATTCTACCCCTTGACCCAGAACAGGATCGGAATAGGACGGGTTCTTGGATCCCGTCCTAACCCAAGATTAGAGACAGACAAGATGTACACAAATTTTATTCCCACTCAATATATTTCGAAAAACGACAAGATGACTGAAATCTTTTTTCTCTCTCTTCTATCCCGAATATTATAGGGGATCAAAGGTCAAACGGACACCTTTTTCCTCTCCTACACTCAACTTTATACTTTTCTCCGTGGGGTTGCTCTGCAGATGGTAGTAGGGACTTGATTTGTAAATCAAACAATCATAGCCCAGATTGGACAGTAAAAAGTTAAAAACAGAAGAGTCCACCACATAATCACATTGTAAAAAATAGGGTACCAACCTTTAACTGCCGACCTAGCATCATGAACCAATAAATCTCTCCAGATATCGACAGTAATTAAGAAGTCAATTTGGGTAATGTAAACATGATTCAAAGTTAGGATCCGATTGGGACATTTTGCCTTACATTATCTAATTTGATAGAGATTCGTTGTTCCTCAAATGAGCAACAGCTAATCACATTTTACATAGAATTTCTAATTGGTTTAGTGATTGATAATCAAAGAAGCATCCCAATACAGTGCATGAAGATCTCTATTGATACGAATGGTCTCCTAATATACATCAGATTTCATATATATATACGCACACACACATGTCGATCTCATTGTCAACTGACATATAGAACCTAGGTTAAGGAATCAAGCTAAAAAAAAACATCAAAATTGGGACAAATGCATCCAACAAAAATCAGTGAGTGTCTCTTCTTTATCTCGAATTGATTGTTTTGTTTTTATTCATTGTGAAGATTCGACATGGAAATTCAATTGCATTATCGATAAATGTGTTAAAACACGTGCGCCCACCAATATCAGATCATGCCAATCCTTCATAGACCTGGTGACATTTACTAATTTCAGTACCGTAGGAATAATAATTATGAGGATCGAGTCAAGACAAGCTATATATGTATATTTAATTAACAGATTAATCCAGAAAAAATAAATCGCACTTCATATATCTTTTACCCCTCCAGATTAGTATCACGATAAGCTACTAAAGAAAGAAGAACTAAAATCAACATAAATTAGAAGAAGAAGAAGAAGAAGAAGAAGAAGAAGAAGAAAGACATACAAGTATTCAGCAAATAGGGTATTTTTAAAAAATTGAGCGGTGGAATTTTTTTTAACACGTGAAATTTGTGCTCTACAAACATCTGCACGCTTCTAAAATAGCTAAAGTTGTCCAGCCCAAGCCCAAGTATCTGTGAAGGTGCTGACTTACTGTAGGCCCAAATCCAATTACAGACGTTTGAAAGCCCACTGGATTGTGGATCATTAAAGAAGCAATTACCGATGGGCTGATGCTGATTTAGACACATGAGTTGATAAAACAGATTTTTTTAAATAAGATTTGGGCGTCCATTCTGGTAGTCAAGAGATTGGCTAATGACATGGCAATTTGAGAATTTCCTGCATTCTTAAGGGTATGTTCGTATTTTCCGTTTGTTCTAATAATGTAATTTGGAGTGGTTCTTGGATTGTGATGGTTCAGGACCTATAATATCATGTTGGTCAGCTAAATTTCTATCACTTTTTTTCTTTCTTTTATTTAACGAGACATTTGATTGTTGAATGTAAGTGTGAGTGTTGAATGATTATTATCATGTTTGATATGAAACATGAGTGTTAGAATTTTAAAAATGTCGCGAACAGCTTTTTAAAATAAACAATGTAGAGGAACAGGGTTATTTATGTAAGTTTATCTTATCAAGTTATGCCAGTTGGCGTCATACGTTTGACCTGCATTCAGAATTCCAGAAACAAACACATTTTGCAAGCTGCACTAATTCCATTCACAATCACGCATTAGAATATAAACACAGGAGAAAGGTCAAATCTTCAATAATTCCAACAAATCAAAAGTCTCTGGCGTTTGTGCACCACCACAGCTTTGTGGTTTTGACCAAAAACAAGATTGAAACTTCAGCAGACGAAGCTTCCCTTCTGACATCTAAAATGGTAGACTTTCTTTAACAACTTCTCTTGCTTTTCTTGGGTTCACAAGAAAACCAACGAAATTAAGGAACCAAATGCTTTTTGGAGTATAAAACAAGTGCTTGGAGTGCACTTTCTATTGCCCTTTTAGATGACCACATCGTGTAAGGTAAGTGATCTTAATTAATCTATCTGATCTGTTTTGCTCTGCAAACAAATATGTAAGTTTTTTCATGTCGAACTCTCTTATGGGATTCTCATTCTGTTTGTCTGAAATGGGTTGTGGAAATTGAGGTTTGAATAGTTTTTGACATTATATATTTTGTTTGTTAGTTCTCACAAGCTTTTAAGTTTACCAAACCTTACAAGTCATGTGTGCACAGATGACTTGCAAAGAATGCACTAAATTAAGTTTCCATATAGGGTATTTATAATTCTGAGACCTGAGATATCTTGATAGCTTATTTGATACCTTATAAAATCTAAATCTCTGTCTAATCTTCAGTACTTCACAGAAAGACAAACAGACAACATGAGCAAGCTGAAGTTCTTGTTAGCTCTGGCTGTTCTCTTTGTTTTGAATGGTTATGGCTTCATGATGGCCATGGTAGAGGCCAAGAGCAATGTATGTCATTTCTAAGCATCTTTTGAATTTATCCATCCAGTTCTTGCTTTTCACACAAAGAATAATCCTGTATAGGATGGTGATGGGTTTCTTCTCTCGACAGGTTCACATCGTTTATCTCGGAGAGAACCAGCACAATGATCCTGCACTAGCAACAGATTATCACCATGAAATGCTTGCAACCGTAGTTGAGAGGTAAGACTGTGTATAAGTGAAAGAAAAAAAAAGAGAGAGAAGAAAATGAGTTTCCATATGGTAATCACTTGATAGATTTCACCTAATCACATTGGTTGCAGCAAAGAAATTGCTTCAGATATGATGATTTACAGTTACAAGCATGGCTTCTCTGGATTTGCTGCCAAGCTTACAGAGTCTCAGGCACAAAGACTTGCTGGTATACTTCTTTCTATTAATCTCTTCTACAGTGTGCACCGAAAAAAGATATAATCATGTCGAAATGGTAGTATTCATGCATTTGATGAATATCAGAGTTGCCTGGGGTCATTCGAGTCATACCAAATAGGCTTCATACGCTGCAAACAACGAGGAGTTGGGATTTCCTCGGCCTCTCTTCTAGTTCTCCAAGCAACATTCTTGTCAACAGTAAAATGGGTGATGGTGTAATCGTAGGTGTCCTTGATACAGGTTCATCCCAATTGAATGCCGTTGCTTGTTTCTTTCACCTACATTGATATATGGAATGATTTCTTAATAAATGACTCAATGGAGCAGGAGTATGGCCAGAGTCTAAAGCTTTCAGAGATGAAGGACTGGGGCCAATCCCATCACGTTGGAAGGGAGTTTGTGAATCTGGGAAGGTTTCCAATGCCAAAGTTCATTGTAACAGAAAAATCATTGGAGCTCGTTGGTTTGTCGATGGATTTCTAGCTGAGTATGGACAGCCATTGAATACATCAGATAATCAAGAGTATTTGTCCCCAAGAGATGCAAATGGACATGGAACGCACACATCCAGCACTGCAGTTGGAGCTTTTGTTGGCAATGTGAGCTACAAAGGACTTGGTTCTGGGACTGTGAGAGGTGGTGCACCTTATGCTCGGTTAGCCATGTACAAGGTGTGTTGGAATGTGCTTGGAGGACAATGTGCATCTGCAGATATATTGAAAGCCTTTGATGAAGCCATTCATGATGGAGTTGATGTCTTATCCCTCTCAATTGGATCTTCAATTCCTCTATTTTCAGATGTTGATGGACGTGATGGAATTGCTACTGGTTCTTTTCATGCTGTGGCCAGGGGAATCACAGTTGTCTGTGGAGCTGCGAACGATGGGCCGTCAGATCAGACAGTGCAGAATACTGCTCCATGGATTCTAACCGTTGCAGCAAGCACCATTGATCGAACATTCCCTGCTGCCATAAGACTTGGCAACAACAAAACTTTTCTGGTATCATCTACAACTCTTAAAAAGCAAATGCCACTTGCCACTTGAAATCTGCACAAAGCAGCAATTGATTCGTCTGGTACACATTTTGCAGGGTCAAGCCTTATACACAGGGAAGGAGACAGGTTTTATACGCTTAGTATATCCGGAGGGCTCAGGGCTTGATCCCAATTCTGCAGGGTAGTTGTTTTAATCTGATACATCTATCCTGCTTCTTATTTTCTGTAATAAAGGCATGATCTGAATTATCTGCTTGCAGTGTTTGTCAGAATCTGTCGGTTAGTCCAAGTTTGGTTGCTGGAAAGGTGGTGCTTTGCTTTGCATCAACAACATCTAGGATGAGAATATTAAGTGTTGCAGAAGTTGTAAGAGAAGCTGGAGGAGTAGGGCTTATTGTTGCCAGAAATCCCACCGGTTCCTTGACTCCTTGCAGTGATAACTTCCCTTGTATAGAAGTTGATTATGAGATTGGAACACATATACTGTTCTACATTCGTTCTATGAGGTACGTTCATGACTAGTACAAATCTCGACTTCATAATTACCATTATCAGGTTCCCTGTTCATCCTTGAAACTATGTTTGTAACTGTTGGAATATGCAGATCTCCAGTAGCAAAGTTGAGCCACTCCAAAACACTGGTGGACAAGCGTACGCTGGGAAAGGTTGCGTATTTCTCATCCAGGGGCCCTAATTCCATTGCTCCAGCCATACTCAAGGTTCATAGAAACATGTCAACTCACTGAACAGCTGTGTTTTACTTTTCTTCATAATTCTGTAAACGATTTCGTCGATTGTGGCATGAAACAGCCAGATATAACTGCACCAGGAGTGAACATATTAGCGGCCACTTCTCCTCTAGATCAACTCGGAGATGGTGGATATGCCATTCATTCAGGAACATCAATGTCAACTCCTCATATTGCTGGAATAGTGGCTCTTCTCAAAGGATTGCACCCTACTTGGTCACCTGCAGCTATTAAATCAGCATTGGTCACAACCGGTATCACATTTGAAGAACTCTTTTTTTCTGAATCCATCTTTTAAAGATATTATTATGACTATAATTGCAATGTCAGATATTTAATTTTCACAAATTGCAATGCAGCATGGAGAAAAGATCAATCAGGTTTTCCGATATTTGCTGATGGATCACCTCATAAACTTGCTAATCCATTCGACTATGGAGGAGGCATTGTGAATCCAAATGGAGCAGCAGACCCCGGTCTAGTATATGAGATGGGAACAGCTGACTACATACATTACCTCTGTGCCATGGAGTACAACAACTCTGCTATCTCTCGGCTCGTGGGTCGGTCTATAGTTTGTCCTAGTGAAGAACCATCCCTTTTGGATATAAACCTGCCTTCCATAACTATACCAAGTCTCAGGCATTCAACTACTATCACCAGAACTGTCACAAATGCAGGAGCCTCCAAAGCCATCTATAAAGCTATGATCGATTCCCCATTTGGCATAGCTATAGAGTTAAACCCTGGTGTTCTGGTCTTTAACTCGACAACCAAGAAGATATCCTACACTGTTACTGTCACCACGATCCACCAAGTGAACACAGGCTACTCTTTTGGGAGTCTAACCTGGACTGATGGAATTCACAATGTGACTAGTCCCATATCTGTGAGAACAGAAGTTTTACAATCTTATGCTGACGATTACTGATGTACTTTTTATTGAATTTTTAGTAAAAATAACTTGAGTGACTCTTCATTCATCTCAACTTTATTGCAAAACCTAAAGTATATTGGGAAGAGGACAGATTTACCGTCTAATGCTGAAGATGATTGATTACAGGGTTCAAGTTACCAAAGTCTTCAAATGGTTTCATAAGTTGATTTTTTTTTGTAAGATTATATACTTCGATTCTATTATGCTATATGTAACGTTCTAGAATGTGAAATCTAGTTTTTTGGTAACCGAGAATAACTCCGTAGACATGCCCCTCGAACAGTCCACTAAACCCAAACACTCAGGCCGAACTAGGCACGCCGCAAACTACTTGGAAATAGCTGCCAGTGGAACCTAGTCGGAGAAACATTATGTACTTCCTCTACCCCTTGACCAATCTAAAGCTGATAATAGACTTGATTTTAAGCATGACCAATATTCACCTCCCAATTTCATTGAATTGATCAGGACTTTTGATGAGGAACTAAATTTTTTAGTACTCACCATTCGAAGATCCTAAAGTTTTATCAGAAGATAAGTGGAAAAAACTAAGAGAACAATAGAAACGAGAATATTTGCACATTTTTTCTTAGATGGGCGTTAGTCGCACTCCGATTTTAATTAGGTACACTTTACTCTTAAAAAACCACACTAAAAAATATAATGTTTATGAGGACACCACAAATTTAATTTTTTTCAAATTTTACAAAAGGCACCCCACCGTATCTATTTCAGACATTCATCAAACACACTCCAGTGTCAGCATTTACTCGAGGGATATGAGGGGTGTTTAAAGGAGATTTTTAAATATTTAATGAGGTGAATTTGAAAAAATGAGGAGAAAGTGTTTCTGCTCACTACGTTAGTACTCATTGTGACGTGTTGTTCATGTTCCAAGGATAACTCATGACCTTCTATTAAAAGTTAGCCTTTAACAAACTGAGTTATATAAATTTGTTGACTTAAAATGAAACATTAATTAATTATATAATATTTCTCAAAAGTGTGTATAAAAAAATATATTCGATATATTTGCGTTTATATAATAAAAATACCACAATAACATATTTGTTGAAGATAAATATATGAAATTTATAGAGAATGACACACACACACACACATAAATATTGGTTTAAATATTAAATTTATTAAACATTCGTTGCAATAAATTTCAGTTTATTTTTTCATAGATTCATGTTGTCTGGTAAATATTTTGTGATAATGACTCATATAATGATGAAAAATGGTTGCAATATACATAGATTCCACTTAATTTTTAATTTGAATTGTAATGAAAATTGTTTTTAGTTTATGATTATTTGAGTACATAAGTAATTTTTATTTATTTTTATCATTTGACATATTACATTTTTTTTGTTATATAAAATTTTAAGAACTTATGAATGGTTAGTGAAATTTTCAATGAAAACATATTATTGCTATATTTATATATTATAGTGATTTTTATAAAATATAAAATATTTTTAATTATTATTTTTAATATATAAATACGTATAATTGTTTATTACATTAAATCCGATTCAAATCTCGGTCGAACCTTAATTGAACCACTGAACTATATAAATAAATAAATAATTTGATTTGATGACCGCCCGATTTTTTAAACCTTGATCTTAAGCTATGGTGGTGTTTTTGTATCCTACTTTTGTGTTCTTAAATCTATAACAATGGAAATGAAGAGGCCCACTTTTAGTGAGAGAAAGAATGTCGAACTGTGGATGCGGAAAAGAGAAGTTTAGATGTACTATAGTTGAACCTTCACTACAAAACCCCATTAACGGCCCATTTACGACCTCGAAGACACGAATGGAGACAATCTGATTTTGGTCTATTTGGGCTGAAACAATTGACTTTTGGGCTCCTGAAGCCCATTAACGGCCTCGAAGACAAGAATGGATACATCGGGTTTTATCCAAAACACATTCGTTTCTCTGTTTCCCCTCGCTCTTCTCTGACGATGGCGTCTACAATCTCACCTTGTTATCAAGGTAGTTCTTCACTCCCACTGAGGACTAGCAACAATTATGCAAATCTCTCCTCCTCCCTTCTCGCGTCGCCTATCAATTTATCATCGAACCGAAGCATTTCTCCCCAATTCCTCACCAACAAGCATTCTCTGCTTATCTCTTCAACTCCACGACGCCTCTCCGTTATTGCGATGGCTCCTCCGAAAGCTGGAGGGAAATCAAAGAAAGGTATATCCATCGCAACTTGCTTATTTTATAGTTTACATTCTTTGCGTGGATGTGTTCAAATGAATGTTTCTGTGTTTGTAGTTGTTGGATTGATAAAGCTGGCACTGGAGGCTGGGAAGGCGACTCCGGCGCCGCCTGTTGGGCCGGCGCTCGGTTCAAAGGGTGTGAACATTATGGCTTTCTGTAAGGATTACAATGCCAAAACTGCCGACAAAGCTGGTTATGTTATTCCTGTTGAAATCACCGTATACGACGTTAGTTCTTTTGGATTTCGTCCCTAATTGCTCCTTCTTCTTTTTTTGGGTCGTTTATTTTCATTCTGATTTGGGTTTGCTTGGGTTTTTGTTGCAGGATAAAAGTTTCACTTTCATTCTCAAGACGCCACCTGCCTCCGTTCTGCTACTTAAGGCCGCAGGTATGCCTCCACACTATTGCAGGCTAAACTGTTTGACGTTTTTTCGTTCTCATAATTGAATCTGTGAACTGATACCCTTTATATTTAAGGTTTTTAACATTTTAATTAGTTAATGCTTGGGTGTGCAAATATGAAAAAGTGTTTGTTAGTTGTTTGAGTACTAATTGTAAATTAGATTAGTTTGTAATTTCAACTTTTGTTTTGTTTGAATCAAACAAATTTATAGTATCTTGTTAATATGTTCAACTTAATTTAGAATAGCCTGAGTTGTCAAACCAGTTTCAAAATGATCAAGCTTTTGAGAATTCGGCTGAGTTTGTGTATACATGCAAATTTTGTGGAAGATGATAGTTCTCTGCTAGAAAAACTGTAATATCCCTACTGTCCTACCCTTATCTTCCTACCCTGAGTGAACTGGTTTGAAGCTCTGACATTATTCACCACTCATTAGGTTGTATTAAAGTCAACTTATCCAAGTGCTAGGGGAAGGGAAAGGACTTTATTAGACACCACTTACTCCTGTTGATCTTTAAGAATGTAAATTCTGACACAACGTAAAATTTTAGGAATTTGGGTCCTGAGATGGCTAAAACAGCTCAAATTTATCTATTTTTCAAGCAAAAAAAAGTGGTTGACTGCTAATTATATTTGTTATGATTCATAGTAACAGAGCTTTGGGTTCTAACATTGATCCCATTCCCATATGTCATAGTGGTGGCTAATGGAGAAAGGGAGTTCATTTCTACTGTTAGCATTATAGATTAGGCTGGCCATGACTGGAGTCTACTCTTTTTTGTTAAATTTCTTTGCCCTCTTATCTTTTGGATATTGGTGAATGCTAATTATGTGTATTGTTGCGTTTTGTGGTAATTATACTGGTTCATTTTATTAGCTTCTATTCATAATTGGGTGTGTGCGTGTGGTATATGATTGGATGAATGAATGAATGAATGAATATATACTAATCATGTTGAATGTAGCTGGGCATTACTTTCTTTTATTATGATATGAAATCATCCATTTTTTTGAACTTTGAAAATTTTCTTTCTGGTTTTAGTGAACTTTTATTCTTTCATTAGCTAATTTTGCTATTTATCATATTCGTCTCCCAAACTAAAGAGGGTGCAGGAAGTTGGGTGATTTTGCAGCATCTTGATCCCGCATATTGGATCAGTAAACATATTAACCATCATTAGAACTGAAAGATTTTATTTCTATTGAGCTTTTTCTACTTGCTATATACATGTATCGGTTTTGGTTCACAAACTCAAATCCCCCTAAATAGATTGTTAGTTCAACTCTTCGAGGTGAAATGCTGCAATACTCTTAAGTGGTTGATTTCAGATACGTACAATGCAAGCTATCTTGTCTAAGCTTGAAATATGCTTGTAAATAAGTTTGCATGGGACTGTGTACCCAAAGTTTGCAAAATTTCCACGGAGGATTGTTGCATCCAAATTGAATTTCAAACCCTAGAAGGAATTTTCGTTATTTAGTAAAAGAGGATTCCCACATGTTCACAATGTTGCACATGATAGTGACTACGAAAGTTGTAAGCTTTGTACAACAAAGCTTATATGATAGCTTATACACGAGCTTAATTTCACAGCTTATACATCAATTTATACTCTGTCATAAAAGTGATTTTTTCAATGTTTAACGATTGTCTAGGAGTGGAAAAAGGCTCTAAAGACCCACAACTACAAAAGGTGGGGAAAATCACCCTCGAGCAACTTCGTACAATTGCCGCTGAAAAGCTGCCAGATCTAAATTGCACAACTATTGAATCTGCAATGAGAATTATAGCTGGCACTGCAGCAAATATGGGGATTGACATTGATCCTCCCATTCTGATGCCCAAAACGAAGCTTGTGTAGTTTGCTGTTGGTACATCTTTTCTTAGATTTTGCTGCTATTGTATTTGAAATCAATGTTTTGAAGTGTATTAGTAAATTAAATTCATCGTGTGGAGCTCTTTAGCTCCTTGTCTTGGCCTTCAGAATTTTATAAGGTGATTCATGGTTAAACTCTGTGTCTGATGATGATGAGTGGTCATACCGCAAAGCAGACTTGTACCAAATAACCTCAACTACACTTTAACTGTGGCCATTTTTTTAGCAGATGAAGGAGGTAGACAAAAGCTATAAGGGAATGAGATTTTTGGATAGAAAACTGAGAAGGAGAATGTGAATCTTCCTGGATTGTGGTAATGCTCTTGTATGCTTTAGCCTAAAGAAGCAATCATGCACCCATCGCTTTCTGGTTGAATCCTTTATCCATGTGTAACAAATATTAATTCCATTGCAAGGAGTATGATACAGAATTTGCTTCAAAATAGGGGTGGTAAAATTGGATATGGTCAATTAAGTGCATTGAAAATTTTAAATCAATTCAAGTCCGGATATGTAAATATCTTGTAAAAATTATACGTTGTTCCACCCAGACTCGAATTTTTGCCACCACGATTTCCAAATTTCCAATAGAATGATCATTCTATATAGAAGTAAATAGGTTTAGGCTAGGGTTGTCAAAAAAAAACCAACAAATTTGAAACTGATCGAAATCGAATTGATTGGTCTTTTTAAAAAAAATAAAATACACATTTTATATTAAAATACTAAAATTGATCAAAAAATTGAAAAATAAACATAACCGACCGATAACCGATTAAATGATTTGATCAAAATATATCAAAAAATCGACCAAAACCAACCATTGACACCCCTACTTTAGGCCCAGACCAACTCCCCAAATATTAGGAAATCAATTTTTTAAAAAGGAAAAAGTTTAACTGAGTAGGAAAGTTTAAAATTTAAATTTTGTGTGGATTTATATTCCCAAAAAGTCAGGTTAATTGGGGTCAGTGGAGGCCCAAAATGGAATGAAAAACTCTATTCCCACCACATAAAATTAATTTTTGCACCATCCTCATTTCATTATTATTATAATTTTTAATATTATTTCAAATCCTCTCCATTCCACCTTTCTTTCTGTGCATTAAAATCATAAAAGTTACATTACATTGTGTGTTTTTTTTTTTTGGCATGTAAAGAATTATTCTGTTTTATGCATGAAAATCATATATTTTTGTTCGATATATTTCAACTTTGTCTTCTTTTTTTCTTTCTTTTTTAGGTTTCTCTTTTTTTCTGAACTTTTTTTTTTCTTCCAGATTTTAGTTTTTTTTTTCTTTTTTTGCTTTAAATTCTTAGCTTTATCTCTGTTTTTTTTTTCAAATTTCACTTTTTTCCAGATTACAGCTTTTTTGTATCAGCTCTATAATTTTTAATTTTTTTTTCAGATTATAACTTTTTTGAAAGTTGAAGAAAAAAAAGAGCTAAAAATGTGGAAAAATAAATAAATTATAGAGCTGTAAAAGGATTCCTTCTGGAGCTTGTAAATCAATTGATGCTTGAAATATTTCTCAGGCCTTTGATGAATCTACAGTCTACTGCTATGTTGACTGTTCTCTTACTCTTACGGTTGCATATACGTTCTCCTTCATAAGTAAACTAGGAAAACAAGCCTAATTGTCATCTTTATTCTCTTATTATGGTGAAGTGATGATTAGATGGGAGGAGGAGATTAGCTTATTTATTTATATCTTCTTTTGGATATATATATTTTTTTATTTTCTTGATAATGATTTTTGGGGGCGTCAAGGGTTAAGTGTGACAGATTAGAGTGTCCTATATGTAAAATTACTAACGTTTGTGATCATTCTTACGGTCAAAACATTTGTGTTCTCCTAAATCCTCCAGAATCTAGATCAACATTTATGTTCATGTGTGTTATTGTTGCATAATTTAGATGGAGGCTCAAATTTCTGAACATCAACACATGATTGAGGTGTGCGGAGATGTTCCTCCAATGGGTGGGAATAAGATCTGTGGAGAAACCATGTGGATTCTCAGATGCCAAATCCAGGTTCAAAGATGAGAAAGAACCTTCAGCCTCTATGAGGAAACTTTTGATTCCAGTTGTGCTTTGTGTCATCTTCATGAGTGTAGAAGTTGTTGAAGGAATCAAAGCGATCAGTCTTGCAAATAGAGTGCCAATGGATCGGTAAGACAACTTCAGTGATATTGCTCTGGTGTATTATCTTTGTGCTAACTGCTAAGTTAATGTTTTTGACCTTGTTCTTTTTAAGGGTTAGATGACTACTTTATTGATGTAGGAAAAGTTTCATCTTTTGTTATTAAGAGTTGCAGTCGTCTTCGGCAAAACAATCTCATAATGAAATAAAATTATGTTTGAGGTTTCTCAATTTTCTGGGTGGATTCCAACCTTCATTGTATGATTTATTTATGTTGTTGAAAGGACCCAAACTAATTTTGGGCCTTTGTAGCACAAAAATAAATAAGTTATGTTGGCCAATGACAAATAGGAGTGAGGTTGGCCCAGTTGAGTTGGGAGAAGGGATTGAAGGCCAAAGCCCAAGTGAGTTAGCTAGGGTTCTTGGAAAGGGGAAGGAGAAGGGGGTAGCGAGAAAGAGAGGAAAAAGAAAAGGAGAGAGAACTGGCAGGAGGCAGCAGAGAAAGAAAAGGAAGAGGAGACTCACCCTTAGGTTCGCTATTACCATTTCAAGCAAGAAAGGTAAGTAGAGTAAATCTTTCCTAGCTTAATGGGTAAAAAGGGGGTCTAAAGGTGCAATGGAACCTTGAGGCTGAATGG
Organism: Euonymus europaeus; assembly: GCA_963580455.1. Taxonomy (NCBI): domain Eukaryota; kingdom Viridiplantae; phylum Streptophyta; class Magnoliopsida; order Celastrales; family Celastraceae; genus Euonymus; species Euonymus europaeus. Next base: position 6,454,485 of record OY756957.1, on the reverse strand, counting down.
AGTGGTATGGAAACAGTAGGGGATACTATGCTTTAGTGACTTTGATAGCGTAAATGGAATTTGTTCTTCATTTCTTGATTCCTGTCATTTATTGGTATTAATTCCAGCAAGGTATTGTGTTCTTAGATTAGTATTGTTTGACCATGTCTTTGTTATAATCTGGAAGATTGTGGTTTAAACCGTGCATTATTTTTCCTTCTTAGTTGGACAGAATTGATTGTGGTCTGGATTGTGTAATTACTAGTTAAGTAAGTGCTGTAATGTTTGGGTTCTATAGACTAAGTCATGTAGAAATTGTGGAGTTTTGTCTTATTCATGGTGCACAGCTGTAGTGGAGTAGAATAGAGGATGGGTGTGGTTGTTTGCTGGCTCGTAGATATAAGTGGAGAGGCTGAATGACAATGGAAGTGTGTGGGTGGCCAAAGAAATTGTAGGAAAATCACATAGGGTGTTCTTAATTTTTGGTACAGGTCTAATGTAGAGTGGGTCTTGTTCTTGGACTGAAAGGTGTATGAACTGAACTTATTTTCATTGTTTTGAGCTTTAAGGAACTTGGAAGTTATGTGCTACTGCTGAATGGGTGTAAGTAGTTTCAGCTTGTGTCTGATAATTTATCTCATGCAGGTTGTATAAGGTTCTTACTAAGACCATGAATATTGGGTTGCTTATGAATATAATGAAATAGGTAGTTAAAAGTTTAGCATTTCTATTGGTATTTTTACAATGGTAGGGATAGAATTCGCACGGTCATATAATTTGGAACTGAAGAGTACAGATGACCCGTACCTCAGGGGGTGAAACTGAGGGTACAGTTGACCCATACCTCAGGGGGTAAATCTGAGGGAAATGTACTGCGTGCATAGTATCACTGTGGTGGAATTGATAATAGTCTTTGAGGTCACTGTCTTGTGTATTTATAGAGTATTGTGTTTGGTTTGATTTGTCTACTTACGGGCTTGTCGCTCACGTATCCATTGTTTGATTTTCTATTTTCCAGATGAAGAAGCATGAGCATGTGGGTTGCATGGGATGAGTGATCGAAGCCGTAATAACTAAATAAAAATGTAGAACTTAAGGGAATGGACAGGAAATGATGTAGCTATGTTTGATAGTGTACTTTTGGGAGTTGGCATTGAAATCTTTATTTGGGAATTTGTGAACGTTTATGTATTTGGGATTATTGTTGTAAGTTGTTAAACTTGATAACTATGGATTGTAGGACCTACTTATGCTTAATGCGAGTGATTATTGTAATTTTAATGATTTCATAGCAAGTCACTTAAGCCTTGCGAGCCCATGAGGTAGTCATGGGTCCGCGGCATTGTCACGCCAACGAATTTTGTTTCCGGGGCGTGACAGTTGTGGTCAACATAACTTGAAGTCCACCAAGATAAGATCACCTCATTTATAGCTGACCTCAAACTATTGAGATAAAAGCTCGGATCATGACGGTGAAGATCACCTCATCTATACATTCAGCTGGATTTATATTTCATCCATAGACACCTATTGGTTTTTTGTTGCAGATTCTTTCTTTTTATGTCTATCTGGATTTATCATTCATCAATAGACACCTATTGTAGTTCTTGTTCGTCATAAATAGATCAAACTGAAATAAGCTTCAGAGGGAAAGAGTAGCTTCCAGGGTTTCTGGTATTACCAAATCCACTACAATAGCTTTCCCATGGAGGGGCAGTGCTTTATATCAATTCTCTGAGTATCTTGAAGCAGTGTTCATCATCCTAGGTATGGAGTATCAAGTGTTTCACCCCCAGAATTTATATGTTAGTAGGAATTCTATGCTGACAATGAAGGAAATGAATCAAACCTTCATGAAGATGGCATGTCCATCTGGAATGCTTACAAACATATCTCCTCCAGGCACATTGTGAATCCCTGCAATCATGGTCTTTTGAAACTTTCATTTTAGTCTATTGAATTCAGTTATGCAGAGAAGGAACTAGGCATCTAATAAAAAGACTATTGTTCTTTGTATATGTAGTGTACTGTATTCCTACCCAGATTGTTCAACTTGAGCTTTTTCAAAATAGCAAATTCAAATAAAATCATTAATCTCATTTGAGATTTCAACAAGCAACAAAAGCTAAATGTAGAATCACCCCTAAAGATTCAACTAGTTAAAAAATAGCTGCACCATAGAAGCACTGATTATTCATTTAAAAATATTGCTTCCAGAGTATGTAGGTAAAGGGTATGCCATTGTTTAATTCCTTGTTATCTATTAAGAAAAGTTGAGTTTGACTACTTACATCAACGTAGAAAAAAATTACAGAGTATTTTGAGAAGTATACAAAGATTGGCTGTTCAATGATTCAAGATGCGAAGAACATGAATAATCTTCATTACCCTTTTTCTTTGTATTCACATGAATGCCTATCATGTTTATCCACCAGTGGATGTATCGGACCAACCATCTTCCTAATGATGTCCAATTCCAAAAGAGGAAAGAAATTTAGAGTCACATATGATTCTAAAAACCTCTAATTTCCAGAATCAAACATATATTGGTAATGCAATATCAAATAAAAATAGAGCAACCTCTGACTTCTAATTTCTAACATTATTTAGTAATTCCATCTCTAATTCGAAACAAATTATTCAAAATTGCGATAAACAATACACAAAACATAAGAAATTACAAATTGAGCCCTAAAATCACTACAAAGATAAATATCAATAGGTGCGTTTAAAACCGCTAGTATAGGTACAAAAAAGCGCAGCCATAAACTATACCAGCGTTCCAAACAGCTAAAGCTATAGCGACACTTTTTTTGGGCACTGGTACAACAATTCTGATCATCGAAATTGCTATGGACAATATCCACGCTTTGTTGTAGTGAACCAGGTTTCATAAAACATTACACAACCGAAAAAAGAGAGGAGCAACGAACACTCATATATGCCGTTTGTTTATTGCTACCAATATAAAAACCAATCACGTAGAGAAGTTAAAAGGCCAGAATTTGTGATTAATCATCAATGAGGAATGAGAAAGCAAGTGTAAGAAAGGCAACCTCGAGGAACTCCTGTACATAGGCTTCAGCAAGCTGAGTCTTTAACTGGTCCATCCAATCATCGAATAACATTGACGGTTCTAATCTGCTCGAAGGATTCGAAGAAGAGTCCATTGCCGCTACCTATTACCTACTACTGTCGGGTTAGTTATTCTGTTATTCAAAATGCATCATTTTTAAAACCAGAAATCACTTTTGAGAAGCTGTGTTTCATCCTTTAATAGAAGGCGGGAAAGTCTATTGAACTCCGTCCACGTCATCTTTAACTGATGTCCCAGATTCATGCTCAGAGTTTCACAATGATCAGTCTAGGTTGTATGGCTGAGATTAGATCAGTTAGACTATAAGATGTGCTTTTGTTGATGTGTAAGGCTATACCAATATGTTCATTATGTTACTAGTTGTTTGGTTTGAGTGAGAATGAGAATGAGATTTTGCTTCTCACGTTTGGTATGTATAAAAAAATTATTTTGAGAATAAGAATGAAATTTGTGTTCTGTCCATTTTACCTTTTATTAATAATATGTGTAGTTTCATTTTGCAATTTCCAAAAAAAATTATTTTATATGTTCCATGGACACTAATAAGTTAATTTTTTTTTTACTTATTACATTATTATTTTATATGTTTCATAGGCATTTTAGTAATTTAATGGTGCATTCCATTTGGAATGGACCAATCCCACCAAATTTAGGTGAAATAGAAATGAGCAGAGAGAGTGGAATGGGAATGAAAACCCAAAAATTAACATACCAAACATAAGAATGAAATGACTCATTCCCTTTGTCACCTCTATTCCCTCCCTATTTCATCAACCAAACATTAAAATAGTTCTTCTTGAAGAGATTTATCCTAGCTAAGATTGGTTTGCTATTCTAATAGATTCTTCTTTCTGAAATCAATACAAATAAATCATTCTTCTGTATTTCTTCCATTATAGTTCTTGTTAGTGTCAAGGTTCTTGAAAATTACTTGATCCTCTCAACAACTCAATCTCTGCTCCAAACACAATTTGGACGCAGACCCTAGCTAGATACAATTTGTGCTAATTTAACTCAGTTTAGGACTATGTATTTAACTCGGTTTTCTCGAGCGGCACTTGATAGTTGCCTAGTTGATAGTTTGGGTGATGACCTTTGACTGAATATTTAGGCCTAGTGGCAAGTACATTTTTGTTAGAGGATTCATTCATTCAATCCTTTTTTAGTTTTTTAGTTTAGGCTTATATTAAGCCCAAATATTTTTTAGAGAGAGAATGTCTGGTTGATACTCAATACTGTTATAAAATAAGGAATCAAAGTATTCTCAAAATCAAGATTAAGAAAACTAATATTTTAAGAATAATATTTGGAGATAAAGTTTGCAAGAGTTTCTTTTGTACTGTCCTGTATAAAATATAAAGTTTAAGCACTTATTTATTGTACAAAAACTCACTTAAATCAATTAATACAATAAATGCTAATTGTATTTTCTCCACTAATTGTAATATCTACATCCGCCATTATTAATCCATGTTTGTTAAGTGTGTAATATAATTAATATACTCGATGGATTAATAGTTAAGTGTATGATCCACATTAATCAAATGCTATAACATTTACTACAAACACAACATTTTTGGACATTTATAAGTCTAACAAAACAACATTTGGACATAAAAATACCCATTCAATGTCCAATTAATTTTCTACTCTAGTCTTATTTTTTCCCACAAATCTCTTTCTTATTCCTTACTTCTTCTTGTTCTTTTCTCTTTCTTCTTAATCTCTTTCTTCTCTTTTCTCTCCCTTCTTCTCCTCTTTGTTCTCTCTCTCTCTCTCTCTATATATATATATATATATATATATTAGAGCTTAAAAGAGCTGTATATTTGTTGTTTTTATTATTCCTTACTTTCACTTTTTAAGAAAATATTTTATATCATAAAAGGGAGAAGAAAAGTCATTATCCCCGTGCTCACAATGGGGGATTAGATCGAATCCATGAACAAAGGAAAACAAGAAGATAAAAAAGAAGACTCAAAAAGATTACCGTTAGTATGCCTCATAGCGGCAATCTCCATGACATCAATTCAAATCATACATTTGACTTGGGCAGGAAGGTCATTCCATCTATAAAAATAGCTAGAATGCTTACCTTGAGAGGCCTTAGTCGCAATAAAATCTACACATTAATTGATTTTCCTGTAGATGTGTTTGAATTGAATATTCATCATTCCAAAACTTTCTTCAATCTGTCTTTTTAAGATAAATTACCTTCCAAGGACAATAAAAGTTCGCCAATAAGATATTAATAGCAACCAAAGAATTGGATTCAACTGGATATGGATATGTTTATAACCTAAGGACTTAGCCAGGAAAATTTCATCACGAATAGTTTTTATTCCAGTCCAAGTAATGGATTGGTGACCATAGTAATTAGACAAGCCTGCCACAAATTGACCATTGTGATCTCTTAACAAGCACCCACCATGCACCAGCATCTCCTTGAGGACCAATCACACTTCCATCACAGTTAATTTTAACATATAAATGAGGAGGAGTATTCTAATATAATATATCCTTACTTTCATTTCGGTATAGATGTTGTGTACAAGATTTTCATTCAGGATTTTCTTGAGTGTTGGATCTGGAAAATAATATGTCAAGTTCTTTCAAATCACTAAGACTTATTCATGATAAACAATACTCTTGTCATATTTCTTACTGGAGCAAATGACTTTAAAAAACATAATGCCTGTACATTAATATTATAATGTAGGTAAATATTAGTTTAATTTAAAAACAATAACATTATAATGTTCATATTTTGAATAGTAACATTAATAGTAAAAGCCCTTCTACGTCATCTAATGCTAATATTTTCAAAATGTAAAGGATTATGAAGATAAATCGAATATTTTCAAAATGTAAAGGATTACGAAGATAAATCGAATTATTTGATTATATACTGTTACATTTTCAAAACAGCAACATGTTTTAGGATTAAGAAAAGTAATTATTTGATTGTATGATATAATGTAACATTTTTAAAATAGTAACTTATAACTGTATGATCTCAAATTTAAACTAATATTGTATCTCAGATCTAAGAAGATTAACATGAAGAAGAAAAAAGAAAACGAAGAAGACGACTGTGGAGATGGAGGCGGACGGTGGCAGTGTTGGAGGTGGATGATGGACGGAAAATGGCGATGGTGAATGCAGACGGTGTTTGAGGTGGAGATGGAGGCGGAGGGTGACATAGATCGATTTAGGTATTTCTTATATGTATCTCTATTGAAGAAGAGAGCAAATATGAGATTATGTAATTAATAATTTTAAAATATGTATTTATGTGAAAGTAAATACTTACATAAAAGAAAAAAATTGAGCTGTATTTATATGTCCAACATTTATCAATTTGGTATTTATGTCATTTCCTGTATTTTTTTTTAAGTCCATAATAGTCAATAGAGAAAGATAGGAGCAGAAGACGACAAGACAGCCGCAAAACGGATGATAGGAACTGTAGGGAGGTGGGGTGGGTGCGCTTGGTGGTCCAGCTGGGGGTCTTCAAAAAGAAAATGGGCCTACTCCTACAAGGCCTAGACCTAGACCTATCATGCTACAACGAGTTTTACTGTTCACTTTTGTTTTATTTCTTAAATTTATATCATTAAAGAAAATTTATAAAAGCAAAACAAAATATAGAGATTAGAAGAGGGGCAGTTTTTCCCATCTTGTTAATTCTTTGTGTAAAAAAGCGTTCGGAATTAGGAAATTATATGGAAACGAATATTTATATGTGAGATTTTTTGTGACCAACATCAATGGATATAAGATGAACAATTTATTTAACTATTTATAATTGTTATATATAGTATGCCTAAAAAGATTTTTAATATCCCATAATGAAATCATACAATTTTGTTCATTGGACTCTAATATGAGCTTAAATTCAAATCGTCATATTTATGTGTGTAGAATTTTTTTTTCCCGACAATAGAAAAAAATTGGCCAAAGCTCAACGCATTATTACATTCAAATACAATTATATATATATATATATATTTTTCCCAACGACAGAAAAAAATTGGCCAAAGCCCAGCGCATGCACACAAAAAATTCCTGTAAATTACAATCAAATCCAATTATATATATATATATCTATGTGTATGTATGTATTAATTGCACTTTCATGCAAAGAAATTACAATAGGAAGGGTCCATTGATGACCCTTAATAATTGAGAAAAGATATACGATACATTTGCCCATTCCTCTCGGCACGTGACCTTTTTTTAAAGGAAAAAAAATGGGTTTCATAATTTGAAAATCCACATTTAGCAATATTGAAATGACATAAAAATATACAAATTTTCACAGAAGAATTATAAGTCAGGTCACACTCTAATGTACACTTATCTCGATAAAAACCCAAATAGACTAAACAGAAATAAATAAATATAACTTGAATCTGCAACATGGATCTTCCTCATATCTGAAAAACACCAGCACTAGAAATCGATCTGATATCGCCATGATCAGAGGAGGAGATGATGGATGAGGGAGAGAAGGAGAGAAGGAGATGGTGTGGTTTGGGCGGAGGAGGAGGGGAGGAGTTCCATCAAATTTTTTCCAATAAAAAGGAGCAGTTGTATGTGTGAGTGAGAGAGAACGTACGGCACTCTTGGCACATGAGCTTTGATTGAATTCATGGAAGTATTTGCATCGCGCTCTTGGCACGTGAGCTTTGATTGATATCATGGAAGAATTTGCATCAATTTATTTTATTTTTTGATAGAGAGAGGCTAAGCCTCAGAATTTTTATTATTGATTAAAAAAAGAATCATATCACAAAAGGAACCAGAAAACAAAATTACAACCAAGCAACAAAATCTTCAAGGCAGTAACTCTGGCCTTAGCAAGACTATCAACCACAACGTTTGTTTCTCTCCTGGAGTGAACAAATTTGCAATTTTTAAAAGATCTTTTTAGCACAACAACTACATTAAGGTCCTGCTGAAAGCGCCACGAGCAGACGGAGGATTCAACAAGCTAAGAGACCGCATTGGAAGAATCAGATTCTATTATAAGATTTGACATTCTCCTTGTCTGCCATTCCGCCATTCGCGAACTAACTTCGACAGCTTTTCTAATCAATTAATTGGGTAGCATAGTTAGAAACACACACACAGATATATATATATATATAGCGTGAAACTCTAGTGAGGGATCCCGCACATATCTATTTGTGCGGGATCCCTTTAGTGACCGTCGGATACATCCGACGGATCACTTGTACTTATTTTATAAAAAAAACAAATCAGCCCTCTTTGGTTGTTCTCTCTCTTTCGCTGCCCCTGTTCTCTCTCTTTCGCGCAAGGCAACCTCTTCTCTTCTTTGTGGATCCGGATCTCTACTCTTATTCGCTCAGCTTAACACTCTCCTACTTCCTTGCGTTTTGGCTCAGCCATATTTGCTCAAATCAGTGTCAGCCCTCTCCTTTTTCCTTGCCGCTCACCCAATTTTTGACTCCGATTCAAATGACAATGATTCGGACCTAATCGGGCTTCTTCTCAAAAATGGTCGTCAATGCCACTTTCAAATTCTCTCAATGTAACAAATGACGCTTCTAGTACTGGTGATAGAGAAATTCTTCTTTTGTCCGCATGTTGCGGAAGGTTTGGCCTCTAACTTGTATTGTATGGTACTTAATCCAGTCTTCAAGTGGAATATTGCTCCAATGCTGGTGTGCCATTATTACAGTGAGAATTTTTTTTCCCTTTCTTTTGAGGGTTGAAATTAGTAGTATGAGACTAACCAATTACGATGTTCATATGCAGCCTGTGCAAGTACTTAATGTTGGCTTCTGGAAAGGCATTTGTTTTCATTCTTCGATTGAGATCTCAGACGCGAATTAAGGTATCTTGTCTTGTCAGATGAGTAGTAGAAATTGAAGTGGCTCAAGTTAATTTCCAACTCATTTGTTATATAGGTTTGGGATCATGCTGTTGGCATTATATGTGTGCATGAAGCATACGTAGGCCCAATAGGAAATTGCAAATTGAGTAGGCTCTTATGATGCTAATATTGCATCAAGAAAAAACCTGCAATTTCAAGTGTAATGTAATTGAAAGGCACAAAGCCATGTAATCAGCGTGGGTTTGTGCCTGAGATGAGACTGCCTTGCGTGAAGGAGAGAATAGCCAAAGGGGAAGATGTGCGCAAACAGGAAGGAGAAGGAAATGAGAGGGTTTGTGCCTGAGATGAGACTGTCTTGCGTGAAGGAGAGAATAGCCAAAGAGGGCTGATTTGTTTTTTTAAAAATAAATACAAGTGACCGTCGGATGTATCCGACGGTCACTAAAGGGATCCCGCACAAATAGATATGTGCGGGATCCCTCACTAGAGTCTCACGCTATATATATATATCACAATACTTATATTTCGCTCTGTTTTTTTTTAGAAAAATATTAAAGGGCCTAAAATATCACTTTGCCATTGATAGATAGGATAGGAGTAGGACTGTCCAGTTTAATTATTGATCATTTGTAATAAGACCTGTAGGCAAAGTTGGATATATAGCTCTAACCAACATGGCTAGCCACGAAGCTACAGCTAGTCAGCTACACCGCCAGCTATATATGTTGCCAATTGATTATCAATTGATCTCCGATGCCAAAAAACGTTATTAAATAAAAACAAAAAAGCCAACAAATTGTCTCTAAAGAAATGGCTAGTCGTAACAGACAAATTGGGGTACAACATTAATTACATAAAATGAACCACTTTTGTACCACATATAAAAATGTGTCAATGACAGTGATTACAGAGAAAATAAAATGAGATTCACATAGAAAGAAAACTTACATATATATAGGGAGAGTGGATTTTTTTATTTTACCTAAAATAAATATCTCTACTTTTAGGCAGTTGAATCTGAACAAATGACTAAGTGTCAGTTTGTTTCACAATTGCATTTCATAGTTTTAAGCTGTGAAAAATGTTGTGCTTAAAACAGTGAAAAATGTTGTATAAAAAGCTGTAGAGCCCACAACTTTAAGCTGTATAAAATATTGTAGAGTGTTTGGTTCATTTTCTGTTAGATTAATATTGTAGATAAAATTAAAAAAAGGCATTATAATAAAAAAATAATTGAAAACTTTTAAAATATGAAGGGACAATTACGTAATGTGGTTATAAAATATTATGGGTCTTACAGCTTTAAGCTCTGAAAAGAGCTATGGGATGACAACATTTTATTTTGCACAGCTTAAAACTGTAGGGCCCACAGCTTTAAGCTGTCAACAAAATGTGACGTTTGGTTGGTACACCATTTTATGCAGACCCCATAGCTTTAAGCTGTGCGAAATGTTAAACAAAAGCACCTTAAGACTAAACTCTAAACTCAATTTTAAATCTTAATTTTCAAAAATGTAAACTCTAAAATTAAATCCTCATTTTTTTAATTTTCCAAAACTTTAATTTTTTTGGTTAGTATTTAAACCCTAAACTCTAATCTATAAACTCTAGGGTAGTTTTAATCTCAATTATTTTGTTATACTCAACGACTTAAAAGTAGAATACTCATTTTAGCTAAAATAATAATGTCCTTACTCAAGAATTCAGGTATATACACGTGTAGATAAACAAAATATGTACATCTTTTTTGGGTGTTAAATTAATATACTCAATTATGACCCGAATAACTTAACTATACCTACGGAGAGAAGTCATATTATCACACACACATATATATAGATGAATTCTAAAATAAGGTTCTATTTTTTGGACTCAATTTTCGGGTTCAAATAATTTATTTCAAAATTTTCAAAATTTATATTTATATTTTGATCGATTTTATGAATCCAACGATATTTTTTTGTTTGAAACAAAATTCAAATTTAATATGAAAAATTAATGCCAATTTTAGACAGTAGGATATAAAGTTAAAACATTAGATGTTTTGATCAAGATGAATTTGATTTTTGTTTCGAACAAAAAAAAAAAGATCGTTGAATTCGTAAAATCAATCAAATTATAAACATAATTTTTTCAATCTTTTTAAAATGATTTAAATCCCAAAAAATAAGATATTTTTTTAAGATGGTCTCATAGGAGAATTCAACTATATACCTCTCTGAAAAATGCTCGTTGAGGTTTAATTCACACTTCTGGTTGGGCACCACAGAGGGTGGTCCGTACCAATTAAATTTATTAAAAGAATTACATACGTATAGATGGGCAATGTAAATACAAAACCCTAATTTAATTACATTAACAACTACTTATTTAGATTTTTCATAGCTTAGAAAAGTCCATAAAAAGAATATAACCCAACAACTGGCACCCCATTTGAAAAAAAAAATTATAATCAAGAACGAAACGATAAAAGCTCACCCTTCAAATATTTGATGTAGGTCTAACATTCACGCACACAAAAGTCTCTCATTTAACTACATAATAAATTGAGCAAAACTTATCATGTTGTCATAAGAGTATTGCTTATAGTGAGGATCGAATTTAAGAACTTTCAAGTACATATGATTAGGCTCGAGAGACATTCATTACTAGATTATCATCTCAGTATTTCCAATAAAATATATATTTTTTAAATGATTAATAATGCAACCCCGGATGATGACTATGGCAAAGCTCACATGAGCCACAGGTCCACAATCAGGTATTTACTTTAGGTTCTTAGTGACTTCGTACAACGTTATATAATACCATAATATTTTGCTCTCTCAAGAAAAATAAAAAGAAATTATTCAGAAGAAAAAGACAAAAAGAAGGCAAAAATCTCCCAACTTGAGAAGCTTCCCGGGAGCCACCACCATCTCCATCTCTATGATTTTTACATTCGATCTCTCTATCTCTATCTACAGCTCTCTCTCTCTCATTTCAAAAGTTCAAAGCAAGCAAGAAGAATTTGCCATCTTTTTTGAAACGTTTCTGGAGTGAGAGAATGTGTAATGAAAAGTACTGACTGCGTCATTGTCATGAGAAGAAGTACTACACTCTCTCTTCCTCCTTTTCTGGGTTTCTAATAAGAGACCTCATCAACCCTAGCTAGTTGTGTTAGTCAGTGTTTGAGAGAGTACCCCAATTAAATTCGAAGCCATCCACTTTTTCTTTTTCAATTATAGGAACAGACCCAAAATCATGGATTTTGTTGAAGAAGAAGAAGAACAAATGGGTACTATTAGTAAAGGTAAGCTTATGATTCTTCCTAATTCCTTTTACACCTCCTCCTCCTCATCTCCTTCTTCTTCTTCTTCTCCTTCTTTGAATTCCCAAATGGGTTCTTGGTTAGCAAACAAGTATGACCCAGAAGAGGATCTCTTGGAGGTCTCACCACCACCACAACATCAACAACAGCAACAACAAGAAGTCATTGAGAAGGAGCACATGTTCGACAAAGTTGTGACGCCGAGCGATGTTGGGAAGCTAAATCGGCTGGTAATCCCCAAACAACACGCGGAAAAGTACTTCCCGCTCGATTCCACAACGAACCAGAAGGGGCTTTTGTTGAATTTTGAGGACCGGAACGGTAAGCCTTGGAGATTCAGGTACTCGTACTGGAATAGCAGCCAGAGCTACGTTATAACCAAAGGTTGGAGCCGGTTTGTGAAGGAGAAGATGCTGGACGCCGGTGACATTGTTTCGTTCCAGCGTGGAGTCGGCGAATTGGGTAAATATCACTTTTACATCGACTGGGGACGCCGCCCCGATGTACAAGAAACTCATCCCCATCACCACGCCATCAACGATCAAATCACTCATTTTCGATCAATTCCTTGGAATCCGTTATTGATGCGCCCTCCTCCTCCTCCTCAGCTTCTGCCACCTACTCCCCAGGACCACCACCACCACCATCATCACCTGTATCGGAATCAATACTACAATAGTGGTGGTGGTGGTGGATATGGGTATAATTACGCATATAACCCTGGAGGGGTTTACGGGAGATCTGGAGGAATAGGAGGGCCACAAGCACAAGCTGGAATAATGAGAATGCAATGGGGGGATCACGATCATGAGCATCAGCATATTCATGTGGTGGAGCCAATGGTGTACGAGTCGGTGCCGGTGGTCCAAGGGAAAGTGGCTGCGAAGAGGCTAAGGCTGTTTGGGGTTAACATGGATTGCCCGATTTCGGAGACTACCAGCAGAGACTAAGACTGACATCTTCAATATCTACTGCTGCGGCGCCTACAATGGCTAATTTGTCAACATCAATTCTATCACACCATCTTCATCAACAACTCAGGCTCTACAATGGCGCACGCCACTACAAGCTGCCGCCGCCATGACTAGCTATAGTTCTAGTAGTACTGGTGCTATTGACTTTCTCAACAAAGGGAGTGCCTCTTCTGGTTCCTTGAATTTGGATATCTAGAGCTATCCCAAATGTGTAAGGAAGCATTAGTTTCTTTTTTTTTTTTAAATTATCCGCAGGTTTTTACAGAATAATGTTTCAGAAGCTTAAAAAGGTCAGCATTTGTTTTCTTTGTCTCCTCAAACCCCTTTTGGCAATCTCTTGTTTATCTTTTTTAACATTAATTTGTTTGTGTTCTGATAATAATGTATTGTATATTCCTTATTTCCCATTCTTAAGTCACTTATATAATGTTTGATTCCAATCAAGATTGCTTGCTTGCTAGAGCTGGAAAATCTAGCTAATTCATAGAATTTGAACTAAGAGTATGAGAATACAATTACAGAAGCTATAGAATTAATGGAAGTCATGAAGTGGAGAAAATTGAAAGTATATGTTCCTAATTATGTAAAAAACCTATACAAATAGTTAAATACTCAAATTATTAGTCTTTTATCCACTAAACATTATTTTTTGTGTTAATCAAGCCTTTTGATTGAAGCTTAATTTGTTCTATATATGTACACTATCTATATAGTAATTAACTATATCCATATTTATAGTGATTAACTATATTTAAATGGCTTATCTTCTAATAAATCTGCTTTAATTTGTTGTGTAGAACCCCTTTTGTAATCGTTTTTGTAGTATATACAGTTTCTCTTGTGAAACCCTAACAAGAATTCACTTGTAATTAAGAACATTTCCTGCTTCTTTCGAAAATTCAGTACAAAATTAGTTTAAACAAGTTTGATGTGTCATGTGTGATGTTTTTTTAATATGATCATATTTGTGTGCTTCTTTTATCAAAGCAGAAAAAATCAGCAGTGCCTAAATTTTCTATATCTTTTTAGGTTATCTGTGCTTCACTGCATATGCTCTAGTCTTTTTCTTCCCTTTAGTTCTGGAATTCGACCTCCTAAATTCTGATCTAGCGTGACAGACATATGTATATAGGTTTTATAGTGTACTAATTAATTGTAGCTTAATTTGTAGAGGAATATGTTTTGTATTATTATTATTTTTGATAAAAGAAGACGACACCTAAAAATTATGTTTTGTGTTACTGTCATTCCTTTAATTTATTTTAACTATTTGTAGCACGCTCCAGTGTTACACGCAAACACACACACACATATATATATATATATAATATATATATATATAATATATATATATATAATTTAATTTAATATATAGTCCTCTCTATATTTCCTGATCATAAGAGATTGCCGGTTAGGCACCATTAAATTTCAATGAAAATGAACAATACATCTTACAATTAATGTGATCAGTGGTTATGAACCTTCCTTTGGATAAAGCAAGCAGCTTTTGTAGACCAGTAACTGGTAGAGAAAAAACACCAATTTCATTGATAGTTGTTAGGTTGTCATCCTTTACAAAGACAAGCCACGGCAAAAATTGCGGCAATATATATATATATATATATACACACACTTAAATATACTTACTATATATTGATATATACAATTTATACATACTGATACATCATTCCAAACACGCAATGTTATGGACAAATAGACATTCCAGTGTTAAAAAACACCAAGGCTTAACCGGTCCACCATTTTTGTGGCACCAAAAATTTAAAAATGTAAAAAAAAAAAAAACCATTAATGTTTAGTATTTAACATGATGAATCTAACAATATTGAAATAAAAATGAAATTCATCGTAAAAAATGCATGAAAATTCTAAACCATCGAATATAAACCTAAAACATTTTATTTTAGAAAGCAACGAGTTTAAATTTTGTTTCAAATAAAAAAAATACCATTAAATTTATCAGACTAATATATTATATATTTATAAAATTTTCAAAATTGATGCACCGATTGTTCAAGTGTTTTTTAACACTCAACCTGCCCCAATCCTTCATTAGATTAGGCAACCCTATACTCTTATAGCATCTATCATATATAGTCGTACAGCCATAAGTATTTTCAGCCCGAAAGAGACCTATCAATCAATAATATATATATATATATATAGATATACTAGTATTTGTATCCGTGTCATACACGAATAATAAAAAAATCTTGATTAAAAAAACAAATACATAAAGTGTGTTTCATAATAATATATGCATAATAATATTGCTACAAATAATTGATTTAGAAATATTTCGCTAAATATGGATGGGGTTGTGGGTATATAATTTGCTTGAACACCTATAATTTAAGATTCAAGGAAAAATATACAAAAATATATACAATATGATACACGAGATGACTCAATGGGACCATATGATAAATTATCAGTAGAAACAAATTAAAACAATCCAACAACTTGGGTTTAGCCTAGTTGAAAGTTACATTCAACTCACATATCAAGGCATTCTTATTTTTCAATTTTCTAAGATGATCAGTTCAAAGGGAAAGACAAAAGAACCATTTAATAATGATGGTATGAATTATTCTGGTCAAAATAACAACTGGATTCAAAGATCTCTTCATAACCTCATACTCCCTTTCAGAAATCAACTGCAAAACACACAAAGCATTGGCAGATATATTATGCATCAATTCATTCAATAATTATACAGCATGGTACATAAAAAGATAGTTGTGAAAGCATAATTGGAAAAAAAAAGTATAATGAATGATTGACGTATGAGATACCCAAAACATAAGTGAATCAAACATAGTTTACAAATCACATTATGTCCAATTATTGCAAAACTACATCAGCATTAAACTAAAACAGAGCAGAGAGGCTTTAACCCTGGATTAAACCCACTCTTCCCAGTTTGCATAAGGTACAATGAACGAGACAGAGCTACATGCTGAAATAATTCAACGAAGTAAGAAAAAGTCACATGCTGGAATAATTCAACGAATTTCCACTTTGCATAAGGTATATTAATGAATTAAAGATGAACAGGCATGTAGTTACTCCTTGAACGATTAAGTCCGAAACATAAAAAATAGAAGCACAAGCTTGATTTTTATCTTCAAATCGATGAGAAAGATATGAGATCGAGAAGTCGATCAAGGCTAGGGAGAGTCTAGGTCTTCGATTGATCTGAAAATGAAAGAGAATGATGCGCCCATGCTCATCAAAAAAAAAAAAAATGATGCGTCCATTGATGAAAAAGTGATGCGTCTAGGACTGGTGAGGGTAAATAAGAGAATCAATTTAAAAATCTCTCAAAACAGCCTGATTTGGAGTGTTTTTAAAAGCCTGTCAAATAATCAATTTTAAATCCTCCAAAATCAATGTCCCAAAAATGTAAATAAGTAATGATTTTTGAAACAACTCATTTTCAATCAATCTCCCAAGAGGAGCCTTCGTTTGTTTTAGAGGATCTTTATCATACCTCAAAATTCAAAATATGAAATTAAAAAATCTAAATTAAGGTATACTTTGGAATATCAGTCGAAGTAGCCAGAAATGAATAGGTGTACCCAAAATAGGGTTCACCTGTTGTAGACTTGTAGTATACCCATTGTAGTACTCTCTGCATTGCTTTTAGGCGACTTTTTTGGTACTAATCAGTAATCACACTTCTACGATGCGGTGGATTAGGTATAGAGAATTTTACTACATTGAATCAGTCACATTACGTATTTATATGTTTTTAACTTTCTTGAAAAATTGATGCAACAAAAGCAAAGTTGGTGTGTTTCATTTTTTTTCTTCGTTGAGTTCGCGCTGTCTCTTTTTGACTCACGTGCATTGAACAGTGTAATGATTTGTAATTTTTTCAATTCTTTGATGTGTTCGAATTAGCTTATGGTTTTTGAATGGCTCCGACCTTCCTTTTGCTGTCAGGGTATCGATGTTCAGCGTGAACGCCCATAAAAGAATCACAACAATCTAGCAACAAAATAATATAAATGTCATGGCCTCTCTTGAGTTAAAAAAAAGGTCCTCTTGTCATGTCTGGCCGGATTTTTTTTCCCACCTCAAAAAGTAATGATCTTGTCCTAACAACAACTTCTAACTAGAGATGAAAGTTGGCAGGCCACCCGCGAGCAGCTCATTGCAGGGCTAACTTAAGCTCAGCTCGTTTGAAAAAAGAGCTGGGTTCGGACCTGTTTTGAAGCCTATTTTATTAAATGGGTCAATCTTGTGCTGGAAGAAGAGAGGGTGGCAGGAGTGGCAGGAGTGGCATATTAAGAAAAAGAGGGATCAGACGGTGGAGAGGGATTCGATGATGATAAGTGGGCATCGACGATGGATAATTATAAGACGATCCAAACTTGGGTTTTGAATTTTTACAATCAGAGCCTGAACTCCAATTTTTGAGGCCCATCAAGGTTGGTCGAAATCTAGCCTCCTAGTAAATCAACGGGCCGAGACCCCCTCAAATCCTAGCTGGCTTTCATCCCTACGTCTAACTCATACATAATGTTTCCATTTATGGCATTGTCCTAGAAGGCTAGAAGGGCCAAACATAGCTTGACCTGTAAACAATAAAGAGAAACAACAGAGCGCCACATAACAATTCCATTTATACTGATATGAACATAGGGCTGATTTCGAGGAACTAATGCCAAAGCTTTGACATTCTGATTAGTACACAGAGCCTCTGATCCATGAATTGCCTGCCAAGGAAAGGAATGACTGGTATACTCAAACTAGGGATTCGGGACCAAGGTGCAGAGTTTGTGTCCACCACGTACAAACTTGAGGATGATGAAGATAACTCCTATACTCGAACAACCTCACTGTTTGCTAAGAAGGAAAGGGTCAGTCTTGTTATCTTAAATTCTAGTTGGTGTTGGAACAAAATACAAATGATGTACGTGCGTGATCAGCATGTAATATTCAAGGGTTTTGTTGCGAGGGTGGACAAGAGTAATTGGACAAATTGTGTCACATTACTGTATACCTTTGTGTTCCAAACCTATAATGTAATAAAATGTTTTGTTGTCATAGGGAATGAGAATGTAATGTTATAATGCTCATTACAACTTACTAAACGTGCTGGAAGGTAAAACACTTGGAACTGAAGAAAAAATGATGAAGTAATGGGAAGAGTAGTGAGTTCAAAAGTGAAGTTCTGACCTTTTCAAGTAAAAAAGGTTGAGAAATTATTCAATAGTCATTGCACACCATTTCATATGCTAGCGGCTGTATCAAAATCAATATGATATACTAATTCATGAGCTATTGGTGATAATGTATGAGTAGTTGAGAATGAACATACATAATTTACAACTTAAATTTGAAATATATCAATCGATTGTGAATAGACACCATTTAATTGGTACCGGAGCACGACGTGAATGATCTGTTGTGCCAGGTTAACTAAAATTACTCAAAAAGGTCGATTTATCGCCAATTGTGAGCGACTTAACAAAATTGGTTGAACTAGGGTTTGGGAATTGGGATGGGCTTAATATTTTGCTGGGCTTCTTGTGGGCCGTTTTGAGCCCACCCAATGGCCTTTCAGGTCTGTAGGGTTTTTCTTAGACCCATATATAGAGAAGCGAAGCGATCATTGCGGATCTTTCAAGCGGCAAGGGACGGTAGCCCTGTGCGTTTGTGAGCGGAAGCAGCTGCCGCCATGAAGACCATACTTTCGTCGGAGACGATGGACATCCCGGAAGGGGTGAAGATCAAGGTAAACGCGAAGGTGATAGAGGTGGAGGGACCAAGGGGCAAGCTGATTCGCAACTTTAAGCACCTCAACCTGGATTTCCAGCTCATCACCGACGAGGAAGGAAAGAGAAAACTCAAGATTGACGCCTGGTTTGGTTCTCGCAAGACCTCTGCTGCAATCCGCACCGCCCTCAGCCACGTCGAGAACCTCATTACTGGCGTCACCAATGGATATCGCTACAAGATGCGCTTTGTGTACGCTCATTTTCCCATTAATGCCTCTATCAGCAACTCTAACCGATCCATCGAGATCCGAAATTTCCTTGGAGAGAAGAAGGTAACAAAACTTTAATATTGCAATATCTTTGAATATTCATTTTGGTTCTGCGTGAATTTTAGTTTTAGAGATGATTTTCATGCTCAACGGAAATTTTTGTTATTTGCGTTCATGATACTATGGGTAGGAGAGGACTTCTCACATATTTATGATCTCAAATCTTCTTAGGGTTTAACTCCTCGAACTGTTTAGGTTTTAAGTTGGAAATGGATTTGTGAACGTTTGATGTTCAAATGGCTATGGTTAATAAATTAAGGTTATTATAAAACATAAGATAATATTATTTTCCCACTCTGTGACCGTGTCCCAATTTGACCCGTAGGTCGCCAATTTGGCACTAGCACCCATTCCTTACATTACTGGCTGCATGATCATTATGAAGTTATGGTGTTGTATGATAATATTTTGTAGAAACATGATTGCCTGAAAATTTATCAATGTGACATAAATGGAAAGATATAATTTGTAAAACATAAGGTAATATTGTTTGCCCATTCCTTACCTTACTGGCTGGATGATCATTATGAATTTATGGTGTTGTATGATAATATTTTGTAGAAACAAGATGGACTGAGAAATTTTCAATGTGATATAAATCGTAAGATATAATTTGACCATGTTACAGTTGTAGATAAGCGTGTGCAGTATAGAGAGGTGAACTTAATTTTATTTAATTGATATGAATTTATGTTTGATATGGTTTTTGTGAGTTGAATGCCAGTCATATTGCACTGTAAGCTATACTGATAAATGTGGGTGGTCTAGGTTCTGCTGGTTGACTGATTTAGATTGTTTTATTATGCTTGGAAAATCAGGTACGCAAGGTGGATATGCTTGAAGGTGTGTCAGTTGTTAGGTCTGAGAAGATCAAGGATGAGCTTATATTGGATGGGAATGATATTGAGCTTGTCTCACGATCAGCTGCCCTGATAAACCAGGTAATTTTCTTTCCTTTGTTTTTGTGTTTGTGGCAGTGGTAATCAAGGGGTTTCAAGGACGAGCTATACAACTTGGATGTCTTGCATTCGTACCCCCTGTACCAACTGGGGTTTGACTGATTCCAGTGGCTTGCTTGCAGTTGCTATTAGTTGTTGTTTAATGTTCTAAGTGGGTCTAATGAGTCCCAAACTTGGAGATTTTCTGCGTCCTACAGGAAACTTTTGTTTGTCCACCGACACATTTAGATATTTTTTGGCATGACTGAACTATACAAGAACCCTTTACATTTCTTATATTTTGTTATCATGATGGGTTTGTGTCCTGATTGTTGTGCTTAATGTTTTGGACAGAAATGCCATGTGAAGAACAAAGATATCAGAAAATTCCTTGATGGTATCTACGTCAGTGAGAGGGGCAAGATAGCTGAAGAGGAATGATTAGTTATAATTATGGGAGATTATATACGCTGTGGAAGTTAAATGTTCCTTCTCATCCTTTTGCCATTTTGATTTTGAAGCTGGAGTATGAGAATATTTTCTTGCTTGCTTGTCTGGAATTTTGGCAGTAGGAATATTTGCCTGTGTCATTTAGTTGGCAGTAATTTTTGTTGCCTGTCGGGGTTCATTCTTTGTTTTGCCTAATTCCACAAGCTGGAGTCTAAAATTTGTCTGGATGTGTGGATTCTGCTTTTGTTTGGGACTCAAAGAACATCTTGGCAAAATTTTAATGGGTTTGATCTCATTTTAAGTTCAAATTGTTGTCAAGGAGGTGTTTCCTTTTAAGGTCTTTGTATCTTAGTACTCTGGAGCCATTTTCAATAGTATGCTTTGGTCTGGAAAATGGGATTCGAGAGAGATTAGAAACTAATTGCCCAGTGACCATTCATTTTTTCTGATAAGCAACATGATATATATATCAGCAAGAGATCAAAAAACAATAGGACATCATGAATGATGGCCTGTGTGGGAGAGATGATACAAAGGGGGATACAGGAGACAAATAAAGCAACAAATACAAATCAGACAAATTAAAACCACAATATGAAATAGATGATCTTTTAGGACCTTCTTTTGCGGTGATCTCTTACATATAGTCGGGCTCAACTACAAAACAGTCTAATCAAATAACTGTACAAAAACAGTCCACTTTCTTACCATTAGATCAAATAATATAATCTCTATCATTGAAAAAAAATAATATTTAAAATAAAGTAAAATTACAATATGCATGTCATTGCAGACTAAATACTCAGCTTGTCCCTATTTAATATTTTCAACACATACTTGTTCAAGATATGCAGCACCGTCCCCTATTTACCATTAGATTAAATATTTTAATCTCTACCATTTAAAAAATTGCATAAATGTTTATCTTGTCCCAACTAATAATTTGACGACATTAATCTCTCTACAAGAACTTCACGAATTATAGACATAATTTTTTTTGGTAATCCTAAAAATCCATCGATAATATTGATTACTGATTGAAAATTTTCATCGTTAAAACCGTCATAGGTAATCTAAACACCAATGAAAAAAAATTGTTGATAATTACCGATGGATTTTTTCATAGATAATCCGTCAGCCAAATTTTTTTTAAAAAAAATTGTATCTGTCGTTAAAAGATAAAAAATAAATTCCGCCTGTAATTCGTCGGCAAAAAAATAAAAAAAATTCATCGGTAATCCGTCAGCAAAATAAAAATTTTGTAAATAATTCATCAACAAAATAATGGAAAAATATAAAAAAAGAATTCATCGCAAGTTTTTCATTAGTAATAAGTTAAAACTTCATACTCATTTTTGTCATATCCATCTCATAATTAAATTTTGAAAAAAAAAATTAAAAATTATTTATATATGTTGACTTGGTCAACATCCACATGTTGTCCAGTGAAATGGACTGTACGACGTCCAATCTTTTGGTCAGACTGGACGCTAGTAAAACCCAAGAAAGTTGCCCATTATAATAGCTTCCATGAAACATTATGCTTCCTCATAGACCAAGTATATGCACATAGTGAATCCATCTCCACACGAACAAATCCTTCTATTTTTCATTGCGTTACTCCACATTTGAATGGTTGGTGCAGAGATTTTCATTGTCCTCCATAGTACGGGAAATGTTGTTCCAGTAATAGAGCTCGTGTTTACACTTAGCAGAGAGATGCTTGTAGTACAGAGTTACTTGGAGGAGCAGTTAAATAGGGAAGAGACCTTACATTTGTGAGGCTTGTGAATTTTAGGGAAGAGAAGCATTTGGTTGGAGGGACTCGAAGAAATGTGATTTCAAGGAAGGAGCTTGAAGTTGTGGGATTTGGATGTTGAAAGGAAGTGGATTGAAGTGGAGACTGGATAGTTTGCCTGAGTCGATGTGCAGGAAATACGTCTATTTCTTATCATAATTATGAGCATCTTTATTACTTTTGGCGTCAGAATATCTGTGAGCGCCGCTATACTTTGCCAGAGATACTGTTCTCCAAGGTCTCAAGGAGGATTTGGCATTGATTGTCTGACAAGTGGAGTTGTGCATCATACATTTAGCTTAAGCGCTTTTAATTTAGCGAATTTGCCAATCAAACGACTTGCATAAAAAATCAGAACCAAATGCACCCTTAGAGCAAATGCAACAAATCAAAACCAAATGCTCCGCAAATGCAACAAATCAAAACCAAATGCTCTGCAAATGCAACAAATGTCTCCATTTAACTTTCCAAGTGGATCTCATTTTTATTATACAAAAGGTGATCTCATATATTTATTTATATCAACAAAATAAGCCTTCGAATATAGTCACGCCAATAACACATATCTTTTAATACATTTTTCATTTTACATTTTTTATAACAACAAAATAAGCCTTTGAATATAGTCATGTCAATAACACATATCTTTTAATACACTTTTCATTTTACATTTTCTAAAAGTTCAGCTACTATCATTTCATTTCTCCATGATTTTTCCACGAAAACTAATATTGAATCTTACCTCTATTACAAAAAAGTTCATATACTCAGCCACATCAATAAAACATATATCTCAATACAATAACGTAAACAAAAACACACATTTTCATACATATTCTCTCCGTATTAACTTCTTATAATTACCATTGCATTTGTTTTTACCTTTTACCGAAGAATAAGTACATTCTGAAGGAGACTTGGAGCATTTGAACAGATGCTTCGAATTCATTACATGTTCTAAAATGAGCAATCCAAGAAAACCAAAGGCAAGGCAAAGATTATTAATGCTTTTGCAACGCATCCTGTCTCTTGTAATAGATTTCTAGAAAGCCACTAACACAAGAAAACATGCTACCACCTTCTAAAATAAAATAGGAAGGTCTATATAACCAAGAGCCTAAACAACAGTGTCCAGCCTTCAGACGAATCATTCTCTGAACTTGAAGTCTAGTAGAGACTCCATGTGTCTTATCCAGTTCGTTTTTTCCCCTTTCCAGAAGACTTCTTATTCAGCTTTTTTTTCTTCTTAGAAGAAGGCTTCCTAGTCTGCAGTTTAATTTCTGGTTGACTGTTTAATTGCTCAGTTTGAGGGTCTTCAGGTAAAGTACAGTGCAAAAACTTCTTGTTGTTACCAACCTGGTTGCAAAACAACTTGAGCATCTTCCTCCCCCTCATCCATTTGAGCATTATCTTCATATGTGTTTTGCTTTGCAATCCACTAATGCCAGAATCCTGTTGTTTTAAGGAAAATCTGATAAGCAACATGAAAACATATGTATGAATATTGAATAGAGAAAGCGACTTTAGCCTTTCAATCTTCTTTTATAATCTTCATATTCATCTCCTCCCTGAATCCTCTTCATGAGGGATAATTAAATCATAAAGAACACAGCCAAACACGTGAATAGTCCATGATTGTAAGTTCCACAAGATACCAATTGCTTATAAATGGTTATCCTATATTCTACACGTGCGAGGTGCACCTACATCAACATGCAGAATCTGAGCCCGCAAACAAATTTTCTAAAAAATTTGAACATTAAAAAAAAATTTCAATATTAATTCAAGCCATTAATGCAAAATGTAGTGTACAGGGTATAGAAGGTCTGTCCATTTAAATCAGAGACCGGGATGTCCTCATTCATAGAACTAATTGTCTAAATGGCTTGTGGCCTGTCACCAAAATGATGAAAAACCAATCACATTTATCAGAATTTCAATGAAATAAAATTGTGTGATCAGTAAAATGTTATCCAAAATAACCAAGTACAGGAACTTGTTATGAAACAAGGGCAGCCAGATCTTAGGAGGACTGCCAGTTTATATAACTAGGTAACCATGAAACTATAAACGCTGCAGATCTTAGGAGCACTGGTCGAGATGGTGCAAACAAAGTAAAACGCCTCTACACTCTAGCTCATAGTTCAATCGAACATGCTGGTTATGTTTGCACAGCTTTCTCATGTGAAATAACAGATGGAATTCAGTCACTACAAATTGGAATCTGTACCAATGCATCATTGATGATAGATGCATTTGACATAGTTTACACATTATGACAACCCTGTGCCAAAAATTTATAACAAGTTTGGCCACTTTAGCCACAATTGTAAGAAAATATATGCATAGCAGAGGTTTTAATTAAGACATGCTAGAGAGTTGGCTGCTCTTTGCTAGTCCCTACAATAAGTGCCAGAATTTTTTTTCGTCCAACTTAGTATCAAAACTAAATAAATAGCAAGAACCATAGATGCTTGCTATCAAAAAAATGTAAAATTGAAATCCAACAAATACATTCAGTACAGAATCCTTAAAAGAACAAAGCTTTCATGGTAGGTAAGTTGTTAAACTTCGTCAGTTCATCTTTTTTGGTTGGTGGATTGCAGACTTGCAGTTAACAACATAAATCAACTCTACCCCCAATTCCACTTCACAAACAAATCACCACAACCCCATCAGATTAAATCGAATCATTTCTACCACTAACAAAAGCTATTAGTAAGCCTTATCAAGCAATAATCCTTTCAATAAATTAGATCCAGTTCTAATTGAAATATTTGTCTATATAGTCCCTAAATAAATCAACAAGAAACAAGGAAACATGGGCAAATTCGACATAAATGATTTGGGTTTCTGTCTGTTTAGAGAGAGAGAATGAAAGAACCTTGGCTTGGATCCAGGTGTTGGAGACAGTGAGAGGGCCATGCTGCTTGATGACTCCGTAAAGGGATTGGGCAATGGAGTTGGCTTCTAGTATAGGTACCTTCGGATTTATCTTCCTCACATTCACGGCTCGTTCCCGAGAGAAATATCTTACCAATACATTCTTCACTAAACCGGCAGCTCCGTTACCGCCGCCGCCGAAGCGAAGACTACCGAACCACATCGGGGGTCTCTAATCTCAATGCTAGTACGGTGTCTCAGTCACTCTGACCTTTCAAGGGTTTCTGCAAAGCTGGAACCTGAAGCCCCGACGGCCCGACCCATCTAAAAAGGCACCTACCGTTACGTGACCAAAATGCCACTTCTCAGCCATCAAATTCAAACTCCTTTTTGTTTTTTAATTTACAAAATAAATAAAAACTCTGTATTACGTTTGGCATGAAACTATGAAAGTAGCCACAATGCTTTCACTACCTTGTTTTCTCCAATTCTATTTGTTATCTTCATATCACTATGCCCCCAACACTGTGTTGGATTTCTCAGCCTTCATTATTGGTTGTCAGTTTGATATGCCTAAAATAATTCTACCACTCAGAGATTGACACACGTGTTGGTACTCAACATGTCTGGGTATGATAAGAGTGTTATGAACGGGTCGTCCAGGGTGAACAACCTCCAATTATCACGATGTCTTACGCAAACATGGATCGTGATTTGAAATACATATCGCGACAAGATTCAAGATTTATGGGGTGCTCATTCTACTAATGTGCCACAATCCGGTTTATACACTTCATTTTGGTTTATAGTATATGCTACAACACATCTAGCCTTTTTCTACTGACTTTTATTGTCGACTTCTCAATAACAGTTATGTCCCTTCATTGGTGAATGTTACATCCTTTAAGGTGTTTGTTTTTTTGAACACATATTTTTCTGTTATGACAAGGTGAATTGACGTGGACCATCTAGTCCTTTCAATCATCGACATTTATTTTGAACGATTAGATAAATAAACACATTTCTTAAGGGGAGATACAAAATGAGAAATTATTATTGTTCAAGCAATAAGAGTGTGAGGGTGGATGTTGGTTCAGGAAATATTGAAAACAGCTTGCACTTGAAAACAAAATACACAAGGGATGTCGTGACATGTCATCCTTAACTCTCTCTTTTATGTCAAACTGTGGCTACTGCTTCCCTAGTTAGATAATATGAAACCTGTACGCCCTTTTATATGTACCCAAAAATGTGATTTGATAATAGTTTTATTTAATCAGCTTAATTTGATTGAAACCAATTTAATAATTAATTTAATCTTTCTTATCCGGATTTTCTACAAGGAATATATGAGATAATGCATGAATTTGAGGTAAAATGAGGTCATATATTATTCTTTCAATTCTTCAGATCTAAATATCGATTACATATTTGTGATTGATAGATACAAGGCAAACTAAAAGTTTTTCATTACTTTTTCATTGTCTCGCCATATTACTCCTAAATACTAAGAAAACTTTTATAGCAATCCGATTTGTGATTTTTTAGCTCTTAATATCTGCTTATGCATGTTTGTCTATGACGAAATTTGTCTTAAATAAATTAAAAAGTAATATTAAAATTAAAAATAATAAATCATAAGATATATATATATATATATTACTTATCTTATGGTTCTCCATGTAACCAATGTACAACTAAGTTTTGTCGAGAGGCATAATATTGCCAAATAGGATCACCCTCAAGCACCATCGGTTGATTAAGCACTTAACCAATCCGTCAACACCTGCCCCTACAGCATTAGCAATTTCCCCGATTCTAAGGCATGTAGTGTCTCCATGGTATATCTTGCGGCGAACGCCCAACATGTACAACCAATAACTTATCTTCTAACAGGATTCACGAAATCAATATTACTCTAGTTCCAATTGAAAAGAAATAAAATAAAATGATAATACATCAATTCCCACCATAAAAATTAGAATTTCCACTCTATAGTATTGAGGTTGCAATTACTATAGAGCAGAAATTTCAAAGATGTAATAGTGGTGCATGAAAATAGGACAAAGCTGTCTCAAAACGTGATCTAGGGCTCAATCTAGAACCAGAACTATAACCAGAGCTACAGTTGTAGGTGCGCCATAATTACTGCCAATTGGATGGGTGCTCTTTTGAGCATCATGTAGATAATGTTAACCCTAATCCATTAATGTTTCAAAAAAAAACTATCAAAATTTAATTATAAAGTTTTGTATTCATATTCATAGCTCTCAATATTCATTTATGCATAATACGAGCATCATTGGTTAGATATGGTTCAAGATGCATAATATATGTAATTGTTCAAGATGCAAAATACCGTTAGATTAGATTGTACACTAGGAAGGGTTCATGAATACCATTATACCAGCATCATTGGTTGGATAAACATCCAACTAATCCGCTAGCCATTTGCCTGATTTTATGACATGTAGTGTCTCCATGGTAAATGTTGCTGCAAATGCCCAACATGTAACATGAAATTTATATCTCTCCAGTCCTAATTGATAATGTAAAAAATGTGATAATATGTTAATTCTTACTATAAAAACTAGAATTTCCTCTATATAGTAGTTCTCAACTTAATTGAAATGAGCTGTATATAGAATGAGAATTATTATAGAGCGGAAATTCCAAGTATGTAGTAGTGCGGCATGAAAATTGGGCAAATGTGTAAGAAAACTAGAACTATAACCAAAGCTTCAATTGTAGCTAGAGCCAGACTTTCAAACATAATTATTGTTAATTAGTTAAGTGATTTTCCGAGCATCGTGCGTTAACCCTACTCCATTACTCGGAAGAGTGTTTTAAGGAAAATTTTCAAAATTTAATTATGGAGTTTTATATTCATATTTGAAGCTTTTAATATTGTTATATTATGTTTACAGTGCTTTTCTTTGAACTTTTTGCTAGGATTTGTCTCGGCTTAGCACTCCTAAGAAAACTATTTTAGGCAATCCAACTTGCGATTTTTAGCGCTTAGTATCCACTTAGGCATATTTGTCTATAACAAAATTAGTCCTACAAAAAAAAAAAGTAATATTAAAATTAAAAAATAGTAAGTCAATATATATATATATATATATATATACTTACCCTATGGTTCTCCACGTAACTAGTGTACGAATAAATTTTTTCAAGAGACATAAGACTGCCAGATTAGATCATCCACCGGTAGCATGATTTTCAAGGCATGTAATGTCTCCATGGTACATGTTGCGGCAAACTACCAATATGTACCACCAATAACTTGCCTTCTAATTGAATTCACGAAACATGTATCCCTCCAATCCTTATTGAAAGCATAAAAAAAGTGATAATATGTCAAATAGAACAACAAATGCAATAATTAGTGAAACCACCAACTAAATAACATGCTATAAAAAATTATAAGCAAGAAAAATATCGGACAGACACCGAAAGGACGAGCAGAGGCAGAGGATTTCAATGGTGGCATTTTTTTAATCAAACGGAGTATGCTAAGGCGGTCAACGGAGGAGGAAGGCTGTTGTGGGTTTCAAGCTTTGACAATAGAAGATACAGCGATTTCAACCATTAAGCAGGTAATGGAAGGTGACGCCGCATTTCCCTAGTCATTCTGCGCCGTTTCATGGCCGCCGTGCGCTCCACTGCGCCTTCTCCGGCAACGACCCGATGTTGGCTCCAGTGGGTCTGCGTAACCCGTAGATTGGAGAAGGAAGGTAATCGGGTCAGTCTGACCAGATTGGGTTGGACAAACCCGGTACAGGCCCAATGGACTTGAAAATATTTCATGATTTATCTTAATTAATTAATAAAATTTATAATGATATATATTAATTATGTGATGTTTCTGAATTTTTTGGAGAAAAGTCTTTCCATTGAAATTACCAAGTATAGGAAAATATGTGTTGTAAGTAATATCCAACTATATTACAAAACTCTATGATAAATGTTTTGATTATGTTATACCTGTGTAAAATGTGTTGTTTGGCTATATTGATTGACTGTTTATGAATTGCGATGTGCCCTATGATGATGCAATTGTATTATGAAATACTGTGATGCATGTTTGTGTATGCTATTTTTGGATGGAATGTGAGGTGAAATTATGATGCTTATGGAGGTAATGTTTACTATTTGCTCTGCATGAAGCATGAGATACACGACATGCATAGAAAGGATAAAATGTTTTCATGGACTAGGTACTACTACTACTTCAGAGGGGGTATATATTGAGGTTATGTTGATTGAAAAAGGAAAATGTTTTATTGACTGGAAAATGCTTTTTGGTACAACATTTAATTAAAGGAAAATTCTGATCGGTTGCTTTGTAGCAGTGTATCTAGGTTAGGACCCAAGTACTAGAAAAGGATTTAAATGGTTGATTGCTTTCTAAAGAAATGGTTCACATGCATTCATGCATATATATTACTTGCTAAGCCTCGACTCATTATGTTCCGTGATGCAGGTTATGATCTCTCAGTTGATTGTGCTGACTTAGGAGTTGATGGTGTCGCTACAGATTCGGGGTCATGATGCTCATGTGATAAAAGTAGGGTTGTACTTAATTTAAGTTATTAGATTTTGTGTTTTGGATAACTTGATTAAAGTATGACACTGTTATTAAGTTATTTGTGGAAGTTGGACTACTCAGTAATGATATTGTTATTATATGAAAGATTTGTTGATGTTTAAGTAGCGTGTTGTTCAGCTTAGAATGATATAAATTGCATATGCCAATAAATATGGTAAAAGTTTAAAGTTTATGAGAGTAGCGTTCTAGCTTGTGGACCCGCGGAATTTGGTGCTATGGGTCAGGACGTTACATAAATTGCATTGGAATGATGAACAAGTCCTTCAAGAAACATCTACTTTCTAAAGGCAACGGCAACATACAGAGCTGCACTTCAGGTAAATGGGATTGCTAATTACTTTTGAAATATTTATTGTCCGTAGGCAAACATGTGACCCAATGGTAGAATTCCAAGGGTGCAACCTATAGGTGACATGTTGAATTCCTATAAACATTATCTTCACATAATAATGTGGGGATATGATACCTGTACATCCTGTCTCCTATCCTTTGAGGCTTGTGTAAGAGAGAGTTCTTTACATTTGTTATAGCTTGAGCTGATTCAAAGCTCATCTAACTTTAATGCATACACACACTAAGTAAGTTGGTTCTGTAGTTCTCTGGTGTCATGGGAATAAAAGAGCTGAGCTTCTTGTTTTATTACAGCAATCTGTTGATCATGTTGGCTGCTTTCGTGATTCGGGTTTCTACTAACTCCTGTTTATGAACTACGTATTTAAACACAATATTTGCTAATTCAAACCTATCTACTTTTGTGGATTATTAGTAATGTTGCTTTTAAACTGGTGTGTGTGATACGTTGAGAATCTCAAATATTTTGATCTATTTCTTCTTTTGGCATCTATGCACTAAATAATTGTGTTGTACTCACCATGAGATATCTACTCAATTTCTGTTTCTGCTGAACTTACTTGGCATTTAGCAACTGCATTTCTTACCAAATTAGTTTGGAATCTTGTGGTTGGACTTGGTTTTCCCTGAATGCAACTGTGTCAGTTTTCTACCGTCCTCTTGTTGGCATCATTGTTACCAAGTTTGTTTTGATACCCGGCAGCTGAGTGCCATTAATACATGTTTGTCATTACCGTATTAGCATATCTTGCATTGTCTGCCGCTGAAGTAGTGCAGACTACTGGAATTCTATATGGTTTTGAGCTAGCAAATTAGTTCAGGTAACTTCATGGGAGATCAAGTTGATTTAAGTTCTTTGGCTTTCTAGTTCCATATATATGATTTGCCTCGCTTTGTTTTTTCAATCACTCATAGTTTCCTGACATGATGGAGAAGGAGGGTATTTCCAATACTGTTGCTTGAATGTCTCTTTGCACACACCTGCACTAAGCCTCACATTCTCCAAAGGATTTGTATACAAATCAGAAGGAAAAAAAAGGGAATCCGGGGATAACTGGTAGACTTAGGTAAGGAAGAAAAAACTTTCTACCTAAAAACGACATTATCTGCCTTCAAAGATGCTCAATGGTGCTCTATCTGGCACCACTATTTATCTGTATCTGTGTACCGGCACCATTTTCAGGGCTGCAGGTCTCAATTTCTTCTGGCGATGGAGGAGCGGGAGAGACAACTCCGACGACAAGTGGGACAAGAAGAGTGGGAAGACAACCATTTTTGAATACATTGGACATGAAAACCATGCATACACCTTCCCAAAACCTGTATCCCCTCACCTTCCACAAACTCTGACAAGCAAATAGCACACTCTGCCTCTGTCCCTGCCAACTTCATCCCTGCAGAAAACACCATTGTTGGAGCCACCACCAAGGTTGCTTCCATGTCTGGTTTCCCCCCATCTTCTTCTGTTCTGCTAGGCTCTCTGCTGCGACGCAAGAAGCAACGGATTGCTGTATTGAGAACAATAGCACATATGAGTGCTGTGAATAGAATGATGAGGATCAATGCTGCATTGGCTTGAAAATAATTGGGGTTAGAGTAGGGCCTCCACCTACAGAAGCTGCTGTGAGGAGCACATGGGGGCAATGGAGCTGCTACCGTATCTGGCTGTGGCCGCATTTGGATATGGCGTTTGATTGCTTGTCTGCTTACTAGGAGAGAAAGGTAGAAAGACTGGTAGAAAGAGGCAGAGGGAGAGGGGGAGAGGGGCAGATTTCCTGTGAGTAGGAGCTGAGATTTTATTTATAGATATTAGAGAAGCTAAGAAATGCATACGTGCAATGGTGGTTTTTCTATGTTTTCTAATCATTTGAGAAAGCTATTCTTTACATTATGAATCTTGATAAGATTGAGAAACCATACTGGGATAAATCCAACTCAACAGATAAAGAAATGTAAAAACAAAAAATATATATATACACAACTTGGCGGCCCTTTTGAATTAGTGCTAAAAAAATTAGTGATAAGCATTGAAACAGACAAAAATAGGGACTGGTTTTTTTGGTTGTATTGGAGAGAAAAGTAGACACTTCTTCTTGTTCAGTGTGATTATGATTCATGTGGAGAAGACTAGAAGAGTCGTCCAGAGAGGGAATGGTATGAGGCCCACGTTAATAAATAGACTTATCATAGATTTGGACCCATTGATTGACACATTTCATTACTACAACCACTAGAACTTAATGGACAGGACGAAACAACCCATAAATTCTCAACACCTCACTGGAATTAATTTGGACAAGCATCAAGAATTCATTTGCCTTGAATATTAATCCAGCCAACTGCACAGTCACTTCTGTCATAGACTCATAGCATGTTTTGTATGTCTTTCGGCCGATGACTCCAATACAAATCCAACTCAGCCCAATCTTATGTGTCGGATAATTCTTCCTTGAGTTTTAGCTTGTGCCCACTCGACACATGTGCTGCTTCGACATATGTACGGATGTTAATATTCAATTGGCAACCTGCGATTCTTCAAAAATCTTGTCTCAATTGTATCCTAACAATTATTATCTTCATTACTGATAAAAACAAAAATCCATGGGGTGATTCTCAATCCCATTATCATTCTATTTAACAACTAAACGTAACCTTGCTATTTCCGATGATTTAGTGCTTACAATGCCTCTGGTGTCACTTGGGACCATTAAATGGTTTTCAGGCCCGTTATATCGGACCACAGAATCGAAGATCTGCTTCTGATTGGACTGGGTCGATAAGCAAACAAGTGGAGGCTCGTTTCGGCCTAATTTTCCTGGGCCACTTTACTTGGTCCCGCCAAGGCGCCGATCTTGTCGAACACTTTAGTGATTGAATTAGATTAGATTAGCGCCCAGTCTTCTTCTCACTGGGTTGGGCTAATGCATAACCGCGTTGAATTTGGAAGCCCACAACGGACTGTCACTCTCTCATAGCATGTGGTTGAAGAAATCGATAATCGCCAATTCGATATTCCATAATTTTTGTTTACATAATTACATTATGGAAATAAAAATCCGTCGACAATTTAAAGCACTCCGGAGCTGCTATAATGAGCGCGGTGTGCGAGTGATCGGATTTATCGAATCCTCTTGGCTTTTAAGTTTTAATCCAAAGCAATGCCGGCGTCGGCGTCGTCCTCGTTTGTTAGGACATGAAGGACGGCGGCGTGTCTGTCACTGAGGAACGAAACCTTGATGATAGAAGGTGCTACTGCGCGGTTTTTCACGAGCCATTGGATGCTCATCATCATCATCATCATCATCTCACGGTCCCACTATTTTTCTACTCTATCACTCACGAGATAGACAAGAGAAGTCAGTACTCGGACTTGCATGGGCATGAGCCATGAACATCATGAAAGTTCCACAGAGCATCCAAAACATACCATTTTTTTATTTCTCCGGATTGTCTGTGGCTGTCTACTCCCTTTTTTCTTTTTAATACTCGCAAAAGAACTCTTACTGTCAATTCTTTAAACACCTTTTTCTCTGCCTTTAGGTTTTTAATCCAACCCATCATGCAAAGAGAAGCCCACTTCGTGTCAGGCTCAGGGCATTCTCATATATACTTGGCCCGCAGGTTCAAAAAACCCACTAAATACTGTTTCTCTTCTAGTTTGTCAAAAAAAAAACCTCTTTTTTCAAAGGCTACGAGATTTTCTTTAAAAAAAATAAAAGAAAAGAGAAACCCACTAGCTATCATAATAAAGTATAGTTTTTGTGCAATGTTTGCTTTAATTTTGTGGTTTGTCTGATATCATTAGAGAGCAAATGTTGTCAAAGATTGAGATCAAGTAGTGTGTGTTTAATGTCTTCATGAGAAAATGAAAGATACAGGATGGGAGTGAAAACAGGCTGGTTATTCTCCTGTAGATGCTCACCTTCTGCCACTGCCTTGTCTTTTCTTAGACCAAATCCAACCCTTCTCTCTCTCTCTCTTCCCCTTCCTCCATTTCTGGTAAATGTTCTCTTTTTTTAGCATCTTCTGCCTATTTTTCTTTGGTCTTCGATTTCTTTTCTTGGTATATAACAAAAGAAATAAATCACTTAATCTAATCAGTCACCAGTAACCACTCACTTCCTCCTGTAATGGCGGAGATTCAACCTTTCCTTGTTTAACCATTTTTATATTTTACTATAAATGATTAATAACTCCTTTTTTTATTTTATTTATGACCCCCCCTCTGTAACTTTTCCTAGATCCTTCCAACTTCCGTTTGTCTTGGTGGCCAACCCAACCCAAGTTCTTGTTCATTTTATTATTTAAAAAATAATAACAAATAAACCCAATTCCCCAACAATTTCCATGTTTTTTTTCCTTGCAATAAAACCTTTATCTTGAGATTCAGGAAGCTTTGATAAACTATTCAGGTACCCCTCTCTCTCTCAAATGTTATTTTCAATGTTTTTCGAATCCATTTGCTTTTATTCTTTTAGTACTAGCTAGATGCTTCTCTGCAGATCAGGCATAAAGGTTGCTCTTTTTTTTTTGTTCTTCAGATAATCAGAAGAACAAAATGTTTACAGAGAAAAGAAAGAAAGAGAAGAGTTGAAACCATTCAAGTTTTTGAGAGAGAATCTGTTGTTATTAATTCTATTTCTGGAGATAAAGGTGTCAACTTTATGTTATTACGTAATCACAATGTTTTTCGTTCTTTGTTCATTTGTTTTCTTCTGTTCTGTAGTGTGATTTGTCTTGCGCTCCTGTTCATAACTCTTCAAATGTGATTTCTGCACTGTCTTCATCCTCTTGATTCCTTGTCTTTATGTACTATCTCTGACTATTGTTCTGTTTTTCTGTGTTTATTTATCAAACATATTCTAGTTTTGACCTAATCTTGCCTTTTCACAACAACAAATTGAAGACACAGAAGTCTTACTGTGACAAAAAAGTCGACAACTTTCGGCCACTTTTGAGAGATTATTTCAACATTTTTATCAGTTACAGAATCCTCTGTTTCCAATCTGATATATTATCATTGTTAATACTGGCAGGTTGTAATAAACTACAATGGCTGGTGGATCTCCAAAGCATCATCAGTTACAAAACCAGAGGACGCGAATCACATGGGTACTGGGAGTGAGTGGCCTCTGCATAGTGTTTTACGTATTGGGAGCTTGGCAGGGCAGTACTGCACCCACCAAGCCATCTGAGGTCTACAACAGAATAGGTTGTCAGCCTGGACTGTCCACAAATGAGGATCAATCCTCATCTTCATCATCCACCACGTCGTTGCCGGTTGAATTGGACTTTGAAAGCCATCATAGGGTGGAGATTAACAGAACCAGCGAAGCACAGAAGTTCCCACCATGTGATATAAAATATAGTGAATACACTCCTTGCCAAGATCCAATTAGAGGGAGGAAATTTGATCGAAACATGTTGAAATACAGAGAAAGGCATTGCCCCAAAAAGGACGAACTCCTTCTTTGCTTGATTCCTGCACCACCAAAGTATAAGACCCCTTTCAAATGGCCTCAGAGCCGTGACTATGCTTGGTACGGCAATATTCCCCACAAGGAGCTTAGCATTGAAAAAGCCGTTCAGAATTGGATTCAAGTGGAAGGTGACCGATTCAGATTCCCTGGAGGAGGCACAATGTTCCCTCGTGGAGCTGATGCTTACATTGATGACATTAACAAGCTTATCCCACTTACGGACGGAAGCATCAGAACTGCGATTGACACAGGCTGTGGTGTAAGTATATAGATTAGGCAATGAATTTGTCTTTTATACTGAAGTAATCTTGTTTACCTGAGTGGTTTTGGTCTTTGTGGGTGATAAGGTTGCAAGTTGGGGTGCATTCCTGTTGAAGAGAAACATTGTAGCGATGTCCTTTGCACCAAGGGATACCCATGAAGCACAGGTTCAATTTGCATTGGAGAGGGGAGTCCCTGCGATGATTGGCATCATGGCTTCACAGAGAATTCCCTATCCTGCAAGGGCCTTCGACATGGCTCACTGTTCCCGTTGCCTAATACCTTGGCATAAGTATGGTGAGTTGCTTTCAGAAACCATTGCCTCATTTTCTCGTTCTTCAATAAGTTGCAGAAATAATTTCCTTGTCAGCTGAGAATTTGTTTAATTTTCAACAGATGGTATGTATCTTATTGAAGTGGACAGAGTTTTAAGGCCTGGAGGCTACTGGATACTCTCCGGACCTCCTATTCACTGGAAGAAATACTGGAGAGGATGGGAAAGAACACAAGAAGACTTGAAAGAAGAGCAGGATGCCATTGAAAATGTTGCGAAAGGCCTGTGCTGGAAGAAAGTAATTGAGAAGGATGACCTTTCAATTTGGCAAAAGCCCATCAACCACGTTCAGTGCATTAAGAGCAGGAAGGTCTACGAAACACCTCATATTTGCAAATCTGATAATCCAGACGCAGCTTGGTACTTTCTCTTACCCAGTCTGTCACGCTATAAGTCATACTTATTTATGTTATCGTCATGAAATCCTTAATAAATCGCCATTCAAATCAGTACTTATTGAATATGCTAAAACCTAACCCCTACTAATAAAAAAGGTACAGAGACATGGAAACTTGCATAACACCATTGCCAGAGGTAAGCAGTGAAGAGGAAGTTGCTGGTGGTGCAGTGGAGAAATGGCCGGAACGTGCATTTGCAGTGCCTCCAAGGATTAGCAGTGGCTCAATACCAGGCATCACTGCTGAGAAATTCCAGGAGGATAACCAAGTGTGGAAGGAGAGGGTGTCACATTACAAGCGGATTATTAGTCCCTTAACCCAGGGACGATACAGGAATGTGATGGACATGAATGCTCACCTTGGCGGATTCGCTGCAACCCTTACAAAATATCCTGTATGGGTTATGAATGTAGTCCCTGCCAAATCAGAAAAAGATACATTAGGCATAATCTACGAAAGAGGGTTCATTGGTACGTATCAGGACTGGTGTGAGGCGTTCTCCACTTATCCAAGAACCTATGATCTTATCCATGCTGGCAATGTATTCAGTATATATCAGGACAGGTGAGATCCTGAGATGCTTTCTACACTTGCAATGATCAATATCATATTTTCTGAGATGTTGATGTATGTGATGTTTTTGTATTGAAGGTGCGATATCACCTACATTTTGCTGGAGATGGATAGAATCCTGAGGCCAGAAGGGACAGTAGTGTTCAGAGATACAGTAGAGATCCTTGTGAAGATCAAGAGTATAACAGATGGTATGAGATGGAAGAGTCAGATTATGGACCATGAAAGTGGACCTTTTAATCCAGAGAAAATTCTTGTTGCTGTCAAAACCTTTTGGACTGCTGAACCTCAAAAATCAGAATAGTAATAGCTATGACGGGATCTTTCTTTACTTTTGTTCTCTTTTTTTTTTTCTTTTTCTTTTCGTTCTTTCATCATCATTTAAAACTGGCTGTGTTGTGGGGCTACTATGTTCATCCAGAATTTTGATCCAAGGATACTTTTCCTACTAAATGGGAAGAGGATAGGTTTACTAACTAAGTCATGTATTCTTTTAAGATACTGAAATGGAAATTAAGAATTTTTTTTCAACTTGAACTTCAAGTTTCAAATTAGCCATTATAATTTGGTGTGAGTTTTCTGTTGCACACAAGAACAAGGCTACACAACCAGCTTAATATTCCAGATATTCCAGCAAGAAATCCAGCACAATATTTCAACTAAATCCAGCAGAAAATTCAACAGGAAATGCAATGACAAAGCTATGAATCAAAAACATATAACAACACCAAATTTAATGTGGAAAACCCTCCGGTGTAGAGGGAAAAACCACGGGACGATCTCCGATCAAAATCCACTATAAAACAATTTTACAATGGAATCATGTTCTACTCAAACACCTTAACTTGGTTTGAGCTCAAGCACAAATAAAGAACACACAAACTGCAGGAAAAACTGCACTGATCAACCTAAAACTACCTTCGAAAACAGACCTTATGGAGCTCCAAATCAAATCTCGACCGTTCAAAATGAAGAACCAGCTGTCCTCTAACTGCTGTTCAAAATTCAGTCAAATCGGACCATGAATAACCCTCCAACTGTAAGTGTTTCCAAAACTGTGCGTGAGAAAATAAACCCAGAATTTCCTTCTCTGTTTTTCTGTTTTCAGCTGCTGTCCCTCCTCTGTATTTTCATGAGACGCTGCCCTAATATGCCACTCATGGGCTGGGCCACCAAGACACACACAAGGCTTGGTCAAATGGGCTGGACCACTAACAATCTCCCCCTCCAGCCCAACGGAAGAGATATTATCCTCGAAATCTCATCAAGGACTCAAACCTGCGTTCTTAACGCAGTAATCAAACTTGCCTTTGGAAAGTACCTTTGTAAGCATATCAGACGAATTCTTCTCTGTGTGAATCTTGTCCAACTGCACCAGTCGCTTTTCCACTTGATCACGCAACCAATGGTACCTCACGTCAATATGTTTTGTAAGAGCATGATGCGAGGCATTCTTGCTCAAGTCAATAGCACTTTGGCTATCACAAAACACCACATACTTTTCTTGACTAACACCAAGCTCTAGTAGAAATCTCTTCATCCATAGTAGCTCTTTAGTAGCCTCATTTGCAGCAATGTACTCTGCTTCACAAGTAGACAACGCAACACACTTTTGCAACTTCGACTGCCATGATACAGCACCTCCAGCAAAAGTAAACAAGTAACCTGAAGTTGACTTCCTGTGATCCAAATCACCAGCCCAGTCAGAATCTGTATATCCTGTCAAAACTGATTTATCGCCACCAAACTCTAGTCTCATCTCAGAACTCCCTTTCAAGTACCTAAAGATCCATTTCACAGCTTCCCAATGATCTCTCCCTGGATTCGAAAGGAATCTGCTAACAACCCCAACTGCGTGAGCAATATCAGGACGTGTGCACACCATAGCATACATCAAACTCCCCACAGCTGACGAATATGGAATTGAATCCATTGCCTTATTTTCTTCTTCAGTACTTGGACACGAGCTCTTAGATAGTTTGAAGTGACTAGCAAGAGGCGTGCTAACTGGTTTAGCATTAAACATGTTGAACCGTTGAAGCACACGTTCAACATACTTCTCTTGTGACAGCCACAGCTTCTTCGCTTTCCTGTCGCATTGGATCTGCATACCTAGAATTTGTTGTGCCTGCCCCAAATCTTTCATGTCAAAAGACCTTGACAAATCTTCTTTTAGT
Organism: Euonymus europaeus; assembly: GCA_963580455.1. Lineage (NCBI taxonomy): Eukaryota > Viridiplantae > Streptophyta > Magnoliopsida > Celastrales > Celastraceae > Euonymus > Euonymus europaeus. The sequence continues at coordinate 6,414,928 of OY756957.1, read as the reverse complement.
CTTTTGATCATCCTAGCATCTTGCCCCAAAATCAGCATATCATCTACGTAGAGTAAAAGTATAATGAATTTACCTCCAGTAAATTTCTTGACATAGACACAATGATCTGCATTTGTCCTCTTGTACCCTTAAGTTGACATGAACCCGTCAAACTTCTTGTACCACTGTCTAGGAGCTTGTTTAAGCCCATACAGACTTTTAGTCAATTTACAAACCAAATGTTCTTTTCCTTTAACCTCAAACCCCTCTGGTTGAGCCATGTAGATTTCTTCATCCAAATCACCATGAAGAAATGCTGTCTTCACATCCATTTGCTCTAACTCTAAATCCATGCTAGCTGTCAGACCCAAGGCAACCCGAATAGAACTCATCTTCACAACCGGTGAAAATATTTCATTGAAATCGATGCCTTTCTTCTGACCAAAACCTTTCACAACTAGGCGAGCTTTGTGCTTCACTATTTTTCCATCTGAATCTTTCTTCAACTTAAACACCCACTTGTTCTTCAAGACTTTCTTGCTTTTAGAAGGCACCACCAATTGATAGGTATTATTCAGATGCAAAGAATTCATCTCATCCTGCATAGCCTTCATCCAGTTAATATTGTCTTCATGAGATTGTGCTTCCTTGAAGCTCTCTGGCTCCCCTTCACTAGTGATCAGAACAAACTCTGATGTAGGGTATCTGGAGGACTGTTGACGCTCTCTGATGGACCTTCTGACTTGAGGTTCTCCACCTGTCACTTGAGTAGGCTGCTCCCCCTGCTCAACAGCTTCATCTTCCATACCTTCATCTAACTCATCAGTATCAGAATATTCAGTCTCTCCAGTGGACTCTTCTGGAACTGCTCCCCCATCTTCAGTAGACGGATGAGAAGTAATAGGTGTAAGATCAACTATACTTTCAACCACTCGCTCATCTTTCCCTGAAGTTTCAGCTTCACTAGCAAATTTCCCTTCATGGAAAACTACATCTCTGCTTCTGATAATCTTCTTCTGAACTGGATCCCATAGTCTGTACCCATACTCCTCGTCACCATAACCAACGAAAACACAAGAAAGAGCTCTATCATCAAGCTTAGTCCTCTGTTCCTTAGGCACATGTGCAAATGCTTTGCACCCAAATACTCTCAGATGAGAATATGAGACATCCTTTCCACACCACACACTTTCAGGAATATCAAAATCCAAAGCTGTAGAAGGAGTCTTGTTAATCACATAACAAACTGTTCTCGCAGCTTCACCCCAAAAACTCTTGGTCATGTTAGCCATCTTCAGAACACATCTGACCCTCTCCAATATGGTGCGATTCATCCTCTCTGCCACACCATTCTGCTGTGGGGTTCCCGGAACAGTCTTTTCATGTCTAATTTCGTGCTTCGTACAGTAGTCTCTGAACTCTCTTGAGGTGTACTCACCTCCATTATCAGATCTGAGGCACTTCAGCTTCTTCCCAGTTTGTCTCTCAACCATAGCATGGAATTGCTGAAAATGCTGAAACACTTGGTCTTTAGACCTTAGAAAATACACCCACACTTTCCTGGATGCATCATCGATAAATGTGACAAAGTACCGCTTGCCACCTAAGGATTCCACATCAATCGGACCACAAACATCAGAATGAATCAGCTCTATCAACTCAGTCCTTTTTGACAAGGCTCTAGCAAAGGACACCCTGTGTTGTTTTCCAAACAAGCAATGATCACAAGGACTAAGTTTCTGATTTTTGGTATAATTTATCAAGGATTTCTTTGCCAACAATTGCAACCCTTTCTCACTGATGTGCGCCATCCTTTTATGCCACAAGTTTAGTGAAGAATCATCCTCCGTAATAAATAAACCATCCTTGCACACTTTCAGCTGTGTCTTGTACAGTGTGCAACATCTCTTTCCCTTGGCTACAATCAATGAACCCTTTGAGATTTTCCAACGTCCATCCACAAAGTTGTTCTCAAAACCCTATCTATCAAAAGTATTAACTGAAATTAAATTCAGTCGCAAGTCTGGCACATACCTTACATCCTTCAAAGTCAATGTACACCCGACATTAGTTTGGACCTGAATATCACCAACACCTTTGATTTGTGAGTAGCTATTATTGCCCATCTTCACCTTCCCAAAATCATCTTCTTTGATAAAAGTGAAGTAATCTCTGTTTGGAGTACAATGATATGAGGCTCCTGTATCAATCACCCAATCAATGTCTTCACAGACGTGCATACAATTATCATCTTCAGAAAACAGAGTCAGAGCCTCTTCATCATTCTCAACCGTAGCCACAGTATTTTTGTCACCACCATTATTTGAACTTTCTTCTTCTTTCTGCTTTCTCTTCCAAGCATAGCAATTTCTTTTAATATGCCCCTCCTTACCACAATGGTAACATTTGCCTTTCTCACCACCCTTGCCCTTAGACTGAGACCGCCCTCTAGATTTATCCCGAGTACCACCACCTCTATTTTTGTTTCTGCCCCTGTTCTCTGTGACAAGAGCCTGTGAGGAATCTGTACCCGCTGACTTCTGTCGTAACTCTTCATTAAATAATCTAATAGTCACCAAGTCCATAGTCAATGTACCATCAGGAACTGAGTTACCAACAGTAATAACCAACGTCTCCCAACTATCTGGTAGTGAGCTCAAAAGCAATAGTGCTTGATACTCCTCATCAAAGGTCATCTTCATTGTAGCAAGCTGATTTAACACACTCTGAAAATTATTCACGTGATCGGCTGTAGCACCACCATCCTTGTACTTCATATTTGTAAGTTGTTTAATAAGTAGTGTCTTATTGCCAACAGTCTTCTGCTCATACCGGGTCTGCAATTTTTTCCACATAGCCTCAGCATCAGTTTCATTTGCTACATGATGAAATGCGCTGTCACTGAGCCATTGTCGGATATGACCAATTGTCTTCCGATTCAACTTCTTCCAGTCATCATCTGACATACTCGCTGGCTTTGCTTTCACACCTTCAATAGGATCATACAAGTCTTTGCAATACAATATATCCTCCATCTTGGACTTCCAAATCAACCAATTCGTGTTGGTCAATTTAATCATACCCGAAGCACTTGTAGACTCCATTAACCTCGCTTCGATACCACTTGTTGCACACAAGAACAAGGCTACACAACCAGCTTAATATTCCAGATATTCCAACAAGAAATCCAGCACAATATTCCAACTAAATCCAGCAGAAAATTCAACAGGAAATGCAATGACAAAGCTATGAATCAAAAACATATAACAACACCAAATTTAACGTGGAAAACCCTCCGGTGTAGAGGGAAAAACCACGGGACGATCTCCGATCAAAATCCACTATAAAACAATTTTACAATGGAATCATGTTCTACTCAAACACCTTAACTTGGTTTGAGCTCAAGCACAAATAAAGAACACACAAACTGCAGGAAAAACTGCACTGATCAGCCTAAAACTACCTTCGAAAACAGACCTTATGGAGCTCCAAATCAGATCTCGACCGTTTAGAATGAAGAACCAGCTGTCCTCTAACTGCTGTTCAAAATTCAGTCAAATCGGACCATGAATAACCCTTCAACTGTATGTGTTTCCAAAACTGTGCGTGAGAAAATAAACCCAGAATTTCCTTCTCTGTTTTTCTGTTTTCAGCTGCTGCTGTCCCTCCTCTGTATTTTCATGAGACGCTGCCCTAATATGCCACTCATGGGCTTGGCCACCAAGACACACACAAGGCTTGGTCAAATGGGCTGGACCACTAACATTTTCATTTACTAGTGTTTGAGAGAATATGATACTAGATGCGTACAGAAACCTTCTTCTATGCCCTCCAAGATCCATGCTTGACTTGCCTTAGGCACTGTCAGCAGAATTGCATTATGCACTGTTGATACTTATAAAAAATCCCACATCGGTTTGCTGTGAGCCGATTATAATCTGTTATTCTCTCTTTATGATCACCGCACACCCCGTCCTAAAAATTTATCTTTTGCATCACACAAATCAAGTAAGTCATTGACATTCATAAAAGAGACAAATCTCCAAATTCTTTTGGACATTTTCTCACCAAGATGTTTTCAATTAAAAATACAATATCAATTATGTTCCTAATTAAAAACCAATTTCCTAAAAATTTATCTTTTACATCACACAAATCAAGTAAGTCATTGACATTCATAAAAGAGACAAATCTCCAAATTCTTTTGAACATTTTCTCACCAAGATGTTTTCAATTAAAAATGCAATATCAATTATGTTCCTAATTAAAAACCAATTTCGAAACGTGTTTTGTCAAAATAGAGATTCTTTTTATAGTAAAATAACTCATTCAACTTTCCTTATCAAAATTCTAACAATAATTAGGGCTCCTTTTCTTAAAACAAGGAACTCCTCTTCTTCTTTTTTCAATTTTTATAAATAAAAAATATTTTTAAGAATTAAACGAGTGACTTTTCAGAAGTTAACCATTTAAGAGATAAACTTTTGGGTTGTATCTCACAAAATATATAAGTTGATGTTTTCAAGATAGAAGATTTGGTAACAATTTATATTTATTTTATTTTCTTAATGAATTTGATTTTCGATCAAGTAAACATAACACCATTAAAATTCAAACCTTACAAAGTTTTTATTTATGATTTTTCTGATAATTTTCAAGACACTCAAAGGAGTCGTACATGCTAGAGAGGGTTTGGTTAATTTCTTTGACCATGGAAGAGCCTTCAGTCTTCAGCTTTGTAGTTTGTACACCCCCATCTACTTTGCTTGTTGCTTACCCACAAACAATCCATACAAGTCACTTGTTAGTGTAATCAAGCAGTCTGTCAGTCTCAGATCATTTGACCTGCCATCACATGAACAAAATGAACCATTTTTATGATCTGTGATTGAATGATCACAACCTTTAACTCATAAAAGCAAAAGTGGATTCTAAATACTTTTCTAAAAAAATTGTATAAAGATTGTTTTTTCCAGTGAATGTAAAGTCGGGACATTTTAGCTGCGAATAAATGATGGGTTCTTGCTATTTGTATATATTTGAGTATATATAACAAGACCGATATATATATATATATATATGACTTCATTAACTACTTCTAGTAGTTGTACCGTTCTACTGATAATTAATAATTGTGAAAAATATTTGTTGCGGGGACAAAGTCAGAATTCGTCTGCTTCACTCATAAAAAATTGTGCGTCCAAAGACAGAAGAGGAGGTTTTATGTACCGAAAAGACAACCAAAGCACACCACTTTCCGATTCCTCCTCATCATCTTTCTTTCTATTGTCAGTCTTCGAATTGAAGCCACTCGCTATTTCAATAGTAAGTGACTGTTTCTGTTATTGGGTTAGCGTTAAGAGGAGGCAGTGAGTGTTTGTTGTTGCGTTGTTGAGATTAATCTTGAGTCTGAGAAAATCGTTTGGTTCTGATATACCCGTCAATTTGAGAATTGGGTCAAGGGATCGGTTGGAAGTAATGGAGAATTCGGCGGAGCAATCGCCGCAGAAGATAGAGAGTGAAGTGGGGACAGTGGTGGAGCAGGTAAAGGAGCTCCAGGAGTCGGCGTCGGCGTACATATCGAGGACCTTCAGCGATGAGAATTCTCTGCGGCAGCGGGCTCTTTCGCTCGAATCCTCCATCCGCCGCCTCCTCTCCTTACTTGATTCCCTTCTCTCCAGCAAGCTAATCGATCACAAGCTCGCTGACAAGCTCGACGATGATTTGCAGAGAGCCAGGTGTCTCCTCCATGACGGCGATTCCGCCGCTTTTCTTCCTTCCAAGCCTCAGGGTAACTGCTGTTTCGTTATCTTATACTTTCAAGTAAATACTTTTGCTGTTAATTTCATTTGGGTTTTTTAAAATACGCTCAATTGTGCATTGGTTCTGCTCTTCTCTACTGCGCTACAGCTGCCTTTCTGAGAATGTTTTTGGGTCCTATCAATGTGCGTGCCTCCCGGAAGGATGTCCAATTGAAGGTCAAGGAGGAGTACAACAGTTACAGGGTGAGTGTCTCCTTTTTTATTATGTGCTTTGAATTTGGAAGAGAATCATGTTTTGTATTGACACATCTTTTAATTCATCAGGATAGAACAGCGCTCTTGTTCCTTCTTTTTCCAGCAACTCTACTGATTCTGAGATCTTGGATCTGGAATGGTTGTTTCCCCACATTTCCAGTTCAGTTGTACCAGGTATTTCATGATCACTCTTTTTACATTTTCTTATGTGAATGCTAGTTTTGTAATGGGCTCTACCTTTTCTTCTTAATAACCTCTTTGTCAGGCATGGTTGTTGTTCCTCTACACTGGTTTGGCTTTGAGAGAGAACATTTTGAGAGTTAATGGAAGTGATATCCGTCCATGGTAAATTTTCTTGGAGTGTTTGGCGATCATTTTAGGCCATGCTATAAACTCTACTCATGGAAATTGTTTTCTCTTTCCCTCTTTTGATTGCGCGTATATGTTTGCGTGCTTACATGAGATATGTTGGTCTAAATACTTGTAACCAGTCTGTTAACACGTGGTGGTCTGGATGATTCCAGTAAACTGAACAAGGCATGCATCCTTATTGCCAACCTATCATTAATTACTGAATTGGGCTGGACAATTGTGGTGGTCAAGGTCAAGAAGGTATGCCAAGAAGGCATTTCTGGACATCATAAATAAGGAAACGAATAGTATCCCTATAGGAAAGAACGTAGCTTTAGAATGAACTAAATACCTGTATTGATTCATGTAGTTGACTCCCAAATATTTGTGGAAAAGGCTTCAATAAATTGATTAAGAAGGGATTAATAATTAATGACTCAAATTTGGTTTATCAGTACGTTCATTCAATCTCATTTGTGATGTGACTGTGGTGGAAATCATTTCTTCTTTGCGCATACCTAGAGGTCCTCGACAATGCTTACTGTTTTCATGTCGTTATTTGTTATTAATTGATTGACAATCAACAATCTATGAAATATTTCATTCCCATTGTTTTTTATGATTTTTATATATATACACACACACACAGACACACACACTTAGACTTGGGTAGAATTACAAGGTGACGTATTTGTAAAAGATTAGTATAAACATCTGGAACTGCTGAATTCAGCGAACTTGAGTAAAGGTATAGGGGACTCTCTAAAGTAGACTTCGGAGCTATGGTTCTTTAATGTTTATATAGGTTTTGCATATTTGGGGACAGATTTATCAGAATGCTCTCTGCAAAGTTTCTAGTACAAAATGTAGGTAGGAGTAAATGGGAAAAAATGCTTTTGGAAATGGTACGAGATATATATATATGCTAAGTCCGGTTTATGATTACTTTTACTTAGTACTTACATGTTTTGGGTTTTTCTAAGTCGGTTTTAGGGATTTATGCTTATCAAGGCACTAAGTATCTTGGTGGTGGGCACTCTTCTATGTATATGATAGTACAGATTGTTGTACAATGTTTTTGTTTGATTCTGAAGCTCTATGTATAATGCTTTTATCAGATATATTGCATGATTTGAGCTCTGGTTAAACAAATTCAGAAATACAGAGCTTGGATCAGATTTCTTGGATTGGAAAGTCGTAAAATAATTGTTGGATCATAAGTGGCTGAATTGATCATGGTTGATTGTACTGCTTTGAGGACGTATGTGCAGCATAGCAAAAATGTCCTCTCACATTCTAATAGACTGCAAATGATTCTTTTTTCTTTATAAAAATTCTTGAGCTGCTTGTTGGTTTTGGTTATTGCCTTATTGGTATTCTAGCCCTGGTGGCACAAGAAATATTTCAGCAAGCATACGGGGTATGGTTTTGCAGGTGGGTATACCATCATTATTGTGCTATGATTATGGCCCTTGTTAGCCTCACATGGGAAATTAAAGGACAACCAAATTGTACCCAGAAACAGGTTCCGGATAGTCCCATTAAATTATAATTATGTCTTTGTCGTTTTTGGTAACTGACTAGCTAAGTTCTGTGCAGAAAGGAGTACAACTTTTTTTACAATGGGCGATGATGCAAGGAGTTGCAATGCTTCTACAGAATCGGTATCAGCGCCAGAGGCTCTATACCCGTATTGCACTGGGAAAGGTATCAGTTTTTTAAAAAGGTTTTGTGGTGCATATGAATGTACTTATTTGAAATTGTAACTGAAATTATGAATTTTCATCTCGTAATCTTTATCCCCGTCATTTAGTTTGAACTGGAGGGTGCCCCAACAAAATTCTATTTTGGGCCTTAATGCTCATAAAGTTTGGAAAAGTTTTCCGCTGGCACCAGCTAATGAACTGCAACCCTCCTTTATCCTCGCTGAAGACCACCTGTGTTAGCATGTGTAGTTGAATGACTAGTGAGGCAACCCAAATCAACCCTACTCCTCGCTTACTTTTGAAAGATGAATAATGTCAGAGCAAGCAATGACACTTGCATTTCACTGCTCATTAAACTATAGCCGCTGCTTAAATGTCATTTTTCTGTGGTGTTAAAGCAGAACTTCTTTGGAATTCTGTCATGCTGTTTTAAGATTCTCTCTATTTAATCTTTTTTGTTACATTAGGCCAAGAGAATGGATGTTGTTTGGGGAGAAACTGCTGGTGTGGATGGCCAACTGTGGTTGTTGTGTCCTCTGCTCTTCATTTTGCAGGTAAGCAGCCTTAGCCAAGTTCTTCAGATGTAGAGACAAAATGTGTTTTTTCCTCTCTTGTTTTTCTTCTTTCAACATTCTACAACCATGTCCATATACATGGAATGGTCACTTGAATGATATGTGAGTGTCAACCATGTTAAACGCAATTAAAAAAAATTTGTTAGGTTTCATTCACTTCTCAAAGTTTCAAACTTTTAAGGACCTAGTTAGAGACATCGTAATAGATGAAGTTCAAATCTAATAATAGTGCTGTGACCTCGCCTTGATTTAGGGTTTTGAGGCATATGTTGGATTTTTGTTGCTGAAGACTGCATTTGTTGGGGTTGTTTCTGAATGGCAGGTAATATAATTTCTTCTGCTTATTTGTTTGGATATCTTCCTTCAGTCAGCTCAAGACATGTTTAAAATTATACGATTTCAAATCAAAATAAAGTTCACTGATGGGAACTAATCTTGGCAGGTAATATTTTGCGGAGTCCTTTTCGTCGTGATGGCAGTTGGAAACTTCACAAACACGGTGGACACTCTCATGGCAAAATCAAGGTTTAAGGCAAAGATGAAAAGAAGTAAGAGCAAGCAGGAATTGTAATACTGCCCTCTTAATGGTTAGGAGGGTTACTCTTTTTGGGGTTTCTTAGGATCTCATTGTCAATACTTTACTTTTTTTTTTCTTTTTCTGGAACATAAACATATATGTTCAAACCTGGGAATTAGAAACTTCTTGGCAAGCTTTCATTTTTGACAATCGTTTTCCTTCCACATGAACATCGATGTTATTAGTCTTGCCTGGAAGTGAACAGAATGAAAGCTTGAAATTAGTAAGCTATTGATAGTGATTTGCATTAACAGTCGTCTTCTTTTTTAGTACAAGTGGAAGCAAAGCCTCTGTTGTTTTCTTCGTCTTTCAAAACAAAGAATCATCCCCTGCAATTTCTTCTCAGTCTATCAAAACAAAGGCTTCACCCCTTCCCCTCCGGCAATTTCTTCTGGGTTTGTGTTCAGATTTTTGCAACAAGTTTTAATTGCAAATTGCTTCTACACTGTAGTAAGTCCTTGCTTTGTTTCTTATGTAGGCCTTGTACATGAGAAGAGTTGTGTAGAACCTGATAATTATGGGTTTGATATAGATATTAATTAGAAGAGAGATAGCCTCCGACCATCCTTAATTATATGCAAATCCTGATACTTATCACCAGCCAGGCAACTCTTCTTCATGTGCACAACCTGATAATTATTATACCTTTGCTATTTTTTTTTTCTTTTATGGACAGATTGATTTTATATATAAAAAGAGAACTTACAAGTTCAGGATATAAGACCTACAACTAGGCTACTGTATACATTGGAGGAGGGAATTCTAGAATTTTCGGATCTATAATTCTTTTTCAACAGTGGAGAATCATTAGATTGGGAATTGTATGAAAATTGTATATTTTGAGAATCACAGAATCCCCAAATTCTTATAAATAATAGTACATATCCATTAACCAACCCTTTGGCTTCTATTAGTAAACAAAATAAGAGAATCATCATGCCTTCCAACCATGCATCTTATGTGGATCTTTGGTCCTTTGATTGTTATGAATTATAAAAGTCAAATCGTTTGAATAACTAAAGAGATTGGGTTTATAATCAGAGGCTCTTTTTTGGGTTCAAGGACCGTTAGGGGAGATGATCCAAGAATAATTAAGTCATGTAAATCTAATGTATCTGCAAAAACTAGACTCAAAGAGTTTAAGAGCATCTTGTCTCAGAGATAACAATATTGGATATGAGTCTAAATTCGGGTCGTCAGGCTCGCACTCACAAAATGTTTTTCACCTAATGACCGAATAAGTTTGGTCAAAGCCCTGTTTGTGGCCACAAAGGTATTACTTCTAGTAAAAATCGAACTCCAAGCCTTCCGAGCGTGTACATTTTAACCCTATATGAATTCATCACTAGCCTATCACCCAAATGGTTTCCCTCCATCAAAACGATTTGCATGCAAGACTAGTGCTAGTTTATAAGATATTAAGATGGGCCAATCCATGGCTCGGAACAACTTTGAGTTTATTTATTTTTTGCCCTTTTTATATTATTGTTTTTTTATTGAGGAAAATTGGGGATAAGAGTGAAGGGTCGAGCTTGACATGCATAGTAATTGTTGCTTAATCACATGCTCACTTGCACCTTTTTGATATTATTAAATTATCAATTTTTTTTGTTATGTTAACGAAGATTTGAGTTGAGAGTTTAAGCAAATCTATACACAAAGTAGACTTGTTAGTTTAACCGAAAGGATAGAAGGCCTTGTTGGAACTTTCTTCAAAATACAGAGGTTTATTCAAATCTTATCCCAAACTAGGGGTCCCAAGTTACACATTAACAGAGAGCTATAATTAGATAATATGTATAATTTGAAGACGTAGAAAGAGATAATACGAGGCTCTACCTTAAGCCCATGAACTAAAGTAACTAAAAACAGGTCTGCACTGGTCAACGTCAGTGGGACTTGTGTCATGTGCTGAAAGGCACAAGGCAAGCGAGAAGGTGCGAATCATTAAGCAGAAATATGAGAAACGCATTGTGAAGATTCTGATGAGTTTCGACTTTTGAGAGCTAGAAACTTGGAACTTGGAAGAACCTACAGTGGTCTGTTCTTGAAGGTGAGTACATGCTTTATTTTTTTTGTTAATTGAATTTCTTGCTTTTGCTTTGTAATTTGGCGAAAGTTTATGTTGCTTGAGCTTGAACTTGAACTGAACTTGTTTGATCTGTTCTCTGGTTTTTGTTGTCCGATTCATCATCTGCTATTTTGGGTTATTGGGTCACTAATTTGAGTGTTAATTGCATAGTATATTCCTACTAATTGTAGTAAGGTATGGTTAAGATCAAATATGGGTGTCTCCATCTTAACCTGAACAAATGTACAGTATTTTTTAATTTTGGGATCAATTTTAAGAAATTGCAAGTTTTGTTTCCTCATTGTCACTTACATTTGATGTAGTCAGTGAATAAATATGGAGATGGAGATTCAACACTTCCACAAACATCCCTTGAGATATGAACATAAAGAGAATCGTCGAGTACGATGTCAGATGTGTAAGGATTTGATATTGGGTCCAACATTTGGTTGTGGCCACTGTGATTACTTTCTCCACAAAGATTGTGCTAATTTGCCTAGGGAAATTCAACACCTTTTCCATCCACTCCACCCTCTTGCCCTTACTCCAGATGTAGATTTGTATTGCTGCAATGCCTGTGGTGAAGATCGATCTGGTTTTGCTTTCTGCTGTGATGAGTGTTGTTTCAAGATTGGTGTTGAATGCGCTTTGCTTACTCCTACTTTAAAATCTGAAGGTCACGAGCACTTACTTACTCCCTTTCAGAATTCGTATAGTGAAGGCCAGTGCGAGGCATGTGGTGGCCATGTTGATGGTGTATTTGTCCGTTGTGTGGAGTGTGATGTCAATTACCATGTTCTGTGTGGTGTTGATGATGCAGTACCACCTACTGTTGCAATACAAGGTCACGACCACCATCTCAACCTTACCCGTTCTGAAATAGTCTTTGACAAGTTTTTCTCGAGAGAGGATTCATGTAATGCTTGCAGAAAAAGATTTGCATCAGATGATTATCTTTACTGTTGTGAAAAATGTAACTTTGTGATGCATCTTTCTTGTACGATCTCTGAGGTACAATTCACAGAGGGGCAGACCATAAGACATTTTAGCCACCAGCACTTGTTGACGCTGGATGAGGGGGAGCAAAATGGTCGAGTTCGCTGCAATGTCTGCAATGAATACATTCGGGGCCCTAGCTACTACTGCAGTAAATGCTTATATTACATCCACAAAAAATGTACTGATTTGCCTCAATATATCCTCCATCACTTTCACCCCCATAGGCTCACACTCAATGACTACATAGATGGAGTAAACTATCAGTGCAAAGCATGTGGGGATCTTTGTTATGGCTGCACCTACTGCTGTGATGCATGTGAGTTCCGCCTAGACATCAAATGTGCTTTGTTAATGCCTACTATATCATATGAAGGTCACAAGCATCTTCTTGCTCTTTTTGAAAGTGTATCTCACCAAGGCTATTGGTGTGCGGCCTGTGGTGTGGATTGCAAAGATATCTTTGTTCGCTGTGTGAAGTGTGATATCAATTTCCACATCGAATGCGGCTCAGATCCAGTACCTGCTACAATTGCACAGAAATCCCACAAACATCCTCTTTCCCTTACTTACACGAACAATGTACAAGATCTTGAGGCCAAGCATATATGTGATGCTTGCAAGATTGAAATATATGCAGAGCGACCTTTTTATTTTTGTATGGAGTGCAACTATATTGCTCATATTCGCTGCATAATCACTGAAGTAAGACTCAACGAGGGAGATAATACAATTAACCATTTCAGTCACAAGCATTTCTTGCACTATTACGAGGAGAAGCATGACAAAGTATACTGTGATGCATGTGAAAAACTTGTCGAGGGGACAGCCTACAGTTGCTTCAAATGTAACTTTGTTCTCCATGAATCTTGCGCTAAACTACCCCGACAAATCCAGCACCCTTTTCACCCCCGTCATTCTCTCAACCTCTACAATACTACATCCTCTTTTACAAGATATGTGAAATGCAACGCCTGTCTTAAGCATTTTTGTGGCTTCAGCTATAACTGTGTGAACTGTGATTTCAACCTGCATATTGAATGTTCTACACTAAGGCCCTTAGTAAAATATGAAGGTGGTCATGTTGAACGTGCTGCACGAGGGCCTTTAGTAAAATATGAAGGTCATGTGCACTTACTTGCTTTCATCAGGCAGGTCTACGAGTTCCTCATCTGCAATGTCTGTCGTTCGAAATACCATGGAACTTCCTATCTACGCTGTGTGGATTGTGATTTCAATGTCCATCTTTTATGTGCTCCTCTGCCAAAAACATTCAAATCGAAATGTCACTTGGATCCCCTCACCCTTGAAGATTGCATTGTTGAAGACGACTTGGATGAGTTCTATTGTGATGCATGTGAAACAGAAAGAGATCCAGAGGATTGTGTTTATTATTGTGCAACTTGTGATTTTCAAGTTCATGTGAGTTGCGTGATCTTTGAGGTATGCCTACGGTCCAAACTGTATATAAACTGAATATTACATTTTTAATTGTGTTTTTAGAATTAGCCATGATGCTTGCTTCTGTTCTTTTCTTTCGTGCAATGTGTGAGAATATAATTGCTTTGCCTAGGAAATACTTTCAGTTATTTCTCTTGATGAAAGCATCAAAAGAAAGAATCTAGAGAGCAATGACCAAACTAATAGTCAAGTAGTATGGTGATAATTTTACAAGTGACTTTCTAGACATCATATTTTGTCATCCTAACTTTATTTGCATGCCCAGGTGTTACTATTGTTGAGTGGAGAAAAAGGAAATGTAAAGTTACGGGCGGCAGATAGGCAGCGTGCTCTTGAAGCAGTCAAAAAGGGCTCAACTTTAGATGATTTTCTTGAAATGCTCACTGAAGAAGAAAAGGAGGAATTTATAGCTGTTAATAAGTCTTTTGATGAGGAGATAAATTTATTAAGAGAAGAACTGCTAAAGTCTCCACATGAAAATCTCTTCAGCAATCTAAAATTTGACTCATATTCAGAGAAGACTTTCATACAATTTATGGGGGAAAAGCTCCTCAATGACGTAGAAAATGGTGAAAGGATACTGTGGAATGGAGAATCGCAATTTGTCAGTGTTGGAAACTACAAGGTTCCACGGAATCTGGCCCCTACTCTAGAAGGCCTGCTTTCCAAATATGGAGATTTTGGTGCTGAGACTTCTGTAGGTCCAAGGATGAGGACCTTTTGTCTTACAATTTTTACCAGTGTCATCGATAGCATGTGCAATACTAAGGTAATGGATGTCAACAAAATTTTGCTTATGGATTGGTGGTACCACTGCAAATTTTTGCAGCATACAGGGTTTAAAGTTCAGTTTTCCTTCGATCAAATAAACAAAATAGCATACACTCGTTTTGCTCTTGGCCCTGAGCTTGATGAGGGCGGCACCCTTGGCAAACTCCAAAAAGATATCTCACAACTTTCTAGAGAATTTGAGGAAGTAAATAAAAGATTGGAGGTGCTCAAAGAGAAACGAAAACAATATATATCTTCTACGAGGTCGTTGAGACCCAGACTACAAGATGAGTGCTTAAGTGAAGCTTTGGATTTCAGACTGAGTACTGCAGGTGAAGGTCTGCATTGATGGCAACATAGGGTGTGAAGGAGGCAAAGTCAATAGCATTGCAACAATTTACCCGCATGGTAATTTGTTTTTCTTTTGTTTCTTTGTGTCCGGGAATCAAGGCAATTCCAATTAAATCAAATGAACAATGATACTAGCTGAAGAGTTTCTGCTTTTGCCTTTTCTTTGGTTGAAATCATGGCAGTTCCATTCAATCCATCTATTCTTTTTGCATGTTTTTATTCTCCGAATGAATTATTATCGTTGTTTAATAAACATTGATGATAATGTGAGACTTTGTTATCACAGCTAATGATCTCGGTGTTGTTGGCGCACACGAATTGATCGATGATATTGGAGCGGGCGACTGTCTGCCAAATTCCAGTAAAGCCTGACGGCTACCTTGGCGCCGCTCCCTATAGTAGTTTCATTCTCTTGCAATGCTCGATGTTCATTTTTACAGACATTGTCAGATACCAGTGTAACTATGTAGTTTTCATTGTGATTTTGTGGAGTACTATGTACTTTGAACAAATCCAGGTCTTCTAGCAACCTATTTCCACAGTACTTTTCTTAAAGAGAACTACTCGTAACTTGCTTCAATTGGAGTTTGTCCAACAGACTCGCATTTAATCATTAATTTTTATGCTAAGCTCAATCCTGGGTGAATCTACAATTATGAGAATTCCACTTTGTCTGCTATAATGTTTTTGTACTGAAGTCTGAAGTGTGGGTCCGTTTGGATCAGAGTATGTTGATAGAGTATAAGCTCTCGTAAAACGTAAAAGCTGAGAGTATCTGAGAGTATGGGGACAGAGTATAAGCTAGCTTATACTCTGTCCCAAACGGAGGCTAGTGACAAAAATATCTTGGCACAATACTGCAGCTAGTGGATATTGTTTTTACTTTGTAGGAAGAGTACCACTTGACCAAATCTGAGTTTCCCTACAAAATCCTACAATGCCTTTGATCATGTATTTATGTTGTAATCATCACATATAAACTTACTTAAAGAAAAAACTTTGTTGTCCAGAACCAGACATAGATAGATTAATAGCTCATAGACAACTTCAACCAAAAAATTGAAGATCTATTAGCCTTTAAACTTCGACCATAGTAACATCTAAGTTAATTGTCAGGAAATACCGATAGATTCTCTTGTCTAAATTTGAAAATCATTATAAGATATTTTCCACTTTCTCAAATCCATGTACAAGGCCAAATCATCACAAAGCTTCAAAAACCTTGCAGGACTCACAACTTTAATGCACATCTTACCAAGTCAATAAAACTCTCATGAGCTTATAAGTTATAACTTGCCCATTTTATTTTTCTTTTAACAATGTGAGATTTTTCTCGACATTAATGAATGTGTAATCATACAAAGATGATACACAATGCTTTGAAAAATTCTAAGAACATAACAATTTGGGACAAGCAAGTTTATTTGACAAACATCATGCATCTACCTCAAAAGGATCTTTTGAGGTGAATTAACTAAGGCAAAAGAAAAATTACAGACGTCAAAATTCAGGACTTAACCCATGTAGGAAATTGTGTTATTGAAAGAGAGAGAACATGGTAAAAGATAAAGATAGAAGCAACTTTACAAACCTGAAGTTACAAGTGGAAAATGGCACATTTACAAATCAATCTGCATCTAAAGTATTTCAATGTTCAATTATTTTTGGATTTCTCAGATCCAAAATGTATCATTTCACTTGTCTAAATTCACTTTCAAAGTTGATATCAATCGTGTGTTTGGTTAAAGTAACAATATTGCTTCAGATTCTGCTGCCCCGAATCCGATCCATGGACATTCAATTCAATGGTTTATACAAAAACGATGACTTTTGAGAAAAAGAGGCCTCCTATCCAACTGTCTTTTCTTGTGAGCCCAATTTAAGCCCATTAACATGCCCTAGGTCCATTTTAACAACTCATTCATTCCTCTAGAAATAGATGGAGATTGCAGCACTATTCAGTTTTAGCAACCTCCTGATGTTCACGTGCAAATTTCAATAACCTTCGGGCATTCTTGAGCATCAGATTCACACTAGGCAAACTCACTTCAAGGCTTGTCAACTCAGGCAGCTCAAACAGATGTACACTGTGTAATTTATGCAGCACCCCCAATGTCGATTAACTGCATGAGAATACAGTATTCAAGCTGTCAGGGAATTTAATTCGTACGTAGGACATCGAGGTTCAGAGGCTGCGGGGACAAAGTGAAAATATGTTTTGACAACAGGATTGAGGGTAGCTCCAATGGTTTAAAATCACTGGACTCCTCAAACATTTTTTAAAAAGTCAAAAAAATGATAAATGTATGTGTAGTGTATATCGTAATGATTCCAATAGTATATTTTTTGTTCGAAACATTTTGAATATATACTTTTTTATAGCAATGTGAATTGGATTAAACAAGAGAGAATGTACAACAAAGTCCCAAAACTATATCCTTACAATTTTTTTAGACATAAATATTTGAAATTGTTTAAACAGTACCAAGTAATGTAGTTTATAAGTATAAATTCACTTACAAAATCGTGTCAGTCTGTCCAATAATTACAATTAAATTTGTTTTTATGCCCTTGTTGAACCATATCGGCATATCTTCTTTTTCATTCAAAACTTCACACACACAAAAACAATCGCTAATTTTGAACTAAAAATTAATGCTTCTAACTAACCCTGTTGTGAGCAACTAGCTATCAAATGAATCCCCATCCATTATATATATATATATATATATATATATATGGTACGTGGGGTTATTCGTACGTACTAATAATATATATTTAATTGAAGTCGGCCATTAAATATTAATTCATAATTATTAATTTGATCGTAGAATCAAAGAGCTGATTAAACAATTATGTCAAATTCCATATTAATTGAATCACTAGTTGTCACAAAAGCCAAAGGAAAAAAAAACATGATATATAATTAGACAACACCCACTACCAAACAGAAAAAGAGTCGACTAAATTTAGGAGTCTCAACGGTTGATTTTAGTCGATTTTTAAACATTTTTTTGGTAAATCATTTAGTCGATTTTTGGTAGATTTTCTGTCAATTTTAATGATAAACATGAAGAAGAAGAAAAAAGAGAAAAAAACTGATCATCCAGTTCTATTTTTGGTAGATTTTCTGTCAATTTTAATGATAAATATGAAGAAGAAAAAAAAAGAGAAAAAAACTGATCATTCAACTCAGTTCGATTTTTGGTAGATTTTTCTGTCAACTTTAGTGGCAAATATGCCCAAAAATGGAAAAAACTGATAAATCAATTTGGTTTCGATCTGATAACTCATATTCTTATTTGTCATTTTTTAAAGTCGCCGTTAGATGACTTATCATGTCCTTCCATTTTGGCCGTTCAATAAATTAAAAACTCTTCTCGATGTATCTCCACATCGAAATGATTTTCATATACTATTCTCAAAAAGGAAAATATTATATGGCTCCGTCTGTGATAATTCACATCATATTTCATTCTAATATTATTTTTAATTGTACACTTAAATATGACATATAATATTTTATTATAAATTTTATAATAAAATAAGATATTACGATAAAATGAGATAATATTAACTGTTTAACTTGGTTCATTTATCACTACTATTTCATAAATAGTAAAAAGTCTACAGGCTATTTTCACAAATAGGAAGAATAGATGGTTTGGCGCGTAGACTTCTTCAATAGACTTTTCATTTTCAACGCGATAACATACATATATATATAATTTCAGAAAAAGCGGCGTCTCAATTTACTAAAAAAGCGATGTAATTGTGCCTCGTTTCACCAGAAAGACAAGTTGTGCAAGGTTTCGCGGTTGAGTTCATTATCATCTTGCCCTTGCTGGTAGGAACTATAACGGCAGAAGAGATCCGCATCAAAGCAAGGAGAATAAGGCACATATGTCGGATCAAGCAAATATGATGCCAAGCTTTTTTCAGGCGCGGACATAATTTGTTCCAACTCTAGAACGTAATTGTGAACTTCTTCTTGATGTAGAAAGCGATCAACACTGGAGTGAACTTCAACTTCAACATCTGCATTCGTAGAAGAAACCTCGTAACCTGGCAACTGGACCAGTGATGAGTCTTGGTGTGAGCTTTCAAGATATGAGTTTTCAGGCGCGGACATCGGTTCCATGTCTAGAACATGATCATGAACGTCTTCTTCTTGATGTAGAAGAAAGTGATCGACAGTACTGGTGTCAGCTTCAACATTTGCATTCATAGAAGGGACCTCGGAACTTGGCAACTGGACAAGTGATGAGCTTTCAACCATTATGTTATGAGTCTCGAGATTAACTAGGTCATTAATGGCTTGGTGTGGTCTTTCTTCTTGCTTTGTTTCGAGATGTAAAGGTTTATCATGATTCGAGTTCTGAATTGTCTCGTGATCAAGTGTACTAGTCTTGTCTTCCACACATTTCTTGAGGTGGCTGTGCCAGTAGTTTTTGATATCGTTGTCTGTTCTTCCAGGTAATTTAGCAGCAATTGCAGACCATCTGCCAAATGAATATCAAAACCTAATCAGGCAATCGTATGTTCTTTATAAGCAAGTTAATTCTAAGCAGAGATGGACTGAGATTAAAAGCAAAGGTTCTTATTTTAGGGAACTTTAATCTCAATCATTGATCAGATCACATGGAAGCATTTTCGCTTCTCGATCAATTAGCCAAATTAAGACCTGAAGATCCAATATTAATTCTAAGAAATGGAAAATTAAATAATGGTACCTGTTCCCCATCAATTTGTGTAAAGTAATTATGGTTTTTTCTTCCTCTTTAGTATAGCTTCCTCTTTTGATGTTTGACCTTAAATAATTCATCCATCTCAATCTGCAGCTCTTCCCACACCTTAATAGCCCTAAAATGAAAGACAATTGATGCCATTAATCAAGAAACAGTACTATATGCAAAGTCTCTCGTATTAGGAAAAGGAAATTACCAGCATATGTGGGAAGTTTGCGCCAATTGGGACAACCGTACATGGTAACAAAAGCCCTCAGCCTGTTGTCTTCCTCAGGTGTCCATGTACCCTTCCTCACCTTGGTCTTGTCACAGAAGCGAGGAGTCCTCATTCTCTCTACTTTTGCAGTGAAGCCCTAGAACTCGATCACTAACTTGTTGGAGCTATTTATAACACCATTCATGCCTTCGACCAACACGTGTTCAAACCTCATTTAATATGATATTGGCAACGCGTGTTTTTTATTTTATTTTATTTGACACTGGAAGAAATCTAGCAAGGCTTGCGGATTACGTACGTTGTTCTATATGTCACCAACTACATTATTATTAAAAGACTACGACCTTAATCATACATGCATCCATGTAGATTTTCCATCTGAATTCCTAGAAGATTCGTTTCAACTATTTCCCACGTACCTTGGTACCCGATAGCTATGTACGGGTATGATTAATTAGAATAGACTCGAATCGAATTCATACTTCTACTGATCAAAACCTCATGAATTTGGAATTTATGCTTGTGTGGCCACAATATATTGCTCTCAGTGAGAATATATATTACTCATGGTCTTTTGATCAATTCATACAATTTGATTCCAAAGAAATTTACCACTAGACTATATATCATCCACTTGTATTGATACGAATTCTAATTCATTAGAAATTTAGAATATTTTGTATTTTAATTTTTTTTATTTTGTTATATGATCACACCACAAACTCAATCCTAATTTTTTGAACTCCATTTATTTGTTTATGACCACAACTTGACTTTTTTTTCCACAATATTTATACTTTTGATCTTAATCTTTCTAATTATCCTTTTACAAGAAAAACTTTATTGAAATATATAGACTAGAAGAACAACCTATAGAAATATTACGACATGTAATTCAAAAGGAAATTTCCATGAAGAAGCTGAACATTTTTGTGCTAAAAATGATCAATTTTATGCTATAATTAAGATGCTCAAACATATATTGGGTCAACAGTCAAGTCAGACAAATTATAAAACAAATCTAAGCTCTTTTCTTTTTCGTTTTGGAAAGCTAAGGTATACCTGCCCAGTGCTTAGATGGGGAAGTGGGTTTAGTTTAATTAAATTTGTGCACATGGTACGCGGTGATAGAATTGACTATATACACACACAACTAGCCAAAAATAAAATTAAAAAAAGACTTTATTTTGTTAAACAATTAAAAAAAAGACTTTATCACCAAATAAAGAAAAGGATAATATGCAAGGACAACCCGTAACGCACCCCTTAATGTTCGAATTTTGGGGAAAAAAAAGCATCCCATGTTGTGACACAACCAACGAATTAAAATACACCTTCTGCTAGATGCTTTGTTTGTAAATGGATTTATCCGACCCACATGTTTACTTAAACTAAAATTAAGTCTTGGTTAACGCAATCTTCTAATTCAACTTTAACAAAATGGGTTTTCACTTGTCATTCTCCACTTCCACTCCACCTCTTTTTATCTCTTATGTTAAAGCTCTGAACCTACTCTCTGATAGCTTACCTTTATAATTCTTGATTCTTAGAAGTTGTACACTTCACAAAGTAGTTTTTCCATAAGGTATATGTGAGCATAATCTTTTCTTTTCTTTTTTTGTCTACATGGGACTAAAGCGTAGAAATTCTGAGATTTTTCACAGGTCAATGAAGCTTTCTGAGAATGCTAAAGGCTTACTAAGAATGGATCAAATGGAAATTTCGACTGTGAGACTCAAAACTTAGTTGTTTTAACTTTTATATAACTGTCCACCGTTTGTCTTTTTGTTCTCCTCTATTTATTTATTTTCCTATCATGAGAAAAATTCTCTCTTTTTTAAAATAAAAGGCATAGATTTTGAGATTTTAATTGGTGGTTTTTTAAAAGCAACCAAAACTAGGGTTTTAAACACAGGAAGACCCAAGGGACAATTATATTATTTTAAAAAGGGAAAAGTGTTGAATTGACCCTTGTACTTTCAAAAAAATCTAGCTAAACCCTTAAACTTTAAAACAGGCTAAACAAGCCCTTATACTTTGTATATTGGTCAACATTAACCCTTCATTCATTTTCTCATCCATAACTGTCTATGTGTCGTTTTATATCTAACATGGTTTATTGTTGGAGAAATATAGAAGTGGAGGTTTGTGCAGTCTTGGAGCCGAGGTGATCAGTTCTGCGCAGTCTTGGAGATTCATCTGCAAATGGAAGTGTGATTATGGTTAGAGGTGAATTTCCCATCTTATTCAATTTGCTCGTGTTTGATTATTTTCTGTCGATTTGTGATTAGGTTATCATGTTAAGGTTTGTTGATTTTTTTATTGTGGTTTAAGAAGGTTAGCTGGGGTGTTGAATTTTCGTGCAAAGAAGGGTTGTTAGGTCGACGTTGGAAGACCTGGCACTGTTATCCAGTTCAAAGGATGACTACAGCACTGAAGAAGAAGATGTTCTCCCAGAGGGTGATTCTTCAGAAGATGATGAAGACGTCTTGAATGCCAAGGAGAAGGTTCGAAATTATAGTAGGGATGGAGGGGTGTAGCTGTTGGCGTAATGTGCTTGAAGGGGCATTTTTGTATTTTCAGTTTATTAAACTATGTCGTTTCTTTGATGTTAATTTCCTAGGGTTTAAAGTGTTTTGTTGTAAGGCTTTGTTGCGCAGACTTTGGTGATGAATGCAGATGAAAGTTCAAATGCTATCAACTGCGTGTTTTTCATCCATTTGATTTAGTAGCTCTGTATGTAATGATATTATGGTATCGAAGCCGGTTATGATCTGGTAAAGGCGTTTTCTGTGATTCTTTCAAGGTCTCATCTGATTCTCTAGTGTGTTTGTGCACAAGCCATGGGAGATTCAGCTTTGTCAAAGATTTATCCTGTTCCGATCTTTAGTGGCCAAGACTATGATGCTTGGGCTGTGAAGGTCAAGACATATCTTGAGTCCAAAGAACTTTGAGAAGTCACCGAGAAGAATGGGGTTCAAGATATGATTTTCACCTCATCTTCCGAAGATGAATCAGACTCACCGGATGTCACTGGGGCGTGGAAAAAGAAGAAGGAAGCTGCTGCCAAGGATAAGGAAGAATCCAAAGCCAGGAGGAGATCGAAGAAGTGGAAGAAGCTAGACAGTACAGCTCTACATATTATTCAATCCTCTGTAACAGAAGGTATTTTTTCTCGCATCATTGGCTCTCTCACTGCTAAACAAGCCTGGGAAACCTTGAGGGATGAGTTTCAAGGAAATCCTAAGGTTAGAAATGTTAGGCTGCAGAAGCTTAGGCGTGATTTGGAAAATCTGAAAATGAAAGAGTCTGAAAACATCTTGCAATATTACACTAGGCTCTCTGAAATTGTAAACAAAATGAGAACTTACGGAGAAAAATTGACTGAACGGAGAGTAGTGGAGAAAATTCTGATTAGCTTACCACAAAAATTCAATTCTATCATTGCTATTGAAGAAAGGAAAGATTTGGATGATCTATCCATTAGTGATCTACTTGGGTCTTTAGAGGCTCATGAATCCAGGTGTGAAGATGACATTGAAATGACTGAAAATGCTTTCAGAACAAAATTAAGTGTGGGAAATTCGAGTAATACTGGGAAAGATGTCAAAGGAAAGCAAAAACTTGAATGTAAAAATTGCAGCAGACTTGGGCATATTGAACAGGACTGCTGGTTCAAAGGAAAACCTAAGTGTAATGCCTGTGGTAGGCATGGTCACTTACAGAAAAATTGCAGAGCAAGTGGAAAAGCAAATTTTGCTCAGCATGGAGATGAATCTGAAAAGGAGGAAGAGGAAAGTCTTCTCTTTTTTGCTGGTCTCTCTGATGAAGAATTAAAGAAGAATGTATGGTATGTTGATAGTGGTTGCAGCAATCACATGACCAGTAGAGAGGATTTTTTTGTTGATATGATAAAGAAAACTACTCAAGTGAGAATGGGAAATGGAGATGCTGTCAAAGTGGAAGGGATTGGTACTGTGGCAGTAAAGGGTAAAAGAGGATCATTCCAAATGAAGAATGTAATGTATGTTCCAAAACTTGATGCAAATTTGTTGAGCGTTGGGCAAATGATGGAGAGTGATCACTCTCTTCTATTTGAGGGTAAAGAATGTACAATAAGAAAGAATGGTAAGCTGATTGGAAAAATCAAAATGAAAGAGAAGAGGAGTTTTCCGATTGTTTTTGATGTTGATGAAGTTGCCTTAGCTGCAAGAGAGGTTGATGCTATGACTTGGCACAAAAGGCTCGGTCATTTGAGTCAGTCTTCAATGAGTCTTATGTCGAGCAAGAATCTGGTTAGAGATCTTCCTAAACTTAATGTCGAGAACAAGCTATGTAATGGATGCATGCAAGGCAAGCTTTCTAGACTTCCATTTCACAAGGATCAGTTGACCAGAGCCTCAAAGCCTTTGGACCTGATTCATACAGATCTTTGTGGTCCAATGCAAACTCCTTCACTTCAAGAAAACAGGTACTTCATTACATTTACAGATGATTTTAGTAGATTTACATGGGTTTATTTCTTGAAAAGTAAAACTGAAACATTCAATGCGTTTAGGAAATTCAAAAATCTGGTTGAAAATCATAAAGAAAGGAAGATCAAGACTTTGAGAAGTGATAGAGGAATGGAGTTCTGTTCAAAAGAGTTCAATGATTACTGTGAGGAAGAAGGGATAATGCATCAGCTAACAGTGGCTTACTCACCAGAACAGAATGGGCTTGCTGAGAGGAAGAATAGAACTATTATGGAAAAGGCTAGAGCTATGATGAGTGACAAACAAATTCCAAAAATTTTTTGGGCTGAAGCTGTGTTTACAGCTGTTCACTTAATGAATATCAGTCCTACCAAAGTGCTGGAACATAGCACTCCCTTTGAGGAATGGTTTGAAAGAAAACCTACAGTTCAGAACCTAAAGATTTTTGGCTCAATATGCTATTTTCACATTCCAAAAGTGAAAAGACAGAAGCTGGATGAGAAGGCAGAAAAAGGGATATTTATGGGATATAGTGCTGATTGCAAAGGATATAGAATCTACAATTTAAGTTCTGGAGCTCTGACAATTAGTAGAGATGTTAAATTTGATGAAGGAGTTGTGTGGGATTGGAATCAAATGAGAGAAGTTGAACTTCCTTATGCCCCTGAACCTCAAGTTCAAAATGCAGCAGGTGACTTGCATAAGTCATCCATGCAGAGTAATGTAATACAAAAGCAAGAGAACTCTCTGTTCCAGGAGGAGAACTGTGATCATAAAAATTTTCAAGAGGAGGATTTTGATCATTCTAATCCTATTGACTATTCTGAGCTTCAAGAAGAATGGTCTTTTGGAGTTGAAGATACTAGTGACTCCACTCCAAAGAAAACAAAGCTTGTGTCTGAAGTGTATGAAAGATGTCAAATGGCCTCAGTTGATCCTAGCTGTTTTGATGAAGCAAAAGGGGAGGAGGTCTGGATGAAAGCTATGGAGGAGGAACTGTACATGATAAACAAGAATGAAACTTGGGAAATGGTTGATCTTCCCCCAGATAAAACCACAGTTGGAGTTAAGTGGATTTATAGAACTAAGTTGAATGCTGATGGGTCTATTCAAAAACACAAGGCAAGACTGGTGGCCAGGGGGTTTACTCAGAAACAAGGAACAGATTATCAGGAGACATTCGCTCCTGTTGCCAGGTTAGAAACAATTAGAACAATTATTGCTCTTGCAGCTCAAAATGGTTGGAGGATATATCAATTGGATGTCAAATCTGCGTTCCTAAATGGAACTCTTGAGGAAGAAGTTTTTATTGATCAACCTCCAGGTTTTGAGGTGTTGGGTGAAGAGCACAAAGTCTTAAAGCTGAGGAAGGCTCTCTATGGGCTGAAGCAGGCTCCCAGAGCCTGGTACAGCAGATTAGACTCTTACTTCATGAAGCAAGGTTTCAGAAGAAGTGAGCATGAGCATACTCTTTATGTCAGAGACAACGACCAGAAAGGAAAGTTGATTGTTTCTGTCTATGTTGATGACTTGATATTCACAGGGAATTCTGAAGAAAGTCTAAACCAGTTCAAAGAAGAGATGAAGAATGAGTTTGAGATGAATGATTTAGGGATGCTCCACTATTTTTTGGGAATGGAGATCGATCAATATGAAAAGAAAATGTGTATAAGGCAGAGAAAATATGTAGAGACTGTTCTGGACAGATTTGGCATGAAGGGTTGCAAGCCAGTCAGCACCCCTCTCTCACACAAAGAAAATTTTAGTAAGGCTGAGGATTCTCCTGAGACTGACATCAGTGAGTATAGGTCCTTAATTGGATGTCTCCTCTACATATCTGCAACAAGACCCGACATCATGTTTGCTGTAAGCCTACTGTCTAGGTTCATGCAGAAGCCCAAGGAAGTGCATAAAGGAGGAGCAAAACGCATCCTGAGATATCTTCAAGGTACAAAACATTATGGTTTGATTTATGAATCTGTTCCAAAATCAAAATTATTTGGATATTCTGATAGTGACTGGGGAGGATCTCTAGAGGACTCAAAAAGCACATCTGGTTTTGTGTTCTCCTTGGGGTCAGGTGCCATATCATGGCTCTCTAAAAAACAGTCTTCTGTAGCCCAATCTACAGCAGAGGCAGAGTACATCTCTGCTGCTCTTGCTGCCAGCCATTCTATTTGGCTAAAATTCATTCTTCAAGAGATGGGAGTTGCATGTAAAGGTCATGTTCATCTTCTTTGTGATAACTTAGCTGCCATAGCAATGAGCAAAAATCCCGTCTTTCACAGTAGGAGCAAGCACATAGCTGTCAAATATCATTTTCTCAGAGATGTCTCCAACAAAGGTGAAATCAAGATGGAGCACTGTCCTACAGATGATCAGGTTGCTGACATTTTTACCAAAGCTCTGCCCAAACCAAAATTCTTCAAGTTCAGATCTGCCTTGGGTGTTCAAGAAGTGGCTGCTTCAGCACATTAAGGAGGAGTGTTGGCGTAATGTGCTTGAAGGGGCATTTTTGTATTTTCAGTTTATTAAACTATGTCGTTTCTTTGATGTTAATTTCCTAGGGTTTAAAGTGTTTTGTTGTAAGGCTTTGTTGCGCAGACTTTGGTGATGAATGCAGATGAAAGTTCAAATGCTATCAACTGCGTGTTTTTCATCCATTTGATTTAGTAGCTCTGTATGTAATGATATTAGTAGCATTACTGCATGAGAGTGACAAAGAAAAATATCTAGTGGAGGAAGAATCTGTTGGTGCTGAGACAACTTCGAAGATGATTTGCATGAAGACCTGGGACTGGATGCAAAATCTAATGGGCCTAAGAGTGATTATTTTGACTCTTCAGATCTTGAGAGTTATAGAACTAGCACATATGAGGATTCTGAGCTGAGGGACGATGTAGTTAGGAAGATGAGCAAATTACCAACATTCAAGAATGAGAAAGGTACACCTAAATTCGAGCTTAGCATGTTGTTCATTAGCAATGAGCAATTTCAAGATGTTGTATCCAATTATGCTATCACGAAAGGGCATATTATATTTGTTAAGAATGAACCTACTAGGTGGATCTGCTACTTGTCCATGAGTAATCTTTTCATCATACAATAGAGATGTACATGGTTTTCATGTGAAGACATATGTCAGTGAACATAGTTGTGTGCAAAAGAGGGGTTTGAAAAGGTTTCCATCAAAGTACTTGGCTAAAAAGAGTGGAGGACATGTGGCCAAAGAGTGCTCAGGATCATGTACTACCTCAAAAGTTGAGGAAGATTTCGGGCCAACCAAAGAAAAAACGGAGGGAACTCCATGAATTCATTTCAAAAGAATAAACTGAGCAAGGAATGAAGGAGCATAACCTATAAGGTATGCTTAGGGAAGGGTCACAATTCATGGAACAAAAAATGTCCTGGTAAGGGTGGTTCTAGTAGTCAAGTGAGTGGGGTAACTACATCTATAAAACCATTGAATGCATCCCAATCATCTATTGCAAACACATCACTTATTTCATCTCAAACTGCTGCATCTAGAAACACTGATATTGCAAGCCTAAGAGCAAGCTTAAGGCAGCCTAAAAAGAGTTAATGTGTGAGCCCTTTTCACAAGGAATGCAGGCTTAAGAGCAAGCCTTACAAGAGAACTAACTTACAATGACTAGGATTCTATGTCAATCCTGACACTGGTCATTCTATTCTTAACATAAGTGACTATGGCTCTGTATAGATTTGATTGAACGGTTTGATTTCATTAACACTGATTTTATTTGATGTAGCCTGGTGCATCCATGTCTTGATTGATTGATTGTGTGAATCAGAACAAGAAGAAGAAAGTGTCATAGATTGATCAATCTAGTGGAGCATAGTAGATGTTGTTGGTTTATATTTTGTACTGATTGTCCATGTATGGATCATTTATGCTTGTATTTGATTGTGTTATTCTCGATTTATGTTTAATCTTGTTGATTTGTGAGAAACTGATGGATTTGTGACATACTGATTGTCATATATTGATGGATTTGTGATGAACTGATTGTGTTGGATTGAATTTGTCGTGTCTTTATTTTAGGTCTTCCCATTATGTTCAGTTAATGATCATAAAGGCTCATTTGACCCTTGGTTCAAAGTACAAGAGCTGAAAAGGATCTTTTCATGAAGTACAAGGGTTCATTTGAACCAAAAGATGAAAAAATACATTCAATCTATTAGCTTGTGACTAATATTTATATTGGAATCCAAATGACATGTTTCACTTTTTAATTTGAGAGCACCACGTGTCTGACACATCTAGGGATATAAAAAATACTCGTACCCGATAGGTACTCACATAATTCACCCCAAATCATAAGGGTATGCCCCATTAATTAACGGGTCGGATAGGTTTATCGAAATTCATCCCGCCCCATACTCGTACATATTATTAATTATATATATGTATATTATTTATGATATATATGTTATTATTTTTATTATTACTTATAAAATTAATGAAAACAAATCAATAAAAAAAACCCAAAGATTTCGTATATAAGTTACTATAATTTATTCTGCTCTCTCAAATAATTAAAGACATATATATAATTTTTTATTGATTTAAGTTTTAAAATTTATTGTAATTTTACAATAGCAGTTGGCGAGGCAGGTAAATAAGCGGGGATTCTCCGCCCCAATGGGTACGAGTAAGAATTTTTTAACGACGACGGGGACGAGGACTAGCGAAAGGGTACCGCCCTGTTGACATCCCTAGACACATCATCATTTTGGAAAAATATAAATTTTACAAGTCACACGTTTAAACTCCACATAAGCACAATTATAACGAAAAAATGTTGAGGGGTTAACGTGGACCAGTACACAAATTATTAGGGTTTGTTTAGCTCGTTTTAAAGTTTAAGGGCTTACTTGTAACTTTTTTTTGAAACCATAAGGGTCAATTTAGCACTTATCCATTTTAAAAATTACATATATATATATATGTATATATATATATATATATATATGTTTGGTGAAATAATTTAATATAACATGCATGACTATACCAACAGGTGGTAGCCTGGTTGGTCTTCCTACGGTGTAGGGAGTGAGAGGTCTTGTGTTCGAGTTTTTCTTTCTACCAATTTGAGTGAGACGTATCACCATTATGGTGAGAGTTGTAAAAGGGAGAGGGCTACCTCCCTTTGTGTAGCCCACCGGACTATTGGGCCTCCGTTTCGATCAATAGCCTGAATGAGTACTTAATAATATGCTTAAAATATTGATTTTTTTATGCGACACTAAACATTTACAGTTCAATTTCGTTAATTAATGGTCAGTTGGTTCAAATCCTAACTTTAACTTATCAAAACACGAGTCAGTTACAAAGAGATTTTATAGGTGTTAGGTTTGAAAATATTTGAATGTTAGTTGTTAAGAAAACAACGAGTATTAAGGACTCGTGTGTATGATGAAGTTCAAAATAGTTTGAACTATCAACTCTCGTACCCCAAGGATCAGGGACACTAATACATTTTAAAAAATTGTAACATGACATTACTTTATCGTGGCGTTTTGGACATAAAAGTGGCTAGGGCTGAACCTAGGGGTATCATAACCTATAAAATAACATCAATTCACGAGCAGTTGATAACAATCTATAAATAATTGAGAATGTCGATGTATAATTTACAATTAAAATCTTAAAAATAAACCATTCACTTGTGAATTAACACTATCTCATTGATTCTTGTACACCACATGATCATATCATATGGTGCACCTGGACCTCAGGGGTTTTTAAATGTTGCTTCACCAGTTATTTTGAAATGAGAGATCTTTAGTCCACTTTTAAAATTTGAGGAGTGTTGTAGTGGCAAACCAAAAATAGTTTGGGGGACGGGGGTTTGATTATCGACGGAGCGAAGTTTTTAGCTGGCTCCCATTTGACTGTTCGATAGTTATGTTTTGTTTGTTTGGAGAAAATTAATCTCTTATGGAAAATATATCTTAAAGAAAAACAACTAATTTTTAATGTTTGGACAAAAAAAATTGATAATATTTTCTATTGTTTGGTGGAATTGTGAAAAAACATAAATTTGAGGTACAACATTAATATTTTTTTGGGAAAAGTTAGGGTATGCACCTAATTTTAAGAAAGTATCAATTTGCACCATGTATTTTAAAACATATTAAATTACACCTCGAACTTTTCATTTTTATATAGGATAACACTTTCGTATATTTTTGCTATTTTTGCTGATTTGACATTTTTTCTATTATATATTGTTAGCCTGAAACAAGCTGGTACATGAAGGCTCTCGTATGTCTATATCAGATATTAAATTAAGGCCAATTTGCTTTCTTCTTTGCCTAGTTTGAACTATGTAACTGCCCCCAACCGGACTGGTATTATTCCATCTTGTGCTCCTAGTTTTGGAGAGCTTAAAATCATTGTTGATGCTGCTTGGTCCGCTTCCATTTCTTCAGCGGGTGTGGGGGCTGTCATTAGAGGAAGTAGGGGTTGATATTATTGCGGCAGGGTATAAGAACATTTCTTTTGCTGGAGGTAGTTACTTCGCTGAAGCTACTGCATTTTTGTTTGGGCTTGAATTAAGATATCATATGGGTATCAACAGGTTGACTTTGGAAGGAAACGCTCAGGCAAATCGGGTGGCTAGGACCCCGTATGGATTATTTGTTGAGTCTATTATTTTAGCTTTACAGAATCTAGATTGTAATGTTTCTTTTAGTGCCCGGTCTAGCAATAGACTTGCCGATTCCCGGACCTTGTTTGGTGCATTGGTCATTTCCCTCATGTTTGTAATCCTTTTATTGATCCTGACTTATCAGGTTAATGAAATCAGGTTTATCTAAAAAAAAAAGAAAATGATTTCAATTAAGTATGATAGCTTTCGAACTCTTGTTAAGGTAGTAAATGAAGAAAAAGCCCTCGTAATGCTTTATAGCTGAAATATATCGTCTGATTGCGTGTTGCTTCTGTTTGTCTTGAGGGGCGCGTAAGGTGTTCGGCAAAAAACCTCAATAGACTGTAGTTTGATAACTGTAGCTTCTTTTACTTGTTTAAAGTCGTGTTCTCTGGTGTCAATTTACCATGACTCATAAAAATTTAAAAATTCTCCCCTCAACTGGCATAAATCTGTTACTGGGTGGCAAGGGATGTAGGAACTGAAAATCTTCCATAGCTATGGTTGCCATTTGCCAACCTTGGTGATGCAACATTTTTTGGTGATGATTTAGTGGCCAAGTAATGATGGTCAATGGTCGTTCAGCGGTGCATGGAATGATGGAAATATATCTCTATGACAACATTCAAGTGCTCTATGACATTGAGCTTCTGCAGTTTTTGGTCTATAACACTTGGAACGTTGAAGATATTTTGGCTATAAGACATATTATCGACATTTAGGTGGTCGGTGGTCGTCCATATTGTCTACATTTTCTTATAATTTTACCCAAAAAAAAACCAACCAAACCATTAATTAAGTAGTTTTACATTGTTACATTACATTCATGCTTTGTGACTCAAAGTCTCAAACACAATGTTTCTATAGCAGAGTTGACAATAATTGTTTATCTTTTCAGTCTAGGAGTCGGAATAAGAAGTAGAGGTTGTTCCTTGTCCAATGTCATACCAAACTTCTCTTTCATATCTAGTGTCTTGGGATCAACTCCATGCGGAAGGGACCAATCAAAGAAATGTAGCAGTGAAGCGAGAACAAAGGATACTTGCTTTGCAGCCATGGGTAGTCCTGGGCAAATTCTTCTTCCTGCTCCAAAAGGTATGTATTCAAAATTAGTACCTCTGTAATCCAATGATGAATCCAAAAACCGCACTGGCTTGAATTCAAGTGGATCTTCCCAGTATCTTGAGTCGCGTCCAATTGCCCACACATTCACCATTACTTTGGAATTTTTGGGAATTGCATAGTTCATCACTTCACATGATTCCTGTGCACGGCGAGGAATGAGAAATGGTGTTGGAGGGTGCAGCCTTAATTTATGCAGACTTGTAGATAGATTAGTTGAGGGAGATGGAATTCCTCCACCACATCTTGTTTGATTTCTCTGTCAAGTTCCTGTACAATCTCCTTCATAGATTCAGGACTTCTTATCAGTTCTGCCATTGTCCATTCAATTGTTGAGCTACTGGTATCTGATCCAGCGGAGAGCAACTCCTGTAAACACATCAATTGCAGTTGCTTACATTTTTTTACATGTTCTTTTTGTTTTTTGAATATTCATGAGAGAAAGAGAGAGATATCAAACCTGAAGTAATTGATTGATACAGTCGTTAGTAAGATTATTCTCAATTAGAACGTCCAAGAAATCTCTTGACAAACCAGTTCCATTTTTCTCTTTTCTTTCTTTGATGGTAGGAGCCCAAGTAGCATTCATCTTCTCACTCCACTCCTTGCTCTTCTTTTTTAGACCCTGAAGATCTAATCTGCTTAAAATCGGATAAAAATCAGATATATTTGGGGTAGCATGTATCTCCATTGTTGTTCGTATAACTCCTTTGATTCCTTCATTTCCGCTATCATCCTCCAAGTTAAAAATATCTTTTGATAGAAGAATATTTGTCAACGTGTTATAAATACTAGTAAAAACTATCTCCCCAATATCAACTACCATACCTTCATTTCTACTTATATATGTTACCATCTCCATCACCTTCCTCTCTCGTAAACATTCTTGAGCCTGTAGAGCTTTGGTTGAGAACAGCTCTGTTCGACAGATGGTTCGAAAAAACTTTCATCTCTCACTGCATTCAAGTGCGAGTCCCATTGATACGTTATTGATTTCTAATTCCTTAATTGCAACCGATTGAGGAACAGATCGCCCGGATAAAACACGATCGTGGGTCTTGAGAATTTCCATGGCAGCCGCAGGTGATGAAGCCACGACCATGAGTTGTGTACCAAGCCTCAGAAAGATGAGAGGGCCATGTGTTTTGGCAAAGTTTGCAAGAGTAATATGAGGCATCTTTCCCATGTGAAAAAGATTGCCTACTAATGGCCATGGATATGGTCCTGGAGGAATTTGGAGAGATTTAGATGATTTTTTGAAGTACTTGACAATGAAAATGAGAATTAAAAGAGGTAGGAGGAGCAGAGGAAGAGAAAAGTAAATATTTGGATTGTCAACTAGACGAGTTTGAGACATGTTTTTCGAGAGCCAATAGAGGTCCTAATTCTTTGCAAACAAGATTCTTGTATTACTGAATTAATGATGGTTTGTTAGATACTACACATGTCAATCATTTAATGGTTGAGTGAGAATAGTTAGTTACACAATAATGTTATAGTTACAATGTATACACGTCTTCACTTTACTATTTATAGTCATGTACTTGTTCTTCTTCATTAATGAGAATTACAGAAACCTTTCACACTCAATATGGTATCGGAGGACTTCTTGCGTTTCTGGTAATTTTCTCTTTGATTCTCTCATTTTCTTTTCTATTTTCTTTTTCTCCTTTCTTGGAAAGTCATGGAACGTGCTCAGCTAGATCCGGCTGCTGATTTGTCTTCAAATCCTGTTATTCCTATAGTTGTTGATCCTTCAGATCCATTTTATCTGCATCATTCAAATAATAATCCAGGTTTACTTCTTGTCTCTCAAGTTCTTACTGGAGAAAACTATGCATCTTGGAGTCGATCGATGCTTATCTCTTTGTCTGTCAAGAATAAGTTAGGGTTTGTTGATGGTTCCATCAAGAAACCAGATGTTCTTGATTCTGTTATGACGAAATTGTGGTCTAGAAACAATGATGTTGTCATGTCTTGGATTCTGAATTCTGTATCCAAGGATATTTCTACCAGTATTCTTTATTGTGAATCTGCTCATGGTGTTTGGCAAGATCTTAAAGAACGGTTTCTTCAAAAAAATGGACCACGAATTTTCCAGCTTCGTCGTGAGTTAATGAATCTTACACAAGGCCAATCTTCGGTTAGTGTTTACTTCACCAAATTGAAGACAATTTGGGAAGAACTGAACAATTATCGTCCAGTTTGTACGTGTGGACAGTGCTCTTGTGGAGGGCTTAAACTTCTCAATGATTATTCTCAAACTGAGTACATCATGTCCTTTCTTATGGGACTTAATGATTCTTTTGCTCAGGTACGTGGTCAGTTACTTCTTATGGATCCTCTGCCCTCAATTAACAAGGTGTATTCCTTAATTTCTCAAGAAGAAAATCAACGAAAGATTGGCTATCATTGTTCTGTTGGTTCTGATACTGGCTCGGGTATGGCTTTTGCTGTACGATCTGATAATAGTTCAGTTGGTTCTGGTAATTCCAACAATTATCGTGGTCAAAAGAAAGATAGACCTTTCTGTACTCACTGTAGTTATCATGGTCATACAGTGGAAAATGTTATAAACTCCATGGATATCCTCCTAGATATAAACCTAAACAGAGGTTTCAATCTTCTGCTGGTCACCATTCTGTCAATCAGGTTTCTGGTGAATCTTCTGTACCTGATGGTGGTGCTCAAGGAGGTTTAATCCAGTCTCTTAATTCCAATCAATATCAACAACTCATTCAGATGCTGACTACGCATGTCGTGACCAATACTGGTTCACCCTCTCTCACTGATCAAGACACATCTTCTACCTCAGGTACTTGTTTGTCCTTTTGCTTGGATGACAGTTTTTCCTCATCTCCTTACTGGATTGTTGATTCGGGTGCAACAAGACATGTGTGTTCCACTGCCAAAGTTTTTTCTTCCTTGAAACCTTTGACTGGTTCTACAGTCACTTTGCCAAATCATGCAAAGATTGTTGTTCATTTTTATGGTGATGTAAAGTTGAATTCACATCTTACTCTCAAGGATGTACTATTTGTACCACAATTTAAGTATAATCTCTTATCTGTCAGTGCTCTCTTACATGGCAGTTCCCTTACAGTGAAGATGTTCCATTTTATGTTTGTCCATTGGCAAAACAAAGGAGACTACCTTTTGTTTCACATAATAATAGGGTTGTACATCCTTTTGATCTCATACACTGTGATATTTGGGGTCCTTTACATATGTCTTCTTATTCTGGTTATCGTTATTTTCTTACTTTGGTTGATGACCATAGTAGGTTCACATGGACTTATTTGTTGCAACACAAGTCTGATGCTACTACAGTTATCCCATGTTTCTTTAACATGGTCTCAACACAGTTTCAAGCAAATATTAAGATGTTTTCGTCTGATAATGCACCTGAGTTGGCTTTCACTAATTATTTCAATGGGAAAGGGGTTTTGAATCAATTTTCTTGTGTGGAACGTCCTCAACAAAATTATGTCGTGGAACGCAAACACCAACACTTGCTAAATGTAGCTCGGGCTTTGTATTTCCAGTCTCGTGTACCTCTTCAGTTTTGGTCTGATTGTGTTCTCACTGCTACCTTCTTGATCAACCGTACTCCTTCTCCGTATCTCCAGGATGACACTCCATACAAATTGCTATATAATTCTCAACCAGATTATTCCTCTCTTCGAGTATTTGGTTGTCTTGCTTTTGCTATATAATTCAACCTCGTTCCAGGGTATATGCTTTTCTTGGTTATCCTACTGGTGTGAAAGGATACAAATTATATGATTTCTCTTCTAAACAAATTTTCCTATCTCGTGATGTTATTTTCTTTGAGACTCAATTTCCATTCCACACAGTTTCTTCTCCTTCTCTCATTGATCTTTTTCCTGATTTAGTTTTACCAATTTCTTCTCTTGAAATTCCAGAACCTAATTCTCCATTTATTCCACCATTTTCTTCTACTCCCTTATCTTCTGCTACACCCACTACTTCTTTGTCTGTTTCTCTTCAAGCTGCACCAATTCCTATTTGTTCTAATCCTCATGTTCGTCATTCTACTAGAATTTCGAAACCTCCGTCTTATCTCCAACAATACCATTGTAATCTCTTATTACACAAACCTAATCCTACTGGTTCTATTGTCTATCCTTTGTCATCATCCATCTCTTATTCTTCTCTTTCCTCCTCCTACAAGACTTTTGCCTTGA
Organism: Euonymus europaeus; assembly: GCA_963580455.1. Lineage (NCBI taxonomy): Eukaryota > Viridiplantae > Streptophyta > Magnoliopsida > Celastrales > Celastraceae > Euonymus > Euonymus europaeus. The sequence continues at coordinate 6,378,629 of OY756957.1, read as the reverse complement.
ATGTCACCTCCACTCCTGAACCTCAGTTCTATCATCAAGCAGTTAAACATGCTCACTGGCGTGCTGTCATGCATGCAGAATTACGTGCTATGGAAGCTAATAACACTTGGACAGTGGTTCCATTACCTCCCAATAAACACTCTATTGGATGTAAATAGATTTACAAGATCAAATTCAAGTCTGATGGTTCTATTGAGCGTTATAAAGCACGTTTAGTGGCTAAAGGTTACACACAACAAGAGGGCCTTGATTTTATTGAGACTTTTTCTCCAGTGGCCAAACTTGTCACTGTCAAATTGTTACTTGCTTTAGCTGCCTGTCAACAATGGCATTTGGTACAATTGGATGTCAATAATGCTTTTCTTCATGGAGATTTGTTTGAAGAAGTTTACATGGATGTTCCTCTTGGATATCAATCTCAACACAGAGTTGTTTCTTCACATGGTGCCAAATTAGTTTGTCGCCTCAACAAGTCTATTTACGGCCTCAAACAGGCCTCACGCCAATGGTACAACAAACTCTCCCAGTCATTGATTCAGTTTGGTTTTTCACAATCAAAGTGTGATTATTCTTTGTTTACCATGGGCTCTGGTTCTTCTTTTATTGCATTATTGGTTTATGTTGATGATATCATCATTTGTGGCCCAAATCAACAGCTTATTGCACTGGTTAAAGCTTTCTTGCATAACAAGTTTCAGTTGAAAGATTTAGGTGCCCTCAAGTATTTTCTTGGTCTTGAGATTGCTTCTTCATCCAAAGGTATTGTCATGTCTCAATGACATTATGCATTACAACTTCTTGAAGATGCTGGGTTTACTAGCTGCAAACCTGCTCCTCTTCCTATGGATCCTAATATTCATTTAAATGCCACTGATGGTGATCTTATTCCTGATGTGTCCCAATATCATCGCCTCATTGGCTGGTTGTTATATTTGACAATATCACGATCTGATATTGCCTTTGCTGTCCATAAACTCAGCCAATATTTGTCTCAACCTCGTGTACCTCATTTGCAAGCTGCACATCATTTACTTCGATATATAAAGACAAAACCTGGCCAAGGTCTTTATTTCTCCTCTTCTTCTCCATTGCAACTCAAAGCTTTTTCAGATGCTGATTGGGGGTCTTGTCTTGATACGCGGCGATCCGTTACAGGTTTTTGTATCTTCCTTGGTGACTCTTTGATTTCTTGGAAAGCTAAGAAACAAACTACTGTTTCTCGCTCCTCCGCTGAAGCTGAATATAGGGCTCTCGCTTCTACCACCAGTGAGTTAGTTTGGATTCAACAACTACTTCAAGCTTTTCAGATAACATGTTCTGGCCTACCACTTCTTTTTTGTGACATTCAGGCTGCCTTACACATTGCTAATAACCCTATTTTTCATGAACGAACAAAGCATATAGAGATTGATCTTCATTTTGTTCGGGATAAAGCCATTTCTGGTCTTATACGTTTGTTACCTATTCGAACACAACACCAGCTGGCTGATATTTTCACGAAGGCCCTACCTGCTGCTCAACTATTTCCTTTATTGTCCAAGATGGTTGTCAAAGATATCTACAGTCTATCTTGAGGGGACCTATTACTGAATTAATGATGGTTTGTTAGACACTAAACGTGTCAATCGTTTAATGGTTGAGTGAGAATAGTTAGTTACACAATAATGTTATAGTTACAGTGTATGCACGTCTTCACTTTACTATTTATAGTCATGTACTTGTTCTTCTTCATTAATGAGAATTACAGAAACCTTTCACACTCAATATCCTGATTTCTTGCTATGTATGGCATATATAACAAACCAAGATTCATCAATTTATCAAAGTTGGATAATTAGATTCTTTCTTTAATCAATGCCTTACGTTTACGTGAAGAACGAGGCCCAGTTCAAAGCCCAAGAGGAGGCCCAGTCATGTGTCAGAAATAAATGCCGACACATAAAATACTGCTTAGAGCAACTCCAATGGGAGTATTGAAAATGAAGCTGGAAATTTTGGAGTGTATAGAGAGAGTGATTTGAAAAAATTGTATTGAAAAAAGTGTAAAATTATAGAAAAATGTGAAATATGGAAGAAAAGTATGAGAGAAATGGTGTTAATGCTTGATATTTAGAGTGTGTGAATGAAAATTGAAAAAAAATGTATTGAAATATGTGTTTTATTAATTTGACTATATTAAAAATTGTGTTGTACTGTAATAGAAGTGGGACCATGTTAAAAAATTTAACGCTTCAACCATTGGAGTTGCTCTTGCCAACCTACGCAACTCAATGACACGATAGTCAGTGAGGGCCGGCCAAGTTGAAACGTGAGAGTGAGATCTATCAGACCATTAATTGGGCGACTTGAAAAAGGCAAATTTTTTGCAATTTATGGTTTGATTGGGAAATAAATGCTTCCATAATTGCAGGGGCGGTGACTCATCCGATCGCCGCCGTGTTTTGAGCTTCTTCTTCGCCAATCGCGGAACACTAACTACCGCACTTGGAAGCTTCAACCACAGCCTTCGCTTCCTTTCCTTCAAAAGTTCTTGGAGACCACTTTTCTCGCAAGATTATTACACACTGACTAAAACCCTCTACTTCATTTATGGCTTATTATTGCCAAGTTGTTTCCTTTATCTTATTAACAGTCCTCCCTGTTTCCTATTCCATACCCTTCATTGTCATCCATGGTAATTTCTTATCTTCTGTCATCTGTTTACAGTTTTTGGTGTTTTCATCCATGTCAATATTGGAGCATGCATTGTCGCTTTAATGTTTTTTTTCCTTTCTGGGTTTTAGCTATTTGTGGGGGTAATCGTGATGGAAGTAGTTATTTTGTGCTGTATTTTTTTTTCCCCCAAAGATAGGCTATTCTTGCACTTTTTTTTTACTTTGTTATGGCATCAGAATAAGTGGAGCTGTTACTGAAAAAAAAAATACGAATAAATTAGAGATTTCAAGTGTCGCAAAAAAAAAAAAAGGTGCAAATTGTTGATTGTAGAGTAACCAGATTTCCAGATTGAAAGCTGTATCTTGATATGAGGGACAGAGAAAAATAGATGCCTAATTAAGTAGTTTATTGGTTTGTCAGACAAGTGACCGTGTTCATTTATTTCTCTGGATTTGCCTGTATTTCTTAATTCTTGTTTAAGGATGCCTGATCTAGAGTTTATTTGGCTACCAAGTTGGCTAATATGTTGTGGAAATCATTCAGTTTCTCATTGTATTTTTTATTGTTCATTGTTCCTTTGGAAGCCCGTCTATTTGGCTACTTTATTGGCATCCAGATATTTCATTAATTAGTCTCACAAGGTCCTCTGGTTCTTCTTTTTTCCCCATTGAGGATAAGAATCATTTTCAAATTTTTTTATGTTTTGTTTTACAAATTGTTAACTATTTTCCAAATCTAAAATGTTTATCGTGCATAGTCTTCTTAACATTGAGCATGTTGTAGTAAACTAGTAATTACTAATGCTTTCTGTTGGCAGGTATTGGAGATCAATGTTCCCATCGAGGAGTGAAACACTTCACTGATCTATTGACCAGCTTTTCTGGTTCTACGGGATACTGCATGTATGCTTTTCTGTTTTCGTAATTTATTTCAGTAGAACTCCTTGTGTAACTCTTACAGAAGTGTCATGTTAATCCAATGTGAGCCGAAATCAGTATATATGGTCAATGATGCTGTTCTCAAGATGATTGGCATACCCTGATGCATGTTATGGATGAATCCTTAAATTTTTGCTAAAATGTAGGTCATAATGGTTAGATTATTGCAACTTCCTTAAAGAAATCAATATAGCGGGTTTAGTAGACTTTACAGACACTATGGTGAGTTTCCTTTGATGATGTTTTTTTCCTTCTTCAGAGAAGTTGGAGATGGAACATGGGATTCCTGGTTTATGCCTCTCATGGAACAGGTAAAACTATATTTACAACTACAACCACCTGAATTTTGAATACAATTTTTTTATGGCTGTTTTGGTATGTTTTGAGATGTGTTTCTTGTTTGCAGACACAAGTTGTTTGTGACAAGGTAGATGACCACGCGGGGTAATGCTATAAGTTTCGTTATCATTGTTTACAAAGTTTGGCCTCCATTTGACATCTCATCATCATATATTCAGGTGAAGCAAATGAAAGAACTGAAAGAGGGTTACAACTTAGTTGGTCTCTCCCAGGTGATTTACAAAGAGGCACATTTTGTTATGCTGTGTACTTCTGATTTTTTTTTTCCCTTAATTAGTCAATGACTTCATGGCTCGATATAATTTTAATTATTTGTCTTTGTAGAATTTAGCACAGCTAAAAAGGATGATTTTGGTGACTTATGCTCAACAGTCTTTTATTGGAAGAATTAGTTACTCCAATTTCTATTTACCGATTAGGTCTATGTGATCATTCCTCTGCTGCACACTTTTTGGCCTTTCGCCTATAATTTTTTTCTTAAAATACAACCTTCATTTGATTCTTATTCTTCGCTCTTTACCAAACGAAGACCTGAATGAGGAGCTTCTACTCTTCCCCTATTACTCTTATGCCTCTCCTGGCAATCCCTTCTCTGCATCTTACCTACTAAGTGAGGCATAAAGAAGTAGACTGGGGAATCTTAAATTTTTTCCATCGGGAAAAAACTTATGGACCTATTCATGATATGCTGCACATCTCATTACTCATTATAGGCATTGTTAAAGGTGATATCGAGTGCATCATAACCTGGGAGGATGTTACAAACACATTAGAGACCAGAATTCCACTAATATTTGTCTCAGAAATTACATTCATTGGTTATCGATTACTACTTTAATTTTATGGAAAGAACCAACCTTCATTCTGGAATGGCAGAGAATCGATAGGCATGTATAGTGATTATTATGAAATATGTTAGCATTTTTGTTTATTTCTTGCTGCTTATGAATTACTTATTTATGAGAATTTGGCCATGCTTCAAGGAGTGAAATGTTTGAAATCCTTCATTTTCTGCTCTTTAACAGGGGAACTTGATAGGTCGTGGTGTTGTAGAGTTCTGCGACGGTGGGCCCCCTGTAAGTCTAACTTGTGAACTTTTATTACTTTTCATGAACTTCGGAGTTGCTCTTCTGTTAAATGCTTGATCATTCTTTTTTTTTTCTTTTTTCTGAAATTTAAAAGAAATTTTATTAAAAGAAGAAAACAGTACTTCAAGGCCTAAGTATGCCAGATCTATATGAACAAGTTGTAATCACAAAAGTGGGTAAAATGTAGTAGGCAAAGGTAAAGCAGCATTTGAAGTTTATCCTGCTATTAGTCGTTTCTAGATGAAATTTTTTTATCGTATGCAGGCATGCAGCATCTAGCTACAAGAAAGGAGAAAAAGACAGGAGAAAGGAGCATAGGGGAAATGATCATTTAAATTCAAGTAATATATGTAGAGCTTCGATTAAAATATTGCCTTTTTAACAGTCCCAAAATACAACTAAAGATAAGGATGCTTCATCTCAATCCTCATTCTAAACTTTAATAAAAGAAAAGACAGCTTATAATGGGAAAGGGAATTTTTACATAAAGAGATCTTCATGAATTTGTATTCCATTATAAATGTCTGCATATCTCAATTAAATTAAGTTACCAAATACATTCTGTTGAGCCATTCCGATATCTACAGTTAACCGAATACAAGAGATTTAGAATTGTTTTGATCTTCTTTTGACACTTAGATTACATGGTTTTGCGTATGTATCTTCTTCTTTTTTTCTTTTTTTTTTGTACATCATTCTTTTCTTTCATTATGCTCTATATCCTTGATCATTAGCGAAGACCGGTATATTGTCTATAATTTCAGTTGGTGTGCGTCAAATTAGATTCAGAAATCTTTTCATTGATCAGTTTTCTTTTATCATCACATTGGTTCCAGTGCCTTAAATTTTTGGCTTTCTGACAGTTTTCTATGTTCTTATTTATATGAAGCGAAGAAAATCTGTAATTTTCTTCCTTTGAATCAATGAAACAGGTTAAAAATTTTATCTCTTTAGCAGGACCTCACGCTGGTACTGCTTCTGTTCCTCTATGTGGAGTAAGTAATAATTTAACCTCCATCTATATTTGCATTTCTTTTGGGTATAGGATAAATAAGTTAAGGACTTACATCTAACAATGGAAAATCACATGCTTGAGATATCCTTTAATCCCGTGGTTCTTTTATCAGTAGTGGCATGATTTTGATCTTGAAAAATATATTTATTTCTTTGATGGAAGACGATTGGCACTTCCATTTTGCTTTATTGTAGAGGAGATTTTGCAAGGACAGATGTGACTAGAAGCCTAGAACCTGAAATTTCTTCAACTAATTTGATTTTCTTACTATAACAATTTCACCGGAATGGAATGCTATTAACCATTTTCTTTCCTTGACTTGAGCTTCACTCAATGCTCTTACCTGTTATTTTCTTTTTGCAGTCTGGCATTTTGTGCATAATAGCAGACACCCTAATTAAGTCAGAGATTTATACGGAATATATCCAAGTATGCATCAGTCCCTGAGCTTTCTTCAATCTTAGTCTTGAAGACACTTCCATCTGTAATTTGAATTGGACCAGTTTCCCTTATTGTTTATTTGCTTTCCAATATTATTATTCTCTTGATAACTGTAAGAAATGAAAAAACATTCATGTGAATTTGCAGAATCACCTGGCTCCTAGCGGCTATCTCAAACTACCGAAGGTGAGTCCCTAACTTGGTTTTGTATATTAAGTTCTTAAATGACTACAAACTCATACAAAAAGCACAAGTTTCATTTCATGATGTTTATCTTGTAAGTAGCTTCAATTAAAGTTTCTGCTTCTGCCATTCTCTCGATCTATATCATATTTTGATCCGGGAATTAATGACCATTTTCATTTATTCATACATCTGTGATAATTTTTTGGTTAAACCCCTGTAATTTTTTAATATGAAAGCCACAATTTACTTTTGAACTTCCAGGATCTCTCGAACTATATGGAAAAGTGCAAGTTTCTTCCACTGCTTAATAATGAACTCCCTGATCAGCGAAACTCCACATACAAGGAGCGCTTCACTAGCTTGCAGAACTTTGTGCTTATAATGGTGAGCTAGATTTTATTTCCTATCATCATATCACTCGATATGCGTTTACATGTATAAAATTCCCATGTCACCTTTTTAAAACTGTAGTAGAGTGTTCATCCTTTTATTTTCATATTTAAAACAGTTTGAGCAGGACAATGTTTTGATACCTAGAGAAACATCCTGGTTTGGATATTATCCGGATGGGTCATTTGATCCTGTGTTGCCTCCACAAGAGGTATTAGCTTTATTTTCAATGTTATAATATAAATTTCATGCACAGTATAAAGTTTTCTGTCCCTTCACCTTTCTTTCCTTTTTTTATGTTCTGATATCTGATCGTTATTTTCGATTCTGCAGACAAAGCTTTACAAGGAGGACTGGATTGGTCTTAAAACCCTAGATGAGGCCGGAAAGGTCCACTACTATAATGTATCAGGGGGTCATCTTGGAATATCTAAAAGTGATATGAAAAAATATGTTGTGCCATACTTGGTGGACAAGGCATTTGCACAGAGAGCAAGCATACAGAGGGGGAGTAAAACTAGACTGCGTGGACTTCCTCGCACAGGGACCCAAAACCAGAAGCAGTTCACTCACAGTACATCAACAGAGAGCATACTTGACGGATCATCGTCTTATAGGTTACCCTCATCGGTCGAGAGCTTCATGGGGGAGCTTCTTGGGCTTGCAAGCGATGATTTAGATTAGGATGCAATACATCATCGGCTTTGCCCTTAATACATACCTAGTGAAGAATGTTCTGCTGCTGCTGCTGCTGCTTTTTCCACAAAAATTTGAGTTTTTATAGTGCGATGATTAAAACCTGAATGACAATTTTTCACTTGAATCATTATAACATTATTTGCAATATTAGCTTCTTGTTCTATCTGTCCAGTAATTACCCCGGTATTACTCTGTTTTCATTGCTTGGGGTAAAAATTTCTCGGTCGTTCTATGTAATTTGCTTAGTAAAATCCTGTCCACCACATTCAGGTATTGTACTGTATTCTAATTGCATGACAGCAGCAAATTCCAAGTACGAAACAATTCTATGGGATACTCCCACGGAATACATCAATGTTTGGCAGATAAAACTTACATTTCTTCCATTGACATTCAAGATAGAAAACATCATTAGCAAATGATTGAATGAAAAGAGCTTTTAGTTCTGCCAGCTACAACATTATTTGATACAAAGATAAAAGCAAGGTGAGGGAAAAACTTGCCAGGCACCTTCGAAGTAATTATTTGCCTTCTCAGTATACATGGATGTTCACACTAATACCTCCAAGGCGATCTGCACTCACTGAGCAGCTGGTATCTGTATCTAGCTTTCCCTGGGAAACCTTTGGGTGGGTGCTGCAGCGAAGCCAAAGGCAGGAGATCCCAGTAATGGCTGCCTTACCAACAACTCTAACACGGTAAATCACACTCAAGTCCGTCCATATCTTGCTTCCCATGACACCTGATCCCATGCATGGTTTATAACCATCAAGATCTGCTTCTGTTATAATGACAACAGAACCATCATCAAATGCAACAATATCCTGCGAAGATGCTGCCGGTGGGGTTTTCAGGATTATATCAGATATTGTGCTGCCCAGACATCCAATCTTCACCTTAAGATGGTAATATTCCTGAACAGCCTGAAATTGCAGCCAATTACAGCAGCTGAGGTATAATTACCATTGCTTATAAAGACACTAAACTGGTCAAGACCAAGGTTTTGAAAACCGGACTGGTCATGATTCATTGGTCAACCGGGGTTTAAACCGAGTTCAACGTAATACATTATTATACTCATAATATGTAGAAATACATCAATAATAATATATCTCTATTGAAAAATTCACAAAAGTTTTTAAGTCTTCACAAAGTAAAAAAAAAATGTAATATATAAAATGATAAAATAAATAAATAATAAATAACTAGTAGTGAAAAATACAATGAAACATGTAGAAGAAAATACAACAAGTACAAGTAAAAACTTTTATCAAAAAAAAAGTACATGTAAAAATAATTAAATACATATTTATTATAATGTACAAAATAAGTAAATGTGTAAAAATATTTTTATTATCTTATTATAATGTGTATAGACACAGAACACTCTAGAAATAATGTAATATAGTTAATAAACATCCTCATTGAGTCGTGAAATGTCTCATGGCTTAGTCATAAGAGTTATCCTTTTTACAAAGAGAGGTCATGAGTTCAAAACTTGTCAAAAACATATTTTTCGGTTTAAATTTAACCGGTCCAGCTCAATTGGATCGGCCGATTCAACCGAGAACCGGCCAGTTCCCAAGAAAATGATCAGTTCTTTATATGTAGTAGACCGGGCCAGAAATAAGACCAATCACCTGTTGAACCGATCTAACCAGCCGGTCCGGTTTTCAAAACCATGGTTAAGACCAGCTAAATGGGCCAATCTTCAAAAATAATATGGGCTAATTAGAAGTTAACAAAAACAGATTATTTTTCGGTGGGTAAGTTCCAGAGAAAGTTAGAGGTAAAACATCAAGGATGATGTGTGGAAGCTCCTATGGCACATATATTATCTTCATTAACATGTTATGGCAACTGCGAATCACCATCTATGACATAGTCGACAGAATATAGCAATGAAAAGCAATATCATTAAGTTGATGAACCAGACAACAGTTATAATACATCCCAGAAAAGTGCAAAGCCTCGCCTGAAAATACCTGCCACTGGGATGATGCCAAAAGCACCCTCGGTCGTATCGACCTCACATACTGATATGCATCCTCAGGAGTCATTTGCCTGTGTTGGACCTATATATAGAGAAGAAGAAAAAGATCTCAGAAAACAAAGATAATCTTCCAAAAATAAAATGAAATGAGTAACTGACTAATTTATTTTGTTCCCTCGTTTTCTTTTCCGAGCACTGACCAGATAACACAGGACAATAGTTGTACTGCGCCCCCGACCAGCTTTACAATGGACGTAAGTCGATTTCCCTGATAATTCATTTTCTTCAGATGACAACAAGAGCAACCATGGACATCAGATATATATTCAAAAATTGAATAAAATTCAGAATAGGAAAAAGTAGACAGAACTTTCCTTCATATAAGACAGCAGAAAAGCTATGTGAAACAAATTTGCTTTCATGACAGATGTAACTAAATTTTATTTAATTCGATATCAATGGATTTATTTTCAAGTACCAATACTATTATCATTCAAAATATTAACGAATACAGACGTCAGAAATTCTCGAGGAGGTAAAATGCTACAATTAAAAATATAAGGATAGGCCCAAAACACAACATAATTGTTTTCATAGCACCTTAGCAATGGAAACCCCCCAAAAGTTGATTCCATTTCACCGAAAGAAAGTTTTTAGAACAGCATTTGAGCCTCCAACAAGAAAATTTTACCCTATCATCTGTTCTTAATTTACTGAAAAATGAATGATGCAAATCTTATGCTATTTACTTTTCATAAATATTTCACGAAAAAAAAAGGACTGTCCAAAATAATTAATAATCTCATTCCATTATTAAATTCAGCTGTAGGAGACAACAACCTTGCATTATTTGCAAAACAAATATTGAATGTCGAAAGTTGTTAAGCAGTCAAATATTCAGGTTTCACTAATTTCAAAAATTTTAAGAAAACTAATTTCGAACTTATTGCCTTATTATAAATATCAGCGAGACCCAGCTGGGCATATTAAGCATCATAAATCTGTATGTTAAGTGAATCTCAGGATTCCCTCCAATCAAACATTAAGTCACACATACTCTCATATAGATGGAAGGTAGTTGTTTTTTACTACCATTTGAGAAAACTTCAAAACAAGTAAACACCATTTGAAGGGAGTACTTACTGCGAATAAAATCAACAGCTTTGCATATATCACTCAGGGATGGTGCAAAGCAGTAATCTCTAGTAGGGATCACCAAATGATCAATGCCATGAGCCTGCCAAATATTTTATTACAGGCAATGAGAAATCCAATAACATCAAAGCATCCAAAAGCATAGAAAATTAATGCAAAAGGACGCATAAAAAAAATTCAACATAACAAAAAAACACGACCGTATATGGGAAGCTAGAAGGGGGAAGGCCTAAAACATGAATGGATGGAGGTGCTTCAACATATTAGTGCCATGTAGCATACAAGTCAAATATTCCATCCATAGAGAGCATAAGTACATGCAAACCACAAACAAAGTACTTTGCTTACATGATATAGTGATGTCGGAACCAATGTTTCGTAAGGCTCATTCAATGTGATAACTCCATGAACATCGAGCTCCTTTAGGCGAGGAACATCAGTAGGGAATGGAACAGCACCCAACAGTAAAAACTGAAAATGAAGATATTAGAACCAAAAAATATTTTGGCCACCACTACAAAAACAGTGTTTCATATTGCAGTTGTCCAAGGGGCCAACTTAGTAACCGTTAACCATTCTAAATTGGACTTTCACAAATATAAATATGTATATATACATATATATTGAACTATCTCATAGATATTTTAAATAATTATATTAAGTTCAATTTCATTGTCTTACCCAGCAATTTGAAATAACGGTTGAGTAGTCTAAAGCCAGCCTCTTTTTTACTAAGTGGAAAGAAAAAAGAAACAATCTTGAAATAGTTGAAATAAACAAAGTTCACACCTACAACGAAAATCACATACTCATATAAAAGAAGAAAAATATAAATAACCTTAAACTTTCCTCATTTAGACACTACAGGGGATATGTATCCATAAGACATCCATCTCTTTTTCTCATAACATGAGGCACATGTTAAAATTTGACAGACCACGATGATCCCATAGAATATAACAAGCTATATCTAAACTGGATGATAAACACTCTACAAGCATTAAGCATCATGCCAAAAATTGTATAAATAAATAGAAAAAAAAAATCATAAATACATATAATAACATGGAAACTGCAGATACGAAGAATAAATTAACAATTCGACCAGCTTAATCATACAGAAATCCATGACAAGCAGCATTCAAACATTCCCACACAAAATAAAACTTTATTTCAAAATAGTATCAAAAGTTATGGAATGAAGCAAATAAGCAGCTAATGAAATTATACCTCATGAACTCTATCCCACCAACGGAATTCAGCCTGCATCTTATTCCTGACAACATTGTAAAGGAGAGTGGGGTAAAACAGAGCACGAGCTCCCGCTCCAATCAACACCCTTTTCGAACCGGAGGGAAGGATACTTCTGCTGTTAAAGCCCTCATCCTTATGAACAATAGTCTGATCTTCCCTACAATCACTCTCCCCTGCCTTCAATTCGTCAATATACATAGCCCCAACTCAAAACAGAAGTATCAAAAGAGAAAAACCCAATAATACCCAATCACCCAAATCTATGTACAAAAAAGGACAACGAAAAAGGAAACAAATTTTTACATCCCAATAACAGAAATTCTAATTTCCCCGCGGAATTTACAAACAACACCTATGATAAATTACAAGAAAAAGTAATAATTCGAACTGATTGATTCATAGGGAAAATCGGGATTACGTTTGGAAAATAAAAATAAAAAGGTAGTTAAAGAAGCGGAGATGATGGGAGGAAAAGGGATTAGTAATCAGTCGCTTGTGGGATTTGAATTTGAGGATTAAAGAGAATAATCGGAAACCCTAACCTAGAATTGGAGTTGTCTTCGCATGAGGCAGAGGTTTGCTCGAGTTATACTCATCCACTTTTTGCTCAACAACCTGTCCAAGAGGTTTCGACGCTGAGGCAAAGATAGTCTGACAGGTAGTTATCATCGGATTGCGTAATATGGGTTGAACGTGCGCCACGTGGAACCAAAGTTATTGGTAGTTGGTTTGCTTAAAGGATAATTGGCCCAGTATATTTTAACTTGGTAGGTAAAAACTTTTGATTAATATTATTTACAGTCATCGAAAAATTATCTATATTTTATTTTAATCACTTAAATTTTAAACATTTTAATTTGATGACTTTAGTTTTGAAATTTTTTAAATCTGATCACTTGATCAAATCTTTACAAATCCGGACAACAAAATTGTAGACGTGACAATTTGACCCTGATATAGTTTGTCCATATGTAAAAAAAAATATACATAATTTTTTGTTTAAAATAAAATAAAATGCAGACCAATCTTTGAATGACACATGTTATTCCTTCCTCGCCAAATCTATCCCTAAACAAAATCCTAGTCACCAAATAAGTCAAAAACCAAAGGCATAAACTTTGATGCAAGCATTATCAAAAACTTGACACAAGCATTCATCTAAACTGACTCCAAGGTCCCATTTACAGGTCAAAAGGGAAAAAAAAGGAAATTAAGGAGCATATTGATCCTGCTATGATCAAATCAACACTTATTCCACACAAATCTTATAATTATGATCAAGAGGAAGAAGACCAACTAACAATGGCGAGTCGATTGGATATGATCTCAAAAGCGTGACTCTTATTGGAGCTATCGACCAACTAACCAAAGTGATCTGAACTCTACAATCTCAACGTACACAACTGAGGCTACAACACAATCTTATCGTCATCTAGTTGGCTCAGACTAACCTTCGAAAATCGAGATCTAAACTGGAACTCGAATTGAAATAGCCTGTTCCTTCTTCACATAGGGTTTCTGGACACCCAGCTCACATTGAACTGCACGCGCCATCATGGCCATGGAGCACAAAGAAATGTCTAGAAGAATTGGTGTAAACGATTTCGGGAATCTCGCTATAGGGAAGAATTTGTCTTCAAGGGTCGATGACGAAGAGACTCCGATCTAATTTCAAGGAGAGGGACAGAGGGCGATGGATTGGAAGAGCATCGCTGCTTGGTCACCCGATCAACATCATCAAGAAGGTCCAATAACTTCGAGGAACATATGCAGCCCTTACCGCCTCTTGTTTAGATCGGAAAGGCCATCGTCGTTGGTCCGAGAGAGATAGAGAGCGAGAGAACGCAAGGAAGGATGGAAGAAATGAGGGTTTTTGAAGAAAAAAAAATTATTTTTATTGCTTATTTTTAAAAAAATATATTTTCGGATGGAAATTTATTTCCACGTGGAACAAGCACGTCAGGGTCAACCTCCCGCATAGGCAGGTTGCTTCCCCGGATTTGTAAAATTCTAACCGAATGGTCATACTAAAACAAATTCAAATTTGGGTGTTCAAGTTGAAATATTTAAACTATGGATGATCAAAATGAAACATGGACAATCTTTCGATCACTAAAAATAGTATTAAAAAATCCAAATTAAATCAAATTTGACTGAATACACATGTCTTCCACATCACATTTTTTATAGAAAAAATGAAATTGCATGCTAGGGGTTGCCCACAAGCGAGATGTTGCATTGGCACACCCGAATGCAGTGAAACATAGATAACGATTCTTCCTCTATGGTCGGGTGGGGATAAAGAAGCTAGTACGTGAGTATAGGATATGATAGGCACTTGGAATATAGTGTGATTTACAGACAAAATAATTAAACTAATTGACACCATGATTAAATGTAGGGTTAACATAATGTATGTACAAGAGACAAAATAGGTGAGTGGAAAATCTATAGAGATTGAAAACACATTATAAATTATGTTACATTGGAATAAAAGTAAATAAATAAAAATTGTGTAGGTATAATTATATACTGCTGTAGATTTATTTTTATTTTTAAAAAAGACGATACGATTTGAATGGCTAAATTGATGCTAGAGAATGAGATCGTTAATGTCACAAGTGTTTATACCAAGCAAAAAATATTGGGTGAAAATATCATGCAACAATTTTGGCATTGCATCGATAAGATTGTCGAAGGCATTCAAAATCAGAAGAAAATATTTTTTAGGGGAAAACATGAATGGACATAAGGTAAAGAAAGTTATGACAATGTAGATGGAGGGTATGGGTTTGGGGATAGAAATGAAGTCGGAAAATTTATCGGATTATTTCTTAGTCCTCCGAAGACACTTGTGGATTCAATGATACATGAAGAGAGACATCGTTTGCAAGCCAAATCACAGTAGGAACCATAATTAGTGCAGTCGAGACAGAAATGTAAATATTTCATCAAATGTGTGATCACACGACAAAAAGATGTATCAGAAAGGAGATATTCTATCAAGGGTAATATTAGCAGGAATTAAAGATAAGTTTTCAAAAAAATGTTTCGAGTTTGTTTGTTTAGCAATTGTATTTCATAACTTTAAGTTGTCAAAAATGTTATAAAATTTGATGGGTCCCACAACTATAAGCTCTGAAAAACTATGGGATTACAACATTTCATTTTACACAGCCACTGTTAACAAAATGTGGTGTTTAGTTGGCACAACATTTTATTCGGGCCCCACAGCTTTAAACTATGCGAAACAAATGCACCCTTAATATTTATATGAGCAAGTACAATGTAGAGATGGTGATGCGCTAGTAAGAAGAATCAAGAGAATTTGTATAAAAGCAAGTATGAAAAGAGGAAAAATATCTAAAAATTCATTATTCGAAGTAAGAAAAAAAAATAGAAATAGATTCAATAACCGTTGATGAAAATATAGGAAATGAATAGCAAAAACTAATACATGTAATACGTAACCTGCCCCAATTTTTTGAGATAAGATCGAGATGATGACAATGACTCACGCGAACATTACTCGATCGGTCCATTCACGACAAACAAAACCCGCTCAACCACTTATGAGCCCTCCCCTAGCTGCCCTTCCACGTAAAGGCCCATGAACAATCTTATAACTCTACCACATTTTGAAGCAAAGCAAACAGCAGCCGCTCTATACACAACTTCCAAAGCCTCCATTGCCACAAAAACTTTGAATTTATCAGTGTGCAAGTAGCATTTGGGCTCAAACTCAGGATTCAAAGATACAGAGGTGATCATGGGCTGAAAGGAAAGATTCCGGCCCTTAACTTTTAGGGCCTGGACCAACTAATTGTACCATGAAATTGAGACCCAAATATATGCACATTTGAGAGGAATGTGCGTCAAAAGCTCTAATAAATACTTCACTTTCGGCCGAAAAAGTAAAATACCAAAAACAAATTGTTGAGCTTCAGACATTGCAAAAAAAAAACTATAAAGAAAGAAAAAGATGAAGAATCAGATCCGTGCGTTGTCTTCAAATCAAACTTTCGGCCACAAAATAGAGAGAGAACTAATAGAAAACAGAAAATCTAAATTATCACCCCAACTTCATATTCAATATTTTTAACTGACAATTATATCATATAAGTTTATCTTTTGGACATACGATATCTTCTAATTTATAAGTTCATATGTACATAAATTTATCATCCAACAATCGGATAAATTGAGTTAAAGCATGACACTAAATCATAAAAAATATTGTTCTCAGTGAGAATCTAACTCGAAACATTACTAATCTACACATTTCCTTTAGATGTTCTTGATCACCCATTCACCCCCCCCCCCTTTAAGGTAATTGCTAAATACACATTTGTTTTTACTAAGGATACACAATAGATTTGACTTGTCTGACAATTGTGTCGTTTTTTTGTGTACAGCGTAGATAGAGAGGCATGCATGCATGGCATGCGTAATAAAAAAACCAATACTTTTTACTATTTGATGAAACGACCTAACCTTATAGGCTGTAGCAAAACAGAGAATAGTCTTGTAGGTAATGATTATACACAGCTCTATTTTGCTTTTCTGATTGAATATTGAATATATACATGTACGTGTGTGTGGTCGTGTATATATGTGTAAAACTCAATTCATCTTAAATAAACATCCCTTCAAATATGCCAGAATCAGTTAAAATTAGGCACCTACTCCCAATAAATTGACTGCAATTTTATTAAAACATAATAACACATATTACATTGCTAATCTTCTATTATAGTGGGCTCAGTAGGCGCAAGAGGAAATGTAGGACGAATTTGCTGCCCATATGCATCAAGTTGTTCCATATACGGTAAAATCCATGCAGCTGCACACTCATGCCTGAAATAATGCCACTGAGGCATAATGGTAGGCATTGGATAACTCCCAGTTAAGGAAACTTGGACGTAGTGATTATCATTAACGTGTCCAAGGGCGATAGCAACATGTTGATGCTGAGGTGGAGGAGTTGATCGCAGTGGTAAATATGTGAAGCTCTGTCGTGAACTAACAACGTGTAGTATGACATTGTACCTGGAAGAAATCAAGAGACCCATATCTGGCATTATCATCCAATGCTGAGTTGGTGCTGCTTTATCTGATTCAAAGAAGTTCAGGGTGTTGTGAATACCCAATGCATGCTCTTCACTACCAAACATTGTAACATATTCATGCCAGAATGCGCCCAACTCACCTATCAAGTCACGACGTACAATATCCCATGCATGTTCGCCCAAACCAAGACCAGCAGCTATCCCCCGAAAGCCGCAATTTCCATCAGGTATTACATCTTGCACAGCCACAATGTAAGGATGCAATATTGATGGGAACTGACGGATATAAAGATGTTCATACGTAACATTACTAGATCGAGAACTATAGAGAGATGAACAACTGTGTCTCCCTGGTTGTTGGGAATGATGACTTGAATTTGTATGATTTACTCCATCTGCCTTTTTCATCGAGGATAGGCGTCCCACTGAAATACTATGTCTACTTTGCTCTACGTAGTCAGGTGCAATAAGATTACCTCTAGTATGCATGTTTGCCTTTTTCTTCGATGAGGGGCGTCCACGTGTACTTTTTTTCACAACTGGATCCTGTACTACTGTAGTTGAGGGTTTAATTATCTCCCTGATCTTTCTCAGTAGACTGAATTTTCCTGAACGTGAGTGGCGCTTGAATTGATCTGCAAACATTTGTAGCTCAACAGTACAATCGATGTCATCATCTGTAAGAGAAACACATGGTTGTGCATTCCACAAAGCACTCTCACCATTCATTCATCAGCTCCATGTAATTTCAACCCTTTAAGTCGGAAAGGACAATCAAGTTTTTTTGTGCCCGTTTGCTTCGTGGATGATTTCTTCCCTCTGTACATGCCACTACGATCGCATTGCAACAACAATGATGAGCTCGATGAACTTCTTGTAACAATGATGAATCCCAAATTTCGTCCTATTGCTTGAACCCAATCACTCAACGATTGACGTGAATCAAACACCTGAAAATAATTTATAAATGTTATAAAGTGAAATAAGTTTGGTAAACATGTTTAAATAATAAGACATTATTTTCCTAATTGTTATACCGTCTCGGTTAAAAATTGATTTGTAATGTCAACTTCTATTTTCTCTTCATAATCGCCCGAAAGTTCTTCTTTTTTCATTTCATTTCTGATAATACAATCCTGTCAACAAAAAATTTCACTTGAGTATCTGTAATTAATCAAAATATTTAAAATATTCACTATTTATATTTACCTGATCACTAGAACTACTACTTGACAGTCGTAGATCTTGGGCCCAAGCTCTCATTTCTTCCAAATGATCCATATCCGCAAGGTTAGAGAAAGTGTGTGTTTGAGAATTGAGATTGAGAAGTGAGAATTGATAGTGTGATATTGTGTCCTATTTATAGCTTGAATAATCCAACCGTTATTGAAGGCTTAGTTATAATTAACGGCTAAATGTATAGCAAACGGTCATAGAATATTTCATGATACCTATTCTATGTATAGCCAACCGATAGCAAACACGCATGCTTTATAGTATAGCAAACACGCATGCTTTATAGTATAGCAAACACGCATGCTTTGTATAGGGTTAGAGAAAGTGTGTTATAGTCACGCATGCTTTGTAAATAGGGAGGAATTTGAATTTGAATTTGAAAAGGAGCTGTTGATATGTACACAAAGCGAAGGAGACAACTCTCCGCAATTACCGGCTAATAGCGGTTTATTCACGGCCATGCCATGTAATTGGCTACGTAGCTTTCAAGAATGGGAATAGTCAATAAAATGACAAATCTCATGGAATGTACTTTTACTAAAAAGTAAAAGCCACGTACATGCACCCTAAAAAAATAAAAATATAAAGCACGAATTCCAATACCTATTTGGACTATTTGGACTATCGACAATTTACTCCATGCGTACCTTATAGTAATAATTGACGATTTGACGTATTGTACTTTTTGTGCACTTAGTAAAAACGTATGTGCACATAGATGCACCCCCCTTTAAACATTAACATGTGCAATTAGGATCATAAAGTTACAAATCATGATCATATCCTATACAAACAAGTCCGACTCCCATATAAACAAACAAACAATAAAGTCTGACTCGATTACAAGAATGCGTGCCGACTTTTTGCATTCATTAGCGGCTCATAATCCTTATCTGCTTAGCTAAATTCAATCATGATTAAATAAAACAAACATTACGAGCTGGATTAGGAGTTCAGTAATTAAAGTGGCTGGGAATTGAAGAGCCCATTTTGAAATTTTCTTCATGGCCCCCTTCAGTAATTAAACAAGCCAACCAAAATGTTGGATTATTTAGAGCATTTACATTCCCAATCCCTAAATTTAAGAACGACAAAAACACCACCAAATTTAGTCTATCTTGTATAGGAGAATATTTGAAGTGACATATATGCTACTCCAATCAACCAACCATTTGGGATAGCATTTTTGTAGCATTTAGATATTTTATCATTAACTTCCTAAAATATCCTCACTTTATAAATGATATCCCAACTATGCCACCTTATATGGGTTTCTTCTTTTTTATATATATAAATATATTATTTTTATCAAAAAATAATATAAATATATTACTAATTATGAATGTAAATAAATATAAGTATAGATATGCAACAATTTGATAATTGATTGCAATTATTTTATAATAAAGTGCGTAAAACCCCTATATGGGTCATTGATATGCATTCCTCGAGAGTTCCTGATTTTGAGAAAGCATGGAAGAATTGAAGATGCAAAACACGTTCAAAGACCATAAAGAACCTTTGAAATATATAAATGAGTCATGGTTGATGTCTGATGAAGTATAGAACTTATTTTGTCTCTGTCTAGGTTTACCAGTACCTACATTTAGGTAACAACACTATCAACAAGATCGAGGGATCTCATTCTAAACTGAAGAAGTATTTGTCTTCTTCAATTGGAGGTTTTGTGCAGTCTTTCAACAATATTCATCTTCCTTCTGCAAGGACGAGTCGTTGCCATAAAAGCTGCATTTGAGGATAGCTTAACTAGAGTACCGATTAGGTATAGGACTCCATTGTACAAAGGTTTGATCAATGTAGTGTCTATTTCAAAAAAAAAAAACACTGCCACCATGGAGGTGCTAGATTGATTTGTCCAGTGATGTAGCTTTTGGATTTCTGTGAGGGACAATTTGGTACTCTATTAGGATTTTTTTTGTTGGATTTCTGTTACGGAAAATTTTGTACTCTATTTTTAAATTTTTTGGTACCATGTTTCTTGATGTTTGGGGTGCATAATAATATATTTGAAAAAAAGTGTAAAAATGGGTGACAAATAGAATAATTGTTTTTTAATTGAGGTTTTTATGTAAAGGGGTGCCGGAGAATAAAATTAGGGTTCAAATAATCCCCACCAAAATCGAATCCCCTCATGAATACTTTCATAGTCACACAATATATCTTTGTCTATGTATAGATTCTTGATAGTACAAGGACACATCATCAGTCTTGGATAGAGTAAAAGAGAGACAAACCTGGAACTGTCTTGGTCAAGATTTTGATTAAGATGGTTGCAGTATTTCAAGTAAAAAAACAAAGTGTTGATGATGAGGGAAGTCACTAAGGCAGACCACTCTCTTCTTTTTCAACTTTGATTATAAAATAATGGAAGTCTCTGCGTTTCCTTTAAGAGCATCTAACATCACTATTACCCATTTCTCTCTGAAGTTGCAAACTCAAAAACATTTTCTTGTTAATTTTTCCTTCATGATCTCCATTAAAAGCTAGCGTACGCAGTCCAAAAGTAGAAAATCCTGACCTCCTATTCTTCATCATCCCATCCACACATTCTCTACCATTGATAACTAAGTTAACATCACAGATTTCGAATAACTGAACAAGGTCTTTTGAAATATTCTAATATGTCTTAGAATGGCTAGCCTTCGAGGGATTTGAGAGGAGGACCTGTGCAAAATGCAGAGGTCTGTAAACCAATGCACCCAAAAAATTTGAAAAAATCATAAATGTGTATTATTTAGTATAACAAATCCAACCGTATAATTTTTATTTGAAATAAAAATCAAATATATCGTGATCCAAATATCGAATATTTTAATTTTATATCCAACAGTCAAAAAAAATTTATATTGTTACATTCGTTATATGCTAAATTTTCTCCAATTGTATAGCCGTCTTATACTGGATTCAATAACAACCCAACTTGTTAACATATATCAAAGCAAATTGAGGGTGTGAAGAAAAGGCGAATTACTAAAACCACAAAAAGGCCAAACAAGATACGAAATCACTTGGAGAGAACAGCCAAAGGCAGAGCAATCCTTCAAATCTCCTCACTCACACCTTCCCAAAACTTTATCTCTCGATCTCTCTCTCTATACTTTTTCTACTTTCCTTCACCACTAAGTCTTCTCTCCTCTTCCATGTCTTCTTATTCTCTTAATAAAACAAAAGCAACTCAACAACATTAGCTCTCTCTCTCTTCTTCATCAATGGCAGATGCAAACTATTACACCAAACAACAACTGCCAAACCAAGAAAACCCAAGTAAGTTCTACACTCACTTCCTCTACAAAGCCCTATTAGTCTTAGTTTTCTTTGTTATACTTCAACTTTTCCCTTCTCAAGCCCCTGAATTTCTCAACCAAACTTTCCACACTAGAGGCTGGGAACTTCTTCACCTTCTATTTGTTGGTATCGCCGTCTCTTATGGGTTGTTCAGCCGGCGATATGATGAGACAGAGAAAGAACAGAACAACAATAACCACTCAAAGTTCGATAATGCACAATCAATGGTCTCTAGATTTCTTCAAGTGTCATCTGTTTTTGATGATGAGAACGAAACCCCATCTGCATCTGATGAGAACAAGGTCCATACTTGGAGCAATAAGTATTACAGAAATGAACCCTCCGTTGTTGTTGCTCAAGACAACTCTGTTCTTAGAGAACATCAAGGTTCAAGTTCAAGAATTGGTGAGAAGCCATTGCTTCTGCCTGTTAGAAGCTTGAAATCGCGGGTTTCGGATTCAAATTTTGTTGAATCTAGCAAAGAAAGTAGTGGAAGCTCTAAGTCTCTTAGTAGGTCGGGTTCCAATTCGGGTTCTAAAAGGTTTTCTAGCAGTACAAGCAAACCCAAAATTGAGGAATTAGGAGGATTTGATCGTGCTAATTTGGAGCAAAAATTGTATGATAATGTTGTGCTTCCTTCGCCGATTCCGTGGCGTTCGAGATCAGGGAGGATGGAAGTGAAGGAAGAAGATGATAGTCCTCTTCTTCATAATCCATCCATGGAGGCACATGAAACCAATAGGGTTGAATCCAGATCTCTGAAGCCTCAATCATCGGATCTGTCTCGAACCAATTCCACATCTTCTTCACCAAATATGTCCCCGAAAAAGTTGTCTCCTTCAGCTTCGTTGTCCTCGGAATCACAAGCTAAGAATGCAGAGGGTTTAGGGAGGATCAACAGCTTACATGTCTCTTCTCCATCCCCTCCGCTGCCACCTCCTTCTCCTCCAGTTATTCGCAAATCATCTGCTTTGAGGCCGAGCAATGCAAGTGAGCCCAAATTGATGATCACAGAAGATTTAGAGTTGGAAGTGAAGCCAAGAAGGTCTGTTAATAGTCCACCAATCGCAAAGTCTGTTAGAACCATCCGATCAAGTGATTCACCTATCAAGTCAGGGAGATCAAAGGAATTCGAAGAAAACCTTGAAGGGGTCAATCGCAGCTTCAGGAGATATGCAGAGGAAGAGAGAGAAGAATTCGAGGACATGGTGATGGTGGAGTCCGAAGGAGAATCGGAGAGTGATAATGATGGAAATGAAGCAAGTAGTTATGTTTCAGGTAATGCAGGAAGCTCAAGCAATGAAGAAGGAGAAGAAGGAGCAGCAGTTTCAAGCAATATTAGTGATGGAGGACCAGATGTTAACAAGAAGGCTGATGAATTTATTGCCAAATTCAGAGACCAAATCAGGCTTCAGAGAATAAACTCCATAAGGAGATCCAGTGCAAAGGTTAGTACTAAAAATTCATCAAGGTAAATACTTGAAGATAATGAATTTGGGGTTCGGTATTTTCTTTTCCTTTCCTTTCCTGGTTATGCTTTTGGCATCAAAGGCTTCTCCTTTTTCTTGCCAAATTTGAGATGGTTATACAAATGAAATGGCATGATTAACTTTAAATGTAACCAGCAATTTTGCGTTGTTGGTTATCAAATCGACTTTTGCATTGTTGTAATCGACAAAGATGTGCCTATTCAAAAGCATGTTATACACATGAAGGTAAGCTTGTATATATAGTGGTTTTTAGGATATGAAAAATATCCGTCCTGAAGGTATCCACACA
Source organism: Euonymus europaeus (assembly GCA_963580455.1). Classification (NCBI taxonomy): domain Eukaryota; kingdom Viridiplantae; phylum Streptophyta; class Magnoliopsida; order Celastrales; family Celastraceae; genus Euonymus; species Euonymus europaeus. The sequence goes on along the minus strand of OY756957.1, from coordinate 6,355,065 downwards.
ATCCGTCCCAAATCATACGCGTATATCCCGTTAATTAACGAGTATGGATATTTTAATGGAAGAAATAGCAGGGAGGGTATGTGGACAGATTTGTCAAGATCTAACCTGTCCCGTACCCGTATATCTTATTAATTATATATATTATTTATATTACATATGTTATTACTTACATATATATTATATATTATTTATAAAATTAACATGAAGAAATCACTAAAAAAATCTATAGAAATATATCAGTTGCTTATATTTATTTTTTTATTAAACTTATTTATTTGTTTATTTATTGAATGGATAATATACATAGTCATCAAACTCATGAATTTACATGATTTTGTATATAATTTACTATAATTTATTATTCTCTCAAATAATTAAAGAAATTTATAATTTGTCAATGACTTGGGTTTTAAAATTTTATGTATTTTTTTACAATTGGCGGGGCTGGTAAATAGATGGGTATTCCCCACCCGACGGGTATGGGGATGGAGTAAAAATTAAAATACCCAACGAATATTTTTACTGGTATGGTTAAGAATTTTTGTTGACGGGTATAGAGATGGGTGAAGAGATACTCGCCCCATTGACATCCCTGGTTGTTTTCTTTTGGTCACGCAATAAAGTTTGCTTTGATTTGGTTGAGTGTATATATGACATAGTATATGTTGATATAGAGAGTATTGTTTAAGAATGTCTGAGAGATAAGTATGTATTGTTTGAGAATGATTAAGAGTATATTTGATATAATATAAGCTGTACAAACTTTCAACCAAATAAGGTGAAATTTTTTTTGTGTAAACGAGCCTAACAATCCTAATTTAAGCCCATGTGTCCAAAAGGACAAGGTAGTCCAACAATATCGATACGCAGTTTCTAGCAGCCAAGCCCATAGCAAAAGGATACCCAGATTTGGTTGACAATTGAGTTGGGCCTAACTAATGGCCCTTGCCTCAGCATATCTAGATTTGGTTTACAAATGAGAATATTGAGTTGTTGCTCAGAGCATGCACAACAGATGCTCTTAATAAATTATCTTAATTTAAATAAAAGTATATTTTTTCCATCAATTTACAGGCTCTTAATTTAAGTAAAAGTATTTTTTCATCAATTTATAGTTTCTGAAAGAGAAATACACATCAGTTACTCTAAATTATATTTTAAATCATTTAAATATTGATTTTTACAATCATTTTTTATCGATTTAAACTCAATCTTTTTTTTTTTTTTTTTTTTTTTGCAAGTGAGTCTGCGGTTGAGTGACAATCACTATGCATGCAAGATCGATCCTTTCAATAGATAGTGGATTAAATTTCTCCATCCCCAATTCCTCTGAATCCAAAAAATAAACTCAATCTTCTTCTATTGAGTTAAACTCAACATTTAATGCATATAATTAAATATTAATGACTAATTATTGAATTAATTTGATCCATTGAATCAATATGTCATATTTAATATATCTTGGTCAAGCTTAACCTCTTTGACTCGCCTATAGGCTGTCCAATGCAGCTCACGCACTTCCTTCCCTTCGACATTGAACCTATTGCCTTTAGCAAGCAATTGCTGCCATTGACGGTCGATAAATCGGAAGTCGCAGACTACCAAGGTGTTTCTAATTCATATCGAGTCAATCTCAAGTGGATCAACCCGCGGTACATCGTATGACAGTAATCAAGCTGCTCCTCATCCGATTCTGAGTTGGCCATGGAGATTTACAAGTCCGATTTTCGTTTGGTTACCGAGAGAATGTCAACGAGGAAGAACAAAAAGCGAGTCAAGATTCAAGAGAAAGGAGAGAGACAATGAATCTTTTAATCAAAAAAATGAAATCGAGGGTGAACAGTGTCCCGCACCAGTGTAACACGACACCAGAATTGAGTGAGAAACCTAATAACTGATGTGGACATTTTTTCCAACTAAAAGACAAAAAATTCACTCTAAATTTAGACTGCACTATAGATTTACGCATCTATTGTGGATGGTCTCATACTGCACATCCACTAAGCGGGTGATGCCTGTGCTGCTCGGCACTACGGGCCCATGGGCTCATGAATTAATGAATTTTATCGTCCCTATCCTTAACTGGTCCAGACTCGTTCGGGAATAGGCAGAGACAGATATTGCTGTTTTAAATCATCCACTGTCTGCTCCACATGGATGATATTTTGTAATCTTCCCAACATGATAATAATTGATAAATGAGAAAAACCAACAGCCACAAATGTTATTCTGGTTGCTCGAGTCACCTCATCATAATTGCATCATATAAGTATAAATAAAGCAAACCTAACAAAAATAATTGAATTGTCAAAGCATTAAAATCGAACACAAACAAATTGTTAGTGGGAGTATTATCCACTTTGGATCTTAGACTTGCACGATTTTATCCACTTTGTCTCATTAACTTCAAGATGTGGGACATTTTATCTCAACATTGACCCATACATGATTGAGGTACCCCTCACATATAGTCTATAGATAATTCGTCTATAAAGACTATGAAAGGTCCAATAGGCGACCCAAATAGGGAAGGTAAGTAAATTTGATATCAGGTTGATCCTGCCCTGATATCATATAAGAAATTTCAACCCAAATAACTTGTAGATATTTTGTCTGCCTCAAAAGGATCCTTTACAATTGACAGATATTGGATCTTAACCAGGTTAATTACACTTTTAATCATTGAAAGAGTTATTATTTTTCGTTTTCGTCACTAAATGTTCAAACGTTACATATCGGTCACTTAAAATTTCAATTTGTTCAAATATGATAACTTTGTTATTCCAATTTGATAAACCAAAGTGACTGGTCTGAAACAAATTAAAACTTTAGATTATTGATTTGCAATTTTAAACATTTAATGACCAAAATGAAAAATGACAAATCTTTTAATGAATAAAAATGTATTTAAGCCGATCTTAGCAAATCGAGTTGCAGTATGATCAAACTCAGAATATAATACAAACAAAGATAGATTCACAGAAATTAGAGTCTTAACAATTTTTAAATCCCACATCGGTGGGTTTATATTAAAAGTTCAACTTCATACACTTGAAATTTTTTTAATAACTAAATTTAGATATATCTTTAATCCATTGTGTGCCAATACCTCAAATATCGTTTGGATCAACTTTTCCCTCACCCCTTCTTCTAATACTCCAACCTTTCTCCGAATTATGACAACAATTAAAGTCAAACCATTTGATTGGGAGATATTAGAATACGTGGATTTCCTCTACTTAGTTAACATAAACGATTTACATCTTGTTAGTCTCCAATAAGTTCAGGCACTGAATAAAGATTACTACTCTTACTATTTACTAATACTAAAACTATAACTACAAGTCGAGCTTAATACGACGACGAATTTGCCATTCTAAAACATTGAGGGGTCGTCAAATACTGCAAAACAAGCAAGACCCACCAAATCTCGTTGCAACAACCAGATCTTAGACCAAAGACTTTCAAACAGAAAATAAATGGTACAACCGTTTTTCTGTCCCCCTTAAATCCGTACACACTCCCAACCAAGTCTCAGCTTGGGATGTTGATTGTACTTCGGATGACTGAAATGCCCTCAACAAACTATTTATGATCTGGGCCGAAGTGCGTCGAAGGGACTGTGGGGAACGGGAACAGATGAGGCCCATGGGCCGATGGGTAAGTTGGTTCTATGGTGGGGCCGTGGATCAGCGGATGAGGAGGGTGGGACCGCCACACGCTCACATGAGGGGCACATGGTTAGTGTGGTGGGAGGCGTCATCTGCATGTAGAACTGTGGGGAGAGTTTCAGTGCTCTCAGCTCCTGTACTTCTTTTTGCAACCGCCTGTTCTCCTCCGTTAGATTCTCGCAGCATCGCTTCAAGAACTCACAATCAACCTCTGTTTGCTTCAACTTAGTCCTGCAAAATGATGTCATCACCCAACCACGTCATCAGCAACCAAAACAACATTAATCTACCAGAAATACCCTTCAAAAATACCAAGAATATCTCACCTTGCCCTTCTGTTCTGAAACCAGACCTCAACTTGTCTAGGCCTCAGCCCCAGCTGCTTAGCCAATGCTTGTTTTTGCTTCTGCCCAGCCAACTATATGTGTCAGTAAAAATACCATTATACCCCCTTGGAGTCATCCAAATTCCAAATAAGATTTCTCTTTCATGTTTGGCTCCCGAGAAAGAAGAAAACAAAGAAAGTTTTGAACTTACTGGATTGAGGGTGTTATGTTCTTTGAAGCTCTCTTCGAGAATAGCTGACTGATCTTTAGACAGCCTGAGCTTCTTCCTCGAGGTTTCGCCATCTTCCTCATCGCTGATTACCCGAGAACAATCTGGCTCGATTTCGAGATCCTCCGATCCATTCGCTTCTCTCTCGCATCTCTTTCCGCTTATACTCGAAATAGTGCTGTTGGGAGACGAAACTCCGGCTTCCTCCTCGCAATCGGCAATAGAAGGTAGCCGGTTCACGTCGATTCCCCGGAGAAACGATCGGGTATCGGCCCGACATGAATCGGAGTTTCTGTCTGCAGCGTGTGAATGCATGGTTTAGACAAAAAGAAATGGTGGTTCAAGACAAAAGAATTAAAAAATTGAAAAGAGTGCGGATTTTAAAAGAGTGAAAAAGGTAAGAAAAAATAAGGCGTGATTGAAAAAGAGAGAAGATTTTAGTGAAAATTTGCTTTAAAGAGTGTTTCTCGGGAAAATAAAGGAAATGAAAATCCAGATCTGAAACAACCAAAGGCATGTAGATCTAAGCACTTGATACATACCTGATGAAGGAAAAGTGTCGCTCCAAGACGGTCTGGAGGAAGAAACAGAGGATTGGAACAAAGGAGGATTGAGATTCAACTTCAGAGAGTGCAGATTCTGAGGAAATCCCAAGCAGAGACTCAATCCCAGATCGTCTTTCTCAACCATCATTCCTTCCTCACAAATTTCTTCAAAGAAATAGAGAAACACTTGAAAAGGTGTGGTTCTGGTTTCTAGAGAGAGAAGATGGAGAGGGTTTTTTGAGAGAGAAAATAGTTGAAAGTTGTGGATGGATTCGGGTTGTGTGGGTGGCGGGTTATATAGAAAGGAAGAGAGCAATGGGTAGTGGGCAATGATGCATGGTATCAGGAGCCCCAATTATTTCAATCATAGCCACTGCCTCCTTAATAATTATTGTTTCCCCTCCTTTTCCTCACTTTGTTTTTTTTACTACCGTAAATAGCAACTTCAAAGGAAGGTGTATGGGGTGTTAAAATAAATAGTCTAAAATATGGACACTAAAAAAATAAAAATAGAAGGCGGGGCTATTTGCACACTTTCTCAATCTAAAACACCCCATGAAACACGATAATTTTTGTCATTTTGGCCACTCTCTAAAACAAACAATTCTAACTAATTCTTCTCCAAACCCTCCTCCTCATGGGAGGCTTGCTGTAAAAGTAAAGGGGAGTCATTGAATATCTAAGGTGTGTCAAATAGCCTCCACCTACAAAAATTGATTTATATAGGATTTTGGGCGGAGTCTATTTGAGACATATCATCCCTCTTAAAAATATTTCCTTACATTTATACCCATCTCTCACCCTCTTCAAAAAGTGCTAAGATTCCACCCTCCAAGGTGCTATTTTAACTCCTCATTTAGTACTCCCTTTAAAGTAATGATTTTTTAGTTTAAGATGTTATTTTGATAGTTAGGATCATATGACACCTCATTTATTATTTTCATTGGAGTTGCTCTAAGGACCGTGAATTCAGTCAACATTATAACTCTATCACTGTTTGACAGGATATAGAACTCTGGATCAACTGCCTTTTTCATCTCTTTGATCAACCCATAAGAAAATGAATTACAAATAATTAGTTCGGTTTAGGACTTACTTGACATTAATAAAATTGGTGTTGGGAGGGGCAGGAGTTCATAAACCCTCTCAACCCTTATTTGACAAAAATTATGGGTAGGATTTGAATCCCTTCAAATATTTTCCAACGCTATAAATCTGAACCCCTCAAAAGTAGGAGTTCGTGAACCTTTTCAACCCTCATTTGACAAAAATTATGGGTGGAATTTGAACCACTTTTAATATTTTTGAACGCTTCAAATCTGAACCCCTCAAAAGAACCAATCATTTTGAGGGGTTAAGGGATGTTCACTCTTTAATAAGGACATTATAATGATTTTTTCATAAAATTTTTAGTCAACTCCTTTAAATCCTACTAATTTCCCAAACAAGAGTTTATACTAAAAAAACCCCAACCCTACCAGCTTCACATCTCCCAACAATGTACATAAAAATGCATCTAAAATAGGAATTAATCTAACAAATCAAATTTGGATTCCCCAAGATATGTCACAACCAACCCAACCATTGCTATCCATTTTTAAAAAAAGCTCCAAATATAATGATTTTGGAGATCATATACAATCGTCTAGGATTGTGGTTGGAATCTGGACCATTTGTCTAAACTAATGGAGTTACTTATCATGGGAAAAAAACAAACAAACAAATACCAGAAATGAAAATTGAAATAATCCAGTCATGTCAAAAACATAGAATGTTAGGCGATTGCTTAATCTCCCAATTTGCCAACCCTACGCACCCCAAATTAATGCAAATAGATCCCACTTAATTTAATTCGGTCACATGAGACAGTACCTTGAGCATTCCACATAGCATCTGAAAGGATCCGGTTTGGCACTGGTCCTCCAACTTATTCACAATTTGTTGTATTATTTTTTTTTTAAAAAAATGTGTAGTATGGGATATATTTTTTATTCAAATTAAAAGTCAATTTCAACACAAAAATAGATATAAAAATTATAGACTATCAGATATAAACTCGAACCATTCGATTTTTGATTTGCAATGAATTTGATTTTTATTTAAAATAAAAAAATGTTAAATTCATCATGCCCAATAATAAAACTATACATTTGGATTTAGTTTGAAAAAACAAATCAATTCCATTTGATTCACCAAAATGGTGCACTGCTTCTACCCGAATCTCACCTAAAAACACCTCACATTCCCTCAACTACACACCACGGCTGTGATCACACATTCAAACACTAAAATCAACACCTGAGATCATTGAATCTATATTTTCGTTGGTTCATTATTTACCTAATATCTCCATTTTAAAAAGATAGTCTTATTTTTTTCTATTAAAAAAATATAATTAATAGTGTGAAAAAATTAAATTTTGTTTGTGAATTTCCTAATATACCATCAATTATTTTTTGAAGCCCAAATCATCATATAAGATGAAAATTTTATAAAATAACGAAACATATCAAAATAGAAATCTTTTAGAAATTTAATTAATTAATTATATTTTAAAACAGATAAATATAAAAAAATATAATTATCTTTATGATACCCAGGAAATATTATGTATATATTGAAAGGACCAAAGCCATTAAGCTGAACAACTATCAAATCATGAATGGATGGATGGTTATGATTGGGAAGCTGACAGATCAATTTTATAAAATTGATATCATTGTGGGTCCCGGAGGGCAAAGGGAGACAACCCTCCGTTCTTCTATTATCTGTTCGGACTTCGGAAAAATGAAAAGGAAAAAAAAACATTTCCCAACCGATGGCTCGAGGGGCTTGCGACACAAATGGGTCCGACTCGGATACAGGAGAGGCCCAGTGATTAATACACCAATTAGGGGCAACAACTTTTAAAAAAAAAAATTAGAAAATGATAAACATGCTATGTATATCATAACGATTTCAAAAATATATTTTTTATTCGAAACAAAAAACAAAATCATCGTGAAAAATTTGTGACAATTTTAAACCGTCTGATCTAAAATCTACACATTCAATTTTAAATCACTATGATTTTGATTTTTGTTTCATACAAATAAATATTTTCAGGATTGTTATGATATATATTACATATTTATCATTTTTTAGAATTTTTTGATGCTCCAGACTGGGGCACTTGACTGGTCAGTGGTTTTAAGTCATTGGCCCTACCCCAATCCGTCCAAATCACTGGCAAAGACAGCAATAAAAATCAATTGTTTGATTTTTATTTATTTTTTTTGATAAATTAGGACATTTTATTTGATACGAGTCTAAAGTCGAATCGTCGGATTTACACAAAATTTTTATCTAATGACACCATAAGTTTAGACAAAATTCAACATACGATCACATAAATATTACTCTCTGACATATATTAAATTTATGACTTCCTGAATCTATATTATTCGATCCCATCGAAAATCACCATTATCCTATTACCATATAATACACGGTGGTCCGTGAACTTGAATATTGTGGAGATTTGTGCGACGGAGTGGTGCCATTTGTTGGTTCGTAGATAAAACACACGCATACCTCTCCGACACTTATTTGGAAGAAAAATGATAAAGGAGTAAAAAGAAAAAGTTAAATTAGCCCAAATCCACGTGTGTGTCATGTAGGTCAGAAGATATGTCCAATAATGTCAATTTATTCATTTATTTTTAATGCACATTTTTTTAATTTTTTATAAATGAAATTTTAAAACGTTTTATATATAAAAAATGCATGTTAGATTTCGAAAAAAAATTACATATTTAAACTCAACCAGTAAAACTATTTCTAACAAGATCCATTGTAGATAGTTTTTATTGCATTTTTTAAATTACATTGTTTTTAAATACAATATAATTCATACACTCCATCCATCTCATAACAATATTCTTACTTCTATTTTCACACAGATTAAGAAAATTTAATTAATGCAGTGAGAAAATTAAATTTACTTGCATAATTTCTAATATACCCTCCCTCCATTTGTTCTACAAAGTTAGTTTTACTACTTTTTCAAACATATTAATAAAATCTAACTGATGCAGTGAGAAAATTAAATTTTACTTGTATAATTGTTAATATATCATTAATTAATGAATATTTTTTTAACTCAAATAGTCATAGAAAGAGGAAAATGTTTATAAGATAACGAAACACATCAAATAGAAGTCTTTTAGGAATTTAATTAATTAACTAGATTCTAAAAAATGAAACTAAACTATAATCTGGGACAAATAAATTTAGAAAGTAGTAGTATATTTACGTAACGAAGGGAGTATATGATATGTAGATTGTATATTCGAGTTTATGGTATTATTCTAATTAATTATTAGACCATTAGGGTTTAGCAAATTCATTTTCCTTAGGATTTAACACCTATTGTTTAGGTTACAACGTGAAAATTTGATACACGAGTCTATTAGGGTTTAGCGAATCCGTTCCCCTTAGGGTTTAACACTTTTTTGTTTAGGTTGCAACATGAAAATTTAATACACGAGCCCGTTAGGATTTAGTAAATGTGTTCCCATTAGGATTTAAACACGTATTGTTTAAATATGAGCTATTTTTACCCATTAATATATCACTAAAAAATTATTGTCTTTAAAAAAAATATAATTGAAATTGACTGAATAAAACCTATTTATGATGAATATTGATGGAAAAATATTTACTTGCTTATTCTGGATATGTAATTTTTTTAAAAAAAATTAATATGTATTTTGAGAACTAAAGTGTTTTGAAATTTCGTTTAAGGGAAACAAAGAAAACTATGTCATTGATCTTTTTTGTCACATCATATGTTTATTTGACATTTTCATGTAGATTTGAGACATTTTGAGCTACTTTGTTGTGCCATTTAAAATGATCCATGATCAATAATGTTAGAGATTCCAATAATTTTCATTCCAAAAATATCCCAATAGCATGTGACACTCATTTATTAGATGCGATGACATCATAACTAAGAGTCCATTGAAATCACATCCAATAAATAAATGATAAAAATTAATGAACTAATTTTATGATCAAAATCACTATATCTTTTATCATTTTAGATTAATGCTTATACAAGGAAATAGAAGCGGAGAGAAGCGGACAAAGCGGAGTGGAGTAAGTTCACGTGGGGAGAGTGGGGGGAACAAGAAAATGAGGGAAAGTCGTGGAAGAAAAAACCTGCCTCTTTTTGTCTCAAACTCACGTGGACATACTTGTCTTGCCGGGAGACACGTGCCTCACACCACCTGCGGGCACACGCTGTCCTCTTTGAATATTCCAAAGAAGGCCCACCCCACCCGCATTGATTTACAACACACACACACAGAGTCGTGCGTGCCATCTCTTTGTCTCTCAACACCCCGACACCTCTTCTTCACAATCATTTGAACTTCTTAAAAAAACAAAAAAATAGTATCTCCTTGCCCTCCTCAGTCCTCACCTGCCACTCTACGGTGTGCATCATTCACTTGGGTCCCACATGCATTTGTTATTATCGTTTTGATGTGTATCCACGTGTGCTCTCACTGCTAGAATTACTAGTTACTACAACGACTAATATTGGATTTTTAAACCCACAAAAAAATCAAATTAAGCATAAATATATGTTGATCAAATTTACGTAAAAAAAGCAGAAGAGAGGTCAAATAATATAGTCCCTTCATCCCGTAAAGATAGTTTTATTTTTTATATTTATTTGTCCCGAATTATAATCTAATTTTTTACATTTTAGAATGTAGTTAATTAATTAAATTTTTAAAAAATCTGTATTTAATGTGTTTCATTATCTTACAAACTTTTTCATCATTCTAAACTATTTGTGCTACAAAAATATACTCCCTTCGTCCAATTTTAATTGTCCTTTATTCCTTTTTGGGATGTCCAAAATGCATGTCCATTACAATTAATGAAAGCTATTTTTCTCATTTTATTCTTAACTTAAAAAACTCAACAACCAACTCAATAACTAGGCACATTAATTATCTTTTTATGGTGTCAAAGTATTTGTCATTATAAATAAGGGTATAAACGTCAAATTGAAAGATAATTAAATATTTTCTTAAACTGTGTAAAAAACAGAGGGGACAATTAAAATGGGACGGAGGGAGTATATTCATTAATTAAGGTCATATTAGGGATTATACAAGTAAAAATTAATTTTCTCACTACATTAATTAGATTTTCTTAATCTGTGTGAAAAAAGAAGTAAGATTATTTTTTATAGGACGGAGGGAGTATATTAAACATAAAGTTTATACACTTTGCATAAGAGCAATTGCAATGATGTGTTTTTAGGGAAAATGGATGATGCATGAGAATTAGGGGTGTAAACGAGCCGAGCCGCTCACGAGCGGCTCGGCGTTCGGCTCGAAAAAAGCTCGTTCGTGATCGATTCGATTAATAAACGAGTCGAGCTTGAGCTTGATTTTGAGGCTAGATTTATAAACGAGCCGAGCTTGAGCAACATAAAGCTCGGCTCGTTAAGGCTCGTGAGCTAGCTCGATATAGGCTCGTGAGCTCGGCTCGATAGTAGGCTCGTGAGCTAGCTCGTATTTAAGTCATTTAAGTAACTCATGCTAATGTAACTATATATGTTATATAACACGCTTGTGAATATGTGATAATATAAGTTAACAAGTTATATCCCTAAACCCTAAACATATGTAAAAAATCCTAAAGGACTAAACCCTTATGTTATATAACATAATTCATGATAATATGAGTTATAAGCAAAAACCATAAACTCATTTGATTTAACCTTATGATAATATAAGTTATAACACAATTCATGATAACTTATATTCCCTGAAAACTCTAAAGAACTAAACCCCTATGTTATATAACATAAATCATGATAATATGAGTTATAAGCCAAAACCATAAACTCATTTGATTTAACCTTATGATAATATAAGTTATAACACAATTCATGATAACTTATATTCCCTAAACCTATGATTTAAATTTATGATAATATAAGTTATAACCCTAAAGGACTAAACCCCTATGTTATAATTAAATTATATTATAAGTAATAATTAAAAATATTTATATTTTATAATACTCAGAATAAAATTAATTTTTATTAAATTAAATATTTGTGTGTCTATATATATTATTTTTTATAAATTAAATTAATATATAAAAATACTATATATTTAAGAGAAATGATATATTAGTTAATGTTTCACCTTAAGTCAACAAACTTGTGTAGCTTAGTTGGTCTAAAGACTTACCTTTAGTTGGAGGTCATAGATTCTAATCCAACCAAAAGCAACTTTTTCAGAGTTTTCAAAAAAATAAACGAGCAGCTTATCGAGCTCTATAACGAGCCCGAACTTGAGCAAATAATCAAGTTGTTTATCGAGCTCGGCTCGAGCTCGGCTCGTTTATAGAATAATCGAGCATTTGGCGAGCCGAGCTCGAGCCCTTTGGAATACTAATCGAGCCGAGCTTGAACAAAAATTCTAGCTCGAGTCGAGCTCGAGCTCGAGCTTACCTTATTAGAACCGAGCCGAGCCTGAACATATCAAAGCTCGGCTCGGCTCGGCTCGATTACACCCCTAATGAGAATGTGTGTTTTCATTGATGTGATTGTATTGAAAAATGTGTTTTGCTCATGTGTCTATATTACAAGATGTGTCTTGATGATGCAAATGAGTATGTGACTTTACTTTTTGTAAAAAATGTAGGACTCATTATTAATTGTGCTGTAATTTTGTCGGGGAATAGATAGGATAATGAAATAGTAGATGTTTTGTTAATAGAGAAATAAGAAAATGTATATAGATTTATGTTTTGTTGATGTGACTGTAATATTGATAGAAGTGTTTTGATGATGTAGATGAGTATATAACTTAACTTTTTATGTAATAAAGATGAGATCCATTTAAATGAATGAAAAATTTACCCATTAAAATTTCTGTATTAACCTAGATATCACAAATTCCAAACAAACAAGTGATAATTTCATGGGCAAAGCCAGCCAAAAATTAAACCCTTCTCTTCTTAATTTGACCCTTGTATTGCATTATATCACTAATCAACATGTTTTGAAAATTGGAATACTTCAAGAAAAGAAAAACACAAGTTAATTCTTGTATATATATATAATTCGCAAACAGGAGAAGCAAAACCAATTATTACTCTAGAACTCCAATAATTGCCACATGAAATTGCCACTTTATTGTCTGCTGGCATATGACTAGGGACAGCCCAATAATTGGTCCCAATATCTCCCCCAAAGACTTTCTTTCCCTAGATTAGACTTCGCGCCTTCCATCACTGGAGTTCATTTTTTACTTTTACAATATGAAATGAAACGACACCAATCATGACCTAAACAAAGTCTAACTACTCATGCTGCCTAGCTGCCTAGAAAAACTATGAACAAAATAGGGTTGCTGTTTGAGGAGACTATTACACTAAATAAACTAGTTTGGAGATAAGTGGAATGGTGAATCTTTAGTACGAATGATGATATTGATTATGATAACTATTTTATAAATATGGGAGGTCATAACTTCAATTCTCATCTCCAATAATTTCGATATTATTTTTTTGCATGAGCCAAAAGCTCATGGAAAGCATTTTCCTGTCTAGATTTTGACTCAGTCTCAACCACTTGTCAAAGTAGTGAAAGTTATTTTGGCAAACCTGAGTTTGGATATGGTCATATTGATTGATGGGCGTGCTGAGTCGAGAATTTCTCAATATCCAAAAAAAAGAATATCTCTAGAACTAAATCATATGAATTCGAAAGTTACTTAGTACGATTTTCATCATACCAACATCTTTTGTGGCCATGCGCTTAGTTTTGATCATACTTATCCTTTCATGAATATTTGTCATTGGACACGTGTTAAAAAGACTCATTTAACTAATAGTAGTTAAGGACAATGGTAATGGTGCAATTTTGATGGGCTAGTAAATATGTATTTAAATATTTTTGTTGAAGTGACAGTATTAAAAAATACATTTTTATTAATGTGGATGAATATGTGACTTGACTTTTATAATAAAGACATGACCCAATATTGATTTTGTTGTAAATTTAATGAGGACCATAAAGGAGCAAAAAATTGTTGGTTTGCCTAAAATAGGCGAGAAATAAATGTATATGAATTTGTATTTTACAGATATAGAAAAATATGTGAAATCACTTTTTGTGTAATAGTTATGCGACTCAAAAACAAATTTAATAGACGCATTTGCACCCCATTGTGGTTGCCTTAATAACAAATTATCTTGACCGTTCGTTAATAACACGGGCGATTCGTCGATTGAAGTTGGATAATGTTTTTTTGATGATGGAAGACATGATTTGGGGGGGAGGCGTGCTATGTGATGGGGACCGACAAGATGTCGGGTGTTGATTGTGGTGTTGGTTGCGTGATAGCTGTCCCACGTCTTACCTGTCAATAGTCTCCAAGAATAGGTCTCTCACTGTTTCGCTAACTGACAAAATTGTTATAACGCACTCCATCACACCCCCTCCCGTACGAGGCTCATTTCCCATGTGATCCGCACGTGAACTAGGACCCTTCCTTGGGCCTTCTTTGTATGGAGTTTTTTTCTTCAAAATTTCAATATTTAAATAATTTATTAGAGAAATAATAAGGTTTTTTTTTTCAGATACGACAATAAACGTTATTGTCAATAGTGTGATTAGTTTTGAGAATAATGAGATCACGTTATTGACAATAACGAGATTAATGTTTCTAATTTTTACATTACTCACATTATTAATAGCGTGTAATTTTTTTTTTATCACGCTACTCATAGTTCTTCTCTTCTTTCTCTTTGTTCTTCTCTTCTTTTAAAAAGATATGATCACGCAACTACGAGTAGCATGAAAAAGAAAAAATTACACACGCTGTTAACAATAGCGCTTGTAATGTAAAAATTTGAAACATTGGTCTCGTTATTATCAGTAGCGTGATGTTAATATTCTCAAAGCTAATCATCGCAAAGTTACCACAATGCCCCTCAAGGGGGTTAGATTTTTTTTCTTGGTAATTAAAAATCTATGAGTACAAGTGATAGGTGCCTAATGTGGGATCATAAAGAAGAGAAGATTCATGATTAATTATATTATTGTTAGTGTTAATTGGCGACTTGCGGCTCCGCTGGGACCCGGTCACAATTATCCCTAACAATTACTATGATCAATGATATGTACGAAGGAGTCCTAACATTACGCAGGAGTTTCCATCAAGAATGGAACTAAATCTATTCTAATCAGAAATCGATAACCTAGTAATCCTTAGATATTTGATCAAGCCAACCCAAACCAATGACGCGGAATCGAATCCAGTGTACACCCCTAGGGACCATTGTGCCCATCGTTATTGTCCCTTAAATGAATGTCTTTTATAGTTCAAATGATTTTATGAGCTACTAGCACTGAATGATTATATTTCCTTGCTAACAATGTGCATGCAAAATGATGAATATGAATATGAATATGTATGAGGCACTGCAACATGCTACCTGCAGAGAGTCCAATTGCAATTTATTATGTTATAATTAATTAAGGTTTTCATCAAATACCTTTGGCAACAACTCATATATATATAATCACTTATTGTTACAAATAATTGAATTCTTATTAAACATGCACAAATAGTAATTATAGGGTCGATAATAAGTGGATCCTACGTGCCTCGCCAATATATACACAAGTACACAACACGAAGACAGCGAAGCACAAATAGTAATTATAGGATATATAATAAGTGGATCCTACATGGCCGACCAATCACTATACAACAAAGACAAGGAATCACAAATAATAATAGAAGAATGATAACGTTTGGCATTAAATTAAATTAGGACGAAAAATGTGCCTTAGAATCGGAGAAAATTGTAATGAAATGTATATTTTAAATTATAAAAAACTCAAATTTCATCATATATGAAATGCAATGGTGAAACTTAGGATAAACTCTTCTTTTAAAAAAAAAAGAAGAAGATAGGACGCGTTTTAGGGTTTATAAGAGCAACCACAATCGTTGTTTTTTGCTGGACTAGCAAATCTAAATTTTGGATATCATTTAAATTAAACAAAATTCATATCACACACATAACTCAATATAGTTACATCATCAAAACAAGTCTCTCAATACAGTTACATCAACAAAATAAAAATCTCTAAACATTTTATTCTCTCAATTTTAGTCAAGTCAACCACTTCTATTTTTCATACTATCCTTATCAAATTTACACAAAAATCAAGACTGAATCATACATTTATTACAAAAAATCAAGCCACTATGCGTCAATATCACCAAAACACATATTTCATCATATCAACAAAACAAATCTTTCAATATAATCATCACGAAAAAATATATATTTTCCACACAATTTATCCACAAGCAAAATGCAACCATCCTCTTAATAAAAGGATCCTTCGTGGCTCGCCAATCTCTATACTCCACATGACAAAGACAGCAAAGCACACGTGCACTCTCGGTCAAAATGATATTGTCCTTGCTGGATCCGGTCAATGGTCATACTTGTGAAAAAGTCTCCTTTTCCTTTTTTCAAAAAATAAAATAAAATTGCCTCATCATTTCTTTTGATTAATTAATATAATCATCCCCATTTGTAGTAGTATTTTATTTCTCATTACCCACCATTTCGTCTAACCTTCGGCATGGTCGGTGACCACAAGTACCGACAGCTTCCTAACCGTCCGATGATTAATTAAAAAAACTGTCACCTGTTGTCCCACGGGATTTCCCACACGTGCCATCTCAGCTTTGCATATATATTCGTTTGACGCAGCATTGCAGGGCTCATACCATGTGACCTGCTGAGCTTGCAACCATGTGAGTAACCGTTTTGCAAATCCGATGCTTTAATAAATCTGTATCTCGGTTAATCAAACGCAACTAAATTAACTAATATACTGTGCTGCCCGTGTATTAACTGTACGGTCTACATGAATGTGTTGATTTTCGAATCTTGATCCTAGTTTTGTTGGCAATTATACCCAAAGTTCGATTATTGAGTGCACGTGGGGTAGAAGGGTAGAATCGGAAATTCAGGAACAATGTACCCCTTGGACGGGGATTTTGCTGCCTTAGCGCATGTTTGGCTGGTGGGATTTTGATAGAAAATTTTGGGAATGTGCACATGGCACACTAATCATTTTATAATTGTTAATTGGTTTAAACACATTACCTAATATATGTCATTACAGTTTGATACGATGATACCACCTTCCAACAATATAATAACCCATCCTCAGTTGCATATATCAATAATAATAATAATTATCCTATTATCCGAACTCATCTCTTGTTCGTGGGATCTCCCTAATTGTAATTATCCTAGATCCATACCTCTTAGGACAAATTTCGAGCGATTGATAGATCACTTTGTAGCATTTAATATGACAATTATATTCCTCCACATACATAGAAAATCTGAGGAAGACCCACATCTATTGATGATTTTAATTTGAATATTAGTTATGATGATTAGGGCAGCTAATTAGCAGTTGGCTTAATAGAAAACATGAGTGGCCAAGTGTGATTAAATAATTAGTTGTATGTCACCTACGTACTTGGAAGAATAAACTCCATTTGGGTATGAACGTGGTCTACTTGCTTTATTTTATTAGCAGACACACTTCGATCCAAGTCATAGGCAACCCCTGTTGATTTCTTTATCCATTTCCCTTCCTATTAATTCCCATGAGAATCTAACCAGGAGAAAACATACTTAGGCCCACTCAAAGTGCGTGCAAATGGTTTCTAAGTTAGCCCATGGATCATTCAAAAAAAAAAAGTTAGCCCATGGACTAGCATAACCGTACTGCTCAATTTCCTACACTGAGGCCCAATTGGGCCTACTATTAGATTTCTCAAACTTACAAACTCAATAGAAGTTCTGCTTTACCAATGCCTTTGCCTCCGTAAGTCTTAAATACATGCAACCAACATGGCTAAGTAACCTCCGAAAGTAGAGCTCCGATGCTCGCCCATCTTGCAGACCACAGTCCCCACAGATCTCCCTCGGTGAAACGCCTAAGCAATACACACACATAATATATACAAGAATGGTACTAGGTGGGATCCCGCGTGAGGCATTGGTGCGGGACAATTTCTGGACGGTTTTTTATATAAAAAAATAATAATCTGGACAATTCCTGTTTTCTCCATCCCTCTCTCTTTGCCCGATTACATCTCTCTCTGAAAACTAAACACCACACCTCTCGATCTCTCTGCCGGGGAATCCGCTTCATATGAAGGAAGTCAAAGAGTAAGAATCAAAAGAGAAAGATGCATCTGCACCCGAATCACCTAAAGCAGAAGTCTTCATCCGATGACGCCACTTGTTGCCGTTGATGGCCGTTGCAACAAAACTGGTGCCGGTCATGCTTCAAAGTGGAACAAAACAGATTGGTTTGCATTTCTATGAGTCGATAGGAGAGCTCAAAGGTCGCAAAAGTCGTTTCTCTGCCCAGCCTCACAACCCGATCTACCTTGCTCTCAATCTCTTTGCAACTTGGGCGAACTTAGGGAAATTTCTGGCCTTGCATGTTCAAATTGAAGGGGAGTGTTGTTGAAGCTTTTAGTCATCTGTTTGATCCATGACTTTAGATGCTATTATTGTCTTGTGGTCCCCTGATTTGGTTTACCTTTCTTGATTTTCCATGCAATTGTGTTCTTATTTCGTGATTTTGGATGTTATTGTGTTTCTATGGTCCCCTGATTCTGACTTTTATTGTTTTCAAAATGGACCCTTGTTTGCCTAACTCATCCTCACCCCCAAAACCGCCTTCTATACCAGCACTTGCACCTGTTCAGGTAGCTTGTGATTGTTGTGCTGATGGACCCCATAATCTGATGAATGATGAAGATTTAGATGAATTTTTGGATGATTACATGCGGGGCTTAGAGGAGGAGGGGTTGATACCAACTCATGAAGATGTTGTGGAGGAAGGGGATGGGTCTGATGGGAGTGATAGGTCTGATGGAAGTGGGAGTGATGGGTCTGATGATGCAGATGAGAGTGATATAGTGAGTGAAGATGGGGCAGTGAGTGAAGATAATGAACATTCCAGTCTTGGAACTGACGATGATGATCCCGATTTTAGAATGGCTTATGAGTCTGATGAGCTGGATAGTATGGAGGAAGTAGATGATGGTGATTTTGTTAGGGTACGTAAAATTCACAATCCGAAGTTCAACCCTAAGTCAGATATGAAGAACTTCAAGTTTCAATTAGGGATGAAGTTTAATAGCATGGAACAATTTAGGAAAGTTATGAGAGATTATGCTGTCAGTGGGGGATACAAATTACGATTTGTGAAAAATGAGCCTAATAGGTGTCAGGTGAAGTATTGTGTGAAGTGTCCATGGATGGTGTGGTGTTCCAAGATCACTAGTGAGCAAACTTTTCAAGTCAAGACTTTTAACAAAAGGCACAAATGTGGTAGGTCCATGTTTGTAAAGCAAGCAACCTCAAAGTGGTTAGGATCTAATCTAGTGAATAAGATTAGATCTGAACCAAACATTAGTTGTGGGCAGCTACTTGCATATGTGAAGGAGAAATACTCACTGGAGATTACTAGGACTCATGCTTATAGGGCAAAAAAGAAAGCTTTGGAGATTATAGATGGAAAAAATGTGGAGCAATATGCAACACTAAGGAATTATTTGGCTGAATTGTTGAAGACTAATAGAGACTCTACAACTACTATATTGCTGGATAGGAGGACATTGGAGGATCCTCCAATATTTCAAAGGGTTTATGTGTGTATTGATGCATTGAAGAAAGCCTTCCTGGATGGTTGCAGGCCACTCATTGGCCTTGATGGTTGCTTATTGAAGACAATATATGGACAACAATTACTAACTGGAGTGGCTCAAGATGGCAATAATGGCATTATGCCAATTGCTTGGGCAGTGGTAGAGAGAGAGAATACAGATTCATGGCTATGGTTTTTGAGAAAGTTACTTGTAGATATTGGATCAATTGAAGATAGAAGGTGGTCTTTCATATCCGATTGACAGAAGGTACGTACTTCAAGTCTAGTCATTGTTCCATATATTTATGAGTAATAATAACATTTATTAACTGTTTTATGTTTATTTTCTATTCATTTAAGGGGCTGGTTGCAGCACTTCAACAGGTTCAACAAGGTGTTGAACACAGATTTTGTGTTCGACACATATATGCCAATTTTAGTAAACGATGAAGTGGTAAGCAGTTTAGAGAGCAGCTGTGAAAGTGTGCAAGTGCAACAACAATCAAAGAATTTCAAAGAGAAATGCAAGTTATGAAGAACTTAGATGAGGCAACGTGGAAATATCTTGATGACATCACACCTTGCCTATGGACTAGAGCAGCTTTTAGTACACATTCAAAAAATGCAGTTATCGTGAATAACATGTCCGAGAGTTACAACTCCAAGATTCTTCCTTTCAGAGGTAAGCCTATCATTTCCATGCTTGAAGATTTGAAGGACGAGGCAATGGCACGGCATATTAAGATTCGTGCAAAGATGAAAAGGTGTCAGACAAGAGTGACCCCTGTGGTTCATTCGAAGCTGAAAGAGGAAACAGAAAAGAGTACAAAATGGCACGTGCAATGGTCTGGAGATGCTGCTCATTCAGTGTTCCAGGTACATGAATATCCAGTGTCTTAGTTAATGTCTTTAGCGAACTAATGTTTAATTATATATTATTTGTGATTTAGGTGACATGCAGGCCCGATCAGTATGTGGTGGATGTTAAGAACGCAGCTTGTACTTGTAGAGTTTGGGATCTCACAGGGATACCGTGCTGCCATGCCATCGCAGCCATTGGATGGCTACACAAAGACCCGGAAGACTTCGTGCATCCAACATATACCAAGGCAACCATGTTGAGGATCTACCAACATTCTGTGATGCCAACAAGTGGATCTCAATTGTGGCCTCAGGTGAATGGAGATGTGGTGCTTCCTCTAAGGGAAAAGGTGGTTGTTGGTAGACCTAAAAAAAAGAGAAGGCTAGAACATGATGAGCTGAAGACAAAGAAAAAGCTACGACGACGTTATCCAATCGTTCGATGCACAAAATGTGGACAAAATGGGCACAACAAGAGGACTTGTGGTAGAGCAAGGGGACAAGTATTATCTTCTTCATTGATCATTAGATATGTTTATGTTATCCATAATGAAGTGCATAATTTTGGATGCATTCTATTTGTAGCAACATTGTCAAACTAGTGGAGAAGTGGAGACAACTAACACTTTAGGAAATAAAGTGGCTGGTGTGATTGACGGGTGTGGATCAAGTGGAGGCAGTGGTGCACATATAACTCGCACGCGATCAAAAATGGTTGTCAGAAGGTCATCCACCACAACAACTTTGCATGCTGCAACATCAAGTTCTAGATACTCTAGTATCCTCACATCAACTCAATCATCCACAACAAAGCATCCTTGAGTTGCACTTTCTTAAATTTAAGTTATGAGGAAACTTCTCAATGTTCTCTTATTTGCATGAATTTTGGATCTCTGAACTGCCAGTGATTTGCATGAATTTTGGACCTATGAACTGGTAGTTAATTTCCTGTATTTTAGACTATGAACTGGTAGTTGTTTACATGTATTTTTGGATCTTTGAACTTGTAGTTATTTTTCTGTATTTTGGACCTCTGAATTGCAATTTATATGTATGTATTGCAGGTTGTGGTTCAAAGTAGTACTAGGTGACCATTTTGCAACAATTTTAATCTTTGAGTGGTTCATTTGATACTACTTAACCAGTTTTTTGCATGGGAGCTCTATTTGCATGGATTATATACATGTGTAAAGTCATTTTTTATTTTTTAAGCCAATTCCACGTAATCCAACTACCATTCCATATCAGTGGGAAAAACGGTTAGAGATTGGGTCAACATCCACGTCATTATTTTGAGTGCCCGATTAGCTGCCCAATTTGTTGATGAAACAAAAATGCTAAGTCAGTGGCCAACTCGTCTCTTTTTTTCTTTGAGGGGCTGAGTCGTAACAGACCCTATCTTTCGGGGAGCAAATGTGTCATTTACCCGTCAAACTTGCTATTCTTGAGCTAGATGACATGCACTACAAGCAAGCGTAAGCTATGATGAATCCCGAATTATTTCGAGGTGGCCTCGCTCCGATACTCAAGTCAATATGTTAGTTCACAGTTGGGAGGACTTTGTCTCAGAGCTCTCTCAACTTAAGCCAAAAATAGCACAAGCTGTGATTAAGATTTTACCTAATGAGTGAGGTTCTTTTTATAGCAATTGGGGAGTCCTAGTTCTACTAGGAATGATTTGGTGAATTTTGTACTTGGATCGGTGACATGATTATAAATTAAAAAAAACTTTGTTTAATGATTTTTTATTTCTCTCTCCCTGACATTTTCGTTGAAGTCACTTACGGGCAACAAATATTCTTCGTCTGGCGATCATTTGTGACCCAGTTGGTGTCAAAAGTTCTGCAAGGCGACGAGCAACAAAACCTGACCAACCTCGCCTCGTTTAGTCAACCGTAGCAATCAAAATCTGGCTTTAAAACTTGAGGTCACCATGGAAAAAAAATGACCCGATCCGGCCAACGCCGGCGACATCCACCTCCTCCATTAGACTCACCGGACTAAGGTGCATCTAACCCACTTTTTTCCGGTCAAATCAAACACTGGAAGGCCGTGACTCAGTGTTGACCCGCTTTGGACCCATTATTGACCCGATTTGGTTGAATTTGAGTTTAATTTTGATGAATTTTAATTCCATGTCTCTAAACCTCTCCTTGAGTTCCAAAGCTTCTATTTAGTCCCCTTTCTTTTTTTGACCTTTTTCATTTTTATGTTGTGTTTGGAAAGAGATTAGGGGAGGTTTCCTTTGGCTAGATTTCTCGAAACCTTTACCTCAAAGCAAAAATGAAACCCCAAATTTGATGTCTTGGAGAAGTTTTATTCCACAATAAAAATAAAAAGACAAAAATATCATTGTGTCAAACTTAAAAAACTTCGTGAAACTTCTTTTTTAAATCTTTTGCCAACCAAACAAGGTTTCATGACGTCTTATGAAACCTCACCTCCCGAAAACATAGCCTTAAGATTTTGTGTTTGACTATGCTGATGAAGCGGGTTCAACATTAAAAAATATTATGGTCATCGTCAAAACCTTTATCCCAAACAATGTGGGGGTCAACTAGAACTGATTGTAATAATAGGTGACTCAAAAAAGAGTTTCTATGTTGGTCCGCTAGAAGGGGTGGCAATTAACTTGAACCAATGGCCTTCGCAAGATATGTGTTGGGTAAGATGTGTCAGATGCAAACATTTGAATTACAATTCATTTCCTTCTTCTTCTTTTTTACTCCCCTTATTGTGATTACGCTTATCATATAGTACAGTTATTTGGTTACTATTATGGTTAGGAAATTTTCAAAAGTTCTGCCATATTGGAGAACCACAATGGAGTTGTATTATGAGAAAGAAATATAAGTTTTAATGTCATCATCAAGGTAGAAATTAGTCATAGTTTGTCGAGTTCAAATGACAAATGTTACAGTTTGGTGCTTTGTTTTGAGATCAAAATTGGCTCAGTTTATTAGTTGATTGTACTTGATTATTCTTTTGTGTATACCTCAAAACTATACTACTGCCAACATGCATAGATTAAGATCAAGTTGAGTTAGTGGATGTCTACTTTCATGGAATGCCATATGTTAAGGGAGCTGTGGTAGGTTATGTCTTGATTATATTCTGGTGGGGAGTGCAGAGAATGTGGCTCTACAGTAGGGCAAGGGCATACTCCTCTTTAGTAGGAACAGAGCCTTCCACTTTGTGGTAGGATGAGGAATTCCTGAAGGCTTATCTTTCAATTAATTATGATTCTTCGTCTTTTGATGTGTATTCTTCTGCTTGTTTGAAAATTTTGGATTCTGAACGTATATCAAGAAAGTAATCTTATACCTCAGGTCTGCTGGGAAAAAAATTGATCTCCTTAGTTGTTTTGGCTTTGAACTTAGATGAAGATTATTTTGAGAAACTAGGAGATTTGGATGCAGTAGCAGATTTTCTTTTCTGGTTACACTATTCAGGTTCAGCAGCTCATTTATGCTTCTTGTTGTTAATCACCTTATCGCATAGCCTTGTCCAACATGGTCATTATCGCATAGCCTTGTCCACTTCTCCTCTTCGTTTGAGGGTAGTTATGGTTTTTTTTTGGAAGGGAAGTGGTTGGAGTGGTTGTTTGGCGACTTTGGCTTGTTTCTTTTTAAACAAACTTTAAGCAGTTCAAGTCCAAGTGCATTTTTTTTGGTGTTTGCAGACTACATTTAAGCTTGAACTTAGACATTAGGCAACACCTTGCCGTCTTGTAATACCATAAGAAAATATGCTAGTGATAACCTATGTTAAAGTTGTAGTTGCTATTCAATGACACATTATTATATTTCAAATCTGCAAACCATCAGATGTTTTAATGAAGCAGTTAGTGGGTTCATGGTACTCTCCTGAAGCAGTCAAGAAGATAATTATCTTGTATTGTTCCATAATGTCTCTTTGGGGCAATATTTTGAACATAGGAGCTTATATTTCTAGTCTACTGTAGTCTATCTTTTTATTCTTGGCCTAGTCATTTGATAAAAAGTATCCAAGTTTATCTGACAGACACCTCAAAATTGAGGCTTTATCCTTCAATGAAACCCTTCAATCTTGTTTGAAGCAAGCCTAGCAATATTGATTTTAGGCAATGTGGTGTCTTCAGATGAAGAAATATATGGAGCTTCTCCGCAATCAGATTATGAAATGATTACTCTTCTGGCAACTGATATGGTGTCCCAGGGCTTCCTTATATTTCTAGTACCTGAAGTAGCGGATCAGGCTTATGGATGGCTCCTAGCGATGGCAAAGAAGAGCAAAATATGCATTGGGCCTGATGTGCTATTTATGGTTCGTCCTTTATGAGCAATGAGAGTTCTTACTCTGAGTTTTAGCATGATAATGGCCATACAAGCTTAAATTATTTCAATGCCTCTTTCTTCAGGAAAATTGTGTCAATAACTTATATCTCATATCCGTTAGGTTTAAGCCATCAATATAGTTTATAAATAAAAATAAATATTCAAGTCATCTCAATCAATAACATCTTTCTAAGGATTAAATCGTATGTCTTATGTCAAGAGCGCATGTTGGGCTTTGTATAATCGAGTACATAAGTGTTGAGGAATGTTCATGAATATTTGATTTATAATAAATTGAGCAAGTAACCAATGTTACTTGAGTCTTACATTATAGAGCCCATAAGTGTGGCGAAATGTCTGAAATTTATAAGAAGTTGAGCAACTGAATTAACCAACCAAATCGATTTTTGAAAAAAAAAAATTAAGGATGAAAGGTGTCACGTGCCGGCAACAAAAAATCAACGTGAAACAAACGTGTACTCAAATTTTGAAAAGGTGAAGAAGAGATGAAAGAAGAAAATACCAAGTTGGTAAGGCAAGCTAGACAACGACGCTGTGACTACTTGTCAAACAATTTGTGGGTTTAGGAAGAACATTTCACTAAACAAGGTCAAGCAAGACGTGTGAATGACTGCTTTCAGATGAATGAGGACCATCCATGATCCAACTCCATGGGCAATTTCTTTGTGGTCCTCTCCGCGTGTACTTTCACTTGCATGTGGAATTTAATTATTAATTAATCGACTGCTATCTAATTATTAATTAATTTAATTAATAAATCTTTATGCATTGATTTAAATGTGTTCGATTCATATTATTATTAACTTAACGATCCATTGTACATGTGGAGTAAAGATCAAAATTAGCCGATGATTAACCCAAGGTGGGTTGGTCTAATGGTAAGGATAAATATTGAGATGTGTGGTTAGGCATACAGTTCGAGATTCGATTCTTCATTCAATCATAAAAGATATCTTGGGTCACTAGAGTCTTACATGATCTTATCCCAGACTTTGTGAGATTAGTCGAGCTATGCGTAAGACGACTGAGACACCCACGTAAATTAAAAAAAAAAAAATAGCCGATGGTCGACACTGTCAAATATCTCAGAGAATTTTTACAGGGATGTGTCCACGTAAACGATTCCTGTAATAATAAATGTTATGCTTGCAAGAATAATTCTCGACCCTACACGTGTGTCTTTTTTTGTTTTCTTTTCCCTTTTTTTTTTATCGGAGGTGTGTCTTTTTATTGACCATGCCTTTTTGTCTCTCTTTTTTCCTTCATTATGACCATAAATAATTGTTTTTATAAAAATACTTCTATTGTTAAATATGGTTAAAAAAATGGAAATATAATTTCCTCCACAAGGGATATTCAAAATCATGACTAAAATTTGTAACCGGATTTACTTATAATAATATTTCCATTTCTCACATATTAATTTAGTAAATTAAGCTTAATCTAATATCTTCTCAATTGCTGACCTTCTATTACAGTACAGTGTCTATTATGCAAGTAAGCTGCTGAAAGATAGACCATTCCAATAAGAAATGAGTTTGAATCTCTATCCTCAATTCTCCTACTTCAAAAAATAATGTGTGTCACCTAAATTTTTTATTTGTTATTTGAAAAATATTAAAAATCTTGTCCATAAATAGAAAGAGAAGATAAGGCATCGTTACAAATCACCTTTCCTTGGTAGATAATACAAATTATGACATTTATCTTTTTCCATAAAACATAATTTTGATACCTATTTGATCGCTCTCTTATTCTCCTCGCTCTCTTGTACATCTGAAGAAATCAAGAAACTGAGAAGCAGACACCAGCGAAGACCCACTCGGGTCATTTGATCCGGGTCGCATAAAGTTCGAAACTTTCGATTCGGTTGGTATGACGCGGCGGTGTTCGCATTGTAGCCACAACGGGCACAACTCGCGGACATGCCCAAACCGCGGGGTCAAGCTCTTCGGGGTCCGGCTCACTGACGGGTCGATTCGGAAGAGTGCTAGCATGGGCAATCTAAGCCACTATACCGGGTCAACCAGTTCGCTCGCTAATGGATCCAATTCTCCCACCGAGACCCCTGATCACGGCTCCGATGTCCATGGATATACGTCTGAGGATTTCGTTCCCGGGTCTTCAACGAGCCGTGAAAGAAAAAAAGGTACGGTGATTTGTTTCTGGGTATTGTCGTTTGGTTTCAATTTGAGAGTTCTTTGATTGTTTGGCGTGCTGTCACTTCTGAATATGCATGATTTGTGTTGAACATGTGTTGGAAATTTGGCCTTCTCAGTTTTTGAGCAATAATTGCTGCTTGTTTTCCTTGAAATTTAGTACGGGATTGGATTTGAAATTGAAACTGGTATGTTTATTGAAAGAGTCTATTAACTAATCACTGCTTTTACAAACCAAATATCATCATGTGTTGATCGTGAGCTTAGGACTTTTGCCCTCTCTTGATATATAGGTAAGGAAGCTTGTGCCGGTTTCCATTGTTTCATATAGAAGAAGATTTTTTGTTTTGTTTTTGAAGTTAAATTAATTAGGTCATGAGATGAATATAATGGATTATAAAATTTTCATATAGGAATTGTGGTTGGTTGCTGTTGCTACTTGCTAATTGCTTATCTTGGTTTTATTTCTGTTGTATTTGGTCGCTGAGTTGATTTGAGATTGAGGAGAAGATGCTTATTGTTTGTTTGGCTTTAAAAATAAGCGAACATAGCTGGTAGACAAAAATTATCAGCGTAGGCTTTTATGGAATATAAGAGTTTCCAAGGTCTGAAAGCAGTCCTCAAAAGTACATTTCATTTGATGGTGTGTGAAAAGTTATGGCTCCTCAAAGCAGTCCTCAAATTATATAGAATAATTTTTTCTCATGCTATTGCCATCCTGTAGGAAGTGGGAAAAAAAATGAAACAAGATTATGTACACGAGAAAGATAGCTGATAAACAATGTTGCAATGTCATTGCTGACTTTGTGTTGCAATTGAGGTTTATTTATAATTAGGAGTTGGTCAATTTAGTGATTGCTAAGCTTTAATTCTCCATTGCTTGCAGTTCAGTTTCTCTATGGGCTTTAACATGTTGTGCAGGTGTTCCATGGACCGAAGAGGAGCATAGAATGTTTCTACTCGGGCTGCAGCAGCTTGGGAAAGGCGATTGGCGTGGAATTGCACGCAATTATGTCATGTCAAGGACACCTACTCAAGTGGCCAGCCATGCTCAGAAATATTTCATCAGGCAAACAAATTTGTCTAGGAGGAGAAGACGTTCCAGCCTGTTTGATATTGTGCCAGATGAAGTAAGCACCCTGACCCTTCTTGCATTCCATACTTGTATGAATATACCGTACATGAACACCTTTTGTGCTGCATCTCATGCATTTGGTACGCTATATAAGCTTTCCTCCTTTCCAATGGGAGAAACCTCCAATGTCTCTGGTCTCCTATTTCCCAGTTAATTGAAATGAATTACTGACACTGAAGTTTATGTAATGTGGACGTGCCTATCATTCCTTGGATTCTCTCTATTTATTGATATTTGGTTCACTTTAATGATAATTTACTTATTTTCAATTTGAGCAATTTCCTGCATAACTTTCTGGCCGCGCTTTAAGATCTATCAACTATGTCGAGTATTTTTATCCATTGTTGGTTTTTGACAGTCAGTTAGTGATCCTTATCATTTCTTTCTATCACAAATTTGCAGTCAGTTGACACTCCGATGGCATCTCAGGACTTGTACTCTGTCAACCATCCCCTGGCTGAAGGACAAAATGAAAACCCTTTGCCTCCAGTTGCTGCTGCTGCTCCTCCGCCTCCTTTGGATGACGATTGTGAGTCAATGCATTCTACCAATTCAAATGGCGATGATTGGGAACCTGCTATTCCAAAACCAGAAGGCTCACAAGCTGCTTGCCCAGTGATGTATCCTGCTTATTTCTTCCCAGTCTTCCCATATTCAGTTCCATTTTGGCCAGGTTTAAGTGCAGAGCCTCCAAAGAAGGAGACTCATGAGGTGCTGAAGCCAACAGCAGTCCACTCAAAAAGCCCAATCAATGTTGATGAGCTGATTGGCATGTCGAAACTTAGTCTAGGAGAATCTATGGGTAATGCTGTACCGTCCTCTTTATCACTAGAATTGCATGAAGGGTCCTCTAGGCAGTCAGCTTTCCATGCTAGTCCAGCCTCAAATAATTCGGGCGGCAGCCCAATCCATGCAGTTTGAAAGGCTGTTTCTTCTGAGATTAAAAATACGACTTTGGTTACTGTTTATATTAGAGACTAGCATCTGCAGACTGCAGAGTCTTGGTTAGAAGTCGTATATTTGTTTGTGGAATCTTCTTAATAAGGTAGTCTTGTTGTAGGGTACTTTAGTTTGTTTCAGATAGTACAAGTGCAATTTAGACATGCTATCTTCTTAAGGATTGACAGGAGAGTTGTTGCTGTTTGTCATGATGGACTCAATGCCTTTATTCAATTTCTATAAGAAGAGCATGTTTAGTTTGTTTTTCTTGGGTCTTATTTGTTAAATCCCAATTAGAGTAATGCTGATAATATCAAAGTTACCTTAATGAGATTTTGACACGTGTCGTTCCTCTCTCTCTTGGAAGAGGGAGAAACACCTCTGGTAGTATTTTTTAGTACGGATGTTGAATTGATTTAAGCACCAGAGCGTCTCTCAAGCATACGTCCTAAAAACTTGATAGTTTATTAGTCTCTTTTCTATAAAATAAACAAGTAAACTTGATAGTTTATTAGTCTCTTTTCTATAAAATAAACAAGTCTATTGCGAAAGCTAGTCTGATCAACTGATATGTCACCCCGAGACCGTTCAGTTTTGGACGTAATCAAACACTTTTATTGTCTTCTTATTTGTGTTGGATTAGCACACACCATTATAAAAATATAACATTATAATTTACATCTATTTAAGCCACCATATGACATTAATTTATCGTTTTCTTTTTATGGGCCTAGATCGATACAAGTAGGCCGTGGTTGCAGTGCCAAATTGGGCAATGTCAAAGAAATATGGGGTTATGAGTATAAAAACAAAATTGTCTGAACAAGCCCAATGACTGTACGGAAATGTCTGAAACCACATTTAAAAAAAAAAAGATTTAGAAGAAACTTAAAAATTTTATATTTATTTTGGGAAGATCCTTTAGGAATGAGCATGTCATCACACTTTTGCCCCCCCTTCTCAACCATTTTCGAATTTTTCAAATTAACAAGGTTAGATACTTAACGATCACAATGGTCAAATTATCTCTTCTCCATTAAAATTGAGTCTTACCTATATTAAATAAAAGAAGTCACAAACTCAACCATATCTACAGAACACATCTCATAATACAGTCACATTAAAAAAAACACAAATCACTGTACATTATTCATTTCCCATTTTGTTGTAGTCGACAATATTGTTGGCATCCATCCCTTCCCCAACAAAATGGATCCATTTGAATTACACCATAATCAACACTGCATTACACTTCTATTATAAAAAATTAAGTCTCATACTTCATCACAACAACAAAACACGTTTCTTGATATATAACTACACCCATAAAATACAAATCCCTATAAATTATGACGACTACGTTAAAATTGCACCATTTGTGTGTACATATTACACTGGCAATGCAACTTGTCCATATTGTAAACACAGTAACTCCAACTGATGTGGCTCAACCTTATTGAATCAATGAGCCGTCCAACCTTAAAAAACATGTCCATTAATCCTCAAAAGGTAGTGGTTTTGAATCTGTAATGCCACGTACAATCAGATCATAAAAATATCACTGAATTAACAATACTAAACACCCAAAAAAAAAATTGCAATAAATTGTATATTTTTAAATGTCAAAATAGAGATTTCCTAAATATCTTTAAACTATCAAAATATTAATTTATTCAACTTTCTCTCTCCCTTCAAAATATTAATTTTAAATTAAAGTTAGTTAATGGTGTTATTAGAAAAATATTAATATATCACGATGTTGAAATGTGGATGTGATTAAAGTAGTCTTAAAATTTTTTTTTTTTTGAGAAAAAGTAGTCTTAAAATATTAATACCCTAAAATAACTTTTTTTAATTAAAATATGGAAGGCTATAACCCCAATTTTGGGGGACCACCTACTGGAGATGCTCTCAGCAGTCAGTCAGGCCCATAGTTGATAAATACACTCAGAAACAGAGAGGTAATATACCAAAGCCAAACAAAAAAATACACTAGTTGTTAACACACGATAACTTCAGATCTTTTGCTGCTTTTGGCCCACCACACACTGACATAATAGTCTCACCCCTTATTGCACATCTTTTGTCTTTCAATTAGAATACATGAGAGGTGAACTATAAAGGCACCTCACCCCTCCTCTGCCTCAACTCCCTCAGCCATGGAAAAAACTCACATCACTTTCTCTCCGATCAATTGTCCTTCCAATTTAGCAGAATCCGAGGATCGGAGCAAGGGAAAAGCAGAGAGAGAAATTAAGGATGGCGAAAATGGCGGGAAGCATTCGCCGTATCGGGGAGTCCGGAGACGTAGGTGGGGGAAATGGGTGTCTGAAATTAGAGAACCAATGAAGAAATCAAGAATATGGCTAGGAACATTTCCTACGGCTGAAATGGCGGCTCGAGCTCACGACGTGGCTGCTCTGGCTATCAAAGGTCGCTCTGCTTTCCTCAATTTCCCTGAACTGGCTCTGGAGCTTCCTCGTCCGGCTAGTGCTTCTAGGGAAGATATCCAAGCTGCCGCCGCCAAAGCTGCTGCGCTGGATTTCAAGGTAAGCCATGAAGCTCAAGCCGAGCTGATCATTGCTCCTCACTCCCCTGCTTCTACTACTACTACTTCTGATCATGATCATGGCATACAAGAATTGTTAAGCTCATCACCGCCATTATCGAAAAACGACGACGCATTTATCGACTTACCGGATATTTTTAGTGATCAAATTAACGCCTTTTGCGGCTCACAGCCATGGAAATTATCAGAAGCCGAGCCAGATTATGCAGAATTTCAGCATCAGGAGCCTAATTTGTGGGACTACTATTAGATTTTGTTTATAACTTATTTTCTGTATATTTGGATAAAAATACTACCAAATTATAGTCAGTGTGGGTTTTGGTTTACGACAAGGGGGTGTGGTTGCCATTTCTCTCCTCGACATGCACCTTCTGTAGGTACGTGGGTGTCTTTACCTACCTTTCGTGGTGATAATTAAGGACGTTACATATATATAAAAATACTACCAAAAACATGTTGGAATCAACTTATATTGTACGTTCAGCATGTATGTAAATATCAATGTTTAAGAGTGAACACACACATATATATGATTTTTCTCATGTGACTCTAAAATGAGGTCCTAAAATGCGATCTTAAATATAAGTGGTTGGATGATATCATTCTCCTCTTACCCGATCGGAAGCACGGCATCTTATATATATATATATATACTCAATTTTAAATAATATTGATTTTATGATGTCCATGTTCTAGGGATCCGGGGGTTGTGCGGTATGACCCGTGCGGTATGACTGTCCGGTATTACTCCTCAGCCGTTTGATTATTTTAAATAGATCTAACGGCACACAATTGATTAATCAGATCTAGAAAAAAGCAAAGTCAAGTCTTCCTCTTTTCACCTTTCCTAGCAAACTCTTCCAGATCTCTCTCTTCCCATGCTTCTCTCTCTTCTCACTGCTTCTCTCCACATCTTTTATCAGCAAATCGCCACCACAACCCATACCCCTCTCTCTCTCTCTCTCTTATTCTCGCCTTTCCTCGGCAAGTCGTGAGACGAAAGCATGGCTGATTTTATACATGAAACATCGGCTAGATCAAGCAACATCGGCTACAGATCGAGCAAATCCGTTAGACAAAGCATACATAAATCATAGGCGGTGGTGTCACACGAAGCATCAACTTAGTCCGAGCAACATCGTATAGGGATGGATTTAGATGTCAATTTATGTGTAAATTAGTTGGAATAAGCTGTAATTTATGAATTTCAATGATATGGTCTATTTTGTGGCTATTTGACTATCTATTTGCTGGATTTCAATTAGTTTTTTGGACATATTTATTGTCAATTTTTTTTGGAACAATTGATGATTTATAGTGAATTTTTTTGTGGGCACAAATGATGCTTTCAATTTTTTTTCTTGGCACAGATTTGTGTCCATCTTGGCACACATATTTTGTGGCTATTTGACTATCTGTTTGCTGGATTCATTCACTTTTTAGTTGATACAAAAACTGACAAGCTAAAATTACCAAAATAAGGCTCAAGGTACTGCAAATACTGCCTTCATTTCTATCAGCTACTTTCAAACTAGATTTACAATCAAAATTTACAAGAATTCATTCAGTGGCTGCACTTGTTAGTTGATACCATCATTTGCTTCAGCTACTTTCAAACTAGATTTACAATCAAAATTTACAAGAATTCATTCAGTGGCTGCACTTGTTAGTTGATACCAGAACTGGCTTCATATCATGTACATATTTTCAAACTAGAATCAAAATTTACAATAATTCATCCACTAGCTGCACTCCCAATAGCTACAAAAACTGGTTTCATATCCAGTAGCTCAGTTCTAAGTTCTAACAGCTACAAAAATTGTGGGTCTCATCTGGGATCAATATTGCTCCCAACTGCATTTCCATTGCAAGAATCACAAATTGTCCTACATCTAGGCGTTGCTTCATATCCAGGAAGTCTGATATGCAGGGCATCAAATACAGGCAAGGGACAAGGCAGGGCACCATATCTTTGTTGTCCATACGGCTGAGTTGGATAACCATGTTCTACATAAGAATGTACAATATGTTGAGAAGTTGGTATTACCTGCAAAATTAATTCAACAGTTAGAGAAGTTTGTATTAGTAGGAGCATTATAGATGAATCCCAGTCAAAGAATCACCACTTCTTGATCAGGCACTAAATTTAAGTCAAAAGTATGTGGCTCATGTAAAGCAACATTGTCTCCTATATTTGGGCTCGGGCAATCCACCTACAAGTAAACAAAACAGTCAAAAAAAAATTCAATGATAAAAAATGCATTCATTGATGATAAAAAAAATTATGTGTTATATCATTACCGTATTGGATTTAGAAGTTTTTTTCACTTTCTTTTTACGTTTCTCATGTTGCGGTTTCATTCTTCTCCTCCCTTTTTGACCATCCTTTTTCTTCAATCCTTTGATGTTTTCCATTTGCTTGATAACCGTATTTTCGAGCACTTTCTCGGTAACAACTTCCATACCCATTGTAAAATCTTCAAGTTTCTTACTACACTCGTTTATCATTGATTCCATAACAATACGCGAAGATTTATTCATTGAAGCTTGGTATGTTAACCGTAGGAGTTGTGATTGAACTCTTCGAATCCAAATTTTACAATCTTCTTCTTCAATGGGATGGACGTCATCTAACACAATCCGACTCTTGACAACCCTCGTAAGTCTATTACAAATATATTTTTCCGGAATTTTTGTAATATTGAGACGACTAAGCACTCTCAATATATGACAACACAACAAGATTCGGCAGTCTCATCATACAATAGTGCAGCTCCAAAAATCACTATCTGTCTATGGTGGTTATATCCAGTAAACAATCCTAATGGTCTCTTCCCTTCATTAGTACCAAATGTGGTATCAAAAGTGACAACATCACCAAAAGCAACATAATCATCCACCATTTTTGCATCTGCCCAAAATATATTAGTTACTTGATCAACATTGTCAAGTTGTAGAGCATAATAAAATTTAGGATCACTCATATTCTTTTTCTCAAAATAAGAGAAAATGCTACCAAGCTCCCCATGAGCCATATCTCTTTTCCTTCTTGATCTTAAATATGATTTCTGGTCTTCAATAACAAACCCGAGCTTGTCCCTACCACCAGCACTCAAATGCATCATTCACTGTGAGAAATTCCATACCAATCTTAGGAATCCAATGTTCCTCCTCATCGATTGCTGAATGACTATCATCATGAATTCCAATACAAGTTTCCATACTGCAAAGAAGATCAATAGTAGTAGATTGTAAAGTTTAATCCAATAAATTGGCACCTAGAAAATTAAAAGAAAATTAGAGAAATTGTAAAGTTTAATCTCGTCAATTGGTGCCCAGAAAAGTAAAAGAAAATTTGAAAAACACATAAAAAAAATGGACTAACAAAGTCATATAAAATTCCCTAACACATTATACACCCCAACCCAAACTCATCAGCATATAAACCTTGAACATCAAGACACATGTCCATCCCAAGCAAACCCCACAAAAATGCCCAATCGAACAGAGAAAAGCTCACCAAATTGCAAATAAAACACTCCAACATCATCATTCATCAATCTAAACCCGAGAAGCATCAGCTTCCCTCTAAACCCAAAAAAGAAAGACGCCCAATCGAACAGAGACGAGATACAGAGATGAAATAACGTTAAACGTTTCATTACCTTTCAATATGTGGTTAAGAGTGATATGATCCTCGGAGGTTGCAAAGAATGAGGGGAGCGAAGGTTGTGGACGGACGAGTTTCGAAGAAAATTGGTATTCCGCTTGCAAAAATTGTCCCGCGTGAAAGAACCCCAAATTTTGATTTAACCAACCGCGTGCCGTTAGATCTACTTAAAATAATCAAACGACTGAGAAATAATACCGGACAGTCATACCGCACGGGTCATACCGCACAACCCCCAATCCATGTTCTAGAGCAAATGCCGAGGTTGCACAAAATCCAGCATTGCTTCTTCCTTTTTTTTACGCAATTAAAGAAGTCAAAAGATTATATTAATATAAAGTGACATATTATATTTTACCAGCATCCGCAAGAGGAATGTACTACAGCTAGCAATATTTCTACTGGGTTGGCGTACGACTTATTAAAAAATTGTTGAAAAAACTAGCACCGCTAAAACCTAATTAGGAATTATGTAGGTGGCGTCTAAATCACATCCAAAGCACCCTCGAATTATGTATAAGCATATTACTCACAGAAATCACTATTATATATATATATATATATCTGTTTCACTGTTCACTTTTCTATGATGTCCTATCCTATCCCATAAATAAAAATATATGCGCGCGCCCACGTACACACATGTCTTATCCAATTAACCTTAAAGTGAGATTATTGGTACAAGTCAAGTTTATAGCTCAAACATACTGGTATTATTCTTGGCAAATGATCATCATATTAAAGCAGCCACTAAATGGCTAATAAGGACCATAATCGGATTAAGACAGTAATCATACAGGATGTAATTATATATAACTTTCAAGCATAAATTGTTATAAATCGGATATTCGTGACTATTTGAGAGTGTGATATTCTTTCTCATATATGTAATTAAAGAGATTATGGAAAGGTGATTAGATTCTCTATGCTCGACATTTAAACCATTAAAGTGGGTACTTTTGTTGTTTAATTTTATAATAAGTCACAAACAGTACCTGTTTTCCTTTATTGGTGTCTGTCATGTTTCATAAAAATATCTTCCTCGGTATAAAAGTTGAATCATTTGACTTTAATTTTCATTCATCTTGAATTTTTTTCATGCAACAGAGGTGAAATAAATATCTTCCTTACTATTGTGAAGTTGCCAAGTAAAAAAAAAAAATCTTCCTTACTGTTGTATAGTTACTTGACACGTGTGGCTGACATCAGTAGTCACGAATGATTAGCGAAGATTATGCTGTTTGGTGAAGAACACTTGTGATCATCCACTTCCAGTGCAAAGTGTTATAATTTTGGCTCAATCGATCCAATCTATTGACGGTATCATCCGCTGTGGGACCAAGACTCTTATAATTTTGTTTTTTATTAAAAGGGGGGCATGGCATCAAGAGTTGTGAAGATGATCACCATCTCTATAAATCAGACGGTTTGGCTTTTACCAAACCAAAATATGAGACATTATTATACTTTTTTTTACTTGTGGATTTGGTTATGCAAGACTGACAATTTGATTATAATAGTTAAGGTCCTCTCATATGTGGATGCTCTGTTTATTTGACATCTGAAAAGCCCAGTAAGTGACCCAGTTGAGTGGGGGTGGAGGTATTTTAGGATCGAGTTGATAAAATGTTACAATTTGGTCAAATCTAATATATTTAATGTATTATCCATTCTCGACTCAAGATTCACGGTTTTTACGTCTTTAATTAAAAGGGCTCTCAAGTGTTATGAAGATGATCATCCTTATATATAAATCACATGCATGGTTTGGCTTTACAAAATCAATTTGAGATATTTAACACTGGTACCATGCACTTGTGGGTTCAGTTATGCGAGGCCCCAACAACTGGACTATATCGGTTAGGATCCTCTCGCATGTGGGCGCAGTCAGTCCATTGGACATTCGAAAGGCCCAACAAGTGGAGATCTTTTAGGATTGAATCTCCCCTCTAATATCACGCTATAATTCGATCCAATTCAATCCACTTGAGGTAGTGTCCGCTCTGAATCCTAGACTCGCATAATTTTGTCAAATCTATTAAGGGGCCTTTAGTGTTATGATAGACAGTTCATCCTTATAAATCACATAGTCTGATTTTACCAAATTAGTGTAAGACATTTAACACAGAGGAGAGGAGTGGGCTATGAATTAAACGTTCTG
Organism: Euonymus europaeus; assembly: GCA_963580455.1. Lineage (NCBI taxonomy): Eukaryota > Viridiplantae > Streptophyta > Magnoliopsida > Celastrales > Celastraceae > Euonymus > Euonymus europaeus. The sequence goes on along the minus strand of OY756957.1, from coordinate 6,317,672 downwards.
CACAAATATTATTAGACTCAAATTAAGAATTCCATTAAATTTGGCTCAAGTCTGCCTTTACATCTTTGATCTTTCTGAACCTGCTTGTAATACAAGTCTCGACATAAATATCTTGAATGTTTGTGGACCATGCACCTTGATGTTGAGAGCCATTGCTTTCCACTTACTTTTCTTTCTTATATAAAGCAAGAGAACTCATTGTCTTTCTGAAATTTGTCACTTGTGGATCCAAATGACAAGAGATCAAATTAGCTGAATTGGATGAATTCCTAATCAGTTGATATAATATGTTTTGGATTAATAATACGACCAAATCGTGATGGAGGAAGAAATGACATAACGGTAATCCGTGTTGAAAATTTTGGCTTAATTAATTAAAAAAATATTTAAGGAAATTTTAAAAAGATAAATACGTAGTTGATGTGTGTTTTTAGTTGGTAGTATGCATAATCTTTTTCCACTTTTATCCTTTGATTTACTTTTTTTTCCTGTCAAACATGGTAATTATTGCCTTTTGATTTTCGCAAATTCTCTGAGCATTGCTAAATTCTCTTAGACCCTTCATATATTTGTATTCTTTTATGTACATCTAAAATGTGCACCTAACTTTTGGATCCAGTCTTCTTTAAAAAAAAAATTGAAAAAAATATATTTTTATATTATGATTGATTTTACGAATCTAAGGATATATTTTTTGGTCAAAAAAAAAACATGAAAATTGTATGATAATTCTAGACCGTTGGATATAAAACACAAAACATTTTATACATTTTTCAGGTTGAATTTTATTTTATTTTTTTGAATACAAAATATCTATCGTTAGATTTGTAAATCAATCAAATAAAAATATAATTTTTCAAAATTAAAAAATATTTATTTTAGACTTCAAAAATGATCCCAAAATTAAGTACAAATTCAAAATGAGAAAACATATATATATATATATAGGTATTTATTTTGTTTGATTGCAAGAAACACGAGGATATGGATAGGAGCAAAAAATAGAGCATCCCAATTGGTAGGGAGGATGTATTGGCAATTTTGGAAGCCACGTGTCTTGGTCTGAGTTAGCCACGGCAACTTTTTCCTAAAACGATGAGGATGAATTTTTCTTTTTATGAACCCTAAAATAATGATTATATATTGTATGCTTGCTCTTGGCGCATTAAGCTGATAAGGCTTACTTACTAGAGGGGTTCGATCATGAGGAGAGCGACTCGTGTCCTGACCGTGGAGTTGGCTTTATCTTAACTCGGATGGAAAAGATACGTACAGAGTCAATTATCATTTTTTATTACGTGTGAACGTGGGCTCCAAACGCTTAAGTCCACGTTGCGGCTTAATAAAATGTGACGCGGGCCGCCGAAACGTGGGCTCCGAACGCACGCCATGGTGCCCTTGTTGTTATAACCTATTTTGGGATCCAATTTTTTTCTATTTTTTAAAAAATTATAAATGTGTAGTATTCGATTTAACGAGTGGAATGATATTTTTTTTGGTCGAAATGAAATTTAAATTCATTGCGATAGAAATAACAAATGTATGTTTTAAGTTAATATCAAATGGTTTAAAATTATCATGCATGTAACTTTTATGTTGCATCTGATATTTATTCGAACAAAAAATACATTATTGAATTCATTTGGCTGAATACTATATGTTTATTTTTATCTCAAATTGCTACTACAAGGAGAGTTATTGTACTAACATTATAGGAGTCCCTAAGAGTGTCCAAATCCGATCCCCAATCGATGAACCGTGGTTATTTGATTTTTTAGTTTCAATTTTCGATTCATTGTTTTGGATTCGGTTATGAATTTATTTATTTTTTTCAGATTCAGTTATAGGATTTAACCGAATAAACCAAATAAATTTTTTATTTTATATATTAATTATTCAAATAATTAAGACTAAAAAATATAAATTTTAGACACAAATACAATTTTCAATTTCACATTAGGGTTGAAATAGTATTTGTACTCATTCTCCTCCTTCGGCATTTCATCGGCTTAATTCTCCTCAATCCCTCTGCACTTTGTCGGAAGTGTGAAGGCATGTTTTTGTCTTTGATTGTGACTTAGATATTTTCATCTCCTAAATTCTTATCATTTTTTCAATAAGATTATTTTGACTAATTATATAAAAAAAAAACATGTACAGCCACCAACTATACATGAAATCGAAAATCGAATTAAAAAAAGACGATTTTTTATTTGATTATACGACATGTATTTTTCGATTATTAATTATAAAATATCATAATTAAATCAATTCAAATAATTTTGATTTTAATTAAAAATCGAATCGAAAGTGGAATGAAGATCCCTAGGCCCAGCCAGCCGCATTCTAAATTTCTAACTTCAAACTATTCTCATTGTATTCCAAATAATTGCATCCATCAAGCACCACTTGTCATGGTTTGTACCCCTACAAAAGGAATAATATATTTCCATCCCTCAGTATGAGATCCTAAACACGCAAGTACGTACACCACTCAATATTAACATAATTAACGCATAACTTTCTTTATCATAATTAAGCATTTCGAGTTCATAATCAAATTCCCTCTACATTATTTATTATAATTTGAATTTCATGCTTTAGATCTTGATCCCACTTAATTGATTTGTCAATATATATTTGTACTTATATAATATTATATGGAAAATATTGCTAGAATCTTGAGTTCGAAGGAAAACAATACTCGTTTCGTGATTAAAATTAAGATTATGGGTTCGAACCAACGAAGATTAGAATAAGTAAATAGGGAGAAAATTAAAAGAAGAACATGAAAAATAATTTTGCTCCACTCTATTTGAGGTATTGTCGATTTCAAATTTAAGGCTCGCACAGTTTTATTTTTAAAAGACGCTTGAAGTATTATGATATTAGGTCAAGTTCATAGATCACGTCACTTAACTTTCACCGAACTAAAAATGCGACTCTTTTTTTCCCCGACTTATGTAGTTAGATGCCTTGAGTTTCTTCTTTTGGGATTTTTTTATTTTTCTTGGATGTCGACGAGATGCATGAAGGTCTTGACTAAGAGCCCCAAAAAGGAAATGGAATTACTTTTGGAAAAGCAATAGTTGGTCATGATTTTGGAAAATGATAAAAATAAAATAGCACTCCATAACATTCCATTTTCTAAAACGTATAAATATCTATCTTTCTCAAAGTGGAAAAAAGATCAGGTTTCAAGTCTCACTAGATATGTGTACATTATTTTATGTTTGTCAATATATAGTTAATTAGGTCCACGTATATATAATATATTAATATTTATTAAAAATATATCAAAGCTTTATATATAATTATTGAATATTTACCGACCGGTGATAGCCTGGTTGGTCTTTCTACTGTGTAAGGAGTGAAAGATCTTATGTTCGAGTCTCTCTTTCTAACTATCAATTTGAGTGAGATTTATCATCATTATGATGAGAGTTGTAAAAGGGAGAGTACTCTCTCCCTTTGTGTAGTCCAATGACCCATTGAGCCTCGGTATTTGTGTTGAATATTCCCGGTATAAAAAGAAATTATGTAATAATTAATTGGTCTATGTCTATGGGAAACAGAAAGATACCTCACTTTAATTCGCAGTGATCGAATTGAGTCGACATTAATTGTTGAGAGACAATTACACGTAGTTGGGAATGGGGATAAAACTTTTATAGATATATAAAGATATTTAATCTCATACCTATTGTTACATATTTAGCTGTCACGCATACATGCACTCCTATAGTCCTATATTAATATTACGGACAATTACGTGATACCAGCTATTTGACAGCATGATAAAATATGGGCTTTGAGAGTGATTGTGTTGAATTTATATGGTAGTGGATAATCATTACATGTGGATTATCAAATTGTACTATACTATATATGTAAGAGATATTTTCAATATATCCAAACTTATCTAATATATATATATATAAACATTGATCAGGTGTGCTATCCCCCACGAAAATTATATGCAGGATCCTCCTTCATCCAATGGCAGGTGTGTTATAGTGCAGGTGAGGGGCCTGCAGCTGACATCAATCCAATGGCAGGTGTGTTATAGTGCACCTAATTTTACCTGCGGGATATCACACAGAATATGTATCTATATATATATAATTATATAAGAGAGGTAGTAGAAGCGAAACCATCATGATTTATACACTCCTGTCATCAGGAATAAAGCTACAAAGGCAACTACAAAGTCAGCAAGGACTACTGTGTACAGTGAGATCCAAAGATAATGTTGTTTTTTGTGGTTGACATTTGTGTTCCATGACAAGCTAGCTAGCCATCATGATCAATCTGGTCGAGATATTTACGTTCACGGTAGCATGAGCCCTATAGGACCACGTTGCACCACAACCAAATAAGCAATGCATGCTTTAGGGTACTGGACCACGTAAGGTATGTGATGAGGGAGGATATCATTTTTGGGTGCAGGGCGGAGCCGAGATTCGAGACAAATGGGGCAATAAAATTTTGCGAGAGTTTGGGGGCAGCGTTTTTTTTTTTTGGGTTAAATATGATTATAGCTAAAAATACATGTTGGGTCGTAAAAGTTTATGAGTCATGACTTGTAATATACTCATGTGCATAAATATGGCTCAGACCCACTAAATTGGCTCATGAAAATATGGGAAAAAAGAATGGTTGGTTGGGAAAAAAAGAATGGTTGGTTGGGAAAAATATATTTTAAAGGGGACATAGTTATAAAATAATTTATAGTAGATAGATATTTTTAAAAAGAAAATATCAATAATTGTCCCCCTTTCTTTTCACGTGCCTCCGCCCCTGGGGGCTGCTATAGGTGAAAGTGTAAAACTACAGCAACCATCGCTCTATCCAGTTTGGAGACTATTTTTTTAAACAAAAAATTATAATTGTGAAGTATTTATAGCTTATAAACTTAGCTTCTCTCTGCACATCAACTTATATTCTGTCATATATATTATCTACCAAACAAAGTAATAGTGATCCAACAATGTGTTTATTGTTTTAAATGAAAAAAATAAAAATAATCGTGAAAGATATAGAAAATTAATTTTGAGTTTACCTCAAACAATTTAGAATTCTCATTTTTTTGTTGTTGATTTTTTTTAACATTGATTAAAATACAAATTTAATTATTTGGTTTGCTGGCTTGGTTTGTGACCCTACATGGGTTTTTGTCTGCTTCTTTGGGTCCTTGCCCCTGCCCCGCTAAAGAATGGGGATGAGAGATGCGAGGTGGGTAAATTTTGTCACCCCTAACCAGGAATCATGAGAGATGCGAGGTGGGTAAATTTTGCCACCCCTAACCAGGAATCAGCCATCAATGTAGTTTTCATCCATCGTTATTGGCATCCTTTGAAAAGCACTTGTAGCATGTGCCCAACTTTAGGGAACACCAGGGAAATCATTGTATACGTACAGATTTTAATTTTCACTGGGCCACAAATTGCCTGTGAATTGTGATTGCTTAAATGGGTGAAACTTCGGCATTGTTGGGACTTGCCGACTTGGGATAAGCAAAGCCCAGATATAATGGGTAAATATGAGACTTGGAACAACTTCAAGGCCCATATTATGCATGTTGGACTTAGCCCAACATTTAGAACTCGAAGCTGCAAAGAAATGAAGTTAGAGCATCTCTAATGGTGTCCTTTCCAAATTTTTCAACGCAGTCCCATTTTTATTAAAGTAATACACGACTTTCAATACAGTTATATCTACAAAACACATATTTCAATACAATTTTTATCAATTTTTGTTCACAAACACTCTAAATATCAAATATCAACACCATTTCTCTCATACTTTTCTACCATATTTCACTTTTTTCATACAATTTTACACATTTTTCAATACAATTTTTTCAAATTACTTTTCTGCACACTCCAAAATTTACCGGGTCATTTTCAAGTGCCCCATTTTTCAAGTGATATTATTATTTATAAAAACAATGTTGCATAACTTCTACCGTAATGGGAGGTTCAATTTCTATTTGAATCATTAAGATACGTATTTGTCTGCTATGAATCATTAAGATAATTAGTGTCAGCTATATAAATGTATGAGATAATTAACGAGATTACACATGTATTACGGAGACGCCCTATCATATTCCTGGCTTTGGCAAAGGAATTATCTCGACGAGTTTGTGAAATCTACCTATATGTATGTCCAACGTGGAAGAACAAATTGGAAACAAAAGTTTACAATCTATGGCATTTTTTACCGAGCTGTTGTCAAATGTCAAGACGTTCAAAGAAGAAAGGAAACAAAATAATAATAATAATTAATAATAAAATAAACATTTGTCCAAAAGAAAGGCACATTTTGATTGTAAAATAATAAGCATTGGTGATAATATTGTAATATCTCACAATAATTTAAATCTGGAGATGTGATAGGATTTCATGATTTCAATAACCCATCCCAAATAAAAGAAAGGCCTAGCTGACGTGGCACTCCAGATAATTCCCGCCCTTTCCAATCAAAATCACGTCAGGACTCCGGAATCGGTTCGAGGTCCCTGCGGTTTCCTGCAGAGCCATTGGATATATTTGAGAGCTATGGGATTCATGCTTTTTGAATTCGAAAAAACAGATCCAACGGCTTGTAGGGATCATCTACGGTTTTCACTGCGGGCCCCCATTCGCTCCGCGGATGACCTTGAGCAAATCACGTGGACCCCATCGTCACCAGAATAGGCTCTTAATCTGTCGCCACGTACACAACCCTGCCTCCCTCCCCTCCCAAAGACCCGCCATTTGCCCTCTCTCTTTAAAATCTTTCAATGCGAACTAAATACTCGCTCTCTCTCTCTCTCTCAGTCTGCCTCTGCCTGCAAAACCCTAGCTATCCCCTACAATCTCCTTCACCATGCTCTCGCACTCGTACACCGTCGATTCCCTCTCCAAATCCCAAGACCTCGCCGCCGCAATCATCGCCGCCTCCACCCCTGCTCATATCATCTCCACCTGCGCCTCCATCGAATCGTTTCTGCATTCACACACACCCGATCAGTCTCGTCACTTCTTTTCCCTGACCTTCCCTACACTTATCTGCAAGCTCTACGGCTTCGATGAAGCCACGTCAGCTTCCGGCGGTCCCCACCAGTCCCAGGGCTGGATCGACACTGTCCTCCACCACAACGATTCTGATCTCGCCGCCAAGGTTTTCTTTCTTCTTGCTCCGAACGGCGTCTTATTCAATGCAATCTCTGCCGTTGATCGTCTGTCCCTTGTCCGATACGTTTTCCCAATCGAACGGTTGCCGGAATGGTCTCGCTACATGCTCTCCAGCGATAAGGACTGCGGCCTTTTATCTGACCTGTGTCCTCTTTTCAAAGGTAGAGTGAAAGTGGACTCAATTAAGGGCTCTTTTTGTCAAATTCAGTTAAACGTTTTTGAATATTACATGTTCTGGTTCGCGTACTACCCTATTTGTAGAGGTGATGGTGAGAATTTGAATAAAGAATCAACGAAGAGAAGAAAAAGATTCAGGTTAGAGAGATGGACGGATTCGATTCCAGGTTTTTCAAGCATTAGACGAGAATCAGACAAAAAAATGGAGTGTGATTTGTATGCACGGCTTTTATATGCCTATATGCATGCTTTTGTGCCTGTATATGATTTAAGTGCACTCCAACCTTACCGTAGTTCACATTTGCACTTCGATTTTGGATATGATGGTTCTATCATCTTGAAAGCGGAATTTGTCATCAATACGCTAATCAATTATTGGCTGGTGGATAATGATTTCTCACCGTTGCCAAAGAATGCGTGCAAATCAACAGCCATTTTGGTTCAATTGCAATCGGTGTTGGGTGAGACCCCACCAACTTCTGGACTGGGTGAAGTGGTGAACTTGTTTGTGAAGTACTTGAATATGAGTGCTGCTATTGCTGTGTCTAACGGTTGTGAGATTGTTGATTTTACTAGATGGAGGGTTTCAAGTTCATCGGATAACGTGAGAGATGTTGGGTCTGTAGCTAATGCACTGCAGGTTGTTAGTTCTTGGAATTCTTGGTTACAAAGGCCGTTGTATAGGTACATATTGAGGACATTCTTGTTTTGTCCGTTGGGAGCTTCAATCAAGAATGTGTCTCAGGTTTTTTCAGTCTGGACCACTTATATGCAGCCTTGGATGATTCAGCCCAATGAATTTGCAGAGCTTGATGCTATTGTAGATGGATCAGGGAAGAATGTGAGCAAGGAGGAAAGTCAGCCTCAGGCAACTGGTTATTCACCGTCTTGGAAGGGCTATGTTTTGTGTAACTATTTGTATTACAGCTCCTTGGTTATGCATTTCATTGGTTTTGCACACAAGTTTCTTCACACTGATCCTGAAGTGATAGTCCAAATGGTATCAAAGGTTTGTGTCTTGTTCATTTCAAATCTACTTTATCTAAGTATCTTTTGTTGCGCATGATTTTTCATTTTTTTTTTTGTGAATTCTTAGTGCACTTTGTTGCTAGATCTTTTAACAGCAAGCCTTGCAACCGAAGTGTCATTGCATCTATTCATCTGAACTCATATTTCCCAATCCCAAGCCACTTTTGGCTATATAGTCTTGCATCATGAATAATGAATTATTTGTTTGGTGCATGGCCGTTCTTTCCTAATAGATATAATAATTTTTTCCAAACGAATAAAATGTATGTTCAGGTTTTTATAGATACGTATCCTTGGTTAGTTTTATATAGGATGACAATGTATTTGATGCAGCTGTGAAGCTGTTGTTATTACATCATAGAGAAGACCTTTGCAAGGGTCAAGGCTTCAACTGATACACGCAAATTTTTGTTATAGGGAAAGTTAGGATCCTTGCGCACTCTCGAGGAATTTAAACCTATCATGTATATTTGGAAGGTAATATGAGTTTTTGGGAAGGTTGGACCTAGAATTGTTATCAAACTTTAAGGCCGAGCTTCTAATATGAATCAAGGACAAACAAGCTTCATGACCAAGTTGGTCATGACTTTTCCTATTTTTATTGGATGGAGTATTTTGTACTGGACCTTTTGAATGTAACTAATGTGTCATTTATTTATTTATTCTTTGGACTTGTTATGGACTACGAATTGCTATTAAATACTCAGTTTTCAGTTTGGTACTCAGTTCTGAAGTATGTCTTGTTTGGATTTCATAATTTGATTCAAGATTTAAATTCTTCTAGTTGAGAAAAATAAGTTTTGGGTCCTATGCAGTCAATCATTCCTACAAAATGCTTTTGATAATTTTGCCCCCTATGAAACCTATGATTATCGTTGTTAGTGTCTTAGTGAAAGCTTGTGTAGTTGTATGACCCCGAGCGAGTGGAACAATTTCATTATCATATACTTTTCGTACCATTCTCTAGACTTTTGTATTCATTTTTATATGTAGTCATACGTAGCATTCTTCTCGTGTGGCAACAATTACTTATCTTTTGAAACTTCCACTGCCATATAACGACTTTATTTTTACCTTTGTTATGATATATCTATTTTGTTTGTTTTTGTTGAAGGACAGTTTTCATGCACCTCTTATCTTTTTTAATAGGTGTTTTTAGATGCTGGCCGAAATTTAAATTTATTAGATGCTTTCTTCATTTCTTGTCCCTTTCTTTTAAAGGTTTTTTTTTTGGAATGAGCTGTAGTGGTTTGGTAGAAATTAACAACCTTAAATAGTTAAATACCTCCAATTATTGACTGATGGAAATTGGATGCTTTATCAAGCTGGCTGAAATAGATCTATCTAATGATTAGTTCAAATTCTGGAATCAACCATATTAATTTGCTTAGACCTGGATTTGCTATTAGGCTCCCGTCTCAGCTTTACTTTGATTGCTGGATTTATTATATTAGCTCAGGTTTTTCCCTGCTTATGCCTCTTGTATGTAGAGATGCATGCACAGCACCGAATTATGCCTGCTTCTATAAACTCACAATGCCTGGAACATACCTTCTATAAACATGAATATGTTTAAATACTCTTGCAATGTCTTACAATGTCTTTCATGTCCCAGTTCCAGTCGTCTTCTTAGCATTCTGTACCTTTTAACATATGTAAGTCATGTTAGATATTCGACTCTGTTTTTCTAGAATTTGGGTTTCATGAGGCTCCATGACACTCTACTCTAGGATTCATGTTAGAGAGTAATTAAGGTGTGAATTCTAGATCTAAGGCATTCAAAGTTATGTGGTGCGCAGTAAGTTTTGATGTTCAATTAATTCTGTTTTAGCATGTTGTATGTGAATAACCAGCTTCATTATTCTTTAAGGAAGAGTATGTTCGTAGTCGCTTCACTGACATGAGATTAGAAATTAAGAGGTATTTGGCTTGGCTCTCCAATAGGCCACAGCCGTTTGATTCTGAAATTTCTTATATAGTCATCCTTTTTGTGTTCGTTTTAACTTTTGTGCAATATACAGTTCAAGATTTTCACTCAAAAAGCCTAGCAACACAATCTCACTTTGCAGGCTTTACTAGATTGAAATGAGGGTTGAAAATAAATTATTTTGAGGGATCTATCTTACCGATGTTTTGCTCATCATATCTAAGATGGATACCAAGATAGAGTTTGCTCACTGTAACTGATTAAAATTTGAGTTAGGTGGCTTTTGATTGGTTGGCATTGGCTTTCAAGCATCTTAATGCTGGAAAGAGCCAAAGTTTGGATGTAAATTTCGGTTCTCTGTTTTTACCTTTAGCATATTGTTTAATCATTACTTTTTTTTCTTCCACAGATTATAAACATATTGACTTCATCTGAAGAACTGGTTGACCTTGTAAGGAATATAGAAATTGTTTTTTATTCCAAACAAGTTACATCTGCAAAGCCGACACTTAATAGCTTATGCGGCTTTGTTCCTTTGATTCGTGAACAGTTGCAGGTATTTTTCATCCTTATTTACCTTAATGCTTGTACTGCTTCTCTGTAAAATTTATTCAAGAATTTATACTCCTTGTTTTTATTTGTGTTGTTTTTCTGTATTTGATGTTCCCCAACATGATTCTTGCTCTCTGCAATTATTGTCTTTCATTTATAATGGAAACATGTGGGTTGAATGCTTTATTTTGTGTTTCACTCCATCAATCTTTTCTTAAGTTTCACCTCATTGATCTTTTTCCTGCTATGGCAGGACTGGGAGGATGGTTTGTGTGAGAGTGATGCTGATGGATCTTTCTTGCACGAGAATTGGAACAAAGACCTACGACTTTTTAGCAATGGAGAAGACGGTGGACAGCAGCTTCTTCAGGTGGTTACAGTTTCAATTCGCATAGTTACTTCCTGTTGCTTTATGTTGATGTGGATTCATATGATCTTCCTCTGTCACTGACCATGATTTTGTTATGACAGTTGTTTCTACTGCGTGCGGAAGCTGAGCTACAAGCAAATTCTGATGATAATCCTTCAAAGGCCCTTCAGTGCGTTGATTCACTGAAAGAGCAAATAGGCCGCTTATTCGGTCAATATGCTCTAAAGCCAGTTTCTTGTCCACTCGAGCCGAAACAACACGATCAACCTCGAGATGAAATATTTAAACCCAGGAAACTTGGCAACCATGTGCCCACTGATAGTAGATTCAAGGGGGATTGGATGAAGCGCCCCATCTCTGATGATGAAGTTGCTTTCCTTGCAAAGTTCTTTGTCTGGTTATCAATTTGGCTGAATGAGATTCTTGGGCTGAACGAGGTGGAGAGCAGTGATGATGTCACCAAATCGTCCTATGTCGATGTCTCTAACACCAATGAGTATGGATCCATGGAAACCATGTGGATGGTGTTGTATACTTTGGGTTCTTGGTTTCTCACGATGGGTGCAACTCTAGTGAGTATAATGCGGAGACATGGTCTGAGAATAAACCTTAGAATGTTAGCTTCGAAGAAGATCGTGATGATTTTGCTGCTGTCTGGGTTTTTTATTGTAATGAAAAAAGCTATCAGAATGTTTTTTACAGAGCGTAAATGAGAACCGAAGAATTGAAAGAAATTATAGATGGAGAGCTGACAAGATCCAAGAGGGAAAAACGTCGAGAAATGAAAGGAAAGGAAAAAGTCCTTATTGGGCAAGGTTTTCGGAAAGGGTGTTGTCCTCAGGTGATATATGAAGCACTGTTGGCTCTTACACGGGGTTTTGTTCCAACTACACCTTGCTTTAGAAACTACAGAATATGTGGCAGTGGTATTTTTCCTTTCCTTGTTGCTACAGCTGTATGCGCCTTTAAGATTTGCACTTAAATCGAATCAGTCAGGTCAGATTGGTTTCTGTTCAAAGGAAGCCTCAGCTCTCTGGTTCGATGATGTCATTGAACCTATGAAGTTAAGGCAACACCTCCATGACTATGGCACTCGTTTCTGATTTAAGTTCTGCTGCCCTTTTGGTCTGCGGTCTCCCTTCCCTGTGTGGAAGGTCTTGTCTGCAGTTTGAAAGTACAAATATATGATATCTGTAAATTCTAAATATATGTTTCTGAATTTGTCAAATTTCTTTCGAGCAAGCGGGTGTTTGGATTGAGTAATTTGGAGAGGGGAAGAGAAGGGAAGGGATCGAGTGATTTGGGGAAGGGGAGGAAATGAAAATGAGTTTGAAATATTAATTGATTTTCTCCCAATTTCTTGTTTAGTATAGAAAATAATAAAGAGAGATTTGGGGAAGATTTTATTAATTTTTTATCAACACACTTTTTATGGGGTAGAAGAGGAGAGAGCTTAATTAGCTTATTGATAAGTTAAATATTTATTTTATCCTTCAACGTAAACTAGTCTATTAAATTAATTTTATTTCCCTTCTTTTTTTGGCGATAGAAAATAGAGATGTAATAAATCATTCTTTTTTTTTATCCATATAAGAGAATATAAAATATTATACATTTAACCCCAATAAAATGGCAGGTTAATTACATGGACAAGACACCTTGCACATCAGCCAACAATTTGAGCCACAAGATGAAGATCAATCATACAAATCCAGTAACTCAAAAGTACTTTATTCAGCTACAATAATATCATCGTCATGGTGTATAAGTTAAGAGAATAGCATAGTATCCTACTCACTCAAAATTAGGACAAATTATACCTTGATCATTGACAAATGTCATGTGTTACAATTTAGCAACTCAAATTTTTAATACTTCAAATTAGTCACCGAATAATCTAAATTATTTCACAAAGAGGTTTTGATGATTTTCAGATAATCAATGATCTACCGTGACAATAAAATCAACTATTTTATTATTATTATTATTTTAAAAAAGGAATGTGTGTTATTTGATGTGGCGACGTTTGGTTTCGAGCAATAAACGATGACACTTGGTATTATAGATGATTTAAGAAAAATAAAATAAGAACAAAAGAAATCTCAATTCTTCTTCTCTGACGAATCCCAACAAGTTCTTCTCTGACATATCAAATAAGTTGATCTCCTATAAAATTAGTGCACATATTGAGCTCCATCCTTGTGGAGTCATCATATTGCTGCCACTGAATGTGTACATGGAACCCCTGAAAGATCCCATTCTCGACAACTACATGTCGATTTTCACAGATGGTTTGATTATACCTAGGATTAGCCTGTGTACTAGCCCTAACTTCCTCGTCACTGTCAAATTGAAAAATAACATATCAGCATCATCAGATTGATGTGTAATCTCAATATCATCCTCTGACTCATCACCATGTTCAGCTTGTCCATCAACCCCATCCTCCATTTCAGCATCTACCATTTCATCATTGCCTCCTTCAGTTTCATATCATTCATCACTACTATCCCTTGAGTCATCACTACCCCCTCGTAACTGGACCCCCTGAGTCATCACTACCCTCTCGTAACTGGACCCCCCTTCATCATCAGTGAACCCCCAGACATCATTAGTGTGATGGACCTCCAAACCAGCCATGTAAGCATCTAGTACTTCATCATCTTCATCATCCAGCAAATTAGTGGCAATTGGTTGGCTATCAGGCACACCACGATTCCCTTTGCCTTTGTCAATCTTATGGGCAGCAGCGAACTCAAAAGTAAGAGCCTTGTAACAGGTCACCTAGAAATCAAATTCACTCTATACCAAAAAAGAAAGTTCTAATTAGCAATCTAACAAAATCCATGCACAACTCGACAAAAACAATGAATAAAAAATCATATCAAAGACATAGAAAGACCACTGCTTTTCTAGTTTGAGACAGAGGGACCACTACTTTTCTAATTTGATACAGAGAGACCCCACAAATTCCCTCGTACAAAAATCGAAGAAAAAACAATTCATTCTCTTGTCTACACATATTTCGTTCTCTACACTCGATTTCACAATGAGAACGTGGAAGAAACGCTAACCTATATCCATCTCCTTCGTCACCGAGTCATCTAAGTTGAAGATTCAGTTCTTCATTTAGGCTGAGGACGTATACGCAGTTGAGAGAGCAGAGAGTGTAGATGGATTTGATTTTCCTAGGGTTACTAGGAAAGTGAAAGGGATCTTAGGGTATTGTGGTTTTCAGGTTTTGGAGGGATTTTGTGCGCCTAAATTGGTGTCATGTCACCACGTCCATCAACTTATGAGCAAGCTTTCAACTTATTTAACATTTTTCGTCCGGTTAAATTTCCACATCAGATAATCTACTGCTCACTCAATGGACTGAGCACTAGATTCTTTGATCGGTGATGAAAATTGAAATAGAATTCAAACTTGAGTACCCCGAGTTGAATGAATTGAAACATCAGTCACTGATTTAGAACTTGTCAACTCTCACAGTGACGAAAATTTGCATTAATCTCATCGCAAAGTACACTGTCAACTAGACATGACTTGGTGAAGTGGTGAGCATAGTTTTCAAATTGGAGAGAGTTCTCTCTTACTCTCTACCTATTGGACATAAATTTGATTTGGTATTGTGTTGTAAGGCATCAATGGGCAGAAATGTTGGCGACGATTACGCGAGCACAAGTAATACCCATGCCCACTGAAAGGTCCAAAAAGTTAAAAGTGACCAGCTTGAAAAGTTGACCTCTTTTATGTTCACGAACAATTAACAAACTAACAAATCGATTGCTTGTTCATGACCAACCACGTTGAAGAGTCAGGGAACAAACTCGACAAAGCTTGATTATACGTCATGACCAGCCTCCACCATGCATTTACAAACACATTAGAAAATACATTGACAAAAAAAAATGATTATGTTTTCATGAAAAGTTTGCTAAAAGTTCATGAACATTCCCATTTATGCAGTCATTTAAGAGTTGCTTCTCTTCCATAATCTGTTGTTTCTCCTTAGTGTTTTAGACTTTTAGTTTTAAATTAAAATTTATTTATATTAAATTCAGTATTGATAAGAGAACAATAATTTAGTGTTCTTTAAACGAATTGTGAATTTTCTCTTATTTTTGAGCGAGAGACGAATAGCAAGCATCCAGCTTTATTTTAGCATCATTTTTGCTAAAGTTTCACAATGTATGTGCTTCACTTCAACTATAACTACAAATGCAAAAGAAAATAGTGAAAGATAGACATGGGTACCTTGAGAATCCTAAGCAGTCAGTTAAGTCGGGATCATACCATTCTGACGAGCACAGGCAAAAATCTCTCTGGCCCCAATTTTACTGGCCTAGCGTCACCAATGGGCTTCAACTTGTACTCCTTTCCCGTCGTGTGATTTATCAACCTGAAGTCTTCCAATTCTATTGTTACCACGTCACCTGTCCTGCGCTCTTCGCAGATCCTCATCTCCAATTCTAGTGGATATATCTCTCCCGTCGCAACCGAATTCTTGAAAAATATCCTGGCGAAAGATTCTGCCACCACAGCCTTAGCCCCCCTCAGCTCTCAGTGCAATCGGTGTGTGCTCACGCGATGACCTGCACCCGAAATTGTCACCTCCGATTACGATCGAGTACTTGATCTTCGTCTCTTTGGGCTCCACAAATCATTTTTCGTAGGAGGATGGAAGCTCGATAAGAGCATAGGAACCAAGTGTTGGATATGACCAACATGCAGAAGCGCATAAAAGAACACGAAGTTGTATACAATGAGAAAACAACTTTCAAAAAATTCTTAATTAAATATGATTATCAAGCATGATCTATACAATTTAACAATTCCTAGATAATCGTAAATTGAGCTCCTTCTGAATTGATCTTTGATTAATTAATATAAGAAGTCGGACGGTTGGATTGATTCAAAGTTCAATCCCATAGATCTTCCACAGTATCCACTAATTCTCATATTTGGATTAAAAGTGTGGACTCCTTACTCCAAGAACTTAAAAACTTGGGGAACACACACTAAATGCGTATTTATAGGAGTCGGCCACCCCTTCTCCCATAACATATATGTTTCTAACTTCTGTTAGGTTTTCCTGTTACTTCTAGTATTGGTCTTTCATGTGTTGATGTTTAGTATAACTGAATTTATAGTAGCGTATAAGCTATCAAATTACTATCAGGATATTCAAAGTACTTATTGTTGAGGATACCAGATCAATATGACAAGCAACGAAACCAAAAACTGAGAGAAAAAATGCTTTGAGTTTATTTTCTGTAAAACTAACTACACCACTTTCTTTCTCTCTCTACCACTCTTCTCTTGTAAATCATACAATACATGCACACACACATATCTTTATATAGAGATACAAATACCAACTAAGTCAAACCATGTGCCAAACTTTGGCCAAACATGGGTTGCATTTTCAACCAAGGTGGGCAGTGAGTTGGTGAAGGGCTGCTGGTGGTGCATGGTGGGTTGGTGAAGAGTGGACTTGGTGGTTAGCTGGCTGCTGCTTCTAGACATGGTGGTTGGTGGCTTGCATGCAAAGTTAGACTTTGCATGCAACTAGAGTATGGACTCCACAATTCTCCCCCTCCATACACATAGGAGAAGAACACAACTCACCAGTCTTCAGTTACTATCCATCCCGGCTATGTCCCGACATAGCCCGAGCTTCTCGCGAGTAACAACTTTTGTCAACATGTCTGCTGGATTCTCTGCTGTGTGAATCTTCACCAGCTTCAACAGTTCATCTTCAATCACTTCACGTATCCAGTGATAGCGAATGTCGATATGCTTTGTGCGGGAATGGTACATGGAATTCTTGCTCAAGTCTAGAGCACTCTGACTGTCACAATGTACCTTGTATTCCTTCTGAATAATACCCAGTTCCTGGAGAAACCGCTTTAGCCACAATAGTTCTTTACCAGCTTCCGTTGCAGCAATATACTCTGCTTCTGTTGTAGAAAAAGCAACACACTTCTGCAGTTTTGACTGCCATGAAACAGCTCCCCCTGCAAAAGTGAAAACATACCCTGAAGTAGATTTTCTACTGTCAAGGTCACCAGCCATATCTGAATCAGTATAGCCATCCAGAACTGGATCTGCTCCCCCAAAGCACAAGCATAGCTTTGACGTACCCTTCAGGTACCTGAGAATCCATTTAACAGCCTCCCAATGTTCTTTCCCTGGATTGGAAAGGAATCTGCTCACAACGCCAACAGCGTGAGCGATATCTGATCTTGTACACACCATTGCATACATTAGACTACCGACTGCTAAAGAGTATGGTACTGCTTTCATCTCTTCAATCTCCTTCTCTGATGAAGGACAAGATTTCTTGCTCAGCTGAAAATGGTTACCTAGCGGAGTGGTAACCTGCTTTGCATTTTTCATGTTAAACCTTTCAAGCACCCGTTTAACATAAGCTTCCTGTGACAGCCACAATTTCTTGGCTTTCCTGTCACGAACAATCTTCATGCCCAATATCTGCTGAGCTGGGCCTAAGTCCTTCATGTCGAAGAACTGGGATAACTGGGCTTTCAATCTGTTAATCATGACTCCGTCCTGGCCAACAATTAACATGTCATCAACATATAACAGCAATATCACAAAGTTACCGTCTGGGAACTTTTGAACATAAACGCACTGGTCTGCGGCAGTCCTCTTATAACCATGACCCATCATGAATGAGTCAAACTTCTTGTACCACTGTCTCGGTGCCTGCTTAAGGCCGTAGAGACTTTTCTGCAGTTTGCAGACTAAGTGCTTCTTCTTAGGGACTTCAAACCCTTCTGGCTGCTCCATGTAGATTTCTTCCTCCAAATCACCATGGAGAAATGCTGTCTTTACATCCATTTGCTCAAGCTCTAGATTCATACTTGCTACTAACCCAAGTATGACTCGGATGGATGTCATCTTCACCACCGGTGAGAAAATCTCGTCAAAGTCAATTCCTTTCTTCTGTTGAAATCCTTTGACGACCAACCGAGCTTTGTACTTCACAAGCTTTCCGCTGCCATCCTTCTTCAGCTTGAACACCCATTTATTCTGCAGTGCTTTCTTCCCTTTAGGAAGTTTTACTAACTCGTAAGTCTGGTTTTTCTGCAAGGAATTCATTTCTTCTTGCATAGCCTGCATCCACTCACTGCTTTCAGCATGATTGTGAGCTTCCTGAAAACTCTCTGGCTCCCCCTCATCAGTAAGCAAAATATAGTCTGAATCCGGATATCTCCTCGACGGAATCAGGGTACGGCCTCTCTGTGATCTTTCTGGCTGAGGTACAGCTACTGGAGGAGGTTGTGCTGGTTCTACAGCTTCTGGTGGAGGGGGTTGTGGCTCCCCTTGCTCAACACCTTCGGAATCTACTTCTTCTAAATCTTCCTCCTGCAATTCATCATTATTTGCAGGTGCCACTAGTGTAGGATCTGGAATGATGTTGGCAACATCGGGAACAATGGACTTGGAAGATTTGTCCAAGTCCTCAAATACTTCATTTTCATGAAACACAACATCCCTGCTTCTGATAACCTTCTTATCAGTTGGTTCCCACAGTCTGTATCCGAATTCATCATCTCCATATCCGATGAAAATGCAAGGAATGGATCTGCTGTCAAGCTTCTGTCTCTGCTCCTTGGATACATGTGCAAAAGCTTTGCACCCAAATACTCTTAAGTGAGAGTAAGAAATATTTCTTCCAGACCATACCTTCTCCGGAATTTCAAAATTCAGCGGTGCTGACGGTGATCTGTTGATCAAGTAACGGGCCACACGAACTGCTTCACCCCAGAATGGCTTTGGCAGCTTTGCCATACTGAGCATACACCTTGCTCGTTCCATAATGGTTCAATTCATCCTCTTGGCTACACCATTATGTTGTGGGGTACGTGGAACCGTCTTCTCGTGCCGAATACCGCTTTTAGCACAATATGCTTCAAATTCTCTGGAAACGTACTCACCTCCATTGTCTGACCGGAGGCACTTCAGTTTCTTTCCAGTCTCCCTTTCCACCATAGCGTGGAAATTCTTGAAATTCTCGAACACCTGATCCTTGGTTCTGAGAAAATATACCCACACCTTCCTTGAAGCATCATCAATAAAGGTCAGGAAATATCTGTTACCTCCCAAAGACTCTTCTTCTAGAGGACCACAGACATCAGAGTGTACCAAACTCAGCAACTCTGACCTTTTCGTGGAAGATGTATTGAATGAGACTCTGTGCTGCTTCCCGAATAAGCAATGATCACAAGGGTTCAGCGGAATATCTTTAGACACTTTGATGAGTGCCTTCTTTGACAGGGTGGACAACCCTTTTTCTCCCATGTGACCGAGTCTCTTGTGCCAGAGATTTGGAGAAGTCTTTTCCTCCACAGCATTGATGCTTTCTGAACATACTTTGGCCTGTGTTCTATACAATGTGCCACAAATATGTCCTCTGGCATAAGTCAAAGCACCTTTCGTCAACTTCCAGGTGCCATTGCCGAAATGATTGTGATAGCCCTGTTTATCAAGAGCATTCACAGCAATAAGATTGAACCGGAGGTCTGGGACGTGTCGAACGTCCTTCAACACCATAGCACATCCAAGATTTGTCTTGACATGCACATCACCAATGGCCACAATCTTGGCAAAACTATCGTTGTCCATCTTCACTGTACCAAAATCGCCAGTTCTGTACGAAGTGAAGAAATCACTTTGTGGAGTGGCGTGGTGCGATGCAGCAGTGTCGATCACCCACTCAGGATCGTGGCTTGCTGCATGTAAACATGTCTCTTCATTGCAAGAGAGTATTGCTACATCCTCCGATATGGTGACCAGAGTTTCGCCACCTTCATTCTTTGTCTCTGAGCTGGTTTGACCTTGCTCCCGTTGTAATTTCCAGCAATTCTTCTTGACGTGGCCTTCAATGCCACAATGGTAACACTTGTATTTGCCTTTTTGCTGTCTCTTGTCGTCGGTGGACTTTCCACGATCTTGGTTTCGTCCCCGGCTCTTGCTTCTTCCTCTACTCCTGCCTCTCCCCTGAGGCCGTCCTCTGCTTTCAGTAACAAGGGCATGAGACTGGTCTATGCCCAATTCCTTCCTTCGACTCTCCTCGTTGAATAAAGCATCTGAGACCATCTCCATAGTGAGTGTGCCTCCGGGTGCAGAGTTACTGAGAGAGACTACCAGCGTCTCCCAACTGTCTGGTAAGGAACTGAGAAGTAGTAAGGCTTGATCTTCATCTTTAAGAATAAACTTGACAGCTACAAGTTGATTCACCAAGTTCTGAAACTCATTGGTGTGCTCAGCTACAGAAGTACCATTTTTCAACTTCAAGTTGACAAGCCGTCTAACCAAGAGAGCTTTATTTCGAGCGGTCTTGGCTTGATACATGTTTTCGAGCTTTTTCCAGAGCTCGTATGCATTCGTCTCCTGTGCAACATGGTGAAACACACTGTGGTCAATCCAATTACGAATTTGACCAATCGTCTTCTTGTGTTTCTTTGTCCACTCAGCATCCTTTATATCATCTGGTCTTTTGCCCTCATTTTCCAAGGGATCCGCCAAATCTCTGCAATTCAAGAAATCATCCATCCGAGGTTTCCACAAAGCATAATTTGTTGGTGTCAACTTCACCATAGCTTCTGATGACTCTGATGTAGAGGCTTCCATCAGAAAAGATTCGGTTTCAAGCTAAACCGAGCAACACCGAAATTTTGGAGCGGAATCTCACGAAACCGATAGCACGGTTGCGTCCGGAAGGGTCGAAAACCTTGGGAACCAGTTTGACCTTCCTGAAAACCGGTCCAAAAAATACAGAACCGGCCGGTCAAAATTTCTGTAATTTGAACCGGACTTAACTGTCGACTAACGGTCAACTGACGCCGTTTGATGACGTGGCTGCTGACGTGGCACAATTGCTGACGGTGCGCTGACGTGGCAGATGGTGACGTGGCCTTGTGACGTGTCGCTGACGTGGCAGATGATGACGTCACTGTGACGTCAGCATGACGTCACTTCGTCTTCTTCCTCCAGCAAGCATGAATAGTGAAGAAAATTTCAGAGGGAGAGTGTGGCTCACCCCGACGTCCGATTTCGATGATTTTTGAACCAGGAGACTCGTGAGGTGATGAGGAACACCCAGATGTGTTCAAAACTTGATTTCGTTGAAGTCGAAAAATTGACCCGAGAGCAAAAACATGCTCTGTTTCTGTCCGGGATGACTTCCGGGACTTAACCTCGCTCCGATACCACTTTGTTGAGGATACCAGATCAATATGACAAGCAACGAAACCAAAAACTGAGAGAAAAATGCAAAGAGTTTTTTTCGGTAAAACTGACTACACCACTTTCTTTCTCTCTCTACCACTCTTCTCTTGTAAATCATACAATACATGCACACACACATATCTTTATATAGAGATACAAATACCAACTAAGTCAAACCATGTGCCAAACTTTAGCCAAACATGGGTTGCATTTTCAACCAATGTGGGCAGTGGGTTGGTGAAGGGCTGCTGGTGGTGCATGGTGGGTTGGTGAAGAGTGGACTTGGTGGTTAGCTGGCTGCTGCTTCTAGACATGGTGGTTGGTGGCTTGCATGCAAAGTTAGACTTTGCATGCAACTAGAGTATGGACTCCACACTTATGGCATGTTTGGTGTTGAGAATAGAGGTGGAATAGAGAATGACTTATTCCCATTCCATCATTTGGTGCATTATAAGTTGGAGGAATGAAATCACTCATTCAATTCCTTATTCTCTCCCTCACCCAAAATTCATTCCCTCTCATTTTACATGGAATGAGTGATTCCACATGGAATTAAGGTGAAAATGACTCCAATGCTCCTCTCTTGATTTTAATAAAATATTAATTAATTCATTTTAAATCAGAAATTAATTAATTTATATTCAGAAATTAATTTTAAATCATAAATTAATTTTAAATCAGAAATTAATTAATTAATTTTATATTTGTTCTAATTTGTTAACATATCTAATTTTATTAAACTGTTTTAATTTGTTAATTATATATGATTAAAAATGGTAAAATGAAAAATGTTGATTATACATAATTATTTAAAGGACATAATAGAAAAAACACATATTTCATTATCATTATCATTCTCAGTTTTGATACATACCAAACGTGAGAATTAAAATCTCATTCTCATTCCCACTCAAATCATTCTCAATACTAAACGACCCCTTAGTGATAAGATACAAAGAAAGGTGGAGTACTCGAAGAATTTTTTTTTTTACGATACATTGTTGTATGACATGTGTCATGTGAATATTGAAGCGTAAATGACAGTTCATAAGCTTGTAAGCTTAGAAAAAAGGCATATAATCTCTGAAATGCTCTATCAAACGGAAGCATGGAGTATCAGAAGGAATGATATCGGATCGGATACCATTTTAACTAGGGAATATTAAAAACATTTTTATTAAAATATTTTATATAAAAATCATTTAAAAAACACTTCCATAACATAATGTTTACCCACAAAATCATATATGTTTATCACGAAATGTCATCTCTCATTTACTTTTGCTGCCTCATCATCAGCTAATATTATTTGCAAGTGAAAAGTAAACAAAATTTAGTTGCTTACTTATGACTTGCATGTGGCTAATCAATTGACTATGATAATACATTCGAAGGAAAAGTGACCACATGAGGGCATTTGGTCTAGTGGTATGATTCTAGCTTAGGGTGCGAGAGGTCCCGAGTTCAATTCTCGGGCTGCCCCAATGCAGCCGATCCTTTTTTTTATAATTTCATATTCCTTATGTCAAGCCAATTGCTCTCCATACGTATCAAAAGACTACTGGAAACACAATTTTCAAGGCTTGTCGACAGGGAGGGGAAGGAAAAAAGGGTGTCTCAATAAGGTTCAATACACCATTCCAAATTCTGATATTTCATTAGCTTTCCATTCCTCAAACGCATTACCCTAATATCCACAACTTCAATGTCGAATAGGAAAGACTTGGCACTGAAAATCACCACCCTGGCGAGTAGCGACTCAAATTCTAAAACAGATTTGGGATCCATTGGCTGATGCTGGATACTTGCTACTTTATCACTATAGCAATGAACTTGATATATCCATCATTATTATCTCTAGTAACTGGCAGTCTGGCACCACATACCATGAGGGACAAATGCAACTATGCTAGTAAGGAAAGAAAGAAAAAAGGATGCAGGACCAGATGCAAAAAAAGACGTCGTTACCACTGTTGGGTTTGGGGAGGTCAAACCTGTGCATCATTGCCCTGCATTGTGAAGACATGATTCTATGTGTAGCTTTGTTAAAATGAAACATCAGCTGTATGCCTAATCCCTTCAAGGTAGCTCCAAAACAACAGTATGCTATGTGGAGAAAACATCAATAATTCAAATAGCAGCTTCAATGAATCAAAAGTGAATGTCGTTAACATGACATAAAAACAAGAAACCGCAAAGTAAAACTTTAATATCCCGAAAAATACATATTACTCCTATGTCTCCTCTTTTACATTCATGTTACAAGTACTCAACATCACTTAACATATCACGGGACCATAGCACTTCTTCTTCAATCTAATTGCATAGTTAATTTAGATGTATCCATCGTCAAATCTCAGGCAATATGCAGACATAACAAATATGTTTTTCCTGTCCGATTATCTTTAATATCCATCAAAAGGATCAAGCCTTGTGGATAGATGACTCTATATATTACTGTATTATTAACCAACAGAGAATAATATCCATTCAAGCCTTAAATTATTCCAGAAGTGAGCATAAATCTGCAAGCAATTTTACTTTCAATGGAAATAACTGAAGTTTGAGAACAATAGGAAGAAAGATAATGGGCAATAATTCCTGAGCAAATGATAATTGGAACTGCATCCACGCAATTCTCTGGAGGATAGAAAACAACAAAATAATTTTAAAAAATAGCAACTAAAAAATGTTTAAATGCAATCAAATGGGTATTTGTGCAAACACAATGAAAAAAAATACAGAGAAGAAATAATACATTGAAAGAAGGCAGTTGCATAGTAGGCATCATTTCAATTCGCTCATCAAAACTAAAGGGAAAAAAAAAATCCAGTATGCCACTTTACAAGCTCAAAGTAATATCTCCGAAAAACATATTTCACAGAGTTCAATGCATTTACACTTGTACTTTGAAGTGCTAATCAGGCCTTTGGATATCATCCTCTTCAAACTTAATCACCCGTGAAACATTTTGAGTGACAGTCTCCAAGGAACTCTCTATATCAGAACTTTGCTTCTGAGAAGAAGAAAATCTATTTACATTAGTTGCAGACTTGCAGTTCCCATATGGAAAAAAACACATTAGCCAACATCAGCAGAATCATTTACTACTCACTAAATATTCAGCAGAATCAGAATGGAAAAATATGCAGAAGATTAAATTGTAGATAAAATTTCAGACATGGAATTGTAATAAGGACACAAACCCTAGCACAATCAAATATTGAAACTCCGACGGACCTATTAAAAATTGAACCAGAAATACAAGTAAATAGGGGAATCATAAAATTTACATTGCTCGAAACCCATATTTCCCTTAATTCAGATAAGCACTTCACATCAAATGAAATTAGTGGCTGCCACAGAATTATCATTCAAAAAATTCTAGAATGAAAAAAAGGGAAGGCACACCTACGTCTGCTTGGAGTACGAAGAAGAAGTAGGCCCACGCTTATTGCGAAACATCATGTAACCGACAGGCAACACTACCCCAATCATCATAATCGCCGCTCCAATCAGGTATCTCAACGGACTCGGTGGCTCAACTTCTATGATTCTCCCGAGCTACACCATATGCCATCGCAATCCAAACACACAAAGAAACAAATCGCGAATTATAATTCCTCCGAATACAAATAAATCGATAATTAAAACAAATCTAGAAGATAACGTAAGATCCAGATCGATACTCATACGTACTGGCATTTTGAATTTTCAATCCCTCTTTGTTTCGTCGATTTCTGCAGCTCTAGATGCAACGACGGAGGGCAGTTGATTGTACACCGATAGCGATTCTCTGTAAGTGTCCTCAATCCAGTAAGGACGAAAATTCGCTTGAATCGCCTCTAATGAGATTTCTATTTTGGTTTTTCTCTCCCCCTCCGAGTGAGGGATATGGGCTAATGGGCTCTGGATCCTCTCCTTTGAGTTTGGTCCAGTGGGCTCCGTTTGACCACACGCATCATGCCAGGTGGACTGTGGACATGAGACTATGAGAGTGAACCGCGAACCGCAATTTACTAACAGAAAATGATACATAACCACAATGCTGACATGAAAATATACATATTAAATTTGTTTTTAGATATCACACTCTATTATATTATATAGAAGGTGTTCTCACATATTTATTTACATCAGTAAAACATATTTCTCAATACAATTGTCCTTATCCCATCAGTCAAACCACTAACATTTCATTCTTCCATTCATTTTTTACTAAAATTAATATTTGGTCTCACTTCTATTAGTAAAAAATTAAGTGACATGCTCAGTCACATTAGCAAAACACATATTTCAATATAATCATATTAATAAAACATGTCTCTCAACAAACATTTGTTGTACCCGATACAAAACGACCATTGTGGTTGCTCACGAAAGTTGGAGAGATGGTCCAACAAAAAATTAATTTGTCACATAAATATTTATTTTCCACATAAATGTCTCTTTTGGAAATTAATATTTTATATAATTTGATATTTATCCTTCATTAGACATAAATCTAAGAAATACCTATATCTATCACATCTCTCCTCCATCTCTGCCACTGCCATTGTCCACAACCGTTGCACCACCACCATTGCATCATCTCCACCACCATTTTCTTCAAATTTTTTTTTAGATTTGAGATGTATATGAGATCCGAGATCAGATGTGGAGGCATAAGGAAAATCGAATTCTTCATCTTCATCTTGTTAGATATGAGATCATAATTTGAGATGTAATCTTAGTTCATATATGAGATCGTACAGTTATATGTCACTGTTTTAAGAACATAATATGTTATGAGATATGATATCATCATCTATTTCAACATTACTATTTAGGGTTTAAAGTTTATGATTTATGATTTAGGGGGTTGGGGTTGATAGTTTAGGTTTAGAGATCGTACATAGCCGAGTTCTTACAATTATATGTTAGTGTTTCAATGTTACTGTGTTGAGATCATATTTTGTTATGATATATGAGATCGTAATTTATTTCAATGTTAATGTTTAGGGTTTAAGATTTTAAGGTTTGAGGTTTATAGTTTTAAGCTTTAGGATTTAGAGATCGTACAATTATATGTTACTATTTCAATGCTATTGTTTTGAGATAATATTATGAATTCGTCTAGGTATACCACAAGTAATAAGCTACTAGTAACGTGGAATAATATGTTCCATATAGTTTAGGTTTATGATTTAGCATTGGATTTTGAGTTTTAGAGTAATTTGCTCCAATAATAAATATGGTCAGAGTATATTATTTTATTATGTTACTATGAACATGTCTAAATAATTTGACTGATTGTTTCTAGATTTAACTACGAGCGGAGGGATTTTTTTATTTTTTTTACATATATGCATAGATATATAAAAACTAATTTTGTCTTGTATATGTATACTTAAATATAACTATTTTGTTTTATGTATACATATAAGGATAAATATAATTAATTTGTGATTTGTAATTATTTATTAGTTATATATGTGTTTTCATGCTAGTGATTCATGTTTACAATGTATGACAATGTCCTTTTTTGTTTGCGTTGAAGTGTTCGACGGAGATATTAACCTACCATTATCAAGGTTAAATTCTCGTTAGTTCTAGACATGTCGGCGACATGTCATTACATTTCAAGAAAATTTAATCCATGCATGTGAGTACATGTCATTACATTTGAATTTTATAGATTTTTTTCTTAATACGAGATAAATGAGTGACATGCCATTAAAGTTAATTTTACAGTTAATTTTTTTTTTGTGTACTTAGGTTAGTCCTAAAAAATATGGAGGTGCTACCTCCAGATCCCTGCCAAATTTTTCGATCAAATCAAAGAGATTTGATTTTAATACTAGCCCCCTTAACATAATTTCCTGGCTCCGCCCCCAAATTCAAGACTCATAAAACTCAAGAAAACCCTGAATGAAAATTATGTACCCAACATATACAATTAAATGAAAGGAATGAATAATAGAAACAACAAATCCAAAGTTTTAAATTGTGAAAAAATAGATCTAGAGAGAGGGGAGAAGAAATCACTTATGTAGATATTTTTCAAATCCAACAAAGGAGGAGGAGGGGGAGGAGGAGAAGAAAAAGGAAGAGATGAAGGGGAAGAGAGGAGGAGGAGGAGGAAAAAGGAGGAAGAGACAGAGGTGAAGGAAAGAAATGAAAGAGAAGGAAAGAGGATAGACTTGTGTGAGAAAGAACAATAAGGGTATAACAGTAATTGAATATTAAATGGATACTTTCATGTTAATATGTGTTTTTTGTTGGACCTAGATGTCCAAAAATACTAGTGTAACTACCATCTCGTCATTAATCCAATTATTAACCATAATAATATCTCAATAATAAATTTTCTTTAAAAAATTAAATTTGCATTTATGATTTTCGACATCCCAAGGCCCAATCACAAGGATTCTATCGCAAATCTCTCGGAAGTCTGTAATTTTTTTTTTGGTTTTTTGATTTTTTTGTTGATAAGTTTTTTATATGAACTTTTTATTCAATTTCATATTTTAAAAGTGTTTATAACCCAATACACTCTTAAGTATTTGAATCATGGCCAATAAAGACAAATTTAATGTTTTAGCTGATTTAATGACAAATTTACCCTCTCTCACACACACACAATCTTGCCAAAAATGGATCCTTGTCATCCGGCCATAATTTTTGTCGCCCTAACCACCAAAACAAAGCTTGCACTTTCAGGATAAAAATTCAACAAACCAGGAAAAATTTTCATTCACCATAGGCACTAGAATCACGAAGAAAAACTTATGGCCACCGAAACTTCTCTTATTCGATTGGGCCAACTCCGACCACCGTTTTGGAAACCAAAAATATAGTTGAGCTCACAAGAGCAAAAGCTATGGTTCCCAACCAATTTTTGGGCATATTGGTGAGTTTTACGTGAAATCCTCTGAATTCTAAGTAAAAATCCTCTTTTTTTTCGCTTAATTTTGAAAAATCTTTTGAATTTTTTTGTGAGTTTTACAAAATCTTCTGAATTCTAGGTAAGTTTAACAAATCATCTTAATTTTTGATTTTTTTTGTTTGATTTTGAGAAATCCTGTAACTTTTTCGATAAGAAATTCAGATGATTTCTAGTAATAGGATTTAAAGTTTAGGAGTTTATGATTTTGGGGTTTAGGAGATTAGAGTTTAGAATTTAGGGTTTCGGGGTTTACGAGATTATAATTTAGTGTTTAGGATTTTGAGGTTTAGAACTTAAGGTTTAAGATTATGGCCTTATGGGATTTAGGGTTTAGGAGTATTGGTTAGTAAACTTTTATGATTTTCTTCTTATTTTTGTAAATTCGTCTTAATTATTCGTAAGATTTTTGGTCAAAATTAAAATTGTAATTGTTAATATTAAGAGGATTTCTGGTTATAGGTTTTAAAATTTAAGAGTGTAGGGTTTTGGATATTAGAGTTTATAGTGTTTCGATTTTAAGATTTTGGGGTTTAGGTGATTAGGATTTAGTGTTTAAGAGTGTGTTTGGAATATGTTTTTTAAACTGTTTTTTGTTTTTCAGAATAAAAAACTGGATGAAAATTCATTTGGGTGTTATAATTTTTGAAAACAGTTTTTTAGAATTGTGTTTTTGAAAACAGAAAATCGAAAATAACTAAATCATGTTTCGGAGAATTTTGAAAATGGACTGGTGGCATTTTTGTAAATATATTGAAATTCATTTTTTCCCTCTTACTCTACTTCTTCCTCCCTTTATCATTAGTTGTTACAATCTCTCTTCTCTCTCATTTCTTCTCTCTCCAACTCTTCCCTCCCTTGTCTCTTCTTCATCGTCTCTCCAAATTTACTTGATCTATTTTCCGCCATCGTTCATTACTCACCTTGTTATATTATATAACAAATCTTTTTTTGTGTTGAAACTTTGTATTTTATTTATTTATAAAACTGTTTACAAATAACATAAGCCAAATGAATTTTTAACACTTCATTTATTTTAAAAACTGTTTTTGAAAACTAAACTCAAAGTCGTTTTTAATTATTAAAAACGAAAACAATATTCAAACACACTCTAAGATTTTGGGGTTTATGGTGTTGGGTTTTCGGGTTTAGAGTTTTGGGTTGTTTTTGTTTGATTTACAGAAATTCTATAATTTGTTTGATATATTTTTTGAAATCTTTTGAATTTTTTTGCTTAATTTGAAATACTTCTCTAATTTATTTTGGTGAATTTTGTGAAATGCTCTAATTTTTTTGCAAGTTTGAGAAATTCTCTGAATTTTTTGTTTGTTTAATTTTCAGAAATTTTATAATTTTTTGATATATTTTATGAAATCCTTTGAATTTTTTTTCTTCTTAATTTTGAAAAATACAATGTTTGAGAAATACTTTATGTTTATTTAGAAGATTTGACGAATGAACATTTAAGCATATCAACAATTAATCTTTTTGGAAAGAATTTTTCGCGTAGATTTTGAATGATAAAAATATTTTAAAGTTTTTAAAAGAAAAAAAAATGGAATTTGATGATGTCAGCATATGTCATGTGCATAAGGATTTATTAGAATAATGATAGATTTGTCCATAATTATTTGAAGAATGTATTGAAATATTAAAGGTAGTCAATTTGAAAATATATTTTCAATAAATGAGTTATTGGTGAATGTCATTCTAAAAAAAAAAGAACAGATCACGATATTAAAGGTATTTTGAATATTAAATTTTTTATTTTAATTTTTAAAAATCATTGTGTGTGTTTTTTTTAGAAAGTACGACATTCCATTAAAATGGAAACCACCAATTATAAACCGGACAAGGGCAGCCAATTAGGATAGTCAACCCATTATAAAGGGTACAAAAAAAGTATAGAAACTTAATAACAACACAGAAAATAACTGGCACAATGGCCTACAAAGATATATGCTGGAAATAAAATCAAAGAAGCCCATAAAATAGTGTACACCAAGATGACCACTAGGTAAGCTGGTGCATCGACAACACCGCACATAGCAAGCACTTGGCGAGATAGTATTCTAGATCTAGAAATTAGGAGCCAAGCAGAGATTTAATTAAAGTCTGGGAATCCATATCAATTACGTTTGTGAACAAATAAGCAGATCTACAAATCAAATATATCATATCAAGTTTAGATAAACCAGATCTACGAGTCCACCAAAC
Organism: Euonymus europaeus; assembly: GCA_963580455.1. NCBI lineage: Eukaryota > Viridiplantae > Streptophyta > Magnoliopsida > Celastrales > Celastraceae > Euonymus > Euonymus europaeus. The sequence continues at coordinate 6,287,037 of OY756957.1, read as the reverse complement.
ATGAAAATCCCTACAAGAGAGAACAAAAAACACAAAAGAAAATGAAAGAGGAGGATGCTGGGTAAGAGAAAAGAAGAAAAAGAAGGTGGTATGGATCTAGGAGATGGGTGAAAAAAGAGAGGGCGAAGAAAAAGAATATGGAGGGTGTGGGGAGGAGTTCCTCTCTCCTCCCAAAACCATGAATGTTTATTTGAGAGATTTGGCCACTCAAAAAAATCACGGTGTGTTTTGATAAGGATTACTAATTCAATGACATATAGTGTTTGTCCAAATTAAAATTAAATATACAGTGAAAAATATATGTAAATTTTGGACCTTTGATATGAACTTAAAAATTCTCTAACTTTTTTCACATTTTGTTTAATATAAAAAATATACCATTAAACTTGTAATCTCATTCATAATTTTTTTAAAGCATCAAATATCCTCTAAAATGAGATCAGCAGTAAAATAAATAAATTACAACAGATCGCGAAACCTTGTTTGTGAGATGTGTTGTGAGGGATAAGGAGGGGTTCATGAACAAGCGAATTCCTCCGAACTCTTGTTTAGTGCGAACACCTCTTAACACTATTTTTTTAAACCCTCAAAATGAGAGGTTGAGAAGTGTTTACTCACATTAAAGGTTCTCAACCCCTTCAATGCCAAACAAGAATTAACTTTTATGAATATCTCCGAACTTCCAACCCAACTACTCTCAACCATTCTCCCACACATAGCCAAAAAACTCGCATCTCCTTACCCTCTATTCGGTCAATTGCAGATTCAAAGTAACACTCCTAACTGGAACGACAGCGTCTCGATACTAAACGACATCATTTTATCCGAAGATAGAGGACAACGATGTGAGCTTTCCACGAACATTTTAGGTGAGGCCACCGAGTTTGTTGGGTGGCCATACTTTACAGTTTGCAGAGAATCAGAGAGATGACCCTTATTCGAAGAAGAGTCTGTTCAAGCCTTCCTCAGATTTTAGGATTCGCGAAAAGGTCCTTCAGTTCCTCTAAATTCCCAACAGAGTACCTGAATTCCTCATCCTCTCCGTCTCTCACCCACGGCATCCACGTTTTTCACTGCCCAGTAAGTCCCATTCTTTTAAATCTTGTCGTTCACTCTTAGATTTGTATTAAAGGCTCAGACGACGATGATTATTCAAATAGACCCACATGAATTTCTGTTCATATTATGGTTTTGCTGATAGGATGGAGTCGGGATTGTGGCCAAGCTGTCTGATTGCATTGCTTCAAGAGGAGGAAACATTCTGAATGCCGATGTTTTTGTGCCTGAGAACAAAAATGTGTTCTATTCCCGAAGGTATCCCCATTCCCTTATCTGTTTAGATTTTATAAATTGTTGTGTTCCATGTGGTTGGTAATATGCCTCAGTCTGTTAGAGATTTGATTGAGGTTCAATTCTTTGTTTTTTTAAGTGTCATAGCTGTGATATAAAATGTTAATATTTAGGATTGATTAGATATCGTTCAGTTTCATATGTCCCTATCTGAAGTTGGGTTCGATCTGATGATCCGTAGTTTTTTTGGCTCCTAATTGTAGTTTAAATTGGATAATATCATAATAATTTGCGTATGAACTGGTGTGAGGCTTTAAATTGGGTGCAATGTTGCAGTGTGTTTATTTTTGACCCTGTTAAGTGGCCAAGGGATCAGATGGATGAGGACTTCTTGAAGCTTGCAAAAATGTTCAATGCTATGAAATCTGTTGTCAGGGTCCCAGATCTTGACCCAAAATATAAAATTGCTGTTCTTGCTTCAAAGCAGGTAGTTAATTTATCTACTTGGTAATTGCATATTATATCAGCACGCTGAAGCTATCTTCTTGATGCAGGAACATTGCCTAGTTGATTTGTTGCATGGATGGCAGGATGGAAGGCTTCCTGTTGATATAACCCGGGTAATAAGGTGAAGTTTTAGGATGTTACCCTCTATTATGATCTGTTGGTCTCAAGAGTTCTAGTCATGGTTCCTTAACTATTTCGTAACAGTAATCATGATAGAGCTCCAAACACCCATGTGATTCGCTTTCTAGAACGGCATGGGATTCCGTATCATTTTTTGAGCATGACCAAAGAAAATAAAAGAGAAAATGAGATCCTGGGATTGGTTCAAGATAGTGATTTTTTAGTCCTTGCCAGGTATATGCAGGTAAATCCAATTTTAGTATTTTAAAGTTCCTTTATTTTTTACTGCAATCCAGAACAATAAAATATATTAATGGTGTTAAGTTGTGATTGCTGTATGTTGAAATAGACTTCATACTGCCTTTTCTCCTGCAACTCAATGCCTATACACACCAAAATGCTATGAGAATCATATGGTATCCATTCTTGTTGCATTCATCATCCATAGCATTTGAAATTTATACATTTTCATTGTAATTAAATGAATACGATCTGTTCTGAAAAGGGAGCCGCAATTTGTTTTACAGGTACTTTCTGGTTCGTTCTTAAAGAGTTATGGAAAGGATGTCATCAACATCCACCATGGCCTTTTGCCATCGTTCAAGGGAGGGAATCCTTCTAAACAGGTAGTTTTCCTGCCTTGTCTGTGAAATATTTAAATGGTCATCATTATGCCAGTTCCATGCTTTCTGACTATTTTGTACATGGTAAATCTGATAGATTATGCTGGCAGGCATTTGATGCGGGTGTCAAATTAATTGGTGCTACGAGCCACTTTGTTACTGAAGAACTTGATGAAGGGCCAATTATTGAGCAGATGGTCAGTATTATGTCTTTTCTACTATCAAATAACTTTCTTATAAAGTTTTCAGAAACTGTTTTTGGCTTTGTATTCAATGGTGTTTATTTGCTTGAATTCTTTATCTGATATCACTATGACCATGATATTAGTGTGGCCCTAAGATATGTCATTTTGGGGTAATAAGTTCAGCAGTGTGACCGAGAATGGCAACTAGCCAATTTTTCCTGGTCACCTGATATGCCGTTTAACTGAGATTTTGGGAATGTAGTTTAATCGTAAAACTCAAAAGTTGTTCATAGCTCCCTTTGACTAGGCTTGCATTTCCCTTCTTTCATTTGGGTTGATGAGTTTGTTAGCCAATTTCATGACAAGACAATGGTAAATTGGTCTGAAGTTTGTTAGCCAAAAACTGCTGGCTGCTGCTCAGTAGAAAGCTTTTGTGGCGAATGGTTGATCAGAACTAAATCATAGTGAGAGATGAGAAATGGAAAGAATCGAGGTTGATTTTTCTAAACAAAATCTGTTGTTTTTTGAATATTTATCAATCATGGCAAATCCATAAGAAAATTTGGTGATGGCTACTGAAGAAACTATTTGCCAGAATGCAAAGCTATATTTTGCTAGCTTATATGATGTAAACATAAGTCATGTTACTCAATGAATTCTATTGCTAAGATAGACCATCTTCTAAACATGGTAAATTCCATCTACTTCGCTTGATTGCCTTTTAGATCTACTTTTTGAAATTCCGTTGATATTCATTTCCGTCACACGGTGTTTGCGGTATTATTATATCTATGCAGGTTGAGAGCGTGTCTCACAGAGATAATTTGCGGATTTTTGTCCAGAAATCAGAGGACCTTGAGAAAAGATGCCTTGCCAAAGCTATACGATCATATTGTGAATTACGCGTCTTACCATACGAGGAAAGCAAGACTGTTGTGTTTTGAGGGTAAAGGAGAAAGACTACATAAGCTTGTGGAATACGTATATACAATTAAATTTAAATTTTCCATCAGAATACTACCAGAATTCACAATCTCCGAGATACATTTTAGCATTATTGGGTGGTAATAAAGATCATTGTATATTGCTTTCTTTAGTGCGATTTTTCATGGTTAATTTTTTTTGGATATCTGATCTTAATATGTTTTGAGGAAACAGAGTGCACCAGTAACTTCACTCTTTCCTTGCATACGCCGGGCATGTAAACCTTCATCTACACGGCATTATCATCTTCCTTCACTTCCTTAGTGGGACTTGCGATTTCTTCAGGTTTTTCCACCTTGCTTCAGCTTGATCAGTTGGGGATCTCATGTTTAATTCGGATCCACACAGCTTAATATGTTTTGAGGAAACAGAGTGCACCAGTAACTTCACTCTTTCCTTGCATACGCCGGGCATGTAAACCTTCATCTACACGGCATTATCATCTTCCTTCACTTCCTTAGTGGGACTTGCGATTTCTTCAGGTTTTTCCACCTTGCTTCAGCTTGATCAGTTGGGGATCTCATGTTTAATTCGGATCCACACAGCTTCACCGTCACTTCATCAGCAGCTGATTTTTCCGAAAACTCTATTTGATGAAATGGTTTGGTAGCGAGGCCAGCCATGTTTTTCCTACTCAAAGTTTTCTCAAGCCTCGCAATAATGGAATCCAAAGCCCAGAAATCTGTCACTCGCTGACCTACCATTGAATAAAAAAGCCTGTAATCTGCCATTTCCTCTAGAATGTAGAAGCAAGAAGTGTGCTGTTGACCACTGGAAAAGTATGGTTACCACCAATCTGATTGCTATTTTTATTGCAAACCATGGAAGTACTCAGACTGGGATTAGGAGATCCAGGTTAAAGAAGAACGAGGAGCTAAATCAAGTTCGGGAACAAATTAAGCATAAACTAATTAGGAAAGCAAAAATAAACTGGGAACTAAAACTAAAACATAGTAACTACTTACTAGGAATTCGGTACGCTCCCGGTCGTGGTATGAGCAAGGGAACTGGGCAGAATAATTTGTGACGTACCCCGTTCCCGTAAAGTTTCCAAAATTTCACCACTGTATACAATAGAAAGTAGAGATTACATATGTGCATATGAACACTGCTGCATCTTTATTTCAATAGTTTTGGTGTACATATCACATGTGAATCTTGGGCTCGTATATACGAGTGTATAAAGAATAGACATTTCTCACATTTAACAGATGTGCAAGTTCTGTCCTATTCTTGTACTTCTGTGCAAAATTTTATGCTATTGCTAATACTCAGAAATTCCGTAGAATCCTCCATGGAATTACTGCAACTGACTCGATTGAGAAGATTCTGAATCCCATCAACCCATCCTTGCTTATGAATGTTGCTCTTGCACTTGAACTCCAAAAGACCTTGAGCGGTTTTGAGTCCGAAATAAACCTCTTCAGTGTTTTCCCTCTCCCTTTTATATGGCCACGCTCCGGTCTCATCGCAAACTCCATAAACAACACCTAGTATAGTACCAGCAAAATAGAGTTAAGCCTTAGAAAATCTTATCTGCATATCCTGAGTGATGAAGAAATACTTTAATCTATACCAAAGCAACGTTCAATTCCAAAAAGCACAAGAAAAAGATAGATTCTGTATGTAGATGCTTACATTTATTTTTCTTGGTGAAGGCTCCTCCAACATGTTTGCTTTTAAGCTTCACTATAACCTGACAATACAATGATAAATGAGTTCCCCGCTTAGTTCTAGCGTTACACGCTTTTTCACTCGGGTTAATTTTTGGATACCTGAGATTTCTTGTTGATATAGACAGAGGCGCGTTTCCACCGCAGAGCACCTGCAGATTGAAGGGAAATTAATAAAATTTTAGTGGCTAGAACATACCCAGATCAAGAGAACTTCGAACCAGGATTTCCAGATTCATATAGCAGTATCAAGATTTGTTTCTGCTTGTAATATGAGTCAGGGACATAGCATAGCTGGGATTACCTTTTCGTGTGTGTTGCAATAGATCCCCGACGAAGGGAGAGCTTTGTTCCTGTGAATAGCCATCTAAAGCTGTGACCTGTTGAGTTTCTGGCAGTCCCCTATCACAGGGACTTATGGCTGCATTCTTCCTTGCTTCCTTAGGCAATCTAGCTTTCATGGCTGCTTCGCCTCGCAAAGCTAAATAAGATAGGTTATATACTCTGAATGATTCAAACTACTGCTTATAATTTCGAAAGTACTACTTCCAAGAGATTGATCATTTACCTGTTGCAGCTGCAGCTGTAAGAGTCATTAGATCGCCCGGACTGTGAATATCCACAGCTGATCTCACAACAGATGCTACACGATCATGATCAGCTCCGGCCGATTCAGCTAATTCTATGCAGTGTGATGCCAAGAGCTCTGTACCCGAGGCCAATGCCACCCTCATTTTCGATCCTGAACCATCAGAGTTTCCCGCTGCAGCCACAGCAGCCAAGGCAGCTGCTAGTCCTGCAATCGACACTGCAGAATGTACGCGTGCATTTTCTACTCTCGCCCTGTCTTTCTTCCTCATTGTGTTACTACTCAACTCCTTATGGTGGTGAAACCATTTTCCTATTGACCCAGTTCTCCTTGAATTAATCGAATTTACAACCTTCGATGACTACAAACAACCAAATCAAACTGAATCACTTCTCAGTTGAATTTCAAAAACAGAGAAATTGAAGCAAATGAGGGAAACGAAACTTACAATATTTGATGCAACAACTGTTTCTGCAGAGACTGAATTGAGATTCTTGTCCAGGAAACACTGTTTCTGTTTTAGAGCAAGAGCTTTTGAAATCTGTGATGCAGATAGACTCCAAGATCTAGCTAAGAACTCCATAGGCTCCTTTGGTGTTTGTGGTTGAGGAATTGAATCCAGAGATGCCAATAACTTCTTCTCTTGTTCTTCCTCTAAGTCTTCTAACCCATATGAACAGCCACTACTTCTCCATCCTGAACCTCCATCCATGTTTGTACAAATCCCTCTTACAGAAGAAAGACTGGTTTATTTGAAATCTTCAATGAAACAGGATCCTTATATAGAGACCCACAAACATACAGACAATAATGGATTACATTAACCCAAAATCGAATTCTAGTGCTTTGAGTTTGATCACCCCTAAAGTCAGGTTTTTTGTTTAAAAATAATCAGCAGTCGGCAGAGACAAAACTGAATTCACGACACTCGAAGTACTAATGTCGTACAGTTTAAGGGACATAATTATGAGAAACACAGCCTGGATCAGCGGATTTGGTCTCTTAACACTCGTGCAAATCACACTTGTTTCTATAAACAAAACAATTATGTTGGGATTACATGTTGTTAGACCAAGAACTAATAAGAAGGTTCCTTTTTTTATTGTGGGTTGAAGCGTTAGGTGACTTTCGGTGACTGTGCTTTGACTGACCAATCGCCATGCACCAACCTTTGAGTGGATGCTACGTACGCTTCAGGATCCCCTCTCTTTCCTTCTATGCACGCCACGTGTTTATTCTCAAATCCGACGGTCAATTTTAAAATTAAATTAAAAAAAACAATGTGAAAATAAAATCTTTGCATGTTTTCCATTTTTTCTTTTCTGAAAAACAGAAAATAATTCAAAAGACACTTTTGATTCTCATTTAAAAACCAAAAAAAAAATCACCTGAAAAGAGAAAACCAAAAAAATGGAACAAATAAATTAAAAAACAAACCAAACGAATCCTAACTTCTCATTGGTAGCTATCCTGGTGTTATTATTGATTGCTAAATAATAAGACCAGGATAACTATTATTTGTTATAAACAATTGTACATAATTGGATTTAAATCTTATTCTATTAGAGTGTGTATAATGTATGGGCGGTCTGGTCCATTGCAATACTGTAATGACTAATGACCCCAAATTTAATGTTGTTAGGTAGGCAAGTCTCTCATCTACACTACAAATAAATAATGCACCACTCAAATTGTTGCTCTATTTTGAAAAGCTTATCTAAAATACAGCTAGAAATTGCTCTTTCTCTTTTTTTATTATATATTTTGTGGTCATGATTTAGAACTTTGGACACTAGTTGACCACACTACAGTGTCAATTTTGAAGAACCGAAGTAAAGTTTTACAGCAATTTAAGTATTTAACCATACAAGCCTATTAATTTTGAGAAATTATTCAATCATCCTGACACATCAACAATAAGATGATGTTAATTCATGAGCGATTGATAACAATACACCCGATAGTTGAGAATAAACATAGATAATTTACTTATCAAATTTTGAAAAATAAATAAATACATCAACCGTAAGTGAATTGGTACCACTCTATTGATTTTGTTTCACCACATCAAAATATAATGTGATTGTGTTAGGGTCACCGAATAATTATTGTATTAACTACCAAGTACATTCATTGAAATAATTCATTGGAAAAAAAGTACATTCATTGAAATAATTTTAGATTTTGGACACAGCCGATCGACCCACACCGACATATATGCCAGTTTTCATAGTGTTGTGACATCTTAATTTAGGAGAGGCACTCCCCAATTGATTCTTCTTCTTATTCTTTATGCTCCACACAATGTGGTCTTATTTCTTTCACATAGCTTTCAACGTGAGCCCTAAAGTACGATTGTCAACCAAAAGTTGTAAATAAGTCAAAATTCTAAATGATAGGATGGGTATATCGCACAAAGTCACGTCCTTTCTTATCTTTTTAATGGAGAGAGGGGTCCCATATATGGGTTCTTGTGAAGGAAATTTCCATTCTCAATAATATGATTTGGCCAAGACAGTCTGTAACTTGAGGTTTGTGGCCCACGGACATCACATAGTCGGAGGTAGAGGATATGATTTCCACGGCATAAAATTGACTGAAAAACGTGAGGCTCTTTTATTAGCATTTCAGAATGCTACGTAAAATTTTAATTTTATGCTATCTCAAATGCTACTTTAAATACCGCCTTGATCAAGCGCGGGATCCCGCACCATGTTTTAGTGCTTTAAAAGCCCCGACGTTGATCAATCTTTATAGTGGTTATTATATAATCAGTATAAGAAGTATCAAATATATATAATCATTGTCGGTACCTTCCATGATGCCAAATAATGCATCAACACTGTTGGATTGGTCGCTGACAAAATATTTTACGGCCTTTTTAGTTTAATTACTAGGCATTGTCAGTAATAAAAACATAATTAAGACAATTAACTTAATTATTAATTAATTAACAATCAGATAATATCATTGTCATAGTTTAAAACAGTAGGGATAAGCATGTTGGGATGAATTATTGTGGAAGGTCAGCTCCATTACAGTGATTATTGAGGTTTGATGTCATTATCATCAGAGTATTTATTCAATGGTCTTAATATTCCGCGTCATATATTGCACTAGAATCGATAGGACAGTGTCAATTTATAGACGGTTGATACATTTTTGAAATTTTAATTAGAAATTATATTCTTTATTTTCAACTACTCATGCATTGTCATTATCCGTTCATGAATTGATATTATAATTTTGACTCCGATACATCAATGCCTAGATCATTGAATAATTTATTATTTTCATGATATATAAATAAAATTAAATAACATTCCAATAATTAATGAAATTGCAATCACGCAGTTCTTAGTGATGAAGTCATCATTGATTGATCATCCACTAACTAATAATAAGAAAATTTATTTTTCATTACAATATTTGTGATTTTCAATTACTGTTACAAAATTAAACTATGGTAGTCTTGTTCAAAATCACTAATTGTTAGTAGAAGATTATCTCTAATGAATATGTTTAATTTGAACAGTCCTTTAATTATGATTTCAAATTAAGGATATAAAGCAAGCTCTCAAAGTAGGATAGAGGTGCATTATGGAATCTTTAAGCAGATTTTTTATGTCCAACTCCCATACAAGCTAGGTGCACTACCATGAGCAATGCCAACCTACAGATTGTACAGGTGTCATATCTGTGAATTAACAATCATCACTCTTTAATTATAGTGGAATATTGTATAGATTAATGGGTTTGGTTGTGACTCTCTCTTCTGTATGAAAATTATTTATGTCCAAAACCAATATAATCTCTGAAATGGTCTTGTAATGACCAAACATTTGTTCTTGCATATATATATATATATATATATATATATATATATATTAAGTTTGATTTTTGCATATATGATATGGCTCTAAACTCAAACATTCGATTCCCCGCACATAAATTTTTCACTTAACAATATATTGAGTCGAAGCAAAATCTAGCATGTAGCCATAATAATATTGTTCATAGTGGAATCGAATTTGACCTTTCGAGTCCATATTATTTGAGTGCAAAGAGATTCACCACTAGATTAATACTCAAATGATTGTGCACACATATTATTTCTATATAATTCTAGGTATCTTAAATATAAATAAATTTTGCAATGATGTAATCATCACCGACACACATAAATTAAAAAAAAAATTATAATAAAACGTACCTTAAAATGGTAATAAAGTGTTGAATAGAATAACAAATTCCCGAATTCCATAAGAGTACTGCAGGAAAAGAAGAAAAAAAAGGGAGTGGAAAAGGATGAGAGGAAGGGAAGAATTGAGAAAAATGAGAGAAGGGAGAGATCGCATATGAAGAAGAATGAATAAGGAGAGAAAATTCAATTGATTGCTGTCATTAAAAGTGTTTTTGCCAGGGAATTTGTGGCAAAATTTTGAAACGATTAATTTGAGTCTCTGAGATAGAAAAATGAGTTCCGTCACAACGGAATTAATTAGCGACCGATCATATCCGTGAAGGATTTTACAAATGAATTTTTCTGTCACTAGATTTTATTAATTTTTTCAATTTTGCCATGGAATTTTATACCAATGCTATTGCAAATTATAAATTTTACAAAGGAACATGTCGCAAAATTTCAATTTTGTTATATTGTGCACGCCCATATTTTTCATTGTTTGCGGGCTTTTGTTTTTAGCCGTTCGATCTTCTAGATGGCCGAGATTAAATTAGGTTTCAAAAATATAAAAGGGAAGCTAAAAAGTAAAAATCGACGGAACTTCCATAGCTTCCATCACTGTCTTCTTCGTTGGGACTCTTCCTGTGGTCTTCTCTTGGCCTTTGAATCTCAATCGAATGCACGCTTTCAATTAATCTCGGTAGTCTAGAAGATTGAACGGTTGAAAAAGAAAGCCCGTAAACAATGAAAAGTACGGGCGTGCACACTGGATTAATTGAAAATATATAGGTGTCAGTATTCAAATCTTCGTGATAGTAGCCGTCCTTTCTAGATCTAATCATTTTAGGGTGTTTTTTACCAATGTTGAGCTAATTTTTTTCCAAATTTTTTAGCTTTCTACATGTTCTTTTAATTGATATTATCCCTTGCGCGTGGGTAGTCGGTTTCTCTCCATCTAGTGGAGTTTTATCCTAATTTAGTGGAGTTGAATCTCTTTCGAGAGTTTTTACTCCGGGTTCTAATGAAATTTCAATTTCGATGATGATAAATAGTCTGACTAAACAATCCATATTGTAACATCCTAATTCATTGTAAATTTTACAATGAAATATGATATTATAATGAAATATTACAATAGAATTATAATTATACAATGAAATATGATATTTGATTATAAATTTATAATAAAATACAATATCATAATGTAATAGACTATATGAACTATTTAGTGTTCGACTACATAACAATTTCCTTTTCATTTCTCTAAAAAAACACTCTTGCAGTCTTGCATGGTATTGCAGTGGGCTGGTTGAGGGAAAAAATAGTGTAGTGGGCCTCAAAAACTTTGATTCAAATAGATAACTTTTTTGAATGCGTTAGCCCACCATATAACTAAATGGGCCACATGAACACCTGAAATTTATATGGACTAAAAGCCCATTTTCATTATAAAAAAAGTTAACAGACCAATTAAAGTAATTTACGCTGATCCCTTTTAATGAACTGCTCTTCTGCTGCAATTGGCCAATTTCAAAGGCTACTTGATGTCTGCAATAGTCATGCCGCCTATACACAGAAGCTAAATACACCCATGATTAAGGTTTTCGTATATTGGCAGTGGCAGGAATTTTAACTCTATGTAAAGCAATTGTGCGTTAAATTGCAATTAGGATAAGAAAACTGCATATTTGATTGTTCAGGGATTAGGGTTTGACATTTTTTATGGTCGGTAAATGTAGGTCTGTGGCCAGTTTGACTGCTGCACAGTGCACACAATTCAAGTGCAGGTACTCCAATCTTGGGTATTCGTTGCCTCGGTTACAGAGAATTGAGTCCGAAGAGTATATGTACTCTCACTACCGCCAACACAATGGAGTAATGGACCCAGCTAGCTAGTAATTCCATTTCAAATGGTTATATTTTCTTGTTCTCTCTCATAGGCTTTGGTACAGGGATTGATCAGGTAAAATGAATTCTGGCACTGAATGCACCCAACAACCCTAAAGTGATGAAATTAATTTCTTAGCAGTTAGCAGCAATTGCCTGGTCCCAATTTTTTGTGGATTGTGTATGCTTCTTTTATTTCAAATTCTCTTACCCTTTATGCATTACTTCCTCCTTCATTCATTCATGAACTTTTAAATTCAATTATAGTAACTTACTTTTGAAACTACTCTCTCTCTCTCTCTCTCAATTACAACATTCCTACTTAATTTTGTTCTTCAGAGTTTATGGATTACAACGTGTTTCAGTCTATTACTTGTATTGAAAAATGTGAAGAGTTGTGGGCAGTGTTTAAAGTTGTTGAGATTTGAGGAATAGTGAAATGGGTGGTTTCAATGTAGATGATAGTGAAGCTGTGGCAAGAAACATAAAGAGTGGAGATTCTCGAGCACGTCTACATGTTTCTGCCCAACACAGTCGCTCTAAGAGGTGTAGTGTTTTAGTTTGTTTTGTTTCTTTCACTCTCAATGCCATAACTATTATGTTGATTCTAATATATAACGTAGAGGCTAATAGAAAATGAAGGATTTTTTATGGGTTATAAGGGCACTGTTGGATATGTAACTGTTTCACTGCAATCTAGGAGTTTTGCTAATTATTGGATCCTTTTTGGATTGGATGTATGTGCATCATTCACCAACTGAAGCAGTAGGGCATATAGTTGTTTATCCCTTAGATCTTTAAGAAACAAGTTACGAAGATTCAGTACCTTTTTCAGGATTTCGCATTATTGTTTATACTGAAATTGATGATATTTGGGTGAATGTCAATGAGGTCTTGGCGAGTTTGATAATCAAGAAGAAATATCCATGTAACTGGTGCATCATAGTTGAATCAATGCCAAATATGCAGAATTTGTGTCTAGCGTGATTTTGTTGTAATTGAGGGATAGGAAAAGGATATTAACTGGATCCAATAATTTTTCCATCCATGTTGTTCTTTTGCCATGAACTGAGTGTAACATGGCAAATTCGTGGTGCTCTAGACTTCTAGTGGTTATGGGAGGAGGCCCAACAAGAAAAAATCCCTTGACCTTGTTTGCGAGATCAGACATTGTATTTCACCTAGTTAGAAACTGTTTTTATGGAAGATTATGTAATCTTTCAAGTGAGAAATGTTGGCACACAATTTGATGGATTAGATGGTGTTGTACACTTGCACTAGATTAACATTTCGGAAAAATATGATCTCTACAGCTAACCTGTGAAAGTAATCGGCTGATCTGAGCACATGATCTTGTTCACTGTCAAAATATTTAGTGATTGAATCAATGAACCTTCTACAGTGTGCAATGAACAATTGTTTTCTTTTGTTGGGATTGGAATATTAACACATTTAAATGTTTACTTTCTGACTCTGGATTTTCCTCTCAGTGTTACAGAGAAGAACTTGGATGTTTCAAGAAATGGAGCTTCACATTTCATGAGGGACCAAAATGCACCACCTGTGAGACATCTTTTTAATTTATGTTAAATCTATAATGATGCAATAATAAATTGAAACAGTCTCTCCATATATTATGTGAGAGTAAGGTTTACGTAAATCTTGTCTATCCTAGACTCTGCCCACCGCGGGGCGTTGTGCATCGGTGTTGTTTACCTTTTACCTATAATGATGTAATAATCTGCGTGCGATGATGACACCTGGAATTCTTGGACAATTAAAGTTTTGATTGTCAATATGAAACAATAATTTGACACTGACATTTACTTTTTCACTTGACCTCAACAGTTTTCACCACTTTCAACTAGGGGTTATAGGTTCCAAAGTCCCCTCCATGGCCACTGTGCTTATGTCAAGAAGAATGCTTCATGTAGTCACCGAGCCTCCTTGGAAAATGATGTAAGTTACGAAGATGTAAGTTCTGAAGTTTAATACAAATATGTGTTACTTTACTTACAGTAGGTGCCACACGGATTTGTCTTCATTTATGGTCAGATATGCGTTCAACTTTATCAATGTAATTGTGCATTTTTTTTTTCAGTTCTTGCATTTATTCTCTTTATTTTACATTTAAAATTAAGTTCTGGGTGACTGAGAATGTCTAATCGCCAAATCTCAAATGTGAATTTTGTTCCACATAATGTGTCTGCTATAGCTTATCTGAAAAGGTTCCCTAATGTGATTTCAGATTGAGGAGCTGCAATTACGTCTGCGGGAAGAGAAATCTATGCGCATTATGCTTGAGAAGGCAATGGGCCGAGTTTCAAGTACCTTATCTCCTGGACATAGGCATTTTGCTACCAAGGTGGCTTTATCTTTTGGGTGTTTAATTCAAGTACTTAACTAGTTGTTGCTAATTGATTATGGACAGCAATTTAGTTTTCTGTATAAAAAACTATTTCAGAATTTTCATTCTTTGTCACATCAAAGTTTGGATTGTCATATTTTATAGGCGTCCAGTGAGCAAATTCTGATTAAGATCAAAAGTGACCTCACCCCTGAGCAAATGTACGAATGGAAAGTTATTATGAACTTGGTTCTCATGATTTTTTACTTCTCTGATGTCCAACACCTCATATGATCTCTAGGTGCTTTTAAATGCAACTCTCTTTAGTTTCTTGAAAAATGAGAGAAAGAAAATTATTAGAAATGAAAGCAAACAATTAAAAGCACCTCATATGATCATTTCTGCTTAAACATTTTGAGACAGTCATTTTGCCTGCTACAGATGTATAATCTATGGCCAATCTTGTGGGATCGTAGAGCTTAGTTCAGAAGGAACTGAAATATTTCCCATAAAGTTTCTCAGGAAGTTTGTTGCTTTGTGAAAACTTGAGCTTTGTGCTCTAAGTGTTGGGTTGCTTCAGTAAAATATTGCTGAGAATTTAGGTGTTTGACATGTGTTGTAAATGTTTATGATACCCATTCTTATGCTTTCAGGTACTCTAGAGATGAGTGTTGCACATTATCTTAGAAACAATGAGTTCCATTACATTAAGTGGCAAATTGTTGTTTTATTTCAGACAAAGGAATTGATTGCTGAGATCGAGTTACTTGAAGAAGAGGTTGCAAATGGTGAGCAGCATGTGCTCTCACTTTACAGGAGTATTTTCGAGAACTCTGTTAGTCGGCCATCTTCTCAGCAGAGCTCAGGGATGTCTTCTCCAGCCCACCATATAAAGCAATCATCCAGGAAGCACCCAAATATCATTTCCAGTGCCTTTTGCTCCTCAAAGAAGTTTCCATTGCGACCCTTGCAAACTCTGGTTTCAGTAAAAGACTCTAGTAAAAGAACCTCCAAATCTAGTGATGTGTCATTCTTGAGTGGCAAAAGTGACATTCATTGCGAGAAATCTCATTCAGCAGTAATTCAGGTAGGTATGTTCCTTAGATACATTATTATACATTGTTTCTAAAAAATATTTATTTTTATTTTTATTTGGACAAACATTTGAAAGTTTACATATGTGAGAAGTGAAGAAATGATCCTTCAACAAATACATTAACTGTGACTATTTTGAAAGCTTTTATGGAAATCATCTCATACGTCTGCCTGAAAAAGTGGGGCATTTGTTTGTATTTTGTAACCAATGTTCTGTTGACTTAAAATCAGGTTCAGTTGGTTATCTTTTATCTTATTTTTTATCTGTTCCGTTTTAAGACTTATATATATGATCTTTGTATCTCTGGTCTTCCGTATCAATGCAATTTGTTCTCTATCATCAGACTTGCCAAAAGCTTCCTGCCGGGGACAGAACTTCTGTTCTTCAAACTCTGAAAGATCATCTCTATCAGTGCCCCAGCAAGTTGTCTGAGGAGATAGTCAGGTGTATGGCTACTGTGTACTGTGGTCTTCGTGGTGCAGCATCTGCTAACCGTGAAAGAAACATATCCCCTTTATTGATGAGGTCATCCACTAATGTTGTACTTCCTCAACATGATGTTGTAGAGGACCAAGATTGTTCCTGCAAATCTGTGCTAGAAATATCTTGGATATCAACTGACAAGAACCAGCTCTCTCGTGTATCTTGTGCCATCAATAACTACAGGTTAGTGGTTGGTCATTGTAGGGGAAAAAAGAAAATAAAATAGAAGAGGACACAATAAGGGAGTGATTCCATGCCTCTTATGTCCTGAAAAAAAATAAGCAGCTTATGAAATGAGTGAATGAGGAAATTCCCCTTCAAGCTTTGTCTGGCTTTTCTGTATTTGTTGTTCCAGAAACATTCAGCCTTGAGTTACGTTAGGCTAAAACACAGATCAATCAAATATTATGGTATTCTCTAACAGGATGACCATATTCTTATGTCCAACATGTTATGCAACATCCCCTGGGGATCAAACATCTTGCATGCAGTACCATTGTTTATGGGGAAAATGCGCTACTGGAGATAAATTTTTGAAATTGGATTTAGACACAGCTTCTCCTGCTTAACTGAAGCCCATACATAGTTACATCTGACAATTAGTTTAGACCACCAAAGAATTTGTGAAAACTTCACAAGCAAGTGACAGGCTACATTTTAATTGATATAAAATGAAACTTCAATCATGTAGGATAATCTAGGTTATGAATTCAATCTGCATTTATGCACCTTGTCCCAGAGATGGGTTAGTTCTTCAAACATATAGATGAATGGTATATATAGTTTGCAGGGTGGAATATACTTATGTGTGCATGTGCATCCAGTTGATATTCTCATAGATGCTTACATTTTATAAATTAAATTTCAGAGTACTGGTGGAACAATTGGAACGGGTGACTGTGAGCCAGATGGAAAATTGTGCCCAAACTGCATTTTGGATCAATGTGTATAATGCACTTGTTATGCATGTAAGAAACAACATAATGATCCTTTGGTGTGTTTTATAGTAGTTACCATGTATAACTTTTTCCTTTCTCGCCTGCAGGCATATTTGGCCTATGGAATCCCCCATGGCTCATTGAGGAGGTTAGCATTGTTTCACAAGGTATTGCACTTACGTTTTCTCAAATTCCTAGTTTTGGAAAAATAAAGCTATAAAGTAAGTGTACAGATTGCAACTAGCAGAAAGAGAATTTTGCTAGATGTAAAATGTAGCAGCTCAAGTGAGCCTGTGAAGCTCTTTCTGAGGCTTGTAATTCAGAAGTCTCGCCACGTAATTAATATGGTTATTACATTAATTTGATTATTACAGTACAATGGGTGTCCTGAATTCTTTTGATTATTAATCTCTCTTTTTAGTTCTTCTCGATCAACGTGAGTCAAAGTACACACACTTTGCTCATACAAGTTTCATCCAAAATTAGATAAATAGGATGAATAGTGTTTCTGATTCATTTGGTTCTTTTGGCAGAATAAATTTTTGATGGTTTTCCTGTGTAGTGCAGGCTGCTTACAACATTGGTGGTTACATCATAAGCGCAAATGCTATCGAACAATCAATATTTCGCTTCCACGGGCCCCGAATAGGAGGGGTATGCAGCTTACTGTCATCATCTAATAATTAATAAAGACATGCCTAAAATACACCAATTTATGATTTGATTTTGGGGCTGAACTTAATCCTGCCTCAAAAATTTTCAATAGAAATTAAAAGAAAAAATGGGAGTTGTATTTCATTGCTTTATTTTATCCCTTAACTGTTTTCCTGCAGCCTTGACTCTGGTAACAGATTTCTGTGCTTATTTTTGTTACTGGATTTTGTGTGAATTACAGTGGCTTGAGACCATCATTTCCTCTGCCCTGCGCAAAAAATCTAGTGAAGAAAGGCAGATTATTGATTCAAAATTTGGTCTTGCAAATCACCAACCGCTTGTCTGCTTTGCCCTCTGTACTGGAGCTTTCTCTGATCCTGTGGTAACTTCTTGTTTTCTGCAACTCTTTCTTTTACCTTATCCTACTTAAATATCATTATCTAAAGACATCTTTTGGTACTGTAGTCCTACAATTTTGTTAGTCATATGTCAAAAAAATATTCCTTAAGGGTGAATCCTCGGCAAAGTTGCTTCACCCCACAAACCTTGAGATCATAGGTTCAACTCTTAGAAACAGCCTTTTTCCCTCCCATCTTAATTATTACCCTGCCTCCACTCTGGGAGCCTTGTTACCTATTCAGTGATGTCAACGCAAGCTGCCGTTAGAGCCTGATATGTGGGATCATCTATGATATATTTATTTGAACGAGGCCTCTCGGAGATCACACTTTAAGTGAGGACTGCTTCTCAAAGAATTGAAAGAAAGGTTGATCTAACAACTATTAAGTAAAATGGATGACCAATTTTCAGATTGTTTTTCTTTAGTGAAGCAGAATGTAGTTTCATGCATGTTGTTTGATTGTCATTTGATCTTCTATGTCTACATTAAATTTCCGTTTGAAGCATCTTATTAATCCCCTTGGATGGAATTGGTTTATGCTTCTTTTGCTTCCGTTTGAACAATGAACTTCCTTTATTTTTAGTAATGAACTTCCTAAATCATGATTGATTGACATAATTCACAAATTTGCCATAGTAGTCTTTTCCAGTTTTCACCCTTCCCCTTGTTTGCCATTTGTGACTTCATATTTCCAAGTGAACCACACAGCAGAAATACATGACACATGACTGATTGCTTGCATTTTGTAAATATTTGTAGCTAAAAGTCTACACATCATCAAGAATTGAAGAGGAGCTAGAAGTGGCAAAAAAGGATTTTCTTCAAGCAAATGTAGTTGTGAAGAAATCGCGGAAAGTCTTCCTTCCAAAGTTGCTGGAAAGGTTTGGGAGAGAAGCTTGCATCGGCTCAGATGATCTTCTAAAGTGGGTCACTGAAAATGTTGATAAAAAGCTTTGTGAGTCGATTAAAAAATGCACTAGCAACAAGTCTAACAAGAAGGCGTCCCAGATTATAGAATGGTTACCATACAGCTACAAGTTCAGGTACCTTTTCTGCAAGCACTTAACAGAAAAGCCATGGTGGGTCTGACATTTTCTCAAACAAACCTACTTGAAGGGGAAAAAAACTTACTTGAAGAGGTTTCTAGTGCCCTTGTCGAGAGCCGGGTTGTCTGAGAGAGCACGGTAGAGTACTTCAAATGACCCATGATCCTTCATGTTGTATATTTGTTTTTTGCTTTTCTTAGACTGTCACTTTGTAGGCTTTTGAAGTTGCAACTCCCTGAGAAACATCTAAAACTTTCACGCACTGGTGAGCGCTTTGGTCCTGATTTTAGCTTTCCGGTGACCCAACTCCACATGAACCCCTCTTCTGATGGCAAATAGAATGTGATAACTTGTCTGCAGTCAATATCTCACCCCCGATGGGGAATTCAGTCTAAATAACAGAGAGGGACTGGGACTTGGTTTTGATGTTTTGAAATTAAAATGGACAACAATTGTGTTTGTGTTGAAACAATAAGACAGTCTGAAGGCCGACGAATGACTACTTCCTCACCGAGGAAGTTCGGAATTTTATGAAATGCACAAACAAGACGATACATATAAATAGCCACTAAGGCTATCTCTTGCGGATAAAGTGACACAGAACGATTGTTGGAGGAGAGTAATCCAATTGCTGCTGCCTCCTCTGCCCCTTCTTTCTCTGTTCTTCTTTTCCATCTTCTACCTACTCCCTCCGCTCTCTCCTTCCTTTATTTCCCTCCTATGGGGTTGATCTACCAGTTCTTTTTTTAGATCTTTTTTTTTAATTTTTGTTAGTGTTTTTTGTTTGAATAAAGGATTTTTCAGAATTTCTCTCATTTGGATCTAGAGCTCCTCCATTTGTCACGGATTTGGTGATCCGATGATATATAATCATCATCCAGCGTTGAGTTTGTCTAGATATGAATGAGTTCGTCATTTCTCGTTGAAAATGATGTCAAGATTCATGTTGTAAATTCACATTATGTTAGTTTATGTTTAGTCTGTTCGGTTTTTTTCTGCTACATTTCGATGTGATCCGGTTTAATTTTATTTATTTTTGTTCGGAATTTATTCTCCGATTCGTAATTCTTCTGCTAGGTTATGGAGTGATATGCTGAATTTCATTTTTTTTTAAAAACTGCCACTAGGGAAAATATTTCCAAATATAAAAACAAATTTGAGACTTTGACTTGGACTAAAACAATAAAAAAAAAAAATCAAAATTCTATCAATTTCAAATGTTCAGATAAACGTGGGCATGTGGTTTCAAGCACGTGAAAACATTTGTAAGAGTTTGTACCATCCCTCAACATGGAGAACATATTCAGTAGTATCAGTTTCCCATGTCACCATTCTGACGTGGTGCGCATGTTCCATTTGATATTTGACACATTACATCTAATATCTCAGTCAGCATTCCCACTATCTTCATCTGCATGACTGCATCCTCCTACAAATTCTCTCTTCGTCCTTCACTTATATTTCTCCCTTTTACCTAAATTTAATCACCATAAAAAAAAATCACAGCCAGATCCAACAAAGGAGACAGGACAACCTTTAGCAGTTGCACTCGGTGACGCCGACACTAGCCTAAAATTTGAAGCCCTAATAGGAATGGACCCAATTGCTGGTCAAACCTATATGTTGCCGCACCCATATCCTCACCTACAAGCTTCAATCCTTCGACTTGTTGATTCCAATGACAGTGATTGAGACTGGGTTAGGCGGTGAGTCAGTTAAGGTTTTTTGTGGACATTATGTGGCTAACTTAGATCTTGCGGAGCATTCAGATACGTCCCTGAAAGTGATAGATAGGAGGAAGCCGACTCCAGATCGGGCAAAATATGGCGGGGACGAGAAGGAGATGAAGAAGAAGATCTCTATTCTCTCCCAAAAGATGATCATGAAGAAGAGGAAGAAGAGAGACCGATTTAAAATTTATTTGTTGGGAAAAAAGAAACTATTGTGATTTTGGTACTGATTGTTCATTGTTAAACACGAGTTCAAGGAGAAAAAAGTTCGAAATTATAAAAAACATTGTCGAAGTGGTTTGTCTACATTTCGGAACTATGACATTGTCACCGATGAGAGTGGAGATGCAGATGAAGATAGTGGAATGCTGGGTAAATTTCTACTTTTGTTTGGTCTATTGAGAGAGTTGACTCGTTTTAACTCAATTACTGAGATTTAAACTCACTCAACTCGAAAATTGTAGTTTTCTTTTTATTTCAATTCAATTATTAAGATTTGAACTCATTCAACTCGAAAATCGTAATTTTCTTTTTGTTCCAAAACAAATTACTAGACAAATTTTCCCCTATTCGGTCAGCCTTCATGCTGACGTGGCATTAGAAAGTTAAATAATTACTCTAATAAATTATGTGCAATTTTACAAAAAATAAAATCAAAAATCAAAACCACCTCACCTTCAAAAAAAAATAATCAAAACCAGCGGAATCGACCATGGACTTGAATGTCAACAGGTCTCCCTCCTCTTCCTCGACTTTCTCCTCCACTCTCCACCAATGACCTCCACCGCCATCAACTAGATGCACTCTTGGTGGGAATCCATCTTCAAAGCTTGTTCAAAAATCCTTACCTTTCTCTCCTCCCCCAATGCCTACTCTCGCTCCTATCCTTCGCTCTCTCCTCCCCTAACTCTAGCGCCAATCCTGACCCACTCTATCGGTGGCTCTACGAAACGTACCTCTCCAATGACCCTCATCTCTGCCTCATCGTCCTATCATTTCTCCCTCTAATTTCAGGCATCTACCTCTCTCATCTCCATTACTCCGACTCCTCCTCTCCCTCCCTTCCATCTCTACCAGTGTTATTTTAGTTTCTAATCACATCAATCCTCCTCCTTCCCCTTTGATGTTGTTGGAGTCATCACCAATTTCACTGCAAGGAGACTAAGGTGTTGTTTGGTTTGTATTTCAGTTTTCAATTTTTAGAGTTGTTTTCAGTTTCCTGTTTTGAGGGTCTATTTTCAGAAAACTGAAAATGCATTTGGTTTGATTATTCTGAAAAAACTATTTTTGAACCAAAGATAAAGAGATCAAATCACTAACTTGATATAACATGCAAGCCAAAGTGCAGAACCAAAGTGCAAGCCAAAGTGCGATTCAATTGACAGACAGAGCAGGAATGTCGAGGTGAATTATAAATGTAAACACCCAACTTACTGGAAAGTAGACCGCAATCTCAAATGGATATGCTCAATTCTGCCTAGTCCCTCCTTCAAACAAAAAATCTGCAACCAAAATATTTGCAAAGATCATTGAATCAAGATTGTTCCATTAACACGCACAAATCCAAAGAAGTTGGCGGAAGGTCCACGAAAGAAATGGTTGGTCGAATGAGGGAAGAGGAGAATAAAGGGTCATTCAAAATAGATGCAAGAAACGTCATTTGAGAGCAAAAAGATTGGGGATTCGAGGCTCTGAATCAAGAAATTAAAAACCCACTAGCAAACTATTCACCTGATGATCTAGCTCCCACAAGCAGAAATCGGAGCGCCGAATCGCGAATCCTAGGAGATGGAAGAACTCGATCAGAAAGAAAGACGAGTTCCCAATTTTCGTATAAGGCGGACGCTTCCGTGTTTTTAGTTGTTTTCCGTGTTCTTGGTGAAAACACGAAAACGTATAAAATTCGTTTTCATTTTTGTGCTTGGGTTTTGGGGCTGTTTTCGAAAATGACGAACCAAACGAGTTTTGAGTTTTCATCAAAACTGAAAACTCAAAATGGGTTGAAAATGCCAAACCAAACAGACTAAGTATTTCTTAAGGATTGAAGCAGACCAAAAAAATAACTTAAGGCAGAAAGCCCTCCACTGCAGGCCATGCATCATGAATCCACTCCCGACCTCAACATGAAGACAACCGAATTCAGGACATTGTTGTCTCTCATACTCTCTTCTTCCTATGTCTTCTATTGTGTCTGCTGATTTCGATTACTCATTAAATTGGATAGGTTTCATGTTGTTGATTTTCTTTCACAGGGTAAAGGTTTGGTTTTCTTGGATGGGATCTAATTTTTAGTATTTTATTTTTAATTTTGTTTTTTATTAATAAAAGATAAAAAAATACACGTCATCATGTCACTTCAACAAAAAATAATTTTTTAAGCCACATTAGCTAATAACCTGCCCGAATTGTGATAAAATTGACCAATGTCTAAGTTTGAAACAAAATCAAAACCTTAATTCCCAAGTTGAATGAGTTCAAACCTTAATGACTGAGTTGAAACAATTCAACTCTTTTAGTGACCAAAAGTTCTATTTATCCGTGGAATGCTAACTGAGATATTAGATGTCATGTATCATATATTCAGTGAAACATGCACCCCACGTCAGCATGGTGTCCTGATGCGTTGATACACTGAATATTTTCTCCTCTACATGTGCCAATTCCAAGAGGATTAAATAAGGTATTATAATCCAACAGTCCAAAACCGATCTCTATTACATACACTAAGGGCATCTCTAACAAGGAGTTCTACTATTATGGGGTATGTAAATTGTATTTACATATTCTAAAAGTCATTTACATATTCAAAATATATTTTGATGACAACTCACCCCTACAAATGAGTTATAAGATGAGTTTTCATACAACTTATCTATATATTATAATCCATGACCCATGAATATATAAATCCGGCCCAATATTTAACCTGTGACCCATGAATTTTGTAGAACAAGATAATTAAGGGGAAATGAAAACATGAAACGAGGGTGTAATTGAAAGAAATAAAAACATTGTGGATCAAACGATGAATTTAAAAGCGTATAGGGGTCGAAGTTAAATTCATGCAGACTTGAGAAATATGAAAAATAATAATGGAAGAATTGTAATTTTATTGATACAAACAAGAGAATATATACATCAAGACTTTCCATAATTATCCCTAACTTCTAGTGATTGATAGTGATACAGACTGTCTATAATTATCCTATAATTGTATCCTATGATTGAGCCCTTCAATGTAGGGATGCCGTAGTTATATCAAGATACCAAAGATATCTCAACACTCCCCCTCAAGTTGGAGAGTATATATCAAGGACTCCCAACTTGACTAAAATGGCAGCAAATCCATCTTTTCCAAGTGGTTTGGTGAAGATATCTGCTAGCTGTTGGGAAGTAGAAATGTACTGAGGGGCAACCAGTCCGGCTTGTATCTTCTCCCGAATAAAATGACAATCCATTTCTATGTGTCGAGTTCGTTCATGGAAAACCGGGTTGGCCGCAATATGTAATGCGGCTTGATTGTCACAGTGAAGTGGTATAGCAGCAGTAGAAAAAACATTCAAGTCTTGGAGAAGATTTTTTAACCATGTAAGTTCACAACAAGTACCGGTCATTGATCGATATTCAGCTTCAGCGGAAGATAAAGATACTGTGTGTTGCCTTTTTGTGCGCCAAGAAATTAATGAGTGTCCCAAGAAAACACAGTAACCCGTTGTGGATCGTCTTGTAGTAGGACATCCCGCCCAATCAGAATCACAATATGCACGCAATGTTAGATTATTATTAGCTGGAAATAATAATCCTTGACCTGGAGCTTGCTTTAAGTAACGTAGAACTCGAAATGCAGCATCCAAATGTGGCCGTCGTGGCTCATGCATGAAACGACTTAAAATGTGCACAGCATATGCAATTTCGGGTCTTGTAATAGTAAGATAAATTAATCGTCCAACCAACCGTCGATATTGAGAGGCATCCTCAAGAATATCACCTGAATCAGAAAGCTTGAGGTTCTGCTCCATGGGAAATGACACCGGTTTGGCACCCAACATGCCGCTATCTTGAATTATATCAAGGCAGTATTTTCGTTGTGAAATACTAATACCTTTCTGGGAACGAGACACTTCAATACCCAAAAAAAACTTCAATGGTCCAAGGTCTTTGATCCGAAAATTTGTATGAAGAAAAACTTTAAGTTTTTGAATAGCTTGATCATCATTACCTGTGATAACAATGTCGTCAACATAAATTAATAGAGCTGTGAAAGACTTCCCATGTCGACGAGTGAACAAAGAATAATCAGCCTTGGACTGAACAAAACCAGCGGCATGGACAGCATGTGTGAACTTGGCAAACCACTGGCGGGACGCCTGCTTAAGACCATATAGGGACTTGTGTAGGCGACATACCATATTCTCCCCCGGTCGTGAAAGGCCAGGAGGAAGAGACATATAAATCTCCTCATGTAAGTCACCATGAAGAAAGGCGTTGTTCACGTCTAATTGATGAAGAGGCCATTGGCGAGCAGAAGCAATAGCAAGGAGACAGCAGACAGTAATAATCTTCGCAGTAGGTGAAAATGTATCATGATAATCAATACCAGCTGTTTGAGTGTACCCCTTGGCGACAAGACGAGCTTTGTAGCGTTCGATAGTGCCGTCAGAGCGGCGTTTAATTTTGTACACCCATTTGCAACCAATGGGGTGATGTCCAGAAGGTAAAGAAGTAATTTTCCAGGTCTTGTTGATGGCTAGGGCCTCAAGTTCGGCTGTCATGGCCTGCTGCCAGTTAGGATCATCAACGGTAGCAGCAAAATTAGGAGGCTCCGCATCATGATGAAGAGAAGATAAAAAAGAAAAATGGGGTGAGGAACAACGGTGATAAGCAATAAAATTACTGAGGGGGTAGCGAGAACCTGGTGGAGAATCAGGCGACGAAGACGTTGGTGGTCTGGGAGTAGGCAAGGTAACCTGTGAACAAACAAAATCACGAAGAAGAACAGATGGTGTTTTAGATCGAAGGGAATGACGGGTAACAGGGGCAGCGGGTGCAAGCCCAGGTGGAGAAGATGGGGGGGGGGGGGCTCAGGGGTAGAGGATGCGATAGGCTCAGTAGGTGGAAGATGCGTGGTTTCAGAATGAGGTGGAAGGAGTTCAGGCGACTCAAAAGGAACGGGAAGGACGGGTTGATGAGATTCAACTGGAGGTAGAGTAGAAAAAGGGAACACGGATTCATGAAAAAAAACATCACGTGAAGTAAAGAGTTTATGAGAAGTGAGGTCATAAAGGGTATATGCTTTTTGACCAGAAGGATAGCCAAGGAAGATGCACTTGTGAGCACGAGGATCGAATTTTGTAGTAGGGTGAACATTTGTAGCAAAAGCAAGGCATCCAAACACTCGGAGATGGGAGTATGAAGGTGGACGAGAATGGAGACATTCAAAAGGTGTTTTCTGAGAAAGAACTTGAGTGGGAAAACGATTAATGAGATGAACAGCGGTGAGGACACATTCCCCCCAAAAATGAATTGGAAGATGAGCTTGAAAACGCAAAGCTCGTGCGGTGTCAAGGATATGGCGATGTTTGCGTTCTACAACACCATTTTGTTGTGGTGTGTAGACGCAAGAGTGTTGAAAAGAGATTCCTTGAGAGGCAAAGAAAGAGTGCATGGAAAGAAATTCGCTCCCATTGTCAGTACGAACTTGTTTGACTTGATAATTAAATTGAGTAGAAGCATAGTGAAGAAAAGATTTAATATGAGATTGTGTTTCAGATTTATGATGCATAAGAAAAACCCATGTGAAACGAGTATAGTCATCCACCACAGTTAAAAAATAACGAGCACCCGTAAGAGAAGGTGTTCGATAAGGCCCCCAAATATCAAGATGAATTAAAGCAAAAGGTTGATTACTAGAAATAGAACTAGTGCCAAAAGGCAACCGAGTTTGCTTGGCCAATGGACAAATAGTACAAACTTTATTCGACTGACAAACAGGAAGGGAAAGATTGCGAGATAAGAAACGTAAACGAGAAGTTGATAAATGGCCTAGGCGTTGATGCCAAATATCAGCAGAAACAACATTGGAGGTGACTATGGCAGTGGATGGCAGAGGTGTGAAGGAGGGAATGTGAAGATGATAAAGGCCACCTTGCTCCTTACCCAAACCAATCGTCGTCCGCGTAGCCAGATCCTGCAAGATACAAAAAGAAGGGAAGAATGTTACGGAGCAATTTAAATGTTGGGTAAGCTTACTGACAGAGAGAAGATCAACTTTGAAAGAGGGCACATGTAGAACATTTTTTAAAAAAATATGTGAAGTTAAAGAAAGATCCCCAACAGATGTGATAGGTGCCTTGTCACCACTAGGCAATGTAACTTGAGATAGGAAATTATTCATTTGGCCTCCAAGAAATGAAGGAGATCGCGAGGCTGTGATATGATCCGTTGCGCCGCTATCAATAATCCATGCACGAGGAGAAGTAGATAAAGAAGGCAAACCTGACGCAATGTTGACATGATTTGCTTGAACTGTACCAGGATCAGATGTTGGTGCATCCTCCTTTATGACAGCAAGAATTTGTTGATATTGATTGTCAGATAAATTGGGCATGTGAGTCTGCAAGTCTTGCAAAGATGGACCAGTACGAAAATGATTTGCCGAGGGAAAATTCCAGGTCTTCCCAGCCCCAGTAGGAGCCTTGTAGAGGCGATGGCCTTCAGGGAAACCATGAAGCTTGTAACAGGTCTCCTTGGTATGATGATCACGATTGCAATGGGTGCAATGAAGAGGCTTCCGCCCGGGTTTGGAAGTACGCGGAGACTGCTGGACTGCCATGGCAGCGACTTCAAGAAGAGGTGCACGGACAGCACCTAATGCACGTTGTTTCTCTTCTTGAGAAAGAAGGGAATAAGCTTGTCGAAGACTAGGTAAAGGCTGCATCAAGAGTATCTGTCCCCGTATAGCACTGTATGATTCATTTAGACCCATTAGAAACTGCATGAGAGCATTGCGTTCCTCCCGTTCTTGATGTTTCTTCATGGCACCACAACTACAAGGAGGCAAATCGTTATAAGAAGCAAATTCATCCCAAAGAGCTTTCAGTTTTGTATAATAAGCAGCTATAGAAAGAGTTTCTTGGTTAAGGGAAGAGATGTCTCGCTGAAGTTGGAAAATCCGGGGTGTGTTGCTTTGAGAAAAACGTTCACGAAGATCATCCCATACTTCATGAGCAGTGGTGGAATAAAGAACACTGTCAGCGATCTCTGGTTCAAGGGAATTAAGAATCCAAGAAATAATCATATCATTGCAACGTGTCCATAAAACATGCTCAGCAGGAGCATGAACAGCAGATGGAGCCTTAATGGATCCATTAACGAAACCAAAATTGTTCTTGGCATTGAGAGAAATCTGCATAGAACGGCACCAAGTGGCATAGTTATCACCAGTCAAACGCTTGGAAACGAGAACCGTCCCTGGATGATCTGAGTGGTGAATAAAAAAAGGGTCGGAGGCATCACCTCCAGCAACCTTGGTTGAGGATCCATCGGCAGTGGTATTACCGGTGCTCATGATAAAAGAAGCAATTAAAGAAAGATAGAAGAAACGAAAGAACCTTTCGCCTCCGATACCATGAAAAATAATAATGGAAGAATTGTAATTTTATTGATACAAACAAGAGAATATATACATCAAGACTTTCCATAATTATCCCTAACTTCTAGTGATTGATAGTGATACAGACTGTCTATAATTATCCTATAATTGTATCCTATGATTGAGCCCTTCAATGTAGGGATGCCGTAGTTATATCAAGATACCAAAGATATCTCAACAAAATACAACAACAACAACAAAAAAACCCTCTTCTCGCCTGTCTCTCTCTCACGGACACCTAAAACATCCGCCTCTCTCTCACGGACACCTAAAACATCCGCTTCTTTCATTTGTTTGTCTCTCTCACACACCCAAACCCTTTTTCTTCTTGTCTATCTTTCTCTGACACGCTAGCAACACTCAACATCCTTACGGTTATGAACTCCCACTTAATTTTAGGAATCCATTATATATGCTCTCTAAGTTAGTAAATATGCTAATCAAATATGAGGTCACAAATTTTTGACTCCATTTACAGCCTCCATTGGCTTGAGGAAAAGGGCAAAATCGATATGCATAGCGACAGTTATTAATATGCATACATCGACGGTTATTAATATGCATACTCTATTGGAGATGCCTTAGGCTTTGCTTGGGAGAGGTGTTCGGAGGGGTTGGGAGGGGTTCGTGAACAAGCGAACCCCTCCGAACCCTTGCTTGGCGCGAACACCTCAAGGTGTTCGGAGGGGTTCACGAACCCCTCCCAACATCTCCGAACACCCCTTTTCCTAACCCCTCAAAATAAGGGGTTGAGAGGTGTTCACTCACATTAAAGGCTCCCAACCCCTCTCAACCCCTCTCATACCAATCAAGGGTTCACTTTTATAAACCCCTCCCAACCCAACACCTCCCAACTCAACCCCTCTCAACCCCTCTCAACCCATCTTCCAAGCATAGCCTTAATGTCCTCTTTCAGGCTTCAAAATGAGTCTTGGAACGTTACTTGCCTCATGGCATTTACTCTCCATAAATTTATTTTGATCGTATTTACAAGTTCAGTTCGTTTTTATCAAATTTTCAAATTCAATGATATATTCTTTATTAAAAAAAATGAACATGTGAAAAAGACATCTTCACACATTCAAGTAGGATTTTTTTTGTTTGTTTGTGGCATGCTGCGTACCTCGCCAGTCTTTTGCAAACAAACAAAATAGTAAAGAGGGAGAACGGAAAAAAAAAAAAAAAAGCAACATTGGATTGAGCCCAAAACTATTCATGAAAAACCCTACATACAATGCCACTTGCCAAAACTATTTATGAACATTCATAAAAACATCTGTGGCCTATCACCTGTACATATTCTAGTTAATCGTTGCCAGCTAGAGGTACTGAGCAGATCCCATATTTCAGCAGGGTTCAGCTTTAAACCCAAGCTGTTCGGACATGTCTGCTGCAACAATGCAAATTCGAGCTGATGAACTAATTCTCATCTCAATCTCAGTTAAATACAAGAAAAACTTACCTGTTCCACATCATCCTTCACTGTCTTAATTTTTCGCCTAATTAACTTTAGTCCGTAAATAATTCATCGGGTTCGTTATATTCTTCAGATATCAGCGCCTTGCTCTTGCTTCCCTTCTTAAATCTTTGCGTGCTCTTTTTGCCTTTGGTTGAGTGATCTCCTTCATTGCTGAATGGTTTCTCACATATACATGGATATGGGTACTCATGAAACTCACCTCGTCCTGGCCTAATTTCATCTGGCTCTCCCATGAATCCTCTCTGGCCCGATTTAACCTTTTTTGCAAATGTATCCCAATCCATCTGCTCCCTTGACGTAAACAATGCACTGAGCCGTTTTGCATTGGGTCTGATTGTCCTCTTATGGCCCATGTACCTCCTTCAGTCAATGACAATATAAACGAAAAAATTATCAAAAAGGAATATGAATAATTAACCCATTAAGACATGCCATCTGATGATTCTGATCCTTCCCTTCCTCACTGAAATGAGAATAGTTTCAACTAAAGCAGGGACAAGCTAAAAGTAAAAAATCGAAAGATTCCTTACCTTCGACCCGCAAGAATCTTGGCCATATTTCCATTATTATTAGTGACGAAAACATCACTCTCATCACAGACAATGTAATCAATCGCGGCTAGGCGTGAAGAGTAAGAGAGAAAAGGTTTCAGTTCTTCATTAGCAAGCATTTCCTTCGTGTAGAAGTTGGGGAAGAGCTCTCTGAGGGGTCGTAGAGTCCTTTCTCCTCCATAGATTTCACCAGATGCAACGTAGAGGAACGTATCATTGGTGAAACCGAGTGCCCTCAACATCAATCCCACCTCTTCAGGAGTAAGTGGACATTTCCCTCGCTTTCGCTCTCCGTCAGCACTTAAATCCTGTAAAAATATTGCTCATTCATAAAAAATAAAAATAAAAATCGAGTATAAATATTGAGGAAACAACATTTATCACTCGTTTTCAGAATAAATGCAAGTAAAATTGCTTTAGAAAGATTATACAGTAAGATTTTTTTTATAAGTTGCAGAGTTATATTCTTAATTTTTTGAGAGGGGAATCGAACCTTGCACCGTGTGAAGTTGTAAAGAGTTGGCTACCATTAGGCCACTAGTTCCTTTTATGTTATACATATAAATTGAACAGTGAAACAAATTGGGGGAAAAAAATTAAGATCAGAGTCGTAAGGGATAGCAATTCTCACTGGTAATGTTGCCCATCTTTTTCTTATTTCTCCAAGTTCGTATCTCTCTTTATCACCGCCACCATAGTAACATCCAGAAAATGCTAGCATATCAGGCTCAAACCTGCAATGGTAACAGTTTTAGCCATGACTAAAGAAATCCAGACAAGCAAGGGAAAAATTCAAGTAACATGTACATATATGTTTATCCATAATGGTGTGTCTTTAAATCTATTAGTTTATAGTAAAAATAACTATATCTAGTGTGTTCTAAAGAACAAGTTTATGAATAAAATCATAGTACTGCAGTTGGATTTCTTGGTAACATGAAGACGCAGGGATGAGGGTCAATGGGTCATACTAATTCTGTGTATGCAAGATGCAACTAATTTACAGAGTAGATAAATGCATGGTAGCACATTGGACGCACGAAAACAATTGATGGAAATGTTTGATATAAACTAAAAAATATTTAGGCATAGGCCTGCAAAGAAAACACACATACAAAGCCACACAGGTGAGTACCCAATGCAAGGAAAAATGATAACTCCAAATAAGTTGAACTAGTATTCAGCCCATCCATCGGTCTCCAAATAAGTTGAACTAGTGTCCAGCATATTCATCAGTGACAATATTTTTTCCCGGCTTGTCCAGAAGCTCCACATTTAAAAAAATGCTGGAAATTATCTTACCTCCTCTTGGTGTACTCGAAGGGGAGCCCAATTCTAATGATTATTTTTTCTATTTTTTGCATTAAAACAAAATGCTGGAAACCAATTATTTTAAGCGTTTGTTTGGTAGAGAATATGTCAAACAGAGTATAAGCTGATGTGCAGAAGGGAAATCCTGTAGCAAGGGCTAAACAGGGTTCATATTCTTTCAGCAAGTTCAACGCTTATATTCTATGAAAAAAATATGATTCATTGATTCAAATGTCTTAAGAAAAGATCAAGTCTATTCAAGAAAAATTTACATCCCTTGAAACCAAAATCTGATAATCTGCAAAGGATATCAGCAGCTAGTAAAGTACAAACTTCGTTGAATCCCATAAAATGATAAGGGTTTAGTCTTCGTCTGTAGACTGTAATGCAGTAACATTTAAACTGCATCCACAAATGAATTCTTAAAATCCATGGACTCTAATTGGTGTCAGTATTACTTAGCTATTACCAAGGGAAGACAATAAGTGCCTTTGCCCAGCTGCCGCCCCCCTCCTCCCCCCTTTTTTTATTCTTCTATTTGATGAATCATGGGTACGATGTAATGTACACCAGGCTGTAATGGTAATCCTAGATACACACATGAAGTCTCAAAATCTAAAAGTTTTATCATATACGTCCTAATTGGTATCACTTAATTTTAAGCTAGCAGATAAGGAAGATATAAACTGGCTTCTCTTCCCTCCCAAGTCCCAACTCCCAACCACTGTTTTTGTTCTTATTTCTTTTCTTCATAAGCATGTTCTTTGTTTATTGCTACTTTATGAAGTCAGGGTCAAGACGTACATAGAAATTAATTAGAGTGTAATAGTATGCTAGTCTCCAAATGAAGTCCCATAATGAAATTTTTTATGACCAGCACATCCAAATTAGTATTACTTAACTTCAAGCCAACAGCTATGGAACAAAAGAACTGGCCCCGCCAATCCCTTTCCTCTTTCTTTTAACTATCAGGTAACAGAACCTCCAATACGCCAATGACAGCATCAAAGGTTATATCAGAAATGGCCTTTGCTTTTTTTACAATGTTCATGCAGAATAGTTATGATTTATAACTTATAAGCACTTTGGACATGCACAGCATTCATTTTTCATGTTAATAACTAACAGAAAACAGAGGAGAACTTAAAGGATCTAACAAAGAGAAACACAAATCCTCGTGAAGAAAACTTGAAAAGGAGGCTTCTACTTCTATGTCATATGAGTATTTCTTATTTAACACCCCTTTTAAGAAAGATATTATGTTGCCGCAAAAGCTGATGTGAAATACCTGTTATAAGGATTACAGAAGCTTACTTCCAAAGTTCACGTAACAATGTCCATGGCACTGTCAATCACTAAATTTGGACCATCTTCAAAAGGAAGGATTGCATTCTACTTACTCAAAGAAATTGCTTCACGTGCAAAATGAATTTTACTACTATATTTCTACACTTTCGACTTATAGGGACATACCTCAAGTGAACTGCAATGTAACGTTTGGCCATTTGTCGCATTCTCATGACTAGTCTCTGACCAAGTTCTCTTATGGGCCTTGTAAATCTTAAATCATGGTAGTTAACCCGGCAACGCAGCTTCTGCAAGTCTTCATCAAGATCAATTGCAAGTCTGAAATCAAACTTAGTCAACTGCACAACCTGAGATATTTCAAAGACAATTTTTAGTTTCTCATTACTTCTCATCATGATAATCACTCTTATTATCAAATTTTCATAACAACAAATATCAATTTTTCAACAAAACGTACAAATCCAGCAAAATCTTACTTGTCTTCTCAATAGTACTGGAAGAACTTGGTCAGTGTAATATTCAGGGGGCGATTTTCTTGGGACACGCATGGTGTATGGAGGTTTATCCATTGATCGCATGACTTTATCAGGAACTCTTTTGACTATAGTAACATCTTTTGCAAGGGATGCAATAAACCAATCAACATCAAAAATGTTGACAAAATCGCTGCATGTCAAGCATGTGTAACAGATTAGATACGGACTTATAAAATTATCAATAATCAACAATTCAACATAACAAATAAATATATAAATTTCTTTGCCAATCCATCTATGTCACTGCCAATAGGCCGATAGAATCTCGACTTACCTGTCATCCTTCCAATAGGAATGATGATCCAACTCTGGTACAACTAATGTAGCATTAAGTATCCGCGCCACAACTACTGCATCTGTTATCTGTGCATATGAAGTAAGTGTCAACTCCAAATATACTAACGAACTCACTTGACACTTCACAATAACAGTACGGATTTCATTGATGATTCTAGATATCATTGTCCCACCACACTATGCATATATGATAAGCATAGTTGGTCCCCCCCAATCAAGCACAGCCAAGCTGATTGGTACAAGGAAATATAATAAGCATGAATCAAAGACATATTATGTTCAGCTTTAGCAAAACTGACGCAATCACCAGAAGTTCTCCCAGTTTTTCGTATTTTATTCTGAATTCTTCTTTGTGTTTCCCTTTCTCTGAAATTTACTTGACAGAAAAGACCATCCACTTACTCCAGTTCTTTGTTGGTTCAGCCCTCCACTCGTTCCTATCAGCAAATAGCCATTTGATGACCGTCCAAGCACAGCAGCTAGACAATAGAACAAGAATTCTTAGAAAGTGAAATATAAGAAACCATGCCAGCACTTGGCTCACTGTAAAATGTAAAGAAATTGAATTAATTACAAAGACATCAGCTCAAAAAAGAGGTATAAATACATGGTGTTTTTTTTTAAAGAATTTCAAGCCAAATATTATGCATAATTTAACAATAACAAGAAAATCAATCAATAGAAGGCAGTAATTTAACACAAATATAACATTTTTTCAATAGTAAAATTAGAGCAGTAGTAAGCATAACAGCAGCAGTAGTGTTAGCTGAAGTAAATTTTAAACAAAAAAAATACATATTAAATTGTTCCAAATAATATCAAAACCTAAACATAATTTAGTGAACCAGAGTTCCATAAATCCTTTTTCTGCATTGACCCAAAAAAAGAAAGAAAGTGAGCTCCTTGTCACGCTATAATATGCAATACAATAGACCTAAAAGCAACAGAGATCCAGCAATGACCAACATTAGTACATTACCCATTGAAAATAAATAATTTTATTGCTAAGATGATGTGACCCTAAGGATGGCACAATAATTAACCAGAATGCTTGATTCAGGCATTCAGCACTTGATAGCAAAGCAACCATGACAAGGTTTCTGATAAAGAGACAATAATGTAGACTGATGTAAGAACAGTCATTGGAAGGCAAACAGATAAACTTTACACCGACAATAAGATACATTGCAGCAAATTGGCAACATCATGCAATAAAATCATCAGTGCTTTAAAAGGATATATCGATGTTGCCCTGATTTTAAATATTTCATTGGAAAAAATGGAGCTACCACATAGTATGTTGCATCCATTGCATAATTCTTAAGCCAAGATATGGTACAATCCCAAAAATATTGACTGGAATAAAAGAAACGAGCATATGTCTTAACAGAATGCTAAATTGACTTTTCCAATTAAAAGACTCTAAACCCAGTTCTGTTTGAAAATGTACATTGCGCGCGTAGAGAAATGTAGAGAATAACAAACACCAAGGAAAAACTTCCTCATTTTTCTTTTCTTTATTCGTTTCTAAATAGGGAATGGGCAAGAAGAAACCTGTTATCCAGGTCTAGGTAGTAAGAGTTTGTGCTTCAAGTTCTTATGATTTTTTGATGGCAAAGCAACAATGAGAAGGTTTCAAACTGATAAAGAGACAATAATGTAGACTGATGTAAGAACAGTCATTGGAAGGCCAACAGATAAACTTTACACTGACAATGAGATACATTGCAGCAAATTGGCAACATCATGCAGTAAAATCATCAGTGCTTTAAAAGGATAATTCGATGTTGCCCTGATTTTAAATATTTCATTGGAAAAAATGGAGATACCACATAGTATGTTGCATCCGTTGCATAATTCTTAAGCCAACATGATAGATATTATCATATTACTTGAAGATCTGGCTAGAACAGTAGAACACATATTCCCCCAAGAAACCAAAACAAAAAAAGTAATAAATTTGACTTACGTGCAAAACGAGGGCCTCTTTCACTGCAAGCATAAAAGTTTTTTGAAAACTTTGATTTCCAAATATCAATTGGCTCACGACTAGCTCCATCCTACAATGTTCGGATCAAGAATCCATTAAAAACATGACAGTTGGAGTAAGACAAGTAACATGATGTTACTGATGACAATGATTATTGAAGATGGGACATACTGGCAATACAGGACTGGGCATACAAAAATGTGAAAAGAGGAATGCAAATTTAGCGCCCACACTGCAAATTTACCATACTTACAGGAATGGGTTTTTTTTTTTTTTTTTGTATAACAATTTCCGTATGGTAAGCAAAGCATTACAAGTTTACAACTCACAAGATAAACTAAAGCCCTAGTCAGCATTAGATTGAGATAGATAGGTGCTTCTTAGCACCATATCAAGGTTGTCTTGCGATATTGACTAAGATTCGCATGCGTGAAACCATATCTACTACTTATGAATCTTCTGTAACTCTCTCGTTAAACAGATACTGTTACGCAGTACGCCTACAGAAAAAAGTCCATTCTAGCAACAGCCACAAAAACAACACATGTAGATTATGGTAACGCGTTGAATTTCAGTGCTTCAGAAACCTGGTCATTACAACGAAAAGATGATAAATTTCAAGCCGATTTACCGATTTCGGGAAGATGCTACGCTTGACCACTCCTTGTGAGTACCACTCGAGATCAGAGGCCACGTGGCCTGTGAATAGCGAAATCAAGCCTAAAACAAACAACATCAACCCACAGACCAGTGGCCATGAGATCTTTCTTCTCTGCAGCTGCGACGACGAAGATCGCCACCTCCACCTCCAATATACATTTTGCTTGTTGTTGCCCCCGTTCTTGTATCCGTTTTGCTGCTGTAACAGCGCCAGGTTCGCCGATATCAAGCTGAATCTCCACGACTTGGCCACTCCCATCGAGAATCCTCCTCAGTCCTCGAAAACATCCTCTATTTCACGCAAATGCCATGCCTCAGTCGA
Organism: Euonymus europaeus; assembly: GCA_963580455.1. NCBI lineage: Eukaryota > Viridiplantae > Streptophyta > Magnoliopsida > Celastrales > Celastraceae > Euonymus > Euonymus europaeus. The sequence goes on along the minus strand of OY756957.1, from coordinate 6,250,193 downwards.
CCAATTCAGCCCTCTCAAATGCGATTGGACTTCTGACTAAGTCACTGGTACAAACAGAGAGGAGTTTCAGAGAAATAATGAAAACGATGAGGGCGAGAAAACCCTAAGTTAGGATTTATGCGAACGAAACTGTGTACAAGTTTTGAAATGTGAAAGACAATGGAGGTTCACTGTTCAGAAGACGAGTGAGGGGAAGAAGAGAGAGTGAAAGTGGGCAATTGTTTTTTTTGTTCTAATTTTATTATCTAACATAATTCAATACTCTTAAATTAATTATAAGATAGTTTAATATACTGCTAAATTAATTATTAATTATTAATTATCTACGATAATTACCTCTCTTTTTCCCTATTTTAATCTAAGTAAAAAAGGAATGAAACAGGATCGGACACAGTTTGGTTATTCTCTATTTTCACGTGTTTTTTTATATTATTTTTAGAAATCTTCTTATTTCGTTTTTTATTTTTAAACTATTTTTAAAATTGACAAATTGTTTTCTGTTTTTAGAAAATAAAAACAGAACATAAAATATATGGTAAAGAAACATGCCTTAGCAGTTTGAGCTCCCAAGTTTCTCTCCAACAACCGCCAGGAACAAATTGATCGGGGCAGGAGATGCTCTCTTCCCCTCCCCCGTCCTTCCTTCCTCCTCGCAAACCGTCCCTACTTTCTCTACCATTCACCATTTCATTCTTTCATGGGTTTGATTTGCCATTTCTTTACAAGATCTGTTGTTTAGTTTCATTTTTGTTTGAATAAGTAATTCACATGGATTCTATTCTTCGATTTTAGATCTTCAACATCCGTCGTGAATTTTTGATCATTGACGTTCACGGTGCATCCTGACAATATCTACATGATTTCTAGCATTGAGATTTTTAGCTATGAGAGAAGATCCATGTCGCAAATCTAATGTTGTAATGTGTTGTTTTTGTTTAGTTCTTATTAGTCTGTTCGGATTAGGTCACTTCGGTGTCCTTAAGTGTGACTTTTCATAGTCACGGAATATATTGTCGATTTTCTACCCGTTTCAACAAAAAAAAAAAAATTTGCAACTCTCAAAATTCAAAATCATGGATTAGTTTATTCTCTTATTCAAAAAGTGCAGTATCAATTCCAATCAAACTATCTTTAAAATATTACAGTATATAGTCATACCCATGAACCAAGCTAATTTTATTTCTATAAGTAGATTATAACTTAATAGAGGTGTCGTTACTGGTTACAAGTTATAATTCAAGTTGGGACCCAAATTTTGTATGACTACATGAAAATTATATTTACATAGAATATTAGTATATATAGGTTTTAGCATACCTGTTTATAATCCCGTCCAATATCAAAAAAAAAAGTCAAATTAGATAAAAGGACAAATTGATGTACAATATTAGAAGGATATCCGGTCCATTTAAAAACTTAGAAATAAATACAGAATTATCAAACTACCAAAACTACATCTTTCATCCATTATACGTGAATTTTGCTTCTTCATCTTTTACAACCATATCTCTCATTCCCGACATTTGATCAAAGCGAGACCACCTCTGTCGGAATTGTATTGCCAAGAGAAGTCCAACAATGGTAGTCTATCCTCAATCTGCCACCGAAAATGGCTGAATCGAGGTAAAATGTATTTGGAGTCCGAAACACGTTTTGCCTCAATTCAGCCATTTTCGACATTGGATTGAGGCGAGACCAGTAATGTTGGATTTTTATTGGCTAGGCAATTCGAACGCTATTGGCCTCACCTCAATCCAACATCATAAACAATCGCAACGATGCAAAAAGTTTTCATGTGTCGCTTAAGCTTCTTAGTGACTTTTTCTGCGGCGATGGACCTCCTTATGGTCATCGTAGGTCGAGCTCTACTCCTCTTGCAGTTGCGCTTGTTTTGAGAACAGTGACAATCATTTTGGTGGTCGGATGAAAAAGTTAGGCAAAAAATATGAAATCGTAATCTTAGATTTTTTTTTTCTCTGTAAAATCTATATTTTCTGTAGAATTTTTATTTATCTTTAGAATCTCATTTTCTCTGTATAATCTCTTTTTCTCTGTATAATCTCTTTTTCTCCATCTAATAGACTCAAATCTCGGATTCACTACTAAAACACTATATCTCAAGTGATAAATCACAAGGCTCATATTCGATAAACTCTAACGGGCTCAAGGAACAGATTCTCTGCTATAATCGTAAATGTCACAAGTGATAAAACCATAGGATCTTAACTACTCCCTAACAGGCTTGGGTACCCTAAACACTAATTCCAAAGCCACTTCCGTCACCTCGATCTGTTTCTAGAAATAGTCATATCAAAGCAAAATGTGTTCCGGATATCTTGTCTCGATCCGACAATTTGCGATGTATTTGATTGAAATAAACAAGTCTATAATTTCAAGTTTCATCTTTAATTCAATAAATTTAAAAATCCATTTGTCTTTAATTAGGAATTAGGAATCAAGCCTAATTTCCTCTAAAAAAATCTAATGTTCGAGAAAAGAAAACTACTCCCTCCGTCCCATTTTAATTGTCTTTTATTCCTTCTTGGGATGTCTCAAAATACATGTCCATTTCAATTAATGAAAGCTATTTTTTCCCATTTTTTCTCATTTTACCCTTATTTTTACTCTTAACTTGAAAAACTCAACAATTAACTCAATAACCATGCACATTATAAATAAGGGTATAAAGGTCAAATTGAAAGAGAATTAAATATTTTCTTAAACTGTGTGAAAAAGTGAAGGGGACAATTAAAATGGGACGGAGGGAGTATAAAACAACGTAGAAAACACGACTCAAGGGACTTAGTCACATTCAATTAGCTACCATTGATGATTCTGCTGGTTATTTGTTTGACTCCATGAGATGAGTTCCATTATTTTCACCACCATCAAATGTGTGTTAGAGCATTTCCAATGCAAGATATATATGAGTGTGTTTATGATCCAACTATCATTATACACATTTATATCTTTAAATGGGTCATTTCAATCCAAGATGTATCTTGGATTGTAAAATACATCTTCATGTGTTGGAGATGAAAATATACAACTCAAGATTCCAATTATAGCAATGATAGATAAAAATGTGTAAAACATAACTACCATTTCCACCCGAAATAAGCAAGAATATTGAAGATAGTGAAGAATATGTAATATACATCTCCAATTATACATCCTATCAGTGCAACACAAAAATTTGTATTCCAAAAAATCATTATTCAAAGATATATATCACTTTATATCCTCAAATATACATATTTGCATTGAAGATGCTCTTAGATGGAAACGTCAGTGGTGGTATAAATAATTCCTTTTCTAGTGTGTTTGGTTGGTAGGAAATTACTGCCCCACAGAAAATTAAAATAAGTTTTAATTTTTGGAGTATAAAATATTTTAAAAAATTTGAAAAACTATGTCTTTGGATATGCTTTATTGATTTTTGTTTAGAATAAAAATTAAATGCAACTTAGAAAGTGTAGGACATATTTTTTATTTTATACCCAACGATCCAAAAATATCATACGCTTTTCATATTGAATTTGATTTTTTTTCCAATTAAAAAGTAGTATCATTAGATTAGTTAAATCGATAAAAATATGCCGTAATTTTTTTGAAAAATTATTTTACACCCTAAAATTTAAGATGTCATTTTAAAGTCTCATTTTATTTTGTTATGAACATTCCTAAATATATAGGCATGCCTCATTTTTTTTCTACTGCATGTCTCCAAAGGAAAGCAAATTATGGATCCATTTATTTATATATATGATTTACTTCATGTAATATAATATAAATTGACCAAAAAGATCATGACAGCTATATATTTAAAAACGATGTGTGTTGGTGGGTGTATTAGTGACATTTAAGGTGTCTTTATCATCAAAAAGTGACACGTGCAAGATCATGAGGGCTCACGAGTGGAAATGAAAATCTTGTCTCCAATAATCCTAGTTTGACTTGAGACATTTTTTTTTGTTTTCCTACCTATTTTCAACTATTACTCCATTCTCTCTTAACCCTTCCTCCTATTGTTCAACAATTTGGTCGACAAGAATTGCGTTAAATATATCGAGTATTTATAGTTTAATATTAACTCAATTCTACATGTCATATTTTGTAAGCATATGACATGATAAAATAAATAAATAAATCTAATTTGAAAAATATACTGCACCCAAAAAAAAAGTCTCAAAAGAAATTTCAATTAGTAAAGATCTTTCTAACAAAATTTATTATCGATAGGTTTTATTTAATTATTCTTAATTATATTAGTTTTTAATTATACTATTTTTTTATACTGATATGTGGGTATGCAAGTTCTAATTTTTTTTATTTTTGATAAACTTCTAATGTTTGTTTATATTGTTTTTGAAAACAATGTAATTTTATTATGAATACATGAAACATAATATTTTCAGAGTACACTTTGTCAAGTCTATTATTTTTATCAGGAATATATATGTTTTAATTTATATTGACAATTAAATTTTATCATAAATTGACCATATATGTTGGATTCACCACTAAAACCTTATATCTCAAGTGGTGAATCATAAAACTCGAATTCACTAAACCATAACGGATTTATGGAACAGATTCGCTAATAAAATCCTAAATGTTCCAAGTGTTTAATCCTAGAGTTCTAATTATTAAAACCTAATGGGCTCGGATATCATAAACCACGTAAGTGTATATAAATGAATTATAAATTTATAACTATAATTTATAAATTTATAAATTTACAACACCAGCTAGCTAGTATTGAGTTCGCATGGCAGACTTGGCAAGATAAAATGGAAAATATGAGAGAAGGTAGAGTCCAGGATAAGGATTATGCACTGCCCGTTGCTGAACTTGAATAATAGTTTAGCTCGTCACCTTTCAGTATAAAACATGACAAACCCAAATAATTGGCCAAACTAAATTCCAAACAACAAAGCAATAGCTTCCACCCCTATATAGCCACCGACTCCTGAAATAGGGTTGTAAGCAGACACGATGACTTGCCCCAAATGATTTTGAATAATTGCTCCAATTCCTGCAGGTGCACCATTAGAAATTCAATTAAGAAGCATACACAATAATTAACACTAGTTGGAATGCCATGTAAGAACACTGACTCATCATGACATATAAATTCGGATTAAATTGATCTAAAAAAAAATTGGGTCCCGTTTCCAGTAACCTATCACCTAAGTAATTTTTATATCCTAGCACAGTCGGGATTTGAGATCGGGGGGGCACCAGGGGTTTGGAGCAGCGTCCCCAAATTTTATTTTAGACTAGTTGATGGATTTGTGGCAGAAAATGATGGCATCAAAATAACTACGTTCATATCAACTGACGTTGTATTCAGTTTTGATCGAATGTATTTAGTTGTTACGATAAAATCATGATATTTTCTTGTTTCTTTCTTGTGTTGTTCTATTGAGGCTTCTACTTGAAGGCTTATTTTGTACATTGGTGTTCCTCCGTCATTGGTCAGGGCTTATCTATAATATTATGTGATTAAGCCTTTTTATAAAAAAAAGGACAAAATAAATGAAAAAGAAATAAAAGATAAAATGTTGAAACTTTGTTGTTTCAAATCCAGGAAACTCGGAAGGAACAATAGGCCTTCTTAGAGCACGTACAATAGAGATATACAAATGTCCCAATTAACGTTTCAATTGGGTCTCAATATTATTACTCAATAAATGATCACAAATATTTATGCATGTTAGCAAACATAGCCCAAGACAATCATATAGCAAAACACATTTTTCAATACAATTTTTTTATTTTCTGTTAGTCAAACTACTAACATTTTATTGCTCTATCATTTTCTTATTAAAACTAATATCCAGTGTCACCTCTATTACCCAAAATTCAAGTCACGTACTCGATCACATTAGTAAAATACATCTCTCAATACAAAAACAAATATTTTCATATATTATTAATTTCTCATCAACTTCTTACCATTGCATGCGCTCTTACTATCAAGCCATCACAATTTTAACATCACAAGTTGACTAAAATGTGTATTCACTTAATTTTTTTCCCCCAAATTCAGGGACACTTGCCCTGATTCCCTATGTAGCTCTGTCCCGGTCTAAATCCTAATCTCTAATTCTTAAATTCTAAATAAATTTTAATCTGAACCATTTGATTAAATATAATTTTAAAATAAAAGTACTTATTTTAACTAAAATAATTAATATTTTTACTGAAAACTTTTCCTCTATAATACCCCGTTTGGAAGACAATTATCAATTAACATATATGGTACTTTAAATTGTGCTCTCATTCAAGCACAAACTTTTCTTTTTTTAGAAGCATTAAAAAAGCATTGCAACACAAATTTAAAACAAAATTTATATTAAGTTAACTCTTATATGTAATTTGCTACTACATTTAAAATAACGTATATGCTATCAATAAAAATTGAACCAAACATTCACAATATTTTTTATACACCCCTAAAAAGTAGAAACAACTAGCCGGTAATACAGCTCATGAGTAGGGGTGGCAGTGGGGCGGGGCGGGGGCGGAATGTGTGTGTTCCGTCCCCGCCCCGCCCCCTTATATCTACGCCCCGCCCCGCCCCGCTGTTCGGGGCAGAATATTTTCCCCGTCCCCGTCCCCGCCCCGCGGAGTCCCCGCCCCGCCAAGGTTGCCCCGCCCGGAAATAATTGAAATTTTAATAGTTTACAGCTGAATAATATTTGGAATACATTGTCTAATACAAAATAAATTGGGGAGCAAGATCACTACAAATAGAAGAAAACACAAGACATAATGAAGATCAATCCTTAACATAGAGTAAATATAAGTAATGAATAAAAATTATAAAGAACGAAACCAAAATAATAAAAAGACAGTATATATATCAGAAGAATTTAAGTAACAAAGTAACAAAGATGGGGGCTGCGGGCCATCACTAACCTAGAAGCACTGAAGCAGAGATGGGGGCTGCGGGGCTGCTGCCGTTCGGTGGCTGCGGGAGTTGCCGTGCGGGGCTGCTGCCGTTCGGTGGCTGAGGGAGTTGCAGGAGTTGCGGCTGTTCGGGGGCTGCGGGGAGTTGCCGTGCGGGAGCAGGGAGCTGCCGTTCGGGGGCTGCGGTTCGGGGGCTGGTCTGCGCGAGTTTCCGTTCGGGGGCTGCGGGGCTGCTGGTGAGTCTGCGTGAGTTGAAGAGAAATGTTCAAATGTAGCCCTAAAATCTAAATCCCTAATTCCACTAAGGTAAAAACCGGTTAAAATTTAAAAATAATAATTGTTTCAGTTTTTTTTTTTGAGACAATAATTGTATAAGTCTGTAATTGTAATAAATAATAAATTGATATTTGATAATGATTAATTATGATACCATACCTATGTCACATATCACCCAATAAAAAGAGAAAGAATAAAAATAAAAACTTAAATAATCATTTAATTAGTGTAATTTTGTTTAGAGATGACACGTATGCTAATAAATTTCAATCTATATTATTTAATGTAATTTTGTATTTTTAATTATTAGTTAAAATACAGCACTTACACGGACTATTGTCTAACGCATCAAATTTTAAAATAATTGATTAAATCACGTGCAAAATATCTTGAAATCCTATTATGTAATGACATCTTTGGTTAGATTAATGAGTTGATACTTTATGGTTAGACTTTAATTGAATTAGGTTTAATGTTTAGAGTTTGAGATTAAGGACTTCATAATTTAGATTTAGGGTTTACGTAAATTAGGTTTTTAATTTTTTATTGTTGAGAAGACTTACCGAGTTAGCGACTTAGGGTTAAGGAGTTCAAATTTAAAATTGTAGGTTAATTAGGTTTAGTGTTTGTGTCTAATTTAGATATTACATTTAGGATTGACAACTTTAGGTTTTAGACTTTAGATAAATTGAGTTTAGTCATTAGTGTTTAGACTTAAACCTTAGGAGTAAGGATATGAAAATTGAAACTTTAGGTTAATTATGTTTAGTGTTTGTTTGTATGTTAGATATTAGATTTATTGATTTAAGATTGACAACTTTAGTGATTAGTGTTTAGACTTAAACCTCAGGGTTAAAGATTTGAGATTTAGGATTAGACTATAGGCGTAGGTGAATTATTGGATTAGGATTAACGTTTGCAATTTAGAATTTATTTATATAAATATGGTAGATTAATATATATTTATATTATACATATAATATAAATATAATACATATATACAAATAATACATATATATTATACATGGCGGGGCGGGTTAATCGGGGCGGGGCAAACAACAATCCCATCCCCGCCCCGCCCCGCCTTCGGGGCGAATTTTTGTACCCCGTCCCCGCCCCGCCATAGATTCGGGGCAGGGCGGGGCGGGGAAAAATTGCCATCCCTACTCATGAGACAAGAACAGAGAAAAATCTCAAAACCACAAGAAGGGATTGCATGGTCAACCAAATCTAGATTATATAATAATAAAAGGGCTCTGATGTAAATAATGTAGAACACTCGATAATTTTGCAAATAATACATAAATACAGGACACATTATTCTTCTTTCTATTTAATATATGACCCTATTCGGGAAGAAGAATTTAATGCAATAGATAAGAAAAATATATGCGGATTTCAGTCCCCATAACTGCAATCACCTACTTCCATTCACACGACATGTTAGAGTAAATTTATGGGACCATCACCTTCTGCTCTGTCTACCTATATAAATTAGTTATTCCCTTTTTCTTTGAAAATAGAAATAAAAATAAAAATCATTCCTATGGCGACTCTAGCATATTCCAAAATTGGTGGTAGTTTTTTTTTTTTTGAGAATAAGTAGTTCTTTCGTTTAAATAATTGAATCCAATAAAAGATCATCGAGAATAAAAGGGGGAGGCTCTATATGTTATTTCATACAATCAGATACAAAAGACGCCGCCCTAGCTAGACTATGGATAACTCGATTCGCTGATCGCCTAGCAAACTGAACATTACATGTCAATAAATCAGCCAGAATGGTCTATAACGACCATTTATAACAACGATTTTGCTATCAATCTGTAATGGGCAGGCTGACTACAGATATTGGGCTCCATCAATTTAAACATTCAATAAGGCCCGCTAAGCTCTAGTCCTTAATCAGCAGTCAGCACCAAGCCACTTAGCGCAAACTGGTTCAGGGCCTATCTAGAGAGCGGAATCTGCTTAAATCTAGCCCAAGGCCTGCTTAAGGCCTCCTACGGCCCAACTTTACAATTGTGCTGTGGTGCATTAGAAGACCAACAGTAAAAAAAGGTCCAAACCAAAACAAAACCACCAAATGCACCATAACACAACCTATTCATTTCACATATATAATACATGTTCATTGCCCTCTTTTTTTCTTTTCGAAAACGATATATATCTCATGAGATATCATACGTTATTTCATTGTACTATTACAATGGAATATGTTATTTCATTGTAATAATACAATGAAATAACGTATTTCATTGTAATAGTACAATATAATAATGTATGGAATCTCATAAAATATAAACTCATGTAATATAAAACGTCATTGTTTTCTTTTCGTTTTTAAATAAGGAAAGGGGAAAGATTTGAACTCAGGGTTCGAGATTAAAACAATCAAAATTTAAACTCGTCAACTGAGTTATTTAGGATTCAGTTATTTAGGATTGTTATTCATTGCGCTGTTGCTGATGCAACATTGTTTTATTGGAACTCTCTCTACTGGCTTTATTTGCTTTCTACATTTTCATCAATTCCATGTGCATGTCAAGGCCAAAGTTTAATCATGGTGTACGAGAGTCTAACATTACTTTCTGAAATGAAGACCGGGCTCAGCGGTGGAACTACCCACAATTGAGGGGGAGGGGGAGGGTCCCTGAACTTTTCAAAAATATCTCATAGTTTGAAAATTTCATTTTCGCCTCTCCTTAATTGTTTATTTTAGCCCTCACTATAGTACTTAATAATTATTGGGTGTATGTAGATGGGTTGATCCATATCAGGTTAACGGTTATTGACTTAGGCGGCCCATTGAAATGTTTTAAGTTGTCTTCAAAAGTGGTAGGGCTAGAAAGCCTAGAATTTGAGATGAATGGCTAAATGATTGTTTGATTTCATACATTGAAAAAAAAGTTTTTGATCAGGTTCCTAATGAAGTTATCGTCCAATATTATCAAAATATGAAGACTCGAAGAAAACAGTTATAATTTAGAAGCGGCAAACTATTGTTGGGGTATTTTTTTATCACTTAAGCAATCGAACATAGTTTTTTAAATATTTTATGCAAGTTATTTAAGTGAATTAATAAAGTAGTTAACTTACAACAACTCATTTTGTTGTGTATAAAAACATACCCCGAACCCCGCCCTGCTGATTCTTAGAGCTAGCTCCGCCCCTGACCGGGCTAATGCAATAATTAATTAATCTCAATTTTTCATATATACAGCAAAATTCCTTATAGCAATAATGTTGGAACCAAACAAATTATATATTACTCTAAAGAGCTTATAACTTAATAGTGGTGTGGTTATTGAATTTTTAACTTATATATCCTTAATAAAACTTACATGGGTTCAATGCGATTGAGGGTTGGGAGGACTTGTGCATTTTGCACGGTTATATAAATGTGTATTTTTTTTATATGGTTGGATCTATTTGGCAAAATATTACACATTTATGATTTTTTCAAAATTATTAAAAACAAATTAGTGTTAAATGTTGTGTTTACCAAAAGTTATAAATATCAAAGTTTTAAGGGTCCATTTCTACTTTCCAGGTCAATGGTGGTTGGTCTTCCATTTACAACTCAAATTGTGAGTTAATTGGTAGCTTTTGATGGCTCAGATAAAACGTTTCTTCGCAAAATCCCAGCAGCCACCTATAACATGACGTAATTAATTGATAAAGGTTTGAATTAACTTGACCCTAATTGTAAGCCATAGTTGCACGCTATAATTGTTGAAAATGTGTAGTACTCGAGAGTGATTCAAACATTGACCTACATAAGACATTTTATTTTACTGCCCCCTACATATATTACGTGTCACAAACACACAACTCTTTTGGGTGATAATTTAATGGTGAATTTTTCTGGGGTTAAGCCGCATGAACTCAGAAGATCTTTATCAGTAATGAGAGTGATATACTTGTTATCATGAGCTGGATTTTTACCAACTTATCTTGTCGTTAGTACTGCATCAGACGTCTTTAGTTTAAACTCATATTGAATATCCAAAGAACAAAATTTATATTGGGTGGATTCTCGAATATGTGTGTTGATTAATTTTTGTTAATTAATTAAATTTCTTCCTGATGGCAACAAAATCAATACCCAGATATATTGCAAAACTTGATCAGAAAAGAAACCAATAAAAGGGTTTTAGGGTCCCAGGAAAGGGAAACGAGTATTTTGATTATGGGACTTCCAAGTTGCGTGAAAGCGAACCAAAAGATGACTTGGGCCTTAACCTTACATATTTTGATCTATCTAGCTAATTAAAACAAACCCACAATGGCACCATCGATTTCATCAATAATGCTATATATTAAATAAGCCTTCTTCAATTATAATTATTGATTTGGTTGATTAAGACAGAGGTCATGACACACTCGCACTAGATGTTAACCTCCAGTAATCTCTTATTTTTAGAGTTTTAAATATTTTCCTATCATACCATATACCATTCATTCAATTTGCTTCATAATTTTGATCATTGTTAGGAATACTTATTTTTTGTGGTAACCGAGAACGACACCTTTACAAGTTTGTCTTTTGGACATTCGAGGCCGTTACTCCTTAAGTCAAAAAAAAAATCAACTAATGACATAATAAATTTGTTTAAAACCCAACACTTAGCCAATAAAATATTACTCCCATTAAGATTTTTGTTAGGAATACTTCCAAGATGTTACATTTTGGTTTTTTCTTGGTTAATAGAGGCCAAATGACACGTAACTTGTTATGTCTAAATAGACTGGTTCAAGTATTATGTAGTTGTAGATCAAAGAACAAAGAGAGATTGTCGTGTAAGACAAGTATGCTCTACCCAAGCCTCCCTACAAAATTATTCAATCATAAAAACACTTTAAAATCACTTAATTTGGTCAACAAACAGAGATCCCCTCAACTAAACTCAAACAAATCCTCTTGACGTCATCTTCTTTAATTTATTTTTCTGAAGGATGAAAGCAAGACGCATGCCTACATGCATATATAGTGTTCTTACATCATAATATACACATTTTATTAATTGGAAACAAAGGAAAGTGGTTTAACCACCATAACTCCCATCAAAAGAGTCAGAATCTCCATTCAAAAGGCAAGCACGGCAGAATCTTCTTAACTTATTTCTCATCGATCCTTAATTTCTTGTGAAGATTTCAACACACAAAAAAATTAAGTCAGTTTGTATACGATAATTATAATATATATTTGTCTTCGATCCCCAAAAAACATCCTTAATACACCATTTCCACAAATCCCCAAAACAACTAACCATGTTTCCGTTTTTCAGTTATTTCACTCTAATTGTCTCCTTCTCCTTCCTCTTCCAATCTCAACCTTGCTTTCTCGCCAGAATAATACAGGACCCATCAACCGTCATAACTGTCGGTACCAGAAACTCCACGTGGCACAACTTCACTCGATTTCTAGACGCCGGGATGGGTAGCCACGTCAACGGCATGTCGGAGCTCAAACAATACTTCCAACGTTTCGGGTACCTCCCGATACCCGATACCAACTTCACCGATACATTCGATGACCAATTACAATCCGCCGTCACCGCGTACCAAACCAAGCTGGGATTACCGGTGACCGGGAAACTCGACTCGGATACTATATCGACGATTATGTCCCCCAGGTGTGGAGTGAGCGATACCAATCATGCTTTAAAATCAACGAGACATTTCGCTTATTTTAATGGGAAACCCAGGTGGGAACGTCCGTCGCCGGTGACTTTAACGTACTCATTTTCGCCGGATAATTTGATTGATTACATAAGTATGTCGGAGATGAGGGCGGTGTTTGAACGATCCTTCTCACGGTGGTCGTCGGTGATTCCGGTGAATTTTTATGAATCTGAAGACTACGGCTCGGCCGATATTCGAATTGGGTTTTACCGGGGCGATCACGGTGATGGAGAGGCGTTCGATGGTGTATTGGGTGTATTGGCGCACGCATTTTCCCCTGAGAACGGAAGGTTTCATCTGGATGCAGCTGAAACCTGGGCCGTTGATTTTAATCAAGTCAAATCAAAGGCTGCCGTTGACTTAGAATCAGTGGCTACGCATGAGATTGGGCATGTACTAGGACTTGCCCACACGTCGGTCAAGGAAGCTGTGATGTATCCAAGTTTAAGTCCTAGAACCAAGAAGGTGGACCTGAAAATTGATGACGTGGAGGGTGTTCAAGCACTTTATGGGTCAAACCCTAATTTCAAGTTTAGCTCATTGTTGGAGTCTGAAAATTCTTCTAATAATGGTCATAGTCTAAAAAGGAGATCATCAAAGTGGACCATGTCTTTAGTGGTGGTAGTTTTGCTACTGTTTTTATAGTATTTTTTTCATTTTGATTCATTTGATCTAATTTTGGGATCAAAGAAAAGTACAAGCAAAATTATTTGATGTGTCTATTATATATATATTTTTTGATAACTTAAAATGATACCATATAAGTTTATCGTCATGAATGATAGGGACATAATTAATTTCGATTGTTAGAGTCGCATGTACAAACGTTTTCCACCTAGCTATGACAGGATAAGTTAGGTCAAAACTCAACGTGTGACCACAAGAATATAATTCACAATGAAAAAATCTCTTAGTTTCTATCATAAATTTCCACTGTAAAGGAGGTTAAAAGATCACATTTTGACTTCTTTTAATGGTTTCATTTGCTTTGAATTAGTTTGGATGTGAATTTAGGAAATCTTTTGGAAAATAGGACGGCTAGAAAAGATGGAATCTCCAGAAAGAGACAATAGAAAGGCAACGGCCAAAATAATTGGAATTCTATGTCTGAATTACTTCTCTTGGTAAGTTGGTATTCTTTTTGCCATTTTGCAGCCCAAAAAATATGCCTAAATCAAGAACAGGGAACGAATGAAGGTATAACTTAGTGCACAAGGATAACATTAACATACCAGCCTCTCAGGAGTAAGGGTATCCAAGGTAGCTATGGTTATAATCTAATTATAGAATTTAAGAACATACAAGTGTTCATGAATTTAATTTTTTTATAAAATTTGGGGTTGGAACATACAAATATCTCCATCAACTTTCAGATTGAGTACTGCTTCTATTACACAAAAAGTGATCCCACAGATTTTTTCAAATCAACAAAACACACATCTAAATACAGTTGCTTCAGTAAAACATATCTTTAAATATAATTTTTTTTTCATTTTTCTATGACAAATACTCCATCCGTCCCATTTTAATTGTCTCATTCACTCTTTCACACAGTTTAAGAAAATATTTAAATCTCCTTCAATTTGACGTTTATACCCTTATTTATAAAGTGCATGGTTATTGAGCTTTTCAAGTTAATGGTAAAATGAAAAAAATAGCTTTTATTAATTGAAATTGACATGCATTTTGGGACATCCCAAAAAGAAATAAATGACAATTAAAATGGAACGGAGGGAGTACATTTTTAGCACTCTAAAATATTTGGAATTTGTGCACTACCAAATTATCATATTCAAAAAATTTCTCCCACAAAAATTCAAATCATTTTGTATAAAAGTGACGTGACAACAATTAATTGATTGTATGAGTTCAATTAAAATCACTATTCATCATCTACTTGCTGCTTCAAATGTGTAGGATAAATAAAATTTCCAACAAAAATCAAGTGTCATTTTGCCTTCGTTGTAGCACTACATTTATCCATAAAGTATAATATTAAGTGTTGAATATAGTATCCATTGAGTGTCACCCATATTACTCAAAAATTAAGTTACATACTCAATCACATCAGTAAAACACATCTCTTAATATAATCAAATTACTAAAAATGCACATTCTCATATATTACTCCCTCCCCTTAACTTCTCACCATTGCGTTTACTCTAAACATCAAACCTAGATAACATTGATCTTTTAGGTTAGAATTGAACTTTTATATGGTATCTATGGGCTTTTATTTCCGGCCCGGTTCTGCGTATATTGACAAAGAAAGCATATCATGAGCCCAATAAAAGTCATACGTAACTGGTTTGTCCAACTCACCTCAAATACTTGAAGTAGTCATAGAGTTTGGAAGGTCGAAATTCGAGTACCACCCATCTTTAAAGCAGTCCAAACTAGGCCTTTGAGCACCAAAATATTTTATATTTATTAATTTTGTGGTAAATTTATTGATCACTTTTGAGTTTTGATATTGCAGTTGTGACAATCAATGCTGCCCATTAGATAAACTTAATGCATAGGCAGGTGCTTGATTCTACCCCCAAAAAAATGAGCAATTCCGTCTAAAAATAAGCAATCCATCATATATATACACACACACATAAACAATCTAGGGAGAGAGAGAGACTTGTTAAGGAAAATCTGATTTTCTTGCGAGAAGACTGGTAGGAAAGCCCCTTGAAGGTTAGATACGAAAACAGACAAGATAGAATGAGAGGTTCTGCTTTGTTTCATGCACATCTGTGAAAGCAGGACAACAATGGAGGTTTTGGGGAGCTTTTTTCTTTCTTTGTAACCAAACGCTCGCAAGAAAGAAAGAAAACAATAGAAAAGGAAAACAAAAGAAAAAGATAGGCTTCTTTTCATCAAACACATAATGCGAGGGTTTGTAGGCGGAGGAGGCAATTGAAGAAGGAGAAGAGAAACAAAAATCCATAATTATCATCAATTTTTTCCATTTCAAATGGATTGGTATACGAGAAGAGAGAAGCTTGAAGATGTAATAATAACAGGAGGTTTGATATTGAACCAATTTGTATATGCTGGGAACTCAGTTTTGATGAGTTACTTGATGTCTTTAGGCCTCAAGCCTTTCACCATTGTTATCTTCTCTACCTTTGCTACCTTCCTCATCCTCTCTCCTCTTGCTGTTTGTTTGGAAAGGTAATTTCTTTTCTTCTCTCTGTTTTCTATAATATGATGAAATTGGAGCTTAGTTAATATATCAATGGTTTTTACATGTTCATATATGGTGCAGGAGCAAATGGCCTAATCAATTGACTTCAAAGTTAATGATTCAGCTAGTTTTGATAGCCTTTGGAGGGTAAGCAAAGACTTTACATTAGACTTAATTGCAATTCTACGATGATGTATTGTTCAAAAAATTTGAGAAAAAAAGAAATAATTTGGTGCAAAGTTTGAAAGAACTTGTTGAATTACGTATTGAAATTTTGTAATTCTGGCCTAGGATGTGTTTTTGCATCGCTATGGATACCTCTTTATCCTGCCTCCCCACTCGAATCCATAACTTTTTTAGTTTGGACAATGAGTACCCAAGTAACATCTAAGGAACGCCTCTAAAAGAACCCTTGGATCCTAAAACAAATGCATAAATTCCATGAACATTCGTTCCAAGAAAATGAGGATTAATGTAACTTGATTTTCTTTGTTTGTTTTATTTAGGGTAACCTTGTTCCAAACTCTATTTCTAGAGGGGATGAATCTAACTTCACCAGCAATGGCGACAGCGATGCCGAATCTTGCTCCTGGACTCATTTTTATCATTGCTTGGACATTTAGGTACCTTATTCTTGTAATTGCTACATCAATTGCATATATGTATGGATTCAATAATTCCAGATTACCAAAACTAATTTGGTTTGAACTGGTGCAGGTTCGAGAAAGTTAAGCTAAGTTGCATATACAGCAAAGTCAAGATTGCAGGGACATTACTCTGTGTTGTAGGTGCCACCACCATGAGCCTAATGCACAGCACTGCATCAATTAAACAAGCAAACATGACATCCCCTGATCATCATCATCATCATCTGGATCCTGTCTTTGACAGACAAAAGATCATCGGTTGCTTGTATCTCATGGCGGCTGTTTTCGTCCTATCGAGCAACATTGTCCTGCAGGTATAAATGGGAATGAGTTAATCTAATGCAGAAGTACTATTGTTTTAACAACCCGGACGATAGTCTAGTCGATAAATTTCTCTAGAGCCAAAACCGTATAGATTTTTTGATTAACAAAAAAGAGAGTACTATTGTTTTCTAATTATGTATGTATTTATACATTTCATTGGATGCAGACTGCAACTTTAGGCGATTTTCCTGCGCCAGTGTCGATATCTGCCGTAACATCCTTCATCGGTGTGTTGATAACTGCAATGGTTCAAATTTTTCGAGACGGTTCAATGGAACTTATTAATTGGCCTCTTACGAGTATTGGACCTCTCATTGGCTATTCTCTGCTGGTAAACATACACACTATGATTTGGGACTAAATGCACTACTACTGTCATATATCCAATGCAAAATGTTTGATATGTTGATCCAAACCTTGATAAACTTTTGAATGGATAGGGAGGAATAGTAAGTGGAGCATCGGTAAGTTTTAGTGGATGGGCATTGAGAAAAAGGGGTCCGGTGCTGGTGTCCATGTTTAGCCCCATTGCAACAGTGATCTCGGTCATTCTCTCTGCTATTACATTAGGAGAAACCATTAAGATCGGAAGGTATAATTAGTATCAATTCTGTTAATCTTGAACAATCAACTTGGAATTTGATTAATGGATCGCTCTCTTAATGCAGCCTAGCCGGTATGTTCTTAATGTTTACGGGTCTCTACTTTGTGCTATGGGCTAAAGAAAAGGAAGGACATGGCTATGCCGATGGCTTGGGAAGTGAATTTGATGCACAGAAGCCTCTGTTAAGTTAAAATATATGCTTATAAACATGGTTCGTACTTCGTTTTAACCGAAAACGCATAAATAATTTGACTTCTTTGCAATCTAGTATGTTTCTTGTTGATTGATTTAATGGAGCAAGAATCAAAGTGCGAAAAAGGTTGTCGAGTAACGTAAAGATTTTGTCTAGTTTAAAATTGTAACATCTGGAGAGTGGCTCTATTACTTATTATTGAATGCGATTACAGAGACGAATCATCTTTTGAATTCCAGCTACTTTGGTGTAATCAACGAAGTGTGAAACCTTTTTTTTTTTTGTTGAAACAAAGATCCCAAAGGACCTGATATATTAAGGTGTGGAAACACCAGAACCTGCCATCAAACCAGCAGCACTATCCCTATCCAAAGGTAGACGAACATCAATTCATAGTCATTACATAAGAAACAAATTACGTAGAAGTACAGCAGCCCAGAACTGTACTTCTTTTCTCTTGGTTGGAGGCTGCATCGAAATTGATTTTAAAAAGACCCTGCTCTGGCTTTCTCCACCGCATAGGAGGAGACATGGCTGGGGGATCAACCTCCTTTATGAGGCTACGGCTTGAGTGACCAAGTCCTCCATTTAATATTTGATTCACAGCTACTCTCGGGGGAACTATCTGACCTCAATAAAGAAATAAATTCCTTCTTTGCCATATGACTCGTAGTGTAGTAGCCAACTCACCCAAATCGGAAGAGCTGAGACGGTCGGAGTAAGCATTCCAAGCTTCTTTAAAAGAGGAGAAAATCATTGGGAGCTTTTGAAATTGGATCGGGCAGGAGCAGAAAATCTCCACAGCTTGCTTGCATTGGAAAAGACTATGCAAAATAGATTCCTCAGCAGAATTACAAACTGGACAAGTCACATCATTTCCAATCTTCCTTTTGGACAAGTTCGAAAACATAGGTAGAATATTATGCACCACCCTCCAGATAAAAATCTTTACCGAG
This sequence comes from Euonymus europaeus, assembly GCA_963580455.1. Classification (NCBI taxonomy): domain Eukaryota; kingdom Viridiplantae; phylum Streptophyta; class Magnoliopsida; order Celastrales; family Celastraceae; genus Euonymus; species Euonymus europaeus. The sequence goes on along the minus strand of OY756957.1, from coordinate 6,231,409 downwards.
GGAGAACACTGCAGCTTCCAAATCTCATCCCATTGGCCTATATTGTCTCCCTTCGACGTACTTGGGTTGTTTGAGAGATGAATCTCCATACCCCGGTGGTATCCACTTCGGACCGAGTAATGACCATTAGCAGATCCATTCCATAAAAGCATGTCCTCCCCCCTATAAGGATTAACCGATTGTTGCATGATCAAATCCGCATCACTCTCGCAAAAGAGAGCTGAGATAATAGAGGGGTTCCACCAACCACTCTCTGGATCTATCAAAACATCCACTGTGTCATCCATTGAGGCCCCATATTCAGCAGCTGCTGGAGAAAAAATAAACTTTTTTGATCTGCTATTCATGGTAATCTTTTGTTCAACGAAATTCCCATCAATTAGAAGTAAACTAGCTGTATGCCTATGCTACACGCAGCTTAATTAATTACAGTCGTTCTTATTAGATTGATGACTGAATAAGTATTGTTCGGTCACTGCATTATAACTCATGAGCTATCATTATTATTATATAATAAAATTAAAATTATCTAAAGAAAGAACTAGAGAGTTAGTATGATGTAAAATTGTTTTTGTTAAAGTCTCTTAGAATTTAATATATAAAAGACGTTACAAATATAGAGTTATAAACTACAACATGATCCATCAATGATTTATGAGTGACAGCAATAACAACTGTAAGTCTTCGTAATCAACCCAACATTTATATTTAGAGGTCTACACAATGAACTATATACTTCTGTGTCATACAAACATAATCGTATGTGTCATTGAATCCCAACAATCAAGATGATATGGCCGCATTGTGTGCCTTCTTGAGACCCATCTTTACTAAGGTAATAGATAAATAGATAGATTAATGGTGAGGTTTTGGGTTGACAAACAACATATATAATTTGAAAACTGACACAAGCATATACAATACAAGAGAAGTAAAATCAGCTGAAATAGCCCTGAGCCAAACACCACATAAGAAGCAAAATCAGCTCAAACAGCCCACTGGGGACACCAAAGGAAAGAGCCAAACCAGAACAATTACTACTAGAATAAAATCACAAGAAATATAACCAAGTGAGCCAAAACCGCACCAAAGCAATAGAGAGCCAGACGATGTTGTTTCATTAGTCTTCATAAACGACGTCGTTTGGTGGTACTAGACGCCGGAAATTAAGGTATGTTTACCTAATATATGGATGAGTTGTAAAATTACTGCTTCGTTTGCAGAGGAGTAATGGAACCCACCATTTTGATTCCAAATTAAGGTCCTACTACTGCCTGTCAAGATCACACGCTTATTGCAATATGAATAAATACTAGGCATGGACGCCATATTCAATGCTTTTAAGGACATTCACAATCTAATAAAAAAGGACATTTACGATGTTAAAAAATTAATAAGGAGGGGGTAATATATGAGAATGTGTGTTTTTATTGATGTGATTGTATTGAGAGATTTTTTTACTGAGAATAATTGCAATGAAAACATACAAATATCCCCATTAATTTTACAATTGGATCTCACATCTATTACACAAAAGTAGTCCCACATCTGATGTAGTGCTGGCAGACTAATTTAGTGCAGGGCCACCCTCCGATTCGGTGTAGCGACCTAATCGACAATATTACCAGCGTTATCAATTGGAAATTCTTACGCTGCACAAGGTTTGAGAGAAAAATCAAATTGTATTTTTTCAAATTTTGGAGGAAATTTGGACGATATCACAAGTGAATTTCTTTTACTTTATTTCGCGGCCTTTTTTTGTTAAGGCCTATTATGACGACATTTTTTGTTTCGCCGCAAATTGTGTGACATTATGCTGCAACAATTAAAACTGTCGCAAATGGTATGACATTATGCAATGACACCACTAAAACTAATAATATTGTGGCAATAGTTCTAGTCGCTGCTAAATCTCAATCTACTTGATTCTTGATTCATATATGTGAGTATTTTCAAGCGCGGGATCCCGCATGAGATTTATCGTGAGAGATATTGTGTCTGATGTTGATGTATGTGTAAGTGTGGTGTGGCCCCCACACTTGCACACGCATCAACGGTGCCCAAGTGCATCCTGCCCAATAAATCTCATGCGGGATCCCGTCCTTAAGCAGTGATATATATATATAGTCCAAGAGTGTATAAAAAATCAAAATTAAGATCACAGTGGACTAAGAAGTTAGGGGTGAGCTAATCAGAGAGGCCCAAACGAGAGCTCGGCCAGGGGTGGACCCAACCTACTCAACCTATGGGGTTGGGTTCATAGATGGAGGATAAAATGTTTATAGTTGTTCAGGGGAAATGCCTCCAATTTTTTTAAGGATTATTTATTAAAAAAATGGTTGATCTAAGAAAATTGACTTTTATTTTTTAAGGCACAAAAAAATAAAAAAATTGTGTACAAATCAGTTCCGCATAAGGAAACCAAACTTCAAGGTGCTAATTTGTAACGACGATAACTCTCATACCATTTTGTGTCAATAATCTTATCATCTCTATCACAAATTATGTAGTCTTGAATATATACCCACATATTTGGGCCAAAATTAGACAGTTAAATCACTTTGAGCTTTAAAAAATAAAAGTTTCCTCAAACCCAAGTATGCATGCAACTAAACATTGAGAAAGATAAAAATAATGTGGATCAAAATAAAAATCTTTGCGGAGTCAAAAATAAATTTTACCATATAAGTATATAAAAAATAATAAAAATAAGTGAAGTCAATTGACCCCATACATTATGCCTTGGGTCCGCCCCAAGAGCTCGCTAATTGAGTTTTAGCGGTTAACAGACTTGAAAGGTGAATCCGTAGCTTTTGGTTGATAGCTACCGTCCTGGCCAAAAAAATACAAAATCCTTATTTAATTGTTGGAACTAGAAAGCTAGATTGAACTAAGGTTCCGTTTGTTTGACGGAAAACAAGTATTTCATGGAAAAGGAAAAATATATCATGTAAAAATAACTAATTTCTAGTGTTTCGACAAAAAAAGTTACTAATATTTTTCATTGTTTGTTTATTTGGAATTAAAAATTTGAAATACAACATTTTTTATTATGTTGACCAACAAATGTGTGTGTATGTTTTATGTAAATATACATGAATTCATATTCATATATATATATATATATAATATTGACAGTAATGAAAATTCTTTAGAACAAATTATTTTTTATTGTTAAATGTCTTTTATTGTGTGTATACATACATATGTATATGTATATATATAATATGTATATGTTTATATGTACACGAAACACAATTTAAATTAACTTGGTTAAAGTATTACGGGTCATAAATGTGCATTGGGTTAAAAATATGTGATTTAATATGTTCACATTCATGCTCATAGTTTTGGGGAAAACAACATCCCAAAGTTGAGAAGGGAAGTTGTTTTCCATTTTTAAAGTCTTAAAATTGAATTGATTATATAACATTTTCAACTTATTATTTTTATTTTTCATTCCCAAACACCATAAAGTGAGGAAAATATTTTTTAAAAATTTATTTTCCGTCAAATAAACGGAGCCTAAAATGGTGTGTATTTTTGCATATGGAAGAGACACTTTGATCACACCTTCATTTAAATTCATTTGAACTTTTACCAATTTTCCGAGGTACAAGTTCATATGAATTTTACGCCATTCCTACATTATTAGGAAGGAAGGGAAAAGAAAAGTGGCAAGTCGATCATTATATATGCATATAGAGAAGTATATTCACTCACTAAAATGAATATTAGTGCATGGAATATGATTATAAGCCCAAGAGCAACATAAAAATATTACAAGATGATTCCACATGAGTAAGAGATAAAGAACTAACGAGGTATTTGCTTGACATTTCGATGAGTGTGAGCATGAGATGAGTGTGAAACATTATCATGTTTGGTGTAAAATAAAGAATGAGTGTTAGGATTTTAATTATACAATTTTCATATTAATTATCTTTTTTTTTCTTTATTTTTTAACAATACTAGAAACCCAATATAAAATGCAAGTCATGATCATTGAGATTAACTAAGGGATAAAATAGTCATTAAAACATCAAAACACATTCTTCCTTATGGAGATTAGTTAATCTCATCAGTTTAGTGAGCGTTGTTAATCTCCATAAGAAGGAAATGAGAGTGGGATGAATTTGAGATTCAATTTTACTAAACTCAACCAAACAAGAGAATGAGTCATCTTCATCCTCAGCTCATCTCATTCTCTCTTCAAAATGCTAACCAAATGTCCAATAAATTCCATTAGATTCGCGGATTTAGATATGGAAATGGAAAAAGGAAAAATATAAAAAATTTATAAAATGTCAACATTTTGTGAAGTATATATCTTCATTTCGTGAGAAATATATTTTTGTTTCGTAAATTTGATCAGCAGTTAAGTTGGAGGGACATTTGAATACGTAAAATGTCAATGATTTAGGGTCCGTTTGTTTTGCATTTCGCACAACTTAAAGCCGTGGGGTTCGTTTAAAATGTTGTTCTAATCAAACGCCATATTTTGTTGACATCTTAAAGTTGTGAGCCTCATACCTCTAAGTTGTGCTAAATGAAATGTTATCATCTTATAGTTTTTCACAGCTTAAAGATGTAGAACCCACATAATATACAACCATATTACATAGTTGCCCCTTAGTATTTTAAAAGTTCTCAATTACTTATTTTTGTAATACATTTTTTGTAATTTTATTTATAAAATTAATCTAATAGAAAAAATGAATCAAACATCCACAACATTTTTATACAGCTTAAAACTACGGGTCCCACAACTTTCAATTCAGCATTTTATAGAGCTAAAACTAGTCTATAACATTTGAGAATTGAGAGCTTAAAGCTCTAGAATACAATTGTGAAACAAACGCATCTTCATTGGTCTATAAATTTTGCTTTTAAAATTGTTTTTTTTAAGAGAATCGTGAGTGAACATTCGACTAGCTAATCATGCATATAAAATACATTGTAAATCAAATTGATGTACATAAATGACAAGAAAATAAAATCTATTTTTGCTGGTGATTAAATAAACACTCAAATCTACCTAGACAAAGAAATTAAAAGACAAATTAGTGTAAAAATGAAATGAGATGCGGCTTTAATCACGCGTAGATGAAGGAGCATATATGGGATAATTGATTAGGTGGCCCATGAACACTCAAAAGCGAAGGCCGGCAGCCGGCAGGTTTTCATGACTACTGTTTAATTGCTGGCGCACAATCTTCAAGGTTTGTACATTTGAATTGTCTAAATAAGGATTTGTTTTAGTTGCTTTACTCTTATGGAACACCAACACGAGCTTCTTAGAGTTTAGAGAATTCGTTTTTTTAAGTGTTTGACACATGTTATTTAGGTTACAACATGAAAATTCGATACACGAGTTCATTAGGGTTTAGCGAATTCGTTACTCTTAGGGTTTGTTGAGGTTACAACATGAAAATTTGATACACGAGTCCATTAAAGTTTAGCGAATTTGTTTCCCTTAGGGTTTAACACTTATTGTTTAAGTTACAATAGTGAAAAACACAATTACATAGCATATATATTAATTACATTGTTTATGAAAAATAATGTAATTAAAAAAATACAGTAAAAATTATCGATGATAGGTATTGTTAGAAATAGTTTTACGTGTTGTGCTCGAATATGCATTTTTTTTTTAAATCTACCATGTATTTTGAAAGATAAAACATTTTTAAAAAAATTATGAAAAAAAATAAAAAAATCTATGGTGGAGTGAATTGAAATACAAGTAAAATTTTTCAGTGGACTTGAAAGCCCATAAATTTCAGTTTATGGATCTACCTTCAAATCTGGCAATTTTTAATTTACAAAATACAGTTTTTTTTCATGTTTCATTCAAAAAAATACGATAAAACTGGCATTATTAATAATCGAGGGTGACTCGGTTGGTGGCTATCCCTACCAGGTAACTTGGGTATTCTCGTCGTAAGGCAAATAATAGATTATTATCGAGAGTCCAAAGTTCCTTGCTAGTAGAAACCTTAGATCCACCCTCAGAGACCCCACGGGAAACCAGAGACTAATTAAGATCTTGACATTATTCAGACATAATGAGATATAACAACCAATTCATATCTATTAATTTGAATAACAATGAAAAGATTGCTTCATCTCAATTTATAATTATTGCACTTTTGCATTCCATCACATCTATTAATTAGGCTAGTAGGAGGAGAACCAGTGTCATATTGTTCAGTCCACCTAATTCACACACTTACAGCCAATTTCAAATGCCCATCTTTTTTATTTTATATATACCAAAGAGGGGAATACCCAACACAAACACGAAAATTCAATGGTCCGATGGGCTACACAAAAGAAGGTAGTCATCTCCCTTTTACAACTCTCACCATAATAGTATCATGTTAAAAGACCCCCAATTCGTTTTTATTTTATACAGAACTCTTATGAAAAGAGTTAACATATTAAATTACAAAAAATACAAATATTAGACCCTCATTTTGTCTAACAACAAATCAAAATGTCGTATTATATAAGAAATAGACCGGATAAGCTTTAATATTGTTTTTTTTTTCTTCCAAACAATGGGTAGGATTAAATTATACATCAACTTATATAATGATAAGCTTATACATTGGATAATAATATTATATTATTCTATATGGAGCCACCAGATTTACATGCACATAAATTTCCTACCTGATGACATGATAAGTTGTGTCAAACCGAGCCCCCAGGGCATATGGCTGAGCGGTACCCACCTTGTCAAAACTCTTAACGGGGGAAGTGGAGATTGTGAGTTCGAACCCTCGTAGAGGCATTCGACCACTTCTAAAGCGGCAGGTGGTCCCTACCGTAAGGCTGCACATCCTGCGACTTACATCTGTCAGTGACTCCCAGGGCAGGGAACTGGCAGACGGGTTTCGGTTTCTCGACCCCAAACCGAAGTTGTGTCAAACCGAACGTGTAGTTAGAAAAGTATTACTCTCAGTAAAAATCGAACTAATGATCTTCTGAGTCAATACAATTTGACTCAAAAAAATTCATCACTAGAATGTTACTCAAAAAGGGATTAGAAAAATTATCGACCCTAAAATGTAATGCATTTAACTACACAAACTGGATTAGATAAAATATAATTAGATTTTAAGTTGGAAATTGGAACCCCACACCTTGTATAAATATTAACCAAAAAGGCAAAAAAGAGAGAAGCGCTGAGCACAGTCTACCAAACAGAGAGACTAAAGAAAATATTAAAGAGAAAAAGACAATAATAAACAGACTGCAAAGTGCAAACTCTACTGATTAAGTGAGAGTATGGAGAAGTATGAATGATGGGGTCCAAAGCCAAAGCGCTTGAAAATTTCAAAGTCATGCACAAATGGATGGATAAGAGTTTGAGCCCATTTTTTTTTGGCTAATCCATAAGGATTTTATATAAAATTTATTATTTAAACATTTGAGATGAGTCTAAATTTTAATTATAAACGCTTACGTAAATTTCTCACCTGACGACGAAACAAGTGAGGTTAAAACACAACGCATGGCCACATATGTATTGCCTATAATGAGAATCTAACTTAATACTCAATCCCACATATCCCTTCAAACAGAAATAATATATGTATCTCAGTCTTACATATCTTATGACATTCTATTGTGTTATTACAATTATTTAAGTGTGTTATAACAATGAAATAAACTTATTTAATTGTGCGAATGCAATGAAATAATTATGTCACATGTGCATAAGATATCATGAAATATATAGGTCTGAGATGTTTAACACGACTACCCTCCAAATAGTGAAATATGTATAAAATCAGCCAAAATTTAATTGCTTTATTTGGCAACTTTCTAGTCCCAAAAATGGTAAAAATAAAATAAAACAAAAAACAAAAGGCTTATCAACCGAGTTGGGGAAGGATTGCATGTTACTTGTACATCTTTCAGGACTCATCAAATCACACACTTTTTTAAAAAATATTTTTTTGCACTTTGGTTATAAAACAAAAAACTATTTACTATTTTCACACAATCCACAACTGTTTTTTCTTAATATTCTACTCAATTGGAAATTTGGGTTGTGCTTGTCTTTCGGTGGAGGAATGCTTGTCACCTACTCTTTGCTTTTAAGCAATTCCCCAATCTCTTTGTTTCAACAACAAATCCTTTTTTTTTTGGGTTCTTGTTCTGTATCAGTTTTTCGTTATGGAGAGGCACAAATGCAAGCTCTGCACCAGAAGTTTCGCTAATGGCAGAGCTCTGGGTGGTCACATGAAGGCTCATTTAGCCACTCTTCCTCTTCCAAAGAAGACTCAACAATTCGTTGACAGTACAATCGAATCAGCCGCATCTGCATCTTTAGAAGAAGAAGAGAAGAACAGAGGTGAAGGAGGAGGAGAAGAGAAAGGGTTGGTTTATGGGTTGAGGGAGAATCCAAAGAAGAGTTTCAGAGTTGCAGATCCTGAATTTTCTTTCGTTGCTGATCCTGGGTCTTGTGTTGTTGTCCAAGATGGAGAGAGTGAGACTGAGTCAAGAAACCCAACTCGGAGACGATCTAAGAGGAAGAGGAATCGGAAATTCGAGAACCAGAAGATGAAATTTGAAACCAAGAAGGCAAAGCAGAGCAGCAAACAGGGTTGGATTAATAATAACAACAATGAGTACAACTCCTCCCCGGCCGATCCAGAACCAGTGAGCTCTGTTTCTGATACTTCACCTGAAGAAGATGTTGCTACCTGTCTCATGATGCTTTCGAGGGATTGTTGGATGAAGGAACAAGATCAAAGATCAGTCGAGAAATCCAAAGTGACCAAGAGAATTCTATGCGAGAAGTGCAAGAAGGGTTTTCGATCTTTACAAGCACTGGATGGGCATAAGAGAATTTGCGAGCAAGGTAAGATTGCTGCTGATGATAAGATTTTCGAGTGCCCATTTTGCTTCAAAGTATTTGGTTCAGGACAAGCACTTGGTGGACACAAGAGATCCCACATTTTATCTTCTTCAACAAGTACTGCAACAACAACTACTCCTACCAAACTGGATACTGATGCAGTTTCAGTTTCAATAGATCTTAACTTGCCAGCTCCAATGGATGAAGATGAGTATAGTGTGGTTTCCGAAAAATAATCAGAGACTTCGTTAGTTGGATTAGTGAATTATTTGTAGTTCACAGGAAAATTTCACTTTAGTTGTCTGATTCATCATTCATTGTCAACTATGAAACTATCTCTTTGAATTCTCCTCGATTGTTTTCTTATTGTCGTCTTAAGACATTACCCGTTAGTGCAAAATTTCCAATGGATTGTTTCTTAACCTGTTATAAACTCGGACCGTCAGATACCCGTTTTCCATTTAATGATGGAGTAAGTTGGGTTAAAAGTTGAGTGCCTACTGCATTGTTGATGTTGGTGCTGCTCATAGAGTGTGAATCTTGTCCCAATTTCACTTCATGTGTGACCCCATTGCAGTGCTGAAGGTGTGCGGACAAAGCTAGTATTGGTTCTGCAAATACAAAAGGTGTGGATGGTTCTGTAAATACTAAATATGCCCTGTTTATTTACAGTTTCAAGTGGCAGGCTGTACTTGCCAACAATGTCAGAACTACTCAGATCTAAAACTTCACCTTTTGACAATTATTTTCCCTCTTGATAATCATGGAAACTATGACAAGTCTTACTGGAGAGGGAGTTGTTTAAGATTGAAGCATGAACTGAGTCATGATTCATGAGTAGATGCACCAGAAATGGTGGACAGAAATGACTGTTTAGTCCTTGGGTCTTGGCCAGAGATTTAGAATATCCAATCCAAAAGTTAAGAGAAAAATTACGTGCCTTGATATCAACGAAAAATCCTGTTATCCTTATCGAAGAATCAGTCAGAGTAAATTAATTGCATTTATAGTGTCTTTAATACTTGGCTGTGTTTAACGGGATTAAACTATTGGTCGCTTTGTTTTCGTTTTCATACATTTTCTAGCTTCAAAAGGATTCAACTCCCACTCCCAGTGACCGGTAGAGACCTTAATTTGACTTTACAGCGTTCGCATCAGAGTTTTATTTTATTTTATTTACTCCCGTCCCATTTTAATTGTATCATTCACTTTTTTACATTTAAAAAAATATTTAATTTCCTTTTAATTTGACGTTTATATCCCTATTTATAATGATAAATACTTTGACACTATAATTAATGAGCAGTTTATTGAGTTTTTCAAGTTAAAGGTAAATAAGGAAAAAATAGGAAAAAATAGCTTTCATTAATTGAAATGGACATGTATTTTGGAACATCCCAAAAAAAAAAAGTGACAATTAAATTGGGACGGAGGGAGTATTCAAATATTAATTTTTGACAATTTATAATATTTCTGTTTAACAATAATGACATCAGTATAATATTAGATTACTTGTTTACATTACAATTTTATAAATGTGTCCACGTTTTAGTTTTTAGAGGGGAGGAAACATCTATTCTTATTCTTATACTATATAAACTTGATGGATTTTTTAGCATCACACGGTCAGTTCCACTAAGTTTATATAGTCTCACGCGTCATTGTTGCGGTTCGCACCATATATGATCTCAAAACGACATCGATTTTTATTTTAATGTTTTGTCTTCATTTGCCACTTATATTATAATATAAATTTGGTGGATTTATTGGTATCACACGGCAAGTTCCACCAAGTTTATAATGTCCCCGCATCACTGTTGTGGTTCACACCATATATGACCTCAAAACGACACCATTTTGTATTCTAATGTTTTGTCTTTTTTCGGACGCTCGTATTTATTATTTATTATTATAATATAAACTAGGTGGATTTCTCGGTTTCACGCGGCGAGTTTCACCAAGTTTATATAGTCTCGCGCTTCACTGTGGTGGTTCACACCATATATGATCTCAAAACGATGCCATTTTATATTATAACGTTTGGCCGACTTTTTCGGCCACTCGTATTATATTATATTTTAGATATTGTAATAATGAAACTATAGAAGTATAGACTCACTTAGGGTACGTTTGATAGGGGTATAATAATACAAGGTTAACTAAAAATATCATTGGTCTCTCTTCTAGTACGAAGACAATAAGAAACATTCAAAGACAACGTGAGGGTCTTGAATATGCTCAATAATATGCCCCGTTGGAGAATCACCATAGGCATTCGATGTCGCAGCTGCTATAGCATAAGCACTGAATCTGACTCCACAATAAAATTAGATAAGTTCCTAATTGCACGAGTCTCCAAAGCCCTTAACTGTTGAATCTTCTAGAATTAGTTGGGTTATGTGGCATGTTCTAGTCAACTTAATAGTTGGGTAGAAACCAACTAATAGTTGGATTTACGTGGCATGTTTCTAGCCAAGTATTTTGCTTCATCTATGCCTATATAAAGGCGTGCAATCTCTACTTCATGATACACACAAAACCGAAGAAACAAAGAAAGGAGATGGTGAGAGTGAGAGAGAGAGATTCTTTTGAGAGGTTTTGGTTCTTCTCCTAGTTTCAAGAGAGAGTGTAATTGTTTTTTTCTTGTTAAATTAGAGAGAAGGTTGTAATCTTTTGTTCCATAGTGAATTCTTCTATACTGGTCTGTGGTTTTTACCCTTACTCGTTGGGGGGTTTTCCACGTAAAATCTGTGTGTCCAATTTAGCCTTTTATTATCTCAAGTTCATTTGAAGCTGCAATCCTGCTCGATCCGGGCCGTCAATTTACAACAAGTGATATCGGAGCGATTGGTTGGTTCAGGATTTGCTTGTTCTCTTGAAAATCTGAGTATGCTCTGTGGTTGCAACATTGTTTGACCTTCCACATCAGAAAAGTTTTCTTGAGATTTTTGATCAAGTATTCGTGGTACGGTTGTCTGGAAGTACTATCTAAAAGAAGTTCTGTCTAGGAAAGGGCGGTTATTTAATTGTGCGCCGTTTTAAACGGAAAGCCCCCACTCTTTCCTGGGAACTAATTTGGAGGTACTATTCACGGTACTGTTCACAAAGTACTTGGTTGTGATAAAAAGCAATGGCAGCAAAGCATGAAATTGAGAAGTTCAATGGAAGTAATTTTTCATTGTGGAAATTGAAAATGAAGGCTATCTTGAGGAAAGATAACTGTCTGGCGGCTATTGATAATAAGCCCACTGGAGTCACAGATGAAAAGTGGAGTGAAATGGATGGCACCGCAATTGCCAATCTTCATCTGGCATTATCCGACGGTGTACTTTCAAGTATAGAAGAAAAGAAAACTGCAAAGGAGATCTGGGATCATCTCACCACTCTATGAGGCAAAGTCTCTCCACAACAAGATTTTTCTGAAAAGGAAACTCTACACTCTTCGTATGATTGAATCTACTTCACTGACAGAGCACATCAACTCATTGAATACTATGTTTTCTCAACTAACATCGTTGGGATATAAAGTAGAACCAGTTGAACGTGCGGAACTTCTACTCCAAAGTCTACCAAACTCATATGATCAACTCATTATCAACCTCACTAACAATGTTCTCACGGAGTACCTAGTCTTTGATGATATTGCCGCTGCTATTCTGGAAGAAGAGAATAAACGCAAAAACAAGGAGGACGGGTTGGCTGGTTCATATCAAGCTGAGGCTTTAACGATGGAAAGAGGGAGACCAATGGAACGTGGCTCAAGTGGGAGCCAAAATCATGGCAGGTCCAAATCAAGGAGTAAGAAGAATTTTAAATGCTACTTTTGTGGCAAGAAAGGACACCTGAAGAAGGATTGTTGGAAGAAGAAGAACAAAGAGAAGAACTCTCAAGGAAATGTGGCAAGTACCCCCGATGATGGTGAAATTTTATATATTGAAGCAATGCCGATCACAGAAGGTGAAAGGAACTTTAGTGATACCTGGATTATTGATTCAGGTCCTACATGGCACATGACCTCACGAAGAGAATGGTTTCATCAGTATAAACAAATCTCAAGAGGATCAGTGTTCATGGGTAATGAGGATCAGTGTTCATGGGTAATGATCACATCCTGAAGATTGTCGGCATTGGAACCATCAAACTAAAAATGCATAATGGGACTGTTTACACTATCAAGGAGGTTCGACATGTGGAAGGCCTGAGAAAGAATCTATTGTCTTTGGGACAAATAAATAGTCTCGGTTACAAGATCCAAACCTAAGATGGGATAATGAAAATTATCCGAGGCGTACTTATAGTTATGAAGACAGAAAAACTGACTTCAAATTTATACAAGCTAAAGGGAGAAACTATACTTGAAGCAGAAGCATCTGTTGTATCAAGTAGTTCAAAAGATGAACCTGTAATGAAGTGGCATCTCAAACTCGGACATATGTCTGAACGAGGATTGAGAATTCTTTCCGAGAAGAATTTACTCCCCGGTCTCACAAAGGTGTTATTACCCTTTTGTGAGCACTGTGTAACAAATAAGCAGAATAGATTGAAATTCAGTCTATCTAGTTCAAGAAGCAATGATACTCTAGAACTGATTCACTCTGATGTGTGGCAAGCACCGGTGATATCTCTGGGAGGAGCAAAATACTTTGTTTCCTTTATTGATGATTATTCCAGAAGGTGTTGGGTGTATCCCATCAAGAGGAAGATGGATGTGTTTTCGTTCTTCAAAATATTCAAAGCCCGGGTGGAACTTGAGTCTGGTAAAAAGATCAAGTGTTTGAGGTATGATAATGGAGGAGAATACACTGGCGATGAATTTGATGTTTTCTGTAATAAAGAAGGCATCAAAAGACAGTTCACTACAGCATACACTCCTCAACAAAATGGAGTGGCAGAGCGGATGAACAGAACATTGTTGGAAAGAACAAGGGCAATGTTGAGAACTGCAGGCCTAGCAAAAGGCTTCTGGGCAGAGGCAGTCAAAACCGCCTGTTATCTGATAAATCGGTCACCTTCAACTGCAATTGAATTGAAGACACTGATGGGGATGTGAACGGGTAAACCGGCTGATTATTCAAGACTCCATACATTTGGAAGTACTGTGTATGTGATGTTCAATGCCTAAGAAAGAATGAAGTTAGATCCAAAATCTAGGAAATGTATATTCTTGAGGTATGCTGATGGAGTTAAGGGGTATCGCCTATGGGACACCACTGCCCATAAGGTTATTATCAGTAGGGATGTTATCTTTATAGAAGATAAACTGAAAGATAAAAGTGATGATAGCACGGAAAAAGAAAATTCGGAGACTACAATAGTTCAAACGAAAGATAAGTCGGAGAAAGAAGTTGCTTCTAAAGCCGCACCAGAGCCTGAGGTACAAGAACACGTTGAGTCCGAGACTCAAGCTGAGGCTCCTGCCGAGGCTCCAGAAGTTCGGCGATTAACTCGAGAGAAAAGACTGCCAGTTTGGCACTCAGAATATGTTACGGAGTGCAATGTTGCATACTGTCTTTTAACGGAGGATGGAGAGCCTTCAACTTTCCATAAAGCTAGAAACAGTTCAGATGCGTCTCTGTGGATGACAACAATGCAGGAGGAGATTGAAGCTCTCCATAAAAATAACACTTGGAATCTTGTACCATTGCCACATGAAAGAAAAGCCATTGGTAACAAATGGGTTTACAAGATCAAGTGAGATAGCAATGATGAGGTGGAGCGATATCGTGCTCGATTGGTGGTGAAAGGATATGCTCAGAAAGAAGGCATTGACTTCAACGAGATATTTTCTCCGGTGGTTCGACTTACAATAGTCAGAGTAGTTCTGGCTATGTGTGCTACATTTGACTTACATTTGGAGCAGTTAGATGTTAAAACTGCATTTCTTCATGGAGAACTTGAAGAAGAAATTTATATGCTTCAACTAGAAGGTTTTGCTGAAGAAGGCAAATAGAACTTAGTTTGTAGGTTGAACAAATCTCTATATGGTCTCAAACAGGCGCCGAGATGTTGGTATAAGAGATTTGATTCCTTCATTATTAGCCTTGGGTACAATAGACTCAGTTCAGACCATTGTACGTACTACAAAAGGTTTGAGGGAGATAATGACTTCATTATCTTGTTGTTGTACGTGGATGACATGTTAGTAGCAGGCCCCAACAAAGATCGAGTCCAAGAATTAAAGGCACAGTTGGCTAGGGAATTTGATATGAAGGATCTGGGACCAGCAAACAAGATTCTAGGGATGCAAATTCACCGAGATAGAAATAGCAGAAAGATTTGGCTTTCACAGAAAAATTATTTGCAAAAGATCTTGCGACGCTTCAACATGGAAGGTTGCAAGCCAATTTCTACCCCACTTCCTGCTAATTTCAAAATATCCTCAAGTATGTGTACTAGCAATGAAGCAGAGAGAATGGAGATGTCTCGAGTACCGTATGCATCAGCAGTGGGAAGTTTAATGTTCGCTATGATATGTACAAGACCAGACATTGCACAAGCAGTAGGAGTGGTTAGTCAATATATGGCGAATTCTGGTAAAGAGCATTGAAATACTGTGAAGTGGATTCTGAGATACATCAGAGGAACCTTAGATGCTGCATTATGTTACGGAGGATCGAAATTTACTGTCGGGGGCTATGTGGATTCAGATTTTACGGGGGACCTTGATAAAAGAAAATCTACTACAGGCTATGTGTTTACAATTGCAGGAAGAGCTGTAAGCTGGGTTTCAAAACTGCAAACTGTTGTGGCTCTGTCTACAACAAAAGCAGAATACATGGCAGCTACACAAGCTTGCAAGGAAGCTATTTGGTTACAAAGGTTATTGGAGGAGCTCGGGCACAAACAAGAGAAAATTATTTTGTTTTGTGACAGTTAGAGTGTCTTGCATATTGCAAGGAATCTGGCCTATCATTCAAGAACGAAGCACATAGACGTTCAATATCACTTTGTTCGTGAAGTAGTGGAAGATGGAAGTGTGGATATGCAAAAGATTTACACAAATGAGAACTTAGCAGATGTGATGACCAAGCCGATCACTACTGACAAGTTTCTATGGTGTAAATCCTCATCTGGTCTAGCGGAGACGTAAGCAAGCATGGAAGGACTAGTATAGAAAGAGTGGTGTGGAGACGTGATAGAATCTCAATCAAGTCTCCAAGAGGGAGAAATGTTGAATCTTCTAGAATTAGTTAGGTTAGGTGGCATGTTCTAGTCAACTTAATAGTTGGGTAGAAACCAACTAATAGTTGGATTTACGTGGCATGTTTCTAGCCAAGTATTTTGCTCCATCTATGCCTATATAAAGGCGTGCAATCTCTACTTCATGATACACACAAAACCGAAGAAACAAAGAAAGGAGAAGGTGAGGGTGAGAGACAGAGATTCTTTTGAGAGGTTTTGGTTCTTCTTCTAGTTTCAAGAGAGAGTGTAATTGTTCTCTTCTTGTTAAATTAGAGATAATGTTATAATCTTTTGTTCCATAGTGAATTCTTCTATACTGGTCCGTGGTTTTTACCCTTACTCATTGGGGGTTTTCCACGTAAAATTTGTGTGTCCAATTTAGCCTTTTATTATCTCAAGTTCATTTGAAGCTGCAATCCTGCTCAATCCGGGCTGTCAATTTACAACATTAACATGGCCAAAAGTTCACCTGCAAACGGATCAAAGCATCCCTCGTAACGTCTAGCCGCAGCCCATTACAATTAATGATTTATGACGAGGGACCGTGCGGTATCATTTTAGTAACTTTGGTAAAAAGAATGGGGTATTTTAAATTTGTAATATTATGAGTTGGGTCATATTCAAGAGTCCAATACCATTCTCTTCAATCTTCATGCCTGGACTGTGGCCCATATTGTTGTTGAACATCGGGCTCGGCCCAACATTCAAAAACTGATTCCAGACGGTAGACGCCAATCGAGTAATGGACTTGATCTGGTAGTGGTTTGGCTGAAGAAGACACATCTTTTGGGCCCAAACGTACACCCAAACAAAGCCCAATTAATAATATGTACTCCAGCCAGCTAGCCAACTAAACAAAATAAGGGAATTTCAAATATAACTAGTGAATATAATATAATATTACCTAATGAATATAATATTGCAATATCTCTACAAACACAAATCCAAATCTTGATTTACCTAATGCATATAATAATGCAATATCTGTACAAACACAAATCCAAATCGAAACCTACATTTAGCTAATGCATATAATATTGCAATATCTGTACAAACACAAATCCAAATCTTGATTTACCTAATGCATATAAAATTTTAGTGTAAAATATAGTAATGGAAATTGACTTGTACCGAGATTTTTATACAACTTTTGAGTGGTGCGATTTGATTGTTATAATAAACTTGTATATGTAATTGTTTTTGTTTATTGTTTGGGCGAAGAGGGTAAAACGGCGTTTTTTAGCTTGCCAAGCTTTTGTGGAAAGAACACCAGTTCTTGGTTTACCTAATGCATATAATATTGCAATATCTGTACAAACACAAATTCAAATCTTGGTTTACCTAATTCATATAATAATGCAATATCTGTACAAACACAAATCCAAATCGAAACCTACATTTAGCTAATGCATATAATATTGCAATATCTGTACAAACACAAATCCAAATCTTGGTTTACCTAATGCATATAAAATTTCAGTGTAAAATATAGTAATGGAAATTGACTTATACCGAGACTTTTATACAACTTTTGAGTGGTGCGATTTGATTGTTATAATAAACTTGTATATGTAATTGTTTTTGTTTATTGTTTGGGCGAAGAGGATAAAACGGCGTCGTTTAGCTTGCCAAGCTTTTGTGGAAAGAACACCAGTCGCGAGAGTACAGGAGATAAAATAGCTGAGACTCGCGCGGAAAGGCAGCAGTGCACAGGCTTTATATATAAGTATAGATAACCATAGGTCGAATACGTAAATTTTTGGGAAAAATTAAGGGTGTATTTAGAAATCGTTTTCTTTTTTAGTTTTTAAAAAAGATTTTGAGTATAGTTTTTAAAATTATTTTTAGGAATAAAAACTATTAAAAAAATTCATTTGATTTATATAATTTGAAAACTGTTTTTCAAAATAGAAAACAGAAAATTCATTTGATATATGTTATGTTTCCAGTCACAAAAAACAGAACAATTCTTGAAAAAGTTGTCGAAAACATCTTTTAGTAGTTCTCTGTTTTTAGTTTTTAAAAACAAAAAATAGTTTTCCAGTTTTGCAAAATAATATTCAAAATTTACCTACCAAATGAATTTTTTGTAATCATTTCAGTTTCAAAAACGAAAACTGTTTTAAGTTAAGGATTCCAAACACACTCCAATTTTCTTGTTCATCAGATCAACATATATGTAATTTTTATGTGAAATTCGCAGCAACCATCTCATTGATATTGGTGGACCAAAGCATAAACAAATTATAATTAGTAAGTAGAGAACATCAACGTGCTTACTATATGGAAGGTTCAGCCAAACAAGTTAACAAAACTCAATCAAAGATCAGCAAATTGAAGATGCATGAAAGGAGTTTTAGGAATTAAGTGGGTGAATTTATTAGTGCGTTAAACAAAAGTGGAGTAAGTAAAGCAGAGCTACAAACCTGGGAGATGGATATTTTGAGAAAGAACATCAATTAAGGGAATTTCGGGGATCGTAAAGCGAAAATCAAGCAAGGGAAAAAATTATATCTAAGAATCAGAGAACAACTAAACACTCACCAACTCAAAATCGGTGTAGGAAATTAAAACGAAAAAAGTAGAGGAGAGCCACAAACCTGAGACACGAAGAATATGTGAAGAAGAACCCAATCAACTACGGCAAGCAAATCAATGATCGACACCTTTCAAACCAAGCAGGAAAAAAGCCCACCAGAAACTCTAGAGTAGCATGAAAGCCGTCGTTCATCCCGAAACACCATTGGCTAACCGAAAATATAAAAATTTGTTCATTGAAAAATCGAGTAGCAAAGATGAAACTGAAAAAGCATATCCAATGGGCACAATCTAAAGACGATAAAACAAAATAGACCGAGGAGATCACAAAGTCATCACTAAGCAAATTCGACTGTGGGTAAAGAAGGAAAAGGAGCCAAACAAACAACCCATTGAGACTCAGAAGTAGAACAACTTTCTCGAGTAGGTGAACATGAGGGGAACTCATCAGGATATAGCCCGATTTGCACGGGCAATATAATTTTTGTAATAGTAATAGTAATAGTAATAATGGATAGAAAGTTTTATAGCCAAATCGAGAAGCAAAGACGGAAACGGCAAAGTATATCCAATAGGCACAATTTGAAGACGATAAAACAAAACATACAGAGGAGATCGCAAGTCGCCACTAGGCCTCTTCAAACGGCCCGTGGGCCTTGGGCCAGCCCGGGCCCGAAGGGACCTCGGGCTTGGGCAGCCCGACTTAGGCTTCGGGCGGGCCTAGGCTCCATTTCTGGGGCCGAGCCCGGCCGGAAGCCCGATCATTTGGGCCGGCCCGAAGCCCGAGCCCGAGCCCGAAAACTATAATACACAATATATATATATATATATACATAAATATATCTATACATACATATAAATATATATATATCTATAGGTGTGTGTGTGACAGTGTGCATGTTACATGCACACTGTCACACACATATATACATGCACACTGTCACACACACACACAGATATATATATATATATATATATATATATTTATATGTGTATAGATACATATATGTACATACACATATACATATAAATATATATATATACATACATAAATATATCTATACATACATATAAATATATATATATATCTATAGGTGTATGTGTACATATATATATTGTATAGATATATTTATATGTGTGTATATATGTATTCATGTGTGTGTATTTATGTATGTGTGTGTATATATATTAATTTAATATTTAGGCCCGAACTCATTGGGCCAAGCCCGAAGCCCGACTTTTGGCCCGAATTCCTTGGGCCAAGGCCGGGCTTGGGCTTATCAAATTCTCTTAGGCCCGACCCGAAGGCTCTTGGGCCAAGGCCGGGCCTGGGCCTATTTTTTTGGGCCATCCCGGCCCGGCCCGATGACGAGGCCTAGTCGCCACTAAGCAAATCCATCCGATAGTGGATAAAGAACAAAAAAACGCTAATCAAACACCCCATTGAAACTGAGAAGGAGAACGGCTTTTGTAAATAGGTGAACATTAGGGGAATTCGCCAGAATATAGCTCGATTTGTAAGGGCTACATGTAATTTTAGTAATAAATAGATAATTATAAGTTGAATTATTCCTAACTTTTTCATTACAATTAATATTGTGGTTACTCATGACAGTGACACCAATACGCACAGTAACATACAGAAAGCTGTCCAATGTGGACCTGGATCTTCCAAAAAATTTCCTAGCTGGGGTCGTTTATGGATGTGATGGTGACTCCCGAATCTCTTGGTCAAACCTCTTTCGCGAGCTGTGTGTTGTTAATGAGTAATAACTTTGCACCAATACATACAGTCACATACCGATACTTGTACAAATGATAAAATCCATAGCATACAAATTCTGATAAGTGGCCTAACTCATCCTTCTAAAAGGTTGAATAGAGGGGGAGAATAAGACACTTCATATGAGACTAAATCTCCGATGTGGAATGCTCTCTAACACACGTAAGTGGACTTACGACCTTTTTCAACCTTTTTCCGAATGGGTCGCTCTAACACACGTAAGTGGACTTACAACGTTTTTCAACCTTTTTTCGGATGGGCCCAAAGCATGTGGGTTGGTATTGCCCAAAGAAGTGTAGAGTATAGTTCAACAATCATCGCTCTGATACAATGATAAGTGACCCAACTCACCCCTCTAAAAGGTCCAATAGAGAGGGAAGAATATCACATTATAAGACACTTCACATGAAGTTAAACTCCCGAGGTGGGATGCTCTAACAAACTCGTTCATTTAATATTGTAAAAAAGTAAATTTCCTTCTGTCTTATTAAATATGTTTTAAACGCTTGACATTGGTAACTTTATGGAAAAATTTCATACCTAATTTGTACACCAAATAACTTAACTTTGACATCCACCAGCAAAATGAAGTTTGATTAAGAGCACCACAATCACAATTGTTAATGCACACAATTTTTATGCCTCAAAACTTGTGCACACATGGTCTAACTTAACCTTCCCTCCCCCTTCTCTCTTCCTCTCCCCTGTTCTTATCTCTTTACGTGTCACATAGATGAATTGACAATATTTTATTGATTCTGTTGCTCCACATCAATACATGACATGATAAAATCTCCAGCATCCTATTGCTTATGATACAGTAAATGTCACAATTGATCATTCAAAGATGATTTGTGTTAGACCTAACAACTCAAAAATAAAACATTATATGTTGGTCGCTCATTTTTCATTTCTATAACACAATCAATTTTTTGTCAAATTCGAACAGTTAAACCGATAATGTAACCCTTTAACCTAACATTTTTCATTAAGCCTCGTTGACGTATATTGACAAAACAACAAGAATAAGGTTAACACTAACTAATTTTGTTATATTGTGGCGCCTGCAACATTCACATATGACATTGTGCCATTGTGGTGCCTAAAAAAATAGGCCACATTGACATATGAGATGGTAAAATATAGCAAGATATTCCTGGTCACATAGTGGAAAAATTAATAATGCATTTTTAAATATTCAATAACAGCTATTAAAAATAAAAATAAAAACAGACCCAGAGACACAATACACACACTGTGCAAAAGAAAGTTGAAAATAAACTGAAGTTGAAAAAGAAAGAAAAAAAAAAAAAAACGATGCTCGTGTAGGTTGGGTGGTGGTGCGAATTCGATTTCTCTCTCCATTCCTCTTCGATTTTCTCTGACAATACCTATCCTGGATCGGTGAGTTACTTCTCGTAATATATGAAATTGAAATCTTTTCTCCGATGCGAGTGGAGCCGAAAAGATAGCGAAATTTTTGTGGTTTTTTTTTTCCTGTCTTAGATTCTAATAGAAATAAGAATCCCTAGATCATGCTTGGTTTGCTTATATTTGTTGTCTTTTAGGTTGATTTCGAGGTATATATGTTTTTTTGGGTCTGATCTTGAGGGTGTGAATGTTGTGGGAGCTCGAATTTCGAGCCTTTTAATCGGTAAAAGGTGATTTTTGTGGTGAATTGTGCGGGTTGAATTGGTTTTGGGTTCCATAGGAGCGGGGAGGAGGTCTTTCAACGTTTTGGCAATCGATGGCTTCGAATCCTCCATTCCAAGTGGAGGATCAGACGGATGAGGATTTCTTCGACAAATTGGTTGATGAAGATTTCAGAACCACTGCCACGGCCGATTCGGGCCCGAAATTTGCTGAGGGTAACGATTCTGATGATGCCAGGGCGTTCTCGAATCTCAGTTTAGGTGAAGAGTCGGGCGGTGAGGGAGGATTGGAGGAGCCCAAAAGAGAGAATGTTTCTCTGGATGCTAGGGCTGGATCGTTGGAGGTGCCCGCAGAAGAAGAGAGTAATTCAAACACACTAGCTGTTGACAACATAATTGAGTCTAGTCTTGAAAACGATGTGGATAAGGGTGATACCGATTTGACAGGAAGCAGAAGTGGATCTGGAGCTCCTGGGGCAGTTAAAGAGGTGGGTTGGAGTTCTTTTTATGCTGATACAGAGCAAAATGACAGTCATGGGTTTGGGTCTTACTCCGATCTTTTTGGTGATTTGGGCGATAATGAGAATGCGAGTAATGAAGCCAAGATTGTCAAGGGATATGAAGCAAATGCGGTGGATGATTCAGCCAATTATGCACAATACCAAGATGGTCAAGTTTTTGATACGAATGGGCAGGATCTGAATAACAGTCAGTACTGGGAAAATATGTATCCAGGTTGGAAATATGACCCAAATACAGGGCAATGGTATCAGGTTGAAAGCTATGATGCCACAGCAAATGTCCAAGGGGGCTATGATTCCACAGCCAATGCCCAAGGGGGCTATGATGCTAGTTCTGACAGTGACTGGACTGCTGCCAATCGGAAATCAGAGGTTAATTATATGCAACAAAGTGCACAGTCAGTCGTAGGAACTGTGACCGGGACTAACACTAGCGAAAGCGTGTCTAGCTTGAACCAGGTTTCACATGAGAACAATGGTTACCCAGAGCATATGATTTTTGATCCTCAATACCCAGGCTGGTATTATGACACAATCGCCCAAGAATGGCGCTCCTTGGAGAGCTATACTTCAGCTGCTCAATCAACTTCATTTCAAGCACAAGCTCATGACCCACAGAATCAGAATGGGCCTTCTTCTACTGGTGCTTATTCTCAGAATAGTAGCGGTATGCCTGGTGAACAAGGGCAAACTAACAGCTATGGGTCTCAATATCATATTAACCATAATCAACGTGATAGCTGGACTGATTCTTATGCTAATTACAGTCAGCAGGGTTTTGACATGTTGCAACCTGATAAAGTAACAAAGACTGAGGCCTTTTCAAGTTACAGTGGAAATAAGCAGCTGGAGGGTTCTTACGGTGCTCAGGTTTCTGCAAAAAACCATGTAGATCAGCAGGAGTCTTTTAATACTTTAAGCACCGTTTTATCTTATGAGACACCAAGTCGAGGACATGCGGAGGCTAATGGGTTCATTGGCGCACAAGGCTTTGTTCCTAGAAATTTAAGTCCACATTTTGATCAGGCGAATGTTGAACAAGTTCATTTGTCAAATGATTACTATGGCAGTCAAAAGCCTGTAAATGTTGGCCAGCAATCATTTCAGAGTAGTCAGCAGTTTAATTATGCTCCCAATGTGGGGCAATCATCTGCCGGGCGCCCTCCACATGCTTTGGTTACTTTTGGATTTGGCGGGAAGCTCATAGTAATGAAAGAGACTACTTCACTTAACTCTTCATATGGAGGCCAGGTAATATCCTTTTGGTTTTCCAAAAATAATTTCTCACAAGTTAACTCATTAGTTTCTGTTATGGGAACATCTTTCACTCTTTCGTTTGAATAATGGATTGATGGCTTCACTGGAGGACTAATCATCTATGTTTTATGTGAAGAACTCTGTAGGAGGCACAATTTCTGTGCTCAATTTGATGGAAGTTGTAACGGCAAATAATGATGCCTCAAATATTGGAGCACCCATTTGCGATTATTTTCGTGCTCTGTGCCAGCAATCTTCTCCTGGTCCACTTGTTGGTGGGAATGTAGGAAGCAAAGAGCTAAATAGATGGATTGATGAGAGGATTTCTAACTGTAGCAGTCCTGACATGGATTTTAGAAAAGGCGAAGTGCTGAAGTTGCTTCTCTCGTTGCTTAAAGTAGCATGCCAACATTATGGAAAACTAAGATCTCCTTTTGGCACTGACACTGCATTGGGAGTAAGTTGTTTTTTTTTTGCCTCAAGTAATTCTTCAATTAAGCTTATCTTGGTTAAATTATCATAATCCAAAATCTGTACATGTGTTTTGGCTTTATGTTTTCGCTTGTTTTTATTGAATGCTTTCCCCTGGGCCTGGGCCAAGTGGCCCAAGCTTCTTTCAGATTGATGCAAAATCGTTGTTGCTATTAAGCATTTATTTAATATATTTCATTTGATCCGATCTACAAGCGAACATGTGACGTAGTGGTTAAGTTGCGAAGGTGCAGTTTAGAGGTCACAAGTTGAAACCCTGGAAACATCTCTTCGTATATTATGTAGGAGAAGGCATGTAGAAGAAGGCTCTGTAAATCTTGCCTGTCCCCAACCCTATCCATTGCGGGAGCCTTGTGTTCGGGTGTTGTTTACCTTTTGATCCCTTTCTGTTATGATTCTGAAATCTAAAGTGTTCATGCTGCACCTTTAAGGGGTCAAATTACTTATGTATGCTATTATCACTTTGCTAATACATTTAATCATCTATTATTTCCATAATTTTCTAGACGTTGAAAATAAATATTTTTCATTTAGAGCCTCACTTGATTTTCTGGATTCTTATTATGCAACTGAGTTTTTCCGCTTTGCTTGGCGCCTCTACTAGCCTTTTGATATAATTTTGAATTTACTGAACAAAACAAATTAAATAAAGCCCCTCCCCCTCTCCCAATTGTATCTTTACATCTTAAATTGTTGAGCAATTTTCTTTTAAGAAATGAGACCGCTAAGAGAGAGCTCTGCATCCTTCTTTTGATTCTTCGATTCACTGGAGAGAGTTTGGTATGAAATTATCATTTGACAAAATGTATGTGAATGTGATGCCAACCAAGACATAAATGACCAATGCATTTACCTTAATTAAGGTGCTAAAATGCAGCGAACATCCAAATTCTCTACTTGGTCTTTGTAAATAAGAAAAGCAATGCTGTTACAACTTACAAGATCCTTGTGGATTACTGTCAACTCTTTCTTGTGGTAGCTGTAAGAATTTCTGGTGGTTCAATTTCTCAATCCAGCGATACATTTTGAGATAGTCCTTGGTTTTCCCCCATCTGCCGAGCATCTCAGCAATTATTAGGAACATAATTCAGAAGTAATTATTTTCTTAGAAAGACATCAGAAAACTAGAGGACATTTGTCATTCATTTTTTTTTGGGTACTTTGTCAGGACAGTGATATTCCAGAAACTTCAGTTGCTAAACTTTTTGCATCTGCCAAGAGGAATGGTAACCAATACAGTCAGTATGGTGCTCTAAACCAGTGTGTAATGAATTTTCCATCTGAAGGACAAATACGGGTATGCAATTTAATACCTTGAGACTTGATTCTGTCACTCATTTCATCCTCAAATTTTGCTAAATCTTGATCCATTTTTTAGGCCACTGCCTCTGAGGTACAGAATCTGTTGGTTTCTGGTAGAAAAATAGAGGCTTTGCAATGCGCTCAAGAAGGCCAGTTGTGGGGTCCTGCACTTGTTCTAGCCTCGCAACTTGGCGAGCAGGTTTGTTCTTGCCTTCTATGATAATTTTATGGAGGCGAAATCAAGTTTATTTGAAGTTTTTTCAGTTACCCATCTCCTTCATCTCTCCCCTGCTCATTTGTGTATCGTGTGCGCTTATTTGTGTGCATGCCTATGATGTCGGTGGCTGCTCGGATATTATGTAGTTCTATGTTGAAATGGTGAAGCAAATGGCATTACGCCAACTGGTAGCAGGATCACCATTGCGGACATTATGCCTCCTAATTGCTGGGCAACCGAAAGATGTTTTTGTTACTGGTCTGATGGCTGAGACCATTGTTCCTGGTGCTATGAATGTGGCTCAACAATTTGCACCGGTAATATACTAGTGATGTTTAATTTTCTTTTTTTCTATTTGAAGTATGGGATAAATTTTATGGAAATAAATGGCTCCAAGGGGTGCATCCCTTCTACTTTTTTTTTACAAGAACTCAAGAAGGAATAAGATAAAGAATCTATAGCATCAATTAATACGTCAGTCTCATTTGCTTTTCAACTTCACCCAAGAAAAAAAGGGTATAAAACCACATATACTTTACTTCCAACACAGATGGCTCCTCTCCTTGGTGAACTCTTATGGTTCTTGGTCTATATATATTATCATGAAAGGGGCAGAATCCCCCGGGACCCTTTGATTCTTAGAAGTGTTAGCATATTTCAATGCTTTTGGGTTTTGATTCATATAATCATATTCCATGCAATGGGTCTGTACTTGAGCAATTCCCATAATTTTCAGCCCCAATTCGCAAAAGGTATTAGTGCACTCATAACGAAGTTGGGCATGCTGTACTAACTGTAGACACATTACTTGCAAAGGGAGCATATATTTGTATTTTGTCATAAATGTTATTGGTACACCAATCAAATAAGGCTTGTTTATGTTCTCTCGTCTTTATTTTTCTTTTGGGATATTGTATATCTTACCAACAAAGAATCATCATCCAAGCCTTGTCCCAAACTGTTTGGGATTGGCTACATGAATTCATGAGAGAACTAAATGAGAATCCTCTGCATGAATGCTTTTTCACACCTTACATTCCCATCAAAGGCCATACTCTCGACAACTCCTATTGAATTCATATCTTTTCGTACTAGTTCTAGCTATGTCTTTTTAGGTTTTCTTCTCCTTTTACTGTCTCCTAGGTGAATTATCTCAAATTTTTTCACCGCTGCACTGCTATCTCACATCCAAGAAATGAAAGAAAATTTTAACAGATGGGGAGAAGGATTATTATGGATTTGATCATTTTGATAGTGATCTTCAGTTTTTTGTGCTTTGTTTTATATTTTTTATTGCATGCTGGACTATTAACTTTCAATCAAGAAGAATTAGCCAGCTTATCTTAAATCCTTTCGCTTTCTTGATTCAGCTGTATCGTCACTGTCTTCCTTGTAAGTAGACACATCCGTGAGTTTTGCCTTAAAATGCTCTGTCTTTTTCTTTTTGCCCCCACTTATTCATTTGTTTAATTTTTTAAGATCCAATATTGCAATTGCAGTCTGGGGCAAATGGCATGCTTGACGATTGGGAAGAGAATTTGGCTGTAATAACAGCAAACAGAACGAAGGATGATGAACTTGTGATTATTCATCTGGGAGATAGCCTATGGAGGGAAAGAAGTGAGGTATCATATCATTTTTAACGTATCTGTTTACTGTAGCTTTTATGAAAAGTTTTATTCTTGAATCTCACTGGATTCACAACTCAGACTACTGCTGCACACATCTGCTATTTGGTTGCGGAAGCAAACTTTGAGTCATATTCTGATACTGCAAGGCTCTGTCTTATTGGAGCAGATCACTTGAAGTATCCGAGAACATATGCTAGTCCGGAAGCTATTCAGGTGCTCCATCATTTTATTAAGCTTTCTGCAAAAGAGATTTTATAGTTTATTTCTTTGCATTGTAAGTTTTTGGGTGTTGCAAATGAAGAAGGTTTGGACTGTTTGGGTGGCCGGACTACTGTTTTTGGATTAAGTTTCTACTTGGAGTACGAGTATTATTCTTCATTTGAGGCAAAATTTAAAATGAAAAAACTTTAGCTTGGAATGCTTGTGTGGCTTTCAAACTCATCATCCTTGTGACCATTTTTTTAACATTTTCTGTGGATAATGATGTCGAAATCTGACTGAATTTGTTGTAATGGATGGGTGGACAGAGAACTGAATTCTATGAATATTCAAAGGTGCTAGGAAACTCTCAGTTTATGCTTCTGCCATTTCAGCCATACAAGCTCATTTATGCACATATGCTGGCTGAAGTAGGAAAAGTTTCAGATTCATTGAAGTATGTATAAGCTTTCCTTCTTTGATATTTCATGTGATGCAACATTCCGTTTTATTAACTTGGTGATCTTAATTTAGGTACTGTCAAGCAGTATTAAAATCACTAAAAACTGGTCGGGGACCTGAGGTGGAGATGTGGAAACAGTTAGTGTTGTCTCTTGAGGAGAGAATTAGAACCCATCAACAGGTACTTCCAGACTCTCATCATGTATTTTCCAATGGGAAAGAAACTTTACAGCCAGGCACCAAGGGTGACTTCGTGTTTTCGCCAATCATAGATGGATCTTCCTGATTCTGGTTGATCAATTTTGTCATGCAGGGTGGATATGCAGCTAATTTAGCACCAGCAAAAATAGTGGGTAAATTGATCAACTTCATTGATAGTACTGCGCATCGTGTTGTTGGTGGGCTGCCGCCTCCTGCACCTACAACTTTACAAGGAAATGCTCAAGCTATTGATCAATATCAGCAACCAATGGGTCCGAGAGTATCAGCTAGTCAATCAACAATGACCATGTCATCATTGATGCCTTCTGCTTCAATGGAGCCAATAAGTGAGTGGGCAACTGATGGCAATATAATGACAATGCCAAATAGAAGTGTGTCAGAGCCAGACTTTGGTAGAACCCCTAGACAGGTGTGTGATTTCCATCAAGGACATAACCAGCAGGCAGTAGTACGGATAAATTCTTGTTAGCTGTATATTAAATTTTTTGTATCAAATTATGATATGTTGCTGACTTTTGGCGTGATCAGGTTGATTCATCAAAGGAAGCACCTTTATCTAGTGCGCAAGGCAAGGCTGGAGGGGCATCTCGCTTTTCTCGTTTTGGTTTTGGTTCACAGCTTTTACAGAAGACAATGGGGTTAGTCTTAAGGCCCCGCTCAGATCGACAGGTAGTTTTCAATATTCTTTCCCATTTAAGTGCTTCTTTTTATAAAGAATATTGATGGATCCTTTGGTATTTATTGTACATTCATTTGTATTGCTCTTGAAGGCTAAATTGGGTGAAAGCAATAAGTTCTATTACGATGAAAAGCTTAAAAGATGGGTAGAAGAAGGTGTGGAACCCCCAGCTGAAGAAGCTGCCCCTGCACCTCCTCCAACAACTGCACCATTTCAGAATGAAACACCTGATTACAACTTGAAATCTGTAATGAAAAATGAAGGTTCTTCTCCTGACAGGAATGCTTCAGGGATACCACCTATTCCAACCAGCTCAAATCAATTTTCTGCTCGTGGACGGATGGGCGTTCGAGCAAGGTACAAGTCTCCCCACTTCACCCCGCTTTTTAAGAAAAAGAAGAAAATCCCAGCCAAAAATTTCAATGCACAAATACTGAAAAACTGTATCTATTTCAACAGCTATAAATTAGTTATAAAGTAGATGTGATTACAGCTTTCTATTTGGGGAATGGTTGAGAGAGATGACATTATTGGTTTGGCACACGTTTCGGAATGCTGCGTGTTGTGGGAGAAGAGATATGAAACCTCTTCTGAGCTTAATTATTCATTAATTTAGCCATTTGAATACTTGGAGCAACCAACGTGATTATCTTCTCTCCACTGGAAGTGCTTAGACTTGGATGGCATTTACCAGTTAAGGGACTGAACTGCTTTTTATCAACAACAACAACAACAACAAAAAAGAAAAAAAAAAAAAAGTTGGGGTTGGGGTTGGGGTGGGGGGGTGGGTGTGGTGGTTTGTGTTTGGGGCTGAACTGCTTTATTTTATTCCACCAACATAATAATTGTAGGCTGTGTTGTTGATAGACATGCAATATGCTTTGTTTCATAGTAGACAGATAGATGAAGATTGCTTCTAGTGGCAACTTATGTTTAAACTTGATATTACATTGGCATTCATTATTGCATGGAAGCTTGGTTTTCGAAGATGTGATAATCATTAATGTACCAAAGCATCTGTGCAATCATTTGATTCATCTGTTCGCATATCAATCTTGATAACTATGCTTCGATGGGCTTTTGACAGGTATGTTGACACATTCAACCGAGGTGGTGGAAGCCCAGCAAACTCGTTCCAGTCTCCTTTTCAATCTGTCAAACCTGCTGGTGCAGCCAATGTAAATTTTTTTATTCCCGCACCTGCACCAGCAAGCGAACGGACAATGGAGGCTATAGCAGAAAGCATAAATGAAGATGCTGCACCAAATGGAAATCCTTCATCATCAATCATTAATGACCCTTTGCAGACTACCCCTTCATCATCGATGTCTCCAATGCAAAGGTTCCCGAGTATGGATGATATCTCTAATAAAAGACCAATGATTAATGGCAAGGGTCCCCACCCATCTCATTCACGTCGAACAGCATCGTGGAGTGGAAGCTTCGATGATTCAATTAGCCCTCCTAAGATTGGTGAAACAAAACCTCTCGGGGAGGCATTGGGAATGCCCCCATCATCTTATATGAACAACGGACCCTCTATGATGGGTATGCCAATGAGAGGTGGTAGTTTTGGGGATGACCTTCATGAGGTGGAGCTTTGAGCTAGAGTAGCGGCGGTGTAAATATCAAAGTTTTGTCCCTTGGGGTGTATACAATTCTGAGGATGGGCGGCCTGCTCTCATAGCAAAAATGGTGGTGCTCCGGAATTGGCTTTCAATGAAAGATTAAAATACATGATCTTTCGCTGAATTCTCATCTTCCCTGGCCGATACCCCTACCTCTTCGCACTTGTATGTTGCATTGCATATTTAACTGTCTTATTAAGTCTAGCTGCTGCTTTATATTTTTCCCAAATGTTCTTGGGATCCGCCACCATATGATGCTGAGGAGCTGTTAACTTTTTCTTCCCCAGTTTTTTTTTTCACTAAAATGCAAACGAAGCCTGCATTGGCATCATTTGTTCATTTGTTGAAAACAGGATTTGCCTCTTGAGATAGGTTAGAAGATAGCTCAAGATATCATCTTCAGGACAAAAAGGATAGTGTTCTGATTTGCAAAATATAAAAATAAACGCTATTTTGATTTTTAATCTTTTATAGAACGCTATTTGTTTTTGTGGCTGATGGGTGACCTGATTGAAGCTGAATTTCCCATGATGGTTCTTTTGAAGTTTAATAATGTCTCATCTGTGAGTGGATTTGGATTCCGGGAAACACCTGTGCTTTTCCCGTGCATGATATTTTGAATTTTTCTTTTAAAATATGTATCATAAATGTGTGATATTTAATATAACAAATATAATGATATATTATTTATTCAAAATAAAAATTAAATTCATCGCATTCAAGACATAAAATGTTTTGGTTATATATGATTAGTTTATGATGTGAAAAACCCGATTTTTATATGTATTGTGTATATTATAATTGATTAGATATATGATATGAGTTTAATTTTTTAGTATGTTAATTTTTTAAAATCGATGATGTTTGCATTTATTCAGGTATTTATTTTTAATATTACTTTTTAATATTAATATTTTTTATTTTTGTTATTTTTCAATTGAAGTTCTGGTTCAACCAATGGTCCATTAATTGAACCAATGACCCAATTCCTTGCTCGCATTATCGATATCCGGCACAAGTTTACAAAGAAGCCGTTGCACTTCACACAAGGTTTCACTTAAGCCCGTGCACTTTTAAAAAGTGCTCCCGGCTCCTAAAAAATGTAATCGATTGGAGAGAAAAAAATAATAAGGAATAAGGATATTCCAAATGCTTGCAGTCATTGCTGCAAGTACAAGATGTAGATCACTACACGATGGTGCTATTCAAAAGGAGAAAAATAAACAATAGTTTCTACTGACAAACAGAGACTTCCATTTGAGTCAGCGAGGCCCTCGATATGCTACAAATAGCAGAAACTCATAAAGAAAAGAGTACTAATTAATAATTAATAATTAATAATCTAAAGGTTTCATGTTTTACAAGGACAGCCTGAATTCCCTATGCAGCTTAAGCTACAACAATGTCTACTCTACCAAAATAATCCACAGACTTGAACTGAAAAATGGAGTAGGCAAGACAAACTGATTTAGCAAAATAATCAGGGAAGCTATATATATTAACAACAAATATGCAATCTGCTATCAAAATTCAGCTGAACCAGGTGTCCTAGGGAATGGTATCACATCTCTTATGTTTTCTATTCCAGTTGCAAACTGTACCAGCCTTTCAAACCCCAGTCCAAAGCCTGCATGAGGAACTGGACAAACAAGAAAAGATGTTAGAAACATCCTTGAACAGAATTCTGAACAAACAAACAAAATTCAAAAAAAAAAAAAATCAACCCGAGTACAGATGCAAACTAAATGGAGTTTCCATAACTTCTATGTCCAATTATTTCTTTAGGGCTGTAGTAAATAAACTGAGCCACTTGCAAACCAGTCAGTCTGAGCTTGGCTCCCGGCTCAGCATGCACTTAATGAGCTTGAGCATATTAGGATTGGTCTGGGGCTGTTGAGCTTACATATATTTTATTTAATTAACAGGTGTTCATGGTAAGCGCTGGTGGCAAGACTTGGAGGATTTTTAGGGCTAATAATATGGTCTGAGTAAATATTATTTTCAAGCACTTACTGTAACTTCAGAGTTAAAACATACAAACCATATCATTTAATTAAATTATCAAACATAAATTAGGATCACTATTCTTAGAAACTAACTGAAACTGCTCGAATTTGGAAGAAGAAAAAAATGCAGACCTGAGCCATAACGACGCAGATCAAGATACCACCAGTAACTCTCCTTATTTAGCTTTAATTCATCCAAGCGCTCTTCCAGATATTCAAGTCGTTCTTCTCTTTGGCTCCCACCAATAAGCTCACCGATCTGCACATAGAAAAGAACAAAAGAGCAACCATATTCAAGAGCACCACCACATGTATGAAACTTGTTATTCTCATACATGAATGTTCAGCATATGCGAGAATATAAGAGAGAAGCAAGCTTAAAACTTGTTATTCAAGAGTACCACACACTCATAAAATTTGTGATTCTCATACATGAAATATTGAGCATAAAAGATAGAATATTATATCTGCCAGAAATTGCATGCAAATATTATATCTGCCAGAAATTGCATGCAAACCTTTTCTCTCCTAATCATCACCCAAGATGCATTTA
Source organism: Euonymus europaeus (assembly GCA_963580455.1). NCBI lineage: Eukaryota > Viridiplantae > Streptophyta > Magnoliopsida > Celastrales > Celastraceae > Euonymus > Euonymus europaeus. The sequence continues at coordinate 6,198,211 of OY756957.1, read as the reverse complement.
CTGCACTGTTTACTCAACTACCTTCAAACTTTATGTTTCTTCAACTCCACATTGATTAAATACACATGAAACAGATGAATACAGGTCGTGTGAGACTGAATCGTCTAGAAAAGAACACCTTTATTGGATTATTAGTTCGCTTTTCTTCAAAAGACAAAGTCTAATTTTCATTCTTTCATCAAATAGGATAAAATAATCTATAGTTGCATAAACTTCAGGAAAACTTCCCAAAAAGAAGAAGCCAGAGTTGGCCCAGTGGCGGCCTGATCCTTATAACTTGCACAAGGTGCTAGATTTTTTCCCCCTTCTCTCAAAAAATTAATAGCATCCCATGATTTATGAAAAAAGGGCTAAAAACATCAGGAAAAGTCAATCTGAATAAACTTTATTTTGCAAGAGAATAAATTAATAATAATCTAACCAACGTCTTCTCTTTCTTTTTGTCTAAATTCCATGAATATAACAAATTAATAAAGATGACAAGCTGCACAAAACTCGTGTTCAAGTCATTAATCTACGACCGGCTTTAATAAAGTGACAATATAAATGAAAGAAAAAGTTGCATAATTACCCGAGGAACCAGCATGTCCATGGCTGCAACAGTCTTCCCATCATCATTTTTCCGCATATAGAATGCCTTGATTTCCTGAGGAACTTCAAAGCATTATTTCCACACGACAAATAAAAAATAAAATATTTGTTTCTGCTAGAGAGAGCATGGAGGAGGGGAAGGACATGCCTTTGGATAGTCTCTAATTATTACAGGGCATCCACCAAGAGCCTCTTCAGCTATGTAACGTTCATGCTCACTCTGCAAATCACATCCCCACTTGACCTAAAAACATTCAAAGTGAGCATGATTATGTGTCTAATTCACATCCGCACTGAAATGACCATGTATCCAATTCACATCCGCACTGAAATGACCATGGCTTTTCACAAAAGAGAGATTATTACTGGGAACTCAAATTTCTTATTTGATCTAAGAAGGAGGTCAATTGCATCAGTATAAGTCAACTGCACAAAGTCCTTCTCAGCTACATCCTGTTAATCAAGCAAAGATGTTTTCTATAATCAGAGCTCAAAAGATAGACAGAAATTACATTTACAGCCACCACAAGAACCAAATCAAAAGACAAAATAAATACTGATGAATAATAATCTAACAGAAAGGTTTAATAAGGATAAGTTACACTGAGAGCTCATACACTCAATCGCTCAATTATTCCTTTCTCAATCCAAGTATTGAAGAAGTCCATGTCTTCCTTGCAATTTTCAAGGACATGTCTCACCTTTCAAAAAAAAGTAAAATCATGTTAAATCGGTGAAAATTTTCAACCATGTGCATAGGCAGGCATGGTTTCCAAAAGAATTTGTAATTCATGATGCACAAGGAAGGTAACATACTACATACTGGAGATAGGCAGTTGCACAGGCCATGTCATCATTTAGATCAGCGAATGCAAGCTCTGGTTCAATCATCTTAAAGATTGGGAAGGAGAGGAGGAAATATGTAAGATACTTCGTTATCATGCATGGAACCACAGACATTAAATTCAGGAAACAACAAAAAGGCATTAAGTTATAAACTATCATATAACTTTAAATACTGAATTCTTACCCAAAATTCAGACAAGTGCCTAGAAGTGTTAGAATTTTCTGCTCGAAATGTGGGACCAAATGTATACACCTACCAAAAGTATACAGGGCCATAGAAAAAGAATAATTATAGTTTTCATCACCAATTCGAGAACAGAGCAAGGAAACAAAGGGCAGAGAATACATACATCTGACAGAGCTGTAGCATATGTTTCACCATTAAGTTGGCCAGAGACGGTCAAAAAAGCCGCTTTACCAAAAAAATCCTGATAAAGAAACAAGGGAAAAAAGTTGCACTATTGTAATTAAGAAAACCAAGCCACATGGGTCTATGATCCACGTTAAAACAAGAATAATGCTTGAGACCCTCAATGAATGTGAAATGTTGGATGTTAAGTGGACCCTACATGTGTGTTTTTAATAAATGGTCATTTCACATGCCACATAAACTTGGGCGTAAAATAGGGGTCTGAAGCATTACCCTTACAACAATCACAGCTTCCTGTCCTATATAAAAAGATTAATGAATTTTTTGGCATGCTTTTGAGCTGTTGACTTCATATAAGCAAGAAAAATATGGATATTACTAACCTGCGACCAATCAATTAACCCCTCCTTTGTTTTTGGAATCACATCTACACGAGAATCAACAGCATCTCGAGAGCTCGGAATCCGTTGATTTTGTAAAAAAAAAACCAAAAAATATAAGTATCTCATGTACCTAAAAGCATATCAGATAATACTCCCCGCTGACCTCTATATCGTATTTACTGGAATTAAATGCAACAAACAGTAAGCCATGTGTATTCAAGAATATGTTGTTTGATCATAGCAACCAATGTATATTAATGCGCATATTTTTTCTAAATAATGCAAGACTGATAAAAATCAAATACACCTGAAAATCGCAGTATATTTATTTATATTTCAGTACTAAATCAAAATATAATACTCTGATTGAAAAATAAATACCAATAAATTATACAAATGATTATATATATGAGTGACATGACACTATACAGGAAAGAAATTATTCTGAGCTACGATAAATACCAGAGTGGTTACACAGAACTGTTCACCCGCTCCTTCGCAATCTGAAGCTGTAATGATAGGACTTGAGACCCAAACAAACCCATTTTCTTGGAAAAACTTGTGTGTTGCATAGGCCAAAGCATTCCTCACTCTTGCAACCTAGAACAATCACATATGAGTCAGACACCTACTACCTTACTGCTTCAAAATGATTGTTCACAGATACAGAAATGTCACTGAAGAATTTGGCCAGATTGCTTGGATCAAAATCATGCCTAAACAAAGATGGACTACTAAAAGTGAGCAATTTGGACAGAAGCTTAAGTCCACCAAGCCCCAACAGGTTAAATTTTAAGGTCATTTAATGACCATGCCATGCTCATACTTCAATTAAAAAGCCAGTTTAGAGCAAATCAGCAAAGTACATGCAATTACTTTGAGCAACATTTTGTCTTATACAGTATTTTAGAACCCGAAAAAGAGCTGAATTCTGTCAGAGGTTTGGACATCAAGAGAAAGCCAAACCTTTGGGCCAGTGTGGGTTTAGCCTTAGTTGTCAGAACTTGAATCACATCTAACAGTGTCATGAATAAATTTTATTCACATATAGAATAACAATTGGCAAGGACGATGGATACAACAAACATAAAATAACAAAACAGAGCTATTGTAAAATGTTAAAATTAATATTATTAGACTAGTTGAAAAGTCATCCCATGCTGAACAAAGGTGCCCCTTCTTGTCAAATACACATCAGCCCCTTCATGAAGTTTTTAAAAAAGGAGAGATGAAGCACCAAAAGCACAAGTACAAACAACTCATGTATAATATGCATTCTACATTGCAGAAATTAATGGGGAAGATACAATATCATATTTTACTGAGAAGTAGCAAAATCCTACCGCACCAAATGTGTTAGTTCTTGGACGAAGATGCGCTTTAGTTCTTAAAAATTCTCTGCTGACCCTTTTCTTTTGAATGGGATAGGAGGGATCGCTCCTGCCAACCTGAAGAAGTATAGACATATAACAGAAAGTAGCTGAGAGCAGATGATTCACATAATATGCACAATGGTGACCACAACACAATAAAAACAGTCAAGTCCTATAACTCGAGACCAAGAGTTTACAATCCCTGAAAGTTGTAGCCATCTTAATTATTGCAACCACAAAACACATACACTGATATATGAGTATAAGCATTTTCATAATCACAGCACTGCCTAATTCACATATCCATGTGAGCACAAATATATAAAAAAAAAAACATAATAACCACCACAAACATGTAGTCATCTTAAAGTAATGGGACATAATAAAGTTGATGGCATAGTAAATCAAACAGGGGAGGAAATTTTGGCAGGAAAAATTAAATTAGATTGCCTCAAATCAAGTGGATCATAGGAGAATGAAAAGCGCCACCATACCACCACAATTTTGTTGACCTTCAATTCCACTTTTTGCTTTGCTCCTTGGCTCTCCACAACAGTCCCAAGTACCCATATTGATGCACCAGTAGAGATCAGTCCAGATTCTACCTATTAATAGCTCCAAAACTTCAGTGAGTACAATATATCAGTTACTGATCAAAATACTGGGAAAACGATATACTTAGAATGAATTCTTTACATCTCAACTCTCCACACTCCTAGTAAGCATAGTAGAGCAAAAAAATCAACAACGAGTAAACAAATTAAAATGAACACGCATCAACTCAAGATAAGAATGCAGGTATGAACTAGGAAAAAAAATGTTGTTTTGATACCTGATCGTAGCCTTCAGCATCTGAATCTACCACGCATTGCATGTTCGAAAGGCACGAGCCATCATTAATCTACATTAGATTTTGATTGTGTCAGCAACCAAGCAAATGCACCGCACTCGAAACACCATATACGAAAGTACCTACTACTGTCATGACCTTACCTCGATGAATGTAATGCTGCTCTGCACCCGAACGGTCCGCACCCATCCCATAACGGGAAGTGTCTGCCCCAGCCGGTCCAGACCTTCATCGGGACCGCCTTTTATATCAACGACCTTCAGTTTCTTCCTGAACTCCCCGACTTTGCTAGTCCCCGTGCCACCGATCGATTTCTCGGTAAAATCCGTCTTCGTCGTCCCGCTGGAACGGAGAGCTCCGGTAATTACAGCGGAGAAGAATCTCCGGCCAGAAAACTGGGACGGCCTGAAAATAATTGGATTGAAAGCTTGGGACTTTTTGAGGGTTGTGCGAATTTTGGAGAAGAATCGGAGGGATGAGTAGGGTCTTAACCGGAGAGGAGAAGTAGCCGGTGCTAGAGCCGCAGCCATTTATTTGGTTGGGACAGATTCGGTTTTCTGCTTTTGCAGTGACCGCTATATCTAGGCAGGAGGGAGTTGGACCTCAAATCCATTAATCTTGAAATTGCAGAGCGATCTCTGGAATGTTAGATTATTGTGAAAAGCCCCGTTCTTTCAAATAATTCAATTAATTCCCCCTATTTTTTATTTAATTGAAAACATTACCCAGATAACTTTCAATTGATGATTTATTCGGTGTCCTCTGATATATTAAAATATGAAAAATCAACAAGGTATTTTTCATTCAAGGTTGATGAAGTTTTCATTGAAAATTTACAAATATGATTGTGGTGAATATTTTCCTCAGTTAAAAAATTGTACATTTGGGGTTGTCACTCTTTCATGCATTTATTTCAGAAAAATATTCGTCTCCCTTAGTTGAATCCATGATCTCTTGATGATGGGAGAGTGAATACTCAACTTACCCGTCAGTCTAAATAATACTTTGCTCAATTGAATATTTGAATTCTAATTTTTTTAACATATTACAAATATTCTATAAATCCTATTTTCATTTTTAATAATACAAGTTGTAAAAATTAGGACTACAACTAAGATCGATGCAAGGATGACAATATCAAATTGAAAATTCATGAAATTTATAAATCTTAAAAAATAAAAAGAGAAGCACTAAAAAAGTAACTGAGCTGCACTTTATTTTTGAGAACTCTCAAAAATGTCTCTTTAAAATAATTGAGGTTCAGCTCTTTCCCATTTAAAAATGAGAGTTCTTCACTCTTTTTAATAAGTGCTTCATATTGGCAACAGAGGTTATCGAATTTTTTTACGTGCGTGCCTTATGATCTTCAACCTATGCCAGCTCTCTTTCGTATCGTTTAGGATTTGCATCCTCCAGACAATACAGATTTCTTGCGCCAATGCTTCCAGAAAGTAACGTTACTCTTTAGAAGCTGGAAAAAATGAAATGGCACCTCGTGAAAAATTGAAGAAAATGTGGAAGTTGCCAAAAAAAAAAATTGGAACTGAAAAATAATTTTGCAATCCATATTAGCCTTAATTGGTAATCTGTATTGTAGCATTATGCAAGCAAAGAAAATCAGAGAATGTGATAAAGTTTGTTCAGCTTGCTGGAGTTTTTTTGGAGATGGCGGAGCACATCGAAGTCAACGATAGATCTGAATTTGAAACCGATATGATCTAATATTATAGTTAATTAAACTATGAGTTGTTTTATTAGATTTAATGAATATTTGTAAATTTTTCTTTATTAATTCTATACTAATTGATGTCAATTTATAACGATGTACCACAAATTTATACTTGTTCACACTCATATTATCAAATTTATATTTGTTCACACTCATACACTCATATTATCTCCCCTCCTCTTTTGGAAAAAAGTAACTCAACTAAGCTTCTAAATATATTCACTCATCTCCGCACAAAATTTATTTGGCTTTTTTCTCTTCAAAAGCACAATTAAAATATTTGTGTTCCGTCCTCAAATTAAAATATTAATGTTACATAAATGGTTGGAATAATGTGAAATGCATTACGTGAAGATGAACCAAAATTTGAAGTAGATCAGTAATTTCGGCGGCATCTTCATCCGTAAAAAAGTAAAAAAATCTGTTGTTTAGCCTCTTTTTAACTCATGAACCTTCCAGTGAATTTCTCTCTTTAATTTTTTTTATCTATTTAGATTGAAATGGGTTAGATGGAGATCCTTCAATTGGTTAGTAATTGAAGGAGATCTCGACATCGATATCCTTGTACGGTTAGTACAATTTGTTTTTGGAAAAATTAGGGGCACTAAACATTTTTGGTAACATCATACAAATTTATCATTTTAATAAAAATTAATATATTATCAGGTGTTCACATCATGCCAATCATTGATCGATTGAGTTCAACAAACCGGGTGCAAATTGGAATATATCATCATCAAGAGTAGATCACATATTGATGATTTTGGTAAAAAATACATATTACAATTTAAATGTGATTGCGGTGGCAATTACCAAAACAAGAAACCCTCAACGAAGTATATCGGCATCAAAACAATGGATTGTTCGTTCAAACTGAGAGGGAGGAAAATGAAGCTAGAAAATAATTGGATGTTGAAGGTGGTGTGTGCGGAGCATAATCATGCTCATGCAACATATATGAAGAGATATTCATACCCCGATAGACTTTCTAAATTTGAAATTCAAGTTATGGTTGACATGTCTGAGCAAAATATCAAGTAACGAGACATTTTGATGTTTACTTGACATTTTGATGGAGTTGAAAAAACAAGATATGAACAACGTGTCAACCATCAGAATCATATACAATGCTTGCAAGAAGCGTAAGACTGCTGCGAAATTGGGTCAATCACAAATGCAAGAACGATGTGTTGACATTTCTCAGTGTCCATGAATACTTTTTGATTACAGGGCAAATCATACAACCAATGAGCTAGAAGATTTGTTCTTTGCACATCCTGACTCGCTTGTGCAAGTGCGTGCATTTCTACACATGTTGTTGATGGATGCTACATATCAGACCAATAGGTAGGGGTTGCCTCTCATTGAAATTGTTGGTGTGACTTCAACCAGTCTAACATTTTGCATAACATTAGCATATTTGAATTCAGAAAAAGATCTCAGTTATACTTGAACTTTAGAATATTTGTGATCTGCAATGCATGAATGCATTGACCCACGAGTTATAGTTACATATAGAAAGCTCAAACTGATGAAAGTGTGTGCTCAGATATTTCTTGACGCTTTGAAACTACTCTGTAGATAGCACATCTATCAATGCATATTAACAAAATGCAAGCCATCAATACGAGACAATAGAGTTTGGAATGCAGTCTATCGTATGTGGACTACAGTTCTCAAATTTGAAAATGAGAGTGCATACGTAAGTAATACGGAACCTCTTGAAGTAGTCTTACAGAAGTTCCCGAGAGTATTACAATATTTGAAAGATTTATGGCTGACACCGTATGAGAAATATTTTTATTATTTATTTGTAATAAGATTTTATTGTTTTCCTTTACTTACTTTTTTTTTCTTCTTATTAGCAAATGAGGATAGTGAAGCATACGTTTTTTTTAAAGAAAAAATTTAGACTTAATAAAATTAATTTTCTTTCCTCGCCTTCACGTAATGCATGTGTTAGACTTAATTAAAAAAAATGTTAGACATCACACATCATGAAATGGGCACATATTAATATGCATGAAATGACTATTTAATTTGAAAAAAACCAAATCTTTTAAATAGGTTTAGGTTCAAATATCTCAACTCTAATTTTTATTTACTAACGGCGGGACCCACTACTGATGATGTGGTGACAGTGACAAGAGTGTAGAAAAAGTGAGAGGTGTGAGAGTTGGGGTGCTATCGTAAAATCGTAGGATTTCTGGGATTTATATCAGAATTTTAACAAATATGTTGGTAGTTATTGAATGGGATGGTTTAGGCCCAAAAGACAACAGGAAGGACGTAGTTTCTGAAAAAAGAAAAGAAAAAACACATAATAATATTTAGAAAAACATCAAAATATCTTTGATGTTAATGAGGGTCGATAAAAATAATAAGAATGGAACAGCCGAGTCTGGGTATTCGGATTTCCGCAATGAGTTTCGGAGACGCATAAGAGAGAGCAGGAAAGAGCTTGTACAGTCGAGAGAAACTGCTCTAAGGAGAGAGATATCGAAGTCATGGCCAACAACTCCGATGATTTAGACGCCCTGCTTGACAGTAAGTTCCAATTCCTCATCCTTGCCTCTCACTTTGTTCTTTCTCTCATGTGTGAATTCACAATCTTGTTTAATCAGGTGCCTTGGATGATTTCCAAAGCCTTAACCTGGCTAATTCTCAACAAAGGTACTTTCTTTTTGAGCAAATATGTGCTTGTGTACCTATATGTCATTTGGTTTGGTTAATCAGTCTGAATAAGTGGATTGTTTGTGGGTTATTCTTAGGATCGAAGGAGATGGTGCAGAGAGCATAAAGGAACCTGCTTTACTGCCCAAAGGGGTTCAAGGACTGGGGATGGGATTGCCGGATTTGAAGGGCAAGAAGAAGGGGAAGCAGAAGGTTTCAAAGGATGCCCATGTGGCAGAGGCGCTTGTTAAGCTCAGAGAGCAGACCAGGGAGACTGTTAAAGGAGTGGAGTCGGTGACCAGTGCCCAATTGGATGATTTCCCTAAGGATGAAATGATGGAGGATTGGGTCAAGCAGTTTGAGGAGCTTGCAGGCACACAGGTAATTTGCTTTATTTTAGTCACAGCTGATTGACTGTAGGAGTATGCAACTGGTAGGAAATCTTATTGCAGTTGTAGGTCCTTGGTAATTCTCCTTGAAAGTTAGTTGATTGTTCTTGGTAATTCTGTCTGAATAAATCTTATTGCAGTTGTAAGTGAATTACCTGTGGACAATCCATGATAATAATTTTGTACCTATGGGTTTAGGGAACTGCCTACTTAATTGATTTTCTTTTTTGCATTTAATTGTTTGGTTGTGCTATATCCTCTACTGCTTTTTATTTTCAATTTCTGAATTCTATTGTCAAATGAAATGTTCTATGGGCATCCGGAAAGTACTTATTTTGCTAATGTGCACCAGAAGATCTAATTTTTTTTATTGATAGAATCAAGGTATGCATAGGGTATATTCTTTGTTTGTTCTATGCATATGCTTACACTTATTATTTAGTTTTCTTATAAATAAAAGGATTCTTTGCCATAGAAGAGAAGATCAAAAATTATATAAGAGTAATTTGGAGTGAAAGAAGAGCTCTTATATTGTGATTTTATCGATAAAGTAAATTGAGAACATATTAAACTGACAAGAATTAAGAATCCAAAAAAGAGAGAGTAAAAGATGAAGAAAAGGAAACAAGATGAAACAATTTTTTGTAACTAAAGGATTTTTCAACATAAGGAATGCTCCGCTGATGTTTTCTTTGATGATTGGCTTATTGTGCTTAAGCTTTGGCTAAGTGGAAGTTGTTCCAATATCTTTGATGGCCTAAATTTTCTATCTTTGTAATTCTGGTTGTTTCGGGTTGCACCCCCTTGGTGCCTTTAATACAATCTTTTCTTTTAAACAAAATATTTCTGTGTATGCTTAATTTTAAGATTGAATTAATGTTGCCTCTCTAATACACCTACAATATAAAATATATTGTTTCCATTTAGAAAAGTACGCACGTTCACAACTTCACACTACGAAATAAACAAATCAACAAAATATGATATACATTAATACGTAACTCTACGAAATAAACAACAAAATGTGCTATACATTAATGCGTATATATGCTTGTAGGTTGAACGGTGTTTGAATTGTGAGTTATAACTGTTATAGTGCTTCTTAATAATTTGTTCATTGTATTCACTCTACCTATAATTTACTTACTTTTTTAAATGGTAGCTCACCATTCTTGTTGAGACCAAAGTCCCAAAGTAATCAGTCCTTATTCAATCATTGCTTGAGGTGAAAATGACTGTATTTCCCCTTCTCCCGTGATTTAAATGGAAGTTAACAGCTCTTCTTTTTCTAATGCTATATTCCATTTGCAACTTGTGCAGGTCTTTGCATATTGTTCTCTCTTCCAGTATGCTCATATGCACAGCTTCTTTTTTTTTTTTTTTTTTGAGCTTTAGGGTTTAATGCTTGATTTCAACCTTTTTGGGGGAGGAAATGTCATCACTGTTATTCTGAGTATACAAATTTTCATGATTGAGCTCCTTAATCTGCTTGTGTGCACAATTTGTTTGCATTTTTTTCTTAAGAGTAAGAAAATTATATGAAATCTGCAATATAATGCTAGCAGAACCAACCAGCTTTGAAGAAGCTAATAAATACAAGCAGTGGCAGCAGGCCAGGCAAGTTGAAATTGAGATGATTAATAAAAACAAAACATGGGAGCTAACTGTCAGACCTCTAAACCAGAATGTGATTAGCAAAGTGGGTTTATAGAACCAAATTGAATCCAGATGGTTCTGTAAGCAAACATAAAGCAAGGATTGTTGTTAAGGGATATTCTCAAATGCCAGGGGTTGATTATAGGGACACATTCTCTCCAGTTGCAAGGCATGACACAGTGAAGCTGTTAATTTCCTTGGCAACACTAAAGGGTTAGAAAATATATCACTTGGACATCAAGTCAGCTTCGCATCTTATGCTCACATTATATGTGCACATTTTATAGGAGTAAATGGTAAGTTTTGATAATGTCACATTTTATGTGCGCTAATGTCATTAGATAGAGATTTGTGCCATAGTAAAAGGTGATGGGAATCTATTAGTTGGCCAGTTTCTGCTAACATAAATTTTGCTAAAGATGAGAACCGCATTATTTGATCTCAGCAACTTCTCACCTAGTAGCATCATTAAAAAATTATGTGCTTGGAATAAATGTCTCATATTTCGACTGGTTCTCCGGCCAAAGAAACTAGGGGCCAGATTACATGTTACTTCGTGTTTGCAAAACATTTGGACTTCTTTTCTGCTATCTAGGCTGATGATTTGTATAGTTTTCTGTCTTTAGCTTTTGGCCTCCCTTTTATGTTATGGTGCTTCCTTTTCTTTCATGCTTTAATCCTTTTAAGCCTTTTCAATTTGTAAGCTTCAGTATATCTTCAAGAATAAATACTTACTTTCTCTTGATTTGGTTAATTTGGCTAGGATGTGGAATCTATTGTGGAGACCATGATGCAACAGCTTTTGTCTAAAGAAATTCTTTATGAACCCATGAAGGAAATTGGAGAAAGGTATCCAAACTGGTTGGAGGAGCGTAAAACCAGTTTGAGCAAAGAAGAATATGAACGTTACTTCCGTCAGTATGAGCTCATAAAAGAACTTAATGATGTTTATGACAATGATCCTGGAAATTTCACTAAGATTGTTGAGCTAATGCAAAAAATGCAAGAATGTGGCCAGCCACCAAGTGATATCGTGCGCGAACTTTCTCCTGATTTTGATATGGCCAGTCTTGGTCAAATGTGAGTACATACTCTTTCAGTTCTTAAAACCTAAATCGTTTATCTATTTTTAATTTATAGCTTGTGATATTAAAGTTTTCCATGCCTGCCATTGCTCATCTCTTCTTTAGTCGCTATTAATATTGGAGTGAAAAAAAGGGATAAGCTGACCGACGATAAAAGGCTCAATTCATTTCTAAAGAACTGAACTTGTGCTTGGGCAGAGCGTGATTGAGCTAGAAAAACATAAGCCGGAGCTCAAAATCATGAGAAGATATTTCAGTCTGAGTTTGAGCAGAGCTTGATTGAGCTACAAAAACATAAGCTCGAGCTCAAAATCAATCATGAGAAGATATTTTAATCTGAGTTTGAGCTTGAGCTTGCACTTTTGCTCCAACTAAGAGATTCAGCAGAGGTCAACCAAAGCTTCTATTAAATATAACTTGTTGGAAGCGTCATAAACTCTCACATATATGATTTTGCCTTGGCTAAAATATGTTCATTGTGTGTAGATGTAGTTCTATTTCTATAAAAGTTTGTTTTGTACAACATAAGTCGCTTTTAAATCATATAGGTTCTCTTCAGCCTACAAATCAACCTTTCCAAGGCTCGTGCTAGGGTCTTCTTATTATATGCATTTTGTATCAGGCTTGGTGCGGTTCATTTAGAAAATGTACAGAGCTCGAGATAAGCTCATAATGATTAATTAGTAGTTTGTGAGTGACTAGCTGTGGCAATTATTGTTTTCCTAATCAAAATTGATTGATGATTAATCATCAGTGCTGTTCGGGATAAATGAAATTAGTAAATCAGTATTTTAGTTTCCTGGATCATCATACACTAATACACTATCTAGAATTTATGTTTCTCTGTGGATTCACAAATGCGCTTTCTTTGAAAATCTCCTGTTCTAGAATAATAATATCATGGCCTTTGAAGAATGGATTCATATTTACGTACATCAAATATGTGTACATATTTTCCCTCACTTGTGTGTCAGGTGCTGATGAGTATATTTCCTTGCAGAACCCCGGAGATGCTCGAGTCGCAAGGAAATTGCTGTATAATGTGAAGTTCTCTTCCAAATCAGTTTCTTGTACCCATCGCTGTTCCTTCATTTCATGGAATATTCTTTTGAGTAATATAGTACTGAGAAATAAGTGATCGACTGGAGATTTCAGATTCCGTATGTTGCAAATTGGTAACAATTAGGCACTCAAATTCAGAGCGTTTGTTCATGTTAAGCTTGAATGAAGGGAGGGAAGGGGCTTGAAGAGAGCCTTTAATGTTCTTACTGAAAATTGCTTTTTATTTGGTTAGATTTCATGGTTTTAATACTCTGCTAAATAGTTTTCCCCTATATTCCCCATCTTGTATCATACTTTCTGTGTTCAATATTTTTTCAAGGTTTTTGACAGTGGCATAAAGTATCGTGTACTGCATATTTTCAAACACGAAACAGTCTTTCCACATATTATGTGAGGTAAGATATGCGTGCATCTTGTCTGTTCTCGACTTAGTCTGCTGCATAAAAGAAAAGGAAAGCAAAAAACTTTTATCTCATCTGTTTTTGCATGTTCTTGGTACAGTGTTAAAGGCAATACTTGGTTTACAATGAAGAAAAGAAGAAGTATAACACTTTCTTTGTATTTGTTTTCCTATGCGTGTACTGTGCAGCAAACTATTGATTATTACAATTGAATAAAATGAATATTTTGAAGGGAAAGGAAAGAATGAATATGAGGTTTTATAATGGCTAAGCATCAGATGGTGAAATCCAGTGTCTGCCATTGACAAAACTCTTGGCAAGGAACTTATGAGCAGAGTCAAAATCCAACTCTCGAGCCCATGACACTCCCTGCAATGTTGCAGCTCCAGGACCCCAACATTTGTACACTCCGAAGAACGCAGTTCTGCAGCAAAATCAAAAAATATATATATATATCTTATCACCATGACTTCTTGATGAATCTTTTTTTTGACTAATGTGTTTTTATCAATGATTGCTTCATTAGGAAAAGAAAAAATCCTAATAAATCATGTTTATAAGCCAAGCTTTTGAATTTGTCAAAAAAGCATAAAAGGTATGTGCTCCTATTTTCTGTGTTTCATAAAGCATGTGTTATTAACTTAATGACGTTGAGCTAAAAGAGCTATTATCTCTAGTAAATTATGTCGGAGTGAAATACGATTGTCGACCTATGTACGCCGAACATAAATGTTTTTATCTCAGAAAATGGTATCGTCTCCTTCACTTAAATTTATGACTTCTTCGAGGTAAGAAAGTGAATATGGAAGTAATTGACCATATTTTCTCACTTCCAAGAGGTCATTGGTTCAAGTGGGAGAGACAAAATCATTGCCTGAAATAAAATACGTGTAGACTCAAAACGCACAATATCTTATGTTGGTCGTACATACGTCGACAATCTGTATTTCATCCCAGCAGACATAACTCAAGTGTTGTAGTCTTGTTTACCTGCTGTTGTTGGTAGTTTGTTCCAAGCCATCCCAGACCGCATGTGCTACCATGTCATCAAAGTATGTGTAGGAGTATACAATCCTCGCGTACTTTCCCATAGCCCGGCCCACTAAAACGGGGCCATTACCGGTCACCTTGCAGTCCAGAAAAGCAAAACCCGTTTTCTCATCCAGTGAATTTCTAAAATGTGCTGCGATGGACCCGAATCTCGTCGCAATTGAATGTAATTCGCAGTCCTGCACCAATCAACAAACAGTCAACTCCTTAAACCAAATAAAAAACAAACAAGTCAGTAAAAATAATAATAATAATATTGAGAATAAAGTCCTAGTCCATCCATACAAGTTTATCTTTTAAACATTGAAAATCAAATGTTTAAATTTGACGGCCAGATTTGTGTGAATAAAAGAAATTTACCCAATAATACGATAAATTGGATCAAAATTACTGACAAAAAAACAATCATCCACTAGATTATCGTGAAAAGCAAGTATGCTTTTGAACCTAAATCACCGAATTTTCAATTCCGAGTGGTGAAAATGATGTGGGTGATGAGTTCAACGACAGCACTGTCTTTCACTCTCTCTTTTTTCATAATTATTTTTCTTTTTGTGAATTTGTGTGCTACTACTATATACTGCTACTGCTGACACAAAAGTAACGACAAGAAACGTGTGTTTTACAAGAAAGAGAGTCAGAGCCACAGAGAATGAGAAAAGGTAGTGATTTTAATGTCCAATAATTATATTTCAAGTAATTTTGCTTACTCTGTACATGGATCTGCCGTTCCCAAAAATGAAGTCTATGGAGCCTTCAATGTAACAATCCTTGAAGTAATGCCTCCCAGCATCATCACAAAGTGTGTCTTGTGCACCGTAGAATCCACACCCAGAAAAATATGCCTTGTCACCGGATATGCGAAATGCTACTGCTTGCCATCCTTGCATTCCCGGCATTGGTGCCGGCGCTGTATTCTGCAGACAACGCATCAAAACCTCAAACGTTTATACAACGAGCTAACCATGCAAAGACATAATTTAACATTGTATTGACAAAAATTAAGAAGTACTTTGAAGCTGATATTTCTAGCAGAGAAGTAATTAGCAAAGACAGAAACAGAAGCTGTTCTGTAAGTACGAAGCTGTTGGCCATTAGCCCCACGGTCACTTGCTCGGTCATGCCATTCGATCACCGTCACGTCTCTACCGGCACCTTGAAACGTTATGTAGGGCTTGGTCACCGGCACCACCACCTTCTCTCTGCACCACCACAATGTGTGTGTATATATATGTTAATATATAACATGTGAACAGTACTTGATAGTGCAATATATGTAGTTGGATTTAAATAATAATGTTACATGTAATATCCAGCGCTAATTTGTATGACCACATTTTCCATATTGTTCTCCGGGACAGCGTCAACGGCAGCTTGGACTGACTGGAAATTGCCGGAACCTTTAGTGTCAACCGTGATTACGCTGAGGCCGATGGGCCCGACCCAGCTATGAGAGCTGGTAACCTGAAATGGTGCATGAGACAATACTAAAATTAGAATGAAGAAGTAGCAGAAGGACTGATAGAAGAAGAAGAAAGAAGAATTCATGGAAGCCATTAAATTAATTAAAAGTAACATTAAATTAAATGGTAAGAGAGAAGTATATAGAGAATGTCTTCGATGGCGTGAATCTTTTGGGTTTGATTAGCTACGAAGAGCTTTCAAGGAATGTATGCAAGTAGAGAGAGAGAGAGAGAGAGAGAGAGAGAGAGAGATCATTATATGGTTGTCTTGTGAGTGAAGCTGAAGTTAATTAGTTGGTCTGATAATAATGATTTATTGGAGAAAATAATTGGGTCCTTATTGTAACGGTCATTTTTTTTGTTGTTGAGGGACATGATAGCAAAATACTGTTATAGGGTTTATTGTGTATATAGTGTTTGGCTGGATTATATTCAAGTCTGCTAATGTTTTTGGCTGGACTATATGCAAGTCTGCTTAGGTTTTGGTTGGATTATATGCAGCTTGTATGACTCTCACCTTACATCACTTCTTCTAAACCCCAGATACTTGAATCGCACAATCCACTGTCCCAAATTACTTGATAAATCTCAGAATATTGACGTGGAGAGTTGAATTTGGATCCTATAATTGAAAGGATTCATCCCCATCTAACTCGGCCACCATTGGGTGGTTGTGAAGTGGGATACCCTATACCTTCATGGCAATATATCCTGTATGTCTACTTTGCACATTCATCCTTCCGTTCTCTACAGATTTTGGTGGGTTTTAGCTGCTATGTTGAAAACAAATTTAGAATTTCTTAAGACCACCCACACCGGTCTCTTTATAATGACACTGCACTCTAATTTGGAGTATTTTTTTTTGTCTTTTATGAAAAGTTGATCCACATCAGTATCTGTAATTCACACTGCAAAGCCCGGTTGTGCTACAGTGCATCTGAACTTCCAGCGTTGCACTGTAGCACAACTGAGTTTTTTTATTATTAAAAAATTGTTGCTTTTTCCAGCAATCTCACTCTCTCGTCATCGTCTTCTTGATCTCTCTCTTCTCTTGGTACTCCATGCAGACCACAACAAACCCAAGACCCGTACACCCTCCTCAAAGAAGACTCAATCGATATATGCTCATCAATTTGGGTCAAATCCTTCGCTTCCCCACCAGTAGCCACCTTCCCCAACCTTACTGGCTTCTTTTCGAAACTTGACCTTTGGGTGCTTCGATGGTTTGTCCTTTCCTCCCCTGCCTGCAAGGAAAGCACGACACCTCTGTGTGGATTATTGTGGCATTTTTTATATTTTTAACTAGCATTTGACCATTTGACCCCTGGTTCAATATTTCAATGCACTGTTATCGTTAAATTATTTATATAAATTATGTATGTATTAATATATAGATTATATATCATTTGATCCCATAGATTATTTATTGTTAATTATTTATTATTAATTATTTGATCATTAATAGTACTAAAATAGATTGGTTTAATTGAATAAAAAATGATTGTAAAAAATAAATATTTAAATGATTTAGAGTATTCGTTTAAAGTAACTGATGTGTGTTATTACTGTTTCAAAAACTGTAAATTGGTGAAAATGTGTATTTTTGCTGAAATTTAGAGAATCTGTTTAGAGTAACTGCTGTGGATGGTCTAAGAGAAATTCCTCCTGGTAATCGATTTTAATTAACTTGATTATAATCTACCTTATGCTTCTTCTTGACGTTATATTCAATGATTTTTGGTAATCGGTGGCATGATGGAAGATTAGGCATTAAAGGCAGTTTTCACTCCAAAGATTACCTAAATTCTTGCCAGAACAGTAAATATAGTAAAAACAAATTGTGGCTAACCTATACACAGCAGGCTCACTCTAATTCCCACCACGAGAAGGCCCACTGGGTTATGTTTGAATATAGAACAGATAAAGCTCCTGAAACGGTCATCTCTGCACAAGCACTGTACAGTGTTTATAGTCTGTATTGGTGTGTAGTGCATGATGGTCCAGGCATGGTTTAATAGTATTTTGTATTATTGAGTCATGTGTATATATATTCCATTTCTTGTCTCTATCAAGTGGAGGTCCAGTTTACGCTTTTGAATGACAACCAGCCAATTTTTCGAACGTTGGGACTAACAAAAGTTCCCTCCTTAGGGCAACAGACAAAAACCCATCCTAGTTCTCAATTACATAGACTAAACTTTTGGTACATGAGTTGGCATTTTGTGACCAATATGCCCCCACTCTTTACACATTCAATCGACCCACTGGAAGGGGTTTACCTGACCTAATGTGTTAGGTGATAGTTTAGTGGTGAACACCAAACTACATGGAATCAGAATTTTCTGAGTAGATTTTCGGTGAGATCAATATCTTGTGACTAAATTATTTTATCGTCATTAAGAACTTATGTGAGCACGAGTTTGACAATTCGAGTTTAAACTCATATTAAAATATTCACAATGCAAACTTGAATGTGTCGTTCTAAGTTAAAAAAAAATGTTACACAGTTTCTTTTAAGGTAAAAGTGATAATTGCTTACTTCCTGAACTAGATTTGAGTCGCAGAGAATTTTTCGGGGGAATCAAATAACCAATTACCTCTCGTGATGAAGAAACCGAATTGCCAACCTGTTAGGTCAACAAAGCCTGCCAGACAACAGCAGACAATTCTTGTGGATTGTATACATGCAGGCCAAGATTTGTTCCCCAATGTCCTCAATTTTATAAAAGAAAAATAAACCAAGTTGGATGGATTAGACCTGCTGATAATGAGTCAGTTTGGGACAAAAATGTAATACAACGAGGGTTTTATGAACAGCATTAGCTCGTAGCAAGCAGGCAGCACAATCGGAGCTCCTCTTCTGGTGCCACTGCCAGCAATTTAAATGAAGCAAACTTCCGAGACTACACGACTGTGTTTGCCTCCAAAAATGAATCGGGGCACCCCTAGTGGATTAATTCAATGAATACTATAAAGAACTAAGTAAATTAATGTTACAAATTACAGGGAACTTTGTACAAAATCTAGCTCCCCAATTACATTTCCTCTCCGGACAAGCAATTGCATCTCAATAAGTATGGAGGAGAATTTGGAAAATCCTCGTTAACGTATAGTCCCAGGAACCGAATCAAGGACAGCGAGGTCAATGTCTTAGTACAATTTGTTGAAACCAGAAGGTGGTGAAGATTCAACCAATCTGGGGAAGAAAGCATCTCTTTCAAGTGAAACCTGAAGGCAATCCTTGACCTTTACCAATGATACCCACAAAACTGGTGCACAACAAAAGGCATAACCAAACACGGCTAGGGCTCTCACAACTCCATTTTGGTACCAAGGAAACGCCATGACAAAAAGTACACCCAATATCCCAAGCCACGGAACCATAACAGGTAGCATTGGCAAAAGAAAGGCATTAACTATGATAGAGCAAAGAGCAAAAGAACCTAAAAAGTATAACGACCACGCTAGTAGGGGATGAAGTGTGCAGGGAATGACGACGACAGGGATTATGTAAGCAGCGAGAATAGACCACACTGCGATGGCTTTGACGCCAGCTTGTACTAAGTTGATGTTCTTGTCTAACTGCCGATAACATAGCTTGGAAAGATTAGGCCGCGCTAAACGTGTTAATGCTATTATTCCCAAGTAAATTACAGATTGTATCACTGCCATGGGCATCTCTGCAGAGTACCTATAAAAAAAATTGTGGATGTGTCGTCAGTTTTGGTACAATAACTTTATTCTCCTAGATGGAAGCACAAGAATGTCTTATCACTTACCCAAGAGTTTGACGACGTTGTTCATGCCATGAAATGCCTAAAGGCAGAACAGGCCATGACCACCAATACCACGGCTTCAACCAAGATGCGCCAGGAAAAGTAATCACACTATTTGGTCCACAGGGTACACTCCAGCGGAGTTTAAGATCTGAAACCAGCAATGGTAATCAAGATTGAGATATAATGCATGTACATGAGATAAATGTAACCATGATTGTATTTGTGTGTGTGTGTATATATATATATATTTATATTCCGGAATTCGTTTTTCACTTACAGTAATAAGAGGCATCCATTTGGTATCCCAAAGGAAGTCTATACGTTCCATCAAGCTTGGTGCCATTTGCAGGAGGATGGAACATAGGCTTATCGAGCAAGTCCGGAAAGTAGCCACCTATAAAACCCTGGTCCGCACCATCCTCATTTTCCTTCCCAGTTTCCAACTGATGAAGCATATCATGGAAAACATCCATTGATGGCTGCATTACCAATAAAAAAACTCCAAGATGAGACAACTGATCAAGCGTATTAAACTGAGGGAGCTTGGTGTATGCAACAAGCAAGTCCATTGAAAGAAGCAATAATTTTTGCAAGAATTTGTTCTAAAAAGGTTCAATTAGATTTAGTTTTCTTTGCAAACTGCATCTACTAAGAAACTATCGAATAATATATGGAACAAGAGTACAAGACAGAGAGAGGTAGACAATTTACCTGTAACACAAAGAGGCCAGTGTGGAAGATGCAAGGATTAATAAAAGCTGCACAGAACTTCCCACATTGGAACAATTCATCAGTTTTTTGGAGGAAGAGATTATCAGAATCAAGCATAACGACCCGGTCATAATCCACCAGACTCCATGCGTAGAGTTTGTTTAGAGTCAACTTGAATCTCCTGTCAAAATTGGCCTGATTTTTGTACGGATTATTTACATTTTCCACTCTAACAACCTTTGCCCCATCTTCTTGTTCCCTACTCAAAAAAAAAAAGTTATCAAAATATTTGAAATAGCCCACAGGCCACAACATCATATCAATATCGCAATCAGGATATCTAACAAAAACAAATAAACAGATAGTTGAAACAAACTTTCAGAGCCAAAGACGTTTTTGACTAGTAGTTAGGTGCCTTAATTCGTGGTTGCCTAACCAAGTTGGCAAATTTGAGCTAACCCTCCAAAAAAGAGGTTGGAGAAAGTGACCACACTTATATAATGCTGCTGAATTACCTTCAAAGCAGAGGCAAAGTCAGGATATAATGTGAGGGGGTCTTCATTATTAGTGGTGGATTCAAGATCTGAATTCACTGGGGGCACAACTTAGTCAGCAGGTCCGAACAGGGGCGAAACCAGGACCTAATTTGAGGGGGTCACGACTAAGCTAGCGGGGGCAGCGCCCTTGGAAATTTTTGTGGGGTATTTATATAACATGAAAATAATTATTAGTAATCTAGTACACGTATTCAATATTCAATCATATTGAGTTAAAAAAATAACAATTCTAAACCAATAAAGTCAAATATTACAAAATATCTAGTTCAATAACAATTCCTCTTTAGGAGACTTCACAGATTGAAAGCGCCGCATAATAACTTCATTTTCAATTTCACTAAGAACGTCTCTTTTTCAACGTATGCAATCAAACAAGCGTTGAACCAATCATCTCCCATACGAGAATCATCTCCAATCAATTTTAACTTGGGCCAGTAATGAATCAACTAAATAAAAATTCAATTGGGCTTTATCATGTAAGAAAATAATTTTATAGGAGGCTAAAATGAAAATTTAGTGGGGGGACTTTTTTAAAATTTATATAAATCTAAGCTTTTTTTATCTTTTTTTTGAGGGGGGTCACCCCAACCCCCCTCAACCCAACATAGCTTCGCCTCTGGGTCCAAAAGCAGAGCCCTCAAAAAAAAAATTGTGGTTATTTATATGGGTCAATCATGATTCAATTATGTGAGAGCTCAATTGGACTTTTAAGGTTCATATCAATAAAAAAAAACAAAGGATTAAAAGAGTATTTTCCAATTTCACAGGGTCTAAATTGAAAATTCAGAGGGATCTTTTTCATAATTTTTATATATTTAAGCCTAATCAAAAAAATAATTGAAGGGATCAGCCCCCAAACCCAAGTGGGGCTTCGCCCCTGCTTCAAAGTCACAATGTTACAGCAGCTGGAGGGACCTGTCCTAGTGGTGTTGTTGGTATTAGTCCAAGTTCTGCTTAGTTAGCACTATCCTTATTGGTTGCTTTCCTCCATTTCTCTACAACTCCATGTAGTCTTGTACTTACGCGGCAAATGCCATCCAAAGAAAAATAGGTAATGAAAGCAACATGAAGGTGCCGTCCACTTTGAAAATCACAAAAGCAAATAAAGACAAAACCAAACATAGAAAATAAAGACAAGGACTTCAAAAAAAAAATCGTCAAACTTACCAGGAAAAAAAAAAAAACTCACTTCCCCACTAGACAGATGGCTGGGCCTGCTGTAGTTAAAACTACAGCCAATCTGAAGTACAGCTTCAATTTTTTTTAGGAAATTATGAATGTGATTTAATCGGGTTTACAAGTTATCTATATAGTTTGTCTCAAATAAAAAATCAAATTCAATATGAAAAAGACACGAAAAATCTATACCGTTCAACATAAACTCAAACATTTTCTCTATTTTCCAAGTAAATAACTCGTAAACACGATCAAAACACATTCTTTCTTTTTTTTTTTTCCCAAAAATTATAGTGGCTCTTAACGCCACGGCGGACCCCAGGCACCTCACTAGACAAGCCATACTTATCGCAAAATGAAAATAGAGTCATCAAATCAAACGGCAATCAAAGTACTATGCCCCGTCAGTATCTAAGTAAATATCAGTGATATTATTTATTCCATTTCTTAGCGGTCGGGTCAAGGGGTTATGCCTGCTGAGAAAAAATTCGGATGCAATCGAGACTTCAGTACACAGATGGTCTGATCGAAAGGACCAATGGAATATGATGGAACCAAAACCCGAAGTTTCCGTGGGTTCCACAGTCCAAGTGCACACGAGAGCCATGCGAAAAAGGACAGAGGAAAGGAAAAAAAACGCAAACAAGGCACAGACAGAGATTTCGGAACTTACAGAGCTCGAACCCAAGAGAGAGGTACATCGATGGAGGCAATGACGACGAGATCCGCGTTCACGCTTAGTCTAGCAAGCGATCTGATCATGACACGTGTAGCGACATAGAACTCATAGTCCCTCGGCGTCCCCATGTACATCATCGAGGCGTAGGCGTTCTTGTGCTCCGCCTTCACTCTTCCTCCATACGCCGTCGTCGTCGTCGTCTCAAGAAGAGCCAAACACAACACCACCACCCACGTAAACCTCAAAACCCCATCAGACTTTCTGGGTTTCTCTCTCCGAGCCATCTTTCTGACAAGAAATGACTCCAATAGGTTGACAGGGCCTAAGATATTTAAGGCAGGAATACATTTTATTGGGTTTTGAGAATTCTTGTATATATAAGAGGATAGGGAGAGCGATTGGGTTGTAGCGAAGGAACCATACAAGAAGGAACC
Organism: Euonymus europaeus; assembly: GCA_963580455.1. Classification (NCBI taxonomy): domain Eukaryota; kingdom Viridiplantae; phylum Streptophyta; class Magnoliopsida; order Celastrales; family Celastraceae; genus Euonymus; species Euonymus europaeus. The sequence goes on along the minus strand of OY756957.1, from coordinate 6,174,954 downwards.
ATACAAGAAGTCACCCGATTAAAAAAAAAAAAGCCATGTACACTTGCTATCAGGGATGTCTAGGTAGGAATAGTTTGTGAAAAGACAATTTAGTACCTGATGTATTAAATAATCAGTTAGAGCATCTTCAATGTTATAACATTCTAAATTTTTCTATCATTTTTATTATAGTAAAATACGATTTTTAATGTACACATATTTTAATATAATTTTTTCAAATTATTCTTTTTTTACACTACAAAATTTTCAATACCATTATCAAGTGTGCCATTGCACTTGCTCTTACATTGAAACTGAAGAAATCTAAAATGTAAAGATCTCAGCCGTTGATTTTTAAGGCAATTGAAAACTTTTGGACAACTTGTTTGTCAACAAGTGGTTTGGTCGTTACAGTTGGATTTGAACTGATAGGGTTGGGGTGTGGGGGAGTCGCTGGGAGTATTGAAGGAGGCTTGTTCAATTTCGTCAGACTTTGAATTGAATTTAATTGAATTGGTTCCACTTGACAGGTTCTTGGTCGTGACCGAGAACGCGTTCGGTTGCTGTTACGATTTGTCATGGGTAAGTGCTGGCATGGTAGGTGATGCAGGTCACGGGCCGGACCAAGAGTTTTATTTGGATTGGGATCCATACATGGTCAGTAGGGGCTTGACCCATCTGCGGTAAAAAAAAATTAATAATTTTAGTTTTTATTATTGTTATATTATTAATTAATATGTGTTAATAGGTTTAAATTTTTAGGACTCATATTTTTGTCATTAGGAAAGTGAAGCAGGATCTTGGTGCCGACCAAGTATGCGGGTGAGAACGAGTCTGATTTGGATTGACGAGGGGGCTTTGGCTTATGTGCGCTAAAAAGAATGTCATAATTTTAATTTTTTATTTTCTTAGTATAAGTTATTGGGCATTATAATGTGTGTTTTATGTCACGTGTGATTAATATTTGCTTGCTTGATTTTTTTTTAACTTAAAATACCCATTCCAACTAAGTTTTTCTTACTTTAATGCACATTTTTCATATTTTTCTAATACTCTAAAGGTACACGTTGTCATTTTCTTGAGTTAATTAATATCTATTAGGGTAATATTTTAGGGGTGTTGGAGAGCTGCTTTAATTATAAATTTATAATGACAGCAAGCAATCCCATTGTAGGCAATTTGGTGCCCAATATTTTTTTAAAAAATTTATAAGTATGTAGTATTCAATCTAACAAATCCACCTATGTATTTTTTAAAAAAAAATAAAATTCAACATGAAAAATACATAAAAAATTGAGTTTATATCCCATAGTCCATAATTGTCATGTGTATTTCATATTGAATTTAATTTTGATTTGGAGCAAAATATGTATCATAAATTTGTTAACTCATTCAAAATACAGACATAATTTTTCGAAATTTAAAAGAATAGAGTACACTACTTTGTCAATAAACTACAGCAAGGGGCCGCTGTAGTTTTTTTGACAACAAACTACTGTAACGTTATTTTAGGAGTCAATAATCTTTTTTTAATAAGGAAAAAGTTATTATGTAATCACGGTTTTCAAAGGGTTTGTAAAGCTAATATAAATACTACCATGATGTTAACATCATATTGGATGGCTTTTGTTGAATATTAATTTAATTAGTGAATTTTCTCTAATCCTATTTTCATTCAGTTTTTGGTAAAAATTAACAACAGAACGTATCTTTTTTTATCAAATTTACGGTCGGCTTCAAAATTATAAGAATTCTTCTATACGCGCGGCTTTAAAGTTGGATTATATATTTGTATTAATGATAATGATGATCAATTGTTTTTTCATTTTCTCCGGCGAAATGGACAGCTGTAGGCAGTGGCAGAGCCACGTTGTTTTTTTTTTTCAAAAAAATTAGTTTACAAGTATATGTTTTAGTTTACATATATATATATATATCTCAGTCCTAAATAAGTAAATATCCCATTTTATCATAAGATCGTAGTTTTATAATGAAATATAATATTTCATTGTAAGTGTATAATATATATTTCATTGTAATATATCATTTTACACGTACAATAGAATATGATGTTACCATGAAATGTGCGATATGAAATGTTTAGAGTTGGGATGTTTAATATTTTTACTTTAGTTTAAGAGTGCATCACTTGAGTGAAAAGCCCCTCAAAAATTATAATTAAACGTATTTCATATAAATTTAGCCTTAAAATTTTAATTATTAAGCCTCAATGACCTTAAAAAACCTTAGGGACACCAAATTCTCATTAATATTCCGCCTCTCTCTTATAAATTAGTGACTCTATCATTAAGTAAGCCGCTTCTTTTTTATAATTCTAGGCCATTAGTCTAGACACAATTCTCAATTCATATAAGTTGTGTATAAGCATATCAGCTGTCAAATAAACTGTGATGTTTGGTAGAACAGAAGTTTTGATAGTGTATTAGCTGTCAATTTACTATTAGTGGTACGTAAAATAATTTAATAATAAAATAAAAACTATCGAATATAGGTTTTGTTAGAAAGAGCTTTACATATGTTGAGTTCGAATATGTAATTTTTTCAAAATCTAACATATATTTTGAGAAAAAAAAATGACAAATGTATGAGAGAATATGCGAAAAAACGTAAGTTGAGAGAAATTTGTTTATATGTAAGCAATGTAATTATTAATAATGAAAATAAACTTTATAAATTATTTAGCATATAAGCTGAGCTTACAAGCTCACACCAACTCTACCGAACGGTAGCTTTATTTGTAGAGCGGGAGCATGTGACCTTCTCGATGTTTATGTTTTGCCCATTTGAGTTGTAATTTTGCAGTAAACAACCAGTAGTGGAAACGGTCAATCTTGTTTATAAAAAGTGCAGCGCACATGACAAATGTAGATATTTTGCCTTGAATTAGTTGAATAGTCAAGAAATGTGCTGCAGATATTTATGTTAACATTTTTATATTCTAAATGAATTAAATAATAAGAACACATTGTCCGTATCTGTCTAGTGTTTCATAAATTAATGTTGTGGGGATAATCCCCAGGCCGACAAATCCCGATCAAACAAACTCTTCCCGATTAACGAAGGTTTGGTGTCACAATTAGTAATAAATCATTCCTCATCCTCCGGTCAAGCTGGTTTACTTTTGATGACCTAATTCAATAAAAGATTTGGCGGTGTGACCAAACACGTGTGCTCTAACCCAACCCATACTCCAGCACGTCACGAGTCCAATTCTCAAATAGAATCCTGATGAAGATATTGAGCAAATGCAACAGATGAATTTTGAGGGGGAGTGAGTAATATTTGAAAAATGTGTGTTTTTGCTGATGTGATATATTGAGAGATGTGTTTTGGTGATGTAACTTGACTTTTTGTAAAAAATATGGGACTCATTATGAATTTTGGTATAATTTTGTTTGAGAATGAAATAGTAAATGATTGGATAATGATTTTATATTAGGAGATGTGTTTTGCTGGTGTGGCAGTATTGTGAGATATGTTTCGGTGATGTGAATTTATTAGAATATATGTTATATTGATTTGAATATTTGATTGTATTGAAAATTATATTTTTGTGAAATAGAAGTGAAACCTATTTTTTTAAATTTAATGACCCATCACATTTGTCTTGCATTTGCATACTTATGTCCCACGTTAAAATAGCATAACTCAATCGAATGACATATTTACGCTACAATAAATATATTTTCTAGCCCTAATACATGGGAAACAACACAATATAACAAATTTGTGTGGATTCATGTCCCAGAGTAAAGACTCAATCCATAATGTGGGGAGTGTCAAGATCACTTATATCGATCTAACATTTGATTGACATAATTCAACCAAGTGGTACATTCACAAATGCGTTTTCTAGGCCTAAGTACTATGAAGATGACCTAAAAAAATAAATTTGTGTGGACTTGTGGCTTCAAACGGACAATATTTGATTCTTTAATTAATGATTCATGTGTAAATATATGAATTTTTATGATAGATGATGCTAAAAGACATTATTTGGAGAATATTCTCTCATCTTTCTTGATACATAACATGGGTTTATATACCAGTAATGTTGAGTTTTTAACCCTATATGTATAATGACCAGTTGAGAAGATATGTGATTAAAGAACTGTTATTTTTATGCAGTGAAGTAATTTGATGTGGGTTACACCATATGCGAATTTACTAAGATCCAAACAAGGTCTTTGTGTTTTAATTGTTGATTAGGATAAACGTGCCTTGTCTTATTTGCGCGTGGTAAGATTGAAACTCTTTTAATGGATTGTCTTTACTGGATTAACTCTTACTAGAGTTTGGGATCCCGCATCTAATCTGATACATTTCCTCTATCCGTCGAAGCCGCCCAAGTCATCGTCCCTCCATCGCCGTTGCACCTAAGCCCGTCAAAAGCTGTCCACAATCGCCGCACCTCAGCCCACGCAAGTCACTGTTTGTCCAGTGAAGCCGCCTCTTTGTCCATTAAAGTCATGGATTATAATGAAGACCCAAGTACCCAACTCCATAAAGCCATTGATGTGCCATAACTGAGAGGATTTCATCTCTCTCTCTCTAAAGTCTTAGTGTTGTGTGTTGTTTAATGTATATGCTACTAAATTGAATTCAATTTGTGAGTACTGAAGTTCCTCTTCTTGTTTTTCATATTTATTGTAATTTGTTTTGGTCATGATGATGAAATCAACCCAATCGGATGGCGTTGAGAGGAGCTGTTGTGACCTCGATTTTGGGAAACGTCTGTGGAGGAGGTGGGGATTCCATGGATAGATGTAGGGTAACCTACCCATACCTCTATTTTGAACGTAAATAGTAACCCATCACCGGAGGAAGTGCGGGTCTAGATGGACTGAGATGTGGTTTCACCGAAAAACTTCGATGGGTTGAGGTGCGGCTTCATTGGAATGCTTCAATGGGCTAAGGTGCTTCAAGAGGTATCTTACTTTGATGTACAAAGGAGATGTACTGAGGAGGTGCGTGTGAAGTTAAAGAAAGGAGGCCAAATCGTCATATCTGTTTTTAAATAATGGAGGGCCAAGATTAAAAGTCCACAAATAAACATATTTACGATTTAGCGCATAAAAAAAGTGTTGTATATATATATATATAAGGCACGAAGAGTGATTTACTGAAGTTTATGCAATTATATCATTCAATCTCCAATCGACTTCGTGTTCACTCATGCACATGGTAAGTGCTTTCATATGAATTAATTCAAGGATGAGTGATTCATATGTTGGTGGAGAGTCAGACGTATGCATCACGTTGAAGACTTTGGTAGGTATTAAAGCAATTACGGCAATGTTGTGCTTTTATTTCTGAAATATACGTTCAATAATTGATGTACTTAGATTGATATCTTTATAATCTTTATTCTCATATTGGATTATTTCAAGGCTAATCACTTGATAGACTTGAAGTTTTTTTTCTTCGGTTGGAGTTCCTCATTAAAACCTTGTGTTTTATTGTTTTATTTATTCCACATTTCTTTCATATAATTTGAGAAACAATTACTCCAAAAGGGGAGTGCACATTCTCAAGTAACCCTATACAAAATTTACTATAATTAAAGGGATACATAATCAATCAATCTAATATCTATAGAATCAATCTATTTAAACAAATAATTGGCTCAATATTACAATACTCCCCTCAAATTGGTGCACACATTCTTAACTTGTCTAGAGAGCCAATAAAATTCTTATTAGCCACGGCTTTATGTCATGTACATATGTAATATATCATGCCATGCAGATTTGGGCTTGCACGACTTTTATTTGGAGTGCTATTTTTAGCACTTTTTTGAGACAGAAAATAATGTGCGAAAATGAAAGGGAATAATAATATGACAGTTGTGTATTAATTAAAATTAGAAATAATTATATGCGCTTGGCCCAAAAAATATGTAGCACACCATTATAACATTTTTGGGTTGAAATCAACAAAAATATAGCACCCCATTTTACACTATTCAAAGTGATATAATTCAATTATAGCAACTCGATTTAGTGCTCTTAGGCGTAGCCTTATTTATTCAAGTCCAATAAATATTGTTCGTTATGGACTATAGACCCACACAACTTTGTTCTAGGCTAAAAAAATGTGTATCTTGAGAGATCGAAGTGGCACAACAGTTACAGGACTCGCACAAACAAATGTATTGTTCTCTTTAGTCCAACATATGACCAGACATATCACTGAGTACTCAGTATGCTTTGTTGACTCTTTGTTATATGAGAAATGCAAAATATTTTCTTTATATGCCACTCAAATGGGCCAATATGAGATGCATTTCTTGGTAGCGACAAACTACTATTATTTTTTTATTAGGGCAGTTAGGGACATGCAACCATCCCTATTAAATTTATTTTTGGATGTCAGATTTATTACACAAAAATAGTTTCATACTTATTTACATTAAAAAAAAATACGTTTTTTAATACAATCATATCAACAAAATATTCATTATACTTTTCTTTCTCACCAACAACTTTCCTCTCCTTCATATGGCTCTCATTAAATTTACATCAAATATATTAGGTCTCATATTTATTATAAAAAAATCAAACTATATATTTATCAACATCAACCAAAATACGTCTGTCAATAAAATTACATAAATAAATCGTGGAGTCCGTTTGGATTAGAGTATGTCTCATAGAATATAAGCTCTCGTAAAACGTAAAAACTGAGAATGTCTGAAAGTATGGGTGACAGACTTATACTCTAAAACAACAGAGACCACATGTATCAATACAGTTTTATGGGTGATCAAAATCTCAACTTGGGAACAATTCCCTAAATGTCCGGGTCAACATGTAGACCAGTCTCACCAAAATTTAGGCCAAAAGTTATTCACTGGGAAACACTCCCGATTATCGAAGTTGACTACACGCCTAGCTAGGATACTTTCACGACTTTGTGAATTTTAATCAGAAAATAATAATTTAATTGAGGGTTCAGGCTCTGCTGCTGCTTTTAGCAGACACCGTTAGCACCCTTTTGACTTTTGATGTTCAATTTTTAAAAAATAATAATTAAAATTATGTTGTAATGTTTTGGTTTAATGAATACACCCATATAATTTTTGTTTGGAAATAATAAATTTCATCCGGATAAAATATTTTAAATTTATATTCAACGCGTCAGATAATCTAAAATTACTATCTCTTTTTTATGTTAAATTTAATTTTTAATTTAAGTATAAAAAATATTATTAAATTCATTATGCTAAATATTGTAATATTTATAATTTTTTTAATCTCAAAACGTCACTAAACATGGCCTATTTTAATTACCCAACTCAGTAGTAGCCAACTTCTTAGGCTTGTTTACTTGGGTGTTAGGGCCATTGTTCATGGGCCCAATACAAGATGAAGTCTAATGGGCTCCCCTGCTTAATGGATTATTAGCCTATGAAAAATGACATGTAGCCATATTTTCGGAACTCATGATAGTTTATATCTAATTATTCTATTAATCATTCTATTCTAATTAATTATTTACTATCTTAATCAATATACTGTTCAATTATTTGGTTTTATGATTTTATTATAATTAATTATCAGTTCATTAGAGTTTATCAAATTTGTTCCCTTTTAGGATTTAACACTTATTTTTAGGTTACAACATCAAAATTCGATATAGGAGTCCGTTAAGATTTAATCGTTCCCCTTAGAGTTTAACACTTATTGTTTAAGTCACAACATGAAAATTAGATACACGAGTCAATTAAGGTTTAACGAATTCATTCGTTTTATGATTTAACATTTATTGTTTAGATATTGACTATCATGAGTTTTTAAAATATAAGCTATTTATCACTACGTTTAGCCTTTAAATCCAAGCAGTAGGTTTGGATGATGACCTAGTTGGAAGTTGGAACTCGACTGGTGGGCCTAATTCTGAGTGCAGATTCAAAATCGAACGAAAGCCGATCTTTGAATATGAACGAGTAAAGGCAATGGGCCCAAACAAGTTTCCGGCCTATTGGAAGAAACTCAACGGGATTCTTATGTGGCGTCGATCTTCCGATTAGGGCGAATGGCGGGAGCAAGCTCCCCTTGCATCTTCTGTCAGATTGCGCGCAATTCCACCTCTACTACTCTTCTTCACTCCGTAAGCTTCTCCGTCCATGCAGCTCTGTTTCAACTATATCCTCTGTTTGCTTTCTTAATAGCGGCGTCATATTGTCCTGATTTTGAGGATTTTCTTGGCGACCAAGCGGAATATTTTCCTGAACTACCAAGCCATTCTTCTATTTTTTTTTGGCTCGTGCAGGATGACAGGGTGGTTGCATTTCAAGACATAAAGCCAGCTGCTTTCAGGTTTCAACATTTCCTCTCTTTCCCCTCCTTAATTCCCTTACTCAATGTTCAATTAATGAAATCTGCAATCATTGGATCTCTTCAGGTCCTTGTTTGTGATCACATAGTTGGGTTTCAATTTGAATTGTCCCTTGTTAAGTTTTATCTGCATGCTTTGTTAATGTCTTTGACGTAATGATATTGCCACATTCAATATTTGATAAGAAATTGCTGGATGACATCATAGTTATTGGTTGACAATGTTCCATAACATAGATGCATAATCCACATAACTATACATGTGCCAAAACTCTATATATGTGCAAACTGCAAAGCAACTGCTGTTCCTTTTTTTCTGTTATTGATATCCATTGAATTTAACTATAGACCATTGGTCTGGCAAGCCAAGCACAAATGATGACCAATATGCCATTTGTATGGCGACAACAAGCACCTATTGAAAATTGGAAACTTCAAGCTGCTCAATCCATCACCATTTTTAAAGAGAGATTTTCTTTTCCCTATGAATATGTGAAAAGTCTGCAAAATGATCTTGCATGGAAATCCTCTTTCTGTTTGAGATTGTTTCATGACTAATATATCATGGCTTTAAGTATAACTTTTATCAGTAAGTCCTATATTATTGCATTATGCTAGACACTGAAAAGAACTAGTTACATTAAACCGTTGTTGATTTTTCCCTAGGGTAGACTAATAGCTCACTGATTTGGAATTAATTGCTGTGCCTGAAAACTGCCAGAGATGATCAGTTCTTTTCCAACATTTCATTTGGCTGGTGCAAGTGTGCAGTCCTGATTATCTGATACTAATTTCCATTTCATTTCAGCAGTGAAAGTTGTAACTTTGATATCCAATTTCCTTGATTATTTCAGAATTGATTTACACCATGACAAAATATACAACTATGCCTATTTGAGTGCAACGACTTTAATCATGATTTCACATCCACTGTTCCTTTGTTGAGATTTGATGATGGTGGATAGGCATTACTTGGTGATTCCAGTGGAGCACATTCCTACAGTTAAAGATCTCCAGAGGAGAGATGAAGATTACTCTTTGGGTATAGAAACTGAATATTCTTAGTCGCTTTGTAGTTTTTAGATTGACCAGTGCGAGTTTTTTGTTTTTTATTTTGTTTTTTCCATCATATCATATCATGATACTTTTTATGCCCAGTGTCTTACCTTTTATCTTTCTGCTATATCCAGTAAGTCACATGCTTAATGTGGGCCAAATGTTGTTGCAACGTGATGCACCTTATGCCATAAAGTACAGGTATTACTTACTGTGCAATGTGCCCCCAAAATTTGTTCACTAAATTATTGGTGCCTTGAAGCTTTGTTTTCCCTCCCTACAATTGCATGAATTTGCATTCCTCCTTTTTGTTCGGTAACCTGAATAGTAAAATGCTATAAATTCTAAATTTTGCTTTCTATACAACTGGGTATGCTCTCACTCTTTTATGCTCTATTTACGTTGGAGCCAAATGCAACCATGTTTTAGTAATTTGCTGGTGGAGTTGAATCTTCATTTACTGGTGTGCAATTTGGCTTCACTATTTGTTCAACCCTGTCTTTTGTATGTTCATATGGAATTCAACGATGTGCTACTGCTATAGCTAGTTTTAAGTAGCTTATTCACACACAAAAAATTGTGACCTATATGAACTTGAACTTGAACTTGGAGAAAAGCAGATAAAATTTGAAAATAGGTGGATGGCATGTGATCATCTGGTTACCATAACTATTTTAATTCCTCGATCGTATCTGCCTTTGTGACAGATTTGGCTTTCATCAACCTCCATTGAACAGTGTTGACCACTTGCATCTCCATTGTCTGGCCCTCCCCTTCACTCCCCGGTAAGCTACTTGCTGTTTGGCTCTTAATTCCGGCCTGAATCATCATGTTCTTTTCTTTTTTTGTGCATTAAAAATGTTGAGGTTTCAAAAAAACATATTTTAATTCGTTAGGAACTCGTGCAGATGGAAACATATAAAATATTTCTCTCTGGGACCAATGGGTGGGTTCATTGAAGCTGGAAAGTTGTTGGAGAAGATAAAGCCTTCATAAGTGATTTCTTTGGTATTGTCTTTGTAATTAGTCGGTTTTACTTATCTAAGTTACAAACCTTAAATCCTACTTTTATTATTCTTGGCACTGTTCGGAAAGGTGGACCACTTGTAGAAGTGCACGTCTCTCCTTCAATAAACCATGGAATTTTCATCATTTTGACGGTGGTTGGAACTTGGAACTGAGGGCAGAGCCCTCCAGAGCATTAAGCGATCACTAAGATTGTTCAATTGAGCTGTTTCGAACTTTTTTGTGGTTGACTCTGGCCACACTTTTAGATCCCCTTCATCGAGTATACTGTTCTTCATTCGTTAATAGCCTTCATTCGACTTCGTGATTGCATCAGTTTCAGTGTAATTCATATTTTTGATCGGCTGAACCACAGTCATCCTTTTAGATACCAGCTTTTGGGCAACTAAATTACAATAGATGCATACTATTAATCATTTTCAATTGTTAGTACATTTTTCAGCAGCAGAAAAGAAGAGTCAAACAATTACTTGACTATGTATTGCAGTTCTAGTACTAAAAAGATTTGTCATGTTTGGTTTACTTTTCCACTCGGATAGCCTTTTATGATCATATCACAGAACTACTCTTATCCCATGAATCCGTGGCCGTAGTACTAGAATATCTTCTTGACAGAGCAGACTTTCACCTCTTATGCCGCTAGTTTAGATGTTTCTATGTATCTGGACGAGATTTGTTATCTACTAACATGTTTATTCAGTTATTTGCGCTAAATGCAACATTTTGTTATATCATGTTCGGTCATAGATATGATTTTCGCAATTTTCCAAGAAAATATTGATGCCTTAAAGTTGTTTGTTGGACTTGAAAATAGATCTTATGGTTTTGTATTTCTGAGGTTAGTATCTTAAATGAAAGTTTATGAAATTGATTATTAGAAAGCTTTTACGGTGATGGGGTCGTGACAGGAGGCTTAGGCACTGTGAAAAATAGGAGAATTCTGTATAGGAATTCTTTTTTTTAAGCTCTCTTTCTGTTGTATAGCTAGGCATTAAAGTGATCCAGGCATGGAAAAACTTGGTGGATGTTAAGGGTGCTGGCATTTATAACTTTCTATTCAACTGCTGCTTACCAGTGTAGTTAGCTGGAATCTGCATGCAACATATTCACAGGCGGGTCTTATTTGATGAGATCATGAGAGGGGGCAAAGCTTGCAAAGTCTCTAGGAGAACATATTTCTACTGTTTTATCTTTCGTGTGCAACAATATCTCCAGTATCAGCTTCGACTTTTGCCCCACTGGTTTGGAACTCAACTTTGTGTGCAATGATTGGGGATAGAGCATTGAAAAGTGAAGTAGTGATGAAGACTGATGACTTGTAGGGCAACTATGGTGGGTACTCCTCATGCCATGTTTCCAAATATGGACAGAAAAGCCAAGGAAACAAAGGAATTAGTGAAGAGCATTGGTTTTACGGCTCGGAGGTCCAAGCCTACCAGGCCGGGCCTTGGGCCCTAATCCTCTGTTGGGAGTATAAAAATTTGTACTGTCAGCTTATGAAGTTGGTTCATGCTGGTTCATGCTGAGGCAACCGAACGCACGAGATACATAGAAAAAACATACATAAATATACATAATTTACATGACAATCGAACGCACTAGATACATAGAAAAAACATACATAAATATAGATAATCTACATGACAATTTAGTTGGCATGAGTCAACAAAATCAAATTAATTAACAAAAAATTTCAAATTTGACTTTTGAATTTAACTATCTCTCATTAGTTATGGTAACATCTTGAAAACATAATAAGTAGCCAAATCAAATAATTTCCTCTCATTCATACCTCCCACTCATCTCTCTCTCTCTCTTTCACACACACTCTCTCTCTCTCTCTCTCAAACACATGTTGTCGGAATTTGATTATCGTTTTGACTAGAAAATGTTCAGATCAGGGATGGTGGCGGTGCGTGGAGATATCGTTAGAGTCGATTGGATCGGCCACTTTTCTCTCGCAATTGTCTGTCTTCTTTTTAAGATTTTTGTGGCGGTTTAAAAGGCTGTTGGCAGTAGATTTCGTTGTTCGGAGCTTGAGAGATTAGTTGGAAGTTGCAGTGGCCGAACGACGATTTTCGAAAGTTGTAAATGACAATGTAATATGATACAGGAACAATGTAATACGACATAGAGACGATGCAATACGACACATTGACATGTAATACAATATTGTTGCCATGTGTTTAATCTTCTTTTTGAGATTTCTTATCGATTTTAAATTTTCTGAAGCTAGTCGTGTTGCGATTGGTGATCGGAAGTCGAAGTTTCGTCGCCGGTCAGTGAAGGAGATATGATGTAGCTTATAAACACATGTGTTGTTTTACATTGTTTCACATTATAATTAAATTGTTTTACATATTTATTACATTGTTTTAATTTTTTATTACATTGTTCATCGTGAACGTTATAATTAAATGATTATTTGAGATGTTTTCTCTTTATCTGTCAATTATAATTAAATTATCATATGTTTTATCTTTATTTGTCAATTACAATTGAATGATCATATGTTTTATCTTTAATTCTTTATCTGTCAAATACATAATCTTTCGAATGATTTGCACAAATTATTTTTAGGATTATAAAAGCAATAGCTAAAGAGGCCCAATGAAGACATTGGACGAAGAATATATTCGTAATCATATTGTAATTATATTATTTGGAAGTTATAATTATATTGTTTTCGCATTGAAATTACATTGTTTATTATGTTAATGACATTATTTTGTCCTCTCATTCGGATCGGTTAAAACTCACAATAAAAACTTGTTGAGAAAGCTAGAGGTACGCATGTACAATGCTTCTATGCATGCTTTACATCATCAACTACAAGGCGGAAGCATTGATTTGACAATATAAAATAGATATGTTGGCTTAACTTGGGTTAGTCTATATGACATGCTGACATTGTATGCCATGTAGGCTATGTAACCTTATGTAAGTTTACTTTATGTATGATTGGAGTTTTCGTTTTTTAATAGCTCATCGAAAGATGCCCACCTACCATGAAACATACTTTTCCAAGATCTGCTTGGGAGACCGGTAAACACTAGAAATAGAGATTTTTTAAAATGATTGGTTTTATCAACACTTGCTTGGATTGTTTTTTGAGTCACTGGTTTTGGGGAGTTTTAAAACCTCCAAAAATTTGTCTAATACAATTTTAACGATTTATAAAACACTAAAAATCAGAGTGTTTTCATCGGTTTTGATATTTCATGTATTGTTTAGAAGAAAAAAAACTCTCAAAAATTGATGCTTTAATACTTTCTCAAGCACTGAAATAAACTGTTTTAAAAATCGTTACTAAAAACATTCAAAATCATTACCCTCATAATCGACTAGAACCGCTACTTTAAAAAATCTCATTTTCACTATCTCTATTTTGCCGATGAGAGCCCCTTAGCAACTATCTTTCTTTCCCCCAATCTTTTTCATCCCACTCATGACCCAACAATTCATCTCAAACAATATCCCAAAAGTAGAAATCGTAAAAAGGAAACTGATGATACCAAAAAACACAAACAAAATATCCCAAAAGGCCAAAAGTGCAAATAGTAAAAAGGAAACCGATAATACTAAAAAACAGAAAGTTGAGTAGAACAAAGTAAGAAAAGGAGGTTCCACTTCAGAAGGGTGCATTTGATTTTTTTTTAAAAAGGATTACTATTCTTTAACTTTTCGAGGAATTTTTGAGGAATCCTTCATCAGTGGACAGTGGTTGTGAATGAAGGATAAATTGAGAAATATACCATCTGATTTTATTCATTCTCACAAATAGTCCTAGCAGGGACGGAGCTAGTTAGCAGGGGCACGTTCCGCTGAATTTTTTTTTTTCCATATACATACACATATATAGACACACACATGAAATATAAATTAGATATTATTTCAATATTAATATTATAGTTACTACTCTTACCATTTTACAATCATTAAAATAAATAATTAATTTTAATAAGCAACTTATAAATAACCTTAAAAATTGATTGATTGTTACGTTGTTATCTATAATTGAACTAATTGTGTTAAACTAATAATAGTTAAAATTATAGGTGCTTACTTTACTATTTTTAGTTCTTACGGTGTGTTCAATAAGAGGATAATAAATAAAAATATAATGTATTATTAAGATAATCATTATCCAACTCTTCTCATGGATAATCATTGCACTCAAAATATGAAAAAAAGTCTATACAAATTAGGCGGGTAAATAATATACAAACCTGCAAAACATGAGTGTTTGTTTATCCATATATTCTTAATAATTATTGTACTTATTACATCCCTATAAAACACACTCTAATTAGTTATAATAAATCATTAAAGGGGTAATTAGGCTTATATCCTAATTTACACTCTTAATAGTAAAATGACAGTTAACTTTTTTTTATGGTTAAACTCCAGCTGATTTTTAAATTTACTGAATTAAAGACAAATCTTAAAATTACATATTTGTCATTGAGAGATAGCGAATTCGTTCTCGATTTTATTCATTTTCATCTAGCTTTGTATTGAGGTGAGGCATGACATTGGAATCGCCAGGCTAAGACGAATCCAACGCCATTGGTCTTGCCAAGATCTGACATCAAAAACTACTGAATTGCGGCAAAATAGTCGACAACGATCGAAATCTGTTTCACCTCGATCTAGTAATTTTTTTGTGATGAATCGAGGCTAGACCAGTAACATTGGATTCGTCTTGTTGGGCGATTCTAACGCTACTAGCCTCACCTCAATCTGTTACCGAAAAATGATTAATCGGTCAGAAAATTTTTTTGGCAGTTCTACAGAAAATGTGTTTTTAATAAGAGGATAATAAATAAGAATGTAATGTATTATTAGGGTAATCAATACCTAACTCTTCTCATGGATAACCATTACACTCAAAATATGAAAAAAAATTTGCCTAAACAAATTATGCGGGTAAATAATATATAAGCCTGCCAAACATGAGTGTTTGTTTATCCATATATTTTTAATTATCATTGTAATCATTACACCCCTATAAAACACACCTTAATTAGTTATTAATCATTAAAGGGGAAATTAGGCTTAGGTCCTAATTTACACTCTTAATAGTAAAATGACAGTTAAACTTTTTTTGATAGTTAAGCTCCAGCTGATTTTAAATTTACTGAATTAAGGATAAATCTTAAAATTACATATTTGCCATTGAGAGAGAGCGAATTCGTTCTTGATTTTATTCCTTTTCGTCTTTCTTTGGATTGAGGTGAGGCATGACATTGGAATTGTCAGGCTAAGACGAATCCAACGCCATTGGCCTGGTCAAGATCTAACATCAAAAACTACTGAATTGGGGCAAAATAGTCGACAACGGTCAAAATTCATTTCACCTTGATCTAGTGACGGATCAAGGCTAGACCGGTAACATTAGATTCATCTTGTTGGGCGATTCCAACGCTACTAGCCTCGTCTCAATCTATCACCAAAAAAGTGATTAATTAATATTTTTTTTGATAGTTCTACAAAAAAAAACATTGTACAGTTTATAATGATATTATTATCCAATCATTGCTTTTAAGTGCTTCCAATGGAAGAAATTTGTTGGGTTTTGCGAATCTGGACTTTCGGGTTCATCACTTGAAACATAAGTCTTAATAGCAGATCTAAGTTTTGGAAGTTAGAACCCTAGTGTTTAGGGTACCCTAGCCGATTAGAGTTTAATATTTTTGACCCTATGGTTTAACACTTTGGGACATTTAGGATTTTAGTGATGAATCTATTCCCTGAACTTGTTAGGTTTGGCAAATTCGATCATAAGGTTTTATCACTTGGGACATAAGATTTTGGTAGTGAATCCGAGCTTTAGGTCTGTTGAACAGAGAAAAAATGATTCCACAAAGAAATAAAGGTTATACATATAAATATAAATTTTACAGAGGAAAAGAGTTCTGCTCTACCAGTTGAGTGAAAACTGTGATTTCATTTTTTTTAGCATAACTTTTCCATCTGACCACCGAAATGATCTTTGCGGGTCTCAAAAGAAGTGTGATTGTGAGAGGAGAGGAGTAAATCGTGATCTACAGTGGCCGCCGAAAAGCCATCGCGAAGCTCAGATGACGCCCAAAAACATCATTTCCTCGTTGTGACTATTTTTGATGTCAGATTTAGGAGACGCGAGTGGCTTTAGTATCGCTTGGTCGAGAAGAATATAACACCACTAGTTTTGCGTCGATTCATAAAAAAAAGGCCAGTTTGAGGCAAAAACCATTTCGAACTTTGAAATGCATTTTGCCTTGATTCGACCGTTTTTAGTTGTAAATTGAGGAGAGACCATGACCGCTGGTATTGTCTCGGCTATATGATTCCAACAACGATGGTCTCACTTCGATCAGATGCCGAGAATGAGAGATTTAATTGTCGACTTTTTTTGACCTAATTGAATAGTAGAAGTATTTTTGAGATATCCATAATTTTGTCTTTAATATTCAATTTTAAAATGGAGCGAACCTATTTCAAATAATGAGACTCCTCAAATCTTTTTATTTAATTTGCCCATCATTAAAACGAGTGTTTGTAGAATGCATTTTTTATTTATTTGATCTCTCATTTTTTTTAGTAATTTTCAATATTATAATTTTTTGCAGTTTAAATTATATTTATTGGACGTGTTAATAATAACAACATATAAATATTCCAATTTGTTTTTTTTTCTTTCTCAATTTGTGAAAGAAACGGCGAGTAGCATTTATTACGCCGTCAAGTAGGATTGCCAAATGAGGTGGGCGGGTAGTTTTTGCTTCACAACGCATTTTGATGCCCTCTTATTATTTATTCTGGCATCTGCTGCACAAATATTTGCTAGACAAATGAAGAACAGAATCTGAATTAATCCTCGAATCCACAAGCATAGTTATTGCCTCTCGATCTCTCAATCCAATTACGGATCTCCATTAACATTTAACAATCAAATTTGTCAAAATCAAGTTCAGTTTCCGAGGCCTTTGATTTGTTCGAGATGAGTACGGGAGAGCTTCTGAATATCGAACCTCTAGACCTCAAATTTCCTTGTGAGTTTTCCCTTTCAAGATCTGCCTTTATTCTTTTGGTTCCGTTGTGTTTTCTATTTTTTGGGGGTTGTTTTTGTTTTTTTGATTTTTTTGGGTCTGTTGTTTTCTTGCAATGAATAGTTGAACTGAGGAAGCAGATCTCTTGTTCTCTTCAACTGTTGAATAAAACTGATCATCATGTGGCTTTCAAGGTATTTCTCGTTGATTTCGCTTTAATTTTCTTATTCTGATGCCGTAATACGCTGTTTGGTTGCCGGGAAAATGTATGAATTATGAAAGGGATAATTATGATCTGATAATCTTGTATTATGAGTCTATTGGATCCAAACGGCCGAAGTAAATATTAGAATAAACGATTTAATGATGTCTTATCATGCACAGGAATGCATGACATTTACATTTCGTGTGTAAAATTCAAATTTTTTATATTTGGATGTTTCTTTTTCATAAGTCTTCTCGGCAACCAAAAATATAGAATTTTGAATTTTACCCTGTACATTTGAATTTTGCATTGTTCATGGTAGGTTAAAACGACAAATCCGAAGAAGTATTGCGTTCGTCCAAACACAGGCATGGTGTTGCCTCGGTCAACATGTGATATTACAGGTGCTCACTCCAGTCATTTTCTTACATACAGTTTGTAGTTTTCCCTAATTTCCTGACTGTATGAGGATTTCTGTGTGGTTGGTCTTGAATTAGTGACTATGCAAGCACAAAAAGAGGCGCCTTCTGACATGCAATGCAAGGACAAGTTTCTCCTTCAGAGTGTAAAAGTTGACGAGGGAGATACAAGTAAAGACATCTCTCCAGAAATGGTAAGAATGTTCAGCTGAGTATTATTTTTCGAGTGTTAATGGTTTAATTTGTGAATGGTTTTTTAATTTATTTATTGTGGTGGTGTTGTATAGTTCAACAAGGAGGCAGGGCATGTTGTGGAGGAGTGCAAATTGAGAGTGGTCTATGTCTCTCCACAGCAGACTCCTCCTGTTCAAGAAGGATCTGAGGAAGGGTCTTCACCCAGGGGTTCTGTGTCAGACAATGGAAATTTCAGTAATGCTGAGCTCTCTCTTGTGAGTACTTGAGATTTCTTTTCATTCACCCTCTTGATTTTGATTACCGATGGTGTCAAAATGTTGTAACGTCACTCTGTTTCTGAATCCAGAATACGAGATCTTTTGCTGATCGGCTTGAACCCCAGGACAAATCTTCAGAGGTTAATTTCATTTGCTTGCCTTATTGTACATGCTCTGTTCTTTATCGATTTAGTAGTAGTATCTATGGTTTGATATTCTTTGAAGCACTTTCATTATTGTCACTTCTCTCAACTTTTTTTCCTAGAAAAACTTGATTTCAATACAAAGCATTCTGCTTTCTTACTGAGTTCTTGCAACAGATCAACCTGCTCACTGTTTTTGCACAATAGATATTATTTCCTAAAGCTTCTGGAGCTAGTCTTTTTTCAAATCATTCAAACTTCTTGGCCTTACATTTAATTTAGAGCTATATGTGTGCTTTCTTGCCTCCACATGTCTTGGGATAAACTGGTAGTTATCCTGTTGACTTGTTTAATTAGTGGGTGGTTTGATGATTGCCAGTTCTAGGCTTCATTGAGTTGTGGTGATCATTCACTATTCACTAGTTCATCACTAGATGAGTTGAATGGAGAAAATAGATGCGTTAGATGGTCATTGAGTTATGCTAAATTGACCATCCTTTACTGGAATTTGCAAATCTGTTTTTAAGACTCATTGTCATCATCAATGGCAAGTTTTGCTCTGTTCAATATAAATAGTGATGCTGAAAATTAAAGGAATCATGCTATAGTTTCTCATCAGGATTTGTGCTTGTGATTACCCTCTTTACTCAATGTGGTGGAATGATGATGTTATTAGAACTCAAATAATGCTCTAGGTTTACATGGCTGTGACTCAGTTGCAGAACGTTTACTGTTTGGAGGTGTAATAGTATTCCCCTTGCCTTGCGGATTTTTCAATATTTTTCTTTTGGAAAAAAAAACCCCAAAGTCGTGGGAAGTAAATCATCTAGCTTGAAGGTTGATGTTTGGTATTTTTTTATTAAATAATTTTTGAGTGTCTGCTGAGTAGACGGTCTTATTAGTACATGTGAGAGGGCGAATAAACTCTTTGGACTGATTTCTTACTGTAGTTGTCAATGGGGTGCCAACATTACTTGTTGGAAGAGCCAATCATATGCTTCATGTCCATCTTGGACTAGTTGTTCAGTTGGATGGCTGGTTTGCAAACCTCATCTGGAGAGATTTGATTTCCTTTAATGTTAGCTGCATTCCATTAAGTTATCCGTAAATGTTTGGTGCAGCATTTCTCAGGACTTATGATTGAATATTGACACTGCTAGTTATTTGCAGGCAAGAGCTCTTATTTCAAAGCTGACTGAGGAGAAAAATAATGCAATTCAACAAAACAACAAGCTTAGGCAGGAACTGGTGAGGGTTTTAACAGGCACTACATTCACATGTTTTCATTTTTCGTTATCTGTTTTTGTGGATGTGGGGGCTTAATTTTTCATTGCTTGTCACTGTTGGTTACCGTCTCTGTTTTATGCTTAGAAAATCAAAAGTTCTATTGATATATATGTACGATTCATAAGATTTTGAAGTCTTGGTGAGTTTCAGTCAGCATTTTGAGATTTTCTCTCCCTTCTGTTATGGATGAGCCTGTACCTTTAAAACCTTGAGCAATCAAGGGAAAGACCAATGAACTATTGTTACGAATGTTGTAGACTCCACTTGGTAGATGGCTGTAGCTAACCAGATACATTGGGATGGTGCTGTAAAAAATTAGTCGGGTGACTTTGACTGTTCTTAAGAGCCTGATAGGTTATGCTTCTTCGCGTACTAGTTATGTGGCGCATCAATAGTACGATATCTAGATTAGCATCTTTTTTTTCCTTCCCTTTTGGAGCCCTGAAAGGATATCCAAATAGATGTTGACAGTTTCTGCACCTTTATCATTTGGTGCGGTTTGCATAAGAGGTGGGTTAAAAGTTAATAGGTTTATTGACATGAGAAATTTGGTTACTTTTCACCACCACGTATGAAGCAAAGGGTAATGCAGGATTGTTTTCCACTGAAGATATGAGATAATTTATCATGGTATCATCTGTCCTTACTGATATAAAAGTGACGAAACAAAATTGTACATTATCTGTGTTTAGATGAGATAATTTATCATGTTATCATCTGTTCTTGTTTAAAACGAGGGAAAAAGACAAATGATCGGTAATTATTTATTGCTACTTCTGGATGTTGATTGCTAGTTAGATTGTCCTCATTTTGTTTTTTGTTTTTTTGCTTTCGTGGGTTCATAATTTTTTGTTTGTTCTTCTCTAAGGCATTGCCTTTGACTTATGGGAAAAGCTTATATTTTGAAG
This sequence comes from Euonymus europaeus, assembly GCA_963580455.1. Taxonomy (NCBI): domain Eukaryota; kingdom Viridiplantae; phylum Streptophyta; class Magnoliopsida; order Celastrales; family Celastraceae; genus Euonymus; species Euonymus europaeus. The sequence continues at coordinate 6,154,085 of OY756957.1, read as the reverse complement.
TTATGGTGTGTAGGAACTTTTGAGGCGAGACGGCAACAAGAACCTTGGCGGTGTGTCGTTCCATTTTGTCATCTTCATTGGCTTGTTGGGCATAATCCTGGGGTATCTCATGAAGAAGACTTAATCCCTGTTTCTCACTAGATCTTTTCCCATTTTTTTTAATCCTCTCCCCATTTGTCCCTGATTAAAGAATGACGACGATGAAATGGGAGGAAACAAATTAGCTGATGGTAGGGTTTTGGTTAGCCCTGTGGGTCTGCTTTTTGAAATCTGAACTAGGATCGTTAAGTGAATATTAACATGCATTGTTTTTTTTCCCTAACTTAAAATAGGGCAATAATCTGTCTGCGAATGATATCTGCCATGGATAGCTGATAACTCAACTTGTGGATTTTCATGGAATGGTGCTCTTTTGTTTTCATTAGTAAGGGTTACATATGATTTTGTGATATTGTCTTAACTATTGCTAAGAATTTGAATTGGACCGTGCCTAAGGAGCTAAGGTGATGGTGCCTAGGCTGTTGAGCGTTCAATGTACTAAGTAGCTGGTGTTTATTACGAGTTCAATTGGGGAGACGAGTATATTTTCTAAAATAAAATATACAATACCTTTTAAGTTAGGTTCACTTACTTACCTTTTTTCAAATGCTTATATTTTTTTTTTAATTAGAGGAAAATAGGGCTCGAACTCTAAATTTATAAGGTTTGTGATTCTTAATTATTCGTTACAAACTGTTTTAAGTTAGACCCATTTACATTTTTTATTTCAAATGTTTATGATTTTTTATTTTTTTTGAATAAAGGAGGAAAATATGACTTGAACTCGAAATTTATAAGGTTTATGATTTGTAATCATTAGTTACAAACTGCTTTAGTAGTGTAATGATAATTTTGAGAATATATTACCAACTACACTACAAACTAACAAATATTAAATTATCCAAATATGTAGAACTGTGTAGAAGCACCGATTAGTTCAAAACTTGAGAACTCTAGAAGATTCTTGCTGTGCTCAGAACCGTCTGCACTTTTCTTCTTTTCCTTCCCCCACGTGACCTCGTGTCTTCCATCTCCTCTATAAGAAACCCTCCTTACACCCCCCGAGTGCGATAGTATACTAGAAACACGAAGATCATATCAACAGCTTACGGATTTCTGGTTCTGCAATCGAAAAATGGCTGCTTCAATTGCGCTGAGAAGAGCCAACCCCTCAAGCCTCTTGTTCAAGCTTAGCAACCCTGTTCGCTTGGCCTCGGTTTCTCCCTATATCTGTCGTTCCTTCAACACCGATTCTCAGATGACATACTTCGACGACAGTGACCGCCGTGTTGATGTTGAGCGCCGCTCCTCCTCTGATCGTTCTGTCTCTCGCCGTCGTGACACGTCTCCCAGCTTCTTCCCAGGTAGTTGTGTATCTCATCCTTGATTTCTCTGTTTTCTCTTAGCCATTCCAACTGCAAAGCCGAGAAAGCTTGATTTGGTTGTGTTACAGGCGTGCTTGATCCATTTTTCCCGGCAAGGAGTCTGAGTCAGGTCCTGAACATGATGGACCAATTCATGGAGAATCCCTTCACGGCCCCATCTCGCAGCGTCGGAGGGGTATCCGGGCGAGGCTGGGACGTGAAGGAGGACGAGAACGCCCTCTATATTCGAATAGACATGCCTGGATTAAGTAAAGACGAAGTAAAAGTGGGTGTTGAGCACAACACTCTGATAATCAGAGGAGAGGGAAGCGAAGATTCAGAAGATGAAGAAAGTGGGAGGAGATACTCAAGCAGGCTCGACCTACCACCCAATCTGTACAAATTCGATGAAATCAAAGCAGAAATGAAGAACGGAGTTTTGAAGGTTGTGGTGCCTAAAGTGAAAGAAGAGGAGAGGGAGGAGGTACGTGAGGTCAAGGTCGATTAAGGCCAGACTTGTAAAATGCATTGGGTGAAACTCGTTTGTTCTTTTTGTTTCGTTTCATATGAGGTCTGGAATTGTTTTGTTCTGCCTTGTGAAATCTGAACGCAATCTAGTGATTGAAACTCGAGTTTATAAGCCTAAAAGTGCTAGTACTGTGTGCATATGAAGCTAGATCAATATGCAACTCTATAAACCGATGACCCAGTTCATCAGTTTCAGTCGGTGCTTTACTCTCTCCTCCAATAACTCATCAAACAATGCAGAAGTAACGAAATAAACAACCAAAATCTCTTAACATTTTCGAAGTTGAAAGGAAGAGAAAGCTGATAATGAAAATAATTCATTAATATAATACTGGAATCAAAATTCAGAGTCAAAAATCGGATCTTCTTCATTAAACCTTAATTGAACGGTTGAGAACTTAACTTACTCGAGTATCATGATTCATGAAATATGTCTCACAAAATTGAAAACTTTATCTTATCTTTTGTTTTTTTTTAACTAAAGAGCAATAAACATTCAGTTATATCATATCAGTCAATTAGTGTATAATCACTCATAACTTAGAGCATTTTCAGTGCATATGCTCCAAGACAGACTGCCAAAATTTTCAATTGTGTCTTCTATCATATAAAATAATCAAAACACATATTTATATTTATCTATATTATTAAAACGCATATTTCAATATTTCATTTTTTACATATTTTCTCTGCAAATGTACACGTCTTTCAATATAATTTTTTCACAATATACTTATCATATTTAAATATTTAACTGTTTAAGATTAAATTAAAAAATTACAAGCCAACAATTATTCTTCCTCTCCATTCTCATTCATTTTCTCTAATTTCTTTTAACTTTCAAGAATTTTTCACGTGCATGTTTGACTATTTATTTTTCTCTCAAACTTCAAGGGCTAAGTTTCAAGGCTTCAACAACAATAGGTTCTATTGCTACATTTTTATTATTTTCTTGATTTTTATTTTTTTTCAGTTATTTTTATTTTTAGTGTTACTATTTCATTAAAGAAATATGAATATGGATATGAAAAACGTAAAAAGAAAAGAAAAATAGAAGAACTTATCATAAAACACAAGAAATGTAAAATTAATTGACTATCTTATCGATTGAAAAAAAAGTGTTAAAGAAACTTGAATATAAAAATTTAATTAGTGATTTTGCATCTCAAAAAAACAAGATAAGTAAATTTTAAACAAAATTTTAAAAATTATATTAAATTTAAAAGGGTTTTAGCTAAAATATTTGCGTCGGACTTCAAATTTTGTCGAGCCGTCCCTGTATCGAATCCAGTAATCAATCAATCAATCATTGTTGAGGGCTTGCAGTAACTCTCCTTCATGAGCTTCAAAATGACAACACTAGTGTTTACAATATTACTTATGTTGGGAACGTTGTAGTTCTGTGTCGCATAGATTCCTAACAAAGTGCCCGTTATGAACGAGAAACCGCTCCATATTTGTACCCATCACTCCGTCGATGATGAATTTTGGTGTTGAAGACCAGAATTTCAAGCAATTATGAAGACAGTCCTCTTGTGAAGGATCTTAGAGGAACAAGACGATTTATGGGACGCTCGACTCTCGCGGTCTCAAGTTTTTGTTGACCCCTCCCCGAAGCTCCCTTAGCCGTTATAATACAAAAATGGTGGGAATTATTTACGTTACACTTTTATCCTACATCCCAAAAATTCTCACTCTTAAAACACCCCACCCCTCTGTCTCCTCCTTTCCCTCCATTGGTGAATGTCATGACTGTGTTTTTTTCTCTTTTTTCTTATTGAATTCTCATATGGCTGGATGAATCTCCATATCTAGATACCCACCAGTGTGTATAAATAACTTTTTTTTACGATAGAGTTTTTTGCATGAATTTGTTTAACTCGCAATTTGGTTATGCGACTTTCGAAAAGAGAGAAGGAGACACATTGACACATGAAAAATGACGTCCTTGATTATCGAATCTTGGTGTTCGTTGTTTATAGTTTTCAAAGAAGTTTGAAGATGAAAAGTGAGTGTATTTGGAGATTTTGTCCAGAGGTTAAAACTAAGGTTAGGTTTCGAATTATCGAACAGTCAAATTTGTGACCCCCTCAAAGAAGTCACCTCATCAAGTGCTCTATGTTTTTGTGCATATGTTGACATGGAGGAATATGTAAATTGACTTGAGAAGGAAATTGATTACATTTAATATTTGTTTTGTATCGAATGATATTATATTTGTTTTGGATTTGTATATTAAATGAATTTTAATGAATTTTTTATGTTTCAACCTTTTTTGTCGAGACATTTCTAAATGAAATTCTTGTCATTCATTCTTCAAATTGAATATGCTAATATTATATATATATATATATTAGAAATTGTTGATATTTTGTTGATTATCTTCATTAAAATCAGCTAGCATATGAATTCGAAATATCTGCATGAATCAAATAAAAAATTTAATTTTGTGAAGAACAAAGGTGGAAGAAGGGGAGTTAAAGAGGTGAGGCTAATTGGTTGGGATCCCCCTCCAATTGACTGATTGAAGCTTAGTACTGATGCATGGATGTTGCAAATGGAGTTCTCGATTAGCTACGGGAGGAGGGTTGGTTTGCGACTTTGAAGGAAAATGGCTAGTGGGGTTCTCTCTAAACATTGGGAATTGCAATGCCGTGGATTTATGAGCAGTGTTCAAGAACCTTTCTTTGGCTTGGGATTTCGATTACCCTAAGATTATTCTTGAGACACATTCACTTGTAGTGATCTCTTGGCTTCGTAATATATGAGGTCACTCTATCCCACCTTCCAATCTAGTTCATGTGTGTTGTATGTTATCGAGGAACTGGATGGTTAAGGTGGGTCATGTGTATCGGGAGAGGAATAGGTGTGCGGATAGTCTTGCTAATATGACTCTCCTTCATGAGAGGGGAGTTTGGGCGTTGCATCAACTTCCAATGGAGATTAGGGAGATGTTGAGGGAAGATATCATTGGAGTTTCTTAGTCTAGGCGTGTCACGCGGATAGTTGAGTAGTTGGTTTTGGGTGTTTCCCTCTTTTGGATAAAAAAAGACGGAATGAGGTAAATCACTGAATAAATTAGTCTACTTGAAGTTAAATAATAATAACTTAATTAATTGCTCAATTATAGTTAATTAATTGGACTTGTATCATTAAATAACTTAATTGAGATTATTATGGTCAATTAAAAAGTTTGTTTAAAGTTTTATTATTTTTGAAATATTGATTTAAATTTTATCAATTTATTGAAACAAAACTTTTATGAATCTGTTTATTAAAATAGTACTTCCAAACGATGACTTATCCACAATTTTATCTCTTCGCTCATAATTTTGTCCCAAGCATCCGACTCCAAAGTCCAAACACCGCCAGTTCGCGCACTCTCCCTCCTGTAAAAATCGCCGTGGTGGCCAGTAACTGCTTGAACCTTCTTCTATAGAGGTAAAGGGACTCTTGATGGTTTTACATCTCTCCACAGATTAACCAGATATGAATAAAAATTGCTATAAACACGATGTACGAAATGAACAATTTGTTGCGATCAGCTAATCGAAACTTTTTATCTTCAGTGTCTGATTTCCATTTTGTATAATTCGATTTCCACCCAGTTTTCTCTTGACAGTGTTTGTTCTTGTTTTATTTTGATGGGTGCATCGTGTTCTTTTTTGCAGATTTTTATCAGTTTCTCCATTTCATGATTAAATCTTCTTATAAATTTGGGAATTAGTTTTGTCATTTAACCTATTGTTTGTTATTCTGCACGACTTTCAGATAAAAGGGATAGAATAGCGTGATTCCATTCTTTACCTTGACAGAAGATATTTGGCCTGTCACTGGTTTGACTGAAAATCCCTTTCACTGTCTCCAGCTGAGAGCCTGAGACTATGCCCATAAAGTGGTAAATGCAGAGCATGAAGCTCCCAACAACCTTACATCTCTCCCTGGTTGATTCAAGTTTTTGATATTCACTTCCTTTTGGTGATCTTAAACATTGGTCTTCATCACATTGTTTGTTTTTGGTTCTTTCTTGCAACTAGGCTTTTGCATTGGCAACCCAATGCAGGTACAACTGTGAACAGCCAAATCCTCAATGAAATCTCTCAGTGCATTGAAAGCGTTAATGGCGTCAAGGATGGCAGGTGGAAATCCACTCTCACATTCTACAAACCAATGTTACGTGGTAAATGAATTTGACTTTTTTTCTTGTTGGATCTCGTGAATCTCTTTATCTCTATGTGAACACTAATTGCAGTGGCAGACCAAACGCTTTCAGCAGAATTCCCACGTGATTTTCTTGGGCTTTCGCTGGCAGAGCAGCCTAACAAGTATTACTTCATAATCGGTGGTCAGCGTCTTGTTCTTGAAGCAGACTCCTCCATTCAGTCTATAATGGAGAAGTTACAGTCCTACAAAATGAAGTTTGCCCTTAATTTTGAGGTACCCTTTTAGCATTAACCTGTAGTATGTTCATGAATTTTAGGTATTCCAAGTGCGATATTTTTGACTTGTTAGTATATTTACCTGACATGTAGGGTGTGCAGTACCAACTTGGTGACTTCCAGTTGAGGGTGGGCAAAGTTACTCCTATTCAGTCTGAGAATTTGAGAGGAATAGTTATGGAGGTAGTTGATCCGCTTTATCATGTTGCACACATGCACTCTATTCTTGGTGTTTGAATTTTCCCATTCCAGAGTTCTTATGGCTTGATACCATTTTTTTTTTCTCTCTTAGTTTTGGTTTTGATATTTCAGTGTTCATATGCACTTTATACCATTTTGTTGATATTATTAGGTAGCTGGTGATTCAGATCTTTCTTGTATAACTTGCATTACTTGGTTCATGGTGTGGTTTGGGTTTTACTATAGCTTTTGATGAAAGGTGTGTAGATTTCCTGTGAAATATTGCTTCTGGCTTTGTTTATATGCTTGTGCGAAGTTGATTCTTTTATGCTAGGATGTTTTTATGTTTCATTTTGATGCTTTACCGTAAGAAGTGGTAGGGAAATGGAAAATGTGCATGCTGCAGAGATTGAACTTTTCCATTATTTCTTTGCTGCATGTGTTGCTTTGGTTACAGATATTCAAGATTGGTGTTTTTGAGTATAATAAGTTGTTCAGAATGACTTGTGATGTAGGTTGTTGGGGATTTCAGTTGATGTCGTCGGCTAATAGCAGTGCTGAGTATGGGTCGTTACATGCTTGTTAAAGTATACTAGTACCATTCAAATCTTACAGTTTATTTGATAACGAACATATACATTCGAAGTTGGTCCTTGAAACTATTTAAACAAGTGAGCTTCTAGGTCTGCTAAACAATCATTATACATCACTTCTACTTTTAAATTGATTTGAAGTAATATTGTTGCTGAGATTGAAGATAATCTCTAACACTCTCCAAAACTTGCTGTATCATCTAAATTAAGAAGTTTTCCTGTCATCTTCATATTACGGTTCCATGTTATTCTGAAAATCAGGAGTTTTCACCTTCTGGAACTAAGTCTGCCTGCTACTTTTCTGCAAGCATGCGTCTTGTATTGAGTGTGTGGTTCTACGCATAGTCTATTTGAAAATGTTCATATGCTAACTTTCTGAGTTAGAGATCTTATGTCGGTGCACACCTTATTCTCATTGAAGTTGCTTCAATTTTCCAGGTCGAGTACCTCCCTCTTTCTTCCATAGAAAAATCAAGGAAAATTATGGAAGAGTTCATCGATATATGGCAGGAAGCGGTGTCAAAAAGATCCCTGCCTGGTCACTTTATGCATATAGAGCCTAACTTCTCAGAATATGGCCTGTTAGACCATTATACATCTCAGCATACGGCTATTCAGTACGCTACTGTCATGGTGCAACTAATTGCGACTGTGCAAGTGCAATCAGTGAGAAACTAGGGATTAATTAATGAAAGATTTTCTTATGTACTTGACTTGGATGACCAGTTTATAATTTTTGTCCCATCTAGTGAAAAACATTGTTTCAGGTTGAATTATTAATGCATTTGAATTATTTTGTGTTTCTAAAGGATGGATCTTCTGATTTTCTTAGAAATTTGTTAAGCATGTTTGTAAGAAATTCACAGGCTGGCCTTTGAACAATATGGAGACAAGTTTCATGGTCAAACATGTCCAGCTATGGAAAGTAACATTTTAGTTTCACTGCACCTTTCCAAAATGGATTCATGGCTGCTATTTAACTGTCATTGCTGCTTATTATGCCAAATTCCCAAGTAAATAACTTTAATTATCTTAACCTTTTTCGCCCGGTTTTCACTTTAATTGCTAGGGTGAATAATATATTGTCTCACTTGGGTTTTAACATATTCTACCAACTCCATATTTTGTGCCTTGAATCTTTGGCAGGGCAACTAAATAGAATTGAATTTGAAATAAAAATTGTTGATTATGATGTGTTGTGATTCTTTATTTTCTTCATCAATACTTCACGTTACCATTCACGACGATTTTAATAATCTCTGTTATAAAATATATTTATTACTAGATTAATACCATGTCTAAAGTGCGTTGAGCTATATTTTCCACCATCATATGATTTTGTAGCTTCCTCCTCAATATGATTTAAATTACTTTACCCAACCATTGAGAAGTAGCTTGTTTAATCAACGTGGATCGACCACACCTATGCTTCTTCTTAAAGCTCTTAACCTGAAAAGTTGCCTCATTCGTAACCTGTGAGCACCATAACGTCCATGGACACTTAACTTGGCATCTAGTTCGCTCATTTTTTACAAAACTAATCTTGTAACCGCCGTGGACTGCATAGTACTTCACAACTTTCTTGGACTCCTTCATGCTTGTAAAACTCCATTCCTAATTCAAAATTGAATTTCTTCACAACTTGGGTTGAACTTAGGGTTAACTCTTTTACGAACCCTAGAATCCTCTTGTGCTTCATCATCCTCGTCAATATCCAAACTAGAATTGTCATCTACTTCATCATCCCCGAGTTCATCATCCCTCTTTAATCATCCGCTATTTTTCCACCCTTATTAGTCTTATATTCTGATTCAGTCTCAGACCCATCATCCTCACCAGTCCTACCCTTTTATAACCCATCAACCTTACCACTTTCTAATCCCTTATTCCCTGCACCTCTATATTGTTCATCAACTCATCAAGCATCTCCTCAAACTCAGAATCATTAGAACCATCCACACAATCAGATTCATCGGGAGAAGGTTGGCAGGGTTTCTTTCCCTTTGGGTCTGCCATCACAGACTCAAAATTTGACCTACATGACAAAGAAATTGGGTTGGGGACCACAAACAAAGAAGCATATGGGGAATAAGATGGGGTTCGAGACCATAAAAAATGAAGAATGTGGAGAATGAGATTTGGTTGGGACCACAAACGAGTAACAATTTTCTATAAAAACCCTAAAGATGAATAATTTTCAAAACTTGAAAACCCTAACAACAATCCAGAAAATAAAACATTAGGGTTTCGCAATGTTACCTCTACTGTAAACGAAACGACCTCCTATGCCACAGTTCTCTACAGCAAACGACCTCCTCTGTCACGGTTTCACCTCTGTCTGTGTTTCTTGGCCTTTTCCTCAGGGAACTTTTAGGATAAACTCTTGAAAACCAAATTTCTAGGGTGAAAAGGCACCACACTAAGGCACCAATGGAAAGAGAATTCCTAATCCATGTTAGAATATTTCACGGTAACGGCAATAGGTAAGCAAATTTGAAGGCGTCTCATTTTCAAAGCGGAAAACGTTTTGTCAAAGTGTCACGTCAGACCATTGACTGATCAAGAATGGCTAAAATCTGACTGTGAAACAACAAGAATTGTTGGGTGACTAAATTGTAACGTTAGTGGTTAAATTGTAACACACGTCATTTTTCAGTGGCCAAATGTATAGTTTACTCGTAATTACAATGAGCAATTTTTGCTAGACCATTAAAATGACATATTAGGTTCAATCTCTATTATACAAAAAATGGACTCACATAATCACCCATATCAGCAAAACACAAAATACATTTTCTCCTTTTCCTTTTAACAAAATATCTACTTTTTCGTTTCTCCATTAATTCCTTAATTAAATTACGTCAAAATCAATAGTTTAATATTTTTTATAAAAAATCAAATCACATATTCATTCACATCAACAAAACATATATTTTAATACAGTAAAACCAACAAAAATACCCATTGTTAATACATTATTTATTCCGCTCCAGCCCACAGATTTACCGGGGCATAGTATTGCAAATAAAGTACTGTACTGATACCTTTGACGTGGGCTGCAAAGCAATAGAAAAAAATATTCTAAGTGAACGACGCGCTGCATTATTGACTTTGATTCGTCTCTTCATAAAACCAACGGGTTACCAGTAAACAACTCCCAAATCTCTCTTCTTCAACTCACAAAAATGCACAAGACTGGTTCTTCTTCCACACTGGGGCCAGGAGGGCTAGACCTTGCCCAGGTCTTCTTCAAGCCCGTCCAGAACGCTGCCCCACCCTCTACCACCAACCGCCAAACCAAGATCTCCGTCATTGGCACTGGCAATGTCGGCATGGCCATCGCTCAGACCATCCTCACACAAGATCTCGCCGATGAGCTCGCTTTGGTTGATGCTATTCCCGATAAGCTCCGTGGAGAGATGCTTGACCTCCAGCACGCCGCCGCCTTCCTCCCCCGCACCAAAATCCACGCCTCCGTCGACTACTCCGTCACCGTTGGATCCGATCTATGCATCATCACTGCCGGCGCCCGCCAGAAACCTGGCGAGTCTCGGTTGAGCTTGCTGCAGAGGAACGTCTCTCTGTTCTCCAAGATAGTACCTCCGCTTGCAAAGCACTCTCCGCATGCGATCCTCATGGTTGTGTCTAATCCAGTCGATGTGCTTACTTATGTGACATGGAAGTTGTCCGGGTTCCCGGTGAATCGGATTATAGGATCGGGCACGAATCTCGATTCGTCCCGATTTAGGTTCCTGATCGCTGATCATCTTGACGTCAACGCCCAGGATGTACAGGTCAACTTTGATTTCTCTTTTAGTCATTAAATTTTAGTATTTCTACGTATCTGTGGCTACAAAGGAGAAAACGAGAACGACATTATCGGATTTGTACATTTTGAATGAGATGCCGGCTGGGATCGGACCCAAGACACCTGCAAGCATAGGTTTTAGTTCGTTAAATTGATAAATGTCCGGGGATTTCATTTTAATCCAGGAATTCTTTGACATCAGGATTTTCTTGCTAATTACTGGTGGTTGTAAAAACTATTGCAGGCCTACATTGTTGGGGAACATGGAGACAGTTCAGTGGCACTATGGTCTAGCATTAGTGTTGGTGGAGTGCCAATCTTGAGCTTTCTGGAGAAGCAGCAAATCGCTTATGAGAAGGAGACACTAGAGAAAATTCACAAAGAAGTCATCGACAGTGCTGATGAAGTGATTAGTCTTAAAGGCTACACGTCCTGGGCAATTGGGTACTCAGCGGCTAACCTGGCGCGATCAATACTCAGAGACCAAAGGAAAATCCACCCAGTTTCAGTCCTTGCAAAGGGATTTTATGGAATTGATGGTGGTGATGTGTTTTTGAGCTTGCCTGCTCAGCTAGGTAGGGGTGGTGTTCTTGGTGTCACCAATATTCACTTGACCGAGGAGGAGGCTCAACGACTGCGAGACTCGGCCAAGACCATCCTTGATGTGCAAAGCCAATTGGGCCTCTGAGAAGAACGGATGTTAGTGCATGAACTATGGTGCCACTGTTGTTAGTCTTTGTATTGTTGCTCTATGCACGTTTCCTTGATTCTCTATTTAGGGGCTTCTGTATCAAAGCTTGAGTTATTTTTAAGTGCAGTATTATGATCAGTTTTGTTAATGAAAAAGTTGACCCACAGGCCACACCACCGGATCTTTCATGGTTGTAACCAAACCTGCATGCATATTTTCAACTAGCTAGGAACAAATAGCCGAGACATGTAAACAAAGAAGTCCAGGGCACAAGACATCTGCAATGGACGTACGCAGTTGCTATTTAAAAGAATTGAACTGTAACTCCATTGTAATTGTGACCTCTAAACTAGAACATGTACCCAATAAACAAATAGTTGGGACAAATTTAGACTCTGCGATTTAAATATTTCAGCATACAAAAGAACAAGTTGTGCTACCAACAACAATGGATGACTCAGTTATTATATAATTTGATCACCCCCGTATTGTAACCTCCATAAATACTTCAATAAAAATCCTATTACTCAAAATGCAAGTCGCTTAATCGTCAAAATGTAAACTCTCACTTCTTTCAATATAAACTCTCAAATCTCAATCAAGTGCTCTGTGCTCCATATTTAGTCCACTTCATTCAAACGAAGAAGTTATTAAGAGAAGAAGCTGAAGAGCTCACCACGTTGCGGGATATACAAATTCCAGTTAATGCTGGACTGCTTTATGCAGCTAAAAAAAACAAATATTCTCAGTAGAGTGCAAACAAGTGAACAACTATCATACAGACAGAGAAATCAAGTCGGTGAAAACATTAATTATGTTTCATCATCCAGGTACTACAAGAAATTATGTCAGGCTATCTGTTGCAAGATTTTGGATTTGGCAATCTCAGCAGCAGTCAAACAGTACCCATTATTTGACAATTCCATGCCCCCAAAAGTTCACAGACAAACAAAAGAGTTGCTACAAGTGAAACATGACAAGGGTGATGACTTGCACCATGGTCTGCTTATGGTTCTCCACCCAGCTCCACCCGTAGGTTGTCATAAGGATAAACTTTTGGTGTCTGGTCAACAAAATAAGTAAAATAAAATCAACCAGATGATTAAGCACCATGTGATCTACAACAATAATTAAGCAGTCACACTCGTACTCATGAACTAAAGGAAAAAATGACTGGAAGTTGATCAAAAGAACATAGCACCAACATTTAGAGAGCTTCGAAAGGGTTCAAAGTTTTGCCGGCCTGTGTCACTTAAGTAAAAAGCACAAAAAATAATAATAAAAAAATACAGGTGGGATTATTATTTGACTCCACACAAGCATCATGATCAATTGAGCTTCACTAACAAAGGTTAAGACAACCAATACAGAAACCAAAAGGAAGATTTGGAAAACTTCATAAATAATAGCTGTTGTACCATTACATACACTACGATAGAATTAAGTTATAGATTGCCCTTTGTTGTCATGCTTTCTGTCTTCACAAAGGACTCCCCCACCACCTTCCCCACTCGCCAACCCCTATTTTATTTTTTATCGGGATAAGTAACACGTCAAAATTTGAGAGTCCGGTTACAATCAAGTATCAAGACGGTACATTCTGTAAGTAGGCGGCAATTTCAAGGCTTCGGTAGAATTGGTAGTGTGCAAGTTGTATCACAATTTTGGCACTGGTTTTATAAGATTGCCCCTGCATCACTCAGCTGATATAAAAGATGGCAGTTTCACACATTGTTTTTAAAGCTTCAGCCACATTTTCAATTTCATACAAAAATATCTGTGTAAAAACTGCTCATGCCTCTTTCGTATCTAATTCTACAAGACACATTTTCCATCCAAAATAACAAAGATATGCAGACACTTGCCCTGTAATCGAGTTCATAATGACTTCTGGTTCAATAAGCTGATAAAAGAAGTGTGTAGAAACTAATGTGTCTTCTGCAACTTTAAAATGTTTCAGGGAAACTTGTTTTCCAATGTGTCTTTCTTTGGCCAGTCTTTTTTCTTCTTCAATATTCATAACTTATATATTTTTTATTCAATCAGAACCATAAACATAACTGCTTTGAGCTAAACACTATCAACGCTTATTTTTCAATTGATTAACACTTAATGGAAATAATTTTTTCCAAAAGCAGCACACTGATCCCATTCAAAAGTACTTTTTAGACTCGGCCAAGCTATGGAATCACATTTTAACCCCAAATTCTATGTTCTTCAATCAATTACTACAATGAAACAATAGTACCTCAAGCAAAACAAATAGGTCGCAATTTTAAACAAATAAAATTGAAAAAAAAATTAGAATGTGAACTTACAAATGGTATCTTTGAGGCTTTATCGCTCCACACGGCTAACAGTCCCAAACTGGCAAAGAACCCTAAACCTCCACACAACCAAGCCAATGCCTCGTACTCCCATTTTCCGGAAAAATTCGAGCAAAAACGAGAATGAAATTATACGTCCAACAATTTCCTTCAAAATAAGACCCATAATTTGATTTCGAAAAAATCTCAAAAATTTCACAGAACCAATACCTTTCCAACCGTATCAGCAGCAATGCGATCTATACAAGGCTCGGGGAATGGAGTCCCGTTGTCCCAAACCAGCTTCGTCATTCACTGGAAGCTGAAACTCCAAAACAAGCGAATCGCTTTCACGGACCAGATGTTATTGCTTCAAGCAGTTCCAGGTAAAACAGAAACTAATTTAAATTTCAGTGTTCAAATGACAAACTCACGGGCTTGTCAGGGACGATGTGTTTCCCGACGGGAAGGCCCATGCCGGTGATAGAACTCTCGTGTTGTATTTTTCAGTTTCTTTATTTATAAGTTATTGTATTGTCTTTTGCTTGTAATTCCTGAACTGCCCTTAGAGCTATTTAGGTGTGTTTTGTTGTTTCGTTTGGGGCATGAATGAATATTAAGCCTTTGGCTGCTGGAGGTTGATCCCCTCGAAGAGATCCTTCTTCTTCTTCTCTTTTCTTCTATCACTTTCTATTATAATTCTCAGAACCCTATCATTTGGTATCGGAGCAGGTTGAATGCCCTTAACTCGACGACAGACGCAGACGGCTGGAATCCTTGGTTTACCCACTCAAGCAATGGCTCCAGGGGGTTCTGACGAATCACAACTTGAAGCAAGGTTGGTCACTCAGTTTGAACAACTACGTGAATCTCTCCAGACTATGATTTCACAAGCTATTGGTGAGCAGACCCAGATGGACCGTGGCGCTAGTTCTGTAGCAAGAGGTAAGGATCCAGCAGGGGAGTTTCGCAGTGGTCAGAATAATGGAGATATTGGGTTTTCTCGGATGAAGGTGGAGTTTCCCCGTTGGGAGGGCAGTGACCCAACTGGGTGGATCTCTAGAGCAGAAAAGTTCTTCCGATTTCATCGCACTGCCGAAGTGCAGAAAGTGGAATTGGCTTCCATAAGTTTGGATGGGGATGCAATTCAGTGGTATGATTGGTTCGAATCTACTCGAGGAGTCCCTACTTGGGAAGAGTTGGTGGAGGGCTTATTGGTGCGATTTGGCCCGTCCGAGTATGAAAATGTTGATGGAGAGCTAGCTAAGATTCAACAAGTGACTACAGTGCTTGAGTACCAAGGCCGATTTGAGCGTCTATCTAACAGAGCTAGAGATTGGACCGAGAAGCAGTTAATTGGGACATTTATCCAGGGCCTACGGAAAGATATTTGCAGAGAGGTTAAGTGTGTAAGCCCCGCACCATGGTTGCCGCAATCTCTTATGCCAGGTTGCATGAGGAACGACTGAATGAAGATGCTCGTCGATCCCAAGGGTGGCAACTAAACCTTTTACCGAGCAGACCAGTCCTAACGTCGCTAATGCTTCGGGCAGCCGCAATATTGGTACTCGAAAGCTCACCCAAGAGGAGATTAAAGAACGTATGGCCAAGGGGTTGTGTTGGCATTGTGACGGAAGTGGCACAGGGGTCATCGTTGTAAGCAGAGGCGTATCTTGATGATTGAACCAAGTGAATATGTAGAACAGGTCGAGGCGGCTGATTGTGATCCAGATCATGATGCTAATTTTTGTGCTGAAGATGAAGAGATAGAAGACACTGGTGCTGCTGATGTTGTTGCAATTTCAGTTCATGCTTTGGTTGGTCATTTGACTCCTCAGACTATGCGGGTCAGTGGCTACATTAAACGGCAAAAAGTGACAATTTTAATTGATACGGGCAGCACTATTAATTTCTTGGATGAGCGGATGGCTGCGCGAATTTGTTGTCCGGTTGAGCAATCGGAACAATTTTCTGTCAAGGTAGCCGATGGCAGAGATTTAGTTAGCTCTGGTAAATGTTCGAAGGTGAAGCTTATGGTACAAGACCAGCAATTAGAGGTAGACTTGTTTTTGCTTCCTATAGATGGCTGTGATGTTGTTTTAGGGGCTCAATGGCTACGAACACTGGGAGATATCACTTGGAATTTTTCCAAATTGATTATGAAGTTTGTGTTACACGGCAAACATGTAGTAATCAAAGGCAGAGCAAGTGGGGATGTCACTATGGTTAGTAATCACCGGATGGAGAGAATCCTTCAGAAAGGAAGATGCAGTGTTTTCCTCCAATTATTAAATTCAGCGGAAGCCGAGCAAGAGTTAAATGGGAACATCAAGCTAGTTGAGCTTTTACAGGAGTTCAATGATGTTTTCGCTGAGCCTAGAGAACTCCCTCCCCAACGGAGACATGACCATCAGATTCCTTTGTTGCCGGGGAGTGCTCCAGCCAATGTTCGACCCTATCGATATCCTTATGTGCAAAAGGCAGAAATTGAAAAAAAGTGCGGGAGTTGCTCCAGGCTGGGATTATTCAGCCTAGCACCAGCCCATATTCTTCACCTGTTTTGTTAGTTCGGAAGAAGGACGACACTTAGCGCATGTGTATCGACTACAGGGCCTTGAATAAAATCACTGTCAAAGACAAATACCCAATACCAGTGATCGATGAGTTGTTAGACGAATTGGGAGGAGCCCGATATTATTCTAAATTGGATCTACGCTCTGGGTTTCATCAAATAAGAGTGAGTGAAGCTGATGTGCACAAAACGGCTTTTAGAACTCATGATGGGCACTACGAATTTTTAGTCATGCCGTTCGGTCTCTCTAATGCGCCATCAACGTTCCAAAGCTTAATGAATGATGTATTCAGGCCATTCTTGCTCAAGTTTATCTTGGTATTTTTTGAAGACATTCTTGTCTATAGGCCAACTTTCAAAGATCACATTGTGCATCTTCGCTCCACATTCTCAGTACTCCGGGAGCATCATTTATTTGTGAACACTCTAAGTGTAGTTTTGGTTCACTTAAAGTTGAGTATTTGGGGCACCTTATTTTTGGTGACGGAGTTGCTGCGGATCCCGCTAAGGTGCAAGCGATGGTGGATTGGCCTATACCGAAAAATGTTAAGTCCTTACGCGGATTTCTTGGCCTCACCGGTTATTATCGTAAGTTTGTTAAGGATTATGGGAAAATCAGTGCACCTCTCACTGCCTTGCTACAGAAGGATGCATTTGTTTGGGGGCCGTTAGCGGAAGAAGCTTTCCTCAAATTAAAAGACTCAATGACAACAACACCAGTGCTTGCCTTACCAGACTTTACCAAAATTTTTGTTGTTGAGTGTGATGCCTCAAGCGTTGAGATTGGGGCTGTTCTAATGCAGGAAGGTCGACCATTGGCTTTTGCTAGTAAGGCTTTAGCTCCTTCCCACCGTGCCTTCTCTGCTACGAAAAGGAAATGCTAGCGCTGCTCCATGCTGTGACTAAATGGCGTCCCTACTTGATCGGTCGACGATTTCAGATTAGAACTGATCATAAAAGCTTGTGTTATCTCTTGGATCAGCGCATTTCTTCTATGGAACAACAAAAATGGGTCTCCAAATTGTTGGGATATGATTATGAAATTATATACAAAAAGGGGGCTGAAAATGTTGTGGCGGATGCACTTTCTCGCCTACAAAAGCAGGCGCAGCTTCTGGCTATCTCTGTACCATTTTGTTCTAATATTGATGCGATCCGGGGGGAGATAAAGAGTGATGCAGCGGCACAATTGATTATCCAGAAGCTCACCAAAGATCCTAATAAAGTTCATAAATATACATGGGATGGTAGCGACTTGCGTTACAAAGGCAGGCTTGTTTTGGCAGAAAATTCAGCGCAAAAATTAATTATTTTGAAGGAGTATCATGCCACTTCAGTTGCTGGACATTCTGGCTTCCTTCGTACCTACAAGCGAATTTCTATGGGCTTCTACTGGAAGGGCATGAAAAGAGAGATTAAGAAGTTTGTTGCGGAGTGTGATATTTGTCAGTGACACAAAGGTGAAACTGTGGCCAGTCCAGGATTACTCCAACCCTTGGCTATTCCCCATGATGTATGGACTGATATCTCGATGGATTTTATCGAGGGGCTGCCGCCATCTCAAGGTAAGACAACCATTTTTGTTGTGGTTGATCGTCTATCTAAGGCTGCACATTTCTGCCCAATTTCTCATCCTTATACAGCTCTCATGGTGGCACAAGTATTCGTTGATAATATTGTTAAATTACATGGGCTGCCTAAATCAATTGTTAGTGATAGAGATAGGGTGTTTACAAGTAATTTTTGGAAGGAGCTCTTCCGTTTGCAAGGGACTCAGCTTAATATGAGTACCTCCTACCATCCTCAGTCTGATGGGCAAACAGAGGTCGTGAATCGGTGCTTGGAAAATTATTTACGTTGCTTTGTTAGTGGGAGACC
This sequence comes from Euonymus europaeus, assembly GCA_963580455.1. Taxonomy (NCBI): domain Eukaryota; kingdom Viridiplantae; phylum Streptophyta; class Magnoliopsida; order Celastrales; family Celastraceae; genus Euonymus; species Euonymus europaeus. The sequence goes on along the minus strand of OY756957.1, from coordinate 6,135,687 downwards.
CAAGGAGTGGGTACGTTGGTTGCCGTGGGCAGAATGGTGGTACAATACTACGTATCACTCGGGGACCAAACTCACACCCTTTGAGGTTGTTTATGGGCGAGCACCTCTTGTCATTCCTTCATATCTCCAGGCTTTCACAACTGTACATGAGGTTGACCATGCCTTGCATGATAGGCACCGTGTATTACAGCTTCTTAAACAGAATTTACATGAAGCACAAGCCCGGATGAAACAGCAGACTGATAAACATCGTAGCGAACGCAGTTTTGAGGTGGGTGATTGGGTGTTTTTACGCCTCCAACCGTATCGTCAAGCTTTGGTGAATGTCCGTGCCTCTGCCAAATTGTCTCCTCGATTTTATGGTCCCTATCAGGTTCTTGAGTGTGTTGGACCGGTGGCTTATCGCCTTGCCTTACCTGATTACTCTAAAATTCATCCTGTCTTTCATGTTTCTTGTCTGAAGAAGAAACTTGGGAATCATGTGTCAGCACAACACCACCTGCCAGACCTCAATGCAGATGGGGAAATTCTGTTTTATCCACAAGCTATCTTGAATCGCAAATTGGTGAAGCATAAAATCGGGCAGTGACACAGGTGTTAATCCAGTGGGCTAACTTGCCTCCTGAAGATGCTACTTGGGAGTTTTATAGCTCATTACAGGAACGTTTCCCAGATTTTCTTGCTGCCCAGCCTTGAGGACAAGGCTTGTTCTTGGTGTGGGGGGAATGATAGAACTCTCGTGCTGTATTTTTCAGTTTCTTTATTTATAAGTTATTGTATTGTCTTTTTCTTGTAATTCCTGAACTGCCCTTAGGGCTATTTAGGTGTGTTTTGTTGTTTCGTTTGGGGCATGAATGAATATTAAGTCTTTGGCTGCTGGAGGTTGATCCCCTCGAAGAGATCCTTCTTCTTCTTCTTCTCTTTTCTTTTATCACTTTCTATTATAATTCTCAGAACCCTATCAGCCGGTGTGGAGGCGAAGGGAGGAAGCAATTGAGCGGCCGAAGACACCGTTACCGCCCATGATCCGCGACACTGCATTGCTCAATCTACCTGCCATCGTTTCTCTCTTTTCTCCAGAATCAATACTATGCCGATGAAGCTTGATTGACATCAATTGTCAAATCGTCAATCGAAAATCGAAAATCGAAAATCGAACTCGAAAGATTCGACGTCGTTTTTGATGGTATCACGCCGGCTGGAGTACGACGATAGACAAGACGACTACTATAGTGATGAGTATAATTCTTGGAAACAATACATTATGTTTGCAAGCCCAGGTCCAGCCCATTAATGGGTCCAATACATAAGAAATAATAAATAGCGGAGGAATAAGATAAAAATATATATATATATATATATATATATATATATATATCATGCCACATTCCATCTTCAAATAAAGGGCTTGGTAGGAGTGCTACCTGCCATTAATTCAACTAAATTGTTTAATTTTAATTCTGATTCTGTTACGATAAAATGTCAGGCAATGAAAAGGTAAGAAAAAATAAAATGTTTTATAAGTTAATTTCCAAAAACAATGCCGGCCTAAGGGGCTAAATCGGACAATATCTCTTCAATTAAGTTGTTTGGGTTGATTTTTTTTTAGATTCTATATATTCTATATATTTGTACAAGCTTTTTTAGAGTCCGTTTGGTTTGTTTTCATGTTACTGTAAGTAGCGAAATATGGTTAATCAAACAGTAAAATTAAATGCTAAAAAAGTGATCAATATAGAATAATATTTTTTATATATCACATACCCTAAGAATTAATGTCAAAGTGGCTCAATTTAAAATATCCTCGAGTGTTTTTATTGGGAAGTTTCCTTGAAGTGTTTGTTTGTGCCCTAAAAGAAGACAGAAGCATTGATTAATTTTTAAAGTTAATGAAAGAGCAAGAACGAGAGTTATATTGTACTCTCCTAATAAAACTACTTGGGTGATAGTTGATAGTGAATTTATTTATGTCAAATTGTATGGATTTGGAAGGAAATGAGTTCGATTCTCACTGAAAATAATACCTTATGGTCATGCACGATTTGAATTTAAAATCATATCGGATGTCCAAAGAGTAAGCTCATATGAGATCGTTATCGATTAAAAAAATAGTATCATTATAAAAATGAACAGTTTTTAATTTATATCATATATTTCTCTTTTATCAAAAAAAAATAAAAAATCTCACACACACACACACACATAGATATATATATATATACTAGGAAATACCCGCGCTCTGCTGCGGGATTTTTTTGTTAGACTGTGCTAATGGGCGACGATCCTCCGAGTAGTGTTGTAAGTTATATTGTTTTGCTTCCAAAAAGTAGAAAATATTTAACAGATACACAACACATAATTTACATACCAAGAAGGCAAAATACTGTGATCATGTTGGAGGTTGAAATTGTCTTCGCTGCGGAGGTTGAATTTTCACAGCAAGTTATGCTAAGAACCTGTAGAGGAATGAGCACGTGAGACTTAAAAAAAGAATCCAAAGACGACAACATTTGTTTCAAAGACATTTAGGTTCCTAAACGGTATCGTTTTGACACTCCAAATGCTTTCAAGAATTGTGCAAGTTTAACACCAAAATAGCTACTCAGCAATTGATGGGTTAACATTCAGACAATTTATTTATTATATGATATGATATTATAGAGATAGATATAGAATGGCAGGGGCGTTTCCATTGTTCAATGTACAATTGTTAATGCTATTGGCAAGAGAATGCGTATCCCAAAGATTACACTGACCGTTGGTGTACTTGGAACAAAAGATAACCCATGTATGATAAATTGAAGGTTCATAAATAAATTTCTCAAAAGACTTTTTTTCTACTTAAAATATTTGTAACTGTTCTTACCTTGTTCTTTTTGTACTTGGATTCCTCTCATCATTAATGTCTTCAATCCTCATATTTTTTTGTGCTAAATTTATAACAATAATATGAAAATAAGATTATCAATATTTGAATTTGCACTATCATTGAAGATATTTTTTGAACTTAAATTTATCCAAATAATAGGTGAGTAATGATTTACTTACCAGTAGGTGCTTCAGTGATCAATTCCGAGACATTAAATGTGATTTCAGGCTTTGTCAACTCTCGATCATTTATGGAGACAGTGAATGTGCATTTTTGACCCACAATCTGTTTGATAATAGGAGGCAATGTATACCGATCTGAAGAGGGGAGATTTATAAGTTCTGATGGTGATAGCTTGATTAGTTTTCCAGCTTGTTTTCCAAAGATATCAAAGATTGCTTCTCCAGAATCATCAACGATTGTGGTATGGAGCTTATACCTATAAGTAATTGATAGAACAAAATGATATATTATATGATGATAATACATTATTTTAAGTGGGAAACTATTAGTATAATATAAACTATTATATAATTACCATTGTATTGGTAAATTTTGTAGTTGACCACACTGTCTGCAGCAGAGAACTCCATTATAGTTGCTGACTCCAATTGTGCAGTTCGGACATGCATTGTACCACCAGCCTTTTGAACTGTCGATTTGTTTTATTGTCGCTTCACAGATGAACTTCTTTCCCTGTGACATTAACTTAATTATGATAAATTAGCTCATGAAAGGGAAAGAAATAGGAGTTTAATAAGTAGAACTTTAAGTTCAAAACAAACGACTTTCAGCTCTCTTAAACACAATTAGTTTTTCATTCTCCTAACATGTGGCACGTAAAACCATGTTATTTAGTTGTGACTGATGTTTTTTCATATTATTGATTTTGGAAGATGCCTACCATCTACAGCAATTGGACAATTTCTCTACACAGAAAGAGAAGAAAAATAATCATCCTACAGTTATGAGTGAATCTCTATTGTTTATTTTTTTTTGCTTTTGAAGGCCTATTTGTTGTAAGCTCAAGTCAAGCAGCAAAATAAACCTTTCGCAAGCAAAAGAAAATAGATGATACAACTATGAAAAATGAGCAAGAAATATATGCCCAATTGCTGAATTGGAAAATGAGCATGGCAATAACAAATGGACACAATTGACTTTGTTTCAAAAGTCAGTGTAAAATGACGTCAAAACGAAAAGTAAACATTGACGTTGTTGAGTAAATCATAAGGCCATGGAAGTAGATCATTTTTACCAGATCAGCAACACGATCGAGCTGCAAAAGTTCCTTTGTGGTTTTCTTGGAAGGCAGTAAAGGCTTCGTAGTTGCTGCTTTGTTCTCAAGAGTTTCCACAATAGTTGTGACTCCAAGTGGATAAGGTACTCTTCATATGTATAATTTTATCAAGAATACGAAGAATAAAAATTTTATTTTTTTAGCAAAAGTGTAATAAATATAGTTTTTTTAAAGAATTTTCTTACGTTTTGCGAAAATTGTTGACTTCATCAATTTTCAAGTTCATATATATTCTTGTAGCTGAAGTGCTTGATAAAGTAATTTGTCCTGTAATTTGTAATAGCCAAGTACAAACATTAGTGTATATTTTTGTAATCACTTGAGAGAATATTGTGGGAAAGAATGATGAGATTACCTTTAAAGGCTTTAGCAGTCATTGCTGTAAGAACAACGACCAAAGGTTCCTTTTCAGACAGTGTTGCTGCTTGCGCTTCATCAAATTTTTCTGCATTTGAAGCCCAAATTGTGACTCCAATGTCTGTCACGCTGTGTATGGAAAATAGTTGCTAGGTGTTAGTGTACTTATAAGTATATTATTTTGAATGAAATAGTTCAAAAATTACTTACTTTCTTGTTCGAATTTTCATTTCTTTAATAGGAACATTTCTGCCATTTTTAAAAACATATGCCAATCTTGAGACAGTTCGAACATGGCCAAGCATATCTGCATAAAAATTGTTCTACATAGATGATTATAAAAGTGATAAAAGTTATAAAAAAAACACACACACACATATATATTAATGATGACTAACCTGTGAGATAAATATTGTTCTGTATTCTTGATTCCATTTCTTTTTCATCGATGAGTGTGAAACTGTAAGTAGGGATTTCCAACTTTTGATTTGTCATTTTCTCCACTATGGTCCATCTACCAATCCAAATCATTAAGTCATGCGTGCATACACGAAAATCCTTGTTCACAGGTGTAACAATAAACTTTGCAAACGTATATATTTCACCCTCATTGATGAGTTCTTTCAATTGAGAGGCATCCTCTTTTCTTATCGAGCCTTGGATAGCTGTTCTCTGAAATCATAGATAATATAATCTTTGAGAATTGTAGTTTTGAATTTAGCATAAGTGAAAAAAATGATTTTAACATACCTGGTCATCAACTAAAAGAAAATCCACTGAGATGAGTTCATCATGCATTGAAGGATTTGTGGAGTCCCAAATTTTGATGACACGCCCAACTATTTTATAGCCTCGCTGTCCAGCTTGTAATTCTTGTAATGGTGTGTAATCCATGACCTGTTGAAGTAGTTTCATAAGAATGATAAATAGATAAATCTACTTCTATATGAAGTAAAAAAGATTTGAATTAAAAAAAGTACCATTTGGGATACTATAGGTCTTCAAAAATCTCATTATATACAATATTTTTTGTATATAATGTTCGCTGTTCTGTTGAACTTTTTATTAAAACCTTTAGGCCTTTATGCGTAGACACACGTGAGAGAGCTACATAAAGCTGACCATGTGAGAAGATTGGTTTCGGCAGATAGAGACCAACTTGAGAAAGTGTTTGTCCTTGACTTTTGTTTATTGTCATGGCGTAACACAATCGTAATGGAAATTGTCTTCTTTTGATTTTGAATGGGCACTTTGGTTCAGCACCTGTCATTACTATCCTTGGAATGTATACCCTACTACCTATGTGGCTTCCTGAAATAATGTTGGCTTCAACAATTCGATCACCTAACTTTGTAATGATAAGTCTTGTGCCATTGCAAAGACCATTGTTCTGGTCCAGATTTCTTAATAGCATAACAGGAGAGCTTATTTTCAACTGCAACTCATGATTAGGCAGACCATTGAATGTTAAAGAATTTAAGAAATCAATTGGATAAAGAACATCAATGTCGTCAGATGCCTTATGATCGTCTGATATAGAATCAAAGCTAAGATATGTCTTTTGCTCTGTTGGAATCGATGATAGAATATAGGCATTCAATTCATCAACAGCTGCATTAGTCCCTGTTATAATAGCTCGTTCTGTCAAGTATGCTGGATTGGAGTAGAGAGATGGCAGGTCATTATATATTTCAGATGTTATATCTTGTATATCTCCTGCTTTGGGAAGCACTTCCAGATTTTCTGGTATTTTAATCCAAGTTGCGTACTCTTCTTCATCATTCATTTTGAATGATTCAACTTTTCCTTCACCAATATCAAGAAGCCATTTAGAAAATGATTCCAATTCAGCTCTTTCACTCTCATTTAGGCTGCATGCAGATAATCTCATATTGGTATGCAAATGAAATACTTTACAGTGTTTCCATAGTTTTGATTTGACAATGCATGCATTAACTGTGTCAAGTCTAGAACCTTTGGCAATAACAGGTAATATTTGTCGAAAGTCTCCTCCTAGCAAAACTGATTTCCCTCCAAAAGGTATATATGCATCTTCTGATTCAATGCCTCAGAAAAGATCATTTAAAGACCAATCCAATGCCTCAAAACAATTTCGATGAGCCATAGGTGCTTCATCCCAAAGTATTAGACTTGTTTTCTCTAACAAATCAGCAAGTTGACTTCCCTTTTTGATATGACATGTTAAGTGATGTTGTATATCTATGGGAATTTTGAATCTTGAATGAGCTGTCCTGCCTCCAGGAAGTAATAGAGAAGCAATTCCAGACGAAGCTACAGCAAGAACAATCTTTCCTTGTGATCTTAACCGATAGATTATAGCTTGGTACAAAAAAGTCTTCCCAGTACCTCCATGGCCATATACAAAAAACAATCCTGGTGTATTGTTTAAAACAGATGAGAGAACGATATGATAAATACGTCTTTGCTCATTATTCAACTTCTGCTCCATTTGTTCAGCATTAAGCAAAACTTGCTGCATATCATAGTGAAGTTCCTCTCTTAACAAAGTATTGTTCAATTGTTGAATCAATCTATGAGAGGGTGTAGGGAGATTGTGCTCAGCAAGAGTGGATCCATGTTTCAGTAACAATGCATCAATTTCATGTAATACCTGATCTCTAACATGAGAGAGTGATATGGTTGAGACATCCATGCCAAATGAATTTTTCAACTTGTAAGCAATATCTTCTTGAAAGTTTTGCAGATGGGCATCGAATAACTTTTTGGGATCACCAACTTCACAAAACATTATTATTGTAACAAATAAAGTTCTCAGTTCATGAGATGTTGCCCAGTTGGCAGCCTCATCTAAAGCATCATGCCATTCTTGATCATTTCCTATCAAACTCATTGCATTGCATGTTTCTTTGAATGTGGCATATGAGATCCCATTAACAGTTTTTATATCAGTGAAATTAGTTACTCCTTTCACATAAGTAAGCAACATACGAAGATAATAAAGTTCTCCTGCAGATGGATGAACATATGAGATACGTCCGATACAATGTCCTCGTTTCCTGCGGAACCACACTTTGTTAACTGCATCCCATCTCCAAAATGAAGGAAATTCAACGTAGGTTAGTGTTCTAGCGTCAGAAGCTGTTGTGTTGGTGAACATCCATTCAGTTAACATTGTTTTTTCAATGCCGGGCCGACGAAGGATTTCATCAACATCCATATCACCTCTGAATATAACATTATTCATTTGAGGTAAATGAATAGTTAGACTCTGGACTGCTGGATACTTGCAATGAATGTCAAATTCAAAAATTCTCCAAGAAGATTCGTATGCACAAACATATCTGCAATCAACATATAACTTGATTTCATCAATCGTGCTTGCATCATCTTTAATCTCAGAATTCTCATTGGATATATTTTCTTGTAGAACAGCTCTTGTTCTATCTGGTCCTTTGTTAATATATTTGAACAGATACTTTATAGATCTTGACTGATTGCACCACTCAACATTTACATGTCCTTGATACTTTAGTAGCAGACCCTTATTATATGGCACAACAAATCGATTGTCAAGTTCAATTCCTTGTTTGATGACAAATCTATGATCATCAGATCTTCTATAAATTGCAAACCCATCATCGCCAACAATAGTTTGAGAGCAATACTTTTTGGGAAAATGTTTTGAACATTTCCCATTTTGCATACATGGTGCTTTAGTGTTTGCAAAACCACATGGACCATGCAACATGAAGTGTGAGACTACATGAAAAAGAAGAGGCTCCTTTGTTGGATCAGGAATTTCAGCACAGATTATTTTATCAATATCATCAGGAGTCGAGTATTTGTCATTTTGGTGCAACCATACGACAATATGCACATGAGGTAAGCCTCTTTTTTGAAATTCAACAGTGTAAATAGAACCAATTGCTTTGCCGAAGTAGTTACGCTCTCGTATATCTTTCATAAACTCTGTTAGCTTCATGTGAAAAACTCGACACACGATATCTGGCCTATCTTCTGCTTTCTGCCCTGGAATTAAACTTAGCGCCTCTACAATTTCTGGCCACTGTACATTACATGTAAAAGTAATAAAGAGATCTGGATTACCTCGAGAACGGCATATTGCCATAGCATCATGATAATGCTGGATCATATATCTTGGGCTGCCTATAAAGCTTGAAGGCAAAATAATACGTTTGCCAATAGATTTAGCATTCATATCACCTCTAAGAAAGGCATCTTGAACACCACTATAGATTTCAGATCTATAATGGTCTTGTTCACATTTGAAACGAATATATCATAGTCTTTCATCTTCTATCGATGTATATGCATCAACAATATATTGCTGAAATAGTCGTCCTCCAAGTATAAGCGAGCCACCATCAACACTTCTTTGTTGTAGCATATATGCATAGAATTCTCTTCTAGTAACATACTGTCGTTTTAGAGAAGGAATTCCAGGGCCACTTTGATAAGGAATGTTCGTTCGATATCCATCTTCACCGTATGGAAAAAGAATAGGATATTGCATGGCCATAAAGGAAGGGTGCAAATCACTAATACGCTTCAATGTTCCTGATTGGTACTCAACAATAATATCACGTCCTTTATCTGTGCTTCCGAGATCTCCAACAAATAACCCTGCTAGCTGGGAGTTTGATGTTGTGTTATACTGTATCGAGTCATCCACATGTTTTTCACAAATTTTTAAAGATACAGAATGCATTTGCCCCTTGGAGAATCGATCTCTTGCCATGCGAAAAAGTTTTACTAAAGCATTAACTTTGTCAAACATGTTTATCAGTTGAGACACTACTTTTGCGTCAATTTGGCTTTCATCATGATCACCAAGTGCAGCTATTCTATTAGCTATTTCATGTTCTGTGTCATAGATGTATAATTGTGCAAATTGAGGACGTCGACCATCAACTGGCAGTAAAGAGCCAATCAAGTGGTGATTTTGTCCATTCAATCTGAATATATATGGCGCAAGACCATCATTGACACTTTTATCAATCTTACCACCTATAGAAGTGAATGCAAACATTGAATTATAAGCTCTAATATGCTGCCTGAAAAGTCTTGATGTCCCACTACCATTATAATCCAAGAGATAACTAAGTGGATCGGGAGTTGGTTTGAACTCCGGAAGTTTAATTCGTCCTTTCCTACAGCAAAGAGAAAAAATAGGTGACTACGACCCAGCAGTTTTTAGCCTTTCTTCATACCAAAAAATAGCACCGCAATAGCGATATGTCTGCCTTGGACCACCAAAGCTCAAATAACAATTGTTATTGATATGCACAATACCATCTTCAAAGTTGTTCATTTGAAAGAGGCCTTTATCATCACGTGCACAATGTGTACTCCTAGATTTTGGAACAGAAGATGAAGAAGCCTCTATAGAAGATCGTCTATTATATGTTTCTCTACGACGTCTTAAAATTTCTCTACGAAAATGTCTAACTTGTTTACTGGTCTCTCCATTTTCCATGATTAATGCGTTCAAACAAACAAAAGCTGAAAATAGAAAGAAAAACAAAGAAATATAACGAATTGAAAACAACAATTTAAAAGCGATAGAAATCCAAAAAAAAAGAAAAACAATCAAAATAAAAAAAAGAAGACTCATTATGAAAATCAAACAATCAAATCACAGAGTCAAGAAGTTGAAACAATGGGGAATCATCGTGCTCCAAAATATATATATATATATATATCTATTTGAGCAAAGAAATTAATAGTCAAGGTAATCAAAAAAAGAGAAAAAAATAGCTTAGGCATATATAGCTCGAAACTGAAATTAAAATTACCTTCAAACTATGGAGCAGCGTAGCTAAGAATGATCTTCAAGAGAAACAAAGCTAACTACAACTTTTGATCCAACTGCAAGCAAAATGGGGAAGCCACATTAGCTGTATAAATTAACCAAGGACAAAAGGATATGGCAATAATCTATAATGAAACTTAAACGGTAGCTGGTTTACCTCGCACTAAACAACGAAGAACTATGTAGTGGCTCAAACTATGTGCATCTGTCACAAAAGGGTTCAAAAATACAAACACAACAATAAGGACATGAGTGAGTTAGAAGTAAATAGTAGCTATAAGTTATAATCAACAACACTTAACCATGTCAATGAAAATTAAACTTTACTTAAGTGGTGGGCCTTCATTCGTTATACACTTGCACCTTGTTTACAGTGCGATCACACTCATCAAAAAACAAATACAAACAAAAAACAGAAGTCAAAATAAAAAGGAAATTGACATTCAGTGAGAACTGAGAAAGACAATTTTATCACTTCCCCCACAGAGCAACTTTTTGTTGTTGTGATTATTGGGCTGTGGTAGGATCTGCTGGCTGTGTAGCCTAGGGAAATTCTGGGCTTGGACTCTGAGCAGAAGTCCATTTTATTCATTGTTAATAGGCTATAATGCACAGCTAAGCCCAAAAACAAAAACAAAAACGGCGTGCAATGTACCAAATACAAAAAGTGGAGCAACTTTACATGATTAGTCAATAGTTGATAAACTTTCGGATGTCTCACTCTTTGGGATTAGGAATGATATTAGGCAATCAAACCGCTAAAATATGAGACACATGTAAAAGTTGTCTCTAAAAGCAGACAAAATACTCCACTTTTTCACACAATCGTTGGATCAAAAGAAATTGGACGGTTGAGGAGCCACCTAAACACCATGCAACACAAAATGAGACATGTGTAACAATTGCTCGGGAAAAGAGAACAAAATTTTGTTACGTAGTCAATCAAGGATAGTGATATATATGTCGGTTTGGTCCCGCCTATAGTAGTCAAACGTGGCAAAATATCAACCAGTTCTATAAGACATAAATGATGTTGCATTATCTAGTCCAAAGCTAAAAGTGTAAATATGTCTATCATGCAAACATAATTTTTATAAACCATGTCTCATTTGATTCTTTAGCAAATTGGGTTCAAGAAACATAATTTTTACCCAAAAGTAGAGAAAAAAGGAATTAATCCTCATGGAACTAAGCCAAATGGTAAAATTGAATCAACATGAGCTAAAATGAGACCCCAATCGAAAGCACGAAAAATCATAGAGAAAACGAAGAACAAATGGGTTAGCTGATAAGCCTTGATAGCCTACTGGTATTTCAGAATCAATAGATATTCACCACAGATTTACTGGTTCATGATCATGATCAGAAAAATGTTTTAATGCAGTCACATAATATCCTAATGATTGGAAGAGTCCTAGGTAATAGAAACTGCAATTATCTAGACATCAAAGATGTTAGCTAACCTGATGCATATATAGAAGGTACATACATTTCAGCAAAGAAATGGCATGAAGTGGCATTACTTAGACCCAAATAATTATCTGAGTATGATCCAATTCTCCAAACCTACAATATCTACTGGGACATCTTTCTATATACTTCATGTCTGAATTTTTCCCGAAGAAATGGGTCAAAAAATTAATTCAAGGTGTCATTACTTTGTTTGGCAATGAATGAGAAGACCATCTAAGGAAATAATTAAAAAAAAAATCAACCATAATTCTATTCTATAATAATATATATTATAGAAAGGTGATATAGATTGTAAATTGAAAGCCAATTGACAACATAACAACTCATCAAGACCACTTAGTTGTTGATAGCTTAGACCGTTCAGGTCTTCTCCCATTCTGTGCCTGTGAACTCAAAGAAAGCAGCTGTAATTAACCTTATTACATACCTAATCTCTCTCCTTAACCTCTTGTTGGTCTCTTTGAGCTTCCTCAAGTTCTCTTGCATTCACTGGAAAGAAGGGAAAAAACCATTGGGAAAAATCTTCCCCAAAAGAGTTCATGCAAATCTCACAAATTGAATATTGAGATATGTATTTGCAACCTCATCCCAAAGCATTGTGGTACAGATCATATACTTTCTGTCCTAATCAAAGAAAACCCATAAATCAACATATGTCTATGTTTATTTTTTTCCAAAGTCATCTCCCCTCATTTCGTCTGGAAATTTGAGTTCACAGAGGATCCATGGAATGAGTCACAATGAGAATAAAAAATATGGTATATATATGACCCAAAGTTATATATTAATATATATGTTTTATTTATACTTATTTTGTGTGGATTATATATGTATATATAGACTATGAATATGATATGCTTCTGGTTAATGAATTAGTTTATTCCTTTTTGGTTGGTTTGGCGTTTCCAGATAGTCAAGACAGCAAAGGAAATGGAAGTGGAAAAGAGTTATACCAGGTTGAGACAGTAGAACCAAGCTATTTAAGCTCATCAATTTACTATGGTGGTCAAGAAAATTATTCTCCAAGGACCAAGGACAATTCTGATCAATGTCACCATAACCATACTGTAAGCATGCACCATAATTTTCCAATGATATATATATATATATATGTATGTATGTATGCATGCATGCATGCATGCATGTATATAGAGTGTTTATTTGCCAATAAAATTATTTTCTTTTTTGACTTGAATATCAGATCAAGGAAGATGGGAAAGATGATGATCCCAATAATGGGAGCCATTCGAATACAGGAGGGAATTGGTGGCAGGGTATATCATTGGCTTTGAAGATCTGTATATATATATATATATATATATATATGAACTTATCTTTTTAGTAATGAATTCAATTGTGATCCCATCTTTCTTGATCTGAGCAGGGCTTGGTACTTTTTAAAGGTAGCCAAGCTTGTTTATATGAGCACTTGCAAACAGAGGAAGAAAGGGGGAAAAAAATCAAAAATAGAGGGGAAAAAAAAAAGCACGCCCACCAGCATATCAAAAGCAAAAGCTACGGAAAAAGGAGAGATAATAAAGGGGGGAATTCAAGGAAGGTGAAGGGTTTCTGTGAAATCTTGAAGAAGAAGAAGATGCAGACAATCGAGCAGCAGCCCCCTCAGAACCAGTTAGTGGTTCAAAGCTCTGGGAGTCTGAGCTTCAGCTCCCAAATGTCAAAAGAAGATGAGGAGATGTCAAGGTCTGCTCTTTCTACCTTTCGAGCCAAAGCAGAAGAGATTGAGAGGAGGAAGATGGAGGTTAAAGAGAAGGTTCAAGCGCAGCTAGACAGGGTTGAAGAAGAAACCAACAAATTGGCCATGATTCGGGAGGTACGACTTACCAAGTTTACATTTTTATGTCGTCTTTATGGTTGAAATAGCAAATTTCCTCGACTTTAAGGCATTTGGACTAAATTTTTGACGGTGGTTTGTGATTATTTTTTAGAAAACGCATAAAAAATGCGTTCATCTGAAACTAAATAAAACAATAATAAGTGTAAAAACATATGTCTATGCGCTATGTTGGGGCTGATGAACAGTGGCTTCTTGGGGAAAAATCAGTAGTTGCGCGAGCTGAAGAATCAAATGAATCAGAATAATCACGGACAACCAAAGAAAAATGAAGCTAACCTCCTACAATCTGAACTTGAGTGAACTCGAGACTGTAGCTTGGAGCCTTATATCAACAGGAGCGACGCTATGAGGCAGACCTTGGCAATCACGAAATGAAAACCAGTTCCTGTTGAAGCAGACCTTGGCAATCACGAAATCAAAACAGGGGAGGTCGAAGCAACAAAAGTGGAAGAACTCGAAGGAACTCGAAGAAAATCGCGACCGGTGAGGCGGTGTAGAAGGTGAAGAAAATCGAAGGAACTCGAAGGAAGTGACATAGGTAGATTGTCGGTGAGGCGGTGTAGAAGGGATGATGCCAATCACGATGTTGGGTGGAACGGCGTCGTTTCGGTCGCCAAGCTTTTGTGGGAAGAACACAAGTCGCGATCGGTGAGGTGGTGTAGAAGGTGAAGAAAATTGAAGGAACTCAAAGGAAGTGACATATGTAGATTTTCGGTGAGGCGGTGTAGGAGGGATGATGCCAATCACGATGTTGGGTGGAACGGCGTCGTTTCGGTCGCCAAGCTTTTGTGGGAAGAACACAAGTCGCGAGAGTACCGAAAATAGACTCGCCGGAGTATTGCACTGACATTTCGAATCTTATATTAGATATAGATATAGATATAGATATAGATATAAATATATATATATATATATATACAACTTCAGGATCTAAATAGAGTCGAAAACATGTGTAGTTATTAGATCCTTATCGCGCCATAGCAACATCCTTTCTTCTTGTTCTATAAGTTATAATATGTCTATATTTATTATTATTTTTTATATATATGTAATATCAAATCATTGCTAATTTTTTCATGGAGTAAATAATACACTATGAATTTACAATATATGCAACCAAAAATAACTAAAGAGTTGGCTGAAATAACTATTAGATAAGTCTTCTATGTGTTGAAAACTCATGAGCAAGGATTGCAGAGATAGCTAGGAAAAAAATTTACATTAATTTCGGCCAAAGTAAACTTTTCGTCCCTCAACTAGACAACTGGTTTCATTTTCATTTTTAAACTATTTTTTTTCATTTTCATTCTTCACTTTCTTCATGGTTTCACTTTCGTCCCTAAAATCAATTTGGCGTCGAAAAAATTTGATTTGACAATAGGACTTGTCTTAAGTTGTGCATGTGGCTTGATGATTTTACATATATAGTATGAGAGAGAGAGACACGTTTGTACACATCACAAACGAGATTCAAAAAATCCTAAAGAGTAATTTCGTCATTCACAACAACAGCCCCAAATCGTCCTCCTTGATCCAACACCTCCTTATTCCTTCAGCATATCTTCAAACTTGCGACAGCTCGTCGTTCCTTCAATAGAAACTGTTCTACTTTACGGTATGATTGCTTGCATTCTTGTTCGTCACTTTTTGATCAATTTTTTGGTTCATTTGCTTAGATTGCTTTGATTAAGAACTCTTGCGATGGAATTTGTTCTATTATGTTGTTTGGTACGATTATGTTGTTTAGTTAGGCCTGTCTTATTTTCGACTATTATAGTGTCATGAATGTCCGGTTTGATGACAGTGATGATGAACACTTGGATTATAACCTCTTCTTACAGTACACTGATCTAGGTGATGAAGAGACAATTGATTACTTGTATCTCGGTGGTGATAATGATGAAGTAATTTTCAGTGATGCTAAATATGTGTCGAACTCGCTTAATTGCTACAATGGTTCAAGGGATGAAGATGATGAAGGGTTCCAAAGGAAGCACATCCCATGTTCAATGGAAGACCACTACCATTGAGGATGCCTATAAGAAACAACACCAACAGAAGTAGCAAGTACTCCGCGTCAAAAGCATACCCAACATCTCAAAATTTTATCGCTTTCAGCATGACTCGGACCGTTTATTCTTTTACTTAGCTCTTAGCTTAGTTCAAACACCTTCAAGTGGTAGCCTTCGCGACTATGTTAGTTTTAGCTAGTAAAACACGATTTTCCATACACTCCAGTGTAACATTCTAATGAAATCTTAGTGCATTCCGGTGTTTTAGTTTCTATTACTGCTTGTAAGTGACGTTAGAGAAATATTGAAGTCATTTTTCATTAAAGCAGATCTAGACCAAGTGGTTTTTGTGTTTTCCAAATTCCTGGTTAGAGGTTCAATAATCGCACATCTCCTACACAATCTTTGGAGTGACAACAAGTCCTGGCGCGCTCGCTATTTCCCTATCATCAAAACAAACTCTCCCCTAAAATGTTAACAGGAGGGTCAAAATCGGTTTGACTTTTCCCCGAGTAGAAGGAGTCAACATTCAAAAGCTATCCAAGCGAGGCAGGAGAAGTTATCTCATGTGCCAAGTGTTTGATCTTCTCTTCTATGCAGAAGAAACCAATTGTTTTGAACTCATGACCTCTTTTTATGAAATGATAACTCTTACCAACTAAGTCATGGGACATTTAATCTTTCAAAGATGATATTTTTTAACTATATTAAATTATTTCAAAATTGTCCATACACATAATTATAAGAAGATATTAAAAATATTTTTACTTATTTATTTATTTTTTACATTATAATAAATATGTATTTAATAATTTAAATATTTTTACATGTAAGTATCGTATTTTCTCGTACATGTCTCTTTGTATTTTTCACTAATATTATTTAGTTTATCATTTTATATATTATTTTTTGGTTATTTGAAGACTTCAAAAGCTATGACTAATTGTGAATTTTTTTATTATTGATGTATTTCTATATATTATGAGTATCATAAAATATAAAATATTTTTTAAGTACTACGTATATTAAATAAATATGTATATAATAATGTATTATTTTCAACCCTGATTAATTCATTGAACTATGAACCAAGGAATTTTTCCCACTTAGAGATGGCAAAAGATAAAGTGCTATTACATGCTTAATTAACTAACTTCTACATCTTTACATGAAATTTATCATCAAAAAATTAATTATAAGTCTATAACTCAATGGAAAATGAGAGTGCCCATTAAAAATATGTAAATTAAAGAATGCCAAAAATTAATAGACTGATAATTAGTTGTGCTTAATCATGTTTGCACGATCAATTGATGATAAAAGTTGTTTACTGCCACCAATCATTGCCTAATAAATTCCCAATAATTGTCTGAAGATTGTTCCAGCACATTAGATCTTAGTCCACAAATGAAATGGAATCCACATGCATGCTACATATATATAGCTTCATCAGTTAATTTTCTGGTCAACAAAAAAACAATATCCCGCAAAATTTGCAATCTAATATCTAAGGAATCAATGCTTATGATTTTCAAATGTATGTCGTGCTTAGGATTGATTACAATCATCATAAATGTGGTGCGTAATTGTCCTAACCTTGGTGGAAATCCCTTATTCAAGACAAGTTAACTTGTCGAATACTATTTGCCATCCAGTCAATTCCTCTGCTTATTCGCCTATGTGGAGGAACATTCAGTCTCTCCTTGACCCTTCTGGTGGCAAGATGGAGGATATTATCAGTCAAGGGTTTGATGTGGGAATGGCTGCTCCATCAGATTTTGGGAAGTCTATTGGGTTGGTATTGTGCCTTTGAAGGCTTCTTATTCAAGGGAAGTTAAGCACTCGCGATAGGCTTTGCCGTATGGATATCCTTGAACAATCCAATGTTTTTTCCCCATTTTGTCTTGATTGTCTTGAATCGCCAGATCATCTTTTCCTTTTATGCAAATTCTCTAGCGAAATTTGGAACAAGATTTTACTTTGGTGGGGTGCTGAATGGTGCTCTCCATCTTTGATAAGGGCTTTGTTTGGTCAATGGCCTTTTTTGAGAAAGGAAAACAAGTCTTGAAGGTCTGGGTTATGTTGTTTGTAGTGATAGTTTGGAGTTTGTGGATCGGGCATAATTTGGTCATTTTTGAAAATAAAGAAGTGGATTGGGATAACATTCTCTATGTTATCTTTATTCATTTGGCTAAAAGCTATCAACGTCAACTTGATGTTTAATGGAGCTGAATTACTTTCCTCTTCAGATGATTTGAAAAATCTTTCAGTGCTTCATAAGCCTTCTCGGACAGTGTCTATTTGGTCTGCGCCTCCCATAGGTTATCTAAAGTAGAATACGGACCGCTCGGTGCAAGGTTCAAGAGTTGCTATAGGCAAGGTTCTGCATAACGCTGAAAGGAATTTTTTATTCATTTTCTCAGGGCCTGTGGATGTTGATGATCCAAATACGATTGAAATTAAAGCAATTACGAAGGCACTTGAAATTACGATCCTGCGCAATGACTATCTAGATAGTCAATATGTTGTTGAATCTGATTCTAAAAATATGATTCATTGGTTGGTGTATCCTTCTCTGAATCATTGGAGTCTGGCTTCGGATTTCAATGCCATCTCTAATTGCTCTTCCTTGCTATCTTCAATTTCTTTTGCCATATTTTGAGAGAATTCGACATGGTGGCTGATTCCTTATCTAAGCAGGGTTGTGATCGAGATGTATTTTTTATCGCTTGGTTGAATGATTCATAATTATGTGCTTTGTTTTCTACCGATTGCGGTTGTGGGCTTGGCTTGCTTCTTGTGTGGTGTTTGGTTTGAGTCCTGCAGTTTCTTGGTTCTTCCTTGTTGGTTGTGGTTGCTTGCAGGAGTTGGAGCTTTGGTTTTGTTTCTTTAGGTTCTTGGCCAGTTGATTGCTTGCAGGTGTTGGTGCCCTCCAGGTGCAGCTTTGTGGTGGCAATGGTGTTGGGGATTTGTTGGTTTGGTCAGCCTACTTCTATATTTTGTCCCTGTTGGTTTTAGTTGGTTGTGGGGTGGCATGCTTTTTTTTTTTTTGAATGCTCTCGTTCGTCCTTCTCGAGTCTTAGCTTGCAGCATCTCAGTTGTTTTTGAGTTTTTATGGTATAAGTCTACTGGCTGTATTTTTAGATGGTTGTTTGGGATTTTCAGTTGCAGCTTTTGCTTGTTGTCGTGCCTTCTGTTAACATGTTGGGAGCTCTTCTTATTTTTATGTTTTTAATTGCTTCATTTGGTGCCTTTGTACTGTTTTGCCTTTTCTTTCGGGCAAGGATGGTCGAGAGAGTGGCTCTTCTGGGGTTTCCAGTCTGGTTTCTCGATTTTGTAGTTTTGTGTTTTGTTATTGCTGACTTTTGTGTTTGTAAGCACGATATTTATCTGCAATCAGTGAGATTATTAATAAAGTTAACGAGTTTTCTTTTATAAAAAATAAAATAAAAATGTCAACCTACTGTTTCTACTTTTTGGATATGCACTAGATAAACTCATAAATCTATGTAATAATCCATTTTAGGTAATTGTAGTCAATTTTATCCATACATGTTTGACTTAGTGGTTAAGAGTGTGATGGGATTGGATACCCATTCACCCGGGTTCAAGGCAGGACATTCGTAATGAAACGTCGTAAAACTTCGGGTTTTGGGTGAGTTGGTGGCTTGTTGGGTTGTTATTCGGGCTAGCATAGAGGCTAGCTGGAGTGAGACTCCTTTGATGATTTAGTACACAGGGCCGGACCCAATATGATCAACTTTGTCCATCATGGTCAAAATGGAAGCATGGAACAAAGAAACAAAACCCAATATTAAATTCTGGATACAACCCATCAACCACATCACTCTAACCTTTTTAAGCCCAATAATTTTAATTGTTTTCATAGACTAGTGTATATATATATTTTCATGCACGTAATTTTGCGTAAAATGATTCTCATGATAATTACGCATATATGGACAATATTGATTATTGTGTTTGTGACAACTAGTCAATTGACAACAAATTCATTCCAAATTGTACAATAATATCAAGATTATTTTTGCCATACTTGTTGCATGACAGCTCGTATATACCTTAGAGCCCACATGGGTCTCATTCTAAAGTCTCAAAAATATATATATATAAATGCAATTGGGGTTCTTTGTGATCACATCTCCATCTATAAAACCCAAAACCCTAAACCTAATTGCACAATTCCCCACAACTCAACAATCTCTCGTATTTCACAAGTTGTTAGTGTTAATTGAGCACTTGAGAGATATGACTTCAAAGGCTTTAGCATCAACCATTCTCCTCCTCTCCCTTAACATCCTATTCTTCACATTGGTCAGCCCCACCTATGTCCCATGCCCACCACCACCAACCCACAAACACCACTTTCCACCACCAGTTCCCAAGGCCAAGTGCCCTATAGATACCCTGAAACTGGGTGTTTGTGCAGATATTTTGGGGTTGGTTAAGGTTGTCATTGGATCTCCACCAGTGATGCCTTGCTGCAGTCTCATCCAGGGTATTGCTGACCTTGAAGCTGCTCTTTGTCTTTGCACTGCAATCAGGGCTAATGTTTTGGGTATCAACCTCAATGTTCCTGTTTCATTGAGCTTGATCCTCAATAACTGTGGCAAGAAGGTTCCCTCTGACTTCCAGTGTGCATAGAATCACTACTAGTCTATTTTTGATTTCTTTTTCTCCTTTTAGTGTGTGTGTGTGTGGATGTTTTTGAAGTTCGGAATTGTGTGTTTTGGAGGATGCTCCTCATTACCTCCTTTAATTTCGTACTCTCTAGATTATATTATATTCTTGTACCGATATGGATTTTATTTTCCTGAGATAATATTTTGATTTTGGACTATTGATTAAGGTTGAGGAACTTAATTGACTAAATTACGAATTGAAGAAAAAATTGAATGTAATTTGTAATTTTGTAGTAAAATCAACCAATCAATAGCAGATATTAGCATATCCTATCCAAAATCAACCAATCAATTGCAGATATTAGTACATCCTATCTATCCAAATCAAGCACACACCAAAAACACAAGCACATAGCACAGCAAATTATAGAACAAAAATATATTAAGGAACAAGAAAAACACATAGTTTACCTTGGTTCGAACTCAATCAGGGGCAAAATCAGTATCGAATATTAAGAGGGCGGAGCTTTGTGCTGGATCCCAATTTTTTTTTTTTTAGATTTTATATATTACACTTGTTAACATTAAGATAAAATTAAAATCATATTCATAAATTTGATAAAATGATTTGATTTCTCAAATTTCGATAATATTTCATTATAACTTCTTTGGGAATTCTATTAAAAAACTAAACAATTATTGATACACTCATCTCTTATTCGATTAAGCAATCACTACACAATTTTTATAGCTTAAAATATTCTCTCTACAATTGCAATTGTCACAAGTCAAGTCAAAAAGGGGCGGTAGGATTGGGGGAGGAGGACGACAAAAATAGGGTTTGGTAGAGATTAATCCCGGATTTGGATATTTAAGATTGTGCTTTATGGGATTTTATGCCACATATAAGTTTGGGCTTACCACGTTTAAAAATAGGTTATAATTAATTGAACTTTTGATATTAAAGGGGGGCATTTATTTAAAATTTTTAATAATTTATATAATTTTTTTTTAGGGTGGGGCAGCTGGGCCTAACCTTCATTGGTTCCACCCGTGTACTCATTAGGAGATCAAAAATGATAAAGATTTAGTGATTTTTATTCCAAAATTATATCAGTAATATATGTCATTCATTTATTGAGTGTGATTTTCAATAAGTTTTTTGCTGTAATGTCATGATATCCAATAAATGAATGTCACACGTTACTTTTTGAGATGAAAATCACTGTGATTTTTAACATTACTGATATGAGATTTACGTCAAGGAATAGTATGAGTTGCTATTTTGGTAAAAAAGATCATATATTTTCTTCCTCGCATAGTAAAAACGCTATACATTACTTTCTTTTAGCTAAGCTTGAGGGGCCACACCAGCACACCACCATTTCCTCTCCTCCCCGCCCACAGAAACAATAATACATTATGCAATACCATTCCCAAATCGTACGTACCACACACACACACAAATAGAGAGAGACAAAAATAAGCAAAGAAAAAATAGGAGACACTAAAGAAAGAAGGAAAAAATAGGACCAAGAATGAAGCAAGAAAACAAAAAGATAATACATAGAAATCTGTGAAACTCTTGCGAAGGTATTCCAGGAAACTTCACGGATGAGCATACTATCAATTTTATATTCTCTTATATATATATATATATATGTCCACGTCTTTAATTTCTCAATCATTTGATGGTTTTATTTTTCACTAACACACAACATATACCATAAACCACTCACAGGTTGCATGTACATTTTATCTTCTTCATTTTCTTCTTTTTTCATCTATATATAATCAAACAAATCAAATCCCATCAAAAACAACCCAAGGAAAAAGAAAAAAATACTTGTTTGGTGAAACCCAAAATGATTTTAGTAAAATCAACATGGGTTCATCAAAGGTTGCAGCATTGTTCTTCATCTACATGTTTTTTATGCTCATTTTATTGCCCTCAATTTATACTTGCATGTGGTCCTTGCACTCCAGACTCTCCTTCCGGAGGCGGTGAAGGTGGTGGAGGAGGAATTGTTCCAGGGCTTCCTCCACCTAGCTAGCTACTGGTCCAACAAAATGTCCAATTGATGCACTTTTCTTGGAGGTTTGGTGCATATTGGGATTGGAGATCCAATTAAGAATGTTTGTTGTCCAGTGATTGAAGGGTTGCTTGAGCTTGAAGCAGCTATTTGCCTTTGCACTGCTTTGAGGATTAAGTTGCTTAACCTTAATATATTCATTCCTCTTGCGCTTCGAGTCCTTATTACTCTTGTGAAAAAGAATCCTCCTAATTTTGTATTCCCTCCTCATTGAATGATCCATATGTGTGCTTCATTAATGTGTTAGTTTAACTAGAGATTGCTAAGTTAATTAGATGGTGTGTTAGGGTTTTGATTTTGTTGGTGACTTCGAATTAGGGTTTTGTGTGCTAGTTGTGTTTGGAACTTCAATAAGGATAGTGTAGTATACATTATTGCAATTCTTTAATTTTTGAAATTACACATATTTGTGATTGATTGCTCATCATCCGAGTCCTTATCCCTAAAGTACTTCGGGGTCGGTTACTTCATGAGAAAATCAACATCCTATTACATGTATTCATTTTTATCATTCATTTATTTCTTTAATCATACTTCATCGTTACATGCGTATTTGATGTAGCACGGATCGGAGATTGAAGAATAGTCACCACAGTTAATGTTATGTTATGGATTATTTTGCTGTCAATTATTTACCGTTTAGTCAAGTTAATTGTTTTAGTTTTGCGTGAACTACAGCCTTTATAAAAGGCATCCAAACGTCATTCTTGATTAGTATTCTGGTTTTATAAAAACTTCTCTCTTTGGTTGCGATCAAACTCTGGTGGACTCCAGGTTTTTGTTCTTAGGGATATATGTTTGTATTCCCTCTCGGTTTTGCGCTGCATCACTATTGAATCTAGATAATTTCTTACTACTTCAAGTCACTTCCTCTTAGGTCTTCCTCTTCCTACTAAAAAAGTCATGCAAGTTATGGACATACATGAGCTGAAGAAATGGAAGATAATATACATATATATATATATATATATATATATATATAGGGAAAGAATATTTAGTTTACTAGAAATGATGAAAGATGCGCATGCTGGTGACTCTATATATGAAGGATCCTGAAGATCCAAATATATTACAATTCATTAATTGCGAAATTATGTTCTTCTAATCTGCAATAATTTAGTATGATCCTCCTCCTCGCATGCACAAACATTCCAAGGCAACAGAAATTCTTCCACTTTAAATTATTTTTGGAATCTCAATGATTTGTTAAAAGTTATAAGTAATAAGACACACATTCTACAAATTAAGATCAAATTTATATCTTTACTTTATATATGCCATGTAATTTGAGATTAGTCTAGGTATATGTCAAAGAATTAGGGATCTAATATTTAATTATTTCTTTCTTTTAGATGGTTCACGGGACTCGGGAGAGCGATTAGCGGGGACCACCTACTAAAAATCTAGTAAATCTAAGTTCGGTGGGAGATTAAGAAAAATTAGTATATTATATATAAATGCCACCTGCTCAAGCTGCCGATATATGTGGGAGTTAGACCAGTGAAAGAAGAAAAGAATGGTTTACTAGAACAATAGCGTTAAACATAAATAAGCTAGTGACATCAGCGTGGTACCTACCAAAGAAGCTCCTCTGTGAGAGTAAATAAGTAACTGACGATGATAAATCAAAGGAATATAGTAAGGTAAAGCAAATGTAGAGAGGTAGTAGGTATGCAAAGGATGATGACGATGTAGTAAACAGAAGAAATATGCATGAACAAGGAAGGTCTGGTGCATAAGAGCTAAGGTTGAGGAAGGAAAGGATCGAAGATTTATCCAAGATCAAGTATGGAGGCTGATATTTAGGTTGTGTATTTTCTATATTTTTTGTTGTAGCAAGTCAAGGACTATTTATAGTAGCCCAAGGTTAACAGATTTGTGGTGATATGGGGTTAGTGATCGCCAAAGCAATGTTTATAGGTGTTAGAGCTGCACGGTCTTGCAGTGTCAGAGGACACCCAACCTCAACGATCATGAGAGGGTAATTTTTTGACATCTATGATCGGGTGTCAGAAGATATTCCTTTGGCAAAAATATCTTTGCCAGACATTATATTGAAAGGTTCTTCTAGACAGCTTGGTGCCTGATCGTCCTACATCCTTTAAGTATATAGGGCAGGTGGGTGATATAATAGGTTGAATTTGTCAATGTGAAGCCTTCATGTATGATGTAAATGCTAAGTAACTGTAAGGGTGAGACTCATACTTGGTACGGGTTGTTAGGGCGCCTAGAAGGGTCAGTCGCTGGAGACATGTCTTTACAGATATTTGTGAGTTTAAGTGTTACCTTAATTGAGCTGACTGAGTTCTAGCGAGTGAGTCAAATAGAGCTCGTGGACCTCTTTTTTGAGTAGGTCTTGCTGACGTGGCTTGACTAGCAAAGTGAGCCAGGACCCCTTTTGCCACTACAATATCCCAAGATTATAGATATCACATGATATCTCATACGTATGTGATATAGTTATTCCAGTGTGTTTGTACAATTTCATAAGATATTATATTATTATAACATAATGAAATAACTTATTTCATTGTTATAACACAATAGAATAAACAGTGGCATTGTATAAGTCTGAGATACATATCATTTTCCTCACTAGAATCCCCGTTTGATTGTGTAATTAAACATATAATTCAGAGTTTTAATTATATCTTAATTGAAAAATAACAATTACAGACCTAAAATGGTGGCAATTATGACTTAATCTAAATCTTTTATTCTTAATAAATAAATAATGGAACAGAAGGGACTACAATTACTCCAAAAATCATGTTAAATCGTGTATTTTTTTCTTCCTCCAAATAGTATATTAAGATTTAAGAATTGAGATTTAGTATTTAGTTTTTAGGATTTAAAATTTAGTATTCAAGTCTCATAGGATTTTTCCATTATCACAATTTGTGAGATGGCCTTGCTCAGTCCGGTGTGTATAAATGTCACCCTGCGTTATCTTCCAGCACTAGGTCTTGATCTAGATCTTAACTAATCCATAGGGGTTGCGGAGTGTTCCATGTGGTCTTGGATTTACCAATTAATTGTCAAGTGGATAGCAACGCGGGTTTCACATTATCGAAAATTTTTTAGAATTTAGTGTTTCGAGTTTAAGTTTTCTTATTTAGGGTTGGGAAATTAACAGGGCATATTACAACTGGTTAATTTTTGTGTTGCAGACACGACCCAAACAGCTACATTTTCAAGTATTTGAATCTTGCAAAATTATTTTCCGTCATGAGAATGTAAGTTAAACAAATCCATCATGAATCGACTGACATTTATAAATCACATACATTATATAGAGAATTGAACATCATATTTTAACAAATTTCGATGGACAGCATGATTAATCTCTTGAAAACAAACTAAATAAAAATCAGGTAGTAACCAATAAAACATGGCATCTCTGCCTTTTAGTATCTTTCTGACATCGCACTGGCAATGGTCTAATAATTGATACATGGCCTCTCTTCGTATCTTGCTCTTTTTTGGTTCCTTCCATGTGAAGTTGCTTCCTTATTTACCAAATTCAAAGTCACGGACTGGATTACTGTTTGGAGGTAGTTATGGTGGAAAGTTGAAAATGACATGCCCAAAAAATAAACTATGAAGAGTAGAATAGAATTAAAGGTAATGACTAGTACACCACTGTTAATTCCCTAGTATTCCAAGGAATAAACGACATCATAGAATCATACTAATGTGTACAATGTTGATATGAGGATTGTTGAGAAAAGACTAAAAGTTGTTTAGTGGTTTGAGTTTGGATTTGAACTTGAGAAAGCCGACACTTTGGGACTTAGGATAGTTAAATTTGGACAAAAGAGTTAATTAATATGTTTATTAATAGTGATATCCGAGCGAGTTAGTTTGCCTTAAATGTGGGTTGTACATGTGTGACTCATGGTTTCACTTGGTGGGTAGCCTACAAATCAGGGATAGATTTATATATTGAAAAAAGTCTCGCATCGATAAAAAAAAGATTTGACGGATAATATATAAGTTCATCGGTATCCTTGATTGACTGATCTATCTACATTGAAGGTACGTTTCTCCAAAAATCGAGACACATTAGGGTTAGCTACTCTATATATGGAACAAAACTTTAAAATAGCAAAAGGAATTTTTCACCAATGGAAAAAAAAGAAAAAGACTCATTGTCACTCTTACACTCAAATAAGACTATAAAGTGGGGAACTACAAGCAGTCACCCATTACATCACATGAGTAATTCAACAGCAAACTTAACATAAACATCCAATTAAAGTTGCACAAAACAACAATAATAGATAATCAAGGTCTAGTACAAAATGAATTTATTTAAGTAATTCATATATATATATATATATATATATATATATGATCTCTTTAATTTGGGCACTGGAAGCCTCGTGGAACGTTCTGTCCACAGAAATTAAGAAGCAAGCTCAATGAAAGTGGGATATTAAGGTTGATGCCCAAAATATTAGCTCTGATGGCAATGCAAAGGCAAAGAGCTGCTTCAAGATCAACAAGGTTTCCGATAAGGCTGCAGCATGGAGTCCTTGGAGGTGTACCAATGGTGATGCCAAGCAATGGAGCAAGAACATTAGCGCACACGCCTAGCTTAAGTGCATCAACAGGGCATCTATTACGAGAGGAAGATGGGTTTGGGCTTGGATTCGGTGTTGGATTGGGCCTTGGTCTGGGGGAAGGACAAATGCCACATGAGCCTGAGCCTGAGCCTGAGTTGGAGCCAACTACGAGGGTGAAGAAGAGAAGGTTGAATACTAGAAAGAGAGCAAGTGATGCTGAGCTCTTGGAACCCATGTCTCTCTCTCTAGATCTCTCTGTTAAACCCTAATTTGCTTGTTTGGAGTGTGGAGAGAGTAGTAATATTTGTGAGGATGAATTGGTGATGGGAAAGATGGGGTGGGTTTTATAGGGTTCAAGGAGGGGTCAGTCGGTTGGGGTAGGTATTGTTAAAAATATTAAAAAATGAGACCCAAGTTGTAAAACTAATGCATGGACCCATGTGGGGTCTTTGGGATCATTAGCTGGCAAACATGAAGATCAACATCTTCTGCATCAAAAGCATATATATATATATAGAGAGAGAGAGAGAGAGAGAGAGAGAGAGACTATTGCATCATTTCCCTAGTATTAAGCCAACACTTCTCCTCAAATTCCATCACGTCTGGAGTCAAAAGTTGTGGCGTAAAATTATATTCAATATCTTATAAGGATTTTGACATTTTGTGAGAAGAAAGAAATTGTGTGCATTGGTCCATCTAAATCCAAGTATTTATCGCAAAAATCAAATTAGTAGTACGAAGGTCGAGACTTCATCCCCTCTTGCCCATTTCGTAGTGGATGTTACTCGACTTAGATTGGATTATCACGGGTAACCCTAGAACCTACCGTGGGCTCCACTTTGCATGAATTCTGCATTCAGACAAAAAAATAATTTCCATGTATGAATATAGTCATATTTGTTAAATAATTTGGGTTGGAGCATTATTATTATTATTATATAGATAATCTAACACTTTATCACACGTGTGTAGACGGAACAATTTACTAAATTTTTTGTTGGATTAGAACGTTTCACATTATTTATTTATACGTATTTTAACACTTCATGTTATCTAAATTAATTAACTTTTATGATTAAGTCCACAATTAATAATTGGATGGTGGATCATTTAATTTTTTGCTAAACGGGGGACGCACTGCTTATGGACGAGCTCACACGACAATATGCATGCTAAGCAAAAGTTCACGCAGATTGATTAAAAGTTGTTAACTACCATTTGTAATTTTATTTGAACAACCGAAAGTTGTTTTAGCAAATTACCTAAATTAATAAACCAAAAGGTAATCTTTTCACTAATTTTATCATCACTAATCTTTTGACTTCCAATTACTGCCTCCCGTCTTTTCTCACGTGTGGGCCGTTTTGAAGTCTTCAAGCCATATCTCCTTTGTTTTCATTGGGCCTACATGAAACGTTGGAGCCTAGCAAAGTGCTTCTCTTCTGGCCCACCTTCTTCTATAGGCAAATTAGCAATCGGAGAAACTTTAGCCACCAAGCCCACAACGAAAATAGAATTCCTATTCTCTCTTTAGATTCCTTAGCTCGAGCCCCTTTTCATCACTTTTCCAATTAATATCCCTGAATATTATACCCGACAATTCTTCCGTCCCGTAAATATAGTACTACTTTTTTTAATATATCTGTCTTAAATTATAGTCTAAATCTACATTATTCACTAAATCTAAATCTAAATCTAAAGGATCAATGAGCAAATCAGTGTTATAAAACACTGGTCCTAACTGGTACATCAAAAAAAAATTAAAAAAAATGAAAAAGTACATAAATTTTCAGAATTTGGCATTGCAAATCCGTTGTTTTGGCTAGAACTGTCGTGCATCTTTTACGATAAGTTTGATTGTTGTTTCGAACAAAACATTTAGACGTTGGATCATCATATTAAATACTAAATATTTATTAATTTTTCAATTAAAAAAATTGATGCACTAATTACCTCTAGTATTTTTAACACTGGATATACTCCCAATTTGAATCTAAAAAAACACTCATTTATGACTTAGGAATACCGAGACTATATGCACTAATAAAACTTCTTACAAGGATTTCAAGAGACTAATCTTGTATTAAAAACACAAAAGAGCAAACACATAGAAATACATTATATTTAAACAAAATTTGTACTTATTTTTCTATTAAGCAATCCTGCTTAAAAAAAATACTCCAAACAGTCTAACCGTAATACATGCCCATCACAATAGTCAAAGTAATACATATGAGCATGTGGAACTTCTCTTCAACTTTAAGTGTCATTATATAGATTTTTTTTTTTTTTTTTTGCAAAGAAATCTGTAAATATTGTTCAAGAGTATAAAAAAAACTATTCAGTAAGAATCATTTATTTTTCTTCCGAATTCTAAATTAAATCATCTATTTTCTGTTTTATATATTCTTTATTCTTCCTTTTTATTTTATTCTTCCTTTTTTTTTTGCCCGCACTTTTTGTTTATTCGATCGGGTTTGTAATTGGACTGGATTCGATCTCGTTGTTGAAAAGCCCGAATCAGCACAAACCACAGCAGAGAATTTGTTAATGAAAGTTCCAAGTCGTAGATGTTTTGGGCCCAAATTGTGGTCCAAATAGTTAAGGGCAGCCCTATCCATTTTGATGTGGAGAGCGATGCTGTAGAATGATGTCCTATTACAAAAAAAAAAAAAAAAAAATCTCAGAGTGAAATACTGAGATGAGACTCACACATTAATGTTTTATATCAAAAATTATGTGGACCTTTGTTAGAGTGTCACATTGGGAAGATGTGGGAGATTTTGAGTTGTTTATAAATAAATAAACAATAAAGTTCACCTCAATCATTAACAAGATATTTTCTCTCGTTTAAGTGAATTGGGTTCAAGCTCACTTGCTAGACTTAAAGAGGAACAAAATAGTTCGAACCAGACATATCCTTAAGAATTCGACAACTCAAAACGAACAATATTATTAATGTGTAAGAGATATGAAAATTACAACTGATGAGTTGATTAAATCAAGAAGATTAAATGTTAGTCCAAGTTTTCTTGGAATGATGTAGTCCCGGTGTTGCTGTGTAAGCAAGAGTTGAGCCGCTTTACCGTCTAATTTTCTTTAATGGCAGCCAAGGGTGGAGGGATTTGGGGACGGGGGGCTGCACAAAGGTAAGGTTTGGTCAGACTTGTCCTCATACATCATCCGACACACATAGGTTCAGGTGGGAGGAAGATCCTAGCTATAACCAACCTTGCAATAGCAGCTGCAAGAGGAGCATCATATGCAAGAGCAATCCAAGTTCGCATACCCAGACAGAAAGTAAGTTCCCACTCACGACCCGCTAGAGTTTGAGTTAAATCGGGTGCGGGGTATGGGTTGAGTCAGGTGAAACAGGGTTGGGTCCAAAGTATAAACAAATATTCAATATCTACAATAATTACTAATTTGTACAATGTTACAAACTATAAAAATAAAATACAAACGCAATTATTTAGAAATAGTATGCACTGCACTAAGGTGCGCTGGGCGAGTGGGTATGATTAGGACTTGGGTAGTATTATTAGGCCTGGTTGGATCTTATTTGTGTTACTTATATTAGTATAAACAACGTCATTTTACGTGTGGTCGGGTTTAATCAAATATTATACTTGACCCGTAAGTCAAATTAAATGAGTTACATATTATCACTCATATATGAATTGAACTGAACTTCACAGATATAGGTTGAGTTGAGTCGGGCCCTCCCCCGCCTCATTTTTTTTACAAAAAAATTAATGTACAAATAATGTATTAATAAATTAAAGTCCAGTTGTCCCTCCTAGTCCAAATAACTGGAGTAAGTTCAAGTTCACATCTTCTAAGTCAAGCCTTGTGCTATTTCGTTTTGTTATGTTCATTTATGTTTAATATTTTATGTAAATTTTTGCAGATGCATGACATGGATCAATATCATGTAAAGAGTAGTGTTGAAATGGATCGTGCGTAAATTTTTGCATTCAGTGATATTTTCATTTTAATTTTGATATAATCAATAAGAAATTACGTAATTTTTTTGATAAATAAATAGCCCCAGAAAATCTTAAAGAAATTGTCCCCGAATCCTCGCCAACCTTTTGACCTCTCCTTATATATTTTTGGACTCCGACCATTGACACAAATGGAGACCGAAGGAGGAAGGAGAGTCTCAGAATCAACAGACTTCGACATGGCCTTTCATAAAATGCCCAATGAAAGACAAACAAGGTAACCTCTTTTGGTCTTTCTTTTTTCATGAGTAGGAATATGCACAATAATAGAAAAATAAAACCAAACCTAGTCCGACTACTTATTTTCCAAATAAATCAACACTAACAAAAACAAACAAAAATTACTTTATCATGTTTCTTCATTTGGACAATATTAGTGCAGACTCCAAATACTGCAACTTCCCCCAACAGAGAAATCTAGCACCCCCTTCGGCTGGTAATTAACTTGTTTCATTGATTTTAATTAAAGCAAGATTATTTCGTGAACATTATACGATTCGTCAAACTTGTAACAATTCGCTTCTCATAATCACGGGAATGCCTAACTTATATTCTTAATTAGAAGCAACATATGGAATTCACATAATTCAAAGTAGCTCAAAGAATTAATTTTAAATCTTAAAAATCAAAAATCAAAAATTTCAAGGGGCTATCTCCACAATTGTCAATGTTTTTTTTTTTTTGATTTAATAGGATTAGCCTCAGGAGTATATAGATAAAAAACCCTCACTAGGCGGAGGAAAACCGAACAAGATTATCCAATAAAATTGTCAATGTTGGGTATCGTTATACGTAGATATTCACAAAATATGGGTAATGAACAAAAAAATAAAAATTAGCGCTCGCAATTTTCTTCTCCTCAGTCCAAAACTTTCGTCCTGCACGTCCGATTGGACTCGGAGTGGGTTGCCAGCCCCGCATGGTCAGGTACCCCTATATGTGTCTTAAGCGTGAAATCTAAATTGACAGTAGGAAACATGAGTTTTTGAAGAAAAAAATGCAGCCCTAGCCCTAGGGGCGTACAAGAATTTAGATAAAGTTTAGCGGGGGTCTGAATTTTTGGATTATTTATTAGTTATGTTTTCAAAAGTACTAAAAATAATATTAAAAATAAAAAGTTTATGTGATAACGATAAATATAATAGTTTGAAAATTAATAACATTAAAAATATATTTCTTCATGTACCCAACTAATATGTCATTGATTGCTTATTCAAATTCAAGTGATTCTTAAGAAATTTCACAATAGAAAATGCTCGCTTTGATGTACCAATTGACTGGTAGAATCAATATTAATCTTAGGAGTCAATAAATTAATGTGTATACATTATGTCTTCTAGTATCAATCATTGGTCGAGCAAGATCACTGATTTCTTTTAATTTTGAGAAATCAATGTTAGAATGCACATCAATAATAAAATGTATCAAGTTTGTCAAAGTATGCTAATGTGGGCAAAGTTTGGGTTGACCAAAGTATATTAGGGTGGGAAAATGTTCGGATTCAGACTAGACAAAATAGGGCAAAGGTAAAAATAAAAAATACCACAAAAAAAATAATAATTTGAGGGTCCTCTTTGTGTCCACCCGTGCCTAGCAGTCCCATCACAATGGAAGAGCAAAGCCACAAACGCTGCCGATCCATTTGTCGTAAAAGAAATTGCCCAGCACCAAAGAGTAGAAATGTAGAATAAGAGGGTGGACGGTTTGGCTAGGAGAGGCGGTTTTTTACCCACTGGACTATCCTCTTATATGTCTTAAAAGTGAACTTCAAACTTAACCGTACAAAATTTAATTTTTGAAACAAATGCAGTGGCCATATTTCTCATCTTGTATGCGCAATTAAGGCTGTTGACGAGCCAAGCTATTTGGGCTCGAGCTCA
The DNA here is from genome assembly GCA_963580455.1 of Euonymus europaeus. Taxonomy (NCBI): domain Eukaryota; kingdom Viridiplantae; phylum Streptophyta; class Magnoliopsida; order Celastrales; family Celastraceae; genus Euonymus; species Euonymus europaeus. The sequence continues at coordinate 6,102,818 of OY756957.1, read as the reverse complement.
ATAAGGCTCGGCTTAAGTTTGTTATGGTTCGAGCTCGAATCCGAGATTCACACTATTCGATTCATAAATTAGCAAGCCGGTTCATTAAGGATAATAATATAATTACATATAATACAATTATAAATACATTTTTACATTTATTTTTTAAAAAATAGGCAAAAAAAATTTACTAGCCAAGCTCGGGCTCACGAATACTAAAACGAGCCAAGCTCAAACAGCTCATATTAAGCCCGAGCCCGAGCTTTATCTGCAGAGCCGAGCCTAGCTTGAACATTTAGAAGTTATGCTCGGCTCGGTTCACGAACACTGCTATGCGCAATGCATCCCCTCAGCACAAGAAGTGCAGTGCCCTCAACTTTTGTCATGTCAGCGCAAAACTTACGTCCCGCTCGTGCATTAGGACTCAGCTAGAGCTGTCAGTATTACTTGAAGAATCTATTTTGATGTGCGTAAGCAAACAAGGATCGAGCATAAGCCTAAAGGCTTTGATACCGTGAAAGAAAACATTATTGAAAAAATAAATAATAAATGTGTTGATACAATATCCGGTTATCAAAAGATTGGTTATGTTTCAGTCTCCATCCTCGGACAGATTTTGAACAATTCGATTAGGCAATCTACCTATGTGGTATGTTTCGCATTAATTCCATTTGATGTGGCCTATATTTTGATGATCAAATATTTTTCATATTTATCAAATAATAAATAATAAAATAGAGAGATAAAATGATTTCAATCCTACATCCAATATCAAAGGCCCTCTAGGCCCATATATGTTTTTATTTCTTAAAATTGCACCGTTTGGTATAGAGGTTGTAAGAATCTAACATTAGTGTCACAAGTTATACACCGCTCGTCAAACCTAATAGAATATCAACGTTGACTTATAAGTTGGTGTATACCGCCCAAAAACTCCACCGCTCATCATGTGAGCTTTTTTAAAACCGCTTTACATGTTTTCCTCCATTATCCCTGATAAAAGTTTCTCTTATGGCCCCCTCCTTATTATTGGGCAATTCTTATAAACTGTTCCTATGATTGCTAGACAATTTTACTTTCATCATATGACTACTTAGGTATCGAGATTAATGTTCAATATGCATGAAACATTAACATTTCTCGTGTTATTTTAAAAAATTTCGTGGATAATTTTAAAATATGACGCATAGATTGTTATATTTATGTTAAATATTTTAGAAATTTCATTTTATTATAATTTTAAACTTACTTGTTATTTATTATTATTAAACTTCTTTAAATACCCTTATTGGTTTACAACTTAAAGTAGTTTATTTTGACAACTTGTACACTAGTTTATTTTACAAAAATGTTTTAGAACCCAACTTTTATTAATCCAAGTCTACATGGCACTCCATGTTGGTGTGCCATGTTGGACTTTTTTAAAAATCTATTTTTATTTATCTTTTTCATAAACGAAATTTTAAAACGTTTTATCTCTCAAAATACATGTTATATTTTTTTAAAAATTACATATTCGAACTCAGCGCGTAAAAATATTTCTAATAAGACCCATTGTCGATAGTTTTTATCGCGTTTTTTCAATTACATTATTTTTAAAAATAATTTAATTCATATATATGATGTGTAAAGTGTTTATTCAAGCTGAAATTTTATTATATTATGATAGTAGAATATATGTATTCATTATTTTTTTGCCTTTTTATTGAAATTACGTTGAGTATCTAAACCCGTTATAGTATAATAGTTAAGACCCTAAGGTTTAACACTTGAGACATTTATGATTTTGTAGTGAATCCGTTGAGATTTAGTGAATATGAGTATTTTAAGTTACAAAATGGAAATCCGATACATGAGCTCGTTAGGGTTTAGCGGATCCGTTCCCCTTGGGTTTTATAACACTTATTGTTTAGGTTACAGCATGAAAATCCGATACACGATCCCGTTAGGGTTTAGCGAATCCATTCCTCTTAGGGTTTAACACTTATTGTTTAGGTTAGAGTATGAAAATCTGATATACGACCTCATATCGGTACTCATAAATAAATACTAGAACCTACGTAACTCACATATTAGTACAAAAAAAACAATGTAATTAAAAATAATGTAATTAAAAACAATATACTTAAGAATGAGTGATTAAAACCTATCGATGATAGATCTTGTTGGATAGATCTTTACTTACTGATTATGAATACGTAATTTTTTTTTAAAATCTAATATGTACTTTAAGAGATAAAGTGTTTTAAAATTTTGTTTAAGAAAAAAAAATGCGCTGTGAATTTTTTAAATGATATATTTTATTTTTTAAAATTTTAATTTTCCATATCATTTGCTTACAAAGCATGCCATGTAGACTTGGGTTAAACTTGGGCTACATAAACTTGGGTTATTTAGCATTACTCTTTATTTTAACAGCTTATACATCAGCTTATAATCTCTGAGCCAACCTCTGTACCAAACTGAGCAATTGTAATTATAGAGTCCCTATTTATATGGAGAAATACAAAACATGATAAGTAAATCTATCACATTCGGATACGAGATTACATGTCATAATATGTCTTGTTCACAGTGACATAACTAAGTCTTGACCCCGAATGTACTTTAAGATTGGGGCCCTCATAAAAAAAAAGTTTAAATGAGTTAATTTTTTGATTTTAAGTTGTAATGAGGTGATTATTATTGGACAAATTTTTATCTAAATGAAGACTAAATATATTTGAAATTATTGTAATATTATTAATATTTTAGAAATAGCATCTCCTAAAAATTTAGAAGCCCTGGACGATCGTCTGTCTGGACCTATCCTAGGGACGTCTATGCTTGTCCAATTCGCCACTTTAATCAATCAAGCTAAACAACAACATAACGTATCAGATGTCACTTTGGCCAAAAATAGAAATATATCTCCTGACAATTATTATTACAAGGTCATGAGGTTCCGCGTTCCCCCACTATAAAATGGCAACACTTTGTCTGGATATTGTACGACATCACATATGATATAGCCTCTCTAAACCAAATACACAAATTTATTTTTCTTAAAAAAAACACAGGTTTCATTACCAGACAAATGAGTCTCCCCCAACCACAAGGGAAGACCCTCCCAGATGCTTGGGACTACAGGGGCCGCCCAGCCGACCGCTCCAAAACCGGTGGCTGGACGGCCGCAGCCATGATGATAGGTACTTTAATTCCTTCAATTTTCAATCTCTCCTGTAATATTTATACATTTATAAGAAAATTCAGTCCAAAAAGATCGTCTATTGAAAAAAAAATGTTTGATCTTAATTTATAAAATATTTTGCTTCTGCTCAACTTTTTGATGTGAGATATCGTATTTTAACACTCCCCGTACTTGTGAGTTTATTTATGTGATGCCTAACAAGTAGATTATAAGAGTTATGGTTCATGTACACATTTTTTGGTTGATTTATGGGAGGACATATGAAAGGCAAAAAAGTGACCTAAACAAGAAAGGTAGTTGACTCGGATATCGTAGTTGACTCTGATGAAAGAATTATCTACAAAGGTGTAAGATCTCAGTTTATAAAACAATTTTCTTTTCCTACCATGTGAAACATTTTATCTTTAATGCATATGAATCACATATAAACTTGAAAAAAAGCGTTGTCTTTTATGAAGCAGTCTATTTTCAGGAGGGGAGGCCTGTGAAAGATTAACAACACTAGGCATTGGTGTTGACTTGGTGACCTATTTGACTGCCACTATGCATTTGGGGAATGCTACTTCTGCCAAGACAGTCACTAACTTCATGGGTGCCTCCTTCATGCTCTGTTTGCTCGGAGGTTTCGTCGCGGACACCTTCTTCGGAAGGTCTGTGATTCTTCAACTCCTCCTCCTCCTTCTTTACTTCTGTATTTTCTTCAATCATCAATCCTCTCAAAACCCTTGTCTTCTTTTCTAATGCTTTACCAGGTATCTTACCATCGTTATCTTCGCAATTATTCAAGCAACGGTAATTGACATCTTTCAGTGACAAATACTTTCCCCTGTTTTTATTATCTTTTGATGAGTTCTTGGTGAACAGGGTGTTATAATCTTCACAATCTCAACAACAATTCCAAGCCTAAGGCCACCAAAATGCGACTACCCTGACGAATCTTGTATTCCAGCAAGTGGAACACAACTCATGGTCCTCTACTTAGGTCTCTATGTCACGGCCCTAGGCAGCGGAGGAGTAAAATCAAGCGTATCCGGGTTCGGGTCGGACCAATTTGACGATTCAAACAAAGAAGAGAGGCTTCAAATGACCAAATTCTTCAATTGGTTCTTCTTCTTCATAAACATTGGATCACTCGGGGCGGTCACTTTTGTTGTGTACATACAAGACCGTTTGGGCAGAGAATGGGGTTATGGAATATGTGCTTGTTTCATTGTGATTAATTTGATTGTTTTCTTGTTGGGTACAAAACGGTACCGGTTCAAGAAATTGGTGGGTAGCCCGTTAACCCAGATTGCTGCGGTGTTTGTGGCGGCTTGGAAGAAACGGCGGTTGGAGCCGCCGTCGCTTCTTTTTAACATCGATGACCCTGAGATTGAAGAAGACAACAAGAGGAAGCAGAAGTTGCCACACAGCAGAAAATTCCGGTTAGTATTTTCTGTTGAATGTCTATTAACTGCAATAACTGTTTCTCAAATTCTTCATTTCCAACTATTTTAAGACAACAACACACCTTCGAGCATTAGTATTAGATTCTTTATTCTAATGTCTATGGCATTAAAATATTGTTTATTCCTTTTTTGGGTATTGTTTATACTACATTCGTCCCTAATAGTTTCATTTTCTATTTTTGTTTGTCCCAAATTATAATACATTTTGACTTGATTATTAATCTATCATCATTTATCGTGTATCGTTATTAACAAATGACAATAAATTCTAGTAATAATAAGATCACAAGTAGTGGTCCAAAAGGAAAAAAATTATTCCGATTCAATCTATTTTTCAAAATCAGTAAACTTAAAACAGAGAATGTCATTAATATGAATGGGCTAAAATTTCATATATTATAAAAGAGGAGCTCGACAGGTCTCTATCTGTTCCTTTGTTGGGTCTGACATAACCCAATCACAAAGTGGAATGAGTTACGAATTAGGGCCCGTTTGTTACGTGTTTCCACAGCTTTATACTGTGATATGCATAAAATATTATGTCAACTAAACGGTACATTTTATTGACAGTTTAAAGTTATGGTCTACACAGCTTTAAGCTGTCCATAATGAAATGATGTGTTGTCATCTCATTTCTTTTCATAGCTTAAAGCTTTGGTGTCCATAATAGCTTTCAATTACTTTTTATTGTAATTTTATTTAAAAAATCAATCCAACAAAAAAATGAAACAAATACCTCACATCATTTTATACAATTTAAAGTTGTGGACCTCATAGTTTTTTACACAACATTTTTCATAACTTTAAGCACAATATTTTTAACAATTTAAAGTTGTGAAATATAATTGTGAAACAAACGGATCCTTATTATCTCACATCGGTATATAGATTCGATGTGTATATGAGAATCGATAAACCCAAAACAAACAATAACATTTAAGTGACCGGTCATAATTTCTGATAGAGTCGTTAATTTTGTGTTCCAGGTACTTGGACAAGGCAGCAATTGAGGACCCAGAAACAAATGTTACAGACAAGTGGAATCTAGCAACCCTAACGAACGTTGAGGAAGTGAAAATGGTGATCCAAATGTTACCAATTTGGGCCACAACGATAATGTTCTGGACAGTCTATGCGCAAATGACAACATTTCCAGTGTCACAAGCGTCCACCATGGACCGTCGTATGGGGCCATCGTTCCAAATCCCGGCGGCCTCTCTGCCAATGTTCCTCGTTGGCAGCATTATCTTAACCGTCCTCGTTTACGATAGAACCATAATTCCAATTGTAAGAAAAATCCTCAAGTGTCCACAAGGTTTGACTCCATTGCAGCAAATTGGGGTTGGTTTAGTGTTGTCAATTTTGGCAATGGTTGCAGCTGGCCTCACAGAATTGAAGAGATTGAGAGTCGCACGATCACATGGCTTGACCGACAATCCGACGGCTGAGATCCCATTAAGTGTGTTCTGGCTTGTCCCACAATTTTTCTTCGTGGGATCAGGTTCAGCATTTACATACACTGGGCAACTGGATTTTTTCCTAAGAGAGTGTCCGGAAGGGATGAAGACAATGAGCACAGGATTGTTTTTGAGTAGCATTTCAGTTGGGTTTTTCTTGAGCTCTTTGTTGGTGACAATAGTGCACAAATTGACTGGAAATAACAAGCCTTGGATAGCAGATAATCTTAACCAAGGCAGGCTCTATGATTTCTACTGGCTTTTGGCAATCTTGAGTGGCTTGAATGCGATATTATATCTGGTTTGTGCTAAATCGTATGTTTACAAATATAAGAGACTTGCTGAGGAGGGGATTGATTTGGAGGAATCTGAACTCTCTTCCCACTAATTAATGATTTTTATTTTACTTTCTTTTAGTCACAAAAAGATTTGACGTACGAAAATTTAATAATGTTTCAATTTCATCATCCAAGCTTCTCCGACATATTTCTTAGTCTTGCAAGCATTCAATTGGTTGATGTATCCTCGATAGGCAGATATAGCGTTAGTAGTAGGTTGTGCGATGTTAAGGCAGAGGTTGAACTCGAATTTTTCAGTCAAATGATATACTCTTCTCAAGCCGGTTATCACTATTTCATATCTCCTAAGAGCAAGTCAAACAATAAACTTTTTTATAAAATGTGATTGATTTTTGAATTTTATAAGAGAAATTAATTTAAAAAAATTAAAACCATGGTAGCCCTATTTTTTGTGCTCCCATGGTAGCCCAGGGTCCGTTTGGTGGAGTGAGTGGTAACTTATACACTCATTTTCTCCGCTCTTGAACTTATAAGCTCTATCCATTCAAGTCAACACGCACACCAAAAAATTTCTTTAATTTCCCTATTGCTCCTATTTCTCTCAAACATTTGTCATCGTGTCTCTCAAAATATATGCTAAATTTCGGGAAAAAATACATATATTCGAACTCAACGTGTAAACCACTTTCTAACAAGACTCATATTCGATAGTTTTTATTTTATTATTAAATTACTTTACATATCTATAGTAATAAATTGACAGTTTATACGTTACTAAAATTTACGTTCTGTCAAATACCACATAACTTATTTGACAGTTTATATGATATTAAAACTTACGTTCTACCAAACGGGCCCTTAATATCTTCAACAATTGAGTCACACGCCACCTTGTTTCCAAGGTTTAGAAAACCAGGCTTGTCGAAAAGTTCAATGAATCATCGACTTTGCATCTGGTCCAATTTAGTAAATATAAACTAGACATCGTGTGAAATGTGAATAGGCCCGATTCTTACTTGAATCGGACCGAGCAATTTAATTTGAAAAACTTATTTTTGGTAGGTTTTAAACTCATCTTTTTTTTCCCCACCTTTCGATCTGTTGTATTTATCAACCCATTTTTAATTTTATTTCTTTTTTCCTTCCCTTCCATTCCTGCAATTTTTTGTGATATGTGAAATTAAGTTGTATTGATAAATGCTAAATTGACCCCTTTTAATATTGTTAATTTGCATTTGTAAGTTGTAACTTTGAAAAGATATTATCCAAATTACCCTTTGTATTATCATTACATAATTACAAACCCTTCAAATGCATTGATTAGGGTGTGTTTTAGTTTTTAAGTTTGTTAGAGTTGTAATTTTAAAAACATTATAACTAAAAGATAATAATTAATTTTGATTCATTTTAAATAAAACTAACATCGTACAAGTGTGTCCTTTAAGCATTTGATATAGACATTTATATTAATTAGGCACTCATAAATTTTTTACACCAAACAACATGATAAGTTAGGTTGAAATTTAGTGTAGGATGGCAATAATATTGCTCCTAGTATAAATCAAGTTGAGTGCACTCTAAATTCATACGATTTGACTTTGGCGAGATATTCACCACTAGATCTATAGCCCAAGTGATTCTAATCAATTTTGATTATGCCAATGGTAACAACTAACCAGACCCACAAGAGGAATAGGGGTTTTTTTTTAAGTTTCCAATGAAAAGATGGATTTTTTAATCCAACAAGACGTTTGTGTGTTTTAAATCGTGTACACGCAAATGTCGGGTAAATACAACTTTTAGTCACCGAAATGTAGGTCATGTTTCATTTTGGTCATCGAATGATAAAACGTTTCAACTTAATCACTTAACTTTTCATTTTGTTCCAGTAAAGCCACTCGGTCAGATTTTCTCAAATCCGGGCAGCGAATTTGCTAATGTGGCAGGTTGACCTTAAAGTGATTCGTCCACGTGGAAATAAATGTTCACAAATATAACTAATAACAAATAATAAAGAAAATCATAATTTTTGTAAAACCCTAGCCTGTGTTCTTCCGTCCATTCTTTGTTTGCTCTCGCTCTCCTATTCTTTGCTCTCTCTCCTGTGTTCTTGGGATCTCAAAGATTTTACAGAGGACAACAAGCAGCAATTGGTTTTGATAGCCTTGCTTCAAGAAAACCCAGATGCCCATGGTGGTATTCGTGGTGGAGCAGGAGGAGGGGGATAAGGAGATGGTGGTGGGCTTGGTGGAGGTGCAAGTGGAGGAGGCGAATTCGGAGTTGGTGGAGGGGTTGGAAGAGGAGCTGGAGGAGTTGGTGGTGGAGGTGGTGTGGGTGGTGATTCTGGTCATAGTGGAGGTTTTGGAGCTGGTGGAGAGGTAGGTGGGGGATCGAGCCATGGAGGTGGATCTGGTGCAGGTGGTGGTATTGGGGGAGGGTCGGGTCTAGTCATGGGGGTGGATTTGGCGCAAGAGGGGGAGTATGAGGAGATGCTAGCGGAGGACTTGGAAGTGGTACAACTGTAGGTGGGGGTCATGGTGGAGGAATTGGGATCGAGATTGGCATTGGAGTCGATACCAGGTCCGGCACTGGCGAGCTGGAACTGGCAACGGTGGTGGCGGCCATTAAAAGTATAAAAAAATCGCTAAATGCAATCTGTGACATTAATCATGACTTTAGCTACTTCAATTGTGGATTTTATTGTTATTCAAGATAATTAATTATGTATCTTGAGAAATGTAATTTTAAAAATTGTAAAGTATTTTTATTATTTTTTATATTAAAAATTATATTTCCACGTCATCGGATCTAACGGTAATCTTAAGGTCAACTTGCCACATCAGCAAATTCGCTGCTCGGATTTGAGAAAACCTGACCGAGTGGCTTGACTGGAACAAAATGAAAAGTTAAGTGATTGAGTTGAAACGTTTTATCATTCGGTGACCAAAACGAAACATAACATATCTTTCGGTGACTAAAAGCTGTATTTACCCGCAAACAGTTAGCATATGAAAGTCTAAAGCAAATGAAGAGACCCATTTTTAGCACCTAAATGATGTACAAGAAACCATCATCTTTTAGGGCATCAAGCCCCCACTTTAATTGCCAAAATCTTAACGTTTCGGTTAGTGCTAAAAAGTACAAGACAGGACTTCTGGTTGCATATGTTGGCCTTGGGATAAAATTCATTTTAATTTATTTTTGCCGATTGAGTTACCTCTCGTTATTGAAAAATAACGTGTTAACGAGAATGTTTATAAATATTTGAATGAAATTGTTTATGAATTTATGCGAATATCGTTGCAGATTACTTTTCTTCTTTTTTTGGGCAATTGTAATGGTGTAAAGGTAATAGGCTAACAAAGTTAATGTGTTTTGCTGATGTGGTTGTATTGAAAAATGTGTTTTGTTGATATGGTTGTATTGAGATATGTATTTTGGTGATGTGAATGATGATATGGCTTGACTTTTTTTTAATAAAGGTGGGATCCAACCTTGATTTTGATGTAAATTTGATAGGGATAGTATGAAGGATATGAAAGTAATTGGGTTGGATAATAGTTTTGTATTGGGAGATGTGTTTTGCTGATGTGACAGTATTGAAAAATATGTGTTTTGTTGATGTGATTGTATTGAAAAATGTGTTTTGTTGATATGGTTGTATTGATATATGTATTTTGGTGATGTGAATGATGATGTGGCTTGACTTTTTTTAATAAAGGTGGGATCCAGCCTTGATTTTGATGTAAATTTGATGGGGATAGTATGAAGGATAGGAAAGTAATTGGGTTGAATAATGGTTTTGTATTGAGAGATGTATTTTGCTGATGTGGCAATATTGAAATATGTGTTATGCTGATTTGATTGTATTGAGAGTTGTGTTTTTGTGAGATAGATATGAAACCCAAAAATAAAATTGTTGGACCATTAAAAATTCAACAATTGGGGTTGCCCTTACAATACAGACATCACTACCATTCCACTTTAGACACCAAAATGACTAGGGCGAGTTCTGGCACTTGTCATTTCAGTGTATACCACGGGGAAATTTCTGAGCATATCATAACTCATCTATACATAGGCCGTCGGGCAGGCCGGATTGGGAACGGGCTGACACCGCTAGTTGAATAATCGAGGGGAAGAATCACTAATGCTGCTGCTGACAGGCTGTGATGCAGTGGTTCAATGCTCGACTTTGCGTACTGAGGGACCGGGCCGCCTTTGGGCCTAACAGGGCCACTTTACATCTGTATCTATATATTTGGCCTGGAAATTCAGTTTTAGATCCTCATTTCATTTGGACTTTAATAATCTCCTAGAAAATCTCCAACCACGTTCTTTCTACTTTGGCACTGAACCAATTGAACACACCAAACTGGAATTGACTAGTAATAAAGAGCTTCCAGGGTTAGGCTTTGGGGTTGAAGAAAGACCATGACTTCTGTGGAATTCGGTTTACTAGGTTCAAGGACCTATCTACTTGGTTGCTAAAATGACTAATCAAGAGACCTTCAAACCATACGATGCTAGCCTACCGCACACAATCCGACTGAAAAATATGTCTACTCTCCCCGGGACCATAAGTATCAAGAAAAGGCAAAGCAATGAGCCATTTATAAGCCACAATCAAAATGAAACAAAATATGATTTTATAAACTAATCGAGAATCCCATACAAGCATCTTTAATTCAAGCGATCTGCATAAATTCGATGCGTCTGTGATTAGGTGAAACGAGGGTCTTGACCACCGAGGATAGTCGAAACTCGCTCATCGTAGAAACAGTTGAGGGCAAACGTAAGAACCCAGATAATAATATGTAGCAAGTAGTACCCACCTTAATGTACATTTAGCCATAGCAGCATTGTTGCAGAATTAATTAGTGCGATTCCACTAGTACATACAATGGCTTGCCATTCAATCGCTCACGGCCCTGCAATATTAAGTACAATTAGTAACAGAGAAGTGCTCAGCAACATTCACAAAAGATGTCAACCAATAAAACTGGAAGCATGAGAAATGAGGGTATGAGAAAGAAGGAACTAGGGTAGCAATAACACACCTTTAAATCTGGTAATTCAATCACACAAGCACATTCAACTACTTCTGCTCCAGCACGTTCTATAAAAATCAAAAAAAATTATGTCAGATCGAACTATCGAAGCATCGTGATTTGAGTATAACTGTGTCAGATCACAACAAGATGATTTGAGCAATATTCACATCAACCAACATTTAAAAAATTTGAAGCTCGAACTTTGAAAAGAAATGAGTCGAGTGATAGCAACTCAAAACAATAAATAAACCAATAATAAGTCAGTCCTAGATTTGCTTTAGATGTTTGACATCTATCCGAACAAAATCATACGTAATTACCCAGTATATTCATAGCTGCACAGAGAGTGCCACCGGTAGCAATCAAATCATCGACCACCAAAGCATTTTCACCGGGTTTAACTGCTCCAACATGCATTTCAAGACAATCCATCCCATATTCCAATATGTATTCTTCAAAAATAACTTCACCTGACATTATACGGCAGCTATTACACAGAAAATCTTAATAGGCTTATAGTTTTTATATAAAACAGCCATAAAAAAAATATAACAGTATCAAAATTACATCAATCCATTTTAGCTTAATTAGAGCATAACATATGACAAAAACTATGGAGGTGACAAAAAGCATGTCGGCTAATTTATACAGAATAAGATGTGAAATTATAACGTAATTCATGAAATACATTCCAGAATGAATTTCAGCACCTCGGTCAAGGCATTGCTCCATCACTGCAAGACCAACTTTGCGAGTGCATAAGTCACAATCATATGTAGATAAAATGAACAGAGCATTGCGCCAAAGAATAGCAAAACTTTTACAACATTGACACATGTTTATTCTTTGAAGTACAGAAGCAATCACATTGCCATTAATATGAAATTATGAATATGTGAAGACAGGAAATACCAGGCAGCTTCTTTGGTTTTCTTAGGGGTACAAACTTTGCTCCAATTGCCAGAGCAATGGGAGGCCCAAAGATAAAGCCTCGAGCCTCTATTCCTGTATAATAAACCATGAACCTTATACTCAGCCAGCAACAAAGAAAAATAATGGAGGATAATGTATGTATGTATCATGATACAAGAAGCATATAACTTCCCAAGTTATCGACATATCGATTGGTTCACTGCTCAAAATAGAATGAAAATATGAAATTAATTAGAATTTTTTTATCAGGAAGATTAAAAGCAGCAACATAACCTCTCACATAGAAGTACGAGCATGGGGGAAAAAAAGACTAAAACTGACTCAGATGAGACCCTTTCAACTCATAACACGCACAAAGATAACGATGGTGATGTTAGCATGTGAAAGAAAGAAATCCTATTACTGAATGGCTTGCTAATAAAAGAACAACAATTGGCATTAACAAACTCTCATTTCCTTCTAAATCATTCACACGATATCCAAGTCTTCGGCTTTCCTCCTCCCTTTTTAGCATCTTCTACTCCAATGTTATCTATTTTATGCACCTATGAGCCAACATCTCTATGTTGTACATGTACAAACCATCTCAAACAAGACTATCATACAGCGAATATACTTGTGAAATAAATTGGGGCAGAAGTATAGCACATACAGGGCTCTATGCCCACGCAATAGTCTGCGGATAAATCTATATCAAGAGACTGAATGATGAGAAAATATTTATTAAAAAAGGTGAGTTCCTTCTTTACTTGCTTTCTCACAAATATAAAATCACTCACAGAAAACAATAATTTTTAGCTAAAGCAGGCATTCAAGCATATGAACAAGCTTAAGCAATTAAGGTCACCAATTAATGCTCTAACTTCTAATAAAGGCCTAAGCTTCCACAAACTTTTATCTTCTTTAAGAAGAAATGATCTACACAGTTATAGGCATATAATGGGGCTCAAAAATGTAATAGCATGTCAAATTCGATCCATTTAAGATCAATGGGCAAGATTTCAATTCCAGTGTAGTGGAGTGCAACAAATTTCCTTCGACTCTTCTGAAATAAAAAAAACTGTCCTTTGCAGATTATTAAATGACAACTTTTCAAATCAATAATGGCCAACCTTCATTCATGAGCATACTTTAATGGAGATACTCAAAACAAGTACAAAGTTCTCAAGAGACCAAAGAAGAAAATGTAGCACTCATGAGAACAAGAGCATGGACACTCATTGGACATGACTAAAGTTGAAGAAATGTTTCCTGAATCAAGTTTAATATGCCATATGATTGATACCAACCCTTTTTTTTATCAGTGATGGATGAAACTTGTTGAACTACTAAACTAACTGCATCGTAATTGGCCGGTTTTCTTGGCACATATAGAAACTGTACTTGGGGTTACGCTCCCAGGTGATAATGAAATACAAATGTAGTCAGCTCATCAATTTGTAAAATATTAGATACTTCTTGAGACAAATTTGAAAAATGTTAGCTTCCAAGAGAACCGTGACCTTCACTCACGTCTTCCACAACAACAAAAGGCTTAAACTTGTAAGCCACGCAAATGACAGTACATGGATACAACATACAAGGAGCAGTAATCACATTCAATGCAACGGCTCTATCCATAAAACCTGTTATGGGTTATCTAAAGAGCTCAAATTCAACCAATGCAATAGAATTTCAAACGGAGAAATGGAAAAAAGAAACTGGAGAGAGAGAACCATTGACGAAGAAAGCGTACAAACTACAAAGAGTCAAAGGTTAAACCCATCCAACAGTGATGAAATTAGAAAACCACGTAACAATGCAGACAAAACAAAAGAAAAAACAAAAAAATGGAGTTGAATCCAAGCTTGCATCATTGAAGTCCACCTTTAACAAGGTGGGCATCCATCACCAACTACCATACAGCCAAATCAGATTATAGCCAGAGCTGGAAAAAAATCGACAAAATCGAAACCGAATCAATTGATCGGTCTTTAAAAAAATATATATATATTTTCCACTAAAATCGAAACGATTTGGTCAAAATAGGTTAAAAATAGATCAATTAAAACCGGGCGTTGACACCACGTGCCCAACGCAGTCCCAAGAGAGAAAGAAAAAGAGAAAGTGGCGGCAGATGTGAGCAGTTCAAAGGAAGAAAAACAACACTTGAACAGGAGAGCAATCAATGGCGAACCCCACTAACAAAACCCATCAGTATTTAGTCAAACAAGAAATCAAAACATACAACACCTAAACCTATCAGTAAAAAACTTCCATACTCCATGATGTCCTTCAAAAAAAATTCAAAAAGGAAACCAGAAATTTATGCAATGCTCTCATTTTCCTTTGTAAGAATGGACCCCACCGCCATCACCACTTTCATCTTCATCCCTTAATCACCCTTACCGCCTTACGAAAAGGTCATCCAAAAGCTCAAAATCCAATCTTTATCGGACTAATTTTCTTATTTGCAAAGGAAAAAAAACAGTTCATCTTTAATTATTAACCTGCAACCACGGATATGTTGTTGCCTTTGTATCTCTCGACGAACAAATCAATCGTATCCCTGAATGCTTTGGGATCCAGCAACAGAGTCGTAATGTCTTGAAACATAATACCTGTCATTATAATCGGCAATAGCTTCAAAATTTTTGAAAGAATAATCTTCTTACTCACTTTAAATCAAAATCAAAGCAAAACTACAAAGAAAATTTCGAAAACCAGAGACTGAATGCTAGTTCACTTATACAGCTTCAATGATAAAAATTTGAAATTAAAATTTTAGGTAGCATCTGTAGTTTCGAGGATTTAAACGAGACCAACAAAAGCCACCTTGGACTGATACCTTAAATTTTCCACATACTCATTTCTCTTTCTAGAATTTTCTCAGCTACCAAACAGGAGTGATCAACTTGAAAAATAATTAATGGCCCAAGAAAACTAATCGCACGAAGAAGAAGAAGAAAAGGAGAAACCTGGCTTAGGAAAATTGGGGACAACACGAATCTTATTTTTAATGCCGTGAATGCGAGGATCCTTGTCCCTGTAAGCCGACATTGTGCCTCAATATGTCTACGTTCCGTAGATTAAACACAGAGACAAATCTTCCTGCGCGCCTCTCTACCTGCTCCGTCCCCCCTGGTTTGTGGGTGATTCGCTGATCGTCTCTTGTTCAACTAGAAGCGAAGTAATTCAAAGAAAAAAAGAAGATAAACGGGACAGAGACAGAGGGAAGACGGAGAGATAATGGGTATTTATATGTGTGCGTAAATTACTGTGGGTTTTTTATGGCGAAGTAAATGAGATCGAGAGCAATAGAGGACTCTCTAGCCTCTGCACAAGAAAACAAAATGGAAAGTCTTTTCTATGAGCAGTAAATGAGGAGGATAGAGGATCTCAAAAGGACAAAGGTCATTAAAGAACAAAAATTGGAATCACGAGGCCCCCTCCCCTCGTCTGTATCTCTACATTCACAACATTTTTCATTTTCAGCTGTTTTTCGCTTTCAGTCGGGCTTTGCAATTCGCCCTGTATTTCACCTAGCGTTCCGGCTCACTGCTCACCCTACGTAGGGGTGGCAATCTTTATCCGGTTTGAATAATCCAATTTATTCTATCGGAATACATCTCTAAAATTTGGGTCTAAAAGTAAAGGAATAAAAAAATGTTTGATTTAAAATCAACTCGAATGGAAAAATGTTATCCAATTATTCGAATTCGAACACAAAAATTTTGTTTGATTTGTTTTTTCGGACTCTAACTTGGATTAATTTATTATCCGGTTTACTTGACCGATAAGAAACGAACCTAAAACCCTTTTTTTTTCTCACCCCAAACCGTATATAGTTCACGGATTGGGTAGCAAAGCATAAAATTTCAATTTTATTTACATATTAATATATAGATATATTAAGTAATTGGTGAGGTAGATTTCATTTGGTATTTCATGTCTCTGTCGAAGTCTATCAAAGGTTGCTTTCAAATCTATACAATAAAATATTCTGTGGGCAACACTCATCACTTTCACAATTAACCACAATAATTATACTTGTTTGGCCTTTTGCATGAACCTATTACACCATTAATTTATAAGCTCTGCTTGTCATGCCAGCTTAACTCACAACCTCATTAAGGATTAGGTGAGTACATCATGGAGATTAACGTTATTTATTTGTTGTACTAAAATTTTATATTCCTGTCTTTTTGGAATATCAACAAAAGATGTCGTTTAGTAGGTGTAACGTATTAAAATTATAGCGGATTCTGCTGTAGTTTTTCTATTTCAAAGTTCGATTATCCCGATCGATCTACCGTTTATTGTCCTACTATTTTGTTAAGCAAGAAAAAAAACACTAAATCATGTAAGAAAAGAAGAAAAAATAAATACTCACGTCCACAATTTTTCACAAGAAACAAACTCACCCATTTCCCCTGTTTGGATTAGATTAGAGTTTGTTAGCTTATATGCTACATAGCTTATAAGCTCATTTTCATTGATTATCAATCACATCAATCACACACCAAAAAAATTCCCTCAATTTCTCTTTTTATCCCAGTTCTCTCACACATTTGTCATTTTATCTCTCAAAATATAGGTTAAATTTTGAAAAAAAATTACATATTCGAACTCAACTCAGAAAGTTCTTTCCAACAAAACTCATATTCAATAGTTTTTATTTCATTATTAAACTAATTTGCATATCCCTCATAATAAATTGACATCTTATATGCTATTAAAATTTACGCTCAACCAAATAGCACATAATTTATTTGAGAATATATACGCTAACTCATACGCTATCAAACCTATTCCGATTCAAAAAGAGATTTTTGGGACAAAAGCTTTGGATCCCTATCAAGCATAATGTAGACAAACGAACTATGGGCCCACAAGAACCCATTTGGGCCCCCCTTCCTGCTCTTCTCTCTCACACACACTTCCAATTTTCATTCATTATTTAATTGCGGCAGAGACGGGAAAGATATGCTCTTGGAGCTGGCAAACGAGAAGTCCAGGGTAGGACATGAGGAGCACATGCAAATCAACCATGCGTATCACGTGCCCACCTGGTATTTGTTTGTTTGTTTGTCCAACATGGCAGGTTTACTGAGGCACAGTTTTGTTGTTTTTGAATGAATTTCTCATTTAATTAATAGAAGGTGCTCAATCTCAATGACTTTTCTAGTCAATGTAGGTGTAGGGTAGGGTGCCCTAGAATAGAGGCTGAAGCATATAGATACACTTTTGGATTAGTGATTTATATAAATCTAGGGGAATTGGGTAGCATGCACCAATATCTTGTTGTCCCCACTTTTCCCATCCCCACCAACCAATTTCAAATGAACTAATCAATACATGCTGCCACTAGTATTGATTGGACTGTCAATTTGATTAATAATAATAATAATAAAAATTGTAACTTGTAATGCAATTCTCTGCATAAGTGGTTGTGGTGGAAATTATTACTTAAGTAATTAGGAAACAAGGAAACATGGCTTTTCAAAGAGAAACATAGAGGAATAGACTGATTACTGAACACTATAAATGGCGCAGATTACCCAAAACCAACTTGGCTTGTGTAGTATACAGTGGCGGATTCAGAAATTTTAATCATTCGGAGTCAGATATATTGAGGGTTGTACATAATTGACTAGGAGCTCAGTCCCCATTGAAATATCACAGGATCGGCCAGTGTATATATATTGCAAAACAAAATGAAGTTAATTAATTTGCACATTTGCTATCATCATCTCCCAGCCAGATAAGTCATGTCAAACTCAATTTGTTTGTATACAGCATATGATAGAAAGACTTATAATAATTAATAATAACTAGCAGAGCAACTCTATCATAAATTAATCACAAAAAGAAAGAAGAAGAAAGGAGAAGAAGAAAGGAGAAGTTATCTCTACAGGATAGAATTATTTCATGTTGTTTTCATTGAATCTTTTACCTTGAAAAAGTTGTTCATCTGAAATGGATGATGATGGAGATCAATGAAAAGATCAAAAGCTATCATGTGTAAAGGGCCTACCACTTAATTAAACAAGCATCACTAATGACTAAGAAGAAAAAACACTAGGCCAATTTTTCAAGCCAAGTCTTGGTGCATGAATATATGACATCTAGGTCTGTCTTAGAAAAACTTCATGGTGCCTGATTAATCATATATATATATATATAGGTCTACTTTTTGGGATTTATATAAATACCACTATTTTTTAAGTCCCTAAACCCCAAAATATTTAACAATTAAAGTTGATTAAACAACCCTAAATTTTAAACCCTAAAACCTTAACCCCAATATCTTAAATCCCTAAATCATAACCCGTAATTAAAGTTTAAAATAAGTCATTTGGCCAAATTTAGGGCCTTAAACATATATGTACATAAATAAATCTCAATGAAAACATTCTTACTCAAGAATTTGTGTGTGTGTATATATATGCCCAGTCACCCCAATCTACAGTTAGGGGTGGTCAAAAATCCATTTTGAGTCGGCTTCAGATTTGACAACATCAAGGTTTTATGAGAACATTCTTTAGTTTGAATTGAATTTCGATCCTACTTAATTAATCAAATTCAGATTTATTTAAATATGGATTTTCTTATTTATCCAAATGTCATTCTCCTTTTTGTGATGTAATATTGGATGACCTGACATATATTTTTTATTCTTAAAATGAAATTAAAATTAATTAAAACAATCCATATAACCTTAACATAAAGTATAAGACAACAAATAGTCCTATAGTTTAAACTACAAAATAAGTTAATAATGACACAACATTCATGTCGAGAAGAAACAAAAATCACAATAAATTAATAACATTAAATAATCTCAAGCTCCATCAATCAATTTTTATACGGTTTATATGTTCGAAAATTCGAGTCCATATCAAATTTTAAACCGAACAAGATTTTTATGTTAAACCCAAATTTCATGCATATAAGTTATATCAAAACTTGATTTAATACCAATCGGATAAATTCAATCATTCGAATCTGTCATAGTTTTGCTGGCCCTACCTACGGAAATTAGTAAACCTATATCATTCAATTATCATAGCTGTAAAAAATTAGTCTTTATCTTTGAAGGAAGTTAATGATGAAATGTGGACTATGATGATGATAATGGAATTCTAAACAATATCCATGAAGATATAGCCCCTAGATCCTTCAAGCATGTGTATTTGGAGTATCCAAAGACAACAAAATATAGTAAATAAAAAGCAATTGGTTTTTCTTGAAAAGGTCCATTTATGGAAAAGAAACTGCAAATTAACTTCTGACTAAAACTAGTTGGGTGGGTTTATCTATCCAATACTGGACTATGCCCAACTTTGGTTTGTATAGTACAGAGCTGATACCGGAATAAACCAGCTCGCTTTGAAAAAAATTCAGCATAGCCAAACATCAAACTGAGCTCTTTAAAGGGGCCATATTTTTGTGCTACCAGGAAAGCCGAATACCGGATTTTAGACTCGGTGAAGAAGATTTCACTTTCTGAGTTTAACGATCCTGTTTACGACCACCGCCGAACAAAAAAAAATCAACTAACATGCCGCAGAATTCTAGCATGCTGCGGTAATAATTTAGACAGGTAAGAAAGTGCATAATTCTCAAATCAGAGGACCTAGTTCAAAAGGCATTGGCTATATCAGTGTTGCAAATCAACAATTGGTTTATATCCTATAAAAGTTCATTAATTGGTTGGGTCCAAGTGTGATGGTAGGGTTTACCCAGTATGACTTGCGCGTCACGGCATCAGATTGTTGATGAAATAGCCTCTCCATACTGTTTCACTTCAAACCGAAGTATCATGAAAAATTTCTACGTCCGGTGTAATTGAGTCTTGATCGTTTGCTTCGCACAGGTGTGCACCAGTACCCTTTATCTGCCATCTTAGCTCTCATTTGCCGATACTCTCTCGATCTCAGAACTGCCTCCATGATATTTATATCTTCACGAATTTCGTGCCTGGAAAGAGAAGCCAAACCAGGCAATATCTCCTTCTGGAAATCTTTCATTCTTCTTCCTCTTCTCAACTTCATACTAAAATCCCTTGTTTCCTTTTCATTTACTTCAAAAAGCTTTGATGATACAGCATCGTCACCCGCGGTACTTTCTGTCAGCTTCAGAACCATTAACTCATAAGAATCGGAAGAATGCAGCGGCAGCTCCTCGTTATTTTCCATCTCATTGGATCCTGCTTGTTTACGAGGATCTAGGCAAGGTGAATTGTCCAAAGAGATTTGTAAAAGTGATTGGGCTGCTATTTCGATCAAACAATCAACTTCAGTAGAATCTTTGTTGTCACAGCTTTTATGTTTCAAGTCACCACTGTTAGAAGACCTTCTGTCATGCTCACTTGCTGGGGGTTCAACAACTTGAGATCCTAATCCGGTTCCCGAATACTGATTGAAACCAGAACTTTTTGAATTTACAGACAAAACCTCAGATTTCTCTGTCTTTGCACTGCTCCAATCATCATCAGAAAAACAGATGGACTTGCAGGAAGCAGAAGATTTGTCACCATTTCCATCTTGAAATGTCTTTTGGTTTTGATGAGAACCACCCAATGCGTCGTTAGCTTCTACATGACTGTTCACTGACCCTGCTTGTCTAGTAACAGCACACTTTTGAAGTTCTGATTTCAACCCAGCCTCTTCATTCTTATCATCACCACACTGGTAGTCAAGGTTTTCACAAAGACCTACCCAGTTCCTTGGCACAGTTGAATTAGAACCAGAAAGACACACTTCACTATCAATTTTATCATTTGATTTGGACTTTCTCTCCCAAATTTCTTCTCTCATAATTTCACTGCTGGAATCCATCAAGGCAAGATTGGCTGCATCATTTTCTTGAACTACAACCGAAGTTCCATATTCAACAACAGGGGAATTTGAGTAACAAGACAAGTTATCCAACTGAACTTTGCAAAGGTCCACATGACCTATTTCCCCCGAAGTAAAATCCTGCCTTCTGTTGAAAAGACTTTCCCTTAGGATATCCTTGTGATGTCCTTTAAATGCTGCAAAATGGAATAAATTTGGATCGTGTTAGGTAAACCACACAAAACCAATGCCTGGGTTACATGATACTAGAAGCTGAGAAGTACAAAAAAAGAGAGCCTATGAACATACAATGACAGGTGCATGTTTTAAGTCAAGAATAAGGCCAAGGACATACCATGAGCACAGTAAATATGCATATCAGTATATAAACTTCCCCTATTAAATTTATATAAAAAAATGTCTGCAGGCAAGCCTGTAATATTTGGCATGAATTTTTAGTATATATATGTATGCATAGATGTATGGTTTTCATACTGGGCCTGGATGATTGCATGTCAAACTCTCAATCGATTTCCCACCCATGAGCGTCGAGGAAACAAGAATGACTGCTGCCGTATAAACCTGGTTATAACTAGTCATGCAGAGGTAAATTACCAGTACCTTTATTGAAAGAGCTCCGATCATGAAAGTAGTCACTGTCATCTACCATGGAGCTAATCTCTCCAATCTCTGGATCTATGGCATCACTTTTTGAAATGGCAGGATCAGATATGACAGAAAACTTTGACTGAAGTCTGCCCATCAAAAACGGTGTTGGAGCAGTGCAGCCAGGAGAAGTTGCACGTTTCTTGTTGCAATTTGATATCATCTCAGTTGGTTCTCCCAAGTCAATGACATTTTGAGGGCCAGAATAAGTCTTTTTATCAAACAAAGTTCTCACTGCAATCCGTTTTCTCCTATTTTCATCTCCAAGGCTCAGGGAGAGCTCCAGTGACTCTGGATCTGAGCCATTACCATCAAAATGAGGACGCTTGAAATCCAAAATTTTACTAGAGTTATCCCAATAATTATAAATATTCTTTGGAAGATTGTTATCAACACAGCTTATAAAATCTTTGGCAGGCATTTGTAGATCAAGAGACCTCCATTGAATCCTCTCACATGCACCATGCCGCTGTTCTACAAACTCCTCTCCAGTAAATTGTGCAGAGCCCACCTGAAAAGCAAGTTGACTTCATCAATACTACAGAACTGCATGTCATCATTATCATTGAGTTCAATCACTAATAGAGGATAAATAAAATGAATCAAATCCAATGCCATGTCATTCACAAGTAGCATTTCTTCTGACGGCCATCATTGCTAAGTGAAACAACGTTAAAGGAAAATGCATAGAGTCAATATTAGGACTTTTATAGTGATGTTGCTTCTTGTTCCTTTTTATTGAACTCCACATGGCAAGTAACAAGATATTTGGATTTATGCCACTGTAGTATAAGACAACCTATAACCCTTAAAAAGTTACTGGAGTAGTACTTACCTTTGGCATGGATGAAAACCTTGTTTCTTTTTCGAAGGATTCATAATTTTTTGGAGGAGTAAGAGGTACTATAGATGACTGTCCCCTTGCATTATAGAAATAGTCTTTATCAAACTCTCTATAACCTTTATCCTGCATCAGTGCCTTCTGTATCTCATATAACCGATGGAGTTCATGGACCTGCAGTTTTTTAATCATTTGGATGATAGATTAGTAAATGGTATATAGAGTAAAGTAATGGTCTCCTTGTGGCTTGCATACAAACTTCTATCACAAGAAGCGTAACCTCATGATTGCAGTTCCACTAGAATAGCTAAAAGAACACAAGCTAACAAGTTATTCACAAATGTTTTAAGCTATACCTGATTCCTAAATAAAGCCTCCTGGTTGAGCATTTTCTGCTTTAAAACTTGTTTAGGTGACTGGGTACCCCTTTGCACACAGTTCAGGTCAAAATCTCCATGCACCAACATTTGGCCCTCCAGAAGTCAGATGTAATACCCTTCAGTAAATTATGAGCTGCAAATGTTTTTGACATTCTACTTTATTCTCCATGCTCACCAAGCTTCGATCAAAGGCAAAAAGAAGATAATTACGAACCTAGAAAATGCAACAATGCTCCAGTTCTTATTGGAAGGAAAAAAAGTTATGGTATAAACACTCACTTAGGAGCAATTAGCGAGCAATGAATGTGTGCTAATTACTAGAAGTACATAAAAATGCGAGCAACATGAACTTCCAAAACACAAAGTCAAAAAATAGAATGGTTTGACGACCAGATACAACAATTATCAAAAGGCAGCTCTCCTGCCGATCATCAATAACTCTGATCGTGCAACTCAGGTACCAATTATTTCTGTCTTTCAACCACGGTTCTCTATTATGTTAGTTCACCCTAGGTAGGTAAACGACGCCCGTTTACAAGAATCCCTTAATGTGCAAGGTTGGGGATATGCATGATATACGCAAACCTTGTCTCCACATAACATGTAGAGAGATTGTTTCCAGGAATGAAACCTATGACCTCTAGGTTACACCCATGCAACTTTACCACAAGACACATGTTTGTCTGCAGAAGTTCGGTGCACAGGAGTTGTTTAACTAGCTTAGTTAATCTTATCTCAAAAAATGAAAGCGGAGAGTAATTCCATGTTAAAATTTATATTATTTACCATACAATTTGAACAACTAAGGTCTAAGAGAAAATTTGTTTAAGGGAAAGAAAATTTGTCTAAGCATATGTATGAGATTTTCTTCAATGATTGTATGATAGGCACCAAAATGGCCTCACAAAGCCATAATTTGTGATAAGTGAACTCTCAGAAACAGATAAAAGGGATACAATCATGTATATTCAACTCTTCCCACAAGGGCATTAAAAATCTATAGAAATGGTCAGAAAGAATGCAAAAAATCCCAACGACATAGACAAATATGTTTTCTTGTTGATTATTTACAATGGAGTGAAATGTGGCCACTTGAACAAACTAAGTCACAACGGGATACTACCAAATTGAATTACGACTTGAATACCACATTGAAGGAAATTATTCAATAATATGTTCTGTGCAGCAATGCTGAATAGCTCAACATGAAAACACCAAAAGATATATCCTGATTTTCAATTGTACCTTCCTTCCCCACAGTGCAGAGGAAATCTTAGCACAGTC
This sequence comes from Euonymus europaeus, assembly GCA_963580455.1. Taxonomy (NCBI): domain Eukaryota; kingdom Viridiplantae; phylum Streptophyta; class Magnoliopsida; order Celastrales; family Celastraceae; genus Euonymus; species Euonymus europaeus. Next base: position 6,078,465 of record OY756957.1, on the reverse strand, counting down.
TTCCCAGAGAGGATTGCAAGTTTGCAACTACAGGAACCACATATACAATGTACACAATACGGTTCCAAATCCTATTCTATCCATACTAACGAAAATTAAGAGAAAGGGACGAAAATTGAACCCACGAACCTCATAACAACCAATATCACAAGTTGAATAATAGAGATGCTGTGACATTAATCAAACTGAATATCGGCTCTCCCACAACAGACGAGTGAAAGGCACAATTTTCAACGCATAAAGCTCACAATATATAGTATGTTGACGAACAAAAAAACACAAAACAAAAAACCCAGACAGAGTTAGAGGAGTGTGTACCAGGGAGTCCCAAAATTTTCCACTGGAAAACCCTGACTTTTCTATACGATCAAATCCACTGTTTGTAAGAGCAAAAGATTCGTCAACGCAAGAACAGAGAGAGAAGATACGCTAGAAAAACCTAAACGAGAGAGAATCAGATCACAATTCACAACGCAGGTGGTCATTGTTGGGAAAGAGAGAGAGAAAACATAATCTCTCTCTCTGACAGTTTCTCTCTTCGGAGGCTCAGTAAACTCTCCTCAGAGAGTCCGAGGGCTACATAGAAAAATAGAGAGAGGCCAGTGGATTATATGCAACGTCTTTTCTCTATACTGGTATTTATGTCAACTTTCTGTCCTTTTTACCGATCTCCGTGATTCTTTTCTGAAGGGGACCACTGGGCCTGGGCCTAGCTTGGCCATTTTACCGACAGTTTCAGCTGCACTAGGTCCCACTCTTTTCCTTATCTGACAATTTTGTCCTTGCAACAATCTTATTTCATGCCTGGTTATGTTGTATTTTAGTAGTGTGTGACACTGTTTAATCGATTATCATTTTATAGCAACGAATTTATATACTCAACATTTTTTATCTCAATTATTTAATGATCGAATATGATTCATGTAAAATTATGATTATCAAGTTATTCGTAAGAAATTTTTTGTATTTACATCAACATTTAAGATAGTCGGAGAAAAAAACAACCGAAATCGTATGATTGTTAACCAAAAAAAATTTTATTTTTATTTTCTGAAATGTTTACTAGATATTTTATTTGGTGTAATGATGCCATGAACATTCTAGAGGGTTATTTGGTGGGGGACTCATATTTCTAATGAAAAGATTTGAGAGTAATTATGTATGAAAAGAATTTGAAAGAAAATGCCAAAATGAATTTTAATTATTAATTATTGACTTTAATTTCGTTACTTTGGTTGCTAGAAGGATGATATTCATATTTAAAATGCAATTTCAACTTTTAGCATAAGTGGAATTAAACCAACCTAATTAGGCCGTATTCACAACATACGACCATATTTGACTTGTTCTGACACGAATAATATATGCAGGCTCGGTGAGTTTACTAACGTTGGAAAAATGGTGGTCAACCACTATTTGATTAATAATTAATGACAATTAATTAAGTGTCATTTAAATAAAATTAAGTGGATTCTAATATTCAATATGAAGACTAGAGATTGTAGTTAAAAGTTGTCCAAAACTATTTTTTAATTGAATGGAAATTGATTCCAAAGTAGTCATGTTAGACATGATATTTTAAGTGCAAAATGTGGGAATCTCATATTGGGTTTATAAACCCAAGTGTTAGATGTAATACTTTGTATGCTACCTATTTCTATGCATTGTTATCTAGCTATATAATATATATATATATATCATTCACTGTTGTTAATCTGGTTCATATTTGCATTGTATTAAGTCCAACACCCAATGCACACCCAAAGAAGGACAGTGGTTGCAGCTTGCGGGTATTTAAATTTTATCTCTGGACGGATATCAAATGATGTTGTTTTGTTGTAGAAATTATACCCTTGTAATTCTATCATAGAACCACATGTTCGTCTATGATCTTTTGGTTGTATAAAAAATGAATAAAAATATAAATTTGGTATTGATCAACTAAAAAAGGCCAAAATAAAATGCATGCGAGATGTGCTTCTAACGCGTCATTCAAACCAAACAGGAATGTGGAAGTGCAAGCGCCTTGAAGGCATGGTGAATATGTTTGTGAGATAATTATGATTGTGTGATATCATATCTTACTGGTTGCCTTAAACTACCTACCTCAACATACTTTATGTGTTACTATAAATCATCTTATAATGACTTTTAGTAATATCCAGGAACTGAATGAGCAAATGACCTGTGACATAATTTTATATTATAGATCAATTATAATATTTACAGTTTCATTCTTAAGATATTGGAGGGGAATTAATACGTGTATGTAATAGAAGTATTGTCTTGTGAAGTTTGGGAATGATGATCTTTGTCTTCAATTGAAGAAATGGTTTAGGATTATTGAATCACATTTGTTATCAAGATCGCACGAATATGAGGGCATCTCGGAAAACTTGACTTATGTCACGACATAATTTGAGGAAACTTTGCATTGGAAGTCTATTTTTTGGCGACGCTACATTGAGTTTTAGATAGTTTTGTGCTTGTATTGTTATAATTTGGTTAATAACTATTAACAAAATAAAAAGAACTTTGTCAATTCTCGTTCTTCTCAAATCATGTGAGAGATTTGATGGTGGTGAAGAGGAGTGGAGCCTGTATTGGTGAGGGTGTCGTGTTAGTGGGGAAGGTAATGAAAACAGCGTAAGCATGCTTGATTTTGGATGGAGAGACGATAGAGAGACTGTGAATGTATCAGCTACTTACATATATCAACGATTGTAAAATAAGTTGCTTTTTCTCTTAAAAATACAAGTGCAATGCCAAACTTTTAATATTCGGTCTTTGATTGCTACATCTGCACTTTCTGAAAAGATCGAAAAATGATGATCCAGATTTTTGTATAATTAAGAATATAAACAATAAATTTTAAATCTTAAGAGCATAAATTAAAAATCAGTAAAACTTCAAAAATATGATTTATCCTATACTCATTTTTTTTTCAATTCCCTTCTTGAATCAGGATTACTCATATCAAAACATAGTAGTAGATGCTAAATCACCATAGCGATGCCAAAAGGCTTTCTCTTTCTAACCAAAATTTATCTTCTTAAACGATTCCAAATTGATAATTTGTATTCTGATTGTGATTAAGAGTTGTTGCTTAATGTAGAATGAGTTAATTAACTATGGAGGGGGTGATCGAATTAGATGAGGATGAATTCTTCTAACTAGATAATTTAAATTCAACTCTCAACATTGATACCCATTAACTTATCAGATACTTAGGAAGAGTTAGACAATCGAAATATACGAGATTTATATGGTCCAAAAACTCATGATTCCTCCTCACACAAACAATTTTGAAAAAGTAAAAAGAAGGATTGAATTGATAAAATGGCTTTTTATTCAAGGTTTTTGGCAAACTTTATTTCTCATTATAGCCCTATGGAAACAAATAAGCACAACATGTTAAACATCCCAGCACTGTATCTGTAACAAAAGTATTGTTTTATTCCATGCAAGAGTAAATACAAATAGTATAAGGCAGCTGTGAGGTTGATCTCTCAACGAGTGTGGTGTGCCCTAAAACCAGAGAGGTAGAGGTGAGCTTTGTCAACGAGTACGACGATTCCTATTGCGATCAACTACTATTGATGCTATAATATATTGCATCCCCAAAATATGAAAACTCGTAGATAATAATTGTATAAATTTTATGTTTTTCTTATTATTTTAAAATATTATTAATGTATTTTTGTGTTTACGGTCTATATTCATGAATCATAAACACATGACATTAAAAAAACATCCAAAAAAATTAAAATTCATGGGCGCTGCCCCGCACCACAATTTTATGCTTCCAATGATCTCAACTCCCAAGTCCACCAATACTCCAATGCATTATTAAGTTGCACAATTTATGACGGTGAGATTGAACCAACGGTCGAGTTTAATTAAAAGTATTATAAGAATTCTAAATACCAAAATTGTAACCCCATTACGCATGTGTAAATCAAAATGTTGAGCAAAAGGTACAAGTCATCCTATCAACAAAAAACAACACTCCACAATTTAAGTAGTTGAAGTTCCCTTGTTTCTTCATTCCTACCAAACCCACCAATCTTATTAAACTTCCTGTTGAAAAACAAAAGCATTTAAAATCATAAAATAAAGTAATAATTTAGTGTCACATCTTAATGCTTCATAGAACAAAATAGAATTAGAGGCAATGAGAGCCAAACCTAGCAACAACATCCATGTGTATTAAACAAACTCCTTTTCATCATTTTGTTGTTTGCCTGTTTGGGGCGAGGAACTTCGAAAAGTCGAAACCATCTATACATGTATATATTGTGTTTATCTGTATTCTATATTAATTAGAGCGAGAACTATTTGTAAGATATCCGATCCATCTAAAAATCGAAATCATACTAATATTAGTACAGTGTTATAATATTAGTAGTAATATTGATAGTATGATTCAAATTAATATAATTTTATTAATCCGATAGTGTTTTATATAGTATGATTTTATGATATCATTCTACAATGCGTTTTATCATGCAACTAGTAGGCTTTAATATGCTACTAATATAAAAGTACAATGATATAATGTATAGCAATAGGATTCAAATTAGTATAATTTACAATGTTATTGGTATGATTCTATTAAAACTAAGTATGATTACTTATTAAACGGTTCAGGCATTCGAACCATTATAACTTACTAACTCTCTTTTTTGGTGGACCATTATAACTTAGGCTTAATGCTTGATAGGTCCTCGAAAATTAACTTTTGACCCAATAAGGACATTCATTAATCATATAGCTCAATAGATCCATGGGTCGATAAAATTTATTCAATTAAGTCCATAATTAATTAATTATATTTTTAAAGGCAAAAATTAACATTGCTTGCATTATTTCAACGGAAATCAATTTCTTTTTTTTACATAGGAAACACATTTTCATTAAAATTTGAATGCAATCAAATTTCATATTACATAAAATCATTATCCACCGAAAGGTTGTAAGGTTTTTCTCTTGACAAATGAATACGTCAAAATTAATATGAAAGAATCTCGCTTACATAATCATGCTAATACAATGGAGGCTTAGAATTCTAATAATTTATTAGAAGACGAAAAGAACAGCTCAGGACCAAGCTGACCTAAAATAGACTTTAACAATTAATACAACCGCGCCATAATACCCAAAATACAAAACCATTAGATTAATTCGATCGAAATAATTAACCCTAATCCAATGTAGCAAGCCTTACAAAGCGTGCAATTGTCAATCCAAAACTTAAGGTGGGGAAGGAAGAAATGAAAACGTTTGTCAAAAATTTGGAGAGATTGTAAATCAGCGTCTCAATTTCTTGTTCCTATTTTCTTGCTGGACTTCATTTTATAATGAAACAATAAAAAATGGCAGATGAGATTTAATCATAGTGGAATGACGTGAGATAAAAGAGGTCAAGGTTCGTGTTGATAGGCTCCAGTGTCATGAAGAATGGCACTAGCATTATTATATTAGCATTGCTTCAAAACTAAAATATATAGGAGATATAGTTTTTTGAGCTTTTGGGTTAGGAATTTTTGACACTATCACATGTAATATAGTGATACGAGTATTAGATAACTAGATATATGTTTGTTCGAAAATTATGGACCCATTGAGAGGTAGATTTGTGTCTTAATTTAATTTTATCCAAAAAGTCTAAATCGTACATTTTTTTTTGCAAAGGTTTTATCAAAATAATGGACAAGTCATGTCACTATTTCAAGTCCAAAAATTATTTCAGGGCGAAGTTGAATTTTCGATACAAATATTACTTTTATTTTATTTTTAATGTATTTAATTTTAACTTAATTTTCTCAGATGATAAGAAAATGTGATTATTAATCAAAAAAACTTATTATCAATACATAAAATATACTATACAGATTTCAGTATAATTCTCAAATTATTGTATAATTCTTTAGATATGTTGAAAAATCGCAATGTAACTATCAAAATATACCATTATTTTTAGAATAATTTTAAAATCATAGTATAATTTTCAAAAATATACTAAAAGTAAAAATATAATTTCAGTATATAAATGATATCAACGCCCAAAGAATTAGTGTTAATAAATGAGATCAATGTTAAAAGAACTTGTTTATTGACTTAATTATATTGAACTAGTGTCTGGACTTGTTTCTATTGAATAAATATGGCAAGTCAAATCATAAATTTGGCTCAAAATTGGTTTATTAACTAAATGTATGGAACCGTTATAACTATTATTTAAGATGAAGAACTCTAAGGAATATGATGATGATGCACAACCTATTTTAAATATTTTTTACATATTTTTCCCCTAAATTTGGGGAAAATAATATTTAGATAATACGGCGAGGACATTGTTAATAAATCACCATCACTAGTGTGGTTTTCTTTATTTATTGTTTTCTTTTGAAGAAAAATCTTTGTTTAGATATGAGAGGCGGGGAGAGGCAAGAGAGGAATTTTTAGGTTATTTTAATTTTTTAAAATTAATGAAGGATATTTTTAAATAGTTTAAGTAAATTTCATAAATTTATTGGTATTTTTGATTATGTCATGAATTTATTGGTGTATAAATTTATAAGGAGGGACCTATTGATATAATTCTGTATAACTTACTAAGTTATTAATTTAATAAATGCACAAATTTATAGTTCGCGAATTAGTTTTATTTTGTGGATTTGGAAATAGTTATTCGACCATTTAAGGAAAAATATTAAAAGTTAAATGGTAAAGGATATTCAATTCTAAATATTATGTAATGGTTTTGGTTTTAAAAATGTAAACAATTTTTTTGAGATTGAATATTATAAATGAAAATAATTTTGATATTTCCAATGATATTCTGGTACGTATTATATAAAAAATGTTTATTTTCATACGAAATTGGCAACCACAATGGTTGCACAACTAATGGTCCAACAACTTTGTTTTTGGGTCCCACTTATATTACTCAAAAAGTAGTCTCACTTATTTATCTACATCAGCAAAACACATATTTCAATACACCTATTTTCCAATTTGTCCGACCTCAAAAACTCTATGTCTGAACTGAAAGAGTTGTTGCGTGCCCAACTGCCTGTTCTTAAGGGCAAAAAAAAGGCTGATGAAGAATCTTTTCACACTCCAGAGACTTTGCCTGAGCATAAATCTGCTGGTGATTCGGATATGGGTCGGCGACGCCTCAAACTTCCTCTGTTTTCTGGTGAGAAGCCAACTAACTGGCTATTTCGTGCCGATCGTTATTTCACTATCAACCAAATCGATGATCATGACAAAATCCTTTTGGTGGTTGTTTGTTTATAGGGTAAAGCATTGAGTTGGTTTCAATGGGTCGAATCCCAGACTCCATTTACTACCTGGCCTGTGTTTAAGGCAGCTCTTCTCAAATGGTTTCGCAATACCTAAGCCAATAATAGTTACGAGAGCCTTGTCTCCCTTCGCCAAACTAATATTGTCGCCTATTACTGTGAGCATTTTGAGCACATTTCAGCGCCTTTGATGGAGGTAGGGGAAGAAATGTTAGCTGTTGCTTTTGTTAATGGGTTGCACGATGAAATTCGAGATGAGATACGCATGAGCCCATCCCTCACTCTTATCGAGTTGATGGACTTGGCCCATTGAATTGAGGAGCACAATATTACCCTAGCCCACTTGCGTCAATCTAACTCACCACAACCTCCTTTATCGGGTAACAGTCGTGGTGGGGGAATTACCCACTTTTGCTACTTGGACCTTTCCTTACTCTAGACCCCTAGTATCTCATCTTCCCAAACCTGAGCTGTATGATCCTAGTTTCGACAAGTAGACCCAGCGTGACAGTAATTTTCCTTTCATTTCCTTATCTGGTATATCAAAGCCTCTTTTTCATCGCTTATATGAGAAAGAGGCACAAAAGAGGTGGGAGAAGGGCCTCTGCTTTAATTGCGATGAAAAATATCATTCGCGCCATCATTGCAAAACTCGCTCTCTCCAAGTCTTGATTGTGGCTGATGAAGATTCTGACCTACCTGCTCAATACGATGACTCTGTCGAAGTTTTGTCGAACCCTGATGAAAAGGAGAAATCCATCGAGTTGTCCATGAATTTGATCATGGAGTGACTATTCTGAAGGTTCGCGAGTTGCTAAATAGTCGTGCAGTGATTAATCTTATTGATAACGGCGTATATTATAACTTCATTTCTTCTGAAATGGTCTCTTTACTCCACCTGCCATGTGACACTGGGAAGGAATTCTTTGTCCAAATGGGTAATGGTGTTCGAGTTCAGAGGCTTGGGCTTTGTCGTGACGTATCGCTTGAGGTCCAGGGGCTCACACTACGGGAAACATTTCATGTTCTGGACCTTGGTAGTGCTGATGTGGTACTCGGGGTTGCTTGGTTAAGGAAATTAGGAGATATTAATTGCAACTACAAGCAATTAACCATGCAGTTCTATGTTAATGAGAAAAAAATAATTTGGAAAGGGGGCCCTAAATTATCCAAAACAATTGTATCCTTGAAGACCATGCTGAAACTTCTTCAACGCGAGGATTTAAGATTCATGATTGAATTTGGTTTTGTGCAGTTATTAGAGCAGTCATAAATTCAGTCAGAGAAGCATTCTTTTATCGACTGTGACTTGTAAACTTTGCTATCCTCTTATTCTTCAATTTTTCAGGAGCTCATTGGCTTACCAGTTTCTTGTACGCATGATCATGCAATCAGATTACATGAATGTGTTTCTCCTTCCAACGTGCGGCCCTATAGATACCCTTATTACCAGAAATCAGAAATTGCAAAAAAATGTGAAGGAAATTCTAGCTAATGGCATCATTAAATCGTGTACCGGTTCCTTTTCCAGTCCGATTCTTCTAGTAAAAAAGATGGATGGAGGATGGCGTATGTGTGTCGACTATCAAGCCCTGAACAAGCTGACTGTGCCAAATAAATTTACCATTCCTATTATTGATAAACTCTTGGATGAGTTACAGGGTGCCTTCATCTTTACAAAATTGGATATTAAATTGGGATACCATCAAATCCGTGTGCGTGATGAAGATACAGCAAAGACAGCTTTCCGCACCCATGAAGGGCATTACGAGTTTTTGGTGATGCCCTTCGGTTTAACCAATGCTCCGTCGACTTTTCTGTCCCTTATGAATGAGGTTTTCAAGTCATTCCTCCGGAAATTTGTTCTCGTCTTTTTTGACGACATATTGATATTCAGCAACACTTCTCAAAGTCATTTGCACCATCTTCAGTCTGTCTTTGAAGGTTTAAAACAGCATTGCCTTGTGGTCAACTGTAAAAAATGTGCCTTCGCATAGCCTAAAATTGAATATTTGGGCCACGTTATTACGGAAGCTGGGGTAGTAGCGGACCTATCTAAGATTGAAGACATGGTTAATTGGCCTCTTCCCACAAACATAAAATCTCTACGCGAATTTTTGGGGCTTACTGGTTATTATCGAAGGTTTGTCAAGAATTATGGTACGTTGGTAGCACCCTTGACTACTTTGTTGAAGAAAAATTCTTTTATTTGGAGTGATGCAACCCAAACTGCATTTAATGCTGTCAAGGCAGCCATGACTACTGTATCGATACTCTCTCTGCTTGATTTTTCTAAATTATTTGTTGTTGAGACTGATGCTTCCGGTTCAGGTTTAGGAGCAATATTGATGTAGGAAAGGCATCTGATAGCCTACTATAGTCACACTCTTTCTCCTAGAGCTCAATCTAAATCTATTTATGAGAAAGAGCTAACGGCTATTGTATTTGCGGTTCATAAGTGGCAGCACTACCTCTTTGGGAGGAAATTTCTGGCGCGTAGTGATAAAAAAAGTCTGAAATTCTTGTTGGATCATAAAATAGTACACGAGGGCCAACATAAATGGTTAATTAAATTGATGGGATTTGATTTCGATATACAGTATTGTTCTAGATTAGAGAATAAGGCTGCAGATGCTCTCTCAAGGAAGGAAGCAGCTCAGCTCGAGTATTTGAATTCTCTTTTGGTTAATCGCTGCCAATTATTTTCTTTATTTGTAGCTTCCTGTCCTGCCTTGGAGGGATTACAGGAGGAAGTTTTCCTTGATAAGCGATTGAAGGAGATTTTTCAAGCCTTACTGATCGAACCTACCAACCTATTATTAAGTCTACTTGTGGTTTTATTATTAGTAGGTCGTGTCTTGCATTTTCTGTTATTAGGTGGTACAGTGGTGGTGGTGAGCGCATTCAGAAAATAGCAGAAGAAAGAGAATGGGAGGTTCCTGTGCTCCTCGAAAGCCAGGCTGAGCTTCTCATTCATTTTCCTTGTAATCTTTCTATTTTCATCAATATTACAAGAAGTTTGCCTTATTCCTCCTCCAGCGATGCTATTTTCTTAGTGTTAATTTGTTTGTGCTTACCAAAGATATCAGAGGATCTATACTCCGCAAAACATATTTTCCAATATAATCTTATCAGTCAAGTCATTAAGATTCATTTCCTCATCTTTTCTTCACTAAAATTAATTATGGATCCCATCATTTTTATCTAAAAGTCAAGTCAAATACTCATCCACATCAACAAAACAATCTCTCAATATAATAACAATAATAAAAGCACACATTTCAATAACAACTAATAATCAAACATTTCAATAACAACTAATATTTGATTAGCAATTTATCATTCCAACTTACTTATTTCCCTATTTGTGTCGTGTGCCCATAGTTTTGTCCGCAACAAACAAGCACATTGGTCATGAGAAAACGTATGAGATCATCAAAATCTTGGAAATGTCGTGACTGAGCTCAGAGAGAGGAGTTTTGGAGCGACAAGTAGAAGAGCCATTGGAGTTTCCTCAAATTGGGTTGGCATAATCGCCTCTCCTTTCTCTTTCTTCGTTCGAGATTATCATAGGACCGTAAATCTGTGTCTCTCTGTCTCTGCTGTGACCACCGATACATTGTTTTATTTTTTATATACTCCTCTTCGCATCCCTACAATTGTTTGTAAAAGCTGAAAGATCCTTTCTTCTTCCAGACCCCCTTGTACATCGTCTTCTCCATCGGTATTATTAATTGATTGTTCAGTGAAGATTGAGAATTTTGGTGTTCAAATGGCAAATGCATATGGGTTCTTTACTCCTTCAGTTCCAAGCCTGAGGAGTAGGGTTCAGCCTTCGATACGGATTTATCGATCTGGGTTTTGCTCTAAAGGTGTTTCGAAGAAGGTATGGTGCTGCAGTGCAATGGAAGGTGCGGAGAAGGTGTTCCCTTCTCCTTCTGAATCTCGAGTTCCCAGGTCGGTATATTCCTCTGGTTTCTCTGACTTTCTGATGATTGATGAATTGAGACGAAAAGTGTAATTGTATCGCACGAAAGAAATGACTGCTTTGTTGAATTTCTGGATCTTTATTTAGTGGGTGTGCCTGATTGTCAAATTGATTATTTTGGTTTGGGTTTGACTTGAGATCATGGATATGATGGTGGTTTTGAACTTTAGGCCGAACTTCTCCATGGGCCCTGCAAAAAGATTAGTGTACTAGAAACTCATAAAAAATCCCACTTTAAGATTGATCTCATTTACAGTGTAAAAGTGAATAGCAGGACTTGTCCATTAGCTTGTGTCCTTTGTTTACAGTTTGCACTGACCGTCGAGGTGTATGATTTTCAGTCTCATATACTTCTTGCACTTTTAAAAGTTCTGATTTAGTGAAAATAGCTACTGCTGCTGAGGCTCATGATGACTAGATGTAATAATCAAATAATTATAGTGGAAAAAAATGTTTGGTGTCCGTGAAACCTGCACTGGTGTACTCAGTTCGGAGGAGTAAACTTAGTGGTATTCCATTAGTCAGGAGAGACATTTATTGCTGAAAGTTTCTCAGAATCATGGTATGGACATCTGTCAACCTTGTAGGCTCTATGTTATGGACTATGCTTTCTAGTAAACATGGCTTGTGCTACTCATGAATAGAAAATTTAAAGTGTTTGTTGGTAGCAACTGTTTGCTTGTGTGAGAGATCAGGTAGGTCCTTGGGACTTCTAGGAGACAGATCTTCCACTAAATTACAGAGCTTTGAAGTTTGAACTTCCATCTATTTTTATTCGGAAAAAGAAATCAAATAGTATAAGGGGAATGAAAATGAGGTCTTTCTCAGGTTGTCATGGTGAGGATATCCTCTTCACTAAATTCATAGTTTTGTTTTCAATTTGAAGTGGTCTTGAGTTCAAGTCTGATATTGCTAGTTGGGTTGTGGTGTTTAACTTCAAGCGGATGGAGTGTGTGTTTACTTGGTTTTGATGTGGATCAAACCTACCTACTTAGGTAATCTTGTGCAACCACATCACATGCAAAGGGCGAAATGTTATTAGTAAAAGCGCTTATCCTCAAGTTAATATTTAGGGCGTGGATGGAATAATCTATTCCCTAAATAATTGTCTCATTGTATTCATCTTTATTTTCATTTTGGGTTCAGAAGCTGTTTTTGTGATGGGGATTTCATTGTCTTGGTGTTAAGTGGTTTCCCTTTTGAATTATATTGAGGTTTAGGGCAGCGAATCTATTTTTGTTTAAGTAAAAAACTCTCGTGCACAAACCTACTGCAGGGGTGGGGTCGGGGACAAGTGGGATGCATGCAGACCTTACCCATATAATATATGGAGTGGTTTTTTCCACTTTCTAGGAATTGAATGTCACTTTTAGGTTGCACCCTCACAATTCTACCACTGAGTCACATGTTGCGACATCTAATTTCCTAACCTGATGTATTTCTACATTTTATTTAGAGCGACCAATGACTGCTTGAAATTTCATCTGCCTGATATAAGTGGTTATTCCATTTTCCACCAGAACTTCATTACCATTAACTCAGCTAAGCTTTAGCATCTTTGAAAATTTTGCATTTTCGAATGCTTTCTGCATCATAGAAGGCTTGTTTCCCTGCCTAATTGTATTTATTATCTGTAAGGGCTCCAACCTGGCCAAGAGATGTTCGACCGTATAACCATATCAGTATCTTGCCTGATTCTGAAATAAACTTCACTGATCTCAATTTGGTTTACTTTTTCTTATGAAATGATCTATAGGCTTATCAGTAACGGTTGCAAGTTAGTTGGATCTGGCTCAGCAGTGCCAACCCTTCAGGTTTCAAATGATGATTTGGCAAACTTAGTTGATACTTCTGATGAATGGATATCTGTTCGTACTGGGATTCGAAATCGAAGAATTCTGACAGGTACTAGACAGCTCATTGTATCCTATTGTCATACGTTGGAAGCATTAGACTTTGGATGGTAGCTCAACCTCTTAAGTACGATGCTCAATGATCTCGAGCCTAGGGGAAGGCCATTTAGCATAGGAGTTCAAATCTAGTTCCGGTAACCATGGCTTGTTTGATTATCATTTATTGTTTTCTCCTAAAAGAGATGTCTCTTAAAGAACCATAATGCATAACCCTATTATTTTTCCTTAGTTCCCACCTAGTTCATTGAATATGGGCCTCTTGACATATGTAGGCATAACACACGGGTGGTATCCATCTCATATAGTTGTGTTTGGCACTAGGGTTGTGAAATGTAAATGCTGTTTTTTCCCTGGTGCTTAACATTTAAGCAGTTATATTTCTTTGACATTTAGTTTTGTTCCTATGGCATGCCTGTTAACAGGACGGAAAACACAAAATGCATCTTTAATTTATAAATGAGATTTTATTGTATTTTTCACAGGTAAAGAAAGCTTGATTTCTTTAGCCACGGAGGCTTCCAGGAAAGCTCTTCAGATGGCAGAGGTTGATCCTGACGATGTTGACCTTGTCTTGATGTGCACATCTACACCGGAGGATCTTTTTGGAAGTGCTCCTCAGGTATTCACTTATTTGAATTGACAGTGTGTATTTCATTATAAATCTTTGATGTGTGGGAAGTTGGAGTTGGTTATTCTCTATTCATTGTTTGCTGTTCAATTTGGGGACTGTAGAAATTTTTAGTGAAATTTCAGGATGCATTTAATTTATTCTTCGAGTGCTGTAGATATTTACCACACTCGTAAGGTGTGTCAAGTGATCCTTAGTTCCTTACACTTGGTACTGTGGACATTTGTGGAGAACGAGTTGATTCCTATGCAGATGTAGACTGTTATTTCTATAGAAAATTGAGTTCTTCATTATTTCCTCTTATCTATCCCCATTTATTCATTATTCTTGCGGCACGACTTTTGCAAACTTGTTCATCTAGCACTCTTTTCATGCATTTCCTAAGTTTTTTCCTCAGTAATTGAGGTTCGCAGTGTCAGGAGTCTGAAAACCAGCAAGCATTGTAAATTAATGAACTGAAAATTTTGGGAGGGCCTGGTTCGAATATTGAAGTCTGTACATATTTCAAAATACTCAAGTTGATCTCATCCTTATTAGCTTGGTTAATGATCTTTCTAATTTTCTTATGTTCTTTGTTCTGTGTTCTACTGTAACTTGCAGATCCAAAAGGCACTTGGCTGCAAAAGTAACCCTTTGGCTTATGACATCACTGCTGCATGTAGTGGATTTATCCTGGGTCTTGTCTCAGCTGCCTGTCACATTAGGGGTAATTAACATTTGTACCTAGCTGTAGTTCTAGTTTCAGCTTCAATGGTTAACATCGATTTACTTAACTGTTGCAGGAGGTGGTTTTCAAAATGTTCTGGTTGTTGGGGCTGATTCTCTTTCTCGATATGTTGATTGGACAGACAGAGGGAGTTGCATCCTATTTGGAGATGCTGCTGGTGCTGTGTTGGTCCAGGTAATGGTCCCTATTTTACTGTGACGTGGATACTCAACAATAGTTTCTTGTACTTGTAAATGAATTATTGTTTAGATGACTGAATCTACACACTTGAGGTCAACCTTTATCTATTGTGTTAGAGGGTTGGCTAGTGTTCAAAGTATAAATGCACATTGTGTTGTTTTTGCTGAAGAATATGGAATTCATTAGCCACCAGTGAAGGTCAGCATGAATGTCTCATGTCCGTGAAACTGGTACCTTCATTATTCAAATCTTAAAAGATAAAAGGTTTCTGATATAGATAGATGCTTTAATTTTTTTTATCATTTTTTTATCCAGTGCCGTATTGTGAGTGCTTCATAGGTGAGGATTGCCTCATACTATGTCTAATGTAGTGGGAACTGCATTCCTTATTTTATCTCATTGCAGGAATTATAGTGAACGAATCAATGTGAATGATCTACCTCCTAAGAATAAATAGGATATGGAACTAGGAAAATATTTTTACACATAATGCCTCATATATTTAGAAGAGATAAATTTTTAACTAGGAATATGTTACTGTTAATTTTACTACAGGGGTAGTGGTTGGTTGCTTTCAGAGTCCAGTGTCTGTGTTTCACAAGGGTTTGAGATTTATTGAACTGACTTCTAATTTCTTACTTTTATCTAGGACTTGTAGACAGGTGGATGTCCTATAGGGTCGAACACTTCTGTGCAAAACCAAAAGTTAAATCAGCAGCCTTTCTAGGCTCAATTGCATGCTTATTTTCTAAAGAAACCAACAATAATAATAATATTGCAATAGAATTATATCAGTTCCCGCTCATGGTTTTAATTTGGTATCACCAACCATAGACGAATTAGCCTACTAGACACGCATTCCCTTTTTCTCCCTGCGTATGAAAGTTTACAACTTTGAAACGGAATTCTATTAATATATGATAGCTCTGCAGGCATGTGACTGTGAGGATGATGGTTTATTCAGTTTTGATGTGCATAGTGATGGCGATGGGCAAAGGTACATTATTTTCTAACTTGATTCAAACTTAATGCATGTCTCCTTCTAGGAGTGTAATTGAGAAGTGAACTTCCTTGTATGCAGACATTTAAATGCCACCATGAAAGAAAATGAAAGGGATAATGCATTGGGATCTAATGGTTCAGTTCTAGACTTCCCTCCAAGACGCTCCTCATACTCCTGCATTCAAATGAATGGCAAGGAAGTTTTCCGCTTTGCAGCACGATGTGTGCCACATTCTATTGAATCTGCCCTGGGAAAGGCTGGTCTATCAAACTCTAGCATTGATTGGCTACTGCTCCATCAGGTCCAAGAACTACTTTTTATCTTAATTTTCTGTTTCCAATATTAGAATTCTATCAACTTTTGCCTGTTGAATGACATTCTGCCCACATTAATTACCACTGCTTTTGATTAGAATATGCTATTCTGCCAAATTGTGGACTTGACTGGGTCAGGTCATAAAACTGGATGAGCTCTTAAATGAGGCAGAAAATGAAGGGCTTAAATTTTTATGTATTTCTTTATAATATATAATATGGACTTAACTATTGACTAAAAGATAGATCTGGGGGATTAGATTCATGGTAAAGAATATTACAAGAAATTGTTTGATGTTCAAAATCTACAAGCAGGTCATGTAGAGAATGCCTATGTAGAAAATTTGATGTTTGATGCAGAGCATATTCTTATTGTAGGGGTTGCACATAGTTGAGAATTCCTTGAATGTCCGCTTTCCCAACGCTTACTTCTTGTTTCAGCTGCACTGTGATGTCTATTGATTATTGTATATATCAATACGTATGATGATAGTTGGTAACAGAGACTCGTGAATACAGGCAAACCAAAGAATCATCGACGCTGTTGCAACTCGTTTGGAAGTACCACCAGAGCGGGTCATATCAAATCTGGCAAATTATGGTAACACAAGTGCAGCATCCATCCCATTGGCATTGGATGAAGCAGTTCGAAGCGGGAAGGTGAAACCAGGGCATACTATTGCAGCGGCAGGTTTTGGAGCTGGTCTAACTTGGGGTTCCGCAATTCTTAGATGGGGATGAAGCCTTCCGAGTCCTTTCAGTTGTGTCATTGCAAGAGAGGAGAGTTTGTCAGCCGAGATCATTGCTTCCCATTCCATGTCATCAGCAGATGATTGGGGTCATTGCAATTGCTTAGTCTGCAGCCCTTTTGCATGCTTTGATTTTGTAACCTTTTAAATTTGTTTCACTCATAATGAATAAATATTTCCCAAACACCCCACACACAAACACCAACCCCCACCCCCTCCATTTGTACTTTGACAAACTTGATTTTCCTTAATTTTATTATACATTGAGCTCCAAATAGAGTTGTTTTTTCTATTGGCATTGCCCAATAGTTCGAAGAACAAAAAGAATAACTCAAAATTGAATCGAGTTATTATCATATGATAAGGTACAGAATCATCAAATCCTCTGCATCTCTGGCAGAAAAAGGAAGAGAAGTTTTTTTTTTTTTGGTAATTAAAAGTAGGAGAAGTTGTAGAACAATAAATAATATACAGTAACAAAAATGTTGGTATTATGGCCTATTGATCTAGAGCTCCACTAATCCTGGAACCGATCCTCTGTAGAGTACCCTCAACTGCAATATCAAAAGCATCCATCCTTGCCCTCAAACCCAGAGAACTTCCATGTCTTCTGTAAATAATTCTCGGCATCAACTCAATAGCTTTCTCCCTCATCTTCCTCACACGAGCTTTTGGTATTCTCCTCAACACATCCATTATTCTCAACCCCCTAAACACCACATCTTCCTTCTGTATAAACACTGAGAACTCCTCATACACTTTCTCTGGCAAGTGCCAACTGTACTGGGTTTTCGCCGAAAATAGCTCGAAGAACACCGGTATACAACCTGCAACAATGGCATCAAAAGTCGACCTCCGCGTCGGTGTATCGCCTGGAGGCTGCAGACAAAACGTTGATTGCAACATAGGCCTCATGTACCTTATTGGGTCATGCTCACAAATCCCATTCGAGCAGTCCACAATGTCACACATCTTGGTGTAGTACCCGCCACTGTTAACGAAATTGACATTGCTGCTGTTCTCGCATTCGTCCCTGATGCTCCTCCTGATGTTCGGATTAGCGGCGACTCCACCACCGCCGGCGAACAACATCATGGTACTCCGTCGCGAATTGCTCACCCGCCTGATCCACGATTCCAGGAGCGCCAAATTGGGGGGATGGAAGGACGTCAAATACGGCACCGCTTGCTCCTGCCACGGCCAGGGTCGGGCCTCAACAATCAACGCTGTGACATTGTAAAATTCAGGCAATTGGAGAAACGAAGTGCCCCACAAACGAGGGTCAGCGTCCACCTCCTGAGAGAAGTCCCACGCCGGTTTCGCCATCATCAAGAAATGGTCATGCCCACCGTGCCGTTTCCATAGCCACGGATTGTCGTGCTTCAAGAAGTCGTAAAGCTCGAGCCCCTGCTCTGCGCTGTTGTTGTATTCGGGTCCATAGAGATACCTCACTGCGTCAATTGCAGCATAGTAAGGGAGGTAAATTGCGTTGGCGGCAACCGGATCTGCAGTGAGGCAAGGGTACTCGAGCATGCGACGGTGGAAGGTGAGCTCCAGCAACAATGGGTCAGTCCTGTACCAGCTCCGAGAACGATTATGGGTCTTTCGACCCAGACCGTGGTTTGCTAAGAACGGGCAGAAGTTGTCGTAAAGTGGGTACTCCGAGCAGTTCGAGAGGAGATCAAGGTTGAAGCGTGAAGGGAGCCGTCGGATATGGATCCAACTGTTCGTGCAGTCTGTCGGGGCTGATCCTGATTCATCAGCCGCGATTTGGTGGGGGAAACTCGTACTGATAATACAGAGGAAGGTAGTGATGATAGAGAAGACGGCGTAAATGCATTTGCTGGCCATAAAGAGAGAGAATTGGGGTCTCTGTTCTTGTTAGACAGAGAGTAAACTGTGCAACAACAAAAAAATTACTTTTTCGAATTTTAATTTTGGTAGTGGTGACCCCCTCTGTTGGAAGGAAGAGTAACTGTAATTTAATTGCATAACCGTTAAAGGTAAGTGGAAGTCGAGAGGGTATGATTGTAAATGTACTGTTAAGTTTGACCCAGGACTGTCGGTGGAAAAAGCAACGGTCCTATGGAATCGCCTTTCCAGTTTCCACACAAAGCGGCGACGTTCCCTACTTTTATCTGGGCCTTAAAGTTTTAATTTGGCCCATTCTGATTAAAACAGATCCGGAGATCTGTGACTGGATTCGGGCTCAGCCCATAAGAAAACAAAGCCTAAGTTAGTACATTCCAAACGTCCACGACCTCCCATTTCTCTCCCTTCTTAATTAAATTTCAATCAAGTGTACACCAATCATGTAAAAATTATTTGACTTAGCAAAAGTTAAAATGTAACAAAATTTAACATGTAATATCACAACACTCTAGTAAATAATAATATATTCAAAATTCAAACTCTATTTATGTGAACAGTGCACGGAGAGACTAATAATTTGTAAAATTTAACAATCAATTAAAAATATTTGTCTTAAATGGCCCTTTAAAGAAACATCCACTAATACAATTATTAACCTCAAGTAAGTGACCGACACACAAGGGCATAAAATATATTTTAATGCAAGGTCTTCCAAGACATAAAATCAATGTTGAAAGCAATTAAATAAGTAGTCAAGTAAGAGACTATTAAGCAATCAAAACAATCAAGAAATCGACACAACGATTTAGAGTGGTTCGGAGACCCTTCTCCTATATCCACTACCCAAATTCATTAACTTAGGACTTTTCCAATTCCACTAAGGCGTGGTTTTAATAGCTTCACAAAACTCCTTACACATGGCTTATTTGAAATCTCCCAAACTCAACAACAAACTTTGTCTTCTCAAAAGACTTTTACAATGGTTGATATCACAAGATTCTCACAATCTAGCACTAAGTTATTTGGTGTGGAACTATCAAGAATACAACACTACCTCATGGGTATAATAAGATTTGAAGAACTAGATGTATAGTGTAGATTGAACAAGGTTATAGCCCTAAAGATGGTGAGACTTCATCTTTGCACTACGCAAACGAATGGTGAATCTCTTTGACGTAGGGGCTTGAGTGAAGCTTGAAATTAGTAGCAAATGATGGCTTGAATCTTAAGAAGAAGCTTGAATGAATGATATCAAAGGTTGTTTGAATGTTGACGAAGATTGTTGCAAGATTTTTTCACTCTAGAATTTTCTCAATAGATTCTCCCAAAAACTTCCAAGAGAGAGAACCCTTACTTCATCTGTTTCTACAAAATCTCCACCTTTAGATCAACTTCAATCTTTCAATCTGAACCTTCCATCTTCCTTGAAGTCTTGACCCTTGATAATTTTGAACTAATGAATCTCCACCATCCATAATCCAACCATTATTGAAGACATGTGAGGAAAGGTGCAAGCTTTTATCCATTGAACAAAGATATGTTGGATGATTCTCAACAAAGTATTTTGTTTCTCTAGCAATTTGACTTTCAAAGTCACCTTTTCCCTCTTTTTTTGATGAAAACATCCTTGTCAAAGAGACAAGGGAGAGCAACTAACAATTAAAAACGGGAAGCCAGTCCAATATTACAGAGAAACGGAAGAAAAAGATAACAAGCCCAAAGCAGAGGGATTCACCAAAGCTTGATGGAAAGCAGCTTTGGCTAAAACATGAGCTTGGGTGTTGAGGGTTCTCGGGATCCATTCCCAAGAAACAAGGATATTAGAAACAGAAATAAGATCTAAAGTCGCATAAAATAAAGAGGACAACTTCCAGCTAGGAGCCATCATAGTCACCTTTCCCCTCTCATTTGCATCAAGAGCTCCAATTGAGCTTCTAGAAGAATATTTTTCAGCCCATATGCTTCACATACACATGGCCCAAATCCACTTTCAAAAAATTTGTGCACAAAACAATTCCAACTGATGCACCCTGGCCCAATTAAAATTTTCCACTTGATCAAATTTATGACTTGATTTATGCAGCTCTATAATGATGACTTGACTTATGCAGCTCTATGATATTTGAATAACGTCCAAAAGAAAGCTCTAACGCTGGTTTCAATAATCTCATAAAATTCCTTAGCTGAAGGTTGATGAACATAGACTTTTTTTAGTATCTTTGAGCTCCAATGCTCATGACTCAATGCCAGATCTCAATTTAATGTTCAAATAGAGTCTTGCGAGATATAACATCATCATGATATTAACCTACAAATAAATAAGAGATAGAACGCTCCAATTGTATGTAAGTTCAAAGAGATTCATATAAGGCACACATGTTAATCATAATACAAACCAGCCCAAAAAAATTATAATTCATTCATGGTGAATCATATTAGGCATGTTAGAATGTGTATATAAATGTTTCATAACATTTGGGTAAGGTTTGATAACTCAATGAAGCAAGTGGGTCACACTAATAGTTAAAATCGATAAATTTCAAACAAAACCTACTGTCACTGTGCAGCCCCTATGTGTGGTGATCAAAATTTGTCTGATAAGAATTCAGATGAAAATTAATGATGAATATAATTCACATTCCGAATTTCACGTCAATTTGTTCACAAATGACAAAGTTATGGCCTAAACAAGTTGACTACACAAATATGACATAACAAATTTAGTTTAGATTGCATTTTCTCTTGAACCATCGATCCGTAGTCAAATATGTTCATAACGATGAGACTAAGGTGCGCATACGAAATTTCATATCAGTCAGAGTTCATTTAGTTCACCAATGAACATATATGCACAAAGTTTTTGTGCAAAAACCTAGTTTTAAGGAAATTTAAGCACATAATCAAATATAAATGTAATGCACTTAATTTATCCATGATATTTATATGTATTTTGAATGACGACTTGTAATAGAAAGATTTATTTTATGCAATATTATATATATTTTAAGTATTTGGTGTGACAAATTTTTTGAATGTATTTAAAAATATCTGAAAATCATGCAAAGAAGAAAAGTATTTTGTTGGTATATCTTATTATTTATTTAAAAATATCTGAAAATTGTGCAAAGGAGAGTCGAGTGAGTAATCATGGGCATGTGGATGCTAAACCGTGCCTATCCAATAATTTTAATTCATGTAGCATAGATTGAGCCAAATGGCCTGAAACTAGCCACCTTATTGGCATTAGAAAGATTTGTACAATAATTAGTGGACCAATAGTAATTTACATACAAATCTGACTCCCCAATGACTCACCAAATCCTTGATCGCTAATAATTTTAGTATAATATTATCTCCAACCTAATAATACATGCCAAATAATTCTCCCTTAAAAACACAAAATACACGTCTCTTTGTCGTTCCCGTGCAGCCGTCTCCAAGTTAATTGGTGCCGACCTACCGAGTTCTCGATTCTGATGTTTTTTGAACGAGTGAGTCTCATTGTTATTTTTTTATTTTTTGTTAAAAAATGGAGTCCGTAACTTCATAAATTTCGAGAAGTCAAGAACTAATATATATATATATATTGTATAGTCTATTTTTTATACAATACATTATTGTATTTTTTGTCATTTAACATGCTATATAAAATAAAAATAAGCTGAAAATGTTTTAATAATATACGACATATAACGTATAAGAACTCATTTTACATAAAATTATGTAATCCCGAACTTTAAAAAAATCATAACACCTGATAATATCATTAAAAAATAAATCTTATAATATGCTAAAGGAAAATGATATGTATCCCATGGGGTCCCATATTTTATTCCATTGTATTATTACAATGGAATAACAAATTTTATTACAATGGAATAACGTATTCCATTGTAATAATATGTATTTCACTGTACTAAAACCTGTTATTCCATTGTATTATTACAATGAAATATCTCATACGTTATTCCATTGTATTATCACAATGGAATAAGATATTCTAGCACAGTGAAATAATGTATTCCATTGTAATGGTACGCATTCCACTGTAATAAAATCTGTTATTCTATTGTATTATACAATGGAATAAATTATGGGATCCCATGGGATATAACCCCATGGGATATAAAACGGAGCTGTATACTAAATCTTATCTCCTTCTTCAAATGGGAAAATAAGGGGCCGTTCGGTAGAGCTTATGGGAAAGTTTATATGCTCTACAGCTTATAAGTTTATTTACATGGTCAACAATCACATCAATTACATATCAAAAAAAATTCATGAATTTCCTCTATTACCCCTATTTTCTCGCATATTTATCATTTTATCTTTCAAAATATATGTAAAATTTTGAAAAAAATTACATATTCGAACTCAACGCTTAAAACTCTTTCCAACAAGACCCATATTCGATAGCTTTTATTTAATTATTAAAATATTTTATATACACCCAATAATAAATTAACAGCTTATACGCTATCAAAATTTACGCTCTATCAAACGAACCCAATGAGTTACCGGTTAGTACTAAGGTATGCCAAGACTATATAGTGATGACGCGGGTTCCCATGTATAAAAAATTACATCCAATTATTGTACGTTTCAATGAAGATGATCATGACAAGTAAAAACCTACCTAAGTCAGATAATTCAAAATGTGATTGGTTCCAAAATCATGTTTATGACAAAAATGCTGTATGCACGTCGACCAGGTATTTTGTTTGTAAAATATCTTGACTTTCAGACAAACTACCCATTCTATATATGTATATAAATATAACAATTAAGATCATGGTCTGTTCAGCTCTGGTTAAGCAAGAAATTCATCCGACAACAAGAAGAAAACACCATTGATAGATGCAGCAAAACTGCCATATATAGCACTAGCACATCGATCTTGATTCTCTCACTCATTCGTTTTTCATGTAATTCAATTACAAGCTCAAAATTTTCCAAATCCTTGTTTTTTCTTCTTCTTCTAATTAATGAAAATGATTAGCAATACAAGAACTTTTCCCGGTGACTCCTCCAAGGCTCCTCTTTTAAATGGGTCCTATCCCGTCGGAGACGAGTCCGACAGCCGGCTACCCTGGAAGGAATTCATGGTGGTCGCTTCTGGGTTTTTAGTGTTTGTTTTGTTTGTGGCATTAATTGGTGTCAATAATGGATCAAACGACATTCATTTTCAAAATAATGCAAATGAAAATGGGTCTATTTTGTCTTCTTCGGAGACGGGAAAAACGACGACCTCGGAGACCCTGAGGCCGATAACATCCCGTGGCGTGTCGGCCGGCGTATCCGAGAAGGCGAACCGGATTTTGGACGGAGAAGCGTATCCCTGGGACGAGAGAGTGTTGTCTTGGCAAAGAACATCTTTTCATTTTCAACCCAACAAGAACTGGATGAACGGTAATTAATCTTCCTCTTCTTCAGACATTCTTTTTTTGTTTATTTTCAAATTTACAGTTATTAGAAAACTCAGCTCATTCACTCCAAACAAATATGATCAATTGTGGAGCTAAATCATATGTAATCTAATCACTACAGATAAATATTGTCAGTTGTCGAGCTAGATCGTATTTAATCTTGACCCAACTTACAGCCTCATCTTCAACTCCGATTAAAAAAATAATACTAACAACTGCTTTGTTGTAGGATAAAGAATTCAAAAAGTTGTACTATATATGGCTTTGTTTGGTATAAATGAATTTTCCAGGATTTAAAAGTTCCAGAAATCTTTTTAAATTCCAAAATGTTTGGATAACTAACAACAATTGAAAAAATCAAATCCAATTTTTGTGGAATTCCTTTTTACACACGTCATTGTTCATTGTGGGAGCCATAAGCGGCTTTCCTGATATTAAACAATATTGTTTATACATTGATTAATTGTAATAGTACTGTGATATTTATTTTTTTGATAAATTTTCACTTAACCATATCTGATCGTTCTCGTCTCTGTTTTTTTCCCTTCTTGGTTGGGTGATGGGATAAATTTTGCTCTGATGTGGAAACGTGGTTTATTCTGCTTCAGATCCCAACGGTACGCAATTCTTCGTCATTGTTAATTTTCTGTATATCGATTCTTTCAAGTTTTGCTGGCTAATCTATTGCTTCCAGTGACCAACTCTGTATATGTGGATTGTTAATATAGTTTCTAATATACAGGTCCGTTGTTCTACAAGGGATGGTACCATTTCTTCTACCAGTATAACCCAAATGGTACAGTGTGGGGTGACATAGTTTGGGGCCATGCAGTATCCAAGGACTTAATCCATTGGTTCCACCTTTCGTTGGCAATGGTTGCTGATGAATGGTACGACTTGAATGGTGCCTGGACTGGATCTGCCACAATCCTTGCTGATGGCCAAATCATTATGTTATACACAGGATTTACCAATGAGTCTGTCCAGGTGCAAAATCTTATGTATCCTAAAGATCCTTCCGATCCTCTCCTTCTCAATTGGGTCAAATACGAGGGCAATCCGGTCCTAGTACCACCGCCAGGCATTGATGTCAAGGACTTCCGGGACCCCACGACCGCTTGGTACACGTCGAAAGGGAATTGGCGTATTGCTTTGGGGTCTAAGATTAACAAAACCGGCATATCCTTTCTCTATGAAACAAAGGATTTTAGGAGTTACAAGCTGCTGGATAAGGTACTCCATAGTGTCCCGTACACTGGGATGTGGGAGTGTGTGGACTTCTATCCTGTTTCGTTAATCGGTGAGAATGGATTAGACACGTCAGTTAATCGAGTTGGAGTGAAGCATGTGTTAAAGACTAGCCTTGACAATGATAGGAACGATTACTATGCACTTGGAACTTATGATGAAGGGGCTGGTACATGGGTTCCAGATGATCCCAGAATTGATGTTGGCATTGGAATTCGGTATGATTACGGCATATTCTATGCTTCCAAGACATTTTATGATTCACACAAGAAGAGGAGAATCTTGTGGGGTTGGATTAAGGAGTCGGACAGTGAAGCTGCTGATTTGCAGAAGGGATGGGCATCTCTTCAGGTTTGTCTGCATAAAATTTATTTGCACATTTCATTTTTCGACTTGAGTCCTAAATTTTCCTTCTTTCTGAAATCCCAGATTAAGAAAAATTGTCTATTTTGAGTGTGATCAACATTAATGTTCTAGTGGTGATATCCTACAGGGTCTACCAAGGACAGTGGTGTTTGATAAGAAAACAGGAACCAATCTTCTTCAATGGCCAGTGGAAGAGGTAGATAGTTTGAGATTAAGCAGTAAAGAATTCAATACAGTGGAGGTCACAACAGGGTCAGTTATGCCACTACAAGTTGGCATAACATCACAGGTTAGTGGAGATCACAAAATTTTGAGCTTTACGGTCTCCAATTGAACAACAATAAATCTATTATCTCATTTTACATTTGTTTTCAATGTAACAGTTGGATATCATTGCCGAATTTGAGTTGGACAAGAAGGATTTGGAGACAGCCAATGAATCCAATGTAGAATTCAACTGCAGCGCTAGTGGTGGATCAGCTGAACGTGGTGCACTTGGACCATTTGGTCTACTGGTTCTTGCAGATGAGGACCTTATTGAGCAGACTCCAGTCTACTTCTATGTCGCCAAAGGCACCAATGGAACCCTCAAGACTTTCTTTTGCATCGACCAGTCAAGGTACATTTTGTGCATGCTATTTATGCGTTATTGCATTGTCAATTGAAGAACATCGTCATGACCATCATCTAAACCTTAATCTAATAATTACTCAGGTCTTCAAAGGCCAATGATGTCAATAAAGAAATTTTTGGCAACCATGTTCCAGTTTTGGAGGGTGAAAAATTATCTTTGCGGATACTGGTAAGCTTATCATACCCGCGTTTTAGTTTTTCCTACGATTTTAATTAAGAGTCAAAGTTTTAGTCATCATAATAAAACAATAATTCTTAATTTTATGGTTAATAGGTTGATCATTCAATAGTAGAAGGATTTGCTCAAGGTGGGAGAACATGCATAACATCAAGGGTTTATCCAACAAATGCAATATATGGTGCTACTAGACTGTTCTTATTCAACAATGCAACAAAGACCAAAGTTACCGCTTCACTCAAGATTTGGGAAATGAATTCTGTGCTCCTGAAAACCTTATGTGAATAACCGACTTTTGAGATTAGTAAACATAAATGAAATTTTCTCTTAAGAGTTGTAGATTTGTATGATGAGTTGCTTCCATTGCTTTATTGTTGTTGTATTTCATGTAACTGTTATTCTTCAGGGTCTAGCGTACAAAGAATTTTATTATTTGATTTAATTAGTGAACTGGCCAAATAACTATTATTTCTTTGTCCTATTTTCTTCTACGAGGATCATGGTGTGTTTGGTTCATTTTTTTTTTCCCAGAGCCTATATAATATATAATGTAAAATATATGGTGAATTTTTTGTAACAGTTAGATCTGTCTCTTATGATCTGACAGTTATAAGCTGAACATGTTTAATAACTGGTGCACTACTGCACCAGATCTCCTCAATCCCTTTTGAAGAGTTTTTGTGAAAATATGTACGATTCATTCGATGTTTTAGCTACCCGTTAGGTTTTACATCAATCAATGTGAATGTTCTACTATTGTTAGCAAACGCAATGTATGTGTTTTAGTGAGAATGAATAATGTATAAGAATGTGCGTTTTTGTTAATGTGACTGAATTAAGAGATATGTTTTACTGATATGATTGAGTATGTGGTTTGACTTTTTATGACAGATGTGAAACCTAATATTGATTTTGATGTAGTTTTATTGGAGAATGGAAAAGTGGATACTTGACAAATATTGAGAGAGACAAATGTGCAAGGATTTGTGTTTTGTTGATCTGACTGTATTGAGAGACATATTTTGTTGATATGAGTGGGTTCACGATTGTCTTTTTGTGCAATGGAGGCGAACCCAATTTGTAATTTTAATAGTTAGAAAAATTTTGCTCACCCACATGAGTAAAACACAAATCTCAATAGATTTTTCTCTCTCAATATTTTGTCAAGTTCTACTCTTTCATTCTCTAAACAAAACTAAACATGGGTCTCACCTTTTTTATAAAAAAATCAAGCCATATAATTATCCACACCACCAAAACAAAACTTACAATACAATCACATCAGTAAAAACACACATTCTCATACGTTATTCATTCTCCTAAGACACATCAATTGCATTTGCCCTTAGTGATTTTTTCTTGTAATACAAGAAATAAAGCTTACAAAGTAAACATAATAAATCTAATACACAAAAACTAATCGAGTCCAAATACAATCAATCATACCCAAGTCAACTAGAATAATTTTAATTCAAACACCACAATCATACCTAACATAAAATATTCCTTATTTTTAAGAATAATGTTTCTTCTCCATGTTATTGCTTTTCTGAGGTTTTTACTGTGAACTCAGTTACACAAATATATTATATTAAAAATTGGTTGCCCAGAATTGCCAAAAATGGCAATCATGTGCACTATCTGAGGATCCGAACTGGCTACTTGCTGTCACGGTTGCCACTCCCCGTTCTCTCTCTTTCTACTTTCTTACTCATGCTCCAGTGGATGACCGGTCACCGACACAAAAGCCTCGGTTTTATATTTTTAGTCTATAGTTTTATACAGACCTTTTTCGTGACAAAAGCCACTGAATAAAATGACTTGCACGCTCAAACGAGGACAGAAAGAATAGAGCCGTTGAGTCTCACCCTCTTTCTCTCTGCCTGTCACTGTTGCTCTTTTCAAAGGTTCTCGTTTCTTCTTCTATCTGATAATGTAAAACAAGAAAAAAGGGAGGAATTTTGGCTCTCAATTGTGATAAACCCCCAAAAAGAATTGCTTAAAATGGCTTTGTCTAGGTTCTTTGCACTTTCAGTCCTTCACATTGTGTTGCTTGTGGGCTTGTGCTCAGCGGCGGATCCGTTTGTGTTCTATAATTTTGAAGTCTCTTACATCACTGCCTCTCCTCTGGGTGTGCCTCAGCAGGTCTGTTTACTGGATCTCTCTCTGTTTAGTTAGATTTTACGCTATCTTGAGGGTCTACTTAATTTCCACTATTGGAAAATGGGTTTTTTCAAATCTCTCCAAGTTTCAGTTCTGGGGTCCAGATCTGCATGATGTGCTTAAATTTAGAAACTTTTATGTTTATGTTGTTGATTTTACTTCTGTCGTCATGCAGCGTACCAGCTTAGGCTGAAGTGTCTTAACGACGGTAGTAACTGCTGCTAAAGCTTGATTTACTCTGCAGGTTATTGCTATAAATGAAAAGTTTCCAGGTCCCACTATAAATGTGACTACTAACAACAATGTAGTTGTCAACGTTAGGAACAAGTTGGATGAGAGTCTCCTCATGCACTGGTATGCTTACTGCTGCAACATTGTTGTCAATCTTTGTAAAACAGTTTTTATCTATGGTGCTTGAGTTTTGGGAACTTTGGTAGGTCTGGGGTTCAACAAAGACGCAGTTCTTGGCAGGATGGGCTTCTTGGCACCAATTGTCCAATTCCCCCAAAGTGGAACTGGACTTACCAGTTTCAAGTTAAGGATCAGATTGGAAGTTTCTTTTACTTCCCTTCCCTTCATATTCAGAGGGCATCTGGTGGATTTGGTAGCTTCATTATTACTAATCGGGCCGTTATTCCACTTCCATTTGCCACTCCAGATGGGGATGTTGTCATTTTGATAGGTGATTGGTACACAAGAAATCATACGGTTTGTGCTGCTTGGCTTGTTGAATTATTATATTTTGTAGTGCTGATATGGGTTTGAATTTTCATTTAATGCTGATTCTTGGGTGTAGGCTTTGAGAAAGGACCTTGATGCAGGAAAAGATCTTGGAATGCCTGATGGAGTTCTTATTAATGGCAAAGGACCTTACCAGCATAACAGAACCCTTGTACCTGATGGCATTGATTATGAAACTATTGAAGTCCACCCAGGTAATTATTGTGAAAAAGATATTGTTCACAAGTCTCAGAGGACTAGGATTTCGTCTTATTGCTCATACCTAATGTGGAAACTTTATTAAATTAAGAATTTAAGCTGAGTTGGCATCCACATGAATGATCCTTTCATTTATATGTTGTCAGCAGAATGGTTCTTCAGTTGTTTTTTTGTTGTAGTGCTGGTGCATTGAATATGGTTTGCTTTTTAAAATTCCCACCTCAGACATACATGTGATCATCTAGATGTTTATGATTTTTTGTTCACTCCATCAGAACGGTGATCAGACTCATAGTTGTTTGTACCATTATTGGGTGGACATTACTGCAAGATGATCAACATATGTTGGCTCCTGTTTCCATCGATCATGTAGATGCTTATGATTATTTTTGTGTCCATGAGAACGGTGGTCAAACTCATAGTTGCACTTTCTACCACTATTGGGTGCACATTAATACAGGATGATCTGCATCCCATTTTGGTTCCTGTTCCCATTGAATTGTGCATGATGTGAATTGTCTGTTTCATGTGAGATAAGTTTTCATGGGAGGGGGTTCTCTTGCAGTGAAAGTACTAAAGGACTTGAGGGCTTTCTTTTCAAGTATATATGATGTGTTTTCTTCGGGTGTTGATTAGAATAAAATATGAGTACTTCAGTTGAGCATATTTTTGTAGTTCACCTTATACAATCCAGTTTTTAGTGAGAACTTTAAAATATGGAAAACATTCCATTGAAGGTATGATGCATTAGGTGTGGTAGTAGCATAATGGAATTGTACTCTGGGTTTTCATTGTTATGTTATTATTGAACTCTTGATGTTTTTGCTTTCATTTTAATATTATGTTCCTTGATACAGGTGAACATGTGACCTAGTAGTATAGTTGTAGGAGTGCAACCTAGAGGTTAGACTTTAGAGGTTCAATTCCTAGAAACAACTTCTCACATATTATGTGTGATAAGGACTGCAGACATCTTGTCTATCCCGAGTCCCGATCCCTGCCTTATGCACGAGTGTTATTGACCTACATTTGCTCATGCTCCTTGTTGTTGCTCTAATTTATGTTATGTTGGAGTCGCTCAAGATCAAGACTTAAGCATTTTTATGACAATTTTACTCTGCTGGCAGGAAAAACTTATCGAATTCGTGTACACAATGTGGGAGTGTCAACTAGTTTGAATTTCAGGATCCAGAACCATAATCTCCTTTTAGCTGAGTCAGAGGGATCGTATACAGTGCAACAGAACTATACTAGCTTAGATATACATGTAGGACAATCTTACTCATTTTTGGTGACCATGGATCAGAATGCAAGTTCTGATTACTATATTGTAGCTAGTGCTAGATTTGTGAATGAATCTCGATGGCAAAGGGTAACTGGTGTTGCAATTTTGCACTATACCAATTCCAAAGGCAAGGCATCTGGTCCCCTCCCAGAGGCACCGAATGATGAGTTTGACAAGACCTTCTCAATGAACCAGGCAAGATCTATCAGGTTGGTTTCTATCATGGTCCAAATGCATTTTGACATGTTATTTCTAAAGTTACTTTTGGTAGCTGCAAATTCAGATTTTCAAATGTCTTTATAGTTTATGCATTTATGAAATTCTTAATTTCATGAGAATGAATTAAACTTGGATAAAAGATCAACTAAAAAATTTGTGGGATTTGGCTCATTAATAGTAGACGATAGAAAAATCTTTTTGATTACTTTGCCTACTGGTTGTGTATTCAAACTCACTCTTAGGATTTTGTGGTTTCTATTTTCTCAGATGGAACGTATCTGCAAGTGGTGCACGTCCTAATCCCCAAGGTTCATTTAGATATGGCTCGATCAATGTGACTGAAGTATACGTGTTGAAGAATAAACCACTAGAGATGATTAATGGGAAACGGCGAGCGACACTCAGTGGGGTATCATTTGTCAATCCTTCAACTCCCATCAGGCTTGCCGATCAATTCAAAGTGAAGGGAGTTTATAAGCTGGATTTCCCAATGAGGCCACTTACAGGACCACCTCGAGTGGAAACATCTGTAATTAATGGAACATTTAGGGGATTTGTTGAAGTCATTCTACAGAACAATGATACCAAGATGCACAGCTATCACGTGAGTGGATATGCAGTTTTCGTCGTCGGGTAGGAATCTATTGTTCATCATTGAAATTCCACTATGATAACATGCCTTTGTCTAATGATGTGGTCCGAGTGCTTTTAACACTTTCACTTTGACTAATATATCATAGGATGGATTATGGTGACTGGACAGAAAATAGCCGGGGCACGTATAATAAGTGGGATGGTATTGCACGCACCACAGTTCAGGTAAGATAAAAACCTGAGTTTTTTTCTTACCTTAACTGCATTGGTTTAATAGTGTTCAAATTATTGTTTTCTGCTCGCCACTGTGTTGATTGGAAATCTATTTGTTGGAGTTTATTTGAGCTGGATGCCATATTTATTTTGAGAGTGCTAGATCATATTCTTAACTTGTTTAAGTGCCATATTTATAATAAGTGGGATGGTATTGCACGCACCACAGTTCAGGTAAGATAAAAACCTGAGTTTTTTTCTTACCTTAACTGCATTGGTTTATTAGTGTTCAAATTATTGTTTTCTGCTCGCCACTGTGTTGATTGGAAATCTATTTGTTGGAGTTTATTTGAGCTGGATGCCATATTTATTTTGAGAGTGCTAGATCATATTCTTAACTTGTTTAGGTGAACTCATTAGTTCAACTGCTGTCTAAAATTTCGAATCACTTGACATTGAAAAGTTCCTGAATCGTTGTGTAAAGACCTCAGATTTTGCACCTTTTGGATACAAGGACGTTGGTTGGCGAATTATGGCTTAGAAGTGTCTCCTACATATACTTGAGCATTAGCAAAAGTTTTCATAAACTGATATTGGTTCCCACCCGCTTTCCTTTACCTTGGGGCGCCTGGGTTATCATTCCTCACTTGCATTCTGCAAGCTATTTCTGCCTTCCACCCTTGTTCCTGTAGATTTCAATAGTAAACGTGAGCATCGATAGAATTTTTGAGGATGTTTTTTTTGCTCGACTTAATCCTCTCATAAGCTGTCGCCATTGACATCATTTTCATATAGTATGGCAAACTCACTAATCCTGAGAGTTGATTACAAGTGATAACTTGTTCATAGTGTGCAGTTCGGAGTTTTCATGTGTGCTCAGCATTTTGTCCTTATTTCCTTGAAGCTTTGTTGGAAACATCTCTTTCTCTTATGCAATCTAGGTTTATCCTGGAGCGTGGACCGCAATCTTGATTTCCCTCGACAATGTTGGAGTCTGGAACATTAGAACAGAAAACCTTGACTCATGGTATCTCGGCCAAGAAACATACATTAGAGTTGTCAATCCAGAGGCCACCAACAAAACTGAGTTGCCCATGCCGGACAATGCCCTGTTTTGTGGCGCTCTAGGCAAAATGCAAAAGTAATTACCATTACCATTGCAACAAGATATTCACTTTTTAGTCATTTTGTCTTATAAAATCCCCAAACTACATGATGTTTTATTTTTCAGGCCCCAAGAGGTATCTTCGACGGCAACAACAACAATCACGGACAATAGATCAAACCTGTTCTTCATGTTACTGATATGTGCCCTGGTTTCCCTTTTCCGATAATTGATTCTGGAGTGAAGGTACTAAGTGCAGTTTGAAATTGTGAGTGTTGTGTTAATTCTCGTCTGTGGATATTAAAAGAAAAAAGAGAGAGATTTTGACATTGCATTTTTTTTTATCCTCTTTGCGGTTTGTCCCTGGGTTTGCCTTTTAATTTATTGGGAAGTCAATCATTCTTTCACACCCAGAATTTATGTACTCATGAGGATTCTTCAATTTTCAGTACACAGTAAACAGCCACTAGGCACCAGACCAGTGTGCTTCTGCAACATGTAGAAGATATCATAAAGATTTGTAACTTTGTGATGTGATGTTGAAAACTCTGTTGCAACTGCTTATACAATTCTCTTTTGATAGAAAATCCATTCCAAACACTATAACTCAGAATTGTTCGCTTTGGATCAAAGATGTGCATGGTTTTGTTCTACTTAGACCGTCTGTCATTGATTTTTAGGCCTATAAAATAAAGTGTTGATTATATGTCAATCGACTGAGTTATGTCATTTCAATGTGGGTTCTCAACTTTTGTCAATTTGAAGATTCCTTTGAGGTTTTCATTGGTAGGGGACCATGACATTTTCCCAATGTTCATAAACCAGTGATTTTTGTCAATTTGTTCTTGTTCCTGGTGAAAATATTTTGAGTTCGAAAAACTAAACATTGTGTAGTTGAGGTCGGGAAATACGTGATGAGTATCAACTTTTGAGGTTTTTGTTAGTAAGGGACCAGAACATTTTCCCAATGTTCATAAACCAATGATTTTTGCCAATCTATTCTTGTTCATGGTGAAAATATTTTGAATTTGAATAATTCAAGATTGTGTAGTTTAGGTCGTTAGATATGTATAGTTGAGGCCGTTAGATATGTTATGAGTGATCACTAATGAAACTAGATAATCAAAAGAGGTGGAGTTCTAACCTTGTTTCAACTAAGAAAATTTTGAAAACAATGTCGAAATTGAAATTGGAGAAAGAAAAAGTGATTTACACTTGATCGAACTGATCGTACACTAAAGGAAAAGAAACGAAAACTAGATTAGATTAACTGCTAAAAGGGAAACTTACATTAAATAAAAAAGATACAAGAGGTATCTATGAAATAAGGTGACAGATGAAATTTTAAAAAATAGGAATTTGTGAGTATGTTTATGAACCCTTTATTCATTCTCCTCTAGTCTTTTTAGTGTCATTTGCCTCTCTGTAATTGGCTGATATCCTTAATTTAAATTTTGATAACTGCCGATAACTGTCTGCTTCATGCGAACCGGGCTTGTCGAGCAACCTTTTGTCTGGCCCAAACACTTGACCTATACAGCTCTCCGATCTTGGGCTAATTGGAATATGGCGGCAACACAATCTCTTGCTAATAAGCCCAATTAAGGACCATCGGGCGTCATAATTTGAATATCGTTCGTTCCTTCCATAAGAAAGGAAGAGGTGGCATACTGACAGCCAGAGAATCTTCAATTCCACTCATATCCATCACAATCCATTTCTCTTCTAGTCTCTCTGTTATCCATTAAAAGGAAGAAAAAAATGGCCATGGCGGTGGCATTCAGTTGTATCCCCCAATTATCCGCTAACATTTCTTCTTCATCTGCGCATCAATATCAATCTCTTGCTAATAAGCCCTCTCGCATAGTTTCCCAGTTAAACCCAGAAAGGCAAGACCGGTTTCCGGGTGAGTACACATCTATCTTTACAATTACGAGGGACTGCAACAATTCTGTTCTTACATTCCATAGCTAACTGTATTTTCATTGAAAAGGAAGATTGTTTCGACAAACGTTTGATGCGAAATCAAACAATTGGAAGCTGTTTGTGTCGACTGCATTGGCAGCTGCAGTTATTAGCTTTAGCCCTGGCATGCCTGCTGTTGCTGATCTCAATAAGTACGAAGCCGAAACCAGGGGTGAGTTTGGAATTGGCTCAGCTGCACAATTCGGTTCTGCAGATCTCAGGTTTGCTGGGAATTTTTTTATCAAGAACAAAAAAAACCCATTTGAATTTGATGTTGGGCTTGCTTAATTTTGTGTTTTGATTTCTCTGCAGGAAAGCAGTTCATGTGAATGAAAATTTCAGGTAACTTCTCTGTCGTTGACAAATGGTTTTCTCTGCAAATAACACGGTATTTGTTTGCATAGCTGATTACTGAGAAATTGTCTGCTGATAATGGTTTTGTCTGCAAATAACACAGTATTATTTGTTTGCATATCTGATTACTGAGAAAATGACTGAACCAATTTGACATGATACAGGAGAGCCAATTTCACATCTGCAGATATGAGGGAATCTGATTTCAGTGGTTCAACATTCAACGGTGCATATCTGGAGAAAGCAGTGGCATATAAGGCAAATTTTTCAGGTAAAATACTATCCACAAACATTACAAAGCATGCAATATTCATCAAATGGCTTGTTCATGCCTGCATACTATGGCTGTGTTGGCAGTTGCAATGGTGTCTGGTATAGTTTTGATAACAAAGTAGTAGGAAATGATCTACTGATTAGAAAAAAGAACATTTATATCAATTCATGAAGTACTTGTTGAATTGTTTGGAGCAATAAGTAATCCAGTATCTTCTTTTGCCCTTTGACAGGTGCCGATTTAAGTGATACATTGATGGATCGCATGGTATGGCCACAAACATTTCGTAATTTTTTGGCATTGTGGCTTAAGCCAACTCTATAACTTGAAGCCCCGTCAAGAAGAGAAAAAGATGAAACTTAAACAGCTATATAATAGAGAATCACTCATGCCCACACAGTACAAAGTTTTCTGCTTTCAATACATAAGAAGCTCTTATGTACGACAGTTGGTTGCCTTTTTTTTTACCATTGGTTAAGTATTTGTTCCCCTAATATTAAAAATTGGAAGGCTCGTGCGTAATATATCTTGGAAAAGCATATTAATTTTGCATTTCAGGAAGTTTAATTAGCTTAATTTCTTGTGGCAATTATTACCGGATATCATCCATTGAATATGTCCTGAAACTGGTGAAAAGAACTTCCATCTTTTACTTAGCTGCTCCTTCCACAGATACTAAAATCTAAAATCAAGATATGTTCTGGATTTTTCTCTAGGTTCTTAATGAGGCTAATCTCACAAATGCCGTGCTTGCTAGAACCGTCCTCACACGAAGTGATCTTGGGGGCGCACTCATTGAAGGTGCAGATTTTAGTGATGCTGTCCTCGACCTACCCCAGAAGCAGGTACTGCTCAAACAGATTTCTTATTTTTATTTTACCTTCATTACTTGAAAAGTTAAATGTCTTTTGTGTACAAAGCTCCCGCAGAGGATGCAAAATGTGTGCAAACTTTATCCCCACATAATATATGTGGAGAGGCTGCATTTAGAAATTAAACTTTTGACCTCTCAATTGCACTCTTGCACTTTTACCTCTGAGCCACATGTGTGTTTTATGTATCTTTAAAATTTTCCATGGCTGATGATATTTCCATAAAAGGTGACTGATACCTAGTCTGCCAATTTGGACGGCCACGGCAGAGAAATATAATTATTAATGAAGCAAGTAGATTGTGATATGTTTATTGTTATCTTCTAACAGCTATGAGCTTCGTCATGCATCCTTTCACCCATTGCACATTCTACAGCTTTTAACAATACTTGAATTTAAAGTCCTTCAACCGCTGAAGCAAATAACCCAATGGTTTTTGTATACAGGCACTCTGCAAATACGCAAGTGGCACAAATCCTGTTACAGGAATTAGCACCAGAGCAAGCTTGGGTTGCGGAAACAGGACACGTAATGCTTATGGGAGTCCATCATCTCCTCTTCTAAGTGCTCCACCTCCAAAACTGCTTGATCGCGATGGTTTCTGCGACGAAGCCTCTGGTTTATGCGATGCAAAATAGTTAAAAGGTGCATAAATTTTACTGACTGGCAACACAAATCTGTTTATAGAGAGAGATCCATCTATTATGAACTATGTAAGTTTCAAACCAGAAGAAACAAAAGGATTGTTAAATCATTTTTGTAAGATAACTTGCATTGTTCATATTATGTTTTGACAATGTGCTGTCTTCTGCTTGAATGAGCAAAGCCTATAGGGATAGCAATGCATTAAAATCAGCTTGTTTTCTGGCACCAGTACTTGGTTATGTTGCCAAATCTATATACTTCAAAATAGCTAGATTTTGAGAGAGATCCCAGCGAGTGATCAATTCCTCCTCATAATCGTGCATGTCTCAAGTTTTTGAAGTATATAGCTTTTCCTTGGCGTCAAAAGTTTTGTAGCAATTGTTGCGGCTACCGATCACATAAACAGAAGAAACCATCGACAACTAGCGAAACAAAACCCAATGTCTCGTTTTTATAGTTGTATCAAAAATGAAGGATCTTATATGATCAAAGTGTCCGACATCATCAAAATCAAAAATAGAGAGACAAATCCAAGCTCTCCAGTGGAGCAAGAGATGGAAGTGTTGAGGTAAATGGTACGAGGGGTGAAAATTTATTCAATGGTTCTTGAAGAGTGTCGTGAATAAAATATTGTCGATTAATTGGTGATAAACGTAGGAGTTGTTGCAGTTTGGCTGTCCAAAAAAATCAAGAAAATCGAATTGATTGATAGTTTTTTTTAAAAAAAAACTGAAAAAATTATATAACTGACTGAATAATTTGTTCAAAATATGTTAAAAAAAAGGACCAATATAGATCGTTCAGCCCTAATTGAAGATGAATACATAATTTGCAATTTAAATTTATAAAATACGCCAAATATTATTATATGGGCCTTTGTGGGCCGTTTATTACCATGCCCGCCCGACTCTGCCCCACCCATTGATCTAGAACTTCTCGTGTAATTATTATTTCTTAATAGTTTTTTTTTTAAAAAGTTATATAACCAACTAAATAATTTGTTCAAAATATGTTAAAAAAAACGATCAATATCGATCGTTCAGTCCTAATTGAAGATGAATACATAATTTGCAATTTAAATTTATAAAATACTCCAAATATTATTATATGGGCCGTTTGTTAACCATGCCAGCCCGTCTCTGCCCCATCCACTGATCTATATCTACTCGTGTAATTATTATTTCTTAATTCCGGATGTTGATACCATAATAATCGCATCCAAACGCCATTATCCGCGTCGCCAAACATCTAGATCTAGATCTCCTCGCACAAAGAAGGTTCCAGAACCCCCTCCACACACCAAAATCAACCAGAACACTCTCGTCGATTGCTTGACTCACCTTATAATCCCCAATATTCATCTGTCTATTTCTAATTTTACGATTCCCTCTCTCTGTCTCTTCAATCAGTAAACAGTAAATTCTCCGGTGCCATGGCCGAAGAAGCCAAAGCCAAGGGCAACGCAGCCTTTTCGTCCGGTGACTTTGAGGCGGCTGTTCGCCACTTCAGTGATGCTATCGACCTAGCCCCTACGAACCATGTGCTCTATTCGAATCGATCCGCCGCCTATGCATCACTACACAAGTACCACGAAGCTTTAACCGATGCCAAGAAAACCGTGGAGCTCAAGCATGACTGGTCTAAAGGCTTCTCCCGCCTCGGCGCTGCTCACCTTGGCTTGAAACAGGCCCAGGAAGCCATCGCCGCCTATAAGAAGGGCCTCGAGATCGACCCCAACAACGAGGCTTTGAAATCTGGCTTGGCTGACTCCCAAGCCGCTTCTCGAACCAGACAGCCTCCGAGTCCTTTCGGTGACGCGTTTGGTGGACCCGAGATGTGGGCAAGATTGACAGCGGATCCGGCTACTAGGGCGTACCTGCAGCAGCCGGATTTTGTTAAGATGATGCAGGATATTCAGAACAATCCGAACAATTTGAATCTCTACTTGAAGGATCAGAGAGTGATGCAGGCGCTTGGGGTTCTGTTGAACGTGAAAATGAAGACATCAACTGGTGACGATATGGAGATTACGGAGGATGACTCTCCTCCGCCGCCACCGCCAGCAAGGAAGGCAGAGCCGGCGAAGGAGGAAAAGAAAGAGCCGGAGCCGGAGCCCATGGACTTGACGGACGAAGAGAAGGAGAGGATGGAGAAGAAGGAGCAGGCTGCGAAGGAGAAGGAGGCGGGTAATGCGGCATACAAGAAGAAGGACTTTGAGACCGCTATCGCACTCTACACTAAGGCCATAGAACTTGACGATGAGGATATCTCCTACATTACCAACCGAGCGGCAGTTTACCTGGAGATGGGAAAGGTGCGTTTTTGCTATATTTTACTTTAAATAAATATTTCTATGTCTGGTTATTAATGTTGTTTTGTACTTAGAACGTATGCATGTTTCTTATTTGTGCGAGTTATCATGAGAAACCCTCTAGCTTCAGTTATAATGTTAGATGGAGTTAGATTTAGCTGAGTTTAATAGTATTTGAAAGTAAAACAGGGACTAAGGTTTAGTGGCATCTCTGATGCCAATCCTTGTGACAGAGTTAATGCTGATGAAACTGCGGTAATATGGAATGTAGGCTTTTGTATTACTGATTTTTATTGTTAGTTTGGGATCTTCTACCTAGTGATGATTGAATTCTTTAAACAGAGATATGAAGTGATAATTCAATTCCTTAGATAGAGATATGATGTTATTGCATGTGGTTTTCTTATTTTGATGATGAATTAGTAATGCTTAAGATGATGTACAATAAGTCTTGTAAGATCTCCTTGGCAAAGAAAAGGTTTTTGTTTTCCCTTCATTTATGTTATAGTTAATAAGTTATAGGGCATAGCGAAGAATAGTTTTGGTGTAGTTTAGTTGCTTCAATTATATTTTAAACTAAACAAGAGATGGTAGGAAAATGTATAAATAAAGAAACATTTAGTTAACACTAAGCAATGGGAAATTTGTGCTTGCCATGTACCGATCTTTTCTTCCTCTTTCTTGTGGAGTTCATGTGGTGTTCTCTGAATCAATTCTCTGTTTCTTTTTATGTTTGATTTTGTGTTACCATCAAGTTGATTGGATTCTTTTCATTCATGAACAATCATGATTGCATATGATTGCCAAATTGACACTCTACATAAGTATTCTACCGTTTTAAGTGTCTTCTAAAAGTGTATAGGCCACAATGATATGCTCTTCAGAGTTTCTGGGATTAGGTTGAATAATAGGCCTTCTTAGTTTTGTTTAAGCTTTGGTCACGGACACTTAATTTCATGGCTGAACTCTATCTTTGTGTGTTGTTAGACTGCATAACTCTCCTTGCCTTTCCTTAATAAAAATATAAGGTTGATTTTAATCAATGTATATGGCAGTGAGTACAACTCACCTATTGTTCATTGTTCTGTTTACTTCAACACGTTTTTCTTACGCTCTTGTAACTGTTATCACAGTATGAGGAATGTATCAAAGATTGTGACAAGGCTGTTGAAAGGGGAAGAGAGCTAAGAGCAGACTTCAAGATGGTAGCTAAAGCATTGACGAGAAAGGGTACTGCTCTGGCAAAAATGGCAAAGTGCTCAAAGGACTATGAGCCAGCTATTGAAGCATTTCAGAAAGCTCTTACAGAACATCGGAATGCTGATACGTTGAAGAGACTAAATGATGTGGAGAAAGCAAAGAAAGAACTAGAGCAGCAAGAATATTTTGATCCAAAATTAGCTGATGAGGAGCGTGAAAAAGGTGGCTCTTTTATCTCATGGTTTAGCTTTCTGTTGTGATTTTTGATCAGCTAGTTGCATCGATCTCTTCCTTCTACCCTCCCCACCCCTCCTGTTTAATTATGCATCTTGCACAAAAAATCTAGTTTTTGTCCAATGTTCAATGTAGTGCTTGTGAATAACTGTGGTTCTTATCCCACTTGTGCTGCAGGTAATGAGTTTTTCAAACAGCAGAAGTACCCAGAGGCTGTGAAGCATTACACAGAAGCCTTGAGAAGGAACCCCAACGATCCAAAGGTAAGAAAATACTCTTTATTTGACCGTGATTTAAGTGTAAGCGTCGGTGAAAGATTCAAATCCCAATCGCAGATATTGTCTTGTGGCTTAGCTTGAATTGGCTGCTGCTTTCAGGGATATAGTAACAGAGCTGCATGCTATACAAAACTTGGGGCACTACCTGAGGGATTGAAGGATGCAGAGAAGTGCATTGAGCTAGATCCAACCTTTTCCAAGGGGTATACAAGAAAAGGTGCTGTTCAATTTTTCATGAAGGAGTATGACAAGGCTTTGGAAACTTATCAGGAGGGGCTCAAACATGATCCTCAAAATCAAGATTTGCTTGATGGTGTCAGAAAGTATGTATGATGGGTTTGCGCAATGATTCTGTTTTCTATTTGGTGTTTTAGTGGTTTTAGTGTTTTTTTTTTTTTGCTGTGTGGGTGAGAGTGGGGCATAATTGTGTCTTCTAATTTGTGTTTCAGATGCATTGGGCAAATTAACAAGGCTAGCCGTGGTGATTTAACCCCTGATGAATTGAAAGAGAGACAGGTTGGTTTCTTTTAAGCTCTTAGATAGTTATTGAAACTAGTTTGCTTAGCAGAGTTTCTAAATTGCCTGTGTAATTTGCAGGCAAAGGGAATGCAGGACCCGGAAGTTCAGAACATTCTCTCTGATCCTGTTATGAGACAGGTAAAACATATAGGAGCCATTCTGAATGTGATGTTATGATTGACCCCGCCCAAGTCCTTCGTTTTGTGTGTATATAGTGTCTAACAACGGCTATGTGCAGGTATTGGTGGACTTCCAAGAGAATCCGAAGTCAGCACAGGAACATATGAAGAACCCGATGGTGATGAATAAGATCCAGAAGCTTGTCAGTGCAGGAATTGTCCAAATTAAATAGAATGTGATAAGAAAGCTCAAAGACTATTGAAGGACAAGTTTCCTGTTAATGACTTGTGATTTGATTGTCATTTTTATTTTATTAAAAAACCCATGGTGCGGTCAGAATCTTTTTTTTTTTTAATTACTCCCATGATCAATATTCCTGGCAACACACCGGTTAGGAAGTGAAAGTTGCTGGTACAAGCTGGGTTTGGATCAGTTTGTTATTTCATTTCCACTACAATTATGCCAAACTATCATCAGATGATCTCAATGATGATTTAGTTCAGGTATCAATGACGTTAACCATACTTGATTGTTGTACAACGATGTTCTGCTCCTGGGTGGTCCATTTGACAAGCATCTTGCTTGACATTTCTGGTACCTGAATGACAAACAAGGGGTACCCAGTCGGTTAAGCTCTTTACAGTGGTGGTTATAGGTCCGGTCCGGTGTGGCGGTGAGTCAGAACTTTGCTTTGTTGGGGGCTGTAGTGAAGGGCTCGCGGGGTGGTAATGTCCAACCTTTTTCGCCCCTCGATTTTAACCAAATTGGCTTCAACTAATGAATAACTCACCAGTACACATGAGAAACCTCAGCAATTACAAGAGTTCTCCACTGAGAATGCTACAAGCCTTAGGTCGAGCAAGCTCTTTGAAACTCCATAATTGTAACTGGGTCCTCTTTAGCGTTCCCGTTTTCGTTCTGGACTTGCTAGGCTTGGAATTACTGGTCGTCTCCATTGAAAACGCCAATTGCTCTCAATAGGAAATTCTCACTTTCGGTGGTGACTCGATCACGGTTTAAGGCTTAAGCGACTGAATCCGGCTCCAAATTTCTAGTCGAGTGCTTTCAAACCCAAATAGCTAACGTTTTTAGGTTCGTATGGGTTTCAAATACGTATGTTTTACTTTAGTCATGTACACTCACTCATTAGTGTGTTGTAGGTATGTATACGGACATTCCCCGATCGTATCTCCCAATCACAAACCACACATGCAAGTGAGGCCCCTAACAAGTGAGCCCCGTTTGAAAAATAAAATAACAAGGCCTATGTATATGAATTACAAAAAAGATCTTCCTTAAATTTTAATTTAAGCCCAAGTAAAATTGAAAATACTTTGTTTTCTTAATGAATATGAGCATTAAGGTTTTTAAGTTTTTACTTGGTCGATTCATGACTGATTCAACTTAAGATTGATTGGTCCAAGATTGGCCCATCAAATTCGAAACATAGCCTAGACGCAACGTGCTTACTAATCTTCATTTTCATTGTTTGTTTGTCAACTTGGATAGTCCGTAATTTAGTTGTGTTGTCAATATAAATAAATTTTTTAAAAGAAAAACTTACACTCAAAATGAAAGCGA
The DNA here is from genome assembly GCA_963580455.1 of Euonymus europaeus. Classification (NCBI taxonomy): domain Eukaryota; kingdom Viridiplantae; phylum Streptophyta; class Magnoliopsida; order Celastrales; family Celastraceae; genus Euonymus; species Euonymus europaeus. The sequence goes on along the minus strand of OY756957.1, from coordinate 6,035,059 downwards.
AAGTCTATGCGGCAACGCACCTAATACTCCCGACAATTTTTTTCCCCAATTCAGAAAATGTTGAAAACTCATACAGAATAATTGTGATGAATGTGTAAGATTTACTTGAAACTATTGTCAACAATTATTTTTATGTCATATAAATAATTCTCAAAAATTTTAGGAGACTTTACCCCTAGACACTTGCTAATTTAGTTGTAACTCCGTAATATTACGTCTTGACTTCCCCTTTACACATACGGGGTTGAGTCCCTTTATTGGAGCACCTTTTTTTTTATGACGAGAAACCACAAACACGTATGCAATTGAGATTAAGGCCTTTTATTTTATTTTATTTTATTTTATTTTATGGCGAGACGAAAGAGATTGGAGGAAGAAAAAAGAGAGGAGATATTTGTGAGAGAAAAAAATGATTGGGGTAGAAAAATAATTAAATATTTAATTCTTATTTTTATATCTATGTATTTTTATTGTTAAGACCTAAATGTCCAAAAATAGTCGAGTGGGTATCGATCAGTCATTGTCAATTTTTTAATCATTTTTTTCTTCCTGTCATGAGGTCTTTTTGTCAAGCCCAGCCCACCCAAATATTCCCAAAAGCGGGAAATAAGCCCAAGTACTTTTCTGTTATGGACTTACACAGCTACACACATTACGTGTTGGGGCCTAAATCATAGGGCAGCCTATGACTCACAGTCCAGTGGGCTTATTTGAAGTTTTCAATCGTAAGATAAGATAACTTTGGGCTTTCCAGGCCCCAACGTTTAACGATCAGCTACTTATATATACAGTAGACGTTTTGTAGAGATTGAAATGAGAAATGTCATTTGCAGTTTGCGTACAGATATTCTTTTATTTTTTAAAAGAGCTTATCAGGTTTGTCTTACGTGCACCAAATTTTGTAAAATCTGAATTTTGTGTACTCACGTACACAAAACATATAAATAAAAAACATATAAAAACATGATTTCATCCGACTTTATAGGATTGTATTTATTTTATTATAATAATTATTTTATAAATAAAAAGCAATCATATACTAATAAAAATAAAGATATGTTTAAATAAGGGCAGGATAAAATTGTCAATAATTAAGATTAAAATTTAAAGTTGTTCTTATTAAATTAAGCTTCAAATAATTGATGATGTATTGAGCTATAAATTTTTCAGAAAGACTGAACGAAATATAAAGTCCATATAAAAGACTTATCACCGATTAATCATTTTTTAAAATATGTTCGACCCAAAAGTTAATTATACACAGGAGAGAAAACATGTTCCAATAAAAATCTAACATATCATGTCATATGATATATATATATATATATATGATTTAAACTTAAATCAAAGTGAGAGATAATTCTAAACAGAAACGATGAACAGTGCATATCTTTATTTAGAAAATTTTGATATGGATGAGAATCAATCTTCCAACTAAAGCAGGAGACGATGACACTTGCCCATTCTTCTGTTTGATTAGGAAAGAAAGTAAAATATAGACACCTAGTGATGTACATAAAAACTAAAAGCATGTGAAGCATCGAAGCCCATCTCTCTTAATCATGTGGAGATATTTTTTTTTAAGGTAAGCACTGTGAAGCCAAACTAACCATATCAAAATGACATCACAAATTCATTTATGGCGCATACAATACAAATTGGATGTCGCATCTACATTATTATATGTGTCACCCATGTGTCCCATGTAGGTATCATCTTGAACCTTACACATGTCTTGTAGCTGCACATAAGTTTCACACGTGACTCAGCCTTGGAAGGCAACAAATCACGAAATCACAGAGATGAGAGTCGCATTGAACGATTTAAAAGATGTGTCACATCGCTCTCCCTCATGCTATAGCAATGGGAGTCACGGGACGTTGGGGTCTATTGACTGTAAATGCATTTTAAATAAGTAATTTTTTATTTTATCAAAATTATCAATGTGATCCGATCATAATTACGAGTTTAACGGTATATTATTTATGTTAAATAAAAATCAAATGAACTGTGAAAATTGAGATATGATATTTTAAATTTATATTTAACGGTTCATAATTATCGTGTCATTTTCACAATCTATTTGATTTTTTCCTGGCACAAATAATATACCGTAAACTCATAATTTCAATGAGATCATCTTAATAATATTTTTAAAAAATATATTTATTTTTTTTACTTATTTAAAATCCATTCACAGCCGCGTGCCTGAGGGTCACCTTACTACTTTTTGAAAAAATTGTGATAATTTTCGCTAATATACTTGACTCTTTTTTTTTAATTATTTCGCCTCTCCTTAATCTTTAAATTTCCAAAAATATCTCATATCAAATATAAATATCTTAAACAAGTCCAACGAAACTCTTGAAAAATATCTTGCCCTACACTTGGGTAAAAAATGCCCAAAATTACTTCACGCTTGAGATCTCGAATGTGCATTAAGTTGAGCATTTTGTCCCACTTGAACAATGGACACATAACACACGGCAGCTGTTATAAATGTGCTTGTTGATGACAGCGTTGCAAGGAAGAAAAATGGTATTTGAAGAGCTTGATATAAATCCCCCATTGATATTCGAAAATTTTGAAGAGATTGATACAAAAATGATATTCTAGGATCCCAGTGTCATTTTTTTTTACATCACATCAGTCTCTGTAAGCTTATTTCTGTACCATTAAATGTGAATTCAGATTCTGTCAAATTGCAGAGTTCCATCATCCACATAGTACATATGAATGGAGGAAAAACAACGATGAGAGTATGTTTTATAGAGTATAAATTATTGTAAAACGTAACAGTTGAGAGTGTCTGAGAATATAAATGACAAAGCATATGCTGATTCGAACGGACCCAAATTTATTCTACATATGTATACATAGCTAAAATATACACCTCTTCTTCCTCTTGGTCTTGGATGCCTAAAAGGCCAGATAAAGCTCAAAAAAGGACCAAATCAAAATTGCTTGAAATTAAACAGGGTTCTTCTTCTTTTGATTTCTTTGGTTTTAAATTTAGCAGTACAGGTATTGTATACATACATACCAGAGACCAGAGTAAAATTGAGTCATTAACTAAGGCAAGAGACCAAACTCCAAAGAAAAATTTACTAAGGCAAGGCAGCTTGAGAGGAGGCATAGTTGTTAACGAGAGCCAAAGCATTGCTAGTCAGACGCGAAATTCTCAATATATGTTTCCTCACCAAGATCTTCACTTTTCCTTTCGTGGCCTTACCATCAAACCCATCCATACAAGTATCATCATCTGTCAATGCTGCACTAACCCAAGTCTGTATATCACTCATCACAAGCCAAAAACTTTTTCCTCCTCCGGCACCACCCATCTCTCCAATTGAATCCTGCAGCTCATCAACAGAGTCACCAACAAGTTCAACACAATCTGCTACTGCTGCAGCCACTCTAGGCCTCAAGTTATGGATTCTTGATATCCTCTTCATCAACCTTGAAGTCGATCTGGTTGATATAAACGTCACGTTGAGAGCAGTTGTGGCTAGTAATTTGGGGTCATTCTGGATTTTGTTTGCATAGATTGAGAGAGATCTGTAGCAGAGTCTGGGGTATGTTGTGTTGGTACATGATGTCTTGATGTACTCTGTGTTTTGTTCATCATAGGCTGGAAACCCACTGGTGAAACAGAGTAATTGAGTTAGAAAAAACAGAGTAGGTAATGCAAAAGTAGCTTCCATTGGCGAGTTTAATGGCATTAGAGAGGGGGAGAGGGTGAGTGATTTATAGAAAAGCAAAAGCCTAATTCTGTGGTTCCCACAAAATGTAGAGGAAAAAAGCCTGGTTTTAAGGATGGAAATACAAGTGTTAGTTGCAAGAGTCTGCCCATCCACACTAGTAACAAATAACAATTGGTTTTCCTGGGCCAACTAGCATGGGTTGGTGCTGGGAGGAAAAAATCGTGCGAGCCAGTGTGGGCTGGTCCTGGGAGGACAAAATCGTGTGAGCCAGTTTGAACTGGCCTAAAACGGACAAAATGTTATTGGTACAGAGTGATGGACTGTTACATTAGTAACTGCAGAAACTTACATAGAGAGAGCATGTAAGAAGAGTCAGCCATATGTAATTGAACAATCATTGATCCTGTTTGATAACAGCTTGTACTTTGTCTTCTTCATTATGGAGTCCCAAAAAAAACAAAAAACGGATTAATTGAAACGACAATTAATCTTCCTCAACTGCAGACAAAAAATTCCAAATCAGCCAAGTGATAAACTTCTATAGTGTTAAACCTTGTGAACTAACCAACACCGGTAGTAATAATTTTGTCTCATGTGCTGGACTTACACCCAATTTATTATGTTTTCAAGATCGAAAATTTGTGTGCACGCAGGGCGGATTGCCTGAATTTAGGTCCATATCGCATCTTTAAAAAAGAAACTTGTATGTATTCGTTCTTCGTTACTAAAAACAGACAAAAAAATTCCTAAAGTTTCATCACAATTTAATTATTATCAGTTTGCAATTAGAGACCTTATCATGTAATTCAAGTGTATCATCTCAAGTTTAGGTGTATATTGGTATCGAAAGCGTAAACTTGTATGATGTCGCTCTCAATTATTAGAAAATGTCAAAAAATTCCTATAATTCCATCACAATTAGAATATTATTGGCTGGCGATTAGAGACTATCTTATCATGCAATTCAAGTGTATCAGCAACCACGAAAACTTGGATAAATTCAAGAATAAAAAAAATACAAGTTGTGTTTAGATAACCATTGAAAAAGAAAGAAGACAAATTGGTATCAGCAACCAAAATATCATGCACGCAATTAAATTATGTATGGACGAGACATGTCAAGTGTTTGTTACTCTTTCTAATCCATCCTTTTCATTGACAGTGAAATGAAAATAAGGAGCGAATCTTGTAGATTGTTTAGATTTGATGAAAGAATTCTGCAATTCAACAGACTCTCAACTTTTCATCTAACGGTGCAGTCAATTTGACCACTGATTGTGCTAATATTATACCTGTGGTTCCTCAAAACCGCAATGGTTCTTCTTTATATACTCGTGGAGACTCAGCCACTTAAATAACTAGAAGGATTCATGCCTAACCAAAATAATGCACCCACTCACTGACTCCATTTGTGGCACCTCTGTTTGTTAGATATTCGACTTTTGTTAGCAGTTGAATACCTAACATGGATGACCCATCACATTTAGTGGGGCAGGGAAAATCGGCCTCCCACCACGTACAAATAATGAAGTGTATCAGTGTATCACTAGTGGAGCCTCCTTGTTAACTTTATTAGGAGGCTAGACCCAGCATTTCATACCTGCTTTTATTTGAAAGATAAAATATTTCTGTGACAACTGCATCAGTCACTTTAAGTACAATATAACATCCTTTTTAATGTGGAAAAAAGCAGACATGTTTTGGTATTTTAATGTTTTAGACTGTGTTGATGATGTGGTGGATGATCGGATTGATTTCGTTTGCACTATTTTAGAGCAATAGGGGAATGCCTAAATTCATTGGTTCCGATGAGAGGTGCTAAAACGGTGTTGAGATGCTATTTTGGCAGTTAAAACCATATAGGAAGCACAGAACCGGTTAGCGAATGGCCCTGCACAAATTCTTGATGAAAAACTGAAGCAAAGGCTGAGTTTTGCTATGTTTGAGAGGGATTGGATCTTGATTAGTTGAATGAGAGAATGAGAGGGACTAAATTGAGAAAGTTTGAATTATCCAGAATAAAAAGAAGATGTAGTGCTTTTACTTTAGTTGCTTTCCTTCAACTGCTTTTCTCTCTTTACCTTCCTTGTTGATGTTGAATGAAGGGCAGGGCCCGCTGTAGGTAAGTGAAGGGCAGGCCTCTTTAACCCTTGTTAATGTTGTTTATTCTTTCTTGTATAGTGTTTCGAGGCAAAAAATCTAACTTGTCAAGTGTTCCTTCCGAATCCGCTTTTAGTGCCGAAAAGAGGGTTGTGAATCCTTTTTGTGTATCTTTGACATCTAAAACAGTGGAAGCACTTTGCACCAATGATTGACTTAGAGGTGAACCGTTTGACTTCTACAAAGATCCAACTAAGGACAAGCTATAAGTCTACTATTGGTTCGAGCAAATAGAAAAAAATTAGTTCTACTCACTTCTAATTTCTTATTTTTTCATAGTTTAAAATGTATGGTGACATCGTGTGTAACTTTCTACTTTTTTTTGGGGTCTAGAAATGAAAGCTTTGCGATTGGTGGATAGCATTTTTGGAGGGACTGCAGTCACTGCACCTACTGCAAAGTTAGGTATATTTCTATTACAATCTGCATAGTGCATTCTGGACTATTTTCTGCTCTATTTTCGGGATTCTGCACTATTTTCTACATTCTTTTCTGGTTTCTGCACTATTTTTTGCCCTCTTTTCTGGATTCTGCACTATTTTCCAGACTGGTTTCTGGATTCTGGACTGTTAACTGTATTCTGGACAGGATTATTGCTGCAATCTGCATTCTGGACTATTTTCTGGTTTATACTTTTATTCTTTCTCTGCATTGGTAGGCCAAGACTTCGAGCGATGACTGGTTTTGGCAAGCATGGATGCATTCCGCGCCTTACGAATGAGCATGGATGTTCTTCTATTTTATGCATTTTATTTTCTGTTTTAAGTTTCAGATTTCCACGTTGGAATGTTGGATTGTAATTATATAACTTTCAACTTTAAAATATTTTGTAATTCTATTTTGAACTTTGTAGCATGGACTATAGAGTCATGACTTTGGTTTGATTTAGAGGTTTGGTTTGGTTTGGAGTTTGGACTTCTATATATTTTTAACTTCGTATTATTTTGCAATTTCAGTTTTAAAGATAGTTGACGATTTCAAGCTATAACTGAACCAACTATAGACCGTTCGTAACTTGCGGTTAACTTGATAGTACGTCAGGATTCGGTTTCAATAATTGAGAAATCGAGACTTTCAATTTGGTTTCCGATTGGGGATCACGGTCACAACCCTATCAAAAACTCATCACACACTGCACTATCTTACAATGATAGTCAAATTTAGGCAAGAGAGTTAACTAGTGTTTCTTTACAAGTGGTATCAGAATGAGTATTTTTTTTTATCTTGGATGTGAGTTGTATCTATGTGACTCCTAATTCTACTTGGTGGATTTGATCCCGACCCACAAGTGGTCACAAGTGGGGAGATTATTGAGAAATAGTGCATCTCGCTAAATTAAAGATACTTTTGTTAACTTAATAAGACGCATTCTAAAGTCGTCAGCCTTGAAAGCCCCATCATGAGTTGGACTTGGACTTCGGAAAGAGGATAATATCTTACGATGACAGGCAAGTTTGGGCAAGAAAATCCATTAGTGTTTCCTAGCACTTGGTCCTTCGTTATCTGCTTATTCACTGCACACAAGTGTTAAAAGTATTTTTGATACAAAATATGCTCGTTGTATATTGTAAGTATGTTTGCTATGATTAAACTGTATATGATTATGACTAATGTTTTATCCAGGACGTGAAGCTTAAGATCAGCTTACAAGGTGTCAAGTTTCAGGACTGCATAAATGCACTATGACCGCAGCTGATGTGGAAGATTAATGCTGATATGTACACTTGCTGACTATGCTCAAGTAAAATTTCAGTCTAAATTATAAAAGACTGAGAGCAATCAGAGATTACAAAAAGCACAAATCATGGAATTAAATCATTGAAGATTGAGAGCAATCAGATATTATAGAAAGCATAAATCATGGAATCAAATCATGGTTGATTGACTAATCAAAGAAAGATTGTGCTGTAGAATTCTGGTAGCATGCAAAATTTGGAATGATTTGTCGAAGAAAAGGAAAGAAAGAAGATTCTCTGAAGAATAGAAAGGAAAAATGATTCTCTGGATAAAATAAAGGAAATAAATAAGGATGATTTCAATTCCTAGAAATAGAATTAAGGACATGATTCAATGGTCAAGAGTGAAACCCTAGTCCTTATATTATTCTGCCCATTATTTTTTCATCTCTGTTAGAGGTTATCAATACTTGAACTTTAGTCTCTAAACCTCCAGCCATAACCAGCTGTGTAAAGAGGTTGAGCTTGTCTCTGTATCAACAAGCTGTCATACTGGATTTTCAAATCTCAAGGAGCCTTGAGAAGTGAATGTAGGTCCAATTGTAAATGAAGTAATGAACCACTCTAAAATCGTTCACACTCTCACTACCCTTACCTCTAGAGTTTTTGATATTATCTGTGCTTGTTTGATTCTGTGTTATTATTTGTGTCTACTTCACTCATTGTAGTGTACTAGCATATATTCTAGCAAATTGGTTTTAGTACTATATTTGATTCTAGACTTGACTGTTTGACAAACTAATTTTACAGCAGAAAAACTAGTCTAGTGATAAAAGAAAAATATACAGTGGTCAAAAAGTACTTACCTAATAAAATTCACCCCCTCTTGTATTAAGTCTAAGGTCCAAACAAACAAAAGGTTGGGAAAAAGCATTGTAGAAGCAAGATTTGGCAGCCGCACATTATATTTTTAATACAAGAAGTTTCTTTCCCAAGAAAAAAATTGTCATCATATGTAACCATAGATGGGATTCTCAGTGTAGTGATCTAATAAGAAACAACTGTTTCACGTATTTTTAAAGGGAGATGATCATCTCCCCCCACTTTCAAGGATACGAGGGCTACTTTATGGAGGGATTTGGGAATATTTGAATTTTGAATCTAAGTAGTAATGCCATCACTTTGAGCTTTGCCATAAATATAAGATTGGAACCTCTCTCTCGGGGTAGGTGGTGACTCTTTACCAGTGCACAGCTCAGCTGGCACATGGAAGTGTACTCCTACCCATCGTGCAGGGTTCGACTCCTACTTGTGTGAGTATGTTGCATGTGTATTGTGTGAGTATGTTGCATGTGTGTGTGAGTGTGTTGCATGTGTGTTGAGTTCTTTGTGCCATAAGATTAAAAAAAAAAGTGGTGACTCCTCTACATTGTTTGCATAAAGCAGGAGGGACTTCGTAATGAAACTCGTACCAAAAAGATTTCAATTTCTTTACACACAATTCAATAGGCATGATGCATTGCTATAGTGTGTGGTGAACCGTGAATGCTGAAGCTTAACTCGATCAGAAATCACTACACTGAGAGTTTTCATTGTTGTAGATATCACCTGGGAACTAAACTGTAATGTATTTGAGAACGGCTGCACGGACTTTCTCCATGAAAGCTGCAGCTTGTTTCTGCACAGAACATGCCAAAATAGATGTTATCACTTGTCAAAACCTTGGACAATCACGAGTTTAAATGTATTTCTGGTTGGGACTAATTATTAATCAAGGAAAGGTATAGGATCTAGGAAAAAAAAAAGATTTGTCCGTGGAAAGAAGTTTGTTGAATATTCTATTAGGCAAGGTTTATGAGGTTCAATAGTAGAAGTGATGCAAATACGCTTCCACATGGATTCGACGGGAAATATTTCCTTTAACTTATTCCATTTGCTTTTGTTTTGCTAATCGCAATATTAAGTTAATAAAAATCAATACAATAATATCTCAAAGATTTTTCAAGTTTTATAAATTAATAGGACTGCCGAATCAGTTCATGCACATGAAACACAATCTAACAAACAATTTTTTGATAACAGCTCTTACCTGGTTCCCCTGGTGCGCATTTGCTATATTTTCATCAAGAAGTGCCAGTAAGGATCTATTGAGTTCATTGCGCTCAACCATATCCAATAACTGCATGGAAGAAGCAGCTTAAGATTCTGAAGTACAAGATTTAGACATTCAACAAATGAAAAGATTGCTGCTTACAGTTGCTTTAACATCCTTCGATGATAGGATTGTTGTCAGGCTTTTCTTTGCTGTCACAAGGTGGCTTTGCATTTTATCATATGCTTCTGCATTGGATCAAGAGCCAGGAGTCTTAGGTTTCTAGTGGAGATAGAAAAGTTTAAATTCTTCAGCACAGAAGTTTACATGGACTACAAACCTGTTCCTTCCAGCAAAGCCTTCTGAAGTGCTTCCAGCTCAATCAATCTGTCTTCCATATCCTACGCACCACATCATTGGAGTTATGCATATAGAGGTTTTCTTTCATTAAGTACACGTGATTGAAATCTGTATTTGAGTTTGAGAATGAACCTGTGTTTTTGAAACAGCAAAGCGGAGCTGGCCCAGTTCAAACTGTAGATGCGAGAAAAATTCTTGGTTCAATCTGTAAAGTTTTATAAGCTAAAATTGCATTATATGGGGAGAGATCATCTCAACGTCATCAGGAAAAAAAAATCTTATCGAGACAGTAAAAAGAAAACTAAAAGTGAAAAACATAAAAGGCCCTACCAGTAAAAAGTTAAACAACTTTCATCAGGTGCACAAGACTCCCGTAATGAGCATGGTCAGGAATAGACAATATGTACGCATATCTTATCCCCGCATAATATGCGGAGGGACTGTTTCTAGGAATTGGATCTGTGGTCAGAAACAGCCTCTCTACATAAAAGGTGCTACCAGTATGGAAATTAAACCATAAGCCATTCATTTTATTTGGGTAGTCCCCTGCTTCAAATGGGAAGTTACACGCATAAATAGAAGCACAATGTTAAAGGCATTTGTCAAAGGAATCCATATGGGTAGTGGAAGAAGAAAAAGAACATCAAAAGAAAACAAAGTGGATGGCATTTACTTAGCACAACGAAACCTTAGTGAGGAATCAAGAAGTCTAAAATTGGTTGAACTATTAAGATCTTGGTTTTACTCTTCAATCTAAAAGCTTAACTGCTACAAAATCCCAGCTTCACATGTAAAAGAAAAAATTGCAAAATTCACTAAGTACAATCAGGTTTAGCAGAACAACGTGGTTAGTTCAGTAAAAGAAAGAACCCATAGTAACTTGTGATTCTCTTCATAAATATTTAATGTGCATCAGAAATCATATCACGGTGATCCTCAAAGCAATCTATCCAACTTGAGCGAGGGAATCTTTCTTGTTCATACACACTCAACCAATCTCCCGATCTTGATCCAGCACATTACATCATAGAACTAGGACCAAATAAAGGGGAAAAAACACTAGTGGGTATTCAGGCATCTTCTATAGGAACGTCTTATGCAATAGACAACAGTATAGACAGTATGGTAATATTTCAATGATTGATTCTACAAGAATCACGATGGAAGATAACATTATTTTTCTAGTGGTTACCACCAATCCATCAATAGTCTATTTGTGAACAAGGAGTTTTAGTTAACTTCAATGAAGAATGTTGAAGCTTCAGCTCACAATACCTTCATTTTTTTCATAGAATGCGTAGAAAGAATAGCCTCTACACAATTGTGGGGATAAGGTCTATGAGGCCGCGTACATCTTGCACAGTGTGGAGTACCAATCCATCAGTGGTTATTGACTTTTATTCTATAGAAAATTCTAACTCCACCGCATAGCTTCCCTTTACATCCACGAAAGTGTTGAGTAATACCAAAAACTATCCTTCAATATCTACCAAATCATATGATATAGCCAAACACTATGAAATAACATCCAAAAACGAACAACGGAATCTAAATAGTTATGCAACAAAGGAGCCTTAGGATTCAATTATTGTGGATTCATAGCATAACAGTATATTGCTTTGTTCCAATCTGATGCTTAAGAAGGTTTCAACCAAAAAATCTCTAAAATTTAGCACCTTCCCAGCTTGAAGAATATCTGGCTAGTGCTTTAAGCCTTTAACCACCAAAGGCTTCTCTTGAAAAGATTACCCATTCTACACATAGAAAAACAGCTAAAAAAAAGAGAGGGCGGAGAAGGAGGAGACCATATTTGATTCAAAATAGAGTCTTGTAAATACCTTGTACTTTAAATGGAGATAAATAGCAATTAATAAATTTTGACAAATACTTCCTTATTAGACACAGGAAGTCTCATAGAACTAATTGGGCATATGTCAAATCTCAATTCACATATAATATATACCCATTTTAGTTTCACATATAATATATACTCATAGGAACAGTTCATTGAATCCAATAGTGTAACAGAAAACATAAGAAACACAAACAAACTGCAACATTGAGACTAATACAGAAGGAACAAAATTTGAATCAAGTAGCAAGAAATTTTAACATTCTATCATTCTGTCAGCGATTATACTACTAACCTTGGCCTCATCCTTGCTATTTCGTACTCAATCTCCTGAGCTTCAGTATCAAGAAAGTACTCAATCAGCTCGGTTGGAGTATCCGGAATAACCCGAGACTATAACAACACAGTTATTGAAAAACAAAGAAAATGAATCAACAATCACGAATACGATAGTGTCAAAACAACATAACCAAATTGCTCAAAACCAATCAACCATTTTTACAAACATTACTTGTCGAATAGCTTGGCGACGCTCTTTTTCTTCACGGAGCTGGCGTTCAAAGGCTTCGCGGGCCTCCGCATCCCTCTCAAGCCGCCTTTTGAACTCGACCCTCGCGAGATGTCCAGTTTGTGGAGGGCCATACAAGCCTTCGGGGTCCTTCCTTCGCAGGAGACGACGAAATCAATTCAAGAATCGTAAATTTCGGAATTTAATATTCACAAGGACCGAAACAGTGAAAATACCCAATTGACGCAGTAGATTCTGGACTTGAAACGCGCCGGAGTGGTTCTTGTACGGAAGGTGGTTAATGTGCTAGTGATTGTCGAGGTAGCAATGCCAATTGAAAGAGCGGCCATTGATGATTACCTCAAGCTCTTCAAGGTAAGAAGTTACGGTTTTTTTTGTTCTTGGCTCTGCTTCGGATAGGTTGTGTTATGCATTATCCGTTTGGTGGGTCCTGGGTTCAGAACGGTGAATCTGACATTTGTGTTGGGAACCGGGTTTTTCTTAAATTTTGTTTTTTTGAGTGAATCTTTACGAACAGGAAATTTGGATTAGATGTGTAGTTCTTTAAACTGGCATCAGTAAGTAAGGAATTTGCCATATTAAAAAAAAAACAAAAAGTAAGTAAGGAATTTAGCAAAGGTTACAATGAGTATGATTTTTTTGCTTTGAAAGCCTCTTTTGAAGTTTCTTTGCTGTTTTTGGAATCGAAATTCTACGATTTGTGTTGTATTTGGTAAAAAAACCTATTCATACATTTTTAAACAAAATCCCATTCCATCAGAATGGCCAAAAGCAACGCCCGTTACACAACCTATATAAAATATCTGTGTCAAGTCCTCATAATTTGTGGCTTATTCATGTCAATGATATTTCTATTTTTTATTACTAGTACAATAATTATTTTATCCATGGCCCTCACAATGTATATGTGAAGATGCTCTTGAGTGGTATTTCTCTCTTGGAGTATGTTATATTATATTTTTTGTGTTTAAATCCTGCTTCAACAGCTATAGACATTCATAATAAGTGATAATAATAAAAATTAATTAACGCCAATAAATATGAAATCAATCTATCTAAAATCGATATATTAAATAAGTACAACTGAAAATTATTATTTTACATTGTGATTGAGTTACTGAAAAATTTAAACGATGTTTCATTGTATTTGGTCTTGTGTTAGTGGTTTCAATTATTGTCGTCCACTGCTGTTTTTAGATGTTAAATTTTTGAAATGCAAGTACAAGGGTAATCTTCTATCTGCTACTAGTAAGGATTCATTATTTATAGTAATTCATTATTTATAGTCAATGTTTTTACATTTTTACATTTTTTGTTGTTAATAAGTGTTATTTTGCTATGTTCATTAAGTTTTTTGATCAGTTTTTACATATTAGTCATCAATTTTATTGTTGTGTATGTCCAGTTTTCAGATGATTTCAATCTGATTCAGAGGATTCATGTATCATTTAGAGGATTTTCATTTTGTGTTTATTTATTCTCTTTCTTTGTTTGTAGGCTTGTTTCTTGTTTCTTTTGCTATTGTTCGCTCTGAAAACACTGATAATTGGCCATGGGTTTTTCAGAAATTGACTGTCATTTTGTCGGATTGTATTATTACATTTTTTTAAGACCGAAATAAAGAGCTGATTGTTGGAGTGAATAAATTATTTTCAACCGCTTTTCATTGATTTTGTCTACAACATCTAAATAATAATTTGAAGGACAGGTTGAGGGGTTCGACCAATGTTTTCCGGGAGAGGGTGGTTTATAAGTTTCGTGAATGTGCTTATGCTCCAACAAAGGAAATGTTTCATCTGAAGTTGACTGATTTGAAAAATGATGGCGAGAGTATAGTAGTGAATTTTCTCAATGATATTCCTTTTAAGAATTCGAGTAATGAGTATTTTATGGGGAGATGTGTTTGAGAATCATCATCATCTTTTTTGTCGATCATTGTTCTGTTGGAACTGACTTGGGTGGGTAATTGTTTTGAGTTGTCTGAATCCTCATTTTCCAACACTTTTACTCAATTCCTCCATTTTGTTGCTTACTTTTTCCTTTTACTGTTGGTGTGCTAGTTCAATAAAGTTCTCTCTTCTTTTTTTTGGTACAAGGGCACTCGTAAGAACTTAAAAAATAGATAGAAATAATATTTGTAAGATAAAAGGGAAATCAAGTATATACAGATGAAATCTATTTGTTTAGAGGAAATATGTACCGGTAAAAAACTAAAAAATAGATATAATATCATTTGTAAGATAAAAGATAAATCCGTTATATACAGAGAAAATTTATCTGATTCATAGTAAATCAAATAGGTTTAGATAAAATATGCACCTATAAAAACTTAAAAAATAGATATAAATATAGCATTTGTAAGATAAAAGGGAAATCAAGTATATTCAGAGGAAATCTATTTGATTTAGAGGAATTCAAATAGATCCAAAGAAAATCTGCACATCTAAGAACCCAAAAAATAGATATAAATATAGTATTTGTAAGATAAATAAGAAATCTGATATATTTAGTGGAAATCTATCAGATTCAGAGGAATTCTAACATATTCAGATGAAATATAATATTTTTTAGTTAGATTCAAAGTAGAGGACTCCTTTGTGCCAAATGTTACAGAAACATTCTTGAGATGTATACATGTTATTAAGGAAAACAAAAGAATTTCATGAGACTCAACAAAATTGCATGAGGCTCAAGATGATTTTAGCGAAAAACTCAGAAGCAAAAAAATACAATTATGAGGAGGCAAGTAGACTTGTCAGAATTGGAATTATAAACTCTTCAAAAACAAATGTCAAAAAAGAACAAACCGGTACAAGATTTATCAAGGCAAATAATCACTTGAGCAACATATTATATAACTGTGTGGTGAATTGGAGATCCAAGGGCAACATAGAAAAGAACTAGAGTTGCATCTAAAACAACTCACCCAAGACTATGAAGATTTGAAACAGGAACAATGTGGCATCTTTTTATAGTTAAAAAAAGAGCAAATACAAGGAGCAAAGACAAGAAGTAAATAATAGGCAGGATCTGTAGCATAGAGTCAAAAGTAATATCTAATCCTTTCAGTTGGAATCCAGATGATTCAGAGGTAATTTCATATTTTCATAGGAAATCACATGGTTTCAGAGGAAATTATAAATTAAAGCTCATATGAATGGCAATCACTTGTGATTACAAGAAGGATATTTGAAATTCATGCTATGAATGAACAATAATTAACATAGTAAGTCCGATAAATTGAAACTGTAATGACATCTAATATCTGACATCCTATGGATTAAACACAATATCATTCCACTACTTAAATATCTTAAAAGCATGTTTCCAGTACTTCCTTTTTGCCTAATTTGTTTCCACTATTGGTAAATTCCCCTTAATTAAATCTTCTATACATCTAAATCTAAATCTCCAAAAGCTCCTAAGCCTCCCGTGACGTGCACCTCAGTGCGACTGCGCGTGGTAATTCCCAGCTACCTAGAACAAAACGACCCCGTCTCAAACCAGTCCCAATCCCAATCCCCCCACCCTTCCTGCTTGTGCCTCGCGCCTTGCCACTGTGATGGAAACCGTGAATCTTAGGGTTGAATTTGAGATTGAAACACAGGTTTTAATCAACAAACTCAAGAATTTTGGGAGAGATTTCTCTGTGAATTTTTCATAAAAGATGTCCTTACATCATCAACCCCACATAAAAAGATCAACAGAAGGCAACAGGAGCCCTAACCTACGGCCCACAGCAAAACCCCAGAACTAACAAATCAAAGCCCAAAGTAAAACACCAGCTTAAAACATTACAGAATAAACATGACACCACACATAACAAAATATTCAGCTGATGAGTTTCAACTTGCTGCAGCAAGTTGCCGAGCAGACTTCAACTTCATCCTCCTAGCTCGATTGTACGCATTCTTCTATTGCCGACCTTGATCTTCATCACACTGTTAAAAAAACCTGGCATACCACTCGCTCTCCTGCCCAGTCCCGGCGTCTCTGCCTCTACGCGACCAGCCCCAGAGACTAAAAACGACGTCGTTACCTGGTCTTCTAACAATCTTACTCTTCCAACTGACCTAGGTATCCCAATTCTGGCGCGTCTGGCTTTGCGGTTCTGTAACCGTCGTTTAGGCCCTCTGCTCTCTCTGGCTTCGTTCTGTTCCTCCTTCGTCTATTCCCCTCCATACCAACACTGACCGCTGCCTCTCAGGGTTCCCTCTACACATACGGTACTCATCTCTCTACAATTTCCCTCTACTTTTTCTTGATTTCCCTGTGTTAATGTATCCGGCAAAGTGGACTCGTAATCCCTACTGATCTTTGACCGCTTCTCAGTTGCTCGAGGTAGGAGAACACCGGCTGGAAGCTACATGTCGTTGGGCCTTCCGCAATCGGTAATCTTGCAATCTTGCTCCAAAGGATTGTGACTTGGATAGATATATTATAAGTTATTTATTTTTATTTTACGTGGTTCTTAGGTCAATTTTGCGCTGGGACTTGGAAATTTTTTGCATTCAGGAGGGAGCTTCAAGAAGAGCTAGGCATCTCCCTTCCAAAGGATGCATTTGAGCGGTTGAGCCGATATTTGTTTTTCTTCAGGAATCAGGAGTGGTGAGCAAATTAAATTATCATTTGCTTAATTTCTTTATCTTTGATTTCATTTGTGGATTTAAAGCTGATATTTGTTGTCCATTTTTCTTGTATTTTCTTTGAAACGTGTCTCTTTAGCTGGGTCTGTAAGGTTTAGTTATTTTCATTCAATTTTGCCTATTTTGCGTAATCGTGTCATTCATGTTTTGCCTAAGCTATTCTTTCTCTGCTAGCTAATTTGGTAAACGATTTGTCAGCTATTGTTCTCTTTTTCGCTGAGTTTTTATATATCTTTTCTGATTCTGGTTTGGAAAGGCGTCTTGAGAGTGTGTTTTGATCCAGATAAGTTCTTGCTGTGGTACATGTCCTTATCTATTTTCTGTTGGATTATTTTTCATCCTTCCATTGCGCCGTGTGTGATTTGTATCTGATTTTTTTACTGATGGTGTAATTAAAAACATACTTCCTCTAACCTGTTCATCTGTGAATTGTGTTGCCACTGGTTGGTGAAATAACCTATTGTAAAATTAACTTGTGTATCAGGATTTGACAGACAATGAAACTGGGAGGGAGGAGGATAACTTTTGATTATGCAAGCAGTTCTTAAAGTGCAGTGGACAACTCTTGATAATCAACGAATCTCTGTAGGTGATTATTTCGTTTTTTCTAGTTATTGTATTAATACATGATTTTATCATTGAGAAGATTAGTGCCTTCTAATGTGGTTTCCAAAACAAATTATTCCTCATATTTTGTATTCATACGCATTTATCCTTTTTAACTGTCTATCATTCCACTGGATATAAAGTGAAATAATAGCTATTAAAAATCATAGGCTTTCCTTTATTCTCCTATTGTGTTATTTTCTCTTCATCATCCATAGTAAAGGCCAAACCCTGTTCTCTTCTACTGCTTAATCCTTCAGAAAGTTTATTATGGAAACGGAAATTGAGAACAATCCCAAGTTACCCACTGTTTGCTTGGTCATGCTTGACATTATGAGAGAACTATGCTTTCAAACCAACAAAATTTGTTAACTGGGATCAATTTCCAAAATCTGGACATTGTTTGTTTATATAGCTTGATGTGCTTCATTATTTATTTCTAGGTGAGATAAGGCTTGGTGGTTTTTGGTGGCATATAGCTTAATCTATGTGAAATTTGTTCTTCTCTCTCTCCAGTATGCAGGAATTTGCTGTTGTTTACAATGATGCACTTGATTTGGTATAACTTGGTCTAACTACTATTTTGCTTTCATGTAGTACTCCAGGAACTTTGTCAATGGCTATATTGGTGTTATACCTTTGATTGATAAATATTAGCTGTTTTGCATAAGTACTGTATATTAAGTGAAAGAGAAGATAGTTTCCCCGGTGGAGATTGTTTTTATGCTTATAATAAGATGACCTGGATCCACAATAATTCTTCTTTACAAATACTCTATTCTTCTGGTTAGCACAATGCAACTTAAAGCATGTCACATAGTTGCATAAATGAGTGCACATTAACTTCTCGCCAATGAACTTCATGCATAAAAAAAATTGTGGATTTTGTTCATGTATAACACCTGCTGCAACACGCAGGCTTCTACCTAGTACATTATATAAAAACGGAAGCTGAGACAAATTTTGCAAAGCTTCTACGTATGCCACATCAGCTAGAGTTGTATCTGAGAATATGACATACAATTTTTTAAGGGTTTTTTAGCTAATGTTTGTTCTAATCCATTTTAAAACTTTGCTCAATATAAAATGTGTATTTTATATAAGAATCATATTTGTTGTTGAATTTAAAAAATTAGAAGCTTCGCTATTCTGTTGATCAAACACATGATAACTATTGATGCGGTAATCATAGTAACATTATATGGCATTGCTTTCTTCATCTATTAAAGTTATTAATCAGAGAAACTGTGATGGACAGGATCTTGAGCAATCAAGATTAGGTCAATCAGATGAGAGAAAAAATCTAAGGCAAGGAATTTGGTTTTAGAGAAGGAACATGGGCATGTTTGGCTCCAAAGTTTTGTCCTTAATTTCTTTACTGCGATTTCTTAGAGTTGGGTTTTCCTTATTCATGTGTTACAGGTAGAAGGATCATATCTTGAAGATGGCAAGGGTCTTAGTAACTTGGATGTTTTTGCTCATCTTTCTGGTAAAAAAATTGATACATTTTGAATATTATGTTTATGTTTATGATACTATTATGATTCTTTTATCTTCGATTTGTTTTAATCTTTGTTTCTTTTGTGTTAGCATTTTAAAATTTTCTCACTGTCAAATGCCGATGCTGGACATTTTTTTCCCTTTTTTCATTGTAGCTTTTGTTCTTCTAATGATCAAGTGGATTGGATTTTCATGGGTACCATTTTTGTTATGCTTCTGGCATAATGGCCATGTGTGTATATATATATCACAATTGCTGCACTATATTTGAGTTTCAATTTAACTTATCTGATGTTCGAGTTTAACCAATTTGTTTCGTTGTAGGTGGTGCTTGCGGGTATGGAAATTTGTACCATCAAGCTTTTGGGACTAATACAGCTGCACTGAGCACTGAATTGTTCGGTAATGTTTTGAGTTGTGTTTGCATGTTTTGAGATAAAGTGTATCAATGGCTTCCAATGGTGTCTCCATGGCTCAATTGTGGTCATCCCTACTAATTTTATGCCTCCTAGAATCTGATGTGACCCTCCAAAGCACCACTTTGATCTATCTCAGCATGTCTTTCCACATATTACACAGTATTGATCTGGAATTGTTCCTGTTATATACAAAAGATATGTTCATTAATTTATAATATTTTATGATGACAAATAAAAATTTCGGAGTAAACGAGCTGGGATTCTCCAAGCACTCCAACGATGGAAGGGCGGTAATTACAAAGGTCAGTAAATCAATACTTCTTGCACCATTTTATATGCTTAACCAACACCTTCTAAAACAGTGCTACTTAGACATATCAATAGCTCCAGATTTTTATTTTATCTCATCAATTGTGTGATTAGATAACTATTTCATCATTTAGTTATTTGGGACCTTTGCTGTTCAAATGAATTTAAGTAGGTCACTTGAACTCCTTTCAACTTTTTTATTAATTATATTTGCATATTATGAAATGGAATGCATGACTATGGAATAAGTGATGCCAAGGCTATCCATGAACTGGGTGCTAAAAAATCTGGTGAGTTGGAGTTTCCTTTGTTTCTGCCGTTAAATAAAAATATGAACATGAAGGCTCGCTAAAGTGACAAAGATTTGTTTGCTGAATTCTACGAGTAAATGCTTATATATCGTAATTATATACCTATTATTGTCATATGAATATATGACCGGGCACCGCATGAATGCTTGTTGATAAATGAAAGATATTAACTGTTTATATAAAATGTATAATCTAAAAAAAAAATTATAAAAATATATCAGTCAAGATTACGGTAACAAATTTCATAAACATAATATGTGGTAGTTAGCATCACTTTAAATTTATAGGCAAAAGATATAATTTTTTAAAAATTATGATATATAAAAAAAAGGTGAACATAAAAAAGGCCCGTGCTTTGCACGGGCATGCACTAGTTTAAACATAAACATAAATAATCAGTTACCAGAGGGCTGCTTTAGAATACATTACCGGCAAAACTCAGTCCTATACCGATTAGGACTTTAGGACCGACTCCGACTGCTATATATCAATTCTTCTCAGATCAATTCTCTCAGATCATGGAGATGATGAAAAAACCGCCCGGCGTTAAGAATAAGACCCATGCCCTTGTCCAAATTACAGCGGAACAGATCCTCCGCGAAGCTCGAGAACGGCAGGAGGCTGAAATCCGGCCTCCCAAGCAGGAAATCGCTGACCCCACTGACCTTGCCGACTATCTTCTCCGCAAGCGCAAGGAGTTCGAGGACCTAATCCGTCGTGTGCGATGGAACGTCAATGTGTGGATCAAGTACGCAAAGTGGGAGAAGGACTTCAATCGTGCCCTCTCTGTCTGGGAGCGTGCCCTAGAGGTCGACTGCCGCAACCACACGTTATGGATCAAGTATGCCGAAGTCGAGATGAAGAACAACTTCATCAATCATGCCCGAAACGTCTGGGATCGCGCCGTTACGCTGCTCCCGAGGATCGATCAGCTATGGTACAAGTATATTCACATGGAAGAAATGCTCGGCAATGTCGCATGTGCGAGGCAGGTTTTTGAGAGATGGATGAGTTGGATGCCGGACCAGCAAGGTTGGCTTTCATACATCAAATTCGAGCTGCGTTATAACGAGGTAGAGCGTGCTAGGCAGATTTATGAGCGTTTTGTGCAATGCCATCCAAAGTCATCTGCATATATTAGGTATGCAAAGTTTGAGATGAAGAATGGCGAGGCTGTGCGTTCGAGGAATGTTTATGAAAGAGCAGTGGAGAAGCTGGCTGATGACGAGGAAGCAGAGCACCTATTTGTGGCCTTCGCTGAGTTTGAGGAGCGGTGCAAAGAGACTGAGAGGGCCAGATGTATTTACAAGTTTGCACTGGATCACATACCCAAGCGGAGTGCAGAGGATTTATATAGGAAGTTTGTGGCTTTTGAAAAGCAATATGGAGATAAGGAGGGTATAGAGGATGTCATTGTGGGGAAGAGAAGGTTTCAGTACGAGGATGAGGTGAGGAAGAATCCATTGAATTATGATTCCTGGTTTGACTACATTAAGTTGGAGGAGAGTGAGGGTAATAAGGATAGAATTAGGGGGATTTTTGAGCGAGCTATTGCAAATGTGCCCCCTGCTGAAGAGAAGCGGTACTGGCAGCGTTATATTTACTTGTGGTAAGTTTTTGTTTTGTCTAGACTTATTTGGTTAGTTCCTCAAAGATGCTATGTATATTAATTTGTAACTTTCAATTGTTAATTCTAGGATTAATTATGCGTGTTATGAAGAGCTAGACGCAGGAGACTTGGGGCGCGCCCGTGATATTTACAGGTATAATACGCATTGTAGAATATGTGTAGTGTTCATCTGGAATATTAAAGTTAAAACTTGAGATATGGGGGTGAATATACAATCTTGCTTTCTCTGACTGACTGATAGTGTCAAATACTTGTGTCTTTTAGGTAGTGCACTTCTAATTGAAGGATGGGTTTGTCAAATTGTAATGATTTCTCATCACCTTTTTATTCTGTTCCAGGGTATGTATTAAGTTGATTCCTCACAAGAAATTCTCATTTGCAAAAATATGGCTTTTAGCTGCCCAATTTGAAATACGCCAGTTAAATCTCAAGGGTGCTCGACAAATTTTAGGCAATGCAATTGGTCAGGCTCCTAAAGACAAGGTAATGCCTAGGCTGACTTTAACAGTTCAATGAATTCCATTGAGGCAATCCTTTATGTGTTGACTTTTGTATTTTGTTGCAGATTTTTGAGAAGTATATTGAGATAGAGCTAGATCTTGGTAATATTGACCGTTGCCGAAAAATTTATGAGAAATATCTAGAGTGGTCTCCGGAAAATTGCAATGCATGGAGCAAATATGCTGAACTCGAGAGATCTTTGGATGAAACTGAGCGAACAAGGGCCATTTTTGAGCTTGCAATAGCCCAACCAGCATTGGACATGCCAGAGTTTCTGTGGAAGGTAAGCTAAAGTGATCATGAGCTTTCGTTTAACTTGTAGAGCTGAAATTTTTTTGTGCTTATGAATCATTTAACCTTTGGTTAAATCATTCATACTGCCCCTGGGGAGGAAGTTCAATTGTTCTTAATGACTCTTGTATATATGGTTAGCATAGAGTTATTCATCTATATGGTTAGCATATAGCTGGACATCTAGTTATAGCTCGATTTCGTATGCATTGCTTATTTATTTCCCATGTTATACGTGTTGTGTTTTGTGCCAACTGCCATGTCTTGGCTTTATTTATTTTTGCATAACATCTTTCTGATCTCTTTATTGTTTGGACTTTGGATGGTTAAGGGTCATGTTCTTTAAAAGTACATAGACCGTTATTGTTTATAATTTTTTGCTTTTAGCTTCTTAAACAAACTTGTTAAATCATTGATTTGTTAGTGTCTGAAAATCGAGAACTTATAAATTTGTATCTTGATTTCGATAACAGGCATACATTGACTTTGAAATTTCAGAAGGTGAATTTGATAGAACTAGAGTGCTCTATGAGAGACTTCTAGATAGAACAAAGCACTTGAAGGTGTGGATAAGTTTTGCAAAATTTGAGGCAACAGCCTTGGACGACAATGGTGGTGATGAGCAAAAGCAGCTGCGTATTCAGCGTGCAAGAAGTAAGTTACCTTTACCATTTTTTTTGAGTTTTACAATATATTATATTAGATTGTTCTCTCATTATTCTTTTACCCCTTTTGTCTTGGTTCATCAGGGGTTTTTGAGAAGGCCCTTGATTACTTTAGGACATCTGCTCCTGAACTGAAAGAAGAACGGGCGATGCTTTTGGAAGAGTGGTTGAACATGGAGAGTCAGAGTAGTTTTGGTGATGTTAGCTTAGTCCAGCCTAAGCTGCCGAAGAAAATGAAGAAGAGGAGAAGTGTTGTTGCTGAGGATTGCTTGACTGGGTATATATGCACATTCTTACCACATCCAGTTATAAACTTTTCTCTTTGTCATTGGTTGCTCACAAGAATTTGGCTTTTGCAGGCAAGAGGAGTACTTTGATTATCTATTCCCAGAGGAAACTCAGACAGCAAATCTGAAGATATTGGAAGCTGCCCACCGGTGGAAGAAGCGAAGGCTGTCTTCTGACAATGATGACTAGGCCCCCAACAAAAGGTCGACTGTCTTTTCTTAAAGTTGATTTGCTATGGCTGTCCAAAACAGGATTGACAGATTTATTTGGAGCTCAACCAAAACCAGACTTTTCTTCCATGG
Source organism: Euonymus europaeus (assembly GCA_963580455.1). Lineage (NCBI taxonomy): Eukaryota > Viridiplantae > Streptophyta > Magnoliopsida > Celastrales > Celastraceae > Euonymus > Euonymus europaeus. The sequence continues at coordinate 6,011,218 of OY756957.1, read as the reverse complement.
AAACTCTTGGAAATTCCACGTGCCTGGCAGCATACGCTACACATTGTGCGCACAGTGATGTCTATTCATATGGTGTTTTTGATGGATGCCTTTTATAAGTAACTGTTAGGAGCTCTTTTTTTTTCTTTTGTTTTTTGGAAATGCTTTGGGGAGTTGGAAGTAAGCATAGATTCAGAAATTACCAAATTATTCAAACATCTTCTCAATCTATGGAACCTGGTGATCCAGAACATCTTAATAATTAAATGAATTCAAAATAACTAAAGCATCCTTTCTATTGAATAGAAACAAGGAGGGAGTCTCTAGATTCAATTCACATACATATATGTAATTTAAAGGTTGTCCAAACAAAAGTTGTGAAAAGTATTTTACTACTTTTATTGACTAATATTTATTGAAATGTATTTTCTAGTCAGGTTTCACATAAAAGACCAAGAAAATATTATCCATCTGTAATTTAGACATCCAAATACCCAATAAAGGATGTCCATCTTCAACCTCGAAGAATTTAGAAAGTGAATGCCCATCATGGGCCATGATCAAGATCCAACTTCACGGGTATGTCTGAAATTATTAATGTGGAACATAGAAAAGGAGAAGTTAATGGTATGTGCAATATAAGAAGTTTATAAATAAATTTTTTGATTAGTCTCTCCCAACACATTTGCGTATCAAGCAAGAGTTCACTCTCATAAACTTCTATCAATTCTCATGTCAAGCATAATCTCAGTGTCTGACAGACTTGCTTTGTTTGTTGTTTATTTTATTTTTATTTTGTTTTAGTTTTGGTGATGTTAGCTTAGTCCAGCCTAAGCTGCCGAAGAAAATCAAGAAGAGGAGAAATATTGTTGCGGACGATGGCTTGACTGGGTATATATGCACATTCTTACTACTTCCAGTTATAAACTTTTTTCTGTCATTAGTTGGTCATAACTCATAAGAATTTGACATTTTGCAGGCAAGAGGAGTACTTTGATTATCTATTCCCAGAGGAAACTCAGACAGCAAATCTGAAGATATTGGAAGCTGCCTACCGGTGGAAGAAACAAAGGCTGTCTTCTTCTGATGATAACTAGACCCCCAACGAAACGTAGAATGTCTTTTGTGAAAGTTGATTTGCTATGGCTGTCCAAAATTGGATTGACAGATTTATGTGGAGCTCAATCAAAACCAAACTTTTCTTCCTTGGAAACTCTTAGGAAATTGGAAATTCCTCGTGCCTGGTCAGGATACACTACACATTGTTGCACACTTCAGAGTGATGTCTATTCATATGGTGATTTTGATGGATGCCTTTTATAAGTAACTGTTAGGAGCTGATTTTTTTTTTGGAAATTCTTTGGTGGAGTTCAAAGTAAGCATAGATTCGGAAATTAGTCAACCTTTCAAAGATCTTCTCAATCTATGGAACCTGGTGATCTAGAACATCTTAATAATTAGAAGAATCCAAATTATCTAAAGCACATTTCTATTGAATAGAAAGAAGTAGCGAGTTTCTAAATATAATTCACACACACATATATGATTTAAAGTTTGTGCAAATTTATTGACGACTGCATAAAATACTACTATGTATACTTATTGACAAGTAAAGATGAAACTTTGAAAGAATTTCAACTTTATAAAAGTGAGCTTGAAAATTAACTTGGAAAAAATAATATCAAAGGGATAAGGAGCGATCGAGGTGGGGACTATGATTCACCATTTGATGAATTATGTTCCGAGCATTACATAGTCCGTCAAGCCATAGCTCCTTATACATCTCAACAAAAATGGTATTGCGCAACGTAAGAACCATACGTTGAAAGAAAGATGAAGGCTATCTTGATAAGATATTCTGAATAAAATAGTAAAATACCTCACAAGAAGTTGGACAAGACACCATATGAATTATGACATTGTATAAACCATCCTATAATTACATGAAAGTGTGGGAGTGTTTTGCCAAGGTAGCGGTTCCTGCACCAAAGAAGGTCAAAATAGGACCTAAGATTGTTGACTGTATATTTATAGGATATGCAAAAAACAGTACTCCACATCATTTCCTTGTGCATAAGTCAGACATTCTTGATATTCATGTTAACACGATAATTGAATCCAGGAATGTGTCGTTTTTTGAAAATATTTTTCCTTGTAAAATGCACAAAGAGAGAAGACTACTAAAAGGGCTCATGAATCTACTAGTAGCGATTCTCAATCTCTAGAGGAGGATAAAGAACCTAGAAGGAGCAAACGGGGTAACTTAGTCTTAAGAACCTTTGGTCTTGATTTCCTGACTTGAAGAGCAATTCGAGATATTATTGCGGTATAAAGCTAAAGCCTAAATTTTAAAAATCTTCATGATGACAACCCGATCTAGTTGACTGGAGATCTCAAGATCTAGATTCAATGGGACAATCGAATTGTGTGGGGACTCATTAGTAGCATTAAGAGTTAAAATACTATTTCACATTCCTATGATAAGGAGTGCGATCTACAACAAACCAGGTTGAACTATATTTTTAATGATTATTATAGCATGATAAATTCAAGTGGGGTCTAGTAGCATACCTTTTATAAGAGATTACCTATGTGAGTGTGAAACGGGCCACTTCTATGAGAATTTTAAAATGCTAAATTCTCTAATGTAATCACTAAAGTCATGAAGTGTTTCGGGGCCGAAATGAACACAATCGTGAGAATCAAGAATTCTTCAAGAATGTACTCTGTGATTCCTATTGTCTTAGTTTACTCTAAAGGCTTATCAGTTCAAGACATCAAGTTCATTGGATAATTGAGTAAATTTCATAGGTCTCACTAGAGAACGTTCGAAGTTAAAAGATACCTAACTCCAATGCAGTAACTTTTCACCATTAGTCCCTTTCTCTCTATCTTTCGAGGCCACTCCGTATTTTAATTTGGATAGACAATTTTCATTCATGTGAGGGATTGTTGGAAAATTGATTGAATTCAATTGCCTAAATTAAGGGTTACAAATGTGGTAACTGAAAATATTAGATTTAATGGTCATGAAGATTTTAAAACTGAAATCTGCCATTAAATCTAATTTATTATTGAGCCTTTTATAAAAGAATAACTTCTCTTTGTAAGAAAAAACTCATGTTTTACAGGATATCAAAAATTAGTTGTCTTCCTTTTTGTTCTTCCTATTATGTGTCAATTCTTGAGAGAGAGTTGAAAGGTAATAATGCAACAACTGCGAGCACATTGAATTATAGCAAACAATTAGAGGTCTAAACCTTGCTCGGTTGTTCTTGTTGAAAGGTTTTTCTTTTCAATTTTAAACTTCAATTTCATATTTATTAAGTATCACTTTCTTGAATTATATGTGTGAATTTTGCTAACAGTGTGCTTGATTGAGTCTCAACAAATTCGAATTCATTTTCTTCTTTACCGAAACTAATAAGAAATGCTTGTTGGGGAGTTGAAAGTAAGCATAGATTCGAAGATTAACAAATTAGTCATCCTTTCAAACATCTTCTCATCTATGGACATGTAAAAGATAACCTGGTGATCTTTCAAGTAATTAGAGGAAAAGACAAGTGAATTCCGTAATGACAAGTAGCTAGCGAAATTGGAGCTGCCGGAGTGAAAACCGAGCAACATTGTGAAAAGGGGGTTGTGGGAGGGCAACACAAATGTAGTGCTAGCTGCTAATTAACCAAAGCGGTAGTATGCTGCATCCTAGATAAAGAATGTATGATAGAGAATGGATCCTTAACTTTCATTTGGGTTGTCGAGTTTGAAATTTTGTCAAGATAAAAATCTTTTAAATTCATTTTTATTTCTTAAATATGTTTCTAAAATCTAAATCGAGAATCGTTTTTAACAGGTAAAAAAACTAAATTCGGACACAATAATTTCTGTAAAATAGTGCAACTAACAACTATCATTTGAATTTTTAAGTTTATGGCGTTGTCATGCATAAATGAAAAGTACGAGAGAAATGATGTCAATACTTGATATTTGAAGTGTTTATAAAAAAAAAAGTGAGAATGTGAATAATTTCAAGTAGTTGATTAGTGAAGCTTGTCCATCACCTGCAACAACTTGCTCATGTGCCCTAATTAAACTCAAGCTTCTTGTGAATCCTATCCATCTCTTGCTTCTTCCCTTTCAACTTTCTCTTCGCCTCTTTTTGACCATATCTTCAATAAGCTTGTTTTGCATATCCTCTTGTTGAGTCATCAACTTGTTCACATCTTCACATAATGATTTGAACATCTCAAACATCTCCTTCTTCTCCTTATACATCCAAAATTCATGTCTTTTTCTCCTCTTATAATTTTTTGACTTTTCCACAAACATCATTGCTTCCTCATGATCATTACTGTTCATTCTTGCATCTGCTAATAATTCATCATTAATTCTTGGATCTTCCTTTTCTCCTCCTCCTCCTTTTTGTTCTTCTTGATTTGGCTTGTAAAGCTCTTGGAATTCACTAAAAGCCAATTCAGAAGTAGTACTCTCGCTGTAATTAATGTTGTTCAAGTACCTGCTGCTTTCTTCTTCAAACTTCTCCTTGCACTTGCCAGCACTCCTTTTGAACCCAAGCTCTGCAAGCTTCCTGCACCCACCATAAATAAATATATCTCCCTCTCATATATATGTGCATTAATTCTGGAGCTCCATTAATTTTCCAGTCTAGATATTAATTAAAGAGAGGAGAACAGTTGACACAATCCTATGCATGTACTTCTACAAAACCCTAGTTCAGTTTAAAAATATAGAGAAAAAAGAGAGCATATGTTGATAATTAATACAAGTAATCAATTCAAACACATGACATACCTTGACACAAGTTCCCAAGTGAGTTCAGGGAACCAATTTTCAAAGCTAGATCTAATCCTGAATAGTGAAAGAAGTTCATCATTAGACCATGAAGGCATGAATCAACCAATTCAGGCCCCAATCTTTCTCGATCTGAGTACTGCTTGTACTCTCCAAGTAATCCACAACTACACAATTGGTGTTCTCTTCAAAAACCCCCCTCCTAAACCCCCTACCCAAACTCCCCTACTCTCATCACATCATCTCCAACATTTAATATTTTTATTTCTCCTCTCTCATGTCTAGTTTTAAATATAAAAGGACAACGTTTTTTTTTGTTTTTTTATGAGGAAATATTTATGTCAATTTATTAACTTTGACATATTAAACTTGTGGTTGTAAAAATTAGGTTCTTTTTTCTCCCAATAAATCTTTTTTTTTCATGTTCAAAAAGCGATGAATGCTAAAATCATAGTTCCAAAGTTTCGATATCAAGTTCATTCCATATAGATTTTATGTGTGTATATATATATATATCGCATTTCTCCTCACCAAACCTAAAAAAATCGAAGACTCTGTCCCCGAATCCCTTCAATCAATAATTATGACTCAAATTGAATATTCACAATATGTGGATATTAAAAAAACCATGTTTTTTTATTAAAAAAATTTGGAAATTGAAAAAATAAAATAAAAGCTAATATATGCTTCTTCTAATTGGCACTTCATATATTTACTGTGGTATGTGCCATGATGATGATATTACCTTGTACAACAAGGTGTCAGTAATGAATGATATCACTAGTCTCATACGAATGAAACTAGTGTTAAGTTTATACAAGCAAGTTCAATCATTTCGAAAGCAGAGATAGAAAAGAGGAAGGAGAAAGTCATTCAAAATTCATTGATTCGATTCATATCCATAACGTTCAATTTGTACAAATATATATACAATATATGTACTTTGAAGACTGAAATAACCAGCAACAATTTCAAATGAAAAACAAGTCAACTATGATATAGACCGCACTAACTACATATAAGCATCAAACCACTTCTGATATCCCTAACATTATTGTAATTTGATTTGCTTTAATAAAAAAAATTACTAAATTGCAAATGACAACTTTTCTTAACATTGATTCCTACTTGCCAGTTTGTTTGCTTCAAAAACGTTAATGGACCTATACCCAACGAATGAAGCCCAAGTCCTGAGTCACGTTAATGAACACCTACTCGGCCCATTTTCACAAATCGACATTATGTTAGTTTAGACCCAGTCCATCCCCATAAGCCCTAAGCCTCTTTCAGCGACAACATAAACCCTAAACCTATTCGTGCTCGACACCAGCTTTTGGTTTGCCCTTCCCCCAAGTTGGCCATCTGCTGCACAAGGGGAAAAAAATACCAGTTTTACTTCAGTCAAGGTTCTCTCTTTCTTTGATCACTATTTGAGGTGCTGTATCTCTCTCTCTCTCTCTTTCTCTCTCTCTGTGAAATTCCTTTGATGGGTTGTTTGATTTTTCAGAAATTGCAGGAATTTCACATAGAAAACTTGATGCCTAATTTTTCTTTGTTTGAATATCTCTGTGTCTTTGGAAGCTTTATTTTTTAAAAATAAAATCGTAATTTGAATTATGTGGCTCATAACGGTATAGCCCGAGAATTTCTTTCGTTCCCTTTTGCCCCCTTCCGAATGAATTTAATTTCAACTTTGGATTATAAGTTTATTGTGTTATACGCCCAAAGGGTTTTGCGGTTCATGGGAAATGTTGTTTAGATTCACAGCACGTGTACTTTACCTGTTGATTGGGAATGATTGTAATTATTGTTTGATAGTCTGAGCTACCTTTATGTGCTAATTGAAGTGGAGTTGTGATAATGCAGTCTGTATTATCACAATCATGCTATTGATTATTTTGTTGGAGAATAGGCATTGGCTTTGGGTGACACTTCTGCACGCTACTCATGGCCATGGGAATCGTAGTTCTGATTTTTATATTTCTTATAGTGATTCCAACTAAATTCTTCGATAGATTGATGTAGCCAACCTCAAAATGTTTGGCAATAAATTAGACACTTGATGATGAATATGATGATCATTAGCAGTTTTCTCTGTCTATTTGAAAGGAATGGAATTTTAGTAATGTAGTTTGTACTTGTCAGTGTTCTATGTAATATACATAATGATATTAAATTTGTGTTATGATCCTAGCATCCGATATCATGAACTTCAACAATGTCAAAGTTCCAAAGGTGCCGGGTGGGGGTGCTGCTTCTGCCTTGCTCAAGGTGGGAGTCCTTGGTGGAATTGGCTTGTATGCGGCAGCTAATAGTCTCTACAATGTTGATGGAGGGCATCGTGCCATTGTGTTTAACCGTATAGTTGGTGTCAAAGACAAGGTTTCTTTCCATTATTTGTGTGATATGATATGTATTAAAAAAATTCTCTAATTACTTATTACCCTCACTTTTTATGATTATGTTTTAAATTATGATTAATTTTTTATTTACTTTGATAGTTTGCTTGAGACTCATCAGCTTTTGGATTTTATCTTTTATTTTTGTTCTCATTTTATGCTTTATTTTTTTTGTTTCGTTTCACGTAAAAACTGTGAAAAAAATTCAATCAACGGACTAGTCAATTTCTTTTAATTTTCAACCTCACAAGCGGAAATCAGGGACACTGTAAATTAACAGGATTTAAATTTAATTGTATTATTTACAATTTCAATGGCGCTGCATTCCATTAATGTATGCGACATAAAAATTTACTTATCGTACTTTCCCCGCCCTGAGGCCATTAAAGAAAGCTTCCGTATGCTTTCCTTGTCACTTGTCAGACATGGTGCTCTAATTTAATTCAACCATTGTAAAAGCTGTATATTAATTTAGATTTACACACACATATGCATATATATGTTCTTTACCTTACTATCATTTGGTTGTAATGCTGTCACATATATCAATGAAGGTTTATCCTGAGGGCACGCACTTTATTATTCCATGGTTTGAGAGGCCAGTCATCTATGACGTTCGTGCAAGACCCCATCTTGTTGAGAGTACTACTGGAAGCCATGATCTTCAGATGGTAAATTTTTCTGTGAGCTTTTGGCATGTTGTGTAGCTAGAACAGCAATAGAAGATTGCTAAGTGCAAAGTTGGTGACAAGATTTGTTTCATTAATTGATTCAGATTTTTATTAGCATCATTGATTGTCTTGCCCCAGTTGTATGTAATTTAATGATAAAGTTCATACCCTTTTCCCAAAAATAATGTGCATAAGATATTTGCATGGATCAAGCTGGGTAATATTTTAGTGGTTCTGTGTCTGTGTAGCTTTTCTTTATTTAAAGATGTTGGATATTCTACGAGCTGGCTCAGAATGGTAATGTGGATCAAGTGTTATTAGGAAATGCTCTTGCATCATTTGGTTGATTTTATAATGCCTCCGCCATAGTTTTTCCATTTGGACTATGGTGTAACCTTTTTTCCTTTTAAGGGTTTTGGAGCTTCAATGTTATTACTTATGATTATGAAGTTAGTATTTTGAAGGGTCATATTTCTTTACCTCTTTTGGCTTATTGTGTTTCAAATTACAAGAGCATGAAGCACGCGGGAAACAAATTATGAGAGGTTGAATATATTTTGTTGGTTAAGGTCTGTGTACAACTTCTCTAACCTTGAACCTGCCCACTGCGGGAGCCTTGTGTACGAGTATTGTTTACTAGTGGCTGAATGTGGATTGCGGTGGGAATTTCCACTTAGTCAACATATTCTTTAGTCAACATATTCTTTAGTTTGACTGTCTTGGTCACACTCGTCTTAAGAGAATAAGAGTCTGTACTGCTTCTTTTTTGAAATTGCTTATGCAAATAATAATTGATTTTGGATTCCTTAAAAAAAATTACTTAGCGAATTTAAAATTCTTCTAGTTTTTGCACTGTGGAGTTTTGAACCTGGAAGCATTATATTTCAGCGTTACATTGCTCCATCCTAGTTTATTTGTTTATTTGTTTCTTCAATACAACAGTGCTCTTATCATATAAACACTTTAAACCCCCTCCACCCTAACCCCTGCAGTACCTGTTGCTTCATCCCCTTCCTCTTATGACCTCCCATTACCCGGGCTCCCTGAAACCCCTACGATCAGAAAGAGAAAAACCCCCTTCCGTATGGACAGCGAGTATTGTAGTGTTTATTATGTTAAGATTATGCTTTGTTAATGAAAAAATTTCCTTCCCCCACCCCACCAAAATAGGAAGAAAAAAAACCCGTAACGTTTGGGTTTTATGTTTCTGATCATTTAAAATCCCTAATTCTGACTTCCGAGAACTTGAATCCTTATTGTTATTGCAGGTGAAAATTGGGCTTCGAGTTCTTACTCGTCCTGTGGCTGATAAACTACCCACAATTTATCGCACTCTTGGTGAGAATTACAATGAAAGAGTACTGCCTTCTATAATTCATGAAACTTTGAAAGCTGTGGTTGCTCAGTACAATGCCAGCCAGCTCATTACTCAAAGAGAGGTTAGCAGTGAGCCTCGTTCATTTATGTTGTCTAACTCCAATAACATATAAAAGTCTTTAAAAAGAGTTGGGAAAACAAATAATTGCGAGTCATTACTAGAAATGGAGGATTTCTAATATCGAGTAAGTTTTTTTTTTTTTTGATCACGAATATTGAGTTAGTATTTGCTTCTGTGTTTTTGCTCCCTTCCATGTTTGTCTTTTGATTTGGGGTTTGTTGTTTGAGTGGAGATTCAACAAAGAACTGAGCATCTGATTCTCTTGCTTCCTGTAGAATGTTAGTAGGGAAATACGGAAGATATTGACAGAAAGGGCAGTCAATTTCAATCTTGCACTTGATGATGTGTCCATCACAAGCCTGACTTTTGGTAAGGAATTTACGGCTGCAATTGAAGCAAAGCAGGTGGCGGCACAAGAGGCTGAGAGGGCTAAATTTGTTGTAGAGAAGGCCGAGCAAGACAAGAAAAGTGCCATTATTAGAGCAGAGGTAAGAAAGCATGCCTAGTCATCATTTGATATCGGTTAGAACTGATTTGAGATTCAGAAATAAGAATCTTAGTGGTGGGGTGGGATAGAGAATCTGGTTACTTCATAACTTGATGATACCTTCCAGTGTTTTCTCCTTTTACTATCAATAACTTTCCTGTTAGAACTTAGAGCATATATTACGTTATAATCTGGGAGAGTAAAGTGGCAAGACCTTAAGTGGAAGAGTTTTTTCTTTGAATAAATCTCTCATTTGCTCACAATAATCTATATGGGAATATCTATATGAGAGTATCTACTTCCCTTGTTCATCTATTTTAGAGGTTTCTTTTTGTATAATTTACATGTGAATCTGATCTCCCCTTTTTGCCTATATATTAACTTTCTATCGCCATGGTTTGACAGGGAGAAGCCAAGAGTGCTCAACTGATTGGTCAAGCTATTGCCAACAATCCTGCATTTATCACACTTAGGAGGATTGAGGCTGCAAGAGATATTGCCCACACTATGTCAAATGCGGCCAACAAGGTCTTCCTGGATGCAGATGATTTGTTGCTGAACCTTCATGCAATGAATTTGGAGGTCAAGAAATAGGCATGTCAGGGTGAACGGACTACCGATGCCCCCGTGTTTGCATTTTCCAATTGTGAGAATTTCATTTAAAAAAAAACTAAGCAGTGAATAGATCAAAGGGTTGAGGTTATTTTAAGTAGCTGTTGAGAAAGTACAATTTATTTTGCTTTCAGAAACTATTCTCAAATGGAGACTAAATTTCCCTCGGTGAATAAATTAACCGGATTTGCAAATTATATTAACCCTAGCTTTGATATATCATACTTACAGGTTGAAGCTTTGATCCGTCTTTGCATTCCATTGTTTGGTGTATTTTATTATGGTCAAGTTGCAGGGTTCATTTTAGGTAGTCTTTTTTTTTTACTTTTCTGTTGAAATGCTGCGAAATCCTCCTTTTTCGACGCCTGAAATGGTTATCTATGGTGATGAAGCAACAATCACGCCTAAATATTCTACAAATATTGAACGGTGTATGCCAGTGAAGGGATAAATTCATGGGTGCAACTTTAACGCCCCTTTGTTGATTTAAAAATTGAAATAAATAAATAAATAAAAACCGATTAATCACAGTTGGAATCATTTTATCTATTATGGATCCGATTTGGGCAGCTCTAATCAATCTAACATGTTTTATTATGAGGTAATAAGTTGGTGCAGATGTGGAATATCAATATCAAAATCCCATAAATCTAAATTATCGTAAATCAGGACGATTTAAGATAAATCTAATCAGAGATGTATACTCTTATATAGTATCGCATAAAATCAGTATTTATATAGAAATAAAATAATGATAATTACCCAAATTGTGGTAGAATGAATAACTTGCTTTACCTATAAATAATTTCCGTAAGAAAATTGATACAGTATTCGTAAGATTAATTAAGATGGGATTAACAGGTAAACTCTTAAATCAAATAATTATCTAAAAAAATATTCATAATTCCCATCGCCAACTAACGACCTGGTTTTCTATTCTCATCTTCTCAAACGAATTCTAGTACTTGAGCGAATTCTTCTTCCCTAAACCTTGTAACTTACCATCCCTCCACATACCGCCGCCGGCCACTACACCGGAGAACAGGTTGGTTCCAATTTGGTTCCAATGTCTCTCACAGACACCACACCTTCTACACCGGGCAAGTTCAAATCCGAGAAATCTATACCCTACTCTGCTTACCCGTACTATCGCAACCTCCGGTTCCAGTCCTCTCTCTTGAAATTAACCATATGGTCTTCGATTTGTCTTGCTTTCATCCTCCTCTCCTTCCTTATCTCTCCTACTCCATATTTCCATCATCATGGCCGCCGCTCCACTGAAATCTACGGCGGAACTAAGTGGGAAACTAAGGTCCGCATATCTGTGCAAACCCACGCACGCGCTGGCGATGAGAAGCCACGTACCGTTCTAGTCACCGGTGCGGCAGGATTTGTGGGGTCACATGTCGCACTTGCACTCAAGGAACGGGGAGATGGCGTTGTAGGCCTTGATTCCTTCAACCACTACTACGACCCCGAACTCAAAAGAGCGCGGCAGAAGAATCTGGAGAAACATGGGGTTTTTGTGATTGAAGGAGATATAAACGATGGAAAGCTGCTCAGGAGGCTCTTCGATGTGGTGTATTTCACTCATGTGGTGCATTTGGCCGCGCAAGCGGGTGTCCGGTACGCAATGGAGAATCCAGGTTCTTATGTGAAAAGCAACATTGCTGGGTTTGTGAATTTACTTGAGGTGTGCAAGTCTGCGGATCCCCAGCCAGCGATTGTGTGGGCTTCTTCGAGCTCAGTGTATGGTACTAATACCAAGGTGCCATTCTCAGAGAATGACCGTACTGATCATCCATCGAGTTTATACGCAGCCACAAAGAAGGCTGGAGAGGCAATTGCTCATACTTATAATCATATTTATGGCCTTTCAATTACTGGGTTGCGATTTTTTACTGTTTATGGACCTTGGGGAAGGCCGGATATGGCTTATTTCTTTTTCACAAAAGATATTTTGAAGGGCAAGGAGATAAGTATCTACAAAACTCTCAATGGGGAGAGTGTGGCCAGGGATTTCACCTATATTGATGATGTAGTGAAGGGTTGTTTGGCGGCATTGGATACGACAAAGAAGAGTACTGGGAGTGGAGGGAAGAAGAGGGGACCAGCACAGTTGAGAATTTTCAATTTGGGGAATACAAAACCAGTGCCAGTTAGTAGGCTTGTGAGCATATTGGAGAAGCATTTGAAGGTGAAGGCTAGGACGAAGGTGTTGCCATTGCCAAGTAATGGGGACGTAGAGTTCACCCATGCCAATATAAGTTTGGCACAAACAGAGCTTGGTTATAGGCCAATGACTGATTTGGAGACTGGGATGAAGCAGTTTGTGCGGTGGTACCTCCATCATTACTACCGTTCTAGGAAGAAGAAGAGTTCATGGTGAAGTATCTCATCATGATTTGTTAGTGATACTTTGATCTATTTTTATGTTGATTAATACCTATTTTTCATTGATATTAATATTTGCTCTTTACTTCTATGATACACGCAGTACTGTCATGCAGAATTATGACCAACAAGAAATTGGCTTATCCATTAATTAGCATATTCCTGCAGAAGTCTCTAATTTTCCACATGTTCTTATTTATTTTATTTTTAAGATCTTACCACTGGTCTAAGTTTTGTACAGTAAGTGGCTAATGGATCACAATGATTGTGAACATCTTTTGTTTATCATGAAACTATGTGAATAAATTAGATGATATTACTCATTCTAGTTAGATTACTTCTAAATTTGGCCCTTCCGCCTTTGATTTGAGTTAAGCTTATGATGTTTATTCTAGTCGGCTACGGAGTTTGGAGGTCAATGTGTACATTTTCATGGTTGATTTTTTTTAATGTCTATATATGCTTGATTATATGTATAGTGACATATGCAGCACGCGATGCATTTATTCTAGAGACATTTTTTTAGTCTTCTTTCTTGACATTCAACTCAACGTAATCATATTGTTAACCATTTAGAGAGTTTGGTGACAACTCATGTGAGAAGTAGTACTTCATCATTCACTCTGTTTGCATTATAGCCTCCTTTATGTTTTATTTAATTGATATGGATTTGAAGATTCTTGCTGGTTTTAAAGTTCATATGTTATGTGGTGATAAGTTCTTGAAAATAATTTAAATGCTTTTACATTGTCACTTGTGGTTCTAAATGAGTGTTCCACTTAATGATTTATTTATGTAACAAGGTCGCATTCGAAGAATCTACAATTTTTTTGTTGAAATCTGAATTGTATTATGTAGTATTAAAACAAATAATGAATGAGAAACGAGTGGCATTTTTGTTTGAAGGGATAGTCTTGTAACTATGTTTTAAGAGATATACCCTGTTACATAAACTTCCCTATTTGGTGGCTGGCTTTAATTTTTTTTCTTCTAGAATCAATGTGTAAATTAGGCGTGACAACGGGGCGGATTGGGGATGGAATTAGGCCTCCCTGTCCCCGCCCCGAATCAATAATAAACATGATGCATGATTTATCTTGTAATGTTACATCTTTAAATAGTACAACATGATTTATCGTTTGATTCATTTTACTAAGTTTAGGCTTAGGTAATGTTTGGTATCGAGAATAGGAAGAGAATGGGGAGGCTCACAACTCCTTAGAACTATTTGATGTTTGGTTACAATATCTTTGGCAATGAAGAAAAAAAAAACCGACATTCCACTAAAGGGGATGGTGGTTTTTCCCTGCTTAGCCTGAAATTTCTTGTCACTTATCTGCTTAGCCAAGTATAGTGATCATGTATTTACAATGCAACGTGATTAGGTTTTAATCCATGTTTTGCTTTTTTCCCGATGAATCGAGCGAGCAATTTAGCCAAATTTATAGCATCGGGAATGCTATAAATTTTGCTAAACTGCCAAGAAAATGACTCAATTGTGATATGAAATCTCGTATTTTTTTTAAACAGAATGTTATTGGTTTGTCACACACACATATATAAACCTTTGCCTTTTTATCAGCTTTTGTGTTTTAGGGGAGTAGATGAGGCATGTTAGGGCTTGCTTACATCACTTGTTATTCTGCAAAGAATTTGAAATAGTTTTTGGTTGCTTGTACACGTTGATTTTGTTGAATATTTTTCTCTGGTATTAGCTGTTTTTTTTTTCTTTTACCTTTCTTGGCAACTTTCTTGTAGACTTTCTCAATACACAAGGAGCTCCTGCAACTTTTTGTTCGAATTCCAATTCTATTTATGGGTTTTCTTATGAATGAAGCCACTGTATTAGTATTAGAAATGCTTATTGCAAGAAAGATATTGACCTGTAGACATTTAATTAGCATAATTTGGATTTGTTAATTTACAACATGCACAACATAATTCCTACTGTTCTATAAATGGGCCACATTGTGTTGGGCTTATTTGTACAAAGTTGTTAATACTAATTTGTAGTGCAAACTGCGATGCAAAGTTGTATGAACCAAAGTTGTATGAACGTTATTGGCACCTCTCATTTTTTTCAAGCTCACTCTATTAAACAACCAAAAGTCTCCATCTAATGCTTTTTAGGAGAGTCGAACTGGGTTATTGTATATGCTCCAAAGGTTAGTTTCGAGTTTCTTAGTTCTTAAGAGATCAAATTCAGAAGTTCAATTTTAGGGACCCAATCACTACATATAGAGTATTCTTATTTCGAGTAAGGAAACAATTCCTTTGCATTTGAAATTTAATTTTACTTATCGAAGTCACCCTGTATAAGTCATTGTAACAGAGGAGAACAAACAAATTTTAACAAAATTAGGACATAATCATTTTTAGCAAAATCTCACTCCTTCGTCATTTACGGGTCATTTGGTTGACACTTCGATGAGTGTGAATGTGAGTGTGAGATGAAACAACCTCACCAATGTAATAAGCCTTGTACAATCTTTCCTCCCGGATATTATATGTTGTCTCCTGGCTCACAACAACAACCATTCCAATTTCCATTTTGAAAGTTTTCCTATCATAAATTTTTCCCACCTAAATTAAAACCAAAAAAAAACTTCATTGAGGAGACAGAAAAATAAAAATAAACTAATGGGAAAACAGTAACCCAATTTGAACCACAAAATGGAAACCGGAAAATCAAAACCCCAGTTTGAAACCCCCTAATCAAAACTCAAAATTGAAATCCCAATTCGAAATTCAAAATGAAAAATCCCAATTCAAAATGGAAGCCAATGGAAGATGCAAAAGTTGGGGGACACCAAGACGAACTAGAGCTGTCGAAGTAGAGGTGAGACGTGGGCGGCAAGAAGAGAGAAGCAGCAAAGAGGTGAAGAGAAAAGCTTTTACCCCTCAATTGTATTTTGAATGAGCTTATGACTTTTCATTTGATTTCTCAAATATGATATGACTTAGATAGTGAATTTGATCACCATAAATTCCTTCCAATTGTGGGGGAGGGCAAGTCTCCTTCGTCCACTAACCCAACCTTTTTTTTTTTTTTTTGATGAAAGTCCACTAACCCAAGTTGAAAAGTGTTGTAGAATCAATTAATCATATGATCGTTAGGCATATTCTCCATTCTTTACTTTTTACAATTGCGTGAATGAATCGTTATTCAATCTGCATGTGCTAAGGCTGCCCAGCATTATATATGCAGGCCTACAACCTAGGCACTTGTCTTAACTATTCCCCCAAAATTGTGCATTCCGCCATGAGTGGATGAGGGTTTGGGATCAATTCAGCTAGCAGATTTTCTCCTATTAAAAAATTAACGTGACTTATTTGACATGGCTTTTACACCTCATTTGTATTTTCTTAAAATAAAAATCGTCATATATACTTTTGCCACGTCAACGATTTACATTGGAAAAATGGACGTTAAAATCATACAAGAAGCTAATTTACCTGGGAAAAGTGGATGGTCACATCTCTTGATTGCAATCGATTCTAACTAACACTAGACTACAGGTCCCTGTTGTGGCAAGGGGACTATTAGAAGTGGGAAAAAAATCAATTTCAGGTCGAATGATACAAGTCTTTATCAAATATTTGTATATTTCAATGCAAATTGATTTGAATTTTTTAGTGTACTTTATTCACCTTATCTAAATACAATTCGAGTCAAGGTCCAAACAACTAGTCGAGCAAGAATTTTGTGTTTAAATTCAAATCCGATTTTAAACCGGACAAAATCCATGTTTAAGCCTAAAATTCAGACATAACTCAGTCTAATCCACGAAGAACAAATAGATCATCCAAGTCGGACATAATTTTAACATTCCCAGAAACTACTTCGACATACATGCATACAGCTGTGATTTGTGAATAACTATGCACAGATGTGTTTCTCCTTGAATTGAGATCACCGCCTCTTCAAACTTCAAAGTTCAAACCCCTCGTGGTGTTAGAAAATGCCATGAGAGCAAAAGAGAACTAGCTCTAAAATTTTCTTTTTCTGCAACTCTAAAGACCACTAGGTTAGACCAGTGAGCGTAAATTTCTTCCTTTGAGACTTCCCAAAAACCTAAAACATCAGGACTTCATAAGTGCAATCTTAGGAACATGTCTTCATCACACAGACAAGGTCACTAAATAGTCCCATAAGGAGTGGAACTTTGTAAGCTATTTCATAACAACTCCAACTTCAAGTGAAAAAATTTGTTTTCACTACTGGGTATAGACTAGAGATAACAGACAATATACAACTCTCAAATAATTCCTGTGACAAAAAAACGGCCTTCAACAAGGGTCAATGCTGATGGTGAGATCTCCATTTTAAAGCCTACCAAACTCCCCCGACTCCAAACAAAATGTTTGGAAACAGCCATTTCCAAAAAAATGATTTTTTTATGGCAACTGAATACCAAAAAAAAATGGTGAGGAAATACAGGTCGTAACAATGCCCTCATATCAGAGAATCAGAGATAGCAGATATCTTGACCTTCAATTTCTGTGCACATTACCATGCTGCCTTCATGCTCTGTTTGAATCCAGAGCATCGGCTTATTGTACACAGATCATCACAGCTACTACAACTTGGGAATCAAAACAATAAAACCACAATAATAATTCTAAACAGGTAAAACAAATATTTCCCGCTGACTCCAAACTAATGATCCAGAAACAACAACGTCAGCAAAACAGTTTTCAATTTGCGCCGTTTCTCGTTTATCCAAAGTTAAAAAAAAAAAAAGCCTTTTCAAAAAAAAAAAAAAAAGAAGCAGCCGAAAAGACTACAGCAAGACCATCAAGTTGAAATAATAAGAGAATTGGGCGAGCTTTAAATTCGATAGTATTGTCATTCCAATGCAGATATTTTTGAAGCCAAAACTGAAGCCTTTAGAATTATAAAAGCAAGTTCACCTTTCAACTCCAAACAAGTGGCTAAGAAACAGCCATGCCAGCAAATTCAAATTAACTATTTCCTTCTTCAAATTCAAAAACAATTGGCATGGCTATATCAAAACCAGTGAATTGAAATTGGAGGAAAATTGGAAGTGCTCTGCACTTAAAGGGACCCTAATCCAATTGGAAGTAACTTCAAGCTGCCACTGAAGCCACATAATTGTAACATTTCATTTTCAACATTATCAAAATCTTTTAATATCAAGCCTCTAATCTCCAGTAGAGGATGCACAACATTTATACTTTGCTAGCTAATCATATCTTCAGAGTTTGCATCCAGAAAAGAACATTCTGGTGACAAAAAGCAATCCAATTGCTCCATTCCTACCTTATTGACATTTGACAATCTACAATACGTAAAGATCATGTCAACAAAACTTCAAAAACCTGCAATGTGACACCATTTCAGAAAGAGGGTGCCTCAAATAAAGCATTGTGCCCAACCTATTATCTAAATCTCATAAGATCCACAAATGGTTCTTGAAGTTAAAAAAAATGGAAGAAAAAAACTTACGAGATCTTATCATATTGTTTCAAAATCCAAGATGGGAAGAAAAGATATCTATGGATTCCCATACAAACAACAACTTTGCTACTAGCAAAGATCATCAGTTACAAATTACGCCACAGAAGTCTATATTTCACAAGATCACGCCTTCATAATTACACATAAAAATTCAGAGAAGAAAATTGTTGGCATTAATTCAACATTTTGAAACCGCCATCATGCATCACGCCAAACCGCAAAAAACAATGCCCAATTCAAGATCAATACGCCAGAACAAAACAACCTTACGCGTCGCGACTAACTTCAAGACAAAATCACCAATAAGAAAAGGAAAATAAAAAGAACACACCCGAATTCTTCACGATCTCACTTAGCCACCATCCTGGTAATGAAATCTTCGTAACGGATCTTCCCGTCCGACCCGACATCCACCTCCCGGATCCACTCATCGAACTCAGACGGCTCCAGCTTCTCCCCAATGTTGGTCAAGATGTGGCGCAGATCCGAGACGGTGACGAAACCCGTGCTATCTTTGTCGAGGACCTTGAACGCGTCACGGAGCTGTCGATCGAAGGGCTCCGGCTTCATGTGCTTGGCCATGAGTTCCAGAAAGCGAGGGAAGTCAAAGGGTGCGGTTAGTTTCTCCTCGGCGATTATGGACTTGAGCTGGGCCTGCGTCGGGTTACCACCGAGAGAACGCATGAGTATCCCCAGCTCAGAAGGGGCGATCTTTCCGTCTCCATCGGTGTCGAAGAGCGTAAACGCCTCCTTCATCGAAGAGACCTGGTCGTCGCTTAGATCCTTGCCCATTTTCAATTCCGTTCCGGGTTCGGGTTGTAACCGCTCTCTCTCTGCAAATGCTTCTCTCTCTGAAAAGGCTGTTATTTATGGGGAATTGCGTTACGAGAATCTAAAAAAAGTAAAAAGTTGTACTCTATAGCCTACGGCCAGACAAGTCTACTTTAGTTGGGCTATTAGTTTGTACCAATCTTTCTTTTGATGGATGGGCCTCAACTTGACCCAAAAAAGTTGGGCCGCTATAAAACATGTGTGTATAGGGCCATTTGATGGTCTGTTTGTTTGATCCAATAATTTTATTTCTGGTAAATGTTACTAAATAGTAAATAATAACATCTATGCGTTTTGCGTCATTTCTAGGTTTAGCCTTAAATTTTTAGTGGGTATTAACTATTAAGAAATCAAATGATACATTAATATTATTTTTCTTTTTTTATGCAAAAGGAACCTTAATATGAAGTTAGTATGTACGGATCAGGGAATTACGTGTTCAATAGTGAATAAGTTATTACTTGAACCGTGGAATCTGGAAAATAAAGATTCAAAATAGGTAGTCATTTTTTTAGTTTATTAAACTTTAAAAAATAATTAAATACATCATTCAAATACACTTTTTCACAATTATGACTTATAGGGTTTCCGTTTTCTTTCTACGAACACTCTCTATCAAGCCCAACGACAATCTGAATCCAAGGATTTGGTTCGTTTTTGTTTTGTTTAGTTGAATTTCTTTCTCGGGCGATTCACGAGCACTAGTGGTGGCTCAATCTTCCTCTAGTTGTTATAATAAACCTTTTTTTTTTTGCTTTTTGTGATGGGTATCGAATCTTAGGGTTGAGGAATCAAATTTTGTTTGTTGGTTCTCTTTTGTGCAATTAGAACTTCTCGTTTATCTGCTGCTTTGCTAGCTTTCAATTATATTTTCTTAGGATGGTTTAAAGTTAAGTTACTTACAAAATTAATCCTGGTGAAAATAAATTTGCATGTAATGAATTTAATTTTAATTTTTTAAGACCCTTTCGTTTATGTAGTGAAACTCTTGATCTCAAATATAAATGTGTGTATATATATAAATTTAAAAAAAAAAATTTGGGCCCTTATTGGTCATTAGTAAGGTAGAGCTAGTTGAAGAAATTCTAAGAAACCCACGCAGGCTTGCCAAACTATAAAAGTTGTATTAATATCATATTCAGTCAAGTCTAGTCCCATACCCTGCTTTAACATCCAACATACAACAATTACAAATGATAGCAGGCAGCCCTATTGACCACTGCATTAAACCACCATCTCGAATAGCAAGTACAAAATGACTGATTCACAAACATGAATGATATTCTTCAGAACCTCTCGACTCAATGTTTCCTCCTTCCCCGAGGATTACCCCTGCTGTCTCTAATACCTTCAGTGTAATTTGTCTTCCCCAAATGCTCTGAGTGAGAGGATCCAGTAATGTTCCTATCATATGCAATCATATTTCCTGGCGGCTCTGTGGAAGGAAGTGCCCGACCACCCTGGCTTGCTGACCCGCTAATTCCTAAAACACAAATGCAAAGCAGAAGTGTTTGATCATATAGGCACATGCTCGCTCTTGTAGAGAGGGAAAAAATGCTTTGTTAATAGCAATTCTACATATAACAGTTCTCACATCATCCATTTTTCTGTAAAAAAGGCAAGACTTGACTCCAACCCCAACCGACACATTAACCATCACAACCTATCTAAACCCATATGGTCTAACATTCAAAATAAATCATGAAACACAACATAATGCATCCTCTAGACATATAGGCTATAGGATTACACGTGAATCCAATAGTAGCTAGGGTAACCATCAATAGATAAGAGAGGAAAAGGAACATCCCAGAATAGTAACAAGATATTTACCAACAGTATCTTGAGAACCAGCATTCGCCATCCAGCCAGGCAAATGCTTCCTAGCCTTTCCGTCCCAAGCTTCTTCAAAACCAGCAAGCTCACCTGAGAACTCACCAATACAGAATTATCAATCCTTGCAAATTCACTTACAGTCGAACATATCATACCGCACTGAAAATTCATATAATGGATAATACCTTCATTTAGATTGTGCAAGGTCTGCATTGTGTCCACTCTACCATCAGATTTAAGCTTCCTCATAACAGTATGGCCCTACAAATTCAGTAATTAGAACTAAGAGACCACTATCACTTCAAATGAAAACAAGAATTCAGAAGGTGGCTTTGAGGTTTCAAAACAGGTAAAATAGATAAGTAGTCCTCACAAGGACTCCCACACATTAGTATCATTTCACATATACCTTGTCGTGAAGTCCCCTAGAAAGCTTGTGAGATGCTTGTCGTGTAGCACTATCAGCTTCTTTGCTTTCTTCAAATGTCACCTAATCCATGACAAATAATGCATGAGCCCCAAAATTAAGCACAAATAATTAATAGCAACCTTCAGTTTTACTTACCCCATCACTCCCAGTCCTCCTCATCTTGGATGAAGTGTAATAAGCCCCATTGACACCGCCATGAGTGACAGTAGAGCTCTGAAAGGAGAAGCTGTGAACTTGAGGCTGGGATTCTGTATTATTTATTCTGTTGAAATCATTCCTCAATTGCAGATGCCTGTTTCTTCTTCCTGCAAATTTATGAGGGTAGGGAACCAAAATTTATGGTCAGCTGAAAACAGCAATATACATACAACATGTATAATATTATAGCAAAGGAAAAACAACCCCACCTTCAGCTTCATCATCCGGGACCTCAACATATGGCTCACTGCTTGACCTAGCTTTCTTCCTAGGCTTCCCTTTTTTCTTTCTGTCCACCTCTTCTTCTTTACCATCAGAATTGATTTCTTCACCATCTGAATTTATTTCTTCAATGATTGGCCCCCTTGATGTCATAGGCTCAGCAGCTTGATGCTCAAGAAATGCAGGTGGTTGCATCAAAGGAAAAGGACTTCCACCAGAACCAAAGAAGCTGGACTCAAACATGCCTCCAAAAGGGCGTGTAAAGAAAGGGTCATCAAATGGGTCCCTTCCTCCAAAGAAACTAGACATCAAACTTCTATGACTCCCAAAGGTTCCAAAGCCCCCAAAACCAGCAAAAGGGCCACCAGAACCAGAGAACGGATCTCTGCCACCCCTCCCTCCTTGCATTTTTCAGAGAATTATGCTCCCTGATAAACAAAAAGACAGAACTAACATCATCTTCAGCATATGATCAGCTTCCCTAGTCCAAGAACTGGAATCATGTATTTACAAAATAAGAATTTCAAAAGGGAAAGAAAAGAAAAATGATAGAACCCCAAGAAAAATAGACGCCGGTCTCAGTCCATAAAAGTAAAGACATAGCTTGAGAATGACAATTCATCGCATTTTTTACAATTAAAACATGACACTCCAATACTCAGAATAAGGAGTCACTTGAAAACCCCACATAATTACAAGAACTTGAGCGCCCCAATCCCAAAACTCCTCCTTCCCCAAAATACAACTACTTCCACGATCAAAAAAAAGAAGAGAATATCCACATGCCACATGGATTAAATTTTTGAATGGATCTAGTGGATTGCATAGCCACACCACAAACAAAGAAGTCACCAATGGGGCATTGTTCCAGTCGATAACAGCAAAACGGAAGCACCATCCAAAGATCATGTCACAGTTAACAAAAAAGGCAATAAACCAAACACTTAAAAAATAACACATCCAATCCAACAATCTGGCTATTAAAACTAAGTTCCTGAGTGCAAAATCAAATTTCAAAACAGCCAGATAGCAAAATGTAAAAGAGAAACAAGCAAATCTCCAAGCATGCTACAGGCAACACAGGTATTATATATTATATATATATATAATGTAAAAAACTCCCATGCAGGAGTAGTTGTAATTGAACCTATGACCCCTAGACTGCACCCTACAAAGAGTCAGAGCAAGTGCAGTGCGCACTCTCCAAAATAATCTCCAAAATTTTCAATTGGGTCCCACCTCAATTACACAAAAAATCAAACTACATACTCGTTCACATTATCAATAAAAAAATTTCCACTTTTACATATTCTCTTTCTTATCAAGTGTACAAATCTCCCAATACAAATTTTTTACTTTTTTCACTCCAAAACATATCTCCCAATATAATTTTTTCACTTTCAATACACTCTTTTTTATTACTCTCTCTGCACACTCCAAAATTTTCAGTGTCGCTACTCTCATGTGCCACTGCTCTTGCTCCCACATGTTCGCCACATGTATTGTATAAATATATATATATATATATTGTTTCTCCTAAAAGGCTAAAACATATTTTATGTACCGGAATCTACAGATACATACACGAATAACCAAATCCCAAAATTTATTGTCAAACCATCCAACCACTCAAATAAAAAGATCAATCCATATTATGATCGCTTTCTCTCGTATTCCCACATTTTCCTTCCAGCCAAACCAAAATAACAATTCCACTGCAAAAATTGATCCAGTCAACCCCCTTCTGATAGACTGATCCCTGCCAACAAAGCACACTCAAACACATAACTAAGGCAAGTCTGATTCTGGGGCACCATAAGGGGAACAGTTTAACACACATACATATGCATCAAGCAAGCATAAGAAAATACCAAATAGAAACAACGAGCAGTATATTCAAGATAAATATCGAGATAAGAATTTGACTAACAAATTTAGGTTACGATGTTGCTAAATTGCAATACCATATAACCTCCGATCAGCGGATTAACATACGGATTTCAAGCAAATCGATTTCAACAATGCACTCACAAAATACAAACGAACAATAAAATAAAATCATCGATCGGACGAGGTTATTATCAGATGAACATTTCTCAACATGTCGAACATGAGAGACAGAGTACCACAGATAACAAAAGACAGTCGAATTGAAGAAAACTGAACAAATATTCGAGAGAAGAAAAAGTAAACCTAGTTGCGCCCAAAACGATCGCTTGATTGGAAAAAAATGTTGTTCTTCAGGCTTCTTGTTGTTTGCCCATGTTGGGTAAGGGGAAGTTAACCTGACAAAGGCGTGTGAATTCACCGCCTCGAGTGGAGAGTTTGTGAGAGAAAACATACGGAAGGTTCTAGTGCTCCCAGAAATGTCGGTGACATTTTGCCAAATATGATTGGTTGAAGAAAAAAATAATGATTGTTATTTTAAGGCAAAAAATGTCTTAAAAATTAGCAAAAATAAAATGTTTTTGATTTTTTTTAATAAATTTATGAACAGTTGAATATAATTGTGACTTTTGATAAAATACATAATTGAAATAGCTAAAAATGCTTTTAAAGCACAGAAATAATTGAGTGGTTGAGAATAAATTATTTTTATTGAACTTTTAGCCTAATACTGATGGATGTTTCCATCCGCAATTACTCACGGAATCACAATAATGCCATCAATAATTACGTTATGAACAAGATTATTATTGACCAAAACATTTCGTCAGTAATCTAATTTACCCACGAAAATTTGTTAGCTGCCATGAAATATTTTCGTATATAATCGTCGAATTTTTTTTTAGAGTAATCTATGCTAGTCATAAAAAAATAATATTTTTTACAATTATAAAATGAGTTTTAGAGTAATCTATGCTAGTCATAAAAAAATTAATATTTTTTACAATTATAAAATGGAGATTTTTCATTCTTTCTTTTCCTTTTTTTTCCCTTTTCCGTAAGATATCAAATGGAATTTGCTCACCTCTAGTAATTTCATTTTCTGCTTAAAACATCTAATTAAATTTCATTTTTATATGAATAGACTGTTTTTAAAAATTAAAGATGTGCATGCAACTTTATCATTCAACTCCATGTTAAAAAATAAATAAACAACTCTCATGCTAGTCATGCACAATCTTCCCACGATAAATAGAGTCGCGGCAGACAAAGTAGAATTAAACCTTACCTCACATAATACATGAAGAGAAAGTTGATGCAAAAATTAAACTTGTGATATCTAACTTTGGGCACTTGCAACGTCTCAATAAAGTATTGTTTTATAAAAAAGGGGAAAAAATTATCCAATCGAAGGGGCCGGAGACATATATATAGTCTGTTTGATATAGCTTATTTTTGTCTAACGATAGACATTCTATTAAACACCACATACTTATAAACTCGAAAATGTATAAGCTTTTTTTATTTTTTATTTTTCCCTTTTTTCTTTTATAAAGATTATATATATTATATATAATATCATAGACCTAAGATAATTTATAATAAAATAACAAACTATTACAATTTGTATTATTATCATTTTGTGTAATTTTTCTTCTTCCATCTCCAAAACTAAGGTCCTGCTTCCAAAACACCTCCATTTGATATCAAGGTCACGTGACATGCACTAGAGGCTTTCGCTCCATAAATGGCCTGACTCGCACCATTTGGGCCTCTCGAGCCTTCAACGACAAAGCACTCGGGTTGCTTTGTATTGCTTGGGCCATTCAAATCATTGCATCATGGCTCATTTAGGCCCCGCAAATCAACAAAGTTCTCGACAGGTTACTGGGCTCCGAGCAATATGTTTGTATGATAAGATGAACTAGCTGAATTCAAATATACTAATCTTCTAAGCTCAATTTTCATAAACGAGCCGAGCCCAGCTCAAACACATGTACAATCATATAATTTAGATTGGCTAGGGCAAAAAAAAACATTCTTGATATTGTCAGATTTATCTGTTGGCTTGGGTTGAGCAATACTGGTGGATTCCAGTGTTATTTATACTCCGAATCCGACTGCTGGATCCGAGTGAACCGAGCAAGTAGGGCAGATGGGGACACACACACACATGATGATTCTATTTATGCAAAGTGCAAACATGAAACATGTACGAACAACACGTCCACACGCAGGTCAGTCATCGGGGCTAAAGCTTTGCTGGCACAAATTGACTACACCATTTGACCCCATTTGTCTCATTTATGCTTCACGTGTCAAACTCTCTCTCGCTCCACCGCATTAGATATAGCACTCGTAATGGTGGGATTTTGACAATTTATAAGAATATGTATTTTTATTGATGTGATTGTATTGAGAGTTGTATTTTTCAGATGAAACTGTATTAGGAGATGTGTTTTGGTAACGTGGCTTGATTTATTATAAAAGATGTGAGACTCAATATTGATTTTGGTATAGTTTTATTATAAATTGGATGAGAAAATGAAGAGTAGATGTTTGACTTTTATTGAGATGAGAAAATATATTGGAAGATATGACTGTATTTAAATATGTGTTTTATTGACGTGAATAAATATATGAGACATTTTTTATAGGAGTATAATAGATGTGAAATTCAATATTGATTGAACGCATACAACCGCTGGCCCTCAACAAAACAACCAGCGTGCATTGCATTCTCAGAAATTCGATTGTTTTTAGTCAACAGTCTATCATTACAGCTGCTTAATTTCAAGGCTTCCATTGGTTTAGATAAGACTTGAGACGCATTTCCACTTAAACTGTGATTTTGACACAAACTATTTATCTGACAATGAAGATGTGCATGCATTGATTAAAGTGGACCTCCTTAAATTAATGGGTTGAGTCACGAAGCAAGCTCGACACTGTTAATAAGCTACCGCACACACCCATGCGTTCATCATACTCCTGCGACGACTCTTCACCATTAAATTAATTGCAAGTGAAAATGGCTGAAGGACTAAGGAGACCTTTTTCAAATTTCTAAATATCAAGAAATTTGTAATTCCGTTCATATCTAGTATGAATAATCAAACATGAAAAATTTGGATTAACTACGAAATTGTTAATTCCGTTCCAGTTGAGAAAGGGAAACCAAACAACGTTAGTATTTTCAATAACTAGTGACTGGTAGTAACGGTTAATAGCATGTAAAATGGGGAGCAAGAAAGTGGCTTTTTTTATATATAAAAAGTGACTCTTACATATGAATATAGATATAATGAAAAGTGAATGTTTATAGATCCAACTCGTATGGATTTTAGAGGTATTTAGTTCAATTTCTATCTAAAGTAATAGTCATGTGTTTGCCTGTTGGGTTTTGATCAAACTAATTTTATTGTCAAATAGAAAATTTATATACACGTGAATTTAACCGTCTAGACATATGTCAATTTTTCAAAATATAAATCTTTTTGGTTTCATTCTTGATTATCCAAAAAAAATATAAAAATTGAATAATAATATATATATTTGTTTATATAATTAACTAATCAATTTGGCAAGTAGATATGTTCTCTCAAATTCAATAGAAGAAAAAATAAACATTACTTATACTCCGTTTGTTTGGAGAAAACAAGCATATTATAGAAAAGGAAAAATATATCATGTAAAAATAACTAATTTATAGTGTTTGGACAAAAAAATTGCTAATATTTTATATTGTTTGTTTGGTGAGAATTAAAATTTTGAAATTCTTTAGATTTTTTTTTGTTAAATGCCTTTTATTTTGTGTGTGCTCGCATATATGTGTATGTATATATAATACCTATATGTTTATATTTACATGAAACACACTTTAAATTAACGTATTAATTATTTGTCACATATGTGTATTGGGTTAAAAATGTGTGACTCAATATGTTCACATGCATGCTCATAACTTTGGGAAAATAACATTCCAAAATTGAGAAAGGAAGTTGTTTTCCATTTATAAAGTCTTAAATTTGGGTTGATTAAATAACATTTTGAACTCATTATTTTTATTTTCCATCCCCAAACACCATAAATAATATTTTTCAAAAGTCAATTTTCCGTCAAACAAACGGAACATTAAAGAGATACACTTCCTTGAATTGTTGTGACGGACTTGATATAGATCCAATCCACTGGCATAGACAAGAACAAGGCGATAGTGAGGGACAAATAAGAGCTGTAGATATAACCATATTTTAAACTTTATAACTTACTTTTGCTCATTCTTTGATGTTTTGTGCTTGTTTTCTGATTTACATCGTCGCTATTATTTGTGTTTTTGCTGGGTTTTCTCATTTATCTCGTCACTATTATTGTTTTCATCTTCATTCAAGATAAATGTCCAAATATTAATTAAAAAAAAATATATAATTTTAATTGATACTTTAGGTGATATAACCACATTTTACATCTTTCTGCTCTTTTTTTTGTGTGTTTCCGCTTGGTTTTCTCAAACACATCGTCACTATTATTGTTTTCATCTTCATTCAAGATAAATATTCAAATAAAAAAAACAACATAATTCTTTAAAGAAATAAAACTAACAAAAAATAGAAAAGAAAAGAGACCAATTTATTTCCAATGGACTACAATTAATACAATAAGGATTCTAGACTTCCAGAAGGTAGTAAATGATTTTAAAGGATGTCCAACTGAAACCTGTAATTACTTACTTGAAGGGTTTAAATATATAGGATTGATCATGTTTAAGAAACCTTGGTGTATGGTCGTGTTATGCCGGTCGATGATGTAAATATTGATAAATGTTGATATAAATATGACTTATGTTTTGCAGTGATAATTTTTAATGGATGTATAGTATTTGAAGGATTGTTGGTGACTTTTGTACCCAATAGTTAAAGGATCGTGCCATTTTGAGTTGTCAATGTATAAGGCCACGATTCTCGGGGTTCCAAACATGAAGCCCCATTTTTCTAATTTTATTTTAAAATTTTGGATAAATTAAAATATCAAAATATATATTGTATAATACATTATAGAATGATGGCTTGTTTAATTTTTTTTTAATATTTGGATAAGAAATAAATGTGAACTTTGGAACTAACCAACCTCAAACCTCATAACAATTATTATTTTTCTAAAAAAATTTCATTCTTAAATTTTTTGATAATATGTTAACCCCCGCGAGTTTTGTTGTCCTAAACTTTGAAACCCTTTTTTCTTAAAAAAAAAAGGATAGAAATACAATTTTTGATAATTTGTGAACGAATTCTTCTGTTTAAGCTCTCAACATTGTCTCCTATTTTTTTATTTATTATAATGACACAACTCTTGATGTTGATAATATGTAATTGAATGTATCTCTTTAAATTCATAACTCTTGAAAATATGTGAATGCATGTGTCTCTATTTATTTATTTTAATTTTTCTTTTAAAATTAATTGATATGCCACATGATGGGCCGTGGTTATTTTTCCTTTGAGTTCTACATATTAGTTTATACTCCACTATTCAAATTAATAATTCTAGTTGGTCCCCTATTTGGTTGATTAAACAGGGTATAATTAGTTGATTAAATACAGTATAATTAAAAATTCCACCACAAGACAAAACTTCTGTGCTTCTAATATGGTCTCTGTGCTAAAGTCAAGAGAAGTGGTGTGCCTTTAAGGTCAACCCGTTTCGCTTATGTGGCGGGTTAACCGCAATGGTGTACCCGCTTTACCATGCAAGTACACTATGGCCTCCTCTGTCAAAAAAAATGGACCTCTCACATCTATCCTCTGGATTCACGACCATGATTAACAAGACGACGATGAAGCAGCAGCAGCCTTAGAAAATGAAAGAAAACGAAAAAGATATTACAGTACAAAACACACAAAGCTAGGACCTAGTACGTGATAAAACCCTCAACACAAACAAAGTTTGTTCAAAAAGTGATTGAAAAAGTGAAGCCAGGAATGGAACTCTGAAACAAGGCATGAAGCCTCCGTCGTCCTCCTCTTCTTCTTCCAGATCCCCTGCTTCACTCCATCCCCCATCCTCTCTCTTTACCCCGGTAAGTGCCGCCATCTTGTTTGTTTCCCGAGAAAGAAAAAAAAGTATTATATATGAGCAAGTAAAAATCTGTTCTTTTTTCACTCTTTTTCTTTTTGTTCTTTCGTGTTATTAGATTCAAGAATGTGAAGGGGAAGAAGACGAGCTTAGTGAGACGAAATCGCAATCCAGACAAAGTGTTATTCGTGTCGATGAATCTCCTCGTATTAGGCACCATCCAACACCTCTTCATGAAAAGGAAGTAAAATCCAAGAAAAAGGATGAAGAAGATGGGTCGGTCTCCTGCAACAAATGCCGGCCGCACTCGCGAGAGAAGATTTCAGTGGTTCCGTTGGACAACAACAACGGCATAAACAAACACTCGTTCCCAATCGTTAGTCCCAACACAATTTTCAAGTCAATCTTTTCCTCTTTGACAAGAAAGAGCCCCAAATCGGCTGATTCAAAGGAGGAGCAGTGGAAGATTGCGGTAGCAGAGCTGTCACATAAGCTGATTCAAGCAACAAGAAAGAGAGAAGAGGCTGTTCTCGAAGCTTCCAGATTAAAGTCCTCCATGGCGGAATCAGAGAAGAAATTGAACAAACTTGAAATCTACTGTCACAATCTAAAGTCTGGACTTGACGAATGTACTGGAAATTCTCCGCACCAGCTACCAAGAGTTTATCAACAGAGCGCGATAGGTGATAAAGCAATAGAACAGTTTCTGGTCTCTGTCTCCGACGCTAGGTCCTCTGTTCGCTTGTTAAGCCGGTCACTAACCTTGCAAGTGAAGCATGTAGGGAACAAAGTTTATGAAAGAATATCTGCGCTTCTACATGCTTATGGAATCAAGATTACAATCTCCAAGAACCCCAAGAGTGTTCTGTTCTATTTAGAGGCTCTGTTGAACAAATGTTTCTTCGAAGATTTCGAGTCAATCGGGTACCAAAAGAACTCAACAAATCAAATCCTGAACCCAGTTGATAGATGTGAATCGAACTACAATTCGTTTAATGTCTTGGAAAAACTAAATTGGGAGGAGGTGTTGAGCAAGGGAACAAGGCATTTCAGCGAGGAATTTAGCAGGTTTTGTGACAGGAAAATGAACGAGATTGTGGCGATGTTGGAGTGGAACAGGGCGTGGCCAGAGCCATTGCTGCAGGCCTTCTTTGGTGCCTCAAAAAGCGTGTGGTTGGTGCACCTTTTGGCTAACTCAGTGCACCCAGGCTTGCCTATCTTTAGGGTGGATAAAGGTATCAGCTTTGATTCGGGTTACATGGAGGACATGGGTGGAGACCGAGCCAAGAAGTTGGTTCCGACCACCGTTCGAATCATGGTTGCACCTGGTTTCTATGTGTTCGGCAATGTGGTCAAGTGCAAGGTGCTTTGCAGGTACTATAACAACGTAAACGATAATAATTTTAGCAATTATAATGATCAGGGTTTGACCCCATCACCTTAATTAGGGTTTGATTCTCTCCAACTATCTATATGATTCTGTTTTCAGTCTGTATTTTTTAATACTTGTGCTTTGATGGAAATGCTCAGGAATGTTGGGATTGAGTCTCTTTTCTTTTCTTTCATGAAAGATAAATAATTGGCATTATCTTGTTCGTTTTGTTCTGTTCTTAATCTTTATCATCTTCTGTCATTGGTATGCTTGGAGATTTGGATTCTATAAAAGCAAGATTGGTTGTGGGTCCAAAGTTGTCCAAACTTTTAGGATAGAATTACATAATGAAAATAAGAAGAGCTGAAGAGGGGAGAGGGCACATGTGAGATACTTTCACTGGGACTGATATTTGGATTTTCTAAATCTGTGATGATCAATAACGAGTCTTGTTTTTGTCAATACTTGTTCAAATATACAGCTGCAATAGTGCAATGTCTCCATCCCTCTTTCTTTTTTTCTTTTTTTTTTCTTTGGGGTTTAGTTCTTTAAATTATAATGGACATTTGATGGGCAGTTGAACAAGTGTGAGTCTGAGTGTGAGGTGAATAGGGTTAATATTATTTTCAGTCATCAAAAGACAACTTGTGTTTTATTTTTGTTATCAAAAAATTAAACGTTTCAATTTAGTCACTTAATTTTTTATTTTGTTTCAGTCAAGTCACTAGGTCAGGTTTTCTTAAACTCGAGTAGCGATTTTGCTAACGTGGCACCTTGACTGCTTTGTATTAGTCCACATGGAAATGATCTGCAATTGAAAAATATAAAAAATTACAACTAATAATAAATTATAAAAAACAAATATAAAAATTATGTGTTCTCTGATTCTCTTTCATGTTCTTCCCTCTCTCTCCTCGCTCTTACCCCACGTTTGGTTGAAGGAGGGAATTAGTTTAAGATGAGCTGAGCATGAGTTTATTGAGATAAGGAGAATAGAGAGGGATGAATGAATTTAAAGATAAGATTTTGTATGTTTGACTAATGTAAGAATGAACATGAGTTTTTGTTTGAATTAATTGTAATAAAAATAAAAATACTATATTATCATTTTTTTAATATATTGATAATTTTATATAATTGTAATTGAAGGATAAAATTGTCATTTTAAAAAAAAAACAATTCTCCACAAAGGGAGAATAGCCAAGCTCGCCTTTTTGTGAGCTTGGCCATTCTCCCCTTGTGGAGAATAGGGGTCATGAACTCATGATCATGACACATGTTTTATATAAACCAAACAAGAGAATGAGATTTGATAAAGTTCATTTCCTTGCCTCACTCCCTATTCTCCCCAATCAACATGGGATTAGCTCCTCACCGGAGCCATGGCTTTTCCCCTCTTGCATGAACATCGAAAATAATGTTAATGATGAATGAGATGGCAGAAGTGAGAAGAATTTTGGGTTCAAGCAGAGCAAACCCAATAATTTGGTGTCACTCGATCTCCATTTTTTACTGTGAGTAATACACTACATGGTTCATCTCCAAACATCTATACTAGTACTTGTAATCTGACAATAGACTTTTTACCATTTACATGAGACTCACTTGATGCTTCTTCCATAACGGATTTAGACGTACCATTCTCAGAATTCTTCTGCTTTGATTTCACTCTTTCACAGCTTCATGTTCCTGTTGGCATATGGGTATAAATGTCCTCAAGACAGCAATTGAAAAATCTCGATTGTTAACCTGAATGCAATAAGGTCCTCATTTTATAAGACAAATATGGAATTGTATAATCAGTTTGAAATTGCATAGGAGAGAGAGAGGGAAGAACAAAAGAGAGAGGAGTACTTTTTTTATATATTTTATAATTTTTGTTTTAAAACTTGCAAAGCATTTCCAAGCGGGTGATTATTTTTCACTTAGATCAATTATCAAACATTCTAGGTGTCACATCAACAAAATCGTTGTTCGGGTTTGACTGGAACAAAATAGAAAGTTAAGCGACTAAATTGAAACTTAAAACGTTTAATCTTTCGATAATTAAAATGAAACATAGATTATCTTTCGATGATTGAAAATAATATTAACCCGAGATAGATATTATCATTTTTGATATAAAAAGAAAAGTGCCCTAAATTTCACTTATCACTGGCATATATCCCAAAAAAATGTAAAATGAAATTTAACAAAATGCCAAATGAGTTAGCGGTTGAGAAAATTAATGACACAAATAGGCTAGTGATTGAGAAAAACATTTTTTGTTCTTGCCGTTGTAATATGCTCTTTCCCCCGAATTCACCATCGTGTCACGTAAAGACAATTCCAATTAATTGCTATTCTCGTTGAATATTCCACTAAGTTATTTTCCAACTTTTGGTAAATCTTTGTTTTGTGGTCAATTCACGCTGTCAAGTGCGGTCCCAGGCTTCTCTGAATCTTGCACATTGACGATCCCAATGGTTCGTGAGCCGGAATGGTTTATGAGGTTAAGGGTCCGTTCGGTAGATAGTTTTTTTTGATAGCGTATAAGCTGTAGAGTGATGTGTTAAATCTCGCAAGTGCACGAATCGAATATAGTAGTATAACGAATGCAAGTACGAGGTCGAATCCCACGAGGACAAATAATAATTCACTAGAATTACTTAACTTGACAATTAAAATAAAACTTAACAATCTTGGTTTTTAAGTAATTGAGAGGAAATATTGGGATAATGATTTCACCACACACTCGGACTATGAGTAACTATTATCAAATATACATATTCAATTCCAGTTCAAAGGTTGATTCTTTTCTTAAATATGTTGGTTCGTTCGATCGCGGTGCCAACACGTATCACTAACAAATGTTAATCCTGTTCGATCGCAGTTGTTAACACATGACTAATGACCCATTAAGTTCTAAAGAACTATAACAACCAATTAATTATCTAATCCGTGATCTCAGATTCGACAATTAATTTCCTCAACCTCAATTCCACTAAGACATGTGAATTTGGATCGTTCCTTAGTCTTAGCTAGGTTAGTTTATCAGCATACTCAAATGGTGATCAAACATCTAAATACACTACAAACTCATAAGCATAGAGATTAAAGATAAGAACTATAAACTGAATTTGTATAACAATAACTATTAACTCATAATCCTCAATATGGGTTACATCACAATCCCAATAGAAAAGCTTTAGTTACAAACCATGTTCAAGAAAGAAGGAAAATAATGAACTAGAGTAGAAGAAGAAAACCCCCTTCAATGGATGGAAAGATCTCTTGAAGCCTTATTGGAAGATCTTAAAGAAGAAGAAGAAGAATAACCCAAAAGCTGCTCCTTTCTTCTCTCTTGCGTCCAAGCTTTCTCTCCCTTGTGGTGTTGGTGTCCTTCTTGGAATGGTGGCCACACCATATAAAAACAATATCTAACCATAACTTTTCACTTACTTTTCATAAATATCTGTAACTTACTATTTTTAGTAAGTTGCAGATATTTAAAGTTTGCAGATATTTGTCATTTTCGCCCAGTAATGCTCGAGCGGTCTCAGGTGCTCGAGCGTGTCATCAGTAGAAAAGTCACTGGTTTGTAAAGGCAGTTTTAGCCCGCTAGAGCGTACTCCTGCGCTCGAGCGCTTCTTCACATTTTTAGCACGCCAGCAGTGTAAAACTTTCTGGTCTTTCTTCACATTTTTAGCACGCTAGAGCGTGCTCCAGCGCTTGAGCGCTTCTTCTGCGTAAGAATCCCAGTTTTACTGATTTTGCAACACTTTGAGACATATCTCCTGAAATTCAAAACATCAAAGATTCTCATAGAAAATGTACTCATTCCATCCATTTATAGACAATAACATATGGAAATTAAAGCACTAAAATGAGTACAAAATGGATAGATCATAGAGCGTATAAGCTGTGAAATAAGCTGTGTGTTGTTCGGTAGAGCGTAAATTTTGATAGAGTATAAGCTGTTAATTTACTATTAGGGGTATATAAAATACTTTAATAATTAAATAAAAACTATCGAATATGGGTCTTGTTGGAAAGAGTTTTACACGTTGAGTTCAAATATATAATTTTTTCCAAAATTTTACATATATTTTGAGAGATAAAATGATAAATATGTGAGAAAATAGGGGTAATAGAGGAAATTCATGGATTTTTTTTGATATGTAATTGATGTGATTGTTGACCGATGTAAATAAGCTTATAAGCTGTAGAGCGTATAAGTTGTACCATAAGCTCAAACGAACGGACCCTAAGTTTGTCAAAAATCTCACATCGCTTTTGTATCATAAAGTTATGTGTTTTATGTGCATATCAGAAGAGAGATTTTTTATGGGCTTAAATATCATAGAGTGAGACAATCTATGAAGAATAAAGCCGTCTGAATCTAATTTATTCATAAAGATTAGATAACCCAAAGCAAACAATATCCTGAATGTGAGTTGACATGAAAATTTGAAATTTATAAAATGATATCGGAGCAATGTCATCTAGTTGGACAGGTGTCTAGCACAATCCAACTCACAAATGCAACTGAGTGTCAAATGTCCCACACCGCTTGTGTATCTTAAGTTGTAAGGGAGTGTCAAATATCTCACATCCCTAGTGTATCCCAAATGATGCTGGTTTATAAAGAAACTTATATCTATATCACAAGAATATATCTTTTCCTTAGCTTAAGTATGGTGAGACAATTTAAAAAAAAAGTTTGATGTATCTTCGATTTTAATATTTTGAATGTGAGTGAACTTGAAATTTATAGCAAAGTTTACATTTATCGGGCCTTGACTCTTGCCATAATGACCTTTATATGGTATATAGTTGTGACATTTACAGGACTATAAAGTTCTATTAGCTTTCATGAAGTTGCTTAATTTGGAAAATATTACCATGACTTCCTTGTTGTCGTCAACTAAATTAGGCAATAATATGAATGACCCAGCTGTCCTAATTGTGTCGCTAATTGTTTTCATTTGATTTCTTGAACTGGGTCTATGTTAATTTCGAGTTAATTGAGATCAATGTTTTGTTAAACTAATGCAGGAGGGGTACATGGTGCCAAGAACAAAATGTGAGCCATTGCCAAGGAACAAGCTTCTAAGCCCTGTAATATTCCATGAAGGTCGGTTGATTCAAAGGCCAACACCTCTTGCTGCCCTCTTGACATTCTTATGGATGCCGATCGGCATAATCTTGTCAATCCTCAGAGTCTACACAAACATTCCATTGCCGGAACGGATTGGTCGATACAATTACAAGCTCTTAGGGATCAAACTAGTTGTCAAGGGTAATCCTCCACCCCCTCCGAGGCCATGGCAACCCGGAGTCCTCTTTATCTGCAATCATCGGACAGTTTTAGACCCCGTTGTCATCGCTGTCGTTTTAGGAAGAAAAATCAGTTGGGTTACATATAGTATCAGCAAATTCACTGAAATCATTTCGCCGATTAAGGCTGTTGCGTTATCAAGAGAAAGAGAGAGAGATGCTGCCAACATTAAGTGTTTGCTGGAGGAAGATGATCTGGTTATATGCCCTGAAGGGACAACATGTAGAGAGCCATTTCTGTTGAGGTTTAGTGCACTGTTTGCTGAGCTTACCGACCGGATCGTGCCGGTTGCGATTAATACTAAACAGAGTTTGTTCCATGGCACAACTGTTCGCGGACACAAATTGCTGGATCCTTATTTTGTGTTCATGAATCCGATGCCTACTTACGAGATTACATTCTTGAGTCAGTTGCCAGCGGAGTTGACTTGAAAAGGTGGGAAATCGGCCATTGAAGTTGCAAATTATATACAGAGGGTGCTTGCAGGGACACTAGGTTTTGAGTGCAAAAACCTGACTAGGAAGGACAAGTACGCCATGCTTGCTGGAACCGACGATCGTGTTCCATCAAAGAAGGAAAATGCTTGAGAAGGAGAAAATGAACAAAAGTTGGCGCCCAATGCATATAAATTAAATTTCATGTTCTTCTCTATTAATTGTAATTTTCATGAGGAAAAAAAAACCAATAATATTTTTATCATTGAATGGTTTTTATGAAATAACTATTATGTTGTACGTTAATTGGGACCCCTTACGCTTCAGTGTTGAAATAGAAGGCAGGACAAATAATTAATAGAACAAAACATACAGCACGATCAAATATAGAAAAAGAATAATAACATGAAATTTGTGTGGTTTTACTATGAGAAATTCAATGTACATGTAGAATTGAGTTGGAATTTTTCCTTTATAGCAAACTATATGCGCACTCAAAAGTACAATTGGCTCGACTGATAGTCTGACACGTTCCGCTCGGCATAACACTTCATTTAACACTCCCCACAATTCACTTGTAATTCGAGGGGATTTTTCTTGGAAAAAATTCATTACAGTATTTATTATGTGTGTTGAGATTGGATGTCAATTAGAATTGAAGGAGAATTTGTAAGAGATGGGTCTAAATCCTGAAATTAGAACTGGGTTTTGTGTGGGGGTGAGATTGAGTGTGACTATTGAGATGATACAGGCGATAAAGGCCATCCAGGACCATTATTGTTGGACACAAACCACATCATACTGAATAAGAGACTTGCAACCTATTTTGTTTACAACCCCAGCCATTACACTGCACAACTGGCTGTGTGGACCAATCTCCACAAATAGTGGCTCAAATTTTCCTGTCTCGATAACTAATCCTGTCAATATATCCATTGCATGGTCAACGCCAGTTTTTTTTGTTAAAAATGTTGTTCATCCATTGATCAGAGGATGTTTTTAAGTGGTCGAGAGTTGCGGTCGATGCTTGAAAATGATGACTTTCAACGCCAGCTTAAATGTTGCTTTAGTTTGAACTTTGAACGTACAAAAAAGTCACCAATCGAGCCAGCTCTATTACTGGCCCATGCACTTCAAGGCTGCCAAGTCATGATTGGCTAAAGTCGTACGTGCAAAGTAAGCCAACATTGATGGAGTTTTGGCTCCAGTGATCGGAATCCTTGTCTTGATTTGGGTCTGTCATGGGTTCGGTCACATGGCAAATGACAGCATATGAGTGCCTGATCAATAGCTACAAGAAGCATGGTTTCACATCCTTTACAAAGTAATAGTGTCTTGTCTTGTCTTGTCGACTGCAATGCATGCGTATACTCTCAACCCACGTCAATGGTTAATGTAAGAAGTCGAAATAGAATTTATGGAGATTGGAACTTACAATCTCCATGTGAGATCCATCATATGAGATCCATTAACAAGCCAAACAGGCGCAATTCTATTAAGCTTATGTTTGGCTTGTTAATCTACAATTTTGTTGATAGCCTCCTATGGGCCTTTTATGCGTGTTTTTTTGTGAGAAAGGCCTGGAAATCAGGCAATAGGCCCACTCGCAATTCTGTTAGCCCAATGTTTGGCTTGTTAGTTGTTACTCAATATATTTTTTTTCCTGAACAAGGGAAGTAGGAAGAGTTGGAACTCGAGATTCGATCTCTCGCATTTGCAATGTTACTTTCTCTCTTCTTCTTCTTCTTCTTTTTTTTGATTTTTTTTTATCATAAAATTAGGCCTAATTTCTTGTCCAAACTCTCTCTCTCTTTTTCTTTTTCTTTTTTATCATTAAATTGGGCCCAATTCCTTGTCCAAACTCTACCTACAAGGCCCAATTCAGCTACTGCCCTAATTTCGAAAATCTTTAGCAATGGCAATCTTTCTCTAGCCCCTCGTGTCTCCTCACTTCTGAGCTTTGTAACGTCTCTCTGCTATGAACTTTCAGAACTCTCCCGTCTTTCACTCTCTCCGTCTTTCTCAGACTCTTAGTCTCAGTGTCTCACTCTCACCTGAGCTCTAATTAAGACATTAAGTAAATAAGTAGTCCGAGTGTTCGACGACAACTTAGATCTGACATCAAGTCACCGACGTTCACCAACAAAGCAACACTTCCGTTGAGGTGTTGAGCGGTTGAGGCATTCTGGCCTTGAGGGTTGACCGATTGAGGGCTTGAGGCTTCTAGGCAGTGGGCTCTGCTGCTGCGCTCTGGCACTGGCAGCGCTTTCAATTCATTCGTCAGTTCAACTCAGTGACAGTCAGGTGATTTCATTCCCGGATCATCTTCAATCTTCAGTTGTGTAGCTTGTGTTAGTGTTACTGTTACCTGTGTTTAATTGTTTATGTGTTTCTCGTCTCCATGTGTTAGATTGTTAATTTCATAATTTGTTATTGATATTGATAATGAATTTATTAATTTAATTATAACGAGTCGTCGAGAGTATAAGTCTGAATTTGAGGAAAAAAAAAACAATGGAGGATGGTTTTTCAAATGCATGAATTGCACATCGAATATTGTCAACTATTTCAATTACAGTTGTCTCTTGAGCAAAGCTTTTCAAAGTTGAAGCTTTTTTGATAAAGATTTAATATAGGATTTTAAGAAGGCCCCTTTCATGGAGTTTTTCCAGGGCCCCCGAAATCTTAGGAACGCCACTGGCTAGCTATGGCTTCTGCTGCACCCATTGGGTTGTTCTTCTTTCTGGCCTTGTTTTGTGGAAGAATTCATGTTATTGTGTCTGTTACTAACACTGGAGATGGTGAGACAACTTGATCATCTTCTCTTTTTTTTTTTATTCTTTCTTGTATATGATTGAAGATGAGTATGTTTGGTTGATATTTGTGATGATGATCTCTTCTTCTATGCCCATAATTCTGATATAATTTCTGTTAGTCAATGATTATAATGTACAATTTTAAACATAGATTGGATTTCAGCGGTATGTTGTAAACATAGATTGGATTTTTATGCTCCTTTAAATATATCTGCTATTGGCATGGTTATTCCAGGGTAGCCTTATTGGGACTCTATTTTCAGTGTGTGTGGTCCACACTTGAAGTATTTCGTACTCCATGATTTGTAGAGATATACGTATAGTGAAATTCCACTTCAAGTTAGATTGGCTTTAGAGCACTAGTTAATATAATTATACTCAGGTAATTCAACTATATCATCAATTCTTTCATGATTCTTTACTATCTCGCTGTTTGACATTCAATGTGGCATTGGATGAGACCAATTTTGATTCCCTAGGTTGTCAATCTGAAGCAGGGGGTTCTTCAGTGCAAGACTAAACGTAAACCTGTTGATGAAAACACATTGAAGACATCTTTTTTTTGCCCTTATAAAATAAGCAAAAATAAAAAATTTAGGTTTCCTTCCCGGTCGGTGTCCCTTATTCCTTTGCGGCCACGAACTGCCGTTACAGAAGTTCAAAGGCGTTGAGAACATGGGCAAAGCATCTCGGGACAAGAGGGTAGGGTTTCTTTTTACTAGTATTCCCGTCTCCTTTGCAGAGTTTCCTTATTTTTTGAACTTGAGGTGGCTAGTTTCGGTTTGTAGGATATCTATTATCGAAAGGCAAAAGAAGAAGGTTGGCGTGCTCGAAGTGCCTTTAAGCTCCTGCAGATAGATGAGGAATTCAACATATTTGAAGGTAAGGTCCATGTCGCTATAGACATAAAGTTTATCATTTGTTTTCCAATGCCACTTAATAAAGTTTACCTTGCTTTATGCAGCGTAATGAAAACTACCTAGGTTTTTTTTAATAAAATTAATAAATTATGCTGACATAACGAAAACTACCTAATATGCACGAATACTTGACCATATTTCATTTTCATATTGGTTGATGAAAATGTGATTTGCAGGGGTTAAGCACGTGGTGGATTTATGTGCTGCTCCTGGTAGCTGGAGTCAGGTTTGCAATTTTCAAACTATTTAAGTAACGTTATATTGTGGAAGTGTTTTGAGTACGCCCTTTTCTGAATTCTACTTCACCTGTATTTCCTTCTTTGCTCGTTTCCATCACCCAAAATCTGTAGTTTTGTTCCTGTGTTGTATTTTGATGTGGGCATTGATTTTTAGTAAAAATGTTGTTGGAATTTCTGAAATTATGCGTTTGGTTCCTGTACTTTGAATGCATAAAGCCGGTCTGGACACATGTTGCATTAATAATTATGGATTGACTCATTCTTATGCTGTTTGGGACCATTGGGTTAGTTACATGAAGAGATTCTACTGATTTTCAATGCTTACTTCTCATTCCAGGTTTTGAGCCGTAAATTATATATTCCGGCAAAGCTTGCACCTGATTCAAAGTAAGTTCTGTCTAATGTTTTTTTTGGGTCTGGTTTATTATAGTAGCCTTCTTGGGTAACTTTCAACAGTATATTAGACATTCATAAAACATGAAAAGGTTGAAGAAATTAATGTCGCCTCATTTATCAGTAACTGACGTATGTGTGTTTCTGTGCATGTGCTTGAACACGTGTGTGTCTTTAAAGAAAATGGGAGAATTGATAGGTGCATGGATGGTAGAAAATTGTGCTTGCAGTACTATGCATTTGCATTTATGACTAAGTTTCTGTGGATATGCAGATTTCTGAAGAATGAAACTTGTCTTTGTATTTGCAGGGATAAAGATCTTCCCCTTATTGTGGCTATTGATTTGCAGCCCATGGCTCCAATTGAAGGTGTCATTCAGGTGCAGGGTGATATAACCAATGCCCGGACGGCAGAAGTGGTAGGATTGTTGCTTACTTACAAATTATTGGTTTTTTTCACTAAAAGTGTATATATATTTATTTAT
This sequence comes from Euonymus europaeus, assembly GCA_963580455.1. Classification (NCBI taxonomy): domain Eukaryota; kingdom Viridiplantae; phylum Streptophyta; class Magnoliopsida; order Celastrales; family Celastraceae; genus Euonymus; species Euonymus europaeus. The sequence goes on along the minus strand of OY756957.1, from coordinate 5,969,489 downwards.
TTTTATTAACCTCATTAAGGTAAATTAATCTGCTCCTTGTTAAAAGAACTACATGACTCAAATTTATTACTATGTTTACAGTTTAGGGTTATCATTCGTGGCTACTCCTAAGCTCTGGAAAATAGAATCACCAATATGACCCAAGGAATCATTTTGCTTATACTAGTTTAGAAAGTGTTGGATCAAATGGTGACATGAAGCATGTAAATATAAGTGCTGCGAAGCTCTACCTTGAGACTATACTGTAGTGATGAACTATAACTTACCTATTTTAGGAACTTAGACCCTATTAATGTTGAGTCTGTTGACTTATGGCATTACCAAATTTGGAGGCTATTGTGGTTCCAGTTGAATGCTTGGAGAAGTATGAATATGGACATGCTGATTTTTTTTTGATATTGACTTTGTTGCTTTTGGAACGAACAGGATTCTGTGATTTGTTGGACGATGATGAAATAAAAATGGAGTAGACATACTAGTTCTAATGAACCAAGCTGAATTAGTTGGCCAGTTCTTTATTCTTCTTTCCATTGAACACTCTATTGACTATCCTTTGTGTTCCTTTGAATCACATTCATACGACTAACTAGATTGGAGTGTATGTTTCACGGTGCTTCAAGTTATTATATCTATTATTTCCAGTTGTTCATTGCTTAGCTGCTGATGATATAGTAGTATCCATTGCTTATCTTATTATTTTTACCAGGTTATTAGACACTTTGATGGCTGCAAGGCTGACCTGGTTGTATGTGATGGTGCTCCTGATGGTAAAACCAAATCTTTGGTTACTGCTTTCTTGTTTTTGGTGAACGAAAATCTGTAACATTTGATACGTGATTGCAGTTACTGGTCTTCATGACATGGATGAATTTGTCCAGTCCCAACTCATACTGGCTGTAAGTTTTTTGGGACCCTCATATCCAAACCAAATGTAAACAATTTCCTAGTAAAACTAATCATTCTTAGTTATAAGTGGTAGTTTTCAATTCAAGGAGAAATTTGAATACATTTGGTGAACAGGCATGTCATTCTGCTACATTCAATAACTCCAAAATGCTTCTAAGTTGTATTCAGCTCTCATATATTTTGCATATAATTCACTAAAAGGCAAACAACTCATGCACAAGGCGAAATGTATGCATACCAAATAACATATCATATTTAGTAGCTTTGTGGACTTTCCGGTGTAAATATTAGTATAAGATGTTAGTAAATCTTTTTTATTGTTTCTTCACTCACATCAGTTGGGTCATTTTTCTTCCAGGGTTTAACAATTGTCACACATGTCCTTAAAGAAGGTGGGAAATTTATTGCAAAGATATTTCGTGGAAAAGATACAAGTCTTCTGTATTGCCAGGTAACGTATCATCTCCAGTTCTGGTAGCAATGTTAGTGGTTACAACTTGCAATCGTTTCCCAACATTAAGTCAGAATTTTTGGCAGCAGTGAACAAACCAGGTTGAATATAACTTCTTTTTTTTTCTCCCTCATTACTGCAGTTGAAACTGTTTTTTCCCGTAGTGACTTTTGCAAAACCAAAAAGCAGCCGCAATTCAAGCATAGGTAAGAGTGACTTTTTTTTAACTGTTTTAATTTCTTTACACTACTCGAATAGTCACACACATTCCCTTTAATGCACAAAGGATGCCTGTGCCCCGGATCCAACACCCTCTTGAACATGGATGGCCCTTAGTGATATTTAACAGTATTGTTAAGACAGTGAGAAAGTTGTTTGACCTTGTTTAGTAATCAAAACCAATATATTTTGTTTGTCATACAGAGGCATTTGCGGTTTGTGAGAATTATTCCCCTCCTGAAGGATTCAATCCTAAAGACTTGCATCGCCTGCTGGAAAAGATTGGGAGTCCGTCGGGAGCTGATGATCTGGGTAATATTACAATCTTTACAATTTGATTGAATTTTTTTTGAGAAAACCTTTAGCATAACAGAAATTGGTTGTGTTCAGGTTAAAAGCTTGATCTTTCTTTTTTTTATTGTATTTGGATGAAGTTTTCTCTAATATGTACATTTTGCTTGACAGATTGCAGTAGTGGGTGGTTGGAAGGTCCGAACAAGGTATATATCCCATTTCTAGCATGTGGAGACCTCAGTGGGTATGATTCTGACCGGTCATACCCACTGCCAAAAGTTGCCGAGGGAACTTACCAGAGCTTGGATCCCATACAGCCTCCAATTGCCCCTCCTTATAAAAGAGCCCTGGAATTGAAGAAAGCTTCCAGCCATGGTATCCGAGAGCTTGAAAAGCTCTCCTTGGATTCTTGATGGTTAGAATTAATTTTGTTTCTATATGAACTATACTATTTATAATTATTTTGCACATTTTATTGCAAACACAATGTTATAGGGTTTTATGTGTTGGATATCTCATATAGGTCTCGAAGGTCTCGAGTTCGAATCTCCCATCTCATTCCACTGTAATTTTTTTTCCTTTTCTTTTCATAACAACCAGTTTCCTTTGTCAGATATTATTATGATAATGTATTGGGAATGTATGTGACAATATAGAGTCAGATCCTTTTTACATGGTTTGATTTCATCAAAATTATCGAACTGGTAGTCTGATACTGGAATGAAAGAAAGTGAGAATTGCATCATTGAATTTTAATGAGGGAAGATTGGACTGTGATGCAGAGCCAGGAAGTAAAAGTTATGCTTTATGATCTCGGTAGTACTAGTTTAGATGTCTCATAGAATATAAGCTATCGTAAAGCGTAAAAGCTGAGAGTGTCTGAGAGTATGTCTCATAGAGTATAAGCTATCGTAAAGCGTAAAAGCTGAGCGTGTCTGAGAGTATGAGTGACAGCGAATACTCTCACCCAGACAGGGCATTAAGTATCCCTAAGTATCTCAAATTTATGCTGCATAGATTTGCTGACTAAACAATTTTAAAGTTTTGAAATTAGATTCTAGATAACAATGAACCTAATCAATGATATGGATAACTATGGTGTGAGCAATTGTAAAATTGTTTGGAGAGCCCTAACGAATGAAAACCCTCTAAGAGGTGTATCAAGAATAGCAAACGTCTAGTTATCATATGCCATATGGAGTTTAGGTCGGTTTTTACAAAAAGAACGGATTTTATAGTTGATCATAGAAGAGAGTCAATAGTAACATATTGTTTTTTATAGTTGGTCATATCAGTGTTATCATAACCGACCCGCACACGACTCGTGTTAATTTTTTTGAAGGTTCAACCGGTTAGGTCGAAGGGTCAAGGGTTGAACCGTTTATTTTTTTAATTATTAATTTTATTTATAAATAATTAATATTATTAAAAATATATAATAAATCAAACATACATGTATTTGATTAAAATTATAACTAAATTTCAGTTCATATATAAAATTTTTAAAAGTTCAATCCTCCATTTCTAACTAAAAAATTATCAATAACAAAAGAATAAAACATAAAAAGAAATTATATGAATGTAAAAATAATAATAACAACAAATATAAATATTTATTATGTAAACTTAGCAGTAAAATATTTATGATAAGAATGACACAATTCAAAAAGATATTAATTGATATCAGTAGGATCCATTATCTAGAAAAGTTTTCCAAAAAAATCTAAAAAGAGGGAAAATTTTTGTCCCACATCGATAGAAGAACACAATTGATATCAACATTCACTTATAAAATTAGGAGCAGCTCTTTGAACGAATCAAATGTTATTCTAATGGGAACGTAAAGCCCGTTGCTTAAGGCCCAACACATAATCAACAGTTATAATTGCTTACAATTTTTTAAAGTTTATTGAACCGATGGCTTTAATAAGATTGCGGGTGACGCGATTTTGCGCGGTTCTTGATTGGTCAACACAGTGTTTTTGTTAATTCGGTTCAACACCTGAATTCGCCCGTTTTCATTAAAAAATTGCGGTTGAATCGATTGAACCGGTGGGTCGATCCGGTTGTGATAACACCGGGTCATATTATAACTTTTTGGTGAAGCTTTGTGTTTGCACATATCGCCTTTCCTTAAAAGAAATCTAGCCATCATTGTTCACCCAAACAAAATATATTTGCCCTAGCCAGGCTTTTACTAATCTGAACTCATCACAATCCAAGAAAACGGTCAACCATGTCCCAACTCAGAGCCCTTTTGGTCAAATCAGGCAAGTTTTGTTCCTATTTTCAATTTTTTTTAAAATATTGCTGCTTAAAAATGAAAGAATATTATCTAAATAAAGGGCATAACAGTAACTATATACCTGCCACAGCAGACGCGGACTATGACCAAGACGAAGTCACAAACGCGAAATTTGATTTTTCCCGGCCGACAATAGACAACAAAAAAATTCATAATTGAGTCGGATATTAACTTGTAAATTTCCCCCTTCTAAATTCTCCCTTTCTCTCTCTTTCGTGCCGGTTCTTTTGTTCGATCTTTACTTTTCCTTCCTCTGCTTTCCTCTTCCATCGGTTTTCATCTGTGATCGGGCTCGTATTTGGATCCATCGATCAGATAGACTGTAGAAGGATTATTCCTGAAGATTCACCATGTCCTCTGATTCCGACTCGTCATCGTACGGTAGCGAGTACAAGAATTTCAGGCAAATTAGCCGTGAAAGTGAGTCGATTCTCTCTCTCTCTCTCTGTGTTTTTTTTATTTGATAATTAATTAGGATTTTCTATTGTTTTTCTTTCGTGTTTCAATGTTATAAGCCGCGAGTCGCATTATATCTTATTCGAGTCCCTGGGAACGTTAGAATTAAAGCTTTAAGTGTACTTGTGAAGTTGTGGAGTTGCGCTTTAGTTTTGGAGACTAGTGATGGAGTGGTTGTTTGTCATGAAGATCAGGAATTGTGTAATGCTGCATACTACTCATGTGAGGGAAACTGAAGTCATCTCAATGTGCAAGAAACTCACTGCTGATTTGTATTAGTCAATTTTTTTTCTTTTGTTGAAGTAGAGCTCGTTGTTTGAGTGTTCTAATAAGACCATTGTTTCGTGGGGGTGGTAATCAACTAATCATGATAAATTTATAGCACCTTTTTTTCCTCTCTCATTGATGGCTATGTTACTCGGAACATCTTAGGATTTTTTGTAGATTAGGCTTTAATAGTTTCAATTTCAATTAGTGTGAGTGACAGTGATTTTGAAATTTTGAGGAAGCTGGTGGTGGCTCTACAGTCTCAGTGTTGTGGTACACCTAAACTAGTGTCTAGAGAAAATAAGGGAATGAATTTGTGTAAGTTTTCGCTGATGACGCTATGAATGAGATTTATTGGGAATTAAGGAAAACAGTCAGAATTAAGACAGATCCTTTTATCCTTTATCATTGAAGATCATGATACATGAATGTTTTTGTCTTCTGGACAGAGCTACATGAATTCATTGTTTTACACATGGAGGTGTAGTATTTAGCGGCTGTCTTGTAGCACCCAGCTTGAGTGAGCAGGCACCACAAGCTTGGTGGTGTTGAGTGAGCTACCGAGTAGTGAAGAGGCTCAATGGTTTAAATCTCACATCGCACAGGGGAAGATCTAATGTGTAGAATATAGTAGGCCAATTTTTCTAACATTTCACTACCTTTTCTTCTTAGAGGAGTGACACCATATCCCTTTGGAATTCCACAGTTAATCTTGTTTATGCGAGAACAATATTGGGATGGGTGACCTCCTTGTAAGACAAAGCTATGCGGGTATTTAGGAGGGCCCAAGGTGGAAAAATTGGGACATGGGTGGAAATACGGGTTGTTACACTGTCTTACATGCCTATTTTCTTATGTGAATGTTACATTCTTGCTGTAAAACATGGAGTAATTCTGCTGAAGTTTTTGCCGTTTCAGCTTTGGCAACTGTAATGATAATAACTCCCGGAAAATTTTCTGTTAATTTTTCTTTTGCTAAATTTTCTATTTGTGAGTAAGATATGATGCTTTTATCTCATGTACACTTATTTTATTTGCTTTATCTTCTCTTAGACGGTAGCTACATGCCTCTCTCTCTTTTTGATTGGGAAATTTTTTATTAAAGCACCAACGGGTGCAGCCCAAATAGATTACATGGATGAGAGATTTATATGAGCAAAAACATTTCCTGAGGAAGATGAACTCCAGTACTTTAAAGCACTCAAACCAGATATCTATGGAAATGTCTATGGAGGATTCCTTGTTGTTGAAGACTCTATTATTCCTTTCAATCCAAATAATCCACATCACAGACATTGGGATTGGTTGAATAAAGTTCCTTTGATGCTTGTCCCTGCCTATCGTCTTCCAGGCTATCAATTCTTTATCCCATTGAAAAGTTTGTGACCGACAGATGTCCAACATCATCAAAGAATTTACCCAAATTTTTGTGGACCATGGGCAATGCAAGAGAAGATGACTAATTGATTCAAGGTCTGCCTTACATAAACAACATTTATTCACCATAGAGTAGCCCCTCCTTTGCATATTGTCCATTGTTAAAATTATACCCCACACAACCTCCCAGCAAAAGAAAGCAACTTTAGGAGGTGTCTTAGACTTCCAGATCCACTGCCAAGGAAATTGAGAATTACCAAGATGCAGCTTATCCTTTAGAAGCTTGTTATAAAATGAACTCGCAGAGAACAAGTTTTTGTTTGCTGGCTTCCAACTGATTTTGTCATCAACCGTGGGATTAATTTTTACATTATAAACAAAGCTGTAGAAAATTGTGAACATCTTCATCTTGCGCCTCTCGGATGAAACTAATGTTCCATGAGGTTCCACCACCAGAAGGCTGGGGTAACTGACTGATGAAAGCCTCCTTTAGAGAAGCTAGGAAACAATTCCCTAATGTTCCTTATCATCTCTCTCTCTCCCCTCATTTTTTAATGTTTTTGGCATAGATTTCATGTATAAGATGATAAAGAAAATCAGTAGTTTTCTTTGTCCTAGCTGAGAATGGACATTGTTTAAAAAACCATCATTTAGGGCTTATATCGGTTAATTACTGCCCTTTGTTTTCTGTAATAAGACAGCTAGGCATGGCCATTTTCTCTGGCTGTTTCTGGATAAATGGAATGACATTTTTCTATTTAATATGGATGGAACTTCAGGATTATTGCATGAAATGCTTCGGTCTGCCAAAACGGGGGACTCAAAGTCAATGAGGAAGGTATTCAGTGGCAGTTGTTGAATGCTCAATTGTTTTTCCCTTGAATTTATGGTTGTTATTTATATTGACATTAATATAAATTTGGAAACAAGAAAGATATGGTTTGAATAAATAAGAATCATTTTCAGTTGTAGGTGGATGCATAGTAATTTTTAACAAAAATAAATTTGGTGCCTGTGAGTAAATTCTTTTCCATTCAAAAAGGAAAAGTAATTTTAACCAAAAAATAAATGAAGAAGTAGATTTCTGGAAATCACACCTGAAATCCTTGGCACACTGCCAACTGAATGGTCGCACCATACAATTCAAGCATGTTATTCTGTTAAAATTTACGGACTTGTTCATTTGCTCATCAGAAAATAATAAGGTTGAAAGGATCCCCTAAGATAGTGACTAGTAAAGAACAACAATTAACACACGTCATTAATTGGTCAAAAACTTCTAAAATTCTTCATTTCAAAGCATGCTGTCTAAAATGCTTTTATCTTTGAAAATTGGGAAAAAGTAAAATAAATTGAAACAAATGAAAATTGACTTAAATAAATGTAGTACTACTGTCTACCGCTATTGAATGGACTCCACAACTATTAGTTCTGAAATAAGAGCGAGTTAATTTTAGACCATGAAACAGTATCTATGTTCTGTGAGGAAAAAGTTGCAACCTCCTCATTTTTTCTTCTTCTTGTTTATCATAGTTAGGTTCTGATGCTCAAAACATGCTTAATTTATAGGTAATTAGCAGTTTTGAACATTCGTTATACTAAATTGACTACTCATATATTCCCCTTTTGGGATAAAAAAGAAAGAAAGATCTCTTCCCTTGAAATTTGTTGTAGATGACTGTGTAAAAATGGCTAGGTTATACATAGAAGTCATATGCTTAGTTTTCTCTCGCTCCCCTTGTAGAGGCATATTAAATCCAGTATGTGTTTTCGTGTTGTCTGTAGTTTCAATTTTAGGTATGGTATCTGCAAGTGTTGTACTTGGTTAGTTTAGTTATCTTTGATATTGTTCTAAAATTTTGCGGGTCTTTGAATTTCTTACTCATAGGTACTCATCATGGACAAACTCACTGTTAAGATAATGTCTTTCTCATGCAAGATGGCTGACATCTTTCAGGAAGGAGTTTCATGTAAGAATCCAATTTACATTCTATGAATGAGAATAAAGTTTACATTCTATGGAAACTTATGTTTTGGCTTTGTTTTCTGTTACACACATCCCACATCGGAAAGATAGGATGTGAAGTGTCATTTATAAGGAGGGCAAATGCCTTCCTTAATCAGCCAACAAGTTTTCTAGGCAAAAGCTTATTGGGCTTGTTGTTTATAACTAGCCCATATGTGGCCATTGGTTGAGCTTGTTGGATGATTGGGCGCGCGCTTGACTAGGTTTCTATCATTTTCTAAAATCAGTTTTCAAGACTTTTATTTTGAAATAGTTTTGAGGGAAAGAAAAAATAGAAATTCGTTTTGGTTGCCTAAGAATAATTAAGTTGTTTTCTTTGTTATAAACAAAAACATTGAAAAGATATAGGTGTTTTTTTTGTATTTTGCTTTTCTGAAAACAACAAAATAGTTGTAGATTTTTAGGAGAAAATTTATTAGTACATATAACCTAAATCCTAATAAATGTGTACACAATACTAAAAACAAGTCTATAAGGCACATGCCAAACATACCATTAGGCCAACCTGTCTGGAGTTTTTTTTTTTTGTAATTTTTTGGTGCTCTTGGGAACATAGTTGATAAATATTTCTCTGTGATTAAACATTTTTGTCACTTTCTTGCTTCTTGTCTGAGGCTTGTTGGTGAAAATGTCATTTGGTTTCCTCTAAAATAGGCTGAAAAGTAGGCCAGATTATTTGTGCGTTTCATCTAAATTTGTCTGTGTTAATTGCAGTCTGGGATTGGGTTTGTTGATGTGACAATGAAAAAGCTTTGGTTTTACATTTTTTGAGTTTTAAATTTGACTACTTGTTTCTGTATCTTTATTTTTATTTTTCAGTGGTAGAAGATATATATAAACGAAGGCAGCCATTGCACTCTATGGATGCTATATACTTCATCCAACCATCAAAGGAGAAGTACTATATTTCCTTATTTTCACTCTCATCTTTTAATTTACTAGAGTTTCTAAGTATATAACATGAATGTGAGAGTAAGAGAGAGAGATATTTTGTTTACTTTTGCAGTCTTTTCATTTTAATGCTAGTTTTATATATTGATTGTTTTATTTTAATAATTAGTTATTCTCATTCGTTCCTTTGCAGTGTTATCACATTCATGTCAGACATGTCTGGAAACTCACCTTTATATAAGAAGTATGTGATAGTTTGTATTCTTAATTTGACATGTTGTTCGTGTGGTTTTAAGTTTTAACCTACCTCTTAAAACTTAAGTTGCAACCTCCTAGTCATTATGATTTATCAATTGATTGATTGATTTGATCATTTGCTGGGTGAAGGGCATTTGTTTTCTTTAGTTCACCGATTTCAAGAGAGTTGGCTGGTCACATCAGGAAGGATGGGAGTGTTTTACCTCGGATAGGTGCATTGAGAGAGGTAACATATTTTTTCCCTTTTGGATATCATTATTTTTTTCAACAGGTTGCTTCTTTTCATCTCCTTGAATGCATGATAATTTTCTTAATTGATAATTATATATTTTCTTTGGCTCTGTAGATGAATTTGGAGTATTTTGCCATAGACAGCCAGGTATTTGGTTCTCCTTAGCTAGTTGTTTATTGCACATATAAATATGCATGATTGGAACTCCTGAAATTTATTTTGATATCAGTCTCCAGTCATTTTATGATTTTGTGGTGAATTTTTTTCACTTGGGAAATTCATACGTAAAAGTAGGGCAAGTATTTGGTATTCATTGCGGAACAAAATGAGCATATTTTTTTGTTCCTAATTTAAAAGATCAAACCGAGATAAAGTCATGTAAAGAACCAAGCTGCACCCAACTGAAATAAGGTTCAGTCTGGTTTGGGTTGCGGCATATCATATGCAGTATGCCCTAATTTTCTTACCTTTTTTATGTGTCTACAACTTTAATACTTAGTGTTGGTGAGTTATTGATTTGGTGGTGGCTAGACTCTAAATAGTTATGGCCCTATGTATTATTCTATTAAACATTTCTATTTCATATTATAAACTATTAAACTTATCTATATACATAATTATTCGTTTGAGAAATTCAGTTCTTTTGGTTTTAACTGAATTTTATATATAAAAACCGAAACTGAGCTGTATACTGAAATTTTCATTAAAAAATACCAAATATGAACCAACAATATTACCAAATGAAATGAACCCAACTGAATCGGTTTGACTCACCTTTACCTTTTATCCTGTCTGGCATCCTATTATGTGAGAACTATAATTTTGGTGAGGTGGAGTATTGGAAAAGATGGAGCCTCATTTTTTGAAGCAATACTTGTGGAAAAAGAGAATCAATTTTCAATTACTTTACATGACAGTAGAAGTTCATGGAACAATGAATATGGGACTAATAAGGCAAGTTCTTTCCTTTTCTTGCTCGTATAAAGTATAAACATTAATGTCTATTGCAGCTATGAAGTGTTTTCCATATGGTTTAGAATCGTAGAATTTGTTCACTGTTCTTTTGTTCATTCCATTTTCCTATTTTTTTTAACATTTTCCTTGTTATATACTGCTTGCATGTTTTCACTTTTGATTTATCATTGTTTTCGTTGTTTCTGTCAACTTTGATTTTCTCCACACAGGGTTTTGTTACTGATAATGATAGGGCTTTAGAAGATCTTTATGGAGATGAGGAGAATCCTCGCAAAGGCGATGCATGTTTGAATGTGATGGCTACACGCATTGCCACAGTTTTTGCTTCATTACGGGTATGCCTTTTTTTAACAACTAATTTAATATGTTTGATATTTTCTGATGAATTTCTCTATTCAACTTCTAGGAATTTCCTTCTGTCCGCTACCGTGCTGCCAAGTCCCTTGATCCCATGACAATGACAACTTTCCGTGATATGATTCCTACTAAGCTTGCTGCTAGGGTTTGGAACTGTTTGATGCAATATAAGGAAATTCCCAACTTCCCTCAGACAGAAACATGTGAACTGCTCATCCTTGACAGATCTGTTGATCAGGTCTGGGAAATGGAAATGTTGGCTATAAATATTGGCACATTTACTGTACACCTTATTGTTTCTCATGTTTATGATTGGCCTGTTTGTTTTACATTTCTAGATTGCTCCAATCATTCATGAGTGGACCTATGATGCCATGTGCCATGATTTACTGAACATGGAAGGAAATAAATATGTGCATGAGGTGAGGATAACTAGTTGAAGTTTTTTTATATGCTCCTACAGTTTTCTGTGGAATTTGAGGAACTGTGGTCTTTAGATCCCTGGTAAAGCAGGTGGACCACCTGAGAAGAAAGAAGTTCTTTTGGAGGAACATGATCCAGTCTGGCTTGAGCTTCGACATGCACATATAGCAGATGTACGTTTGGTGCCCGATCTTATTACAGTTTCTGTAGCTAAATACATATTTTTGTTATATGCGATAATATAATATGGACAAAAGCATCTGCCATTTAATCCTTGGGTACCTCATCAGGCTAGTGTACGATTGCATGAGAAGATGACCACCTTCATTGCAAAGAATAAAGCTGCCCAAATACAGCATGGCTCAAGGTTTGAGTTACTGTTGTGAAATTCTTGCTTCTTGTTACAGAATATTAGAAGATATAAATCTTACAGTTTTAAATAGTCATTTATCTAGCTCACTTTTTTGAGATTAATGATGATTATTGTATGTTCTAATTGATGACTTAAATTAGGTATTTCCTAAACCCTACCCTAAATTTTATATGCAAAACTCTATAGACTCTAATTGCAGGTTAAATTTAGCGTTTAGGATTTAGGAAATACGAAAGTTAAATCATTGATCAATTTCTATAGTTTAGGGTTTGGGGTTTTGCATGGAAATTTTAGTGTTAATGGTCTTCGGTATGGGTATGAGTTTACGGTCTATCTTACAATTAAGGGTTTAGAGTCTAGGATTTTTGATTTTGGGTCGAGTGTTTAAGGTCTGTTGGAAAAATTACCAGATTCTTGTTGCAGTGTCAAAAGACAACCAAGAGAAAAAAAATTCACTATGTATAAAATAGGTACAACCACATAGTCCTAATTTTCTTTCACCAAGAAATCTAGGCAAATCCCAAAAATAAAACTCATTATTCTCTTTTTGTGCTCACCGCACACTCCCTTAGAAATCTCTATCTTTTATACCCACAACACACCCATAAACTCTAGTAGGCCATTAGTATTTATAGAAGAGTCAAATATCCAAGTTTTATTATACCTAGGAATCCCTCCCCATGATGTTTCTAGTTACAAATATGATATTAATTACATTCCTAATTAGAGACCAATTTGGAAATGTGTTTTGTTAAAACAGAGATTCTTTTTATAGCAAAAGAACTCGTGTAACTTTTTTGATCAAATTCCTAACAAACTCCAACTTGATCCAAAAATTCCATAGATTTCGCTATACCATCGTCTTCACCAATAATCATATTCCACCATAAAAAGTATACCCACTCATACTTTTATCATTCCAAGATTTTCATTCGGCCTATGCGCCCATGTCGAAAATCAAACTGTTGAAAATTATGGTGCAACCCCCCACACTTGACTTTTTCATGGGAGGTCCTTAGCCCTCAACCAACTTTTTTGATCAAATTCCTAACAAAGTCTACCCTAGACTCTTTTTTTTTATACGAGGAAACCCGAAGCACTTACTAGCCTAGACCCTTGAACCTAATCCCTAATATTCTACCCTAGATCATAGCCTCTAGACATAAACCCTAGATTTTACAATCAAACCCCTGAACTTTGGGCCATACCCAAATTTTAGTATACCTTAAATGCTAAATTTTATTTGCAAATTGCAATACCCTAGACACTCCCCTAAATTTACACCATAGACCCTAAACCACAGTTCTAAATCCTAAATTTTAGCTGCTAAATGCTAGACCCCGAACCCCTAAATACTAATATACTTAAAATCCGAATCTAAAATTTATTATTCCAATGTGAAAGGGTTTAAATTTTGTAGTTGGATGATAGACTTGCTCTTTTAGCCTTTTTATTAATTTCAATGCGTGTGAAATTGCATATGCACTACAAAGAATAAGATGTGAAGAAGCAAGAAAAGGTTAGTTTTAACATAATAATTACTTCCAAATTTCAATGAGCCAAGCCAAATTGGGGTTCTTTATTTTGTTCAGGCATGTTCATTGAAAAGAAAAAATAAGACAAATTGACGGAGCTTCAGCTTGAGCTTCAATCAAAACTTTGAGAAAGCTGATTAAGGTCTGTTTATTTACAAGGACCTCAAACTCATTCACAAGCTCTTTAACGAGTTTGTTCCTGAACTTGGTTATGGGTGAACTTGTTGACATGCCCCTTCACTTTTTAATTGTTTGAGCCATTCCAAATACTAGTTCACGAAGTCGACAGAAGTGTGCTTTTTCCCTCTTAACAGAAGAAAGAAAACTCAAAACATTAAATCAAAAGGTAGAGGTTGCATTCTATTGCTCAGTTTTCATGGATACGTGAATGAGCATGTTCATTGTCATGGCATCGTACTACTGTTCATGAACGTGTAGTCAAGCTTTTTAAATTTTTATTGCACAATAATCGAGCTTGTTCATAAACACATGTACTAGCTTTCAAATTTACATCAACTTAAAAAAAAATTAATGCTTTAGTTTGTAAAGGGGAAGAATGACTCATTTTTGGTGGAGAACATTTTTACGAAAATATTCTACTGGTTGAATGTTAAGAAAAGTGCAAGTTACCGTTGTTTACCTGTATGTGTCCATGTTACCTATTTTTTAGGGCAGAGCTCTCCTTCCTCACTCTTCAGGGTGTGGTGAAGGTCGCACTTCATTGATATTTCAATTTTTCACAATAAATCCCAGGACTTTTGGTGGTGGGAACCTTTCACCCCTGTATCTCTTTGTGTATGCATTTAGTTTTTTCTCACTCTCCTTGGGGCCGTTATGGATTTTTTATGATACATAGTACATGCCACACTAGTGTCGTGTTTTAAAATTTTGCATAGCTAAAATTTGTAGCATTTGTTTATATTAATTGACACAGATAACTGAATTCCTAGTATTTGTTTCTTTTGATTAGCAGACAGATTTTCTCACTTCAGATTCTCTTATTTATATCCAATGCCGGACTTGATTTTAGCACTGTTGGAATTTAAGTCATGGTCACATCTTTATTTCTTATGTTGTAACTCTCTCTTTTTATAGAGATGGTGGTGAACTATCTACACGGGACTTGCAGAAGATGGTTCAAGCATTACCGCAGTACAGTGAACAAATTGATAAGCTATCCCTCCATGTAGAGGTTGGTCTGTTTTTCATCATTCAAGCCTGTTCTCAAGCAATGCGTGGTCTATTATTCATCCTTGGTCCATTCACCTCTCGCTCCTAAAAGATAAAAAAGGAAAACAAAAAACAAAGGCGGTTTCAACTATTTTGATCTAGTTATTCAACCTGGTGAAAAACTGTGGCATACATTTTTTTTGGTGGAAACATACTCCTTGGACCTTGTGCTCTTTCCCAATTAATCCTCTGCTTGTACCCTAGATTAGTTTTCTCATCTTGGCGACAATTAATGGTACATCCACTCTTGATGTTCCTCCCTTTATTATGCTACTTCGTTACCTATGCTCACCATTATGTATTTGGCCTTATGCTTGGTTGAGTTGGTTCTATATTTAGATCTTCTGACAAACACAATGCTCACTGAATGCTCTTTTTTTCTTGGAGATGTTGCTTTCACTCCAAACTAACTGAGCTTCAATTGCTCATTTGATATGTTGTGCTTAAGTCATGATGCAATGTACCATTTGGCCATTTTTTGTTTATCATTTTAAATTGAAATGATAAAAGCAAGACCTTATCCCCAAATAATATGTGAAGGGACTCTTTTTAGGAATTGAACTCGTGACCTATAGATTGTACATCTGCAACTCTACCACTAGGTCACATGTTTGTCTACATGGGTGGTGGTTACCATTTTTAAATTGAAATGGAGCTCTAGATATTGTTTGACTCTGTTGTGATACAGATTGCTGGAAAGATTAATAGAATTATCGGGGACTTGGGGCTTCGAGAAATTGGACAAATTGAGCAGGATTTGGTTTTTGGAGATGCGGAAATGAAAGATGTTATTAAATTTTTTACCTCAAAAGAAGTAAGACCCTCTAGTACTTTAGATGGGTGTATCACGAATTCTCTGTACTTTGGATGGTTGTATCACGAATTCTCTGAATTTTTTATAGTTACCTTTCCTATGCAGGATGTGACTCCTGAAAATAAGTTGCGTGTGTTGATGATACTTGCAGCAATTTACCCTGGGAAGTTTGAGGGTGAAAAGGGTCTCAACTTGATGAAGGTTGGGCTCCATCTTTTGTCGCCTTCTCATTGGCAATAGCTTGTCCCTTGGTTAACACAAATTATATTGTTAATCTAATTCTAGCTTTGGTATTTCAACAATAAATGGTATGCATGCCATTTTTTAATCTACGTTATTTGAACTCCTTCCAGTTAGCAAAACTACCACCTGATGATATGAATGCAGTAAATAATATGGGGTTGCTCGGACCACCATCAGATATCAAAAAAAGTTCTGCTGGAGCTCCTCTCTCTCTCAAGTTTGATATTCATAAAGTAAGCAAATTTGTATGTTGAAATGATGCTCTGATTGATGAATTCATATTTCTAACAACTCTCTCTTTCTCTAACTGCCAGAAACAGCGTGCAACTAGGAAAGAACGCACTGGCGAAGAAGAAACGTGGCAATTATCGCGTTTTTATCCTATTATAGAGGTACATCTAATGGAATTAAATCTGCTATTTTTTATTTGACTCTTAAGTGGACATGTTTGTATTACACTCGCTGTTGAAAATTTTTGAGCTGTTTTTACTATGTGCCTGAGTATTTGCAATTGCATGCCTGCCTAGAAGTCGCTACATTTTTTCTCTCAGTTTAGGTGCTTCATGAATGTGCCTCTGATAAGGCTTATTTTTTTTGTCCAAATAGCCTTTGGTTTATGTATAATTGTTTCCAAACCAAAATAATTTCTTTTGCTATATTTATATTATTGTGTTTGCATAATTGAGGTGGAAAGTTCGACTCTTGCTTCGGCTAAGTTAGAAGGATGGCTCTCTGCATTGTAACTTATATTTCAACTGGTACTCTTTTTTTTTTTTTGGTTATGATATATCCAATTAGTGACAAATCTGGCATTCGTTTGAATGATGAATGAAAAAAATTCGTACTCTGCAAAGATTGACCACAAAATACTTCTTTTAACTCTCAGGCCCATATGTGTTGTGTGTGTGAAATTGTAGTTGTAATATTGTAGTAACAAGAAGGAAATCTGGAATCTTACAGTTCCACTTCACACATCCTTTCATAAGTTTGAAAGTCCTGTAATTTAATAGTTAGTTTGTTAAAGGTAGTTGACAAGATGATACAAAATATTTAACTCTTGTTACTGGTTAAGGAAGGTGTTGAAGCAATTTCATGGATTTTCAATGAAACTGGCCGCGAAGATTTTTCATGATCATTATGTTATGAGACCGAAGTATATTGTGATCATTGTAATCTTTGATTTCTGATAGACATTTAGCTAATTGTTTGCTAGTTTGTTCACCAATTGTATTCAGACCCAAGTCTTCTCATGTTTTAGGACCTCATTGAAAAACTTAGCAAGAGAGAGTTATCAAAGGAGGATTATCCCTATGCGAACGACCCCAGTCCAACTGTTCATGGAACATCGGTACATGAAGCACCAGTTGCTCATTCAATGAGATCAAGACGGACGCCAACATGGGCTCGACCTCGGAACTCTGATGATGGTTATTCAAGGTATTTGTCGCTCTTGCATTGGTTTAAGTAATCTGCCTTGGTGTTATGACCACTGACTTTGTCCAGTCCTCGGTTAGTGTAGTTTACTCCTATCAGAATTTGTGAATGATGCATTTGTAACTTTTGTTCTCTCTTATCTGCTTCCGTGCAGTGAGCCAATACTAAGACATGCATCTAGTGATTTCAAAAAGATGGGTAAACGTATTTTTGTATTCATTGTTGGTGGAGCCACTAGATCTGAGGTATAAAAGGTTACGTTCAAGCTTTGATGTTAGCCTTCCGGGCCCATTTGCGGATCTTACTAACCTTGGTCACTTTTCTTTCTTTCTTTCTATTTCAGCTTAGGGTTTGCCACAAACTTACGTCTAAGCTTAATAGGGAAGTAATTCTAGGATCATCTAGTCTCGATGATCCTCCGCAATTCATTACGGTAATATGGCTTCTCCACAACTTCTCTAGCAAACCTTGCATTCTAACATCCAAAAGCTTTGACTATTTTCTTGATTAAAATGCAGAAATTGAAGCTATTGACGCAAATGAACTCATTGGATGATCTCGAGATCTAGAAACTTTAGGATTAGCTCAGATGTACTGTATTCGCGGATAATATACGTTCATTTTTTAATGTGTAAATGTGTCGATTAATATTCTTTGGTCGGTCGTCCATCTGACCAACTTGGCTTAATTCTGGCGGTTGCTTTTGAGTTCCTTGTTGCATTGTAATACGGGATCTACCGAGCAATTCATGCTGTGTATTATACTAGCAATGAACCCTTGGGATTTAGGGGCCTGTGCGGTGGCCTTCTCCCCCCACTCTAGAGACGTCTCTGATTGCGATCATTGCTTTGTAGAGTGAGGTTTATACATCATCAATTGACTAAGCAGGGTAAATTGAAGCATAGTTTATAATAAGCTTAATAAGAATAAACCTATTTTTTAAATTGTATTTCTATGTACTTTCAGACTCAAAATCATGCTTCAGTACTTGTGAATGCAATCTTTTGTTCATTTCAAGCATGTTTTTCTACCTGGATTAACTCCATGTACTATTAACTTGTTATGGTGAGAAAATTATGATCAGTTCATTATACAGAAGAAAAAAAAAAGATTGGTCATTTTGTAAGTGTACCAGTATAGTTTCCTTTAATCTTCGTAGTAGAGACAAAAAAGAACCATGGGCCTTCTCATCATTACAAGTTACAACACCCAAATCATGGGCCTTCAGACAGTTATGGGCTTTCAAATTGGTCACTGTCAGTCGATTGGGCCTTCATACCAATTTTATCCTTTGTCTCATTGGGCCTGGCCTTGTGACGTCCGTGGTAAAAATTGTTTCTTGTACACTGCCAGTCTACTAGCTGTGATTTAGACAAAAAAAATGGTCTCTCGATGTAAACAATCAACAATGCCCTAACTGTTAACGAAAATCATAAATAAAAACCCTAACAATCTGAAGCACTAACCAAACAAAGAATTGAAGGGAAACCAAATACTGTAACCTCCCCTCAAAAAATGTGTCGGTTTTTTATAAATGACTAATATTCTCCTAGCTAATTGATAATGATTGTTGAAGATGAAATCACTACATCAACTTCAGTTTGTATTTTTTTTGTTATTGAGAACGACAGTGTGATCATAAGGGTACTTAGTTTAAGTGCGGATTGAACTCGAAACCTTCCAAGTCCCTACGGTTTATCCCAAAGAGATCAAAACTAATCTATCACCAAAGGGGTTTTCAATTTGTATTGACTTCCAAGCAGGGACGGACGTACGCTAGGGCCGGGGGCCTGGCCCCCCCCTAGATTTTTAAAAAAAAAAATTATATATATTAATATATATATATAGACTAATAGATCTAAAGTCTTTAAGCCATATACACAGAGATAAAATTAGTAAATTCAGAACACCAAATATGAACTCGATTTCTCAATCTCTATTTTCTGATCTTGTATTCTCATTTCAGGCTTCTACATCAAAGATGGCTAGCAATTTCCTAATGCTGGTAGTGTTTTTTTAGAGTTGTTTCTTAAGTTGTGTACTTGTTTCTTATACATGACTTGTATTTATATAGGTGATGCTTTTTCGGCCTAGAAATTACATAATTTTTCTGTAAATATCACGAAAAAAAATTTCGGGGGCGTTGCCCCCGAACCCCCACCAAACTATCGGCCCCCCTCAAATGAGTTGCTGGTTCCGTCCCTGCTTCCAAGCATTCACGTTTTAACTTTTAAATGCTCTTTCACATTGCTTTTATACTAAGCTTCCATCTTTATAAGTTCATATGCAAGGAAAGTGCAGTGTGTACCCTACAGGTATCCGATAATCCAAAGATGATGCCCGCCCTAATCAGTACAAGAATGTAGAATAATTATATAATATACATGATATAATGTGGTTCATTAACAAAACCAATGGGTGCAGTTAAATATAATATAAATTGTTTGATTTTAAATTCTCCCACTTGAAACACATGCTCCAAATATGTATGGAGCAATACCTTTGAAGAAATAATTTTTGTAATTATAGATTGTGAAAAGACTTTAAAAAAGGGGAAAAAAGTTGACCTATATAACGCAATATCTTTTGTCTTAAGCAACCCAATAAGCCAGAGATACATACCCACTAAATCTTGTTTTGGAGATTCTATGCAGTAATCATACAGCTAACATATCTAATACCTTTTTTTTTATTAGCTGGGGCACCCACTTAGTGATTGACAATTATCACCTTCTCAAAAGAAAGTAAATCTTTATAGTATAAAGGGGGGATTTTGATTTCCACTTTTTTCCCTAGGTAAGGTCTTATTGTTAATAATATATGCAAAGAACAGGGAAATTCTTACACTCATGAAATTCGAACCCTAATTACTTGGGAAATACAAACCATTATCTTTACCACTACACCGGTAGCTCAAGTGTAAATAGTCATATCTGACAAGAGAGTATATATGCAAACAATAATATTGACATCAAACAGTTTATTAAAAATATAAATAGAAATAGAGTGAATGGTTATCTAAATGAGGAGAAGGGATTAAATAATTAGTGTCATATGAGTCTTGGTCCAACATATCATGTTTTTAGATACAGATTTTTGTATGCACGGCCTAATGCCCCGAATTTAGACTGATATCATGGATGTCTAAAGTACGAATTTATACGATATCATTTTCGATTAAAAAAAGTGTCACAGTTTGTTATTCGTATAATTAATTTAACATACCCCTAAAGAATACTCAAATCAAAAATCATTATTGAGTATTGACTAGTAAAAAGGGTGGAAAATAAGGAAAGGTAAAGTAATCAAATGATGTTATACAGGGTATTTTTCCAACAAGCTAGACAAACAAAAGTAATCCCACAGTTTTCTAACATCCCCATAAAAATAGAAATAAAATAATGAACCCTATTATTATTAGAAATGGTCATTTAAATACAATTAATTAACCAGACCGGCTGGCTTAATAATTAAACTATATTATATATGCCATTCGAATTCGATGAAATAATTTTGGCCCACGAGGAGATGATTAACTAGAGTAATTATATTAACAAGTGATTAGTTTAACCAAGAGAGAAATGGTGTCAATGATTAACTCAATTCGTTGTTTAATTTTAAAAGCCAGATTTTAACAGAACAATGAATTAATTATTACTAAATTGTACGAGAGAGATTAAGACTGTATAACCACTCCCACCCACAATGCGAGGAAACCTAATTAACTAGCTGTGTTCCCCTTTGGCTGTTGAAGTCCCGCACGTGCCATGCTTCTGTATAGGCACGTGAGTGCTCACAACCTCTTTGAGCTTGGTAGGTCATTTGTCATAACTGCATTGCATAATTAGGCTACTATTTGATGTTATTGTTTTAGAATATGTTATAAATTGGCCCGCAAAACTTTATTTTTAAAATGATCATTTTGGTTAAGAGAGATTGAATCGGTATTTGTATATCACATCGATCGGTGATATTTACCTAACTGATGTGAGATATAAGTCTTAACATTTTTCCATTCTTGTGGACTCGGTTATGCGAGGTTCAACAAGAGAACACGTGCAGAGGTCTTTGAAGATTGAGTCTTTAGTCTTTAACTCTGATACCATATTATAAATGGGACACTCGTGAAACTATTGTATAAATCCAAGTAAAATAATTCAAAGATGTATTTGTTCTAAGTCTAAAACTCGCATGATTTTATCCTTAAAGGATTTCTCTTGATTGAGAGGTATAAACAACTCGATAATTCACACCTCATAAATGTGAGATACAGGTCTTTTAACACAAAATTTGAATGGATTAACAACATTATAAGACCTAAATATTGACATATTTGTTTGATTGAGACTACCTTATTTGCTATTTAAGGGCCCATGAGGTTCACTTAATTTTTATGATATTGCAATAATGATATTTTTAGCACTTAAAAAATTAAACCAGTTATAACCCTACTAAATAACGACTTGTTATTTACATTCCCAAATTTGACCTTTTATTTTTCTAATAAATTTGTGAAAATTATGATATTATAGATGCAACCCTTTTTCCTATACATAGGTTAACCAAGGTGGTCCAAATAATTAAGGATGTATTAGATGTTGTTCTTGTGATCACTCGTTAGGTTTTGAACTAACTTGTGAGGAATTTCTATGTGCTCGTGCCTCGTGGGTCGAGTTTAGACACATTTCAAATGTCAATCAAATAACAAATTTATATGTTGTCTCGTTAATTTTTTCTCTCTAAAATAATATCTTTGAGGCCAAATTGTAGGGAACTCGAAAGTTTCCGAATTAATTTATTCCGTTGTTAGGTGAGAAATTTCTATATGCGCGAATCAAACGACTCGAGTTTAGCCGTATAACAACTATACCAAATGTCCAAATGACATATATGTATGGTATCATTCTCACACGTGGAAATTGCAACACTACTGTCAGTTTACAGAGCATTGATGGAGAAAGAGTTATAAATATTGCATTATTCAGATGGGGAAGATTATAAAAAAAAAGTAATTATTCATGTCAATAACCAGTTAACCACTGCAATGATGTGAAGAACCCTGATTTACATCACGACCATAGTTTTTGGCAATCAGGCTGGCACGTGTCACGCTCAAACGATTATAGACTGGGCCCTACCTCCAACATAGGTCCCACCTTCAACGAATTTGTGATGCATGTGTTGACGTGTAATTTGCTTAGATTCTACTATATGTGTGTGTGCGTGCGTGGAATATTTGACACACTAAAATAATATGATTTTTTTTTAAAAAAAAAAGAAAATATCAAATATGGGTAGAGAATGTGATTTTAGCCCTGAGATCTTAAATTTATTTTTATCTAAATCTGTAATCAATTTTTTTTTCTTTTTTTGGAAAAAAACTCTACAACTTGTTAAAATAGTAATTTGGTGATCAGTAAAAAATTGTGATTTTTCCTTTATTTGTCAAATGGCTATAATTAAAAAAAAAAGGTGACTAATCTCCTCTCATATGTTACAAGCAATCAAGACAATGTTGCTTAAAACTTTGAAGGTGAGTGTGATAATTTTCTAAAGTGTATTTAATTAATTAGAAGGCTTTTACCCATCTAATCAAAAACTTTTTGAGAATTTTCCCTTCCTTGTCGTTGAAAATTAACATGCAATGGCTTTTCAAAATCAGAAATTATTAAAAATCTCTCTCTCTTTTGTAGTCAAAAGTCAAAATTATATAGATAACTTATTTGAATTTTAACACATTGGATTGGGGAGGTTCACCACTTGGTGCACAAATTTTTTGTAAAATTAATAAATATATGTATTTAATATAACTATTATATATATTTTTTTTAAAATCACAAAATGTTAGTATCAAAAATGAATTGTCCGATAAAATAAATAACAACAGTACATCGTTCTTCCCCCGGATCCTTATACATTTTCCATCGTCATCGTTAGCTTTTGTTTGTTCTTACATTTATGTCTTCAGTGATGATGTTACAACAGAGGAAGAAAAAAAAAACAAGGATCGAATTTATCCTAACGACAAGTGAAAAATTTATGTGCACGTGAGAACCTGACGGCTCGAATATAGAAAACTTATATTATATGTTCAAAGAATTTATATGATATCGTTCTCGGTTAGAACAACAATAAACATTGAGAATACTTTCGATGAGTACAGTGCAATATGCTACTCTTTAATGTATATATCTTATTCTATTTCCTTCCTTTCTTTCCCGTGCCTTTGTCCTTGTTAAATACTAATTAAATCCAGAAAATAAACATGTGCAAATATTTGATTATACTGTCTAGCCTCTAATTACAAGTAAGGATTCATATATGGTCTGTATCTAAAAAAAATTGATTTTATGTGTTCATTTAGTGAACGAATTGTAGTTAATTAACTCAAATAGGAAAATATTGGGGCGTCTAATTTGATCAGCATCAATCTTATTCCACTCTTGGTTTGTTAATCATATAATTAACTATTATATCAATGTTGACAGCCATTTTTCTCTAATCTATTCAATACTCAATATTTGAGAAATATTAAGTATTTTAACTACGAACTTTTGATATGTCTAGCATGCGAATTAGATAGCAAGAACCCATCAAGAACTATAGAAAATCATATCATGCAACAATCAGGCAAGTCTTACTCTTAACCTCTGTTTGTTTCGGAGTATACTCTGTGACTCATACTCTCAGACACTCTCAGCTTTTACGTTTTACGAAAGCTTATACTCTATGAAACATATTCTGATCCAAACGGACCCTTAGATTCATGTGAAACATACAATTGACTTATATACGACATCTATTGCTAAAAGCAAAACCCAAAACATTACATTTCAGTCTCCGTTCAGCATCACGTCATTCAAATATTCAAAGACATTAGTCACACCAATTAATATACAGTCAATCAAAGAAAATAATTAAAGATTAACGTAAACTAAATTCATTGAACAATCGTAGTTAAACTACATTAAATTAGAGCCCTATCAAAGAGATTTAGTTTCTCATATTACAAGAACATAAGCAAACTAAACTTAAAAGAGTACATAGAAACTAAGAAAACAAAAGCAATAGAATCTCTCTCTCTCTCTCTCTACCATGTCTACGGCTCTAGGTATCCTTGGTTCAAAACCTACTAAAATTCTTTCCTAAATTGAGTACAATAAGGAATCTATTCTAAATTCTAATTAAAACTGGGGCTCCACAATTTCTGTAAATTCAGTCAAGGACATTTCTGCTCGAGCTCACCATTAATTCCAACTCCCCTCTTTAAAAAGAACGTCTGTCTAGTTTTGTAATTTGCTTCAATTCACCAATTGTCAAATAAACAACTTGAAAATAAGAAATAATGGGAATTTATGTAGAAATTATACATGCTTAAGTCAATCAAAATAGACAAAAGCTACCAAGTAACCTACCAAAATGAAACCAAACAATGGGCGGAGAGTAAAATAAGGGAGATAAATAAATTCTTTAATTCTATTTAATCCAAACTTTGCATGCCAAATTAAATTTAATAAATTTAAAGACAATAAGAAAAAAATGGCAATAGATAGAGTAGGTTATTATAATTTTCATAAAAGAGAAAAATCCAATTTCTTTAATAAGAGCGACAATGGGAGTGTAAAGAAAGAGGGGAAAAAAGTAGTTATAATGAGAAGGTATTGGAGGGCAAGAAGAATATTTTTGTATAAAAGAGAGCAAGAGATTGGTCGTCCTATCCTAATCATTATATTTCCTTTATCTTTAATCAAAGAAAGGAGGACCATTCCATGTTAGTGAAAAAGCTCAAGACACGTAACACAAAACATAATATAGGAGAGAGTAAGCTACTCTTTTAGGTCATTGGGAGACGATGATATATTTTTGCAATTGGGTAGGTGGAATGACATAATTTTATCACTTAATGTTTGAAATTTTGACAAATAGTGGTGTATTCATCGTTAAAATTTGTTGACTTGTCACAATAGAAGTGATGACGTGAAAATTCGTTGACTGTGTAAAGTTAGACGTGTAAATTTGGTATAGGGTTTAGCGAATTCTGATATTTTATCGGATTTGATGAATCGGAGTGATATATTTTATAAAATTGAAAAAATTTACATTCAGTTGCAAAAATTTCTATCTTAGGGTGAACTAAACAATTAGTATTAGTCTCCAATAGAGGGCTTAATTAGTTTGGCGAGCAGCCCGCCACAGTAATACAAAGCTCTTGCCGACAAGAATTTACATGTCTCTCCACTTAATGAGTAATTACAAGACCCAAAAATGTGAAGGTAAATATTATACCATACTCAATTGCTTACACTCTCTCTACTTTTCTACTCTCTTCCCTCAAATTTTAAAAAGTGTCATCATTGACCCACTTGATTTTTCACTTGACTTTTGAAGGTTGGTGTGGTGTGGGTGAATCTAATATGTGTGTGTGTATATATATGGCTGGATGTGTATCTCCATCAAAGTTTGAATTTTGGGTTTTGAGAGGTTGTAGCATGAAGAGGTACAAAGTTTCCATAATTGGAACAGTTTGCCTAAATGGTTGATGAGTAGCCATTGTCACCCTTTTTTTTTTTTTTTATCTATTTCCCTAGAAAATGCAAGTGGTAATCTTATCCAATTCAAATGTGTCACTGTTTTTTTGATTTCCTTCTATGTTACTCCAACTGGTTTATTACTTCCTTCTCTACATGCTTGGACAGAAATTTTATGCCAGGGATTGGGACGTTGTACACTTATTTTAATAAGTCAGCAATGTTGGAAACTGTGGCCTGTGTTTTAACCACTAGTCGTACCCTATAATATTTAACAATAAAGTAGAGGTGATAAAATTATGTTTGGTCTAAATAATTGAATTTTTCTGACCCTAGATTAAATCGACTTTGAACATTTGTCTAAATTTCAGTTCAAATGTAAAAAGCTTGTTCGATTTAAAACCTAGTTCGTATCAAAATACAAAAACTTTGTTCAGTTAAAACTAGACTTTGACTTGAATTTCGGACATATAAATTATATAACTGATGTATCTCTTATAATAATTCAAATCATATAAAAATTGATTGATGTAATTTGAGATTATTTGATTTATTATAATTTTCTTTCCTACTCAACTTAAATGTTGCGTCATTATTAACTTATTTTGTATTTGAAATTAAAGTGTATTTGTTTTGTCTTTCTCTTTATTTTTAAGTTTTATGAACCGAAAGGTTTGACATTTAAACAAATTAGACAAAATATACAACTTGGACTTGAACAAATTCGAGTTTAGTCGATTAAGTTTATTTGAAATTCAATCCAAATTAAAATCCGCACATATAAATATTTTGTAACCATTTGATTTTGTCCAATCCGAAACATGACTCGGAATCGAATTTTTACTACTCCTACACAAATGTCATCCTTTTTCTTTTCTTTTTTTGATAAAAAATCACAGAAAGTCTTGGTTTACAAACCGATCTTTCACCAAAACACTCCCGTTGAATTACAGTCAATTTTTTCGACCTGCACAACTATAAGGAGCCAATGACAAAGATTTCGGTTGTAGAATCACTCTCAAGAGCATCTCTGTGTGCTGCTAGAAGCCGACAGTCTTCACTTTGCGTTGGGTCTCTAAAGACCTTTTTTCTCAATCATGGAGGCAGCATCACCCAATGAAACTGCATCAGTTGAGCCTCACAAGCTATATAGTTTTGGAATGTCTAAAAGAGAAGTTACCTTCAAAGATGATTTGATGCGCCAAAAAATAATTAAAAAAAAAAAAACCAGACATCAGACAACCAGAGTTTGGACAAAGACTTCCACTTCTTCCGTTGTTGCTCCAAGGGCTCCACCATATCAGGATATATCCAGCTAGAGGAGAAAAGCTTTTGCTCCCCGCAAGCCCTTCCCTTCTGAGGTGTTGACCCACACAACACAACCTGACTGGTCATTCGTCCAACCGGATCCAGCGACTTCAAGCTTGTCGTAAACGAAACAGTCTCCGGTCGTCCTGCGATCCTGCTTTTTGACAAATCCATCTTTAATCATGCTCCATCAAATTCTAGTTACCAACCATCTTAAGGTGGTTTCTCCGGTCCATCGATGTCGGTGTCATATTCTTCTGCCCACACAAAAGTAATCATAATAACACTAGTAACGATAATGATGATAATGTAGCCTAATTATGACCAAACCTTCTTTAGTTCAACCAAATTGAAGTTCACTGATTAAAACTATAGCATTCATGAAAGTAAAATCGAAACACAAGCACTAGATGATTAATAATCAATCCTTTATGCTTAAAGCAGCTTATTCAGGGAAAAAGTTTCCAGAGCAAAAGTTACGGACCCGGAATGCCGAAGAATAAATAAAAGTTGCTGCTCATTAGGGCATGAAACCAATCCATTTTTGGTAACAGTAATGCATCCACACCTTATTTGATAAGAGACATCAATAGGACCACAAGAATTCCAGGACCATTCAATAAAAAATTAAATTTACGGGCAGAAACCCTAACAACATCAACCTGATATCGAAAAAAATTAAACGTGTGATACAAATTGGGCACATGACAATACAAGGGCACCTCATCTTGCTTCTAATTTGAGGAACCATGAGATCATCAACCTCACATGCCAAATGAAAATGAAAAAAACAAAGAGGCAACTGCAAGATTGTACTTTGAGATGAAAGTGAAAGGAAACTGTAGATGATTTTTTTCAAACAGAAAGCCAATTACCTGTGGAGATGAGGATATATAACATTAGATTTTCAGATTTAAAAAATGCAACAACAACTTCTAATGGTTTTGAGACAAGGGAGCAACTGAAGCCATCAATGTCCTATTACTGAAGATTAAAGACAAAGCTAAACACAAGACTAGAAAGGAATCTGCAATATGATTAACAAAGATTCTTATAATGATGAGAATAACTGTAATTATTACAAAGAAATGCTCAGAACTTCTACACATTAGTTAGAATGTTAAAATTCAGAAGAAAAGGTAAGAGTAGACGTCGGAACTTAAAATCACCAAGGTGAATCAATAAATTAATGCAGCATTCTTTACACTTACAAACGAGAAGATTATATTTTCCGCCAAATCCAGAAACTTTGAAGTCATTCTAGGCTGAAAGATGGGCATTTGCTCAAAACAAGAGGCCTTGAGATACAAAATTGAACAAGTGATCAATGTTGAAATTTTTTTCTCACACTTTACTGCCCAAAAATCTTCTAAAGCTTAAGGCAAAGAGGTACAAAATGAAAAGAGCAGTTGAAAGAATTCAATAAATCCTACAAATTAAGTTTTCTAAGGTCTATAAAAAAGAAAAAGAAAAATGAAGTTACACTGAGGATGTATCAGCAAGAACCTCGTTTAGCACATCATCATCACCGTTTGCCAAAAACAGCTCCGCGTCCTTATCATCATCACTGGTAAAGTCTCGCC
Source organism: Euonymus europaeus (assembly GCA_963580455.1). NCBI lineage: Eukaryota > Viridiplantae > Streptophyta > Magnoliopsida > Celastrales > Celastraceae > Euonymus > Euonymus europaeus. Next base: position 5,941,004 of record OY756957.1, on the reverse strand, counting down.
TATCCATCTTCGAATGAGCAGCAACGAATATCAATTTCTGAACTCTCTCCATTGCTGCCCTTGAGTATCCATGGCTGCCCAACCATCTCAATAAAGACGGATTGCATTTGAATCCGCATGAAGTTGCATTTAGAAATATAAGCCTGACAGCAACTTTCCCCAAGGATTTAAACTCATTAAGATAGGTCTCCCACACAAGCCTACTGCTCTGGGGATTAGCAATTTTCATCTTTCCAGAAATGGGATCCCTCTCCTTCATTTGTACAGCTCTCGCATAATCTGGATCAAGACCTTCTGTTCTCCATTTCATTAATTCCATCAAAGCAATGTGTGCCTCCTCCCTCGATACCAGTCGAGTTATTAGCTTGTCGACATCCTTCTCCTGCTCAGGTGTCAAGTACTTGAATGGAGGAAGGTACTTCCCACTGGTGTCCCTAATCAAATAAAGGGGATCTAGTATATATGCCGCAGCCCAAGCAGGATGGTAATTTTTCCTGAACCGACTTTCAATCACTTTCTCCACCGGTCCTTCCACAACGTGAAATTTCGCACACCAGTCCTTAACTTTCAATCTGAGATCATCCCAAAGTGGCAAGCATTGCCCAATTAATGGCCTCTCAGTCTCAATCTCTTGAGCCATATCCTTGATCAGTCTAACCAAACAATGCACTGCTTCCACTTCATTCCAAAACCCCGCATCCCTTATCATCTCAGCAACCTCCCTGGCAGTTGGGTCCTCCATGGACACGAGCTTGTATGATTCATCAAGCAAAACCGACTGCAATGCTCGCGCAGAGCTCAATATATCTTCAATCATTACATAAACGGGTCCAAAATGGACTCTGTCGTAGTAACGGGGTATTCTAAGCAATGTAGAATATCCATACTCCTGCAACTGATACTTATGAAAACAATTCCTTATCTGATTCTTGTTATTCACATACGTCGCGAGCTTAAAACAATTCTCAGCTACAGACTTAAACAAAGGAAGCTCCTTGCTAAAACCCTTTATCAAACTATTGAACCCTTGATACTGGCAACATAGATTAATCATCCAATGATGCTGACTCTCTAAATTCCTCAATGCCTTAACCTTAAACCTGTCTGCAACGATCCCTACACATTGCTGGACAGCAATTCCACAAATGCCAGTTACTGCCTCCCACAACACCTCCTCTGCATACTTGGAAGGCACAGAATTACCAACAAGAACAGCTCTCCTATACAAGCTATTCCCATTTGGCAAATTCACAGTCAAAGTAACCAAATTCAGCTCCCCATAACTTTCATAATCTTTCTCCTTCCACCCATCACTCACGATTTGAAAGAACATGGCGTCTCGAATCCTAGCCTCCGATTCAGCCTTAGCTGCCTCGTACTTCAAGTCCAATTTATTCCCAGCAAAATCTCTTCTTGACACTGCCGGCATCCCTACTTGATTAAGGAACGCCCTGAATTTGGGATGCTCGAGACTCGAAAAAGAGACGGAACCGCAACACTCGTAGACCCAGTCAGCGAGAGAATCTAACGCATAATCTATCTGTGTCTTGCTCAAAGCCGGCCCAGGAGAAGTTTTCGGACTCTTGAGCTTCTTTACGCGGTCCTCCAACATCGCTAACGCCCCTAAATCTTCTTTCCCACCCGACAAAACCAAATGCTGCTGGTGCTGATGATGCGGCGGAGGCGCCATAACAGTTACAGCCGCAGAGGCAGACGAGAGGTAAGTGGTTAACTCTCCGGAGAATCTGGTGGGGTCCACAGTCGCCAGAGTAGTTGCTGCTTGGTACGAGGAAACACCTCCACCACCACCACCACTCCCGGCACTCGCGGCGACATAAGAGGAGGTTCGTTTTCGGTGGTTATGCTGAGGTGTACTTGTTGTTCGGGAAGGTGAAGGAGGCCCCGAGGGAGAGATAGAGGAGATGGGTTGAGGCAATGAATTGAATTTGGGGCAAGTCCCTCGTTTAAGGTGTTCCGACGCAGTCCGAGAAGGGTTGGAGGCAGAGAAAACGGCGTCGCATAACGAGCACCGGAGCTTAACCGCCTTAGGGAGGCCAGTATCGGAGTTTGGAACCAAAATAGGCTCCAAGTGCGCCCAGTACCACGCGCCTTTCCCCTTTATCGCCTTCGTACGGACCATCACAAGCCCATCGTACCTCTTACGTACTTGTTTCGCCGCCAGCTCTTCCGCCGACGCCGCTGAGTCCACCGTCGCGTTCGTCGTTGTCGTTGTCGCTGTGGCGTTAGTGGCCGCCATTGATAGGACTTAAGTGAAGAAACACACTGCGAGTTTCGGTTCTTCAGCACAATTTGGGATTTTAAAGGGGTTAAAACGATTCCATTGCCTCCGGTGGCCGGATTTTGATGTCCCGGCCGTTTTTCAGTTGATGTAGTGAGGTTAATGTCTGTGGTTTTGGGTTTTCGCTTCGACTTTTATTTTTTGTTTTCAAAGATTTGGTCTTTTCAACTCTCCAGATACAAAATTTCAAAGAGAGAAAGTTTAGAGAGAGAAAAAATATTAAAAAGCTATATATTATAGAGTATTCAGAGGGCGATTCGCACGCTCGCTGAAGTGCGCGTAGCTAACATGGTAGAAACTAGTCGATGGGGAAAAAAAATTCATCGAGGGATCGGGGATAAATGATTCTAATTCACTCTTTATTAAAATGATCGATCTTTATTTATAATAAAATTATCGTTCAATCACAAATTCATTTACGATTTACGGTCAATGGAAAACTTGTATTGCTATACGGGTGTTTGATAAACAATTATAAACAGCATACATACGAAATTATATGTTATTATCAAAATGGTTTATCAAACATAACACCAGAGTCCCAGTACGAAAACACTAAAAGAGCATATCCAGGCTATTGGAGAGTGTAACACACGCGCATGCGCATTGAAAATGTTCTAGTTTTCGTTTTTTTCTTTTGTGGTCTTGTGGTGGGCCCTTGTGGGAAGGTTTCTCATTGTCTCATTTTATTTTATTTTCCTTATTCAAATCGGATTTTTAAAAAAACAAAACTCTAATTGGAGGAATTTTTTTTAATTTTTTAAGTTTCCTTTTGTGACTTGTTATTCGCTTGTTGTTGTAGAGGATGTAATGGACAAACCTAGGAATTAATGTGTTCCACCATTTCTCATAGGGTCGGGTCAAGTGTTGACCAAGCCAACCCCAAGAAGGTATTGGGCTTCAGAAAGTTCTCACCAAATGCCATTCACAATAAAGACTTGTGTGTAATTGCTCTCTCTATCATTTCTTTATCATGTACCTTCTCCTTTATTAAAAAAAGCCATAAGAGTAGGTGATGTAGATTGAACCAAATAGTGACACTAATATTAGGGTTTTGGGGTAGAAAATACTTGGTCAATTTTGTAGTTAAGTGATTAATATAGAAACAAATTGGCGAATATAATTCTTTCCATTATTGCAAGATTTCAAAACAAAAAAAATGTGTAACTACTTTTTAGATTTTCAAATTAGATCGTTACAAAGAGATAGTCGCTTGCTAAAAAAGTCATGGGTTTTTGAATTGTCGCACTCTCTATCTTTAGTGACAAACAGATTTACGAACACTGAATAAACTTTAGATTCTTTTTAATTTATTTTAAGTATGACTAATTACAAGTATTATGGTAAGGTGAGTATGAATGAGACAGCATACCCTAAAGGAGAAAAGGGTTTCACATAGGCCACTTCAAAATAACTTGTAATGCTTGCCAAAAATGTTACAAATGCTGTCATTGTATGTATAATGATCCTCAAACGAAAATTTCTTAATATTGTGAAATTTAAATGATTTCATTTTCTAAAAAGTAAAATACAAATTGATAAGGAAAATAATCCTTTCATTTTTTCTTTTTATAAAAAAGAAAAAAAAATCATTTACTGGATGCAAAAATATTTGTCATTTATGCATTATCAGTCTAACTTCCATTCATAGAACTCTATAAAAGGAAGAGCATAATTCTAAATTTTGTATTTTTGAAAATGCAAAACAATAGTTTGACTCTCGTGAGGTTAAGTGACCCTTTTATAAAACATTGGATATGGGTCTAAGCTCTGCACGCTACCACAATGATATTGCTCCATCTAATAATTACGCTCAAAATCTTTCGAGTTTATACGGTTTGACTTTAGAGAGATTCAATACTACGTTAACACTCAAGTAATTACATTTTTAACTATAATAACTAGTGACAAATCTAGAAAATAAATTGATGAAAGGGTTTAGTCAATGGTGGAGCGAGAAATTTATAGGGGTGAAAGGTTGAGAAGGGTTTGACTTTGAGGGTAGTGTCCTTGATTTTTTTTTCTTTTTTTTTAAAGGATATTTGGACGTAGGATTAAATATATACATAACGAATTTAGTTTTAATGGGGCTTCCCCTTGAATATTGTTGCACGTGATGAATATATTATAATTGACCGGAATAATTCTAATTAATTATATATAATTGATTCCTAGAGATCTAACTGTTGACCATCAGTGGTTCATTGTAAAATATTTAGTTTACACAATTTTAGAATATTTTGATTTACTTTCATATTATTGTAAATATTGTATCTCAATTTATACCTCCTCTTGGAGAAAAATACAAGCATCGAATCATTCACCAAATTATTGTTTGACAAGTGCTCAACTCTTAAGCTAAATCTAATTATTTATATTTGCCGTTTTTATTTTAAAAAAATTTGCCCCTGACAGTAACTTAATAAAAAAAAATTATAAATTTATATAATTGGACTTATCTTATCCCTGTCCAGTGCGTGCATGCATACGAACATTTGTTTATTTGTAAGTGGTTAATTAATTCATGGAAAATAATTTTACAATTCATGGTGCTAACGATCTTATAATATTATATGAGTTTATCATTTGAACATTTAATGTGGAACTAAATTACAATTGTACGTAAATCTAATGACATGATAAATTAGATCAAAACTCAGCACATAGATAGTAAACTATTGTACCGGTAAATCAACCTTCTAAGTTTTTGTTTTTATTTTATTTGGTCTTGACAACTAATCACAGTACGTATATACTATTTGACTTAGTTGAGTAAGCTCAAAGAATATGATTTTTTGCATTGAGAAGTTATCGGGGTCATCTTTTGACCCATGAATTTTGATATTATTTTAAAGGGGTCAAGTCTGACTCGATTGCCGGAGACCCGGGTTGACATATACTTCCAAGTTTTACATGTTGAGCCCTGTTAAGAGTTACCGAATTACTAGAAACCCGGATCCAGTAGCCTCGATTATTTGATATTCCTTAATAGGATTATCTTCTGTGTCCGAAGACTCTGTAAAAACACCACCCACCCGATAACCTGAGACTTAACCCGATCGATAGAATTATTGCTCTCTACTCATCGCACAAATCAATCTTGTGTAAAAAGGGAAAAACCAGACTCTAGCTAAGAAGTAGATGGAGGACAAGATAATTAAAGAAGTTAACTCGGGGGTTAGTAGTGGTCCATCCAAGTGTCTTTATTTAGTCAGTATCATGTCTTTTATGAACTGTCATCCACCATTGTCTTTCGGCTGCAAAACATGTTTTTGAATCTTAAATATATATATACTCCTATTACCTTAACTTAGTATAATTAATTAACATTGATATTACTAAAATAATCCCATCAATTAAAGCATGACACGTGTTCCGGTGAGCTGATCCCTATCCGGGTTCACAAAGGAAGGGTTTCATGGTGACCGAGGAGGTCGCCTTGATATAAGGCTTTCCTGGTAGACCTTGTACGGTCTTACCAAGTGATTTATCAACGAACTCGGCTTCTTGATATACCGAGGAGGTCCACAAGCCTAAGAATTTCCTTCACCTATTAGGAGACCATCATAAAGAGGAGTCCTACTTCTACTAAGATCTGAATCTTATTGAGGTTCAAACTCTACTCATGCACCCAAAAATCAATGGTAGAGATGAAGAGAAAAGAGAGCCCTAGGCCTTCACAATTTCGGACTCTTCAACTCTCGTATAAGGTTCTCAAAGTCAGGTATGAAATTCTCTAATCACTATTTATAGAGAGCTTTGGTCTACCGATCGAATTTTCCTTGTTTTTGAATACAAACTAACTTTAGTGTTGGAGGACTAACGTCAATGAACAATCTCCTCTGGTGGGGCCTTTAGCTCACGTGTGCTTACTCTGGAAGAAGGATTTCACTCTCAGTTGTTGTCCAGAACAATAGGTCTGACCGACTGATCGTCTTCTTGAGACTGATACCTTTTTGACATCATCAGAGACATGATTAATCAAATGTAGAACATGAATTTAACTTCCAATTACCTTACTCTTTGGGCTGTGATTATTTTTGTGTTTGATTCCTAAAAGTTATATATATATGCTAAAAAAAGTAAAATTTGAATAAATATCACATATTAATTAGATTTAAGAAACTTAAATTAAGATCTTAATTAATTTTTCCCCTTTGCTACTTGGGAGCTCTTTTGTCATCTATTGTTTCTTGTGTTAATTATAATCATCATATAAATTTTTTACTTTCTAATTTTGGGGTTATCAACGTGGAGTGAATGGACCACGAAGGTTTATTATATTTAGCAAATGCGAATGAAGTCGTATGTCTTATGATCTAAGATTAATTGTGAGACCTACATTTTTTTCCCCTTTAATAAATCTCTAGATGGAGACTACAAAGTAGTTATTTGACCATAACATTGACATGTCATAATATTTCCACACCATGCATGCACCATTCTGTATGTAATATCAAAATCATAATTTAAACTAGTTTTGAGTCATAACTAACTAAGATTTGTTTATAATTAGTAGTAATGACGTCCAAAATAGGGTGAGGTCTTTATGACGTATCAGGTGGTCAGAAAGGACTATTCGACTGACTAATTAATTAGATTAATGCAGAGAGTTTGAATGGTACGATTCATTTGCATCACACTTGACGATGCTTCATGTCAATTTTGGCAACAAATCTTTAATTTCATTTTTGGGTTTGATTATTTTGCAAACAAACATAATTTCAACGCATACTGAAATCTATGGGCTTATTCTCTGTGTCCTTAATTATGTTCAAGCAGGCTCGATACACGTTTATATTGCCCTTAAGTGTCATTAAACTGGGCCATCTTAAGTGAAGAATTATAACGAACCCGAGTAGCTCATGGTTCTCAAACTGGATCGCACGCAATCTCAAATCTCGAGTTTGAGTTCGAGTTCATCCCTCCCCTCCATCATAAAAAAAAAGAAGAAGAAGAGAGTGAAGAAGAAGAACCATATAATTACCTTGTGCATTAGGATTCGAACTCCGAAACCCTCGCTCATGTGGAAAAGAAGAAAAAAACTCCAAAAACATGAAAAAAATAAAACAGGTTTTGCAAATGATAGTGCATTGGATCCCCTAAAACCTTCTCTACCTTTTTTTCTTTTCTCCTTCTCAAGATCAGTAATTTCCACTTAACTAAAGTAGCATATTTCATCAGCTTGACGACCAGGGAGCACAGTGGGAAGGAAACTGCTCGAAGATGAGTCCAACAGCTAATCAGATTTAAGATTGTACAATTCTCCATTGCTTTCTGATCCCTCTTTCAGCTGAAAAAGTTTAGCAGCATATTACATCATACGGGCAAAGAGATGCATAATGCAAGGTAAAACAGTGTTAGGCTATCCTGGAGCCAGGCATCTCAACCCAGAATAGAAGAAATCTAACTGAAAAATCAACCTGACAGAAACAACTTGAAACAGAAGTAAAGAAGTTGACAAGCTGTTGCAATAACTCCTAATGGTTATTGAACAAGGAAAACTTGTCCGGTTTGTTTGAGAAGACATTGTCCAGCCAAGCTTCTAACCATAATATTAGTCTTGGTAAAATTAAATTTTCAACAAAACAGACACATCAAACAGATTTACCTTTGAGAGTAGCTTCTTCTGATATCGATAGCCCTAATAAGAGAAAACTATCAGACAAATTATTCTTAAAATCAGATTCTACTATAAAAGAATCTAGTAAAATCACAAACTAAATAATTACCTTGTCAGTACCATAAATAAAATCACAGTAGGTAAACACAGAAGCAAAGTTGCTGTGACTTTGTCCCCCTACGTAATGATGGTAATCATGGTATTCTGCACCACCGTAAAATGGAATATATTTTGTGGGAGTCCATGGGAAGTCATATCTGCATTATAACGCGAATTACATTGTGCTTTAAGTGTGTCAATACTGTGAAACCTCAATGCAGAATATAGCCATGAATAGCAACAGAACATGAAAAACTAGGTTGTATAAAAGCACCATATGACTAGAAAAAGTTTATGATTAATCTCATGCTGCTGATTAGCATAGAATAATTAACAGGCATAAGAGGGAAATCACAACTCAGTACAGAGACAAAAGAACATTCAGTACAGAGACAATCGCGGCTCATTTTCCAGATAACAAAAAACCAGAAGATGAAACTAATATAAACTTATGTTTCACCTTTCCTTACTTCATTGTTTTCTTCTCTTATTCTTTAAATATGTAAATTCTACTGTGCACCAGGAAATCTATTGTGTCACTGAAAAAGTCAGACTTCAAAAAAAAAATTGCATTATCTTCCCAGCAGAACTCAAATGGGATCTTATAGAGGCTTTGCTTCAATCACTTGCATTGAAAAAGTCTCAGTCTGACAAATGAAGTCATCCATCAAGAATCTAAAGTAGCTGGATAGGTAAATTTCTTATGTATAGCGCAACTAGAATAGATAATAAATCATTGAAAGAATATGAAATCTGAGCTTATCATTTTACAGACGGATACCTTGTAACCTTGTACTAAAAAACATCCAGCCTATTTCATGCACTTTGTTTTCTCTTTACTAGAGTATATTCCTACATTCATATCCTACAGTCACATTCCGAGCACACACACAGACACAGAATACAGGGGAAAAGAGACATATATATATTACTGAAGTAATCATCCAACTCCCTTTACAATAATTGTTGACTCAGTAAATATTTTATGCTACTCGTTTTCTTCAAGAGAATAAAAAGATGAAGCCAGCCAAGCAAACAACAAAATGACATAGCACAAAAATCCACATGTCCGCCCTTGAAGCAACAAAACTACTTACGTAATCCTAGCGCTCTGACTTTATATCCCAAGGTTTTTTTTTTCTTTCTCAATTTGGCTATCCAGCGAGTATTAAGTTCAATCTATATAGACACAAAAGATGGTCACCCTAACTATTTTAGCCCCCAAACTGCACATACCTGAAGTGCATGTCACCAACTATCAACAAAACTGTGTTTTTGCTAGATGACTTCATATAGCATCACAACTACATCTCAAATTTTGCTAGACCTTGTCCTCAATATCCTACAGGAAATTCTAATCAAATATGTAAGAAATTCACAGGGCAGAACAACTAAACTAAAATTAGTAGTATATGACTGCTGATATCTAGACCACTGACGTACAATGTCAGAAAAATGGTCAACTTATTTCTTGTGCACAGTATTTCACTTATCACAGATGCAAGATACAGACATGAATCCTATGACTTCCCAAAAATTCTTGAAAAAAATGTATGAATGTGAGTTCCGTTGACTATGATATTTAACTAGCATGATAGCATAAACACAACAAGTGTAATTAAACAGTGTTGCTAACTGGAATAGAGAGCAATTGGCTAGTAAACAGTGGCATATCCCGAAAGAAAAAGTACCACATGGTCACATCAGTCATCCATAGTTAATCATAAGTCCGTGCTCAAAAATTAATCCAGAGAGAAAGAAATATAACCATGATGCTGCTCATTGATATGATGCACTCCAATTCTCACCAAAATCAATCGGGATAAGTTGGCAAGTCTCCAAGTAAGTTACTTCGCAACCAGTTTACTCTCTTTAAGTTAGTTATTACATTTAATAGGTTGTAGAAGTAACAATAGCTCCACTCACCAAAGAAAAGAAAATTAGTATAATAAGAAGAATGAGAAAAAAAGGCTTGACAAGGAAAGACTTGTTCATATTCCTTATTAATAAAAAAGGAATGCCACTGTTGTGGCTACCTAAAATCCAAGCACTTCAGAATTGTATGGTATAATAGAAAAGGATCGAAGAAATAAACAAATGAGTGCAGCACACATTACCCGCTATGAGTCTCAATGGCTTCCATCTGCCGCAAAACTATCCACAACCAGAATGTGATCATGTGCCCAGGACATATCGCAGGCCCAAGAAAAGATGGGATTCCCAGTACTAAGACTTCAGCCCAATGTGCATAGGGTGCAGCAAAACCTATAGGAGAAGTATATTCATGGTGAACCCGGTGAATTTTCTCGTAGCCCCATTTACCATGAAGGAATCTGTGCATCCAGTAGTTGGTGTAGTCCTCAACTGTGAAATACACTAATAATTGTGCCATGATCTCCCACCCAGATGGCAATGGCAAACCTGTGCGGATCCCAATCATCTGTGAACCCAAAGAAAAGGAAAAAAAAAGAACCTAAATTACAAAGAATTTTATAACCAACAATGAATAATCTCAAAAATCATATCAGCATTGGAAAATTTGAAAAGTAATGGGAGAATAAAGATGAACTGTCTAACATATAGATTTGATTCATGGGAGACATAGGAAACTCTAGAGATCCGGCTATATAATTAATAATGTTGCATGGATTAAGCGACAGGCTTCATAAAATAGTATAAAATAAACAAAACTAATCAAATGCAGGAATTCGCTGGAGAAGCATCACGTAAACAATTATTAATTTTGGATCCCAATAACCCAATTAAGCTTAATCAAGAGAAAAGAAGGGGAGAAAGAACCCACAAATTCCTTCTCTTCTATAACCGTAAATTTCTCCCGCAATGCGAAATGAACCACAAATCCCCTTCATCGACCCAATCAACAACAATTACAGAAAGAGAAGGAAATAAAAAAGATCCGAAATTACTGAAGACTAACCTCAATAGAAGGGTAGGATACAAGTTGCAGGGGCCCAACAACAAGGAAGAACACAACCATGACATCCTTGTAACACCGAAACATTTCAGAAAGAGTAGGTCGCACTTTGGGCTGAATCTTATATTTCTCAAATCCCATAGATCTCATGAGCTCGACAACCACCAAAGGTAGAGGAGCCACAGAGAACACGAAGAAGAGGAACAAAATGTTGTGGCAGAACAAGAAATAATCAGATTTCTGTGCCGAATAATTGAACCACAAAGTCTCCGCCAACGTCAGGTTCCTTCCGAGAGCCGCCCCGGCGTCATCTATGGTGGCATACGGCAGCATTGGCGATGGCGCAGAATTGAGAGAGAGAGAGAGAGAGAGAGAGAGAGAGATTGAGGATTACAGATAAACAGAATTCGTCAACCTCAGAAGACACGAGAGACGGAGCGAGTTTGTTAAATATGCGGGAACTTTTGAGTTTTGAAAGCTGTCAGCTGTGGGTGGTTACTGTGAGTGACTGAGATAAACTAACATTCGGCAGACTCGTCTCTCTGTATGTTTATGGACTCTTGTCATTTGGTCCCCGCCAGCTTTGTTGTTTTGTTTTTAATTAAAAACAATATTATATGTTGGTGTTCTGCCTTTTTGTCGTTAAAAGGATCGGATTTTTCTCAAAGAAAAATGTTATATAGTCGAATCTAAAACCGTTCATGTAATTCATTCCATTATAACGTCATATTTTATTAAAAATTTATTGTAAAATTTTATTATAATATCATATTTTATTATACACGATATTCCATTATAAATTTTACAAAGTAATAAGACAGGATGAGATGTTTAGCCATGTACTATTTATCACCAATATTAATTAAATTCACCCTCAAGAGAGTAAATAGAGTCTAACCCATAATCACTGGTGCATGGGGTGTTGATATGGAGAATTAAGCTCAGGTCCTCAGCTAGAAATATTTATCACCTTAATTAGGTCATAAATTGACATTTTCTGTGTGACCAAAATATCGAAGAGCTGGATTTTCTGTTAAAAGAGCATTTCAATGATTTACTGCAATAACAGTGAAAAAAAAAACTGCAGAGTAAATGATGAGGTAGGCCTTAAATTTCAATTTCAGCAAGTGATTGGGCCCCCCAATGATTCAAAATTATATTGAATTTTGATATCGTGGGAGTGGGCTCTAGATGATGATTATGTGAATGTGTGCTAAATGATGGGGACGATGGGAATAAACAGTGTAAATTTTGAGTATAAAAAGGAACATTTATATTTTAATATGATTTTGTCATATTTCAAACTTATAGTTGTTAAGGACAAATTGGGACATGATGATGGAGGAGCTGTAGGTTGTTAATTTGATATTAATTTGATACTAACATTCGCATGTGTATATAAGGTGACACGTGTGTCGAGTGAGCTGAGTCTGAAAAAGTATTATCCCACCTATGATTACCCCCTCTTTCTTTGTATAAGCATACGAGTGCATGGGGAGGTCTCTCTAAAGCAAGCCCAATAACATGCTTCAAAGATCCTTTGGGCTTCCCTCTGTACAAGTTCAAGCCATCACATACTCAAATTCAAGCATTGTCGAATGGGCTACCAGAACAGCTCATTTGATAAAAACATGTAGCAAAAAAGCCCAACCTTATAGATAGCCAATTAATGGACTTTGTCAAAGGAAATGATGTCATATGTAATAGTAAATATGTAATGGAGATCGGATCATGTATGAAAATCTGACTGAGTATGTGTCACCCTTTCTACCAAAAAACCTATAATATTATAACTTGTATTATGAAATGCATAAATATAAAGCTATAAACATTCAGGAATCATACCAGATAAACAAAACATATCCTAATTTGACAAAAAAAATATAATTATCAACCATAATTATCATTACAACCAACTTCGAACGAGTGATGAACTGATTCCCCCAAAGTACTATAAAATAAACACTGCGTCGAAGCCTCCACAGCCCGCTTTCTTAGGTTGGTGGAGGTAGGTAGTATGTTTTTGCACATCCTCCAAATACAAATCTTAATCTTCTCAGGAACTCCAGCTTTCCGAACTTGTTTCCATAAATTAGACTCACACTCATCACTAGAGTTCAGGCACTCTTTTTGGGCTCGAACCCAATTTTCATACTATTATATCCACTCTTCACCGACTAACAAATGGTTCCAGCACCAAATCATATAATCAATTGACTAACACTGACGTGACCTAAATTGGGAGCAATTGGAGTATACAACTTAAAACCCCACAATCTCGAAACCCAGTTATCAAACTAGGTTGAGATATTGTTGCGATCATTTCTCACAAGCTAAATCAGCCCTTTTTCAAGCACCACTCGGGCAAAACAAATGCTTATCCAAGTCCATGAAGGATTATATATAACCTAAAGCAGCCCTCATAGAGTCACCGTTAGGGAAATATTTTGCCTTGAGAACTTTAACCATAAAAGAATTTCCATTATGAAGAAGCCTCCATCCTTGCTTCGCAAGTAAGGCTAGATTAAAAGAATTAAGACTGAAAGCCTAGGCCGCCAATAGCTTTAGGAGAGCAAAGGTGCTGCCAACGCCACCAACAAATTCAATTCCCTCCCCACTGGAGCTACGCCACCAAAACTTATTCAAGGCAACCCAGATTTCCTCAAAGAAAGTGGCAGGAGTCAAAACACACTAATAGCGTATGAAGGTATAGCTTGTGCAATAGCCTTAAGAAATTCCTTACCGGCTTGGGACAAAAAAAAAATCCTCCCAGCCATTGATTTTTGAGAGAACTCGCTCTATAAGGTGATTAAGGGATGGGCGTTTATCACTCCAAAGCAAAGATGAGGTGATGCAGGGCAGGGTAGCGAGAAGAACATTTATTTGAATACGTTGATTCGACGCACGAATATTCAGAAATAAGTCTACTTGAATTGAATCTGTTGATTCGTCAAACAAATGCCACAAACAAGGCTTTTACAATTCAATTCATGAAGAATTGAACGAAATAGGAGAAAGAGAAAACTCTCCGATATTTATTAAATTCATCAAAAGTTACCAAACAAAATGTCTTAAAAGCCTATTTATATTAAGCTTAACTCTTGAGAATTATTATTAAATCATAACTTTTCTAATAAAAAAGATGCTTTGATTCCTAAAAAGATACCACTTGGTGAACAAGTAAAAAAGACTTCCTAAATTTCAAATAAAACACTAATAATAACTAAATTCTTTTTTCTAAATAATATAAAATTACGACAATTACATTACTTTTTAAAACTACAGAAAACCTAATAAAAATGACCCAAAAAAATATTAACTACAATATGATTTAAACGACCAAATAAACCAATATTCATAATCTCATGATCCTTATATCCATCAGAAGGTCTAAATACCGCTCCATATTACTCATGCTATGAACCCCCAACCTAGAAGAAATACTTGATTTAATACGAGTGAGAGTATTGGAGCTAAAAAAAGTCCTCCATTTCTCAAAATTTATTTTTTGCCCCGAAAGTTACCTCATAACAGTGAAGATGGACTCATATGCTCACACTCCCTCATATTGGGGCGAAAAAATAAAGCCAAGGGCCCTCTGCACAAATCAAGAACAAATAGAGGATAGGGGGTCTCCTTACCGCAACCCTCAATCAGGGTGAAATAGGCCAACTTAAGAGGAGTCCTATTTCTCAAAAAAGTAATTCGATTGATGGGATTTGGTGTGATACTTATGAGATTGATATTCATATATTTCTTCTTAATTAGAACGTATTGATTTGCCCCCATAAGCGAGACCACCATCCCATAGCATGTTGCTGCTAGAATCAGAACCCCACATTTCTTCTAGAGAATCTCCTAACTATTTCAAAGAAACTAGAAGGAGATTCTTTAACCAGAAAGAAGTCAATTCATACCTATCCAGAAGTTTTTGCAACTCAATCATGCATGATGGAATCATCAAAGACTTGACCTTTTCCAACTCTGTCTGTAACTCACTATAGACTCAGGAAACAATGAAAAGATGTGTACGAACAAGATATCCAGCAACAAGAAGAAGGAAAAACATTGAATAGAGCAACTCACGAGGAGATGTGTCGATATCAATGGTGATTCAGTATTTCAATAAACAATTTCTTTAGACAAAAGATGATTATGTAAAAATATCACTCATCGGATTTCATTGGAGAATACCCCATTTTTTCTAAAAAAAATCACCATCATATATTTGATCCATGCATGAGATCCGGAAAAATGGATACAAGTTTTTGACTACTACTTAGTATCGGCAGTAGGTCTGAAAAAGTATCTAAAGGAGTTACCTTTGCTTCCAATTAAGGTATTGATTATTTATCATTTCATCATCTTTTGCAATTCTACCTACCAACCAAACAACTCACCTGAAGTCAAATATAGGTTGCCTCGTAAAATAGAAGCCAAACAAAGAACCGAAAAGACATGCAAGGCTTGATATAAAAAGAAGGTATGACTTATGACTCATGAGCAATTAGCAGCATATTACTCCATATTTATTCAATTTATAGCTCCCACTATGTATAATAATTGATTTATTAAACGTATATTCAAACTATGTCAATTATTTACTATAAAATCAAGCTGGACAAAATTACTATTAAATCAGAGTTATACGAAATCAAGTTTCTTGGAAAAAAATAAAAATCAAGTTACTCCCTCCCTTCTTAAATAACCGTCGTTTTAGAAATTTATTTTTATTTCAAAATACATGTAGTTTTTTAAATTCAAAGCATAATTAATTGTTTTTCAAATTTAGTAATTTATTATTGTTCTTGATTTTTTACTAAGAGCTTAATAACTACACAAATTAATTAATTTTTCATTTTTTTCATAAAAATATTTAAGTCCAATTCATTTATTTTTTAATAATATTAAAATTATTTAATAAATTTATTAATTCTTATACAAAAAATTTTAACGACAACTAAAAGGGCAGAAATATTTTTATAGAATTAAAATATAAAATAAAACATTCATTGACTTTCACTTTTTTCTGCACGCGGATTGTGGAAACACAAGTAGTACGTGCGCCTGCCCCGTGTAAGATTTTCATTGGCGTGCCTTAAAGACAAAAAATAAATAAATAGGAAATAAAATTGGAAATGTCCAGACCGACCAGTCTCGATATATACACAAAGCTCGCTCGTGACGGTATTCACAAAAATCGAACCCGTAAGAAAGAAAAAGCGTTGAAAGCGGAGAGCAGTTGCTTTTGAAATTCTGACAGGTAGCTTAGCGCACACGCAACTTTCAACTGCCAACGACCTTCACCTTCTTAATTTCCCTCACTCCCTCCCCAGGAACAGCAAATTATGACAGGGAGGAATCTCCGCCGGCGTTTGCGAGTGAAAGTTGCCGATGCCCGGAATATCCGTCCTCCACAGCCGTCTCCGTCTTCACGTAGGCCGATGCGAAAATCGGCCAAGTATGCGAAGCCTGATCAGACGATAATGAAGCGATGCTACTCCGATCCTATGCTGTTGAGTTGCAACGGCGAAGGAGCTGGCGATTATCGAGAGAGCAGTAGTTTGGGATCCGATCGTGGCGATTTCGGTGGTAGTGTTGGAGTGCTGTATCGTCCGCAGACTTGTACGGACGTGTTTTCATCGACTTCTTCGTTGCCGGGAATCTCGAACGGAACTACTGAGGAGGTACTGCTCGACTTTGATCATGTTCATTGTTGAATCTAGAATAATTAATTTTACTTTGTTTGATTGAGAGATTAAATCTGATTGGTTTCGGAGATCATAGAATTCCTTTTAACGGTCTATTCTGGTCAAAATTGTAATTATTGTATCAATAGCACTTGCTCTCTGCATTAATCCAGAACAAATTTTACAGCGTGTGATCTTCAGGGTTGCTTCCTGCACAAATATCACCTTTGAATTGAAGAAAATTTGTCTGTTTTGCAGATATCTATTGTGTAATAAGTGATTAATTGGGGTGTTTTGTGTATTTTAGGGGGGTCAGGGTTACAAGAAAGATGCAAAGGTAGTGGTAAATGTAACAGTTGAAGGAAGTCCAGGACCTGTTCGGACAATGGTTAAATTGGGGTGTTGTGTGGAGGAGACAATCAAGCTTGTCCTGAAGAAGTACAGTGAAGAACAAAGGACCCCAAAGGTTGACAAAAGTTCATCATCCTCGTACGAATTGCATCAGTCCAATTTCAGCCTAAAGAGTAAGTATATAATCTTGAAAGTTTTGCAAAATCTTTTACTTTAATTTTGTTGATTCAAAGAAGATCTGGATTTAGCATTGTTAGTTTCAGTTGGGTTTGGGAATTGTCAATGTCCACTCAAACGAATTCTTGGGCTAAACACAAGAATATGTAAATATAGAGATGATTGATGTTCTTTGGACTCCCATTGAAGACTCTGGCTGATGAATTTTGTGTTTTTCTTCAACAGGTCTAGATAAATCAAAATTGATTGGGGATATTGGTAGCAGAAGCTTCTATCTCCGGCGAATTAGCAGTAATCTTGATACACACATAGCATCAAGTTCTTTGACCTCGGATATCGCTCCAGCGAGAACGAGCTCACCTCCAGCTGTTCAGCCGCCCATAATTTCAATCTCAGCTTTCATCGCCCGGAAATTCCGTAAACTCATAAGAAGGACCGGTGAGCTCTTGAAGCTCTTGTTGTGCATGAAATGACCATTGACCAAGATGATCCCATTTCAATTTTCTAAGAGTAATGCATCATATTATTTGATTACTCTTCACATCATCACACTGTAATTCCAGTGATTAATTCTTATTTTTCCCCTCCCCCGTTTCCCTCTTCTCATACACCAGATGTAAATTTTTCTCAAAATATTTCTGGAAGACTGGAAGTCCTGTAGGGCGAGCTGTACATCAAATACATTTATATTCACAAATGAAAGGAAAAATGTATTTATGTATTCAAGTTTTATTGCTTGTGATGAAGGAGAGTAGCTCAGTTGACGAGCTGTATGTAATCTCTTATCTTGAGTTCGATCCTCATCCTTACTCTTAGATTAAAAAAAGAATGAAAAGTTGTATTGCTTGTGAATGTAAGGTAAGAATAAAGAAAATCAGATTTAAAGGCGATGCAGAGCATTAACTCTTTCCTTCTGGCTTCCGGATGCCTGACGTGGATTAGAGAAACAGAGAATGAATAAAGTAATCATCAGCGTTAATTAATCTTATCAGAGGGTGAGGGTCGGCATGTATGACAAAGACAAACATGGTCGGTGACTATTAGTATTTTGACTGACGAATGGAGTGATGTTCTCAATTCTGATTTAGTGGCATTGGCTGCTTATTATTTTTTGGAGGAGGAGATATCGTGTTTGCTTACACTGTTATACACGTTGGCATGCTCGATTTCGGCCTAACTAGTTGGGGTGTGTTTATTTTACATTTCACGCAGTTGAGTTCATATAAAATGTTGTGTCAACAAAACGACACATTTTGTTGACAGCTCTAAGTTGTGGGTTCCACAACTTAAAGCGGTACAAAATGAAATATTGTTATTCATATTTTTCAGAGCTTAAAGTTGTGGGACCAACAATATTTTATAATCATATTACATAATTGTCCCTTCATATTTTAAAAGTTTTTAATTACTTTTTATTGTAATGCATTTTTTTGTAATTTTATCTATAAAATTAGTCTAAGAAAAATAAACCAAAAATACCTTACAAATTTTTTTTACTATTGAACAATTTATAAAAATTAATTACCAATATAACTATGTTTTTAATTTCTTTTTTATACATATCAATTCACGCTAATGCGAACATCGTCACTTTTATTATACATATTTTTTTTATAATGACGCGTTTGGCAATTACGTTATTCATTTTTTTTAAATACAAGAAAGAGACTCTATTGACAATGATATCTTTACCAAGCTTTGTTGAGACTTGAGAGTATGTCTCTCAGAGTATAAATTTATATAAATAGTAATATCTGAATGTGTATGACAAATTACAAAGTGTGAAAAAGCTCAACCAAATAGACATTTTACGTTTAAGATTTAGTTACGTTGTTAACAACGTCACTTCATTTAGGGTCAATATCCTATGTGCAAAATCCTCGTTGACTCTAATTGTAAAAAGAAAAATACTGCTTACAAAAACAAACACAATCAACTTGCAAAGAAGAATTTACGTACATATATATATATATAATACACAATTGAGTTGCAGTTATAGAATATAATAGTTCCAGTTGTACATATCCAACTAATAACACGACATAAATATAAAATCTAACTATTGATCCTTCTCTTTCTAATCCGTATTGGTGGGTACCAGCTTCATCGTCATGATGTCCACTCCGCACAGTGCTTGAATGTTGTCCTCATTTTTGATCGAGTCGATGACCTTCACTTGCTACATTCAAGACGTCGCAACAGGTGCCAAACCAGCTCGAAGTGCGACAATAGTGGAGTCGTGTATCGCATCGCGTCATGCGCGAAATTGACTCCCATGAGGCTCAAACTTCATTATTGATCCATGTGAAATGGTAGTAAAGGGACTAATAAATCAACGAGTACCACTGCATGTAATCGTCGATGATCGTGAGTACCTCTCGATACTCGTAGATCAAGTTATGTTTATGTTCATTCCACTCTGAGACAATGTTAGTGCATCATCGTCCAATCCACATATTCGTGCTCTCTCCCACTTTGGTCATGCAATCGGTTGATGGTATCCACCAGCTCTGGGATATGCTAGGCTTGGCCAAATGTCACAAGACCCACTCGGGGTGATGAATCTCCACCAAGTTGAAGCATATCAATGGAATGATGCAATGCCATAGCAGGCTACCCTCCAAACAAATCCTAGGACAGCCAACAAGCGCGAAGTCGTGTATGGAGTCCAAACAACCTGATGTATATAAATGAGGGCATTAAGAGCTTGCATTTAAACGATTGTAAGAAAAGAAGTCACCACAAAATATCAATACCTGGTGAGGGCCCTACCCATCAAGCTCATCCCTGGCATAAGTGAGGGTATGTCGCGGATTGTTGACAAAACACGGGGTCTCTCTTCATCTATCAAAATGCAACTTACAGTCATAAATTTCAACACAAATGTACGAATGAATTGAAAATTTACCTCGCTCTCATAGCTCATCCTCCACAAAATCGTCCAGTGATTGTGGGGCAATGGACGCATCTACAGACGACAAATATGTAACCTCTCCCAAGATCATAACTGCAGAACCAGCCCCCCTCCCCCCAAATCTGTATGTAACCTCTCACAAGATCATAACAACACCCAATCGGGACCACAAACACCCAATTCACTTACCTCACACCCAAAATGAACCCACCCAAAAAATTCCAATTTGGGACCATAACGCATACCCAATTTGGGCCACATACCTAGTGTCCAATTTCTAATCGAAAACACACCCAATTCAAGAAAACAACCAAGAAACACAAAGTATAGAACCATACCTGGGTTTTCGGTGGCGGAGAAGTCCCGAATTGGGTCGCTGATGGTGGAGATCGAGTTGTTGTCATCGGCGGTGAGAGAAAGCAAGGAAGGGCAATGAGTTTTTCTTTGGAAACGAAATGTAAATGACGCTAGGGTTCTAAGTCGGGTCATTTTTTAAAAATTGAATGGCGTTGCTCGGAATACCAACATTCATTTAAAAAAATAAGGGTTGATAGTACATGTGATCACCCAAAATTATTTGACGCAGGTTTTATTTTCGTCACTCAAAAATCAAACATTTTGACTGCATCATCCAACTTTTGATTTTGTTCCATGTTTATCACTGGGACAGTTTTGTCCAAAATCGGATCGGATAGTCAAACTTGAGATTAATTGAACATGTGATCATCTAAAGATAAATCATGTTTCATTTTCATCACTCAATTATGAAATGTTTCAACTTCATAATTATATTGTTAATTAACCATTTATTACTGGTTAAATGGTGCACAAAAAAAAAACTCAAAAAATTGCCCTAACTCTTCTATTGATGTATTAAAAAAAAGACTGATGGAAAGTGATTGCATAGAAGTGACCGCCATTACCAAGGCAAAGAGAGATTGAGAACTTGTCTGGCATATTGATGGTTGGCAGAATCTCTGCACAGGACACACTCTCAACTAAACGGTTGGGTTCACAACATTAGAATCTCGGACTCTGTAGTTGCATTATTTCGTATTTGAATTCAGCAGTCAAATGATATATTTATTTATTTTAAAAATATGAAAATTACCATGTAAAATGTATAGAATGTGTTTTGGTTGAAATCCAATGGTCCATAATTATCATTCATTTTTTATGATTAATTTGATTTTTATTTCAAATAAAATACATACCTAGAAACAAAGGAGATTGAAATATAAAAAATTTGTGGCGCAACGACACTAGTAGTACTACTACTCTTCTGATACGAACGCTAACCAGCGGTGTACATCGACAGATTGTGCAGTAACGTACCGAACCCTACTCACCATGCACAACAAGAGCCAGGGGGCAGTTTCGTGGAACCTTCGTGGTTTGTCTCCATAGCGACAAAATATTAATGAAACACTAATAGCAGCTCTCCACACACACATACACACAGTGCAATAATCTCTCTCCTTTACAGGTCTAAAACAGCCTCCATCCACCTGCAGTAGTCGTGACAATCTCGATCACCAACCATGATTTCTCGATCGGCTACCAATCCGAGACGACTTGACTACCGCGAGAGCTACCCGAGGAGGCTACAGACGTTCCCACCGGAGCGACACGGGAATCTCGTGCGCCGTCCAGGAGGGATCATATCTGTGCCAGGGAAGCTGCCTAGGCCTTCCGTTTCGCAAACACGTAAACTGACCAAGTTGCTGCTTAATGTGAACATTGAGCGGACTTTTGGGCCGGTGCAGGTGGTGATGTCGATGGAGGATACGGTGAGGGATCTGATAAAGGCTGCGGTGGAGATTCATGCAAAGGAGAAGAGGAGGCCGTTGTTGAATGAGACTGATCCTGACTTTTTTGAACTTCACTACTCCCAGTTCAGTTTGGAGAGTAAGTCTTGAATTTGATCAATTGGATTAGCTATCACTGTTTGATTATATGGTGGATGAATAATTATTAATTTGCCAATTTTGTGCAGGTTTAAGTGCAGATGATAAGTTGACAAGCTTAGCATCTAGGAATTTCTTTCTGTGCATGAAACCATCTGCTTCTTCATGCTCTAAGGAAGCAGCAAAGATGGCAACCCAAACCTCCTTCCCCTTCACAAGGTTCATGGATTTCTTGCTATAATTAAATCAAGACCAGCACTAGCTTGCTCGATCTCAAAATTTCATGAACAGAATCTTTCCATCAATCCCTAATTAATTAGCAACTATATATGGATAGTCTCATGCCCCTGTATATCCTCTGCCATAAAATGTAAATATTGCATGATTAGGCTTTTTCATGTTTCAAAGTTAATATTAATCCTTGTACATTAAGATGACATAAAAGCAAAACATAAATTTTCAGTTACAATCACCCCAATTAAACTTAATACGAGCTCAAGCTCGTTAATTATTAGTTTAAATATCCAAATCATCATCTGCCTTGAAAGAAAACACTTTATCAAATCACAATGTTAGAGGAATTATTTTTAGTCTAAACCGTCCGGTGTTCGTAGTTAATCCCACTGCGACTAAATCCGGATTGAGTCGGGAGGGATGTTATAGGAATCGTTAAGCACTATTTATATAAAAAAGGAAAATTAAGCAAATATGTTGGAAGAAATTTAATTTCTTTTAGACTACGGTAAAGGGCAAAAAATTACAATTCCATTTCTGTTCGTCCCAGCTAAGGATGTCAACAGGGTGTGTCGCCATGCCCCAAACCCACCCCATATCAATAATTTCAATTAAAACGAATATTCATTATGTAAAGTAGCAAGCCAAACTTTTATGTATTCTTAGCTTTGCCATTCTGTTAAGTTTGGAGTCCATTCTTCTAAAATTTTCTTTCCAAGTAACTTCAATTTTCTGGGAACTAATCTGTTCATGATAATCTTGTAATAACTTTCCTAAGATGAATTGATAAAACATCTATGGTTTGCCGTAAAAAAAATGATTAACATTATTTCGACTTTTAAGTAACCTTTTGTTCCTTAATTACTTTAAGAGTTTTAAATTAATAAATTTGTTTGGTAATAGACAATGTTGACCATGTCAATGAAAGACAACAAATAATTGTTAGAGGGGTAAATTAGGATTTTCAAAAGACAAACGTTGAAACTCTAAAGTCCATTGGATTCCCGAAGTCCGAACTGGTTCTCGTGCGCAACTCCCACTTCCCTGTCGTACCTAGATTAGGGAGGGTAGAGATAAGCGGAGAGAGAGAGAGAGAGAGAGAGAGAGAGAGTGAGCAGAGCAGCATGGGAGATCTCTATGTGTGGCTTATCTCTTTCTTCTTCATCATAGCCCTTATAGTCATGAACGTCTTCCAGGTCTCTCTCTCCCTCTCCCCTACTGTTACTGTTTTGGTGTGATTACTCTCTTAAAATTTTGATACCAAATTGGACATTGATAGTTTCGCATTGTGCTTCAATTGCATCATAATTTTTAACCAGAAACTTCAGCGTTGTGTTCACAACTAGGGTTCTCTGCTTCTTTTTTTTAGGGGTGAAAAAAGAAGAACTTTATTGAATATACGGGCACCAAGTTAATGCTAAGACTATTGGAATAATCAGTAGGGTTATCTAGGCGTGTTGAATTAGTTAAAACTGAAATTCTTTTGCGGGTTCTTATCTTGTGTGTGCGATGGATCCCCGTAAAGCTTCGGGCTTCATGTTTGGTTTGCTTCTAAGCATTAAGTAATTTGTTCTACTTCCATGCTTCGTTGATAACTTATTAAGCCTATTATCCCAGAAATATCTCTTAGGTTTGGTAGATTTTAAAGAACTTTCTTATGTTGTCTACTTTGTGGTTCAGTTTTTAGCCAGTTTGGTTTAGTACTTAGATTGTTTTTTATCAGTTCATGGTTCTAAGTGATGAACTTTCTTGGTAGTGGTGAGTAGTGTGGATGATTTTGCAGATTGTCAATGGAAAAGATGTAGAAGTAATTAGAATTTAGTAACTTATGTTGCTTGTGAGAACTGAATTTAAAACTATTGTATTGTTTTTCCAACACTATTTTCTAAGGCTTATGATGACGATGTTATATATCCACTATTGTAAGGCTTATGATAAGGGATAATGGGATTTAACAGTTTTTTTTTTTTTTGCAGCTCATCTGCTTGGCAGATCTAGAATTTGACTATATTAATCCTTATGATTCTTCATATCGGATCAACAAAGCAGTTTTGCCGGAGTATTTCACGCAAGGAGCTCTGTGCATATTATATCTTATAACAGGGCACTGGTGCATGGCACTGGTTTGTGCTCCATATCTCTACTACAATGTGAGGCTGTAAGTTTTCCTTTCTATTTATTCAATTAAATTTTTTTTTTTTTGCTTTTCTTGTTTGAAAATATTGCATGTTTGAGAAAGACATCATTATTGTATCCCTAATTCAGCCTCAAATGTCCTATAATCTAAGTCTAAGTCTTTAGAGAAAAATGGATATATCTATTATTAATGTAAGAAATGGTAGGTCTAATATATTGACTTATATTCCGTTGCCTGCCAACATTTTTTTATTTGATTGCTACCCTGTTAGAGTTTGAAAACCATTAGCAGGGAGAATAAACTGTTTTGATACTGTATTTCGTTTCGTATATGCATAAAAGTTAACCATTCATCAATTTCCCATGAGCAGGATAATTATCAGTTCAGTTTCTGGCTTTTGGTTTAGTTGTTTTTTTGGATGATTATTAGATGGAAGTAAAGAAAATATTCTTTGGAAGATCCATGATGCAAGCTGTGTATTATTAATTACATAAGTTCTTGAAGGCTTTCCATGCTTTTTATACCTTGATTCTTGCCTAGGGAAAAGACTATTGTGGATGCATGACATGAATATTAACATGATAGTTCAATGGAGATGAAAGAGTGCAAGGGAGATTTAGGCATCCAGGCCCAATAGTTTCACAATGGCTTTCTTTAAGGCTCTTCAGGAGATTGTGAGAGACAACATGCTTTGAATTTTGAATAGTTTCATGCAAATGGAAATTTTGTGAATGCAACTTTTATAACTTAAAATAAGGATGTGCCGGGCATACAAAATTTTATCCAAAGTCTAGCTTATTGCACAAAGGAGACTGATTCCGAGGCCTTATCAAAATCTCTTTCTGCGAGGAAGACAAAGTTTAATTGCTTTATTAATTGAAAATGAGGTATAGATTTTGTGAGTGGGTTTCGGAAGAAATAAGACCTGAGAGGGTAGTAGTATCTTTGGAATAGGAGTTTGTATGAAATAAGACTTGGGAGATTGGTTTGGCAAATTTTTGGCCTGATTGATTGTACTTTGAAAATTCCATGTCCAGTTATATATGGTTTAGTAAGAACTTAAGAAGCATGGGTGGAAGAGCATATATGTGGAAAAAATGGAGTCCTTATTTAGAGCATGCCTCTCAGTAGGGAAGTAAATCAGTTGGGAGTTAGATTTCTTTTTCCGAAGTTCTTTTAAGGTCTTAAACTTCAGTTCCAACGTAAATTTGTTGGAGCAATCTACTGAAGAGGTTTTAGAATAAAAGCTATGCCAGGTTTTAAGCAGACATTAGGAGAGAGGGGGAGAGAAAATTTTGGGGTTTGGAAGGCAATTTGGAAGCTGACAGTGCCTGCAAAAGTGGCCTCGGTCATTGGTATTTTTATCTGGCTAAGAATATTGGCCATTGGTAGTCTTTCTGAACTAGTGGACGTTTGTTTACCAATAAATGCTGATTATTAAAGAAGTAAAACTGTAAAAGAGTTAATTGATCACTTCATTGTAATTGAGTTGTATTGGTACGTTTGGGATGAGAGGAACAATGTAGTCTTTGATTGGAAGAAATGCCTAGCAGTGTACAACTTTACCCATTTAAACGGTGCTAGTAGCAATGTAGCAATTACTCTTCAATAAAGAAAATGAAAAAAAAAAATTAGAAGAAACCATGCTGATTTGACTGTAGCTTAACGGAAAAGCATGAAATTGTCCGATAATTTTAAAAACTAGGAAATGCAGATCATTGAAGTGTTGCATGACAAGTGGAAGTCAAGTTTTATGGATTTCTGCTTTGACCATTTTGCCAATGATGCATAAGTGCAGTGCCATTTAAATTATCTGCCTGTTCCTGATCATGATTTAGATTCTTTACATGGTTGAAACTTCGAATTTGCTCTTTTTGATGATGTATTATGTTTAACTTGTCTTTAGCCTTTAATGGCAGTTTCATCCCTTCTCATCTTTAGTACATCTCTTAATATACTTTGTAAACCTACACTTAGCATATGATGACTTTGATAGTAAATGACTGCAAGTATCTCTCTTCTCTGTTAATTGAACCATCAGTTCTAATTTCTTGGTTCCATCTGATTAAATGTGATAGATGATGTAATTAGTGAGTATAAATTTTGCTTTCCTAATTACATCCCATCCCATGCACATCTATCCAAGTATCCATAACATTATTTGCCACAATGTTTATTGTCTGCCATTGCATTGGGATGATCATGACCTGGTAGAGAATGTTTGAAATGTACTAGTTTTGTAAGTCGTCTGCTGCATATGATTCTATACAATATTGTTCACTTATGCTAACTTCCCCTTTGTGGTGTTAGTTATACTAAAAAGCAACACCTGGTGGATGTGACTGAGATATTCAACCAGCTTCATCGGGAAAAGAAGCAACGACTTTTCAAACTTGGCTATGTTATCATTAACCTATTCCTCGCCATATTCTGGTATTGTGACCCTCTCAAGACTAAAGAATTGTCAGAGCCCCACCCCCTTCCTCCCCCACCACGCACACAATCACACGTTCATACGTTACTATGTTTCCCTGAGCATTCAATTGCAATTGTTATCTGGTGAAGAGTTTTAGCTTTTCGTTGTGCATTCTTGTAGGATGATCGTGACTGCCCTGGAAGATCATGATGATTAACTGCGGACGACTTTCTCTACTGGGTCTTGATGGGAACTGCGAAGTACTGGTTTCCATAAGCCTCTTCCTTGTTAGAGTGGGTAGCACTATTTTGCTGCCTTGTTCAAGGAATCTGTTGTAACTGCAATAGTTAGTATTCCAGGTTTGGAGGATTATTGGATATTTGGTCGATTTTTTGAAGTATAATTTCGAGGCATTTATACCTTCCCCGGTGTTTGTCCGACAAGTGTAGTTCTTGTTTTCCATTTTGTTTGCCTCTTTTTCGACAACGAAGAACAATGCTGGCGTTGGCGCCATACGGGGAAGGTATACGGCCTGGCTTGAGGCTTTGGACTGAAAGTATATGTACAGCTGAAGTTAAAAGCAGTCACCATAATTTATTTCGATGGAATTACTGCATGAATCTACTCTTCAATTTACTTGTTGGAGTCGAGTTTTGAATACAACTTTTTTTCCCCGAACTGTGTCGTCTGTTGTTGCTACCATGGTTGTTTCTTGGACAATGACGTTTTAAATGGGGGTATTGGGCCAATTACTCAATCAGTGAGATGACGAGCTTCTTGCCTCGAAGGTTCCTTTCTTTGCCCTACAGTGATGTTAAGGTTATGTTTATTAAGGTTATGTTTGGATTGAGGGTCAATAGTGTTGAGTGAGTGAGAGGAAACAAGTTACTTAGGAAACAAGTTACTTGGATTGAGGGTACTAATTTAGAAGTGGGATGATAGAGGTTTAAATGGGGGAAATTTCATATTTTTTGTTTATTTCCTTTCCCTCCCAAATTGGGATATTAAGGAGAGGGAGAGACACATATTTAAAAAAAATAAATTAAAATATCCTTTAGGAATCTTAAGACATATTTGTTTTTGCACTTTTATTTAAGGATATTTTAGTAACTATTATCATATTTTTATCCATCCCCTTCGTTCAAAACTTTCAATTTTTATAAATTAAAATATCCTTTAAGAATCTTAAGAGATATTTGTTTTTGCACTTTTATTTAAGGATATTTTAGTAACTATTGTCATATTTTTATCCATCCCCTTCGTTCAAAACTTTCAATCCAAGTAAATAGTGATGAACACACCCAATTTATCTCTCCCCCTCAATCCAAGCAAAGTTATGTATATAATTTTTTCTACCCCTCACTTAACTTCCCTTCATTTAACTTTACTTAATTCTCCTTATTTTTTTCCTCTCAATCCAAACAGAGCCTAATTGATAAGCAGAAGTCGAGTGCTCATCGAAGCAAAGCGGAGGACTCACTCAATCGACCAAGGCCTTACTTGTTTGAAATTTGGGGTTGGGAGGGTACGGGTTTGTAATAAATCCTACTCAATTCTTGTTTGACAAAAATTATGGATGAAATTCGAATTTTCATTCACAATTTGATTTACTTGAACGTTCTTTTTTAAAATTGTCGGGCTCAAGTTGTAAATATGAAGGATAATTCACAATTTGAAGAGATGTTTCTAAAGAAAAAGGACCCAAGTAATTGGCAATTAAAATTATAGGATCGCTTTTACTTCTTTCTTTTATCACAATGTGATATTTTATATTATTGAATTGACCCATTCGTAAACAATTAGGTGATAAAATTATCAAAAATTGGTATGAATCCTTTTTCAGTTTTTCTAACCCTACTCAACACTTTTTTGGTGGTTCAAGGATGTTCAAATTACCGAAGTCCTTCACTCCTTCCTCTCTCATTCCCAGAGAAACCCTAGTTCTTTTTCTATTTCGATCAAAACACCTCGCCTCCTTCTTCCGTTGCCTAGACGGTGAGAAGGCGTCCTTCCAAGCTTCTATTTTTCTTGATCCCTTTTGTCCGAATCCATTCGACACAAGGTGAGAACGATGCCTTTCATGTGTTCGATTCATGTTTACTGGGAATCTGCGAGGAGGTGGAAGGAATTCTATAAACAAGTCCATTGGTGTTATGATCACCTTTTGAAAATATTGCGAGTTGGAGAAGTGAGAGTTTTAGGGTGGAACATTTGCTCATAATGGGCTGGTTATTTAGTGGGTTGGGTCTTCTTTACCTTCTTGAGATCTTGTTATTGGGCCTGCTGTTTAATTTGTATGGTTATTTGCATATTAGACGTCAATTTCATAATTAGTTAAGAATTAAGTAGCTTAAGAGCACTACTCTTCTAGAAGGATTCTCTGTACCAAAAGCTAATGGAACTTGAATACTCTGTACCAATGCGTTCCTGATATAAGGGCGTAAAGGGGATATGAATTTTTATGACACGTTGGATATTAGAAAAAGAACTTTTCTCTCTCTGTTTTCCTAGGGTTTTACTCAAGAACAAAAGGGATTAAACTCCCGTTTGACTGCTTGTGAAAACCAACCAAACTCTGTTGAAATCATATAGTTACTGAGCAATCTTGCTTGATCGTAAGTTTGCTCATAACAATTGGTTAAATGGTTATTATGATTAGGGGTGATTGATGCGTACAATGCAGTGATTGTTCTTCGCTTTTGGGTTTCATGCGTACGAGGTTGTTTCTATTCTTCATAGTTGATTGTTATTTTTTATCGTCTCACACTTCTCTCTCTCTTCTTTGCTTATGCGCGATATCTACAACTAGAGAACGCAGCTCTGCCGATTAGTCTCATCATCTCTGCGAAGCATCATCTCAGTCTGTTTGATACAAGTACTCTGTCTTCCTCCCTCTCGTTTGATGGTTGTGGGATTTTTCTTTCTTTATCTCTCTCGTTTATTGGCTGTGCCATTTGTGGCTGAGTGCTCCTCTTTGATTTGGCCGTTCTTTGTTCTTTCCTTCAATTGTGTAGGGTACTAGTGCTTTTATGAGAGAAGTGAGTTCTGATCGATAAATCATTGTGCAAATATTGTAGAGAGTTTTTATGCCAAGTTCATAGTGCAATTGCTTTATGATCTTTATTGGGACTCTTGTTTTCTTGCATAAACCATTGCAATTGTATATTGAACAGATTATATTAAAAGCATGGATTCTTCTGTATATTGTGATAATTTTGTGAGAATTCACAGGGAGGTTAGGTGAGGGTAATATATGAAGTTGAGGGTTCTGCCATATGTCATGTGTGATAACATATCTTAGATTCTTGAGACTTGTGGTTGTATATGTCAATGAGCCCCCTTATACAATGATTGACTAGATTGGAGGCAACATCACTTGGCCTGTTACATTATTGTGATTTGTGGTTGAGAAACAATTACTATAGAGACGGGTTCAACTCCCCTTCGAAAACTGAAGAACAAGATCGATTGTTTAGATACCCAGGGAATCCTTGTTTTAGCCCCCACCCTCCAAAATGATTTGCCCGCCTAGCTCTGCCCGAGGATATTGGTGACCAAATCCCTCATGCATCTCTCTGGATTGGGTCGAAAACTCAAAGGTTTATAATGAAAGATCAAGTTTTAAAGAAATTTAATTTGCATTTGACACACTTGTGGTTTAGGTCATTTTTAGATGTACCCCTTGTGTAGTTATAGGAACGAGAGAGGAGTAGACACTCATCCTCTTAACAAAAATTCTATAGTTGAACTCATGATTCAACCTTAAAAAATCTTTTATCTTTTTTATTTATTAAAAATGTTTTATAAATAAAGAAAAGAGACGCTCCTTTTTTTTATATAAAGAAAAGCCGCATCGAAAAATAGGGGATAAGGGCTGTAATTAGTCTAGGTGTAATTATCCCCAAATCCTCCATATTAAGGTTTTTCTTAGATTTCTTTTATGCATTTGAGGTATTTTAGTTATTCTATTGTTATCATATAGTTGATTTTAAATGAAAAAAAAATCTTTAATTCTAAATTTTAAATCTTAATGGTTGTTCTAAGTATCCCTAACAATTTATATCATTAAACATCTATAATCATATGTGACACACACACACATCACAAGTTTTGGCTCCATTTTGAAATATTCAAATTCAAAATTCATCCTATCACTCATATTTGGATGATATATAGATGCTAACATTTATGAATATTTAGCATTTTCCAAATAAAAGAAGTATTAAAAATTCGTTTGATTTATTGTATTTGTAAACTGTTTTTAAAATTAAAAAAATGAAGTTTAGACACAAAAGAAGATTAGTTATATAACAAGTACAGTCGTGAATGCTGACAGAAAGTAGACTAAGTAAATTTGGAGAGAGGACGGAGAAAAGAAAAGGGAGAGGAGAGTTGGAGAAAGAAAGGAGATCGTAACAATTAATGAAAAAGAGAGGAAGAAGAAGTAGAGTAAGAGAGAAAAAAATGAAATTCAATTTATTTATAAAAATGTCATTGATCCATTTCTAAAATTCTTCAAAACATGATTTGGCTGTTTTCGATTTTTTATTTTGAGAAACACAATTTTTAAAAATTATTTTCAAAAATTATAATACTCAAATAAATTTTCATCTAATTTTTAATTTAAAAAAACAAAAAACAATTTTGAAAACCTCTTCCAAGCACACTCGTATCTCAAACCTAAATCCTAAAAACACAGGAAAAAAAATCAAAAAATATGATTTGGAGTGATTTGGCAGAGTAATTACGGCTCATTTTACGCCAAAGTAATTGCAGCCTCCATTCCGAAAAAAGGGGCTGCTATTTGATCCAACAAATGGGTGGGACAAAGATGGGAGCAAATAGGGATCCTAAACAGTCCTACTCCGTCACTTTCCCCTTCCCCCTTCCCCAAATCTTCTTGCGGCGAAGTAGCACCCGATGTTCACCTGAGACGGTGCTCCTGTTTGCGTACACTTGTTGTTTCAAATTCGTTTACTCTGTTCGGTTATTTGCGAGCGCTAATGACGGTTTCTGATATCCTTTTCTTTCTCTTCCACTGATCAGGTATTTCGTCAATTGAAAGAGTAGGTTCGTATAATTCTGATGTTATTTGAATTCTTTATAGATTCCTCGATCTCTCTGTTCCCGCTGCACGGCAGCTTCTTTTTTTGTTCCAGCTTCGATCTCTCTGTTCCAGGCTTCCAGGCAGCACCATCTTCGATCTTCCTGCTTCCAGGCTTCGAGGCAGCACTCTCTTTGGTAAACTTCAAGTCTTCACTCTTGTTTTTTGGCTCTAATTTCTGCTGCCAGAACAGAAATTGGGTTCTGTCCTTTGTTTAATTTTAGTGAGCTGTGAGCCTTATTATGATGTCAAATATAAATGAAATTGGCTTCGATCCTTGTTAAGATCCGTCATCCCAAATTCATGGGGGTATAATATTTTATCGAAGTTTTCTTCTTCTAGGAATTCATTTAAATGTTCTGTACTAATTTCTCCTATGTCTGAGTCATCATCGTCAAATTCCTTAGCGGCTTGATAGTAAAGTCTGTAAGTCCTTTGCTATTTCTATAGGCCTGAGAGCGACTCCAGTGACGCTCTCCAAAAATTTCAGTGTCGCTAGTTGCTACTCTCAAGTGCCACTGCACTTGCTCTGAGCAGCTTCTGGTCCTTTGTTTAAAACTGAATTATTTTCTACAAATTTTCGTTAGTTCCATTCTAATCCTACTAGATCTTCTGCATTAAATGTAATTGGCTCAATCTTCTTTAATTCTTTATACATCTACTACCCATTATATCTACGAGTTCTTCTATTTTTAACTTATATTTTACTAGGCCACTGGTTGATTAGTTTAGCAGCATTACCAGGCATATTTTCTTTTCATATTATTTTTGTTTGATGCATTGAATTATTTAGTTTTTATATTACAATTACATAATACATATATTTGTCTTTTTTAAATAAAAATTGCACCTCGTTTCGGTCAGCCGTGGGCCTTGTGTGTTCCTCAGGCATTTGAAGGGTCTAGCGCCTTTTGCCTTTGACAACACTGATATATAATGAGGCTGGCTCAAGCTAATCTGTACAAATATCTGAAATTACTATTATTTTTTGGACTTTTTACTGAAGAAGTGAAGATTGGGGGAATATGAGAATTAGGGTGTTGCTTAATCCAACAAAAAGTATGATTTAAAAGAGAGTTGATGGACAAGATCCAATTCTTGGTTTTTCCAAACAATCAATAGAATGTCCTCTAGTTCAGCTCAAACGAAACCTGAACCGTAGTCTAATGTTATTACTTCATTGTTACTTCAATTTGGAAAGCAAGCCCGAATATCTGAGACTATTTTGATGATATGAGAAAGTATTTTTGGTACACAGTTGAATGGCAGGTGCTGCTCTCTTGTTGAAAGTATCTGTGTGAACTGTGGCTTTTGAACAGATTTTATTTGGAAACGCTCCACTCACATGTTTTCTATGGTTTTCGTGTTACAGGTCAAAGTTCTAGCATTCCTAATACATGATGGTTAATGCTACTAAAGGACTCTTCATTTCCTGGTATATATATTCGGAACATCTATTATTGGTATTTCCATATCAAATTTAATATTTCAGCTTTCCTGAATTTTGCTGCATATATATTATTAATGGAGGTAATTGCGTGATTCATGTTCCAAATCATTTCCATCCATTGAAGCTATGAAGATTCAATCATAGAAGAATATGAGAAAGTGCTACTGCTAATTTTGTTGAAAGAATATTCGACTTTGAGCTTTCAAAATACAGAATTATCTATTGAACTCTACATAATTTAATAATATATTTATTTAGGCATCCCAAGTGTTTGGCATTAAGGCTTTGATGTTTGAATATATCATCTTGGTGTTTCCTTCTATTTCAGCTTCTCTTTGAAAGACTAGAGGTTAGCTTCATCTGAGTTGGAGTAGAGTAGTTGTTTGGTGCAACATGTAGTGTTTCAACTCTTAGTCTAACTTATTAGGAGGGAATCTTCCTTCTTTGGAGGTCATGGGTTCCATTCCTACCATGTGGTTTAGCGGGCACGCAACTGTTGTGTTTGTACTTGTATATGGAATTACCATATGTTTGTCAGGCACACATGGTTTATAGGATATTGCGCGGGCGAATGGGTTTACCAAGTGCATGCCTGACGAGTATTGAATGCGGGTTTGCATGTCATAAAATTAATAGGTGAAACAAATACATATTTTCAATTAAGTAGATGTAGAGAATTCACAATCTGCTATTTCTGACTATGGTGATAAGTATACCATAGATGCGATAACTGAGAAGGTTTTTTTTATTTAAGCTATGTGTAGACAGGTCCCAAGCATTTTATAATCATGGTATCTTTTGTTAGCATGTGACTCTAGTCTTCTTTGTATTGCAGTGACATACCCATGACACAATTCATTATAAACCTGAATGCTTCTCTACCAGCTTCACAGAAGTTCATTATACACATCTTGGATAGCACTCATCTCTTTGTTCAACCCCAGGTGGCCGAAATGATTCGGAGTGCCATTTCAGAGTTTAGGGACCAAATTTCCTATGAGAAACCCGCTTAACCATATATATTTTTCCAGAACAGCTACGTGACAACGGTAGTCGCTTGACCTGAATGTTAGGTTTCGCAATGATATAAGCTAATGTATATCTGTACTTGTGTTCGAGCTTATATTTGTGTGTGTTCAAGTCGCTTGACCTGAATGTTAGGTTTCGCAATGATATAAGCAAATGTATCTCTGTACTTCTGTGTTCGAGCTTATATTTTTGTGTTTCATGAGAGCGAGTGTCCACCTACAATATGTAAGCTTTTGGATGGGTTCTTGGACCCTTGACCTTGATCAACGTCGGGTTGGGTGGCAGCATTATTATTATTGTTTTTTCCCATTTAGGTCCGCCATTAAATGGGAATTTTGGAGTTGAATTGTGTACTAATGTGAAAGACAATCGTTGATAGTTAGGCATCATAATTAATTTGCATTGTTTGGCTTGCTAATAAAAAAAACTAATGTTAATCTAAATTTAGTAAACTCCATTTCCATAATATCAAAGATTCAACTTTATCAAAAAAAATATTCATTTACTTTCAGGGGTTTACTTCATTTGTATTAATTCCCTCCGATGAATGAAACAATGCACACAAACACCACAAAAAAATAAAAGTAAATTAGTCAGACAAGCAACTCTCCATATAAATGATTCCAGTCTACATATCCAGCACAAAAATAGATTGTACAAAGATATCCCTTCACAACGTAAAATAAATGCTAAACGCTGACCTTTTCAAGGTCATAAAAATAGCATAAAATAGATTATCTTGACAACTCAATACGCCTCAAAACTTCAAAAGCTTGGTAACTCTTATCAATTTTCTTCACAGTTCTTGCACACTCAAGCCTACAAGCAAAACAAGTGAATAATTAGCTTGAAGTGAGGCCGAAAACTCGGTTGATTCCCTCCAGGTTATGAGTAATTTGAAAGCCAGACCACACGACAGCGAGTGTTAGCTCCAGAAAAGAAAAAAAACAACGATAATCAACCATCTGTTTCTATTACACTCCCAGACAATAACATATAGTTGACAGGAGTAGTGAATCTACCTGGAGGAAGAGATTGTTTCAACTTGTCAGCCTTTTCGGTGTCAAATACACACAGTGTGTACAAGTACCTGGAGCACCGAACCTTGAACTTAACAACATCCTTATTCCTCTTGATCTTCACAGAACGAGCATCCTTCCTCCTTGCTGTTAAGAGGAAATCCTTGATTTCATGGATTTGCTTCGGCTGTTTATCAGAACAATCAAAATTAACAAGCTAATAGTTAAAGTCTACCATCCAAAAAAAGTGGTCAAATGTCGATAAAAAGAAATCTCTCAGACTACCATTATAAAATCAGACATTAGTATCCCTGCAAATAAAAGTTCTTTTAAACTAAACTGAACACCAACAGGTACAGCAAATCCAAAGGCAATAATCCGTACATATCCTCTTCAATAAATAACAATTCAAGAATAGTTTAAAAAAGGGTGTGGCCAGCCAACCTGAGCAAACGCTAGGTAAGCATAGTCTGACCACAGAGTCTGAGTTATTTTTAACTTTGACTATCCCGTGTTCATTTCGAGGTTTTAAGAGTAGGATGAGAAGAATATCAAAATCATAAACCATAAGCATTAGTAACAGCGAAGCATTGACAAACTATAACTGAACCAGTATAAACATAGAGTTTGAATCCTAAATTCCTAGGTATCTCAAGTGAATAGATACACATCGTAGTAAGGCTACAAGTCCACTATGAGGGGCAACTAAAATTCTTCTATACGTCAGATTCTTTTGGGAGCAACAAAGAGGGCAATATTTCTCAAACATATTTAACCAATTTTACTTATATCATATCCTCCATGAATAGTCTCTAGCATTGATATCTATATCAACAATAGCACTGAGAAGATAATCCAACAAAGTAAATGTTCTTCCTCCAATGGCCCATGACATCATTTCTATCATTGATAACAATCAAAATTATGCATTTGTCTTAACCAGTGCAGAAATATCATTCAAACACTACAAGTAGAATTCGTTCTTCTCACTCAACTCTTCACATTAGATCTGCTATAGATAAGGAAAGAAACCCGAAATGAAAATACAATCGTTTGATTTCCCATTACTTCCCAGGTTTTCCTGGAATTTCTAAGAACTAAGCATAACATCCGTTTCGACAGAAAAGACGAAAAAGAAAAACTATCAACAAAAGAAAAGAAAAGAAAAAATGGCCCGGAATCGAAGCTTAAAGTTACCATCTTTCAGATCTTCTTCTGCTACAAAGGAGGCCTGAGGTTAGGAGAGGACTGCTGGTGCTTCGACTCAGTTCGATTGTATAAAGGCATGCCTGTAAAAAATTAAAACCCTAGTTTAGATTTTGTTCTGAACTTCCGATCTTGCCCCTATTTTTTCTACAAAACCACCCAACTCTATTTTTCTACATTCAACGATCGAAGTAATCCCATGCTAATTCGTTACTATAGGACAGAAAACATCCGATTCTTGCTCTCAAACCCCTTTTTGGCTTTTTTCCAGTATAATAAAAAAGAATTAACACCTCGCTCTCAGCCTCTGATTGCTCTCTCACTTAGTGCAAACCTTCATCAGCCTTCGCTAAGGTTTTTTCTCCTTTTCCTCATTCAATATGCGTATCGAATACAATTTTTTCTCTCAATTGTGAGTTTTGATGTTGTTTGGTGATCGGCGTGTGTTTATGTTGTACAGTTGTGGGAGCAAGCATTATGCCGGGCTGAAGCTTCAATCTCAAGGTCCAGTACTCTCTCTTTTGGTGGAATTTTCTTAAAAATGTTTTCTTTGATATGTTGCTAATTTATCTTTCTCTCTTAGTTCCATTTGCAAGTGCTAGACCTAATTTGACTGCGGAATTATTTAAACGGGTTCATAAGAGCATCCATTTCAGGTAAAGGGATTAGTTTAGTGTGCGATTTCTTGTTTCGATGCATACGAGTTGACAAATAATTGATGTTATAGTAGAACCGAATCTGTTAGAAGTTACAAATTTTTATCTGGGAGTTTTATTATTCTGTTAAAATTTCTAGCGTGGGAAATAGTTCATGATATACAGGTTTCTGTTTCATGATTGATTAATGCGAATTTAGAATTCTACACAAGGCTTCTGATCGCCTAAGCCATGGCTTCTGATCGCTTAAGCACTTAAGATTAAATCATGAAGAGCCTGAAGAATCCTTCGGTCAAGTTACCGAAGTCTTTATTTTTTGGAAACTAGAAAATACATAATCAAAGCCATTACGATTAAAAATGATATGAAGCTATTTGGCTTGCAAATTAGCCTCGTACATGATATATTTCTACATCTGCAGGGATCGCAAACCTAACGCGATGCGAATTACAATGATGCCAATAGTGACACCACAAGTCCCATATAGGACATCTGGTGAGGGTACTTGGCAATGGGTTGATCGGTGGAATGCCCTTGTAAGTTATAATACTAGTTTTATGGAAAATTCTTGATCAAGCTTTGTTATTAGTAATTTTTTTTGGACTTGCTTAGTTACAGGCTTGATGTATTGACATGGATATAGTGCCTATCTGAGTTTCGGTTCTCATATTCCATTGCCAACGAAAGGGATACCCTTGTGTAACTTGTTTGGAAAATTATTTGAATTCCTCTTTTATGTGTCTCTTAAAAATTTCCTTTGCTTATTGCTGAAATTTTATTATTGCTTGGTTTTTGTGATAGTTCCTAAATCTGTTCCAAAACCTCCATTGTGGAACAGGCCAAAAGACATACTTTCTTTTTGTTCTGTTCTTTTCACGAAAAGTCACTTCAGACATTCTTTTGATGTTGGTCTGGGTATGGATGCCCAAGTGTACAAAATAAAGTAGCAGAACCTGACTAGGAAGTTCTTGTTTCCTTGATGAAGCATAGGGAGTCCTGATACCCAACCATTTTGTGCTTCCCAGATATTCCTCTTTTGTATTTTGTGTTAATCTATTATTAGTCTATATACTATTATTCTATGTGTATATTCTCCTATAGGTGTGCCTATAGTACGCCATGCTGTAACCGTTATTGTTAATAAAGAAGTATGTTGGTGTGTTATTGAAAACACAGAAAACATACATTACAACCCTAGCCTCTTCTTCTCTTTTCTAAATTACATGGTATCGGAGCGCTGACAGCCGCCGCTGCTGCCTCCACCTCGTCTTCTCCAGTGTCTTTTCCAGGCAAACAAAACAGCCTTCTTACTTCTCCTTCTTCTGGTTCCTTTGTTCTTCCCCGGAGCATTTTCTTTCACTCCTCAACTCCTCGGGTGAGGAGACCACCACTGGTGATGGTGGATGACTTGGTCTCCGGTGACTTCCGATCTGGTTGATGGCTTCCGATCTCCCTTCTGGTGGTTTCTGATCTGGTCTTGGCTTCCGATCTCCTCTCTGGCAATTTCCGATCTGGTTCCAGGTGTTTTCGATCTGACTTTTCTGGTTCCCGATCTCCTGTAGCTTCCGATCTCCTCTGGCGCTTCTGTCTGTGATGTTTGGCCATGATTATGCTGATCTTTGGTCAAGATTGTGACCACCTGTACTGATTTCGGACACATCTGTGAGGTCCGATCCTCTGTTCCTGCATTTACAGCTACTGGTCCTTCGGGTTTATTTATTTTGAGGCTGCTGGTTCTTCAATGTTTATTTGGGTATGAGTTCTATTGAATCTGGATCGGACCACTTCTACTGAATCTCTTTTTTGTGTTGGTATTTGTAATCTGCACTATGTCATCCCAGCTTGATACTCCCGTATCTAGTAGTACTGCTGGAACTCCCACTCTTGCGGGTGGCCAACGTACAGAGGTGTTTACCTCATCAATTCGACTAGTTGACGAGAAGCTTGATGGTATTACAGCCTATTCCTTATGGCAGAAAAATGTGTTAAAAGCTCTTCAGGGCATGGGATTGGATGGACACTTATGTGATGATCCTCCATCTACAACTGATGCTGAATATAAAAGTTGGGTGATGCGCGATGCTAGAATTTTCAGTCAGCTTATGAATTCTATGGACCGTTCTGTGAAAATGTTGTTTTCTAGTGCAGATACAGTGAAAGAATTATGGACTGCACTTGAAGATACTTATTCTTCATCACAAGATTTATCTCGATTATATGATGTCATGAATGGTTTATTTCGGTCCAAGCAAGGTGATAAAACTCTACAAGAACATTTTGCTACATTTAAGAGTATGGCTGATGAATTTGCTCGCTTGTTTCCATTCACAAGTAATGTGAGCAAATTTAATGAGCAACGTATGCAGATTGTTGTGGTATGCTTCCTTGCCAGTTTGCATCCTGATTTGGAAAATGCCCGCTCTCAAATTTTATCTGGGCATGAGATTCCAAGTTTATCTGACACTTTTCGCCGGCTGAGTCGTTCTATACGACGCGATGATCTACCTAGTGCTCCTTCTACTAGCAGTGATCACTCGGCAT
This sequence comes from Euonymus europaeus, assembly GCA_963580455.1. Classification (NCBI taxonomy): domain Eukaryota; kingdom Viridiplantae; phylum Streptophyta; class Magnoliopsida; order Celastrales; family Celastraceae; genus Euonymus; species Euonymus europaeus. Next base: position 5,901,217 of record OY756957.1, on the reverse strand, counting down.
TTATAGCATTTCGAGGTGGTGGTCGTCGTGGTCGCAATATTGGTGACCGTGAGTCACGCACTTGTCATCATTGTGGAGAGATTGGCCATATTCGTCCTCAATGTTGGAAACTACATGGTAAACCGGTTGCCATTGCAGCAGTATCTGAGTCTAGTACTCCTGGCCGACATGTTGTGGAGATGACAGCTGAGGAATTTGCCCGTTATACTCAGCACCAAATTGGAAGTTCACTTGATTCCGCTGCTACAGGTAATTCCAATGCTTGCTTGGCCACAAACCGCACCTGGGTTCTTGACTCAGGCTCCACACATCATTTGACTAATGCTTCAGGTATGCTCTCTGATTATTTAGTAACTCCTGATCATCAAGGAATTACTGTTGCTAATGGGTCTAAATTGGCGGTACTTGGTTGTGGTTCTGCTCAATTATCCTCCTCCTTAAATCTTCGTAATGTTCTTCATACACCCCACAATCCTTTTAATTTGTTGTCTATTGGTCAAGTTATTAAGGATTTGCACTGTTCAGTAACCTTTTTTCCTACCTCTTGTGTCTTTCAGAATCTTACGACGAGGACGACTATCAGTAGAGGTCACTTGGCTAATGGACTATATGTGTTGGATGAGTATACTCCAACCACGTGTGCTGCCATGGATACCCTTCCCATGACTATCCATTCTCGTTTGGGACACCCACCTTTATCTACTTTACAACGTTTGTTTCCTGTTTTCCGTTCTTTCAATAAGTTATCTTGTGAGTCTTGTCATTTTGCTAAGGATACTCGTGTAAGTTATCCTCTTCGTTTGAATATTCGAGCTTCTACTCCTTTTGCACTAGTTCATTCAGATATTTGGGGTCCGTGTCCGGTAACTTCTGTTTTGGGCTTTCGCTATTATGTGACATTTATTGATGATTTCTCTCGTGTCACTTATATTTATATGATGCGTTCTCGTTCTGAGTTGTTATCTCTTTTCCAAACCTTTGTGTTAGAAGTTCAAAATCAATTTCATACACAGGTTCAAGTTCTTCGCAGTGATAATGGTGGTGAATATTTGTCTCAATCTATGATTACTTATCTTCGCCAACAGGGCATACTTCATCAAACTTCTTGTTCATATACACCTCAGCAAAATGGTGTGGCCGAGCGTAAGCATCGTCACCTCTTAGATACTGCTCGTGCTTTATTGTTTCAAATGCAGGTTCCTAAGTCATTTTGGAGTGAGGCTTTGTTGACTGCTTGCTATCTTATCAACCGATTACCTTCTTCGATTCTCGAGGGTAAGGTTCCTCTCTCTGTATTGTCCCCGCACCTGAGTCTTTTTCCTTTACCTTTACGTGTTTTTGGGTGTACTGCTTATGTTCGGGATGTCCGTCCTTCCAAAACTAAATTGGATGCTCGTACATTACGTTGTCTATTTCTCGGATACTCTAAAACTCAAAAGGGCTATCGTTGTTTTTCTCCCCAGTTACACCGTTTCATTGTGTCTTCTGATGTTTCCTTTGAAGAATCTCTTCCTTTTCCGTCTTCTTCGTTTCCCGATCATCGTGTCTCTTCACCTGATTTGGTCTCTCGTGATGATAATTTTTTGGTATATCATGTTACTACTAACCCTTCTCCAGCATCCATGGACACACCTCCTACATCGATAGTTCCTATGCCAGAGGTCTCTACCGAACCAGTCACCTCGTCTATTGATCAAGTAAGTACACTCTCACCCTCAAATATTCCTGTAGCTACCCGTCGTCCTTATCGTTCTTGCAGGGATCATCCTCTATACACCACATCTTTTCATGGTCTTTCTGTCTCTCTGCAAGCTTCGATTTCCACTATTGATGATCATGCTATTCCGCGCACGGTTTCTGATGCTCTTGCTCATCCTGGGTGGTGTCATACTATGCATGATGAGATGACTGCTCTTGAGCAGAATGGCACTTGGGATTTGGTTTCTCTACCTCCTTCCAAAAAGGCCATTGGCTGCAAATGGGTGTACACTGTCAAACTGCATCCTGATGGTACTCTGGCCCGCTTAAAAGCTCGTCTTGTTGCTAAAGGCTATGCTCAGACTTATGGTCTTGATTATTTTGAGACTTTTTCTCCGGTTGCCAAAATGGCCTCGGTTCGTCTCTTTTTATCTTTGGCCGTCAACCGCCAATGGCCCCTGTATCAGCTTGATGTCAAGAATGCTTTCCTTCATGGTGATTTAGATGAAGAAGTGTACATGGCGCAACCTCCCGGTTTTGTTACTCCGGGGGGGACTGCCAAAGTATGTCGGTTACGCCGTTCTTTATATGGTCTCAAACAATCTCCTCGAGCTTGGTTTGGACGTTTTAGTACTGTTGTCATGGCCTTTGGTCTGCACCAATCTGAGAAAGATCATACAGTGTTTCATCGACGTACCTCTGATGGTTGCATTCTTTTGGTAGTATATGTGGATGATATTGTCATTACTGGTGATGATACTGTGGGTATATCTGCTCTCAAACAGTTTCTTCAATCCAAATTCCAGACTGAAGACTTAGGGATCCTAAAATATTTCTTGGGTATTGAAGTGGCTCGTTGTAAGAAAGGAATATTCATTTCACAGAGGAAATATGTTTTGGACTTGTTACAGGATGCCGGTCTCTTTCATGCAAAAGGAGCTGACTCTCCCATGGACCCCAGTGTGAAGTTAACACCGGATGATGGTGATTTGTTGTGGAGGAGAGTTGACCCCTTGTGTCTAAGAATTTGGTGAATTTAAACAGTGATGACTTGCAGTGGATGACCTTTATTGGCGTTATTACAAACATTATTACCTCTTCTTTTTTTTGGGGCATGCATCGTGTTGGGTGAAAGTGCGGTCTGTTTGAAGTCGCTATGCATAATTGGGATAAATCTCATGACATTAGAGTTAAATTCTTTTTATTTTTATTATTATTATTTCTAGTTCAGTGGAAGAGTATTTTTTCTATTTTCTTTAAAATTAATGTGTAACTGAATGTGCAATACCAAGATGGCTCAAATTTTGATACTCCACTTCACAATTTTTTTGTATGACTATGAATCTAAAGGGAAGTCGTATGGCCATGCCACTTTCAAGGATTGCCCTGCAAGCCCCAGCCGGTGCTGCTCGTGGTCAGGTATGACTGCGTGTAATGTAATCTCACCTTGAGATGATGTAAAGGATGCTTTTATCGTTCATTCACAACCATATTAATTATCATGGATCTATGACATTCCTGGAACAGGCTGATGACATTCGTAACGAAGCAGTTGAGCTTCTTAGAATCAGAAATCATCTTTACAATGAGTTGGCAAAGAACACAAGTCAGCTTGTTGAGAAGGTTGGTTTGCTCTGGCTCTGCTTCCTTTCATGTGTTTCTTTAATCGCCTGACTGGTTTATTTGTTGAAGTAAGTGACATTGTTAATTTGAGGATGCAGATTTACAAGGATTTAAGCAGGATGAAACGCTTTAATGCCGGGGAGGCCCTTGAGTATGGTCTCATTGATCGTATAGTGAGGTCACCTAAAATTGATGCTCCACCCAAAGATACAGGAACTGGTCTTGGTTAGTTCAGTTCAGTTTTTGTGCCATTTTACAGTGCTGTTAAAGTTCGTTTTTGTTTTTGTACATTGAGTTAATAACCTGTTGGGAATTTTTGAATGGGAGTCTGCATTCCAACAGGCAACAGCAAGATTACTATACCACTTTACATTGATTAAGATTTTGAATATGAATATGACATAAATTAGGGACATGCCTGCTGTCTAACAATATAGATCTGGAAGCAATGGCTGGGAACGCTGCCTGGGGTCTGGAGGCAGCGACCCATTTGACAAGAACATGCCTGCTAATTTTCGAAAAATGTAAAATTCCTGAGCCAGTCATTTAAAAGTGGAAGCATGAAACCACAAACACGTTTTTAAATCAGTTCATTTGAAAGTACTACCATTGCTTCAAATGAAGCAGGTATAAGCAGAAGAGAGCGGGTTGTTGAAACAGAACACATTTTCATATCAGAATTCATCATTCACGATAAAGGAAACCACGGATTTGAATAATACATGAAAGAGACTACATGACACAACAACAGCAAATGGCTTCCTGATATCCTAACCAACTAAAATCCTATGTATCGCTACAGAAGAAATGTAGTCTCTGGATAAATCACACACGCAAGAAGGGAGTTTGGTCGCCGATTTCGTCACTGTCAACCCTCTTAACTCACAGTAAGATGACAATCTTTTAAGTCAAAACTCCCGATGCATTAATGTCAGTCGGTTTATTCCTTGAATCTGATGGCAAAGAAGACCAATTGTCTCCCTGGAATGGAGATGGTGAGACGTTCGATCTTGGATCAGCACTGGAGATGGGAACAGCAGCAGTGGGTGTAGCAGTTGATATGAAGTCTAGTTTCGGTTTCTTTGGCTTTTGCTCATGCTGGTTCCCAGCCAGAAAACTGCCAATCACCACCTGTGCCATATGCACGGAAGGAGAAATATCAGAATCCCCGTCCCACTCTATTTCTAAGGACCGAACTGTAACATATATCATATCATAAACCAGGTATCATAAACCAGGTCTTTGGACAAGTCATGCATGAAAATAAATGATAGGCTAGAATGGCAGAACCTGCACAGGACTAGCAGCAACAAGCAAACCAGCAACTCCACCTCCGACAACGCGTCCATCTGGACTTGCCAATGAAACACTCATGCCACCAGTTCTGCTCCTTGTTCCATCGGTTTCATTGGGCATAAATGAGCCGGACAGAGAGAGGATCTCAAAACGACCCTGATTGGAAGTCAAATGGCATATATTAAATGACTGCGTACATTCAAAAACTGAATAAAGTGGCAAATGCAAAAGAAAAAAAAATTGACCAAAGGACTAGCATGGTAAATTCAACAGTGAATGGATCAGTAGGGAGTACAACAGCAGAAACCTTCAATGAACACACAAGAAAAAGGGCAGAAAAGGGTCAGTTTGGCAACCTTAGTTAACATGCTTCTATTTCATTTTCAGGAAAGACAGTGCAAAGCAAAATTAAGCGGATGTCAAACCAATCCTAAGACAATTTTTTCCAATGCAATCGAGCATAAACCAACATGTTTTAACTCCATCATGGTGACATTACAATTTCAGGAGCTTCAAGTTGAGGAAAACTAGAAATTAACAGTGCAAAATGTAAATAGTGTCATCAGTCAAAAGCATAAAATACCCGAGTGGCAATGAATCTGAACAATAGAAGAAGAAACATACATACAGGCTCATATCCATCAGCCACATCACAGCTAGAATTACTCGGCAAGACACCTGAAGGTTGATTGCACCATAATATGATAAAATTTTCAACGCTGAAAATTCTACTAAGAATGTTATTTAATTTCTCACTCAAATGATAGATTAGATGCACATAAATGTAGACTTCTAAGTTCTAACTCAATTAAGTACTTTCATAATAGCCCAAGGATGCTTCTGAAAGGAATAATTAAAACTACAACTTACTTGACTATAAAAAAAAACTGATGATAAAATTTATGATTGAAATTCAGTAAATCAATGATTTCTTTTGAGGTGAAAGCAAGAAACCCAATAATTTTGAACCCTACGAGTTGATATTTTATTTATATTATAAAGCATATAGACTTTCCAAATAGAGCAGTAATCTGCATCATTACGTCCTCAAGAACGGGTATGAAAAAAAACATAAGAAGAAAAAGTTTGTGAGTGCCATCACGGATCATTGAAGACAACGTAGTAGGAAGAGAGTGAAAAATGCAAAACCAACAAATAGATACCACACATCACAAACTGGGTTTGATTTACTCACTGTGTATTGTTCCCAAACAAAAATCTACATAATGTCTAAGCAAAAAAGTTCTAAATAAATAATGAAGAATTCATTGGGAACAACAGCTACACACTTAACATGATCCAGAAAACTGCATACAAAAGACAAGATACTTCACCAAAGCAATCACAACTCAGCCATGGTTAAACAATTTTTTTTCCAAGTAAGGATGATATGAATCACCTCATATGTCAATGTACCCCCAGAAGAATCAGGCTGACGAAGTGTAACGCTGGAAATCACACCATTTGCAGAGAGAACACATATAGCCCGAGGCCCTTGCTGAGAAAATGATATGATCTTCATAGTAACATCCTAAAACCACCAGGACAGATGTGGTTTTTATCATTAAGCCACCCAAATACTATGAAGTACTTGTGAAAATATAGATGGAGAAACGTCGAGTTGTTTTATTCTTTTCACTCTTCTTCAACCTACCTAATTTCCCAGTACATTAAGAGGACTACACTCCCATTTTGAGAATTTTATTTTATTTTATTTTATTTTATTTTTTGCAAAAAGCTGCATCCATTTTATTAATCTTTTTTTGGGAGAAGGAAACTCATCTCAATCACTCTCTAATATAAAAAGTATGAGGTTAGATTATACCTCACAAGATAGTGTTTTGTGCCAGCAAGAATGGCCTAAATTCAAATGGATGCAGGCCATATAAATACATACCTCCCCAGAATTAACTGTGATGATGTGGGGTGTGAAATTTGCACCAACAGAGCAAGCAACCCATTCTCCTACAATAACAAATACAGCAAGATGAAAAGTTACCTACAGAACATTGTTGATTATATCATCATGGCATTTATTACGAGACAACAAAGACTCCTTCACAAAATGAAAAATAACCTTTTCCCATATGAGGTGCAAATAAATGGTAAAAGAATCCAGCGATGCTGATTAGTCTAAAATCTAGTAACTGCTATTTGTAATTACATTCAAAAAGAAATTTGTTGATACATGTTAGTCGTCGAGGGCCTTCAACCCTGCTCCTTGGGCAGGGATGGTAAGCATCCGGCCACTCAACCATCGGGCAGGCCTTAGTTACATGTAAATACTTACTAGACAAAAGACCTCAATAAATTTCTGATTTTTATGATGGGGCCTAAATCACGTCTAATTTAAAATAAAAGGTAACACAATGAGTCATAAAAGGGAACAAAATTGAGTAAGGAAGGACTCCACTATTTACAACACAACTTTGTAAACAGTGTCATAAAGCGAAGGCAATAAATTCACCAAAATCATCTTAAACATCGCTAATGGGAGTGCTTAATAAAATCAAACTGAGCATATCATATCCATTGATGTCCTAATAATCATTCAAAATCAAATAAACATAAGAGGCAGAGGTCGAAAGACTTGCAGCATGGCTGATAAGATGTATCCTACTATCAGTGGCTAAGGCTGCCTGGTGATTAGTGTAGGGTTCCAAGTTCAAACACGTCGGTGACTCGGTTCTATTCCATAGAATGATAACACTACCGTGTAAAAGAGAAATTTGAACTTGAAAAGAATACTAGTGACAGTTACTCGTAAAGCTTGGCAAAACGAAAAGTCTATGATGCCCCTAGCCGCTCTCAAATTTTCTAGGCCATGAACATTAATGACAATAAAAATTGTTCTTGTTATGATCATTAGTTTCTTCAAAAGTTTTCCTTATCAGTAAATAATGTCAAGCGAAAGCCAATCCCCCTGAAGTTATTATACGCTGCATGTCGGCTCCAAATAATGATGAAATTAGACAAATATAACATGCAGAATGAGCATAGAACCCAACTATTTTCTTGGTGAAATGTATGGAAAGTAACAATGACAAGTTTCTCCATTTTCACACGGGACTCTCAAAGCCAGTGCATTTATATAAAGCAATGAGGTTTACCCTTGTGCTTGTAAGCTTAACAGCTATACTTAAGATAGAATCATAGAAACCACGCCAACCATCCAAAAGGAGAGCTGATAAGGATAAGTCAAAGCTAATCTCCCATCGACACCCAGTTGGCAGAAAGTATCATCACACCACGTTGGAACTTCCATAAGACCAAAACTGACATCACAAACCCAACAACTATGTACCCAATAGTATACTCGAGCCAAATCTTATCTTCCCCTATTTTCGCTGCATACAGTCAGCATCTGGATGACAGCGTTTTTTGGTCCAAATCTATTCACCAACACCTGCAGACTTTTAGGAGGTACGTGGAAATGGTTTCTCACTTTCTCCCATGATTCTCTTAACCACCATAACAACAAGATTCTATCTTTACCAATACGAACACCCCAAAACACACACATATATAGCTCAACAGAAGCATCCAATCAGGACCGTGTATATCAACCCGGAAATAGACACTATACATACCGTACCAAGAAGCAAACTTTTCAAAATCGGATAGAAATCAAAAGGGTATAGATACAAAAAGCTTGCAAGTCATTACCTAGATTCTCCATTTCATATTTTGGCTTGCTAACGGAATTAGCTGGCTTAACCTTCTGACGCTTCTCTGTGGAGAAATCAATAACGGGACACGGTGCTGCAGAAGATATCGGCTTCGGAGAGAGGGGCAACGTGGCCGAGCCATCGGGTCCATATTTCCTGGGTCTGCCTCTCTTCTTCTTCACAGGCATCGCCGGCGCTGCCGCATTAGGCGGCGGCGGCTGTGGAGGGGCCGCGGACTGTGGCTGAGCGGATCCAGGGGACGGGTTAGGGTTTTCAGACCTTTGAGCCACATGGAAGTCCGATGGAACATCAGATCCCACAACTGTAACCCCACCACTGCTACTTACAGCTTCCCTTGCTGTTGCTGGTTCCATCCTTAAACCCTAAAAATGTTTTTTTTTTTTAATTCTTAAATTATTTCCAGAAAATATCTAAAAATTCATTTGGATTTTAAGCTGTAATCACCAATCGTGCACATATTTTTTAGATTAAAATCCTAAAATTGAATTTTGAAGAAAGAAAACTTTAAATAAAACCCAGAAGCCAAAAAAAAGTACAAAAAAAAAATAGAGTCACTAAAGAGCTTGAAGAGAAGCTAGTTTACCAAGAAATTTTGTTCTTCAAATCTGGGATTTTGTGCTTAATTTCAGATTAGCAGAGACTAAAAAACTAAGATGAAAGGATCATTTTTATTTTCAAAAAAAAAAAAAAAGTGGAAGGATAAAAATTAGGTTTTCAATATTTTGGAAAGATTTTGAAAGGAAAGATTGAATGAATTTTGTGGGAAAATGGTGGAAGATAAATAGAATGCTTTTGTTTTCTCTTTTTCTGGTTTATCACCTAAAATTGGACTCCTTTCCTAAATCCTAAGTATGTCCGAATTATTAATATTTAATTTGACATTTATCAATATAATATAATGAATATTGAATTATAGACGTTTACAACTATTTTGTAATTAAAATATTAATATTTCTTGCTTTGATTGGAATCCGGTGATGAAAGAAAATTAAATAATGTTGAGTGGGTAGTTGATTTCATTTCTATTTTTTAATTCTCTCTTTTTATATTTTTTTAGAGAAAAGCTTGGGCTTGTTATCATGGGTATCATTATTTTTTTATTTATGATTGTAAATAATATTTAGCTTGCAAAAACAGGAAGAATTTGTCTCTTATATATATAGTGCAGGTTGCCAAGGAGATAAGAAATTGTTCATAAAAAGAGCTCGAAAAATGACACTTTTGTAAAGAGGTTTGGTAAACAATTTATTGATCATAAACAACCGGTGCTTAGTTGAATAGTGTCTTCCCATTTGGGATTTGAATCTCGTGGGTAACATAGATGAGTGTGTTGTTTACATGTGCGTTTAATGCAAAATCGTGTTTATATGATTCACACTCTCCCGATATGTAAACTTCGAACCCCGATTTATCTCAAAAAAGTTCTAATCTTTAAGAATATATTTGAAATAATCTTCTTTTGAACATCACAAAAATTGTCTCAATCGGAGCTTAAAACAAATTTCTATCTTGCAAATCTTCATTTTGCTTAAAATCCCAACAAAGCTTTCTCAATCCTAACTCATGGATTGCTCAATAGAGAATACGCGTGCAAATCTTCTTCGACGAGTATTTAATAATGGGCATAATTTGAATAAGCTTTCGAAAAACTCAAGATATCATTAGATGATGGGCTCTAGCTTCCCCACTTCTCATGCGCCAAAATAGGCGAATAGTTTAGGAAGTTCATTCTCAAAAGACGATTCACGACGTACTTTACTTTGAGATTTTATTTTTCATGCTATATGAAAGAAATTCAATGCGAAAAGTAACTGTATTTGAGACGGTAATCGTCGGTTACACCTATGTGTTTTCACTTAGGTTTTACGCTGGAATGTTGTATTCCCATTGATTTTGGAGCTCCATGTGTTTCATGGACACCCTATATCACATTTGGCTTGACATTTGAACCTCTCATTTATAACAAGCTGAATCTAGAAGCCTCCTTAAACAACATAACTTCTAATAGCCATCTTGAAGTCTTGCAGACTAGTGAACTCCATACCAAGTTGGAATACAAACTCCTCAGCAGAAACCTTAGGATCATATTTTGGATTACCAATTGATTGCTTCCTCACTTCCTCGCCACTATCTTCTTCGTACAACAGTAGGTCTTCATTGTCTGAATTGTACATTAATAAATCTACACCCAAAACTGAAAACCCCCAAACCAATTGCATAAATCATTGATACAAAACCCTAACCCGAAATATAACTTCTTATAAAAAATGTCATAACACCCACATCACAGAACATGTATTACAAAATAGAAGAAGAACAATTTGTTCCAACCATATTGAAAGTCATCAGACCTTAACCAAACCATATGCACTTAGAAAATCAAACAAAACTTATTCAAAATAGACCTAAGGTGTAAACCCTATCCTATATCAGCGATCTACATCCAATATGAACCCCAACCAAGACACCCGAATAGCAACTCACATATATCATGTTCATACCTTTGAACGAAGTCTCGAAAAAAAAAGTGAAGTCAATAGGCTAACACGGAGTTTTGGAAAGGCCAGATGATCGACTGAATTGTCAAGGGAGAAGACCACAACAACGACAATCACAACGAGATCAAGAGAGGTTCTCTACACTCAAAGAACTCATAGAAGAAGGTGGATGAGTTTTTACTTGAGAACCGCAAGATATTTGTGGAGTTTCTTGTAGAATCCAACACAAATAATTTCCACATTTTTAGCCATCTATTTTTATAAACGGAGTGATGCCATGTAAACATAATAAACAGTTTGAGTTAATGGTCAACGTGCCAACTAGGCATGTTGACTGCTCCAAAGTTTGCAAATCTACCCGAGTTGGCAAACTAGTACAAAAAATAAAACTTTGAGTCAGTCATGTGTAACGTTCTATCTTTCAATTATCTAATTGGAAAATACTCGATATTTTAGTGGTTAAAAGTTTAATTACCCTGTAAACATAATAAACGGCCAAGTTAACGGTCAACGTGTCACCTGTGTATGTTGACTACCCCAAAGTTTGAAAATCTGCCCAAGTTGTCAAACTAGTACAAACAAAATTTTGGGTCATTCTTATGTAACAGTTTATCTTTCAATATCAAATTGAAAAATACTCAATCTTTATGTGGTCAAAAATTTAGTTACCCCAAACTAATAAGAAGCAGCGTTAAAGATAACATGATAGAAAAATATATTTAAGTTTTTTCTCCTAAATATATTTAATTTCCTATGGTATAAAAATAATCATGTACTTATTAGATTACAAGTTTATTTTTAGGGACTTATTGTTAATTATCTCTAATCATAAAAGAAATAATAATAATAAATTTCAAGTGCCACTATAATCATTATCGTTTACATTGATTGAATTCTAGTAGTAAAATTAACCTGCACAATCAACAAGATTCAAATACACACAGATTTGCTCTTAGACGGACTGATGTTACGGACTTCTATTTGTGGCCATCCAATCATATCAATGGCCCATATCTGAAGAGTAAAGTCTTAACACCCATCGAGACTGTGCTTCTTCTCCCTCCACACGACCCAGCTTCTTCTCCTCCCTCTGATTTCGACACCCATCTGAGAACCCTCTCTTCTTAGCGCGACCCACAACATACTTGGCAGCAGCCCTTCTTCTCCTCCCTCTGATTTCGACACCCATCCGAGAACCCTCTCTTACTAGTGCAACCCACCTACGACATACCTGGCGGCAACCCTTCTCGACAGTTCAATTGAAGACTCTAGAGGAATAAAGTCTATTACATTTAATACTTATTTTACGACTGAGCACTTTTTATATAAGAGTTCTGATGATGTAAGTTATTTGGTGATGTAAGTTATTTTTCTTTTAATTCATATTTAATATTATTAGTCAAGGTCCCAAAAATTTGGGTTTGAGTCGAATAACATAGGGGGTGTTTACTACGAGATAGTTATGTCCAAATTCGGATTGATTTAGATTTTCTGACAAATACATGAATAGTAATTCAATTTGAGTTAGGGTTCGAACAATTAAATCGAACAGGATGTTTGTATTTGGATCCAAATTTGATTTTAAATCGGACAATTTTTGTGTGTTTGGATTCGGATTTCAAACATAAAACTTATGTACAAACTTGGTTTAATCCGGGTCAGACATAATTTTGTCACCCCTAATTATTAGCATGAAAAGAAATTCAAATCTCATTTTGTTCATGTCATTAAAAGCATATTACATTTTTTCATGTGAGAGCCCACGCTATATAGAGAAAGCTATCATCATTATCATTAAAGTTTTTATCCCAACATTTTTTTTGGGTCGACTACAAAGAGTTTATGAGAAAATAAATGGGAGTCCACTATTTTATTTTCTTCCTTTATTTCTATCTAAAATCATACATTAATTAACTTCTATTTACTTTTATTATTTTAAGTCACGTCTTTTTTTTAAAAAAAAATCACGTCTTTTTAAATTTTCCTCTCTACTTAATACTCTCTCATATACAAATAAAACAAATTACATAGACTTGTACCTTTTATTTTTTTTAATGACTTTTTTTCTTATTCGCCAATGCCTTGTGTCGCATTATATAAATTTTAACGTTATCTATTTTTAAGTACTGTATATTTATATATTTATTTTTATAGCCTTTTCCATTTTTGTTAATTATTTAATCTTTTTTCTCATTAATTATTCACTTTTTTTTATTTGAATAATTACAACACACATAGTACAAAGACGGAACACACATATATATAAAACCGGTAAGTCTATATAGACATGGAATCCCATATATACTACACACACATCCAACTACCGATGTGGTATTTCTACATAAGCTACCCAGCACGAATACAGACGTAAACACCTGACAGACATACACACACCTAAGAGAAAATAAGACTCGGCCTTTTTTTCATTTGAATAATTACAACACACACGTAGTACAGAGACGGAACACACCTCTATATAAAACCGGTAATTCTATATAGACATGGAATCTCATGTGTGTAGTATATATGGGATTTCATGTCATTAATTATTCACTATACCCAAATTAAAAAGACTTTTTATTAATGAAAAACCAAAGAGTGCAAGGATTACAAATCATAGAACTGTAATTCAAAAAAAAAGATGATAGATTTTTTAAAATCCTTTATTATTTTGGACCACAGACATTGACAAAGAAAAAAACAGAGTTATTGAAGGGTAAAATATTAATTAAAAGCAAACGAATAATTTGATTTATAATAATTAATATATAGTGTCAGATGAATTGCCAAAAACTATAAAATATATTAAAGAAACTTCACATCAAGATAAGAACAACTAGTTCTTGAAATTTTTTTATGCATTTGAATAAATAAATAAAATGGCGATGAGGTCGATGTACATTACCCTCCACAACTTAATTTTTTATTTATTTATTATATGCATATTTATTAAATTAATTTATTTTTTGGGCAGTAGGGCTGAGACAACTTGACTAATGAAAAGCTATTATAAACTCTAATTTAAATATTTATACAAAAAATTAAATGTTTCAAATGAATAATAAAAGACAAATTGAAAAGTCAAGTGGTGATAATATTGCATGTCAATTTCAAGAAGTGGAATCTTATGGAAATGGAGTTTGAAAGTTTTATATAATATTTTTCCAATTAATTAATTAATATTGTTTAGCTAAAACTTCATTATTGCGATGAGCATGTGCACCTATCTTTAATGCTTGCTTTTGGATAGTTAAGTAATAAGGATGGTTTATAAGATGATAGAACTTGGTTTAAAGGTGAGAGAGTTAAGTGCGGGCAAAAAGAGTGATAAAATTTTCCCTCAAATAATTCTCAAATTCGGAATTTTATAACTTTCGATTTTGGAAATTGGCGAGATGAGGGTGAAAGAGTGATGAAGTTTTCCCTCACTTAACTTAAAATTCAGAATTTTTAACCTCCGATTTTGGAAATAAGTGAGATGAGCGAAATTTTGCTTCTTATTTTTTAAGGTGCCCATGATTTTTTTTAACTCGTTTTAATTCCAGGAATATTATTGAATTTGATAAAATATAAGTTATTTCAACTCTTAGTTTTTAAATTCATCCTAAAAATCCCAAAAAATTGGAACGGAATTTTACTTAAATTTCATTTGACAGTTCATATTTGTTATTAGACTTTTTTTTTGTCTAGTTTAATTATTTTTAAGGAAAAATACACGATTATATTCACAAATGTTAAAATATATCTATTTACCAATTTTCAGATTTGTTTGAAAAAATAGCGTAACAAAATGGTGCACCAATTTGGTACCGGAGCAATCACAACGGTTGTTGTCTATAATAGACAACAAATGCTTTGTTGAAAGATGTGTTTTACTGATATGGTTATATAGGGAGATGTGTTTTACTTATGGGAATAAATATGTGAAATTATTTTTTATGTAATACAAATGAGCCGTAAAAATAAATTTAATGGAAACATTTGAACGTGCAACCAAACACCGCTCTTGGATATCAGTTTCAACACTTCCTTCTTTTGTTCTTTTTTTCCTCTCTAGATTTCTGAACTCCCAATGTCGAGTTTAATCATGTTTTTCTTGTCTTTTGAAACTATGGTCAATGTATGTTCAAGTTTTCCTGTCAAATAAGTCCACCAATGCAAGAGTTGTCTTCACTTTTCTGTTTGTTGGGGTTTGGGATTGGTGGGTTGGTAGGTCACACGTGTGGTTCAAATCTACATTTGCCACTATCACGTGTTGATTTCCAGAGTTGTTACTGTTACAGATGAAAATTTATTGTATTTCCAAGCTATAAGTCAAATTAATAATGACTAATCAAGTATATTAAAGCACCGATACATTTCACTTTCAAGTTGATCTATAATCTAAATTGAATTATCGTGTAAGCCAACCACTTGCGTTATCCAGTGAATTGATGAAATTGTATGAAATCGGAAGATTCTGAATTTGATTTCTACTGAGAGTAATACCCCTATGCCCACATTGAATTTTGGCTCAACTTACCATATTATCAAGTGAGAAATTTATACACGCCCAAACTTCACTAGCCGAATTTAAAAATATATAAAATATTCAAATAATAAACTTGTGTGGTGTCGCTTTTGCTTTTTTAAATAACAAGCCAGTTTAAGGATTTTATTGAGGAGGAGCAGAACACTGAACATATAATCAAAAGATATACATGCACAACTGGTCTAGTTTTGAGGAGCCCAAACAAAACAAACGATACAACCTCATGAGTGAGTTGTGGCTGTGGATTTCTTAAAGTCGATCTTGTCAACCTTAACCTCCCCGTCGATGAGTTCATAGACATAAACCACAACACGAAGGCCGTCGATGTCCATGAGGACAAAGCTGGGGTTAACATCATAAGTGATGCTGCTGTAGGCTCCGGTGGCAGAACCTGGGTTAATAACAACTCCTGCTTCATGTTTGTAAGCTGTGAACTGATGTGTGTGACCAGTCACCAGTATATCTACATCGAGCTGCCTCTGAAGCATGGCTAGAGAGTCTAGGTCACCCCATGGAACAACCTTCAAAACGTCAAATTCGGATTGAAACCAACTATCATCAGACGATTGCAAGGAAATGCAAAAAAAGGCTAGCACAACAAGAGAGGTTTTCAGAATTTCTACAAATCATATAAAGGTTCATATGAGAGATAATTACAATAGCCTAAAATAGCAAGTCCCACTGCTGTACATTTGATCTATTCTGCCCTGATTCTTTTTATCCATCTTTATCAAGGTTCATATGAGAGATACTTACAATAAAAAATAATGCATAAAAGAGCGAGTGCAAACTTGATATTCAAATTCAATACTTCACTGAAAGAGAGAAACTAATATTAATGTCATCCTTTTGGGGTTGAGCTATGTCGTTCATAACTCGGTGGTGAAGGACGAACTTGAAACATGGAGCTCTAATGTGGGAGCAAAAGGGGGCACGTGACTTCTTGTTCCACTTCCTCGGGACTTTTTTGGGAAGGTGAAGAAAGAAGGGAAAATAACAGCTTTTGAAGGGAAAGACAAACCATTAGCCATCATGAAAGATAGTTGCACTTATGATGTAGTTAAAGGCTTTTCTATTTAATATCTAGTTCTAGCATCCTGCAGACAACTTGTGTACTTTGGAGGTGATCGCCAATAAATTCATTTGCAATCAAATAAGGAAGATGGAATTTAAAGTCAACTCCACAACTGAAAAATTATATAGAATGCCTTAAATTTAACTAGTAATAGGGCTTTAAGTTTCACAATCTATCTGAATTTTTGAATCTGAGAAGAATTAGAATTTTGAAATTTTCATAGCAAGGAATAATATAAAAATGGAATCAAACCTGATGACCATGGCACAGCCCCAACTTAAATTGACCAATAGTTAGCGTTTTGGTTTCCGGATATCGTGTCTCTTCATCATATTCACCTCGAGCTATATGCAAGTCAGGACAAAGAGTCTTCAAATAGTCATGTACTTCCTGCAAATAAGTTTGGAAGATTCTAACTCAACAGCAAGTTCTATAGAAGCACATAAAAACTAATCCTTACCACTTTTTGACTCTTTATATGACTGTTTAGATAAATTATACTACACAATAAGTAGCTTTTGATGAACATGAACCTAAGAGATCTCTGAACCCAGCCCTCCACTCACTGGAGCAAACAACTATACAATCTAGTACGATCAGGAAGGCATCATTAGGAGTCAAAACTGTACAAGAACCAAAGATGCCATCTAGCAGAGGATTTTCGTTTGGCTTTAATGTTGGGTGTATGCTATTTAACACACTATTAAAGATGATAGGTAATGGTAAGCACCTCTCATGCACAAGATCACAAGGCTCTCGCAGTAAACAAGGTAAGGGACAGGCATAGTATACGTAGACCTTATCCCCACATAATATGTGAATAAGTTATTTCTAGGAATTGGACATGTGACATCTAGGTTGTACCCCGACAACTGTACCATTGGGGCACATGCTCACCTATATTAAAGATTGTGAGTAAAGGTAAATAACTATCGTGCATAAGACTCCCACAGTAAGCAGATTGGGTCACATGTTCACCTGTGGTCTAGTGGCAAGGTAAAAAAAAGAAAGCAAATGCATTTACTAGCGTACACATCTATTCTAAGCAAATTATTGATGTAGGAAAATGAACATATTGTTTTAAATTCAACGAAAAAAACTTAATAGACTGAATCTTTCAGGGTTTTCATGTATGGAAAACATAAAACTAACTCTTATTATATCCCGATACATATGGAGCATCGGCCCTAAGTAAGAGAATAACACAAAACTTCAAGTAGGAAACTAAGTTATGGATTATAATTCAAGAATAATGAAAACATCCAAAGTTCCAGAACTCACATCCAGCAATGCCGAAAGTTCCAAAACTCCCCCATGCCTTCTTTTTTCTTTGTTAAAAGACAAATCAGAAAATATAACGAGGTTTTACTATTTTTTTCTCCTCCCTAAATCTTCAAGACAAACCAGAAGATGTAACATGAACTGAAATGTTATACTATCCCAGTAAAAGATATGAGAGAATGAATAAGAGAAGCATACTTTGATGCACAAATTTCCCGTGCAAATGACGTGTTGGATCTTGCCAGGGACAAGCATAGACTTAAACTTTGCAGGGAGATCAGGTGCTCTATGGGGTACGTGTAGATCCCCTAAAGCTAATACCAACACCATCTTCAACGTTCAAAACCAAATCAAAGCTGTGATCTGGCCAGAAAGAGAAAAGAAGCACGTACAAACAAGACTGATCAGACAAACAAATACAATTACATTTATTGAGCTCCTAAATTGAATTCTGAATCCCCAATACAAATTCCATACATATTTTTTCAAACAACAACAATACCCCTACCCCAACTCTACAAATCAAAGAATCTCAAGATCATAAACAACAACACTAGGGGACAGATGATTGAATAAGAGCGTGCGAACCAGTATTTTTGGCAATTGCGTTATCTGACATTCAATCGTCGTCTTCACCCCAGGGCTTCCTTGCGAAATCGATTGTCTGTGACTTGACACAGTTCACGTATGGAATTTCTATCACATGAGTTGAATTGAAGCCCGATAAAAAAATATATATATGTTTAAGCCCATGAAGATTACACATTATATATGCAGATATAGGCCCAATAACCATGGGTCAGACTCTTATTAAAGAATGGTTAGTGGACCTTAAACAAGCTCATTACATTTCTTTTTTTGCATAAGCTCATAATGGTTTAAAATTTACCATTTAAGATTTGAGATTTGGGCTATGCTTGGTATAAGGATTGAGAGAGGTTCATAAAAGTGAACTCTTATTTGGTATTAAAAGGGGTTGGAGACTTACTCCTTTGAACACTTCAAGGTGTTCGCATTAAGCAAGAGTTCGGAAGCGTTCGCAAATCTCAACACTTCTCTCAAGCATAGCCTTAAAGTTCAAGATTTAAGTTTGACTGTTTAGGGTTTAGAATTCTGAGTTTAGGTTTTAGTCTTTTGATATTAGTCTAATTGGTTATCTCATTGGGTTTAAGGCGCACGCTACATGCTTGAGGTTGAATCTTCAACACCTAACTGAGATTTGATTCCTTAGAGTTTACCATGCAAGTGAGCTTGGATCCAAGACGTAAAAAGACCCTTATTTCTACCCACATAGGATTGGGCCCGAATTATGCGTCTATCATCGTGGTGCGGGTTGTGACAATAAGACCTGAATTTGGATCCAATCCAATCGTCCAAGATATTCAATAACACATTTTAAAGCAGGATTTAACATAATTTTAGGGGAGCGCCAATTTTGTAACTACATGAGTTGTTGTCTCCTGTCCCCTTGTTTATTTATTATAAAACAACAATGACATAAATTGATCAACTCATCTTGGTCAAACGTACTTCAAAACCCTAATAATTAACACACACACACACACACATATACATATGAATGTATATATATAGTTTTCGCAGTAGCAGACAACAGATAAGGTTGCTACTAACAACAAAATTGAACTTTGTTCTGGGTATTTGACTTTGACGATATCGCTGGACTGCTGGAATAGAATAACATGTTTTGGTAGCATCATATACAAGGGGTAGGACAAACATGGCAGCTGGGAATCTTCACTTCTTATCAAATACCAAGTTCTTTCTGTGCTTATCGAAAATATTGTTTTATCAAAAACAAAGGACGGTACAGTTTGTATTATCAGCTGAAATTTCAATGTAACATTAGTCGTCATGTAATACAACTATAAGAATCATAAGGGAAAAAAGAGACAAATACAAGCATCGCAACTAGATTCCAATTACAAACAGAAAAGGGTTTACAGTTTGATGACTAATTCATTTTGAAAAAACAAAACAAATGTCTCTGTTTCCTTAATTTGGTCAAACTTAAAAGCCCATATGAGGAGCTTATGAAAAGCTCATGGCGGTCCAAACATGTTTGGCGACACAAGCAGAAAGTGGCATGAAAAGTTGTTTTCCGCCCTATTAAACAAGAGCTTAGCACTTGTTTACAACTAATAAAATTAGCAACAACAAAAAAAACACAAATGATCACTGACTTGCAGAGTTATTTCACGATCAATTTTTTTGTTGAGTCCCGGTCAATCAACACGCTAACATGACATTTTGGCCAAATGAAAACTGTTTAGATATGTATCATTATCGTTAGATATGGCTGATGTGTATTAAATAGGACAAGAAACGGATTGACATGCAGACGAGGTACGAAGTTAGAAAAATAAAAGAGTGAGATTAAAGTGAAAAATTTCCTGTCAAGACTCTAGGGCCTTGCTTAGGAGAGGTGTTGAGAAGGGTTGGGAGGAATTTGTGAAAAGCGAATCCTTGCTTGGCGCGAACGTTTTATGGTGTTCGGAGGGTTTCACAAATCCCTCCCAACTCCTTCCAACACCCATTTTCCCAACCACTCATTTTGAGGGAGTTAAGAGGTGTTCACTCACATAAATCTTCCCAATCCTTATAAATATCAAGCAATGATTCACTTTTATAAACCCCTCCCAACCTAACCACTCTCATGTCAAGCATAACCTAAATGACATTTTTGTTTGTCTTGCACCGTAGAATGAAATCTTCATGCACACTTCTTTTATTGAACCAAAGATTAACCACAAGTTTTAGTATATACGGATCAATACTATTCTTCAAATTCGATGTTTGCTTTTGACTTTGTATTTATTTATTTTTCATTACTTGACTCTATTGTGTTCAATTTTCATGTTATTTTTGATACATTAATTCTATTATGTTTTTAAACATAGCTATAGGCTTAAAGAATGTTGATGTTTAAAGGGGAAAGTTATGGGTTGCACCTTATAGTTTCATGAAAGTATCAATTTGCACCCTATACTTTCAAATGTATCAAATTGCACCTCCTACTTCCATTTTCATACACCGTTGCACCTTCTATCATTTTTCCGTCTGTTTTTGCTGATCTGACATCTTTTTATTGACATGGCATTTTATTTTCAATTTTTTAAATCATAAAATGCTTAGATATTATCCCAACACCCATATCCCATTTCAGAAAGAAGAAAAAACCTAAATCTATCTCCTCGTCCCTGTTTTGATTCATTGTCGATCAGTTGTTCGATTTTGTTGCTGTAATCCGTGATTCAACCCAAGGTATGTACCGAAAACTGTAGTTTCTCTATTAATTGTATAGGATTCGCAATACTGCAAACAGGTTTGCTTATGTTAGGGTTCGCGATATTTGGGAGAGGTTGCTTATGTGAGTTGTGTGCATGCATTTCCAAATCAACGATGTCGAGCTCTGATTTATCTTCAAGTAGTGACGATACTGGTGAAGAAAGTCAGGAAGAGTTGCTTCCGTTGGATGATTCGTCGGAGGGAGATGACGAAGTCATTGCTGCGAGGGAGAAGAGGAGTTGGAGGAATGTGGCATTGCTCAATTCTTCTGAGGATGAAGAGACAGAAGATGATGATGGTTTGGCTCAACCTGAGTGTGATGATATCAGTGTAACTCGTGGACAGAATTTTCCAATCTTCAAGTGTCAAAAAGGTATCCCAAAATTTGATCTTGGAATGTTATTTGATAAAACGGAAGACTTTAAGAATGCTGTGAACAATTATGCCATTATGAGTAGGCATGATATAAGGTTGGTCAAAAATGAACCTAATAGAACTAGGTTTAAGTGTTTTGGTTCTGATGATTGTCCATGGCAGATATTTGCATCATTCTGTAAAGATCTAAATAGTTTTCAGATTAAGACATTCTATGACGATCATACATGTGAACAAAAGAGAGAACTTCCAAGGCTTTCACATAAGTTTTTGTATAAGAGGTTTTATAAGACTATATCTTCTTATCCTGACATAAGACCTAGGCACCTGAATTCAGGCTTTTATGATGGAAAACCTAGAACTAGATGTAAGTATCCAACAGGTTAAAAAGGTGAAGAGGGATGTGTTAGCTGACTTGGATGGAAATTGTCTTAAAGAGTATGAGAAACTGAGGGATTATGGTGAGGAATTGCTGATTTCCAACCCCGGGTCAACTGTAACCATTTGGACAACCAGGGAGAATGAGGATGATGTACCTCTATTTAAAGGATTTTACTGCTGCTTTTATAGCTGTAAGGTGGGTTTCCTTAGAGGTTGTAGACCGGTCATTGGTATTGATGGGTGTTTTCTAAAAGGTTTGGTGAAAGGTGAGTTGCTTACTGCTATAGGGAGGGATGAGAATAATCAAATGTTCTCAATTGCTTGGGCTGTGGTTCAGGTTGAGAACACAGATACATGGAGTTGGTTTTTGGAGTTATTAAGGTTGGATATGTAGACTGCTAATGGTGAGGGTTTTTCCATTATAAGTGATAGACAAAAGGGACTTGTTAATGCAGTGGCAGAGGTGTGGCCAATGGCTGAACATAGATTCTGTTGCAGGCATTACTACTCCAACTGGAGTAGGAGATTTGTTGGCAGACACCTCAAGTCCATGTTCTGGAAAATAGCTAAGTTCTCAAATAAAACAGGCTTTGAGCACAATCTAGCAGAACTGAAAACTGTACACCCAAAGGCAGCAGCAGATTTGCTGTTAGTGGACCCTAAATACTGGTGTAGGGCTTTCTTTAGTCCAAGATCAAAATGTGACTCCATTGACAACAATCTTTGTGAAGCTTTCAATGGGACAATCCTTGAGGCAAGAAGAAAGGCAATTATATCCATGTTGGAGGACATAAGGAGGGCTTTGATGAGGAGACTGAGGGATAAAAAAATTACAGTGAACACATGGAAGAATGACTATGGTCCTCTTGTTCATAGGAGGATTCAAAAAAAATATGAGTGAGAGCCATATGTGGGAGTGTGAGTGGAATGGTGGAGGCAGCTATGAAGTTAGATTTAGAGGGAACCAATATGTGGTTAAGTTAAGGCAGACAAGTTGTTCATGTGGAGCATGGGAGCTCTCTGGTATTCCATGCTCACATGCAATTAGGGCTATAAATGAGACAGGGTCTAGGGTCGATGAATATATAGATCTTTAGTATAAGAAAAACACCAACTTGAGAGCTTATCAAGTACCAATTGAGCCAATTCGTGGTGAAGCATATTGGCCAAAATCAGAACTTGACAATGTCCTGCCACCAAAGATCAGGAAGATGCCAGGGAGACCAAAGAGGAGGAGGAGAAAAGAGCATAATGAAGTGGTTTTAAAGAACAAGTTGACAAGAGAGGGCAAGAGTATGACATGTAAAATTTGCAAAGGTAAAGGCCATAACTCAAGGAACAAAGATTGTCCTGGAAAGAGTGGTTCTAGTAGTGGAGCTACGACTGGAGCAACAATTTCACAAAGCCCTATAGCAGCAGTCAGTTCCTCAAGCAACACTACCCTGCCAATACAAGCAGTGGTGAAAAGAACCAAATTTGCACCTCCTTGTCCCAGTGCATCAAGCAACCAAACTATTCCACCACCCCTACCACGAGTGACAAGAGCTTCAAGACTTAGAAACATTCTATCTTCAGAACCAAACACATCCAGCAACCAAGTTGGACCAGCTGCCACTACCATTCCAGCTGCCAATATCCTACCACCAGTGATAAGGTTAAATACGGCATCAAAGTATGTGAGTCCACACCATCAAGAGTGCGGGCCTAAAACCAAACCAAGGAAGAGGACTCAACTACAAGGGCTTGGTAT
This sequence comes from Euonymus europaeus, assembly GCA_963580455.1. Classification (NCBI taxonomy): domain Eukaryota; kingdom Viridiplantae; phylum Streptophyta; class Magnoliopsida; order Celastrales; family Celastraceae; genus Euonymus; species Euonymus europaeus. The sequence goes on along the minus strand of OY756957.1, from coordinate 5,877,714 downwards.
TTACATCAACCCTGACACAGGAAGATCAATTCTAAATGTAAGTGTAACAATGTCCAAGTTTGTTATTTTTTTCATACAATACCTTAATTTTTTTTCTTTCTTGTTTGTAGCCTGGAACATCAATGGCAAGGGTTACAACTCGTGACAGTGCAAGATTGGACAACCAAGGAAGAGGAGAAAATAATGCTGAAAAATGAGAATGATGTATGGTGTCTTCTGTACACCAATGATTTATTTTTTCTGGTGTAAGCAAATTAAGTAAATTATGTAAGGCTTTCAAATATTATGACTAGTGCTTAAATTTATGGTTGAGACTTATTGGAGGATTGTATGGAATGTTAAATTATCTATTTTTAGTGTGATTTTGCTGGTTAATAGTTGGTTGATGTGTTTGGAATGTATGAACCTAAGAGGGGGTACTGTCTGACTTTTTCACATTTGACAGGGTCTGAATTGATCTATTTTTGAAAGTTTAGGGTGTATTATTATCTACGTTTTAAACTTGAGGGTGCATTTTGATCGAAAACAAAAAACATTCTTTGTATAGTTAGTTAAGATTGTTATGTTTTTTTCTTCCCACCAAAATTGACACTTGTCAAAATTTAAGTAGTCCACTTGGACCATAATCCATGTAGGACATATGTGAAGCTACATGTCATCAAAGTAACGGTTAAAAGATGCCAGATCAGCAAAAACAGACGGAAAAATGAAATAAGGTGCAACGGTGTATGAAAATGGAAGTAGGAGGTGCAATTTGATATATTTGAAAGTATAGGGTGCAAATTGATACTTTCATGAAACTATAGGGTGCAACCCATAACTTTCCCATGTTTAAAACTATTTTAATGGATTTGATCATTTCAACTTTAATTTGAATCTAGTGAGCTGTGAAATCTATCATTTGCTTTGCATGCAGACTGATTCTACTGAGAATATATATAATAATTTAGATTATCCTGAAATTTTAAAAAATACTCTCTTCGAACTTTGTTTTCCATTTTTTATGGATTTTCTTCGATACTTAAAACTTGAATGACTCTAATATGAAATACTTTTATTTTAAAATTTAAATATCAATAAAAATACATTAATCAGAACTTAAATCTACAGTTGATTGAGATGCATTTATCAAATCGAATGAACAAATTTCTGAGAATCACCGAATTGTTTCTTGTGTGATGTTACCCATTCAAATACATAATCATATTTATAGGAAAACCATTGGATCATACCGGGAGGGTTTTACCGTAGATATATGATTGTTATAGCGCTATCGATCCGATTGCTCCACTACCACCACACAAAAAATCCAACAAATTTCCTTCACCAATTTATGTCGCACCGCGAGCTTTTGAGTTTGACCAATTTTCGAGTCATACAAAAATAAAATACTGGCCACAACTCCAACACAATGTTTTAAATTAATGAAAAATTTTCGTAAAAAAAAAGTCGAAATATCTAAAATATTCAAACCACAATTAATTAGGTGCCCTAATTACGATACCTCATATTTTCTCTTGGCTTTGTCCTGTATTATATATCAAAGAAGTATGGTCTGGTCTTCCCCTTGGTCACCTGCTACTTCCCAATTTTTTACACGGAGAGGAGAATATACAAGAAAACACAACACTCAGCCAACAAATCCTATAAAAAGCCAAGCCAAGCCAATCAAAAGTCCCCACACCACAGAGCACGTGACACCCTCACACTGTCACTTTCCACTCTTTTCTAACCAGTGCCAGCTCACCTATCCGCCTCAATCGGCGCACATACCGGCATGTGAGCCTTGTCGGTCAACCCCAATATGCTGCAGACGATGTCGTTTTGAAGGGAATAATTTTTGAATACAAAAAGGAGCGAGGAGATGAATCCAAAGCTGCAAACAAAGGGGTCCGATAGGTATAGTTGGCATTTGGGACCGACCAAATCTCGTGACTCGTGAGTCTGGTGTTCTTCTTCGGACAGATTAAAAGAAATATGGACAATACAGACAATCAGCCGTCCATGCTTCCACAACTTTGACCACTTTGGACTTTGGAGTCCAGATCCTGTTTTTATGTGATGACTAAAGAGTGGTAGTACAAAGACATTCCAACCAATTACAAGAAGATAATACAGTCATCTTTCACCTCAAACTGTTCACGTTATCCACCGGTCACCCAAAGCCACGATTGATATCCCTTTTATCTTGGTACCTTCGGTGGTATAACTCGGCCACCAGACCTTGCTGGGCGATCCTGGATATCCCAACGTGGTATAGCTCTGCTAGTAGACCTCATTTGGCCACGTATGGTATCTCATATAATACACAAGTTAGTCAGCCCGAAACACTCTTAATCCCAGCATGATCCAGTTTTCTTTCAGGAGTCCTGCCCCCGTGAGTAAGTAAAGACCCTATAAAATTATAGCTCCAACAAAGACACTCACATTCACAGAATGAGAATGAGGGAGTTCAAACTTCTAACAGGAGAGAGAGGGAGAACACGAGAGAGAGTTTGATTTTTGATTTTATATATTTTATTAATTTGTATTTTTTTAAAAAATTGTAAGATATTTTCACATGGAGTCCATTTTCCACTTGGACCAATCGAAAGAAAGTTAAACTTTCACGTCACCGGTTTGGCTGTCCGATTTGGATAAAATCTGACCGAGTGACTTGACTATAACAAAATGAAAAATTAATTGACCAAATTGAAACATTTAATCTTTCGATAATCAAAATAAAATATAAAATATCTTTCGATAACCGAAAATAATATTAACTAATTTTTCGATTAGAGATCATAAATTATCATAACTAACCTAATTCGGACATTCTATATTATGTCATTCTCTAGAGAGAGAAAAAAATCATGATTTGACATGACTTTTAGGATAAATTACTCAGTTTTAAATTCAAGAATTGTACCCTCACAGCTCGTCGATCATCACACAAAAAAGCTCACACGTTCAAAGATTCTAATTCTGCTGCTTTATTAATCCGCAATTGTAGGACAAAAATGTTTCCATTACATATGATGAACCAAGAAACACATTACGACAGGTGGTGCCCATGATAGACCGCTCACAAATTCGTTAGGGGAGACAGAGATTGCGACATGCAAGTAAAATGTTCGACAATAAAAAAATCAAGTCAACCATTGATACTACTACTTTAAAAACTCGTCATGTACAGAGGTGCTAAATAGAATACTTGTTTTTCTCCTTCATCTACCTAAACTTCTTCTTAGCTCTCTCTAGTCTCCACCACCAACAAATCTTCATATATATACATACATAACTGCCCTCCACCAAACAACTTTCAATATAAACAATCACTTTGCTTCCCTCCCCCTACTTCAAATCCTTTCCTTCAAACAAAGCAATCAAAAAATACTAAAGAAAAAATAAAGGAACGGCCCCAAACCAGCTGTGTGTCTATCTAACCAATCCCACCTACAACTACTTGTCAACCATACCAACTTTTCCATATGTACACCAAACTCAAACCTCAAGCAAAAAATATGCCCCCTATCGAATTTGCCTTTTTCACAATCACAATTTCAAGAATAGGATCTGATCAATCCCAGATTGGATAGATTCTTTTTTAATAAGCTCCCAAGTGACAGTAATACGGTCCCACCAACCCCGCCTGGCTGCTCGTCACTCTCAGCCTTCTGTGGACACATCACTGGCAACTCCTTCACTTTTAAATCACTCAATCCAATCTTTTGTCGAACAGAGTCTATGATTTTAGGGTCAGCAGGGTTTCCGATGGCATCTGTTACATAAAACACATTTACAGCAATATCTTCTGTCGTTGATATTTCAGCCCTTGTCACATTAAAACCATTCTCTCTGAATGTGCGAGTCACATCCGCTAAAAGGCATTGTCTGTCTGTAGTGGATAACTCGAGCCTTACACCCTGTTGATCAGGAGATGGGAATTATACACTAAAATATGCAAGACCATAAAAGCATTAATTAAATTGAGCTCATGGTGTGAAATGTGATGATACCTCAGATGCTCGTCTTTCAACAGCAGCTTGTAGGCATTGAATCACTCGTTGCCTTTCTGGCTCCGAGCTGATTGGGGTTCCATCTGTGTGCCTGATATAGAATTCCTGAAGAAAAACCAAGCAACATTTAAGTCAACTGCACAATTCAGATGATAAAATTAACAGAGTCAATAAGGAAATAAGACAAATCAAATATCAAGCATGTACCAGAAAAGCTCTGTCTCCTGCTGTATTGATTGTAGCATGAAACACAAGATATTCCATATCAGTCAAAGTGCAAACGACATCAAAGAGAAGCTTTGTTCGGTCTCTACACTCAACATTCACAACAGAATAACCCCTTTCTGCCCAATTCTGGACAGAGACCACAGGCGAATAATCACCAGTGAGTTTCAAGATGGGCTTCCTCTCATAATCACGATCAGCAAACATCATCTGGTGTAGCCTCCTCTCAGTGTGCATTGCAGCCATTGAAACTGACATTTTTGCACTTCGAATGTCATTGTCTCCCTTGAGTACGTTCCTTAAACGTGCTTCGATTCTATCAATTTTTTTAGAGTCCTCAATTGGAGACCCAGAATTGCAATCATTAACATAAATGAGTGAAGCAATTCGACCATTGTGAGTCCACACTTTAGCCTCTACCACATTACATTGCAGGTCAGCTAGTACTGCAAAAACTTCAGATAGAAGACCAACGCGATCTGTCCCAGTCAGTTCTAATGCCGTTAAGCCGTTAAAGCCATCGGCCTTGTCATAATTGATGGTTTCGAGTGACTGCAAAATACCACCAACAAAAACAAGTTTCAGTTTCCAAACGTTTTTAAGTAAAAATAAATGGGAAGGATGAGAAATTAGAAATATTAATTACCTGCTCAATATAGTTGATAACGCTCTCATCAGTCAATTTGTTTCCGTCGAGATCGGTCACATGGAAAACTGCATATGCAAGAAACCACAAGAATTTAATCATCCGAGAAGTTCCAAGAGACTGTTTTTCTTTTATAAGGGAAAATCGAAAAACGGAAGTATTACCATCCATGAACCACCGTCCATCGGAAGAAATATATGCCTTCTTAATCGAAAGGTTCAGATCCGTGAGGACCTGTACGGCCTCCAACAATATTCCATGTCTTCTAGCACTATCGACCTGCAATAACAACAAAAACGCATAATATGTCAATTAATTGGCTGCAGGTACTAATTTGTTGGAATTTATTGTCTTTTTCGTGAGGTTTCGCGGAAAGTTACCTTGACAAGAGTAGCAGTAGGGCAAACCGCATTGTCAATAACGACTCTGCAGAAACAAAGAAGAACAAGTCATATGGAAGGTTTCTCTATGGGAATTCAAATTCAAAGTGAAACAATGATGTGTGAAAAGAAAAACCTAGAACCTTTGAAAAGTCTCAAGAATTTATGGAAACGGTAATAAAAAGGAAAAACTGAAGAAAAGTCAAAACAACTATGACGATTTTGGAAAATACCTAAATCACTCACTGGTTTTTAGTAATTGAAAGAGAGAAAAAAACAGATTAGGTTTCGTTTGAAGTGCAGGCGAAAAAATTTCTCATGTAAATCGTAGATCAAGAATTCATTAACAAAAAAGGGTAAATCAACAATCACATAAATCGATGAATAAACACCTCAGGAACTTGAACACGAGTCAAGCCCAAACAGAAATCAAGTTTGAAACCGAGAATCATACCACGAATTACTATCACCAGAGAAAACCAAAAGATTTTACGAAAACAAACTGAAAGGAAAACAAAAACACAGGCACTGTTCGCAATCTGAAAACAAACCTGGGAGTGGTCATTCTTATGACGAGCTTCTGATATTCATCCAAATAAGCACCCCACCCCATGTCTCTAATCTTCCTTCAAAATTCTGTTCCAAATTAGGGAAAACAGAGCACTGAAATAGCTCCTCTCAGTCTCTCCGTTAACGGGATATTCGAAGACCAAACGCAGCAAGCTTCGCACCTTAAAAACAAAGACAATGTCCGATTCAAGCCAGCTTTCGCTTCTATTGATCCGATTCTTCGGTCAAATCGCCGCTAATCTCTCTCTCTTTCTTCCTTGTTTTTCGCTCTCTCTCTCTCTGGAGGAAAAATCACTCCTATCACTGTGTATTTCCTTTCGGAGCGCAAAGCACGCCTTGTTCTTACTCTGAATAATTTCTTTCCTTGGACTCGTATTTATATTTAGAGCAATATTAATTTTTATTTCCTAATTTCGATTTTAGAATATTTTATTTCCTAATTCACGTATCATATCACGCCTATATGCGAAGGAGAGAGAAATACAATGGCTCACATGGCATGACAAACGCCCTAAACAGATATAATGGTCCCACTCCTATCACATAAAAACATATCGTTTAATACAGTCGTATCATCACAACACATCTCCCAATATAATTTTATTAGTCACATCACTAATTTTTCATATCATTCATTCATATTTTCCCTACTACAATTAATTGTGAGTCTCGTCTCTATTATTCAAAAGTCAAATCATATATTCATTCACATTAACAAAACACATCTTTCAATACAACTATATCAATAAAGACATTTTCAAATAATGTCTTCATTAAACATTCACCCTTGGGTGCCCTAAATAGATACGAGGAGGTGCAATTGGCCTTCCACTGCCCCAATTTGGAAAAAAAAAGAAAAATTGAAAAAAATGATAAATGTGTAGGGTAGATTATGACAATTCCAACAATATTTTTTTTGGTTAAAACACAAATTAAAATTATCATGAAAAAATCTAGATAGTCATTCAATTTTAGAAACGTTACAATTCAATTTTTCATTCCAAACAAAACAATATATATCGTTGGATCGTTCCCCATCTTATATACACTGCCCCATCCCTCAGGTCAACAAAAATATGCCACGTGTCGCCTGATCGAAGATTTTGTTGTTGTTGTTGTTGAAATGTCCAGCTCGAATGCCACGTACCTCGTGAAACGCCCTTTACGTGCTCTCGACTCAACAGGGGAAATCGGTGATTCTGTAATCAACGTTTTATGTGAAGTGTCACGTGTGGGCCCAGATTATTGTTAATTTCGCGTTAATTAAGTAGTGATTATTTATCAGGAATTGGAATAATTACGTACCGATGGGATTGACTTTTCCTCTGTACTTTACCGGGCTGGTTTTCATGTATTAATTGGTGTATCCAGTATCGGTCTAATTTTTATTTCCCCTTTGGCCCTTTATATTCCTTCCCTGTGCAAATTTTAATAGGGTAGATCCGTCATTTGGAATATAGAATCCACCGAAAATAACGGATCAAACGTAGTATTTTTTTATTTAATGGAAGTTAGGAAAGAATCAGAACCCCATTATAGTGATTACGTTGTCGTAATATACCCTTTAGTACGTTCGGACGACAAAAGGAAGTATATGTGAGCACACGTGGTTGCATTTAATTGGTCAGAACAAATATCTGTGCGCATGACGTGGACGTGGTTGCACGCATTCGGACTCATTATATCTCTTTGGTTTGAATATTTAAAATATCCGACACGTGTCGAACAGAAGCAATTTCAAAATTTCAATAGAAATGATGCTGGCTAATTGCAGATGCGTGGGGCCCATGGTGTGCATCACGTGCCGGGATGTCAGAAAACACGTTCTTCGGTTGGCCAGTTGTCTGTGCTATCTGTTGGTGTCTGACGTGGCATTTCCCAAGCATTCTAGTCTGAACCCTAAAGAATTTTCAATTTGTGTGTCGTTATTGGCGCACGACAGTCAGCACGTTAAAGCCGCGACACAGTTATAAATTTTCACCATAGAACGCAAAACGTGCACTGCACCAACTAGAAACTAAAATTAACGGCCGTTATTATTACGCCGGTTAAAATGTGACAGGACTGGGTGGATTTTATTTTTTCAATTTTTTATTAAACCCCGACATACACAGTCTCAATTTTTTTTGGCGGGAAACGTTGATATTCCCGCCAAATGGGAAGCTGCAGGGGGGGCCATGTCATCACATGGAAATTTCTACATCGATTGTCACAAGCGTTGACCGATGGGATGGTAATAATTTGAAAAATTTTAAATGACTAATTGGCCTTTTGTAGTTTTGAAGAGGCGTCCGAGGTGGTTGGAGACCGAGGGTATTGGTAGAAAGAGGTTATGTGCCCCAACTTTTGGTGGACTCCGTTTGGGACAGATTATAAATTAGTTTATATTCTATCTTTATACTCTCAGACACTCTCAATTTTTACGTTTTATGAGAGTTTATATTTTATCAATATATTATGATTTTATATATGTAATTTTTTAAAATTTAATATATATTTTAAAATATGAATTGTTTTGAAATTTCGTCTAAAATAAATTTACAGTAATCTATATACTCAAAGACGCTAGATTTCTAGCCATGTCCAAGCGAGTGATCTGAGACACCTGATACTCGCGCGCGTCTGATGTTTGTGAAGTATATAGCTACCACTTGACATAAAGGGTTTTGTAAAAACAATCGGGGATTAAGTCATATATTGCGCTTGTGGTTTGGCGGATTATTTTGGGCCACAGTTCAAAGCACCCACGGTTCGAATCCCAGCCACCGCAGGTTTCTTTCTATCTTCGTACCTTTGCTTTTTTATTCCGCCCCAAAAAAAATCATACGGTGTACACAGCGATACGTCGACGATGCCATAGCCGACGCCGCAAGCATGGCGACAGCGTGGCGAAGCTGGCAGAGGCTGTCAGAGATGGTTGTGGTGGTGGAGCCTGCAACGTATTCATTTCCACACCACAGACCACAGTCCAAAACTAATTGGAAAGAAGTTCTCCGGCAGTGACTTCGAGTTCGACGAGTTACCGCTGGACTGACGAATCGAAGTCTTGGGATATCGCCTCTGTTTCTCTGTCCCTCAAGTAAAGAAGCCTCGAAGAATCGCTTTTGTGCTGTGGATTTTGTCTTCTCTGTTCTCCATCCAGGTACGCCCTTCTGCTCTTTGATGCGTTACACATAGAGAGAGACGACGAGTTCTCCGGCAGTGACTTCGAGTTCGACGAGTTACCGCTGGATTGACGAATCAAACCCTTGGGTTATCTCTTCTATTCGACTCCCTCAGATTTCACGCAGCTTGCGGGCCGCTCCCTCCCCTTGACACCAAGACAAAGCCAAAAATCTAGGTCAGCTGCCCTTTCTTCTTCTTTAATAGAAAGGAAGCCTTTGCTACTGTATCTTTGATTGGGGTTCCTTATTGATCTGCGTGGTTCCACTTACTAGGTTCAATTTTTGACATAGGCTGATTGTTGTCGTAGGCTTATTGGGTTATTGATGCATATGGTACATCTCAATTGTCGGACGTCCTTAAGTTCATTGCTTTCTGTGATTTCTTATTCAGTTTTGATTTTCCGCCATCTCTTTCGTGTCCTGTTTTGTGAGGGTTTTATGTGCACATATTGTTCCTTGCCACTTCTTATGATTACCATTTTTGGGTCCCATTTTGTGAGATTGTGCTCTTTCGTTCTTCATTTTGCAGTGAAAGTGATCAATATTAACCATGTTTTCCTAGGGTGAGATAACTTCAATTGATTGCAACTTTCAAAGGCTTGTACGTTATGAATATCTCATTATTCATTTTAGTGTTTGATGTAGTTTTATCTGATTTTTGCAGAGCTAGATACTGTTGCAACGTATCGATTCTCACACTGCAATAGGAAACAACTGGGAATCAAAATATCGGTTTCTTTGTCATGACCTAGAATTATACCTCTGACTCACATATCTATCCACTCGTGATCACCGGTGAGTTACAACTATTTTTCCATATGTTGGATTTCTGCCAAGGTTATGAACGCCGATGATTCCGCTGGTTTTGTGCAGCACTGCGTGGTTTCATATACTTTTCTTTTTGGATAGGAACGTGTGTTTGCATTGATTATTAAGGTTTTTATCAGTAATATCTGCCAGTGTATGCAAGGCTTCTATAGTTGCCCTCATTTTGTGCAATTGCCGGTTTATTTAATTTGGTTGTGGAGTCTGATTTTTTTATGTTTAATTGGTAAGAGCACTTAAATCTTTGTTCATCCAGTGTTTTCCAACTTTGGAATTTGGATTCCAGATTTAAGAAATGTTTCTTTGTCTGAGAATGCAACAAGTTTGTCCCTTCAAAGCAAGTCACAGAGTCTAATTCTTTCTCTAGAATCCTCTTTTACCCTCTCTTTGAAGTAGTTAATATTGTTCTTTTCTTTTTCCAGCAACGTTGTCATCAGATATACAACCATTTTGACTCCATCTGACTCACCAAATACTGATGGAATTGATCCAGGTATATATTAGTCATTAAATTATTGATATTGTTATTTCATCATTTCACTTGTGATTAAAACACTTATAGATACATAATCCATCTATTACAATTAAGCTTGTGCATATGCTGTCTAGATCTATGATACAATCTTTAAGAATGATAAGATGTGGTATGCTTTGACTTATGTAAATACAACTGGTAAGAAAGGAATTGCAGAACCTTTAATGATAAAAAATCTTCGTTTAACCAGTTCACATGAGCATTAGCTCAGCTTTGTAATCCTTTCTCAGGGGATCACACATTAATTTTTGAGTTCCATCTCCCTATATTTTTACGGATTCAATATGTCTTATCCCACCAATCAAAATTCTTGCTGGCTGCTGCATATTGAGACACCCTATCGTAAGAGAAAAAGCGACATAAACACAGCTAGAATGAGAACCAGCTCCTCTTAAAAGTAATTAAAAAAAGTGTAAGGAGATAGAGCAATTCCATCCGTCACTACTAAATATATCGAAAGAGCTTTGATGTTATGGTTGGTGGTATAGGCTATTTGGCATGCATGGATTGATATGGTCTTCAACAAGTAGTTCAACTTCTGCAAACAAAACATATTTTGCGACTAAAGTACAAGGCCCCTGCAAATATTGATCCACATCTTCTGGTTGTGAGGCGTTTGTTTTAGGAATCTATAGAGCTGCCCCGAAAGGCATTGTATCTCAAAATAATGGGAAAAATCGAATCGCACTCTCATCCATCTCCTATAAAATATTTTTGTTTTAACAGGTTATAATCTTATCTTCCTTAAAAATGTAGATGGTCAATGTACTTAGAGGTACAAAGCAAAAGAGACGTCTTGATGGGTATGTGGTCCTTTCCCTTATAGGCCTCATATATATATTTATTTATTTTTGTTTCTGCAACCACCTAAGCTATATATTATGAGCACTATTTTGGTGTCTTTTGAATGGTTTGATTGGTGAGAAAATTTAAACCTCAACAATGTTTAATATCCAAAAGAAGTGCTAAAATGGTTTAAGCTGTTGCCATTCCAGTTGCACCATCTCCAGCGGACATCACTGAACATAGAAAGCAGTCAGCAGAAAAATAAAGCTTCAAGCAAATTGGAGAGTTGCTGCCTGATAAGATCTCACTGAGGAATAGTATTGATTCCCTTCCACAAAAGGTAAGTGGTAAAGTGTACTCAATCAAGAAGATGCCTCTTCTATCGCGATTCAAGTAGACTAATCTCTAACATAGAACATGCATTGTAAGTGTTGGATCCTTTATTTGACAGTACTCTTCTCTTCTTTCCCCTTTTTTCTTACTTAAATTTTAATAGTTTTTTAATGCGAATTTTGTACAGCTTTTGCCGGGAAAAGATTCTTGATTTTTTAATAGGCTCGATGGCAATATGCACCAATACAAGGGAACTAGCCCAAGGTATATATATGTATATATACTTAAAGACAAAAAAAAATCAATAACGAGATTTTGTTATATATGCCGTTTATATATATCGTCACATAGGTTGTAAGTATATTCTATGATGGCTTTAACACAATTGGCATATGAATTTGTGGCTTACCAGGTTCATCTCTCAGTCTTTCTCTTAGACAAATTTGTTGAAAATTTAATTTTTCCTTTTTGGAAAGTACAATGAATGCTTCTTTAGATGGTATTGAAAACTGGAATTTGCGGATTTGTCTCGACAGGTAAGAGGAGTAAAACTGTAACTGATATATCGAAAGAGCTTTGATCTTATAGTTGGTGCTTTAGGCCATTTCGCATTCATGGATTCATATGGTCTTCTTTTCTTCTCTGGATGAACTATTCTTGCCTTCGAGTGATATATGATTACTAATAGATGATTACGATTCTTTTCTAATATACGATTTTTTTAGTTAGTTTTGCATATTTTTGGACTTGCCTTTGAGTGATTGTACCACCTAAATAAAGTCCATTTATATAAATATGAGTAATTTTTGTTCCAATATATACGACGATTATTGTTAAATTTACCAGCCTTATATCATCCCATGTTGTCTCCATGCTATGTGAGGTAATTACCTACTAACTAGGAAAACAAGTTCGATTTATTTTTGTCAGGTTGGAGAGATGAGAAGACTGATTTTGAGTTGGATTTTGACATAAGTTCTTCAAAAAGTTAAAATGAGCAATTGATCAAGGTTTGGATGTTTTAATTGATTCAAGTTAAAATGAGCAATTGATTAAGGTTTGGGTGCTTTAATTGATTTACCGAAAGAGGGTTCAAAGACCGATCTTTGATTTTAAGGAATTTCGGAGAGATGAGTGTTGCTTACGATGTATTTTGGCCTTTCTGTCTCTGCTTTTCTTTTTGGAAAAACTAAAGGTGAACTCTTTCTGATTTAAATGTAATAGATGTTTCATAGTCCTGACTTAGGTTAAATTAGTTTTTCCATTTCAATTGAGGGTTCGTTACTTGATCTTGCATACTTTTAATGGTTATGTGGGGTTTTATGTTGGAGGGTTTTTTACAGCTTAGATTGTTGGGGTTCAAATTGGGTTGTATTAGTGGAATTGAAGTCGTTTTGTTTGTAGTGTTGATGGGTTTTAGTTTTTGATCGAGTCATTTTTTTGGGATTTTGGGGTTAAATTATTCTAAAAGGTTTCATTTTTATTTTTCATTTCCATTGATTGTTGATTTTTGAGGTTGGCGATGTTGTGTTCATCACCAAACAGTGTGGACTTGCGCCAAGTATCTTTTCCTATAATTTCCTTATGAACCGCTTGCTTGGGCCATCGTTGCAGAAAGGTGGACATGACTGAGGGGTGTTTATTGGCAATTAAAGAGGATTGGTTGGAACCCCAATGATTATAGCTATGTCATTGTAATTAAGGCACACTGTAAAAGGCAGGACTTGAAGCAGTAGTTAATGTGCTTTATGAGATGGAGAAAGAAGAGGCAACTCCGATTGCTTTTGCTTAATTCTTTTGATCTTGAATGGCCATATAGAACTCATGTTTTCACACGTATGTCTCAAATATACCTAGCTCAATTTGTTGTCTCCCTGAGGTTTTCACATCTCCTGTTGAAGCAATTTGGTTAATTTGAAAATAATATTTTACCTTTAGTTGTTTTTTTGATAAAATTTTACCTTTAGTTGTTGTCAACATTTTCCTAAAATATGTGGCCTATTTGGTTGCAGCACTTTGTGTGCAGTGTAAGATCATTGATGCAGAACGTTGAAACATGTCCGCAAGACCCTTACTTGGAGAGGATGACCCTTGACTATTTATTTTTCTCTTTCCTCTTGGTTTTTTATCTATGCTCGAAAGTTTGTGGCATATTTTTGTACGAAATCTTTTGAGAGCACTGTTGTAACCGGTGTTTGATCGCAAATGACTTGTATTTTTGTGGATATGCAATATCAGGAGAAGTGCAACGAAAAAATGGAACAATTTCTCAATTCCACCGGCATTTGTTGACGTTGCTATTCATTCTCAATTCCGCCGACATTTATTGACGTTGGGAAACTTTTCAAATAACTTATTTGCAGCTCCAATAAATTATAAATGGACATTGGACAAAAATCCCAACATACGAAATTATAAGGCCTCAATTTCTCACCCGACGCAAAGCGCGGGCCGCATACTAGTTTTTTTCAAATGAGATGTTTTTATTTTATAAAATTCTGATTTCGTCATATAAATTACATGTCAAATCACCATTAACACCTAGACTTAGGCTATTTTGACTAAAAACGTTTGGACTATTTAACGCTGCTCGTATTGATACGATGGGTGACTTACAAACACTCGTATTGTTCGATCACTTAACCTCTGTTTGTGTCTAGTTTATACTCTGTCACCCATACTCTCAAACACTCTCAGTTTTTTACGTTTTACGAGAATTTATACTCTATGAGACATACTCTGATCCAAACAGAGTTATTAATTTATATTATGTATTTATTTTAACTTTTTGGTGGTTGGAAGTCGGCAATAACCTTTTGGGGCGGTTCACTGTCTACGGATTTACTTTTTTGAACGTCAAGTTAGAGTATAAATTCTAGGCGCCAACTTGGACAACTGTATTCGTATATGGATCCTATGGCGGGAGTTTTGCTGCGGCGCCGCAGATCTGTCCGTCAGACACTGGAGGCATGTTTTCATCTAACGTGCTTAAACATGTTTAGTGATTTAATCAATCTAATCATTCATTATTAAATTTTTAATCGTTCCTGTTAATTTAGTTTTGAATTTAAGCATATGAAAATAATACATATTTTTCCACGTTTGCTGTGGGGCCATCCTGGAAGGAATCAAGATCCCCATTTTATCTCGGCCAAAATGAGAAAAATCTTGGTCACACTAGTGGTGTGGGTCCCACATGTATTTTCCTCACAAATTTTCACCTCCCTTCCTAAACACCCTCACTTATAAATTTTCCATCACTTTCTCTTCAAAATTTCTCTCCCCTCAGTTTCTCCTCTCTCCCAAACATAGTGTGAGGGATAACAACAGAGTGAGGCAGAGTCGAGTATGACATTACCAAATCCTACCCATCCCCGGACAAGAGGGTTCGGGTCCTCATACACTAAATCTTGGTTGCCTAAACAATTAATTCTTAGTTGCCTAACAATCTTTCTTATTCTCGGATTTCAAAGTCTGGATTGAGGAGGTCGCTGCCAGTGTGTTGTAATTTCCACACCCCCACACACTAACAATATTGTCCGCTTTAGGTTGTCCGGTTCACTGGATACATCGGGCCCACATAGGGGTTGTCCGGTTCACAAGGATACAACGGGCCCGCACGGCTTTGTTTCTCCTCAAGTGCAGCAAGCGGGCTTGGGCCCAACTCACTACACAAGGGAAAAGGCCTTGTTAGTGTAGGAGGTGGGCTTTGGCTCTTATAAAGAGCATTTTACATCCCACATCTTTCGATGTGAGATTCTTTACACTCCCCCGCACTTGTGGGCTGGGTTATACCACAGACCCAACAAGTGGAGTAGAGGTCATACCCAAGAATCCAACTGGATCAAACCTGGCTCCGATACCATGTTGTAATTTCCACACCCCCACACACTAATAATATTGTCCGCTTTAGGTTGTCCGGTTCACTGGATACATCGGGCCCACATAGGGGTTGTCCGGTTCACAAGGATACAACGGGCCCGCACGGCTTTGTTTCTCCTCAAGTGCAGCAAGCGGGCTTGGGCCCAACTCACTACACAAGGGAAAATGCCTTGTTAGTGTAGGAGGTGGGCTTTGGCTATTATAAATAGCATTTTACATCCCACATCTTTCGATGTGAGATTCTTTACACAGTGTTCTTCCACAACTTCAAGCACGTAAGATTGCATGGGAAGCATATCAAATGTTATGAGCTCATTTACGACGGATGCTTGAGGTATATATTGAGGTTCACCTATTTGGGTTGGGATGTTTTTTTGGCTATGTTTTCCTTAGTTTTCTAAGTATTATGTGATCCACCACATTGGTCAAGAGTTGGGCATTCATATAGGTCTTAGACCTTTCAAAAAGAAAAATCTCATAGTTGGCCATAATTTTCTCTTCAATCAAATGCAATTTTCGCATGTTTTCTTGTTTGCTTGTACAAAAAGAAAATTAATTATAAAAAGTTGATAACACATATTATTGAACTTCAAAACGAATGTAATGCGTGTTAAAAAATTCAATCCAAACACATTTAAGTAATATTATTTACTTCGAGACTAAAGCTCGTACAAATTTATTATCTTGGGTTGTCTTCGAAATACTTAGGTAAAAAAAAACATATGGGTTGCCTTCGAAATACTTGGGTAAAAAAAAAGGTCATTTATATATGAGAGAAGTTGAACATTTACTTATATATAACACGTGCGTTAATTCTATGTTCTCGTAAAATCAAAGCACTTAGTCCAAGAAAAGTAGGATGTAATACCTAAAACATAACTTGGTTTTTAAGCCATGTCGAGAAAACCGATTGTGATGTATATAAAAAGGGAGGGTTAATTATTGAAGATCTGATTGCACTCATATTTTCCACAAAATAGGAAGCAGTGGGTGATGAAATAGGGCAACAATGACAAGAAAACTTGAAGAAGAAGTAAAGGTTAGCAGGTAGGTGGACTGGCTTGCCTTGCAAATTTGGTTTCTAACTGCTTTCTTCTTTTGTAGTTGTAAAAAATTCATAATTAAATAGAATTGACTTGACTAGATAACCCCTTCTACTCCACCCAATTATTATTATTATTATTTAATAATCATTGGAAGATTTATAATTGTGTAGAAATTAAGTTGAAGAATCGATCGTTGGCTGGGATGATTAACTTTACCGCATAACTTTTCGTGTAAGGGGACTGTATGGGAAAAAAAAAACGTATTATATTTACTGTAAGACATGTCAGGCTTGTGAGCTCGTATGACATGTCAGGCTTGTAGGCTCAATCACTGAAGGCTCATAAGCCCAGTAACTATCCCGTCACTAAAAGGCCTATCTACCTGATAAACAAATAGCCCATTGAGGCTATTTGCAACTTATATGGCCACTGATACCATTAAGCCTTGTCAAGCCCACAAGCTGGGTCATATATGCAATCTCACTAAAGGTGCAAAACAATATCAAACAAAAGCTCAAAAACAAAAGCTCAAACGGTCCAACACGAGCTTAGAGCTTGACAGCTCATGCACCTCACGTGCCAAACATGTGAGCCAAGATCCTATAAATATGAGTAGTCCAAGCCTCTAAAGCTCTTTCGGTCATTTTCTCTGGCTCCACTTCTCTCTCGAAAAATCTATTCGCTTCTCTCACTATAAACCTTCTTCTCGTCATCGGAATAGTCCATCTTATGCTCGCTCCGGGGCCTTCTCCTGTACGACATTGTGCAATTGATCAGATTGTCAAAGGCCTTAACTGACATTTCTTTGATTGTAGATTTTTGATCCACAGGGAGATCATGAGTTCTCTCGTAAATATTATTATATTCTTGTAATTGCGTGAACGTGTCATTATTCAGTCTGCGTGTGCTAAAACTTTAACCTAGGATTTACGAATCATGGAGATTGTAGAGGCATCTGTGTGACCTGAATTTAAATCTGATTCAACTATCACAATGCGACATATTGAGCTGAGAGTTTCCTCCTTTAAAAAAAAGTGGCAGCAACTCTACTTTGGCTCTTTCTAAATGTGATGGAGCTAGGCCTAGTATTTCAAAACTATCCAATGGTTAATAGTTAAGAGCTTGTAGACTTCTCCAAAAATACAACATCAAAGTACAGTTGACGACAGGATTCAATCTGTACAGAATACTCGCATGTAGTGGATGAAAGTGATATGAATCCAATCTATGCCTAATATCTGTATACTGATCTGGTCATGGTCACCTATATATATATATATATATGCACTGCACGTGTTTGACAAAATGCCAAACAATGAAGTGACTATACCATTGGTGGATTTTCAATTAGCCAGCTATCACGGTAGCTCATCTGTCAGGGAAAGAAAAGTTATTTACGCTGTTAAAAGTATGTTATATTGCTGTGTTGTAGACAATGAAAGCCGACTAATTAATAGAGCATAGTCAAAACTTGGCCTAATGACCTTGAGGTGGAATTGGATTCATGGCTCTTGAGGTAGAATATAATTGGATTCTTCGATCTTATCTCTGCTGTCACGTCTCATGCAAACCGTTTGGCATCATTTGGGCATATAATTGATGTCATTAGATCCGCGGTTATCATGATAACGGTGCAATTCAAATATTAATGTGCAGGTGAGTCTTCAGTTGAGCGATAATCACTATGTATTAAAGATCGACTCTTTTAATAGGGAGTGAGTTCGAATCTCATATACTCAATTCCTAGAGAGAGAGCGAGTTGAAATCCTATATCCCCAATTCCTGTGACTTAAACCCATCACGTTATTCGCGAGTACCCTCAAATTTAAAGCGACAAATCAGAAATATCCGAATCTTGGGATTAATAGGATATTTATCTAACTGGCCACCACTTGTTTATTAAAATCTTAAAATGTCAAGACATTTTTCCCGTGAAGATGGGGATGTTGTCGAGAGCAGAAAAATTAAGGTCTCGTACTGGAAAATTGTCCTTCGATTGATATTGATTGATGTGTATGTGATACTGTAATAGAGTTTAGGTAAATTACCATAGAGACATGCAAATTTATATTTTCATTAAAAAGAAAAAAAAAAATTTAGATCACCATTATTATAGAAAAAGTAATGACACATATTTATTAAGAACAATAAAAACACGTCTCTCGATATATCACATCAACGAAACATATTTTTCAAAACAATTTTTTCCCTCCTAATTAGTCGAGTGGTTAACATTTCATTTTTCCATTTTTTTTTCTCATTAAAATTAATATTGAATCTCATATCTATTATCCAAAGATCAAATCACATATTCAGTCACATCAGCAAAACGAATATCCGAATACAGCTACGTCAACAAAAATACACATTTTCATACATTACATTATAAGTGCTCTTAACCTAACATAATTATCATTTGGTTCATAAATTCAAATGTGTCTGCTCTAAGCCTCTAACTAGTGTAGGTCCGAAATCTTTATCTCAAAAGGTTAACTACTATTTGAACCTATGAATATCTACTCTTGCATTGATGCTGCAAGAGCGAAGGCACGTTAGAATCTCCATAGGTAATCCATTTTACGTACTCAAATATCGCTTTTAGATAATTTACAGAATTTGTATTTAACAACAACTCATCAGAATCTCTATTCTAATATTCACATTGGAAGACGATCACCTTAAAAGCAGTGGTGGGTTTGCTGTGAATGAATGAGTGAATCTCGAGGAGCTCGTCAGATATCATGAAGAAATGCGGAAGATTTGGGCTTCATGTGGGGATGGTTGTGGTGCAAGCGATGAAGGTGGTCTTGCAACCTGATGTAGCAGTAGCCAACCTAATTGACGCCTCTTTCTATCACCCTTCTTTGTTTTTCACTTTTCGTATTTTATACCAACTTAATCTTTTTCTCATCTCTTCTTTAGCTTCTTGAAGCTCTTTTCTTTCATGCATAGGACTGAACAAATTCGTTCCAACTTCCAACAATAAGTTGGATTTAGCTAGCCATCGCCAAAACGAGTAAACAACTGCTAGCCATGGAGTCGTGTCTCATTTCACTTGTTCTACAAGCTCTGCACTGGCCTAAATCCTATAGCTTCGTCCAGACACCATCTTTTTTCGGTAAGTTACGAAATCTAGTCTCATTCATATCAACAATATTCAAGTTCATCGTAGATATATCAAACCCACATGATTTTATTCTCGACTATGATACTTAGGCTTGTTATATGAGAGATGCTCAGACTTTTCTCTTTATAGCAACTACTTTTCATGCCTCAAATATATTAACTAACTGAGGCTCTACAAAAGTTCAAGACAAGAAGATCAAAAGCAAAATAAGATCATTACAAACAAATGCCGCCCAACTCATAAGTCATAAACATCTCAACAACACCAATCCCTGACCAATTACAAGATTCCAACCTTTCAAACTTCCAGACAGGAACAACGCATGCAGAGAGGCAAGGCAGTACAATCACAATACAGTCAAAAGCTTGAACCATATAACTCTCTGCAAGGCAGTACAATCACACTACAGTCAAAAGCTTGAACTGTATAACTCATAATGCATCCATTTCAGCTAGTCCAGTAAACAACGGCATATAAACAATACACTATCCAAAACATCAAAACCGTTAAACCGTAGGCATCTTGTTAAAAAAAAAACACTACTAGAGTAATCAATATCATGAAGTTCAAATACCAAAAAAATTCTTAAAAGCAAATACTATCTCTGTTTCCCTGATGGTAGAACAGCAACTCTAATCAGAACTTGGACCTCAGTTATCAATTATCACTAAATAACGAATACTCCAGGTAAAAAGGACATTTGAGCCGAAATAGCTCATCTCCAACATGACATTTGTAATGCTTTGCATCCAAAAGACTCTGCTCTCCATGCAATACTACGATACATGTCTCATTCTGACACATAAATCCCAGACCGGCTCCCAGCAGCTACTTTTTTTATGAGTAGCTCCTAGCTAGTGATCCACACTCAGGCATACCTCTTGTTAGCTCATGGGAGTCTGGTTGCTTTGTTTGACCATGTAACTATATTAGAGCAATCTAAAGGGATGCACAGGAAAAAAGTAAAGGAAGACCACAGACAAGTTAATATCTCCACGTTTTAGCAGATACTTACCCATAAATTCTAGGATTTGACGTGATACGGGGAAGCAGGCATTGAGAGGAAGCTAAAAAAAAACTGCAGTTTGAAGGAAGGAAATGAGCTGGATTGCGGTTAAAATCTCTATCCAACTGTAATTTTAAACAAGGAGCTAATCTTTTCAAAGAGTCATTGGAATTTAATAAACCTTCCAGCTCCCTGTGTGTTAGCAGTCCTAATAGAAGATACTTAGCTAGATTATCCTGAAAATAAGTTAGAGCTATAAGCCTAATGCCCGAGGGAACCAACCTGATTTAAGTCCCCACCCTCTTGTCAGCTCACAGAATATTGGTAGGAAAAATGTTGACCCCATAGAAACAAACTAAATGAAAGGGATCAAAGCCAGAAAGAGGAAGAAGGGTAACTAGAGGTTCAGGCTCTGCTGATTCGATGACACATACAAACTGGTGCTCTAAAGATGATAGAAGTTGGTTATTGAAAGGAAGCTGTCAAATACCCATAATTTGCAGGCAAAGATAAAATTGGCTTCCGATCACAAATTATTCTTCTGGTGCAAGGGTCCTTTTGATTTCAGATCATGATAGTCCATTATAAGCGATTTCAGCCATAAAATAAGGCAAATCTGCTTCTTTCTTTTTTGTCAATTTAAAAAAACAACTATAACATCCAGAACAGAAAACATTGGTCCTACAACAATGCTCCAGGAAAAACAGGGTAAGTGAATGTTTTTGTTTGTTTTTTGAAATGGTAAATTCTTTATAAAGGCACCAAGGTAGTGCAAAGAGAGAATTAGAGAAAAGACAAAGCTAACACCAATAGACTCGAGAAAAACTTTTAAAAAACTAAGACATACAAGAATTTAGCACAAAGTAATGCAAGTTCTTTTGAGTTCACAACAGCATTATAAAAGTACCAGATGACTATAATATCCATGTGGAAAGTCTGGAAGAGATTAGAATGAATTGTTGTTCAAACTATCTTCGTCTCAAAAGTCAAAACCCCAAAATAAAGAAATTAGCATAACGATTAAATGTTGGGTGGACCAGCGAGAACTAAGATAAAAACTACTAGCCGTGAGCACATACCATATAAAAAGGTTAGCTGTAGAGCTAATCTAAATTGTAAGCAACGTGATAATGACAGTCAGATAAAATCTTAAAATGTCTTTGGGAGCCACATTCTTGTGTGGAAAGAATCATAAGAGTTTCAATAAATTCACTGTAACAAAGAACAAATCAGTCGCCACAAAAAAAACTCAATCAAACTAGACAGGGTCTGCCACCTGCATAATAAGAGTTTGGCATTATATAAAGAAAAGTTAGCAAAGCTTACTCTAAGCAAAGGACCAGGCTAAACATAGTGACTGACATATATTTGTATCCAACAACAGGAATATTAATTGGACAACTATATCTTCAAGCCAACGTTTTGACAGTGGGCAATGGTAGAAAGACTGTAACATAAGATAATTAAGAATGATAACAAGTTAACAACAGTAAGTTCGGTAACGTATGTAGCTCTCCATGATGGGGATAGCAGGGCAAGTATGATAACCTTAAGAAGAGACATGTCAGATTGAAATGTTTCAGTTAAATTAAATACAATAAACATATATCCAAATAAATAAATAAAACACTCGGGAGAAGCTAGATACTGGCAGCAATTGCATAAACTGGGCGAAACAGAGAACATACAAATAGAGAAAGCGGAGATACAGATAAATATTGCGAAGCTTCTTATCATTCAGAAGAAAGCCAAAGGCATTAAAAACGCACAAGAACTGAACATTAAGTGATTCGCTTTATCAAGGAATCGACAATCCAACCCCAGGCATTGACCACTACCACCCCATCCCCACCCCACAAAATAAAACCAAAAGGCCACCAAAGATCCTTCCTTCCCTTGCCCCACATACTACTGACCAGATAGAAACCGAAACCAACAAAGCAAGATCCTTAAAAAATACCAAATTTACCCAGAAATTCAGATTCGATTAGAACCTCTCAACTTTGTCGGCCTTAACCAAAGGATTTGCCTTTGCAATCGCATCACGGCCAGAAGTTTTGAAATCAAAGATGCACTCGTGCTGCTCAGGGTACCGATGCATCCCGCAGTAAGTACTCCCACACTTGCACTTGAAACCTGTCAATCCAACCTTCTTGTTGCAACTAACGCACCTGGTAGGCCCCTTGCGAGGGGCCTGATCACCGCCAGATGATGAAGAGTCAGAAGAAACCACCGCCGGCTCAAGCACAGGTTCTGCCGGCTTGACAGACACCAAGGGGACAGCATTAACCTCAGCCGGTTGTTTCGCTTTGAAACTGAAGGACTTCTCCACGGCGGCTATCGCAGAAGCCTCACGTTCCTCCTCGGCACGAAGATCGCGATGGCACTTGGAGCAGAGATTCATGTTGGAAGAAGTGCCGAAGAAGCCGCAGCCGTTGACACAAAGCTTTGGTTCTGATGGTGGAAAGCTCGTGCCCTCGTTCTGCTCCGAACCCATCCTCGATTCCTCGATTAGTTTGCTTGCTCTGTGAAAATTGAGAAAAAGGAAAGAGAACCGGTTAGGGTTTTGAAAGTTTCTCGGGGTGGGGTGGGGTGGTTGCGTATTTGAGAATGGATTTATCCTGGGAAATCTGAGAGAACAGTCAAAAGAGAAGATTGTATCACAACGTGTCGCTCTGTAGATTAGTTCCATTAATTCCAAGTAGTAGTTTTATATTGAATTAAATAAAAAATACCAAATAATAGTCGGAAAAGGATTCCCTAATACCCCTTGGAGACGTAAATACCCCCACAAGAACAATCCAGATATCCAGATGTTTTCTTGCTGTTTGTTTTTTATATATCTTTTAATCTCTCGCGAATCGCAAACGAAAAAAAAAAATCAAATTCTTCGGAAAAATCGTCAACGATGCGAACAAACAAACCAGGAAATGAAAAACCTAAATCGAAATTAAGATCAAACACTAGTTTCTCGATTGCATAATTCATGAGGGAGAGAAATCGACAGACAGAAACAAACAATCGAAAATCAACAATTAGGAGAAGGAGAATTTACGGTTTGTAATCTGATCTGATGAATCGGTACTCGTTTTCTCTGGTTGTTGAGATCAGGGGAGGACGAAAGAGAACTGCGATTGGTATACACAGAAACCCTGATTAAGCAAACGAAAATCCGATCGAGAGGATCACCTCCCCGTTGTTGGTTTATGTTGTTCTTCTTTCGGCAGCCTCTCCTTTTAATGTCGGCATAACCCAGATGTGGTCCCCACACTGACAGACCAATATCATAATGGCAGGCCCGCTGTGTACATTTAGGGGCACTTAATTTTATTTTTTAAAAAAAAAGTCATAAATATATACTTTATTTGAGCTAACGAATTTAATCATATATATTGTTTAATTGGAAATAAAAATCAAATTCCTCTTCATCCCAACATCAAATATGAAATGTTTTTATCCACATGTGGTAGCCTGGTTGGTCTTCACTGTATAGGAAGTGGAAAGTCTTGTGTTCGAATCTCTCCTAATTATTTGAGTGAGATTTATCACCATTATGGTGAGAGTTGTAAAAGGAAGAGGGTTGCCTCTCTTTGTGTAGCCCATCAAGGCTCCGTATTTGTGTTGGGTATTCCCCTTCTTTGTATCAAAAAAATATCAAATGTTTTCCGTTTATAGTTTATATATATGAGGATTTAGAAGTATCATATATTTTTCATTTTAAGTTTTAAACTTTGTTTTGAGTAAAAAAAAATGTCATTAGATTCGTCATCCTAATGCTATGCATTTATGAATGTGTCTCCAAATGATATTAGAGCGACAACATGCCTCATCAACTCGAACTAATGGGACAATGTTAATTCATTGACGATTGTTGTATTTTTTTAAAATGTAAATTTAAAATTACTTATCTACATTCTTAATTGCTCATGCATTGTGATCAACCGTTTGTAAAATGACAACTTTATATTAATATAGTACAACGTATAAGAATATATGAGACGGTGTGCCATGTAAAATTGTTGTATACTTTTGTGCAGGCACCTTCTTCAGTCAAATCAGCCACGCCAAGGAGATCTTTCTGTCGAGAGAGAAGATCAACCGCCTGGTTCGCCTCTATCCCTTTTGGTGTACTTGGAGAGAAGTGTTGATTCTAATGATTAAAAAATTGATAGCTTACTGGAACTTGCTGTCAATTCAAACTTCAAAGATTGATATGAGGTTGTTCATTGATATGACCTTTTACTAACCAATCTGTGTGTAGTCTAAAGGAAAAAAAAAGGTGTTTTACAAGTTAAAATGGATGGACAGCCTCGGTGGTCTCAACTCGGAGGTTTGAACTAGTTAGAAATATAACAAAATAGCTATGGAGGCTACAATCCAAAGGTTTTAATGTAAAAGCTATGCTAAAGATAATAGGATAAATTATTGGAGTTGTGCCAAAAAAACAAAGTTGTGAGACGTAAAATTTGTGTTCGACGGGGGTTGTTACTGCTGCTTCTTCTTCTAGGACTTCAAGTGGCTTGGTGAGTCCACTTCTTATGATTTTCACTGCATGATCTCAACTTCATGTAGATATTTAGATCATGTGTTTTTGAGTGTTGGTTGGATTCTTGAGTTACTCTCCCACCTTCCTTGGAAGACGGGGACTTTGTGTGATAACGGACCACTTTGAGCTGATTCAATTCGTGAGACTTACTCTTTGTGATTATTGAAGCATGATGCACATATAGTTCATCTCACTCCTTTGAAAATAGGTCACTTGCATGTTGTTGAGATTCTTGACAATGGATGATCATCATCGACTATTCATGATGAAAGGTGATGATTTCTGGATCGAACTTCATGGCTGACTATGGATGATATGTCTAGTTGTGGGAATGTATGAGTTTCTCGATTCTAACTCTCTAATAGCACATAATAGCTGGAAGTGTTGTTGAGAGAGACTAGGGACGTAGGTACCTCAAAACTTTATAAGCTCCAACATTTTTTTAATCTTATCTGGCTAGAAACTCGACTTCTTATTAACAAAATGTTCTTTTATAGAAGAGGTACACGTTTCAAAAATTAAGCCCATAAAAGTAGTCTTTTTGGACATGGTTTCTTTAGACAACCCTGATTTTGAATAGCATATATATTGAATTTATGATAAACTCGAACCATAAAATTTGCAAAACAAACAAATGATTAAAGAAAATCCTTTCTTGTTTGCCACAGCCATACCGTCAATTGTATGTCAAGATCATCCCACACTATTACGTGTGAGGGATGACTGGGGTCATTTTCGGTATAAACAAAAATTAAATTGTGGCTATCCAGTATGTGACCGTATTCCAACGTGTAATTGATTGTTGGTGGGGGTACTTTTTCGTAATTGCAATTATTTTTCACGAAGAAGAATAATGTAAAGTTGCTTTCAAAAAGTGAATGCTCTCACTCTTCAATTACACGATTCCTTTTCTCCAAAAAAAAAAAAAAACACTTTTCCTCCGACCGCCTCTCATATCTGACCCGGTCAAATGGATATAGCTGAACCGGCTTTTACTGGTTCCCACTTGACTTGGCTGGACCCGCCAAAGAGCAATCAAAAAGTTTTTGGAGCAAAAACGATAAAGTTTGAATGTGCGGTTTTGCTAACGTTAATATATTGAGAGATATATTTTGTTGATATAATTAAGTATGTGATTTGATTTTTTATAAATGACGTGAGATTTATTATTGATTTTGGTATAATTTTGTTATCTGGTTTCCAATTAAGAGAAGAGGAAATTGTATTGTATTGCCTTTAAAGGTCCAGTTTATCCATTTTGTTGTCATCTCACGCATGTAAAATGAATAATGATTGAGACTCCCGAAACAATTATCATTTGATCCCTAATTAATATGGAGTGTTAGATGTTAAGTGGACCTTATATGCGTTTTTATAATCAATGGTTAAAACACATGACACATAGATTTAAGAATAAAATGGAGGTCAAAATTTGGGTGGATGTAACATTACTCATAAGTGATGAGATCGTTGGAGGAATCCTAATTTACTCAAACTATAAATTAGAGCTACGATTTGTTTGATCTTGGATAACAAAATTCTGTCCAATCTAGATGATGAATTTGTACGACCCAAATTAAACCAAAATTGGACCTAAGTTTTATGTTCGAATTACTCAAACACAAAAAATTTATATGTATATATATTTGCAATCGCTCCTGAAAAACTTTTGCATTCATCATACTTTGTTAGTTGGCACCAAAAAGCATATTAGAAACCAAGATCATTGTTCAAATTTGATTATATTAACAGAGGTTGGTAGGCTGTAGAGTTGGTTGAAGGTTATTAACTGCGTTTTTACTCCCAAAAAAGGTATAAAATATATTTTAATTTAAATCTCTGCAAACTTCCAAATTTTTCTTCTAAAATATTTATGCATATCATCTGAATTTTTGAATATAAAATAAAAAATATGTCATACACTTTTATGTTGTATTTAATTTTTGATTTTAACAAAAAAATGAATTTATAAAATTGACCCAAAAAAAAAATAATTTGGACCAAAAAATGCATCTCATTTTAAGACATTTTTTTAAGAAAAAAGTTATGAATTGTATCTAAACTTTCACGAAGTAATTTAATTGCACCTTTTATTTTTATTTGGATCAAATTTGTCCCCTCAACCTTCATTTATGTATATCATTAACCTGATCGTCAAAAATTATATATTTTAAGGAAAATATGTGTGTGAACCACTTAAACTATATATTTTAATGAAAAAAATGAAAAAATCGTACTGAGAGATATAAACACTTTATATTTAAAAAATTTGATAATAAAGAGTAAAAAAATTATATTGAAATATATGTTTTATCCATATATACGTATTGAAAAACGTATTTTTATGTGTAATATAAATAAAATTCAAAAGTAAATTTGGAGTGAAATTTGTGGGTGCCTTGGAGTTAAAATGCCTTATCTGACTTGAGTGACCTGTAAAAGAAGCAACAGAGACTCAAATTACCCGCTCACTCACCCCGACAAAATCCTTCGAAGGCCAAACAACCATGGCAACCATTGCCACAACCTTATTGTGCGCTACAAAACCCCGCTTCTATGCTCCTAAAATTGGAGTGGAGAACCGAAAACATGTCAATTCATGTGTTGGTGCTATTCGAGATCTAAAACCGGTTGCGGGTCTTCTTAGTGCTGGTTTGGTTGTGGCTTTTGTGGGAAACGCCTCAGCTGCTGGTTTACCTTCGCTGGATCAACTCAGCGAGCCCGCAAATGCGTTGTCTCTGCCCACTTGGGCTATACATGTCTCCAGTGTTGTTGAGTGGTGAGAATTCGTTTTCTTCTAATTTTGTTGATAGGTTTTGGGAATGGCGAATGTGCCATGTAATTAGTTTGCTATTATCAGTAATTGTGTTGTTGTCAATGTCATCTCAGATATTGTCGTGTAGTTTTGGTTATTTATTTTGTTTGTAATGTTTCGGTTGTTTGTGTAGAAAATAGGACGTATGTCTCTATTTAGTATGGGAATAATGGAATTGGAAGAAAAAAAAGTTTCTTCCATTAATTTTCTCAGCTATGATATTAAGCTTCCCATTTTTTGTGATAATATTGTTTTTGGATGTGAGTGCCTACTGTTTTTGCCATAGTTAAAATTTTGATGATGGATATTCTGTTTAAAAGGATTACGGCAATGGCCCTGGTGTGGAAATATGGGGAGAGATCTGAGTTTGAATCTTGGAAGGGACTTTCTTGGGGTATGGTGAGTTGTTGTCTCACTGTTGCAAACTTGATTTTGTTATTTGGCTAGAGATTGCTGTAGTTATTTATGACGGTGTTGTTTCTGAATTCTGATAAATAAAGCTCATCATATTGGATTGTATTGATGCTTGATATGCGTGTTCTTTGAAAATTTTGCAAGAACAGTATTGGTCTTTTCTTTATGTTATTCACTTAAACTGGTTCCGTTGTGGGATTCTGATATTCTAATCGAGTGCAATAATGTGTTTTTCTTGAATTTACTTGGCTACATTTTGCCAACAGTTTTTTTATAAGGCATAGGGGGGAAAATAACACTATGAAACTTAGGTATGTATTAATATTAAAACTTGAAATGTTCCATTGACTTCTTGTATGAAGGAAAAAGTGTATTTATTTGTATCTATATATATATGTCAGTGGGTGTGTAGTCTAGGTTGAGTTTTAAAAAATGTTCTTTGCACCAGTTGCCTGAAATTGGCATTACGTATTTCTGAAATTAACTCCTTTAAGCTAAAACAAAAGAAGAATATGTAGGCAACTTAAACTAGTCTTTCCCAACAGCATAAGAGGATTGGATATAATTGCTTGTGAGATGACAAATGAATATCGTTCGATGAATATCATTAGATTAGTATTTGAAACATGGAGTTGGGTTCAATGTAGTTTCTGGGACAGTCAAAATGAACAAAGTTCAATTGGCATTCAAAACTCTTTTGATCGACTGTAGTTACTTAAGGGTGTCTAAATGGCTTTCTCAGTTTTCTTTATTTCTAAAAGCAGTTTTATGTAAAAAAAAAAGGTTCTACTAATGGGCTTCTTTCTCTAATTAGCAACTTATAGCCTCACCTTCACCAATGACTTATTGTTTTCCTCACAACTCATAGTCTCATACACATATTACATGATGTTCTTCCCTTGATTTTGGTTTGATTCCTTGCTACACCGAGCCTTTACTTTTTTTTCAATTACTTTTGTTGACATATATAAAAAAAATTCAAAATCATCATGCACTTGTTACCTTCCAATAAAAGACTCTTGAAAGTTGAAACATGACAGGAATATTAATTTGAACCTGAGAGCTTATATAATAGTGGAACAGTCGAGGACTTGGGTGGATGTATACAAATTATTAACTATTTACATGGACCTTGTCGCCTTAGCATTCTTGTATTTTAAGCTTATAACAGTGACCACTAAGTCTGTAAGTGGATTTTCCCTTCCTCAAAGAAGTGTGAATCATGATGTTGTAGTTTAACCCTTAATTTAGATGTAAATTCATTTTGGTTTGAGTATGCCCAAACTAATTGATGCTGAGCCATTCATTTTTTTTGCACCATTGTCATTTAGGCGCTCAACTAACTACTTTTTCCGAAAAGTTATTAGCTTGGATTCCGAAAATTTTGTTGTGCATGTGTGGCTGTTTTGTGTTGATAAACAAGCCTTTTTTAGCTTATTTTTTTTTTAATTTATTTCTTAGTCATTATTTTAATCTTCATATGTTGTATTAATCCTAAGCTGTTTTATTGATATAGGTACCTCTGCTTGGGGGAGCGTTTTGTGCATGCACATGGCATTTCTTTTATAATTCTGATAGCCTTGAGGTGAGAAAAAAATGGTTTTGTCTTTCAACAGAACGGCAATTCTTATTTAGTCATTCACATATAATTTAGAAAGATGGCAACTTGATTAAATGGAGAAAGGGTTGTTAAACGAATTGATCAGCTGGAATTTCTTTTGGTTCTTCATAAAATCGTAAGAAATAATAATTTTGAAAGTGTTACTTAACTAAAAAAGGTCACTTTTCTATTATAATTCTGTAACATGTATCATTTTGTAAGTTCTCCGATGCTTTGCGGTTTTGGCTCTGAAGAATCGCCATTCCTGTTGTTGAAACTTTCAACTTGAAAGATTTTATCCATTTTATATATTTATAGTATTTTTTAAACTTTTTCTTTATGCATTTTGTTATAATATTTTATCCTTTTTTTTATTTTTTTCATATCTTGACTAAATTGTTGTGTGTAATGAGATATCGAAATCTCTCTCAAACTGTTTCGTAGATCTTTGTTGGATTTTAGCATGTGACTGCCTGTTTCAGTTTTCAATTTGTACTTTGTGGATTAAGTGCATGTTTGCTTTTGAAATATACGCAGTTTTACTTATTTAGGATAGGATAGCAATTTGTTTTAAATAGACAGTCACTGAAATCATGAGTCATATTAGATTGTTTTTGGATAAGTTTATTGATGATGTATTTAATGTTGTATGAATTTAAAACCATCCCAATTATTGTGGATTAGATGGGATGAGCCCACTTGGAATTTCGAATAATAGTAATAAAATTATCTATAATTTTGAGAACCGTATCATGATCATGGTCACTAGTCATCTAAATTTTTTTCTTGTTTTTATTTCAGTTAAGTGATAAGGACGGACACGGTATATGGATGGTTTCTTGAGAATGTAGCTTTTGATAGGAATAAATTGTGAAGGAGAATCTCCAACTAATTTTCTTTTATGGATTCAAGTAGCCAACCCTGACTGTTTGTGATAAAGGCGATCATGATTGTTAAGACTTGTTTGACAACATGATTTGCTAATTGCTTTAATGTAACCCGGTTAAACCTTATTAGCTCTCGGTTAGTGGCAATTAAGCCTTTTTTCCTCACAATACTGTTGTTGAAATTCGTATCTTAGTTAGTTATTCGAGGATACTTGACTAAGATGTAGGCTAAGATCTAAGAAGCACTAGTACGTCAATATGCTCAGGGCACACTGGGTATGTTTTGAGCGCGGGTGCGCCTTGGGTGCAGTGTGATTCGTCAATATACTTCTGCCAACTAAACCAATCTTATATCACAATTCACGATACTCTGAAGTAGTGCATATTTTACTCGTGCATCCGAAGCCAATGAGTGAATATTACGCTCTTTTGGATTGTTTTGAATTCTTTCTGCTCTGGCATTTCATTACAAAGGAGTTCTTATCTTTAATGACTCGTTCTGGGCCTATGTATGTGTAGGTCTTGGTGGCTCTTCAGGCTGCATTAACATTGATAGGCAATGCCACAATGTGCTACGCTGCTTTTCGTATATACAAGGCATCTGAAGGACGATCCAAGAATCTTTGAAGGTCTTTTTCTTTCCATGTGGATGTGGTTGTATATGGCTGGATGAATATACCTTTACATATAATTTTCAGTCAGATAATTAAAAGAGAATAAATTTTAGAGAATAATATTTAAGGTTTAGGAGAGAGGGGAGTGTTTTTTTTTTAATTAATGACATGCACCGTGTCTCATAGATTTGGGATGGTATTGGGATACTTAGAGTTGGAAATTGGAATACATATCATTTTCCTAAAATTGCTCTTATCTATAGAGCTAGTAGTCGGACTGCTGCTTAAAAAAAATGTTTAAACAACGACAATTGTTTTTTTTCTTCTTTTCTCCAGATGAATATACATTCCCACGTGTAGGTGTTGGACACTGCATGTGGAAGCTTCCTCATTATGAAGTAAATGGATTTCAAGACTGGATTATTCTTTGTTTAAACAAGGTATTTCCTGTCTTATGCTTGGTTAGTAATGCTTTGAAGGTTAAAATATGATATTTTTTATAAATTTGTATAAATGGATTAAGATTTTTCATTTTTGACAAGTACAGCGTACATACGAAATAATTGTGAGAGGTTGAGGAATAGCATACTCTATAGGATCCTTGTGCTGCTTCATTGTCTTTTTTTCTTCTTCAGGGACTCATGTCCTTACAAACAACCTACATAGCCATTTTATTATAAGAATAATAAAATCATGTATCTTATACTTAAAAATATGATTTTATGTTTTGAAAATAATTGTATGCGTGCACTACTGAAAATCAATTGTATACATGCTTTTCCGAGTCCAGATACTTACAAGGTACATGGTTTTATCTAGGGGAGACTAGTCTTTCCCATCCCATAATCGTCAATTTCATGTCTATACAAGATAAGAACCTGAAAATTTTCTTCTTCTGATCCTCATCTCCAAACCGCCGGACTATCTCGTATGAAACTACAACTCTCTATTTCTGATCCCATATGCATTGAGTTTGGACTAGTAGTAAGTTACCTACTCCTCTAGAACTTGAATTAGGGCAAGGTTAAAGTCCCTTCTGACACTTATAATAAAGCATGACATATCAAAAATAAAATAAAATTAACACTTGTGCTCGTCCAAGTGGATCTTCACCGTCTCTTGTAGTGGATCAATATTTTGATATATAATAGTAATCAACTCAAGATTTTGTTCGAAAGTTCTATAATAATAAAAGAAATGACCACATAAAGGGGCCTCCTCAACCTAAAACCAAACTGTATCTTCTTAACGTGTTCTTCACTGTTCTGTTTTATTCTTCCAAACTGAACAACGAAGTAAAAAATTCGTTGAGACGTAATTGATGCTTGGGATTTTATCATTTTTCATTGCAATTATAATAACATATAATCCCAGACCAATCCACATCTTATTATGTTTCAAGTAACAAAATATTTTGGAAAAAAAAGATACAAAAAGATGAGAGGGATAGATATAAAGAGAAGTGATAGGAGTTGCATATATGATATCAGCATTCTTTGGGGAGGATTAGAAGTGTGGCGGAGAAGCAATATGTACAAGGAAACTTCTTTTCTAATTCCGAAATCAGTGCTAAGTTTTCTTGTTGAAGAAGACTAGCTTTCTTCCTCAGCTTCTCATTCTCTTCAATGATGATTTTGTTCTCCAGGTACAGCTTCAAATTTGTCAGTTTAATATCTTTCCCTGTGTTCTCTTCACACCTTTGCCTGCATAATTTAAGACTGAAATACATTAGAACCTTCCTAATACGTACAATCTAATAAACTAGTAACATCGAATTAAGAAGAGAGTTTTTATTGGTGATCTCAAAAACTATTAAAAATTGGTCATTTAGATTCTGGATCTTATTGCTAATATACCTGTTAAGCCTGTAAACTTGAATTTTAGGCTTCTTTGATCCCTGCTTTCTCTCAGAAGAACGGATAGAATGAGATGGGAACTTGTCTGCTGTGTTATTGCACATCTTTTGCTTTCTGTGGATTGTTTCTAACAGGGTGCAGCTATTGAGCTGAATTTAGCAGAGCATTAGCTCCTATAAATATTAGTGGGTTTTTGTGTTATGAATGTATAAATCCATCTATTGGAGCTGGTCACCTTGCACTTGAGAGAGAGAGAGAGATTCCTCTTCTTTGGTAATGATGGAACGTGGACTTGTTATTGCCAAGACAGAAGCAAGCAGATGTGGATACAAAATTAAGAAAAAGCCTAAAAAGATGGAATGTTCTATGCTTGTCATTTATCTCCCAGTTGGCTAACTTGTAATTCATTTTAGAAGGGAAAACATAATTAAGCATTAGAGTAACATATAGAAAACAAGCAACGTTCATGTTAAACTGGGTTTATCATCACCTAAGTACATTTTCAGGTTGTTTG
The DNA here is from genome assembly GCA_963580455.1 of Euonymus europaeus. Classification (NCBI taxonomy): domain Eukaryota; kingdom Viridiplantae; phylum Streptophyta; class Magnoliopsida; order Celastrales; family Celastraceae; genus Euonymus; species Euonymus europaeus. The sequence continues at coordinate 5,843,945 of OY756957.1, read as the reverse complement.
TTAGTATCCACGTGGAGATATTCAGGGAAAACTTGATGGTACCCATGTCACGCCAACTCCTAAGTGATTATTAAATATTCTCCTTTACTTTCTTCTTCATTTTGTTGTATTCACATTTCACAGGCATATTATTGCATGCATCATCGTAGAATTAAGCCGTGTGCCTCAATTGTTAGCCCTCACCTGTGAGATCCTGCAGATGATAGCTCTGATAGAATTGACGGGTTATGATGGACACATGTATTAAAGCAGTTGATTTATTGATTATGACTGTCTTATAGGAGATATTGGGGAAAAAATGGTTCTCTGAGTTTCTTTCATTAATCTCAATGGTCTTGATTTTGCTATTACTCACTGAGCTGTTTGATGGGCAGGCTGGTTTCATCAAGTTGTTTCATCTTCCTTAATGTCATTGGAATTTGGACAGTGTTGCATTGTATTCATCTGATTGAACGTTATAATATCTTCTTCATGGTGCAATAGGGGTGAGGAGCATTGATTGATATGGTTATGCTACTTACAAGCAGTTTCATGGCTTCACTAATTTGTTCAAGTATAAGCATTGCAAGGAATATGATAGGTTATCCATCTCTCTCTCTCTCTCTCTCTCTCTCTCACACACACACACACACACACGTAGTGGCTTCGTGGTCCATTAGAAGCAATGGTTGGCATCTTTATCTGTACCCCTACCCCACTTCTTTTTTCTTCTCATTATAGTTAGTTTGAACACATATATCTAAGGGTCAAATGTTACATTGAGGGCCTAAAATGATGCATGGACAGAGAATTCAATCCACCCTCTTGTCCAATTTTTGGCTTGGTACCCCTTCAGATTTATGATGATCATGCAATCTTATTTCATTGTGAGTCTGATTAATGTCTTTTAATCATGGTTATGATGCATTTTTGTCCTCACTTACATATTCAACTTTTGCTGCTGCTGCAAGACTCCTAGGTCCTAATCAATTGGGCTTTTCTCTGAATTGGTTTGGTGAAAAGTATATAGATCGCTGAACCTAAAAAGAAAAAAAAAATTTGACTGAAGTTACTGATTTTAAACCATATTGTTGCGAGGAGTTCCCAAGTGCTCGGGTCGAGTCTGTTATGTTATTTTTTCTTCTTCCCCTTAAAGATTGGACTCCACTAACAAGTTAGAAATACAAGTTAATGGCTTTCATTATATGTGCATTCAGGTATAAGTTATGCAGAAAGCGCATACTAGATACATATACTTTAGGTACTAAGTGTGAAGTGTCTACACACTTTAGGTCTAACCCTAATCATGCCATTTTGAATCGAGAAGGAGGATCCATTTGTAGGAGACTACAACCACTCATACCCTCTCTTATTATATCATCTTTTACTACTGCTACTACAAAAATCCATGGTGAGGTTGAGGAAATTAAATAGTCAACAAAGAAATGAAATTCTTCTACATATTATTCTCCTCCCCCTTCAAGTGCCCCAAAAAAAATGGTACACTAGTTTTTGACATTGTTCGTGTCAACTTGTAGTCCGACATCGAAATTGACATAACTTAACTGAGTGACATATAAGTAAAGGTCTAGTTGTTGACGGGTTTTCTGGACCTAAAAATACTCAGAAGACGGCCTACCAAAATAAATTCGTGGGAGTCTTTGGCTTAGAGTGGACAATTTCACTTTGATACGTTTGTGCTGGATTTTCTACCGATTCGCATGCATGATTAATCATGACAGCTGTGCATAATAGGTGCAGGTCCCTCAGGAAGCAATTTCCCATGTCTTATCTAACTATTGTTTGTACTGGAACTGCAATCGATTGCTGGTTTTTGGGTGTGCACATTCATCATGAACATGATTTCTATCACATTATATAGTATCATAGTCATAACATCATGGCAGTTTTGATATTACAATTTATATACTGTCAACACATACATTATGAAAACAGTAGTGTAGGCAATAGAAAAATACATTCATCTGCATGAGTATGGGAACAGTACTAGTAATATCCTTTTTGTTTGATGTCTGCATATTAGTACTCAAGATACAATGATGTTATATTGAAAATATTGGCTATTTTGGTTGTGCTATTGTAAGGTGGAGGGGTTGTAATGATTAGATACAACCAAATTGGTATTTAAAAAAGCCTATGAAAGCTTTTAACCTATGAATGAAAGGAGTTTGAGTCTTCTAATGGTTTCTTATGTAGCCCCCATTATTAGGGCTTTGTTTAGGGTCAGCAGAAATAGGGTTTTGGATTAGCAAGAAAAAAAGACAAACAAATGATGAAAATAAGGTTGTGGAGGGTAGTGTCAGCAAACTATGGTTCTAGAACCAGAAATAGGGTTTTGGGATTGGAATACAGTAATGAGAGGAATAGAACTATTGAGTTACTGTTGATCAGGGGCAGTAATGAGAGAAACTGAACCAGAAATAGTGCTTTATTTTGCTAAATGCTCAGCTGGACAATCCAATTGCTGTCCGCAATAGTTTTCCCAGACCCAGCCCATGTGCGTTTGATGATGATCCAGCCCATATGCATTTGATGATGAATAAAGACAAGTGGTGTTGGCTCTAATTGGCCCAATCAATTTACTCTGCAAAAGAGGCAGTAGGATTCGGGGAGGACCAGTGCTAATATAACCGGAGTACCAAAAAAAACTTTGGAAAATTCCAATTTTTTTAAAAATTGTAAGCGTGTAGTAGTATTTAGGATGGCGAATCTAACCGTATATTTCTTGTTTGAAATAAAAAAGTAAATTCAACATGAAAAAATGTATGGCAATGCTATATCGTCGGATATAAAAAAAATTAATTTTCAGTCTTGATGAATTTGATTTTTATTTAGATAAAAAATGTATTGTTGAATTCCTCATTCTAAATACTTTGTGTGTGTGTGTAGGATCAGTGCTAAGTTCACTTGTCCTACTCCAATCCTACATAAACCTACTTTTAAGTGAGAAACCAACTCAAGTAGCAGTGTCCTCTGGTTATACCACAGCCCAAGAAACATGGAACATTTGGTTGTTTTCATCCCTATCAAGTACCAATTGTTTTTTTTTAAAGAAGAAGAAACTTCATCAAACAAATAGGTTACCAATCAGATGAAAATAAAACTTGAATAAAACACCTCTACAATAAGCATAAGTTGACTTGACCGAGCATTTCAGATAGGTAAGAGCATCAACCACTCTATAGTACACCCTGAAGGTATATCTAATATGATATTTGTTAGTAATTCTCCCCTCACTTAATTTTTTAAGAAACACCTACCGAGGCCTAGACCCATCTCTGTCAGCCTTCATGAGTCCACAAATTGGTAGATCTGATTCCAGCAACCCAGATTACCAAAATTCAAAATCTAAAAAAGAGAAGTGAACAACAACACTTTAACAACAGCTCGTAGCTATTGAATGCATGAAAGTGATGATATATTGATTGCACGAATCGGTGACTCCTTATATGTAGGATAGATCTTTGTGTCTAACTACTTTGCCCTGTGGGCCTTGCACTAGTAGGAATCAAATTAGGGAGAAGAACCAACAACAACTTTTCTTTACACATGGGTAGGCTGGAGAAAGCCCCTATTTGTAAATTCAAGCCATATTTGTTCCTTTTCCTCTGGGAAATCCACAAAGACTCAACTCAAATTGATGAAATACAACGTTGATTTTTTTCCTTTGCAAGGCAACTTGAACAGACCCTCAATCGCGAACTCCATATCGTGATGTCTAAATTGTGACTTTGAACAGTGAAAGGAGAAGACAAATGAGAGACCTCGACAGAGGATATTTCACCTTTATTAATGGATTTTAATGAGAGCCGTTGATTTGATCGGACAGTTAAAAAAGAAGTCCGCAAATTGCGTCAATCTCGGAGAAACTCTGATATTGAATATTATCTCACTTATATTTATTGCATAATTAATTATTTAAGAAGTGTCCCCCCAAAAAAAAAGGTGAGTGCTATTGGCACCCCACTTTTTCCTAGTCACACCTCATTTCCACAAAAACTCCAGTAAAAATTACAGAAATTTCTGTACCACCCCATGCCATTAATATTTTATAAATATCCTGTTACACCCCAAAAGAAACAAAAATGATTTCTGTTACAAAAACAGAGGATGTTACACGAAAACAGAGCAAAAGAAACAAAATTAAGGCAAGTTGGAGCATATTGTAGGGAAGCCAGATCAAATGACTCTAAACTGAGTCACATATATCAACAGTGGCTGTCTCCCCTTTGTTTGCATATGCAAGCAGCTTGAATTTATCAATTCTGGATGCAAGTTTTTCTGGCCAAGCTGCAGCTGCTTCAAATCGATTTTCTGTCCACATTTTAGACACAGGTGGGATAGGACTATCTGGAGTCAACTGCATACGCACAAAATGTGATCCATTTAGGTACCCAAATACCAACATATTTTGATTGTAATCCTTAGGAACTAGATCCCTTAGAGGAAGGAAAGAAAGACACTGCTCTTTTGAAATCAACAATACTACTATGTTGTAGCAGGTAGCTATGACATTTCCCATGTAAGGCATCACTATCCATTTTTTAGAGCCAACCACATCATTGTCACACTCAACACTAGACAATAGCTCAGCTGTACTGGATAAAGGTTGCAAAATCCTATCATAAAGTTCTACATTCCTCCACATCTCAATGCCTAAATCCCTCCTCACAACCTTCCAACCTTCATTCCCCCCAGCCATAGAAACCTGCAACCACATTGAATCCACAATGTCCATCACCTGGCACATCAATAATGCTGGAAATTGTGTAACCCAAGAATTTGTGTTTGCTCCTCTTGTTCTGTACACCCTCAGCTTAGGCAGTGTCTTTGGCATTGGCTTTTGCTTTGTAACCGGTGCCTTTTTAACACTTCTTGTTGAAGCTTGAGAAGTCTGACTCGGGACAACATCTTCAAACACATGTCCATCCATTGCATGTTCAAAGGCAGAAGGTTCTCTCTTAGTTGATGTATCCTTTGTTTGACTTCCCTTAAAACTCTTATGTGTACCTTTCTTTGTCCCTCTAACATTAGCCTTCTGTTTTGGCTCTAGTATAGTGGTACTACTAGGCTGCCCTATGCATTGTAGTTGTCATTTTATCTGTCCCTTTTGTTCTCTAGTAGTTGCTGCAAATCTGTGTCTAACCATGTCCCATTCCAAATCAATTAACACTTCATTATTTGGAGCTTCATTGAATTGTGTGATGCTCAAATTTTTCCAAAAGTTGTGCACAGCCAGGATTGGAATGCTACTGCCTTCAGCAATGTACTCTGTGAGCATGTGATAACATGGCAAGCCATGACTTGTCACTGCTCTGTGTGTGCAAGTATCTGCCCTCACTCCATCGGTCCCAATTGTAGTCATTTCAGCTTCAATCTTCTGTAATGCGGCATTGGAAACAACATTCACCAACTCCTTAAACATGTGAGTCCTAAACCTGATAGGCACCCTAGTAAGACTCTCTTCGAATGATGCCTTTATCTCAATGAATTGACCCTGCAGAAGTAGGTGTATAGGAGTGAAATTCTGAACAAACCCTCTAACAGAAGTACACAAATATTTTTTCAATTTGGAGTGACTTCCCTCTACCCTATTGGTTGTTGTATTCCCCATATGGAGATACTGATCAATGTAGGCCGATACAAAAAATGTCTTGTAATTTCTAAGCCATGAATCCTGGACATACTCCACAGTAGCGGGAAATGCTGTGAACCTCAGCTGCATTCTCTTCATATTCAAACTCTGTAGCTGAATGCATCACAGTTGCAAAATACGCCATAAACTCATCAAACTCTTTTTTCATCTTAAACACTCATATGCAGTTTCTTAACACATTCTTAGTAATGTGCACCCTACACAATAGATTGTTGGAGTTGGGAAAAATTGTCCTCAATGCATTCATCAACGCAAGCTCCTTATCAGTAATGAAAACACCTGTCAGTGATGTCTCAAATAAGTCTCTGAAACAACGAAGAGGCCACTCATAATTTTCTTCTTTTTCAGAACTCATATAGCAAAAGACAATACAAAAGGTCTTCATAGTGGATGTCACTCCAACGATCTGCAGTAATGGAAGGCGATACTTATTGGTATTGTATGTGCAATCCAACATAAATACAAATGGAAATGCCTTGGCCAACTCAATGGAACTACTGCAACTGAAGAATAAGTCTATCACTTCCTCAGTCTTTGCTTCTACCCTATGATTCACTACATATCCATTCTGAACCAATAACTTAAAAAGTTGTTGCATATGGCCCCTGCCAGCACTCTCCTTGATCTTCATTGCACTTCTAAAATTGTATATTGTCTTCAAAGTAGTTACATTAGTAGGATCCTTCATCTTCAAGTGATTTAGAATGTCTCTTTCATCTTCAAGTGATTTAGAATGTCTCTAGCCCTCATTCATGTTGAGCTTAACCTCTCTAAAGTTTGTTTCTCTTCTCTATTTAGTCTGTCAACAAATGCATGCCCCTCATATGATTTAACCAAAGCATGGTTATGTATCCCATTCATCATAGCCAATCCCCATCTCCTAGTAACTGTATCTGTGACATAAGCCTTCAGACTGAATGGACAGTCACACTTCTTCGTACTTGATCTCCTCTTCCTATCATTGACTCTCTTTCTGTACCCACCACTACGCTCACAGCCAAGCATAACCCTAGGTGTCCTCTTTGGGTCATTAAGGTCTGACCTAACTACAACAATAACAACTCCCTTCTTGAGGCCACATTTTTCCGCATACTCAACCATATTCTCCATAGTACTAAACTCCTACACATTTCAGCAAACATACACAAAAAATAAGCCATGATTTCAGCACACATACACAACAAATGTTGTTGAAATTGATCACACAAGCACAAGAATCAAAGCTACCCTAATACATAAAATTCAAGCTCATTGATACCGTACCAGTGGTAAAGTTGAAGGCTTTGCGAATGGGAGACTCAGAGCCCTTCGGGCTCCTCGTCTCCCTCGCAAAGCCTTCAACTTTACCACTGGTTAAATCATATGAGGGTTGTGGATGAGCACCTCAACAAAATGTATACAATTTCAGCACACATACACAAAATCCTACACATACCATAACAGTCTGAAATTGAGTGGTTGTGTCGACCTCAATCTTCACAGGATTAGTGACCTTTGCAAGTATCCCACAAGCCTACAAGATGATCACATCCAGTTCATGTCCACTGCTGTTCATTCTACAAGATGATCTCAAGAGGAGACAGAGTAGAAACAGAGAGTGAGAGGGAAAGATCGTGTCTCAAAATAGTGTTGGCGGGTGGGATTATACAAGACTAGGGTTTTTTTTGTCTATCTAGGAGTGTGATTAGGAAAAAATGGGATACCAATAGCACTCACAAAAAAATAAAAAAAATTCCTCACACATTTGAATTTGGAGAGGCGGGCCCCTACATTACGACCACCAGACACAAAATCGAACCGTTTTACGTTAGCGACAAATCTTGTATTTGCCCCCATTTCAGGGGTAATTTCCCAGGTCGCCGGAATTTGTGAGTCGTCGAGTCAGATTGCTCGCCCTTCGAAAGTCGAAACCAGAGAGATCTTGAGTCTTGACACAGGCAAATTCTCAAATCCCACCTGAATTGACTAATTTCTTCCCGAGTCCCATCAAATCGTATGGACAAGAACTGTTATTTTCTCATCGTCACTGGGTATATTCGTCTTAAGAATCTCAACAGCAGAATTTCATTTTATTATTATTATTTTTAAAACCCTCATAAAAATTCAAAATTTTTGTATCGTTTCGTTCGCAAAAGGTCAAGACAGGAGGAGCGTTAGTTACACATAATCCAAAGAACAAAACTGTATACCGGGTCCGGCTAAAACCTGCTTGTGTCATGTGTTGGACCCTTTTTTCCCTTCTTATTCCGGAGATTCCAGCCCCACACTTGACGAAATCAGCGCCGTTGCTCTGCAAGACTTGTTTTTTTTCCTTCTTTAATCAGATTTAGGTGCGCATAGATATAGAGAGAGAAATATAGCGACTTTTGGGATCAATGTCGTTTGTTTATGGTACCATTCACGTGAAGCTACAGTAGGGGATTGGGTGATTGAGTGACTGCATTATAGAGAGACAGGGATTGAGGGAAGGAGTGAGAGATGGAAGAGGAAATGGATATGGAAGTCGAGGCGTGTGAGATTGACCTGGATTACGAGTTCGAAGCACCTTGGTTCTTCGATTTCACTCGCGAGGAGTCGCTTCCGGAGGCTTGCCTGGTCGAGCGCTGGTTCGAGTCTGCCAAGAGTTATCCACCATCTCGTGAGTTGCACCTTCGCATTTAGCTTCTTCAGTGTTGTATGGAGAGATATGGGTTTCGTTCCTCTTCCTTCTCCGTTGTGTGATTATTTTGCTGAATGATAGAGCTTTCACAAACTAAGTTCTGAAATCTCTTGTGAGTTGTGTATTTAGGTGATCATCTTCTCTGTTGTTTGGTAGTTTGAAAATCTGTCCTTCAATTGAATATGTCAAAATTCCGAATCTTCGTCTGGTAACACATTTAGTTGGTTGAGGTCAGTTCATGTAGTGTTGCATCTCTGTAGATATTTTCCTTCTGGTTAGAAACTCTGCTTTCATTTTTTTTCTTCTAGTTCTGCGGAGTACTTTAAACAACCTGATACTCTTCAATCTTGTTTCTTGTGTTTTTTTGACCGGCGGATCATCTTTTTTTTTTTTTTTTTATGGTTGGGTTTATTTCAGCCTTTATTGCCAAATTGGTACTGAGAGAAGACAACCTACTGGAAAATGTGATCACTTCTTCAAATGACAAAGATGCTGAATTTGCTGATACTTACCACAATCATGATTCCAATGATGGAGTGGGCCCAGAACCTTCTGCTGTAGATATGGAGAGCAGAGGTATATTAAGCTTCTTCGGGCAAAACATTGTTCTCAGACTTTACATTAACCTAAATCAAATGTGGCAACTAGTTAGATTTTTTTTTTCAAACATGAACAAAAATGAATTTTTGAAGCGAATTTTGATAATTTCATACCAGAAAATGTTACATAAATGATCATCGAAGCAACCAAAAATTGATTTCATATTGACCGACTTGCATTGTTTGTGGCATGATCAGCCCGGAATGTGAAATTGCTGGCCCAGCAGAGCTAGGGAAATAATTCTATCATTGCCCTTACTGAACAAGTATCTACAGCATTTGGTATAAAGTCTGAAATTTCAGCAAAGTTATCTGAAATTTCTTTTAGTAATGCTCAATCCAGCCAAAGTAATGTGTTCCAAGTCACTTTCGATCAGCATGTCATGTTTTAGTTGTCCCTATATGTCAAAGTAACAGAAAGCCAAATGTAACTCTCCTTGCTTCTATTTTTGAATCCATGGTCTAGAATATGTTGCTTGATGGTGCATGTGTTTAATGTTTTATGTTTGCTAGACTGTGACGAAACGAACAGAGGGATCCTCATTGATGTAAAGAACTGCAATCTTCATAAAGTGTTTAGTCAGCCACTAAAATTAGCCACAGGTAATCAGTTTACAGTTAAATTGTTTGTGTATCAGTTATTCGCCCTAGGCTTGACAAGTTCTTTAGCTTTGTCACTATTTGAGATTGTTTGTGAATTTTTAATTTACTCTGTATGGTTTGGTATTCATGTAAAAACTCTAAGATAACTCGGTTGGAATTGGGCCATTTCAGGATTGACATTTAATAATGATACATCGACAAATAAACTAAAAGCTAAAATGAAATCTTCTATCAAGCCAATTTGTCCGAGGGGCTCAACTTTTATGAAACCAACAGCAAGTCAGTTAGCAAAGCAAAATTGGCCTCCACAAGTTGGTGACTCCAGGTGATTCTTTGAGTGTTCTGTTCTCTCTTTTACTATGAAGACATATGTATGTTTTAGTGATCGCGTGGATAATACCTTTAACAAACACTATCGAAAATTAGTATTCTGTTCAAAATACATCACTGTCCTCTCACCTCTGTTCCCTACCCGTATTCCTTTGCTTATTAGTAGTATATACTGTCAATATGAATGTCACATGTTCACTATTCCTTTTTAATTAACAATAGTTTACATGATTCATTCATAACTGAAGTAAGATCAAAAGCAATATTTATATGAACTTGGATACTATTTATTTAGCCCCTGTGTATGTCAGGAGTCTTTTACATACCCCTATCGGAATAGGATGAACGGCAATAATTCCATGAACGTAGATATTGCTGTATGCATATAGTAGTAATTAGCAATGACAAGCTACATGAGTCCAGCGTGTCTTTGATTTAAATATGTTCGGATGTTCCCCTATAGACTATAGTGCAAAGTGCTTTCTAGGTTTTAAATATTATTTTTCCTTAGTGATAGGTATCAGACAAAACTGTTCCAGAATGAGAGAAGCTCGTATCATTCTTCAGTTGTTGAAAGTCAAGCTGCCAAGAGGCAGAAACTTGAGGGAGGTAACCTGCGTAAGGTATACACTGTAATAATCTATCTTGTTCCTTTGTCATGTTCCCATTTCATAGAACTTATGTTTAAAGTTGACTGCAATGAACACATTGGAAAACCATAATCATAGTAGACAACTTTACTTCCTGAACTGGCCTATTTTACTTGGTTTGGTAGGGCTCTCCATGTTTTCAATAATCCAGACTTGAACTTATGGACTCAAAAAAATTGTTTAATTTTTATAGGATTCACAATGCTCAGCATTCTTTCTGTATGACAGGTAGCTGATGTAAAGCAGCAAACTGATTTGGTTCACAAGGTGCCTAAGAAGGTAGCTTGCTTATTTCTTAATGCTCGCATATGCCATTCATATTATTGAGATTCTTGACTTCTCATTTGAAGGGTTAACTGTTCTGCTTGCCTCACAAATTTATAGAGAATTTTTGTTGAAGAGTCATTATAACCAAGTAACCAACCCCACATAAAGTTATATACTTATATTTATATCTATTTATACAAAAGCTAGAAATTGCACCTTATGCTTGACTGTGACAGCTTGGCCTTAATTTTTCTTTTAATAGAAGGAAGAGAATTGAAGACGGGAAAAAAACGTATTTTGACTAAACATGACAAATGTTGAATTTACAATATCCAGTTCAGCTTTTAGGCCATGTTTAGTAGGACTTAATTTGTGAGGTCTCAGCTATTAAGGTTTGACACCATAGTTATGTAGATGGGTTGACTTGAAAAAAAACTTGGCCCATGAAAGATGGAAGTTGGCTGTTTCATATATTTTGTGTTGACATTGGAGATGACTCAGGGTAGTACGTAGTAAAAAATTTACGAGCTTTTTAAGGTTTACTTGATACCGCCAGTTAGGTTTTCCCTAAGATCAAGGGGTGGCTCAAGGTGGTACATAGTAACAAATTTACGAGCTTTTTAAGGTTTACTTGATACTGTTGCCTGTCGGTTAGGTTTTCCTAAGATGTAGGGATGTCTTGCAGGATGGAACCATTGATAACAGTTCTGTTCATGCTAAGCGCAAGCTTACTATTCCAAGAGAACCTGACCTTGAAACAGCACACAGGGCTCAGAGGATGAGGTTAGTTGTCATTATCCCACTACAACTTCATGCATGGTATGAACTATGAAAGAATGTTTCTTATCGTATGAAAAAGTGATCATTGCAACACAGAGTATCACATTTGATCATGTACTTGTATTTCAGGGCAATGAAAAACGCGGATCCAGAACAGGTCAAGTTTGCTCCACCAAGATTCAAAGCACGGCCATTTAACAGAAAAGTAGGTACCAGCCATGGATTATTTTCATTCTGCATCTGACATCTATCTCTCTCTCTCTGGTTTTTTTTTTTGTGTGTGTGTGTGTGTGTTCATTCCTTAATCCATGCTTGTTTTTCAGATTTTTGAGGCTCCTTTATTACCTCTCCCAAAGAAAAGTACTCCACGATTGACGGAATTTCAGGTAAGTGCTTCACTCAAGTTTCCTGCTTCTTGCTGGAATATAAGTGTATAACATTTCCTTGTAGTAGTTCTCAAACATACATGACCACATTTACCCTATTCCTTTATTTTATAAGAGAAGAACACATCCTCATTTCCAAAACTCTCGTATACTGATAGCAGCTAAAAGCTTTCTCTGCTCAGGAATTTCACTTGAAGACGTTAGAGAGGGCAAAGAAACATACTTCTACTGTTTCTTCAACTCCTTTTTGTTGCGGTGATGCTGATAAGGTTACTAACGAAAGTTCCTTTCGATATATTAGTGTATTTTGTAGCTGAAAATAGCCTTGTTTTTAATTTTATTTATTCTAACCCTATGTTTAGCAAAAATGAAATTGCTTCAGAGTTGTTGATACATTATAAAGCTCATTATTTTACTTCTACTTTGTTTTTTTTTGGTGTTTATGTAATTAGATGTATTGTTGTGAATGTAGTGTCTGGACAAAACAAGTAATGCTTGTGCTCCTGAAAAGGGGAATAGAGAGTTTATGAGGTAATAGTAGTAGTGCATGCATTTTTTATCACCTTAAAAACTTTTCCCTTGCTCGAACTGCTAGGTTTTATGATGAATGTTCATGAGACATCACCATTGCTTACTTTTCAATTGCTCGTGGTTTCTTCAGAGTGGGGCAGAATGAATCTGGTGCTGTGAACCAATTTAAAGCTCGATCTCTTAATAAGAAGGTAATGTTTTAATAGTACAAGTCAAGCCTTGTATTTTTTACCTATCACTAAATATGAGCTTATTCTTAATCCTGGATACTGATATTCTCGAGTAAAGGTGATCCTAGTGTTTTCAGAAATAGCAAAGGGAAACCACTGTGCCAATGGTAATTAATTTGATGATATATGTATATAGTTATTACTGCCTAAATTATCACCTTTTTTTTTTGGCCCAGGAATTCAATTTCCATACAGAGAAAATGATTCATCACCATCCACCCACAGAATTTTTCAGCAAGGTAACTTTTCCAATAATTCTAAATCATTTCAAAAGTTAATGCTTTATAGATGTTGCTGATGCACAGACGCGCAATTCATATTCACACATTTAATGATACTCTCTTTGTTCAATTCTAAGCCGCACAGGCGCACACACATAGACCCACATTTTTTCTGATGTTCTTTCTTTGTTGAATGCTTAGCTCTCCTTGACATCCGAACTCCAGACACATAATGGATCTCAGTTGAAATTGGCTCAACCAAGCCCCACGTATACACAGGTGCTCCTCCTTTGTATTTAAATTATAATTTCTTATTAAATTTTAATATGTTTAAGAAAGTTTTATTTCTCTCTGAACATTAAGAGGATCCAAACAGGAGACTAAGAGCAAAGAGTGGTCAAAGAACCCATAAATTCAACTAGTGAAGATGATACTGATACGAAAGGATTGGTAGATATTGTAGCCTTTGACCAAATTTAGTCGGAAGAAAATCTCTTTCGTGCACTCACATTCATTTTTGAGTAATTAATCATTCAGGCAGTCGACACCTGATATTTAGGGGTAAAGCTTTGTGATCGAATATAGGAAAATGAATTGATGTGCATACAATGTTTTTTTTGTTTCATCTGGCTTCATACCTTGTTTAATTTTCTTTGCATTGGTACAAGGGCTCAAAAGAGAATAGATTGAATCCTCTGCAAGCAGAACGTGAGGTGAGTGTCTCTAAATAAAAAATACCTTTTCTTGATGTGAGCTTTCATAGTTTCTTGTTTGATTCTGGTTGGTGTTGTTGCCTTGATTAACATAAATTCACATCCTGCAGAAAATAAATGTGAAAGAAAACTCCCTCTTCAATGTAAGGCGGGCACAATATGTGAGTGTTGCACCTATTACTGAAGCCGGAAACCATTTACGCATGAGGTACAACAACTCAACAACTGGAGATTAGATAATTGTATTTTATGTGATTGTGCTTAGATGTTTGAGAATTTAGTACTTCAAAAATCCGACAGGAACTTGGGGATCCGCTAAGCGTAACGAGGGACAGATACGCCAATTTACAGTGCTGTTGAGAGATGCTGGTTTTCGGTAGCTTCTGGTGTTGGATGGGAGACCCACGAAATAAATACTCGTTTGTCATGGAGAAAGACTTGTCAAAGATGACTGAGATCTTTATACATACTTTTTGGAGGTTAACGTCATATTGACAACTCATTTGTTTAACTTCTGAAGCATCAGCCTCAGAAATCCATGAAAAAGCTCAGCTTTCTGACGCTGATAAGTTTTAGTCAAGGTCACAAGGCCAATGTTGCACAGCTATTAGGCCCACCATACCACCCTCATACTTAACTCTGTAGCATGAAAAACCACATGTAATGGTTACTCAATAAGAAATAAATAGAAATAATTTTGTTTCTTTAGAAGTTCCACTGGTTGAGGAATGGTAGCTGCAACATGTCTTCCTTCTTCCCATTCTTATCATTATCATCATCACCTCCTTTCATTTCCAATTATATGTCATTTATTGCATTTGGTTGATTGGTTCCTATGGGACCAATTCTCATATTCGCCATTCGTATTCCTCGATGAAAAGATTCTTAGCAATCATGATTTGAGACGAAGATGCTCTCCACGTTATGGTGTCTGTTTTGCAGAATTGGAGTCGGTTTATGTTTTAATCCATCTTCAGGTATGCTCATATTGAAATCTTTCATTCTGATTCAGTTACTGCTTTTTGGTCACTCCATTTTTCGGACATGTAACGTAAAGGAATAAGGGTCATACAAACAAAAGTATATTGTGAATCAGATACTTACTGCCGCTAATGGATGATTTTCTCACTCGTGTATAGGCCATGTACATAGATGGTCTACTGCATCCTTCATTTACATGATCATATGCAGTGCATAAGAATCCTGTGTCTATCAGCTTAAAATTACATCTACCAGATATATAATATATCATCATCTGTCTGCCATATAAAGTTAAATTGCATCTTCTGCTAGCATGGAATTAGTAGCCCACTTCATTATTCTTGGTTAGAGCTTGCTTTGTCCAGCGCTTTAGATCGTAGGCTTTTTTGAAGGGTCTCCTCTCCTTGACTAGTCTTTCCTTTGTTATAGCAATAGCAAGATCGTTAGGAAACAAAGTGTGCCAAACAAAGGCATGAAGGAGGGTCAACACGAACAATACGCACACCATTGTTGTTGACATAAATGAAAGAGCAAGTGCAAGGGCCTTGCTCATAACACAAGGGACTTGCTCAGCATACTTGATCGTTGCCACTGATGCGGTTGTCATTGGGAAGGTATAAGACCACCATGCCACTGAAAATCTGTAACGTTATGGATGCAAGGTTAGCCACTTTGATTATATATTTCTAGGACACATGGGAAGTTACTGCATTACACCACACACACATTTCGGTAAGAAACATTATCTGCTATAACTGATTGGAAAGTTGAGTATCAGTTAAGAGTCTGCTTACCTGAACCCTGTGAAGAAGTTGATCCTTACAACCAGGGAAATATAGAGAAACAATGCAATGAAGTAGCATGTCCTTGACAACCCATCAAACTCGCCATAAATTGTTTCCCAAGCAAGGCTTGCTGCTGAAGGGGCTGCGATGAACATAGAGTACACGGGGTGTAACTCCTTAGGCAATGCTTCACTTGTTGGTAACCTTTGATACAATGTCACAAACAGTACAAGATAATGTGCGAAGCCAATTGCCCACAAGAACTTAGCAGGTTCTTGCCACCCCACCTTGGAAGCTAAAATTGCACCAACAAAATTTCCAACAACTGACAGATGGGAAGATGGATTGGCTACCTTACAGAGTCTCCTCTTACCCCCAGACAGCCACTGACCATAAATCTTGAGCTCCAGGAAGAAATATGGTCCCATGAATGCACACCAAATGGCAGGGTGCAGGGTGTCCTGACACAGAGTAGGTGGTGCACCGATGGCTAAAAACATACACACCACCCACGGAGCAAAAAAGAAATTGACACGAACAGGATGGAAGTACTCTCTTCTAACAGCTTCAAAGTAGAATATGCACTTGAGTATGTAGGTGAAGATGACTGCAAATAAGACAGCCAGGGCTAATAGCCAGAGAGCAAGGTTGATGAGTGGGGTAACGTGAAGAAATTTGGTGGCTGGGCTTGTTGCCATGGTCTTCCATAGCACTGCTTGGCTACTAAGGCCAAGGCAGATACCGAAGCAACCGATTGGGAATCGGAGGAGAAAAGGCCATTTCTCGTCTTTGGGGAGAAGAATGTTCTCATAGTCCTGCACAATTATAAAAAATGAGTATACAATAGGAGAATAATTTTAGTTAAGTAAGATATATATTGGTTAAGTACAAAATTAGTACCTTGACTTCGTCTAGTTCTGGTCCTCTTAGAGCAGCAAAGTATCTTCCAGCAGGAACACTCTTGTTGACAGGCTCATCAGTAGCATTTTTAGAGCCATGATCAGTTCTTTGAGACTCTACCGGTCTCTCCTTTCTTGATGGCAACAGAGAATTCTGCTTATTGAGTGTCGATTTTGTCTTGAAGATACTGAAATCTCCCTTTCTTGCTTCACCAATTCTGCTGGCCGAGTCAAATCCTCCCAAACTACGACCACTTCGGGCAAGATTAATCCTCCTCTCTTCTTTAGCCTTGGACTCTCTATTCAGCACTGAAAAACCCGTCTCTAGTGAGACTTGCCTACTAAAACTCCTATGCGCTGATCTCTTTGGTTCGCGAGCTGATCTTATAGGCCTTTCTAGGACTTTCTTTGCTTTATCTGACATTGATTGTGTCAGCACCACTTCTTCTTCTTCCTCCTCCTCTTCTTCTTCTGGTAGGGCTTCATGAATGTCCACAAAGTGGGTCTCATGGGACTTAGTTGGAGAAGTAGTTTGTCTTGGTCTAGTGTTCATTTTGCTTCTTCCTCTACAGCCTTAACAGACAAGAGTGAGAGGCAAGTTTGAAGTTTTTGTGCTTGTTTCCTTTTAATATAGGATATTTTTCATCCATGTTTGTATGAGTTAAAGGGAGTAGTCACGAGAAGTAGAGAAAGTAAAAGCAGAGTTCTTAGGTGGTGGTTGTTTGGCAGATGAAATAGAGACCAGTGCTTTCTCTAACTTCTGTATGGATTTCTCGTGAAAGAGTTTGAAAAAAAGTTTGTGGCTTAGGTGTTTTTGTTTAGGGTCTCAAAACAAACAACTTGAGAGGAGGGGGATTGCACCATTCATTGACATAGAGACCTTTTGAATTTGCTACAACAAATCACGGGCTATGAACAATTAGAAAGAAATTAAGTTTGAAGGGCCGGTCAACATTTTTTGCGGCATCTCCACATCCGACAGGATAATATAAGAGTAGATGACCTTATAAGGATCGTGATAGTTTCAATTAATAGGCCGGTGTGTATGTTTAAGATTAACGGGACATTTGGTTGGCATTTTAGGTGGAATGATGCGGGATGAGAGTGAGAATAATTTACTCACTTTGTTTAATTGATTTTGGGAGGGTGAAATATTAAACTCATTCTGCCCTTATTGAGATTAGCCAAGCTCATCGTTTTTTTGTGAGAGTGGATAATCTCCACGAAGGAGAATGAATTTTAATATTCAAAATACTATTCTACTCTTTTATTAATAAGTAATCATAATTAAAATTTTAACACGCGAATGGTCAATTTTCATTTCATAATCCTCATCCCAGGCTCGCCTTACTCTCATGCTCATTATATTAGCAATCAAATACCAGTTGGAGTCTAGTGATTAAGAAGTTACCAATTACCATTTGCCGGAGATTCAAATCTACTATAAAATTTAAATTATTATCAAAACAAAAAACACAGAAGAAGGAAACGGTCATGCTATTGTGGGTTTCTTTTTGTGTTTACACAATACAGCTACTGTTTATTGCAACCTGTGTTTAGATGGAGCTCAGTTTTCTTTTGAGTTTTTATTTTCTCTGGATGTGCCTTTTGAAGCCCATCAAGTGTTCGACGAAAGTCCCTCCCATTTGCATCATGAAGACTTTCTTCTATTTGAACACAAGTAGCATTTTATTGTCAATTTTCTTATTTCTTTTTGTTTTTTTATAAGACATTGTCAATTTTATGTAGGATACACACTCATAACTCATAATTAGCCACAAATCTTAAATAGTTCTCAACAATAGTTCAGTTGAGAAGTTAGAACGTATGAACTCTTGAACCCTAAATTCAATTCATAGCCTAACAGGTAGGTATGTGAGAGCTCATCTTTCTTATTTGATAGTTATGGATTCGATTTTTATTCCCAACCAATTAGGGGAGAGCTTATCTTCTTCGAAAGTTGCTTATATTGTTGAAGACCAAATCCATTGTTTGCATTTCTATTGTATGAAAGCCCTGATAAAAGCCAACCCACTAAAGCCCAACCAATTTGGTCACAAATACAGAAATGCACGTCAGTGTGATGTCCAAATCTCAGTTGGAGTCCATCTCTACTTGCCAAAACCATCACAATGACGGCAGACTTCTAAAACAAGCAAAGCAGAGAAAAAAGTTTCAACAACCAAACAAGCATTGCTTCTTACCACAAGAAAAGTAATGAAGCAAACGTGCCAATGACAGCAAGCCAAACAAGCACACCTGCTGTATTTTGTTTAAAACAAGATCATGACCCCCCAACTTGGATGGATGGAGAAAGAATATGTGACCGCCATGCAGCAAAGTGTCTTCAGTTTAAACCTGTGGTTAAATTCAATACAAAACAAAACTGGAAAGAATTGCATAAATTGACCCATTAGATAAAGTTTACCTTAAACTTAAAAGAGCAAGGACCACCAGCATATTGGGGATTTTCATTCTAGGCCCCAAATTTGTGACAAAACTGGTCGAGGCTGGGGATTAGATCACTTTAGATCCAATGGAGAAGGAATATATAAAAAGGTAAAATGCCTGCCAATGAAGAAATGGCTAATGCCATGCATTTTAAAAGTATGTGAAGTTGCTAATAATGTGAAGAGTATGGTCATGAGAAGGAAGACTGCAATATGCAGCCTCCTCCCAAATTTATTTTTGAATGGGTCTGTTCTTGATGCATAAAATGAAAGCAATGCACAGTTTCAACCCAAAAAAAAACAGTATTATATTATTCCGTTCAACAAGACATTACACCAACATAATAATGCTACAATTTTTTTTACTTCGAATGCAGAACTTTAGAAATAAACCAGAATCGGGAGGAGAAGTTTAAAATAGTCTACAAAGCTGGGATATCGTCAATTCATCCACACTTGGATTAGTTTACTGAAACAGAATTACAGAAAACGGCCAATCAAATAAAGAGGGAATGGCTATAGTAAGAGAAATGAATATAAACAGATCCATCGGTTTCTGTAACCCTACAAATATGGTTGGCACCTAACTACGAGTAGAAAAAAGAGTATTGTACCTAACTCTTCCAAACATTTGATTCAAATGGCCTACTGTCACTCACTCACTCTCATATCATTCAATCGCAGAAAATGGTTAACTCAAATCCGAAATCAAGCAAAATCGAAGGAAAAGAAGAGATAAAAAGAAAAGCTGAAATTTCATACAACTGTAAATTATGCCAATGAAAACCAAATTAAGACATAGTAACCAAGCAAAGAATGTGACTGCATACTACTAGAAAACAGGATTGAATAGCAAAGGAGATTAGTAACAAGGGATATCAATCAACATTTGAAAGGGTTCATTGTGATGAAAATAACTTGCATCATGGTAAAAGTGGGCAACATTTCAACCTTTTATATGACAAAAAGAAAGACTACAATTGATAAATATATGGTAAATGTAACAAAACCCATACAAAGGCTTCCACAGTGGACAGGCTCAGGCACAAACAAAATGTATGCAGACCTTACCCCCCACATAATATGTCAAGAGACCGTTTCCAGAAATTGAATATGTTGGTTGCATTCCTACAACTCTATCACTCAGCCACAATAAAAATATATAAAATTAAAAATCAGCTACGACTGACATTAAAAATCTTCAAGGCATTCGATTCATATACGAATCTTCATTTCTAACACAGTTCAATCATGCAACAGGGTTCCTGCAAATACTGAATCCAAGAATTAAAGGAAAACTAGTAGACAACTAAAGCAAAATAAACAAACAGAAGATTCCAATGAGAAATGAATCCAGTGAAAGATGGTTTTTTTACATAATCAATTACAAAGAACGAAATTGCAAGATGAAAAGTGAATGCTATAAATAAAAATAAAGAAAAATAATAAAGCAAAGCGAGGAAAGGGGAATGATGTAATAACAGATGTGAAAGGGAAGAACTTTTCTTCCCATTAAACACATTAGAATTGCTATCTGAATCACTTTTGTATGTTCTCAATACATCAAAAGCAACTTGTAAGGAGGAAGTGAAACAGATAAATGCCTTCTCTCAAAATGCCCCAAGAACAATCGAAAGCAAGAACAGAGAAAACAGAGCATAATCTTTAGCCTCCCTCCACATTACTATACAATCAAATCAAATCTCATTGTGATTCATTTTCTTTTTCTTTCCTTCCATAAAAGTTACAGAGAAAAAACAAGCACAAAACTCAGAATACAAAGTTAAGAAGACAGAGTCGAACCCGGAATCGTGGAAGTGAATCATGACTTACTGGCTCTGGATCTCTTCTTCGCTTCACTATAAAGCACCACACCCATGACTGTAATTCCAAATCCTGCCATTCCCATCACCGTTACTGGATTCCTAAATATCAAAATTGACAACACGGCAGCCACAGCCGCCTTGGCATTTCCCAGCACCTGCAAAGTCAGAGCACTCGTGTGTTTTGTCACCAAAAAATTGGTCAAATTTACCAAATACGCCACTGTAGCATTTCCGACCAACAGAAAAATAATAAACGGATCTTCCTTCGCCTTCTCAAGTGTAAATGCCGCAATATTCCCTTCAATATAGAGCGTAAAGGGAAGCAGAATCAGTGCTGCCATAGGTGCCATATACAGTAACAGATTCATAGAATGCAGCTTCTCGGCCTCCGATGTTAACAGTAGCCCCTGCACCACCGATTTCAAAGCACGCCCGGCAGTGGAACCCACACAAAACAAGAAACCCAACAAATTAAACGACGGCTCACTATTGCTGGACACAACGATCCCCAATATCACCGGCAACAAAGAAAAATAAACTTCTGGCGATTCTTTCTTACAAGTAATTAGAAAGGCAAATACGGCCGTGAAAAACGGCGTCGTAGCTCCAATTGCTTGATTAAACGACACCGGTAAGTATCTCAACGAAGTGTTACCACAAACGACGGAGAAGCAAAAAATCACACACAGAGAGAGAATCTTCAACAACTGCTTTCGCGACAGAATTTTCTGCAGCGGTACCATTTCGAGAAAGTTTATCGCAATGTAGCTGTAAATAGCGCAGGATATCATGTGAAGCATTGTGAGGAATATCGGGAATTTGTAACCGTAGAAGCTAAGGAGGTACTTGTTGAGTAAGAGTACCCCGATGTTCGAAAAGTACCAAGATGCAATAATCAGGGCAGTTAAAATGTTCGGCGAAAGAATTGATCCGATGCCGTTGTTGTTCCGTACATCACCAGGTGGCGTCGCCGGAATGTCAAGGACCTGGTCCGGTGCGGTCGTGTCCAGCCTTGGATTGCTCATTCTCCTTGTCTTCCATGTCTGTGCCTCCACCATAGATGACGATGAAATCAAGGACAAAATGGAGATTAAAACTCGATCTTTCTTTCTCTAAAATGCGGGGAATTTGGGATACTGTAGAGGGAAAAAGTGAGTAAGTGAGAGCGTCTCTCTATCTCTGTGACTGCGCGTTGTATGTCCAGATCTGAAGAGAAGAAACAGACCGGACTCGGATGACATACGGGAGCATCGGATGCGGATCTAATCGGACGGTTAGTATTCAGATTTGGGTTGGTGACCCTCGTGGAGTCGAGTGCCGGTAATGGATATTTTTGCTTACGTGTTGTCTGACTTCGGGTTCGGTTCTTACGATGAACCGAGCGGATCCAAGTCACCAAACCTACATATGGTAAAAAAAATAAATGTAAAATAATTGCAAAAATTACAGCATTGCCAGAATGCACAGTTTTGTGAGTATTTCGGGTCAATGAGCATGTACAGTGGGCCCCTGTAATGCACATGTATCAAGAGCTAAAAAATCCAATTTAAACTCTTGTAGGTCACAATGGATCAAAAATTACCCTTGGATCCAACATTCAAATTTAATCTAGCCTTGAGATAAGGCTGCACAAAGGTTAGGTTGGATCAATTGTTAAGTTCTACGACCACACGCGGGCCTACTACATTAAAAACTAACTATTGTATATATATATATTAATTAATGCAATAGACAAACACCAAACACACACATATATATATATGTATCTATATGTATAGACGTGTGTGAAGGTGAGGTTTTATAAATACATGAAAACTTTAGTGTATGTCAATTGGATTTCGGCCAATCAAAGACTCAAGATGCAAGTATGTTTTTGTAAAGATTTGGACGACCGAATAATAAACGTAAGGGTTCAAGTTTTCTCCTCTAAATAGGACTTGCATTTGCAGATAGTTTTTGTAGAGAGAGAGTAATACCTGCAGAGAAAAAGTAAGTTGTTGCATAATATGTTTGTAGAGAAAAAAAGAGTGAGTGATTCCAAATAATTGTTTCACTTTTATATCTCATAGTGACGATTAATACGGAAGGTTGTTGTACCCATTAGTTATTAGTGGAAGTTTCTCGACTGGACTACGATCCCGTGATTTTTTCCTATGAAGTTTTTCACGTAAAAATTATAGTAATTATTATTATTATTTGGAATTGTTTCTTCGGCATATTTTTGGTCGGGTAAGTTGGTATGAAATACTGTTATACTAATTGTATGTCTAGAAAAAATTTGTTTAATGAGTTTGAAATTTAAGTGGAACACTTGTGTCCCTCCAATCTTTAGTGAAAATTTATCTGACGTAATTAGTGGGATAATTATTCATATAGTCTTCACCCATATTAGTACAATTGCTGACAGTGATATATAGAAGTCGATTTATTATGAAGGAATTAGCAGGTGACATGATTAAATTGACTACTTTTAATTGCTCGATTTGGAAGCCTCGGAATAGAAGATATTTTTTATTTAAAGGATTTGTATTTGTCTATCCTAAGAGATTCTACCAGACCCAAGAAAACCATCAAGGAGTAAGGTACAAACTCTATAGGGAGTGGAACAACCACCAAAGAGACAGTTAGATCCGTTAATGATGCTACTTTTAAATTTTGTCTAAGAAGTTTGGTATTTAAGCAAACCACTTGTATCCCTCCAATCTTAATGTTTTATGCTTACATGGTTGGGTTAGAGGTTTCACAGTGATAATGGAGGGGGTATCGGTGATGAACGAGGTAGTAGTGAAGGAGGAGGTAGTTCTAGTGATGAATTGAGGCAGCAGTGATAAATTGGAAAATGCTGAAGTGGATGATTATGGTGTTGTTGGAGATTATGACCATGGTGATGTTGATGAGGATGAGGATGATGTTGAAAATGATTTTGAAGATGCTGATGTTTTACTTTTTGAATATGATAGTAATGATGAGGTTATGGGTCATAGATATGCTAATCCTAAACATGTTTCTAGAATTACTTCATATCAACATATGTTTGAACTAGTGATGGAGTTTTTGACTTTAAAAGAGTTTAAGGATGCAATTAGGAGCTATGCAGTTGATGGAGTATATCAAATACAATTAACACGAAATGACAAATTTCGGTGCCATGTTAAGTATGGTACTAGCTGCTCTTGGATGCTATGGTACTTCAAAATCAAAGGGTGAGATCACATCTCAAATCAATACCTTTGTCAACAAACATATATGTAATAGAAGAGCTCCAAATAGGCACGCTAGTAACTCATGGCTCTCTAAGAGATTGGTGGATTAAAGCAGAACCAAGAATAAGTGCAAGATGTACGTATATGAAGAAAACATGTCACTTGAGATCTCAAGGACACATGCATATAGAGCAAAAAGAAAGCACTGAAAATTATAGATGGGAAGCATAAGGAACAATATGCTCAACTGAGATGCTATAACTAAGGTTTTAAAGATCAATTTGGGTACTACATGTAATGTCTAGGTGGACAGAGAAAAACTTAAGGATCCTGCTACTTTTAAGAGAGCATATATATGCTTGGCTGGGATAAAATCTAGATTTGTTGATGGATGCAGGCCATTAATTGGGCTTAATGGATGTTTCCTTAAAACAACATAAGGTGGATAACTTCTTACAGCAGTTGCTCAAAATGGATGAAATGGAATATTTCCCATAACATGGATTATAGTATAGAGGGAAAATATTGATTCATGGGATTCGTTTCTTAGGAAACTCTTGTTGGACATTGGAAGATTTGACAAACAAAGATGGTGCTTCATTTCAGATCAACAAAAAGGTCTAGTTCATGCAATTGAAGGACTTGAAAGGGATTGTCAACAGACAATATAACAGAGGTTCAGTGTTAGAAATATATATGCTAAATTCAGGAAATAATGACATAAAGCTCACGCTAGGAATCTTGTTTGTGAATGTGCAAAGGCAACAATAATGCAGGTCTTCAATGACAGAATGCAGCCAATTAAAGACTTAAAGGCAGCTTCCTGAACATATCTTGATGAGATTAGGCCTTACTTGTGGACAAGGGCTGGGTTTTCTACATTTAGCAAGAACAATTCTATAGCAAACAATATGTCTGAGAGCAGAGCTTCAACAACATGATTCTGCCCGTGAGAGACAAGTTTATTATAACCATGTAGAGGAGTTGAGGTTAGAAACAACGGATAGACATGTGAGGAATATAATTGCAATGAAAGGAAAATAAGGTCTTCTTGTGACTGAGGTGCATAACGATTTAATGTATCTTATACCAAAACCATTTAAAAAATATGTTTTTTTTAATCATTGACAATAGTATTCGAGTTTTAAAGAAATTTAGTATCACTTGAAATAGAAGGATTATCGCGATTGATAGTTAACCTATTTTGGAAAAAGACAGCCCGGTATTTTGAATCGGCTTATGGACAACTAGGTTTGACTAAAGCAAAGATGCATATAAAAGTACTAACGGACTTCAAGGATACTGGGCGAAATCCGTTGTTTATAACCAACGATAGTATTTGATGTTTGAGGCTTGTACATATCACTAAGCATATTGATTATCGTGATTGATAGTTAGCCTGTTTCAATAAAAGGCAGCGCGGTATTTTGAATTGGGCTTATGGACAACTATGTTTATCACTAGATACCCGTTTACCGTTTAACTCTTTCAATTTCTTTCATAATTGGTTGGATAATCATTTTCAAACCTTAATATGAAACTAGTGGTTAAGAGATTTATTTCTTTATACATGTATAAAGTTCGAATCATTTTTATAACATATTTACTAATATTTTTAAGAATTTACTTGTAATTAAGGGTAAAGTAGGGTATGGTCGGTTACAATTTTAGTTAAGGTTTTAGTCCGATTTTGGTTCGGGTATCCTAACAATTTATTAATAGATTTAGGTACTCTAAATCCGGTATCAAATATCAAAATCAATTTGAAATTGTGACTGGTTTAAAGAAAGTAAAAATCATTTTCAAATTCTAAAGGAGTGATTTTCAGATTTTAAACGGATCGAATAGCTTGTAAATTATGTTAGAATAGTGCTGGTGTAGAAAATATTATGGGTAGGGTTAAAGCAACGCCCCCTACCCCCTACGTTAACCCCCCCATCCCCTACGTTAATATATATATATATATTATATTGCAGATAGATATAGATATGACTGTTATTAATTTTTTATAGTATCATTGGCCCCCACTTCCTATCCCCTACCCCAACGTAAACTCCCGCTCCCCCTATCCCATGTCCTTTTATTCTCTGAAACTTATTTTTGAGTGCACTCCCCGAGTCACTCTCTCTCTCTCTCTCTGCCTCTATATTTGTAGCTGTCAGTTGACATGTGTCATGCCTGTGACTTCATGCTCAGTTGAGTAGCACTATCTGGTCCCCCCGCTCCCCTTGTACGTAACCCTCCGCTCCTCCTATCCCATGTTATCTCCACTATATATAGACATGACTGGTCATTGAAATGAACACAAGATTGATACAAGCCACTCAATGTAGGGCGAACTTCCTCTCATCCATTCTAGCTTGCTAGTGACATTGCTGGTGCCTAAAAAAGGTTAGTGTAACTAGAAATGAGCTTAAATGTGTTCAAATATTTATATTTCTCTTTTCACCTTGCTAGAAATTTTTACCCACAAGTGTATTTTTTTTTCTTTTTACAATATATATAAAAGGTCTGCAAATGTGAATTCTATACATAAATTTTTGTTATTGCATGTAATATTGAATTTGTATGTGATTAATCTCCATGAGACCATAAGATTTGAGAGATGAAAGTAATATTGAAGGAAAGTTTATTTCAACTTGTTGATTTACAGTGATGTAAGACATCCATCTTATATAGTTAATATAATTACTAAATTTAGTACAATTACTAAAAATAGCATTCCTAACAAACTTAACACATTTATGTACGTGCATGTGCCTCAACATAACTCACTGTATATGTCAGCACATTGATAACTAGCTCTACATGTCAGCCACTGATACTTCCCATTCATTATGATCATGTAAACCATACTGGTGCGTAACATTTTTTGGTGTTTTGCTGACTGTTCTTTTGTGCTTAATTATTTTTTGTAATTTGTTTTGCATTTAAGTTCAAAAGAAGACACTGAGTTCATGTTTGTTCATGTGCAGATATGGACTACACAAATGATTTTTTCAACTACTACCCGCAAAGCAGTTCAAGTGAACATGTAAATACAAATACCGAGTTAATATTTATTCTAAATATATTTTATACTTGTTGTTTCTATTAATGAAAATTTTATATTATGATTGTTACATTTTTTTTATTTTGGTAGGGTCATTTTTTCCCGTCTGAAATAAAGCAAGAAGATGAACAAGCGGATGAGATGGCAGAGAACATCGAGATTGACGACAGATGTGAATTTGAAACCGATATAGTATAATATTTTAGTCAATCAAAATATGAGTTGTTGTGCTAATATGATGAATATTAGAACTTTCTAAAAAAAAACTAATACATTCTCAGGTGTTCAAATCACGACAAAGTTTGATCGATTGGGTTCAACAAGTCGGACGCCAATTGGGATACATCATCATCATCAGTAGATCAAATATTGGTGGGCTCGGTAAGAAACACAGATTACAATTCAAATGTGATCGCGGTGGTAATTACCAAAGCAAAAAACCTTCAACGAAGCAGACTGGGACGAAAAAAATAGATTGCCCATTCAAATTGAGGGGACGAAAAATGAAGCTAGATGATGATTGGAAGGTGGAGGTGGTGTGTGCGGAACACAACCACGCTTCTGCATTATATATGGAGGGACATCCATACCCTGGGCGACTTTCTGAGTCTGAAATTCAGGTAATGATTGACATGTCCGCGCAAAATGCCAAGCCACGGGACATACTGACGGAATTGAAAAAATGAGATCCAAACAATGTGTCAACAATCAGAACCATACGCAATGCTAAGCTGAAACACAAAACCGCTGAGAAATCAGGACAATCACAGATGCAAGCTGTGTTGACATTCCTCACAGACCATGGCTATGTCTTTGATTATCGGTCAAACCCTTCAACCAATGAGCTTGAAGATTTGTACTTCGCACATCCTGATGCACTAGGGCGATTGCATGCATTCCCTCATGTGTTGTTAATGGATGCGACGTATCAGACAAACAGGTATGGGTTGCCTCTCCTTGAAATTGTCGATGTCACTTCAACCAGTCAGACATTTTGCATAGCATTTGCATATTTACACTCAGAGAAAGAGGCCAATTATACTTGGGTTTGGAATGCGTTCGATCTGCAATGCATGGATGCATTGGTCCACGAGTGATAGTTACGGACAGGGAGTTGGGCCTGATGAAAGCATGTGCTAAGGTATTTCCCGAGGCTTCGAAACTACTATGTAGATGGCACATCTATCAAAGTATTTTAACTAAATGCAGGCCATCAATACAAGACAGTAGAGCCTGGAGTGCGTTCTACCGCATGTGGAGTACGGTGCTCGAATCTGAAAATGAGAGCGCGTACATGAGCAATATAACACGCCTCGAAGTAGTCTTACAGAAGTTTCCGAAAATGATTAACTATTTGAAAGATGTGTGGTTGACACCATATAAGGAGATGTTCATATCCGCTTGGACTGACAAATATCTGCATTACGAAAATCACACAACTAATAGGGTTGAGAGTCAGCATGCTAAGCTGAAAAGATATTTGTGCTCTTCACAGTCAGACATTGAGCGATCCATATCATGGATTCATAAGGTTATCGAGTCTCAAGACACAGCTATCAAGGCTAGTATTGAGCGAAGCAAAACCATTGTGCCACATCGATTCAACATATATTACTTTCAGAATTTACATGGTTTTGTTTCAATCGAGGCGTTGGATCTTATTTGGATGGAGTTTGAGCGGTCAAATGAAGTTGGAGAGGTTGCTTACTGTTGTAGATGTCAAATTCGTAGGAGCTACGGACTACCTTGTGCTCACGAATTAGCCGTGTATGTAAAGAAAAGTCAGACTATACCGCTTGATGGCATCGATCAATTTTGGAGAAAGCTTGATCTACTACCATGTGATTCACTTGAAGAGGATGACATTGATTGTACAGCCGATGTACAGATGTTCACAGAACAATTCAAAAAGCAGACAAGACATGTTAAAGTAAGTTGGCTAAGGAAGTTGAGGGACATATTCAGACCTTCTAGCACTTCTCTTCGTGAACCAGCTGTGAAGACCAACACTAGAGGGCGCCCCTCCACAAAGAAAAAGGTACCCACCACCACCCAGAACAATCCAGCTGTACGTGTTGTTGATCATAGTGATTTTGTTCAGCATAGGGAACCTCACCGACACAGCTCTGCATTGGAACGCCCCGATTCAAAGATCTTTGAGCATGATTTTTTCAATTCTAACGAACAAGCGAGACACAGTTGTTCCTCTGTTTACAATACTCAGTCTCTCTCAACACAAGGAAGTTCGAGACCGAGAAAGAAAAAATATTCTTCACTGTCATATATTGATCAGTTCCCAGCTATACTGCATCCATACATTAGGGATGTACAAGATGTGAGAGGAGATGGAAATTGCGGGTTTCGATCGATTGCTGTGTCACTTGGTCATCAGGAGGATGAATGGTTCAATGTTCGATATAACTTGATAGCAGAGATGGACACATTTTGGGGACAATATGTTGAAATACTTGGCGGTTATGAGAGAGCGTGTTCTGTTAGACACTCATTGAAATTTTTTCAAAATGAAGTTGAAGCACCGTACCAGCACTGGATGACAATGTCTGACATGGGTCTGTTAATTGCTTCCACATATAATGTGATATTACACGTTCTAAACCCTAAAGAGAGCGTGACATATCTACCATTTCGTACAACTCCCCCGCCACCATTTCAGCACATTGCTATCGCAATAGGACACGTAAATGATAATCATTATGTCCATGTTAGTTTGACGGGGGATTATCCAATGCCTCCCATATTCCCTGGGTGGGTTCACTGTAGGTATGATTGTGCAGCTACATGGGCTACTCCGTATGTGGAGCGGTTTGATGCTTATATGCAGTCAATGCGATCTATGTTTCCTTCCGATAATTTTGTTCATGTGCTTGATTAAATTTATGTAATAATAAAATTTCTTCAATTTAATATACATTTACAAATTTTAAATGTTTTTTTTGAATATAAATAATAATAATAAACACAGAGTTTGATAATTTTGAATATAAAAAATAATGTCTAAATATATCTAAAAATATGATTGACATAATATAACCTGTACCAACACCCTGCCGAATAGTCCATAAAGAAAAAAATTATACTAACATATACCGAAGAAGTGAGATTTTATTAACAAGAAATCCCCACACAAGAATATTCTTCTTGACCAACTAAACCCAACGCCATATTAAAAAGAAAGTAAGAAAAGGAAAAAATATATATAAAATGCCACGTCAACACGTGGCTAAGTCAGCAAGGTCACGTGAAAAGATGTACAAAAAAGATAAAAAGCAAGGAACGTGAAAGAGATGGTGCGTTATTCTACGCATCACATCACTGTCGGAATCATCATTGTCCCATCTTATTATAGGGGGTAGGGGGTGTTTAAAATAGGGGATGTTTGTTTATCACTACCCAAATATAAGCTATCGTAAAACGTAAAAGTTGAGAGTGTCTGAGAGTATATCTGACAGAGTATGAGCTAGCTTATACGCTGCACCAAATATGTGCATTATTTGAGAATGTCCGACATATTATAATTTATACAAACATTCAACCAAATAGACGGGAACTTTTGGGCCGATTTAAATGGTAAAAAAAATAAATACCAAATCGACCCACGCGAGTACAAACACCACACGAGCCCCGGAGTCGGTGAAAATGGGTCTTCTCCTTCTCCAAGCTTCGTTGTCTCTGGCTTCGCACACACTCCCAAAACGACTCCTCTTGTCGTCTTCTCTCATTCGGGTTCAATCGCGTACCCAAACAACAAGAAGAATAACATTCTCTTCCAAAATGTCGTCCGAGTCATCTTCGCCGTCGCAGTTCACTCACTCACTCACCTTGCCGATTCAACCCCACCTACCCGTTCAAATTACCGCCGCCCCAGGCTTGTCCGATTCTGATTTTAGGAAAGTCAAAATCTCTCCTCTCTCTTGTAGGTTGTTTTTCTTTTGTGTTTGATTGATATGAATGTTCGATTGATATGGAGGATGTGGTGGTTGTTGCAGGATTGCTATTGGGTCCTCGTTGTTTAACCGGTGGTTGAGGAACTTGCAGAGTGAAAATGGGATTTTGGCGAATGGAACAATGTCGTTGCATCGAGTACTTATTCAGGTCCCTTTTTCTCTGTAATTTTAGTATCTTTTTCTTAGTTTGGACTTTGGATGCATTATATAGTTGTTGGTTTTGTTGTTATTACCGGAAATGTTAAAATGGAGAACTTGATAATTGATTCAATTCCTTTTTTTCAGAACTTGTTGGGTATAGTTAGATTTTTGGGATACTTTTACAGACATTGGCTTCTTTTCAGCCACTTGATACCCGAAAAAATGCAGTTTGATTTGCTATGCATTATGCCACACTAGATTAGTGAAGGGGATCCTGTTAAGAAGTCACTTATATCAAGAAATAGTAGCAATGCATTGATTGATACCAATAGATAATCTGGTCATTGGTGAGTCTGTTGTTTTTTTTATATTTTTTTTATATATCTTCCTTAATGAATACCGGCAGCATAGAGTGGTAGATATGATTGGGGATTTCAAAACAGTTTGAAGCAGAAGAAAAAATGCATATTTTTTGGAAATTTTGATGACTCTGAAATAATGCTTGTTGTCTGGCTGGTCAATGGCAAAAGGCCAAGACTAGAGATATCACTGATCATTATAACTTGGTGTTTTCATTCATATGTCCATAGTCTTTAGCCATTTGATAAATTGAATCCACATTTTTCCTTTTGCCTTGTGCTTGAGATGGAGGTCGCAGCTTACTGATGTAATGTTAAATCAGCATATCCTCCTCCACATAAAACTTGTATGGTTCTAGTCACAACTTGCTTATAGACTTGGTAGTTGGTACTGTATTAGTGATACCAAGAATAATTACAAGTTAGATGCGAGAGAGTGGTTATGTCATGTACTCTTGTGTGTAAGTAATTGAGTTGAATTACATTCGGCATGACTATCTGTGGAAGTTTTTCTTTTCCTGAGTTATAGAATTCTAGTTGACATACATGTAATCTCAGGGAGTAGATATGTTTGGCAAGCGTGTTGGATTTCTCAAATTCAAAGCTGATATTGTTGATAAGGAAACAGGAAATAAGGTACCTGACTATCTTTATTTATTACTCTTTTGTACATATCTTTCAGGTTGCTTCATTCTACTTGTGTTAAATGCAAGATTACCGGATGTAATTATATCCTTCATCGCTTTTCGGTCTTTGCCTTGTTTTATCAATTTTTGATGATTCCACGGTGTGTTGATGTTCTATGTTCATTACTGAATCACTTTATATAGAGTTACCACTTTCTAGAACATTTGATTTTGTATTACTTGTTTTGGTTGTTTGCATCCATATTCCAACATGTGCAATATACCACTTTTGTTGCTATTGTCCTCCTGCTTTCCGGAGGAACTAAAAGTTTCTTAGGTTCCAGGTATAGTATTTGCTAGAGGACCAGCTGTGGCAGTGCTAATTCTTTTGGAGTCAGAGGGCGAGACTTTTGCAGTTCTAACTGAACAGGTAATTTATCTAATGAATTATTGTTTGGACTGTAAAAT
This sequence comes from Euonymus europaeus, assembly GCA_963580455.1. Classification (NCBI taxonomy): domain Eukaryota; kingdom Viridiplantae; phylum Streptophyta; class Magnoliopsida; order Celastrales; family Celastraceae; genus Euonymus; species Euonymus europaeus. The sequence goes on along the minus strand of OY756957.1, from coordinate 5,811,565 downwards.
GACTAATCAACTATGAGACAAGTGTCCTAAAATTTGTGTTGAGAAGATGACTGTATGTCATTATATTTGTCAAATGCTGATGATTTTTTATCTGTAAGGCTAGGGTCCCCACCGGGAAGATTGTTTTGGAATTGCCTGCTGGAATGTTGGATGATGACAACAGTGATTTTGTCGGTACAGCTGTTCGTGAGGTCTCTCTAACACTCTGAGAATAATAATATTATATTACATAATGTTTGTGAATTATAGCATGTTTAGGACTCCAATTGGCGTTATTTATTGCTAGCATGCTCTGTCTGGAAGATTTTATTTTAGCAAAATAGGTGACAACTAGCCTGGAGCCTCTTAAACACATGATAATTGTTCTTGTCTTCTCGAAAATCGCATTGTCCTTTTGGAAGATAGGCTTTTCTTGCTGTGAATCTTTCTTATTTGTTCCTACATTATATACGCTACTTCTCAATGTGGAGCTGCCTATTATGAACACTTGAAGATGGGCTAAAAACCTGCATGAACTCTGTGTCTTGTTATATTGATAAATGGGTGAGAAATCTTGAGAGAGAAAAGGGAAGCAGAAATTGCATCCAATGAATATAAATTCGTATGTTTATTTCTTGCAGTTGTTATCTGATGAAATTTCTGTTGATGCTGCATACCTACTACCAACCTTACGTAGACCTCGAAATGGCTGAGAGCCTTATACAATAGGTAGAACATAAACAAGGGTAAAAAAAAAGAACATATCTAGATTGCATGATTTCATGGAGAAATGAGTGAGAAATCTGGAGAGACAACAAGGATGCGGAAGTTGCAGCTTACTGAATGTAAATCATTAGATGTTTTTCTTTCTTATAAAATTCTTGTTTGGTTATGATATTTGAGTAATTTACATGCTAGGCAAATTTGTACAAGCGAACATGTGGCCCAATGGTAGAGTTGCACGGTGCAACCTAGAGATCACAAGTTCAATTCTTAACAGTAACCTCTCCACATATTATGTAGAAGTAAGATCTGCATAGTCTCTTAACATATTATGTGGGGGTAAGATCTAAATATATCTTGGTTGTCCATATATTATGTGGGGGAAAGATTTGTATGCTTCTGCTTGTCCATCGTGAGAGTCTTGTGCACTTACATTTTAGGCAAATCACTGCGAGAGTCGTGTGCACATGAGTTATTTACCTTACATTTTAGGCAAATTTGTGAATTTGCATAAGAGAGTTTTATGAGAGAAATGGAGGAATCTGATTCAGATTTTGGTCAGGGCCAACGGGTTGTCTAAGGTTGAAGATGATACAGATGCTATTCCCATGCCAAACAACAAAGCATTTTAGTCAATTTATGTTTGAAAGAAATGGATGAATCCAATTAAGGTTTTAAGTGACAACTAACCAGGTTGTTTTGAGGTTGAAGATTAAGTCAAAATAGATACAATGAGCAGTGAAGAGACAAGTAGAGAGAAGATGATAAGAGTGTGTTATTATTTCATTGTCTTGTACGTCTCCTCTTTATACAACAGACCATACCCTGTGTACACTCAAACACCATACCCTGTGGACACACTATACAATGTAAACACCAAACACACCACGTCCTGTGTACATATTTTCGCACCATTATATGTTTCCAGTCTGACATCTTTAATTCATCCCACACTCTAACCCATATTCTAACAGATTACACAGGCAGTTCACATGTGAAATTGCTAGAAGTGCATGATTCTCCCTTCTATGCTAAACAGCGGGGAAAAGTTTTTCTCTTTGAATTGATAATGCTCCCTGAAATTATCTTCAAATGCTTTGAAGTGCATTCTTTATCTGTCTTATTTCTAGTTTCATTTGTCTGACAAAGTAGAGTACTCTGCTACTTCAGTCGTTTGATTCTCATCTGTCAACTGGAACAGGTTGAAGAAGAGACTGGTATAAACTTAAAACTTGAAGACATGGTTGACCTCACAGCTTTCCTGGATGCATCTACGGGACTGAAAGTTTTTCCTTCTCCGGTATGTTGGTTTTGACCTTGTTTTCTTAACTTCTTAGAAATTCAAGATTCAAATTAGATACCAGGGGTAAGTTGAGTTTTGTGAAAAAATGGGGTAAGTGTCAATTTGACCCCTCTACTTATCAAAATGGGTCAATCAAGCCCCTCTACTACAGATTTTGGTATAAACAAGCCCTTCTGTTAGTTTTCCGTTAGAACGTTAATGACCAGACCGTTAAACTAATGACATGTATTTTTTTATTTTATTTTAATTATTCCTATCATTGCAAAAAATATTATTTAACCAATTAAACATTGACATGTCATTAGTTTGCTTATGATCCAAAAACTTGCTTCTGCCTGGCTGCTGGTCCAGTACTTCAGTCCGTCTTCCATCTACATCATATGATATTCTTCCACTAATAATCTCCAGCAGTACAACCCCAAAGTTGTAAACATCATTCTTCATTTTTTCATTAAGACCCCTTTCATTTGATGTAAAAAAGGCCAAAGTCCGCAATTCGTGCTCTCCATCGGAATCCTGAAGATTGTTTGAGGTCTTAATGCCCTTCTCTCGTGCATTGAAATGTTTAATCTGAGGCTCCAATTCAGAGGAGAAAGCCTGCTATGAAGATGGTCGTAAAGAGTAGCATGGGGCATATACTCATAAACAAGCAGTCTCTCTCCCAACTATGACTAGTAACCCAGCAAGTTTACAAGATTGCAATGTCAGATTTTGTAGAGGATTTCTAACTCCATTTCAAAATGCCGGCTACTGGTATGTATTATCATGGTGGAGATAGGTTCGATCTAGCTGACAGAGGAGAAAGGAGCATCTCGAATTCTCGATCTGGCTGGTAAAGGCAAGAGGGGCAGCTAGGGTTTACCTTTGTGCTCTAGTGGACTTTTCGCTTTTGACTACTATGGTTCCGAGACAAAAGCACCGCATTCAATAACAAATTATCTTGTGCTGTTCATATCAAGGGCAGCCAATTGGGGCAACAATGTGAGGAAGTTGGCAGCATCTTAGGAATAGCTCAAATTCACACACAGGGCTGCATGCATGCTCACACATGTGTGCAGACACATACTTGCACGAGGCACATGTGCGCCCATCTATCAATTTATGAAGCATTTCCGAACCTCAAATGATTCTTATTTTTCTCATTTAATTTGTGATTTTGTTAAATTCTTATTAAGTCTTGCAATTACAAATTTAGGGAGGTTGTGATGAGGAAGTTAGCCTCTTTCTCTACAGAGGTCATGTTGATAAAGAGATCATCAAGCAGGTGCAAGGGAAGGAAACGGGTCTTCGTGATCATGGTGAGCTGATCAACGTCCGTGTCGTTCCCTATGAAAAACTATGGCGAATGACAGCTGATGCAAAAGTTCTGATGGCTGTCTCACTCTTTGAAATGGCTAAGAAAGATGGGCTATTGCCGCGGTCAGAATCCTAGCATGCTGAAATCCCCTCCGTACAGATTATTAACGTTGTACGGTTGAATCACTGCTTTGCTGAAAGCCACTGCCTCCCTATGGTCTCTTGGTTATTTCAGTGTTTTTGCTTTCTTTTTTCGTAATATTTATTTTCAGATTTTACTACTGATCTTGAAGTAATGCCATTACTGTAGGAAATAAAGTAAGTTCAAGAAAATTGACAGAAATGCAAGAAATAAATTTAGTCATATACAAGAAATATATTTAATCATAGTGAAAAATATTGTGTTGAAAAATGTATATGATCATGTTGATCTTGGTATTTCTTAGATTTAATAAATCTCTTGAAGGAGGATAAATATGAAATTATGTAAAATATTAATTTTTAAAAGAGATTACATGGAAAGTAGGCATTTATGTGGTGAAGTTTTTTTTTTTGTCGGATCTGTGTGTCCAACTTTCATGAAGTGGGCACTAATTTGTCATTTTCCGTATAATATATTAGTATGCTATATTTTACTATTATAATAATTAAATTTATTTATCAATTTAGTTGCATGTTTCATATATCTATGACTATCATGCAATGTGACATTTATAATGTTATCATGGACATCTAGACTACATACTCAATATATGCAAGTATTCATAGTAACAAAGAAACAATTGGATTAGTGATTGACTGCTCGTGTTGACATTTTATACGCAAATGGAGGGTTCAAATTTCTTTACAAACATATTAATATTTTCCGTAACTTATTTATATGATATGGTTAGGTACGTTAAATCAACCTAAACTCGTGATGGATTTGAAAATCAATACAAAAATCATTTTCAAACCCTATTATATGATCGGTTTCTGAGTATTATACAAATTGTGTATCCAGCGAGTATTGACCGGATCAAATTTTCTTCTTCATCTCTACTTACGTATATGTTTGTCTGGAACGTCAACTTCCTACATTGGTGTAAGTGGCACAACTCGATCCAACCTGAACTGGTCCATAGACTGCCTGCCGCCTTCTTCGTTGACCACCGATCAGCCCGTTTCTTGGATTGGCCTACGGCTACAATACCAAAATATGGAGGCTCGGCCAAGGTAAAGACCTAAGGCTGGCCAGGCATGACAGCCTAACTGCTAGTCTGCTACATCAATTTTTTTAAAAAGAAAATAAATACAAAGTCCAAAATACTCTATTAACAACCATACAACAGCTAGTTTTTGGAATATCTCGTAAAGGTTTAGGCAAATCTATTGTTTGACACAAGATTGATTAAGCTTGGATTGCACAAAGTAATGCCTACCTCCTCCAATATGGAATTCTGAATCCAACTTACAACTAATACGAATATTAAAAGCAATGCCATTACAGTAGGAAAAACAAGCAGTGTGATTTTTATGAGGACCAGCATATAATAAAATTTCCAGAGCATCAAGCTTCTCTGGTGTTCAAGGATCAACCCTGTTCTCTCAAACTCAAACGAATTTTAGCGAATATTATTTTGCATTCAAGTGGTCAATACTCAACCTATACGCTTCTCAGGACGAGTACAATTCGGCTATCAACTTCCACCAACAAGCAACAATCTGCAAGCTCACAAAATTTCGACGGCAAGTTCTTTCATTTTTGTTTTTAATCCAAAAGAAAATTTTCGACAAAATCCTGCCTTTATTTTACTACATACTCAGTTCCAGCTGCACTCACATGATGAACAAACGCTCAATATAGATGTGAAATCTATGGTCGTAAAATAAACTGTGCCTAATTTGAAAAGATGATACAACATGCCTACAAATGTAGCCATGATCGAGTTCTCAAACCTTACTGGTGGCGAACTCATTATTAGTAGCCTCCCATATCGTGGTGCCATCACATGTGCAAATCTTTTTGTAGTTCTCGCCAACCCCAGCACTTCTCGCAATCACTGCAGCAGCAACACCTGGGATTGATTTATCTTCTGTTTCATACACCACTAGGGCCCGCCCAATAAGATCTGCAACTCTCAGCTTATGCTTGACGTCTGATAAGAATGCTTCACCTTTTTCATCAACGCCTAGTGTTCCCAGGTCACCAAGTTTCTGAAGAAAATTGACAGAAACGCAAAAATATAGTTAACCCATTATGAGACATATTGTGTAGAAAAATGTGTAAGATAACGATCAATACTTCAAAAACAATAGTCTCAACCGATGTGTCATTAAAACCAATGTAACCCTTACATCCATACAGGAATGTCATAATGGTGATATGACTGCAAAGGAAAACATATTCTTAAGCTTCTTGAAAATTCCACCATTGCAGCTTCAGAACAAAAGCACGAATCACAGATGACGGTTTTAACAGTACGCATATGACAGATCTAACCTCATTAGCAGTTTCATAGAGGGACGGATGATAAATTTTCCCAGTGCTTGCAGCACCTCTTGTAAGGTCACCATATTCATTGATAGACCAACCATGTTTTCCTGGGGACAACCCACTAAAGCTAGCTTCAACTCTGGCTGCTTCCATATTGATTTGAGCAAAGCGCACCACACCAAATATAGTTGGTCCTTTGAATTCAGCAACGGCAGCAGAAATGAGAAAGTCTGCAAACAAAGACGTGAGTGTGAGTTTGCAAGGAACTATTATCTTTCCATATGCTTAAGAAAACACTAACCATAACAAACAAAAGCAAGCGTGCAATTAATTCAAGAGAACGTGTTCATTTTGAAAGAGAAAGACTTCCAAAAATAACAAAAATAAATAAATCCAAGAGAAAGAAATATCACCTACACAAACCGTCTTGACTCTTGAAACATGAGTTCATAGCGAAAATATATAGGATTATAGATGCAAATTTTCAAATCTCTCTTCTTTGTAGTCACATCAAGGCAAGGAACAAATTCTTCTCGAACTTTTATTAAAGAAAACAAAAATACCACTGGTTACACACTAGGTGCATGATTTTTGATAAATCAAATCAACAAACTGAGTGTCTGAGTTGATGGTCATTAAGGTCAACATGGTTAAATGATAATTAACAGGAGATGACTCGTGGATTTCAAACACAAAGAGGCATGACAAAATATTGAAGATCATTTTAGAGCTTCTAGATACTTTTGGCCCACAGAATTTGCTATGGCACTTGGACAATATTCTAGATAAAGAAAATAATTGCCCATGTGGAGAGAATGAGGCAAGCGTTTGTGGTAGAATGAAGTGACAAACCTTCAGGCACTCCTTGTCCTATTAATCGAGCTCTTTTGCCTGTCTGCTCCAAAGCTTCAGTCATGGCCTTTACAGATGAAGAACCAAGAATTCTAACCACTTGATTCCCCAAGTCCACCTCCACATTTTTCACTCCTGACATTATTTTCCAAACAATTACACAGAAGTTGAGGATGTGAAAGAAAAAGAACAAGTTAATCCTCCTTTGAAAAGAAAGATTGCAAATCCCAAGATTACAAAAATGTGTACCATCAATGGTTTGTAACTTATTCTTGACAGCTTTGACGCAACCCTCACATGTCATATCCACCATATACTCAGTCTGATTACAAATCAGGAGTCAAAACAAAATTAAAAATGTCAGAAATAATTAAAATGAGATAGGAAATTTCCAGGAACTAGTACCCTATGATAAAAATATATATATATAATGCAGAAAGAGGAGTACATGAATAATCAATGAGAAGATTTATTGAATCCTAAGTCCCAACATTAACTGATTCCTGATAGAAGATCAATCGAGCAACTAGGCTGAAACACCAAGATAAACCTCAACTTTCTTTCTTTTAAGGAAGACACTCTAACCACAAATTTGCATTACCAGTAGATTCACAGTAAGTCTACTATCATTCTGGATGATTTGATAATTTTTATAATGCAGAAAGAGGGAGTACATGAACAAGCAATTGAAAGATTTATTGAATCCCCACAAACAGTGATTCCTCATAGGATATCAATCAAATTACTAGGGTGAACGACCAAGGTAAACTTCGACTCTTTTTCTCCATGAAAAAAAAGACTAAGCAACAATTTACATTACCAGGAGAATTCACAGTAAATCCACAATCATTCTGGATTCTCAACTACTTTTTTGCCCTTGTAGAAGCACAAAAATTATGTATAGAAAAGGTAGGAGAACTGTATGTAAAAAATGCTTTCAAGCATATGATCCATAAGAGATGGCCAGTGAATATGGCAACACAACCAGAACAACAAACCCTTCCCAACTCAATCAAATCTACAAGTATAGAAATAAATTAAAACCAGTTAAAAAACTATGCAGGACTTTCTAATCATTTCTAATGAAATAGGATTTGCCCTGTCGAAAAGAAGAAAACGCCATTTACAATTCCATAAAATTGAAATCGAATAGTAAACCAAACAAAGCGTATATAAAGAACCCAACTCACCAGTAGCACAGGCAATTGGGCATCCATCTGCAAACGTGCAACGTGAAGCAAACAGAGTCAATATTCATCGACTCAATTAACAACAGGATTGATGATTAAAATATAACTTAGTACACAAAAATAAAACGGTATGTCTCCGATTATGGAACCTGAGAGGTGGGTTTGTGATCAGATGAGGGCGGCGCATCCATGCGGAGAGCAGAAGGCGGCTGAGCCAAGTTCTTGGTAAGTCCCAAGCGAGTCGGTGAAAGGTGAGAAGTTAAAGAAAAGAAAGAGAGGTTTTTGGGTTTGGGTATTTGGTGTGATTGAGTAGAAGAGGAAGAAGAAAGAGAGGAGAAAGCAAAGGCTGCAGGAAGTGCAGAGGCTATTATGGCAGCGGTTGTGGCCACCGGCCTTAGTAATGGCGGTGCCATTTTAATCAATTCTGTTGGGTTCCTTAATTTCAATGTTAGTCTAGAATGTCAACTTCTCTCTGTGGTCAAAAAATCTCTTCTATGGTTTTATCATTTATGTTTATCCTCCTACACAATTTTTTGGTGCATAAATATTTACTGTTCTTCTTTTTTTTGATTGAGGGAAATTGGGGATTTAGGGATTTGAACCCACTTCTTATTAAAAGGATCGATCCTTATATACATAATGATTATCGCTCAACCGCAGGCTTACTTGCAATATATTTACTGCTCTTTCATCGAACTTTAAAACTCAAAAACAAATCAAGCTCAAATGTGAAAAGAAAAAAAAAAGAAGTCTTCTCACATTTGATGAAAAAAACTTCCTTTAGATTTATAGTAATTTAACTTAATTATTGACATTATATTTTAGAGTTATATAATGAATTATTCAGGATTCTCTTATGCGGTTCAGCTCAAATAAAGTTATTTGAGGACTTTTAATCACGGCCATCCATTCTCTAACACCAAGATCTGACGCTTCATTCACATTCGGGTTAATCGAGCTTCTCCTCTATCCCGCTTCTCATGTGTCCATCGAAGTCTCCTATCTGTCCAGTGAAGCCACCGTCCAACCATCGAAGCCAAAACTTCTTTAATATACATGAATATAAAAAAACACAGTCTAGGAAAATCAATCAAATTCATCAACAAAAGAATCCTAGTGTAGTAAGACAAGGGAACATCAATGTGCTGGATTTTGAAAAACCTTCAGGTTTTGTGATAAGACTGTACTCCTCCCATTGAATTATGCCCCAAATCCACTTTTGGGTTGCAAGATTTTTTGTTTATCAAGAGAAAAGCTACAAATTAGCACAAGATCTTAATAAACATGATCCCAAATATTATTATATGTAAAGAAAGATGAAGAAGAAACAAATCTCTACTTACATATATTCAAGAGAAAATGAAGAGAACTCGAGATTTTGGGACTCCTTTAGACGGAATCACATGTAAGGATCACAAGACAAGTAGAGGAGATGATTTCAAACACAATCGCCGATTAGAAGGTGCTGGATTCGCTGGATCGACGGGTTTCACCGGACGAACAGCTTCGGTGGGTAGCACATAGAAGGTGGAAAAGTGGGAGAAAGGAGGCGCTCGACAAAGAGAGGGTGGAGAAGAGAGGAGAAAGGAGAAGCGCTCGACACAGAGAGGGTGGAGAAGCAAGCGGGAGAAAGGGGAGGAGAAGGGAGGCGCTCGACTTTGATTCATGGGACAGAGGAGATGGGCGCTTTAACTTCCAGTCGTGAGATCTTGGTTTGAAGAAATGAAGGGCCGCGATTAGAAGTCCGTAAATATACCTATTTAAGCTGAACCGCATAAGAGACTTTCTTATGAATTATTAGTTCAATTATTTATAATATTTTAGATATAAAATCATGGTTTTTATTTTCTACATACATCAGATATATATTTTTCATCAAAAATGAGAGATGACATACATAATTTATATTAATTTTTAACTAAAATAAGAGGGATTTATTGTTTATCTTTTCATCAAATGTGAAAAAATTTATATGTATCCTACCTAATATGTATATATGAAAATTATCAAGTGCAGTATTCCACACGTGATTTTACGTGCGAGATACCGCACTCACTCTTGGATGGAGTGTAGGTGCAGGACCCACACATCCAATGATAGTGGAGTTTCCCGTGCTTGATAAGTTTTACATACACACACACACACATATATATATATATATATATATATATATATATATATATATGTATACGTATAAATACTATACATTTACACTTTGATGTAGGGATGCACAAAATCCATACTATACCCAACCCAACCCAAACCGCGAACCCGACCCTAACCTGCATAAGACAATTCAATTTTAGGTTGAGATAATTGATCCATTTATATAATGGATCGAGTATATATTTATGTTAACCCGACCCCATTTTAACTCAACCCAGCCTCATTTACATCGTTATATATATACAAATATGTTAATTTACTGGTACACAATAATTACTACAGTGATTAAGACTTAATTTTTTAATTTAATTTATCTTGATTAAGACTTATGATACTTGATACATGATTAATGATTGATCATCCACCATTTAGGCAAGAGGAATAAAGGGTTTCCCCAACCTGACCCTAACCCATGTAAAGTTGTAAACCCGACACCAATCTGAATGAAACCAAGGTTGGTTAAGGGTTGTAGTAATATAATCCAAACTTATGCGGATCGGATGAGGCGTTGTATCTAATCTGACCCATGTACACCCTTACTTTGATGCACCCGTTCGAGAACAAATGCAGTGATCCTTCCCCAGATCCTAGTTACTCCACGTTTGGTTGAAGGAGGAAATGAGTTTAAAATGAGCTGAGTATGAGTTTATTGAGAGGAGAAGAATAAAGATGTTGAATGAATTTAAAAATAAAATTTTGTATGTTTGGTTAACGTGAGAATGAGAACGAGTATGAGTTTTAGTTTGAATTGATTATAATAAAGATAAAAATACTGTATTACCCATTTTCTAATAAATTTATAATTTTATGTAATTTTAATTGAAAGATAAAATTGTCATTTTCAAAAAAATTATTCTCCACAAGGGGATCACCTTTTTGTGAGCTTGACTATCTTTGGAGAATAGGGGTCATGATCATGTTTTATACAAATGAAACAAGATAATAAGCTTTGACAAAGCTCATTCCCTTGCCTTACTCCCTATTCTCCCCAACCAAACGTGGGTTAAGTTCTGGGAGGGATAGAGGCTTGCTAAACCCAAAAAATAGCAGCAATGCCACTAGGATGGAGACAGGACATTGAGGGGGCAAATATTTGATTTTAGAAATCTGCATTGACGTACTGATGATCCACGTTTGGATTGCCATTTAAGATTTACTATATCAGCAGTAGTTGCTAATCCAAACGTGGATCATCAGTACGTCAATGCAGATTTCTTCATTATTGACTAAGGCCAGGCCATGTGAACTCATCAAGAGCAAGTGACCCAGGGCTTGCTTATGACATCCCTCCTGATCCTGATTGTGTGGTTTGAACCACAATGACACGCAGATATCACTACATGTTCTACAGAGAGTGAAATGCTGGAGCATCACTGGCATCTCAGAGGCCCAGTTGAATGATTCTTCATTTTCTGTACAACTAGGGACTGGTTCTAAAACATACACAAGAACAGTAACAATTGTTGGCCTTGCCATTTCTTCTAACATTCCTCAGATTGTTGCAGAAGCAAGTGTTATGCCTAATGAGACATCTTTCACCCAAGTGAACCAGAAGGCTTTGTACGCGGTGACATTAAGCAGAGATGGGAACACTGGCCAGTCTTTTGCACAATCTGGGTTTCTTCTACCGTTCTAGGTATAGTATTGACAATCTGAAATAATTTGGGAACTATTTGGGAAAGATAAAATATCTTCTGTGTTCCTTTTATCAACCAGAGGACATGTAATAAAAACTGATATTACTTATTCTCCTCTTCCTCTTACATTAGTGCACATAATCCAAAAGTCTGTTTCTTGGATTCACAGACCAAACAAAAATATGACAAAGGATAAACAAAAGAATAACTCTGCATACAGGTACAAAGAAACCCATCTATTACAAGAATTCTTAGTATAAAACATTAACAGAATCACTTTTAAAATTTTTACTCGAATGTCATTACTCACCATATTATTATTGCAAATGTAAATCAGAAAACCATTCCCAAGTTACCCTGCTTCGGGGGCACTAACAGCTAAGAGACGGCTTGCTACCGGAAAAAACAGAACTTATCTTGTAATCTTCTTCAATAACAACTTGAACTAGATCACAGAAAAATAATGAAAAACATGTATTGCATTCTCATCACTGTCCGTCGTTCATTCCAAAACAGAGACATTCTTTATAGCACTTCATATGGGTGGAAATGATCTCAAAACACCAGAATTCTCTATTTCTTCTACAAACATGGAGAACAAAAGAAGCAAACTTTTGCCAGCCATGTTAACTATCTATCTTCTTAGTCTCAATCACAAGTTTAGTTTCTCCCAAGCAATCAATGAGGGAAAAGCAAGCATAACTAATCACAGGGATGCCTTTTCAAATGATGAGGGCGACTTGAAAACTTACATTGTCAAGGTAAAGAAACCAGAAAGCAAAGCATTAGTGCATTCCGAGAATTTAGATAGCTGGTACAACTCATTTTTGCCGGTCACTGCCTCCAGCTTACATAAGCAACAACGGATGGTATATTCCTATCGCCATGTTGTCACCGGTTTTGCTGCAAACCTTACAGCAGATGAAGTTAAAGATATGGAAAAGCGGGAAGGTTTCGTGTCTGCCCAACCTCAGATGAAATTGCACCTTCACACAACTCATACCCCTGACTTCTTGGGGTTGCGAAAACAACCAAGATTGTGGCAAAATACAAATTGTGGCAAGGGAGTTATTATTGCAGTTCTCGATGGTGGAATAACGCCTGGTCACCCTTCATTTAGTGACAACAATGTGCCCGATCCACCTGCAAAATGGAAAGGGAGATGTGAATTTGAAGAGTCCGTGTACAATAACAAGCTTCACCCTTCGTTTAGTGCTCACGACGTGCCCCATCCACCAGCAAAATGGAAGGGGAAACATGACTACCAAGAGCCCGTGTGCAATAACAAGATTATTGGTGCAAGGAATTTCCAAAACAGAGACCCAAGCCTATCAGACACAGGAGGCCATGGAACCCACACAGCAAGCATAGCAGCTGGTAATTTTGTGAAAGGTGCAAATCTGTTCGGGAATGCTAATGGCACTGCTGCTGGCATGGCACCTCATGCTCATTTGGCGATTTATAAAGTTTGTCAAGGTCCATATTGTTTAGAAAGTGATGTCTTAGCCGGAATGGATGCTGCCATCAATGACGATGTTGATGTGATCTCAATGTCCCTTGGGAAACTCCTCTCACAGCCTTTCTATGATGACAATATTGCCATAGGAGCATTTGCAGCTACTCAAAAAGGAATTTTTGTCAGTTGCTCAGCCGGAAATTCTGGTCCACATAGTGAGACCCTAGCAAATGCAGCACCATGGATACTGACAGTGGGAGCAAGCACCGTTGACAGAAGCTACAGAGCAACTGTGGTTCTTGGCAATGGGGAGGAATTTAACGGGGAATCTTTTTACCAGCCTAAAGATTTCTCATCCGAATTACTGCCACTGGTTTAGCCTGGAGCAAATAGTAATCATGAGAAATCAAAATTTTGCGCTCCAGGATCATTGGCAGATGTTGATGTCACAGGAAAGGTGGTGGTGTGTGAGAAGGGTGGGAAAATAGAAAGAACTGAAAAAGGCAAAGTAGTAAAGGCTGCTGGTGGTGCTGCAATGATTCTCATTAATGATGATAAACTTGATAACATTATAAATACTGATACAGATTTTCATGTACTTCCTGCATCACAGGTGAGGTACGAAGCAGGGTTGAGAATTAAAGCCTACATAGCGTCAACACCATCACCAATGGCTAAAATCATATTCAAGGGAACTGTTTTCGGACTTCCAAACGCTCCCATGGTAGCTAAATTTTCATCAAGAGGCCCCAACACTATAAGTCCTGGGATCCTGAAACCTGACATTATAGGCCCCGGTGTAGATATTCTTGCGGCATGGCTTTATGCTGACAAAAAAGGAGACGACATCAGCAAGAACACAAAACCATTTAAGATTATTTCAGGAACATCAATGTCTTGTCCTCATCTTAGTGGCATTGCTGCTTTGCTCAAAAGCTCTCACTCTGACTGGTCACCAGCTGCCATTAAATCTGCAATTATAACCACAGCCTATACAAAAAACCGTAAAAACAATTCAATTACAGATGAAAATTTAGTGGAAGCACATATCTTTGATATCGGTGCAGGCCATGTGGACCCATCAAGAGCAGATGATCCTGGCCTAATTTATGACATTCAAACCCATGACTACATTGCTTACTTTTGTGGCTTGGATTACCCAGATGAAAAGGTATACAACATTGTCAAATATAACGTGAAATGTTCCGAGATTTTGAGTATACCTGAAGCAGAACTGAATTATCCGTCCTTTTCAATAGACTTTGGTGCCAATCCTCAGAGTCAGAGCTATAATAGAACAGTAACAAACGTCGGTCCATTTGATGCTTCTTATACTCCTCATATTGTTGCACCAACTGATGTGCTTGTTAGTGTAACACCTGACGTGCTGACTTTCCAGGAGGAGAAGCAAAAGTTGACTTACACAGTAACATTTAGCATGCAAGGGAGCGGAGGCAGCAACTCTTTTGGTCAGGGATATCTGGAATGGATTTCTGCTACCCATACTGTTAGAAGTCCAATTGCTGTTGTGTATAATCGGTCATTGAATAAGAGACAAAACCTACTTCGCTAACCACAAAAAAATGTATTGATTTGATATTTATTTTTCTTGTTCAGATCTGTTATATCCCCTCCCACCAATTAGATAAATCAGCAGAAAAAAGAGTAATTACCTATTTACTTTTCGCTTTCTTCTAGTCTCCCCTTACAGAGGATGCATAATGTGTGATTTCTGTTCATTTTCCAGCATTTGTAGCCTCCTCTTGTCACTTTGTTGGTTTCTGCTACCCAGCAGGTTCCACCATCATTGTCAAAGGCAGGAGTTTGAAACAAACTGATAGATCAAGCTCCCAACGACACAAACAGCAACAAGATCCAATACTAGTGACTGAGACTTGAGAGATGCATATATTTCAATATAAGTGTACTGAACTTACAAGATCAATACCAGCAGATTGGTTTACTGAGGAACCACCTCTTACACATCACATAACAAAAGACAACCCCCAACAACAACTCAACAAAAGCATAAAAACCCTAAAGGCACAAAACGACAAAATACAATAACACCAAAAGGAGCTTGGCACATCATCAGACTTGTATATCTTGGGCCTCTTCCACCTCATTCTGAACCTTGGGCTTCCTCCTGTGATAATAACGAATCATGGGTCTATCAGAAACTAACAAGAAAAACATATGTAAAGGCAAAGCTGTGGGAGTAGTGACAGCAGGGGAGAGAATCTAGCTAATTAGATGTAAATAATTAAGTATAGTTTAATTCATGGAAGTCACACAAGGGCTGTAAACCAGTTGCAGCATACCTGGAATTACATTAAATCTATAAGGAATGTATGTCCACTTTGACTACAAGAACAGCTTTCTCTCTTCAGCTAAAACACAATGGCAGCCATCCTAGTTAGAGGCACTGTGCTTGGAAACCACTTATCTCCAGTTGTAGGCTCCTCTTCAAGAGGCGCCAACTTCGAGAGTATCCTGAAACCATATATTATCAGACCTGGAGTGAGTATTCTAGCTGCTTGGCCATTCTCTATTGGTAATACTATCTCAAAATCCACTTTCAACATAATCTCTGGAACATCAATGTCATGCCCTCATCGTAGTGGTATTGCAGCCTTGCTCAAAAGCCTCATCCTTACTTGTCTCCAGCAGCCATTAAATCTGCTACAATGACTTCTGCAAATCTTCTAAATCTGGAACACAGACCAATTCAAGATCAAACTCTTCGGTCTGCAAATATCTTTGCCACTGGTGCAGGTCATGTGTGGTCTGGGCTATAGCTATAAAGGTGAGGAAATTGGGATACTTGCGCACAGAGTAATTAATTGCTCAGAAAAACCAAGCATGCCTGAAGGAGAGCTGAACTATCATTCATTTTGTCACCTTAGGGACAGCAAAGACATTAACTAGGACTGTGACATGTCGGTGAAGCAAATTCATTTTATTTTGTCATGATTGCTGCACCAGGGGAGGTTACTGTCATTGTCAAGCCCAATAGACTACTTTTCAGGGGTGAACCAGAAGGCAACATAGTCGGTGACATTCAGCCATTATGGTACAACTTCCAAAATGGGTGTATTTTTCCAAGGATTCATCAAGTGGGTTTCAGCTAAATACTCTGTTATAAACCCAGTATCTGTAAGGTCCCAGTTAAAAATGGGGGTGCATAGACGTACACGACTAAGTCATCATAAAAATCATGAACTATGCCTATGTAGAACCGTTTGTGATCATGAAGATGTATCTCGCAAATCTAGAGACATTTCCTTCAACTATCTAGAGACATTTCCTTCAACTGTCATCTGAACAAGATAATCTGAAGAATATAAATTCCTAAATAAGCAGGAATAATAGTAAGATAAGTTTTCAGGTGAAGTAGACAATGCTTTTACTACAGAACTACTAATCTAGAAACTCAAAAGAACACGAAGGATATGAACAACCAAATAAAATATTAAAAGCATCCAGGAGGAGCAAAGAACAATATAATAGTTAGGGAAAGAAGACAAAGTAGATAGGTATGATATGGCGCAAAATCTTGGAAAAAATTCAAAAGATGATAAAAATACCATGACAAACAAAAAAAGAGAACTCCACGACCATAGATTCATTTTAGCCACTTTCAATCAGCAATGGTGTAAAACATTGATATATGCAATTTAACGCTTATTGTGGCAAATACATAAACAGAAATTGATGAAACGGAAAACATGAGAACTGACTACTGAGCAAGGAATTTCACAGCTGTAATCAATGCATTTTATTACCATGCACACAAAGACTAATAGAAAATAATTTAGCACTAATTAGTTAGATTTATAATCACGATCTCCCAGAATCTCAGAGTTATTATTTTTGAACAGAAAAATCACTTACCAGAAAATCCCATTAAACATAACATGAAAAGAAACAAATACTGAAATACAAACTGAAGCATCAAACCTTCGTGCATGGCCTATAAACTGAGCACTTAAGAGGTACTAAGGGATCCTCTGCCTATTGTATCACTCATTGGATCATCTCCACCAAGTACTATAGTTGCATAAGTGGAGCTGCAAAAAGAATTGTCAGTTGCCTCATCAACCAAAACCAGGAGGTACATAGGGCCTCATTGTTGCTGTTACATAGCTGCTGTTGCTCATTGCCTGCAGAAAAACCAGGTGGCACACCAAGAACAACATCATCGTGCTCGGAGACATCCTTTGAGCCGGTTGCTTCTTCCTTGTGCTCTTCCAGAGGTCCTTGACCTCCAGCATGAGATCTTGGTAATTGCTGATCCTCTTTATGTTTTCTTCACAATTGTTGTTCTGATGATTATTTGACAGAGAAAAACCCAGTGGCTCTTGTAGCTCACTTCACTTTCATCCAATGTTTCATCAAAATGGCCACAATGGAACCATTGTTTTCTACTTCCTTATCGACTTGCATAACATCCTGTTTTGGTAACTCAGCCATTTATTTTCTCTCAGTGTTTGTAAACGATTTCACACTTTGGATTACCAAACTGCAACTTTTTGACTGTCAATGACGAAATTGAAATATGGTCTATCTTTCAGTGATGAACAGTAGTATTAACCCACAAAGAACAGATAACGGCAGGCATAGAACTTACCCAACCTCATCAAATATGGCATCGGAGATTTGTCTAGGCTTCATACTTTCAGAACCTGAACGATTTAGCGCCACTGATTGCCTCACAATCGAAGTAATGCTGTTGCGCAATTCTTCCTTCGCTTCAATTTAAGCCTATTACTGTTTTCGTACTAATATTCAAGAAATCAAAATTCAAAATTTGGGAATCAGTGAAAGCGGAATTACTCGGTCTTACATTCTCTCTGAGCTTGCGGATGATCATAAGGCCGGCGAAGTCGCCATCGTCCTTGATCTTCGACATCACTTCTTCTTTGGTTACTCTCCTGTATTTGTTACTCTCACCTGTGCTTGCCAAGCACAGGTGTTCTGTCAGTTTCAGGAAAACTACCGACCCCCCTCGACAAATCCAAAATCCATCGTCATGAGAGTTCTTCTTAATCTCATATTATTTTGTAACACGTATTATTATCCGATTTTTCCATAACGCATTCACAATTCTATTATATCCAACAAAACATTTTAAAGAGTCCAAAATTATTTTCATTAAAAAAAAAAGGAAATATGCCCAGACCCCCAAACTATGATGTATGTGCAAATACCCCCCTGAACTAATATAAATGGCAAACAGACCCCCAATATTGAGTTGACCGTTATCTTTAACGGTCAACTCTACTAAACCTTATTAAAAACAAGGGAAATATGCCCAGACCCCCCCAAACTATGATGTATGTGCAAATACCCCCCTGAACTAACGTAAATGGCGAACAGACCCCCAATATTGAAAGGAGAACAATTAAGATGTATAAAATGTTCCAAAACAGGACATAATGTCAGAACATGTCTTGCTCTGGCTGCAGCAAGACAAGAATCAAACTGATTTTGAAGACCCCAGGAAAAAAACTCCAGAAAAGGACCTCCTCGACCTAAGATCTCTATTGTCAAACCTTTTAAACGAGACTGAACTGAAGATCAAACTGATTTTGAAGACAACATTATCCTTTTGTCTTGATAGTTGGGTAGGATTTGATAGCTTCATTGTTATGTATGTGACTATTTGTTTTTGGACATGAGATTGTTCTTATGTTTTGATTTTCAGGACTGTGATAGTCATTTTATGTTTTGTGCAAATAGCCCCCTATAGTTTCTGTTTTGTGCAAATAGCCCCCTAGAGTTGACCGTTATCTTTAACGGTCAACTCAATATTTGGGGTCTGTTTGCCATTTATGTTAGTTCAGGGGGTATTTGCACAAAAAAAAGTCCAAAACTAAACCCCATAATACCAAATTGTTTTTGTTGCTAAACGCACATTTGAACCAGCATTTCAAGCAACATAAAAGTAGTATTATTTTAAATAAGATTTTTAATTTTTTTTCTAAAATAAATATTTGAGTAAAATTTCAACATTTTGACTATTAAATACCTAAAATATTCCACATTTTTCCAGTCATATTTTAAATATATCACGTTATTAACTTCGTGAATATTATTTTAATAATATGTAAAAAATTATTATTTTAATTTGTTTAGCGGTGAATATGTCCCTTGATTGAATAAAACTTAATTCGCTTGAAATGTGCAACAATTTGATAATTGATTACTTTTATAATGAATTGCATAATCCTCATGGATGAGTATCTGAGACAATATATATGTGAGCATTTGAAAACCATCATATATTTAACATAAATATCAACTCTCAATTTGTTTCTCAAACGCAAATGAAAATAATTTGATATGCATCTTAGACTTATATATCTCTTGGTATCTCATTGTTTATTCGTTTTTGTTTATAACAATGGAATAACTTATGTTATTATGCGAACACAATGAAATAACTTTGTTATGTTATTATGCGAACACAATGAAATAACTTTGTCACATGTGTGTAAAACATCATCAGATATATAAGTATCGGATGTTTAATACTGTTGATTAAAAATTTCCAACCCCCCTCCTCGCAAACAAGTATCTAAAAGCCATGCAACCAGCTCTCCCCATCCTTTCCAACCCAACCCCCTCAACCTCCTACATATCCATTAACCCTCAAAACCAATCCATGCATAACTTAGGATTGCCATGGGAAGATTATTCTTTCTTTGTGTTACCTCTAAATTTTGTGATCATATCTGCAGCTCATCTTTATGCACACTAGTAGCACACGGAGTTGACCAACAGTCCCCGACTCCCGGTCTGAATTTGATTGATTGTAAATTTTAAAACCAAACTTGCTCATTAAGAATCAACCAGAGCTAACGGTTGGGATTTATGAGAATTCTGTGGTCCAAGCAGGCCGTTAATGATGCAATCGTCACAAACACGAGCCTCAGCACAATTAGACAAACAATTTGGAAATCCGTATAAAGAAAATCAACGAAAAGGGAAGCAGCAGTATATCCTCAGACAATACATACATACCTGAATTCTATAGTTATTGTGTTATTCAATAGAGGACTACACATCTATTTCTGTTCATCAACAACGAAGGGAAGCACCAAGCACCGATAACAACCCTCGCAAGAGCGATGGGGGAGAAGCACCCAATAGAAGGCAATAGCAAGAAACCCCCAAAAAAAAAACGAACAATTTTGAATCCACGAGAGAAATTTACATGGCATTCTGATTGAAGCAACTCATGTCGAGGCCAGCAACTTTGCATCGCACTTTGGAACCTTGGACGATGTACGACATCTTACATGTCCAAAAAATAGCATAATAATAGTTTCAAGATCCAACTCACTACTACCACTACTACTAAGCAGCCTGAGCATCCCTCGCCCAACATGGTAAGGAGAGAAAAATTCCATCAGGCAACATTGCCAATTTAATTTCTGTACATGTTAGAAAGAATCAGTATAAAATCCCCATGTGTAATCAGATTGTAAGACAAAGTCCATACATTTGTACAACATGAGCCCCAGTTCCCAGGACTTAAACAGATTAGCTTCAATGACCAATTGCGTTGTAGGAAAGAAAAGGTCTACCCGAAAACAATACTATGATCATTTACGAGGGGATGTGTTGCATTTAATGGATGAATGATGAGACTTCTTATGTGGCCTGGACGAAGTCCCGTGAGGCCTGGACTGATCAGCCGTAAAACTTGAGTTTCTGCACAACACATCTAATCAAACAGGATAATTATTTGATCATACTAACTATTAAAACTTTGAATAAACTTACGTATCATCATCACGCCTTTTACTCTTTGAAGCAGCCTGCCTCGTCAATGATGGTCCAGTAGCCTGTCAATAGAACAAAAACAGGAGAGCTTGTGACATAATTACAGAGGTTGTATATAATTATGGATGTTAAAATGTGTTTAAATGAAATAGAGCATACACACTAAGGTAAGAAAAGTGCAGTCCTATGAAAACTAAGGCAGCTCCTCCTACAGCAAAAAGACCAATTTAAGGGTCTGCTAGGTCAGTACGCTGCATTTCAAATCATGAAACAGATAGCATTCTTTATGTTTCAATCACATGGCAATAAAACACTAGCACACGCAGAGAACAGGTATAAGAGAAGCCAAGTATCTCACAGAACCCTAAACCTCACCACAAGTAACTTTGTCCAGTCCACCTCAACCAAACAATTCGATCACTATATTTTGTCTAAATATTATCTGCAAGGATATTACTCGCTTGCTCTTCAGGTTCTTGTAGGAGATAATAGATACAAACAGCAGCATTGATTTGGTTACATTTATTAGTGAAAACTAGATTCTGCTACAACCTCATATGTTCTTAGAAAAAGTTCCACATCAATACCCAAAGGTAATTGAGAGAGAACCAGCAGCAGCAGTAAGTCTGGCACAGCTCATACATAATGATTCCATATCATCATCAAATAGGACCCTTCAACTACTAGAGTCAAGTCCCACAGACACAAGTTAACCCAGATGCTGGGGAAAACAAAATTTAAAGCAACGATCATGGAGTTAATTGAAACAAGATGCGTCCACATATTCATAAGAATTTTTTTAGTACCAAAAAGAAAGAAATGCAAAAGACGGATAAATACATGGTAGGAAAGATTAAATTTTCAATATATAACTATGATAAAATGAATTTGTATACAATAATGAAAATTTAGACAACATTCTAATCAGCTTCAGATGAGTATACTGACAGGGAAGCATAATTGATTGACCCTTCTGCTGTGTGCTTCTAGGTATTCCTCGTATGACTGCAATAACACCACAAATATAAGCCCATTTGAACTGTAAGAATTCAAGCATAACCCATCACAAAATTTTCATGACGAAGTCAAACCATTCCCACTTTCAAACAAAGTAAAAGATGGCCTTTGGATGACACAAATTTTAGACAGCACTAAACAATAAAAGCCACAACTAAATCACAAATCTCCTTCCACCGGAAGATCCAGCAGTGATCAAGACTGAGATAAAACATGCAAAACTATTGAGAGAGAGTGAGATTAATCAGATAATAGGATCAGAAAGGTTTCATTCATTTTGTTTTTCCTCTTTTCCAAAAGCAAAATCAACAGAACGGTTGAAAAAATTCGCTCAGCACAGGCAGGCACATTTTTCAAACAAGGGGAAACCCTTTCCAAGCACAGGAAAAACTGGCATTCAAAGCGGACCCTCACCCCAAGCACCTGTAAAATAGTTTTTTATAATTATGAAGACTCAACAGGTTCTCCCAGCTGGAAGCGTTTACTCCTAGCCAACTCATCCACAGCAACAAACATGCACAGGCTGATGAACTAACATCAGAAACAACAAACCAGAAGATGCAGGAAGACATTTTCTAAAAAGGCATATTAAAAGAATATTTACAAGTTTATCTCAATCAGATATTAAATACATGGCCACACAAAAAAGGCGGATGCTTCATTCTGCGCACATATTGAGTTACATATTATCCACAGAGCTGCTTCACCAATGTTGCTAGTGAAACCCTGCAAACTTGAATGTGCTTGTCATAAAATTTATTTGTGCAGAATTATGCTTTCTACAAAGTCAAACAATAAATAACTATTCTGGAATCTAGAAGACAATATGCATATTTCTTTGGGATGTATAGCTCACATAACAAGTATTCAAGTAGATATTTTGAAAAGGGGTGTAAAAAGTTCCTTAAAAGGAAACTAAACCGGACAATAAAATCAATAAACATAAAATTACCAACTCGGTGGCAGTTTTCCTACAAGGTTTCATTCAAGATGCATAACCAAGTATTCCACATGATGAAGTAGTTGTTAATAGTCACAAAAGAATAAAAGAAATTTAAATCATATGAAGAGTTCGTGAAATGGATTAGCCTCTAAGAACTGATTCATCCAGCTTCCACGACTCAAACAATTATATGATTGGACACAACAATATGAGATATGACACAGCAAAGCAAAGAATGCAAAGAGAATAGGGCATTGTGAGAATGCCCATTAGATCTATAAACTACAGTTCGACCATAACTCAAATTAGCTAAGGGTAGATCCCAAAAAGATACTACATATCAAATACATTACAAGAAGCTCTTGGGTAGCTGTAGTCCACTCTTTAGGACTTGAAACAGGACACAATTCAAGTCCCTTTTAAGCTAATAATAATAAAGAACATAACTTTTAAAAAAAGATATTGTCAAATAGATTAAATCATAAATACATATATGTGATTCAGGAAGAAATAGTATTCCATGCTAAGTCCAATAGAACAAGTTATGATAAAGAAAAGTATAAAATAAATAGTAATACACTTGCACCTAGCATCAATGGAATTTCATGTAATACATAAGCAAGGCTTAAGAAAACCAACAATACAAATTGAACCATTTAACATTATGGTACATCTGTCAAGTCACTCAAGTGTTAACTAATCACTCCAAAGAAAGTTCATTCAACTTCCCAAATCCCATACACTATATTAGCTTTAAGGGGTAGACAGAATCATCTGATTGCAATAAGTCAAATGACATATCCAACTTAAGACATAACCATAAAAGAGCCTCAAAAAGAAGGACAAAAACAAGGATATTTACATTGAGTTTGAACAAAAAAGTGAAGACAAGACTCCATATACCATTTCAAGAAAATCATCCTCAGTAAAAGTACTAGCAAGAGGACTTCCTGTGGATAAGACCCAAACATCAGAATGGTAAGAAATATCAGAGTCAACTAGTAAATCAGGGAGGTTATCAGAAACACAAGAATGTTTCATCCTTTCCACCTTTGACGCACCAGATGAAAAATGTATATCGGAACCAGTGGATGCAGGCTTTGCCAAAGGGTATCTGTTGGCATCAGCTCGATTGTGATAGAGAAAAGAGGGATACTGCAAGGGTGTCGCAGTCCATGACATTTGCACCGGAGAGGCATTATACTCTCCATCTCTCAATGACCATGTTGGGTCTGTGAATGGCCTTTTTAAAGGAAATCCATCCCTGTGAAAATTGCTACAGCTGAAGTCATGAAAACTACTATGCTATTTTTATCAATTCTGACTAAAGTGCTAACCACTGGCTTTACAAAAGAGATACCTATTCAACATTCCATCGCCTCCGCAATTTTCATCAAGGAGCTCACAAAGAGCTTCTCCAACATCTTCCTGCAATTCCTGGAAAAGAGACATGAATTGGTGTTATATACTTAAAATGCCAAGCTGAATCAGATGCAGGAAAATGAATCATTTTGAAAGCACACCTGGCAGTCTCTGCTGATTTTGACAGGTTTGTAGTCATTCAATGGATTTTTCAGATGAAGAGTCTTCTGGAAAGGTAAGTCGCTTAATCGGAGCCATTTGACCTTAAAACTGCGGCCCCAGGGATTACTTTTACCCCTTCCCCGACTCCAAAGATTGTCTCGCCTCCACCCAACTGAAGACATCATTTGGGCATAGCCTTGGAAGAAACCGCTCATGTTGACACTAAATATTAAAATGACTTTACCAGAATTCTGCCAGGCAGGCATATTGTTTTAAATAAAAGATCAGGTTACTAAACTAGTTCATCATGTTACAATATTAAAATACGTCTTACATTAAAAGCTTCATCCAAGATTGGTTCATTCATGACCTGAGTAGCCCAAATCCCTCTCTCAACTGATAGTTGGATATTTTGATGGTTCAAACTCTTAATAACGAAATATCTTGTATTGTACAATTTACTCTTTCTGTTGACAGTTGAATTTCCAACCCGATCAACAGAATGCTTTGCTTCTTCTGCCACAGAGAGATAACCATCCTCACTAGCTCTAAAGCTTGACTTCCCTGGCAAAAGATATTCAGCTCATAAGTGTATTGGAAGAACATTTGAAAACAAATTCTGAAAGAAAATATGTAACAAGAGTACAAAAGATTTTCAGAACCCCAACAGGCAGGATAAAAGAAAGGAAATCCAAAGGTACTCTTGAAAAGTTCTTATCATTTAGGCAACCCAACGTTCCTTGGAAATGTGTGGAAATCCAAACCTCCTATGAAGTTAGCCTTCTTTATAGGGTAAGCATGCAGGGGGATGTTGCTAACAATTGACAATTTGAAAAAAGATAGGAATTCAGCTACTTAACAGGTGTTGCCCTTTTAAGATTGAAGAAGAAACAGTAAGTCATTTGCTACTGCATTTTACCTCGACAAAGAAAGTGTGGTCTGTGATTTGGAACTCGGAAGTTGATGGGCTTCCAAACGGTTAACCAAAGATTTGTCAGCAGAGTCGAGCAATAAGAGATATCTCACCAATGAACAAGCAAAAAGGGACTCTATCAAGTTTATTCTTTTGACAAATTGCTGGCTTGTTTGGAAGGAAAGTAACAAAAAGATCTTTCAACTTTCAAGAGAAGGAGGGTAGTGTTGATTAGTTCATTGATAACTGGCTTAATCATTCAAAGACTTGGTCACACCACGTTAGTGCCCTTGCAATAAAAGTTCTTTTGCATTCGAGAAAAATGCAGGATAAAAGTCAATAAGTACTGCTAAACTTAAAATGAATAGAATGTTGATACGTCTAATATAAGTTAACACTCAGGTGACTCTAAAGCATACAGTTTAACTCAACATCCAGTATATATATAATGTTGCTAATGTTACATTGAATTTGCATGCACCCAGATGCCAGCAACTTTATAACAGTTCGATCAAATTATCATAAAAACCTCCTCAGTCAAAAATTGAACCATGTACAAAAGCAAAAGATGGCACCCTAACAAGCACGTATCTTAAAAGAATAGCTTCTATCCCAAAATTATATAGACTGAGTAACTCACCCAATTCATGTAATATCAAAAGCATAGGATGAGCTCAGAGTACAACTCCATGAATGACAAGACATAACATGCATTAGAACCATTTAAAGAGTACGGAAATCTTAGCAAAAACACCTGTTCAATGAAATGGCGTCTTATAAGAGAAAAATATATGTGTGCACATGGACATAAGAAAAAGATGGCACACAAACATAAAACAGAGTGATATGGATACAGAAAATGAAATCAATGGGCCTGCAAGAAGATTGGATCGCACTCCATGCATAGACTAGGAGACTACACAAAGAAAGCGAATCAAAACATTGCCTTTACATAATTTTGGCCACATTCTCTTACTGACATGACCAAATTCCCACCGAACTCATAACGTAATTGGAAAACTAGAGCATACAAACCCAGGAACCCTTCATCAACACAGATCACCTCAACATAGAGAGCCCCTCAGAAGGTTAGAAGAAGAAAAGAAGGAAACCATTCAGCAACTATAAGTGCATGATTCAATCGAATTGAAACTGAAGCCTCTTTGGCAAAATCAATGGCTTTTAAGGGGAGAACCCTAAGGTCCGAAACTGAGGAAGCTTTGGTCAATTCACCCAATGCTCAGTCGTTATTCTTAATTGGTTTCAATTAAAGAGGATTACAAGAGGTGTAAAAAATGACATATTCCAGATGACTCTCCCAACTGATTCCACAACCATGTCTGGATCAAATCGATGCACCAACCATCCCTCATCTTAAAACAAAAAATTTCAGCAACGTTGACCCATTAGTGATTGAAGCAGAAATAAAGAACTCATGTTTTCAATGTAGAAATAAAGAAGACTCAACTAAACAAGTTTAGCAACCCAAGGCATAATTTCTATAAGCATCACAGTGGAATCCATAAAAACAACTCCAAAGCCTGATATGAATACTTGTCACGAATAGCAGCTTGCTTCTCTGAGTGATTGTCATAGAAATTCTCTTTCCAAACAACTACACACCTTGAGCACATAGTGACTGATACCAAAATTCCCTAGCCTATTTAATATGGCGAGGAAAAGGATTAACGGATGCAAGGATTAGTGAGGTTGGGAAGTTGGCCAATAGAGAAGTGTTTTGGGAATACTTTTCAATAGGAAAGGTTTTGATATGGAAATTGATATTGTTATTGAGTTTTACAAAGCTTTGTATGCAACACAAGATCTGGCAAAGGGATGAGGGGAGACTATTTTCAGTTGAAGGTGGAGCTTTCACCATCAAAATCTATTTTAATAAAAGGAAAATATGAGGGGAATAGTAACAATGATTGTCCTTGGAAAACCATCTGGAAAACCTTAGCATTTAGCACCATTAAAGGGGTCTTTTTTATGGGGGAGGCAGCATGGAGAAAGATCCAAATGCTAGATAATCTTCAGAAGAGAGGCCTTGTCACTGCAAATAGATGCTACTGATGCACACACACACACGAGGAAAAAAAAAAGGAAGAAAAGATTATTGTACTCTTCTCCATTGTAAATGGACTAAAAATCCATGGCATGCAATAAGAAAGATGTTAGGTGTACATTGGGTTGCTTCCAGGACAATCAAGGATGAACTGACTACTTTTTCTTAATCATCAGAAACAAGGTGTCGAAAGGGATTGTTGGATTTGTTTTCCACAGCCCATCCTCAACAACATGGCTCCAACGTAACAATAGGTTCAGATGAGAGGTAACTTCATTAATTAATATTGAACATTTTTTGTTCTATAATCTTTTATTCTGGTCTAAAGGTGTGGCGGAAATTAACTGTAATGTGAGGGAGTCTCTTCTAGACCTCATACAACATTGGTGTGATGTTGACACCTACTTGGTACCTAAGCATTAAAATCCATCTTTTACAATTCAAAAAATAGCACCTGTCAAAGACTCAAGGAGAAATACAATGACAAGGTAATTCCAACCTGCCACAAAGCACATATGAAATTAAATACAAAGTTAACTAGGATACGTCTAGGATCAATAATGCAGAAGAATGAAAAGCCTGAGGAGGATGTATATGACGAGATTAAAGTTGGTTGGATAAAGTTAAAGACTGCATTTAGGGTAATGTCTGACCAGTGGATGCCTAGAAGTCAAAACTAAACTATACAGGTTTAGTAGACAACCCGCAATAATGCACATAAAGGATTTTGGTCATTTAAGGGGCAATTTTCTCAAAATCTGAATAAAGAAGACATGAGAATATTGCTGTCATGACCAGCTCCAGGATTACTTGGAAATGAAAATTCAAAAATGGCGGCAGAGTGTTTCATTGTTGCTAGATCGTAGTTGCGGGGCTACTTTTTGGGCTTGTTGGTTCGTGGGCTGCTGAACAATCTGTAGTGGTGTTAGTATGGGTTCAGTTACATTTAGTATCCATGTGTCGTTAAGTTAAATTATGCTTTCCTCCAAAACGAGGTCGTATGGTACCTACGTGATTAATTAGTGCATGTTTAGGATTTGTTTGCATGATAACTAGGATACTTAATAAGATAGAATCTCCGTATTGTTCTGCCTATATGGGACGTGATCTTGCTCTGAAAAGGAACGGAATGAATATATGAAAAGCCTTTCCTCTCCTCTTTATCTCTCTCGTTCCCTCTCGTTCTTAGGGTTGTTAGTGGACAAGAACAGCTGGGGACCTAAAATCCCTACTGACAACTTATAAGTTTTGGTTACTGGATGATATCCTTGAGCAATTGGTATTTTTCTTAGGGTTGATCCTGACATTTGGTATCAGAGGAGTCCAAAATGCCTCCCAAAGCAGTGAACGAAAGAGTGAGCACCATTGAGGAGACTCTTACTTACATCCAGAGACAAATCAACGAACAACGAGTAATGGCAGATCAACGAGACCGAGTCTCTACCCAACAAGCAGAGACTCAACAACGCACCTTCATGGAAATGCTTCAGGGATTGGAGGCCATGGAGCAACGAATGGAGCTGTTCTTGAATCCTCCTCTTCCTGGGGTGGAGTTGGGAAATCGCGTTATTGCAGCAGCTGATCCACTGGCTCAAGGGGACCCAAGAACCACCTCAAATGGAAGAACAGGAATAGGGTTTTGGGGGTTTGAGAGGATCTAAGGTGGATTTCCCTAAGTTTTATGGTGAAGAACCAATAACTTGGATCAACAAAGCAAATCGATATTCTAATTTCTATAGAACACCAGTCCACCATAAGATCACTATTGCAGCATGTCACCCGGAAGGAAGGATTGCCAATTGGTTCCAGGAATGGGAGGCTTCAGGCGTTAATGTTGACTGGGACTCTTTTCCTGAGGCTCTAAAATCCCAATTTGGCCCTACTTTTCTAGAATCCCCTATGGAAGAACTAGCTAGACTTAAAAAGTCTAACACTGTCTATGAGTATACAAACAAATATGAAGAGGTAGCAGTCCGTGTCAGAGGATTGAATGAAGAGCAAAAACTTGGTCTGTACTTAGCAGGGCTTAAGGATGAGTTGAGGCTTCCTCTGAAAGTGCTACGGCCATGCACAGTAGCCATGGCACAGTCCTTGCCAGGATGCATGAGAGTTTGGGATTATCGAGGAAACCAGCCAGGGTAACTCATACCACACTTGGCCCCCAGGTTCAACCACCCACAAATATGAAGCCTCCGGTCCTCTCAATGCTTGCTCCTTCTCCTGCCTACCCCTCACTTATCCAGGATATGAAGTTCCAGGTGCTACGAAGGTAACTAGCTCTAATTCCCCTGCTCCTAATAATAACCAAAGGTTTCATGCCAATTCTCGAAGCAGTAAACGTGTACCAGTTTCATGGATTTCTAGTCCCCAGAATGAGGAAAGGAAAAGACTAGGCCTGTGCTTTTATTGCGATGAAGTGTATGTCAAGGGACATAAGTGTGTGAATCCAAAAATTTACCTCCTTAATATGTTAGATGAAGAAGAGGAGTTGGGTGACGAGAGTCCATCCATTGAAAATACGGTTTGCATTGGTAAGGGGAAGAGCCATGCATTACCTCCAGCACTAACAGAGGACAACTTCCCTACTATTTCTTTGAATGCTATAACAGATTTCTACCAACAGCAAACCATTGACTCTGCATGGTTCCATCAACGAGAAGACAATATTGGTTTTGGTGGACACAGGCTCCACCCATAATTTTGTAGATCCCTATTTTGCAAGTGTGGCTGGAATGGGGGAATGTCTCCATCACTCGATGTCAGTAAAGCTAGCTAATGGGTCCAAACTGCACAGTTTAGGGACTTATTGCTTTGTACCCTTCAGTTTACAAGGGAGGTTTTCATCACTGATTTTCACTTAATGTCATTGGGAGGATTTGATGCAGTTTTGGGTATACAGTGGCTAAAATAGCTTGGTGATATACAATGGAATCTCTAGCACCTTACCATGCAGTTCTTCTACAAGGGTAAGTGGTGTCAGTTACAAGGTATTCACAAGAAGTTGTCTGATATTGTGAGACATGGAAATGGGGATCCAGGGTCTTATAATAACAGTATAACTTCAATCTATTATGCCCTGGACAATGAGGTGGCAGCAAATACATCAACCATAGACATGACTCTAAAAGATCTTCTCGAGAAGTATGATCAAATTTTCCAGGTACCCAAAGGGTTGCCTCCTAAAAAGTCCCATGACCACTCCATTGTATTAAAAGCCAATGCAGAACCAGTTAACCAACATCCATATCGATGTCTCCACAGCCAGAAGTTAGAAATTGAATCAATGGTAAGAGACTTAATGAACACAGGGATGGTAAGGCTTAGTCAAAACTCCTTTGCTTCTCCTGTCATTTTGGTCAAGAAAGCTGATGGATCCTGGAGACTTTGTGTAGACTATCGTGCCTTAAACCACTCCACTGTCAAGAACAAATTTCCCATACCTGTTATAGATGTTAAGAACAAATTTCCCATACTTGTTATAGATTAACTGTTGGATGAACTCCATGGGGCAGTAATCTTCTCCAAGCTTGACCTCAAATCTAGTTATCACCAGATTAGAATGAAGAAAGCAAATATACACAAGACAACATTTAGGACTCATGAAGGACTCTATGAGTTCATGGTCATGCCATTTGGGATGACCAATGCTCCAACAACCTTTCAGGCTCTTATGAATGACATTTTTAAGCCTTTTTTAAGGAAGTTTGTTCTTGTGTTCTTTGATGATATATTAGTATACAGTAGGACCGTGGAGGACCATGTTTTACATTTGGACAAGGTCTTGGAAGTCTTACAAAATCATCAATTATTTGCAAAAAAATCCAAGTGCCAGTTTGGGAGTAAATCCATCAGCTACTTAGGCCATATAGTGGACACTGAGGGTGTAAAGACTGATGCCACCAAGGTGCAAGCCATGATCGAATGGCCTACTCCTCAAACCACCAAATCATTGAAGGGTTTTCGAGGGTTGACAATGTATTATAGAAGATTCATAAAAAGGTACGGGGAGTTGGCCAGGCCACTTACACAACTTTTGAAGAAGGGAAATTTTTGCTGGACTGAAGCAGTAGAGAAGGCATACCAGGACTTGTAGTTGAAGGTAACAGTTTCCAAGCCACCAGTTCTGGCATTACCTGATTTCACTGTGCCGTTTGTTATTGAGTGTGATGCTTCTGGAGAAGGGGTTGGGGCTGTTTTGATGCAAAATGGACATCCACTGGACTATCACAGTGCAGCCTTGAAGGGCAAATCTCTTCTTTTGTCCACTTATGAAAATACTATTTACCTTAGTCTCAGCAATTCAGAAGTGGAGACATCACCTCATGGGTCATGAATTTGTAATGAGAACTGATCATCACAGTATGAAATATATTATGGAGCAGTCACTAGGTACAGTGACACAACAAAGATGGGAAAATAAGCTATTTGGCTATGACTTTGTTATTGAGTACAAGAGGGGATTGGAAAACACTGTTGCAGATGCTATATCTAGGTTGAACTCATCTAAGCAACTTCTCACATCCATGGCCATGACAGTTCCTATGTGTGGCGTACTTAAAGAAATCCAAGCTTCTTATATGGATGACAAATGGACTGAAACCTTATTTCAAAAGGCAGTTAGCAGTGACATCCTACCTAATAAGTTACCATTCTTTCAAAGTACCTTGTACTACAAGGGAAGGCTGCTGGTGGGTGATAATAAGCTTTTAAAAATGAGATTGTTACATGAAATACATGGTTCTCATACAGCTGGCACCCTGGTTATGTAAGTAAAGACCTTGCATAAAGCCAAACAAAACTTCTTTTGGAAGGGGCTTCGTACTGATGTCAAGGAGCAGGTGAAAACTTGCAATACATGTCAAACTACTAAGTATCAGGCTGCCTTGCCACAGGAACTGTTGGAACCTTTACCAATTCCTAAATCACCTTGGACAGAGGTTGGCATGGACTCCATTGAGGGTCTTCCTCACTCGAGTGGCAAGTCAGTAATTCTTACTGTGGTAGACCAGTTCACTAAAACTGCCCATTTCATGGCTCTTCAGCATCCTTATACAGCTGCTAAAGTGGCTCAAGTCTTCATGGAGCATGTGTTTAAACTACGTCGAATGCCTACCAGTATTGTTACTGATGCTGATGTTATTTTCATAAGTAAGTTCTGGAGGGAACTCTTTGAACTACACGGCACAAAGCTGAATTACAGTAGCTCCTACCATCCCCAAAGTTCTATCAATAAAGCAGTTGAGCAGTACTTGAGGTGTTTTGCTTCCTCACACCCCAAGAGTTGGCAAAGATGGCTTCCACTGGCAGAGTACTGCTACAACACTACAATCCATTGTAGTACAGGTATGACCCCCTCTGAAGCTCTTTATGGAGTGCCTCCTCCCAGGTTCATTACATATGTACCTGGTACTACTGCCCTGGAGACTATTGAACAAGAGATGAAATCCAGAGATGATATCCTTATTACCTTAAGGCACAACCTCCAAAAGAGCCAAGCTATTATGAAATTCTTCGCTGACAAAAAAAGAGTTCATTATGAATACCAAGTTGGAGACTCGGTGTTTCTGAAGCTACAACCATACAGGCAAAGTTCAATCTCTCAACAAAGTTAGCACCTCGTTACTATGGCCCCTATGCCATCCTCAAGAGGATAGGTACGGTTGCCTATGAATTGAATCTGCCTCCAACGTCACAGATCCATCTTGTAGTGCATGTCTCACAACTCAAGAAGGTGATTGGTACTGCCACTCAACCCATGACATCCCTTCCCTCAGTTAATTCATAAGGCCAGGCTATCGTGGAACCTTATAACATACTCAGGCGAAGACTCACTCACCAAGGCAGGTTTCCCACAGTGGACGTATTGGTTCAGTGGGTGGGCCAAGGAGAGGAGGATGGAACGTGGGTTTCCTACACTAAATTGTTAGAAGACTTCCCAGACCTTGTGGGCAAGGTCCTCTGAGGAGGAGGCTCTGTCATGACCAGCTCCAGGATTACATGGAAATCAATATTCAAAAATGGCGGCAGAGTGTTTCATTGTTGCTGGATCGTAGTTGCGAGGCTACTTTTTGGGCTTGTTGATTTGAGGGCTGCTAAACAATCTGTAGTGGTGTTAGTATAGGTCCAGTTACATTTAGTATCCAAGTGTCGTTAAGTTAAATTATACTTTCCTCCAAAACAAGGTCGTACGGTACCCACGTGATTAATTAGTGCATGTTTAGGGTTTGTTTGCATGGTAACTAGGTTAATTAGTTAGATAGAATCTCCATACTGTTCTGCCCTAAGAAGCACGGATACGTTTAGGAACAGGAAGTATCAGTATCCGTTACGTATCGGATACAGATACGTACGGATATGTCAAAAATACATCTGGAAAACGTATTTTTCAAATACAAAATTTTAATTAATTTTTTAAATTGAAGATATATTTCGGATACGGATAAAATACGGCTCGGATACGTATTCAATACCCAAAGCCTAAATCTAAATCAGGGGCTCTGGGCTTACCTAACCTAATTCTTCCGCAACTTCACCATTGCGCACAACATCGCGAGCTCCAGGCGACAGCGCAACTCCAGCAGGCGCGACTCCAGGCGACATCGCAACTCCAGCAGTCGACTCCAGCAAGCGAGACTCCAGGCGGCATCGCGACTCCAGGCGCGACTCGAGATCGCGACTCCGGCACGCGACAACAGGTATTTGCATTTGGATTTAACCTGTTTTTGTCATGTCTCCACTTATCCTTTTTCAAAATTTAATCTCATAACATTTGGATATCTACGAGTGTTTTTGTCTCCAGTCTCCACTTATTCTTTTTAAAAATTTAATCTCATAGTTCTGAATTTGACATCTAATATCCAGGCTTCTCATGAGGGTGGATTGGGTGATGGAAGTCATGAAGCAATGGATGTTTAAGGCTTTATGTAATTTTTATGTAGGAGGCTAATGACTATTTATGTTATATTTGCCAATTTTCATGACTATTTATGTTATATTTGCCAATTTTCATGACTATTTATGTTTGATTATGTTATGAAAGTTTGAATCCTATTTAGTTAAATTTTAAATTAAAACGTATCTCAAACGTATCCGTATCCTATTTTTTTGAAAAATGACGTATCCCCGTATTTGTATCGTGTCGTATACATATCACGTATCCGTATCGGTGCTTCTTAGGTTCTGCCTATATGGGACGTGATCTTGCTCTGAAAAGGAACAGAATGAATATATAAAAAGCTTTTCCTCTTTATTCTCTCTTGTTCCCTCTCATTCTTAGGGTAGTTAGTGGACAAGAACAGCTGGGGATCCCTACAGACAGCTTGTAAGTTTTGGTTACTGGACAATATCCTTAAGCAATTGGTATTTTCCTTAGGGTTGATCCTGACAATTGCCCTAGATGTGCAACAGCCAAAGTATAAGGAAATAAGATAATTCTACCTAAAATAATGATGGCACTTTCGAAAATACTGTGTTGTTTGAAAATTTGATGTGCACCAAAAATATCCACATTGTAAAGCACAATGGCACTTCCCAAATTACTCATATGACGTGTCCCCAAGTATATTGGAATTTCGGTAAAAGATCGAGACCATAGAAATAATGTCAGCAAGTCTTAACTTTTATTTTTTAGTGAAACGTCTGGAAGTAAAAAACCGAAGCATGTAGAAAGCTCAACAAACAAGGATCCAGGTTTCTGTTTCTACTTTCTAGCAAGCCAATAGAATAGGAGAAGCAAGAATGTCATTTCCACAAGGACCATGCAATCATGCAAATGGAAGATTTAAATTAATCAACATCCATAAAAGCTACATCAGCGTCACATACTCATGATTATAAAGGAAAAACACGGTAAAACATACAAACACGAGCATCCAGACACACATACAAAGAATATGCAACATGCCCCTATTTTGTGTATGTGGGTATTTACTTATATCATTTATTACCTGGTTCATTAGACTTCCCCATATCATTCTTCCATTCGGATACTGTTAAATCATCTACGGATTCAATTTCCTTTGCAGTATCAGTAGACATATCCTTGTGACCTATGCGATAACCCAAAAGTGTCACAAAAGGTACAAACTGACACGGGAGTGTAATTAAACTAAAAGTAGAAGTGATATTAATTGCACTAACAAGATTTCACATGGATAAACTCATAAAGGACATAAACAAAATTGTCACAAAGCATACAACTTTGACATTTATTTTGCATCAAGGTCCAGTTTGCTGGGAAATTAGAAATGCAATTTACAGAATGGTAATCAGTACCTTAATTACTACTACCATAATGATGAAAAACCCATCACAAACTTTCAAGGTTGGACATGTATGCATGCCATAGGAAAAGACTCCATTACAACCCTACGCAAGTAGAAAAATCAAATTTTTTATTCATTTGTTGAATGGTGGATCAGCTAATAGACTTTTCTTTTCAAAAAGGTCAAATACTCAGGTTTATTATGTCAGATACATGAAGTAATGCCAAAATTTATCTTGATGATAACTGACGACATTCAGTGTAACACCGTGAAAGTTGGTCAATGTAGCACAAGCAAACAACCCTAAATTAGAGAATGCGGACTGCTTTAAAATCAGTACTTCACTGGAAAGAAGTTCTGGTATTTAGGGTTACTCGTGGAGAAAAGGAAAAAAAACACTTATACAATGGATTTTTGTGAGTAAATAATATATGATAAACTGAAGAGATGAATAATAAAGAATTGCCACCGACGAAGGTAATACTAAAATCACTATGAAGGTCTGAACAGCAATTTTGTAGATTGGCTCTGGTCATCAACTACCATGAAAACACGGAAGAATATCATCAGTAATAGACCAGTAGGGACGAGGTCGAGTAGGATATTGACACAGCAAATAGGAATAGATACATAGTTTCTATTAGTCTGAGAAAACCGCAGTAGCATGTGATGATGGTGTTAGCAATCTTGTGGTGTCATTATAGAGGCTCAGAAACAAAAGGAGAGTTCACAAAATTCCTTGCAGCACAGTCAAAATCAGCAAGCATGTGATTTGTAATGAGCTTGGATGATTACGATTACTAAGGTGTTTTTCAAATCCAATGGTTCAGACTTATAATCCTAAAATAACAGTAGCACAAACCGTCTTTTTAAGAGTCCTTGTAATACACCATTTTATTAATAATACAAAGTTTCTGTTGTTATTCAACCTAGAGGATATAGTCTTGTTTGTGCTTCATTACACATTAGGATATCAGTCTCTATTAAGCAGAGTCCTGCAAGAAACCCTTCAGAAATGTAGCATGAAGCAGCTGCTCTAGTGCACTTGCACTTGACATTGCAGGACCTTTCTCATCGGATTGTCCCAGCAACCCGGCAATGGAGACTTAACTTTCACCTCATTCTTAGTATATTCCACAAGAGACTGTTTGAAGTTGGAATCAATGACATTTTTCTCATACATTCACTAAAAATATTAAAAAAACTACATCCAAATGATGCGAATACCCAGTCAAAATCATATTTGTATTAGTAGCCTGTAAAAAATTATTTTCATCCCCACTAATTTTATTGATTTAAGGCACAATCACTCCATTTCGGCTTGAAGGGGGCATCCATTTGTGTTGTGTAAGGTGTCAGAAAATTTGCAATACCAAAAACCAGAAAGGTATCTCAATTTGTGCCTTTATATGTATCCCTTGTAATGATAGAAATGACCATGTTTGATCAGCAAATAAGTTGCTCGGATGCGATGCAATTTGGTTGTTCTTACCATACTCCTTTATGGGGCATTTTGTGAAATGTGAGGTGAGTGTGGCAATTAGTGTAGGGGGTGGTGAGGCATTGACCATGTGTAGCATGTAATGGAGAGAGTTAAAAAAAAACATAATAACATGTTCTAATTACCAATGAATCCAAGCTCAAGCCTGGTAAACTATTAATTAATAGTAATAAATCTCGAATGTTTGTATGTGTGTGTGATTCATATTGCCTCTCACTGTGAATCCATGTTTGATCAGTATTACATAGCTTTGAATGCATAGACCCAAATCATCATAACCAAAACCAAACCTTTGATTGCATAATTCAAAGGACATTCTATAGGCTTAAATTGTGATTTTAGAGATGGGTTTTGTTGGAGATTGATGTGTAACTTGATTGCATAATTCAACCGACATTATGTAGGCTTTAATTGTGATTTTGGAGATGGGTTTTGTTGGAGTTTGATGTGTAAGCAAGCAACCGCAACAACAACAAGAGATCTTGATAGGTTTGAGATAGATTTTGGAGATAGGTTTTGTTGGAGTTTGATGTGTAAGCAAGCAACCGCAACAACAAGCGATATTGATAGGTTTGAGGTAGGGCCTCGCCAGAAGAGGAGTAGGAGCTTGAAATTGGCAAGCCAAACAATACTGAAAGATGTGATGCCACAAAGATGAGGAGAAGAGAATGTTGGACACCCTTGAAGATTATGAGCCACTAGCCTAACTAGCAAGGATTGTCCATCACACTACCCTAGTAGTACACAGTTCAAGCCCCCACTTTCCATTTTTAGCCGGACTTAAAAGAAGAGAAAATAATAATAATAATGGTACCAACATACTTAGCATTGACCAAGGTCAAGGGTTCAACTCCTCGATCCAAAAGCTCACCCATAAAAAAAATCATACAAAGATCCATCGTGGCAAGATTTCCGCATAGTACATTGTATTTTTAAGCAAGGAAAGTTCATGCAATTGAAAAAACGGCAATTAAAAACCAATAAAACCATCTAAATCCAAGTGAGCCTGGACAATTTAATAACACCTATATTGTAGGTGGTCACTCATCCTCATGAAACACACAAATATAAGCTCGAACGCAGGCACAAATATACATTTGTTTATATCGTTGCTGAACCTAACATTGAGGTCAAGCAAGTACTACTGGCACTTGGCCGTTCTGGAAAAAATATGATTACCAGTGTTGCAAAAATCACAATCATTGGCTACCACTCCAATAAGAGGCTACTCGATGAAGTTAATCGGTTATCCGATTAATCGGCCTTAGTCGGCCCTAATCGGAACTAATCGGCCTTCAATCTGCCGCGTTTGGGTTCGAGAGTTGCTAAGTTCAGCTGCTGCATTTGGCTAGGTTGTGTCGAGTGAGGTTGTTACCTCTCGGTTGAGAAAAGGAAACGGAGAGGAGAGAGAGAAGCGTGAGGAAGAAGAGGATGGGAAAGGAAGGAGACATGGTGGAGGCAGAGAATTGACATGATAGCAACAAACCAACAAGATTCAAAGAAAGCAGTAGATCAAAGATCAAAGCGAAAACCACCAGAACAGTTTCAGGGTTGATACAACACTGCCTCTTCAGAGTTCAAAGAGAGTGAAAGTACCAAGTGCAATTTTTAATATTTCAAGTCTACCCATATATATTGCATATATATATATATATATAAAATTAAAAAATTCAAAACGATTAATCCCGACTAATTCCCAATTAATCCTAAATCCCCGCTAACCGCCTAACGGGTGACTAGCAATTTTTACAACCATAATGATTATGCTGGTTTCTCATAAGAAATTTGGTCCCTGAACTCTGAAATGGCACTCAGAATCATTTCGGCCACCTGGGGTTGAACAAAGAGGTGAGTGCTATCCAAGATGTGAATAATGAACCTCTGTGAAGCTGGTAGAGAAGCATTTAGGTTGATAATGAATTGTGTCATGGGTATGTCACTGCACTACAAAGAAAACAAGAGCCCTTCAGCTAGGGCATGTGCTATCAAAAGATATCATGGTTATAAAATGCTTGGTATTCGTCTATGCACATAACTTAAATCAACAACACAATTATCGCAACTATGGAATACTCATCACCATCAAAAATAGAAAATTGTGAATTCTCTACATGTACTCAATTGAAAATATGAGCTTGTTTCCCCTAATAATGTTATGACATGGGAAGCACCAGTGAATACTGTTTGGGTGTGCACTGGGTAAATCCATGTGCATGTGCAATAGCCAGTAAACTATGTATGTCAAACAAACACATGGTAATTCCATAAACAAGCTCCGTAGTAATAGAACCACGACCTCCAACTAATCAATTAGGCTAAGATTTGATACACTACATGTTGCACACAACAACAACTGGACGATTTCTACTGACATGAAGTTGACCTCAACTCATCCAATAGGGGAGTAGAAATAGAAAGAAAACACAAAAATGATATATTCAAAGAAGTTGTATTGCCAAAGCTCATCATAACCATCAAACCAAAAACTTGGGGATGCATAAATGAATATATGATGAAAATTACGTAGAGTTCAATAAGATAATTCTCTTTTTCCAAAGTTCAAAGTAGAAAATTCTTTCAACAATTAGCAGTTGAAATTCTCATATTCTTCTATGCTAAGTCTTTACAGCTTCAATGGATGTAAATTGTTTGAAACAAGCAGCAAAATTCGAGAATGCTAAGACACTAAATTTGACATGGAAGTACTCATAGAAGTTCAGAATATATATACCACGAAATGAATAGTCCTTTAGTAGCATTAACCATCCTGTATTAGAAATGCTAAGACTTTGACCTGTAAAAAGAAAACCATAAAAAAACATGTGAGTGGAGCGTTTCCAAATAAAATATGTCCGCAATCCACCATTCACACATATACTTTCCACAAAAGAGCATAAATGCACAAGCCCTTAAACTGTGTGCATTTATGCTATTTTTGATGGTTTTCTATTTGCATGTCAAAGTTCTAGCATTTCTAATACAGGATGGTTAATTCTACTAAAGGACTCTTCATTTCCTGGCACCATTTATTCTGAACTTCTATTAGTATTTCCATGTCGAATTTAGTGTTTCAGCATATGTTCTAAGTGATTTACATCGATTGAAACTGTAAAAGCTCAAGCATAGTCTAAGAATATGAGAAATGTAACTGCTAATTTTGCTTAAAGAATGTTAGACTACGAGCTTTAGAAAAAAAAGAATTATCTTATTGAACACTACAAAATTTTCATCATATATTCATTTAGGCATCCCAAGTTTTTGGCATCAAGGCTTTGATGGTGATTACGAGCTTTAGCTATAGAACTTCCTTGAATATATCATCTCTATGTTTCCTCTCTATTTCTGCTCCCCTCGATGAGTAGAGGTTAGCTTCATGTCAATAAGAGGAGTCTAGTTGTTGTGTGCAACATGAAGTGCATCAATTCTTAGCCTAACTTATTAGAAATGAACACTCCATCAAGTTGTGGGTTATATTACTACTGAACCCGTATATGGAATTACCATGTGTTTGTCTGACATGCATGGTTTACTAGCTATTGAACGGGCACATGGGTTGACCCGATGCACACCCGAAGATTATTCACTCTGTTTTCCCTTGTCAAAAATTTATTGGTGAAACAAACTCATATTTTCAATTCAATACGTGTAGAGAATTCACAATTTGCTATATTTGATGGTAATGAGTATTTCATAGATGCAATAATTGAGTTGTTGATTTA
The DNA here is from genome assembly GCA_963580455.1 of Euonymus europaeus. Taxonomy (NCBI): domain Eukaryota; kingdom Viridiplantae; phylum Streptophyta; class Magnoliopsida; order Celastrales; family Celastraceae; genus Euonymus; species Euonymus europaeus. Next base: position 5,770,750 of record OY756957.1, on the reverse strand, counting down.
AGTTATGTGCGTAGAGAAGTCTCAAGCATTTTATAACTACGATATCTTTTGTTAGAACGTGCCCCAGCTGAAGGGCTCTGGTTTTCTTTGTATGGCAGTGACATACCCATGGAACATTTCATTATCAACCTGAATGCTTATACACATCTTGGATAGCACTCACCTTTTTATTCAAAAATCAAATTTACATGTTAGATTTTGGTGCTTGTACAAACCATGTTATTATTTAGCTCAACCGCGATTAGAGCAGTGGAGATGGATGTCAAATTGGTTCTGAAGACGTTCAGAGAACTTATTTGGAAGAAATCAAATTTTAGATTTCGTTAGAAAGTTCAAATTCTAGGTTTGATATTTCATATGTGATTATGTGTGGGGCAGAAGTAAACTTTTTGAGTTTTTTTTCCAACACAACCATGATTTTCATGTACATAAACATGAAAATCAAAGGTGTTAATGGGAACCCAGTTAGGCCCAGGGAGAGTTTTAGGATGTCAGTAGATTTTTTTAGAGTGTTGTGTTTGGATATATCTGGCATATACATGTTGGAAGCATCCCACAATGTTCAAATTTTGGACATGTTGGCGATCTTTCTATTTACTTTGGGGCAAGGAGCAAGTAACAGACTTGTTCAAGAAAGATTTCAACATTCGGGAGAGACCGCGTCGAAGTATTTTCCACTTGATTCTTTGATCGGTCATTTCATTGTCGGTGGATGAAATCTAGTTGAGGGAGAACCAATTTGACGAAGTCCCTACCAGATTAAGAAGTGATCTGAAGGCACACCCATTCAGGGATCCTATAGGAGCGTCAGACGGAACACATATTCCCGTGGTCGTAGCTCGGGCTAAACAACCCCCCTTATATTAATAGAAAGGGTCACCCAAGCTAGAATGTGTTGGGATAATGTGATTTCAATATGATGTATTTGTTTCTAGCCGCAAGGTTTCAGGGGTCGGCCCATGATTCGAGGGTTTTGGATTTTGTGAGCCAAAGACTAGAGTTTCAGTCTCCGCATCCATCTGAAGGTGTGTTTCATTACTTCCCATCTTTAGCATATTATTAATTACGGTGAAAGAATCAAATTATCGACCACTATGATCAATGTGTAGGAAAGTATTATTTGATGAAAGCGGGCTACTTAAACAAGTTAGGTTATCTTGTGTCTTATAGGGGCGAACGTTATCCGGTGTCAAGGTGGCAATCTGGTCATCGACCAAGCGGACCGCGTGAGAAGTTTAACCACAAACACTCATCACTCCGGAATGTAATAAAGAGGACATTTCAGGTAACAAAAAAAAAGATATAGAATTCTGAATGAGGTACCATCCTATTCGGCTATTCGATTGAGGCACAAGAACAGATAGTGGTTGCGTGTTGCACAACTACATCCGATGACATAGCACAGGAAATGAAGATTTTCAAGAAGTTGACAATGAACCGAGAAGCTCAGCAATCATAGATGGTGCGAATGATTTTGATGGAGGAGATTATTTCATTAGTGATGATGGTACTATGGGTGTTATTAGAGATAGGATTACTACACAACTCTCATGGTGCAGTAAATTAGTGCTTGTATGTTAGTTGAATGTACAATTTGTTCTGCACATGTTAAGTATGTATGTATAATTAATTAAGTACATTGTAGTGATTTTGTTAATTTTGTTTGTAACATAATTCCCATTGAATACATAAATATAACTAAAGTTCAAAACTTTATTATTAAACAACTTCACACACACCTAATGATAATTTGACAGCTTATACGTTATTAAAACTTAAGCTCTACCAAACACCTTTCCAGCTTATTTCTACAGCTTATACGCTCTATCAAACGGAGGCTAAACATGGTCAATGCCTCACCACCCCTCCACTAATTGTCACACTCACCTCAAATTACACAAAATACCATGTAAAGGAGTATGCTAAGAACGAAGCTACACCACATCCAAGCAACTTATTTGCTCATCAAATATGGTTATTTCTATCATGACAAGAGATACATATAAAGACACAAATTGAGATACCTTGTTGGTTCTTGAAATTGCAAATTTTCTAACACCTTACACAACACATATGGATGCCCCCTTCACGCCGAATGGAGTGATGGAATTAAAAAATTCCAGGATGATTGGAACATTGTATATCAATTTATTTTTAACAAAGAAATGATATAAGCTTAATTGTCCAGACTGATATTTAACAATAACAATATCGTATTCGTAGGGCTTATCCCATGCTTTCCAGTTAGACACAATGACATTGACACATCATGCTCTACTACAAAATCTGATGATAGAAAGCTTTACCATTGGTTTTCGGCCTAACCATTAATTTACTAAAGCATGAACCATTCAACCAAGAAAATAGATCAAGCCATGCATAACAAAACCAAACCAGGGTAATACTTTGTCAATACTTCAACTACTTATTCATCAGTAACAACCACTCAGCTTACAGAAGCTCAAATGTTCATCAATTGACCACTGTTTTCTTGCATCCCCTTTCTTTATACATAATTTCAGCATTGTCAATTTGTCATTATAATCTCTTTATGATATATCACCTCTTAATGAACAAATCAGTATTGAATATCATTATTATATCACTAAAAAAACAAGCCATATATTCTTGAAGAATAACTAGAGTTTTTGCATTTCTTGTGCAAGAAATAACCCACTAGCCACAACAGTAGCACGTTTTTCACCCTTTATTTTTGTAAAACCGCATCAACTCAAACATAACACATTCATATTAACTAAGAGTGCAAATGTGCAATCACTATAAAATCACATTTCATTACCAACAAAAAGAGAAGAAGTTCCACAAAAGTGCAAGGCTATTATAAATCTGTTTGAGAAAGGAAAATAGTTAGACCCCAATTATTACCCCAAACTTCCAATTTTTAGATTTCCCTAATTTCCCTGCATTATTGGAAGAACAAAAAGAAGAAAAAAAAGTGAAAGCCTAATTCCATAAAAACTGCGCCATAAGATTACCCAAACAAACAAAATAAATTATCAGACACAGACACGTACATATAGGTTCACAATGCAAACATCTGCACAGGACAGCTAAGTGAAAATCAAGAAATTCTAAACGCAAAATGAGAAGCCAGTGGATAAGAAAGGGGATGGGAGAGAACGGTGGTCACTGGATGATCATATGAGTTTGTGCAAGCTGAGTGGGTGAGATGAGCCTATCTTCTTCTACTTTTTCCCCCTTTTGAATGGTTGAAAGGAGTTTGGATAATTTTCTCTATTTTGTCTGTGTTAGTATGTTATTGATGAATAAGGAGTTGAAGTACTGGTTTTGTTTTGTTATGCATGCCTTAATCTATTTTCTAGGTTGAATGGTTCATGCTTTAGTAACTTACTAGTTATGCCGAAAACCAAAGGTAAAGATTTATATCATCATATTTTGTAGTAGAGCTTCAACTGGAAGTTGAGTACATGATGTGTGAATTTCATTATGTCTGACTGAAAGCATGAGATAAGCCTACGACAATGTTGTAAAAATTGCTAGGCAATTTGCAAGGACTTTGGATTAATCAGAGACTAGTTGGGGATTAATTACATTAATCGTTTTGAGTTTTTTTAATTAATATATATATATGCGCAATACATATCCCATAAATTCAAGTACTCAACACATACAAATTACCAAAATACATAATAAGTATATATATTTGAATATATACTGTATAAATAAATAACTACATATAAAAATATAATATTTTTCTTAATTCATATCTTATATCTTGGGTATTTCCTTTTTATTTTGAAGAATTTGAATTTTGTTTTAAGTAAAAAATAAATTTGTGGGACATTTGTAATTTAATTGTCTAGATATCTTTGAATTTGATAAAAGAAGGTTGAAAATATCTTAGGTTGGGGCGGGACCTAAGGACCCGTCCACTGACCCGTGCCCTCGGAATGCCAGTGGAATGTAAGTCGCAGGTTATGCGACACAACGACAGGGACAGCTGAGTGGGCAGGTTAAATCACCAAGTGAGCGTGCACATTGGCCGACTCGAACCCGGGACTCCGCCTTACCCCAAACTTGAGACCACAGCTGATGCCGCTGAGCCATATGCCCTGGGGGCAGGTTGAAAATATCTTATCTTCATTACTTGCTTCCCATGTCTTTGCATTTCTATAACCCCAGCCTAGACAAATTCAAAACACTCACAGACTGCAAAAGTGGATCCTAATTTTTACTTAACATGGATTTTACTCATGATTGGCATAATCAATAGATTTGATAACTGGCACAAATCACTACAGCACACAGTTCAATCTGCCAGTTATGAATACAGAGAAGCATTAATGGGCCTGCACCTTAGGTTTCGAGAATGAATCATAAAAGCATGAACAGAACTCCAATCAATAAGTCCTTGCAGGTGACACCAGTAAAAGAAATAGAGAAAAGGAAAAAGTATATATCACTACACGTCTACATGTAGTGGCACTTGGAAGATTCAAAAGGAGATAACCTCGGAATTTTGTCTGTCCTATCAAATAAAATTTTCACAGAATCCAAGCTCCATAAGTACATGGATACACAACATGACGTTTAAACAAAACCAAAAAACTATCACAATTTCAGTACCTCAAAGTTTGCTATCCCAAAATTTTTACATAAACTCATCACTCAGTTTGTAATTTGTATTCCTTTAGAAGCTCACAGCATCTCACCAGGGCCAAAGCCTTTTTTTTAACAAGAGTACAGTCCCAAAATCCCAAAAGGAGGAAGATTGCCATGACATGATATAGTCATTGTGCAATACTAAACAAGATTCAACTTATTTGCAATGAAGGCAGATTCACTGAACTTCAAGAATTCATCCTACTGTTGTTCATAGTAGGTTGTTCAAAACCTCCATTTCAATTTCATCATAAAATTCAACACTAATAAAGCACGTTAATAGAGATAAGCAAACTGTGAGGCAGAGTTGCACCAGGAACTAGTACAGAGTTTCAGAGAGGGCCGATAAGCATAGTGTGTGTACAAAAAAAATGAAAATAGTGCATTTAATTAATTTGGACACAGTACATGAGCACAAAATTCAACAAATAGCCGAACAAAATTCAACAAAAGAAACCCAGATGCCAAAAGAACCAAAATCAACACCCAACCCATGAAAAAAACCAACAGAAATCAGACAGTGAATCAAAGTATCGGACAAGAAAAATAATAGAGCAGGAATATCTCACACAGTAGAACAGTAGAATATCCAAATTTCAGTACCTCAAATTTTAGGTTTACGGCGTCCTAAGCCAAGAACAGTGTAGTCCAGAGATTGGAGGACCCTATCGAAGCGTCAATCTACAACAAAACAAGAAATCAGATAACGAAATCAAAAAATAAATAAAAACCCTGCGCTTCGAACTTCTCATCATAGGGCGAGGTGAGAGAGAACTGAGAACGACAAAGTGAGGAAGGAAGGAGAATTTACATATACCTGCTCTTCAATAACCGGAGCGCTCTTCAACGGCAATCTCAGCCATTTTCTAGGGTTTAACTCGAGCGGATAAAGGCACAGATGAGAGAGAGAGATAATAAGGAGGGGTATCTAGGGAAACTGGTTAATGATTATCAAAATACAGGCCACGTGTCGCGTTAATAATAGAGCGTTGGTATCTTCCGGCCGCCCAAAATTTTACTTGCTCTCGTCCGCGTTGGTATCTTCCCTGTCACCCGTGAAATCCTCGAATTTCATTCAATCAATCAGCCAATTTCAATCAATCAATCAATCAATCAATATAATTCTTTAAATCTAAAGCTGAAAAAATTCTTAGATTTTTAAGATGACATGTAAGCAATGTATGACTGTTTAGTGGCATTTTTAATTTTATTTTTAAAAAAATTACAAATTAAATGTTGTAAATAAGTTATCATAAACTTTAAACACTTACAATTAAAGATCAAATGTATGTAGACAAATTAACTTCCACACTATACTATGTTATCAAGATAGAACATATTGTATTAATGTGATGAACGTTTGATATAATTGACTGAACATGTAGTATTTCAAAAGTCATTATAATTAGAAGATTATTATTCGTCATTTAATATGTGATAATGGTACCGTTTGGATTAGCATTTGGAAATTAACATATATTTTGTTGGAAATGTCGTAACATACATACTATTTGAAATACTGACATATATCATGTTGTTTGAAATGCTGTGAGCATTTGGTTTAATTTTTTTTGGAAGCATGGATGTTGTTTCTAATGTTGTAGCAAATTACACAAATAGTTATTGGTCGAAAATAACGATAGTGAAATAAGAACAAAGGTTAAATATGCATAAATATATGTTCATATGATTATCGTTGTAGTTGCATATTTATGTACTAATATTTTAAAAATATAAATACATATTTATCATTGTTGTGCACTAACAAATTGCGCTACCATCAAATCTCAAAATGCTGTCATAGTTGTATCTTCTATCGCAACTGTGTCATCTTCAATTTCTTCATTTTCAGTGTTAGTCACCCCAAAATTATCGAGACCACCAAGAGTTAGTCGAAAAGAAGTAAGAAGAATTACATGCTTAATCGCCTTTGATTTCACCGGAAAAATGACAAAGAAACAAAGATGGGTTGAAGTCGGCCACAATTGCGCAGAGAGGTGAGACATGAGAGAGTGGTGAATGGTTAAGACTTAGTAAAGCTGTAATTTTAAAAAAAAGTGTTGGATATATGTGTATTTTTTTATCCAAAATGCGTCATTTACTAGCATTCTCAAATTGTACGAAAAATGCTCCATAAAATACTACTGAAAATGAGTGTTTGGTTTTACCAATAATTTTTAGTAGTATGTAACATTTTGAGTATAATGTATGCTACCCAAAATGCTTACCCAAATGGAGGCAAATGAACATTGTTATTACCGATAAAACTTTTATTAGTCATTTGGTATGTAGAATGGTTCGAGTGGAGACTGGAATGAGAATGAGATTTTGATTCTCACGTTTGGTATGTGTAAAAACTAGGAATGATAATAAAATGTGTTTTGTCTATTATGTCTTTTACCAGCAGTATTTACAGTGTCATTTTACCCTTTTCAAAAAAAATAACATTATTATTTTATATACTTAATAAGTCAACAAAAATCTACAAAAAAAATACTGGACAAAAGAAAATCTGCCAAAAAAATAATAATAATACTTTCTGAAAAAGAAAATTCAAAAAAAATTATTGGAAAAAAAAAACTACAAAAATAAAGGGGCATTAGAGTCATTTTTGCATCAATTTTATGTGGAATGATATATTCCCATCAAATTGAGATGGAATGGGAATCGAATGACTCATTTCATTCCACCAAAAAATAGCACACTAAATGATGAAATATAATGAATAATTCTTTATTTCCTCTCTATTATCATAACTAAATATCACCTTAGTGAATTAAAGTATATGTGTACATTCATTGAACTAATGCAAAGTTCATCGAACTCACAAAAGAAAACAAAGTAATTTCATTGATACATGTACCTATTTAATGTAGGTTGAACATACATTCCAATCAACATTTTTTTTGGGCTCATGATGTTAATAGGATTATCCAATAGTCAACTTAATATTAATTCTATTTACTTAGTAACCAAATATTAAATGCGACATAAAAAATTCTTTTAAATCCTCCCTATAAACACATTCAATAATTATATCATTCCCATAATTTATACACACAACTTCTTTGCAAATCATTTGATCATCGATAATGAATAAAAATTTCTTATGTGAAATTGATCAAACTAGGATCAACTAAAATATGTGTCAAATTGATTAGGTTAGACCAACCACTACATAAAAACTTCGCATCTTTAGCTTTTGCACACTTTTCAAAAATTTACAGTTTCTCAGATAGTACATCCACACAGAAGACACTCTAAATTATTTAAATATTTACTTCTACTATCATTTGTATTAATTTAAAGTCCACTATATCTTACAACTATAAATGCATGTCAAAATACTATCATATTATATAATAATCAATTGACATAATATTAATAATTAAATTATTTATTTATTTTAATATAATATTATAATAATAAGGTAATTGAATTGTGTGACTATTTTATGGTTGTTGAAATACTCGATCATACATGTGTAAGCTGCTACAAAAATGACAATTGCAAATTTGGCTCAAATTGAAAACATAAATTGAAGGCCAATCACTCCTAAAATTGAAAGCATCAAATCTTATTTCTATTTATTGTTGGTGATAACAAATAAGTCAATCAATTGACAAAGGAATTTTGTCAAACAACATATATGTATGTGATTCAGAGAGAAACCAAGGAAGACAGGTCTATGGAAATCAAAAATTTGTCTCCAATTAACAAAATAAACATAATAGTGGAAATCACTTCGAATATCTAAAGTGAAATTCTAGGGTTTCAAGGGTTCATAAATTACATGGTGAACAACGATTTGTGGAGGAGGATGTGAAGGAAAGTCGGCGTTGAGATGCTAGTAACTTGTGGAGAAGAGGCGACCTTCAAATCAGGAGGCAGTAGGTGAACAAAAAAGTTTACTTAGAGAGAGAATGATACAATAAATATCTTTTTTAATCAATAAAAGGGCCCAGTTTTGCTACAGTGAACCCATAGTGTTGCAGTCTCATTGTACATGACTGAGCTTTCTCAGTCTTGAGCCCAATTACTGATGTGGAGCCCAAGTTTCACTAAAATATAAAAGTGAGGTTTTAAAATCCAGTTCAATTGATGTTTCCAGTCACTCACTGCTGCACTTGGTCTTATAGGATTCCGTGAACACCAAGACCAATGAGTTCATAAACACGAACATGATATTCCTAGATAAAAATGTATGTGAATTCGTTGATTTATGTGATTTCTAATGTTTGTGGTTTAAACAAAATACTAGGATAATATTCAACATTTGACATATATTTGTGCAAGATACTATCATCCACACTTTGATCTCTAAAAATCATAAATAATTTAAAAATGGGTGATATACCAGGTCACAAATTTTAGTTGGATTTCGTTAAACAGACCCCCTTCTACCCTACCCCCACTCCCTACTAATTTGACACAACTGTGTTGTCATGTGCGTTGTGTGCTTGCATGTGTGTAAGTACATTTTCTTTTATTTTTATTATTATATTATTTATTTAAATTCTATTTGTACTATTTTTTGCCAAACAAAACAGGAAAAGTATATGCATTTTATTTATTAAAAATAAAACTTAGACAGAGAAAGCGAGAGGGTGGTGCAACGTGTAATTTTTTTTTTGGGTAATCAAGTAACAAAAAATGTGTTTTCTTTTTTATTTATATTTTTTCGTAACTTTTTCTTTTTTAGTTATTTTTTTCGTAACTTTTTGTTTTGATTTAAGGTGTAACTTCCCTCTCTTTTTATTATACAAACAAGAAACGTGTAGGTTTTTTTTTTCCATGGGTAATCAAGTGCAACTTCCTTTTTTTTATTATACAAACAAAAAAAGTGTTTTTTATTTATATTTTTCATAACTTTTTCTTTTTAATTTATATTTTTTCGTAACCTTTTCTTTTTTATTTAAGGTGTAACTTCCCTCTCTTTTTATTATACAAACAAGAAACGTGTTTTTTTTTTTTTTTGGTAATTAAGTGCAACTTCCTTTTTTTTATTATACAAACAAAAAAAGTATATTTTCCTTATTTATGTTTTTCAGTAACCTTTTCTTTTTAATTTATATTTTTTCCGTAACTTTTTATTTTTTGATTTAAGCCTTTAGGATGTAATGATTTAGTGAGACCCACAAAAATAGAAAGATATAAAAAATAAAAAATGATTGGAATTCAGTAAAGGCTGAATTTGTTTGAAATTTATGTATTTGATTTGACAAAAAGTAACCTATTTCTACTTCTAGAGGGGTTTAAAGAAGCACTGCGTCCAAATGAAAAAAAAAAAACCATTTTAGTTATACCAATTAAATAGTGCGTAGCACGAGTTTGTGTATCTAGTGCTCATCAATGGCCGGCGAACTAGGGATCCATCAAAACCAAGAGCCGTTCACGATTCTAATCCACCGCTTTCCCTCCTTCAACTTCTCCTTTTCGACTCGTCTACGGGAACATTACCGTTTGCTGGACTCCCATGACTCGCCAGAGGAATCCGTTAGCTCCTTCCTCTCCCGCCACGCCCAGCAAGTGCGTGCGCTTGTCTGCGTGGGCCCCACGGCTCTGAGGTCGGACATTTTGGGGTTTCTTCCTTCCCTCGAGCTTGTGGTGGCCACTGGCGCTGGAGTAGACCACATTGACCTCCAAGAGTGTCGACGAAGAGGCATCGCCATCACGAACGCTGGAACCGCCTTCTCAGCGGACGTCGCTGACTGTGCTGTGGCCTTGCTGATTGACGTTCTCCGCCGAGTATCAGCCGCTGATCGGTATGTTCGAGCCGGGTTGTGGCCTAAGTGTGGAGATTATGCTCTTGGTTCTAAGGTTTGATTCTCTCCCTTTTCTTTTACTAATCTTTCATTTGTTGTTTGTTTTGTTTACGTAGATCAACTCTGTAGGACTCGGAATTCCATTGTTGGTGAACCAAACATAGCCTGAAGGCCCTGAACCATGGTGTCATAGATATTTCTTTGTTAGAACTTAGAACAAATAAAATCCTTTTGAATGATTGAAATCTTAATCTGAGTGAGTTTGATTCAGAGGATCCATTTAGTTTCTAGATTAGTTTTGTTTACTTCTTTATCTATTTTTCTAGTATTCAAAGCTGCCACCCAAGGATCGGGGCAAAAAGGTAGTATTATGACAATAAGGACATGCTGATACAGAACCAATTCTGAACAAATTATATCATTAATCAGTATGAATTCAAAAAAAAAAGGTCAATGTGGCTAAGTACTTTGAGTTTCTTAAGACCATTGTGTACTTTGTTCATGGTTTTTCTAGTCTTTTTTCCAATGGAATTTGTTCACGAACCTTAGCACGGTTTTATATTATGATAATTTCCGTTAGGACATGCTGATACAGAACTAATTCTAAACAAATTATATCATTAATCAGTGTGAATTCAAATAAATGGTCAGTGGCTAAGTACTTTGAGTTTCTTAAGACCATTGAGTACTTTGTTCATGGTTTTTCTAATATTTTTTTCCAATGGAATTTGATCATGAGTCTTGGCACGATTGACTATTATGATCGTTTCAGTTGGGAGGAAGGCGAATTGGGATAATCGGACTGGGAAGCATTGGTTCTGAAATTGCAAAAAGGATTATGGCATTTGGTTGCAGCATTGCCTACAACTCAAGGAAAAAGAAGGTCTCTGTCCCATTTCCTTTCTATGAAAATGTATGCGACCTTGCTGCTAACTCGGATGTTCTTGTTGTTTGTTGTTCGCTAACAAATGAGACTCGCCATATAATCAACAAAGAAGTCATGACGGCATTAGGAAAGGATGGAGTGATAATCAATGTTGGGCGTGGTGCTCTTGTCGATGAGAAGGAACTAGTGCAATCTTTGGTTGGTGGGAAGATTGGTGGTGCTGGTTTGGATGTGTTCGAGGATGAGCCTCATGTGCCGAAGGAGTTGTATAAGTTAGATAATGTGGTGCTGTCTCCACATGCTGCAGTGTTGACCCCAGAATCATTTGAAGCATTGCATAATGTGGTGTTAGCGAACCTGAATGCATTGTTTTCAAACAAGCCTCTGATTTCATCTGTCCCGAATGAATGAAGGGGCTTGCTATCACACCTCGTATCTGCAATCGGTTTTCTGCCTCTGAAATAAAATTCTACGGAGTTAATGTTACGGGCTGCAGATTGAGACCTCTTTAACCGGTCGTGCCTTAGGAGAAGGCTCTTGAAGATTCTTGCATGATTTACCTATGTTGACAAACCTTAGGCTTTTAAAGGAAGCCTTCACCTTTCAAACAAAAGTTTGATGTATTATATTTTCTGAAATGAATTCAAACAAAAACATGACACGCCATATATAACAATGCCTTACAGGAAGGGAAATACTAAAGAGATAAATGAAAAGAAACTAATGTAGCCACAGATTATGGGCTAAGCACAATCTCAGCACTTATTAACTAATCATAGTATAGTTGATTGGCTTATCACAGATAAATATAGAAACTAATTTAAGAATTATCCCTTAATATGATTAACAGTTAAAGTCTTCCTATCTTGTGCTTCAACCTTGGTGATGAATATATGTTACCCATATTTTGAGAATTCATGGTAACTTATATGTAGTTATTCTATTAATTTCTCTTAGGATCAAAAGTTTTAGGCTCAGGCCAAGCCCAAGAACCCTCTTTGGGTCGGGTCGAGCACAATTTTGTAAGCTCAAATTCAGTCTAGACCCAAGTAACTCAGGCTAATAGTTTGGGCCCCAGGCCAAAATTACTATTACTCATTATGCATGCATACATATACATACATATATATATATATATATTATCACACATATACATATATATAATAGTACATATATCTATGCACTGTGTATTAAATCATAAAATTTCACCTAACTTTCATATAAACTCTCTCTCAGGCCTTGTTTCACATTCAATGAAACTGAGGTTGGTAGGGGTTAATTACGAACCCCAACTTGTATTTGACAAAAATGATGGATGAAATGTTCACCATTTAATAAGTACATATGGTAATTTTCTTAATAAAAATTTCGATGAATCTCTTCAAACCCTATTAATTTCCCAAACAAAGATTTATACTAAAAAACTTGACCCAAAATCTCTCAACCTCTCTTTTATAAAATATCAAGCATGGCTTAAATACCAAATTTTGAGGTGTGGAATTGTTATTAATAAATTTGACGTTAATTATCTGCTATACCATTAGCCACATTTATCTCCAAGTCAGCAATTTTCACAAAATTGAAGGATGAAAGATTAGCATAAAACATTGTCACGATCAAGAATCGCACATACCAGATTGAAGTTTGAACAAATATAGAAGTAAGAAAAACCCCAATAAGTTCCTTAAATACAACAACTGATGAAACCGAAGCACACAAAATAGCGCGAATAAAATAGAAGCCCAAACCACGGAGTGAATGAAAAGATAACCAGAAAATAGTGTAACGATCAAGAAAAACACAGCGATGGCGCCAATAGCAACCGAAAATACCCGGAAGAATTAAATTGGAGCTGGCTCGCAACCAAGAGAAAGGTAAATCGCCCCAATCACATGGGTAAATTTTACTAAACAAAAGTAACAACAACAAATGAACTAACTTGAGTCGTCGATAACATGCGTAGAACGGAAGTAGTGAGATGAGCGAGAAAATCATGGAAAATAAGCCTTTGTTTGAGAAGGTGTTGGGAGGAGTACGCTAACAAGCCAACTCTTCTGAAATTTTATTTGGTGCACATAACTAAAAATATTGAGAAATTCACGAATTCCTCTCGATACTCTCTCGACTTTTTAAGACATTCTCTTTTTTTAAATTTAAAAATTACATATTAAAAGGCCTTTATTCACATAAAAAGTTCTCATCCACTCCCATATTAAATAACAGTTGACCTTTATGAATGTTCTCAAGCCAATTCCTTCCACTCAACTCCTTCTCCGAGCATAGCTAAGAGAGTTTCCTGGTCCCCGCAAACGTTCGCCTGGGATAGCACGACAACAGTGGCACTTGTAGACGGACAAGATTTCAACCCGAAAAGAAGAATCAATAGATAGGGATGACAAAGAAACACAAAGGAATCGTCGTTTTGCGGGGCCAGTTTCGGAGACCACGCGCACGAAGCTCATGAACAGCTGCTACTCGCTGTGAGAGAGCCTGAAACCTGAGACTCTTCGATAGATTAGATTAGGAAAAAATTAGACCGTATTTTTCAGCTATCCGTACTTTATACTCGGATGTCAAACATCTCTGCTTCATTTGACAATGATGGCGTCTCAGCAAAACAGTACCGAACCAGATCGGGAGGACTTTCCTTTAGTTATTCTGCACTATCAACCACCATTTGATATCAATTCCTTTAAACACCGTCTGCGGCCTTACTTCGGTCTCCTCGACCCATCCCAGTTACCCGAACCCACCAACCCGTCATCGGGCCGCGCAAATTATGTACGTGCTCTCGTCAGCGTTGGTATCTTCCCTGTCACTCGTGAAACCCTCTCCCTTCTTCCTTCTCTTGAACTCGTTGTGGGCTCCAGTGCCGGCGTCAACCACATCGACCTGCAGGAGTGCCGCCGCCGTGGTATTGCTGTCACCAACGCCAGCCCTGCCTTTTGTGAGGACGCTGCCGACTATGCGTTGGCATTGTTAATTGACGTTCTAAGAAGACTATCAGCCTGTGATCGATACGTCCGTGATGGGTTGTGGCCTGAAAAGGGGGACTATCCGCTTGCTTCGAAGGTCCATTTATCACTGTTCCTCTCTTTAGCTGGTGTTTTTTGGCATGATTGGTGATGCTCAATTTTGTTAATTTTTTCAATCTAGGGTTTCTTTTTTTATAGCCAGGGAAAAAAATGACTTTTCTTGCTTGATTGTGGACGACACACTTCCAGCTGGTATTGCAGATTTAAGATTATGACGATTCAAATTGATTGCCATTTATGCAAACACATTCATATGATTTGGAAATTGAAGAGGGTGGTGCAGTATTTGACTGACAATAGAACTTAAAATTCAGTCTAATTTTTTTGGGGCAGTAAGGATAGGCAGAACTGTGTTTCTTGTAATCTATGCGTGGAAACATCAAAGTTATGGTTTTTTGTGTTGATTAGCAAATAGTAAACATAACTCTGAAATATTTATACAAACCAAGCTCCCCTTTACTAGACAGATGTTTAATGTATCAAATGATAAGGGCAGGGAATACAATGGAAATGATATGTCATAATGCTTCGCCACAATGCATGGGAAGTAGCTATAATGTATGATCATAACTTACCAAAGTAAAAAAGAGGTTGTTGGTTGATATGGGTGAACTTGATCGTAAATCTTCGCCCAAGTGACTTGGGAGGCCGTGAGTTCAAGTTCTATGGATGTTATTCTCACTATTGCTTGAATGAACGCTTGCTCAGCCTGCGTGTGCTAAAAGTCACTTAACTTTATCTTCCTGCATTGAGCCTTGGCCCAGGAATTATCAGTACTGTGGTTGCATGGTCTTCCATGTGTTTACATAGTATGTAGGAGTTGTTTTTATGAACAAGAGACTAATATAGATTTGAAATTTGCAGTTGGGGGGCAAGCGAATCGGAATTGTGGGGCTGGGAAGTATTGGTTCTGAAGTTGCAAAAAGACTTGTAGCTTTTGGATGCAGCATTGCCTACAACACGAGGAGGAGGAAGGATTCTGTTTCTTTCCCTTACTATGCCAACGTCATTGACCTTGCAACAAACAGTGATGTTCTCATTCTTTGTTGTCCACTTACAGATGAAACGCACCATATGATCGATAAGGATGTCATGAATGCGTTGGGAAAAGAAGGAGTTGTAATCAACATCGGACGTGGGGCTCTAATACAAGAGAAGGAATTGGTGCAGTTCCTGGTTAATGGGGATATCCGTGGTGCAGGTCTTGATGTGTTTGAGAATGAGCCTCATGTGCCGGAGAAGCTATATGCATTGGATAATGTTGTTCTGTCTCCACACTGTGCTGTTATAACCCCAGAATCGTTCGAAGCGGTGCTGGAACTTGTCCTCGGCAACTTGAAAGCATTCTTTTCAAATGCACCTCTGCTGTCACCTGTACAAAATGGATGATCATACTGTCAGTCAATCTATACCACTGTTAGAGAAGCAACTTGAGGGAATTCCTGTCAAGCTATTAGATATGATGTGTGGATGAACATTAGAATAATATTATTCAAGTTTCAGATTCTATGTATGGAATGAATACAATATATGGACTCGGAAATAGCATTTTGTCATGTTTGTTTCTTTTGTTAGTGTTCTGTTGGATTGCTAAAAACATATTTGAGTTGCTGAGTTATTAACCAGACTTCCAAACAGTATTATGATCAGAGCTGTTTATATACAAAATTTGCAGGCCAGCTCTGATGCTCAATTAGTACAATTATACGATTTTGATACAACTACTTAATTTAATAATTATTTGATTAGTCGCGCTAGTACAATTATAATTGATTTACCCAACTAAAGAATGCATAATTATTATATTTGTGGATGCAAAATCATGTAGGATACACACATTCGCGGCGTATATGTTTCGTGACCGATTTACACTCTGACACTCAAGTCAATGTTTGTGTTGCGAGAAATTTTGTAATCTAGTAATCAAAAGGGAAATGATTGATACCCCAATAATTAGTAGATACACTCCATTTTGAAAAACGCGCAGCTGCAAAATTCAGTCTTTTGTACTGTCTCTCCACCTAAACCTGACCTATATAGAAATTTGTGCCACGTTTTCTGCACAAGTTGCACTGAATATAAGGCTGAATAAATTTTCTTTCACTGTTGTCAAAAGAAAAAAAAAAGGCTGAATAAATCGCATGCATTATATAACTAGACAATCCTTTCGTATAAGACCTAAACCTGAAACTACAATACTACATCTATATATATACTTGGAAAGTACCTCAAATGAGTTATTGATTTTAGTGGTAGTCACTCTGACACTCTCTTTTCAAGTCTTGAAACAAGTTGCAATTCAACTACATAATCTCAAAATATCTTTAAATATGTGTTAAATACATAATAATTCGGTCGTAATGATTTTTGTCAATCCTATTCTAGACAGCCCATAAGATCAAATCTTATTTTCTCCTTATAATTAAAACCAGACTCATATAGCATTTAGATTAATGACCAATTTTCTTACTCACTCTCTGGCCCACATAGACTGGAATCAAACCAATCTATTGCCAATGATGCACGACCCATTTCTTGTGCCCTATCCATCCACTTTTGAGCCAAGCTATGTCCATTAAGCATTCATAATTATGGTGTAAACACAAGAACATGGGTGATTTGCGTCCAAAATCGTATAATTGAGTTTAAAACTCAATTGTTATATAAAAAAGTATAATTGAGTTTTCAATCAACAAAATTCCTCTAAGTAAACTGAAAACAACATTTTGAAGCAAATTTTCAATATTTCCATAACATAAACAACATATATGACACGAACAATACCACTACATACATCTGATGATAAATAATGCTTCCTTGATATGATATCCTGTTATTTGCTTTCCAGTTGCAGACTCTTTAATATTTGCTTATAAGCTCTCTCAAACACTCCAACTGCTTCTGCATGTCCATGACATTCTGAAATGAATCATGCACTTAATCAGATAACACATGATGTAAAATGCAGAATTTGATTAACGATATAGCTTTGGATTAAGCAGCATCATTGACAAGATAATTAATTGGTGAACAGAAGAAACAAAATGAAATCAATAGAGAGAGTAAAAGGGAAAGACATGTATTCTTGGTACGTGTAAGAGGGTCGAATCCAGAGCTGGCTGAGGCGAAACTGACGCCTGTCATTAGCTCTTCAATGCTAACTCTTGGCTCCAACTATGGCGGAACTGAGCTTTTAACACCCACATATGATGATGAAACAAAGCATGCACAACTTAAACTCAATCGACAAACAAATCATCGCTTTTTATCTATTAATAATTTGGAACTCACCTATAAAATCTGTGGTTAGTCTTCCATTACTGAACCTCCCGTCGGATTTCGAATAGTGAAATCTCTACCATAAGGTGCAAAATTTCCTTTAAAAGATGTTGCTAAGTAATTATTGTTGCCTGGATCTGTTAGGGATATATTTACCTTCTTATATATTTTTATTGACCCGCGGCTAATTATCAGACGATCACCGAGGTTGCATATCAGTGATCCAGTGTACCTTGATGATGCACGCATAAACGGAAAGACACTCGATCATATCTTAGTATACCAAACATGTAACTGTACTTATGTTTTGTTGTACCTATTACAGTGAGAATTGGCCTTTTTCCCTTCCTGACCGTCTAGATATCGATCACTTTTATATTTTGCTACAACTGAACTTCTAAACTTTCTTAAGTAACGATTTCAACTATAGAATTGTGTAAAATCTTACGTCTCTGTGAAGAAATTAGAGAGCTTTAAAATTCTAGAAGCTTTCTAGCCCCACGTGCTAATGAATTTGGGGATAAGGGGAAAATGTCATAACTAATTTGAATAACGAGTGGCACAAAAAAAGTATGAAAAATAGACAACACAAAAATAATTGTATTCAACAGTCTTTTCTAATAATTATTGATACATCTTTAATTACTTAATTCAATTTGGTATATTTGTTTTTCAAAATTAGAAAATAAGACTAAAAATACGTTTAATTGCTTATTTTAAGAAACATGATAAATGGAAAAAAAAAATTAAAAACAGAAAACAACAAAAAAGATTGAAAAAATAGACAACACAAAAAACATAACCAAATTGATATGCTTTTCACATGTTTTTGGTAGAGTTAAAGTTATAATAACATATAAATTGTAAAATAAATAATTAACATACAAGCTGTGAAATAAGTTTTTGGTATTGTTATAATTAAAATTTTGATAACGTATAAATTATTAAATTACTATTAAAAATATAAAATATTAATAAGGGTATTAAGTTATACACGTGTCCCGTGAGTATTGAAACGTAAAATGACGGTCTTATAAAAAGAGCATAAATCTCTCTTAGGCTCTACCATACACGGCTTAACACAATGAAAAATGTTATATAGCCCAGTCATAAATAGTCCATATAGCCCATTCTATTGTAATATTATATTTTATTGTAAGTTTACAATGAAATATTATATTTTATTGTTAATATGATATTTCATCGTACAATTATAATGAAATATTATATTTCCCTTTAATATTTCATTGTAATAATAATATTTCATTATAATATCATATTTTATTATATATTTATAATGAAATGTACAATTATAATGAAATATCATATTTCATTGTAATAATAATATTTCATTATAATATCATATTTTATTATATATTTATAATAAAATATCAAATACGATGTTACAATATAATAAAATCATATGGAGTATTTATCAGGAGTGTAACATAATTTTGTATATTTCTTAATGTTTTTTGTAATTTTTTTAAAAAGGATAAAAAAAGTATTTGAGAGAGAGAGAGCCAGAGAGGGGGAAGAGAGGGAAAAAAAGACCCGGTTGCCTCTCTGTCTTTGGTTTCTCTCTCCTTCCAATTCCATCTAAAAAAGCAAACGCAGCGAAGGACGTTAAAAGGAAAGAGGAACCCAATTCGCTCTCTCTTCAACAAAAATAGTAACCCTAATAGAGAGAGAGAAGAAGAGCAGGTAATTTGTTCTTAATTTGTGATCCTGTAATTTCGGTTTGTTTTTCTTGATAAAGGCTTATCTGTCAAATTTAGCTATACTCTTTTTAATTTCTCTTTCCTTCATTTTCACCTTCCTCCATTTCATTCTCCATCTCTCTCTCTCTCTCTCTGTTTGTTGGGTTTTGCTTGATTACAAAGATTTTTATATTGCGTTTTCTTTTTAATCCTTGATTTGTTGGGTTTTTTCTCCCTATGATGGAACGGGAACATAATCGACGCAGTTTGGGGGTAAGAGAATCAATGGATCTTTCGATTTCTTATTTTCTTCCGTTAATTTGGTAGTTTGGTAATGAATATTTATTGGAGTGGTAATTTCGAGCTGAAGTCGATTTGATAATTGATCATTTGATTTGATGCGGGAAGATTTAAATACTGTTTTTGATGCCCATATTTTTGGAATATGAACAAATCAATCCGTAAAATGGAAACTTTGGATGCTATTTATTGATCTCACGTGCGGTTATTCTTATTTGTTTACTTTTCAATTGCTTTGTGAAGGGTTTTACAATGCTACATTTCATATTGCCTGCCTTATCTAACGAACCCGTTGAGCTATTCTGCAGATGTTTGATCCTTTTCCTTTTTGTTCATCAAGTTAACAAAACCCTACTGTTACCCAGTTACCCTAAATTGTTTGTCCATTATGATAATACTTACTGTTTGTCCAATGCTATTTTTTATTGGAAATTCATGGAGTTCTACCTGGATTTTTAGTTCTTTTGATTTTTTTTTCCTTTCATTTTGACACCTTGTATTGTTTCCATGTCATAATGTTTTGTCATATTAGATGTTTGATAGCTTTAGACTTGCAGTTTTGTAACTTCTTAGTCTAGTGATATTTGTGTTCAGTGTCTGTTATATTGAACTTTTTCTGCTGAATCGTTTTTTCTGTGGGAATATGTTAAAATTTTAGATAATGATCAGGTAGTTGTATATCAGGTATTGAGCTAAAACAATTATTGCCATTTTAACTGCAGGCACATGAACCATCTCCTTGTGTTTTTGTACGTCTGGAGAAACCAAGTGCTCAAGACGACTTATATCTGAGGAAGAGAGTCAGGATGCGTAAGTGGCTGTGCTGTACATGTCAAGTAGAAGAGTCTTACCCGTCAAATGAAAATGAACACCTGAAGAGCCCAAATAATCATACAGATGGTATTTTGTTGATTCTCAGTTTCTTACTAGATGCTTGTGGGTTGCTTTTTGATACATATGCTTAAAAGTTTTTCTTAATGGTCGTTAAAATCGGGTTTCAATTGACATATGCATAATATTTTGTGTCTTTTTTCGTTCCCCATCTAGAGGGCTTGTATCTAATTTTGACCCTTTCTATCATTTTGGATTTAAGTTGTGGATTCTAGGAGATTTTGTTGTGAATTATTATTGATGAAACACACTAAGTGAAATAATTGGACAGCTGAAGGTCTTTAAACTGGTTCGATTACTTATGTGATTTGTGGGAATTGGTCTTGGGTTTTGCCAAAATTTGAGTTGGGTGATTAAAATTTGTTGAGGTTTGTCCTGGATTTTTTGTGCCATGTGATTTTAAATTAGAGAGGTTAGAGGGTTTTAACCTTTGAGGAGGGTTGTTATTACTGTTTCTGACAACTTTCATAGAATTAGGAATTTATGCACAAAATCTCTTTGTTTCTGAAAATGTTTTGAGCATATATCATATCCTAGTTGGGATATATCCATTTTCATATGCTGAGCATTGGCTTGGCTAATAAAGAGTGAATTCGAATTTCAAAAGACATGTTTTTTTTAAAACTAAGCTGTTGCCAATTTTCTGATAATTTTACTTACTTTTTAAAAATATATCACATGTTAAATGCTGTATAGAAATCGTATATAATTTTGATAACTGTTACTTTCCATTGTTTTGAAGCAACAACCGTATTTTTTTCTTCATGATTTCATACTCTTCCATTCATTAGCAGTGTAGCAAATATTTTTATATACCCTTATCACATACATTTTCGCCTTTTTGTGCATTTTAGGGTATCCAAAAGGCTCAAAGGTGTCAGCTCCTGTCAAACCTGAAGTGCAAAAGGCAGTACCTCCCATTGAAGTGCCTGCATTGTCTTTGGAGGAACTCAAAGAAAAGACTGAGAATTTTGGATCAAAGGCTTTGATTGGTGAAGGATCGTATGGAAGGGTCTATTATGCAAACCTAAATAATGGAAAAGCCGTAGCTGTAAAAAAGCTTGATGTTGCATCTGAGCCAGAATCAAATGTTGAGTTCTTGACTCAGGTGTGTATGCAATCATTTTAAAGTGGATTTTTAAAAATATATCATTGTATGTAATCTAATTTGTCTGTTAATCGATAATTCAGTGAATATAATTTGTCTAATATTGATATATACCATCTCTCTTAACAAGTTTTTTTTTTTAATTAACATGACACATTTTCTTACTTTTTAGGTCTCCATGGTATCGAGATTTAAGCATGACAATCTTGTGGAGTTGCTTGGTTACTGTGTTGAGGGGAATCTCCGCATGCTTGCATACGAGTTTGCAACGATGGGATCTCTACATGACATATTGCATGGTAGTCAGAGCCATTTTTGCTAATCTTAAACTAGGCACACTAAATGCAAATTTCTTGACTCACTTGTATTACCTTGCAACTGCAGGTAGAAAGGGAGTTCAAGGGGCACAACCTGGTCCAACACTTGATTGGATGCAGCGTGTAAGAATCGCAGTTGATGCAGCGAGAGGGTTGGAATACTTGCATGAGAAGGTTCAGCCATCAGTTATACACAGGGACATTAGATCAAGCAATGTTCTTCTCTTTGAAGACTTTAAAGCTAAGATTGCAGATTTCAACCTCTCAAATCAGGCTCCTGATATGGCTGCTCGTCTTCATTCTACTCGAGTTTTGGGAACCTTTGGTTATCATGCACCTGAGTAATGCTCCTTTACCATTTCGTCCCTGTTTTTATGATTAGTGTGAGTCTTGAGAATTTATTAATTACAATAGTCAAGCGGTGTGCTTAATATTTTATGAACTAGCTTAATTCCAGCAATATTATCAGTATCAAATTTAAGCAACATTGGACGTTCTTTTTATGTTTCTATTGTTCCAGTTTCTGATTTTAGTGACATAACCTATGGTTAAGATCGTGGTTTCGCATTTTTATTAGAAAGGAAAAAGGGGAGGTCTTGGTTATTGATTATTTGATTTGGTGCTATTTGAATTGATTGTGTCCATGCATGAAAGGATCTCATAGGCATCAATTTTTATTTTTTCATTACTCAATCTGCTGATTTCTAGCTGAAAACTTTTGGTACTGAAATTATCAGCACCCTAAATTTTGCTGTGTGAAGCATCTAAGTTTATTTTCATTTGAAGAATAAAATTTACTGCCAAAGGAAGCTGTGTCACACCTATGCATGAAAACAGTCAAAGATGTGAATGAACTTTCACAATTATGTACTAGTGCTGATTTATTAAACTGTATATCTACTGGGGAGGAAATAATAGAACCAAGATATTTGTGCATTTAAAGAGATCTTTCAAACAAACAACGTATTTTAATTATTCTTGTCTCACTTGTCCGTGTGATGTGGCATTTGTAAAGACAATGAGCCCATGCACTGTTGTTGAAATGTGGTGTTTGGATAGACTTTACAAATCCATATGATAGCATTATTGAGCTACAAGTAGCTGCCCTTGTAGCTCCTTTTTTCTTGACTTCTCTTTATGTAGAAGCTTTACTGATCACTGAGCAATGTAGTTGATGTGGGGCTTGTTTAATTATTTTGTAGGTATGCAATGACCGGACAGCTGACCCAGAAGAGTGATGTGTACAGCTTCGGGGTGGTTCTGCTGGAACTTCTGACTGGGAGAAAACCTGTTGACCATACCATGCCTCGTGGGCAACAGAGTCTTGTTACCTGGGTCAGTTGAGGTTTTTATACCCTGTTTCTTGGTGGTGATTATTTTTGCTCTCTAGGATCTCCTTGTCTTCCTGATTGACTCTGGAAATTGTGCTTGCTCTTTTGATAGGCTACTCCGAGACTGAGTGAAGACAAAGTTAAGCAGTGTGTAGATCCAAAGCTAAAGGGAGAATATCCTCCTAGAGGAGTTGCCAAGGTTTCTACCTCCCTACATTCACTCATGCTCTCGCACACATGCCTTATTACACACGCACAATCATTTCCAGACCTAGCATATTTCAGGAGTGCTTGCATGCTTCTCACCTAATAGAACTATTGCTAATGTGATTTTATTTATTTTTGGCTGTCCAGTTGGCAGCGGTGGCAGCACTATGCGTGCAGTATGAAGCTGAGTTCCGTCCAAATATGAGCATTGTTGTCAAGGCTCTGCAGCCGCTTCTGAAGCCTCCGGCTCCAGCACCAGCTCCCGAGACTTAGTGGCTATACTCTATTACTGAATTGTGTTGGGAACTCGGGAAATTATGCACTTTTCGATATGTCTGGCCAGCAATTTCGTCATTTCTATATATATTTTTAAATCTTTTCATATGTGAGATCGGATATGTAGGATTGGATTGGGCTGTTTAATGTTGCCATTGCCTGTGTTGTCCCGCGATGTAGTGATATACTGATGTCTTGGGGGTTTGGGTTTGTTGCGAGGTGGTTATATTTCTCAATTGATCTAACGTTTTCTTAATATTCTCCTTTCTACTAATATCAAATGAACCTTGTGATAAATGGTCTTGTCACAGTCTCACTCAGAGAATATATCTCACACAGAATTGGATAGGGATTTCTTTTCAAGCAAATTGAGGGAGATTTGAATCCATGAACTTATGCACTGCCCTTTCACGATAGGCTTTTTTTTTTGTTTGTGCGTTAGTTGTGGGGGAAAGGATCAAACCCAGCAAGGCTAGGCGATAAGATTAGGGGAGAGGCCATAGGCTCATTCAAATCGAACTTTCATTTTTTGATACTGAGAGCATGGCACATTAGAGTTCGGGGTAAAATGATAAAATGTGTCATAATTTGGGTAGATGTAACATTGCCATTTGATCAAATATTCATCAAATTTTCAAGTTACCAGATTACAAAAGCAACAATTGTGCGAACCATGGGACTCCAAGTGGAATGAGAGGATCCAATTCCATTAGAAACTAACTAAATAAATAAGGCTATCAATTACCACGGTCCTGAAAAATAAGACATCATCGAAATCTATTAATTATAAAACTCCAAATTCATACCAGGTACTGTACATATGTTTGAAACGATTAGTAATTATCTGACCAGGACCTATCACAAAGATGATCAAGGAAATGTGTAAATACAAACAAACAGAATGCCATGACCATGAAGCTCTCCATGACATATGCCATTGACTAATTATTTTGAGGAAATATATCGAGTATGCCAGTGGAAAAGTGAAAATAATAAAGGAATATCAGAGCCTAAGCTCAAATCATTTCTTTTTTCTTTCGAGGTTAAAAAAGCTCGTTATGAAACAAATCCTTATATACTGTCCTGAACACACAAAAAACAACAAAAAATTATAGATCTTCCTCCCAACTGTATTCTACATGGACTTGCAAAGTGCGCTTGTCACAGTTATCACACTTCCTTTTGACATTTGGGTTACACAGGGACCCTTCTGCTTCGATTCCGGTCAAAAATCTGCACATTTTGTCAGTAAAGAAAAAGAAATACTAATCAACAGAACAAAGGTATAGCTCATAGAACGTATAATAATAATTTAAGTTCTATAAATCAAAGTGTGAACAAAAACCTTCAACTTTAGTATTTCAGCCAAAAACAGATAGGGATCAAGCTTAGATGCGGAATGATATGAAAGGCTTAAACATATTCCTTTTCGTCATATGTGTTGATTTCATCATTCATGCAAAAAGATGAGCAGCCATTTCATTATTGGACAAAGCAATCTGTACATTTTCACTAATCTATTCTGATAAAATTGTTGTTATTCTTGTGTCTCCCACCCTTTCTATACCTAACTTCAAAGATCTGTACAAAAGATAATTTTACCAAAAATTCAAGATATCATAAGAGCAAGCCAAGCTCATCAAAAAGTAATGGAGGTTCTACTTCATCAGCAATGATACTGAGTGGGAAAAAAAACACACTGTCCCTAGCACATACCAGCAAGTATTCGATCTAATTGTGTTCTAATTTATTTCAGAATGCGCCAGTTATTTGTTTTACTTAAATTGGAAAATTATCATAACAATTTGGTACACTGAATTCTAAAATTGGCTATGATACATGGACATCTACTTCTGTTCAAAAAAATAAAAAAATCTCAAATGAGAGAATAACACTAGAACCAAGTCCTAAATTTGAGTCATGCAAACCATATGACCCAATCACCAAACACGAAGATGGCTTCAAAAATGCTAAAGATAACTGAACATCTTCTTCTTTTTCATTCATTTATCTTCTTATCCATAAATTCAATTATTTTGAAGGGGTTAACAATTATTTACACTCAAAATGAACATACCGATCTGATATATGGCTGTTGAAACACCCATCCAAGAACTGGAATCCTTTGCAGAAAAACAGCCAGTGTTGGCCAGAAGCCACTACACAAAAAATTCAATCAGCAATCTCAAAAGTAAACTTACAACATAAAAATGAAATCAAAAACTTAAAACTCCAATCAACCTGAAGAGAACAATAAATCCATATGATTCCAAAATCATGCCCAGAATTGGCCATCCTATAACAACAAGGAAGAAACCAACACCAAAAGATATAGTTCCCTATAGCACAGCAAAAAGCAGCATAGAACAAGTGAAATGATGAATTTAACAAATGCAGATATAGCCGCAGAGAATGAAACAAATTATAATGACAGTCATGAAACAAAAAAGACCTTAAAGTTTTGACGTTTCATGAAAAATTGCATGGTAGACTTCAGTCCAATAGTTAGCGTCACACCCGCAAAGAAAAGGATCTGATAAATAACAAAGAAA
The DNA here is from genome assembly GCA_963580455.1 of Euonymus europaeus. Classification (NCBI taxonomy): domain Eukaryota; kingdom Viridiplantae; phylum Streptophyta; class Magnoliopsida; order Celastrales; family Celastraceae; genus Euonymus; species Euonymus europaeus. Next base: position 5,744,459 of record OY756957.1, on the reverse strand, counting down.
ATAGGCGAGCATTAATAATAGGTAAAATCAGCAATAGAGAGAGTACACCTCTTTGTTCCAAAAGCTAAAAAGCAGGACATAAAATGCAAACATGTGGCCGAGTGGTAGAGTTGCAGAGGTGCTACCTAGAAGGCACATGTTCAATTCCTGAAATCATCTTTTCTCCACGTATTATGTGGGGTAACATTTGCATACATCTTGCATCCCAACCACGCCACTACAGGAGCCTTGTGCAAGGGTATTATTTACCTTACCTAAAGTTTCTTTTTGTTTATAGTATAACTGATAAGAATAAGAAGCTTACATTCCCCATCGCAAGCAATCCCTTGTCAAAGAAAAATATAACTCCAAGGAAGGTGAACAGAATGCCAAACCCAGTCAATCCCAGTCCGATCTCTGTTTCATTTCATGAATAATCATAGTAAATGTTTCAAAATTTTCTAAAATAAAGGGAGTAGGCAAGGTTCCACTTCATATTATTCAAGAATATACAACACTGCATATAGAGGCAACAAAAGAATTAGGTCTAAGAGTGACCACAGAGCATTTTTCACTGCATTGTCTAAAGGATGCTATTACTAATACTCGAGAACACTTGCTTATACATTAACTAAGAGTTAACAGAATTATATATATCATAACTCAAGAACCAGTAATTAATTGGTTCCAAAAACTAATATTCCCAATCACAATCATTATTAGATTATCTTTCTTTACTACATAAAGCAAAAAGAATACAACAGGTGCAACTCAAAACTCGAAACTCTTTTCTCACTAGTACGGGGATTTAAAAAAAAAAGAAGTAACAAATCCAAAATAAAGGCCAATGTCTGCGAAAGACACTATAAAAATTTCAAAAATGAACAAATGAAACAAAGTACTTCAAAAAAAAATAAAAATGGCAGCTTGATATTGGACGGACCAAGCCCCAGAACACCCATCTCACAAAAATCCTTGGGGTGGGTGGGTGGGGTTGGTGGAATCAAAAGGAAGAAAAAAGAAGAAGCTGAATTTGATTTTTGTAGGAAAAAAAAATCAAATGTGAGACTTCAACTTCAACGAAATATTAAAAGAAAAGAAAAAAAAACGTGCACAAAAACCTTCCACCTATGTATAAATTTAAGCTGGAATTAATAAGGAGTTAATAAAGGAAAAAAGAAGCTTTAATTATCGATGATTGTTTCTCAAAACGAATTTGCCTGCTACAATTGTTTGGTGATAGTTTCTTGAACGAATCCAAATTAGAATATGCCAAGCACCGATATTCATCACTAAAATAAAATGGCCTGCTTTGTCATTGCAATCCTTACCCAAATAACAGGCAATAGATTATTAAGGCAGCCCAAAATAGAAGAGTTAGTACTTAGTACTATACAGGACTCCAAACAACAGAAACCTTAAGCCACCAAAGCCAAGATTCTTCATATCATCCACTCTAGGCCATCAAGTAGTGAAAGTAAAAGGGGAGAACCGGGAAGTATGAGTAATCAATGATTTCTAAACTTTTCATCAGCCAATCATATTAGTAGTGACAAATAATTTCTAATTGATTAATCTGCCAACTATATTTGGAAGAAGCACTAATCTAATTAAATTAGGTATATCTCCACGGGATTCTTAGTTCTGTCAAATAGGCCAAGACTTCAGGAATCTGAATCCAAGTTAAAGATTGTGTCATTATAATTTCACAACTACCCTTTTCTTGTGAAAAACACAAGTGAAAGTGGCATATACACAAGACTCCCTTGCATTTCTTATTCGACCTCTGAAACAGATAATTGTGCCGATAATTTCCATCTAGCCTCAGACAAGATTTACAAATAACTAAAACAGATTTCATTAAAACACTGCAGTGTCAAAAATATATACATACATATGTGCTTGTAACAAATTTACAAGGATCTAAATTGTCTCCAACACCTCATTCTCCGAAAATAACAGGCAATTTCCGTCTACAAAACTATTGTAAGCCTTTTAAAAAATCCGCATATCAAAAACAACGGAAAGAAATGACTCACTCTTCCTGTCATTCATTTCATAAGAAAACATTGTTTTGATCTTCGGGGTCCGCTTCGCTGCATCCCAGCACAATAAAAGCAAGAAATCAATTAAAAAATATAGGTTCACCGAATTGCAATGCAAAATCGAACCAGATAAGATCCACGCGTAGAAACTTCATACCTACACAAATATAGGGCGAGACTCCAGAGAACTAGAACGAACTCGATTTGGCGGTAAAGATGTTACAGAAATAACCTACTTGGGAAAAAAAAGGAGAGCATAAATTGACATCAGTAGGCTAAAGAGAATAAAAAACAATCAAGTGCACAAAGCGCGAAAAAAATTTAAGCCCTAATATTTCTCCTTCAGTTTTCTACGATTTCTCATCAACCAAACTGCAGTTCAACAGAGAGAGAAATGAAGAGAGAGCGGAAGAAATCGGTTGGGAGTGGTTGGAGCGGGCCAAGAGGAATAGGGTACCTGAGAGGCAGTGATGCAGAGAATGATAGAAGGGAAGAGCAGAAAAATGCGTATGGAGATTGGAGATTGGAGATCGTCGTGTGAGAAACCCGTATTTTGGAATGCAAGTTATAGTTTCTCACATGCGGACTTCTGATGCGGGCTTGTTTGGTTGGTCGCCCCATGACGTTGTTTGGCCAATCAACACTTCACACGGCTTTTAAACCGGATTCGGATACATTTTCACAATCTGTTTAATCGCCATTTTCACCCTAATACTTGAATTGCCTCATTCTAGAGGTGGCAAAAACTTGGATCCTGATTGATCTGATTTTTACAACATAAGATGTTTACAAATGTTCACGAGATATTTGCATATTTGAATCTGAATCAACTTGAATTTTTTGGACGTACTTAACTAAATATATCGGGATTAGTTTAAATTTAGATAAGTAAATCAGGATAATAATCAAATTCGGTTTAGGATTTGGACAATTAAATTGGACAAGATATTTGTATTTAGATTCTAACTCAATTTTAGACCGGACAATTTCTTTTTGAGTTTGGACCCTAATTTTAGACAAAAAACTTATATCCAAACTTAGTTTAATACGAGTCGAACAAATCAATCATACGAATCGATTAGAATTTTGCAACTCTGACCTCATTCTCCTCGAGCACCTCATAAGTTACAATGTATTTATGTGGAGAGATAGGTTATGGTATCTTTGCTGTAAATTTTTCTATGTGAATTGTTATGTTGTGTCTCTGTTTCAGCATCTTCAATTGTGAATTGACATGGATTCATGTGTTGTCTCTGCGAATCGTTTGTATAATTTAAATTCTAATGAGTTGTAGATATAATTTTCATATAACAAGAAATCAAGAACGGATTCGAGAATTCCCCATACCCCAAATTTCAGGGATGGAGACAGGATGAAGCTCGGGGGCGAAAATGAGAAGGACATATCCGCCTATGCTAGATTTAAATTTGACTCTCAGAATAACTCTAAAGGGAGAGTCAAAAATTTTGTTCAAACACCTCAAACGGTGTAATAAGGGAGAGTCAAAATTCATTGATTATCATAGAAGGTGCTAAAAGTTTTTTTTTTAGCAGAGTCCATTTAAAATAGAAGTCAATTGTACATCTCAACTCTTAAAACTATTTTTTCGTCTGCTTTATAGATCTTTCGTTCTCTTCAAAAACAATGCTAATTATAATGCTGCTTCACCACCCACGGTGCTATTTTACATCTCAAACATTTCCCTATGGACGAAAATTTTTAAGCTCGAAATTTTATTTTGGTAGTTAAAACCATATAATATACATTACATTATAGGTATCAAATAACCATGTCAATACTTGCAATCGGATTCTCACTCTCATCACAAGATTTGGAAACCAAAATGAGAGTGGAGAGTTTTTTTCTATAGAAAGACATTGAGATTGTGAACTGCCATTGGACCCAGAGTTTAGCTATTCGGCTACCGAAGTAGCAAGAAAAAAAATCATCCAATCAATTTTCATGTGCATTAGATTTCCATTGCTCGCCAATAGCTCTTGTGGAGAGCATCTACAAGGAAAGGAAAAGTCACATCATCAGTATATTCATTCACACACAAATTTACTTAACATACAAGGGACCTCAGAATAAGGAATAAGGTCTGCAATTCAGAAAATCTTAGTGAACAATGTGAGGGCAGAGGAAGAAAATATGTGATGTTAAGAATGGATGTGATGAAGCCACAAAGGTTTGCAACTAACATTTAACTATGGCACTATAAGAAGTTAAGAACTGCAACTAATTAAGGATGCCAATTAGTGCAGGATTAGAGTGCGATCCTAGTTCCATGAACATATACCAGTCTATAACAAAGAAAATAACAGGAAGAAAAAGGCTTGAAAATGAGAATCGAGCCATAGCGGAAGAAAGACAAATTCTCTTTCCTTTAACGAGATGCTGTTAAAACTGTTTTTTGCATGGCATTTCAATTTTAAAATAATTTTCCCGCAATAAAATTCATAAAAACTTATTTTTTCCATTGGTTTTTGGGTTTTGATACAACATGGAAACAAATCTCATTCCGATTTATATATAGTCTCAATGGTAACTCATATTCATTTCCGCAATCAAGTTAGCTGTAAAAAACGTAAAACAATTCAAGATTTGTGTAATTGTGCCTTTCGAATCTCCACTCTTAAATATTAAAAATAAAATAAAATAGTAGTCTATTGATGTTAAACATGAGAAAAGGTACCTTGCAATTTAATATTCGTAAAAAATAACAATCTGCTAAGGGGAAAAACATTTGAACGTACCAAACCCAGAGCCTCTGCTGCACTTCTATGACTCTCCTCTCCACAAACCCCAACAATCATATTCATCAGAAATTCCCTCTGCTCTACTTTAAGTTGTTTCTCCAACCCCCGAGCCACCAGCTCCATTTCAGGCTGCAGAAACACATTCATTATTGATCGCATAATATCATTTTGATATGATGCCAACTAATTTCTGCAGAAGGGTTACATAAGACATTAAACAACTAGAACCAACGTAATCACAAACTGTTAACTCACAATAGATGAACATGGGCATACACAAAAAAGATCACAAAGTACCAGAGTTCCTTTCAACCACACTAATTAAGACTATTCTTAAACCAATTGTGAACAAGATTACAGTGCACCAAGAAACAAAACAAGCTTCTCACAAATAAATAAGAGATTCAAATCAGGTATAAATTACCTAAAGGCAACTATTATGGAGGCACAAAACCATTGTATATGTCCTCTATACGGCACTCCTAGTTGGGAATTCAGGTGGTATTTGTATTGGTAAAGGTAAAAAAACTGCTGGCGAGATGCACATGGCTAAAATATTACAGCAAGAAATATGTACTAACTTGTCAAAATTACTAAGAAAATCAAAAAGCTTTACTAGTCATACCAATCAGAAACCCAGGGTCTGGGTCACTGCATGTACTAATGGATGGCAGCCAATATAAAGTTAGATATGACTTCAGAAATTGGTAGACTGACAAAAACGTATCTACAGACAAGAAGATTAGAAGACAGAACAACAAGAGTGTTATGCTCATGCAGAAGAACAATATAAGAGCATCAATAAAAAACCTTCTGACATCAAAAAACATAATAAAATTGGCAACAACTATAAATGCCAGAGACAGAGAACAGATGATGGAAACTGGCATCAATTTAGGGGAATGATGTTTTTTTATTACAAACAGAGAAGAGTAGGTAATTTAGCAACCAAGAAAGTTTCAAAGGAAACTCAGCTTAAATCAATTTTAATCGGAGGCAGCAATTAAGCGAAAAGTTTTTAAATAGAAATCTACAAACTGTAGCATCAAATGGAAAATTTCACTAAAAAAAAGCATTAAATGAAAATAACTTTACATACAGAGGACTCTTCGGGAGGAAACGTCTGGAGAATTATGCAAATCTTTGAAATTTCTGCTATTGCTTCAGAATGTTTACCTTGCAATTCCAGAGCCTGCAGTAAGGGGTATCCATAGAAAGCATAAACTCGATGGTCAAAAAGATAACAAAAATTATTTATTTATACAATACTCCCAATTACCATTCTTGCTGCTAAGGGTAATAAATTTTCCGTAATGTTCTTTGATAATTCAGAAATCCAAAGAACTACAAATATACATATTTCAGAATTTGAGGAAAGTTGAAGATGTAAGCACTAGTGCTCTTTTAAACATAAATTCCTCTGATGGTTCTAACATGTGAAATGATATGACCAGCAGCATACCAGCAATTTTATCTTGTAGCTGAAAATTTATGATATCGATACAGGACAGAATATTTAAAGATGAGAGACTACAATTATTTTGGACTCTATTATTTAAGAAAATGTACTGCACAAGTGTAGTGGAAGTTAAAACCAGGTTCTTTTGAACCAAAGTGATAAACAACCAAAAAAACAACTCAGTAGTTTTTATTTTTTAGGTGTTCATGGAGGTAAGGAAGAACTGGGGTTTAGAGACTGCAGAGCTACATGATGAATCCGTACGAGAATTTAGTTTCTCTGGGGATTGAAGAAGTATTCCCCAGATAGAACAAGATCCAGAGATTTTCCAAAATCATCAAAAGATTTATGCATCCTGCAACGTAATGTTCAAAAGTCAAAACTTTTCCAAAATTAATTTGAAAAATGCACCTGGTTCAGTAGCTAATCGAGTAGCTCTAGAAGCATGAGCACAATCCCATAAGGACAAACATGATCTTGCTCATGAAAGTAATGAAATTATCCGAGAGGCACATACAAGGATTTTAGATATCTATAAAATTTCAGCATTGAATTATCAATATTGTAAATAGGTAAAGTGACCAGGTGGAATGGATATTGCAGCTCCTCTGAATGTAACAAATGAAATCATTAACAAAAATTGCAAAAGTATGGAATGGTACCCATGCTTGTAGAAAACATGAACGTGTACGTGCAGCGACAGATGCAGAAACCATTCTTGCAGCATGAGTGTTCTCGAGCCCTATATTTTCAGCAAGGCCAGCAATAAATTTCCTAACATCTTCTCCATCAATCTCAACAGAGATACAGTACCTTGATGCCCTGAGAACTCCAAACAAGTTATGAACCAGAACTACAACCAAAAGGAAGCGCATAAATAAAAGCAGACACAACAGAAAGATGACTTCACTTAATATGGGCCCAACAAACCATACCTGCTGCAGACATTCAAAACAAACTCGACAGAAGTACGATATAAGGTATAACATGAGTTGGTTGTGTCAATAGAGATCCGCACTCCAGATATCCTGCATATTCGACGCAACTGCTCACCAATACAAGCAAAGAAAATCCAGTGCAACTTTGAGATCAGCTAAAGCAATAACAGCTAAATAAAATATAGCATGTCATAAATTTTAAGAGAAGTTAAAACTAGCGCTAATTCAAATTCTGACAGAATGTTTTGTACACTATGGAAAAACAAATTGAAGAGCAAAGGAAATGCAGAGAAGTTAACTGTTGAAGATCTTTTTCATGAACATGACCTTTAGCTAGACGATCGGATAGAATCCAAGAGAACAATAAATAAGATGATATTTCCTTCCCAGTTTAATCATGTAACTTCATGGGATTTTTTAGCAATGCGAGACAACTTTTTAGATTCAGCATCCAAATGTGTGCTGACCCTTCCATGGCATATATGACATAAGATAAATTTCCTCTATAAGTAGTCTCATTGACTATAATATTTCCACTAGACCAATAACAAATCCTGAATAGCCATCCACATTTGTTGATCCAAAAGTAGACTAGTCCTTATTAAAAGCACACTCTCCAAGCAGGACCAGGAAAGAATGTCATGGTGAATTGCAAAATTGTATAGCAGCCAACAGCCCTAGATGGTTGTGGGATAACGTAATTACAACTTTTCAAGAGAGCACTCATGTAAATGAATTAGGAGGTTCATAAACAAAGAAGACAGCCTTGAAACTAGTTTTGGAACCTAAATATGTCTTGAACATGGAATATGGATCAGAAAATAAAGAAATGAAGCATAAAAAGTAGGAATTTGAAGAAAGACTAGACCAATAGGAGAGTTGGACACTTAATTTTAACTTTTGTGACAGGTAATGAAAGCAGTATCTCTTCCTGGAAGGATAATCTTTATGAACTGGCAAGAGGCACAGAAACGACGGTGAAAGACAACTTGTCCATATCTAGCAGTGACATTTCTTGGAATGTATCTTTCATTTGAAATGCATGGATTGGGAATCAGAGGAATTCTTCAATTTCTATTCAAAGCAATACAAACATAAGCCTAATCACAGTTCGGAAGATAAGGTCCAGTGGAGAGGAGACAACAGGAGAAGAAAGTAGAAATACAAACTTTCCTGGATATTAATTAACCTTTGTCTTATATTCCTAACACTGGAGAAAATATGGAAACCCAAAAATGAAGAAAAGAACACCTTCACTGGCGCCAACTTCCCAATAAAATTGTAACTGGAAATGGAAACTAAAAAGTATCTTACATGCTGACAATCACCATTGCGTTTGTGCATCTAAATTCTAAAGAAAGAAGTTCAATGATGTCAATGCCCCTTACCCATAACTCATTTATCAGATGTACCACAAATGGATTACCTCAAAGTAAAAGCTACAAATTGATCAAAGTTACATGTAAAAGAGTTACATAAAAGAAAGCACATCATATGACCTTTTCCATTTTGTTTCACATGGTTTCTTTCATCATAAGAATTTGTGAAGGCCCCATGAAAAGGGAGAAAAAAAATTACAACTAAGCAAGGCCAAGACGATTTTTTATGGAAAATGATTTAATTAAATATAAAATGATTTAACTAATAGGGCACCAAATAACCAAACGATCACATGGGCATAATAGGTTTTGAAAGACATAGCTACGTTGTTAATGCTGTCGACGAGAGAACATTTAAAAGCGAGTGGCAACCTACACGAAACAAATTTTAACAGTATATATTAGCTTCATGGAAAATTTTCTTCTACCGTATCAACAACTCTTAAGAATTATTTTAGCAGTAAGTTAAGGTCTCATTCAAATTCTCATCTTCGGCCTCAGTAATGATCACCTTAGGCTCCTAATAAACATGATTCTCCAATGATACACACAAAAAATACAGGCATGCATGAGCTATAGTCTCTTAGGTGAAAGAAATTATTAAGTTACTATATTAGCAGCAGAATTAGATATTAAATTTTTTTAAAAAGTTAAAAACTGACTTGGATTATATCATCCTCCATAATGTCCTTTCCACCCGTTCTACCGTCCATGATAGCTGGAAATCAAATTGATAAGTTGCAACTTGAGAAAAATGCATGATTACAATGTTGACTGAGGTTTCAGAAATGTGCATCTCTTACCTACAAGACAAAGTTCAGCAGCAAAATCACAGGGAAACCAGAGTAATGAAATGGATGAAAACAAATGCATAAGAGACCATTCAATAGTCCCCACAATTCTACAACTCAGCCTCACTACGAGTGAAGTCATAAAACAGATACAGGTGTATACCCATGATGCACAAGCGGACAATGGCCAAAGCGGCGAGAAGGACGGGGAAGCTAACATAAGAGATTCATTGACATATGCAAATCCACTAGCAAAAACAACATAATGGGATAAAACTAAGTGCTAGAAGAGGCATGGGAAGGAATGGGAGACAGATTCGTTGACATATGCAAATCTACTAGCAAGAATAACAAATTGGGATAAAACTAAGTTCTATCAGATTCTCCAGAAGAAAATATAGAAGAAAATGAGAGAAAGGAAGGTCCAGATTTGTTAATTTGAAAAGGAAGGGATTTCTACGGAGTACAGACAAAACAACAATCGAAGGACCAAGAAGAAAAATTAACACAAAAAAAATGTAAAAGTAAAACCTCTAATCAATTTGTTGGCTTCCCTCTGATACTCCTCTTTATCAGCCACCATTACTGGATTAACCACCCGAGCCGGCCACCATTTGGGCAACTTCTCTTTGCTCCGAACCTGAATATTTTTCCTCAAAGCCCTGAAATTGTCCCTCTTTCCGTCCTCTCTCGTCTCCCTGTCTCTCCTTGCAGCAACAACAACTTCTTTCCCTCCAAGACTCCTGTCTCTCCTAACCACAACGTCATCATGCCGAACCCCAAACCCAAACCCGCTCTTAAACCCCAACACTAGCTTAGATAAAATCCTAATCCCCAAAAGCAGACCAAACCCAATGACTAACATATGACCAGCGAACAAGAGCGTGGATCTACGGCAGGAAACAACGACTCGTCGATTCGCGCCATCAATCGTAACGAGAGATAGTAAGTCCTGATAGGCATCTCTAGCAGAGGAAATATACTGTTGGTACTGTCTTGAGGAAAGAGCGGATATGCGGTCGATGTCGACGACTAGTTTGAGGTTCTCGTTGCCGTCGCCGTCGTCGTGTATAGAGAGTTCTGAGAGTTTGTTTGGGGCTTGATGGAGGCGGCGGAGGTGAAGGCGGCTGCGAGACCGACGTCGTGTAGAGAAGGAGCCCCGGATGGGCCATAATTTGGCAAAGATACACCGGGAGGACGAGGAAGGGAGGGAGGGAAAAATGTTCACAGAACTCATTTACACGTTGTGGGAGCTTTTTCTTCTTTTCTTTTTTGTAAATATCGGTATAAGTTACGATAGCGTATAGGTAGGGAAATTATAATTTATGTATTTAAAGTATAGTATTAGTATGTTATTAGGTTGTACCCATTGCGAGTCAGTATCAAATGGGCCCGAACCGTTTACCATCCGGGTAGCTACCCCATTTATCATTTAACAAGTAGTCTTAAATCTAGGGATTTCAAATGCACACCCGATGACATTGTAGAAAGTATTCGTATAGATCCAACAAACCAAACTTGTCAACAGACGATTTGATCTTCTCCACGTAGAAGGAACCAACAGTAGATATATTTTACTATTATTGTATTTAAATTTGTTTTTTGAATTTAATTATATATTTGAGTAATTTATGACTCTATCATGCATTAATATATGTGTCATTTATAATGTTATCATATATAGCCACATTACATGCTTAATATATATCTAACTAGCATCCATAATAACGAACAAACAATTGAATTAGTGATTAAAAATCTAATTTTATATTTTTTTTATAAAAGAAAGGGGTCCGAATTCCTTCATTAATTTACTCAGTAATATTTGTTTTGGAACTTATAATATAGAGTTGAGTCTATTTTGGATCGGTACCCTAACCATTTATTAAATAATTCGGATACCCTAAAAATGATATCAAAAACTAAAACCGACTCGAAAACACGACGTCTTTGAAAATCAAAAATCATTTCCAAACCCTGTAGCATCGATTTTTTAGGTTTTTAATAGATTGGATATCTTGCAAGTAGTGCCCGGGTCAATTTTTTGTCATCCCTAACTATGGTGTTAAATCCAGACCGGATTGGTTGATTGTAGCTAACAGATCATCACCCAACCTCAAGTCTGATCGGGGTGTTTTCTTTTGTTTGTTTTTTCTTTCATGTTACAAGTCTATAAAGTTAAATCAACTTTTGGTCGTTAAAAGATTGATCATGTTCCATTTTGTTCATTGAATGCTCAAATGTTATAGTTTAGTAATCTAAAAAATTGATTTGTTTCAATATGACAACTTGAGTTGTCATATTAAAACAACCAAACATTGGCCGAGTTACCATATTGAAACAAATCAGAACTTTTGATTATTTACTTGTAACGTTTGAACATTTTAGTTATCAAAATGAAAATAACCAATCTTTTTGCGACCAAAAGTTGACCTAACCTCAAGTTTATAAACAAAAAATATGATTTGGTGGGTCACATCCATTACCTAAAACCCTCGAAGATGATGGATATAGGCATATAGCCCTTGTTAAGACATTCGGAGTTGGAGCCCTGAGAAACCCATTTGATCCGGATGTACTCAGTAAAATCTGCACTCACATAAGTTGCTGTATAAGTTTATGGGTTTTAATGTGTTGCTACAGTGGAACGGAAGAATGAGCGTATCACTCTAATGCTCCGTTTGTTTGACGGAAAATCAATTTTTGAAAAATATTTTCTTCACTTTATGGTGTTTGGGGATGAAAAATAAAAATAGTAAGTTGAAAATGTTATATAATCAACTCAATTTTAAGACTTTAAAAATGGAAAACAACTTCTCTTCTCAACTTTGGGATGTTGTTTTCCCCAAAACTATGAGCATGGATTTGTAAACATATTGATTCACATATTTTTAACTCAATGCACATTTATGACCCGTAATACTTTAACCAAGTCGATTTAGATTGTGTTTCGCGTACATATAAACATATACGTATTATATATAATACATATACAAATGTATGTATACACATAATAAAATACATTTAACAATAAAAAATGATTTGTTCCAAAGAATTTTTATTACTGTCAATATTATATATATATATATATATATGAATATGAATTCATGTATATTCACACGAAACATACACACATTTATTGGTCAACATAATAAAAAGTGTTGCATTTCAAATTTTTAATTCCCTACAAACAAACAATGGAAAATATTAATTTTTTTTTTGTACAAACACTAGAAATTAATTGTTTTTACATGATATGTTTTCCCTTTTCCATGAGATGCTTGTTTTCCGTCAAACAAACGGAGCCTAAATATGCATAACATTTTATCTGATTAAAAAACTTTTTTTTATATAGTTTTCCCCGATTTCCTCTCTCGTTGGTAGTTTGCATGTCTCGGAAATTCATCTTTGAATTTTTATAAAAGTATATTTGCTCGGTCCAAAACATATACCAAAAATCAATGGGCCTGTGTAATTAACAGTTACAATTAAGTGTTTTAATTGACAATTAAATGTAAATAAGGTGCATACAAAGCCAATAACTTCTCTTAGTTCATATGGTAAAATTTGATGTTATAATAGTGATAAAATAAATTAAGTTTAATTCAATAAAAAATGAATATTCAAATGATTTAGATTATAATTTAAAATATTTGATGTGTGGTATTATTGTTTCGAAAACTATAAATTGAAGGAAAAGTGTATTTTTAATGGAATTAAGAGTGTTTTAAGAGTATCTGTTATGAATGGTATTAGCTCGGTTACAACGGAGTTGACTATTATGAATTTGTTTAGTTAAAAAAAGTAGAAGAGCTTATTTAGTTAAAGAAAAAAGTTGAAAGATTACTGGACTTTTCTTAAGAATACAGGGCCACTTTGGACATTATCCCTTCGAAAACAAAAGGTAATATCAACCATTGGATTGGATGATAAAGATAAAGCACCAACCGTTGATTGAAAAACAGACGCTTGCTTAACCTGTTCACAACTAGAGAGAAAGAGAGAGCGTTCTGGAGAGAAGCTCAAGAATGATCGAATACGACTAGAAGAAAATCGAAACCATTTATTCTCAACAGGTACCTTAAAAGAGGCCCAGTAATCGGATTTTGTCTACCCTCTCGATTTTTCTTGCATATTTCTCCTCGCTTTCTTGCGAATTTCGGTCTTATCAATTGTTCATATGCTTGATTGATTAATTTGTTGTCTGGGTTCCTGGTGATCGTTTGGGAAAAATTAGGTTTTTATGCTGTCTGGGTGTCGAGAAAAAGTGTAAAAGCAATTCGGATTCAGTTTCAGAAACGAGAGAGCACTATTATCTATTGAATTTATCCTAATAGATTGATTCTCAACTCCATTTTATCAGTTTATTGAGTTACTTTCCCTTCTGCGAGATTTTCTGGGTTTCCAAACGGGAGAGGTAATGCTGATTTAATGGCACTCACTATTGTCTATAGCCTTCAGAATATATGGCCTTTTTCGGTGTTCAAGTTGGATGATTTGGGTGTGTCAAATGGATTAGTTCGCAAGCTTTCAATACCCGAACACACCAAAAGTTTTGTTTTTGCAATTCGTGAACCAGACTCGCAATCTGTGATATACATACTCTCCGTTCAGAACTTATCCAAGAGATCTGTTCATGATATTGAGTGTCTTGTTAGGGAGTTAAAACCTGATGCTGTAGTTGCTCAGGTGGATGATTCCACTTTGACTGATACTGAATCCATAGATGATGAAGAAACTGTTCCCACTTCGTCTTTTGGAGTATTAAAACGATGTTTTATTGATAAGATAAGTAAGGAGAAGTATGAGAATGCTGCTGGAAACTTTGCATTGAGGGAGATATTCGGGACTGGTTTTCATGGGCACTACTTAGCTGCCAAGAGGGTGTCAAAAGAGGTCGGAGCCTCATTTTTGTTGCTTGAATCATCTTCTCTCAAAACATCTTCTTTGGATAACTACTTAGGCGATGTTGATGCAGTGAGCAAGCTCCAGGGTTTTGTCAGAAATTTGGTTCCTCAGAAAGTAGGTTCTGCTGTTGTGTCAAGTTCGAGGAGGTTTCTTCTTAATGACAATGTTGAGTCACACATGGTGAAGTTATTATCTTCACATATGGATATTCCAGCTTTGAAACTGAGCCCTTCAGGTTCTACTGATTCAAAGGAAATTCTCCCAATGAATGGTTTTGAGGCTCCACAATTTGCGCAGTCCATTTATCCTTTGCTTGTAGACCTGCATAATATTTTTGTGGACCTTCCATCAATTGGAAGGGCTTTAGCCTCTGCACAGAAGCTGCTAATAGACGTCAACAGAGGGGAAGTTGTGGATACTCGAACTATATCAGAAGTTTACACCTTTCAGATTGCGGTTGAGGGGTTGAGAATCGCTCTAAACAATGCAGGTCGTCTGCCCATTAACAAGATGATGAATCCCAAGTCAACTAAGACTGATTTCTCAGAGCTTCCAGTTGAGGAAAAATTGCATGCATTTCTTGCGCATGCCATTAAGGGCCAGACAGATAAATTCAAGACCATAGTAGCAGTTGTAGATGCCAGTAGTTTAGCTGGTCTTCGAAGGCAGTGGAATACTGTTGTTCCACCAGATGTTAGGGATATGGTTGGAGAGCTTGTAAAAGATTGCGATAGTGATGAGGAAATTCCTGCTGATAAGAAGGGATTATTCTCAAATAAACCTGTGGTGGCAGTTAGTGCCGGAGCAACAGCAGCATTGGGGGCTTCATCACTTTCAAAGGCTGTTCCAGCATCAACATTAATGAAGGTTGTATCATTGAAAGTTCCCGCTTCACTGAAACTTGTCCTGACTCAAACACAAAAGTCAATGACAATGGTTTTAAGCAAGACTCTTGGTCCCTCAAAAGTGTTAGCCCCAGGATTATCAAGCTCTGGAGCTAAAGGGACATCTGTATTTAAGGCAGCAGCTTCTGCAGAGAAAATAAGGACTGTAGCCCACAGCATTATCGCCTCTGCCCAGAAGACCAGCTTGTCGGCCATGAGAACAGCATTCTATGAAATAATGAGGAAACGGCGTGCAAAGCCGATTGGTATCCTACCTTGGGGAACATTTGGTTTAAGTGTTGCTACTTGTACAGGGTTGCTTGTGTATGGAGATGGGATTGAATGTGCTGCTGAATCTCTACCTTCAGCTCCATCAATTGCCAGTTTGGGCCGTGGGATTCAAAGTCTACGTGAGGCGAGCCAAGCAGTGAGTTGGGCAGATGGAGACAGGATACAGAAATCTATAGAATCCCTAATGCACAGATTGAAGAAAATCAAGATTCAGTAGGGCAATAATGTTTCTTGCCTTCTTTTGCGTATTGTTCATTGGGTTACACAAAGTGAGTGGTTTTACTATTATTATGTGTTTGATAATAGGGTAATAAATAGGGGTGTAATGTATTACTAGGGTAATTATTACCCACCTCTCCTCATGGGTAATCCTTACACCCAAAATAAATAGAAAATTGCCTAAAAAAAATTACTCGGGTAAATAATATACATGTATATGAAACTTGAGTATTAGTTTATCCAAGTAATTTTAATTACCCTTATAATGATTACACCCGTATCAAACACATTCTAAAAGTAAATGAATCTTTCATACATGTTGAGGTGGCGACCAGGTATATTTGGTTGCATCTTCATTTGTTCATTCATTTGAGTTCTGTTGTCTATTTAGTGCAACTTATTGTCAACTTTCTAGTCCCTGCAGGTATCCAATATATTGCTAGAAAACCTTCATAATAACAATTATTGCTGAATATCAATTTGAAGCCTTCTCATTTTTTATTTTTTTTTTACTATTTTCAAGATCTGCTTCCAACAGTAATACTTCATTTTGTTGATCCACAATTATTTTTCCCTGCTGTCAAAGGTCACATTTGTTGAGCCTTTACTCATTGCCTAATTCACCTTGTAAATATTATTTACTTTTCATGAATTCTAAGGCACCTACTGTTATGAAGTGTAATTTACCAACTGTTTTTTATGAATGAGAGGTAATTATTTCCATTTTTCATGAACATATGCCTTATGGCAATGTCCATAATATCAACACACACATTGTGAATAGCATCTAAAGTATATTTTCTTTGTTTACCTAATTTTATAAATGATGTTTTCTCTGCTGAAGGTATATTCATATACTCTCTATCTCTGTGTGTGGAATAGTTAAGCCTGGTCAACCAAATAAAACTACATTGTGTCTTTTATGTTCGGATTCATTCAGACTGATTTCACTTTCGAATTCTCGATTGCCAAACCTGATCAGAAGTATGATTTTGGTTGTGATTGAATCGACCTAAATTTTAATGGATGAAAATAACCTAATCTCATTTACATGGAGTCATTGAACAGAGCAATTTTTTCTGAAATTTTGAGTTGATGTAGACTTTGATTTTTCTGAGTTGAATTTAAGCTGTAAACACTTGACTAAACTATGACGAGGTTGACTGAGCCTCTCTGTAGTGATAGTCTATATAAGAAATCTTTATATATTCATAAAAAAATTCTGGTCTCAACCTCCATTAAATTTTTATAATTATGACTCTATTAAGTTATCAATATTTCTTGTTTTTTCTACTCTGTGTAGGTGTAATTACTCGAGAAAAAGAAAGAAATAATACTATAGCTTGTGTGCATCTAAGCTCTCGGAGAATTCAATAATCTAATCTGCTGTTGATTTCAATTAGGAAACATTGGACGTGATGTTGAATTTACGTCCAAATCACTTCACTTTTGTGCTAAAAAATGAGCCACCAACAGTCAAGCAAACATGTTTTCTCAATTCCACCTCCACAGCAGGTTGATTCTCAATACAGTCAACTGTTATCTGCAAAGATTATCCAGGAGCAGTTATTAGCTATGGTGGTCAAAAGAAACTCTAAGGCTTCTGCTTGGGGTAGGGGTTGGGAGAGGTTGGATTGGGTTAGGAGTTCATAAAAGTGAATCCTTACTTGGTTTAAGAGGGGCTGGGAGGGGTTGATAATATTTTTATGTGAGTGAACAACTTTCAATCTCTCATTTTTAGAGGTTGGGAAAATGAGTTTTGGGAAGGATTCATGAACCCCTCTCAATATCTTCAGATGTTTACGCTAAGCAAGGGTTCATAATCTCTCCCAACATCTCGCCCAAGGAGGGCCTTAATAATTTAAATTACTTTGTGCTTCGTAAACAGATACAAAACCTTGCCGTTGTTTGGTTGAGAGTGAGGCCAGCAATCCCAACATTGATTTGCTCAAGTCTTTTCTCATAGCTGAGGACTTTAGCCTAAGGATCAATCCAGCTAATAACATATTTTTCTTGAATTTGACACACAATCGTATTGTATCAAGAGAATCCAGACCAGTCAATACTTGTTGAACCAAGTCATCCAATGGAACTGGTTTACCAGGAAGAGCAAGGTTGTCAGCTAACATCTTGGCAGCCTTTAAATAAATCACCATGGATAGTCCACCTTTAGTCAACTTCTGAAACTCCAGCTGGTAAAATGTGATATTGGATTTGGTCTTAATCCTAAAGACAATGCGAATGGAATCTCGTAGTTCTTTGGAGGTCTCACACCTTATAACTTTAGCGGTCAAGTCAGTCTCCATTGAGTTGTAAAGCCAACCCAACAAGTGTTGATCTTGAGCAACCAAATCACCATACTGTTGGTTTTCAATCAGGGTATTGTCTTCATTTTTGTCATTGGATGAAGCAGTGATGAACTCTGGTGGACATTTCTTAGCACCAGTGATGAAAGCTTCCATCTTATTTCCAAGGATAACAAGTACAACAAAATTCTTCCTTAACATATAATTTCCATTCATGAGTCGAACAGAACAGAAAGACCCAAGTGGATGACTGGAAGATCCAAGAGCTCGGTGAAGACTAACTGAACCAGTACACCCCTCTCTGGTGGTGAGCTCAATAGAGGGGAGCTCTGAAGTTTTTCTCCAACAAGAACAAGTTGGGGCGTGAGGGAAAGATCATTGCTAACACTATCCATTCTTTGCCTCTGATACCAAGTGAAGAAAGAAGATGGACTAGATAGAAAGGAAGAAGAAGATGGACAAAAGTGACGGATAGTTCTCAGCAGTGTAAGTTCTCGCGGCTACAATGATTTATTCAGAATATATAGTATGAGTACAAGGGTGTAACCCTACATGTGGGACTGTCACATAGTGACACTTGTGTGATTAAATATTAGAAAAGCTAACTAACAATTAACTAGATAGAATCAAATGGACTAACTATCGCTAACAGGGCGTTAAGTTCCTTTACATTTGGAGAGAGGCAAATACGGTAGCTGATTATCTCGCTAAAAGTGATGTTGACTGAGACGAGTTGATGATTGCTTGGATTATTTAGTCTTGGTTGTTTGCTTTTTACAGCTGCTGCATTATGTTTCCCCTATTGAGACTTTGTGTCATGTATTTGTTCTTCTACTCTTTTGAGCCTTAATCTATGCATCTGATTTATAAATAAATAAAAAGATAGTAACTTCTCCATTTTTCTCAAATGCTAAGATATCACTCTGAGACATCGCCCTGACTTCTTTAGCAACATCTTGCACAGAACTTCTAAGCCGTTTTCCTAATGCACTAGAAGGAATTAGATGAAAGCATTAAAGGAAGCACAAAATAGGAACTCATAGTTATATCATTTTGACAAAAAAAAAATCAAAATAAAATAATCTACATCATTCCAAAATAAATAAATAAATAGCAACAATTTGCATACCTAAAGTCTGGCTCAACACTTAGAGAAGCATACTTTAAGATGTCATTGCAGGGGACAAGACATCTTACATTGAGTTCCTCAAGCGCACACTACAATGAATACAAGCATGTCTGCTCTTGTAAAATGTCAAGCTCATCCAACCGTTGTCCTTGAGGAGTCGCCTATCACATGAGGAGGAGTCGCCTATCAATTGTTGCCCTTCACATATTGCAAAATCAGTGTTTTGGTTTCTTAAGTTTAAAAAGAAATTAGATGAATTCATAAATAAAAAATTGGCAATCTTATATTTCTAAGAATGATATACATACAAATGTAAGGCAACATATATATATATATATATTTATATATATGTGTATCTATCTTCTTCATTAAGGACATTTTATTTATTTATTTAGATTTATATAAGTATATTTATTTTTAAGCTCTGAAATCGTAAAAATATTTGAGATTAAAGTTGATTAAACGATTCTAAAGTCTAAACCATAAAACTATAAAACTAAATCATTGGTTATGTGATAGTGTTTCGACTCCTTGATCGATGGCTCAGATTTTCAATGGTATCATGAACTTAGCCTTCGTTGGCTCTAGTTTCATTCAATCATGTTTGCAGGGAGTCTAATTCAGAGGCCGATTGTCTCTCAAAGAAGGGAGCTGTTAGAGATGATCTTATGGGTTACTTGGATTGGTTAAAAGTCTTGGGTGGCTGTAGGCTTTGGTCCCGTTCTCTTCTATTTTTGCTTAGCTTATGGTTTCTTTTTTAAGGCAACAACCTCTTCTTATCTATTTTTGTTCTTTTTTCCTTTGGCCCTTTTGGGCTTCTTTCTAATAAAACCAGTTTGCTTATAAAAAAGAAGAAGCACTGCTCCTGTCATATAGATACATTGATATGATTGCCTTTGGATAAAATAGTGTAATTATATCCCTTCCTTTCGGCACATTGATAATGATTTTACTACAGATCTTAGTTTAGAAATGTGTGGTTAGTATTGTTCATTGTTGCAATTTTAATAAAATTGCTGAGAATAATCTGAACCTCCCCTACTCTTTTTAATAATTCAAATGGTCCCACATAACGAGTACTTTATTTTCTCCGAACTCCAAATCTCATAACTCCTTTCGTTGGAGAGACATTCAAAAATACATGGTCTCCAACCTAAAATTCTAATGATCTAACTTTATTATCCGCGTAACTCTTTTGCCAGCTATGGGGCAATACTGAGTCGTTCTTTGATTAATTGTACCTTCTACACCATTTGTTGTACAATTTTTGGATCCAACATTTTTCGCTTTACTACCTCATCCCAATACAAAGGAGATCTACACTTCCAGACAAAGAGTGCTTCATATGGGGCCATTTGCATGCTAGACTGATAACTGTTGTTATAAGCAAACTCCACTAAGGGTAAATGCTCATTTCAAACACCCTTCACGTCAATGGCACAAGCCCACAACATGTCTTCTAAAATTTGAATAGTCCTCTTAGATTTTCGGTTTGTTTGTTGGTGGAATGTTGTACTGAAATTTAACTTTGTCCTCTTCCAAAATTGTGCTACAAATATAGAATCTCGATCCAAGAATATCAAAACTGGCACCCCGTGCAATCTTACGATTTCTTGTATGTATATTTTTGCCATTTTATCCAGAGAATACCCAATCTTCATGGCAAAAAAATGAGCTGACTTTGTGAGTCTATCTACGTCTAGAATAATAGTACAGACTCATGAAAAAAATTCAATATGACCATCATTTTCAATTCCAACTATAGAATGCAAATAAAACCAACGCATGGAGGATTTTTTTCTTTTACACTTCAAAGATACGGATCCAATGACAGGTACTCAAAAGAAATAAGTAAAATAATTAAATAAAAAATGACAGATATTAAATATAAGTAGTAGTATCATATATCACTTATAATTATACAGAAGTCAATGTCAAAAGAAGTCAAAGTTACTTTTTCACTCAATAGTTATACAAAAAAAATGTACTTACCATTCACACATATTTCAGATAACCATAGCAATCAATATGCAATCACATACACAATATAACAATATACGCTACAACTATACATGATGTTCATCATTCACATACAATTATGATCCTATAACTATCCATCCTAACTATGTTAGTGATTGTTTCCTCTGATACCACTAAATTTTCGTGCCCCAACCCCAAAGAATTGAGGCATGGCAACACCGCTCCCCTGTGGAAAACACCACAAAGACGCACGGCTAACAACACAACCCGCAATACCAATAATACCTCATCGATTAATTAAGTTCAAACTCAAATAAAATTAAATCATTCATGATTCTCTAGTTAGGCCACTTATTCAACCTCTACGACCAAGACATAATTCAACGAGAAATAAAATAAAAATTCTCATATATAACTAGGTGACGTCAATCTCCCATCCCATGCACCCGATGCTCAAGCCTCATCATATGAAAGAAAATAATTAACACAAATATTAGCTACAAGCCCGTAAGTAGCCAAACCAAAATCTAATAAATAACGCAAAACTTGAAACACAAATAACAAGTAACAACGCTCCATGCTGCTTTGCAAAAATTCTTATAACCAATACACAACATGTCAATACCGCTTCAAAACAATGTACTCATATTAACACTTGAGGAGGGCAGACAATAGATCATCGAAAATTTGGCTTTCCTTGTTGGTGGCAAAGTACCCCAACATTTCATCCTTTTCTAGACCCAAGTACTGGCCCATAAATTCTTCATCGGACACTTCTGTGAGCCCGGTCTCTTTAATATAGCGAGCATGAAAGTTACCGTAGTTCAACATGATAGAATTATGATCCATCTCAAAATAGTGTTCTGTGTTTTGATTATAATTAAGAAGTGTGTATTTATCTTATGGGAGATCATGTATTTATAGGAGACAATTGAAAAAAATGAGTCGCGGACTCCCTTCCATCTTTCAAATTTCCTCTATATCCTTCTCCAAACTCCTATCAATGACATGGGCCATTTATGATATTGAATTATTGACAGAGTGTAATTAATAGGAAGAGTAGCCTGCCTGCTCGAGTCTCAAATAGGACCTAATGGCCATTTATGATATTGAATTATTTGACCAAATGTATTCAAATATGTACAAATATTGGCGTCACTTGATTTTAGGAGGGATGTGATTTTGGGTAAACCTCTAGTTTGCTTGAGCTAATTCATTTTAATTTATCAAATAATAAAAAAGCTAATGTAAGTCATTAAAATACAATTTATAGATTATGAAAAATCTAATTTCTCATTTGTTGCAAAATCATATGGGAGTTGTAGGTACATATAGAGTTAATGGAGAGAGTGATTGATCGAAAGAAAGTGACTTCGACGTGGCCTATGAATACAAATCTATCGATCCTTGTAGAATGTCAAGCTCATTCAACTATTGCTCTTGAGAAGTCACGGTCGGTCGTTTTAATCTCTTGGACTTTGACCTAGCCTTGGAATACAAGTTTGCCTATTCTTGCAAAACGTCAATCTCATCTAACTATTGCCCTTGAGGAGTCACCTATCACATGATGAGGAGTCAAGATGTAGAGCCCTGCATCGAAGGATTGTTGTGTTCAAGTGTAGTTTATAAGTAAAGAAAACCTAACATTAGAATAATCAATTTTCTGTGTTGCTCTTGGGCGAGGGCGTTTAGCCCCTCTGTATGGATGTGGAGGCGTCCTTGCTGCATTAGTTGGTATCAGAGCGAGATTGTGCTTGGGGTGCGGTGCTGCACGAGGACGTGTAGTTGCAAATAGAGGGGAATGATGCAGAGTCTCACATCAGACAATTATGGTGTTCAAGCGTAGTTTATAAAGAGCTCAAACCAAACATTAGAATAACTAATTTTTTAATGACTAGGCTTGGACTTGTGTTGTTCTTGGACGCTGGTGCTTAGCCCTTTTGTATGGTGCTTAGCCCTTTTGTATGGCTGTGGAGGCGTTCACACTGGATCAGTTGGTATCAGAGCGAATTTGTGCTTGGGGTGCGATACTGCACAAAGACGTGCAGTTGTAAAGAGGGGAATGATGAAGAGTCCCACATCAAAAGATTGTGGTATTCAAGTGCATCATATAAAAAGAGGCGTCCTGCTACATCAGTTGATATCATAGCGAGATTGTGCTTAGGGTGTGGTGTTGCACGAGGACTCGCAGTTGCAAAAAAGATGAATGATGCAGAGTCCTACATCGGAGGATGGTGGTGTTCAAGTGTAATTTATATATATTATTCAGTAAGGACATTTTTTATTTAGTTTTACATAAGTACATTTATGAGTTAAAATCAGATCAAGAGTCTCGTTCATTTGTGTTTCCTAAAGAGAACAAATTCGTTAAACCCTAACAGGCTCTTGTATCGAATTTTCATATTGTAACCTAAACAATAAATGTTAAATCTTAAATGAAACAAATTCACTTAATTCTAACAGACTCGTGTATCAAATTCTCATGATGTAATTTAAACAATAAATGTTAAAGCCCTCAAAGAGAACATATTCACTAAACCCTGACGGGCTCATGCATGCTCAACATATTTGGTTTTCATATACAATAATTGAATAATTTTTCATATTTTAAAGGGTACTTATGTAATTTAACCAATAAAAATTAACTTAATTACAAAAAATATAAAACCTAAATTTAATTACAAATAAATTTAAATGAGTGACTTTACAATTAATAAGTCTCATAAAATATAACCAAGTACAATTTTGCGTTACAATTACCCGACCCATAAGTAGTGGGCTGACGGACAACTTGAATCTTGCAGAAATAATAATTGACGTTACTTGTCATACTGCAAGCACACACCCTTAATCTTAGGTTTTTTAGAGCTAAGATATGCGGCCACAGATTATAGATCAAGCACAGGCAAACGAAAGTGACGGGATGGGGGTTTTGCAAAGGCAGATCAAACGAGCCCAAGAGTGGTAGAGATTACACAAGAGTAGAGAGAGAATTCGTGAGGCCAGACTAGAGAGAGAAGTTGAGACTTGAAAAGACGGTTCAATTTGTGAAGATTTAAAGCGGAACAAGGGTATTTATAGCATGATTCATCAACTAGAAGTCTTGGAACGGTCGGATTTAAGAGGCAACAATCAGATCAGGCAGAGAGCCGAAGTGCAAAACTGCAAAAAAAAGCGTAGAAGAGGTAGGGCCTAGGCCCTCGAAACCTACAAACAACATCAGGCAGTAGACAGCTTAAAATTACAGTTTAACTGACAGCATGCATCAAATAATCAAACAGTTTTAAACTGTCACACATTTGAAAAATCATATATAGTTTTTCTCGAAAAAATGAATCAAACACCCACAACACATTTGAAACAACATATATGTCAACATTTGAAACACCCACAACACATTTGAAACAACATATATGTCAACATTTGAAACAGCATAAAGCTACAAGTATACATGCCAAATTATATGCTAGATGCAAAATTGTTTGCCAAACACTAATAACATGTGTGCATCTAAGCTCTGGAAGAATCCAATAATTCAATCTGCTATTGATTTCCATTAGCAAACCGAGGACGTAATAGTCCGACTTAAATTTACGCCAATTCAAATGGACTCAAATCACTTCACTTTTGTAATCACTTTACTTTTGTGCTAAAAAATGAGTCGCCAACACTCAAGAAAATATGTTTTCTCAATTCTACCTCCACGGCAGGTTGATTCTCAATACAATCAACTGTTATCTGAAAAGATAATACATCCAGAAACAGTTATTAGCAATGGTGGTCAAAAGAAACTCGTAATAATTGAAACGACTTTGTGCTTAGTAAACAGAGACAAACCTTGCCATTCCCCCGTTGGAATTCTGATTTCAAAAAAGAATGATCTCTTGATAGCAAGTACATTTCTAGACCGTGCGCATATCTTTTCTCTCCTGCAACCACATTTAAAGATGATTTATGAGTGAAAAATTGTTCCCGTGTGTGTCGATTGTGTGTGTGCGCGCGAGCGAGAAAGAGAGAGAACTACCTGCATATAAAGCTACGATTGCTTCTGAATTGAAAACAAGCGTCGGCCTTGCCAAAGTTATGGTGAATGATAAGTTATAAATTCCATGGTAACTTTCTTCACCGAGGATGACCTATAATTTGCATATCCACAGTATACAAATCTCGTTAAGAAATAAAAATGTCCATGAAACTTACTTAATTTCTATAAAAAAAAAAGAGAGAATTTATTCAAGCTACTGCAATGTATTTACATTTATCAAGATCAATTCCATTTAAAACTCCTTAAATCTATATATGATTGGAACAATGTGATTCAGGCATTCAGCGATCTAGAGCTAAAACCAAAGCATTAAGCTCTTATATTTTCATACTTGGAATCATTTGAACTTCTGACTATGTGTATTCACTTCCACAAATGGTCGCTGTGTATGATATTTTGTTTGATGATTGATAAATAAATAAATCTAACAATAGAGCATACCAAATAAACCATAATTTCCCTTTTAAAAGAAACAAATTTGGAAGTTGTTAGTGACAGCAGAATTTATTTCAAGTAGGGTGAAGGATCACTAGTAACCGTTTGATTTCAACAAAGATAGGTGCACTGAAATAATTTCCGGTCAATTCTATTCATTAATTACTGGCATTGATCAGAATCACCACCACCCACCCCAACAAAAAATGTTCAACCACAAAAAGTGAAAGCCTTTAATCAGCATAGAAACTTTTCACATGCAATTGATACTTAAATCATATGACCACAATAACTAGTGCAGACAACCTCAAAGCAGATACAGCAAAAAAGACATCTGTGTCCCAAAGATGATCTAAAATAGCATGCAGATTTGGGAAAATTGCTAAGAGTCTAATAATCGATAATGGAAATCTTAAATTTGGTGTATATCAGCACAACTTACAGCATGTGGCGGCATTTTGGCATAAGGAAGCAATGGAGACCCAATGGCATCCCTAATGTAGAGTTCCTACAAATAAGATGGACAATTCAGTTGTGAAACACCTCAAAGTAATTGGGGGGGAAATAATGCAACATATAATAGAAATGGATTTTGCAACAATCTACAAAGGAACTTGTGGACAGGATTACCTCTGACTTCAACACTTGTTCAATGCTTGATTTCCCTTCATCAAGAGAATTAAAGTACACCTCAACCGTATCAGTAGGCTCAAGGGCGATCTTTTTCCGCAATTTCTGAATTCTATTAACCACCTGAAGTACAGGATATTAACAGTCCAATGCAGCAGATGTTGAAACAATATTCAAAGAACTTCTCCAAATCAAAATCATTATAAAGCGAATGCCATTGTAAGACGAGTTCCACCATTGTTAACAAAAGCAAGATGCTATTTGTTATGTAGAGTATGATTGCAGCATCATGATAAGCAGCATACCTCACGAGCCACACCAGCTGCGAACAAAGACTCATCTGGTCGTAAATCCAAAATCACCAACACATCACCTGAACAAAAGGCACCATAATCATACAGTATCTCTACTATCTAAAAAATTATGTCATACAATAAATGCAACAGTACTCCCCACCATCGCCATTAGCATCCATCTCCTTCTCCGTCACACCATCAGGCCGCTTGAACTCTCTTACCACCTAGAAGCCCAAAAGTACATGAAAAAGAGCAATTAGCATAATCTCCGGAAAAAGAAGTTAAGATCCTTACCAATGACAACCAGAATGGATATTACCCTTACGAAAAATCAATTACATAGGAGTGTGTTTCTGACATCAAATCAATTTTGAATTTGATAAATGTATTGTTTGTGAGGTATGTGTTCTTGTATGTCCTATAGATTACTTGTTGATTGGCAATTCGTAACGAGTATTTGAAAGAAACGTTGCTTAATTATGGTATTAATTTTGGAGTTTTTATATAGTAGTCTATCAGGGTTATTATCTATTTTAGAAAATACATATGGACAGGATTGTTATAAACCATTAGTGCATATACACTCAACCACCAGAAACATAGACTAATATAAGCCTTAGCACAAAGATTTAGTCATTTATCATCATCATGTAAGAAAATAATTCTGGAGAAGCCACTTAAGCATTATGCACAAAATTCTATTCAAGATCATTCGTAATCATCTAATACTGTTCAATTTTAGTTGAAATAATTTGCTTTCCTAATCAAATGCTTCTATTTACTTTAAGTGCCCTTCCACTTTAGAAATCTAGGAGCGTTTTAATGACTAATCAAGCAAGGGAGACCAACCACCTCATCTAGTCTTGTACTCAGGCTCCATATATGATGAGAGATTTCTTTAATAGTTTTTTTGAGTATTAAGATTGTTTGGAAGGACCAGAAGTATCATCGCAAATTTCGATGTGAAAACTTCAAAGCCTGCTTTCCAACATTAATATCATTGTAACAGCAGTACTCAATGCTGTCAGAGCTATTTATCAGCTTATAGTTCATTTTTAATTTTCCTGACCATCATTTACAACAAATTAGATGATCCCAACTGAGCATGTAAAGAACAAAAGTTCATATCACATACCAATCATATGGACATAACGATCAAACTATCAACCAAGCAAAGCCAGATCATGCACCTTAATATCAGTAAGCATTAGACAGTGGGTAGCAATAGTAACTTCTCCATCTTTCTCAAATGCTAAGATGTCACCCTGAGACATCGCCTTGACTTCCTTGGCGACAGCTCCCATAGACTTTCCAAGCCGTTTTCCTAATGTACTAGAAGGAATTGAATGGAGCATTAAAGAAAGCACAAAATAGGAACTCATAGATATTTCATTTTGCTAAAAAATAGTAATCTACATCATTCCAGAATAAAATAAATAAATAACAACAATCTGCATACCTAAAATCTGGCTCAGCTCGTAGAGAAGCATACTTCAAGGTATCATTGCAGGGGACAAGACATCTTACATTGAGTTCCTCAAGCACATACTACAATCAACATATATAAATAAAACTACAGCAGGAAGAGAGTAGTAAATCTATAGCAACAAAAGTATGAAGTTTTGCAATAGAACTCCAATGGCCCCATCACTAGCGGCCGGAAAATATTTAGAAGCAAAAACGAAAAAGAGAACATAAATAAAAATAAAAAAACATGAAAGCCTAGGGGAGAATTGGCATTTGCCAAAATCAGAGTTGACAATATCCATGATAGGAAAAGACACTAAAAACCACAAGAATGTTTGAATATGTTTGTAAAACTTAGTAGACTCCAGAAGAAACTAAACTCAATAAACAGTATCAAGAAATTTGATTGGGAAAATATATATATATACTACCATGAAACAACAACTACACACAAACATGCCAAATTAAAGGCAAACCTCTCTCAGCTTTCCAGCTATATCATCAAGAAAGTCCGTGTCGGGGTGAACCACTATCATCTCCCTGCAATTCCTCATGGGGAAAACAGAAATAAGGAGATAAAACCACGGAGAAGAAAAAATAATTATATAGGCATCAGCACATTAGTCATAGAATAACTACGCAACAAAATGACAGCTGTAGGCAGACCTGAGAGGTGATTTAAGAGGCTTGTTGTGACGTTCACGAATATTGCGGGCAAGATCAATTATGGTCGTCATGCTTGCAACACTTCGTTCAATGCGGTCATCCCTCTGAAATACAATAAAAATTTAATCAAACCTTATACCACTGAAGTTGCAATAATAGAGTTCCAACAACCCAAAAAGGAAAAAAAAAAACAAATAAGTAAACACAAAGCACATTTGATAGTGAATTTTTCTTAGACCCCTACTGGCACAACTATTCAATCACAAAAATGCCAAAATCTGAACAATCCAGGAATTGTTTGCTGCAAACAACTCCAAATACAATATATTTACAAAGTTCCATAGAAAAAATGGTGGACTGATTATGATACATATATAAATTTAACCACACAAATTAATTTGATAAAATGTAGATTTCCCACATGTAGAATCCAAGCAATGGATGAATAGTGAAGAATAATTCACTGCTTGGACTCAAGTTGATTTTCTCGTGTGGATTCATGTAACCGACCACAGTTTATTGGGATAAAGGCGATGATGATGGCAGTGGTGAGGATGATGTCGATTTCCCAAACTCATCCAAAAAAATCAAATTCATTAAAAGAAACAGAAAGCACAATTCAGACAAATTTGTAGCCCATAAATCAACTGATCCAAAAGACTTATAATACTTCCACAAGCACCTTTCAATTGATGAAAATATTAATGATCCAACCCATTTAGAATCTGATGATACCTTTCCCTCTTCTTGGGGGAAGCTACAGTAGTGAACACTTTCCTCTAACCCATTGCATGCTTTTCGCAAATTCTGATACAAAGCTTCAGTGAAGAATGGAGTAAATGGTGCCATCACCTTGCATGACGTCAGAAGCACCTAATGAACAATGATAAAAGTCACCAACAAGATTGAAACGATACTGAGGTAAAGACCTTGTATTTGGAAATATACAGGCATGTATTTTATAGTTTTTAAATATTCTACCACTATAGAACTTCCACAAAGTCTTTATATGTCATGATTCACGAACACAACAGAGTAGCTGTCAACATACATTGTAAAGAGTTGAGAGAGCAGTCCGGCAGTCATCTTCACCAGTACGGCCTTTAAGTCTCTTCCGGTTGAAGCGCACATATATATTTGTAAGGTTATCAAGAAACTTCAAGAGGTACGGAATAACCTAAATTGTGTGAGCAGAGGTGCACAGTAATTAGTCCACCGCATCAATCAAATGGCACAAATGCAACAGTAAAATCTTATTCCCAACAATGGTGAACTGCTCTCAACTATTGGTCTTACTATTACCAATTTACCTTCACTGCCATGTTCAACAGTAACGTAAGTGCTTTACAACCAGTTATAGTTTGGAAAAGATTAAGGCATACTTTTATTATTTCTTTAATATGCTGGATAATTTGGAGTAACACCCAAGATCTTTGAATTGCAAAATTATGATTTTTTTTTTGTCATTTACTATCGTTAATTTGGAGTTAATAGTTAACACCACAACTGATATTAGTTGACTATAATGTCAACGAAACTGGAAAGAAATTAAATCACATAAAAAATAGATAGTTCTTTGCCACATGCAAGAATACTTGGCTCTAATATGCTTTAGAAATCCTTGTCCTATATTCTATGATAGAGTATGTTCAACCAAGTACACGCAGCAATTAAAGCAAGATTTTATAGGTACTGTAATTTCGATTGTTCTCATCCAGATGAACTTGCCTTTCAGGTATCATAATTTTTTCCCATGGGCAGAGTCAAAAATATCTTATTACAAAAGGTAATTGATTTTCACAAGTATTGGACAAAATTATTTTGGACAGGCTTGGAATTTGACCAGTAAGTTGGTAATACCATACTGAATGAAATGAAATGAGCAACAAAAACAGTAACTGAAGCAAAAAAGAAGGGTGCTTCACGCATTTTACAGCTCATAAAGCCTTCAGAATGGTACTTGAGAAAATAGTCGGCTACACAGCCAAATACTGTTAGTGATTTAATCCCACGTTTCTATTATAAGGGCATCGTTCTAGGTAGTGTCTATTCATAAGCATTTCTCTTTTGGTGTTCAATTGTATCCCTTCTCCAGGGCAATGCCCGATAACAAGCCTGGGTTTACATTAGGAAAGCCCTTTACAAGTTTTACAACCTGAAACATAAGATTATCGACTTTTCCTTACGAGTTGTAAATAAATTTTCATGATTGCATTCCCTCCCTTCAAGATAATTTATGTGGGAAAGTGCTATTGTCTCACTCCAGCTCATGTTGTGTATTCGATCTCGTTGTCGTCAATTTTACAAAAGAGCAATCTTCTTTGAACTCTCTCTTACATGATCTCTAAGATCATAGGATCCATATTCTCTATTCATCGAACAGCTCTAATGCTAGATGTAAAATGCCCAATATCTCACAACAATAAAAACTATAAATTCCCAAAGTCAACTTGATCGCAACACCACAATAAAACTATTATAATTTATAACACAAATCCTAGAAGAATTTGTTGTTTTTCTTTTCACTTTGATGAAGAGTCTTTTGCTTTTCCTGTTTGGGAAGGTCATTATTTTTCTAGTATTCTCTAGTTTTATCTAAAGGTATATCTAATCCAGAAAGAGGAAAAAAGAGAGGATGAAAACTTTTATTGTCCTTCTGATAACTATAAGAAGTTTAATTGGATGAGAAACAGAGCTAGAACCAGGTACACAGAACGAGTCTAAAAACAAGCAAAACAAAAGTAAATCAACTCATTTACAGCATCTCCATGAAAAAATATTAAATGCAACAAAGATATTTATAGAAGACTACCGTGTAAAGTCGATAAGCATCCATTTCTTGGCGCACAAAATGAACAAGGCTCCGAGTAGCCGAGTTAATCCACTGGTCAAGCACATTAGATGATTTTTGAAGAGAGGCTAAATCAATGGGAACAAAGGGTGTAAGCCCCTCAATTTCAAGTCGCTTGGCATTTTGAACAAGGAATCTATATGCATTATACCATGGAAGGAAAACATCTTTGACCTGAATATAAGAAATCCCATGAGAATTAGAAAAAAGTGGGCCATCATTTGTAAGAAAAGGTCTAATGCCTATTCTAAATTAAAACTGCATGAAAGATGGAAATCACGACTGCAAAACACAAACAGGAGATTTGACGGACAATACTTACAACAGCAAACACTCCTTCCTTTTTGAAACGTAACGTTTCCGCACGCACAACGGGAGAATTTATAAGGTATAACCGTAAAGCGTCCTTCATAACAAAGTAAGATGCAGGACAAAATATTTGTTAGAAACAAAATTCTTAAATGCTGTCAAAACTCCAAGAAAAAAAATCAGATAAACTAGAATTAGAAATGACCAGTGCAAAACGATATAAATGAACTTTCTTTTATATATTTTATATGGAAAGCCCAAATGAACTTGATGGAAAGGAATAAATAGAATGGATAATTGAATGATGCACATCAAGGAACTTACAGCCCCATAATCATTAATGACTTCCATTGGTGAAGGATAGTTTTTCAGGCTTTTACTCATCTTTTTTCCATCCTCTGCAAGGACAAGTCCATTGCAAATTAGATTCCGGAATGCAGGTTTCCCAAATAGAGCTGTAGACAACACCATAAGCGTATAGAACCTGCAGCGAAACACAAAAGAAGATGCCTTTCAGCCTTGGCTGATTGCGAAGGACCAAACAGGAATAGCAAATTTAAGGGCCTTTTCGGTATCTTGTTTTCCATGCATTTTCTGTTTTCATTTTTCAGAAAACAGAAAACAACCCCGAAAACACATTTGGTTGCCCATTTTAAAAAATATGGAAACAAAGAAAACATAAAACAAGACAAACGGATCTAAATCTTCATAAGCAGTTGATCGCTTTGTCATAAATATTTACTTCATCATCATCATCATCATCATCAAAGCCTTTGTCCAAAACAATTTTGGGTCACAAATCAAGAAGAAACTGTTTGGACTCCACAACATGGATTTTCTTTCGCCATTTGATCCTATGCAGAGTTCTACTCATCACTAATCCTATAGAGCACATATCCATCCATGTTTTTTTGTGAATAAAATACTCAATCAGATGCACAAAATCCTGATCAAAGCACTCCCGGGAAATTAGCAAAAATACTCAACTTTACAAAAAATGAATTCGAAAAATAATATGGAACAACTATTTGTCCTATTATGGAATAGTCACGTGTAATATAACTCTAGATAAACATGACAGTAACTATATCCTGTATTATGTCACCGGTATCAGCAAGGAAATTATAGACATAATAGTAGCAATTAAGAAACATACATACTATTCCGTAAACCACAGGAACAATAGATTTTGATGAAGATGCAATCTAACATATGGATATATTGGAAGTAATATCTTTGAGGACTATGAACCCACCATCCACGAGTTTGATCTAAACCCTCTGCGACAAAATGTCCAGGAAAATTTTCTTGAAAAAGTTCAATGTTCTCGAACGGATAATGGATATAAGCATACGGCATTGACCCACTTTCAAACCAGCAATCAAATACCTGTAGATTAACAAAAGTTGACATCAAATTGTGCACTGAATCTAAGGTGTCTAGCAAGTGAGTGATGAAAGTGGTAAAAACAACAATGCAAAAGTAGCATACAAACTGCAACCAAAGATAAATAGAAGTTACATGATAGTAATTATTCCCTAATCAATAAAAAGGTCATGAGCATAGAAACAACGTAATGAAAGTATGATGTTGAATGAGAACCAACAAAGGGGTTATTACTATTGTTACTACCCTTTTTCAACTTTTTTTGTTCCAATTTTGTTTTGAAACATATAGTATGTCCAAAATTTTAGCTTAGTAAAATATAAATTTAGTGACTACAATCAATAACTAAATTACTTTTAGGCAAGATCCTACGGAGAATATTCCTCCAATGTATACAAACTCGTAATTTTTAATGAGACTTTTATGCAACATGACAGGTGTTACAAAACAAAAGAGAAGGGGTGACTAGTAAAGTGTGTATTTCTGTGTGTCTGTAACACAGCACCTACACATCATTTTATTAAGTGTAATGGTTACATAGACTTGACTCTAAGCACACACATAATAACAGATACACATATATGTAATATAATAACACCCCCCCTCAAACTGGAGCATAGATATCACGCATTCCCAGTTTGTTACAAATATGACGAGCACGAGACCCATATAATGGTTTAGTAAGAACATCAGCCAATTGTTCACTAGAACGAACAGAACCAAACTTAAGGATTTGTCTTCGATAAGCATGACGAATAAAATGACAGTCGATCTCAATATGTTTGGTTCTCTCATGATACACAGGATTCGTAGCAATATAAACAGCTGATCGATTATCACACCACAATTCAGTTGGTCCATCAAGTGATTCACCCAATTCAGTTAATAACTGTCGAAGCCACATAATCTCCATAGCTGCCAGGGCCATGGCCCAGTATTCTGCTTCTGCACTAGAGCGAGCAACCACATCTTGTTTCTTACTCTTCCAAGCAATTATGTTACCTCCCAGAAATAGGGCAACTCCAGAGGTAGATCGACGATCCGTAGGATTGTCGGCCCAATCAGCATCAGAATAAGCTTCTATGGAGAAGTGCCCGTGATCACTGAACTCGATGCCTTTGCCCGGACTAGACTGTAAATAGCGAAGAATACGAACAACAGCATTCCAATGGGAAGTGCATGGGCTAGCCATAAATTGACTCACCACACTGACAGGGAAAGCAATATCAAGGCAAGTCATCGTAGTCAAGTAATTAAGTTTCCCCACAGTACGATGATATCTATCAGGATTTGGAAATAATGGACCATCATCTTGAGTTAACTTCACACTGGGATCCATGGGAGATTCAGCTCCCTTGGCTTGAAAAAGACATGCATCTTGTAACAAATCCAAAACATATTTTCGCTGAGAAATGAATATGCCTTTCTTACACCGGGCAACTTCAATTCCCAAAAAATATTTCAAGGTGCCCAAGTCTTTAGTCTGGAATTTTGACTGAAGAAATTGTTTGAGGGCAGATATACCATTAGCATCATCACCAGTGATAACAATATCATCAACATATACGACCAACAGGATACAACCGGCAGTCGTACGTCGATGAAATACTGTGTGATCCTTCTCAGACTGTTGCATACCAAATGTCATCACTACGGTACTGAATCTTCCAAACCAAGCTCGTGGAGACTGTTTAAGACCATATAGAGACCTGCGTAACCGACATACCTTGCCAGACCCCCCCTGAGCGACAAAGCCAGGAGGTTGCTCCATGTATACTTCTTCATCTAAATCACCATGAAGAAAGGCATTCTTGATATCAAGCTGATACAGAGGCCAGTGGCGGGTTACTGCCAATGAGAGGAAGAGACGGACAGAGGCCAGAGAAAGTTTCGAAATAATCAAGATCATAAGTTTGTGCATAACCTTTAGCAACAAGACGAGCCTTCAAACGGGCCAAAGTACCATCAGGATGCAATTTCACAGTATACACCCAATTGCCGTTTTGGAAGGAGGTAGAGACACCAAGTCCCAGGTATGGTTGTGCTCAAGAGCAGACATTTCCTCCTTCATAGCATGACACCATTCAGGATGAGCAAGAGCGTCAGAAATTGTTCGTGGAAGAGCATGAGTATCAAGAGTAGAAGCAGAGACTTGCAGAGACGCAGAGAGTCCATGGAAAGAGGTTGCATAGAGCGGATGATCCCTCAAAGAACGATAAGGACGACGACGAGCAATAGGAGTTTCTGAGGAGGGTAGAGCACTTACCGGATCAGAGGACGAGGAAACTGGAGCAGAAGAGTCCACTGGCAAAGGAATTATTGTTTGTGGAGAAGCGTCCATAGGAACTGCAGACAGGTTAGTAGTAACATGATATACTAAAAAATCATCATCACGAGAAACCATCTCAGGAGAAGAGACACTAGAAAAGTTATTAGGAAAAGAATGGAAAGGAGTAGACTCTTCGAAAGAAACATTAGAAGAAACAAGGAAGCGATGTAACTCCGGAGAGAAACAACGGTAACCTTTTTGAGTTTTAGAATAACCAAGGAAGATACAACGTAATGTACGAGCATCCAATTTAGTTCTGTGAGGACAAACATCACGAACATAAGCGGTACACCCAAAAACACGTAAAGGTAGAGGAAAGGGAATGTGATGAGGAACCAATACAGATAGAGGAATCTTACCATCAAGAACAGAAGAGGGTAAACGATTGATGAGATAGCATACAGTTAACAAAGCCTCATCCAAAAGGATTTAGGAACTTGCATTTGAAACAATAAAGCACGAGCAGTATCTAAGAGATGGAGATGTTTGCGCTCGGTCACACCATTCTGTTGAGGTGTATAGGAACATGAAGTTTGATGGACAATGCCCTATTGACGGAGATAATCTAGCATAGATTGATAAATGTATTCACCACCATTATCACTACGAAGCACCTGAACAGTAGTATGAAACTGATTTTGAACTTCCAACACAAACGTCTGAAAGAGAGATAATAACTCAGAACGAGAGCGCATTAAATAAACATAAGTAACATGAGAAAAATCATCAATAAATGTGCCATAATAGCGAAAGCCTAAAAAAGAAGGAACAGGACATGGACCCTAAATATCAGAATGGACTAATGCAAAAGAAGCAGAAGCTCGAATATTTAATCGAGTAGGATACTTAACACGAGTGTTTTTAGCAAAATGACAAGACTCACACGACAATTTATTAAGAGATCGAAACATAGGAAACAAACGTTGTAAAGTAGTTAAAGATGGATGTCCCAATCGGGAATGGATAGTCAATTGAAGCGTGTCCACAGCAGCACACGAAACAAGAGAACACTTATCCAACACATATAATCCATTTGCCAAATGACCTCTACTGATAGTCCTCCTCGTCGTAAGATCCTGAAAGACACAATGAGTAGGAAAGAAAGTTACTGAACAATTCAAATCTTTAGTAACATGACCAATAGATAATAAATTGAAAGGATTGTGTGGGGTATGAAGAACATCACGAAGGGTGCACGACGAAGATAAATGAGCAGAGCCACAACCAAGCACTGTTACTTTAGAACCATTGGCAACAGTAATCCCAGTATGATCAGAAGTCACTAAATAATCGAAGAGTATACCTGAAGAGTGAGTCAAATGATGGGTTGATCCGGAGTCAAGGACCCAGGTATTGCTGGTGGCTAGACAAGCAGTGGAATTACCTGCAACAGGTGGATCAAAGGAAGACCCAACTTGGTTCTGAGTATACCGAGCAAATTCTGTATCTGTCATTTCCACAATGTGGAGCCCAGAAGAAGAGCTAGACTCAGATACTGCAACATTTGCAACTGGTTTACCATATAATTTCCAGCACTGAGGGCGGATATGGCCAATTTCACCACAATAGTGACAAGTGCGTGACTCACGGTCACCAATACTGCGACCGCGACCGCGACCACGGCTGCGACCACCGCCACGAAAGGTGATTAAAGCATAATGATCATCACCGAGTGGATGAACAGGAAGAGAATCTGTACGTCGCATTAAACGACTCAAGCGGCGAAAAGTGTCAGATAAGGTTGGAATCTCCTGGCCTGATAAAATCTGAGAGCCTGCACTCTCCAACTCAGAATTCAGACTTGCAAAGAAGCATAGTACAACAATCTGCATGCACTGCTCATTAAATTTGCTTACACTGCTGGTAAATGGAAACAGACGAGCAAATTCATCTGCCAAGCTCTTGAAAGTAGCAAAATGTTTCTGTAGATTTTTATCGCCTTGCTTTGATCGGAATAGACCACTCATCACATCATATAACCGAGATAAATCTTGAGAAGAGGAGTAAGTATCTTCAAGTGCATTCCACAATTCTTTCACCATATCTGCACTAGTAAACAACATCTTCACTGATCGATCCATAGAATTCATAAGTTGACTGAAAATTCTTGCATCACGCATCACCCAAAATTTAAAATCTGCATCAGTGATTGATGGAGGATCATCATATAAATGACCATCTAATCCCATGCCCTCAAGGGCTTTCAAGACATTTTTCCTCCATAGGGGATAAGCAGTAATGCCATCCAATTTCTCATCAACCGATCAAATAGATGAGGTGAACACCTCAGTACGTTGACCACCCATGGGGGTTTGAACTTCAGTACTACCACCAGATACAGGAGGCTCAGACATATGCTAGAGTCACAAACACTAATACAGATGTATATGAAATGAAGAAACAGAGTCACCAACACCCAAGCTAGTAACACAGATCCAGGCTACAACCATAAATCACCAGAACCGGTCTCACAGACCGGACCAAGACTAAAAGGAAATCTCGCTGCATGATCGGAAACACCCTCTATGAAGGGAAACATAGATCGGACCTGACAGTATCGATTGGAAACAACCCAGAAAGAAGCTCAGACAGATCGGAAGGCCCAGAAGAAAGACGATCGGAAAAACCAGAGAATCGAAAAAATAGAGAACATCGAAACACAGATCAAACCCTACAGTACTGATCGGAAAGAAACAGAGAGAAGCCCAAACAGATCGGAAAGCCCAAAAAACCGATCGGAAAAACCAGAGGACATCGAAATACAGATTGAACCTTGTAGAACTGATCGAAAGAAACAGAAAGAACCCCAGACAGATTGGAAACGAACCCAGAAGGACCCCAGGGAACTCAAAGACAGAGGAGAAGCTTCAAACACGATTGAGTGACCCACGAACTCCCAGATAGTCAGAATCACGACTGGCAGACATGACCGGAACTTACACCATCGCCGGCGGTCGTCAAAACCAACGAGGTGAGAATTATAACAGAGGGAAGCAAACGAAAGGTAGGAAGAAAGACAGAGGGAGAGATAGAACGAAAATTCAGGGGAAGCAGCAGAAGTTACGAGAGACAGGTGAAGGTGGGAACAGAGTGACAGCAGTGGGCAGCCCTCACGGCTCCGATACCATGTTACAAAACAAAAGAGAAGGGGTGACTAGTAAAGTGTGTATTTCTATGTGTCTGTAACACAGCACCTACACATCATTTTATTAAGTGTAATGGTTACATAGACTTGACTCTAAGCACACACACATAATAACAGATACACATATATGTAATATAATAACAACAGGAATACCCATTAAAATAAAAGTTACTTTTTCAAATGCAACACAGGTTTATAAAAAATTATGTCCAGGAAAGGTGCCTCAACCTTGGCACATCAGTTATTCAGTTATATGTAAGATAGGACCCATAAACTAAGGACGGACTACAAATCAAAAATAAAAAGACAAATGGTAGAAGTGTAACAGCACCAATACAACTGCTCAAAATT
Organism: Euonymus europaeus; assembly: GCA_963580455.1. Classification (NCBI taxonomy): domain Eukaryota; kingdom Viridiplantae; phylum Streptophyta; class Magnoliopsida; order Celastrales; family Celastraceae; genus Euonymus; species Euonymus europaeus. The sequence goes on along the minus strand of OY756957.1, from coordinate 5,705,482 downwards.
AGTATATTCAAGCTGACCGATTGCATAATTTACAAAAATATAATAAGTAATAGATCCTGAAATTGAACAATGATATAAGCTTCACCATATGCTTGCAAATATAGCACAAACTAAAAACAACAACTCTTAAGCATAGTTTTCTAAGCAAATATGTACAAAGGAAAATCTGGGACATGTAAATAAATATAAGGAAACCTGTTCATCAAAAAAACCCTCCATGCAAATGTACTTGAGATGCATTTCCTCTAGCTCCCAAAAAAGACATTATATGGACCAGATTACCAGGTTCTGTCAATCTAAAATTTGAATTCATTTCTTGTCGCAAATATTTGCTTGTAGCATACCATATCTCAATGGATTGATCTCGATACTATGTAAATTCAAAGATCTACAAAACATAGATACATGGCATCTTATGGGGTCTTTTCTAGCTAATTCTAATTTTATGTTTTCATAAGTCAGTTTATTGTTGAGTTTATTTTAATTAAGTTTTCTTTAGTTTTCATAGCAAGGGTATTGCCAGAATTTCTAGGTATGCTGGAATTTCGAATTTTATACATATAAGAAATTAAGAATTTTTATTAGTCTTTCACTAGGTTATTTCTACAATTCTTTCATTAGGTTATTCTCGTAAGTCAAGTCAAAGCTATAATTATAGTCTTATTAGTTTACTTTTAGGAATTCTAGTACAGTTCTAGAAGACGGTTTATAAAATTAGGGTTTCTAAGAGTCTATATACATAAATATATTTATATGTGTGTGTGTGTATATGGATGTATTTTCTCAAGAATAATAATGCTGAACAAATAATATTGAGATAATGTGACTTGCTTTTCAATTGTGTGAAATCCAGATGCCAAGAACCCTAAGTGTGAAGCCTTGGATATCTTTCTTTTCTTTATTTCATTTCTCTATTTCCCTGTGAATTCAGATATGATCCTACTGTTTTAAAGCTTCAATTTCAAGTTTTCTCACTTAATCATCCAAACCCTTGATTTGACCCTAATTGCTTATAATCCCTCACAATATCCCTTTAATACGAGATTAACAAAAGTTGCCCGACCTCACTTTTATCAGTTTATGACATTGTGAGTAAGGACTCTAATACTCGAGTAAATTCAGGAAAGTTTGTGAAAGTCATAATTTACTCAAAAAAGAATGGCACTTCAAAAAAGTGCGTAAAACTTTAGAAATCAAAGATGCTCACTTGTGAGTATGAATAAGGATTTGAGAAAAGTAAGTACACATTCAGAAATTTTAGTTAAAAACAAAGGGAAAAGGTACAACTTTTGTGCACAAGGTTCCCACGGTGGGCGAGATCGAGGATAGGAAAGATGTATGAAGATGTTACCCCCCACATAATAAGTGGAAACGCTATCTCAACTCTACCGTTGGGACAAATACTTGCCTATAAAAAGTAAAAAACACTCGTGCACAAAGAAGCTCCTGCAATGGGCGGTTCTTAGATAGCCAAGATGTATGAAGACCTTACCTCCACATATTATGTGACTGTTTCCAAGAATTGAACATGTGGCCTCTAGGTTAGACCCCCACAACTCTACCACTAGGCCACAAAGGTTATCATAGTGAATACCTAGTGTCTTGGGGTCGACAAATGGAATGGACATATACTGGGATTGGGATAGTTCGGACCACGATTCCATGGCAGAGAGAGTCTAGCACTGTCATCAACTTAGATGAGTTTATCACATCAAGCTATTACAACTAACAAAATTTCTCCCTGCCGAATCACAAGAAGGCAGGTCAACAAATAGGTTAATAGTTCTTTAGCAGCAAGTCATGCAGCCAATTGAGAACAAAACTAAACAAAAAACATGATGTGGGCATGAACATTTTCTTTTCTTATGGCATTAACGCGTGTTCACATCCAATATTTTGAAATATATCGACGACGGACTATCTATCAATAGGGATTTATTTACACGTATAACAGGCCAAATCACCACTACTGACCATCCCTAGAAACATTGCATCCTACTAAAGCAACAATCTTGCCCCAATTAGGCAGTCAAAAAAATCCAATACCAAGTACAGTGCTCCGTCGAGTGGATGGTTTGTCAATTCAAAGACTAATGACATCAAATTACATGCTTTATCTTAAAATGGGAATGACAAGAATAACTCACAATCAAAATTCAGAATTTATAGCTTTCTTTTCCATAGAATAATAACCCAGATTTAGTTATCTTACATCATCTACACGTCGAAGCACACCAAATCCAGGACCACGACTGGATGGGATTGTAATATGGTCAATGTGATGGCGATGTAAATCAAACACCTGTAGGTAGATAACAGCAATAAGTGACACTAGCAGAGCAACAAATGATTAGACATTTTTGAAAAATAATAAATAATTAATTAGAAGTGAACAGAGAAAATATGCAGCGAGGGGCGATTTCAAAATACAAGAATGAAAGTGCCCATAAAATATAACAAAAAGAAAGAAAGAAAGGAAAATCTCATATGTATCTCACTGTTAAATAATGTTACAGATTTGCGGCATGATACAAGATGCATACAACTTCATTAAGCTAAGGTAACAGCTTATGATCATACACCTAGCCTATAACAAAATGTATTGTCAGTAAGATAAACTAAGCACATGACCTCTTAAAGAAAGAAGGTTGATTGTAAGAAGAAAAGGAAAGCTCAGATACAATAGAACAAACACTCATTCCCACTTTGTCTCACACAGTTAACATTTGAAGCAGCTGTGGATAAAGAGAAAGAGTTAAACCACTTCCCCTTTTTTGCTCATAAGGCAAACACGAGGAAATGGATGTTGAAAGATTTGCACTTCTTCCAAGCTACAAAAAATTTTAAGTCCAAAATGGGGATTGTAAAACAAAGGACAAAAATCATTACTATTTTTTGAAAAATTTCTTCATTTGTAGCACATTTTTTGCTGTTTTCTTTTCTTAAAAAAATATATTCCTTCTGAAATCACTTTCCTCTCTTCCAATTGCTTCCACCAGCCAAATAGGTAGATGGATAGTTTATTTGCTTCCTATGCTTTCCAAGTCATCATGTGAAGAAAACTAATTTACCTTTTGTTATCCTCCCATGTAGGCTAGCAAAACCAGAAAAAATGGATGCAAGCAAAAATTAAAAAGATAATGGAGAATATTTGCACATCCATGAAAATTTCCTCTATCACCCCAAAGCAGTGGACCAAAACTAAGTTGCATTTTAGTCTGCAAGTCAAGCTGCGTGCGGTGCAAGTCGGGGCCAGGACTAGAGAGAGAGAGAGAGAGAGAGAACCTTAACACCAGAAAGTTTTTCAAGTTTGTCAACAGAATCGATGACTATGACTTCCTCCCCATCATCACTTATCCATACCGGAAGAGGAGTGCCCCAAAATCTACTTCGACTAACAGCCCAGTCTCTCGCATTCTCCAGCCAATTGTGGAAACGTTTTTCCTGTAAAACGGTTTACGAAAAGAGCCGACTTCAGACATGGCGTCAATAGATAAATCATTGGTTGTTGACACCATGATCTAAAAATGAGAAGATCAGCCACATCAAAAAAAGTGACTTCGTTAGATACAGTTTTTCATCACAACTGCTGCCCATCCTATCCAAGACAGAAGCAACAAAAAATAAAACCAGAATTTCAACAATGATAGCAAAATAATATACGGCAACCCAGTAAAGTTACAAAATTGCCCACTGCTTCAAATTAATTATAATTCTTTCAAAATCATATAATTTTTTTTATTTCTGAATAGCAATTAAGTTCCAAAGAGTTCATAACACAAAGAACTGAACTTAACTCATACCTTCAATTTGTACTTCAACAAGCAAAAGGCAAACACCCAGGAATATGATAGGAAGAATATTTTCTAACCTTCACATAATCAGGTACCCAGTAAGTTTGTTTGTTATTCTCTAACAATTGCTCTTTAAGCTCTTCCACTCGAACAAACCTAGAAACGTAAGTTCACGGTCCGTCATCATTAGAATATAGCAGAAAATCAAGTGGAACAATAAGATTTATTACTGACAGTTAAATTTTAACCAAGAATATCCGTTTACGTATCATAATAAACAACTCCCACGCACAAGGTCCCGCAGTGGGCGGGGTGTCAGGGATAGGCAAAATGAACACAGACTTTACCCCACATAATATGTGGAGAGGATGTTTCAGGAATTGAACTTGTGACCTCTAGCAAAACTAACGAAAAAAATGTAAGGACATAACCAAGCCCAAAATCTGAAGAAAACTGAACTTGCAACTCCATACAAGCCCTATACTTACATAAATGCAAAAACAAATCAGGGAATAATAGTGTTCATAAACTCAGAACATATAAACCCAGTCATGAAAGGAAGGGGTTATAATTCTTTAAGGGCAAAATGAAAATAATAATTCTTATTAGTTATTAATGAAGGATACAAACCATTCTTCATATTTTACAAAGGAGAAGACCACCGTAAAGCATAAATCAACAACCCTCCCAATGGTACAACTTATCATATTCAAATATTTCACTACGCTCGACTTCCAGTGGTGGGCATACATGGAAACAACCAAATCAGTCAATCTAGAACAACTTAGACCCCTAAGAGGTTCAGCCTAGTTGCATTAAGATTAAAACATAATTGATGCAAAGGAAAGACGTACAATACAAACTATTACTGCGGGTCAATATATTCATAACAGCAATGCTCAATAAATAATTATGTCAAAATAAAAACATTCAATTTGAAATTCTTCAAACTATGCACCATATCAGCCCTTAACTTCATGCACACTTTGAATTAATTTCAAAGGAAGAGACAAAAGTTTGCATCTAGGAACTCCATTGCCATTACTTCTTTATTACATTCATGCTTTCCGGATTGTTTTTCAGAGCTAGCATTTGATGCTCTTTTTCTTGTGCACCCTACTGTATCTATCTAATCAATCTTGATCTATTTATCACTACAACCTCAACTGCTTCAGATCATGGAACCCTAACCCTAAACCACAAAAAGTTTAATTACATCAACCATAGAAACAAATTCATTGGGTGGAAATACTCAGTCTTCTTATATAATGTGTTTTGACAGGTATCATAGTCTTACAGAATGCTACTAAATTTCTAGCCAGCTCTCCAAAATAAGAGTATAAGATGATTAAATATGAGACTTCACAAAGTAAAAGTGCAAGCTGAGAAAAAATTTGGCTAGCATAGGTATTGAAGAAATTAACATACCAACTTGGAAGAGCTCTGTATATCAGAGGAGTTTGAGATCTCCAACAAAAGGGATACGAATGTGTAAAGGTTCCAGACTTTACAAGCCTGCCCTTTGCCTGAATAAATAAACAAAATTTCATTCAATAAAACAAAAAACTGGAATTTTTCTTTAATGGATAAAAGTTCAATAAAGCACCAAGCGGTGCAACTCAGAGAATTACAAGGGGGCAGGTATCTCTTCCAACGAGACAGCGAGAGGAACACCAATATTAATGAAAAAATAAGAAGAGATTTCATTCTCTTTTAACAGCCCTTGAAACAGCCATTGTTCAAACTCATAATATCCATTAAAAAAAGAACGTCGCAATGTAAAAAACGAAATTCAAGTCATACCAATTCCTCTTTCAGGTGCATCGTATAGAATTCTAAATCATTACAGTGCATTTATAAAATAAAAAGTACAAAACTGCTTTCAACACTCTGACCTTCACTGCTTCAATAATATCCTTATCAGCATCCTTGACATAGCGGCCGCTAAAATCGGTAATTTTTCCAGTGAAACAACCATCATCATCAACTGGAACAATCAAGTTCTCACCCTATTTGCAAAAGGTGAAAAAAAAACCATAAAATTATTCTATAGAACAAGAGGAAATAATCATAAGATGATACAACGAGGCCGGCATTATCAGGTGATAAGCCCATGCGAATAACATAAAAGATCAGTGGAGGGAATTAAGCAAAATAAGAAAGAAGAGTTAAAAAAGGGGGGAAATATCATTGTAACTAGTTACAAGTTTGGATGCTGCAATGGATCTCAGTGCACTTATATTATTCTTCTAAATAAATTTTCTTTTGGAATTCAATAAGATATTATTTACCATAATATCATTGTAACTAGCAACCATCACTCAATGACTAAAATTCATTGCAGCATCCAAACATGTAGTCATTCAGAGCTGAGTTCATAAGGAAATAGGAAACAAACTATATAGTATCAACCACTAGCACATAGAATCTGCATACCAACCTTACTAATTATTTCATTTTCAATGCAGATGCGATAATCATCTTCACCAAATGCAGGAGCACAGTGAACGATTCCAGTTCCACTATCATCAGTTACGTAATTGTCCGCAACAACTCTAAATGCTACATTAGAGAACTCCATGAAGTAACTAAACAATGGTTCGTACCTGCCATAGATAACATTCTTCAGAATTCAAACCTGCAAAAAACCCTTACACTAACAACATAAGTTTGGGCTAAAGAGGTGACAAGATTAACTGAAGAAAGGCCGAAAGGGGGTGCCACCAAAGTACATGACGAGGCTACAAGATTAACAGAAGAAAGGCAGAAAGGAGGTGCCACCAAAGTTCATGATGAGGTTACAAGATTGACTACATCTAGGAAGTTAGAACACTGATTACAGCCAATAAAAAAAACAAAAATTTCTGAGCGCGAAAAAAGTATCAATGGTTTTCCCACAAGTGCATTCACCATGGTATTAAACTCTACCGCTTCAATTCTTCCAACTCTGCTAGCATGTACCACGAGGCATGACGTTTATTTGCACTCTTTTCAGCAATTATAAAGTCCCTAAGTTTCTTAATAATTTTAAAGCAAACCTTTAACAGTATGTTGACTTCCTCAAAAAGGCATCATTCTTCATAAATGTGAATGCTCCTAGATTATACTAGTTAAGGCAGGAATTACTCCATTTCTGCTTTCTTTCGAGTGGTCTTGGAGCCCAATTCTGTGGCTATGGTTTAAAAGATACACTTCCCAAATGCTGCCTTCGGCTGCTGTCCCTTCTAAAACTTCCTTTTACAATATATATTCATTTTAAAAGTACCCAGGAAAATGAACTTTGTTCCTTTGGGTCACCCATCACCAACCTTTTGCAAGTCTGTTCCACTCTATACATTTGAAGAGAAAATATGTTTTCTCTACAATAATTTTTCACAATACTGTCTCCTCTTTCCAAAACATTTTCTTGCCAACCATGCAAGTTCCTCCTCCAAAGTGTTTCTCTTTGGCATTCTTCACTACACAAGCAATTCATAAAAACTTTTTCCCCCTGTACTTAACAATTTCATGGTATTCATTCGTCACTGCACCACATGCATACACTGATACACTGAAATCTCATGGAAACAACAATCGAATAAATGTAAAAAGAAAGCAAGATAAATTGATATACAGATTTTACATGGTTTGGCAATGTACTTAAGTCCACTACGGCTTGCGCATTAGGGGAATTTTTGTTTATATAGTTGATCCCAAGTAACCTATCTGCAATATAGAGGTATGGCAGAGACCATATGCTCATCTCAGACTCTGTCTCCACTACAAAATGCTTGTGCAGGACTTTTTTCCTTATATAGTTGACCCTAACTATTGGATTAAGGCCTCTTGTGGTAGTTAATTCAATTAAAAAATTTATTACTTTGCTTGAAAGGGCTATACAGCCTATACTCTAATTCATTAGACGCATACCTTACCCTCTTTAAATACTACACCATTATTCTTGTCCTCCAAGTTATGACAAGGAAAACAATCTTGAGTAATTACTTTGTTGACACAAATCGTAGATATACTAAATTAGAAGATATGCCACAATCTATGCAAACTAACATATTCTCAGTTTATTGTGACATTTTTTAAGTGAAGAATTCTATTTATTCAAGTTGCAAGAGAAAACAAGCAATCCTAGTTTGTCTCTTTCAAAGATTGATTAAACATCAATGTCAAATACATAACATGAGTTATACTAAGTCACAGATATGGGAGAAGTTCACCAGTATGTTATCATTAAAATTAACCACATTCTTAACATAATCTCCCTATAAATTTTCACCCTACTTCCACACAATCAAATAACACAGCCATTTTAAGAAAACTCTAAATGCTAACCAAAAATTTCAACAACTAATTGCATGGATCCAGCTTCTATTTTGCTCATAATTAATAAGCTCAAATCAAATTCACAAAGACAAGACTTTGGCCCTAAATCTCCAACGCTCAATAATATGTCATTGTACACTACAAAAATCTATGGCAGATTAGTCAGATCTATCCAGCATCACAAATAAGGAAAAGAAGAGAAAAAGAAACGCCAGGAAGGGAAAAAGAAATGGAAAAGAATGTCCATACCAGGAAGATTTATAATATGAAAAGGGAAAAAATCACATAATATTAACAAAACCCGCCACCAATTTGCACAAAATAAGGACCTTATTCAAACTTCTGACTGGTTACATCAAATGAAAACTAACAGTAGTATACAACTTGTGGTATAAAACAAATTCAAAAATAAATGGTTTCCAAACAAAATTTGAAAATTATCAAATGCCAAAATATATTTAAATCAGAAAATTTCGCCTATACCTTTTACAATAGAAAGCTAACTTCAAACCTAATAATACGGGCACAGTTAGCACAAAATAAGTAAGCCAGAAATACGCAAAGCTATGGAACCCTAAACTCAGTCGCATAGGAAAAAAGTGACAACTGACTATAATGTCCATTCTGGAGGGCAAAAAACATTTTTAACAGATCCCAGATTATTTTCTTAGAACTAGAAGGAGTTTCAAGAACTCAAAGAGTTTCATTACCTGTCCTCTTCTTGTTGCTGTAATCCAATTTACTCCGTTAATTTGTCACCAAGAAACATTTCTCCATCTTGGGACTTGGGTAACTGACATTAAGGGCTACTAACTATTACCAGTATCTAGAGATGACAACTCCATTGAAGAAAATGATGAAGATTGGCACCGCAATATTTTCACTTTTCAGAACAAGAGCCTTTTGCCTTGGTAAGGTATGCATCATCATTTTTTATGGAAGTAGCAGGAAGAATATGATATCGAAGGAACTAAGAAGCAATAGATAAGATGCAATGCAGAAGGAATTTGCAACGAACAAGAGCTGGAAGCCCAGGAGCAGCAAAAGCAAGCACCGCTATATTATCTATTGAAGGGCCAAAGAAATAAAACAAAATCATGCAAATGGAACAAGTGCAGTTGCTATTCATGAGAAATGCTCATAGACAAAAAAAGAAGCAGAACCACTCACTTCATTCCCACGAGTGAAGAACCAGAGACTTTCTCCAGCACTTCATATGAATCTGCTGGAGCTTCAGATTTTACACCAGAAGACCCCTTCGTCTTAGATTTTGATGTCTTGGAACTACCAGGACCATTAGCTAAATCTGATTTTGGCTTCTCAGTAGGAAGTGCTGACAGCCGAGATTCAGCAATCACATATATTTTTCTGGAGTATTTGTTGCGAACCTGGGATTTAATGTTTCCCTTTAGCATAAATTTAACTAGACTAAAAAGTGCACATTCATACATTGAACACAAAATGATTGGTAGAGAACTCAGAAAAATATTAAACACGTTTGCCTATACTGAAATCGTATATTAAATATCCAGCACAGTTCTCACTTCTCAGAAAGACATCTTTTAAATATATCAATAGAAGCATACCTTCACGTATTCAAATTTCGCATTGACGCAAAGGGCAAGGTTACTAGGAAGAGTCCATGGAGTAGTTGTCCAAGCAACAAAAGCAGCATCATGCGAGTCACCAATAATTGGAAATGACACCATTATTTCAGGATCTGGAGTATCCTGTTTACCACCAAGAAAATTTAAAATAAAAGGATAACAAAATATCCACTACATTCCATGAAATCTAGAGCATTAATCCCAAACTTTCATGAAAAACAACGGATCACTACAAAACTTGACTCGCAAACCTTATAGTTCAGATTGACTTCAAAATTAGCTAGTGGAGTCTTGCAACCAGTGCTGTATGGCATAACCTGTAAAAAGGAAGGCATTCATATATAATTGAGAAAAATATAAGTAAATCCATTTTCAAGCATTTTAAACCAGCTACCACCAAAAGAGGGAGATGGAGTGATATCTTCATTTAAAAAGCACGGTCTTTTAATTACAATTAAAATCGTAAGAGAAACTAAAATTTTGGTCATGATTTTTTTCTCCTTTCAGAACCAAGAAAAAATAACAAAATGCCAAACGCACCGAGAACAACTACACTTTATTGTTAAAGAGAAAAAATTCCAGCACTTATTTATACCAAGTACTTATTTTCTCTTATTAAATGTAAATTATTTATCCTTTTTTATTGTATTTTCCAGAATTCAGAGAGAAGGAACATATTCCGCATCATAACTTTTGATCCCAGCTACCAATCCCGCCCTAACTCTCAAACAAAGGAAAGATTTTAGCCAAAAAAAAAAAGGGATAAAAGAATTCCATGCAATATGAGAATTTCAACATTGAATAATAACTGCACCACAATCCTACAATCTAAACCCTTGAGAAACATGGTGACTAGTTAACATCCAGAACTCAATGCAAATAATCGGAATGACACCTAAAAGCAAAATGAATTTGTTGCATTTGAATAGACGACATATAAACTCAAAAAATTGTCATAACTTAAGGAGTAGGAAAAATCTCCAAGAAAAACATCTTCAGTTCTAAGTCAATGAGACTAAAGCTAGTTTTGCTTTGCTTAGTTTAGCTCAGTCAATAAACAATTCATATGATGATGAGATATAATCAACAACCTTAACTCAACTAATTTCATATATTCGGGACATATATAAAAAATTGAAAACAACTCAGATAAATAAAATAGCATCTTACAAATGTATTAACACCAAGCATGATAAAACATAATCACCAGTGGCGGAGCCACATGGGTGTTTTAGGGGGCAATTGCCCCCTCAAAAAAAAAATTAATGTAATAATATACTTCAATTATATTTTTGCCCCCTTAAGTTTTTTTAAATACTTATTCAGTAATTAATTAATTGTTTTGTTAGTATGTTACTTTTGTCTTTTGTAACAAAAGATAGTTTTGTATCAAAACATCAAATATGAACTTGATTTCTTGATCTCTATTCTCCGAACTTGTATTCTCATTCCAGGCTTATACATTACTAGCAATTTCCTGATGTTAGTAGTATTTTTTGGAGTTGTTTCATGTGTTGTAGTTGTTTCTTAAGTTGTATACTTGTTACTTATACATGACTTATATTTATATAGATGATGGTTTTTTGGCCTAGAAATTAGATAATTTTCCTGTAAATATCACTAAAAAAAAATTTACTATCTACCCCTATATCTACCCCTATACACAAGGTTAAGCATTCATTATTACAAAAAAATGAAGTTATGAAGATATCTTGTTTTATTAATTTTTGCCCCCCAACTAAACTTTTCCGCCTCCGCCACTGATAATCACAACCCAATTAACAATTAACAAATATTATAGATCATGTCACTAACCTTGAAACCTTTATATACGAGACCCTTCTCAAAAAGCTGCGCGAAGACCCACCATACACTCTCCATAAACTTCACATCCATGGTTTTATAATCATTCTTGAAATCAATCCACCTTCCCGTCCTGGTAATTACCTTCTCCCACTCCTCCACGTACATAGTTACAATACTCCTGCACTCTTCATTGTACTTGTCGATCCCCATCGCCAGCACCTCATCCCTCCTCTTGATGTTCAACTTCTGGTCAATTGCATTCTCGACGGGTAGCCCATGGCAGTCCCAACCAAAGCGGCGGGTGACATGGTGCCCGATCATGGTCTGATACCGAGTGACAATATCCTTAATTGTCCCGGCGAGTATGTGGCCGTAGTGCGGGAGGCCAGTGGCGAAAGGCGGGCCATCATAGAAGACGTACTCCGGAAGATTCTCGGTGCGCTTGAGCTGGGTCTCGAATGCTTTTATATCCGACCAGAATCGGAGGATTCGCTCCTCCTCGTTAGGGAAGGAGAAGTCCTTTCCCTCATACACCTCTTCCATCACTGGCGGTGAGAAGGTTAGGGCTTTTGAGTCAAATGGTGGCGGATGATAGAGTGAGAGAGGTTTTAACTTCAAGAATTAGATTCGAAGTAACGCCACAGTCCAGAAATAAAAATTTAAAAAAAAAGTAGGGATTTGGTCCGTTGAAGTATTCTTATTCCAATTTCCAAGTTGTAATTTGGTATTTAATACCGAGAATACCCATTATATAAATCATTCTTAATTTACTTGGATACTTACAATAACTTTTTTTTTACAATAACTTTTTTTTTATTTACATGGGTGTCAACATCAGCTTACGCGCAACTCGACTAATCTGATGGACCCTCACGAAAAACCATGTAAGACTTCAGTCGCCCAAGGTGTTTTTGTAACTAAGTGAGAAATCGAACCTGAGACCGTATGCCTAACCACACATCTCAGCATTCACTCTTACCCCCAGACCAACCCACCTCAGGTTACTTACAATAACTATTTAATTACTTAGGTGGAGGAGAGATGAAGCGGCATAGCAACTGAAGAGAATATGGAGGATTTGGGGTGTTATTATACTCGAGTTTTTTAAAATTAAATTATTATTGTAAGAAAATATCGAGTTGTAATCAGCCCATAGTATTTGACAGACTATTTTGAGTAGCATATACTTATCCACTCACCAAACAGTTGTTTTAGTTTCAAAATTTGGAGTAACATGTTAATCATAGTCAAACCCTCATATAAAATAATATTAAATTTGTAAATATTGTAATTTTAAGTAAAACATAGTGATTAGTGATTTTTTTATGTTGATTTGTAGTGTAAAATTTATACATTAATCAATATTTATAATTAATTTAATTAGATAGAATAAAAATGCTCCCATAGGTAAATTGTCACTAGCATATATGCTATCAGCAAAAAAAAAAATTAAACACACACAACAATTAAATCAGCTTATATGTCAGTATTTGAACAAACATATATGTTACCAGCATATATGCTACTCTAAAAATTGTCTCCAGACAAAGCATAATATTGTTTTCAATAACAGGTGTTAAAAAGTTTTTTTGGACCAAACTCATTTAAAACACACCATCTCCCCTCCTAACTATATTTCCCTCGACTTATATCATCTTTCTCATCGTCTTCCAATAGAGCTATAAGTATAACACTTCATGATCCAAATTGTTATTTTAGCATGTCATTTTACACTCCTATTGAAGCGATGAATTTTGATATTAAGGCATTATTTTGGTAGTTAAAAAGATATAGCACTCTATTTAGCACTTTCATTGGAATTGCTCTCATACGCATGATTTTTTTCTTATTTTCATGTCACATGCTAACATCATAGGATTCTATTATTTTTTCTTTTAAAATTTTGAAAACATTTTCTCTCCCATAATAAAAGTTGGATTTTAAAATTATTTGTATACATTCAGATTTAGCACAAAAAATATTTCCAATAAGACTAATTGTCAATATGTTTTGTAGGAATGACAAAAAAATCAACAAAATCGAAACTAACTAAAACCAAACAAATTGGTCATTTTTTATAAATAAAAAATACACATTTTCCATAAAAATCAACAAAAAAATCGACATAGCTGACTAAATGGTTTGGCGAAAATATGTCAAAAAACTAACAAAAATTGACCGTTGACACCCCAAGTGTTTTGTATGTCCATTTGTAAAATTCTCTTAATGTTAACAAAAATCAAAATCTGAAGAAATCTGAAAATCCTCTAAATGTAATAGTTACAGTTTTAATTTTAATCAGCTCGAAAATTCAAATGATTTCCCAAAACCCCATAATTTTAAACTCCAATACCTTAAATCACAAAATTCTACATCCCTAAACTCCAAATTCAAAAATCCAACACCCTAAATCACAAAATCTTATGGCCTAGTGATAATGACTCTCTCCCAAAATCACAAGGTCAAGGGTTCGAACAGTCGCGGAGGCGAGGATTAATCCCACAAATCTAACTGGGCATAACCCCAAGTGGGACAATTCCTCATTGAGCTAGGGTCCGTCCCACTCAACACACATGCGGGTGTTAGTGCCAAATTGGCGACTTGCGACTTCTCAGTGACCGTATCACAAATTCTAAATCCTAAACACTAAGTGGTCATTTGGTAGAGTGTAAGTTTCGATAGCATATAAGCTAACAAATAAGTAAAAATTGAGGGAATTTTTTGGTGTGCGTGGTGACATGAGTGAATAGAGCATATAAGCTACTAAGCGGAGAAAATGAGCTTATAAACTCTTACCCGCTCTACCTAATGATGTACTATATTTGAAGGACTGTTGGTGGCTTTTATACCCACTATTGAAGAGTCATGCCCTTTTCGGTTGACAACACACGTAAGGGCACAATTCTTGGGATTTCAAACATGAAGCACCATTTTTAAATTTTTATTATTTTTCTTTTAAAAATTTGGATAAATCAAAACAAATATATATAATATGCATTGTACAATGATGGTTTATTTAATTTGTTTCTTTTATATTTGGATAATAAATAAATGTGAACTCTTGAAGTAACCTACCTGAAACCTCATAACAATTTTTTTTTTTTCTTTAAACTCTTGAGAATATGTGAACTTTTTGAGTTTCAAACTTTGAAACTTTTTTTTGAAAAAAAAAAGAACAAGATAGAAACACAACTTTTGATGATCTATGAACAAAAGTGAATTTCGGAGTTCCAAATTTTGAAACTTATTTTTTAAAAAAATAATAAATGTATATAAACACAGCGATTGATAATTTATGAATGAATGCGACTTTTGAAGTTCCAAACTTTCACACCGTGAAAAAAGAAGGATAGAAATACAACTTTCGATCATCTATGAACGAACGTGACTATTTGTGCCCTCAACATTGTCTCCTATTTTTTCTTTTGCGCTGATAAGGACAGAACTCTTGATAATATATGAATGAATGTGTCTCTTTAAGTTGACAACTACTGAAAATATGTGAATGAACATGTCTCTTTAATATGTGAATGTATGTGTCTCTATTTTATAAAATTTTCTCTTAAAATTAATTAGTATGTCACGTGGCAGTTTGTGGTTATCCTTTGAGGTCTCCATGTTAATTTATAGTATTGATTGATATTGGTATTGATTTAGATTGATTGATGATATTTATGATTAGTGATGATCATTTGTGTGCAAGAATGTTGTATGCAGATCTCCTAGTAAACAACGGCGGACAACTAGAATCCTTGGTTGAACAACTCCTAAATCCTCATGATTCGTAAATGTTTGCCTAAAACAAATATATTTTCCTTCAACATATACTTTTTCCTTATAATTGAAAAATTTGTGTGTAACTATTAGAACAATGACAACAACTTAAAACATTATAAACTAGATAAATGTTTAACATTTCATTTTAGAATTTATGCCAAATATGAAAACAATTGTAATTTTTAGAGAATCACTACGTCTTATCCTTAGGAACAGAAGAGTGCTGATGAAGACACCATTTTGATATCTAATCAATGAATTCGTTGATTCTAATATGATAATAGTTAAAGGCAAAAAATTTGATGATATCATATTGGATATCATCAAGATATACAGAAAGAGACAAGATGCATTTATACTTGCACGAAAAAAGGTTTGTATAACATAGAATGATGTACAACTAATATTTGCCATGTGTAGTGAAGATATAGGCTAAATATTTTTAATATTTTATTAAAATAAATTTCCTATAAATTATTCCTTATTTTTTTAGTACTGGTTCTGCCAACACGCAATAATATAATATTTACCCATGTAGTTACTGACATTTTCTCGGGATTCATGAAATGGAAGCTAAAGACTCCATAAAATAGTTTCAACAAAAAACATATCAAGACATTGAAAGGAAACATGACAAGATACATTTCAAATCAATTTAATACTCTGTAAAAATGCAAGCAAAACTCACCACTATTTATATACACTAGGATCATGTGCCCGGGCTTCGCCCCGGATATGACCATAACCGATGGATATATGACGACAAATAGAGTCCTGAGAGGATTCACCAACTTTGTAAAGAATAGTTTGGAAAAAGCATAGAAACAAACCCAAAAAAAGCTTTTACCAAAACAATTCAACAGTGTTTAACAAAAAACATTTATATGCATAAATATAAAGAATACTCATGAATCAAAGGGGAAAAAGGGAAGGTAAAGAGCACATGAAACACAGATGATCAAATGAAATGACTAAATAAAAATGAGAGAACCTGTAAGACACCTTACAACCCCAACAAATGAAACAAACAACTCCAGACAATACCCAAGGGATGCAATGAAGTCAAGAGAATGGAACATTATTTGGTAAATTCCAAAATAGCTGCATATTCCAATTTCCACTGCTTTTGAAACATAGAGGACTAACATAAAGGTAAAAAAGATTGTTTTGTTTATAAAGAAGGCTGCAAGAAGTTCACCTAATAATATAAGTGAACATGAATATAACTTCATTGTTGTTCCTGGATTCATGTATCTTAGATCAAAGGAGCCGTTGGACACAGCTCTCTCTTTTGCCTCTTTTTTCCATCAAAGATAGTCTGTGCCCACATGAATAAATAATTCAAAACTTGGGAAGGTCAAAAATTGAAGATCCATGATAGATTACCTGAAAAGGAATGAAGCCATCAATAATCTGGTTAAGACAGGTGTAGAAGTTGTTGGACAAAAATTAGTGTAAATTCAAAATTGATTTCTTATAAATTGTGAAAGCAAAAGACAAACGAAGAACCTTGAACCATGTATTGGAAGAGTGCTTGCATAGATTTGTATTGAACCGTGTATAGTTACATCTCCACCAAAATACTATGCCAACAAAGTTAGTGTGACCAAATATTTATCCACGAATAAGAAATCCACTGAAGCTAAGATTAAGCAAAAATGATGAAGAAAAAGCCCATAATAACCGACAAATTAATCAAGCTTATGACTAAACAAAGAAATAGCACTCAAGAAAACGATTACCTCAAGGATAGAATTTTGTTTGCACTCGAAGCCTCAAGAAAAGCCTGGAATTGCCTCTAACTATTTAAAGAAACTGAACAGGGTTCAAAATTGACAGCTCCTATCCATCTTGTATCCACCTAAATTGATGAATTATTTACCTAACTCATCTTGCTCTAAAGCAACAATTGTTATTAAACAAACAGATACAAAATTTGTGAATTGAAAGAAGAGGTATAACGAACCTGATTGAAGAGCAAAAGTTGTACTTGTTCATCGCAGACTATAAGCAGGGGCCTGAGAATGTAATCCAGGTGTGTAGAATTTAGCCTCCAAAACCAGTGTAGATCAAGTAGCCTATAACTGCAAATAACATTCAAAGGTTTATGATCAAAATTAGCACAGACAACGCAACCTTCTTGCATTTTTTTTCAAGTAGACAAAACTTAGATATATAAGTTCCAAGTAACATCTATTTAGACAAAACTTCCAGGTATGGATTCTACTTCTATCAGTTGTTTTATGCAGGATGGGAACACCCAAGAAAGTAAGCAAAGGAAAAAGTAACTCGATTCGAAAGATGCACTAAAACCCAAGTTTTTAATTCTTTCAAGTCTCAAATAGGCAAACTCTTTCCTTTTCAATCCATAAATTTATGTGAAGTGCTGTATTAATCATAAATACATAACTCAGCTTTAGGATATAGCATGAGCGTACTCTTCATACTACGTAACTTATTTTTCTTTAGAAGATGAAAAAGTGAAACTTGGAAAAGAATTCATGTGTAATTGTTTATTAACTACAGCTTGGAAATTATATGTGCTGATGCATTGTGGTTCACTTTTTGTCCCAAAACCTGTGGAGGAAAACAAATTAAAGAGAGGGAAAAATGTAAAATAGATTTATGTTGTTTGATTGTTCATATCATCTTAACATGAGGGGGAAGAAGACCGCAAGATTAACAAAATCTTGAATGAAGACTAAGAGAGAGTTCAATACCTGGATTCCATTCATCAAACCTAGGCTTATTAGCAATCCATAATCAAGATTTTTGAAAAGAGAAGGTACCAAGTGTAGAACATAAACTCAATAGAGAAGATTCTAGGACACTGCAATTCTCTGCACTTTTCATGGCAAATCTCTACAGAAAACCCAGAAACAAAGAACACAGAAAAGTGAAATCAAATACTAACCTACAATTACTGAAAAACTTCAAGCGTGGCACAAGGATTTGCACACATAGCACAATGCGAAATCCAACCATAAATTAGCAAAAAACAACTAAGAAAGTGAAAAAAGCACAACTAAAACAACAAAACACCCCATAAAAATGGAGAGGGGTATGCAGGGGAAAAAAAAGTAAGGCAGCCAAGATAAAAATAACATAGAGGGAGAAACCCCACCCGAGGATATGACAGATGTTGAGGAATGTAAAGAGCTTAAGTAGGAGCAAACAAAACAATACAAATGTCTGAAACAGACTGGAATATTAGAGCGACACATGGACCAGTGGGATCTATAATACAAATCAACACATTTAATTTCATCAAAAACTAAGAATGAAAAACTTACCAAAGAAACCCGAGGCTAACAGAATCCTGGACAAAACATAACCACGAACACAAACAAATTAAATGAAAGCAAAGGAAATCAAGAGACAACACCACGAAATAAGGGTTGGAGAAAATAAAAGCCCCAAGAAGATTTTGGTTATATAACTAATTAACAGAGAGAAGGAAATGTCACCTAAGAAATAAAAAATTGTCAAGGAATCCACAGAGCTTTTAGCAGCACAAAACAAAAAAAATCTTAGCTATCTGCAATAAAGCAAACAATTAGACCAATACATGGGAATGAGAAAGATAAACAGGAAAAGTTTGAAAGATCTAACACCCTATATTTGAACAAAAGCAAAGAGAATCAAGATACAAGGAAGCAGACAGAAAATGAAATGAAGATCGCAAGCAAAACCACGCCCTTCACCCTCGTTAGATCAGAAGAAAAGAAAACCAAAAAATGAAGCCAGAAGGAGGAGATTGAAAGGAGCGAGGACCAAGATCCAACGGTGGAGAAGGAAGAAGGAGGCCCTCTTAACCCAAATCTACACCATCTCACAGCCGTCTCCCACCCACGGGTACCAAAAATAAAAGGCCCCCTTAACCTGGCGAAGAAAAATGACTACGATAAGAGATTACAAAAGAAGAGGTAAATAGAGGTAGGTAGAGTCGGTGAACGCATACATACAACAGCTGGCTCTAGGTTGGAGGTGCATGCACCGACCTGAAATTTCAGATGCTTGTAGGAAAGCATATTCATGAACCTTGCACGGTGTGTTGACAAAGAGGCGATTGCGCGATGAAATTGCCCCGACATCCGAATAAGAGGAGGAAAAAGAAACCGACATTTCAAAGACAGGACAGGTGCATGCATCATCGCCAACGGCCCCGATCAGGAGTCGGTTCATGAACCCCGAAAAGGCGTTTATTTCCCTCGCCAATTGTGGAGAAAGAACGGAGCGGAGACGTGTTATAGACGGTGGGAAATGGACGGCAGATAGAGGTTTTGAGATGGATAATTGACGGACGAAAGTGGAGATCATAAAGAACCAGTCGCGCGACTAACGATAAAAAGCTGGGACTCGCGCTTATAGGAGCTGAAATGTTTGTACTTTATAGATAGTGTATAGATTTATATTTTCTATGTAATATGTAAATATATATCTGATATTAAAATCAAAAATAATTTTTTTAAACAGCAGAGACAATTGCTTCATATTCTAAAAATCTACATTTTCAAACCAGAGATATTTGACACCAGTCTTCAATTTGTCTATGTTCAATTGTACTTTATTTTGAAACATTTGGTGGGATTCATCTATGTTCTTCATAATTAGTCAATCTCACTTTGGTATGGTGAACAACCATGACTAGAAGGGCCTCATAGTGTGCTTGGGGGAACCACTCCGGTGCTTAAATCAGTTAGGAACTCTACAGTAAGGAATGCTTAGTGCTCAGTGCTTATAGCTATCTCAAGACAAGTAACTAAAAGCGCAAGCTACATTATATTTAGTCCCATTTTATACGACTTGAGGAGTCATGTTGTAGTTAAAGTATGACTTATTCTTTCTTATCTCTTGACAAATTCCTTGGGGGTCTAATCTTATATAGATTCCTCTTCTAGTGGGAGTAAGACACCTTAAAACCAATCTCATGTTTTGTTATGGGCAATGATTATTACCGAGGTGTTCTTATGCTTGTTGTAAAGATGCCCGTTGATTTTGTACAGAGGTGCTATCTCGAAATATTGTTGAGGATATACCTCAAGCTACTGTCAAGGTGATCCTAACCAGCTCCGGTTCTTCGAAATCTATAGACGACACATGCCATGTTTTGATTGATAAGATTATTTTGATATTATCCGGGGTAAATAATATATATGCATAACAAATATGAGTATCTGTTTATTTATGTATTTTTCATTATTCTTATAATCATTATACCCCTATCAAATACACCCCAATAATCTTTCATTAATTTTTTGTTGTCAAAACCATCTATAATTTAATATTTACAATATATATTTCATAAAGAACTCAATTTTATGGATAAAAAGTGACAACCTTTATTTATTGAATTATTTGGTGATAAGTTCTTTATATGGACTTTATATTCCATTTAGTCTTTTTGAAAAGTTTGTAGCCCAATACATCCCCAATTATTTGAAACTTAGCTCAATAAAGATAACTTTAAATTTTAACCTCAATTAATGACAATTTTACCCTCCCCTCAATTAAACATATCCTTATTTTTATTAGTACATGATTGATCCTTATTTAGGAAATAATTATTATAATAAAATAAATATAAATACAATCTCATAAAGTTGGATGAAAAACATGTATTTTATCTATATGTTTTTAAAGATAAACTAATATTTTCACTTTTGATGAATCAAAGTGAAGATTCGATCAACCAAATTTTTTTTTCTTTCATGAAAATTAAGCGCATGCACTCACATGCGCAAAATTTAGTTTGATCAGTAACTTATGCATATACATTAAAATCTGTGAATCATTATATTATCAAAATCAACAATGAAACACTTATCCATCAACAAAAAGTTATCCAATACAAATGTCAATATTTTTATTACGTTCTTCACTAACAACCAAAGCTAATAACTTATGAGAATAATAT
This sequence comes from Euonymus europaeus, assembly GCA_963580455.1. Taxonomy (NCBI): domain Eukaryota; kingdom Viridiplantae; phylum Streptophyta; class Magnoliopsida; order Celastrales; family Celastraceae; genus Euonymus; species Euonymus europaeus. The sequence continues at coordinate 5,684,264 of OY756957.1, read as the reverse complement.
CATAATAAAACTCAATTCATATTTTAAACAAAACCAAATACCATAACAATTTTTAACCGTTTTGGTGACTTTTGCGAAAATCTTCTGAATTCTGGGTAAGAAATCCTCTGATTTTTTTTTGCATAATTTCAAAAACTCTTCTGAATTGTTTTGGTGAGTTTTGTAAAATTATTTGAATTCTTGATAAGTTTGAGAAATCCTCTAATTATCTAAATTTTTAGTTATTTTTTTGTTTCATTTTGATAAAGTTTAGGGTTTTGAAGTTTAAGATGTTAGAGTTTAGAGTTTATGGTATAAGGTTTTAGGGTTTAGGAGAACATAATTCATTATTTAGGATTTTGGGGTTTAGGACTTAAGGTTTAAGGTTTAGGAATATATGTTAGTAGAATTTTAAGATTTTCTTCTAATTTTTGTAAATTCTTCTTAATTATTTATAAGATTTTTTTGTTCAAAATTAAAACTAGAATTGTTTACATATCAGAGGATTTCTGAAAAATTCAGAGGATTTCTGGTTATAAGGTTTAAAGTTTAAGAGTCTGTGTTTAAAATATTAGAGTTTATTGTTTATACTTTATCATTTTGGGATTTAAGATATTATGATTTAGTATTTGGGATTTTGGGATTTTAGGTTTAGGATTTAGAGTTTCAGGTTATTTTTTGTTTGATTTTAAAAAATTCTTATAATTTTTATTATATATTTTATGCAATCCTCTATTTTTTTGGATTAATTTCAAAAATTCCTTTGATTTATTTTGGTAAATTTTGTGAAATCCTCTAAATTTGTGACAAGTTTGTGAAATCCTCTGAATTTTTTTGTTGTTTTTTGTTTGATTTTCAAAAAAACTGTATTTTTTGATATATTTTTATGAAATCATCTGAATTTATTTGCTTAATTTTGAAAACTCTTTTGATGAGTTTTTGAGAAATCCTCTGAATTCTGAATAAATTTGAGAAATCCTCTGAGTTCATTCAGAGGATTTGACGAATGGACATTTAAACACATCGATGATGGATCTCATTGGAAAGAATTTTTTGTGTTGATTATGAATATATATATATTTTTTTAAATCCGACTTGTATTTTGAGAGATAAAACTGTTTTAAAGTTTTTAAAAGAAAAAAAATAAAAAGAATATGGTGATGTCAGCATATGTCATACACATAAGGATTTATTGAAATAAGGGTAGTTTTGTCCAGAATTATTTAAAGAATATTTTGAAATATTAAAAAATTAAAGAGAGTGAATGAAATACATATTTTTATTAAAGAATTTATTGATAAATCACCCTTTTTATTCTATAAAACTTATTTAAAATAGTAAAATTATTTTCCTTGGAGAACTTCAAAAAAGTGGGCCTCTTGACCACTGCCTCACATGGCCCTGTTGAGTACAATAAATTATTTCAACGTGTATAAAAGATAAAATAATAATGACATGTCAACATTTGTTTTTGAGCAAAAATATATTTTTAATCCCTAAATTATATCCATATTTTCATTTATGTCCGTAAACTTTTTTTGCAATTAAATTGTCTCTCAACTTTCTCCAAATTTCCCTTTTGTCCCTCAAGCGAGTTTGTCACCGAAATAATTCTACATGGCATGTTATGAGATTTTTAATGATTTTTAAAGCAAGGAGAGTCCATGTGGCCAAATTGTTGACATGTCGGCAAAAAAAGCCCTAAAACAATTCAAACCTTTTCACCAAAAGACCTAAACTTCGTGTTTTTTGAACAATGAACATTTGTTGAGAACACTCAAGGATATCTAGAAGTTCAATCGTAATGGAGTTAGAACTCTACTGCTTCTAGTTTTATTTTTGCCTTAATTTGTTAAGACATGATGATGTTTTAATTATGTCCTAATATATCTTAATTTGCTGTTGATTTGTAATGGAGTTGTAGTTCAACTATTGCTTTGATTGTAATTTGTATCACTGAGACCTTAATTTGATTTAGTAATATGAAATTTTGTTATTTTTTTTATTGTTTAGAGATTTAAAGTTGATTTTTTTAATATAATTTAAGGATACATTGTTCACTTTTAAAAAGTTTGCCACCTAGGACATCTCTGGTGTGCCAAGTGTAAGTCATGTAGAATTATTCCTCAAACTCAGTTCAAGGACAAGAGAGAAATTTGGAGAAAATTGAGGGATGATTTTTAAGAGAGAAAAAAAGTGTAGGGACAAAAATTAAAATAAAGATATTAGTTTATGAACTACTCAATAAAAGTAGATTTTGTCTTTGTTTTAGGCATTTAATATAATACATATTATTTCTTCCTTTTTTTTCTCAATAGTATATTCTAGACAGCTGTAGTCTTTGAATTTGGTATTTATGAAGAACTGGTATGCATTCGTTGAAATTCTCAAACTGGGTTTCTCTCCTCTTTCTGGGTCTTGTTGTTCTGCTGTCTTACAGATACTCCTATCCTCCTTCTCCCCCTCAAAACATGGCCGCAGATTCTCCTCAATCCATATATGACTTCGTTGTCAAGGTATTTTGTTCGATTTTGCATATTTTAATTTTCAGTTTAATATTTGTTATTGTTGTTTGGTTGCCAGAAAAGCTGAGGAAAAGGTACGAAAGGAGATGATTAACTTGTGTGCTTGTTGTTTTGTTGGTTTCTGGGGAGCTTAATGAATCAATTTTGTCAGTTTTCATTGTATTTTGGGGCTTAGTTGAGCGCAGAACTCAATTGTGCTTTCTTATATTAAAAAATAAAAAAACTGACAGATGATTGATACACTAAAGACTTTCGGATGAGTATTATTAACTTATCAAATTGAACATGAATTCAGGTATACATTTTGGACTTTTCCTCGGCCATTTTTTTAAATATTTATATATTTTGTAATCTGTTTCTGGTAGTGTTAGGGCACTGAGGAAGATCAGAAAGAAGAAAGAGGTGGTAGCAATAGAATATGGGTTTCTTGATATATAACTCATCTGCTACCTCCTTTGTTTAGTGGGGTGAATCTATTTCAGGAGTGATGTTTTGCATATTTGTGAATGTTCAATATAGAGGACTTCTACTAACCAGGGATGAGATAGGAAGATATTATTGATTATCAATTAATTCTTCAACTAAATCACAGGATATTCGTGGAGATGATGTAAGTCTGAGTCAATACAGGGGAAAGGTTCTTCTGATTGTCAATGTTGCTTCACAATGGTAATCTTAGTGGATTTGTTTCTACTTCCATTACTTGTTCTGTTGCTCATATTTTTCTCCTTTCATATGTATATAATTCTTCCTTGCAGTGGTTTAACACAAACTAACTACAAGGAGTTGAATGTTCTATACGAAAAGTACAAAAACCAAGGTAAGAACTAAGAATCAACATAAGCCTTGTTTATTTGCATGAATTTTTCCAAGTTTTTTTTTACATTTTTGGATTGGCACTTCTGTGGTAGACTTCGAGATCTTGGCATTTCCTTGCAATCAGTTTGGAGGACAAGAACCAGGAAACAATGATCAGATTCAAGAAGTGGTGTGCACGAGGTTCAAAGCTGAATTTCCTATATTTGACAAGGTAATCTCCAATACTTTAGAGAATCTGAAAAATAGAGAGAGTGATTTTTCGCATAATCACTCCTTGGAATTACTTTTCGTAGATGAGCTGTCATAAATTACAATGTTTTTTCTCGATCCCACACCAAACCCCGGAGTTAGTTCTCAGCATGCAAAAACCCCAACCCTCTCTACGGTTGCCATACTAAACAGATTTTACTATGGCCTTCTTCTTTGACGAAGGTTTTTGAATTAATTGAAGAATTATTCTCTACTGAGAAGCCATTGATTGTTCAAAAGAGTGAAGACAAATGCCACAGCTTTTGATGTCTTCTTTCATCTTAATGTTGTAGGTTGATGTGAATGGGAAAAATGTGACACCCCTTTACAAGTTTCTAAAATCAGAAAAGGGTGGATTTCTTGGAGATGCAATCAAATGGAATTTCACAAAGTTCCTAGTGAACAAGGAAGGGAAGGTTGTGGAGCGATATGCACCTACTACATCTCCTCTTAAAATTGAGGTTAGGAAATTCTCTTGTCATTTGGATTATGTTTCTCTCTGAGAAAGGGTCATTTATTGTTGTGGCTGATTGCTTTGTTGTTGTCGTTTTTTTTTTTGCAGAAGGACATCCAAAATCTTTTGGGATCTTCTTCTTCATGAGGTACAAGTTTGAAAGCTATTAGTGTCCTTTTCACTATGATATCTGTTTAGGGCTGTAAATGAGAAAAGAGTTAGACAAATAGCTCCCGTTTGAGCTTGCTAAGAACTCATTTCCGTTCATTTGTTGAGTTTAACAAACTTAATTGAGATTATTGCGATCCTTAAAATAAACAAGCTGAACATGAACGAAAGAGCCACTCCTATTGTTTTCCTAATGGTGATTGGATTCCTGAAAATGGTTAGGATGAGTATGATGTATATGCTTATCTTGACATGTTCATAAAACATACAAGTAATAGTGCCAACATTAGGAACATTTTTTAGGATAAATTCGCAATCAACATTTTACTATTAAAAATGTTGTCTAACCCTACTGTCATTCCGTCTCATGATGAATTGCACAAAATAAGTTAGGATACAACTCGTAAAAGTATTATTGGATGAAATAATTTTGGTTTTATCTTATAAATTGTCATTCAGCTATCACAAATTGACTGTACCTTTCTTTAATCCCGCAGGATGTGGAATTCCGTCTATTGGAGTTTCATGGAGCATAAAGAATATTACTGTCCTTTACATTTCAATAAAAAAGTCATGACTTATTGTCGGAATGCACTTCTTTATGTAATTATTTTATGTTGTGTGCTTTGAGATTGCCTGGTAAAATAAAATAAAAACGGATTGTATTTTTTAGCGTTTTGCCATGTACATATTCGTCACTAGTTGGTAGACTATCGGTTCTAGATCTGGATGAGTATGTGGCTTGACTTTTTATAATAAAAGTAGATCTAATATTTATTTTGATGTAAATTTAATGATGACAATATGAAGGAGAAGGTAGTTGTTGGTTTGACTAAAATGAAAAGTGAAAAATGTATAGAAATTTATGTTTTGTTGATGTGATTATATTGTGAGGCTATTATTTTGTTGATGTGAATGAATATGTGACTTGATTTTTTGTGTAATAGATGTACGATCAAATATGTGATTTTAATGGGATGTGATTGCGCTACCAAAATGATGCGTCTCCTCCTTCTGCATTGGCACTGTCCAAATGGTTTTCCACAACTGAAAGGTCCAGCAAGATGCGATTTAACAATTACTTTGTTGTGCCTGTATAGGCTGCATCTATTTACTAGATCATGTTTCTTGGGTTAATTGAACTTTTGTCCAACATAAATTCTATTTCTATTTTGTTTTAGGCCCTACTTGGGGATGTGTCAGCAACACGAATCCCTCCAAATCCTTTCCCAATCTCTCCCAACAAACGTTTATTCTAACTGAACAATCTTTTTTGCAACCTCTAAAAAAGAGGGATTTAAAAATATCCGCTCACAACTCTCAATCCCTCCCCAAGCAACTATTAATATGCACCACTGGACAGATTTTCTTCTGTTCAGCGCACTCACAGAGTGCTTTAGAAGATTGGGAAGTCTCGACCAATGTTGTTTTTATTAACATGGGCCTAGTAAGAATGGAACTTTGGTTTTTATTAACATGGGTTGGGCTTCAAACTTAAGCCCATTTTAATGGGGGGAAAAAGTCCGAAAAACAAGAAAAGAAAAGTAAAAGAAGAACCAGCCCTAGAAACTAACGAAAGTAGAAACTTGCTCGACGAGAAGAAGCGCTGGACAGTCTGATTCAAATTGAGGTTCAGTCTCAGATCTGCTTGATCGTACCGAATCTGAGAGCAATTTGGTCGATTTGTTCTTCGCTAAACTCTCACGTGTCTTCATTTTCCAGAAGCGAAGATGAATCCCGATTCCGTCAAATCGACCTTGTCTAATTTAGCATTCGGAAATGTGTTGGCTGCTGCTGCTCGCGACTATCAAAAGGTGTCATTTTTCTGTTTAATTTTTGAGATTCTTTGTAGTTCTTAGTGGATATGTATGCTAGCCTCTTTTTTAGTTCGTGGTTTAATTGCTCTTTACGGCCCTTTAAAATTTGATGAAAATGGTTGTCTTGGATGGTGTTGTCTTTTAGGTTCGTCTGAATTTTTCTCGTGTAGATGATAAATACAGGAATATCTGGCCTGTCTAGATGACTGTTTTCGTGTGAAATTAAATGTGATGCTAAATTGTTATGTTTAGTTAGCTTTGATAGTTGTTTCTGGCCAAATTGTGCTGATGTCTAAATGGCGCGTACATTGGGTTTTCCAGGAATTGATTTCTCAAGAGAAGACCCAAACATCAAGTTCTACTAACCATGAGGTTGACCTTGATGAGCTGATGGATGTAAGCTGAATGATACTTGTACGGTAATTTATTAGTTGTTATGAAATTGTCTCACTTTATGTTAAATTACTCTCATTGGATGTGCAGGATCCTGAACTAGAAAAATTGCATGCGGACAGAATAGCAGCTCTTAAGGTTAGATTATCAATAACTTGTGCTTTTTCATGTGTAGATTGAGGATATGCATTCTGAAGGTTTTATATATTTGTAGAAAGAGGCTGAGAAGCGGCAAGAATTCAAGAGGCAGGGACATGGAGAATATAGGGAGATAACTGAGGGAGATTTTTTGGGTGAAGTGACTGGAAGTGAGAAAGTTATTTGCCACTTCTACCATAAAGAGTTCTACCGCTGCAAGTAAAATTCTTAGCTTAGACCCTTCTGTCAATATGCACGCATCCCGGGTTGCACAAATGCTTTCATTTACTTTTGGTACATGATTTCTGTGATCGTTTTTATGGATTGGTCTAGGATAATGGATAAGCATTTGAAGGCCCTTGCACCAAGATATATTGATACCAAGTTCATCAAGTTGGATGCAGAGGTAAGAGTCCATGACATCTGCTCTTACAAGCTATTACAGATATTCTAATTGAATGCCAGGGTGTTTATACTTGAGCACTGTGCGTAAAATGCAGAATGCACCCTTCTTCATTGCAAAACTTGGAATCAAAACTTTGCCTTGTGTCACATTGTTCAGGTCAGTTCATCAAGTCTGCCTTTTGATTGTCTTGTTTTCATCCCTGTCAAGCTCGACATAATGGAAGGCTGGTGGTGCTTAAATTTGTTTCCTGTAAACCAGGGATAGGAACAAACTTATATGAATGTTTTGTTATTCAGTTACTGAATATACGGGGGGTGCTGCTCTCATATGAACTAAGAAATAGGCACAATTAACCACTGCTAATCTCTTAAGGGATGCAAAACCATGACAAGTGATTAGTCAGAGTCCTTTGTCAATGTGCCTCATCCTCTGTTTCTAACTGGCCTTGTACATATTGGATTTTTTACACTATAGAAGTTCTAGATTTTTATTTCATGAAATATTTTTGATATTATGTTGTCCTGTTTCAGAAAAGGGATTGCCACAGATAGATTGATTGGGTTTCAAGATCTTGGAGGAAAAGATGATTTCAAAACAGAGAAGCTCGAGCTTCTACTACTAAAGAAAGGTAACAGTTGCCAATTATTGTTCGGATCTACAAATTTTGATAGTTTCTAAGACATTGTTTGACAGGTATAATTGCTGCGAAGAAAGGGGATGAAGAAGAGGATGAAGAAGGTTATAATGAAGACAAGAGCAGAACAGTGAGATCCTCAGTGGAATCTGACTCTGATTCTGAATGAAAACTGGAAACAAAATTGGCCTGTCAACTTGGAATATCATTTGTCTTCTAAAAATTTGCCTGTTTTATGAGTCATTTAATATTTCTCTCATGTAAGCCTGACATCCAAATTCCAATATGATTTTTTATTGATATGAGTTCAGTTTGTTTTTCTTTCTCAGCTCATTGGGAGTACTCGAGTTTATTCCTATGTCAAGTCTGAAACATGCAATTTAGGGAGGATTGTTAGGATTGAGCAATCCTCATCATTCAAAAGATTTGTAACTGCAAGCAGACTTGCACCTAATGGAAAAATCTTCCATCACACAGTAGAGAGGAATAAACCTTCGGAATCAAAGAAGAAAAACTACAAACAATAAACTTGAACATAAAGGGCCGTCGTCAGATTGGCCAATGAAGCTCATCTCTACGAATTGCATCCCTTAAAAGATCAGGGCCCTCCACAACCCATATCTTGGGCGTGATCAATCGAATCACCTTCGTAGCCAAGCAATGAGCTGCATGATTACCACTTCTATGAACAAATGAAATCTGCCAGGAGGAAAAGCCTTAGAGCCTTCTTTTCATTTCATTAATAACTCTTCCCTAGTCTGTCGATATCTCTTCATCAGATTGCACATCCTCGACACTTTTATTACAATTGAAGTAATATGAAGTTATTAATATTACAATTTACAATTCTGACATATATACACATTTTTTATTTGCCAAATCCTCCTGCACCCTCATCATGGATTCTCTGAGAATCTACGAATCTACATGTCTCGGCACCCGCATCTCATGTCTCCACACCTGAGTCGGTGCTACCTAGTCGACCACTGATCCAATTTGATTGAAGATTCTCTTTTGTAACTTGACAGACTTACCCGAGGCAATTTTAGAGAATTGTTCCAAGTCCAGCTGCTCTAATATTGCTCCTGTCCAATCTGGTAGTAACGGGATCCCACCAAGAACTTGTCTTCATACTTCGCCCGCGGAGGAAGGCCAATGTAGTTACTGGCAAAGAAACGACTTTGCAGCCAAGAGCTTCTGTCAGAAAATTTATTTTAGGAAAAGTCAGCCGCACATGAGTGATTGAGCTCTGACTCAGATTAACTTTAAGACCTGAAACAACCTCAAAGCCCAATAAGATTGCCCTCAGATTGATAATTTTTATCCATATCTGCCATACACATTACAAGAGAATCGTCAGCATATAACAAGTTTTAGCATGCTTCTTGACTAAAAAGCTGATGAAATTGTTCCATTTCGTGTAACCCAATCTTCTAAATTAGCATTTTTTTTGTTCTATTGAATTCTAAATTAGCATCTGACTCTGTTATATCGCTGCGAATTTATCGAACTTTAAAAGCAAATCAGCTAGAAGTCCCTTCAATTAGGTAGGACTATTATACAAGTTATCTTAATCATCATTGTAAAGCATCAATAAAGAATCATCAAATCTAACTCAGAAATAACTGGCAATTTGACACTATTTAAAATCATAAAAAACCAAAACTTTGTCAAGCAGAAACAATTAGAAGCTAATTAAAACAGCTTGATCTTAATTTCATGAGCCTATCTACTGAGAAACATATTTGATTAAGCAAGGTAAACGTCCTAGACTGCCCATTTTCATTGATCAGCAGTAGCAAAACAGCATAGAAAACCAAAACATTATAAGACATTAACTTTGGTAAACCTATTACCCATTTATCCCAATCCCTCCAATGAAACAATATGCCTATCCAGAATCCCACCGTGCTCCAAAAGATCTACCTAGAAACTGAAAATATGCATCAGAAACAAAACCTGAGCTAGTCCCCTAAATATTTAAAATGACACCAATAGTACAGTACCTGAGGCATCGCAATGGTGCTTCTTTTCTTAACTTTAACATCTGATGATACAAATTAACTGCACCACAGATTCGAGATTTACATGTGCAGCCCTTGCTGATAATCATGAATTTGTATGTAGAACCCAAAGTGCATGCATAAATGGTCTTTTTAACTCTAGAGGGTAAGAATCCCTAGTTTGATGACCAATCTATAATTCTAGATTTACTTTCGGTCCATTGCATATGAACTATGAAGAATTCAAAACTTCTGTCCTGAGTTATCAGACTTTGTCCATCTTCTGTAGTATTTCATCAAGAAGTTTGAAACTGGCATGCTTTCGAAATGCACGCACACAAGCAGCCCTCACATATGTAGGTGGGCTGAAACCACTATCAAGCATCGTTCTTAGCTTTTCATACACTGGCTCTAACTGACCCATTTTACAGTGTTTAAGCAAGATTTGCGATTCCAGCTTACCTTTCAATTTAATGGACAGATCCATATGCCCACATTCTTTCAAAAGCTTATCCACTAAGGTATATGTGTGAAAGTGTGGAATCCAACCTAACCCCAACATTTCTATCAACATATCATAAGCACCCTCCCAATTCCTAGCTTCTCCATAAGCATGGATTAAAGCAGTATACGTAACATTATCCGGAATACATCTTTTCTTATTCATAATCTCAAAAACCTTTTGAGCCTCGTCCAAGCGCCCCAATTTGCACTGCGTGCAAAGTATAGAATTATAAACTACTAACTTGGGCTTTAAGCCCTTTGAAAGCATTCTTTGAAACACATGGCTCGCTTCCTTCACCCAACGCTTTTCACATAAGGCCTGTATGACTACAGAGTAGCCCTCTTCTACACAATTGTGCTTCTTCTCCTCCACAATTTTGAGGACCTCAAAAGCCTCATCCACCATCTGCAATCGGCAAAGCTCAGAGATGAGCCTGCTTATAACATATGTACTTGGCAACAAACCCAAGGAATGAGCAGCCCAAAACACTCCAAGGGCAGGCTCTATAGCACCACTCTGCACACCCACATTCGGAACTAAAATTGTAAAGGGCCTACGAGCATCCTTCACTCTAACTTTCTCAATAGCACCTTCCTTTGCACTCAATAAACACAAATCAGCAATAAGAGCATTCACAGCAGACCGAGTTGGAACCAAACCCACACTACCCATTTCACGGAAAACTTGAATGACAGCCTCATATCTTCCAAACTTACATAATCCGACAATGACATTACTATATGAATATGTATCAGGCCATTTAATCTGTCGAAATATATTAAGTGCAACATCAATTAATTCCCCAGATGTCTCCTTTTTACAGAGCACATATAGCATATTATTGTACACATAATTATCAGGCTTACAGTGAAACATAGTTTCCATTTCCTGAAACAAGCAAAGGGCTTCTCGAACCCTACCCTGCCTACCCAAAAACCGGATACAAATTGAGAATGCACGACACGAAACCTTTCTGTTATGAGAAAATACTGTCACCAGCAGACACTTCATATCATCAAAAAGTTTCCTCCTACCCAAGAAATCAACCATGTATTCAATCACACAGTCATCAAATTGAAAACTCACTTGCGAACCAGCCCAAGAAAAGAACTCTATTGTCCTAACCCTTCCAAATTGCCTATAATTCCTCAAGATTTGAAGCACAGTATCAGAATTCAACATCTCTTTGTAACCATATAACAAAATATCAAGGTTTGGCGCTTGATTGGCATTGTCAGATAGCAGAGAACAGATTGAAGCAACGAGGGAGGAACTTACACCTGGTGAGACCTCTTGCTGGTTTCGAGGTATGAGTGAGGTGGGTGGGTTGTTGGGATGGGTTGGGCAATCCGAGAATGCAGAGGCCAAAAGAGTCGCAAAGAACTTGGAAAGACTTGAAGAGCGAGAGAAAGCTCCATGGGTCCTGCAAAGCATCACTCAAACTTTCAGAACCGTTCGCCACACCAAGAGAGGATCGAGAGGCGTTTTGCTATTTCTCGGTCTCTGTAGTGTGCTTCGAATCCGGTCCAAACCGTCCGGTCTCCTTAAATTTCCGATTCGAGGGCAAATCAGCAAAAGATCTATCGTTGACTTTGGCGAGAGGTGTTAATTGCATGGGTGTCAAAAATTCTAAGTTCGGGTTAATTTGAGTTGATAATATATTGTGTTTATCAGATACTTGTATATTCGGATTCAGATTGATTTGATTTTTAGGACATAATTAATTGATAATATCTAAATTAATTTAAATATAGATAAATAAATCGAACAATAATCAAATTTGAGTTATGATTCGAACAACTAAATTAGACAAAATATTTTTTATTTTTATTTTTATCATGATTAAATTTTAAATCGAACAAATTTTTTTTATATTTGGACTAACTTATTTTCATACTTAAATAAAATCAAATAGGACAAATCGATAATTTTGATCGGACATAATTTTGACACCTCTAATTAATTGGGAGCAAGCATTCGGTCTGAACCGACCTGATGGTGTTCCATTTAAAAATAGCATTATATTTTCCTAACAAAAACGTAGAAAGCAACAGATATTACAAAATACCTTTCTAAACGGGTCCACATCTGGGCCGGGTCTAAACCTGGCCCGTTGAAGCCCAACTGACTATAATAGATTCACCCAAATAGGTTCTGCTTTTCTACGTAATCTAGAAACCTCCCTGCGCAACGTATTGGGAAGAAGAGATTATTTGTTTTCTATAAATTCTTATCTTGACGATTAAGAAAACGAAATTTTAAGAGACAGATTGATCGTTGAGTTCTCGAAAGTTCGAAACCAACCTAATAGAGGAAGAGAAGGCGATGGAGATGAGGAGAGGAAGGAGGGGGATGCTGCTGCCGTTTCTGGCCATTCACGCAGTGAACGAGTACTACAGGCTGCCTTGGAAGCCTCCAGTTACGGCCGGTCTTCTCGCTGCTAACACTCTGGTGTACCTTAGGCCTGCGTTCCTCCGTTCGATTCTACCTCCGATCGATGAGGTTTGGTTCAATCCTCACCTCATTATCAAGGTACTCCCCTGTTTCTTACCTTTTGCAATGCTGATTTGATCCATTCGATTCTACCGTAGATTGTTACTTTTTGTGGTGCATAAACTGTCTCTTTGTGGTGTGTGAGGATTTTATTTATGTTGTTTCAGAAAGATTTTGGATGGAGTTGGATCCCTTCAATTGGGAGAAATTACTGATGAGTGATGAACATTTTTCCCCCGTCACAGTGATTGGAGATTGTGAATTAGTCCATTTTGATTAGACTTCAGAGATAAAATTAGGCCTTGATTTATCTGATTTCTACTTCTGCGTGTTGTTTTTGTATGTGATTGGAATTAAGTTCATCTTGTTTGTTAAGGTAAAATACTAATAGCTCATTTATGCCCACACCAAGGTTTAAAAATTCGAACTGAGGCGCCGCCTCAAGGCGCGCCTCAGCCGCCTCGGCCTGTTCACCGAATCGCACAAATGGCCTCAAATTGGATTTTGGTCAAAAACGCCTCAGTCAACGACGCGGGCGCCTCAAGGCGCGCCTCCGCGTGAGGCGGTGTGAGGCGTAGGGGAGGCGGAAAAGGGAAACTGGTGAAATAAAAAAAAAAGTCGGAACACCCATTTCAACCTAACTCGCGCAGTCGCTTGCGTACTCTCCCTGAAGGTCGCGACCTCGCCTGGAAGCTATCCAGAAGCTCGCCCGGTCGATCTCGCCAGACCAGTAGGCTCGCCCAGTCGATCTCGCCAGACCAGTATGCTCGCCCAGTCGATCTCGCCAGACCAGTAGCTCGCCCAGTCGATCCCGCCAGACCAGTAGCTCGCGACCCAAAGCAGCAACTCGCATCCCCAGACCAGCAAGGCAGCAACAGCTGCTGTTGAAACTTAAAAGATATGCCGATTGTGCCTCCAGCCCTGTTTCAATAATTCAATTACCTTATTTCTTTATCAATTAAGTTTATTTCAATAATTGAATCAAGCTTGAATTCTTGATTCAATAATTCAATTAAGCTTATTTATATATCAATTGTGTGACTGTTAGATGAGTCGTAAGGATCCTGCTTGGAAGTATGGGGTGGAGGTTCAGGTTCCTGCTTGGATTCTATGTTTTTATGTTATGGATGATTATGTTTTCATGAACATTTTCAATGTTATGATTATTGTGGATGTTTTTCTATATTGAGAATCCTGTCTTTTTAGTTTGGAATGAGGCGACCGCCTCAATCGCCTTGAGGCTACCGCCTCGCCTCAACTAAGCTTGACCGCCTCAAATCGCCTTTCGAGTTTTAAAACCTTGGCCCACACATATTGATTTGTTGGAAACCCCTTTCAGTCTCACCTGCTAGCTTCTTTACATGACTCCTGACATTCATGCTTCGTTTGTTTTTTCAATTATGCACTCATTCCCGTGTAAGTCTGTGTTGAAGAATTTATTGATATGTGTCTGACATTGACTGTGCAGTATGGGGACCTGAAACGCTTCTTCTTGTCGCCATTCTACCATTTGGGTGAATCTCACCTGGTATACAACATGATGTCATTATTATGGAAAGGGATCCAGCTTGAAACTTCGATGGGGAGTGCTGAATTTGCGACTATGGTTGCCACACTGCTTGGTATGTCACAGGGTATCACACTGCTACTAGCAAAATCCCTTCTCTTGTTCTTCGACTATGAGAGAGCTTATTATTATGAATATGCTGCTGGATTTTCTGGAGTCTTGTTTGCGATGAAAGTTGTTCTTAATTCTCGCTCAGAAAACTATACTAATGTGTACGGATTGATAGTTCCGGCACGCCACGCTGCGTGGGCAGAATTGATTCTCGTACAGATGTTTGTGCCCGGTGTTTCGTTTCTTGGCCACCTCGGTGGAGTACTTGCTGGAATTCTATATCTGAAGTTGAAGAGTATGTATTCTGGATCAGACCCCTTGACCCTAGTCATCAAGTCTCTTATTGGTGCGTTGAGCTGGCCTCTAAGGTTTGTTAGGAACTTGTTCCGGCGTGGAAGGATTACTGGCAGGGGAACTGTTGGTGGGAGAACGAGAAGGCGGACTGTATTAGGCACATGGAGATGCCAAGCATGTACATATGATAATTCTCCTTGGTTAAACATATGTGAGATGTGCGGGACAGATCGGGGTGATAATGGAACTTCATTAAATCAATTTTCACATCATTCTCGCGACCCTCCATTGGAAGAATTACGACAACGTAGACTTGAACGATTTGGTTGATGGCATGTATCTTATATTGATTCTTCAGAGAGACTGCAAAATTTGATATATTTTACCAAATAATGCGGGTAATAGTTGCATATTTCAATTGCAACTTTGTTTTTTTTTTGGATCCTCAGAAAGTGCAAGCAGTTGATGCAGTGCAAGTCCATCCTGTAATCACCACTGCTTGATATGGGGTGGTGGACATGGTGGACATCGATACAGTATTGAGACAATGAAAATTATGGCAGAGTGGGAGAGGAAGAGGGCTTGTAGTTGCAGAGACTTGCAATTAAGCCAGGTGCTTCTACAAACCATATTGATAAAAAAATAGTATAAATGCCATATCTCGACACCAATTTAAAACGAATTGTGATTCCGTTGTGTGTGATTCAATTTTGAGGCGTAATATGGGAAGAGTGTAAAGAGAAATGATTTTAGAGTGAGACAATAAAAAGGAGATGATTTGATAGCATGAAAATTGAAGTTAACCACTCGGGTCCCTCAACGCAACAGCCTTAGTTGCCTAAGGCTCCTGTAAGGTGCTCTTTTGGGTCCCTACACGCAAATAGTTGCCTAAAGCTCCTGTAAGGTGCTCTTTTCTCATTAAAAAGCACAATATACGTGGACTTAATGATAAAATTCTCTCAATGTTATAGGAATAGGGATGGTAACGGGGCGGGGCGGGGCCGGGTATGCCATTCCCGAATCCGAAACTCATCCCCGACCCCATCCCCGAGTTTTGGGAGTCGGGGATCCCCGAACCCGAAGTGGACAGGTAACACCCATCCCCGATTCCATCCCGGAACCCGACCCTGCAAGCATCCAAAAAACAAATAATTCACCTACAAGCATCCACAAATCAAACAATTCACACAATAATATTAAAGATTTTTGTTCTAATCATCCATATATCAAAAGTTCAAAACAAAACCAAACATAAAAAACAAATACTAACAAGTCCAAATTATAAATTAGACAAGAATCCCTAATTAACAAGTTACAAGTTCCCTACCGTAGGAACACTCCCTACCGTTGGAGCACTTTCAAACTCTCCATTTAAATTGTCCATCACAATTCAAAAATCTGAAACAAGAAAGATATATTTAATAAAATCAACCATCAATAATCTACAATACTACAAGTGTTTGTAAAATGAAAAGGAGCCAGTATAGCAGCTTGATGTTCTCATGTTCTTAATAAATGGATTTCAACCAAAAATAAAAAATTAAACATCAATGCACAGTGCACATGTAAATGAATCTTCTGGGTAATTCAACAAGCACAAAACCATCAAACTAACCAATTACCAATATCAATTATCAAATTTACCTTGAATTATATATATGAATATATTATCTATATATGTATATGTAATATGTTATAAAAATTTGTCTATATATATATATTTATATATATTTTTTAAAATTAAATATAATAAAAATTTCGGGTCGGGTTCGGGGAATCCCCGAACCCGACCCCGAAATTTCGGGTCCCCAACCCAAAATTTCGGGTCGGGTCCCCGGACCCGCGGGGAATTTTGCCATCCCTATATAGGAAGTCATTGATTGTCTGGAAGTATGTTATTATATTGAGCTTGTTTTATGAAGTGATGTCTAGCTACCTGAGCACGCTCAGTTTGATTTATTTATTTTTTTGGATAAGAGAAAGAGGTTGATGTTCGAATTCGGGACTCAAGATTATATACAATTTAACTCGCTAACTGAAATACTTGAGATTCGTAATTTGAATGCTTGTTTAAGTGTTTATGCACTACGAGTTTATTTTTCCTTAATATTTTCTGATGTTGTGCAAAAAACGGGTTAATGCAACATATGGTCATCGTAAGATTTCGCATGTTTTAACTCAGTCACCGTATGTTCAAATGTTTCACTCAGTTATCGTAGTTTTGAAACTGAGTCAAATGGAACACTCAAACAATTTTTGAGCAAAACGGACAGTCAAACTGCCTTAGTGACACTTTTGACCGCATGTAAAAATAATTTTCCTTGTAGAAATTAAATTATTTTTAAAAAAAAAAATAGATATGGAAAAATCTTAGCCACACACATGTAGAGGCAAAAAATATATTTTGATTAATGTTTTAAATAAAACAAAAAAAAACCGTTCACTGATTTCACTGATTCCGACCTTCTCAATGAGTTGGAGAATCGATTTTGTAAACTCAAATCGTTCCCTCTCACAAACTCCGGCTACAAAGCTACTGGCGAGTGAAGAACGACTTTAGTAAGAGCGAAGTGAAAGGTGAAGCAAAGGATGATAGTGCTGTGTTTGGTGAGCGAAGCAGGGGTTGCTTGGATTCCAACAAAACCCAGTTTGGAATTTAGGATCGGGGAGGATCACAAAGTGGATATGCTTCATCCCCTTCGACTGGTCACGACGGATGAAATTGAGAAGGTTGTGCTTAGTTTTAATCCAGGTAAGGCCCCGGGTCTAGGTGGATTCAATGCCCACTTTTTTAGTTATGTTGGGGAACCATCAAACATGATGTGTGCACAGCTGTATTGAACCACATAGAGGATAGGAAAACCCTAAAAGTCAAATCAGGATAAACGGGGACCTCTCATCGTCCTTTTAGGAAGAAATCTCGGCCCCTATTGAGTGAACTCCTTGTAGCAATATCTCACTTTCAACTTGCAACAGTTCTTCAAGGTCTCAAACCTTCAATCTTAGAGCAATCTTCTTCCCTTTTTTTTTGTTTTGAATGACTCAAAATGGTAACGATTTTTTAACGGTCAAAGGGAGTTTGACTGTCCGTTTTGACCAAAATCTGTCCGGGTGTTTGTTTTGGCACACATTAAAAACAACGGTGACTGAATTGAAACGTCTAAACATTCAGCGACTAAGTTGAAACATTGAAAATCTTTCGGTAACCATATGTTGCATTAACCCTAAACAAAACTTTCAATAAAAGTTTTGGAACATATATAAGTGTAATATATTAACGGCAACTACAGGTGTTTGTTTAGTATTGATTCTGCCACTTATGATTTTTTTTAAAATTTTTTTTATTGATTTTTATGTGGGAAGTTATTTTTCACATAAATCTTCCGTTTAATGGTTAATAAGTTAATATGTCATTATAAGTGGGTTGATTGTCCGAAATTTGGATGAACTCCGCGAGTTATTGAAGTATAAAAATTTCAAAATATATAGGTTACTAAAGTGGAATGTTTGAACATTCGGTTTACGAAATTAAACATAATCTATCTTGAAGACTACTATAAATTTTTTACAATGGGTCTTGCTGCAAAGACATTTTTTTAGCATCATTTTTTTTTGTATGAATACGTAGTATTTATTCTAATCAATTTAACGGTGTATTTTTTTATTAAAAATAAAAATTAAATTAATTGAGATCGAAACATCGAATATTTTGAGTTTATCATTTTGAAATTGATTTTTTTGTTTCAGATAAAAAAAATACATCATTAGATTCATTATATTTATAATAAACAATACACATTTATAATTTTTTTTGAAAAATAAAAAATGTTATTATAGCAAGACGTGCCGTAAAAAAATTACAGCATGCCCGCCCATCCCCGTTGTTTTGATGATTATACATGTTCTATCAAGTCAATCCCCGTTGTTTTGATGATTATACATGTTCTATCAAGTCAAGTTTATTGAGAATTTCAACTTACATAATGTTATTTCCACTTAAAATATAATCCTTATTTTAATTCTAAATTAATTTGAAATGTATTTTAATTATTGATTATAAATACACAGATTTGAGGTCTAATCATTCTTAAATAGGGATACATTTGGGTGTCACGCATTATCCTTTCAACAAATCCCTAAAATTATTGTTGGAGAAAAAAATCATCCTGTTGAAAAAAAGTCATCCTTTTTAATTGGTTCAGTGGCCGGTTGTTCTTCTTCACCCTTCTGCAGAATCAGCCGAGAAGAAAAAAGGCTAGGAAGGCAATGACGGTCGCGGCCGGGATCGGGTACGCCTTGATAGCGCTTGGACCGTCACTCTCACTCTTCGTCTCTGTTATCTCTAAGAAGCCCTTCTTGATCCTCACCGTCCTTTCCAGGTATACGCGCTCCACTTATTAATATATAATTTATCTCTCTCTTGTTTGTTTTTTTGCTTTGATTTTTGTTCTTCGGAAAATGAGATGATAATTTGTTTTATTTGTTATCTGGTTCTGATGGGCGAAATATATCATTTGCACCATTTTAGGAGTTTCTCACACTTGATCGTATGTATACTGTATTTTGGGTTAGCTGAATAATAGCAAGTAACTGTGCACAATGCCTACTAATGGACTTTGGGTTTAGTTAATTGAGTTTCTTCTCCTCAATAATCGAACCCTACTTGAAGTCCTTGATTGATTGATGGGGAGGAAGGAAAATAGGATGGGAATTCGCCCTGTTTTTATTTTTGTTTTGTAGTATGAAATTTTCAATTACTTGTACGCTTTACTGATGTCTGTCAAATTCGGGTTATGATCCTGAACTGAAAACTAACAGACATCCACATAAACACACACACATATATATATAAACACACACACACACACACACATGAGTCCTATTTACTGTTTGCATGGAATATAAGTGAACTAGGCTTTTCATGACAACAAGAAAATGATGTCTTTGCTAGAAGTGAATTTTGTTAAAGTACTTATTCAATTTAATTGATGTATGCAGCACACTGTTATGGCTTATAAGTTTGATCATTCTATCGGGAGTATGGAGAGGCTTTCTTCCCCTCAAATCAAAAACATGGTGGCCTTATGCCATTCTGATAATGACATCTGTTGCCTTTCAAGAAGTATTGCGCCTTCTTTTCTGGAAAGTTTACAAGTATGTTGATACCGTGGATATTTCTGATTCAAATATTATCTTTCACCTGCTTAATGTTGAATAGAATGACACTCTGCACTTGTAAATCGCACCTCATAGAAATGGTCCTTTTAGTTTCTACAGCACTACCTTGGGGGGTTTTTTTTTGGTTAAGTTTTATTTTTTGGATTCAAGAGGAATCAATTGAGTTGTGTGAAAATATTTGAGTTACACTTCACATAGTTGTGAGCAGATTATTAGCATGAAAATAGCTTTGCTGATCATGCTTAAGTCATTTAAAAGCCAATGAATTTTTAATTACTGCATTTTCTCATGTCTATTTGAAATGATAAGTATGCCTTCTGGAGTAGTTTTGTTTTTTGGCGACACTAAAATATCCATGGCAGACTGAGAAATAGCCAGCTGATGCAGAAAAACATAAATTAACGCATAAGCAAGCTAACAGTGCATATTGGTGTATTGGATATAGTTCACTGGACAGTATTCATCTCATTGACTAAGGTGGTACTGCTGCACATTAATTCTACTTGTCAATTAACCGTTTTGCCAGTGTTGTCAAGTGCGAAAACCGCACTCTTCAAAGAAACATTAATTAATTATGTAATAAATTCATTATTTATAACAAATTATAGTTATATATATGTGTATGTATCAGGAATTGCATTGTTAAACATATCAGGTTTCTTTATTATCCAAGATCAAATCTAAAATCTCTCCATAATTGGAAAATATGTGTCAAGTATCAACTATAAGTTTGTTTGACGGATTAACCTAATATATATACATACCAGTATACCTAAAAGCAATTTTCCGTTCTGTTGCTCTCACCACGTGCTCTTGACTAATTGTTTTCTCTCTCTTAGAGTAATATCATCACATCGAATCAAATAATCATTTTGCCGATTCAATGATGGAATTCTTGGCCGGACATTGCCTGATAAAGTGCACTTAGTTTTAATCCCAAGCAGGTCACAGGCATGATACTTGCTCGACGTCCCATGATACTTGCTCGACGTCCCATAATACCAGCTAACTTGTCCATGTTATTTGCATCTCGTTCAGCCCTCATCTTACTTTTTCTTCCCTGAGTTTATGTGTGTCATTGAAACAACATTAAAAAAACTTTAAGCTGGGTAAAGGATCGTATTAATAATCATCAACTAGAATAGAAATTCTGATAGATGCAGCTTTCCATGACTTTCATATACCAACAATCCGTTCTTGATCCGACAATTATACCAAAAGCCACTGGTGTAGGTAATCAAACGCCTTTTAGTTCTAATATTCAACTCGGCCCAGGAATTCTGATTCATAATCTTGAGTCGCACTCGTTTGCCATCAGCCTAGAATCCAAATTTTTTGTCCCTGTTACAGAAGTATTTTGAAAATAGATGCTGTTTCTGAAGTTTTTCAGTTTATTGGCAGATGTGGTGATTTCTCACTTTTCTTTTTAAAGCTACATACCTCCGCGTCGAAAGGCCAGACCAATCAATTGCTTTATGCGTTATACGTACTTATAATGCGACTGAGCATTATAATTAATAGGTGCGAAATGCATGCCACAAACTATCTTAAATAGGTGCTTCGATAATAATATAATTGGAAAATGCTCTCTTTGAATCTTACTTATGCACGTATTAGGATCTTAATTTCCAAATACAGAAAATTCCCATTATGAAATTATTCTTTAGAATTGTATGGATGATGGATCAATCTGGTGAAGATGGAAACATGCACTGTTACTAAATGCATAACACAAAAAAGAGAAAAGAAACTAACAAACAGTTTAAACTTTTGCTCTCATAAAAGTTAGTAAAAAAATCTGACAGCCAGTTCTTAGCAGCAGTATGCCAGCTTTCTATAAATTGATTGAGAGAGGTTTCATGATCTCCAAAGATGCTGCATTATCTTTCCTTCCACAGTGGCCTGGAAGTTGCTCAGGGGATGAACTGGAAGATTCGTCTGTTTTGGTCTTGCGCAAGAGACACCAAGCTCTAAATCTGAGTTTCCTTGACTATTAGCCAATCCATGATAATAAGACTCCACATAAACCAAAGTACCAAACTTTCCTGGTCCAATCTCAAAGAAGTATTAGGTGGCTGGCAATCTCTTCAGTTCTCTGACTTCTATGGAAATATGTAAATAGGGGTAGGAAAGTTGGACTCATACTTATGCATATGTATACAATGAGTTATTTGTTGGCACTTGGCACTAATTTTGTCTTTGTATATGGTAAAATATAATGCTGGGTTTCCTTATATTTTTTTGATGAATTGTGTATAGGAGATTGGAGGATATATTGGATGCTTTTGCTGACAGAGTCTCTAAACCACGCTTGTCTTTGACAGATAAAATGCAAATTGCTTTAGGTAAGCCTTCCTGCAGTTTAAGGGACTTCACATTCTTCTTTATATTGCTAGTCCCTGTAACTTGCCTTGAAGAAGTTTTAATGATTACTGCCCTGTTATTATTATCCTTTGAAATCCATTGCTCTTAATTGCTTACCCATTTCAAATGCTGTTCAAGCTAATTATACTTGTTGCACTTTGTTCATTCATTTACAAGGACTGATTCCATCTTATGGTGCTGTCTGTTACTGCCTTGCACTTGTCAATCCATTTTCATTTTGGATCATGCAATTTGGTCTCAAAATCATTTGGCTTGTTTGTAGGTATTCTATTGGCTCTTTTCTTTTGCGATTCAGATAGCTAATTTTAACGCTAACAAGTTTTTCTCCCCTAAAAGTTGCTGTGATGAACAATTAGGCCTATTCCAAATTTGCCTCCCATTTGTTTAATGCAACTGGTGCAAGTGATGGACTGTGATAATGATGTTATTCTTTAATCTTGTGAGATTGAAAAATCAAATTAAGGATTCTGTGATTGGTGTTTTTTTTTTCTAATTTTTTCCTTAAAAAAGTTCTTGTGGGTAAAGGGGAGGGGAAGGGGGTGATAGGAGCCTGGAGGATTGGATACTTAAGTAAATTCACTAACAAAGTGTACTATTAATATTGTACTCCGTGCCAGTACCAATACCCTAGGTGTAGTTTCATCATGAATAGTACTTTTGGGGAAAGTTAGTTCCTAATCTAGTAAGGGAAAAAATGGACTTGCTGATAGTTTTGTTAGTGACAAGACTTTCTAAAGATAGGTTTTAATTAAAATTAAAAATGATATAATTGACTCAAATCATGATATAACTAATAAATACGAGCCTGAAATTGAGAGGATTAACTGTGGGGACAACAAATAACTCTAATTATTGAATTCCAGCACCAGAAATGGCTCATTAAGTTCATTTCACTGTCCATCTTCTGCCTTAATTGGCTTAAAATAAACAACAGAATCTTCACTTTCAAATAATCGTCAGTAGATGAGCTTTTTGATATTCGCCTTTCATGTATTGTAAGTTTGTAACTTTCTTGATGCAATCTGCATAGCCCCCTTGTAATTTCTGGTGCACCTTCTTGGTGCTTCAATATAATTTCTTTCCATTAAAAAACACAAAGATTAGAAGCTATAGAGAATAATGGGCTACACTCAAATCCAAAGCCCTGGTACACCCCAATCTCGTTTCACAAAACTGAGAATTTCTACAGTGGGCCTGTTCTGAATGGCAGAAGTACCCAAAGTTGATGCACTAGCACAGGGTTGGCTTGAATTTTATTTTGGCACCTTAGATTTTTACATTACAACTTGATTTCCTTCGTTGCGACCTGGAGAAAATTATGGCCTCAAACTCTTTTTAGGGGGAAGCTGATAGAGTACAGATATAAACTCCGGTTTTGATGTAGGTTGTGCATGTCCGGACTCCTGAGGGTCTCTCTGCTGACATGGAGACCAAAATTCTTACTCCTTGTAAAAATGCAGGAGATGGCTCCTTTGTGCTCTATATGTCCAATTTGGTTTTGCTTATTAGAAAAATAGACTGGTTAAAGTTAGCAGAAGACATATAAGCAAAACTCTCTAGAGTACCTTACACGTGATGAACCTGTAGAGAGGACCCAATAAAAGCCTATCCCAAAAAAAAAGAAAAAAGAAACTACATATTATTGATCTCTTCAGTCCTGATTCTTGGTGAATCTTAAACATGTACTGGGAATATGTGGTATGTTACGCAGTCAATTCAACAAAAGATCAAATCAAAGTTTTATACTGATCTGGCATATTGATTAAATGTGCAGCACGAAGTAAATATCCTACCAATATGTCACACTATGATATGACATTGCTTTATGTTCTTGATTTTTGTTTCTTTGAAGGACTTGTTTTGGGTGATAGGCCATTCTATTCTTTTGACATCTTTTTTTTTTCCTTGACATCTTTTTATTTGTGATAAGAAAGCCACTCATGCTATTTTCATCAATTGCTTGTAGCTGGAGGTTTAGGTCACGGTGTGGCGCATGCTGTGTTTTTTTGTCTCAGCCTTTTAACACCTGCATTTGGTCGGGCAACATTCTTCGTTGACAAGTGTTCACAGATGCCCTTTTTCCTGGTTTCTGGTAGGTCATTATTTTTGTACCAGGTACATGCTCGCGTTTACTTTTTCAGATAATTATACCATGAAGTTAGTTTTAAGACATATTTATGCGTACATCTTACGTTTTTCTTTAGGCCTCATGCCTGTATAATGGGATCAACTGAATTGTCAGCGTGGATTTTAATGATTATTCAAGTTTAGAATCATTTGAAGCCGGTATTTGATGTGTTGATTTTGAGTGCTGATGAATGAATATTTTGGACTGCTTTTTTCTTATTCATTGCAGCGATCATTGCTCTTGCATTTGTAACAATTCACACATTCTCAATGGTCATTGCATTTAATGGCTATGCGGAAGGGAATAAGGTGGACCAACTTTTTGTTCCTATGGTTCATTTACTCGCGGGAATGCTGGTAAATATACCTGTTCTGGTTTCTGACTATATCTTCATGACATGCCATGCTGTATTTGTCTGATTAACGAATTCATATTTAACCTTCACTTCCTCAACACATGTAAACTCATACAAAACCAGTGGACATCTAAACTAAGGTTATGAATCTTTCATTAAATATATATCCATTCCCATGGGTTTGAATTCAAATTATCAATTGGTATCTTATGTTGTACTTGCATAGATACCGGCTTCTCAAGGTATCAATATATGTCCATCATGCCCTCTGGATAATTAGGGTATGCTAGTTTTTTATATGGGTTGCAATTCAATTGGCTGAGATAGTTTTCTCTTTATTTCATATTGTGTTTTTCATACGCCTTTGACATTGTTTGAAGATTTTTTATGATGTTAAGTGACTTGATAAATCGTGAATTCACTGGTTAATTCGAGTAGGGCATACTAACATCTCCATTGGTCTTCTCCTTAGACACTGGTGAATTTCGCATCTGGCGGTTGCGTTGTTGGGATTCCTCTCCTGTATTTTATGGCTATTTTGACCTTAGTGCATTGTGGGAAGATGGTTTGGGGAAGAGTAACAGAAAATCGAAGCAGGCATGGTAGTTCTTAGAGGTAACTAACTAACAATTTGATCTCCCTCTAAACTCTTGAGTCCAGTGGTGTTGTCTATGTATACAAAACTGTGTAAATTACGTTAAAGTGAATGCTTTTTAGTTTTTACTGCCCGAGGAAATTATTTAGGGTTTGCAAAGCGAGTCAGAAGCCATATATTTTCTTCCATATTCTCTATAATTTTTTCCGTGGTTGGGTAACGTATTTCTGTACCGGGGAAAATCTTCCTGGACTGAAGGGTTGCTTCAGTAAATCAAAATTGTCCACCCTTTCAAGTTTTGGGAGTTATGTAGGAAGATATTTGTATGGTTAGAAAGCTATGTTGATCGCATGATAGTTCTGTGTAACTTTGGTTTTTCCCTTATGCATACTATTGGAACACCAGAAAGATTTTCAAGACCATTATTTGAATTACTCCATCTGGTTTTCTAATTGTTAGGTTTGCAACTACAGCTAAAACCTCTCTACCAGAAGGTATTCAGGCTGACAAGTTATTACATGCCAACAAGTTCAAAGATATAAAGGACTCTAAATATAAGTCATTGTCCCAAATAACTTTAGATAAATATTTTATTTCATCTCAAACATTTAATTTATGATAATATATATATTTTTATAATATACAGATTATTCATTCTAACGAATTCAAAATAAAAATGAAATTTATCACGATGGAATCATATAGAATCATATAATGTTTTGAGTTCATATAAGACGGTCTAAAATTGTCGTTAATTTTCATTTTTATATGAAACAAAAAAGAAATCATTAAATTCGTTATGCAAAATATTACACATTTATAATTTTATTAAAATAAAAATTAAAATTTTTAATACAACAAATATAAATTACAACGGGCCTGCAACTCTAATTTGGGCCGATTGTTACAGCATATTATGGACATTCCATTTTAAGCTTACGGCAAATGCAATGACCCAAATCTAATGGTCATTAAATTTTAAAAATGAGATTCACATTTATGTCATAAAAATACAGTTTTTTATACAGTAAAATCAATATAGCACATATTTTAATACTGTCACATTGAAAAATAATCTTTAGATACAAAATTATTATTCAAGCCAACTATTTTCTCATCCTTCATACTATTTCTATCAAATTTACATCAAAATCAAGAATAAGTCTCATCTTTATTAAAAAAATCAAGTCACATCCTGAAACATATATTTCAATACAATCACATTCATAAAATATATATTTCAATATACTTACATTATCAAAAAACATATTTTCACATTATTTATTGGCTCACTAAATACCCATCATTGTGGATGCGTTAATCTCGTCACGTGGCTGGTGCGGATGGCTACACGTGTCCAGTTGGAAATTACTCGTAAGTCCTCGCCATACCTTTTGGCGAAGCTAGGGTTCAACATCTAATCAGACCCTATATAAATCCTGGCAAGACAAAGGAAAGAGTCGTAGTAATCAATCGGATCATCGACGCTCTCTCACCCATACCCGTCTGTTTGCCGGAGATGAGAGGAAAGCCGTGATCTTGGATGCGGATGAGAGGCAGGCAATACTGGATTCCAACTTCCCAAGACTTGCAGGTTTTAATCTTGGTGGTTTGCTCAGTGCTTGCTTCTCCTCTGCATCAAAGAACACAGCTTTGATGGTGGAGAACTTCTTCTCCCTTTTTCATGACCAGAGATAATATTTTGGAAACCAAAAGGCATCGTATTTTGATTCTTAACTTTCTTTGTTGGTTTTCAATGCATATTGCAGGTTTTTTAGGGCAGGAAGATGCATCCACACTGTTTATGAAATTATTGGAGTCGACAGTGTGTGTATTTGAGTCTTCGAAATGAAGCTCCATAGTTGGGCTATTTTCTGTACGGATCTAGCTGTTCCATATTTTCTGTACAATGAATTTTTGAGATTTCTATTTCTAAAGCATCATCACAAAGATTATGAATTCAATACATGCACTTTGAGAGTAGACGTGGATCAAGTCTAATTGGGATGTTGATATGTTAGAGATTTTGGAAGTCGGAAAATGTCATGTAGTTTAATCCTAAGTAGTTTATATAATAGTCTTTATATTTGTTATTTATTGTAAATTTATAATAAAATATTATATTTTATTATAGTTATTGTTATACACTTATAATGAAATAATGAATAATATCGTATTTGATTGTATATTTATAAATTTTATAAAGAAATATAATGTTACAACGAAAATAGAACAACATTAAACGAACTCTTTGTTTTTTTTGGATTTAGAGCGTACTAATTTATCCAGACCTATTCAATTCCATTCTATGCTTGAATCCAAAATCAACATGTTTTTTAAGGAGCTGTGATATAACTACCAGGCGAACTGTGAAAAACCACCAGGCAAAATACCGAAATTTTACTTAACATACATCACATACAATTCCAATCCTTACTACAAGCATACGAGATTTCCTAGGAGACATACCTAAAAGGGGGCAAATGTTACGAATGACAAAAAATTTAAGAGCGACAGTTTACCATCAAGCCTATTGAATAACACCAGATATCTCTATACATTCCCAAAAAGATTCAATTTAAGAACAGTAAGATCAATTTGAACTTTGCTTCACTCTAATTTACAAGAATTTGCCAATGAGGAAAAAGGGAGAAAAAAAAAACTGATGGAAAAAGGGTTACATAAGCGCACAAAATTACAGGTGCATGAACTGATTCCTCAAATTTCCACTCTATTATTACTAATTAAAAAAATTAAAACAATTGAATAATGCGTATCACCACTATTATACAGATAATAATAGTTTAGCACAAATAAAAATCCAAAAATTCTTTTTACTGCGAAGTCTAGTAGGTGGCTCTAAGCAGGCTCTTAACTAATTGTTCACTTGAGAAAGAACTTCCATACGTCTCTGTCAGTCATTTCCTTTACTAAATGCAATCCGAAAACGCCTTCTTCGTCTACGAGACTTTTCAGGTGTCGCGCTCCATTGTTGAAACCAACATAATGCTTCTTCGTTGCTAAGTAAATGACTCCATATGGAGGTCTCACACACTGTTTTCAGCAGCAGCAACAACAACAAATGAAATTAGACAGGAGAATCAAAACACCGACACCAAACTACTTTTTTTTAATCGTCTAAGTAAAATTTCCCCATGCATCATCAGTATGCGCACATGCCCTAATCATAAAATCCACTTTCCAAAAACATCTAAAAGCATCTTGAAAGAACCGAAATGAGCAACTGCACTATTACCTTTTTTATAAGACCATATAGCTTCTTCAACGTAGTTATTGAGTATGGTATCTCTGTCAATAAAATAACATCATACCCTCCTTCTCCCTGATCTGTCTCATCAGCCCTTTCCCATGCTCGGCTTCCTGAAAGTTTTCTTGAACGCCTCGCTGGAAACTCCTGCCCTATTACACTACCATCTTGGCTGCTGCATCCATCCATAAAATCCTCCTCAGAGAAGCTCAAGTTCATTCCTGTCGTCACTTCATATACATTACTCCCCGCCACAGACAAAACAGTGGGGAGTTCTTCCCAATCCCCAGCATAGAACTGCACTGTAGGGGACAAAGTTTGTCTAGATGGAGTAAGGGGGCTCTCTGGCTGTCGACTTTGTCTGTCCCTGGCTTCCTCAAGGTTGGCAAGGACATTTGGTATGGTTGTACATCTGATAGCTTCTGCATTGAGGTCTTGAAAATGCACTATACAAGCCCCCTGCAGCATAGCTTTTGGAATAACTAATTTGAAATTTTACGCAAGTAAATAATGACTAGCTTGAAATGAAACCATCCGAGGAAACTAATTGCTGAACCTACTCAATGTGATTCTGAACAGAAAAAAGTAATGTGAATGCCACCCAACTAGTCAACAAGACAGCAGCGTGAAGCAGCATCTCATAAATGACAAGCTAGATTTACCGTAAGTATTTACATGAGACAACATATAGAAAACTGTTTGACCACAGACAGTCTAAAGAACATTTCAAAATCATTCGATAATGAAAGTAATTTTCATCAAGTCCAATAAGCGCTTGTGTTGGCCATTAAGCAGAAAAAATATAAGCCCATTCACAACTCAAAAAAAAAAAAACCTAAATTAAGAGGTAAAAACCAACGAAAGAACGTGTTTCCAGGTTCTGCAAGTGACTAATACCACTAGAATTGCTAAAGGAAAAATTGAGCCAGATCAATTGAGATATACCTTTAGGCAAGCGAAAATACCAGGAAGTCCATAGCTGCAGCTCAACTGGTAATAATCACCAATCAGAAAGGGATAAACGTATTAGATTTTACCTATGAGAATTAAGAAATATAAAAAATGACTAGTTAAGTTTCTCTTTAAAACAAAAAAAGATACAAGTTTGCAGATCTTATTGCTTTGAAGGTAGCGCTTGTTGCAGCAAAACATGCAGTGGAGTTCAAAGAATCCAACAGCAGAAACTGAAATATAGAAGGTTTTTGGCATTGTAATGGTAAAAAGAGAAGTTCAATTAGAGATTAACAAGGGGAGGGGGAATGGGGGGCTAGGTCATGATATTTATTCCTCTGCTGTCGTAAGATGATCATGTCAAAACGAGGAACAACAGAACAAACAAATGCTCAGGAATCAATAGGCTTTTACATACCAGGATTGCTAAAAATAGCAAATAAAAACATTTTTTAACTGAATTACCTCAAGCACCCTTTTGCCTCTAAAGCTTAGTTGTCCATCACGAATCTCATGCTTAAGGACATTAACAAGATCGATGGAGCTGTCCCACGATCTCAGAGACCCTGCAATACGAAGTGTAGTGAGCTTTTAATAATTCAAAATTTCCAATACATATATCAACATTAAAATTATAGTAAATATGAATACGTATATTTTCATCTCTTTCAAATTCAAATGAAAATTTGCGTTAACTGTAGACCAAAGCATTATCCACCTACCATCAGGTTTTGAGGGTACAATTTCTGAACCACCAAAACCGATAATATCAGCAACACTAATTCTTCCCTGCAAAAATAAGCTTCCAATTCACTGTTACATGAAAAAAAACAATTTAAAACATTGTTCTGCTTTCCAAATTTGATTTCCTGATGCAATCCCCAAACCCCAAGCCATAATCCATGTTCAAAATCATACTCAACTTAGCATAATATACTTGAAATTCATAATTGTTGCCATCTAAAGGATCAAAATTTTGAATGAAAAATAAATTATATCATTAACTTTTTTGAGTCAATAGGTTGAAGAACATGATCTCCGTCTAAATGAAACCCTCTTGACAAGAGCAAAACATTGACTTTATGGATAAGATAAAAATATAAAATAGTCAAATTGCCTCCAGCCGTGAAAAAAAAATATATTCTGACTCAAGCTCAATACTAACAACTCCAAACCCCAAAGGGAAACCTCATGATAAAAGGTAAAAGGTAAAAAAAATAAACAATTAAAATAATCCAAAAGCAATAACAAGTTTTATTAGCATGTTATAATTTCCAGAGAAGTCATCTCTTAAAGTCATATTTTCTTCCCCCAGCCTCAGGTAGTCAAATGTCCACAATGGTATTATTAAATAGAACCCCCAAATAACTTCAACATACCTTGAACACATGAAGCCCTTGCAGTTCTACATTAACTCCAGCATACTTGTAGGGATGAGCTGTCTATGCAACAGTAAAATAAGAGAGCTATAATTTAAAGATACTTCTGAAGGCCAAAAGCCTCAGAAAAAAAGTTCATCAAACAAAGTGGATGCATGTGTGCATGTGCAATATGTCAGTCGGGTCGATATAAAAATTTAACTGATGCCACAGATATTCAGGAAAAAGGATATATACCTTGGAAGGGAGAATCTCAACAGCTGGTGAAGGAAGATGAATGTCTCTCTCTGAAATGGTGGACATGCTAGTACTTCCTCGCTCATGAGTTACCAAGCCTGGCAAGCACTGAGCAAGCAGTGATGGCGCACGCATTGTGCCTTTTTAGTTTTTACTAACAGTTATTGACAAAACAACCTGAAAATCATAATACTTATTATCAACCCCCATTAAAAAGTTTAAGGAAAACAAATGAAATGCTTAGCTTGAATAAATACAGATACCAATCTTAGAGAATATTTAAATTACCAAAGAACAGAACTCCAATAAAACAAGACTGAAAATCACCATGTATCATTCGATAGAAAAAGGAACTAAACAGGTTGATTAAAACTCCGCTCAATAAAATGCGGAGTACTCGAATGCAGACCAGAAAGGAAAGATGACACAATCTCAACCAGATAAAGCAGCCCAGAAGACTCGAATTTTTTGATACAAATACTCTGCCATTGACAACCTACACTTTCACCCAGAGGATCAAATAATAAAATTCAAAGGTCAAATTACTTCATGATATGATTTCAGAAAGATTAAATTAATCCCAATAGACAAATAATATTTGCATCCATCCATTCTGACAGTCCAGAATATCATATCATACCATACCATAGAAAACCATGGAGCATTCGAGCAAGGAAAATTAAAACGCTATCAACACCATTTGTTCTAGTATATCAAACATACATAACCCACATAGAAAAAATATAAAGGATCAGATGAAATAGGGATCAATAGAGGAAAGGGAATGACCAAAAGCAATAAGAAAATAGAAATTAACCAATCCCAGAGATAACACCAAAAAGCCACAAAATTGTAAATATCGTCAAATAAACTTTTCTGCTTGCATCGAGAACTAAACCATGAAATCAAAACATTCTTGTAAAAAGCACCATGTGAAACGAAAAAGAAAAATCACTCGCCGAAAAAGAAAAATCCAAGGGAAGCGATCCGTTCAGCGAGAATTATCTACAAAATTAAGATTGCGATAAACCCAGCGTCATCTTATAATGTGATGAGAAGAGTACCTGTGCACTATCAGGGAAACGGATCGTCTTAAAGTCAAAAAAGAATGCTAAAAAAGACGAACAAAGAAGCTTCTAATTCAGACTAACAAAAACTCGAATTTCAATTTTGTCCTTAGCTTTTCAGAATAATAGCGAGATTGCCACTGCAGTTTCATGCATCCTGCCACCTGCCACCTGCCACCTGCTCCGGCGACTTCTTTATGAACAATTTTGTTTTTGGGATTTGTTTTATTAATAATTATTGTTATGTGCCGATGCCTTCTATTTCATACAATCGACATTGGTCGGTAGATTAGAAGGAGGAAAAGCCATATATCACCCTTTTACATTTATATATTTACGTTTAATAAACAAACAAAATAAATCAACCTAATCAAGATCTTTGGATCTAAATTATCATGAACAATTGAATTAATGATCCATAATATATCTTAAATATGCAAATAATTTAAGAAAAATTATTATAAAAAATAAAAAAGTTGACTTTTAAGTGCAATAAGAGGGTCATTTTTTTTAAACGTGAAAGTTTTTCTTTTAATCAAATATACGTAAGAGGTGATGTATATATTTTATAAAAAAATAATTACAATAACATTTTACTTAAATTCTAAACATTAACTCTTAAATTCTAATAATACAAAACTAAACTAAAAAACAGAATCCCGGAATTTGGGTTAATTATAGTTAATTATTACAACCACAATTTTTTTGAAACTACCATAGTTAAGAATATTTGAGATATTTAGATATACTGTGAAGTAGACACATCTCTGGAGTTGGGTGACAGGAGCCGCCGCTTAGGCCCATATTTTTTAAAAATATTATTGTTTTACTAACTTAAGACTCATTTAAACTCTATTTAGAGTTAGCACAAAGTCCCTATTTTACAATTCGTTCAAGATCTTAAAGACTTAGGTATGTCACTAGAAGATGATTTTCGAAGTTATTAACTAAATGAGACAATTGAATACTTTCCCAAATTTAACCAGCTCATTTTAGGTTTCAATATGCTCATTAGCAGTGTTGTTTTGGTGATTTTTTTCGATATATTTCATGTTTATATCTCTGTTTTGTTGTCTTTGTTTCAATTGATAACACTACTTTACTACCTAGACTCTTATTATGCAATCGGTAGTTCATAAATTGCTAAATTGTGCTATTAGAATTGAAGTAGAGTTGGCAATTGAAACCATTGCCAATGCATATGTATGCAGTTCTCACTTTACAGATCCTCTATCAATGACCTTCAAGCAATGCCTTGATTTTTTTTTTTTGCTATCAACACATCCTGGCACTTTCTTCTTTATTTTGGGTTATGCTCTTATTAGTGAAACAAGATACAGCTCCTAATCTATATTTTCTGCTTCATAAGCATGGCATAACAGAAACTTTAGTTGATGGCATAACAAAATTTAGAACTTTAGTTGATATCCAAGAGGGGAGGGATTTTGGTTAATTTTGTTTTTAATGTGTTAGCATAATTTCATAATTTAGAACTTTAGCATAATTTCTTGTTTCATATTTTCAATTGTTTTCTGGCACCTTAGATGGAACAATAATTGTGGGTTATTCTTTAATTTTAATTTTGCTTGAGTTTACACTATCATATGCATATTGTGATGGTTCATGAATCTTCTTTTGGTTCAGAAGATGAAGTAAACTTATCTTCTTCGCTTGTCTCCATAAATCACCACATGGACTAAATGTTATGTCTTTGATACCAGGAAAGAGAGCATTCATAGCCTTTGTTTGGGGTTAGTTGGAGAAAAAACATAATTTGGTGGTGATGTGGTAGATTGAGCTCTAAACACAGAGAGCTTTAGCAATTAGAGGAAAGAACAGAGAAACAAATAGAGAAGAAGGTCAAAAAATTGATTTGATTCATGCATTAACATAGAGAGATCCATGTTCTCAAACAGAAGCCGAGTAGAGATGTAATGCTCTTTCTTTTCTCTTCTTTGTATTTCTGAAGAAAGATAAACTAGTGTATCGTGTATATATATAGAGTATTAACATATAAAGATCCTTGGCTTTTATTATTGTTCATAGAAGAAATTAATATAGTTTTTGATGTTCCTTTGTTAGGTAAGAACTCTTGTTATGTATAAAAACTCTTGTTATATGTCGAATTTAAACTTTTTATTCTATATTATTTATTTTCTATTACAATGCACTTTTTTGTCATTTCATATAAAATGTCATAACAAAAATTTAATGTAAAAAAGTGAACCAAACACTCCATAGTATTTTACACAGTTTAAAACTGTGGGTTCCACAATTTTTTACACAATATTTTTAACAGGTTTTGCACAATATTTTTTACACCTTAAAGCTATGAAATACAATTTAATAACAAACGGACTCTTACAGATTGATCTACTTTTTTTGTAAACTTATTAAAATTTAAGTCCATCCATAAAACTTATTTGAAAAAAAATTCAATTCATTGAAACATTTTTCTATTTTTTTATAAACAAAATTTTAAAACGCTTCATCTCTCAAAATACACTACATGGTAAATATAAGTTTAAATGAGTGTCATTTTACCTCTAAATAAGTCTCATAAATCTCAAAACAGAATATGTTTCAATTTTTTTTGTTTTCAGTACGGGTTTTGTCGATAAAAAACAATGTATTCAAACCATGTTGTTGGAAATGGGTCAATAAGCTAGACCCATGCTTCGAGTTGTTTCATGCCACATACTTAATCTATTTCATCTATTTCGTGCTCCAGATACTAGAATGAATATCTGACGAGGGAAAGCATCTCTACCAAGATGATGTCAGACTTGTTCTCTGTACTATCAATAGGATCAATTCTAACAAGGCACACACTCATATTCCGAAAATAGAGAAACAAAGAAATTCCGCGGTCGAACTACCAAAACGGACCCAAAATACAAGCCTAAATGCTTTGATTAATTACCTACAATTTTGCCTAAAAAGAATTCAATATTGAAATCAATTCTAACAATTCACACACTCATATTCCGAAAATAGAGAAACAAAAAAATTCCGTAGTAGAACTCCCAAAACGGACCAAAATACAAGCCTAAATGCTTTGATTAATTACCTACAATTTTGCCTAAAAAGAGTTCAATATTGACACAAAGTGAGTGAGTGGCAACTAAAAATAATTAAAACTTCCTCGATTTCATTCAAAGGAGCCAAACTCAAAATTGGTTTACTTTTACGAAGCATACGCTTTAGAAAAAAGGAAAAGTCAATTGTGGGGTTCGTTGATTCAGTCCGTAAGTCAATAGTGGCATATTGGACTATTGGTCAACTGAGTCCGTAACGTCGACACGCGTTAGTAGTAGTTGTTGAAGAATGAGAATTGGGTCACATCTTTATTTTCAATACATTACCACCGTTTAATCTACAGGGATTTTTTTAAAATTTTTTTTAGAGAAAATTACAGAAGTAAGAAAGAGAAAGAAAAGGAAAATGAAAAAAACAGATTCGAGTAAATAATGACAAATCAAGCACCCAAACATCATTTTAGAGGTTCTTTTTTTATCACCAGCAAGTGACGTCAAGTTCATTCGTAGTTTGAACATTCAATAGAGACTTACATGTCATCTAGTAATGTACTAAATCTTCTCACTTGATAAAATTAAAATTCAATTTACGATCATAAAAGTATTACTCTCAATAAAAATAAAAATTGAACTTCATATCTTTCAAATTCATACAATTTGGAGTCCTTAAAATTTTATTGTTAAGTTTTCAATCAAGTGATTGAATTCGAGACTTCAAATGCAACTCAATCATAATATAAACAGAATTAGAATTATAAAATCAGAACTAAAATGGCGAGAATGATTATGTCCCAAAAAAGAAAAAGGAAGAAATTAGGGTTTGGATCTTGTACTTTGAAACGTATCAAATCGCACCTCGAACTTTCATTTTCATTTAACGTTACACCTTTCATCCAAATGCCGTCTATTCTTACTGATCGAGGGTGCATTAGATATTTTTTGTAAATTTAGGGTGCATTTGAATCCGAAGTACAATGTGCAAATTGACACTAATCAAAATTTAAGTGATATACAAACAACATAAATGTGTCAAATCAACAAAAATAGACGGCATTTGGACGAAATGTGTAACAATATACAAAAATGAAAGTTCGAGGTTCTATTTGATACGTTTCAAAGTGCAATGTGCAAATTGATATTTTTTCTGAAAATACAGGGTGCAAACCCTAAATTTCCTCTAAAAATGTCTAACAAGGCTAAAAGTGGATCCTAGATAATATTCAAATTGATGTCGACTAGGAAAAAAAAAAGTCAACAACATAACTTCTGACGATAAGTGAAACTAGCTCAAAATACAACTTAATGAAACTCAATGATGAAATTATCCACAAAATAAGAAGAAAAAATCCACAATGAAAAGCCGCAACAAAAATAAACACAATAATAACAAATAAATCAAAAGTTGTAAGCAAAAATTAGTACCAGGTAAAAGTTCAATCAAGCACAATGAAGAAAAGATCCCAAATACAAAATTATCCAATCAAATCTCAAATTACGAATAATCTCTCAAATAATTTAAAAGAAAAAACAAACGTGGGGCAGGCAAAAACCCACAAGCCATATAGAGGACATTAATCATTAACATATACGCAGAGAAAGAAAGAGTGACAATGGGCAGGAAATATAATGGATAAAAACTAATTAAATAAATAAAACCATAGAGTTTCAAACATTTAGATCAATTTAGAATCAGCTGTAGATTTTGAAAAGTAAAAAAAGAGAGGCAAAATTATAAAATTCAGTAATCTAAACACATACGAATCATAATTTCCAACAAAAACCCAGAGAGATCAAGATCTCAATATAAATTGAAGAAGAAAAAAAAATCACAATCAAGTAGATCAAGCGAACGTATTCAAGCAAATACAATCTACTACATGTAATATCAATTCAATTCAAAAGAAGGTTAGAAAAAGTTCAATCAAGAGTAATGAGGAAAAGATCCCAAATGCAAAATAATTATCCAATCTAATCCCAACATTGAGAATAATCTCCGAAATAAATAAAGAAAAAACAAATGAGGGAAGGAAAAACCCCACAAGTCACATGGAGGACATTAATCATTAACGCATACGCAAAGAAAGAAAGAGTGGTAGTGGGCAGGACATTATGGATATCAGTAATCAAATATACTCCACACCACTAGAGAGTTTCAAACTTTGAGATGAATTTAGAATCAACTGTTTGATTCTAAAAGTAAAAACAAAGAGGCAGAAGTATCAAATTCAGTAATCTCAACATGCATACCGATCATAATTTCGAACAAAAAATCACGGATACCAAACCAAGATTTTGTTAATATAAATTAAAGAAAGCAAACATCATAATCAAAAAGATCAAGCAAATGTATGTAGTATCAATTCAAAAATTAAAAAAAATAATGGAACACACAGATTTATTAACCAAGCATAAAAAAAAGTTAAGAACATACAAGCGAGCCAAAAACAACACATAAATGAGAACTTGTAAGTGAGAGACCCTATATTTTTTAGAACAAGATGGACAGCACAAAGTAGGATAGAATGATAGTATCCTCCAGCCAAACATGTCCTTTTCCACAAAATGTATCTTGGAATCCATGCAACAGATTAAAAGCATGTGACATGTATAGCACCTTTTTACTGCAATAACTCGAATCATATAATCGGTGTCCTAAGTTTTAATCCAATTCAAAAAGGTATGAATAAAAAGAATGAGGCTTTTAGTCTCAAAAACCATAGCACTGGATAATCAAAGAATGGAACATTTAGAAAACTAAGCAAGTAGGAACTTGATATAAAAGACAATCGGAGCTTGATGAGAGCATAATTAAAGGGTTCCAATTCTCACCCCAATTTTTACCCCCAATTCTCTCCAAAATCTAAGTTAAATCATATTATTAAAAATTATACTACTGAGTATTTTAGTGTTTATAATGTTAGAATATAATAAATTTTGAAGAAAAAAAATATAACCCTAAATTCTAAACCATAAACTCTGAAATCTCAATTCTAAACACTAAAAACCCATAAACCCTCTATCCTAAAATCTAAACACTAAATAATCCTACCTCCTAAATCCCAATGTCATTTTCAAAAACAAAACTCATGATTTAACATGATTTTTTGGTGTAATTGGAGGTAAAAATTGGAGCCCCTCCTAACTCATAATTAACATAAACATTAAACACACAAACACACACAATACGCATGAGTATCAGTCTGAAAGTCAGACTCAGTATCCACCCGACAAATTTAGTCTGCCATGAAATCTTATTTAAATAATGTACCCGCAGGGTTAAATATGTAGATCTGACACTCAATTGTGAGCCAACGAGGCTTTGGATGCAATGACAACCAATATAAATTATGAAAATGCAGTTAGTATATCTGTACATGTAACAAATACTTTTCCATGAAATCAATGCAAATACACAAACTATTACAATGAAGATATAAGTTAGCAAAATATGTAATGATACGGGAATGAGCACAGCCGATAAAAACGGACAGGGCAGAAATCATAACTAGAAGTTAAATCCCATTTAGGTGTTATATTAAAGAATCAGAGTTTGGGCTCTATTGAGGAAGTTCTGGGCACCTTAGCATAAGCAATAGTACGGCAAAAATACCAGTGGTTACTCTTTAAACCATTTTAGTGTAGGTTGACCAAGGGTAGAGCCAGGATCTAGGTTGAGGAATTCTTTGAAAAATATCTGACCTTCATTAGAGAAGTGGTGAAGTTTGGGTCATCCTTAATATCCAATTGCATTTGAAAAATGAGAATGGAGAACACTCGAGTGTAAATAAAAAGTACTTGGTCCAAAAGTTTTGAAGCTGATAAGGTTTTTGAACTCTTCAGTGAATGAACATTTGCACTACTCGTTTATTATTATATGAGACTAGTACAATGCCCGCGCGTTGCGGCGGGCCTGTCCAGTTTTGTTTATCTCCTATAGGAAATATTTGTTGAATCGTGCTTATAGTGAAATGAGGGAAGATGATAGTTTTTGTGCGTGACAGTACACAGTAGTTGGTAGCTGCAATGCAAGCGAATGAGAATATTATTAAAAGACACTAAAAATGCAGTTATCATATGAGACTCAAGCTGAATGAAGAATTCTTCGAAGCACCGACAATTACCACATGAGTTAGTGTATTTACATTTGAAAAGGCAGAATGAGTTTTTCTGTCACATTCTCGGATAGACATTTGTCAGAGCATGACCAAGTGTGCTTATCTTATCATCTGTGATTGTGACAGCATCTTGTTCTTTATGCAGCTTAGTATCTAAACTACTAATTCCACAGCAAAGACAAAAAAGAAACAAAGAAGTTCTGTGTATTTAAAATAATGATTAGGTGAAGGATCTGAACTATATCCTAAGAAAGAGAAACAGATTCGTATAGAAGCAGAAGCAGAATCCTAAAAGGCAGATATACACCTTAAGTTCCATAAAATGCATATAGGTCTTCCTAAACATATGCAATCCTTACAAGTTACTAACAGGCCATTCCAAGCTTTGTAGAAATGAACTTTTCCGATGACATGGAAAGACTTGATGATGCAAACACAACTTTCCTTCTCTACCACTTTTCCCTTTCAATTATAAAATGGCGAAGAATTTCTATCAATGCTTTCTAGATGGAGATAAAGAAAAGATAGCTAAAGGAAATTAATTCATACCTAAAGGTATGGAACCGGTGGCGGCCTTCTACTCTCATTCCAAGAGGTCCTTCTAACTCTGGCTTTACATACGCCTCAGAAGAGGTAAATCCATGTCACCAACACAAAACACAATTAGTGCGGCCGAAACACTTCACATAAGAATGGTGTTTAGGCAATCAATAAAACACACAAAAAAGGAATCATGTTAAAAAAGATAAGAATCAATGACACTTTCAATTTAAACAACATCCAAAAAATGACTTGAAATAACCTATTGAATGCAAATCTTTTGTCAACTTATTACACTAAAAACAGCTTAATTTTCCAGCACGACAAAGATAAGAAAATGAAAATTATCAGCATGGCTAGCTATACTTTACAATTGCAACCAAAGATAAAGGCTGTGGCCAGGCCATTAGTTTGACATATTCAGAATAGATCTCATCAGTGCCAATTGTTTGACCAATTGTTGCCCCAGCTTTAATATTAAGGCATCGTTTGGATTGAAAAGATTGATGACAGTCTCACTAAATATACTCTGCTAAAAGTTACAAAAGATGGTCATAGTCAGAAGGGAAAATTCTAGTAGCTAATAACCCAGAATAATTCGCCCACCTACATTGCTGCATCATTCAATGAGCTTCCACCAGGAGATAAATTATCACAGGGATAACAACTCCATAGCTCATAGGCTTCTCAAGTTCAGCAATACAAGGTAGATGTTCATATGCACTAACTTGTCTATAGATCTTGTTAATTATTACTTTAGTCAATGATGATATCAAAGAAGAAAAATCTGCGCGTTGCGGTGTGCGCTTTATTTTGCAAAGTAAGAAATGGCTATGAAACTTTGTCTTCAACAACTAAAACAATTTGTGCAAGTGCAATTTTTTTTGAAAAAGCCAATAGTTCTACAAGTCAAATAATGCAAATAACCATTTATACACAAAAGATCCAACATTACTCAAATAAATGTGAAATAGCATCCCAATTCCGTGGGCTCAATCAAAAGAGGAATGGACAGGAGTGAGAAGGCTATTGTTAGAAAAAAGCAATAATCAAAATGTAGACGAAAAGGAAAAATAACACAACAAATAAACAAATGTGGCAGTGTAGGTGCGAGGAAAAAAGGTTGCGACAGAAATCACGGTTCCCATAACTGTCTGCAATCCTAGAAATTTCTCAACAACTTAAGAGCAATATAAACATACATATAATGGCAGACAAAGAAATAAGAACCTTATGTGGTTTAAAAGCATGCCTTAGAGAAGTGGTGAACTGAAAGGATAGGCGCAACTTCTCGAGGTTAAGACACATAACAAATGAAAAGGCAGATCATCAAAGAGATTTGAGCGAAAGCAATAAGAAAAAAGATTAAAATTAAGTTAGAGGAACAAAAATGAAAAGGTGAAAGATATGCTACTCACACGATTCCGCATCTGCTTTTCACTTTTCTTCGATCCTGTTCTGCGGTGTAGACCAAGTTACCTGCTGAGAACTCATAAGTCACGCTGCATATGCACCCAAGTTCACCTATGAAAAATAAGACAAAGATAATAGCATTGGCATGAGACTTCAAGAACTTTGATTAACTAACTCAAATTCCCAATAAAGTCAAGACTGAAGAGTTGACAAACCTTTGCATCGACTATTTATGCAACTTCCACATATAATGTTTACCTGAAATTATGGAGGGAAAAATGAGCAGATATTTATAGCAATTATATAAACCATGCAAAGGAACAGAAATGGGAAAAATGATGAGATATTCAAACAAATTTTAATCTTTCATTTTTCTATCAGGATCGCACTACAATTAACCTGAGCTGTACGTCCCCTATTGTCATAACTTTGCTCACAGTTCATCAGGTCACCATTGTAAAACAACTAAAAAGATAAATTTTTCATCCATGACCACATAGAATCTATGTACCCTATATATAAGCATCTATAAAACAGTTTAGTTAGCATCCATTCCAAAGCCATATGTCAATTATATGCATAGAGTATGGGGTATTGCATTAATTCCAAAAACAACAGCAGATATTAGGAATGTCCTGAATGTATATTTCAATCATCTATCAGGGAACTATTGGGCATCAAGTGATTACTTTAGTGTCCTTCTATATGTGTGTGTGTGGATTGTGGTTAGGTATGCATGCAATGTATCTAAATTCAAAAGAAAAAAGTGATGGTCCTTTCTTTGAGTATAGAGGCTGTACTCACCTAGCCAAACGATGATGACCTTCGCTGCACATATGTAAACAACAACAATCCCACAGACTCATTCTCACAGCACTGCTGCATGAAAATTAGAAATTAAACAAAAGAAGCTAAATGAATGATACATGTTATCCAATATTTGTAGAGATTATAAACAAAAATATTGGATAATAAATAAGAGTTATATACAAACAGAGATGGGTAAAAGTTCATGAATGAATGAATGAAGGAGGAAGTAATGCACAAAGGGTAAGAGAATTTGAAAAAAAAGATAAAGAATTAGGACCAGGCAATTGCTACTTAACTGCTAAGAAATTCATTTCATGACTTTAGGGTTGTTGGGAGCATTCAGTGGCAGAATTCATTTTAGCTGAACCCTAAACCCAACACAATGAAAGCAATTTAGAAATTAAACAGCTACTGGTGTTCAATTTTACGGAACCACTAACCTTACATTGAAAGCAAAAGCCAAAGGAAAAAAACTGTAGTGTAGGAAGCTGAATCAAACCTTTTACCTGCCTTCCAAGACTATTCAAAAGAAGTTCCTGTGCAAGCTTATCACCCAGCATTACAAATAGCAAGAAAAATTGACCAGAACAACAAAGAAATAGTAATGGAAGAACAAAACTGATGTAATGGAAGAATCAGAGAAATTACCTTGATCTGAGGGAGCAACTTGCAGGCCACGACAAAAAAAATAAACATAATCCCCAAATATAAGGTTAAATACACATAAACACAATTGCTTTCAGCAAAATATATGTAATCGCAATGGACCCAAACACCTGTGCTTCAGAACAAACAATGCAAAAGATCACAGTATTGAAACCAAATCATACGTGAAACCAAAAGGCTTTCCATGAACGCGAAATCAGTTTTGTTGAACAGGGAAAATCATAACTCAAACCAAAGCCCTTGAGATGCAGACAAATGTCTGACAGTGAAGACGAAACTGACCAATCGGAATCAGCGGGCCTCACCTTGAGACAGAATTGAGAAACAATTTTGTAGCCGAGGTGTTCGTGAAGAGATAAGGATGGATCGAAAAGCATATGAAAACACAGATTGACCGACTGACATTGGAAAGTCGGTGACGTAGGAGAAAGACACCCAATGAGAATGGTGTTGCTTTTAGGCAGCCGAGAAATGCGTTGGAGTACACGCACGGGACGGGAGAAGGCGAGGGTAAAGGTCGCGGAAGGAACGACGCCGTTTTACGCCCTCTGTCGTCAGCGAGAATGAAGGAAACGAAGACGAATGCAAACAATCAATTGGCAGAACAACGCGCATCTCTCTTTATGAACAGTTGGTACTCGCGCTGTGGAAGCGAGAATTCTTTGAAGAATGAAGGAAACGAAGACGAAGGCAAACAATCAATTGGCAGAACAACGCGCGTCTCTCTTTATGAACAGTTGGTACTCGCTCTGTGGAAGCAAGAATTCTTTGAAGTTTATAGTAGAAGTTTATAGTAGAAGTTTATAGTATAGTAATATAGATAATATAGATGGATAGATATAAATGGCAAACAAAAAAAACCTGAAGAGGAAATATAAGTGAATTGAATTGACCAAGCAAACAAAGACAAGAAAAGTTCATCACAAACCACAAATGGATACAAGAATCAATTTTTCTTGAACAATATAACTAAATGGCTAAATATCTTACCAAGAAATGCCTAGTTCTCTCAGTTCTCTCTCTCTCTGTCTTTTTCCTCCAAATGAGATCTCCCCAACTTTAGCACTATTGATGTCATGGGTCATATATTTATAGTTCTCAAAAGAAACAATAGCATTCTCTTTTGTATCAAGCCTGCACAAAGAAACTTGTTATGACAGGATACTAAAGAATGTCTTATTTGACATAAAAATTGTCCTACTCTGAGTGGGTGATTCTGTCCATAGAGCCCAACAAAGAGACTGAAAAAAATTCACACCATGAATTACTACACATGACGAACATTACAACCGTACTTCTCCTATGGTCACCTGTGTGATAGAGTTTCAAAAACCACAATTATTTGATGAATCACAGGAATAATCAACACACAAATCAATATCTACTACAAATCACAAATTCCAACATGGCAGTCCAAATTAAACAAGCAAAATCAGATATCATAGTTATTCGATAAGTCTCTAATCATCTATGTCACAAAATTTTGAAAAATAAACTAGAGAAGGGAATAAGACATTCATCAAAAGCAACACAAACAAATGAAAAAATAGAGATATTAAAAAAAATGACACACTTGGTGGAAATGGGAAAATAACTAAAGAAATCAAGAAGTGAAGATAAAAAGGAAACGGAGATCGATAGGACTGCTAGCTCCCACCATTTCAACTTCTCCATTCAGATTGACACCAAGACTGAGACACCAACTGAGAGATCGAATTGTCCAACCTTCATTCAATTCCGTAAATGATATCAAACTGAATGAAAGGTATCTGCTAACATCCATCAAATTATAATTAAAAGCAAAACATAACAAAAAATTTCTAAATCCATGAGTAGGACAACTTACCAAGAACATGGATCCATTCAAATCACTCCAAGATGTCCTTTTGCTGTAAATTTTCTTCCTCTAACCTTTTCCACATGCAACTCAAGGCAGAATAACTGAATAAGTAACCTTTGAATTTACTATGGCCCACTTGCCTTTAATAATTTCACTTAAACCCCACCCAATCAAGAATGGTTGCTCTCTCAACAGTCATTAACCAGTATCGGTATTGTTGTAATTGTTAACAATGTTTTCTTTCTTTCATTTAATATATAACCAATTTCAACTAATCACAGTTACAAAAGTACAAAGATTAAAGAGTTATCATCATTCCAATACTATTAACTAACGAGTGCCACAACAAATCAAAGTAACATACATGCAATCAGTCACAGCATGCATATATATGTCTTTGGCATAATGAAATTATCAGTGTTACTCAGTTAACGAAACCTAGTTTAAACCGAGTTGAGCATAGCACAAC
This sequence comes from Euonymus europaeus, assembly GCA_963580455.1. NCBI lineage: Eukaryota > Viridiplantae > Streptophyta > Magnoliopsida > Celastrales > Celastraceae > Euonymus > Euonymus europaeus. Next base: position 5,639,335 of record OY756957.1, on the reverse strand, counting down.
TGCACAACACACCACAAAAAGCCTAACAAACCCATATATCAAAATTCCAAAAAAAAAAAAACATACACGCACACAAATGCAAACAACTTCATTGATTTCTTGAACACAACATTGAATGATTTTTGCAGAATGAATTTTTTAGTTTTATTCATGCAAGGAACCACCCCTTGTCCAAACTAAGGCATGCCATTCTAAGTTTTTTTCATGCAAGGAACCACTCTTATCTATACTAAGGCAAGGCATTCTTAATTTTTGTCATGCAGGGAATCACCCTTGTCAAAACTAAGGAAAGACATTCTCAATTTTAGTCATCCAAGCAACCACCCTTGTCTAAACTAACCCATTCTCAGCTTTGTCATGCACGGAACCACCCTTTTCTAAACTAAGAGAAGGCATACATAGTTTATTCATGCAAGGAACCACCCTTGTCTAAACTAAGGCAGCCCATTCTCACTTTATTCATGCAAGGAACCACCCTAATAAAGTGGCATCTATGTATGTCCTTTGAGATGAATTATGAAAAGTATTTTATGATTAATTTTTATTGTGTTTAAATTATTAAACATGTTACATAAAACATTAACATGACATTTAAATTTGTTTGTGCAAGGCAAAAAAACCATCTTAAGTTCTAAGAACTTATTTACATAAAACAACAATATGTAAATATCTTTGTATGGATAAGTTAAACATGGTACATGTTTTTTTTACTTTGTGTAAAATATTTTCCATGTATCATAATAAACAAGTGCATGCACAAAAATCCCAAAGTTATGGAGAAACCAATTTTGGCCGTTCAACAAAAATGGCTAGAGTTAAAACAAGACTACTTGTACATTTTTGTGTAAGAATGACACGACCATGTAGAAAATAATTCTAAACTTAAAGTCTTCATTGTCATAATTTCTAGCATATCCACATTTTTGTGTAAGAATGACATGATCATGTAGAAACTAATTCTAAACTTAGGTCCCGTTCGGCAAGGCGTTTTATTTTTTTTCGCGGTTCAAACAGTAAACCGGCCAGCGTTTGTTTGTTTTTGTTAAAACATCCATACTGAGATGACACGTGGGGTGGTTGAAAATCTATCCGTAAATGCTCCTCCCTCTACGCACTTCAAGGTCTCCTCTGTCCGAAGCCCTAACTTCCATTTCGGACAGCCGCTGAATCTCGTAAGGACGACATCCTCAAGCTCCGGCGACGACGATTTGAGGTGAGCATCTTCTACCTTCCATGGCTCTGCTTGATTTCGCCACTCCTTTCTCCTAATCGAACGATCCTCTCTCTCGCGTGTGACATAGGGTTGTAACTTCCAGCAGAATCTTTCATCCGATTCTCTTCATCACGTCGCCGCACCAACCGCAAACACAATCTCATCCAGGCGCAACCTTCCGGTAAGCAGAAAGATCCCTAATTTTAGCTTTTTTTAAGATACCAGAACATGGTCTTCACTTGTGCGGTTCTGTTACCCATATGCATGAACGCTGGCTTAAGGTCTGGTTTTTGGAATTTAGGAGCAATAATCAAAATGTAGACGAAAAGGAAAAATAACACAACAAATAAACAAATGTGGCAGTGTAGGTGCGAGGAAAAAAGGTTGCGGCAGAAATCACAGTTCCCATAACTGTCTGCAATCCTAGAAATTTCTCAACAACTTAAGAGAAATATAAACATACATATAATGGAGGACAAAGAAATAAGAACCTGATGTGGTTTAAAAGCATGCCTTAGAGGAGTGGTGAACTGAAAGGATAAGCGCAACTTCTGGAGGTTAAGACACATAACAAATGAAAAGGCAGATCATCAAAGAGATTTGAGCGAAAGCAATAAGAAAAAAGATTAAAATTAAGTTAGAGGAACAAAAATGAAAAGGTGAAAGATATGCTACTCACACAATTCCGCATCTGCTTTTCACTGCATATGCACCCAAGTTCACCTATGAAAAATAAGACGATAATAGCATTGGCATGAGACTTCAAGAACTTTGATTAACTAACTCAACTTTCCAATAAAGTCAGGACTGAAGAGTTGACAAACCTTTGCATCGACTATTTATGCACATATAATGTTTACCTGAAATTATGCGGGGAAAAAATGAGTAGATATTTATAGCAATTATATAAACCATGCAAAGGAACATAAATGGGGAAAATGATAAGATATTCAAGTTCTTAGAACAGTTACATCAAACAAATTTTAATCTTTCATTTTTCTTTCAGGATCGCACTACAATTAACCTTAGCTGTACGTCCCCTTTTGTCATAACTTTGCTCACAGTTCATCAGGTCACCATTGTAAAACGCCTAAAAAGATAAAAATTTTCATCCATGACCACATAGAATTTATGTACCCAACATATAAGCATCTACAAAAACAGTTAAGTTAGCATCCATTCCAAAGCCATATGTCAATTATATGCATAGAGCATGCGGTATTGCATTAATTCCAAAAACAACAGCAGATATTAGAAATGTCCTGAATGTATTCCAATCATCTATCACGGAACTACTATTGGGCATCAAGTGAATACTTTAGTGTCCTTCTATATGTGTGTGTGTGGATTGTGATTAGGTATGCATGCAATGTATCTAAATTCAAAAGAAAAAAGTGATGGTCCTTCTTTGAGTATAGAGGCTGTACTCACCTGGCCAAACGATGATGACCTTCGCCGCACGTATGTAAACAACAACAATCCCACAGACTCATTCTCACAGCACTGCTGCATGAAAATTAGAAATTAAACAAAAGAAGCTAAATGAATGATACTTGTTATCCAAAATTTGTAGAGATTATAAACAAAAATATTGGATAATAAATAAGAGTTATATACAAACAGAGATGGGTAAAAAAAGTTCATGAATGAAGGAGGAAGTAATGCACAAAGGGTAAGAGAATTTGAAATAAAAGATAAAGAATTAGGACCAGGCAATTGCTACTTAACTGCTAAGAAATTAATTTCATGACTTTAGGGTTGTTGGCAGAATTCATTTTAGCTGAACCCTAAACCCAACACAATGAAAGCAATTCAAAAATTAAACAGCTACTGGTGTTCAATTTTACGGAACCACTAACCTTACATTGAAGCAAAAGCCAAAGGAAAAAAACTTTAGTGTAGGAAGCTGAATCAAACCTTTTACCTGCCTTCCAAGACTATTCATTTTAGCTGAACCCTAAACCCAACACAATGAAAGCAATTTAGAAATTAAACAGCTACTGGTATTCAATTTTACGGAACCACTAACCTTACATTGAAAGCAAAAGTCAAAGGAAAAAAACTTTAGTGTAGGAAGCTGAATCAAACCTTTTACCTGCCTTCCAAGACTATTCAAAAGAAGTTCCTGTGCAAGCTCATCACCCAGCATCACAAATAGCAAGAAAAATTGATCTGAACAACAAAGATATAGTAATGGAAGAACAAACCTGATGTAATGGAAGAATCAGAGAAATTACCTCATCTGATGGGAGCAACTTGCTGGCCAAGACAAAAAAAATAAAGAAACATAATCCCCAAATATAAGGTTAAATACACTCTAAGAAAAAACACATAAACACAATTGCTTTCAGCAAAATATATGTAATCGCAATGGACCTAAACACCTGTGCTGCCAAACAAACAATGCAAAAGACCACAGTATTGAAACCAAAAAGCTTGTCATGAACACGAAATCAGTTTTGTTGAACAGGGAAAATCATAGTTCAAACCAAAGCACTTGAGATGTAGACAAATGATCAGACGAAACTGACAAAGGAAACGGAGAAGAAGGCAAACAATCAATTGGCAAAACAACGCGCGTCTCTCTTGATGAACTTTTGGTACTCACGCTGTGGAAGCGAGAATTCTATGAAGTTTATAGTATAGCATAGATATAGATAGATAGATAGATATAGATGCCAACAAAAAGTAACCTGAAGGGGAAATATAAGTGAGCTGAATTGACCAAGCAAACAAAGACAAGAAAGTTCATCACAAACCACAAATGGATACAAGGATCAATTTTTCTTGAACAAAAATATAACTAAATGGCTAAATATCTTACCAAGAAATGCCAAGTTCTTTCAGCTCTCTCTCTCTCTGTCTTTTTCCTCCAAATGAGATCTCTGCAACTTTAGTATTATTGATGTCATCAGTCATATATTTATAGTTCTCAAAAGAAACAATAGCATTCTATCCTGTACCAAGCCTGCACAAAGAAACTTGTTATGACAGGATACTAAAGAATGTCTTATTTGACATCAAAATTTCCATACTCTGAGTGGGTGATTCTGTCCATAGAGCACAACAAAGAGACTGAAAAAATTCACACGATGAATTACTACACATGACGAACATTACAACCATACTTCTCCTATGGTCACCTGTGATAGAGTTTCAAAAACCACAATTATTTGATGAATCACAGGAATAATCAACACACAAATCAATATCTACTACAAATCACAAATTCCAACATGGCAATCCAAATTAAGCAAGCAAAATCAGATATCATAGATTTTTGCATACCTCAGAGAAATTTGAAGAGCCCGACTACAATTTCTTTGAAACTATAATGTCTGAACGAACAAAAGCAATCAACTTTTCAATTAGATAATTGACATATTGAACAACAAAAATCCTCATTTTGGACATCTATGTCACACTTTAAAACAAACAAGTATTTTTTGGAAATAAAAGATAGAAGAAGATTACACAACTCACCTGAAAAAAAGCTGCGACCAGATTTCTCCCATCATCATCAACATTTATTGGAGCAAGGCTCAGTGCCCATTACCATGATGTTGACAAATGGAGAAAGTCACTTGTCATGTTTTGCCTTAAAGAAATACCCTAAAAGGGTGTCCTTAAGCGAGTGTTCATAATACCTGGGAGTAAATGCAGAGCTTCGGTGTAAATTAAGCAAGGAAAGCCATTCTCAAGGAACCACCCTTGTCTAAACTAAGGCAAGTCATTCTCAGTTTAGTTTTGCAAGGAACCACACTTACCCTAAACCAAGTCACACTGAACAAAACATAGCAAAGTTGAGCCAATCTTAAAAAAAACAAAACAAAAAAATCAAACTTTACAATTTAACTACTTTAATATCATAAACTGATTGTAAAAAATGAAGCTTAAACTCAAAAAATGTCAAACAGGAAGAAAAAAAATAAAACCCAATATCAAAATTCCAGAAGCAGAAAAAAACACAAAAACCCACACAGTTTTATTGGTTGGTGGAATGAAACTCTCAGCCATGAGGAAAATATCGCAAAACAAAATAAACGAACAATTCAAGCCCAAATAATGAATAATCTCTAATCAGAAAACCAAATAACTGAGAAACAAGAAAAGCCCAAGAACTTTTAGATAGAAAGGAAACACATCAGAACATGAGTACATAAATTAATAAAACAAAAGGTAGAAAGCCATAAAACTGTACTGAAGCAAAATTATCTCAAAATAAGCTGTTCTGAAGAACTCATGAACAAGAAATCCCCATGAACTATAAAAATGCCATGCCGCCCCATGGGCAATTCTAAACCACTTGGGACAACACTAATCATTAACATATATTGCACTGATTACATACATAGGACAGTGAACAGGAAAAACTATGGATACTATTAGTCAAATAAACAATACTATAGTTTAAACCTTTGAGGTGAATTTAGATTTTAGATTCAACTGTGATAGGATAAAAGGAAAAGAAAAAGGCAGAAGTATCAATTGGGGAAGATAAACACATACACCTATCAGAATATACACAGATAATATCCTTTTCAAAAGAAATTGAATGTTGCTTGTTATACAAGCTACACGTAATATCAAATCAAAGCAAATTAACACGTATTACCATCCTAATTACAAATAGAAACAACATAAAGAATACACTCAGAGAATTGAAGTTGAGCATCAAAAAAAGTAGAAGCAAACAATGTCAAATCAAAATAAGCAACTACATAAATGAGAGCATGTAAGAAACCCTAAAAAAAATGAACACAGAGAACTTGAGAGAGTAATTTTCTAAGAAAGAGCGGTTAAATTTTTTTAACAAACATAGCTGTTGAATTTAAAAGAGGAGGCACATTAGAGAAATTATTTTAGAGAGAGCCTAAAAATTATTTTTAAAATAAATCCCTTAAAATTGTAAAGAGACACAAACTTGAATATCTAGAAATCATTTTAGAGAGAGCCATTAGATTTTTTTTTTAAAGACTGTTGAATTTGAAAGAGGCAGAGTAGGATTAGAGTATACTGTCTATATTATTTTCAAAAATAGAGCCGTTAGAAAATAAAATAATGAAATTATGGGTTTTTATTTTCATGAAAAAAGTCGCTAGGGAGAGGGGAACAACAGTGGTTATTTAGGGTTCAGAGGAACAACAATTGAATTCAATTGTTAGAAGCAGAGCAGGAACATTATGCAATACAACTCCAAGTTAATCAATGCTTGAATGAACTCACTCTGTGATTTCAATCTTCGGATCTTCAATTTCTCTTGTGTTCTTCTACTTCTTCCGAAGTCAAATGAGAGAACAATAATTGTTGAGTAGAAGTATCAATTGGCGAAAATGTTTACATAGACCCATCCAACTTTGGACCAAAAACACAAATACTATCCTTTCAAAAGAAATTGCAGGTAACCAATACAATCTGCACTTGTATCAAATCAAAACAAATGAACAAGTATTCCCATCCTAATTAATTAAAAATAAAAACAACATAAAGCATACGCTCAGAGAATTGACGGCAAGCATCAAAAGAAGGTAGAAGAAGGCAACACCAAATCAAAATAAGTAAATACGTAAATGAGAGCATGCGAGAGAGAAACCCTAAATTTTTAAGAAGAAGAAGGAACACAGAGATTAATCGAGAGAGAGAGCCGTTAAAATTGTTTAAAAAAACATAACCGTTGAATAACCATTGAATTTGAAAGATGAGGCACATTAGAGAAATTGTTTTAGAGAGAGCCTTAGAACTACAGCTCTCCACAGAGTGGGATATAGAGAAATTATTTTGAAGAGAGCCGTTAGAATTTTACAAAAAAGGACCGTTGAATTTAAAAGATGACGCACAGAGTACGAATGTAGAGATACTGTTTAAATTTTTTCAAAAATCAAGCCGTTACAGAAATTTTAAAAAAAATTGAAATTGTGGATTTTAATTTTATGGAGAAAAAAATTTGCTCGGAGAGGAGAACAACAATGGTTGTTTAGGGTTTAGGGGGAACAACAATTGAAAATCGGTAGAAGCAGAGCAAGAACATTCTGCAATACAAGTACTAGAAAATCATGATGACTCGAATGAACTCACTATATGATTTCAATCTTCAGATCTTTGATCTCTCTCTTCATCTTCTCCTTTTCCCCAAGTCGAATCAGACAACAGGAAGTGATAAATCGATAAATACAGTAGAAAAGAATCAACAAATCCACAGCAGTATCGACATCGTGAACGCGACCACGAAGGCACGAACACACAGCGAACTCCGTGATGATCTATAGATCTTCGGTTTCTCTCTTCGTCATCTCCTCCCCCTGAATCGAATTAGAGAATAAGAATCAATCAATCGAGAAATTGAAGAAGCCGTAAAGCACCGCGAAAGCGAACAATCTGCAATTAATCTGAAGTTCTGAACCCTTTGGCAGTTTAGCTCAACTTTGTAGTCTGTAGTTTCCAAGTAAGTTATATATTTAAGCAAGCGGAAATAGGCTTGCTCAAAATAGGTTGAAAGGTCCAATGGGCCTACTATAGAAAACATCGCAGGTCCAGAGTCGATTCCCTAGTAAAAATAATAAAGAACATATATTTTTTTTCTTTCACTTCTATAATTCTTAGTGTTGGTTCGATAAATCAGAAGTTTTGAGAGCATATAAGCTATGTAGTGTATAAGTTGTGTGTTCTTTGATAGAGTGAAAATTTTGATGACATAAAAGCAGTCAAATTACTATTTGAAGTATGTAAAATAGTTTAATAATGAAATAAAAATTATCAAATATGAGTCTTGTTAGAAATATATTTACGCGTTAAGTTCGAATATATAATTTTTTTCAAAATCTAACGTATATTTTAAGAGATAAAAGAATAAATGTGTAAAAGAATAGATGGAATTGTGAAAATTTTTAGAATGTGATTGTTGATTGATAGAATTAAGCTTATAAGCTACCGAACAGACACTTAATCTAATGTTGATTTATTTATGACGTCTCCCTTCCACAACAGGGTAGACCGTAGACGTAGAATTGATTTTTCGATTTTCTCATTAACCAAACAATAAAAGACCTTTACATTCAAAGCAGGAATCAGTGAATCACTTTGACACAATGTGTTTGTTTGGTGAATAATTGTTTGATAAAATATAATATGTGTAGAGAGTAATGTCTAAGTATATTTTAGAGTTTGTTTTTGGTGGAGAATATTTTTGACAAAATATAATATATGTAGAGAGTAATGCTTTTTAACATGCAAAATGCACGAGGTGACTACTTAAATTGCGTCCATCTTCCCATATCACATTTTTAATTTATAAACAACATAAAATATATATGTAATATTTAATAAATTTATTGCTCGATTAAAAAACATATGTAATATTTAGTGTCTGTTTAAATCAGAGTATGTATGATAGAGTATAATCTGATATAAATAATAATGTCTGAGTACGTCTGATATAGTATAAGTTGTACAAACGCTCAAACAAACATAAATTTAATGAATTGTACTACCACGTAGGATTCAAATGATTTGTTGTTTTGCACCTGTTAAAAACACAACTCCATTAATGGTTCAATGTGTGATTGATTTCTATTAATCACTATTCATCAATACAAATAGGTCTCCTTATCTACCCTCTCTATCTTATTCAATGATTTTAATTAAATTCAAATAAAATTAATAAGAACCATGGGCGATTGAGCTACCTCCATATTATCTTCCTCCTTTGCGTAAAAATTATAAAGGTACGTAAAAGAAGGAAAATTCTAATCCTAACTACAACAACATACAAAAATTATCAAAATAAACTGGATCATCCAACACTGTCTCAATGTATATTGAGGGCTATATAAACAAACCAATATTTTAGGATTATCCGGTAGCTCTTCTTCAATGCAATGTTGACATTGAGCTCCAACTCATTTTAAATCCATGCTCTTCAGTGTCATCTGCTCACATTCCTATCCCCTCGTTGCTCGACGAAAACCCTCACAAGGTATCTCTAAGCTCTCTCATCTTCTTTTCTACTCAAAGTTGGAAATTGATGACCAAACATCGTAGACAAAGGGTCGTTGAGATGGTTTATACCAAGAATGAGAGGTGATTTTGATGGGAATATGAGGGAGGATAAGGAGTTGATTTGGGCAAGATTGTGGGTGACATCGATAAGGCATGCAATATGTGCCGCCGCAAATGAAGACTGTGGGGGTGTGTATAACACAAGAGAATGAGGGATGCGAGGGAGCATATGCGTGTAGTTTAGTTGATTTGTGAATGACAAGTTTACATACCAATGCATTTAACATTATAACACTACAAAATAGGTAAAAAAAATACAATTATATGTTGCGCAAAGTGCGGGACATGCGACTAGTTATCCAATATTAGAAAAGCGCGTCTAGCTACCAATTCTTGAATTCCCATCTACCCCATTCAATGTGGGAATTATTAGGGTCCTAAATGGTTTTAATTTTGGAAACATGCATCAAATCCATGATAAAAAAAATCCCCTAATCATACAATTTCAATATTTTTTATTCCACCTATCTCAAATAATAAGATTGATGCACACGATTTCATATGGAGCCCGATTTCACAAGGATCGTATTAGTTCATTTCAACATTTGAAATAACAGAGATTTAGTACTAAGTTGATTCGAAAGGATGAGGGACAGCTCTGTGGATCATGCTCATCTTCTCATTCTAATCTCGTCATTCTTCCCCTTTCGAACATCCCACATGTTGAACCCCGCTGCTTTAGTGTATGTCTTATATCATCTTTTAGTCTCTTCTAAAATAAAAAATCATGCCCATAACATCATCATCTGTAAGTTTGTTTAACATCTCTGATGAAACATTATCGTTATTGACATCATCATTCCAAAATAATTAACTGTTCAAAATCAAAATTTAACAATATTCAAAGTAAATATTCAAAACTGAGATGATATATCTATTCAAAATTAAAATGATATTTATTCAAAATCAAAATTAAAAACTATTCACAATAGATAGTCAAACCCAAAATGGTTTATATTTACATCCAAAAACAAAATTTATGAACAAAACAAAATTATAGCAAAAGATAACTTCAAAGGGTTGAAATTTGTAAACATTTCAAACTAAATGACAACAAAAATTCCAGAATAAATATACAAATAAATGAAATATTACCTCAAATAAACTTCTCTCCAAATCTCCAAAACTAGTGGCGTATCAATTTTTTATTTTATTACTTACTAATTTACAAAAAGATATTTTAATTTATGTCGTTCAATGACACAATCAACTTATGATAGTACTATGATCTTTAATAATTTAACTACCTAAGTAAATTGGAAACATTAAATGGGTTCTAAAAAAATATTGTTTGAATAAATAGTTAAATATTAATTAAAAGTTAAGCAATACAAAATAAAATTTTAAAAATAAAAGTTAAAATAATTAAAAAACTAAAAGGTAAAAACTTAAAACTAAAAGTTTAAAAAATGACAAGTAAGATAAATAAATTAAAATTAACATAATAAAAGGTAAAAAGTTAAAACTAAAAGATAACAAAATAAAAAATAAAACTTTAAAAAATTAGTTTAAATAAATAATTGTTTTTGAATAATACAAAAATAAATACTGTTTAAATAAATAAAAATAAAAGCAGCCAGCATTTTTACTTAAATTTCTGCAAATTATATAAAAGTTTGTACAAAATTGACCATCTTGCTTAATTTTTGTAGTCGTCATTGTTACTTACTTTTTTCAATTTATTTAAAAAACAATTAATTTACATAAAAAGAGTAATTTGTAAAATCTATTTACGATATACAGGCACATCACTATTTTACTCATATTGTTGTAAAAAAAGAGTGAATTACATAATTATTGTAGCGGTCGCATTTGTTTACTTTTTTCAACTGGCTTAAAAAGTAAATGATTTTCAAAAAATGAATAATTCGATGAATTTACTTTCGATTTACAGACACACCATCATTTATAAAAGTGAGTAACTTGCGATTTTGAAATTCTCTGCTAAACAAAACGAGATTTTATGACATTATCAAACACTATAAATTCTGTAATTGGGTCTCACCTTTATTACATCTAAATGAGTCCCACTTACTTATTGACATCAGTAAAACACATTTTTCAATTAAATCATATTAACAAAACACATATTCTCCAAATATTAAGTTTGGACAACATCTATGTCATATTTTTATACTATTTTTTACTGTTTTCTATCTTTCTACACATCTTTTAATACAACTTTTAAAATTTCGAGTATTCCGAATACGTGCCGATTGCACTTGGCCTAAAACTCCTTAACTCCTTGAAACTATCAGCTCCCGAATGCTCCTTCCAAGCAGTAACAGAGCCTAGAGGGGGAAGGAGAACAAACAAACTGATATTTGAATTGGGTGCAAGTGATTGGCGACAATCGCCTGATAAGATTGAAAAGGTAATTAGTTTTGATACTCGACAAATTCGATTGTCAACCAGTGTTCCTAGGCTCTGCGATAGTGCTAGTTCGATTGAGTTTTTGTTGGTTGTGAAATTTTTGGGATCTTCAGAGATGACGTTCGATTCTGTGCCGGGAAGTTCAGGGTACTTGGATTTATTTCCGAGGAGGAGAATTTCTTATTTCGGTAACTCATACATACTGAGGTTGACTGTTGTTGCTGGCATAGGAGGTCTGCTATTTGGCTATGACACAGGTGATCACATAATCACATCCACCATTTTGTCCCCATTTATACTGTTTCGCACAGTGATTGGTGTTTGCGGACTTTAATCTTGTGCTATGAACATGCAACTCACTTGAATAAAACCTAATCCAATTCATCATAGGCTCATTAATATTTTGTCCATGCCTCTGCCTGCGTGTGTGGGTTTATGCTTATGCATATCTCTGGATGTAATTTGGTGGATCTTTTTTTTTGGTTTTCTTTAAGGTTGAACCCTTGGCTTAGTTGTGAATGTGATACTCCGAGTCCATTTAGGATTTGAGGAAGGCTTACTCTATTGAATTAGTTTTCCTCTTCATTTTCTGATTAAAAAAGAAAGTGATTTAGGCCTGCAGTCTTGAGTAGTGTTTCCTAGGTGTTTCAGTGTTTCCATTTCCTTTGTGTAGCAGAAACAGGAAAAACGAAAGAAAAAAAAACTTTAGGAATAAAAAGATGAGAGTTTGATGACAATTATGTAAGCCTAATATCACTAGTTATGCTATTTTTTTTCCTGATGTTAAAAATTATGCTGGGATTGAGACTTTCGAATTTTTGTTGATAGATAATTGAATAATAATGTTTTGGTATTCCCTGCATCTTTTGCTTTTAGAACTTTTCAATGGGTTCTGATTGGATTTCTGGGAGCATCCTTGATATTTTCTTTGTCTGGAGAATTATTGAAATGTAAATTTGATAGAAAAGTTTGATCTCAAATTGGATAGTAACATGTGAACTTTGTCTCTTAATCTTGGTGTTCAGTTTTTTGTACTAGTTTCTGATCAATGAACTTTTCCTCTTGTATTCTGTTTTTTTCTCTGAGTTGATTTCACTTTGCCCCCCTGTAATGGAACTTTTCTTTAACAACAAAAAATGTTGTTTACAGAATGTTACATCATTTGATTGCAGGTGTGATATCTGGTGCCCTTCTTTATATCAAGGATGAGTTTGAGGTGGTCAACCAAAGTAGTTTTTTGCAGGTACAAGTTATTTTTTTGTTGTGCTTGAGCTTTGGTTCGAGAGATTTGCTTTATCATAAAATTTCACCTTTATGAAGCTCACTGATTTTTATTTTTTTATTTTTTTTTGCAGGAAACAATTGTCAGCATGGCCCTTGTAGGCGCAATAGTGGGAGCTGCATCTGGGGGTTGGATTAATGATGCTTATGGACGCAAGAAGGCCACTTTACTTGCTGACATTGTCTTTGTAGCTGGTTCAGTTGTAATGGCAGCTGCACCAGATCCTTATGTTCTTATATTGGGGCGGCTTTTAATTGGCCTTGGTGTGGGTGTAGCATCTGTTACAGCTCCTGTGTATATTGCAGAAGCATCTCCATCAGAGATAAGGGGAGGACTGGTGAGCACAAATGTGCTTATGATAACTGGTGGACAATTTCTTTCCTACTTAGTAAATCTTGCTTTCACAGAGGTCAGATTATCTGTTACTTTTATTTTATAAATGGTTAAATACCCCTCTTAAGAAATATTTGTCCATATTGAAGATATGACCATCCAGCCAGCAACATATTTTGTTCGCAATCATGGTATTTTTATTATTTCACTGGTACGTGTGAGAGATTCTTTTGTTGCATGTTCATCTTTGTGAGTCTAGTAGTTTTTCTTTCTCATTTGAATTTATAAGCTGAGAGGATATATAGTCTTGATCAGAGTGCTGTAGAATAGAAGTGCTTGCCAAAAGCTTGTAACTAAGGTTTGTATGCTTTTTCATGTTTCTATGTTCTAATATGCACACCAAGTTGTCTAGTCAACAAAAGAAAGCCAAATTCTTTGATCTAGGCATCAAAAATCCGCAAGTCTGGAGAAATAAAGAAAGATCTTTTGCTGCTGCCGTTATTTCTAAATTCTTTTGTATACAGTGATAGTGATGCCAATGAAGCAACTGTTTAACCTTAGGTTCTCAACAAACAATAAGTAATGTTGAATAATTTTTGTTACAAAATTTAGGTTGTTAGCTTTACAAGGGAGCAAGAAACTTGTGGGGATTCGAATTTTTCTTTGATTCTCATCTTGAGAGGTAGTAGCGTACTATGTCCTTATGTTTCAATTGGCCTTTGTTGCCCACTTGTTAATGAAGAACTTGCGAGCAAGGACGAGTATTGTTGGAGCACACACAAAATGTCCTACATCAAAAAAAATGAGTGTGAAAGTGGTTTAAATACAAGTTGTTGGACCCTACCCCTTGAGCCTTGGCTTTTGGACGAAGTGGGCTACCTTCAGTTGTATTGAGACCACACATGTTTAGGCCCATGCAGCGAGGGCTGCCTGGTCCATATTTCTTACACGGTATTAGAGCGAGGTTAAGGGAGTGTATTTTAATGTCCAACAAGGTCATTTTAAAAAAGAACAAAAAAATAATTGAGATTTGAGACCACACACATCATAGTACATGAATATGACCCTGATAAGTGTATCAACACCTCTGAGCAGACTAAGGGACGTGACAAATAGATGAGTACCTCCTAGCATGGGTTCAATGTGACAAGTGTGATGAGATGTGGGGACTTGTGTGTGAGGGGGGAGTGTCGGAGTGCGCACACACAATGTCTCACATCAAAAAAATTGAGTTCGTGAAAGTGATTTATGTTAGGAATCAAGAACTAGAGCCAAAAACAGCCTCACAAATTCCATTTCACGATTCAATACAGAATACAGAGAATATGTGGCTTAGGGTTCAACTGAACTTACAATATTACCCTTGACCAATAATATTAATTACATACTTAAACTTAACACTCCCCCTCAAGTTGGAGCATAGATATTAATCAATCCCAACTTGTTACATATCTCTCTAAAATGGCTTTGCCACATAGCTTTAGTAAAGATATCTCCAAGTTGATCTTTAGATCGAACATACACTGGATGAATGCTTTTCCTTTTCACAATCAAATCCCTAATAAAGTGACAATCAATCTCAATATGCTTTGTACGTTCATGAAAAACAGGATTAGAGGCAATATACATAGCTGCTTGATTATCACAAAACATCCTCATAGGAGAAAGAGATGGAAACCCTATCTCACTGAGTAAAGACTTAATCCATATCATTTCACAAGCAGTATGAGCCATAGCACGATACTCAGCTTCTGCACTAGACCGAGCTACCACATTCTGTTTCTTACTTTTCCAAGTAACCAAATTATCACCAAGAAAAACACAATATCCTGAGATTGATCTTCTGTCAATACAATCTCCAGCCCAATCAGCATCACTGAAACCCCTGATTTCAAAGGATTTAGAAGGTCTAAACCATAACCCCAAACCAGGAGCACCTTTAAGATATTTAACAATTCTACAAGCAGCATCCCAATGTTCTACACGAGGGTCCTGCATAAACTGACTCACAACCCCAACTGCAAAAGAGATATCAGGACGAGTAACAGTCAGATATATCAATTTTCCAACTAGACGACGATATCTCCTTGGGTGCTCAAATGGTTCACCAATGTCCTTACCAAACTTTACATTTGGATCCATAGGAGTTGAGACAGGTTTAGCTCCCAATAGGCCAGTCTCTTGTAACAAATCAGTAACATATTTCCGTTGACATAAAGATAATCCATTTCTAGATCTAGCAACCTCAATGCCCAAGAAATAACGTAATTTACCAAGATCCTTCACACTAAAGAGACTGTTCAGAAACACTTTTAATTTCTGAATACCTGATAAATCACTTCCAATCACCACAATGTCATCCACATAAACAACAAGAATAATACACCCACTGACTCTATGTCTCACAAATACTGAGTGATCTACAGCCACTTGTTTCATACCAAACCTTAACACTGCATTACTAAATTTCTCAAACCATGCACGAGGAGATTGTTTAAGGCCATATATAGCTTTGTGTAAACGACATACCTTCCGACACTCCCCCTGAGCAACATAGCCTGGAGTTTGCTCCATATAGACCTCTTCCTTCAAGTCACCATGCAAAAAAGCATTTTTAATATCTAGTTGATACAATGGCCAATCTTTGGTGACAGCAACTGCTAAAATCAAACGGACAGAAGACAAACGAGCAACTGGTGAGAATGTCTCAAAATAATCAACCTCATAAGTTTGAGTATAGCCCTTGGCTACCAACCGAGCTTTATAGCGTTCAACACTACCATCCGGTAAATATTTAATAGCATAAACCCATCGACAACCAACTACACTGCAGCCCGGGGGTAAATCAGTGAGACTCCAAGTGTTATTGCGATGCAAGGCAGCAATCTCATCATCCATGGCAGCTTTCCAGTGAGAAATAGTAACAGCCTGCTGAAAAGAAGGAGTACTAGTGGAGGACAAGGAGCTAATGAAAGAGGTATAAGATGGAGATAAATGAGATAGGGACACAAAGTTAGAAATAGGATGTTGAGTACAAGTGCGTTTACCTTTACGAAGGGCAATAGGAAGATCGGTAGAAGAAGGCGGAGATGGTGGAGATGACTCAGGAACTTGCAGAGAGGAAGATGGTGAAGGGGGTTCTGGAAGTGCCAGCTCACTCCTGGACCAAGTACCTCGAGTATAAACCTGCAAGGGAAGAGAAGAAACATCCGAACTAGGAACAGGGGAAGGAGGGAGAGGTAATGGAGGAGAAGATGAAACTGGAGGAAATGAACCGGAAGACATACTAGAAAAATATGGTATATCATCAAAGAAAGTAACATCAGCACTAACAAGGTAGCGATGAGATGTAGGATCCCAACACCGATAGCCCTTTTGAGTACGGGAGTACCCAACAAAGACACATTTAATAGACTTCGCATTCAATTTATCACCACCACGCTGCAAATCCTGAACAAAACACTGACTACCAAAAACATGGGGAGGAAGAGAAAAAGGGGATGTAGATGGATACAGAATAGAAAATGGAGATAGACCACCTAAAACAGATGAAGGCATGCGATTAATTAAATAACAGGCAGTTAAAACAGCATCACTCCAATAGCATTTAGGAACATGCATATGAAGAAGTAGAGTACGAGCGGTATCAAGAAGATGACGATTCTTACGTTCAGCCACACCATTCTGCTGTGGAGTATGAGGACAAGATGTTTCATGAATAATTCCTTTACTGGCACAAAAAACAGAAAGAGGACCTTTAACATATTCAAGAGCATTATCTGAACGTAAGATACGAATATGAGAACCAAACTGAGTGAGAATTTCATTATAAAAGACTTCAAAAACAGACGCCACATCAGAACGATTTTTTAATAAAAACAACCACGTCATACGGGAACAATCATCAATAAATGTGACAAAATAAGAATAACCACGCAAACCAGTAGTACGGGAAGGTCCCCATATATCAGAATGCACAAGTTCGAAAGGGACTAGGCGTCGTTTAGTAACAGAGGGTGAGAAAGAAACACGATGATGTTTTCCTAACTCACAAGCCTCACAATTTAAGCTAGTTACAGATGCAGGAACAGAAACAATCTGACGAAGAAGTTTCAGAGAAGGATGGCCCAATCTGACATGCCATTCAAAAGGAGATAAAAATGAAGTGATGTTACTGGAAACCAAGGCAGTAGGAAGATCCAGGTGATAGAGACCAGCATTTTCACAACCCCCACCAATCATCTTCTTCGACTCCAAGTCCTGAATAACACAATGAGAAGGAAAGAAAGTGACACTACAGTTAAAAGATTTAGTAAGTTGACTCACAGACATAAGATTAAAAGGAAATTTGGGAATGTATTGAACATCAGATAAGGAAAGAGAAGATGTAGGAGATACATTACCACTCCCTAACACTTGACAAGTGCGACCATCTGCAACAGTAACATTACGAGAAGACATAGGATGAAAAGAAGTGAATTTATTAGACTGACCAGTAATATGAGTAGATGCACCTGAATCAATTATCCAAGAACGAGGACCTGACATATGATAACAAGAAGGTTTACCAGAAGAAATGAGGATGGCTGCAACATCTGACACAGAATTTTTTTCAGACATGTTGAACCACCAACCACCAAATATGAAATTGAATCACTTGAGGCAAATTTTTTTTTTTTTAAAAAAAAAAAAAACAGAGTAATAGAACACTTTCAATATCCAGTACACAACAATAACCCGAAAAGAAATAGGGCACAAAACCTCAGTTGCCAACCAAAGCTGCTGAAACAAGTACCAAGCTTGGAGCTCCCAAGCTTAAAGCATTTCTCCCTTGTTTAGTACTGGTTCCACTTTCCACAACGCCAAACTGGCTGGCTGAGTTTTCTCTTTGGACTCCCAAATTAAATGTAGTAGAATTTTTTTTTTTTTTTTTTAATGTGAAAGACTCGTCACCCAGTAGCTTGTTGCTGGAATTTCCGAGTGTCACCCAGGAGTTGCACTACTACCAGAGCAAGGCACACCACCACACAACTGCTGCTGCCGTAAGCAACCGGAACAGAATCCAGAAACACTGCTGGACCAACCAGACAAGTCGCGCACAACGCGCTGCTGTCGGAAAGTAGATCACGCACCACAAGCAACTGTTGGAAACACACAGCTGCCGGAACCTCGATCGTGCACCACAAGTGGACCAACTAGATAGAAAACAGTAACAGAAACTAGATCGATGAACTGAAACCAGATCGACCGTGACTTCAACGAGATGCAGAAAATAGTTGAGTGAGATACAGAAACCAGAGCATGAACTAGATGATCAGTGAAGACATGAACTATGAACTAGATTAAAGAACAATTGAAACCTGGCTCCGATACCATGTTAGGAATCAAGAACTAGAGCCAAAAACAGCCTCACAAATTCCATTTCACGATTCAATACAGAATACAGAGAATATGTGGCTTAGGGTTCAACTGAACTTACAATATTACCCTTGACCAATAATATTAATTCATACTTAAACTTAACAATTTAAATACAAGTTGTTGGACCCTAGCCTTGAGCAGTCACTGCTTTTGGGTGGGCTACCATCACTTGTATTGAGACCACACGTTTTTGGACCCATGTAACGAGGGCTACCCTGGTCCATATTTCTAACAAATATCTTTAAGCTACTATGTGGTGGACACTCTATAAGTCAATATTATTAATAAAAAAGGTCATTGGTTTTGTCTTTTTTATGATCCTTTACCATAAGAGTTTCTTTCTCTCTTACCGATGCCTCTTTTCGTTCAAATCATATTATGTATGTGGTTTTGGGTAGTATTCATGCTCATTACATATATGCTTGTTTGAAAGGTCTCCATTGTGCAAATTTGAAGAGGCAGCATGGAGTTTGAATAAGTCCTCTAACTGAGAAACATCACTGAAGGAGTCTCTCAATTTCTTTCCTGCCTAAGTTTAGATGTTCAAGGTGCTGTGTTAGATAATGACATGTACAACAAGGTAGTCAAAATCGTGATCTTGACCGTAAAATCGTACGATTTTACAATCTTGATCATAGGCACCGATCAAGATAGTGCTTGAATCGATAGTCTCATAGGATCAGAGTGATTTGTGAGTAAGATCGTTAAAAACGATGGAATCACAATTTTGCAGTGATTTTAACGATCTCATGAATTGGACAAAAAGGGCCAAATCCTTCTCCTCATGCACCTTCTCCGTCTCTGTTGAAGTCGCATAATCTCTCCTTATTTGTCGAGCCCTAATTTTGAGAGATTGGGGTCGAAGTCGCGTCTCCGGTGTCATGCAATCCTTCTCCTCACACACCTTCTTCATCTATGTCGAAGTCGTACACTTTTTTGTCTTTGTCGAACCCTAATCCTGGAGAAGATTAGGGTGATCATGTCTTGATATTTTGAGAAACATTCTTAATTTTAAATAGTATTTAAAATCTTACGATTTTATGATTATGATTTTACTCCCCTTCCCCTTCTCCGATTGCGATGTTACAATTTCACTACCATGATGTACAGACTACAATTGCATCTAATTAGGAAATTACATTCTTTCCTAAGATTATATTAGTAGTATATTTGACCATTTCTTTTGTTGAAGGACAAGTGTGTGGACTTGTATAGAAGATTCTAGAATTATGTAGGTAAACATATATCCACAAGTGTGTGGACTTGTATAGAAGATTCTAGAATTATGTAGGTAAACATATATCCGCAAGTGTGTAGACTTGTATAGATGATTCTAGAATTATGTAGGTAAACATATATCCATATGCTTTTAGAATTATCTAGGAAAATCTAGAACTATGTATGTGTGACTATATATATTAGTGAGCTGCTGTGTAATTATTTAAGAGGATTGAATATACTAGAAATTTGTGTTCTCTCAACTCCTAACATGGTATCGGAGCCTCGCATCTAGGGTTTCTCCTTCCTGTGTGGTCGCGCCTCTGCTGCGGTGGTTGCGCCTCGTCTCTGGTTTCTGTTTCGGAAGTTGTTCTGGTGTTGCGCTTCTGTTTGTGGTGTTGCGCTTGTTGCTTCCCGCCTCTGTCGGAAGTTTCGTCCTGTGTAGGTGTTCTATTTCGTCTGGTATTCTGTGGTTCAGGCGTGAATTTGTTTTGTTCCCCCAGTTGTTCCAGGTTCTGTCTTGCTGGTATTCTCAGGTTCTGTCTGTGAATTTGCTTTAGCATTTTCCTATCACTTGCTGTTCTGGTACTCTCTTAGTCCTTCTATTTGGCTTCTGGTGTTTGTGTCTGATTATCTACCATACCAATGTCTGCCTCTGCATCTTCACCAATCTCTACTTCAGACTTGTCCCGTGATCATGACACTCTTCAAATTTTTTGCCGTGGTCGTGGACGTGGAATTGTACGTAAATGTATCTTTTGTGGAAAGGACAACCATACTGTTGATCGATGTTATGATAAATATGGTAAACCTTGGGAACGTAATAATCTCTCTCGGCCTTCTTCTGGCGGTAGTTCAGGATTTCCAAGTTCTGGTGCTGCTAGTGCTGCTTCTTCATCTTCCGTACCTGTTCCTTCTACTATCACTATCTCTCAGGCTGAGTATGACTCTCTTCTCCATCGTTCTCAACAATATTCGTCTTCAGATGTTGCTACTCTTACTCAATCAGGTACTTCTCCATGTCTTAATGTTTCTGGTATGTCTCCTTGGGTTATTGACTCAGGTGCCTCAACACATATTACTGGAAAGTTTGATAAATTTATTACCTTTGATTCTAATTCATCCCCTCAAACTATAACTGTTGCTGATGGACGTCCTTGTTTTGTGTTAGGCAGTGGTACTTTATCCCCTACTCCTTCTCTTTCCCTGCAACATGTTCAATATGTTCCTAACTTTCATTTTAATCTTATGTCTGTCAGTAAGCTTACCAAAGCCTTTAACTGTAGTGTCACTTTCTTTCCCTCTCATTGTGTTTTTCAAGACTTAGAGACGAAGAAGATGATTGGTGGGGGTCGTGAACACGCTGGTCTTTATTATTTGGATCCACCTACTGCTTTGCTTTCTACTTTTGACGTATCTTCCTTGTCTCCTCTTCAGTGGCACTATCGTTTGGGGCATCCATCCTTGAAACTTCTTCGACAACTTATGTTTGTTCCTTCTTCTCTGTCTAAGTTAGAATGTGATGCTTGTGAGTTAGGTAAACATCATCGTGTTTCCTTTCCTCCACGTGTTACTAGTCGTCGTTCTGTTCCTTTTGAATTAGTGCACTCTGATATTTGGGGGCCTACTCGTGTTGCTAGTCTTAGTGGTCATTTCTACTTTGTAACCTTTATTGATGATCATTCTCGGATGACTTGGTTGTTTTTATTAAAACGTCGTTCTGATATAGCCCCTATTTTTGAACTCTTTTATAATGAAATTTACAATCAATTTGGTACTTCTATTCGTGTGTTACGTTCTGATAATGCTCTTGAATATGTTAAAGGACCCTTATCTTCTTTTTTGGCAACCAAAGGTATTATTCATGAAACTTCATGTCCACATACACCTCAACAAAATGGTGTTGCTGAGCGTAAAAATCGGCATATTATTGAAATTGCTCGTACACTACTTCTTCATATGCATGTTCCTAAATGCTATTGGGGTGATGCTGTTTTAACTGCTTGCTATTTAATTAATAGAATGCCGTCTTCTCTTTTACATGGTAAATCTCCTTTTTCTATTCTTTTTCCTTCTCTTCCTGCATTCTCTCTTCCCCTTCATGTCTTTGGTAGTAAATGTTTTGTTCAAATCTTGCGTGGTGGTAATGATAAGTTGACTGCTCGGGCTACTTCATGTATCTTTGTTGGTTACTCTCGTACACAAAAAGGTTATCGTTGTTGGGATCCTGTTTCTTGTCGGTATTATGTAAGCTCTGATGTTACTTTCTTTGATGATGTTCCATATTTTTCTAACTCTCCTCTGGTTCCCGAGTCCTCTTCTGTTCCTTTACCTCTACCTCCCTCTTCTAATGATTTACCCAAACCATTACAAGTTTATAGTAGAGGCACTTGGTCCAAGCTTAAATCTGCTGGTCCAACAGATCCACATCTTAAAGACCAACCTGCTTCGACTCCCCCACTGTCTTCTTCGCTCCCAGATCCTGTTGTTCCTCCTACAGTCTCTCCTACTGATCTTCCTGTTGCTCTTCGTAAAGGTAAACGGACTTGTACTCAACATCCTATTTCCAATGTTGTGTCCTTTTCTCATTTGACTCCTTCCTTTTCTTCCTTTATTACTTCTCTTTCTGCCACTCGTCTTCCCTCTTCTTTTAATCAAGCCGTTACTATTCTTGCTTGGAAACAAGCTATGGATGATGAAATTGCTGCTCTAAAGCGCAATCAGACTTGGACTCTTGTTGATTTACCTCCTGGAAAGCATGTTGTTGGTTGTCGATGGGTTTATGCCATTAAATATCTCCCTGATGGTAGTATCGAGAGATATAAGGCTCGCTTAGTTGCAAAAGGGTACACTCAAACATATGACGTTGATTACTTTGAAACTTTCTCTCCAGTTGCTCGGTTGTCTTCTGTTCGAGTCATTTTGGCAGTTGCAGTCACCAAAGATTGGCCCTTATATCAACTTGATATTAAAAACGCCTTCTTACATGGTGATTTACAAGAAGAGGTGTATATGGAGCAACCTCCTGGATATGTTGCTCAGGGGGAGTGTAAGAAGGTATGTAGATTGCACAAAGCCATATATGGTCTTAAACAATCTCCTCGGGCATGGTTTGAAAAGTTCAGTAATGCTGTGTTAACCTTTGGCATGAAGCAGGTAGTTGTGGATCATTCTGTCTTTGTGAAACATAGTGCTAGTGGGTGCATTATTCTTGTTGTGTACGTGGATGATATTGTAGTCACTGGTAGTGATTTAGCAGGCATCCAGGCACTCAAACTGTTTCTCAATGGTCTTTTTAGTGTAAAGGATCTTGGTAAATTGCGTTATTTCTTAGGAATTGAGGTAGCTCGATCCAATCTTGGTTTATCTCTGTGCCAAAGAAAGTATGTGACAGATTTATTACAGGAGACTGGTCTCTTGGGAGCTAAACCCGTTTCGACTCCTATGGATCCTAATGTTAAGTTTAGCAAAGATGGTGGAGAGCCTTTTGAGAATCCAAGTAGATATCGGAGATTAGTAGGAAAATTGATTTATCTTACTGTTACTCGTCCTGATATTTCATTTGCTGTTGGAGTTGTGAGTCAATTCATGCAGAATCCACAGGTAGAACATTGGAATGCAGCCTGTAGAATACTTAAATATCTTAAGGGTGCACCTGGATTGGGTTTATTGTTTAAACGTTCTAAATCCTTTGAAATCAAGGGATTTAGTGATGCAGACTGGGCTGGAGATTCTCTTGATAGGAGATCAATCTCTGGTTATTGTGTTTTTCTGGGAGATAACTTGGTTACATGGAAGAGTAAGAAGCAGAATGTGGTTGCTAGATCTAGTGCAGAAGCCGAGTATCGTGCTATGGCACACACTGCTTGTGAGATGATGTGGGTTCAGTCCTTGCTGCAAGAAATAGGTTTTCCATCTCTTACTCCTATGAAAATGTTCTGTGATAATCAAGCAGCTATGTATATTGCTTCTAATCCTGTTTTTCATGAGCGTACTAAACATATTGAGGTGGATTGCCATTTTATTCGAGACTTGGTAGTGAAGACCAAGCGAATTCTTCCAATGTTTGTTCGCTCTAAAGATCAAATTGGAGATATCTTTACTAAAGCACTGTGGAGGACTCAATTCTTAGAGTTGTGTGACAAGTTGGGCATGAGTAACATCTATGCTCCAACTTGAGGGGGAGTGTTGAAGGACAAGTGTGTGGACTTGTATAGAAGATTCTAGAATTATGTAGGTAAACATATATCCACAAGTGTGTGGACTTGTATAGAAGATTCTAGAATTATGTAGGTAAACATATATCCGCAAGTGTGTAGACTTGTATAGATGATTCTAGAATTATGTAGGTAAACATATATCCATATGCTTTTAGAATTATCTAGGAAAATCTAGAACTATGTATGTGTGACTATATATATTAGTGAGCTGCTGTGTAATTATTTAAGAGGATTGAATATACTAGAAATTTGTGTTCTCTCAACTCCTAACATCTTTCATTATAATTGGCAGCAATGGTGTAGTTGCTAGATTATTTAAATGATGAGGAATCTGAGTTGTTTCATACGATAATAATCTCTTTCATATCGCTTCCCTATGTCTTATTGGCCCAACCAAGTTTACATTGTTTTGTTGTGTTCCAGCCATCGTGGAAACTTTATCCTGTCCTTAAAAGGTCACACTTTGTTGGTTTGATATATAACAGCTTTATTATTTTGAACTTTTATTTTGGCTGGCCTCATGAATACGCATCTCATTTAAATACTAAAAGAGCATTCCACAAATTAAAGACTATTTACTGTTTAGAAAATTCTCCTCTAGCCAAAACAAGGTTACTGGGAGGTAGATTGGATTTTTAAATAGCGAAACAAAAGCTTGTATACTTTACACTTTTATTGGGGTGTGGCTTTAAATTTCTAATAATAAGCAAGGTTTGTAGAATTATACTTCTTGGTTTTGACCAAAAACATGTTAGTTTTTTGACAGGTCCCAGGAACATGGCGATGGATGCTTGGAGTTGCAGGCATACCAGCTGTTGTTCAGTTCGGCCTTATGCTTTGTTTGCCAGAATCTCCCCGATGGCTTTTTATGAAAGTAAAAACGCTATATCATTTTTCAATAACCTTTGCTGTGATTATTTTTTTCATTTTCTGTCTGCATGTTTCTTTGACACAATATACTATTAAATATTAATATTGTGTTGGGATTTTTTAAAAGGTGATTTATTAAAGATTTTTGAGGAATTTCATGACAAAGGGGAGTTTGTGACAGCCATCAGCTATGAATACTTCTTTAATGACATTGATCCCGAAAAAAGAAAGGTGCTATTGATGTAAGGGATTTTATGCCTATAAGTCTAGTTGGGAGTGTTTATAAAATTTTGACTAAAGTCCTTGCTTGGAGACTACGTAAGGTGGTAGATGGAGACATGGAGTTATCAGGCTTTCCCAAAATGATTTTATCAGAGGGAGGCAAAAAAAGTTGGATGCTGCATTGATTGCCAATGAAGTTGTAGAGGAGTGCAATAGGAAGAGGAGGGAAGGGGTGTTGTGTAAACTTGACATGGGAGAATGCTTATGACCATGTGAGCTGAAGTGGGTTGTTGCATGTTATTGACATGATGGGTTTTGGTGTTAAATGAAGAAAATGGATAGAGAGATGCATTTCTTCATCATCTCTAGCAGTGCTTGTGAATGGGAAGGCTTCGGGGTTTGTTAAGCCTAATTGAGGTATTAGGCGAGGAGATTCTCTTTCTCGTCTTCTCTTTATTTTGGTGATGGAGGTGTTGAGCAAAATGATAATAAGGGCCATGGAGGAAGTTCTAAAGGGAATTAAATGTGGTGGGGTGGGAAAGGAGGTGGTTGTTAGTTTGTGACTCATCTTCTTTTTGCAGATTACACTATGGTTTTTTTGTGAGGCAACAGGAAGGTGTTCTTAACTTAAAAGGTATTCTCCTGTGTTTTGAAGCTGAAACAGGCCTTGAAGTTAATCTTGCTAAGGGTGAGATGATGGCTTTGGGAGGGGTAGAAAATGTTGACACCTTGGCTAGTGTTCTCAGTTGTAAAGTTAAAGTATTCCCTGCTGAATACTTAGGCTTGCGGGTGGGGGGAAACTAAAGACAAGGGCGTGGGAGAATGTTGGTGACAGGTTTGAAAGAAACCTCGCTGGGTGGAAGTCTCTTTACTTCTTGTTAGGAGTTGAGAGAACACAAATTTCTAGTATATTCAATCATCTTAAATAATTACACAGCAGCTCACTAATATATATAGTCACACATACATAGTTCTAGATTTTCCTAGATAATTCTAAAAGCATATGGATATATGTTTACCTACATAATTCTAGAATCTTCTATACAAGTCCACACACTTGTGGATATATGTTTACCTACATAATTCTAGAATCTTCTATACAAGTCCACACACTTGTCCTTTAACACTTCTCAAAGGGTGGGAGGATTACGCTTGTTAAGAGCACTTTACTGAATTTACAAGTATATCATATGTCTTTGTTTAGAATATCTATGGAGGTACGGAGGCGATTGGAAGGTATCCAGAACCGGTTTCTTTGAGGTGATATGCATGGTAAGAAAAAATATCATTGGTTAAATGGGAGATTGTTAATAGGGATATGATGGAGAGGGGGGCTTAGGAAGTCATTAGCGGTTTTTAATAAGAGCTTACTTGGTAAATGGATGTGGCGTTTTGGTAGGGAGGACACTAAGTTATGGAGGAAAATTATTGTCGCTAAGTATGGGGTTGATACATGTGGGTGGATCTCAAGGGAGGTTAGGGGAACAATGGGAAATGGAGTGTGGAAGGAGATTAGAAAGGAATGGGATCATTGGTTTAAGTGTACTACCATTAAAGTGGGTGATAGGAATACAGTAAAATTTTGGGAGAATTTGTTGCGTGGGGAAATAACGTTGAAATCCAAGTTCCACGTGTTATTTTGAATTGCTGAAAAGTAAGATGCAAGGATTGCTGATTTGAGGATTTTAATTAAGGGCACGATGTTGGGATGTCCGGTCCAGTTTTTCTAAATGTTTTTAATCGGGAGCTTCATTATCTTGTTCAGTTCTACATGACCTCGTATGAAATAAATCTTGTGGCAATTTGAGAGATGGATGACTATCTGAGATGGAATTTTCATTGTGTAAACTACTTCAGAGTGCTTCGAGATGAATATGAAGGGGTTAGTGAGACTAACTTCCTCTGGAAGGCTATTTGGAAGACAATAGCTCCTAGAAAAGTCAAATTCATTGTCTGGGAGGCCTCTTGGCATTGTATTCTAACTCTAGACGACATTCTGAAAAGGGCTCATCTCCTAGGAATAGATGCTTCCTCTGTAAAGAAGAAGAGGAGAAGGTCAGTCATGTTATTCTCCATTACAAGCGGATGAGTCAGCTTTGGTTTATGGCTAGACAAATTTTAAGCATCTGGTGGCAGCAGCAAGAACTGTTAAAGAGGAACTAATAGCTTTTTCACGGTTATCCAGACAAAGAACCAAAATGTTACAATTAGCTTATTGCCATTAGTAACCTGTTTTGTTACTTGGCTTGAGAGAAACATTAGGAGATTTTAATGGGGTAGAGGAATCATGTAGTAAATTTGTGAGATTTTGGTTTAATATTTTATGTTTCTGGTCCAGAAGTGAGGATCGGGGGGGGGGGGGGGGGAGGGGTGGGGGGTGTGGGGGGGGGTGGGGTTGGTGTACTGTCTTTGTGTCTAGGTATTGTTAATAATTTATTTTCTATTCAAAATAGTAACACTTCGTTTGGCTTGCTCTTGCAGAATGATAAAGCAAAAGCCATTATTGTGCTATCTAAAATTTATGGCATTGATCGGTTGGAGGATGAAATTGATCACCTTTCTATGGGTGCTGAAGAGGAACTTCGGAGGAAAACTACCGTCAGATATTTGGATGTCTTCAAATCAAAAGAAATCAGACTTGCTTTCTTTGCTGGTGCTGGCCTTCAGGTAAGACAGAGTTTCTAGAACACCCTCATGTATCTGAGCAAAGCTATTGTCATTGTGATGGAGGTAAGCATATATGCACTTTGATTTTACTTGAAGTTAAGGTACAAGTTAGATTCTTCTTTTCTTTCAGGACAAAAGGGCATCCTTGTAAATCTTGTGTCTGCTTTTTCATTATGTATTTATTTATTAATTTATGCAAAGCCCTATTCAGGCTTAAATCCCATCCCACAACACCTCTTTGCCACCTAGGCTAAGCCCAATGGGCTTTTCAGCATCTTCTCTAGTATGGTTAAAGTTCCTTGCTAGTCGTGAGCAAATTATCAATAAAAATAAAATATTGCTGCTCTTAGTTGAGGAAAAAAGTCATAGCTTCTTGGTTTGAGACTCGCAGTTTGTTGTTCTGGAACATGTGACCGTGCACAATTTTATCTATGGAATTACTTTTATGAGCTCATGGGGGACAGATTCAGGGTTGTACTAGGAATTCACCTTAAGGGAGTGCTTATGGACTACTCGTACCATTTCGGCCCCTCCTGGCCAATTCCCTTGTTTGTATATACGTGCTATTGTGGCCATTCTCAATTAGGATTTCCACAAAGTTGTGGCATCCTCAGACCCCTATTATTATCATTGATGTAAGGTTTTATTAGACCATGGACTTGAAATTGGCTATGATTGCTTTACTGCATAAATCAAGGATAATATTGAAAACTGTGAGCAGAGAGGAAGCCTGAATTGAGTGAAAGGGTATCGTTCTTATGGAATATTGACAGTTATCTTTATTTTTAGAAAACAAATAAACATATTTGAGATGAACTTGTGAAACTGCTGATAGAATTTTTAAAAGGAAAAACTGACAAGACATCGACACTAAAAGTTAAGCTTTGGTGTTCCTATTCTACAACTCTTTGGAGGATTGCAAGCTCTCCTCTTTGTAGTTTTGGGTTACACCTCTTGGAGCTATAATAAACATATTTTTCAATAAAAATAGTTGAAGCAAGGGATGGAAAACATTAAGTAATATTTTTTTTTTATGGAAGTAAAGTTGTATAGAAGATTTTTAATATGGAAATGCTGCATATCTAAGAAGCAATTTTTTTTGTTTTACCTAAATTACCATAGTATCTTTTAAAGGCCTACACTATTACATTATGTTTTTGTGTCTTAAATTTCTGTTTAAATTCAGTGTTGCGATTTTCATACATATCTGAAAGTTATTTTTGTAGACAACACTTCATTGTCAATGGCTTGGAACAAAGGTACGTCCAAAGTAGGTTAAATAGTTTTCGATTCGGGCTGATAATGATTTTGGAACACGAGCTTGATAACATTGGAAAGATCAGCATTTGTCTATGAGCTCAAGCGAAAAGTTTTGAAAGTCTGCAAGTTAATGGACTCTAGGGCTGCAAGCTTCGGATAATTATGATTTGTCTCCAATTTTCCACATGGGAGACTTTCTGATTTTTGTTCCGAAAATGGTGGTTGGTGAGTATAGAAAGAATAGCTTGAGTGATTGCATGAACCAAAAGTCTTAAATTTCTATTTTCTGGGTGTAACTGGTTGACATCCGAGTTTACTCATGTGGTTAGTACTGGTGATAAGAGTTAGTGTGCTTGGAGCATATGGACGTTTCTTTTCCAACTGAAGAGACCTCACTTTTCAGTGTCAGAGAATTTTTTATTTGAACTGCATTTCTTCTCGCTGACCTGAATTATGCCGTCTTCTTTCTTATCTCTACTTAGCATTACAATTAAGTAAGTCTGGAACAATAATCCACTATAATTGTTAATGAGTGACTTTTTACTGGTTTTTGCTGGAAGTCTTTTGTTCTACCGATACTTTTGTTGTCTTGGCCTTTGTGTGTTGTCGTGCTTGCACAAATTGCATACAAGAGCTGTTAATGGAAACATTTCCAATCAGCACTCTGACTTCTTCTCAAGGTAGCTATATAGAGCCAATAATATACTGATGTGAGAAATCTATAATGATGCAGGCTTTCCAGCAGTTCACCGGTATCAACACCGTCATGTACTATAGCCCAACTATCGTTCAGATGGCTGGCTTTCGCTCAAATCAGTTGGCGCTTCTTCTGTCTCTCATTGTTGCGGCCATGAATGCTGCAGGAACAGTACTTGGGATTTACCTTATTGACCATTTTGGTCGGAAGAAGCTGGTCATTTCAAGCTTATCTGGTGTAATTGTATCCCTTGGTATCCTTTCTGTGGCATTCTTCCAATCATCTGATTCCTCAAATGGACTCTATGGCTGGATTGCAGTCATAGGGTTAGCCTTGTACATCGCTTGCTTCTCACCTGGAATGGGACCTGTGCCATGGACTATTAACTCAGAGGTATACCCTGAACAATATCGAGGGATATGTGGGGGTATGTCAGCGACAGTAAATTGGGTTTCGAATTTGATCGTTGCCCAGACTTTCCTTTCTGTTGCTGATGCTCTAGGGACGGGAGCAACATTCTTGATACTTGCCGGTATTGCTGTGGCTGCAGTTGTGTTTGTGATTGCGTTTGTACCCGAAACGAAGGGCCTGACATTTGTAGAAGTGGAGCAGATCTGGAAAGAGAGGGCTTGGGGCAGTGGGTATAACACAGAAAGCCTTCTCGAGCAGGGCAATGACTCCTCGTAGTGACCCATTTGAAGAAGAGTAGTGTCTTATGAGTATATATTTCAGCATATTCATGATCATCAAGCCCTGCTTTTATTATCTTGGTTTGAGAACTCCATGATGTGTGTTTGTCAGTTGTGTAGACTGTAGAACCCCATATTCATGAGCATCAAGCTCCCTTGTTTGTATAAATTTTATCAACTGGTTTATAAAAAATTGTTCGATTCTCTTCAATTAAATAGTTTTAGGAAACTTTATCTATGACACTAGATAAAGAAACTAAATGATGAAAATATTATAATTTGGATTAATCATGTAGTTTCGAAGAAGGTGGTTTGAAACACACTGATTATTTTTATTTTAGTATTTTTTTTGTCCCAGCTAATCTAAATAAGTATTGAGATCAATGCACAAGATTCCATATGGAGCATGTGCGGTCTATAATTTCACATGAATTATGTGTTTTCAGCTCATCATTTAAAATAATCGATAAAAAAATTGGAATTTTTTTAATTTCTTTTCACTATCTATCTATCATCTATTACTATTATCTATCTATTATTACTTCTATTATTATTACTTTACTTAGGTATAAAGTCCATGGAGTGGGTCTCTTATTACGGCGAGTTTGCTGTCTTTTTACCACTCAAGCGGGGGATTTGTTTAAGTCCACGCCAGTGCAAGCAAAACGATTACTTTACTTAGGTATAAAGTCCATGGAGTGGGTCTCTTATTACGGCGAGTTTGCTGTCTTTTTACTACTCAAGCGGGGGATTTTTTTAAGTCCACGCCAGTGCAAGCAAAACGATGTCGTTTTGCATGTGGAAGAGCAAAACTATATCATTTTGGAGTATTTAAACCTACTTTCACGTTTTTTCCTTCATTTTACAGATAGTGTTTTTGATGTTTGGTGTTTGTCGTTTAGCAAAGACAACTTCTAGACTCGAGGAGAAAAAAAGTGCGATCTGCAATTCATGCATCGGTGAGTGTATAGATTCATGAACCAAGCGATATTTGTTCTCAAATTACTCCACTTAAGCCTAACTGTGGTTTCATCGTACCTATTACTACGTGTAGTTGGTCTGACCTTCCATTTCGTTGATCTAAGATTTGATCTTGCTGCGAATTGTTGGGTTGGATTCACCACGTGTGTTAGACGTAGTGGATAGGTTTTGTTCGAGCAATTATGTAACGAGTCTGGTGACTCCGAGTGACTCAAAGAAGGTTATCACTCAGTCGGTGAGAAACAAAAACCTAATTCATTTGAGGCAACACATATAAGTCCCCTGACAACATGTCACATGTTGATTAGTGATAAAATGAGGTCATTAAGAATCTCAAGCTTTATTATTCAGTTTACATATCTCTTTCATTCTTAATTTTTCTCACATGTTAAAGCTCATCAATTTATGCTCATCGACATCGCCCATCAAAACTTTACCACTTTTTAATAATTTACAACATCTCTATTCAGCATCAGCTGCATCATATCTCTATTCTAATATCCATGGTATATCAGTTTCTTATTTTTTTAATTAATCGTTTATATTAAAAGAAAACGAGAGAGGAGAGAGACATGCATATTTTACTTTATTTTAGAATGCAATAGTGGGTCTCTATAGGAAATATCAACTATATTACACAATTAATATTTTAACTAAACCACTTTTACATGCTTTGATGTAAAACAATGGTCACATTTTAATGTCTTGTTTAAAATTATTTGTGGATCCCACTTTTATCATATAAAAATTTAAACCACACACATATTTCAATGCAGTCATATCAGCAAAATACATATCTCAATATAGTCACATCAGTAAAACACATATTTAAATACAATTATTTATTTTCCTATTATTCAAACCAACATTTTCCTTTCCAACATCTATTCATCAACAAAAGTACACAAAAAATAAAGATTGGTCCTATCGAAATATATTTTTCAATATAATCACATCAACAAAATACATATCTCAACATAATTACATCAGCAAAAATACATTTTTCAACAACATCTAATATCCCTGTTAAAATCGAGCTCAAAATGAAAAACGGTCCGGTCCATATGGAACAGTCGAGTATCGGAAAAAAAATCCAAAAGGGGGCACATGTGTAAATATCCTCGGAAAAGCACCCAAAATAGTAAAATTCACACTCATTAATACGAGTGAAATTTTCTTTTAATTTTTGCCCATGCAACCCATAAAAGCAGAGACGGTATTGGCGACTGATCCTCCGGAGGACTGATAGTGAGAGAGGGGAAGGAAAGACGGGAGCGCCTGTGGGGAACAGGTGTTGGCGCCATAAGTATGTATCATTTTTCGTTTTACACTCGTAATTAATGTCACTAGTTGCTCTTAATTTTCCCTGAAAGAAAACCCTAATCGGAGCCCTTTGAGTGGACATGCATTCTGCGTTAGGGTTTCAGGTTTTTCAATTTTGATCAGATGCGTTTTTTAATGACTTCGTTTAGGGCTTTGTCTCTTGTGTAAACTGACGCTATTCAGTGTTGAATAGGGATTTTTGTTTTAGGTAATTGTTTTTTGTTCTTTAATGGTAAAAATGATATCTTTCGTTCACATTCTGGGTTGATGAGTTTTAGAAAAACCCTTTCGATTTCTCTACAGCAGGCTTTCCTATGTAATAAATCAAGGTGCTGAAAACCCTCTTCTTTTATATGCTGCTACAGGAATAGCAAGTATAACATTGATCTGGGTTTTGAATGACTAAAATGGCCATGACCACGTATGATTTTTGTCCAATGGAGGATGCTGTTCTTACATTGATAGAATATTTGGTTCAACCACTGTTAACATCAACAAAATCGTCTAAGCGGGATACACCACCATTATCTCAACAGGAATTAGTTGCGAAACAGGTGTTTTTTCCTCAATTTTACCTGAATTTACAGCCACAAGTTCCATTTTTATTTTCTCAACCATTTGATTTTTTTACTGAATCTCTATCTTGAATTTTTATTTTCTTCATCAATTTTCCTTTGCATCTTTTCTACCACATTTATAATTCAGTAGAAATACTTGAGATGAGTATAACTCGATTGTTTTATGATGTCTTTTCCCTTTGGATCATGCAAGTTTTTTATTCCTCCGTTTGGCATGGATTTGTTAGATGGATGACACAATGGGCTTTTTTTGTATTGAATTTTTTGATGGAATGGACAAAGGCTTTATTTTGAGACTGGTTACATTGTGGACATGTTATTGCTGGCTCGTTGAACAATTCTGGTTTCTTTTGTACTTTTCATGAAGGCAGATTTCCATACATGTGTGTAATGATGTCGGTGTGAGCAAAAATATTTGTTTTCTGTGTGTGTGCATGCATACTTTATTTCAAAGAAAGATAATTAAGCAGGCTTTAATGTTTTATGAATAAATTTCCCCATGCTATTATGACATTTGTGTTTAGTAAAATTTGGACACCAAACAGGGAAAAAAGACCAGTGAATAATTTGAGTGCTTTATGTGTAATTTCACACCCCCCTCACCCCCCCTGTAAGGAATCATTGCCACTTGAGGTTAACTGGATAAAATAAATAATAATATCCTCATCTACAAAATTTTCATTGTCTTGTTTCATTTTTGACATTCTACGTTCAACATTTAGAATTTAGACCAGGTATACTTTGACATTTGATCTGTGTCAGAATGTTTGTTACCATATCCATTCTATGCATTCAGTAAAATTTTTATGATTTTAATTGTGGTCATTTTCATTCCAAGCATTCAATAAACTTTTATGATTTTAATTGTGTGAAAAAGTGAGAGAAGCGTTTCTAAACTTTTAGCCAAAGAGTCTTTGAATGACTTCGGAGGTGTAGTTGCTGCAGATAGATTGCAAAACTAATGATGTTAAAATATATTATTGCAACAGTTTTCCAGGTCCAATTAATTTAAGGATAATGTTCTTGCCTTTGAATGGAGCATTCTGTAGAGAGGCAAAAGTGGCCTTAGTTTGTTACTGAATACTTGGTGCTGGATTCTATTGTAGATGTTCTGATTAGTGACTATTTTTAATATTCATTTGCTAAATTAAAGTAATGGGCTGTGTGCTTATTTAATGTAAATTGTTACGATTTTTTTAAAGATGAAAGCCGACACTTCATTCTATAATTTGAAAAGTTACATCTAGTGATATCAAAGTAACCTAGGAATTTACAAACCCTTACAAAGGAATTACAAACCGGGGAACAAACTCCAAACAATTATAAACAAAAAACATAAACAAAACCGAACCGGATCTCATCGAAATGTATCCGCTAATGCTGTACCCAGAAAAAACAGGACAAACTAAACATAAACTAAAAGAATGTGGATTTACAACATGGATCTCGACATCCTCTTCAACAAAAGACGATGAACTCACTTAGATCTTAAAAAACTCAACATTGGATGATGATATATGTCATTGGATCACCAAATCCGCGACCAATGGAGCAAATATAGATCCGAATGAGAGAAATCCTTCAAAATCCTTTATTTGAACAAAAAGAATTAACAAAAGTTAAAAAAAACTAGAACTAGGAAAATGGGTAGATAAAATCCATAGAAGGGAAAAAAAGGAGTGGGAGGGGAGGGGAGGGAAGGGAAAAGAAGAAGAGGAAAGGAGGGGAGAGAGCCGGAGAGGAGGAGGCAGTGGGGGCACTCCCCCTCCAAAAACTATTCTCTTTTACTTTGTCTGCGAGAGAGAGATTTTTGAGACGCTGGAAAGTGGGTCAATTGTTGCAAAATCTATGAATTAGTCATTACAAAATTTTAGAAAGGGAATGGAATTATAATTTATCAAGCATGATGTGATATCACCTAATTTTGAATTTTAAAAAATATAATGGTGATTTCTATAAGTGAACACCATTAAGTGCAAGATCCTTCATGTATATCATATATGTCAACTCACACAGGTTTTACAAATTACAAATATTTTCTTTTTTGGAAGGAGTACCTAAATAGATTGTTGAGGACTGAATCCCAGAACAAACAAATCAAATCAAATCAAATCCAATTGAAAGCGCCAAATAAGAAAATAAAAGATAGATTTGATCGATGGAAATCACTGAATTTATCCCTAATACAATGCAATGTGTACTGTACAAACCATAGGATGAATCTACAGTAGCCCATGCCCATTGGAGTAAGAATACTCTAAGGAGCTGAATGAATCTATTATATAATACATATAATATTCTATCCTAGCCCAAGTAAACCAAAACCAAGAGTGCCTCAAGAGTCGCGAAAATTGGGATGAACCTGAGGCAATGTTCTCTCTTACACTTTCTCGCTGGACAACGTGCGAACTTCTTTTGGCTTCTTCTTTGAAGTTCCCTTGGCTCCCTCGTTGCCACGTATAATCTGATGTTCTTCACTTCTTCCTTTAGACCCATTCGTCGATTGACGAGTTCTCTGTTCTTCCCCATGAGTTCGCCTATCATATCTCTTTGCATCATCTCTTCGAGTGTCACCGAAATTCTCTCTGCTCTTTCCTCCAATGCCTCAAACCTTGCGTGATTTGTGGTAGGTGCCCTCTGGTCATTTGATTTTCAACTCTTCCTTACATCTCCAAACAAATAAACTCTCAATCAAAGCACCAAATTGTCAAGGACCTGATTAAGAATCCACAACAAACAAATCAAATCCAATTGAAAGCACCGAAGATCAAAATAAAAAAAATAGATTTAATTGATAGAATTCACAGAATTGAACTCTAAAACAATCTCTATTGTACACTGTACAAAGCACAAAATGAATCTACACTAGCCCAAGCAAATTGGAGCAAGCCGAATAAATCTAGTATAGCAGACACATAATGGTTCTATCCTAGTCCAAACAAATTAAACTAAAGGCACTAAACTAAGGAGTGCCTTGAGAGCTGATTTAATTTGGGATAAACCTTAGGTAAAGCCTCCAAATATTCTTCTAATTCTCGAGTGCCTCCTAAAACAATTACATTAGTATTTCAAGATATCAACCCTAACTAATTTAGGAAACAAACTTTAATTAGTTGACTTAAATAAGGATTTATAAAATAACCTGGACTTCTACAAACTCTAAGTAGTTGACTTAAAAAATAAGAATTCCTAATTAACTTTCTCTCTCCTACAATTCTCATTGCAGATTTTATATGGTGTTTGGATCTTCTGGTCTATTAGAGTTGGGATCTGCTATCTATGGAAAATATGCGCTGGTCTAACAGTTTAACGAGTTGTTTGATCAAATTATTTTTCTGTATGGGACATATATATGTACAATGTGCAGATATACTAATAGATGTTTTCTTCTATGTATAGCTATCATCAATTTCTTTCTTGTCCTCTTGGAATGACCACTTCAGTTACCTACTATGTTAATTGATTATTCTTTTACCATTGTTTTCAATTAGATTCATGCAGTTGTGATTCTATACAACTACTACCATAGGAAACAACATCCTCAACCTGAGAAAATGGAATTTCTGGATTTTGACTCATTTAGCAAGTTTGCTGTGGATATGAAGCCTTCTCTGTTAGCGCATATGAAGCTCATGCAAAAGTCTGATGATACTGAGTTGGGTGATTTGAAAACAGAGCTGTCATTGACAGAAGAAATGATCATGAATGCATGTGATATATCTCTAAGTTTGGACGGATTGAAGGATAATCCAAACACAGATAGCTGGCCAATTTCTAAAGTTGCAGTTCTTTTAGTAGACTCAGGAAAGGAGAATTTCTTTTTACAGTTTGGTTCCATCACCAAGGGAGTTTGGTCAGTGATTGAGAAAGATGTGGATACCGTGGATACCAATGTGGAGGGCACAACGGAAGGAAAGCAAATAAATAAGAAGAAAAGATTTATCAGAAGAACTTTGAGAGACAATACGGCTGTTGATGAACCTTGCCTGCAGCAACTTGCTTTTTCAGCTGTCAAGAAAGAAGCAGGTATCGTATTTTTTAGTATATGAATATCACTTTAACAATTTGGCTTTGAAGGATGTCATTCCATAATCCATATACCTTGCACAAACCAAGTTAAATTAAAAAAGAAGCTGTAAAGGTTATGGGTACAGTTTCCACCGCTCCCAATGGAAGCGGGTTATGGGTATAGTTTTCCACTGCTTCCAACGAAGTGCGGCTCATTATTCTCTTCCTTAAATTTCCATTTCATTTTCTCAGGGGAGAAGGTACAAACTAATTATTACATGTCACCTATTTTTTGCGTTTTTAGGGGTGTGCTAATAATTCATAGTGATATTATGTGTTGATCAGGCATTAATCAAAGCGATCTTACGATTCTGGAAAGCCATGTCGTGTATTCTCTGAGTAAAGAAAAAACAGCTGCTCGTTTTTATATAATGGAGTGTAATCAACAAGGCAATGATAATTTTGTTCCAACACCCATTGAAGATGCTATTAACAGGTTTGCTTCTAATCATAATATTCTCTCTTGGTGCTATTGTTACCCTTCCATATGTGGCTTAAGCTTGGGCACTAATTGTCTTGTTTGTTGTAAATAATGCATTTCTTGCAGTTGGATTAGTTATTTTACTTTTCTTGGATCAGTTTCTCATGTTTAATAGCAAACCTAATGCAAACTATGTAGGTTTATGGTGACCCCTCTCATTTTTCACTGAACTTTTATCTGCATTACCCAACTATCATAGGAACCTTTGAGGTGGCGTGGCCAATCAATGAACTGCCTCCTTTAACTTTTTCATAAATGCACATGCCCAGTATACTGGATTTTAGTACGAACCCAATCACTATAACTTTGAGGAAGATAGAGATACTGGCAGTGTATAATCCTAGTTGTGAGATCGTGTGATTGAATATACATGTCAACAGAATAAGAGTAAATATGAAAAAGGCCATTATGTAAACAAAGTAGGTAATAGAAAAATGAGAACGAGAAGGGTTTCTCAATAAATTTATTTCCTTTCTCTCTGCCACTTTCATTATATAGGTTATACGTTAACGAATTTTATCACATCACTACCTAAATTGAAAAACGAAAAATAGACCCTTATTCTTCCAAAAGATACAAACCAATAGCCTCTTCACTATGTGTGTTATGGCATTCGCCTAAAACCTCTAAAACTACTGTGTAATTCAAGTCTTTTGGCCATGGACTTCCGTTTACATGAAAGGGAACTATATTTCCTGGTTACCTAAGTATAGATAAGCAAAATCACGTTCTCTGACATTGCCTATCAGCCTTCAAAGTTGTCACGTGGAAGATACCATTGTATTGATGATGCCAAATGTTCTTATTACTTGACATGACTTGTTTTATTTGCCATAATGATGTGGTTGAAAACTGAAATGGCTGAAACTAATACAACTTGTTCTTTAACGTGTTCTTGTACCATCAACTTGTTTCATATTTTTTCTTGTTTGCTTAGCAAGCTACAAAAGATTGATTAGTGGTCATCAATTTGCTATTGTTTTATTGTGATACTATGAACTCGTTCTTTTTTTTCTTCTTTCATTTATGCTGGCCAGCAGAATTCTGATGTTCTGATGCAGGAGCATCCCAAGTGTGGTGTGACTAAGAATCCCACATCGGACAAGTATGGGCTGTCAAGACAGCTTATAAGGTGGGCAATCCTCCCACTAGTCAACCTAGGTTTTCTAGTGTGGAGTTAGGCCTACTTGATGGGTTGGGCTTGGTTCTTGCTGTGGTCAAGGGCCTGCAGAGTCCTTATCCTTGGGCTGGCTAACAGGCCTGCATCATGTTCTCTCCTTTCGAAACAAGCAGATGTTGACCAAGATATTCTCCTCTTCATCCAATAGTTTTTCCTTGTTAAAATAGTTTAATCTCTATATTTGTATATTAGAGGCTTATTTTTGTATCATCTCTGGAATGAGATGAATATCGATACTAGTGGCTTATTTTTTGATCATGATATATTTTAGGACATTTTTGACACTTTCATGAATATCTAGATGACCTCGTTTCCCTTATACTTCAGGTTGCTTTTATTTCTGTTGTATGCTCTCCTTACATCCTTAGTGAAACACTCTGATGGCATTTTTAAGCATTTTAAAGCAAAGGAAACATCTGATTATATGTTTCATGGCGTACTTATATTAGTGTATATTTGAATATGATATGAATAAGAATAATACATGAATGTCAACATAGCCGAAAGAAAATGGATGGTATAGTTAAGAAACTTTCTTTGAATTGATTGTTGAACCTGTTGTTTCGTATTAATTGAAATTGACGTCATTTACTAAAGGCATCACCAGCAGTAGTTGTTCTGCAAAAGCAGAATGCAAACCTTGTTAGAAACTTTGATTAATTGCATTTTCAGAGAATGCACAGTTTGGACTACAATTATCTCAATAATGATGTAGACACTTCTCCAATGTACCACAATATAATAGTTTTCTGATAAACCACCTTGTCGTTGTTATTGGTATAGCTTGCAGGGCCCTATGTTTAGAAGGGGGGATTCTGGTGCATGGGAGGTTACGCAGGTTGTTGAATACTTCCATCTGCTTCCTTATGCTGCGATATTGTCAGACTGGCCATCTAGGTTCGTTAAATTTTTATGAGTTATCATTTTTGTGTTTGTAACAATATGAAGGTAACTTGGTTTCTCCTAGAATTTCTGAACTTACATAATCCGTATGCTAAGAGTATTTTTGTATTTTTCAAATTTTAGATCCTAGTTTGAGTTTGCTTCTCCCTTGCATATTACATAAGGTTCCATTCCCGGTTTTGCCATTTTTTAAAATTTCCTGTTCAATTATATATTCCTATGGAGAAGCAGCTTATGTTAAATTTTATGGGATCATTGGCCTTGGATCCTATACATTTCCTCTCCATGTAAGATGGATGGATATCTTTGATCCCACAGGGAAGAAAAATTCTATGCTATACTGTTTGATTGTGGACCTGTTTGATTCTCACTTGGATTTATGAAAATGGGCGTGAAAGAAAAGGTTTTTTTGTGTCTTATTTAGGGTGGAAGCTTTTTGGATTTGAATGTTCAATACATTACATTTCATTGATATTTGATGAGATATAGGAGGTAATAAATTAGAAAAGTATCTAATGTTTTTTAGGAAAGGTAAATATAATTTATGTAACATGCCATTTAAAAGCAATTTTTAGGTATCTAGTTTCCAAGTGGCTTAGCTGACCCAAAATAAACATGCAGGCATATGTTCGAAACCCGATATTGCTTGTTTTTAAATTGAAGCATTGTTATATTCCATATTCACAAAAAAAATTACTCCTTTAAAGAGTGGAGGAACCTGTAAATACTCTTGTTAACAGCGAAATATTGAAAATTCAAGGTCCAACTGTATATGTTTCAATGGAAATTATTTAGGTAGAGAGAAGCAGTGTTGCTGGAAGTTAAAACAATTTGGAATAGAAACCTTAAATGGATTTCTAATTTTGGAAAAAATAACCAAAGAAGGAAATAAGACTTTGATAATCTGACCATTACCATTGAAGAATTTTATTTGTAATTGCCTTCAGATAGATTTGGTTTGTCCTGAGAAGTGACTTAGCCAACCAAGGCTGTGTGATTTTTCTGGCTTTCCTTAGCATGCTGGATAAGACTGAATTGATTATTTCAAGTGCAAAGTTTTTTTGATATTTTGTCTATTATCCCATGCTGACATAAGACAATGAATTATTTATAAACAATTATTTCTGGCGTTTTTATTTTATTTTTATTTTTGAGTGTTAAATTGGTGCTTTGGAGGGCAGAATAGATTTAAAGATTATGGTTTCTGTTTGTTGATGAGTGATGAAATGTGGAGAGAACTCAGAGAAGTGAACAAATTTGGAACATTCTCTAGAACTCTGAACACTAACCTGGGAATTGGAATGGTGGAGAAATTGAAGATTTTGGCTATTAGGCTTAAATTTGACTTGTAGGATTATTTGGCGATGCAAAAGCAAGAAGTTGAAGGCTGCAAATTGCCACAAACATATCTAAAAACGTGGCAGAATTAGAGAAAGAGTTTATGTTCATATATGTGTGTACTCTTTCAGCGCTCCTACTTCGCTAAGGCCTTTCCTGCAAAAGATACTATAGTTCCTAAATGGACATTAACACGAGCCATTTCTGACTAAGACTGGACTTGTCAGAATAACATAACAAAAGACTTCATTTTCCTAATAATTTTGAAATTCTAGCAAAGCTGGAAATTTCAACAACACCACAACTTCTAAATTTTTTAAAGTAAACACAATAAAACCGAATTGATAATTAACTTAAGAAAACACAAAAATTATGTGGTATACCTATCTAAAAAGGACAGTAAGTTCACAAATAAAGCGTGATCCAGTTTTTTTTTTCTTTTAATTTTTTGACATTTTTGTTTTCTTGACTTTTTATCTTCTGTGTCAGATGCTCTGGCTTAAGTTTGCCCATGCATATATAGAAAAACCATTTGACTACTATGAAGACTATTGTTTGTTTGTACATGGAGGACTATTGGATACTTGAGACCGAGTTTTAGGTGAAGGAAGGCCTATGGAGAATTGCAGCTCACCCAAAATATTTGGGACTAATGCTTTCATTTTGATTATGACAGCTGTGGTTTTTTTTTGCCTGAAAATATTGATAAACAAGAGTAGTTTCCTCAGTTCCTGC
Source organism: Euonymus europaeus (assembly GCA_963580455.1). Classification (NCBI taxonomy): domain Eukaryota; kingdom Viridiplantae; phylum Streptophyta; class Magnoliopsida; order Celastrales; family Celastraceae; genus Euonymus; species Euonymus europaeus. Next base: position 5,597,228 of record OY756957.1, on the reverse strand, counting down.
ACGTAGTCATCTATAATTCCTGAAAATATGGTCGAGGTAACGCAACTGTCATGTTGTCACATGCAGTTAAATTATTTAATTCAGCTTCAACAATTGAAACTGCTTCTACTTACATCATTCAAACGAACAATTTGTTCTCGAATTTTGATTTCTGTAGAGATTAATGAACTTGTGTAGGATAAACAATTAAACATGTTATATGTAAGGTGCCATTGATTTTCCATTAAGTAGTGCGGTTATGGTTTATAACTGAAGCTCTTGAATGGTTGCAATATCTTGAGTTTGTTGAGGTCAACTTGGAGAAACGACTTTGGGTTTAGTTTCATTTTGATGAAACAAATTTTGTTGTTCTCTTCATTACTTTATGTCATCTGCATCATGTAAGTGCCACTTATGGTCTACCAATGATGGTTCATGGAATTTGCATTGCTTCTCTTTGTTTTTGTTCTTCCCTTTTTCACACCTATCTTTACAGCGAAGTGTCTTCCAACAGTTTGCAAAATCAATTGCCGGGATCTGGAACCACAAATGTGGACTCTCAGAATCCAGAAAAACCAGAAGAAAAAATTGATGGATCTAAAGTAAGTAATGGCACAGTTAAGTGTGTTGGCAGCAAGAGCAATGGCTCCAATTTTAAATCACCTAAGAGGGCAGGCGGTAATTCAAGCTGCGTTAAAGTTCTGTCTGATGGTTGCAATGACCAATACAACACAGGACATGATTTGTTTGAGGAACATGATTACTCTTCCACAGTTGATATCATAAGCAATGACAGATGCATGAATATTGCTACTGAAATACAACCAAACAATTACAGAGAACTGGTTGTTCCCTGTACCAAGGGTGATTCAAATGGCTCAAGTCATGATAAGGTTAGGGTTCATTTTTTAATCTTACCCACAGCATATTTTTGTGTCGAGCATTGTGTCTGTCCTCACTCTTCAGCTAATGATATCTACATCCAAAACTTCTGTTCATTTGTTTTCTCTATGCTATATTGAGTAATTATAAAATTAAAGAATCTCGCTGTTAATTAGACAAAAAGGAACTCTGCTCTATTGGGATTTGATTTTTGAAGTGCTTTAGATTAGCGACTTCAGGAGAAGTAGCTGATAGTGCGTTGTTTTCCAATCTACTTTATGGGTCAGCAGTTGGAGGTTAACAAGTTATTGGCTGTATTAAATTACTGATCATAGTGCATGCACCTTGGCAGCTTATTCTTCATATTTCCATTGGCCACTAATCTACAACTCTGTGCACAATTATAGGAGAGAGTGGGCTTGGGCAGTCTTAATAAATAATATAGTAATGTTGCAAAGAAAACTAAAAAAATGACAAGAACACAACAGTCATATGAATCGAACCTACATTATGCAAATGAATACTTGCTAAGTAATAGTAATTTAGTATCTGTGGTTCACATTAAATGTGGATTTTTGTTGAGTAGTGCTGATTTTGATATTGAGTATGTGTATTCTCCAATGAGCATTGAGAATAATGGTTTCCATAACCACCACATGAACGAATTTTGTGGATGTAGGTAATCATCATACCCAATTTATATATATATGGAGGATTATTTTGTACCACTTGGCTAAGGTAGGAGTATGATAAAAAGGGTATGGTGGTGGGTACCCTGTTGCCATCTGGCTGTGAGCTTTGTTTGCCATTGCATTGAGAATTTGAGATTGAGTAAAACAATATGGTCATTTAACAGATGATCTCCTTGAATGGTCTTGTAATCGATACAAGCGAGCAATACCAATTTCATGCGCCCTTGAATTTAATCATTGAGAGTTTTTTTTTTTTTTTTTGTTTGGGGAGGGACTGCATGTTGGCTCTAGAACAGGAAAGTAATGGCTTTATAACCATTTTATGATGCTAGCTTTTGGGAAGTTTTTTATATTTTATGATTTTCTGCCCAAAAGTTTTCGTAACACATGTTCGGTTGGACTATTATGTAGATTCCTGTGAATGCATTGGCGGAAATCAGTTTGAAACTGAATGTGGGCAGGTGATAAAGTCCCCCCTAAGATTTAGAAATTAGACTTCTTGTGGATATATCGTAAAGTTGTGTGTGGATAACTTGAGCTAACAGGTCCTCGAAAGCGAGTTCTTGTGTAGCGTCTTTAAAAGTAAAGTTTTTTCTGTACTTTTCTTTTGTTTATTTTGAGCATCTTTCTGGCCATTCAGGACATGAGGGTTGATTCAAAAGTAACACGAAGTGTTACTGAAAATGTTGATGAACTTGTTGCTTATGGAGACAAGAATGGCACCCATAGTCCGTTGGATCAAGTAGGTGATCGTGCTCTGGTTGCTCATGAGTTAAATGCTAAAACCTTTGAAAAATTACAGAATGTCATAGCTTCAAAGGAAAATTTACTGTCACAAACTGCATTGAAGGTTCTTCATCACAAAAGGGATAGACTGGTATGATCTACTTTCCTTTGAATCATTTACAATCGTTTCAATAAATTTTTACTGCCAATTGCATGTATTTGTCGTTGTCTATTTTGACTGCATGTCTTCTGTAGATGAGAAAAGAGATGGAACCCACATGCATTTTCAGGCAGTGATGAAACCTACTAAATAGGTTATGTAATGAGTTAGTATTTGTGCACACAATATTTATGCAATGAGTTATATTGAAAACATGAATAAGCTGCAAGAACTCAACTGAATTTGGGCTTGAACTCTACCAGCGTGCTCCCCCTCATGCAATTTCTACTTATTTATGGTCAATTTCCCTAACAGTTCTGGCCAAATTTTTGTGCAATCTGGGCTTTTGGTTTGATAAATTGAATAACTTGGTTCAGAGAAGTTGAATAATTTGGCACTCTGGGTATCAAACTGTGTGATTTGTGTTATATGGGTTCCTTTTGTGCATGGATGTGTGTATTTGGTTGCCCTTTCGAAGACCTTGGTGTTGTACAACTGAACTGAAAGTCAAAGTTGGTTCCTTTTGCTCGGTAATTGCATTTACTCTTCCATTAATCTCTTATGGAATACCAATACTTTAAGCCAATGGACTTTAAACTCGATGGTGTGGATAGGTTCAGCTGAATAAGGGCCTATTCATCTAAAACTCTAATCTATTGATTATCTCTCAGTTTTTTTCATTTTCTTTCAGCTATTTGGTGCTCTAGCATGACTTATTTTCTTAGTTCTTTGCAACTTTGAAAATTTTCACATTGTTTTTTGTATCTGCAGTCAATTGAGCTACGAAATATAGAAGATGAGATTGCTCGGTGTGATAAGGATATTCAGACAATTCTAAATGGTATTAATTTTGTTATACTATTTGTTTCTATGTCTGCTTATCTTCATATCTTATTTCATTCTAAAGGCCTTTCTATCATATTAACTATAAACCTCTGTACTTTTCGTCTTCTAAATGATTTCTATGAACATGGCAATGTGGCATAAGATAGTTGTAGTAGTCATACTATGCAAAACATTTGATTGATATCACTCTTAATAGCAGCCCAATACTCCTTGGAAATGGCCATTGTGCCATTGAGCCAAATGGCTTTATCTCTTCCCCAACCGTAAGCTCATTTCTTGTTCATCAAAGGGCCTCCCTAGCCTCCTCCTATCTTCTTCCTCGACAGTATCAAACTCAATTCCATCCAGATTTGGTCTCAACGAGTATGATTCTTTTTGCAGTTTTTCATTGAAAAAAAAGTGATGATTTCCTTGATATCTCTATGATTGTCATCCCGAATTCCATGTTTCGTAATCTTATCCCTATGATCAAATTATCAATGAAAGCTAGCTGTACTATGGAAGAGAAATATTTTTGTCCTCTTCCTTCAGCCATAGGCCTTCTGTCTTTTTCTGTAAGCAACCTCTTCTTGCTTCAGAAGGCTGACCAGATTGTCCTTCAACCTTCATCTCTCATCCCATCAATTTCACTTTGGGTCATGTTTCTTTCCATTTCTGTTTTTACCTTAACTATCAGTCCTCTTCAAAATGTTCTGATATCACATCTGAAGGATTCCAAGGAGCCTTTTTCCACTTTTAAGGTTCCTTTTGATTTTCCTTGATTTCTCCATAATAAGAATGCCAGTCAAATCATTGATATCACCATCATTCCACCTCTACTTCATACTTCAGCCACCAATTTTCAGAATGAAAGTTATTGCATGATGCTACTTTATATTATCAATCTTCAGCATGTTGGATGTGGACAGAATTTGGGCTCAGAAACAACTTCAGTGAAGTACCTATTACCTAGTAAAGGTCCACCTTTTTTTTTGGTAAAGAAGTAAAGGTCCACCTAATCTGCTAAAATCAGAAATCCATCAATTTTGGATAAAAGAAGGCATCTCTCTTAAATATGGCCATGTAAAATCACCCTCTTTAAGAGAATGATCCATCAAACATAGTCTGAATGTGGCTCTAAAGTCTAAATGCTCTTTATTCTTTCTTCTAGTAATGAAATCAAACTGTAACCCCAAGCCAAAGCAGATTGCAAGAGTCATCTCTCAAACTCTGATTCTTCCAAAAGAAATTTCTTTCATAAATACTTTAGTTCTGAATTATGGAACGAATACTTAAACTTTACTTCTTTCCCATCTATTTTAATTTGTTCTCCATTTGTAGCTAAATTTACAATGTATTATGTTTTAGCCCTACCCATTCTAAATTTCTTCTATTTTAACACTTGTGTCCGTGTTCCCAACTTCGAAGTCTAACTCTTGATATTGTCTCACTGGCTAATAAAATACCATCTGCAAACAACATACAGGCTGAGGAGCTCATCCTTAATCTCTTGTAGGGTCATCCATCAACAAAGCTAAAAAAAAAAGAGAAAAGAAAGGATCCAGGATCGATCCTCAATGTGTAACTATAGTGATAGGAAATTCTTTTGTAGATTCTCTTGTGCTAGCATTAGCTATTATTCATGGATGCCTTTATGGTCTATTTCATTCTCTATATGATTTTCTATAAGCACTATTAGCAGGGATGTAGCCTCTATTGTAGGTCGTCAGTGCTGACCTGTTTGGATACCATTGTTAATGGTCTCAATCTCGTTCAACTACTGTTTTCCGTAACTACTGTTTTCCGTTGTTCCATTGTATGCCTCATAACCTTGATTCCTTTGGAGTTGTTGAAACTTTGGGTATCACTTTTGGTCGTGTATATAGGAACTTGGTTTCCTTTCATCATGCTATTAGGACTTATCTCTATGATCCACCACATTATCTCAATGGACCATCGTAGGCCTTATCTAAATGGTTAAATACTAACTGGTCTCTTTCCTTGTCTCTATTTAACTACAAGTATTCTTAGTCGGGAAATAGTCTCCATTCTTAATCCTCTTGGTATGATACCAAATTGGTTGTCTGATACCGTTGTCTCTGATCTCGGTCTCCTTCTTTAACTCTTTTCCAAAGTTCTTTTTATGCTTAATAAGCTTGGTTCCTCTACAGTTATTGCAACTTTTGGTGTGTCCTTTCTTTTAATATAGGCAATATGGTGCTTCTTCTCCATTCATAAGACATTTTATGGGTTCATACAATTGGTCTTGTGAGATTTGTTACTATACTATATTCCCACCATGCATTTCTACACTTCAATCGGGATTTTATCAGGTTTGAGTGCTTTTATTCTCTTTCATCTTCTTAATAGCTTCCTTAACTCCGGTCGTTCTTATATGTCTTACATACCTAGGCTTCCAATCTTCAAGAGAAACATAGAGTTCTCCTAGGTCTCCTCCATGACCTCCATTGGAGGACTCATCGAATAGTTCCCTCATGTCTTCTTAATCTATATCCCTAGCTTATACTTCAGTATCAATATCTTTAAAGCTTTTAACATGATTTAGATCCGTCATTTTTGTTGTTGTGTATTTATGCTAAAATATTGTTCTCTTTATCCTTTGTGTCTAACTTGTTATATAGCTCGCTATATGCTGTATAATGTTGCTCCCCTATACAATGTTCTTAGTGTCTTTCAAAGCTAGTTTTTAGTTCTTATTGGTAGATGTTCTCATCTTTACTTCTACGGCATTTCCTGTTATTTTGGAAGTTACATTATGAGCTCTGTTCTACCACCGTGTTTCCTTTCTTTTGTACACTTGACCTTAGACTTTCTAGTATATGCTTTTGCTGCTTTCTTGACCCAAAGCGCTATCCTTCTCCACATGAAGTTTATAGACCCAACTAAGCCCTACTTGGTTTCCTTGAGCAATTCCTCTCCACAGGCTACATACTTTTTGCCTTTCAAATTCCTCCACCTAATATTAAATATTTAAGCTAGCTTGGGTTCTTCCCTTTTTCTATCCTTTTATGCAATATTTTGCAGGTGGTGAAGATGATTTGGCAGTGAAAATAGATTCTATTATAGAGGGTTGTAATGATGCATGCCTCAGAAGTGTTAACCAAGAGAAGTGTCTTGATGATTGCTCTCGATATATCAAGAGGAATAGATTGTCAGAGGCCGTACTCAGTGTGCAAAGTCCTTGCCAGGCAAGTTTCTGGCACTGGTTTCTTAATATCTGGATACTTGTTGATTATTTAACCGCATTGAATCCTTGGTTCACGCGGTTTGAGGTTTGTCTGATGCCATTGGAGTTTTCTAGCAAGACACATGGGAAGTTTTCTAGCAAGACAAATGGGAACTTAAACTATTCAATTCTCCTTTTTTTCCTTCAAATCTTAGCGTGAAATCTGCTTGGTTAAGTGCCTGCATTTAGTGGTCTCTTGTATGTGAACTTTCAGTAAGAAGGCCTTGTATTTGAAAAACTGTGCGAGCTTTCTGTTTGGTGGTCTGACGAGCGTAATCTCATCTAGGAGATGAATTTTCTGGACTTTGTGTTTGAATATTGTTATGGTTTTATGGTTAATGTAGCCTCTTTCATGTCTGCTATTGTTTGTTCTTTTCAGCAGGAACTGGATGGTATATGTTATGAGAACAATTGGATGTTACCCTCATATCCTGTCTCAGCTTCAGATGGTAAGATCATTTTATATTCAAGTTCTAAACGAAAAAGTGCAGGCGACCATGTAACCTAGTTGCAGGTGTGCAACCTAGAAGTCATATGTCCAATTCTTGGAAATCACCTCTCCACATATTATGTGGGGTAAGGTCTGCGTACGTTTTATCTGTCCTTGATCCCCCACTGTGGGAGCCTTGTAATTTACACAAGCGAACATGTGCCTGCCATTATCTAACATTCTTTGAACCTAGGTATTTCAATTTGATGACAATTTATGAAGTTTTCCTTAATCATATGCTTCTTTTTTTCCATTGTCCGCCATTTGACAACTTTTCCCTTTACTGAGACGCTTTGTTGTAGTAAACACTAGGCAAGTCACTTCATTGAAAAAATGATGCCGGCTGAACCCCATTGTCTGATGTGTTATTCTGAAATGTGTGTTATTGTATTAATATATATGTATAAGTTATCCTGTAAGTGTGCTTATTGTTAATCTCTTGTACCCGCTACAGTTAATAAAATCATATGTGTGGGTGTTGTGCAAAGACACACAAACATACATTTAGAAAACCCTAGCTGCTTTCATGGTATCGGAGCCGTGACGGTTCTCTGGTCTCCGGCGCCGATTGTCTTTTCCGGCAGCTCTTTCCTTGTCGCCCTTCTTCTTATACCTCTGTTTCCCTGTCTTCCTCCTTCTGCCTTCTTATTTGCTTTACTTTCTCTGTCCCTGTACCAAACTCCGGTCATCACATGAAATCCGATCATTGGTCATATCATGGATGGGTCTTTGTTTTCATCTATCAGTTTCGTCTTCACTTCTGTGTAGAGAGATCAAGTTCACTGTTTATCTCTTCGGTCTGATTTGTGTCTGTCGAAATCAAGTTCTGGTTTTGTCTCCTGGTTTCGCTTTCTCTTCTCTTTGTTTCGCCTCCGATTTGGACCTGTCTCCAGGTTTCGCTTCCGATCTGGACCTGTCTCCAGGTTTCGCCTCCTCTTCATTCTGTTTCATCTCCGATCTGTCAGTGCCGTCACCGTGTTTCTGTTCTGGAATCAAAGTCTTGGTTTGAAAGGAGTTTCCGCTTCATCTGTGTCTCTTTTCTAAGTCGATCTAAAGGTTTTCTCTTTGTTTCTTCTTCAATCTACATGTTCCAGTTCAGTCAAATGTGTCTCTGCCCAGATTGAGCTCTTCGTCTTCCCTGGTGTCTCGGTTCTGTCAGTAGGCTGTCGTTTTTGTCCCTGTTTTTCAGATCAAGGATGGCTAGTTCTTATGAGATGCTGACCAGTTCTTGCTTTAACTTATATGGTCCAAAGTTGTAATATTTGGCCTCTATTTATTAAGGATCTTCATATATGGTTACTTTGGTGGTTTGAGAATCTGAGTTTTCATTCCATCTCTGCCTGTATTTTCTTTGGAATATGTCTCTGCCTGAGACCCCGGTATCTGGTGGTAGTGCTGATGGCAGTATGTCTCGTGAAACCCAGCCCCCTGCGGGTGGCCCACGTACTGAGGTGTTTACCTCTTCCATCCGATTAGTTGATGAGAAGCTGGATGGCATTACAGACTATTCTTTGTGGAGAAAAAATGTTTTGAAAGCACTTCAGGGCATGGGATTAGATGGACACTTATTTGATGATCCTCCATCAATTACTGAGGCAGATTACAAAAGTTGGGTGATGCGCGATGCTCGGATTTTCAGTCAACTTATGAATTCTATGGATCGTTCAGTGAAAATGTTGTTTACCAGTGCAGATACAGTCAAAGAATTATGGAATGCACTTGAAGATACTTATTCTTCTTCTCAGGATTTATCTAGGTTGTATGATGTGATGAGCGGCTTATTTCGGTCCAAGCAAGGTGATAAAACCCTACAAGAACACTTTGCTACTTTCAAAAGTCTGGCTGATGAATTTGCTCGATTGTTCCCATTTACGAGCAATGTCAACAAATTTAATGAGCAACGCATGCAAATTGTCGTGGTATGTTTCCTTGCCAGTTTAAATTCTGATTTAGAGAGTGCTCGTTCTCAAATTTTATCCGGGCAAGAGATTCCGACCTTATCTGATACATTTCGTCGGTTGAGTCGCTCTGTACGACGGAATGATTCAGCAATTTCTTCTACCGGTAGTGATCATTCTGCCTTAGTAGCCTTTCGTCGCGGAGGTCGTAGTGGCCATGGTGGTCGCGGCCGAGGTCGTGGTCGTATTATTGGTGACCGTGAGTCCCGCACTTGTCATCATTGTGGTGAAATAGGTCATATCCGTCCTCAGTGCTGGAAATTACATGGTAAAGCAGTAGCCAACACTGCAATCTCTGAGTCTAGCTCCTCTTCTGAACGTCATGTTGTGGAAATGACTAATGAGGAATTTGCTCGGTATACCCAGCACCAACTCGGGACTTCACTTGATTCACCTGTTCTAGGTAATTCCACTGCTTGCTTGGCCACCAACCGCACCTGGGTTATTGATTCAGGTTCCACACATCATTTGACTAATTCTTCAGGTATGCTCTCTGATTATTTGTTGACTCCTGATCATACTGGGATTACTGTTGCTAATGGTTCTAAGTTGCCTGTGCTCGGTTATGGTTCTACCCATTTGTCCTCTTCGTTCACCCTTCGCAATGTTCTTCATACACCTCACAATCCTTTCAATTTACTGTCTATTGGTCAAGCTACTAAGGATTTGCATTGCTCAGTAACTTTCTTTCCTACTCATTGTATCTTTCAGGATCTTACGACGAGGAAGACTATCAGTAGAGGTCATTTGGCAAATGGACTATATGTGTTGGATACTTGTCCTCCTACTACCTGTGCCGCGGTGGATTCACTTCCCTTGACTATTCACTCTCGTTTGGGACATCCATCTTTATCTACCTTGCAACGTTTGTTTCCTATGTTTCGCTCTTTGAATAAATTGTCTTGTGAGACTTGTCATTTTGCTAAGAATACTCGTGTTAGTTATCCTACGAGACTAAACAATCGAGTTTCTGCTCCTTTTGCACTCGTTCATTCTGATATTTGGGGTCCGTGTCCGGTTTTGTCTGTTTTAGGTTTTCGATATTATGTCACATTTATTGATGATTTTTCTCGTGTTACTTATCTTTATTTAATGCGCTCTCGTTCCGAGTTGTTATCTCTCTTTCAAACTTTTGTGTCGGAAGTTCAAAATCAATTTCATACTACTGTTCAGGTGCTTCGTAGTGATAATGGTGGTGAATATACTTCTCAGTCTATGCTTGATTATCTTCATAAACAGGGTATTATTCATCAAACTTCCTGCTCCTATACACCTCAACAAAATGGTGTAGCAGAACGCAAGCATCGCCATCTTTTAGATACTGCTCGTGCTTTACTGTTTCAAATGCAGGTTCCTAAAACCTTCTGGAGTGAAGCTTTGCTGACTGCTTGTTATCTCATAAATCGTTTACCTTCCTCTGTTCTTAGTGGTAAGATTCCTCTCTCTGTCTTAGTTCCTCATCAGAGTCTCTTCCCTTTACCCTTACGGGTTTTTGGATGTACTGCTTATGTTCGTGATGTCCGCCCTCACAGGACTAAATTAGATGCTCGTACATTACGTTGTCTCTTCCTTGGCTACTCTAAAACTCAAAAAGGCTACCGATGTTTTTCTCCGGAATTAAATCGCTTCCTTGTTTCATCTGATGTTTCTTTTGAAGAGTCTATCACTTTCAATTCTCCTTCTAAAGATAGTGATCTCTCTAGTGTGTCCTCTCCTGAGATTGTTTCTCGTGATGATGATTTTCTGGTATATCATGTTACTACTAACCCATCTGCAGAGCCCATGGACATATCTTCACACTCAATAGTTCCTTTGCCAGTGGACTCTCCTGCACCAGTCACCTCGTCTCCTGACTCAGTAAGTCCTTTACCCCCTTCCGATATTCCTATTGCTCGTCGTCGTCCTTATCGTTCTTGCAGGGATCATCCACTTTATGCCACTTCTTTTCATGGACTCTCTGTCTCTCTACAAGCTTCTGTGTCTACTCTTGACACTCATACTCCTCCTCAGACGGTTTCTGATGCTCTTGCTCATCCTGGGTGGTGTCATGCTATGAAAGAAGAAATGTCTGCTCTTGAGCATAACTGTACATGGGACTTGGTTTCTCTACCTTCCTCCAAGAAGGCAATTGGGTGCAAATGGGTGTACACTGTGAAATTGCATCCTGATGGTACTTTGGCTCGTCTGAAGGCTCGCCTTGTTGCTAAAGGCTATGCCCAGACTTATGGTCTTGATTACTTTGAGACATTTTCTCCTGTTGCTAAAATGGCCTCTGTTCGACTATTCCTTTCCTTGGCTGTTACTCGCCACTGGCCTCTTTATCAGCTCGATGTGAAGAATGCATTCCTTCATGGTGATTTAGATGAAGAAGTATACATGGAGCAACCTCCTGGCTTTGTCACTCAGGGGGGGTCTGGAAAAGTGTGCCGGTTACGGAGGTCTTTATATGGTCTCAAACAGTCTCCTCGGGCTTGGTTTGGACGATTCAGTACCGTTGTCATGGCGTTTGGTATGCAACAGTCTGAGAAGGATCATACAGTATTTTATCGGCGTACTAGAGCAGGTTGTATCCTATTGGTAGTATATGTTGACGATATTGTACTTACTGGTGATGATGCTGATGGCATCTCTGCTCTTAAACAATTTCTTCAATCAAAGTTTCAGACTAAAGACTTGGGTCTTCTGAAATATTTTTTGGGTATTGAAGTCGCCCGGTGTAAGAGTGGCATATTCATTTCCCAACGGAAATATGTTTTGGATTTGTTACAGGATGCAGGTCTTTTTCAAGCCAAGGGCGCTGAATCTCCTATGGATCCTAGTGTGAAGTTAATTCCGGATAATGGTGAATTATTTTCGAATCCTGATCGATACCGTCGTACTGTGGGTAAACTTAATTATTTAACCACAATGACTCGCCCTGACATTGCTTTTCCTGTCAGTGTGGTAAGTCAATTTATGGCTAGTCCATGCAATTCTCATTGGACTGCTGTTGTTCGTATTCTTCGCTATCTCCAGTCTAATCCTGGCAAAGGTGTTGAGTTCAGTGATCATGGTCACTTGTCTATCGAAGCCTATTCTGATGCTGATTGGGCCGGCAATCCTACAGATCGCCGATCTACCTCTGGATTTGCACTATTTCTAGGAGGTAACATGATCGCTTGGAAAAGTAAGAAACAAGATGTGGTTGCCCGTTCTAGTGCGGAAGCAGAATACCGGGCAATGGCTCTGGTTGCTATGGAAATTATGTGGCTTCGACAGTTATTGGTTGAATTGGGTGAAGTACTTAATGGACCAACTAAATTGTGGTGTGATAATCGGTCTGCTATTTATATTGCCACAAATCCTGTGTATCATGAACGCACCAAACATATTGAGATCGACTGTCATTTTATTCGTCATGCATATCGGAGACAAACTCTTACATTTGGTTCTGTTCGTTCTAGTGAACAATTGGCTGATATTTTTACTAAACCGTTAAATGGGCCTCGAGTTCGTCATATTTGTACCAAGCTAGGTATGCGAGATATATATGCTCCAGCTTGAGAGGGGGTGTTATTGTATTAATATATATGTATAAGTTATCCTGTAAGTGTGCTTATTGTTAATCTCTTGTACCCGCTACAGTTAATAAAATCATATGTGTGGGTGTTGTGCAAAGACACACAAACATACATTTAGAAAACCCTAGCTGCTTTCTAACATTCTTTGAACCTAGGTATTTCAATTTGATGACAATTTATGAAGTTTTCCTTAATCATATGCTTCTTTTTTTCCATTGTCCGCCATTTGACAACTTTTCCCTTTACTGAGACGCTTTGTTGTAGTAAACACTAGGCAAGTCACTTCATTGAAAAAATGATGCCGGCTGAACCCCATTGTCTGATGTGTTATTCTGAAATGTGGATTGTTGATCTCTTCTTTGATTGTGCAATGTGAAAATTGTTGTTTACATCAGGGACCAAAACAAAGAGCAGTTCAAAAATCTGAGACACTAACATGTGTGTCGATATATTTATTCTTGATTTCGGAGTCGTTTGTACTTCCCCTTGGAGTTTGAAATATATTGTATTTGCTTTTGGGAAATAAAAGTTATTTAAGATTTGGGAGATCTGGGAGTTCTAGGAGTTCTATGGATAGTGCAAGTCATTGTTGTAGTGTGCCATTGAACAACCTATGTTGCTATGTGCAGTTAAGTGCAAAATACGTTTACTTTTCACCTAAACCATAAAAATACTAATTTAAGCACCCCTTGTTTTTCCCTATTGAAGCTGGATTCCAAGCTAATGTGATACTCCAGGGGGCAGATTTCAAATTTTCATGTGTAGGTGGTGTGTGCCGTGATCCTCGCGGGGCCAGAGAATCGGCTGCATCACAGATGCTGGCCAAGCTGCGGAGTAGCCCATAAGGCTAGAACATGACACATAAGCTTAACCTCATTTTGTGGATATATTGCCATGTAATTAATAGGTGATTGTTCATTTCAGTAGTCAATGTGGCAAACGTACCCTGCATCATAATTTTTTCTTTTTTGTATAAACAATGGAGATGTTACCAAGGTGTGGAAGGGGGCCACCCAGCTATCATATGAAACTGTTTAATTGTCAGAATATTAAGAACACGATGTTCTAAATACGGAAGGTGTAACCGTCTTTGGCAAGGCAAATGAGCATTTCCTTTGTCCTTGAAGGCTTTCTTTTCTTTTAATGGTGGAAAGTGTAAAGCTGAGTGGCTTTGCCATTACCTATAATGCTATAAGCAGAAATGGTCAAAGGTTAGGGACAGAATGAGGTTATGGGATTGGGAGGTGTACTGGTTTCTTTTTTTCTTGTTCTTTTGTCCACTTTTGGATTCTGCCCCTTAACAGCATCATCTTTGCACTGTTAGCATCTAATGACCCCTTTTTTTTGGATAAATATGTGGATGTATTAAGAAAAGAGATCACAGCCTAAAGACATCAAGATTGATGTCCAGAAATCTAACGGTTCGTAAGGATGCATGTGCAATTATAACCAGGCTATTGGTCTCAGGTGCAGACATCACGAAGGGGACAAGACCTATCAGCTTGTGAATATGCCCAAGCTTAGAAGTTTCTCTATTGTATTCTTTACCCTACCCAACAATGACCAGACACTAATGAACAATGTCATTTCTTCGCAACAATGACCAAGCAGTCATGTAGAATATCAAAGTCCACAGATTTAATTGCATTTCCACAGCAGCCGGTTACTCCATTGATCATAAACATTCCAAACATCACTACATAGTGACTAAAGCAATTCATGACATTTTTGATCTAGATGTTATCACAGGGACTTTTCTCAATTACCTTCTCGTCTGTCTTTGATGCTTTTGATTTTGGCACCTTTGTCCAAGCTACCCCTTTAGTGCAACTGTACCAAGTTTGATGCACAAAGCTAATCCATGTTTGATATGCAAACTTAAGAGCTTGTCATGTATGCATTGCTATAAATTGTATACATAAGGTGGACATAAATTGCTTGCTCAAATTTTGCATTGAAAGAAAAACCCGAATTTACATTCAACTAAACTACTTTTTTTTATTATTATTTCTTTCTCGGGGAAAAAAATGTATCAGCACAAAAAGTTTTCCTCGCAATCAGCAAATTTGGATAAAAAACTCAAAATTGAGTGCTTGGTATTGTCTTCTACTCCTTTAACTTCAAAAACACCCTTCATGATGCGAGTATAGAGCCTTTCAAGCTGAGGAATGCAGTAGTTTTCAGCGCGTTTCACGAACAGCTGCTTGACAGACTCCACTCGGCTTGAAATCTCAACATCCGACATCGTTGCATTTTCAGATCTATTCTCACCAGTATGAGCAGAAGCCTCTCCAGAAGCTTCATGCGGGCCACTGTCATCACAGGAGGGTTCCAGCCTTTCAAGATTTGTGTCATTTATCTCAACTTCTTCGATTTGTATTGGTTGCGTTGAATCTTGATATTGTGATTTGTCTTCCACACTGAAATCTGATTGTCAGGAAGTAGAATGTCATTCAGGAAAGACATAGTTCATTCAGCAATTATCGTTTCAGAAAATCAAAAGCAGCAAATTCAATTGAGGGTATAAGAAATACAAATAGCAAATACTTTCTAAGAATGAAAAAACAATAAATAAATCACAAAATATTAGCTGAGCATAAAATTCAACCATTCAACTTCAAAACCATTCGAGCTAGGTAAGGCTTAATTGCTCCATGCATTGTGTTGTATAGAGCTGCCACTCCTGGTTTTCCCAGCTGGTGTAAAAATAGGATGGAAGCAATGAGGAAGTCACTCTAGTAAATTTACTGTATGCTGAAGATAATTTAGTTTTCTGTTAACGCTCACAAAGAGTTCACTCTAAAGCATCCCTGTCAATCTAATGTATTTATTCCCCTTGCCCGCTTCTGTTGCTGCTAGATTAGAAGCCATTCAATACAAATTTCTTTTGGGAGAATATGAAAAGCATGAAGTTCAACCTTATCAAACTTCCCAAATCAATAGGTCTTCAAATCACACCTCTTCATCTCTTCAACAAAGCTTCACTTGAAATATGTACCAAGTGGCTATGGAGATTTTGCTATAATAAAATATCAACAAGGTTATTGTGGCAAGATAAGGGATTTTATGGTTGGATCTCTGATATCCAAAGGAAAGGTTATGGTACTGGTGTTTGGAGACGCATCAGAAAAGGCTGGGAAGAGCAATAAAATCTTACATTCCTCAAGGCTGATAATGGGAGCAATATTGTTTTGCTGATATATATAGATCCTTCCTCTTTCCCAACTTATAAAGGCTGACAGTAAGAAAATAGTATTTTGTTAAAGAGTTAAATAGCTTATCGCCTCGATGACTTATGTTGGGAACATCAACTTCAGTAAGGCAACTCCAAAACACGGAAAATGTATGCCATCAGTAATTTCTTGGAACTGATTTATAATACAAGGCTGGACAATACTGGATGATAGAATCTGTTGAAAGCACACCTAGGATGATCAGTTCACAGTCGGATCTTTCTACAAGGAGCTTCTTAAAGACAATCACTAATTCGGCAAACCCTCTCTGCTCCTTGTAGTGTATATGGAAAGCTTAAAATTCCAACTATAATTGCATTTTCCCACTGGGAAACTAATTGGTTCAGAATCTTGACCATTGGTGATTCGCAGAAAAGGGTTGCCATACAGTGAACAGACATTCCCTAGGCATGGAGGACTTGGAGTCAATTGACCAGTCTTCTTCATTCAACTTTGTCAAGGAAAATCTTGAGCAATATGCGGAAGATCATGGGTGTAAACAAGGCCATCAGTCGCACTGTTGCAGATGGCTCAAGACCTGGATCTTGCTTGGGACAAATAAAGCGAAGAAGCTTCAACTGTCTACTTTGCACATATGTGGTTTTTGTGGAAAGAAAGAACCAATATATTGCTCAACAATAGGGGAAAGTCTCTTGATGGTTTTATTGATAGGCTTTTTAGTTGGATGAACTTGTGTCTTCCATCTCACGTAACTAATACGAGGCTCTCAGTTTAGCCTCCTAGTAGTTGCCTTGCACCTTTTTGGTGCTTCAATAAAATTTTGCCATTCAAAAAATAAAAATAAATCTGGACACATTAAATGCAGCAATACCTGCTGCATAGACTGCATCAGCATTCTTCTTTGGTCTTTTCAGAGCCTCATAGCTTTGGTCCAGATTAACATCAGGGTGAACATTCCGAAGTCGGGCACTGGTTCTAGTAACAGTTCCCGACTGCACAACTGGAGTGGATGGAAAAATAGACCCCCCTATGTCATCAGGCATACGTGCTGGACCCCCTTCGGCAGCTATTTTGTCACAATAGGCAACTAGTGTAGGATCCATTTGTGAAAGCATACCATGCACCTGAAAATTATGTCAAAAATACTATTTCAACAAATGAAGTGAGCACCCAAAGACTAATCAGGATGCAATGGAAAAAGGAAAAAAAGGAACTTACAGCATCACGAAGCTCGTAAGCTCTACTAACGATCCTGGCACCGTTGTAGTCATCTCCATTATAAACCTGAAAATAGAATAGCTAGTAATGATAATGATTCACAGATTCCACTGATTCACGCAAAAGAAATATTCCGAAAACAGTGACATTATCAAAAATGGCAAGTTACTCATTTTCAATACCATTTCCGTTACTCATTTTCAATACCATTTCCAAAGTATTGATCAAACTAGTATTGCAGATTTAATGGAGAACTATTTTACGACGACATTGTAATGTTAAGATTCTCAATCTAATTAAGCACAGAATTAGAACATAAAACATCTATCAGAATTAAAGGAATGGTTACATGCTAGATTAGATGACGAAATTCATATCAGTTTTCTCATTTTCTTTCGTCCTTTCCTCATTTTTTTTTTTTCCTTTTTTTGGCTAAATAGATAACAAAAATTAAACCTTGTTTGTTGCACACTTTCCTTAGTTTAAGCAAGGAGGTTAAACATATAAAAATTAACCGAACATAAAAGAATAGGGTAAATAGTCCATGCTAAAACCTAAAAGAATGGGAAAAAAAATCTATTTTAAAAGCAATCCAAAGGATAAGATTTAGTTCAAGAACACTTGAAAAAAACTAACATGAGAGCAAGTGGAGTGGGACTCTTGATAATAGTACTAGATTATATATGAGAATGTGTGTTTTTGCTGATGTGGCTGTATTGACATATGTGTTTAGATAATGTGAATGATTATGTAGCTTGAATTTTTGTAAAAATTGTGAGACCTAGTATTAATTTTGGTGTAGTTTTGTTGGAGAATGAATGAGAGAATGCAAAAGTAGAGGTTTTGTTAATGAAGAAAGGGAAAAATGCATATGGATGTTTTGCTGATGTGGTTGTATTGAGAAACGTGTTTTGGTGATGTGGATGAATATGTGACTTGACTTTTGTATAATAGAGGTGAGACACAATTAGAAATTTGGAGAGCTAGCAATTGAAGAAGCACTGCACTTGTTCTAAGCAACAAGTCTCGACTCTTGATGCATCTAACAGTTGGTTTTCTATGTTGGTTGATGACAATACAAGATCAGTGATATTAGATGATTGATGACAGAAAAAGTTTCCCTTGCAAGTCTCCCAAAAAAACCAACATGGAAATAAAAAAGAAACCCAAAATCAACATAAATGCAGACACAATATAGAGTGATTGTTAACAGGCATTAAGTCCGAAGCAAAATAAACCAACAATATCCATTATCATACACGTGATGTCACCACTTGTGTCCTTCAATACGTGGTTTGTTCTCTGTTCCTCACCCTGGACAACATCCCCTCCCATCACAAACTCTCTCCCAACCATTCTACCTCTTTGCTCACTTCTCTTTTTAAAGAAAATAATTTATTGCCGCACCATAACGGTGCAAACGATACTACAAAGAGCTTATGCTGTTTAGCACTCGAGAACATTTTCACCTAAATACACAGCATCTATTTCTCCAAGCATTAATGCAATCAGTAGCTGTCCAAGAGTCTATTTTTGAATACACAAAAAAAATTAAAAGGGATATTTAGAAGTTAAGCATCAATGTTATGAGCAATAACAAATGGCAGCAAGCAGACCTTTGCATTGGTGACAATGAAATCGAGATCTTGCAGGAATGCTGTACTTGTAATGTACTGGCCCGAGTCAACACGCTGTAGCAGAGTAGCCATGTCCATAGGATTCTGGATTATTGAGCGATAGTTTGGAGCATCCTCATCAGTGACTGGATAATGAAAGGCGCTAAACCGTTTATCATACAACATCCTGTAACAGGAGAAAAAATCATTGAGTTAGGAGGAATTAGGTACAAAAGTGCTACAGTTAATGCAACAGATGTTCTACTTTTCTTTTCTGAATGCTCAACCAATGACTCATCACTACTGATGGACACAACCCTTCGTGCAATTATATATGTTGCATGTTAAGAATACAACATCACTTCTCCCAGAACCTAGCTAAAGGACAATCGCAAGACAATGATGTTGCACAAATTCTGTTCTCACCATATAACTACGCCTTGCCTCAAGTTTAGAAAGAGTTAAGCCCAAGCTAATTCTAATTTATATTTGTGTAGGTAGTTAATAAATTTCTAGATAAATTACTATAAATATGATAGACCTATAAGCCTCCTCAGTACTGTATATAAATGGATTCAAATACTAGCTCTCAGACTAAAGCAGGTTATTGGGAAGAGTGTCAGTTCTGCCAGCATTCCTATGTCAATGGGAGACAGATTCTAGATGCCTCCTTAATAGCTTACAACGTCATTGACTATGACTGAAAAACAAAGTAACCTAGATTCTTTATAAGTTAGATATGGACAAAAGCTTTTGACAATCTGAACTGGAGCTTCTAGTTCAACGTTTTAGAGAAAAAAGAGTTTGTTCAGAAATAGGTCAGCTGGATTAGGAGGTGTGTCACCACATCTGCCATTTCAGTGATTGTCAATGGTAGTGAGGAATGTTCAAGACTGTAAAAAGGAGGCAATTCTAAACTTCTGGTAGTTTATTTATAACTTTAGAATTAATATCAGAATGGGAGATAAAATTTGCTGTCAGTTTAATGAAGATAAATGCTTCACACTGTCAGTTCTTCTTACAAGCATCTTATTCTTATCGCATTAAAACTTCATTTTGGGGCCTCTAATTTTCCTTGGTCATGTGTTTGGAAGCCCAAAGCTTCCCAAAAGTGGGTTTCTTTTGTTGGCAAGTGGTTTGGGGAAAAATTCTCACCTTAGATAACCTGCAGAAAAAAGGAATACTAAATCGTCAATCGGTAGATCCTATGCCACGCTAATTCGGAATCGATTGACCACCTTTTGTTGCACTATAACTGGTCTCGAACAATATGAATTTTTTTGTGATTTTAATGGTCTGGTTTGGACCCCTCAGAGCAATGTTAAGACTGAGCTTATGGCATTTTGGAAGAATCTATCCACCTATAACACAAAAAGGAATAATTTGCAGCTGGTTCCCATGGCTATTCTTTGGTGCTTATTATGGAAGGAAAGAAACATTAGATCCTTTGACAATATCTAATCTTCTGTCTATGTTCTTATTGAGAGAAGCACAAGTACAAAATTTTCCATCAGCTGAACTAAAACAAAGATCAAGATTGATCGAACTTAAAATTCAGAGGTAGAGCAACAAAAAAGGGATGGGCCAAGTAGCATGAGTTGGTTCATGAGCCGCTTGGCTTAATCTAATCGCTTATGTTTGAACAGCAAATGGCTGAAGAGCCCATGCCATAAAAATTCACCCAATAATGAAGCTTTGAAACTGACCAAATGTAAACTCTGTTTACAGGTAGACCTACAAAATGGGCAGAACAGTATCACAAAATTGGCTCAAAAGCCATTTGACTTCAATGTAATCATTTATATTCAAGTACAAGAATCACTTGCCCTAAATCCACCTGATCATCAAGATTTATGAATTTAAAAAAAGCCTTTTTACCCAAAAATCTTGACTCGCGAGACTCTGACATGAATTCTAGGTTGCCATTTGTTTGTATCCACAGATACATTATAAACTATCCTACACAAAATCCTTGTGCTTTCTTATCACTTCACAACATTGTATTCACAGAAAGGAAAATATTATCTTTTTAAGGATCAAACAATTTAAAATATTGTATCTATATTCGTATCATTTCTTTCATGTGTCAAAATGCTGGATATATGCACATAAAAGGAAATTATTTATAACAGGTCTTACACAATACTGATAGGTATGAAATATAAGTAGGATAAGGTAACATATGCTTTCACACACCAACAGAAAAAACTACATTTTTGCATGATGTCCAGGATGTTTTCCACAAGAGTATGAACACAAACTTAAATGAAAATTTGAAAAGCCAGAGGCAATCCTCCATATATAGGAAACTGAAAAGATCTCCCAAACCCAAACATCTAAGCAGATGCTTTCATGGTCGTGATATTCCTCTGAAGTCTGAAGCTTACCTAGATAACTAACAATTAAACGACAAATTAAATGATGCAACCTTTTAAAACCAGTTCCTATTTTTAGCAATGCTTTTTTTCTTTTTCGAATAGAAAATCATTACTACAAAGCAAAAGACATTCCAAACCCCGCCCAACTTTAATACCATATCCTAAGTTCGCATTGGTCTACATCTGAAATAAAAGATTACTGAGACAAATTGTCTTCTATAAGATGTGAACACAAACTTCGATTAAATTTGAAAACCAGAGCTATTAATCCATATATAGGAAAACTGAAAATCTAAGCAGATGCTTTCAAAAGTCGTGATATTCCTCTAACACTTACCTAGATTACTAATGATTAAATGAAAAATTAAATAATTCAACTTTTTAAAGAAAATTCTTTTTTTGGGGGAGAAAAAACATTTATACTAATTCAAAGCAAAAGTCATTCCAAACACCCTGTCCCAAACACAGTTCATACTGATCTACATGTGAACTAAAAGACTGATTACTGGGAGTCTGGGACAAATTAAGATATGCTAAGCCAAATCCATGTTTAAAGAACATAAAAGTTTCCGACATCTGCAATTCAACTTGCCCACATAGCCTTCACACCAGCATAAAAAATAACTAGTTATAAAACACATACGATGCAAATCAAAGACAACTAATGAAAAAACGATGAACCATTACGGTAGATAGTACATCACACTTCAACAAAGAGAATGTAACTAAGAACAGATCACCCTACCTGTTGCAAATATCTCTGAGGCACATCCGCAATCGGCGAAGAGCGTGCTGCTCAGCTTCCACCTTGGCTTTTAACTCTGAGGCCTTGGGGCCACTTGACACTTTTGGAGCCTTCGGAAGTTCAGACGGGGATCGTACATCCTGGGATCTTTTGGTCACACTCTCCAAAGAAACAGACAAAGCAGCTTCAATTAAACGATCGAAGAATAATGATATGTCCTCTATTGATGGGTCATCAACCTGATATCTGATATCAAAAGGTAAATATATGACTAAAGTACAATGTTTAACCATAAAAATACTTCCTAAATATATGAATGACTTAACTAGAAAGACGTTCCAACTTAAATTTACAGAAAAATAAAATTCCATTCCCCATGTATAATATTTCTGAATGCACACCATGTATAATATTAGGCAGTCAGCAGTCTCAAGAGTTGTATAGAACGAACATGGAGGAAAATTGGCACAAAATTTTGTTCAGCCTTGGATTTATTGTAACAGAAACTGGTAACATTCTTCAAATGAAACATTTAAAAAATAAGCATACCAAAAAGTTTTGTAGGTAACAAAAGTTACCTACTTCCAGTTGCATTGATGCATCCAACGCCTATATCCTGTGGTGTGGTCCTAGTTTTGAGTTTTAAAAGATATGCCAGACTAATATAATGTAAAAGTAAAAAAGGACGTTCAAATTCATTCAAACAACAATGTTGACAACGGCAAGGACCAATTCAAATAAGGAAACCTGATTCCAATGGCTCAAAAATGTAAAGATAAATTAAGAATACCAGTGGCATTAATAACAAAAAACTGACTGCATGCAAGATAAGTGAGACCTACACAGATCGGAGTGGAAACACTGAAATTGGTGCCCCTTCAATTTCAGCAAGTGGAACCAAGGATGTTCCAATAAATAATATGGGCAAGTCAGATGGCAATTCTTCGAGCAAAGTCCTTAACACAGCCCTGAGTTGCTCATCTGCCTGAAAAAATAAATTTATCAAAGCCCAGATAATACAATGTGAAACGTAGTAAATTATTTCACTCTCAACGGCTAAATAGTGAAATATCAAACATGCATAATATTTGTTTGCATCAGTTTGACAAAAATGGAGAAAAAAATGAACTCACATTATCCCACCAAAGGTTGAATTGAGAAATGTAAAGAATTGAAGGATTTGTTCTCCTTGCTTCACCAAATATGTGCACTAATGCTTCCTCAGGTGTCTTTGCACTTGGATCAGAAAGAAGTGATGGCAGTCCAAGCGAGTGGACAGGAAATTTTTCCAGTTGATGTAAAATTGCAGGCCCAAGATGATCCTGTAAACTAAATCAGTAAGTATCTTTAGTTTGCAGTCCCAATAACCAACTTGTCAAAATCAACAGGTTCCAAGATAAATACCAGCCCACAGCCTTCACTTCCACACAGCAAAATCCGAGGCCTGTACACAAGAGGAACTGCAGACCCATACGACAACATAGAAAGCTTTGTCAGTTCAGATGATAGTGGAGGAAATATATCAGATATATTGTTCATGGCTTTTCGAAGATGTCGCTGGAGACATGGCGCAACTATTAGTGACAATGGTCTGGAATGCACAATGGAGCCCCTGTGAGCAGCAGGAGTGATTGTAGACATAGCTTCTATGAAGTGATATTTATCAACCTTAACTGAATCAACATCTATCAGAAACCTGTCGTCACTCGTGTAAACTTGAGGATATTTTTCACGGAATGCACGAATAGCAGCTTCAGTGCACAAAGCCTTCAAATCAGCACCACAATATCCAACACAACTGGCTGCAAGTTCCAATTTCAGTTCTCCAGTAGGAGGCTGCTTCCATTTGCGAGTGTGAATTTCCAATATCTCAGCACGGGCCTTGTAACCAGGTAAAGGAAAATTAAATTCACGATCAAATCGACCAGGACGACGCAAGGCTCCATCAATGGCATCAATTCGATTGGTTGCTCCAATCAAGACAACTTGCCCACGAGAATCAAGACCATCCATCAAGGCAAGCAAAGTGGACACAATGGAATTATGAATCTGCTCTTGTTTGCTTGATCGCACAGGAGCAAGTCCATCTATTTCATCAAAGAATATGATGGATGGCTGATTCCTTTGTGCTTCCTCGAAAAGTAGTTTCAATTGTCTTTCAGCCTCACCAACCCATTTGCTCAGAACATCAGCACCCTTGCGCATGTAAAAGCTGACCTTTTGGCCAGCCTTTGAAGCAGCACAAGCTAATGCTCTGGCAATCAAGGTTTTACCAGTACCTGGAGGACCACATAATAGAACCCCCCTTGGTGGGGTGATGTGATAACTCGCAAAAAAATCTGGATATAATAAGGGAAAGAAAACCATTTCCTTCAAAGCGTCAATATATTCTGAGAGCCCACCTATATCATCAAAACTTACAGTGTCATCAACCTGTAAAGGTTGAATATCAGCTCCTCCCTTTGAGCTAGGCCCAGCAGTTTGAACCCCAGAAGTTAATGTAGCAAGAGTATCACCCTGATGACCCCATCCAGAGGCAGCAACATTTAACCCCAGTGCAGTTGTCCCATGCATATCTAGACCACCAAAGAGCCACGGTGGTCCTGGTCTGCTCCCACCTCGGCCCCAGGGGATTGCAGTGCCTTGGTCTAGTTCATCCACGAGAAGGGAATCATCAGAATCTTCAACTCTTGCAAGACGATGACGCTTATGGACCCGTGATCCACCCTTCCTCAATGAACCGCTCGCCTTGGTCCCTATTCCCTGCTGCAACACTCGTCGAGGAGATCGTGGCCTTTGCTTACCTTCTTCTGCAGAGAGCCTACGGACCTCCGTACGATTGCGGAGATCATATCGCCGACTTACATCATGCTCCTCCTCAATGTCTTCATCATCATTATCATCCTCTTCTTCATCCTCATCATCATCGTCTGCCTCTCCATCACCCTCATTATGACCATCATCCACATCGTTCTCATCAATATCATTTCCGTTTTCAGTTTCATCACGACCAACCTTATCTTCTAAAATATCTTGTTCATCACCAGATTCCAAATTCAATCTTCCCCTTGTAACTGTCTTTGAGCGACGTGGTCGTAGACCTTCACGCCGAGGTGTTGGTCTAGTCTCCACAATTTTTTTACGCTTGACAGATGATAACTCATCTTGGCTTGCATTATTCCCCATCCGATTCCGCAAACGTCCATATGTGGGTCTCTGAGAAAAATTCCATATGATAATATAAACAGATGGATTTACTGAAATTTATAATTATAGAAGATGAACTGAGTGAAGAGCTTAGTGAAACAAAAATTCTGCTAGTCACTAAGAAAATATAATAATGGTTGTACATCTTTACCATTAGGTCTTCATCATCTGATCCAGAACTATTAGTGTAATCTTCAAGATTAACAGAAATCCTCCTCTTCCTGTTGGAACGGCGAAGGGAGGTTCCAACTGACTGCAAACAAAATTCGAACAAGATAGATAACTGCAACTAAACTGTCTGTAAGAATTGAAAAGATGATATACATTTTTCATCCAAACCCTAAGGGACAAATGTACCTAGAAAAGTGTACACCAATAAAATTTAGAAATTATATGAATCATATATGTACAATAGAAATATACAAAAACAATCAGTGAGAAACGATTGCCACATACTACATAAATACATTAAACAAACAGTGACAAATGACCAATGTTTAGCAAGGAAATAAGCCTTCCATCAGATATGTAAATCAAAAACGACATGTACCTAAAGAAAACGACATGTAAATCTGAAAAGAAAAGAAAAAAAAAACTCTTGAAGGGCTGTTCAAAATAAATAACAACTTTTACTGTTGCTTGAGGTTTGTTTTACATGTTCTCTAGAATTTCTTTTCTTTTTCCTTTTGCGCTTACAGTTCATAGTTTGTTTGAATGTCAAGAGAATAGAGGTAAAGTCTTTAAAAAAATGTAAATAAAGTTCCCTTTTCCCCTTTTAAGTCATTTGCACCAAAAGATTTAATTTACAGAACATCTTAAAAACTATTCCTCTTTAAAGATTAGTTTCAGTTCGATTAAAGTTTGGTCCATCTAATTCTTTGGACGACTTAGTTCAGGAGGAAATGTGATTGGTTGTGCAGTTAAAGAAGTGGCATTCAACTATGGATTACCAAAAATTTATTAATTAAACCCATGTTTCAGCTTGGTCCTATTGTCATAATGGGGAATGGGGATTCTGTGCCAATTTCTGTGGCAAGATCGGTAAACCAAAAAAAAAAAATTATATCACCACGCAAATGTTGTTATGTGCCACAATTCTTAATAAAGAGAGCTAGAAGGCTCAAGCACAAGAAGTCCAGGAACAAGGCACCAAATTAACTAAAATGAAATCTATGATGCAAAGTATCATATATGCTAAAAATTTGGGGCCAGTCTTGGGCAGAAGAAGAGCCACTAAATGAAGAATACCATGGTAAAAAGCTAAAAAAGGCAATTGCGGATTGATTGGAGAGAATTACAGAGATAACACTGTCAACACAAGTGCATGAGAGAGAGAGAGAGCACCATTAAATTGTTTAAACCGGCAGAAGACCACCACCTTTAGCTTTATCTTGGATGTACTAGAGGGTAAATGGATTGACTGCATTTGGAAGAAGATTGGATTTTTCCAACAAAATCATCTATCAAAACTTAGCAACCTTTTACAGATACTATTTCATGCCTAAAAGCTCTGGGTTTGTAGATTTTAAGTTTCATAATAGTATTATTCTTTACCAAACATTAATCACCAAGCTAGTGATTTAATCAGCGTACTAAAACTCACACCGAGAACTGATGAATGGAGTTACTGACTTCTTGCCAAAACAACGTACAACATCTATAGGCAGTAAACATAGAAACTCCAAGCAGTGTTTTAAAAATCGTTAGAGGCGTACGCCTCGAGGCGCGCCTCGTACTGAGGCGCTGGCTCAAAGCCTCGAGGCATACGCCTCCTGGGTTACCATGAGAGGCTTACGCCTCTCATGGATGAGCCGTACGCCTCAGAGCCCAAGGATGTGAGGCGTATGAGGCGTGAAAAGCCTAAAGAAAGTAATAATTAAAAATAAATAAAAACAGCAAAAGAAGCCCTAGAAACACGATAGGCACACATTCCAGTGTGTTTTCTCTCAATCCAGCAGCAGCTTCATCGATCGGCCTCTCCTTCTCTTCCAAAATCGATCGGCCTCTCCTTCTCTTCCAGAATCGATTGGCCTTTCCTTCTCTTCCAGTCCAAGAATCGATTGGCCTCTCCTTCTCTTCCAGTCCCAGAATCGATCAGTGTCTTCTTCTCTTCCAGAATCGATCGATTCTCTTCCACCTGGTAAGTTGACTAGTTGTACAAAAGGTTTCGACATGCTGAGGATTTATTAAATTTCCCTTCTTTGGAGCTGTCTCATATCTTACATAGCATTTTCTTCCCTCTGCATTGCATTTTCTGTTTTTTGGAAAATTTATCTACAATATTGGTTGGCTTGGATTGGTCAGGATATCCCTTTAAGATAATTTTTTTAATTTTTTGGTAAGTAACTACTGAAATACGAATTGGGATGATACCTTTTTAGCTATATTTTTTAATTAATGCGGATTACATGGTGCTGGCTTCTGTGATTAATGATGATATTCATATTATTTAGAGTCATACAAAAGTCTTTAATTATTTTATTGATTCACTCTGAGGCTTACGCCTCGATACGCCTTGAGGCTTACGCCTCGCCTCATATAAGGTAAGCGCCTCGGTTCTTAAAAACGATTTTTAAAACCTTGCCAAGCACAACAGCAAAATTATGCCTAGTTTGATGTTCACAAGGCCCTTCCGCCGAAAATGCAATTATACTACAGAACGCAGTTTGTACTTCATTGTCATTAAGTTGACTAGCAAATGACATCAAGGCAAGAATCACTAACTTTATTTTGATGCAACTAAACACAGAGAACATGAAAGCCAATAAAACATCCAATTCATCACATATAACAAAGATAAAAGGGAGCACAACTAGGAAAAAGTTATGCATTCATAAGAAGAAGAGATTGATTAAACTCAATTAATGGTAGCCTAGAATAAAGAAAAGGTTCAAAGGCTCAGAGTTGAAATCATGTTTCTAAATGACAGTTTAGACGGGTAAATGGGTCACTATTCTAGAACAGTACTCAAACATATCTATCCCAACAAGCAGACTACCTCAGCCAATAGCATCAGAAAACAGTTATGCAAGAATCCATAATTAATGCCATGTTTGCTATTGAACACTCCATATTTGCACAGAGGAGCATATGAATTGCATAGGCAAACGCATCAGGATAGATACCAGAGCTCTACTGTACTACTAACCTACATACTAAAGGAGGAAAAAGAAATTGCAATATAAAAACCAACAACAGTGTGAATCCACTCACATTCAGTTACAAGAGTAGTAACAAATATTATCAACTGCAAATAACCATTGAACAGAAATATTTGAATATAAATGTAAAGACTTACATTATTAGCATTTGGGCTCCGCACTGGCCGATGCCCTGGACGCAACAACTCTGCAATCCGAGAAGCTGCTGTCCTAGTCTTAGTTTTGGTTTTCCTAGGACGAATACTTGTTGGAGAATAGTATAAGTATGTACTAGTTCGACCATACATTTTTGGCCTTCTCCTAAGCCGATCACTTGTACGTATGGGCTCGGAACCAGGCCCATCCACTTCACCAGTCCCTTTTGAATACATAGGCAAACACTAGCTTTGACAATTATACTCTCCCATATAAATTTACAGAGGTTAACAATACCCGCAATGGTTGACTAGTGCAAGTTTCCAACCTGAAAACCACAACAATAAAATATTGAAAAAGTTAAGGAATGAATCAATTAGAGTTTAAATTGAACAAGTAATTTATTAAACAAATAAGACATACTTATTCTCTCATCCTCCAACTATGATTAGGACGATACGAATCTCAAGTGAATCAATCGTATGTGCTTTACATCTAATGTTAGTCCCAAATTCGTGGATAGTTTATTCACTTGGAGAAACAAGTTTTTACATTTTAAGTAGTTTCGTTTCAGGGATTCCAATGAGCATAAGATCAAACAACAAACAAATACACTCGTTCATTTGCCAAGGCCGTGCTATCCATGCTTGTTTATGTCTCCTCTCTCAAAAGACCAATAACTACTAACAGTAACTCAACAAACACTTCTTTTTCAAAATCAGTACACATGACACTGCCACCACTAAAGGCCTCGCTAGGGCACATGCACAAACCAGAAATTTCCTTCGAGTGATCACAAACTACGACACATATATTGCAACAATCGCACACAAGACTTCATATTCAATCAAAATAAAATATTGAGTTTCAGACAACGTGGAGAAGAATTTGCAGATTCGGATGAGAAGCCGATAAAAACAAAACAAAAATGAGCGACGCGAGAAGTTTGAAGAGAGTACCTGATCAGTCTCTGAAATCTTCCGCAATCATCTTCCGCCACCACCAATTTTCCACGGATTTTCTTCTCTAGGGCACCGGCAGCGCATAGTAGAGAGAAGTCGCGACAACTTCGTGTTTGTCGAACAAATATTGGTCTGTTATCATATAAAACACTTGGGCTTTTTTATATCCTTATTTGTTACGAACCCAGCCCAAAATTGCTTTTGACTTGAATATCAATTTGGGCCCTCGTAAAAGCTTTCACAATGGGTGTGTTTTGCTGGGACATGGCTAATGTATTAGGATTTGAGTTCGTACATGTTGATGTTGTTGATGTTGAAAGATGTATTTTATTAATATGATTAAAATGAAAAATAAGACTTTTTTTATTTGTACAATAATAATGTAAATTTTGCTGATTTAATTTTTTTATAATATAAATTAAAATCAATTTAAGAAATATGTGTAAAAGGCATGTGTATCATATAGTATAGGAAGCCTAATGGGCCATTTGCAAGGCCAACCAATTTTCATGCTCCAATTTCTTGTTCCATTAGAATGAGGCCAACAAACTAACATCGTGAGGGCAACCACAATGGTTGCATTTTTAATGGCCCAACAATTTTATTTTTGGGTCTCATATCTATCTCACAAAAACACAACTCTCAATACAATCAAATCAGCATAACACATATTTCAATACTGTCACATCAGCAAAACACATCTTTCAATACAAAATCATTAATTCATTATCCAATCCAACTACTTTCCTATCCTTCATACTATCTCTATCAAATTTACACCAAAATTAAGGTTGGATTCAACCTTTATTACAAAAAGTCAAGTCACATCACCAAAATACATATCTCAATACAATCACATCAACAAAACACATTTTTCAATACACCCACATCAGCAAAACACATTAACTTTGTTGACCTATTAACTTTACACCATTGCAATTGTCCTGAACGGCATCTAATGGACAAATAAAAACGTTCTTTTTGCCGCAAATGACCCACAACAAATATCACTAATTGTGGTGCCCTTCAAAAAGACCTAGGGAAAAAACTAGGGCCCATTGGACTACATAAAAAAAACTGTAATATTAAACATCACAGACTTATATATCTCGTACAATTGTACACATATGATATAGTTATTCTCTTGTATTGACAACAACAGAAATCCATTCAATGGAATACCATGAAATATATAAGTTTAGAATACATATTATTTTTTATCAAAAAATATTTCCGTTGTAGTCTCGAAAGAACTATATAATAGTTAGCGAATTTTTGCGTACAGTCTTAGATGCCCAAAATTCTTTTTTTATATTTAAGAGAATTGGAGATGGAGAGATTCGAACTCACTCTCTATTTAAATGGTCGATCTTTACATGCATAATAATTGTCGCTCAACCGTATACTCATTTGCAAAATTTAAAACTTTTAAAATTATGTAGTTTGTGTAATTTTTTTTTTTAACTTTGTACATTTGAGAGAGGTGCGGTGCAGTGTTGCGACCCTGTTCTCAGTCTACTGCCCCTCACTTTCTCTTCCATCTTCTCCACTTTCACTCCTCCACATGTTGGATCTACCATTTCTTTATTTAGATTTGATTTTTAATTGAATAAAGGTTTTACAGGATTTTTCTCTTTCGCATCTAGATCTCCTTCATTCAACGCAAATTTTTGATCATCGGTGTTTCGATGTGCTCCAACAACATAGTGTTAACTTTTAGTGTTAAGATTCTAAGATTTGCAAGAGTTTAGAGATTCATGTTGTAACTTACAAAATATTTTTCCTTTCTTAGTTTCTAATGCGGTACGAGTTTCTAATGCAATGTCGTCCAAATAGTTTTTAATGAGGTACGAGTTTCTAATGCAATGTCATCCAAAAATATCTAATGACGATCGTATTGATTGTAATCCATCGTTATGATGACTCAAATGTGTAGATACCTCAATTACATATTTTCATATAGATAATAAATTAACGCAATCAGTCAAAAACATTTTCAAAAATAATTAACAATTCAAACTTACCTACAGCGTTGCGCAGGTCGCCCCGCAGACCGTAGTCAATAACAAAAACCTACAAATTTGTTAGAAATGAATGCATGAATTCTCCACAGACAAGTGATGTTAATACAGTGGTAGCATAAGAAAATCAGACCATTACATCCTCCCATTCTACAACATTTTTTACATTTAATCCTCCAAGAATGTAAAAGCAAGCCTTCCATAGTTCCATTCATCAGAAATCAACAAGATTAATAGCTTTTCTCCGACTGGAAGGTTCCATTTGGTAATTTAGAAATTGTGCTGCAAGAACAAGTTTTCCTGAGGTGAAGCAGGTCCTATTTCTTCCTCTAAGCTCCTCAACACATCTCCAACATTGCTCACATTCCCCAGATTTCTTGTTTCGATATTTCTTCCATCTACATCTGCATCCGAGACCGATGACTTTCTCCTCTGGGAAGAAGCTACACTAGGAAATGTTATCCATGAAGGAGCTCTGAACTCGAACCTCTGGTCCTCCGCTTCCACCACATCAGTTTCTGAGGCCGACCTATTCGAATACCTTTGAGAGGACTTCTTGTGTAATCTACTGCTTCCCAAAACCACTTCTGTTGGCAGAATGGGTTGCTCATTACATGGGCTGCCCATCAGCTGTGCAAGTGCACGTTCCAAAGCCGTAGTCACTTTATCCATTGATGGCCTCTCCTTACCTCTCATTCTCACACATTTGCAAGCTATGTTTGCAATCCTTGTCAGGGCTTCAGGATCGGATGGAGGCTTCAAAATTGGGTCCAAAATAGCAGATATGTCGCCAGATTTTATCAGCGGAACTGCCCATTCAACTATATTCCCTTCATCATATTTCATATCAATAGCTCTTCTGCCACTTAAGATTTCTAAGAGTAACACCCCAAAGCTGTAGACGTCGGACTTGGTTGTGAGGTAGTGAAGCCTATAGTACTCGGGATCAAGATAGCCGAGAGTCCCAGCAGGCAGCTCAGCCAAAGGGGAGCTGCTATCTGCTGGTCCTAGCAAAGAGAGGCCGAAATCTGCCACTCGGGCATTGTGCTCTTCATCGATGAGAATGTTTGAGGACTTTATGTCTCTATGAATCACAGGGGGGCAAGCATACCCATGCAAATATTCAATTCCCCTAGCTGCTTGTACTGCAATGGTGACCCTCCGGACCCAATCGAATTGCTCTTTCATGGCCTTCTCCTTCCCATGAAGATGTTGGTGCAATGACCCATGAGCCATGAACTCATAAACAAGAAGTCTTTCTCCACCTTCTTCACAGTAGCCAAGCAAATTAAGCAAATGGGCATGGTTTAGCCTTGATAATAAATCCAACTCTGTATGGAATTCTTTGGAGTTCTTCTGCTTATCAGAAGACACTACTATAGGCTTCTTGACAGCGAGTACTGTCCCATCCTTTAAAACCCCTTTATAAACACATGAGAAACTTCCTTTCCCAACCAGAGATTCTTCTTTAAATCCACCTGTTGCTATCACAAGTTCCTCGTAAGTGAATTTGCGAGCCCTTCTTATCTTGAGCTCATCCAAGTCTGGGCGAACCTTATTATTGTCGTTTTGGTATGGAGAACCAGTTTTGTTGATTTTCTTAGGCTTTGATCCATTCCCTGAACATCGACAGTTCTGCAATTTGTAGCGAACATATAATACAGCTGTTACTGATACAATACTCACAAAGAACACAGCAAAGGCAATTTCAGCAACAATGATTGGCATCTGAAGTGACCAAAACTTCTGATTCTTTTCGGCATTGGCAGCACGTGCGTACGAAGCGGAACAGTTTGAGTAACATTCAAGAGAGGAACAAATTGAGCAGTTGTAATCACACAGACGGTCAGATTTCAAAGAGCATTCAGATTTTTGGTACATTTCCACTGGGCAGGCATTACTGCAAGGCAAGCAAACATGAGAATCGGGGGATTTGCAGGGTGCATTCTCACGGCTTAATTCATAGGAACCAGAAGCACAAGGAGCAGTCTTGCAAAGTCCTG
Organism: Euonymus europaeus; assembly: GCA_963580455.1. Lineage (NCBI taxonomy): Eukaryota > Viridiplantae > Streptophyta > Magnoliopsida > Celastrales > Celastraceae > Euonymus > Euonymus europaeus. The sequence continues at coordinate 5,564,069 of OY756957.1, read as the reverse complement.
GTGGGACAGCTTCAGGGATGGAGGTAGGAAACCCATGACCCCAACAGACAGGAAGTTGAGATTTCTTACCAAGAGCTGCACAAGTGAAGTAATCTCCAGCTGCAACTTCGTAGACCTTAACGTCGCGGGGAGCAGGAGTACTTGGTTCAGTGGTGAAACCCCAACAAATCACTCCAAGATCATAGCTCTTGATTCCGCAAGCATGAAACTTCCCTCCAGTAACTGAAATCAATGGATCCTTTGGTGTCAAATCAACATTTCCTTGAGTCAAACGAGTCCCTGAGATTTCTCCTTCTAGGTCCAAGCTTCTTCCCCAACAAAAGGCCCTAGAATTCATCCCTTCTAAAATCCCACAAACATGATATCCACCAGCTGCGATCTTTTGAAACTTCATCTCTTTAGGAGTTAAGGTAATTACATGGCTACTAGTCTCATCACCCCAACAAAAAGCAGTCCTGTTCTGAGAAAAAACCCCACAATTGAACTCGGAACCAGCCGAGATTAACTTTATCTGCCCATCAAATGCATAATTTTTAGTCATGTTATAACCCCAACAGTCAACAAAGGCATAGTTTCTACGTCTTCCAGTTGATGGCTTTCGCAAAGCACACAAATGGTAATCCCCTGCACTGATTTCTACATATTCTGCCCCATTGTTCATTGGCTGAGGAACTCCCATTTGAACATAACCACTACTTCCCCAACAATATGGTTGGCTTGAATCCATTAGAAGCCCACAAACAAAACCATTACCAGCAGTTAGACCAACAAATGGGAAATGAGCAGGACTGCCGTATATTATGGCCTTGTTCGATCCGTAACAGATTACAAGATGAGAACCATCTGATTTCAGACCACAGAAAACAGGACCATTCTCACCGTAAGAAATTGCAATAGAAGACATGGAGCCTAGACCAGAGACTGTACCCCATAAACCTGATAGAATGATAAGATGAGCTAAAACACCAATTCCACATGCCCTGATCTTCAAAACCCAGATGTTGAAATCTCTTCCCTTATAGCTTAAAATTCCCATTACATAAAAGTATATGACGGAAAAATGCCAACTTAGTCTTTTTTCAATAACACCCACCATCTTCACAGGAGAAGGATTTCAGTGACAATGACTTGCATTTCAGTACTTTTTTCAAACCCAGATGAGAAATTGTGACATCTGTAGTTTTTCAGCAAAGCGTGTTATGCGCCCCTTGCACCCATTGTTGCAGAGAAGAAAGAAAACAAATAGCAGAATAGTTTCTCATGAAGAAACAGCAAACAAGTGGAAAATGCAACAAAGATGGCATGCAAGAAGCTATGATTCAGCTAACCTCACCCAAAACCCCAAATAATTAACTACCTGCAATCTCAAGAACACTGCCTCTTACAGTAAAAAAAAGCTTCCGTCTTTAGTACAGCCTTGTCATCAACCTGAGCTTCTGCTCTCGAAAAAACCAGTGAAAATGCTACAAACATTTGTCTCCAGAAATCTACATCTGGCAACGAAGAAGGAAGATGCAAACTCAGGTTCTCTAAACTCCACGTAACAAAAACCATAATGGGTATTGTGTAAAAGCTTCGTCATCTCTTTCCCTTCTCATGTGAAGTGGCTATAGAGGATTGTTGTTGGATTGATTTAGACGAAATGTACAGAGGAGAAATCTGTGAGAGAGAGATTTCTTGATGGTTGTTTTTCTTGCAGAGTTTTGCAGAGAGAGGGAGAGAGCATTTAATACTCAAACTGCAGCTTCTCAAGAATGGAAATTGTAGGTGGAAGGCATTAAATGAGAAAGTTAATGCCTCTGATCTTTTCATCCCTGGATTATTGCATTAATTTTATCACCAGTTTCGAATTATTTTTCGTCTACACTGTTTTATATGGATCATACAGGTATTTCTCTCTCATCAAAAACTCATTAACATATTTTTGTTTTGATTTGATGGTTCGTTAAGTCACTTGATTTTAAAAGAGAATATTAGCATTACCTACCTCAATTTAAATAATTTTCTTTTTTTCAATAGGTCCATCAGTCTTTTTTATCACAGTATTCAAAATTACTTAAATCATACTTCAATAAGGACAAAAAAAAAGATTAAATAATATTATTATTAACTAAATTGCCATCAATTTCCAATTTAAGGTTTGAAATAAATTTAGGCTCCGTATAGCATAGTATATTTTTGTTATCAATTGTATAACTTAATCTTTGTATGAGTTGAGGGATAATTTAGTCATATCTAGTGTTTGAAAATAATATGATAATAAAATAATTCTTATACAATATAATGTTTGGTTGTTGTCAGGTAAAATGATAGTATAAAATATGTGGTGATATGTCTGAAAACCCCCTAACTAAAAAAATAATTATTTTATTATTTTATTAATATCAATGTATCTATGGTAATCTAACGATTTTTTATCATTAGATTATTGTAGACAGGATTTTTTGTGGCAAAATTTTATTTCGGTAGAGGAGAGGCGGTATATATGAGGTGGAAAGTGGCTAGGATTTGTTTTCTTAAGAGAATGTTTTTTGTCATTTGACATGCTATCTCTTATACTAAGTGCTTCGTATAAAAATAAAATGAATGTGTTTTTATATTATACGACTTGCAGTGTATAAAAATCTCATTTTGCATAGAGTTGTACTATTCTGAGTTTTTTTAAAAACGTCCAAACATCCGATAACATCATTAAGGAATAATTTTAGATTGTACACAGTCTTATCCACTCTTTCAAACATAACCTTATACAGGGTAAAATGTACAGTCAAAGGTTTATATTTATGAGTCGCCAACAACATGTAATGAAGGCAAAAGGTGAATCAGAGAGCTTGACGCATGTGTGGTACTTGTCAAAGAAGCTTCGACGATCAAGTAAGTATCATAGTCGGGATAAATATGACAGCAAATCATAAAGAATGCAGTATGTCGTCAAGGATGCCGTATGAGATGAAGGTCTTAAGTTTCAAGGTGTTTTTTGTTACAAAGCTTGAGTTGCGGGACTTGAGAGTTTGACAACTTGAGATGGGGAAAAATTAAAGAAGCGAAGATCCCTTTTATGGCTCAGGGTTCTCATTTTATAATTTTGGTGGTCAAATTAGCCGTTAGAGAGAGTACTCTGTCTAACAATGTTAACTTGATCTAAGGATATTATAAAATAAAGGCTGTTAGGTTCGTATAGAGAGAGAGGTTTGGACTACCTAATTTAGAGGAGGGAGGCTGAATCAATGATATTTAAGGGAATGTGTCTAACATCCATTTCAACAGATAAATTGGTTATTCAGCTTCATATTCCAACAGATAAATTGGTTATACATATTATAAATTTTACATTCTCACAATATTGTTCGTTTTAGATTGTCCGGTTCACTGGATACATCGGATCCATTTATGGGTTGTCCGGTTCACTGGATACATTGGGTCCATTTATGGGTTATCCAGTTCACATGGATACAACGGGAGTGTTTGGTAAACAATTTTAACTAGCATATAATTTAACATTCAGCATACATGCTACACACAAAAAAGCTACCTAATCAAACACTTAATGACAATTTTAGCATATATGTTGCAATTTTCAAATGCAATATAAAAAACTATTTTCAACAACATTTAAAAGTCTAAACTATCCCTTATATATCAGTCGAATGACTAAAATACCCTTAATGTTAACAATCTATTATTTATTTTATTTAATAATATATTAACATTTTTACTAATATTTTTAATTATTTATATTTAATAATATATTTATTTTAAAATAATATATTCAATTATATTTAATAATTTATTTATTTAATAATATTTAATAATTTATTATATATTTTTGAAAAATATTTTTTAATTTGTGCTACTGCCCTATATGTAATTAGCCACAATATTTGAAACAACATATATGTTTTCTTGCAATCATGAACCAAACATTGCAACATTTGAAACAACATATATGTTTTTCCTGCAATCATGAACCAAACACTGCAACATTTGAAACAACATACATGTTAGCATTTGAAACAACAGATATGCTACCAGCATATAAGCTAAATTATATGCTAACTGTAAAATTGTTTACCAAATGCTACCAATGGGCCCGCACGTCTTTGTTTCTCCTCAAGTATAGTAAATGAGTTAGGTCCAACTCACTACGATAAAAGATCTTGTTAGTAGTGAGAGGTGGGTTAACACTTATTAAGTGTTTGAAATGTACCACATCTTTTGATGTGAGATTTTTTTACAAAATAACTTTATATTTTCGACAAAAATTTTCAAAATATAAGAAATTATAATAATTGTAGTGATGCAAATAAGGGTCTTTCACCCATGTTTATCAAAATGGTCATATCTTTGATGTCAATTGTTTGTTTTTTTTAATACCATAATATATCAAATTGAAACTAATTTCAAGGTCGACAACGTAGACTTTTTTCTTACTAGTATGTAATTCCAATTCTTGGTGGATTGAGTCTGTAGAAATGGTTTCATTGTGTATGAATTACTCATTTTTCAACCAGGCTCTGCATCACCTAGTTTGCTGAATCTATTTTAATAACAAGAAAGAGACTTACTTTTATCTTCGACTGTGTAATTTTTGGAATCTTGTTAGGGTTGATCCTCTTCGGTTTGGGGTCGAGAAACCGAAACCTGTCTGCCAGTTCCCTGCCCTGGGAGTCACTGACAGATGTAAGTCGCAGGATGTGCAGCCTTACGGTAGGGACCACCTGCCGCTTTAGAAGTGGTCGAATGCCTCTACGAGGGTTCGAACTCACAACCTCCACTTCCCCCGTTAAGAGTTTTGACAAGGTTGGTACCGCTCAGCCATATTCCCTGGGGGCAAAAGTGGGTTATATGTAAGCGTTATGGCAATTAAATCCAATAACGTGCCACTTCCCCGGCTCGACCCAGTGACCTCTTCACTCCCAGAGCACTAAGGTTTAGGATCCTCTTTGTTCTTCTTTGAGATGACGACAAGAGGGTAATATGGGTTTTTAACACAACTTGCCCAAATAAAAATATGACATTTTACTAAGCTGTATTAATTAATTCATATCTTTGTTACAATTTTTGTCTTATTCCAGATGGTAATTCTATATTTTGCATTTCTTTATTTTATTTTGGTGCAATCTATGCGTTTTGCATTTTTTTAAAAGGGGGTAACTATTCAAAGTCAAATATTGTATTAACTTTTGGACTTAATTGCACAAGGAAACATGATTAATTTAAAAGTGGTTTAAGTGAATTTCTTGTACTTGTTGCTCTTATTAAAATTTCGGTTGACTTATATATATATATATATATTACAACACTCGTAACATTTGAAGTAGTATATATATATATATATATATATTATTATGTCTCATTTAAAGTCATATTTGAGGTAGCTTAAATATATATTGAAACATTCCAAAATGTTACCTTCACGTATAATTTAATGATTTAAATACTCAAATATTTAGAATATTCAATACTTTTTTAAGCGCCGCGACTCTGCTCCCGACACTTGACACATAGGGGACAGAAGTTTTAGACGGTTAAAATATTTAAGTTTCTTCTTTGTTTGGGGTATCCTGTGAACTTGGTTTTCTCTCGATTTCGCTTAGGCTCGTAGAGACTCTAGTGACTCGAGATTTCGGCATAGACTCCAGTCCTTGCTTGGGCTAGGTGGATTCCTTTGAGGATTCATTTAGATTTACTTTTGTTCTATCCTTGTTTTTCTTGTACTCAAACTTAGACTTATATTGGATGATGGATGGCTCATATTCCAAATATACTATAAATCATCTTCGGCTCCATTTTGTTCACAAAAATATTCAAGAATTTGATATTATTCTAAATATATCCCATAGAGACATGTTTCGGGATTCAATTATCGGATAAAGTTTTAATGCAAGAATATATGTTTTAACATTTTAAATATGTAACAATTTAATTTTTTAAAATGCTATCAACAAAAATTGAATCGAACGGTTATAACATTTTATACAACATATATATTATAATTTTAATGCAGAATTTTAAAATCAGCATATTTGTTATTTTTAAAATATTTTACTAAATAGAGCCTCTATATATAATAATTTAAAAATAATAACAAAACAATGTTATACGTTTAAATTGAAAAAATAATCACCAGACTCTTTTTTTGATTGCAGATGAAAGAAATCCATGAAATGAGGTTACACGCAGTTTCAAGCTCATTCATGGTCCAATTAGTGATTGTTTAATCTGGTTGTTATAGATATTATTATTATTATTAGTATTATTATTTATTTATTTATGTGTACTGCCAAGTGATGAGAAGGATATCTAACCTTGAGCCCCACAACCTTTAAAGTTATCATGTGTATTATTCAATCTATAAATTGATACTTCAGAGAACATTAAATATTTAAAATGGGTGACAAATTTCTCTATTTTTTTTTGCATTCTAAATTTTTTTAAATGAAATAATTGACACCCTATCTAAGTATTGTAATTTAGTTTAATCATTGGTTTGAATAAAATATTTTAGTTGAATTTGTGTCTAAGATACAACAATGCTCGTCTTTATTCATTCATTGTCACAAAATTTAATTAATCACTCAGAGGTTTCGGATTAATATTTATGTTGTAAACCTGATTTGCAACACAACCTCAAAAAGAGCTCGGTCCCCGAGTCACGGGTCGGACTTTTTCTTCATCTTTGATTAATTGTTTCTCCATCTTAGCAGGAGACATATCGATGAGAGTTGTGACTTTATTTGGATCAACTTCTATTCTTTTCGGACTTACTATGAAGCCCAAGAGTTTCTCGGAGTTGTCCCCAGATGTGCATTTGGATGGATTAAGTGTCAATTGATGCTTCAACAGTCGAACAAAATAACTTCTTCAAATTTGCCTCGCGGCATTCACCTTCTCGGAACTTGCGATCATATAGTCTACCTAGACTTCAATCTTCTTGTGCATCATGTCGTGGAAACCGGCCGCCATCACTCTTTGATAAGTCGCACTAACATTCTTCATATCAATAGACATTACCTTTTCACATAAGGTCACTGTTACAAGGTCACTTACAGGGTGATTATAACCGAAGACCTGTTGAGGTCTCTAAAGTCGACCCACATCCAAACCATCCCATCTTTCATTGGGACAGGTACAATGTTGGCTATCCCGACCAAGTACTCATCTACTGGTCATGCTGATTATTAACCTCGTCATGTTGTGACTGGGTCCGTCCTTCAGGCTTCAGGCCTTCATCCTGGAGTGGCAAGGCAGGAGGCAATGCTGACTTATTCTACATGCTGGTCGTCCCCAAGAAGAGTCATGCTCCTTCAAGGCAACTTAATTTTTCCAAGTCATGACGAGCCTCTTACGACTTAATGTCTAATCTTGCTCTGTTCTCCATCATTCATCTTTCTACATTGTCTTCTTCAAGACTTGCCATATATTCATTCAGAAATTCTTCAAAAGCAGCTTCGTCTTTATCTTGCTTTATCTGATCATAGTCAAGGATCACATGTTGATGTACATTCTGAGAATTCACATCTTGTTGTACATTCTCAAAAAGAGAAATTAACGAATTTCGGACTATTCACGCCAAATCATTTCAATCTATTTAGGGTTAGGGTTCATGAAAGAGGGATTTTGACGAGCTGAGGGGAACTTGATTGATCTTTCCAAAAGTAATTATGCTAAGCGCGCCAAATTGTTGGCGTGTCTTGACATGTAACATTTGATGACCGAGTCGTAACAAAGTCTATCTATCAGATACTAAAAGTGCTACTAAAACTTATGATAAATGTCAAAACAATATTGAATAGTTTCAAACTACAACAAATGTATAATTTGATGATCTGCTCTATCTTAGAAAATTGGGAAGAGGGACTGAGGGAGGGGGAAGACTGAAGAGAGTCTCACAGTGACATTTAGTATTTGATTCGTTAAGCCGTCTCAAAATAAACAAATTCCTCTAAATGTACAAGAAAATTTGTATTCTCCTCGATGGAGTCTTCACTAAGAGCCTTGGACCCAAAAAAAAAAAGAAGGAAATTTTGACAAAACTGCACCTGTTAAAGTATAGAGTTCAACTGGACCAGTCGGGAAACTACCATAAATATGTGCTCCAGCCTCAGAACCTCCAATTTTTGACCGACTCCATGGCTATCAATATTCAAGCACTTGAATGAAAAGCTGATAAAAAGAAAAATCAGAAGCTTAATTAAAATTATCACCGTTCATGTCAGCACTCGATCCGAACAGCACCGCTCTCCGAAGAAATGAACTTGGGCTTTCTATTCACTTGCTCCAAGGATTGGATGATATCTCCAACCTGGAAATCATGAAAATCGTGGATCACAAGTCCACATTCGTTGCCTTTTGACACTGTCTCAATATCTTGCTTCTCTCTCTTGAGTGATGTGCAAGAACCTTCATAAACAATTTCCCCACTTCTCAGAAGCCTCATCATCGAAGATTTAGTCACCCGGCCATCTATCACCCGGCAACCAGCAATCTTGACATCATCTCCCTTGGATTTGCTCCTTCCTTTGAGCTCAAATATACTCAGCACCTCAGCCTCCCCAGCGACCTGGGTCTCAAAAGTTCCAGGAGCCTTGTCTACTATCAAATTACCAATGTCCTCCAGAAGATGATAGATGACGCGATGCATCATTATCTACAGCCAACAGACAAGAAAGGAATATAAATAGAAATTCATGCATGTTACAATTAGGCATTTACCCACAACTTTGTGGCTGGGCTGTGCCCGTGATAATCACTGGAGTCATGATTATGGTAAAAATAGAGAACGGCAAACACTAAAGGCCGTAGACACACAGATGCTCATGCCTCATCATCCCTTTTCCTAACCTTAGAACACCAAAAACACTGGTAGACTAAAAAACTAGAAAGAGACAGAAGATAAACGAAAACACCCCCAAACATTGGGTAACACTCCCACATGTAGACACTAGACACACAGATGCTCATGCCTCCTCAAATGTATTTTTTCCAATTATGTTGTTGACCGGCAAATAAATTAATGGATTCTCTCCGTAGCTTGTATAGATGTACACAAAACAAATATGCCATGCATGAAGCCACCATTCATTTCTATCCCCTAAGAGCAATGAATAGAGCAAAAATCTATGCAAGTGTCATTCTATGGTGAGCATCAAATAATCATCTACATCAAGCGTTTACCCAAACATTTAAGGGTCCTTAAAAAGCAAAAGTCAAAGGAGAAAAAAGAAAAACTCAAAATAAACTAGATTTCATCAGCATCAAGAGTTAAAGCGGTTTCTATAGACATAAAAAGGATTATTTTGGGCTGTGGGGAGAAAACGAAACTGTCAAAGTGCCAAAATACCTCATTTGGTAAGCATGCCCAACAAAGAAAGATAAAATTCAGATTATATACACGGAATCAATGAATGAGAAAATGATGAGATGTTGACTGTGTTTGGTCTTTGATGCTGAAGGGTGGCCCATGTACAATCATTTTCAATGAGTAATTTTGGTAATTTGGGAACCTTTTCTGTTAAAACTATGGTAAATTTGGAACCCAAGAATCTGATGAGAAGCACTACCACAAGGATGAAAACAGAAGACCATTACCTTTATACTGGCTTGGGTAGCAGCCAGACTAATTGAACTAGGTGGACTCTTGACATTGAAGCCCACAATACATGCACCACAGGCTTGTGCTAAATCAACATCTGAATGAGAAATAGGACCAACTCCAACATGGACTATATTCACATAAAGCTGGGACAAAATTATAAGAAAAATAGGTCAGGGAATATAATGAAGTAAAAATGAGAGATCAGAAATATGAAATAACGATTCCTTTAGTTAGTACATAGTGAAGCATTTCAAGTTGCCCACAAATTTAATGGAAAAATTGGGGACTACTTAAAAAGATGATAGAAATGTTCAGTTACGTGAAGCATTTCTATTAAAACTTTAAATTTTTGAAGGAAATATTCAGTTATGTGACATAATTACCGAGTGACAATACCTGCGGACTATTTAAAGTCCTCAATGCATCTGTGACAGCTTGGACAGTACCCTGCACGTCTGCTTTAACAATTATTGGCATTTCAGCCCTCTTAGGCACTTCTTCATCACCGTCTTCAGAAGTTTCAAAAGTTTCAATACCCTCACTGATCTTCCGAAGCCTATCTTTTTCAAATTTCCTTTTCCTCCCTGCACTAAGCATTTTAGCTCTCTCTTCGGATTCCACAACAATAATATCATCACCAGCCATTGGAAGTCCCTTCAAGCCTTCAATTTCAACAGGCATTGCAGGTGTGGCCTTCTCTGTGAGTTTTCCTACCATGTCCCTAATAGCCCTTATCCTTCCCCATTCTGAACCTATGACAACATATTGTCCACAGACCAGTGTTCCAGCCCTCACTATTGCTGTAGCCAATGGACCGCGGCCTTTGTCAAGTCTTGCCTCAACCACATAAGCTTGAGCAGGACCATCAATACGGGCTTTCAGATTCATCATCTCTGCTTGAAGAAGCAAAGCCTCCTCTAAGTGATCTAATCCAGTTTTCTTCACTGCTGAAACCTCAACAACCTGAACGTCCCCACCCATCTCCTCCAGCTGCAACCCCTCTGATGCAAGCTGGATTTTTACTCTCTCAGGGTTGGCAGCTGGCTTGTCACATTTATTAATTGCAACCACTATAGGTACGTTAGCTGCTCTTGCATGAGACATTGCTTCAAGAGTTTGGCGCATCACACCATCATCAGCAGCCACAACTAGCACGACTATATCTGTTACAGCTGCTCCTCTTGCCCGCATTGCACTAAATGCAGCATGGCCAGGAGTGTCTAGGAATGTGATTGATGCTCCAGATGGCATGCCCACAATAAAAGCACCCACATGCTGAGTTATGCCTCCGGCTTCTTTCGCTGCAACTGATGTTTGCCGCAAAGCATCTAGAAGGGATGTTTTTCCATGGTCAACATGGCCCATGACTGTTACAACAGGAGACCGTGGTAAAAGTTCTGCACCTTCACTGGAGTGGATCCTCCTAACATTGATACCAACTTCCTGCAGAAATACAAAAACATATACATCATCTTCAGCATACCATTCGATGATCCCCAAAATAATGAAACAAGAGATAAGATCAGATTCTAAAACTAAGATACCAGTCGAGAGTTCCTTTAAAACATACAGTTTTTCAAATACAATCCTGAACAAAATGCAAAAAACGTAGAATTGGAATTGATTGACTTCCTTTGGCAGCAATATAATAATCTTGCATCTGCTGAGAACTGGTATTAATATTCCACACATAATAGAATAAGAGTTCTTCCAAAGTTTAATCCCTTGGAGTTTATAGTATAAAGCATTAGAAAAATTTTAGAAGAAAAGGGGGAAGTACCATCGCAACCAACTCTGCCACATCGATGCTAAGAGGCTCGAACTCTGACTCAACCTTTTCCCCAACATTAACAATAATATCCTGGAGGGTGACTGTTGACTCACCAGTACGCTTGGCAAGCTCAGCAACGGTCATGCCTTCAAATAGATCAATTACTTTATCTTGCAAAGACTTGGTAGTTCTTCTCAACTTTGGAGGCACATACGGGACTTCAACAGGCGGTTGTTGGGTTTTCTTCTCTCTTTTAGCATACTTCCCTTTTCTGTGAGGCTGAAGCTTATTAGCAAATGGTTCATTGTTTCCTCTTCTAGCCAACAGATCTGGACTGGCATGAAAATACCTAGGGAAATATGAAAAAATCCATTGTCTCAACAATCAACATTCACACCAAATTCAAAACTAAATCTTAAAAGTAATCTTGAGTAAATACTTAACAAATTCACAAATAATACTCCCATCAGATTATTATTTTTTATTATTACTGTTTTTTAAGCAAAAAATCATTGAAACAGACACCTTGTGTTGCAGCCCTTACTTTACAAAAACAGGAAGCCTGCAGCATGATGGCTCAAGCCAACAGATACTTAAAAAAGGGTTTCCATTAGATAGTACTAAGAATTTAGAAAAATCTCTAGTTATTTAGACAAGTAGTTAAGCATTTGAGTCAAATAGGGCAGCAAAAATAATTCTCCAAGAAGCATGACTGTAGTCCAATTACAATCTAAATCTTGCAACCAAATTATCATGCACGCACACAAACATTCACCCACAAGGGGGTAGAGAGATGGAGGGTTTTGGTTTTGAAAAAAATTTCTAATGTTTCCAAACAGAAGTTTCTAGCATCGCGAGTTTTTACAGGAAAGCATAAAAAATTATAAACCTGATACTTGGCAGCTGATTAAACTCATGCGAATATCTCAAGCAAGGAAGAAGCAATGATACGAATTAACAAAATCTATTTCTCTCCAGGTCATTATGGTACTAGCACAATATTCATAATTCATATAAAACAGTTATCGAATGGAGTATTCATTCAACACAGTTGAAAAAGGCCATAGCAATATTTTAGAATCAGCCCCTTAGCCCTTTGGAATGCAACACTGTTTACAGGGGCAGTAAACAATGTCAAACCAAAGCGTCAAAGACTGCCTGAAAGAGGATTTAACATATGAATTATTAATACACAAAAGCTCTTGGTGTCAATCAAACACTATACCATTTTTCCTAGTCAAGAAAAGACTAATTCCATTTTTTCACCTTATTCTAAAGCTAAATACAATTCCCCATTTTGTTAAGTGAATCAAAAAAATGATAAAAGAAAACTATTTGGCAATCAAAGCACAAGTTATATGACAGCAAAGTTTACTGCAGTGAACATTCTCCTCATACTACTCTAACATCCTAACCAAGACAAGGGAAGCACATGAGGGTGTCCAGTTCTCAAATCAAGAAAAGAGGGCTACACCCAACATACATACACATGTTGTTCTAACTTTTACAAAACAGTCACAACGTCAAATATTTTTTTCTTAGTCAAATTACAATCTAAATCTTGCAACCACAATGGCTCTACTATTTTCAAAAAATACTAACATGGTGTAGGATTATAGGGCAGATAAATATGTTCGAATAAGATAGAATATAAAGCCAAAGAAATTCAGCCGACCTGCAGAAACAAAGAACTTAACCAAAACACATCATAATTTGATCTCATCTGATAAGCAAACCAATCAGATAACATGTTTTGCGAATCAATCGTGAAGTTCAATCGATGACAGATCCAAGTCTATAAGGTGACAATGCAAAGTTAACGACAGAGATCAATGATCAAACCAATATCGATTTCTCTTTGCTAGTAGGAAAAGGCAATTGGAGGTGCTTGTCAATCCCTTTTGCTGTGAGGACCAAACAAGAAGGTCCACAGGCTATCCCTAAATCTAAACCAGGCACATAGCTTGAGGAACACCACAAATGTTACTAAATGGGAGAGGGCAAAACCCAACTTTGAATAAGGAAGTTCAAGCATGGGCCAAGGCATCATCGAGATGCTGGCAAGAAATATGAAACTGCAATTGACACTCCCAACACCCTCAGACATGCACATTATTATGCATGCACACAAACATTCACCCACACAACGAAGGAGAAAGAGAGAGATTTTTGGTTTTGACAAAAAATTCTAATGTTTTCAAATATAACTTTCTAGCATCATGAGTTTTTACAAGAAAGCACAAAAAATTATAAACCTGATACTTGGCAGTTGATTAAACTCATGCAAATATCTCAAGCAAGGAAGAATCAATGATACGAATTGACAAAATCTATCACTCTCTAGGTCATTATGGTAGCAATCTTATAGAACCAGCCCCTTAGGAATGCAACATTGTTTACTGGGGCCGTGAACAATGTCAAAACAAAAGACTGGCTGAACGAGGATTTAACATGTGAATTATCAATACACAAAACCTCTTGGTGTCGATCAAACACTATACCATTTTTCCTTGTCAGTAAAAGACTAATTCCATTTTTTCACCTTCTTCTAAAGCTGAATACAATTCCTCATTTTGTTAAGTGAATAAAAAAACCAATAAAGAAAACTATTTGGAAATCAAAGCACAAGTTATATAACATCAAAGTTTACTGCATTGAACATTCTCCTCATACTACTCTAACATCCTAACCAAGACAAGGAAGCGCATGAGAGTGTCCGGTTCTCAAATTAAGACAAGAGGGCTGCACCCACCATATATACACATGTTGTTCTAACTTATATGAAACAGTCACAATGTCAAATAATTTTTATTCTGGAATTAATATTTCACTCTCGTAGCAATAACAAATTCAGGTAATCTTAATGCCTATAGGAAAATGATTCGAAATAGAGATAGAAAGACGTAGCACTACTCAGCCTCAATAGATATGCATTGAAAAGAGATGAAACAAAAGATGTCAATGTACCTTATCAGGTATTCTTTTCTCAAAACTTTGCAGTAATTAGACCCATATAGAAGTGTGCTTGAAGAGAACTCTGCAGCACAAAATAGGGGATAAAAAATGATAAATATACTCACCAATCAGCCTTAAAATTCTAACCTAGTATCACTGCTGCTTAAAATATGCCGACACTTTTAACAATGAAATAAAGCCATGATTGCAAATAGTTTTGATGCGGTGAGCCATGTGATCATGATAAGGCATACTGGAAACATTGGCCATTCAAATCCATTACTGTTTAAAAGTTGCTTTCTCAATTGGACTAAAGACACTAATTCCTACACTTATGTGGTTGAACCTTACAGGGAAAAACGAAACAAGAGGAAAAGAAAATCAGCTGAAGTGTAACAAGAGGAAAGATCACTGGTAGGCCAAATAACAGATTACATCACAAAAACTGCAATAGGTGTGGAAGTTTAATGTTACCTTGTATGCATCTCGCTGAAGTAGAAAATTTTACAAACTCAACGTTAGCTGCAAAAAACAACCCCACTGCTTGTCTCTTTTGTGTTGAAGTTAAAGCTTTAGTGAGACTGCAATGGATACCCTGCAAAATAATGTTCTGTAAGGCATTCCAAAACCTAACCTAAACTCACATAAACACGTATAATGCCTATGCTCTAATTCTACCAATATAAAACATCAGTACTCAAGAACTTTCTGATATCCAACTCCAGATTCCATGTGATGAAATAGAACCATTCTTAGAATGATTCAATTGAATCTATTATAAGTCAATGTAAAACAAAGTTTAGTTCCTCTGATATGCGGGGAAACAGGGAAACAATTAATATCAACATGACTGCAATGGAAATAATGGCAACACATTAAGTAAACAAAAAACCAAAGTGATCACACACAGTATCAAACAGGCTTACATTATTATCATCACAAAACTTTATTCCATACAGGTTTTTATGCTAAACTATTATAGGATAAGGACTGCCGTGGGTAAACTCAAAACTAAAATGAGTGACGAAAAGATAATAAGCTAAAATAGGGGAAATAAAAAAAATCAACTAAGAAGACTATAAACAGAGTCCATCTATATTCATAGAAAGAAAAAAGTTACATTACACCCAACTCATAATAGGCATCACGGAGTACCCTGTATGCAAGCATATAGCTTGTAGAAAGAAAGAGAAGCACCAAAGGAAGTGCAAATCATTATGTTGTCCGTAAGATTACAACTTAGCTATAAGAATTTGAAAATGCTAAAGAAGGTACACCGAAGCTAAATAAAAATAGCAAAATTCAAAAAATAAAAGGCAAAAGTAATATTTAAGTTCATGAACAAACAATTATTCAATGATTTACCTTTTTTCCAGCCTGTATCCAAGCCATTCATAAGAGTTCCAAACTCTGCATGCAACATTATCACAAAGTAAAGGCATGGTGATTCAATTTTCAAGGACAATATCATTGCACAAGCTTTATTGCAAATTGTTAGAATAAATCTGCATAAATCTATCATGATTACACATCCACTAGTATCAATAGAACATAGCTCAATGTCGAAACAGACATTTATCCTTAGAAAAATCAAGAGATTCTCCCACTAAACATTCCATAAATTTCCCCTGATTCCCAAATTAACCAATCTGTGAAAAGTACCCTGAATTAAATAATATTATTGTAGCCTCCAAGAGCTTCAAGCAGGTGTGAGAATAAGGGATTCAACAAAAACTTTACAGTAAAGCACCCATGACCAGTCATAATTAACCAAAAACAACCACACCACTATCGACCAACCTCTCACTGCCAGTACAGAGGAAATAATTGCAACTCCAATCCCCCTAATAAGGATTCAGTTAGCGAATCTACACACACAAACTCATACCCAAATACATTAACTGGTATATAAACCATTATAGCATAAAATTAGAGCTAAGACCAAAAAATAGTGACCTTATAGGCCGAGCTAGATTATACCGGAAAGTGAGGTGCTTCGCGTGTTAGCTGGTCCCCTGATCCGCATAGACCAAGGACAAACTAATACGATGTTGACAGATTTTTCAGCGAGCTAGCTAACGGCGACTATCATACAATTTATTCATATTCATGCTTTTATTTTTCTCCTTTTCGATCCAAAGCATATGTTTTCCCTAAACACTGGTCAGTTATCATTAGTCTCGTCAGTTTCTAACGCGCGAAGAGAATTATAACAGAGAATGACTGTAGAGGTTGTCGAAATCCGGCAGGACAAATAAAGGGCTAGCAAAATCTTATACGATTCATATGCAATTATAATGAAAACCCATATCCATATGTGAAGCAAGAAAATTTGAAACTTACAGAGAAAAGTGAAACTTTCGATTCCACCGAAGAGATGGACTTCCGCCTACAAAATTGATGTTCAACTGGAGAAGTAGGCTCGTACGCTTTGATATATATTGGATGTGCAACTGAAGGTAACGAGCGGAGTTTGGTCGGAATTCGGAAAGGCTATTTCGTGAGGGAAGGGGTTTAGCAAGAGTGGTCTATCGCCTTACCCAAATGTCTGACGGGTTGAAAGAATTCCGCTGCTGTCACTTTAGGTTGTCCAGTTCCGGTCCAGTAGAGTTAATTTTGCCAGGATTGGCCCATGCCAACGAAGCCCAAGTTTAGGATTTTGGCCTTTGGTCACCAGGCCGGCCCAGATTTCCCCATACCAGTTACCAGAAATCATCTCATCCTCACATTTTATGATTTTACTTTGGAAAAACCATATTCAGCGTCTGTTTATGAGGTGGTGATGTTTGCTCGTCAAGTCAGCTTTATTTTCTCCCTATTATTATTATTCAATTATACCTCAATTTTGGTTAACATACTCTTGACCATATATTTTTCGAGCTATAGGATTTTCACACCTCATGTCTTCATCTATCAATCAGGAGCAAAAAAATCTCAGTACCTAAAACGACAACGATAACATCATTTCCCCGACTACCCGGCCCCCTCTCGATAATATTCTTCGGATAAATGGAACTATCCACAATGGTGAATTTTTTTATCAACATTATTCTTTATTTTTTATTTATTTGAAATGATTATAATTTATTATAATTTATTTTTTATTTATTTGGGGTTCGGGGCAACTCCCTGTTTTTTTTTTTGACATCTAATATCAAATTCTAAACCAATAATCAATATTCAAGGAAATAAAACAATAGGAGCCTAGGCCAGAGATCAGTGAAATGAGATTTCTATATTTGTTCATGTTCTTCAGGCACGGCGTATCAGAACCAGCTGAACTCTTATTTGAAGGAAGCGCAACTAAAGTCCGGCAACTTAAGATCTTCTTCGACAGTGGATCATCCTTAATGTTGCATACTTCAACCCGGAATCCTACCGAATCACACTTGGTCGGGTAATACGATTAAACCAAACTCCCTTTGATCATGATGATGATCATGAGCTAAATATTATTTAGTGATTCGTCTTTTAGATTAAGCACGTTTTGGAAGGAAAACCAATGGAACATGCAGAATCAGAGAACAGTCTTCCAATATGCTGCAGGAAATGAAGCAATGAGAAACCTATTAGATCCTTCAACAATATCCGGCACTACTTCAAAGACATGATTTTGCATTTTCCAAATTATGAACTCATGAATGTTAATCTTGAATTGCCACTCCAAGCTTATCTCATACTTGTAAAAGTAAATAGTAAATTATAATTTAACCCATTAATTAATTTCAACACCAAGTCATTAGGGGTGTCCATTCGGTTTTCGATTCTTTTTAACCTAAATCGAAATGTCGGAATTGATTCGATTATGATATTTTAAAATCCATGATCGAAAAATATATATTGGATAACCAAACCGGGAAAAATCAAACTTTTTTGATTCGGATCATATTTCAATTTTGACAATTTATGAACATTTCATCAATCTAGTATGATAAAAAAAAGGTTTAAGGATAATTAGAGAACTAAAACTATTAGAAATTCAAAGGTCAAAATAATATAAATACATAAATAATGTTGTTTCAATGAAGTTAGTGAAATAGTGAGGGATGATATGATATTTTAAGTCCTAATTGATAAATTAGAAATTGTATTTGAGCCTAATTCTTTAATTTTTTAGTCTTAATTATTTAAATAAGTAAATACAAAAAACATAATAAAAATTTATTTGATTTTTTCGATTAAAATCGAAACCGAAAAAATATCTGAAAAATCTCTAATTTCATAATCGAATCCAAAACCGTTAACCGAAAAATCGAATAACTGCGATTCGGATCAGTTTCTCGGTTACGGATCGGATTTGGACACCCTTACAAGTCATACGTAGTCTCAATCTTCATGAATAAATCTTAAGGAGCAATCTTTTATTGCAGGCTCCAGGTGTGTTTGGGGATTAAGGAGGGCGGCATATTAGGATTATCAAAAGATGCGAATATAATTGGGGGTAAGAAATACTAACAACTCTAGAAACCTAAAAGGTATAGTACCTGCTGTTTTGTCATACTCCTAACCAATTTTCGTGCCCAAGGTTATCTCCACATAATATATGGATCAGTGTTTCGGACTTTGAACTTGTGACCTCTAGTTTACATTCCTACAATTCTAGCATTAATGACTCTAATTTAATCGTGTTCATCATCACTTGTTGTTTTTAGTGTCAACCGTCGCATTGGATGGGCTTCCAGAAAGTGCGATATGTCATTAATCTTTTTGTGAATTTGGCAGATGGAAGGGCTTTGTAGTTTGTGCAATTGTGCTGTTTTGTTAGACCGTTTTTCTGGGATTGGGGTGTTTTTTGGTGCAGTTCTTTGAGCAAGATCTGGGACCTGGGCCATATGCTCTGCCCATAGCGGAACTACCACAACTCAAGGGGGCAACTGCCCACCTAAAAAAAATTAATGGTAACAAAATAATACAAATTATTAAAAAAACTTAGACAAATGCACCCTTAAGCCCAAACCTACATGCATGTGGCATAAAAGCCCAAAAATGTCACCCAATGGTTTTCTAGTTACATATATTGAGAAGTGTTTCATCAAATTTCAATGAATTTTTATATTATGAAATATTGCTAAAATATGAGAACTTGAAAAAAGTAATTGTAATTGTTTAATCAAATTTATGGATATGATTTTTACTTTTATGTTAATGTTAATTAATGAATTATATATAAATAAATAAACTTTTCCGGTAGGCTACCCTGACCAAGACTCACATTTTAAAGATTCGCTCCCCCAGTATTCGATGTTGGTTCCACCCCAGGTCCTCTGTGACTCATGGCAAGCTGTTGTCTGTAAAATGAACCACAAAGTGAGAATTGTAAATGTTGTTTTGCTAAGGAAGAACCCCATAGATTCCCTCCCCACCCCCCACCTACAACAGTAGTGTTTCTCCCTAAGAAAAAGATACCTCTACAAGTGCATATATAATAGACAAATAACTATTTTGAAATAATGTTACTTTTACCATGACCAAATTATAATCAAACTTTCTTTTTAAGAATAGTTATTTGACTTTTTACAGCCACCTTCAACACGATAATTGATGGGTGTGCACAAACCTAATCAATACATATAAAAATAGTTTAGCGACTACATTGTGAGTACTTGAGTCGTAATATGAACTATCTTTCAATCATTTCGAGTGACATTATTATGTCCCTCACAAGAGTTTAGTGACTACATTGTAAATACTTGAGTCGTAACATGAGTTATCTCTCAATTCTCGAGTGAAATTATTCTCTAATGCTGACAAAATGATTGTCTTTTTATTGGATAGTGTATTTTTTTTATATATTAATAAATTGAATATAGCTATTGTTTTCTCTAATTTCTATCTCAAATGTATACCAACTATTTTTCGTCTCCTTTCAAATAATATTTAGCTACTAATGATTCATAAAAGACAAAAGCCCATAATAAATGGTGACATGCAATCTTATTTGTAGGACCCAAAAAGATTGTGATCTCTACAAGACTACCAAATAATTACGTACTATGAGCATGACCCGAGAAAGAAACTAAAATAAAAGCCCATAACTCACTATTTTATGTATTAAACTAACTAGTAACGAATTTCGAATAATTCAGTTGGTGAAATAAGTTGAATGTAATTTCGAATTTCAAATTTAAGTTTTATTTCTCTTTCCTTATTAAAAGAGAAAAACGAACCCTAGATAAATTACGAATATGATTCTCAGGTATAATTCAAATTTGAGATCATTATTTTTCTTTTTTTATATAGCGGAATTGAAACTATGATTTCTAAGATTATAGAGGTAAGTGTTCAGCCACCTGGATTGGTGGTAAACTTCTACTAGTCATGTCTTTTTACCATTTTAAATTTGAAATTTTTTGTGGTGATGAATATGTAATAATCATTCAGTGTCCTATCACATCGTGTTATACATTAATGTGATGTACTAGAACTAATGAGATAATGTTAATTGAGAGATTGTTGGTGCATTTTTGAAATTTGAATTACAACAATTCATTTATTTTCAATTATTCATTCATTATCACTAACTACTCGTGAATTGACATCATCTTATTAGTTCTAGAATGTCACGTCAGCATATGATTTGGTATATCATAACCATTGAATAATTTCTTGTAATTATCTGCTAATTTTTATAACCTTTACGAGATTGAGGTTGTGATTCGGCCTACTACTTTCGTTCGAAGGAATAACAATACGAGTGTGTTTGATAAAAGTGTAATAAATAGGAGTATAATGTATTACTAAAATAATCATTTCACACATCTCCCAATGAATAATCATTACACCCAAAATATGAAGAAAATTACCAACGAAAATTAGTAGAGTACCTAATATACATGCCTATCAAATATTATTATCTTTTGATTTATTGGAATTGAAAATACGAGTCACATCACTGTGCCATAAATCACAAGAAAAAACTATAATAAATTGAGAAATCAAATTATTGAGTATGGGATCAACATGAAACATGCAGGAGCAGGAATCTTAATTTTTTTTTAATGAAAAGGAGCAGGATTGCAGGAACCTTATCATCTATGATGTGTAAATGACTCATCCACATGCACAAACAGGTCCCTTATTATTTTACAAATACTAATAGGCTCTCATTCGTAAACATGAGAGTAGCAATTATTGGGTGCTTTTTAAAGTAAATGATCGATTTTGAGATATTTTAAAAATATTTTAAATTGCGATGTTTTTAAACTTCAATTTGAGTTAAATTAATATTATACTGATTTTAAAGGGCTTAATTTTTTTTCAAAATCAGTATTATTAAAATGTAAATAAATAAGGGTTTTTAAAACATTTCATTTTCAGTTTCTCGTTTTCAATCATTTCTCCCAAGCATATTAACAATATGCCACAAAAAGCATAAGCATGTATGATATAAGCAATACCATCATATATTCAAGGCGTGGATATCAATGTGTTGTAAAATGGAGATGAAAGTTCATAGAATTTCCAAAGAAACCATTAAACCATCTTCACCAACACCTCTTCACCTACATTCCTTCAAACTCTCCATTTTGGACCAACTTTTCACCACATTCTATTTCCCATTATTGTTCTTCTATACCTCGAGTCCCCATCTCTCAACTGAACAAAAATTGAAAATCCTTAAATATACATTATCGAAAACCCTAACTCGTTTCTACCCACTTGCCGGAAGGATCAAAGACTCCTCCACCATTGATTGTAACGACGAGGGAGTTTCGTTCATAGAAACCAAAGTAAACTGTGCTATGTGTGATTGTCTTAAACCACCAGAAATTGAGTCACTTAGCAAGTTGCTTCCATGCCAATTTACTTGTCCGGCGCCCGAAGAGAAGGCGGTGCAAGTAGCTATTCAGGCGAACATATTTGACTGTGGTGGTATTGCTTTAGGAATATGTTTCTTACACAAACTCATAGATGGAACAACTTTTAGTAGTTTCATCAAATCCTGGGCTGAAATTGCTCGAGGAGATTGCGATAACGAAGCCTATGTGGATGACATGGTTGCATCGTCATTTTTTCCGCCAAATGAAGCTGTCTCGACTCATATGCCATTCATCACAAGAGTTGTGCGGACAAGAGAAGAAGGAGAAAGTAGGATAAAGAGGTTCGTTTTCGACGAGATGTCGATATCTTCATTGAAGAACATGGCTAGAAGTGAAGGTGTCCCGAACCCTACTCGCGTCGAAGTGGTCTCTGGACTAATATGGAAATGCCTAGCTACTGCTTCTGCAATTAAATCAGATTCATCTGTGTTAGTACACTTGGTTAATTTACGCCAGAGATTAAATCCTCCGCTACCAGATTATTCGATTGGAAATATCATCTGGAGATCGATCGCAGAATACGACCAAGTTACCATGCTAGACAAAAACCTAGCTTGCTTAGTGGATCTTCTGAGGAAATCTAAAGAGGTAATTGATTCTGACTACTTACAGAATTTGCAAGGCGAAGAAGGGTATAAGAAGATTTCTAAATTACTGGATGATGAGAGGGAAATTTATTCGAAATCGAGGATTGTTTATGTGTTTTCAAGCTTAGTTAACATGGGGTTCTATGATGTGGATTTTGGGTGGGGAAGGCCTTTATGGGTCACTGTGGGACCAATTATGCAGGGAGAACTAAAGAATGTTGTTTACCAAATGGAAAGTAGATGTGGTGGTGGAATGGAAATATGGGTGGTTTTGAACCAGCAAGCAATGGCAATATTAGATCATGATCGAGAGTTCCTACAATATGCCACCTTGAATCCTGATATATGAACCTAGCTACTCCATTTTACTTTTAACTATATTGTAAATTAAACTAGTGGAATATGGTATGAATAGTATTGA
The DNA here is from genome assembly GCA_963580455.1 of Euonymus europaeus. Lineage (NCBI taxonomy): Eukaryota > Viridiplantae > Streptophyta > Magnoliopsida > Celastrales > Celastraceae > Euonymus > Euonymus europaeus. Next base: position 5,540,917 of record OY756957.1, on the reverse strand, counting down.
TTATTTTCTTTCCCTTTTTTTTAAAAACTTTTTGTGTGAATATTTTTATGAATGGTATTGATTGTATAAATGAAGAGTGTTGTGCATATTCGCAAGGGTATGAAATAGAGTGTCGATCCCATGAGAATTGAGTAATTCTGTAAGTACCGGCCGGCAACCACAATGGTTGCACTTTTAATGGCCCAACAATTTTGTTTTTGAGTCCCACATCTATCTTACAAAACACAACTCTTAATACAATCAAATCAGCATAACACATAATACTGTCACATCAGCAAAACACATCTCTCAATACAAAACCATTATCCAATCCAACTATTTTCCTATCCTTCATACTATCCCCTCAAATTTACACCAAAATCAAGGCTGGGTCCCACTTTTATTACAAAAAGTCAAGCCACATCATCATCCACATCACCAAAATACATATCTCAATACAATCACATCAACAAAACACATTTTTCAATACAGCCATATCAGCAAAACACATTAACTTTGTTGGCCCATTAACTTTACACCATTGCAATTGCCCTAAACTAATACTAAATTCTGAAATTTTTGAGAATTGATTTAATTAAATAACAAGATAATTATAACTAAAACAAAGTTATAACATCGAATTTCACTACCAATCCTATCCAATTCTTTTAACATGTCAATCTCAATTATTATTCATGTTGTTAATCGATTTTCTTCAACCTATTCAATACTTCATTATTGATTATATCAAAAGTATTCTTACTATTAACACCCTAGTATTCAAAACATTCAAGGTTATGTAATAAAAATCCATTAATTTTTATGGAAAATCATGTAACGAACACACATGTCATACCTCTTGATTCCTATGGTTTATGCAACCTATGACATCTATACCAAGAAGCACCATTAAACATATTATGTCTCATTTTAACACCATATCAGTCAAATATTGACCAGATATTTAAAAATATTACACACAAATAGACACTCAATTAATGGAATAAAATAAACCAAATCCATTGAACATTAATAATGGCTAATCTACATTAGACCTCTAACAAAAAAAATTAATTACTCAAATCACAAGAAAATAAAATTACACAATGGGTTGTTGCAAATGCAACAACCCATTGTGTAACTCAGTTTTGACAGAATATAGCCATAAGGGCTTCTTTGCTCCACCATGAGAAATACCGGGGATTTGTTTAATTCGTTTTAAATTTAAGGGGCTCACTTGCCCTTTTTTGATAGGATTGGGGGCAGGTCTAGTGGTTCTGTTTAGTGCCCCAATTTGGAGCACTAAAATTTGAAAAAATATTTAATGTGTAGTGTACATTATAATGATCACAACGATATTTTTTTGTTCGAAACAAAAATCAGAATCATTGTGAAAAATGTGTGACAATTATAGCGTTCAATTTTGGATCGCTATGATTCTGATTTTTATTTTAAATAAAAAAATATACAGTTGTGATCGTTACGATGTATACTAAACGTTTATTATTTTTTAAGAATTTTTAAAAACAATTTAATGCCCCAAATTGGTGCACTTGATAAGTCCATTACTTTTAACCCACCGGATCTCCCTTCAATCTATTTTGGTAGGTACAAGGCTCAAGATAGTTATTTTCACAATATAAAAATTTATATTAAAAGATGTATTCTGTTAATATGATTATATTAAAAAACGTGTTTTATTAATATTATTAAATATATGAAATTATTTTTATGCAATAGTTAGAAAAATTAATTAAGACATTTGTATGTTCCATTGGATTGCTCTAATAAGAGATCAGTGAAATGTGAGGCCAGAGATCTACCAAGAGTTCTACTGTGGCCATTCTCATATCAATAAAAGAAAAGCTCTCACTCATCGGAGAAGAGATCGGAAGCGAAATCAATAGTGAAGGAGATATCTCTTTCGCCCCCTTCCCCCATCAACTACCCGATGGACAGAGCAAGCCAAGCGGATATCTCTTTCTTCCGATTTTGTTACCACGGCTTCGAGAACTGCATAAATAGAACAGACCCATTTGTCGACTACGAAACGAAGCCCAAGAGAGGGAGAAGAACTTGAATTGAGATTGTTAGATTGGGTCATGGGGTTCAACAGGCCATGGATATCAAGGGTGTAGTGTTCATGAATAGAATCTGTATGAAGTGTCCGAGCTGTCAATTGACCACTTTCTCTCAATTCCAATTATACTAGTTAGGTTCTCTAATGCAAAATTTTTGGTAGGTTAGAAGACCATATAAATTAAATCACAAATTGTTTATGAACCCAGAATTGGTTGATTAGTGAGAGCAGTACAATCGAACATGTTCTACAAGAAACGTAAAAATGACGAGTTTACAGAATAATAATAAATCTAGGATGACTGACCTCTCAACAGCAAGTGCCCTGCAGCTTCTAAAAAGTCGTACCAGGGTAGCAATCGCTGCATAATTAAATATGCTTCGAAGCATTCACCATCAAAATCATAATGGAAGCCAGTTTTCAGCTTGATTGTGGTCCAAATAATACTCAACAATCCAAAATTCCTCCTTAAAGAAGGGACCAGATCAGAGCAAGGAGCTGAACCACTTCTTTACGGGTAATCATTATACTGTCTCCATTAGTGTCCCATGGCGAGGACCTAAAATATGGGAGATATGATGATGGTCATGTCCCTCTGCTTTCAACCATAAACGATCTCTGCATCAAATTCTTGCGGAACAAAATGCCCCTCTTCTCTCATCATCTCAAACAATCCTTCCAACATTGTATATATCTCGTCTTTACGATCATATGATGTGTCACTTGCAATAAAAACCTTTAACCCTCCGCTAGTTTCAATCCAGCTACTGCCTGGGATCTTTTTCAGTCCAATGCGGTTCATTTTTTCCCTCACCTTATTTGCTTCTTCCCATCTCCCAGCCTGGGAATATAAATTAGCCATGATTATGTAGTTCCCAGTATTTTCAGGTTCAATTTCAAACAAATGATCACAAACAAATTTACCCAGTTCAACATCACCAGAAACAGAAGCACCACTAAGCAATGGACCCCAAACTTTACCAGTAGGTTTAACTGGCATTCTGGAAATCAAATCCACTGCCTCAGAGAGCCTCCCTACCCGGCTGAGAGCACCTACCATGCAAGCGTAATGCTCTACTGTGGGCTCCATACCATATTTCAGGAACATTGTATTAAAGATCTTCCAAGCTTCATCCACCACACCAGTATGAGCAAGTGCAGTCAGAACAGCAGTAAAGGTGACGGGGTCTGGCTGAATCTGATGACTTAGCATGTCATCAAAAAGATTAGTAGCTGCATTAGAATCCCCATGGGCAGCATAAGCAGAGATGATTGCCGTCCAAATGATCAGGCTTCTGCTTTTGGATTGATTAAAAACTCCCTGTGCACCACGAAGAAATCCCGACTTTGCATACGTATCAATAATTGCAGTTGCAACATAGATATTCTGATCAAAATGATTTCTAAGAGCATAACAATGCATTTCTTTCCCTCCTCTCAAATTTGAAAAATATGACAATGATGGAAGAATGCTAGATATTGTCACCACATTCGGTCTAAAACCAGAAGTCTGCATTTCCCTTACTAAATCCAAAACCCCGCCGTGCCTGTTGTTCTGAACCAGACCTGAAATCACAGCATTCCAGGTACTTAATCCGGGACTTTTGATCTTTAGAAAAATATTTATAGCGTCCTCAACAAAACCATGAAGCATGAAACCAGAAACCATGGCACTATAGGTGACCTCATCCTTTTCTCTCATTTCCTCAAATAATTGCCTCGCATAGTCCAAACTACCACATTTTGCATACAGTCCAATCAATGCATTACAAACTACCATATCCATGTCTACTTGAGCCTCAACAACAAAGCGATGAACTTCCATCCCGAAAACAAGATCCTGTGACTGCCCACATGCTTGCAGAACGCTAACCACAGTCACTCCATCAGGTCGCTCTGAGGAATTCAACATCTTCCTATACATTTCTTTACACTCCTCGTGGAATCCACTCTGAGAATACCCCGCAATCATGGCATTCCACGACACTACATCTCTCTCCTGCATCCTATCAAACACAGCTCTCGCCATTGCCACATCATTGCATTTTGAATAGTAAGTCATCAAGGCATTCTGCACGAAAACGTCCACGTCAAAAATGCATCGGAGAACAAATCCATGAATCTCTCTAGCAGAATACCTGGACAAACAAAACGAACAAGACGACAATGCCTTCAAGACGCAGGTGATTGTGTAGTGGTCAGGCCTCGGAGAATCATAGGAGGCCAGAGAGGAAGAGAAAAGCTGCAGAACCTGGGAGTGCATGTTGTTGAGGGAGTAGGAGATGAGCATGGCATTATAAGAGAAGGTGTTCCTTTTGGGAATTCTGTCGAACATGTGGCGGGCCTCAGTGAGGAGTCCAGTTTTACCATAGAAACCGATGAGCTTGGAACCAAGGAAATTGTCGGGCCTAACAGAGAAGACGACTATGCGAGCGTGAAGCTGCTTGGCCAGTCGATGGAGCCGTTGGTCGGAGAAGTGCTGGAGGAGGTGGCCGTAGGCGCCGCAGTCTAGTTCATTTTGGCTCGCTTTCAGGCTAAGCAGCGCTCGTTGGATTTGGCCGCTAGTGGCCTTCATCAGGTCCGTTGATTGATGGGGATCAAACTGCAAAAATGAAAAAACGAAATTAGTTACAAAACTCATACGACGACGTTTTGTAGCAGAAAAACAGCGACGCAGATTCGTTTGAAGTTTTGATCATATCTAAAATTATATAAATCTAAATAAACAAATCGAACCAAAATTTAATCCAAGTCAGGATCTGAACAATTAAATTGGATAAGATTTTTATGTCAAAACTTAATTTAATCGGATTGGACAGAATTTTGTCAGACCACCTTATCTGGTCACCAATTCTGATTTTTAATGCCAAATTTTCAAGATTCCACTAATTAACAATTTCAACTAAAATATATCAAAAAAATTACTGAAAAGGTATAAATTCACTAGGCAATAAAGAAGCTACATGCTCTTTTCTTATTTGCCCATTTCAATGGAACAACAAAAGCTCTCCCCAGAAAATTCTTTTATTGAATCATGATGTTCAGTAACAATGAACCTGAATACAGAACAATGAAACTGTATATTACAGATAAAAAGCAACATATGATCCCAATATATTGCAACTCCTCTTATGCATAATGTCATTTGTCAGCGCTGCTCGGGAAAGAATGATGAGGTTAAATTTCTCAGCTTTTGCTTCAAAACAATTGAATCCATCTTCTCTACTTGTGCTGTTGCCTTAAAAACGGTTTGAAAGTCAATAACACTCCAATGACTATGACCACATTCAGGATGAAGAAAACCATATGGTCACCTGCATTTACAGAAACACAGTAGCTGTTAAGTTTCTACATCTCAACAAATGTAAAGTTCATTATCCAGTTGCCAATGTTATTATTCTTATTCTCCTTCAATCTTAAGCAATCACAACATGAGTACGGTGGAGGCTCCACAAGTGTCCTAATAATTCATTTCTGTACATTGCAAATATAGGAATAGGTTTGGCAGAAAAGAAACTAAGAAACAGGACATGATAAAAAGAATACAAGTAAAACTGAAATAATATCGACGAGTGAAGGTGAAATTTTGTGACTTCACATACATTATTGAAAAGGCTGAGTTTGCCTTTGAGGAAAAAAATAGAAGTGAAGATAGAGTTTCCAGGCATAAATACAAGTCACAGTGGATTTCAAAAGTAATGAACTTTTGACCATGAATAAACACAAGAAGAAACTAGATTGGTTGTCCAGCATATACCAGAATGTTAGGACATGCCCAAGTCTGGGTCCTAAATATCCCACATCGGTTGTCAAAAGCAAGTTAGACTTGCATATAACGAAAGCCCGCACATCTTAATACCGAACAAGCAGTTTTCCAGTGGCCCAATCTGGCCCTGGAAAATATTACTTGGGCTGGCTTGTGCGGGCTGAGTGTGTCGTGGCCGAATTATAACAAAGATCATGCATCAGAGGTTCTTTAACTCCAAGAAAACACAAGGTACGCACATATTTTAATCACTAGTGATAAACAATATATCATAAAACTCAGAATGATAAAAAGCAGCTAATTCAAAAAGGAAGCTGCTGGTTTTCTGCTCCTTTAGACCCTAAATAGAATCAACTAGAATTGTCATAAGAGACACTTTCAATAGTGTTAACCTTCTGAAAGGAAGTGCACATATATGAACAATCTGTGAATAAATTTGCAACTCTGCCAACAAAATCCTCTATGGTAGAACTTGTGAGGCATTGATTGCAAATTTAATTCAACATTTTCTTGATCCAAAAGCTTAACCAAGTATATTCTCAAACAATCATCAACAACCAAGTCAAAAAAAACTTGTACAAACATATAGATAAATAAAGAGAATACATACATACAGACATTACCAAAGAACTATTCAACTTCATCTCACCAAGTATATTCTCAACAATAAAATCATAGAATAAAGTTCACTACCTGAGGGCTAGTCTTTTGAAGGTAATTTTCATATTTGAAATTAGATATATCATTTTTTTAATTATTTGCTCAAATCATAAGAGCTAAAGCACTTCAACCATAATGGGAAATAATACAAGCTAACTGTGTAGGGCTGTGAACTCTTGAAACTAAGATGACAACACAAAAATAGCCACAAATTTGAGGGAAAAAAAAAGTGGAGAGGAAAAAAATGATGTTTTTTGAATCTTAGTCCATTTTTGGAAATTGTCAGTACCTTACTAACTTCTGATTTTTTTTTTAATCTTTGATGTGTTAATTTGGCATCTTACACCTCCAACTAGTAGGAGTAGTACAAAGACAATTAGTGTGATTCTTGAGCTTGTAGCTTAGAATCCTTTGGAAATGCGCTAGTTCCAGTTCCAACGAAAATAAACACAGTTGGAAAGCCTGCATAAGAATACTTTATCCCTTAAAACCCATCTTCAGTACTCAAAGCAAACACAGTGCAAAATGGCACCGGGTGTAACTTGGACCTCAACACATTTGTAGCATCCAAATAATTAAGTTTCTTAGCATTGCATGCTGCAAGGAAACAAGAACGATTTGTCCAACTGTTTTTCTAAGATTCAAACTACATTTTATAACATATAGTTTTTCCATACAGATGCCTACCAGCCACAGACTTCACAGATTGGCCCATCTAACAAACCATACTCGCTTATTCCAAATAAATTTAACCTTTGGAATGGAATTCCCAGTCCAGGTCTCACATAGACAAATACAGTCCTAACATTATAGTGTTGGCCCCAATCAGCACAAGATCAACAACATGAGTCAATCATAAAAACAATTTATTGCTTTTTTGTGCTATTGTAGTCATCTTTACTTTTAAAACGAGTCACTTTTCCCTTTACCCTACTACTATAAATTCATCCTACAGATTGATCAAATGATAACAGACAACTCTAGAAAAACCAAACATTAGAATATTTTTCTCCATTTATAGTCGAGCCTATGTACACGTGGAATAAAAAATGTAGGTGAAAATCCTACCTGGAAGAAAGGCAGCATCTCGACGCTTTTGTGCCCAAGAAAATCTGCAAAGCCGAGAGTCATAATTGCCGATAGATGATATGATTACATTATACTGAAATATTTTGCCAGAACATAAATTATGTCCATATTAAGATCATGCAAGAGCGCCTTAGCTTCCACTATTAGTAAGTTCAAACAAGAACGAAATCGTTCTCAATCACCCATATCAAAAATGATCCTCAATATTTTTATCGAGCCCAGAAGCCATGCACAGCCTGACCCTTTCTCATTGAAAATTAATAGTAGATCCATGAAAGTTCTACAAAAATCACTAAAACATCTTTCCCTGATAATCATCCATTGATATATATATTAATAAAGATTGGCTTAGGAGCACCACTAGTTCAAGTGGTCAAGCTCTCACCACCCACATACGGGCAGGTTTTCAAATCAACATTACCATTGAACAGCAAAAAAGAAGAAGATAAACCCTAAAAGTAAAGGTGGTGATCTAGGATATGATCAGCAGAGCATCACTTGGGAACACTACCCACCGAACATTTCCTGAATAAATTCTATCCATCCTCAGACATCCCATTATGTATCACAAGCACCTCAATCCTATGCAAAAGATCATAAATGCTGAATTGCTTCCTACAAAATCTATATGACCATAAAATCAAGTGCCATATAAGCCAGGTGTTTTTCTCTCTTATTTCATACCTACTTTAGTGGATGCCTAGTAGGCAATCATGATTTTCACACTCAGGCCTTTTACAATCCACAAAACACATTACTCTGGCAAAGCCAAAATTACTAATCTTAGCCATGAAAGAGTTATCATTCCCGGATACAAGAAGGATGCTATCAACCTTCATATTTCAGAAAGCAGTGACATATTTCAGTCTCCATGGATGTCCTTCTGAGAGCATTTAAGTTCATTTCCAAGAACAATGCCTAAACTTCGACGCACTCATTGCTATACAATTGCAGTATTCCTACAAATGTAACATGTCAATTTTCCACTCCCATTTTTTGGTTCCCTCCATTGAAATATCACCACAACAAAGGAAGAGGTAGAAAAGCCTCTGTTGTAGAGAACAAAGTTAGAAATCCTCCAACCATTAACATCGTATGTGGAAATTAAATGCCATATTAACGAGAATTGGCTACTGTTCATATCAGTATAATTGTACTACGGAGTTTCGATTAATCATAACCCTAGCACTCATTTGATTAATGCCTACTGTGATATATTCAATTCAAACCATCTTAAATGAAGAAAATAATATGGTATCAAGAAGATACTTACATGGCGCCTCCCCCGGCTGGACCAGCTGCTTTGAACAAAGACATTGCAGTCATAGCAATGCCATTGGCAGCTCCTCTTTGGTGTTGCTCCTGGCATTCCATGTTCGATTAAATTAGTTAAGAATTACTTAAATGAAGAATAATGAGTTCACTACCCACAGAGGGGAAAGAAACGAAAGGAAAGAAGTAAAAAGGGAAATCATGCACAGTGGACGAAGAAAAAAAAATACCACGGCGTTGTTTTGCAGAATGAACATTCCAGTTATTATAGACACCTAGTTATGGAAAAATACAATAATCAGGAGAAATTATAATACAGAAAACATGCTTTGAAGACTATGGTTTATAAAATATGGCACGTGAATGAATTTACGATGGTTAAAATATCAACTAACTTGTACTTCTGTCTAAGGAACATAAATCCCAGAAGACTGATAAATACTTATTCGTAGAACATTCCTGCCCACAGATCCAGATTTTAAAAACTACTTTAAAGTGATATGAACTTACTGACAAAACATTCTTAATTGCAGATGCACAATTTAACAGCACGGCAAGGCTGAACCCCGACAACATGGCTAAAAGCGGGTAACTAGTCAGCAATGGGATGGATAAAATCTGCATAAAGAGAAGTCAACAATCAAACAGAACAATTATATATATATATAGATAGGTGGAATAAAAAAAAAACATTGAAATATCAATAGTTGAATTTTACCCCTGCTATGCGAGATACCATTACTGGGCCCAGAATCCTCTCCGCGTAGGGATATAGCAAAAGTTGAGAGACAAGAAGGCTGAAACCTAATAGTTGAATGATTGTTCAGTGGCTCTAGCATATTTAGCTAGTGATAAGTGAATAATTGCAAAAGAGCAGCACTTGAATAATTCACTCTCAGAAAAAATTATAACTGAAACTATACTTTTGGTAAAAATCAAATTCAATTTTCTTAAATGAGTTGCGAAAATGGAGATGATTATTTCAACTGACTTAAATAATATAACATGTAAGATTGCCTAAATCCTATAAGAAACTGAGTTAGGGGATTCTTCATGGCGTGAATTATGTTAATAGGTTCATTCATTTGAACAATAATTGACGTTGTTTAAGCAAAGAAAAAGAAAAAATGCTCATCTCTAGAGAATAATAAACCAATGAAAAAACAATTAACCAATTTAGAAGAAAGGACAGGCCTAATAAAAGTTTTATTTAAACAACAAGCATAACCTGTCTATCCTAAGAATGAAGACTGGAGATATGAATAAGAACATAATGTAAAGATTTATCTTATATAAATCAGACTTTTTAAGATCTTAACCAGCATTCAGTACAGGAAAAAAAAAAGTTTCCCCACTTATTAGAAAAGCCCAGGATTACCAAATATAAGCATATTCCTTTGCTGATGGGAGAAGTGAAGCCGCACTAGACCAACTTTTTTTTTTTGTGCGTCCAAGGTAAACCAACTGATGTTTAGTAATTCATAAGGTGTCCTTAAGATGGAACAAATACTTTAAACAAAAATCAATTATAAAACTGTTGGGAATTTGGACTGGGGGCACCCCTTTCCATGGGCCTAATATTGGGCTTACAAGGCAAGTGGATGGGTGCCCATTCTTTCTCAAAAGCCATGGATCAAGAGTTGGGTCCAAAATCTTGCCTTATAAGCCACTCACTCTCTCTTGTTTTTTCCGATGTGGGACTTTTGTGTTCGTGTTCCAACAAAAACCAATACACAGCATGATTACAATCATTAGGTATCTATGTAACAGTGTAAGAATCTAATTTGAACCTGATATTGCAAGGACTTCTCCGACTTCTCCAGTCGAATAGCTCAAACCCCCAAACTCCTTGGGACTCTCAGCCCATAGTGAAAATATCTGAACAAAAATACATAAATTTGATTGCCTTATAAAATGCCAATTAGATTAGTGTAAATTAGAGACCCGATTTAATCACTACCGTCTAAAATAAAATCAAGTTGCTTTTGTTTATCATATCAATTCAAATTAACTTATTCAAAGCAAAGGAAACTCAGCTGATGACTTCATGATCAAACAAAAAATATAGTTATCACATTTACACACAAGACTCAATAAATCCAACTTTCCATTGAGCTTGTTGCTTGACCAGGACAACAAATCTGGGAAAAGAGTGAACCACTCATGTATTAGAATGATTTTCAAATCACTAGTTCGTACAGCTCAAACTACAAAATTGATATTTGATTTGGCAGCTATTGATGCAAATATTAGCTCATAAAGGTATTCCCTTAAAATTGATATTTGATTTGGCAGCTATTGATGCAAATATTAGCTCATTAAGGTATTCCCTTTCTTTAACAAGAAAGCAGAAAGCACTGGCCATGATTTCAAAAGCTCCATTTTTTCTCCAAGTACATAATAATTATAAGAGTAATAACTAATTCATTTAGTGAAAAATATTGAATCGCCTTAGTTTCATCTATTAGAATATATACAGGGACTAATACATTACATGCGTAACAGTCACATAATATATGTAATGTAGGACAACTACGCCATGAATTTGGAGAAATTGTGAAAATATCTTCACTCATTAAATTCTTAATCTTACAAGAGGGATCTATTTCATTAGTATCCCCTCTCGATTGTCGATTTAGTATGTTCTCCAACCTGGTTGTCTTCAGCAATAGTAACTTGTTAAAAGGAAAGTGCTCAGCTGTTATGACTTTGGAGACAGAATTAACTAAGCCTGTGATCATCACAAAGAAAATGGCGACGATTTTTTTTTATAGGAAATGTACACTAAAACATAATTATTGCACACAGAAAAACATAAACGAAAGGATTCAAAATTAATCTACTCAAAACATAATCCAAATAAAATAACATGCAAAATATAAACCAAAGAACTCAAATTTAAATACGGAATGTACCTCTGAATAAGCCATATCATGAAGCGAGAAAACACAATAAACAATGATAGATGACATCAGCGGCCAATTTCTTATGAGACTCCCTTTGGACATTGATTCATTATTTTCAACTGCATCATCTTTCTCATTTGCATTACTCCAATGTGATGAAGTTTCCAGATCAGCACATAAGTCATCAGGAGACAACTTGCTTTCATTGTGCATGTGCAATGTTTCCTGGAATGATTGAATATTTTGGGCACCAAAAATTTCATTAAATAACCAAAGAAAACATTATACACATGCTTAGAGTTCCTTTTGAACTTACTAAAGTATAAAAAATTTAACAATCTCCAAAAAAAAAAAAAAAAGTGTGCTAAGAGAAGTTTGTAAATGCGTAGATTAATTATCAAAAGAAATTCAATAAAACTAATAGGTAATCATTAAAGGATAACCCAGTAACAGAGGCCGAAGAAACGTAAAATCGGATGGGGGCTTGTATTGCACTACAGGAAGTAGTTCCTGTTTAGCTCTTGGATGGTGTTGATAAAAAATTTGAATTATTGTGGGACCACATAAAGTCAAAAGTTTTAAACCAATCATTTAAATACTACAGAGTCCTGTACAGCTTTGCACTACAGGCAACATTGATCCCTTAAAATCTAAGTGAACAATGATTTAATGCATGGAAAAATATCAAGCATTGAGTTTCCTTGCCATATTTCCTTACAGGAATACTAAATCTAATTGGATAATGTTGTTAGTTTGAGAAAAGAATACTGATCCAAAAATCACTCGTATGCTCTAAGCAGCTAAATCCGATTTAAAATAGATGTGATTTCCTTTCCCGTGGATATTTGGCAACAGTCAGGTACCAATCTAAATTTCCATGGGTAAGCCGGCTCGAGACAAAACATGTTTAAAATGAAATATTAGACATCAAACTCTGTTGGTAACAGTTACTACCACAAAGAACTTGCAGCAAACTGATGAGAATGTTGACTGCGTAATCAAAGTCATTCGAAAGCGTAAGAAGAATTGCATAATTCCCAGAGCAAGTAAAATATATACCGGCAGCCAACAGGAAGCAATGGTTACTCCCACCGCAAAAAGCGAGATGCACAAACACGGTAAAAAGTATGGAAATCTGCATCAAGTTCAAGATTTGGAAACCATCATAATTTTAGTGCTAACAGAAAATACAAATGTATGCTGCTCAAGCCACAAAACAAACCAAACTTAACCAGTAAAAGACAGCCTACCTCCCAAACAAAGATTCTTTAGAGAATATACTTGGATATTTATCAGCTGGCTGAGATACCAAATCATCCAAAAATGTTAGAAAATAATACTTAAAAGACAAGAAAAAATAAATAAAGAAATAGAGAGAGACTCAAATGATATCTGTAAACTATATGAAAAGAAAAACCTCTGAATGTGAATGCATTAACAAAAGTGTTTAGATTCAAGTTTGAAAATTATAAAATTTACAAGAAAGTTGCAAACAAACCCATCTTTAACCTTTGATTACTGCTTGAAGCGAAAAAGTCATACATTTATCCAACCACGGAGTTAATCCTACATGAGTAGCTACCATAATTTCTTTATATTTTACATATGCGACTAGGTCATTGTTCTACCTCAAGTTTTACCAAGGATTTGCTCCTCCGTGTTTGAGATATCTATGCCATTATGTATTGTAGTTTACTGAAGTACATATCAAAAAGAAAACTGATAAAGCACCACTGGTTTATTCAAGGAAGCCTAAAGGGTAGTTTGGGGGTATTTTGAGGGCAGTCTTGTAATCTGTGTGCTTGGGGGTCAAATAGGGTTCCTGGTGTTCTCTTTTGTGTGTTGATTTTTGTGTGTCTTGCTGTATTTTGGAGGTGCAGCCCCTCGTGTTGGCTTGCTGGACTGTTGCGGTTCTATCAAAAACCCTAGAACTCATCAAACTAACAAAATGTACAAGAAAAAAACCCATCAAGGAATATCCTATTGGAATGTAAGGAATGTAACTGTACAAGGGTATCCTGGTATTTTCCTGATTAATGTACATTCTGTTATAATGAGAAAATTAGGTCTTCTCTTGTTTAAGAGAAAAGAACCTCCAAAATCTAGGGCTGAATTCTCTGTTTCAATATGGTATCGGAGGGATTGCGCAGCCCTCGCGACTGACGCGAGCTTCTGGCTTCCGCTGCGGTTCTTCCGAGCGCGCGAGCTTCTTTTCTGGTTCCTCGCGCGCGCTTCTGCTTCTTCCGAGCGCGAGCTTCTTCCGCTTCTGGCTTCCGCGCGCCAGCTCCTTCTCGTTCTTTTGCGCGCAAGCTTCTGGTCCTTCCCGCGCGCGCCCCTGGTTCCTTCCGCGCGCGCCTCTGGTTCTGCGCGCAAGTTTCGTTTTTCTGCGCGCAAGCTTCTGGTCCTTCCCGCGCGCGCGCCTCTGGTTCTCTGGTTCTTCCGCGCGTCTAGCGCGAGCTTCTGGTCTTCCCGCAATTTCCAGCGCTTCTGGTCCTTGACGAGCGCAAGTTTCTGGCTCTTTCGCGCGCTCCCTGGTTCTTCCAGCTTGTGAAATTTTTCAATTGACCTTGTAAGTCTGTGGTTCTGCTTCTGTCTGTGGTTCTGCTTCTGAAACTTTAATATGTCTGTTACTACTACCGGTGAAGCCTCTGGTGTCAGCTCCAAATCATCTTCTGGTCATTCTTTTGATAATCCTACTTTACAGATCAGTCCTGTCAAACTTGACGGCACAAATTACTTGACATGGTCGAAATCTTGTATGCTTTTTATCAAAGCTAGACGTTTATATTCTTATATCGATGGGAAACATAAGCGACCAGCCTTCACTGATCCTGGGTTTGATGAATGGGATGCTACCAATTCTCTTGTTCTCTCATGGCTTAACTATTCAATGATACCTAGTATTTCTAAGGGATACTTGTTGTTTGATGAGGCATGGAAAGTGTGGAGTGCTGCTGCCCAAACATATGCTAAGCTTGGTAATGATTCTCAGGTATACAATATTCGTAAACAGCTTCATCAGTTCAAACAAGGTTCTTTCTCCATCACTGAGGTTTTTACTGAAATGAGCAGTTTGTGGCAAGAGTTGGATTTTTATCAGGATTTTACAGCTGAGTGTCCTGCTGATGCGGCCAAGTTTCATCAAATGGTTGACAGGGAGAGAGTATTTGATTTATTGGCTGCTTTGAATGAAGAGTATGATCCTATCAGGGTTCAAGTCTTGGGAAAAACACCGTTTCCCTCATTGAGGGAGGCATACTCCCACATTCAACAAGAAGAGAGTCGTCGTGATGTTATGCTTTCATCTGCTTCTGTTGAACGCTCTGCATTGCTGGTCCATCCTCGAACTATTGATCCCAAGCCTCTCTTGCCACTTCCTGTCACTAGTGTGCCTCATCCCAAAGATCATCTACATTGTGATCATTGTGGGCGTCCCCGGCACACTCGAGAATCTTGCTGGAAACTTCATGGTCGTCCTACCCGTGGGAGAGGTGGTCGACGCCCAGGCCCTTCTAGGCCTTGGGCCAATGTTGCTGATTGTTCTGAGGGCAGTTACCCTAGTTCTACTTTATCTTCTACCGAGGTACAATCTTTGAAGACTCTTATGTCCCGGCTTCAGCATACTTCATCCAGTGATGGTAGTGCTTCCACTGCCGCAGCTTCTCACCATGCCACTTCCCAGTTGGACAACCCAGGTAATTCTGCCAGTCATACTGTTCCTAGCCCTTGGATTATTGATTCTGGGGCTTCGGATCATATGACTGGTATCTCTAGCAAATTTGTCACCTATTGTCCTTCTTCCGGTAAGGATAAGGTTCGAATAGCTGATGGTTCTTTTTCTTCCATCTCCGGTCATGGTTCTATAGTTTGTACTCCTACTCTACAGCTAAATTCTACTCTTCATGTGCCTAGTTTTCCTAGTAATCTTATTTCCATTAGTACTATTACTAAAGATCTGAATTGCAAAGTCACTTTCTTTCCTTCCTATTGTGTCTTTCAGGAGCTGAAAACAGGGAAAACGATTGGCTATGGTAGAGTTCGGGACGGGTTGTATTATTTGGCTGAGCCACCATCAGTTTTTGCCCCAGTGTTTGGTCCTTTAGGCCTTGTTGCTGCAGCTGCCCCTTCTTCTGCAGCCTCTATTATGCTTCTGCATCGGCGTTTGGGTCATCCATCTTTTGTTGTTTTGAAGAGAATGTACCCAAGTTTATTTTCTAATGTTGTTCTTGATACGCTAGTGTGTGATGCTTGTGAGTTTGCCAAGCACACCCGAACTTCTTATCCTTCAGTGGATAGTAAGAGTACTGAACCTTTTATGATTATACACTCTGATGTTTGGGGACCTAGTGAAGTTATGTCTTTGAATGGTTATCGTTGGTTTGTAACTTTTATTGATTGTTATAGTCGCACTACTTGGGTGTATTTGCTCCAGTCTAAAAGTGATGTGTTTGTATGTTTTAAGCGGTTTCACAAACTAGTGTCTACACAATTCTTAGCTAAGGTCAAGATCTTGCGTAGTGATAATGGTGGTGAATATGTGAATGGTGGCTTTAGTTCCTATCTGACAGATCATGGAATTGTTCATCAAACAAGTTGTGTGTATACTCCAGCACAAAATGGTGTTGCTGAACGAAAGAACCGGCATCTTTTGGAAGTTACTCGTGCCGTGCTGTTCACCATGAATGTTCCTAAATCCTATTGGGGTGATGCAGTTCTTGTTGCTGCCTATCTTATCAACCGGATGCCTTTACGGACCTTATCCTTCAAGGCCCCTTTAGATTTGCTTCAAGGCACAAGTCTACATCGTGTTCCTCCCAAGACCTTTGGCTGTGTGTGTTTTGTCCATGAACATCGTCCCAATCTGCGGAAGCTGGAGCCTCGGTCTATCAAATGTATATTCATTGGTTACTCTGCGACGCAAAAGTGGTATAAATGCTACCATCCTCCCACACGAAAGGTTTTTGTTTGTATGGATGTTACCTTTCGTGACTGGGAGCCCTATTTTTCAGCACCTCTTTCTTCAGAAATGTCTCTTAGGGGTAAGCCTTCAGCTCAGTTTAACTCCATTTTGAGTTTGTCGCCTGACTTCCACATAGCTGGTACACCACTTTGCTCTGCGATTCCTGTCAGTGAATTGGAAAAACCAGCCAGTGATGATGACCCTTCTAGTGATGATCATCCAGTATATCAGACTCTTATGCGCCTGCAAAAGGATGATTTGTTACAATATTCTCGGAAGAAGCCTTCTATCTTGCCACCCGCTCTACTTACTCTACCTAGCCATTCGATACACCCTGAGTCAGCTTCCACCACTACACTTGCTACTGGTAACATATCCTCTCCTTCAGTCTCTGATTCCCCTAATCTCCCCATTGCTCTTAGAAAGGGTGTAAGGTCTTGTACAATGCACCCTATTTCTAACTTTGTTTCCTATGATAGATTATCTTCTCCATATCGAGCCTTTGTCTCGTCTGTTTCTATGACTTCTGTTCCGCAGAATTGGCGGGATGCCTTGGCTGATAATCAATGGAAGCTGGCCATGACCGAAGAAATGCAAGCTTTAAAGAAAAATGGAACATGGGAATTGACTACCCTTCCTCCAGGGAAACAATTGGTGGGCTGTAAATGGGTGTATACCATCAAATACAAGGCTGATGGTTCTATTGAGCGCTTTAAGGCTCGGTTAGTGGCGAAAGGCTTTACTCAGACTTATGGCATTGATTATGCTGAAACTTTTGCTCCTGTTGCCAAAATGAATTCTATTCGAGTCATTCTTTCTTGTGCTGCAAATCTGGGCTGGAATCTGAGTCAGCTTGATGTTAAAAATGCGTTTCTTCATGGCCTTCTTCGTGAAGAGGTGTATATGGCTATTCCTCCAGGCTTTGAGTGTGTAAAGACTGCAGGTAAAGTTTGTAAATTGAAGAAGGCTCTTTATGGCCTCAAACAATCTCCCCGGGCTTGGTTTGAGAGATTCCGCCAGGTTCTATGTCTTGCTGGATATATTCAGAGTGAGAGAGAACACACTTTATTCACCAAATGGGTGGATGGGAAAATTACTATTCTGATTGTATATGTGGATGACATCATTCTTACTGGGAACAATCCTGTGGAAGAACTCAAGATCAAGAAAGTCCTGGCCACGGAGTTTGAAATTAAAGACTTGGGGCCTCTTCGATACTTCTTAGGTGTTGAAGTTGCTAGATCACATGCAGGGATCTTCATCTCTCAAAGAAAATATGTTCTAGATCTCTTACGGGAGACAGGTATGCTGGGTTGTAAGCCTAGTGATACTCCTATTGAAGTTAATCATCGTCTTGGCCGTCAGGTGGGCAAGGAAGTTGATAAGGAGCGGTATCAAAGGCTTGTGGGTAAATTGATATATTTATCCTATACTCGTCCTGATATTGCATATGCTGTTGGTATTGTCTGTCGCTTTATGCATTCTCCTCAAGAACCTCATATGGAAGCTGCCTATCGAATTCTTCGTTATTTGAAAGCAGCTCCTGGTAAAGGCTTATTGTTTTCTAAAAATGGTCATCTAAATATTGAAGCCTATACTGACGCAGACTGGGCTGGTTGTCCAATTGATCGCCGATCCACTTCTGGTTATTGTTTCTTCATTGGTGGTAATTTAGTTTCCTGGAGGAGTAAGAAACAGGGTGTTGTGGCTCGGTCTAGTGCTGAGGCTGAGTATCGGTCTATGGCCCATGGTGTGGAGGAACTTCTATGGCTTCAGAAGCTAATGTGTGACCTTGGTTCTACTTATGATCAACCTCTTCGTCTCTACTGTGACAACAAGGCTGCTATAAGCATTGCCAACAACCCAGTTCTTCATGACAGAACTAAGCACATCGAACTGGATCGCAGCTTTATTGAAGAAAAGATTCGATCTGGACAGCTTTGTATTCCTTTTGTGCCATCTAGCGACCAATTAGCTGACATTTTCACTAAAGGGCTAGATGCAAAGACGTTTCATTCTATTCTTGGCAAGATGGGCATGATGGATATTCATGCTCCATCTTGAGAGGGGGTATTGGAATGTAAGGAATGTAACTGTACAAGGGTATCCTGGTATTTTCCTGATTAATGTACATTCTGTTATAATGAGAAAATTAGGTCTTCTCTTGTTTAAGAGAAAAGAACCTCCAAAATCTAGGGCTGAATTCTCTGTTTCAATATATCCAACATTAACTTGTGAAGCAACATAGAATGCCCACAAACATGGTTATTTTAGTGTCTAAGATTGTAAAAGAACTCACCAACAGAACTCCTCAAAATACTGATCAGCTAGTAGAAACTAAATCAAGTCTTCATGACACGAACAATTTAAATAAAGATCTCTAAGGTAGATGTCATCTGAAATTTTCAAATAAAGATATCTAAGGTAAATGTCATCCGGAATTTTTGTCCTATCTTGAAGACCTGAAAGCAGGCTAGTCGAGTGTGTGCGTAGATAAAGGCAAGAACAAAGAATTTTGCAGTTACAACCAGCCCTTTACTATGTCAAACCATGTTACTGGGAATTTTTTTTAATAATAGTCAATGTTTCATTAATAAAGCAATTAAAAGATTTGAGATAATATTCAAAATTGTTACAACAAACTATTTATGGTGTGCATCTGCAACACAACGTGTTTGACACCTCCCCAATTAGTATGTCGTGCATTCGACTTGTGTGGCTGCAGTTGGAATGTTATCAAATTGTTTTCATCAAGGTCAATGGAAGAATAGATTATGCCTTTTCTATTAAAATTTGTTGGATGTTTTAACATATCAAAGCAATGGCACGGAAATTTGACACAATATAAGAAAATTTTCTGGCCACGTTCAAGTGCTAAGATGAGGAAGTTGTCTTTGTATATTCCCAGCTTATGATGCCAAAAATATGATTACCTGGGCCAAGAACCCTCCTAGAGCCGGACCAATGATCAGGCCTATACCCCATGATGTACTGACCTGAAAATGAATTCAGAATACTCAATTCTGATGCTGCAGAAGAATTTAAAGAGCTTTCAGATATAAGTAACCTTACCGTTGAGAGTCCTAAAGCTTGATGTTCTTCACGGAAAATTTCAACTGCATAAGCCTGGTCATGGAAGAAGTAATATTCTCTTTCATATGTTAATTCAAATGAAGCAAAAGAAAGCACAAGAAACAAGAATATTAAATACTGTGCATATTTGCAGCCAAATCCTCAAAGATGATGATGTTGATCACATTTGTTACAAAATAGTACCTTTATTGGACCCAGTAATCCATTAAAACTCCCAAGAAGAAGCCTTGTAGCAATAGCCATCCAATAGTTAAGACTAAGGCCAAAGAGAGTGTTGAAAATAGCCCTGACGCCAATCAATGATTCAGATAATTAAGAAAAACTATAAATGGCATCCAAACTTGATTTCAGAAGTAGTAATATAAAATCCTTAGGAAGTAGTGACTCACACTGCGATAGTTCCCATAATTATAACAGGTTTACGACCATAGCGATCTGCTACGACACCCCAAAGGACAGATGTCAATGCTCTGCCAAACATAAATGATGATCCTTCAAGATAAGAAGGAATTTATTAGCACCTAGGATCACTGCTTGAGCAATTTTTAAGGTTGATTGAAAAGAAAATTATATGCCATTAAATATGAGTATTATGTAGAAAAAATAAGCTTACCCACATATCCGGCATAGTAACCTATATCTTCCTCTCTTTTTGCGATTTGGAAATCTCTTATCTGTAAGTATAAATTATTGAAAAGAATATGAAATGCATAATTTAAAGGTATTATACAAGTACATCGAATGAAATTCTTTATTGTAACTAGGTATCAGATCAAGGTTTGATACTTTCTGTGCACAGAAAAGACTGTAGGCCAAAGAATAAACAATCAGGCTTGAAAAATATGTCTTTCTCTAACCGGTAACTAGGGCAAGAAAATGATCATCCAGCTAATCCAAAATTTTATATTGTTGATCTTGACCAAATTTATAAATGAATTTTAAAATTTTAGCCTTCTCCTTGTAACAATTTTAAAATTTTAAGAGGCCATTAGCTTATTCTCCTTGTAGTTCTTCTTCGCTCCTCCCTCGTGCTTTAAATTCTCTTTCCATTCAAAAAGAACAAAAATTATATATTTCTCACTTCTCAACTTTTACTACAATGTGATACATTTTACAAGAAAAGGCCATGACATCAACATAAATAAATTTTCATGTTGTAAGAAGGACAATAAAATTCATCAAAAAGAATACCACGCCCTTTGAAGGAAAATAAATGAAGCAGAAACCTAGAGCTATGTTTTGTAAACAGGAAAGAAAAAGATAATATTATGCTTATATTCTATAACTTTTTAATTACTATCGCACCCACAGTCCTTGGTGGGTTTTTTTTACAACATACGACTGATGAGCACGTCACTGTCTGAAATATTAATCAGAAAATATTATCTATTGACTTCCAAGATTTGCTAGTCACGAAAAGGTTTACTTAAAAGGGTCTAAGGTCTTGGATAATTTGAAGCCCAAGAGAAACCTAACAAAACCATAAAGAATCAAGTGACACGAATGAGGTTTAATCTATAGCCATTATACTACAAAGTCCCATAAGGCACTGAAATTTCAAATTCCTAGTAGAAAATCAAAGAAGAACGTATCGACAACCATAATTATTGTACTTTCTCCTGCTCATGCAGAGAGAAGAGACACTTTGAAGCAACAAAACAAGTGGTCGGCAGAATCCAAACTGTATAACTAATTGATATTCTTTTTCAATGCAACTATTTGATTCGAAAAAGTCTTATGTTCCAAATTGAGGATGCACATGAGGTTTATCTGAGAGCTCAACATATAGGCTAGATGTTTTAACCATGGAAATATCAAAATATAAAGGATGTAGTCAATTCCTCATTTGATCAAAGTACTGACCGAAGGATTCCATGAGAAAGCAATGAAAGTAACCTTCTATATAAATCCTACTGTGGACTAATGAAAGACATGAACAAAGTGAAAACCATATAAAACCAACCAATAGTTTATATTTATGTTTCTATCTATCATTAGCCTTAAAGAGGAAAACAAAAAATCATAGGACATCGGATACAAAGTGGTTAACCACAGTTCTTTCAGTGAATAATGGTTACTGTTTCAATTGTGTAAGGAAACTAATCGGAGGGAGCACACACTCCTAAACCCTAGGAAAGGATGTCATTATTAACTAAGCATAAAAAAAATAGGAGCAATTAGCGAAATTTGTAAAGAAAATATTATTTAGAAAAGATGATCACAATTAAGTTGCTTTGATTAAATTTGGCAAGTTAAATGAAAATATACCAAATTATACTGTTCATGACCTCTGTTCAAGGCATTACCTATTGGTATAAGAGAACTAAAAATGGAACCAAGAAAAAAGAAGGATAGGAAACCAGGACAGGGACACTAGTCATTATTGGGCTGTATTTGGCTTAGATAAGCACTGCTGGTCTATCAAGGAAGATGCTTCCCCATCCAACTCCCATTAGCTCCTTATGTAAACGTGATAATAAGTGCAATGTAACGGAGTATGCATTAAGAGCGTCTTTCAAAATTTTGAACCTGGTAGCAAAGTTCCACCTTATAAAATAAATATATAATAATAAATCACTCTTCAGAGTTTCACAAAGAGTGTTGTATCTCTATTGAAATTTGAAACCCACACTTCTCAGACTCTCAGCAATTCAGCATAAACAGCAAGCAACCAGTTTGTAGTTTAGCGTGGAAGTACATATTTAGTTCCAGCAACAAAGAATTCAACTCTTCAAATTTGAAGAGCCAATGTATCCAAAATTTAACCAACATTTTTAATCATGCTCACTGCTCAGCAACAAATGTAAGAAAAAAAGCACAAACTCTATTATATATGAAACTTGGCTTTCAATACATCTTGATCTTTAATATTCAGAGCAATGAGGCTGGTAAAAAGTCAGAAAATCAATGTACTTGTACTCACCATGAAATAAAGAAATGGGAAGAGAGATGATATTGGAAGAGCTGCAAAATTTCACAAAGTATATATACCAAAGTTAGTTTTCATGGAAATAATTACATGACAGGGCAATGTAAATTTGCTAGTCATACGAGCAGTCCAAAATCAGCAATTTTTTACGATCACAGAACAAATATATATACAATTTAAGATGAATCTCCGAAAATTGTATCAACCATTTGCAAAAAAACTTCAATCTTCCGATTTCTAGCTATAGTTGAATTCAGTCTAGTGGTCAACATGAAATATTTTTCTGGATACTGATTTCAATAAACACGCATGGGTACTTGAAAGACGTCCTTAAACACAATATCTCTATATTTGTGGTCAAGAAAGAGTACCAAAGAACCACTTACCAGTGCAAAGCACGACAATCCATATTGAAACAAGCTCTCGAATAGGTAAGCCTGTTCTTGATTGCTTGAGTAGATCAGTCTTACAGCCAGGGCAGTTCTCATAGTAATGCTTCTCCAACAGCGGCTTCTTGCTACCCTCCTCGGCCATGTTTGGTAGCTCTCTAGTCTCTTCCTCTACCAAATCAAATCATGCAGGACTTAACAAAGATTCAGAGTACAAGGGCCAAGAAGCATACTCCAAAACGTAAGTTTAAAGAAGAGACGCAACGACAAGGGACAAAGTCTCCTGACTTCTAGCATGCCAAAATGTGCGCGCAACTTCTGACCACGAATAGACATCACTGCATACGTCAATGCAATGACAGGGATGCAATGATTTCGAAGGTCGCCGAAAGAAAATAACCCGAAAAGAGAAAGCAAAAAAAAGGGGGACGACGAAAAAGCCATTTTGTTCTCCGTGAGGTAGAAACCAATGGAATGGGTATACAAATCGAATGCGTAAACCGTATGATTGGTTATGGGTGTAGGTTGTTGATGGCAAATTTGTTGTATTCCTGTCAGACAAAAACTCGAACAGTTGATGTGCGCTTTGGACGTCAGTGAGGAATCTTCTCGGTAACTTATCGATTTTTGGCTGCATGCATTGCACTATGCATTGGATTCGGGTATGTTCTATTCATCTAAACTAGTACAAGCTTTTAAGCCTCTCTTTTCGCTAGTGTATACGCTAATTTGTATTCTGTCATTCATGCTCTTAGAGACTCTCAATTTTTATGTTTTATGTTAGTTTATACATGTCTGTGTATATCAGCGTATATATTAGTTTGTCACTCATACTTTCAGACATTCTCAATTTTTACATTTTACGATAAATTTTGCTCTATGAGACATATTCTCATCCAAATAGATTCGCAACGTATGGTGTATATATTGACACATAAAATTATGTATACTTTAAGATATTTTATATTGGGATAACTAGCATCACCATATAACAAATAATAAGGTGAATATTATCAAGCTAATTTTTCTAAAAACGATTTGAATCTCTTAAGGCCCTGCTTGGGAAAATAGGGAGTAGCGGAAATGAGGTGTTTTTAAAGTAGCGGTTTTGACTGGTTATGAGGATAGCGATTTTAGATGTTTTTAGTAACGGTTTTTGAAACAGTCAATTCCAGTGCTTGGGAAGATAATAAAACATCGGTTCTAAAAGTGTTTAAAAATATTAAATGACAATTTTGCCCTTAAAACCAAAAATCAATTTTCTGGAACCTAATGCCTCCCCATATCAAACCCCAATCCTTCAACAACACTTTACTTCCCAACTTGATAGTTAATGATGATAAATTCATGCTAGAGAACACCTTCTCCCATGAATTCAAAGATTTGGTGTTGATGGAGCCCACACATTACTAATCAAAATTAGACCCAAGGAGACAAAAAGTGGCTGCTAATGAAGACAAAATATGTGGGTCTAGTGTTTATTGTCATCTGTTCGCAGTCAAGTAGAGAAAATTCTCTCCCAACAGCTTCTGGTAGCCATAGCTGGCTCTCCACACAGCTTCAATAAGAGAACACTTCACCACATTTTTCTCTCAGATTTTTTGGGGGTATGAAAAAACTAACACACACAAACATGCTCGCCCGGCAATTGCAGTATAGACACTCTCTCTTTCTCTCTCTCTCTCTCTCTCCAGCCAACGCAAAGGTAAAATTACTTTCTCAACAAAATATCACCAACCACAACAAGCAAAGCGGCATGGTCACCGAAATAACAAGAAATACTCACCTGAGAAGGCGACGAAGAAAGTGGAGGCGGAAGGGAGCTTGGCTGCACAAGAGAAATGAGAGAGAAAGACCTGTGTATATCTTAGGTGAAGGGTAAAGATGGGACAAAATTTTAGAACCAGTGAAATTTGGCGTGTTTTGTAAACCAACCAGTTTTGTACTACACTGGTTTTGGCTAGTTTTAAAAACCATCAAAACCAGTGAGTGAAAAATGAATACAAGCATGGGTTGACAGAACCCTTACTTTTAAAAAATCCTGATTTCCAGTGGAAATCCTTAAACCAAGCAGGGCCTAAAATTTTGTATAGCACTGCTATATTTTTTTAAAAAAATTGGGGCCTGGATAACACTCCACGTCTCCACCGAAGCCGCTGAGTAGCACCCCACCAAAGTCGCTTTTGGCTTCAATCGCAGTTTGGCTTTTCATGGTTTCGCATGTGATGATCTATTATTTCAAATCCTCAGGAGTCAAGACCAGCTGTGTGGAGGAGAATTATGAATTATCTAAGCAAAATTTTCTGATGGTTGTGATAAATGTGGCAAGAGGGTTATTCAAAGAATCTAATATGTGTCCAAGAATTATTATCTTTGTAAATGAAGGTCGATTTCAACAAAATTGGATGCAATATGGTATCCAACAAAAACCATGAAATGATGAAAGATACACATATGGTAGGAATTTACAGTTTCTTTAACAAATCACATATTCGACACGATGGTTTCATCTTCGTTGTTTCTCAATCGAACTTTTTGGCCTTTTGTTACTTTTATATCCTTCTTGCTTTTTAAAACCTCTAAGTTTTTGGCATTAAACCATTTGTTTTAAGGAACTTGAACTTGCACTTGCTTTACTTGTTCCTCGAGAATTTCATCAATTTTTTTCCCCAATTTCTGTAAAGATCTTGTCACCTATATTAACATTAGACATATGCATAAACAATTGAAATCGTAATCAAATGAACTGTTATAAATTTCACACCCATTACAAACCAATAATATTGTCAGTTTTTTGTTCTTCGGTTCCTGATGATACATATGTTCGGTTCCTGATGATACATCGAGCCCGCATGATTGAGTTATATCACAGACTCAACAAGTGGAGTAGAGGTCGCATCTAAGTAATTGGACCGAGCAACCTGGCTTCGATACCATGTTATAAATTTCACACCTCATACACACCAATAATATTATCCGCTTTTGATTATCCAGTTCCTGATGGTACATCTAAATCGCACATTTTTATTCCTCCTTAACCCAGCTATTAAGGACCGAAACCATGGGTTTAAGCCCAACTCACATGGATTAGGAAAAAAAATTATTGATAGTAAAAGGCGGATCTAGCACTTATATTTTTCGATGTGACACTTTTTACATGAACAAAACTATAAGGAAGTGACCAAGTGAAAACAATAATAATCCTAACAAATGGCAAGATAATACCTGTACCCAACAAGTCAACACAATAATTATCCCCACCCAAAAAATGCAAATTGGGAAAAGAGAACAAGAGAATATCTGTACCCAAATAGATCAACGACCCGATTCCAAAATGGGAGGTGAAAAGGAAAAGCTCGGCCAATCCCAATCGAGGGACGACAAAAGAAAATGTGGGGTGCTATTTTTGATGAATAACAGTATACCCAATCCCTACGCATTATCACCTCAGGGTCTAACCTGGATGAGACAGACCCTAAAGAAAGATCATGGAAATGAGAAAAGCCGAACCTGGTTCAGCTAAATGAGCCTCTCTAGGTAGACTCGATCAATAGTTACCTCGTACTGGCTGCTACAATCTCACGTGGATGCCAAGAAGCCAATCAAAATTTGTTTTATAATAAATGAAAAAACGAAGAAAGAAATTTGGCCCAAGTTTTGCTTTTACGAGAAGCCTAAACGAATTTGGCTAGTGTTAAAAATTGTTTTATATTAAATGAGAAAACAAAGAGAAATTTGGCTGAAGATTTGGTTGAGAGAAGCCAAATTGAATTTGGCTACTACTAGATGTCATAGTCTCATAGAATAAGTCTGTTGACAAATTTACTGTAATGTTTTGCATGCATCACAATTCACAATTCACAACTTGAAGTTCGCATGATGCAGATATGATTAAAAAAAAAGGGTGGAGTGTTCAAGTTGGCATGTTTGTTTTTTTACAAAATCAACCATAAATACAATGACCCGATGTAATGGGCCTGATTCTTCTTCATCGAGACACATATAAAGTTGCAGGAATTGACGACCTCTGCTGGCGACTTCGTCCGTTTGTACGTAGTTAACACGAAGCTGATTATCTGTTCATCTGTAAAACATCGTCGCTGCTAGCCTTCATAGGTGGGAACAAAACAAAGTCGTTCTTATCCCGTTTGTCCTCTCATGCTGCCAGTCATAGCTGCAATGGCTACAAATGCATCATTGCTCGTAAGATAAATTATTCAATGTTCCGGATGCATATTTCATATTCCACACCCAATGGTATTTATCATTGGCGTGATTGACATCAACATATATATGTTGTCCCTCTTACTTTTTTTATTGACATCATTCTCATGTGGATGTCATCTACATCTTTTTTTGTGCCATATCAAAATGTACCGGACCACGGAATACTTACTCTGTAGGTAATGTATACAACCTAACAAATCTGAGATGATATTAAGCAGCCAAACAGGAAATTCACAGAATTTACATATTAAGAAAGTCAAGTACTGTTTGATCTGGACTGTAATAAATGTCCAGAATCCTTCACAAATTAGGAGAACAAACTTATTCCTGCATATGAAACTACGACCAGCATGTATAGACCCTTCTTAGAGTAAAAATAGGCAAAATAAACCAATACACAAGTATAATAGATACACTGCAATTTCTATGCCATTACAATCTCTCTGTATAATACAAGTCTAATAAAATATCAAATCAATAAATTTATATATTGATGAGCATGAGCATCACAAAAATTTCTGCTTTGACATTGCCAAGTAAGAGATAAACATGGCAATATAAATAGGAAAGAGAACAGAGAGTTTCTCCCACCCTTAGTTAATTATAGGTCGAGCCAAATTTAACTCTGACTCGGGTCCTCTGTCTCTCAATCCAGAAAACTCCTCAGGCAACGGTATATTTAGCTCTGAACATACGAGCTGAACAATCTTTCCTGTCACACCACCGAATGACATTTTATTCACTGTCACTGCAAAAGAAAACCTGTTATCTATGTCACAAAATCCTGTGGATCCACCCATTCCTGAGTGCCCAAAGCCAGTTAAGGACCCATCACTGGAACGATTCCTCTTAAACCCTAGTCCGAATTTTCCATCAGGCTTGACCAAGTTCTTATACTCTTCTACACCCATGAATGCATCATGTATTTTAGGGTTCCGGAAAATCTTGCTGGCATTCCTGTTTTGAGGAACACTGTCATTAGTGATGTTGTCACTTGCACTAGAGCTATGGCTGCTACTATCACTACTATCACCAACAAGTCTGACATGACTATCATTCGTAGTCTCCCTACTACGCTTCCCATCAAGAAAACTTATGTGGTACTTTAGTTTCTGTTTATAACCATTTATTTTGTTATCTGCACTAGAAGTTGCCTCCTCACTTCTGTTACCTCTTTGCTTTTTGGGAGTTTTCTTTGAAGGAAATTTAGGAATTTGCGGATGGCTGCCAAGTGGTGGCATGGATGAAGAGGTATGCGGTGGTGGGGTAATACCTCCGTCAGCTAGGGCAGCATAGTAACGCGCTAGGGCACGGGCTGAGCAATGTCCATTAGCAGCAGGTATAATGGCTCGGCGAACGTTAAGCATGTTAAATAAAGCAGGCAGGGTAGCTATCATTTGGGCAATGTTACTTGGCTGAAAGGTGGAGGGCAAATCAACACGACCATTAATAGCTGAGAGTTTCCCGATATCATTTGTATCTAGGGTTAGAGCTGCAAGCCGAGATTCCACACCTGGTGGAGAAGTAATAAAAACCATTAAAAAATAAAAAATTGAAGCAAGTCTAAGAACTTACAATAGTCAACAAAACTCATTCAATGATAAAAATCAGTATCAAACCATAATCTACTTGAAAGAAATGCACTTTTCTGTGCAGACTTCTGTAATGTAGGGCTATATTATCTGCTTTTTGCATAGTTCATTAAAAAATAAAAACTACAGCACTATTTCACTTATAAAGTAATATTATCATTAACAAATGGAATGCTATATGTACCTGGAGGAATTCCAATATACATCTCGCCTTCAATTTTGAGGGGATGGATAAATGCTTCTTCAAGGATTTCCTGAAATTTCCTTCCAGATGCATGCTGTTTCATTTCAAACCTTATAAGCAAGGAGGGGAGGGAGGGACTATTCAGGAATAAAAAGGAGCTCAGAAGTACAGTCATCAAGGCATAGAAATGAAATGTCGTGGGATACGTATGTCTCTTCTGGTCACTATTGGGGGCACGTGGCTGGAGATTGGGAGTACTCATTGGTTGGGACGCATGAAATTGCAGGAGGGAAAGATCCTTTTCCCCCTCTGTATCTCCCTCTATTGTCTATTTCCTTTTTGTTCTTTTCAATTTTGTAATCCATCATGAGAATGACTAGCAAAGCTTCGGTCTGTCAAATGTATTTCTCCATCCCTAGCTCTCTCTTTCATTTTTCTGTTGCTCTTTTATTTTTATGCTATTTTATATAGGTAAAGTACATATAACACTCCCACGTTTGATGAAAAGACAAACGCCCCCTTCATGTTTCTAAAAGACAAAGACCCCCATATCATAGTTAAAAGTTAACCTTATTTTACATTTGTAATAATTTATCTTAGATTATCAGCATTTTAAAGTTATATCATGGATTATTAGTTCAATTATTCATGATATTTTGATCTGAAGATCTTGATTTTTTACAAATGTGAGGGGTATTTGTATTTTGTTTTTTCATCAAACATGCGGTGTTACATATACTTTACCATAATTTTTAACTGAAATAAGGGGAGTGTTTGTCTTTTTACAGATGTGAGGGGTGAGTGAAGGATGCTATATGTACTGTACCCTTTTTATAATTGGTGATTGATCAGCAATGATGAACACATATTTTTCGTGTAATCAATAAGAACACTCAAGCAAGTTAAGATGAACTCCTATATCCTCTGTTTTACCCCTTTATTATCTCTCTCTGTATCTCATGGAACCAGTTCAACAAATTTGGGTGATATGTAAAGAGTTGAATTTACGAATCAAATATCAAGAGATAATACCTCAATTATTCCACCGCATATCCAGCCAAAAGATAAATAGTGATACAATTGCTCCTGGCCAGGTTTAGTTTCTGGTGCTGACATAGCAATCTGACTTAAACATTCATCCCACTCACAGAATAACATGGGATTTTCTTCCCTTAACTTTGCTAGGGCATTGTGCAAACCAGAGGTATGATTGAGCACATGATGGACCTAAAATAGAAACAAAAAATCACACAATAACTGAGGTCATATTATGAAGTTATGAGATACTGACAGTAATATAAGTATGGAACATGTCCAGTAAAAAGGTACAATGAGACATAAATCTCAACCTTTATGAGCTCTTTTCCATTTGTCCCAAATTCTCTCCAAATATTAGCAATATTTTCATCAAGCTTGAGTTTTCTGCAGTTAATATGCGCAATGTGAGAAAAAGTAACTCTTTGAAGACTTTCAAAACATTAGCAAGAATTGATCAAATCGAGTTAAAAAGAAAAGTCTGCATCAAATCTCCATGCTAAAATTCTATGGACATCATAAAACCAAAGAGATTTTTTTACCTTCCATATTGAAAATCCAGTACCTTCAACTCACAGCATAATTCACATAAATTGGTTCTTAGAGTTGCATCATAAAACCCAATGAGATTTTTTTTTTCACTTTCAAATAAAAATGCAGTACCCTCAACTCAAAGCAGAATTCCCATAAATTTGTTCCAAGAGTTGGGCCATAAAAGCCAACAAAACTTTTTTCCCCTTAAATTTAAAATGCAATACCCTCGAGTCATAGCAGAATTCACATAAATTCATTTTTAGAGTTGCGTCACCAAAGAATACAATTACAAAATATAAAAACTGAAATGAATATCTTCACAGTACTCTGTCTCATTATAAATACCATCTCAAAATATTGCCCAGTCAAAGATACCAGTACTGAAAGTTCTAACGAATTAAATTCTACAAAGGAGTTTTCTAAGATAGTTACGCTTTGCATCATGGTTAGCATATTCTCTTTATCGTATGCCAAAACAATCCAAATAATTGACCAAACAAAAATCAGAAAGAAATCCGAGATTTCTTGTCATATGAAATTCCATCTGAAAAGAGTGCCTAACTAAAAACTTGAGATGAAATTCCGAAATAAAATGATTCCAGTTCATGAACCAGATGAATGCAGTGTCTTATATATCAAAAGGTATAAAGAATGATGATATGACCATGTTTTCAAACACATTATTTGAGTGAAATCGTCATCCAAAACAACAATTTATTTACCAAAACCAAACTAAATCAATGTTTGTATACAAATTCTGCTAAATTGCAGTTTTTTTTAAAGTGGTGGGGACTACCATTCAAATCACGAGTGAATAACAACTACTGTCCATATGGACTTCCCTTGTTTTTGATAATTTGTATGCATGGACATCGGTTACACTAAAGTAAAGTGCATAGATTTCTTCAGAGCTGTTAGTGTGTGTTGGTGTGGGTTGTCGGGCCTGGGCCCATGTTGGTTTATGGTGACATAGAATAAAAGGATATAAATAAGATGCTCTCTCTATCGAGAGGGTAAGAGTTTCCCCTCTCTAAACTCTATTCTCTCCTCTAAACTCTCTCTTCTTCTCAAATAACAAGAGCAAGCAGATAGATATTTAAATGAACAAAAAATTATTTGCTTCAATTGCTCAGGTGATTCATCAGACTATTTCATGAGATGCAGCTAAAGGCGGAAATATTATTACATACCCATTGTCCACCAGCCAATGTAACATTCCTGCTGTGATGCCCTTTGTCGCTGAAAAAACAGGAAACAGGCTATCAGGCTGAACTGGGCGAGGATCATATCTGCCAAGCACCCCAGCAGCTGTATCAATAACCACCTCTCCATCTTTGTAAGCACACACCTAAGGAAATTAAAAAAAAATCTAAATAAATACAAAACCCAATCCTTTTTTTTATTTTTTATCAGAAGGATTGAATTCTATAGAATCCTAATAATGTCATTATAAACAAATAATGATAAAAGAAACAGATCGTTCAGATATCATGTTATCATAAGCAACCAATTTGACAGAACTGAAAACCTGAATTCCTAGTATTTTTTCATCATTCCCCAGCTCAACTAAGAGCCGCCTCAGCTTCACCTCCACATCAGAGTGGACGGGAGAATTATAAATCCATTGTCCATTTGCTGATGGTCCTTTAATAATTTCTCTGATAAGTGCAATCAACAGTTCAACAAGTGATCAACAACAAGCAAAACTGCTGAAGAACAAAACAAGAGGTTCAGAATGGCTCACCCTCGCAAAACAGATTCAGCAAATGGCCTCATGATTTCAATATAAACTATGTGAACATTCATCATAGATGAAAGACCTAAACCAGTGTCATAAAATAAGTTAAGGATAAAAGATACTGAATGTTTAAATCAACAAGAAGAAATTAAGATTTCTATTACAGACCTCTGAGAAGGTTAAGGACCCGGAAAAATATTACGATATCACCAGGAAATGCATCAATCTGGGAACACAGGATGTTAATATGATTTAAATGGAAAAACAGTCAAAAGCAAAATTTCGGAGGAATGTAGTGATGGAAGAGATGAAGTACTTACAGGATTAAACCGTTTAACTTCTTTTTCGTTAAGTTTCATCTTCTCCTGCACGACCTTCAGATTTTTTGCTCTTTTCTCAGCCAAAGATTTCATGTTTTCCTAAACATAATAGAAATCATTGGAAGTTTCGACCAGATGCTGTAAAGAAAATCTGAAAATCAAACTGTGTACTTACCAAAGCCTCGTTTGCGGGTGTTGTGCCACGAAAAATTACACTTACTATCTCCATCGCCTGCTCTGGCAAGTCCAATCGCAACCTAAGACCCATTTCTTCAAAAGCAGACAGAAGGGCAACATGGTCCCCCTGTTACATGTAGCATCACACGTGTCTGATAAATCCAAACTAAAATTGATACTGTAATGTTTTTTTCATACTGCCAGAAAATTGTCTGAGGGTTCTAGCAATTTCATGGTAACTAACTTCAATAACCCATTTCTCATGACCCTATCCTCATCAAAATATTAGTCAAAAAAATGGAAAAGTGCTCACACAAACCTCAGCAGATGCTAAGAACATTTTTGCCAGTGCTCGTTTTGTGGAGCCAGACAACTTCTTTGTAAGTCCAAAGTCAAGAAGAATTGGACGATGAGGAGGTTCCTTGCTCACAAGGAAATTTCCTGCAGTAAAAAGCCCATGGAAGTTTCAACGAAATGGAAAATTTCAAATCTAAAAATCTAACATAATGATTATATGTTTTCCCAAACGAAATAATGATTATATTTTGAGATCAAAAGCAGCTAGCCTACTAGTTAGTGTCATAATGATGTAACTATTTTCAAACTGAATTCAAATGAAAAATAATTAGAATGGATACGAAGAGGGGGCAGAGAGAGAGAGAGAGAGAGAGATTACCAGGATGTGGGTCACCATTAAAAAATCCATCAACATATATCTGATGAGCATATGCACGAGTGATTTCTTCCACAAGCTTTTGTTTGTTAATACCAAACTCCTCAAGAGACTCAGAGTCATTCAAACGAATTCCATCCATATACTCTAAGATGAGAAGCTTCTCAGTTGACTGAAAAATAAAATGCAGAGTGAGATGTGAAACTAATCAGGCAACATCCTTCGTTCTAATAAAGTGTGACATAAGTTATCACTTAGATCATATATTTTAATCCTTTTTAATATCAAAAAACTATTTTCATTATGTATTTTACTATAAATACTTGTCAAAACTTCAAAAGATCGAAGACTAAATTTTCACAGATCAAAAATCTTCAGATGCCTTTTTTGGTAACTATAATCTCCAGATGCCTTGGCGGCCTCAGCCAATTTTCAATATGTGACAATGATAAGGTGGTGTTTGGGGTGAAGGTTTTAATGATATGATGACAAAATTAAGGTGGAGGTGTTTTACTATATGAAGTTATCAGTAAATATGCCAATAATTCTTTGAGTACAAGTATACAAATCATATTCATAAGAATTTACTCATAGTTCATATTAATGGTATCATGAGAAATAGAGATTGACAAATTTCTGGAACTTAGAAGTTCTGACACAAAATCTGAAGTGTACTAAACATTCAGGCACAAATACAATACCTGAATAACTTCAGGTATCAGAACATCCACTTGATTTGCAGGCTCCATCATGTCGTGTTTGTCTTTACAGTAAAGATTTTTATACACAGTTCTGGTATTCTCTATAAAATAAAGATAATTAATAATGAAAAAATAAGGCATCCAAAAAAGCTGAAATATATAAGATTATGAATAAGAAACGAATTAAACAATCCGGTGTAGGCCATGAATGAAAATTCTAAATTCTCGTTATTTGGTCAGTAAGGACTAAGGAGGCTCTCCAAAAGCAGTGTCAAAAGCCCTCTCCAAGATAAATTGAACTGAATCCAAATTGAACTTCCAAAACTCCTCACATGATGATTAATAAGATGAACAACAAAAGTAGCATTATTTTCAACCATCTATTCCCCACCCCCCATGTCCGGGAGAACTGTCCCATTTGCTTGGGATGAATCTTTCCTGATGATGGTGTTTTCTTGTTCTTATGTTTTTCTAGGAACTTAGGGAGGCCTAATATTGGGAGATTGACCTCAACATGACCTTCTGGAAGACTCTATCATCGTTTGCCAAGCCGCTTTCATGAGGATGACAAGGTGTGTTGGTTACTCTCTCTTGACTTAATTTTCTCGGTCAAGCCCTACTACTTATCTTTCTGATGGCTAATCAAATTGTGTAGTCCCCAAGCTTCTTTTGGGAGGCATTGTGGGGGAAAATTCTTTATGGATAAAATCACCTTACCACTGTAACGATCCTCACCACTCCACCATCACCATTATCAATCACATCTTCATCGACTCTTAGCCACTGCCACACTATCATCCACCACTTCTCAATATGTCATCAAATAACCAAAACGTCCAAAACAATATACTCATGCAAAGTAAAGAGATTAAGAATTTATTTTCTTTAATTTCAGATTTCACATATGAACTCAATTCCCTCACCCAAATTTAGGCCAAAGGTCCATTCATAAAAATTTCACAGTAAAATAAAATAGCCTTTTTTTCTTTCCCTTTTTGATAAGTGACATTTTTTCCGATATTATTATTGTAGTTGGCAAACTTTCTTTGACTAAAGGCGTTTCAACTCCCGTACACAAGGCTCCAGCAATATCGACAACAAATGGGATATACGCAAACCTTACCCCACAAAATATGTTGAGAGGCTATTTTCAAGAATTGAACTAGTGACCTCTCTGCTGCATTCTTGCAACTCTACCACTGGGCCACATGTTCGTCTAACTTGGCAAATTTTTCTTTACTAAATATTCTTAAAACTGCTAATCATACCAGCTTCAGTATTGAAATCAAGTTCTTTTGGAGCTTCCTTGCACCATTCATTTATCATGGGATTAAAATCATACTGCGGTTCTGCCCATGCTATCCAGTCAACAATGGACTTTGCATTCTTCAAGTCCTGTAACATAATAGCATGCACAACAAACATAAAACAACTGCAAGTGTTACTTTCAATGCAACATCAAAGTAGTCAAATCATATGTTAACCTCCAATATGATTGTCTTGATGCCCTCGTGCTGTACTTTAACAACCACCTCCTTCCCATTTTTAAGAGTCGCCCGGTGGACTTGAGCTATCTGCATAAATAAAATGCACAATCAATTAGATATTTCCAGAACACATAAATATATAAAAATCTCAACCCAAATTGTGCACCCATTGGTTTTCCTACTACATAATCGAGTTCAAAAATCTTACTGATGCAGTTGCCAAAGGATTCTTGTCAAAATATGAGAAAAGATCATCCATGGATTCCCCCAGTTCATTTTTTATGGTTTGGCAAACCTGCGAGAGAGAAGAAAATATATTTCTACTCAGCCCAAATCTAGTATCTTCAAATGTAGGAAAGCAAAAAAAATAATTTTCAGATCAACAACTACAAGACAATAGGAAAATCTGAAAAAGTAATTATTTATAACATATACTGATTTTTTTTTATAAGGACGTGAATACTGATTTCATATTACTGGAATATTATTATACAAAATTTTAGGAGCCTTAATATGATATCTCCCACGGGGTTAAAATGACACCTTGTCCAACTAACCCTCACACAAAAACAGAAAGTGATATTGTACCTTCTCCACAAATGGTAATGTAAGCATTCAATCTATGATGAATGAGACTCGTGACTCTTTCTAATCAGGATAATAATCCATTTCATAGAAAATGGATCGTATCACAAGAGGACCTTGCCCCAATAACTTAATCAAAAGCAAACTCCTCCCAACATTTAATATCTAGAAAGCCAATGGAGTGAAATGTTTTCTGGTATCTCAGAAGGTTCCGTCCTTAAATTGACCATATTAAGTTCAGACTCGCTCACAAGGCTCATGAAATACAACCACAGAAACTTCTTATTTCTTGACTAAACACTTTTTCATGCCTTGGTTTTGATAGGAAAAGTTTTTTTTCACTGCATAGCGGCAATTAATGCACTTCCAACATGTAGGTGAGAGACCACGGCCTCACCCACTATTATCAACATAAAAACCCCAAACTTTTCAATGAATTCCCATACCAAAATGAGTTTCAAGCTGCAAACATGTTTCCTATGCAAAATGCAGACTGAAATTTCAAAAAATAAATAAATTCATTGACTGCATTTTTAGGGAATCAAAATAATTTCAAAGTCTGAACACAAAGAGATTGACTTGCGTATGCAAATCGGTACAAGAAAAGGGGACAGACAGACACACACAATGCTCCCTACAACTTAAACGTAAAACGCTTATAACCTCTTGCAAAGGACGTGGAGGAAGAGAATCCTGTAACTGCTTCAGAAGAGATATATATGCATGAGGAAGAACATCAGCCCGCGTGGATAAGTACTGCCCAAGTTTCACCCACAAACCTTCTAACTCTATAATCAACCTGAGTACACGCTTAGCATTGCGCTCATGAGCCTTTTCCCATAAAGCAGATCTTTTAGATTTGTTAGTCCAATTTTCCCTTTGCTGTACAGCCTTTAAAAGTTCATCGAAGAACACACAAACAGCTTTAGTAAAAAAACTCAGGAAATGAGATAATAGTGTCAATCAACATCGTAGTCCAAAGAACTAAAAGTCTAAAAGACATACCTTATAATCAAGGTAGATTATTACAGCTAGTGTAAATACTTTCATACGTCGTTTGTAAATACTCCCCCATCCCATCGAGGTGACTTGTTGAAAAAAATGAGGCCACAAACAACTACACTTGCAGACTCCTCTGAGAAGCACATGAAACAAATTGGAAATAAGAATTTTTTTACAATGGCCATCCAATCAGCACATGTTTGGAGAGCTTATGAGTATTTGGCATTCCTATTTGCTCAATTGCTCTTCCATTTATTTACAATGGCCATCTCCTTGAAAGGCTCAATATATGAACCTCAATTTTCGAACAATTTACAATTACCAAGCATTCTTTCATCAAAAACAATAAATGCGTCAAGTTGAAATGCAATTTTCAAGCCACTATGTGTTTTCTAAAAGAAATTTCAGAAAATAATTATACTAAATCAATAGAACATGTATTGTTTTATGATTTGATCCATCTCAATTGTGAACTGAAGTGATAAAAAAAAAGATTCAGAACCTCCTACATAAGTTCATCAATACTTGTTACCCGAGACCTCGTGGAACAATACTTTTAGAATAATACATAAAACCACAAAAGGCGGAGCAGAAACAATCAAAAATCGAAGAATAACCAAAACTGAATCAAACTAAACACAAAATGATGGCAGAAAACTCCAAGTAGAAACAAATTCAAAAAATGCATCAAATTAAGACGAGAATCGCGATTCCATATAGCAAAGGAATGGTAGGCGTTCCTGTACCAGAAGAAGCTACCTGAAGTCCGCGATGGTTCTTCAGAGAGAGAGAGAGAGAGCGAGAGGCCGAAAACCAAACTGCACGAATTTGACGAAAATGTCGAATTTTGTAGCGTGTTCTCATGTGGAATGCGATTCTTTGCTTAAGACTCGTCTTGGTCCCCTGCTCCTTGAAAGCGATTAGTTTAACACCGAGCAGCATTGGCCTTTTCACGCTCAGCCAACCGCGATATGCCACGTCATCGTATCAGTTTCAAGATGACTCGTGTCGGGACGTGGTGAAAACTGCATAATGAGCGACGTAGTGCTAGTTTTAGCGGAAATTTTGGTGTGGACTGCTCAGAATCACGTCACAGTGCCAACAAGAAATGAAGGGTAAAAAAAACCAAGGTGGTTGGCAAGTGGTTTTTCCATATTTATTAAGGTGACGGATTCATGTTAAGAAAGGTAAAAAATACATCTCGAATTTCTCTCAATTTATTTCAGTAAAAGCATCAAACTCACGATCGACGAGAATTCGACACGATCTGACAATTCAATTGGGTCTGGGTCTGGGTCTAACGGAGTTTTGTCCGACTCTTACTCACGAAACAATAATTCTTTTGGTGTTGGGATTCCGTCTCCACGGTGACAGGCTACCACGCTGAATTTTTATCTCGTATGCTCAGTTGCTTACACACCCTCTCTTAGGATGAAATTTCGCATTGACAAAAAACAAAGTTAGATAATTAAATTTTGGAAAATGATATATATCGCATGGGGTTGTATTTCATGGGATCCCATATTTTATTTCATTGTATTATTACAATGGAATAACAAATTTTATTACAATGGAATAACGTATTCCATTGTAATAATACATATTCCACTGTACTAGAACCTGTTATTTTATTGTATTATTACAATGAAATATCTCATACGTTATTCCATTGTATTATCACAATGGAATAACATATTCTAGCACAGTGAAATAATGTATTCCATTGTAATGGTACGCATTCCACTGTAATAAAATCTGTTATTTCATTGTATTATACAATGAAATAAATTATGGGATCCCATGGGATATAACCTCATGGGATATAAAACGGGACTGTTAAATTTAAGAAGCGTGAAGTAAAATAATAAAATATAATTGAGTGTGTTTGGAATTTTATTTTTTGCAGGGAATGACATAAGATTCAAACATAGTATTTGAGATACATATAATTCACCTCATCAATTTAGCTACTCGGGTTCGTAATTAACTAAAACATATTTACCATACTAATATTATATCATTATGATATACAAAAAAAATAATTATATAATTAAAAATATTACTTAAAAATACAATTTTTTGTTTCAAAGTCGAACTACTTTTTATAGCTAATAAAAACCTATAAACCAAAATATATTTAATTCTTAAACGGTAATTGAACCAAAAATTAAAAAATCAAATCGATCTATTTTTCAGTGCGATTTGTTATTCGGTCTAGTTCAATTTATAACAGTCCTAGAAACCAATCAACCAAAATGGTTGTTATTTGTTGGGAACAACAAATGTTATTGGGAGATGCGTTTTTAATGATGTAACTGTGTTAAAAGATGTGTTTTGTTGATGTGGTTGTATTGGAATATGTATTTTGTAATTTTGTTGATGTGGCTTGACTTTTGAATAATAGAATTAGGACTCAATATTAGTTTTAGTGAGAAAAATTATTGACAGATGTGTTTTGTTGATGTGGTTATATTGGGACACATGTTTTGCTTATCTAACTAAATATATGGGATTATTTTTTTGTGTAATAAAAATGACATTCAATTGAAGCGTTTAATGGGACATTAGCAATGTGGGATCGGGGTTGACCTAAGACCCACTTGGGAACGGGCCCTAATAATCAAAATCAACCTACGGTATCTCACGAATGAACGCCCGATAACTTCAGCGATGCCAGCAATGACACCAGTCTTCAAATCTTGGTCGAGATCATCACTAGAGTGTTCTTGTTTGTTGTTGATCCCACCAAGCATATTGATTTGTTTGGTAAGCTTATGAACTCCGAACTCGTGGGAATTGTGTTTCTTCAACTTCCATATTTATTTTATACAGAAAGAACCGAATTAACTGACTTAGGCATCGTTTGTTTCACAATTTGCACAGCTTAAAACTGTGGGAGCACATATAAAATGTTGTGTCAATCAGACGTCACAGGTTTAAGTTGTGCAAAATGAAATGTCGTTATCTCATAACTTTTTCACATCTTAAAGTTATAGAACCCACAATATTTTACAATCACACTACATAATTACCACTCTATATCTAACACAACAATCGTGTTGATTAATTTTGAATGTTTATAATTTGAAGTTTGATATTTTATGTGGGTTTATATGGTTGTGGTTGTTTTGGATTTAAGTTTCTTTCTTCAACGAGATGACGAAACAACTATGAGAATGTTTAGTAGAACAGATGCGTGGATTTTTTACATAAGAACTGTAAACCTGTATATTTGTTTATTATATGTTAACAAATTTTTCCAACACTGCCAATTCAACCTGTTAGGTTGTAAAATCGGTTCTACATGCATAAGTGAAATACACTCAAGCCATTCGTTTTTCTTGAACATTATGAACCACCCTGTTTATAGTAATCGCATGGGTTTTATTATGGTACAAAAATCTTGAGGGTTTTAAACCCTTGACCTTGAACCTTATGTTAAAACCACCATTATTTATTATAGACCATAATACTGTCATCTTTTGTAAAAATAAAGAGCCTTCTGAATTTTCAAGTTTGCTTCTTGGGCAGCCACCTAGAAGGCGCGCTTTGAAGCAATGCAATGCAATACCTTTGACTTTCGTGCTAATAAAATTTATTTTGTTAGCCATTATTGAAAAATTACATGTGTAATAGCTGAATTTTATTTGTGGACTATTTTTATTTTATTAATTATTTATATATTGAGTATTTTTTTATATGTGTATATACATATTTTGTGATATAGCCCTGATCACAGGCGCCAAGCGGGATCCCGCGATCTGATGGTGAGCTTAATTTAACACACATAAATCAAAATTTCAATTTTAAATCACTCTAAAATCAATAACAAAATTCATGCGGTCAGCCTCTGTCGTTCGTGAAGTTGAAGCAACAAAGGGTGCTCCCATCTTCATCTCCGATTTGGGTCTCCAGGCTTCGTCTCCCATCTTCGTCTTCGATTACGGTTTTGGATCTCCGACTTTGGTCTCCGATTTGGGTCTCCCATCTTCATCTTTGATTTGGGTCTACGATTTGTGTCTCCCATCTTCATCTGCGATTTGGGTCTTCGATCTCGTGAGTGGGTCTCTGATTTACATAGTATTGGTGTTCTTGTTGATTTTGTTTTCAAACATCTGCCTAGTGAGGTAGAGTTGTTGAGGTAGATATTGAGTTAGTTGTACCAGTATTAGTCCAGAAGGCCAAACAAAACTAAGTTATGGATCATTAGAATTCTGAAAGCTGGAGAAATCAAGTTATATATGCACATTTTCTTCATAATGGATTATATTGTTCAACCATTCTCAATGATGCATAGGACCTGTTAAACCAATTTTGTATCCAGTAACTGTTGTGGGTTTACATTTCAGTTCGATAATTCAACACGAGATCAAACTAAGAACTCAATTGGTTCAAAATTATCACATAAGCGATCGAAGACGACTGAAAACAAAACCCGAAGAAGACGACTGGAGACGACGAAGGGAGTACCTGTCTGGTCTTCTCTTTCTTCATGAACACGATTGGAAAATGACAAAATAAAAATTTATTTTTTTATTTAATTGTGTTAAATCACACTCAATTCGAGGATGAGAGCGGGATCCTGCATGACAATAGTGACGCGGGATCCCGCCTCTGATCAGGGTTGTTTTGTGATATTCTTGTCTTTTTTTTTCTCTTTTAGTTTCTCTTACTCAAGCACAAAATCTAAACTCATCAAGGTCATTTAACAGATGAAACCGAAATTCAAAACCCAACCTAATTCTCAACCCCAAAGCCCAAATGCCCAACCATTTCCCAAACCCAAATTACTTTTCATGACCACGAGGTCCACAATTTTTTGCATTAGAATTCTAAAGCCCAAGTCACTTTCTCTACAAGGCCCACCTACCCACACAAAAGCCCTAGCAAATGTCTTCTTCCTCACCTATTAAAGCTGGCGCCATTGAAAAGGGGCAGGGTTTTTTTGTGAACGAGATTTTGAGAGAGAAACGGACGGTACAGAGAGAGGTTCTGCTGGATTATTGAGTAACAGAGGGAGTGATAACAGAGAGAGGAAGAAATAGTTGAGAGGGACAAGATACAGGGAAGCATCCATTCTTTTTTCTTCAGAAATAGGTGGGAAAAGACTCATTTTCTTGTCTCCATCTTCTTCCTTTCTTGTTTTCTTCATTTGATTTCGATTCCTTTTTTATTTATTATTGTTCTTGTATTTTTTCCTTGACCTGAGCTGAGACAGATGCAGCCTATAGGGTATCCTCCCTCTTCGTGGGACTCGGTCCCCGTGTAGAGGGACGATGTGAACCTTACTAGCTCTCTCTCTTCTCCAACAGAGAGAAGATTTTCTTTTTGTTAGACTTCTTCTTGTATATGCGCATTCCTTTGATAAATCATAAATCCATAGCTCAGTCAATTTTTGTTATATAAATGTATACGGATCCTCTTTTGTATATGCACGTCTTGGTCGATTACTTTGTTCAGCCGATTACTTCTTTTGTGGATTCTGTTCATAAATTTTTTCTGACCGAGTTTTGATTTGATGAAAGGGAAACTCTGTTCCTCCTTCGTGTGGCCCGGCCACCGTGCAGGAGATGGCTAAAGGGCCACTTTCATCAAACACCATCCATCCTCCCTCTTACTTGTTATTTGGATTCCGAAAAATCTATGTGAATTTTGTTTCTATAAAGTGCAATCTTCTTTGATAGAACCTGATGAAAGGCTGGTTTTGGTTCGAAGACACTCTTATCTATGTTATCTTTTGAAACCATAAACCTATGGGCTTAGGGTTTTAGAAAATAATATTGTGCTCGGCTAATTTATTCATAATTTTTCTTTCCACTTTTTTTATTCTGTTATTATGTAGACTGAAACATGCTTTAATCAGTACGTTATGAAAATGCATCTGCATAGACACATACGTCCATGTCTGTTCATGTATATATCTCTGCCTGTGTATACATACATATAATGCCGTTTAGAATATAATAGTATATTGTTGCGCGCGTGCGTATGGATTGTCTTAACTGTTCGTTTGCTTAGCCTTTTAGATGAACATATCAGTATATTTTTATTGGTAAATTTTATGTTGTGAACCTGTGATTTTGTCTTGAACTTCCAATTGTTGAGAATTTTTCCTTTTTTTTTTTGGACCACATCATTCAATGATTTTGCATTTTCCTTTAATTTCTTAAAATCAGGATTGCGACAACATGTCAATAACTTTTGTTATTATGTCAACATTTCAATTTTATTTTTGCATCATTCGTAATGTCATTATAATCCAATTGTCTTTTTTCTGTTGAAAGCATAATTTGTGTTTGTTCCTGCATAAACATATTTGTAGCTTTATCATTGGGGATTGGAATTGCCAAGGGAGCTGGCATATCATGGGAACTGAAGAGCCAAAGGATCCACTGAAAGATGTTGATTGGAAAACCATCGGTGGTGCATTGCAGCAAGACCCCAGT
Organism: Euonymus europaeus; assembly: GCA_963580455.1. Lineage (NCBI taxonomy): Eukaryota > Viridiplantae > Streptophyta > Magnoliopsida > Celastrales > Celastraceae > Euonymus > Euonymus europaeus. The sequence goes on along the minus strand of OY756957.1, from coordinate 5,497,093 downwards.
GCAGGCAGTAAACCAGTTATAAGGAAGCGGCTTCCTAAAAGAATTAGGGAAATTCCTGATTATTATTTTCTTCCTCGAAGATCCCTTCCCTATAACATTGCCTTCTATGGAGCATGTATTGCTGGTGGAGTTGGTGCTGGGATGCTGTTAGAGATATGGATAAACAAGAAAGTTAGAGGTATACCCTTGACCTTATGAGTTTTTTTCTTTGTGTTAAAGGGTAGGAATAGAGAACGTCCTCTGTGGTGTAAATAATTGATGGTTAGTTGGTTACACGGCAGTTATATTTTGGAGATTTAATTAAATGTTGTTATAAAGCTCATGGATCACAATTTTTTAAGTGACTTTCTATCTTATTTCAGTAAATCTTAAATTTACTTACAATCTAAACCGCTTTCAGGATTTTCTTTAGTAACTTGTATGTAAAAAGCAAAAAATCATATTGCTACCACATTGTAGTAACATCATTGTAACAATACCCATCTATTTCTGTGTGTGCACGTAGCTTGATCGCAAGTTTCTTGACCCCCGACTAACCAACCTTTACTTTGGTATTTCAGAGGACGGAGGTATCATTTGGGAGTTTGACAAATAGAGCCCGACTGCAGTTTAAAATCTACATTTGTTTGGAAGCAGATGTGCTTGAGATGAAGGTTGTAAAGAATCTGAAGGCATCCTCGTCTTGCTGTCTTGGAAACTTTCTTTTATGGGCCTCCTCCAGCCCCCAACCCATCTTTAGGCAAGTAGAACTAAAATTGTGCATCGATGATAATTTTGTGGAATTGTTAGATTTCATGAAGGTTACCTACTTTTTCTCATTGAGGCTCTTTTCTATTTGAAATATTGAGGATATAAAACCATTTTGAGGTTTTTCTTTGTGTTTTTCCGTAAGTATTAAACTTGAAGTTTGACTATCATAATATCAATCTGGCATGTATAAGGTAATAATTAAAAATTGCATTACTTTGCGTCCTTTTTAAGTACAAAACAACAATTACATTTAGGTGTCTCTCTCATTAGGTCTAAATGTTATTAGTTTGTTTGCAAAGTAAATTTGTGTATTTTGATGCTATTAAAGCATTTAAAAGAAGAAAAGTTATAGATTTGGGTTAAGTACATTTTTGATTATTGAAAAATTTGCCATTTTTATTTTGATTATTAAATGTTCGAACGTAACAAATCAATCATTAAGTTTAAAAATGTTCTAATATGATAACTTTATTGTTTTAAAAAAATAACCTCGATGTTTCAAATTTGATAATTCAAAGTGACTAGTATTAAATAAATTAAAATTTTATGTTATTGATTTGTAATATTTAAACATTTAAGAACAAAAATTAAAAATGAAAAAATATTTCAATAACTAAAAATGTATTCAACCCTTACAGATTGAGATTGTTGTCATTGTCGCTCACTAGAGCAGAAGTGTCCTTCCAAAACTCGATATACATGGAGAGAGAGAGTATAGACACACCGAGAAGTGTTCTATCAATTATACCCAAATAAATAAGGAAAATACATTTGACCTGATTATCTTTCAATTAAAAGAGTAGTCTGCACTAGATAGAAAATTTGAAGTAGACATTCAGTTCTTTGAATGTTACTCATTCAACAGGTAGAACTGAATGTTACTCATTCAACAGGTGCTGTCTTTCTTTTACGTTTAAACTTGCTATCAGATGGCAATGGGCCAAAGAGGCAAATACGCAAATCACCCTGGAGTAGTCGTTGGTGGAAGTAGTTTTTATATAGGTCCCAGAATTCATCTCTGTCAAATAGAAGAACGATTGTCAAGAGGCATTCAGTTCGTAAAACATAACACTATCATTCAATATAAGTAAACAAAGAAAAAGATACAAAATTTGAAAACATATTTTCATTTATCATATTGATTAATGTATGCCCTGAGTGAGGCTTTTGAAACTTTATATACAGTAAAAAAAAGAATAATGGCGATGGACGGAGATTGATTCATAGTCTCACCTGACTTGCGGTAGTGAAAACAGGGAATAACCCTTGACATCTGCATGCATGTCAAGCACAATTACTGTTAATCGAGAAAGTCCCAATGCCTCAATATCAATTAGCTTCTTTATCCTGGAATTGAAAAGAGAACATGTCAGAAAAACGGATCATTGACTACATATATTCTGAACTCGGAGCAGAAAACAGAAAAACTGCGGCTAATGCTCTTCAACATCTTTTTTTTAGGCACATGTTATCCGCACATGTAAACTACAAAATATAATAGAGGTGGCAAGTCATGCAAGATGAGCACAAAAGGCAATTGTCTAAATGATAGAATTCGCAATTAACATTTAGGTGGTTGCTTCCTAGCCAGGGCAATACCCGTCAAAACAGTGGAGTATAAAGAAAGATAAGATGATATGTTGTCTTCTCTTGCAGTCTCTTTGTTTGATTAGTCTTAATGCCTCCATTTTGAAAACAATGGTCCAAATGCTAACAAAAAGCGAAAAGGGAGGCAACAAGGGTCTGTTGAGCCGTTTATACTTGTTAATTGGAGCTTCAAAATGTTGCCAACGTTTGAATTTAAAATTCCTCTCTAGTTCTTGTATTCTGAAGCAGTATATCCCAAGTCAACAAAGGACACATGTTCAAAGGAATTCATAGCAAGTCAAAAGTTCATTGACTATATTTTCTTTAGTCCTCGACCTACTGTCAGCTCAGAGTCTCTTAAACTCCTCTAACTCCTTCACTATCCATAGAAGCTAGCTTCCAGCCTTGTAACTTCCTCTCAAGTTCCAAGGACCTCTATTTCTTAAACAGTATCTTAAGCCAACAAAGGAGACAAGTACAGAGGAATTCATAGCAAGTCAAAATTAACTGACTGCTCATAATCGTCTTTCATATTTTTTTCCATAGACCCTAGCTTCCAGTCTTGTAACCACTCATTTACCCATATCAAGGATCCTCAAAAACTCCAATCAATTGGCCAAGCCTCTTGTCATAAAGCCCATGACAAAAAAAATTCTTAAACATATTGACAAAGCATTACATATTAACATAGACAAAGCTCACGACATCCCTTTGTCATGATCACCAAAGTATGATACAACCTATGGAAATGCGTTGTTTCTAAAATGAGTTCACAAGGAATGTAAAAAGTATCTGCATTCACTGCTTCTATGAATTTAATGATTAATTTTTTTTTCATTATGTCTAAACTAACCAATATCACATAAGATATTCACAGCGACAGATTAGTAGAAATCTTTAATCATTCTTAAGTTAACCTAAGTGAATCCGAAATTGGCCCAAGCTCTTAAATTTGAGATGCAAATGTCTTAGGAAGGGCAAAAATCTGGAATAGATTACTATAGTAAAATATCAATAATCGATAACTGACCTGCTTGGCGTGCCACTAGCAAAATTAACACGGTTCTTTAGTAAGGAAACCTACATCAATGATCAAAAAAGAAAATATAAATAAACATAAACAATCACTTATAAAATTCAAAGATAAATGAAGTGGACGAAATTAAGAGGTCATGCAACTTGAATGAATGACTGGAATTGTACGCAGTTCCATAAAATTTTATCTAATTGCATTAACCAGACTGGAATTGATATTGGTTCATTTGCAAGTAGGCAAATCAGCATCCCTCTTCAGAAGAATAGATGCATATATATATATATATATGTATGTATGTATGTATGTATAAAAACTCAGCAAATCCATACTTTGTTGGCATAGAAAATTATTTTTCATTTCAAACATAAAAATGGCATTCATAAAAAGAATTGGAAACCACTCATAGAAGAAAATAAACAATCACAGCTCCGAAAGAGTTTTCCATGATGTTAAACACCAATGAAAAAAGGGAGAAAACATTGAATTGACTGACGTGCAAATACATATACTCGGCATAGCTTGTCTTTCGATAAGCTGCATACCTCTCTTACATCATTTCCCAAGATCCAGATTAACAAAAACTCTTCAGTCCAATTATAGATATGAAATATTGTCAAATAAGCTCATTATGCTAGAAGGTCAGTAAACAGATGGCTAGTGAGCGCAATATGAAAGGTGAAAGCTCAAGACAAACAAGAAAAGAAAATGAAAAACATTGAATTTGGGATCAGACTGACGTGCAAATACATATACTCAGCATCGCTTGTCTTTTGATAAGCTGCTTACATTTCTTACATCATTTCCCAAGCTCCAGATTAACAAAAACTCAATCAGTCCAATTATAGATATGAAAGATTGTCAAATAAGCTCATTACACTACAAGGTCACTAAAGAGATGGCTGGTGAGCACAATATGAAAGTTGAAAGCTCATGACAAACAAGAAAAGAAAATGAAAACATTGAATTTGGGATCAGACTGACGTGCAAATACATATACTCAGCATCGCTTGTCTTTTGATAAGCTGCGTACCTTTCTTACATCATTTCCCAAGCTCCAGACTAACAAAAACTCAAATCAGTCCAATTATAGATATGAAAGATTGTCAAATACGCTCATTACGCTACAAGGTCACTAAAGAGATGGCTGGTGAGCGCAATATGAAAGGTGAAAGCTCAAGACAAAAAAAAGAACAAGAAAACATTGAATTTGGGATCAGACTGACGTGCAAATACATATGCTCGGCATCGCTTGTCTTTTGACAAGCTGCGTACATTTCTTACATCATTTCCCAAGCTCCAGATTACAAAAAAACTCAATCAGTCCAATTATAGATATGAAAGATTGTCAAATAAGCTCATTACGCTCCAAGGTCACTAAAGAGATGGCCGGTGAGCGCACTATGGAAGGTGAAAGCTCAAGACAAAAAAAAAGAACAGGAAAACATTGAATCTGGGATCAGACTGACGTGCAAATACATTTACTCGGCATCGCTTGTCTTTTGATAAGCTGCATACATTTCTTACATCATTTCCCAAGTTCCAGATTAACAAAAACTCAATCAGTCCAATTATAGATATGAAATGATTGTCAAATAAACTCATTACACTACAAGGTCACAAAACAGACAGCTAATGAGCCCAATATGAAAGGTGCAAACTCAAGACAGAAAAAAAAAATTAAAAAATGATTCAAATGGAAATAATAATGCTAAGTAGCATTCAAAGTTTCAAACAATGATATAACATTATAACAAACCATTGACCTTAACCAATAAAACAACCAGAGGACCATCAGAACCTACCATCAAGTAAAAGTTTTTTTTTTAACAAAAACAAAGGAAATAGTAATTTTCAAAATATAATGTACATAAAGACCCAAAACCATGAGAGCGGCGGGATCAGACAAGATAAATACTCCCATCATGTACATATTAAAAAACTCATGTCAACTGAAAGCCGACACTTAAACCATTTATATTATGGACAATATGAAACCATTGGCAGAACTAAGGAATAAGATGCATCCATATTTCTAACCGCAACATATAATATCAGCAGAATAAGCATAAATTACAACCACATGAAAATATGCACGAAAATCTATTTAATAAACACAGAAAAACTACCTGCTCTTCAACCTTAATATGCTTTGAGAACAGCTTCACAGCTTGGCATTCTTTCGTCAATGATCGCACACCCCTGGTTGATGAAAATCAATCGTTCAATAATTTCACATAAATCATGAATTTTTTCTTTCTTAATTCAACTGTATGTGAAATGAAACAAAATCTAACACACCTTAAAAGTTCTATAGATCTCAAAGCAGAAGTACTAATAAAAAGAACGACCGGACTTCCAGGCTCAATTTTCCCTTCCAAAAGCTGCCCTTCGCATAGGGCCCTTTTCCATGTCGGGCCAAAAGCTGCGTTCATGTGTTTCCCTATGGACTCAACATCTTGACCTAAGTCTTGTGACAACTCCATAACATGTGTATCTACATGTAATTCAAGTCTCATAACTCCACAGAAAAATAAAAGGAAAATGGAAATAGTGGTACATTTGAATTGTAGCTTCAGATGACAACAATAACAATCACAAAAAAACAATATTAGTAGATTAATGTAGCAATACTAATAACAAAAACCCAGAAAGCAATGAGCAATAGTCCTATGAAGCAATCATAAACCCAGATTTCAAATCAAGATCTAAATTTCTTCTTCTACTCCACAAGCCATATGTGTAAGATGCCAATAAGCAAACTGAAAAAAGCATAGGAAAAGCTACCATTGAGTGATTCCAGCTCGAGAGATGACAGCTGCACGTCATTAGCAGATTGAAATTGATTTATGAAAAATTGAAGCGGCCGGGAAGCTGATGCCACCTGTACCTCGTTGTTGACGGTATCATTGATTTTGATTTCGGAAGCCTCATCTTTGCTCTTCTTGATTATGTTACTGAGAAACTTTTCATTCTTCTTCTTCTTCTTCTTAGTACCGTCTCTGTTTGGGGCGAGGCGTTTAGGCTTGACTTTAGGGTTTTTGAGAGAGGCTTTGTCTTCTCTGCCGCTCCCCATTTTTTTTTTAACTTGGGTTCCGTTGCCGTACGTAAGCATTTTATAGCGGGCGGGGAAGGGATTAGGGTTGTTTTATGTTTTTTAATTTTTTACAACCTATGCCAACCAAAAGCTGATAGTCTGGTTGATGTTGTTACTTTCTAAGGAGCCGAAGATCTTGTGTTAGAATTTCTTCGGCTATCAATTTGAGTAATTTATTATTGTTATAATTAGAGTCGTAAAAGGGAGAGACTATCTCCTTTCCGTGTAGCCCATTAACCCATTAAGTCTACGTATTAAAATGGTACACTCTTATCAAATATGCCAAGTGTTATAGTAGGGGCTGGCATCTGGGCTCTGGTGGACTGACCCAAAAATGTAGGGCCCAAGCCCACATTTGCATTGGCTTCGGGCCTCGGGCCTGTGAGTCTAAGCTTGGGCGGGGCATCAAATTTCATGAAAAACTTGATTGAAATGAGGGCCCAAGTTGGAGTTCAGTCAGTCATATTCTCTCACCCAAAAATAAATTTTATAGTATTTGGATTTTTCTGTTGATATATGGGTTCACATACGGGAATCTTGAAGAGTGTATGGTCGGTCAGAACTGGTTTTTCACTTTACAATAACCAGAGTTGTCTCTTTCGTGTGGAGCATAGTCAACCTACACATTAATTAACTGCTTGGTAGTCTTTTAGATGGATGCAAAGATTAAGGAAGAAGCATATGCACACCATAGGGTGCAACACAAGATGACATTGCCACTTATTTATATTCTAAAAATCCAATTTAATACTCACGACTTATGCATGCTGTCCGCCAGGCTAGCTAAGTCAACCATACAAGTGATGAACCCTTTTTCTTACACATATCCCTCTCAAGATTCCAGTACTCTTAGCACCGAAAAAATCACATATATTATTACTTCCGTTTCACAATAATTGTCGTTTTGCATAAGAATTAAAGAAGCTATTAAATAGCTCTAATACTAATAAAAGTATTTGACTAAAATATTATTATTAATTACTTTTAAAAAGATAAAAAGTTAATTAATGTGAGTACTTATTAAGTTTTAAGTGAAAAACGATAATAAGGATAGATTTGGAAGAAAAAAATGTTAATTATATTTTGGATTTGTAAAACGATAGATATTTTGAAAAAAAAAATTCTAAAACGAAAGTTATTATGAAACGGAGGGAGTAATTGTTATATATACATATAGAGAGAAGTTGCAGTTGGTGTCGCAAATTGTTAAGATTGAGCCAACATACTCCCTAAAAGGCCTTATAGGGGAAGGTTGTCAGTGCTTATACACTGCACTTCGCAGGTTTGTGGCTCCATGAGATATCTAACACTCTCGCGCATGTTGTGGGCTATAAGACATTTCTGAATATATAGGCCCAAAAGCGTAGAGTTAAGGGTATTGCCCAAAGATGTGTAGACAGAGCCCAACAACCGTTGCTCCGATACTATGTTAAGACTGGATCAACACACCCCCTAAAAATCTCGTAGGAGAGGTTGTCAGTACTTATACACTGCACTTCGCAGCCTTGTGGGCCCGATGTGGAACATCTAACACAAATCGCCAATTGAACATTAATAAGTCTCTTCTTGTACAAACTAGATTATGAGGCAATTGGCATATGTGCTTGTAAATCAGGGTTTAGAAGAAAATACCTTTTTTATGCTATCCATGGATAAGAAAAATTGGCACTAAAGTCGTACGAGTGAGCTAGACTACTTGGCACTTCGTCATCGTGGGCAAAATTATTAGTAGCTTAAAGTGGATATAGCAAGTGTAATATAGCTGGACAACTTGATTAGCCAAAATTTTGTTTATAGGGAGCCAACTGGCAACCAGTGTCAGTGAGTGTATCCCCTCTAAGAACATATATAATGATATAGTTGTTTTCTCCCTTAATTAGTGCTGAACATGTTGCAAATATATATATATAAGTCTGACAACTATATGACCTGACAAACGATTGAGATTAAAGAAGATAAAAAGTAGGTTACAAATACCCATATGGATTACAACTTGATCTTCGATTTTGGACGACCATTTTGAACCGGGGAAGAATGGGTTTTGAAGCACTTCAAATTTTTTACATATCTATAACCAGTGCATTTTCATATATGCAAATGACTTGTGGCCTTGTGGGCTAGTTAACACATAAGTTTAGGATGGTAAAATTAACTGTAAAGCCCTCACAATAATGAGTGTTTGTTGGGTCATCAAAAATATATTTTGGGTTTCACTTTTATTATACAAAAACATATATACAACATCGTTAGATCAACAAAATACAATTCTCGATACAGTCACCTTATCCAAGCCACTATTATTTCACTCTTACATCTTATTTCTAACAAAACTACACCAAAATCAATATTGGATCTCATATCTTTTACAAAAAATCAAGTCACATACTCATTCACATCACCAAAACACATATATCAATATAGCTACATCAACAAAACACATATTGCAATATATTCACATCATTAAAAATATAAATTCTCAAAATATTTTGTTAACCCAGCAAATATCCACCGTTATGGATGCTCTAACTCTTTCTAAGTAAGCGAGGTAGCGAGGTCACATATGAATCCATGAGAGGTTCTCTCTTCGCTTGGACTTTGATTTCTCTTCATCTGAACTTCGACCCAATCTCAACCGCTTGAGTTTTGATAGGATAGTGTTGATCGCTTTGATAGGCCAGAATTTAAAACCGACCTAATTTTTCAGTAGGCAAACTAAGTCGGAGATTTTTGGTATCAAAAAAGTCACGATACTTGACAATCACGGTAGTACTAGTAATTATTGGTAAACCCTAGTTCTCACCACGTGGCACCACCCCACCAATCACGCGTTAGCCGTTCAAGCGGTCACTCTCAACCGGCCATGTTCTTTGGCGCTTTAAACAATCTCCAACGTCTCTCTAATTTTGTCTTCAGATCCGTTATCAACGGTCCAATTTTTTATAACTTTTCAGAAAAGTTAAAGGTAATGAAGGGAAATGATGAAGATCCAAATACACATTATTATTATTTTCCTAATTCTGCTTCACACAAAAGTCACAACCAAACACCAAATACCGAACGCCACAACGCGTATTTGACGATGTTGTTAATCATTAAAAGTAGAGAGAGAGAGACCCCACAAGCCAGCTCTCAAGATCTCCATGGATCCAATGCCAAGCTGGTTTATATAAACAAATCCAATTCGACTCTAAACTTCTGTCAAGCACGTTAACAAACACATTCCGCTCACTCTTTCTTCTCAAATGCCAACCATTCTACTGAGGATTTTCCTTCTCCATAACCTTATTAATTCCTTTCTTCTCACTCTCGTTCCCAAGAAGTTCAGATTCTTCTTGCCCACTTCTTGGTACACACAACAAATCAACAATCCGCCATTGTTGCCAGCCAAGAAAAGAATGGAGATGACAGAGTTAAAGAGGGTGTTTCAAATGTTCGATCGCAACGGCGATGGGAGTATAACGAAGAAGGAACTGGGTGAATCATTGGAGAACTTGGGCATCTTTATTCCGGACAATGAGCTAGCCCAGATGATCGAAAAGATCGATGCTAATGGAGATGGGTGTGTGGATATTGAGGAGTTTGAGGTGTTGTACCAGTCAATCATGGAGGAGCGGGATCAGGAAGATGACATGATGGAGGCATTCAATGTATTCGATCAAAACGGAGATGGGTTTATTACAGTTGATGAATTGAGGTCTGTGTTGGGATCTCTTGGGCTGAAGCAAGGGAGGTGTGTAGAGAATTGCAAGAAGATGATAATGAAAGTTGATGTGGATGGAGATGGGATGGTTAACTATAAGGAGTTTAAGCAAATGATGAAAGGAGGTGGTTTCAGTGCTCTGTCATGAGAAATTCTTGAGGATTTTGTACATAGTCTAGATTTTTGTTTTCTTGACTTGTTCTTTGAGTTTATGTATTTTTTGACATCTTTTGAGATTGTTTTCTTTTTCGGGATTTATTGGTTTTATTTCTGATATATTGCTTGAGATGAATCTTAGCAGAGCCAGAACCATTCTTGTGTAAGATTTGCAACTTCAAAGTACATTCTTATATTTGGAATAATGCTCGAGACACCCAAAATTTCGATAAAAAAAAGGGAGAATATCAGCATAAAATTAAGGGTTCAAAGTTCACTCTACGCTGCCACTGATTTCTTATTGGCAAATGCAATAATACCCTTCTCAATGCTAACCTTCAGCACTGGCTTAAGGGCTTCTAGATATTCAGAGAATCCTTGCAGGTCGGATGTAAGTTTTAACCCTTAATGCAAAGAACGTAAGCTCAGATCGGACTGTACAAAACAGCACTCATAGACATCAGCATTTCCATCATGTGCACTGAGAGGAGGGTAATATGCCATTGACAGCCAGCACCAGTCTTTGCCTACACTACTTCTGCCGCACCATTTTGGCCTTTTGGGTCCTAACAGTTAGCTGTTCCCACTTCCTAATCATTAGGGCTTACAGCAGGCTTGGCCTTGGACAGAGGGGAAGACTGGTTATCCCAACATGTCCCCCCACCACGGAGACATCCACATCAATAATGAGTTTGAGGTTCTTCTTTTGAGCAGCAAACGTGGGTGGGGAAGAGGGTGATTTAGGGCCTTGCTTAGCTATCACATAAGGGCTGAGAGTGAGTAGTAGAAAACTAGAAACCAAATAAGCCCGGCACAAAGAGCCAACAAGAGACTCGAGACAAAAGGATTTGGCCACTTCTCGTGTGAAGGCGTAGAAGTGAAGAAAACAAGACGCTTAAGGCTTGAGCTGCTCGGGGAGGCGATGGGTCTTTCCGAGTCTTCCCAACTGCCGCTCCCTATGCCTCGAATGAAGGTTTGGCATAAAGTAAGAACTATGAACGGGGGTTTACCCGGATGCCGGGATCTGCTGTAATAAAATTACCATGGACCCCACTGTAAGGAGGTTTTGAGCCAGTAAATTTTTTATTTTATTATTTAAAAATTATCAATGTGTTTTGATCGGAATTATGAGTTGAACGGTATTTTTTTTTTCAAACACCAATGGAGGAAAGTTATATAGTTTATCAGCAAAGTTATTTAGTGTATCAATAAAGTGTTCTTGATCGAATTGAAATCGTACCATTCTAGCCTACAATTGAGGAAAGACCTTGGGGTCTTGATGGTGACAGGGACTGAAATGGTTGGGCTTTCGATGGTGGTAGAGTCGAAAATACCCCAAGTTCGATGGTTGCAAAGACGGAGGATGGTGCTAGAGACCAAGGCTTCTATGCAACTCGGACAAACCCTAGATCGAAATGGTATTTCGATTTCCATGGACACAGGCTTTTATCGATGTCGCGCTATATAGATGAATATTTCTTGTTCGATTTTCAGATATGGAGGCTTCGATGGAGCACGAAACCTAGATCGCCATTTCCATAGACGGAAGCTTCTTGTGCGATACCCAGATAGTGCAAATAATTCGATATTGCAATTCTGTCCGTCAGATCTGGATTGTTTACAATGAACGGCCAGGATGAAATTAGCTCAAACAAAAGTACTTATGCTGCAGCTCATGTGAGATGGTCTATATATATATCTTAGAAGTCAAATTTTCTTTTCCTCTAGCTGTTTTTTTTCCATGGTTAACAGTTGATGAGGTTTAGCTTTTCAAAGTTGTAATATGTCCCCATATTTATATTACCAATATCGATTTAGTCTTTCCCAAATTCCATACCACTTACTTCCCCATCCACCGATGCTCTCTCACCATCGCCATCTTCCTCATCTATATAGAGGTCTTATATATAAGCATCTGTATCCTTTTACCTCAATGTTCTTCTATTGACTGTTGAGCATTTTCTACATTTTTTTTGTGTGGGGTTCACCACATGACCTTGATCAACGAAATTTAGGCCAAACTGCTTTGGTTGCACATCCTGATGATAGTGACGATTGTGTTCTAACAAATAATGTATGTCATAGATAGATAAAACTCTATTTTGACTTGTACAATAGACTTCATCAGGATCTTAAGCCTATTATACGGCTATCAATCAATCTACGTACGGACAGAAAGAAACCTTGTGTATCGGAGTTGCTTATCTTTTTTATAGAACAAAGTAAAAATAAAAATAAAAGTCAAGGGATGCAATTGAATGATCATCTAAGGCAACCTTCAAAATGTAAATTTTAGTCTGTTTCGTGAATTTTAAGCATTAAGAGGAAGTTAAAACATTGTATATCGTCATTGTAGTTTGTGGGGAAAAAAAGAAAGAAAAAATCCATAGAGAAATCACATGCATATTCAGTCTACAGCTACGCTTTATCTAGATGCTATCTTCTACTACACCATTCATATTCATAATAGTTTACTCATTTTTTTTCTCTCCAGATTGCTTCTACTTCATCAGTCCGGAACCTTTGGGTGAATGTAGATTCCTCTAGCGGAGTCGAGGAGCCATGGGCAAAAGCAAGGAGACCAGTATATGCAATCATTGCTCCATTGTCAATACAGTACCGGTCGTCGGTAGCAAACAACCTTCCACCTCGCTCGGAACACATTACTCTCATCATCTCTTGCAAACGCTCATTGCAACCCACACCACCAACAATAAGAACGTCTTTCGTGTCGCAATGGGCCATTGCCCGTTCTGTAATCTCCACAAGCATTGCAAAAACAGTTTCCTGCAACATATTATGATTTACCACTGAATCAAAGAGTGATTTTTCTTGCAAACAACAACCGCTTGGCAAAGGAAGAACATTCGTAAAAATTAATTTTTTTTACTATTCATAATGAGCGAATTGAGATCATCAAGTGTCTAGACGATCCAAGTGCAACTTACCTGTAGAGAGTAGCACAAGTCTGCAGGTGTACATTCATTATTTTGAAGCCTCTCGGTAGCGGTGGCTTCAATATAACTCAATATCCCACTGAATGAAACATCCATCCCTTTTACGACATAAGGGAGATCGATAAACTGTTGCCCTTTCTTAGCAAGCTGGGAAAGCAGAACATACATTGGGTAAAATTAAGAACTAAAAATGCACAAAAAAGATTCATGCATTTACCGGAAAGCTCTTCCAAAGCACTGGAATGAACTCTCACTGTCAAACACTAAGTTCAACAATTTCTAGACTATCTTGCAAGAAATGATCTGAAGTTGTCGAAATTCTTCAGCAATCAGCAGCCCTTTCTCATATATTAACATTATTTGAAAAAAAATGGTAAAACCTCTTGCAAATTTCCATAATTATTGAAGACACCGAAAATCTTCACATCACATGCAAAAAATTCTATCTGAAAGTGTAAGTCATAGTCATAGTCACGAATCTTCACTTTGCAGACTTAGTTTAGACTAGTTTTGAAGCCAGAAACATCTATCCACCAAAACATTTTTCTTGTTCACAAATTGGACATCAAAATACCAGCCAACAACTAAAATCATCCAACCACTACCAGGAATCTTGATCAGATATTTATGCTTTCGCTAATAGAGACCATTCGGAGGCATAATAGAGACCATTCAGAGGCAAAGGAGTTTCCAGAGATTTGCCAATCATTGAATTTGAATAAAGCTGCTAGAGCAGATGGCATAAGGATAACTTTATATGAATATCAATTGTCAAAAAACAAGGATGACAGTATTTAGAAACTAATGGAGTATGGTGCATAACTGCATATGGATGTTCAGGTGACAACTCTAATTTCCATATATGGATGTTAAAGAGGAGTTTAAATACAACCAAATATGTATCTGCAAAGGACATGTGAAACCAAACAAAGGTAGCCCATTGATGAGGGAAGAGGACACTGGAGGAGCAGTAAACTTTGGAGGTCTAAAGTTCTGATCCCCATTTGCATCTGCAGGTGAAATGACATTGGTGGTCTGGGGATGATTGCTGCTATCCTAGGTTTTACTCTCTCAGGTGGGTGAAATATGACCCTTACTTTGGAAGGTTTCAAACTCTTGAGAAAAAAAGTACGGAAGTCAACCCAGTTACTTTGTCAAGTAACAGCTAAAGAGTACAAAAAGACATACAAAACAAATAAATTTAATAAATATATTTATAACAGTTCGGTGGATATGAAGTACTGACAAAATGACTTGATTTAGGGAAGAGAAGAGTTCTCTAAGACAGGCAAGGAAGATAAATCTTGGACTAAATAAGATTGAAAATGTATGTCTGAGTAATAAATCAAGAATAAAATGTCATTAAAGTTGTACTTAAAAATTAAAAATGCATATATAAATTGAACTTGCATATTACTGTTCCTGTTCAGTATGATATGATAACAAGATTATCCACAAGTGGAGTATGTGATTAATTTCAAATTACTTGTAAGACTACAATCTTCATTTAACAGGAAAAAAACACCACATACTTGCTTCTAAATGAGCTTATTATTCTGATTTCTGAAGAATACTCTCTTTCTTAATTTTTATAATGAAAAAATAAAAATAGAAAAAAATTCTGAAGTTATCCTCATTCTCAAAATTTTAAGTGATCTTTCATCTCATGCCTAACATCCGGAGGGCAAGATGTTTTATCAATGAGAAAATTTGCCTTATGTGGCAACCATAGAAGCTCATATATACAGGACAAATATTGCATTAAAATACTAAACCAAAGAAGGCGACAATTATATACTGGCACCATTAACCTTACAATTTATATGGACCAATCCCAACGTCAATTACTCGGAATTAAAAAAAAAGTGAAGAATATTGTGAATAGCAGGAACACCAACCACCATCAATCCTTGAACCATTAGCCATACATAATTTTGAGAATTTTAGCAATGATGTGCAGAAATAATGCTTCCCAGCAGCTGTAGAAAAAGTATATTGACTAAAGTACACATTTTAGCAGTAGGGCTTTCCTATTAAACCCATGAGTGAGCTCCTTATTGCAGAGCACAAATAAAAAGATCAATTAGAAGAGCCATAAAATACTAATCTACAAAATCAGGCCACAACAGCAACAACCAAGAGCCATAAAGTAATAATCTACAAAATCATGCTACAACAGCAACTAGCAACCATTTAAAACCAGAGAGTGCCAAATTTTGATGGGTTCCACAAACTACCTGAACAGATATGGACATCTAGTGGATAGGTAACAACTCCCGTGCAGCTTCCCACAATGGACGGAGTCAGAAACAAACAAGATGTACATAGACCTTACCCCACATAATAGTGGAGAGATTGATTTTAGAAATTGAACCTGTGACATCTAGGTTGCACCACACTACGGACATCTAGTGGATGTGTAAGAAAAATAAATAATAGAAGACAAACCCTTTCAAGTACCAAAGATTGCATCTTGTAGATAATAACCAAAGGATGAAGCAACAAGCTATTTAGCAGTAATATAAAAGGCATTTGATTTTATCTTTGAAGTTTCAAACTCTCCAACAATATTGAAACACTTAAAAGTATGAAAGACCTCCTATGGGTATAAGTGTGGCACTAAAATACATCAGATATTAAGACACGGAACAGATTCGCTTTAATTCATTATAATCATGCAACTGATCAACTGACAGAGTATCAAGCCTCAACCACATGATGACTGATTCATGGTCATCTGATGCAGAAAAATATTCAGAAAATCATCAACCAAAATACAAAAATGATTCATTTCTGTACTTCTCAAGAATTAAAAATAGAAAATAAATTGTTTTTGTCTAACTGAACGCAAAGAAAAATCACATTAAAAAATTCTATCCGATGTATAGAAAAGTGGTGGCGGAGGAGGGAAGAGAGGGGAGGGGAGAAAGAAAGCCGCTAATGTAAAGTGCCAATTGTATACATATTTAACATTGAACCAAATAAAGCAACAAAACTATCTTAAATTGACATACCTGCTCAATGTTGTATCCAGGGCTTGGATCATTGGAGAGTGTCAAGACTCTAGCAAACCTATCCAAGCAATTCCCAACAGCAATATCAATAGTCTCCCCAAATATACGATATCTTCCTTCACTATATGCAATCACCTGTGTATTCCCACCACTTACATACAACACAACTGGGTCATCTGCCCCAGTCACAATCCTTCCCATCTCAATATGCGCAACACAGTGATTCACAGCAACAATTGGCTTCTTCCACAACTGTGAAAGCATCCTAACAACAACAGCAGATACCTGCAGCGGCGCTCCCATGCCAGGGCCCTTGGTGTAGCAAAGGCAATCAACTTCATCTGGGGTTATCTGTGCATCTTCTAGAGCAGACTTAACCAGAGGAAGCACATGCTGAAGATGGTGTTGGGCAGTTTCTCGAGGAAGGAATCCGTGGCCTGGAGGGGTAATATATGTGTGGCGTGGGTTTGACAAAATAGTCCCATCTAAGGTAACAACTCCAACTCCAATCTTGTTGGCTGAACCCTCAAACCCTAGAGCTATCATTCTCTTCATCATATATCAGAGCAATATGAACAAAGCCCTGAAATTTGATTCCCAAAACAGGTGGATTGAGTCGTTAAAGGACCAAAAAATCAAGAGAATTGGCAAATTTAAGAATTGACAGAAATGCAATTCCAGGAGATTCAGCGCAAATCATTTCACATACCGAAAATATGTTAAGTAGCATTGTGTTCAAGTAAGGGAGACGAGAGTACCTGCGGCAGCTGGAAGGAGGTCAACTGACAGTAACGAATTGACAATTAGGGCTTTGCTCAAAAGAGGGCAAGACAACATCTCCATAGATTGCGGACAGAAAATCTAGACCGTTCATTTTGAACGTCTGAAAGTCGATTATTTTTTTTGGGGTTGTTTTTTTTAAGAAATTAACAAATACAAGTAATAGATGAAAGAACAAATGAACTATACACATTTCCTTTTCCCAAAAAAAAAAAACACATTTATCTCTTACAATCAACAATCCCTCTCTTCAATATGTTTTGAGGTGTTTTGATGGTATGTGTTACGAGGTGTTTTGAGGGTATGTGTTATGAGGTGTTCTAAATAATGAATTTTTAATAATATGAGCCCATGTTAGAGAGCTTTATTCGAATTTAGGGCTCGTTCGTTAAATTTTGTACCACTAACTCTAAAAATATGATAAATGATTTCTCCTATTTTAACTTGAAATTTATTTTCGACTATCTTTATTGTAATATTCCTCTAGAGCGTGTACAATGACAAACATGAAATGGGTACTGGGTAATATATGAAAATGTGTGTTTTTACTGATGTGTCTATATTGAAATATGTGTTTTGGTGTTGTAAATGAGTATTTGACTTGATTTTTTGTACGTTTGTTGAAAAATAAATGTGGGACGCTTAATATGTGGAGTTTTTGTTAATGGATAAAAAAATATATATAAATTTATATTTTATTAATATGACTGTATTGAGAAACGTATTTTGATATATAGGAATGTACGTGCATACCTCAAATTGAGGTATGCAAAGCACCCTCCGCCTCTTTTGAGGTACCACTTGGGGTACCTATTGAATGTGAACGGGATTTTACTCATTTTGAGATATGCATTGGATTGGACGTGCTGGCACTAAGGGCATATTTTGTCTAAAAAATCATAAAACACACTATTTGCCATGTTCTCTAAAATACACCAAAACACCCACTCAACTTCTAAGTTGTTCATCACACACATGAGAACACATGTGAAAAGCTCTCAAACATGCCAGTGGGTATGCCATAATAGATAACATAAAAGAGTCATATTACTCTTAACACCAGGTCATGCCAGCAGTTAAGGAAACTCCAGAAACCCTAGACAAAAATTTCCTAAAAGAATCATAAGTAAAATTCTACATCAAAGAGAATGCTGATTATAATAAGTTAACCTCCTTGGTTAAAGCTATTGAATTTGAGCATAGCTCCACACAGGTGAGTTCATAGAAAAAACCTATACATTGCCTCGCTATTTCTCCAACTAGCCATATGCTGCCATCAGAGCAGCAACATATGCATACAGAGTTCTCAAGCGAATGCCATTGATCCAGACATTTCTCACATGGTACAACACTGAATCAACTCAAAACGTAAAGAACTGGACCGACTCAACAAGTAATATCTAAGCCGATAATAATATGTTCTGCACAATGGCATTCTCTATGCTGTTATTGATTTTGTATCCTATCCAATAATGGAGCTAATATTGCTAAAACTATAGATTGCTTTGCTGCTCTTTATCTTCTACCTCTCTCACAGCATGTACTGTATGCTGGATCTTCTTGGACAGACTTTCATTGTGCTCCTCAATTTGTTCAAAAATCATTTCCAGATGCCTTTTATAAGTTGCAGCTCTTTTCTTCTCTATGGCCAGCTGCTGGGTTAGTTCCCGAATCTTATCATGTTCGTTCTGCAAAAGGAAGATTCTAAAAGATCAGTTGTGATAGAAAGTAAATATATTTGAATTCTCAATTCCATTACTTATGGAAAGAATAAGCACAAATTCAAACTCACAACCAAATGAGATAAAACATTTAGTTTTGCATCAAATATACGGATGCCTATACGACTGAGAGATTTAACCTTCAACTGAGAGATTTAACCTTCAAACAGCTTCTATTTTTTTCATAAAATAAAATGGCAAAAGTTTGAGAACACACAAACACCGATTACACAATTTACGGATCATTTCACATTCATTGTTATTTATAAGTAATATGATGTAGCAATACCACAAAACTCATTGAAATAAAACCCATTGTCAGTTTCAAAAATCACAAATCAAACATATTGGTTCATTCCAACAACTGCTCACAACCATCATGTAAATATATTCTTCATTATGGTTATAACTCTAATCCTTTGAATTCTATCCACTTACGAATTTGAGAATAATGAGATGGAAAACTTTTACGGAGAGCTTCCAGAAGAAAAGTGAAGTGCAGGAGAAGAAAGACGTTTATGTATTTGATTCCCATTAACGAGAATTTATTATTTCTAAGGATGTGGTATTACACTACCACAGAAGATTTTATGCAAGCTTAGTATGTGCGGGATTCCACAGTATAGGTCTGTGATGATAAATGAATCTATCAAATACAAAAAACATTCTATTCCACCTTCACAATCTATGTAGTACACCACTTGTATTGTTGTACAATTATCTCTCCCTACAAATCATGAATGATCCAAGTCTATTTGTCCAACCTCAAGCTAAGTCCATCTTGGTCTTCCAGCTGTCTTTGCATCACCTAACATCTAAAGCATTAATCGAATTCTCGGTATGAAATATACCTCCACAGAAAAGAAAAGTGCTGGAACTTGCTCTAGTTTCACAGAATTTTACTTTGTTATTTGTGTAATCATTCGTCATTTAGTTCAACAGTACACATATTTGAAATCCTGTTTGTTGCGTTAATGTCCCTGTTGGATGACGTAACAGTTTCTAACAAGAAAGACAAATTACAGTAGCTAAAGTCAACAAAGTTCTCCTGATGGATAAAACTAAAATTTACAAAAGTTCGATGCAAGAAAGAAAAAAAATCCCATAGCAATGGCTTTAACAATGGGATTGAATCAATAATTGATATGAATCAAGATATGGATCTAAGCCATCAACTTACTCTATAGACAGAAGGGAAGGCTTGAAATGCCAAATACCATACTACACCTGAGGTAAGGTAAGAAACTCCCGTCAACATACATCTGAGGACCTTACATAATCTTTTATCAGTGAATTCAAAACCTAGTTATAGAATTTAGGCATAGCAATTAGGTCAATTCAAAACCTAGGCATAGAATTTATGCATAGCAATTAGAGTACCAATATATAGACATAGCAATTGGCCAATTGTACTACCAATATAAGCCACAAAAACGATTCTATGGCATTATTTCTTTCAATAGAAATTAAGCTTCAACGTCAGTTCTTAAAAAAAAAAAATCCATTAAAAAAAAAACTTCAATCTCAGTAAAATTTATTCTTCAATTTACGTCAGCACATATATGTACATACCCAAAGACATCTGTATATATATACAAGACACAAGCAGGCACACATGCGATTTGAACAGCACAGAGAATTTGCTATCTTAGCAAAAAATTTGCTTTTCTTGTTTATTTATTGGCATGCATACTGCCTAGAAAACTGTCTAAGCAAGGTCAGTTTTGACCAATCAATCCCTCAGATAGTTTGCTTTTCTGTCTCATTTATTAAGTCAATACTAATGAAGAAAATCCAAAGATCTGGCTAAATGAAGAAAATCAATGAAGCCATTACTTAGCAAGAGTGCAAACAATAATGAGTTTTTCCACCTCCCTTACTTCTCAAACTACTAATACCAAATTGTCACTAGACAAAATTTATCCAGAAATAAAGTAAATAAAATAAAAAGATTTGACATTACATGTAGTTAGACACAGAGAATCATAAAATTTTGACAAAATTTCCATATTAAACATTATTTCAACAAATTTATATTTCAATAAAGAAAGACAATTCTAAGAGCTGAACTCCTAAACCTCATATTCACTTTGTTCAGGGCTTGACTAAATATCATTGACCCAGCTGATGAATGATGATCCCTTTATGGTTCTACAATCATCTTATATCTTTATTAACAATTTTCCTTTCATAATGATAGAGTCCCACATCGGTTAGGAACCCTGGGGAAGTGCAATAGATAAGGCTCAGGGGTCCCTCTCCCTAATAACCAGCCTTTTCCTAGAAAAGGGGCTGGCCACAACCCTTGTTGGGCCTTGGGCTGCATGGTCTGGGCCAGGCCCAATGGCCTGGCGAGTGGTTGGGAGGTTGGTTATTGGGTGAAGGCCCTGAGTCTCTATCACATAACCTGCTATGTTCCTCTAATTTGACAACCAAAAAAAAAAAAAAAAATCCTCACAACTTCTCATGAAAAACACAATGCACAGAACAAGCTATTCCTTTCATTTAACCCCCCAAGGATCCAGATGATTCTACTTTAACTTGAGCATACAATAGCCTAAAGGAAAAAATTATTTAAGTAATATGTGACCAACTTTATTTTTAAATTTCCCAGCCTCCTTGGAAATTTCCTGAAGTACACCCCTTTGGTGCTTTAATAAACTTTTAGCCATTAGGGGAAAAAAATAAAGATATTATTATTATATATTAAAAGTGGCACCAGGGGGTGGCCTCCAAAGTACAGACAAAAGGATTATTAATAAGAAATTATAAATAAAACACCAAGAGATACATGTTCATCTTCATCATAAGAGGTATTAAACCAACGGGTACTGATAAGAATTTCCTTCCCTCCACCCCAGCCAGCCTCCCCCCCCAAACCATGGAATCTTCAACATTGAGGTTGGATTTAGTCTTGTCAACAGCCTTTAAAAAAATAGAAAATCTCCACCTCCCACTCCATTGCATACCTAATAAGGAAGACTTTCCAGGTATTTCATCATTTGAATTCTGACAAATGAAACTTTTCGGGCTCCTTTACATCTTTAATTCTAGCTAACACTATGATATAATATCACTCCAAAAGTCAATTCTACTTATCCATCCACCACAGGCATTCCAAGTTTTTCCCAACCAGATCAAATCTTAAACTTTAAAGCATAACCCCGCACCACATGGCTCCATATTCTTTCTGCTGATCACTGTCATACTCAAACCCATATTTAATCCCATACCCATCCACCATAAGGTCTCATATTCTCATCTCTTTTGAGCTTCCACTATAATGGCAAGAACAAACAGGTATTCAGTCAAGTGTTGATTTGAAACAAAATGCTAGCCAAGAACTCTGCATCTACACCATCACTGACTTAAGCCCAAATTCTTTACAGCCCCATAGCGGCTTCAAAGCAAAGGAAAAGGCACACAATTTAAGGATTAATTCAATTTTTGCCTCACAAAAGATTCCATATCAACCGCATAGAGAAGATGTGTGATTCCAAATCCCAATTGTACCTGCCTATATCAAAGCCATGAAGTAAACTTTTTTCCTCTACTTACAAAATCATCGTACTATGCACCCCCATGTAAGCATTCATATAAAAGGTTCTAAGTCGGTTGTTCCAGATATACGAGGGTCTGTGCTATTCATTTTTGACAATCCAAGGAGTGCTTTTACCAGGAAGAAAATATATTTGATAGCATTAAATTTGAAGCAGCAGCAAATAAAAGTTTTAATAAGAAGATTTAATTAATATAACTGAATTTGAAAGAGCACCGCAGGTCCTATAAGTGAAAGACAATAATTATTATCAGTTTTCCCTTGGGAGAAAAACTTTAGATGCCATTATGGGCTAAAGCCAGTGCAAAGAAAAGCATAGATGCAGAAAGTTTACATGGGTCATCGCTCTCCTCAATGCCATATCCATAGACAAAGATGAATAAGAACTTCACCATGATGATAATTGTTTTTTAGATAACATAAATCTCTACGCGGCAGAGCACTATCAACCTGCCTACAGATCATACCCCAACTACTGGCAATCAACCCTGAGATTCAAAAACTTCTTCATCTCCCCTTAATTCATATAAAACCGAAAAAAGAAAGATATGGACAGAAGTAATAGAAAAGGGTGAGGACTTTATCAAATTACTGAAGCATTTAGCCTTTAGATCAGAAGAAATAGCAAATGGGAAACGTAATGCACTCCAACTAATTTATCTTATGGATCACTTGACTGACCACAAATTGTTTGAGAAATGTGCATTAAGAGTGTGTGGATTGACGACATATTGAATGCCTAATCTAATTTTTTAGATATGAGACACACTTTTCAAAATTGCATAAAAATAGTACACTAATAAACTTGACTGGGATGGGGAGAGAAAAAAAAGGGAAAATAGTCAAAAAAAACTCCCAACAAATTTTTATACTCATAGAAGATACTGCTTGAAATTTTGACACAAAAACTTGTTGATAAACACAATATATCTCTAGCAAATTCCAATAATTATTTCAAGAAACATACAATAATTTGCAATCTTGATCTTGGACAAATTTGATATGGTCAAAGTACAATCAAAGACAGATGGGCATGTACTTTCTCATCCAGATGCAAAAACCAAATACATAATGAAATTTGAAAATACAAGATAAAATAAAAGACTAACAAGAACACAGAAAATGGTGAACGAATTCAACACATCATTTCATATAAGTTGAAGATGAAATTTTTAAGGCAACAAACTGCTAAAAATGCACAGGTAACATAGAACATATCAGCGATAGTTTCCAAAAAACAAGTAAACCTTGAGACAAATATTCTACCTGGAAATTATGCTATCACTACAATTATCACTACTATTAGATAAAATTCACAGAAAGTAAAAGCAAGTCCCAGTCTTTTCCCAATCAATACAAAAGAGGTTTAGCTACCAATTAACTGGGTATGGTCAACCATACAATGAAATGCAACACGCTTCTTGATGCTTAAATTATAAACAAACCCTAAATAAACTGAGTTAAGTACTCACCGGATACTGGCTATAAATGCAATCCCTTCGACCTTTACCAGGTGTCAAGGGATGAGTATGCTCCATCACAAACTTTGTCACAACCCATTTACCAGAACTCACTTTTCTGACCAAAATCATTGCCCTGCAACCCACTCTAGTTTCCGCCCTCTGTCTTACAATTTTTTCACGTTTGTCAGGCATTCTGTATCCCTCTCTGTTACACACAAGTGCCCGACCGATTGCAGTTCCATCACGCCTTGACCGAGATAGTTTGCTAACACGGATGACAAATCCCAGTCGAGTGGCATATGCATTATAAAATGCATGAGCCGCTGCTTCAGATTCAAACTCTTGTCCCACATAGGGCTCATCAGCTGGAGCCACTGATACAGCTGGAATTGCATCGGGGATACTATCTTCAGAACAATCTTGCTCAATCTTCTCCTCGTGATTCTGATGCAATGGAACTTCAATCGTATTTTCAACCAATTCAACTACATCATCTCCCCTATTCTCCTCCAATGCAATGCAATTACTCATCATTTCACCATTAACATCAACCCTGAACTCCACTGCAGTTTAAAATAAACTGATTTAACGAATTTCCATGCCAAAGATATATACCAGTGTACAAACCAAAACACATAATCAAAAACACGTTAAGAGTTTCTAATTTCCAACACACCTTAGGAGAAAAGCCACGGGGAAACCAGGGCAATGTTATTTAATTGATCCAATAATTAAAGGAAAGAAAAAAATTGAAATGGGTCTAGCTTCCTTGAAGCTTGAAGTTCAATATCGGTTCTTCTCATTTCTCAATCTCTCACCAAACACACAAGAACCCAACAACCGAGTACTCCACAGAGTCCATCGAACCTGTTGCTTTGCTGCAGTATCGTAACCAATAATAAAATACATACAAATTGAAGGATCTAATCATACCCAAAAAAAAAAAATCTTTCCTTCACTTTCCTGCATCTCTCTGCCACCAAACAGAGACTCAATTTTCATAATTTTATTCATAAACCTAAAAAAGTTCTAGGTAAACAATAAACAATCTGACTCAGATGAATGATTGTGTATATGAAATTAAAATTCGACAAAAGAAAATCTTACTTCGAAGTATTCTGTACTAGTCGTTCATACGATCTTGGGGAAGATCATCGAATCAGGAGTCGCTCGAAGAGAGAGCGGAATTCGAGGGCGAGTTCAGGCTGAAAAAGATGAGGACGCGACTGCCTGCGACGTGGCAAAAATCTATTGGGTCAATGAGTAAGAAAAGTCAATATTTTCGTCCAGATTATATAATCTGTTGACGCGTGGTAAAGTGAGTGCGCCTCAACACGTAAGATCGGCACTTTCCTTTGGTCAAGTTTGGGATACCACTTTTCTTTTGGGGTGTAGGTTGCTATACGTGGGAATGAGTCTACGGTGAGGGCTAAATGCACCCGTTTTCTCATTCACATCTCGTGAGTTTAAAATTTTATTTTAATTTAAGTACACTGTGATATTTTTTTTCTTCTGTTTTTTTTTTTTAAAAAAAAAAATCCGTTTGCACATGGGATAGTAACAGGTCGAGTATCTTTATAATTAGAGAATATCAAAAGTGTCTTATATTAAAATTATTTAAATTTTTAAAATTAGAATCATTCTATAACCATTTATTATCGAATATTCGTTTATAAATTAACTTTTATTTTTAATTTTTCACATATATGTTTTTTAAGAAGTATCTATAACAACAAACACACAATTAAACTAATAGTTAAAAAGTGTTTCAGTTTTTTTATACAAGTTAGGATTTGAATCCTTTCACTAGCAAATTCATTAATATTTTTCAGACCTTACTTATAATTAAGGATAGGGTTGAATTTGAGACAGTTGCAGTGATAGTACTCTAACCATTTATTAACCAATTCAGGTCTCTAAACTTGACAACTAAAACAAAATGTTCGAAACCGTGACATATTTGAAAATAAAAATCAAAACCATTTTCAAACCCTATAGATTGAATTTTTGAATTATAAATTGATCGGATACATTGTGACGACTAATGCGAAATTTTTTTTTTTCCCGTCCCTATTTGCACCCTATACCTGTTTCTTTCCCTCAAAAAAAAAACAAGAGTACAATTGAAACAATTATTCATGCCAGACAGCTGGTCATCGGGGATGACCACCATGACCTCGAGGCCAGACCCAGCAGGAGCACTCATGGTGTTTTGGTCTACATCAAAACATCAAAAAAACTTCACCTTTCTCTAGGCTGCAACGACTTTTCTAGTCGTCGTCTCCTCCACTTCTTTCATGCATGCGTCAACTCCCCCTCCCCCTCTAAAAAAAGCTAAATTTTCTTCTCCAAAATTCCTCTTGTTTTAGTATGTTAATTGTTGTACTAATGTGTTTGAGATGTCTCGAGTGTTGGCTGTGATGACACCATCGATCTTGTGTCGATTTTGAACCTTTGATTTGGCTGTGGGCAATTCTATTCTATTCCTCACATGTTATGAGACTGGCTGGGGAAGCTGGTTCAAGGGTGTGAATGGAAAAATGGTTTGGTTTAGTGGGGTGGGGTGTTTACATACTAGGATTTTTTGAATGTTGCGGGTGTGAATGAGAAAACAATGGGTGCATTTAACCCCACGTAAGTATAAAGTTAATCTAATTTATAGTCACCAAAAGATTTAAAAAATTCTAATTCGGCCACAAAATGTTCCAAGTTTAAACGATACAACTTGATAACTTAGAGTGTAAAACTATTCCAATCAAGTTACTCAAACATATTTTGACCATCTCGAGCAATCAACATGCCAATGTGGCATTAAGAAATCAATTTCAAACATCTAGGGGACCTAACAATCGCAATTTGCAACACATGAAAAGGTAACTTTTATTTAAAAATATGACAAATTTAAAATATTTAACTTCATCTTTCTCACGCCTGCTTTGCTCACAACTTCTCTGAAACTACTATTGCCAAATTCCATCACTCAAATTCAATAGCTCGAAAGAAAGCACTTGCACCCCACTTGTATCGGCTTGGTGCATGCATGTGTGTTTTGGCCCAATCCAAATCTAACTTCATGTAAGACTCTCTCATAAAATCTTGGGTACCGTTAGACCCAAGTCGATACCATTAATATGGTGTCTCATAACTCAAACTTGAGCTCATAGACTTTCAATGTTGGATTTGATATATTACACCAATATCTTCCTACTTCATTTCTTTTATTAGCATATCTTATTCTTCCTACTTCATGTAGACATTTTGGAATCAATTTCTCATTTACCTTGTATCAAATTTCATAATATAAATATACTACGTACATTTACTTTTAGAGTCAATTTTTTTTTTTCTACGGATACTTGTCCCTAAGGATAAGTGAGTCTCATATTTATTTGTGCCTAAAATAGGCTCATTATAATATGAAATCTAATAGTCTTCCACATGAATTGAAATGAATTGATCAAATTAAATGTGGAGTAAACACAAAAGAGAGAGAGTAACATACAAAAGTTACAATTGGGGAAAGGTAATTTTTGACTTTGAACCTTCCATAGTAATCACTATCGGATTCACTCTGTTAACCACTTAACATGATGTATTGAAATGTTGAATCTTTTCATGTAAACCTAGATAATAAATATCACACATTCCTCTTTGAACAATTTGGATCTCACAGTTGTGTTCATTTTGACCCCGAACACGTCCTAACTTTTGTAAGCACCGTAGATAATTTAATCTTTCTAAATTCTCAGATTAAGAAGTGACTTTGCGAACACATAGGTGATTTATTATTAAGAGTATTATGAATATCCCACTTGAATTTCTCAAGTTATAAGAACCATTAAAAGCTATCTTATGTAACACTACATCATTATAAGAATATGGTAAAGGTGTTTTAATTTTTTAGTGCTATTATTCAATCAACATACAATTTGATTGTTCCTTTGAATCTAGATCTTGAGATTTCTAATCAACTAGATTGTATTGTCAACGTGAGATGACATATAGACTTCGATTGAATTGGGTTAATAAAAATTGAGTTTAATAACATTTTTGTCCTGATAACTCTTAAAGATATATGTTTTAGTACCATCCCACTTGATGACCTACTTTCTCTCTCTTGTTAAGCCTTTTATGTCAACCTTAGAGCACATGCAATGGTGTGTGTTTAATGGCGATATTAGATGTTGTTAAAATGTGTATTTTTGTTGATGTGTCTGTATTGAGATATGTGTTTTGCTGATGTGGTTGTATTGGAAGATGTGTTTTGGTGAGACTAATCTTGATTTTTGTGTAGTTTTGTTATGGAAATGATGTAGGAAAGAAAAATAGTTAGTTTGAAAAATGGAGAAATGAATAATTGTATTGAGAGAAGTGTTTTGTTGATGTGACTGTATTGAAATATATATTGTACTGATATGACTGTATTGAGAGATGTGTGTGGTTTAAATTTTTGTGTGATAAAAATATGATCCATAAATAATTTTAACGGGGATAATAAGATGTTAAAACAAGCCTGTTGGGCAGGCACCTCCGGGGAAAAAAAAGGCGGGGAATTGTCAACATATATATATATATATACATTTTTTTAGAATAATTGTCAACATACTTGAAATCAGGATCAAAAGTCAAAATTTTATTTTATTAAAGTTAATGGGCCGAGCCCATAAAGGGCTTGTGGCCCATGAGTAGTTCAACCCTATTACATCCCAATCACCTGGCACAATAGAGAAAACTATATAATGCCACGTATTTTTAAATAATTTTTATGAATGATTTATTGTGTAAATTGTAAATATTTAAGATCAAATCTTGAGTAAATAGATATTATGGTCAAAGAAATATCTCACTCGTTTCAACTCAACCATTAATTTTTAAATTTCTCAACTCAATCACTTCGTTTGAATAAGTGAGTGAGTTTAAATTTTTTAAAAATCAGCGATCGAGTTGAAACGAGTGAAATCTATGGGTGATCAAAGATTCAAAATAGATATTTATTCATCTTATTTTTAGAAAATATTATCATATATTTTTATTGTTATTTGTATCCGTTGTTACGATTTTATGGATTTTCAATTTAAATTTCTTTAAAAAAAAAAGACAAATGTCGCCAAATTCAATGATTAAGAAAAGGTGCACAAAGTGGGTCAAAAATAGAAGGATCCAAAAATAACAAAACATGACAAACAACTAACCATCATGCTTTATTTTTCATTTTTTTGCACAAAACATCACAATATTCCCCTCTTTCACAAAAGCAGCACTTTCTATTGAATGATTTAAATGCTTTGCAATTTATATCAAATGAATCGAATTTTTTCCAATTGGATCATCGATTCGGTTTTCAAAACTTTAGTGCCCTACAAAAATGCAATCAAACCAGTCAATTCGCCGGTTGGATCGGGCCGATCCGATCTGTTGGTCTGGGAACCAGGCATCCTTTCATGTCGATGTGGCTCGGTTTTTAAAACACTAGTTATTAAGTATATAAATAACATCACCTTATATTGGGATGTACACCCTAAACCTTACCTTCAAAGCAAAGCAAAATTAATGAGTTTGAAGAGTTACCAACAGCTCTCCAGGATATGTCCTTGTAAAAGCTGGCAGGCTTAGCTAGATCGGATTTAGTTTTACAACTACCAAACAAAATATCATTCATAATCAATTACTAGACTTCATTTTCCCAGTTAGATGGTGGTGGGTAAATATTATAATAATGGTAGGGAATTTTTTTAAGGTAATAATTGATTAATTAAATTATATTTGAAATATTTAATTAATTGATGATTTTGATTTCCGGATATATTTTATCTTTGTTCCCCAATCAATGTCTTAGTATCACAATTTATAAGTTAGCTTATTTTTACACCTTATAAGTTGTATCAAACGGATCCAATTAAGTGTTTCCCTTTCCTAGTGCATTTATGATCGTGTATATAGTTGTTCATAAAATGAGAACAAAAATAAGAAAACTTAGAAAATAATGTAAAGGGAGGCATATGTTCCAAAACTCTCTTTTTTCCTCTTATTACATTATCATCCAAATGCCTTTAATTTTATGTCACCCATACACTTTTTTATATATTCTCCTACACTTGTCAACTAAAGCTGAAGTGTATTTAGTTCTCTTTTATCGTAAGAGATAAAAAAAAAAGCCCACAAAAGGACAATATTATTGAAGTGAAGTGATGAACCATATAAATATGTTTATGTGTGTGTGAGTGTGTGTGTGTGTGTATATATATATATATATATATATATATATATGTATTTATATCCAATGAATGTTACTTCAAATTTTCAATTAAAAAATAAATAAACACCCACTTGATAAGACTGTGGATGAAGGTGACCCACAAAGGAAAACAATGGGCGTGAGAGGTGGATTATTATCCTCTACAGTTTACAATAAATAAAGATTATAAATAAATTTTTTTATTTACTTTTTTCTTGAGTCAATAGATTTGGAGATGGGAGATTCGAATTCATTCTCTATTTAAAGCGGTGATTCTTATATGAATAGTGATTGACGCTCAACAGCAGGCTCACTGGCCAAAAATAATTTCAATATGACTTGAGACTGATTATTCGACCTAACATCCCAAAGAGGTTTGGGCATCAACCATCAATCATCCTCCAACAAAATATGAGAGGCGTAGAACTTCGAAAGTGCATCTCAGTCGGGCATAAATATAAAATAGGGGGAGGGCGACCACCCTCCATGCAAAAATGCGTTGATTCCATATACCTCCTTGATAAAAGAGTTTGGAAAGTTCAAAACAATCCCATATTGAAATCGTTTAATAAAGGGAAAAAAGAATATTCCTTGAAAAGTAAAAAGAAAATTCCTTTGAGATTTCTTTATGAGATCCCTACTCAATAAAATGAAATTAAATGTCTTTGATAATCATAATTCTATCTTGGAAGTACTTAAGCGATACTTCATCCGTCCCTATTTGATAGCTTGCATTTCTATTTTGATTTGTCCCAAATTATAGTTCACTTTCTTATTAAAAATAAATAAAAATGACTAGTTCACTAATCTACCTTCATTTATTGTGCTTATATATCAACTATGACATTAAATTATAGCAATAATAAGATTTGAGTGAAGTAGTCTTAATGAAAGGGTATATAAAGAAGAAAATTAATTAAATTTATTGTGTTAATGATATTAATTGATTTTTTTTAATCTGTGTGAAAAAACAAACGAGCCTGATAAATAAGAACGGAGGTAGTAAAAGAAAATTTCAAAACTTCAAAGATGGCAATCTCTTGTTAAATATTCTATATATATATTCAAAAAATGGGTACCATTTCTTTTTTACTTTTTGATATTTTATTTTGTCAAATTGGAATATTTCACTTTCATCATCGTAAGTTTTTTTTTATTTAAATATTGACCCAATTTCTTTCATATATGTTGAAGTAACAATCACATTTTATTTACTATGAATAAATTCTGAATATTTAAATCATTCTGCTATCTTGAATTACTAATTAATCACTTTGATGAAGTCACTTTCTTTTTTAGTATTGATCAAAAGGTCGTAAAGTAAATGACACCATTTTCATGAGCAAGATAAGGTAAAATGATAGATTGTAATCTTTCGATCCACATTTTATACGATGGTAAAATATATGTAGTAAAGTGGAAATAACTAAATAAAATTAAATATATAAGAAAGTACATGGTTCGATACGTCCACGTGACGTTTGGTCTTTTATTAAATAGTGAGTTCTGTGAATACGTAAAAAATATATTAATGATTCATTAATTTATAAGATTTGAGAGGTTGGGTGCAGTTGCGTCGATTGATCTATCTACTTCGATAACCTCCTATAATAACTATTGTTCGAACCGCTACTTCCTTTGACATTAGAACTGTCTTGACCATTAATTATAACTATCTTTTCCACATCATATTATCACTATGTGCGTGCGATCAACTCAACGTATGTATTTACCTTCGGCTTTAGTCCGTATCGTCATTATTTTCGTCCACATAATCAATAATTAGAGCAAACCAGTACGAATCACGATGTTTTTTTTTTTTGCGAGATTAACGCGCAAGATCTCTACGGTGTCTACAACCTATCCTATTTGATATTATCAATCCCTCCGTTTGGTAAATATATGAACAAATACTGTATCGGATTATCTATCATTCAACTCTCCGATCCGACTGAGTCCCTTCCGTATGCATTCCCAATCACATCACCGGATAAGCCGAAACGGAGGAGAGATGCTTCCGTATTGGATAAGAGAGATAAATAGTATTCAAATATGAAAGAATTACTGAAGTTGTTATATAAATAATAACTACGGAGTCTTAATTTTTGTATATATCTATTTTTTAAAATAAAATAATTATATTTTAGATAATCCGTTCTCTAAATCTATTTTTCAAAATTCAAAATAGAGATAATAATTATATTTAGATTTTCAAAAATGTGATTTCATTTTATCATAATTAATATATAATCAATGATTAGAACGTATGAGATAAATTTATTTATTTATAAATAGAATGGGAGTCAATCAATTAGTCGATTACAACAAAATTCAACTCAAAATAAAATAATCATCTCTATATAAACCCCCTCCCATACTCAGATTTGGCTCTCTGCCACTCGCTCCCTCCCTCTCTCTCTCTCTCAATTAAGAATTCATCAAATCAATGGCTTCAAAGGCGGTTCACAACGGCGAGTCCGCAGGTTCTCTGATCGTCAGCTTTGGCGAGATGCTGATCGACTTCGTGCCGACGGTTTCCGGCGTCTCGCTGGCGGAGGCTCCGGGATTTCTAAAGGCCCCCGGCGGTGCACCGGCTAATGTAGCAATCGCAGTCGCCAGACTTGGAGGCCATGCGGCGTTCGTCGGCAAACTAGGCGATGACGAATTTGGTCACATGCTCGCCGGGATCCTCGGCGAGAACGGCGTCAGCACCAAAGGGATCAACTTCGATCTAGGCGCTCGCACTGCCCTAGCGTTCGTGACTCTACGCGCCGACGGGGAGCGTGAGTTCATGTTCTACAGAAATCCTAGCGCCGACATGCTGTTGACGCCCGAAGAGCTCAATCTCGAGCTCATTAGATCCGTAAATCTCTCTGATCTATTCAACTTCTAAATCCTAATCAGTTTATCTTTGTTTCATAATGTTGTGATTTACTGATCTTGCGATCTGTGATCTAGCCACGTCATTGGTAAGGGTCCCATATTCTTTGGATCTGATGGCTAAAACCGAGTACCAGATAAAACCCAGTACCGGATCTCTGTGATCGTGTAAAACAGATCTCACTCACCGGTTGTTGTGAGCATGATATCCGATCACCGGGTGTGGGGTCCACATCCGGAATCCTCTATTGGTTGGCCGTGGATCACGGGAGGCAAGTGCTACCGTCACGGCCTCCAAATTCCCGCCAATCTGCTAGATGCCACGTCGTCTGATCGCGGTCCAGCTGTGCTGGTTCCCTTCCCGTGACGTGGCGGAACCTGAAAGATCTCTGTCTCTCTCGTGCTGCGGTCTTTTGTTGTCTGCCGTAACGGAGATTTGTTAGTTTATCACGTGCAGGGAGATTATTTTTGACGGGGGACTCCACGTCGGCGGACATGCGTTTTCCTAGTCTAGCAAAAAAAAAAAAATAGTGGAAAATTTAAAAGTATTCTAGTAACTTTGACTTTTTTAAAAAAATTTAGTCTGGTTACTTCGACGCGCATTCTGTATCGTGGCTGGCACGCGTTCAAATTATTAGGTGAATTTTCATAATTGGTTTTGATTAAAATCTTTGAATTGAGCAGGCGAAAGTGTTCCATTACGGATCGATAAGTTTGATCGTGGAGCCATGCAGATCAGCTCATCTGAAGGCGATGGAAGCCGCAAAAGAGGCGGGTGCCCTGCTCTCGTACGACCCAAACTTGAGGCTGCCGCTGTGGCCGTCACCTGAGGTGGCGCGTGAGCAGATAATGAGCATCTGGGACAAGGCGGAGGTGATCAAGGTCAGTGATGTTGAGCTGGAGTTCTTAACAGGGAGTGACAAAATTGATGATGCGGATGCTCTTTCACTGTGGCACCCCAACTTGAAGCTTCTTTTGGTCACTCTTGGTGAGAAAGGTTGTAGATATTACACTAAGGTATGCCATTAGTTCAATTCCTCTGTTTTCTTCTCCTGTTTTTCTCTTTGATATTAGATAGAAAATCACCTTTTATTCTATATTCTTTGATTGTTTACCTTCCATTTTATTTGCTTGATGCTGATTTCTGACCAAACCCTTTTTTTTGGGATCAATTATTGTTGCAAATTGTTCATTTGATCGCGTAAAACTTACATAATATTATTTATATGTTATATATTGGCACTTTTATTTAGTGGCTTAGGTGTTTGTCATTGTTTATAATTCACAGCCGCTACTTCTCATTTTTTTAATGACTTCTGTGAGTACATGATGCCAAGAAAGCATGTTGTCATGTTCCATGCTACAATTGTTGTGCGTATGTGTTTTTTTTTCTTCCTTTACTTTCTAACTTGCACAATGTGGGTTGGTGCATATATTCTTACCTGCCACCTACTACTGTTTTGCTTCTATTTTTATCGAGAATTTGTTGGTTTAATTGACATTTGCTTCAAACTTAATTTTCAACATAATACTATTATGAAGATGGGTGGGTGTCTTCCCACCAATTCTAATTTTCACCATATTTTCCTTGTTTAGAACATTTAAAGTAGAGAGGCACTGCTTTCAATTACTGAAAACATTTTGACCTGTTTAAGATTGAAGGATTTATTTTTTTAGTACTTTCAAGTGGTTTGCACTAGGCTTTGGTCCAACTTAAATTGTCGTGCCTGCCTGGCCCGAGTTTGGGCTTTGCCACTCGGTTACCCAAAAGAAAAATCCATGGATTTTGATAGGTTTTTGTAAGGTGGTTTCAGCACTCTTTGATTTATGGAGAGGACTTTTGTTGCTGTATACATAGTTGAAATTTGAGTTCACTTAAAATTTTCTAATTCTCATTGTTACTTTCTTGCAAACACAGAACTTCCACGGTCAAGTTGGTGCTTTCAATGTCGAAGCTGTAGATACAACAGGAGCAGGTGATGCATTCGTTGGAGCATTATTGTCCAAGATAGTTGATGATCAATCTGTAATTGAGGTAATTAATCATTGTGATCGATCAATAACCACATATAAAAAAGACCAGATTAAGAATATGCTACATACAATACTGACTGATAAATAAACCTAAATTGATTTCAGGACGAATCAAGGCTGAGGGAAGTGCTCAAATTTGCAAATGCATGTGGTGCCATCACAACTACCAAGAAAGGAGCCATTCCTGCTCTTCCAACCACATCCGAGGTCCTCACTTTTGTCAAAAGGGCTTAGATAGAGGTTTTTCTGTTTTTCCCATATTTTTTTAAGAAATTTAAAGTTATCCTCTCTACTTTTGCTTTGAGTTTTTATGTATGGGTAGAGTTCTCCTCTGGCTGTTCAATGGGGTCTTGAGTCTCTTTTGCAAGTGTCTTGTGATGTGATTGAAAGCTTGTGGGTTGTCTTTTTAACTGAATAAATTTTGATTGGCATTGCTGAAAGGTCAATTAATTGCCCAGTATTCTCTCTACGTTGCAATTCACAATTTAAAGGGCAATAAATTCAAAAGAAATTGGAAGTACCTACTTCAACTACATACGTTGAAGGTGAGTTGCCAAAATAGTATGGAGTCAGAGCAGCTAATTAAATTATGATCTGTGGCATCCTTCATATATCCTTTCTCCAACACCTTCAAGCCTCAAGGCAACAGCAAACATGGAGGCACAGGATCCAATTCACCATTATTTCTCAAATGCCTTCGCTATAATACTAACAAGTTGACTACAAAAGGAAAAAAAGAAAATTCAACGGCTCCAAAATGGACAAATTAGTGAACATAGTATACGATGCAGAACTTCTGCGTGATTTATTGCCTGAGGAAAAGAGACGATGGTAGCAGAATAAAATAATACATAAAGAAAAATACAACTTCAAAATAATCATTTCCAGGAAACTATAATTACTACATTATCAAAATTGAAAATTAGAAGCAAATACCTTGATAGCAGCAGCTTGTGAAAGCACTAGCCTTTTTAAACCAGAGGCCCTCCTCAAAAGCTTATACCAGCCATTCTTGATTTCTGACCAACAATGTACATCCTCAATCCGCATATATCTAACAAGGATGACTTATTTATCCAATATTCATGTATGAATTCTCCAAGATAAATAAAGTCCTTGAGACAAATTCCAAATATTAGGATTGGATAACAATCTAATTCATTCCAACGGAATCAACATCCAGATCACTTATGTTCAAGGCTCTAGAGCTTTGGAGGAGGGTTGTGGTAGGTTTGCAGTCAAGCGTAAAACTTTGCCAAACTTGTGAACTCGAGCTTAGGAAAAAAATCTACAATTACTTGGGCACAGGGCAGCCAGAAAATAGATTTAGTCGAGTAACTATCCGGCAAAGTAATATCAAATAAGGTATAAACACTTGCAACTTGAAAACGAAAGTTAAGGAGGAAATGTGAGAGTGCAAGGGAAATAAAAATCTAAAATGATTCACACGTTAAGAAAATGAGGCAACTCAAAAAAGGTTGGCAATATGGAACTCTTTCACATTTCACCTCACTAAAGTGGAGATCCATCTTCGAATGCGAGCTGCATCATGTGGGATGTGCCCCACAACTAGGGCTGCACACCGGGTACCGGGTTTTCAACCCGACCCGGTAACCCGGTTGTTATCGGACCTACCCGACCCGGTCATTCCGGACCGGTCAAGCAGTTTGTTAGTGGCTCCAAAGTACCGGTAACTCGGACTGCTGCCACTGGGGTTGGGGACGTTGACGATGTTGCCCTCTAGATCCGTCATCTTAGCTGAGTATTTGGCGTAATTAGGACCGTCGAGCTCGACAATCCGACGCTCCCAGCCAAGTCTCACACAAGATCTGCTAGATTACTACTGAGGGCAAGAATACCAGGAAGAGACGATTAGGTAAGTCACTACCGAAGGTTTCTACCGAGGATCAAGGTGTATGGTTTATGTTGCTTTGTTATTTGTTTTCTTTTAATGTTTGATTTTTAATTTTTAATTTAAGAGGTGCGTGGGTCTTTGGGTATTTCTGATAGACTTTATTTTTTGCTGTGTATTGTTGTTCCATACCTATATATTTGCATGATCCCCTTTCAATTTTTGAAGAAAAATTATCGTTGGTGTCAATAAGTTATGTGGCAGGCAGTCACTGATATTGTTGTTTTCAAGGTCCTGGTTAGCTTAGATGATAGCAAAATTAACAAGATGAATGCATGATACAATAAGATGGCGTTTTGCATTATTAATCAATTGATTTTTCTGTTTGGGTGTTTTACTGACCTTTTGAGATATGCAATTGTATAGTATCTTGTTGCTAAGCTGTCAGTCTGTAACACGCATCATAATGTTTTTCTGGGTAAGGCAGTTTTTATTATGTTTTTGGATTTATGGTGGAGTAGGTAAGGGAAAAGTTAATAAGACGCCTAAGGAACCCAGCAGAGAACATATGCATGCAGTTGTGGTAGAAATTCTGAAGGTGGTGGACTTCAATATTGTAAGCATACTTCTGCACTAGTATTCAATAGAGTGAATTGTTTAGACTTTTTTGGGGGTAAATATTACTCATGGAATGTCTATTGTTTTGTGACAGGCAACTTTATCTGATATTCTCAGGCAACTAGGTGTGTTTTAGATTAATGATGGATTTATGTCACTTTATGTTAATTGTCACTCATTATGATATTTTGCTTCATCAGGTACGCATTTTGGTGTTGATTTAATCCATAGAAAAGTAGAGGTAAAGGATATCATCACAGATGTAATAAATAACATGTCGGAGGAAGAAGTTGAAGAGGAGAAGGATGATATTGCTGAGAGTAGCACTGACTCAGAAAAGAGTAAGGGTGGGGCTGATGATGATTAGTTCATTCAAGTGAATGCATAAGTGAGGCTCCCCGAACATGAGGTATTTATACATTTTCATTAATTCTTCGGGACTGGTTTCATGGGGAGTTTCTGTGAATGTTAAGCAAGTGTTACAGTTTCTACCTTACGACTTTTTTTAAATGAAAATTCCCAAATGGGATTGCTTGTACCATATTTATGGGTAGGTTTAATTTTTATGGGATTGCTTGTACCATATTCTGTTCCTGTTCCATGGGAAAGGGATGAAAAGAAGAAATATGTTCTTGGACCTTCCAACTTCTGCTTTGAAACCTTTTGAAGAGCTAGTGCAGATATGAAATGTTCAATCGGTATACATTAGTGTTTAGTTTGAACTTGTTACAATGAAATGACTAACTGCGGGATCAAGGCACGTGTATTTCGCTCCCCTCAAGTATATTCAAATACTCTATCGTTATTCTTTTCTCTTGGCTCGACTTATATGGGATATGAGAGCCTGATGCACTCATCTGGCTAACTTGATGTACCTTGTTTGACAGTAGGACGCTAGGAGAGGAGTAATAATTAAACATTTAAACTAATTACAGCTGTGATGGGCCTAAAATTCAGGTCCAAAAATTCATACCGTAACCGGGTTACCCGGTACATTAAAACCGGGCTATCGGACCGGGTTTGAAACATTTTAAAAGTGACCGGGTCGCGTCAAACCCGGTCCGATAACCCGGAACCCGACCCGGTGTGCAGCCCTATCCACAACATGTGATAGATAATTCATCAATATCAGAGGCATGGAGAGGAAACATTGTATCCAAAAAATCTATGAATATGGTGTCTTTGGCTTTACAGATATCAAAATAAAGAATTTGGTATGGAAGTCCAGAGATATTTCCTTCTTTTTTTGACAGAATGTTTGCTCCTACAAAGTCTTTTGCTGCAAGGAAAGAGAGGATGCGTTAGAGAACCACATCAGCTTATTTGCTTAAGCTTCTCTCAAACCCATCTACATCTTTCCCTTCATTCGATTTCCGGTTGTTGGTTTCACTCATTGCATCCATCCTCAGATAATATTACCTAGCAAGCAAAATCTACTTGATCCAAATTTCATTCTCAGTATAAGGCTGTCAATTGGACACGCATACGCACCTGACAATCTGAAGTTTTAAATGGCATTTAGTAAGTGAAAAATTGGCATACACTTTCACTTCTGAGTGTTGGTTATCTGAAGACGTCAATAAATTACCAAACAAAATGTGGGTTCACAACCGCACTCACAACTTAGCAAACAATACTCATGCCTATGCATCTTAAGTTCGAAGATAAATGCGCAAAAATAAAATGAAGCATAGTTATGTGATTTTCCTTTTGTACCTGTGTTGTGAATAGTGTCAATACTTTGCTACAGCAAGTTGAAGAACAAAGAGAGGCCACCAAATGCCAGATTTTTTAGTTTCTGGGCTGGTAGAAGAAAGATGCTGATGGATGCACACCGCATTTTTGGTTCTAGCACATTGAAGTTGAACTCTTGGTGTGTGAACAACAAAGATAGTTTCAAAATACTTCACCAGCTTTTTGATTCTCCTTATCTATCAAAACAACATAACCCAATATCTCTTGATTGAACTGTTATCAGTTCCACTATATTCATTATGGTCTTCACGCCCGTGGATATAAATCTAGCAGCCACTAATTTTGATGGGCATAAAAAAGGCATATGCACTCTCTTTTTTTAAAAGCCCTTCCCATAAGATATATCTTGTTAAGGTCAGGACTGCATAGCCCTTCCCCGGTATTACAAGAAGTCACGAAGAAACTGCACTCTAATGCCCCTTAACATGAGCACTAGTGACAACTTCTGGTAACTCTAAACGTAAATAAGAAAAAAACCAGAAAAGGAAATTGGTGTTAGCAATGAAATCTTGAGTCAATTTACATATTGAGATCAAGCTATATTATGAAATGACTATGTTAATAAATGATTTTTTTCCTTCAAAGATGGCCAAAATACAAAGTGACTTGAGTTGATCCAAGAAAAAGAAAGTGTACATCCTTCCAAATCTCATAATAAATAAGCTAAAAGTAATTGACAAGGATATAGATAAGGTGGAAGTCAATGTATCCCAAGAGTATGCAGGAATAAAAAAAAAGAATTTTAGTTGCTAATTAAATGAAATAAGTGAAATTTAAACGAGTACGCAAGCTCTCTGGTAGGCATTAAAGGAATCGTATTGGTTTACCTATGCTGTTGATACCATCATCTGGATAATGTCCTCGTTATGATGTTGATAGTATTATCTTCATGCTCTCAGGAGTGGATTAGCAATCTCAAGAATTACTCTGATGACGAAATCAATCCAATTCATAAATTATCTCAGTTTGTACACCGTATTCATCCCAAGTCTTTATCTAGCAAATCCCTGTATTTGGAATCACTACAAAGATCATTTACACAGAAGAAAAGAAAAGAAAAAGGTTTTTGGAAAAGAGTTGGTTGATGCCAACTACAAGTGTACAACTATTTTTATGCTCTGATTATTTCACAGAAAACTACGAGTTCATGAAAATACTTGCTTTTCTAGTGTTTGCCAAAAATAAGATTTCATTCTCCATATCCACCTCACTTGTTGTCTAAATCAATAGGTGCGACTGCGACATACATCTGCAAAACTTATCTAAAGTTCATATACCTACGTGTATGTAAATGTTATATGATAAAGACAAACACCAATGAGGAAAATAGAAATTAAGATATCACATTATAAGAAAAAAAGGAATATTCAGTATTGAGAAAGAAAAAGTGATACATTCGAATGTCTTTTTTGAATGGATACCTTACAATGTCATTTGTAGAAAAGTATTCTCAATTATCTATAGGACCACGCTATGGGATAAGTCTTTAGCTTTTCTCCTTAAGCATTTAGTGAGATAAGGGATTTTACAGCCACCAATTTATTGAACATGACCGGCACAATAAACAGCCCAATACAGACAAACACACACTAACCGAATCCTAAGATTTTTCAATGCTAATTGCCTCTGGAATGTTATTTAAATTAGGAAGCAAAAGTTTTTTGTTTTCAGAATTGAGTTTTTTTCTTTAAAAATGATGATTAAAAACGCTTTAACCCTCACTTTGGAGTCTGCTGTGGGACCCCTCAGTGCAGACTGCAGACCCCCACACCTGTAAGTAACTTATTAGGCACCAGATACAGAGAAAAAGAGAGGGAATAGAAGAGTGGAAAATCTTCCCCAAACATCACAACACAGCAATCAAACGCATTCTTAAACGTGCACAAAAGAAGCAAAACAGAATAGAACCCACAACAGTCTAAAATGACAATCACTAGCAAACAGTCTAAAGATAATAAACTATTCAACATATTTCTCAAATTTTCAAGACAGAGACACAAAAATGCACACACAAAGTATATTATTTATAAGTTGCTGACAGACGTGATCCCCCCTTTAGGGCATCAGAGAAAGTAGTTTAATCAGATAGCACTATTCCAAGTGGAAATATGCAGAAGATTTCTATAGTACTTCAATCTATATTTACTAAATAGTGAATTAGACAAGTTCATGGATAGCTGGTATTCCATGACCAAACTCTGGCAGTCAAAACAGAGCAGCAATCTCTTTGAAAAACTTAGTCCTGATGTAACCAAATTTTTTCTTCTTTGTTTCATCTGTTTGTTGCTCTATATACTCAACTTCTTTGGGCAGCACTTAGCGCCCCTTTGTACAAAAATTCTTTTGCATTCAAAAAACCATGACTATTGCAGTCAATCGATCCATTACTTAGAAAGACACTCTCACAAATTGTTGTTCTGATCTCAAATAAAAAAGACAGTACATTATGGAAGCAACTTAAACATGCTCACTTCGATGGCAGGTAGAACATTAGCTATCATCATTTAGTGAATCTGAAGAGAATTAGGAAAACCTTTCTGAACAGCTCGAGCTCAACTTCTTAGGCATGGCCTTGAACCCAAATTGAGAAAAAAAAAACAAATGTCCACATACTGAGCTACTATGAAAATTTCCGTAAACATGTGGCAAGTATGATACGAATTTTACTATAGAACATGGTTGTACACCTGTACTCAAGGAAATATTGAGCACACAATGATCTTGTTCATCAAATCCCATAAACAATAGCACAAACTAATATGAACAATGGCTAGCTACTGGCAACAGAAAGGATAATTCCTAATAGTAATAGGTATTAGCTTAAATAATAAGCCAGAGCAGAAAAAAGAATTCATTTCAGTTATGGACAGAGTCAGTTGCCCAAAACCATATGATCCTATCATGGTCCTCTTCTATTAATTTCCGAGTCACAAACTCAGTTTCCTATGATATTACATTTTATAGGTAAACAACTATAAGTGAACTAAATTCTTTTTGAGAAGCCGATGAGACATAAATTTGTTTCAAAAGGCAAACACATATTGGATGGTGGCGATTGAGATGCCCAATCCAAGAATTTCCCAATTGACAACAGCAGAGATATCCAAGTGTTGATTAGGAATTTTAAAAATACTCTGCTAAATTCCCAGTGCTTTTTCCCAAGATAAGAAACCACATAAATCATGCATGAATGTAATATCAAATGCACTTAAATTATGTAAGAATCTAGTATAATAACAAAGAAAGGGAGTTTCAAGAGTGAAATTACATTAGAGTTATTATAGTTTATTATTTTGCTACCATTGTTGGCAAATAGTCCAAGAAGATAGAGTTTGGACTTATAAAGGAAGAGGATGTGCTGCCTCTTTCATAATTAGTACCTTCAAAGCCTGATCCGAGTATGTACTAGAAGATAAAATAATAACAATTATCCTTAGCTCTACGATATCTTCACGCCTTACCCAATCCCAAATACACAACCAGGAATTTCAAACCACAGAAGCATCAAATCCTATGAGAACCGAGATGCAAAATTATTAAAGCACCAACCAGATAAATTGAATCAAAATCTTCTCAAAAATATTCCAGATTATGTCAATGACAGAAAGAAATGATTAAAAAGTACCTTTAATTCATGGAAATGATGCGAAGGATTGACTGTGAAGGTTGCTGAATGGGGGTTCATCTCTGGTCTAGAGTTAGCAGCGGATGTTGTCCTCCCCCATTTATGTTCGATTTTTTCTTTTATTTTCCTTGACTTTTATTAGTTTCCCAAAAGCATGTTAACAAAACTAGCCAAATGGTCATTTTCAGCAAAACAAACTGAGCATTAACAAGCATGCAAAATCCTCATATTGTTTTAGTTATGATGCTGAAACCATGATAATCTGAGTAATGTTTTCTATCTCACCAATCGAGTAATTCAGAATTAATCAAAAGATTGCACACACACTTCCTTGTTAGCAGAAAGAGTTCATTGACACCAGCTAAGCTCCTGTAAAAATTTTAAATTGAAGGCAAATTCGTCTGTCATCATTCTGGATGCATATCATCAAGTAAATAACCAAAAAGTGGTAGCAGGCCACAAGCCAACAACATAATAATTTACTAATGCAAAGTGTTTTTTAAACATACATGAAATCACTCTTATTCTTCCTATTCTCAAAATATAGTTCACTCTATCTAGACAAGATAGACCAAATATAGATTACACACTAACACCATCCAAACACTGAGGACGTACAAGAAAGAAACCTGGATGATGCTCCATTGACATCACTATATGGTGGTCACAAGATTCACCCTCATTTGACATGGAATGCAACGGTGGCTGCCTCTCTTGTGCAAATGCTTAGCTTCAAACTTTCAATCAATCAGTGCTGCGTCCATTGTATCTTCTTGATATCAATCCCTTCATTTACCATTTCATAGAGTGGGCTCATCTCTCTCAACTTCTCCACTTGCTTCACAGTGAGCTCAACTGCCCTATCAATCTCCTCCTCCGTGGTAAACCTCCCAATGCCGAACCTAATGGAGGTATGGGCCATATCCTCATCCACTCCAAGAGCCCTCAACACATATGAGGGCTCCAAACTCGCACTAGTACATGCACTCCCACTAGACACAGCCACTTCCTTCAGCCCCATTAACAGGCTCTCTCCTTCCACATATGCAAATGATAGGTTCACATTCCCTGCATATCGACTCTCAGTGCTCCCATTCACAATAACTCCATCGAGCTTAGCCCTCATTCCATTCAGCAGCCTCTCCTGCAAGGCCCCGATCCTTTTGTCATCATACTCCATCTCCTTAGCTGCAAGCTCGCAGGCAGCACCAAACCCAACAACCAGCGGGGTAGGCACAGTGCCACTCCTTAACCCTCTCTCTTGTCCTCCTCCGTTCATTTGAGGCTCCACCCGAACACGAGGTCGCCGCCTTATATATAGGGCACCAACGCCTTTAGGACCGTATATCTTGTGGCCGCTCAAGGACATCAAGCTAACATTCCACTTGTCAACATCAACTGGGATTTTCCCCAAAGCTTGAGCAGCATCAGTGTGGAAGGGAATTTTGAATTCCTTGCAGATTTTCCCGATTTCTTCGAGCGGTTGAATCACGCCAATCTCGTTATTCACTGCCATCACGGAAACCAGACCGGTGTCAGGCCTGATTGCTTCCCGTAGTTTCTGCAAGTCAACAAGGCCATCGCTGCCAACAGGAAGGTAGGTGATCTGGAAGCCCTCCTGCTGGAGATGGCGGCAGGAATCAAGGACGCATTTGTGCTCCGTCTGAGTAGTGATGACGTGGCGCTTCTTGTCCTTGTAGAAGTGCATAACTCCTTTGATGGAGATGTTATTGGATTCAGTAGCGCCGGAGGTGAAGATGATTTCCTTAGGAGAGGCGCCAATTAAGGCGGCGACCTGCGAGCGGGCTGTCTCGACGGCAGTCTCTGACTCCCATCCGAAGAGGTGAGTCCGGGAGTGTGGATTGCCATAGCGGGAGACCGAGTACGGAAGCATGGCGTCAAGAACACGCGGGTCCACAGGC
The DNA here is from genome assembly GCA_963580455.1 of Euonymus europaeus. Classification (NCBI taxonomy): domain Eukaryota; kingdom Viridiplantae; phylum Streptophyta; class Magnoliopsida; order Celastrales; family Celastraceae; genus Euonymus; species Euonymus europaeus. Next base: position 5,452,355 of record OY756957.1, on the reverse strand, counting down.
GAAGTGGCCTGCATGTCGAGGTAGAGTGGCCGCCCGGAGATTTGCACTCCTTTCATTACGATGGCGGCCCTGGTAGGCTCCTCTTGATGCTCCGCCGTTGCGGCTGCTGCTGCAGCAGTAGAGAGAGGACGGAGGCAGCGGGTGGTAGTGGTGGTATGGCGGAGAGAGCGGTGGAAAGCCGCAGCAAGAAACTTGGATCCCATGACTACACCCGTTGATTGTGAGAGAGAAGGTACGACCGACGGTGTTTGGACTTTGTTCAGAAACACGGTGAGGGTTTATGATTTATCAATTTGGGGGAGGTGGGAAGCACTTAGCGAAACACGTGGAAGGTTTAGGGCCTAGTGGGCCAAAAGGCTTTCTTGGGCTTTTTTTCTTTCTTTTTTGAGTAATTTTATTTGCATTATATTATTTTTCAATTACATTCGAATTTAACTGTATTAAATTAAAGCAGACGACAATGCAAGTGGCGGAGTGGTCCAATCCTCTCCAAGTATGAATATGGGTTCTGGCAATGGAGTGAATTGGATGCGATGGACGAGGCCAACCGAGGTGCTGCTGAAGTAAAATATTGACGCTGCCATCTTCAGTTCATTAAACATTGAATGGTTTTCGGATGTGTTTTGTGGGATTCTCAAGGAGCTTTGGTGGATGCCAAGAATGGTACTCTATCTAGTATATTGGATCATTATGTTGCCGAGGCTTTTGAGTGTTAGAGAGGCTCTTATTTGGTTGAAGGGCTGAGGTTATGATAAGGTGGCAGTGGGAATGGATGCTCAGGTGGTTTATTATGCTCTTCAAGGTTCACATATGATTCTTTCTATTTGGGTGTGATTATTGATGATTATAAAATTCTAACCAAAGATTTTGTTTATTGTTCTTTTACTTTTTTCAAACAATCAGAGAATCAGGTGACACATGCTCTAATACGTGCAATTGTTTCTATGTTTGGTAAGAGGGTTTGGAGTGTTGTTCATCCTCCTTTTATTTATGACGTTTTGGCTCATAGAAGGTATAAGATATTCACATTTCATCATTTAATCTATCAATCGCGCAACAATCAAGGTTTTGAAAATCGAATGGGTTATTAAACCGAAAAATTTCTTGGTTCATAGTTCATTAGTTCAATTGGGTTCAATGTAATACATTATTATATACATATTTATTTAATATATGTAATAATTTAAAATATTTCATATTTTATAATACTCATAATATATTAAAAAAATCAATAATATATCTCTATTGAAAATTTTACAATTATTCATAAGCTTTTTAGTATTCACATAATAAAAAATGTAATATATAAAATGGTAAAATAAATAAACAATTAGTAGTGAAAAATACAAAGAAACATGTAGGAGAAAATACAATACGTACATTTAAAAAAATTATTAAATACATCTTTATTATGATGTATAAAATAATTAAATGTGGAAAAATATTTTTAATATTTTTATTATGACGTGTATGGACATTTTTGAAATAATGTAATATAATTAATAAACATTCTCTTTGAAACATGAAATATGCCATGACTCAGTGGTGAGAGTTCTTATTTTAAAAAGAGATGTCATGTGTTCGAAACTTACCAAAAACATGTTTTTCAAATTAAATTGACATCAGTTGACCGATTGAACTAGTCCATTTTCAAAAACCATGGCAACAACACGAGGAAAAAAACTACACTTAAATCGTCACTATTTCCGTCACTGACAATGCTATCTCTCGACCATGCCCTCTCCGACAATGTCATATTCAACAAGTGGGGCTGTTAAATGATAAATTTTTGGCTTTAAAGCACATTTTATTTGTTTTTCTTTTAAAATAATTATAATTTATCGTGGATTGTATTAATGAATTTATCATTAACTTATGTACTATTTTAATTACTGTGTTGAGAGACATATGTAACAACTTTTTAAGATGTTGATAGAGCTCGAGTATGTTACGAAGCACCACAACGAGCCTATGATGTGTGTTGTGTAGGATTTACTTTGGACATGTTCTCCTTCAATTCATTTGGCAAAGGTTTTTCCATACATATTATTGATCAGAGATATTCAACATGTCTAATTACGATAAATTGCAACGACATGTTCCTAAACTATGATAGTATACAACTATTTATGAAATCAAATAGTGCGGAGTGATTGTGCATAAGATCCCAGAAACTGGCATCCCAAACTCGCTCATGGATCAACGGAGAAATCAGAAATCCCAGCAAACGAGTATGATTGAATTGAAGTTGGATCAATTGATCTTTTGATTAAGAAGAACTTGAGTTTCGAACTCCAGCGTTCTAGAATGAACAAGTGATGCAAAGAGACCATATGATTCTTAGGACTACAGAATTTGAATAGGAGATTATAGGAAGCAATGGTTTGGCCATTTTTGTTTCGGAGGGGATTTTGTGCACTTGAGATCGCTGGGTTTTGCTTTTGGCACACAAACTTGGCAAATGAGCAGGCAATTGAGCGATAATCATATAGAACGACCATTCCAATGAGTAGTTCAAAAATTCCTCATCCTCAATTCCCCTGATAAAAAAATCTTTGTACTACTAGTTGTGAATGCAAGAAGTTGGATTACTTGCTATAAAAAATTTAAGTCATAAACTGGATGACCTGTTACTGTTCAGCATCAATGTATGAAGATGCGAACACTACATACACCCAGAGAATGGATTGATCTCTCTCTCAAAACTCAGAACAAAAGTACACAATAGATGACAGAACCAGAATTCAAAAGGCATAAAATACAGAAAAATCTACTGAGTTGGGAAATGAAACTCACAAAAGGCTTAAGACCATGTATGTCTACGAATATACATATAATAAACATATGTAAATACGTATACTTACAATAATCTGTATTTCAATAGCAACCTATTGATTGATTAATATATAGTCTCCAAGTCTGAGTCTAGCTAGCCCAGATCGGGTACAGTAAAGAACTCATCGTCGTCTTCTGGGATCTCAATCCTAGCCTTCTTGGGAGGTCTATAAGAGCCACCATTGTTTGATTGCGACATTGGAATTAGCTGAGGAACTTCAGCTGCAGCTAAGGCTTCCTGAGCAACAGACTCTCCAAAAAGATTCATGTCTGCCAGCCATTCAAACTCTCCAAACTCAAGCTGCTCTTTCTGAAGAATAGATTTAAGTAAAGTTACAACAATGATTCAGTTAACATAAAGAAAAGATTATTTATTACCTTGTCAGACGATTCAAATTCTGAGAACTGTAAGAAGTCATCAACAGCCCATGGAGAAGTGAAGCTGGATTGTGGTTGCACAGGAGTTCTTCTTGTTGATGTTTGCTTCGAACTCTGATTCGGTTGTGGGTCTAAGCTGTTCCTTTCAGTACTCTTGGCGCAGTTAGAGCTCAGAGCCACCTGAATACCAGTAGCCAGGAACCGCTGGTGATTAGCAGAAAGGTTGCCAGCGGAATGTACGGATTCATCACAGTCTTTACAAAAGAGAGCTCTGTCTTCAACACAGAAAATGAAAGCTGTCTTCTCCTGCAAAACTAATCTTTGTCATTTACTATGGCTTCTAAGATCTAATCACATTTTTTGAAAACTCCCAAGATCCAACCATGTAAAGTCTCAGGAGCTATCAATAACTATTACTAGATCTCAGAATTGATCAATATCATAGATGAATAAGTAAATAACATACACCAACAGGCCAGAGGTAAGAAATCAAGAAATATTACTTGGCATATGTCACATCGAGGGAGCTTGTTGGAGAGGCATTGAAGGAGAAGCCTCTGGTGCTTGCTTGCTAACTTGTTTGCAGCATGAACTTCAACATCACATTTCTGGCAGAGTGCTGCCTCATCTGCACAACAAATTACTGTGGCTGGAGCTTTCTCACATACATCACACTGAATCTTCATTTTCAATCCCTTTTTTTTCTTCTTCCAATTCTCAAGTGTTGCGCCCTCTTATAACTGATACCCAAGTCTCTCAATATCTTCCTAAAACCTTTTATCTACCTTTAAGACGCACCCATATGGAAATAATTGAGAAGTTAAAGAGCCACTATCAGTGACAAAACAACTCAACAAATGGTTCTTGACAGGTTTTCCTCTAATGGGTTCGACAATCTATTTGGTATGAACACAAGAGCTGATGAGCATGTGCAGGTGAAGAAAAGGAGGAAGAGAGAAGAAAAAGAGACTGAACAGTAGAAATTCAGGAAATATATGGACAAGGAGGAAGAGACCAGAGAGGGAGAGAGAGAGGAGGCTGTACTAGTACTACAGTGAGGAAGAAAACGTGTGGAGGATACAGGAGATTCAGTGATTGGTGGAGAATCCATGGAGATAATGTGAAGGAAAAGGAAGAGAGGGTGTTGTTACAGCAATGCAGGCTAGGGTAATCCCCATTTGTGGTTGTGGTTCTTCCGCAACTACAACTAGTCGGTGTAAAACCACGGAATGCTTGCGGCCCATAATAATATCTAAAATCATCGGAGACCTTTCAAAACTGAAAGAGCAATTGCCCTACTTGGGCCTCAACTTCGTGTCTGGCGGAATTCCAGCCTTCCGGATAATTTACGAAAAAATAATGCAATTTTTTTAATAAACCTTAACTAATATACAAAATAAAAAATGATATGTAGTCCATATTTTAGGAATCCAGGATAGTATATCTAATTTTTTTATTTTAATTAATTATTTTATTGTCTTAATCAATATGTTAATTATTTATTTAATTTTAATTAATTATCAGTCCATTAGGATTTAGCAAATCCGTTCTCTTTATGGTTTAGCAAATTCGTTCTCTTTAGAGTTTAACAGTTATTGTTTACGTTAAAACATGAAAATTCGATACACGAGTCCCGTTAGAGTTCAGCAAATCCGTTCTCCTAGGCCAAAGCTCATTTGTTTTAGCCTATTCTTATGATGTGAAAGGTTACAAGATTCTAGATTTAGAAACTGAGATAATTCATGTACACAGAAATGTAACCTTCTTAGAGGATAAATACGCCTTTGCAGATCAAATGGTTCAAACAGATAACTTAAAAGATAAGTATCTTAGAAAGAACATAGATTAGGTTATAGAACCTAGCATAGGACCCACTTTGAAGAGAAGTAGAAAACCCCTGCATACTTGAATGAATATCAATGTGGATCTGTAAATCTGTCTAGTTTATCTAAGCATTTCTCAGCTTCTATAACTGGCCATCATGAGCCTAAAAATTATAATCAAGCCTGCGAATCTCCAAGATGGTGTGAGGCAATGAACAATGAGCTTGCTGCTCTCAATGCTAATAATACATGGACAATTGTTTCTCTACCCCAAGGTCGGAAAGTAATTGGTTCAAAATGGGTATACAAAATCAAATATAGTAGCCTCAATGGTACAATGGAGAGGTACAAGGCTACAATCAAACCCATGATTTTAACTACCAAGAGACATTTGCTTAAGTTGTCAAAATGATAACAGTGAGAATGTTTTTCTGCTTGGCAGCAGCAAATCAATGGTTAGGGCATCATTTAGATGTGCATAATGCATATCTAAAGGGTGACCTAAATGAAGAAGTATATATGAAAATGTCACTAGGATATGATGAAAATCAACGCAACAGTGGTTGCAAATTGAACAAACCATTGTATGGGCTTAAACAAGCCTCAAGACAACGGAATAAAAAATGTAAAAGAGCTTTATTAGATTTTGGTTTGTTCAATCAAAATATGATTATTCTTCGTTCATATACACCAAAGGTGCATCCAAAGTTCTTTTATTATTGTGTGTGGATGATATAGCCATTGGGGGTAATGATATTACTCTGATAAAACAAAGCAAATCGTATATAGCAACATGTTTCAAAGTGAAGGATCTTGGTGTTTTGAAATATTTCCTTGACTTAGAAATTAATTACACTAACAATCGCACGAAGCACATCGAAACAATTGTAGAGCTGAAATGCTATCTTTCAAGTACTTAGGAGTTCCACTAGGAGCAAACTACAAATTAACAAAGACTTGGAGTCCTGGTATTGATAATTTCAAAAGAAAGCTGGCTGGCTGGAAAGGCAATCAATTGTCTATGGGTGGCAGGCTGACTCTCATCAAATCAGCTTTATAAAGCCTGCCAATCTATTTCATGTCTTTATTTAAGATACCTATTAGTGTGGCAAAAAAAATTAGAAGCATTACAGAGAAATTTCCTTTGGGGAGATTTCACTGAGAAAAGGAAAATGCACTGTGTCAATTGGAGTCAGATTAAACTACCTGTGATGTTAGGTGGTTTGGGGATTGAAGATATTAGAAAGAAAAATCAGGTGCTACTTTTCAAGTGGGTATGGAGATTTCTGAATGAGGATAAAGCATTGTGGAGAACTGTAATTTGTGAGAAATATTGTGGCAGAGGTCCAACATCTAGAGGTCTCATCCACATGGCTGCATCGCACTCGGTTTCATTCTTTTAATTTGGAAATATATCCAGAAATTGGTCTCGAATTCTCGGACGAGCATAATTGCAATTGAAGGCTGCGTTATGGCATAGGAAATGGAAAGCTAATAAAGTTTTGGCATGATAGGTGGATTGGGAATAATCAATTGTCGGTTACTTTTCAAAGGCTATGTAATATAGCTGTAAAGAAAGATTCCAAAATAGAAGAAATGGGTAGCTGGATCAATTTCAAATGGGAATGGAAATTTGCTTGGAGGAGAAGGTTGTTTATATGGGAAGAACTCTTACTGCAGGAAATGAAGCTCATTTTAGATCCAATCAAATTGTGCCCTTCAAAGCCAGATAAGTTGATGTGGAAGTACACTATCAAAAGAGAATTCTCGATCAAATCTTTGTACCTCAGATTGGTGATGGATAATCTGAGCATAACCAGAGAATTCGAACCCAACGTCATCAAGCTCATTTGGCAAGGATTTGCTCCTCCAAAAGTAGAGGTTTTTGTTTGGATGTTGTTACTAAAAAAATCTACAAGGGATAAGCTAGTTCAAAAGGGTATCTTGTCTGCCTCAGAAAATATTTGTCCCTTTTGCTCAATCTCGATTGAAACTGTCAACCATTTGTTTTGGCAATGTCTCAGACCATCTTCCCTTTTCGGTACAAAATTATAGAGTGGTGGAGAATAGCTTGGTGTCCTGCTGGTGATATATGCAATTTCTTTGAGCAATGGTGTGAATTGGGTGGAAGAGGGGTAATGGGAAAAAAGATGTGGAGCTTAATTTTCTTTGTTACAGCATGGTCTATATGGAAAGAGAGGAATGAGGTAATATTCAGAGGAAAATAGGTGGATTGGCTGAATGTCTACGATTTAATTTTTGTGAGGCTTCAATTATGGTGTTTCTCCATTGAGCCACACTTTCGTACTCCAGCATGCAGCTCCAGGCATCAGCTGATTGTATAAAGTGTTGGAGCGGGCCAGCAAGGCCCTCATCTCACCCATGGCAACGTGGTCTCCTCCTCCCGATGGAACATTCAAGTGGAACGTGGATGGCTCTTCACTAGGAAAGCCAGGGAGATCTGTGGTGGAAGGGGTCCTTAGAGACCACCAAGGAACTATCAGGTGTACATTCTCTTACTATGTTGGAATCTGCGAGTCAAACGAAGCTGAGTTAAGAGCAATCATACAAGCACTTGAACTGACTAGCCTAGCACTTGAGCAGAGATCATCTCCAATGATTATAGAGACGGATTCACTCAATGCCTTTAAGTGGGTCACTCAACTCTGTGATCCACCTTGGAAGCTATCCCAACTATCGAATACAGCTGCATTATTGAAACTACAAGTCATGAATCGCTCCTTCGTACATACACTATGAGGAAGCAATGAAATTGCAGATACTTTGGCTAAGGAAGGTTGTTGTAGAAATTCAAACATTATTTTATGGTTTTAATTTCTTGACAGAGACTGATAAGGAGGTAAGTAGGATGATGGTATGCTGTGCCATCTTTTACGTGTATTTGCTTTATCTCCCAGGCCATTGTTTGGATGCCCAGTTATTTCATCTTCTTTCTTTTGAATATGCAATATATATCTGTTGCTGCTTGTCTATCAAAAAAAAAACTTTGTTAGAGAGAAGGTGGTATTGTATCGTCAAATCCTACGATTTGTGATTTAACCAATGATACTACACTGTAGACCCAAAGATTTGCAATCAAAGATGTATCGTACGGAGCCTTCGACTACCTGCAAAAAACGCATTAGTGGGCTCTGCGGGCTCGCATGATGCGATGTCGACGGTGCCGTTAGTATGATGGTGAAGAAAATGTAGTGAGATAAGCGAAAGACTTTTTAGAGAGAGAGAGATAATACCTCAATTTTGCTGAGATGTCGGTCCCTTTTTTTGACCTTTAGTATATACAGTGGTCCAACTCACGAGGTTGACAAGTGAGGTAGCAAATTATTAGTAGCTTCTTAGGCCTGCGTAAATGGAGCTTTGAGAGAATCAGACATTGATGAGCCCATGATTGAATGGGCGACACCTGAAAGTTAGAAGATCGGTAGATATATAATTGGATGGCCCGTAAGCACTTTCTTTAGAGATCCGTAAGCATTGGCTCACAGGCATATTCTTCTATGGCTTGTAGGCATATTCTTTATGGGCCGTGATCCTACAATTTGCACAAGACAGTTTTTAGCCCATACGAGTTTAAAACTATGCGAAAAACTTAAATTGGAGCCTATATTGTGTTTATGTAGGAAGAATTGGTACTTGTCTAAAGTTCAATTTTGTTATCAATTAAAATGGAAAGTAAAGTGATTGGGAATTGGGGTGATTGCAAATAAATCTTTTTAGTGGAGACGCAAATTCAACTTTTTTTTTTACATTTATGCCCCCTGCTACGAACATGGGTAAAAGGGAAACTGGTCTGGGGACTGGGGGGAAGAAAATAAGGGCATATTTGTAATTATATTTAAAATGACAAAATCTAGAATAATGTATTTTGGTTTTCAGTTATGCATTTTCAAGTTTAGGCTATCGAAGGCGCAACAGGAAGGTCTGAGAATCGATTTGGAATGCCTCAGGTGAGAAATTCCTGGAAATCACCAATTTCCTGATAGTGTTTGGTTCCTCGAGTCGAATCCCTGATCTGTTGAACTTTATACTCATTTTTCATTCATGCGGAACTTCGGAATGTTACTCGATTGGGTTTCAGTATGTACATGGAGTTTGTTAGTTTTGCTGGATATCAATCGGTTCAGGACGTCTGTTTGATTTGGTTTTTGACTGAACTAGATTTTGTTTCGTATTGAGATGGTCGGATTTTGAAAAGTTTGCAGTTTTGTAGTGTTCTTGTGATCTGAGCATCTTGAAATTGTTGAGATTTGATTGGGGTCCTCTCCATTACTGAAGATCTTCGGGATTATAAGAGAACCCATTATTTCTTGAATTCTTTTGGAGCTATTGTTTACTATGTTAGTATGTTAATCGCTCTATTATTGAATTCAAACCACTGAACTGAAGGATTAAAAAACCACTGAATTGACGTGTTTGCAGGAAAAAAGTAGAAAGCGGTTTGGGTTTGTTCAAGATGGGAAGGCCATTACATTATGAGATCTTGGAGAAACCAGCTACAACTTGTATCATAGGGCTATGCAGCGCAATATGGTTTTACATACAGAAAAAGAACATTGGGTATTCACATGTTGGCTTAAGTTATGAGACTTCTGTTGAAGGGCACCATTGGAGGATAATTACTTCAGCTTTTTCACATATTAGTGTCATTCATTTGGTTTTCAATATGAGTGCACTCTGGAGTCTTGGAGTTGTAGAACAATTGGGGAACATGGGCCTTGGCGTCGCTTATTATCTCCACTATACACTTGTCTTGGTTGTCTTATCTGGGTTGCTAGTTTTAGGGATATATCATGTATTAATACAAAGATTCAAGCTTGAGTATTTCCGCAGAGTCACAGCTGTTGGGTATTCTTGCGTTGTCTTTGGATGGATGACTATTCTCTCTGCAAAACAACCCTCTTCAAAATTGGATCTATTTGGATTTCTTTCACTCCCTATTAGTTTTGCACCTTTTGAGTCGCTTGTATTTACTTCCATTATTGTCCCACAAGCTAGTTTCCTGGGACATTTATCGGGGATCATTGTTGGGTACGCTATAGCTTGGGGATTGATTCATGGGATGAACAATTTCTGGGCAATTTCAATGCTGGGATGGATTGTTGTTGTATTTGTGCTCAGTTTGAAGCAATCTGGTGCATACGATTTTGACTTTATTGAAATTGAATCAGTAACAGATCCTTCCTTGCCTTCCGTGCGGTTTATTGGAAATGGTAGAACCTTGCAAATGAGTGAACTACCAGTTGCCAATGTTGAACTTGTGTAACTTTCCTGTCAAGATCTATGCCATTTTGGGGAAGTCAGATTTAGGGACTCTGGAGTCATTATAAGCTGAAACAATGCCGTTTTATCTTTCCATCTAGTTGTTTATTCATGGAGCTTTTAGGATGTTTGTGGCCGTCAAAGTATCCATTTCAGCTACAATCCTTTGAATGTAGAGGAGCCAATGTTTGCTTTTACCTTCCATTGCGGTATGTGAGACTGGTTGTTGGTCATCATTGTTGTCCTGTGATTGCTGTTGTATTTCAGAAGAACTTTTGCTTTTCAATTTAATTTAGTTTTTGTTAAGGAATCTCCCGACTACAATTCTTTTGAATACCTAACATGTTATAATTTCATTTAGAAGCGAAGCAAATCAGTTTTTTTTTTTACCTTACATATTTACATGTAGTTACAAGCGAACATTGCAATCTAAAGGCCACAGGTTCAAATGTTTCAAATGTTTCTGAACCTTGGATGCAGCCTCCCTACCGTATTGTGTACATCTGGCATGGCCTTGTCCCTGTCCACTGCGGAGGCATTTTCTTAGCTTGTTTTTTGAGTAAATTATATGGCAATAAATTCCTTCATTGTTTATTTCTTCTTCAATTTTAAATTTGGGTTCATTATGAGATGGAAAGTTTATTGAAGATGCTCGTAGTTATTTTTCAACACCTTGAATTGTGGTATTGCTAAAACATTCTTGCAGTTACGACTCACCTGACCGTTTTCTGATTATTGAATGAATCATTATCGAAAGGATCCTGCCTTCCCTGTTCAGATTCTTATATTTTAGTTTCAACTAAGAAGCTGGCTAGGGTTGATGGATGAGACTGTAACGTGTCACATGATGTTGAGAAGATAATAGTGACCATGTACCACGCTTGCTGTTGGTTATGGTTTTGGTCAATAAATTAGGTTTATTCCTTGTTCTGGTAACTGATGATCAAGTGCTTTATAGGAGAAGCTTTTAATTCCTTGGACATTTTGGTTGAACTGTGAAGATGGATAGCCTTCTGGAGCATCAAAAGCAGGTTTTGCTGCGGGTCTTGACGCAACTCCATGAGCATGGGCTGAGCCGAAGGTACAACTTCCTTCCCCGGATGGAAATACTGAGAGAAGTCTCGTCCAATTGACTTCCAAAAACATGTTGGCAATGAAGATTCCAAGTTACCAGCACTAGCATCCATTGATAGTTCAATTAAGAAAAAGGAAGCAGGGCTTCAGTTCAGAGAATCTGACTGCTCCTAGTATTTGTTCTGGAAGCTCCGACTTGGTTTGGCCCTCGATGAGAAAAGCTACGTCTACTGCCTGTCAAAATTTTTTAGACAGATTGAATCGTTTTGTCTTCAGTCTAAATTGACCGTTGACACCCATAACTGCCAGTGTCGTGATATAACCCAACGCTAGATGAACTATTGCAAGTGCAATCATGGGTGATCCAATATCAACAGCTACTTCAAAAAAATTGTTTGTAACACAATATTTACACTCAATTCTCGACACATACAATTTCACTAGTTTAGAACCACGAATTAAGGAGGGTATTTCTCTAAAAAAGGTGGCTAATCCTACCTTTTGGCTCGTGGCCTTATAGTAAATGCAAGGCAATTTGCAATTATCCTTTTTCATTCGCAATTATCTTATTTAAAAACTTCTCATAATCCTTTGAGAGTGGGAAGGACTTCTATCAAATCTCGCACACACGAGTATCATATGAGCTACTCATGATTTTCAAGACCTTTTCAAAAGGAGCAAGAAAACTCACAATTACATTTTTTCTCTCTCTCAATATTAACTTATTTAAAGTTCTTATGATGGTAAAAGAATTTCTTAAAACGAATAGGAGGCAATGGGCAAACCATGCATTTTCCTCCAGGAAAAAAACGAATAAAAAAGCACTAAAATTATTACCAATGTCAGTCCAAAATCTCAGGCTCATCACAATCATATAAGCTGAATAGTCAATACCAAGATGACCAGAGTTCCATTTGGAGAACTACCATGACACTGGAGCGACAACAACAGAAGGGGTTCTAGAAAGCCAGGCAAAACCATATTATATAAAGCTTATATGGACATATCAAAACAGACTGCAACAGAAATGCTATGTCACAATTAGAACCAGGAAAGCTACAATGATTCCAAATGCGTTGATCAACTAAATCAAAAGAGGAACTGCATATGGTGATTTTCAACAGAAGCAATCCTTGATACCCGGTGGCCAATTGTCTCATCAGTCTTTGGTGGCTGAAGAATCAGCGTCTGATGCTTTATCTTTCTGGCCTGGAGAACGAATGGACCCTTTCAATTTTGGGTCCCCAGCCTGCTGTTGTTGCTGTTGCTGCAATTGATGCATTAGGTGAGGCTGAAATTGTTGTTGCTGCCTTTGTGAATGAAGTTGAAGTTGTTGAAGCTGCTGTGTGTTTAAAAGAGTTTGCATGGCATTATTGTTCGGATGGAATTGCTGACCGGCTCCAAATGAAATTAAGTTCATCGCAGGTCCACCATTTGCTATAGCTTGGCCAGTCAGTAACTTCAGATGCTGGATTTCTTCTTTCAGGGCATCGTTCAATGCTATCACGCAAAAAAAGAAAAAGAAGAAAATTGTGACTTAGAAATGCTATTCCATACCCCAATTAAACTCATTATTGTGTAAGATAGGACAAAGTGCAATGTAGGTTAATGCATGGAGCCTCTTTCATACCATTATGTCACGTGAAAAGAAAAATCAAGGGAGTGAAACTGAGTAACTGACTATATTTTTCCTTTTTTTATGGCGACGTCACGTGACACCCAGGCACGGGAAACTAACTATATATTCAGCCAAAAAATAACATGGCTAGCGTAACAACAGGTTAACTAAAGTACGCATGCTGCTACCAATGAATACCAAAATGCAGTCTGTGATGTACATCCAAAATAGAAAAATAGATGCAAAAATCATGGAAGCAAATGTAAAATTGGCAAAAATGATAACCATAACTATCACAAGATTCACCATGTTAAAAACAATAACCAGCAACCAGTTAGACTAATGATCTGATAGAGAAGATGAAGCAAAAGTTGCGTCCAAGCCACTCAATCACAACTACATAATAAACAATCAGAGCATAACACACTATTGGAAATGGATTAATTTTGATGTGCACTGACCCATGCATTGGATAACCATAAACTAACATAGCAAAAAAAAATAAAAAATGGTGTATCATCATTTGCATTGTCATATGCATGAAAACTAGAAAATGAGTAAAAAGTAATACACCTTTCTAAAGCATATGCCATTCCATTTTAAGTAGACAGAAGTGGCTGGAAGTCAATGGCTATTTCTGCAAATCAACTATCTTCTAACCCTGATCCTAAAAATTTCTTAACTTCCCCCAATTCCACATTCCAAAAGCTTATATTCCCAAAGGGACCACATAAAAAAAGGGAAAAATATCCCATTTTATGCTTTCATCGTTTCAACAAGAATAACTCAAAATAATCTGCATTTGAAGCCCTTTAGCGCACTAGAAAAGTAGACAAAATTTGTAACAGATAAATTGGCAAAAAAAAAATTGAAGACAAACTGACAAACAAAGTCTTCTATAACTATGCAATATAGGTCGTAAGACTCATAAGCCACTAACCACAAACAGTAAAACATTCCAGGCCACCTAAAAGCTAAAAGCCTAAAACCACTGCCATCATGCCACCAGCATATTGCTGAAGATCACCATTGGAGGTCAAAGTCATGCTCTGATCATAGAAAATCGAAGGAGACGAGTTATTGCCCCTAACTGTCACCATCAATCATTGTGCCAGTACTAAGAGTATTGTTTCATAGCCACAAACATCAGAAGTACCTAAAACATGACATTGTCTGAGACATAGGTTTCACTGAAACAGATTCTGAATATGAGTCATTTTAGGGGAAACAAACATAGCTAGGATTGTTGGTCGTTCAAAAACTTAAAGAACATAATACTTTGGCATTCAAAGAGAAAACAAAATAATTTGTATCTAGATTTGTAACAGACTAAAACATCTACGTGGCTATGCAGATGGTAAACTTCTGATATCTGCAAGATAGTAGAAGCTAAAAGTAAAATTGTTATTAGCAAAAGTAGGTATTCTTCTGGATCTTGTCTTCAAGTTTAACGAGACATACCATCTTGCAAGTGCACCTGCTGCTCCATCGTTTGCAGGCGCAGTTTCAGCTCACTATTTTCAGAAGTTAAACCATTTGCATCTCTCTGCATATAATCCACAAAAGAACAGTACGATATTATATTCTCCATATAAGCTGAAAAGAAGACGGGGTGGGGAACCCCTAAGTATAAACAGAAGGGAGAAGGTGGACTTTATCGTTCTAAGGATAGTAGGGTACCAAACAACATTCCTTAAAAATGAATGCATACTGAACCAACAAGATGTACCTGCAACAAAGTCAATTGAGCCGACAATGTGGTTGCTTCTGTTTGCAGTGTATGCAATTTCCTTTCGAGCTCAGCTATATAACGCATCTTCCTTTCTTTCGACCTTGCAGCTGATTGACGATTTGCCCAAATCCTATTACACGAAGCAAAAAAAAAAAAAAAAGTTAGGCAAACATAAGCGAAGAACATAATGAGGTGGCATTATGTGTTTCGAAAACTGAAATTTTGTACACAGGGTTAACAATCTCAAGATCAAAGTGGAAAAAAGGACGAGTTGAAGAAAAGAGAGGCCCACACAACCAAACAATCAAGGATTGACAAAAAACGGGAAAAAGAAACGGACAAAGGCTGCATCTTTATCACAGTATAAATAAAGCAAAGGTAAGAAGAAGAAAAAAAAGTAAACAACTCCCATGCACAAGGCATGATGTACTCATACCTTACCCTCACATAATATGTGAAGAGACAATTTTAAGAAATTGAACATGTGACCTCTACGTTGCAACTCTGCAATTCTACCACTCGGTCACATGTTTGCCTATGTATAAATAAAGTAAAAAAAAAGAAAAAGAAAAAAAGAGGACATCACACTATCACCTAATTTTGAGATTCATATCGTACTTGTTACGGATCAACAAAGAATTTCATTTACCTAATACTTAAAACCCTGTGATTGGCCCTTTCTTGTTTTGGTGTATTGACGGAGAGATGAAGAGCAAGAGATATAGAGAGAGAGAGAGGGGCGAAATATAAACCTTAGACCATAAAATGCAAGGTTAGCTGATATTAAAAAACAACATATTGGCATTTAACATCATCAAATGCGACAAAATTTTCACTTTCAGTATTCATGCGTCCTTTACTTCTATATTTCAGGCTTCCATTGCTGTCACTACAGAATACGTTCATTCAAAATGCGTAAAATCGATGCAAGATACGCTATCACCAATATAGAAGATACAATGATTTACCTCTTTGCACGCTTGGGATCAATAAGAGCAAGCTCAGCAAGCTTTGTTGCTGACAGGGATTTCCTCGCCTCAGTCGCAGACGGTTCTTCTGACCCTGAAATGATCATCTCCGGCTTCATTGTCATTGATCCATCCATTGATTGGCTATGCTGGTGCCTAACTCTAGGTCTCTCACAAGACCCACCAGCAAAAGCCTCCATTGAAGAAGTTCCAGCTCCTACAGCTGACACCTGTCCTGTTGCTGCAGATGATGATTCACGTAGTTGAATTCCAGAAGAAAAACATGATGAATTGACCTTGTCCATATCAAGAAACATGGACAACAAGTCCTCCTCTGTCTCATCTGACAAGGAGGGCTCAGCACCACCTACTACACCAAGATCACTATCAAAGCCAAGATCATCAGGGAGAGAGAGTATCTCTGAATGTGCACGACGGTGACCCAAATTCTTAACTGGTTTGTCAGGCATTCCACTAATATCATGACTAAACCGACCAGAATCAGAACTAGCACCAGGCACCATTTGATGGAATGAAGAGGAAACTAGAGGTTCAGGCTTCACATTGAAAGAGCTCCCAGGAGGAGAAAAACTAGAGTAGCGACCTGAAGGGGGTGGCAGACCTCCACCATGGCTTGGGGATTGGTCCTTATCCATCTGTGAATCACCTGGAATCCAAATCAAACCTCACTCCACATAAAACCTTAGAAAGCACAAGGAGATTGAATAAGCAAACACTTAAACCCTAGAAATGATTATTCCTAGTTGAATACCAAACAACAACTCTTAAGGACCAGAAATTTAAGCTCCAAGACCTTAAAAGAAACTATTCACCTTATTTAAAGTATCCTTATTATGCTTATAGAATTACTTCAATTGATGATAGACAAAGGGCGAACCATTTTCCTTTAAGAAAAATAAGGTATAAACACTATTAAGTATTAACTGTTAATTTCAAAATCTCCAAGGTCCAAGTACCAACTCATGGCATCCATGTAAGCTCAATAGTCAATACCAAGATGACAGGGCATTGTCAGTAATGAAATACTCATATCCAAAAACCACTACTAACCTCATTTCCAAATTTCTGTGGTCGAAATAAAAAATGAGCATTTTCGTCATGTCAACAATGTTATGATATATCAGGTACATTGCTTAAAGGGTACTGTGCTCAACATTACTGCAATAACTTAGGCAATATTTTACCAAGGAAAATTGCAAATAAAAAATTGAAAAAAGATATACTTAACCATCACTCTTTAACTAAGATATTCTAGAAGTTGCCTCTTCAATAACATTGAAGGCCAAGCCAGTAAGAAATCTCTAAACTAAGAGCTCTATTCTAATTAATGGATAAAAACATTACAATAAATCCTTCGTGTTTAATAGCAATTTTGAATTTTGACCATATTTCCACCAACATGAAATAAACACAACAGCGAACTAGTAGAACCCGCTTGATTTTTAGTGCACTAAGCTGAGCATAATTGTACTTCCATAAGGAGCAAAAAAAAAACACACACACACACACACACGAAGTCCATAATACTTTCACCAACCAGATTTACACAAATTAAAATTTGAGATTCAAAAGACCAAAAACTAGCAAATAAATTTCAATGTATACAATCATTTAGGATAAAAAACAAACCTTGAAATGCCGAGATGCTCCTTAAGAAACACTAATTGTTAAGGGACTGAGAGATCATAAATTAGGGCTTCTTGTATCTTGTTACTTGGGGAAGATTCAAAGAGAGCCTCCTCCAAAAGTTTCCGCTTCAAAAATTCCCCCTTTCGATTTGTGCTTTTTTCGGGAAATCACTTTATTCGACTGCAGAGGAGCAGCAAGAAGAAGCAAGATTCAGAGAGATCAGATGTAGCAAGTAATTTGGGAAGCAGTAGAAACGGTAGCAAGTTAGCATCTAGCAAATAATTTGGGAATTTGATTTCGGACTAATAGCTATGGGCTGGGCCGAAAGGCCCATATAAAAACTCTAATATTTAAATGGGCAATCTAATCATGCCCTTGGACTCCTTTTTAATGAGTTAATAATATTTTTGATCATCAAAATATTGTACATGTTTCATTTTAATCATCTAAAGTTTAAATATTTTAAGTTAATTATTTAAATTATGAATTTGTGTCAATCTCATCACTCTGTCAAGTTTTTTCAAATTCGGGCTGCACCTCTGCCACGTGAGTTTTGACCGCTCTTCTTTTGATACACTTGGACAATGTTTGCCATTAATAAATTTAGACTTTAAAAAAAATGAATTTTGATATTTAAAAGACTATTCTACCCATTATTAATAAGTAATCACAATTAAAATTCTAGCACCATGTTTATTCTTAATTTCATACCAAACATGTTAATATTTATCTTACACTCACCTCACACTTATCGGATTGCCGACCAAATGCCCTGTTAGGATCTGAAGGTCTTAGACGGGTGGCACCGTCACTAAGCCAACCCATATACCTCTAGCGTTGTCACTTTAACATAAGCTTTTACGGGGCATTTGGTTGGCTGTGTTGAGTGTGAGTGTAAGACGAGCAATGAGTATGAGATTGATATTGTCAAGTTTGGTATGAAATAAAGAGTGAGCATGAGTATTAGAATTTTAATTTTACAATTTCTATGTTTTCCTAATTTTTTGTATATAAAAAAGAATAGTATATGTTAATTTTATGATTATGATTACTCAATAATAAGGGTAGAATAATCTTTTTAACATCAAAATTCATTCTCCCTTGTGGAGATTAGCTAATCCCACCTTTTTGGCGAGCTTTGGTTAAGGGAAGAATGATGGTGAGATGAGTTTGAAATTCATCCTTTTTAAACTCAACCAAACAAGAAAATGAGTGATTCACACCCTTATCTCGCTTAACATCAAAACTCATTCTCCCTTGTGGAGATTAGCTAATCCCACCTTTTTGGTGAGCTTTGATGAGGGAAGAATGGTGGTGAGATGAATTTGAATTTCATCCATTTTAAACTCAACCAAACGAGAAAATGAGTGATGTCCACCCTCATCTCTCTTCATTTCCTCCTCAAAAGCCAATCAAATACCCCATTAGGTCATATAAATTGCAAGTGTTTGGATAATGCATCATTAGCCATGTAAATTTTTTAAAGATAAGTAACAAAATAGATCTTTTACTTATAAAAAATGTCAACCAAACCCCCAAATTTATTTTGGGCCAAACAAATCCTTGTGTTTTTTCGTTTAAACAAGACTTTTGTCCTCTTTTCATAATGGTGTTGATGTGGCTGTTAAATCTATGATGTGTATTGTTTATTTTTAAATGATATTTAACAAGGCAAACACATGGCATTGATCAATAAAACGTTGACCCTAAATTAATAGTTAAAAATATAAATGCATTAAAAAAGGTGAGTGTTAGTTCCACCCAAAAATGTTAAAAAAGAGCACTCCAACCAAGGGGTGACACAGGGTTTCTATTGTGTGAAACTATCCCTCTCTTCTCTCTCCTTCTATGTTTGGCCTCTCACCAAGATACGGATAGGCTACGAATCGATGCTAGTTAGACTAACTCAAGTGATGGAACTAGACCAACTCAATCAAATTAACAATTCAAATCAAAGTGATATTAATGGTGATACTGAAAAGCCACAATCATAATTTACAAATCAAGCACTCGTACATGGGTATCTTCCATGTAATCTAAAAAGCTGCACATTACATTTGACATGCACTATAAGAGTGACACAATCACATTCTTGTATTCTTTGCCAAACTATTTCTTGTTATGCCAAATGAATTTTCTTTGTGGGTAAACTTCAAACAATGTCCAAACTTTGTTACACATTATGTTAACAGTATGATTGATATCTATCGTCTACTCCTACCATAAGTCCCCATTAAACCTGAAAAAGAAAAAAGTACCATAACAGACATCTCTTCCATTGATCAGGGAAATGAAATCACATATGTGGTCTAAAGGTATAACTGCGGTGAGGTAATTGTACATCGCCTATTTCCAATCCTCAGTCACACCAAGTCCTTCATTCTTATTCAATGTTTTGATGTTGCAAAGATGGAGAGTGTGCTCTCTTACCATCGTCTCCTATGCAACTTCCACGTCTCGTTTGCAACATTTGGCCCTCTAACCCCTTCCACATCCAATGCTCATTAAATATATGCTCTCTTACCATCGTCACCTTTGCAACCTCCACTCCTCTAACCCCTTCCACATCAGACCAATGCTCATTAAATATCGCAGCTCGAATATTTAATTTGGTCTCCCACAACTTAGCATCATCTTTTATTTTTGAGCCTGATGTAGTAAACAAGAAATACAAATTAGTTAAATGCATGAGTGAGAGTGAGATTAAGATGATAAAGATGACAAAGAACTTGAGGAAAATCAAGTGAACATTCAACAAATCAAAATTATGGGGCTTGCAAGCTGTCTTACATTGAGGAGTGTTCAACATATGCATTTTAAGGAAATTACCTTGTTGTGATTTGGTCCTTAGATAAAAGGGCAGCTTCCTTTCCTTGCAAAACCTTATCAAGACGTCTACTTCGACTGGTGTCAAGCCAAATTGTTTTCATGCATTATATGGTACATTCAACAAACAAAGACGAAACATGAAAGTTCGGAAAATCAACTCAGCAATTCTCTGTTGGTTCCTATAATAGACTGGAAATTCAAAAACACTAAGCACTTCCATCCTTTTATATGATTCGCATGCAATGTCATTGCCAGCCTACCAAATAAATGCAAATGATTCAATTGCATGAACGAGAGAGTGGAAGCAAGAGAGGGAGAGAGACAAGAGTCTTACATCATTCACACCATTTAATTAAGATGTCTACCACCTGAGTAGTTGAGACGGCAATATGCGCATTTTTATTGACTCTGCTTAATCCTTCAGCCCAACCTACCACCAAGATAAATGTGATTCTTGTGTTGCCAACACCACAAGACAAGCTCTACAACTTGCGTGTGCACATTAAAGTAAATATTTACAAAAACAATAAAAGAAAAGTATATGTGAGTTCAAGAGCAAAATAATGTTGCTATATTCTCAACCATTAAGACGAATACTAAGAATGAATCCTATTAATAATCAAGTATTCATTAATAGGTTGAAATTACTTGCCATTAAAATGAACCAGCCTCCAAGAAGGTTATTTGATTACTGGTATTCTCTCATGCCAGTAATCAAATGACCTTCTTGGAGGCTCGTTCAATTAACTTCAACCTATTATTGTTTACTTGATTATTAATGGTGCTGCTTCTCAGTATTCGTCTTAATGGTTGAGAATTTAGAAATATATAACTTTGCTCTTAAACTCATATATACTTTGGTTTTGTTATTTTTGCTTTGATACGCATACGTACGTTGGAGAGCTTGCCTTATGGTATTGGAAACACAAGGATCACATTTCCCTTGGTGGTAGGTTGGGTTGAAGAGTTGAATAGAATAAAAAAAATGCGCTCATTGCTGGCCCAACTACTCCGCTAAAAACATCTTAAACGGTTTGAATGATGTAAGACTTGTGTCTCCCTCTCTATCTTTGTCTCACTGTTCATGCAACTGATTCATTTGCATTTATTTTATAGGCTGACAATGACATTGAACGAGAACCATATAAAAGGATGGAAGAGCTGAGTGTTGCTGAATTTCCAGTATATTATAGGAATCATCA
Organism: Euonymus europaeus; assembly: GCA_963580455.1. Lineage (NCBI taxonomy): Eukaryota > Viridiplantae > Streptophyta > Magnoliopsida > Celastrales > Celastraceae > Euonymus > Euonymus europaeus. Next base: position 5,430,966 of record OY756957.1, on the reverse strand, counting down.
AATAATTGTCAAGTTGGTCTTCCCAACTTTCACGTTTCATCTTCGTTTGTTGAATGCACCACACATAATGCACAGAAACAATTTGGCAAGACATTGATCGAAGTAGACGTTTTGACAATGTTTTAAAAGGAGAGGGAACTGCCCTTTTATCAAAGTACCAAATCACAATGAGGTAATTTCTTTAACATGCATATGTTGCATCCACCTCAATGTACGACAGGTTGCAAGCCCCCGTAATTCTGATTCTTGAATGTCCATTTGATTTTCCTCAAGTTTTTTTGTCATCCTATCACACTTTCACTCTCACCCATGCATTTAACTAACTTGCATTTCTTCTTTTCTACGTAAGGCCGATGAATAAAAGATTATGCTAATCTATGAGAGGCCAAATTCTATATCCAAACTACGATATTTAATGAGCATTGGTCTGATGTGGACGGGATTAGAGGGGCGAAGGTTGCATGGGAGCCGATGGCGAGATAGCACTCCTGTAGAGATGAATGTGTTGAATGTTCAACAAACTACGATATTTAACAAGCATTAATATGATGTGAAAAGTGTTTATAGATTACAAGGGAGAGCATATATTTGATGAGTATTGGTTTGATGTGGAAGAGGTTAGAAGGGCGAAGGTTGCAGAGGAGAAGGTGGAGGTTGCAGAAGAAACGCTGGTAAGAGCATATTCTTGGAGAGGTAAATGTGGTAGATGTTCAATAGACAAGTGAAGCTGGACGTGTAATGGAGCAGCCAATAGGTTTATTGAAATATTCGTGTCGCCATCCAAAGCAATAAAAAAATAGAAAGCACAATTAAATCCTAACTCATTAACGCAGAAATCGCGGTTGCATTTAACATATGCAACAAGCATTTTAACTTGTAGGTGCCCTTAGTGGAGGATTGTCGTGTTCTGAAGGCTTGCAAGAACGACAGCCAGAAACATTTAAATCACAAGAGGTATGCACCCTACACTTCAACCACACCATAAACTCATTCAAAATTTTCCGCCGGCTGCAGAAGTAGGAAGATTCCTCATCATCAATCCCTTCGAGTCCATAATAACATTGAAGAGGGCCCTTGCTAATCCATCAATTTCTGGTTCGTATTGCTCGTAGACAAAGAAGGCAGTAAATGCAAAAATCAATGCTGCATTTTATGTCCAATGAAGTTAATCTGAATGGAGAAAGGAACCTGAAAATGCGCATAATATATTCTAAGTGGAACTGAAGATTAGATGGTCTTTTACCTATGCCAACCAACAAAGTGATGGATTGCAATAGAATCAACTTCAGAAAATAGAGGGAACCTGCAATCTGGAATGACTATGAAGAATTAGTCAAGGAAAAAACATCGTCATCACCAAACTTATTTTGTTCTTAAAAAAATATTCTTGAATCCACTAAATAAATAAAGGTTAGTGCAGAAAGTTCATTAAAAGAACTTTCAGCAGAGTTGGTCACGGGGATTCCAGATCAATACACAGAACCTCCTTCAAAAAATTTCACCAAGTAAACAGAAGTTAAGGAGCCAAACTCTAATTTGAAACATTATACATCCCATGACAAGACAAACATCATTTAGAGAATAAATGGATCAAATGCTTGTTCATTAAAAAAAAAGCAACTTTTCCAATTCAGGAAAACTCAACCGTCTCATCCAAATTATTGAGGATTAAAATCTTAGACATTAATGCAGAGCACCAACTATGAGTATCATGCAGAAAGTCGATTTCAAATCAACCATTATAGAAAACAGCAACAGTGCACTCCAGTTCAGGAATCCTCATCACCAGCCTGTGCATGTTATGTGGAAACGACCACTTTATTTTCAGCTAAGCGTTCTTAAGATGAATATAGCATAGAGCAAGATTTCTGCTACCCTTAACAGAACTTCAACTGATGCATCACTTTCCTTATTAGTTGAATTATACACTTAAAGAAACACAAAAACTGAGGAGCCTAAGTAATAAATAAATACAAATCAGGCACAGTTCTAATATAAGTATTATCCAAATTAAGAAGAATTATAGGATGCAGTACAATAGGTTTTTGCCACTAATCTGAGAGGGGCAGATATATCCACCATTACCACAGATTTGGGAAGAATGTTTCTCTGGTTTGAACCTTTGACGTCTATGACCAACTCTACCGCCACAAATTCAGAAAAACAAGGACCCAGCACATAACTAAAATAAACTAACAAATTGTGAGCTGAAGAATAAATCACTCTTTACGATAGCCAATAGGACAACCATATATATATGTTTGAGTGTTTTGCATGTTCTGTGAATGCTTGTGTATATTTGTGTGTGTATTCGACCTATACCTTGAAGAAGTGATTCCAATCCTCTCCTTGAGCCAGTATCCTTAAATGACGGACAACACTGTTCCACAAATATGTTACAGTTCTGACTGAATCGTTCACCACAGTTGTTGAAATTTCAAAAGAAGATGCAGTAGGCCTCCACTGAACACCATATCTGCTGCAAAGGCAAGGGAGCCAAGAAACCCAATCAAGGCTAAAAAAAATCAACTTTGGTTACAGAACAATGACACTTGTTTGAAAAATGATAAATGAGTTAAAATCTAAAAATTTAAAAGTAAAATATCAAGAACAACAAGTTGCCCTTTGGCCTGGAAAAAACACTCCTTTTAATCAATTGAAGAGCTTCCAGGTCACACTATTTGCTGAAGTTCTTCTTCTTCCCTTTTCCCCTATTGGTAGGGATGGGAATGGTGAAACCATAAAATAAGTTGTATTTTGCTAATATGTCAACTACACTGAGTAGGAATGTTCAGGGTTCAGACCACAAAGTAATTGCTCAGGGATAAAGTTAAAAGTGGGTTAACAAGAAAATATAGAAAGGAGGAAAAAAAATGTCTTAACTCAAATTGCACAAAAAGCTCATAAAGAGGCATCAAGAAGAAGAGATTGAGCTAACATAATTTTTAAGCAATTTGAAGACTGAGGAGATCAAAAGAATCAAGTATTATCCAATTCAAGAATTCTGAAGTATCCAACATTAATACTCACATGTTCAGTGGCAGCATTCCATATGTGCAAAGGGTGATTGTAACTAGCAGCAGAAGTTGGGCTGCTGATGACATAAATGTTTTTCCGCACATGAAAAACCAGTAATAGAGCGTAGAGAGGGCAAGGAAATATGCAAATGTTTTTTTCTCATCTCTCCATAGCAAAATATCTGCAGCTGCAGTGGCAAAGTTGGCTTTCAGTCTTTGTTAACAATCACATAATGAGCACTCATGATGCAGAGCCTATCTAAATGCAGTATATTGCTACAAAGTTGTTCCCACTGATACCTGGACATTTCAAGATATGGCCTCAATATGTGCTTGATGGAGGATTTTTCATCATTCAAAGGGTTGGTTTCATGGTCACAAACTGTGCATAGACTTTAAATAACAAATGCATAGCTGTCACCGAGATGCAGGGTTCATCACCATAAGTGAAAAAAGAAACACAAAATTATGTCCTCTACAATACCATCAATAACTTACATCTGGGTGCAACTAGATTATCCTAAAGTTAGCCATAAGGTAGATGATTAAGGTCACAAGCTTGAACCTGACTTAGGCACCATCCAGTAAGGTATTGGTAAAAGGATGCCTGCAATGCTAATTGAGCTGAGATATAGCTCATGCATTCAGAGACACACAAAATTCTGGGTAGAAAGCAACTCAATCATGAAAAACAGGAATCAAGTGCATACATTAATCAAATTGGCAGCAAAGCATCAAATACACTTGAGCATATATCATCACAGTTTTAATAGGTGGAAAATGAAGTAAGTCACACAAGATAGGATGGTTATCAATGCAGAGTCAGCCACAAAGATAATGAAAGGTTACCAACCTTTTCCACTGCCTAGCAGCTTATCCACTTTTGATTGTTCACCAAAGTCAGCATATCTCGCAAGTGGTGAACTCTCGACGATTTGAGAAAATGATTCGACGGTTGCTACAATACCTTCCTGTATGTGCAAATACAAACGTAACACAAATTATAATATCTTAAAATCAAGTTACTCAATCATGGATTATGAAATTCTATATGAATGCCCTAAAGAAGTAAAGGCACTGAAGGAAGTAGCATTCACAAACAACCCCCGCTAAGATTTCCCAAACTTTGAATAAGCCATCCTAATGTTAGACAAAATCACTTCAAAGTGGAAGCCCAAAGGAGGGGCATAATCGTCACTACCACTATCCCAAGGAGCTTTCGAAGGGTCAGGAACAGGAATTCGAGGAAGAAAAATATTACAAAAATCATTCAGTCACATTAGCTGATGAGATCACTAAATGGCAACCAGTAGATATGCTGGTGCCCCAAAAGAGGACAATATAACAACTAGGCAAAACCTCCTACAGATTACATAAAAATATTCAGGACAAATAATGAAATGGCCCCTGTACTTTCAAGAATAGACTACTTGAGCCACTATACTTTATTTCGGACCAAAGAATCCCCTCAACTTTAAATTGTGGATCACGTTAGCCCTTGTCCATAATTTTCGTCCATTTATGCTGATGTGGTTGTTAGGAAATGAGTTGGCATTTTTAAGAAAGAATGTACATTGGGAAATTTGGCTTGATTAAAAAATAAAAACCGGTCAAACACTAAAAGACCACCGCACTCGGCCAAATCTCCTTCCTCCTCTGTTTAGCACGACCACCGCATTCGGCCGCCTTACTTTCGTATGAGTTTGACTGGTTTGGTACTTTCTTTTCCGCTTGGAGATCGCCGGCTGAGTCAATTGTGGGTTCTACTAAGACAGAGTCGCGACGAGGAGGACTTCAAGATTGGGTCGACTCGCAGGCTGATTCAGTCCTCTATTTTTGAAACTCGGGAACTTGATTTTTGATTCAGTTTTAAAGAATTGGATTTCCTGCCTTTATTGGATTTTGCTAATTAGTCTTTAGGAAGCTGAGTTGAGATTAGGGGTTTCTCTTTATTTGCATAGCAAGTGGGTTATGGTTGGGTCACGCGATTCGACTCTATGTGGGGCCGAAAAGTGGACGGAAAATATGGACAAGGGGTAAACGTGACCCATTATTTGAAGTTCAAGGGTTTAATTGGCCCGAAATAAAGTATAAGGGCTCAAGTGGTATGTTCTTGAAAGTTATTTCGTTACTTGTCCCCAAAATATTTTCAAGCCTATAAAGCTTTTGGGACAATAAAGGAACTATACAAACTTAATTACCGGGAACTATAAAAAAGGACCAAGAGCTATAGCATAACAAATGCCCACAAACTATGGATATAAAACATGATAATACCATTATCAAAGACGAGAGAACTTGCATGAGGCTAACATGTGCAAATGCAGAAGTGAAAAATAGTATGCCTGGGGAACAAGTAACACTAATATACACAGCGAAAAACAAGGAGTAAATGAGAAGATGCCTACATTCAAGGAAACAACTGGTGAGTATCCAATGAAATTTTGAGCAGCAGCACAGTTGAAAGTTCTGGTATGAGAAGCTAACTGAATGAATTGATTCACCATAGAATGATCACGTCTCCTCAAGCCCAACTTTGCATGCATCCATCTGACAAGCAAGAGAATATACCAGACCATCCTGACAGGAAGCTTTATAAATGGTCTGCAACCATAGAAAATCAAACATCAGATTCTGTATGCAGTTTCAGGATCCTGCACGCAGAAACATAGAATGGAAAGTGTAATAATATATCCCAACTTAACTTCCAATGTGGCATGAAAAAAAGCCCTACAAATGTCTTTACAGGTACTGGGAGGGAGTCCAAAGAAATTAATAAAGTAACAGAATGGGTGATGACGACATTAAAATAATGAGCTAAACAGTTCAAGCAGCTGAAATACACCGAAGTACTGTAACATCATAGAGATAAAGTACAAAATTATGTCTAAGGCTCATTGTTTTCAGTACTCACATACAATACACTCGGGGAATTTATCTTACCAATTCCAATTTCTACTAAACCAAAAATTTTGTTTTAGGCTGACCTAAAATGGAAATACCATGGCAGTTAATAACCAGATGACCCGCCCAATGTGTAGACAAATTGGATTTGAAGATGAGTGATCGGAAACAAAGTCATCTCCAAGACTCCAACTAATTAATCAAATTTATAATTAGAGTACTGAAACATATAAACATCACCAGATTAAATTAAACTTCACACCTGCTTTCATCCATCTAAAGCAGAAAGCACAACTCGTTGAGTTGCCCTACCACTTGTTTTCATTACAGGAAAATATACAATGCTGATTACCATGCTCATATATCACAGGATCAAAACTACAAGGTATATATATATAGAGAGAGAGATATACCAGCATTCTCATATACGCTGAACCGTAAACATTGTTATTTGCGGGCTTTTAATCCTGACCCTCCATTCATACACTAACAGATATAACGCCTAGGAGGAGGTGCACGTTTTTAATCTTCACTTTCACTCACCCACGTCTCATCTCCTCTGTCTGCCCCCTCTGTGTGCTGGGAACTTTGACCAGTGAAGCCACCATCCGACCATCGAAACTCGCACCTCAACCCATCAAAATCACACCTCCTTTGTAGACGGTCTGCACCTCCATGTATCCAATGGAGTAGATGATTTTTCCAGATTTTTAACTTTATCAAATCAGCTTAAAATTAACAGATTTCTTTTAACGATAGGCATGATCAGTCATACAAAGATAAAATGAATTGAAAGAAGGTTGTCTTGGGGATGTCTTGGCACGGGAGAGGCTTTCACATCAATTTACTTAAAATTTAATTGAGCTCAAATCACCACCGGAGGAGGTGCGGCTCGAATGAGTTGAGGAGCTGCTGCTTCACTGGTTCGATGGGCTTCACCGGAGGTTCGTCGGCTTGGGTGGAGGAGTCGTTGCTTCGCTGGTTCGATGGTGAAGGTGCAGCAAACGGAGGAGCTGCTTCGCGGGTCTTCACAGGAGGGGGTTTGGCTTGGCTTCGATGGCGGAGGTGCGGCAGAAGGAGTTGCTGGTTCGCCGGTCTTCACCAGAGGAGGTGCGGCTTGGGTGGAGAATGGAGAAGGCAGAAGGAGGAGACAAGAGATGTGCATATATGCAGGAGCCTAAAATCGAAATACAATTCTCGACTTCCGATCTGTCTATTTAAGAATGAACGGTCATGATTAAAAGTCCGCAAATAACTCCATTTGCGCTGAACCGCATGTGAGACGCACTGTATAGATATAGAGACACATAAAGTACAATATAAATGCCCTAGTGACATTTACTATCCTATTCCAGCCACAAGATTCTCATTTCAAGTGAAAAGCCAACTGCAAATTACTGACTGGTATGGGATACTAGACGAATAATTTACCTCTGATATCCCAAGCCTTCCAATACAATGGACACAAACTCCCAAAATTTTATCGGTTCAAGATTAGTGATGAAGAAAGCCTACAAAATGATTATGAATGCATTCAGTTAGAAAACACAAATTAAATAAACATGTACTAAAGAACGTTAAAAATGTAGAAGTACCTTTCCAGCTACAGACACCATATGAGAAGCAAGAGCTTCTGCTGCACAGATAAGAGCATGAGACACATTCTCGGCATATGTGAAGTCAGACATATTTTCACCCGTTCCTATGATGAACTGAAAAGAGAAATTTGTTACTTGTATATCAACAACAATTTAATAAAAAGAAAACTATAAAACTATAATCAAAGAGCCTATATGTGATTCGTGGAGAAATAGATGCTTAATATGTGAAAAAAATAGAAAAATGCGACGTGCAACCAAGTGATGTAAAAATGTCTGGTGACAAGCAATAATCAGCAGCATTTCCCATTATAATCACCATTGGGATTTTACATAAGTAAACTATCCAAGCAGTTTTTTAAGCAAGGTAGTTATAATCACATATAATTACATTGAAATAAAAGAAAGAAAAAAAAGTAACACAAGGCTCCCACAGTGTAGGCAGGGCTCTAGATGGATAAATGTATGAAACCTTAACGAGTAATATGCAAGCCAAAATTAACCTTTTCCTAGAATAAGAGTGACAGCGATAAAACAATTACCCAAAATGTATCACTTCATAAGGGTTCGAATTTCATTCAAATTAAAATTTTCAATATAAATTCCCTTTATATTCAATAAAATCACATTTTACATAATAAATAAAAATTACATATTCACACCACAAATAAAACTCACATATCAAAGAAAGAAAAAAACTTAAACACACCTTTGCCCAACCAGATTTTGCCAAATCCACTAGAAACGGCACAAGCTGTGGGTCTCCAGGTCCAAAGACATTGCTAGGACGAAGTGCACATGTTAAAAGACCATCAATATTGTTAGCAAACAGAACCAATGCTTCTGCCTGAGCCTTTAGGTCAGTCAACATGTCGTCAAACTGTTTAAAAAGTAAGAATCACGATGGAAAACAATGCTTAGTCACAACTAAGTGAAAGATGCCTCATAGGACACATTACTACAAGGCACTAAAAATAACATACTTTCCAATGGCATGTCAAGGATTCATCTCCATTCAATATATCATGCAAGCCGTCAACAACTACATCTGCAGAACTTTTATAAACTAGCCTCCTAACACTGCACTCGTGGCAAGCAGCAATCACATTTTTCGCCCCTGAATAAAGCAACCAAATATCAAGAAATCAAAGCTTCAGATATTCCTGTGCCATAAACTTCTCAGTTTACATTATTACCTTTTTAGGATGAAGCCCTGATTACCTTGAGCAATAGTCATGTATGAAGAATAAAAATCGTGGCTCTCTAAACCAGTGGTCTCCAAAAAATAGACAACAGAGGAACCTCCAATAGCTGCAAAAGACACGTCACGCAGCCGTTAGTTTCCAAACACCAACTATGATACTGATGAACAAAGAATCACCTAATAGTAAACAAGGTAATTTATTAACTCCAGAAAACCAGAGAGACCATATAGCAGTTAAAAGGACCCCTCATATCAGAGATTATTAAATTTGTACGACAGCTAGATGGAGAAATAAATATATTCACTTATTAAACAAAGTTTTCTCTTTCTCAATATCTCATCCTCATCCGAGCAGACAAAAAAGGAGATGATGAACTTGAGGTCAATATTTATGTGCTTACATCCAAATATATGTGCTTGAGAAAGGGATGAATCCTGGTAACATTATGTCTCTGTTGCTGGTCTCAGAAAATTCAAACTCTGTATCCGAATTTGGTTACCGTTTTGTGCTCATGCATTTGAACATTTTGCTAATATAGCTGAATTTTTCATATAAGAATTAAAAAAACAAGAAAAACAATCACTTCAACTAAGTAACTTGAATTCCATCAAATGATATAGTTGATACCTAAAATATCCTTATGAACAAACTTTGATGCTATAACCGGAGTAATGTAATAATGGAGGGAAATATGAACAGAAGGGATAAAACTTGGGAACATCTTGAACATGTATAATCATTTCCAAGTGCAAGTTCTATGTGCAATCACCAGAGATCCTCACGATTTTAGGAACAAGGTGAAACGTAATTTATATTTTTTCCTTTTTGAAAGCATAAATAGTTTATGAAAAAACACCAATTTCCTCCTCTTCGGAATATAAGCACAGATGATAGTTGCTACGACCATATTACCTTCGTCTGGTTCATTGGTCCTTAAATATTAAAATTTTCTTAATTCAAAATCTTTTTCCCTTTTCCTCCTCTCCTTTTTTGCCAAGTGCTTCTTCAAAACCTACCATCATACTTTCTCAGGTGACATCAGAGTATAAATTCAGATGTAGTGCCAGTGTCCCACTTCAAAATCTAGCTTTCAGGTTTGTTCCCCAATCACTCAATTGCTTACAGGAAATGGAAGAATTGAGAGAAAATAAAGACCGGTTATTACTGTTTCCTTCTAAAATAAAGTATAAAAAACTTCAAATTCACATGCCCACAATTCAAATATATATCAATTCACAGTCGAAATCAATCTTAAATCTTCTTTCCATGTTTCCTTATACAAATTTAATAAAAATAAGCCAAAAATTTAGAGAATAAAATTACCAATTTACTTTTTTGCCTTTACTTCAAATATTGATAGGGAAAAAATAAAAAAAAAGGAAAAAACAAATCGGTAACATGTAGGTAACAAATTCAATGATGTTTATGGCATGGAAAAGGAAGCAAGAAAATCAAAATTGTTTCTTTGACCATTAAATGGATGATTTGGCCCGATAAAAGTAAGATTTTCGACACGAAAAAAAAAAAAAGATTTTTTTAGAAAATGTCTTTAATAATTTAAATTTATGGTGCTCTAGTTATTGCAACAATCTTATTGAGGTCATTTCCTTTTATAGTGTTTTGCACTTCCTTGGTTCCTTAACATAAATTTCAAACCATTCCAAAATAAAAAAAAAATATCACGACTCAAGTTTTCAGTAACTATTTCTCCCCTTTAATCCCTTTTCTTTCTTATTTGCCCAGTAAAAATTTAAGCAATGAAATGAAAACAAATTTTTGGAAGTCTCAAAACTTGAAGTTCAAGTTTTCCTTCTCTTTCACATTACTCTATAAATCATTCCGATTAATTTCTTCAAGACATTAGAGTGAAGACAATGCAAGAAACGAAAAATCCAATACCTGAGACATTGATTTTATATTCATAACTTGGGAAAGGGGGGAAAAATCAACTCATAAACGAACCTCATCGAATTTCAGAGCATAATCTTTTTTGTTCCAGTTCATTCTCCTCCACAACAAAACATAATCACCCCAAAAGGCTAAACATCTCTTTGTTTTTTAGCTTTTACTTGACTCTTCAATTATTGCGGACTCAAACCACTCAATTGAGCTCGGTAGAGTACAACATTTTATATCCCTCAGCTTCCAAGATCAAAATGGAAAAAGAAGATAATATATATTATCTTCACCACACTTTCTTGGAAACCGAACAGAAATAAAGGTACACAATAATACACATTATACATATGTTCACATATGAGTAACATGTGTAAACAAAACAAAAACACAAAGGAAAGGTGTAGCTTCAAAGGAAGACCTTGTACGAGTTGAGATTTGTCACGAACATCGACGCAGTGATAAGAGGCGCGAGACGAGGCGATAGCATCGACGAGTAGGGAGTCTCTTGATTCGACGGGGTCGAGTTGGAGGGAGGGAGCGGAATCAGCGACTCGGACGATCCAGCTTCCAAGTCGCAACAGTCTGAGTACAAGCGATCTCCCCAAGAAAGCCCTTCCTCCTAGCACAACGCACGTTCTAGGGCTCATATCTTCGATCTCTTCAATGCCGCCGATCACCATTCCCTCTCCTTCTCTCTTTCAATAATAAAAAGGGGGGAGAGAGAGAGAGAGAGAGTAGGTTTTGGCGCGGGTAGTGCGTTATGCGCATAGGAGGAGGTTGTTTTATTGTACAATCCGTCACATTATAGATATCGGTGTAGATTGGGCCCACCATTTTTTGTTGCGTTTTAACTTATAACAGTTGAATTTGTTCACAGAGTTATTGACAATGTCTAGTGTCTCATTATTATTTTTTTTGAACTAAAGATCAGATTCAAATATAATAGTCAACATTATAATCATTCGCAAAAAGAAGCATATCAGGACATGAAGGAACCCAACAAATTGGTTCTGGGGATGACAAGGCATATCTGGCTAATGCATGGGCAGCTCCATTAACATCACGTTTGACATGAGTGCAGGACACCACTGCGAAAGAAGAGAACAAAGCTCTGGAACTGCTAATGCACAATCCAGCCTCAGATAAATCTTCATTCCCACTATTCAGTGCTGAGATCACCATGGAGGAATCACCTTCCAAGCAAATATTAAAACACCCAAGAGACTTAGCAAAACAAAGTGCCTCCTTTGCAGCCAAGCACTCCGCAAAAAATGGATCTCTAGGACCAGTTAATCTAGCAACTTTCGAAGCCACATGAATTCCAAGTGAATCTCTAGCAATGATACCCAGTCCCACCATCCCATCTTTTAAGGCCTGCATCAAAGTTGAACTTCAACAGGCCAGGTTGAGGGGGTGCCCATCTAGTCAAAGCTAGAATAGGATGACAATGAATCCCCTGCACTCCACCTTGTGCCATTTGAAATTCCTCCTGATACCCTGTGACAAATGCCCCTACCATAATTGGATTTTTCATGGTGCCTTGGTGAACAACCACATTACGAGAGGTCTGAATCTGCCAAAGGCAGATCAACAACTTGGCAAATGACTCTGCTGATAATTCAACAGCTTGAGCTTCCAGCCAACATTGGAAGTTAACTCTACTATCATGAGCCTTTACCGACTGGATACCCGCTGCATTGTAAACTGACCAAGCCCAGTGGCACCCAAAAAATAGGTGAGGCACAGATTCATCATGTTGATGACAAAAGATACACCCTGCATGGACTTCTATGGTTCGATCCCTCAAATTCGTAAAAGTTGGAAAAAATTCTTACACATCCTCCAACAACATATTTTAACCTTCTCAGGTACAACAACCCTCCAAATTAGTTTCCATAGTTTTTGGACAGTATCATTGCTCGGACTAGCACAATCATTGAGGGATCTAAGCCACAACTCATATGTTTTATACCCACTTTTCACAGTATAGTGCCCATGACGGTCAAAAATCCATCTTCTTCTATCCGGAGCCGAAACATCCCCCAATGGGATTGCTAAAATAGCTTCTACATCTATCGGTAAAAAGAGTTGTTGCACAATAGATTGGTTCCAGCACCCTCTTGAAGCATCAATCAAATGATTTACACTCAGATGGCCAAGGGTAGCGTGGATTGGAGTAACTAGTTTGAAACCCCACGGTTTAGGCACCCAACAATCATACCAAATAGAAATGTTATTTCCATCTCCCACTCTCCATACCAACCCCTTCTCAAGGACCACTCTAGCGCCACAAATACTCTTCCAAGTCCAAGAGGAGTTAGCACCAAGCTGAGCCTTCATGAAATCACCATGGGGAAAATACTTTGCTTTAAGTACTCTTGAACTAAGAGAATTCTCCTTATTCATTAAACGCCAACCCTGTTTAGCAAGCAGTGCTAAGTTAAAAGAGGGAAGATTCCGGAAGTCAAGCCCGCCCATTGCTTTGGGCGAACAAAGATGTTTCCATTTAGACCAACAAATACCATTTCCTTTTGTGCTGTGCCACCAGTACTTATTCAATGCCACTGAAATATTCTTGAAAAAGGTTAACGGTAGCCGAAATACACTCATGGCATATGAAGGGATTGCTTGAGCCACCGTCTTAATAAGTGTCTCCTTACCAGCTTGAGACAAGAATTTTTCTTGCCATCCATGTATCCTAGATAGGACCCGTTCTATAATTTGATTAAAGGATCGACGCTTCTCGCGACCAATCAAAGAGGGGAGGCCTAAGTAACTCTCTGGGTTCGTAATCATTCGGATCCCCAATCGAGAGACAATACTATCTTTGACAGTGGTAGGGGTATTGGAGCTGAAAAAAGCCCCTGATTTATCAAAATTAATTTTTTGCCCCGAAGCTCGCTCATATACCAGCAGAATATTTTTCAGCACTTCACACTCTCCCAAAGAGGCTTTACAAAAGAGAAGGCTGTCATCGGCGAAGAATAAATGAGATACTATTGGACCTCATCGGCTAGTTGCCCCCCACTGATAAGTCGATTATGAACCGCCGAAGACATAAGAGCCATAACCCCTCCGCACAAATCAAAAATAGGTAGAGGGAGAGAGGGTATCCTTGCCTTAATCCTCTAGCCGGTCTAAAGAGCCCAATCTGAGCACCATTAATCATGACTGAGAAGCGAACAAAAGAGATACATCTCATGACAAGGGAGACCCACTGGACAGGAAACCCGAGCTTGAGAATCATAGCTTCAATAAATCCCCATTCAACCCTGTCATACGCCTTACTCATATCAAGCTTCAAAGCACAACTGCCATTTCTCCCCTGTCGCCTATTTTTTAGCGTATGAAGCATTTCATAAGCCACCAAAATGTTATCAGAAATCAACCGACCCGGTACAAAGGCACTCTGGCTTTCAGAAATAATAGATGGAATAATATGTTGTAACCGATTGACAATAGTCTTGGAAACTATCTTATATATGACATTGCATAGACTAATAGGCGTGAACATAGTCATATCCACTGGAGATTGCACTTTGGGAATGAGAACAATGTTTGTGAAATTAATCGCATCAATCGGTTTCCCATTATTAAGAATGCCTAGACAGAATTCAATAACCTCTAACTTCAAAACCTCCCAGTTGCGTTGATAAAACAACACATTCAAACCATCCGGGCCAGGGGCTTTTGAAGGTTGCATTTGGAACAAACTTTTCTCAATATCCAAGCCCGTAAAAGGCTGTAGAAGATTAGATTGCATAATATTTGAGAGTTTTGGAGTTACTTCCTTCAAGACTTGGCTAAGTTGAAGAACATCCCAAGACGAAAAAAGAGATTTGAAATAATCTATTGCAACTCGACCAATTGCTACATCTCCTTCAACCCATTCTCCAGTATTATCCTTGATTTTCTTTATGTGGTTCCGAGCCCTACGGGAAGAAGCAACTTTATGGAAAAATGCAGTATTTCTATCGCCAGCTACTAGCCATTCTTCTCGAGATCTCTGCTTCCATGCAATTTCTTCCCTCAAACTGATTTCATTAATTTCAATCTTAATATCCCGTTCCTTATGAGCCTGTAAATTGTCACTATCCGCTGATTGCACTCTGAGGAGCTCTGTCTGGAGAGTTCGGATCCTCCTCTGTTCGGGGCATAAAGTGAGATTTACTCCAACTATACAAATTCAAGCGGGTAACCTTTATCTTACCAAGGAAATCCAAATTTGGACGACTCCAGGAACTTCGAATAACATTTTGGCACTCTTGGGATCGAGTCCAAGCTTCCTCAAACCTGAACTTCCTCTTCCTCTTACAATAAACCAGAGGATCATCCACCACCAAACTAATCAGAATAGGATTATGGTCCGAATTGGCATAAGCCAAGACCTGGACCTTTGAGTGAGGAAAAAGAATCCTCCAACCCGAGTTAGCCATAGCTCTATCTAACCTGACTCTGATATTATCTGAAGCAGTCCTCCCATTAGACCATGTGAACTTTGGCCCCACTGAGACCAAGGACTCTAAACCACAAGAATCCACAGCATTATGAAACTGAAGCATCAGAGGACCTTGCCTAGGTAGCCCTCCTAACTTCTCAAAATCAAACAATATTTCATTGAAATCTCCGGCGCACAGCCAAGGCAATTGAGACATACGCCCTAGCACTGAAAGAGTCCTCCAGAACTGGAATCTTTGATCAGCTATAGGTTCGCCATAAACTCCAGTAAATCGCCATGGCGCCTCACCTCCCAACTTACTAACTTGAGCATCAATATGGTACCTAGAAAAACTGGACACATCCACTGAAACATCTTTCTGCCACATTAATGTCAATCCACCCTTTCGCCCCACACTACTAACAGCAAGAGCAGAATGAAACTGACAACTAAGCCGAACCCGCTCAAATTCAGAAGTAAACAACTTCGTCTCACATAAAACACAATTAGCGGCCTAACCCGCCGCAGGAGGTTTCCTAAAGAACGCACTGCCAAGGCACCTCCCAGACCCCGACTGTTCAAACATAGGATACTCACTGAAATCGGCGGGCCTAGTTTCTACTAGCGCCCCCCCGATACATTTTGAAATACCCCATGAACCTCACCAAATATTCCATTCACTGGACCATCCTCCCTAGGTTCTCGATCCCTCCGTTTACCCCCCACCTCCTGAGAAGCATCCATAGGATCCACCCCCATTTGACGTAAAGTGGATCTTTTCCATGAACCCTTTGGCCGACCTTCCCCTTGTACAGAGGGTTGCTCACCACTTTGTCTTTCAATATGAAGTACTGGATCTAAATCATCCACATGTGCCACAAAGAATTCACCGCCAAGGCCAACCCCTTCTGCATTCCCCCCAATCTCTACCTGATTCACATCAATAGACGAAATCGGGATAGCCACTGTTGACTGCATCAATATGTTTAGAGCACCCTCAGCTGGAACATTCAAACTTATCCCTTTCCCATCACCAGCACATGAAGGAGTTGGACTCTGTCGAATTGTGCCATTGACAACAACATTTCGAGACGAATCCTCCTTTGCACTCTCGGCTGCCTTAGAATCCTCCCCAACAGCACTCTGCACACCAGCCATAGGATTATTATGAGAATTCCGCTCCCCCGATGCTGCAGGGCTGGCAGTAGAAGAATGGCTTCCGGAGTGCCAAGTACGAGGTCGCACACCAGGGTTGGCCCTCTTATCAACCCAACGATCTCTTATGGGGGGAGCACGCAACCAGTCCCCATAAGGCATTGGGTCTACCAAGACAGAGTCAGCCCTCTCACAATCTTTCTCGATATGTCCCAACAGCCCACAAGCAAAACAAAAATGTGATAAACGTTCATATTGTACACCCGCCCTTGTAGGTTCACCTCCTTCTTCCCCTGCCACTAATACCACCCGCTTGAGGGGCTTAGATAAATCCACACAGACTCGGACCCTCAAATACTTTCCCAAACCACTTATAGTTCGATCCAGATCCACCCTCTTCACATCCCCTAATGCAGTAGCCATTTTCATTCCTGCTGCTTCCGTCATCATTTTGAAAGGTAAGTTTAATAACCGAACCAAAATTGAAAGAGAGTGAAAAACCACATCACAAGGACGTAAGTCCCCTTCATACTCCTTTAAAAGAATCGGGTATTTTTCGAATGTCCAGGGAGCTCCATCAAGCACCCTGTTCAAATCCCCTTTAGCAAAGAATTGAAAGAGAAACAGGTTTTCCCCAACAATAGAAGCTTCAAGTCCCTTCACTGGTCGCCAAATGTTCCGCATAGTGGAAATAAGGGCATCCTGATTGTATGCTCTGGGGGACATCAAGCTACCAAACAAACACAACCTATCATCAGCTCTAGTGGAAGAGCCAGATCTCTCCTGAACGGTCACCTTAAGGCTCTCATCCATGGTTAGGGAGAGCCTATTCCACCGCACTTCCAGATCCTCATCCATGAGGAGCCAATAAACAATCCACTAAGAAGGACCACCGTGACCTTGCCCGATGCAAGACAAAAACCTCTTCTCTAACCCTAGCGACGGAAAGAAGGACTAAGTAGAAGTTTTGTCTAGTGTCTCATTATAAAAAGACTTTCTTTCTATGATCGAAAGAACTTTCCCCTAACCTTTACTGCTCTCGTCAAGCAACAGTAAGGAAGAACCAAAGTAGTTAACCGAGTCGTGGGCGGCAATGCTTAGGCAAGAGAGTCAATCCGTGTTTAATAAGGTGCCCTTTGATCTTTCGATTGAGGATAAAGAGTTCGAGTTCCACTAATCATAATAATGACCACCTTGCTTATGGGGCAATGGAGCTTTGATTACTTGCTTCAATTGCATTTATTTATCCTTATCCTTCCTAGCTTCATACTAGTGCCTCTAATCTTCTAACGGTTGTGTTAGATATCATTAAGAAAATCATCCCCAAAACAATCATAATCTATGTGACAACCATCATAATCATAAGATTTGACGCTATTTTTACATTTTCAAATTTAAAATCATGACTTAATACGACACATTATTAGAGATATACATAGAATTTTCGATCTTGTAAAGATCAACGGCCAGTCAAAGAACTCTTTCTTAGTGCACTTCTTCTATTTTTATTGAATTGACTTCAAAAAGGTGTGATGGTCTCGCCAATAAATTTCCTCGTTTACATCAGGATCTCTTACACTTCTTGTTTCTGATGATGGACTTCATTTATTCTTGCTTTCTCCAATAGTTGGAGTTGACGGTTCTTCTATCATTGGGACTCAAATTTTGCAGGTTTCAAGTAAAAATTGTAAATCCACAAGAAGTAGACAATCGTCCAAAAGTAGTAGATTGGTAATTGGTTGGTTTGAATGTTCTGAGATCATTTTTTTTATTTTGAGTTTTTAAAATACAGAAAATGAACAAAATAAGATTAGTTTTAGTCTCAGTCGTTTTTCAAAATATATATTGAAAATAAAAAAATCCAAATACTTGTTTTGGCCACTTTGATTTTTGAGACCAGAAAGCATAAAATAAACAACACATAGGGTTTACAGTCCAAAATGTAATAGATCCACCAACGGTCCTAGAAAGAAATTCATAATCATATTGGACGATTATTTCTAAGAAGGACAAGACAAATGGATATCAAATTGAAATTTAAAACTTAAAGATCTTCAATAGTGTTCTATTTATTATATAGCTGGGAATTGCTACCCACAATAATGGTTATATAGTTGAAGACACATTTCCCACGATAAAAAAAAGCACAGGTCTTTAGTTTTGCAGCTCCACCAGACAAAATATGCAGCAAAAACTTCTGAAATCAAACTCTTCTATGCTAGGATGAGGGGACAAGGACAAATGCACCTCTCTGAGTGTCTTATCAATTGTTCAAATGTAGTCGCCTACCCTCTGCATCACCAATCATCATAATAGCCTGCTGAGGGACTTGATAACTGCTTTCAAGTTCCGTCGTGTCGCCTCATCACCGGTGAATCCCAGAATGTCAGAGCTAATGTTCTGATGTAATAAGGAAAATGATGTAAAAAGGAGAAATGAAATGTAATTGAGCGAATGAGAATCAGTTGCATTTTTACAAAATTGCATCAAACTTCCAATGATATGACCTCACCTCAATGTTCTTCAAAGTGAAAATTAAAGTATAAATAGACTTTTGAATCAACTCTGTGTTCTCAGGAGTCATAATTGATGAATGCACACTTCTGCAAAGAAAAAAAATATCCGATCATTCTAGAGAGAGTATAAGAAAATTAATGATCATACCTCGATTATAACAATAATTTCACACCCGATTGAAGGTTCATGCAAAACTTATCATTTCCTACGACTATCTAATCCTAGGGATGCAGTTGTGGCAGAAATGAAGAGCAGCTGTAATAAGTTCAGCAGGAAGCCGGACAGTGATAACAAAACCTAGATCTATACATATAATTTTTTATGAATTCATTGACATCTCTAACGGAACCCAATTGAAAAGAAAAATCAACACCAAGAGTACTGATCTGCACCAATACATTTCACATTAATTTTTTCGAGAAGAAAAACTAGAATTACATTAAAGGGCAACAAGGCAATGCAGCCCAATATAATCGATTACTAGAAATCAGACAAACGCATCAGCAATATTGTTTTTCTCCAAGTTACAAGTATCATTGCGAAAAAAGAAAAAAAAAAGAACCATCTATCCTTTAGGAAGTGTTCCTCAAGATTCAGGACAAGATGAGATATTGATACTCCACAACTTATAGAGTGGATTTTGGGCTTCGTCGTGATTTTCATGAAACAAGCTATAAATGTTGACAAACAATCTAGATACCGCTTTTATTGGTTGACAAGAGAAGGAATTGAGTTTGATAAGAGGTAAAGACTAAGAACGCTGTCAGCATGCATATCGCTAAACTGAATCTTCATACTACAGGGCAAGCAAGACAGTCATGTACTCATGTGTGATCGTGCTTGAGACGAGGACTAAAAATTAAGCTTGTCGCCTGAACTTCATAAAAACTAACACATGTGAACAAGCCATAAAATGATTAAAAAAAACAGCACAGTAAACAAGGTGATTCTCGCTAAGTCTGCTACATAGACGTATGGCCTCCCATTCACTATCTCCAGATGAGACGAAGCCTTAACAATGCTAACCAGATATATATGACCCAAGAACATTTGTGGGACCCAAATTTTTTTGTGCACTTTGTCTAATTGACTTCAACACTCACAACACTTATCCTAATTAACAACAGTCAGTAATTATTTTCTCCAGAAACAGGGTCTGGGCATGCTTAACAGCAGTTCCATTTAAAACCTAGATTGAACTGGTAGTCAAACTGGAAAACAAGTGGCCATAAATGTATCCAACCATGTTGAAGGGATATCGTCTGTGGTTGGATGTCAATTTTTCATTGTAAATATGTATCTCCCACTTTTATTGGGGGCCATGTGCGTAGTGGGGAACCTTTAGAAGCTAAATTTAATCTCTTCCAGTATGACATATAAGATCTTGCAAAGAGTATATTACAATAAAATGATCCAAAGGCATGAGAAGATTCACCTCAGATCTTCAGAGGCTTGCGTTAAGCTTCTGCTTAAATTTTTGACCTCCTTAAGCAGACCACTGGCATGAACTTCGGCCAGCAAAGGTTGGACATCTTCTGCCATGGCTTGTATCTGAGACATCACTACATCAAAACAAAAGATTAGATTTGCACATGAGAATGTGTTAATTCCATATATGGAGCCAATTTGATTGTGCAAGCAAGCGTATGTTTTCCATATAGACAGATATGTGCTAGTTTAATACTTTAATTGGCATCTGACTTCTGCATATTGGCTTATAACCATTCAAATTGCTTACTCCTCAAACTACATTGTGAACACATTACTTTAAGAAAGCACTGCCACCAGAAAACTACATCTTCGGCCTCTGCCAAACTTCCAGGTGAGCAGCATTGGACTTATATCACATGAGCTGCATTGGACTTGTATGAAAGAGCTCTTGGCCTAGCGGTATCCACTCCTTAGGATTTCAAACAGGTTGAAGGTTCGAATCCTCTTAACTCTAAAACAGCTAATCTTAAAATCAATATTATTTAAAAAAAAATACAAGATAATATTCAGAGAGGTAGATAAACAGACGGCACTTTTTGCAACTTTCAGGGGTAAGTACTACTGGACTAGTAAGCAGAACCATGTGATATGAAATGCTAGTTTACTTCTGATGCTTTCTGGCAAATGAAACATAATGACATTCACCCTGGTAAATGCAAACTTTATCTTGTTGTAAAGGCTGTAAGAGAACTTAATCAGGGAGGAACAATGAGTTCAAAATCACATGACCCAGAATGTGGAGAAGGAAGAGTAATGCTTAAGTAGGAGAAAGCAAAAGGCAGTATGAAAGGAGATGGTGCCAGAGAGAGCTAACAGTTTTCAATGAATCAATAACACCACATCACTTCTTCAAAAATTTCAAGTTGGTATTTTAAAATGGGTGGTGCAACATTAGCACTACTGCACTACCATGCAATTGATTAATTGTCCTAAACAGCAACTGGATATATGATAAGCACATGACTTAAAAATCTTATGTAGTTAGAAATCTCAAAACAACTAAGACATAGATAACACACCATCTTAAAATTGCAGATGCAAAAAAGGGAAAATGCAAAGCTCTCATTACTTTGATTTTATTAAACTAGGGTTTGTTTTACAATTTTGCACCAAAGACAGATATGTAATAGTATACGGGGCAGGAATAAGGTAACTTAAGCATATTAGTTATGTTTAAGTAGTAAGTGCTATTAATTATTAAAATCTTTTAATAAGTTTTCAATTCTGAAACTCAATGATATTGGAATTAGGAGTCACGGTCATATTAAATTTTTTGGAAACTTTTAAGTTCACAAAAATCTTTTGTAAGTTTGTAACAACTCATATTTTCATAATAGCCTTTGACAAATGACAATGCATATTGATAACTTCGTTTGCCATGATGGCTGTGCTTCTGTCACTCTTCTCTTCTCTTCTTGTAGCTAAAGTTTCTTCGACCCCGTTCACTGCCAACTGGAAAAAGAAAAAAAAACATAACACCACGTTTGCACTTACACTTCTTCTACATTCTAATACTTTTCAGTTACCTATCTCTTTAGCGTCCTCTTTCCTATCCTTCTTCACAAAAAGAATCCACTCAAACCCCTATATTTTCCCTGCTGCCACAGGTTTTCCAGCTACCTGACGAGTGACTGCTTTAATATGCCCTATTCTGGACATATTGTGCATGAAAGAAATTGTTCAGATAAATGCATGCCTCAACCAATAATAAACTCCCATACCATAGCAATCAAATGCGTGTCTCAACCAATTCTTAGAACATAGGTTTTATTAGCTTGCTTGCACAAAATTGAAAAAAGATATTTCCTTAGATAATTGGTATCATCCATATAGTTTTATGTAATCACTAGCAAAGTCCGTCATTCCAAATTTTGCAAACGATAGATGGTTAAACAATATTGTAAGCAAAATTAACCATTACAATCAAAATGAAACAAAAGAAGGGGATATCAAACCTGTATAAGCAAAGGCTTTGCCTCTTCAATTACAGAAGAAACCCGCTCAGCCAACTTATAGACATTGTTAAGACCAATCTCTTCTGCTTCCCGGGCAAGACGGAGGACTATCCCAAGAAGTGCATCCATACTTACACCTACATCTCCCTTAACTTTTTGCCTATCACAAACAATCAGGCCTTCTTTAATACAGTCTGGATCAAGAGGCCCAACTGAAGGTGTAGGAATGGGATCCCGAGGAGTAATCTCAATTATAGTTTCCATAAGAAGCCCTGACTGGTTCACCTCAATAAGAGAATTTCGAGGAATGATAATTTTATCATCTTCAACCTACAAAGATAATGTGATACATATACATTAATGGATGAAATGAACTCAACATATGATCTTAAGGAGGAATGGAAACAGATCAGAAATGATTTTAAAACAGACCTCAACAACAGCTTCAATGCTTTTCAAGGAGGGATTAATACGAATAACATTGCCAACGGGCACTCCTCTAATCCTAACAGTTGTTCCTGTTGACATACCAAGAGCCTGAGGAAACTCCAACACTGCCCAGTACTTTCTGAATCTAGTGCGCAATTGAAACCCCCTCAACCAAGCCAAAGTGAGAGCAAAGAGAACTGTACCAGACACTAGAAAAAGACCAACCCCGCCTTCCCACACACTCCTCTTACCAAACCCAAAATCACTCAATGGCTTCAATGTTTGTCTCCAAATAGTCTGAGGAACATCCAAAACAACTGAGAGAGGATTCTTAGATTCCGAAGAAGAGGTCGGCTGGCTTTGTCCAGTATCAGCAGACATAGCTCTAACCCGGGTCAGATTCTTCTGTGATTTCAGCAGACGATAAGGCAATGAACTTGAAGTAAGAGGGACATTTATCAATGAAGACGGTAGCATTGTGGGACACATAGAAATTTGCAGTAGCGGGTTCCCAACCATGGTTTACAGGCAAATCCTTGACTAATGAATGCAATTTGAACTATTTATCTTCAGTAGACCTCAATTTATCACGAATTGTGAGACAACTAAAAATAGGCTACATTCAAATCTTGAGTCACTGAATTCTCCATTGCTGGGCTTTGAAATAAACCTAAACATAATCCCCCAAAAAAGACACAAAATCGCAGCAACATATAGTTAATCAATATCACAAAAACAAGAAATTATAATTAAAAATAAAATGGCTCGTTATCCGCAAAATCATTTATTACAAGGAAAGAAATAAGAGAACAAATCAATCGGAAAACTACAATCATCTGACCGAAAGAAGAAAAAAAAACACTAAGAAGCGATTCTCTTCAATTCACGTGCTCTATCAACTAATTCAAAAGAAATATAGATAAAAAAAATAAAAACAAAACACAATCTAGGGTTTATAACAGATACCTGTGTGAAAGGCCAATAACACTTCAACGAATCAGCGAATTGAATAGGAGGTCTCAGCCGTCAGAACCAACTACATGTGATAGAGACACGAAGGAAAGGTTTTTAATATTCTGCCGAGTCGGTCATTTTTTGAGACGGAGGAGGAAAATGCGTACTATCCTGCAGTTAGACAACCCATATGTGAATGGGTGGAACTTGGATCCGAACTTCTTATTTTCCAAAATGTTTACCCTCCGTTTATACGCTAGCTTATATTCTATACTCTGTGTCCATATTCTTAGACATTCTCCACCTTTATATTTTACGAAATTTTATACTATATCAACATACTCTTATCCAAACGGATCATAATAAAAGACAAAATTAGTATTGGACAGCCTTTGTTAAATGGGCCTCTCAAGTCCAATGGACTGGAAGATTTTTGAGTCTATGGTTTTGAGTTTTGACCCTCCATGTCCATGATTGTCAGTCTCTGGGCTTTTTCTTTTTTATAATAATATACTTGCCTTAAAAAATAATTATATATAAGTTAACCGAATATTATATAATAGATGATATGACCATAGTGGAGGATCCAATCCATCCATCTCAATTAGCCCAACAATGGCATATCATGTACAATAATTTTGTCCAAATGCTATAATACTACTGCAAGTAGTATATATCACAAGGAAAATGTGAAACGGTGAAAGCGTAAACAGTTCATAGTAATTTATTCGATTGTAGTATCGTATTCTATTATAATGTTACATTATATATTATATTTTATTATAATATCATATTTCATTGTAAGTTTTTATAATAAAATATGATGTTACAGTGGAATGAGACAATATGATATATTTATCAGTACTGATATCACAAAAATTAACAATAAAATAACTCAGTAATAAATCTTTATGGGGTTAAATCGTATGGATTGATTCTCACCAAAATTAGACCTCATCATTTGATCCGCGCGTTTAAATCCGGCCCATGCCCCAAGCCGGAGTTCATAGGCTCAGGTTGAGCCAAGGCCAAGGATTCTGTCTTTGGCCCAGCCCGAAGTGATTTTGGAGCATGGCCTCAAATTCTCTAAGGCCTATCGAGAGTAATTTTTTATGACCACGTGCTGTGCTTTTGCTTCAACTTATATTATCGTTAAATGAAAATTTTATATGCATATGAATTTTATTGTTTGAATTTATGATTATATCGAATATTTAAAAGATATCTTATATGGTATCCTTCTCGATCACATTAAAATATATATATCACAAAAATGAAAGGAGCAAAATAGGTATGTCGCATCTAAATCTGGAAAAGTGGTCTTTCCACTATATAATGTTGGCATAAAGTAAGTACACAATTGTATGGTAATTAAAAGCAAATAGATATTCTATTCAAATCACAACACACAAAAAGCAACACATGGGGGTCGGAAAAGGCAAATTTCTTGCTTGCCACCAAGGTCTCTTCTTGGCCCCATTTTTCTTTATGTCAATTTTAATTATTTTAGTATTCATGCATTTTTCTTCTCAACTTAATCTCTTACCAATAAATAATAATACACTTTTTTATCCATTTGTTCCACATGTCAATATATAAATTAATGTTCTTATACATGTGTGTATATTTATGTATGTAAAATGCAAAAAAAAAAAAAAAAGACACAAACCTAGAAAGAACTATTCAGACAACAACGACATTAGTGTAAAATTACCCTTGTAATTAATTCTTTTTTTCTTTTTTTGCAAATTGCGATCGATAAACGATATTTACAGACGTCGGCATGTGAGAAACACACACATATATGATACTTATCACTAAAAAAAGTATTTTTTTTTAAACTTTTTTATGTGTAAAAGCTTAAATGTCATATGTACTAGTACTAATACTGTTAGGGATTCTAATAATTTTTATCCAAAAAACATTTCAATAGTATGTAACACTCATTCGTTGCATGGGTGTGGTGACATCATAACAAGGAATCCATTGAAAATCACACCTAATTAATTAATGACATTGCTGGAATATTTTTGGAATGAAAATCACTGAAATCTTTATCATTTTTTTTCATCTGTACCCATATGGGTAATTTTGGAAATATATATATGCAATTTTTCTACTACAAAGTTAATGCTTTGCTTTCAATACTACATAATTAATTAATAAATTATCTATAAAATACTACATAATTAATTATTAATTTATCCATCCAATTCCACAGATATGCCATTGCAGGCCGCCTACTATGTTTATATATTTCATACCTACTATCTCCTTCTTAGAAGGTCTTCATTAATCATACCTTCCGAGAAAGGGAAAACTTTTATGCATTCTTATTTCATTGCAAAGTTGGCGATTCACGAATCGTCTAAGCCATCTCCTCTTGATTATAACATTAAGGCATCGCTTCACATTTTACAAATTGAGGGTTGGGAGGGGTGTGGATTTAGAAAAACCCCTCCCAACCCTTATTTGGCAAAAACTATGAGAAGGGTTGGCGAACCCCTCCCAACTCTTATAAACCCTTTTCAACACTTAAAATTTGAACCTCATCTATAAAATGTCAAGTGATGCCTAAATCGTATTTGTTTGCTAATGATGATGTTATTCTCCCCAATATCCTTCGATATACCAAAACATACATACATACATCTATATATATATATATATTGAATAGCATAGTAAATTATGATGAGGGAAAGATACTGTTGAAGCAATGCTAATGGGGGAATGAGATATTGGACCGAAATAGTGCAAACGCCTTCAAACAAGAACAATGATCTAAATGCATAAGCATAAAAGAACAAAAGTGTAAAAGAAGAAAAGCAAACACAAACTCCCAAGCATATATCACTAAACTTGGAGACAAAGAGATAACCATATACAGTATTAATATTCTTGGCTGCTGGAACTTGAAATGGAAAGTAATCAGTACTGTATCAGTAGTACTAATACTATTTTCATTTTTATGCAGCAATTCTCCTCACATATATATGTTTAGTTTCTTTTGTGAATAAAGATTCAATACGGACTGAGGAGCTAGAAGAATATATATATATATATATATATATATATATTGAGCAACAAATCCAAATGGAAACTTGTACAATTAAACAAGAACATCTAAAAAGCAGAAAAGAAAGAAAAAGCAAATTAAGCACAAACTCCCAAACATATATTATAATTGACTAACATAAAGTTGCATGAATGAGAAGAAAGCAAATGAAGGGATTTGGTAAGCAAATTAATACATATAGAGAATATACTATTGTTTTTGGCCATAAAATTCTTTCTAGGGTTTCCATGCTGAAGCCCACACAACAGGCTCATCTTTCCATGTTAAGTAAACTCCTGATGATTGCTGAATTTGATTATTATTATTATCATCATCATTATCTCCTCCCCCTGGTTTTTCTACCATAAGTGACCATCCAGCTTTGTATCTCTTCAACAATGCCTTGACATCATCCACAACATCATCACTAAACCCAACTGGTGAAAAGGAAGCATCTTTCATTCTCTCACACCATTGACTTCCTCTCTCTCTCCTCTCACACCCTTCTTCTTCATGGCTACTGTTATTCTCACTGTCATCATCTTCATCATCATCACAAGCCAAAACCTTTACTATGCTCCTTGAACACTCCCTCTCCAACATCAACCTTTCATTGCTTGTTGGGGCAAAGCTCTCCTCTAGCATCTCAAAGTACAATGTGTAGAATCTAAGGCACTCTTCAAAGCACTTGACAAAGTCATATCTTGTGCTTGTGAAATCAGCTTCTTCTTCAACAATTGTGACAACTTTAGGCTTAAGTGATTGGAAGAATTGGATCAAAGAAACTCTTTCTTCCACTTCAGCTCTTCTTAAGGCCCCAATACAATTCACAGCTATAGCTTCATCATCTTGAACTCCTAGCCCTTCCTTTGTGAAGTGGTTTAGACCGCTTACTACATTGAATTCAAATGGAACTCCCATCAACCTTGCAAACTTCTCCATTCTTTGCCCTATCTCCTTCATGACTGATCTTACTATGGATGCAGTTACAACAACCGTGAGCTTCAATCGAGGCGTCTCGTCGTTTCTTGTGGCTAAAGATTCCAATAGAGTAGGCCATTGAGTGCAAAAGGTGTTGCTTATATCAATTATGTGAAGCTTGGTTTCACCATCTAAGGCCTCCAATATTGCACCGTTTGAAGCTACATGACCAAAAGTTGTCCATGGACTTACCTCTTGGAACTTGAGTATTATCTTTCTTGTGGAATCAAAGGAGTGGCTCTTCTCAGCTACACAAGCTAGGGTTTTGTAGCATCTCCGGCCGGAGCCGGTCGCCTTACAAAACAAGGATTGCAAGAAATAAGAAGCCAATTTCTGGTCACAATCTCCATAAGGGGATGCTAACTCATTCAGCATCCATAGAAGTTGGTGGATTTTGGTGGAGTCCTTATCTGAGATGGCTATTGCACACTCATTAAGAAGCCTCGAAGCCCATTTGTCATCTACCGGGGCTGCGGCCGCGGCAACAGCAGCAGATAGTGGCTCACCGGAGTCCGATGAACGGCTTGTTGATGTGTGGCTTTGATGATTGTTTGAAGTACTCATAATTGCTAGTGGATGAAGATGATCATTGTTGATGATCATCTTGTGATGATTGAAGGCTACAAGTGTGCATTTATAATTGTGATATTGTTTCGAGGGTGTAGACTGTATAGCCTCTTTGACTCTAGAGGCTCTTAGATAAACTCATTTCATATTTGAGTTTAGAAGTGGCCAAGTACAAAGCTTTGATTAGAAAAGCTATACAATATTATTATATTTATGGTCATTTTCATATTATATATATTACGATATTAGAGTGCATCATTTTCAATAATTAATTTAATTATTCAAAATATGGAAAATTTCATCCCCAACCAATTCGGCTGTAAAATCTGATGATTGTTAATTAGCAAAATTAGAATATTCATCTATGAAAAATAAAATATTACTCACCAACCTAGCTATATATTTATATACATCTATCTATCTATCTATATATATATATAGATATATATATATATATATATAGACCAGTTTTGCATGTTTTATAACCTCTTCCCTAATTGTAGGCTATTCAGAACGCATATAATTCCCTTTCATTTTTAATTGAGATTAGACCCACTACCTTAATTTCCTTTAAACACAAAATCAAAGGGAAAAAGATACTAGTGATTAGACTTAGAACGAATAAGGTTAAGTTAATTGACTAATTAAATATATACTTTCGTGATTTCATTTCATCGCACCAAATTAAGAGCTATCATACAGTAAGGAACATCTGTAATTAACAATAATTAATTAGGGGAGATCAACGTCATTAACAGTAGTCATTATAGGGGAGGATTTGGAAAGGAATAAAACAATTATTCCAAAAAAATAAAATAAAATAATTGATAATCTCCAAGGAATCCTCATCTTTGAATGGCCACTGAATAATGCTAAATAAAAAAAACAAGCAACATATTTTGTTGAGTAAACACAAAGAGGAGGAGATAAAAGAAAAGGGAATAGTGGTATTGTAAGTATATGAAGACATAATTATTAATTATTGTGATTAATGTTGGTGACAAGGTTCTACTTAGAGACCAAAAATTGCCAACTCTTTTAGTATACAAACTCCGTCATGCAACATAAAAGTTTGTACCTTTCTTCTTGGCCATTATTCTAGCTGCTTAATTAATAGCAACATCAATTCTTGTTAATTACAACATATGATAATATATATATATATATATAATGAATGAAATCGTTTTCGTAAAAGTCAACCAATGAACGAATCTCAATTTAGTAACTCAATTCACAAGCTGGAATATTACTATGTAATCTCGAATCATGAGCTCGAGTCCACACTCTTTCCCTTATTCAAAAAGGTCAATCAAAGAACTTTTAACAATCTGAGAAGTGTCACAAGAATAGTGGATCCAAAAATATATATCCAATAACAAGAAGAGTGGATCTATGTAATCTTACACAGATCCCATAATTAAACCATGCGATCCACCCAACTGACCGATCCTTCTTATTTAATGGCACGAATAAATCAGGAGAACCGATCAATATTCCAAATCAAGGAAGATCTCCAAGATATTTAATTTGAGAGGCACTATATAAAGCCGAAAGGAAGAGAAAGTATGTAAGTGATTAGTTTTTTTCACTACTCACAATTACCACTTGAAATAAAAATTGACTTGGGCATCGAAGTGTCCGGGAAATCATGACCACAATGGTTGTCGGACCTACTAACCTTGTCTTGTTTTAGGAATGGAAATAACCATTTGCACACAAAGTTAGACTCACTGCACACACTTTCACTCTTTTTTTTAAAATTTAAATTGACTAAATTATACTTACATAAGATTATCTTGAAATATCTTTTGTACCCTGGATTCCAATATCTCAATCTCAAAAAATACAAAAGATCAAAACAAAGACTCACTTGCAATTATATATTCTCTCCATTTGCAAATATAGCTCATCAATCCTATCGCATGCAATTGCTTTAATTTAGCATCAAGTATAGCTCATCCATCGTATAGTTAGCAAATGCTTTAATGGAGCGTCAAATATAGCTCAGGCTGGTTGACTAGCGTATCTCATAATGCTTGTAAGTCAATCGATTCTTGAGAAGTATTTACTGATTTTACTCAATAATTCATATCGTGATTGTTTCGGTATGTGAATTTGGCATGGGCGGTGAAGAGTATATTAGAGTCGGTGCGTGCAAGGTCTGTGATGATATGTATAAGGCTAATTTAGGAAGATTGATGTGTGTATTTTTTTATAAAAAATAGGGTGTACTAAGTAGATGTGTGTACTGAGTCTTCGTGTGTAAATAGCGGCTCCCATTAGAAATTCAAGAATTCAATAGATAAAAACCATTCAAAGGCCCATTTTCTTGAGATCGGCCCAGAAAAGTATAATTTGTCAACCACAAATATATAGATGTGTGCGCGCTCGCCATTATAATACCTGATAAAAACTATGTATTAATTTACTTTTGCAGATATCGCTTTGATATATAATGTGCTTTATGGATAAATAAGTTATAAGTTTTATCAATGATAAATGGCTATGTTTGGTAGAATTTATTTGCTGTAAAAATAATGTAGCTTATTAGTTGTGAAAATTAAGCTAACGTATAAACAGTAAAATAAATTGTGAGGCGTTTTGTGACATTAGTTTATAAGCTGTGAAAATTTTATTTTTATTTGTATATTTATAATTTATTTTATGTTTATTTCATTATAATTTAATAAATATTAATTTTAAGTGTTAATAAAAAATTCAGTAACAATAAAATTTTAGGTGTTATTAAAAGAATAATTTAATATTTATATAAGTTATAAATGTATAAAAAATGATGAACTGCTCTCAAATAAGCTCCAAATTGGAACTTATTTTAAGCTAGTGACAGACACCTGTTTGGTTGAAGTGGTACAACAAAACTTATAAGCTAGTGATACAGTTTCACCAAACAGAGCTATCTAGCAAAAATGAAATTGAGACTCAATGGTCCAAAGCTATGAAGGGGTGTTAGAAGTGCATAAACATTCTCTTTATCTTTCTCTTCATTTCCTGTTGGTTTAACTGTGTTGCAATAGTGAAACCAAAAAGTTACAAGTTCAATTTTTAAAAATAGACTCTCCACATATTATGTTAAGGTTAGGTCTGTATATATTTTGTCTATTCCCAACCTTGACCACTGTGCGAACTTTGCACACGGATGTTGTTTATCTTTACTGACAAATATGCATGTGACCCAATGATAGAGGGTCCGTTTGTTTCACAATTGCATTACATAGTTTTAAGCTATCGAAAATGTTGTACTTAAAGTTATGAAAAATGTTGTGGAGGTTTGGTTTCATTTTTCTTTTAGAATAATTTTGTAGATAAAATTAAAAAAAAAATGTATTACAATAAAAAATAATTGAAAACTTTTAAGATACGAATGAACAATTATGTAATGTGGTTGTAAACTACCGTGTGTCTCACACCTTTAAGCTCTGAAAAGTTATGAGATAACAACATTTCATTTTGCACAGCTTAAAAATGTGGGGTCCACAGCTTTAACTGTAAACAAAATGTGTCGTTTGGTTTACACATCATTTTATGCGGACCCCATAATTTTAAACTGTACGAAATATGAAACAAACGCACTCAGAGTTGTTGTGAAACAACCTAGAGATCACAGAAAATAATTTCTTCACATATTATTTGGGGATAAAGTATGCATATATTCTACTTATTTTCGACCCTCTGAGTCTTTTTTTTTTGGAGTTGTTTACCTTTTATTTCATTATTTGTTTATATATTTCCAAAGATATTTGTCGTTTGTTTTTGTTGTATTAGTTTATAATCCTTGCAAGTTGCATGTCAATTCCAGTCTCCAGTCTATTCAATTTTTTTATTCAGTCAATACTCCTCGATCAAAAGATTTGGACACCAAATTAAATATTAATCTGAACATAAAAATTAATTAAATGGAATCTAAACGAAGTTTATTCCTGGTTAACGACTAGACAAGAAGACAA
This sequence comes from Euonymus europaeus, assembly GCA_963580455.1. Lineage (NCBI taxonomy): Eukaryota > Viridiplantae > Streptophyta > Magnoliopsida > Celastrales > Celastraceae > Euonymus > Euonymus europaeus. Next base: position 5,398,836 of record OY756957.1, on the reverse strand, counting down.
AGTTTAGACTCCATCCAATTCCAATCATTGGAGAAATGTATATATGTATATATATATATATATGTATGTCTGTCTATTGCACTTGCGTGGTCCACCATTTATATTGCAGCCTCCGCCATGTTTTCTCACGGGTTAGAAGTTTAAACTTTAAACATTAGAAAACAAAAGTTCAAAACTAAAACAAAGAGTTTATGTAAGGAAATTCTGAATGCAAATCTGTGGTTGTGGATGACGAGTGCAAGACAACAACCACCAAATTTTTATAAAAATAAAGAAAATTTTATGTAGCCCATATTTTGAGAATTCATGATAGCCCATATTTATTTATTTTGAGAATTCATGATAGCCCATATTTATTTATTCTATTAATTTTTTATTATAATTAATTATTCTATTGCCTTCATCAGCTGGTAGCATAGGGTGCAAAAGTTCCTATGTTAAAGGGAGGTGGGGGGTTCGACTCCTACCTTCAACAACCTAACCTGAGAAATACTCTTGCTGTGCCACGTGGAAGGCCTGGGGGGATGGGTTGGGGGTAGTGGTCCATACGCCCGACCACACAGTAACGACTGGGGTGGGTCGTTACAAATATTGTCTTAATGGATTTGTTATTGACTTGTGTACAAATTTAATTACCACATGATGATATCAATTTTTGATAAGATGGAGCTATTTGCACCCCAAATTTTACTAATTCCACCCAAAAAACATAAAAAAACCTTAGTCTCAAAACACCCAAACCGGTCCAACTTATCTACAACAAAATCCCATTTCCTCGCATCTCAACTCTGCTTCATCTCTCTCTCTACGAAAATGAGAGATCTTCCACATCCAAGGTGACCAATGCGGGAACCAAATAAGAGTCAAGTTCTGGGAGTTAGTATGTGCGGAGCACGAGATCAACTCTAGGGATGGCAATGGGGCAGGGCGAGGCGAGACGGGTCGGGTATGCCCTCCGCATCCTCGAACTCGAACCCTATCCCCGAACCCTAAAATTATTATACTATATATTACTAATCTATATATATAATATGTTACTGGCATACGTATAATATATGTTACTGACATGCATGTATATATATATAGGTTTTCTCAGATAAGCTGTAGCTCAAATGACATTATTTAGGTTGAAATGATCCTGACCATCCATTTGTAAATAGCCAGATCTGACGTACAGGTTTTCATTACGATTTTCCAGCGTCAAAATCTCAATCTCTCTCTCCTCTGATATCTCCCTGGAGCTCCATCGCCTCATCTAGACTCTGGTGTCTCCCCTGAGTAAAGTCACCATTGAAACTCCATCGCCTCATCTCAAAGCATCTCCTCCATTCGTCAACACTAAGCTGTAGTATGAGAGTTTCTTTCTCTGACTCCTCTTCCCCTCTCTCTAAAGAATGCTCACATGTGTTATTTTTCCTCTTATTTTTCACAACATTTGCTCATGTTCTTTTTCCTCTTGAACTTTTTGGTTCCTATATTCTCTTAATAAACTCAGATTTAGCCACAAATATTCCATTGAATTAAAAAAAATGGTGCTCAATGAGAGGGATTTGCTCGGGACCCAATAGTGCTAACGTCCACAATTGAGATTGGGTGGGCTTGAAGTTCATGGATTCGCCAAAATCCCTTGAATCTTCGATGAGAACTTCAAATTTGATGAAGAGAAACCAAAGATTGGTTGGTTCTTGAAGTAGCAGTGAAGGGGGTGTTGTGGTTAGGGAGATCTAAGGCTGCGAGGACCCAAATAAAGTTCTTTCCTGCTCCATGTGGAGCCTAATCAAAATGAATTAAAATCAATATTAACCATAATAACGAAACAATAAAATGATTGATCTCGAATTTTTCTTAGAAATGTACAGAAAATCGAACGAGAAAAAGTCTGAAAATCTCAGACATAGGAGCTCTGACGAGCTTGCCAGAAAAAACAAAAAAGATAAAAGAGCGTGTTTCGAGAGATAACGTGGATTAAATGGATGGTCGGGATCTAGCTATTTACAAATGGATGACCAGGATCATTTCAGCCTAAATAATGTGATTTGAGCTGCAGCGTATCTGAGAGAACCTGTATATATATATATATATGTATACTGAAATACATACATTTATAATATATTTTAGATATATGTATTATATATAGGACTTTTCTCTCATGTGGTCTTATTTTAAGGACTTATTTTACGGACTTTGTTATTGTTCATCAGATTGATCTAACAGGCGAGGTCCATGGGTCTTGTTATCTTTTTCATCGCATACAATTTCCTTGCTTTCATCTTCTCCAGCAGTAGGGTTTAGGATTCTTCTCCTAAATCGTTCCCCGTGTTCATCGCGAGACTAGCCAACTTGAGTTCTCCATCGTGACCCGTCTTCTCCTACCCGTCCTTGTCTTATCCTCTGTTGAGGTTCTATTGTAGCAGCTTAATCAAGCTTTTTTGATTGATCATTGCAGCAATTTTTTCTAAATTTACATGGATTTAAGACATTGTACAATGAAATCAAACAAAAAACTTAGACAATTCAATGACTGTTCCAATAAATTCAGGGCGACCCAGATTTATTAGCACCATTCCCTCAAATACTATACAAAAAATTCAAACATGAAATCTAAAATCGGGATAAACAATATTTAAACTTGATCAACTATGTAAATTCCACATATGCAATACCTTTCCTTTTCTTCTAATTGTGTGAGATCCCATAATGCTTGACCAACTTTGTGAGATTGCTAAATTGCAAAGCACAAATCAGACAAGAGAAACAAAGACATAGAAGCCAATAGAAAGAGTGGACGAAGATGATAGATGATGATTCTCGGAGCCTCGAAACAATGCCACATCAGGATTGGGTTCAATTTTTGAGATTTAATTGGAAAAATTGCAGAAGAAAACAATATCGAGCCCAATGGGCTAATATTTGAGGTGTTGCGTAATGGTTTACGCTGGTAAAACATGAAGTCGGCTAAAATTTGAAGCCCATTCTGAAGCAAATCTATATTAAGGTTTGTTTGGAATGAAGTGTGTTCGGGATTCGCATCTACCAAACACCTTCAACCTGAAACCACGCCCATCGAAACAAACCCTTCGAATCCTCCTCTTCTTCCTCCTCCTGGCCAAACATAATTCTAAGAAGACTATTTGCAATAAGAGGAGCGGGGCAACGATGAGAGGGGCTGCAAGATTGTTGGGTCGAGCTCTTCGTCTTCGAATCCAGCAAGACGGCAATGGTTCGCTATACCTATCCCGCCGTTGCATATGTGCTTCTTCAATATCAACCAACTCGCATCGCCGGCACCCGACCACTGGTGTCTTTGATTCGAGGTGCTTGTTAAGATCGTCTTTGAATCCTCAGACATGGATTCATTTTGGAGGTTGTTTATTCTTCTGTCTTTTTCCTTACCTTTTTGATAGCTACCTTCGTTTTGGTTGCTAGGCTAGTTTATGAAGATAATTAAGCTATAAAAAATGGATTTTTCAAATTAAAGAATGAATTTGATACTGGTTTTAGTTCCTTTTACCCCAATTGGATGTTTTTAGGGTTGTGGGTTTGTTTCTTGTTTAGAAAAAAAAACAACCATTTTCTTGGGTTATATCAGTTATCAAAAAGATGAGTGAAACCAAAAAAAGAAAATTGTGGGAATAACTTGTTTGGCAAGTTCGATTTCATGGGTTTTAATGGTTTTTTATATGTTGATGATTTACACAGGGCAGAGGAGAACTATGTTCATTCAAACCCAATCCACACCAAATCCTGCATCCCTTATGTTCTATCCGGGGAAGCCTGTCATGGAAGTTGGCAGTTCTGATTTTCCAAATGCTCGTTCAGCCATGAATTCTCCTTTGGCCAGGGCTCTCTATGGAATTGATGGTAAGCTTTGATTTTATGCCTTATGATACTACAAGTTGTGTGTGCGTGCATTCTTTTAATCCATGTGTTATGAACGAACAAGTAACAGCTCACAATTATGTACGAATACCAATAGCCACTTCTATACTGTATATCTGCTGCAATGGTGGCGAATGGGGATGATAAAGAGATTAATAGAGGCTATGGTAAGTCTAAGTGGATAATATATGAATATCAATTGATAGATGGGCCATAACAAATTCATGATTTTAGCTTCACATTACTTGCTCTTGTAGTTAGGAATTGAAAAGAAGGAAAAATTAGAGACCATTTATATGCAGTACTTTCAGCCAAAAATGGACATAACAAATGGAAGATATGAGAAAAAGATTTTTGTACATATTTGCCCAACCTGAAACGTATGATAGCTAATTGTGATTCTCATGATAAAACAGTATGATGTATTATTGTACATCTTTACACATGCATATTCTTGAGCATATTACATGAAATTAATTGAAAATGGGGACAAGTTATAAATGATGTGAAGTATGGTTTAAAATGCTGCATATCATTTCAGTCTGGGGATTTTCTGAAAGATCCAAAGCTAGTAGTTCCAGGGTGCGCCAGGGTGCGTAAAATTTACATGTTTATTACTTTGTTCAAGAAGATTGGTTTGTTACAGAACGACATGCTTTTTCTTGTGGACATCACAGCTTTCTCGTATCTTAATAGTGAACGCCTTGATGTGAACAAAGTTGGTTGTTAACATATGTTCTTTTAAACTTAATGGAGATGGAGATAGAGAGTGTAAATATTTCTTTTTCCAATGGTGAGGAGGCCGTAGTTCATATTTTTCTCTCTTTTATGACTCGAGGTTGTTAAGACAGGAAAGTCTTCTCTGGAAGTACTAGTAGTGGCTGGTGTTCATCAGGCTAGGTATTATCAGAACCTGTGCTATTTGTGGTTGAAAAATGTTTTCCTTTGGTGGGCCAATGATCAAAGGAGTTTTGACATCGAGGCATGTATTGCTTTTGGTGGTGCTCCATTCTTCCTTTTTCCCACTCTTTTTGGTGGTTGCTCTTCTATACTTTGATTTTGCTCGTTCTAGTTAGACTTTGTTGATTCTTTGCATGATATCTACATGATCTTTTCTCACCATTTAGTTTATATTCCTCTTGGGTAGGTCCTTTGTCTCACATACATCTACTGATTATTTTCATATTTGAAAAGTTTTATTCCTGGATAAGAGTGTTAGGATTAGTACGCTTATTTTGATAATGAAGGAAAAGGTTAATCATGCTTCTTTTAACACAGGTGTTACTCGAGTCTTCTTTGGGTCGGATTTTGTAACTGTAACGAAGTCTGATGATGCTTCTTGGGATCTTCTGAAGCCTGAAGTTTTTGCAGCAATCATGGACTTCTATTCTTCTGGGCAGCCACTTTTCCTTGACTCAGAGACAGCTGCAGCCAAGGACACAGCAATTCAGGAAGTATGTCTGTAAACCTTAGTATTTTACGTATAAAATTGAACTTGGATTTTTCTATATATAGTATTGTTGAAGCTGTTTGTTGACAAATTGATTGAATCTGTGTTATTCTGGGTTTTTTGCCAATGTCTTTGACTATAAGATCTCAGTGGTTTGTACTTTAGGTCTTTAACTCACGTACTTTAACAATTGATGATTTACAAATGCCTTTAGCAATTGATGAGTTGCAATGCCTAAGGCTTTTTATGACCAGAGGCCAAATTGGTGTGATTTCATGTCATCTGAACTATTAGAGTTGGGGACATTATGCCTAAAGTAGTTCGATAACCCCTGAAAGGAGGGAATTTTTGAAAGCCAGAGTTTTTTACTAGCTTATAACTGCCTCCTGTTTATTCCTACTAAACTGTTATCAGGCGAATGAAATGCACCACAGTAGCTTTAGTTAAGCAACTAGGGGGAGTGTTGAAAATTGGGCCTGTCTGGTTCAGTTCTTTTAAAATCCTAAACTGAGCTGTACTTCACTGTCACCAGTCTGCCCAATTCTTTTGAGAAATGTGATGCCCGAAAGCCTCTCCTTGATATGGGGTGTTTTGGTGGAAAGGCTTAAGCTGTCAGCCTATGGTGTAGTTTCAGCATAACTGTGTCATTCTGATTGCTTCTATTAGTCATAGTGAGAGAGTTCTGATGCATGTGGCAAGCTACAGTTAGAATAGTTAGTCTCAATTAGTCCTTTCAAAAGTCATTTAATAACTGGTTAAGAATGCTTTTTAGTTATCTCGTTAATCAAGGTTATTAAGAATTTGGAGGAAGTTCTCGTCCCCTGATTTTGAAGCAGAGGCCACCAGTGGAGATGAAGCTTTTCAGGGTATAAATAGTGTCAAATTCAGATTTAACGTTTTAGGTTGAATCATTTTGAATGCTCTGTGTTATCTCTTCTTGTTGGATACTTGCAATCTCCAATTTAACTTAGCATCTTGTTTTGTTCATTTTTCTGAAATATTCATTTGAGTTCTTGTAATCCAATTTTCTCATACTGAAAAATCTATTAAAATCTGTATATTTGAATCCCACTTCTGTGTGTTAAACCCTGTGTTTGGATTACATCACCCTTGGTCGTGTGACATGCACCAGTTGGAGGATATACCAAACCGTTGCAAACCGTAAATCGGAAGATGAGAGCCATATTGGTTCATCATTTTTAATCTTTTTTGTCGGTGTTTATCTATTGCCTGTTATTTTTTTCACAACATCTTAATGAAATACATTGAATAAAATCCATGAGAGCTAAAAGAATTTGAAGAACATCAATTGGCACTGAAACTTAGGAGGATTGCTCTCCAATTCTTTTATTGATTTTGAATAAATATGACTATTTAGAAATCTAACAGATACAAGTGCTTCAAATGATTGCTAATGCAGGATGACTCAGAAATTGTTGCAATGATAAAAGAACTGTTGGAGACTCGGATTCGACCTGCAGTGCAAGATGATGGTGGGGATATTGAGTATCAGGGATTTGATGAGTAGGTTTTTCATTTGCTTTGATAGTATTAAATTTCGTAGAAGTTTCTGAATATTTTTGATATATTTGTGTTATTTTTTATGATTGCTGTAAAATCCTGTATCTGCTTCTCTCAGAGAAAGTGGAATTGTCAAATTGAAAATGCAAGGAGCTTGCAGTGGCTGTCCAAGCTCATCTGTCACATTGAAATCCGGCATTGAAAATATGCTTATGCATTATGTACCTGAGGTAACAAGCAACAGCCATAGTTTGAACTTTCTAATTTTGTACTTCGGTGTTCCATCATTTTTTAGTATTGCACAGAGAAGTAATGGTCACAAATTTCATTTCCTCCTCTTTTTTGTATGACAAGAATTTATACTTGGCATTTTGTTTTCTTGTCCATCAGTCTTTACAGTTATAGTACAATGCCTTGTTGACTTGTTGTTCATGATAAGAAACATGCCTCCTTTATTAATTATGGTTAAGTGGTGGTACTTGCTTTTAATTGTAACTTGAGAAGGCTATATGCTTTTCTTTTCTTTTTTGATTGGAAAAATACTTTATTCAAAGCACCAGGGGTGCAACCCAAACAATTGCAAGGAAGAAAGATTCAGGTAATCAAAGATATTTCCAGAAAGAGAAGAAGCCCAAAATCTAATACAATCAAACCAACTCTCTATGAAGGTATCTATGGAGGACTCCTTGTTGAAGATTCTACTATTCCTTTCAAGCCAGAGCATCCACATTACAGATATAGGAACCAATTGAAAGAAGCATCTCTGCTGTTTACCCCTGCCTATAGGCCTCCACACCATAAGCTCTTCTTCCACTGAACAGTTTGGGACCCAAGAAATGCCCATCTTCCTCAAAGCGCCCAGATTTTAGAAGACCACTGGCATGCAAAAGGAGATGACTAATTATTCCAGACCAGCTTTGCAAAGACAACATCTATTCACCATATAGCAGCCTCTCTTTTGTAAATTGTCTATGGTAAGGATTCTGCCCCATACAGCCTCCCAACAAAAGGAAACACATTTAGTAGGAGCCTTGGCCTTCCGGAGCCACTGCCAAGGGAAGCTAGAATTCCGAAGGTGCAGCTTATCCTTCTAAAGTTCCAGGATATACCCTCAGTAGAAAGTTGTGCTGACTGACTAATGGAAGCCTCCTTCATTAAGGCCAAAGTGTAAAGATTGGGAAATCGATACCTGAAAGAACCTTCTCCTGTCCAGTGATCATCCCAGAATTTTATAGAGTTGCCTCTTCAAGCTTGGAAGTAACTTAGATTGGACCAAACCTCCCAACCTCTTCTAATTGATCTCCACATACTGCATCCGTTAGGGGAATTATTCTGCCTGGTGAACTAGCCACATATATGCTATTTGATATTGGGATGTTCTTATTGGACTTGTAACATGATACAGTGAGACTTCATTGGTGCCAAGCTTGATAATACTAGTTGCAAATTCACTTAACTTAAGCATATGATGAGAGGTTTATGTTCTGTTCTAAATAATGAGGTTTAAATTGTAAGATATTTTGCATTTAATAACGGCAAATGTTTGTATTATTTAATTAATTCCAGGGCATTTGTCGTTAAAATTTGTGGTTGGCACATATTCATCTAGAATAACAAGCTTTATGCTTTTTAAATTCGGATAGACAAGAAGTATTCTCATGTTTTTTGAATAGTTATTTGTGAGCATCGGTTGCAACCTATTGCCTTAAAAGCTTGTTTCCAGGGCATTAGTCTGCTGCTGAGGAATACTTCGTAAGTGTGTGTGCGCACATATGCCTTTCGGGCTCTGGTATGTGTTCACATGCATGTGCGACATTTGATTGTTTGTTTGCGAAGTTTTCAGTCATATGGCGTACTGAGTCTGTGAGGATATTTTTGCACATTTATCATCAATGGCAAGTTATGGCTGCATTCTGGTTATTTGTCGATAGAATTTGCAAGTCGCTGGCGCTTTTACTTCTCTTCTCTTCTGGTTTTGATTTTGGACCTTTTGGTTCACTTATGAAAGCTCTTTTGGTAAACAGGTGAAAGGAGTAGAGCAGGAGTTAGATCCCGACGATGAGGATGCAGCAGTGGCTGGCCAGATGGAGTAGTTTAAAAGTTTCACCGCTTGATTGTGTCCTATATCGAGAGGCGCAACGTTTGCAGGCTTTCCTGTACAGTAGCAACACAAAGTCTTGTATGTTTTCTACTTATAGATGACTAGATTGAATAAGTATGAATGTTTGTTTCTTTGTACAATGCTGAATAAAAATCTCAGGATAGGGTGGCTTTAATCCTGTTTACGAACTTTCTGTCCTCTGTTGGATAATTTTACTGAATATACAGCACTAACTAATTTTGATGAGTATATGATATCACCTGATGAGTCGATTTTGGTGTGTTTCGATCTTGTCTTTGCGGTGCCCCGCTCGTCTTCTTTTTATCTCTTTTCTTTCATCTTTGGAAAGAACTGGCATTTTTTTTTTGGAAATAGTCACCAATTTTGCATTCAGAATAGGGCATGCTTCCAATGCGCACATAATACAATATGCCTAAATTAAATTTCTTCACAACAGAGATCATGATCCACTATATTGGAAAAGATTTTACAATGAGTGAAGATTTGTTTCTCTCTCTAAAGTCTAGACTCTCAATATTGTTCCTCAGTCTAAGCTAACCTTGTCTTTTCTTGGAATTCTTCTAGCAATTAATCCAAATAAACATAAAAGGCAGAATTATATATGGTTTTGCAAGCCAGACCATCTTCCGGAAGAAATGCTTGGTAACATTCAGATCTTAAATGGACAAACTTGGTAAATCAATGTTAATTCATCATCATGTACATAGATGCTTTTTTACGTCAGAGAAAGCAAGGATGATGTGAGTGAAGTGGTGTCCTGCATATGTTATGCAAGTAGACATGCATGAACATTCCTTCGTCAATCTGATCATAACCCGAAAAGATTCTAAACTTGTTTCGATACACAAACAAAAAGGGAATCCAATAATCAAAACCAAAACTCATGCATTCAAGCAAAGATATTTTACAATTCACCTTTGTTTAGCTTTTTACTTCATGGCGGAATCTGTCATTAGTCAATAAACCATGAGAACTAAGAACCCTTTTCGCTAGCAGTGAATCAAGCATGGCAGAAGCACTCCAAGCTTTCTTCATATGATATCACCAGCCTATAAAAAGCTCAGGCAGGAATGGGTGACAAAAAGGAAAATTTTAGCTCTGCCTTACACGGCGCGTTTCGAACTTGTTAGAGGACCCAAAAAAAAAAAAAGAGGTATCCACAGAAGTGACTCGAAGAAAATTAAAATTGGAGATGCACATAAAAATTTTGTGCACTAAAGCACAAAGCAAGTAGCTATAAGAAGCTGATATGGATATCTATATATATAGACGGATTCATGGATATAAGGATGGAGATTTAGATTATAATTTCTTTGACGAATATTTGTCTCTAAATCACGAAAAATTACTTGTAGTCTTTAATTTTTGAGCATCATCTTGTTCTAAGCAAGAAAATGAAATAAATCGGGGTTTCATTTGAAGCTTTTGAGTTTTGATTTCTGAAATTTGATATAACATTTTGATTGGAATCTGTTACGCAACGCACACAAAACTCAATCAAAGCATAAATTGCAACAACAACAAAAAAAGAAGGGAGATTATTATTAAATGGGAGTGGAAACTGGGCCGGGCCATAATATTGACGCAACATTAGTTTGGTCAAGTTATTAATTCAATTAATTACTGGTCCGCACAAAAATTCAAAAATCGAAGTGGCGCAGCGGAAGCGTGGTGGGCCCATAACCCACAGGTCCCAGGATCGAAACCTGGCTTCGATAATTTTGTTCCCCATTTTTTTCATCTGGGCCTACTGCTAAGGCCCAAAATAAGGCTAAGTGGGAATTTTTCTTCTATGCTTCAATGGAAAGGCCCAACACTAGGAAGTTCGAAGGCCCAGTTGTAGATATTTGCCCACAAATTGGTCCAAAAATACTAACAAAAATTAAAATTTAGTTAAATAGTTAAGGATTTATATTTTAAAAAGATTATAATATTATTTATTTTAATTATGTTTAGATGTTGCAACAAGTATAGATTTTCTTGGAAAAATCTCTATTTGGTAGATCCATAACAAATTCTAATGTTGAGTATCATTACAATTAAATTTTAAATTCATCGTCTTAATTATTGCAAAACATAAATATGTTTAATAATTTACACATAAATATCACAAGATATTTGAAATGCGTGAATACTCTAGTGTTCTTAAATTACAGTTCGATCCGCTAGATATCCAAAGAATCCTTTTTTTCTTATTAATTTATGGAAGATTTTTTTTTAAATAATTATATTAGAAACATTACAGAATATTCTGATCTCAGAATTGCAAAAAAATAAAATAAAGGAATAGAAGAATTAAGGAAAAAAGAGAGGAAGAAGACAGAGAATGAGCAAAGAATTTTATTTTCTGGACTAATATCAATGACCAGGTCCACTAGGGCTAGGACCTGACGCTAACCGTTGAAGCCAGCCGGCCATGGTGGTCTTCGCCTTCTCATAGACCGTCGACGAAGAGTATGTCTTGAGGTGGTTTGCGCTGGGAAAGTCCACCGACTCCGACAACACCCTCCCCGCATCCACCACTCCAACATGGTTCAAAATCGCCACTGAAATTATCAAAATGATCAAAAGGGTGCTGCTGCTTGCTTTCATCTTCAAAAGACCAAGAAGAAATTAAAAATGTATCCAAGATGGTCTTTAATGGTGTTCTTAATTATTTGTGTGTGGAAAGACTAAAGAGAGGGGTATGTGTGTGTGTTTCTTGTGTTGTAGATGTGAAACAAAGAATGGGAAGTGCGAGTATTTATAAGGGAAAATTCTGAAGAAGTAGTGTTTGTAAATTTGTATTGTGTTGTGTTGACCAAGGAATAGGAGGAGGAGGAGGATTGTGTTGAATTGGTCTTCCCATGCAAGAAGCACGCCATTTTGTTTAATGCTGAAACATGGGGGGTTTTAAAACTTTGAATAAGTCGATCTCTGAATTTACTTGTACACCCTTCACAAGTAGGGATGATAAAAAAACCCGATCCGTGCACTATCCACAGGGTATCCGATCTGTTTAAAATTCGAAAACCGATCCTATAGGATTTGGAAACGGTTTTGGTATCCGATCCGTGCACTATCCTCAGGGTATCCGATCCGTGCACTATCCTCAGGGTATCCGATCCGTGCACTATCCTCAGGGTATCCGATCTGTTTAAAATCCGAAAACCGATCCTATAGGATTTGGAAACGGTTTTGGTTTTTATTTTCAAATCCGTCACGGTTTCGGGTCGGTTTTGGTATTTGATGCCAGGTGTAGGATACCTGAACCGATTAATAAATGGTTAGGGTACCCGAACCGAAACCGTATCCATAACCATAACCAACCCGACCCAACCTAACCCTTAATTTCAAGTAAATTCTTAAAAATATAGTATATATGTTAGAGAAGTGATTCGAACCTTACACATGTATACAAAACTAAATCACTTAACCATTAATCCAATTGTTTGATTTTTTGTTATAGACTTTCATAGTTTATAAATATATATTGAGTGTTTGGAAACATTATCCAATCAGTTATGAAAGAAACTGAAAAAGTTAAACGGTAAATGGGTACCCGACGATAAAAGGTTATGGAAAGGTTTCAGTTTTGAAAATCTAAATGATTTTTTAAACGATTTTGGTATAGGATACATTAAACGGTAACGGTTTTAATATTTCTTAAATGGAAGGGTACCCGACCCGTTGTCATCCCTATTCACAAGTACATTATATACATTTATGGGAAGGGCAATTTGGTCATATCAATCAGGCATTGTAATTGAGTCCAAGGTTAAGAAATTTGAATATGGACTAGATACTTGAACAACTTAAGGTTTGAATGGACTATTAACAAAAATTTGAAGATTATTATATGCACGTAAGCTATGAGACTTGGGTAACACTTTGAGCCTTCTGAGAAACCACAGTTGGTGAATGCTACTACCATTTGTAACATGTGGGTTACAACCCGCGCTCAACTCAGTTGATACATGAAAGTCTATTATTGTCAATTGTACAGGGTTCGAATATTTCAATTTCCTAATATTTAGAGATTGTTAATAGTGAATTTAACTCCTACAAATAATATGAAAGCAAGCTGTTTTACTGAAACAAATGTATGTAAATACAATTACAACATGACAACAGTTGGTATACACCTTTTGAAAAATTCTTAATTTTCAATGATTTCGAAGTTGTTGGCTTCTACGACCTGTTCAATGACGATCCTTGGCTATTTAAATTTGCAGAATAAATTTGTTGGCAGAAGAAATTCCATCATCATCGTTCGTACACTGCAATAACGACTTGTTTGGTTACCCTTGTAATGTAATGGTAATTGTATTCAGATTACATTACAATATTTGATATTCACTAATTTAAAAATTTGCGTAATCCAACTAATTGGTAATAAGATTCCTTACAAAATCAAGGAATCTCAATACCATTTAAAATTTGGTATTTGTGATTACAAAATCAAATATATGTTCATTCGACAAATAGACCCCCAAAGATTATAAATTATTTACATATGTATCCTTACATGTTTGTATGTCCGGGAATGGACTCGTGTCTGGGAATGGGCTCTGATTAGGCTAGGTTTGAACCCAGGTCAGGCCAAATTTTGGGAACGGGTCTACTTAAAGCTAAGGTCCTGGAATGGGCCCAAGTAAGACCTAGTTTCAAGAACGGGCCCAAGTCAAGATGTGGTTCGAGAACGGGTCATTTGGGATTTATAAACAAGCTCGGGTTAGGTCAGGATTTGAGATCAAACCCAGAGCATATGGGATTCGAAAACAAGCTAGGATCATGACAGGGTCTGAGAATGGCCCCAGTTAGATCGAGGTACGGAATCGAGCCCTAGTTAAGCAGAACCCGAGGTCTTGGAATAGACCCTGACAATGTCATCAAAGGTCATGGATGACTCGGCCCCTTCCTGAACCTCGGGATAACCCGTGAACGATCCTAGACCTTGAGATGACCTAGCCCTTTCCCCGACCTCGGGATGACCTAGCCCTCTTTCCGAGCCTTGAGGTGACCCAAACCCAATCCGGACCTTAGGTTGACTTGGGCAGGATCCCCTTCCTGGACCCCGGAATGACTCAACCCCGATCCCATACCTAGAGACGACCAGAGTTTGATCTCAAACCTAGAATGACCTTGGCCAGATCTCGACCCAGGGATGACTCGTGCTCGATCTCAAATCTCGGGATGTTCTGGGCTCAATCCTAGACTTGAGCCTAAGAATTGGAATACATTTTGTTCCACATCTATTGCACAAAAAGTCAAGTCAAATACTTACCCAAATCAGCAAAACACGTTTTTCAAAATATCGACATCAGCAAAACACAAATTCATATACATTTTCTCTTTTTCATTTTGGTCAAACCAACCATTCTCCATTCCTTTATCAATTATTCAACAAAAATAAACCCACTAAACTACACAATTATTCCAAAATCAATATTGAGTTCTATATCTATCACAAAAGTGAAGTCATGACATCCTCACCTGTATCAACAAAACACGTTTTTCAAGACAGCTACATTAGCAAAATATAACACTCAATATCATTTTGTTGGCTCAATAAAAATGCACCATTGCAATTACTTTTAGCGGTTGTGAGGTGTTTGGCAAAATGCCTACCGCTACCTTATATCAAACAGGTGAATTTGTTATGCTCTAGAAGTTATTTTCTATTTCTAGTGTTGATAGGAAGAAGATATAATTCTTTTTCCTAAGTAAAAAAAGAAAAAACAGAAGCTTTATTACAAGTAAAAAAATGTTTATAAGAATTATAAAAGAAAAAAAAAGCAATAAGGTAAACTCAATCCTGTTACCTTACCTTGATTCAAGTCTTGAAGAATTTCACTCTTATTAGCTTTATCATGAGTTTTTAGGAGAAGGCCTTGTTTGGTAGAGTTTATTTTTGCAATTTCAAAGCTAATTAATTTATAAATTATGCAAAATAAGTTAATTTATAAGTTGTGAAATAAATTATTAGATAGGTATTTGATGAAAATTTATAGCAGACCCCAGCTTATAAATTATGAAAATTTTATTTTCGTTTGTAATTTTTATTACATTTATTTTATTATAAATATAATCTAGAGATAAGTTCCAAAATAGCCCCTATACTTTAAAAAAAAACACAAGTAAACTCTTAAAATTTTTGCCGGGGTTCAACCAGTCCCTCTACTTTGCTTAATAGTTTCCATTAGCCGTTGTACCAAATTTCTGTCAAAAAGAACTGTTGTGCCAACAAAAAAAAAAGTGACATGACTTTTATTTTTAAAAAATAATGTAAATGAGGTGTGTATTTCATCATGTCATTAATTAGTGGTCAATAATTAAGCAATTGAAAATTAAAAAAATCTAAATTGAAAATGAAAAATCCAAACGGGGCATTCGATTGACAGTCCGTTGAGTATGAGCGTGAGGTATTTGCTATGAAATGAAGAGTGAGTATGAGGTTAGAATTTTTATTGTATAATTTCCATATTACCATAATTTTTGTAAAAATAAATAAATAATATATACTAATTTAATAATTTTGATTACTTATTAATAAAATTATAATAGTATTTTAAACATCAAAACTCATTCTCCCTTGTAGATATTAGCTAATCCCGACTTTTTGGTGAGTTTTGCGTAATCTCAAAATGGGAGAATGAGGGTGAAATAAGTTTAAATTAATCTTCGATGATTGTTATATATAAGTTGATGGTTTTGACCAAATTCTCTTATTAATTAACATCTTCCTGCACAAACATTATTATTGATTAAGATTGTGATAATGTCTTATCATTTTCTTTCTCATTCAATCAATTGTATGATTCATTCTTATCATTTTCTTTCTCATTCTGCTCTAATGTCTTCGAAACCTTACATTAAATTTTTAGTTGAACTATATTAGTAATAAGATAAAGACATCTGCATTAATTTTCTTTTTTTCTTTCTAAAACATCTATGGATAAGAAGTACAAGTTGTATAAAGCCTTGTTTGATTGTTGCATGTGGAGTAGGGTAATGTGTTTTAGTTTTACAAAGTTGACATTGTCTTTCTATGTCAAAAGAGACACTCTTTTATCATGTCTTAAATATGTTGCCTACCATTGGTTGACTTAGCGGCATGACGACTTGGACTTGTAGCTCATTATAAATTTTGACTATTGAAAAACTTAAATCATCGATAATATGTGTGTCTGGCAAAGTTTCCAATTGCTTTATTCTATCTTTTTAGGTGTGTGATTTACATCTTCCGGATCACTGTATTTATCCATTATCGAATGTTTGATTTGGATCATAATTATCACTCTTTAGGCAAAACCGCCACTGTAGTCTCAATAAAGTCACTGTAGTCTCAATAAAGCACATAACAAACCTTGTTGGGTGCAATCATATCCACCCGTTGTAGAATGTTTGATTTGGATCCTAACCCGTTGTAGAATGTTTGATTTGGGTCATAATTATCGCCTTTGGAAAAAACCCGTCACCATAGCCCAAACAAAGCGTACAGTTGGAGAATGTCCTTAAATAGTAAGATATAATTCACAAAGTCCAGCTCAGTCAGCAACTTACTAAAAAAATATACAGGGGTCGCAGTACGGGGAGTTGAATCTATGAACCACCATTAAGTAGAGCCATAACCTATTGAGCTATCCCTCTTTCCATAAACACACTGTTGAAAAAAATGTACAATCGTGATCAATACTCAAGAACTCGAGCCTCACTATTTATTGCTAGTCTCAAAATTCTGGTGAAACACCAATACGTATTGTTGCTATAACGAACACTTGGATCCCCAAAACAAGCCCTCAATCCACATAGCCCATAACCATTTAACTAACAAGAGCCGTATAGAGAGATGCAACTAGAGTTTCTTTGACACATACATATTCATGCATTTAATGGGGGTAGGGGAGACAGTTATGCATTTTACTTCATCAATATATGTATATATATAGTTTTATATGTGTGTATTATTGGCCGGTATATTGACAGGTTGCACAGATGAACTACAGTTCTATATACGTGTGTCTATATATACTTGTATTGTACAGGACCAAAATCCCATCTTTGAATATAAATAGACCTTCGAGTACTCAATCAAACTCATTGAGCTTCAACAAAATCCATGGCATTCTCTTTATTTTCCAGTACTTTCTTCTCCATCCATCCTGAACTTAGGCATATTGTAGCAAAAATGAGTCTGCTTGACACACTGTTGTTCTATGTAAGTACCCACTTGTTTCTTCTTTAGGCGGTATATATATATTTGGAATATGCGGCGGCTAAATGTTGTGTGTTATCAGGTTATACACATTGTGGACAAGCTGGATTTGTGGCACAAGTTACCGGTATTACTGGGAGTTGCTTACTTGGGAATCAGAAGGCATTTGCACCAAAGATACAATCTTTTTCATGTGGGAGAAATCAAGGGTCAAGATTATGATACAGAAAAGTATTCATATCGAACGGCTGATGGGACTTGTAATCATCCTAGTGATGACGGTATTGGTAGCCAAGGAACCTTCTTTGGTCGCAATATGCCTCCTTCCACTTCTCAATATGGAGTAAGACAGTTTTTAACAACATGAGGTTTCAGTTTAGGAAGATTTGGGAATCAAAAAGGAAATTTGGATTTTTTTTGTTGATAAATACAGATAGCTACTTCTGACATTCTTACTGAGAAACAATTAATGTCTCACTTTTGCTGTTTCCTTTCCTTTTTTCCTGTAGTTGTTGGACCCTCATCCTACAGTTGTGGCCTCAAAACTTTTTGCAAGGAGAGAGTTTATAGATAATGGGAAGCAATTCAATATGATAGCTTGTTCATGGATACAGTTCATGATTCATGACTGGATTGATCATCTGGAGGACACCCAACAGGTATTTGTGGAAATGCCTCAAAGAAAGATATCTTTTTGTTTTGTTTTGCTAAAAGCAGAATCAGTTGACTTAATGTGTAGTTCAACAGGTGGAAATTAAAGCACCGGATGAAGTTGCTAATGGGTGTCCATTGAAGTCATTCAGATTTTATAGGACCAAGAGAGTTTCCACAGGTTCACCTCATATAAAGACTGGATCTCTCAATACAAGGACTCCTTGGTGGTATGTGCATGTCCCTTTTAGTTCTGAAAGTCTTTAACTTCAACTTTTGCAAACATAGTTAATTAGTTAGGTAACTTGAGCAAGATTTTTGGTCTAAGTGAAATGAATTCAAAATAAGCAGGGATGGGAGTGTAATCTACGGAAATAACGAAGAGGGTATGAGAAGAGTGAGAACTTTCAAAGATGGAAAGTTGAAGATATCAGAAGATGGACTTCTTGAGCATGATGAGAAGGGAATTCCCATATCAGGTGATGTTAGGAACTGCTGGGCAGGTTTTTCTCTCCTACAAGCCTTGTTTGTCAAAGAACACAATGCTGTATGTGATACACTGAAGGTGTGTGTTTCTCTTTTGCTTTTCTTCATGTATTTCAGCTTGAAAAGATTGTGGAATCTTGCCTGATTTTTCTTTATCTGTTTAGGAGCATTACCATGAATTTGATGACGAGAAACTCTATCGGCATGCAAGATTGGTTACTTCAGCTGTCATTGCGAAAATTCACACTATTGATTGGACAGTAGAGCTCCTAAAGACTGATACTCTTCTGGCAGGGATGAGGATTAACTGGTAAGGCTCTTCAAAGACATGAGTAGGAATTCAAGTAAAGATTTCTATTTGCAGATGTTTAATGATATTAGTCTGTCTTGTGAACTCTGTTTGGAGCAGGTATGGATTTTTGGGGAAGAAATTTAAGGATTTTTTCGGGCACGTATTGGGACCGATACTAAGTGGATTGGTTGGTCTTAAGAAGCCAAGAGATCATGGGGTTCCTTATTCACTAACCGAAGAATTTGTAAGCGTTTACAGAATGCATACCCTTCTGCCAGATGAACTCATTTTAAGGAATATCGAATCAACGACTACTTCGGAAGAAAAATGCCCTCCAATATCAGAAGAGTAATTTCCTGTCACTCTTTTTTAACTTAGTGTCAACAATTGCATAAACTCATGAAGGAAAGCTGTGGCTGGCTTTTTATTTTTTAGGGTGCCTATGATGGAGATGGCAGGAAAACAAGGCGAACGAAGATTGTCGAAAATTGGGATGGAGCAGATGATGGTGTCAATGGGACATCAAGCCTGTGGAGCTATCGCATTATGGAACTATCCTTCATGGATGAGGAACCTTGTAGCTCATGATGTTAATGGAGAAGACAGACCAGACTTGGTCGATATGGCCGCTATGGAAAGTAATTCACTCTCTTTTTATGCTGCTTTTGTTGTATTCTGTTCTCATCCTGATTCAAGTTTTTGTTTTTTGCTTAACTAGTTTATAGAGATAGGGAGAGAGGAGTTGCCAGATACAATGAGTTCAGAAGGAACTTGCTCATGATCCCAATAACCAAGTGGGAAGACTTGACAGACGACGAAGAAGCCATCGAAGCTCTCCTCGAAGTGTATGGGGATGACGTGGAGAAGCTAGACCTGCTAGTCGGTCTACATGCCGAAAAGAAAATCAAAGGATTTGCTATCAGTGAGGCTGCTTTCTTCATCTTTTTACTAATTGCATCAAGGTATGTCCAATATCCAATCTCTTCCTCCACAACCACATTCAGTCTAGCTTTGCATATGTAAGTTTCATATCTGCAGGAGATTGGAAGCCGATCGCTTTTTCACAACCAACTTCAACTCCCAAACTTACACTGACAAAGGTCTTGAGTGGGTGAAAAATACAGAAACCTTGAAGGATGTAATAGATCGACATTTCCCCGGTACGACGAAGAGATGGATGAGATGTTCAAGTGCATTCTCTGTTTGGGATTCACCACCCAATCCAAGGAACTGCATTCCCCTGTACTTGAGGTCTGCGACATGAGTATGCAGATAGTGTATTTTGGTGATGAGTAAAGCAATGTCAATGTAACATAAGGTTTGGTATATGCATAGAGTGAGAGGTTGTTTATGCGTTTTTTGCCTAACTGAGTTATTTGAGATTCGTAAATTTGAAATAGAACGTTTAAATTACTGTGAAAACTCAAATATCAATGATTTTTAACATAATTGTAAAAATATCATGCAAGCTCAAATTTCACTGTTTTTTAATAGAATTGTGAAATTTCATTTATTCGACATATTTGATCCGTTTTGTTTACGAAGAAAGGCATTTTCTTCCACAAACAAGTTAAGAGACTTATTGATGTATTATGTTTTGCGTTGGGCTTAATGATATAGTATCTCCCTAAAACCTACTTGTAAATTGCCCCAAATTACATTCATTTATTCTCGAAGGAAACAAAATTAGAGAAATAAAATTCTCCCTGTTTATAAAAAAAAATAGTGAAATACTTGTACAAAAGATATTAGACATAAAGTTTATGGATGACAAATCTATATTTACCCAGTGGGTACCTGAAATACCCGATTCAATTGGGCCACGGGTACTTGTATGGAGATTCATAATTTTACATGTTTGGATTCGGATATTTAGGTATGGGAAAGGCTCCAATCATTTCTCATGAAATTTGTACATGGTTGAAATCTCAATCATCCATGTGAGGTAAAATAAATAGATCATCAACATGGTTGGTTGATATTCAAAACAAGTACACATTTCATGAAATTTGGATTGCAGCCCACAACCTTATAGGTAATGGCTATAGTATCCTAGATATCTACTACACATTTCATTTTTACCTCAAACACGTAAAAAAATTAAAATAATTTTTTTTAATAGAAATATCAAAACCTGTCAGTTATGACTTATGAGTGCGGGTAATCTTTGCACCCCATGGAAATGATTACGTGAGACATTCTCTGTACTTGCACCGGTATTTAGGAGGGTATGGAGGTTGGACTTTTTAGCGGGTATAGAATGCGGGTTTGGGTACCCAACCCAAACGTAATCCATGGGCATCCAATCGAATTTTTCCTATATATTAATTTTAAATTTCAATATTTTCTATTTTGTTTTATGATTTTAATATTAATAATTGATAAATACGAAAATTGACATTACTAAATTATTTTCACCTTTATAAAATAGGTGAGTTCTATTTGCATTTCTTAGTCAGCTTGCATAAGTATCTTCAACTCAGCATATAAATATATCTTCAGCTTAGTATTTTTCTCCACAAATACCCCAAGCTTTTAATTTATTATATAAGAACGTTTGGATTTCTAAAGGCTTTTTTAAAAAAAATTGGGGCTACATGATCTCGAGATTGCACACATTTTGGGGTCGACACCCCCCTTTCGTGTTCGCACCCTCTTTTGGGGCTGACCACCTCAGCGTCCGTATCTACTTTGGCATCCATACCCCTTCAGCATTCGGACCCCATTCAGAGTCGAACTTCCTTCTGGCCACAACCTCATTTAGCATCCGAACCTCGAGCCGAATCTCCTTCAAACCCTAGCCTCCTTTCGATTTGAACCCTTTCGTACCCCCTTGGGGTCGTACCCTCCTTAGGGTCGAACCACCCTCACACCCATTTTAAAGGGCCGGACTCCTTCGAGCAAAACCCCCCTCAAGGTCATAGGCCTTGGCGATAGGGGTTGGCATTGGGACGGGCCAGCCCGAAAATATGAAGCCTAGGCCCGGCCTAAGCCCAAGCCCGAATATAAACTTCGTGTTGGGCTTGGTGTACAAATTTGAACCCAAGCCCGGCCTAGGCCCAAGAAGTTCGGATTTTCAGGCCAAGCCTTGGGCTTGGGCTTGTGTGTTTGGACTTGGGCTTTAACTATTTTTATCATATATATTAATTAAATAAATAAATTTTAAAATATATATGTTAAATTTTAAAATGTATATGCGTTGTCAAAGTGCAATATTGCGGCAAGAGAGTAAGATGAAGATGGTGCTCAAATTGCCTACCTCGCATAATTCAATGCGTGATTTCGGGGCCATGGATCCTAAACTGAACAAACAGGACGAGGACAATAATCATGATCTTGCAGCGTCGAACCAAAAGATGCTAAAATCAATGCGATTGGGGATGGATCTGCGATAGACAAGAATGACAAGGTATTCAACAAACTGTGGGTCTTTTTGTGCCCAACAAACAATATTATTGGTACTAAGAGATTGTAGATGATGATCAAAGTCACAGCGACGCAATAAACAATATTATTGGTGCAATGAGATTGTAGATGACGATCAAAGTCACAAATGACGCAATAATCGAGCAAGAAAGATGATGGACGAGTTCTTCAGAGAACCAAAACGAGTGAATGGATGTGGGGAGAGCAAAGGTAGTGTTTGGGGTTTGTGGAGGAATTGGGAGATTAGGATTCTCAATTCTCGCTCTCTTCAATCCACGTCATCCATCATCTCTAAACCTTCTTAAAAAACGTGGCATGTGTTAACAATTAGACGGTTTAGGATAGTCAAACTGTTACATGGACAATTTTACTGCTTGGCAGTGTGAAAACCTGCTCGAGTGTGCAGGCTAGTACAAAATCAAAACCAAGGTTTTGAAAATCGGACTTGTGATCGAATTGGAAAAATCTTCGGTTCATGATTTAATGTTTCAACCGGGGTTCGAATTAAGTTTGAATCAGATTCAACATAAAAAATTATTATATATTTATTTAATATAATACTCATAATCATGTAGAAATACATCAATAATATGTCTATATTGACAAATTTGCAATCATTTATAAGTTAATAATATATATTTTTACATTATAATATGTGTTTAAACTTTTATAAAACACTACATATTCAATAAATGTACAACTTCAATAAAAAAAAGGGCTAATAGCTTAGTAGTTGGAGACTTGTCTTAACAGCTAGCGGTCATTAGTTTGAATCTTACCAAAAACAAATTTTGACAAATATTTTTATAATTTATGTAAATGAATCGAAATGATTCAAACAGGGCGGTTCAGTGAAAAATAATTGTTTGGAAAATCTACCTGTTCATATGTTCCGAACCGGAAAAGAGAAAAGTTTGGAACTGATAGGACTGGCCAATCCAGTCTGGTTTTAATAACACTAATCAAAACTATGGAGTGCAAAGTGCAAATTTTGAAAATAGAGCGTGCATAATGAAACATGACATTTGGGTGACTAAAAGTGATATCAAGCCTCTTTTTTTATCTCAAACAAGTTAAAAATTATATAATTTTAAATAAGTTTTTTAATAGAAATGCCAAAACTCGTTAGTTATGAGTGTTGATAATCTTTGTACCCAATGGAAATTGTTATGGGAGACGCTCTCTGTACCCACATGGATATTTAGGTGGGTATGGAGGTTGGGGTACCCGATTCAAACGTAATCCATGAACATCCACTCAAGGCTTTTCAATATATTAATTTTAAATTTCAATATTTTAAATTTTATTTTATGAATATTAATAACTGATAAATACAAAAATTGACATTATTAAATTATTTTTACTTTTATAAAATATGTCAGTTTTATTTGCATCCCACTGTAAACCAACCACAGCTCAATATAATACACCCAAATAATGAAAAAATAAAAAATTGATGTCATTTCATTATAATTAAAGTGTACATAAGTTAATGATAAATTTACTATGATAATTTATAATAAATTATAATAATTTTAAAAAAACATAATGTATATCAAAAAATAATTATTGTGATAGATCCACTTGTCAAAATGACATTATTCAGGAAGGCAAACTAGGATTTGAGTATGTAAATTTATTGTTGGTAGTGTTGTGGTACCAAAAAATGGAAGGTTGTGTTGTGAATTTTATAAATCTTAAAAAATATATAATAAAAAATAAATTGATGAAAGTTGGGTTTCAATGGAAAATAATGGATGCAAATAAGCATGACCTATAAATATAACCCAAACTACACAGTGGGGAACGATCTTCAAACCCAGCAATGGCACCCAGATCGGATTCCACCCAGGGCTCCATCGCCACTGATCCTAACTCCGGCGCCTCCATGGATCCGATCTTCCACATACTAAAGGTCCTACCTTACTCCATCCTTCGCCCTCCACGTCTCCGCCTGAAGCTTCCCAGCTTCACCCTTCCCTCTCCAATGACCGTCTTTGCCCTAATTCTTCTCACATACTTCATGGTGGTCTCCGGAATCGTATACGATGTGATCGTGGAGCCCCCTGGCATCGGCTCGATTCAGGATCCCGTGACTGGCTCTGTCCGCCCGGTCGTCTTCCTCCAAGGCCGCGTCAACGGACAGTACATCATTGAAGGACTCTCTTCTGGTTTCATGTTCTTGCTCGGGGGCGTCGGCATCATTCTCTTGGACCTTGCTTTGGACAAGAACCGCTCCAAGAGTGTCAAGGTCTCCTATGCCTCAGCTGGGATCTCCTCCATTGTTCTGGCTTATGTTATGAGTATGCTCTTTATTCGCATTAAGATCCCAGCTTATCTTAGATAAGTCTGTTCCTTGAATGAATATCAACTGTGCTGGAAATGGGGTGGTGAATTTGGATTTTACTTGCTTTAATGTGAGCAACTTTTTATTGATAGATAAATGTTAGCTACTTTATTATCGAGTGTTGGATCAATCTTTCAGTTCTGAACTTCTCAATTTCTATTTCGAGTTATTCTCTTATTTGCATCAAGTGTGACATTTGCATACCGAAGGCACCCATAGTCATTGGACTGCTGAGGAACAGATTGAAATTAATCAAATTGAAGGATCAGGTACAAATTGACACACTGAGAGTTGTTGGGTAATGGAATGTATTGTTTTACTTAAAAGTACAAATTGAGATAACACATTTTCTAGATCCATTTCTTGGAGGGAAAAAACCAACTTGGATCAAAATTAGGATATAGTGGTTTTTTACTTTTTTTCATAGGTTTCCTTTTCTTCCACTATATTCCCTGGAATTAATTATTTTATGGTCAGTTATCTTAGGCACATTACCAATTGCAGTAATCTTAGTAAAAGAATGCTGCAAAATCTTTTATACAGCATGAGTTGGTAGCACTTTAGTGTGGAATACTGATCCAAAGCAAATAATCTTCTAAGGGTCTGCAAAGCAGAGTTTTATTGTTCTAAATCTCCCTTGAGTTTACTGCCATTCTTTCTGACAGCAATAATTTCAGTTGATATGTTCGGTTTTTTAAGTAAAAGATTAGCTTGATGTATTTTTTTCATTATAATGTGATATACCGTATGCTGTCATGTTGCGAGAGAGTTTCTTATAATTGTTTCCTGTTCAAGTTACCAGGCTCACTCATTGAGTCTAATTTTCTAACTCGCATTCTGCTAGCTGTAGAAGTTTTGATTTTTCTGGCTACTTATGTTGGTCTCTGCAGCCTCTGAGAATGGTGTTGGCTTGTGTGAAACATGTAAACAAATTAGACAACAATGGTGGCATTGGTGGGGAAGGGTAATATGTTGGATTTTTTAAATGATGTTTGCTGTGATTTGGCTTCCTTAAAGTTGAGGCACAAATTCCCAGTGCTGTAATTTTATTTGATTTGGCTAGAAAAAAAGGTATTGGTAGGGATCAAATGGGGGCAGAGTCTTGCAGTTTTGTTGGTAATTTTGAGGATTGTGTGATATGAAGGAGAGATACATTTTAAGTAAATCAAGTTGGTAGGAAGTAATGAAAACTTTCCTTGGACTGGAGTTTGGCGGCCAAAAGTCCCTACAATGGTAACCTTCTTCGCTTGGGAAACCTTAATAGACAAGATTGAAGATTCTTACTTCTGCTAATTTTGAAAGGGAATGGGGTTAGTAGAGAGCTTTTCTCTGCTAGTGGATAAGCAAATTAAGGGGAGGTAGCCTTGCAAATAAAGGGTAGACTTGGGTGGTCAAATTCAAGGATCTTTTGTTTTGTACATGATTGTAACTGAGAGGCAGCCCCTTAGTACTGTCACTGCTAAAAATATAATTTTTTTTTTAATTTCAAAAGGAGAAAGAAAGGAAATGATTCTGCTTTGTAATTCCTCTGTAAAACGAGGCTTGTTAGACACACTCCTCATGGAATTCATTATCTTTTTTTGTTTTGTTTTTGTTTCTTGAGTAATGGAAAATATTGTTTGATAAATTTCAAGATGCGTGCCGCCCTTCACAAGCCAGTAATATCTCAGATTAATCCGACGGTCAGATATATTTTTTTACAAAAAAATTGTCCTGCCCGCACAAACCCTCGCAGATCTTCTCCTTCTTGTTCAAGCACCTCTTCTCCTCTAAGCTCCTCGTCTTCCTATTCGCGAACCTCTTCTCCTCGCATCTCCTTCTCCTTCTTGTTCGATCTTCTTTGATTCGAGTACAAGGAACACTCATTTCCGACTCCGATTCAACCCCCAAGGAACACCCATTTCAGACCTGATCAGTTCTTTACCCGATCTCAATCTTCAGCTTGCCCAAACAAATCAAGTGTGCAAGGAATCCCAATCTGATCTATCTTCTCCATCTCTCACTTTTCCCTTTTGCCTGAACCCCGACCCCAAATCAAGCATGGGTTTTCATGGATCTGGGTCATTGTCTTTCAAATTTTAGTTATGTTGTTGTAGCTGTTCCATAGCTGACTAAGTTGTGGGAAAAGAGTTAAAGATTTGTTGACGGTCTCATTGTCTTTTCATTTTATGTTAATTGTAAACAAGGAGAAAAGTAAAAACTAATGAGTTCTGCGAATTATGTTTTGATTTGAGGGTGGGTTTAGGCAGATCGGAATCAAAGTTTGAGAGATTGGAATCCAAGGAGTAACTCAGGTATTTCATTTTTTTTTTTAAAAAAAAATAAAGATTTGGCCGTCCGATTTAATTGAATGGCCTAGAGCGAGATTCCGCTCTTGAGCCCAGTCGTATGTTTATAAACCCTAAACATATATATATATATGTATGTATGTATAAACTCTAAAGTCCTCAATCCTAAACTATAAATTATAAACACTAATCCTAATTCACCTAAAGTCTCAACTCCTTAATCCTAAAGTCTTAAATCTTAACTCTAAAGTGCTCAATCTTAAACCCTAAATTATAAACATTAATCCTAATTCACCGAAAGACTAATCCTAAAGTCTCTACTCCTTAACCTTAAGCTTGTAAAGTCTAAACATTAAACCTAATTTACCTAAACCTTAAAGTTCTTGGATCCTAAACCCTAAATTATAAATCTAATCCTAATTCAACTAAAACATTCTTTCAAAAAAAAAGTAAAAGATTTGGGGCGGGGTAGGGTTTTTTAAGTTCGGGGCGGCCGAATTCCGTCCCCAATCCGCGTCATTGCCATGCCTAACTGCTTTACGAGTGGAAAATTTATTGTTGTTGGGAAAGTTTAAACATGTCTTCCATTCATGGAAATATTTATGCTTCATTGACTTGCGCTTATGGCATAGCTTTAGTTGCCATATTTGAACGAGTAACAATGTGGTTGGGAAGGTTCTACTTCTTGGAAACATGAATGAAGTGATACTATTACTGGATTATAAATTTCTTACACTGTATAGTGGGGTTGGTTCCCCAAATGTTTAAAAAAGATTGTGTAGGAAGATTATCCTTCCTGAGAGATATAAAACTTCTATTGTATAGACCCCTTGATCTTTGATTTCCCTTTGTATCTCTACCTATGAACCCTTCATCCCCTATTGCCGGACCCGGACCTATTGGAATTTGCTTGCGCTTGATGTCTTCCAGTAGGTCATCTTGAATTGAATGCTATTGTCTAGACTGAACTAGAATTTGAGTCATCTTTGACTAATTCAGTAGTTTCTGGGTAAGGTTTCACAGAACCGTCAGTAGAATGTGTTTCTTGCTCATGACTAGCTTGTGTCGTCCATATCAGGACCAAAGCCAGCATGATGACTGAAAGAACAACCATTGCCACCCACACCATGCGTACATATTTCTTCAATGGCTTGCAGTGCTTGTGAAGAATCTCTGAAAATGCATCCTTCACCGACTGACACTCGATCAAATCCTCCATACTAGGATACACATTTAGAAGGTTCTGAATTGAACTTGTGTAAGTCTCAACTGTTTTATAATCACTATAGCTTATAAACTCTCCATCGTTACAGGTCCCATTTTGAGCCCCAGAACATGTAAACACCTTTACGACCTTCAATAGAAAATTGAAAATACTAATTAGAAATACAGAATTCATAAAAACTTCCTTGCCAACTCAAGTCTTCCTTTTGAATTACCTGTGGTATGTCTCCTATTTGAATTGTATTAGGTGGGCAATTATTTGGTTGGTATTCGTACTCGGGAGGAGCTGAGAAGGGATTGCAGACTGTTGGATATGCTGCTGCTTGTACTGATATATTTGCATTCACCTGAAATTCATCAGAAGTATATATGACTAAGTAAGTAAGTAGAGAGAAAAATTACTTAAGTAATTGCCATCTTATGATACATTCTTTAGTATAGTTTAGTATTTCAACAGTATTAGCTTCTTTTTCCTTACCTGATTAACTAGGCTGTAGATCCCCCTGCTGATATCAGAAAGGACTGGCTTTGCTGAGAGCAGTTTGTCGCAGGGAAGTATTGAGCTCAAGCTATTATTGTAGGGATTTTCTTGGAAGTTCTCGATAGCAGTACATGTATCGCTTACAAAGCTAAAACAGCAGATTTATTTTCTCTTTATCAATCTGAAGATTTAAGGAGTTTGATGAAATAGGTGAGAAAGAAGAGTTTGGTCTTACTTTGCTACAAAGAAATATATCCCAAAGAGCAACCAACACAAAACTGTCAGCTTCCAGCAGAGTATCACCAACCTGTAAGAGGGAGAAAAAAAACAAGTATGTTTAAGATTTCATATAGCTAATGAACAATCATTTTCAATCTTTTAGTGTTTTTGTGTTCTTACAAGTAAAGCCATCTCTGTAATCTCAGGATTCCAATGACTGCAAAAAAAGAAATTCCAGCTCAGTTGTCAGTTAAGTAGCTACTAAATTCAGGCTTAGTAGGATTTGGACAGCTTAGCACATACCTGACAGAGAAATCACTGCAACCAGGTTCAGAGAGATGATCACTATAGTTACTACGTTACTGCAAGTTAGTAAGAAGACTGCTTAGTTGTCATGTGATGAATGATACATGCATATATATATAGGGAGAGAGGGGGAGAGATTGATTTACATTATCTTGAGACCCTTATGGATTAAGCGCCTATGCTTCTTGGCTTCTCTATGTATATCAGCAGCTTCAACATCTAGCCTCTCTGATGTAGAGGTGAGGAACCCAGAAGCCTCAGCAGCCTCATATGAAGATGATGTCCCTAAGTCCCTTGCTATATATTTCATTGCTCCTGTTGTGTTGTATAGGGTTTCTGATGCCTCATCTGCTGTTTCTATAATTATATTGACCACAGCTTTTGCCCGTGAATGAAACTTTGCGTTCGATCCCAGAACTAACCCAGATGCAGCTCTGCAAACACATCATTCTCATAAACTCAGTTTTTTCAAATAATGTCAATTTATGTTAATTCAGAGTCTACTGTGTGGATGATCAACTTACATTCCCAGGATTGTAAAGAATGTAGCCAGTAGAACAAGCCACAAGTAGATTTGCTTGAAGCAAAGTGACTTTCTTTTGATCTTTTCCTTTCTTTTGGCACAGAATTTAGTTGCTAAAAGATAGCTTCCATATACGACTCCAATGAGAAGCCAGAGTATTCCAATTGTGTAGCCATAAACTCCTGTAAATATAGTTGACTGCACAAAATGAATAAAAGTAAGAAACTGAATCAACTGTCAATTTTCTGCTTATGGGGGGGAGAGAGAGAGAGAGAGAGAATTACACTCCAATAGTGCTTGTTTCTGATGTCATATCCTCCTCTGTATTTCTTAAAACCATCAAGGGGATCTACTCTCACTGTGTCATCTGGATGTAAAATGGGTTGTATACCTAACAAACACAAAGTCCAAATTATAAAAAAGAAAAATTTAAGGAAAATCTTTTAAAAAAAAGTGATTATGATAGAAACTGAGCCTTTACCTGGTGGTGAAGTATCTGATGAGAGTGTTTGTGCTGCAATTTCTGTGTAATTTGAGGCTAAAATGAAAATAATCAAAAGTAGAGGGGCAGCCATGTGTGTCAAAGCTGTGGAGCCCATCTCTAACCTGTCAAACAAGTAGAAATTGAATTTCTTAACTAGAATTTTCTTCGAAATTGACCAAATTCAAATAATATTTTTTTCAATATTACACTGATTAAAACCGCAAGCACATGTGTTATTTGTTCTAGTAAAATCAAAGACAGACCATTGACAATTTTAGATTGGCAAAATAATGCAATCATGGAAGGAATTGTTTGCAAGCAAAGAACATTCAAGCAAAACATAGATAGTTCTTCATTATTTCTTACAGAACCTGGAGAGAGAGAGAGAGAGAGAGAGAGAGAGAGAGAGAGAGAGAGAGAGAGAGAGAGAGAGAGAGAGAGAGAGAGAGATTTTCCAGGAAAATATAGTGTTTGGGAAAAATGGAAGGAAGACCTTATACATGATGAACTCACCAAAGTTGGAGACCAAATTAAGCTCCTTCTCTTATACAAAGATCTCTCCTCCAAAATGTTGAATATATCTATCAACAACTCGTTCTTCTTCTCAAACACAAAAAGCCCATATCAAAACTAACTTAAATTCCTCAAAATCCTTTTCTGTTGTTTGCTTGATTAAAACAACAAAAACCCACCTAAACCTCTCCCACAATCAAAGCTGCTAAGTCTCTCAGATCCTCTCACCTCTTATTGAAAGGCTTCTGTAGACATTTATATACACCATGATATGCATCTCTGGAAGCTAAGACCCTTCAACCCTTTAGCATATAAAACCCAAGTCAAGAACCTCAACTCTTCAGAAATCCAATTATCAATCTTGGGTGTGTATAGATATATATGTGTGTCTAAAGGTCTCTTCTTCTATGATTCTCGACCAACAACACCCGTGTCAAATACTTACTCCCAATATTTAGAAATATGTAGAAAGGAGACAAAAATTGAAGAAGAAGAGTTGGGTTTGCTTTTCAACTTAATCCACTAAAATTCTCTATTGCAATTATGTGCATATGTATGTGTGTGTGTGTGTGTATATATATATATAGTATATACATATGTGAGTACGAATGCAATGTATCAGATTCCAACCAAAACCTCTAACTTCACTTTTCTTCCTTCTCCCCTTAAAGTCAATAAACAACAATACACTTTCTGGTCAAGTTCACGACCTTTTGCCGTCTGTACATATAGACTTAGTCTCTGTATATAAAAAAATAAATATAGAAATAAAGCAAAGAAAAGAGTAAAGATTTTATTTTTATTATTTAGGAAAAGAAAGGAGTAGAAATTACACACACGCTTCTCTTTTTCTTTTTAGTGTAGGATTACTTAGGCGTGTAATATTACATTAATCACAGTAACAATGGAGACTAAAACATTTAATATTTCCCAAAATCTTTGTTTTTTTTCTCCCAATTATAGAACTGGATTTTGGGGTAAAAACAAATAAAAATAAAAAAATGTCGAATCTCCAACAAACAAAAATATCATTAATGAAGGATTAATTTCCAGTGATTTTTGTGTGTATATATAGATATATTATTTTTTTGATATAAAATCATTTGATGGAAAGGTAATAATGGGCGATTGCGATTCGTTCATATAATCTTATTATATATTTTTCTAATAGTAGAAAGATTAATATGAATTAATGAAGTTAACTGAATTTTGTCAAATATATTTTGTGGACTTGGACTAGAATTTTTCTGCTTCTTTAGACGCCAACATGGATCAGAAGCTCTCCACAAGTGGGACACGTTATTGAATATATATATATATATATATTATATAAGGGAATTATCATATACGGACGCCCGTTTACGAGCGTCCTATAGGAGCAACGCCCTATATACATACTTCTGACAATTTTATCTGCATATACGAGCTTTCTCACATAAATTCACGGTAATCATATTTTAATATCGATAGTGCTAGATATTCTTAAGAAAATCATTTTTAATGCATTCCTAATCTATGTAACAGTCACCATATTCACAAGATTTGACTTCTATTTTTACATTTTCAAATTCAAAATCATGACCCTGGTTTATATTAGGGTGTTAGAGATGCAACATATTAGAGATATAATAATATTTTTGTTTTAATATCCATGCACTTCAAAATGCCACAAGGTATTATTCTTGTTACGTTTTCTCTCACCGATTTATTATTTCAAGTATATTTCTATCAACGGTTTATCACCGCAAATATATTTTTTACTTGTATTTTTTTTTAATTTCAAATTGTAAAAAATTAATTTGTTGCAGTACATCAACAAACATAAATATAATTAAAGCCAAATAAGCATCAAAATTGGTATTGCAAAATCACAAAAAAAAAACACAATTTAAAATTGTCATAATTTTTTCATTTGGGTGTTAACAGTTGATTTTGATTGATTTTTTGACATATTTTGTTGAAAGCATTTAGTCAAATTTTCGATTTTTAATGTAAAATATATAACAAAAATTAAAAAATTCCATCAAAGGTCGGTTTCCACTTTCCATTTTGTTGATTTTTTTTTGACAACCCTAATTATAGGTGGCTACGACCCACTATTATAGGAAAACACGAAACAGGGAAGCGTATAAGGAACACATCGACATAAACGATGGAAATACAACTTTCTATATTACCAAATTAACGTACCTAGAGATCCTTTTGAATTGATCTCAAATTAATTTAATAACAAGGAATGGAGTCAGACAGATTGATTCAAAACTCAATCTCGCGGATCTTCCACCGTATGCATCAATTTCCAAACTTGAATTCAATAGCGTAGACTCCTTACATCAAAAACCTAAAGAAATCAAAAAAGCAAAACTATGAAAATGATTAAGGAATCAGAGGTCAACTAGTGTCTCAAGACTTAGGAAATAAAATACACACATAATGCATATTTATATAGGTTTGGCCACCCCTAGAGTTTTCTTCGTAGGTGGGCCGGCCCCTTCTTCTCAATCCCATATGTTTCCAACTTATGTTAAGTTTCACTGACTCATCTAGTATTCGGCTTCCATTGGCTAAGGTGTGGACCAATAAAGAAAAAATAAAACATGGATTTTATACGGATTTAATTATCGGTCTAAACTCATGAGCATAATTAAAATTCATAAACTATAATATATATATATATATATATTCCACTAAAATATTATAGTTGCACTTTTCGTTTTATCTCAAATTAAATCTGAACCTTTCTTTATAATTGTTCATTGGAATC
Source organism: Euonymus europaeus (assembly GCA_963580455.1). Lineage (NCBI taxonomy): Eukaryota > Viridiplantae > Streptophyta > Magnoliopsida > Celastrales > Celastraceae > Euonymus > Euonymus europaeus. Next base: position 5,365,663 of record OY756957.1, on the reverse strand, counting down.
CTCACGTTAAGTTACGGACACCCGTCAATAAATATGTCATTGACATTTAATATTTAATTGACATTTTTTAATATCCTTTGAGCCCGCTTAACTTATTTGAATGTGTCAAATAAATTAAAATACACCTAGAGGATTTTGACACAATCAAATTCTATAAGCATTCTCAATAGGGTATCATCAATCCATGATTAGACGTGAATTTTATTAGCAAATTATTTTTCTATCGTATATTTAATGCGGTAACCCAATTCACTTTGTGTATGTTAGCTTGTCCAAAAAGTCATCACCCTTTATTAAATCAAATCTCATACATTAAATGCACTTATACCAATAATCTTTATTAAATTAATATTATGAACAATTTTATTAGTGTACAATCTTTCATATGGTCAAACTATGAAAATTGACTCACACATAGGTACTAGTATAGTAAGTTCAAGCTTTACCGCTTTTCGTAATCAAGATAGATATACTAAAATACTATACCACAGCCAAGTCGATGGTTTGTTCAATTTCGCCTTCGACGTGATCGTTTTATTTATATTTGATAGGAACTTATGAATTGATCTTCCGTATGTAAACTAAATTCTACACATCAAGCCATATATCATATAAAATAAAATACGTTTATGTTAATATATTATTTTTCATATAAAATGTTAAATATATTTTATTTCAAATAAATAAACCGAATATAAATATTAAATATTATCCCTATCATGTATGACACTCAAAAAAAAATGACACTCAAAATCCAAATCGAAATAGGGGAATTAGGGACATGCGGATTTTGGAAGTTCACGTTCTTATAAAGTGTCTCAATTCTCTCACAATTCAAGAAGAAGAAGAAGAAGAAAACCATCCATTGTTGTGTCGTTTCAGAGAGCAATTCAAAAGACGATGTCGTCTTCAAAGAAAATAACTCTGATCAGTTCCGACGGAGAGCGATTTGAGGTGGAGGAGGCGGTGGCGCTGCTGTCAGAGACATTGAAGCACATGATTGAAGACGGTTGCACGGAGGGCGGCATTCCTACACCTAACGTGACGAGTAAGACTATGGCGAAGGTAATCGAGTACTGTAAGAAGCACGTCGAGTTTTCCAAGGACGAAGATCTGAAGGCCTGGGATGCGGAGTTCATGAAAGTTGATCAAGCCACGCTGTTCCATGTGATCTTGGCTGCGAATTATTTGAATATCAAGGAGTTGCTTGACCTGAGTTGCCAAACTGTGGCGGACATGATTAAGGGCAAGAGTCCTGAAGAGATCAGGCGGACTTTTAACATCAAGAATGATTTTACTCCTGAAGAAGAAGAAGCGATTCGTAAGGAGAATCAATGGGCGTTCGATTGATTGAATTGAATTGGATTGGATTTCTTTATTAATTTTTGCTTAATTAGGATTAGGAGTAGTTGATTATATGGGATCGTATTAAATAATTTTTTTTATTAAGTATTCATAAATGCTTAATAAAGAAAATTATATAAGTATTTTCTGTAGCTTTGTAATGCCAAATATGCCCTTGTGCAATTTATTTTTTAATTTTATTTTATCGAAAAATGTATTTTATTGATGTGATAAAAAATGTAAATGAGATTTTTTGTATCGCTACAACGATATAAATTTATTAACCTATTTTTATATATTAGTGTAGGATTCAGTCCAAGAAAAATGCATATGTATCTTTTGGCTTGGCTTTTAATGTTCAAATAATTTATTTCAAAATTATAAATATTATATTTGTATTTTGATGGATTTTACGACTCTAATAATTTATATTTTATTGGAGAAAAATAATTCAACATTTATATCATTAGATTTGTAAAATCAATCAAAATACAAATATTTTTTATAAATTTAAAATAAATGATTTGAACCTAAACCATAAAAGACTCATTTTAAAACTTCATACGAGAATTTTTGTGAAAAATTAAACTTAAATGTTGAATTATTGTTTCTATATTTATACAAAGTACACATTTTAACTCTAAAATACACTACATATACATATATATATATATACCAAATGTTTTCTTTTACAATTTTAAAAACACATGAGTGTATATGTTTCCATATCTTTTGATTAAAATGAATACGATTTTTATTCTTATTTTTGTCTGCACAATGACCAAATCTAGGATGTTAAGAAATCTGAATTTATAAAATCTTTCAATTTTGATATATACACACATATATATACAAATCCGACATTTAATTTTCATACATATGCACGTTCTTTCTTTATTTGGTTGTAATAAAATGGAAGTATTCATGCATGTAGATGACGAATCATTGTAATTGAATTTCATAAATAACATAATTTTAAGATGTACTGTTATAAATAACTCTAAAAAATTTTGGGGGCAACGCCCACACAACTTTTAAATGGATCAAAACATAATTGTTTGAGTAGTAGCCCACCCCCAACGACAATTCCTAGCTCCGCCCCTCACAAAGACCACATGTGTCTCTATATAATATAATGATACAACAAAATATGCTATAGTTTATATTTTTTTAAAAATAGATTAGATATAACAGCTCTGTATTTGTTTGAAATTTGTTTATAGTATTAACTAAAGAGATAGAATTTACAACAACTCCATACGCAAATAATTTGGCACAGTTTCACCAGGAGGAGGAAGTATTCTTTGGATCATCATTTATCTCGTCGTTCTTCCTTATCTTCCACGGTGGAGGAAAAAATTTTACCCATACAATCAAGGACATACAATGCATACCTTCTGGAACTTCAACTATGAACCCCGTCTAACACCTAATGGCGGAGCTGCATGGAGACCGGATCCCCGGCCCCCAATAATCTTTTTTATTAATAATATGTCAAAAAATTATATATTAAGGAGCTTCCAATTATAATCGCGTTAAAGTGTTAATGTGAAATTATATAAGTTATAAATTAAAAAAATTAACAAATTTATACTTTTGAGTCATTTTATCTCGATTGAATAATTTGTTGAATACGTTGAGCTTCAAAAGAAAAGATGAGTACATATATTTATAGTGTATATATATAGTGTTATGAAGTTGTCCAGGCATTGGATCGAGACATTGCTATTATCAATTAGAAATTAGATAATTTTTTAATTAATAGTCTTAAATTTTTTTTTGAGGATGCTGCACTCGAACCTCTGCCAACTTTCAAGCCCCCTCCTGCTAACACCTATGCCCAATCCTACTTAGGGGTGTAAACGAGCCGAGCCGCTCGTGAGCGGCTCGGCGTTCGGCTCGAAAATCCAAAAACAGTTCTCACAGATCAATTAATCATTGGTTCGAGATTATTAAATTTTCTTTGAGTCCGTTTGTTTCACAGTTGCATTTCATCGCTTTAAGCTGTTAAAAATATTGTGCTTAAAGCTATGAAAAATGTTGTATAAAAAGTTGCGGAGTCCACAATTTTAAGCTGTATAAAATACGATTTCTGCTAACATCTCTTGCTCCAGATTTGTCTAGAGACTAAATTCTCTAGAGAAGAAGAAGAATAAGCACGAACCTAAATGTGTTGAAAAAAAGATGCAGAAACCCAGATTTTAGCAACAAATCCGGCAATGCCACAGGAGGCGACGGGTTTTGGAGAGTCCTTTTGTGCTTAGGCGTTAACAAATTATTATATTTTTTAATAAAAAATTTGATTTTCCACTTATACAAGACAACCAAGCATGAGAAGTATTGAAATTTATTTTTTGATGTCACCTCGACAAATTGATTGATCATAATAGTTAAAATATGTCTCTCTGACAACTTCCGAACAAAAATAAAAATTTAATAATTAAGTTGAAACGTTTAATATTTGAATAAGGAAAATAAAATTTGAATAATCTTTAGATAATCACGTATTTTATTAGCCTATTAATTTTTTATATAATAAAAAAAAATAATAATATATAATCTTAACGAGACAATTAAATTTTACTGTTGTGGTGGCTACCGACTCATGTAAGCTAATAAAAAGTAAAAAGTCTTATTAGAGACAAAAACAAATTATTTGGAATTTCTTTTGCTTTCATATTCAAACTCCAAGACTGTCTTTACTCTCCGTACGCTCCTCCCTCTCTCTGAAAGTTTAGCAGCAGAGCTACGTTGGGTCTCCAATGCTTCTACTATATATGTGTGTACCTTTTAAACCATTTTCTCCCTTCGAAATACTCTCTGAATTCTCAATCTGGGTTCTCCATTTTTTTTTGTGGCGAGAGGCAACGCTTACAAACTCAATAGATTCTTGTGAACTTTGAAATGAAGTGATTCATGGCTAACCCGGATGCTATCCATCAAAACTCTTCAGCACAAGGCCCATCTTTCTTCGGTGAACCAGAAAACGGTGACAATGATGGCCTCTTGAGGCACAATCCGTGCATCTCCTTAGACTGGAGGCCGGAGGAGCAGTCCATTCTTGAACAAGGACTCCTCAAGTAATTCTGCATTTTGAGTTATCAGTTTCAGTTCGTTATTGTGTTGAGTTTTTTTAATGGTTCTTGATTTTGTTATCTGGGTTTCTTTTAATGGTTCTTGATTTTGTTAACTGGGTATCTTGAACTGGGTTAATATGTGGATTGGAGAATCTTGGTCTAGTTGATCTTATTATAGTGATTTTATGGTATATATGCTACGCAGATATGCTGGTGATCCTCTTTTAATTTGTTATGCTAAGATATCTTTGGAGCTGCATGATAAGACGATACGAGATATTGCATTTCGCTGTAGTTGGATGAAGGTATTCATTATTATTATTATCCATTCTTTTAAGTTATTAATATTATGTGTTATTTCAAAAGTAATTAAAGATTTTCCCACATAAAAAAACCAAAATTTGAAATATGGTTTATAAACAAATCAACCACCATGGCTTGTAAGCAACAAGTCATGGTGGTGGGCTCGAGCGCACATAGGGCTAAGCCCAATGGGCCAAATCCAAGTGAAATGAATGGATTTGCACCTTGCGCCCAAGATCAAACTTGGACTTTAGCCTAGTTTTTGTTTCTTTCTTCCAGTTTTTTTTATTTATCTGTGAAGACCTATTCTCAGGCGGTCAGGCCTCTCCAACGTTCATGTTGCTATTCCAACATTCTCCACTATCTCATCAACTACCCATATTTATAGTATAAATACAGCCCCTCATTAGTTCTGGAGGGTAACCTTTGCTCTTTCTTCCCTCTGGTCTTACGCTATTGCTCTCTCTATTTCTGTTGTTCCTGCCACCCAATATTTTGTTGGAATTGGAAGGGTCTGTTGAAACCTGGAGGATAATCCGGTACCCCGGAAATATATTTTCTAACAATTAAATGGTTAAAAGTTGAGCAAATAAAATATATTACAACCAGAACAAGGGTCCATTTTTCCCCCTCCTCGAAACCCTTGTTCTGGCAGCTGAAACTTGCAAATTTAATCGTGGAGTAAATATTCAAGCCATGTATAGTAGTTATTTGATTAGAATCAATGATGTGTCTCCTTTTTCAAATTCTTCCCTGAATCATTTTTTGATGTTCATGTAAAAAGAAACCGTTTTATCGAATGTAAAAATTGTATTCATTTTGTCTAAGAAATATAAGTTATGCTGTTTGTTGAGGTATTGCTCTAGGGATCTTAGTTTCTGCTTGATGTTAACAAGATGATTTATTTCTTGTCAGAAAAAGGAAATTAGTAACAGAAGAAAGGGAGAAGATACTTTAAAAAGGAAAAGTGAAGACGACAAGGTATATGGTGGTCTTTTTTCCCCCCAATCTTTCGTGTTGATATGTAAAGCATGATTACGCCTTGTCTGGTTGTTTTTCGCGTTTATTTTTACTTCTCGTTGATCCTTCTCAGCTCTCAACCTGGCAAAATGTTCCACCTTATGCACTTTCAGTTTCACGGTTGGACTATGACGATGATGGCTGCAAAGGTGAGGTCTTTTTGGGGAAAAATATATTTTGTGTTGATCCTAGTGAAATTTGTTGTGTTATGCAGAGTTCTAATAGCTTTTACTTGGAGAATGAATTTCTTATCTATCTAAGCTTTCTTTCGGATGGCTTATCGCTTATGGCATGATTCAGTCAGTTTGTGTTTTCAGTATTACTGAAAAATGAAGTAGTAACACCATAGTTGAGTTAAGAATATCTACATTACTCTTGCTGTTGTGCAATGAACCATTATTCTATCTCTCACTGATCAACATGGAAAATATATAGTTTTAAATAATTAGATGTAATGGAAAACTGCTTTTGAATTCCATATGATTAGGATGTCATGCAAATTTCCTTACTGGTTTACTTTAGTTATCAGATGGATATAATCACGCTCAAATAACCAGACACCGTGTCTTTTGTCGGTCGTTTGATGAAATGTTAATAACTGTTCTTAGGTATAATGTTTGACAGAGTTTTGCGTGCTCGTGCATACATGGTTTGTGTATGTTTTGGGATTATTATTTATGCCGATTTATAGTTGGTTGCATGCGATATCTTTTGCGAGGAATTGTTGTATTGTTAATATTTGGAATTTTGTAATACTTTCTAGGCAATTGCCAGTCTAATGTTATTAAAAAGCCATGCTCTGCTGCTTGCAGTCATTGGTGGTGTTACAGGGTTGCTTTTTGAGCAAAACGAGCAGGCCTTCAATAGAATATCTGCTAATTTCTCAACTTTGCAGGTAATGCATCTTACAAATTTAGAAATTGGTGAATCACAATGATATGTTTGTAATCAAACCACTTTTTTGAAAAATTGAGTATGGTTCTTCTGCTTACAACATCAGTTGTACTAAAAGTGAGTTTGGATAGCTTTGATGGCGATTTTGACTTAAAAGACTATATTAATTGCATTTGTTCTTCATATGGTTCTTCTATTTATAATTTTTCAGACTAGGGATAATCTCGATCTCTTATGCCGAGCTCGTGACAACATCCTCAGAATTATGTACGAGTATGTATCAGCTTATGTCCTACTTTCACTTCTGTTATGTGATCTTACACTTTATTCACTTTCATCATTCTCGATTTGTTTTACGTGTGTTTTTATCTAACTTAATTGGAAACATGTAAATGACCTGATTGTTTCACGCAGTTTACACTTCTTTTGCTTTCTTTGGTGAACATACACCGTGTTATCTGTAGCCCTTCCTCGATTTGCATAATAATAATAGCTATTATACTTATTTCACTCTGCTTACTGCAGCTCAAGATTCATGCCAGGAGGAACAGATAAGATGCCGCCACTTCCAGTGAAGGTAAACGAGCAGATATCTAACGCCATCCTTCCCCGTCCAAACCTTCCCATGTTATCATGATCCTTCTCCCTCTATGGTCGTACCCTCAGCCCTCTGAGTCTTTTGTGTTCTTGTCAATAGCTAGCCGTCATAAAATGCTATATAGCAGTCAAGTAGTCGAAGGAACAGACATTTTTTCCTTACCAACACAGTTTAGTTTTACAGAATGATATAGAACAGAAACAAGGGAATCAACTTAAGCAAGTTTTCAACAGGTTTTTGTCTCCTGCAGCATGTTTCATGTTATGGTTTTAATAGATCAGATTAGTAGTTTTGCTTTCGATTAAAGATTTTCGTTATCGACTTGGCTGGAATGGCAAAGATTCTTTTGACTGTATCTCCAGGTGAAGGGATAGGAACCCCTTGAATTTGAATCCTTATTGGCAGAGGATCTCCATGGAGTTGACCTTATTCTCGTGCTTGTCCCATCTTTAATATGTATGCTGCATAAACCTAGTTGAATACTGGGTGGTCTAGTCTTCAGCAAATTTCTCCAGAACCATCAATCAGTAGCCTCTCATCCTCTACCTCCATCAGATTGTCTCATTTAGTGATAAATCCAGAGGAAATCATGGACGTACCGCCTCCTCAATGCATGTGCTAAAGCTTTCAACTCTGATCCTTTGAGAAACCTGGTTAAAGATCTTAATTGAGCTTGTGTTGAAAATCAATGACATGCTAGGGAATATTGATATTGATCTAGGTTAGTGTTTCACTTCAAAAGAAGCTGATGTGGGAGCATGAGTGAAAATGTATTTATTCTGGGTAAAAATACAAATTATATGCTCCCTCTGTCCCTATTTATAGGCTCATTTGTTTTTTCACAAGAAAATTCAATTAATATCATTAAAATAATAAATTTTATTGATTTTATTCATAATATACCCTTCAACTATTCTACCAACACTTTATAATTCTCAGAATTTAATGTCATTTGTTAATAAAGATGAATAAATTAGGTATATCAGTAAATTAGTGATTTTTTTACTTATTATCAATAAAGAAATTAGGTATAAGTTGGGATAAACCAAAATAGAAATGTAGTATATCAAATAAGGATAGAGAGAGTAGAAAATTTGAGGTGGCTCTCAACAAAATAAAAATAAAAGTATAAAAAAATAATTAAATCTCTTTATTTACATACATTATACATATTCTATTTGGTTACACATGAATCCTCCTGTTAAAGTTGATGGATAGTTGAAGGGGGGAAAATAGGCTTTAGATTTAGTTTATAGCATTTAGGATTTTAAGGTTTATTAGTATTGAATTTAGGGTTATATATATATATACACACACACATACAGGAATATATATATATATATATATATATATATATATATATATAATCAACAAGTGCATGATAGTGTAGGATTTATTTTTTTCAATTTATGCAACATCCTACTAATGTTCATCTAAGTGCAGGATAAAAAAATATGAAGGTACATCAAAGGGACATTAGGAGAGGGTCTCTTTCATTCTTCAAACACTAACCTGCAGGTTGAAGCTTTTTGCGATGCGGACTAGGCAGCTTGTGTTGATACAAGAAAATCCGTCACTGACTACTGCTTCATGATAGGTCGATCCTTCATCTCTTGGAAATCAAAAAAGCAGAGGACGGTTTCTCGTAGTTCAGTCGAAGCAGAATATCGCTCCATGGCAGCGGAAACACGCGAACTTCAGTGGCTGTATAATCTGTTCTAAGAAATTCAAACTCCGATCGGACTACCAATAACGTTGTATTGTGACAACCAAACAACAATTCACATCGTAAATAACCCAGTATTTCATGAACGAACTAAACACATAGACTTAGATTGTCACTTTACTAGAGAGAAACTACAACAAGACATGGTGAAGTTGAGTTATCTACGATAAGAGGATCAATCAGCGGATGTCCTTACCAAGGGCGTATCTATTCCAACCCTGAAGCTTCTAATTGCCAAGCTCAACATGGTTAATCCAACCATGTTGTGCTTGCTAGGGCATGTGAAAAATAATGAAGAATATAGCTATGGAGACAACCATAGCATGAGCACGAGACAAGAAGAGGAACCACTCGAAGGCAGCCCTAGCATGAGCGCGAGATAAAAAGATTGATTGGGCCTATGCCCTAAGTCTATGATGCAATTTGCTTATGGACTGGTCCATTACTTATGGGTTGGTCCATTACTTATGTGCAGTTATGGTCTTATATTTGTTTTATTTCTTTGGGCCATCTCAGCCTATTGGACACATATTAATTCTAGGATCGTTATACACCAACGACTAGTTTTTCATATGTATATATTGTTCCACATATTCTCTGTAAAGTGGGCTTTTGATATGAAATAAAATCAATGTTATTCTCTCATTATCTCGTCTCTCTTCTTCACTCTTTTCATCTCCCTTCTTCTGATTTTTTTTCTTCATGGTATCAGAGCAAGAACGATTTGGTATTATTTACAACAAATCAAATATCACATATAGAGCAAAGATGAATCCAGAGAGAAATGCAATGCTGGGTGAAATGGTATTCTACCAAACCCAACATCCTATAATTTTCTCAACCCCTACCATCTACAACAATCAGATTTTTCCATCACCATTTTGGTTCCAATCAAGCTGACAAGACCAAATTATTCTCTCTGGAGCAGCTGTGTTATTGAATTCGTTAGTCAAGAAATAAGATGGGGTTCAAGGATGGGAGTATCAAAGTACCTGCATCAACGTACTCGAATTATCAACTATGAGAAACTAACAACTATCTTGTGAAGAGTTAGATCACAAGATGTGTTGACGAAAAGATCATGATGAGCTTGCAAGGTTGCTCAATAGTGTTTGATGTACGGAATAATCTGAAGAAAAGGTACACGAAAAAATATGGTACGAGAAAATCACAATTAATTAGCGAGCTTTTCACAATCAAGCAAGGAGATTTGTTTGTCATGGACTATTTTACAAAAATAAAGACCTTGTGGGATGAGTATTCTACAAACAAAAGAAGGCCAAAATGCAAGTGTGGAGGTTGCAATTGTGATTTGTTGGAAGAAATTTTTCTGAAAGAAGAAGAAGAAAGAGTTCTACAATTTTTTGCATGGACTTAAAGATGACTACAAATCTATTGCAAGAAAGAAGGATATACCATTGATGTCTGCTTCAAAATCCATGGGTATCCAAACGAAGGTGTAAAGAGGCAGAAAACTAACCAAGGACCCTAGAATCATAACAAATCACATTCACCTAACCATGTACAAGGCAACAACAACATACATAGAAACAACTATCAATTCAGGAAAGATAAAACTGTCAACTGAGCAATATGAGAAGTTGATTACATTGCTGAATGCCAACAATTCAGACACAAGTTCACGTGTAGGGACAGTTGCAATTGTGGGAGGTAAATCACTAAATAATTCTAAATTTCATACATGGATAATAGACAGTGGTGCATTTGATCATATCGTGCATGATATTGCATTATTTACTTATTATTTTACAGCAAATAATGCTTATGTGACTTCGTCAAATGGTGATAAACATAATATGACTCATATAGGTAGTGTTAAACTGATGAATGATATGATGTTATATGGTGTCTTATGTGTGCCCTCTTTTTTCAGTAAATATGTTATATGTAGGTAGACTTACTAAAGATAAGAACTATGAAATAAGTTTTAAAAATGGAATATGTGAAATGCAGGACTTGAGCACTGCAAAAGGATTGGAATGGGAAGTTTACTTAGAGGTATCTATTGGATGGGGGAGACAAATGAAGAGCATAAGAAGATTCAAAGTTCATTTCTGGGAGCAATATACTCTATTTTGTGGCATAGGAGACTAGGACATCCATCACAAGTTGTAACAGATTTGTTAGGAGTTCATTTGGACAAGAAAATTGGCATCTGTAATGATTGTGTAATAGCAAAAATGAAAAGAGAAAAGTTTGGGACTATTCAAACAAATTCTGTTGAAGTATTTGAACTAGTGCATATGGACATTTGGGGACCAAATCACACTGTCTTAGTAGAAGGTTATAGATATTTCCTCACCATAGTGAGTTTAGAATTTAGAGTTTTCGAGTTGTTTTTTGTTTGATTTTCAAAAATTGCAATAATTTTTGTTATATATTTTATGAAATCCTCTAAATTTGAGACAAGTTTATGAAATCCTCTGAATTTTTGATATATTTTATGAAATCATTTGATTTTTTTACTTAATTTTGAAACTTTTTTTTATTAGATTTGGTGAGTTTTGAGAAATTATTTGAATTTTAGATAAGTTTGAGAAATTCTCTGAGTTCATTTAGAGGATTTGACCAATTAATATTTAAACATATCGATCATGAATCTCATTCATTGGAAATAATTTTTCGTGTTGATTATGAATATATATATATTTTTTAAAATCGACTTGTATTGTGAGAGATGAAACTATTTAAAAGTTTTTAAAAGAAAAAATAAAAAGAATCTGATGATTTCAGCATATGTCATACATATAAAAATTTATTAAAATAATGATAGTTTTGTACAAAATTATTTGAAAGATGTATTGAAATATTGAAAAATTGGAGATAGTGAAATAAAATATATATTTTTATTAAAAAATTTATTGATGAATTCCTTGTAATTTTTTTTTTTGATTTAGGAGAAATCAGGAATTCAAATTCACTCTTTATTAAAGGTTCAATTTTTACATGTATGATAATTGGGGCTCGACCGCAGACGCATATAAAACACCAAAATTAAAAAAATGAAAAATACAGGGCTGCACTAGAGTCAAGTACAGTCAAATGACTGTACCAATACAGTACACTCAAATGACCATTGGATTTGATTACTAAAAAATGACTAAATCTTAACCATTAAATTAATAAATTAATTAAAATTTATTTTTAAATTAGTAAATCATATATTTTTATTTTTAAAAAATAAAATAGTCTTATAATTATTATAATGCCCTTTATCTTTCCGTTGAAATCACTCTCCCCATTAGAGTTAACTTGAAATCTTTCTTCTTTCCTATCTCTCTCATTTTGCCTTTCCGTCGCTGATCGCCGTTCTTGTTTGCAAAGAATATTTCCGATCAGGTTCGTTCTTTGATCCTTTTTATCCGGTATAATCAAGGAAACGCTGCAAAAGCACGTATGAGTTTACTCGTATATGAGTTATTAACATTCCCAATACAAATAACATGATTAATAAACAAGCAAAAGTAAATAATAAAAGGGAGAATATTACGTGTGGTTGTTCCCTGGTGTCTTTAGAGGTCTCATCAATGGCGGGCTTATCATTCGTCACGACATCATTTTTTTGGAGAGTCTGACCCGTTGATGCCCCACCATCGGTGCTATTATCCAAGTTAATCACCAGTTTCTGTTTTACACTTTCAAACAAAAGGATCAAAGAACGAACATGATCGAAAATACTTTCTGCGAACAAGAACGGAGTTCAGCGACGAAAAGGCAAAATGAGAGAGATAGGAAGGAAGAAAGATTCCAAATTAACTCTAATCGGGAGAGTGATTCTAACGGAGAGATAAAGGGCATTATAATAATTATAAAATTATTTTATTTTTTAAAAATAAAAATATATAATTTATTAATTTAAAAATAAATTTTAATTAATTTATTAATTTAATGGTTAAGATTTAGTCATCTTTTAGTAATCAAATCAAGCGATCATTTGGATGTACTGTATTGATACAGTCATTCGACTGTAATCAAATCAAGCGATCATTTGGATGTACTGTATTGATACAGTCATTCGACTGTACTTGACGCCAGCAAAACCCAAAAATACATATTACTTTTTTTGGCTAAACCTGCCCGTTTCTGGGGAATCTAAATGAAAAGAAAAAACACAACAAAAAGTAGCAAACTTTCGTTCTTTCTTACATACAAAATTCCAGACCTCCGCAGTCTGCTGCAGATACTCAAAGCACGAAACTGTTGTTGACTGGTTAATTTGCTTGATCAGGCGGTCTCTATTTTAGTAAAAACAAAAACCCACCCACTTCTCTGTGAGCCCCATTTATTTGTTTTGGATTTTCTTCTCTGTCTCTCTCTCTTTGTAATTGATTTGGCCTTCATACCAGAGTTTCAAGGAGCTTCCAATCAGGTCGGTTATTTGATGCTGACTATGATTTTTTTTCCTCAATTTTCCTCCTAAATCTTTTCAAGTTCCGTTTGAATCTTTCAATGGATTCTCCATTTTCTGGAAATTTACTAGCATATCTATTTTGGCATTAGCGGAGTTTTTTTAAACTTCCATAGGAGATTATAAATTTGAATTTGAATTTCAATTGTGTTTAACTGAATTTCATTAGAATCATGCCGGTTCATTGATTTTATTTTAGCCCTTTTTTTTATTTAAAAAGATAGAAAATGTATGTTAGGCTTATATGGAATATTTGTTGTAGAGATTTGGGTATATGTGGACAATCTTGAAGGTTTTAGTGAGTTATTGCTGACGGTAAACTTTTGTTGCAGCTTTGGGGAAAGAGAAACTGGTATGTATCATTTGTGAGGTTACTTGTATTTATTTCTGTTTCTATTCATGGAAACCAAGTGTTACTTGAACTGTGTCATATAAATGGGACTGAAAGGAGCTGTTACTATGCTATTTGGGTACTGCCCCTGCAGGGTAATGGTTATTGGGATATGAATGGTGGTTTTTGTGTCAAGATCAGTTCTTTCATCAAACGCTTGGAAATTTTTTAACATCAGAGGTTTTGAGTTTGGTAGGATTTGGTGAGTGGAAGAACTCAAGGGCCTAGTTGAAACGGAAGTGTTAATTCAAGTTTACTTTTGATGGTTCTGTAAGGTGTTTCATTGGTTTTGATGAGAGGTGTTTTTTATTGAAGATGGAACACCCCTTTTCGGCTAAGGAATCGGGCATAGGTTATTGGGCTCCGCCAAGGGGACAAACAGATAGCGTGGCACCCGAAGAATGTATTGCAAGGAGTTTGATTGTTGAGGATCCGACCAATAACTTTCCAGACCCAATGAGTTTCGATACATACGCAGGATGGTGCAATAGTCCATCATTTCTTACAGATCAGATGTTTGCTGCATATGGGCTGTCGCCATTTCAGTCGGTACCTTATGCTTCATTTGATCAATCAAATTTCGCTGTGCAAAGTTCTGCTGATTTTTCTGATGGCGGAGTGATGTCAAGGACTGTGGGGTCTTCCTATAATGGCGAAGAGAGGATGGTGTTTCAGGAAAAAGATGCACAATTTGTTCATCCTTCAGATTCAGTTAATGTTGATGAAGCTGTTGAGGAAAATAATATTGATTCTCTACCAAACAATAGGTCCACTATGGCTAATTCTATGGTTTCTCGGTCACTTGGGTGGTCACTTGATGAGAAGATGCTTAGGGCGTTATCCTTGTTTAAAGAGTCTTCTGGTGGGGGCATTTTGGCACAAATCTGGCTCCCCATAAAGCATGGAGATAAGTGTATGTTGAGCACTTATGATCAACCATACTTGCTTGATAAAGTGCTTACAGGGTATCGTGAAGTTTCAAGGAAGTTTACCTTCTCGACAGGAGGAAAACCAGAGTTTCCTCTGGGCCTTCCTGGTCGAGTATTTATATCTAAAGTTCCAGAGTGGACTTCAAATGTCAAGTTTTATAGTGACGCTGAGTACATACGTGTAAATCATGCTGTTAATCATGCAGTCCACAGTACCATTGCCTTGCCGGTCTTTGAACATCATGAGATGTCATGCTGTGCTGTGCTAGAACTTGTAACAATCAAAGAGAAGCCAAATTTTGATTCAGAGATAGAAGCAGTTTGTCATGCATTGAAGGTTAGTTTTTATTTTGGATGTTTTTCCTGTAGAAAAGGTCTTTTTTCTGTAGGTTTTTCGTGCTGGACACCCTTGTGTTTACTTTGCTCCCCATGAAAATATAATGAAGAAGGAAAAAGTTGTAGGATGGAAACAAGTAGATCTATGTCCTATCTTCTAAACACAAGCAATATGTGAATTGACTCACCTATTCTTCTTTTCATTCTTCAATTTTTTTCCTTCTGCGAAATTCCATTTTGAGTGTATGACAATTATTTTTTTCCATATCATCTCTGTCTCTCTCTAAATGATATTGTTTCAGTATTTGCTAAAATTTTATCTATATGCCAATTCTGAGTTGTAATATTTTTTCCTGATCACATTTAATTAATCAGTTCGGCACGATGAATAGAGGAAAGCGTATGTGAAGAAGTGAAACAGAATGGAGCTTTCATGTTGCACTTCTTCAAATTTACGATATATATCTGGTCCCTTTTTGTTTATCTTTTGCAAGGATTGCATCCTAATTAGTTGTGATTATCACTCAAAGACGATGTCCCATGTGTTATTCGTATATGAATTCAAACGTACAGTTTGAATAGTTTGTTGCATTGTTATGAAGTCTCTGTGAATTCTTCCAATTTGCAGGTTGTAAATTTGCGGTCCCCTGCACCCCCTCGACTTTTTCCTCAGGTAGACATTAGCGTCAGATGCATAATATTTTTTCTTTTCACTTATTTATTCCTTGCTTCCCCCTTAGTCTCCCCTGCTCCACCACTGAATGACACCTGGCACCTCACTACATAAACTCCCATAAAATATGAAGAAAGTAAAATGGATGGCAAAAGAAGAAGATAATTACATTGGTTACATCTGCAAAAGCTTTCTTTTACAGTCTCTGGAATTTTTCTAACATAATCTTATATTTTCCAGAACCTCTCAAGGAATCAAAGATCTGCTGTAGATGAAATAACTGATGTTTTACGAGTTGTGTGTCATGCGCATAGATTACCTCTAGCTTTGACATGGATTCCCTGCAGTTATTCTGAGGAAGCTGCTGATGAAACTATAAAAGTACGCATTAGAGAAGGTAATAAATGTTCAAATGGCAAATCCGTTCTTTGCATCGAGGATACATCATGTTATGTGAATGATAAAGAGATGCAAGGGTTTGTGCATGTGTGTGGAGAACATTATCTTGAGGGAGGTCAAGGTGTAGCTGGAAAAGCGCTTCAATCAAATCACCCCTTTTTCATATCTGATGTTAGGGCGTATGACATAACTGAGTATCCACTTGTCCACCATGCACGTAAATTTGGCCTAAATGCTGCCGTTGCAATCAGGCTGAGGAGTACCTACACTGGTGATGATGATTATATACTAGAGTTCTTTCTTCCCGTCAATATGAAAGGGAGTTCTGAGCAGCAACTCTTGTTAAACAACCTGTCGGGCACAATGCAGAGAATCTGCAAGAGTTTGAGAACAGTTTCATATGCAGAATTAACTGGGAGACCAGGTTTGAACATGGAAGTGGGGGCTGCCCAACGTTTCCCTCCTGTCTCTATTCCTGCGAGAGGCTCTCAAATGGATCCACCAGGAATGACTGTGGGTTCAATTGAAAAGATGTTTCTAAACTTATCGGAGTCGCATACAGATAAAGTTGAAGCCGATGCTTCCCAAGAACAGGTAGTATGCTTGATTACTCTTCTCATGCTTAAAGGAAATACTGTTTTCATGCTTGAGTTTATTTTTCTTTTTGCAAAATTGAAAGATCACACTTTTTATAGTTCTATGTAAATTTTATCAAATAGACAAATGAAGCCATTGAAGTTTTAACATAGAATCAACATTTTAGGGATGGGGAAGTAAATAATTTTAAGGCAATATGCTGCAATGATAAAATGATAGATCATTTAAGTTGAGTTATCATGGGTGATGCGGAGATTTCTTATTGTTTAAGTTGCTATCAAGTCTATTGTGATAGAGATGCCCTTAATTTCGTAAATTTCTAACGCAGAAATTTTCTTTTGGCCCTTCTT
This sequence comes from Euonymus europaeus, assembly GCA_963580455.1. NCBI lineage: Eukaryota > Viridiplantae > Streptophyta > Magnoliopsida > Celastrales > Celastraceae > Euonymus > Euonymus europaeus. The sequence continues at coordinate 5,348,597 of OY756957.1, read as the reverse complement.
TCAAGCTGCCATTTCATTTTCTATCCTCTTCTATCTTGAGGTGTAGGTTGTTGGTGTAGAAGATGGATTTATTATGGTAGTAAGGACATATAAGACATAATCTCATCCTTGATTCTATTAACTAAGGAAATGTGGCATATTAAATGGTATCTGTGCCAATGTTTTAAAAGGCGGGTTCGGGAATTGAGGCGCTCACCTTCTATGAGGCGAGGCGTAAGCCTCGAGGCGTAAGCCTCGGATTGAATCAAAAATTCAAGAGTCAAGATAAATCAATAAGTAATAATACTCACAAAGTTTCAAGTAAGAAACTAACAATAATCAACAAGTCTCATCATCAATTCATCAATGATCCATTATCAAATAATGTCAAAAGACATCAAAGCAAAAAGAGTTTAAAATAAACCAAAGCAAAAATAGTTCATAGTTTAGAAGTTTAATACAAACCAAAGAAAAATAAATCGAACCACACAAATAAATCAAAGAGTTCAATAGCCATCATCATCCTCATCCATGGAATACTCATCATCACTAGTTGGATCATCTAAGGAGTCATCCATAAATCGAATTGGTAGACCATCCAACTCATCTAAATCATCACTACTAGCTTCTTGAAATTCATCTTCTTCCTCCTCTTGAATGAGTAGCTCTTTTTCTTTATACTTTCCTAAATTAATAAGCATTGATATGATACATTAAAATTAGTAAGTAGTAAATTAGTAACATAAATATAAACTATATAGTATATATTTCACACTAACCTTTGCTCTTCTTGGCTCTTGAATCCATTTGAGTTGGATTTTTCTTTTTCCTTTTGCTTGTCCCACCACCGCCTCCACTTGCCCCACCTCTTCCACCGCCTCTAACATTACTAGATGCACCTCCACTTGCTCCACCTCCTCCTTCACCGCCTCCACCACCACTTCCTCCTTCCACTACTTGAGAATCACCAATAACATTATCCTCTCCTTGATTCAATGTAGAAGTTTCAATAGCATCTCCAACATCATTTGGATTAGGAGGATTAGCAACCCACTCATCATCCGAAGGTACATCATCAACTTCCAATGGATCTTCATTAACTTGAAGCTTTAAGTGTCGGTCTTTCAATTTTTTGTTATACAAAATATAGACCAAGTCATTCATCTTCTTCGTGGTTAATCGGTTCCTCTTTTTTGTGTGCACTTGATTGTATGCGCTCCAATTTCGTTCACATGCGGATGAAGAACAAGTGAGACCTAATACTTTAATTGCAAACCTTTGCAATTCTGGAACTTCATCTCCAAAGTTGATCCACCAATCAACTACAAAAAGAAAAATAAAAATTTAGCATAAAAATTTTAGTACTTGATTTAAATTCAATTAATTTGGAAACTTTTAAAGACATATTGTTACCTGGAGAACGCTTTCCCACTGACCTCTTAGCATTTTCATATGCAAAAAGTCCTTGTTGCTTTCGGAAAGTATCAATTTGTAGGTCAGCTGCAAGACAATCTCTTGAATTAGGAATGAACTTCTTCATTGAACTATACAATCCCGTCTTCACTTCTGCATCAAAAAGGAAGTTCTCTTGAAATTGAAACTCGGGATTCAAGAAATAAGCAGCAGCATGCAAAGGTCGGTGTAATTGGAACTCCCATTTTTCATCAATAATATCCCAAATCTCCTTGTAATCTGCTAGTTCTCCACCCAAGTTTTTTGCTATTTCTTCCTTTGCTTTATCCATCGCATTATAAATATAGCCCATAGCAGGTTTCTTCTCAGAATCAACAAGTCTCAACACTCCCACCAACGGCTCTGTTGTTTTCAGTGCATAACTCACACTAGGCCAAAAAGTATTATCTTTAAGAATTATTTTCCTCACCTCTTTGTCATCAGTTGTGTTTGCCCATCTACAACTCTCCCATTGTTGTGAAGTGAACATTGCTTCAAGAGGTTGTCTAAGCTCTACCATGCATCTCAAAGTCAGGACAGCTGTTGCAAATCTAGTAACAGCTGGTCGGATGATTTCCCTCTTTGTAAATTTCCTCATCAAAGCCAAAACCCAAGCATGATTATATATGAAATTGCTTACTTTTTTGGCCTTCAATAAAGCTCTCTTATGCTGCGTCAATTCTCCAATCTTTTCCAGCATCAAATCTAAACAATGTGCCGCACATGGAGTCCAATAAATGTGTTTTCTTTTCTCCATCAATTTATTTCCTGCTGCTTTGTAGTTACTTGCATTGTCTGTCACAATTTGAACTACTAACTCTTCCCCAACCTCCACAACAATGTCATCAAGCAACTTAAATATCAAATATGCATCCTTCACATGTTTAGAAGCATCAACAGATCTCAAGAACACTGTGTCATTAGGATTATTCACAAGAAAGTTGATTAAAGTCCTTCCCGATATGTCTGTCCAACCATCAGATAGTATTGAAACTCCCGTGTGTGCCCATGTCTTCTTAATATCATCAACTATTTTCTCAGAAGTGTTCAACTCCTCCTTTAGAATCCACGTTCTAAACTCATGCATGGTAGGAGGTTTAAGGCCTCGTCCATATGAACCAATCGATCGACACATGTTGATAAATGATGGACTTCTTGCCACATTGAAAGGAATCGCATTTTCAAAGAAGAACCTCCCAATATCCAAACAAACACGACTCCGAGCTTCTTTTGCGTTTGTTGTAGTCATGGTGGTTTTTGTCCTATCAACATCCTCATGATCATCAACAACATCAACATTGGCAATGTACCTATCCATAATGGCAAAGGTATCAAATAAAGTTCATAAGCATAAATGCATAAATCATAATGATGTCAAAAGCATTAAATAAATTTCATTAGCAAATTACCTATCCATAGGCCCCCGAACTCCTCGAGATGACACATGTGCACCACCACTAGGTCCAGTAACACTAGTGCTAATAGGATTAGAATTCATGCCTTCGAAATAAGAACCGGCCGAAAATCTCTCCTCAAACCTCTCTTGTGCCATATGCCTTAACGCGGTTCCTTTTTCTAAATATTGTTTCATCTCCTGCTTAACATCTTCAGGAACCTTCTGACACGGAGCTACATTTTTATGTGTGCATGCAAGGTGATCTTTTGCCCTTTTAACGCCTCCTTTAAGAACTTTGTTGCAAAAATTGCATTTTACATACACATATCCTTTCTTCTCCCCATTTCCAACTTCTACCTCCTCCGTATATTTCCAAGCAGGATCTCTTCTACTCCCTCCACTAACTTTCACCATATTCAGCCAACTAGATTACAAAAACATGAAATGAATTGACAAAAAAAGCCACAAACAGAAAATGAAATGAATTAACTCCAAATAAGCCACAAACAGAAAATTCCAGGCTTTCCAGCAAACCTGTACACTCAGATCGTCACTCTTGAACTTTGAGTTTTCCAAATAGCAAACAGGAAATTCCAGCAACTGGTCTGGTGCACAAATGCAAGAACTATTGGCTGATTTGGCTCCCCAGCTCCACTGTTCATGCAATCGCATACCAGCAGCAAGAAATGATAGAAAGAAAAAAAAAATTAGATTCATACTTTTAAAGGCAAAAAAATCTATCACTCTCTTGTAAAATGTACCTCCTAATAACTGCATTAAGCTGGAAAATCCGAGTGACACGGTAGAGAGTGAGACGGCACGTAGCAGAGAGTGAGACATCACACAGCAGCCAGCAGAGATACGAAGAAGAAGAAATGCAGGGTTTTGTTTCAACTGTTGGCCCAAAACGACGTCGTTTTGGGTCAACTCTTTTAAAAAAAATTAAACAAAACCCAAAACGACGTCGTTTTGGGTTTTGTTGTTTTTTCTTTAAAAAAATTTGAGTTTCTTCTCGCTTTCGTCTCCGTAACAGAGGCGCTTTCGCCTCTGTAACAGAGGCGGAAGCGTTACAGAGGCTTCCGCCTCTGCACACAGAGGCGGAAGCCTCTTGCGACACATGACGGGGCGGAAGCACTGAGGCTTCCGGCCACCGCTTCGCCTCGGGGCGCGCCTCAGGGCGTACGCCCCGATCGCCCTTTAAAACATTGATTCTATGCTCTGAAAATGCCAATTCAGTTTTACATAAAATGAATTTGGTAGATTTTGTTTGCTGTAATTGTCTGTGTCATTTTCCTATACTAATGTGCTCTTTGGTAGAGCGTAAGTTTTAATAGCGTATAAGCTGTCAATTTACTATTAGGAATATGTAAATTAGTTTAATAATGAAATAAAAACTATCGAATATGAGGCTTGTTGGAAAGAGCTTTATGCTTTGAGTTCGATTATGTAATTTTTTTTGAAATCTAACAAATATTTTGAGAGATAAAATGACAAATGTGTGAGAAAACGGGGGCAATAGGGGAAATTGAGTGAATGTTTTTGGTATGTAACTGATGTGATTGTTGATTGATGGAATTGAACTTATAAGCTGAGCGTATACGCTCACTCACACCCAACCAAACACATGCTAAGATTAGGAGGGCCCTACATTTGAATGACAAATATGACTCCATATTTGCTTGGTAATTTATAGTGAATTGATTGAATATAAGAGGCATTCTGACTTTCTTCTCGAAATGTATTCATTCCTGTTTTTTTAGAATAAAGGAAAAGAGTGTATCTGATCTCATGATGCCCATATGAAGTGGGGATTTTTTTTTGAAGCATAAGTGGGAAACCTTAGACTCTGCTTGGCAAGAGGGTTCGTGACTTCGCAAGGGTGGGGATGGGATGGTTTAGGAGGGTAGTACATATTTTAGTATTGAAACCCACCCTCCCCTCCCAACTTTCAGGAACTCTCAACTCCCCAACTCTCACAAGCCGTCCAGCCAAGCATAGCATTAATATCATATTAGATAATTGGCGAATTGGCGTGTCACTCTACAATACGAGAAAAACATAATCATGTAAAAATAGCTGTTAGGCCTAGGGAGTCAAACTGGAGAAAGATTTGGCAGTATTGAGTCATGTCGTTACACTAAATGGGCTATACATGGGGAAATATGAAAGGAAAAAAAAAACTATTTGGAATGTGAAACTGACCTTTTTTGCTTAAGCTGTACTGGTCATTCCTTACTTGCATCGTTGAATGCTGAGTGCTGACATTACATACATTCTATTGATTGGGCTTGATGGGGTAGCAATTTAGACTTGCTATTTTTATATTGCTTAAAAATCAATTTGCTTATAGTTTATTGGAGATTCTTCGTTTTGACCCCTGCTAAAAAGCATTCAAGTTTTCAAGATGAAATTCTTATTTTACAAACAATGTCATTTCCCACGTTTTGGATGCTGGAAAATAATTTTGTCGTAACTGCCATGTGTGCCATCAGACTTAAAATTTGAAAAATGCTCTTATTTATGTGTTCGTGTCAGTTTCTTGTTTGTAAAAGTTCTTTCCAGGCATGGAACTTCATTCCTTTCGGAGATCCCATTGCCTTGACCAAGAGGTCAAGAGATTATACCCTACCACCACCCCCAAATGCTTGCATATAAAAACTAATGATATGATCATTGTCTTAGTTGGCCTTCTCAATGGATGGTGATGACAAAGCGGACAAGATTAAAAATGGGAGGTTCCTAAGAAAGGAAATTATGCCGTTAAGATGTGACAATATATGACAGTTAATGCAACCAAACTGAACAAAGTCGACCATAACAAAATCTTTCACTGAACAAGTGTTGCAGAGTTACAAAACTTCTCAATTACTTCTGGTGTAGCACATATATAAGTGGAATATGACTCTTCTCATAAAAATATCCACATAGCCTCCATATTTTTTCTTTTCCTTTTACCTCCTTCGCCCTCAAGATGTTTTGTCTTTTAGCAAGAAATTAGATCTTGGATGTCACCAAATAAGAAACTGAAAGCTGAAAGATGACTTGATGTCTGTGAGCTCTCATCTGCTTCTGAGCAACTTGAAATTGACAGCATTATCTTGCATTTTTTATCTTAGTTTTTACCATGTGGCTGAGGGTTCCAACACCCCTTCCCCAAAGCTTCCCTAAAAAAGAAAAAAAGAGTGGAAAGCAAATTCCATTGAATAGGTTCTTAATCTTTGGATTGGAAGTTCAATCAGGTGAAGCATCATGGCATGACGTCGCGACAACAGTCTTTTTTGAAGCTTGAGTTATTTTAAAGATTGTGATGATGGCTTGATTAATGTTCTGAGGTAGTTAACACTACCTTTTCAACTTAAAAGAATAGACAAGTCAGTCTTTAAGAGACCACTAAATCCCTAACGTTCCCCACAAAGATCACATATATTGCATGTCTACATGGTGAAGGCATGGTGTTAACCAGGCCTGGGTGGAAAAAGATTGTGAAATGAAAAATCTGTCAATATATGGGAGTTATAGTCACGCTTCTCTGCATATGATTTTTTAGCTGAGCTGAATTTCATATTTCGGATCTTGAACTACTTTTTTGTGTGGAGCTATAATTTATTTATTTTTTGACATTTCTTGTAGGGAAGTAGTGGATCTATAAGACAGCCTGTGAAAAAGAGAAATACGGCAGAGAAACATGTGAGCTTAAGTGTTCTTCAGCCGTACTTTTCTGGGAGCCTTAAGGATGCAGCAAAAAGCATTGGTGGTGAGACTTCATGCGATGTTAAATATGTGGAGTCCATATTAAAATGAAATTATGTGTTTACACATCAATATATGAAAGGTTAAAGCTAATTTATCTTCGAGTAAATTTTGGAATATTCAAGATGCCTTTGTTTTTTGATAAATGATGGGGTACTTTTTTTTTTTTGTTTTGAGGGAGAAGGGAATCAAACCATACCCCTCGTGCAAGTGATTAGGAGCAGGCAACCACTAGGGCACAATAACTCATTTATTAGTCGAGTATTTAGTTAATTAAATAGTTTTAAGCACGAGTTACGTGTACATCTATTTGGTAGAAGTGCAATTAAAAAAAGTGTAGTGCAAATTTTCTGCTGGTAGCGCTATACTAATAATTTGTGGAGCAATTTATATTTAACAATATATAATTGCAAAGTCTGCTGTCAAGATTCTTTATGTAGCTAATTTTAATGTAAGAGCATTCTTTCTGCTAATCCATATTTGGAAATTTTCTTTTGTAGTTTGTCCGACGACTCTGAAAAGGATCTGCAGACAACATGGGATCTCCAGATGGCCATCCCGCAAAATAAACAAGGTGAATCATTCACTGAGGAAGATACAAACTGTACTCGACTCTGTTCAGGGGATGGAAGGAGGGCTCAAATATGATCCAACCAGAGGAGGTTTTGTTGCAGCAGGTTCCATTCTTCAAGAAGTCGATGCTCAAAAGAAAAGAAACATTCCAGACAAAAACCCACAAGATGCAGTGGCAATAGCTCCAGTATTCTGTCTTGAGGGTGAGAATTCAGTGGTCAAAATGGAGGCAGATGAGTGTTGTCTGGATCCATGTCATGAAGAACTAAAGCAATCTACTGTTTCTGTCGTTGATAGGAGTGAAGACTCCAATTCGGTTGTGATAGGAGCTGGAATATTTCGGTCAGGTAGTGTTGGCTTGACAAATGAGGTCATCCCCGAGAATGCAGCTTTCAGTTCCTATTTTCTAGATCAAGAGGGAAAATGGGGTCTGAATAATGATAGTACAAAAGTTGACAAGACTGACTGCCATTTTGTATCTAGGAGCTCAAGCTCCTTTGCTGCTATTGATGAAATAGATGCCAAAATGGAGAGTGATGACAGGAACCTCGAGGATAACCAACCCTCTGCTTCAAGCATGACATATTCATCAAATGGATCTGGTTCTTTGATGCATTCCAGTTCAACAAGCTCTCCTAGTTTTGAAGATGGAAAGGATTTGAAAGTCAAAACAAGCTGCGGCAACAGTGGATCTGCAATTACTGTAAAAGCTACCTATAAGGAAGACACAATTAGGTTCAAGTTTGACCCTTCTTTAGGCTGTTTCCAGCTATATAATGAAGTTGCGAAAAGGTTCCAATTGCAAAATGGGACGTTCCAGCTCAAGTATCTGGACGATGAGCAGGAATGGGTGATGTTGGTGAACGACTCTGATTTGCAAGAATGTCTTGATGTATTGGACTATCTTCGCACAAGCAGCGTGAAATTTCTTGTTCGTGATGTGCCTTGCACAATGGGTAGCTCTGGCAGTAGCAATTGCTTTTTGACAGGTCCTACGTAGCATGGGGGTGATGGTACTTTCGACATTGGGCCATCTCTGCGTCGTACCATTATGTTTCGTGATGTCTCGGGTTCTACTTCAAACAAGGTGATGTAATGCCACTGAACTGGAATGAGGTAATCAGAATTTCACAGGTTTTACTCCTTTAGGGATTATCAGAAATCCAAGCATGGACCAAAAACTGCTGTTCTTTGGCCGAGTCACTACTCCATACCTCAAAACCATGATGTATCATGTATTACCTTCAACATTCAGCCACTTCTCTTATACATATGGTTTTTGTGAGAAACGTAGGGGACAGAACAATGCAGATGCAAGAGGATATACGAGCCTACGACAAGCTCATACATCTCCGTGATAGATCTGTAAATGCTAGAAGCAGCAATATGGTGGTTTTAGTCGTAGCAGAGGTTTTTCTTCGTCTGTGACCAATGTATAAATTCTTCAGAGTACATATGCTGAAATTATGCAGCTGCCTTTGTCTCGAGATGTAATAATATCCCAATGCAACTCTCATCAATCTCATATTGTGTACCTCAATAGTTAATTTAATCTTAATTCTATTTACTAGATCATCTTCTACACTTTGAATTTGGATTTTTTTGGATTCAACAAGGTTGTAGGAAGAGCCAATGAGATTCATATGGAGGCTGCTGGGAATTAGGACAAAGCCAAGAAAGATCATCCACCATGTTCTAATTGGAGTTTCCCTGGAACCTAACAACAATTTAATTCATAAGTAACTTCAGAACTAAAACTGCATCAAGTAAAAAACCTGACGACCATTGTAGTAAGTATCATACGTAAATCCATGTCAAAATCATAGCTAAATGAATGACTAAACTAAAAGCCCAATGGTCTCTAGAGTAGACTAAACTAAAAGCCCAATGGTCTCTAGAAGTCCAATGAGTAATGGATTTAATTAAAAGACCAATAAGGCCCAAGCTAGAAACCCTTTGGCCCAAGACTATAACATCTTCTTCTGTTCTTCATCCTTCAGTCGTCAGTCGACATTCCCAAACCAGCCTAAGCAGCATCTTCACATTCAGCGTCATTCTCTTTACATATCTTTGTGATTTTTCGGTGCACCACGCACAATATGCAGCGTCTCATATCACGACTTGCTTCCACATCACTGATTACAAACTCAACTGCGAAGAACAGAGTCCAAACGCATCGAATCATTAGCTCCCGAGTGTTTTCTGCTAAATCAGGTGGCGGTGGTGGAGATGAGGGCAAAGATGAGTGGGAGAAAGCTTTTGGAGGGTCTGATGAGCTGGGTTGGGATACGGTGTCTTCTTGGTCCACTGGATTGACCAAGGAGCACTTTGATGGAGAGGCGGCTGGCCACAGGACTACCTCTTCCGCTGACGGAGGAGGTCTGGGTCTGGATGCGGCGCAGACTGCCATGGTTTCAACCATGCAAGAAATTGATGACAAGATAAGGGAATTAGAGGCAGAGAACAAGAAAGGAAAGGGGTTTGTTGATGGATGGGGGGAGAGGATGAGAGAGATGAGCGTGCTGTTGAAGCAGGTGAGGGAGCCAGGTGCTAGAGGGTCGTACCTCAAGGACTCTGAGAAGGCTGAGATGTATCGATTACACAAGGAGAATCCTGAGGTCTACACGATTGAGAGGCTTGCGAAGGACTATAGGATCATGAGGCAGAGGGTGCATGCCATTCTTTGGCTCAAGGAACTTGAGGAGGAAGAAGAGAAAAAGCTTGGTCGTCCCTTGGATGACTCTGTTGAGCTCCTCCTTGATACCTTCCCTGAGTATGACAGGCCAACTCCGACCCATTTGATATTTACTAGTTTCCAGAATATTATTTAATATTTATCCTCATTTGAACTTTTTTTTTTCTGTGATAGTTAGTGTGTGCATCTACTACATGAGGTTTGATCTTTGCTTACATGCTTTTGAGAATATCAGAATAAAGTCAGTGTGTGCTCAGATTAACTTGAAATATCAAAAATAAAATTATAGCTTTCTATTGCCCAAGTCTTGTCCAACATTGTCAATATCCCTTTGGTTTCCTTTAGTAAAACACAATACTTTTCCTTGCATACTTGGGAATTACCAACGATATTAAAAAAATTCTGGTCATATGTGGTAATATTGTTTGCTTGTAATAGCTGATTGTTCTCAAGGAGAATATGGCTGTTCTCGCATATTGTCCAATATAGACTTCATTGAATCCTTGGTAATAGCAGATTGTTCTCCTGAAGAACATAAACTTGTTACGCCTCACATTATATTATATTCTTTGCCTCTTGCAGATTTTTTAATTCACATGACCGTGAGTTTCATGTGGCTTCACTTCCTTACAAACCTGATTTCAAGGTTATGCCAGAGGGTTGGGATGGCACCACCAGAGATCTGGATGAAGTTCATTATGAGATATCCAAGAAGGAGGATGATATGCTTTATGAAGAATTCGTCCAAAGGATGAACTTCAATAAAAAGAAGGTAAAAGTTTTAGGCACCAGGAGCGCAATAGTTGTGCTATCTTTGTTTTACATGTTCTATTATCTGAAAATCATAGAAAAAGCTGATTGTTATCAGGTGAACTGGTGCAACCTAGAACAAATTATGTGGCTGAAGTTTGAATGATGTGGCACTTTAGATGTTCTAGTTGCCTAGGAATTATAGTAAATGGAGCTTGCACGGCAGTGTTTGTTACCTAGCATTTATAATTCATAGAACTTTATATGCCTACAACGGGATAGAGAATATGATATTGATTTGCTGAACTGTAAAAATGGAACATGCAATTAGCCAATTACCCAAAAAAATGCCTTACAGACTGACTTTCAACCATATAAATATATAATAATTCCTACTCTTCCCTTTTTATATTTTCTTTCTAATTGAGGTGGTCAATTGCCAATCTAGCAATTATGAAGCGGATTTTCTCTTTCCTTTTTTTGTGAAGCAGCAACGATGTAGGTTTATATTTTCCTATTTTCACCTTTGAGCTGCTTCAATCTCGTGGTTTACAGATGGCAGGAGAAGTAAAACGCCACAAATACAGCAGGCGTCGTTCTTCTGAAGGTTGGAACATAACAGTAGAGAAACTGGGTACGAAAGGGAAGCGTGGAAATGGGGGTGGCTGGAAGTTTGTAAGCCTTCCAGACGGTTCAAGCCGAGAGCTTAACGAAATGGAGAAAATGTATGTGAAACGAGAGACTCCTCGCCGCCGACGCAAGATTCTCCCTTGATATGCTACTCTTGAGTTAGATGTATCGACAACTAGACAGCCTCTGTGTCAAATTGTTGTAGTTCTCCAGGGTGCTAGTTTTCAGTATCTCATCGAGGGCGCTCTTATGAAGTCATTTTGTTGGCACATTTCTCATTTTTTTAATAAGCATTTGTATAATCTTCCCTTCAGTACTTGTCTATTATTATAACAGAGAGCTAGAGATTTTTCTCTCTGGGAAGAATGATTTTGATCTAAGCTTTAGGCATTAGGATGTTCGAACAAAAGGCTGAATTTTGCTGTATTTGGCTGATCAGGCTTGGTGCTATGTTTGGCTGATCAGGATTCAGAAATTTTTTTCTTTTGTTTCTCTTGCACCCGATGCCTCTCTGGCTGTTTTTCTCTCTGGCTTTCTTTAGACAACTTCTCATCCTTGGCTTTCTCTGCTTCAAGTCCTTTCCTCTTCTGTTCTTTCTTCAGTTTCCTTTTCTTCATCTGCAAAATCAGGGACTAATTATCAACTTTCTTTGTCGTTTTGGGCTGCTGAAATGTAGGAGGTATACTTTTGGACTTGAAATGTAAGAATTATGCTTTTGGACTTTCAATTTGTTCAGTTGAGAGTTGTCTGAGAATGTTTTAAGAGAATGTTTGACAGAGAATAAGCTGTATAAACGCTCGATCGAATAGATAAGTTTTGCTTGGCACATGAGTTGAGAGGGATGAGTTGAGAGGGGTTGAAACAAGTGAATCCTTTTTACACACTGTTTGGCGCGAACACTTTGAGGTATTCAGAGGGGTTTGCGAACTTCTCCTAACCTCTCTTTCTGAACCTTTGAAAATTAGAGATTCGTTTGTTCGTGAACTCTTTTACCCCTATTTGGCGCAAACATCTAGAGGTATTTAAAAAAGTTTGCGAATTCTTCTTAATTTCTTTTTTCGAACCCTTAGAAAATGAGATATTCATTATTGTTTTAATATGAAGTTACAAAAATATTCTCATAAAAAAAATTATGCATACATTTTTTAATCAATCCATCCAAACACATTTACGTACTAAGCAGGAGTTCACTTTCATAAATTCTTCTTAAATCAACCATTTTTAATCCCTCCCAACCCAATGAACTCAAATGTCAAACACGGCAAATAAAATGTTTTGCGTCTTTAAATGGAGCACCATAAGACATGTTGCGTTAGGTTTTCTATTAATTCTTCTTTTTATACTTCAAGGATGATTAGAGACAATGTTAATCAAAGTTTGTCACCTAATATTTTTCCGATAAGCCAAATAGATAGCACTAGGATTTTTCGGACAGGTATAATAAAAAAATTAAGAATGAAAGTGAAATTTAAAATATAAAAAGTTAAAAAGTTTAGAGGCATTTGGGCCGATTCAATGATTTTGGGCTTGGGTCTTAATTTTGTCCTCGTTTGTTTTCTTTGCTTGGCACAAGAACTGGAAAAAGATCCGAATCCAGGAACCATAGATACTGGCCATTTCATCGGGTTGCATAAAAAAAAAGAATCAGGGAGTTGTCAATGAATTCCTAGCACTTGAAACCCAAAATCAATTCGTAGCTTTGTTTTGTTCTTCCGGTGCTTGGAGAGAAAGGATCATACACAGAGCATGATCTTTTTGTACAGTAATAGCAACGAGTTCCCATGAACAACAGAAACGTAGGAGAAGATCAGCGCAAGAGCGAGACAAGTCTGGATTCAAGGTTCAACCAAACACTCAAGAATGTTCAAGGGTATGTAAATTCCGATTCCTAGCAATTCTTGTTTCTCTTCAATTTCTCCCCGGATGCGCTTTGCATTATTACAGTGCTTCCTTAGATTTGGGGAAATGACTCAGATCTCTGAAATCGGACTTAGTTTTTCAGAATCTCACCTTAGTTTGGGAAGTGATTCCATGTTTATGTCGTTTAGTTACAATTCCAATATCTGGAAATTATATATATTTTTTATTTCTTAGTGGTAAATTTTTGTGATTTTTACTTGGATTCGCTAACCCACTATGTGAAAAGTTTGTGATCCCATTCGACCATCAAAGTTCATGTGAATGTCAATTCATCAGTAGTTTGAAAGCTCCTGCCAGACATAAATCGTGTTCCTTTATCTTGTTCTCTTCCTAATTGCATCATGCACAATTTTATGAGGAACGATGCTATTTGTTTGTGTGACCTGTGTGAATGTCAATTTTATAATGTTTTGAGTTATTTGGGTGGATCTCCTGACTAATCAATGGCTAGTTCGGTATATATCACATATCTTCTTTGTTGTTGAACACGTGTGTCACCCATTTACCATCTGCTGATCATGCAACTGCATCAGTTAAATTGGCTTTTATTTTTTGCAATCAAGGCTGCTTAAAGGGCGCAGTATTCCTGGTAAAGTGTTGCTGACCAGGAGATCAGATCCGCCGGATGACTTGGCTGTGCAAGAACAGTCACCTAAATATGAAAGGAGTTTCTCAGAAAATGATGCTGGCACAAGTGATAGGATTGACAAGTCAGGGGAGGTAGGTCAAATATAGCATTTCCATTTTGCTTATTTTTTTAAGATGACATTTTATGCCTCAATTTTTATGAGGAACGGTGAAATTGTTACTTGAAACATAGGTAGAAGTCCACAATCCAAATGAACATTCCACCGGTAATAATTTGAGATCCTCAACTTCCCACATTGACAAAGTAGCCAAAGAAGTGCAGAAATCCGCTATTGGTGCCAGAGCTACGGATTCTGCAAGAGTTATCAAGTTCACAAAGGAGCTCTCTGGGACAACAGTTATATTAGGTATTATTTTGTTTTGGGTGGAGCAATAGTAGGTATTATAAAATATGTAGCTACATTTTAGTGTGGATTTGCTGTTTGCATATGGCGATGCTATAGCTGAGAGTGGAGATAACCCAATATCGTGTTCTAAGCCATTCAATTTTCTCCTGGGATGTTCTTTTTTTTACGCATGTTAAAATATGTTATGTGCTTAGGTCTAATGAGTCTAGTTTCCCCGTCTTTTAAAAAAATATTTTCTTCAGTACCATATTCATATTACAGCACAATAATTATGTTCATTACCTGTAAGCATCCTCTTTGTTTTTCCAACTGAGTGAGATTGATGAGAAGATATTAGTTATTCACTAGCTGAAACCTGCAAAAAAATGCCATCCTTATCATGCTCGTTGAAAACTGTCTCTCCGATATGCTCAGCGAGAATTAATCACTAGAATCATTCTTAAGGGAATACTTGAACAGTAAAGTATTGTTTTTAAGGCGAGAGAAATGGGGTGCGACTTGAATTGAACAAGCTGACAACTGGTGAACACAGAGTTTAGTTGTGCACGCGTTTATTTTTTTAACCTCTTCAACCTGCATTATCAAATGTGATAATACTAATAGCTGCCAGCAGTTATACTTATACGCTCATTCCTTTGGATGTCAAAGTGGTTGAAATTTTGAATCCTTCCAAATGTGAAAAACAATTAATAATAAAATCAATATTTTTCATATAAAAAAAAGTTATTCTTATTTGTTTGCAAATAGAAGAACAGAAAACTCAGTCAAGTGAATATTGGAGTTATGGTTGGAGTTCAATTCGTTATATGATTCAACTTGATCAGTAATCTCTATTCAAAAGTTGGAAATCTAAATGGAGAATCAAGAATAAGGATGAAATGAGCTGATTGATTGGCATTTGATGTTGGGCTATCTAATTCAGTGTATGGGTGGTAGATGGACAAGAGGAAGCCGAGATAAGAATATGGACAAGCCTTAGTTGATATATCAAACCTTAGCTATTTTAGTTATTGGAATTCATTGAATACATCATGTTAGTCTTATTAGGTTTTCCTGTGTGTCTTATTACAAATGACTCAGTATATTATGAAGGAGTTCCCATTGTTTTCTATGTTTCCAGATGATACAGTCTTACTCTTTCATTTGAAAAGAGAATATTTATGTTGCGTATGGCAATAAGTTCAGTTCATGTTCGAAGATTGTGAGTCAGTGAACAAATAACTCAGGATAATACATAGTACAATTGTGATACTCCATTGGATTGAGAATTGAACATATACAATGACAGCAACATTTGATGATGTTTTTTGTAATTTTAAGGTCTTATGGCACAATAATAGAACAGTAGAATAAAGAAAAATGCTGTCCTTGTTGAAGGCACTGCAGTGACACAATGGTATAAAAGCACCCTTGACTGTTTTACTAATGGAAAAACAACAGAAATAAAAATTTAGATACTGAGGATTTGGCTGATGGTTTTATTGATGGCAAAACAACAAAAATTCAATTCCTAGAAACAGCGTCTTCACATATTATGTAAGGGTAAATTCTGCATACATCCTGTATGTTCCGATCACGCCCATTGTATGGTCTTGTGCGTGTGAGTTGTTTACACTTTTTTATAGAGGTCCAAATGTCATGCTGGTAGAACATATGGCTATATCCCATTAGTGAAAGAATTCCATAGTAATTTTTTTTTTGAAGAAAAAGTTGTGATGGTATAATGTTTAAAAATTCAATAAACATCTATAAACTTGCAATAGATTTTCCTTTTTGCGTTTTTGGAAATACTGATTATATACATCTAAACAAGTTTAGACTAGTGTTTGTTGGGGAAATGCCCTACTTAGTTGAAATAGTAATGAAGAGGAGTATTGATCACAAATGGTTCAATTTAAAGGGGTCCAGCTCTTGAATTTTGCATGCATATGGGCACTCTTAAGATTCCATTGCATGTCTCAGGGTTGAAAACTTTCTTGTTTTTGCAACTTAAGTTTTTGAATTACCAATAAGTTAATAAATTGAATGACAGTTGTCTGATATTGTGTTTTAGTTTGCGTTAGGAAGAAAAAAAGATTACCTTTTATTTAATGAATACTAAATTATTACTACTCAACTGTTATTTATACTTATGTGTTCTATAGTCATCACTAAATCACTACTTTGATTTAAGAAATCATGTTAGTAGTTTAAATTGCTATTGCTGTCTGCTGGTGTTATTACTTGCATAATTTTTTTTTTAATTGAGGCATGAATATATTCTTTGAGTTAGTTTCAGTTTCTATGGATTCATAGAGTTTTCTGAGTTATAATGTACTTATTTTTCTTTTTAAAATAATTATAATATGTTACAGAGAGATTACGTGAGCTTTCTTGGAGTGGTGTACCACCATATATGCGGCCAATGGTATGGAGGCTTCTCTTGGTAAGTGCAGCTTTTTGATCATATCAAATTACGGACTGTTTTATTTACCAGCCTAAACTCACCCGTTATATTCATTCGCTTGAAGAATTGTAGATTACTATCTTCTGGTTCGATATGTTTCTATGCTTCATTTTCGATTACAGCTTCATTCAACTTATTGCAGTGACTGTACAATGAGTGATAGATGCCACATAATCTCTGAAACTCTGTAGTTGAATGATGTAGAAGCTGCTCATGCTCTTATTGTAATGTTCCCAATGCATAATATTGGCCTCCCACCTGTCCCACGAGTTGGAAGCTTGATATATATGATATTTTTTCTTAAATTTATGGCATGCTTTTTTCTACCTTTTGATTTGATGATTTTCTTGTTCCACTGCTCGGTATCATATGTAATGAAAGGTTTCATTTTGTAGCACTTAGTGGAAGGAGTATCATATCTGGTGATGTGGCTTATTTTTATACTAGATTTTTTAAATATAAATTTATCGCTTGTTTGAAATTTAAATATTAGCTGACGACAGGGATATGCACCACCTAATTCAGATCGAAGGGAGGGAGTGCTCAGAAGGAAACGTGTAGAGTATCTTGATTGTGTTGCACAGTTTTATGATATTCCAGATACTGAACGTTCGGATGATGAGATCAACATGCTTCGTCAGGTAATTGTAATACTGGTTAGATGCGCTGATACCCATGGGCATCTTTATTAGTTCTCGACCTGGGCTTCTTTATTAGTGCTTGACTTGGGCTGCCTTAATATTGACGAAGTCTTTGCCATCATTGCTAGATTGCTGTTGATTGCCCAAGAACTGTGCCTGATGTACCTTTCTTTCAGCAAGCTCAAGTTCAGAAATCTTTGGAGCGCATTCTTTATACATGGTGAGATGCTATTCCCTGCTTTGATTTTTTTTCTTCCAAATTTCGACTTGTGGATTCATGTTATGATTAATTATTTTTTAAACTGATATAAAAGGAAGATAATTGACTGGCTGGTGGAGATGTATCTGTTTGATAAATACTTACATGGTTTTATCATTTATGGATGCTCTATTTTTGTCTGTCCCTTACTACTGAAAATGTGCTGCACATCCAAACGAGCACGACACTCACTGTATCTCTGGCGGATATAGATAGCACTCTTGCATCTGTTATGTAGCCCAATGGAAAGGGTATGGGATATCTGGACCAGCCATGGATTCACAGATCTTGGGTTGGAATCTCACATGGTGCATCTTGGATTTAAAATGATTATAGTGGTTTTCAGGTGATAATGTGATATCAGCATCCAACTATCAGGGTTTTACTTTGCAGGTGGGTCCAATATGGCCCTACCTCAGGGACATTCCACTTTGTTATATATCTAATAAGAAACTGAACTGTTTTTATGTTATGGATCTGTTGAAGGAGCAGACTCTAATCAAAGTATGAAATATCTGCTATGCTAGTGATCCAAAAGTTGGAACTTCTGCAGAGTTTTAAGAATTTTTCTCAGTTATAGTCCTTCTATCTGTGATATCTTAGCTAGTAGTAATTTAGGGGTCTATAATCAGCATCTTGGATGCCCACGATAGCAGGGTTTATCCAATTCTTGAGGTTCTGAGTGGCTGATGTTAAACCCCCTGTATTCTAGTTGTGCAAGCCCTTAAGGATCACGCTTATCCAAAAAAAGAGAGTCCGTAGGATCACCAAGCTATCTCTTTGCTTAAAATGTTTTTGATGGTTTCATCCCTGATATTCTAGTATAATTGGTGCATGGTCCTTGGAGTTTATCTTCTTCTAAATTAATATCTGGTGTAGTGAGATTTCCACAGGATATGAGAAATAAGAAACTTTATAGGGCTTGTTTTGCGTTACAGGGAGGGACATTGTGACGAAAGTTTCATAATATGTGCTGGAAAAATGAGATCAAGGTCTTTAAAGTTGAAAGTGAATCTAATTTATGAACTTGGCTGACATCTCGATTTAAAGTCACCGAAGAGAAATGGGTTGTGGATGGTGCCTAGATTCCTTTTAAGAAGTGGGCTGCTGTGCTTATATAGACCAGCATGGTAATACCATTTTGAAGTGTTTTTAGCAGGGAAAAAAAAGTGTGGCCTAGCATGCCACAGTGGATGAGGCCATGTGTAAGTTTCAGGATGAGTCGTGAAAGATACTACTAGAGCTGGGAGCTATTAAGTACACAATCAGACTGGATGATCCATGCAGAAGCTAGAAAGTGTATGACATGAGAAAAGATGTGTAAAGTGCCTTCTGGGATATCACATTAGAAATGAGGGAAGAGTTAGTTGGCTATGTATCGACATGCATTGTACTGATCTTGTGAGATTGCTTTTAGGGTTTGAATACCCAATTGGCCGAACAGACAATAGTTTGCAAGTTCTTGGTGGGTTCCGATTGACAGAACAATGTCATTAATATTCGACACAGTTTGTGAAACCTACTACTGTCAAAAGTTATTATCTTATCTCTCTCTTCTAGAGTTATTCTTCTTTTACTTTTTACTTTCTTTGATTGTTCAAGGGGGGATGGGGACTTGAACCCGTTTCCTTAGGCAGAGTGGTGTGGAGCTTTTCAAGTTGAAGTAGTCGTGCTCCTCAGTCCGTGCTACTTGGTTATTATACAAATCTATGTTGGATGGTTCATCAACGTTTTACCATTATGTTTTCTGCTGGTTGGCAGGCATTTTTGTTACCGAATGATTTTCTGTTGCCAAGTTTATCATTAACTGCTGGTTACACTGTGCAGTGTGCACGTATGCCTGTTATGATTTACTCATGCCACATGAGCTACTTTCAGTTTTCTTCGTAATGGGTATTTTCTAATGACATTTCTTGTTTCTTTATATTCTTTCAGGGCCATTCGGCATCCTGCTAGTGGATATGTTCAGGGGATAAATGATCTTGCTACACCCTTTCTGATTGTTTTCTTGTCAGAATACTTGGAAGGGGGCATAGATAAGTGGTCAATCTCTGATCTCTCCCCAGAAAAAATATCTAACATGGAGGCTGATTGTTATTGTTGTCTATCAAAGCTACTTGATGGGATGCAAGACCATTATACATTTGCTCAACCAGGAATACAGAGGCTTGTGTTTAAGCTGAAGGAATTGGTTAGACGGATTGATGGTAAACACTGTCAGGCCTAAGGTTCTCTTATCTATTATTAGCATCTTTCTTTTTGACTGAACTGCTTTGGTAAGGTCTGCATACATCTTGCTTGGTTAAGTTGAAGGCATGATGTACGTAGACTTACCCTCGCATAATTTATGGAGAAACTATTTTAAGAAATTGAACATGTAATTTGTAGGTTCCACCTTTACAACTCTACCACTGCACATGCCTGCTTGTATATTCCTCTCAATTGATGATCAGAGGTTATAGAAATTGCACTCTGACATAGTCAAGTTGAAAGAGTTAATGGATTAAAGTATTATAGGGGATAAACAACAATAAATGGCTTGCTTATTGTTGTGATAGTTGCAATGTCAGAGTTGGGAAATTACGAAGAATAAGTGTCTGGTTGGTGAGAAACTTAAAGCTGCTCGGTGGATAATGCTTTCTCTATGAAGATAATGATTATGGATAATCAATCTTTTCTGTTATTATGTATAAAGAAATTATTCTTATTTGTGCTACCTTTATTCTTATACAATGTCAAAGAAGCAACACCCATAAATTAACTTGTGTGGTACTTTTTATCTTAGAATATACTGAATAATTTTTGCTACCTATATTCTTATCCAATGTCGAAGCAGCAACAAACATAAATTGACATGTGGTACTTTTTTGTGTAACTTTTTTATCTTCAAGTGTAGAGAATGGAATTAAACACGGGCCACTACTTATAAAGGCAAAAGTTTTGTTTTGGGGTCATGTAGTGGTTTGCTGAATCAAGGATGATTTTGGTCTTATGAAATACTGAATCAAAAATGTTATATGGATTCAATTTGGTGTGATTGCTCTGAAAGTTATTGGTGGGTTTCTGATAGAATTACACATCATGTAAGAACAATTACCTTGATTCGCATTCATAGTCTTTTAGACACTTACATTTGTAATTGCTGTGCTATGTTAATACATATTATCTTTTGCAATTGGACCAGAACCTGTTTCGAGACACATGGAGGAGCAAGGGCTTGAATTTCTTCAGTTTGCATTTCGCTGGTTTAACTGTCTTCTAATACGCGAGGTTTGTTCCGTCAATCCTTTTTCCCGTAGTAGAGTTTGTTTTCTTCATTTTTTTGTAACATTTCCTGTCAACAAAGTAGTTCTTATGCTCAAAGTAGGCATTTCTTCTGCCTTTTTATCACTTGATTGACCAGCTTATGAAATATATAATTTTCTCCTTCAGATTCCTTTTCATCTTGTTACTCGCCTGTGGGACACGTATCTCGCCGAAGGGGATGCATTGCCAGATTTCCTTGTGTACATATTTGCCAGTTTTCTCTTAACGGTGAGTGAACACATTATGATCTTGTCTGTTTAACAATAAAATGTGTTATTGATGCGTCAACGTGATGTATCTGTCATAAATTGCAAAATGGAAAAAAATTCTCAATGATGATGTTTGTTGATGATGAGACAACTGAAAAGATGTATCATGCATGTATTACCATCTTAGAGTCCATGCTACTAAGAAAATATAAGATTTTCATTTACATACAATTCTATGATGGTTTCTAGCCCTTGAGCAGCAACCCCCGCCTCCCTCTCTTTTCCCGGTGCAGAGACAACCTCAAGAAATGAAAGAGAGGGCTTACTTATTCAATGTGGTGTGAGATTCTGCCCAGCTATCCTGAAGATAGACATTCAAAAGATGGTTCCCGTATTTAAAAGATGCTCCGAACATTCCCCACCTACCCCTCCACACCCACATAATTCTCATAGAGTGATCAATTCTTCAGTCAGATGGTTCTCTCAAATGTTAAAAGAACAAGTACCTAAAAGAAAATCTGTGCCTTTGTTGTTTCATATTTCAGTGGTCAGATAAGCTTCAGAAGCTTGATTTCCAAGAGCTGGTGATGTTTCTCCAGCACCTTCCAACTCAAAACTGGACGCATCAAGAACTTGAGATGGTTCTTTCACGAGCATTCATGTGGCATAGTATGTTCAATAGCTCTCCCAGCCACCTTGCTAGCTAAGGAAGAATACACATTTGCGGTATATATTAACCTCCATTCTGGTATCCCTTTATCAAATTTTCTTCCTTTCTCACCTTTAATTATATGATATGTTGTTTGGCTCCTTGAAGTGACATACTGATGGGCGTATGTTGGAGTTGATGAATTTTTTTCCTTGTAATGTGGCTTGTTTTTGTATTTTCAAGATATTTGCTTGTACATTTAATGTTAAGCAGATGAAGAAAAAGAATCATTCTTGTAAAACAGATTGATTTTCAGCTATTGATCTGAGAAAGAGTAACCGATGTTCTATATTGTTGATATATTTAGCAGGAACAAACTACCCATCTCTTGTGTGATTCTATGCCATTCAAGAACTTGGTCCAACCCTATTTTCCAGATGCTTGAAGACAGGAGGTTTTGATAGGATCTGAAATGTGTATGTGGTTATGAACTGCTCTGGAATGGTGCTTTTGTGGGATTCAGTATGGAATCAGCCTCTTTTCTTTTACTCGTCACATTCCCTCAAAAACAAAATTCTTTTCAATTTAGGCTTACCCCAGAAGAACTTATCTTGCAATGCCCTCGTGTTGGTTTCCAATTAGCAATACTCTTGTGGCCACATGCTTAGTTTTGTCTCAAACTTTCCTGTCGTTAAGTTTTTTTTTTTGTCCACACAAGCCAGATTACTCGAGTTTGGGCCGATGTCGGCTGTTTAAACGGTAAACTTATTTGGTATCGTTATTGATTACGAAAAAAAATAGTGCTAGTTTCCAACTAACGTTAGCATCCAGTATTTATAAAAACCACTGGACTTTTGGGCAGACAAACAATTGGGTGCAAACTTAGTTCTAGTTCAACACCAATGTGTTGCTAGTTCAACATCACCAATGTGTTGCTAGTTCAACATCAATGTGTCGCTGCTAGTTTTCATTACAATGCCATTTCTTTCATCAAACAAAGCACGAGACATTCCAGATACCTTCTCCCAACTCTAGGCATTTGTTTCTAAATCAATAAAGGATTTCTCTTCTGAGGATGAAATAAACATCTTGTGCACACTTTAGTGTCCTATGTAACTTTTTGTGCTTTGTAGACCTCTCTATACAAGCAGAGTTTTGGAATTTAATCACATCATTATATGACCATTTTAGCTAAGCATATTAGAAAAGTTGAATACCCTAAACAAAATCAAAAACACGCATTGGGTAGCAAATTATATTTAGCTTAGTCCCCTAATTCTTATAGCAGTTCAACACAGTAATTTCCTTGTTGAGTATTGACCGCGAGGTTCAAATGCAATCAGACCCGATAGGGTCGCTACATTTAGTTTCACTAATACATACAAAATTTGTCTAATAGCAACATGACTATTGACTCAAATCTCTTCCCTTTATCAGTCACTAGAAGTTGGTCTACTTACTAGCTGCCCCCAAAAGGGAATCCATGCCATGAACTGTATTTTCCGCTGCTCGAAACTTCTGCAGCTCTGGTGAAACTTGCATTGGGTTTAAATTAAACTTTGGCAGCACTTGTATACGTGTCCATTATAAATCGAGCACCGTTCAACGTCTCAAACGTCTCAAACCACCGGAAAATTCAAACAACATTGGACTTCTTCATTGTTGCCTGGAAATGACAAGGTACCCAAGTCAGGCAATGAGCAAAACAAGTGTGGGAAAACATTGCTCTAATCATAAATTTCAATGCATTTGAATAGAAACATGCATATTATAGTTTATGCATTAAGTGTTGATAAACAAATATGAAAAATACCCAGGAAGTCAAACCAGAATGTTGTTTAACAAAAAGAGCTCCCGACTATATTCACTATTTCCTATAGAAGTCACCATCAAGCATTATGCAGGACACTAAACCCCTTTTTTTAAAAAATGGAAAATGTAGGAGGACTAAACAGAGGGGCAAGGTAGGAAAGTAGGAAACCCCTCGCCAATCGTTAAAATTGCTTTCTTGCTAATTAGTTCCTAAGAACAGCCTCTACATGATGTGGGTGTGACTGCCTGCCTATATCTTACCCTTCCCCAACCGTGCCTTTACTGCACTATTGTACCAGGGACTTGTTTCCTTACATATCTGTATTAGACTACAAGCTCTAATTGACATATGTAATTACACAAACAAACAAAAAAATACACGAAAAAACACCAAAGAAGTATAACATCTGATAAAACTTCCAAGAAAAGCAACATTGTATTAAAACAGCTTCCTTACATATTTCCTTTCAACTTCTTCGAGGAATTTCTCTGGCTCTTCCAAATGTTCATCACAGTCTTTCTTTACCATTGTTGCAAGATTTTCTTTTCCTGCCTTCTTAAGGCCCCTAATCAAAATTGCGAATGTTAATTTATCGGGCACACAACCAGATGTTTTCATCGCGCCATATGTCTCTACTGCATTCTCTATCATACCAAGATTTATATATGCTCCAATCATCTCAGTGTATGCTCTGGTGTCGGGTTTCAAGCCTTCTTTCTCTAGTTCAGAAAAGACTTCTTCAGCCAATTCAATCAATTTGTTCTTTCCCAACATTTGGATCATGTTACAGTACAAAGATTGATCGGGTTCATACCATACTTCCTTCCGCACGTATTCAAAAACCTATAGCCTGATTGCATGTCAGAAAAAATACATAATCGAAAGGAGACAAATCATTATATAAAAAAGAAACAAGTAAACATACAATGAACAACAGGAATTCCAAGATTTGGACATTGTAGTTTGGCTTGAAAGAAAAAAAAAAGGCTCACCTCCCCCATCAAGAGTTTTTTGAAACGCTTCAGAAACGACAGTTTAAAGCTATTCCCAAATACAAGCAAAACTTATCAAACTGACGGGAAAATTTTGAATAACTGGCCAGAGGTAACTGTCAAAGACTGATGACCTCCAAATTCCAATCATTTTCAGCAAATATTCACAAACCCAGAAAGTAACCACAAAAGAGACACATTTTACTGTAAGCAAAATGGGAAAGATTTCCAACAAAAGCAGAATAACTGCACACCTTGAGAGCCAAGTCCACTTCATCCTGTCTCTTCAACTCGGCCAAAGTGTCCAATAAGTCACCTTTCAATAGCCTGGAGATTCTTCTATTGAAAACCTCCTCCAATTTGTGAGTTGATCTGGCCAACTTCAGGGAGTGGACTGCTTGTATGGTCTCTGTCGTCAACAACCTCGATCTCCACAAAGGCTTTCTGGGACCCGCCCGACGAAGCCCGCAGCAGATTTGTAAAGTCCTTGTCTTTGTGGTTCTGGCATATGGTGCGATAGAAGACGGTGGTGAGTACCGGATCATGTGCAGGTTCCTGTGAAAACCCGGTTGAGAGACGGGTAATTTGACACCACCCATGACCGTATTCATCTCCGAGTAATCTCTCTGTCGATGGATTGGATTTTCCACCGTTGAGAAGTTGCTCAATCGTTCAGTAAAATAGTTAATAAGACTACTTATAGGGGTAAATTAGTAACTTCGTATACAACAAAAACACTCACGTGCGCACGTGCCTCAATATTTCTTCCTTTGTTTGTCTCAGCCTCTCCGGAACAAAAGCGGTCGTCGGTTCACAAGGAGAGAGAGAGAGAGGAGATGGGCGGAATAGCCTCGAAGCGAGTTAAGGCCAGACTCGGTAAATCGCCCGACTTCGACTCAGCCTGCGACTCGGCGTACACTCACTGTCTCTCCCTAACTCAGCACGCCTTCCATGGAGTCTTCCCCTACCAGCTCCCAACCGCTGCCACCCATATCCACCATACAGTCTCCACCACCCAATTCCCACTCATCAACAGGTGGGTCCCGTCTCCCCCAAATCGGTACCAGATCGACATGGCCCTCCGAGTCATAACTAGCCATCAACAGTCCAGAGAGAGACGGTACGAATTGGGTCTGGAGAAGGACCCGGAGCTCTTGGGGCAGTCCCAGTTCAAGGACTGGGCAGTGGAGCTGTTTGGGGAAGCCGTAGTGAGCAGTGCAGGAAAAGCGGTTTTGACGAGGGTACCGATGGGAGTTGCTGGGATTACCGGAATCGGAGCCGCGACTAGGTCGGGGCGTGAGGTGGTAGGCACCGCGATTGGGGTCTACGTTCTGGGTGTCGCGGCATGGATTTATATTGGGTTTTCTGGTTAGGAGGCAATCTTTTCCATATAAATTGCAGATTTTGATTGCAATTGTACACCTTACAAGGTATTAGTCTGACTGTGAATAATGCTTATAGTGTCAATTATGTATGAATGCTTCTGCTAATTCTGTGTTTTCTGTAGTAGATTTTCTCTTGGCTTTCATGCTGTAGAACATAAGCAGCAGATATTCAGCTGGCGATTGGGTCACTGACGATTGGCAATATTAATATTAAGGGTGGATTTGTTTGAATTTATATTTCACAATTTTAAGCTGTGAAAAATATTGTATTTAAAGTTATAACAAATATTTTTATATGTTATGTTTAAAAATATAAAAAATGTTAGTATAAAAAATTATAGGGTTAACAGTTTTAAACAGTATAAAATATTGTAAAATGTTTGGTTTATTTTTTCGTTAAGTTAATTTTCTAGATAAAATGAAAAATATATATATAGTTCAATAAAAAGTAATGGAGAATTTTTAAGATACAAGAAGTAATTATGTAATGTGATTATAAAATATTATATGCATCACAGCTTTTAAGTTGTGAAAATTTATGAAATGACAACATTTTATTTTATATAGTTTTAAGCTGTTAATAAAATGTGACGTTTGATTGACACATCATTTTATGTGAATCTCACAATTTTAAATTATGCGAGATGTGAAACAAACGGCGCCTAAATTTCCTTAAATTTATGTCAGTTTACCAGATTTTCTAGCTTTCGAAAATCAAATTTAGAGGAGTTAAACGGCTCAGAGAAGTTGTCTAATGCCACAACATCCAAGACAAGATGAAAAAGGGTATGGACCATTTCTCCAGCTCAAAGCACTTCAAGAAAATAATAGTAGAGCAATTCCAATTCATGATATAAATGAAGATGTATATGATTTAATTGTGATTTGTCATTTTACATGTTCATATTCTTGTATACCTATGCAATTTTAATGCAGGTTCTATATGGGGATGTAGGCTTAGTTTGATAGAGAGATTGACTCAGAGATTATATATGAGTTGTTAAAATAAGTTGGTGTATAAGCTGTCAAAATAAGTTACTTTAAGTTGTGTACGTGTTTAGTAGTATTAATTTGTCCATAGAGTAAAAGCTGTCAAATTGTCAATAAGGGTATTAGTGTATTAAAATTGTATTTCATAAAAATATTACTGAATAATAGTCTATTTACAATTAATCATTTAAAATTATTAATAATTATATTTGATAATCTATAAAGAGTGTTCAAATTTTTGAATTGCATTTTTTATATATTTAATATTATAAAATTTTTATTTTTTAAAAAATGAATATTAATATATATGACATAGGCTATCAATTGATTAATAATTAAACTAATTGATTCATCGACATTTAAATGTATTAATTATTAATTAAACATGACACTTTCTCTATTCACTTTCTTCATCCTATAACTCCACTAACAATATCTCCATTATTATGGGCGGAAAAAAGTGAAGAATCGATGGACCAAGCAAACCAAATATGTTAGAACCACAGATGATTGAAGACATGCATACAAGAAAATCATATTGAAAGAAGAAGAATATCGCAGATCAATAGAAAATTGAAATCGAAGAAGCTTTGTTGCAGATCAAAAAAGAAGAACAAAAACCAGATCGACAAAGAAGAAGATCGCAGAGATATCTTTCATGAAGAAGGTCGCAGATCTAAGAAGAACACAAACCAGATCTAAGAAGAAGAGGACAAAAAGAAACTCATAACCATACCTTTGAGAAAAGACGAGAAGCGTAGCAGAGGCGAGAGAGGAGAGGGGCAATGAAGGTTATTTGGTTGGGGCGAAAGAAAATAATCTCCCTCATTGGGCGATGGAATAAACGGTAGTTGCAGCTAGCTTTTATGACATCTCCAAAATGGTGTTTGGTGATGTTAGCGGATATAGGCTTCTCATGCCAGCATAATACTCTAACAATCTCTGTACCAAACGCAGCCGTAAAATATATTCGCAGCCATTATAACTACTATAATAACTATCATGCTGCTGGTCATGTGATTTTTGTGACGGTTTCTTGTTATTCTCGGCGGGATGCATCTTTTGGGGAAGCTATGTCGTTAAGGCTTGGAATGGTTCAATGTCTGGAGCTTCGGCTGAATGATATCCAATTTGAAGGTGATGCTTTAATTGTTGTTAAAGCTGTTCTTCAACCAACTTTGGTGATTGCTTGGGTGCTTGAGACTGTGATAGAGGATATTAGATGGAATCTTGATAGTTTGTCAGATTGAGAATTGTCGAAAGTTAGCAGGCATGAAAATGCTTGGGCGGATAGATTCGTCAAATGGGCCTCTATTTTGAGTCACTCAAGCAGCATTTTTGACTCTTTTCTCTTGTAATTTCAAGACTGGCTCCATAGTGGTTTTGATCCTCCTGACCATAGATTTGGGTTAGAGGTGGGGGTTCTGTAGTTCTTCTCGTTCTTTGCTTGCCATACAACAACAACAACAAAAACTAGCATTGCAGCACAAAAGAATTTTATAACCTCATTTATACATACTATCATTATAGCACCAAAAATTTACACCCAAAAAGTCACTATTTAGGGATGTGTATCTCATTTTATATCCTCAATTTTACATATTTGGGTTGGGTTGCTCTTAGTATCCCTTTAAAAAATTTAATACTTGTCTCTTTAAGAGTGGAACCAAGCTTAGATATGAGGTCTATGCACTTCGTATAGAATAAAAAAGTCTACAATTTTAATTAAATGGTTTGAAATGTGTGTTATATCACACCACATTTTTATTTTTTGGGTAAGACTATTTTCACACAAACTTTTCTTGATTTCACCACATTACTAAAAAATCTCAATTCAAAATAGATTGCACCCTAACTTTTAGAATTTTAGGGTTTAGACTATGACACCCCATCATAGATTAACCTCTTCTTGTCAATAGCCATCTTTGCAAGAGAGAGAGAGAGAGAGAGAGAGAGAGAGTGATCGTGCAAGAGAGACAAAGATGAAATAAAAATTGAACACCCAAGCTTAATTGAACTTAGCGATTTGGAGCAAAATTCTGAGAGAAGTATAGGCTTAATCGAGTGCCTTACCGCAAAGTGACGATCTCATGGAATCAAGTCGCTCTCTATCATGTGTGAGAGAGAGAGATGAAACAGAGTCCAAAATAGAGTTTTAGTGTTTATGGGGGTTAGAGTTGTTGAATTGAGTAACCTTGCTTTCTTGATCTTTTTTTTATTATTGTGAAGTAAATAGAACTAGGTAAAAAAAATATATTTTAAAATTAACCATTCATATCTTAAAATGTTTAAACTAATCATTTTTCACTTGAAATGATACCGCTACACTTATATATTAAAAAAGCTGCAATCGTCAACAATGATTATATCGGAATGCGATTAAATGTCATCTCAAGAGTTGAGCATTTTCATTTTTGATTAACTTTCATCTTCTTCATGATTAAGTTGGTTATGTGATGTGGGTAATTTATCAAAAAAATTCTTTTGAATTTCTTTTAATATATTTTTAAGGTGAAATCGAAAAAAATTGGGGTACAAATAGCTTTATCCAAACCGAGGGAACCTGGTGAACCGGTTCAACTTTTAACAGTGAACTCATGAGAGGAGCAAAGCAATTCCAAATTTCCAATCTCTTCATCGTCTGTCTGTCCTCACAATTCTGAGACGATCAGTTTTTCCCAGTATGGCCATAAAGTTGCAAGTAATTACGGGATTAACCTTCCCATTGCCACCTAGTTCTTCTTATTCTTCTTCGTCTTCGTCTTCCTCCTCGTGCTCTAACAGCCAATCTCTAAGTCCGGTGAAGCCACCTCTTACCACGTCGTTTCTCAATGGGGGAGGTATTGTCACCTCTCTTAGTTACTTTCTCTGTCTTTCAGTTGTATATAAGTTCTCTTTCCAATTAAAATTACCTTTTCTTTCAGTTTGAACTCTCTTGGGCTGTCGATAAATTTTGGAAATTTAAAGAAATGTGAAGGGATTCATGTTTTAGTCATGTCAGTTCTGGGCATTATTTGTTTATGGAATAGAGTATTAGTGGGTTACTATGAACGCAATGAGCTTCAGGTTTACTTGGCTGTTCAATCTACTTATGTAGGGCAACATAAAATGCTTGGGCGGATCGCTTCGCCAAATGTGCCACGACCAGATGTGTTTCTAGGAGCATTCCCAATCGTTTTATTTTAGCTTTCCAGGATTGGCTTTCCAGTAACTTAGACCCTCCGGATCACTGTTTTGGTCTGGAGATTGTCACGCTGTAGTTTTTGTTCTTCTTTGTGCCAGATAAAAAAAAAGTTTCATTGAATTCGATATTTGTTGCAAATTGTCACTCTGAACTAGAAAATTCATGACCTTGTATAGTAATAAGGTTTTGAAATTCTCTCTTAGTTTATTGTCTTTGTCATTGATTACATGCAGAGGTACTTAATTGATATTTATCTAGGGATTTGTGTATCTTTTGCTGTATGAGATAATAAATGCATGTTGTCCCATTTTTGAGGAAGGAGATGAATGTCACCCTTCTTGTGTGTTAATGCTGTTTTCTCTATTGTTACCTCTTTGCACTAATATCCACTCTTAGCAATATAATTTTTGTTGTAGTGCATGCTATAAGAATCTCAGGCATAAAGTTATCCACCTCCAACCGAGCCCAACACCATAGACATGGAGGAGGAGCTCTTGGCACTCGTATGAACCTTTTTGATCGGTTTGCTCGAGTTGTGAAGGTGAAATTTTGAGAATTGTTAACTGGATTCCTGCAATAATAACATGGTAGCCTCGATATGATTACCATGGTGTCTGATTTCTACTTACCAAAAATAACATGATATTACTGTTTTACACATTTAGTCATATGCAAATGCTGTCATAAGTTCATTTGAAGATCCGGAAAAGATTTTAGAGCAAACAGTGATTGAAATGAATGATGACTTGATAAAGATGCGTCAGGCCACAGCACAAGTAAGCCTCATAGCCTTGCATTTGTTCTCTCTGTTTTTTTTATTTTGTTTTTTGTCTTTTTCCCTCCTTCCTGTTTTTCTCTTTATAGTGATTTGTTTTTCTTTAGACATATAAAATGAAAAGTCCCTTTATATGATGTTCTCTTATGCGACGAATGTTTAAGCTTTTTATGTTGATCATTTTCATTTAGGTATTGGCTTCTCAAAAGCGGTTGGAAAATAAGTACAAAGCTGCAGCACTAGCTTCTGAAGAATGGTCAGCTATGATCGACTTTTTATTCTTTATTCCTTTAGTGTGGTGGTGATCTGTTTTACTATTTTCCTACGTTTAGGTACCGTAAGGCACAACTTGCTCTGGAGAAAGGAAATGAAGATCTTGCTCGTGAAGCTCTCAAAAGGCGTAAATCTTATGCTGTAATTTCATCGTCCTTCGAATTTTTTTATGCTATGAATTTCTATTTCACTTATCTTTTATCATTAGTGTCTAGGAAAAATCCAGCTGAATCTGTGTAAGGAATGCAATTACTTATCGCGAGTGGCCAATATGATTTCTTTCTCTGTCTTCTCCACTTCATTTCTTACTGATTTATTTTTAGAAAGGTAGATCTGCATAGTGCAACCTAGAGTTCATAAATTCAATTCCTGGAAACAATTTCTTCACATATTACGTCAGGGTAAAGTCTGTGTATATCATGCATGTCCCCAAGCCCGCCTACTGCAGTAGCCTTGTGCACACCTGCACGGGAGTTGTTTACCTTTTTCCTTATATATGTATACAATAATATGTTAAGAAATGGTAATCTATGTGGTTTATTTACTATGTGATCACATCAGCTGCTAAAGCTTCTTTCGTTGGTAAATGTTGAAAGAAAAATATTATTTTCCTTTTACGTCACCCATTTTACCAATCTATGATTGGTGGAAGATGATTACCCACTTTAAACCCAGTGTTAAAGTGAATGCATTCTTATCCTTTCATAGTCGTCCAGCATGTATTCTTAATAGGACAGCACTGAAATTAGAGAATTCTGGTTCATTGTTGCTTCTTGGCTTATGCTTATAGTTATTGGTCTTATTTCCATTGTACTAGGGTTGTGGCCCTTTGCTTTGGTCATCCCTTTTAATAAATTTGTGCTATCTATGGAAGAATGCAGAATAGATGCCAAGCTGCTGACTTTTCATCTTGGAAATTGTAAATTGAAAAGTAAAACTATTTGAAGCCGTGTCACAATCTAGACCACTTAAATGTTGCAATGTTTCTATTTTTGCAGGATAATTCTAGTGCTTTGAAAGGTCAACTTGATCAGCAGAAAAGTGTTGTGGAAAGTCTTGTCTCCAATACGCGGGTATACTTGTTCTTTATTTCTGCATTTTAGATGCTTTTAGTTGTTATCTAAGTCTTGTCTCCTATACACGGGTATACTTGTTCTTTATTTCTGCATTTTAGATGCTTTTAGTTGTTATCTAAGAAGAAATGCCACAGTTTAAAATCTTGGGTCTTGGCATTGTTCTGACTGGTATGTGGCAGTGACATATTTGGTAATTGATAATTGTGCCGGTACGAACTAGGAAGCTCAAATGGTTTTATTTTTTTGTTTGAAAGTGAAATATAGATTAAGCACTGGTTGGTTTACCATGATCAGCTTAAATAGGAGCAAAATGCTGAGTTTGGTGATATTGTATCTTCATTTCGCAAGAAACAGAAGAGGTGAGAAATGCAGGGCTTCATCTCGTTATCAATTTTTTCATCACCATTTCTGATGAGATAAAGTTGGAAGCCTAAGATGAAAATAAGTAACAATCTTTCTTCAATTTAAAATCCAAGAAAGGGCTACAATGATGCTGGCTATAATCCTATATTTAGATCCGTTTGGCAATCTCTATGATTAAAAAAAGAACTACGTAACTTCTAGAATTTCTTGCGGTAATTTTACCTTTAATTTATGAGAACCTATTTGTCTATTTGATGAGTGTAATTTTTTTGGTACATAATGATGAATTTGTTACAGTTGCATTCCATCAATTCAATTTTGTGTAGCTTTTGGAGAGCAAAATACAAGAGGCAAAGTCAAAGAAAGATACTTTGAAAGCACGTGCTCAGTCTGCAAAGTTCGTATTGTTTCCATTTCTCTTTTTTATGCCCCCTTTTCTCTGCATGTGTCACCTCGATGTTTCTCATTATAGTCTTTTTGCCTTAGAACTGCGACCAAAGTGAGTGAGATGTTGGGGAATGTCAATACAAGCAGTGCTCTTTCAGCTTTTGAAAAAATGGAAGAAAAAGGTGAGGCAGTTCAACTCTCAAATGACTAGGCTGTTGGGTGATTTGGAATTACAGGGCACAATCTCAAAGTGCTGGACCAATAATCTAAATCTTTCCTGAGTATCCGAGTCTTCATAGACCTTTTTTTTTTTTTTTTTGTCCATTTTCTAACGAAATCCTCTAAGTTCCAAAAGCACCGTAGAAGGAAGTCTAAAGTTCCTGTTTTTGTCACCCATGGCTGCCAGAGCTTTTATAGGGACTTGGCAGTACCCTACTTAATAGCAATGAACTTCCAAGTCCACTTTCATAAACTTCTTGACCAATTGCAATGTGAAAGGAGATGGTAAATGGGCTCCAAGTTGTCTTATAGGAAAGATCTATTCGCCAAATGTCTTTCTCTTTTGTTATAGTAGTCAAGGAGTGAGTATCTTACCCAAAAGTTTGCAAACAAAGGAGATCCTTTGGCCTTTATCCCATGATCTGACTATGTCATGTGGTTATATGCCATTGACGTCCATGG
Source organism: Euonymus europaeus (assembly GCA_963580455.1). Taxonomy (NCBI): domain Eukaryota; kingdom Viridiplantae; phylum Streptophyta; class Magnoliopsida; order Celastrales; family Celastraceae; genus Euonymus; species Euonymus europaeus. The sequence goes on along the minus strand of OY756957.1, from coordinate 5,315,028 downwards.
TGGCTCTATATTGCCTTAGCTTTCTTTTGTCCTTTTGGAAATTCATGCTGCTTGTAACTTTCAAATGTTCCCTGTTTGTTATCATCTCTCCTGGCATGTGAATCCTTATAGCTTCTTGTCAAGATTGTTCTTCATTTGCTTGTAGTGTTTATGGCTGCTCAGAATAGCCACATTACTGTTCTCATACCATGTTAATCTTTGCTACAGTTTTACATGATAAAGCATCAAACTGAATATACTAAATCGGTTCTAAAGTTTTTTCCTGTTTCCTCTTCTCTTTCCCGTCCCTTAATTTTGATAGTCTTGGCAATGGAGTCCCAAGCAGAAGCTCTTGGCCAGTTAACTACTGATGACCTGGAAAGCAAGGTAGAAACCATTCCCCTCCTTTATGTTATGATTATTTTTGGTGGAAGCAGTTGGGTGTGTAAACAAAAGTGTCGGAAAAGTGAAGTAGAAAACCGATGCAGTTTTGACTGTTATTAGGATACCGGAAGTGAAAACGAGATCAATGCTTTTTGTTCCAACCATTCTTACGTGGAGTTTTCTTTGAAATATTTTTGTGATTTTCTACAAACATGTCGATCAGTGGCAGAGTTGTAGGAAAGCAATTTAGAGGTCATATATTCAATTTCTGGAAACAACCTCTCTACATATTATGTGGGAGGCAAGATCTTCATACATCTTTCGTGTACCCAAACCCGCCCCCTGCTGGAGCCTTGTGTGGGGATGTTGTTTAGTGTCCACCTTTAATTTTCTTTTAAGGACCAGCATAACATTTACATTCTAGTTACCATTTGCCAATTCGTCTATAACTTATCTAACACTTAACACTTGTATGCACATTCACAGTCATGCAAGCTTGTATGTGGCCACACCTTCCTATTTGTGTACTTTTTCTTTATCCTTAATTGGAGTCTAGTTTTAACATGGAACATCTGGGCTGTTCAGAGATATGTGGTATTGCAAAGATGGTCTCCTCACGAATAAATAAACACATTTGCTCATGTTATATAGTATAAGAATATGTCCAGGGCGGTTGTATGTAATTTTCTTTTTAAGCTGGAAAAATATCTTCTATGATTGCGCTCTTACACGTATCATGCTGCTGTTTTTCACATGAGAACGGGAATTCAACCATGCATTTAATTGGTCCTTACACAACTGACTTTTTCGCTCATTTATGAATCTTTTTAATACTGGCTGTGCTGCAGTTTTCATTACTTGAGACCTCGTCAGTTGATGATGATCTTTCAAATCTGAAAAAAGAGCTGTCTGGCAGCTCAAAGGTACGGTATAATAACTTGTGATGTGGGAAGTTCCTATTCTTTGTTGTTTTCTAAGTATGTACAGCTTCATCTAAACTAAATAAACCCACATATGTCTAGCTTGAGATTTTCTTTGGAGGTAAGATTTTCCCTTCCAACATACGCCTTTGTAGGCTCCATGATATCTCATTACTTGAATCCATTTCTTTGTGGTGTACAAGGTATTTAAAATAGGAACTTTTAAGTTTGGCTTTTAGAGGAATGTTTTAGTGTTCAGGAATTGAGTTCAAATGAGATATACAAATATTGAGGGTAAAAATCAAGTGATTGGATTAGTTTCTGTGATTAGCTACTCTAATTCTGTAGCAGCGTACATAAAAGTAAGAAAAGGAGAAACAAACTCCACAGAGGAAGACAGATAAAGCAACAGGAGAAAATGCAGATGAAATAAAATAAAATTATTGATGTTCTATCAAAAGTGAACACATGCAGAACTACAGATTCTATATGCATGTGTTATTGAAATACTGTAATTTACTGAATTAGAAAAATACAGATTCTTCTGAGTATGTATAAACTCTGAATTAAAAGGATAAATCTAAGTGGAAGAGGAACAAGAAAATTTCTTATTTTATGGTTGCATTGTTGACCCTCAGTTAAAGGTAACCTTGAGCTTTGAAGTATTTAAGTATTATCAAATTTTCAAGATGCAAAAATCTGAGATCGTAGATTAACAAAACTAATGGTGGTAACTTGTCATATATGAGATAATATAAAGTCGATCATTTTGATTTAAATGTTTTATTTCTTTCTCAAGTTTGGCTTACCATCATGATGCTTGGTTTATTCTTCAGTACTTTGGGATGTTCTCGATGTCTAGTTGTTTTTTTGTTCTCTTCTTTCTTGCATTCCACTAATGTTTGCAAATTCCAATATTTTACAGCATAACAACCTTTTGCCTTCAATTCTTCAGACTTAATCATTTCTTCATCACATTATTGACTTCGAGAAGTTACATTTCACCATTGGAGAAGTTGCATTTCACCAGTAAAACTAGATTCCTTTCACTTTAGTATTGTTTTCTCTTTTTCATCTGAATTTAAAGAGTGTGCAACTTCCTTGAAACTATATATTTTACTCTTTAGTACAGTTTTTATGAATTTGGAATTCAGTGATTGAATTTAGCAGGACTTATGAAGATTAGAAGGGAAACAAGGGCCAGTTCGATAACTTGAATGGGAACTATTGCAACAAAAAAAATATATACTAAAGCTATAGGCGAGCATGTGGCCCAATCGTAAAGTTGTATGGGTGCAACCTAAAGGTCACAAGTTCAATTCCTAAAAACATCTCCTCATATTAAGAGATAAGTTTTGTGTACATCCCGTCTCTCCCCAATCACGCCCACTGCAGGAGCCTTAGGCACATGAGTTGTTTTACTAAAATTATAGGGTAGAAAAGGACAAGGGAGAAAGAAAAAATGAGGCAGCATGCCTCCAACATAGACTAAGTATTTAGTATTTCATTATCAAGATCCTAGCTGAATAATGTTAGTACATAGAAATTTGTATTCTTGGACTATTTTTTACTGTTTCACAACTATTTGTTGACAGCAAACGACCTTCCTTGGACGCCGCCTCCGCAATTGCAAATTGAAGTATACCTAAAACTACATCATGACTAAAGTCTAAAAACATGCCCATCAAAGCCTAACAATAACATAATTGAACTAAAACAGTGAGAAGACTAATAATCAAACTTCTTAGCAGTAGTTGTATTATATTGAAAGAATTTATTGCTTTGTATTTTTTCACACATATATCCCCATGCCATTGTTAATTTAGTTTATATGGTCTGTATCCGGATACTGAGAATATCTCAATGTTTTTCGTTCTTTTCGGATTTTCTGATAATAATAGAGGTTAGGTTTAGTTTATCAATTCTGAGTCTTGTCTCTTGTTTGTTTTCTAAACAGAAAGGAGAGCTTCCACCCGGTAGAACAGTTTCTACCTCCTCAAACATGGAATTCTCATCTAGAGATCCAGAGATTGAGGTTGAGCTCAATGAGTTGCGAGAAAAGACTAGGGAGTTCTGAAATCCAAAGTACGTACATTAGTGCTTTTGCAAATTGTAACATTCTTACTGTGGTCTTCGAACGATGATGATCGGATTTCTTCTGCCGACAAATTCATCCTGTAAAGTTTGAATAGCCAAGGATTGTCATTGAACATGTCATAGAAAGAAGCCAACAACTTTGAAATCATTGAAAATTAAGAATTTTTCAAATGGTTTTTTACCAACTGTTGTCATGTTGTAATTGTATCTACATACATTCCTTGCAGCAAAACAGCTTGCTTTTGGATTATTTGTAGTAGTTAAATTCACTATTAACAATCCCTGTAGATCAGGAAATTGAAATATTCAAACCTCCGTACGTACAATGGACAATAAATACACTTTCATGTGTCAACTGAGTCGAGCACGGGTTGTAACCCGTATGTTACAACCGGTAGTAGCATTCATCAGCAGTGTGCTTTCTCGGAAGTCTCAAAGTGCTACCCAAGTCTCATAGCTTACGTGCATATAATCTTCAAATTTTTGTTAATGGTCCATTCAAACCTTAAGTTGTTCAAGTATATATATATAGTAGTATGTATATAGTCCATATTCAAATTTCTTAACCTTGGACTCAATTACAATGCCTGATTGATATGACCAAATTGCCCTTCCCATAAATGTATATAATGTCCTTGTGAAGGGTGTACAAGTAAATTCAGAGATCGACTTATTCAAAGTTATAAAACCCCCCATGTTTCAGCATTAAACAAAATGGCGTGCTTCTTGCATGGGAAGACCAATTCAACACAATCCTCCTCCTCCTATTTCCTTGGTCAACACAACACAATACAAATTTACAAACACTACTTCTTCCGACTTTTTCCCTTATAAATACTCGCACTTCCCATTCTTTGCTTCACATGCATCTACAACACAAGAAGCACACACACACACACACCTCTCTTTAGTCTTTCCACCCACAAATAAGAACACCGTTAAAGACCATCTTGGATACATTTTTAATTTCTTCTTGGTCTTTTGAAGATGAAAACAAGCAGCAGCACCCTTTTGATCATTTTGATGATTTCAGTGGCGATTTTGAACCATGTTGGAGTGGTGGATGCGGGGAGGGTGCTATCGGAGTCGGTGGACTTTGCCAGCGCAAACCACCTCAAGACATACTCTTCGTCGACGGTCTATGAGAAGGCGAAGACCACCATGGCCTGCTGGCTTCAACGGCTAGCATCAGGTCCCAGCCCTAGAGGACCTGGTCATTGATATTACTATATTAGTCCAGAAAATAAAAATACTCTGCACTTGCAATAAATTAATACCATGCAGGCTGATTATTTTCTTTCTTCTTCCATTTTTTTCTTCCTTAATGCTTCTGTAGCTTTATTTATTTATTTTTGCAATTCTGAGATCAGAATATACTGTAATGTTTGTAATGGAATTATACAAACAAAATTTTCCATAAATAAGAAAAAAAGATTTTTTTTTGTTTTTTTTGTACTAATTAATTGAGAGATCATCGATACAAGATTTTATCTTTCATTTTTACTTGTCACTAAATTTTTTTCATGAAATTGAATATGGAGTGGGATATATAGCCACGTTACATGTTGGAGCCCAATTTTTCCACGAAGAGTTGGACATTTCCTAACCTTTACAGCACTTCCTGACTTCATAGAAGGCCACAGGCCATGCACTTGGTTGAAACTCATTGGGCATTGGCCATAGCTATTCATTGGCCTATGGGAAAATGACAGATTGCTAGAAGCAGCCACCATAGACTAACTTACTGTGGGAAAACAAAGGGAGAAATGAGTTGGGTTGTGGGAGATTGGGGTGTGAGAATTAAGAATTTATCAGAAGAATCATGAAAGGAAATAATGAAGGAGCAATTTCAACACTAGGCAACTACCTAACCACTGCATTCTCAATATTTTGATGTCGTAATATGATGGGTCAAGGAATACGTGGATTTGTGTGCGGCTTCCTACATTTAAAACAAATCATTCATTGAATGCCACAAAAAGTTGGGTATCTTTAGAAAACTTGAAGTTAGCAGAATTTAAGATGAACCGAATATTGAGTAAGGATATGAAAGAAAGAGTAACTAATAAAGACAGAAATGTGAAAGAACGAAATAAATGCACAATTTGTTATGTAAATAAAGTCTCTGTATACCCATCCGAATCTCTAAACTCTCATCTCACGACACCAATAAGGTCGTGGATCGCCTTCACAACTTTACCCTTCATCTTATATATCGGCACCGTAGGTCGGTCTGCACGATAAATTCATGAAGAATGTGCAAATCCATCATACAATTTTCATTTTCTAAATTCATTTCATGACACAATTATCAATTCTAAAATATCATTCCTAAACATGAAAACATTCGAACTGGCGAACCCTTATCTGGTGGTCCATTATGCCTCTAAAAAAAATTAATTTGAGTTTCAACCCATTTTGAAACAATCAAATAGTAACCCAAAAGAATTGATAAATTGAATGATATACGGAAGATTCGAAAATTATAAAGGTTAAAGTTTTTATGAACAAGAAAGGTTTGCAAAGGAAGAAAATGAACATTCCTACCTCTTTGTCGACAACACACAAACTCCTACCTCCAATACAAGTATCCTCCAAGTAAATTTAGTAACATATTTAATAAAAAAAATCAACTCAATTTAATTTTATAGACATAAACCCACTCTAACATCCCAAATCTCAAAATTCCATATACTAAAATCTATCATATTTCTCCAAAAATCAACATTCTACCATATTAATAAAGACTAATATGATAATCTCACTATATATTATTTTTCCAACTCAATTCAATCTTTAATTGAACAGTAGAAGTTGTGTTGGGTTGATTGGCTAAAAATTGAAAAGTAGAAGTTGTGTTGGTGTGAGAGAAAGCTTACCCTTTGTTTGTGTTATGTTCTTTCAAACAAAATGAAATGAAGTCTGGTCAGACAAAATTTTTTATTAAATTTTTATTTTTTATATTATAAAGGAAAACAAAATAATACTTATATATATATATATAACCTTTATAAAAAAAATTCCCTTTTTATCCCACTTTTTTATTTTTTCGGGACTCGATTTTAGATACTTATCACAAATTTTCCTATATTTTAGTATGAATAGCATTATGGCTTCAATTAAAATAAAATAATATAATAAATTTTTAAAAATATAAATCCTTAGCTATTTAACTGAAATTTTAATTTTTTTGGAATTGACCAATTGGTGGGCAAATATCTACACATTTCATTATGTTTTTGTTTTGTAAGACAGATGTCCATTACACTTAAAAGATGAGCAAAGAATACGAAAAGGAAAATACTTCCAATAGAAAATTGAAATACTGGACCCTTCTTTTGACCTCAGTCTGGGCCTTTGAATTTCATATTGTTGGGCCTTTCATAGAAACCTAGAAGAAAAATTCCCACTCGGTCCTTGTTGGGCCTTAACAGTAGCCCAGATAAAAAATGGAGAACAAAAATATTAGACCCAGGTTTCGATCCGGCGACCTGTGGTTATGAGCCCACCACTCTTCCGCTGCGCCACTCTAATTTTTGAGTGGTTACTGTAAAATGCATAGCCAAACCCCTCCCAACGCGGCATACAGGCATAGAAACATGCTGATGCAGGCAGTATTGTACAACTTTGACGTTACAACTTTCACTCTGGTGAGATTCTTTATGTGCTTGGGTTGGGTATGCTTCAGCTCCTGATGACCCATTTATTGATAGAATTGCATTCCGGATTTAATTATTGTTACAGATGCTGGACTTGTCGCTTAGCTTATATATCCTAGTTGGTTACCTGCCATTTTAAGTCTGAGCAAATTTCTCTCATTCTCACAATATTTCAAGTGAGATGTAGCCTATGCTTGACATTTTACAAATGAGAAGTTGGGAGAGGTTGAACAAGAAAAATTGAGTTTTCGAGTACAAATCCTTGTTTCGGAAATTAATAGGACTCAAAAAATTCACTAAAATCTTTATTAAAAAAATTATTACAATATCCTTATTAAAGGGTGAACATCCCTAAACCCCTCAAAATGAGGGGTTGAAATTTGAAACGTTGGAAAACGTTTGGATCCCATCCATAATTTTTGTCAAACAGGAAGAGACGTTACGAATCTCTAACGACCCTTCTTAACGCTTATTTCACTGAATATCAAGCAAGGTACTAATTGTTGGAAATATATTTTATATTTGGGAGGACACTTTCTCCTCTCCCTGCCTTTACCCAGGATCGAACCCGGGTGGTTGTCTTTATAGGTCCCCCGGTGTAAATCCTGGTACCACTGAACCAAGTTGGCTCAGTGGTACCAGGACTTACACCGGAGGACCTATAAAGGCAACCATCCGGGTTCGATCCTGGGTAAAGGCGGGGAGAGGAGAAAGTGCACTTGGCTCAGTGGTATCAAGACTTACACCGGGGGACCTATAAAGGCAACCACCCGGGTTCGATCCTGGGTAAAGACAGGGAGAGGAAAAAGCGTCCTCCCAAATATAAAATATATTTCCAACCCTAGCATGCTTCTGAAAATTCTACGGATCATACAGGATAATTTCGGGAGCTAATAAAGGAGCTGAAAGTGCCGGCAATATTTTCTGATTATTGTGAAGAAGCTTGTCATCTAGCAGATCGTTGCATAGGAGGCTCTGTAACTAACCGTCCTCTCACAGTTCCCGTGGGTTCCCCATCTCTTATTCATTTTATTTTCAGTGTTGGTTCAGACATAATTTCAGTTATAATTCCTCCATCTGATTAATTAATTAATTAATATCCATCTGCTATCTTGTAGATTCTATTAAATCGATCCGTTAACTATTTAGACAGCCAATTATATTGTTGTGGAAGATAGTGGTTTGTATCTTCCTTACTACTCCAACTATTTCCACTTCGGGATGGCCGAACCATGATTGTGAAGCCTCTCTTCTCTCTCTCTCTCTCTCTCTCTCTCTCTCTCTCTCTCTCTCTCTCTTTGTTGGATGACCAAACCATGATTGAGAAAGCTTAAGAGGTCAAAAGCAGTTTCAGAATCTGCAGTCTTCTTCGATTCAGTCTCCTGGAATGGAGACCGATGGCTTAATCTAACCATATAAGTTTTGTGTGCGTTGTGTAACAGATTCCGGTCTAGATGTTATATCAAATTTCAAAACTCAAAAGCTTCAAATGAAACCCCGATTTATTTCATTTTTCTTGCTTAGAACAAAATGATGCTCAAAAATTAAAGACTACAAGTAGTTTTTTTGTGATTTGGAGACAAATATTTGTCAAAGAAATTATATCCATGAATCCATCTATATATATAGTTATCCATATTAGCTTCTTATTGTGACTTGCTTTGTGCTTTAGTGATCAGAATTTGTATGTGCATCTCCACTTTTTTTTTTGGGGTCCTCTTAACAAGTTCGAAACGCGTATGTAAGGCAGAGCTAAAATTTTCCTTTTTGTCACCCATTCTTGCCTGAGCTTTTTAGAGGAAGAGGATGGTGATTTCATATGAAGAAAGGTTAAAGTGCTTCTGCCAGGATTGATTAATTGCTAGCAAAAAGGGTTCTTAGTTTTCATGGTTCATTGACTAATGACAGATTACGCCATAAAGTCTTAGGTAAACACTGTAATGGTAAAAAATAACCGTTGACTTGTTGACCGGTCAAAAGGAGCCAAGTCAGCAAAAGGTCAAACGGAGACCAAGGCACGTCAATAAAAGTATTAGGCGATCATCGATCAGTTGTTCGGTCGCCAAAACTTTCCCCGATGGGTCAAAGGCGCCATCCTAAACGCCAATAGTTTGTTGACAGACACCACAAAGACTAAGACCGCTCGCTGTCAGACTCTCAACAGTTGCGACAAGGTAACGTGTGGTCCGGGCGACCACGCCGGGTATAATCGACCTTTTGAACTTACATTCCTTACATTTAGCATATGCATAAGCTACCAAACATCGTTATATTTCCCACCAGTTCGCCTATAGTAAAAAGCCAAACCCTTCCTGCTCGACCCAAGATGGCGACTTGCCAGAGTCCTCATACTAACAGCGTATCTTCTGACAGCAGTACCTTTGCTTGAATGCATGAGTTTTGGGTTTTGATTATTGGATTCCTTTTTTGTTTGTGTATCGAAACAAGTTTAGAATCTTTTCGGGTTATGATCAGATTGACGAAGGAATGTTCATGCATGTATACTTGCATAACATATGCAGGACACCACTTCACTCACATCATCCTTGCTTGCTCTGATGTAAAAAAGCATCTACGTACATGATGAATAAACATTGATTTACCAGGTTTGTCCATTTAAGATCTGAATGTTACTAAGCATTTCTTCCGGAAGATGGTCTGACTTGCAAAACCATATATAATTCTGCCTTTTATGTTTATTTGGACCAACTGCTAGAAGAATTCCAAGAAAAGACAAGGTTAGCTTAGACAGAGGAACATTGAGAGTTTAGACTTTAGAGTTAGAAACAAATCTTCACTCATTGTAAAATCATTTCCAATATAGTGATATCTCTGTTGTCCTAGATTTTTGTCAACCCACGTATCACCTCTCTCTTTTTCTTTTTACAGTTTTTTTTTAAAAAATTCTCTATTTGCCTTGGATTGGTGTTTTAGTTTAGTCTATCCTCATGTGCTTTGTCGTGGATTAATTTTAGCACAACATAGCTTAGATAGAAGAACATATATATCATCATGGAAGGAAACTAACAAGATGTTCTTGTATGTTTATTCATTCTAGTCAAATATGACAAGTAAGAAACTAGTGCACATACAATAATGACCAAAACAAAAAGAAAACACTGGGTCAAAGGTTGTCTCCTAATTAACAAGTGAGATTATCTCCAGGAGCAACTCCAAGTTGATTACAATAATCAGTATAATACCCAACTCTGCGTTGGACGGTTGTCGGGTTTCCACCATCACATTCAAGCGCACCGTTAATGGCTCGGATGGTCGCCCCGAACCCTTGGTTTATCACCGGACGAACGGAGTTCATCCAGTACCACAAGCCTGTCCTAAAGGCCACCAGGGGATCATTAGCCACCGTCTCTGGCGCATTCAATCCGTCGAATCCGAGAGCTTCTCCTGCCGGTCCATAGTTGAAGTTCCAAGATAGTTGGATCGGTCCACGGCCAAAGTAACCCTTGTCAGGGTTACATGGATATTGTGTGTTGGTCTCATCACAATAGTCCCTAGATGCACCATTTATCTCATTTATGTAGCAGAAGTCTGGACAAACAAACAAACAAATAAAACTAATCAACACAAATTTTCTCGAAGAATTAGTGTTCAAAAATATCAAATTAAGCCTTAGATTAATAAAAATGTAATCTTAGATTGAGCTTACGTCCAGTCTCGTGAGTGAAATGAGCGAACAGAGCAGCGATTTCGCGCTTGGAATCATCGACAGAACCGACTCTACCAAACTGAGGAAAAGAGTTGAGCGCATCAAGAAACACAGCTCTAGAGTAGAAGTTTTTCCCCTCACAACTAGCATCAGCTTGATCAATTATGCCATTGAAGAATTCCGGCGTGACGATGTCCGACACAACGACATCATTAGTTGGCGGAGGTCCATAGCAAGGGCCTTGTTGGCACCCGACGCCACAGTAGTCGTCCCCGGTGCCACAATAACCGAACCTGCTGCAGCACAAGTCTGCAGCACAGCTACAGTTTTGAGCCGTCACATTTTTTGGCAAGGTTGTGGCTAGAATTACTCCTGCTAGGAGTGTGGCAAGAACCAGACTCTTTGGTGCCATTTTTGAGATAGCCAAGGAAGATTAGTAGAATTGCAATATTGTGATGCTGTATACGTAAATATAGAGATGTATATTTATAGTGTGATCAGTCAACTAAAAAGTAAGCAAATGTTAATTGCGGGGATTTGAAAATTTGTTTTGGTCAATTTGGACCTGCAAAAACATCTAGAATATATGCCTTTGAATTGTTACGCTGTTGTGGGTAAGACTTTGACATTTATGTTGGTCATAGGAGCATGTATTGTCAATGAATTAGCATTAGCGATTAGGCTTTAAAGGTGATGTGTATACTTTTTTGAAAGGTTCAACAAATGCGTTAGGTATTTTCCGTTTCATGTCGGCACGGTTTTATCCTTGAAAGTAGGGCTGTCAAAAAGAATCGACAAAATCGAAATTGATCGAAATCAAATAATTTGGTTGATTATAAACTTAACAGTTGACCCTCACTTAACGGTCGAAAATCTACACAACGCCATCTGGGAGTATTAAAAAAGTTAATAATTCAACCAGATAAAATGTTAAATGTTTTTTTTCTTTAGAGAGATCGTGTGATGTTGATTACACTGCATTTGCATTCTCTAGAAATTGTTCTTGTCATCTTAGGGTAACTGTTCCCACTGGAAAAATTTATATGAATAGGAAACACCATATATAAGACAAAGGATTAGAACCAATGCTAAAGACACATGAATTAGACACTCCCTACCCCCGTCCCTATTTGATAAGTTACTTTTCTATTTTGATTTATCTTAAATTATACCACACTTCTTTATTTTAAATAAAAAATTACTAATTTATCAATCTTCCATGATTTATTGTGTATTTTTATCAACAAATTATACCCACAATTTTTTATATTCTTAAAAGTCAAAACATGTCTACATTCTTTGCATTTGCTTTTCACGATAAGGGTAAATTTATCAAAAAATATATTAATTATGTTTTCGATTCATAAAACGACAAATATTTTGAAATAAAACTAATTCTCTAAAACGACAGATATTTTAAAACGGAAGGAGTATTAAAATAATTGATATTGAGAGATTAGATAAGAACGAGAGGGGGTACAGAATTTACGAAATATGGGTACTGGCTTAGATTATTGCGGCGGCAAAGTGTACGGTTAGCTATTGCCATAATTAATATTGGTTGAATACTCAGTCAAGACATTTATGAAACTCATACTTTTCAAATATGCACCACTTGGAATTTCATAATGAGTAATGCTATATATATATACACACATCCAAAAACATGATTTTTCATTTTACTCTTAAATTTTTATGACATATATTTTAATAATTGATTATAAATATTATTTATGTTTTTATTTGATATGTTCATTTATTTTTTCATATAAATTAAAAAAATTAATTAATATTATTAAAATAATAAATTTAATAAATTTTCTTTTTAATATACCATTCATTAAAATTATTCCATTCACACTTTAATATTGTTAAAATTTAATGCTATTTATTGATAAATATGTATCCGTCGAAGAAATGAATGGATTACAATTGTGTGGCACGGCGGTGGGGCTAGCGGTCCAGCTTTCCGGCACGACTGTGTCAAACATACTAGTGGTACACGCTAGCACAAAAAGTTGCGGGGCCGCAAGCTTATTTAAAGCAGTGTCCACTGTCCTCTCTTTTATTTATTTATTTTTAAAAAAAAAAAAATTTCAAAGTCAATTTTTTTTGTTCTAGTTTTTTTTTTGGTTGAATAGTAGATTACCACAATTTTTAGTTTTCTTTTTTCCTTTTCATTTTGTAGAATTAAAGATTACCAAACTTAATTTTTATTTATTTTTATGTTAGCGTGTTACGCTAACATACGCTCTATCAACCAAACACGTGTGTATATACGCCAACTTATAAGCTACATCTTATGTTTTATTATTCACGCGACACGTGACCATGATTAGGGACATTTTAAGCTACTTTCTTACCCCTCCACATCTCTCTTCCCTCTTTGCCTCCATACCCAATTCAAACCCTAGAGAACAAATTCTCGCCATTGAAGAGCTGCTATGGTTCTTTTTTTTTTTGATGAAATAGGCTTAGCCTCAGCATATATTAATAATACCCTCACCAATGGCGGAGGAAAACCAATGTACAAACATAATCCTTCAAGAAGAGGGATAGACACAAAAATAAACTAAAAAAACAAGATAAAACATCATAAAAGAACCAGAGAAAAAACAAGGCAAAAACATTTTGCCATAGCTGAAATGAACTAAAACCATAAAATGAAATCTACAGAGCAATAAGCAAAAATAATAGGTATATAAAAAGTCTCCTTCCCTCACTTCTCGCACTCACTACCTCTTACCTCTCTCTCACCTAACGTGCTTAAATCAAGTTCTCACCTTGTTATGATTTCTTTGGTTTCGTTCTTTGATTTTAGAGATATTCCTCTTCATTGTAGATTGACGCTTTTATCGGGTCCTCCAAGCTCTAGACTACATTGTTGTTGACTTTTGCAAGACATGATTCTAGCAATACCTTGATATTTTACTTAGCAAATAATTTTTTTTAACAAAGCTCGAATTATTAAGGAAAAAAAGAGTAATAACTCCACTGCACAAGGCCCCCGCAATGCGCAGGATTGGGGACAAACGAGATGTACACATACCTTACCTCACATAATATGCGGAGAGGCTGTTTTTAAGTCACCTCTAGGTTGCACCCCCGCAACTCTATCATTGGGGCCACATGCTCGCCTGTAAAACTGAATTTTCAAGTACCAGAACAAAATATAGCTTCTGATGGATGAAACATAATGAACATACAGATTTCTTGTAAATATGATGGTCCCAGAATAGTGTTAGCCCTGGATTAAACAGGGACAATGAGCAAATTATTGTGTTCAGTCTGAAAGGCAAATAGTATCAATTACTGCTGAAAGTTCAAACAAGTAAATCCCCAACCTCACACATTTAAAGAGAGATTACCACAGATACAAATTTTAAGATACAAAATCATTCATTGTATGGTTTCCTCGACTTAAAATTTTGATCGACAGCCATAATTAATGAGAAAACACGTTGAATCAACATACAACAAAAATAAACTGTGAATATCAAAAGAAAAGTGATAATAACAGTGCCGTTCACCCAAGGCAAGGAATATGAGATACATGAGAAGGAGATGGACTCAACCATGGGATTATAAAAAGGTAAAAGGAATAGGTACTCAGCAATGGGTGTAAAAAATATTGACACAAGAGAGATATAAATGTGCATGCTTTCAGAATTGAACTTTAAAAAAGTAGGTTTCCATTACAAAACAATGAACCAGGTACATACCTACACCAAGAGTACCCACTAAAATCCCAACAATGTTGGCATCTTTTGCCTTTTCAACAAGGTAATACCTGGTGAACATAATCACGCATTAAATCCCAGAGAAGAGCTATAAGTCTTAAATGACAAAAATAAATGCTTCAAGAACACAGCCAATATGCCAAAATACAACAAGCATAATAGTTTATAAGTTTCAAGAAAGAGAGCAAAGAAAAAAGTTTTTTTTGAATAGAAAAATATTATTAACAGCACCAAGGGGGTGCAACCCAAGAACAAGCAAGGTTACAATAGGCTATCTAAAATATTGGAACAAGTTCCAGTCAACCAAAGTTTAATTACAGAAAGCCAATCATCCAAAAAGACCTACGCTTAAGAATCCTTCTATGTTGAGAAAAGTCTGCCACCAAGCAACCTGATGTCACGTCATATCTGACTAAACCAACAACGACGATAGCAAGCGAAGCTCACTAAGGTTTAGGTTCAGAAGAAAACTAAAAACAAAAGGTCTTTCAACCAAAGGTTTAGCCTCTCCAGTCCCAGACTTTGTAGCGAAGTCTGTCTACATCAGCTCTTCTAAAAACTGGGCCCAACTAATACGAGCCTTGTGCATTCGGGGGTGCTATTTCCTTTTTATTTTGCGTAATCATTACTTAGTTACAACTTATTTGATCTTGAGAAACATTTAGCTTACAAAATGAACAGAATATGAGCAATCAATAAGTTATTTCAAGGTCTTTGTTATCTTATTCATAGTACACAAGCTTCGAGAACAAATTCCGCTCAAAATAATGAGTGCAACTCAAGGAAAAAAGATATTGATTTAGAAACTGATTAGACAATAGATATGATTGATTTTCAGGAAGGCATCTCTTTCATTATGTCAGAATCGGTAATCAACAGTTAATTTCCTAGATGAAAGCAAAGGCAAGTGTGTATAGAAGTTGAATTACAACGAAAGTATACAGGAGCAACATCAGCAATCAGGAAAAACAATGAGAAGGCTTTCATGGAGATAACCGACATGGAACTAAAATGAAGAACATAAAGTCTTGACATCTAGTTGCAGGGTCCTGCGGGTGTTAATGGAGGATGGCAAAAGGAACAATAAAAAGAGAAAACACAGCAATATGTCTACCTATTTCACAGCCACTGAATGTCAGTACAGCATTTGCAAATGCCGAATTCTCAGAACCAACCCAAAAAAGCAAGTGATCCTCCATTTTGTGTCCTTTGGGTAAATTCCAAATCAAGCCCACAATGCTGTGCCTAGTGCCCGATTCCTCACCAGGACCAACACTCAAATAGCCAGTGACTGTTCTAAGGAGTTCATCAGAATGTTTACAACCTGCTGATGGATCTATGACAGAACACGCAACATCAGCAAAATTGATATGTAATTTAGATATGGACTCAGATAACCTTGCTGCTTCTCCCAGTGATTCCCTAATACATGGGACTGCATGTGCATATTCAAGCCCATAAAGGACCTACAAAGATTGCCGGTTACCCATTGTCATCACAAATATCCAATCACAACAAATAAGTTAGTTATATCTGAAAACGCACAAACTTCCATGACTGTTGATACCATAACAGGCTTGCAACTAGCCAAAGCATAACTTGATAATTTTTCAAAGCAACACGATACACTGATAGAAGCCTTTCCGAAAACAATCAATGCTGGAAGGGTTGATGTCCTGATATAAATAATTAAAAAGTTATAACCGGTTGATGACTTGATGTGACCGAGTAAATGAAGAAATTGCAATAGATCTTGTTCAATAGAATAGCCAAATTCCCAAAAAACTAATGACTTCACCGTCGTCTGCAAGTAGATCAAAATCAGGATTTACAATAAAACACTACATTTACAAGACAAAATAAAACAAAAAAGAAACGGAAAAAATTTGCAATTCCATGGCACTAGCTGTAAAGAAAAGCCTCTGATGATCTGGAAATTATGCATATTGTACTTAGGGAATTAGTTCTCCAATAATAATAAAACCGAACTACAAGCGATTATGTTCCCGGAGTGAATTGAAGAAACTTGAAAATAGCTTCATTGGCAAGAACTTAACATGGAGACCCAAAACTACTACTATCAAAGACTCTTATTTTTTCTGTTTTCTAATCACCCTTATCCTCTCACCTCAAAACCCCTCAATAAGAAGATAGAAGAAATATCACCCTCTGGTGCCTTGCAATGAATTTTTTTTTTTTTCAGTCTAAAAAAGAGAAGTTTAATGTATCAAGATTCAACAAATTCATCCACATAACAGAACATAGTAAACAAACCTTATAATCATATCAAGCCCCTGAAACCCTACAGATAACATTTATACATATAATTCACATTAGATTTGGCTATGAGTGCCTACGGACTGAGACAAGTATGTCCATAATGCACCAAACAATCAGCATCAATGTGGGATGCTCCAACCTCGTCAACACAACAACTGCCAAAAGTTGTGTCTGCCATGACAAACAATCCAACTTCTTTGTTATCAGCATCATCAGACTCCCTTAGCAACTAAAGCTTGTTCCGCAAAGCTCTCACCAATCTAGTGGAATCCTTCAATAAGTCATCTGGAAACTAAAAAGCCAGCACAAGTCAAGAGTTAATTTCAAGGACTTGTAAAGTAAGAGTTAAAGAGATAGAAAGTAGAAACACACATAAGCAATCAAAGAAGTTTTCATTTTCTTCAACTTTCGTTTCTCCGCAAGTAAAACGAAGAAAAATATGAGCTTCTCGCACAACAGTAACACAAAACAAGAAGCAAAGCTAAGCAGAGCCCGAACGATCAAAAATTAAAACCCTAAATTGTCTATTCTGCATCACCTGCAAAGCAACTCTGGTAAAGTTCCTACTGTGAATGAACTTGGCAGTTCTGGCAATTTCGTAATTTGACTCCTCATCCATGGCTGCCGCTGACCTGCAATGCAAGTATGCAACTTCTCTGCGGGTGCGCGAAATAAAAAGAGGAGAGAGAAACAAACAAAAAGAAGTCTATGGGTGGGCTTTTTAATGGGCCAAAACTTTTTAGCCCATTAAGATTTAATAAAGGGTACTATAGGCCCATCAACTTAGCCCAGTCCATTCCAATATTCCATTTCGCTTTAATTGCTGAGCAATTTGAAGCAGTGTCTGTTTCTCTCTCGTGTCTTCGAATTTCACACATCGTGTTTTGCACCAAACCGATAAGGGTCCTTGGCAATCCTCGACCGGCGTATTCGGCGTGGAGGAATTTCCGGTGAGTTTACGCTTCCATTACTTCTCATAGTTGATTATGTCTCACTGTGATTAGGTTTTTGGTTTTTCTTTTTGAAGTTTTGCTTTGCGGAAGCCATTCTCTCGGTGTCGTGCTGTCGCGAGATGGGAGACACTGAGTGAAATAACATTTTTTGACGCAATAATCCAAAGTGAACAAAAAAGGTTTTTGTTTAAGTTGTTTTCATCGTGAACAAAAGAGATGGAAATTGGATATGCATTCATAGTTGAATGAAAACTGTTTGTATGTGCGTAGATGTATAAATTGTATTGCGAATAGGATTTGATTATTATTTATTTAAAATATGATCTTGGTGAACATGTGGCCTAGTGCTCAATTCCTGGCTCCTGGGTCAGTTCAATTCCTGCAAATAGTCCGTCCACATATCATGTATTATGTAGGGTAAGGTGTACATCTTGATTGTCTCCGGCCGTCTACTTTAGTTGTCTTGTGGACGGGTGTTGTTTATTTCTTTTTTCAAATATGTTTTTGGTGAAGTTTTTGCTGCTATAAAACCTAAGCTTATTATGTGTGTCATAGTTCTTCAAATGTAGTTTGTTACTCTTTTTCTGGGACTTGGATTTATTTGATTTCATAAGAATTATGGTTATGTTTGGAGTCTGGAGTTTATGTATCATGCGCTAATTTGGGTCACTTTGCTTGAACATTTAATTTTCTTTGAGTTGTTACCTCTCTGAACCAGATACTGATAACAGATAACCTGTTGTAGTTCGAATATAATACTATATTTTTCCAATCCGTTGGGTTCTAATGTGTTCACATACTGAATCATTCGTAATTCAGCACTTTTCTTTGTTATCTATCTATGTAAGGGTAAATTATCGAAGAATTAATGTGTGGTTAAGGCGGTTTATTTGGGTTGGAAGAATAGAAGGATGAGCAGCATTCAGACAAATCTTTGTAAACCTTGCCCCTATGCGCTCGCTGCAAGGATATCTCGATCAAGTTGCCTTTCCCCAACGCAGGTTGTTTCACCAATCCGTGCCTATGATCCGCTGAGGAGCTCCTTAAAAATTGTCTCAATGAGTCATCAATGGATGCCTGTGTTGAAATGCCAACAAGGCACAACCGTTTGTTTATTCTCTGGCAAAGATAAGTCTGAAAGTGAAAATCAGGTAATGTTTTTCCCCATCAAGATATCTTAGCTATCTTATATTTTGATTGGAAATAGGTGCTGAATTACGCATGATTCTGATTATATTTTTGGGGCTTTTTTAGTGATAGTGTGAATAGATCACAAGAAAGAATTGTTGTTTGAAGCAACCGTTTGAACACTTTAATATGCATGTAAATGGTTCCAAACGTCTGGAACTGGAGCAGGCTATTAATTATTTGTTCTTGGAATGATGTATTGCTAAAATGTTGAAATATTTCTTTTGTATTGTTTATGCTGTTTTCGTCATGATGGTTTCCCCTCTTGTTTCTTTGAATTTTTTATGAACGTTTTTTTTTACTGGAAAAGTCAAGCGTAGATTGGCTTCGTATTTTTGCTCCCATGCAAGGTGTATTTAAATAAACAACTCCATATATTGCTTATCTCACTCTTTCCAGTGGAATTGGTTTTCTTTCTCAACTTTACCCTTGGTTGATCATATTATCATCTTGAAGTTTGTTTTTAATTCTCTAAATACCTACTTATAGCGAGCCCTTTTTTGAATTGTTTGGTGTTCATTGGTGCAGGAGTGAAATTGTCCAATTTTCCAAAGATTTGATGAATGTTTATGTGATTATATTACTTTTCTTGTTTGGCTGGTTGCTTGCTGTGTTAAAGCCATAATTGGTTATTGTATAAGAAATGTTATATGGAATTTGACTTGAATCTGCAATGCCTTACTTGTAATGTCATTCCGATGGAAATAGAAGGGAGCATCAATTGTAACGGTCAAGCTCCTTCAAATTTCTTGTGTCTAATATTCTAAATGGAAAAACAAAAGAAGTTCAAACTTCAAGACTTTTTAGTGAAATCATGTTGGCTCGTTTAAGTTTGCTATTTATTGTGATTGAAACCTGAACTGCCTTTCATAGAGTATTCTAATATATCCCCCTTCTGTTTTCTTTGATGCCTGTATCTTTTCTTTATAATAACCTTTTAAAAACCAGATTCCAGTATAGTTACTTATTTGTCATATACGAAGTAATATAGTTTTGATGCGTGAAGGACTTGATAAGGAATGTGAATTGTATTTTAGTGCTAAGCGTCGTATTATAAAAAAAGAAGAGAAGATGTAATCCTTTTCATTTCTCTCATGTACGTCGATTTAGGAATAATATTCGTACTTGTAAACAATATACTTTGGTTGAGAAAGATACAAAACTGGAGGCTGGAGCTAACCTGTTGACTGTTTATAGGGATCTCAATGGAATGCTCTTGAAAAAGCAATGGGAAGCTTTAAGGGAAAGTCCGTAGAAGATTTGTTGAGGCAGCAAATTGAAAAGCAGGAATTCTATGATGATGGAGGCAGTGGTAAAAATCCGCCACGTGGACGTGGTGGTGGTGGAGATGGAAATGGCTCTGAGGGATCCGGGGATGAAGGATTAGCTGGAGTCTTGGATGAGACTTTACAAGTGATCTTGGCAACCATTGGCTTCATTTTCCTGGTAATTTCATTTTCATTGCCATGTTTTCCCCATGACCATGTTCTCACGTGCAAGTTCACTGTTCAGTATTTTTAAGTTCTCCAGAACATTTTATTTTCTGATGCAACCAGCTTGAGAAGAGGAAAAGAAGTTAAATGATGATTGTAGTAAACAAAACAAAAGTACTTTAAAGATTAGTGGCTGATTGCCCACAAGATAAGCTAAATAGTCTGTAGACATATATACTGTTTAATGGTCCACTTGTTTCTCTGCCTACTTGAATGCAAATTTGAAAGGAAAAAATAGGAGGAATGCAGGCTAGGAAAAGATGATACAGTTTATCTGATGGCATATTGGATTTCATGGGACTAACTCTGTGTCTTACTCTGGCAAGACAAATTGATTTCTGTTTAAATTTGCTAGATATGCTCACATTGCAATTGGCATATGGTACTCAGATTGCGTAAATTAGACTTCCGAGGCTCTAGTGACAGCAGGGGTTATTCTGATTTATGGTTTTCTTTATGTTTAGTATTAAAGTCATTCAGAAACTGCAAGTATATTGACATCTTCCCTCTCTTTGTTTTTCTAGCAGCATGCCTAAAACTAAATGTCTTTTGAAATCGCTTAATGCGTTTTTTTCCTTTATATGAGATGATTGCGGCGGCTATGTTCTATCTTCAGTATAATTGCCTATTGCATGCCGATGTAACTGTATCATGATTGCAATGTAGTATGTCTATATTATAACTGGTGAGGAGCTGACTCGGCTGGCAAAGGACTATATCAAATATCTTTTCCGAGGAGGTAAGAGCGTTCGTCTAAAGCGTGTCATGGACAAGTGGAGTCGGTTCTGGAGTGCGCTTGGTGATAAGAAGGTGGTTGACAAGTATTGGCTGGAAAAGGAAATTCTCAGAACCAATACTTGGTATGATAGCCCTGAAAAGTACCGGCGTATTATTAGTTCAAACGAAGAATCAGATTCTGATGAGTAACCTGGATCTTTATTTCAATCAAATTTTATCTCTGATTAATGTTACAAATTAGTTAAAAGAATTTTCTTCATAATTATAATTTCATATTTCTGAAAGGTCTGCCTGAGGCCAGGTAGGCCCCGTCATTTTTACAATTGTAGTTGCCTTGGATGATACCATTTTTTTACAGCTATTTGATGATAAATTAGGGTCACATTTGCATCCCTTGGCCCTTGCTTGCAACCAAGAGGCAAGACATTTGTCTACAAGGATAGATGATCATAATATGTATAAAAAAGTCACAAAGATATTTTAGGTTATAAGCAAGATCTTCACAATTCTAATAAAATAAAACCCCAATGGAGGATCAAACATCCTTTCAAATTTTTTGTGAATAATTATATAAAAAAAAGGGGTCAAGTTCCTCAACCTCTTGCACAATTAACAACACTCGGAATAATCTTTTCACGTTTCCTGGAAAGGAAAAAAGGAAGGGAATCCCAGTAATCATATGGGTTTACACTCTACACCCTCTTAGGCTTCTTAGAGGCTGCATCTTTCTTATCTGCATCTAAAGTCTTTTTCTTGTCCTTCCTCTCCTTTTTCTTCAAAGAAGTCATACGAGCCTTGAGAATAGTTGCATAAGAAGATTGAAATCGCAAATGGTCCTTTGCCCCAACCTACACAAGAAAATCAACAGTCAGCCGAGATAAATGGAATCCACTACTACATGCATGTAAAAGGGAAGGGAAATATTAATCATGTTATAAATAATCAGTCCTTACTCCTTGTAAGGCCAGCAAGGAGACGAGAACTAGAAACTAAACAACTTAAGAGGAGAACCGTGGTGCTCAGATGCATAATAAAGCTTCTTGCTATGAAGGAACTGTGAATTTATCATGTTAAATACCAGCCATACTTTTTTTCCCCCAAATATAAGGTCCAACCACAAATTTACTGTACAGGATCATGTCAGGATTGAACTCCACGGTTTACAAAGCTAGTTGGCACATCAGTCAACCTAAAACAAGGTTGTGAGCTAATTAATCAATTCACAAACCAAACACAAAATTCCACAATTAAGAGATTATGTTTGAAATAGCAAAAGTAAGCACCATTTGAAAAGTCAGCACAATGATGAAGAATACCACCTAACGACACTAAAAATTCAAAAACGCCAGAAAAAGGACACCTAGTCTTAAAATGAGAATCTAATGATACCTAGAAGGTGACTTCAGTTTCATACTCCAAAATAGAAACCCTCTAATTCCTGATCCTGCACTCTACACAAAACCAACCATTCATTTGCCATGGATCAACTTTGAAACATTTAATACAGTGACTTCACCACTAATAAAGCCACAATATTCAGAATACAAAAATAATTATGTACAAAAATCCACGAAATCGTTCAAAGTTTTTTCAGATTTTAACACTTGTCTTTGAACATAATGTTGAAAATGCAGCATATGCAGAAGCACATATGCTGCAAGAAAATTTATGGGACAATTCCTTGAGTAAAAATTCAAGCCTGATTGCAGGGAGTGTCTCTATTTCAGGCATTGAAACATGTACCCAGCAAGCAAATTAACATTCAAGTCAAAATGGATCTAAATTATTAAATACTCAGCACAAAAGAAGATGTATCACTCCCAAACATACCTTAGCAGGCAATTGAATAGTATGATGAGAAATAAGTAAGTGGAAAATTTCAGGACTTGATTTTTTTTCCCTTCTCTGAGTGCAAAGGAACAAATCTAGGCAGTTCATCCCAGATAAATTTCCAAGTAACCCAAAAAAGCAAATGGCTTATTCAATTCACTCTTCAATCTCTATATATTTTGACAGTTCAACATGGATGTGATTCGAACCCTATCATTGGTAATGGTGGTGAGGAGTTTGACCACTTGAACCAGTGGTTCTCACTCTCCAATCATATATTATAGATTTACAGATTTTGTTTTACATCCAACCATAGTAGTCAAATATTCTCGAACTCCAGCAATTTGATTTAAAAAGCAGTTGCTCGCATATCTACAGCATCCATTAACAGATGCAGTAATTCAGATACTTCTCTCTATAATTCTTATACTATTCCAGTATTCCTTTTTTCACTTGGAATTACCATAAATTGCAGAAAATACGCATTTTACGTATGATAACCCCTGATGCCCTAACTTTAGCATGTAATAAATATAATTACTTAACAAGGACAGTGTCAATAAAATCTTCCCAGGTAAACAGCGATAAGGTCAGAAATCTTGATAGCAGTAGGATGAGAAAGTTTCTTAAGTGCTCCAAAGAGTGCTAACGACGCGTTAATATCCAAAACCATGAACTAGAATTTATTTCCAGGTGAACATTCATTGGCGATGACATATATTTGAATTGAAGTCAAATACAGGACAGGTAGCTTAGACTTAGGTTGCTCAAATAAAGGTATAAAACAGATGGAACTCTAAATACATAAAAAAGAATACCTATATGCAACAACATGTCACCGGATCTTCAACGGAGTATATACAGTGCATGAGCAGTTTACACAGAAACATCACACTTGTAAGATTATATCAAGAATTTTTATAATTCGGTTCATCCCTTTATGAATATGATACTAACAAACTTCCAAAAATAGTTAGCCCAGAACTAATGGTGTACTTTTGAATTCCCGGATTAGCTGTTAGCTGGACATGTCATAATAAAAGGAGAAACATTGTTCAGAGTTAGAAGTACATACTGAAGTAGAGATTGTCTTCTTTCCATCAGTAGCACGGACAAGACATCTATACTCAATGGGCTCACCAGCAGTTGCCATTTTATTCCTTTTTACCTTGGACTTCAATGATGCTATAAGAAAAAGCGTGATTAAAAAAAAACTGCCAATATCTTAAACATGACAGATCAAAATTTAATGTATAATAAGAAAAGCAATAAATTAATTCAAATAGGATGTAATTACATCGTTTTAGTGTAACCCAAACAGAGCCTTTCTCAGTGCTGCGTTCAAACATGCTTGTGAGTTCATTCAGAAAAGGGTCTGGCTGTAGGAGAACCTAAAAGAGACCGAAGAACAAAAGCACATAATAAATTTGTTTAGACATCAATCATGGTAAAGTGTGAAACAAACAACAAACACAAAAATTCCATTGAGAATAGCAAACCATACTAGGGAAGAGATTGACAAACATACTTCCATACACGACACCAACCCTTTACGTATTCGAACAAGCAAACATAGTTGTAAATTAAGACATGAACAAAGAAAACATGAAATCTATACAACACAACACACAACCTTTGTTTTGTCAAAAACCAAATTTAGAACAGTGTTTCTTTCATACAAATATAAATATACCCTAATATATGCATACTGTACCATTCGAATTGTTAAAGCGGAGGTGATCGTGTCATCAAGGCTATCTACCGTACTGAGAATCCAATAGACAGATTTAACAATGTTTTAGAAAAGAAAAGAATATATATATATAAAAGAAAAATTGGGCATCAAAACGATTTCATGTGTAGTTTACTAGATTAAAATGGAACATCAAGGTTCAACATAAACACGTCGACATTCCATCCACAGAAACATCAATTGTTGAACAGGAAAATCGAAACGCATAGAAAGATCCAAGCGGGACGAGTTTTACCATGACTAAAGAATCTTTTGATTGATCGAAAAACCCTAGCAATAAACCCTCTCTTTCTGTCTGCTTCAAATCGCGAAGGAGCGTACACAAAATGTTGCACAGAGAAGAGGAAGAGGCGCTAGTGACGGTCCTGACTAGCAGAAGGGGTCCGACCCGAGTACACTAAATTTTCACGGGTCGAATGAGACCCTGTTCTGGCATATAATGAAATTCTGAAAAATAAAACATTTTTGAAGTTAATTTTTGATTGATTTAGGTTTTTTCGTTTGAATTAATTTGAAGATGGAAACAAATTAAATGAACTAGGTGACTATTTGGAGCAAGGTTTTGAAAATCATATTGATCATTCAATAAAAAAATTATTCGGTTCATGATTTAATGCTTGAATCGGAGTTCAAATTCAATTTGAATCGAGTTGAATATAATAAATTTATGTATATTTATTTATTTAATGCAAACAATAATTAAAAATATTTCAGAATTTATAATACTCAAAATAATCTAGAAATACGACAATAATATACTTTCATTGAAAAGTTCGCAATCATTCATATGTCAAATGATAAAACAAATAAAATAATTATTTTTGTAATCATATGATTATTACCACAAAGTTTAATAAATTAAATATTTGAAACACATATATATTTATTTTTATTTATATCTACATCATATACATTTTTTATTTATAAAATATCATATATTCAATTAATGTATCACTTTAAATAAATAATATTGCATAACTTAGTTGGTCCGAGCATTCTTCTTATGAATGAGGAGTTATAAGTTCAAACTCTATCAAAAGTGACATTTAAATTTTTTTCCCTAATTTAATCAAATAAATGGATCTGTTGAAATCAACTGATTTTGCAACGACCCCAGGACAAAGAGTGAGTACGGACAAAAGAAATATTATTTTTAAAATTAATTAATTTTTAAAAATAACAATTATTGTTGTAACCCACACAAGAAGTCATACACTTACTCTCCATATTTTGTGGAATAAGTTATATTAGAGTAACGGGAGGAGGACGACAATGAGCCTCCTACCTCTCCTCCTCCTCCGATATAGATCTTATCATTTCTCCCTCATAGATTTGCATTTTATCAGTTTCTTTTTATTTTATGATGAATAAAGATTGTCTTAGAGTTTCTTCATCACAACGTCTCTCATGGAGATGAAATTTGAATCTTTTCATCCATCTATCGTGGTTTCTTCACTACGTCGGTTCCTCTAGTGTGTTCCAACGACAATTATTTAAGTCACAGTGATGGCACTCTTAGATTTGATAGCAATCAATCTTTTTTTTATGAAAGAGAAGTCAAGAATCTTGATCTAGTCCATATGACATTTTTTTTTTTTTTGGTTTAGTCTCTCCGAATTTATCTCGGTCATGTTGTCCAATGTTAGTTCTACGATTTATAATTTCTTCGCTTAAATTTGTAAATCCCCAATCGGTGTAACATTTGCTTCTATGAATTGAAATATTGGGGTTTAAACCCTTTTAAAAAATAAGAATAGAGAAGTCCCACATATCAACTAAGAACAGTTTTGCCACCCCTTGGCAACATATAATCTTCATGGCTTTATAATAACAGGCGCAATGTGCCATTGATATGGACAATGACAGCATTCATGCAAGGATCCTTGAACACCTAATAGAGAGGAAGAATCTCCCTTTCAAAAATGGGGCCTCGTTCAAAAAGTTCATCAAAAGGTACCAGAAATTGGAGTATTTCTAAAGTATGCATATTGTTCAACTTGTTTCATGATGCTGAACAACTGCGTCAAAGCTGAAATCTTCACCAGGTTCGAAAATGTCTTCGAGATCTTCAAAACTTTGCTCCACTCTCAAGTTTTTGCTGACTTTCAACCCTTCCTGCAAGATAAACAGAAGTAGTGAGGTGATGAAGTCCATAGGCTCCACTTTGTTCAAAGAAAAATAGTCCTTAAAGAGATGATAATACAGCTATAATGCAGTAGAACAACAATGCAGGAACAACATTCAGAAAAGAAAACAGGTTTTGGGTGATGATTCCATTAAGTTCGCCGATGAACAAGCTAGTCAGTAGATTGTGAGAGGAACTGGGAATAATACATTTTCAATGTTTTCAATGGAGCTTTTAGCCATTTCTGACATTATCGATTAAAAATTATTTGCAAGATGATATATTCAACAGGTTAAATATCCAGACCAAGTGATCTCATTTTAACATGTCAGTTGCTGTGGCCTAAACAGTTCTTTATTACTTCCTCTCCGACAATGGTAAATCTTGATCGCTGATGAGCGCACTTCTCTTGAACCAGCTGATGATCTCTTAGGAGGAATGAAAGAGTGTCATCATATATCATATATAGTGAGCAGCACTTGAGCTTTTCCAGTGGGGAATTCCCCCCTTTCTTAACAAGTATTCAGTAGATCTACTGATAGGATATATTCATATATATGTTATTTTGATAGGAAATCACGACATCTTCAAATTGAAGTAGGCTAAGGTTGAATCTGGGGAAGATTTCAACACATGAACAATACAAATGGAATTGTATTCGTCTGTGGAAGCCCGTCGTATTCCAATCTGACATTTACAAGAACAAAAAAAAAAATACAGTGCCGAAATTTTTGCAAACAAAAACAACATAAATCATGCACAAACATAATCAGTTGAACATGATAGTGATCACCTTCTCAACATATTCTGCTACAGTAGAGTTGATTATTTTCTTGATTACTTCCTTGTAAACTCTTGACGGTCCAAGGATTTCTAATAAAATGTCTCTAGGTATCTGTTAAAATGCAGGACGCAAGTGTAAAATTCCAAGCATATCATTAGGGGAAAAAAAGATAAGAATTCAGTGCAACAATGTTTAATTTACAATGGAAGCTATTGTGCTATTGTATACATATTGGAAATGTCTTATTGCGGTCATCCCTTGGTGTATGTTGTTTGTGGATGATATAGTTCTAGTGGATGAGACACTATTGAGAAGGGCTTGGACAAAGGTTTGAGTTGAGGTAAGCAACCTTTCGTGCAGATAATGGACTCCAACTACACTAAAAAAATCTATTCGCCATCTTAATAAGTGATAACAGGTAAGGTCAATGTATTACTTGCAGTAACCTCATAGGATATGGGAACTTACATTTGGTGTCTTTCCTGGAAATTGAGGGAGGTACATGGTACACATCCAAAGGAAGTAATCCCAAAAAAGGACATGAAAAGGAAAGAAAAACAGGTTAATGATTCATTAAAGGGGAAAAATGCGAACTCAAATACTCAATAGAATGCCTAATTATCTATATCAAAATAGGGCAAAAACCAATTCAGAAGTATAGACATCTGCAATAACAGGAGGCAAACACATTGACTACAGACCTCTGGAGCACATACAGGGGTAATAAGCAATGAATGGCCTCTGTTGAGAGTAATTTTTCTGCCTTTAATAAAGTTGATAATGATTTATCCTTAACAAAAAGCACATTGACTATACTAACAATTTGTTTGGATTCTCATGTCTCATTTTCTTAGCCACAGCTCAACAGATTATGCCCAATAAAATAATGCACATTTTTTATTTATGTTCACATAAAATATCAAAACAGCCATTTCGTCATAGGTTTTTTTCCGGTAGCTATTCATCAAAAGATCCACCATACCCCAACCCCATTTTGCCAGTGCAAACACAAATCAAACCACAATAAGTCAACCATGAAACAGAAGCAAAGACAAAGAGATGCATAAAATAGGGAAGTGATACAAAAATAAATTTAATTGAGTCCATGATGGTCAATCTCTGTCTAATTCAATTATGAAAACACTATTCACAAGTGCCCCGGCACAATCAAGTTGCTGTAAGCTGGTCGAGGTTAGGTATTAGAAAAAAACTCCACTCTAGCCAGTCAAAAAACATACCCCCTTTTACTCTTCGGAAGCCTGGAATTGGCTGGGCTGCCGCAACCATCTTGTCAAAAATATTGTCAAAGATCACTCGAGTTTTGGAACCAAACACATTGAAGCTTATCTGGGTAAAAAAAAAAATTAAGATAACTTATAGTTACATAAAGTAAAGAGGTCAATAAAATCTATGCATCTGCATACATAACCTTCTTTCATCAAACTAGTCAAAATTGATTCACTAAGATGACCGATATGATATTTCATGTCAGCATCATGCGATGCAGTAACTCCAAAAAGAATCATGGGTCATACCTAAGATACCTTCAGCAACTCTGTTACGTGCAGAGTGAGAATAATTTGTTTATGGTGGCCCATATCATATTTCAATTCAGCACCATTTGATTTACTACTTATATAACAAAATTGGCCATACCTTTAGTTCTTTAGCCTCATCTATAATGGTGGATGTAATTGAGAAGTCTTCAAATTGAGAAGAAGATACTTCAACCTGTTTTGCACCTAATTCAAGAGGGACCATTTAGTTAATTGAAGTTCTAATAGAAGAAAAGGCAAGACGTTTAGTCACTACTTGAAAATGAGGAAATTGAATTTCCACCTGCCAAGACAGCACAAAGAGCAGGAGAGTATCTACAACATTCCCTGAGTATGGAAAAAGATTCCAAATGTCAGATACGAACACAGACAACTTTGGTGCTTAAACACTAGTAATTGTAAGAAACAGCCGATAAGGCTGACGAGCCAAAGTACAAAACAAAAATTAATACAATGATCCATTGCCTGTCAACCAAAACAAACATATATATTACAACAGCAACATCAGCGTACTACCGCACTATCCTACAAAGCCACAGCTTCAGAACCAACTTCAATTAGCACATGAAAACTGTGAGATGAACTGAATAGTCAAGGCAGAAGAAGTGAGAACATAATATGAGAGAAGGAGGTAGATTATTGAAAATTTAAGCTAGATAACCCATCACACCCAACTTTCAGTTCGCATATGAAGCCTGTGAGATGAGCTGACTAATCATGAGAGAAGAAATGATAACATAACATGAGAGTAAACAAAAAAATTCAATTATTGGCAATCAATATCAAGAAGGTTGCTACTTTACCCAAGAAGAAAACAAACTATTGATCCCCTGAATGCCTGTCCAACAACTCATTTAAAACTGTTGTCAAAGAAAGTATAGGCATAATATCATCTTTTCCAATCTTGATTAAAAAATTGGATGAGCACCAGTGCACCACTAGCTCAGATGTTGGCTCCTCACCAACCTACCCGAAAATCAGGAATTCAACCCCCATCCTATTGAGCAATCAACAAATTCACAAAAGAAATACATGGGAGTAGTGCAATATTACCTTCTTCTCCAAACCCCAACAATGCGGTGTCCCACTTCAGTAGAAAAGGATACCCTTTTACAAGAAAATTTTGGGATACAAACATCAACTCTTTGTCTGCTATTTATTATCTGATACAACAAAAGAAAGAAATGAAATAAAACATCATAGTCTGCAGTCCATCATGTATACTTTGTGAGAATATCACAAGCAAAAATCGGAAGTCCAAAATTACACCTAACCCATATGCAGAATTCTACGCGCATTTTAAATATTTGTTGCAAAGAAGTGACTGGTCGAGTTACCTTGGAGTTTAAACCCAGGGATAAGGTCTTTACGGCTATTTCCATTATCTTCTTCTCCTTATCATTAGCGCTGCAACTGCCTGAGTCTGTATCCCAGGACCGTTTTTTAATGGTGTTTTATAGAAAGCCCACACGACCACAAGGTTTGCCGTTTTGAGAAATAGAGAAAATGGTGTGTTTGGTTTGAACTTTAGAGGCCACGAGATGTGATTATGAGGATTGCCTAATCCACCTATTTTTATAGTCTCTACCAAACAAACACCGAGCCAGGTCCCATCCAGTAAACCTGTTACCTGTGCCGTTTTTCAATTACTATTATTGTAACTTCGGACCATGGCTGCCTTGGTGAAGATGATAACGATACCAACTTCTTCTCCGGTACGACATTTTCAACATTCAAATGTAAGAATCCCTACTTCGAAACAAACGAGTATAAAGATTAAAAGCTAAAAATACACTAACAAGCTTTGCTCTTTTTTCTTTCGCGCTTTTTACTGCTTGTTGTGGCAGTTGATTCCTTCCAGTTGGAGCTACTGTCATGGACATGCTTCTCATATCCATCAAAACAACAACAAAAGCTTAATTTTTTGTGGTACCCAACGAAACCTTTCCAGGTACCATCCGCATTCCAATTCAATTTCACCCATCCTCACTTGGGTATACGTATTTTGATAACAAGTTGTTTGATTTGTCTCAGGTCGGCGGTCTCTACTAATATCCATTGGAGGGTGTCAAAACGTGCCTACCAACCCGTGTGTGCTTCTGGGTCAGGTGAATTTTCGACCTTTGATTACGTTTCTTTGTGGGTTTCTATGGTGTTGTGCATGGCATTGCATTGATTTTGTTTTTGGTATATTAGGTTTAGAGGCATTAATTACAGATCCGGAGGACAAGGCGTTAAATTTGAAAGGTGCAAAGATAGTCGTCGTGTCTCAAGACGAAAATGAGCTAGAGGTACTATTTGGTTTTAGCTTATGTGTATAATCCATTTTGAGTAGTCAATTACTGATATGTTGTTTATCTAGGCTGATCTTTGACAAAAATGATCTTCTTATCCATTATAATCCACTGCATGTTAATCCATTTGACATAATTGCTTTGATGTATTTGATATAAGTTGAAATGTACCTGATTTTATCCTAAGAGTGAATTGTGTCTGCGAATCGAGTCTTCCAGGCCTGTAGATGTAGATAAAAGAATGAGTGGCCGAAGAGACACTAATCTGTTATGGATTTTGTTGATGACAAATTGTTTTGGATGAAGGATTGATGAGATTCCATTTATATAACTCCAAGTTTCATGAGATAAGGCTGTAATTGGTATACCCCAATTCTTTTAGGTATTGGGGAATGTATGTATTCTAGCTCGAGTCCTACACATTTTTGGAGCATGGCTATTATGAATGCATAGTCAATAATCAATATTTTCAATTTCGACCTCTTGTTGCTAAATTCTTTTGATCTTTCAATTGTCAGGTAAGAGTGGACTTGAATGGGGATGAGACACAAAAATCATTTGTTAAGATTTTGAGAGAGTTGGCTAGTACGGCACCACCAATTCCAGGATTTCGCAGGCAAAAAGGAGGTAATAGATTTATGTCTCTTATATGAACAAAATCAAGTTCCCATCCTGATCAGTTACTCATGTTTCTTATAAGTGCAATCAGAGTGTTATAGCATGTATTTCTCAAATTGCATACTCTTTTTATGTGTATAAATTTGTTAAATGTGACATATTATATCAAAATATGGATGACCTTCGAAATCCCAAGGCTCCTTAGTCCTTATAACTTTATGGAACTTTAATCCACGTTTATTCTACAAAAACTCAAAACTTTTCAAACCAGTGATTAAGGTTAGCAGCATTATAAACAAATTGAAGCTTTTATGGTCAACTTCTATATGACAAAATTATTCTACAAAAACTCAAACTTTTCAAACCATTGATTTAAGGTTAGCAGCATTATACTATATCTAGTTATCTACACTTCTATAGCTTACTTTATTTAACTTTGTTGTACATATTTGTTCATGTTCCAACTGAATGTGTATGCACCATCATATATTGAAGATACTCATTATTATTAGATATTGTTCTGCAATCCTTTGGGTTGGCTTATCTGTGCCATTAATTTTTAACTTCTGAATTTCAAGCTTCTTTGCACTATCATCGTGTTTGTTTCTTCCTTAATTCACCTTCCTTTTGTTCTATATTGTTGATTTTCTATGTTAACTGTGCCCTCACAGTCCAAATTGTTGCCTTCATTAGAATTTGTAAACCATCAGCACTAAAAAGAATGAGTTCATCTGTGGTTTCAATCTCTAGATGTGTTGTGTGCTTTTCATCAATCGAAAGTGCATGATTTAGTGCTTGATCATTTGATATGCCAAAACTTGCTAAAATGGTTTCTTTTGAGAGAACAACTTAATCAATATTTTTTTAAAAGACTCCATGTGTGAGTGTAGAATATCGTTCAATAATACTGTCATTTCCTTTGGTTCATACCTTGTGGTCTTCTATGCAGCTAGTGAGCTATATTTAGCTCATGAATACTGACATAATTATGTTTTCTTTCTACATGGGGAAAATCCAGGGAAAACAACACAGGTGAGTGGTTACAACTCTCTATTATATCAACAGCATTCTTGTATAAGGACGTAGATTTTTTGCTCCCATGTCTAGTCATTGAGTAATTTGACTACCATTTTCATTCCCTGATACATTTCCTTCCTTAAAAGACAAGGAAAGAGCCTGAGCTTCAATGATTGATAAAGTTAAAAAAGGGGGGAAATGGATACTTCTTTTATTTAGAAAGTGGGCGTGACGGTAAATCACATTCGCTTGTTTTTTTTTTGTTAGTAAAATAACTAGACTTATCAGGAAATAAATCTAATAATGGTAATGGTGTTTGCTGTTAATTTTATGAGGTTCTCTAATGCAGTAGCTAGATCCAAGATAATAGAGTAAAGTGTTGGTCTTTCATGTATTTGAAGAGGAGTGGAAAAAATAATTGCTTTGATTCCTTTAGACATCTGTTGAGGACCAAGAGAAAAAAGAACGTAAGAAAAAGAGCCAGCCTTTGCAGGATTCAGGATTGATGCCTCAATATTAGCTATAGGTCATTGAACACCGTTAGCTTTTGGCATGTGACTATGTGAGTCAACTGTCAAAGTGATCCATATGCGCAAGAGTATACTTGTCCATGCAGTTGATGTGGTTATCCCAGATGATTGTATTTAGTGCCTTATTGAGGTGCACTGTGCACATGCCAGTTCAAACATCATGTTGATTAAACATCGCTTGTGGATTCAATGGTCTCCAGTGGACCATAAAGTTTGTTTTGGGTTCGACCTTGTGTCAAATGCGGTATCAATGTCTTTATGCACGTGTACAATGATCAAAGCAACTATGCGTTGTTCGTCTTAAACCTAATAGATTAACTGCGAAATAGCATATCCATGTCAGTAGAAAGCATATAAGAATCACAATAGCAGAACTCTTAATTTTTAAGAAAAAGGTCATGATGGTTTAAGACAAATTAAATAGATATTCTTTTTGGGTGTCCTGATAAATGCATGCATGTTTAATTTTTTTTCTTGGTCACAAGATGACTGATTTTGCTCTTGAAACAAGTTCCACAGAGCTTGCTTCTACAGATTCTCGGTGAAGATCGTGTCACCAACTTCGTTATACGGGAAATAGTAACCACGACTATGAATTATTATGTGAAAAAGGTTAGAAATCTGCATCCATCTACTTCTAAAACCTCGTAAAACTATTGAGTTCCAACTCTTTGCAACCAAAACACAGGAAAACTTGAAGGTGAAGGACAAGAAAGTTAACACAATCCAAACTGCAGATGAGCTCAAAATAGCATTTGTGCCTGGAAAGGAGTTTGGGTTTAATGCATCTCTGGAGCTAGAAATATCAGAAACTGAAACATCGACTTCCAGCGCCTCAGATGTGTAAAATGATCGATTGAACTTTATCAATTGTTTGTTCTTACTGGATACCAAGTACAGAGTTCAGGAGAAGCAATATGAAGCCCGTCAGTATGAAGAATCCTGGAATTTGTATTGTATGTGGCTGTTGGCCATGCTTCTAACTGTTATAAAAGTAACCCTGTTGTCTTTAATAACTGCAAATTCTCATCTTATGGTGCGAGCGAATTCTAATATTTCTGTGACAATAATTTCATTCAAGATTATTTGTATGGTTATCAAAAATGAAAATTTATTCAAACTATGATATTTGACAATCCAAATTAGCTTTACCATGTTTATTAAAAAAAAAGTATATCGATGGGAAGGAAACTTGACAAATTTTGGTACTAGATTGCAGTGAATACACTTTCAATAATGGAGGACAAAAAATATGTAGAAAAATAGAGCTCCACTGTAAATTATATAGAAATTCAAAATCAGCCAACATTGAAGGCTAGCCTTGAGCAATACAAACTTTGCTCTTTGTAGCAGACTAAATGTCAGGTACACTATCACCTAGTTTAAAGCTTCTTCCATAGATAGAAAGCTCTTCTAATGATTGGATCCGCTGAAAATGCTTCTGCATAAGCACTGATAGCATTCAAAAGGCTGGTGAATTTCTCTCCATTGTCCTGTACCATCCGATCAAGTTTACAGGAAGGGCAGAAAATATCAGCAATGTATGCACATTTATATGAGAGTGCTAACATAAGATATTTACTGAGAACGAGGAAGAATAATCCATAATGTACGCATAGGCAGCTCCAAGGGGAGGCTGCCTAGGCAGCCGCCTAGGGGCCTCACATTCACAATTTGTATATTTAATATTAATGACTTCAATTTGCATAATACTCTTTCTTTACTCGAGACAAGATTGGATCAGTTTTAAAAATAGGATAATATTGATTATATCAGTTAAAATTATTTCTAATCAACTATATCACAAGATAAATTGAACGGTTTAGAAATGTGGTCTATTGAGAAAAAACTGACAGCTAAACTTGATTACAACAATTTAATTGACAATTTTGCACACCAAAAAGTGAGAATAGTTTGTACTTTCTCTCCTTAGATTTAGTTTATTATCATTTGGTTTCATTCAATGTAGTACATTTATAAGTTGGAGTTGCTTAATTTCTAGAAAGTTTAGAATTGCAATGATGAAAGAATTTTCAGGCAGATAATCAGACTCGCTCACAAATTGGCAACGCATCACGACAAAAAATTCATATGCCTGCAATTATACAAACCTCCGGTTTCTTGAATATTAGATCTCTAACAGCGAAAGGCACCATATAGAAGGGAAGATCCGAGCGTAGCAGTGCCTGCAACAAGATAAACGTCATCTATACCATTATAAAGTTCTAAGGCGGGAGGGCAAGTTTCATACTTCAAAATTTCAGTTCTCTAGTTTCTGCCTCTAAAACACAAAAAACTAAGATACCCTATACACTGGGAAGCCCCCATGCACATGTCAAGGAAAGCTTGCGTGAGAGTATTAGGTAACCACTGCATCTCCCACTTCTTCTGTATCATTGAATTATATGACTTGGCTGTGTAGACAAGTGCTCACCAGTGTGCAAGAACCCGGCTAAAAAAGAACAGACAACTCGATACTTTACTCCATCACTAGTGCAGGCAAGTTCAAAAATGGTGATCATAAGATCCTATGCTAGATCACTAGAATACCCATAAACCAAAGTAACAGAGAAAGAACATCATGAATAGATCAAATAAAAGTCACTTTAAACTACAGAGAGAACTCCATTAATCATCTAGCAGATTTGAGAATTATATAGCATAGAAGGCACATAAGTGCAACAAAAAGGTAAACCATGACCCAAGAAACGGGTGGAGGTAAGGCCATCCAATAACACGTTGCTAGGGCCCTCTCAGATACCATGTGAAATTTGGCTTATAGTGGCCCATACACTCACCCTAAAAGGACCCATTAGAGAGAGGAGAAGGATCCACGTATATGCACATACAATTCACCCAAACTAGACAATGTGATACATTTTATATCTTAAAGAGAATGATCTGCCTGAAATGGCATTGATACCCTGATAACAAAAATATGGAGCTTGAAGGATCTAAAAGAACCATTATATTTGCATGAATAAGGTTACAATAACGTTAAAAAGATTACCAAGTTTTTGCTCAGGATAGCCTGATCAGCATTTGTTATCAAGGCCTACATGATAAACAAAAGGGTTCAGCCATGCAAGTACAGAATACAGATAAAGAGCATGTTTCAGAGTAACACCTTTGATCTACATGTTAGGCACAATATACAGAATCATGATTTTCCACTTATATTCATTATTTTCTCTTCCTTCTTTTGGAGGGGCTGGGTAAGGGGATAAGGAATGTATGTTCAACTGATTTTACAAGAATCATTCAATCGCATAGACGATTAATTCATGTCCATGCAAGTTGGTCTAGGGTATGCGAGGTTTGCGACCTACTTGCAGAAACATATTACACAATGGAATTGAGATTGCATTTTTTTCCTATGTTCCATAGTCTGGTTAATGTGACCTCCAGCCTATTGGAATTGAAAGAGGCATTGTCAATGGTAACTTCATAAGTTAAAACAGTCAATGACACAATATTTTGACCGCAAAAATATTGGCTTATGCTAAAGGACTTGCAAGGCAAAGTTTCAAATTCTGTGAAGCGCATCTAATTGTGCAATGTCAATGATCCAGCGTAGACAAGATAGAGTACACAAGAACTGCTCTAATTCTACGTTTTTTTTCTTTCTACATTTGAATAGATGGAAATAGGAAAGCAGGTATTCCCCTCCAATTTCTTCGCAGACCTTTCAACTTCTTGCTTTTTGCAAGCCTTTAATTTGCTGCTAAAAGTAACCATATGACGTAAGTAAAAATAGTTACCTTCCTAATCCGTTCCTCTTCAACTTGATCAACAGATTGCAATAAATTCTCCAGTGTGCCTTCCCAACAAGAGAATTATAAGTATTAAAATATATATATATAACGAAAAGAAATATATAATACATAAAAACACATTTAAAAGAATTTAAATGAAGATAATGATATAATAACAAGAAAACTAATGGGTGTCGCTATGATCCACAAAAATTTGACTATATGATTATTTTTATTTTTTGAATGGAAATAAATTTTATGAAGCACCAAGAAATTTGACTTTATGAGTTGTGAATAAGTCAGATTGAGCAAGTGGGTAAATTATAGTTTCCACAAGAAATTTTGGGGGGTAGGGGGTACCAAAACATAAGCCTGCTGGTCCATGCACATGCACGAGTCTAGCCATAAGACCAAAGCAGAGAAAGAATACATAAAAAAGAGCATAAAAAACTTTGTATATTACAAGAATACTGGACTACAATTAATAGCAGGCAAACAGTGAACAAGTGCAGAAAAGAAGAAGAGAAAGGTCTATTTATATAACAAAGAAACATCAGCATATAGATACTGAGTTGCGTGTGTGCATGATTTGTCACATACCGAATCTGGTTATCAGGTTCAAGGCATGAACATCTCCAATACCTTCAACTCCTGCAGTTAAACTAGCATAAAATCAGTGAATGCTTTGGCCAATTTAACTTCCGTGAATAAGAATTCTAATGAGGCGCAAAAGCTTTAAAATTTCTTTAAAGTGGCTTTTTTCTAAAGCGATGCAAGACATTCCATTTTACTTCGCCTTGCATATTCAAAAGTCCAAGCATGTACCAAATGGATACTCGAGAAACATTGGAAAGATTATGCAATTCAAAAAACATAGTACACTAAGGTATCAGAACGTCAGGAAGTACAGATGCTAGAAAATTATGCCAACACTATGTGCGCAAAAGACACATGAATAACCATGCACAATTGCTACATGGAAGTATGGATTATTAATGATGGAAGCCACGACACATGGTTACAATCATATCATGGGGTACAGAAGAAATTTATCATAATTGAAGCCACTTCTAAGTCCAGATTCATCAGAAACAAAGGATAACATGGGAAATATACTGACTCATTCTCCTGACATTCAATAAAACAGTTACAGTAACTGAACCTAAATACAATGAAGTTGCAAATTCTCCACCATGGCAAGAATCAAGTTTCCCTACACTAGCAGCAGGCGAAACTTATGTACTTTGGTCAATTCCAAAGGATACTTGAGGTCAAGAAAGCAAGTGGAAGCTGCAAAATTGCAGTATTTGGGAAAGACAGACCAATTGCCATAAGACCTTAGTTTTTTTTCCCCTTTCAAATCATCAGGGAATGAAATATGGTATCAATCACTTGCTCCCCTACAAGCTACATTAGTGTATCATACCAGTAAGGTAGTAATAACTGTTATCAGTCTATACTCTTGCTCTACACAGAAAGGATTATTTCATGGATCTATCAAAAGACAAAAAAATTAGACCATGACATGCACCTCAGAGACAAGAAGGGACGGGACAAGAGTCAATGCAGATGTGAGAATTATATGGCTATCTTATACTAGATATACCGAGTCTTTTCAGGTGATGTTTACTTCCCAAACACTCATTTCACATACCTCCAATCCTCTTTATTTATAGATGGTGTTGATAAATTGAAAAGGGAAAAAAAACTTGTTTCTTGTGCTTCTTATTAAAAACGATGACATGCATATATGTATAAAAGAACTTGAAGTTGCTGAGGAGCATCTTTCAAGTAACCAAATGAGTGTTCAAAATTTGCTATCCATGCGAAGAATTGCTTGCATCCACTAGTTTCTTTCCAAAGTAAAAACTACGACACTAGGTAAAAGTTAATAGAAACACAGGGTGATGCTATATATTACATCGCATGCGGTCCTTAAAAGGGATAAGCACACTAAACCTGGAATATTATCACTTTTGTCACCCACGAGAGACATTACATCAACAAACTGAGAAGGTTTCAGATCTCCATATCTTTCAGCAAAATCTTCCATTCCAAAGGAGGTCATGCTAGGGAACCAAAATAATAGATATCAAACTCTTGATCAGTAGAATCAAACACGAAAAGGTTAAAAAAACAGAAGAATACACAAACCAAATGCATAGAGAGAGTGAGAGGGATAAGTTTCAGATTCTTGATAATTCTTTTGACAAAATTAGATTACTTTACATAACACAGGGAAAGATGAGTAATATCTTGATTCATTTAGTCACTGGGGATGTCAGCATTCAATGAAACTAAAATAAATAAATAAAAGGGACAATCCTTCATCTAATGCTACAAGAGAGTGAAGAGTCAAGTCAATTTACATATCCAGTTGTATTTTATGTTTTACCAAATTACAGGTTCAAATAAAGAGAAGTGATGGTGAAGGTATTATGTGCTACCTACTTAGATGAAATGAATCATTTATTACAGTAATAATAAGTTCATATCAAGTAAGACTTTAATTATAAAACAACATAAAATCATAACATCTCATAGAATATTGAACAGAAATTCCATTTACCGTGTATCCTTCTACTCTACCCATTGTTTCTTCTTTCACCTCAACTACTTGACAAAAGGCACGTCTTTGAGAAATAAGTTCAACAAGATTACATTGCAAAAATGACTATTCCGCCAATGATTACTGTCTGCACTGCATACATCCTTCCATTTTGACTTATGTATCTTGTCAACTTTTAAATATTTCCTAGTTGTTTTATTGGCAATGTCTATGAGTACAAGGAGAACAACTAAAATATCTAGCGTATAGCCTTGTATAGCCAGTATCAAGTACCAAGATAAAAACAAATTCAACTTATAAAAATGCAAGGGCATAATAATGCATTAAAAAGTTGTAATTGAACAAGTACTTACTCAAAGCCACGGGGTGCAATTCGTAGAAGTCGCAAAGAAGGAGACAAAATCTGAAAGAAATCTTTGTCAGGAGACACAACTCGTACCTGTGAAATATAGAAATAAAGGAGGATGTGCTGAGAGGAAATATAATAAACAAATTAAATAACAGAGAGGACAACTTTGAGTAACTTCTTCGTTATGTCACTAATGAGGCAATCCACACTCGGAGTTTGTTGACCCAAAAAATTAAAGCCTTGAAGATTAAAAACAGTTATGGTGTAGATATTTGATTAATATTATTCAATTTCGCCCAAAAAAAAAAAGGTCTAACAATTTTCTTCAAGTCTCAGAATTGCAGAACAACTAAATTGCATGGAAAACAAAGCCAATATCATAAGTTGTAAGAAAATTTAAATTAGTCATATCGGAGACAGAATAAACACCACAGAGCAAAAGTTATTATGTGGTCTCTCCCTTTTCCACAAACAATTTAAATTAAGCCCATCTACATTCTTTGGCTCTCTGCACGTATTTCAGGTAATCAGAACAACTCACATTATCACATACAACATAACAAAATAATCACAAAGTACTGATTGAACAATATGACCAAAATTACTAGAAAGCGAGTGGAGGACCATTGAATATAGTCCTATTCCAGCATAATTGCCAATTCTAAGCAATGGAGGAATAGAAGGTGAATACATCATTGGCGTGCACAAAAAGCACCCAGAGTACTGGACTTCAAGGAGCCATAATTAGAAAGGCAGAAGAAAATGATAAAGGTATGAACAGACCTGTGTGGTACATATATATGACAGATAGTAAGAACTATGCTTTGCTGTGAAATGCAGACAAAAGAACGCTTCCAAAAAATTATACCAAATACAAACTAATAAGAGTAAAAATTCAACTGTTTCAGCACATCTCATGCAGTCTACCTCATTTAACTACATTTTTTCAGAGGTTAAAAGATAAAGCAGGAGAAAACCACGAAGGGGGTGCCACCCATGTAATAAGCATAAGAGCTATTTACAAGGAATTAGGTGATGAAGTATCCATGGCATTCAAAAACTTGTCAACATCCACATGATGAGCCTTCCAGTAGCACAGAAAGGCAATGAACTGCTACGTGTCTAATGGGTATCAGTTACCTCTTATCACATCAAAGCATTTAAACAACGAGAGATTTATTCTTCCCCCTCAGAAACTCTTTTATTTCTCTATTTCCATACCATCCATGAAAATGAAAGCAGGGTTGCCAGCTGCTCTGGTGCTCCATCTTTCTCATCATGCATGATGCTCCAAGAAATAATTTCATTCCTAATGGTAGCACTTCCCAAGGGATTCCCATGATGCCAAGAGCGATGTCCCAAATCTTAAAAGTTTATTCACAATGGAGAGAGGTGGTTCACTGGTATCTCCTCCCTCGCAAAGGAAGCATTTATCATTGTCACAATACCATAATTTTTTTAGAGCTCTGATTTCAAGAATTTTAACCCAGCTAGACCTCCAAAATGGAAAGCAGCTTTGTTTGAATTTATGATTCTGAATTGCTTTCAAAAAGAATTTCTTAAAACCCATTCACTTCTCATACATGAGTATCTAATAATAGTCCTTAACTTTGGAAACACCATCCCTTGACCCTTCCCATAGACAGTATCTTTCACACTTATCTTAGGAAGAGATCTGTACACTTATTAAATATAACAATTCAAATACCCAAACCCCTGTCCAAAAAATATCTAGTGAAATCAGTACTCCAATTTCAAATGTTAATGCAAAAGTGCAGATCCAAAATGACTTGAAGTCTTACTTTTCCTAGGGCTACACTACGCATAAGTCATCTGCCATATGCATAGACTTCAACAGTAATTGTTGTGTTGTTAAAAAAATTTCTTTTCCAAAACTAACTCTGATACAGCAACTTGAAGCTTCAAATGGATCTAGGGGAATACCAACGCAAAACGAAATAACGTGTAAGAATTCAAGAACACTCTACCATCCTCGAAAAGTCTTATATACATAATTGAGAATCCTAAACAAAGTTGGAAAGAAGTCAACCAACATTGTAAAACAAAAAGTATGTCTTGAAATAGTCCCAGTAAACTAATGCTGCTTCTGACAAGGGGAGAAACCAACACTAAAGCAACATGTCACGGAAAATGAAATTTAGAGGGGCCAAATAGAATTGGGTATTTGAGGGAGAAAAGAGCAAAGATGCCGTTAGAATCAATGTTAAAGAAAATTAATAATAATCAACCTGGGTGTAATATAAAACATTCTAACTGATTAATCAAGATTTTCTAAACCCAGACAAAAAATGGAGGAAGAAAGGCCTTTTTTTTTTACAAACATTCTTCAATGTTTACTGGTAGAGATTAAATGACTACCTTGAACCCATCGTCAACACTCCTTGCAGCTAACGTTCCAATTACGTCATCAGCTTCCACCCCTGGTACCTGTCCTCACATTAGATTATAATTAGTTGTGATTGATGGATAACCCGGTGCAGCAAATCTGACAAGTTTGACATATGGGCATTTACCTCAATCACTTTAATGGACATAGCTTTGATGGATGCTTTCAAATATTGAAGTCCCTGAACTATCGTATCAGGTGTGGGGGGACGGTTGCTCTTGTATGAAGGGTATAGAGTATGACGAAAATTCTGGCCTTCAAAAATATTTGATAAAATATAATTAGAACTACTTTTGATGGTAAAATGAAGTAGCTTCAATGATTTAAAATGCAACCAAAACAGAAAGCAAAAACGACAAACATAGAAGGGAATAAAATTCTAGGTTAAGAAAAGAAGAATTCTTCTATGGTACATTTGACCCTTGACAGAGCTCAATAAAGGATCAAACAGCAGGAAATTCCAGGTGCACATAGCCTAGTTCTTAGTTCTTTTAAAAAACACTTGATAAGATAAAAGTCCGAACATTTCTTAAAATACTAGAATTATTAAGATTTTTGACAAAAATTTATTTAAAAAAGAGACTGATAGAGATTAATTTAATCAAGACAGTGACCGCTGCTCTAGTATTGCAAACTGTCAGAGAGAAAATCAGCTTCTTGGTAGAAACTAAAATACCCCAGCAAGTAATTTAACCGTCATCCTCTTTCTACTCCTTATCATTGGGTTGAACTATTTTTATGCCCCTTAATAGAATTATAGTTTTGCATTAAAAAAATACCCAGCATGTTTTGCGATTCATCTTGACAAACGCCCCCTCCCTAAGCCCCCAAACCACCACATGCCCACTCCCAAAAAGAAAGCTGTTATATCGGTGCTCCACTGAGGCACTGACATGATAATATGAACAAAAGAATTACAACTTCATAAGTTTCTTCCATCATTTTCTTCTCTCATTTACAGGTATTGCACCTTAGATAAAATGAAGAACCACATTAAAACATACATTAGAAGTTACAAAAAATAACATCACACAAATCTCAAAATTCTTTTGGAAGCGCAGAGCATGTAAAAAAAACAATCTTAACAAAAATACAGGAGATTCAGCATCTAATATAGCAGCAAAAATTTGCAGGATTCATTTTTTGTTGTAGAACATAGTAATTAAAT
The DNA here is from genome assembly GCA_963580455.1 of Euonymus europaeus. Classification (NCBI taxonomy): domain Eukaryota; kingdom Viridiplantae; phylum Streptophyta; class Magnoliopsida; order Celastrales; family Celastraceae; genus Euonymus; species Euonymus europaeus. The sequence goes on along the minus strand of OY756957.1, from coordinate 5,271,175 downwards.
AAAAATTGCTGGAGCAGGGAAAACAGAGTTCCAAAATGCCACAAGTTCAAAATTTCCATTTTCTCTTTTTTCATGCAATTGAAATTCTGTTTATGGTTATCCGGAATGTGTGTATATACATATTATGTTATTAAAATAAAAACTAAGCGAGATCTAAACTACAGTTTCCAAAACAGAACAAGGAAAAAAAACAAGTAGAGGCTGCAACCTGTAATATTATTTAGTATAAAACAAAAAATCTCTGTGCTGGGTTTGACACATTTATGTTGGATGGAAGTGGCTGGAAATTAAGCCAGGTCATGGACAAATAAGCACAAAGTAATGCATAGATCAGCGGTGTCGCAATAGGTTGTCAATTATGGTGGTCATTGAAATCAGAAACACTGCACACAACCCTAAAACACTAATTTCCCCAATTACAACCCGATACACCAAATCTGTCAATGCACACACCACGCATCTCACTTCTATAATAAGGTAAAAGAAAATATTCCACTTCTATAGAATAGATAATTTGGGAATTCTGCAAGATTCATCCAAAAAAATCTTTCTTACCTATAAATGTGATCTTTAATTTTATCAAGGAGCACACTACTACAATTCATCGTCAAAATCAAAAATAGACAAACATACCTTTTGCCATGATATTTTCTTTGGATGAATTACAAGTATGACCAAATGGAACTCCTGAAAAGAAAGCATTGTTCCATCATAATTTTGCTTAGCTTCACAATCCATTGTACCCCATGATTGACACAATTTGACCAAACTTATAAAGGGAAGGCCACACTAGATAATTGGCCTTCAACATCTAATGGCAAAATGCAGCCTGGAAGAGTTGACAGACCCACAAAAGTATGTTCTCCAGAGGATAAAACAAGCACTTAAAATTGGTTCCTTATATTAAAAAAATACTTAAAATTGGTTCCTCATAGAAGAGTTTTATCAGCAATTATGAATTTTAACTTCAAAAAACTATAAAGTAATAAAAATATTTAAACCTCGCCCAGTTGCCACTTGATACGACAGGCAAGAAGAGTTTTAGCAACAAATAGGCATGTAGCGAGATACGAAACAATAACATAGCATTTCCATAATATTCTCATAGAATAGCATCTTCCAAACCTTTGCAAAATGCATATGATAGATACTCCAGAATCAGAGGTAATCGGCATTACATTAGAAAAGCTTAAACAACAAACACGAAGTTCATAGGAATAGCACAACAAATGAGACCTTGTAGTCCATCTTTTTCTGTGACTCAACTCCTGGGGTGACATATTTATAGGAGAACGACACACCATAATGAAAACCCAATATCTAGACAATCAATTCCCCCAACTTCCAAAACAAACATTTACAAATCTTAATCCCCAAGTAATTTGAATCACTTATATGAATAGTTCATCAAAAAATACTGGGGCCCATCACTTAGGTTCTCTTTCATGACAAAAATCCTATTTAATATTCAATTAACGTATCCTTTCACATCTATCTCCTTGCTTGTAATTTCTAATCATGTCTTCATCAGGTTCAAATTGGACAGAAAGCCTGAGCCTGACAATCCCCCTCAGCTCAGCTGGACCAATTACAGCCTTAACAAAACAAAAGAAAGACTGGACAAGGTACAACATTCTAAGATATCACAAAGAAAACAATCATAGAAAGAATTTCATCAAGTGCAGTACATTCCTTCAATCCTCTGAACATAACTCAAGGCTCTAAATCAGCAAAATGACAACTAAATTCTCTATCATAACACAAACCAAAGGAAGAACGAATTAATTAGGAAACAAGAAACAAAGGCCGGTCCAAAGTCATGTCAAGGCTAAAATCAACTCACATTTGAATCCCTCATACTAGACAAAGGGAATAAGATAGAAGGGAATTCAACATTGCACAAAAAGAAAAGACTTTAAAAGAATACAACATCACGAATCGAATAAAAATTTAGAGGAAGGACGAGCAAAAAATCACAAATAATAATAAGGAAAAATTAATGCCACCAAATTCATTATCTCACCATCATGGTCAAACACCACCTGCACAAAGAGAAATAAACAAGATAAGTAACTAATTAAGAAACAAACCTAGTTTGAAAGCACAAAAGAACCAAATAGAAATATTAAACTAGGAAAAGAATGTGTTCGTGCCATTTATTAACATTCAACAAAAATATGAAGCAATAAAATCTCTAAACCGGAACCTAGAGAATAACAAAATTTATTTCATAAATTCCCGTTACAATTGCATCATTATCAATATGTAAACAACTAATGAATGTGTGGTTTTATATCACATAACGAAATCAAAGGTTGCATCAGTGAATGTATGTTTTCATATCACATAAAGAAACCAAAGGTCTCTTCCCTTTCTCCCCACACTGACATAAATATTCAGAGAACTCAAGGCTAATTTCTTCCTCTCCCTCCCCCCACATCCCTCAAAGCCCAGCTGAGTGAAGGCTTACCAAAGTTTATCTAACCACATTATACCCGTTAACATCAGACTCTCGTTGACATATTTAGAACAATCAGAATACTCTAATGCCAAAATCAGAAAAGCTAACATCTTAGTTAGATATTGATAAATATGGTTCAACATGGCCACCAGCACAATCAAAATTCTAGACTGCTGCATAAATCTAAGCTTTGATGAATTGATCATAAAAGGACATAAACTTAAAAGAAAGTAATCATACCGCCACATGTGAGGGGATAAATTCCAAAACATCGATTATCTGCAAGAGACATAACATATGACTTGCTTTAGACCTAAAGAAACTCAAAGCAGAGAGAGAGAGAGAGGTGCAAGTGGGAAAGTGAGAGGGAAAGAAGAAAAAAAAAGAACGCCAAAGATAGAGTGCAAATTGTATTTACAAGAAAAAAAGTTATACAAGATACCAATATAAGGCTAATATTTGAACCAAAAAAGCATAATAATTGATTCCAAAATGAGTTCATTTATGTAATGATGCACCACTAAAAATGCCATCAGGATTGATCCAAACTAAAATTCAATTTCCAAAAAAAGTCATATTTTGCATCTTAAACACTATCGTATCAATCCTCAAATTAAAAAGAAAATAACAAAAGCGAAGGAAATAATAGAAAGTAAATAGATACCACTTACAAGAGATAGTGCAGTGAAAATAGTTAAAACCCAATCTCCATTGCCATCAGCATTTGATAGATAGCCATGGTGCAACTTTGCTAGCATCATCAAAGGAAAGTGACATTTGATTAGAGAAAACAGGTAACAAGCTAACTTCAGGTTGCATCCCAAGGCTAATGTTCCAGAAATTGCATAAGATGCTTGTCATATAAAAATCACGAAGAGCTAATTAACATTTCAGTATAGTAAGCTTTTTCCTCCAATATTCATGATAGGCCCACTACCAAAGTTTGTGCGAAGAGGAGGGCCATGCCAAGGGCTGAAGATGCTGTGCAAAAGGCTGGAACAGGTGGCTGAATTGAAGTTGACCACCTGCTGCCTTTTTATTGGTTCTTTCTGTTATTTTGTTGTTTTCTGTCTTAGGGTTTTGTATTTAGACAGTGAGGGTTTTAGTGAATGAGCAGACTATTTTGCAAGGGAAATATTGAGAGGTCCTAGCTCCTCAAAAGCTAGGTTTGTTCTATCATCCTTATTGCTTCTCTGTAATCAGCTACTTAGCTCTCCCTTTTCAATCAAATATCAGAAGTAGATCTTCTTCTGGTATCAGTCTGTGGTGTTTATTATCTTTGTTTGAGTGATTTGCTACTGTGACCCTATCAATCCAAAATCCCATGAATTGCAGGCCAAATACATCTCCATTTTAGCCACCGTCCAAGCACAAGATAACAAAGAAAACATAGATGCATTTGTTTCTGAAGTCTAGCATAAAGGTTCTCTGCCTACTGGCAACAATCATTTCAAATACTTGGCATTTATCAACAAAATTCATGTCTTTCGTCTGCAGAATTCAACTTCTGATGGAATCTTCACAATAGAATGTAAAACAACCACAGTATTTTCTTATACAGAATAAGAATTCATGAGACGGCTAGCCTTGTAGCTATGAAAAAGTTGTTGCATCAGCAAAATACTCTATAAGCCGCCTCACTGCAATTCAAGATTAAGGGTCCATACTAACCACCTTAAACCCCACAGCAAAAGTGGGAGGTTTATGCAACAGGCCAGACCTTCCAATAAGAATTTGAATAAAAGAAGCACCCAAGTTGCAAATAAGAAAAAAGCACAAATTAATTTTTTGAATATATTTTAAAGATCCAAATTCCACAAAAAGTGTTCCTAAATCGTGAGGCATAGCAAAAAAACTTAAAGATGTATTGACGCCCACAATTTTCTAGTTCTTCCATGTAGGTCAAATACATCGAATCTAGGCTGCCAGTTTTACGCACTATATAACAGTGCAAGTGTGCAACCACTTAAGCTACTCTTATGTTGAAAGAACTTGCTATAAAACCTTTGCCAGCTTGCCACCAGATTCATTATAAATATAAGATAACATGTCCCAAGATGATGACACATGCAATGTAAATGTAATCATTAATATTCAAATCAATAATTAACCAGTAAGGGAAAAGACCATCTTATCATGCAACACTGTTTACCTAAAAAAACCCATCTTATATTCAATTACTTAGATGCTTCAACAATGTAGCCAAAAAACCTCAAACATAAATTCCACATAAATAGTTTATTTTCAGAAGAAAAGTAAGACTAAAGCATACCTAAAAGCTTGTAGTAAGATCTATATATGATTGCTGTGCCATCTATAAGCATTACTCTGCCATTTGAAGAATCAGAACTTGCTTGCTTCTCTTCATGCTTGATTGGATTCAAGAGTGTCTGATGATGTTGGTCCCTTATATGTCCGCTTTCATAAGAAAAAGCTACATTGCCATGAGAAGTTGCACTGTAACCCTGTAATGATATAGCAAATCAAGAACTAATCAGACAAGGAAAAAAAATACTAATGGGCAGCATAATATTATTATTAATGAGTAGTTGATTGAATAGCCACTAAACCAAAAAGCAGAAAATGAAAATGGCCCAAAAACCATACAAGAACTGTCAACAGCTTGCAGATACATTTCTTTTATATCCATAAATACTCAATTATCTTTTACATTTGCAATGCTCATCTAAGTATTGCCGATTCATAAGTTTATTACTTGTTTTAGGAATAACCATTAGATGGATGTCCAAAATCATTAGTGCAAACTGATTTTATCACACTTTGCTCCAAACAGAAAATATGCCTTATCTATGCAAGCAAGTACTTAAAAGACATAGAACTCCGGTTCATAAGGTGTAAAGGATGAAATCGCATTTCAATCACAATGGAATTCTGTTTCTCAGAGGTAAAATAATTCTGAAATTTAGTTGGGCTATGCTTGGCATGAGGGTTGGGAGCGGTTGAGAGGGGTTGGGTTGGGAGGGATTCACAAAAGTGAACTTTTGCTTGGTATTGGAAGAGTTTAAGAGAGGTTGCGAGGGTTTATGTGAGTAAACACCTCCCAACCTCTCATTTTCAGGTGTCATGAACCCCTCTGAACGCCTTGAAGTGTTCGTGCCAAGCAAAGATTTGGAGGGGTTTGCGAACAACACTTTCCAACACCTCTCCCAAGCAGACCATTAGGAAGAACGACATAATTATCACAACCTATGATGCAAAACATTAAACAGCGAAGCTCAGGCAAGTGCAAAATGCAAGATATGACATATCCCATCGAATCACTTATTATCATGCATTACCTTCTTGGAAAGAATGGATGAACAACGAATCCCATCAGATTTTCGAATGTTAAAGTTGTTTCCAGCTGTACAAGTTCTTGACCAGTTTCTCACAATCAAGCAATTAAAACTCCTCCATAATGCATGAATGTGGGGATGCATAGACTGATAGCAGGCCATGAACTCATAGCAATCTTATACGTCGAGTATTACTGGAAATTCTCTCTGAAAGGTGCAGCCGCTTGTAATTGTCAAGGCAGTGTTTTACATTAAATAACTAAAGACAATAGAACATCGTATTTCAAGATTTAACTCAACAATTACACAACACAAACTAAATTCAAAGCTTTTAACACAAATGAAAAGAACAACATCCAACAATAATAATCTAAAATGTTAGAAGTTAAAACCAAAGTTAAAAATGGACACTTTGAACCATATCTAATTCCATATTAGTATAATTTAAACTAGTTTGATCTATCCACTGACCCTCAAAGAAAGAACGACGCTTGAACATCGTACTCAGTGTTCATTCCCGAAAAATATATACAAAATAACTGTTGCGGAAGATAAAAGCTTCAAGCTCTGCAAACTACACGAGGTCTTTGATTTTACCTTGAACGGTCACGCTTGGAAGAACAAGTGGAAGAGCACCAACCAAATTACTCCATCACTGTTCCGCTCCCCCTTGAATCCTTGATGATATTGGAATGGGTTGCGAAATAGATAAACCCAAATTACCGAATGGACCGTCCATTCTTTGATCTCCGAAATGGGCCCTTGCACCTAGGGCACGACCCAAATTGCAGTTTTCGGTTCTTGTGAAAAAAGGCCCAAGATCCTGATGGGCCCTTGAGCCCACCATTTACATATGCGCTAGCCCCAAAAGCTCTGCTGAATCTTGTACGCGTGCTTTTCAATTTCCTACCCAGTAGCATAGGGAAGACGACCTTGAAGCAAACTCCGCTTCCCTGCCTGGCTTCATCGTTCTCGCAATAAACTCTCCCCCTCAAGGCTCAAACTCTTCCAGTCTTCCCTGCCTGGAGAGGGTGAGGGGTCAAGAAATTTGTCTTTGAAATCCAATCAAATTTGATTAAGCTACCTAGTCCAGTAACAGTTGCAAGGGATTGGCATGAATTGTATTTGAGAGAGAAGACAACATTGAAACATGCTCTTAGAGGACGACTTGTCTGTCTTACCACGTTCATTTGGAGTTCTATGCAAAATTTGAATTACATGTGTCTTACTGCACACTTTATAGATAATGATTGGAAGATGCATAAGAGAATCCTTAATGTTTGCATTGTTGAAAATCACAAAGGGGCAACACTTGGCAATTTCTTGGTATGATGACATGTAATTGAGTCCCTGATTCATCTCATTTGGTATTACTCTTGTTTTTCTTGTTTTCTTTTTTGTTATTCTGTACACAAACTAAGCTATCATGATTAACTATTGTAAGTGTTTTTTCTGCGCTTTCACCGAAAATGTTAAATATTCTTAAGAGTGGGTTTCCCTAATTAGTATCTCTAGTGAGTGGGAGTCATGATTTTCATTTTTCGAATTTGGAAATGGAATCAAATTTTATGGTTGTCCTATGTGTTATGGATGCTTTAGTTTTCTGAGAGATATCTAGCATTACCGTACTTTCACTTTGCAATGGTACAGCAGGTTAGGCTGGCAGCATTTTGTGTTTGAAGAAGCAACCTTGTGCTTGAAGAGCCAACTTGACGTTGAAGAAACGGCCTTTTTTTTTAATAGGGGAAAGGAGTGAAGGCTAAAATTCAGGTTTTGAAATTACATACGACCGAATTTGTCAATTGAGCTGAGTTTGTGAATAAACAATCTCTTGTATAATCGAATTTTTTTTATTATTGAGCTGAGTTTGTGAAGAAACAATATCTTGTATAATCGAATTTTTTTATTATCAGATTGTTTGTAAATAATTGTTTTGTGAATTGATTTTATGGATGAGGAAATAACCTTTTCCAATTGACTAAATCGATGACCTCAAAAAAATTGCCTAAGAAACTGAAATGAAAAATCTAAAGCTCTTATTATGGATGTGATCTGACATCAAGTAAGTAAAGTGATGAGTTTGGAATTGAAATTCATGATAAACCTTATAATCACTCATGAACCTGATAAACCTTATTTTTTGCATTAGCCAGTCCTAGGCAGTTTTAAATTCAATAAACCATCTCTTTCCTTTACTTTAATTTCTTAGCTCTCTGAGGTAGATGTCTCATCAATCTCTTGACATTATTTAACTAAGTTAAAATATAACCATTTATAATTCATAGCTAGTATAAAATTTTAAAAAGGTAGACACAAATGGAATATTCATTGGCTTTAATTTTAAAGCCTTAATAAAATCCAAAAAATTGGATGATATAAATCACTTATTTGTTTGATAACCGACAACGACATAATACAAATTTATCTTTTGAACATTAGATATGATCCTAAATTCAGACAATTAGGCCCATCTGCACATAATTACACCTCTTCACAAATTAACCCAAAAAAAAAACCTTGACAGATGTTGATATTGGTTGAATATTATTTGTGGAATTGACTTCATAAAATACTTAAATAAGTCTTGTTCAATCTTTTGGGTCCATTGACTATATATTTATCTAATAATGCAAATGTCAATATTTTTTATGAGGGTAAGATCTTGGTTAGATAGTGATTAAGCCATAATCCTACTTAGATAAATTATTATTTTTAATTATATTTGGAGATGGGCGTTGTATTTCAAAGAGAGTTTGAAATTTCAATATCAAAGAATATATTAGAATGCAAAAAATTCAAGGTTTGGTGCATCTCTCAATCAAAATATTCTTCATTAGAAAGTGAGGAATATTATTTATCCTTGTTTCCTGCCATGATTTCCGCTCAATCTTCACTTTCCTTCTAATTAACAAAAATGTTGTTGACCTACTAGCGAGTCTTTGTTATGATCAAGGCTTAATGTCTGGGATGTCCAAAATGTGACCTCATTTGATTTGAGTATTTAACCTTTTAGTGTGAATCGTTGAAAGTCTATTGATGTGACAAAACCCATGCCACATAAATTTGAGGATAAAAGAATGACATTTTTTTAGGTGGATAAATACCAATGCATGTAAGTATCTTATATTTACTACATCTATACATGTTAATTTGTTTATATATCTTATATGATATAATATATATAAATTTTGACGCACGCTTAAAGCGTCGCTCATGAAATTTGTGTCACTTCTGAATACCACTTGCCCCTTACTGTTGGGTCATATAATCTGCGACTAACATTCTACCGACATTCCCAAGGCACGAGCCGGTGGACGGATCGTTTGGTCCCGCCCCAACCAAACATATATGTAAATTAGGATATTGAACAAGGCACTTCCGCCACATATTTTTTGAATAAAAGGAAGAGATGGAACTCGAACTCATAATTTCGAGATTATATACAATTCAATTCGTCTGTTGAGCTACTTAGAATTCGCGGTTCCAGCCAGATGCGGATGTAGAGTATTTCATTGGGGGTGAAGGCCCAGTGAAATAATATAAAATATATGACATATAGTAAGCAAAATATATCATGCTTAAAGAAAAAATTATCAGTGAAAAAAATTATATGGCAATATGTTGCATGTTGTTTTCAACATAATCGAGCATTAACAATAATTATGATAAAAATGTGTAATGTTTTGTTCCTTGAAATTATTTTCGTGTCATATATATCTCAAAAAAATTATGGGGTCACTACCTCATGACCTCATTACTTAATTATGCCCCAAGTGATTTCAGATTCTGGATCCACCACATGTTCATATATATAATTAATTGTACGTACAAATTCATCATGTTGATAAAAAATAAATAATTAAAATCATAAGAATAATAAATCAATAAGAGATAATGGAAAACTAATATATTTTTTTGGATTATGTCAAATGATTTCATAGTTTATATATATAAGAGTGGTGCTAAATAGTCCAAATTTTTGTAACTCAATATTAACCCAAATCTACATGGCATGTTTTGTAAGCGTATGACATGAAAATCAAAATTTTAAAAAATAAAATATCTTATTTGAAATTTCACACCACATTTTTTTGTTTTTTTTCCTATACGAAATTTTAAAACACTTTATCTCTTAAAATACATATTAGATTTCGGAAAAAATTACATATTCAGAATTAACAAGTAAAAATCTATCCAACAAGATCCATCATCGATAGGTTTTATTGAGTCATTGTTAATTACATTATTTTTTGTACTAATATGTAAATTATGTAGGTTCCAGTGTTTATTTATATGTATTGATATGGGCACGTATATCGATTTTCATACTGTAACCTAAACAAATAAATGTTAAACTCTAAGGGGAATGAATTCGTTAAACCCTAACGGGATCGTGTATCGAATTTTCATGCTATAATCTAAATAATAAGTGTTAAAACTCCAAGGGGAATGAATTCGCTAAACCCTAACGGGCTCGTGTATCAAATTTTCGTGTTGTAACTTAAAAAGCTCGGATTTGCTACTAAAATCATAAATGTCCAAAGTGCTAAACCCTAACTACTAAAACTTAACGGGCTAGGATACCCGACATAATTTCAATAAAAATGTAAAAAAAATAACAAATATATATTATACTATCATAATATAACAAAATTTCAACTCGAATAAACTGTTCACACATTGGATATATGAATTACATTATTTTTAAAAACAATGTAATTGAAAAAATGCAAAAAAAACTATTGACAATGAGTCTTATTATAAAGATTTTTACGTGTTGAGTTCGGATATTTAATTTTTTTCAAAATTTAACGTGTATTTTTAGAAAAATAAAATTTTATTTATTAAAAAATAAATAAAAATGTGCTTAATTGATTTTTGAAAACGTCCAACATGACTCATTTACATGAAGTGTCATGTACACTTAGATTGAATTGAGTTACTAAAAATTGGATTTTATAACATTATGGTATACATAAACACGTATATACAATATTTACAGGGCTTGTTACAGTGACACGTAAAGTGGGCCCTATATACACATTGGTATTTAGTAGTACATGTGAGTATGAAACATGTATAAACAGACGAATGGGCAAAGCCTCGTGGGTCCCATTCTGATAACTGGATCTCTCCTTTCCTTCCATGGACTTTTGGGCACGAGGTAGCAGTGACTGACAGACCCACGAATAGATATGACAACAGGACAGATCGGGGACGAAATTTTGTTGCCCCATCTCTAGCCTGAACCTTAACGTATTGTTTGGGAAATAGGGGGGGAGGGGAAGGAATTTTTGGAAGGAATGGAAAATGAAGGGTAGGAGAGGGGATGGAAAGTTAATTTTACTTTATCTTGTTTGGATAGTCAAAAATTAGGAGAAGGAAAAATGAAAAAGTATATTTTTATGATTTGTAAGATTGATATAAATTTACCATGTTACCCTTGATGTAAGTTTATATATGTATTAGTTTATATATTATATAAATTATTTATATATATAAATTATATATATATATATATATAAATTATACACACACATATGTTATTACGTGGGACCCATCAGTTTTAATTAATTTACAACAATTAATTTGGGCCCCACCTATTGTATTATATATGTAATTAATTCTTATTGTGAGGGATAGAGTAGTAAATTTTGTATGTTTTACGTTGACACACGAATTGAGTGAGTGTTGAAGATGGGATGATAGATTGAAAAAAAATTGTGAGCTTAAAAAATGAACCTATAAGCTCTCATGTGCTCTATTAAACACAAGTTAATTTTATAATTTATACGTTATTATAATTTTAATTCTACCAAACACGAGGAGATAACTTGACTTTCAGCCATATTAGCCGTATTTGTTTAAGTTTGGCTCCATACAATGCGAGTTGGCTAGGGGTGGAAGTTTGGTTTTTCGGTTCGGTTTGAGACCGAAATCGAAAAAACCGAAAACCGAACTTAGTCTATTATATAAAACCGAACCGAACCGAATAGCAAGAGAAACCAAACCGAACCGAAATATTTGAAACGGTTTGGTTTTCGGTTTTTCGGTTTAAACCGATTTTATGGAATACATGTCACTTGATACTGAAATACTTCATATTATTTCAAATATTTCAAATATGACAAAGTAATAAAGTCATAAAGACAAAGTAATAAAGTAATAAAGATTTGAGATAAACAGATTAACTAATTAAATACATATATATTTAAAACATATAAAATAAATTCGGTTTTCGGTTTAAAACCGAAAATAATTTCAGAAAACCGAAACCGAACCGAAAACCGTAATTATCAAAAAACTGAAACCGAAAAGGAACCGTTAAACCGAAAACCGAACCGAACTTTGATTTATGGTTCGGTTTACGGTTCGGATTACGGTTCGGTCCGGTTTCTTCCACCCCTAGAGTTGGCGGCTTGCGATATTAGCCGTATGTGTCTTTTTGGCTTCAAGGTAATTTTTTATTTTATTTTTCAATAATTATTAGAATACGACATGTTTCTAACGAATTCCCTATAGATATAGACATAGTTGAAAGGAATTCTGACGTGTTATTGTGAACCTATTATGATATTCTTCGTATTTCTATGCAGTTTATTTATTTATTTATGTAATATCATTAACACGACTTCCAAATCAGTATTTTTTATACAATAAATGGGGAAAAAGTCATTAGTGGCAGATTTAGAATTCGAATTCACTGATAGCACAATTAAACAGGAGTCCAACGGTAGAACCGCCAGCGCTGTTTTTTTTTATATTATTGTTTATATGACAAGAAAATAATCACTGGTGATAATTTTAAACAATCAAATGTTACATATTTACTTTATCATAATTGTTTCGTACGAGTGTTCATGTTATAAAATCCTCTATTACAACATCATTTGCAATGATTTTAAACAACTATTTTTCTATGAAACATACTACACAAAAGGAAAAGGGAGATGCTTCTTTTGTTGCACTAGCAATATAACAAAAATCACCAAATATTGAATTTGTGCTGCACTCGTTCAAAACATTGATAGGTAATTAGGGATCAAATCAGAGGGAAAAAAATGAAATATACAGATAGACCTGAGAGTATAAAGGAGATGGTGCATTTTTCTTATGAGTTAGTACACGTCATTTTCACATCAAGAGTCACAAAGAATGACTTGAATATGAGGTTAAATCAAAGAGTGCTCTGGTCTTGTTGTAAAAATTCTATCGCAGGTCCTTTTGTAAGTCAATTTTATTTGTCAAAATATTTTTTAATAAAATTTTAAAATTTTGATTTTGATCGATATTATAAAGGCAATGATATAATTTTTGTATAAAATAAAAATTACATGATAACTAAAAATGTATGAAATTGTAGCACGACAATATTGTCATCTTGATTAGCCATGGCACAACCCTTTATTTTTATAAAATTTCCATCAACCAAGTAGTCGATATATGAGGATTAGGACAAAGATGAAAATGAGTTGGTTTTCGAAAGTTTAATCTATACGGTAGAGCGGAAGTTTTGATAACGTATAAACGCATTGTTTGATAGAGTGAGTTTTGATAGCGTATAAACTGTTAATTTACTATTAAATATATGTAAAATATTTGAAATTTTGAATAATGAAATAAAAGCTATCGAATATGGATTTTGTTGGAAAAAGTTTTACGCGTTGAGTTTGAATATGTAATTTTTTTTCGAAATCTAACATATATTTTAAGAAATAAGGGTAGATGTGTGAAATAATAGAGAAAATTGAGAGAATTTTTTTAGTATATGACTGATGTGATTGTTGACCAATTAACTTATAAATTACTGAGCTTATAAGCTTATATTAAGGCCTTCCGAATGTACATTAAGATTAAGGTACGAGCGAGATATTTTAAATTTTAAGGACAAAAACAAGAGACAATTTCAACGTATCAATTATGGTTTACCATTCAATAAAAAACCAAATCCAAATAAAATAAATACTACTGTTTCAAAAAACAAAAAATAAGTTTTGTCCTAATTGGGATTTTTTAAAAGTATTTTAAAAACTTTATATTCAGCTCCAAAACCTTCTGCTCATCCCCTCGTCTCTCCAAGAATCCTTCTCTCTCTTCCTCTGTCGTACCATTCGAAGTTCTTCCACATCGTTCAAAAGTCTCAACATTTGCACTTGTTTAGGTGAAATTTCACTAATTTCGTGCTCTAATAACTTCGTTTGGGGTTTGATTGCTGGAAGGAACAGAAAGAGCTTGGTTGTTTGAATAAAGTTTTTTCGTCTTTAAGTCGCAAAAACTGACAAAAATAGCTCAAAGTTTCCATCCTTAAAGAGAGAGAGAGGACTTTTGAGTTTGTTGATTTTTTGACAAAAATTGCAATTAAAGCCATTTTCTTCGGCTTTCGGCCCAAAATTTTGTTCAATTTCGGGGATTTTCGAGGTGGGTCTTTGACGGTTCTGGCGGCTTAGAAGAAATAGGTTTTTTTTGGGAGATTGTCTGGCAATGCAGACTCTGATTCCTTGGTGAGTTCTTGAACTACTGTAATCCCTCTGTTTCTCACTATCTACATATTCTAATTTAGTGTTTTTTTTTTAATCTTTAATCGCACGGTTTCTGAACTGTAAAATCTAATTGCTCTTGCTGTTCTCTGTAGTCGAAGGTTCTTTCTCTCTCTCTCTCTCTCTCTCTCTAGATATATATATATATATATTTGTCCCTTGCAATTGTGGGTTTCTTTATTTGATTACCGTGAAATGATGGACGTTTTTTGTGCACAATATTTGTTTAATGTTGTTTGATTTTCTAATCGATGGATGCTCTTTGACATAAAATAATGGTGGATGGGTTGTTAAGGAAGCACCTTACTTTAATCTTGTGTTCATGTATGGTTCTCTAATTTCTGATATGGACCCACAAGAGTAATCATATTTATTAATTTAATTTTTTATAGTTTGTTTTTTATCAGGCTCACAAAAGATCATCACAAACTAAAATACTAAAGATTTGATTATATACTGATGACGAATACTTTAATGCATGTTTGCTGTTATTAATCAATTGACAAGAGCTTGTCCTGTTTAATAATGTTTGATGGAGGATGAGGGATTCACCAAGAGATTGTGTTTGTCAATCATGTGCATTGTTTTTTATTATTGATTTTTTAATGATGAGTTGGTGCAGATGCTTCTCATTGATTGAGAGATCTACTATTTTTTGTTTGTTTGTTTTCCGACCTTTATGCGATTAGGGTGATGTCTTATTTTAATTTTATAATTGTGAAATTTATGATAATAGTATTGTATGTATGTTTAGTCGATGAAGATTAATTAGAACCATAATATATTAGGTTATTAACACTTCCTATGAACAATTTTCTGCTAATTTCCCACATTTTATGTTACACTTGTGTTTGCTGGTTTCTTAACCTTAGAAAGAGCATCTTCTCATTTTAAATAATAGTTCGAATCATATTGAAAGCCATTATAGAGATTTTGAGGATCATATTGCCATAGCCCGGAATGGAATGGTTGTGTCTCAATGGAAGTTTTATGTTAATGGTGGGAATTTTTTTTTACCACCTTCTGGTGTAAAATAGGACTTCTTTCAGCATTTATATATTCTGTTACACTACAATTTTTTGTTGTTTTACTTTACCAGGAAGAACAACGGTTAGGTGGAGAAAATGATGGAAAACAAGAGGGCTCCTTGCTCTGTCGATCAAGGCAGCTTTACTTCACTCTCATCCAAAAGACACAAAGGCGATCTTTCAATCTCGCCCAAGGTTCGTTTTCAACATTGTTATGTTTTGCTAGCTGGTTGTACTGTCTTCTCATTACTTGATTGAAGATGCTGATGCCTAGGTTGGAATGAAACAACTTAATTATTCTGTCAAGAATCACCGCACATGAAATTTAGGTGACTTCTTCTATTTTCATAGTCTTTTTTTCGGTTTGGAAAAAAGGTTTCCTGATTTGGTAGGTGATCTTTACTATATTTGGATGGTTGGAACTTGAAGGGGCACAGAATGCTGTTAATTTTTATTATTGCACTTATTTTTCTCACTTCACCATCTGATTTATGCATTTCTCTTTAAAGAAAAAGGTAAGCACGAGGCCCCCACTTTGGAGATCCACACACTCTGATTTTTGTACACTTCTTATGGTAGTATCTAATTTGCAATTTGGCTACAGGAGAGGAAAGAGAAGTTTAGTGAGCAAATAGTGGCTCTACAGCAGCTTGTTTCACCATACGGAAAGGTAACTGCTTAAAATGCATTTGAATCATTGTAGCTTGGAGAATTAACATGTATTCTCATGCATTTCTTTGCTTACAAGAAATATTGGCTCATGCCATGAATATTGACTCTAATTTAATTATGAATCCCCATACTGGAATTTCCCTGATCCTGTGATTTTACTATTTTAGCACATTTTGATATTCTGTGCAGACGGATACGGCATCTGTCCTGCTGGAGGCCATGGATTATATACGTTTCCTTCACGAACAAGTGAAGGTTTGTGTTTTTCTTGCCGCATTTACAAAATTTCCTGGTAACCTACATGTTTGGACTCTGATCATGATCATGCAAGTTTCCCTACATGGGATCAAAAACCATAAAATGCGGCATAGTTTGTTAGCCAGAACTACCCATCCATTCATAGTTTACTTTGTAGTTATCGTAAAGCATTTTCATCCAATTAGAGCGGTTGACCATGCTTCTTTAACAGTAACCTGTGTGCTTTAGCCAAACCATGTTTTTGGCCCTGACATCCTTGTCTTGTCTGACTTCAATATTTTTGTTGAATTCTTACTTCTTTTTTGCTTTAGAAAGCAACCTTTTACCTTTTTATCTGTGTTTTGTGGTGGGTTATTACAGTTTGAGCTCTCGTTGGTTTTCAAGACTTGTTAGTCTAGATTCTAGATTTTGATTACTATTCCGGCCTAAAATATTTCTGCTGTCCACAACCAGCTCTTAGCCGTTTCTTCGGTGTCGTTATCTGGTATGTTGTGGTAAGGCCAGGGTAAAGTTTAGACACAAAAAACCAGAAAACAAGATTATGTCAGGTCGTTGGCACTATTTGCAATGCATTTGTTGACATGCTGGTTGAATTTGTAGTTAGAATACTCTTATTGATTTAACACTTTATAGAAACACTTGACCACCTCATATTTTAGTTTTAAGGCTTAAAGACTCTTTGAGCTTATCTCACTGTTTCACTTATTTTGGAACGGTTCCAGGTGTTGAGTGCTCCTTATCTGCAAAATACACCGACAGCTAAAATGCAGGTAATCACGAGCTTTTAATAATTCTGAAATTCAGTAACAGTCGGGAAGTGTTCATTTTCTGGAACCATGAATTTTTAATTTGGTAGAACCGTGGCTATTGTGGATAGTACTCGAATTTCTTTTAGGTCTTCAGTATATATTTGGTTTATATTACTAGACATCTTTTCCGTTTTATATATAAATATAGTCGGTGAGGATTATGCTTTTCATTTTCCTGGCACTGTTAAGACAGCATGATTTGAATTGTAGCTATGGTTAAACGTCACAGTTTATCAAGATTTTTTTTATTGTGTACTGCAGGAAGTTGAGCAATGCAGTTTGAGAAATAAAGGTTTGTGTCTTGTCCCAGTTGCTTATACCATTGGAGTTGGGCAAAGCAATGGTGCAGATATCTGGGCTCCCATCAAGAGTACCTCTCCCAAGTTTGGGAACTCTTTCTCATGATCACATTGACACGATTCATAGTTGGTTCCACGAGTTGCGCAAATGGATACCCAATGAGTATGGCAGGATCAAAGGTAGTTAAAATCGCTCATGATCTTATATATCATAACTAGTCCCACTGGATGCAATCCTGTTGATTTTGAGCTGGTGACGGGATCAAGAATATCTGGTATGATAATATGTTCTTGTATCTCATTATGCAACATGCACATTCAGACATGGATATGTAAACTATACTTTCAAATTAATCTAATTATTGTATACATGGAGATTGAAGAAATTTTTAGTGCATCCATAAATAAAAATTATATTTAATGGCAGAAATCTACAGTTCAACCAGACCAAGGTGGTGAAAATAAACTAGATTATGGATGCTCTAGCTAAATCAGGAACAAAACAAAAGATTGCAACGACTCAGAAGATCAAATCAACCACCAGGTTAGATAGCTGATGAAGGGGGTTTAACCTTTTCCCGAATGAACTGCAGTATGTGCTCACGTTTCCAATTGTCAATTCTGCAAAGCAGGAATGTAAGACAAAGGAAAATCAGTAAATAGAATTAAGAAAACTATATTATACCCTCAGAAAAGATAAGTGTACGTGAGAGACAAAAACTCTGGGTGGGAGCTCCAAAATCCATGAACAGTCCAAGACAAAGTTCATACATTATACTTCTTCCTCAGAACAAAGAGTTTCCGGACCACATTGTCAACTTCCTCACACATCGATGGCTATGTATTAAACAACTGATTATTACACTAAGGCAGCTAGATTTATTGGATATAGGTTGAATCAAAGACATATGACATGAAAATACTGCTTTAATGTCACACTCGAAATCAACCATCGCACCTTAAAAGAGACAAACCAGGCATAATGCAAATTTAGTTTTTGAATGGAAATTTTTTATTAAGAGCACCAAGGGGTGCAAACCCAAGAATAAGGAAACCATTATGAATGATAACCAGGCATAATGCATATTCCTCTACATTATGGGGTGCAGTAAATTTAAAGGTTCCACCAGGGTTGAAGTTATCAATCAGCAAAGAAATGATAATAGATTTTCCAGCTTGAAGTCCTCAAAGTAATAAAATATCCATCTAAGTTATCATGAGTCACGTGATGCCGCTATCTCAAACCAAATAATATCCATTGAACCATCTACGTGCAAGACAGAAAGTCAAAAGTATAAGATAAGTTGCTCACCTAATGGTTTCCTTATGTTGGCCATCATTATCCAACATAATCAACTTTGGAGGTGAATTGAAAAGATACTGAACTTTGATGGTGGGAAAATTATCCTTCTCTTCTTCAATGAAACCAACGATTTCAGGATAAAAAACCAGTTTCCTCATGCAAACCTCCAGTATGGCACCGGCATAAGTTACCTGCATTTCAAAATATTCATATACATTGTTGCTTCTTTTGTCATCATGATCCAAGATTAAAGGAGTGGTTTGGTAATTCTCAATCTGTTTACATACAACGTAGCAAAATGAAACAGTGTAATTTATGGTTGAAATATAGGCATGAAATAGAAAATTAAGCAGCAAATTTTTCAACGTTTGACACTGGACCATACAACAATTTTGAAATGTTTCAAAACAAGGATGTAACCTTAGTGATTTTCCAAGCCACCTTTCTCAATCACAACCCCCAAGAAACTCCCATCACCCCACCAGCAACCTAACAAGCTCTCCCAGACTTGCCTTCAAATGAAAAAAAAGAATGGAAGAATCTAAATTCCTAAAGCTATGCAGTCGTACATGAGGGTCCAATGAAAGTTATTTCCAGTCAAATGGTTTGACCAGGCCTGTGGTATTGACTGAAACGATTTTTGGAAACTAATGATACATGCATACAACTTAATTAAGAAACAGTTGCTACATAATGTTAACTAGGACGACAACATATGCTCCTTAAAGTACCATTCCAGCAGTCCAACCTGTTGTATTTAAACCAAAAACTGAGTGGATAATATGAACTTTGGCTATGTCTATTTGAAAATAAGAAAAGTGAAAGAAAATATAAATGTGAGGCTACATTTTAAGTAACAAGTAGATGTATTTTAATCCAGGACTGTATCATCTCATCTTAATGAAACTAGACTTTTTCTCAAAAAAAAATAAAATAAATAGATGTATCAACCTGTGCTGTACGCTTACCAATGCCTATGAATGGATTGTTTCACTTTTTAAACAATAATGGAGATACGTCCGGGAGGAATGGGCAAATGGATGACAATTTTAAGACAGAGTAAAGTTTGAAGAATGGTTTTGAGCTTCTACCTTGCTCATGGAATCATCAGAATCCTCTGTGCAACACTTCATGCAGTCCGATACCAATTCTGCAACCAAAACTTTATAGTCAGAATATATTTTTCTTAAATGGAACTTTTAATATATTTAGCCATGATAGTCAAGGTCAACCACATCCACAAGCAAACTCCAACCCATAAGATAACTCATATAAATAAAAAAGAATGACATACGCAAATATTAGTAGTCTCTCTACAAGAAAAATCACTATCCCAGTGTACCGCCTCTAGCAGAATTACAGATTTTCAAAATACTACGGTTACTGTTGGACTTCTACCCTTGCTAGTATACAAATGAAATGCATTTCTACACGATGAAAAATAATGTCTTAACTACGAGTTTCCTGCTTCTATCAAGCAGCAGCTGTTGCCCAAAATTCTTTAATCAATTTTCAAGTCATTATAAGTTTTCACTCTCTACATAAATTTATACTCATACCTAAAGCCAGGTGAAGGACAAATTTTGATGGCCAAATAACCTGGCAGCAAAGTCAAGTAGAAGGACCAGGTTTCTATCAGCAATACATACATGATGCAGTGCTCTTCGTGCTCATGCTTCAAGTATAGCAACATTCGTTAAGAAAACCCACCTGAGAGTGAGCCCTAAATAATAAACCCAAAGAAATGCTATGATTCACTGAGAAATGGAAAAGAAAAAAAAAACTCGCCCTCCAAATCACTAATAGCGATATCCAGCAGCCAAATCCCAATAATTGATCAACCAAGGAACCGTTACCCAATAAATTTCAGACCCAAAAAAAAGGAAAAAAAATCCATGAAAATTGAAGTAGCAACAAAAAAAGAAGTAAATCTTAAGTTCAAATAAAGCAGCAAGACAGAATTTTGTGCGAAACCCAGATAATGAATTTACCTTGGTCCTTAACATACTCCGAAAAAGTGTGGCAATCGGAGCAAAGAGCGAGGCCAGTGAACCCCAGATCCTCACATTCTCTCGAGCTCAGTTGCTCTCCTGATGATACAGTTGAAGATACAACAAGCATCACAACAACTAACAATGGGATACCCATTTCTCCTATTCTTCCCTCTCCAAGTTTCTCGGCTGCCCGAGTCTGGACAATGCTGGAATTTCTATCAAATTTCGATCGGAACTAAACGATTAAAGCTTGGTTAGAGTTTTTAATCTCTTGTTTGGCAATACTTGGGCCGAGAGGGCTGAGTGGGCCGAGAGGGCTGAGCGAAAGGAGTTTTTGTCGGTCAAGCCCGGTCTGATAACATGACTACCGTCAGTCCACGTGACGTGACGATATTTTTGCGAGTCGTCGCCAAATTCTCTTGGTGGTGAATGAGTGAGAGAGTCTTGAGAACCAAAGAAAATCTTATACGCCTACCAACCCCTACGCCGTTGTCCTTCATTATCTTTGTCGAGTTCTCACCTCATCTTCTGCTCCGGTGACACCCTGGTCACTGGAATTAAGGTACGTAAACGATCGAATTGATTCAGCCCAAAGTTCTTGGAACCTAATTTCATTCATTTCTGATGTTGTTTATGCGAACATTAAGTATCAAGTATGCAAGAAGACGAGGTTGGATTTTATTGAGTTGAATTTGACTTTGTTCCAAGCATGGGTTTTCGTTGCTGTTAAAAATTGAATTCAGTTTGAGCTTGGAGATATTTTTTCTATGTTCTATAGGTTTAGTTTATTTGGACATAGTCGGATGTCCTTTGCGATCCCTTTTGGAATTTCTTTTCTTCGGAAAACTTTTATGCATTATTTTATTGTTTAGTTTATTTGGACATAGTCGGATGTCCTTTGCGATTCTTTTGGAATTGCTTTTCTTCGGGAAGCATTCATGCATTATTTTCTTTGAATGAATTAGCAAATTTAAACCGATTTATATTTGCTTTGGATAGTAATTGGTGCAGTTTTTAATGGCGTCAAGTGCTATGGCTGGTTCAAGCTCTCTTGTGAATATGATGATTGTTCCTCACATTCCCAAGTCCTTGGGCATAAGAGATGACACTTTTTTTAGAAGCGGCCAGGTAAAGCCAATAAAATCGCGTGGTCTGTTGAGCCGTTGCACACCTTTGACCTCATTTCATGTCAAGCCTCCTTCCATTCGTTCTTCAATAAGGTAACTTCTTCTTTCTCATTAATGTATCTATGTTTTTTTTTTCACTTTATTCACCATTTCTAATAAAGTTGGAAATTGTCCTTAGGTTTTTGTTTTAGTAGCCATTTCAAAGTCAGAGCACTTGTTGAAATTTTATTTGGTATTGGCTTAGTGGTTGCTGGTGATGCCATTTTTTGACCCTTTTTGGATTACTAATGTTATGTTCAGTGTCCATTGTGAATTTGCTCCTCCTGTAAATTTTGACTTATGAGTATATGACTAATAATTGTTTCTGAATAGAGGCGCTTGCTAGTTAGAAGATGAAAATATTTCAGGTAAATGTTCATGATTATATTGACCAGTTAATATATGCACGTGGCCTCACTTAGCATTCATTGACTGTTAATCTGTTATGATAATGTTGAGATTAGTAGAACAGTTTTTGGCAAGTCAGGGATGGGCTAAGGGGGGTATAGCAGAAATAGAAGTCGTTCAAGGGTTGTGTCTGTGGAATTTGAGGTTGGCTGATCTTTGAACGTTAGAATATTCTATCCCACATCTATATCTATACTATTATATAAGATTGCAAGAATTCTCAGCTTCTACTGACGAGTACTTTTTCGGATTATTTACTCGCACCTGTGGGCTTTCATCATGGGTGAAAGACCTGTTTTGCGTGTTTGGTAGGTTTTGACAAAATGCAATGTTTAGGCTGTATTGATTGTGTGAGAATTTGTCGCCTACTAAACACATGTGGCCCCACTCACCCATGCCAAAAGACCAAAAAAGACATCTAAACTCAAACTCTAAAAAAAGGCGAAGCAATTGTCGATTACCAAGCACAGTAGGCCACATAGCAAGATTTTTTTCCTGAGCCATTTCTTTTTGGTTTTATTCGTTAGCAGTGCCTTTTGTTAATAATAGTTGCATTGTGTGTCATCCATTTGTTAATAAATTAGTTGGATTGTGTGTCATATGTTGATTAAGACAACTAATGAAGAGTTCTAAATTTCGGACTTCAATTGAACATGAAAAAGGACAATTGTAGATCTTCAAAAAAAAAAACAAAAAAGGGGCCCGCAGCAATGCGCGGCCTAACCTAGTAACTGATTTGAATCAAAACTTATTACTTATTCTACCTTTTGATGTTGACTTCCGATTCATTTTGGGTTTCAAAATATTTCATAGAATTTGTGCATGTCTTTATGAAATTTAGAGTTTTATTAGCTGTGTAAGACGCCCCCACCAATCTCTCTCGTTGTTTTGGACCCCTTTTGTTTCTCATAATAGTCTATTATATGTTATTGTAATGATTGTTTATGCATGGCATTTCTCAATGATTCTCAAACAAAAAATATAAGAATAAGGCTTTGATCATGGTGATGTTGCTGTGGAATATCCTCTTTTTTTATAAAAATTATTTACTGTTTTGAATTTCTACGTGTTAAAGGTGGCCATATGAAGTTGGAAATGGTGGATTAGGTTCCTGTAGAAAGAAGAGCCTTACTCTGAAACAGCGTAGTTCCTTGCTTGGTGGAAGATTGTTTGAGGGTCCTTTTCCGGAACTGGAAAATTGTATTTCTTTCTCTTTGAACTGGCGCAGCAGTCAAACCAGCATTAAAAGGTCTATACCAAGAGCCTTTTCAGACAAATCTGCTTTTCATTTACGAAGGCATTCACTTGACGCTGTTTCTGTAAGTAAGCTTGCATGACTCGTTTCTTATGATACCCATCTGTCCTGTATTACAGATATAGCACTTTCGGTTTCCTCTGTTTGCATCTGTTTCATCAATATGGAACTGACCTTAGTTGAAGTTCAATGGGAATGGAATTTACATTCCTAGTGAAGCGTCAGAAAGCATGACTACATAATCTCTGTTAGAACACTGTTATGGGCTCTAGAACACTGTTTTATGACATGTTTATAACTATGACTAAAAAACTAACTCAAAAAATGAGGTGTTTTATGGTGGGCATACTTTCAAAAGTATTATGAAATAAGGAGGATTTATATGGACTCAAAAACAGTCTTGTTATTACGGGATTGCAATTTTGACTAAGAAACTAACTCAGAAATTTGGGCTGACAAAAATTGAGTAAAGGGCTAGTTAATAAGTTCCACTAGGCAAAGGTAATACCAAATTGAAAATTTACAAGCCAAAATTAAGGCCACTCCAGTGAATTAAAAAATTACCAATTTTTTTCTTGCCTATTTCATTAAAGCATGAATATAACCAGAAATGTTTATATAAAGGCATAAAATAACCAACCTTTACATCAAATTCTAGATCGAAGTGTGTTTTCTGTTGACATAGAATTTATTTTCTCTGAAGCTACCAAGCTGTGGGGAGTGGAGACGAATTGGAACGTAAATGATATTTTCTTCTTTGCATTAGAAATGCCGATAAGAATCATTCCTGCAAGTGTTTGTTATGGAAGAACAAGTGTAATGAGAATAATGTAGCATGTGTGGGTTTGCCCTTGAAGAGAGCTCAAAATGATTTATATTCAATTGATATTGCTACCATTCGGTAAATAATTAAATATCACTCTATGATGCTTTATTGAATTAGACTATTGGAATATTTCAATATAACATAATAATATTTATTACAATTGATTATGATAATCAATTATACTCCTTATGATGATATTCTATTACAAAGATAAACAACTCCTTTGCACAAAGCTTTCGCAGTTGGCGGGATCGGGCCCGTCGGGGACATGTAAAATGTACGCAGACCTTATTCTCACATAATACGTGGAGTGGTTGTTTCCAAGAATTGTACATGTGACCTCTAAGTTATATACTACAATTCTACCATTTGGCCACATATATATTGGTTTCATCATCATTTGAGCATTTATCCCAAAAGTTTAGCCGTTTAGGGTTGGCTAAATAAATCTATTTGAAAATCAATAGGAATCCACAACATGTATTTGTTTCCGCTATTCATTTATTTCTAGCTTCATACTCTCATCTCTCCTATACAAATTATCTCGATTCTTCTAGCCGACGCAACATTATCTCTTTGTTGAAAATGCTCATACCACCTCGGATGGTTTTCTTACAAGTTATATTCAATTGGTGTCACTCTTATCTTAGATCTAATAATCTCATTTCGTATCACATCTTTCCTCGTGTGACTAGCTGCTTGCATTTTTTTGGGATGTATTCTCTTAATCGCCCCATACTCAGAACCATGCATTATAGCTGGTTGTATAGCTGACCTACATAATTTTCCTTTCAACTTTAAAGGAATCCTTCGGTCACATAAAATCCAAATGCACTCCTCTACTTCATCCACCTATTTTTAATCCTATTAACTACATCTAACTAATATTCCGTCATCTTGGAAAATCGATTGAAGATATTATTGTTATTATGTTAAAAATTATCGTTGTTATTATACTTTGTGGTTATTGTCTAATCTGTTAAATCCAGGCTGAGCTTTAGATTATATATCGTCATATGATCCCATTTACTGTTTTTTGTTTTGTTTGCATTAATGTTCATGTTTCTCTATGACTCTCCTCTCCCATTGAACTGGGGACATTGTAAGTTTACCTTCACAAATTGTGGTTCACATTCATTAAACATCTCAAACTAATATTCAACATTGTCCTACACTCCTACTGTCACCCAGAAACACCCCACCTTCACTTTGCCTTAGATAAATCAGGAGTGCGCACTTTGCTTTGTTCCTATCCGTGATAGCATGCATCTCTTGGTTTGTGTCATGAGACTTGAGAGGATAGAATTTTGTTAAATTACATTGGCTATGGACTTGATATGCCCCTCGACTACCACGAGGGACTCAATTTGGCTTTCACATTAGGATCTACCAACTAATGATATAATATTCTAACAATGGTGGCTTTCCAAGTAAACGCAAATTGGACTCTTGTGACTTATTGAAGACCTTGAGGTTTAATTCATCGGGAACCTATCATTACTGTATACAGTAATTTCAAGCTAAACTCCCCAAGATAAAACTCGCTCATGACTGATCGAGTGAAACCAATATTTATATATAGTTTAATTCTGTAGTTATCATGATTTTATCTGTATAATCATTTAAGCTTTCCCTTCAATTGAATCTCCCTTCAGTGCCTGGATAAAAATGTGCACAGTTATTCACTCTGTGATGTTGTTTGTTGCATGTGGAATGGCGGTAATATGATTTGGAAAACTGACAAAGGAAATCTTATTGTCATTTTAAATTAGATGTTTTTTCTTCTACGAATAATTAGTGTAATTTTGAAGCATTTATGAAATGTATAATGTAATGTTGCCATCTTGTGGAAGGGTGTTTAGAGTGACTTCAATTCGCCATATCTTGTTTCTCCTTCCTCTCCATACGGTTACTAATTGTAATCTGTATAATTTTCATGTGAAGCGAGCTTGCATTCCATATGCAACTGTTGGTCCAAATGAGCCACATGCAGCAAGTACAGCCTCCCCAGATGGTATTCTTGAGAGGCAAGATTTGGATGTATTGTACCCCCAATTAAATCAACAAGAATTAGTTGGGTTCTTAAATTCAGAACTTCCATCTCATCCGAAGTTGTATCGAGGACAATTAAAAAATGGGCTGCGTTACCTTATTTTACCAAATAAAGTTCCACCAAACAGGTATTTTTCTTCAACTGCGGGATTTTGCATTCAAGTTGGGTTTTGTTCATGGCACTTTCAATGTGTTACATTCACATTGGGTAGATGGGGCTACTGGGTAACAGAAGCGAATGCTTTGGCATTGCTCGTCTACGCCATATCAATTCTCATGCTCCCTCCCTGCCCCAGCAAAGAAAAAGTAAAGAATTCTCATGGGAATGGTAGCTTGCTTATGCCAGTCCATGGTTGACTGCACTTTGATTTTATGCATCTATCCTTTTATGTTTGGCTTGCATAATGCACCTTCCGATGGTATTTAGGTAGATATTTTGATAGTTAACCACTGTGGACACTATTTTATGTTTCTGCGCCATGTGTAATGTGGCAAGAATAAACACACCGTAGAGTGCTTACATTTATGTATGTGTTTGCGCGCCTGAATCTCTCTCTCTCTGCGTAATTCATGCACCAACTCTTTGGAGTTTCAGGTTTGAAGCACACATGGAAGTTCATGCTGGATCAATTGATGAAGAAGACGATGAGCAAGGAATTGCTCATATGATTGAACATGTTGCATTCCTTGGAAGTAAAAAACGCGAGAAACTTCTTGGCACAGGTGCCCGGTCTAATGCTTACACTGATTTCCACCACACAGTGTTCCACATCCATTCACCAACTAGTACAAAGGTTAGTCAATCTTCTTATAAATTGTTCCTTATTTTATTTTATTTTCCTTTTGGCAGAGCTTGTTAATGGCTGTTGAAATGTTAATTGAATTTTTGTTTTGCCACCTTCGTATTTTTCTTGAAAACCTAGTTTCATCTACCCCTTTTCATTCTCTGTGATTCTTTTTCTTTTGATTTGATCTGCAACTTTACAGCAGCTGTTTTCATGGAGTCAAATCTTAGAAAAAAAAATGAAAAGCGTAACAGGTAAAGTGTTCATAATTATTAATATACTGATATTTGATATCATAAAACCTGGATGCCAAAGAAATAATTACTATATGGTATAGAGATGCAAATATGACAATGCTTGGAAATTAGAACACCAATAAGTGAGATCTCACTAATATAATTTATTTACGGAAAATCAAGTTTTTCCCTAAACAACGTATTAGGAAAAATGAATCCTTGTACTAGCAATTTATGCCTTTGAAAGAAATAGATTATAAACTTTTGCTATAACTACTTCTCTTTTACATACATAGGAAGAGTGGTATTTTGTCTCAAACGTTTTTCCAATGTACATCACAGAGTATTTGATATGCTCAAATGGTTAAAGATAAAAAGTTATAATTGGATTTTTTTTGTGAGGGAAAAGCTATGGCCTATGGCAAAGGATCTTGACTATTTACAATCTTCCAAAGGGAAACTTTTGATGGTAAAGAAATGCTTGTTACGCAAAAAGGAGAAAGATTTGGTAAATTAGATCCTACTTCTCGGCAAATTGATTAGGAAGCTGTGGGAAACTTTTTTCAGTTTCATGAAATGGCATTGGTGGTTGTTGGAATCTTAGAAATGGAGCTTAAATCTCAGACCTTCAATAGCAAAAAACAATAGACCGGAAGGGCATCACAGACTAGTCCCATTGATGTCTTTTTGGCATTTTGAGGGAAAAGAATGGGAGTGTTTGTGAGAAGAAATGCCAATAAGAGTTAAGATGTTTTATTGTTGTAATGTTGATGAAAACCTTCCTTTTGGTGTGATTCGGTTATCTCATGTAGATAAGTTCTTGCAATTGTATTTGGCTGGCACCCTGTTAGTGCCTTTTCACAACATTTCTTTTGTTTGCTTATAAAAAGGAAAAAAAAAGAGTTATTAAGATATGTGGTTAACTCCTGGATTCCTGTGGATTGAATTTAATTTGCATTATGCTAAAAAATGTTTTAAAAGCTTTTTTTAATAGGTTTATTGTAATGGGCGATGGCCCATTGCCTTAATTTCGAAAGGTGACATCCTTGAAAGATTTTGTACATTTGGAGACACAATAAAATCAACATCTAAGTTAGACAAGATACAATTGATACGTGATAGAACTAGCACTAAAGTTGGCTCGATTAAGTCATTTAAGATTTTAAGTAGAAGTAGAAGTGTAGAACACATATTTTATATTCCTTGAATCCTTGTAAAATATAATTGCTATGCTTGAACTCGACTACTTAACATAAAACTTTGAAATTCCTCCTACCGTCAAGTTTCTGATGCCATTGTTGAATCTCTAATGTTTTTTCGTTATGTTTTACCTCTGTTTAGCAGTTGTATTAGTCATTTAACCTCAAATTCAACAGTTGCTATATTCACAATAGTGGAATGTGTTTTGCAGGACTCTGATGACTTGCTTCCGCTTGTATTGGATGCCTTGAATGAGGTATTGTAGTCTACTATATGCTTTCAGATACATGCATTGAATAATAAATATCCCAATTATTAATTAGGGAGAAAGACAGTTTACCTTCCTGGTAGAGAAAATTGTTTTTTAAAAAAAAATGAAAACCTCCACCCTCTTCATCACTCTTTTGGTATTTCAGAATCCAATAGGTACATTGCTTCCACCCCAACAATTGGGGAGTATGGAGTAGCACCGAGACATTTTTACCCTCCTCAAATTATAAATACAGAATAAATGATGTTATTTTCCAATATTGAATATTCTGTACTCCAGAAACCCACACTGCATAGTCTGTGGGATACTGGCATACTGCTCACCAAAACATTATCAATACCTTAAAATTGCCAATCAACAACAAAAGAAAATTTATTTTGCTTAGAAAGTGTAGATTTATCTGAAGATATGAAGTATGTCTGTCATCAACCTCTGTACCGAGGAAAGGGAAAACAAAAAAGAAAAGGGAATTAGAAGAAAATAGGAAAAACTACCAATGAAGTTAACAAATCTGATCATTTGATGGAACTACCTTCCACGAGCATGGCACCTGGATTTTCCAAACTGGCCATCTCTGCACAAGACAAAGTTGAAAGGTTGCCACGAGGGTTTTTTTTATAAAAAAAAAAATGTCTGAGAGATCCTATACAGCTGAAATCAGTTGATGCAAACAGAAATCTGGGGTTTCCAATGGATTAATGACTGAAATTGAAATTTTTGGATCCTTCACAGTCCATTCCGTGGTTGTTGAAACTGAGGTTGAAAGAATTGTGTTATTATGCTGCGGTATGTAAGACTACAGAACCATGCTCTGGTTGAAGGAAGTTTGCGTGCCAGACTTTAAGAATCAATTGTTCTGGTGGATGAGAGTGGGAATTTTAGTGAAGAAGATCTTGAATGTAACTATGTAAGGAGTCATGAGTGTAGGGTAAACTAACTAGGTATTTCATTTCTCGTGTTGTGTATTATTAGGTAAACTGCCATTTAATTGGAGGCTGTTTTCTGTACATTATATTGAACCCGAGGGGAGGCGAGTAGCTTTTTTAAAACTATATGGGTAAGTGCCTTTTGCAAAACCTCAGTGGCAGTTACTATATTTGCCAATACCAGCAGTGATAGCACTGGCAGTACCAGGAGCAATAGCAATTTCAGCTATGCTGAGGATGATGATGATAATGGTAACTGTGTCAAATATGATGAGTGTTGTGATGATTTACTTGAAAAGTTCCTGTTACAATAGGTTTACATTGAGGTATGCAGTTTTTAATCGCTGTATGGATACTTGAGCTTACAGAATTTAAGTGTCAGCCTCTTTGTTGATGGAACCAAATCAAGAGTGTAGTGGAAAATAGGTAGATATTCTTTAGATGTAATAACTATAAGCTAAATAGTTTTGGCTTAGTGTTCTTGCAATAGCTGGTTGAACTCGCTTCCAGTCTCTCTATAGATTATATAATAATATTAAATTCATCAGTTAGCCAATTTAATTTGTGCCATTGTTTTTACTTTTTAGATACCAGTTTGAGCTTGCATCTTCTTTTCCTTCTTCATTCCCACCACCCCCCCTCCTTTTTTTTTTTTCCTTTTACCATGTAATAGTTTTTTTTGTAGTCTGTACTCATATGCTTCATAGCTGCCCACAGATAGCTTTTCACCCTAACTTCCTTGCTTCTCGAGTTGAGAAAGAACGCCGGGCCATACTTTCAGAGTTACAGATGATGAACACAATTGAATATCGAGTTGATTGCCAGGTATGAATGAGCATTTTCTTAACTGATTGCTTTTTCCAGTCTGTCATTTTCTTTGGACTCTTCTAATTTTTATTTTACTTTATTTTCAGTGAGTTTATCTTGGTTGTTTTGAAAACCGTTCCTTTACTTTTGGCTGCAGTTGTTACAGCATTTACACTCTGAGAACA
Source organism: Euonymus europaeus (assembly GCA_963580455.1). Taxonomy (NCBI): domain Eukaryota; kingdom Viridiplantae; phylum Streptophyta; class Magnoliopsida; order Celastrales; family Celastraceae; genus Euonymus; species Euonymus europaeus. Next base: position 5,240,401 of record OY756957.1, on the reverse strand, counting down.
AGCTGAGCAAAAGGTTCCCAATTGGATTGGAAGAGCAGATCAAGAAGTGGGATGCAGATAAGATTAGGAAATTCCATGAGCGTTGGTACTTTCCTGCAAATGCAACTTTGTACATAGTGGGAGACATAGATAACATTTCAAAGACAGTTCACCAGATTGAAGTATGTCAAAAATGAATTAATCATTTTGTTGACCTTTTGTTTCTGCGACTAGGCAACAGCAATTTTTTGTTCCTATGCAGGCTGTATTTGGACAAAATGTTATTGAAAGCGAGACAGCTGTTCCACCTACTCCTAGTGCATTTGGTGCAATGGCTAATTTTCTTGTCCCTAAATTCTCTGTTGGACTGTCTGGAGGTTTGCCTCATGAAAGAATATCGAATTCGGTCGATCAGTCAAAAGTCATTAAAAGGGAAAGACATGCAGTTCGTCCTCCTGTGAAGCACGACTGGTCTCTCCCTGGAAGCAGTACAGACATTAAACCACCTCAGATTTTTCAACATGAGTTGCTTCAGAATTTCGCAATCAACATGTTTTGTAAGGTGGAGAGTTAATGTTTTCTTGGCATCTTGTTGCATTTATTTTGGATACTGCAAATATATTCCATTCTGGTTTCTAGTTTCTCCTTTCATTCATAGTAGATTTTTAAGACACCTAGAAAATTTGTTAGTGAGAAATCCGTACTTAAACTCACACACTCTCTCTAGCTGCAGAGCATCTCCCTCCAGAGAAATCTTCACCTTCTTGGGGAAGAAGAGGGGAGAACTGTCCCTCCTCTCCCTCCTCTCCAATCTCCAATCTACTTGTAAACTAGTTTTTAGTTTTCTCGTAAGTTTGCAGCAAACTTGCGCATAAAATCTTACGGCAGCCTCTTCGCAAGGTGGTCTTTTGGTTTCCTATGGTGGTGGATCTTGGGTGGTTGGAGCGGCTGTCCAGCGAAGGTCTTCCAATCAACCCATGTTTCAGTTGTTTGAGGCATGGCATTTGTGGATATGGCTACAAGCCTTTTGTTTAGATTTAAATCTTGGGATAATCTCTGGTCTAGGATCTGATGTAGGATTTCCATTGTTTTTTTTTCTTTTTCTTGTGCCAACTACTGGAGTTGCTTCGAATGGTTTCAAACCCAATTTGGGGACCTAGATCTAGGTATGATTGCCGCACTCTGCATATTCGTAGTTTGTGTGTTGTTGAGTTAGATTTTGGATATAGATTGGCATGTTCAAGTATCTTTTATGAATTAATTGATTACAAGTTCCCCCCATTCCACCCCACCCAAAAGGGGAAAAAAAACCCTTTTTAAACCCAAAGAAAAGGAACAAATTTGAGAATGATTAATTGCGTACAACTTTTAAAAAAATGTAGGTTCTTAAAATGGATTTGCATTGAACTTAATATTATCTGATTATTCTTAAGACTGCTATAATCTTTCTCTCTGCCCCTCTCTGCAGCTCTTGACTTTGCTACTGTAAAACAAGTTTCTCATATTTTTCCAATTCTTAAGTGCATCCATTATATAGACATATGAATGTCATTTGTTCATGTATTTTAATTTCAGAATCCTGAGGTTCTTGGTGATCCTGAGTCAATGACCCTCATCAATAGTGTATTTTATCATTTTCAGTTGTACTCCATGAAACATTGATCATGGCAGCCCTTAAGTTTTGTTCTCATTTTTTTTTTGTTCAGCTGGTGCAAAGTTCGGACGGTGTTTAATTGGCTTTTTTCATGCTGTATCGAATTTGTGCAGATTCCAGTTAACAAGGTTCAAACATACGGTGACCTGCGTAATGTACTGATGAAGAGAATATTTCTATCTGCACTACATTTCAGGATTAACACTAGATATAAGGTACGTTTCTGATGTTTCATTTATCATTTCAGTAATTGTTGGTAGATTTATTTGTGAGCTATTTGACTTCCTAAAAACAATTAATTTCAAGTTTGGGGTTCTTATAAAAAAGTTATTTGCCTGATTTTTCTTAAAATGTATGTTTTTGATTTTCATTGCAGTGTGTTGCCTTTTCATTTCATTTCGCAATGTTTCACTGAATTTTCAGTACAAGGTTCTCTTGAGCAACAAGTATTTTACGGTTTTATTAGAAGCTAAAAATGGATGGACTAGCTGTGAGTGCATATGATGTTGACCTTTGGGGAAAAAAAATGCAAGGTGTAACTGCTTGTATTGCTAAAAATGATAAACAACACCCGTGCACGAGGTTCATGTTGTGGGCTGGATAGGGGACAAACATGATGTATGCAGACTTTACCTCACATAATATGTGGAGAGTGTTTCTAGGAAATGAACCTATGACCTCTAGCTTGCAGCCCTGTAATCTATGACTGGGACACATGCATTCTTGAAACCACTTGTATTGCTGTCAAAAAAAGAAAAAGAAAAAAGTAGTGAGTAAGTCCATAAATCTTCTTTCCACAAGTATCATTTTAGTGCGTGACTATAAGAATTATGTATCAAAGTAGGAACTGCACTTTGCATTCTTTTGTAGGCAATTGGACATTGTTCATTCCCATGGTTTATGTGATTCCTTATTTCTCTAGTACAAGGAACAAGTGACTTGAAGCAATCGTTTGTGTGTTAGTTTGTAACCTTGTGCCTACCCAATTTTTTTAAAGTTTTACATTGATATTATGAAACCATTCAGAGGCTTGGCTAATCTACAGCTATTTTCAGAGTTCAAATCCACCATTCACCTCCATTGAATTGGATCATAGTGATTCTGGGAGGGAAGGGTGCACTGTCACAACTCTTACTGTAACCGCAGAGCCCAAGAACTGGCAAAACGCAATCAAAGTTGCTGTTCATGAGGTTTGCACTTTATCCTTTCCATGTTTTCCATAATTCTATCAGTAGATATTCTGTTCTCTTCAAAGTTTTGATTCCCGTAGCTGCATTGTTATTTTTATTGCCATTTGGATTTATCATCACAATATTGTTGAATGTACATGATGGTATTTGTTTTGACGGTGTTAAAAAGCTGCATATATATGATCCCGCGTTCTTGTCTTAATTATTTTGCCTAGTGCAGGTCCGACGACTTAAAGAATTTGGTGTCACAGCGGGTGAATTAACTCGCTACATGGATGCTTTATTAAAGGATAGCGAGCATCTGGCAGCAATGATTGATAATGTTTCATCAGTTGACAATCTAGAATTTATCATGGAGAGTGATGCACTGGGTCATACAGTAATGGATCAGATACAAGGCCATGAAAGTTTGGTTGCTATTGCTGGAACTGTTACTCTTGAAGAAGTAATTCTCACGAATAACTTTCCTAACCATAACCAGCTGTTGTGCATCTGCCTTTTTTTCCCCTTCTTTCTCGCATATATTTCCATCAAAATGATAAAATATTTATTCTTCTAATTTGTTTCTAATAATCCTTGTTATGTTATGCTGTGATGCATATATGTTTTATTTCTGTATATGGCTAACAAAAACAATGGCCACCAGAAGGCAAATTTAAAAACAGAAATTACTGTTCCAGTTGTTTCAACTTTCAACCAATATAAGCATCATATTCTAGGGACGTGCTACCTCATGCTATTTTGATTATTCAATATTCTTATCTCATTTGAAAGATTTATAGAGTCCCTGATGTTTTACTAGATGAAGCCTAAGCTTCAACGTCATATGCTACGAAAGAAAAATTCATGATAGTTTGATTTTGGCATTTAGTATCTTTCTTTTCAATTTTTTGGATTCTCACTGATGTTTTATCCTTAAAACCCTGGGGTTAAGATTCTCTTATTGTCATACAACCTGAGGTCCAGTAAACGTCTCATACTTTCATGCCTTGATGTCCTTGATGTTCTTTCTAAAAGTTTGTTTCATTTCTTTAAAATATTGAAGGTTCTCTATGGCCTTTGGTTAAGGGTCTTAAATCAAGTTGAATTCGATCATAATGCGTATCCTGTAATTATGGTGGGCTTGTTTTGAAATCATCATTCTACTTGCAGTATGCATATTGTCTTGTATGGAGATCAAGATTTCATCTTGCCAGAAGTTTCTATGAGAAAGCTCATCCTTTCACTCCTGACTTGGAAAACTACCTTCCCAGAATGGCCCTGACAAACAATCTTATAACATACTGTATGCAGGCTTTTTTTTAAAAGAATTACTATGTCTTACTGGTTGGACATATTGCTGGATGGGCAATATTATGAAGACCTTACTCATGCATTAGAAGTGCTTTTTTGAATAATTCCATTGCTGAATTACAATTAAATTTATTCGTTTTTACTTTTTTTTGTTCTTTCTAGTGTATTCATCTTTTTTCATTGTTGATGTTTTTCTTACTCCTCTGTATGCCAACATTTTGTTATGTAGGTAAATTCCACGGGTGCAAAGGTGTTGGAATTTATCTCTGACTTTGGAAAACCTACTGCACCCCTTCCTGCAGCAATTGTTGCTTGCGTCCCAAAGAAAATGCATGTTGATGGAGTTGGTGAAACCGAATTCAAGATATCTGCAAGTGAGATTACGGCTGCAGTAAAATCTGGATTGGAGGAGCCCATTGAGGCTGAGCCAGAGGTTTCTTTAGAAACTCTACTGCTTATGTCTCTGAACACTAGTTCTTTGGTGTTTTCATGTAGAAAGCATTTATTCAAGTATATCATTTGCTGATGTTTTGTCTTGAATAATTTATGCAGCTTGAAGTACCAAAAGAGTTGATTTCTTCATCACAGTTAGAGGAATTAAAATTGCAGCAGAGGCCATCCTTTGTTCCTTTAAGTCCCGAAGCAAATGTCACGAAAGTGCTGGATAAGGACACAGGGATCACTCAATGTCGCCTTTCTAATGGAATTCCTATCAATTACAGGGTATGCTAGACGTATATATTTGTCTTCAGTTGCGTGCACTGAACTTTTTAAAGTTTACAGTGTTTTATGCTTATCATTGTGCCTTTATTTTGTCTCATTGTCTTTATGTAAGTGCTTGTGAATATATAGGAGAGTGGAATTCTTGATACAATTAAAATGTTACACGTGGTATGATAACCTGCTGTTGTCCTTGCCGGAAGAGGTCCTCATTTTGTACCTCACCTCCTTATGGATTTGTGTTTTCTCTCACTGGAAAGTAGTGGAAAGCGGTGGTTGCATTGAAGAGGAACACTTCTAACCAACCTTGTGAATTTCTTTGTTCTCTCACCATTTGATGAATGCCTGAGTATTATGAGTTTTTTGTTTGGTGACATGTCAAAGTGTTTTGCGGTAACATGCATTGCTACTAAATATTTTTGATCCATGAGAAAATCTACACTGAGAATGATTTATACTTCACGGCATTGATATTCTTTTTGTGTATAGATTTCGAAAAGTGAAGCCCGGGGAGGTGTTATGAGGCTAATTGTCGGAGGGGGACGAGCGGCCGAAAGTGCGGATTCAAGAGGAGCTGTTGTTGTTGGCGTTCGAACTCTTAGCGAGGGAGGCCGTGTTGGCAACTTTTCAAGGGAACAGGTTAAAATAGATATACTTTTTAATTATACTTTCTTCTCTTTTTTATTTTATTTTTTATGTTCCTATATTTCTGATTACTGGCCCTTGATCCCCCAGAGTCTCCTTTTCTATTTCTGATTCATGTTGAAGTTTAAAATCTTAAACTTCATCTCTTTTGTAAGACCATAGAAACTTTGAGAATTATGCAAATTATAAGACGGCAACATGAATTTCACCTTGAGTTTTACTGAAACAAATTTTTTTTTTCACTGTGAAATTGATGGTGTTTGTTTGATCATTTGGGCGTGGTGCTTAACTAGGTAGTAATTGGCATATTCAGTCTTTCACTCAGGAATCAGTGACACCGCGTTTATTTGGTCATGTGCTGGTGTTCCCCAATCAACATGATGTTATTTGGACTAGCTGGTTCTAATGATGGCAACAGGACTGAGCACCAGTCAATTGTTTCTAGTTTATGGAACAAAGACACTGTTCCCATTTAAATCCCAAATTCATATAGCTTTTAATAACATGCGGAAATGTTTTGTGTTACGAGTGCCTTGCATGCCTTTAACTCCTTTTATCTCAGATCTCAGATTTGTGGGAACTTCTACTAGAACTGGGTACATCGTTTATTGAAGTTATGTTATTAAAATAGAGCGACTAATTCATGACAAAGTTTATCCATCAACGACAGCTTTATTCTTCAACACTTGCATGATTGAGGAACACACGCTGCTGCACTGCTTTCCCTGTTCGCTAATTTGGCATATTCTTACTAAGCATCTCCCTCTCAAATTAAAATTGAATTTCAATTCCAATGCAAAAACAGTTTTATCATGTTCATGCTTACTATTTCTAGTTGTGAATTCAGAATTATAATGCGGTTCATCAGTGCCATTTTCACATCTTCCTTCGATACAGAGTTACGGACCTTCCATAGGCTAATTATCTCACACATGTTCAATTTTTTCCCTCCAGGTAGAACTCTTTTGTGTTAATAATTTAATTAATTGCTCCTTGGAGTCCACCGAGGAATTCATTTGCATGGAGTTTCGTTTTACCCTGAGAGACAATGGGATGCGGGCAGCTTTCCAGTTGCTTCATATGGTGCTTGAGGTAAGAATGTAATCTTTCATAGTCTATCTTCCATGTGTACATGATGGGTCTTTCTCCTTATTTGGTCCCACACAGTTTGGCCATCTTGAATTACTGTGTTAAATAACTTTGATGCCCATGTTCTGCAAGGTACTGATCAGCCTTCACCCTTTTGTTTTTGTGTTAATGTTGCAACTTGCAGCACAGTGTATGGCTTGAGGATGCACTTGATAGGGCAAGACAATTGTATTTGTCATATTACCGGTCCATTCCCAAGAGCTTGGAAAGATCGACAGCTCACAAGCTCATGTTAGCAATGTTGAATGGAGATGAGCGGTTCGTTGAACCAACTCCAAAATCATTACAAAATTTGACGCTGAAAACAGTGAAAGATGCAGTGATGAATCAGTTTGTCAGTGATAACATGGAGGTATGCAATTGAAATCTCAAATTTGCCATCATATCTGCTGATTAAACCCTTTTTTTAATCTAAAACACTGCATGGCTTCAAATTTCAGGTAAGTATTGTTGGAGACTTCTCAGAAGAGGAAATTGAATCTTGTATTCTAGATTACCTGGGCACAGTGAGAGCAGCAAGAGAATCTCAGAGAGAGCATGAATTTAGTTCGATAATGTTTCGACCATCTCAATCTGATGTGCATTCTCAACAAGTAAGAAGTCAAATATTCTATAATATGCATTTGTTGACTTGAATATCTGAATGTTTAAAACGCATTGGACTGTAACTTTTTTTCCTTTTCCGACACTCTGTTTAGCTTTATGCTTCATCATGTTATGCTTATTGATTGTATCTTGAGCAGGTATTTTTGAAGGATACCGATGAAAGAGCGTGTGCCTATATTGCAGGACCTGCACCCAACCGCTGGGGTTTTGCGGTTGATGGAAAAGACCTCTTTGAGTCAATCCGTAATGCATCAACTGTAGATGGTGAGTTAATTTCTCCATATTGACAAATTGATATAATGTTTTTTTGTTACCTTTTTAAATTCTTTTTCAATTCGACATCTTAAACATAGCAGAGCCATGGGAACTTTGTGACAGAGATTAGGCTCTCTTGGCAACTTATGTTATCCACTTGTTATACATTAGGAGGTTTAAGGAATTTCTGCAATTCCATAGACTCTGTTTGCTAGATTTGATGTTCATTTAATCCCTTTTGTGCTCTGTGGAGTATAGATTTGGTTTACAATAGCTACTAAAAACAACTCAAGTGCACAATGCTCCCACGGTGGGTTAGGTTGTGGATAGACAAGATGTATGCAAACTTTACCCCAACATAATATGTGAAGAGACTATTCAGACCTTTAGGTTACATGACTGCAATTCTAGCACTATGGCACATGTTTGCCTAGTGGTTTAGAATATCTACTAGTTTTAAAAAAGTCTACTTGTTATTTGGATTGTGATTTATGGACTTGCAACAATCCTTTAGTCTGTTCACTAGATTTTGATATTTTTCCTTTTTTCTTTTCAAGTATTATTTGATGTGGACAGGGGAGCATATGGTCCAATGTTAGAGTTGCAAGGGTGCAACCTAAAGGTCCAATGTTAGAGTTGCAAGGGTGCAACCTATAGGTCACAAGTTAAATTTCTTGAATTAACTTCTCCACATATTATGTGAGGATAAGGTCTCTGTATATTTTACATGTTCCCTAGCCCGCCCTTTGTGGGAATCTTGTTTACATTTCTCTTTCCTTTATATTTATACATAAAGTAGGTATACTCCATACAACGGCTTCTGTATATAACTTTTTGCTTCAAGTGTAACCCTTTCATTTTCTAATGTATCACCACTTTCCCCCAAATTAAAAACTGATTTCAGATAAAATTCCTTGTGGGGTTGTGCTTATGGTGTTAAGATTCTTTGATCAGGTGTTTTGGGTGCATATCATTCTTGCCATCTATAATGTTATTTTCAATTCTTTTGCTTTTATCCCTATGTAGCTTATAATTTGGACATCTAAGCTAAATGCCTTTAGGTTTAGGTTGTTATTCCTTTGTCCACTCTTAATGGAATCATCCACATATAATTCCGAAACGGAGAAGAAAAATCCAAGCTATTTACATATTGATATACCCTTTGACCATTACACCTGTAACCTTTCACCCCACTTTTGGCTAGACATTGATAAAGTTTAAAGTTGTGCAATATAGTTGGTTTTCTTAGAGACTCACTTGGTATGCTCAATGTTATCCTATGGCTCAATTTGAATCCTGCCATTCGTGGACCTCCTGTTGAAAATTCCATGTTTGCATCACATTCTTCCTCCATATAATTTTATTTTATGTCAAGCATCAAGAAGACAAGAATCATTATGTAGAGAAGTTTCTAGCTACCGGGATCTTTGGCATTGGGCTAAGAAACTCAAATATAAGAAAATAGTGGATGGGAATGTGGTAATGATAATGCTCCCATTTTCAGAAAGCATATGTCGAATGACTCAAGTTGTGGATGAAATTCAGTCATTTAGATATAGATTTAAACTTTTTCCTGTATTATATATGTTTGCTCTCATGACAGATATATGCTCGTTTGTCTGTTATTGTAGGGTAGTTTAAAAAAGATTTGAGATGCTTCTGGAAGAAGATAACAATTTTGCAAGTACATGTATTAGAATGAGGGTTCAAGCATTTTATGAGAATGTTTACTTGGCTGTTGCCTTCCAGCCTTCCATTACAAATTTGAGCAATGATAATTTTTGTGCTATTGACATTGTGGCTTGAAATGGGCTCTACAGATGCACTATACCAATCTGAAGGACAGCTAATGGAGGGTGAGATTGTTGGCAAGAAATTACAAGGCAAACTTTGCAGCCATCCACTTTTCTTTGGAATTACAATGGGGCTTCTGGCTGAGATCATAAATTCGAGGTAATTTTTTCGTTTTGCACTTGGTAAACACGGGGAGTGTGGAAGTGTTGGCGTGAAATTGATCTTCCTATGACTATTTTGCAATTGCTTCTTTGAACAGAACTGGTGTTCGTGGGTATTAATTGGACTCTTTGTTTACTATCTTGTACTTTAAGTTTAACCAATTGCCTTAAATACTGTGGCTCATAAAACTGCAGAGATTCACTTTGATGCACAACAGTATTTTTATTAGTACCAATTACACGCTGTTAGACCATTATTGTAAAGTATTTTCAAGAACAGTGAGAACTACACTAATTCAAGAAGATCAATTTGTCAGAGATGCCCGTGGAATTATATTTAATTATTTATTCTTCTTGTGGATCTCTTTTATTTAGGATCAAAATATTTATATTTAATTTTTTTTAGGAATGTGTTCCATCTAATAAAATGTTTTGAGAACTCCTGTACCAATTTGATGATTTCCTATTTTCAAATTTGTAGCCTTTAGCTTGAAGGATATACATTCATTCTGAACACATGGGTACTATCGCCATCACTGGCGGATGACCCTTTGAGATAATGAGATCCCTTATGTGTTCACTATTAGTTCTTTATTTTTTGCCTATAGTTTTGGTTCCTCTCCTTTTCCTTAAAGTCTGTTCTAAATGTTTTTGAACTGATAGAACTGAGAACATGACATCAATTCCTTCATCCAGGTTATTCACTTCGGTTAGAGATTCTCTTGGGTTGACTTATGATGTATCATTCGAGTTAAACCTATTTGATAGGCTTAAGCTTGGATGGTATGTGATATCCGTGACATCAACTCCTGGCAAGGTATTGGCTAACATCCATATATTTCATTTATTGTTGTCATGTCATGTTGGACCTCCTCTTTAATTCTGGTCTTTTGATTATCCAGGTGCATAAAGCCGTTGATGCATGCAAGAGTGTTCTTAGAGGTTTGGCTGGAAACAAGATTGCACAAAGGGAGTTGGACAGGGTTAGTACACTACTGTCAGACTGCATTTTATATTGCTGCATTTACGCAATTTCACTTGAAGCGTAATGCATCAGTGCAGCTAACATGATTGATGGGAGATCTTAGATTGACTTCTCCCAAGTCCCAACATGATGCAAGTAGATATGAAAGTATCTTTCATAAGTTTTAGCGGTCCAACACTTTGCCATTATAATTGGTGACTTGTAAAGAATCTGTTCATCTTAATTTTTTGTAGATAAAAAATTAAGTTACCCAGTGGGACTTTGTACTTTCTGTATGATTTGCTTAAATTCTTTGCCTCTATGTTGCATTAGTAGAATAAGATTTATCATAAGAAGAATAGACATCATTTCACTTGAAATGCTTATGATGTAACTTTTATAACTGCAGGCGAAGCGGACTCTTTTGATGAGACATGAAGCTGAGATTAAGTCAAACGCCTATTGGCTCGGATTATTAGCTCACTTGCAGGCTCCTTCTGTGCCGAGGAAGGTAAAATGGATGGATTGATGCTTTACTTCTATCCTTGAGTTTACCACTGATTTTACATAGAAACTAGATAGTTCATACTTCATGTAAATGTACTGAAATTGAAGTTTTGACTTTTGACTTGCTGCGAACTAATATTTCCTTTTATTCTGGCGGCTATGTTTTTCAGGACATTTCATGCATTAAAGATCTCGTTTTGCTCTATGAAGCTGCCACTATTGAGGATGTATACATTGCATATGAACAATTGAAAGTAGATGATAATTCCCTATATTCATGCATTGGGATTGCTGGGGCTCAGGCTGATGATGAAATTACTGGTGAGGACATATGTTGGTATAGCCTGCCAAGTTGCATTTACTTCAATTTTTCCTGGTGTTTCAGGTTCCTTATACCTTTGGGTCAATTTAATTGCTATTACTGCAGTTGGAACTTTTTGGGTGTATTTTGTTTTCCTTGGTTCTGGCATGTTAATAATGACCTTAATTTGAGTTCTTAATAAAACCCAAGACCTCATTATTTTTGGCAAAAATTATTAGTGCGTTATAATTATTATTTATATTTTTAAAATTTTGCACGGGTGTTGTTTACCTTGTTTACCTATGCCTTTCGGTATATTTTATCCTAGTAGTTTGAAATAAGCTGTTTTATTTATTCTGGCGTGCTAATTGATCCCTTGTGCTCCCAGCTTCCTTGGGTGTAGAAGAACAGGATGGAGGTCTCCAAGGAGTTATTCCCGTGGGGCGTGGTCTATCTACAATGACACGGCCAACAACATGAACCCCCTGATTCTTACTATCACTTTCTTTTACAGTGGAGAAGGCTTACAAGTTACAACAATCGGAGGTATGTAACCATTTTAAAATGGAAAATATACATTGTTTTGTAGGGGCATAAGGGGTTAGTTTATTGGCCTTCTATTGTCCTGTGAGTATGTTAATTAAAGCCGCACCTGCATGCCTGAGACTACTTGTTCTTGATCTAATTGAAGCAATGAAGCTAAATGACTAATGGGGATAATAAATATTTGATTGTTGTCTGTTCTCCGGTTTTTTATTTATCGTAAAAGCAATTTCTGGGGCCAACTGACCATATTTCTTGAATTAATATTGGTCTCTCTCCTCTTTTTGTGCTTGGCAAATTGGTCATTGTTGCAGAAGAGACCTCAGTGATATAAAAAATGATTAAAATATGTACTTTGGTCTTTACACATATTTTGTAAGGTATATCTTTTGACTTCATTGCTATTTAAGCGTTGGAGCTAACCACACAATGAATCCCACATTGAAAAGCTAAGAGAACTGAATATATTGCACCTAGCTCAGGAGCCATAGGCTTTTGAGCAAATGTGTTTTACCATCTCTTGTATTATATATATATATATATTATGCCCAATGTGAAGGCAGATTAATATGGGTAACTCCAATTTCTTAAATCTAGCATTGAGCATCATCTATTGTGTTATGTATTGCGTCGCTGCATAATGGGAGATCTAGCAAGATGCTTCTGCATATGTTCTTGGTATTTATGAGAAATTTAATGACTAGTTAGTCAGTCGACACTCTTGATGGTCACTTTGAATCAAAGCAAGCGGTTGCATTTAAGATGGTTATGAAACTGGTCGTGTTAAGTTGCGAACCATATATAGATCTGGTTAGTCTATCATTTGCTCTTACATTTGTAACTCTCACACCAAGAGGAGTTGCTTACTTGGAAGATCACATTTTAGTTGGGAATTTTTTGTTATATGAGAGAGAGAATCTTTAGAATTTGATGGGAAGCAAACAGCAAAATGGCATGGCTTTGTAAGTTGACTTGGTGTTACAATCCAGCAAGGAAATTGGAAAGCTAGCTTCTTATTAAATGGTCTCTCTTAATTGTCTCACTATCCAGCAAGGGTTCACATCTAATTTTCTTACATTCAGACATTCGTAGATGTTCGTACTTCATAGAGCTGTGGACGTGCTGCTGAAATTCAAGTAAATAATTCTATTGGCATCTTTATGGGGTGCAAGACATGACCTAAGGCCTAAGGGCACAACACAATTGAGGATTGGTAAAACAAGAACAATGAAATGAGGAGAAAGTGTGGATGCATATGTACGATTGTGTTAAAGCTTTTTAAGTATGGTGTGGGTGACGCTGGTTTGTAGCCTTGGACAGCAGTACAGGATCACCTCCTTTTGGTGTATAAATTTTGGACATTTTATCTATGTTAAAAGGTGGAGAAATGGCCAGCTTCTCAGTATTGAAAGAGGTTGGACTTTATTTCTATTTGGCTTTTAATCGTAGTCAGCTAATTATGTGCAAGATTTGGAGAGCAGGCAAAAATGGGAAAAAATGTGTGAGGTTTAGAGCCTAAGCGATCCCAATGAATTTTGTGAGGTTCAGCATATTTAAATTGGTAAGGCAATCACCAAATAAAAGGCAAAGCGGTCGAAACCTAAGTAGCAATCAGAGGGCAAGACCAATGAAATATAATTTTGGGTGTTCTGTGACCCTGGAGATTTTCTTCGCAATTGGAGCATCTGTTGGATTGTCTTGTTGCTGGGAAGCATTCAATGATATCTATTATTGGGGGGCGGGGGGTTGGGGGCGCGCTAGAATGGTTTTGTTTTTTTGTTTTTTTTTTTTTGTAGTATGGAAATATTGATTAGTGGGACGAAATCTTCAGTTTTATGAGGAAGTTCCTTATATTTTCGAGGTTGACATTATTTGTAGTCATTTTGTTCTGTTTAGAATTCTAATGTACCTTATTCTCACATTTTTTTCAATTTGTTTCTTTTTTCTTGCTTTTGTTACCATCCTTATAGTTGCTGTGATTTTGCTGGTGCTACTTTTCTTTGTTTTTGGCTTTTCTCATTAGAAAAGAAAAAGGAAATAGACTTTCTTCTCTGGTGAGGAGAGGCAATTTGGGAGGGCTCTTAAAGCTCTATTAGATCTACTTGAGGTTTTCCCTCGAAAGTTTTGAAAAAAGTAACATGTTCTTTTACAGTAACTTGTGGTTCTTCTGGGTTACATGCATGCTTAGATGTGGTATGTACCACGCGGTCAAGATGTGCCTTGTTTATCTTCATATATTGTTTTGATACTGTCATTCTAAGCATAAGATATTAGGCTATGAAATCAAATGCTAATTGTTTTAATTGTAGGCCATCGGCAGTGGCAAGTAAGAGCGTCTGCAGCATAACCACAATTATGTTCCTGTCAGCATCCGACCTTGATGGTGAATTCTTACCTTAAGTAGCAGGCATCAACAGATAAAGATAAGGATATATATGCATATTAATTTTTCATAGTCAAAGCGCTGGATCTTCCCCTTTTCCACCATTACAGGGTACTGAGTGCCCTAAGAAACGGCACTATTGCTAAACGAAGTGGATCTGGAAAATTGGACACTGCATAGGTTCAGCAAACTACATGTATTTGACTTTCAATTATTGTCAACACCATTCAACTGCCGTGCACTGTTGCCTTCCCATTTTTTGATATTGGTAACTTTGTTAAATTCTCTGTAAAGATCCCAATTTTTTCGAATATAGTTTTTTAGTGTCAATGTCATATTCTTAGCCTTATATACCAGAAGATTGCCATATTTGTATCATAATGTCGTTTTTTTGTGGTTGAGTGCACACCGAGTTTCACTTGCTTTTCTCCTCCTTGCATATTTCTGTTGCACAAAATGGTGGGAAACTACAGCTTTCTATTAATTTCTGGGAAGGTTCTTTTTTTTCCTCATGCAGAATGACCTACTACCCTAATATCTGCTCTCTTTCAATGGTATCAAGGCTCTTAAATAGTTTCTCATTCTCGATCTTTCAAGTTTTAACAGACTGAGATTAAAATTAAGTCACTTAATTCCTTGTCTGATGAAATGGCATGGCAAACTGTTGAGGGCAACAAGCCTCCATACAAAGCTAAAGAAAATGGAGACGGCCTCCATGTTGCGACATATCACAGAGACACACCACTAACTCTTCCAAGAAGACAGGGTGAAGTTTGACATCACACAAGCAATCTTTGCTTTTACATGTAAAATGTTCATATATATCCTGATTAAATGATACAACAAATAATGCGATAAATAACCCAACTTGATATGCTGATATTGTTAGCTGATTTCTTGAGCTGGCGAGGGGGAGGGCGAGGCCTTTTCGATCTCATTGCCATAAGTATCTTTGATACGTGACCGGGCAACATTCAACATTACATCCACCTCTTTTTTGTACTACACAGAATATGATACAAACTGTGAGACTAGCACAGTAGAGTTTTCCAATTGAGTATATAATAGGAATTCTTGGATGTAATCAGGAGCGAAAACCACAAAAGAGTGCACAGTTACCAAGGATGAACCTACCTCATTGATAGCCCCCGACTTGATTTTGGATTGCATCACACACCATTTCTTAAAATGTGCACCTGTGTGCAAAATCTCCCTCATTTACCTTGGAAAAACGATATAGAAAGAACAAAAATGCAAGAACAATTAAGAAAATCAATCATATTTAATCAACTTATTTTCCTGATCAAAACATGCATTATTTTCCCCCTCCATGATATTGATTCCCACTTATTCCACCACTGACAACAGTATCTTTTCCAGCAGGTATTTTCATAATGCGCTGGGACAAAAAAATCAGGGCATTCAAACTTCAGGGTTTTCAGATTGGTTTCAAATGACTTTGAATTTGAGGGGAAGACAGAAGTTGGATTCAAAGGTATAAAATGTAATTTTCTAGAGATTTTAGAACGAGATTGTTGAAGTCGTTTTAAATGGTAATGTTGAAAAGGCAGGCAGATTATGTTTGCCTTTGATGGAATAATAATAAAGTGGGCAAAGATACCAATGACGGCATGTTCGGTGACTTTCTAAGGAAGACTATGGTCACCCATAGAAAAGGAAATGGAGCAAGTTATACGCTACAATGAGTTAAATTTGGGAAAATGGCTATTACCTTCCATCCAATGGTGCATATAACAAAATTGTGGAAAAAATAAGAAGAATTCAAAACATAGAAGTCATGATAGAAAACCTAATCGATTACCTAGAACCCTTTAAAAGTATATATAGTAGATAGCATAAGCCTGGCAAGCAATTCATCACTGGCTGAAAATCTAAATGAATGGAAATAGAAATTATTCCAATACTTACCCACTTTTATATCTATAGTAGATGAATTTTCAGAATTGTCTTCCAAGCGCCACCGGCAATGTACCTGATGCAGCACAATCCCAAGAAGTCATTCATATAATCATATCATAAAAAGAAAAGAAAAAAAAACAGTGCTTTTATTTTTATACAGGATAAACAAAAGCCAAAAATAGGCACCAATTTTAATATGGAAATCAATAGACACAGGATCCCAAAGCAATGGTTGATCAATGTTGCAGAAATCATGGTATCTATCCATCTATAGCTTACAAGACTACAAGTAACCATCTAACCAGTGGATATTGATTGAAAAATAATAATAATACTCACAACAGTTTAAACAAGAAAAGAAAAATATGTAATGTAAAAATATGTAATGTCTTCAAAATCTAACTGTACTTCTCAATGCGGCAGGCATCACTGTTTCTCTTCCTCCTCTGTTTGACAACGTGTCTACATCTTCCAAATTATTTATCTTTTCATTTTCTTAGATGGTAAATGTTACAAACAATGTGAACTTCTCCACCTCTCTGATAATTGAACAAACCACCTTTGCTTGCTTGTGAAATTTCCCCTTCTCCAACAAAAGAACCAATAATCATATATCCTTTTATTTTTCTTTACAATTCGAAACAGTTGCCCCAATTAAATGAAAGCTATGTTTTCTGCGCTCATTATAAAAAATTCTTGGGTACTAGTCTCTGATTACCATTGATCAGCAAGAAAACTTGAAAATGAAGGAAGTACTAAAAACCACTTTACTAGAGTACACCGAGGACAAACTGTCAGCTCTAAAAAAAACTACTATTAAAAACCATACTGATCTTGTCCAATTGTTAAATACCTCGAAGTATGACCCAAATGGGACGTCATGTGGCTGCTGTACAGTCTCAAACACCTAAAGGAAAGCACATAGTTTTGGTTAAAATATAAAAAGAATTAAAGTGTGCAAAAATCCAGGAACAGTATCACAAATGAAATGCCATACAGTAAACTAACATTTTCACCAATTACAACTAGAAAAGGTAAACAACTCTTGCCCACAAACCTCCCATGCTAGCGGGGTCAAGGACAAACGTGATGTACGCATACCTTACCCCCACATATTATGTGGAGAAGTTGTTCTAGGAATTGATAAAATTACAAAGAAAATTAGGAGGATGAGGGAAGTAGGTATACAAGTATTTTCTTATCTGGAGACAAAACATAATGCTGCCATTCTGTCATGGCTGTGTCAGGTGGGCACATAGGACTGTTACAGAGGGATCTGAAGGTTATCTCTCTTACTTGGCCATCATATTCATCTGCAGTATGCCACTGCCCCATCTATACATAGAAAAAAAAGTTGGAGGCACAAATTAGAACTCTAGCCAGTAGCTTGTATTTCAGCTTTCCTTTATAGGTAGGCTAAGTTCACAAGAAGCCAAAAACCATTAACCCACACAATGATTAAAGTGCTATGAAATTTCACTAAACGAGAGGTAAAATTGAAATTCAATAACGATGGCACATGATAGGGCTTATGGCACCTCCTTGTTCCATATTTAGCAAAAGACTATCATGTCAGCCATGAGCAAACTCTCTTTCTCACAGGCAACTTCACAGTTGCTTTTGAGAAGCCAGTCGATGTTAATATCTAGACAGTACACTAACTAATTCCTCACACAAGACCATTTATTTTCACATTAATTTCCCTCCATCATAAATGCTTGAAAATTTTCATAGCATATACTGAAAAACATTGAAGTCATTTAAATTAATCTACAAGAGTTATGTAGGACTTACAACAAGATTAGTATCCTTTCGCTGTGAACGATACTCACTCGTAAAATTAGAATCATCATTTAATAATATATTAAAAAACTGCCCAGCTGTACATGGGAAAACATCCTGCAATATAAGAGGTGGATTATTCAATGATAATCAGACTATGAACAAAAACCAATTAGGCAAATGTTAGAAGAGATATACATTGTATATACCAACAAGGACTTCCTCCTTGATAAATTGTTGATGCCTCTCAGTTTTTGAAACAATATCTTCAGGAATCTTAGGCGCCCTTCTACTTCCTTTAACAGAGCTACTATGTGCACGCAAGGCCGACTCTGCGCTCTCCTATTTTGGGGAGAAAATCAAATGATAACATTCTTCATTAAATCAAGACAGTTTAAAGAAAAGGCAGCAAAGGAAATAAAGAAAGAACAATAAACAACAGTCTTTGTGAGTACATGAAAATCAATAATTTTTCAGCAATTACCATGGTCAAGAAATATACATTATGTTTAGAAGTGCAACAATTGATGCGAGTGCTAAGGAAAAAAGGGAATGAAAACCTCATTTGGTTTGAAGATAAAAATTAAAAAAAATAAAAATAAAGAGGGAGGGGAAGAGAAAAAAAAAACCACCCCAACATCCTCCTAATCAATCATCCCAAATGAATGACTGAGGAAATCCTTCCATTTCCATCACACACAAAGAGGTTAAGGGGACTCTTTGCTTCTCCATCTTCTTCTCCCTCAATCATACCAATCAGTTCCCTCAACTTTTCTATCTTCCAGACACAAAAAGTAACAATGTATTAAATGAAACAAAAATAAAAGAAAAATAAAAAAAATAAAAAAATACATCAAAATAAACTCGCAAGTACATCCATGATCCAACAAGGTCAATCAACTACACCAAATAAGATCTTCTGTCGGTCCTCAGTATCGAGCCTGTTTAATTTGAAGGACAGTTATCTTCTCCCCATTTTCACATAACTATTCAAAAAATCGTTCAAATTCAAGAAAGATCATATCTACATGCAGCAATAAAGCATAGCAATAGTCTATCAAAATCAGAAAAGTATTCCAAAAGTTTGAAGGATTAAAAAAGCTTTAATTTGAGATAACCAATACCTGACACTGACAACGGAAAACTGAGGAATATCTTCCTTGAATCAAAATGTTAGGAACCAATGACCGAACATTATCATGACAATGATGACTCTCAAGCCAACACGACACGAGCAAATAAATGTAGGCATCAACAGTTAAACAATTTCATGTACAAGGCTCCCAGTGTAGGCAGATGCAGGCACCAATAAAGACAATTATTTTTCATACTAGATGAAGATCAAATGCCTTTAACATGTCCACAATGGCTAAGCAGAACAGTAGGATAATATTTTGAAAAAAGATCATCATTGTAGAACATTAATCGACCTCAAATGACTCCACCTCAGTAGTAAGGTAGACCTCAATTCTAAACTCTTGCAATATTATAGAAGGATTATTCATAAAGACAAGGAAAGAACCTTCTTCTCAGCTTCTAGCATTTCATGGTAGTTCTTTGAAAAACGTTGCAATGCCCTGAGTGCATGATTCCTGTTCCAAAATGATGCAAACTTATACCTGACTCTACCTGACAAATGCAGTGGAAATAACATAAATTAAACAAACCTTTATGTCTTAATCTATCCTATGAAAGAAGTCCACTCATTAAGGATGGTTCAAATTAAAAGCACCTTCGAACTTAGTTGGCATGTATATAAAATATATATGAACATGTTATGCAAGGTCACTCTTAAAGTTTACTGGAAATGCATTTTCATTGGGAAAGGAAAACTAAATGCAAGGGTAAAAATTATTAAATCAAGGATTGAGAATGACAGGCATTAAATAATAATAAAAAATCTACAAAAATAGTAATAATAAAGAAGAGCTAAACTAACAAGCCACAGCTATATTATTGTTTACAAAATTTACAAGTCCACAACAGACAACTGTCATTAAGAGGTAGAGTCATGTCCAAGCTCCAACAAAGGATAACCTTAAAATGTGGATCGCTTGAACCCAATGAAAGAACCAAATGGGATGTGTAAATAAGAAGCAATGACCCCGAACTAAATGGTATATATATATATATATATATATGCATGTATGCATGTATGTATGTATTATTTATTTATAAAATATTATAAAAAGAGTCATTTAATAAGATCAAGAAAAAAATTAAGTTCATTATAATGTAATCCTTACATGCAATCAAGATGATGCAATTTCAGAAGCTTCATACAACTTGGGCACACTGAGTCTTTTCTATGCCACATTTTTTTCATGAAGATTAAAGGATGCTACGTATGCATGTACAAAATGCATTTCTACCAAAGGTAAATGAAAATATTCAAGCATCAAAATAATATATCCACACTAACCATCAGGACTTCCCAAAGGAGGTACCCCATGCCCACCCGCACCCATTCGAAGGATGATAGTAATGGCAGGATTAATAAATGCATGTTGACTCCTCCGTATCTGCAAAAAACAAACAGAAAAAAGGAAGTTGCAGATAAGCAATGTTTGCCCTTCAACCATGAGGTAAAATAAACATTTCAAGTTGATATCTTTGAGAAAAACATGGACAATACCTCATCTATATCTCCAAATGGTACCACCACCTGTCAAATGTTAAACGGTTGAGACAAGTAATGTTTACATGAGAGAAATATATGACATGCCAAATGCAAAGTAAAAAGTAATATGAATAGATGGAGGTTGGCCAGGAATAGAAAATTTTCTTTTAAAAATAAAATCCAGCTGTTCCCAAAAACAGGTATAAAAAATGCCGAATTAGAATTGGCAAATCCAAGCACGAAGACTGAAATCAACCAATAAGAAGTCTTACTGTGTGCATATATTTGTTTGCTCATGCATTACATAACCCAACTTACCTACATTTATTAACCATTCACTTTGAGAGATCTATTTGGCCTCTCTTTGCAGCTGGACTGAGTAATGTAAGATTAATACATTATCTGTGCTTGTATAACTGCCAAATTCAAAATTCCTAACACCATCTTATCCTGGTTTCCACTGAAAAGTCTTTTGGAAACAAATATGAAGTATAGCTACATGGTTTCACCTAAGTATCTTGGCTATATAATAACTAGAAAGAACCTGTATCTGTTTTCCTCAGTCATTTATTTAGTTACAGTAAGACTCTGCATCTTTTGTCTACACCACTCTAGCTACTAGAGAGAGGGAGAATGATGTACTGAAAGATTTTATCAATACGGAACAGATGACTTAAACAGACACTTTTATACTCAAAGCTGCCTAAGGTGGTGCCTTTTTAAGTAAGCATAGTATTATTAACACTAAAGTTCAATGACAGTATTTGGAACAGAATCCGGGCTTGTAGTTCACCATGAAGCATTTATAAGGGTCTTTTTTCCAATTGCCAACTCGGGTTATTGAGAAATGCAATTACCAATTCCCAGGGGTATGGAGTGATCCTATTCACTTCAATTCAACTAAGCTTAAAAGGATTCAAGAATACAGGTGAAAAATAAAGAGGACAAAGTACAAAGATCAAAGGGACCAGAAAATTATTTCATAATTATTAATCACAGGAATGAAAGCACAGGTCAAAGGCACTAACAAACAACAGCTATATGGACATAAAAAAACTTTAGCCACAACTATTTGACATGAATTGGGACAAGGTATCAAAAATACACGATTAGAAAAGGTCAACAAGCAGGACCTCGGATGTCAAAGTGAATCCTTTGAAAATCAAAAAGCCAAAAGAGAAAATTCAAAAGAAGCAGGCCAATGATCCATTATACCCACTTAAAATGAAACAAAAGCAGCATAATAGTCAGTCTAATTAACCCAAACTTGTTTGTGCGAGGTTCTCTCAAGTAGTCAAGTGTGTTTAAATTGGCTGAAGTTCAGCTTCTTAGTTATGTCTACACGACTTTTTAACAACGATATGACTAGAGCCGCCTCTATTCAACCAAGCAACTGAGTTCCTATCTCTTGTGGGCTCACGAAAGCATAATCATCACTCTCTCTATAGAACATCAACGTGGCCTGCTTGTCAACAGCTCCCTAATAAAGGTGAATGGAGAAACAACAGGTCAAAAGTAACCAAAAAAAGGACTAAAGTGCATAAAAACATTTTAAGAAGACAAAAAAGGAAAGCATTATTAGACTATAGAAGAACATGATAATTGCCTCGAGCTCCATCCCAATTCTAAAGCTTAATTTCCGGATACTTCATTTACTACCTGAATGTTCATGTAAAGATTTCTTTTTCTTTTTTCCATTGATTCTTTATTTTTATTTTTTGAACATCAGCAAGGTGGACTCAACCCCGCAAAATACTTCTACGATTCAACATTAAGAATGCAAACCTCAGAAAGGCCTCGAGAGTAAAAGGATATCCCTTGGTGAATAATGAATAAGAGTGGCAGACTGACCTTCATTTGCTTGGAAAAAACATTAGAATGGAAGCATATGTGCCATGCAGAGACATACATGCGGCCATGATACAAGAATGACCTCTCAAGTGCACATGAATAGCTATGTTCAACAACCTGAAAAGGATATAATGTTAGTTAAGCCTAAGGCAAGAGATGTAGAAAATATTGGCAAGGATCATACACGAACAAAATATTCTCTACAATTTCAGCAGAAAAACAATTTCAATATTCAATTTGCCTCATCGGGAAGGAGGTTGAAAATTGCTTGCAAAGGCCCTGGCTTTTGATGAACCACTGTTGGCCCTTGTTTATCTGATATCCTTCGTCGAGGGTTAGCCCCAGCATAGCCATTCATAACCCTGACATCAAATGATTTTCATAAGCAAAAACAATAGGACAAGACAAGCAACGACAATGATTTACTGAATTCTACAAATATCTTTAGAAAGACCATCCAGGTGATTTTAGCATGATAGAAAATTAAGGGAAACAATGTAAACCGCATAATCGTATAGATTGAGGCAAAGAGTTATATTTTCTAGAATAAGAGAAAAGAGGGATAATAAGTGTCCATTAATTCAATAGTTTTACAATCCAAAATGATTCAAGGAAAAAGTCTTTTGACTTACCATGCTTGCACGAAATGATTGATAAATAAGAAGAATTTATGCCTAAGCATAATAAAGAAGATATCAAGCAGAAATTTAAAAGCAAACCACCATGGCACCACCGCAAACATTTTCCAAGAGAAGGAGTTTGTCAAAATAAAAAACTTAAATACAGGGTGCCAAACGCACACAAGATCATGCATAAGCATACATAATCCTTCTCAAAGAATAAATATATCCTACCACATATAATATTCAATTACATATAATATAAAACCAGGTTACAATTTTAAATTTTCACTTCTTTCAATTTTGAAAATGAACATCTCACAAAGTCAAATCTATAAACCAATAACCTAGACATACAACCGCTACTCCACTTCCAACATATTTTCAGACAGTAGAGTGAGAGTATCAAGAATTTCAGGTCATCAGTCTTCATCTATAAAATAATGTTAAACAAGGACAACTCGCACTGAGCATTTTAGAACGAATTCTTAGGGATAAGATTTAATTTATACTGATCAGATAGCAAGTATAAATAAGACAAAGTATTTTAAGAGCACAGAAAGAAAGAAAAAAAAGTAAGCCAGAAGGCTACCTGGAAGTATTTACAGGGAGTTTTATTGTTTTAATATGGAGACAAACCTGGAAAGCAGTAAAAGATTTAAATGCTTCAAAAGCCAGAATAATAACAAAATATAACAAAATCGGGTGAATGACTTCAGAAACAAACATACCTGGCCCGATGGGCTATCTAATGTATGCCAAACAGCCCCAGACTGACCTTCATTTTCAACTTTAACAGTCACTGAACCAAGAACAGTACTTTTCCAAACTATGTCCCAATCATATATAGTCACGTTAATCTGCAAGGGACGTAGACAGACATATCAGTCAAATCGTTATTTTTCTACAAATTATATTCATATAAAATAAAAGGTCACCACAAAATATAGTAATAATAAACTTGATTACAATGAGCTTCAAAGAGTACAAATTGATATGATAAATTTTTCCACAGCATCTTAAGTATTCATCAAAATATATAATTGAAGGATTCCATAACCCTCGGCTTAAAGCTAGAGAAAACTAAGAACAAAATCAGTATCAAGGTCAAATGATATTGTTAATGACTCCATCTAGTATACCAAAACCCTCCCTTCCCATCAGGTAACAACTAATAAGGTATTAAGCAACATTAAATTGACGTGCTTTAGTGAATATAAATCAATCTAAGCGGAAAATGGTTGGCAGTTTACTTCTCTGCATGTCTTAATAGACTTGCTGTCCAATACAGGCTCGAACAAATCAGACAGCACTTCAAGTTTGCATCTGTTCATAAGTTACTGCAGAGTGCAGACTAAACTGACCACACAATTGTCTCTCAAATGCAAAGCTTTGCTTCAGTATTCATAACTTTTGACAAAAATCTAGGCAAGAGACTCATTTCTCATATTAAACAAGTTAATTTGTACAAAATTACTCTTTTGGTCCTAAAATAAAACCAACAAAATATCATAGGTTTGAACTTGACATGATATTTCTTATTTGAATTCAAAAGGAGAAGTACTTTTGTACATTTCGAAGACTATGAGCTTGGATTCTCCCCATCCCATTAAGAAGAGTTTCTTTTTTCCCCTTTTTGCAATGGTGAACATTTTTCTATAGAAAAGGCACTAAGGGGGTGCCTCTTGAGGAACGAAGTCATCTCCAGAATAAAGTGTCAACTACATCTAGAAATATCATCAAGAAACACCAGAAAATAAGACTATCTTAAAACAGTACTCTTTGCTCATTATCTTGTACTCTCTCATTCCACTTTTTCCCTACTTATTTCTTGTTGAAGAATTAGACAGTGCACTCCTCCAGGGCGGTAAATGGGTCTAGAGAACCGAACTGTCTCATGATTTAGCTATATGTCTGCTTAGAATTGGCAACATGAAATATTTAAGGCCCCCAAATGCACCTTGAGACTCAATTGTCCAGTAGCTTGTAAGTTTCTCTTTTCTTTTGTAGTCATTTGCAGAGCCCTACTCAATAGAGTCATTTCAAAAGAAAAAAACATATATGTCCTATTCTTTTACCTCCAATTAATTAAAAAAATAGACATAATTTGAAGCAGTCACTTTGTCCTTCTCTAGTTCTCTGGATCCCATAAAGAAATGTTCATGCATTGAACCAGCCCAAACAAAAGGCATAATATTTAATGTCGATACCCAAGATCTCCTCGCCAAAGAGTAATTGAAAAGAAAGTAATTGCTACCTTATTTGTTAACATTGCTGCCTATCATAAATTCAAGGGAAAATATTAACATTTCAGCATATCATCAAATCAAGGAAAAATATTAACTTTGCAACCTATCATCAAGTTGAGGAAAAATCCATATCAATATATTTATACTCAATAAGATACAATGCAAATATCACGTGACTAAAAGAATGTCCGGATATCGGAGACAGCTTTTAGTTTCAGCGATGAAGGATAACACAAGTGCCTTTTAAAAACAAATGCAGGCCTATAAATATGAGAAGTCGTAGGCGTAGCAGTTACCTCAGCAGGAAGCTCATCAACAGAAAAATTGAACTCCTCTCCCCACATGGGATTTCTGGAGCCCGGGACCATTGAGCTGTTGGAAGAACAGGCAAAATGGGAGGCGCAATAAAGTTACGACACAGCCATAAAACTTCTAAATAAAAATCATGATTCACCAGATAAAGGGCCTACACAAATACATGGGAAGTGTCTCTTTAATCACTCAGAACTTCAAACAATTTCTTAAAAAACTATTACACTTGCTGGTTTTAAAAAGAAAAGGAATTTTTTGTTATTAACTACTCAGCACCACAATATTCAGGCAAACCGGTTTTTCATTAATACAAAAGTAGGTATATCACCAGATTGGACCATTAATCTCTTCAACGGAAATCACTTAATGTTTCATTAACATCAACAAAATTACAACTGAATCATACTCAGCTTAAAACTCATCAGTCGCATCCATTTAGGTTAATTAAAGACGTTGGCAAATAATCATGTCTTACTTTCTCCACCCACAACAACTTGACCTTCATCCTTTTGACACCCTCAAGGAAATAATTTTACTCATTTCCTAGTTATATGATTCATCTTAGTCTGACACTGCATTCTCCATATCTGCTTTTGCAAAATCAAAATATTGCTCCATTAAGACTCTTTTTTATTTGAAAATTATTCTTAATTACTGGAAAGGGGCATAGATGAACATGTGGCTGAGTTATGGGGGTTCAACATAAAGAGATCACCAAATCAATTCCTGAAAACTGTCCTTCCACTTATTATCTAGGGTTAAGGTAAACGTATGTGATATGTATTGTTTGTCACTACCCTACCCATCTTGGGAGCCTCGTACATGAAAGTTATCTTTAACACAACATATATAACTCAATGGTAGAGTTGCAGGGGTGAAATCTAGAGTTCAAATGTTTAATTTCTGGAACAGTTTCTCCACATATTATGTGGGGATAAAGTCTGCGTACATCCCCAACCCCGCCCATTGCGGAAGACTTGTCCATGACATTATTGGAAAAAGGTGAGAGACATGAAACACGAGAACTTCCCATGAGGTTATGCATTTTAGTACATACTACTTTTGCCCAACAACATTGAATAGCAACATTGTAATGGGATCATGTGCACTAATGCTCCATTAAGCTTCTAACAATCGCATCCAATGCAAATATGCATTGAGACCTCGTCCTCCAGTGAAAAATTAAATCCCCACAGATAAGGTTCCCAAGTCTTACCGCACTAGTGCAGACTATATCAACTAACCTGAATCGCTTCTCCAAACCACAAGTAATTATAGCATAAGGATCTGAAGTGCCATTTAAGTTTGCACCAATAAGATTTTTTGCTGCCAACAATTCCACCTGAAATATGAAGTGCATGCCCTTTCATTGTCAACAAACAATCGCAAAGGAGCAGCTATCATGTGAAGCATCCAAGGCAAAATAAACTCCTCATATATCAGTCCTAATGTACGGTAAATGCATGCATGCGAATCAAGCATGTTAAAATATCCAAATACCTTGATTATATATGGAGAATTGGATTGAGGATCTCCTTTCAACTGGCCCATCTACAAAATAAAGTGTAGAACTGCATGTCAAAGAAGTGCGAAATTACTCCATGAAACCAGTAGCATGCATATAAAAACCGATCTAAATTAGTAGATTCTGAAGTCCCTGTTCAAGACAGAAAACGACCTAGTGGCCTACTGGCCTCTGTATTTTAGTTAAAAGACCACATACAATTTATTGAGAACATTTATCGATGACAGTGTCCAGTTTTAAAATTCTCTCTTTTCACTCTGTCCAGTTATACAACAACATGAAAATGCTAAAACCGAAACCATCCTCAAAAGACACTGAAAGAATAATCAATTAATCACAAAGTTTTGCCCAAAGGAACGGTTAAAGAGTTCCTTTCTCTTAGTCATTATGGATTCATGTAGCCAATCCCAAGTAATTGGAATTAAGGTTTAGATGACGATGAAGATGTCATTGGTTAAAAATAAGTTAAAAAAATCAAGTCAACAAAGTAAATAACCTTGCATCTACTACAAGAATCAGCCCATTTTAAAGCCCATGGGAACCAAGAAGACCAACTTTTAAAAAAAAAAACTTCTGGTTAAGAAGAGAAAGTACTCCCGTATTAAATCTGGTTTGTCATCTAAAAAGTTCACTCTAGAAACCCGTCATCGTCAAGGCCAGTTATATCAATCAGAAATGTCATAAGGCTTATGTAAATCCTGTTAGAAAATCAAATTAAAAAAAGAAAGGAAAACACAACAAAACATATGTGCTTGGAATAGAAGTAAAAGTACTTCAAATTTGACTCCAACTCGTCCTCTCGGAAAAGACCTCCAAATTTCACTGCGTTAACGCCTTACCAATGAAGCCAAGAGATCCAATGCTCGTGTAAAACCGCAAGAAATTTGAATTATTGGGAAAAGAATTAGTAGAAGCACCACAAGCATTAGAAAATAACTCAAAACCCCCCCATTTTAACGTTCTTTAAACTTCACAGTAGAAACCACATTATACATAAAGTCAACGACCAAGAAGCAAGAAATGACCGAATAAAGTGAAACTAAAAGAAATTCCAATAGAGAACTTCAATGGAGACAAACACAGAAAGAAAACAAAGAATTGACCTTGTACTTATCATCAATTACATCCACAGAATTCCTAGAACCATCACCTAGTTGCTGCGATCGTTCGGCATCGCCACCTCGTCCTCCCCCTTCAGCGTAAACGAAGAACCAATAAGCCCCAATTACAAAAACCGAAGCCGCCACCGTCACCTTGATCTCCCACCACGACGGGACCAGAAACTCCACAAACTCCGCCGATTCAATCATCATTACGCGTTGTCTGTCGGCCAAATAATTAAGTTCAATTTCGACGACTTTCTTATGGTTTTATATGGAGAATTGGGAGCGTTGAACGGTAAGAAGCCATGAGAGAGAGGGCGGTCAACAGTTGAACCGTTGGAGGGAGAGAGTCTTTGATTGAACTGAAAATGGTATTTGTAATTTAAATGAAAAGAAAAAAAAGTCGTTATCAATTTACATTTTTTTATTACATAAATGCCCTTGAAATCCGTGGGGCGGGTGGATAGATATGCCAAAGTATCGTTTCAATTAGGAAATAACAAATTTATTTTCATGAGTATCTTATAAATTTGGATAATTACTAATTGATAATTTAGCAAGTTATTGTTATTTGGTATGATTCAATTAATAATGAGCGTGATTACTTATTTAACGGTTCGAATATCTTAAATTTGACATCAAAAATTAAAACGATCCAAAATTGTGACGAGTTAGAAAATTAAAATTGAAATTATTTTTCGACCCTATAAGATCTGTTGTCGATTATTAAATAGACTGGGTGGATACCTTATAGGTAGTTTTTGAATTTGGTTCTTTGGCCGAGGAAAATGGAGAGTCTCAACTGTATTTTTTGTGAGGAAATAAAAAAAAAAGGTTCAAATATAGTTTGAAAAATTGTATGCATTCAATGTGACATATATAAATGCCCATTTTCTTTCTAAATTAGAGAGAGATATTTTGGTATAAACGGGTCGGATACGTAACAAATAGGAGTCTATTTGAATTCAAATTTGTTAAGGCAGCAAAGGAACTGAATCAAGATCCAATTAATGCTAAATGTAGTCAACTGTATAGGAATTTGAAAAAAAACGATTACCTGACTCGAAAATGAATGCTTGAGATCCCTAAAATATGAGGATCATATTTTTTGAGGGTCTATAGAATTACCCTGTTTCGAAAGTTTTGTTTTGATTTAGCAAATATAAAACGGGGATAATTAGAAATGAATATGGACATATTGGAATAAATTTTTATTTTGAGGTGTGTTATGTCGTTAGTAACAATTTAAAATAAACTTACAAATGTACAACTAATATATAGTGAACAAGTAAGAGTCGATCCCACAAGGAGTGATGCTAATAGATATACAATCTAACACTTGAATATAATTGATACAATTATAAAGGGGGGAAAGGAGGTTAAGTCTTGTAATAGATAAAAATTAAGACAAAGAAATTGAAGTTAAGAACAAGAATGAGAATTAATATTAATGAAAAAATAGCTAAGACTCACTATCCCCACAAAACATTCAAACAATTTATAAGAAATAATATACTAACAATTTTAACAAGCATATGATGACAACATTCACAACAAGGTAATGGTCAAACTCAAGTTGTATGATTCTCTCTTAATTGCATGTAAAGTGTATGGCGTCTACCTCATTACGTGTATTCTTAATCGAAATCTAGCATGGCGTCTGCATCAATCAACAATCAAGAATCCAATAAGAGCAAAGAGAATATGAATGTCACAAGAATCCTAATACATGGTATTTGTACTTAGGTATTCAAGAATTGATTTTTCATAATTCGTTTTCAACTGAATTATATGTTGCAAGTAATAACATATTCAACAAGGCAATTGACAATGTTCTACAACAATTAATTCCAATACATGTTTCAAAGTTAGCTACTCAAAGAAACACAATACTAGAACTCACATAACATGGAAAAATCAAAATCATCATGCTTGTAGAAATTGAAATTCACACAACTTATAAAATTGAAAGCATGTTTGGGGCTTCAAGACAAACCCTAACTAACAAGAGTTTAGTTATACATAACCAAATAAAGCATGAAACATAAAAATATAATTACAAACACAAGTCTTGTTTTCTTCTTTTCCTTCTCTTTTTGCTTCCACTCCTTCTCTTCTCCCTCCTTCTTCTACTCCTACTCCTCTCTATTTATAGAGAAAATGAGCACATAGTGGAGGAGTTAGTGCCATCTTTTGGTGGTGGATTGTCCATCAAATTCGTGTGGTGGATTGTCCACTCTTTGAATGGAAAATGGTATTATCAATGACATCAACTTCCAATTACACACTAATCTTATAACTGCATTCTAGGCCTAAAAGAAGCCTATTATGAACTCAAACCCTTCATCAATATTGTAGATACAAATGTGTAGATAATTATGGGCTTTTGAATCACTCAATTTGGACATCAGACGCTCAAGTTATGGGCTTCTAAAGGTCTGGTCTGCAAACAGAAATTCTGCTTCAGATATAACTTCCAAACTTGACTTCGAGGCAACCTTTAGAGGCCCAAACGAACTTTGATTTTTGTGAACCAGCACTTCCTGCAAAGCTTGAAGTGTTCTCTAAAAATTTGTTGAAGATCAAATCTCATTCCGACAGCTCTTACTACCTCGTAACCTGCAAAACATTCAAAAAGATTTTAAGTACAATAACCTTGAAAATTCAGCTTTTAAGCACAATTTCTTGACATTGCTTTGGTAGTATTTTATCACTTTAAAAATCTATATTCTGACACTTATCAAGGTGCTCATCACTAATAAAACCATCAATAAGGCTTGACCCATTAGCCATGAAATAGTGGCCCATAAAAACCGATTTGATAAAATACATGTTATAATCCGTTAGATGTACTCTAAATCGAACAACCGAACAGACCTTCTCAGAAAATGTTTGGTCTCAGACTTTGACCACCTCCAACAATACCTTATTAAATTGAATTTAATGTGGAGTGCCTCGTGATATTTGCATATGGTTGTTTTCTTGGATGACCTGGGAGGCCAGATCCTATTGTTTTTCAATTGGGCTGTGCAATGATCGATTTGGGCTTTTAAGTTTGGTCTTAAGTGCCATTGGGAATATGGTATGGGCTCCTTATTGAGGGAGCTAGTGCTACAATGGAGGTGACGTGCGGTGCATTTGGGCAAAATATTTTATTATCCTAGGTTCAATTAAGGCTTGTGTTTGAAAGAACAAAGTAATAATTGTTATTAAGTATAATAACGATCAAAATATAAATATAATTTTTTTAATATTTTTATTTTTCTAAAAAGGCGGTGAACATTTGAACCATTGGAGGGAGAGAGCGGATATCTAATCGTGAGAAAGAGTACAACCTGCAATTTTATATATAGTGCAGCTGTTATAAATGTAGTATTCAGCTCGAGTAGGCAGGTGTCACAACTTTCTGAAATGCAAGTTTGGTGGTGTTGGCAGAGCTATCGAGTGGCGAAGGGGTCTAGTACTATAAATCTCACATTGTCTACGAAAATATTTAATGTATAAAATGTAGTAAGCCAAATTTCATGACATGTCACAACCGATTTTCGTTGGAAGAATTGTAGTTATTAATTTAATCCTTCTTCCTACCTTTTGGTGGGGTAGTCTTGATTTGTAACCCAAAGTGGACAAAATGATTTGTATGGTCTACAATGTACAAAAGCAGAAAAAGATTACTGAAAACCATATTGGCTTTTGACCCAAAACAAGCATTTCCCCAACTAATGCCTTGAGAATTGAGATCCGGATTTTTTAATTAACCTTTTTCTCACTTCAAATTTTGAGCTAAATCCTAAATGATTGTGATCAGGGCATAATAGGGCTATTCACATCATGGCTGTGGAGCATTAACTCAACAAAAAAATGCTAATTTTTCTAATCAAATTCTCACATAGAATTTTATAAAAGAAAACTGCTTTATGTACTGGGTGGCATTCTCTAACCCAACATCTTCCATCATCATGTCTTTTTCTACTTGCAGCAGCTTTATATAGTTCTACAAGACATTAATCCCCACAATGAATTATGATATTTATTAAATAATAGTTTTAAGAGAAATTTGAGTTTTTTTTTTTTTGGTAAATCAAAGCCATTGATAATTCATCTATGATCCTATCAAAAATTGGGTTTTCTCTCCTCTCTCTCTCTCTCTTTTTAATCAAAAAGGGTTATTTCTCCTTTTTTTTGTCAAAATTAGAAGAAGAAAAAAGCGTAAGTGCGTCACATGATCGAAATCCTTCAAAAATTAATGTCTTTTTGAGATTATATATTTAAATTCCAAAATAATCTATGATTATTCCGACAAAAATGGAGGCACAAGCATGAGTTAAGCAAATGAATGGGTGCCTAACTGGATCTTAGACTTTGGTCCCAAATCATGTAATAATTAACGAGAGATGAACATCATAAGGCTGTCTGAATTCTGATACCTTCACATGTCCTATAAAGTAAACATTCAATCAATAGCATTTTTTTTTTTTACTTTCTTTTATTAAAGAAGATAAAGAGAAGTGTAGTTATAAATTTAATCAAAAGTACTGTGTTTTTTTGGGTTTAAAATTGGGGTTTTACAAGTGAATTTAAGCTTAATGATAGAGTTACAAGGATGCAAACTACAAGTTAATCTACCTACATATTATGTGAAATTAAGGATATATACGTATATGTTTTATCTCCCATCTCATCCACTACAAGAATTTAATGCACAGTGTTGTTTACGTACGTATCTTGAAATTGGGTGTGTTACTATATTAAATAATTAATAAATGTGAGAAAAGGGAAAGTATATTTGCCAACCCATGCATCTTTCACTCATTCATTCAATGTCAAGGAAAAAGGCCTTCACTTCTCTCACTCATTCTCTGTTCAGATGAAAACATTGTCTCCTCTTCTTCTCCCTCAAACCACAAACTCACACTTGTCTCTGTCTCTGTCTCAGTTTGTTCATGCAAGATCCAAAGGGTTCAAGCACAAGGTACTGCTTCACTATCACTTATTATCTTTCTAATATATATATAAATGTGATCTTTTCTGTTTTTTTTTTTCATTTCCTGGATCATTAAAGTCTTCACATTTTATCGATGCAACTGAACAGATTAATTAAACAAATGAGATTATGTGAGAATCACAAATTATTATAAGACAATTAGTTTTCACTTCCTTCCCATAAATGCATGTGTCCTTCTGTGTAAGGATTAATGACTAGTTTCTTGAAAGTTAAATGGCAATTATTTATCTCTTCCTGGTTCAATTCCTGTCCGTAGAAGATATTTGACATTAATGCATGATATTCAGTGTAATCAAATTCAGCCCAATTTGATGGGGCTTGCTTATGGGTCCAATCGGGTCTTGTTGGGTTCAGATCTATTATCTCAATTCGACCAAATTTAGCCTAATTGATTTTATTTTTTTGGGTACAGGGCTGAATTAGTACTTATGGGTTTGTGGGTTTTACTAATAATCTTTGAATTTTTTTGTCCAAAAATTGAATTTTGGTGCTTTCCGGAAATTATATAATTTCCAGAGTTTGAAATTCACATCCAACGATTTGAGAGGTATATACATGCATGTTCTATCAGATTTTTTCTACTACACATCATTTAGTCCGATTATTTTTATACCATTACATACAAATTTCATACTCTATCGAATTGTGAAGTTCCTCCATCCACTCTAATTGCCTTTGTAAAGATTAATTCTCAAGACCGAGTCAAATACTTTTATTTTTTTGGAACGAGTCAAATATTGCACCTTGTCCTAATATGGTTTGTTGTGGACAACTATTAGCTCTTCCTTTTTAGTTTAAAACACCAAAAAAGAGATGTACGACAGCAGAAATATTCAAAGATTCGTTCAACTTTCAACCTGAACTTAGATATATTGGAATATGAACATTGACTGCAGAAATGCAGAATATCAGGTTATTAAAGGCATCACTGGAGATCCTCCTTAATAAAGTGGTTTGTGGTCATGAACCCAACTCCCCACTAATGACCTAAAACCAGCCTTTTCTTTTTGAGAAAACTAATGACGTAAACCTGCTATTGCTATGAATCCAAGGTTTGTCACACACACACACAGAATGTATATGTATATTTATCAACATTTTAGCCCTATGTTCCACCACCTAAAAAACCTATTAGATGATGGGATGTAACACCATATTTTCCTCAAACCCAATCGACGTGAGACTCCAATAATATTTATTTATATTTATAGTGAGACTGATCAATGATGATTGGTTAATCTGGGTTTTTTTTCTTTGCTTGACGTGCACTTGTAGGAAGCCTTGGTATCAAAGAGCAATGGAGATGTCAAGTCTATGGAGATGGAGGCCATTTTCCAAGTCTTCTTCGACGACGAGGGCGAAAGATTTGACAATATGGAAAACTGTTTCCAAGTCAACGGTGGTCAATTGTCCAACAACACTTGCAAACCCTAATAGGTCATCATCGTCTACCGTGATAAACAACAACAACAATAATAAGTTGAGAAAATGCATTTCCCTTAGGGTTGCCTCCTCCTTCACTAGGGTTTGCCTATGCGCTCCAATTTCTTCCTACAATGAAGTTTTCCGAGCCGATGTTCCACCGAGAAGAAGCAACAGTTATCCGAGATATTCATCAAAATCATTTCCAACCCAAGAGAGATTTCCTAGTGCAAGGCTTAGCATGGAAGGAAAAAGAGTTATTTTCCGTGGAAAATCGTTGCGGGATGATGTGTTGATGAGGAGATTTGTGGTGGAAGAGGAGGCAATGATGCAAATTAGGAGGAGGAATCAAATGGAGGTTATCAGGAGGAGGAATTTGATGAGAAGAAAAAAGCTTGGGCCTAGTCCTCTCAGTAGAATGGTTATGGCTACAGTGGAGGATGAATATCGATCTTAATTATTAATTTTCAACGAAAGTGATTCAAGAAATATAAATTTTCTTTATTTGTCTCCATTAATTTGGACATCATTTTCTCCCTCAACATTCTTTTGGGTTCAAAAACTCTCAAGATTTCTTACTTTTCAAATTCAATTCATTCATTTTCCAGAAACTGTTTACTATTTTTTGATTTTATTCAACTCCAATTTCCAGGAAAGAAAAAAAGCAGAAATACAATAGTCCTGTCTAAATTAAAACAGTTTCTGTGAATTCCTGGATCCGCCCACTGATAAGTGTCCATGCTTGTCCAAGTGAGCAAGAGGAATGCAGTGGAGCAGATTCTAGCTCCGTTCAACTTGCCAATGAAGGATGACCGCCTAACTATATATCTACCTCCTCTTCCAGTGCCAAATTACATGGCTCCTACGGATTTGGCTAAGTATTTTAACCTAGAGCGATTTGTCTGCTAAGGCTATCATTTCCATTGACACAATGCACTGGACGTTCTTTCATAGGGAACATGGAAGTTTTTCTTCTCTTTCCTTTCGTTTGTTTGGTTTCTGGCCACCTTGTGCAAATGTGAGAACTCGCTTTGACACTTCAAAGAAGCATTTCCCAGATTTATGAAAAAGAAAGTACATGTACAATAAAAATTAACGAAGATTTACAGACAAGAAGTCAACTCAATCATATACATACATACATATATATATATATATATTACATGTAATCATATTCCAATTAGGAATACTTTTATTCAAAACAAAGCAAAAACATATATATATATATATATATATATATATATATATATATATATATGGGGGTTGGGGGAGGTTGGGGGGGTGTAGGTGGGGGTGGGGGTGGGGGTGTGTGTGTATATGATCAATTACCGCCGCGGCATCTTTGCGCAGCGCTGCAACCTCTTGTATATTCATTAGCCTCTTCAGGAACTTGTTCACCACTAGCTGCTGGATCTGCATCTCCTAAATTGACAGTTTCTACTGCAAAGGCAGTGTGGCTAAGCGCTGTCATGCTAACAATAAGCACCAAAACAAATATACAGCAGCACTTGTTCAAGTTGGAAGAGCTTGCCATATCTTAATTAGATGATAGATAATTTATATATTAGACTCGATCGATCCTTTTCTTTTCTTCCTTTTCTTGTGTGGTGATTGTTGATTGTGAATGTTTTCTCGTGAAAGCTAGTTGTGTGAAATTTATAGTGAAAATTTGGTGTAAATTAATGTAGGGTTTTCCTCCTTTTGTGGAGTTATCTATGGATATGGTTGATTTGCTATTTCTAATTCCCTTAGAAATTTGATAAAAATCCAATGTTTGACCTTTTCCCCACCCTAGAAAGGTTTCATTTACACCAAAAGAATGGCCAGTGCACCTAATAGTGGTCATCCAACAGATCTATTTGGTACATTAAAAATAAATTCAA
The DNA here is from genome assembly GCA_963580455.1 of Euonymus europaeus. NCBI lineage: Eukaryota > Viridiplantae > Streptophyta > Magnoliopsida > Celastrales > Celastraceae > Euonymus > Euonymus europaeus. The sequence goes on along the minus strand of OY756957.1, from coordinate 5,203,965 downwards.
TATAAAATATATGGATTAAGTATTTTTTGACCATCGATAGATTACGACTTTCTAAATTTGATCAATGAAAGATAAAATGTCCCAATTTGATAATGCAAAATTTGAAATTTTGCCCAAAACCATGATTTCCACGTGTTTTTGGAATTTAGAGAAGTTAACCCGCTTATGTGATGGATTGATCATTAAATATGACTCTATTTTGTTTATATGGTATGACATGATAATTTTAAATCATTAAATATAAAATCAAAATATCATATTTTTGATAGTCATAATTTAATTTTTATTTCAAATAAAAAATAATAATTAAATCTATCATACTAAATATTACATATTTATGATTTTTTTAAAAAATCATCTTAAATGTTTTTTGGCACACCAATGCTTCGAGATTAAATTTTAATGGAGAATGGATGAGTGAAATGCAGAGGTTTTGTTAATCGAGAGAAAAGAGAATGAAAAGTAGCTATCAAAACAACTCTGTTACCACCTTCTCAAACCTTCATCAGCACCAGTCCAAGCGTTTGTTTCCCGTTTGAATAACCTCCTGTTTGATCCATTATTGCACAAATTCAATCAACCCAGATCGGTTTTCGAGGTGGTCATCGGAACTCTTGTTGAGAGTGAATTGGCTGCAAAAAGCTCTTCAAAGAGCAGGACTAGCGTTCTTTACGAGTTTTCTAGTGATTACATAATCAGAGAGCAGTACAGGAATCCATGGAATGAGATCAGCATGGGGAAACTGGTAGAAGATCTCGATGCTCTTGCTGGAACTATATCCTATAAGGTAATCTCAAACTATTCTTGCCTAAATGCCAAACTATACAGTATCAAGGATTTCATAATTTCAGCTCTGAACTATGATTCTTAATCTTGTTTTTGTTCATTTGGTTAATTTTTTTAGAACTATATTCAGTATTCAGTTTCAGTGAATTGTTTTGTCTCCTTCCCTAGTTAAATTCTGGGCAAATGAATAAACTCTCAAAGATTATATTCAAAAGGGTGTTCTTCCCGACTGGATTAATACGATTAAACAAAAGTTAAGTTTTGTGACTTTAACATTCATAGATAATTGTCATTGGATGGACTATTTTCTAAATTTCTTGTGCAAATTTCACTCTGAGTGAAATTTAAATTTTTATTATTCGTAAAGTCCGCAATCCGCATTGGCAATTAGCTTTCACTGCCTATTCCTTCACTTCCTGCTAATTAATTTATGCTTCTGCACTAGCTTAGGCATGAGGCATGACAGCAGAAATCCATTGTAGTTAACATGATAGGAATGGGCATCGGTCATTGTGATTTATTTGTTTTCTGGCTGACCAGCATTGCTTCAATGATGATGGAACTACAAGGCCACTGTTATTGGTCACTGCTTCTGTTGACAGGATGGTTCTGAAGAAGCCAATCAGTGTCTGCTGATTTGAAGATAAAGGGTGCTGAACATGTTTGGACGGTCATCCATGGAGATTTTCAGGCCAGCAATAAAATGTTAGATTTGTTACAAGTGATCTTTGTATGTATTTTGTTACTATCAAATAATCATATCTACTTCAAAATTAAATCAAGCCATGTACTATTTATAGTGATTTACTCGGGTTTCAAATCAACCTTAACCTTTGGTAATGTTTCAAGGGTGTGAGTTTTAGCAAACGATTTCTTCGTATGGAAATTAGTGATATGTTTGTACAATTAGTATGTGCTATATAATATGAATGTAGTGGAATTAAGCAACATAAAAATCTAGAGTTTTGTTCAGTTGGCAGGAGCTCCTTTTCATCTAGAATATGCATGCTACTGCATAATCTAGTGGATACATTCAGATTCAACTTATTATTTTCTGTCTCCATAATAGATTCAATTACTGGAAAAAATCGTTTTATTCTGAACGTGTCAGCATTTATATGACTTGGTGTGGGAATTGGAGAGAGGGTCTTAAGCAGGAAAAGTGTCGAATCTTGCAGGGAAAATTTATGCGGTGTCATTAGAAATCATAAATCAAAGCTTAAATTTTCTTATCAAATGTTCATTGAATTTGAGGTTCTTTACTCCTCGGCTTATAATGAAAGAATTGATCTAGCATAAGGGTTTTTCATCTGTTATTAGAGGCGAATTATTCTACCATTTATAAGTGTATGTTACCTATCATGCCATGTCTTTTATCTTACTATTACTTCTGTGTGATGCTTGTAGAGCGAGGTCTGTTCAAGCAGCAAGACTTGTGGCACAACATTAGAATATGCTCGAGAAAACAGTTAAGAAATTTTCCCTGAGGAGGCAAGTGGTTTCCTTACATTTTTGTGATTATTTCGAGAGTTCCCAAACAGCATTGAGTTTAACTTTTGCTCTGTTTTGTGATAAAAGTTTTCTACCATGATGACAAACGTGCTTGCTTGATGTTAGGTTTTGCTATTTAAGCATCATCGATCACTCAACATGATGTCCTTTTATCCATTTTTTCTTTGGTTTCACTGGTTTTTTTTCTTTTGAGTTTTAATGTGAAAGATTATTTTCTGGTACAACAGGTCCATCAGACTCACTTGCGCTTGTAGTGAACTTCACATTTGTTGCTCGTGACTCGAAGAGTGGGAAATCAACTGCTATTAACCAGATATCACCTAAGACTGAGGATGAAAATTTGCAACAAGCTGAGGAAAAGAAAAGAGCAGGACATAAAGTGATACTATGAGGATACATACAGGCTTCACGCATTGTTGGCTGAAGGTAGAGTTTTCTGTGAAATGCCAGCTTTGGTCTTTGATCTGCCAGCCACAGGAAAGGAATACCCATGGTCGGATATTTGGAGGATTTTTGATGCGCAAGGCATTTGAACCTGCATTATCAAATGCTTATGCCTTTGCTGGGGCATCTCCACGCTTTATAGAGGTTGATCATGTCGACTTTGTTAAGCCCGTAAGTAGCCACCAAACTATTTGAAGAATATTTGTCATTCAGTTTGCATAAGTACTTTAACAGGACATATCCCATTGATCTTTCCAAGGGCATCTTAAGTAACTTCTTCTGATTCTATTGTTTTTTTAAAACGACATGCCACGGTGTTGATGATAGATATGTCAAAACCTTCTGTTGGAAAGAGAAGTTGTTGCCTGCACTATGAATCAGACATCTTCCTCTGGCAAAAATTTGAGTTAATAAGTACTCTTTACCAATGGTCTGTTTTATTTCTCATTTGAACTCTATGTTTATTTCTCCTTCAGAATTCATATACATCAACATTTTTCGAATATGTTTTTACATTTCATCATTGATATACCCACTGATGCTCTGCGTTTGGAACTTTCTATTTGTTTGCTCGTAGGCGTATTGTTACCTGAAGGATTTGTCCTTTGGACATTGCTTTCTTATGTGGATTATCCATATTGTGGCATGAGACTCTTCTCATTGAAGTTCCATTTTTTGGGGACTTGCAATTTAAAAGTTGATTTGAGTTTGCACTGAACTTGAAAACCCAGCTAAACCTCTGATAAATGTGGAAGTTGTAGCTCATGTTACGAGGCCGGAGCTCAGATCTAGAGAGTTGAGTATCTTATTATAGTTTTCGTACTAGAATAATGTTTAAAGTATGTCTGACAGTGTATAAGTTGATGTGCTGAGAGAAGCTAAGCTTATAAGCTCAACGTATATGCTCTGTCAAACGAACGATAAAAGCTCTTGAACGTGTTATGAAACTTGGATACACAAGCCCCGTAAATGAACACTATAAAAATCTTCATAAAAGATTGCTTCGCAACTGCCATGGCCGTCTCAATTGTTCCCCATATCAATTATTATAGATTGGAAATACTTTAGTAAACTTTTTATACCATTTTTCTTCTTCTTTTAGAATCATACATCCGAATTAATGTTATCTTTATTATCTTGTTATGCTTTCTGCAATTTGAACAGGTATCCAACAAATTCTACTTGATTATTGTCCGTCCTGAGGCTATCATAGATCGACTGAGGCTTCACTTAAGCATTGTTGTCAGAATTGTACGATTCACAATTTGATTCGACTTTGACAGAAAATGATTCGAATCATAGCTTGAATCGTGAATAAGTATGAATCGCGCGATTCACAAACTGAATCACTGGAATCAATACGATTCGATTCTATTCGTACGATTCATGCGATTCAAAAGCATTGTGAAGAAGGAGGGTTCCATTCTGAAATTTCAAAAAGATAGGTGATAAAATCTCTCTTGAGGTTGTTTTCCTTGGAGCTTCATCTAGCAAACCTTCGGGGCCTTTTGCTCTTTCGGTCATCTTCTTTTAGTCTTGGGCTCAACTTGTTTAGTTTAAGTTAAAGTTCATGTTAGAGTCTCATTTAAGTTAAAATGCCATTTTATTCTAACATTAATTTATTATTTTCTGGCTAGCATGAAGTGAAATATTTAGCTCTGGAGAGCTCTGGCAGGATTTCAGTTTTTACAAAGTAATTATTGCAAACTTGGCATGGAATATTAAACAATTACATCTTTTTCATATAAGATATTGATGGAAAGCCTACTTACAGATGGAATTGTTTTGGAAACCAGCCATGATCGAATATGATCTTACAGATGGAATTGTTTTGGAAACCAGCCATGATCGAATATCATGCACTTTTTATATTGAATTTAATTTTTGTTTCGAACAAAATAGATTTGTAAAATCCAGAATTATCGTGCACTTTTTATATTGAATTTAATTTTTGTTTCGAACAAAATAGATTTGTAAAATTGATCAAAAATATAAATATAATTTTTTCAAATTTTGTGTGTGTAAATTCCGATGTAGATATATACTGAAGTGTATAAGAACTATATATATATGTGTGTGTGTGGTTCAAATATTAACTATATATTTGATAATTTAGGATCCAAGTCTATTGAATCAGGATTCATGTCAACTTTTGCTCATTGAAAAATTGATCATTTTTCATTTTGATAATTGATTGTTCAAAGTTTAAAAGATATAAGTCAATAATCTAAAAAATTTCATAGGATTATTTGTTTTGATTATTTTTTTATTATTACTTTGATCGGCTTTTATTTTTTTATATCTTTTTACTATTTTATGTCATGTCAGCTCTGTTTGGTCAGTATTTGATGTTGTCATATTTAGTCGTGCAATTTTTAACCGTCAACAAGCGCGTTAATTGTCTAAAATTAACAAAAATTTATCCAATTACTTATTTAGAACAAATCGAAAATTTAGATTGTTGACTTTGATCGTTTAAATAATCAATCATCAAATCGAAAAATCATCAATCTTGAGACTAAAAGTTGACTTCACCTCAATAATTCATGAAGTAATAAATTTTCCAATTCATCGGGTCTGATTTTTACAACATACATTATATATAGGAACTGTTGGTCCACTTCTTAAAAATAATTATTTTATTTTTTTGGGCTTTATGAAACTTTAACTAAAACAAAAAAATAATAAAATAGAAATATATGTTTTTTTGGAAATAGGAAAATTTTAATTGGTAAATTTCGGTCGCTGAGACTGAGATAGGTCAAGACCCTTCAGTGTTCACCATCGTCTCTTTATAACACAAATCCCTATATCTTCTCTTCATTCTCGACCGTTATTGATTCCCATTCAAATATCTCCCGAGAGTTTCCCTTTCGAGTTAATTCTTCAATCTTAATTTTCCCTCGAATTCTCTCGCACTTTCTCTCTATTTTTCCTGTCTGGGCGTCTCCTAAAATGGGCAAAAATCAGGCCTACAAAGCGATGCAGAGATCGCGGCTGGGCTCCAGCTCCGCCGGTCCAGAAGAGATCGAAGATGGCATGGTTTGTACCTTTCCATATTATCACTCCAATTTGAATTCAATCGAAACACGAATCCAAATTTTGTTCCGTTTTAATTATCTTTTTTATATTATTGTTTATACTTTTTAGGGTTAGATTTCTTTCAATTTTAATCTTTCCGTATGTTTCGTTGAGCGTGTACGGTAGATGATATGCTATTTGGTGTTTTATATTGCGAAGTTCAAGTCACGTTTTGTGGCAAAAATTCTGCTTTGAATCTGATATTATTGGAAACTAGTGTAGTGCCCTGTATAATTTTTAATTTTTTTAGACATTGTTGATCTCCTTTTGAAATAATTGTAATGATCTTAGTGAAATATATGATTAATTGTTGTTGGTTCCTCATTGATGAAACATGATATCGTAACAACAATGATGAACTGATACTGATATATTGTGCATGTCCAAAATGAACCTTTTGAAATTGGGTCCTAATTTTCAGGGCTCAAAATTAGATTTTACGTGGCTCCTATGGAGCATTCGCGAGGCTTAAGATTAACTAAAAAAATTTATACAATTGGTTTAAGAGAATACTCACTGGTGGGTATTGATGGATTGTTCATAATTGAAAAAAAAATCATTAAAAATAAAATAGATAATTAATTCATAATGGCAAAACCTTTCTCCCTCTTGCATCCTAGGTGGCATATCGTGGAGCACTCTTAATGCCTCCACTATATATATAGATATAGATAGATTAAATTGGTTTAGTATTTTATCTGCGGTCGAGTTTGTAAGTGACAACTTATATAGTTATATATAACTGTGTGTGTAAATTATAGATGCCAAGGACATTTTTTTGTTATTGAATGGAGGAAAATTGATGCCTTTGTGCTTGGAGCAACTGTAACTTAGCTGGTCTGCTGGTTTAATTCATATTGTACAGCTGCCACAGCATTCTAATTTTCTGTGCTGCCTCTGTTAGTCAGCTCAGAAATTTTCAATGCTAATTTGATTTGAATTGAGTTCTATTAATTTGCTATTTATTATTGAAAGTTCTGTTATAACTAAACTTTCGGCATTAAATGGTCAATCATTGAACTCTGTACCCACCTAAATAGCCATTTGAAATTGATGGTTCCCAGTTCCCACCTTATAGGAGATATCTGTAATTGTTGTTGCAGCAGTTTGGAACCTGGCTGTTGTTAACTTCTCGTAGAGGTTTATGCAGTTGCTCTTATTTCTCGGCTTCTAAATGTAAATTGATGAAGTGTAGTGTTCTGCTTGATCTTTTCTTAGGCCTTCTTTTAATTTTGTTGGTCTTAAGTCATGGATCACTATTAACTGGTAGGTTTAGTAGTATGGGTCATGAAGCATAAGCATTCAGCGTGATTAAAAAACCCTGGCTGCTCGAATGCATGTTGGTACCGGGGATGTATAAACCAAAAAAACTGTTCCTAGAAGTAGCTGCCTCTGAAGAATCTTAAGGAGTATTTTAATTGTCATATTTTGTAATGATATTTTTGTTTGTTAAAGGAGCCTTATGGATTAGTGAATCTGGATTTATAATTCTATGTTGTTTTTTATTTTGCAATCTTTTTCCTGGATCTTTCTGATGAGGACGATATCAGGTGGATGGTTCTTTTCATTCACCAGAGTGGCATGCAGCTCGTCTGGCCAGCCTTAAAACTACGCACACAGTTACATGGGATGAGTTTAAAAAGAAGCAAAAGGTAAATCTTTGAGTTCTGCTTTCCTTTTATCTTTTTCTTCATCATAATTCATCACTGCACAATCTTGCAATTTTTTTCACCAAACATGTTTAATTTGTTTGTTGATTTCTAACTAATGCACAACAAGACTCATATAGTGTGATGCATCACTGAGAGAAGTAGGAACTGTTATCTTCCGAGTCTTCCCTTTTTTTGGGTGTTGTGAAGTTGTAAATGTTTTTTTTTGGTGTATTGGATGTCAGTTTCCTGTTATGAGAACGTTAATAGGGACCTGATAAAGAACGCTTTTTTTCTTCTTCTTTTTTCCATTTGATGTGTTTTTAATACTTTTTATTGAAGCTGGAATATGTTTTCTTTTGTGGTGGAACTTGTATTCTTATCTTTTAGTTGCAGTTCGTATTTTTCTTGTTAGTTTCATAAACTTGGGGCTTTTCTGGAACAAAAACTTCAGAATGTTTCATTCTTCTCAAAATAGGAGTCGGAAGGCCGGCAATCTTTCAATTAGGAAAGTTTAAGGGAAAAACAATGAAAGCACGGTAGTTTATTGCTGGTCTAGTGTTTTTGACGATAACTTTCATCCTACTTCTTGATTCGCAATTCCATTTGTGGATTGCTATATTTTGGCAAGTTGTAGTAGCTGGAGTGAGAGGGTTTAACCTGGAATATAAAGCACTCACATCTGCATTTAGAGAAAGAAACTCAACTTTGTTCCATATAGAGTAAAGATCTACACAATTTGGATTGTGATTTTGCTAGGCATATTTCTTTAATGCATCTAGCTTTTTCTCTGTATGGATATTGGAGCAGCGATTTTGGTTCAGACCAAAAGCTTAAATTTTTGGAATTGTCCTCGTGTTATTTATCCAGGATTTCTGATGGTTTCAATTGGAAAAATAAGAGAATAATTCAAAGTAGAGCTTAACATTTTGTTGAAATCAAGCTTGACATTTTGTACTGTATTATTGCATGCTCATGATCGTTTTATTAACTAATGTCATATCCCATGGCTTTTCCATGTTTTGTGGCTCTTACTAAGTCTTCCTACTCATTGCACCAAAGTATTGAAATTTTTATATGTACATGTTTATACCATCTTAGATTATTTTTTCTCATTGCGTTTTCAATCAGAATTACTATTACTTTAGATATACAAATAATAACTTCGTAGTGAACTCCAGATGATTTCAGTATAGATTTATGTAGCCGGCCCCAACTAATTTGGATCAAGTCTTAGATGATGATAGTCAAGTACAACTACTTTCAAACAATAAATTATTTTGTAGATTAAGTTTGGAACAAGAGGTCAATTTTGGTTTGAAGGATTGTACTATAGTACTTGTGGAATTTCTTATCTTCGATAAAAAATAAGATTTTTTTATTCTTATCTCGTTTTGTTGCCTCAGGGTGGTTTTGAATTTTCCATCTAGTGTTCTTTTGTTCAAAATTCTAATGGTAGAATATACACTTTTCAAGGGTTTACTAGAGACTAAATCAAGTAAGAACAGAAAATTTTGAAAATGAATCCTGTAGAACTGAATTTGAGATTTAGAAGGACACAATAATGATTTTGAGTTATTATGGTTCTTGTCTCTAATGCAGTAGAGTACCAAAAATGGATGCAATTGTATCAAAAGCCATTGATTTTGGGTTTGGAATGCTAAAGAATTTGTTAATTTTGCATTATACATGATGGAAGGGACTGGACGTGGATGCTTAGATAAAAATGCTCCCCAATTTTTTTCCCATGAGTGATTAGTGTTGCTTGCTTTATCATTTGGTTGGGTGCAACTCTACATTCTAATCTGAAGCTTCTTTTAGCTTTGCAGGCATTATTAGAGTCAGTTTGTGGTCAGTGAGAATTTTCTGTGTTGGAGTCTTATGACTCTTACCAGCAATCAGCTAATTGAGTTTGTTTATACTTGGTATGTTCACATTCTTTTGTTGTTAGGCATGCCCATATCCTGGAAAAATATAAAGTTGTAGAGGATTGGAAATAAGCCTGGAATGTAATACTATCTTACTTCGCATGGTAATGACAATTCTTCAAGTAATTTTATAGCTTGAGGAAGTAAGCATCTATGTTGGAGTGTATCGGGGTCTCTGGCCCCTGGGTATGGATTTCTTCTAACTTGAGCGTTTGATTTCTTGCTCTGGAATATTTTCTGTAGCATCATTTGCATTATTTTATTCTTTGTGGTCTTGTGTATGCTTCTGGAGTAATGAGATTGCTTCTCCTTCTGAGTAAATGATGGTGGTAAATGGGTGATATTTGTGGCTTATGCATTGGCAGTGATTGTGGTGACAACATGCCAGTGTTGATGGCAGTGTTATGGTTGTGGTGGTTTCTTGATAAAGGTGGTGACTATGCAAGTATAGTGTGCTGTGGTATGGTTCTGGCAATGGTGCCTAGTGGCAATGATAACCTAGAGATGGTGTGTAATAGATGGGTTAGGAGTGTTAAGCAATGATGTTCCTTCAAATTTCTCTCTCTCTCTCTCTTATCGGAGTAGTACTGGGGGCAAAACTTCATCTATAAATGACTTCACTACCTGTATGGATGAAGAATTGGTGAATTGATATTGAAACATATTGCATTCTTATAGGAATGGGTAGTTGAAGTCAATCTTTTGATGAGCTTTTGTGTAGTAAGAGTAAAGGAAAGGAGTATAGCCCTGGGAAATTTTGTGGAGACATGCTTCTGAAGGTAGTACACTTTGCTGAGACATTTGCATTTTGTCTCTTATATCTCAAAATTTCATCAATAGGAAGTAATTCATAGAAGTTGATGATTTATTTGTAGAACCAATGGCTAGATAATGCCTCTTGTTAATTGTGTGGTTGTGGTGGAGCTTTGATAGGTAGTTTTTTCTATGTTTTGGGATGCATTTGATTGGACTGCATCATATATGCTGTGAGAGCATTTAGGTTCGATTTGCTAAGAAGATAGTTGACACTCGGAAGTGTGTGCCCTTGGGTGCCTTTTAAAATATTTTATTTTTGCCCATTTAAAATAAGCTTTGCTTGAGAATATGGCCTCGTTTGTTTTCTTGTGGAAGGAATTAATGCTCGTCTACTGGGTTTAGAAGTAAAACTGGGTTAAATTCTCCATGGTTTAAAAAATCGAACTGAGGCGCCGCCTCAAGGCGCGCCTCAGCCGCCTCCGACCATCAACCGAATCGTTCTAAGAGCCTCAAATCGGAAGTTCGTCAAAATCGCCTCGTTGACTGAGGCGGCCGCCTTGAGGCCCGCCTCCACGCGAGGCGCTCTGTTTCTCGCTGAGGCGATAAAATAATAAAAAAAAAACAAAAAAACAAAAAACCAGAGATGAAAATCGCACCTGTCCAAAGACTGGGTTTAACCTAATTTTTCAGCAAGTCGCGCAGCTGAAGAGCATCGCCAGCAGCCACCAGTCTTTGGACAGCACCTCGCGCGAAGATCGCCTGAGCTTCGCGAGCTCTCTAGCACCTCGCGCGACTTCTCCAGCTCCTCTGGCTACCTCTCCAGCACCTCGCGCTCAGCTCGCCAGCACCCAGCGCAGCTCGCAACCCCGCCAGAGATCAGCGACCTCGCCACCAGCACCTCGCACGACCCTCGTGAGCACCCAGCGACCTCGCCACCAGCAAAGCAGCACCTCACACGAATTGGAGTATTATGATTTCTAATTATTAGAGATGTTTTTTTTAAAATATTTTATATTTGTATGTTATGAATTGTTATGTGTGATATTTTCATGAATATTTTTAATTTTATAATTATTATGGATGCTTTTATATGTTGAGGATCCTATTTTTTTAGTTTGGAATGAGGCGACCGCCTCGATCGCCTTGAGGCTACCGCCTCGCCTCAATATAGCCTGACCGCCTCAAATCGCCTTTCGCGTTTTAAAACCTTGAAATTCTCTGTTGTTGCGCACTTGGTACTTCTATTTTGCAAACCTTTTTTTTAAAGTGCAGTGTTGTTGGAGCATATTTTCATCTTTAGGTATTCTAGACTTTTCTAGTTTGTTTTCTGATGCTTTCTTTTGATTGTTCCCTCTTTTATTTTTTTGTGTACTAGCATGTGCCCCTCATTTTATTTGCTTTCTTAAAAGGGAAGTTACTTTTACGTGCATAGAAGGTGGAAGGTGCAAAATAACACGTTTGACCATGCGCTGTTGTATTTTAGATTGTGAACGCTGTGCTGCTTTCGGTTTTTGTTTACTTTTTGTAATACTTTCATGCTCATATTCATTATGGTGGGTCTTGGCCTATTCTAATAGTTTTAGGTACCCTAATAAATATGCCCATATTTTGGGCCTGGACCTCTCCAGTAGAAAATATGCATAACAGTATTGCGGTATTGCTTAATTAGAGCTTGAGTATATGCATAACAGTATTCAAGTTTCGATTATCAAGTGAATTGTGTTATTCTTTATCTTAATTTCATGGGTGTTGCCTTTTATCTTCTGCTACCTGCAGGAAGATGAAATGAAAAAGGGGGAACTGGAAGCAGACAAAGATAGAATGATGCGGGAGTACAGGGCTCAACTCGATGCTGAAAGGGCAAAAAAACTTGCTCAGGGAAGAAACCACTCTAGTAGCAAGTCTAATCACAAAAAGGGTATGTATGCTAAGACTTGCTATGAACTATCCTATGATGATGTCATCTTTAGGCTCTTAGCGCCTAGCTAATAGCAAAATGCATCATTGCAGATAGAAAGGACAGAGAGATAAAGAAAAGTATCAGCAAAAGGAGAAAGGTGCCTGCAAATCTCTTGACATTTATTCATTTTGAGCTATCTGTTCGTTTTTCTTTTTCTTTTTTTTTACCGTTCTTTTCCACCTTCTGACATTTGCATTAATGTTTTCTGGTAGAATTCCTGTTAGTCATTGCACAGGGGTAGATTGATACCAAATTTGGATGTGCTTTGACAATATCTTGGTAAAGTTTAATTTCAGGATGATTTTATCAATTGTAGCATTCTTATGATGTAATTCTCCAAGAAATCTTACCACATTACTAGGTAAATAACTCCCGTTCACAAAGCTCCTGTAGTGCGCTGGGTTAGAGACGGACAATATGTACGCATATCCTATACCTGCATATTTGGAGATACTGTTTCCATGAATTGAACCTGTGACTCTAAGTTCTACCACTGCAACTGTACCACTAAGCCACGTTATTAATTGAAGAGACATGCTAATTGATTTATTGTGTTTTTGTTTGTTAGTCATTCCTTGAGCGCATTTTAAATTTAGTGAACAAAAAAATGTCTCTCTTTCCCACTTACTTATCTTTGATATATCTTCTTTTTGGGTTGGAGCTATGAAATATTTTTGTTCGAATACAAACTTGAAGCATCGTTGTTTAACATGATTGTTGTAGCGTTCAAAGCGGAGATCCTCTGATTCTAGCTCTTCCAGTTCATCCTTGGAGTCTTCAAGTAGTGATGATGAAGAGAGAGAGTTGAAACGATCGAAATCAAGGTCAAAGAGAACAAAGAAGGAAAAGAAGCACCGGTCTAGAAGGAAGGACCGTCGCAGTGATGGTGAAGATGCTGATGGGCCAGTTCCACTTTCAAGATTCTTTGGGAGTTCAAAGACTTGAAACTTCGTGGTGGAAATTGTTGTGTACTTGTTCGCCTGTCCAGGGACAGGAAACTGAAGATTATCTATTTTTCCCCTTTATTTTATTTTGCTTTCATTTTTTTTTCCTGAATAATATTCTCCATAGATGAGCTAGCAATGATGTTTAGTTTGTTGAAAATTTCCCCGGAGGAGTATGATGCATCGCACCTCATTGACTATGAGGGATGTACTAGCTATTGGATTTTAGTTGAACAGAAAATTTGGGACTGTCTCGTAATATTCCATTCAGTTCTTCGACAAAAGGTTCTTTTACAGATTCAATTTGTATTAGTGTCTGTCCAGTTTGAAAAGCAAATCCCAGTTTTTATATTTGAGATGTTTGATACTGTTCTCAAAGAGCAGATTGAGCCGGTCTCGATCGACCTTTTTTAAATACAGGACTAACTTGATACTTATCCCGTGTTTCATATTGTATTTGTCATGATCTAACTCTTACCTTCAAAGGCCTGACCTGAAGAGTAAACCATGACACCATAGTTGCCTAAAAGAGGCACAAGAATAAAGCATTATGGCTATTAATACGTCTTATTTGCATGTTCACTAGTGAATACAAGAAAATGACAAATCAGAAGTTGGCTAAATTCAATTCAAAAAACAACAGTTGAAATAAAAACAGCCCGAACAAACATCACATGAACTTACATCGTTTCCATTCCTAAATTTCCCCATAACCAAATCAATTCAATCTTTTGGGGATGGATTTCTTATATACATGATGAAATCAATTACGAACACATCAATCAAAGAAGTCACTTGCATCAATGCCATGACAGATGAAGCAGCACAACTCATTATAGGAGCTGATACTCGGGGTTAAATGCAAGAGCCTCCCGATAAATCAGCTCCTTCATCTGTTCCTCGGTCAAGGCATGCTGTTCGAAGTCAAAGCTGAAGGGAGTCATGCACACGGGCTCATCACTGATGTCGTGCAGTGATGTTAGGTAGGGATGAGCAAGTGCATCTTCAACTGAAACATTTCGACATCAAGAAAAGTTAATATCAGATGGGTCGCCAAACCAAAGAAACAAATGCACAGCGTGTGGGTTAATTTGGGGTGGGGATGCTTTGAAGTTTTCAAAGAAGTAAGTGTATTTGAGTTTAACAAATTTATAACGCTGAAACAAAAAGGGTCGAAGTTCTCTCACATGCTTACATCAACATTGACCTCAATCACAACCAGTTGGCAGGAAACCAGTTGTTTTGTCTTTAATCAGTACAAACATCACATAAAACTACGCTCAATCAGAATTTGCATTCAGCTCGTACCTTGTTGGACATTCCCAAGAAATTCTTTTTCCTGACCTTTTATATCTAAATAGCCCAGGGCCCAGGCATATAACGTGTACCCCAAGATGGTAAATAAATGTAAAAGTAATTGAGAGAGAAATATGAGCACAGAAATAAGGTCAACATGAATATGGACACAATATTCAAAAAAATAAACTCACCAGTAATCCTCAGTCTAGGATCAAATGTCAACATCTTTTCAACAAGATCAATAGCAGTTGGGTGGACATTGGGAAACCTTTCAGTTAGTGACTGTCGATGATACAGAGGAAGTTGTTGAATGTACTTTTTTGCATTGTCATTCAAAAACCCTAACTGCGCCTCTGATGGGGTGCCAATCACCTGTAAGTTCTAGTTCATTAATCATACTGACATATATACTCAATTTATTGCAAAGATAGCGTGAAGTATGCAGCCAGAAAAAAAACTCTTATACTACATGGAAAGATGTAGAATCGCTCCAACTTGACACGAGCATAATCAACGTGACACTATCCATCCAACAACTCAGAGTGATATAACAAGTCTAGGATTAAGAAAACTCCATTGAACGAACATTCACATGGATTTTATATGTCAATCATATGAACATGAACAAATACACCAGGCATATCAAGTAACTAAATGTCAAAAAAGGCGCTATTTTGAGAATCCTCAAACCTTAAGTTTGATGTTTCTTGATGGCACATCTAATTCCATGTTTAGCATAGGTAAATTTGCAACTTCAAATCGATCAAGGTTGACAATAAAGGTTCATAGGAACTCTAGTTTTACATAATCTAAATCACCCACAAAATAACTCCGAAGCCATATTAAAATGAAAACTGAAAATTGAAATTACCTCCATAAGTAGACGTAGCTGGTGTACATGATCTCTGCCTGGAAAGAGAGGTTTCTGATCCATCAACTCCATGAAAATACAACCTACTGACCAAACATCAATAGCTGCAGTATAATCTGAGGAGTTCAATAGCAGCTCTGGTGCACGGTACCATCTTGTAACAACATATTCTGTCATAAAATCGGTTTCTGATGTAACACGTGCCAGTCCAAAGTCACATATCTTTAAGTCACAATTGGCATTCAGGAGAAGATTGCTAGGCTTTAGGTCTCTGTGTAAAACATTTGCTGAATGAATGTATTTCAGTCCACGGAGAATCTGATAGAGGAAATACTGCACAAGCCATAGCACAAATAGTGATTTTCCAAATGGGTCCCAGCTGATAAGATAAAAGTAAAAACAGAACAAAGAAACAAAATGAATTTTAACAAAGAAGAAAAACAAAACACTGAAAATAGGAGAAAGAGACAAAAAGACAAGAATGAAAAACCCATAAGCTCTTCTTATTTTAAGATCAAAGCATGGCCTGTCAACTCATTTCACCGCAACTAATCAAAGGCAAGATGAAGTTACAAAAAGAAAATAATCAAAAGCAAAGAGGGGTGCCCTCAAGTGAGTTATAAAGGGAAGCAATAGCCATGCAAGACCTTAGGTCCAATTAAAATGGACAACAGGGAAAGGAAGAAGAAAATTAAAGGAAAAAAGACTCAATGGCCGCGCTTCAGAATCTAAACTTAATTGGACACGGAACACATGGATATTTCACCTACTTATTGGAAGCTTCTAGCACATATAAATACATAAATGCCCATCATAAATGATAAAAGCAAAAAACTGCAGCAAACAAATCGAAGAAAAAATGTAGGAAATTTGTCTGATGGTTTAAGACTTTAAAACGTAGAGAAGTCAGAGTAGCAGTGCCAAAAATTGAGAAAATGCAAAGAACAATATACTAGTGGAAGGAAGCCAAGAAAAACTTGGATAGAGCAATAAGCAATGACATAACTCCATAGAATTAGAGGAGAATGTAACATTAGATTATTAGGAGAAGCAAATCCACAAAGTAAATTCCAATTAATATCTCACATGGATTCATGTAATCAACTCTAAGTTGTTTGCGATTAAGCTGTTATTATTTTTTTCCATTACAATACAAATGCTTTTATTAAATTGCTAGGAGAGTAAAGATATAATATTGCTTTCGAAAAAGAGCAACAATCTAACATGCGTTTGATCTTCGAAAGAGGGAAAGACTTGATGGTACCAGAAAAGAACCTAAATATATAAATATCTACCTGGCAGTGCTCCTCTGATAATGCTTGATTAGAACGAATTATCTGATGCAGATCGGTGTCCATTAGCTCATATGCAATATAAACATCATTAAATGATTCTCTCTGGGATGGTGGAATTATATCCCTGATTGCAACAACCTGAATTATGAAGGAAAGTGACATCAGTTAAAAGAAAACTTCAATAGTGCCACTGAATCATCTTGGTATTCCACTTCTCATTTTAAATTGTGATAATGAAGGTAAAAGTGTAGTAGCATTAACCACCATGCCTGAAGCATAGGGATCAAAAGTAAGGACGGTGCATAAGTAGAAAGACTTAGACGAGATATCTCACTCAAAAATTTAGATCAATGTACTGTAGTAAATTCAAAAAAGTCACTACAACAAAAGGGTAATTATCATCATGATATGAAAAGATTCTTACGAAATCAACATCATTCAAAAATTCATTAGCTACTAGAAAGCTGGCTGTGTAAAAACTCAGAGAAAATTATAGCTGTTCTCACACCACTGGATGCAAGAACCATAAAGAGGATGTACCTGTGCCGAAAAATTACAAAACTTCACAGGTTTAGGCAGCTAAGACAAGGCACAGAAAAGCCCTACAAAATTCTTAACTCAAACAGGCTTTCCAACAGACATCTAAAACTTTCCAATGCGAATCTCAATATTATTTACGGCTGCTTTCACTCAATTAGCAAATAAACTTAAAAGAGTACTGTTCCACTTTCCTTCTTAGCTATTTCAGTTCCTCTCAATGGCACACTACGGAAAATACAAAGGAATTGCAACTGCATAATCCCATGTAAAACCATATTACTAGTTAAGTTGCATATTTCCAAACGTATAAGCTTAATACAACAGATTTTACATCGGCAAATGCCATTTTTGCATGTTGACAGGACGACTTTTCTTTTTACATAGTGCTCCTTACTAAATAATTACGAAAGATTCATTAAATTTAGCAGAAGCTTACATTTCCAAGACCAAAATGCAACCAGAAACAGCATTATTTCCTCAAAATCCAATGGAAAATAAAAACTCATAAATAAAACATCAGTCACTAACGTTTTCATGATCCATATGCCGAAGCAACTTGATTTCACGAAGAGTCCTCTTCGCATCGATTTTGTTGTCAAATGCATTTGCTATCTTCTTTATTGCCACATGCTCACTCGTCTCCGAATTCAAGGCAGAACTAACCCAATTAAAACAACCACAAAAGAGAGAAATTAATTTTAAAAAAACCATCCCAAACATTTTAACAGATAAAATAAAATCCCAAGAAATATCGTCAAGACAGAATCAAAGTCGCTATTAAACATAAATCCTGAAAGTACTACCAAGAAACGACATTTCCACCGAAAATCAAGAACTATCACCACCAGGAAGACGAAAACAAACAAAAATACTAAGAAAATCCCCCAAAGTAAGAACAAAATAAAGTCAAAATCCAATAATTCATTAACAGTAGTCATCATTTACATTTACGGTTTATATGCAGAGAGAGATTGGATATAAGTACCAAACGATACCGTAAGCGCCCTTGCCAATAGGCATGATAGGGG
This sequence comes from Euonymus europaeus, assembly GCA_963580455.1. NCBI lineage: Eukaryota > Viridiplantae > Streptophyta > Magnoliopsida > Celastrales > Celastraceae > Euonymus > Euonymus europaeus. The sequence goes on along the minus strand of OY756957.1, from coordinate 5,185,872 downwards.
GCTTGTATTTAGCAGTGACCTCGAATATGTTTCCGAATATGTTATACTGTATAAACCTCCCTCCGTGGCTCAGCGTCGCCGGAATGTTTTCGATCCCTACCCCCATCGCCGGCTGCTGTTGATGTTGCTGCGGTGGCTGCGCCGCCGCCTCCTCCATCTCTGCATCCGGCGGCTGACCGTCCATAATTGGTTTTGGAATTCGGTTTTGTGTCAACAGATCTAGACGTAGTGCTCTCTGACTCTGTTGCTGCTGAGCTGTGTTGTGTTGTGCGGGAGCTGCGTGTGTCAGTGTGTATGACGCTGAGCACTTCCTCAGTTTCTCTCTACTTTAATATTGAGCGTAACAAAAATAATTTTTATAAAATTAGTTATAAGTTTTAACTGCATATTTTTAGTATTTAGTTGTATGTTAATATTTACATTACATTTTAGTAAGACAATGATTTATTTAATAGATTTTAATTAATAAATTGCATATTATTGCATCTTAAATTGAACTATTTATAGATGGACACTTGATCATTATAACCAATCAATGTCGCAATAAACTCATTGATCGTATCTAACTAAAATTACATTTGTATAGTATGACAACAAATATCAACGCCTAAATAGGAGCGACAAAATTCTGTCTTATCCAGATGATTTATGTATCTAATTCGAATGATCTATCTATTCAATCATAATTGAATTAAATTTAAACATAAATTATGTCTAAAATTCATATTCAAAAACACATCAGATGATTTATGTATCCAATTCGAATGATCTATCTAATTCAATCATAATTGAATTAAGTTTAAACATAAATTATGTCTAAAATTTATTCAAACACAAAAATTTGTTAGTTTTACAACTGCGTTGGAGTTCAAACACAAAAATATTATCTGATTTAATTATCTAGAGTCCGAATTTTAGCCCAAATTGAATTATTGTTCGATTTATTTATCCGAATTTAAACCAATATGAATATTATGAATTAACTATGTTAAAAAATTCAAAATCAATCCAGATCTGAACATGCGCATATTTATTTTCGGCCCAAAATCAACTTTTAATCACCCCTACTTCCAACCACCTATTTCCAAACATATTTATATATAGTAACTACTTATATATAGGCAACTACATTTAGAGAAACTGAGAAACAAATTGATTATATTAAACATTTTCCTTCAGTTTATAGAACATTAACTTTACAATTAACCGTTTTCCTTTTTTGAATTTGGATTCTTACAACTTCCTTAAACTCCTCATCTCCTTTTGAATGAGCTAGTCCGTCACCCAATTAGAACTTTGTTATTCACTCTTGTGCTTAGGCTAAGGAAGAGCTCTACTCAAACAAAAAAGAAGGAACAAACATGACCAACAAAGATATTACAGCTAGTGAAAATAAAACTCAAGAACTTCCGAATATATATGATTTGGACCAACCTTTCATGAACTGCAGTCAAAACTGAAAGTGCATTTGATATCAAGCGAAACTCGGAAACCATCTTACAATCTAAATAGTGAGTCTCTCTCAATTGCAAAACTGTCAACATAAAATGAAAAGAGCTGCAAAATAAAACCACAAACAAATTGCAGATGCAAGGTACGTGGTTTAGACCAGCAACCAAGGTTAGCTTAGTTGCGGCCAACCCGTTTTACTCATCATCATCAACAGCTTCAGCTGCTGAGTTTAGGGCTTGCAATCGTTCAATCAACTTGGCCTTCCGTTCCTCGTATGTAAGCTTCTTCAAGTTATATCTGTGGAAGAAAGAAAAAAAAAGGTAAAATCTTTCAGCATCTGTAAAGGCTATGAAAAGGGGTTTTAGGTCAACTCCATAATAAGACCACAAAAGCCAATAAAGAGGAAGGGGGGCACCGCAAAGGCATAAGAGTAACAAAAATTAAACAATGTGTTTGTGGCATTTTACCTCTTGTGCTCCTTAGGCTGCTGCTTCTCAGTCTTCTTTGTGGTGGGGTCAGCACGAATGGCTGCATGGACCTTCTTGTACATCTCCTCCACGCTGTCAGCCTCAACTCCTTTCTTGATATACTCACTGAAGTGAGTTTGATACTTCTCTGGCTCATCCTCCATCAAAGTCTGGTGATGCAAATTCACGAATTGTAATGTACTTCAACACAAACGTCTTACAAAGGCTCCCAAAGATCTTAAGATAAACATTGTAAAAACACAGTTATAATTTAGTACAATTGTCCATCCCTACCCTCATGTATGCAGCAACATGGCCACCATAGATATACTTGCGGTGAACCTCGGCATCAAGCTGCTTATCGTCCTTTGAGAACCCAGCAAACCTCTTGTCACTGTGAGGAATATCTAATCCACCATCAAGTGCTCCCTGAAACCAGTGAGGCAGTGACAATTAATAAAATGCACACGTGACTACCACAACTACAAGCAAGAGTAAACGATGAGTTGTCAACCAGTTAATAAGCAATAAGAAGCGAAATTCCAAATAGCATAGTCACATAACATTGAATTCCTAAAGATTTAATTGACGAAAGCATGCAGCAGATGCATATTTGAAAAATAGGCATCAAAAAAAATATTTAACCATAACTTGCCCAATCACCCAAAATTATTTTTTTCCCACTGGAGATAATATAGTGGTGGAGCCTAAAAAACTACACATCAAGTCAATAGCTAAGTTAATTATGAGTTTAGAAATATTTCAAAGAAGAAAAAAGAAATAAAAGCTACACCTTAAGAGCACCAAAGACACGGTTTCCAGTGGTGGTCCTGAGAAGTCCAACATCAAGAAGAGCACGGAAAGGTCTCCTGGTCTCAGCTGGCTCAACAGAGAAATCCTCCCCGGTAGCCTGGCAATGTAAATTATTAATTAGATATATCAGCTTGAGCAATATAGCACTTGCTTCCTATTCTGGTAGGTGAATTATACAATCTTGGTTGCTATGAATACCTCAACATTGCCCTCGTATTCTTCATCCATTTCAAGCATTTTCAAGACACGGCGAGCAAGGAGCAGCCCAGTACAATAAGCTGATCACATTTTCAATAATGAAACAGAGAGAAAAGTGTGAGACAGGGAAAAACAAATAGTTACACAGACTGTATACAAAATAATTCAGACGTAGAAACATTGACAGATGGACGAGGGGACGGGGGGACAGGGGGGGGGCGGGGGTGGGGAGAAGAGAGAGAGAGAGTGAGTCAATAAATGCATAATCAAAAATACCTGCAGCATAGTTTGTCAGGCCCACTTCAAGCCCATAGTGCGGCAGCTCGTGAGAATAAGCAGCAGCAAGAACCATATCACCAGCAATACTTGCTGATATTATTTGTGCAGTAATGTCCTTGTTCGTCTAATAACGAGATTAAGGTGCAAGACATATATACCATGTGGTCAACAATTTTCACCAATAAAGATACAGACCTTACAGGACACGTGGATCACTTAAACTGCAAAACAACAATAATGGTGAAAACATAGGAATATCTGGATCTGTTGTCATGCCATAAAAGTGTGGACACTACATAATAAGTTGATGAATGAAATCAATAACAGAAAACAGTACTATTCATCACATTCATGCTTAGAAAACTATTTCCATGCGCAACACAACAATCATAAAAATTACACCGTGATGCCACTCAGCGGGGAGTAAAATAGTCCTTTGGATACAGCAAACTTCAAAAGGATTTTAATCAGTTGTTAAGTTCAAAAAGTTTACTCAGATGAAAATTTGCTACAGTTCAGATTGACAAAAACTCAATCACCCTAAGAGATAAAACAACTTGCACAGTTTTAGTAAATTTCAAAAATCAATAGGATAAACGAGCAGCACAATGAGCTTATCAAAGGATACAAATCGAACAACAAAGCGATATTTTGGAGTGTTATACTTGTTCTTGTCCTGATTAATAAGGCGAATTCTGGCCCGGTAATCAGTCTTTCCCTCTACAAAACATTCAAAAGATATAGAATCAGAAATAGGTCAATTATTATCACCGAAGTGTATTTCATAAAAAAGGAAGAAAAAAACAGATACCTCTCCTTCTCTTATACTTGACTTGAAATCGCTTAAAGTATGCTTTTGATTTCTGAGCCTTTACAAATACCTAGGATGAGAAAATGGAAAGTTGTGTAATGTAAGTACTCATTAAAAGAAATATTACTTCACTGCAGTTTATACTGAGCATCATGCAAAGCAAAACAAATAAAAACAAATTAATCATACACTAGAGTCAATGAACACAGTTTCAGATAACATAAAGGCAGCCAGTTAGATATCATTCTAATATGACAAAATCACAAGCTTGATGTAAGTAATTACACTCGAAGAATCCTTCAACAAACCAAAACAAACTTCACAACTCTCAGAATATAATCAGAAATAAGTAGATCACAACGTAATGCAGCATGAGGGTTACAGCAGCTATAGATCTTATTGCGTTGGAGTCTAGAATCCTACAATAAGTGAGTAATTTTCAGTAGCTGATTACTTCTATGAAAAGGCATGTAAGACACCAAGATCATCTAAGCGTGATTATTTTCAGGACTAATACATGTTTACCCAGACAAAGACATGTTTAATTAGAAACACGAAGTACATCATTGGAATCTATCTAAAACGAATCGAATGTAGCCCTCACAGATTTCAACCAGAAGATTAAAAACCCAAAAATCACGGCTGAAAACATGTTACCTCCACTGAGCGATAACATGTGACTCAGTTGACCAGAAAAAAAACCATAATAGAGCGCTTTCAAATATCCATACATTCTTCTTATACTAGTATGAACGAATTGAATAACAAAAGAAAGAAATCCCATAACACATTTTCCCGGTAACACAACAAGAATGAAAACGCTCGCAGAGTGCGTGTATATTACAATTGTTGAATGTATAAAAATCCTGGAACAATAAAAAGGTTTCGAGTCTTACCATTGTTGAAAGCCCGATCTAATTAACAGAGAAGGGAGGAATGAGGGAGAAACGGAAGGATGCAACAGAGCTGCAGATATAAACCCTAGACGAAACAGATGGACATCAAAGAACAACGGCTGCGATTGATCCTAAGCATACACTAGGGTTTGGTAGATTTATAATTGGGTGAAAAGGTCATTTTCGGCAAAGACAATTATTACTTTGTGAATAGATTTTTTATTTGTGCTGGTAATTATTATTTTTTTAACGCTGAGTTTGGAGTCGTCGGGGCCGTAGGTCTTTCTCTATAACAATTATAGATGCAAAAAAATTGTTTTAATTTTGAAAATTATATTTATATTTTGATTAATTTTATGAATTCAATCATATATTTTATTTCAACAAAAATCAAATTTATCATAAAAATTAATTTTTTATCTCTATAATTCAAATAAAGACAATAGAGTCCGGCTTTTTCTTAATTTGTAGGTTATTGCGCAGACTTGACATGTTTAGTCACCACTAATCAAAAGATAATGACCGCGATCACGGGTTTTTACTATACAAAAAAAGTTGTTTTCCTCACTGAAAAAAGAAGACAATTTCAATACAATTGCTGTATTTTTTAATTTGATCTGTGTGTGTGACTGAGGTTGTGTATTTGACTTGAGGCAATATATATATTGTTTTCAACAAATATCATTCCTGTATTCATTTTCTGAAATTCTAGCTAATTTGATATTTGCTTTTGATTTGTCCAAGTTAATGTTTACTTCATGTCACTAAACTCATGCAACAATTCCCACTAGGGCTGTTTATATGATCTTATAGTTGGTAAGAACACTTCTTCATTCTCACTTAGATTCTGCTTGGATAATTGTGATGCAGAATCAATCTGTCAAACTGGCAGTGTTCGGATTTTGGAGGATTACATGAATGGATGACACAAGGCTCCACAAGACCACAACCCTTATGTGGTTCTGCTTCTGGGTTTAAGATCCCTTGGGCTCTTCACCATTACTAGATGTGCATTTACATCATTACTTACAGGGAATACGCCTACAGATTCTGACCAAAATTTTGTTGTGCAGGAAATAAGATAAATATACATTTATATAAAAAATTTGTTGGCAGCACAAACCAGGCAATCAGTATGAAAAACATTTGAAGATTTTAAAAAGGAGAACAAATTTGAGAGGAGATTCATAGAATAATAAAAAGTAGCACTAGAAGCTTCTTTTTAAAAGAGAACAATATCATACAAGTCAATCATTAATATATCCCATCAACTAGGGCCAAAAAAAGATAATTGAAGTACCCACCCCTCTAAACCAGAAGTAACCTTGAAAAAAAATCATACAATAAATTTCACATAATTATCAGGTGGTAATGAAACATAAACATAATTGCAGTCAAAAACTGAAAGTGCATTTGATATCAAGCGAAACTCCAAAACCATCTTAGAATCTTAACAGGATCAGTCTCTCAATTGCAAAAATGTCAACATAAAATGAAAAGAGCTGAAAAATAAATAAATAAAAAACCCCAACCGAATTGCAGATGCCAAGCAAGTGGTTTCCGGCCAGACCAGCAACCAAGTCGAGGTCCAGCAGCCAAGTCGAGGTCAACCGGTTTCACTCGTCATCATCAACATCGTCAGCTGCTGAGTTTAGGGCTTGCAATCGCTCAATCAACTTGGCCTTCCTTTCCTCATATGTAAGCTTCTTCAAGTTGTATCTGTGACAAAAAAAAAAAGGAAAAAGCTTTCAGCTGATGTAAAGGCCATAAAAGCCAATAAAAAGAGAGGCACCGCAAAGGCATAACTCATAAGAGTAATAAAAATTAAATTGGGCATTTTACCTCTTGTGCTCCTTAGGCTGTTGCTTCTCAGTCTTCTTTGGGGTGGGGTCAGCACGAATAGCTGCATGGACCTTCTTGTAAATCTCTTCCATGTTGTCAGCCTCTATCCCTTTCTTGATAAACTCGCTAAAGTGAGTTTGGTACTTCTCTGGTTCATCCTCAATCAAAGTCTAGCAACAGAAATACACGAATTGTAACATACCTCAACACAAATGTCTTAAAAAGGCTCCCAAAGATCCTAAGATAGACATGGGAAGAACAGAGTTATAATTTAGTACAATTGTCCACCCCTACCCTCATGTATGCAGCAACATGGCCACCATAGATATACTTGCGGTGAACCTCGGCATCAAGCTGCTTATCATCCTTCGAAAACCCAGCAAACCTTTTGTCACTGTGAGGAATATCCAAGCCACCATCAAGTGCTCCCTGAAATCAGTGAGGCAGTGACAATTAATAAAACGCATGTGTGACTACCACAACTACAATCCAGAGTGAATGATGAGGTCTGAACCAGTTAACAAGCAATAAGCACCGAAATTCCAAAATAGAATGGTCATATAACATTGAATTAGTAAAGATTTAATTACACGAAAGCATGTAACTGATGCATATTTGAAAAATAGGCATAAAAAAAAAACCACCACTTGTCACAATCGCCCACAATTTTTTTTCCAGTGGAAATAATACAACCTAAAAAACTAAACATCTAGTCAATAGCTAGGTTAATTATGAGTTTCAAAATACACCTTAAGAGCACCAAAGACACGGTTTCCAGTGGTGGTCCTGAGAAGTCCAACATCAAGAAGAGCACGGAAAGGTCTCCTGGTCTCAGCTGGCTCAACAGAGAAATCCTCCCCAGTAGCCTGGCAATGTCAATTATTAATTAGATAAATCAGCTCAAGCAACATAGCACTTGCTTCTTATTTCTGGTAGATGAATCATATAATCTTGGTCACTATGTATACCTCAACATTGCCCTCATATTCGTCATCCATTTCAAGCATTTTCAAGACACGGCGAGCAAGGAGCAGCCCAGTGCAATAAGCTGATCACATTTTCAATAATGAAACAGAGAGAAAAGTTTGAAACAGGGAAAAATAAATAGTTACGCATAGACATAGAAGCATTGAGAGAGAGAGAGCCAGCAAACACACAATCAAAAATACCTGCGGCATAGTTTGTCAGGCCTACTTCAAGCCCGTAGTGAGGCAGCTCGTGAGAATAAGCAGCAGCAAGAACCATATCACCAGCAATACTCGCTGATATTATTTGTGCTGTAATGTCCTTGTTTGTCTAATAACAAGATTAAGGTACAAGACATTTGTGCCATATATTGAACAATTTTCACCAATAAAGAGAGACAACTTACAAGACACGTGGATGACCTAAACCACCAAAACCACAAAATGGTGAAAAGTAAAAACATAGAAATATCTGGATCTGTTGTCACGCTGTAAAAGTTTTGACAATATAATAAGTTCACGAATTAAATAGATACAACAAACAATAATATCCATCACATTCATGCTAAGAAAACTATTTCCACGCACAGCACAACAATCAAAATAATGTACACCAAGATGCCACTCATCAGGAAATAAAAGAGAACTTTGGAAACAGCAAACTTCACAAGGAATGTAATCAGTTGGTAGCTAAATTTATTTTTATTTTTTTTACTCAAATGAAAATTTGCTACAGATCAGATTGGTAAAAACTCAATCACCCTAAGAAATACATTATCTTTCAAAATTTTAGTAAATTTAATAAATGAGCAGCACATTAAAATAACACCCACAATAAGCTGACCAAGGATACAAATCGAACAACGAAGCGATATTTTGGAGTGTTATACTTGTTCTTGTCCTGATTAATAAGGCGAATTCTGGCACGGTAGTCCGTCTTTCCCTCTACAAAATACTCAAGAGATATGTAGAATCAGAAAGACTCCAATTATTATCATTGAAGTGCATTTCATGAAAGATAGGAAAAAGAGATACCTCTCCTTCTCTTATACTTGACTTGAAATCGCTTAAAGTATGCTTTTGATTTCTGAGCCTTCACAAACACCTGGGATGACAAAATGGAAAGTGGTGTTATGCAAGTAGTCAAGTACTCATTATAAGAATTATTATTACTTTACTGCAGTTTATACTGAGCATCATACAAAGCAAAACAAATAAAAATGAACTAATAATACACTAGAGTCAGTGAACACAGTTTCAGATAACAGAAAGGCTGCAAGTTAGATATCATTCTAATATGACAAAATAACAAGCATCATGTAAGTAATTACCCTCAAACAGTCCTTCGAAAAACCAAAACAAACTTCAAAACAGTCAGAATTATCATCAGAAATACGTCATAATACAGCATGAGGGTTTCAGCAGATATAGATCGAATTGCATAGGAGTCTAGAATCCTACTGTAAGAAAGTAATTTTCAGTAGCTACTGTTCTGAAAAGGCATGTAATACCACAAGTTATCTAAATAGTAAATACCTTTATCAAAGCGTGATCATTTTCACCACTACTACACGTTTACACAGGAAAATAAAAATACAATTTTACAAAGGGAAATACGAGTTTAATTCGAAACACCAAGTACATCATTGGAATCTATCTCAAAAACGGATGGAAAACAACACTTATAGACATCGACCAGAAGATTAAAAACCCCAAAATCACAGCTGAAAACATGCCACCTCCGCTGATCGATAACATTTTATTCAGTTATCCAAAACGAAAAAGAAAACCATAAGAGAGCGTTTTCAATTCGCCTTAAATTACAAAATGAACAACAAAGAAAGAAAGCCCGTAAACACATTTTCCCGGTAACACAACAGTAATGAAAATACACTAAATGCTCGCAGGGTGTATGTATGTTGCCATTGTTCAATATAAACAGATCCTGGAACAATAGAAAGGTTTTCGAGTCTTACCATTGTTGAAAGCTCTATATCAGAAACAGAGCAAGGACGACTGAGTGAGAAAAAGAAGAATACAACAGAGCGGCGGATATATAAACCCTAGATAGCGAAACTAAAAGGAGATAGAGATCAACGGCTGTAATAGATCCTAGGGTTTTGTCAAATTATAATAGGTGAAAAGGGCACTTTGGGCAACTTGATAATTTTATGGGATAAGTAACGATTAAGTCCCTCTCTTAAAAAAACAATAAGACTTAAATCTTTCCATTTTTTGGGTCAAAGAAATTCTATAATCTTTAAAAAATGGGCCATCCCCTTCGCTCTTTTTTATGTCCATTTTATGGAGGAAAGGTTTTTTTTTTTTGCCCTACGGAGAAAAAGTACAAAGATTCAAAATTACTCATATTTGAAAGTCGAGTGATTTAATCGTTACTTATCCCTATTGTTGCAAATATCAGCCTAGTCGATGACTAATTGACCGACTAGACGTAATCAAAGCTCATCACTCTGATAAGTGGTTAATTGAGGCCAAAAATCGGTTACCTAATTAATCGGCCTTAGTCGGAACTAATCAGCCCAGCCCAATTGAGAAATAATACTAAAAATAGGAAAAAAATTCCTAATCAATTTGTTCTGCGTCTTCGTGAGGGTGCTACTGCTGCATTTGGTTAATGCGATCGAGGGCTGCATTTGGTTTCAGCGTTTGGGTTGCAGTCTTGTTAACTTGTTGTTCAGCTCTTCGATTTGGTTAGTTAAGAGTTCTCCAATTCTTCTTCTCCATACTAAAAGTCTAAGATGGTCGTCAATTGGAGCTAATTAGCTAAGAAACATTTTCATGTTTCCATTGTTTTGAAACCTGTTTGACAAAATTTGCTGAATGGAGAAGACGTGTTTCTCTATAGTGATAACTGGGTCAGCATTAACCAACCCTGAAAGTGGTTAATTTAATTATAAAGACATGCTTAAGTTTCAAGCTACATGGGCTTTTGTAGAGTTTAATTTGATATTATGGCTATGAAAACACTTTTTAATCTAGCCAAATCTGACAAAATTCACATGATTGACTCCCCTCTCATACGCATCCTGCTATTAAAAATGAGTTGTATGTCTTACTATTTGGGCTGGGTTTAAAACGTGTGAGGTACTTGATGTGTTAAATCTCCCAAGTGCATTAATCGAATATAGTAGTATAACGAATGCAAAAATGAGGTCGAATCCCACGAGGACAAGTAATAATTCAACTAAGATCACTTAACTTAACAATTAAATTAACCTTAACAATCTTGGATTTCAAACAAAAGAGAGGAAGATTTGGACAATGATTTCACCACACAATCAGACTATGAGTAACAATTATCAAATATATATATTCAATTTTGATTCAAATGTTGATTCTTTTCTCAAATATGTTGGTTCGTTCAGTCACGGTGTCAACACGTATCACTAATCAAATGTTAATCATGTTCGGTCACAGTTGTTAACACAATATCATCAGTGTTGATCGAATCAATATCCACACTCTCCCCAGTGTTTGATCTCCTTCTTCGCTCCGGCTCAGCATGAGCAGCACCCTTAGATGTTGCTCCCGGTATGTAGGCATATTCACCAGTTGCACATAAACCACTAACACAGGAACTCCAATTCTTCCAAATTCTTAGGTCCTACAAGGCGAAACTTAGCAACTTTTTTGTCCTCATGAAAATCATTAAAAAGAATGATTGACAATGAATAATGAAACCAAAATTACGTACTACTAACATTTAGTCAACCATGCATAGACATTGTAATTTACCTTAATTCTCCTCTCCCACCATTCGTTGTCTGCAAGAATTGTGTTGCGCACAGGGTCCCATCCTGTCCCAGTGTCATGTAGTTTCAACTTCTGCCACAGTTTATAATCTTTCTTCAAATTATTCCATTTATTCTTCATCTGTGGTTGATTATACCTTTTCCCAGTTTGTTCTGCAAATCCAGCCACTATTTTTTGCCATCCTTCACTTGTTCAACACAGAGAGTGACAAATATTTTTGTTTGGGCAGAGTCCCAATTAGCCCTGTCTGCTCCTTGGCTACATTGTGTGGGAGGCGGGGTGGTAGTACTCATACTAGCAGCAGCATCCATAAATTCATAGATAATAAGCAAACATCATGCAATTTATTATGCTAATGCATAATGAAGCCGAAGATGACAATCCATTTTCAAATAATTAAAGAATTAGGTGCAAACTTATCTTCATGACAGAGTTATAAGTCCATAAACAAACTGATTACAGAGATGATTTGCACATCAACTAGCCATATATAAGTCCATATACAAAGTGAAACATGGGAAAAGATAAAAAGTAATTTCAGTCCATATACAAAATGAAAATGCTGAAGCACTAACATTAACGGCATTTAGATTTCTCATAGTGCAAACATCAATAATTTGTTTAATGCTCATGCATTATTCTTTATCAATTGAAATATCAGCCATAGTAATTAAAAACAAGGTCGTATATTTGGGATTTCACCATTCCAAGAATAATGCATATTCTCATTCAAATTAAAACACAAAGAAAAAGATCAACTTACTTTCAAGTCTTGGCTGTTAGGGCAATCAATCCACAGGACCCCAGGGCTTTCGAACAGATCCCTTGCAAGGGTGCAGCAAGCCTTAAAAAAATTGATGCATGAGTTCATTTTTTAGCAAACCGTTCATCATTTTAGCACTATATTCGTCTGTCTCTCACACTAGGTGTATTTCATCAATAAATGAATCCAATAAAACACAAATTATCTTGCAATTCATCTATCCTCTAATGGTTATTTTAGGATGAGCATTTTAGTGGATGGTTGGATAAACACTACAACAGGAATGTGATAACTCGTTTCACAACCAAATAAGCTAAAATTACTTTGAAGGCCAGTAGGGTTGAACCAAGAAGAGAAGAAACTAAAACAGGAATAAGCCGAAGGAGCAAAGATAGCTACCAAGATCTCACTATTGCAATACAAATCGGTTTGGAGGCCAATAAGCAGATCTAGACAAATCAAAAGGATGCGAGAAGAAGAAACCAAAAAAAGGTGAAGAATATCAGTGTTGGAATTGTGACGATGGAACAAGATGAGTACCTCACTGTTGTTTGGAACGAGGCGGAGAGAGGCCGGTTCGTCTCTGCAAATAGCACAGATGAACGATCTGTTAGGCGAGAGAGGCGAGACGAGAGATAGATACGAAAAACAAAGAGGCTAGGGTTCATGAACTTACCAGATCGATCGTCGCAGGCGGAGGTGAGGCCACTTATCGTCGCAGATGGATGGGCTGGTGCGATTTAGGAATTTAGGACGTTTGAAAACGGTGTTTGTCCAAATCGAACTGCTGGAACGCACCACGGTTTCACCAAACGCTCATAAGTGCGTTACGTTCATAATGAATGTAAAACGTGGTGCTGAAAGCCAAAGCCACCAAAATGCACCATCGTTCCCCTCTGGCGCCACCGCCCTCTCTTCCACATCTCTCTCCGCATGCCCGCTCATTTTTGCCAAGTCTGAGGGTTTTTATATTCACCTTATGATGTTGTAATCCAGCATCGGCATAGTCGAACAAGCTTCAGAGACCCTTTATTATGTGACTGAGAAGTGCTACTTTGATTTTTTTTGAGAAATTTTTATGTGCAATTCTTACTATTTACTTGGATAACAGGATATTCGAGAGAGTTCATGAACTGTCTGATAATATGCCTAATAGACATGGGGTTATACCAGGCATTGTCTCTTATAATTTGATTTTGAAAACTTTTGTTAAAGAAAAAATAGAATTGAATCTTTCAGAGAGTGGATGGAGAAGATGGAGAAGGATGTTAAGATTAAACCTAATATTGACTCGTACAATATATTGTTAGCGGCTTATATGAAGGACGGTCTGAGGGGGACAAGAGTAGAAAAAGGGATTTTCAATCGGCTAAGAAGGTAAAGCAGTGGATTTTGAATCAGCCAAATATTTTTTCCTTTTTTTCTTTCTTTCTGCATTACTCTGTTTTTGGAACTGATGGGGTGTATTTTTTTTTTGCAAAAACTATCAATAGGGGTGCACTCAATACCCCAAGATTGAACAAAGGACGTGACACAATATTGCGTAGCAATGGTGCCAACCAGTCAAACCAAGCACATCAATAAAAGTCATAGAGAGAAACATGTCAAAAGTGGTCTAGAAAATTTCTTCAACATATGTACAAAATCCAACTCATAAATTCTCATACAAAGAGAAATGAACTAATCATGCAATCCATGTCAAGTGCCCCAACATACAGAACATTTTAACTGGTGTCCAAGCACCCAAAATAGACAAATATCATAATATCAAAGTTTATATAATAGCAGAAGTACTAACAACCTATAAAAAATATAGTATACTAAGCAAAACATATAAGGGACTGGAGTATGCCTCGCCTTAGGTGCTCGACGACTGCTCATGGAACTGCGCACCTGTCATGAAAGATAAGGCAGACAACAAAAAAAAAGAGAAGGGCGCTCGAGTGTCCAATATGGTATAGAAAGCTACTAACATGTGTAAAAAAAAACTAAATTATACCCAAGCAAAGAAATCATCTTATGCATGCTCGAATCTAATGTAGTTATTTCAATAAAATAAATATATTTGTAACCCAACCTACCAATCACCGAGTAATATATATCCAAATATCAACCATCTACTAGTTCTACTGAGATCCTCTACCAGACTTTCACAAGAAACTAATCACGAGTTATGCTTTACTAGGTTTTAAGTATGACTAACAATGCATCTGGAGCCTTACTTCTAGGTATTGGGTTGATCGACTCACAATAACTCTCTACATAAACTAGAGAATCCACCACAAGTTTCGATAAATTCATAACCTTTGCAGCAATATCATCAAACACCGATTATAATACAAAACCAAATTAAAATGATGATGCATGCATGTCTCTTTAAAAGAGAGCGGTACCCACTTTGTCAAAACTCTTAACGGGGGAAGTGGATGTTGTGAGTTCGAACCCTCGTAGAGGCATTCGACCACTTCTAAAGCGGCAGGTGGTCCCTATCGTAAGGCTGCACATCCTGCGACTTACATCTGTCAGTGACTCCCAGGGCAGAGAACTGGCAGACGGGTTTCGGTTTCTCGACCCCAAACCGAAAAGAGAATCAACCATTTTTAATAATAAAATCAACCCTTGTCCTCAAATTTTGTCAGACCATGAAAATCTTTGAAAATGAAATCACATTTGTGTATTTCAAATTAGGGTGTATTTATATAAATTGTCGAATAAATTACGTATACGAAACATCTGAGTTATTTAAAATGCAAAATCATTTTAAATAGTTTTTTCCTACTCGCCTACCCCTCCCATGAGATACTAGTTTCATTTGGGCAAACACAAGCAAAAAATATTTTATGCAACTTAAAAACCAACATGCAAAATTCTCCAAATGCTCACTCACGTGAGCATCAAGTGTTTTTCAAGTACAAATCCTTTGAACTCATACCCTAAAGACAACATAATTTATCATTAATAACTCTAAATATACTAATTTAGATAAAACTCCCCAAATCCCATAAACCTATAATCTCAATTATATTCAATCGAAATCCAACGAGGTTCTAGATTTAGGAAACTTACCAAAGGTTGCAAATGGAATCCATGGGAGTGAATGAATCCCCTTTAGGTCTCCATTGATCCTCAAAACCCAAGGCTTGAGTTAGGACTTGTGGGATTGTAAGCTTGAAGAAAACCAAAGTGATCAGTTAGAGAGAGACAATCTCCTAATCAAGTTGAATCCAACAACAATAATATGAGAGATCTTACCTTGTTTGATGTTCTTGGAGAGTTGACAGATGAAAAATTGAGAGAAGATGTGTTTTGAGAGAGTTTGGTTCAAGCAAAATCCATACATTATGCGCAAGGGATGTTTTAGGAGCTATTAGCCCGATTTTGCTTCAATGCCAGTCCGAATGGCTTACGAGGCTGTCCGGACGGATTAGCCACTGCCTCCCGTGGGCAATGTATGTTGTAGGCTTGCTATCTGGACTGTCCTACAGCCTGTCCAGACAACACCTACTTTGTCCACACCTGCTGGGTTAATTTCACCCTAACTTGTTCCTAACCTCCCAGATCCATTTTTAAGTAGCTTTAAAACTCGAAAAACACTTCAAATATGTCTAATTGATTCTGAATCACTCAATATCAATTTTATGAATCCTAACCTAAGTTCGACTATTCAAATTTGTCTATCCGACTCAATTGGATATGTACTCGACACGTATCGATCCTATATAAATCTCAACAACTACAAGACTTTATACGACAGAGGATAAAAATTGTTTTCTAACACATATATGTACCGATAAGAAATGTATATAGATTAATGAAAAAAAAAAATCTTATTCCTTATAATGAGATTTGTATTGGTTTGCTTAATGTTTATGTAGATTTAGAACTCATCATATGAAAGCTAAAAAAAAACTCAATGGAGAATCATATAAGAAGATCTATTGATCAATACATAGGTTTGTGATCAAAAGTCAAAAGCACAAGCGTGCAACCATAAACAATTAATATATAACCTAAACCTGATGTGCTTAATCTAAGCTCGGCTTTGAAAAGAATTGGTGGATACATTTTAACTAACCGTTTGAGTAACAGAGTAGTTGATGAATTTATTTGAGATCAAATCTTATGAACTCGAGATTCAGGGGAGATTTTGAGTTCGATTCACACTAAACATAATATTATTATGATCACATGGTGAAATTTGGCCAAATTTATAATATTTTTAGATGAAAAATTTGCAGCGGTGGTAAGATAAATTATTTGATATCGGTTCGATTTAAAATAAGTTACATTTTAACTCAAAATTGATTTATGAATGCCGAAACTTTCCCAAAATCTAGCACGATCGATCAAATGCATATTTCAACTTACTAAAAAAAAGTATTGTGCACCCATTGATTAAAATCCAAAAATGTCCCCACGTAGAAACGAGAGGCAAAGAGAAGCCAAAAGGATGAAGATAATCCAAAAAAAAAAAGGATGAAGCTAAAGCCACCCGATCTTCCCGTCATCTCTACATTCTTTCGTCTAATTGGTCACTCTTATTTGAAACCGACACCCTTTTTGGCAATTTTTTTTGGGTGATTTTTTCTCGCTCATAATTTTTGGGTTATTTTCTTCGTCTCTTTGAACTCTGAAGAACAAAAAGAAGTCCCTACGGCTAATTGTTTCAGTAGGTAAAAAATGCCCTCACTTTTTCTAGTTTTGTGCTTTATAGTGGCAGTGGTGTTGCAATTTTGACGAAACCCACCTGGAAGAATCTATCCCATTGTAAGGAATTTACAAAGTTTTTTCTTTTGGTTTTGTTTGATCCAAATTAGTGTTTTCTTTAATTTGTTTTGTTGGTACTCTTGTTTCGCTTGAATCTCTTTACCGATTGACCTTAGAGAGAATTTTTTTTTCTTAGTATCCTAAACTCAAATGGATATTAGGCAAATGTATGCATGTAACTTGCCATGCTTTTGCACAAATTTGCTTTGTTAAGCTGTAGTTTTTAGTTGACCCCCTTTCATCTTTTAATAAAGAATCTGGATTTCATTCCAATGAGGCTTCTCACTATAATTTGGAATTTCAAAATTCCCAACTAGAAAAAAGTTGATATTAATTTCATGAATTTGTATGGATGGCTCTTTTGGTTATCTCATCTAAATCAATATACATTGTTCTCTATCTTTAATTTTTTATTTCAATTCAAATTATTCTGCTCCACTAAATTCAAATTCATTATATTAGTTTCGATAAACATGAGTATTGATAATTTGACAGTTATTTGTGTTGTTGAGGCAGTGGATGAGACTTCAGTGAGCCAATTTTCGCCTTGAGTGAAGATGTTGTCTGTTTGCGCTACCACGCCATGCTGTTCTCTCTCTCAGGTGAATATATCCTTCTACAACTTTTTGGAGTTAGCTCTTAGTTAGGCAATTTTCTATGCTCAGTCTCTGAAGACTTAAGGCAATATATTGTTTTCAACAAATATCATTCCTTTATCCATTTACTGAAATTCAAGCTAATTCGAACTTTGCCTCTGATTTGTCTAAGTTAGTGCTGAATTTATGTTACGAAACTGATGCAAAAATTCCCACTAGGGTTGTTTATATGATTTATAGTTGTTAAGAACACTTCTTACTGAGTTAATGTTTCAGATTGCTTGTAGAGAATTGCTCATGTACTGGCTTGAGGGAACTAAGCTCTTTTCCTGGTTGAGTGGTTGTGCAAGTAATTCTAAAATGTGAAATAGTGCTATCCATAGCAGTAAAGAGTGAATGGATTATCTGCATTGTCATGAAGAATTGGCAGAGTGTTTATAAATATCTGTAACTTGAAAGCCCTAACAATAAAGGAATTGAGTTGGTGTTTTCCAAGATCTCAAACACAAAGTCACATATAGAGCTTGATGCCCTTTAAAGAATAAAAATCTTGATTGATGTGAGTTTGAGGCAGTCAGGAATGATCCATCCATCTGTATTGCACTGGTTTTGTTATGTGAAATATTTTTGTGACATTGCATTTACAGTCACACTGTATGTTGGTTTAGCAATTTATAAATATATTTAGAACTATGGACGTGGCAGATTACATCCCATGGAGTTTTACGACCCTTTTTCCAGTTCAGAAAGGATACTGATTCCAGGTCTATCTTGGAAGATAAGGTTGTTTTTGGCTTGTCTGGTGGCTCTTGTCTCCAAAAGACATCATTCAAAACAGAAGCTGCAAATTCATTGTTCTCTGATTTTATTGAAAGCATGGAAGGATCACTATCCACGGATTTCATTGACTTTAGTTCCTGCAGAAATCAACCAGACGACATCAAATGCAGTTTAATTGATACAAGGGGTTCCACATCTGAAGCTATTAATGCGCTACACCCTTTAAGAAGTGGGGAACTGATATATGCAGAAAATTCTGGCATATCTTCCATGGAAGAGGGGCTTATGGATTTTGCAGATAAATCGAAGGCATTTGATTTAATAGGACCCATGGAACCTGAAAGCCTGACTGCCGTGTCAGCATCTAACAGTCAGGATCTGGGTAATGTCCAACTATCCAGTGTGAAGACCAAAGTTGATGATTTTCTTGCTGGAGCTAACGAGTATATCAACTCTTCGCTAAATAAGGGAGAAAATACTGTAAAAAGTTCCAGGGACTCTGTCACTTCATTGCTATCATCCATCACTAAAAGTACTTCTGATGCAGTAGACAGTGCTGTAAGTAGAGTGTTTTATACTGTCGACCAAACTGGAGAATATGCTGACAGTACGTTGACAAGATTTTCTAGTGATTTGAAGGAAGCCTCGATTAAAGCAAGTGCACTCACTCTTGATTTGTTAAGGCGTACAATTATTGTGGGGGAGAATTTGATTACAAAAGGGGTTTCTTTGGTTGTTGATTCTTATGGGTCTGTCAAGGGGCTTCTTCCTCCAGAGATCATGGGTGTACTTAACTTATCTGAAGAGAAAGTGGTAACAGTTTTTAGGCCAGTTGGGACAACTTTTCAACAGGTATTATCATATAGCACATCAGTTTTGCAAGTTAAATTTGAGTAGCAAAGTGGGAAATATTATATTAGATTGCTCGAAGTTGTTATCTGATGCTCAAACTAGTGCTCTTCAGCTTCTATCTACCAAATATCCCATAAATTCTATTTTTCAAATCATGCTTGCGAATTATCCGTCCTACTGCATGGATTCAACTAAGAACATACTGCACTTGTTCGCATTCTGCCAACAATCTTGAATTTGAATATGCTGTAAGCAGGTGTATGTTGCCATTGAAGGGCTAGAGAAAGATCTTGGCTTTGACCCGAATGATCCAATAGTTCCATTAGTCCTTTTTATTGGCACCTCAGCCACTTTGTGGTAAGCAGTCTCTTGTGCTTAGTATTTTTTTTCCATTTGTTGTTAAGATGAGAACAAATCATTTTGGCATGTGAAATTTATATATTCAATCAGATCTTTTTCAGGATTTTTTACTGGGTATGGACATACAATGGTTACGCTGGAGATTTATCTCCTGAATTAACTTTGGAGCTCTTGACAGGAAAGGAGAGTGCTGTACTCATTGATGTCCGGCCTGAGGCAAGAGTTTTTTTTTCTTTCTTTCTTTCTTGCTTTCATTTTTTAAAACTTGTGATCTCTCAAAAATAGAGAAAACAACCTAGTTATCATGCTATTTCGTTCCCAGTTACAAGAATACATTCTGCAAAATGCTGTTGTTAGAATCGTATGTATGCTTCTAGCTTTTATTCTAAGATTTGAGACAAACTTAAATCTTATTTTTCCTGATATTTATATTTGCTAACATGCGATGAATCTTGGTGCTGGACATTATCTATGTTAAGGTTATGCGAGAAAGAGATGGCATTCCTGATCTAAGACGAGCTGCTCGATTTCGCTATGCAAGTGCAACTTTTCCAGAGGTTGGTTTATGCAGTATTATGGTGTTACTTTCAATCTGTGAGTGGGACTTTTATTGTTGATTTGCTATGTAATTGAATTTCAGAATTTTAGTTACTTTGCAGCTGTGAATTTTCAAAGTGTTGCAATAAATGTTCCCATTGCAGCATTTTGTTACACTTGTTTCTTAGTTTTCAGGTTGATGGCACTGTAAGGAAGTTGTTGAGAAGTGGAAGAGAACTTGATGACATGTTAATTGCTGCTGTTATTATGAACTTGAAATCTGTTCAGGTGTGCACTTTATCATTTATGTTTTCATCTCTCTCTACAGATTTTAGTTAATCTTAAAAAAGCAGCTCAGGACAAGTGCAAAATAACATTTTGGTATCTACTTATCATACCCTTAACCCTGTATTTGGTTGTACTAACTACTAAGTAATTTTCTCGGCCTTTCCTTTCTTTAAAACTTCCACTCACCTTGTCATGCTCTTGGCATGAGACAAGAACCAATTTATTATTATTATTTTTATTATTATTGTTTCGCAATTTACACTTTTAACAACCCAAATTTGCAATGTATATATATTTTTTAATAATATGCATATGTAGAAGATTTAGAGGACAAAACCAATATTAATTTTTTATTTTTTTGTTCGGTATCCAAAATGATGCCCTAAGATTTTTCATTCTATTTTTCCTTGTTTATGGATTCACCAATGATGTCTAGATATATTGTCTTCTACTCCTGTAGGACAGGTCCAGGGTTATAATTATGGATGCTGATGGTAGTCGTTCCAAAGGCATTGCAAGATCCTTGCGAAAACTTGGGGTTAAGGCAAGTATTTTAAACCTCAAAGGGCATTATCCGCTTATGTATAGAATCAAGAGAGAGCAACAGAGGAGTGAAAAACCAAAGCTAACATGAAACTGAAAAGCGAATAGGAAGAGATATGATTATAAATTCTTTTATAGATATGAGCTTGTTATTTAAGCAAGATGTTTATGAAAGGTGGATTGGATTCTGAATTGTCCCTGAGGTGCTTGAGGTTTCTGCTGATCTCTTCTTTTAGTGAGCTGATGTCTTCCTTAAGTTACTCTGACCTTCCTTTATGCCTTCTTTGGATGGAGAGTATCTGGGAACTAGGGGGAAGAGAAGTGGGGAAAAGCTTTTCTCATTGTTTGTGAGTTTTTAATTACGCGGGGAAGGGGTTTGCTGGTGCTTGATATCTACTAGTAAACAAATCTTTCCCCTACAAATTTTAGGGGAACAGAGGGGGATGGGTCTACAAAGTCTTAGCAAATTTAGAACCGAAACCATGTATTGGAACTGAAACCATTTATTTGACCTTAATTCCTGTAACGCCCCAAACCGGAAGCGTTACCGATGACGTCACTAGTCTCCTAAAGACTTCCTCTCACGTCAACGTAACACGGATTCTACCGAAAATCCAGCAGCATCTCCCTGTAAATCGAAGAATGCCAACCTGAGCAACAATCAACACCAATATATATATCATAAATAAATCTCAATCCGCAACCTAGCAGGGCCTCAGGCCAGCTAACCACATTCACACTCTAGGCAGGGCCTCAGGCCACCTATTCACATGCAAGATACGTAAAAGAAGTCATTCATCACATAACCAGTATATAGTTCAACAACCGGAACATAGTTCCATAATCCCGGTACGAGAGTCCCGGTTTAACGGCGCAGCTCTCTACCGTCCATCATCCTCCTCATAAGGTAATTGAAAGATAGATACTTAATCCTTTAAACCAATCTAAGTACTAAATGTATTAGATAAACAAGAGTGTTCACATTATCAAGAACCTAAGCTCCAAGGTGGCGTTCCCATGTCACGTCTCCACCTACTGATCCATCAGCTGGACATTCGTACCAGACTCACCTGAAGATCATAGAAGAAAAGTAGGGTGAGCAGAAGGCTCAGTAGGAAAATAAAGATTTAACGAGATAATCCGGCTGAATTGGAAAACATGGCATAATGCAGCAACATGACATCTATTATGAGCACATTAATAATAAACAACTTCATCACCATATGGTCCATCTTGGCATTTTTCAACGGATGTCCGGTATATCATCGGAAACATTGACACTGCCCCCAGACCACATAGGTGTCACCTCATGAGACATCCGACACGGTTATATGACCAAACTCTTAATTAGCTCTCCAGCCATAAGACGTAGGTCTCGTCCCGCCCTCGGATTCCCACATCCACACGTAACTCTTATAGGAACTACGAGCCCGTGCCCGTGCCCGCAGCTCCTAATGCATCTAATGAGCATGTCCAATATGCAAGAATAAACATATATATAAAAATCCTTTATACATACGTAACTACGTGATGCATGTTTGAGAATAAATTATGCTTGATAGATGATCAAACATGTAATCGGTTATGCAATAAATTCAATAATAACATTCATGGCTCGTTCTTCCTAGGAAGCAATCTAGGCAAGAACTCAAATCAAAGACCAATGAAGGATTACCAACCGCTCTTTAGAATGAAGAGAGAAATCTCTAAGGAATGATTTAAAAGGGTAAGAATCCCTACCTCGTTATCCAAGCAACAATAGAGAATGCTATTACCAATTTAGGATTCCGACTTTCCCAAACCTAATAAAGAAGCAAAGTCGAACCCCATATAATGTCAAAACATAACCAAACTCATATATATATATATATATATGAAATAAATCAATAACATCGAAATCAAACATTTCTCTCAACTAGGCCATATTAGCCTAAAATGTGCAATCGCACTCCCTTATACATACCCATTCCAAATTAACAATTTCAAGTCTCCTAATATATCTTATTAAACCCTCATATGAAATTTCCAAGCTCAAATTCTTACTCGAACCCCGTAAACCGCAAATTTCCCTCTTAGGGTTACACTAGGTCCTTATCGATTCCTTTACGGAATCGTCTCAAATTTTGAGGGTAGGTTACCCACTCTTAAGTTACCAACATATCCAAAATCAAGCCTCAAACTTGAACCCAATCAACGGAATCGAAGAAATTCGTCCCTTAGGCACCCATTTTCCAAAAATGCATATAATCACTTTAACTTCCATTTTTAAACCACAAGTTTACTCATTCTCATACTCTTATCACATTTCTATCATGAATGACACAAGAATTGAACACAATCATGAAAATTTCGAAATATATCCTTACCTCTTTCAAGAGCCAAATAAACCCAAAGTCTTCCTTGAACCTTCAACCTTGCTTAAATCTCCAAGCAAAACTAAGTTCCTAGCTCTCCTTCCTCTCTCTTTCTCCTTCTCCCACTCTTTCTTCTTCTCTCTTTTCCTTCTCTGTCTCTCGCGGTTTCTGTTTTTGCTGGCTTTCGGCCAAACCAAAAACTTTTGTTTAAACAATGGTGCGGGCCAGCACCATTCATTTAATTTTTTTTATATATAAACTATATGTATATGTATTACAATATATAACTCCACTATGTATCTATATCCATGTATAATATATCTATATATATATAATTATTTAACACTTTTACTTTTATTCAAGGTTTCACTCCTATTAATTATATTTAACTTATGACTCACTCATTTTTAATCAACCTTAGTCCAATTCTTGATATATATATTTTCCGAACCCGAATTTACACTTAAATTTTTATTTCTATCTTTTTGGGTCAGGGTATTACAATTCCCATTTCCAAACATTGAGAGTTAAACCATTCCACCTTACCTTTTCCTCTGGTTCTTCTTTTATTCCTTCCCTCTTTTCCCCTCCGATCTTCCTAAAACCCTTGATATTTTATACCTGTTGCTATCCAAACTTTTGGATAAACAATATGATTTCCTTGTCTAGTTTTTGCTGCTCGGTCCATCAGAACAATTGAGATGCATACCACCTACTGCAAATTTAGTGCCAACTTTTTGATGTTTCTTCCTGTTGTCTCAAGATCTTTAGAATAATTATTTATTTTTGGTACTTATATAGGTGAACTTTGCATAGAGTGATAGCAGTTCAGATCCTAAACATGTTGACCTGATTCCTCATTAAAGAGGTAAAGATAAGAATCCACACAATCTACATTAAGTCGGATGAATGAGCTATGTTGTCTGAATGAATAATGGAGACAACTATATTTCTCCACCATCTGTTGGATCAGTTAAAATTCAGACGCCCAAATTCGGGATTAGGGTGATTCAATTTTCCTAAATTCGTAGAATTGGTCAGCTAACTTCTTAGTTCTTACTGCTTCCGCCTTGAACATAAAACGATCCTTGTGTGTCTAAATTGCTTTGATCACTTTGAAGTTTGAACTGCAAATGAGGTTCGTATAATATATTTGTCTTGTATTGCTCATGACAGAGACCATACCTAGTACAAGGGGGCTTTCAGTCATGGGTGAAACAAGGCCTCCGATGCAAGGAACTGAAACCTGAGACAACATTTACTGTGCTCAACGAGGTATTCTTGTTTATTGGTGTTAATGTTTGCTTAATTTCTAAAAGTAGCTGGATATTTTTTATTCCATTGATAAAATGTTATCACTTTGTGTAAAAAGTTTAATTCTATAGACTTTACATTCATGCTGTATGATATCAACTTACTTAGTTTAAATCTAATATCCATTATAACATTTTTTATTTACTTTGACGAAGATAGAGTGATCCATTCTATAGTTTATTTAAATTTAACTTAAATTAGATATTGCTACACTATGTAGAGTATGGTTGAAGGACTAATAGAGGGAAAGGAGGAGGCGCCAGGAGGAGAGGAAGCGTTTTGGTTCTTTTTTTCTTTCCGGTTGGGACTGGAGGGAGTGCTCTTCTAGTCTTCTGTTACCCAACCTAAGCAATCCTCAATGTGGGATGTCGGACGAAGTACAGGCTACTGGCTCAATTGATAGCATTATCCTGTTTTTAATGTTACACTAATTAAAAAGCTAGGTTGATTCTTTTGCACAAAAATCAGTTTATTGTTGTCTATATGTAGGTTTTTTTTGTACAAAAACATGATGGAGGGCTGTCATGTAGTACATAAGCAAACTTTGAGAATTTTTTTTTTCCTATAAACATTGAGGGCACTCAGAGTGAGCATTCAAGACTAAACGGTGTTTACAGATTTGAAAAAGAGAAGTCATATTTTAGCGCTTGTAAAACTAAGATGGTTATTAATATTGCAGGACTTCACTGCCTGTTGCGCGGCATAATGATAAGGGTGCAAAAGAGTTGTAGACACCTGACCAGATATAGATATTGATAATAATTACTTATTAGATGCTGCTGTAGTTCTATCTATCTTTGAATTGTTTAGGAATCTGAATTATCTAAAAGTTTTTTCACAAATCTGGAAGCTTTAGTTTTGAGTCATAATAATTTCTTCCTGACCAAAAGTAAAACAGTATTCATTGTGTATTGTCAAACTGCACTCCCCTTATTATAGCAGACCTAAATTGTTTGGGATATAGGTTTTGACAATGATAATTCTCACATGCTTCAAGGGGGATTGAGTTAGATTTTCTTGATTTAGAATTTTTCTTAGAGATATGGTGAACTGTTTTACTTCTCATGTGCATCTACAGTTAGGTACTTTTCTTGTGGTCGATTTGAATTCTTGTATGCTTTCAGAAAGAGCTTATGAAATTTTCTTTTTCTGAACGAACACCCGTCATCTATTCACCATATGCCAACAATTTTTTTTAACTATTTCAGGAAGCTGAGGCAATCCTAGAAGATATAAGCCCTTCTGCGGTGCAGGTTTTTGGGTCTGGTCTGGTAAGACTCTGAATGTTTGTTTGTACTTTGTACATTGGTTTTGGGACTTCTAATTTATCAGTAATTATGTTAAGTTGTCCCTGAGATGATTCGATGCTTATAGACTTGTGTGGAAATTAGAATGTGGTTGCATAACTATTATTATTAATTTTCTGTCTCTTCCGAGATTGGAAATGGAATTGGGATTTGCATCTGGAATGATAAGTTGATCCCAAATGTACCCCTGAAGGTTCAGTTTCTGGTACCTTTCATGACAACCTGCAACAAAGAAGATTTGGTTTCCTGGTGTTGAGGAAAAAAGTCTCACGTCACTAAAATAAAAATGTAATGGACGGTTTATAAGCTTATGTGTAACCTTGACTAAGTATGACGCATTTTAAAACCGCAAGCTCTAAAGGAAGTCCTGGAAGGCCCTTACAATGCTAGTCAATTTTGAGCGTGAGAGTCCATAACATCCTCGTCCCTATCCTTTTTCAGGGAGGCTTATGATTGGGAGATTGAATCTTTTATGTCCTTTTGGAAGACTCTCTATGAGCATCTTCTAAGTCGTACTCATGAGGATGACAAGATGTGTTCACTACTCTCCCCTAACCAGATTTTGTCTGTTAGGTCCTTCTATATCTATCTTCTAATGACAAATCGCAACATGGAGTCTCTGAATTGGCTTTGGAACTGTGTGGTGTCTTAAGGGTATTAATTGAGTTCCTTGCAGTTCTCTGGCTCCAGGAGTTGAGGCTT
The DNA here is from genome assembly GCA_963580455.1 of Euonymus europaeus. Classification (NCBI taxonomy): domain Eukaryota; kingdom Viridiplantae; phylum Streptophyta; class Magnoliopsida; order Celastrales; family Celastraceae; genus Euonymus; species Euonymus europaeus. The sequence continues at coordinate 5,159,212 of OY756957.1, read as the reverse complement.
GGCAATTATTATCCTCTGAAAAATCCAGGAAAGGGATTTTTCTAATGGTCCTTAAGTCCACATGTTGGTTAATCTAGAAGGAAAGAAATTCCAGAATTTTCCAAGATGAGTCCTCATTGGTTAAACTCTAGTCGAGTCGACATTTTTTTTAATTTTTTAGATTATCTTAAAGTCTCAAATGGGTAATTATGGGTTGTTCTTGGGTTGCACCCCCTTTGGTGCCGTTAATAATCTTTGCTACTCAAAAGTTTTTTATGTCTTCGTTCTGTTTTTCCAAAAGCATGCATGTATATATCATTAGATGAGCATGTAGCCCAGCTGCAAAGGTGCAACCTAGAAATCATAAGTTCAATTTTTGGAACAGCCTCTCTACATAATATGTGGGGGTAACGTCTGTGTATATCATGTGCACTAGTGTTGTTTACCTTTTTATTCATGTATATCTCATTTCAGTTTCTTTTTTTTTATGTAAGATATGTTCTTCCGGTATCTAAAGCATACTGACTATGGACATCATCCGTAATGAAAGGAGTTGCATCCTTTTCATGCAATGTCAACTGCATCTTGCTAACACCTTATTCCACTTTATTGCTAGGGTCTGATTGCAGCATCGTATGCTCTACTGGGTGAGTGTCATCTCTTCCTTGGTATATGTATTTTATGATATGATTAGAATCAAAGAGTAACATGAATGGTGGGGGGTATCCGTAGTTATTTGATTGTAACCAACTAGAACACCCTTATTTGTGGCAAGCTCAGTTATAAGGTTGAGAGAAACGGAGGAAATGGCACTAGAGCATCATTTGCTGTCATATGCACTTTCCTTTTTGTGCTTGACATAAATTATATAGCTCTTGTTTGCTTCAGTATACACATATCCACCTGTTGCTTATTGGAAATTTTTCCTGTATTATTGTTTGACAGTGGCTCTCATTTAGACAATTATCTAACTCCTTCTTTTCTGTAATTCGGTTTCTTGGATTCCCTTCCTGTCTTTTTTTCCCCATACTTTTTGCTGACTCAGTGTTGGTGATTTTGCTTCAGAGTGGGAGAAGACATTACAATTCATCGGTATCTTTGGCCTTGGTCAGGTACTTGTACTCTTCTATGGTTGAATATCATACTGGCCAAAGTTTTTTTAATAGTCATGTTGATTTTTACGTCTATCTGAGTTCAAAACAAACTCCCAGTGTCCAAAACTTAACTTTTGAGATGCTGTGTTTGTCTGCATATATCTTCACACCATTAAGTGTAATTTTTTTAATGAAAAGAGTTGTTATTTTTTTGTATTCTTTTTCTTTAGAACTAGCATAAAGGTTTAAGGGCAAACCCTGGCCCGGAGGTAGAGTTGCTTCGTTGCAACCTAGGGACCAGTGGTTCAAACTACAGAAGTCAGTCTCCTCCCAACGGACGGTAAGGCTGCATAGATCTGCCTCTCTTGGCTCCCACCATCAATTCGGGAGCCTGGCGAATTGGGTGTTGTTTTTTTTGTTTCCTAATGGTGTTAACACTTGATTTCAAGTGATAAACCATAAGGCTAAACCTCAATTATGTCTGTTAGCACTAGGATAAATGTAGGGAATGGGAATAGACTGAGTTTCTGGAATGATATTTTAGTGTGGGGATGAAACTTTGAAGAGTAAATTTCCTTGTTTTTTGAACTTTAGTAAGAACAAAGAGATAATGGTGAGTGATGTAATTTGGGATATTCGATTCCATAGGGCCAGGCGAGGAGGAACACGACAGCTTAATCTAATCTTTGTTAGATTCACATTTGATAGGCTTTATACAAAGTATTATAAAAGGAGAGGGCCCAACAATACTGTGACAGGTGGCAACTAAAGACTGGTGCACTTGTCAATACAAGCCTGGCAGTATGATCGTGGCGCAGAACAGTTTTGTATATCGTGGTGCAGAACAGTTTTGTATTTGTTGGCAGGGAATCATTCTGATGTTAGGAGAGTCTGTGGAGGAACCTAGCCCCTCAAAGTGCTGGGGTGTTTTCTCTTCATTTTAAACCTCATTTTACCTTATTACAAGAATACGTACAGCTCTTCATTCCAGTTCTTACTATCTTCTTAAATCATTGTTATTTCACGTTACTCTAACCTATCAACATTCTTCCTAATTGATGTGTTTCTTGTTATTCCACCAGACTATTTATAAGCGGGTTGCCTCATATGAGGATATGAAAGATTTCCAGCGAGATGTGAGGTAAAACCTGCTTTGCTAAGACTATGCATCTTTATATATTCCATTTATTTATGTGGAGATATTTCCAATGATGTAGTATAAGACACAAATGTGTTCATGCAAAATGCACGACCGGATCAATGACCCCGGGTGATGTAGTATATAAGACACGAGAGTTTGAGTACCAGGTGTCTATTATATGCATTGCATTATACTAGGACTGTATAAACTTTCCAGTCCTGCAACTTTGAAATTGATGATACTGTACTGGAAATATTAATGGATTAGACAAAATGCTTGGTCAACTACTTTAATTGTGGAGAAATATTATTGGATTAAGCTAAATGATGAAACATTTAACTTTTGAGTTTTGTTTCTTGAAGGATATTCCTTGCTCCTGTTAGACTAGGAGCACAGGCATTTTCATGGGTTGCTGGAAGACTAGAAACAAATGGCATCGGATTGCCAACATCACCATCATCCTTAGATGTTCAAAACCGGGTGTTGCAAGCTGCGGCAAAGCATGAATCCCAACCATCTGACAGTGAAGGAATCCAAAATCCTCCTCTGGAGTCTCTTGGTCGTCCAAACGAGAAGGTGGATCTCTCAGAAGCATAAATATGGAGAATCTTGTCAAAATGAAAGGAATGGACTTCAGCCCATTTCTTCCATTTGGTGCGAAAACCCAGCTGAGTCGTGTGGTCGATGAATGACACTAATTATGTATGTAGAGTGACCTATTACGAAGAATCTTGAGACTTTGTGTATGTAGCATTACATCAATGGAGAATCTTGTACATTTTGTTATATAATGATTGTAATTGCTTTGAACAGGGATACATTGGAGCTATATGCATCTGAACAACTCTCTGTTCTTGCTCATGTTTGCTTTTAATGAAAACTTTGACAGTTCTTTTTATTGCCAGTGCCTGAAGCAGTTTTATTGTAAATTTCATTTTTTATAATTGACAACAAAAATCACTAGATGTCTAGATCCTTCTGTGGTGTTCATGGGATTTGAGTGGAAAGTAACGGGACGGAAAATTTGAGAAGGGTAGAGCGATGGGTGCTAATGCAAGGACACCAAAATCAGGGAGACTGGTGCAATCTTTGCTGCAAGACTAATTAAAGGATCTATTGGATAGAAGATTTTTCCAGTCCAAAATGAGAATGCTGGGAATGTTGCGAGTTTAAGCTGAAACACAGAGTAAATTTTGGGATTATAGGCTTTGTTTACAAACAATTTTGCAGGTAACATAGATATTAACATATATGTGGGTAATATAATGTTGTTATATATGTTGGTTTAAATGCTGACTACTTGGTTGATTTTTTTTGCTTGTAACATATATGTTGGTGGCAATTTACGAGCCAAGTCATTTTCAGTTCACCAAATTAAATTAATTCTAATTCTTGATTAATGCATAAATTTTAGAAAAGTGGGCTGGGTAATCTTGTAATTTGACTTGTTAAAAGTAGGGTTAAATTTGTCTAAAAATATCAAATTATCCCAAAATACTCTTTGATGGACAATTTCAAAAAGGTGAGCAAAATGGCTCGACCGACATTAATATTGTGGCTGAAATTTTCCAGCTGAAATTGATGTTTGGTTGATGAGTAGCATATATGCTACTAAAAAATGCTTTACCAAACGGGGTCTTAGTATGCATAACTTCTCTAAAATGAGTTCCTATTTTTTAGTCATTTTTAGGGTTCATATCATTTTTAATTTTTTTAAAAAAATTATAATTGTATTTTGATCGATTTTACGAATCCAACGATATATCTTTTATTCGAAATTAAAATCAAACTCATCGTAATCCAAGCATTGGATGTTTTGAGTTTACATCTGACGATTTATAAGTGGCATGTCTATTTCATGTTGATTTTTGACTTTTGTTTGAATTTTTGTTCCAAACAAAAAATCTACTCTTTAGATTCATAAAAGTATAAAACATATCAAAACACAATTATAATTTTTTTTTCCAATTTTAACCTCATAAGAGATTTCTCTCTATGTCTATATATGTTCTCTCATGTACTCAAAAAAATGTGCACCTAACCTTTGAGATGTTCAACATTCTCTAATTTTTGCATACACTGTCACTACAACAAAATGACCATATGCCTGAGCCTAGCGGTCAATAAGTGACCGCAACTCATGATATAAGTTGCGGTTTTAAAGATCCGCAGGTCAAACAACAATCTTAACCGCAATATTTAACTGTGCACTGTGTCATTAATTGATCACACATTCATAATATTTAGGTAAAACTATATCATGCTCAATCGCGAAAATTTTGATTTCCTTTTCGGTCATCATAAAAAAAAAAAAAGCATTCTCAAATACAAATCAGGAAAGGAGGAGGAACTGGGGATTAGGTTTAGATTGTAGAACTTCAAAATAATTTGTTAGGGTTCGAAATCAACGGGTATAGATCATGAAATGTAGAATTATCAATGGACTATATTAATTGTATTGTAGTTTTTATGATTTATTTAAAAATGTAAATCGGACCGAACTTTACGGTTTGAATCATTTTTTGAAATTGTTTGACCAAATTCTCAACTAACCGATCCAAACCGGATCGATCATTCCGATTTTTGATTTCAGGTTCTGGATTCAAAGCAGTCCTAGCTCAAACTCCTTCAATTGTTTATGAATAAAAGAGATAAGTAATAAAATAATCCTTATACAAAAAAGTGTAAATCAAGCCCCCAACTTCACTTCTGACTAAACAATTAAACAAGTTAACCCCTCATACATAATTTTGTTAAGACCCCCAATGACTTGGCAAAACATGCCACATTAAGTATCAATGACGTATGACATGTGTCTTGGACCAATTATACAATCACGATAATACTAGTGATTCCAGTGATTTTCATATTACTCCATTTGTTTTAACATATTTGTCATTTTAGAGATTTAGTTTTGTTTCAAAATATATGTCGCTTTATGAATTGAAAGCATAATTAATATACTTTTTGACAAATTTACCCTTATCGTGAAAAACAAAACTAAATGAAAGATTGTGAGAAATGTGAGTAATTAATAAGGGTATTTCTGTCTAACACATTTATTTTTTACTAATATTAAGATTATTTAATAGTTTTCTTAATTCTTGTGTCAAAACCTTAAATGACAGATATTTTGAAACGGAGAGAGTAAAAAATTTCAGAAGTACTCTCTCCGTCCCATTTTAATTGTTTCCTTCACTTTTTCACACAGTTTAAGAAAATATTTAATTTCCTTTCAATTTGACGTTTATACCCTTATTTATAATGTGCATGATTATTGAGTTAGTTATTGAGATTTTCAAGTTAAGGGTAAAATAAGAAAAAATGCCTTTCATTAATTGAAATGAGCATGCATTTTGGGACATCCCAAAAAAGAATAAAGGACAATTAAAATGGGATGGATGAAGTATATGACAATCATTTATCATGGGTGTGATGACATCATATCAATGGGTGTATTAAAAATCACACCCAATAAATGAATGACACATATTGATGAGATAATTTTGAGATAAAAATCACTAAAATCTTTATCATTTTTGATAAAATCAAGGCAAATGTCGAGCCTCACATCTGCTATGTTGTCATCAATTCGAAGACTTCTAACTATATGAATATCAGCGCGGACTTGGTACACTATAATAAGTGGCATGGAACAAACTTTGAAGAGTAATGCCTACGTACTAATGAAAAACCCACATTCCATAACAATTCATAACCAACCTATATATATTAATCTCAAATAATCAAATATAACAAGGAAAGTTGCACTATATTGCCTGTTACACATTCATCCTTCTCTCAGAATGAACAAAATAATCAAATAGAGTAAATGTTAAATGTTGTAAGCACGCTTGACTATACTCCTGGTTGAAAGAAGTGTTTTCAACTCATCCCAAAGCTACATTAATCTCATAAACCAAATAACTGCTCACAAGTACCGGAACATAAATGAGTTGAATTCTCCTACGTACTTATCTTTATGGGAAAGAATAGATACATGTACCATGCACCATTATGAACAGCGGAGGTTGGTGAACGCTTGACTTTTGTCGCTTGGACTACCAGAGGGAGGCTATAAAGTCAGGAGCTAGCTAGAAACCCTACAACTAAAATAATTTCTCATTGCATTGTCCGATCTCGATCCATCCTATATGGCTAGCTGCAGCAGAAAGAGGGCAAAAGAAGAACCGTCGTCGTGCACCGAAGACAGCGAAAGCGACAGCGACAGCGATTGTGATGAAGAACCAGAATCGTCAAATCCTCATCACCACTGCAACACCAAGGGTTCCGTGAGTGTTTCCTTGACGGATCCCAGCGTTCTCGACTGTGAGATATGCTTTGAACCATTGATCACTCCGGTGACTCAGGTCTCTGTTTCGCTCCTTGTTCACTTTATTTTATCACAAAAAGAAATTAAAATCGTTTGATTCTTGCTTTGTTTCATTGAAAAACTTGGATTTTTAATCTCGTTTTTCTTCAGAAATAATTTCTATATGCCGATTGATTTCAATATCGGTTTCTCTTCTTCTATAATTTAGTTTTAATAATTAATTACTAATATATATGCTTTAATCATGCAGTGTAAGAATGGACATATAGCTTGCGATCAGTGCTGCAAGAAACTTAAAAACAACAAATGCCCCTCATGCAAATTGCATATCGGCTCCATTCGCTGTCGGGCAATCGAAAACATTCTGGAGTCCATCAGAGTTTCATGTCAAAACACCAACTATGGATGCAATCAAACATCAATGCCGTATATCCTTAAACGACACCACGATACGACTTGTGTGTATACTCCATGCCCGTGCCCCTTTGCGAATTGCGACTACCAGAGTTCCGCGAAGGAGTTATCTCCACACTTGAACCAGGAACATCCAGATTGCTTGAGAAATTCGTTCAAGTATGACTCCACTTTCTCAATCAAATTAGACCGGAATGCTGAATGCATTGTCCTTGAAGAAGATAAGGAGGGTGATCTGTTTGCGATCACAAGTTACCACTACAAGAAAACCTCTATTTTGTGACGGAAAAATCCGTCACAAACAATCAATTTTCCGTCATTAATTAACTTAGTGACGGAATTGGTGACGGATTTTTTTCCGTCACTAAAACCGCTGTCGCTAAAATTAGTGACGGAATATTTCCGTCACAAAAAACAGTGACGGAATTTAGTGACGGAAACGTTTCCGTCACTAAATATCAGTGACAGAATTTTGTGACAGAAAACATCCGTGGCAATAATAGTGACGGCATTTAGTGACGGAACAATTCCGTCACAAAAATATTAATGACGGAATTTTGTGACGGAACTGATTTCGTTACAATAATAGTGACGGAATTCTCCAACGGAAAAATGTTGTCACAAAATATTTAGTTATGTAATTTGCGACGGAATCTCCGTCACAAAATAAATAATTTTTAAAAAAATTAATTCAATAAAATATGTATTATAATTGGAAGAAACGTGCGATAATTTAAAAAATTGATTATTTATTTTTTAAATTAATTGATTATTTTCAAAAATATTAATCAATTTATTTAAAAAATTTTAACTTTTATTATTAAATAACACATTTATGTATTTTTAATTCTGAAATATATAACACCACAATTAAAATATTATAGGATTAAAAAGTATTTCAAACCAAATTTCAAAATATTAATTCAACAAGTTTCATTCAAATAAAAATAACATAAAAATAACACATCTAATCATCTTCATCAGACAGCTCGGCATCTTCGTCGGCATCCTCGTCAAGTGATCTCTCGTGATACTGTGCTCGAGACTGTCGATCACGTCGTACATCTTCAAGCTCCTGTCGTAAATTGGCTATGGTAGACTGATACTCATGGTATTGACTAGTCATAGACGACTGATAGTGCTGATACTGGGTAGCTAGAGCAGACTGGACCGACGACTGGATCGATGACTGGATCGATGACTGGATCGATGACTCCACCTGATCCATTGCCTTAGCAATAGCCCTCTGGATCGACAAGTCGATGTCCAAATCAGTGCGAGATCCCGAGTGTTTGCTAGTGGCATTTGTGTCACACACCCCACGTGCCTCTGAACCGATACCGTAGATGCGACCTTTTGCATTAATTCCGCCAACTGCCTCCAGATATATAGCATTATCATCTGGCAAGTCTCCAACACCCGAAGCCGAAGTTGATGCATGGGAGGATGTCGTTTCCTTCAACCGAGTAAAGTATTCCTATATCATTTTTAAAAAAAAAATGTCAACAGATATTATCACATAAATATAATAATAATATTATTTATAAATAATAAACATTATACTTACAAATAAACTAGCTGAGCGAGAATCAACGAACACATTTGTACCCTTTTTCATATGAGTAACAGAAAATAACTCCATAAAGGTGGGTTCACGGCCGTATTTCTCCCACTGCAATTTAAATTACAAGACACATTTTATGATATTTAAAAGAACGTAAACAATTTAAAATAAAAATTATTTAAAATTTACCATGCGATCTTTATGCTCAAAGGAAGGAATGGATCCACCGGTGTGGACGGATCCGCCAGTCTGTGATGCTCGATTTTTCTTTCCTTGCTCCCTTCTCATTATGTAAGTCGGATCCACCCACTTCTTTTCAAGTTCAACCCTCACATTGTCGGGGATCCATGTTCCTTTGTCTTTGCCACATCGAACCATATGCATCAGGTGTCGAAGAGCCTCTGTATTCTGCAATTTCCACACTTTCTCCACTTCTTTATCATATGATGCATCCCATTTATAGTTTTTCTGTAAAATAAAAAATCCAAATAAGAATAGTTAGTATGAATGGTTTCATATGCTAAAATAACAGAATAATTTTTTTTAAAAAATAATACTTCATAATTACCTTGAACTCTCCAAAATAATATTCTCTCTGCTCCGGAGTAGTCTCCTTCCATACAGTGGCAGGATTTTCAAACTTGCTCTTTATAATATTGGTAATCATCCTTCTAACTTTTATGGGCTTAAACCTACAAAGTTAAAATATATATATATCATATCAATAACTTTATTATTCATGTGAATGATATAAATTAAAAATAAGAAAGTGTACTTACGATTGCTTTATAGGTCGTATCCACATACGATTGTCTGTGCGATCAAGAGCACCAATCATGTGTGATGAGGATCCAACATCATGTGTCTCTAGTGGAGTCTGGGTGTTTTGTATATTTGGAGCCTCTGTCTCAGGTGCATGTGGAGGTGACAAATTGATGGGTGGAGGTGGCAAATTGGTGGGCGGAGGGGGAATGTAATTGGGAGGAGGCGGCATGGTAGTGGGAGGAGGCGGCATGTAACCAAGGTGTGACATGTAACCAACGGGTGGCATTGTGTGATGAAGTGGGGATACAAAAGATTGATGTGTTGACCATATACCATCACCTAATAATTGAGAAAATGATCGTCGATCAGAATTTACCGACGATGGGGATGGAGTAGTAGGAGACGAACTCCCCCTACCATGTCCACCTCGACCCCCGGACCATGTACAACCTCGACCCCCGGACCATGTACGACCTCTGCCATTGGACTGATCACCATCCATCTACAAGAAGAAAACATAAAAGATAGAATTCTTCCACAATCAACTGGCAGAAACATTAATCAATATGGATATCCCAAACATAATTTTTGCCTTGAACGCATTTCAATTCTAAGCTACTGTTTTTGGGATATGTTATTGTAGCTACTATAATCTGCAAACATAACTGCCACATTACCAACCAATACCACATCTAAAACAGCAGTAAAACTGGAAGATAAACTGTCCCAATTAGCACATAAAGCAACCAAAAACTACCTAAGATCAACCCAAAAACTGCAGTAAAACCAGAGATAAAAACTGTCCCAATTAGCACCTAAACCAAAAAAAAATGCAGAAATTAAAAAACTACTTAGACAATGACAGAGAAGCAACCCCAACATCACAAAGAAAGCACCAAAAACTACCTAAGATCACCCCAAAAACTGCAGTAAAACCAGAGATGAAAACTGTCCCCATTAGCACCTAAACCAACAAAAAAATGCAGAAATTAAAAAACTACTTAGACAATGACAGAGAAGCAACCCCAACATCACAAAGAAAGCAACCAAGAACTACCTAAGATCACCCCAAAAACTGCAGTAAAACCAGAGATGAAAACTGTCCCAATTAGCACCTAAACCAACAAAAAAATGCAGAAATTAAAAAACTACTTAGACAATGACAGAGAAGCAACCCCAACATCACAAAGAAAGCACCAAAAACTACCTAAGATCACCCCAAAAACTGCTGTAAAACCAGAGATGAAAACTGTCCCAATTAGCACCTAAACCAACAAAAAAATGCAAAAATTAAAAAACTACTTAGACAATGACAGAGAAGCAACTCGAACATCACAAAGAAAGCACCAAAAACTACCCAAGATCACCCCAAAATCTAGGTTATCACACCTTCACACCACAACTGATTGAGCTCATCTATCAATGGTTGTAGATAAACATCAATTTTACTCTTCGGATTTTTGGGACCCGGGATAATTACTGTTAAGAACATGAACTCCCTCTTCATACACATCCCAGGAGGTAAATTATAAGGTGTCAATATTACCGGCCAACATGAATAGGTTTTTCCTGATTGCCCAAAAGGAGTGAAACCATCTGCACACAAACCTAACCTTACATTTCGTGGGTCTGAAGCAAAGTCTTGATGCTTTAGATCAAATTGCTTCCATGCCACTCCATCAGATGGATGACAAAGAACTCCAGACTCTTGTTGATGCTCATAATGCCACCTCATTTCTTTTGCAGTAACAGTAGAACTAAACAATCTCTGCAGCCTGGGAATTAGTGGTAGATACCACATACGTTTAACAGGAACCTCCTTAAAATTTCCATGGCCAGTTCTTCGAGATTTATACCGGTAAGCTTGACAAAATTTGCATTGTTTCTCATATGCATCATCTTTGTAATATAACATACAACCATTCACACAGCAATCAATTCGCTGATATCCAAGCCCGAATTTGGATGCCAACTTCTTAGTCTGATAGAAATCTGCAGGCATCCTATTTTCAACTGGCATCGTCTCTTTCATGAGATGAGCAACTTCATCAAAACATCCCTGGGGCATGTTATAATCAGCTTTAATGCTCAAGAGTCTCATCGAAGCTGACAACTCTGAATGTGACTCGCAACCTGGCCACAGTGGTTCTTGGGCAGCAGACAACATATCATAGAAGTTTTGAGCATCTGGATTAGGAGGTTCCGGCATATATTGTTGATTGTAATTTACACCATGTAACAACTCATCACCAACTGACGGGCCGGCAACATCCATTACCATCTGCTCAAAAGAATTAAAATTAGCCCGATCACCTTCTTGCCAATAATAATTACCAACATCAGGTTGCACTTGCATAACCGACACAGGAGGAATTTCAGGCATGGTTTCTCCATGAGTTGTCCAGTAATAATATCCATCCTGAAAACCTTTTTTATATAAGTGTAGCCTGATCTCATCCAACACCATATATTTTCTGCATCTGCACCTAATACAAGGACATCGTATTTTTCCAGTACTCTGAAATTGAAAATCATTTGCAGAAGCGAAAGCAAGAAACTCCTCAACCCCATTAATAAATTCTTGCGTAATTCCCACTCGATTTGGTCCTAATCGATTGTTCATCCAAGAACGATACTCAGGCACATCCATTGTATCAATCACCTAAATAAAGAAATTAAAATGACATATAAATTACTAACTTAAAACAGCCGACATTGTATACTAATTATAAAATGCTTGCACAAATTAACAATCAATTACAATTTTAAACTAAATTTTATAATAAAATTGACATATATATATATACATACATATATATTTATATTATATTTTATAAACTCGTAATTTTTTCCTCTCTTATTCGTATTAGACAACTAAATTTTATAATCACAATATCACCATATATATCTATATGCATTTCTTATGAGATATTATCGCATATATATTTAATTATATTCACAATATTTTTTCAATATACTGAAAAATGTCAGAAAAATCATGCAAATTTAAAAGGAGAAAAAATATTTTATTGCTCAATATGCTCCATTATATCCTATTATTAAATATTTGATTTGAACAAAAAATACATATCCAATATTATCCGATTTCAATAATGTTCAGTATTTCTTTTAATGAAAAAGAAAATATTCCAGTAATAATAAATAAAAATTCAAACAAAACAACACAAATAAATGCATATATATATATACAGGTAATAATAACATCAATACATCACCATATGCATTTAAAATAAAAATTACCTATGTGTTGAAAGAATTGTGCAGGTTTGTTGTGAGACTCGATAAAACAAAGAGCTCCAATTCTTGATCGGTTGCAGAGATACACCTAACTTGTTTGACCATAGAAGAAAATCTTGATTCAACAGCAAAATGGAAGAGATCCGGGAAGGAGAAGTTTTACTGGGTAGGAACTCGATGATGGAGGAAAAGTTGTATTGAGAGAGTTAAATGTATATTTTGTGACGGAATTAGACACGGATTTTTCTATTAAATTTTTTTACCGACAATTAGTGACGGAATTAGTGACGGAATATTTTCCGTCACTAATTAGTAACGGATTTAGCAACGGTTAAACGTTTCCGTCACTAATGAGCAACGGAAATAATGGGAGAAAAATACCCGTGACTATTTACCGACGGAATTAGTGACAGTATTTTATTCCGTTACTATTTATTGACGGAATTAGTGACAGTATTTATACCGTCACTAATTAGTGACGGAATTAGTAACAAATAAGTTGACCGTCGCTAAAAAATCAAAAAATCAAGGCGTTAGTGACGGAATTTCTATTGTTTGCGACAGAATTAGTTAGTGACGGAAATTTCCGTTACTAATTCCGTCACTAAAAGTCAAGTTTTTTTCAAACATTTTTGTGACGGAAAATTTGAAATTTTCCGTCACTAATTAAAGTTTTGTGACGGAAATATTTTCCGTCGCTATATTCCGTCACTAAAAAAGGCTTTTCTTGTAGTGTACGTGACTGATTCCTTTGGGAGAGCAGTTGTTGTTAGTCGTATTATCGGGACAACGGTGCAACGACGACATCCCTATGAACTCACGGCAAAGATCGATGAACCTGATCATGAAGGAATTAGCACTCTCAAAATTCAGTCTTTCACAAGAAATCATGTACCACGTAGAAATGGTATGAGTAGCAGTTGTAGAACTCCTCCATCAGCGGGGACATTCCTTGTGATTCCGAGACATTCCTTGGGTTCGGGCTTTCGGCAGGTCATGCTGTCTCTATGCATACATCCCTCCATCTGAAGTAAGTTAAATATATATATATATATATGCATGGTTTTTCGAAGTACCCGTATATGGAAGTTCTGATCAGCTGGTTTTGGGTAGGTCCTTCCTTCTGGTTTTTGTGCAGACTTTCAGCTGTTTTGGTTCGGATTTGGGTCGGTCCTTGCTTTTTCTCTTTATGAAGTTTTGGAGTTTCATGTCAGGTTCGGTGGTGGTGTTCCAGCTCCTTTTTCAGATTGGCTTTAGTTAGTTCTTCTGTGTGATCTTAGGTTATCTCGATGTATTTCGTGTGGCTTTATTTAGTTGTTTAGGTTTTTCTGAAGTTTCTCGGGTCGTCTCTTGTAATCGCTTTAATAAACTCGCGAGGTGCCGTACGTCATCTTTTATTAAAAAAATTAAAATTATGATTTCTTTAGTTTATTTTGTTAATTACCTTAATTTAATCAATTTTAGTTCACTGTGGAGTATTAAATATGATTTTTTTACAGTATTTTTTTATCCAATTAGTTTAGGGCTAAATACAAAATTGACACTTATGGTTACATGTATTATTTTTTTCTTTTTTAAAAAAGAACATTTACTTTTATCCATTATTAAGTAACACTCGAAATTAATAAAATAATAGATGAGCTTGGTGAAAAAAAGGGCTGAAAGTTATTTAACACCATGTCAAAACATCATATATATTGCAATAAGGAAATCTACGAAGGAAGGAAAAAAATAGTTGCAGAAAACTACAATAATTCCATAAACCTAGCTAATATATAACTGATCACAAATGCGGGAATATTAATTTAAAGCAATTTCACCTGCAGGTCTTTACCAGTTTCTTAGTTATTATATATGCAATAGAAACCATTCATGATACCAGATTTTATATAATGAAATTACAATGAAGTATTTTTATTCAACCGCAGATTGGTCTGTGGCGCACCGTTTGGCATAAACGCAGTCCATTGCCATTCTTTATATCTTTTGTCCGTCATCGATCGTGGATCAAAGTTATATACTGTAGAGAATGTAGGGAAAGGCTTGACGATCGAGTAAGCTTTGTGGTTTAATTTGCTTTGTTATACAAACTGAGTACTGGGGTAATGTGATGGAGATTGCCTTAATTTTACTTATAATGTCTAGGAGTTTGAACAAATCAAGCAACGTACGTTAGTTGTGATTCTGTCTTCGTATTGGTTTTTTATTCTAAATTTGGTGATATCTATCATAGCAAGGGGCTCACTAAAAATCGTACCCAATAAACGAATGATGACGCATATTATTGGGATAATTTTTGAATAAAAATCACTTCTTCGAGGATTCAGAATGAGAGGCAATGACCGAACTCATGTCAAAAGGAAGGACAATAAAATGAGAGCAACAACACAACAAAGTAAAACAAAAAACAAAAAATAAACATTACAATAAAAAATTACTTATATTTCATTCTCAGCACCGGGACACTCATATTATCCAACTTTAAAATATAATTAATATATTATTGTTCTGTTTGAAGATGATATTAAATCACAAAATTTACATTCTTGGATATAGTAGAGATGGTCTTGGGATTAGTGACAATCTCACAAGAATGTTTCCTTTGTCAATAATCAATGCCAACAATTTCTAGCCAACAACTCCTCGAGTCTCCCCAATTTCTAGCCGTTTGCGAGCTCAATGACCACGCCGGTCAACGGCCGGCATATGCCACAGGTGACCAAACCTCCGGATCCTCCCAAATCGTTTGCAGATCTGGTAAAAGCTCCATTATCTTCTACATCCCAGATTTCTTTTCATTCAAAACCATCTTCAAAATTCTTGGGTGAACCTGCTGTGGAATTCACAGAGGAAGAGATTGAATCTCTTTCTCTTCCCTTCAAAAGAACTCTTATAGGCAAATTCTCTACTCAAAGACCTCCAATTGAGTGGTGAGGAAACAGTTCCTTACTCTCAATCTAAAGGCAGATTGCAAATTAGGAGTTTTAGACAAAAAACATATACTCATCCAACTAAGTACAGATGAGGATTTTCATCGATTGTGGGCAAAAGATAGCTGGTATATTGGAAGACATCTGATGAAGACTGCCAAATGGACACACAACTTCCGACCAGACAAAGAATCATCAATTGTTCCAATTTGGGTCACATTACTAGGTTTGCCTCCTCTATTTTTTAATGAGTCCTCATTGTTCTATATTGTGAAGGGACTAGGAGAACCTCTTAGGATTGATGCTGCTACTGCATCCCTCACTAGACCTATTATGGCTAAAATTAGTGTTGCCATGGATTTATTAGGCCAATTTCCAGAAAGGATTCGTATTAGGATGGGTAACAAAGAAGAAGATTTTTGGCAACCTATAGAATATGAGGATATACCTCAGTATTGTCAAAAGTGCTTTTCAGTAGGTCACCATGATTCGGACTGTGGTCCTAGGAAACAATCTACTGTTCAAAACATCGAAAAAAAATCTATTGAACTTGCTCCAATAATATTGGAAGACAAACAATCATCCAAAGCTTGGAAGGTAGTTGCTGATAATAGAACAGGTCAACATCTCAAACCAATTACAAATGATCCTAATGTTCTTTTAGAAAAGGCATTTCAGAGGATAAAATCCAACTTAGACATCCCCGAAAGCTCTAAATTGAAGGAATCGGAGTCTCTTATTGTTGGGAGTGAACCAGGAAGCCCAACTAACACAAAAAATAGATTTGCTATTCTGGAAGACATAGAGCAGGATCATGATGATGATCTAGCTTTAGAACCTGATCATACTACTTTCGAACCTGTTCCTGCTCAGGTTTGCATTGAAGACCCTCTCATGGACTCTAACAAGAGCTCAAGGGAATCTTTATGTAACAACCAGGTTATAGTTTTAGGTCCCAATGATTCTCAAGATCAAGATGTTGAAAGAGTTACGGATCATTCCTTAGTTCTGACTCTTGCAGAAGAGTATCCCATAGTTAAATCAAGTTCTGAAGGTAATCTAGAAACTAAGAGAACTAGAGATATAGAAACCTTCACTGAGAGTTATGATGACCACCATTGTCCCATTCCTCTAACCATTTGTGATGACTCTGTTCTAACAACTCATAGTAGTGCAGATATTATTCAAAAATTGAATAATGCTAAAGATTTAAACCTGCCCCAATATCTTTACAAGCATTACAATAAGAAGGATTCAAAGATAAATATCATATCTGGTATAGAATTGGAGGTTGTTCTTGATGAAAATCTAGCTGATCTGAGAAGTAACTCTAAGAGTTCAAAGAACAAGAAAAAATCTCCAAAGCAAAGCAAGAAAAAGAATGCTTCCTCAAAGATATCTCCAAATAGGGTGCTTAGGACTGCACAAAAAAACTCTATTAGTGATCATGCAGTTTAATTGTTTAATTTGGAACTTAAGAGGGGTTGGAAACACCCCTACAGTCAGGAGACTTAAATATCTTTGCTCTTCTAACAATATTCAGATTTTAGCCATCCTTGAGCCTATGATTTCTTCAGACCAAATCCAATCCATTGCTTGGAAAGTCGGTTTAAAGAAATTTGCTTTTAACAATAATGGTAAAATTTGGATGCTTTGGAAGGAGAACCTTCAATTAAACATATTCTCTTCCCATGATCAAATTTTAACTCTTGAAACAAATTTTGGCAAGGGCTCTTGTCTTATATCATCTGTGTATGCTAAATGTAATAGATATGAAAGAGTTCCTTTGTGGGATGAACTTCAAAGGATCTCTACCCTTGGCATGCCTTGGTGTGTGGGGGGAGACTTCAATGTGGTGTTATCTAGTAATGAAAAAAGAGGTATTACTGGGATTAATAGAGGCTCCTCCAATGATTTCTTTCAAAGTCTTCAAGGAGCTGACCTATTTGACCTTGGGTTCTCTGGATCGCCTTATACTTGGTCTAATGGTTCTTGTTGGGCTAGGCTAGATAGAGCTTGTGCTAATAATTCATGGCAAAATCAATTTTCATCAACTATAGTCTCCCATTTGCCTAGAAAGAATTCTGACCACTCTCCTCTTCTCATCAAATTAATGCTTAATTCCATGAATGGTCCTAAACCTTTTAGATTTCTTAATGTATGGATTTCTCATAAAAATTTTAGGGAGGTGGTTAAGAATAGTTGGGATGGCCATATTCAATGTCCCCCTATCCTTCTTGTGTGTGAAAAATTGAAAAGACTGAAGAAAGACTTGCAACTTTGGAACAAAAATTCTTTCGGTAATATTTTCGAAAAAATTATGGATGCAGAAAAAGACCTGGACCAAATCCAAACTTCAAATGATTTAGATCCCTCCCCCTCTAATCAAGCCTTGCTAAAGCAAAAATCTGCTGAGCTGGCCACTCTCTTGAAACAGGAGGAAACCTTTTGGCAACAAAAATCCAAAATAAAATGGTGCAAGGATGGTGATGCCAACTCAAAATTTTTTCATGCCTCTGTCAAGGCTCAAAGACAAAGACTATTTCTAGACAAACTTAGAGATGACAAGGGTCAATGGCATCAAGGCAGTGACCTTGGAAATGAAATTGCTTCCTTTTTTCAAACTCAGCTCAATCAATGTGATACCCTGTCAAATAGTGGCAATCTTGAAGATTTATTTACACATATTCCTAAAATCATTGATATTGCTGATAATGAGTATTTAGATGCCCTTCCAACTCTCAGTGAAATCAAGAAGGTAGTTTTTTCCATTAGTTCTAGCAGTAGTCCTGGGCCTGATGGTTTTAACGGTTTATTTTTTCAACATTGTTGGGAAATTGTGGAACATGATATATTTTCTGCTTGTACAGCTTTTTGGTCAGGTCACCCTCTGTCTAGATCATGTACAAGCACCTTGATTGCCTTAGTCCCAAAAACTCAAAACCCAGAAAAATTTACTGATTTAAGACCTATAAGCCTATGTAGTTTTTTAAATAAAATTTTTACTAAAACTATGGCTTTAAGGTTGGGGACCTTACTCCCTAAAATCATCTCTGCTAATCAAAGTGCTTTTGTTCATGATAGAGATATAGCTGATAATATTCTTCTTGCTCAAGAGCTCACTTACCATCTCAATAAGAAAATAAGAGGCAATAACATTATGATAAAGTTGGATATGGCCAAGGCCTTTGATAGAGTCTCTTGGCTCTTCCTCATACAAACTCTTAGAAGGTTTGGGTTTAGTGAAGCTTGGATAGACTTGGTTTGGAATGTTATATCCAATAATTGGTTCTCTGTGATTTTTAATGGTAAACCTATTGGGTTCTTTAAGTCTAAGAGAGGGCTTAGACAAGGGGATCCCCTCTCCCCAGCCCTCTTCATAATCATGGCGGATTCTTTCTCTAGAGCTCTTAACCACCTACATGCTTCTAACTCAAGTTTTTCATATCACACAGGAAAGCAAATGTCTCCCATTTCTCACCTTTCCTATGCTGATGATATATTGCTATTTTCTAATGGATCCAAAAAAGCTATTAAAGGATTATTGAAAGTTATTTCTCTTTATGAATATAGCTCTGGTCAGAAAATAAACAAGGAAAAAAGTGGTTTGTTTCTTCCTAAAAACATGAACACTTTTAGAGCTAATTTTCTTTCTAACTTGACTGGCTTTAGAGTTAAGAAATTTCCAGTTACTTATTTGGGATGTCCTCTCTCTTGTAATAGATCAAGAATTGTTCTCTTCGATAATCTCATTGATAAATTCAAATCTCAAATCTGTAACTGGAGCTCTGCCATGCTTTCATCAGGTGGAAAGTTGGTCCTTATCAAACATGTCTTATCTTCCTTTTCTACTTTTTTGTTTGCTGTTTTGGATCCCCCTAAGAAAGTAATCCAGAGTCTCATCTCAATTTGTTCTAATTTTTTTTGGGGGAAATCTGACTTTGGAAATAGATACCATTGGGTGGCGTGGAAGAAAATCTCAAGGCCTTATGAAGAAGGAGGTCTTGGAATTAGAGATTTTTCTGAGTTTGTGCAGGCTTTGGACTGCAAACTTTGGTGGAAGTTTAGGGAACAAAATTCCATCTGGTCCATATTTATAAAGCAAAAATACTGTAGAAACTCTCACCCTTTGATTGCTTCAAACTCTGGCTCTCCAATCTGGAGAAGGCTTTGTAGGGTTAGGAATACAATGGAAAATCATATAAGATTCATTATTGGGAAAGGGCATATTAATATATGGATGGATTCTTGGTTAGAAGAAGGTCCCATTGCCAACCTAATTTACATTGATCCTAATTGGCCTACAAATTTGGACTTCTATATTCATAACAATAACTGGGAAGTTGGAAAACTTAGAAGAATATTGCCTGAATTTGTTGTTCATAAAATTCTTAATGAGAACATCACTTTTTCAGACTCTTCTGATCAAATGATTTGGAAGCCTACTCCCAATGGAAAATTTTCAGTTAAATCGGCTTTCTCTATCTCAAGGAATAGAAATGGTACTTGGCCTTTAAATTGTTTCATCTGGCATGATATGATTCCTATCAAAATATCCATATTTCTTTGGAAAACTTTACAAAATAGACTGCCTGTTGATGACAACTTGAGTAAAGCAGGTGTTTACATAGTGTCTAAATGTCATTGTTGTCTAGATTCTCCTCAACAGGAGTCTACTCAACATATTCTGGTTAATGGATCTCTTGCAGTGCATGTTTGGACCTATTTTTGCAAAATATTTGGATTAAATTTCAGGTCCAATCCTCTTCATATTGTGTTGGCTGATTGGTGGAGGCTCAAGAGATCCAACTCAGTGCTTGGCTCTCTTGTTTGTTTGATTCCTGCTTGCATTTGCTGGTGTCTTTGGCAAGCTAGAAACAAATCCAGGTATGATGATAAGGGTTGTTCTGTAAACATGATTATTAATAATGTCATTAATCTTGTCTCTCTGATATTTCAAAGTGTTTCAAAAGTTCATAAGCTTCAACTTCAAGATTCCTTTATAAATGACTTATTCAATATCCCCATCTATGTTGCTCCCAAAGGTAAGACTCTTATTTTGTACTGGTATCCTCCCCCTCCAAATGTCATTAAGCTAAATTGTGATGGTAGTGTTTTGACTAATCTTGGACATTCTGGAGGTGGTGGGATTATTAGAGATCATAGAGGTGCTTTTCTGGCAGGTTACTCAAACTACTATGGTAATAAGTCCATTACATGGGCTGAAATGAATTCCATATTTGAGGGCATTACTTTAGCTTCTTCTATGGGTTTTAGACACATCTTGGTTGAATCAGACTCTTTGATTGTTATTAACATTTTGTCAAATTGCTCTTGATGCCCTTGGAGGCTTTTATATCTCAAACGTAGTATAGAAAATTGCTGCCATAACATTACTATTCAATATAATCACATCTTCAGAGAAATTAATTGTTGTGCTGATCTTTTGGCTAATCAAGCCTCCCAAAGCAATTTGTCTGTTTCTTATTCCAGGTTCAAAGATCTACCTGCTAAAGGAAAGGGCTTCATCATAATGGATCAAATGGGCATTCCTGCTACAAGAAAATCTTAGTTCTGTGTTTGATGTTATTTTTGTATGATTTTTCTTTGGCTTGTTGTTTTTGTCTCTTTCGATTTGTTGGATTTTGCCTCTTGTTGATGGGTTAGGTTTGGTCCCCCCATTGTGAGCTTCCGGAGAAGGGCTTTTCTTCTTCTTTTTCAATAAATTCTCCTCCTTTCAAAAAAAAAAAAAAAAAAAAACTTCATTTACCATGAAGTAAAATGATTATAGGGTGCGTTTGGTAAACAATATTGCATGTAGCATTTAATTTAGACTGTAACGTTGAATGCATTGTCGTTGAAGAAAGTAAAGAACGTGATATGTTCGCCATCACAAGTCACATGAATGATTTCTTTGGGACTGCTGTTTTTGTTAGTCCAATTATCGGGACAACTGTGCAACGGCAACATCCCTATGAACTCAACGCAAGGATCAAAGAACCTGAAGGAGTAAGCAATCTCATAATTCGGTCTTTCACGAGAAATGATCATTTACCATGTAAGAGTGGCAAATACACAGGTATTCCTCCTGCAGGGAAATTCCTTATGATTCCAAAAGATTCCTTCGATGGAGCTTGTTCGGAGTTGAGGCAGGTCGAACTGTCTCTATGCTTACATTGTTCCTCCATCTGAAGAAAGTTGTCTATATATATATGATCGAACTAGTCGTCAAGGATGTGCATGCATGCATGGTTTTTTATGTATTAAAATAGTTATGACGACTAAGGAGATGAATTGTTGGCTTGTAATAGATAAATTTAGAGTTGGAGCTCTGCGCTTAATGTTTTTAAATTGGAGAGCTAACATTAACTATATTTCTTGGGCTTGTAATTGTATTGTTCCTTCGTTTTAATATTTTAAGAATTGAAGAGCTAAATAGTATATGAAAAGTCTATTATTAATTATACATGTATGCAGTAATGTTAGGGATCCTAACGATTTTCATTTTAAAAATATCTCAGTAGCGTGTGATATTTATTCATTGAAGGTGATATAATAGATAGGAATCACTAAAAATCGCACTCAATAAATAAACGACAATGGACTTGTTTGAGGCTTCGAGCTTCAGGGTAGACTCAACTTGATCTTTGGATTTTAAGATAATGTCGTTTTTCACAATCACGAACAAATCCTAAAATTTTGAAACTATTCAAATTTTGTTGGGCATGTAATATTAAAATTGGATTGAATATATTGTTAATGTTTTTTTTAACTCCAAATATCTCTCAAAGCCTCAAATACATTGAAAAAAATAAAATAATATTTTTTTATCATAAAACATAACACATGAAATCTATAATATTTTATCGCTTAAATCACCTCATAAATTACATTAATTTTAAATCTCGAATTTCCCCCTCGTTATGTTTTAAAAGAAGTATCCAAATTGCACTTATTTAATTATTCTATTTTCCCTAAAGGAGGGGGAATATTTATAATTGAATTGAAGTTTTTGTTGTCAATGACAAGAGAGGGGAAAGGTAACACTTCGAAAAAAGTTCAGGGACGATGACTGTACTTCACTCGAAGGACCGAAAAACCCTTGTCGGAGTTTTCTTAACCAAAAGGTAAAGTCGAGTCAATTCCTCTACCGCCGCTTCTTCAAACACTTTCCCGTCTTCCTCCTCTAGAGGCTTCGTCCGTTTTCCATTAGCTGTTCATTGTGTTTTTTCTTTCAAATTCAGTCCTAGAAAGTTATTTTTTGTGAGTTCGCTTTGATACTTGATTTGTTTTGTTGCTCGAAATCTCCGAAAATGGTGTAAAAAATTAATATCTCACCTTATTACGGTCATGGTGTTGCCGCTGTCGGTCTGTTAAAGCCTTCTCGTTCTAGTTTTGCGCTACTTATGTCAATTTTTTCTCCTTCTGGGAAATTGATATGGAGATGCGTCGAAGCTTTGATTTGGTTTACAATTCTGTGGAAATTGTGAGAAATATTGACGTGGTTTATCTGTGAAAATGGATATAGAGATGTGTTGAATGTTTGATTTGATATAAGTCTCCGAAACATGTGAAAACATCTTGACATGATTGTTGCCGTATGAATCTTCTGGTTTTTAGGGTTTTGATATTAATCCTTGCCTCATTAGTGGTTGCTCTGTTGTCTCGCTTTTTTATTCTGGTGGCGCTTTTAGATTGTTTGTTGGCCATCTCTGTCTTGTTTATTCTCATAATTGGTGCTTTAAGTATGATTACTCCACTAATCTACTTCTATATGAACGAGATAAAAATCAATTTGTTTTATCACCCAGTAACACCTCTAATTGCTAAATTGCTAATTTTAGTAAAGAACTGGTGATGACGCTTTTTTGACTTATAAAAGGGTGCTAATTTTTACATCGATGCGCCATCTCTTGCAACTCTAGTGTAGCTATTGCATCATGTCACGATCTGTACACAGGCAGTGCATTGCATTTTTTTTCTTAAGAAAGGGGATGAGAATGTCCTTGAACCAATTGTGTATGCAGGTTTCAAGTGAATTTACTGTTATTTTTCTCATTCTAATAAATCTATGCCAATGTAGTGTAAAAATTAAAAGGTTGCCCGAGAGCATGAAGAGTACTGGGAGCATCTTGACAGGATGTTCCCTACCAATTGGCTTCATGGTTCTGCGATGAAAGTTTCCTCACTTAAAAACCATTAATGTAAATATAATTTAGGTGGTATTTGCGTGGTAGTAGGATGAGTTAGAAAGTAGAAAATCAAATGCACATTTTTTTCTCTTTTTTTCATAAATTAAACAAATCACTCAATTTCTTAATTTTTTATCCTATTTGTTATGGAAAAGATACATGTATGGACTGGGGAGGTAGGTGAACAGGCTTTTGCCGATAGGGCTACTAGAGTTTTAAAAGGTAGAGACCCTAAATGGCAAAATTTAATCAGTTTCTCATTGTATGATCTCCTAGATGGAAAGAATATCAGCAGCAGGTGCTTCTAGCAGCCGAATGCTGGCAAGATTGCATAACGAAGAAGAAGAAGATGAAGAAGAAGAAGAAGAAGAAGAAGAATGGTCCAACGCCGAAGGAAGTGAAAGTGAAAGCGAAAACAAAAGCAAATGTGGTGAAGAACCTGAATTGCCGAACGCTAGTCACCAAAGCAACTCTGATGGTTCCATGACTGTTTCCTTAACCAATCCTAACGTGCTTGATTGTGATATCTGCTATGAGCCCTTGAGTGCTCCTGTGTTTCAGGTCTCTATTTCGCTACTTGTTCACTTTTCTTAATTTTAACAAGTACGTTTTTCTTTGATTCTTGTTTAGTTTCATTGACAAACTTTAATCTTGTTTTTCTTCAGAAAAAACATGTATACATGCCGATTGATTTTAATCTTGTTTTGTTTCTATGATTTCAACCTTGCTTTTTCCCCCCTTCTGAAAACATGTGTATTTGGCAATTAATTTTAAGTTTGCAAGAATGAATTTTAGAATTTTAAGTTTGCTTCTGTGATTGGAAGCTGTCTTATTTGATCTTCTGGCCGGTACTGTCATTTGAAGTTATTGCATCTTTTTGCTAGACTTTATTTATTTTTATTTTTTTATGGGAAGGTAATTTGTTTGTGGCTTCCCTTTGTGGGCCTCATGGAGTTGGGGTTTTTATGGCATGTGGTTTTTAAGGTTCTGTAGCCTCTCTATTGTCCTCTGGCATGAGGAGGTCTGTTTCAGTTTGTAAGTTTAGGGGATGCAGTTTCCTTGGGTTGGCTGGTGCTTTGATTCTGTTGTTTTGGGTTTCATTTTCTGTGCAGTTTGCGTACTATGGCCCTGTTTAGGTGCCTTCTGTGCCTCTTTGGTTTTGGTAGGTTGTTGCCCTGGGCCTGTTGGGCTTTGGTCTTTGTTGTAATTTTTTTGTGTCTTCTAATTTTAATAGATTGATCACATTTATCAAAAGAATTAGTATCATCGATCCGGTTCTGTATATGATTTCAATGTCTTCTTAGATATTAGGGTTTCAATAGTTGACTTTTTAATTTAAAATTTGTCCCTTTGAGTTCTATTTCTTTCAATTCAGATTTTTGCTAATATATACTTCTGTTTCTTGATTCTAGCAAATTTATTTTTATACTTCTGTTTTGTTTCGCTTTGGTGATTTTTATTCTTGCTTTGTTTTTCTTCGGAACGCATGTGTATATGCCAACTGTGCTAGAAATCCAAGCCCACACTGGGCCACAACACATTTTTTATGTGAGAGATGTAAGACTTTTGCTTATATACCACTTGGTTGGGTTATGCAGATCCGATGTGGGATATGAAGCTTGACAAACTGATTTTAAGTTAACTAAGATCACTATGATGTTCAATGTGGTTCTATGATTTCAATCTCCCTTTAACCGGGGATTCACAAGTTGACTGACTTCTGTGCTTTCAATCTTTCTTTGAATTAGGGCCTTGAGATCGAAAGTTTTTTATCTGAAAATTCAGTGGTCCAAGATTTTGTATATTTACATTTTCGCTCCTTACTCAGTCTTTTTCCCTAAATTATGTCTTAATAAATATATATGTTTTGATCGATACTGCAGTGTAGGAATGGGCATATAGCTTGTGACCAGTGTTGCAAGAAACTTAAAAACAAATGCCCCTCATGCACATTGCCTATCGGTCCCCTCCGTTGCCGGGCAGTCGAAAAGATTCTGGAGTCGATCAGAGTATCATGTCCAAACACTTCCTATGGATGCAATGAAACATCAATGTTGTATAGCCAGAAACAACCCCACGAGACTAAATGCATCTACTCCCCATGTTCATGCCCCTTTGCCAACTGCGACTACCAGAGTTCGGCAAAGAAGTTGGCTCTACATTTCAACAAGAAACACCCGGATTGCTTGAAATATTCGTTCAAATACGACCACACACTCTCGATCAAGTTAGATACTAACGTCGAATGCATTGTCGTTGAAGAAGGTGATCTGTTCGCCATCACAAGTTACAGGAATGATTTCTTTTGGACTGCTGTTTTTGTTAGTCGAATTATCGGGAAAACGGTACTGCAACAACGACATCCCTATACACTCAACGTAAGGATCGAAGAACATGAAGGAATTAGCTATCTTAGTATTCAGTCTTTCACGACAAATCATGTACCATGTAAGAGTAGCAAATTTACAAGTACTCCTCCTGCAGGGAAATTCCTTATGATTCCAAAAGATTCCTTTGATGGAGCTTCTTCGGAGTTGAGGCAGATCAGACTGGCTCTATGCATACATCCGTCTGTCTGAAGAAGTTCTTATATACATGGTCATTATGCATGCATGATTTTTTTTATGTATTGTTTACTTCTCATTATAATGTTAGTTTCTATAATCTCAATGCTCCCCTATTTGTTAATTTGATTTCTCATGAGTACTCCTATATAAAAACCAAAATGTTCTTAAGTTAACAAAACATGCAGTAAAGAATAAAAACTTTAAGCAATTAAATAAAGTTATATTTAGTTGTACTGTTTGCTATATGGTTAATTGGTACCTATACTTTCATTAACAAGATTAGAATAGTAATGAGAAAATGTTGTCATGTCCAAAATAGTTCTGACGATAAAGGAGATGAATTGTTGGCTAATTATTGATGCATATAACTAAATTTCGTGTTCAAGCTCTCCGCTTAATGTTGTTAAATTGGAGAGGTAAATTTAGAGTTAGAGTAGTCTAATTTAGGGTGTGTTACGTTTAAGCAATCGGATTCATGTATGTTTTGATTTTTTATTTTTTTTTGGGGGGTGGGGGTTGGGGTGGGGGTGGGGGGTTTCTTTCTTGGGCTTGTATTGTTCCATTGTTTGAATATTTTAAGAATTGAAGAGCTAAATTTAGAGTTAGAATAGTCTAATTTAGGGTGTGTTTGTATTTAGGGAGGATTTGCAGTGTTTGATTTCCTCTCCAAAATGAGGTCATTTGGAGGGAAGGAAAAATAAGGGAGCTGAATTATTTACATATATGTTAAATATCTATTTTACCCCTCCAAATAAATTAATTATACAATTTTATCTTGTGTTGGGCAAAACCTATAGCCCAAATCACAGCCTCCAGCCCAAATGGCACAGCAGTCTAGGGTTTTTGATTTTTGAGTTTGATTGATGTGTTGATGATTATCTAAGAAGTTTTCTAAGTGTGTGTTTGGCAGCGTAGAAACTAGCGGTTAAGCTGTGTAACGTATAACTGACAAATAAATTGTGTATTGTTTGGTAGAGCGTAAGTTTTAATAGTGTATAAGCTGTCAATTTACAATTAGAAGTATATAAATTAATTTAATAATGAAATAAAAGCTATCGAATATCTTTTTTTTTCAAAATCTAACATATTTTGAGATATAAAAGGATAAATGTGTGAGAGAACGGGGACAATATAGGATATTGAGGGATTTTTTTGATATGTGACTGATGTGATTGTTGATCGATAAAATTGAGTTTATAAGCTACTTAACTTATAAACTGAGCATATAAGCTGATATAATCTATACCTTTAAGTTTTGAGTTGATGATTATATGAGAAATTTGTATCCAACCTACCTATTGTTGCTTTCACATGGATAAAATCCCTCTTTCCTTTTCATTCTACAGTACTTGATGATGATATTTTTTTCCTAGATTTGGGTGTCGAGTGGGACCTAGTAGAACAAGATATGATGATAATAAAAAAAGGTTGATTAGAAATTATTAAGCTCTATTTGACATTTTGACTCTCCTGGTGGCACGAACCAAAGTTGAGGAGTGGTTTAGTTCTCTCACGTCCGACATCCCTCCATGTATAGTATCATCTTTTTTTTTGAAATAAGGTCGATGACCATATATTAAATCTGTAAGACCAAGAATCATACAGAGAAAGAGACCAAATCTCTCACGCCACCCTAAGAGGGGGAAGACAAATACAAACAAGAAATCAGCTTACAAAATAACATCAATGATAAACCTGAATTTTTAGAAGGTCGCAGCTAACAATCCTCTAATGCCTGGCTCCACCTGAAGAAGCTTCCCTATCAGTAATGACCTTGATCCATTCAATTCTCTCCTTCTCCACTATAACTGCAACAACAGGTGGTGCTTCTCCCATCCAAACCTTAAGAGAAAGATCATGGAAAGAAAACTTTGCTAAGCTATGGGCAGCCGCATTTGAGTTTCGACGAACGTGAACAACCGACCATTCCAAGAATAAAGAGAGCACCCGCCTGATCTCCAAAACTATTGGGCTCCAATTAGACAAACATATTTCTCCTCCATTGATCGCAGCCACTATAATCGCTGAATCACCTTCCAGGATCACTCTTCGAATCCCCATATTACCAGCAAGTTGAAGTGCTAGAAGCGCTGCCGAAGCTTCAGCTATAGCTGGATCCAAAACTGTCTGACGAACACATGTACTTGATGCAACTATATTTCCCCAAGAATCTCTAATCATGATCCCAAACCCTGATTGGTTCCTTGATTTATCAATAGCAGCATCCCAATTAATCTTTAAAAAAGGTTCCGGAGGACCACACCAAGATGCAGCTGAACTGGCAATAGGATTCAAATTATGAGCTTGAGAGACTGAACTTACATGAATTGCCCAATAATCTGAGGCCATCAGGGAGCCTTGCCTTGCAATTTGGGAAGGATGAAGAAATAATCCTTCATGAGTAAATGAGTTTCTTCTCAACCAAATTAATCTCATTGAAATAGCTAGAGTGCTAAGCTCCAGCGGAGGTAAAGAAACTTGTAGCCCCAACCACAGATCAATAAAATTACTCTTATTCCCTTCACCTAATTTTTGAATTCGTTTTATTCTTATAGATAGATATATATATATATATATATAGACTCTTAATGGGTCTGTTTCTGTTATTATGATCGTTTAATGAGAAGAAACCGTCAAGGGTTGAGATCTATCCTGTCATGTGAAAAATGTTTTGTCCATAGCCATAAAACTTACCCTGTCATCTATGTTGCCTATTAGTCCACTTATATGGTATATATGATTGTATAATTAATTTATGCCCGTGTAACTATTTGAGCTATTATGAAATCTGCTTGTGTTTTGCAAATAGAATAAAAATTCTAAAGTTTTACATTTTTGGTTTTATAATTTATCTCGTTTAATTTATTGCTAGATAGATAATGATGAATAGTGGGACGAAATTATGGAGGGATTGGTGCATATGAGGAAAATGATTATGGTCCTTGTTGTACGTATACTATTTTGGTGGTATATTCGTAAGCCTTAGAATATTGTAAGTTGCTTAAATACCCAAAATAGTTAGTATCAAGATAGAGAGATGGTAGGTTCACGAGTGGTGAAGGATCTTCGAAATAATGAAGATTCAAGGAATGTAATTTGCATGGGGCTTGAAAATATTCGAAAGCGATATATTTTACCCATAATTTAAGGTAATGACAAACTTTCATATTAAAGGTAAAATCATTTATATTCAATCTTCTAGTTTACCTAGTTTTACGTACCTCATATCTATAGTAGGATTGTGTAGGTGCAATTGATGGAACACATGCTCGGGTTAAGCTTTCTAGCACTAACGCACCAAGATTTCGTGGAAGGAAGAAACATCCTACCCAAAATGTGTTGGCGGCATGTTCATTTGACTTGATATTTACTTATGTGTTAGCTGGATGGGAAATGACGACATTCGACTCAAGAATAATAAATAGTGCACTAACTAGAGAAGATTGTCTAAAAATTCCTCAAGGCAGTTGAATTTAAAGTTATAAAAACTCCATTGATCAAGAAAAATAACAATTTTTTCCCTAGGCAAATAGTACCTTGTTGATGTTGGATTCATGCTTAAGAGTACACTTCTCCCACCATATAGAGGAGTTTGTTATCGCTTGAAATAATATTCTAATCATCTAGAGAATGCGCAAGAGATATTTCCAGCATTTTCCTAGGTCAGCAATGTGATTCTCATCCTTAGGATTCAACCCTACTTAAAACTAAATCCCATCAATCGAAAATCCTACAGCATCTCCCGATATATCGAGGAATGCCTACCTGAATCAACACACAACATATCATACACATCATATCAATAACCTAGCAAGGTCTCAGGCTATCTATCAGCATGCAATTCATATCCTAGTAAGGCCTCAGACCATCTATCAGTATGCACAAACTGATCCACCATATTCATATCATATACGATTCATATCCAACACAATATTCGGACTCAAGGTCCGCATCTCGGTTCAGAATATCCTTTCACATGGATTTCCTTCTAACCATACATCATCCATACCAACCGGTGCCAACAAGTCAAGATAACATAAGTATATCAAACATAAGCAAGAGTGCTAGAAATAAAATCCACAACTCACAACCCAACCTATAACGATGAAGATTCTAGGAAAGGAATGCGTATAAGGGACCATACAGCAACTACAATGTGGAATGATTATGTTTCAGATAGTTTGTGAAGCTTGAACCATGTTTTGTTGAGCTGAATTTTGTTTTATGTTACAACTTTGTTACATTAAATTACAACTTTCATTTTATATTACTTATTTAAAGTTGTTAATGAGATTCTGACA
This sequence comes from Euonymus europaeus, assembly GCA_963580455.1. NCBI lineage: Eukaryota > Viridiplantae > Streptophyta > Magnoliopsida > Celastrales > Celastraceae > Euonymus > Euonymus europaeus. Next base: position 5,128,674 of record OY756957.1, on the reverse strand, counting down.
TCTTGACAACTTTTGTCATTTTAGAAATGTCCTGTCAAAAATTGATTGTTTTTGTAAGATCAAAAGATATGGGGGTTAACAATAAAGAAGTATGGACCTCAAAGATGGATGATTGCCTAATTGATGCACTCTTCCTCCAAGTGGACAAGGGAAATAAGATACAAGGGACCTTTACTACCTATGCATACAATCATGTTGTGGGTGAATTGTCTGAGAAGCTTGGCAGAGAAATAAGCAAATCAAAAGTAATGTAAAAAATCCTTGAAAACAATAAGAAGAACTTTAATGGCTGCTATGACATTTTCAAAGGTGTGATGAGTGGTTTTTAATGGAATCCATTGACAAGTATGTGGGGTGCTGAACCTGAAGTATGAAGTGCATTGATTGAGGTTCATTCTTTATTACTTCATCTAGCTTTCTTTTTATTGTATTACAGAGTTTTACATATAAACTTTGTTTTTTTTTATGATGTAGACAAAATCTTTGGCTAAAGAAATGAATGACAACGCTTCTAAAGAATTATCATGAAATGTTTGGTGCTTTTGGGTATAGCTAGAGCTAGTGATGTGAGTTCTAGTACAATAAAAGAAAAATCACATCAATGGTCTTCAGAAGGCGAACAAGAAAATGAGTTATTTGGTGGGAATGCATGTATCAGTAGTGTAGATGAAATTGACAATTTGGTGATGGATGATTGTCCTATCTTACAAAACCTTCAAAGTGAAGCAACTTCCCAAGCACCCAAGTCAAGAGATTCCAAAAGAAAGAAGACTTCATCATCTTTGGATGACTCAATTATAATACAAGAAACAGATGCAAACTTGGTGGGGGCAATTCATGCTGAAAATGACATTATGAAAGCTAAATTTGGATGGGCAAAGACAACTAAAAAATGTAAGTATACACTAATGATATTAATTATATTGCTTGGCCTTGTATTGCTCATTTGTTTGAATATTTTAAGAATTGAAGAGCTAAATTTTTAGACTTAAGAGTAGTCTAATTTAATTTTGGTGTAAACAGTATACGATAAGTCTATCATTAATTATATATGCATGCAGGGGTGTGTTAAAATTAGATATGTCATTAACAATTAACAAATGGTTGGTTTAAGTGCTACAGTGTTTGTTTTACTCAAGCAGTATTTCGAGTTCGAGTCTTGTGAATGGGAAAAATCATTATTGGGAAAGCTTTAGCTCCTTAGTAGGACGCTCCGGACTCGGTGCAGGTTTAGTCGCAATGGAATTAATTACGGATACTGAATGGTCTAGACCGAAATAAATTGGATTGCGTCATTAATTAGAAGAAGAAATTAATTAGGTCGGCCCTGGACTCAGTTTGATCCCTGGATTTTAATAGAATCTCGTTTTTCACAATCATGAACAGCCCCTAAAATTTTGAAAGTATTCAAATTTTGTTTCTTTTAATAAAATTTGGTTGGGTGTGATATTAAACTTTGATTGGATATATTATAATGTTTTTTTAACTCCAAATAGTGCTCAGACACATTGTGAAAAATAAAATAATTTTTTTAATAAAACAAAAAATCTCAAATATTTTCTCTCTTAAATCACCTCAAAAATTACATTAATTTTTTATTTCGAATTTCAGCCTTGTTATTTTTTAATGAAATATCCAAATTGCGCTTATTTAATTATTTTCCTTTGCCCTTCTATTTTTCCAAAAGGAGTGGGAATATTGAATTGAAATTCGGTGGACTCACCAATAAGTTTTTTTCATAAAAATATGTATTATGTTAACTATCTTCAACTTTTCAATGTTTCAATATATTTTTCAAATAATTATGAAAAAAATTACCTTTATTCTAATAAATCTTTATAAGTATGACATATGCTGATATCATCAGATTCTCTTTTTTAAAATGAAAAATTAAAACATTTTTATCTTTCAAAATATAAGTCGTATTTTTTAAAAATAAATAGATTCAGAATCAACACGAAAAACTTTTTCAAATAACACTCATGATTGATATATTTAAATTTTTGTGGCTTGTTAAGTTTTTCTATTGGAAGTTCAAGCTTCGTTTTAGCGGTTACGACGACAAAAATGATGGTCGAACTGATAAGGTTGTGTGCGTGAGAGATGAAGAGAGTGTGTGTATGAGAGAAAGATAGAGTAAACTTGTCATTAAATAGTTAAAACATTAAATTTCTCTTTATTGGATCAAAATTCAATATTAGATTACAAACATTTTTAAAAGACTAAATCGAATTAAAAGTTCCTACTCATAAAAAAAAAATCATGAAGTTTTTGTTGTCATTCACAAAAGAGGGGAAAGGTGTAACATTTCGAAAAAGAGTGAAAGGGCGATGACTGTATTTCACTTTTCATAACCAAATGCAAATGGTAAAGTCGAGTCAATTCCTCTACCACCACTTCTTCAAAGAATTTCCCGGCTTTCCCCTCTAGAGGCTTCGTCAGGTTTCCATTCGCTGTTCATTGTGTTTTTTCTTTCAAATTCAGTCCTAGAAGGTTATTTTTTGTGAGTTAGCTTTGATACTTCATTTGTTTTGTTGCTCGAAATCTCCGAAAATGGTCTAAAAATTAATATCTCACCTTATTACGGTCATGGTGCTGCCGCCGTCGGTCTGTTAAAGCCTTCTCGGTCTAGTTTTGCGCTACTTATGTCAATTTTTTCTCCTTCTGGGAAATTGATATGGAGATGCGTCGATGCTTTGACTTGGTTTACAATTCTGTGAAAATTGTGAAAAATATTGACGTGGTTTATCTGATATAGAGATGTATTGAATGTTTGATTTGATACAAGTCTCTGAAACATGTGAAAAAATCTTGACATGATTGTTGCCGTATGAATCTTCTGGTTTTTATGGTTTTGAATTAATCATTGCCTCATTAGTGGTTGATCTGTTTTCTTGCTCTTTTGTTCTGCTGGCGCTTTTAGATTGTTTATTGGCCCTCTCTGTCTTGTTTATTCTCATAATTGGTGGATTAAGTATAATTACTCCACTAATCTACGTCCATATGAACAAGATAAAAATCTATTTGTTTTGTTTCCCAGTAACACCCCTAATCGCTAAATTGCTATTTTAGTAAAGAACTCGCAATGACGCTTTTTTTGATTTATTTTTCGGGTGCTAATTTTTTACATCGATGCACCATCTCTTGCAACTCTATTGCATCATGTCACGATCTGTACACAGGCAGTGCATTGGATTTTTTCTTAAGAAAAGGGATGAGAATGGCCTTGAACCAATTGTGTACGCAGGTTTCAGGTGAATTTACCGTTATTTTTCTCATTCTAATAAATCTATACCAATGTAGTGTAAAACTTAAAAGGTTGCCCGAGAGCATGAAGAGTACTGGGAGCATCTTGACAGGATGTTCCCTACTAATTGGCTTCATGGTTCTGCGATGAAAGTTTCCTCACTTAAAATCCATTAATGTAAATATAATTTAGGTGGTATTTGCGTGGTAGTAGGATGAGCTAGAAAGTAGAAAATCAAATGCACATTTTCTCTTTTTTCATAAATTAAACAAATCACTCAATTTCTTAATTTTTTATCCTATTTGTTATGGAAAAGATACATGTATGGACTGGGGAGGTAGGTGAACAGGCTTTTGCCGATAGGGCTACTAGAGTTTTAAAAGGTAGAGACCCTAAATGGCAAAATTTAATCAGTTTCTCATTGTATGATCTCCTAGATGGAAAGAATATCAGCAGCAGGTGCTTCTAGCAGCCGAATGCTGGCAAGATTGCATAACGAAGAAGAAGAAGATGAAGAAGAAGAAGAAGAAGAATGGTCCAACGCCGAAGGAAGTGAAAGTGAAAGCGAAAACAAAAGCAAATGTGGTGAAGAACCTGAATTGCCGAACGCTAGTCACCAAAGCAACTCTGATGGTTCCATGACTGTTTCCTTAACCAATCCTAACGTGCTTGATTGTGATATCTGCTATGAACCCTTGAGTGCTCCTGTGTTTCAGGTCTCTATTTCGCTACTTGTTCACTTTTCTTAATTTTAACAAGTACGTTTTTCTTTGATTCTTGTTTAGTTTCATTGACAAACTTTAATCTTGTTTTTCTTCAGAAAAAACATGTATACATGCCGATTGATTTTAATCTTGTTTTGTTTCTATGATTTCAACCTTGCTTTTTCCCCCCTTCTGAAAACATGTGTATTTGGCAATTAATTTTAAGTTTGCAAGAATGAATTTTAGAATTTTAAGTTTGCTTCTGTGATTGGAAGCTGTCTTATTTGATCTTCTGGCCGGTACTGTCATTTGAAGTTATTGCATCTTTTTGCTAGACTTTATTTATTTTTATTTTTTTATGGGAAGGTAATTTGTTTGTGGCTTCCCTTTGTGGGCCTCATGGAGTTGGGGTTTTTATGGCATGTGGTTTTTAAGGTTCTGTAGCCTCTCTATTGTCCTCTGGCATGAGGAGGTCTGTTTCAGTTTGTAAGTTTAGGGGATGCAGTTTCCTTGGGTTGGCTGGTGCTTTGATTCTGTTGTTTTGGGTTTCATTTTCTGTGCAGTTTGCGTACTATGGCCCTGTTTAGGTGCCTTCTGTGCCTCTTTGGTTTTGGTAGGTTGTTGCCCTGGGCCTGTTGGGCTTTGGTCTTTGTTGTAATTTTTTTGTGTCTTCTAATTTTAATAGATTGATCACATTTATCAAAAGAATTAGTATCATCGATCCGGTTCTGTATATGATTTCAATGTCTTCTTAGATATTAGGGTTTCAATAGTTGACTTTTTAATTTAAAATTTGTCCCTTTGAGTTCTATTTCTTTTAATTCAGATTTTTGCTAATATATACTTCTGTTTCTTGATTCTAGCAAATTTATTTTTATACTTCTGTTTTGTTTCGCTTTGGTGATTTTTATTCTTGCTTTGTTTTTCTTCAGAACGCATGTGTATATGCCAACTGTGCTAGAAATCCAAGCCCACACTGGGCCACAACACATTTGTTATGTGAGAGATGTAAGACTTTTGCTTATATACCACTTGGTTGGGTTATGCCGATCCGATGTGGGATATGAAGCTTGACAAACTGATTTTAAGTTAACTAAGATCACTATGATGTTCAATGTAGTTCTATGATTTCAATCTCCCTTTAACCGGGGCTTCACAAGTTGACCGACTTCTGTGCTTTCTATCTTTCTTTGAATTAGGGCCTTGAGATCGAAAGTTTTTTATCTGAAAATTCAGTGGTCCAAGATTTTGTATATTTAAAATTTCGCTCCTTACTCAGTCTTTTTCCCTAAATTATGTCTTAATAATTAATATATATGTTTTGATCGATACTGCAGTGTAGGAATGGGCATATAGCTTGTGACCAGTGTTGCAAGAAACTTAAAAACAAATGCCCCTCATGCACATTGCCTATCGGTCCTCTCCGTTGCCGGGCAGTCGAAAAGATTCTGGAGTCGATCAGAGTATCATGTCCAAACACTTCCTATGGATGCAATGAAACATCAATGTTGTATAGCCAGAAACAACCCCACGAGACTAAATGCATCTACTCCCCATGTTCATGCCCCTTTGCCAACTGCGACTACCAGACTTCAGTGAAGCGGTTATCTCTACACTTCAGCACGGAACATGCAGGTTACTTGAGGCATTCGTTCAAGTACAACTCCACATTCTCAATCAAATTAGGTTGGAATGTCGAATTCATTGTCCTTGAAGAAGAGAAAGAAGGTGATCTATTTGTCATCACAAATTACATGAATGATTTAGTCGGGAGTGCAGTTGTTGTTAGTCGCGTTATCGGGATAACGGAGGTGCAACGACATCCTTATGATCTCGCTGCAAGTATACATGAACCTTTAGGATATATGAGCACTCTCAAAATTAGGTCTTTCACAAGAAGACATGTACCATGTAGTAGTTGTAAATCTCTTCCTGCAGGGACATTCCTTGTGATCCCCAGAGATTCCTTTGGAAGTAAGTTTCTCAGGCGGCAGGTCGAACTGGATCTATGCATATACAAATACATCCAGCTTATCTGAAGAATGTATTATATGTATATATGATCGATCTGGTAATTATGGAAGGATATGTATGCATGGTTTTTCATTTATTATGTACTTTTTTACTGCTGCTTCATCATGTATCTATAATCTCAAATGCTCTATTGTGTGAATTTTTTATTTTCTCATGAATGTAAACTTATTCGTGTTCCATACGTTTTTTTATCAAGTTTATTTTGTTTTCTTAATTTAATCAACTTTAAATCTCTTTGAACTATTAAATATTAATCATGATTTTTTTTACAATATATTTTCTATCAAATTAATTTAAGGCTAAATAAAAAATGGGTACTTACTATTGTTTGCCATCAAACAATTTTTTTAGTCCGTGTATGTAGTTTTCTTTTAAAAAATAAATTGATCTAGGTCTCCAATTACTTAATTTTACATTGATATCTAAAATTTTGACACTTAGAAATCCTCAATCTGGTTCAATTTAAATCATGAGTCTATAAAAACTAATCAAAACAATGCCAAAAAAACTACAATTAGGGGTGGCAAAAAATCAGGTCCTAATTGATCCGGTTGGACAATATAAGATGTCTACAAGATATTTGTATGTCTGAATCCAAATTGATTTAGATTTTTGAACATATTTAATTAATCATATCTGAATTGGTTTAATTTTAGACTAGTAGATTGGATAATAATCCTATCCGATTAGGGTATAGACAACTAAATCGAATAATTTTTTTTGGTTTTGAACCCCAAACTCAGTTTTAAAACAAATAAAATTTGTGTAGCTGATTTTGGATTTTATACATAAAACTTATATTAAGTCAAACAAATTGATCATCCGAGTTGGACATAATTTTATCACTCCTAACTAGGAAAAAGTTATGTATTAACTCCTGAACTTTCATGAAAGGATCAAAATGCACTCTATACTTTATTTTGGATCAAATTGCTCCTCAACTTCTATTAAGGTATATTGTTAGCTCTTTCTCTCAAATACCGTCTATTTTGGATCAAATTGTCTCCTAAGTGGTGATGTGAACCACTTAAAGTTCGGAAATGAGACGGAAGGGCTAACAATATGCTTTCTTGAAAGTTCAAAGGGAAATTTGATCCAAAATAAAGTGCAGGGTGCAATTTGATCATCTCATAAAATTTGAGGGGCTAATTCATAACTTTCTCTAACTATAATGTCAGGATAGACTTGATCAAGAGAGATGATAAGGAAGAGAGAAAGGAAGGACAATTTTGATATTTCATATTTTTCAAAAGGTTTAAAGGGTACAAAACCCCTAAACTATGCTCTAATTGAAAAAAATCTCTTCAAACTATGAGAAAGTGTATATAGCTCCTCAGAAGTTATTGACTATATGAGATGACGGTCAACCTACCTAAGCGGTTCATGTTTAAACCATAAATGTGATTGAGTTGCTTGATTAATAATATTTAATTAAAAATTAATTAAAATTAACTAATCATACACTAAAAAATAAAACTTTCCTCTACTTTGTCCTTTATCTGCTAGGGTTTCTTCATGTTTCTTCCATCAAATATGAAAACGGAGGGATTTGAAATTTTCGTCCATCTTTATGTGTGATTCACATCATAACAACTACATTTTTAATCAAGTTTGAAGTATTGACAATGTTAGGTATGCCATTTTCATCCTATTCCACATATTCATCCTTCCAAACCACCACCAAGCAATCTATCACTAGGTTCACCTATGCTGATTCATCCACCACCAGACAGTCCACCTCAACAGATTCATCATGTCAGATCACCACCAAGTTCATCTCCACAGATTCATTGTTATTGTCATTGCTTAAACACCCCTATAGATTTATGTAATAGCATTTGTCCCACTTTATGTAATAACTTAATTACGTTTAGGCAAGTTGACTTTCATCTCAAACGATGAACGAACATCTGGAGGCTATATACACTTTTTCACACTTTAATGGAATTTTTTAAATTATGCCATATTTTAGGAGGTTGTATACTTTACCCTTTCCAAAAACAAAAGAAGGGGAATATTTACGTTGAATTGAAGTTTTAGGGTGGTTGGTGTCATTCATAAAATCAGAGAGGAGAGGTCGAATTTCGAAAAATTTGAGGGGTGATAAGTGTATTTTCACTGAAGAACAAAACCCTTGTCGAGTTTTCATTACCAAAAAGAAAGGTCGAGTCCATTCCGCTGCTGCAACTGGCCTCCTCTACCACCGCTTCTTCAAGACTTTCACGGCTTTCCCCTCAAGAGGCTTCGTCAGGTTTCCATTTGCTGTTCGTTGTGTTTTTGTTAAGCAAATTCAGTCCTAGAAGGTTGATTTTTTGTGATTTGTTTTGTTGCTCGAAATCTCCGAAAATGGTCTAAAACATTAATATCTCGCCTTATTACAGTCATGGAGCTGCCGTCGTCGGTCTATTAAACCCTTCTCCGTCTAGTTTTGAGCTACTCGTGTCAATTTTTTCTCATTATGGGAAACTGATATGGAGATGCATCAAAACTTTAATTTGGTTTACGAATCTGTGAAAATTGTGAAACATCTTGACTTGTTTATCTGGGAAAATGGATATGGGATGTGTTGAATGTTTTATTTGATTTACGTCTCTGAAACATGTGAACGCATTTTGACGTGATTGTTTCCGTATGAATCTTCTGGTTCTTAGGGTTTTCATATTAATCGTTGCTTCATTAGTTGTCTTGCCCTCTTATTCTTCTGGCTCGTTTAGGTTGTTTATTGTCACTCTCCGTCTTGTTTATTCTCTGTGATTGGTGCTTTAAGTAGGATTACCTTACTTCTATAGTTCTATGTGAATAAGGTGAAAATTATTTGTTTTGTTTCCCTGTAACACCTCTAATCGCTATCTTGCTAATCTAGTAATGAACTCGAAATAATGGATTTTGTTGATTTATTTTCGGGATGCTAATTTTTACATCTGTGCACCATCTCTTGCAACTCTAGTGTAGCTATTGCATCACGTCACGCTCTGTACGCAGGCGAGAAAAGGGATGAAAATGGCCTTGAACCAATTGTGTATGCAGGTTTCAACTTTCAAGCAAATTGATCGTTATTTTTGTCATTCTCATAAATCTATACCAATGTAGTATAGAAATTAATAGGTTTCCTGTTGCCTAGAGCATGAAGAGTACTGTGAGCCTATTGACAGGATGTTCCCTACTAATTGGCTTCATTGTTCTGCGATGAAAGTTTCCTCACTTAAGGCTGGAGTTTTAGTTGGAATGTTTTCACTAGGCGTTTCCTTAGCAATCAATGAAAGAAAAACACATGGTTCTCAAAATTCGTCTCATAATATTTTGAACTTTCTGACAATTACATTTGTAGCCTCTCTCTTGCTCTCCACGAACAGGATTTTGACACTTCTCTCAGCTTAGATCCATGAAAAGAGATTTGATCCACATTAGATGTTGAGAAATTGGTGTTGTTTTGATTGGCATTTGTCTTCTTCTCCAACTGTTAGGGTGGGTTAATGGAGGTGAGGTGTTGTATTTAATTCTTGTGACCTCAGTAAACCATTCATTTAAGGTATTTCAATTCAGTTGGTGAGTTTTGTTAATGGTCATAATTATGAAATAATACTCTTTGGAATTGAGGTTTGATGATGTTTATGCATTGAAATAACAAACCATGGACAATAGCTATTCGCTATGTGAGTAGTCTATTGGCAATATTATTTATTTGTTGGGGCGGAAAGATAAGTGTGAATTTTATTTTTCTTTTTCCTTGGCGGTAGTCTATAGGCTATATTATTTATTTCTAATATCTACTACAACCAAAATGTTAGTTTAGCTTGGTGGTGCTAATTGAATTGGTTTTTAGGGTGCCATATTGGCCTCATGCCTCATTTTATCGAATGATAGTCTTATTTAGGTTGCATTTATGTCGAGGGACTTTTATGGAGTGATTTGATTGCTTGGTTTTTCTGTTGTTGTTTAATTAAACTTAATTCTTCCTCATCATCCAAGTTGATTATTCCTACTTTTGATTTTTTGATTATTGCAATATTCTCTATCAGTTGTGATACCAAGCAGAGGGCAAGATGCAAATGCAAGTTGTGCCAAGAGACAGTCAAAATGCTTTATCTATGTCTGGTCCAAGGCCAATGGAATGGTCTACTGTTCCATATAGTGGGTCCCAAGCACCTGGAGCAAATGGAAAGCTGCGGACATCAAGTTTGGAATCGCCAATAATGTTGTTGACTGGTCATCAGAGTGCTATATACACAATGAAGTTCAATCCTGCTGGGACTGTTATTGCATCTGGGTCTCATGACAGAGAAATTTTCCTATGGTATGTGCACGGGGAATGCAAAAATTTCATGGTTCTAAAGGGGCACAAGAATGCAATATTGGATCTTCACTGGACTACTGATGGATCACAGATAGTATCAGCCAGCCCTGATAAAACCGTGAGGGCATGGGATGTTGAGACGGGGAAACAAATCAAAAAGATGGCAGAGCACTCCTCCTTTGTGAACTCATGCTGTCCTTCCCGGAGAGGGCCTCCTCTCATTGTCAGTGGGTCTGATGATGGAACAGCAAAACTGTGGGATATGCGTCAGAGGGGCGCCATTCAAACATTCCCAGATAAATACCAAATCACTGCTGTCAGCTTTTCTGATGCGTCGGATAAGATTTATACAGGTGGCATAGACAATGATATTAAGGTATGGGACTTGCGCAAGGGTGAGGTTATTATGACACTTCAAGGCCATCAGGATATGATTACAGGTATGTCATTGAGTCCGGATGGATCCTATCTACTGACAAATGGCATGGACAGCAAGCTCTGCATCTGGGATATGCGCCCGTATGCGCCACAGAATCGCTGTGTCAAGGTGTTTGAAGGGCACCAACACAACTTTGAGAAGAACTTGTTGAAATGTAGCTGGTCACCAGATGGAAGCAAGGTCACTGCTGGCAGTTCAGATCGGATGGTTTACGTATGGGATACAACTTCTCGCCGCATCTTGTACAAGCTTCCTGGCCACACTGGATCCGTGAATGAGTCTGTTTTCCATCCCACTGACCCTATTGTTGGATCTTGTAGCAGTGATAAACAGATATATCTTGGGGAGATCTGAAATCTTTATTTTTTTCATCTGTAATGCTTTCTGAATCAGTTTAGGGACCGCAATGAGATATCTGTATTTTGCTGAAACTAGTCATGAAATTTTTGCAAATCTGTTGTTAATCCTTCTTAGTCATGTGATCTGATTGTAGGGATTATTATACTCACTTGTTAATATCCCTTTTCTTTCTTTATGCGTTTGTGGCAATGTCTGGATATATTTGTGGGACAAGAAATGGTATTGCTGTGGTATTCTTGTAGGCCCCTGATATGAACTTTTTTTCTTCTCTTGATGAGCAAAACCACTTTTGAAGGTGCATCTGGTTGCAGCGTACTGGTCTGAAATGAAAAAACTAGCCGTTGTACTACTTTTGTCTTTTTCTCTTCAAACGGTCATCTAGCAGTAGATCTCTCGCTAAATGCCCGTTAACCCACTTATCTATATATTCTTCTCTTACTAAGGTTTCTTATAACAAAGTTCTCTGACTAGATTTCCTCCAAAACAGAAGTTTCATTACAAGATATCTTCTTGATCAATTCCTCTGAATGGGTTTATCAATCAACATGAACCCATCTCCTCCTGAGTCTCAATCTCTGTACCTAACCCACAAGATCTTCCTTTTCTGCAACTACATCCTCATGGGTGCATCTTCTAGCTGCATCTTCCTCACTCTCTCGCTCCGTTTAGTTCCTTCCATCTTTGGATTCTTCTTTATTCTCCTTCACATAATCACAATCTCCGTCGCCATTTGCTGGTGCACGGCGGCCACATATGGATCCAACAAATGGTATTCTGCTAATATGGCGACCACAGTCCTAACAGCCATATTTCAAGGCTCAGTGTCCGCAATGATCTTCATGGAAACCAGTAATTTCTTGGGATTTCTGAAGTCTTATGTGAGGGAAGAGGATGGTAGTGTGATATTGAGAATGGCTGGTGGGTTGTGCGTGTTGATTTTCTGCTTGGAATGGGTGGTCTTAACACTTTCATTTGTGTTGAGATACAATGCCTTTGTGGAAGGAAACTTGGGATCTAATGGTTCTGTGGATGCAAGAAGCAAGCCTCTTTTTAATGTTTAGATTTGCATTTTTTTTTCCTCTACATGTGGGTTTGCTTGTATGAGACCAGACAATTCTTTCATTCAACAATGTGAGAAATGATTTCTTCTATTTTTTCCAAATGCTGCCATCGATAATTTTTCTTTCCCCTTCTATCATTTCCATTTTTGGACTTTTGCAGCTTGGGTTATGCTAAGTTGCTAAAACAACTTCCTTTTTTAACACCATGTAAGTATATTCTTTGAAAAGAATAACTTGTTGGGAGTTCAAAACGAATACTTCTAGTTTAATTGATGAAAGAATCGTATATAATTCAAACTTGACTTGGAACCCTAGACCCTTTTAAAAAAGAAGAAGTTAAAGAGTGCAAAATCTTTCCTGAGTAAATAGAATTATCGTCTCTAATAAATTTTGGGAAAATCAGATTTTTCCAATTAAGATAAAAAAAAATGTAAAGAACTAAAGACCATATCTTTTCAAGATTGTACTGGGCGGGGCCGAGACAGAAACCCAAAAGAGTCCGGAATCCCAGAGAGAGACCGAGACAAGAATGGCTTCTCTGACGTTGAATCCGTTGGCAACTCTCTGCAAGTTCAGCAAACCATCAGAGCTCTCCTCTGCTGCGACTGCTGGGTCCCTTAGACGACTGTCTTGGGCGGGGCCCGTTGCATCATCTCCAAGATTGAATTTGAAGGGCAACTCGAATAAATTCTCTGCTTCCGCTGTTGTTGTGTGCAAGGCAGTTTCTGTCAAGGACCCACAGACTGAGACGGAAGGCCTCAACATTGCTGAGGATGTTACTCAGGTGAATTTCTGAAATGAATAGGGTTTATTTCTTGGAAATTGAGTTTCAAATGGGAGAGCTATGAATCTTTTTGCTGTTTAAGTGGGTCTTCAAATAGATGGAACTGGGTTTCGGTTTTTTTTTTTTTTTGCTTTAATTGGTTTTAATTGTCTGGTGAGTCGGTTTTACTTGTACAAAATACAATATTTTCTTTTGAGTCTTGGGTCTGGATTTGGAGATTTTGAATGTGTGGGTGATACTTCAGCATTCCTTTCTGCTTGATTCATGAATTACATGTTGGAATTGTGAAGTTTCTAAGTCTTAATTATGAAAAATACTAAGCATGTTTTGAGTTATTTTTCCATTTCGTTTAGTATCATTAAAAATGCTCTTAAAAGTAGCTCAAACATACTGAAGTGAAGTACCTCTGTGATGGTTTGCCTTATTTACGTTGTGGTGAGCATTTTAAATGAGACACTTTTGCATAATTTTTACAGCAAGGCTATCGTCCCTGGGAAGTTTTCACAATAACTTTGTATTAGTAAGCAATATCTATGAAAATGTTTGATTCAGTCTCCATAGTCTGTTCCAGGAAAAATCCTTCTATTCCTCTCTGGAAATCTAAGCAGACAATTGATCATTGGAATGTTTTGGCCTCATCTCCCTTTTGCCTTGTCTTTTGCATAGTAGTCACCAAATAATGAACTCTGAACCCTGGCTATTGCTCATCACTCTTTACTTAAGCCTATAGAGTTCAAGATTGTGGTCAATATTCTTCTTGTCCAGCTGCGGTGGAGGAAGTTATAGATTCTTCTTCTTTCTTGCAAAGAACGCATCTGTTGGTGAGACTCATTCCTCTCTTATGCTTATTGTCCGTGGTGGAGATTATGCCCCAAATAGCTTCCTAGAAAAGCAAAGAAACTTTGGTGGAAATTCTGGTTGTTACTTCAGCATTTCTTTCTTTTGATTCTTGAATTATCTGTTGGAATATTTTAAGTCTTAATTTTTTTGTACTCTTTGGATGCCTAGTGTCAGTAACAACGTTACTAATTTACTATATCTATGGGGTTGAGTATTTTTTGGTCCCATTTCTTTCTTATTGAACAATCCATGCGAGAAGCAAATTGGGTTGGATTTTTTATGTGGGAATTGTCTTTTTTTTCACTATTAACACCATATGAGGATTTTACTTTGGTGCGTTGTTAGAGTTCATCTTGGAATTATGCAACTATAATGTATGCTTCTGGCCACCTTTCCAGTTTGATTTTGAATCATTAAAAATCTACAGAAATGGGCCCAAAGCTGCAGTATTCACTCTCATTTTAGTATTTCTATGGCTGTTAATGGCATGTCTGTTTGTGTGTATGTGCATATCTCTGTGTATTATACTTTGTTATTTTGGTATGGGACATGTGGAGAAAGACTGTAATGTCGAGGAAGAGGTTGTTAAGGATCTTAGATCCCTATAATGTTTTTTTTCTCCTGGCACATGTTTGCCTTAGTGGACATCGTGCCTATCAAGAAAGAATTTTTAGTTGTCTTATTGGGTAATATCTTATGATGTTTGCTATTGTGATACAGCTAATTGGGAAAACACCAATGGTGTACCTCAATAATATTGTCAAGGGTTGTTCTGCAAACGTCGCTGCCAAGCTTGAGATTATGGAACCTTGCAGCAGTGTGAAGGACAGGTGAGGAAGAAAACATTTCTAGTCTAGGTGCTTAAAACTCTTATCAGAAGCTTGTACTAACTCGTATCAGAATCCTGTACTATGTATGATTGAGAGGTAATTATGGAACCATTAAAATTGCCTATATGAGTTTCTTGTACTTGGAAACGAGGCTATTATATGATTTTGTATGCTTTATTCGGCTTTCTATGATTTAATAATTGAGCTTGTGTAAAGTTTGGCCTATCCAAAATTCACTTGAGTAATTGTTTGCATTGGGACCAAAAGTCTGCATAGTTTAGCCGTTTAAAAGGTGCCTCAAGTGCTAAGGAGATGTGCCATGTGCCATGTTTATAAACCACATGGTTTGTTTCTATCAAGCCAATATTAGACATTTCTATTATTATGCTCCCCTCACTTATGGGCTTGAGCAATTCAAAGCCCATCAAGTGGACTATACGGGTTAGGGTACTCTCACTTGTGGGTTGGCTCATACAATGGACGTCCAAAAGGCCCTATCAAGTGACCCATACAGAATTGAGGTACCCCTTGCCTGTAGGCTGGCCCATTGATAAGGACATCTGAAAGGCTCGATAGGTGACCCAAACTCGTAGAGGTTAGACAAATAGAATCGAATCTAACTCCGATAACGTGTAAAGTTTGGCCCATCCAAAATTCACTTGAAGAATTGCTCACTTTTGGCTCAAAGGACCACATGGTTTTGCCCTATAAGAAAAAGCATCTCAAGTGTTAAGCAGATGAGCCATGTTTATAAATCACATGATTGCTTCTATCAAACTGAGATGTGGGACATTTGTATTCTAACTTCCTGAATGAGCTTAATTTACTCATTTGAGAAAATCCAAGTTAGCATTTGGTATTGATTAGAATAGATGGCTAATTACTTCTTTCTTAAGAAGAGATGGCTCATTACTCCGATAACGTGTAAGAAAGTCTAACCTCTTTTCGTGTTGAGGATATGGCCAGTGTTGTATTTGGTGTCATGTTTTTTATGTACAAAACTTAAATGGTCATATTATATATCCTCATTTGTATTTCTGAATATCCGGTTTCAGGATAGGTTACAGCATGATAGCTGATGCTGAGAAAAAAGGAGTTATTACACCTGGAAAGGTAAGATTTTATTGATACATGCAGAACTCTTACTCGCATGAATATTTACACAGTGGAGTGTGTTTTTCCGCTCATTGACTTCTGTTTCATCATCATTTTGAAATCCTATTGAAAGGCTGGATTGCATATATGCTACTGCCTTTAGCATGTGTTTGACAAATTGAATGGGCCTGGAGTTAGAATTGTATTATCTGATTGCTCAATCTAGAAACCGCAGGATGAAAATTCTGGTCTTTTCTCTTTATTGTCAGAGATGACATGCTATCCATGATTTTAAATCTTTCTTAGTTTCTGTTGTTAAAAAGCAGGCAAAGCTGTTTAGTTTGTTAGATTGTTGATTAATTTGAAACACTCATTTCCTTGTTTTAGAGTATATTGGTGGAACCAACTAGTGGAAACACAGGCATTGGCCTTGCATTTATAGCTGCTTCAAAAGGATATAAGCTAATATTGACAATGCCTGCATCAATGAGTATGGAAAGACGGGTTCTTCTAAAAGCATTTGGGGCTGAGCTAGTTTTGACTGATTCAGCAAAGGGCATGAAGGGAGCAGTTCAGAAAGCTGAAGAGATTTTGAAAAGCACTCCGAATGCCTACATGCTTCAACAATTTGATAACCCTGCGAATCCTAAGGTTTGAGATAATGAGTCTGCATGATACCTTTGTCTTTTGGGTTATTTTCTTACATGCTTCAACAATTTGATAACCCTGCGAATCCTAAGGTTTGAGATAACGAGTCTGCATGATACCTTTGTCTTTTGGGTTATTTTCTTGTGATATAGTCCTATGTTAAATTTTTATTTCCATTGTTGCTTTCCTGCATCAGTTTGGGTTTGAAATAGTGATTTATTGGGGTACCGCATCATTCCAATATGACTGCTAAATCGTGGTTCACATCTACTGAATTGAAGTACCTCTGCAATTATTTGTCTCATTCACTTTGTGCTAAATAATTTAAAAGAAAACCCTTTCATCTTCTCCTTATATTCTAGTAAAAGCGTCTTTGATCAAGATTAAAAAAAAGCACATGCCTCCAAAACAAAAGATGAAGATTTTTAGAGAGGTTGTTTGAGAGACAGGAGGATAGGGTTGCTAGGAATGCACTTGTCCTGCCCGAGAAAAAGAAGGCAATGGCACAATCATGACGGCCAAGAAGTAAGGCAATGTAAATGCTTGAAATTACAGACTTGCTGAATGATCTCGGGTATGATGGTTGTGTGTTCAATGATTGGACATAGAATTCTGCCACACTGGTGTTGAGGCATCTTATACTGTATTTTGCTGCCAAGTGACATGGTGTTTATTTGCTAAAGAATTATTAAAGGCTTTGTATTTTCAGCCTTTTTTCAGAGTAAATGATAAAACTAATTTTTTTGGTTGTGAAGTATATGGACCTTCCAATTACAGCCACTCTTTCAGATAATTTTTTGCATAAACGGTTGAACACTCATGAAATCTGGATGCTTGTTCTTCTGCAGATACACTATGAGACAACTGGACCTGAAATCTGGGAAGATACAAAGGGCAAAGTGGATATTTTCATTGCGGGGATTGGAACAGGGGGAACCATTTCTGGAGTTGGTAGATTCCTGAAGGAGAAGAATCCCAAAATAAAGGTATTACTCTTTCACTGAAATTTCATGATGATGAGTGTCAAGATGCTGCTGCATGTCTGGAATTAGAAAGTGGTGATGCAATATCTTGAGGGAAAACTTAATGAATATCAGTCGCGTCCTTGTTTTTAAAAGGGGCTTCTATTATTTGCCTTGTCATTACTTGATTATTCTCATTAATGTCAGCAATGTGCCAGGTTATTGGTATAGAGCCTCTGGAGAGCAATATACTTTCTGGGGGAAAACCTGGTAAGATGATAAATACATTTTCTATTCATGTTGTGCAGTTTACATACTTCGGATATCTGTAGGAAGTTTTTCTTATTGTTTTTGAAATTCTAATTCAGGTCCTCACAAGATTCAGGGCATTGGAGCTGGTTTTGTGCCAGGGAACCTGGATCAAAACGTGGTTGATGAAGTCGTAGAGGTCTAGCCCTTAGCTTCCTTGTGTCTTGCTTTGCTTTCCTCCAGAGAGTAATCTGGAATCTTCTGACCTAATTAACTTGTCAACTAGTTGGGGCACAAATAAGCCTTATTGCTGTTTTTTTTTTATTATTATTAGCAAGATAGAAGACTCGAACCTGATACGTGATACATTTTCCTAGTTCAAGTCCTAAGAGTAGGCTACCACTAGGCCGAGTGCTCCTTTTAACCTGCATTGTTGTTTGTCTGGGCTGTGTTAGTCTAGATGTTACTTTTGGTTGTTAAAATACTCAATATAATTTTATCTTAAGTTTGCACCGTATTATAGGCAGCTGCTATTTCAAAAGGTACTGATATCTCTCATGCAGCAATATTTCTGCTCGCAACACATTGTTATGTACTTTGAAGACTCTTGAGTGTGTGGTTAAGTTGGGGAGCGTTTCGCCTACCCTTCCCTGTTCTGTTAAGAAAACCCATGCCCGATTTTCACCCCTTAGCATGTAACAGGACA
Organism: Euonymus europaeus; assembly: GCA_963580455.1. NCBI lineage: Eukaryota > Viridiplantae > Streptophyta > Magnoliopsida > Celastrales > Celastraceae > Euonymus > Euonymus europaeus. The sequence continues at coordinate 5,110,421 of OY756957.1, read as the reverse complement.
AACAAGTAGCCACATCCTTTGCTGCTTAAATTATTGCCCCTCCATTCTAGTCCTACGTGCATCATTTAAAACACGCTTTTATTCTTTATATATATATTTATTTATTTATTTATTTATAGTTTCCTTTCCCAGACGGGTCAGGTCATGCAGGGTAACAGGAATCCCAGCCCTATTGTTATCTATAATAGATGAGTCCTTTTGATTCCTTATTGGCTTGATTGTTGGTTATAAACTGCGTGTATTTAGTATGAGTAATTTTGTTGAAATCACGTGTCAATAACGTGCATAGCCTTGCTTGTTAGATAAAGTAGTTTGAAATTGATATTGTATTTGCATGTTGTGTTAAATATACCCTTAGTTCATTTGTTCTTGATATTGCAGATATCCAGTGATGAAGCTGTTGAAACTGCTAAGCAATTAGCACTCCAGGAAGGCTTGTTGGTCGGTGTTGTTAATTTCTTATTAACCTTCTTTAATTGTTTTGAATTTTGACTTCAAAGCAAACTGATTTTCTGTAAGCTTCTTGTGCATTTGCATGCATGCTCAGCTCTAAACTAATTAAGAACATTTGAAGTTGCACCAGAAGGAATAGAACTGGAAGTAAGAAAAACTAATTAGTCAAATACATATTTTTGTGAGTCTGGATTTGTGCTTCTCCTTTTTTTTTCAATTAAATTCAAATACCCTCTCTAGCTGTTTCAAATTTCACCTCTTTTTTATTTTTGCCATTTATTTGGCCTCCTAATTTCTTCAATTACTTAACTTCAGGTTGGCATTTCTTCTGGAGCAGCAGCTGCTGCTGCAATTAAGGTTGGAAAGAGATCAGATAATGCTGGAAAGCTGATAGCCGTAAGTCCTTTTTTAGCTAAAAGTAATATACAGTTTTATTCATTTAGAGTTGAGCAATACCGTAGAATGTTTGGTCAAAGAAATCCAATTTATTGATCAAAATTTCCAAGCTGAAACTATAGAGTTCATTTCATTTGAAGTTGAGCGCTTACTAAGAATGTTTGGTTAGCGAAATCCAATTTATTTTTCCGAAAGTTCTGGTAAAATCTACTTTGTTTTATAAATGTAAATCGTCCTGCTGCTATGAAGTTAGCTGAACGGTTTTTGTTAATATCATTCAGGAAACAAGATGATGACCTCCCAAATTTAAAACAATGTTTTGGAAACTGTTACGGCGCAATTTCTAGGTCATTTTTATTATTTCATCATACTCACAGGATTACATACTTGTATATCCTATATACAAGACTCAACATATAGAATAAGACTAGAATACCCTTAGGTATTCTAACACTCCCCCTCAAGTTGGAGCATAGATATCAATCATGCCCAACTTGTTACAAATATATGCTACCCGATTCCCTGAAAGAGCTTTCGTAAATATATCAGTTATTTGTTCTCCAGTTTTGATATGTTGCACACAAATCAACCCTTTCTGGATTTTCTCACGAACAAAGTGACAATCGACTTCAATATGTTTCGTCCGCTCATGGAACATAGGATTAGAGGCTATATGAATTGCCGCTTGATTATCACACCACAACCGTATAGAAGTCGAGTCCTTTATACCAATCTCTTGGAGCAAGTGATGCACCCACATAAGTTCACACGTAGGTGAGCCATGGCTCTATATTCAGATTCTGCACTTGAGCAAGCTACCACACTTTGCTTCTTACTCTTCCAAGAGATCAAGTTCTCTCCAACAAAGACACAATAACCTGTAGTAGACCGCCGATCCATTGGACAACCCGCCCAATCCGCATCACAAAATCATTTTATTCTACTGTGACCCTTATCTCCAAAAACAACACCACGACCTGGAGCACTCTTGAGATACTTCAGAATGTGAACAACGGCATCCCAATGAGATGTCCTAGGAGATGACATGAACTGACTGACTACACTCACTGGAAAGGCAATATCAGGACGTGTGACAGTGAGATAATTGAGTTTCCCAACCAATCGCCTATACCCTTCAGGATTCAGGAGTAAATCTTCATCCTCATTTGTGAGTTTCACATTCGGTATCATAGGAGCATCACATGGCTTGGCTGTAGTCAAACCTGTCTCTTGAAGTATATCAAGAACATATTTCCTTTGGGACATAAATATACCTTTCTTACTACGATACACCTCAATCCCCAAGAAGTATCGAAGATAGCCAAGATCCTTTGTCTGAAATTTAGTATTCAGAAAGGATTTGAGAGCGGTAATGCCCACACTATCACTCCCAGGAATCACAATATCATCAACATAGACCACTAGAAGAATGCATCCGCGTGCGGAGTTGCGATAGAAAATCGAATGATCATGAGCACTGCGCAACAGGCCAAACTTAAAGACTACCTCGCTGAAACGTCCGAACCAAGCACGAGGGGATTGTTCCAGCCCATACAAGGATTTTTGCAGAAAACACACTTTCATCGACTCCCCCTGAGCAACAAACCCAGGAGGTTGCTCCATGTATACTGCTTCAATCAAATCACCATGAAGAAAAACATTTTTGATATCCAACTGATGCAAAGGCCAATGATAGGTGGCAGCCAAGGAGATAAATAACCGAATGGAAGCAAGTTTAGCAACAGGAGAAAAGGTTTCAGAATAATCAACACCATATGTCTGAGCATAACCTTTAGCAACTAACTGAGCTTTGAGGCGAGCCACAGAACCATCCGGATTAAGTTTAACCGTGAAAACCCATTTGCAATCAATAACACGCTTACCCACCGGAAGGGAAACAAGTCGCCAAGTACGGTTCTCCTCAAGAGCAGCCATTTCATCGAGCATCGCCTGCCGCCACCCAGAATGGGAAAGAGCTTCTGTAACAGACTTAGAAACCAACACAGAGTGGAGAGAGGAAACAAGAGACTGGGAGAGAAGAGATAAATTGGTATAAGAAACAAAAGAGGAAATAGGATAAGTGCATGAACGCTTACCTTTGCGGAGAGCAATTGGGAGTTCAAGACTAGAAGCAGTGGGATCCTGAGACGAAGGAGCAGGTGGAGGTAGAACATCCGTGTCTGGCGTTGATGCTACTGAAGCCGGCACGGGAGGAACCACAGGGGGGAATACAGTATGCCGGGAAAATGTCTGTGTAATGGGAGGGCGAGAAGATTCAGAAGAACTATCTGAAGGAATGGTACTGTAGACAAGAAACTCGTCCTCAGGAGCAAAAACAGAGACAGAAGGATCAGAGACAAATGGCTTAGACTCAAAAAAAGTAACGTCAGCGGAGACCAAGTACCGGCCTAGAGCAGGAGAAAAACAGCGATACCCTTTTTGGTGGCGAGAATACCCTAAGAAAATACATTTCAGAGACCGGGGATCGAGTTTGGACACTTGTGGGCGGACATCCTGCACAAAACATACGCATCCAAAAATACGAGGTGGTATAGAGAATAGAGGACGGGAAGGGAACAGAGTAGAGTAAGGGATACGACCATCAAGAATAGAAGATGGCATGCGATTAATCAAAAAACAAGCAGTAGTAACAGCATCAGCCCAAAAGACTTTGGAAACTTGCATATGAAATAGTAGAGCGCGGGCAACTTCCATTAAATGACGATTTTTTCTTTCAGCCATCCCATTTTGTTGAGGGGTAACAACACAGGAAGATTGGTGAACAATACCATTGTGAACAAGAAAAGAAGAAAGAGAATGAGAAAAATACTCTTTAGCATTGTCACTTTGTAGAATACGAATAGAAGCATTATGTTGTGTTTTAATTTCAGCATAAAAAGCACAAAATCATCAACAAAAGTGACAAAATACCGAAATCCAGATTTAGAAACAATAGGACAGGGACTCCAAATGTCAAAATGAATCAACTCAAAGGGGGACGCAGCCCGTTTATTGACTCGAGAAATATAAGACACACGATGGTGCTTGGCAAATTGACATGCTTCACACTCCAACTTAGACACAGACCGTAAACTAGGACAAAAGGCATTTTAAGACATTTAAATAAGGATGACCAAACTGACAATGCAATTGATAAGAAGATAGACTAGTGGTTGAAGCAATGGACTGTGGCACCCGTGGAGACTCAGCAGCAAGAACATACAGATCATTGGATTGACGGCCTCTACCAATAATCTTCTTCGTCACAAGATCCTGAAAGACACAAGAATCAGGAAAAAAGTGAACAGAACAATTCAAAGCACGAGTAAGTTTACTAACTGACATCAAATTAAGGGGAAAATGAGGTAAGCAAAGAACAGATGACAAGGACAAGGAAGAAGTAGGAGAAGCAGTTCCACTACCAAGAACAGGAACACTAGAACCATCAACGAGTATGACACTAGGAAACACAGAAGATGACTGGAATGAAGAAAGAATACCTGTATTACTTGTCATGTGATCTGTAGCTCCAGAATCAATGACTCAATTGGGTGTAGAGGAAGTGAAACATGCAGTGGAGTTACCTGACTGAACAAGAGTGGCAGCATGAGCAGAATTCTGGGTGGCTTGAAACTGAGCAAAACGAGCATATTCATCAGCAGAAATCACAATATGACCATCAGAATTCACAGCTCTACCAGGAGTAGGTAACAATCCGTCATGAGTTACAACATTAGCTACTCTCGGAGGAGCATTCGGTTTTCCATGCAGCTTCCAACAATTCTTCTTCAAATGACCCTGTTCCCCACAGTGGAAACAGACCCGAGGACTCCCACGTCCTCCTCCGTCAGCACCACGACCACCTCCACGGCCACCTCGGCCACTGCTACCACGACTACCCCGAGTACTACTAGCTGAGGGAATCCAGCCAGCCAAAGTAGAGGTCTCGCCAGTAATAGACCCGCTAGATGGATCGGTACTAGAATCCTTACACACCATTCGTAATCGAGAGAATGCCTCAGCTAGGGAAGGAAGAGCAGTGTCAGTAAGGAGTTGTGACCGTGGCACATCATAGTCAGCATCTAGGCCTGCAAGAAAACATTGAACAATGATCTCTTCCTGTTGTTCCTGCATTTTCTTCACATCAGCAGTAATGGGATACAAAGTCTTCATCTCCTCAAACATTTTCTTGAAAGTAGTATAATAATCAACCAAGGTGCGCCCCTTCTGAGCAGCGCGATATAATCCAGATAACAACTCATGCACATGAGACAAATTTTTCTTGCTGGCATATAAAGAGTCCAAATATTCCCACAGTTCTTTGATAGAATCACAGTGACCAACCATATCATCCACAGATGGCGCCATAGTGTTCTGAATCAAATTATAAAGTTTATCATCATCTTTCAGCCATTGAGCCCTAGCTTTGAGTTCAGTTGGAGGATCATCAATCAAGTGTTTTTCCATATCAATACCGGAGAGATATCTTCGAATAATGCGCCGCCACTGATGGTAATTGGTATCATCCAATTTCCGATCCGTAATACTGGTTGAGGTTGCAACAATTTCAGTAGTGGATTTTCGATCACCCACGTCAGCCATATCTACAACTCTAGAAACCAGCCCCAAAAACAACCAAACTGGTAGCTGGTCACCACCCAAACTGCTACACTCTTGGGCTCACAATTGGAGCTGAACCCAGAATTCAGAAAAGAGAGTAGGCAGCAGAGAAAAACACCAGGCAGACAGACAAAGCAGAGGCAGACAGACAAAGCAGACAGAGCAACTCCAGGCGGTGGATTTTTTTTTTTTTTTTTTTCTGATCACGCAGAATGCAGGGACGCAGGCGAGCAGAATGCAGGGGCGCAGGCGAGCTCACGCGCAAGGCAGGGGACCTGAGCTCGCGACTGACTGGACTTGCGCCGAGAAGCTCGCGCGACCGGACCTGAGCTCGTGCGATCGGACCTGAGCTCGCGCGACGCAGCTCTGATGATCGCGATTCAGGGAAATGTGGAACCAGAGAGATGACAGAGATGCCCAGCCCAGAGATGACCGGACCTGAGCTTCGCTGATGAGCTCGCGCGACCGGAAATTCACCAGTGCTCCGATACCATGTTATGGCGCAATTTCTAGGTCATTTTTATTATTTCATCATACTCACAGGATTACATACTTGTATATCCTATATACAAGACTCAACATATAGAATAAGACTAGAATACCCTTAGGTATTCTAACAGAAACTAATCTAGCAGTTGAATTGTTAAAAAATTGCAAAGTATGTGTTAAATCAACTTAAATATTAGTCTTGGCATGCTTTACATTGTTGAAAAGCAGTTAAAACTTTCCAAATCGGCGAGACTGTCTTCCTGGATCAATTTTAGTGTAATGGTTGGCAGTTCGCATTGATTTTATATTTCTAGAAGTATTAAGATAATTTGCGAAACACGAGAAATGTCTGTTTGCCTTGTCATCTTTCTTTTTAAAAAAAAAAAAACATGCATATATAGGTAGTTATGATCATCTTAATTTATAGGAAAAATACCTAATGCTAGAATTCTCTGCATATATAGACCCAGAATCAGGTTCTGCATATTTAACCGTTGAAATCCTAATCCGAATCAAAAATTTCTTATTTACATGTCTTGATTTTTGCTGGATATGTTAACACTTAACAACAAACAAATCCAAGTGGTTTGATACAGATATTTGGCATAACCTTGTTGGATGATACTCTTTGAAGGCAGAAATGGGTTACTGCTGGCTCATCTATAGTTTTATGACTGGTCTGAATTTTTTACCGACTTAGGCAGGTTTAGCTATTGAGCTTGTGTTGATGTCATAAGCATGTCCTTCCCAAATGACAAAATAGAATCTTGGACCACTGGATTAAAATTTACTGGCGGGTTGTTTAAGCTACGGTTCCTTTTTGCAATCCCCGTTTGAACTTTGAACATTGACCTTGGAATTGAGAATGGTCAATGTCTTGGATCTACTCTGTTAAAATATACAAAAGCAGTTCAAAGTTCAATGAATGAAAATTGTTTACAATATATGATATTCCTTGTTTATTGTACATGTGCTCAGTTTTAAGAAATTTTTGATGTATGATTCAGGTTGTATTTCCAAGCTTTGGTGAAAGATACCTTTCGTCGGTGCTTTTCCAGTCAATCCGAGAAGAATGTGAGAAAATGCAGCCCGAGCCATAAAACCGGTTTTCCTGCCTGTTTTATATACAAATTGGCAATTATGTTATTTCTTTTTCTCATGCAAACATTTTATTATATTTATTACACAATGTTTATACACAGGATCTTGATTTTACAGTTGCTTAGGCACATTATGCCCATCTGGGAAATAAAGAAATCTGTCTTTGAGACATTTATTTGGTTTTGCCTTTTAACACTGTAATTTAAGAGCATTATATGAGCTTTGATTTTTTTTTTGTTTCAGTGCAAAGCAGGTTCAGTTATCTAATATATTTGAAAGTTATGCAGAAAGAGACCATAGAATGTGCTTTCACCAACTACAGGAAGCCCACTATCCAATATTATAATCTCTGTTGCTATATATATGGAAAGTAGAAGCTAACTGGGTCTTATAAAGCAGCAGCCTCCACCATTGAAGAAAAAGGAACGTGACTGAAGAAGATCAAGTACATTACAGATTCCAAAGCGATAGGGTTTTATTATTATAGTAAGAATATCTGAATCACATGCCTAATTCATTATTATTCCTTGCCTTCTGATCAAAGGTCCAATGGAACCCCCTTTTTTTTCATTGGATATATGAAATAATTGTATAACCCTAACCATTTTTAGCTCACATGTCTCTCTCACACACACATATTCATAAATGACTTTTCCGCAACACATGCCCCTAGAGCATAGCCCCTAGAGCAAATGTCGCAGTAATCAGCTTGGGAAGAGTAACTCATTTGATTGAAAGATCCGAGTTCAACAACTACATCTGCTCTGTATAATTTGTGACTAACATTCTATATGCATACTGAAAATGCAGTCAGGTAGAAGTTGGGTTCCCCTCCAACCCAAACTTTTCCACAACACATACCTTCCTCATCTATAGAGAGGTCCCCTTGGTATAAACATTGATTGCTTTAAACATTGGAGTGCTTGATTTAACATTAATCAAAAGTGATCCACGTTAAAGCTGAAAAGTCAGTACTTCACATTCCTGTATGTATATATCGATATATGAAATGGGTAATGAGTGTCAAAACTGTCTATTTCATCTTTTTCAGAATGACAAAACCACTTTTAGCTCAGTGTGTGGATTCCAAGCATGCAAAGCACCAACAGTAGTGTTGCCTTTTTTTAATAAAAAAAGCTAATTTTGATAGAAAGACATTGTACTGGGTTAAAATGATGTGGTGTTAAAAAAACCCTAAACTAGCCAAGCAAACAAAGTTTAGTCACAAAAAGGCATACTTAAGTGTCTGCCACTAAAATATTTCGACTGAAATCATCAATTTAGTGGAAAAGGTAATAAATTTACAGTAGTTTATGCTTTATAGACATAGATGACTCTGTTTATTACCTTATAAAATGTTAAAACAAGTTAGCTTGTAAATCGTAGAAAATAAAAACTATTTTTTTGTCCCAAGGAAATTAATTTCCGATGGTCGTAATTAATTAATTAATTAGTATACATAATATAATTATGGACGATGTTGTCAGATGGCCATAAAAGTCGATATTCATAATATTCAAAATCACATGAGGCAGTCATCATAACCACTCATTTTGACTTCAAATTCAACTTTACAAAATTTAAAAAATTCAAAATCGCATCCCCACTATGAAACTAAAGTGCGTATATCTACAAAACTCCAATGTGAGGGCATGTGATCTCCACTTCCTTTTTATCTGATTAACACACGTATCCTACATTCTATAAAACAAAAGACAATGCATGTATCAAGCATCTCCAAAGGGAGGCATTAAAATCAAGGTTTTAGCACTCCAAATTGTGCAATAGAAATGGGCAAAAATGCATTGCTTCCAAATGGAATTTGCTAAAATGGGGTGTCCAAAGGTTTTTTTTGGCCAAGTTTATTCAAAACTCATATTCTTCAATAATCTTAACTACATTTTCCTCCATTTATATCTCACATCTCATTCTCTTCACACAAAAAAATGCTAAATTTAGCAATCTATCAACCACAATGCTCTTTTAAAACCATATTTAACACTCTTTTCGGAATGATGATTTTTGAGCTTGAGGTGCTATTTTGATAGTTGCACTGATATAACACCTTATCTAACATATATTCCCCAAGGAGTTGTAGTTAGACCACACAATACCTCACAATTATGCCACCTTTCTTTATCAATTTATGTATTCGTATTGCCCTTTGTTTTAATCAGCGAAAAAAGATGGAACTCCAACTCAAGAATCGAGATTATATACGACTCAGCTCGTTAATTAATTGAACTACTCGGGATTCGTCTTACTCGTATTGCCTTATACGTACACACACGCATGCCTAAATACTTAAAACAATATTTATTTATTTGTGTTCTTGTATCTACTTTTTTCTCATGATTGTGACCTAACATAGGTTTTTTTTTCATTTTTACTAAATAAACATAATCAAGTACGTATCAATGTTTGGCACTTGAACTATCCCATTTTATATTATAGCATGCGTCAAGAAATATGATAAATCAAACTTGAATTCTTGAGTTTGATGAAGAGCCAACTCATGTCCTTTTTTTCTTCCTTAAATTAATGCTAGTTCGTTCAAACTGCCTACCTTCCTATACATCCTCTCACTCTATATATATATATATAAATCATTGATTCACTCCATAATTCATCAATGGAAGTAAAAGGGCATGAAACCCTTCTCTCTTCTCCTCCTCCCATCTCCTCCACAAGGTGGTGGTCGTCGGAGACGGTTGTGGTGGTAACAGGAGGGAACAAAGGGATTGGGTTTGCATTGGTGAAGAGATTTGCAGAGTTGGGATTAAGTGTAGTTATGACATCAAGGGACAAAGAGAGAGGACAAAGGGCTTTGGATTTGCTAAGAAATCAAGGAGTCTTCCTCCTCCATGTTCATTTCTTTCAACTAGACATATCAAATCCTTCTTCCATCACAACATTCACTTCCTGGTTCAAACACAATTTCCAATCCTTAGATATCCTTGTAAGTGTGTGTGTATATATATTAATTAGTTTTCTCATGATTATTGCTAATTGTTTAGTAGTATTAATTAATTAAAATTTACTGTTCACTATGCCACCCTATGAGATCTGTCATGCATGTGTCCAACCCAGTCATTGTATGCGTATATGTTTCAGAATAAATGACACATCCAGATAATTTTTGCATATGCAAGTTGTGAGTCCAATTAATAATTGGATTAATTAAACCACGGTGAAGATGGGTTTGTATTTCGTGTACATAATAATATATACGTCCATAGAAATTGATCTACCATGAGGTCCTAACTTTTGGGGTTTAAAATATTTTAAAAAAATTGAATTTTTATTTTTATTTTGATTGATTTACGAATCCAATGATTTTTTTTTTTTGGTATCATATCTTATATAAGTTTGGGGCAAATAACAAACACACACAAATCCCCACACTTAGAAACATAACAAAAGAGGGTTTAAATTGCAGAAGTTAAGATTGAAATCAATACCTCCCGCTTCGATACCATGTTAAGATTAGTTACATTCAAGCCAGCAAATTAACATATTCATGAGTTTAAACATTTCACATCATTTATATATATATATATATTCTCTTTAATGTTTGGTCAGATTAATTAGTTTATACAATTTTTCACATGGAAAAATAAGCCAAAAAAAGATCTCAAAAATTGCCCACCCAAGTTGACACCTTATGTATGAGCATGACCCTTTTTAAATTTGACCAAGAAAGTCAAAGAATTTATACAAATTGTTCTGCTACATGTGAATTTAAAAAATATTATATATATATATATATATATATATATATAATCAACGATATATTAACGTTCCCTAAGAATGCATTTTCCTTCCTCTCTTCCGTTCTGTCTTTATCTGGTCAAAAAAGGGAGGGAGGAATATCTCCTATGTTATGAATTTTGAGACCCAAGTACATGATAATATTTCATATTAAAATTAATTGTTTAAATTTTGCAGGTTAACAATGCAGGTGTATCATTCAATGGGATCCATGAGAATTCAGTAGAGAATGCAGAAACTGTCATCAGAACCAATTTCTATGGTTCCATAATGCTCACTGAGGCCCTCTTGCCCCTGTTCCGTCCCTCATCACCTTCTTTCATTAGTAGGATACTTAATATTAGTTCAAGACTTGGGTCTACCAATGTAAGTACTATATATATATAACATGGTATCGGAGTTAACACTTGATCGATTTAACGTTAATTCGTATATATTATGGTGAATGCAGAAGATCAGAAACGCTAAACTAAAAGAGATGCTACAAAGTGAAAACCTAACGATCGATCAAGTTGAAGGCATGGTGTCATTGTTTCTTGAGAATGTCAAGGATGGGACATGGAAGAGTCAAGGGTGGCCGGAAATATGGCCTGATTATGCTGTATCAAAGATGGCACTAAATGGGTATTCTAGGGTTTTGGCTAAGCTTTACAAAGACAAGGGTTTATGTATCAATTGCTTTTGCCCCGGCTTTACTCAGACCTCCATGACCGGCGGCAAGGGCACTCACACAGCCGAGGACGCCGCCACTGTTGCTACTAGCCTTGCCTTGTCCCCTTCCAAGGACCTACAAACTGGAAGGTTTTATATAGGTTTTCATCGGCCAGGGAAAATTATAAACTCTAAATTATGATAAATTATTACCTACAAATTTGATTAACTAGTTTGTACTATTTTGATCAATATAACTAATTAGTAAACATTCTAGCATAAATAAATTTCCACTAATATCACAATCGTTCTAGAGTTTAAGCGATAATCTCTTAAGAGATCCTAAGCAAAAATTCTGATACCACAAAATGTAGCATCCCAAAATTTTCAATTGACGAACACATTACATAGTTGATAGCACGATTGGTGATTTTGGTGCATGGGCAGAAATTTGTTTTAATATATTTGACCAGTCAAATTGATGTGTTTGAAAATTGTTTTCTTTTAAAAATGATTCTAAATTTAAATTGTGTTTCTTGAATATTATTTTTTGAAACATAGAATAATAAAAAATTATTTGATTGGTTTTACATTTGAAAAATTGACTCCAAATTCATGTCCAAATTTATCTGAAGTTGCTTTTATTTACAAGTTTGCCACCGACTCAATGTAAAAATTATTCAAGACATCTTTTTGTGTTTTCATTTTTTGATTTTCAAAAGCAAAATTGTTCTCTGAAACCATCACCACCCAAATGAATTTTTACAGTACTTTTATTTCCAAAAACAAAAAATAGTTTTGAAAACAATAATCATGTACATAAGATATAAATTGGTCTTATTTTCTCTTCTCATTCTCATTTACCGTCCACTAAACACTCATCCCCCGCTCTTTCCTTATTTATTTACATCTAATAAATGTTACGAAATATAATTATCCAAGTCAAAACCATAAACCAATTCAAAAGTATCAAAATCTTGTTAAATTTTTGTAGCAATCATACCATCTCGACTAATTATAGGTAGCTCTTTAATAACAATAACTAGAATAAATTTTGTATTTTGACATGCCCATGGCACCATATTGAATGACAACTTACACATATATATCCTCTAAATAAAAAGTTTTAAGTAATATGTGTGCATATTTTTTAAAACCAATAATGATATTATACACTGATACTCTTTGAATATTCGATATTGACCTATAATCGGACTGTTAAATCCACATGCAAATAAATTTTTCATTCAATGATAGGATAATTTGGGTCAAAGTTCGGCATGTGATCACAAAGGTATTTCTTTCTGTAAAAATTAAACTTAAAACATTCTGAGTCCATACGATAATAGACCACATAAAGGCTCTTACCAAGATAGACTTCAATACTTCTTCTTTTCTTTTTTCTTTTTTCTTTTTTAATAAAGATGATGAAGGAGGTGGGGCTCAAATTTGGGGTTTCAAAATTACATATGATCCAAATCGCAAGCTATTTGATATTCGTTAGACTTGAATACTTGATTAATGAAGGTTAGTTAATTATGATATTTTATATTTTCAAAAAAATAAACTGGGGAATATTTATATTGAATTGAAGTTTTAGGGAGGCTAGTGTCATTTATAAAATTAAGAGGGTCAAAGTATCATTTGTAAGAACTTGAGGGGCTTTAACTGGAAGAAGAAAAAAAACCTTATCGAGTTTTCAATTTTCATAACCAAGGAAGGTCGCGTCAATTCCCTTGAAAACCCAAAACAACGCCGCCTTCTAGACCGCCGCTTCTTCGCCACGTTCACCTCAAGAGGCTTCTTCAGGTATCGATAAGTTGTTCAGTGTGTCTTTTCATCAAATTCTTTCAAAGGTCGATTCTTCTGTGAGATAGCTTTGACACTTGATTTGTTTTTTTGCTCGGAATCTCCAAAAATTTGCTCCGCAAATGGTCTAAAGCATAAATATTTCACCTTTATTACTTTCATGGTGGGTGGCTGCCGCCATCGCTCTTTAAAACCCTTCTCCGTCTAGTTTTGAGCTACTGATGTCAATTTTTTGTCCTTGTGGGAAATTGATATGGATGTGCGTTAAAGGTTTGATTTGATATAGAACTCTGTGAAAAATTGGGAAACATCTTCACATGGTTTAAACTAGATATGTGATGTGTGGAATATTTGGATTGGATTTGATTTACAACTCTGAAAATTGTGAAAACATATTGACATGATTGTTGCCTGTATGACTCATCTGGGTTTTAGGGTTTTGATATAAATCATTGCTTCATTAGTAGTTTCTCTGTTTTCTTGCTGTTGTATCCTGCTGTTTATTTTTAGGCTGTTGATTGGCACTATCTGTCTTATCTATTCCACGTAAGTTAGTGCTTTTAGTATGATTACCTTAGTTCTATGTGAACAAGGTGAAAATATATTTATTTTGTTTTCCACTAACACTTCTCATAGCTAACTTGCTACTTTCAGTGATGAACTCCGAATGCTTTTGTTGTTTATTTGTTGCACCTCTAGCTTCACTCTAGGATCATGTTACGATCTGTACACGGGCGGTAAAAAGGATTTTGTTATAAGGAAAGGGATGAGAATGAGGTTTAACCAATTGTTTATGTAGGGTTCAAGTAAAATTTACTGTTATTTCTCTCATTCTAATAAATCTTTACCTATATGGTATATAACATAATAGGTTACCATAAGGCATGAAGAATACTGGGAGTATCTCGACAGGATGTCCCTACTAATTGGCTTCATGGTTTTGCAATGAAATTTTCTTCACTTAAGGATGAAGTTTTAGTTTGAATGTCTTCGTTAGGTAGTACCTTACCTATACATGAAAGAGAAAGAGAAATGACTCTCAAAAGTTGTCTCATCATATTTTCAACTTTATGAAAATTAAATTGTAGCCTTTCTATCTTACTCGGGGCCTCCCTCGCACAACACAAACTGGATTTTGACACTTTTCTCGGCTTACATCATTGAACAGATGAATTTTAACATGGGAGCTACTGCAATGGACAGTTCTTCTGGAGGGGAGATGGCAACATGTGGGGGAGATGTAATTATAGAACCTCACGAGGGTATGGAGTTCGAATCAGAAGATGCTGCTAAGATATTCTATGATGAATATGCACGACGTGTAGGTTTTGTCATGCGTGTGATGTCTTGTCGTCGTTCTGAAAGAGATGGTAGGGTTCTTGCCCGACGATTTGGATGTAATAAAGAGGGTCATTGTGTTAGCATTCGAGGTAAATTTGGGCCAGTGAGGAAGCCTCGTCCAAGCACAAGAGAAGGTTGTAAGGCTATGATTCATGTTAAGTTTGATAAGTCTGGAAAATGGTTAATAACAAAATTCATAAAGGAGCATAATCATCCTCTTGTGGTGGCTCCACGTGAAGCTCGTCAAACCATGGATGAGAAAGATAAGAAAATTCAGGAGTTAACCACAGAGCTAAGGAATAAGAAGCGGTTATGTACAGTGTATCAAGAACAGCTAACAGCATTTATGAGAGTGGTTGAAGAGCATAGCGATCAGTTATCCAGGAAAGTAGAGAATGTAGTCAACAATCTTAAGGAATTTGAGTCTATTGACCAGTTGCTTTTGCACCGTAGTTAGTCTCAGCAGTGGCAATGAACAAATGAGTGCCATTCCTTCATTTGGTGAGTTGACAAAAAAAAATTCCCTCCTAACAAATTGGTTTATATAATCTGGCTTAGCAAAGGTTTAGGATTTCCGTTGGTTACCCCCGTATAATAAATAGTTATAGTGTGCAATACAAGTTGTATCTTTGGAGAGAAGGGATTTTACCCATAAAACGTATAGATATGATGGGTATTGTTGATTTCTTAGATTGTTAACTACTAAGAATAATTTTTCTTTTATTTATATTTTTTTTTGCTTGAGATTTTTTTTTATCACACACTTATCTGCTATTCCAGTTGTCTATGGAGTTTGGGGATGCTTGATACTTCTGCAAGTTAAGACTCAATGATGTTGGACACTTTATTTAATTTTCTCAGAGAAGAAGGAAATTGAATGTGAAGTAGCTTAAAGTTAAGATAACGTTGATGAAACTTTTTTGTCATCTAGTCTATAGTTCACTTCTCAACTTCCAACTTGTTTTTGATCTAACACGTAATGACGTAATCTGAAGTTCCCTGTCTACCCTGTTTTTGCAAATTAAATATGGATTAGTTATCTAAAGCAAATTGCTGCACGACCAATACTTTTATTCCAGCTTGTCATATCACTGTGTTTCCTTGATTTTTCATCGTGATTGCGGATTTTTTTTTTTTTTTTGCGTGTTATTTTGTCCTGTCAAGTTTTTTAGTTTCGATGGCTGAATTTATGGTTGAATATTTATTTTCCTGAGTTTCATGGCTAATGCAGATTTGGAGTAACTGAAGTTTATCATACTTGGAGATCTTGCTTTCAATATGGCTGGATTTCTGGGAAATAGTGGCCTTGCACCAAAGACCAAGAATCTAGTGGTTGCTGGAGGCTTGACAGCATTTGTTTTTGGGGTCTATTTCTACACCATGAGAGCTGTTGGGGGTACAGATGAACTTCAGGTAGCCATAGATAAGTTTGAGGGGCAGAAAAGCAAACAAGAAACTGAGGCAAGCTTGGCATCAAAATCTTAATCCTGCTTTTCTTCGTTATTCCCCCCTCTTTTTTTTTTCTTTCCTGAAATAAGTTTTTAATCATGATATCGATGGTATGAAGGAGACCTAATCCATAGCATTTACGAGTCATATTTAGATTATGCCATTAGGGATGGTTCTTAGAGGAACTCACTATCGCGTTTATTTTATATGGATCAAAAGCTATCAACTTTAATTAAGAATTTTAAGCTGTTTTAGTGATATTACGTTTGATTGTCGTTGGGAATGGCAGTGATAATTGGAATGTGAATGGTAATGTTAATAGGAAGTCGAGTTTTCCTTTACTTTTGACAGGAAAATAATTCAGTAGATGAACTGAAGAAATTGATATATTGAAGAATAATGAAATAGCCATATAGTCATTGCCATCACCCTCTCTCTTTTGCAAGTATCAAGAGCTACCTGTAAATTATGTTTTGCATCATGATATCAGCAGGCAATGTCTGCTGTGGAAGACAGTCCTTGTTCATGACAAGGATACTTCCAGCATCCAAATGGACCATATAGAAATTATCTAAAAATGTAAAACAAAAATTGAGAAAGGAAAACAAAAATTGGAACTTTTTAAATAATCTGATGTTTATCAAGTACTGTAACTTGAATATTGAAACAATGACAGAGCAAACAACATTATCAGAACAACGCTTGAACTAATCACTCATGGAGAGGGAAGCCTTTAATCTTCCAACAAGATGTGGCAACGTCTTGATATTCTCCTCGATTGACTGGTCGACGCATGATTCCAGAGCATTCACGGCATCAGTTCCACCCTGTTGGAGCTTTGCTGCCTCAAACTTGTCTTGGCAGACCATCAGTGACCTATTTAACTTTTCCTGCACGCAAGTTTTCAATTTATCATTATTAGCATTAATCCATATTTAGAGTGGCAGCTCACAGACAGAGATGTCACATGACCAAGTATGACACCATAATGTACAGTACTACAAATACACAAAGGCAGTAAGATGTTTAGGACTCCAGCTTGGTCTCAGAAGTAGATTGGACAGAGGACTCAGTCAACAATAACATTCTGAGACTCCCAAAGATCCAAACAACAAAACGAATAACAAGAAAAAACCCTAATTTGAAGGCACTGGACTTGCATAATGGAAATGAGTAGTTGCAGAAAATAATTGGTGTTCCCTTTGCTATAACATATATGTTCTTTTAAGCAGAAGAGACGATTAATGAAAAATGGCACCAACTGGGCAACCTTCCAAAACATATACCTACAGGAAATGAAATAAGTCCTTGAACTACTTTATGGATTCATTAAGAAGTATGTGTTGCAAGGTCCTTGCATTCTATGAAGCATTAGGAATTAGCATGCTGAGCGTAGACAAAGATTAAGGATCTTAACTACATCGGACAAGACAGCTGTCTGTTTCAAGCAACCATTATTTACAAAACACCTGAGATCATTGTCGTTGTTATGCAATTATTAAACAACACGATCACATATCTCGTAGGATAAAACAGGGCACATTAGTCCTGCCTGAATATTGATGTAGTACACTTTTTTTTTGCCAGGAGTAAATGAGAGTTTAATCCATCTTCTCTGCAAGTCCAAATTAGTTTCCAGCTCATTATTTATGAGTTCCTATGACAATAAAAAGAATGAGTTTTCTGCTACAGAAATGATGGAACAAAATACTGCTTCGCCAGAGGGGAGTCAATCTTACACAAGTAAACCAAGGTAATATATATAAGGCACTTGCACCTTCCATTTTTAACAAGGCACACAGACCTATCAGAGTTCCTCAATCCAAACCATCCAGTAGAAGCTAAACCAAAACAATTCTATTAATTCAGATTGATCAGACTTCAATATTTTTTGCTTTAGTTCACATAAAACCCGTTTTTGGTTCAATTTAGTTTGGAGTAAAATATATGTAATAGCACTAATCAATAAGGTCACTAAATTTCAAGGCACAGCTGCCATAAAAGCAACAAAATGACAGATTGTTCAGTTACCTTTGCATCATACCCCTCCTTTGACAAAATGAAACAAAGGCGGATGACATATGCTATAGCTTAAACTCAGTTACTTGACTGAAGTTTAGAATAGACAAGAAAATGTTTGACCTATCGAAATCAGCCATCGTCACAAGGTACTGTCTACCCTTCTACAAGGATCAATTGCTTTGTCTATTTCCTCCATGCGTTTGGCCCCATTTCTAAATTCTAAGTTACATTCGACATAGTGGCCAACTGCCATTTCTCAATTTCAGCTGAAGGCTAAACAAACAAAAAAATGTCATGGACCTCTCTTTGAAATGTTTTTCCCCTCAACATAGAGTATATCCCAGATAATAAGCGAGGAGATACTTTCTCTTTTTTTATTCCACAACCAATTCTAGGCAAAGGTTGTGAAAAATATTGGTTCATTCTTCTACCACTAAAACATTCCAGCAGATAGATTTTTTCATAAGACATAGTCTCATAAAAAAGTCAGGGAATGAGTGAATGAAAAAAAGGGAATATAACTTACTTGAAACTTCGCCATCTCATTCTCAAAATGATGTTGAGCATTTACCACTGGCGCACTGCAATGTTCCACACAATTGCTTATCTCGTCTTGTTTTCTTCTCCTATCGAAGCATTCGTATGCACATTTAAAATACGCCTTCTGCAGCAGTTAATATTAGTAGAAACAATCAGCTAGATATTCAGATATGAAGAAAATATCTAGTACATTAAAAATTGGACAAACAGAAAGTTGTATGACTGCAAGAACATCCTAAAATTTACGCTCAGTGAAATTGGAAAAAAAAAAACAAATGCGTATCAGGTTGTCCTCATTCATCATAAAACTGTGATAAACACAAAAAGATAACACTAGAAAGCCCAGGATAAATTCTAGCACAATTCTAGAACAAGGCCGTTAGCTTTTTGGGAACATAAGAAAGGATTCTGCAAGTGCATTAACTAGAAGATCTCAACAAAGCTTATCCTTTCCTAAGTTCCTAACATATCCAGTGATTCAGAAATCAAAATTTCATATTTTCCCCAAATTATGCATAAGAGCCAGAACCCAAATATTATCTACAAGAGAAAGCAACATAGGAACCCAAAACATGCAACGGCAAGAAGACCATCATACACAGATCAGAGAGAGACCTGAAGATTGAAATTGATGTGGTCTTGGACGGGAGAGAGGTAGGTCTGAGCAGAAGTGTTGACTTCGCTGAGTTTACGCCTTAGCCTCTCCTGTATCATCTGCTGTTCAACGGCTGCTATGTGATCCATCTCTGCTGAACCTCAATGCGAGACAACAGACTTTCAGTTTCAGGGTTTAGGGTTTTTGTATTCTGATTTATTTTCTCTATTTGTTGACATCAGCCGGCCCTGGCGGTTTCGAGTATGACCCATCAACCCAATCGAACCCGACCCGGCCACACCAACCTTTTGAATTAAGCCACTTTATTTGATTTTGAGGAGCACAGTCCCTCCACGGAACAAGAGAGATTATTTAAAAGGACAGATAACTGATTGATCTTTTCCATAATTTCATATGGAAAGGATGGGAGATACTCATCCAATATGCAAGAAGATACCAGACCTGGTCGCCTCCTTCGTTGATACATTCGTCGATTTCTCTGTCAGTGGCATCTTCTTGCCCCCTTCTAACCCTAACCCTGATTCCAATTCTCAGGTTGGCTCTTCCGCTGATCTTTTGCCTGCATCTTCATCCTTGCAGACCCGTTACCCAGCCCCGGACCGTCTGATTGCGATCGGCGATCTTCACGGAGATTTGGAGAAGTCCAAGCAGGCCTTCCGCCTTGCCGGATTGATTGACGGGTCCGATCGATGGACCGGTGGGTCGGCAGCAGTGGTCCAGGTCGGCGACGTATTCGATCGTGGCGGAGAGGAGCTCAAGATCCTTTATTTCCTCGAGAAATTGAAGCGGGAGGCTGAGAGGAGTGGAGGGTATTTGATAACGATGAACGGGAACCATGAGATCATGAATGTGGAGGGGGACTTTAGGTTTGCGACGAAGGCGGGATTCGAGGAATTTAGGGCTTGGGGGTTTTGGTTTCTTGCGGGAAACAAAATTAAGGATTTATGCAAGGGTTTGGAGAAGCAGAAGGATGCATTTCAAGGGATTCCTTCTATTTTCCGTGGTGTGAAGGAAGAGTGTCAGCCAGGTTTCCGGGAAAGAATAGCTGCATTGAGGCCAGATGGGCCTATTGCGAGGCGGTTTTTGTCGAAGAATTTGACTGTTGTAGTTGTTGGGGATTCTGTCTTCGTACATGGAGGGCTCTTGACCGATCATGTCAATTACGGATTGGAGAAGATCAATGAGGAGGTGAGGGATTGGCTAAATGGGCTGATGGGGAAATCGGCACCGGGGTATTGTACAGGGAGGAATGCAGTTGTTTGGTTGCGGAAGTTCTCTGATGACTCGAGAGGCTGTGATTGTTCTGCACTTGAACATGTTCTCTCTACCATCCCTGGTGCGAAGAGGATGATCATGGGTCACACCATTCAGGAGTTTGGGATCAATGGTGCTTGTAATAATAGGGCAATTAGAATTGATGTTGGTATGTCTAAGGGGTGCGGCAATGGCTTGCCTGAAGTTTTGGAGATTAATGGAACCTCTGAGCTGCGAGTGCTGACCTCCAATCCTTTGTATCAGAACAAGTCTAAATCATATCGGGACGCTGATAGGACCGAAGGATTGGGGTTGTTGCTTCCGGAACATGGACCAAAGCCATTGGAAGTGAAGGCTTAAGGAGTTTGGGTTTTTAACCTTAAAACTGCTTATTTGCTGAACATCTATGATATCTGACAGAAAAGATGACTGACCAATTTGGTACTATGTTCGGTACATTTGGCCCTTGAACTTGCATTGATCTAAGCCTCATGTGCTGGGAATTTATTGGGTAGCATTATTTGTTAGACTAGCATTTATAAAACATTTTTTATCATCAATCCGAATGATATAAATTTGCTCAATGCAAAGAGCCAAAGACTGCTAATAAATTGTGAGTGCTGATATTTTCAATTTCTTTTTATGTTGTTTGTGCTACTGCCGCTGGTTCCAACGAGTCTCTGTTGCTTGCTTCTGATTAATCAGAGGGATATTTTATAATGTTTACCTTGAAAACAGAATGTGCTTGATATAAGGTAGGTAGGTTACACTGTCTTTAGTCTTAGCATTTTCTGTCATTCATATTTTAGCATGCGTAGCTTGTAAAGAAATGTGCTGATCAGGATTACTTTGTCCTTGGTCTTGAATTTCTGTGATGTATATGTCCATTCATTTTATGAATCAATCTTGACCTCCATCTTATGTTTCCTCATTGTTCTATCAATCGGAACAGGATTTGGATATCGCAGACTGTCATCAATGTTTTATGTCACAAAATTCAATTGATAAAGGTTCCCTGAAATGTGTTTCTTGCTATCTGATTAATCACTGTTATTTTAGCATGTTTTCTTGACAAGCAATGTGCTTCAATACGTACTGCATTGTTTCATCTATTGCATCTGGGATGTATGCTTCATCCATTTCGTGAATTCGTGCTCATGACCTGATTGACATGTTCATTTTTTTTTACTTTTCATCAGAGTAGGAGTTGAAGATAATGTCTTGTGAAAAGTAGAAAACAAGGCATAGAAATATTGAAGCAACGGAATTGAAAACAATTCAACTATCTAGTTGGTATTTACTGCCTGTAGTTATTCTTAATTCGATGGTAGTGTATAGAAAATAGAAATATGAAAAATACATACTTGGAAGTTACTGGATTTTGGTCCTTGCTGTACGTATTGGCAAGTGTCTTAGCTGCAAGTCTTATCTCCTCTGCCTAACTTTCCTTTTTCAGGAAGTATTCACCTATCTTCTACTATGTCTTTAGTTCTTGTGACGTCCAGCGAGAAAGGAGGAAATAGATTTTGAAACTGTGATCAACCCGGGAAATGCTCAAATATATTGTTGCTAAATGTATAATAATATTGCAAGCAGATGGTGCAACTTATAACCTTAAGACTGTCAGGATTAAGGTTTTTCCATAGCTCATCATGTTATGTTCTTGTCCCTTGTTTTTTCTTCTATTTCCACTGTAATGAACCAAGAGTGCTCTTCTGAAAGTTATGGGTTTGCTGATGCATTAAAAATGTTGTCTTGCAGTTCTTGATGATGTAGTGCGAAAGGTTTATGCTTGCAAACTCTAAATTATATTAGCTAGCTGAGATTGCATCAATAAAGGAGCAACTAAAGAAAGATTTAGTTTTATTTTTGTAAATTGTAATCATGTGAAATTGTGACAATTTTAGGTTTTTGTTGTTTAATTAATGATATGTTTGGTATAGTTTGTAAGCCAGCGAAAGAGGTTGTACCAAATATATCAAAACATGAGTTTATAAACTAAAAAAATAGCCCAACAAAATAAATTTATTCAAGAGTTTGTTTTTTTTCTTCTCACTTTTTTCTTTATTTTTTTATTAAGATAATAGTATATATAATATATTTATTAATTTCAATTTTATTTATATAAAAATATTTTTTTATTTATATGTTTGAATTTAAAATAAAATAAAATTTACCAAAAAATTTGAAAAATCGTAAATAACAAATCAAAGTGATTTATACAGTTGTTGTATTTTTTGTGTAATTTTTATTTTATATTTTAAAGCAAACATAATAGTTTTTTTTATAATTTATAAGCAAGCGTCGCCTAAACTTACACCTTACTATCTTATTTTGTAAATTCTACTAAATGGTGCCATATTACACATGAACATGTTGCCTAAAATAGATATTTTTTATAATTTGGGTAATTTTTTATGCAAGAAGGAGGATAAATTTGTTGAAGGATAATGATAATCTGTGTCATCAAGGGTAGTGTTATCTACACCCTGATTTTTTCCGATACCACCCGATTACTGGAAGAAGAAAAAAAAAACCCAAATAAAAGTAGAAAGAAATTGATGATTACCCATTTTCAATTTTTTAAATTAAAGACAATGACATCCCACACCCAATTTTCTTCTTCTACACTTTCTCCAATTTTTTTATCCGTGTAGGAGAAATCCCTCCGTTTTATACTGCATCAATGCAGCAACACAACAGCGTGAAAATCAGTTAATTTCGAACTAAAAATAATTTACAATGTCTCTCTTTCAACTACTGCAATTTAAAAAACGACGACATCGTACCTGGAGTAGTATTGAGCTCACCAGAGTTGTGGAGGCTCATAAGATTGTTTCTCTGAATCTCGCATCTCGAGGAACAGCGCAACATATCTGGAATCTCAACTCGGGGGTAGGTTAAAAATAGGAAAGGAAAGTAAGGTTTTGCGGAATAAACCGGTTTGAGACTAGACCGGTTCAGAAACTGCATAGAATAAGTTTTTTATTTGAATAATTTTATCGTGGAATAAACAAAAAAAATAAAGTCTAATTAACCCTAACGTCCTAAGAACACGTTATTATTTTTGAAAACGTTCTCTTCCTAACGAGGTGTTGTCCCCTTCAGTAAAACGTGTTGTCCCCTTCAGTAAAACGTGTTGTCACCTGCAACACTGAAAAAATGAAAGGAAAAAAAAGAAAAGAAAAGGTCTTGACACAGAAATTCAATGATGTCAAACTCAAAAAGTTTGGACAAATAAACAAAATGACATATTTTTCCAATTTTATTAGCAGGAACTTAATAAAATTTCTCCTGGAAGGGGTACTTTTGCAATTCCATAAACTTGATGGGCATTTTAGGTAGAGAGTCTTGGCAGGTACATATTACTTTATTATAGGCTGATTTATTAGTAGCCTGTCCTATTCTTCTGTCCTCGTCTCTCTCTCTCTCTCTCTCTCTGTGTTTGCTTTGTATTTGTCGCGCTCTGCTCTTCAGTTTTGTGGAGGAAACACAAAACTGTACCCACAAAACAATTGAGAGACGAAGCAATGGCTCTCATGCCTAATCTCTTCCATACTCAATCCCAAAAGCTTCCTTCCTTTTCTCTCCCACCAATGGCCAGCCTCAGATCTCCTAAGTTCTTCATGGCCTCAACTCTTAGCTCTGGCTCCAAGTGAGTGCTTATTTCATTTCTTATCAATCGATTCCTCGATGGTTTTATGTTCGATTTTTGTTATCAATCTTGGATCTTTGCATGTGTTTTGGGTGATTTTGGGGGGTTTTGGATCGGGGTATTTTATGTCTCATTATAATTGGACTTGTAGCTAGGTTTCTCTCTGTGGTTAATGCCGATCTCGATGATTCCGTCTCTGAATGCATTCATATCATGTCTTTTCTCATTAATCCAAGTTTACTGGTGTGAGATTGAAATCGTTTTGTTGAAAACTCTTGTTGGGTATATGCATGTTCTTGTTGCTTTGTGTTTTTTCGGGATCTTTTAATTATATAAATGCTCGTGTTGTCCCTTATTTGAGTTCGAAATTAACGCGTTTCTCCTTTATAGCTTGATAATACTGTAAGTGGTAAATAGTGACATTGTTGTGGCGTTCCCCTTGCTGCTTTGACGCCGCTATCATGTGATTGGGATATTTTTATTTGATTGCGTTGCTTCTCCTATAATCTGAGTTCTTCGATAGTTGCACGGTTAATCTGAGGTTTTCAATGCCTGCACGGTTTTCTGTTTGTCATTTTCGTTGTCTTCTCGTCATTTTCTTTCTTTTGGGTTAGGGTGGTTAGGATATTTATTGCATTAAATTGCATTGTTATAGAGTACTAATCTGTAATTTTGTATAATACGTTTTAAACGTAAAGTTTCTCATTCAATGCTATGTCCCGTGTTTAACCTTTTTTCCTTTCTTAATTCACATGGACAGATTTCCATAAAAACACATTTCTTTGTTGGCAATAAGTCATGAACACTTTTTTATTAGTATTATTATTTTGACAAGCCATAAATATTGCTCAAAGTTTTCTATTATATATTGTTTTATTTTCTCGAAGTTATTTCATATGTAATTGATGCATCTTCCTCCACAGCACTTAGTTTGATGGTTTCTGATTGCCACACGTTTGTCCACTTGTTGTTTACTTATGAATTATGATGATGGTTGTTGAACTGGATTTGTCTATTTGTGGGTGCCTCTGGAATGCATGTTTGTTCACGTGTCTTGTATAGCATGCAAGTCATGCCAAAGTTTGCTGTTAGCTCCCTTTTGACCATTTTCCTTTCAGCTTTAGATGATTTGTGAATGAAGGTATAGATGTTTTCTTTCAAAGCTATTCTAAAAAGAGATTGATTTTTGTTTTTTCATTAAAAGATGTGTCGTATTGTTCATATTTGACTGTTGGAGTTGATATTTATCTCTTATTGACTATAGGATCTAAACGATTCATTAATCATTGTTATTATTTGTTCTCGCTTTTTTAAAAAAAAAAAAAATCTGTCTAAGTGATATCACTGCTTTCTAGATTTTTTTTTTTGAATGTTTGTTCTTGGTTGGAGGTCTTTATCTGTGTTGAACTTGGATGATTGTTTGGTGGTTATTTAACTGATATATTCTTTTGAGGTCTATTGCCAATACTTCAAATCCCTTTGTTTTTGTAATTTCAGATATAATCTATGGAAGGAGGTTATATCTGATTTAGTCATCTCTGTTCCATATTATTTACTTAAGCTGCTGACAGTATTGTAATTGCTTGTTTGTTGCTTGTTCTTTTACTTGTTTAGATTTTGCTTTTAGATGTTTTGAAATATAAAATATTCAACTCTGCAAATTTAGGTTTTATGTGTGTAGGCGTGCGACATTCTCACCTTGCATTGAAGTTTTAGTTGGTGGATCTTTGAGTGTTTCCGAAATTGCATATATAGGTCAACTTTGGGAATCTTATGGGAATTTAGTTATCAGTCAACTAATATAGTAACATGGCTTCATAAATTTTAACATTGCTATTTTTTCACCCACTAATTTATAATTCCTCTTTTCTTCCTTAGTCTCTGGGAATGTTATTTTTCTTTTATGTCCTCTGTTCCCTTGTGCTTGCCTTGTTTCTTTGATGTTTTCTTTTTGTGAGTCCTTTGACGATTCGTACTTCTCTTTTGTATGAGATGCGATGAAATGCAAGTAGGATTTCATCAACAAGATTGATCAAATGAAAAAAAAAATGAAATATGTTACTGCTCTTATTACATTGATGTATACACTGGCTTCTAGGCTCCTACATCAAGTGGACTTTTATCGTGGTTTTGAATTGGCAGATATTGCTTACTATCTCCTTTGGTGTTAAATACCATGCAATTTTTTTTTTTACCACAAATTCCAATCATTTAATTTGTGAGCCATCCTTGAACAGTTTGTAAGATATTGTAGATGAAACATCAGTATTCAGTAATGCGCTGTTTGATAATGATTTACATGAAGGAATGATAAGATATGAGTGATTTTGGTGGCCCTTTTTTAGAGTTGATTTTGGATGGCTAAAATTAATTAATCAACTGTGCTGCACTGCACATTCTGCTGTAGAGAATTTTTTCCATTTGTTGGTTAGCATGGACATTGAATGTTACCCGGTCAATGATAACATGCCTGCTAATTAAGAATGATGCAAGAGTTCATTTCATTGATAAAGTCAAAATGCTTCAAATTCAGATTAGATACCATGCAGTGATTTATGTCTTAGGCTCTTAGCCAGTCCAGCATATTCAATAGCATGAGACATGAATGGGAATGGTGGGTCTGAAAAATATTTCAGATTGAGGCATATATATATTTTTGTCATTGTTCAATGAACTATAGTTTGGTTCTTTCTGGAGTATATTATGTCATTATGATAACGAGTAGTCAAGTAGAACAAAGTGAAATTGAACAATTTGAACTACAACAGCAGGAAAATACTTTCAAAGGGGAGATAGATGTCTTATTTTATTTTGATATGGATAGTGGAGGTCGTTCTTATAAAAGTCAGTGTTTTGTTTCAATTCTGAAAGACGCAAACAGGAATAAACAGTTGCCTATTCTGTGTGGTAGTGTTTGCAGGGAACAAAAATAATTGACTTAGATGAATGACTAATGTACTAGGATTATTATTAAGTATGAATCAACAAATGCCTTGAAAACTTTAATTTTAGTTAACCAGAATGGAGATTGAAATAACAAACTTGAAATTCTTTTTTTCTGTATGCAGGGCGGTAGAAAACCTCAAGAAGCCTTTTACACCTCCTCGAGAGGTGCATCTTCAAGTTACGCACTCTATGCCTCCCCAAAAGATTGAGATATTTAAATCCTTGGAGGATTGGGCGGACCAGAATATCCTTGTTCACCTGAAACCAGTTGAGAAGTGTTGGCAACCTCAAGATTTTCTGCCTGATCCTGCATCTGATGGCTTTCATGAACAAGTCAAGGAATTAAGGAAAAGGGCCAAGGAGATTCCAGATGATTACTTTGTTGTGTTGGTTGGAGACATGGTCACGGAAGAAGCTCTTCCAACGTATCAAACGATGCTGAACACATTAGATGGAGTTCGGGATGAAACAGGTGCAAGCCCAACTTCTTGGGCAATTTGGACAAGGGCGTGGACAGCTGAAGAGAATAGGCATGGAGACCTTCTCAACAAGTATCTTTACCTCTCTGGGCGGGTAGACATGAGGCAAATTGAGAAGACAATTCAGTATTTAATTGGGTCGGGAATGGTAAGATCCTTGCTGCATTAATTGACATTTTCTCCAAAGTTTGGTCTGCATGACTGATGGATACACATGCATGCACACACATGTCCATGCGTGCATACTGCATCCACGCTTATTAGTCTCAAACAATTTAGTGCGAGGCTTATGATAGGATTTTCGTCATCCCTTCTCCCAGTTGTTGACTATCCAATGGAAACTCGTACCATATGAATTGATTGATCTTATGCTCCTCATTTAATTCTTGGTTCTTAACATTTTATATGCGTTTTGATAGGATCCCCGCACAGAGAACAGTCCCTATCTTGGTTTCATCTATACTTCCTTCCAAGAGAGGGCAACCTTCATCTCCCATGGGAACACCGCAAGGCTTGCCAAAGAGCATGGTGACCTGAAGTTGGCTCAAATATGTGGTACAATTGCCTCTGATGAGAAGCGCCATGAGACAGCCTACACCAAAATAGTGGAAAAGCTATTTGAGATTGATCCAGATGGAACTCTCTTGGCTTTTGCTGACATGATGAGAAAGAAAATCTCTATGCCTGCCCATCTGATGTACGATGGTCATGATGACAATCTCTTTGAACATTTCTCAGCTGTTGCACAACGGCTCGGTGTGTACACTGCCAGAGACTATGCAGATATATTGGAGTTCTTGGTGGGCAGATGGAAGGTGGAGAATATAACTGGACTTTCGGCAGAGGGGCGAAAGGCTCAGGAATATGTTTGTGGATTACCTCCAAGAATTAGACGTCTGGAGGAGAGAGCTCAAGACCGAGCCAGGGAAGGACCTACTATCCCTTTCAGTTGGCTATTTGATAGACAAGTGAAGCTCTAAGCACCATGTTGGAGAATAAATGGTCAATCGACTCTGTCGCAAGTCGCTTGTTTCTCAATGATAACAGGAGTCGAAATTTTGAGCTGCTGCTTGGTATCTTTTTCTAGTTTAGTTTGCATGCTGTGAGATTTCAGATGGGGTGGGTTGCCCCTTTCGGTTGCCTGTAGAAGCAATTGTGTCGGGTCGGCTAAAATTGCATGTAATGGGCTGCTGTAGTTTGAATGTTTTGTGCTTTTGTCAAACAGTCACCTTTTACTGCTTTGTGTTATGTCAGTGTTAGCAGACAGTCCTTCTGGCAATTTTGTCGGCAAAATAATATCAATTCATGTAGTATTTCTTGATAAATTTTTTCTCTCAGTGCAAGTTGGCCCTTTCGTCGATGGGGATTATTTACATATACCAGCAATGGGTTATTGCCTCAGGGTCTGTTCTTCCGTACTAGTAATATTTTGCTTGTTTGTCAACTTAGACTTGCGGTCTTAACTCTGATACCAATTGTACAGTTTGTTCCTCCGCATTAGCATAGGTCAAAGTTGCCGCATCGGTTTGTCCTCTTAGTCCCAACATCAATCAGTATATGTTAGGCGAGCTCTATTTGCATCTCGCTGTAAGATTTTCACGAGAAGCCGTTCTAGTGCACGCACCAAGGCAGAGTAGATGCATAACAAAGCGTGGCGGCCAAGAAAGAGGAGTGGGCGAGGGGCCAGATAAGCAAATGCAATAAAGAAAGTATGGTTCGGCCAGCTTTATTGTACTGATAGGGGGAGCGGCGGAGCACGCTTCTTTCATTCATTCATTCATTCATTCAGGTGGTTCAGCTCATTTTTAAATGAATGAAGGGATCAACCTCAATATGTCTACACTTTACATAAATTGTAAAATATCTAAATATATCTTTAAATAATAATAAAAATTCATACATTTATGAAATACACTTGAACGATTTTTTTTTTGTTGTAAATAAAGATATTTTCACATAACAAAATAGCAAAAATTGATGTCTATCCCTCAAAATTAAAGCATACACAGGTCAATTATAAACCTATTTTGATACTTCACAGTAAATTACAATCATTTCAACAACAAAAAAAATGAATTGCAAATCCAAAAAATAACCATTGTGATGGCTCCACTTCTCGGGAGGGCGTGGGCGAGTGACAGCGTTGTTGGCTACGATGTTGTCCACCGATAGAAAAAGGAGGTGATTTAAGTGTGTGGATTTCTTGCTCATGTTGTCATGTAATTGAGAGATAAAATAGTTGGGTGTGAATATATACCTCGAAAAACAAATGGTCAAAACTAAGTTAATCAAAGCGGGGTGTAGTTGGGAAATAATGAGATACAAATAAAGCTGTTCATGGACACTTGTTTGAGTCTAGGAAAAATATTTGTTACATACTAGTTTGAGCCCATTGGATTGAATGCATTCCTCGTTATACTCGGTCTCACATCCCCTGTAAGGTAGTGGGTCCCTCATATTTTATGATGAGGGCTATTATCTAGTGTCACCCCTTTAATGTTAAAAAATCAAAATCTAAAACACTTCACGACATGCAAAACTCAGTCCGCATATTATTCATTTCAATAATTCTCACTTTGGACTCTAACCTTGGACGATGATTCTAACCGAGAATAAGGTGAAACATGTAGAGTTCAGTCTGTGTATTATTTTCATAGTGGTGGAGTATGTCATTGTTGCTGAAAATGGGCATATACAGAACATTATGTGTGTGTTCACGCTTCTTTTTGGCATGATTCTAACAAAAGCAATATGTTTTGTTGGTGATTGATTGTTGAAAATGGCTCTCTATGTTTGAAGCTTCGATTTGATTGGTGAACCACCCCTAACAGTGGCTGAAAGAAGGAGGAGGAGGTGGTTGTGTCTATTTAGTGGGAGAATAGGGCATAAGTGAAATAAAATAAGATTTTCTTGTGTATTTTGTAATTTATGAAAAATTATGAATATCGAGTGTGCTTTGATTTTTTCTAGATTTTTTTTTAAAAAAGGAAAAATTGGTGTCGTAAGAATAAAGAATAAGTATCGAAAAAGCCCCCAAACTTTGCGTTTTGGGTCATTTTGGCCCCTAAACTTTTTTCGAGCCAAAATGACCCCTCAACTTACAAGAATGACCCACGTTGGCCCCTCGAGCCAATTTCCGTTAAATATTGCTGATGTGGCCTTTAGTTCGATGATATGTAATTTTTAGCCGTTTAGAAATGAGGCAAATGAGCCCTTATACTCTGAAAAATGGGTCAAATGAGTCCCTATACCTTGAAAAATAGGTCAAGTAAACCCCCAAAGTTATGAAAAATGGTTCAATAATAATATTTTAGCTTCTATTTTCTAATAACAGCATTTTAGTTTCTATTAAAGAATTAATATGAATCGTGGGAGGACCTTTGCATCTTTAAAATCGGTGCACCAAAATTGTTAAAAATAATTTTGAAAAAAAAACATAATATATAATATTTAGCATAATAACATGGATTTCCCAAGAGCCAAACAATTTTTAAATGCCCCATTAGCGTGGGCTTTCTCGAGATTCAAAATAATTTGCGATGTATTAGTTTATGGTTAATTATGTTAAATACTATATATTATGGTTTTTTTTCAAAATTATTTTTAACAATTTTGGTGCACTGATTTTAAAGATGCAAAAGTCCTCCCACGATCCGTATTAACCCTTTAATAGAAACTAAAATGCTGTTATTAGAAAATAGAAACCAAAATGTTATTATTGAACCATATTCCATAACTTTGGGGGTTTACCTGATCCATTTTTTAAGGTATAGGGGTCATTTGCCTCATTTTTTAGAGTACAAGGGCTCATTTGCCCTATTTCTAAATGACTAAAAATTACACGTCATCGAACTAACGGTCACGTCAGCAATATTTAACGGAAATTGTCTCGAGGGGCTAATGTGGCATATTCTTGTAAATTAAGGGGTCATTTTGGCCCGGGAAAAAAAATTTAGGGGCCAAAATGACCCAAAACGCAAAGTTCAAAGGCTTTTTCGATATTTATCCCTAAGAATAATCTATTTTTAACTTGAGTATAAAAGTAGAGGAGTAACGCTCTAAAATACTGATATACAAACAGCCTCGGTTTATTTTATTGTTAAATATAAAAAAAAATTACAACTGTAGATGCAAAACGCAAATCGTCTGCCGTTTTAGGTGGGTGTTTCAGTCTTGTGTGTTTAAAACAGAACGGTGCCGATTCTTCTCAAATCTCAGCAGCATATATACCGATCTTCCCTATCGATATCTTCGGTTGTTTCTCAGCATTCTCTTTCGTTTCATCGTTCTTCCTACGCGTTTCTTGGCTTTACTGTCATTTCCAGAGGAACAGTTGCATTCAATTCACAGGTATGTTATCTTCGTGTCTTCAATTTTGGAAGATTTATTTGTAGATCTGTCAACGCCCGGGAGTTTTGTAAGTATATAGAACGATTCGGTTAGCTTTCCCGATCACATCGTACGATTTGAATTGGTTATCTATCGAGATTAACAACTGTGAGTTCTACTGGTTTCGTATCCAGGCTGTGATTAGGCTGTAGACTGTGTCAATTGTGGGACTGTTGACTTGAAGTTGTATATTCTTTCATCTTTTGCATTGTCCATGGTTGATCTTTATTCTGATACCCATGAATTTGTCCAGATTTCGATTTTGCAGTCTCTGATTATAAGGATCTGCGTGGTCTTCTTGTAATTGGTGGTTGTCTGTTCGTGATTGATCAAGATGGTCGGTATTTCCTTTTGTTTTCAACTTACGGATCTACATAAATATAATATGTGTGAATGGGACTGCTTCTTGTAACTATCATATTGTATGAGATTTTGTTTCTCATTTACTTTTTTGTCTTTGATTTAGGTTGTTCTTGCTGCTTCCATTATAAGCAAGTCTGGAAAAGGTTAGTATCCATTTGGTTTGTTTTCGGTTCTCTGTTTTTTTTTTGGTTTCTGCTTTTCAAGTTGTTTTCACTAATTTCCTGTTTCCCGTGTGTTTTTTGGAAAATGAAAACAGAATATGAATAAAAACAAGCATACCAAACAGCCCCTTAGTTTTTCTTCATTTTCCTGTGTATTTTACTTGGACCGTCTTTCTGTTGCTTTACATGTATTGTGTCATTTTCTATTACATCAGTCAGTTGGTATTGGATTTTGTCATATCATGTTTTCTTTTATTATGCTGCCAGTTGGTCAATGTCTATTTTGTCATTTCTCATGCCAATTGGTTATGGGTAACTTAACCTCGAGCCAGTACCCATTTTAGGTTCCTTAGTTTTGTTTGGCATATATTGGGTTATCATATTATTGTAGCCTATGTGTTACCTTTTAAATGGCTGTCTCATTGCTGAACTCTGTTCCTTGCTGCAGTTCTTGTTTCGAGACAGTTTGTAGAAGTGACTCGGATTAGAATTGAAGGTCTTCTTGCAGCCTTCCCAAAGTTGGTAGGCACTGGGAAGCAACACACGTATGTTGAAACTGAGAATGTTCGCTATGTTTACCAGCCAATTGAAGCTTTGTACCTGCTGCTAGTCACAAACAAGCAGAGCAACATCCTTGAAGATTTGGAGACTCTGAGACTGCTCTCCAAGCTTGTATCCTTTTTCTGCTGGTCAATTTTTTTTTCACAATCACAAATCTAACATTTTGATCATTCTGTTACCCTGTATTATATGTATAGGAGATAGGTTGAACATTGATTTAATGGTTCTAATTTTTTTCCCCTCCCGGTTTATCTCACTCGTACTGATATCTTTATCTGTTGAACTTTTTTTGTGTGGTCAATTTGCTCTTTTAGTCTCTCTTGGGCTCTGTGCTCTACTTTTGAAATGTTTGAAAACATGTTGTAATTACAGAGGTATGGAGAGATGCACTGTGTTGAATCCTTAACTGTTCATAGGTACCTGAATATTCATTCTCTCTTGATGAAGAGGGTATTTGCAAGGCAGCGTTTGAGCTGATTTTTGCTTTTGATGAGGTCATTTCCCTCGGGCACAAGGAAAATGTGACAGTTGCACAAGTGAAGCAGTATTGTGAGATGGAGAGTCATGAAGAGAAGTTGCACAAGTTGGTACTGCAGAGCAAGATCAATGAAACCAAGGATGTCATGAAACGCAAAGCTAGTGAGATTGACAAAAGCAAGGTATTAGAGTCCTGAAGTTTTGTAGTATGTTGCCCCTTTGAACACTTCTATATTGTGAATCTTTTTTCTCCCTTCCTAGATTGAAAAGAATAGAAGTGATAAAGGAGGGTATAGTTCAATGCCATCAATGGGCTCTGGAAGAATTGATAGTAGCTATACTGATATCAGCATTTCTAGCAGTGGAAGTGGATTTGGAAGTGGTCCTACATTTGGATCAACCATTGACGTTGAGTCCTATTCTAGCAAGTCCAAAGGTTTGTTTTCTGTTATTCAAATAACATATCAAAGTGTGCTTCTAGCTTAAAGAAGTAGTCAAATTCGCTTCATGTGCCACAAGTAAAAAACACTTTAGTATACATTATAGGCATCTTTCATTTGCGTGTGTGTGTGCTTGTATATTATTTTTATATCGGAGTATGGTTTGCATGAGAGTTTTAAATCGTTTAACGATTTGGTCATACTTAATGGTTAATACCAGTCTCATTACCTGTTGATAGGCTGTTTGGGGACAATGGGATAGTCAATTCTGTTTTTGAAGGTTTTTCACAGAGAATTTTTATGTACAAATTAATAAGCTCTGTTGTTTGTATACACTTGCACCAGGACGGGCACCTTCATCTGCTACTGCTCCATCTAAGGGTCTTGGAATGAAGCTCGGTAAGAGCCAGAAGACAAACCAGTTCCTTGAATCCCTGAAGGCCGAAGGCGAAGTCATTCTTGAGGATGTTCAACCAAAAGTTGGCTTATCCAAATCAGCTGTGCTACCACCAACTGATCCAGTCACTTTGACTGTGGAGGAGAAACTTAATGTGACGCTAAAACGTGATGGTGGAATCAGTAACTTTGACGTTCAAGGAACACTGTCTCTTCAAATTCTTAACCAAGAAGATGGGCTAATTCAAGTTCAGGTGCTCTCTCTCTCTCTCTCTCTCTGGTGTTGGTGTTGGAGTGCTTGTGTACTTGTCTTTGTGCTTCAACTTCCTTTCCCACGTTCACAACAGGTGTCTCTGTGCATGCGTGTTACATGTTTTGCAGCAGCTTACTTCTCAAACAGGTCTTTTGCGATCATTTCAAAACAATTGCCAATTTTAGGAGACTAGAAAAAGTGTTTTTTTGCTGTGCATCAATGGAAATAGATTTGTTTATGCAAAATGTTTGGTAATGCTTTTGGATTTCTTTATAGGCTCTGCTTGTAAGCAGTGGACCATCTTCTTTCCAGTTGGAATACCATGGTTTAGGATATTACACACAATTTTCATTTTAGGCGATGTAAAAAATTATAGGATGTTATATAGGCGAATTGTAGTTTGATGATCATTTTTTATTTTGTGTGTGGGAGCCTTGCGTACAGAGTTGTTTCCCTTTTTACCTATTTTTTAATGTTTGAGTCATCTCTTTTTTTTCCCTTTTTTTTTTGTGATAAGGATGAGTTGGAGCGCCTCCAACATGGACTAGAGTTTCATATTTCTTAGCATATTATCATTTTTTTTGAGACCTCAGTACCTTCTTAATTCTTATGATTGTAGTCCCATACCCACCTCTCTCTCTCTCTCTCTCTACCCAATCCCTTATCGTAATGAATTTGTCTTTTGCTTCATTCTTCAAGACCCTCTTTCATTTATTTTCAAGTGAAGGTTTGAGATCACAAAAATGATTTCCTGCCAATGAGATTGTTCTAGGCTTCTAGCATGTTGACTTTGTGCATGGGTGCGATATGCTGTTACCACCTCAATTTACCAATTTGAAGAACTTTTTTGTTTTTGCAGTTGCAATGTCTTTTATGAATGTGACTTAGATAATATATAGTTTTGTGGATGCTGTTCTACCCTTTGTTTTAGCAGTAAACATCTCTTATAAATCCTATTCCAACTTTTATCTTTTGAAGAATTCTATCTTAGATGTTTAGGTATGTTTTGTGGTTTATTTTATCCATTTTGTTATGTGTTGTTTCTTGTTTGCAGATTGAAACAGGGGAAAATCCTGGCATCCTTTTCAAGACACACCCTAACATGAACAAGGAATTATTTGCCAATGAAAATATTCTAGGCTTGAAGGACCCAAATCGACCGTTTCCTACTGGTCAAGCTAGTGATGCAGCTGGTGTTGGTCTTTTGAAGTGGAGAATGCAGAGTGCAGATGAGTCAATGGTGCCACTGACGAGTATGATATATCCTAGGCTCTTTTGGTTTATGAAGTTTTTTGTGCTCCCATTGTTCATCAACTTTTGTGCATTGCAGTTAATTGCTGGCCCTCTGTTTCTGGAAGTGAAACTTACGTAAGCATTGAGTATGAAGCTTCATCAATGTTTGATCTGCGAAATGTAGTGGTCTCAGTACCGCTTCCAGCTCTTCGTGAGGCACCAAGTGTTAGACAGATTGACGGTGAATGGAGGTGAGAATGTGTATCTATGTGTATATGCATGTGTTTCTGTGGGCATCTTTATGCTGATGTAGATGTACACGTTATCTATGAGCTGTGGAATTTCAATATAGGACCATGGAAGCTATAATTTGGTCAGGTGTTTGTTTTGCATTTTCCTTCACCTACCTGTGTTTATTTACTTGACTTTGCCCGGTAGTTCATCAATATGCTGAATATATTAAGCAAAATGTTTATGAAACTTACAAGTATTAGAAAAGGCGTAAAGTTGGTGAAGTACCACTTATTAAATGAAGTATACAATCTCCATAATTAGCTTCTATCCTGACCAATTTGGTGTTGGCTACATGAATCTGTGCAAGAAATTAGTTGGAATCCATTGTATGGATTTTTATCCTCTAGCTGTTCCAATATAAAGCTACATTCTCTGCGAGTCTTTGAAGTCTATATCCTTCATTATCACTTTCATCCGTGTATTTTTTAGCTTTCCTGGTCTTTTTCGTACATTCTACTTCAATTTCCTTAACTCTCGGCATACGTAAAGTCGACAATGTAAATAAAAAAATGCTTTGGACAATTCGTAATTCTTTAAAGTTATTGAAGTAGCTTCATATTTTTAATTACAGTAGTGTTGTTGAGTGATCGCTTCATCTTTTTTGACTTGGTATTTTAATTTAACATTTCATTGTCTGAATCATACAACATCTCTTACTTCCACTGTTGAAAGTGGCTATGTTTTTTATTTGTTTGACTATTGATTTAGGTACTTAGATTTCCCTTAAAATATGCAAATACAAATTTATGAGAGAAATTTGGGGTTGGGTAATGATTTTTGCATATTTTTACTTTTCTACCTTTTTTCCCTTATATTTTCAACTCCCAAAATAACTTGGTTTTCCGTATGTGCGCTCTTTTTGGCTTCATTTTTCTTTTCATATTTATTTTTAAATTATTCTTAATTAGTTGGTTTTGAATATTCGCACCTCTTTTACTTGCAGGTATGACTCTAGAAATTCTGTTCTGGAGTGGTCCGTTCTTCTCATTGATGACTCAAACCGCAGGTTAGCACTCTTTGAATTGCTTTATTAACTTTAGATTTTCTTTTTCATTTTCTATCCATGGTAGTTCTTAGTGGTTTGTTATTTGATGCTAAATGAAATTTTTGGCAGTGGATCAATGGAGTTTGTTGTGCCTCCAGCAGATTCATCAGTATTTTTCCCCATTTCTGTTCGGTTTTCAGCCACCAGCACGTACAGCGACCTGAGGGTTAGTTTAATTTACTAATTATTAGTTATTACCTATATTTGCTCTCTGATATTACCTAATTAATAATTATTCCGTGCTATATAATAACACTATTATATCCAGATTTATGGCCCATCTTATATTTATTTATGTTTCTTTTAAATGGATTACTAAATCATATCATTGGACTTCTGGGTCTTTTGTCATGATTGCATTTGAACTTGATAATAATATTTTTCTTAATTGTCGGGTACCATTTTGTAAATCCATTGCATGACAGTTGCTCTGGGACTAGGCATGAATTTATCGTTTTCGTCTTTTGAGCTTTAATTTGTATCT
Source organism: Euonymus europaeus (assembly GCA_963580455.1). NCBI lineage: Eukaryota > Viridiplantae > Streptophyta > Magnoliopsida > Celastrales > Celastraceae > Euonymus > Euonymus europaeus. The sequence goes on along the minus strand of OY756957.1, from coordinate 5,072,733 downwards.
CTGATATGCAATTCTGATATGGTGTGAATTGTTTATCGGAACCCCCTTTCAGCTTCTTCATAGCCGGACCTCTTTAGCTCAATATAATTTCAGGCCATATGTTTGAACTTGTGTTTTTAAATTACAAGATTCTCACAGAGCATTTGTAACATAAACTTTATGCTAGTTATGTCATCTTCTGAAGTTAGAATTTGAAACTTCTTCCATTTCCCCCCTCCCCTTGTATTGGGGGGAAGTTTCTGACCATAACAATTATGATACAAAATCATTCTATCACAAGTTAGTTGTTAGTCATCAACCTTATCGACTTCGTGTAGTTTAAGGTGGACTTGTTGTCGACTCCATGAACGTGTCTATGACTTTTTCTATTTTTTCTGTAGGTTGCAAATGTCATTCCCCTGAGAGGCGGTCCCGTGCCCAAATTTGCTCAGAGGACACAGTTGGTCACCGAGAATTACCAAGTAGTATAACTGAGTGATCCTTGGAAATTTGAGAATTCAAACAACTCTGCATCATATGCCTTCATTGTGTTTGGGGTTAATTTTTTTTTTCTTATAGAATCATCATGAGATCGTATGTATTGGACAAATTTTAAGGTTTTTTTTGCCATGAACCATCTTTTCACCACATCGTACTTTTGATTGTTTAGTGAGTTTTATGAACTTAAAAGTTGATGAACATGTTCATTTCTTTATACTTTAAAATTACTTTCTAAAACCCTACTATGATTTGAGTTTTTTCCTAATTAAATCAAGTGCATTGAAGCTATGAACCAGTCCCTAAATTCTGTTGATAATTCAAAAGTAGTAAAAATTGATGAAGATTGATATAATTCAACATGAATTGTGAACTGATATATGGACAATGCTCCTTTTTACTGATGTGAAATCAATTTTGAAGCGTTCATAGTATGCCTTGTTGTGTTCATGATGTCTTCGTATGGGGGATAGAGGCTGTAATTATTTTAGTTGTGATTATCCTCAATTTTTGTCAAATTCAAGTTAAATGTTTTTCTTGTACAAAATCTTGAATTATAGGCTTAAACACCAAATTTTAAATTTTAATAGCACCAAAAAATAAAAGAAAACAAACATGGTTTGAAAGATTTAGGGGGTAATTACAGCCCTCTTTTTCCATCATATGGAGCAGTAGATGCCCAGACTTTCCTAACATCGGAAATTATTTTGCATATTTTAATTTCTTGAAAAGTTGAAATATGATGATGTTTATCATTAAGTTAACACCTATCAAGGGCAAGAATAATGTGATACTTGATAATGTATTATAATATTTGACTTGATTTTTTGTGTATTAGAGATGAAAATTAATCCAAGAAATGAAAGTCATAGTTTTAACCCTTAAAAATAATCTAATAAACAAGTAGGCCGTAAAAATTCTACAGCAAAGACTCGAGCACTCGTTATAGTCATAACCTCTATAATGGCATTCAAAGTAGGGTCCCACACTTTGTTTGAGTAATTGACTGCAATTCCTAAAATCAAAAAAGAAAAGAAAAAAAGAGATAGATAAAGACAAAACTTCAGTTGAAAAAAGAAATATTCATTTCCGTTTGGACGGGAATTATCATAAAACGTAAAAGTTGAGACTGTCTGAGAATATGAATGACAGAGTATGAGCTAGAATTGAGAAGAGCATATGCAATGGAGAAAATAGCGGTATGTTTCGCACAATTCGTCCCAAATAATACGGTATGTTCCGTTAATTAATTGGTTGGGTAACGAGTGCGAGATATCCCGTTAATTAACGGATCGAGTAATGAATACGAATATTTTAATGGAGAAAATAGCGGGGCGGATACACGAAGTATTTGTCAAAATGCAACTCGCCCTATATATATATGTCATTACTTATATATATTATTTATAAAATTAACGTGAAAAAATCACTAAAAAATCTATAAAAATATATCAATTGCTTATATTTAATTTTTTATTAAAAATATTTATTTATTTATTGAATGGATAATCTATATAGTTATCAAACTCATGAATTTACATGATTTTGTATATAATTTATTATGCTCTCTCAAATAATTAAAGACATCTATAATTTGTTAATTACTTGGATTTAAGAATTTTATTTATTTTTTATAGTTGACGAGGCGGGTAAATAGATGAGTATTCCCTGTCCTGACAGATATGAGAATGAGGTAAAAATTAAAATGCTCGATGGATATTTTTACAGATATGAATAATAAATTTTGTATGAGTATGGATAATGGTGAAGGATGCTTGATAATGATATTATAATATATGACTTTATTTTTTGTATATTAGAAAGAAACGTAATGGAAGAAATGGAAATTTTGAAGCGATAATTTTAACCCTTAAAAATAATCTACAATAAAGAAGTACGCTGTAAAAATTCTACAGCAAAGACTCGAACACTCATTATAGTCATTAATGACATTCAAAGTCGGGTCCCACACCTTGTTTGAGTAATTGACTGCAATTCTTAAATAAATAAAAGAAGACAGATAGAGACAAAACTTCAGTTGAAAAAAGAAATGAAGAATTTCCAAGGGATAGAATTGAGTAGCATATGGAATGAGATGCTTGAATAATGTATGATAATATGTGTTTTTACTGATAATATTATATTAGAATATATATAATCTGATGATGTGAATGAATATATCACTTAATTTTTTGTAAAAAATTTTATGGAATTCAATATTAATTTTAATCAAATTTTATTGGAGAATGATTGAGAGATACTTGAGAGTAGAGATTTTATTAATAGATAAAGAGGAAAATATAAGAATTTATATTATGCTGACATGACTGTATTGAGATACGTGTTTTAATGATACAAATGAATATTTAACTTGACTTTTTATATAATTGAGGTCGAACCAATTAAAGAAATAAAAAATTTGAAGTAGTGATTATTTTAACCCTAAAAAATAATCTACAATGAACTAAGTCGGCTGTAAAAATTCTACAAGCAAGACTCGAATACTCATTAGTCATTACCCCTAGGGTATTCAAAGTCGGGTCCAACATTTCATCCAGGAAAAAGAGTCGGGTCCAAATACGTCGTTTGAGTGGTTGACTGCAATTCCTAAATCAACAAAAAAAGACAGAGAAGAGGGAAAAAGTGGTTGACTGCAATTCGTACATCAAGAAAAAAAGACAAAGAAGAGGAAAAAAGATAGATAGTGCCAAAACATAAGTTGAAAAAAGAAATGAAGAATTTCCGAGGGACGAATTGAGAAGCTTACCCTCTCGATCCTTTATGAATGGGAGATTTGGGTGTAAAAAGGGAAAGCAATTAGAGAGAGAAAAGAAAGCGGTAGAAATGGAGATGAAGAAGGCTCATCATGTAGTGGTGGTTCCTTACCCAACCCAAGGCCACTACAATCCAATGTTCCAATTCTCTAAGCGATTACTCTCTAAAGGCCTCAAAGTCACTTTTGCCATAACTCGATTCATCTCCAGATCCGTCAATTACAACAATCCACCAGGCTCTGTCCAGATCGACACCATATCTGATGGATTTGACGACGGAGCCGCCACCAAGGAGGACTACGCCGCACGCTTTGAAGCCTCCGGCTCCAAGACTCTAGCCGAGCTGATCATCAAGTACAGGGACACGCCTCACCCTGTGGATTGCATTGTTTATGATGCGGTCTTGCCATGGGCCTTGGATGTGGCGCAACAGTTTGGGCTTGTAGGGGCTGCATTTGTCACTCACATGGCTGCTGTTAATTACATTTACTACAACGCTCATCACAAGTTGTTGTCATTGCCGGTTGTTTCGTCTCCAGTGACCATTCCAGGACTGCCGCCGCTGGAAATCCGGGACCTCCCATCGTTTATATGTGCAGCAGAATCCTATCCAGCATATTTGGAGTTGGTGTTGGCTCAATTCTCTAACATGAACAAAGCTGATTATGTCCTTGTCAACACATTCTACAAACTAGAGGAGAAGGTATGCTATATCACATATTTATAAGCTTAATTACAGTTGTTTAACATCAAAATATGTGGATCGAGGTCTGCTTATATTTTATTTGCACGGGAGTCGTTGTTTTTTGACATAAAAATGTGGATATTAATAGTGTTTTTATCTGTGATTGGAGGTGGTGAATGCAATGTCAAAAGTTTGGGGTTGTCCATTATTGACAATTGGTCCTACAATCCCATCAATGTACTTGGACAAAAGGCTACAAGAGGACAATGACTATGGGCTTAACTTTTTCCAAATGGATTCATCCTTGTCAATCAATTGGCTCAACAACAAACCACCAAGGTCTGTCATATATGTGTCCTTTGGAAGCATGGCTGACCTAAGTGACAAGCAAATGGAGGAACTTGCAAATGGGTTCAAAAGAAGCAAATTCTACTTCTTGTGGGTGATTAGGGATTCTGAAGAATCAAAAATCCCAAGAGGATTCAAAGAAGAGATATCCAAATCCAATGTGGGTTTGATAGTGAATTGGAGTCCCCAGTTGGAAGTGCTAACGAATAAGGCAATTGGGTGCTTTTTCACACACTGTGGTTGGAACTCAACAATTGAGGCATTGAGCTTGGGGGTGCCAATGGTGACAATGCCACAATGGACTGACCAAACAACAGATGCTAAGTTTGTTGAGGATGTTTGGAAAGTTGGTGTTAGAGTTAGGGTTGATGAGAATGGGATTGTGAGTGGAGAAGAGATTGAAAGTTGTATTAGAGATGCAATGGTGGGGGAAAGAGGCAGAGAAATGAAAAAGAATGCTGAGAAATGGAAGGAATTGGCAATTGAAGCAATGAGTGAAGGTGGGACTTCTGATACAAATATTTATGAGTTTGTTTCCAAGTGGGCGTGTTGATGATAACATTTATGGACGTTAGTTTTAATTTGTATGGTGAAAAGCTACTGCATATTTATTGTCTTTGGTGTTCATGCATTCCTTTCATTACTTACATGTCTTGTAAGGATCAAATAAATAAAATGATGTTCTTAGTCAGAGTGGTTTGTTACTTTGTGCCTTGGCAAAAAATGGTTGGAAAAACCATAAAATAAATTTAATTTTATACCATAAAAATAAATTTAATTTAGAAAGAGAGAATAAACCAAATTCTTATCCAAATTGCAATAGAAATTGTAAAATATATATATGTAGGTCAATCAAACCTTCCGATGTCCATTCGAACCGAATATTATGCGAAAAGAAGTTGCTATAACAAGTCTGGTGTTTCATGTCGGATTAACAGTTAGGAAATAAGATTAGGAATTCTGAGTTCGGTAATAAGTACATTATTCTTCAGCTTTCTGGACAAACATGTTTAATAAAAATGGATCGGAACTTTTTCACATATTTTACACAGGAACTGTTCCAGCTTCTTCACTGCTGAACAAAGACTGGGATAAACTCATTGCTTTTGAACCAAGTTACGTCTTGCAAAATTATGACATGGAGATCTGAAACTCGAGTTCTTGAAAGATCTCACGGCCTTCTCTTCTGAGGTTACCAAGTGCCTTCTCTATTTCCTGAACATGAATGTATATCATTGTAAACATGCAAAAGAAAGAGAAGGAAAAAACGGTAACAAAGATTTCAACACTTTCACTCTCCCAACCGTTCGTCCGTTGGAAACTTAGAAGTAGGATACTTGAACTAACCATACCGGAACTAACGGTTTGGCAATTTTGGGAACTGTAACTGTCAAACATCAAAACCGATAATTATGGTTAAACTGTTTTCCGGTTTGATTTTGGCCAGGTTACGGTTTTAGGATAACTTCGTGAATTGAAAGAAGAAGAAAAAAAAAATAGCACATTAAAATGCCACTATCTGGCCGATTTTTCTGCCCGGTCTCTAGTTGGATTCCTTTTTAGGGTATTTAAGTTGAATGCTCACAAAACTGTCAGCCGAGAAGGGAAAATTTTAAAGTAAAGAAACTAAGTTGTATGGTCCTGAATTTTCTTTTAATATGACCTTGGCAAAAACTTAGCTAAGAGCAAAAATATATCTCATTTGACATGGTTACTACTGGAGTTGCAAAATTCAGTAGAAACCTGAGAGAGTACATACCAAGGAAACTTGAAAGTGTCTTTCCACCATCCCTGTTTTGAGCAGTTGGCAACTATTTTGTCCAAACGTACAATGATCTGGGAAAAGGTTGGCCTAACAACTGGTTCTGGATCCCAACATTCCTCAATCAACCTGCAGATAAGATAGTATCAAGAAGGCCTTACAACTTTAACATTGCTGTGTTGTTACACAAGCAACAAGTAGCATGATTCATCACAAGTTTTGTCATTTCCATCAGAAGTTCTCTATGCAGTTTGTAATTTTAAGCAACTTGATGGTGGCCATGTCTAGTATATAAATAGAAGAGGCCCCATAACCGAAGAGGGATTTGGAGATTGCGAGGAATCAGCAGTTTGTTAAGCTCGTGCAATGAGGGAAACATATGTAGTTTGAAGCTCACCCTTCTCAACCCACAAATGCGATTTGGACGAAAATCCCCATCCCACTTCACCCTTACCCGCAAGATAGAGAAATGTCACACCAAGAATTATTTCAGCATAAATACAGTTACAATTCAAAATAAATCATTGCTAGGGGCAAATATACACCAACTAAGCAAAAGCTTACACCAGACTTATGTATAATGGTTTTATTAATAGTTAAATGAAGTCTAATAAACACTATAATTGAAATTCAAGCCACCATTGACAGCACATCTGAGGCTAGAAAGTTAAACATCCTTGGTTGAGATCACAAAAACAAGACAGCTTAAAACGAAGTCATTCTGGATGATATTTGAAAACTAGACTTACTCTTTTAGATCTGGAGGATAACTTCTTGATTTGATTTTGAATTGCGGTCTCTTTGCCTCTAAACATAGCAATTTTAGAGCCTCTTCAGGAGGCTTGGGATGGAAAGGCTGCACTCCCTCAATCATCTAAGGACAAATGAAAAAAAATACCAGAAACAAGTGCTTAACAAGTAGTTCCTACTGCATAGATGCAAATGCATAGAGATACAGGTCATATTTTACCATTAATAAAACCGCCATCAAAATAAAATCAACAACATGTAATGGGGTAAAAAGATCATCAGTTCCACCACTTGCTTTCTCACCTACTTTTTTTTTAACTGCACAAGAATGCAAAATATAATGATCTCTCAATTGGGAAAACCAGAGAATTTGTCTATGGGAGAAGGCAAGAGATGCATATGAAGAAAGATGTGCCCAGTGCCCGGCTATTCATATAAGTAAATCGTTAGTATATGGTACTGGTTAACATTTCTGGAACTTGGGGTTAGCCCTTGTTAATGGGCCTCGACATAGCTTACAATAGAAGAGTTGGTAACCCACATTTGCTCAAAAGCCAATGGCTCATGAGATAGTGCCAAACTTTTAAGCATTACAAACTAGTCTCACTTCTCTTAAGTTCTCAATGTGGGATTCACTGTGCGGGTTATCTCCAACAGATGCACAATAAAAGTAAAAAAATAACAAATTTGAGAAAAGAAAGATACCTCATATAAAACAAGACCATAGGAATATGCATCGACAGCTCTATCAAAAATTTCATCTTTGAAAATCTCAGGGGCCAAGTACAAGTCTGCAATAAATAAAGCAATACCATTAGTTGATCAAATCATCATCTAATATTAATCAATTAGAGTGTCACTATACATTCATTGGGTGCATCAGCTGATACCACGAACACAAATGAAGTACACTATAACAGCAGTGGCAGACTAGCAGAGGCATTAAAGACATGTATAGTGCAAAAGTGAAAGAAAATAAAAAGTAAAAATAAAACTGGAAGAAAGATCCTTTGCTCTTTCATAATTGTACACCTGTAATTCAACACGGAGATATTTTCAAATCGCTAGTACTGGAATTTAAATAATTATAGCATAAGTAATTCAACAAAAAGACATTATCAACATCCTTTGAACCTTGTCCCTTTTTTATAAATTAGGTGGAAAATTACCAGTAATGCTGTCATGATTGCGTAGAAATTTGTTAATCAAGTTTCATATGAGTTACTTTCAGCATATAGGGCAACAAGACATAGAACTGAGTATTGAAGGTGCGTTCATATAAGAAACATCCAGTTGAGTGATTATAACTTACTTGAATGGTCAATTTGAGCAACTGGATGCGCTAGCTTTCCTTTGTCAGGTGAGATTTTTGACAACTTAATCACTCCAAATCCAGCTACCTTCAACTGACCTCCACTATCCAGCAAAATATTTCTGGCACCTTACCAAAATTTCAAATATTAAAGAATAGTTCATTCGAAATGAATTTAGATCCAGCAAAAATTTCACTGCGTAGCTTTTGCATTTAATTGTCTTACTTTGGCCTTAAATCACAGTGAATGATTGGATCCGGCTTACATTCATGAAGATAATTCATGCCCCTGATAACAAGAAGTTTACCAAAATCTCTTTAGAAAGTTCAACAGAAAAATAGACATCTGCCAGAAAACCCAAAACAGAGCTACTAGAACTTCAAAACTTGCTTTGAATGACTCTAAATGCAAACCGAAAGAACTATAAGAACATCTAGATCAGCAAGGGCAGAGGTGTATTTAGAAACCATGCTTCGATTTTTAGTCCATAACCATGCAGAAATAAGATTTTAGCTACAAGAAACTGCACATGCCTGGCAACGTCAAGTGCAAATCTTAAACCTTTAGATGGTGAAAGTCGCCCTTTCTTTTGAAGATAGCTTCCCAAGTCACCCTGCAGGAATGTAAATAGATCCAATCAATACAATGAAATATTCCTACTACCACCATCTACTTAGGAAAAGGTTCAACTAATCCAAGGAAGCAACTATCCACAAAATATGTACTTCAGTATATCATCAACTCTGCTACATTTTATATGTACCTTAACACAAGTATTAAAGAAAATGTAAATATACAGGGAGAGAGAGTGGAGATTCGAGACGGGTTTGAGAGAGAGAGAGGCTTGCTTACTTTTGCATGATACTCAGAAACAATCATCATCGGTATATTTTGGGTGACAGCCCCAACAAACTGAACGACATTAGGATGCCGAACCTTTTCTAATAGTGTTAGTTCATGCTTGAAAGCATTTCTGTTGGGAAAAGAGAAGAGAATAAGAATATGGAGTCAGGATGTATTTTGAAACTACATGACCAAGTTAAAAAAGAATGTCATGTTTTGTAACTCATTGAAATCTAAACACTATCTCTTCTGGAGATCAGGGAGGACTTGTTCAATCATTTTATGGTTATAAAAGGATATCTTCATATTTACTAATCTTGAACACCACAAGTCCCTTTCTCTTCTGACTATTTAAATTTTTCAAAGAATGACACCTCTGAGGGTCACACATAGAGACTTAAACACCAAAGTCAACCAACCATGTAGCTGACCTTAATCAGACCAACCAAAAATAAATGGATGACTCACATGATCTCTATTGCCTTCAATAACACAAAGCTGTTACAAAATATGCTCATGCACAATCTAAAATCACTTTGGTGGGCCTTAGGTGGTTATTTTCATAGTGGGATTAATGACATGGATGAGTAGTCCCTACTCAATATAATCTAACTAATATCTCATCAATGAATTAATGTCATACCCAGGTGGCACTCCCTTAGTGGCCCCATCAACAATTCAAATATTTCTGTTTCAAACAAAAACAGACCCATGAACCGTCAATAGTACCCTAAAGAATTGGAAATATTATATTCCAATATTCAGGGCCAGATTGCTGTATTCATTTGAACCCAAAAAAAAAAAAAAAATTCTCTTCTATAATAAGATTGTGACTCAGAGGTATTCTATAGTCTAATAGGAGGAAAAGGATAACCTAAAACTGCATCCATTAATCCTTAAAGGTAGGCCGAATGTATTTACAAAGCATATGCAGTCACCTTAAAGAATCTCAGAAGGAGTTTTCCTTGCAGTAAACATTAAGCAATATCAAAGGAATGAAGATTAATGCATTTTTTGCTTTTTCTCTGAATTTTTACTCACAGTAATCTGTTAATCCCAAAGAAAAGCCAAGTGACAGTTAGAAACAGAAAACTAGCTCTTTGTATGTGCAACTCACACACGCAGTCCATTCTCCTATTGTGCTATTATGGAAGGATGCAACGTTTCTCAAGCAGCAAATAGATACAGAAAACGAAAGAAAGTATGTCCTACTCCAAGATGAAAAGACCATAAAAAAGGCATCCCACAGATAGAAGGATAAAAGGTTTCCCGAACGCCAAACAATAAAGAAATCAAATAATGAACTTTAACTTATAAGGACATCATGAAATGAAAAGACTTAATAAAATGAAAGTGCTAGTGACCAATGAAATGAGCATCGAGCAAATATAATTTAACAACGGAATCAAAGAAATGAAAGAATAATAAAATGAGTCCGTTATTAGCAAAGAAACTAAAAGTAAAAACAGAATAGCAAAGAAACTAAAACGCATGATGTATGAACATACATGATATCAGGATCTGAATAACCGTCCTTATCAAGTATCTTCACAGAAACCTTTGTACCATTCCATTTAGCCACTTGATATGTTCCCTGTTAATGTTTAAATGGAAGGCATCTATTAATTAGCTGACAGGACATCGGAGGAAGATCAAGAAAGGTGGGTAAATTTACCAGTTAAGAAAATGCAAAGCGAAACACGCCAAGACATTTATAAAGATACAAAAGAAATCATCATGTTACTGAAAAGACAATGAATGTAAATTTAGAATGAAACAAAAAGCACATTTTATGAGGTGTTACACTGGAAAGAGGAAAAATGAAACTTAAAATTGCAGCATTCAACAATTAGCTTCATGGAACTGCAAGATGCAAAAATGAACTACCACAACTATTTCACAAAAAAAAAAAAAAAAAGGTCAAGAAATTATGAATAAATAGGCTTTGCCTCATTGTTGAACTCCAGAAGTACAGACAAGGTAATCCTATAGTGGTATTCCAGGTAACATCAAAACACAGTAAAGGGGGAAAAAATGTTTATTAGAACTCTCAAAAAGGGTCAAACCATTGTATAATTGTATTGAAAATTTCTAGATAATATCTTACCAAAAGCAACTTTTAATAGATGACAAGATAAGTCAGCCACTTTTAACAGACACGAGAGATGTTCAACATTGTTCATATCCAGGACGTGGTTAGTGACACTTCTTCGAGACTAACACAATGTGTCAAAGACTCACAAAATGATATACGCACTGCAAATTTGTTACATGCCATAAATTATCCTAAAGAGAGTAATAAGGAAATGATTGCCGAATATTGTCAATACTTTATAAACTATGAAGCCTCAATGCCCCTTCAATGTAGTTTCCCAAGTCTATTAGAAATGCTGAAAATAGCAATTATCAACTACGAATCAAATAAGGGACTAGTCCAATTAGATTTTAGTAAACAAAAGGGATGTAGAACTATTAGCTGCAATATCAGTACGTGGACATGCCTTTGAGATACCATCAGACTTCCGGACTTGAAGCTCCAAAGGATTCAATTCGTACTCTGGAACTTCACGAGGATTTGCAACAGCCATTGGTGTCCTCCTGGTTTTCTAAAATCGTAGAAAAGACTTAAAAACTAATGTCCATACGGTAGCCAACTTTCAAACAATAGACAGAGGTGAAAATGGATGAATTTCAGTTATCTGAAAGAGCGAGAGAGAAAGTATATATTATACCGGGACTTTGGCTCCACGGGCCTTCAAAATATTGTAAACTTCAGTGTTCCCATAATACTTGGCATCCGCAGCTGCCTGTCCAAAAGCATTTTTAAGAAAAAATCACTAGATTGAGCGCCGTGACTAGGCATCAAATCATTGCAGACCAAAAACTCTTGATCAAATATTCCCTTAAAATCAGAGATTAAAATGCCAAAAAGTCAAGTGAAGACGAAATTTCCAGGAACTCGTGAAAGAAAGAGAAAATGTTAATACCGTGCTCCCCCAACGATCACGAGCATCAATATTAGCCTTCCGGCTAAGGAGGAGCTTGACGACCTCCACATGACCTTCGCAGGCGACGATGTGGAGAGCAGTGCGTCCATCCAGATCGATACTATTGACATCGACGCCTTCATTCAATAAGTCCTCAACGCCCCTGACGTCGTTACGGCAGGCCAAGAAGAGAAGCTGCATGGTGGAGTCGAGGTTCTCAGGAACAGAGAGCTCATCCTGGGCGGGACTCCTTCGGATGGGGTCGAGAGAGGACTGGCGGCCAAAGCTAAACCGGAGGTTGTTCCTGCGCGGATCCAACGAGGATTGGCGCGTGAACTGTCGGCTCAAGGTCCGCCTCAGCGACCCCGTCGAGAATTGCCTCGATATACCCCGCTTCAATTGAGCAGCGATGTTCTCCATCTCCGATTACTTTTCTTATTCTTCCTCTTCGTCGTAGTAGCTGCGGTTCGAAATGGCAAACAAACTGCTACATAATAGAACAATCGCTCGACGGATCGAGAGCGAATAGAGAAGGAGAAAGGAAGCGCGCGCTCTCGATGCCGAGCTGTTATTGTTGTGGATGGAAACAGTGCAAGGAATTTGGATGGAAACAAAGAAAGCGCAGACTGTCTTGAGATCCGGCCAAAATGCGAGGGAGAGAACTGCTCTCCACAAAATGGAGCGAGAAAGTCGTTATCGCCTCTCCTTTTCTTTTCCTTTGGTAAATTTAAGTATTTTTTTTATTTTTGTTATACAAGGAAAATACTCGGCAACTCGGTTTAAGATTATATGTGATCTAATTAGTTAATTGAATTATTTTAATTTGAGATTATATACAATTTAATTCGTTCGTAAGCAAATTTATTTATTTATATGTACACTGTTCCTTATTTCTAGTTCTGATAATTATATATGAAAAGCACATTTTAAAAATAACTAAAAATATATAACGATTCACTCTTTAGTTATATTCTCCTGTTCTAACAAAATTCGAGTGATTTAAAAAAAAAAGAATGACTGGTCTATAACAGTGCATATTTTCAATTTAAAATATGAGAAAAAAAAATTAAATGCTCCCACGCTAAATAAACAAATGTTAAAATCACTATATGTTAAATAAAAAAAATTGTATTTACTCGTTGTGATATGAAAAGACATATAGGATATGAGTGAAAAAAAAAATCTATACAACTTGGATTAAATCAAGTTAACACATAAGTTTTATGTTTGAAATTCGAATCTAAATTCAAAAATTTCTCTCATTTAAAACTATGTTATTATCAAAACACAAATATCTTGTTCGAACCTAAATCCATATTGAATTATTGTCCAAATTCAAATCAATCTGTATATGATCAATTAAAAATACATCTAAAAATTCAAAGTAATCCGAGTCTAGACATATAAATATTTCATAAACACTCTATGATTCCATGTTTTTGGACTCCCCGAGCATAGGATAACGATTAGGGAGTCATCTATTGTCTGGTGTATTAAAATTACATTATGCCATAATTCTATACAACTATTTCTATTTTTTAAAATTATTTTATATTTAAATTCAAAAAAATGAGACATAAAAAAATTAATTTTATATTTAACTGTCTAAAATTATGATATAATTTTCTGTTGAATTTTAATTAATTTTTCAGGATAAAAAATAATTTTGAATTTTTTGCGGTAAAAAAACTACAGCAGCCGCCAGCCCATTGTTTGATGCCAAATGGCCCAAATTTACGAGAGTTCAGTCCACTTGAGGTACTCCGCGACAGACAGTGACAATAAAGCGAGGGATATCTTGGGTCCACATGGCACTGATTTTTGGAGAGAAGCCCACGCGCACAGGCTGGACAACTGTCAACTGGCAGTCACAGCGTGTCCTCCATTTATATTTATTTCAACATGTCCGAAAATAATGGATAATGGATTCATGTCCACGTCATGGTGTCACATTACCATATTGGAGTCGCCTCCATTAGATTTTGCATATTGGAGAAAGATACAACTGTTTAATTGACATTATCGTTTTGTGCAATGTCAAGTTGGGTGGTGTTGAAAGAAATACCACGTCATGAATTGATCAAAAAGTGATGTGGTATATACGAAGAAATCGTTCAAGTAAGATATCTCAAAAAAAATAAAGTCATGGGGTCGGATATATTCACGAGAAATGACAAATTTAAAACAGATAATACTATAGCAATATGGGTGGATGTGAGATTCACAGCATGCAATAATTCAATATTAAAGAACCGAAAGTTGATAAAGTGCATAAAAAATCTTTAAATATTCATTTGGCATATGCATTATACCCATATTACATTAATTAATTGCCCCTGCTTGTGCTGCCAAACCATGAGTGGCCTTTGCGATTCGTCAACTTGGGTGTATGTTTTATTATTATATATTATTATGTGTTTGAGATAGTTAAAAATACGTGGATAAATAAATATTTATGTTTAGTAGACATGTATATTTTTATTTAGATAATTTTTTTAGACAATTTTTTCATATTTTAAGTATAATGGTTATCCATGAGAGAGGTGACTAGGTGGGTAATAATTATCCTAGTAATACATTATACTCTTATTTATTACAATTTTATCAAACACAACCTTACATGTCTGAAAGTTTTTTTTCCCCAATTACAAGGAGGGGGATTACTAACCCACAAAACACAAAATCTCAATCAAGGTTATCTCCAACTAAGCGAGCCTAGCAAACCCTAACACTATCTTCCCACAACAATTTTAACAAAGCAGAAGGCAGAGCATGAAGCACACGTAAGTCAAGATCATGAAGCAAAGCTTCATTGGCTAGAAAATCAGCAATGCGATTCCGCTCTCTATAAACACGTCTGAAAGATTATTCACGTAGATGAATGATGGAATATCATAACATAAAGTACGATTAGTGCAGTGCTAAGCTCCTAAATGTTGTGAATGGTTGGTTATACATGATGTTTGAAGGAAATAAAAGAACCAAAGATGGCGGATAATTAGTTTACATTAGTATGTAGTGTGCATGGGGTTCGGGAACCTGCAGTAGAAACTGTAAACAATCCGATCTGTTTGATTGAGTGGGACCCTCACGGTGAGGAAATTTTGAAAAATTCAAGAACGTTAATATGCAAAAGACAATATAATTTATGGAAGAAAACCCAATATAATAAAGGAAAAATTATTCATAAATTCGCTGTAAAGTTGCAAGGCCAGGCTACAATGAAGGCCCATAACGCCACAGGCTCAAGCAATAAGGTCCGGCCCTAATAGTACTAGTACACCTATAGTTTCTAATAGCAAACACCCATTGTCAATCAGTACTGATTTTTGGTGTATATATAGATATTATCAATTAATCTCCCCTACAAGCAAAGCTGACCAAGACCAGAAACAGTTCCACCAGCATTAACACAGGAGGCTCGAGCCGGTTGGTTCATGTAAGTAAGCTTCACATCCTCCATTGTAATACCATTACAAGGGTACTTGTTGCTGCAATCCAACTTCACTGCAACCTCAGTCGCCGACGATCCATGAATGTCTTGGTAAACCACATCGCTTATCTTAACTCCAGAAGCCTGTCCGGGACAACCTTTGTCGCCGGGACAATAATTTTGATCGATGACAATTGGGTTTTGGACACTGGTCATGGTGCAATGTTGGAACAAAATGTTCCTAGCAAAACCATCACTTGGTCTTCCCCAAGACTTGATTCTCACTCCATTCTCTGTTCCACTAAATTGAGCACTTGTTACTGTCACATTCTCTACTCCTGCCTCTTGAAGCTCCTTCCCCAAACTCCCAATACTATATCAATTATCAACATTAACATGTGTTAGCTCACATTATGAATTTATAATGATCAATGTTTATTATTTATGATTTAGATTGTTGTTAAATATTACCTGATTCCATGACCGGGGCCGCAAGCGACGTTTTCAATCCAAAGGTTGGTGGTGCCAGGACCGATGGAGACACAATCGTCACCGGTTGCAATCCTGGCATTTGAGATTGTGACGCCAGTGGATCCCTGGACGTGAATGCCGTCAGTGTTGGGGCTATTTCCTGAGGCAGACACCTTTACTCCTTGCAATTTCACATCGTGGCAACCATCAATGACAATGTGGAACATTTTGCTGTTTAAGGATGTTAATCCTCCAATCACAATGTTGTCTGAATTTGTGAACTTCAACGACTGCAACACATAGTTGTCCAATCATATATATATATATCCCAAATTTTTACTACTATTAATAAAGAAATACACAATGGTCTTGTAACTTCTGTTTTTCTTTGCATTAAGGGATGGCTATTAATAAAAATTCTGGAGGTGTTGTCCTCTTTTATATTTAAAATAAAAAATAAAAAGAAATCCATAAATTGTACGTAACAAAACATACCGTAGCGCCTTGGGGGCAGCTCTTCCCGGAAGCCTTGCATTCCCACAAGGATGAGCCTTGGCCGTCGAGTGTCCCACCAGAGATGGCGACGCCACTGACATCCCTGAAGAGGACCCAGTTGTCGGAATTCAAATCAGAAGGAGCCACAAGTGTACCATCAATTTGGACAACAATGGCAGTATTCTTGCAAGGACCATTCAAATCCACATTGCCTAGCAAGAAGCTTCCTTTGGGGACATAAATGGTGGCTGGGGTTGTGGAGCCACAGGCCTGAGCCCATGCAGCCATCAAGGCGTTGGTTGAGTCAGTGGTGCCATCTGGTCTTGCTCCAAAAGTGACCAAGTTGTATTCTGCTGCAAATACTCCCAAGTGAGAACATGTGAAGAAAAGCACAAATGAGACAACCGAACAAGTATATGCTAATGTTGCCATATATATATAATTTGTATTTTTATGTGTGAAAGACAGGAATAAGAGAATTAATTATGAGAGAAAGGTAGAGGGTCTTGGGAGGTATTTATAGATACAAATTCAGTAGTGTTGATATTAAATTTCAAAGATAGACCACGTTTTTCCATGTCTAAATAGTCCAACCATATTCCTTAATTTCAACGATTTTTCCATGTTTAAACAGTCAAATGAACGTAAATTATGCTAAATTTAATTAAATATTATTACTTGTATTAAAGAGGTCAACAAATTAATCTATCCCCGTTGATTTTGGGTCGTATAAAAATTGGCTTGAGTATGTATGTGTGTGTATATTGCCTGAAAAATGAGGGGCAAGTCTTTAATTAATCTTATAATTAATTATCATTCCAACAACGAAAATAAACCAATCAAAAATAAGTTAGACTTGAAACTTGAATTGGAACGAAATTCAAGAACCCATATATCTGTTCGCATTCTCAATATGCGGATAAAATGTTAATCGCAGATAATACGACGTCTTGTCAGTGAAGTTCTTTGAACAGGGACACAAACAGTACATTTTTATACAGGACAAGCAGTCATGGGTTTTTTTATTTATTTATTTTATAATTAAGGAGGAGGACAAAGCAGTGATGGGGTAGAAACAAAAACTGAATTAAAATGTAAATTAAATAAGGAAAGGAAATTTGTGGGTTGTAACATGTAAGCGCAATATATGGGAAGTTGGAGGGGCAAAAAGGAGTTCATCAAAAGGGGGAGGGAACCGTGGGGAGTGGCATGACAAGTGGCATGTAAAACGGAGTAAATCGGCTGAAGACTTTCTTTTATCTTCCTTTTTTCTGAATCCATGCCTTATTTTCAATTTCAATCATATCTCAATTGCCTAACCGTGCATACACACTATTTTTTTGCTTTAAAAATAGTAGAAACATACAAATTTGTTATTTGAATATTTAAAATATGGATCTAAATTCGAGTTGTTTGGTCCATGTGCATATATATTTTTTACTAGACGATTAGATAAGTTAGGTCAAAGGTGTCCAATGCGTGATCACAAAATATTCCATGAAGGAGTGAAATTATTTAGTAAATTCTCATTGGGTGCAACTCCCAGTGAGCACAATACCTCCTCGAGTGCTGGGTTCACCCCTCTTCAACATACATGATGTTCCGACACACATGCGGGTGTTTATGAAAACATATCAAATCAACAGTATTTATATCATATAATATGACAGTTTGTTGAGAATATCTACAAATATGACATAAAATATTTTATTTATGAAAAAAATGAATATTAAATTAAAAGGGTAGGGTAGGGTGTGTAGAGTGGAAATCAGCGGCGGCCCTGGGGTGGGGTGACAGGGGCGGCCGCCCAGGGCCCCCAAAATCCGGGAGCCCCAATTTTTTTTTTTGTATTAATTGGTTATAATGTATATATATAATTTATTCTTTGCAATGTGGCTTAGTGGTAAGTTGTTTACTTTAGTCTGCGAGAGGTTTGAGGTTCAATCCCAAGTAGGCGCAACGTATTTTTTCTTTATTTTTTTATCATAAAATTGGGCCCTCAAACCATAGTCCATCCCCAAGCCCCAATTCTTTATCATAAAATTGGGCCCTCAAACCATAGTCCATCCCCAAGCCCTAATTTTTTCCATTTTTTGTAGTTAAAATTGGGCCCCAATTTCAAGTCCAAAGATCCGTTTTTTATACTTAAAATTGGGCCTCCAATTTCAAGTTCAAAGTTATTTACTACAAGACCCAATTTCACTTTTAAAACCCTAATTACATCTTCACCTCTTTCTCTCGTCTCTGTAATCTATGTTCTGTCTCTCTCTCTCTCCAACCTCCAACGTCTTTATTTATGTGATTTCATGTAATTATATTTTTAACTGAATATTTTAATGACTAGTTTAATTTTAATGTAATGACATTCAATGCGTGATGGTCTAACTTCCCAAAATTGGGTTCCAGCCATAAAAAATTTATTGTTGTTTTATTTGTTTGAATTTTTATTATTAATTTAAAAGTTATGACTATGTGTCAAAAAAAAAATTCGGGACATTGCCCCGAACCCCCAAAATTTTTATCGGGGCGCTGCCCCGAACTCCACCTTGAGGGCCCCCAAATTTTTTTTTGCCCCGGGCCCCAAATAGGCCAGGACCGCCCCTGGTGGAAATAGTGGGTGTATTTAACATCTGCAAACAATCATAACTTTAGAAAAAATAACATCTCAAAGTTGAGAAAGAAAGTTATTTTCTATTTCTACCGTCTTAAAATTGAGTTGATTTGAATAACATTTTTAGTTGATTATTTTTATTTTCCGACCTCAAACGCTATAATAAAATGAAGAAAATATTTTTTAGAAATTAATTTTCCATAAACAAATGGAGCAATCCTAATCCATCCCCACTTATATATTCAATCCCCATGTGAAGATCTACGTATCACATGTTGACAATATTCACATAGACATCGTAATTTTAGCAAAAGATGATGGCCTCTAAAATTTGTTAGTTTTCTTCTTTCAGAAATATCTGTTACATCAACATTTCATTTATATATATATATATATATATATATATAGAGAGAGAGAGAGAGAGAGAGAGAGAGAGAGAGAGAGAATATGGGGGCCTGATCAGTGTTTTAAGGTTTTGAGAATGCCGTATTTCAAGGCATCCTTGTTTTAAGGCACACTTTGTTTTTTTTCACATGATGTTGAATAAATTAACGACTTAGTGTTGGAAAAAAAAATGCACGAGTACTAGTTGTGGAGGTGTAACGTGAAATATAGGTAGGAAAATTTTTAATCTTTGGCTCTTGACTCTTGAGATTATTCATGTCAACAATCACCACTATATATGGTCAAGTCTAATTCATCCTCTGCCGCAATTAATTACGCATTTGATTTTCAACCAAAATAGTTTTCAACCTTTATACCATCAATTTTTTGGTTTTTAAATAGACCGGGTATTTTGCAGATAGTTCTTAGTTCGGTTTTTTTTTTTTGCCAAACATATACAAACGACATGCGGATGATTATCTAAAAATTAATGGGTCTTGAAAATTTTATTTTCCCCAATAAAAAAAAGTGTATTTAAAATGATATTGTAGTTGGAGGAGTTGGCATGATAGATAAAATATATTACGATTTTGTCATATATTTTTTTATAGAAAAAAATGTCACGTACAATCTATAAAGGTAGGCCATTTTTGACAAAGTGTCAATTTCTTTTTTTGATAAATCAAAATTTTTGGTTATACAATAATAATAGAAAAAATGTGTAGCTTAAAGTCAAGATATATACATTTGGTGATGGTGATCCATAATAACATATTCTCGAGCTAAAAGTCAATTGCTTGACAAAATAAAATTTGGGTCAAACTTACAAACTAACTTCAACTATATCTTAACTAACTCTCATGTGTTTTTTCCCCTTTTCTTTATCCTTGATTGCAGGCCACCCTATTTGAATTTTGTTTTGAGTATTTTTTTTATAAAAAAATAGTGTAAAATAAAATCAAACTTTTTTTTATAACTAAGAATGATACAATACAATATTGTAATTTGAATATTCCATACGAGTCTAAACTCATATCGACAAGCCCATATGCATAGAAATTTCTCGACTTTTTTTGACATTTAGACTCATATCGTCATGCCCATATGCATAGTAATTTCTCGACTTTTTTTGACAAAATGATAATTTGCGTCAAAGTTCAGACATGACCACTAAAGTATAGCTCCCAATGAAAATTAAATTCAGGACTTTCTAAATATATGATTTGACTCTAAATTTTTTTATCACTAGACTATCACCCAAATAATTAAATTAGACCATTTAAAGTTAGGTATGATTTAGGATGGTTTAATTTATTTTATTTGGTGTGAGTTATTAATAATAAAGTTGTTTGGTACCATTTATCATATGTTAGTGATTTCAGTTGACGCAATGTAGTCTTTGTAGGGTTAATAAACCTATGCAACCATGCTTATTTTATCTACATATTATTGATACCCGGTTTCACAAATTACAGTCATTCAAAAGTTAAGTATGATGTGGTGGCCACCAACAGCTCTGATGAGAAACAAGAAAAGTTGACCTTAAATATGCTTATGGCACCAATGGGCTACTTGTCAAGGAAGCTTCGGCGTGAGAATTAGTAGTTGACCATGGTAAGTAATGTAAGAAGAGGAAGGTAGTGTGAGGGTATAAGTGAGGCAATAGGTATGTAAGTGATGATGATGATGTAGTAAATGAGATGAATATGCAAGAATAAGGAATGTCTCGGCAGTAAATGCGAAAGTTGAAGAAGGAAAAGTTCAGAGGTTTCTTTAAAAATTAATATGGTGGTTGGCATTTTTGCCTAAGTGTTATGTACCTTTTATTGTAGCAGATCAAGAGCTATTTAATTTATAGTAGTCCAGGATTAAGAGATTTATAGTAACGTGAAAAGGTAGCGGTTAGAATAGCAATGATGGTATCAAGGGCAAGGTCATGTGGTGTCAGAGGATACGCAACCTCGACGAACGTGGGAGAATATTCTCTTATTTTCACGATCTGGTGTCAGAGAATATTATAGAGAAAATATATGACAACTTCATATATGATGCAAATGATAAATAATTATGAACATAGGATTCATACTTGATACGGGCTATGTACCGTACCTAAGGGTGTGTGTAGGGTTTGAACCGTCAGAGGGATGCCTTCAAAGACATTGGCGAGCTAGAACTTTACCTTTCGACGAGTAGAATTCTGGTGAGTGAGGCAATTCAAGGTATCCAAAGACCTCAAACGTGCACAAATTGAAATGGTAAATAATTCAAGAATGAAATAAAAACGTCATTACCATATTATTGATATCAAAACAACTTGAAAATACATTACCAAAAATGAAAGGTTAGGCACAAAGGAACATAATATGGTATAGTTTTTTTTTTGATAAGCAGCCAGATATCAATAAAAAGAAGATCAGTTAAAAAAACATCAGGGCATCATGTAGGATGGCCTGAAAAAATATAATACAAAACATACAAAACACCCTGCTATTGTTGTTAAATCAAAACCATAGTATGAAGTCGGTAGATCTTGATGTACCCTCCTTAGCTAGTAGATCAGCCATATCATATCCACTCCTCCTGATATAAGTCTTCGTTGAGTAACATGCCATTGTACTATATGTCACTGTTTAAAGTTCCAGCCACTGTGATTAAGAAGTTGGAGGCTATTCAAAGGAATTTTTTGTGGGGAAGTTCATGTGAGCAAAAGAAAATACACAATGTGAGTTGGAAAAGGGTAGTAAAACCAAAGAGGGATGATGGGTTAGGCATTGAAGACATTAGCCAGAAAAACCATGCTTTGCTAATGAAGTGGGTTTGGCGGTTCTTAAATGAACATGATGCACTATGGAGGGCAGTCATCATAGAGAAGTATGATAGAGGTAGGCCCCTTAGATGCTCGACTGATATTCCTATTTTCAATGGTGGCTCTTATATGTGGAAGTGCATTCAGAATCTGGTTGTAGATGTTGATACCCGAACTAGTAGGTGTTTTGGAGAAGGAGTGGGGTGGATGGTTGGAGATGGCAGTAGGATAAAGTTTTGGCATGATAAATGGGCTGGTGGAGCACCACTCAGTCAACAATTTCATAGGCTATACACTCTATCATTACAGCAAGAAGCAAAAATCTTCAATGTTGGTATTTGGTGCAATCTGTCTTGGCAGTGGAATTTTCAGTGGAGGAGAAAGATGTACAGTTGGGAGGAAGCTCAATTGGGTGAACTACATCAATGTCTTGCTCATTCCTCTCTTTGCCCGGCTAAAGCAGATAAGATGATATGGAAATTTACAACACAAGGTCAATTTACGGTGCAGTCATGCTATGCTAGATTAATACAAGAGATTGCTTCTCCAAGTATGCCCTCTTTGCAGTCGACTGTATGGCATGGCCTGGCTCCATCAAAAGTTGAAATATTTGTTTGGCTTTTGTTACAAAATAAAGTTCATACTAGGGACATACTTGCTCGGAAAACTATCATCCCAATTTCTAGTGCCAAACCCAGAATAGTCTTTGTCTCCTTAAGACTTAATCACCTCTCCACATGTAGCTTTGGAAAAGATAGACGACAGTCTCCTAGGATATAATGACAACAACTCTACAAGGAATGGAATAGCACTCCTAGCACCAAACGGAAATGATGATGGAAGCTCTCAACTTTCTATGTGTTGCTATGTTTTTGAATATGTGTTTCTACAATGCACTAAATGCCCCTATAAAGTACATTGTAGGGAGAAAAGATTGAGATGAAATTGGACAAGAGAATAATTTAAACCGAAATCATCTTATCATATAACACGTATATCAGTTTGCTAACAAAGATGAACAAAATTGTCTAATAACTGTCTCATCTTCATCTATTCTTGAGACAGAAGTGGATGGGCTTGAAGCTCATTGGTATCAGATAATAGGTAATCTGTTTGCTAATAGAGATGAAAAAATTATATGATAATAGTCTCATCTTCATCTATTCTTGAGACACGAAAAAATAAATTTTCGGCCCGACTTGGTACCCCATCGACCAAAAGGAAAATGAAGAATTGGATTGTACTTGAAGCCAATAAAGAAATACGCCAGTGGGCGGGAAGCCCATCACACACACATACGCGTGAATCGAATTGAATCGGCTTGGCTGGCTGTGTGCGAGTGTGTGTTATTTTAGCATAATGTGCATTTATTCCTTCCCAAAAAAGTTTGGGTGCTCTTGGACCTAGGCTATACGTCCAACACTCACCCTTATAAACAAGGGTTTGTCCACTTAATTCTCTAATGTGTGACATCTATTCTTCTTTAGGCTCGATCATGATCAAATGACTCACTTCATAGCAACATTTCATTCACTCTATTCAGGACTTTGAACAAGTGAAAACACATAATCATTACCCACATAAAACTCGATATTTTCATGTTTGATTTCAACTTATTCATTAATTGTATCTCAATTAAATTCATGGTCAAATCCATGATTTTCCAACACAGGTTTGAAGAACGAAGGTATTTTGTTTCTTAATTTCATTTGATTTCGTGTGTTTCCTTATTTACTTCCTATTATTACTCTTCTTTTGTCGGGATTTTTACAGTTAAAGAAAATGGAAACAGAGATTAAAAAATGCTTGATCAGCAAAAATTTCAATTGGGATTCGGTTAAATCACTTCTTAATTAATGTTTGGTTTTGGTCATTTGTATCCCTTTCATCAACAACCTTTGCATTTTCCATTTATCTTTTTTCTTATTTAATATTCGTTTATCTAATTTTTTTCATAAATTTGACCACCATATTTTTTTATTTTTTTTTGCTTTATTAAGGTCTTAATGGAAGAGAAAGTAGAGAAGCAGAGTCTTTATTACTTGGAGAATTTTGGAGCTTGACACCCAGTTATATATCCTGTCCAAAGGGAAAGAAGAAGGCAAAAGGTAATATTTATGGATTTACTTGCCAATTCTGACACTGCTTGCCTATCAACAACGTGTTTGCTATTCCCCGGCCATGTTATGATTTGATCAACGCAAATAAGAATATTAGTAAGGCACAAAAGTAAATAGACAATATTTACGTGTTCGGTACAAATTTGCTTATGTCTATGAGAGGAGCTCCAGCCGTCATTCAGAAATTCGAGAATTCGAGAATCAATATAAGGGTTAGGAATTTATCATCCTAACATAAAAACATGTACATAATCGTTATTCGCAAGAAAATTGAAGCTGAACTAAAGAGCCAGGCATGTTTTGTTGCATATTATTTTTCTGGTTCAGATATCACTAGAGAAGAAGATTCAAACGCCAATATTAATGTAAGTGATGAGGAGCCTAATGATTATCGTTTAAGAAGCCCACAGAAGACAAAAGGGGCCCAATTAGAATGTTTGGCTTCAATGTTTTGTACAATGAAGGAAAACAAGCACACAAATAATGGAGTGGCATGGGCAAAAGTGTCATTTGGATGTAAGTTTTAACCTACTAAACTCTCATCGGAGGATATAAATAATAAGAAGAAGAGGACTAAGAGTTCTCTCTGTAATGTTAAACCTCTCTCTCGTAAGAAATCTCATTGACGGTTCTTTGCTTCTGATATGTTCATGATGTTTAATCATATTATTATGGGACGATGGACATCTATCTATGCTAAAAAACACAAGGTAGCTTAGCTCTCATGTCTCTGCTTCGCACTTCTTTCATTAGATTATTGAATTCATCTTCCGATTCCTACTGCCAATCTCCCACATGTTTTTGCTGATTTAATGCCGTCTAAAATTTGTTCCTTTTCTATTTTTGTTTTTGTTGATTGAGAGAACGAGAGATAATGGCATGGAGGATGATAGGATGAGTCAATTACCAGATGAAGTTCTTGTGTCCATTCTGTCTTTCCTGACCATGAAAGAAGCAGCAAGGACAAGTATCCTTTCCCGTCGTTGGCACGGTGTTTGGACTCATATTCCTTGCTTGAATTTTGATGCTTCGGAGACTTTACATTCCTTATGGGTACGAGAAGAAGGGCTAAACCCATATAAGGAAAGGCGTAAATATATCAAGTGGGTAAATAATGTTTTGGATGCTTATGATCAAGGGTGCTTTATTGATGAGTTTCGAGTCAGATTTGATTTGGATGTAAAGTTCGCATCCGATATTGCTAGATGGTTTAACTTGTCAGTCGAAAAGAGAGTTAAACGACTTGTCATAGACTTGCGTGGCCCTTTTGGTATATCTCAGAAAAATGTTTGTGCTATCCCTCTACTCTCTAGTCGTGTTTTGCATACTGCTGAGTTTCCTGATTGCAGATCGCTCAGAATCCTCCATCTTAAATATTTAGACATTAGTGGAGTTGTTATTGAACACTTGATATCTACTTGCCCATATCTTGAGCAATTAAACATACAAGGTTCAGTTTCTCTTACTGATCTAAATGTGGTTGGTCAATCACTTCGCTTGAAGTACCTGAAACTTAAATCTTGCTCCAGTCTGAAGCGCGTATATCTCTCAACACCAAATCTCGTGTCCTTCCAGTATTATGATTTGAAGATGATTGAAATCACTTTTGCAAATGTTCCAAATCTTGTTGAAGTTTTTTTTGGAGGGAGTTATTCTCTACGTAAACTTCACCCACTTCTAAATTATTTATCTCAACTAGAGACACTTACACTATCAGTTGACCCTCCCAAGGTAAGCACTTCAAACTATGTTTTGCAATATTTTCTCCTCCTCTTCTTGATCAGGTTGAATCAAGATGGTATTTGTCACTGTTGTTCTTTAGGAAACAATTGGAGTCGTCGCGTTTCCTGTGTTGGCACACCTCAAGAATTTGAGACTGAAAGTTGTCGCGGCAGATTATGTCAGTCTTCTTGGTTTTACTCTGTTAATGAATGCAGCTCCTTCCTTGTGCAGACTTGTGCTGAACGTAAGGAATCCTATCCTATTACTAGTAATCAAATTTATTACAAAGTAAGCACATTCAAGTGTTTTGTTCTTGCCTTACCCTCTTCATGAAATACTAGTTAATTATATATAATGGCATATCATTCTAATGACCCTTAACCTTTTTGATTCCCACAATCCTATTTTTTTTCTTCTATAACTTGTCATTCATTTGAAGTTGATATCATTATAAAATTTGCTACATATAGTTGTACATGAGCTTGAACTTCACTTTAGTTTATAATGATTAATAGAAAGGAATGCACTGCACATATCGAGGGCGAAATCTAATCTAATCGCAGCAGGAATAATAATAAGTTTTTTCTCAGAATTTCTTCATAGAGATGTTTTTACACCGCCAGTCATGTTAGTAGACCGTATTTTAGTGTTTTTTTTCTCATTTCATCTTGAAATGTGAATGACATTTATTTATTTTTTGATAAAGGAGGAAGGTATCTCGAACATAACTTGATCAGTATGTCTATTGCTTGCAGTTAAAATGGTGGTCTAGCAGTTGCTCTGTTGCAATCGGGAGACGAAGAATGAGCAGATGTCCTCAACAATGTCTTAAAGTGGTGGAAATCGTTGGTTTTGTGGGGGAGACTAATGACATGGAATTTGTAACGTATTTGATTGAGAATGCCCCCTTGCTTGAAAAAGTTATACTTGAGCCTCCAAAGCACAAATCAGTAAGATGTGACTCGTCGGGTCCGAAGTACACAGCAATATTAGTAGGTAGTAGAAAGGGTGCAATGCTACTCGATTCTAAATTTTCTCTTGGAGACAAGTTAGTTCTACGTAATTTTTGATTTTGAGTTCAATGTAGCTCTCTTTATTCATTATGTTATCCCATAAAAGACAAACCTTTTTTGAAATATTTTTTGCATCAACCCTTGGGAAACAGGGCAAATGAATGGGTCTCGTTCATATGTTTTTAATGTATTCTTTTCCATTTTAATGATGATAGCAACTATTGACTCTTCACTCACTCATTTGGGGACTAACAAGCCTAAACCACACTAAATTACCAAAATTAATCCAACTGGATTCTAATATTCTATAATTTCTGAGTTTTTAGTTTCTCCTCGTGAAGTCCCTAAAGTTTCAACCTTCTTTGTAACACCCAAAAATCAATTACATGTATGTATGACTCACCCATATGTCCTTAATTAATCAAGTATTATACCTACAAATAAGATATGTTGATATGTGAGACGTTTTTATTATATCTGTCCTGTTAAAATATTATTTTTTCTTAAATAAAATGTTACATGTTTGAAGAATGTCAATTAAAAATTTGTCATAATAAAATTAAAAACACAAGAATACCATTAAAATGGATTTAATATCAATAAATCCAACAAATAAAAAAATATAATATTTATAGAGTCGGTTTCTCTACTTTTTTCTATGAGAATTTCATTTAAAATTAATCACGATGAAGGTTGAAATCATAAATTTGAGTTAATGCTTACTGGACAGGGGAGAATTTTTATTCTCCATGCTTTTCTCTCAATTGTCAGTCATTCCATCTCTCTGTACAAACCAAACAAAGCAGATCCCACAATTGAATCCCCACATAATGAAGCCTACAATAACAAAATAATCATTCACGAGCCCTTAATAACATAAGGTAAATACGAACTTCAAATTAAAACAAAAAATAGAAGATTCAAATTCCCTCATTCCCTTTGTTTTCTGGAAAAACAGCCATGGTAGAGTCATCTGAGACTATTGGATTCCAATTGTCATTCTTCTTCTTCAACCCAATCACTATCTCAACTTCGTGCCTCGCCTCAAGCACACCCTCTCAGCTATTAGTAGCTATTAGTACGTAGAACAGTTTGGGTTTGAGCACGATTATAGGTAGTGGCTTTTGAATCGGCAATCATGGTTATGTTTAGGAAGAATATTTGGTCATGCTTGTACATAAGCTCCTTCGTTTCTATCTTTTATTTGGAAGGAGGGGACAACGTGTTGGAGACAAATCATATACCTTGAGGTTCATAAAGTCATGGTCTTCTGATTTGTTTTTTATTCTTATCCTCAATATATTTCGTTAATTTGTTGATGAGTTAGCCTAATTCAGAAGAACTCGACTAACATATGAAATTTCTAAATTTAAAGTCTCTCATCCAAGTTAGGATATTCTCCTCACGTCAAGTGAATATGTGATTCATCATTTTTGGATTCACTGTGACACGTGTCACCCTCAAAATGATTGGTGATTTTAAGTGTGAACACTTTCACCACCTTGATTTGCCATCATTAAAAAAAACACACACGTAGGGTGGTGGGAGAAATTAGAAATCCCAAAGTTGGAACTTTGAAAAGCAATATTTGTAACAACAATGTTCTTCCTGTCCACAAGCTCTTCCACGATGCACGCTCTTCCTTTAGACTCTTTCAATCATCTCTGTTTCTCTTCCTATTATGGTTTTCTTCCCATTTTCCAACATCCATCCATTCCATTTCACCTTTCTTTTCCTCTCGCTGTTTTTTTTTTCTTTCTTCTGCACCTCCATGGATGATCGCATTGAAGACGATGAAAAGGAGGCATTAGCGGGCCTAACCTCCGCCCCGCCGAGATCCCAAAAGATACATTCTTACAGCCAACAACTTCGTGCCTCCTCTGGACAGAAACGCCACCATAAAGTCCGTAAGCACAGTCTGGACGACATCCCCAAACCGATCATCTCTACCAGCTCCTCCGCTGAGGACCCCTACGACTCCTACTACGAATCCTCCGGAGATGAGTTCTTCCCTTACTCCACCGCCACAAACTGTGTTGGTGAAGCCTACGTTACGCAGAGGCTCGATCAAGGCCTTGTATTGGACATTGGGTCCGAAGAGCTTCGACAATACCAGCCAGTGCCGGAATTCATTGGGAGCGGTGGGGGAAGTGGAATATTCAAAGTTCCTATTCGGGCCGCCGTCCATCCTGGACGCCCACCGTTCCTTGAATTGAGGCCGCACCCGTTGAGGGAAACACAAGTGGGTAAGTTCTTGAGGAGCATTGTATGTACGGACAAGCAATTGTGGGCTGGGCAGGAGAGCGGGGTCAGGGTCTGGAGTTTTGAGGATGCGCACGAGGTTGGCTGCGGGGTCGGCGGGAAGGTCAGGAGGGGGGACGAGGATGCGGCTCCGTTCCACGAGTCCGGTAACATGTCGCCCACCATGTGTTTGATGGCTGATTGCGGGAACAGGTTGGTCTGGAGTGGGCACAAGGACGGGAAGATCAGGTCATGGAAAATGGACCAGACATTGGAAGACAATGCTTTAATCAGGGAAGGACTTTCATGGCAGGCCCACAAGGATCCTGTTCTTTCAATGGTCATGAGCTCTTATGGTAACAAAATTACTTTTTTTCTTTCCGTTTTGCTAGTTGGTGTAATCATGCCCTGTTTTATCCCCTAATTGACAGTCAAATTTGCTTTGATTCAGGTGACTTGTGGTCAGGTTCAGAGGGTGGCATTATTAAGATATGGCCATGGGAATCCATGGAGAAATCTCTTTCTCTTTCACCCGAGGAGAAGCACATGGCTGCTTTGTTAGTGGAGAGGTCAAACATCGACCTTAGGAGCCAAGTCACTGTTAATGGTACCTGTAGTATATCTTCTGCTGATGTAAAATGTTTATTGTCCGATAATGTGAGAGCCAAAGTTTGGTGTGCTCAACCTTCATCCTTTTCAATTTGGTGGGTTGTTGATTCATTTATATCTTATAAAATGCTGAAATATGCTAAACTGTACATTCAAGAACATTGATTTTGCATCTTTATACTGTCACGTTCCTTTGTTAGAATTTTTTTTGGTGTTTAAGATTTAAACCTTTTAGAAACATATGCTTTTCTGCGTCAATTTTTTTTCATAAGGATTTATGTTAGAAAAGTAATCATGTTTGGAATAGAAAGTAATAATGGTCAGAGCAATTGTATTTAGGTGGTGCTGGAAAATGAATATATTAATCCCATATGCTATAGTTATTGTTATTGGCTTGATTGAATTACCTTAATAATCAATTTATTTAGCAAATGTTTCATTTGAATCTTGTGATAAAATTCTGAGTCCTAGTTTTTCTACAGGGATGCTCGTACAAAGGAATTACTTAAAGTCTTCAACACTGATGGTCTTGAGAATCGAGTTGATGTGCCTTCATCGCAAGATCAACAACCAGCAGAAGATGAGATGAAGGTAAAATTTGTTTCCACATCAAAAAAGGAGAAATCTGGGGGCTTTCTTCAAAGGTCACGTAATGCTATAATGGGAGCTGCAGGTGCTGTTCGTCGTGTTGCAACCAGAGGAGCAGGTGCATTTGCTGAAGAAACCAAGAAAACAGAAACACTACTTCTTGGTGTAGATGGAATGATATGGACTGGAAGCACAAATGGCTTGCTTGTGCAATGGGATGGAAATGGGAATCGTTTGAAGGAGTTCAATCACCATTCTTGTGCTATCCAATGCTTCTGCTCATATGGGACTCGGATCTATGTAGGGTATGTGAGTGGCATGATCCAAGTTTTGGACCTTGAAGGAAACCTAATTGCAGGATGGATTGCTCATAACGGGCCAGTTATAAAGTTAGCAGCAGGGCATGGTTATGTTTTTAGCTTGGCTACTCATGGAGGTATACGTGGATGGAATATCACCTCTCCAGGACCTCTTGACAACATCATCAGATCAGAATTAGCTGCACAACAAGTGATCTACACTAGGCGAGAGAGTTTCAGGATTCTGATTGGTACATGGAATGTTGGTCAAGGTAGAGCCTCCCATGAGTCACTTGCGTCGTGGTTAGGTTCTGTTACATCAGATGTCGGTATTATTGTTGTTGGGTTGCAAGAAGTAGAGATGGGTGCAGGCTTTCTTGCAATGTCTGCAGCAAAAGAAACTGTAAGATGTTGTTTTAGCTTTCCTTCTTAAAATGCCATCAATTATTGCTTTGATTGTTGTTACTGGAAATTCTACTCTATTTTTAGCATTTCTTATTTATTTAGTTAAAAAAATATGCATGTTTCCTCTCCATCTTTACTGCTTAGTTATAATTGTAGGTAGGACTTGAAGGGAGCTCTGCTGGGCAGTGGTGGCTGGACAACATAGGAAAGGCCCTAGATGAAGGAACAACTTTTGAACGAATGGGTTCTAGGCAGCTGGCTGGCTTGCTTGTTTCTCTTTGGTAATTAATCAGTTATGAATCAAATGAATATTTTTAGCCTTCTAATACATAAAAGACCACTGCAATTCATCTTCTCTTTTCTTTAGGCAAGTTTTTTTAAACCAGACCATTTCATGTCTTAAAGGCTCACAATAATAATTAGTTATACTAGCAGTTGTTTTAATTGATTCAGGGTGAGAAAGAACCTTAGAACACATGTTGGAGACATTGATGCAGGAGCAGTTCCATGCGGGTTTGGACGTGCTATTGGTAATAAGGTTTGTGTTTCTCCCATTCCTGGCCATGCAAGGGCAAGAGTTTTCAACTTTAGATTCAATTTTTATCAAGATTGCCAGTCTGCGCTTTAATTTTTTTCCCTTGTAGGGAGGCGTGGGTTTGAGAATTAGAGTTTATGATCGCATAATGTGCTTTGTGAACTGTCACTTGGCCGCTCATTTAGAAGCAGTCAATCGTCGGAATGCTGATTTTGACCACATTTATCGAACAATGGTCTTCAGTCGTTCATCAAGCCTTTCCAATTCTGCAGCTGGTATGGTGCCATACCTGATTTTGTGTTGCTCTCTTGCCTTCTCCACATATTTACTTTGGATGCTTTATATTTCTGGCTTGCCATGGGTCCTCTCTCTTGCAGCTGGTGTCTCAACTGCGAGTCATACTCTTAAGAGTACAAATGTATGCCCTTCATTGTTCCTTTTTTTGTTTTAGCAGTTTTATTGTCATATTGTTTTAGTAGATTTGAGTCTCAAGGTCCTGATGCTTTCACAGTCAACAAGTGTGAATTCTGAAGAACCGAAGCCTGAATTGTCTGAAGCAGACATGGTTGTATTCTTTGGTGATTTTAACTACCGCCTTTTTGGCATATCTTACGATGAAGCAAGGGACTTTGTTTCTCAAAGATGCTTTGATTGGCTAAGAGAAAAGGATCAACTCAGGGAGGAGATGAAAGCTGGGAAAGTTTTCCAAGGAATGCGTGAGGCATTGATCAAATTCCCACCAACTTACAAGTTTGAAAGGCATCAAGCAGGCTTAGGAGGTAGGTTGTTTTGAATAGTTTTTTGGTGTTTCCTTGATTTGCAGGTATATGATCAATTTTGGAACTTTTTCAGGATATGATTCTGGGGAGAAAAAGAGAATTCCTGCTTGGTGTGATAGAATAATATATCGTGACAACAAGTCTGATCCAGTGTCCGACTGCAATTTAGACTGCCCTGTAGTCTCGTCAATAGTAATGTATGTTTGGTGTCGAGATTATTTCCTATCAAACTTTCGCGTTCTATTGTTAAAAAATTGGGTTATCCTTGTATGACAGGTATGACGCTTGCATGGATGTGACGGAGAGTGATCACAAACCTGTTCGCTGCAAATTCCATGTTCAAATTGCCCATGCAGATAGATCAGTTAGGAGGGAGGAGTTTGGAAAGATTATTAGTTCAAACAAAAAATTGAGGTCTTTGCTAGAAGAACTATGTTATGTTCCAGAAACCATTGTTAGCACCAACAGAATAATTCTTCAAAACCAGGATACATCCATCTTGAGAATCACTAACAAATGTGTGAAGGAGAAAGCTGTTTTTCAGATTACTTGTGAAGGTCAGTCAACTCTCAGGGATGATGGAGAGCCAGCTGACTATCGGCCAAGGGGCGCTTTGGGATTCCCCAGATGGCTTGAGGTATTGTTCCCCCATTTTTGAAGTTCGAATGCAAATAACTTCAGTATAGAAATTTAAGAATTTAACCCACTTCTTTGCTACAACCAATGAGCTATCTTTAGGTCATCGATAAATACAACTGTTTGATGATATGCTTCTGGACTAAAAGTTTAAAAATTATTATTCCTTATGTTTTTTTATAAACTTATATTTCTTATCTCATGTCTGATTTAGGTAACTCCGGCGGCTGGCATAATTGAGCCACATCAGGTTGTGGAAGTCTCTGTCCATCACGAAGAATTCCACACCTTGGAAGAGTTTGTAGATGGCATTCCACAAAACTGGTGGTGTGAAGACACTAGAGATAAGGAAGTGATTTTGGCTGTGAATATCCAAGGGAGTTGTTCAACGAAGAAGAGTCGTCATCAAATCCATGTTCGTCATTGCTTCTCAGCTAAGACAGTTCGGATTGACTCAAAATCCAACAGTTCTAGGAAAAACCAAGTAGGGTCAAATCACAAGTCAGAACATAGGCAGTTTAGCAGCTCTTCTAACAAGGCTGATGGTCGGATTTCAGACAAAAAGTGAAGCTAGAAATGGATATTGCCGGGCACATGTTGACGCATCTCCTGGGGGTCTTTTTTGGCAGGAAGGCGCATTTTAATGTATATACATTGAAGCTGGGTTGATATTTGGAATCACGTTGAAACGGGTCGATTTTAGTTTGTCTATCGTTTTTTGAATCTGTCGCCAGCTTTTGGTTGTAACATCCTAGAACAGGTGATTTGTTGATTTGTTCCACGGTTTTTGTAATTAGGTAGAGGAAAGAAACTTGAGCTCTTTGATTTTGCTTTCAGTTTTATCAGACTAATATGAACAGCAAACAAAACAAACTCAGATAGATCGTTTGGAGATTGTTTTCATTTTTAATAATTAAAAACGATTTTGAGTATAGTTTTAAAAAATAATTTTTAAAATAAATGAAGTGTTAAAAATTCATTTGACTTACGTTATTTGTAAACAATTTTCTAAATAAAAAAATATAAAATTTAGACATAAAAGAAGATTAGTTATATAATATAACAATGAGAATAATGAACGGTAAAAGAAAGTAGATCAAGTAAATTTATAGAGATGATGGATGAGAGAGACAAGGGAGGGAAAAGGTGGAGAGAGAAGAAATGAGAGAGAAGGAAGGTTGTAACGACTAATGAAAAAGGGATGAAGAAGTAGAGCAAGAGAAAAAAATGAATTTCAATGTATTTACAAAAATGCCACCAGCCCATTGTCAAAATTCTCTAACAACTTTTGAATTCACTTTTGGGTACAAAATATTTAAAAAAAAAATTGAAAAAATTATGTTAGTTTTTATCAGTTTTACAAATCCAACCATGTATATTTTGATAAAAAAATAAAATCAAATACAACTTCAAAAGTGTGTGATAAATAACACATAGGAATGGGCATAAACCCAGGCATACACTGGGATAGACTGGCCAAATTTGTCTGCCCTTGAACACCAGGGATATTCTTAATTGCCTGTGCGATCAAATTCAGATCCTGAGAACTCACTACAAGGTATTCATGTTAAAAAGTAATATAAAGCAGCAGATGCAACATAGGTGATTACCTCTGAATTCTGAATTGTTGAATCATTGCACTTACTATCATTCTTGTTTTCTAGGTAACACCTCAGCTCAAGTTAACCAGACGAAAGATTACTACTAGGGCGGAAGCAAAAAGGGTATATACTATATAGTACCTCATCGAATCGACGTCTTTCTATTTCAATTACTTTAAAGTGCATACATTCTCTTGTATTCACTGTTCAAAATCTCTGCATCGGATACCATTGACATAGAATAAGATCCTGACCGACTCTCGGCTCTCCTTATATTCCTCATTTTGGTCTCTTCCATCCTATGTACAATAACACAGTAGCACATGGATCCAATTGTAGTCAGCATGATCGTGCTACCGATCACCGTTGCGCACACTGCAAGCCACATATGATCCTTGCCCACGACTATATAAGTCAGAGAAACGAATGCAATTGAAATGAAGAGGCAAGCCAGCCACATGAGCTTGTTAATCACAAAGACCAGCTGTCTTTTTGCCTTTTCCTCAATAACTACTACAGATGTCTGGACGACAACAACAGCCAAGGAGATGAACAATGCCAGACTGTCAAAGAGAATGAAGACAACGAAAGGTCCTTTGTCTCCGATATGAGCTTGCCCAAGAGAAACCCCGTCTTTCCTCTCCTCGGCATATTGGCCAGGCACAGTAAATATTGCTGCAAAAGCAACAGTGGCGATTAGAACAGCAACTATAGTTGCTGAGTTTATAGCATTGTTGAGGCCGCTAATGTGAAGCTTCTTTAGCTTCTTTGCAATTTTCTGAACCTTAGCCCCAGTTTGACGGGTCTGTTGGAGCTGGGACTGGACTCCATGTTTTATGTCACTGACAGTCTGCTTAAGTTGCTTTGCTGCATTAGGGGGTCTTCCGTTGTCCTTAGAATTGGTCGCACCTGCTTCCTTCAATGAGGATACAAGTTCTTGAGTTCCTAATTTTTCAGCAATGTCAAGAGGGCTCTCCCCAGCCTTGTTAGTTGCATTGATTTTGATACCCTCAACTGACAACAGGCAACGTACATTCTGCCATGACAATGAAGCCAAATCTTAGTAGTGGATTTAAACCATGTTTCCAATGAAAAAAATAATTAGAAAAATTCAAAAGAATTCAAGTTTTTCAGGATTGACAAAGAGAGCAAAACTCCACTTTCTAACTAAAACAAGCATCAAGATGTCCCATAGCTTCTTCTTCATAATTTTTGCAATAAGCTTGCCCAAAAGAACATCCAGTTTCCTATACTGATTGCTAATCAAGATACGATTTCTTATTTTCTCACATACAAGTGAACCCGAAAACAGGACTACTGAACTCAAAAGGCAGATGTTATATATGAAGGGATCTCAAAGTCTCCATTGAACAAACATATGCATGAGCAACATGCCTAAGTGCCCAAGTCCAGAAGGTAATGGTAATAGCATAAACAGTTTAAGATATGTTTTTGGGAATTAAATAATTGCAAATCGTTAATAAACAACAAAGGAAAAGGCTGGCACAGAAAAGAAAACACATAATATAAATCTTCTAAAATGCGTTTGAAGTGATAAAGGAAGAAGGAAAAGAGAGATACAAAGAAATGAGGAAGAACCTGAGTACGACCCTTCTTTATCGCAATATGCAACGCTGTGTTTCCCTTATTATCTTCCAAGCTCAAAACCGCAGGATCAGGTTTAATTAATTCAAGTACAATTTCCTCATTTTGCCCTTTCATGGCCATGTGCAATGCAGTTTGACCTTTTTTATCGGTCCTAAAACCAGTGCTTGGATCCTTGTTTAGAAGGGATTTGACAATTTCCAAATGCCCCATCCTTGCGGCTGAATGAAGAACAGTCTTACCATTATTTCGGGTAATCTGAAGGAGATTGGAGTTCGTTTCCAAAAGAAGATTGACTACATCAACGTGTCCTTGAGTTGCAGCTGTGTGTAAGGCAGTTGAGCAGGATAGATCCGTGGTCATTGCCAAGTTGGGGAATTTACGTATAAGTTCTTTCAAGACCTCTGCAAAAGCAACCACAAAGGAATAAGCATGCCAATATGCAGCACGCAGCAAAAGGATTGTTTTCACATTTCACTAAATTTACTCTCTACTATGTGAAATCAAAATCACAAAATAAAATGTGAACATAATATTTTTTTCCTTTCTATCAATGCATTAGAACAACTGTGATTTATTCCTGTAAAAATAATGCCATCAAAGCAAATCCACAAAGGGGAAAAAAATGAACGAAAACTAGGAATTGATATTGTCATTGATGCTGCTGAATGACAAAGAAGATAGTTTCAATATCTCGAGAAATGACATCAAGGAATTTAAATAACAACATGAGAAATGTTTGCTTATTAAAACTTATCATAGACGGTGGGGATCTCCTACACAATAGGAATTTGCCTGAATTTTCTATTTATATATATTTGTGTGTCTGAATTTCCCTCCCACAGTTGGGATAAGAGTATAATTGTTATAAAAGAAATGGTTCTAATTTTGCTCTACAAAGTACAAACTATGTTCCAATATAAATGAAAAGCACATAAGCAAGCACAACATACCAAGATGACCCTGCTTTGCCGCAACATGAAGTGGATCATAGCCATTTTTAGCATTAATGGATGCAGCTTCAAAGTCCATATATTTCAACATCTCCCGAACAACCACAGCCTGGCCATTCTCTGCAGCTGCATAGAGGGGAGTTTCCCCTTCCGTATTCTGCTTCACCAGCAACTGCTTCAGATCATTTTCATCGCAACTTTGGAGCATCTCTTTAATCCTACTCAAATTCCCTGCTCGAGCTGTCAAATGAAGCTGCAAATCACCTCGCTTTCCAGGCGATTCCTTGTTCTTCCTTTTCTCACCAACACCAATGAAACTAAGTTGCCTCTCCATCACTACGCGAAAGCTTTTCTGTTTCTCCATAAGCCCACGGAAACTCTTCTGTTTCTCCGTTAACCCACCACTGCTCACCTGATTTTCTAGTGGACACTGAAAACTTTGGTGTTTTTCCTTTACTCCATGCGTACTTGATGGTCTTTCCTCTACACCATGAAAACTCAGATGTTTCTCTATTGTTTTGTGCTTAATTGATGATTTTTCTGGCACACCACTAACACTCGGGTGTTGTTCCATAATAGGTGCCCGTAAACTGCTATGTTTCTCCCTGTGATTACACAACACTTCACTCATTATCAAATAAACAATCTCAGAGCAATCACTTTTGTACCCAGCTCCTGATTATTGGATTCTAAATCACATAAATTATTCACATTTGGCCATGATAACGCCCAGAAACCACACTGATGAATACAAATTTTGGAGAGAAATTACTGGCTTTTACTTGGATTCCTGATTCTTGGGTTTGAAATTCGGCAATCGAATTCCATTCCTCCATGATCAAAACAAATATTTCATTTCAGACAGATATAAACAAATCACTTCACTCAAAAGTTAAAAAGCAAAATTTCAAAATTTCCAAAAGCAGGCATCAGATTCTGCAGCAATTTCAAGAGAAACAATTGCTTGGCAGGTGGGGTTTCATTTTCCTAAGTGAAGCAGATTGAAGCTCAATCGTTAAACATACTAGTATCCATCCGATAATAACTCAAAAGTTTAAGCAACAAACCCTAGTAAGCTCTTCAATGTCTACTAAACCAACAATTAAAGTTCAATACCTTGATTTAGAGCTCAAAACTGGACTTCTGATGCGAAAATGAATACCCAGATTGGCACTTGTACTTAATTTGAAAACCCAGAAGCTGATTGTCGAGATTTTCCAGATTAGGAGCTCATAGCCTAATATGGTACAGAGAACGGTGGAGGAAATATCAGCAGCCACTCCTTTAAATAGTTGTAAAAATGAAAGCTTTTTATCTTCTCCATATTTCCTGTACACATGGTAATAATCAAGTTGTCTATGGCAATAATGAATATATATTTTTAATATGAGAAAGTAATTGTAGTTAATGAACCTTTAAAAGGTAATAAATGAGAAATAATGAACAAGTTTTTTTCCCCCACAAATTAGAGATGAATATTGGAAATTTATTACTGTTCACCGACCACAGAAGATTCCTATGATCACTTGCAGAAATTCACAATCTGACAAAAAATGTGGCAACCCACCCCACAAAAGGTGCCAAAATAAATATGGAAAATAAGCAGTTGCAGTAATTGACTTGGTCTTCTAAAAGTATCTCAAACAAATAATTACAAGTCGTGAGGAATGGAGGAGAAAAAAGTAAAAATATATGTATTTATTTATATAAAAAGAGAGAACATTCTCTATTTATCTTTGTTTCATTATTCATTTAATTAGATATTATATATGGAAATATATATTGCTTAATAGGTATGATTTTATATTATTTGTTCATGCCATTAATCAAGATAACTCAGCATAAGTGCAACATTTTTATATTTGAAGTTAAATGAACTTAAAATGAATATTATGAAATTACAATTATTGAATATTTATTCACATTTTTTAAGATTACTCAACTACCTCTTACAAGCCTAGTTAACATTTATTGGATATTTAAATATTGAATAATAATCAACCAAAATGACCACAAAGGAAAAAAAAAACTAGATATATACTTCCAAATTAAACCTTCACAGTATCCAAGTTGTACAATTAACAAAACTTACATTATTAATTCTTTTATTTATGGGATAAGTATCGAAAAGTCCTTGGAGTTTGAGTTTTGGTTCATTTTGGCATCTTAACTTTTTTCAAGCCCGAAATAACCTCTCAATTTTCAAATACGGGTCACGTTAGCCCCTCGAGTCATATTCTGTCAAATATTGTTGATGTGACCGTTTAATGATGATGTGTTGTTTTTTTAAAAAAAAAAATTGTGGCATGGAAGACGTGTGGATTCAGCCAATTATGCAACACTTGTCATTAATATTAAGCAAAAATCAAAAAATGAAGCAAAATACAAAAAACAAAAATAAAAAATCCCAAACCTATCTTTCTTCTCCCCATTAGTTTCGGTGATTGGAAGCAACGGATGTGGATTCGATGCTGGAGAAAAGATCCCTATACCCACTGCCATCATATCTGGATTCGATGCTTGCCAAAGAATAGATCGACCCAGTTCCCGTTCTTTTATGGTGCACTCGCTTTATATCTCCGACACACAAGGGAAGACGCGGTGGGAAGGATGCAGCCCTAGCCTTTGTTTGGCCGATCATTCCGCTGGCATCTTGCATTCACGTCTCCGTTTGACTGTCGCTCGAAGATGTAGTTGTAGATAAGTTAGTCTTAGTGGGTTGTTGGAATCTACGATTCCGATTGCTGGATCTCCTCCTGATAAGACTCATTTTAGCAAACCCATCTCCTACTGATAAGACTGATCAAGCACAATTTATATAAATGATCCGGTCGTCCTCTGTCTTTGTCCACGCAACAATTCCTGCGACAACAAGATATGGTTGTATGTATCTCACCTTTTTTATTTTTGCTTAATGATTTATTCTTTAATTATTTTTATTTTAGTTAAGTTTTATTCTTTTTTTTCCCTCTTAATTCCATGTCACATTTAACATATATTTTTCATTTTTTTAAAAAAAATCGACATCATAAGTTTTTATAAAATTTAATCAAAAGGACTAACGTGGGCCGTATTTGAAAGTTGAGGGATTGTTTTAACTTGAAAAAAAAATTAAGGGATCAAAATGATCCAAAACTCAAACTTCAAGGACTTTTTCTATACTTGTCCATTTATCTATAAAAATCTTATACAGGCGATCTATATCTATATATCATATGTGTATATGTATATATTTTTATTGAATTGTCAAAAACAAACGTGGTAAACATGTGGTACACATGAAAGTGTGCCTTAACTTTATCGTGAAACATCCCCACTATTATTGCACCACTTCTTTTGCCTTTACTAATTCAACCTCGCTTTGCACAAGCCATCCATTCACACACACATATGTATATCAAAAAAATCTATGGGTTTTCAAATCAAAATGAAAATCAAAAGTGGTATTTGGGTGAAGATGATCAAGTTAGGTATAACAACAAAGTCTAATGTTTGAGTACAATTAATTAATGGATGATAACAATAATTGAGTTTTTCTAGCATATGAACAAATGCAGTAATAAAATTTTGCTTTTGCCCCATTAAAATTTTGTATTGGGTGTGATTTTTATTATACAAAAAGTCAAATCACATATGCATCCACATTAATAAAATACGTTCTGCCAATAAAGCTACATTAGCAACATACAAATATCTATATATTTTGCTTTCTCAATATTTGTCAAGCATCTACTCTTCCGTTATATCATGTCAATGGCTGCCAAGAGCTGAAAATTCAAGGAGTGAAGGTGATTACCCCTGGAAACATCCCAAATATTGACAATTAAAATAGTTACATTTACTGATCTTCAAAGTGGTACGAGGATAAAGTCTCGAAGTAACCCAGTAACGATTTCACGAGGAACATTCCAGAGTTGAGGTTCACCATGGTTAAAAAAATTCAAGCTTCCATTAAAGATTATGAATCTAGAATTGTTGTAAGTTTAATTGATCAAGCCAGTTGTAGAATTGAATCAAGAATGGAGATGAGATGAAGAAGAAGAGAAACAGAGCGGAGAAGAAGCTCTTCTCACAAGTGTTTAATTTGCTTACAAGTTACAACGGCTACATAAATTCAAATTATGTAGAGTGCGCCGTTTGAAAGAAGTATGTGGACTGGACCGAGTGGAAAGCCTAGGCCCAATAGGTGTAGCACAGGTCAGATACGCATACGGGAAAGGCTCTGCTCTGACCGTGTTAGAGAGGAAAGGCCCAGAGATGGCGGCATGACCTAATTTGCATCATGAGCTTAAATGGGCTGAGGCCCAAAGTATGAGTCCAGAATAAGAGAACGGAATCGTTTCTATTTCCGCGGTAAAAACACACTT
Organism: Euonymus europaeus; assembly: GCA_963580455.1. Lineage (NCBI taxonomy): Eukaryota > Viridiplantae > Streptophyta > Magnoliopsida > Celastrales > Celastraceae > Euonymus > Euonymus europaeus. The sequence goes on along the minus strand of OY756957.1, from coordinate 5,031,121 downwards.
TCACCTCGTGACTCGTGAGTCCAGACTCAGTGTCGTCTTTGTTCTTCAAAAACCTAATTTGCTCTCTCATTCGACTTCTTTTTTGAATTCTGTAGAATTAGATGTTTTAATCAACGAATATTTTAGAGTTGATGACAGAAATCAAAGGAATGGGAGTGATCAGAGATGGCAAAGTATCCGGCTTTCTGCCGGCAAAGGAAGCTTTTGCGGTGCACTATCCAGGGTACCCGTCATCCACAGAGCGTGCCGTCGAGACTTTAGGAGGAACTGAAGGAATTATCAAAGTAAATTTTTTTATCTTTCTTTTTAATCGATTGATTTCTTGAGGCATTGATATGAATTGATGAGAGTTCTTTCTGGAATCCTTTATTTATGAGTTGCAGGCTCGAAGCTCTCAGTCGAACAAGCTGGAGCTTTGTTTCCGTCCGGAGGACCCTCATGCACATCCTGCATCCGGGGAGTTTCGTCCCTGCAACAATTTGCTTCTGAAAATATCAAAGAAGAGGTCTTGCAATGCCCCAACTGCTGGACTTTCTGATAGGAGTGTATCAGTTGCTTCTACTAATAAGGAGGTTGAAGCACAGGCTTCCCAAGAAGTGGAGACCTCACTTTGTGCGGAAATCATGGCTCGTATCCCTGAGGCTTATCATTTTGATGGTTATAACTTGTTTTTAACAGCTTATTCTTGGCACTAATAGCGAACGATGTTGTATAGCTTCCTTATTTGTATTGTTTTTTTATTCTGTTGGAATTTGTGAAGGAATGGCGGACTACCAGCATGTTGTGGCAGTTCATGCCGATACTGCGCGGAGGAAAAAGAGAAATTACTTGGAGATGGAGGAGCCACGATATGGTCTATCCCCAGAACATTTATGTTTCCAACATTTGGAATTGAAACTGAATGTTGTTTGTTATTATTTTTGTCCTACTTAATGTTTTTTTTATGGCAGAAAAGGCTGGTTTCATTGATTTGGATCAGGAGGAAGTGATGATTCTGTTGCCCCCACTTTTTGCTCCAAAGGATATGCCAGAGAATTTAGTGTAAGATTCCTGTTTCATTGCCATGCTTCTTCTTATTGGGTTGAATACATTTTTTTTTTACTCCTTATTTTTACAGGTTAAGGCAACCAACCCCTTCAATTCAAAAAAGGAGACAAGACAAATCTGGGCACGATCATCCTGGGGTACTGACTAAGTGCATTTCCATTTATCTTCAGTTCTGGTTAATTTTCTATTGTGCAATTTGGTGCTCGAGTATGCTGTTTCAAAAAATAATTGTTCTTATAAGTAACAATAAATGCTAGTATTACTGTGCCAGCTTCAATTTAATCTTGTACAGTAAGTTAACTGGCTCATTAGATGAATGAGCATGAACAAAGCATGTTTTGGAAATCATGGATGATGGCACATTATATATATTTTGGGAATCATGCCTATAAAATAATGTCGTCAAAGAACACCTTGAAATTTTCAATTAACTTTTATGTGGTTTGCTTGTGCCTTATAAATGTAAGTATTGCTGCTTTGATGAGTTAAGAAATAAGAGGTCCAAAAATATTTGCAGACATGAAATGAACAAAAAACTAAACCCTAACCCTAGAAGGCTAGAACCCAGACCAAAGACTCTAAGCCTTATAAAAATAGAAATCCATGAAAATACATTGTATTTTTAAGCCAATGATATGGCTTTATTGTGGTAATATCCCATCTTTCAAGTGCTTTTTTTATGATGACCACGTTTATTCTCCGAGTGACATTTATTTGAGCCCAGTATATAATGCAAACAAATTTTTTTCTTTTAATTTTACTTCATATATTGGTGGAATCACTATAAGCTGCCTCTAAATGCTGAATGCCCAGATTATATGCACTCTGATAAAATTTGGGCTGGTAGAGATAATGCTGATGGTTTGAATTTTCTACATGATTTTCTTCAAATATGGATTGCTCTCATGCCTTCATGTGTTTTGGAGAGGTTTTAATGAGCTCCTTGCTGATTAGGCTCTGTTAATTTAAAACGGGAGTCCACTCTTTGGCTTTATCTTTGTCATTGTTGCATCAATATTGCATTATTTCAGATATGTGACTTAGTTTTCTAGTTGCTTCCCGTGAATGGCTCTGGACTTTGTTTATTGTTGCTTTTTCTGCATTGTTTGGCTAATTTTTCACCAAGATTCCCTTTTATCAGCACGCATAATGCAGATTTTATGGGTGGTGCATGATGCTAATATTGAAGATTTGAAATGTTATGTTTCTGTTCTGAAGCATCTTTTCTTGATTTTATGAGTGGCTTTATCTTGTAACTAAAGAGTCCTTTACTTTCCTTGCTGCAGATTAAAATAGAGCCAGCGCTTGCTATTGATTTTTACGTTAAAGATATCCTGATTATTGCTTTTGTTCCAGAGATTGAATTGCGGAAGTAAATATTGGTAGTTCAGATGAGGAGTTGTGTTTGTCCTTTAATGAACTTAGCTAGCATTGCATAAACCTTGTTTCCTTTCAAAGCGGCAACATGAGAATGAAACGGCAACCCATATAGAAATTTAGAATAGGTCTGAAAAGAGTTCTCAAGGATTTTTAAGTTTAATGCTCATGATACTACCAAGCTTATCCATAGGGGCATAATTATCTCCAAAGTAAGCGAATAAGTCAGTATATTCCTTCAAGTGGAAGATTTGTTTGCCGATAAAGATACCCTTTGCCCTTGATGTTCTAGGGTGAAGTAAATAGTGACGTGGTAATAAGACATTATTATTATTGCAATTACTCTTGCTAACGGCTTAAAATAAAACTACTTGAAATATCCAATATTCTGCACCATACTGTTCCTTTTGTTACTGTTGCTTAACAGTCACACAGATTCCTAAGAAAGTAAGTTGGGAGGAAGCTATTGCACCAGGCACAGAGCATTGGGAGTGGCAAATGGTCGTTTCTAAGTTGTTTGATGAGCGGCCTATTTGGCCTAAGGAATCATTGACTGAACAGTTGCTTGATAAAGGTCTAAAATTTAGCACGCAAATGCTTAAAAGGTGCTCCTCCTGGCAACCCTCCCTCCCATAATTTGTGTGTTTTGGGACTGATCGAGTATCTGTTTCTCAGATTATTCTGGCATTCAGATTTATTTGATTGTGTGTTGACTTTGCATTCATGTGATCTTGCAGGCTTCTACTTGGAGTTGCCTATTACTTTTCAGGAGGTCCATTTCTAAGGTTCTGGATAAAAAAAGGATACGATCCTCGCAAAGATCCAGAGTCTCGCATGTGAGAACTTTTCCCAATCAATCTCTTAAAACTTTTGAAATTACCCGATGTCCACATTTTGACTTTTAGAAAGGCTCGTGTATTTAAGGAGTACCAATTGGTTAGAGGCATTTGTAAGATGCAATATTTAATTATTTAAATAAAGCACATGTGTTAGCCCTTACTTGATTAGACTTTCCTGCAATATATATAAAATTAAAGAAGTTGAAAATTAGTGCCTTGTTGAGCTCAGCCTGATAATGGTGGGCCTTAAGCTTTTCACAGAAACCCAGAGGTCAAGGGTTCAAGTTCTAAAAACAGCCTCACACTGCAGGGCAAGGCTTTGTACAATTCGCTCTTCCCTGAGGCCGCTTCTAATGTGGGAGCCTTTTGCGTTTTACCCTTTACCCTTTTTCTAGTCCTGATAATATCACTTTTGGTTTTCCTGGCTGACATTCTTTTAGACATCGGTTCATTTCTTTCAAAAACTTAAGGAAGAGCCATGTCTAGTTTCCATTTAAAGTTCAATCAAATAATTTATCCATAAAGTGCTCTATATGCTTATGTTATTGTGTAGGTTACTGTTAAATGTCTTTTGGTCATTGGGTTTTGAGAATTTGAGAATATGCAGGAACACAGCTTTACTTGAAACTCTTAGCCATACTCATTTGTATAAACAATCTGATTATGGTATCTAAGTGTTAGTTGTTCAACAGAAGAATACATGCATCCTTGGTTAGTTTGTGCACAGATTTATAATCATCATAGACCCTTGTACTTAATTTGATTTTCATAATGGTGTATCTGATAAATTTTGGGAATATATATTTCAAGTCCTTCTGAATTAGTTGCATTCTCTTTTCTCATGAGAAGAGCTATTCATAATTATGCGTCACTCCCAGTCCTTATACAAAGGTTTGACAATGTATTGTTCTAGCTTTCGCATGCTTGATATAGTGATTGGTATAGTCACTATGAAGTCAATGAGAAGTTAAAGGCAGGATGGTTCCTTAAAATATATTATTTAGTACATGGTAGTTCACGCTCCTATTTATTACTTAGTACATGGTAGTTCATGCTCCTATTTATGCATACACACCGTTATACCTGTGTGTTTCTTTCCCTCTATGGTACTGTTTTAAGTGATAATCTGAATTGCGTTGTGATTCTATATTGTCCCAATGCTTACCTCCTAGCATTTCTTTTCACAGATATCAAAAAATAGATTATCGAATACAACAGCCATTGAAAAGTTATTGTGATGCTAGCACTGCCAAAGGGTAAGTTTTTACATTTGCCATAGTGAGTTGTATTTTATTGTAATAATTTTGGGTCTCCTAGAGTGTAAAGTTTGTGATCTGCTTATTCTATGTATATCCTTGGTATGCTTTAGATCCTCTTTTACATTGTTGAATTTGGATTGCTAAAAATTCATTATATAATAGGATCCAGGTATAATTGTATGATGGATAATGGAGTATGATATCATTGCAACTGAGTTAGAGTTGTCTAGAGACGGGGTTTACTTCTTTTTCTTCTTCTTTTTTGTTTAATGTCTTTCCCTAGTTCATTGAATTACATGAATCGTTAGTTGTGAAGCCCAATTCCTACTTACCATGTGCTATGTAATTGCAAAATGGAAGAGACTGGTGGCTAAAAATGGGGCCCAATGTAATTGATTTCGGAGTCTGTTTATGCTTTACCTGGAGAGACAAAAAGGAAAAAAAGACATTTAGTTGCACGCCAGTCATGGAGTGTATGAATTATTAATTCTTGGGTAAAATCGAAGGATCAAAATTCAATTTTAGCTTTATCAACCTCCAAGGGCTAATAATCAACTATAACCTTGTTTTTTATCATGGAATTTTAATTCAAGTCAGCTACTGTCAACTTTCTTATGAGCTCAATTCAAGCTCTATGACAATGGTTACAAAGCATTAGAGAAAGAAAACTGAACTAGACCATTCTTTAATGAGTTATTTCTCTTTCTCACTTGAACTCGACTAGATTGAATATTAGGAAAATATTGGAAGCATATGTATTATATATCACCCAATCAGGTTTGTGGGTTAGCCTTTACACAAGTGTGTGCGAAATCCGTAGTGTTTTGATTCCCTTTACTCAATTCCGTGTATTCTCTTGCATTTCTACAGCATCCCTTATAATCTACCATGTCCATTCTAAGTCCTTGAATGTATCATGTTACTCAGAGTAACGGTCCATGCAAAAATAAGTTGTTTCATGGGCTTTTTTGTTTATCTGTGAATATTTTTTTTGGGTTATTTTATTGTTTGTTCCAAAATATGATGCCACTGTTATGGTTCACAAATATGCATAATTTCTGTTCAAGGTGTGTAGGATCCTCACGAGGAGCCTCACAAATATAAATGTATAATAGTATACTGCTGTAACTGCTCTGCCAATTTTTCTAACATATTTGCCATGTTTGAATGTTGCATGTTCCAACCTCTCTCTCTCCATGCAGGTTGAAGCACAGATGGGAGGATTTATGTGCATTTAGAGTGTTTCCTTACAAGTGCCAAACCTCATTGCAGCTATTTGAACTTGCAGATGATTACATTCAGCAAGAGATCAGAAAACCTCCAAATCAAACAACTTGCACGGTGAGTATTGAAGTGAGATTGATAACTCCAACAGTTGTGTCTAGATGAATACACCTTTGAATGTGTTATGTGAAGGGGAACTTATCTATTGATGAGGAAAGAAGGCGTGACTGCGTGAGGTATACCAAGTTGTAGTTTGGTTCCTGAGATATTGTCAAGCTAGGCAACCTGATTATCTTCAAAACCTGCATATTGCAAAGTTTTGTTGCTTAACCTTAAAAGCTATGGTAAGAAAGATATATAGTTGTTCCGCTGCAACAGTTTGTTGCATTTAGGAGACGGTGGAAGCCAGCAAACCACGCTAGCTACATTGCTATATCTATGGATCTTGGTGTCTGTGTGTTTTGGGATTAAGGAAAACTAGCTATAAATTCCAGGCCAACATAGGAAAAACCTGTTGGGCAAACTGCAATTTCCTTACTTTCTTGTGGTGTTATATATTTGTTTTTCTTTCTCATTTATGCCTTAATTTCCACTTTTGTTGGAGTTAATTTTTTGTCTATCTGAATTTCTATGTGATCTATGCCTGCGACTGCTTGTTTAATACTATTATCTGCTTCTTAGTATGAAACCGGATGGTTCTCGCGTCACATGATTGATACCTTGAGACTCTGTATGGAGGTGAGATTTATGTCAGTATATCCTAGACCTGGTGCAGAAAAATTACTGAAAGTTACTTGTGAAAAGTTTGAGAAGTCAAAGAGAGCTTGTGTCTATAAAGATGTCTCAAAACTTGATCACGAGGAGCAGCAGCACATTAGTGAAGGTATGTAGTTCTTTTTTTGTAGGTAGTGAAGGTGTAGAACAGCTACGATTTTTGTCACATTCACATTTTAGGCGCTTTATCAATTTCTCATCCTACTTGTGAGTTTATATTTTGTGAGGAATTTAAACCTATTAAATTACTGTTGCATAAATTTCTTTTAAAGTCTCATTTTATTAAACTTTCAAATTGATTATAGAGAATTCATTCATTTTTTCCTATCACACCTTACTCATCCTCACCCGCCCACCAAACCCAGCCCAACCCCACCCCAACCCCCAACACCACCACCCCCACACCCCACCCCACCTTACATAGTAATGTTTGATGTTAATTTTTTTAATTTTTGGTTGTATTTCCTGGTGAAAAAATAATTTATAAGTTATCTTAATCAGTAGCTGGTGTAAGAATACCATTTAGTAACAAGGTACTTTGATGGGATTTATGCCAAAACCTTTATCTAGTCGCTTTTTATTGTGAAATATTAATTCGAAAACAATTTTTATGATACAGAGGTTGCAAATAATAAAGATGATGGGGAAGAGAGCAATCATGATGTCGATGAAGATGATGGAAATGAGGATGACATTGATGAAGAAGAATTGGATGAGGAATTTGATTTGGTAGTCAATTTCTGAACTGTTTTCCATTTGTTTCATTTTTTCCCTGAATGGCGCTTAGTTTGCTTCTGTGTTTCTTGTTATCAACATCATTTCTCTTTTTCATAGGCTGGCGAGGAGGCGGACATATTTTTGCAATCAGATTATTGTATCCTTCAATCATACCAATTTTCTTTTGTTGGAAGCCTAGTGGTTACTTGGCTCTACTCTTGCATATCAAAAGCATTCTGATGTCAACGGAAAGTATTATAGTGAATTATAATTGTTGCAACATGATGAATCTAGCACTGTAAACTAGTGCTCATATTGAGATTTCCTTCTTGCACTGTAAAACAAGAGGTGGTCCCTCATGCCTTTTAAAGATCTGTAATCAATGCGATGCAGATCTTTGAAGCTCCTAGAACAAACAAATTAATAGAATTTTGAATTTGAAAACTCAATATCTGTCATTTCATAAAATAGTTCTCATTTGAATCAAATGGATCAGAAATAGGGTTTTAGTCTAAAGTTGTCTCCCACTCGGCCAACTTGAGAGTACAGAGACTTGTCACCATAATGTGATGGTCAATGACTTTATCGTCATAAGGAGTGTTCCTCACACTGCTGCGAGCATTTCTTGTGTTCAGTTTGAAGAATGATAAGTTGATAACTCAGTGTTGATCTCTCTACATGATAATTGTGTATTGGTGATGCATTGGAATTGAAGATGAAGTCCATTTTGAGGTTAAAGAGGGTTCGTCTTAATTTTTTTACTTTGATTTTCTTCTAAAGCAGAATCAAGTTAAATGTCAGCTTCAATCCATATCCTGCCTGGTAGACTCTTAGCTGCACTACCTTACTTAGATTACAAGCCTTAAATTCAGATGCACAACCCATGAATGTCAGATGTAGGACATAACCTCTATTTTCTTTGTTCAAAGATGATCCAGATTGATTGTACTATGCATTTCCTATATATTGTTTAGCTCTAGATATGGAAAACAACTCAAGAAGCTATTTACGAGAGCTCTTTGATAGTTTTCCATCGACCAATGGCGGTGGTGACAAAATGCAAGATGCTGAGACCAGTGATGGAGAATATCAGATATATGAGCAAGATAGTGATGGCAATGACTCTGGCAATGATGACGAATGACATTCTCTAGCAAATTGTATAAAAACAGGTTTGTTGCTTCTCACTTTCATTTATTTATTCTTTGAACTTCAAGCCGTTTGTTCACCAACTGTTTGTAGCTCGAGATATGATGAGTATGTTATGGACATGATGGGATTTCATGGTCTCTAGTTGGTAGTAGACTAGTAGTTCAGGATTTTTGATATCACATGCAATTCACTTTTATTCAGTACTGCCTCAGATTTGTTAACGGGAATTCCAACTTGTAAACTACATAAATTGTTAGCGATACTTGCGTAGTTGCATATATGTTAAATAGCATCAGGTATGTTCATAGAAAAAAACTTCTATAGGGCTATATATTGTCCCCAGGTAAAATTCTTAGAAGCCGATAACCTTTTTTTTTTTTTGGAGTTGTCTCGGCATTAGTTTGTAGGAGGTAATAGAACTTAAAATGGATATCAGCCTTAAAAACCTGGGAAACTAGAAAATTTTGATTGGCCACCTATTATTTAAAGTCCCAAAGTCCACCTGAATGAATATGCATGTGTGTGCATTAACTTATTTTTTCCTGTTTCCTGTTTCTTTTTAACACCATTATCCTCGTCATGCGATGCTGAATATTTCTTTCTGTGTAGTATTGCAAGTTACTGGTGTTTTGTGTTTTTGGATCTGTTGAGCCCTTGATAACCATTTGCATACTGTAGTGGTTTTCCTCATCAACAAAAATCATGTCAGAGAATTTAATTTGGAAGGCATAGTTCTGGGCAGTTGTTTGAATTGAGTACATGATTGATGATTCTATTTAGATTTGGATTAAAATAGACGCCTTCAACTCCATGCTTCATGAACTTTTATGTTCTTGCATCTCGTTGTAAAATGGAAATTGATAGCCTTAAATACGCTTTCCTCTTTTTAGTTTCATTCTCTTGTGAAATCAGTTTATGGGTTTTAAGTGGCAGTCATTCTTTGGCCCCTTAAAGTTGTATCAGATTTCCTATTGAGCCCCTTAACTGCTATTTGTTCCTATTGAGCCCTCAATCTATGCGACTGTGATCAAATAAACCCTTACCACGGTGGCCCAGTGTTGCGTGGCTGCACGCGCCACCTATGGTGCGTCCCAACATACTTTTTTTGGTTCCACAAAGGATAAAAGCTTAAAAAAATTAAAAATTGAAAAGAAGCTTTTTAGGGTTTCAAATAAACCCCATTTCCATTTCTTCCTCTCATCTCTGCCGCAACTTCTTTCAATTCTTTCCTCATCTCATCTCTGCTAATGTCGACGATGTCAAATTCCGATGAAGATGAGAGGGATTCTAGAGATGAGTTACCAACATTCGACGATTTACTCGTTGATGCGGCAGTGCTCAGTGAGGAGGATGAAGAAGAGTTGGTTGAAGCGAGGGAAAATGTAAGAAAATATAACCTCCGAACTAATCTTGCTGCTGAGGTGAATCTTGATGTTGCAGAGGTGAGTTTGGATGATGTTGAAGTGACTGTGACTGATGAAGCTGAAAAGGAAGAAACTGGAGAACAAGCAGAAGGCTCATATGACAGTGAAGACAGTGCCTATTATCCAAGCGATGATCCAGGGGATTTCGTCGGAGATGGTGAGTATTCTGATCCCGAAGAAGTTGGAGAGCCTATAAGAGTAGTTAGCCTACAACCCAGGTTCGATCCTACCTCTACTATCCCTGTGTTTGCTTTAGGCATGATTTTTGAAAATAACAGACAATTTAAGGAAGCAGTAAAGGATTATGCAGTAGCGAAGGGTCATAATCTGAAATTTTTAAAGAATGAGCCAAAAAGAACAAGGGTGGGATGTGCCAATGGTTGTAATTTCAGCATGTTTGCTTTTGATAAAGATGATAGACATGTGGTTAGGTTGAATCAGGAAACTTGTAGTTGTAGGGCATGGGATTTAACTGGTTTACCGTGTGAGCATGCTATTTGTGCTATTTATGAGGCAAGAGAGGAACCAGAAAACTATGTTAGTCATTGGTACAAAAAAACCACATACTTGAAGGCTTACCAACTTTCCCTTGAACCACTTCCTGGCCGTAAACAGTGGGCTGAGCAACCCAAACCAAGAATTGAAGCTCCTGCTTTCATCAATCTTCCTGGTAGACCAAAAAAAAATAGGAGAAAGGATAAAGATGAACCTAAAAAGGTGGGAAAGTTGTCAAAGAAGGGATCTGTGATGACCTGTAGGTTATGCAAAGGTCCAGGTCATAACAAAACTGGATGTCCAAGAAAAAAGGACTTCATTTCACTGTCCTCACAGGTATGTGGGCTATATGTGTATTGTATTCAAATTCATTTTGGCATCTATAATGCAGTGAAGTATTGTATTGTAACTTGGTATAGGAAACTGCATCTTCATCAATTCCCCCAAAGGTTCCAAAGCAGAAGAAGAACACTCAAAAACTCAAGGAGAAACAACCACTTCCTGAGGTATCAACCCAGAATTCCACTTCCACTGATGTAAGTATCTTTCTTGTGATTGTTATTTTTCTGGTTTTGGCATAACCTAGATCACTTGGTAATTGTTATCTTTATTGTGAAGCCTGGAACTGGTAGAAGAAATTTTGTAACAAGGCCTTTCAATGCACCAAGGAGAAGCTCAAGGCTCAGTCAGCAATCAAGATTTCCAACCACTGCTGGAAAGAAAAGGAGCAGGACCTAGGAGTTCTTCAAAGACCTTGTCTATTGCTTGTTTTCCTTTTTTTGTTGTTTACAGACATTGTCTGCTCTGATTTTATTGTTTTGGATTTCAAAACACAGTCTGGTTTGATGTATTTGTCTTACAGTATGTTAATGGTTTCATGTTTTGGATGCTATGAAATTGTGTGGCTATGAAATTGTGTGGCTGTGTGCCAAAGTTGTTTCTTTTTATTGGACTTGAGGGGCTTATTAGGAAAAAACCGAAAAATTTCAAGACTTCTTGTATGACTAGAACATTGGTGGGGTGGCGCGTGCAGCCACGCAACACTGGGCCACCGTGGTAAGGGTTTATTTGATCACAGTCGCATAGATTGAGGGCTCAATAGGAACAAATAGCAGTTAAGGGGCTCAATAGGAAATCTGATACAACTTTAAGGGCTTAACATATGGTTTTGCCGTCATTCTTTCTATGCTGAGATACTAAAGCTGAGTTTTAATCTGGCAGTGACCGTAAGGCTGTGTAGCTGAAACAGCTCAAAGCTCCTTTAATAAGTAAGAACAGGAAGATCAGTGCAGAGATGCAATTGTTATTCTTTGAAGCAGAACAGATTCATACACCGAGTCGTATTGTTTGACGGCATAGATTATGCTTCCAGTTGACAATAATGCAATTTTTATTAGAACAATGATTTAAACAATCACTTATATAGAGGCACCAGCGTTCAATGGGACGCTGTTCTGTCAATATAATCCAGTTGCAGTTTATTTCCATTTGCTCCTGGAAAGCTTCATATTTCATGTCAATATTCTTCATGATACCATCTGATTATTACAGATCTACCGCTGCTGGATGCTTGGCCGGTCTGTTTTGAAGAATCAGTGTCATGTTTGTTTTCCATTCATCTCTATTAGCAAAATCTTGCACAGGACCTGACAAAATTGGAGATATTGCTGCCTTCCCTAGCATTATCAGCTTGATTTAATCCAACAATATCACAGGATGTTAGAAATTTGTAAGGAGAGATTTCTGGGCAGATGAACAGGCAAAAATGCACTTGTAAATCTTCCAACAATGATTCTACGAAAGTCAGGATGTTAGAAATTTGATAGCTAAATACTAGAGTCCACGTTAATCTATGATGGAGGAGCGAGGCTATATAGCATGCTCAGGGCTTTAAAATTAAAATCGAAATTGATCAAAGTCGAACGGTTTGGTTGTTTTTTTAAAAGAAAATTTTATATATTTTTAATTAAAATCGATTGAAAATCGAAAAATTCACATAACCAATAAACAATTTGACCAAAATATTTTAAAAAATCGATAAAACTATCGTTGACACCCAATCAAATGTCCCACCTCTTCTTAACACATAAGAATAACTCGTCAACGGGGAGGAGAGGTGCATGGAGTATTCTACTAGAAATAGGAATAGAGGTTTAGTACTTTTACTACTTTTATTAGGAATTGGAAACCTAATTATTACACAATTTCTTTCTCTTCTATATATTCTGTGCTTAATTAGCTCATTCACGACTAACCCCTGCAATTGAATTGAATTGAATCGGCCATAGCTTGCTTCGACCCTTTCTTCCTTAAGCTTTGGCCAATGAAGTAGGAAGAAAAACTTCCTGACCAGCTACTATTTGCCCTCTATAATGGCAAGTCCACATTACTGCATGAAGAGAAAAACTAGCCAACCTGAGTTGTGGGCTAATCTGAATGGTGATCTTCTCCAAAACATCTTCAAAAGACTGTCTTTTGTGGATTTGTACCGCGTCAAACCAGTTTGTTCATGGTGGAACAAGAATGCAGAACAAATATTCAAAAGCTGGGGAACATGTACATCATCTCATGAAGTTCCATGGCTACTCTTTCCTCCTCAAGAAGACGATTATTATCTCGGCAAAGGCGACAAAACAACGCAATTGTTGAATCTTGAAGAGAGAAGATTTTATAATTCATTCAACAATCTAGCAGCTACTGAAAAAATTATGAGCTGCAATTGTTGTTGTGTCGGTTCTTCTCATGGTTGGTTACTATGTTTGGATGAATCCAAAGTTCCGTTCCTCTTGAATCCATTTACTTGCAAACTAATTCAACTTCCTCACATGGGTTTCTCTTCATTGAATTTTTTTGGCAACTTGAACATGGTTACCTCTGCATGGCGAGAGAGATTTGTTAAGAAAGCAATACTGTCATCATACCCATCTAATCGCAACGATTATTATGTGGCCTTAATCTACGGTACAGGATCAAGATTAGCTTTCTGTAGAATCAATGGTGATGGATCTTGGACTGAACTTGATGGAAAACATGCACCTTATGAAGATATCATTATATGTAACCAAACACAGCTTTGTGCATTGGCTCATAATGGATCTCTTGAGGTGTGGGATATAGTTCAAGGTTGTATTAGTCCTGCAAAGAAGATGCATATCAGCAGCTGTGTTGAAATCAGAAGGAGAGAAGAAGATGAATTGCACTTACTAAGAGATCTTTATACCCTCAAATACTATCTGGTGGAATCAAGTGGAGATTTGTTGCTGGTGATTAGGTATATTGGAGAAATTGTTAATGGTGAAGGAGAAGCAGTGTCTGAGTCAGATCTTCTTAGCGGAGACTGTAATCACCCTTTGGTATTTCCTTATCAAACTCTACACTTTGAAGTCTTCAAATTAGACAATGACCATAAAATGTGGATGCAAGTGGATACGTTGGGTGATTATGTGCTATTTCTTGGTGGAAACGAGTCCATCTCCGTTAGTGTAGAGGACTGCAAGTGCAAAATGTTGAAACGAGATTCAATTTGCTTTACAGATGATTACTGGGAACGAATGGACGGAGATTATCTGTTTGGAGGACATGACATGGGTGTCTTTAGTCTGCAAGATTCGAGCGTAGATTGTTTCTATGGATGTCATGGGATGGAAAAGATAAAAACACCCCCAATCTGGGTTGTTCCTCATCCTTATTAGTATGCCAAATGGATACAACTCCTTCTCACTAAGTGGCTTCTGGAGGGACAACAACTACTGGAATCAGAGGTTTTCTTGATGCCCTGTTTTGGTAGGGGAAGCGAGGAGAGCTGAGTTAGAGTACAAATAAAACTAGCTTAGTTGAGGCAGATTGGAAATTGTATAGTTCACCTTTCAGTTTGTTCTTGTATTTGAGTAATCAAGGAAAATATTGATAGTTATATCAATGTTTTGGATTGTTTTTGGACCTGTAAAGGATGCTGTTTTTCCACTATAGCAATCCCATGGCTTTATACTTCAAAGATCAATCTAGTGAATAACAGTGTCATTCTGCGGTACAACAGAGATACATTGTTCCACATTTGGCAAGAAACTTATTGATATTAATCATAAGATCATAATTTTCAAAAGGATTTCTTTACAGTAATTATCAAAGAAAACTAAGCGAATAACTGCCCAATTCGTTCCAAACTATCCGATTTGTGACACTCCCTTTGCAATCTCATAGAATCCCCTAGTAAACTGGCATATAGATATAAATCAGTATCTCAGCAGTGACCCAACTGTTTAGACATCATCATCATTTACCCCAAGAAGGTGGCAAGATGCCTTAGAATGGCATCGGACTTGTATAAGAAGCATTTTAGCGCATTTGACTGTTCGTGACAACGGAAGGGATAAGTTCATCGGTATTTCCAGTGCAACTCAAATAAGGAGGTTTGGCTGCTCTGTAAAAGAAGAATGCCATAATCTTTGATAATTCCTCTGCAGTTCTAATTGCTGAGCATAAAGCAAATGAAAAGTCTATATCAGAAGAAAGGGGTCAGAAAGATTTGGATAAACTAAGTAATTGAAACAAGAAACACAAAAGGCTCCTTTTAAGTTTGGAACTTACCTTTCTCACGGTATAAGATTTTCCCAGCCCTTGTAAAGATAATCTCTGGAAAGACAGACACCTTAAGAGCAGATGCCAAATCAACCTCGACAACGGCATCAATCGCAACACACTGTTTGATAGCATTGGTTGTATTAGATAGAGTTATGAAAAATGAAGGGAATCAATAACATAAATGGCTCTACTCACTCTTGGAGAAGGTAACCTGCAGTTCCATATGATACGCACAGCTTCCGCCAGTTCATCTCTCATTCTTTCATTTTCCTTTGGTCTATAGAAATCAGAACTTCAATTAGTTGACAACATACAAACAATTTTTTTTTTCTTTTTCTAAATGAATGTGAGACAAAAAAAAACCATCGCTATGCCTATATGTATTTAAGGCATCACTGTAAACAACAAGATATCCTTAAAATAGACTAAAAATATTGAGAAATTTTGAATGACAATCATGTCAGCTTGCAGAAACATCACAGACAAATGTCAAGACAGCAAAACAACTAATTTACCATGTCAAATGTTGTAGGCCAAATGAGAAAAAATTCTATAATAATGTTGATGACGTTACAGCCCAGTGGTAGAGTTGTCGAGGTGCAACCTAAATATCATAGGTTAAATTCCTAGAAACTGACTCTCCATATATTATGTAGGGTAAGGTAATGCATACATCCTACACGTCTCCAACTCCGCCCACTGTAGGAGCCTTGTGTATAGATGTTATTTATCTTTTTTTATTATATAATAATGTCGATGACACTGACAACAATTGAAATGCCAAGAATAAATCAAATGCCACAATGATCAACTTTGATTATTTGGAGCTCCGTATTACCAATAGAGGCTACAAATTGAGCTATTTTATCAAGGAAACCTAGAGGATCATTTATGGGACAAAACATCCAAACAGCCAAAAAAAAAAAAAATCATGCAGATGAGCTGATAGGCCTATCAACAAGCTGTACAAGAGAAGAGGCAAGAATGGAATTATGGGGCCACGCGTGTAACGAGTATAGGGACACTTGTTGTGATCCTGTAGGATGTTGCTTTTATTCTGTTATGCTCAGTAGTATTTGTAGTGGTAATGTTTGTAATGGCAGGTAACCTTTCATTAGTAAAAAGAACAAGAGGCACCGGTTTCTCGAAAACTAGGCTGCTACTCAAATATTTCTTTTCATTATCTGTGTTTTCTTGTTTTCTTCGCGTTGATCTTATCGTTAGTATCAGAGGAGTCATTTACTCGTTTCTCTCTACTATGGTCTCTTCACGAATGGAGTCTTGTCAAGATAACATCAAAAAAGAGATGGGTGACTTGAAGGGCTCCGTTGAGCATCTACAACACGATATGGATCATCTTAAAGCTTGCCTGACCGAGATGCAAGATTTGTTGCAAGGCAGGGATCCAATGGGTAAGGGAAAAGATAAAGCAGATGGTGAATCATCGCACACACCAGAGGACTCGTCAGAAAAGAAGAACTATGAATCCGATTTGGGACGGTGACGTCTTGAGTTGCCCTTATTTGCAGGCTGCTACTCAAATCTTTCTTTTCATTATCTTTGTTTTCTTGTTTTCTTTGCGTTGATCTTATCATGAACTAGGAAAAAGCTCGAAAAAATAGATGACATTCAGAAGATAGAAGCAGGGAGTACGAGGTCATCTACAAGCAATCAATTAGGGCGACTCCCAGAATTTGTTTTGGTCATCTTACTTTGCTTGGACCTCAGATTTGTTAGGATATCCGTAAAGAGCTATGAGATTGCTTCATATCATCCAGCCATCCAGGTCATAGAGTGGAGAATCTCACTGCTATATTTTATTTTATTTTTGTGTGTAACTTTGGATCCAATTGGAGAATCTTAACCGTGGAATGCATCGCTACTTCAAAGTATATCAAACACAAAGTTCTCTAAAAACTATTGACAATTTCTTAAAGAGTTGACTCGATCATTTTTCCTTCAAGCATCATAGAGGAACTCTGGTTCTAGTTATATGCGGCTCAAAGCCAGAAGACATTGGGTAGAGAAGTCGAACAGTTTTTCATCATAAAACACAATTTTCACTGTTCATATATGGGATGTCAGAGATCATGATCAACTCAATGAAACAACGAGCTAACAGAGTTAACGACAGAATCCCATAAGCAATCTCCATTTTAAACAGCCCTCAAGCAAGTTCAAAGTAATGCTATACAAAAGTTTTCAAACAACATTACATGATACTATCACTCATGCGGTCATGCCAAAAAAACAAAAGGAAAGGAAAATGCCAAATGGAGTTGCACACCAGAATATCATCACTTGATTTGTCATTAGGGCATTTATCATCTCAATTAAAATGAGCTCCATGAAGTTCATTATAATAAAAAAACTTTACATTGACGTTCAAATTGATCCAGAAAGCCACATAATGCATTATTAATCTCCCTAAGAAGTCATATAGGTCTAGATGGCATTTGCCATTAGCAATAAGCAGTTGACATTGCACCCAGAAGCCAAAAATGGTTAACCAAATCCTAACAATGTGAATGAAAGTAAAACTTATACGCTCAGAAATAGTTTTAAGACTTTAAGTATGGAAAATACTTTTGCAAATGAACAGTCACTTTCTTATGCCAAGATTCACAAACTTTCCCAGAGTGAATCTGGATGATACCATTTTGTTTTATAGCTAAAAGAATAAAATAACTAATTCCAACTTGAACTTTTTGATAAAGGAGAATCAGCAGGAACATGGAAAGGCAACTGACCTTTTGTAGCGATTATGCACAAGAACAATTAAGGGACTGATGTCTTTAAACACAGTCTCTTCCCATTCTGCTGCTTTAATATCTTTGATAGGACGAATGTAATTATCATCCTGCCACACAACTTCATTCTCACTATCATAATTTTCATCATCATCATCCTTCTTGTCATTCTTGATAGTAATCTTGTCGAAAAACTGACTAAAACTGAATCCCCACCCATCTGCATCCTCAGGCCAATCAGGATCGTCCTCTTCCACAACAAGAGGGTACTTGGCCATAAGCTTTTGCATTTGTTCCCTCTTCTTAATGGGATCAGATTCCTCCTCCAAATCAGGATACTTACTGATCACCTCTCTAATCTTTCTCCTCCATTCTTGTCTCTCTTCAGAGTCCATTAGATAGGGATCATCCATGTTAACCTTTCTAGCAGAGGAATCATCATCATCCTCATCACTGTCACTAGATTCAAAATTTCGCGCTTCCTTTCCAATATTAGACTTGAATTTCTCTCCTGATTGAGATCTGATTCTTTTCCCTCTCAGCCCACTACCTTGCTTTTGTTCATGAACGAAAAAATCTTAGTAATATTGAACTATCAGATTCAATACGTGATTCAAATTGTTCTTGTAAAACCCAAAGCTAATAAAAGGAGATGAGGGACGCACCCACAAAGTAGAGATATGATGTTTTGATGATAAACATAAGCAGTCCATTCCACGAGTAGAAATCTCTGGGTTGCTTTGCTTTGCCGTAAAGTTGAGAGTAATACCAGCAAATGAAGGATAAATTTTAAGCTTGTTCTCAACTGAAGGAGAAAAAACGCTCTGGAACATCATAACATGTTGCAGTGCCATATCTACAAAGTGAATTCCACTGCAAGAACAATTAACAAGTAATTACCACAAGCAGAAGATGCCTTCAATACAGTCAAAATGGAACAAAAAATCTTTTTCCGCTGGCTACTGCTAATTAATGGGATTAAGGGGTCAAGAACTGGATACAGTGAAGTAAAAAATACAACGTTAACTACCCTCAATATAGAAAAATAGGTGAATTGTGTGATTTACCAGGAAGAAAAGCAAAACCGCAGTCTCGGGTCGTTCAGTTTCAGTCGGTGGAGACTGGAGAGGTAAATCCTACCACCAGGACGAACAAGGGACGCCGGGGTCTGCTCTAAATTTTTTAGAGCTGACTCCACTGTAAATGCATTGTAACGACAACCACAATTGTTACATTTTTAATGACCAATAATATTATTTTTGAATCTCATATCTATTTTATAAAAATATAATTTTTAATATAATTAAATTAGCATAACAGATATTTCAATACTGTAACATCAGCAAAACACATCTCTCAATATAAAATTATTATTCAACCCAACTATTTTCTTATCCTTCATACTATTCTCATCAAATTTACACCAAAATCAAGACCGGGTCTCACCTTTTTTACAAAAAAGTCAAGCCACATCATCAAAATATATATCTCAATAAAACCACATTAACAAAACACATTTTTTAATATAGCCACATCAGCAAAACACAGTAACTTTGTTGACCCATTAACTTTACACCATTGCAATTGTCCTAAGGATGTTAAATTTTTTATTTTATTTTTTTAAAATTATAAATGTGATCCGATCGAAATTACGAGCCTAATGTGAGTCAAACTGTCAAGGCATTGCAAAACTGTCCGAGGCAGAGAGAAAAATAGGAGAGCCTTCATTGCTTAGTTTGGCTTCTATGGAAGCTTTAACAATTCATGGATTCGTTGCAGCATTAGCGCTTTTATTTGCGAATTTTTTTGTTTAATATTTCATGTTAATCCTCTAAGATAAGAAAAATACCTATTTTTCTTATTGTTCTGGGCTTGTTGCTTCCTTTTTCGAATTAATATCAAGAGTTAACTACTACAATTACTTTCATTTGATGGGACAATAATCCATGGGAAGGAATGGTTTGAGGATGAGGAATTATCATACTGATTCACTTTCGTCCTTCCCCCTCAAAAAGGGTTCTATTTTTATTTTTTTTATTTTTTTTTATTTTTTTTTTATCAAAAAGGGTTCTATTGGACTAAGAAGGGGAAGGAATAAATCGAGGGGAAGAGAAAATTTATTAAAAAAATAAAATTATTTGTGTCAAATAAAAATTAAATACATAATAAAAATTGAGATAAAATGTTTTGAATTTATATTTAACGATTCAAAATTGTCATCTATTTTTCACGATTTATTTGATTTTTATTTGACACAAATAATATACCGTTAAACTCGTAATTCCGATCATATCACATTTATAATTTATAAAAAATAAAATAAAATCTTTTACACCCTTAAAATGCATTTACAGCAAATCCGGCATTTCGACAAACAATAACCGTTTCTAAACTTTGACTTCGCGCCTCTCCGTACTCCCCGAAAATTCTCAATTGCCACGTCACGACATATCAGGAATCGAAAGAGGACGTGCCTATTGTGGCAAGAGGATTAGAAGACTGCAAAATTGAATATTTTTGATATTAATTAATTTTTGATTAATTGAATAATAAAGTTTATTGACGGTATAGGAAAAAATCACCGAAAATACGGTTTAAATATTGGAAAGAAATCTAGTGTTTTAATGCTGAAAAAACAGTCAACCATAACTCACAAGTGAAAGTAGCTTCTTGTAGCTTGAAGACCTTTCGAACTTCTCATGGTGTGGTGACCCCGTAACTCACTGTTCGGTTGCATAATTTTTTCAAATTGGATGCGTCCAAGCTAAGAACGGCCAAAATCAATTGAGAATAAATAAAATTTAAGTTTAATTCTCCAAATCAACACTCTGCAATTAATTTACTCGGCCACATAATTTTGTACTCGAATGTGATGCATCCAAGCCAAAACACTCCATAATGACCCAAATTAATTGAGAAAAAATAAAATTTAAGTTCAATTCTCCAAATCAACACTAAGCAATTTATCAAATACTGACAATATCCACAAAATTTAATCGCGCCTTTGGCCCATGGTTTCGCGTAAAAAAACCATTAGATCAGTAACAATAACTATCGTTATTTATTATTCCAATAAAATTCATGAAGTATTAAAATTAATACTCCGATTTCCCAAAAAATTAAGATTTACATATTTGTTTATGGTATTGGAGGCACATGATGAGGACATAAAAAGGATGTGCTTACAAAGTTGCGAACTTGTGACGAAGAAGCAGGCTAATATATAGGAAGGCAATCCAATAAACCAGAAGTGGCGGAAAAAAACCAAGTCAAGTAGTATTTGTCGAGTCCACCATCATGGCTTCAGCATTGTGTATTGATGGAAGGAGCCAAGTTAAGAAGCCCAATGTAGTTTCTCCGTTCAGGACCCGAGACGAGTATTCGACCACCATATTCCATAGATCTCCCACCGTCCACTCATGTGACAGAATCCACTGAGTCACCTGTGGCACCAATGTTGTTAACAAACACCATCCAGTCTAAGATAATACAGTACGCACTATACTGCAAAGGATGTGCACCAGTAACTAACCAGGTAGGTCACAAAAGCTCAGAATCAACAGTCAATATGATTGGCTGAACAAGAGTTGCAGACACCATAAAAGAAAGTACAGGTGAACGGCAGTAGCCAGATACAAATGATCATAATACATTGATATTGAACATAATCAACCCTCAGTTTCTTAATAAGCCAAGAAGGGGAAGGGGGAAAAAATACAATTCTGACGGGGGACCGTGTTCTCCTTATTGGGAAATGGTTATGCTTAGCATTAAAAATAATTACGAACAATAGACTAAGAAGGAAAACATGGTGAAAATATGTTTTCAATGAAGAGATACAAATTACAAGAATGAACCGAGTTGGGCACAATAACATGATAGTGCAAGCTCTTTTATGGATTGGTGGTCTACTCTAGTGGAGACGGTTAGTAGTCCCAACCTTAATCTAGCTGCTGCTATTTGCTGGAGTATTTGGATTAATCGGAATAATTTGGTATGGAAGAGAAGAAGGATACCAACTTTGCAAGTTCTTGTTAACTCGACCTCGATGCTTCAACAGTGGCAAGATGCGCAAAGTACTGCTGGTATGGTAGTTCCATCGCATGTACAGCTTGGTACAAGATGGATAAAACCGGATTCGGGCATGTTCAAGTGCAATATCGATGCAGCTTTATTTTTCCCTTCGGGTGAGCTTGGTATGGGGTGTGTTGTGCACTCTTCGGATGGTAGTTTCATTGCTGCTAAGGCATCTTTTATGGCAGGTCCGATGGATCCTTTGATTGCGGAGGCCTTGACATGTAGAGAAGCTTTGAGTTGGTTGAAGGATAAGGGGTTATCTAGAGTTGTGATTGAATCGGATTCTCAAATTTTAGTCAATACGCTTCATCTTCATACAGAGGATCCCTCTTATTTTGGTCTCATAGTTGGTGATTGTAAAGTCCTTGCATTGGACTTTGAGTTTTGTTCTTTTAATTTTGTCAAGAGGTCTGCGAATCAAGTTGCTCATATCCTTGCTAGGGCAGTTGATTCTGTGTCTGACCTAGAGCCTAGAGGTTTGGAATTGTTCTCCTCCGTCTTTCATTCAAGATGTATTGCAGAATGATTTGAAGTCATAACATTGAATTTCAAAAAAAAAAAAAAAAAAGAGAGAGAGAACTTTGTCACAGTTTTCATTGAATGCACGAGACTTCTGTAAGAATAAAGCAAAAAAACATGAGGATGCATCATCTAAATGATCATCATGGAAAAAGTTCAAGTGTGTAGGGAATGAAAATAAAGTACCTGATCCAAGTGCTGCAATGCTTCAATACCAAATGTATAGTATGAAATGAAGGGTCTTAATGCCTGAAACAAACATAACTCGGGGTAAAAAGAATGATCAATATTAAACAACGGCGGCAGCAATAATAAGGAAGGGTAGACATTCCTCCATCTCTTCACCCACCAAAAAGAGACAGGAAATACAAGGTAATATAACTTTTAACCTCACAAAAAATACATCATCCATAAAAATCATTTGACCTAACAAACCTGAAGCATCTCAAAAAAGAAGAAGAGAGAGGCTTAGTCTAACTGCCTTGTATCCAAACACTTACAGTCCGGAAAATGACAGAAAGTAAATCTCTGCCTTTTACTTCAACGCATAACAAATGCATGGCCAAAACAACAATCACAATTACCTGAGAAGCACCAAGCCATTGAGTCATGGCCTTCAGTTCAGGATCTCCACCAAACGCACCGCACCCCCAATTCCCTGTCGCAATTCCAATTTCATCTTGATGGTCGAGATGCTGATAACCATTCTTCTCATCATTTTCAAAAACTTCATTAGCACAACCTCCTTCATTTCCTTTCATGGAACTTGAGGGAGGTTCATGTACCAACTAAAAAGCAACAACGAATAATCAAGAACAAATAAATTATGGAATAATGCAACTGAGGCATCATTCCATTAAGCAAGTTCCATTAAGACTGCCCACAACTAAGTTCAAGTCATTCTAAATAAAAGCTTCAAAAACATTACGGGATAATATCATTATCACCCATGCCAAAAACAAAAGAAAAGGAAAAATGCCACAAGAGTTCACACCAGAATATCATCACTTGATTTGCCATTGGAACCTTTATCCTCTGGATCAAAATGAGCTCCTTGAAGTCCATTGTCTTTCAAAAATACTTTATATTGATGTTCAGATTGATCCAGAAATCCACAGAATGCTTTATTAATCTCCCTGAAGAAATTTAGCAGGAATGAAAGGATCGATAACAGTTTCCAAAAGTCAACAAAATAAAATCAAAGAACATGGAATTACTCAAGACATGGAAAACTTGAAGCACACACTCTTTCTATATGATGATTACAGATACATGGCTATAATACTCAAAAAACCTGCCATTTTTCACAGTAAAGGTGAAAATACAAATATTTAACTTACCTAATCAGGCATTTAGGTCTATACTGTCTCATACTTGGGTTACATAATGCATCTATAGAAACGATCCTGGTTTTACGCCTCCCATAAATGTCAACATTCCTTGTATCCATGTAGTCACCAGAAAAGCGAAATGAAGAAGCGTATCTACGGCAAACAAAAGAAAAATATCATCAGAAATTAATTGCAAGATAAGTCAAAAAGAAAAGGCCACAAGCATGGTTGATACTGCATATTTGCACTAAGGCGAAGGTTGAATTTTCATAACAACTTAAGAAGATAATGCAAAAAAATGTTCAGAAGAAGTACATTGAGATTTGACCAAGATGATTAACAGAGCTATTACTCAATTATGATTCAGTGGGGATAAAGAACAGGTAATTCACAGGAGTAAGATACAAAATGGTCAACACAACAACCAGCATAATGGGATACTGAGAGCCATGTTTAAGCCATATATTTGGTAAAAAAATCTCTAATGTGTGGATAGGCTCATAGGTCTCGTATCCATATAAATCTCATGTCCTGAAAGCTAATGTTGGAGAACATCTACATGAATCATTTATGGATCCAAAGATGGCTCAAGTCACTCAAAATGATATTAAAACAATGTTTTAACAACTACACTAAATATCAGATCTGGCATTGGGTGGACCTTATGGAATCAATCTGACATTTTCAAGCGCCCGTCTTCAAATCTGCCGTGATAGTAGCAGACCTTTTTAGATCTAGCCTTTTTGGGGTGTTTTCTACCATTGTGAAGCTGATTTTCTTCAAATTTGTAGTTATCTATATGTTCTTTTGATTGATTTTATCCCCTGCGTGGGTTGTCGGTTTCTCCCCATTTAGTGGGGTTGTCTCTCCTCCGGGAGTTTTATCTCCTTCGGGAGTTTTATCTCCTTCGGGAGCTTTTACTTCTTCGGGAGATTTCTAATGAAATTTATGTTTCTATCAAAAAAAAAAAAACCTACACTAAATATCAAGGCCACATTTCAAATATTCAAGGAACTTTTGGCACTCAGTCAAAGGACTTTTCCCATAGATGATTCAACTCAATACTCACTAAACTGCTTAAACTGTTTTTTCCCAGTTCAATGGAAACTGCTCACGGTATGCAACTGTATAAAGTATTTCTCAGAACTTGGAAACTTCTCCGGGTTTTATGTTAAAAGTTTATATATTGTAAGTCATTGGAACAACTACAGAAGGAAACTTCTGGGCAAAGTAACTCCAAAGTTTTAAATGCTTCAAGAAAAGAGAGGGGGACAAGCTGTTAAGTTAAAGCAAAGTAAATACTCACCCTGTATAACTTGAGAATCTTTCTACACCAACAATTTCTATAGCCTCATTGTCTGCCATGGCAGGCAAGAAAAGCATACCAGCAATTAGCTCAGGGCTGATCATGAAGCGGATCTCTTCCTATTTAAAATGATAACGATAAGAAAATAACAAATAAACTAGGAAAGTAATATTCCTAAATGTAAATTTATAATAAATAACTTCCTTCAGAATCAATACCTGTACACAGCCATAGGAAAGAGCACCACCTCCGAGATACTTGTTTGCAAAATCTACTTCAAGAGCTTCACTGGTTTGATCTTCTATAAAACCTCTACTATGAACCTACTTAAAATATGAAAACGGACACCTGTGAGTGAAGTTCCACAATTAAATTAGAAAATTAAATTGCAAAAGTAACAATGAGAATGATTATATATTTAAGCTTATGGATAACAACAATAGTTGATCTGTTCATAAAATAAAAAGGGTGATTTGGACAACCTCAAAAGGGCAGAGAAGGGTGGCAGAGTTGCTCCAAAACTCAGCATCAGGATAAGAAATGCACGAAAGGTGCTGTCCGTAAGGAAGAACCTTCCGTTCAAACGAGACTATGCCCTTGGGCATTGACACACAGATCCTGTCAAAATAGTGTATGATGCACTTTATTTTGTGCTCCTGCTTTTCGCTGTAACAGTCATAGAGGCTCCTGAAATTAAACCAATGAAGTGCTGAAATGAAGATCAACGAACTTTGTATGATTTAAGTACACAAAAAAGTGAAATAAAGAAAAAATATACAAGAAATATACTAAAACGTAGTATTAAGAGTCAGAATATTATTAATTATCATCACATTATACAGCAACCATCAGGGTTCCAGAAAATTGAGCTGAAAGGCTACATACGCAAATAAATCGTCAAAGTTGATTTTTGGAAGATGTTCTGCATCTCGATTAGTAACCGGGAACAAACAAAAGAAAGAACACGTAAGAAGAGCACCAATCAATTCCTGAAAAAGAAACAATTATAAATTGAGAAATCCATGGATACATGCATGCAAATTTGAGCAAAGTGATAGAGGTAGGGGAGGGGGAGGGGGAGAGAGAGACCTGGCTGATTAAGACTATCCCTGGTTGCTGCGAATTTAACAAACGGAGGCCACTGTTTATCCCAAATTCACCTTCACGGAGAAGCTCATGCGCACGCCGGTAGTGAGATTCCAACAGAGAGGGCAGCCGCAACAGTAAATTGGCCATCGCCGGTACAACCTCTTCAAACCATCTCGCGGATTCTTGCGGTGAAGACAAGCGGTCGAAGAAGATTGAGTAACCGTCGGGAGCGGAGAGAACAAGGGGTTCGGAGGAGAGAGAAAGAGAGCGCCTCAGACTGGAAATGGCGTGGAACAGTGTTTCGCCGGAGCTGATTCGGCTGCGATGGGGTCCGTCTGCAATGACTTTCAGTGCTTCTACAACTGACGATGGCCAGAACAGAGTCGAAGACCGGGAAATTGCCGGCAAGAATGAAAGTATCGACTTCAAATCTTCCCAATCCTCCATTCTACGGCGCGTGACATGCACGCCTTTCAGCTCTGACGATGAAACAAGTACAGTTACAGGCTATGGGCCGCTCTTAAAGCGGGTCGGTCCAACTCAGATCCGAGGAGTTGTACCCGGTCACCAACAATTGAGATGTCCGCAACCCATTTTTCACCGTACCTCCCCCAGTCCCCTCCATTCCAGAAATAATCTTATCTTCTGTAGAGACAGATTTATTATATTTTGAAAAATTTCTGAAGTCCTAAACCCTAGCCAGTTTCCCGGGCGCCTCCCATATAAATTACTTCCTGTCTCTGCTATCTCATCACCATGGCTTCCATACTAAAAGCTGCTCCTTGGAGTCTATCGTTCTCATGTGGAGGCAAAGATGGCAGACCGAGCAATAAGACTTGGAATACCGTTGTTGTTCAAAAGCAAAAGTCTCAATTGCGTGCATTATCGATGTCAACTACCTCCCCAATCGGACGGTTCGACCCCATTGGCATCCCAATCATGGTAACAGTACACAACACGTTAACCTCGTAATGTCTAATTCATTAATTTTTGTGTCACTAGTGAGGATATTTGTTTCAATTTTTGTTAAATTTGCTTAGAAGTTTACGTGGGAATTCGCTAAATTTTTTTCCAATAATGAGACTAGTTGCCGTAAAACTGGGTTCAGTTAGTCATTTTCTACACATAATGTTAGGTAATCTTGTTCAGGTAAATGGTTGTACTGGCAAAATGGGTAAAGCTGTTATTAAAGCAGCGGATGCAGCTGGGCTTGATGTTCTCCCTGTATCATTTGCCTCTGAAGAGGAATCTGGGCAAACTTTGGAAGTGTGTGGCAAAGATATTCAGGTGCATGGTCCTTCTGAGAGAGAGAAAGTCCTTTCCTCTGTCTTTGATGAATACCCTAACCTAATTGTGGTAGACTACACTGTGCCTGGTGCAGTGAATGGTAAGCTCACCTAGGAATTTATTTCTCTTAATTTTACTGTGGAAAATGGAAGACTGGGAACTAAATTCAATGTGCAATTTTGACCTGAAAATGTAGAGAAAAAATGAAGGGAAAAATGAAGAGCAAATTATCACTATGAGTTAACTTACCACTTTCCTGTTTTACTTATTCCATTCTGAGTAACTTTTGCTGGCCCAGAGAAATTCAGATTTAAATTTCTAAACTGGAAATGAATGACCTGCATGATATTGAAAAGAGAGTAAATTTCTTGTTTAGTGAGATTGGGGATTTGTGGACATTTAACATGTTAGGCTGTCTATTAACACGTGGTTTTACTTGATTTCTTTTATTCGGGTATATGTTGTTATCATCCATCTTTAGTCCAGTGACCAGTGATGTTGATCACACATTTTGATTCACATTTTTTTAGACGAATCATAGATTATTTCGTGATTGTTAACTATTGCAACTGGACTGTAAGAGTTTTGGAGTTCAATATGGAATCTGATTGGGGGTTCAATGGAGTTTAGGGCTGAAAAAAAAACCATGCAAACTATTCCTTTAAGTGTTCCCTGGCTGCTTTGGAAAGAAATAATGTAAGTTTTAATTACAGGGATTCTTCAGTAGACCAATTTATAGACATCTGCCTACGGAGTGTGAAGTTTTGCACACGCACACATAAATAAAATATATTATTATAATTTATGTTCTGCATTTGAGTCATTTGCTAATGTATCTTTCTCTTTTTTACCCCCTATGTTACGCAGATAATGCAGAGCTCTATTGCAAAGTTGGAGTCCCCTTTGTTATGGGAACAACTGGTGGAGACAGGGACCGATTGTATAAGACTGTGAATGATTCAAAGGTTTATGCTGTCATATCCCCACAGATGGGAAAGCAGGTAATCAGAATGTATCATTGTCATAGAGCATGAATAATTATTATAATTAATGATACTTTGTTTCATACTATTTTTTAATGCTTTGCTAGGTTGTTGCATTTATTGCAGCCATGGAAATCATGGCTGAGCAATTTCCTGGAGCCTTCTCTGGCTACTCCTTAGAGGTGATTCTCTTTTCTTTTCCCATTTTGCGGTCATGTAGTTCATCAAACTTTTTTTTTTCAGTTCATAATTGGTATAAAGCATAAGGATATTTCAACACGGTTAGTGAGCTTAAAATTTCAAGATTTTCATTGCTTAGGCATATACCTAATTAATTCTATACATGTTTTCACATGGTTCTTAGGGATTTCATTTGTCCACTTATATTAGTGGATGAGGTATACGTTTTATTTAAATAAAGGCTTGGCATTAAATTAAGCCAACTAGTATTCTGAATACATGAACTCGGAGCTCGTTCTTCCTAATTTATGATGCCTTGTATGCTAATTTTTTATTGGGATATTTTAATCGTTGTTGAATTCATGGTGCAATTGAGCACATTCTGAATATGAAAATTTTAGTTCCTGATGCACATAGGTGGTCAACACCAGTTAACGCAGATGAAACATTATTGAACCAGCAATATAATGATGAAAATCTAGTTTGTGTCTGGCATAGCTTGCTGATTGGTCGCTTTTAAAATATCTACTTCAAAGTAATGCTATTCTTAATAGTAAGGTGCTAATATCCTTTTCTTCCCTTGTCTTTTTCTTTTCTTCTTTTGATATATTTTTCTTCTTTCAGGTGTAGTCAATAATTTATTTCTCCCATCTAAGTTCCAACTGTAAATGTAACTTCAATTTTGTAGTCTTATTGATGTGAAATGCCTATTTAGATGCACACTTTAGGCACTTGGTGATATCAGACCTTTTAACTCTCAACCTTTTTTTGTTGTCAAAAAAGAAAAAAAATTATAAACTAGTCAGTTGATTGTGATAGGCTGATAATAGTGGCTTACGCATGTGCTTATGATCCTAGGTGATGGAGTCTCATCAAGCAGGGAAATTGGACACATCTGGAACTGCCAAGGCTGTGATATCTTGCTTTCAGAAGCTGGGTGTATCTTTTGATATGGATCAGGTCTGTTTAATGCATGCATTTCGCTGATGGCATTTACTTTATTGTCATTATAGTGAGAACTCCTGAATCAGTGTAGAAAATTACATGGTAATTGCTGACTGAATTTTTGGTGGACAATGATCTAGGGAGACCTCATAGCCATACCATGGCTATACTTTCCATGCTACTGAATCATCTTTTTTTCTTGTGGATTATTGAAAATTTGGCTTATATAACTCCATTCTGTATGTTGTGAAAATTAATATCTTAATGTAGAGGGAAACATCAAGATTGGGTTAGACCTTTCTTATCTAATTTTTATCTAGTGGATTACATGACACCGGCATTTAAGGAGTACTTGATGCTGTGGAACCTCCAGTGGGCATGGTAAAGGACTGTTGGTTTGCAAATTGTGGCGTTTGGTTGAATTTGGATACATATGTAAATGGAAATACTTTTAGATGTAATATATTGCTTCTTAAAGATTGTTGAAGCGTAGCACCTGTGTGGTGATTTCCCTTGATACAATTTCTTCTGATCACTCCAAAAATGAAGAAAAAGAAGTTTGTAGGAGTAGGTAGCAACCATTTGGTGCTTTTTCTTAACAAAAATATATTTTGTGACCTCTTAAAAAAATAGAGAAATGTGTTGGATTGGTGGTAATTTATGCATCCAAGATGTTGTCACCTATACTTTATCATTTGAGGAACTTTCTTGTAAAATCTTCAGAGAAAACAACAGGACATAGTTTGACTCTTCATTGACGGTCTCCACCTTGTGCTTCCCTTAGAAGCATAATGGTTGGTGCCTGGAGAGGATATTCTAGGTAGAGTTGTTTATCTCGTGTGTTTTTTTATTACTTTGATTGGCATAGATGTGCTTTGATACACATCAACTGGCAAAGAAGGGGGTTTGTAGTTGTCCTCATGTACTGAGATGACTGCTATAGTTAGAAATTGTAGACAGGAGAATGAGGAATAAAAACAAAACAATCAAATTCACTTTTGATGTCCTAAGATTCTGCTAGTTTAGAAACTAAGTAGAAGGACAGGGGTCGCTAGGTCAGAAAAGTGAGAACTAAAAATTCAAAATTGTAAATAAACGAGCATGTCAAAATGGCTACCTGGCTAGTTTGTGAGGCATCAGGCAGATGCAGGAAGTCTTGTTGTGAATGTATAAACTCAGGCACCATCATATCTTGGGATATCTACATGGCAAATTTGCAATATAGTATAAAATTATACGTTAGTTTCATTTGCTTTTGTTCTTTAGTAAATTTATGCTATTTCTGAGTATAGTTTGACACCACCATTTGTGCAGATGCTGAATGAATCAATATTATCGTTTCTGTTGTAACATTACCACTTCCTCCTCTCCCCTTCCACTGTCCTGATAGTCCTCATTTTTCGAACATGTACAGGTACAAATGATCCGGGATCCCCAGCAACAAATCGAGATGGTGGGAGTTCCAGAGGAGCATTTGCCTGGTCATGCGTTCCATTTGTATCATCTCACATCACCTGACCAAACGTAATAATACAAATCATGGTTACTGTCTATTATTTCCCTTTCTTGTGACGAAGCAACTTTTATGCACAGGAGTGATTTTTCACCCCTTTTTAAGTTTGTTTGGCTTGTGAGGGGTAACTTTTACATGGGAGGCAATTACCTTGAAATTGAGGGTAGCTCTTACCTGTGAGGGGTAGTGTAAAGGGGTGTAAACGAAGAAAAAAAATCACTCCTTTTGCTCCCCACTCCAAATTACACCCCTATATTTGCCCCATTTAGCATGTGCCTTTTACCGCCAATAATGAGGTAATGCAGTAATAAGTAGCACCTGCTTTTTCTGCACTTTCCGGACCACTATTATCATTTGGTGACTTTTTTCCCTCTCTGTCCTTTTTTTTGCAGCGTTTCTTTTGAGTTTCAACATAACGTTTGTGGTAGATCAATATATGCAGAGGGCACCGTTGATGCTGTGATTTTCCTAGCCAAGAAGGTGAGATTCCTTTCCTAGTTGATTCAATTCCTTTGCTCTTTAGTCTTGCAGTTGCTCGTGAGAAGTTAAAACATCAATGAAAATGAACTGCGACTGTCATCATGATTTATCACATTATTTGAATATGTTTGATGCAACAAGAAGTCCTATAGGTGTGAATTGTTAATGCCAATGAGGTTGATTGTTTCCCACTCGTACGCTCCTCTTAGATTAGCTTTGCTTTGCTTTGCACTATTTGATACTATAAATTTATGTGAAATGCAGGTCCAATCCAAGACGGACAAACATATCTACACCATGATTGACGTCTTGCGAGAGGGGAATATGCGATAGAAATCACTTGCTGGTTTATCGGTATATGATTTCATACTTTTTAACTTTTGAGACATTTGGGAAGGCAATTTTGGAGTGCTATCTGGGCCTTGCCTCATTTCGTTGGAGTTATATGATAATTTGATTACTTCAATGGAAAACTCCAATAGTTTTGAGCTTTGAAGTTGTGTTTATAAGATCCGAGTCAAATCCCACAACGATTGGGAAATGTAGTTTATAGTAGAGCTAGTGGGGCATAAAAGTCTGGTTTTTATACATCTTGAATGGTTTAGACTACTTTTCCTGGTTAAATGCTTGAAAAGTAGGATGTTGGATTTTCAAAATGATACTTGCGCATGTCTAATGAAAGGACAGGGATTTGAAATGGAAATCAAAATCTCTCAGGAGATGATGATGATGATGCTATCTTCAGCTCATGAGTATGCTTTCTGTTCGATCACATTGTTTACTCATGAAACATCAAGGGTCCGTTTGGATCAACTTATACTCTAGCGTATACTATGTCACTCATATTCCAGACATTCTCAGCTTTTACGCTTTACGAGAGCTTATACCCTATGAAAATACTCTGATCCAAACGGAGGCCAAATGTGAGTGAAGCTCGCCTTTGATCAAGTTAAAGGATATGTTTACATCATTGCTCTGGCTCAATTTTTATCGAGTTTGGATATATTCGTCTCCATCATCATCTTCTCCTCTCCTCATTGTCTTTTACAAGAGCCGCAAGATCCTCAGAAAACTCCCCTTCCTCCATTCCTTCACCTACATACCAGTGGAGAAATTGAAGCTGGTCTGTTCTCAAAACGCACAGCATTGCTTATAACATACAATTCAAATAGTATTCTGTATGATTTTATTTAGCTTAATGGTCTGACGGACCTAATGACCATTTGTCCTTTTACCATTTGAATTTGAACTGGGCTATATATTTGCTTTAAGTTACACTGTCTGTTTCAATAATATTAATATATTGGTGAAAGACTTCCTCAATCACTATTATAGCCTTTTCAAGAACAAGTAAGTTGGTCATATTACCCTCTTATTGGGTTTAAGAGAAATAAAATCGTACGAATCTGATATATTGTTGATGTATATAAAGTGTGAAATTTACGACATAATTAAAGGTTGTTATAGAAATTAGATTATTTACCCCAAAAAAATCATATTTAAGCAAGGCGAAAAATGAAAAAAAAAGAAAGAAAGAAAAGCAAGAAGATGGTGAAAAGTCTCTCAATCATTTGGCCATAGCTCATTTGCTGGGTTAAAGACAAATAAAGTCATGCGGGTTTGATACATTATTGATGGATATGAAGTATGAAATTTACAACATAATATAATTAAAGGTAGCTATGAAAATTGGATTATTTACCCAAAAAAATCATATAAGCTTGGATCACAAGAAAGAAGAAGAAAAAAAAACAGAGAGAATAATTTAAGGAGAGAAAAAACGAAAAAAAAGAAAAAGAAAAGCCAAGTGAAACGACATCGCTTTAGTCGGGCGTGCGGCCAGCCTCCTTATCCGATGCGTGGAAAAATTTCTGTATTTTTTTTTGGGTATTAGAAAAGCTTTTTGAGCTGTTTTGAAAAATTTCTTCTTAAAATTGTTCTGGATTTTTTGAAAAAAGGCTGAGAACAATTTTCATTAATGGCAAACTTTCATTAATCTGAAAAAAACCCTAACTCAAATCGGCGCCGCTCCACTTAGATCGATCTTTCATTCCCATCTCAGCTATTCCTCTCAGTTCTCCCTGTCTTCTCCGACTGATACCGCTTCGGTGACCAGGGCCAACCAGTGTTGATGTGTTGCAACTGCTACTCAAAGCCTTAAACTTTTCTGAGAAAGGTTGCCGATTGCTTTGTTGGGTACGCTTCCGTGAATTCGTAAATTTGTGTTTATGGATACTCTCACTCACTGGCTGTAGGTGGAAGTTTGGTGGAATCAAACTCCGGTTTAGCTTTGTTTCCTTCCTTGTGTCTTCTATTTATTTGATTTTCTTTGAAAGAATATAATAAAAGGAGCTCATGGAAGGGTTGTTGAACACAATTTCACCTCAAAATTGTTTAAACCCTTTCATTTCCAATCCAAAAACTATTCATAATCTTCCATTAGTTCAATTGAGAGTTGGGTTTATTAATCAGAAACTCAAACTGGGATTTAAAGGGAGAATTTATGCAAAATTGAGTAAAAATGATGACATGGTTAGCATTAGTAGTCTTGAAGGTAGTGATGGAAAAGTGGTAGAAAAGAACATGGACTGGGAATTGGAATTCGTTGGGAAGCTTGACCGTCCGGAGTTGGGAGCGCCCAAGAAGAAGAAAACGCAGCAGAAATCAAGATTGCTTGAGGACACTGAGGGAATGGATTGGTGTTTGAGGGCAAGGAAAATTGCTCTGAAATCCATTGGTTCAAGGGGCTTGACTGGATCCTTGGAAAATATGGTTAACCCAAAAAAGAAAAAGAGAAAGAACAAGAAAAAGTTGGCAAGCAAGAATAGGGTTAGCAAGAAAGGCAAGGAAGGTGAAGAAGATTCGGACTATGATTCAGAGGAAGAGTTTGAATTGGAGGATGCGATGAAAACTACTAGTGGTGATATAAGCCACCTAAGAAGCAAGGTGGGTATGCTTTCAGGTGGGATGTTTGAAGAAAATAAGAAGAAGACGATGCAAGAGTTTGTCCAGAGGCTATCTCAATTCTCAGGGCCATCAGATCGCGGGAAAGAAATCAATTTGAATAAAGAAATTGTTGAAGCACAGACTGCACAAGAAGTATTGGAAATAACTGCTGAGACAATAATGGCTGTTGGGAAAGGATTGAGCCCTTCACCACTCTCTCCTTTGAATATTGCTACTGCACTTCATCGAATTGCTAAGAACATGGAGAAGGTTTCAATGATGGAAACTCGTAGGTTGGCTTTTGCCCGTCAAAGAGAGATGTCAATGCTGGTGGGCATGGCAATGATGGTGTTACCTGAATGCTCTGCTCAAGGCATCTCAAATATTTCATGGGCATTGTCCAAGATTGGTGGAGAGCTGCTTTACCTGTCAGAAATGGATAGGGTTGCAGAGGTGGCCGTGGCAAAGGTTGGGGAGTTTAATTCTCAGAATGTCGCAAATATTTCTGGTGCTTTTGCTTCCATGCGGCATTCTGCTCCAGATCTCTTTTTGGGGTTGTCAAAAAGGGCTTCCGATATAATTCAAACTTTTAAAGAGCAGGAACTTGCTCAGGTATTGTGGGCATTTGCTTCTCTGTATGAGTCAGCTGACCCTTTGCTTGAATCTCTAGATAATGCTTTTAAAGATACCAACCAACTTAAGTGCTGCTTGAAAGGAGAAAGATCAAATTTTAATCAAGAGAGCAGTACGGAAGTCTGCCAAGATATTGTGCCAGGAGAACCTTTTAGTTCACCTGTGCTCAGCTTTAACAGGGATCAGCTTGGTAATATAGCTTGGTCATATGCTGTTCTTGGACGGTTGGATCATGCTTTCTTTTCCCATGTGTGGAAAACCATGAGCTCTTTTGAGGAGCAAAGGATTTCGGAGCAGTATAGAGAAGATATCATGTTTGCTTCTCAAGCTCGTCTTGTGAATCGATGCTTGAAGCTTGAGTACCCGCATCTTCAGTTATCTCTGAGGGCGGATCTCGATGAAAGAATTTCCCGTGCAGGGAAAACTAAGAGATTTAATCAGAAAACCACTTCCTCATTTCAGAAGGAGGTTGCACGTCTTCTTGTTAGCACTGGCCTTGAGTGGGTTAGAGAGTATGTGGTTGATGGCTACACTTTGGATGCTGCTTTGGTTGATAAGAAGGTTGCTTTGGAGATTGATGGACCGACACATTTTTCAAGAAACACCGGTGTGTATTTCATGCTGATATAAATTGTGATATGTCCAGGCGACAATCATAGTTCATTTTACCTGGCTTAACTTTGATATATTTCAAATTGATCTCTTTTTGGCTCGTTACAGGGGTTCCTCTAGGACATACCATGCTGAAGCGCCGCTACATTTCTGCTGCTGGTTGGAAGGTGGTGTCATTGTCCTACCTAGCGGTGAGTATCAACATGTTTACCACCATACATATTACCTATGTTTTGGCATTTGTTGTTGAAGCTATGGTTTTCTTCATTAAAGGGGACCTGCGTTAGTAGTAATAACAACCTAATGCCTAATTAGCAGAGAGTGGGGCATAGTGATAAGTATATTCGTTTGTTCCATCTCTAAATGAAGGAGCTTGGGCATCAAATGTGCTAGATAAGATTCTGTGAACACAAATCCTCAAGTAAACTGCACGCTTAGTCTATTGAGTAATTTCTAACAAGCTGCCTGCATAAATGAATATCTTGATCGGTTAGTATATCTCTAGGGATGTCGTGTGATATCGTTTAAGCTATGAAAACGTTGAAGCAGCAGTTTATCATGGTAAAATAGATGGTGGCTTGTTGGCACTAGCTCTTATTTAGAATGATATAGAATTGGACTAAATCTCCACCGTCAAAGGTCCTGGCAAATTCACTCTCGTTCTAAGTCCTAACTTCATATACTCCTCAGCTCCTCTACCAACCCTAAACATTTAAAGAGATTTCTGTGGATTATGAAAATTTTCTTGGTGAATTAAATCAAGAGAATGTCTTGTTCTTTATCTATAGGAATCATTCCTCTTGGTGGAGAAAAGAAACAAGCCTTGGGATCAAATAACCACTGGTGATGAACAGCTTGTTTAAGCTCTTTGTACTTAATAATTGGAGGATATAGTATTTATTTCTGTAATAAGGGTACAAGGTCTCCATATTTAAGGTGGACTTGCATGGATTAGAATACGTTTGTGGTAAGGAAGCTGAGGACAGACTCTCAGCTTAAGAAAGGACCAACCGCTTGCACAACTATTGCGTAAACGATTGTTCAAACTAGGAAGGCACAGTTTAGGTCACCGATTTCTGTCGAGGCAACTTCATCGTCATATAATTCTCGAAACTGCGCAAATTGCTATCATTTCATCCATCGTTTATTTGATTTATTTAATGTTTTCCCCAACTTGGTATTATCATCTATGGCTTTTTATTAGAACTGATAAATGGTTTTGATGTTCTGCTATATTTGTAGTGGGAGGAACTTCAAGGTGGTTTTGAGCAGCTAGAATACTTGAGAAGAATTCTCGGAGGTCCCCTCGGCGAAAGCAACACTGACCTTGTATAATCAATCGGCAATGAAAGAGAGCACATTGAGGAGTTGAGTGAAGCAAGTTTTGGTAAATGTTATGGTAGGAGTTGAGCATTAAGCGATCAAATTCTTGTGCATGTAAGCTCGACACTTTGATGTCACGTGTCGTATTTCTAATGGAAGATATTTATGGTATTTTCGGCACAAATGGTTTCCAAATTAATATGAGATTTGGGTACATAAAAAATAAATATTTTATATATAATAAAAAAATGAATATCTACATGTAGTTGGCTTTTGACGAGGAAAGGAATATTTGCAATATGTATACCTTATTATTATTTTATTTTATTTTTTGATTATCTACTACTTTACAATAAAAACAAGAAATAAAAGCTCTATGTTGTAAAATAATGAAATGTACTAATGTTGGAAACATAATACAATATAACCTCCCTAAATTAATAATATTGATTAAATGATTTTTTATCGGTCCCGACGCGGAAGCTAAATTTATAAGATAATACATAGATCTCACTTGTTTTTTCACACATATTAAGAAAATTCAATTTATATCATTGAAATAATAAATTTAATTAATTATTATTGTTAGAGTTTAATATTATTTGTTAATAAAGATGCACAATAAATAAGGATAGATTAGTAAACGAGTCATTTTTTACTTATTCTCAATAGGAAAATAAGTTAATAATTTGGGACAAATCAAAATATAAAGTGAGTTTATCAAATAGAGAGGTAAACATACACCGTAATCAAACTGTTGTAACCGATCTCACACAATAAGAACACACAAACACAAGAAATAATGCAAAAGAGAAAATTGAATACACTGTTTTTTATGTGGTTCGGCCAGAATGTGGCTACATCAACGAAGGAACTTCTTATTTGTTTCACTATGAAAGTTTGACATATATTGATAACTCTAAAATTCACCTTATACAGTGATTAAAATATAATGCATTAACATAATGGGTCGGGCAATCAAAGGCCCGACCCAATATACCCCAGTCACCAGCGACAAACAACAAATAGTAGTAGATGCAGTTTGCAGAGCAAGACGAACCAGATGAGTTGCATGCACTGAATTAGGATTAAAATAGAGACAAGAACAGAGCGATAGAGGACATGAGTTGAGGTATGGGGAAAAGAAATGGTGCAGGGCTATTGACGTGCAACAGCTGGACCGGCCGAGATCAAATTGACGGCTGGCCACGAACAGAAGGAAAATCTTACAGAATGACAAAAGGCTGCTAAGCTTAATGACGTGGGTAATCGAATCAGATTGAACGACCTAGAAGAAGCCGCATAAGACAGAATCGAAGGTCACCAAAACCGAATGACGAAAACAACCCGTGCGAATATGTAAATACCAGCGCAACTCGCCACAAAAATCTCTCAATTTAGACACTTTAGAGAGAGAAAGAGTCCAGAGGGGGTGAACCTTGGGAGACATATCGGTCCTACTTCTCTCCATAACCTTCACTTTTCAAAAACCAGTAACTTGCTTGTCAGCAATCAATACCCCACTTGAATATGAAATTCATTGAACCCAGCACTATCTCTCCTCTAATACATAGTATATGAATCATTATCAGAACAGGAGCAAGTAAAATCTTCTCTCTGTTCTATTATAATAATTAATTATTAATATTTAAACAGAAGAAACATCAGATTTCATCGCACTTCCATTTCATTCATCTCCTCCTATTCCTTCCTTTCACTTGTTTCCTTCCAAATAATCTCCTCCTTTGAATTGAAACGAAGGACAGAATTTGACAAAGAAGAGGAGAGAAAGATATTTAACACAAGAAAAAGGATGTGTTTTTTTGTTTGTTTCAGATGCAAAAGGTGTACGGATTGAGGGTGGTGTATTCTGTCTTTGTTGTTGATGCTTGATTCGGAAATCCTTTCTATCTCTGCGATCTTCATCTCAACCAGCACCAAAAACCATCTGAGGCATCATAGGTATTTAAAATATTTATATTCACCTTACGCTCCTTCTCTTTGTGTTTTACTCCTTGATCTTTCTCTGGGGCAGTTATGTTTTATGTTTATGTTCATGGTTTCACAAAAAGGAGACATCTTTGTTTCTGGGTATTGCTCTTTATTGTATTTCTTGGGTGGGAAATCCTTGAATGTTCTTTGCCCTTATGGAATTATGTTTCTAATCAAATTTTTGAATCTGGATAGATTTGTCTATTTCTCTTATTTAGGTTTTTTTGCTCATGGGTTATATGGATTGTGATTTGTTTGAACTTCGGAGGAATTCTTTATGATTTAGCGAAACATTTCTATTCTGATTTGGTTTGCAGTTGGGGTTTTGGGGAGGAAGTTTCACCATAAAGCACAGGAAACTCCCAACTAGCCAGAAGGTTAATTACAATGTTTGAATCCGCTGTACATTCTAGCAATGGAGATCCAAGAAAAAAGCTCTGATAATTGATAATAGAGGTTGTGAGGTTTTAACATCTCTAGTGTTAATGGCGCCTGAAGCCATAGCAGAATAGCATCATATTACCTTCTGGGTTGGGGGGGAAATCTGTTCTGTCAAAGGGAATTGTAAGAAATCAATTAATTCACACTGGAAATCTCGTCATTTGTGGAATTGGCATCTGGGTTTTTGACAAATTGGGAACATCTTAAACGAGTGCTGAAGTTTGTTCCTTGGATCCTTAGACCGCCAAGAAGAATCATTAATCTCCAAGAACATTGTTCAATTGGCATTATGGATGTGAGAACAAGAAAGTTCTCCATGACCACAACTACTAAGAAGACTGCTACTGATCATCATCACCTCTACCATCCTCCTCCTCCTCATGTGATTGTAGAGAAGAAAATGGAATTGCATCGGAGTCTATCGTCACAAGGGAGCGGCAAGAGATTGATTCCGCCTAGCTATTTCAGCTTGGAGTCATTGCTTTTGCTAATATGTTTAACAGCTTCATTGTTGATCCTCCCATTGATTCTTCCACCTTTGCCCCCTCCACCTTTCATGTTACTTCTGGTTCCAATAGCCATATTTGCGGTGCTTATGATCCTGGCTTGCATGCCTTCTAATATTAGGGACATTACTAATTCACATGTGTAAATGTTGTTTTAGATTTGTTCATGCACCTTCTCCGTACCAATTTTTGTAATTTTGTTTTCAGAGTGTTGAAGGAGGAAGAAATAGTTCTTATTATCATTGTGATTTTTAGCACCTGAGTACTCTGGCTAGTGAAAATTTGATTTAACTTTACTAAATGGAATTATTAGTCAATTGAGATTTTTAGGTCTGAGTTTTGGATTGATTCGGTCCGTCCATTATAATCCTTAAATGTTATTACTGGATCGACTTGTTTTAGTTTGAAATAAGGTTCTACAATTGAATCTTTAGAGAAAAAAAGGGGGGAGAGAGAGAGAGAGAGATCAAAGAACAATACAACATTTCTCTGCATTTTTTTCAATTACCAACCATTTGCTTGAAGGCAATTTTGTATAACTGGGACAGAAAGTTGTCAGTAGTTTAGCCGGACTTTTTAAAGATCAGATTTTCCTGCAACCAGCCATCAAGATCAAGAATCCAAAACAACAATGAAAGAAGCAGAAAACCATAAAGGAACCCAAAAACATGCACATAGAAATCACCCACACACCCCTACACACATATTACATGTATGGCGGTATATAGAGTGCAAAGACTCGACATTCTAGCGAGCCACGTTATGGAAGGAAACTGTACCAACCTCAAAAACTAGGGTCACCTTAACCATAGCTGAAATGTCTTTTATTGGATGTGGCATGTATGAGATAAAGTAGTACAGGGAAGCAAAAATCCATAACTTGATGATATGGAAAACCTTTTAACGGCCGTTAGAGGAGTGGACCAAAAATGGAGGTAGGTAATGTTCCAAAGCAGCCAGGAGCTCACCCCCTTGGCTCACCCCGTCCAAAATCCCTCCCCCAAGCCTCCTCACCGCTTCAACAAGCTGCCCTCTAAGTCTCTGCGAGAACAAACAACCACCTGCCTTAACACATTCCCTATACAGCGGCAGGTAACCAATTGCCACCCTCAGAGGACCTGGGAGATCCCTCAGGCTAATAGGAGATTCACCCTGATTCAAAATCCTCAACAGGTTTATATAATGTTCTTGTCCTTGCTTGAGTCCATCCAAGAAAGCAGCCTCTGACCAGTGCTCCTGAAGAAAAGCTCTCAGCACTGGGGCAACAGACTCATTGTCGGAATTCGCAATGCTGTGTGCAACAGCATAGGTAGCAGCAGGATCACCTAAGAAATCAGAACGGAGCAGAAATGCCACACCTTCTAGTAATCCACCACTGCGTTCACCAGCAGCTTTGAGAATTTCAATGCTGAGGGCCGCAAGGACATGCTGAGGAACATGAGGTAGGAGATAGGCTACAACCTCAACTTGGCTACTGGAAGTTGCTGCAGTGAGGGCAAGACAGAGTTCCATGTCTCGACAACCCTTTCTCACAAACCACTGGACTACCTGCATGCAACCCCGTTCTGCGGCCCTCATTAAGGGACCCCAGAACCTTATCGCATGACCCTCCTCCACAAGGCATTCCATCGTGCTAATCTTGCCATAGTGGGAAGCAAATCCCAAGGCCAAATCAACATCGACGTCCAAACTGTTCCTTTGCGCAATCTGCAGACATACCAGAAGGCCAACAGAAAAGGAAGCACTGATGAGCACAATCATCAAATATGTATATTTCAAAGCATGACATATGACACTAGTTTTCCCAGATGTAAATGAATGCAATAAACTTGTAATCTAATCCAGTTCCTCTCAGATGCCCACTTTACTTTTTCCTTCTTTTTTTATTGTTAAAAAATTAAAATTCTATTCAGGCACCAAGATGGTGCAAAAAGGCACATGGGGATGATACCATGACTTTAGCATTAATCATCAAGTACCAGCAAGAACCAGACCATAAAATCAACCAAATATGTTCATACTTACATAGACATCATCAGCTAAAGCAACAGAAAGAGAGAGAAAAAAACTTGAGTTGGTTGTTAATTTAGAAATTATTTTAATTACCTTGCGCTATTAAGGGGGAAAAAAAAAGACTTCCATTGTGTAAGGCTTTGGCCAATATTTAGAAAATTGGTGGTATTAGACAAAACATAACTGAATTTACTAGGGTAAAGGATAATTTTGCTCTCCTGCAAGATTTTAAAAAATGCTAACCAACATAATTTGATAACTATTCAAACAATAAATCACAGACAGAGGATCGGAGAAGTTTCTCCATTTTTTTTCCCTTTTCCTTCCTCCTTTCTATGGATTCCCTGTTCGATGGGCTATTTCTAACTTCAAGGTTTCAATCTTATCACTAGATCATATCTAGTTTTCCAATTTTCCACACTTCTAGTCATAAACATGTAGAAACCCCAGAGATGGATAATTATACATAAAAAGATATACTCCAAGACGCGCACATGCACACCACTATATATAAGACAAACAAAGACACATAAATGTAACTATACAATGTGCTCGAGTCTGTTAACACATATATTTGGCACATCGTGTTATTACTCTCCGTCCTCAAATTACCTTTACGTACCCAAAAATTAAGTTATCAATAAATAATGGCATCATAAGTTAACCATGAGAATATATGATATAGATGAAAGTATGAAACAGTAATGTCAAAGCAGTTAGATTTGCAAAATATACATCCAATTCATAATATATTAGTGGGTAAAAGTCTCATCGGAAGATTATTTGCCCAGTATGCAAGAACATCTGACAACTCCAAGAACTGCACATTCTACATGTTTACAAACTGACTAGTTATTAATTTGTAAGCAAAGATCACCTTAATCCTCATCTTCATAATTTTGGTAGTTCATTTTCACTTCAACTTCACAAGAAGTTCTATGTGCCATAAAAGATCCATTCCCATCCTATTTCCAAGAGCATCAATCTATCTTTTTTTAAAACGAAAACTTCCTAAAACATCAATCTATAGCAGGCTAAGCATTAATAAAATTTCAATTCGAGCCCAATAGGCGCAACCTCTTTATCTTTTAAGATAGTAGGAACTCTTAAGCAAACTTGAATTTCCTATGCACCAAGTA
Source organism: Euonymus europaeus (assembly GCA_963580455.1). Classification (NCBI taxonomy): domain Eukaryota; kingdom Viridiplantae; phylum Streptophyta; class Magnoliopsida; order Celastrales; family Celastraceae; genus Euonymus; species Euonymus europaeus. The sequence goes on along the minus strand of OY756957.1, from coordinate 4,988,167 downwards.
TAGTTAACAACTGGTGCTAAATGCTACAGCAAGACACAGAAATAAATATCATCAATCAACATAAAGTTAAACATCTCTCATGCAAAAGGATCACAAAATATATGCAGACTTTACCCACCACTAGGCCACATGTTCATCTGCTTACCATCAATCAACATAATAAAAACAATTACCTGCAATAAAATGCGCACAAGTTCGGTACTCCCAAAGCGTGAGGCTTCAAGGAAACAATGATTGACATTATCAGCACCACCTTCAACCAGCATGCCCAAAAGACCCTGGATTGCAGTAGCTGACGTTCCAGAAGCCCAACCAGGATCAAATGAGTTAGAAAAGAGAGTTAGGGGAAAGCAAGCTGCATCAAAGGCCTCAGTAAAATCCTTCCCTGAAAGTTGATTGCCGGCAAGATCCAGGAATGTCTTGAATGCGGATAACTGGAGTTGGACCTCAACAGCAGAGTTGCGACACGCTCTATCTGCATTCTTTTGGCAGCGCGAATGAAAGCCTATGCATTTCAGAGCCCAGTCAGTGAACTTCTGAACTTTGGCACTAGCCTCTGCCTTCAAATTCTCATCCCCATTACACTCGTGGAGACGTTCATGCAGCCTGTCCAGAGACGAAGGAAATAAATCATCACATATCAGTAGTCTGTGAATATCCAGCACGTAGCTGTTAAATTATTGTGCAGTATTATTGTAAAAGCCAGAGACCAAGAGATACAATAAATAAAGTCCATACTCGTTAACACAGTTAAGCAAATAGTGAGCGACCAGAAAAAATGTTTAAAAAAACCACACAAACACAAAAAGGTGCATCATAACCAAAAAAAATTGTCATCCTTTCATTTGAGCCAAAATTTTCATTTAACACCTAAGGATGACGGAAATTTTATTTCACATCCAAAGAGCCACGACTCAATAAAAATCACTGTTCCAGGGGAAATAAATTGGCTGGGTTTGAGAGAAGGGGAAAAGAGAGTGGAATTACAAATATATCATTTATAAGGTTTTACAGTATACTAATATGCTTAATATCTTCATCATCATTATCTTTCCTAGTAATCAGAACTTAGAAACTATAACATTTCCCAATAATCTTAGGCCGTTTTAGAATCCATCGCCTAGATTCTCTTTCACCATAATTTTTTTTTATAGAAAATGAAATACTAAAAGCAAAAAAAAAAATTAGTAATAATAGTGAGCCTGGTGTAAGGCATGTGCAAAAATGTTCAATAAGTTTTGAGAAGTACAGCATACTTTTCTCCTAAGAGAATAAATCAATAGTTCAATGCAATGCACGCACGCACGCACTGGTGCATGAGAAAGAAAATGTGCCATCAAAAACTCATCACACAAAGACCTTGTGATTGTTAATCAATTAGTATCTTACCTATTTTAATAAATTATTAAATGTAGAACTGCCGTGAAGATGGATAACATTTAGGAAGAGAACAACTGAAGCGGGCTAAAACAATCAAAAGCAGGATTACAGCAAGATGTCATAAAACCCAAAAAATACTAATAAGAAAATAACAGCTACATGAGGAAGATAAAATGAAACTTAAATGTAATGAGTGGGAATGGAAATATCGGAAGTAATTTTTATTCTAAGTATTGAATAAATTGTCCAGAAAAATAAATATAAATTGAATTTATTTTTGTGAAAAGTAGACAAAAAAACAAAAAATGGTTATAAAACTTAATACACATTTATTTAAATTTATTAAATATGTCAATTCCTTTTTAAAACTAGATAAAAACAAAATCACGCTGAATCAAAGTTACAGACATTTACCCTCCCTAAATCCTACAGTGTTAGCTGCACCTCAACGAAACATAACCTTGGTGAGAGATAGAGAGATACAGCATAAGAATATCCATATGTTTACTACTCGCAATGCTAAGCAATCCAAATTTTCCAACACTTTTAAAAGAACATAATGACACTAGAAATTAGAAAGACCACTTCAGCTTTTCCACAACAGAGAACTGTTGCAGTTTCTTGTGGTTGTCTGATGGAACTTGATAAGGACCCAGTGGTTTATTCCAGGAAGGGTTTTTGTTGGTTAGTCTTGTAATTTTGGTTGTATTTTGGTTTATTAGGGTTCTTGGATATTTTGAAGTGTATTCGTATGTACTGGAGGCGCAGCTCCTCGTTCTAGCTGTTAACTGGTTGTTCCATTTCTTTGTAATCTGCTATTAGAGACTGTTGTCTTTATTAGAACTCTACTGCTTTAGGAACTACATCTGTCAGCAAAGAAGTATATATCAGACATTGATAAGCATGTCACGAGACGGGAATCCAACTCCCTCGTCAAACTTCAAGCAACATATTCCAGGAAATTCTATTTCATGACTGAACCAAAGTTAACTTACAAAAAATAATAAATGTCAACAATCTCAAAATACACTGCACTTTAAGAAGGGGGAGGGGAAGATAAATAAAGCTATTTCCTAGATCCATCCATATTAGCCTAGGAAAAATAACATAATCAAAGCCAAATAAACCACCAATGACTTACAAAAAATAATAAATGTCAACAATCTCAAAATACACTGCACTTTAAGAAGGGGGAGGGGAAGATAAATAAAGCTATTTCCTAGATCCATCCATATTAGCCTAGGAAAAATAACATAATCAAAGCCAAATAAACCACCAATGACCAATCAAATACCAAGAACCTCTAATAGCATGAGGTAAATCAATGTAATAAGATATGTGCTAGAAGAGGAGATGAAACGTATGGCACAACGATCTTCATCAACATAAAACATTACCACATATGTTAGTGTATCCGAGTAATGTCAGAACTCAGAATTTTTCTCTGACAGCAACTCTACAGTTGGGTCTACATGATTGTAAAAAGCATGAAGGTTTACTACCTTTGAGCCATTACAGTCACTGTGTCCGAAAGACTCACTGATTGGCTTTTGCATGCTGAGACGCATGAAGCAAGAAATGAAGTCCTAAGAGCAGCTCTTGTGAAGTCATATGCACCATTGGCAATAATCTTTTCAGTCAATTCTGTTATCCCATGACGCTCTTGTTGCGATCTCAAGAACCAGATGGAGTCTAGAGTAATGCACAATGCATCATTAAGAGTCTGAGGATCTGCCAACGATATCAAATTCTCAGCAAGTTCCCAGTCATGTGAACTCACTGCACCTTGAAACAACAGACCAAATTCAATCCTGCTATGTTTACTAGGTTTCTTTTCATATGCAGTTGTTTCCTTATCGGAGTCCATAGCAACTACACAGGATTTGAGTTTCTTCACACTGCAATCACAATTAGCAGAAATTATGGCCTCTTTCTTAAGGCGACCTTCTCTTGCAAACACTACATTACTCCCCTCACCTTGTTGTGACACGAAATCTTGAATTTCATGCTTAGGACTCGCAAATACATCATCTTCAGTTCCCCCTTCAGCATATAAGGCATCTTCCGGATTCATCTCACTCACTGCCATAAAAACTCTCTCTTTTTCCATTTCCTACTGCAATACAGTGCTAGCAGCCTCAGAAACAAACTACTCACCTAATCAAACCAAGTCTCAGTGCCTATAACCAAGGCAATGATATGTAGTAAAAAAACTACTAAATCCAAGAAATTCGAACCGGTCTAATGCGAAGAAACTATCCAGGTTCAGAATCCAAAATCCACTTAAAGCAGATTCAAAAATCGCCGAAACCAAAAATTCAAAATAACAAGATTGCCCCCTCAAATTTCAATTTACTGCTCCAACAAAGCTCCAGCCAAGGAAAATAAGCAGCACCCAACCAAATGGCAAAATCTAAGCAGTAAGCACCCACGAAATTTAAAGACTGCAAATCCCACTCAGAAGTCAGAATCCGAAAAGAGAAGAAACTTTTTTGGGAACAACATATGTTCCACTCCTCAAACGATCCAAAACTAACCTAGAAAAGCATCCAAACGATCAAAACAAGCACACCCACGAGAGATGTGAAAAATCTACAATTCATAACTGTCCACTACAATCAGAATGGACCAGATTTCCATTGCAAAAAAAAAACCTAGAACCCCTCCTCCAAAATACCGAAGATCCAGAGCCGACCCTAATACAAAAAACCCATTTTCATCAGTATATACATCTCGAATAATAAAAACAATAGAAGTAAGAACAAACGAAACGAAAATCAAATTGAATAAGACCCACCAACCAGTCATTCAGTAACGAAAACTTTAAAACGGAGGTTTGAGTATGGGATGCGAGAAAATAAAGGAAACGAAGAAGAGAGACGCTAATGAAAGCAGAAATAGAATGGAAGAAAACAAAAGGCGAACCTGAAATGAAATAATTGAGAGAGAGAGAAACTCTCTTTGCTCTGCAGAGAAGAAACTAGAAAGTATTGGCAAATATGTTTTCTTATGACTATCAATTATACATGTCTGTGAATTTTTTTTGCTCAATTTCGTCCATTAACTATGGGAAAGTGATCATGAAAGTGTGGTGGTGACATAGTAGATAGAAGAGTGAAGCGAATGGGATGATGAGTGTAATAGCAAAAATTAGCCTGGGGACCCATATAAGCAGGAACTGCCCAAAGGCGTCATTCGCCTTGGAGGCCAATCTCCGGATGACTAATTTTTCAGATTCGGATTAAATTAACTTTGAACATAAGTTATTTGTCTAAAGTTTGATTTGTACGGTTTAAAATCGAGTAAAAAAATTTCGATTGTCCTGAACTTAATCTAAGTTGAATTAGTGACTAATTTACTTGTCCGAAATTAAACTAATATAAATATAATTAGTTAAACACGTTTGAAAAATTAAATTAATTCGGATCTGAATATGCAAATGTTTCGTAAATATTCTATATTGTCTGACTCAGTTCGACCCGAACTCAAATTTTTTCACCCCTGATTAGACATTTTCGTCAACAGTAAGTATAAGCCTTCCTACATCTGATGTGTCACACAAGCATTATTGTCACACACGATCACAACACCACCGCCCAAGTCCTACGTGTAAAGGTTAATATTATTGTCCCGACCGTCGTACTTGGTCAATATTGGATAATGACATTCATACATTTTAAACAGCAAAGGTTATATCTACCCAAAATATGACTTTTATCTTATTCTCGAATTTATTTGACATGTTTTGAGATTCGTTTGTTTTATAATTGCATTTCATAGCTTTAAATTGTCAAAAATATTGTGCTTAAAATTATGAAAAAAATTATAATTAATTTTGTAAATAAAATTAAAAAAAAGAATTACAATTAAAAAAACAATTGAAACTTTTAAGATATGGAAGGACAATTACGTAATGTGGTTGTAAAATACTGTGGGTTTCACAACTTTAAGCTCCGAAAAGCTACAGGATAATTATATTTCATTTTGCATAACTTAAAACTGTAGTATTCACAGCTTTAAAATATGGAAGGGCAATTACGTAATGTGGTTGTAAAATATTACGGGTTCCACAACTTTAAGCTCTGAAAAGCTATGAGATGATTATATTTCATTTCGCACAGCTTAAAATTGTATGACTCACAACTTTAAGCTATCAACAAAATGTGTCGTTTGGTTGGCACAGCATTTTATGCGGACCTCACAACTTTAAGCTGTACGAAATGTGAAACAAAAGTATCCGTAGTAATTAATTATAAACATCATGTAGGACTCACTTAACATTCAACACTTCACATTAATTGGAGGTGGAATGTGAATTGTTATTTCGAGAATAAAAAAAATGAAGGTTGCTTTATTCATAAAAGGGTCGAGATAGGGACCACAAATGTCACACGTGTATAATTTGAGGGCTTGATGTTAGTTTTGGCAAATTTTGTCATATAAGAATTTTGACCATGTTAGAGATGAAAAAAATATTTTGTAATAGTCGATGGATAAAATTGAGTAAACAATATTTAAAAATGGAAATGAAATTAGAGTTTTAGTTGAGCGACAAAAAGTTAATTTTTAGTCTAAAATAAATATCGTTATTATATACGTGTCATCCTTATTCGTTACAACTATTTTAATATATTTAATTTTATTCTATCTGATTTCCCTTATTTTGCTTTATTTTAAATTTCCTAAAAGAATGATACAAATAGTGAAGAGCTATTGAGAATAAAAATAAAATAAAATAAAAAGTATGGGAAAAAAATGAATAAAAAGTTTCATGTTGGTGTTAATGGTTTATTAGGTACAATTATTTATTTTATTTGATAGTGGGCCGAGAATATAAAAAAGGATTAATTATTAATGTACTTCTCATGAAAGTGTTGTAGAATAATAATGATTTCATTAAAAGTATTATACTAATGGGCCTTTGACCATAATGTTTATTTTCAATAAGTATTATTGATATTAAAATAATTTTTTAATGATCACATTACCTTTACTTATGAACTACATAATTTTTAACATTTTTTTTATCTCATCTCTCCTCCTCTCTCTCACATGATATCAACAAAAGACACTCGACATTGTGTTTAACAAATTATTTACCCAATAGCCAATTTCAAATGCTATTTATTAAAATATAGGAGCGTGAACGATCAATTTTAATCTATTTTGACCAAACTGTATAATCAGTTATTGGTCAATTATATATATATTTCGATTCTTAATCAAATTTTTGATTGATTTTAGTGAAAAAACGTAATTTTTTTTTAAAAAAATCAACCATCTGTCTCCAGTAAAATGTATAAAAAATTATTATTTAACAAATTATTTATCAAATAGCCAATTTCAAATGCTATTTATTAAAATGTAGGGGCGTGAACGATCAATTTTAATCGTTTTTTTTACGTATTTTGACTAAACTGTATAATCAGTTATTGGTCAATTATATATGTATTTCGATTCTTAATCAAATTTTTGATTGATTTTAGTGAAAAAGCATATTTTTTTAAAAAAAATCAACCAATCTGTCTCCATTAAAATGTATAACAAATTATTATGTAACAAATTATTTACCAAATAGCCAATTTCAAATGCTATTTATTAAAATGTAGGGGCGTGAACGATTAATTTTAATCATTTTTTTTACATATTTTGACCAAACTGTATAATCAATTATTGGTCAATTATATATGTATTTCGATTCTTAATCAAATTTTTGATTGATTTTAGTGAAAAAGCGTAATTTTTTTTAAAATAATCAACCAATCTGTCTTCAGTAAAATGTATAACAAATGATAAAAAAGGCAAAAACTATTGTCCTCAATTAAAAAATGTTTCTCCTCCTACCACCAATTAAAAGATTTTTCTATTTATTAACTTATTAGATAGAAATATATAATAAATTAATAAATATTAATATATCAAAAAATCCAATACACTCCTTCTCGTTTGGGATGAATTTCGATATTTTAATGGTAAGAAAATAACCTAGAAAAATGATAAATATTTTATTATTACTAACCGGAATTTAAAAAGGACACTTTTTTTTAACGATAATAGGTGCTACACTTATAACCCTAAATACTCCTCACCCCGCCAGTCTTCTGGATATCTCGCCGCCAGCGACAGTCTTTCTCTCTCGCCAACACTAATCCTCCGCTGCATCTCTCTCCTTCTCGTTAGCCGGCCTTTCTACGGTAAGTCTATTCTTTCTCTTCTATTGGACGATGTCTCTCTCAAGTTCTGAATTTCTTTCATGATTTCTCACCCAAAGAGAAAGGAAGAAAATTTCGGATTATGCGTAGTAAAGATATGTAATTTGCAGTGTTTATTTGTCAACATTTGACCTGATTCAGGATTAGGAACTGGGATTTTCCTGCGTCGAAGGGGGTTAGGTGATATTTTATGATATTGGTATCGGAGTTTCTCTAGGAGAGAGTTTTTATTTTTGTGTGTGTGGCTCCATTGATACTGTTTTTTTAATTCTTCATTTGTAGAATTGAATGGTGGTCATTGTTCCGATGCAGGTAAGTTGAAGAAGCGGAAAATGGCTTATGCTATGAAGCCCACGAAGCCGGGGCTCGAGGAATCCCAGGAGCAGATCCATAAGATCAGGATCACTCTCTCTTCAAAGAATGTCAAGAATCTCGAGAAAGGTTTTTTTTTTCCCCACATTTTCTGTGCTCATTCACATTTTTTTTATCTCTCAACCAATACATTCTCAATTTTTTACGTGAACAGTGAAATGATATTTTCCTTTGAGTCATTTCAATATTTGTCTTTCACGTAGTACGATAATTATAGTTGAATTTACTTAGGCTAATCCAGTGTCTTCCTAGATGATTTTTATCTAATAATGGAACGTATTATTTGATGGTTTACTTTTTGATCAACTTTACAGTCTGTGCTGATTTGGTCCACGGTGCCAAGGACAAGCTGCTGCGGGTGAAGGGACCGGTAAGGATGCCCACTAAGGTTCTTCACATCACAACCAGAAAGTCCCCTTGTGGTGAAGGTAATTATTTAAATTCTTTCTATTAGGATTTTTATGGTTTGATATTCTTAGTGATTTTATCTGATTATGATAAATTATTTGCTTGAATTTGAATTCTACAAGTGCATTGGATGTTTTCAAAATTGTTTCATTGATTTTTTGTTTAGATAGAATTTTGATTACATTTTTAAGTGTTGGTCATAGATGTGCTCAGCCTTTTCAATTTCGTGTTCCATTCTTTTCATCCAGTTGGTGTCAGCCAACTACAATATATTGTAGAAGGTGCATGTGGACTGTACCCTTGAATTATCTGGTACTTATGAAAAATCCCTGGACCAATCCTCTTATCTGAACATGAATTGATGTTACATGATTGCACTATATCGCTCAGTCATTGGCTTGAGTAATTTTTCGCTTGGGAAGATGACAGGGACATAAGGTTGTCCTTTGTCTAATTATGTTTGTCCATATCTCTATTTGAGTAATGAATCTATGTTGGTTAGTGTTTGGTTAATGATGTTTTTCTTAGGATTTTGAATGAAATCCCAGCTACTGTTTATTTTTGTTTACAGGCACCAATACCTGGGATAGATTTGAGCTGCGTGTGCACAAGCGAGTTATTGATCTCTTTAGCTCCCCCGATGTAGTTAAGCAAATCACCTCCATCAACATTGAACCTGGTGTTGAGGTTGAAGTCACCATCGCAGACTCTTAAATGGTGGCAGTTTTGATTTTGCCATTTTAGTTTGGTGAAAACTATGCTGTTGAAAGAAGTTCTAGGGATTCGAGTTATTACCAGTTCAGATTATCACTCAATTATTAAGTTCTTATTGTTCTTTTTTTGCTAAATTGGAATATTTGCTTGGTGAAATCTTTGTCTCACCTTTTTGGATTCAGTGATTGCAAGCTTTTCTTTTTTTCCTTTTGTTGTCTCCTCTTGTAACAATTGCCTAAATTATTTGCAGTTTTTTATTTATTTAAATGGAATCATATTCTCTCATTAGATCTTCTGATAATTTTCTTCCCTCAAAATCATGTATGAGAAGAAGCCTGTGCTAATTTCTTCATTTTAATTCAAGATGGGATGTCTGGCATGCTTGCTAAGATTATTGTATGCCTACACTGTTTCTATGATCCTTGTACGAATCAGACAGACAAAAGCTACAAGCTTTTTTCCATGGGAGACATTTTCAGGGGGAAATCTCTTCCACAGTGCTTGCTTTAATTTGCAGATTCATGTTCTATAATTACTGCCAACTGAACTCCATTCGGGGCATCTTCTCTGTGAGAAACTTGGGTGTGGCTAGATCCGGCAGCAGCAGCAGCCTTCCTTAGTCCAATATTCCTTTTTGCCTGCTTAGCCCAACCAACAAGACCCTCTTGAATATGCTCATCAAATATGGATTTCTTGAATGAACTTCCCATCTTCATCATCAGAAAATAAGAGAAGCCATTATTTGTCAGCATAAAGATCTAAAGCTCTGAAGTTACGATTCAGCTGAAAACAAATCCAGTCTACCTGTGTGACGATCGCGTACAATGGTAGAGTGCTGTAGCTGGCGACGAACTGAACGAGGGCCCTGCGAGTCCAAATAAAGCATATGAGAATACTACTCTGCATCAATTAAGTGAATATGGTGGAAGGAAAGGAAACAGACTCTGATTTTACCCTATCACAAGCCTTGGAATGATAAAACCCACTTGTCCCATGATGCAGGAGTTGAAACCATATTGCAGCTGCAATAGATTCAGAAATACCAGAATACGAGTTCATAGACAACTAAGATCTGAAGTGTGAAAATGGAAGATTATTTAAATTTGAATCTTTACCCATATCCAAAAGATGAATGCGAGTTCGAGGGAATTCTGGAAAAGGATGATATGGATTAGGAAGAGAATGATTCGAGGCCGGCCGAACCAGAAGTGATCATCTGAAGGCTGAACTACCAAATCTCCTTCTACTGCTACATGTTTTTCTGCTACTTCATGAGCCAGTTGTGTAATTACATGCTCCAACTTTGTTCCAACAGCAAGCAGTAGCTGTTACGGAGGAAATTAAGGGAAAAAGACTTAAAACACTCATGTCAAGGATCAATGTTCGTTTGTGAACAACTTACAATTATGGGGATGAACGCGATCCAGAAATATGAATGCCAACCTGCGCAAGAAATAAGAAAGACATCACAATGAAAATTTTCACTGAGTGATATTGTCCGCTCTCACGGATTTGTTCTCCTGGCCAGTAAAACAAGTCACGTGTGAGAGAAGCTTGATTTTTATGTATATATCACTCAGTTGAGTTATGTTAATCCGATGTGAGACTACAAATCTTGGCAAAAATCATTTAAACACTTATTTTGGGCACAAAGAAATAACTATATAAATAGAAAGACGACGAGAATTCAAAAATCTGAAGAAGTGAAGAAAAAAACAACCAATAACACTACATATTATGCAATATAAATAAAGTACCTTACCTGCAACATTCAGCAACATGAAAAGAACCACAAACAACCAGAGGTACCAACTGCAATCGACAAAGTCAGAATTTAGTAAGAAGCATAATGAAGATTAACAATTGTTTTTTAAATCCCTTGAGTACTGGTCTTTTTGAAGGAAAAGATAGTTTGCCTGCTAACCTTTTAGTGCAAAAACTTACTGGACCTAATACATAAAGTTGGCATCTTGATTGAAACTAACCTTATTCCTACGACCTTTTTGAAATCGGCTTCAAGGGCACGCATCATGTACTTGTGAAAATCAAAGTTTTGGTTGGTTCTGCAATGTGTCTGTGGAAAAAGTTGGTTAAGACAAACATCTGCTGATATGCTAATATCTGTCAACAGTAAGAGAAAAATAAAAAATAAGAAAGTGAATGTCACAGGATATAGAATAGATTACCACAATGAAGCCTAGCCTCAACGTGATGTAATCTGATCTGGTCACCGATCCATAAAACTGCTTGAAAAATGAATGCTGCAAAAGCAAAAGTTCAGCAGAAGAATATTCACTTCTTATCTGCAAAAATTTTCAAGAATACAAACTAGGTTTTGGAAAGGTTTCTGTTCTTTGTGAAGGGAAATTGTTTACTTCTGCAAACACCAGAAGAACAATAACTAGTTCTCTATATAAACATGAATGCTTTGACATATTATGGTACTTCTAAGTATAAAATCTAAGATTTCTTATTCAAACTCATCAAACAAGCCAAAAATCAGAATGATAGAGATATCAGGACTAACCACCCAACCCAGTAAAGTTGAACTCTTTCCGATGCCCCCAAAGCGTTTCCTGATAAAATCGTGTTCTTGGACGTGGGTAACTCTTGTGTTTATAGCTGTACAGATAATCGTTGAGTGAAAAGAAATCAGCATAGCAAAAAAAATTATGACTGAGAACTAGTTGAATGAGAAGTACAGTCAGAGATCTGCTATGTAAGGAGCTATATATATACCATCTTGCCCATTGTTTGAGACGGAGTCCTCCCAACTTTTCCATTGCCTTATCTGAAAATTACAACAAAGGCAAAAGCCGGAAGACAATTTGAAAGACTATTAACAACTTGCTAGTACTGACTGATCAAGGTTAGAAAAACAGCCTATGAGGATTACCTTTGCTCCTCCAAAAATAATTGTCAGAGCAGAGAACACCACGTGTGCGCAAGCAAGCACGAAGATGAATATATGCAGATGATGCAAAGCAGTAGTAGACAGTAACGGAACCTTCTCCTGTAATTCAACAAAAAAGTCTCTTAGATCTTTCAAATCTTAATTTGAAAGACAAAGCTTGTTTGGACTATTTTTACAGTCAAATTCTCACTTTGTAGCATGTGGAGCATCAAAAAAATGATGAATTGATGAGATAAAAATTTCACTTGGATCCCCACAATATTCAGTCAAATCAAATCTTGTTTGAAATCTCTCTAAAACCCATTACAGAATTCTCTTACATCACTCTTAGGCCATTTATCAAACGCATAAACTTCATAGGAGTAGCTATCTTGATCTTGTTTGTCTTGTTGACTAGCACCACTATGAATAAAAAACACACGGATTGAGAAATCAATGGAGGACTACCTTAGCTTCACAATACCCAGTAATGGAGGCCGCGTCTTCTGCGAGGAGACGACGTTTAATCCCAGAAGAAAAGATGGCCTGGAAGTGGACAGCAGGAGTAGTGTGTTTTGCTTCATGTATTTTACAAGGAAGCCATTTATCAGCCCAGTCCTTTGACATGCATATTTTACTAATGGCACCTTGGAAAACTGTCAGTAGCAGCGATATGAAACCCAGCAACATCAACTCTGCAACAACATCCATCATCTCCATCTCCATTAACGAATAATAATACAGAAATACAGAAAGCGAAGTATTTTAGTTATTAATTTATACCTTCTTTGATTTTCTGCAAGGCTTCAAAAAGAGGCTTCTGATTCTTCTTCTTCAGAACCTGTACAGTACATTAATAGTCAAAATCCATTAAAACCAAGAAGAAAAAAAGGAGAAATGGCAAGAGGAGAAACACACACACACACATATACACCTTGCCAAGATAGTGAAGTAACCTCTCCACAACAAGAGAGATTACAACAATAACAGTGCAAACCAATGCAACAACCCATGTAGGTGTGTACTCCAGTGTCGTCCCTCCTTCTGCCATCTCTTCGATCTGCTGCAATCAATGAGATTAATGTATTTGCTTGCCTATATGTTGCCCTTGGTCTGAGACAAGAAGAAAACTGAAAATATATACATATATATTTGCAGAAATTCTCCCATAGTATCCTGAAATGAGTTTATTGGTTGCAAACACGTTTTGTCAACTTGTTTACGCGGATTTAAAGTTTCTTTCCTTCTCTGCAAAGAAAAAAAGGAAAAAAAAATGTATCTTTCCTTCTCTGTATTATGTCAATGTCTATATTATATTGTATGTGTAGTTTCTTACCAGTCGGTGTGTTGTTAATGGAGAATAGTGGAGGATCTCGCTGAATTCCAGACAGTACCTTCAAGATTACTCGCATGTCTTGGGACGGTGTCGTCTCTATTGCCACCTAGTGTTTTTCATTTTAGATTATGATAAAGGGTATACCTGTAAACATTTATAATAGTATTGTATCTCGAGGTGTCGTAAATATTCTCTCACCTAATTTTTTTCTTAAAATAAATATTTCAATTCAACTCTTTTAAGCTTTTAATACACATTTTTCATCCTTATCTTTATTATGTGCCCTAAAGACTCATATTATAATTTCTTTTTCAAAGACACAAGTTTACCATTTTTCTTTCATTTATTTGTATAATTTAATAACAACATTGTTCGAAATTCGAGTTTAAATAATAATAAAATTATCTGATTTAAAACCGACTCTGGGTCTAAGCATATAAATTTTGTCTTGTCTGATTTAGTTGTCTAGACTTTAACCATGATTAGATTATTGTTCGATTTAATTGTTCAAATCCTAATATGGATTAGATTATTGTTCGATTTATTTGTTCAAATTTGAAATCAATCTATATATTATCAATTAAGTACGTTAAAATATTTAAATTAATATAAGTTTGGACATACAAATATTTCGTAAACACTTGTATTCTCCTACTCAAAATCGTTTTTTCTTTTTTACAACTCGACATGATGACTGGTGAAATGACGCTCAATTCAGTATATTTTGTTTGCTATAATTTTAGATATGCAGACAATATTCCATAAAGATTTCTCTCGGTCGTGCGTTCCATAAACACTTCGATGAGAAATAAAAGAAAAAAGAAAATTAGGGCCCAATAAGCTTTATCAAAAGTATTTTTAAATTTATAATTAAAAATATATATTTATTAATAATCCATCACTTTTATTATTAAATTACCTCCATTATTCTAAAACCTAAATAATTTTTTTTTTCTTTTTCCCTTCTCTGAGCTGGGTTCATGAGAATACATGGGTTCTGACCCATTCAAAAAATAAATAATCATGGACATTATGATAAGATAATCCATGACAGAAATTCTTAAAGAAATTGTAAATTTTACGATGAGTTTTTACACACTTTACAATACATCCACATATATGATCAAACAATGTAAACTATATTATAAATTATTTAAATATTAATTTCTACAATTTTTTTATTAATTTAAAACCAATTATTATAACATAAAATATTACAATACCAAGGGTGTGTATGTTTCACATTTCGCACAGCTTAAAGCTGTACAATCCTCATAAAATGATGTGTCAACCAAACGCCACATTTTGTTGATAGCTTAAAGTTGTGGGCCCTACAGCTTTAAACTATGCAAAATAAAATGTTGTCATCCATAGCTTTTCAGAGCTTAAAATTGTGGGACCCATAGTATATTATAACCACATTTCGTAATTGTCCCTCCATATTTTAAAAGTTTTCAATTATTTTTTATTGTAATTTTATCTATAAAATTAATCTAACAGAAAAATGAATCAAACCCCCCATAACATTTTATACAGCTTAAAGTTGTAGACTTCACAACTTTTTATACAATATTTTTCATAGTTTTAAGCAAGGCATTTTTGACAGCTTAAAGCTATGAAATGCAATTGTGAAACGAACGGATCCTAAATAATAATTAATTGACATCAATATTAATAATTTATCAATTAGTATTATTAACCATTAATTTTAAAGTCAAATATCACAACTAATAATTAAAACTAATTGTATGATGACTATTGTTACAATTGGGCTATTATTAATTTTGCAGAGTTGGACTTGGGCTTTCCTTCTATTGGCTAATTATTAGTTATTGATATTAGACTAGGCCCATGACTCGGTCCTTTAAAGTGAAGCCCGATCAAAGAAGGGCACATCCAGTGGCGGAGCCAACTAGCACCCAGGGAGGGCTTGAATTTTTGAATTCTTATATACTTATATTATAAATTAAAAACCCATTCAAACCAACAAAAGTCAATATAAATTTATCCACTCAAGTTGGAAAAAAACAAAAACAACAAAATAGAGTCTATAAATGACTAAATGCTTCCCAACTACATGATCAAATATGTTTTAGATTAAATATATATATATATAAGAATAAAAAATTATACCTAATTTTTCACTCAAATATTTAATATTATTTTTGTGTCAAAAGTTGAGTGATGTTGAATAATTATTTGAAAAGTCTATGAACCAAACTCAAATCTTATGATATATAATGGATTGTTGACTATTGGTGTGTAAGGCTCGAATATTGTCAGGCATGTAAGTTTAAGCTTTTGATGAATATATAAAAATATTGGTGAACCATATATAAATAAGTTTTTTTTTTTTTTTTGATGTGTGGGGGGAGACATTGCACCTGAACTGGCTGAACCCCGGAAAAATTTTGCAAAACAAAATGTCGATACATAAACAAAAGTCCCCTTCTCCCCTAATAGGAATTCCTGGATCCAACCCTAACAAAGTACCGATACAATATCTATTACAATCGTAAATCAATGAAACCAAACAGACCATATTTTGCATGATTTTCTGCTCCGATAAAGATAAAAATCCACCAATCTAATTTGGTTGGGGACAAAACTCAAGAGATTTTTAATATATTTTGTGGAAGACTATTCTAATGATGTAAATTTCCAAGACGAGAGAAGTTAGGGTGCATTTGTTTCACATTTCGCATAGCTTAAAGCTATGGAGTTCGTATAAAATATTGTGTTAATCAAACGCCACATTTTGTTGACAACTTTAAAGTTGTGGGCCCCTAGAGCTTTAAAGTTGTGGGACCCACAATATTTTACAATCATATTACATAATTGTCCCTTGGTATATAAAAGTTTTCAATTACTTTTTATTGTAACACATTTTTTTTTGTAATTTTATCTACAAAGTTAATTTAATAGAAAAATGAATCAAACACCTCACAACATTTTGTACAACTTTTTACACAATATTTTTCATAGCTTTCAGGATAACATTTTTGACAATTTAAAACCATGAAATTCAATTGTGAAACAAACGGACCCTTAGTCTTTGGACTAGATAACACGGTGATTATGGTAGTTATACCTACGGTGGCATAGGGTGCGCGTATAGAATATAAATGCGTTGATAGTGTCTTCAGTGTTTTCATTTGTGTATTATTATTTAATAACAACGTTGTCATCATTTATTATGACGCATTCACATGACATTATTAGAGGACAAAAACTCTGATTAAATTAAATTTGGAAATAAATCATATGTTTGAAATTGAGGTTCAAACACAAATATTTTATTCAATTTAAATCAAGTGTGGTAATTCGATTTAGTTATCCAAATCCTAATGCAGATTGGATTATTGTCCAATTTATTTTTCTGGATTTAAATAAATCATGATATTGTCAATTATGTGCATCCGAAAAATCAACCAATGCGAGTCGTAATAATATTTCGTAAACACATTTGTTATCCGACCCAGAAATGATTTTTTGTACCACCCCTAGACATGATGGCTATGAAATGATTATAAATTCAATATATTTAGTTTACAATAATTAGAGGTACAGCCCATATTCCATACGCATTCCTCTGTCGTGGTTCCATAGACATCATTTGATGAAAAATAAAAGAAAATTAGGGCCCAAAAAGGTTTTTCTTTTGTCTAGATCGTTCGGCATCCGCAGTTAACCCTATTACGAATAAATTCGGACCGAACTGTGAGGATCCCACTGAAGAAGCAAAGTTTTATCAATCAATGACTTCTATTATTAAAGTACCCATCATTCTCAATTCTAAAACCTAAATAAAACATTTTTTCTTCTCCTCTGAGCTGGGTTCATGAGAATAAATGGGCTCTGACTCTTTCAAATCATAAACAATCATGGGCATTATGGCACGTAAGAACCCAGATTAGCAGTCTAATTTTGTTGCGTTCTGCTAGTTTTTTTCACTCAGTCGGCTAACCATTATGCATTTTAGTTCATTGTGCTACGTTTAAATCTCACGGAGAATCAGGCATTGCTTGGGGAATGTTGTTGGGAGGGGTTCGCTTGTTCTTTTGAATCCTTACTTGGCGCGAACATTTCATGGTGTTCGGAGGAATTCTTGAACTCATCCCATCACTCATTTTTCCAACCCCTCAAAATGAGGATTGAGAGGTGTTCACTCACATTAAAGACTCTCAACCTCTCTCATACCAAGCAAATATTCACTTTTATGAACCCTTCCCAACCCAACTCCTTTCAGCCCCTCTCCCAAGCATAGCCTCAGACTGAATGTTGTTTTTGGATTCGGTTCGGTTACATAGGTATATTTGGTGCGGTTTGATCTAAGTGATCATGTGATTTTCGATTATTTTTTTCTGTTTCGAATCACATCCCCGAGTGGTTTGTACACATTTTGACCCAACAAACTCTACTATTCTGCCACGAATAAAGGAATCCCGTGAAACTATTTCTAGCAGCACTCCAAATGGTTCGGACAGCTAAACATCCATTTAGAATTAATATTTGTAATAATAACATTTCGGTAGCATTTGATTCGACATTTTTAAATGTCATCAATTTGGAGCATTTGAATATTGTTATCATTAATTTCTTGAAATATCTTCGCTTTATTAATAATGTTTCGACTGCGCTGGATAGATTGATGGCCCGAGGCCTTGATTCAACATTTTAAAATATGAACGATACATTTTTTATATTGCATTTTATTTTTATTTTGAATAAAAATATAATATTTGATTCGGCAAATATAAAATTTTCAATTTTTTTTAAAAAATGTCTTGAATCTCAAAAAAGTTAGGCGCTCATGTGAGAATTTCTTGTTATATAAAACATGCAAATATTATAAAATATATATAGTATAACTATTATATATGTAACATGTTTAATAATATTAAAATTTTATTATTTTAATTTTTAGATTTGAAAATGTCAATTATTTTATTGAATATATTACTTATTCGCTTGAAAATGTTGAAGAAAACAATAATTGATTATTTCTATTTTATAACGAATTGTAAAATATCTATGCATGTATTTTGTCACAACATACAAAACAAAACAAAAATAAAAGCATTTGAAACAATATACATACATATGCCCACACATTCTCATATATTCTAATATTTTGAAATAACATTTTAAACCCAACATATAAACGGACACGTGTTGAAGCTAATGAGAGACTTCTCTTCACTCGGCAATGCACAGGCTAAAATGGTGTACAAAGGTTGGAATCCTGAACATATCATCTAATTAAAGAAGTTGCCAGTCATCCTCATTTGCGTGGTGTCCATCATCATTCATGGTCACCATACCAAATGAATCGTCATCTGGAACTTCACCGTCACCCAGCATTTCAATGTGGCCGACTGGTTTTGATAATTTATGGGAGTGAGTAACGAAGGTAAACAATGGAGCACCGCCTGATTCATCCGCTAGCTTGGATGCCCGACGACAAAAATCATCGAAATCATCTGCAGACCAGAAAAAGGATCGAATTCAGCCAACAGTAACCCACCAACCTTTGTCCCGGCAGTAAAATCCAATTGCCAAAGATGGATCGATCGAGTCCAGAGGAATGTGCCTTATGAGACTGGATCATTTAACAGTAGTAAGACATAAAAGCGAAATATGATGTAAAAGCAAACCATGAAAATGAGTTGACACGATTAAAACATCCAACAAGAAGCTTACTCGCTGTGGTAAGATGAAGTATCAGCCTCTAGATCGTCCCTGCTTATATTAACTGTCTGCGAAAGCAAGCAAGCAAGCAACGGAGAAAGAGAAAGTATCAATGGCTAATACAAGAACGTATCCTAAAATCCATAATCCTCTATTCAATAAACAGAAAGACTAACATAATTTGAAAGCCGAATAAAAAGAATAAATTCATTCAGATTTAGTTGACCAAGAGAGGCAATTGAAATTGAGTGCCTTCAAAGGTCGAGTAGTTATGTCTACTATCAGCTCCCCCCCTTTCCACAGCATGAGTAATGTTAAAGTGGAAGTAGCACAAACATCAATGCCTACCTCAAAATGGTTTCTTGGTGTCTGGATAGTTTTAAAAAATGATCATTGGCATAGAAAGATGGTTTAAACTTAGATGCCCAGCATTTCTCCAAGGGTTATGTTACTTGAAAAATCAATCGAGTTTCTAGGATTCTTAATTGAAGATGACCAAAACCGTACTAAACTGAGATACCATATGTAGGCTTCATTCATTAGCACAAAAAAACTAAATAATTTAAAAGTAACACAATTTTTGTTTGGTAAATCTGTGCGATTAAAGCCATAAAAATTATGTAATTAGAATATTACCGATTGAACATCATGAGGATCAAGGTAGAAAGCATTGTCATCTTGTACACCCACAATGTAAGTTGAAGCACCAGGTTTCCCACCTACAATTCCAAGGCTTTGAGGAAAGGTAAATGTTGCCCTCAGTGATGGAATATACCTGTGAAAATTTTAGATAAAAAAAAAATCAATATATAAGCTAGAACTCTTCCTCTATAATTTCACTGTCTGTGTCTGAATAGTCCTTGTCAGTCTCTACATTAACTGAAAACGTTAGAAGGACCTTATTCATACTTAGTCCGCTGGAAGAAAAAGAAAAAGAAAAAACCTTTTAAACAGGGATAAGTTCTTGCTTATGCCCTTAGAAAACTTATCGGCTGACTAAGTACATACTGGTGTCCAGCGTGGGACGGGGAGGACTCACATGCCCGGGATTTGCCATGTAGGGCAGGGTCCAAAGTAGACATGTCTTGGATAGGTTCTTTGTTACAAAAGAAAAGAAAAAGGAGCACATCCAATAGCAAGATTATCAGGTAAGAACATAATACAAGGGGGAAAAAGGTTTTTTTTTTTTGCTATGAGCATCATCTATGAGTGACAAAAAGTTTTAAGAGGTCAAGTTCTGGTTGACATGCAACAGAAACTGGTTTCTCTATGCATGCATGTAGCAGACTCCAAACAGTATGGGACAATGGCTTGATGAAGACACTAAATTACTAAGTTGCTATTTGTTGTCATGCATTAAACCAAATGGTACTAAGTCTTTTCATAAATCATGAAGGAAAAGCCACATGATAATAAAATATGGCTTCACTGTATCACTGAGAAAGCTTCATTCAAGTGGAAACAAATAAACATGTTAACAATCAAACTGTAAACGATAATTTTTCTTCACTATGAAATATAAAGGGTTCATTTCTAAAAAACATTTTATAATGCCAACTTCCAGAGCAAACAAAATAATCAAATTTCAGAATTGAACGGAGAAGATGGTCAATCTACCATGATTAGAACTCATTATGCTGAGCTTGTTCTGTGAATCTAATAATATAAATGCAACTGAAATAATAAGAACCGTCAAATTAATAAACTTCATTACATTACCAACCTGGTGTTTATTTTTTCTAGTCCCAGAACCAAGGGAACCAATAAAAGAATGGGTGTCCAAGCAGCTTGACCATTGGAAAACTCAAAACAGCGTCCAAAGGCATCTTCAATGCACACAATTGGAGCTCCACCTCTTTCTTCATCGCCAGAAACGACATATACAGCCATGGGAAGTGACTGATGCTTAGAATCAGTTTGCCCTCTCCTACGGCGGGCGAGGGATTCCCATGAGCGGCATGTGGCATATGGACCTACCCATGACCCAGCTGCAAGTCCATAATCTTTTCCAGCTTCAAGAAGATTGTGGATGGAGAAAGCTGATACCTCCGAATCACCCAAAAGTTGCAAGATCTTGATATATTCTTGGTCAAATGGCTGCATAGTTAGCAAGGCACCTGAACTTAAAATACTGGGAGTAACATCTATCTATGATCATATCAAAGTAAATTTTTTAAAAAAGGTCAATCAGGTGTTGTAATCCAGTTTACCTTCTCCAAAGATTTTCTCCAAGATCTACCAACTTGATGAAGAAGCAATGCCTGCACATTGAGAAAGAAAAGAAGTCTTTAGCCCAGAGTTAGGATAGAAAGACAATCATCATCAACAACATCCGAGCCTTTATCTATCATTTATATCTTTGATGCATTTTACATTATTTAGGGCCCTAGTTTTACCTTCTTGTGTTTTAGCTGGCTTATAAGCATCTTTTCCTCCATCTTTTGTATCTAACTCAATATATATTTTATACTTTTATGACATGTCTCTCCTATAAATTCTTAGCTTCTTTTCTAGTTACTTTATACGTTTCATAACTATTCTCATCCTTACCATTATGTAATTTCCTATAACACTCTTATTTCCATGGTTTTAAAAATCATTCGAGGAGCACGCCTTGAACTGAGGCGGAGCTTCGACGATCCCAAGCGTACACCTGGGAGGGTGCCATGAGAGGCTTACGCCTCTCAGGGTTGAGGCGGACGAGGCGTGCGACACTTACAGTGACATCGCGACATCGCACTCTGCCCTAATTCAGCGACATCGCAGGCTCTCTCTCTCCGCTGGTGATCGCCAGGTACGTATTTCTGCTCTTTCTCTCTCTCTTCTGCTCACTTCCTCTCTCTCTTCTGCTCAGTTCATCTCTCTGCTCAGTTCGTCCCTGGCTCCCTGCTTCGTCTCTCTCAGTTCGTCTCTCTGCTCCTCCCTGCTGACTGCTCCTTCATGGGTTGAATATTTATGTATTTCTTCTCTTAAATGAGTCTCTGTGCAGTGTAGACCTAGTTTATTTTTATCATTTTAGTTAAAATAGCAATTTAGGAGTTACGAAAGCTTTTTCTGGTCTGGTTTTGATCTTTACTTCTTTGATCAACAATAATGCTGTGGATGTGGGGGCAAGAAAGGCTGTAGTTCAAGTTCTATGCTGTGTTGTATATGCCATATACTTGCATCCTTGCTTTGGTTTGCATTCAACTTTTAGACTATTGATGCTTTAATATCTTTTTAATTGATGAATGATGATATTCATATTATTTGGAATCATACACTTGAAGTTTTAATCACTTTGTTGATTCCCTCTGAGGCTTACGCCTCGCCTCGCCTCATATAAGGTAATCGCCTCGGTTCCTAAAAACGATTTTTAAAACCTTGCTTATTTCTAATAGTTTTTTTTAACATCCTCATTCCACCACCATGTTTCTTTGCCTTTAGGTTTAGAAAATTTTGACTCACCAACTACCTCTTTTGAAACTTGTTTGATACAAGTCACTATCACGATTCACGATAACATAAGTAAAGTTCCCAGTGAGCACCAAAAGAAAAGGGAAATATGATGGTTCACAAACCAGTAAGTGATATCAAAGTATATAATGCTCGAATGAGATGGGTTTAAAATTCAAAGTCAAACCTAATACAAAATCTGTACCTGCGCTAGAAGCATTTGACTGCTCCTTAGCATGCAACCCC
This sequence comes from Euonymus europaeus, assembly GCA_963580455.1. Taxonomy (NCBI): domain Eukaryota; kingdom Viridiplantae; phylum Streptophyta; class Magnoliopsida; order Celastrales; family Celastraceae; genus Euonymus; species Euonymus europaeus. The sequence continues at coordinate 4,965,480 of OY756957.1, read as the reverse complement.
AACCAGCATCGCTTGTATACTTGGTATCCCCAATAGTATCAAAACCTGTAATTAGCGGTATGAAGGTCACATAAATATTTTCTATAACAGTTGGAAGACAAAAGCTTTCCACTCAGAAGCAACCTTGAATAAATAATAAACAAACCTTTTCGATACGTCATCAAAATCCTCGATGAAAAGTCATGTTTGAATGCTGCTATCCCATCATAATTAGCTGCACCTGCAGAGGGCTCATCCTGTGAAATTCTATAGCACATACCAAGAAGCCATATGTCACTAGTCGTGTTAGAAAGTCCAGTCTTGCTTGATCCCATCACACGCTCGTGAATCCTCCTCATTGAGCCACTGGTCACGACCCTCTTCACAGCTGCTGTCCAACCATTGCTTCTGGTATGAATGACTTTCTTTTCACAAGGGAATGACTCGCAATGTGATTCAAACACAGCAAATGCAGATGCAAAGAAGCTCGACCACAAGGAAGCAGCTTTGTATGACTTATTCTCACTATGAGCTGAATCTGAAGTGGAAGTGGAATTTGGGCTATGGGTGGCACTACTTCCTTTGGATGAATATTTTGGGACACCCCTCTCAAGAAAACCCTTCATTACCTAGACATCCGGCAGCAGAATGGGCCGCATAGAAGCAGCCTAACTCTAGAAAATCTACCTTGCGCCTCAAAATTCAAGAGAAATCAGCTTCACGCTTACAGCAGAGTCCTTGAAAATGAAGAGAAAAAAAAAAGATTATTCATGTATAAATCTTGTTTCTATATATATTCAACTGATTAATTCAAAAAAAAAATACAAAAACCGAAACACATAATCCCAAATAAACTGATGCCAAATTTACGAGCTAAAAGGAGAAACTCGTGGAGGCAATAAAAGTTCCACCGTTTTCAATGGAAAGATGGGGATCTGGAAGCTGATCGAAGAATTCAAAACAAAATTGAAATATAACTTTGTCCTGTCAACACTTGCTCCATCGAATAATCACATATGATTCAAAATAAAGAACAGCAGAACGAATTGAAACCATAAACAAAAATTATGGACGGTAAACATGAGAATCGCAACAAAAGAAAGCATAAAGAGGGTTTACCTGGAGCGAAGGAGACTAGGAGAGAAGTAACGATGAACGGCACCCACAGAGATTGGGTGTAGTGTCTTCTTCGGTTTCGGTTATGCTGCAAAACTACAGAGAAAGAAAATCGAATTCTATATAAATCTTTGTGAATGATTGTTTTCAGTTCGTCTAGAATTCGGAAACCCGTATCTATTTTCAAAAAACGATAAACAACACGACCACCTAGCGCATGTGGCCAAACTGATCTCGTTTGGCAGATAATTTCCGGAGTAGCATTATCTTAGCAGTTAGCATATATGTTGGTAACATATTGTTCAGATGCTGATCTAAATGTTGTGGGTGGTGATAATTTACCTGCATGAACATTTTTATTTATTTAGTAAATTAATTATAATTATTGATTAATTCATAAATTTTACACTTCAAAACAATAAAACAACATAAAGGAACACTAATCACCATTTTTACTTAAAATTAAAATATTCACATATTTTAATTTTAATATTTAACATTATATTTATATGTTGTTTCAAATATTATGGGAGGCAGAAACATTACTATTGGAAAGAACAAAAGATAGAATATTTTAATTTTAATATTTAACATTATATCTATATGTTGTTTCAAATATTATGGGAGGCGGAAGCATTACTGTTGGAGAGAACAAAAGATAGAGTGACAACCTTTTTTTTTATAGTAATTTGGATAACAAAAGTAAGGGTAGTTTCATCAAAAAATTCCAATTTCATAAATAGTTTCAAATAGTTGACTATTGTTTGGCATGCTCTTCAAAATTGTGCAGTTAAAATGGGTGTTTGGCAAGCCATTTGGAGTAGTATATATAGCTTGCCAAACACAGCCTATTTTAATGATATTATTTAAGTGTTTAGATGATTTTTAAAAAAAATCAAAAATGGTATAATTTTATATAAAAATATATTATAATATAAAAATCTCTCTTAGCATCAGCAAGTAGTCCCTAAGGTGAATAGAGAATTGGCTGAGGTTGAACATCATGAGACTAACATGGTTGATTATTCCATACCTTTAGCAACTGAGGGGATGGCGAGAGCCATTCTTTGGAGTTTTCAGCACCTTCAAAAGATAGACGTTGCCCTATTATTGTTTGAAAGGAAAGGACCCAAGAAGATACTGAGATGGTAGTACATATGTTTGTAAATGGAAGGGGGTGGACTCTCAGGATGAGTAGGATTCCATGTTGAGAGGTGTGAAAAGGCAATGTACTGATGATGAGGCGGCTACTAAGAATTCAGCGGTCGGGTTAGAAAGAATTTTTGCTCTAAAGCTTGATATGATGAAAGCTTATGATAGAATTGAGAGTGCCTTTTTGGAGGCTATGATGATAGCGTTTGATGTCAATTCCTTAATCATGCAATGTGTTTCATGAGTGTGCACGTAAGGGTGACATTATCCCAAGTAGGGGGTGGGGTTAGACAAGGGGGCCTGTTATCTCCGTTTTTATTCATTCTTTGTGTTGAAGGATCGTCTCATATGCTTCAAAGAGCAGTTCAGCGAGGAGTTCTTAGTGGCGTCTCGGTTAGCCGATCTTCTTCCCCATACAAAATTTGTTTTTTGTGGATGACGGTTTGATTTTTGTATGGTGCATCTATTCAGGAATCGCAAAATTTACAACAAATTCTAGATTCAGTGATGTTTGGTGTTGAGAATTGTGATGGAATAGAGTGGGAATGAGGGATGGAGCATTCCATGTCATTTGTTTGGTGTCCAAAAAGTTGAGTGAATGGAATGCATTATTCCATTCCATCTTCTCTCTCATCAAATTCTATTCCCTCTACAAAACATGGTTTTGCCTCATTCCACATGGAATAGAGGTTAAAAGGTCTATTGTACCCTTAAGTAAATTGCATTAGCATTAGTATTTTAATTTGGGATTATATTAAAATGGATTATATTAGCATAACAAGTATTTTAATTTGTTAATATATCTAATTTTATTAATCTGTTTTAATTTATTAATTATTTATAAATACAAATGATAAAATGAAATATATTGATTATACATAATCATAAAGGACATAATGGACAAAACACATATTTCATTCTCATTCTCATTCCCAGTTTTTATACATACCAAACGTGATAATCAAAATCTCATTCCCATTCTCATTCTCATTCCCATTCCCATTCTCATTACCACTCAAATCATTCTCAATACCAAACGACCCCGAAGTCTTTATGAGAAGAGTTCTGGGAGTTCTTCCTCGTGGTGTTATTGTGTATTCTATTAGATCAACACTCCTTCGTTTTTCTATTCTGGACGTGCATCATGCTCATCATAGTGCCAACCATGTAGCTCATGAGTTGGCACAAATTGCTCTAAGGCAGGAACATGTTCTTTTTCTTATGAAGGATTATCCTCCAGATGTTGCTTATCTTGTTTATCTGGATTTTAGCTGTTCAATTTAATATATAAGAGTTTTTATGATAAAAAAAAACTCCAGCTCACTTTAATTTTATATGGAGCACTTAAATAAGAGATAATATGTCAAATGACAAAAACGATTTCTACTAAGCATACAAACTTTAGTCACCTGCCACTTGTCTACTAAGCAAACATAATTTTGCCACAAAATAGACTAAATACAAAATTAATGATTTTTAGTCATTAGATTATCATAGAAAAATGGATACAAATAAAATGATTAAAAAATTATATTTTTTAGTTGGATAGTTCGGACATATTATCACATCTTATATTATCATTTTATCTAACAACAAATCAAAAATTGTATTGTATAATAATAATAATCATAATAATAATATTAGACAAGTTTATCACCATATTTTGTTCAAACACTAAGATATAATTAAATTATGCATAAACTCATATAATAATTATTTTATACATTAAATAGCCAAGTTATACTGTAATATATGGACAAAGATGTCAAAAAAGCTTGATCAGTGCACCATTCGTAGGGTGCCCGATCCATTTAAAATACAAAAATCAATTTTATAGGGTTTGAAAATAGTTTTGATTTTATTTTCAAAACCCGTCACGATTTTAGGTCGATATTGATTTTTGATGTAGAGTTTAGGTTACCTGAACCAAATAATACAAGGTTAGGGTACCCTAAACCGAAACTTTCCCAAACCGGACATTGTCATTAATTATAAATAAATTTTGAAAAATATTAGTGAGTATGTTAGTAAAAGTATTTGAATTCCTAATTTGTATAAAAGATCTTAAGTATTTAACCACTAATAACTTAATTGTTTATTTGTTGTTATAGATACTTCTTAAACAAATATATGTGAGAACTTTTTTAAAAATAAAAATTAAACAATAAATCGGTACCTTATGTAAACGATTATGAAACAATTTAAATATTTTTTTAAAATATTTTAAAACTATTTTAATATAAAAAAATTAAATGAAAATTATATTGGAGGATAACCGATCCGTTCTCATCACTAATCTAATTCCTGTAAACAGAGTCCAAAACGAACAACAAATGGGCAATGGCCCCGTACTTCTAAAATGAAGCGAGTGAAACGGCATTGCTAGCTTGCGTTTTCAATCTCCCTCTCAAAAACTACCGTCCCTCTGCTCACTCCTCTCTATCATGTAAGTGAGATCTGGTAGCTTTTTCTTTGTTTCTCGGGGTTGGTTGGTAAGGACTCTCTGCTCTCCTCTCGCATGGTATCTTCGATGCTCCTCGCTCGCTTGCTCGCCGAATATCTCGATGCTACTTTGAATTCATGAATTCCCCGTAGATTGCTTGTGTATGTGTAATCTGCTATACTTCGTTTAAGATGTCGTCTTGCATTTCGTCGTTTTCAAAGAATTGGATAAGATTGATGTTGAAGCACTTGACACTAATCCTTCTTACGGTTTGAGGGCAAGGTAGTCGTGGAGATGGCCCTTCTAGAGAGGTGTGAATTGCCAATTATTTTTTACTCTCCGTGCTAATTCGACCATTCGAGTTTTTAGGGATTCTATCTAGCGAACTCCGAATTCAAGGAGGATTTTCAAGTGTTGAGATAATTCACTGTCATGTGTGATTATCGTTCCATCTCCTGAAAATTGAGATGAATCATTTTTACTGCTTTTTGATTTAGAAGAATTTGTGTTTGCATGTTGCATGATTGCATTCAGAGGTAACAAAGAATTTTCGGAGTCTGCTATTTTTTGTCAAACAGTTTATGTTCTGGGGGCTGCTCTCTTGATGTTGTGGGTACTAAATTATTCTGTAAAAATAACGTATTTTTTATTGGAACCAGTTTTAGAGTGACAGGTTGGAGTACGTTTTGTTTTTCCTACATTTCACTTGCAGATGTTAATCCTGGTGATTGCTCACATAGACTTCTTTGAGTATAACAGAGATACCTGCATAGCTTGGTAGCTTAATTTGTCTTTTCTCTAGTACATGTTCCTGGATTTATTGACATAAGGTGGCTGAAACATTTACCTTTTTATAATGAGATTTTTATTGTTTACTTCGTATTGGGATTAATGAGTGAAAAAATATTGCATTTATCCATGCAAATTTCATATGAACTTTCGTTCCTTTTTCTTTTATTAATATCTAAATTTTGCAAATATTTCCGTCTCTCTTTTATTGCATTAGTGCATTACTCTTTGTAAAAATCTTAAAGTTCTGTTGCTTGCGTAGATGTAATTACAACTTGGTTTAAAGTCTGTATTATGGTGTTTTCCATGCACTAGTTAGAATTTACTGACGATGTTGGTTTTGTAGGAAATCAATTGATGATCATAATTTTTGCGGTTATTTTATTGTTGAGGCCATGCCTGCTGTTAAGAAGGTTGGTCTTTCCAGGACATTTATGTAGTACCATGTAATCAATTTTCTCTTTTAGTTCCTATGCTCCCTTTCTTATGTTTTCTCTGTCTTCAATATCTTACTACTTTTTACAAAATTTTCGTTGGCATTGATGACAGTACATCATTATACATGAATTTTCATTGGAAAGAGTCCTGGCTGTGCATCATTTTATAGGAAGGAAAGTTTGGAATTTTTAAATTAGTAACTCCCATTCCCTGCCGGGCTAGCGTTTCTGCTTCAGCTTCTCTACTATGTGATACTTTACAAATGAACTATATGGTTGCATGAGCTGTATCTCTGTATTAAATATCTTTCAAGAACTCTGAAGCTATTGTAAATTAATTCTAATGAGATACAGAGCCAATATCAATTTCTTTTTAATTATCAGAATTTTGAGCACAGTCGCATCAGCCAAGCATTCAACAAGTTGTTGAAACAGCCAGGGACACCAGTTGAGTTCGAACTTCCAGATTGGTTTAATAAATGGAAGCCTACGCCGTACACCTTCATTAAGCGAAGTATCCTTTAAAGATGTTGATTGAATTATTTCTAAGGTCCTTTGTTAGAAAATGCCCCTGATCCTCTATGTAGCGCTTGTGCCCAACACTTTCTGCTTGGAATATTTTTCCTTTTTCCTACTTATTCACCCTCTCCCTCCTTCTATAAAATCCATTTGTATCGGTATTTTTTTGCTTTTGTTTACATTGGCAAATTGTAGACATATATCCAGCAAAGAAGATCAAAAGGCGTCTCGAGGATGATGGCATATTCTGTTCATGCAGCCCATTACCAGGTTCTTCTAGCGTGTGTGGTAGGGATTGCCATTGCGGGTAAAGTTATTTTTCCACTAGCATTGCACTCACTTAATGATGTAGAATTTTAGTTTGCTTGAATTTTTTTTCCATATATTTTTCCTTCTGTATGATAAAGAAAATTTATGGCAAAAGCACCACTTCCTCACATATATGCTCATACATAATGGTTCTTACTTCATCTCAAGTCCTCAAGTCACTGGATTCTTATTTGACTGGATGTCGTAGATTGCCAATTTGATTTATGTTTTCTCATAGATTTTGTTCTTTTTAGTTAGATTGTTATTGAAATGCTGACTTCAATAACAGTTATGTTCCCATATTTCTCAATTTGAAAATCTACTGGTGCTTGGTTGTGCTAAAGTGTTTCAGAACAGCGATAAGGTGGTTGTCATTGGGGTTCCCTATCTTGACCCTGCCTCATAAGTCATAATTGATCTATGTACTTTTCCTCCAGTGTGATCATGTCTTGCAGAGCAACAATCTCATAAATTTTGATATCCTAATGAAAGTTTTAACTAGCTGCCCTGCCAATCCCTCCCCAACAAATGAAAACACGAGTTCAATTGGCTTGTAAAATACATGAATCAGGGGTGTAATTCGTGCTTCTTGACTCATCAATGTGATTTTTATTGCTGTTGGGAGAGGACATGATTAGTCTGAATTCTTTAAAGTTCAATGTAAATTTTCTACAGGCATGTTTTGTATTTTTCTCAAAATATCCGTTTAGAGCTCCACCGAAGGAATTTGGTGGTCTTAGTATTTTTTTTTTTAAATCAGAAAATGATTATTGTCATTCTTGTTCAGGATTTGTCATAAGTTGTTGAAATATGGCTGGTTTAATTGTATGCATTGTTAATTACTAGGACTTAGGATTTGCATATCAATTTCTTATTTTCACAGGATGCTACTTTCTAGTTGCTCCTCAGGCTGCAAATGTGGGAGTTCATGCCTGAACAAACCATTTCAGCATCAACCTGTGAAGAAAATGAAATTGGTGCAGGTATGACTTTATGACGTCTCCTCGAGGTTTTTAATTATCATATGGAGTTATTATATGTTTGGAATCCAGATTTGTTTAATTGTTGCTATTAAATGTTGAATAATTTCATTGATTAATAGAAAACTGTGAAGACTGCAAAAAGTGATTCCTTACTTGATGAATGAACTGCCAGAGTAACATAGTGTCATTGTAACACTAAGGAACAAAGCAAAGAAAATTACTGACATAGCTTTGAACTGATAATGAACACATTTGTAATTTGCTACAATATTATCAAGTGAAAATTTTCTATCTTAAGAACGTTAATCTTTTCTTGATAAGAAGCAATATATATATGAAAAGAAGAAGGAATACATACCAGCATTATCTTTAGGGCATCAATAGCTATGTCCTTTGAAAACTGATCACAGCTACAGAACATTACAGAACAAACCTGATAAAAAAATAACTGCAAAGCCTTGAAACAGATAATAATAGAGAACAAGGCCAATAATGATAGAGAACAAGGCCAATAAGCAAAGAAGTTTTTTTTTTTTTACATAAGCTCTCTCTCTGTCTCTCCAGAGTCCAGACACACATAGGCGCATGCATGCGCATGTACAGTCAAAGCACAATTGTCAATTACATTCGAATTTCTATTTTATTTTACATTGTAGTGGTTTCCATTTTCTCATATGTTATTTTCCTTCAGTATTCTATTTGTTATGTGTTTACTCAAAGTATGAAGTGAAATAAGGTATTGCTTGTAGACTGAGAAATGTGGAGCTGGAATTGTGGCAGATGAAGATATTAAGCAAGGAGAATTTGTTATAGAATATGTAGGGGAAGGTGAGATTTTTTTGTTGTTGCTTTTCGTCGCTGTTGTAATGAAATATATTTAGATAATGTGCTATGTTTTTGAACATATTAATCAGCTCTTCATCTTTTCCATGTAGTTATTGACGACAAAACATGTGAAGAAAGGCTTTGGAATATGAAACATCGCGGTGAAACAAACTTTTACCTATGTGAAATCAACCGAGATATGGTGATTGATGCCACATACAAGGGAAACAAGTCAAGATATATAAACCACAGTTGTTGTCCCAATACTGAGATGCAGAAATGGTTTTTCATTGATCTTTTCTCTCATTTCAATGATAATAGTCAATATGCTTGTCTTAGATATCCTATTTTATTTTATTTTGAAGGATAATTGATGGTGAAACAAGAATCGGCATATTTGCACTTCGTGACATTAAAAAGGGCGAGCATCTGACATATGATTATCAGTATGAGAACTTGCACTTTGTTTCTGCTTGACATTACTGATGAATGAGTCCTTTCCTACTTACAGTGTTGCTGCCACAAGTGGATTTTCTCTTGAAAACTTTTACTCTGTTTCTTTATTCTAACAAATTTAGCAGGTTTGTTCAGTTTGGTGCAGATCAAGATTGCCATTGTGGTGCTGCAGGCTGTAGGCAAAAGCTAGGGGTTAAACCAAGCAAGCCTAAGATATCTTCCGATGCTGCATTGAAGTTAGTGGCATGCCAAGTGGCAGCGTCGTCTCCCAAGTTGAAAGCAATTCTGTCTGGGAAAGATGTATGTTTAAATGATTGCGTGATAGATGTTTTAGATCCTTTGTAGTTAGTTGTGTGCTTAATAAGTACCATGGTCATATTAGCCTACATGTCCATATTGGAATCTTTCCTCATCATGTCGTCTGCTCACTGTTATTGGAAAACAAAATGAGAGATCCTACTGCTTTCTCATGGCATCAGATATATCATAAAGTCAAAAGGATTATTCGATCCCAATCTGAGAGCTGAAACTGTAAATGAAAGCCGTGTGGGTGTCGATGTGGACTTGCATTCTATTTTGTGAAATTTATTTCAATTAAAATTATATAAAAACTTACTTTTGTTTATTTTGATTGGGTGGCGTATCATACATTTCTTGAGTTTTAATGCTATCCTATCTTATGCGGAAAGTGAGTGGGTTGCTGTTCATTGGCATTTCAAGCAACCTTTACCTGATTCGTTCTCCTCTTTTTGCTGTTGGTCCAATTACCTGTGAATTATTAATTGGAGAGAGGCAGGATATACGCAGACTTTATCTCAATATATTAGAGACTGTTTCTAGGAGTTAAACATGTGACTTGCACTTCTGGTTAACTATTGGGCAACATGTTCGTCTTGAATATGAGTTAATGCATATTTGAACTCTCAATATTCTGTATTTTTTATGTGTACCTTTTCTGTATATGAAATTGAAGAAATTTAAAGTAATTGGTTAGATTTTCGTTTGCAGGTTTGTCGGAAGGGAGGTTTGCACATAGGTAAGTAGAGTTTCTTTATTCTATGTTTTTGCGTTACTTTCTCATCTTTTGACCTTTTTCCTCTTGTTTTATCCTCATTTTACCCTCTCTTTCAGGAACTTCATGGCCTGGCCCTTATCAATGGCAAGCATGCTCTCCAAGTTGCATTGGCAAAGTGATACAAATATCTCATCCTGTAGGTGACAGGTAATTTTCAAGCATGCCAAAAAAAAATTGTTTGTTTTTTTCCCATTGGTTTCTTGATTTCCCCAAATGTTTGGCATTAGTTTCCTCGATTTCCTTTTGATTTCCTCAAATGTTTCAGGTCTTTTGGTATTATTAAATGGTTTGACAAGTCTTCTAGGAAGCATTCGGTAAGAGAGTTCAGACTTGTTTTTATAGTTGCCAGTATGTAAATGAGTACTTTGTTAGTATCTTAACATTTTTATTGTTGCAGATCATGTTTGAAGATGGTAGAGTTGAATTTTTTGACATGTCAAAGGAGGATTGGGAATTTGTAACTGTATGAAATAGCTGTGGGTGAGTGTGGCTTTTATTGGATATTTTTATGTTTCTCATTTGTGGCACTTTCGAACGAATACTTGGTGAAAACTCACTTGCACAGCACCTCACTATTTTTTTAAAGATATAATCTATAATATTTGGAAATTAATTGATTATTATTTTGATGGCTGTGATATTGCCCCTCTTTTACTTTTAGTATTGATGAATTCTTTAATTTCTGTTAACTTGTTTATTTATGCTAATTTGTAGTAATGCTTCAAGTTTTCTTCTGCCAGATATATTGCATGGTATTGGGAGTTGTCCTGTTCCCTTGTGAAAATCATTAAATTTTATTCTGACGGTATTGTTAATGGCTATGAGATACATTCTGGTAATGTGTCTATTGTTCATGTCCCATGGGAATGTTGATCATCAACCCTTTCTAAGCCATAACAGGAATATGGACACTTGGAATTGCCAATTCCTGACTGTAGACCTCAATTTCCTTTATGGAAACACTCCATGGATATTGGATATCCATGCAAACAGGGTTTATTTATTATTATCCATTTGGTCACCTTTTTAAATTCTATTTGAATATTCTCATATGAGTATATGAAAGTAGTTTGTTTAGATTAGGCTGAAATATAGAATGATACGTTTTTGCCATCAATTTTAGTTTTGAATGTGGAATTTGGATGGTCCTCTAACTAGAAAGACGTTTTCTGCATGTCTATCTCGAGAAGAAATGGATAAATTTAGATCCTTCTAGAGACCCTTCATATTTTGTGTTTGTTGTTTCTCTTTCTATTTTCAGATCCAGTAACATGATTTGTCACTAATCGTTGTTTTCCTTCTTCTTGAAATACTGGTTTGTTTAGATATGACTGTTGGTACGTTATGCAGATTTCCTCTGCCGTCTACTAATCTACTTGTGACACTTCATTACTGCAAATCTTAAACATCCAATAGTTCTGCTTAAGATTGTGACTGTCGATGAGCAATTATAAACAATTTCATTTTGTTGAATCGCAGGAAGCATTGATCAAACTTTTTAGAGCTCGTTTCGCATCTGACTGAAACCTCCCGACTGTTGTTGTATCAAATTTGAGATCCCTTGTTCTTTCACATGAAGGAAACAAAAAAAGATACAAGATTTCTCACTCAGGGTATGCAAGAATATTGTATCAAATATATAGTCTTACATTCTTCCCCTTGAAAATAAGGATATCATGAACTGTAATTGATGTGCGGTAGAACTTTGTCTTGGAAACCATTCACATGAAGCTAATGTAGAAGATGTGCCGGCAAGAAATGGTGTAAAAATGCTGTGTTATTAGAAGACGGTGTATGTGGTTAAAGAAACAGTTGTTGACAATGAAGCATTATTTGTGGTAGGCTTCTCTATAGAACTGGAAAAGAATTACTTTGATTCATTTGTTATTTACATTGTAATTTTTTTGTCAAGAAGCATTTCAAGACCTATTCTCGCGATGGCTTGAAATTTTAGCACTAGAGACTTGTATTGATTTGGGTTTTGATTGTGCTTGTGCACTTCTGTGGCAAAGAATGACTAATCCTGACCCAGTTTGCATCATGGCTCCCGTGTCATTGCATGTTTGCATGTTTTTGAATACAAGAATTGCTGAACATTCTACCAAGGAAAAGTGAATTGTTGGAGGAAACACTACAGGTGAAGATTGATTGGGCATGTATTTCACATTGGGTGCTGAGTCCAACAATTCCAAGGCAACTCTTGTTTTTTCACAATCCCGAGTCATTTTAATTTGGGCTTCTCATTTATTCATTTGGCCAAACATTTACTAATTTATTGAGAAAATTTCCAGACGATTCCACTGCTGCAACTTTTGGAAATTTAGGTCCATCAAAAACATTTTCCTAGTCCTGCAAACTAGGTCAAGTTTGGGGTTATCGGACTGGATTTGACTACAGACATAAATTCAGTCCGATAATCTGATATTGAATTTTAGGATTATCGGATAACTCAATTACAAAAACTGTCGTCTTCAAGCATCCGAAACCGAAACTTCCCTCTGAGGAAAATGTTTCTTCAATACCTGTGTGGCTGTGTAGGCAACGTGTCTGTTAGAATATCAAAGCTCTCCCATAAAGTTTCAGAATTTATACTTTTAATCACAAGGTTGCCTCTGTCAGTCAAAACACAATTGGCAGCTACACTTCTACTGAAATTAGTTCTACCAATCTCTTTCCCATCTGGGTCATCAAGTACGAGCCCACGGTCGGTGGCGACCGGTGAGCTCTACTCTGGACCATCAAAGTGCAGGTTTGACTCCATTTGTATAGCAGACTATGGTTCTGCTAGGTATTTTTGTAATACCTGGCAAGAGTAATAAGTAATAATTAAATATCATTTTCGATTAAAAAATCCATGCTTTTAGGATGAGTGGTGTTTCAAAATACCAGATTGCAAAGAAAAAAGAAGAGATTATAGATGTCGAGAAAACAAGAATCCGAAACCCAATAAAAAATAATCGAGTTCGATTTAGTTTATACCCTATCATTCTCGGATCGGATCAGGCTAGATCGATTAAGATTGGGTTACTGAGGCGGACCAAAAATCCAATAGGCATGTGAAGCCGTACATTTTCCATCCTTTCAAGCTATGCATAATAAACTAATTATACCCCAGTTATAACTACTCCCCATGACCTTTCAACAAAAAAAAACTACTACCCATGAAAACTTCCGCCCTTCTTTTTCTTCTTCTTCCATATTAATTAATAATTATCTTTGATCTTTAACTGTTGTTTAAGTCACCCTTGATAGTTATGGTTTTGAAAAAAATATTTGACCCGATTGTATTAAGTTACTTATATGAAAATGGGTAATTGAGTTATATAGACAATGTTACAAACATTAACATGGTCGCCACCGAATAATCTTGGATGACACTGTATTACACCCGTACCTCATCCGATATTTGTCAATGATTCCGTACTCTACCTGTCTATGACGGAAAATAGAGAGTCTAAAGAGAAAAAATATTACACAAATTACAATTTGAATTTACATTATGAATCTAAATTTCCACATTTCTGAGAATCTCAACACTAGAAGTTGATTATATGTCACCAGAGCACGTTGAAACATTGACGGTTAAAGATCCACGATAAGGAGATTTAGATCCGGAGGAGAGAAGCCTTGATTTTTTTTTAATTCAAATATAAACATAAAAAACATACAAATAAAATCTAGATATATAAATGGAAGATCCAATCCATGGAGGAAGAGTGAAAGTGGAGAAGATGAAAGGTAAAGTGTCTCGCTACTTTTTTTTTGCTAAGGAGTTTTACGCTCTACTCACTCATGTTAACATGCGCATCAAAAAATTATCTCAATTTTCTCTATTGTTCATTATTTTCTCACACATTTGCGCTCTTGGCTCTCAAAATATATGTTCAATTTCGAGAAAAAATTACATATTCGAATTCAATGTGTAATGTTCTTTCTAACAAGACCCATATTCGATAGCTTTTATTTTATTGTTAAACTACTTTATATATCTATAATAATAAATTGACAGTTTATACGACACTTAAAACTTATGATTCACCAAATGGTCACTTAAAATAGTAAAAAAAGGGCATTTTGAAAAAAGATGATAAGGAAAAAGGTAAAATATAGTAAAAGGTTAATTAATATTTATCGTTTTTTATAAGGGAATTTATCCTATTTTTTAAATATATATAATGTGAAAAAGCCACGTATATAAAAACAAATTTTAGTCGCAGGAAAGAGTCGTAAAAAGCGACGCCCAGCAGGAGGAGAAGACAACCAAGGAAAGAGATTGTAGAAGTCTGAAACAGAGAAATACGAGAAAGGGTTTCCTTGAGGAAGAGACCAAACCCTACTTCGATGGGGATGGAAGAATTACAGACGCAGATATCACCGGGGGATTCGCGGACGCCAGGGAAAGAGCAGCAAGCTGCCGGAGTGGGGATACTCCTCCAGATCATGATGCTTGTCCTCTCTTTCGTGCTCGGCCATGTCCTTCGCCGTCACAAGTTCTATTATCTTCCTGAAGCCAGCGCTTCTCTTCTCATTGGTACCTTTTTCCCATCACATCACCATCACCATTTCACAGTTTAATTATCGATGCTCCTAAACCTTTAACTAAACTCTACTATTCGCATTCTGCCAGGTTTAATTGTCGGCGGACTCGCTAACATTTCTAACACCGAAAGTAGCATCAGGTCACCTACACTGTTCGTTGTTTTTTTAATTATTTGGGTTGTGAATGTGAAACCCTGAACCATACCTTTTTTTTTCATTGGATTGCAGGGCGTGGTTCAATTTCCACGAGGAATTTTTTTTCCTCTTCCTGTTGCCTCCCATCATATTATATCCAATATTTAGATATTTTTTTGCAGTTTTACTTAACACATTCCATTTTATGTTTCACTGTTCAATTGCTATGGTTATTTCTTGACACTTCTGTTCGCACTCAATCTGGGTTCAGTCTATCACCAGTAAGTTTGCTTTTACCTCTATGCATTTATCTTCTGATGTTCATGTCCAATTTTGTATGCATTTATCTTCTGTTTTGGTGTGTTACGTTTGTCTTACTCATAGTTGCAACTCTTACAGAAACCATTCTTTTCAAACTTTGGAGCCATTGCCACGTTTTCTATTCTTGGGACTTTTATAGCTTCAATTGTCACAGGTGTTCTGGTGTAAGTATCTATATACTGTTGATTATTGTGTCCTTGGGAAGGTTTTGTTGTCCTTCTGACTCTCCTTTACTGGTTCTTTTACAGTTACCTTGGTGGTTTGATGTACCTCATGTACAGACTTCCATTCGTTGAGTGTCTTATGTTTGGTGCTCTTATATCTGCAACCGATCCTGTAACTGTTTTATCTATATTTCAGGTGATTTTATGTCATATTTCCATATATTATTTGTTTAGGTAAAACCATTTGCATACTAGTACTACAACAAATGGAATGCATTATCTGTCTCTTCCATGACAAGTTTGACATCTTACTTTCTTTTTTCTTCCCCTTCTGTTTTCTGTTATATTGATATATATATGAATCCTAAGGATAGGAAAGAGGTCAACATCGTAATGACAAAATGTTGTCAAACTAATAAAATGAAAGCAGATGTCTATGTCATGTTCAGTGGGCAGAAAAAACACCATGTCACCATCCGTATTTTTTTTCTTTTCTGTAATCATCTAACCCCTAGTTTTTATCAGAAACGGGGCTAATTGTTGAATGTTCTAGTTGGAGAAGTTATGGATACTTGTTCTATCTTTATTCAGGTTTTCTGTATTCTGGTAAATGTTATTATTTCAATATCATTTTATTCCTCATTCTTATTATGCCTTGTGGCATTGTGAGCTAAAGTATATAGAATTGATACGAGTTTAGAGAGGAAAATGTGTTCTGAGCCCTTCTATTTACCGGAAGGGAAGTCTCTCACTGCTGGGTTGATTTTACATGTTGGGTGTATTTAGTAGATGTCAGATAGAAAGTAAACCTTTCCGTAGTGGTGAAGTTGATTCATCGCGACCTTGGCACCAGGTTCAATTGCTCGAACCACATAAACAATTTTTGGTTGTTCCATTTGAGAAATTTGTTTTAAGCTTAAAGCGCCGGCTCAAAGTAGTTATGGGGGAAGCTTAATGCAGTTCTATGGACGAATTTTGAAGAGAGACATGTTTTTTCTAAGAGCAGAGTTTTTTTTAAGGCACTCCTTTTGTTTTGTGGAAAAGAACTTACAGGGAAGTATATTCTTTGTTTTTAGACATTAGGTGACACAGGAAGTTGTCACATAAGTGTTTAACCATTACCACCGGTCATTTGCATCCACTTACAGCCACAGTTGACCATATCTGGAAGGTGACCACCCTTGCCAGTGCCAGGTACCTCTAACAGCCACTGCCCGGTTTGTTTTCTGGAAACATTTCCTAATTTACTTTATGAGAAACAAGGATTCTTAGTGTTTCTTTTCTTTTATTTGCATCCAATAAATTTTTCTTAGGTTTTGGAGTAGAAGTCCTTTCTTTTGAGATTCCAAGACTTAGATATACTAATTTAATGTTTAGTACTTTATCTTCTATCAGCTGGTGTTGTCTTATATTTGAGGTTTTGGTGTTTTTGTTTTGTTTGGCTGTTATCATGTTGCTCCACGTAATGTGTACACTTAAAAACTCACATTCTTGGTTAACTCTCTGGAATCTAGATGTTCTTTGAATTTGTTATTAGCAAGATAGATAGAAACAACAGTAAGTCTTAACATTTTTGAAATTCACCCTTCATAAGCTATTAGGGAACATTTACATATGCAGATTTTTAACTGCAGGAACTTGGCACAGATATGAATCTTTATGCTTTAGTGTTCGGGGAATCTGTCTTGAATGACGCTGTAAGTTTTTCTTTCTATATTTGTTTTGTACCCATGCTTGTGTTGAGTATTTCCTTTGGCAATATATGAAATCATTTTATGTTTGAAATGACTCTTTTTTGTATGTATGCAATTGATAGATGGCAATATCCTTGTACAGGTATGTATAGTACCTGCATTTCTCTCAATTGCTTTTTGAATATAGTTTTCTTTCAGTTTTAAATCAAACAGTATTTTGTTATGTAGAACAATGTCCTTAGTCAAAAGTCATCCGTCATCTGGGCAAAACTTCTTTGTTGTGGTTGTCAGATTTCTTGAGACCTTTGTTGGCTCAATGTCTGCAGGTCAGTATTCCAGTTTTCTTTTGTCATTCTACCACAACGTAGTTCCTCTCTACATGTTAGATCTCTATATCTTAAGGTCAATGTAATAGTGAATTGCATCACAGATTTTCTTGATAATATCATATGTTGTCATGGTTCAATATCGATGGCCTGAGAGTTCTACATTAATTAACTCTATTACCTGAGCCGATTCTGGGGTGCTGAGTTGGGCTTCTTAGGATCTAGCATCAGTTCTCCCTGACCCCTTGGATGGATTTTGATATTAGGATCTTGGGTTTGGAGTTTTATCGAAGATATAAAATGTTTGAAGTATGTGAACAGAGCCTAAGGCCTTTTATTCTTGGGATATTGCGACTCTCATAAGGAAACTAGCACAACTCCAACTATGACTTTACTTAAGAAAATCGTCATCTTCACCTTTACTCCAATAAATTGAGGTCGGCTACATGAATTCACTTAAGAAAGTCAATTTCAATCCAAGCAATGGAAGAGAATATAGTTTTTTTGTTTGTTTGAAATGACGAAAGAAGACATTGTTTAACTGACCTGGGAGTTTCTGACTCAATCTAACATAAAAAAACCTTTGACAATGATACTGAGAGTCTAATACTACTCTAAATCTGAGTTAAGGAGCCCATCATCTGTTACATGTCAAATTAGTGCTCGAGCAACAGAGCTAGTTCCTTTACATTGTTTTAAGACCTTAAAATACTGCTGCCAGCACCCCCTGCCATCAAAATTTACTTGCATGGGCCTAGTCTTAGAGGTGAAGCCCTTTAAAAATAACAGCAGCCTCAGGGATGATAGCTTGTTCAGTGGAAGAACAGAGCAATGCATTGTTTTATTTTAATTTAACTAGTGTTATGGGGAGAAAATTTTAATTTATTAACTTTGGTAGTTTTTGGCTGATATGGAAGGAGAGGAAAATAGGGCTATTGGGGGAATTGGAATTAGTTTGACTATTGTTAAAGATGGATACACAATTGGTAATGATTATATTGGTTTTGAGGTTGATATGAAAGGAAAGAATTGGGATTGAGAAAAGAAAGCACTTTTCAAAAGAAAGTATTTTATTTTTAAACTGCTTCTGGATGCTCTTCAAAATTTTCTATATGCTATTGATCTCAAGTTATCCTGATTTTGATGCAAGTGCTTTGGCTATACTTTCATCTTGTTTGCATCATGGAGTTTTCTAATATTGCCCTACTCCACAGGTGTTGGAGTTGGATTCACTTCTGCTCTAATATCCTTTTTACTATCGTTGGTGTATATATGATATTTTTATTCTGTACGCTGCTAGCTTTTCAAAGTTATTGTGAAGCCTTAACTTCCAGAACCTTTTTAAGTATGCTGGCCTTGATATCGACAAGTAAGTATGTTGTATTTGGCTATTTGCAAATGTTTTGATGCTTATGAGTTATGATGACTCAAAATATATATGCCTATAACTTGTAATGACACTTGCATGTCATCCTCTGTTCAGCCTTCAGAACTTGGAGTGCTGCCTTTTTGTTCTCTTTCCATATTTCTCGTAAGAAATCCTGTGCTATAATCTTTTTTATATTATAGCTGTTAGATGTCTAAGGACTTGAGACATCCTTAATTTTAAATTATCTCGTTCTTGTTAGGTATATGCTTGCAGAAGGATTAGGCCTCTCTGGTATCGTATCGATATTGTTCACGGGAATTGTAAGCGCATCAATGGAAACTTTAACAATATGAACATGTATCATGTATTGAATCAATCATATATGAATGTTAATGTGTAGGTGATGAAGCATTACTCCTTTTCAAATTTGTCGGAGAATTCTCAGCAAATCGTAGCTGGATTTTTCCATTTGTTATCATCATTAGCTGAGACATTTGTGTAAGGGAGCATTTATTATTGTTGTCCTGTATATAGTTTTTTGTTCTGTTTATTCAGCAGCATGTATCATCATCATCAAAGACTTAATCCCAAAGCATGTTTGTTCTTAATCTGCTGATTTAAGAATAGCTCTTTTCTTCAATTTGCAGATTTATATACATGGGTTTTGACATTGCCATGGAACAACATAGCTGGTCACATGTTGGATTTATCTTTTTCTCAATTGTATCCTTTTGTTCTTCCTAATAATCGAAGTTCATTGACTTTATTATAATGAGAAGGGGCTATTGGTATACCTTAACTTGATTTATGATTAGATATTTATTGGAGTTGCAAGGTACGAATCCTATGCTTGTTAAATTTATGACCCTTTGACTATTGAAATTATTTTTAAAAGGAAAAAAAAGCTATTTTTAATATGAATGCTCTTTTTGTTCCTTTCCCAATGTTTGAAATATACTTTAGTTTACTGTTTATGCCTCCTGATATTGTATCTTGCTTGCTGTCTGAGGAAATATATGATTAGTTTTTCAATCAATATGCTAGGGCAGCAAATGTCTTTTCTTGTGCATATTTGGTCAATTTGGTACGGCCATCCCATCGAAAAATACCTTCAAAACACCAGAAAGCTCTTTGGTACAGCGGTAAGAAGAGTTCAAGTATTCTGATCATTAAGTTTTTTCTTTGTTGATATTTGTGATTTGTTTGGATGTCATGAATTTTTGTGTCAATAGGACTTCGAGGGGCTATGGCTTTTGCCCTCGCTCTGCAATCAGTTCATGATCTTCCAGGAGGGCATGGTCAAACTATATTCACTGCTACCACTGCTATAGTCGTTTTGACGGTAGGCAGAACTTACTTTGCACATCATACCGTTAAATGTGTGTGACTTGCTATTCTATCTTTACATATTACTATTTTTGTATAGTGACTTCATCTCAGATCTTGGTTGAATGATAGCTTACGAAACTATATCATGACATATTAGGGTGTTCCACATGGGTAATATGAAGTCGCTGCATGCCACTCAAATAAATTAACATGACCTTTCCTTTTCATTTTGACTTCATGTAGTAAAATATTTAACTAATTATGAGCGCTAAAAATCCATTCTCAGATTCAATCTGATAATTTTGTCTATTTATTTTTATACTTTACTTTCTATCTTTTTCTACTTATTATTATTTGTAGAACTGGTCGGATTGCTCTAGTTGTAAAGGGTGAGGGGTTATATGTCCAAATCATAGTTGCCTTATAGCAAAACCGCAAAACAGCATGACATATATTTTTAATTCCTACGCTCATGTCATTGTTTCTGCAGAATCATTGGCAACCAAGAATGAATTTAGATAGAAGGCATTGTCTGTACCCCAAAAATCGAAATACATTGAGAACAAACCCACTTTCTTTTTCTCTCATCAGTTATCACTGGTCGTTTCTAAAAGGAAAATCAAATCATATTGCTGTCGCACCAATTAAGTGGCAACAGTTACAAACAAACTCCCTTATGTCAATCGTTCTTTACGTTGACTAGAACAGAAGCATCCAAAGAAATCCTGAAAACTGCAGAGTTATAATAACACACTGTATAGATGTCAGAATGCAAGGGGCCGGAGGTTATGGCAGGTCTAGTTGACAGGGTTTGGCGATATGGTGAGAGGGATGTCATCATGGATAGGGCAAGAGAGTATGAGAGAGAGAGATTGTGTGTATAGATCAAATTGCACTTGAGTGAGAGGAAGAAAGAGAGAATGAGAGGTGTTCTGTATGACGGAGAGAAGCACAGCAATGCACCAAATAAAATATTTCATATAATTTGTTACAAAACGGGCCACAACAGATTGCCCTGGGCTTAGATCACAAATTTCCCCAGCCTGGCCTGAAATTAAGACCGGCAATAAAATTTTACCCAGGCATGGCCCATGGGATAAACATATATTGCGAGGGCCAATATTTTACAGATAAACCAATTTGCCTGTTTATGACATCTTTAGACTCCTTTTCATAGTAAGTGTTTATAATTGGAAATAAACTGGTCTAATTGTATCATCCTTCTAATTTTAGTTCTAAATTTTTTTTCTAACATTCTCGTGACTCAGGAGTCATGATCACCCTTAAAGTTTTAGACTACATCAAGCTCCATCAACAATGGCTGTACGACATCATATGTTGTTCTATAATGCCAATTTTCATAAGCATGGCATGGTGGTTTATTTGTTTATGTTACTTGTTCCTTTGAATTACTTCTAACCTAGGTATGTTTCAGGTGTTATTAATTGGAGGTTCTACTGGTACCATGCTTGAAGCTTTAGAAGTTGTAGGTGATGGCCCTGATGGCCCCTTAGGTGAAGTAAGTTCTGACAAATATAATTGACTAGTTAGTTCTATGTCACTTGATTCTGCAAGATAATGTCTATTAATACTACGTGCTAGCTCATGCACTTTCTCTACTATTGTCCTGACTCTCCCTTCTGTTATTTGTTAATTTTTTCATGATCTAGGCAGTTATAATTTTTGTGATTATAGCGTTGATGGGTGGTGTGTTTTGTTTCCTTTCCTTTTTTAGAGTATTTCTTGTGGATGAATGGATATGTTTCTTTCTATGTCATCTTACTTCAATCAGTTGGGATTGTTACGGCTACTTTAGCTCACCATGGCATTGTTTAATATGTTATACCTCGTATGTATGGACTGTGACACTGTTTGAGTAGCCTTTAAGTGGAGTCTGGGTCTTCATTTGTCCATCTATGCGAGCTGGGCTGAGCCCAGCGTAATCAAGCAACGCATCCCGTGCATGGCTTAACATGACATTCTTTTTATGTTCACTCGTGTTTTGGAAGGTAGATGAAGTCTGGGATGTATGTGTCTTGATTGTTGATTCATTGTGCTTTTCAATCAATAGAGGTTGAGATGGATGAGGCTCAAATATTTTATTACCTTTTCTTCCATTGTGGTCATTTGGACAAGTGCCAACTAATATAGCCTCTACACATTCTTGTTTTCAGAGGTTTGATGGTAATAATGGTTACCTGGCTCCTACGTATAATGAGGAATCGACATCGGGAAACGGTTTCAAGATGAAACTAAAAGAGTTCCACAAGAAGTAACATTTCATTTTTCACCTCTGCACTTTATTGCCCAGTTTCTTGTGATTCATTCATCAAGCCTCCCATTTTGTTTAATCTTTACTGTTTCACTCATGCAGTGCTGCATCCTTCACAGCGTTAGATAGAAATTATCTCACCCCATTTTTTACTAGTCACAATGGAGATGAAGAAGAGCAAGACCACGGTAAGATAGCCAAATATAACTTGTGGTAACCATAGTTGCTTCGTGTGAAAAATGCATATGTATTTTGTTATTGAATGAGGGCTCAATTTAGCATTGTATTTGCTACATTATCCGATTTGATCACTAAGAAGCTCTTGTAATTGGTCATTCGATCCTTCTGTTTCAGTGATTGGTTTCAATCCGATTGCCCAAAACTTGTAGGTTGATCGTCTAAGGGCATATTTGTAAAACTGGTTGTAATACTTTAGCATTTACCATTAGTCACACATTTTGGCATCAAATTTTCGGTGGTACTTGCTACTATTTCCCTTTAACATTGCTGAAGATGTTACCAGATTGAATTGTCTTGTGGATAGCGTCTGCCATTCAGATGATACTAGAAATATCTTTTTATGAAGATGATGATAGGAATCTTGTTGCAGCATTTTTGTGAATGTTGAGATTTTCCTGAAAGGTTAATGTACTGTTGTCTTGTGTGGAATATATTAATTATACATGGGTATCATCCCTCTGCATGACTGAAATTGTTACTGTTTTTGTTTTTTTTGAGAAATCTAAGTATTACTGTAATCATATTATTACTCCTTTTCTGGTGTTTAACAGATGACCCAATGCCCAGTTCTCAAAGAGGAGGTTTCCGTGGCCATCATTAGTATTCAATCATAACTTGATGAGGAACAGTATGCAAGATTTAGTCTAGTATGTAGATATTTTGACACACTTGATCGCGGTGCATTCGACTTGAAACACAGCTGGTTGGTTGAACTGGAGCTATACACGTATTATTTCCCTCTCCATGCCGCCTGCCTGCTACGCACATATAATAGACAAGGGGATAAGTACACAGTATGGACAAGTATAGGCAGTTATCTATTGTCCAATTCTTCTGCGAAGATCTCTCAATGCTTGATTTGGCTCTGTGTAGCAAATTTGTACTTTAATGCTTCTGGGTTCGATCAATAACATCATGGATTTTTACTATGCTTATGTTTTTGCTTGAAGATGAATGATAAGAAGCTAGTCCACCTGAAACAGAAATTACAAATTCTTCTCTATTGGAAGAGAAGAAATGAAATTAAAGGCATAAACAAGGTGGTGTAGGGGATTTTTATTTATTTATTATTTACATGATTTGCTTCCCATCTTTTGAACCTGCTATATTTTATATTTAGTATAATTTTGTATTTGATGGATCTTCTGAATTACGATGATCTAAGAAATCTGAATCAGTTTTTGATTAGAAAGGATCTTTTGCTAGGGCTTGAAAATGGTGAGAACAAATATTCTAACACAAGCAAGCAAGTCCAATGGGGAATAGTCTAAATTTTTCATTTTTTCAATTGCATTTCATTTTTATTATACAAAAAGTGAAGTTATATATTTATCTATATCATCAAAACACCTCTCAATAAATAAAATATAAATTTCTATATATTTTGTCATTTCTTTATTATCAAAACTTATATAATCCACATCATTAAAATAAATCTTTCAAACAGTCATATAAGTAAAAATACACATTCACATATACCTTATCTAGTATTCATTTTCAAATGCGTCATTGTACATGCTCAAGATTTATATAAGAATTGTATAAGAATGTAGTTGAGTTTTATATAAGAATTGTATAAGAATGTAGTTGAGTTTTTATTCAAGACCAAAAATATCTGAACATTCAAATGATTGATTTTTTATATTCTCATTTTCTGACAATTGAACCAAAATTCTATGCTCTAAACAATCATGGTAGTGGAGCCCTTAATCCAAAATTTTAATAAAAGTTTTTTCTTTTGGTAGAAAGAGATCAACGGTTCTTCCTAGAATATGGAAATAAATAAATAATAATATTTTAACGGTTCTATTCATTTGCCTTCCTTTTTTGTTTGGGTCGGGTTGACCCATGACTTGGCATAGTAATAATATACATATACATCTATATATATGCACACACCCTTTTTTTAAAAAAATATAACCGTTGGGACTTCTCTCTTGCCAACGGCTAGCTTTGGGCTTCATCGATCTTCTGAGAAACTGACGTCGGAGGCTAATTTTATTTTTTATTAATTTAACCGGGGAGAAAAACGGCTAGTTTTGGGCTTCGTCGATCTTCCGAGAAACTGCCGTCGGCGAGTAGTTTTATTTTTTATTGATTTAGCCGGGGAGGAGAACGGCTACTTTTGGGCTTCATCGATCTTTTGAGAAACTGACGTAAGAGACTAGTTTGATATTTTATTGATTTAGCAGGCGAGAAGATAAAAATGGAGGAGACGATGGTGGATGTTAGGGCGGTTGCAGAAGGTTGCAATAGAAGTGCGGCAACTGTGGCGGTGGCTCATCCTCATCCGCCTAGGCGGCCGAGGGTAAGGGAAGTAAGCTCTCGGTTCATGTCTTCGGTGGCATCATCTTCCTCCTCCGGTGATCTGCATCTTCCTACTGTCAGGACCCCCCTTCCTAATCTTAACAGGCAACGGTCAAGCTCTGCACAGAGGCAGAGACCGCTCGATGAGAACAGCGCTGTTGCCGATTCCACCTCCGAAACCCCTTTTCAGAGAAGACAGCCTAGTCGCACGGTGACTAAGCTTTTCAAGGATAACGGAGGAGACAGATATGGTGGAAACAAGGTCTTCACTCCCTCGAGGCCTGACACCCCAACAGTGACTGCCACTGCATCTTCAGCGTCATCAAGACTGCGGCCGATGTTGCAGCGGTCGACCAGTTCAGCTGCCGAGAAGCTGTTGCACTCCAGCGGGATTGGGTTGTTGAATACGGACAACAATATCCGATCTTACATGCCTGAGGCCGCGGAAATGTTGCCAACTGTCTCTGGAAGATTACTTACCGAGAGAAATATCAACAAGCTTAATGTGACTGGTGCCGGTGGGGATTCTTTAAAACCCTCTTCCTCACCTTGTTCTCGTTCTTTGAATTTTCCATCGTCAACCGGGGAAACCCCCGTCTTTCATCATTCTATAAAAGGCAGTGAAAGACCCTCATCAGCTCTCTCCAAGTCACAACCCAACTCTGTCAAGATGGCGGCGTTTTCTCTCCCTCCAGTGGCTCCTCAGGCAAAGCCAGGGACTGATGTCATTGCCAAGAAAGCAAGGAAAGTTTATAGTCATCAAGAAGATGCGCATTCTCTGCGAATGCTTCACAACCACTATTTGCAGTGGAGATACGCCAATGCAAAGGCAGAGGCTTCTATGCAAGCTCAGAAAAGAGGAGCTGAGGTTAGTAATTAATGATGCTTTTGCAAGTACGCTAAGTTCAATCTTTTAATCTAGAATTTTCTGAGAGTAAGCATAATGGCATACAATACTTAATGTTTTAATTCATCCCAACTTTGAATGACTTTGAGAAATCTGAGTGCCGACCATATGTTGTCAATCAAAACTACCCCAAAATACCAAGATCAGTGGTTCAAACTGCAGATTGGCTTCCGCTAATAACTATGAGAATTACAACAGAAAATAGCTTCTGTTCTGTGGAGTGACAAAGACTAAGATGGATTAAGGAAGATTACTAAGTCCCAACAGAGATTATTTAAACATAATTCAGCGGCCATAAAACAAAAGGCAGAGAGTGTATGTGTCCATCAGTTCTTGTCTGCTGATAAGGTCCTTGACCTTCACGAAAATATTATATGGTTAGGGGGGGGCGCCTAAGGATTTCGATTAATATTCGTTCTCGCATTTCGTTCCCTCCTTGACTTCTTGAGTCTAGTGTTAGTATTGTTGTCCAGATGTTCAATTTCATTAGTGGATGCCCTATAGAAGCTTTGTTATGGATGGTTTGATCTTGAGAGGATGCTCCTGCATCACCTTCAAATTTTTTTTTTTTTTTTTTCAACTCGTGTGAACAAAATTGAAATAGGATTCCTTTTTCCAAGTAAAAATGACTTCTTTCCTACTTTCTTGGTAATTGAATTGCTTAGTTATGAAGTAGTTGCTTCTTTCGTCTTATCTATCATGTGTTTCTTTTTGCTTGTCTGCAATAGGCTACCGAAAATGCACCAGGGTTGAGTCTGACATTTTCTTTCATATTATTTCAAGTAATATCAGTCTTTCTAATTCTTCTGTTTTCTTGTAGAGAACACTTCATGCTCTTGTGCTCAAAATATCAGATTTCTATGACTCAGTGAAGCGAAAACGTGCTGAACTTGGACTTCTGCAAAGGTCCAAAACTCTATCCGAAATTCTTGAAACTCAAGTAAGGCTTACAGTTTGATGAATTTTGTATGTACTGGTGTGTCAGTCCTGCATGAAGTTGACATTTTAATCCTATCCTTCTTGTTATATGCTTGCTTAATTGCTTATGAAGAAAAACCTCCATGAGAAAAAAACTTTATGCACAGAGTGTTTAGTAGTATTTTTCAGCTTTAAAGAACTTACCTTCCATTAAATAAATGATGCTACCTCATTCAATAGAAGAAACAAAGAGTCTCTTTGTGGTAAGAGTTGTGGCTTTTGCAATTGGACTATTGGAGTGTCTGAATGCTAGGTTCAAATGCTCTTGAGTAAAATGTAAAAGAATATACATAATAACATTTGACCTGCTGCATTTTTCATCACAAAAAATAAGCAGAGGCGATCAGCATGTATAGAGATCGAATAATTTCTATTGGTTTCTATTTTACATGTTTTAGGCTCTAGGGTTGTTCTTCTTTACGCAACTAATAACTTGTTTTCTTTTGTCATCTCAGAAACATAAGTAGAGGCAGCTAACATGTATAGACATTGAATAATTACAATAGGTTTCTATTTTACGTGTTAGAGTATTAAAGGTTGTTATTGTTTCTCTTTTTTTCGCGCGTCTTTGCTCAATCCAGTTTTATATTAGACTATTAGTTTTAGGAGTAATTTGTGTTGGAAATATATTTTATATTCGGGGTGGCATTGTTTACCTACTCCCCGCCTTTACCCAGGATCGAACTTGGGCCTTATAGGTCCTCAGAGGTCCGTCCTGGTACCACTGAACCAACTTGGCTCAGTGGTACCAGGACTTACACTGGGGCGCCTATGAAGGTGACCACCCAGGTTCGATCATGGGTAAAGGCGGGGGGAGTAGGTAAACAATGTCACCCCGAATATAAAATATATTTCCAACATAAAGGCGCCTTTATGTTGGAAATATATTTTATATTCGGGGTGGCATTGTTTACCTACTGTGGCTCAGTGGTACCAGGACGGACCTCTGAGGACCTATAAGGCCCAAGTTCGATCCTGGGTAAAGGCGGGGAAGGTAAATAATGCCACCCCAAATATAAAAATATATTTCCAACAATTTGTTTTTTGTTCCCTCATCTTACACAATTCCAGACCATGAATTAATCTCAATCACCCACAAGTGAGAATTTGTTAGATCTATTAGTTCTTCTAGCCATGGAGTTTTATTTAATTTATTTAAACAATCGGGTAAAGTAACCACAATATGGAGATCTTCCAACTTGAATTAACATTTTCTTTTGCCTTTCCTCGCTTCTTTCAAAAGATTTTTTTACAGTGCATGGAGCATTATTGTTTGAAACTTATACTTTATAATCAACTGATTGTAGATGCCATATTTGGAGCAATGGTCTGCTTTTGAGGAGGATTATGTAGCTTCTTTGTCAGAGGCAATCCAATCTTTACTCAATGCTTCAGTTCAAATTCCAGTTGGTGGAAATGTTAGGGTATGATTTTCATCTTGGTCATTCCTTGGCCTGACCCGTGCTTTTACATCTAAGTCAAACATCTTAAAAGAAATGAGTTCATTTCAATCTGATAATGAGATGCATGCATTGCAGGCTGACATTAGAGAGGTAGCAGAGGCACTTGGCTCTGCGGCAAAGTTAATGGAGAATGTAATGCTCAATGCGCAAGGCTTTATGCCGAAGGTAAGAAGCATGAAAGACATTTTTCTTGTGTTAATTAAATTTTAATGGAAGCTTCAGTGATTAGGCATTATGAAAGGGGAGGGCATAGTGGTTATCCGACGTTAGTTTGAGCCTAAAAGGAAAGGAATTCATTTTTGAGAGCTACACTGTGCTTCAATGTCGAAATGCATAGAACCATACGTGACTTCAGGAAAAGAACTGGAATATAGAATAAAAAGTTGTTCAAGTACTTGCATAAACGTTAAGAAAGAAAAATGATCTATGATATCTGCACTCTGCACATAATTGGTCATAGGGTACTAGTGAAAACTCATTTGCCCTTCTGATATCCACGAATTTATTTGTTTTTCCTTCCCTAAGAGAAGAACGGCTCTCATGCAGGCTGAAGAAATAGAGAAGTTAATTTCGGAACTTGCTAAGGTAACAGATGGTGAAAAAGCTCTCATTGAAGAATCTGGAAGTCTGCTTTCCAGGACATATGCATCACAGGTTTGCCTCAACATACTTCTTATTTTTTTTCCTGATATTATATCTAATCCATTAAAGCTATGAAATATATATTTTTTGCTATATGCTTCTGGCAAGCGTATGTGCCCCGTGCTTGCGATCCTTATCAATCATACTTCGGTTTCTTCTGATTTATGAATAAAAATTCATTGCTATTCAAAATAAAATAAGTACTGCACTGCACTGCACAGCTGAACCGAAAAATATCGCTCCATTGAAAGCATTAAAAAGTAGGAGGAATACAAATCTTCTTGTTTCAAAAGCTGTCTTAGATGATGTCTCATTGATTATGGAGTAACGATTTTACTTGCGAATTTCAAGACTAGCTTGTTCTCTCGCTGATGGAGACTTACTTTCACTGTGATTGCTTGCAGATAGAAGAATGGAGTGTTCGGGGCCAGCTTATTCAGTTGCATCAAATATGAATCCCCTCCCATTTTCTCATTTTCAGACTGACTTGTTTCGACCAGAAGTACAGTATTAATGTATTATATGAATTCATGAGATCCTGGGTTTTTTTTTTCCTCTTACCCTATCCTACAGGAACAACGTTTGAATCAATGGAAGTCTTGTGAGTTAGAGCAATGGTCAAGTGAAGTTTTTTGTTGATGTATGATGGTGATGGACCTCCATGCAAAGACTCAGCAAATGACAAAAGAAATTCTTTCATACAATAAGCCATGTTTTCTTCTCCCATTTTCATTTTCATCGTTTAATTAATCCTTTGTAATCATTAAAGCATGTAAGACGTTTGAAGATAAACTCATCATGTAAGGAGTGTATTTTTTCGGTTGTAACAGCATCTCCAATGCGGGATGTATATGAGTGTCTATATGGCCCAACTGCCATTATACACACTCGTATATTTAAATGGGTCATTCTAACTCCAGATGTATCTTGGGTTGTAAAATACTCATGAAGATGTAAATATACAATTTAAGCTTTCAATTATAGCACGGATGGATAAAAATGTTGGAATCTTAACTAATATTTCCACCTTAAAGAACCAAGAATATTGAAGATGATGAAGAATGTGTAATATACATCCCAATTATACATCCTACTATTGGAACACAAAAAAAATTACATCCCAAAAATCCACTATTCAAATATATATATATATATATATCACTTTACATCCTCAAACATATACAGATGCCCTAAGAATCATGGAAGGATTTTATTTTTATATCACAGATAAGAAGTTACACCTGTGAAATTAAAAATAAATAAAAGGGGATCGGTATTTGCACCACCACAAGTGGTGTTTAATTTGCACCTCCATCAATGACAAATATAAAGTTTTTTTATTTTCGTATAAAATTCTAAAATTTCGTGTGTAGTTCAAAAGTTCTCATTACGATCACACTAACTCTATTAAATACTAATGTATAACATCACATGTTGACACATCGTATTCTAAAAGCCTAGTTTAGGATAAGTCTATATAATCACATTAATAAAAAATATATTTTTACTGACGAATCAAAATTATACCATGACAATTACTTTATATCGCTATTTTCAACCGGCTCTGTAAGACCATTGCACATTGTAAATATACTTCATCTGAATCTTATGCCTCCGATGGTTGAGTTTTGTGATGTCATGGATTTTATCCATTAAATGAATATAAGAAATCTCATCCAAAACTATGATACTCATGTTTTTCCCACATTTGTATATGTAGTTGAGATCAAACTTTTCTCACACTCCAAAATACCGAATCAAAATGTTGACATCTTTCATATCTTTAAAATATGTGTAATGTCCTCTCAATTAAATGTGTAAGTTTTAAACAGGAAACAAGTATTCCAAAAAGAATTTAACAGTAATTTAGAACAAAATTTGACATTATTATAAACTGTACTTTAGACTGATCTAAACCAATTTTAACAATATTCTAAACCTCTATTATCAACCAAATTTAATCCTATTCTCAACCGTATATAACAGTAAACGCAACTACAATTTCTATTCCCTAACTCACAATCTATCCTAACAATGGTCCAAAATTCAACCAATAATGTAATACTCGGTTACCAATCCCAACAAACTCAAGTTCAAAACCTCCACAGTGTAGGTAACAATTCTTACACTTCATGCATTATATAGATCTTGAAAAAGAACCACATAATAATGAGGGTTAAATAAGTTACTTATATGTCGTGAGATCAATCAAGAAACAAAAATTTGTAGTAGGAGAAATGTGGGCTAAAGCAGGTTCGAGTTTCTAAATCAAGTTCACCCGGGTTAAAGTCAGTTTGGAAGCTGGAATATGCGAAGGATCTTGAGGATCTGTAATATATGTTGTTTGAAAGCTGATTCGAGTTTCTAAATCAAGCTCAGCAGCAGTCGCACTCCTCCATCTATTGTCTGAAATTGGTTTATGCATAATCACGAATCTGTGATTATTCGAACTCAATTTTTGTGCAAGTTATGTTTTTCCTTTTTTCTCTTTTAATTCAAAATTTCTGGTAGGAAAAGGTGTCGAGTGCATTAAAGATTTTTCCATAGTCAAAATTATATATTTTTTAAAAAGCTAAAAATAAAAATAGATCATTTAATTGGTTTTAAAATTAGGTTAGATTAACAAATTTCCCCTAAAATGGAGAAATACTTTATAGTTTTATATTTATGTTATATAAATGATATTTTGTCAAAATAAAAAGCAAGATCTAGGGAGAAGGGAAGGGGAAGACAATCCAACTGCATAGCCATAACGATTTGAGCGAAGAAGAGGAAGACAAGGGAAGATGGCACTGAAGTTTCTAAACAAGAAAGGATGGCACACGGGGAGTCTGAGGAACATCGAGAACGTCTGGAAGGCGGAGCAGAAGAACGAACAAGAGCAGAAGAAGTTGGAGGAGCTCCGGAAGCAGATTCTCGAGGAGAGGGAGCGCTCTGAGTTTCGTCTTCTCCAGGAGCAAGCCGGTCTCGTTCCGTAAGTATCGACAAATTCTTCGTTTATCTTCTTTTATCTCTCAGGGTTAGGGTTTTCCGATTATTACTCTATCTGGTTAATTGATTGATTTTATTCTTAATTTTGCTTCATTCGCTCGCAGTAAGCAGGAGAGATTAGATTTCCTTTATGACTCCGGGCTTGCGGTAAGTAGGGGCGCTGGTAGCTCCGATAAAGGCGGTGGAGGAGTTGCTTTCAAGGCCGCCGAAGAAGCCTTCTCATCCAAGTCTGCCTCCACCGATGCTGGTGCATCCAACAAGCAGGAAGCTGCGCCCGGTGCTTTATTTGAGGACAAGCCTCAATCTGCCAACGATGCCTGGCGCAAGCTCCACTCTGATCCTCTTCTTATGATTCGGCAGCGTGAGCAAGAAGCACTTGCCCGCATCAAGAACAATCCTATACAGATGGCTATCATTCGCAAATCTGTATGCCCCTCGACTCCCTCCATCTAAAACCAATTCTTGTTGTCTTTTTATTTATGTTTTTCAAAATTTCCAGTTTGAATAGTGCACGAATTTTATGGAGAGATCACTCATCAATTATATCTTAGCCACTGAGCACTTTCTCAAGATGAACCAATGAGATCTTAGATTAACCTTTGATAGCCTCAATGTTAGAGGAATTATATTAGCCAATAGACGCTATTTATGCAAACACGGGGAAGAAACAGTTAATCACGTATTTTTACCTTGTAAATGGACCATGAAATCTGGAGCAGGAAAGTGATGATGCTTGGGCGAGTTAAAACTGTTAGGGAGTAGTTCTGTGCATGGAAATTTTATCCTAAACAAACAAATAGAAAGGATTTAATTAGTGTATGACTCGCTGGCCATTTTGTGGTTGAGCTAGAAGGAGGGAAAGCAGAGTGACATTTCTGTGTGTTCTTACTCATAACATGTGCACTAATTTGATACTTTGGATGCTCTTTTCATAACCAGCTTCTTGCAGACATATGTCTTGCCTCTTTGTTATATTCTTGTGTACCTCCTGATGCCTTTTGAATAAATCTATGTTCGACTAGAATAAAGAAATAAAAGATATGAGTGGTAACCTTTAAAAACATGTATTTTACTAAAGAATGAAGCCCCAAGAATAACTTCTTCAAGAATGTAGTCTTTGAGATTAGTGCGTTTGGGTTCGGAAATTGTAAACCCTTTTATTGGCAGAAGCATCTATTGATTCCTTGGTTAACTGATAAAATGCTCAGCACCGTTAAGTGCTTCGCAGTGTCTCTCTAATCATGAGCTGTCGAAGTAGCGTAATCTTCTGAAAATGTAGCCTGGAAAAGCGATAAATGGCATCTTGAATCATTGTTTTAATGATAGTTAGCCTGAGGGATTGATATCTTGGAAATATCCTGCCCTCTATTGGTTGGTACATTTCTTCAGTCATGAATGAGAAGGAACTTCACTGTCCCTCTTGGTGGAATTTGGGGGGAAACATAACTTGAAAGATCTTCATAACTTTGGTGGAGCGCTTCATATAAAAGATATTTTGTGATAAGTGCTTTTAGAAACAGTTATTGTCATTTGTTTGGTGTATTCCTTATTCCTTGGAGAGCTGTTTTAATAAATACAAGCCTTCTCTTTTTGAAGGATAATGAAAGAGAAAGAAAGGGTTAAGTTTGTATTTAAGAATGTTGATGATATTTTGTTCAAGATGTTTAATTCATAAATCCTTCGTTTTCCCCATCTCTTCAAAAGCAGTACATCTCTAACTTTCAGGGTAACAACTTTTATTTTCTCGGAAGTATTTTTCTAATTCTAGGCTACTATGAATGTATTTTAACATATTTGAAGTTATTTAAGGCTCAATGAAAAGTGGTACCAAACAGGCATGAAGTAAATCAGAGGCCAATTAGCAGATTCCAAAATTGCAAAGCATTTGTCCATGGGCATTCTTGTGTTCATTCGACGTTGAAGATTATGTATTGCAAGGGTGGCTGTTATTCTGATGCTACATATCTTCTGATGAGAGTGAAAGTAATGCATGCACGTTGCTCGTCTTTCCCATAAATGAACTTTTATGATAGTTAAAACTAGTTATCTTCAGATTTTTTGGAATTAATGATATGCACACATTAATTACGTGTATGGCAACTAAAGCTGTCTTTTTGCTGACGAGTTTTGACAGGTTGAAACAACTGAACAAGAGAAAGCTCAAAATAAAAAGGAAAAACAAAAGAAGCACCAACATAGTAATTCAAGGCATCATAGAAGCTCCTCATCAAAACAAGATTCAGATTCAGGACATGTCACTATAAAAAGGGAGAAAGGAAGCAAAACTGAAGATTACAAGAGCTCTAAGCACAATGATCGTCATGGCAGAGCACGATTGACAGATGAATCAAGTGAACGGGAGCATGAAAACAAAAATAAGGATTACAAGACTTCAAAATACAGAGAGCAGTCCACTAATGGCCCACCAGACCAGAGAGCTAGGAGAAGTGATGACAATGATGCTGTTGACAGGGGTCATAACTCAAAGCATGAAGAATATTTTTCCAGAAAGGATAAAGCAAACACAAGTTCTTATGGAGCAGAGTCTTTTCCTCCCTTGACAACACCCCCACACAGACCAAATCATAAGCGCAGGAATGGTAATTCCAGACTCACTGATGAAGAGCGAGCCGCTAGGCTGAGGGAGATGCAAGTGGACGGTGAGTTGCATGAAGAGCAAAGATGGAAACGTTTGAAGAAGGCTGATGAGGATGATTCGCGAGAAGCTTCTCGAGCAGGCACATCTGGTTCACGGAGCTTTTTGGATGCTGCCCACAGAAGTGTGTATGGTGCTGCGAAGGGAGGTAGCTCATCAATAGAAGAGAGTGTACGTCGCAGAACACACTACTTGCAGGGAAGGTCGGAAGTAGGTGAAGGCAATTCCTTTAGGAGGTGATTGTACTTGTTTGTGTCATTGTGAAGCTTAGTGATTCCAGCTGCTACTGCACATTTCTGTGCACTTGCTTACCTTTATCCGCCAGCATTTATCTATCCTAGCTCCATCATTGTAATAAAAGTTGATGATTCTCAAGTGCGTGTGTTTTTCCCCCTTTCCGGCATTGATTCTCGTATTGTTTCTCTCATGCCAATGTACTGATTAGAATTCTATAATATTTCAGTTCAAATGCTTGGCTGGATATATTTGGATTAATGGTCGTCTTCCTAGACCGGAGAGGAGCGAGTGTAAGAGTCATATATATTATTATATACTATATATATATTGCCCTGTAGATAAAGGACATTGAATTTCAATTGCATCAAAGCTTTGGAAAGTGTAATCCTTAAGGGATAGTCCAATAGCTGCACGTTGGTTACCAAAAAGAGACTATCATTGGTTACCAAAAAGACACTAATCTTTTTATTGGTGGTGCTAATACGTAGATGTTTTGGGGGAAATCAGACACAGCTTATCAATACCAATAATGTTAAAATGAAGACCAATAATGTTCAAATGAAAACGAAAAAAAAATAACACTAATAACAACGGGTGTCCTTAGGTCATTATATAGGATTGATTACAATATGTTATGCATGATTAATACTCTCTTACCTAATAAATTTTTAAACTTAGAATACATATTTTAATAGAATTTTTTTGGACACCCGTTATCATTTTTAACATAATATTTGAATACTAATTGCAACAAGTCAATAAGAAACCTAAATCAAAATAATTCGGGAAGGAGTAATGCTGCAAATCTCATTTTACGATTCCTATTTACCTCCAATCAAATGTAAGATGGAAAATAATTATTGATTACAAACACATGTGAGAGGTCCCTCAACATTTAAAACTTTACAGGTTCATATTAATTGATGATAAAATGAGATCTCAAATGTTTTCTTTTGGAAAATTAAAATCGTGCTTAAATTTACTGCTTACCAATAAAAGGAGGTACCCACAAAGAACTACTCAAAATTAGGGAAGACCGAGTTGGGTAAAATTACAGCTGGAACCGGTCATTAACTCACAGAGTATATCAATTATCAGGGGAAATGGAGTTTGGATTTAAAAAATAGACGGACTTCAAAACAAATTAAAGTTGGCTTCTCGTCTCTCTCTCTCTCTCTCTCTCCTGGGAGAAAGATCTCTCCTTTGTGCGTCTCTCTCTGATTCCCTTCCTGAAGTAATAAAGGTGAAAGCTCACTTCTTCTCGTTGTTTGTTGTTGTTGTTGCTGCTACCGCGTAATTTCTTTTATAATGTTTATTGTAATCTGCATTACTATTTTTTATTTTCGTTGCTTTGAACTCGCGGGGAAAGACGTTTTTGTTCTCTTTACTGGCAACGAAATAGCATCAAATTTCTTATGATGTATGTTGGGATGGATGGAGTTTGGTTTTCGTACTTTGAGCTTTGCTTTTCTAAATTTAGCTTTAGAGATCTGAAATTGAGATGAGGAACAGACTCCTATGGATTTGAAGGTTTTTTGTCGATGGCTTGTGCAGTATCTTCGTATTTTAGCTAATGTGATACACCTAATAGCTTATGTTCTTCCTTTCTTTCTTTCTTTTTTTTCCTGAAATTTGTGATAATTTAAGTTTAAAATGGAGCTGAAAACATGCTGGGAATTGGGTCTGCACTAATAAGTAACCTAGTACACATCATTCGTGTAGTGAACCGTTGGATTGCTGTGTTTTCAGTGGCTATGACAATGTTCTGAGCTGGTTGGGATTCACGTTAAATTGGATTATAGTCCGCTTGGCCAAGTTGTAATAGCAAGGAGTTATGGAGCACTTTTGGCATCAGAATATGATGGATGAGTGTGTCTGAATGAGTGCTTCCAAGAGCATCCACTGTTTTTGCATTCCGATGAGGCGGAGTTGTTCTAAGACAACAAGAAGATGATTGATCAGTTCATCAATTTTGTCATTCGGCCACCCAGGTATCTATTCCCTCCCTCTTTCTTCACCATCGAAGTTGTAAATGTTCCTCTTCTTTATATTTGTTGCTATAACATTTTCTTATTGGACATTTGGACCTGGGCTTCAGATATGAATCAATCCTGCTCAGTTCTTGTCACTCCTGCCATGGTTTATGATCCATATGTATTAGAGCATGGTGATTTGTAGCATTTTTTTTATTCATAGGAGCATATGTTGAATATGTATTATCCAAATTCTAGCACTACTATGGCATTTAGTGACTTCCCTTCAACTGCTTGCCATGGGACACTACATATGCGTGTCAGTTTTTTTGTTTAATTGATGAGGAAGGTCATCACCTCATCAGTATCTTTGATTCTTAGTGTCAGACAATCTGTCATTATTTTTTCACTTGACTGCTGTTAGTCGAGTTCCCACTTCTAGAGATTAGCAATCTTCATCATCTTTGTTTCCCAATCCATTGTCTCTTCTTTAGAAAGCAAGTTTTCGAGGAACTTAGAGATTCCATTTTGAGGTCGTCCTATACTTGAGCTTCTTTGTTCCTAGCCAGGCACAGAGAGTTGCGAATTGAATTTTTGCAGGGAACAACCCACACAAAGTGTTATGCATAGCCTGTAATATATCGACCGTTTTAGATCTGAAATAGTGCATTAAGGGTTTCACATTATTTCTATGGAACAAGCATGAGCAAGAGAAGTAAACTATGACGAGAAGTGAAAAGAAAGCAAGAATTGTAATCTGTACAGTAATTCATACTTGTAGCTATTCGATGTGAAATTAAACTAGAAAATAATTCTTGAAAAAGTAAAGCTAGAAGAGATAAGTAATTGAGATAAGAGAAGTAGAGAACATAGAAAGCTAGAACTAGAAGAGAATAAAACAAACGCGACACCCAAAATCTATGAATAAAATTATAAATAATTGTGCTTAATCAATTGCTCAATACAGTGTCCGCACCTTGACGATTCTTTTTTGAAACTACATGGGGTTTGTTTCAACATCATTCGAGCCTTTATTCCAAATGTTTGGGGTCGGCTACACGATTCTAAGAAAATTATTGGAAATCATACTCTTATGAATCATATGCTTTATTCCACTACGTGTAGGTATTCGTTTTGACCATTCATTTCTATCTAAGATCATACTTTTATTAATTCTTATTGAATCATATGCTTTCTTACTATTTCAAGTCATGTCCTTTTCTTCCTCTTCGCTTTCTACTCTCTCTTATACAAATTCTCTCGATTCTCCTCACCGCCGCTGCACCACTATCTATACGTTGTACATGCTCATACCATCTTAAATAGTTTTCTTGTAGCTTATCTTTAATTGGTTCTACTCTTATTCTCGCAAATTTGATTCGGTGATGAAGAAGAAGATCAAAGAGAATGAGAGACAAAGGACAAGAAAATTAAAGGTTGAAGAAAGATTTTTTTAAAAAAATTATTACTCGACTTTTTCTGAAAAAAATTGGTCTTGAAATTACATTTGTAATAGCACCCTGCCAATATGCGGGCCCTGATTGCCATGGCGGCAATTTTCTTTAACCACACAGCCGGATAGTAAGGATTGGGACATAAATGGGTTGCATTGTGAAACATTAAGGACATAAAAGATAAATTTTATACTTTAATGACAGAAAAAAAATTTAAACTTAGGATAGTAATGTGAAAAAGTTGAAACTTCAACGGTATAAAGTATGGTTTAGCCCTTGTTATTTGCAGAACCTGCATTTTTTTGGCATGTGACTTCACTGGGTTTGCAACTTTTGCTCTTGAGTTGGTCTTCACTTTAATTTCTTTGCTATTATACTTGGTGAATAACAGGGCAGAGTATAACCCAGATCAGTACTTATGGGAAAGAGATTTTACCCTCGCTGGAAGATCATACAAAAGAGAGGACTTGGAGGCAAGTATGGACATTAATTATCCAAATTTAGCTTCTTTCAATTCCCTTGACTAGTTTACTTCCATGAACTCCTTCATGATGTTGCCTGAGCCAGCTCCAATATTTGCCAGCTTGAGAATGCAAGAGGTCACGCCCTGCGATGTAGTCATTATCTGCCTTCACCTTACCCTGAAGAAACTCCGCTTCCTTGTGTTATATACTGCCATGGGAACAGGTATGTACTATGAAATGGCTTTAGTACTGTCTGTTTTGCTCTCTCAAAGAGTTCTGGTTCGTTCGTGATGGTGCTAACTGCTTAGGATACAATAGAGGTTGTTACTCATTTTGCAACATAAACAGTGGATGCAGGGCTGATGCAAATGAGGCTGCTGTAATTCTTCTTCCATCGAATATAACTGTTTTCACTCTTGATTTTTCGGGGTCAGGCTTGTCTGATGGTGACTATGTCAGCCTTGGTTGGCACGAGGTATGTTTTGTCTGGATAATCTTATACTATGTGTAATAGGTTCTTATTGAGACTTGTAATATTTTTTGTCCTTGGCAGAGAGAGGACCTCAAGATTGTTGTTTCATATTTAAGAAGTAGCAAAAAAATATCACATATAGGTCTCTGGGGAAGATCAATGGGTGCAGTCACTAGGTACTTTATCTTCTCCCTTCTCCACTTAATTACCATGGCAACTTTTCATTTAATTCCTAAAGTGATTTTGCTCAAACTAAAAATAGGTGGCAAGAAGCATAAAACACCATATTTATATGTTAATTTTGAGATGGCCTTTTTTTTTTGTTCTTTCAAAAAGTATGAGATGATTTGATACAAGCATACTGAATAACGTAGTTACCCTAATGTTTTCCGTAATTTATGTAGCCTTCTATATGGAGCGGAAGACCCTTCAGTTGCTGGAATGGTGTTGGATAGTGCCTTTTCTGATTTATTTGCTCTAATGATGGAACTTGTGGATGTCTACAAAATCCGGCTTCCAAAATTCACTGTATAAATCTCTCTCCTCCTCTGACTATTTTCCCTTTCACTGTAGAAATGTATTGTACGATGTCCTGATTTTCATGATACGTCACACCATTAGAGTTCTCTGATTAGTTTGATATTGCTTTGCTGGCCTATCTGACCATGCTTTATGTCACTCCTCTAGTTCGAGTCTTACAACTGCGCTATTTCTAGTCTATATTATTCACGAGACTATTGCCAGTTATGAATATAATCGCTCATATCAGCTTATTGGGTTCACAGATTACTTCTACGATGCAGTTATTTATTTTAAAATACAAAATACAAAAGAAGAAGAAGATTGCAGTTTTCCTTTCTTCAATTTTTAATTTCAATCTTTGAGCATATACAGCTAATTAACTACATTAATGTTTTTGTAAATTTGGTGCTTTAGTTTTTGTCCTTCATGTTTACGAAATGAGAAAATTTTTTCTTCTATTCATCAGGTCAAGATGGCATTGCAGTATATGCGGTGGGTGATTCAGAAGAAGGCAAAGTTTGATATTATGGACCTGAACTGCTTGAAGGTATTACCATTTTGAACATCCATCAAGATTGAGTTCAATATACAACTTTGACTTGCGATGACCCCTTCAGTGTTATACAAAGAATTTAGCCTGCTTTTCATAGTTTATATGGATACGCTGGTTTAGAATTTCATTCATATTGCGTGAATTGTATGACAACCTTCATGTGATGAAGTCTATTTTCAGTTTGCCACTTGTAGTTCAAGAAGTGATGTCCGCCAGCCATTTCTTGGCATGCTTTATCCTAAAATCCTTATGCTTAACAATCTTTTAGGCAAACATGATTGCTTTGTTTGAGCCTTTTCCTGCATGATGCGTATTACGCAATTGTTTTATATGTGTCTATAGAAATATTCCAGTCTTATGTGATGCCA
This sequence comes from Euonymus europaeus, assembly GCA_963580455.1. NCBI lineage: Eukaryota > Viridiplantae > Streptophyta > Magnoliopsida > Celastrales > Celastraceae > Euonymus > Euonymus europaeus. The sequence continues at coordinate 4,925,021 of OY756957.1, read as the reverse complement.
CAGGTTGCACCAAAAACATTTATCCCTGCTTTATTTGTGCATGGAAGTGAGGACAAATTCATTCAACCCCACCACTCTGACCTCATCTTTGAGTCCTATGTGGTAATTTTCCATTTCATGATCTCATAATTTTTTTCAGTCTGAGTGCGGGCTCTTAAAAAATATTTAATATTGGTTCTGTTTATTGGCAGGGGGACAAAAACATAATAAAATTCGATGGCGATCACAACTCCTCCAGACCTCAGTTTTATTATGATTCAGTTTCCATTTTTTTCTACAAAGTCCTCTGCCCTCCTCATAATTCATCTACTAATTTGCACAAGATCGAGAAATATTACGATTTGGGGGATTTCAAGGTTGGTGCGGGGATGGACGAGGTGATTTCCATTTCATATATCTACAGAAAACATCTTAGTATTGCTTTTATAACAGTCTAATGCTGTACATGTATAAGGCATCATGCTTGCATACTTTTATTCCTTTGTATGTTGGTTTCTCTCCTTGATCTTTTTGTTTTTCCAATCCCTTCCCTTGCTACTTTTATTGCATTGTGGAGCTGTAGCTTTATTCCAAGAGGTATCGTAGTGGCACAAAGTTATAGCTCTGAGCTTGAGCTAGATGCCAACTGTTCAGTGTACACAGCAGGAAAAATGATTAAATATGCATTAATGGCAAGTTTTTGAATTTGTTTTCCTGTAAAATGGAGTTGGTGATTTTTGTTTGGTTGATTTATTTATGACAGCATAAGATACGACGTCATTTGCACCAAAGCTTATCTCTTCATATCTTGATTTAACTTTATAACTTTCGTATGATGATATATCTCCCTACCCTACTACAGATGCTTATAAGGGAATTGCAACTCTATGCTCAGTAATGTAAATAAGTATGCTGCCATTTTTGTAAGGTTTTTTTTATTTATTTATAATATTTAACACTCTTCCTTTCTTTTAGAGTCGGTTATATGAGATTATCACGGATCTTCGCACTGCACGTACTGATGCGGCAAGTTCATCTTCAGCTCCTCCTACCATTCCACTCACAAAACCTGTGGGTGAACTTCTTTCTGAAGTTGTCCCGGAAACTGGTGTAATCATATGAATTTTGTTTACGAGCTTTTTTTTTACTCGATCTGTTTCCCCCTTCAATTTGTATTTATAAATTTTACTATTCTTTTACTGATAATGCAGGATTCTGAGCTTAATGAAGAAAATGGGCCAAGCTGTGAAGATCAAACATGTTTACCGGTACTAATCTAGTAGTAATTATTGTCATAGAAGTGTGAAGTTGTTTGATCCATCATGGTGTTTCTTTAAAGTGTTTTAACAGGGAAGCACTTTGGAACTGTCTTTCTTTATATTTATATTCCGTTCTGAGAAATACGGTTCCTTGGGCTCATTCCTGGTCCTGGACCAGCGTATGAACATATTGCCTGGAGGTGAAAGTTATGGAGGAGATTGAAGGACAAAGGGATGATATTTCTGCACATTTTCTATTTAGTTTAGCTAAAACTTAGCACTTGTTTTAACTCTTGTCCAATGGTCCATGTAAAGCTAACTTTCCTGTATGGAGATTGCTTAGCTGCATCCTACATTCCTACATTAATATGGCTTGCATGACGGTTTCAATTTTGCAATTTCATTGTTTTACTAAACTTTTGACGGTTATATTCTTACAGGACAAACCAAATGGCCAGAATGAGGAAAGCTGTTCCTACACAAGTTCAAATAGGGAGAGTTGGGGAAGATGCTCTTCCTTGGGTGTTAGTGATGAAGAATCTTCTGCTGAATGTGCAGCTAATGCCAATAGTCATCAGGTCTTTCTCTTTCCTGCACGAAGAAATACATACCTTCCACTTAGGTTGATCAAATCTTTAGTATGCGCAGTATTGGAAGATCGGTTTACAAACACTGTGCACATTAAATGATACTCATTTTCATTATTAGACACTTGAATTTTATATATGTTTTTTCTTCGTTCTGGACAAGCCAGCTGCTAATCTTTATGATTGAAATTTAGACGGCGGCACTTGCAACACCACTTAGAAGCATGCAACAGGAATCAGCAAGCCCTCCCAAACAGGAAATGGGAAAGGAAAAGAAAAAGAAGAAAGTTCTGTCACTCTTAAAGAAGCCCAAGGGTGAGAAACTTGAAAAGATAGAGGCCCTTAGCAAGCGATTACGGCTTTGCATTCTTTGGCGAGTGAAACCTCGGAGACGACACTCATAACTGGTTATGTTCCATAAAAATTTAACCAAGTTGTGTAAATGATACGGCCGACGTGAAATGCTCCATCTACCACTCTTCCTCTAGTTATTCGGCATTGTTTCTATATTGATTGTGACACTGAGCATGTGCATTTGGCTCAGTTAGCCTATTAAGTTAATAGGCATGGCTTGATTAACAGATATTGCAACTACTTTAGTGTATGTACTGCAGTTTGTATCTGACTGTATTATGAGACTTGAAAGTACAAATGACAAGACATGACTGACATATGCTAGAAACTTGCCAGACCTTTCATTTTTCTTAGTACAAAAGTTCATAGATAGATAAGGGGGTCTTGGCACACAGCAAGAGATTCAAAGCAAGCTATCCACTCCTGTTAGTACTCTTCCCATGTCAGTTCAACACTAATGCTCTATAAAAGCTCAGGGAATCAAAGGTATCTCAAAGACTCAAACATCTAAAATTGAGTACAAGACCTGATGAAAAGTTGTTTCCTTTTAAGTACCTACATTGAAAAGGTAGAACAAAGTGTGCTTTACAAAATTACAGAAAACAGCCTGACACTTTCCCCAGGTAATATTCAAACTGAAAATCTTGATGAGGGATCAAAGTGCTACCTAATCATAAAAACAGAGTGGTTGCTGGTATGAGGAACTTAAGCTCGACTCTAGTATCTGGTGTGAAAGCACCATCTCTGGTTTAGCATATGCTGCACTCGTGCTCACTCTTTGTTTCTTCAATGACCTCTCACATTTGGGGCTTTCAGCCGGTGAACCAACATTGCAGCCTGATTCTGGAGGCAAGGGTTCATGGTGCAACGGGAAAGGATCATAAAGCGAAATAGTTTTCCTGGGGACACGTTCCTTTGCAGCCTTATCTTGGAGGGGAGACTCCAAAGCTGGGGCAGGGGTTGATGAGTCTGTCTTGTTGTCAGATTCCGGACAGATGTCACCTGATACTGGGGCTGAGGCCCCTGTGCCAGAAGCATCAGCAAGAACTCCACTGTGTTGTTGCTCTTCAATAATTTTTTTCAAGTACTTCCCTTGGGCTTCAATCCGCAATTGTAGTTGTCTCTGTACCTGTTGTAATGAAGCATGTAAATTGTGTATTTGGTGAGAGTTTGGCACATTGCAAACAATAATGACATAACACTTCTTTTTATTGATTAGTTTTTGGCAAGAATAAATAATTGGATAATTTCAAGTAAAACAAGGGTAATGCATGGAAACTGTCTTCAAACACAGGTTAGTTCAAAATATTGCAATAGCAGGAACACCCCCAAACTCTTTCTGCATATTTTGTCTACACTGAGATTTTTGTTAGACTAGTTGTCAAGTGTGCAGTATACTTGAAAGGGTGACCAACGGTGACTTATTAAACAGCGTGTAAATAAAAATGGAAAGGTAGTGAAAGCTCGTGTGACAAGTATCAATCATGAACATGAGACTAAAACGTAAAAGATAAATGGAAGATTGATTCGGAGGTTAACAGAGGTGCAGTGATCAAGATCTCTAAGCTTGACTAAACAATCACATGGATTATGACTCATGCTCCATATATTCCATGCATTTTTTCCCTGATAAGTAATCACAGTATAGCCGGGATGTACATTTAATGTGTGTGTACATTACATATATATAGAATTATTCCTTTTTTTCCTTTTAATTTGAGCATGATATTGATATACATATAGATTTTTCTTGCCCAACACGAGCAAAGAAGCTTTTATGAAGGGTTAATTAAATAAAGCCCGAACCCATGAAATTGTTGTTTCTTTATGCCACTCGCCAATGTATTTACTCAAAAGCCTTGAAGTTCTCACAGGCCATAGATTTTTCTTATTCTTGGCGTTTATTTCAGTTTTTATAATTTCTGAATATATTGTAGAAATAATGGTAATGGAAAATGCTCAAAATGGCAGAACAAAAACTTGCCTCCAATTGCTCATGAAGTCGCTTTTGAACCTCCATCTGCAACTTCAGTGCTTCAGTAATTTGCATCCCACTGCAAATGTAAACGTACTTTCACAAATCAATAAGACATTCCATAAATATAATTACTCAAGTGCCATTTCCTTCTGTAAGAACAGAGTGGTATTTAATATTTTTTGAAAGCAATTTTTTTATTAGAGAGCACCAATGGGGTGCAACCAGAAATTAAAAGGCAGATGAGCTAATGCTGTCAAAAAAAAAATACTACAAGAACCATGGAGATACAATTTTACAGTGCTTAGCCAATTGTCTAGAACGAGTCCAGAGAGTGAGAACTGTGTAGTGGTTTAAGAGCATATGATTCTTTCATCATAAACATTTGCAAGCATGCTTATACTGACATGGACTATCAGACAAGAAGCAATGAGAGAAAGTTGAAAACAAAAGGCATAAGTGGCAGCTCTACTTACGAGGAACCATCCAAACTAGAAAGCATGTCACCAGTTTCTTTCTTGTCGACTTGTTTCCCTAACATAACATTCAAAATTGCATCAGAAAACAAAATCTACATGGTAAATCTTCATATGTTCCCCAATCAAAATAATGAAGCAGTCAATACACTTGGTTCTGTATTAGTGTGATGCAGGACGGACCCCAGTAGTTCAGAGGCGGCGCACCGCATGACTATGGGTTGTCAGCCTCAGAGGCTTATTTGGTTGAATGGGTTGCCCCGTTCAAAGGATGTGAGGGGTTCGAATCCTCACATCAACAACCTGCCTGGGAGGAATCCCTTGAGATTTATGGGTTGGGGTGTACGGGCTGCAGCCCTGATGTAGGCGGGCCTAGGCCCATGCCAGTGCGCTGGCCTCTGAGGCTGACAGCCCATAGTCATGCGGTGCGCCGCCTCTAAACTACTGGGGGTCCGTCTTGCATCATAGTGTGTAAATAGTAAACGGAGATCAGATAACCTACCATCAGATGAAGAGTCAGGGAGATATTTCGCAAGTCGATATTTCTGGATACATCGAAGCAGCAGAGTCAGCAAAACATAAATGATAATGTTTTGTGCATGACATAATCAGCTTCAGCAATCATATATACCTGCAGATGGCTTTTGACATGGTATATTGTTAAACCTTGCATACCCATGACTCTAAGAACACCCTTGGGCGTGGCCCCTGGGGAAAGGAAAATAAAAATCTGATAAAAAATTATCACAGTTAAACATTCATGTCCCAGAAAAATCATTTGCCCCGAGGAGGAACCTAGAACTTCCATCAGTCCTTTGAACCCGGAAGTGTGCATCTTAGGAAGGAAGCCATATGACATATTAGAATCTCATATGATAACCATCGCACAGGAAAAACGCATCTTAATGCCTGAAAGATACTATGCCCCCAGTTTGTATGAAATAAAAGCCACATTGAATAACAAAAGAACATATTCTTAGTTTCTACAACTCCAGGAATTCATAAAATATGTGCAAGTTCTCTAATAATATCATGACAATTAATTGGAGTCTCCATCAACCATGTGAAACTTATGTACCTACATTTATATTTACATTGACTGACAAGATCTCAAAGGAATATCTACATTAAATATTTATTAGACGGGATTCTCAGTGATTTCAATTCATTTTAAGACTCTGAACCGCCGAGTATGAAATTTTTGGATATTTGTTCTAGCTTCATTTTTTCCCAATTGAGAAGCCAAAAAAAACACTGAGTTCAAGGACACCAAGGAGGGAAAACTATAGTTCTCAAGATCAACGTTTTAAAAGGCGCGCCTCAATGCGAGGCGGTTCCCTTTTTCAATGAGGTGCCTGCAGTTAGGCTGAAGTCACGGAAGGCGCAACTGAGGCGGGTTCGAGGCGTGAAAGGCGTGTATGAGATCGTGACTATCTCTCTCTTCCGGTAAGTCATTCGTCTCTCAAATTTCATCTCGGATTCTCTTCTATTCTCAAACTTTATCTCTCCTAAGAACTTCTTCCTCTCTCTCTCTTCCGGTAAGTTGTTCGTCTCTCAAATTTCATCTCTGATTCTCTTCTATTCTCAAACTTCATCTCTCCTGAGAACTTCTTCCTCTCTCTGTTCATGTCTCTCTGTTCTGGCCCTCTTTATTCTCTAATTCGCTAACTGGTATTGGGGGACAAATATGATATTTAATAGCAAATATGACATTTGGTTGGTTTATTGTGGTATATTATATGAAAACCTAGTTAAAATCTTTCACCTCAAAAGCTTATGCCTCAACGAGTCAAGGCTTACGCCTCGCCTTTCGACCTCGAAAACACCTTGCGCAGCGCTTTAGCGTTTTAAAACATTGCTCAAGATCAGCAGCAAAAGAGCGATTCTATTACATAAAAAAAACTGGCTTCTATACATGCCATTTCTGCTATAAAACCAAGTAGGACTTAAAAGCCACCATCCATCACCAATGATATCAAAAATAGTTTCTTCTCCCTGAAGGGCTCTTCTATTCATCACTTTCCATGCCATCCAAAAAATGATAAGAAGGAATGGATGATACAATGTTTTTCCACTGATTGGCTCTCATAAGCTCCATGGAAATAACTCTTCTTCAGCTGAATCAGTAACAACCCCTTTCATCCCCACAAGACTAGGGACAGTCACCGAATATTGTTAACCCATTTGCAGTGAAATAGTTATATGCCTTAGCCGTTTGTTCTAGCTTATTATGCTGCAAACCACGTTTACTTCTCAAGCTAAATCAATTAAAAAATATATGGATCACCTTCCACCAAAATCAATACAGAAGATTGATCAAGTAGAGGCAATTCCCTAAATCATTTCTCACCCGTTTAAGTTACATAAAAATATCTTCACAAGTAAACATAGGAACTCAAAAATAAGTTCAAGCCATATGAACACTTGCAGATTTACAGTTTACACAGCTTTAATGTTTACATACTCAAGTTTTCCAGCACTAACTGATACAAAAATACTTTTTTATCTCTTTGACATTCCCATTGGCAAACTATACACTAGGCTACTAGCACATTGACATTTTACTCTAATAATTCAAAGATAGTGGATATTTTGCTGTTATAACCAGGGATAACTTAAAGACAAGTTATCAAAGTCAACGTTTCATACTGTGAACAGTAAACCTGGTTAATATCATGTTTAAGACTCAGAGACTTGCAATACTAGCTTGGTTAATGTATGACTTCTTTGGTGTTATGCCAAATATATTTTGCAGTAATAACTCAAGGGAAACAACAACAGAAGTAAAAAGAAACAATCATCTATACAGAAGTTGAGAAGACTCACTATCGGGTCCACCAAGTTGTTCCACAGCATCAACAAACCGTTCATGAAGTTCATGTGTCCAATGCAGTCGTTGCTTTGATGCAAGACTAGGGCTGTTGAGAATGTTGCCTCCATTCATGGGTTCCATCTTTGCTAAAACGAGTCTAAATGCTCAACATGAACTAAAGAAAGTGGACTTTGTGCTAGGAACACTCTTTGGCTGATACAATGTCATTTGTCTAAGACCAAGAAGTCAAAGGATCTTCAAAAGCAACAAAGAATAAATTGCATTACACTTCATGGAGAACCATAAAAAAAATGTTAACAAATCTCGTGCACAAGGCTATCACAGTGACCGAGGTCAGTGATAGACATGATTTACGCAAACCTTACCCCCATATAATATTTGGAGAGGCTGTTTTTAGTACGGAGAACTATAGTATGCATTAAAAATGTAAAAACAAAAGAACAAACAGAAAACTTACCAGGAAAAAAAAGAAGAAACAACATTTCATGTGCTCATCCTAAAAAAATTGTTCTCGTCTATTAGGTTTTGAGGTGATGGGTGACGAGATTTTTGAGAGGTAACACAACACTTTGCAGCAGAATTGACAGCTCCTATTATTTTTTTCATCAATCAGCAGCTACACGTTTACCTAGTCAAGACTGATGTGTCCTTGTGCATATAAGTGGTGGGATCAATTCATGACCTCCGTATATATTGTATCTGACTACAAAGTGATGGAGCATACAGGAAACAGACATTAAAAGTCTTTAAAAGACAAGGGGCAGTTTAATTTAACCATAATCGTGTCAGTTCTCAATTTTACCTACAAGTTACTGTTCATGGCCGTTTAACATACCACAGTTTGCTGTCCTGCATAAGAACCCCCAAGAAGGAAGAGAGCAAAACCTGCGATAGCCACTATGTCACAACTTACAAGCCTTTCATATTTCTATGTTTTGAACCAGACTGTCTTGTCTTATACGACATTACAAGGGTAAATTATTGCACAAATAGACCGAGCATACAGAAAATAGTCAGGGAAGATCTATGACCGCCATTGGTGCCCTTAAATATTGTGACAAATAAGTTAAATTCCAGCCATCCTATAGCCTCCTTCGAATAGCATAAAATCATGAACTTGAGAAGAAAATCAAACTAATGTAGTAATGTGGATTAAAGAGGCCCAATAAGGAAGGATAGAGAAACCAACCGTAGCTGCTAATAATTGACAACAACCTCCAACCCCAAAACCAAACTGTGTATTTCGCCTTCTATGATTTATCAAATATACCGTAGTGTCAGGAAAAAAGCCCTACATTTCTTTATCAAGCGAATTCCATCGAGTATATACTGTACCAATTCCGGGATACAATTAGGGTTGCAGTCAATAAACTAATGCAATTTTCTTATGAGAGAAAAAGAAAGAGAAAAAAAAAACAGTGAAGAACACATCTTCATCTTCGGAGGAAAGGGTAACAACAGTCTAAGACGATCTTAAAGCTTTACAAAACAAGATGATCCAGAAAATAATCAACTCAAGAGTCAATTTTAACAGTCAAGCAGCTAAAAAGAAATGGACTTACCCAGATCTATTGCAATTGTTCAGTCGGGGCTCCCGTCTTGTGTCCAGTAGATTGATATGTTTGTTTTACAGCACTCAGTTTTTAAGAAAGATTACACAAGAGTTACAAGAGATAGTGAGAACACAAGGGGGGAAGCTGAAAGAGAGAAATTTAAGGACTGCAGATGGATTTCTGCTTTGTTATCGTATGGTGATGGGGATAGTATTAGTTGTTGTATCTATATTCTTGTGCTTTCCGGTTTCCTCTCTCTCTGAAAAAATGAATCTGCAGTCTGAAATCTGAGTTGTTTTTAGTTTGACGATTTTCTCAGTAACCAAACAGCTTTTGACTCAGAATTCATACGTGTCATCAATTATTTTATTTTTGTGATAATATTTAGTTTAAACGACCGGCCTTTTTCCCGGAATTTGTCTTGTTATGTAAATATTCTGTCCGTCCACTATCCGGCAGATCTCGTCTCTTTCTCTCTCTATCAAGTGTGATTCTCATTTTTGGCAGCTCTGCTTATTTTTTGGCATCTGATTACATTAATGATTATATTTATGTTGTATACTCATTTATGTAATAAAAAGTTGGGAAAAATAAAGATAACACCTTTCACTAAAAAATGTTGTTTTATAAAATCCGTCAAGTTTAAAAAATATTTCATAAAAGGTAAAAATTTATAAAAATTTATTTTATTAACATAAATATTTTCATGTTCTCATCTTCCCTATTTGACACTAAAATCAAACTTCCAAAAATTATTCCGGCCAACCAATGAAAGGGAATTGGGCTTTTAGATCTAGGCTACACTCTTGTCGTGGTGGCAGCGACGATTTCGATTATTGAACCATACACTTTTTTCATGAATGGCCACGATTTCAAGGTCTAATTTCAGTGGAATTAGCAACTAATAACGACGAATGATGACGGGGTTGGTTATGGTGCTCCGTCGCTTCTATTTGGTAGGTCGATGGCTTGAAGAAGGCACTCCATCATGCCCATGAATCTGCATTATATGTTATCTGTTTTTTTGTGTCTTTTTATTATATATATTTTCTTGTATCTATTTTATCGTATCTTTTTTAATACTGAAACATGAGAATTTCATTTGGTAATGTCGTCACAATGAATGTTCAAACACAAAACTTTTATTTAAACATATATAATATCATCATACTAAAAAAAATATCATCAAAACATATATAATATCAGCAAATTTGAAACATATATAATAATATGTGTAGATTTAAAAAATCAAAACGATTTTCACTAGTTTTACCTGATCGAGTTCCAAAGATGATACATCTCCATCGAGTTTGTTGATGGTCGTCGACATTGGTCATGTCGGCTGAATTGAGCTCTTTTCCAAACAGTGACAATGATTTCACGAAAATTTTCTGATGACTCATGTGATAATCAACAGTCGATGATTACTAGTCTATGGTCAAGCTGATCTAGAGCTTCACTTCAGTGGTTCGTTCTTTGCAAAAAAGAATCAGTTGTGGGCATTAAGAGAGAAGAAGGAAGATGAATAAAAAATACATTTTGATAAGTTTTATCCTTATTGAAATACAACTTTTAGTTATTGTCCTTATGAGTAGAAAAGCCCAAAAAAGTATTACGTGTGCATGCAAAAAGTAAGTGGAAAAAAACATAATACTAACAATGATCACAGCGTTTGGTACACAAAATATTTGTGAGAATTAATGAAAATGAATAATTTATACATGTTAGAATTATGTATCGAAAGTTTGCTCAGTTACAACTTACATGAACATGACACATTGAGTTTTTGGACACAAGTGAATGGAAGCCCATATACATTTGATGATAAAATGAGGATCGTATTTTGGATTGATGTAACATTGCTCTCTTATCTTAAAAGTTACGTAAGTGTTTCAACACCTCCCTTCACATGTTCAAACCCCATTTCACTCGTCACATTCCTTTATATGCTCAGAAGAGATGAGATGCCTCAATTTTTTACGAGGCTCTCGCTTGACCCTAAATACACTCCCCAAAAATCTTGCTCTTTTAAATTATTGACCTGACAATTTGTGCTTTTGAACATGAGTGTATGAGAACCAATTTTACCTTAAAAGTTATAGGTCATTAGCTAAGGGTGTCATTCACAAGTATATGCTATCACTCACATACTCTTTTTTTTTTTCTTTCGAACATGGACTTTGTATGTGTTTCAACGATACCTTTATGAAATGGAAATGGGCACAAATTATTTTTACAACTTAAGGCTAAATTTTTTTGTTTCCTAAATGTTAAACATTGCCTCATGCAAAGAAATAGACATCCACGAGATTACCATAAGGAATAGTCATTAGGCTCTATTTGTAGTCACTATTACAATTATAATGAACAACCATGTTACCGAATAACTGCAGTATAATAATAAATCATTCTCGGAATGGGGTGGGATCCTAGAACTCGTCCTACCCCGACTCTATCATGAGAGTCAATGCATAGAATGTAAGATGCGAATTATGCAGCCCAACATGAGAGAAGTTTTCACGTTGTCCATCAAAAGACGGCTCAACAACGCTCAAGATCAAGGATGTGTCACTCACGGAAATAATAAACCATTCTCATTCAGGCAATTGGCCTACTGTGGACTACGTAAAGTCAAATAGCCACGTGGAAGCATATATAGTGTACACCTGGAGGTTAGACGTGACGCATGACGTATGGGTGAGTTACGTGACTCCATCCCGCCTTGGGTGATCACCACGATCTACTCAACGGCTCTTCAAAATTCAAGTGGAGACTTTTGAAATTCGAATAACGGATTTAGTACGTGATGTGGGGAGAAGATGGGGGAAGTTGTTATTTTCTTTTATTATAAATAACACGCTTGTAACCCTGATAAAGGAGAGAATAAGAAGATTTTACTTGGCCCGTGGACGTAGGCACTCTTGCCGAACCACGTTAATTCTCCGTGTCTTTTACTTTTCAGTACCTTAAATACTTCAGCCGTCATCAACTCAGGAACCCTAACATCGGTGCGGTTTTTTGCATCGACAATTGGCGCCGTCTGTGGGAAACGTTCATTTGATTTCCTGGGTTGTTGCTATGTCTGAGGTTCATGGAGAGGGACTCCGCACGGAGGATGCGTGGCTACCCCCAGAGGTGGAAGCTGCTGATGATCAAGACGTCAACAAGGTCTCCCAAGAAGAGGAGATCGAAGCGGTGCTGTGCCAGAAAGAGGAAGAGCTGCGGAGTCTGAGAGAGCAGTTGCAGGCACTGAAGAACAAAGGGAAGCGCTTAGCCAGCGTCATTCATCGCCAGGAGGAGAGTCGACCACTCCAAGAGGAGACCAAGAGTACTGCAAGGTCACATCAGCGGAGAAGTCTTTCACCGAAGAGAAGACGAGGGCGCTCCTTGACCTCAAGGAGGCAGGATTGCTTCTCCTCCCCTAGAGGGAGGAGACGCTCACCAACTCCAATGAAGCCTAAACATAGGTCTCCCTCCGGGGGCATCAATGAGAGGCGACCCCGAAGGGAGAGTACCAGGAGGGCTGAAGATGTCATGTGGAGCACCCAGAAGAAGGCAGAGCAAACACTCAGCAGGATGACTACTACCCCCTTCGTGAAATCACTCAGAAGGGAAGATCCCCCAGATAAGTTTATTCCTCCCACATTTGAACTATATGATGGGAAAACTGACCCCGTATCTCATGTTGCTGCCTACGCTCACAAAATGGTCCTGTGGGCAGGCCGGGACTATCTCATGTGCAAGATGTTTCCTTCTAGTCTTGACAGGACTGCAATGAAATGGTTTCACCTGCTTCCGGAGAATTCAATCTCTTCTTGGAGGGAACTTGCACGAGCATTTGTGTCAAGGTTCATAGCAAACGGCAGGGAGCCAGCCACCTTGGACACGTTGTTTGCACTGAAGCTGAGAAAAGGAGAGTCACTGAGGGAGTATGCTTCAAGATATTCAGACACGTATGCTGACATAGAAGACTGCAAAGAAAAGACAGCAGTCGCCACTTTCAGATTGAGATTGCCGCGAGATCACAGGCTGAGGGAAAGCTTAACCCTCAAGCCACCGATGAGAATGAATGATCTACAAGAAAGGATCATGAAATATGTTAAACTGGAAGAGGATCAAAAGAGAGCTGATAAATCAGGTATTGACAAAGAGTTTTCAATGGGATTGAAGTCCAGTCATGAAGCCATTTATACCAACTTCAATGAACCGATCGCCAAGATCTTTCAAAAAGTCAAGGATGACCACTACTTCAAGTGGCCCGCAAAAATTGTGAGCGATCCAGCAAAGAAAGACCATACTCGATTTTGTGCCTACCATGATGATAAAGGACATCATACGACAGAATGTCATGAATTAAAGTGGCACCTGGTGGAGCAAGGGTATTTGGACGATTACATCAAAATCAAGGAGCAAGATGAAACTCCAAAGAAAGAAGAACCTTCTTCTAGGCCTGATCGATTGAAGAGATAATTTTTTATCTTTATTTTTTTCAATAAATCTGTCACATAGTACTTCAACGATTTTCTCATTTCAATAAAATAATTTATTTATTTTCATTATTGAAGTACAATTGTTGATGACTAAAGGGAAAAAGAGTGCATTATCCCAAAGCTGAGGCGTATGGATGCATATACCAAGACAGCACCCGCTAAGATAAAAGTTCCCAAGAATTGTCGATGATACATACAAGAGATTGGTCGTTGACAAATAAGTCGGCCGAAGAGGCTATCTACTCAAAGAAAAGCCGAAGAGGCAATGATATTCAAAGAAGCCAAAGAGGCTAAATGCAAAGAAAAAGCCGAAGAGGCTATAAGATTCAAAGAAGCCAAACAGGCTAAATGCAAAGAAAAAGTCAAAAAGGCTATAAGATTCAAAGAAGCCAAAGAGGCTAAATACAAATAAAAAGCCAAAGAGGCTATAAGATTCAAAGAAGCCAAATGCAAAAAAAAAAAAAAAAAAAAACGAATAGGCTATGAGATTCAAAGAAGCCAAAGAGCCTAAGTGCAAAAAAAAAATGCCGAAGAGGCAATTAAAGGAAAACGCCAAAGAGGCAAAAAAAAATAAAAAAAATAAAAAAATAAAGCCTCCCCCAGCAGCTGGGCGGGAGGCACTGGGCAAGGGCAGTTTGCCCTCCCGCCCAGCAGCTGGGCAGGAGCTGCCCCGCCAGTCCTGGCGGGGGCGATGGATTTTTTAAAAAAATAATAAAAATAAAATAAAAAGGGAGGGGTAAAAAGGTACCTGAATCCTTTGAAAAGAAACTACAATTTGCCAACAAAAGAGGATAAGGGAGTATTCGCCTCTAGCTCAATGAGGAGTCAAAAGCTAGGAAGAAGATGTCGATTAATTAGCCTAAATTATCTTTTTTCTAAAGAAAAGAAAAAAGATAAAAAGGCTGGGACAATTGTGGACTACGTAAAGTCAAATAGCCACATGGAAGCAGATACAGTGTACACCTGGAGGTTAGACGTGACGCATGACGTATGAGTGAGTTACGTGATTACATCCCGCCTTGGGTGATCACCACGATCTACTCAACGGCTCTTCAAAATTCAAGTGGAGACCTTTGAAATTCGAATAACGGATTTAATACGTGATGTGGGGAGAAGATGAGGAAAGTTGTTATTTTCTTTTATTATAAATAACACGCTTGTAACCCTGATAAAGGAGAGAATAAGAAAATTTTACTTGGTCCGTGGACGTAGGCACTCTTGCCAAATCACGTTAATTCTCCGTATATTTTACTTTTCAGTACCTTAAATACTTCAGCCGTCATCAACTCAGGAACGTGCAGTTTTTTGCATCGACACCTGCCGAAGATGCTATCGTTGGATTTGGATACCAAACCGGCCTCAAATGACTTTGCTCCAATTGTCTCATCCCTGATTTGCTTTTCCACCCACTTTCTCATATGTTAGTCCGTCGTACACTTGGCCGTCTGCTAGAAGTTTTTTGCTCTTTCGACTCGAAACTTGTCCCTATCCCTTTCTCTCTACCGCGTGAAACATGCCATACATTGAGAAAAGCTCAACAGTCGTATGAAAGCACCCTAATTCAGAAACAAGAACGAAAAGGATCGCATTCGCCTGCACCTCGAGGTAAATGCCTGCCCCAGAAAGCTCAGATTAGCTTTTAATGGTGAAATAGAGTAGCTTCATCCTTTTGGGCCGACGGCGGTAATTGGGTTGGGTTTAATGGCCGTTCAATTTGGGTCTAGTTGTAACTTTCTAGCGGACTCCTAAAAGACAAGGTTTGTGCCCTCGGCGTTTGAAAATTGTTTTCGATTCTTTCCCCGCAACCTCTCTTCCTCCCAGCGCAGAGATGACAGAAGAATCAATGGAGATTGTGCAGTTTGAGCAAGAGCACGTAGACGATGCTAACTTTTCGATTCCTCGGGGTGGTCCTCTCTATATGCCGAACATGGTAGGCCCTCTCACCAGGGTTACGGACTTCGAGGCCTCTGCTGCCCGCCAACTTCAGGTTATCATCAATTGTTATTGTTTGTTTGTTTTTATTTGTTTCACAAATTTAATCAATCCAATGCTGGTCTCTTTCAGGATTTAGAGTACGAGTTGTTGCCAGATTCTTTCTGTGACGATGATATATCGTACGTACCCTCTCATTGTTGCTTTTGATTTGGAATTTCATTGACGTGAGCTTTTGTTTCGAAGAATAATCTCCGTTGCTTATATTGTGCAGTGTTGATGACCTTAAAGTTTTCACAGAGGATGAGTTGGTCGATATGGCTTTGAAGGAAACTTCTAAAGTATGGTGCTTTATTTCCTACTCCATTTATTTTAACTAGTTTCCTTATTATCTAATTATTTGTTTTCGCTGTTTTCGTGGATGATTTAGGATGCTGAGAATACGGAGAAATCATTGCAACTTTGGGAAGGGAACTCTGTCGCAGGGTAATTGATATAAGCATCCTGTTTGCTACAAAATATCTGGAATGAACCAAATTGAGACCTTTGAATTTCTGTGTTTATATTCTATTGAATATGAGTGTTCCACTTGTGGACAGCAGATTTTTGTGACATTGATTTCAATGAATCCCTTTTTTTTCTTTTTTCTTTTTTCTTTTTCTATGAATCCCTTATTTTCCTATGTAATGTGAATATTAAGCATTTGGTATCCGTTACATGCTCCTGTGTTTGTCTTCTGCATCATTTTTAAGTGATATAAAATATCTCAGTTCTCACTTTTGTATCTTGAAAGAATTTACTCATCTCTTTGAATTGTATGCAGAAAAAATGGTACATCTGCTGATAAAGATGCATATTCTGATTGCTCTCAAATAGGAGGGAATACTTCTGCTTCGTTAGAATCCACAAATGGATGTCAGTCTGATGCCATTGTCAATGTAGCTGCAGATAATACCAAACAGAGAAGAAAGAAAAGAAGAGTGAATAAGTCTGCTCTTGAGGTGTCTTATCTCTCATATGATGGTTCTATCCTTTGTTTCAGTGTTTGTTGCTATATAATTTCTTTTAGTTTTCTATAATTAAATAGGCAGTGGAATTTTTCAACATCAAACTATACATTCAAAGTTTAATAAAGACATTGTGATCATGTTCTTCATACGCTTTGCCAACCAAATTAATAGAGATATGATGTCTTTCTGTACTTGCTGAAGTATATTGTATACAATTTATGTGAATGTTGTTTTAAGTTTAAAAAATGGAGTTTCATATTGTTATAGTCATTTATGTCTCTTATCTTAATGCTTGTATGTTAATTATTTGTTCTGAAGGTTGGACTCTTGTTGGTTGAGCTTATACTTTAGCAATATACTTGTAAGTTTCTTTTATTCTTTTGAGACCATGTCCATGAAACTTCTCCAAGTTAGGGCAGCATTAGACTTATGTCAACTGTCAACCATTTACCATATTAGAGTAGTACAACACCTAACCTTCAGGCCCCAATAATTTGTGCTTATATGTAAGTTTTCTCTTATACTGCGGTGAGTAAGTCGTTACTCTCAGTATACTTTGTAAATAATATCTTCTACTGTCCTTGTTTGCATCAAAAAAAATTCTATTTTTTGTCCAATTACAGTTTTTTTTTTATCCTATATTTATTGATTTGATTTCTGCTGCTTCAGGATAGTTATATTGGAAAGGTGGAGCAACTTGCAAAGATTAAACAAAAGCAAGATGAAGACAAAGCAGCAGCTAGGCTTCATTGTTTCAGGTTTGTGGTATGACATATGTGTCAGACTCATTAACGGTACATTCTTTGTGTTCTTATTATTATGGACATTCATTTTGGTGCAGCCCTAACTGCAAGGTCAATGAATCTGCCGTTCCATCATCAGAGAGAATTAAAAGGATGCAATCACTCAGGTCCATAAACTCTGAAAGAAAGGTGCCTTATAACCTACCATAAATCTAGTTTGCATCTATTGTTCTTGGAATTTATGTTCATGGAATTGTTGTATCCTCCTTTTACATGTTTGAACAAATACATATTATTGGCACAATCTAATTTATTTGCTATTTACCTCTACTGGAAATTTATTTCAGTAGGTTTGACCACCCATAGTTAGCAACAATGTTCATGAAGGCATGGCTTTATCCATATGTTCAGGGGTGATCATCACAATTTGTATTTGAAAAATTAGGAAACCTCTTTATGTATGATCTTAGGATCTTATTGAGATGAAAATGCAATTGCCAAATTTATATTATTCTGATTATTAGTTTGCTGAAATTGTCAAGCGAATTTCTTCAAATTCCGTTTATCCTTGTGGGCGTAGTGAGGTTTCATATAAAATTAGCTGCATGCAGAGATCGTTGTGTGGAAGTACATTTGCTTCCAGTTTGATCTGAAAAAAGAAAACACGATTCTAAAATCTTCAGTCCATTAAAGCTTCAATTATTGAAGCTTGCATTGACAACTTTCCAGTTAAGCTATTATATTCATTAGCCTAGACATGATCACGTAAATATGTATTGATCATCTACCTTTGATTTGTTTGTTGATGATTTACTGCTTATTATTTCATTCTGCTTTTCTTTGATGTGTTGTAGATGAAGCCATCAAATATTCAGGAGCATATACCTGTGTTATATCCGGAAGTTGTGCTTTGCATTGAAGTTTATCATGCTGTACGAAGGGCAAAGGTATATATTTTTTTTCTACCTTTTTGACAAGTCATATTTCTTATTGTTATTAACGTGAAGGGGACTCGAACTTTGCTTTGGTTCAACTCTTAAGGAGTAGGCTACCACTAGGCCAAGTGTTCAGCATAGGGATATAATTTTCTACTATGGTGTTTTGCTGAATTGTAAATTCTGTTGCAATCTCATAATACTGTAATAGAGATCACATAATGTTTTTGGGCATTCAGGATGTCTGGTTTTTGCCTTTTGGTTTGTTAGTGGTTTTTGTTTCATTATGTTTTGCCCTTACTAATCTGCCAGCCATATCTTTTGTGAAATTGACTGCAGACCCAAGAGTTTTTGGTCTTAGGGCGACAAACCTTGACTGAACTAAGGGATAAGATTTATTGTTTGACAGACACTGTGATGCAAAAGGCAGGGCAGCCTGATCCTTCCGGATATTTCCTCATAGAAGTGAGAAACTCTGTTTGCTAGTTTCTTTTCACCCCAAATATTGCTGTCTGCTACATTTTAATCGTATGGTTCATCTTGTAGGATGTATTCTACAATGATTTAAGAGATCCCTCAGCCATAGATTACAGTGAACCTATACTTGATTGGCTAAGGAACTCGAGGCATGAAGCTCTTAGAAAATGGGACTGCATTATAAGTGGTGATTTACAAAAGAAGCAAAAAGCAGTTGTAGGTGAGGTAAAATCGTCAGGTTTGCCTCATTTCAAGGCCTTTTCAATGCAGAAGACACAGTTTTACAACTTGAGGTTTCGACTTGGCGCTGGATATCTATACTGTCATCAGGTGCAGTACTCTATTGCATTGTTTACGAATTCTTAGGGCATCAATATCAATACGGGCATCACTTTTCTGCATCCTCTCTTATTGTGATATTTCTGATGCAGGGAGACTGTAAGCATACTATAATAATCAGGGACATGAGGCTGATTCATCCCGAGGATATTCAGAACCGGGCAGCTTATCCAATTACCATCTTTCAGATGAAGTTACGCGCCCAAAAATGCTACGTTTGCAATATCTATAGGGCTACTAAGGTTACTGCAGACGATAAGTGGGCAGGGGCGAACCCTTGCTATTTCTGCGATAATTGCTATTTCCTTCTTCACCACAACAAAGATGGCAGCCTTTTGTACAGTGACTTCCTAGTGTATGAATATCTGCATGATTAATTGCTTGGGGGATGTATATATTGACAGTTAATTATAATTCATCTCTAAATTTGAATTAAGGCAAATCCGACTGAATTGCTTTGTGATTTTACAAACTTAATACTTTCGCAACCATTACAAATTCCAGGGAAGAGCTAATTGATAGTAGAAAGAGCCACAGTAACAGCAGTCCTTCTCCTCTGTGTTTCAGCTAGTATGAATATACAATCAGATCCTATAGCCATGTAAGTGCTTTGCCCATCTTCTAGCCATATGAGGGTGATGGTAATCCCAGGTTTCGACACTGCTGTTTCTCCCACCAATAACGTTAACATCCCTTGCTGAAACAGCTTCTTCTTCTTCTTCTTCTTCTGAACTGGCACCCTTTACTTCTCTCTTGTTGCCTATGCATACCACAGTTTCCCCTGTTGTAATGAAATCATCACCACCCTCAACATAACTATATTCTACATGAACCTGCCCATGCTCGCCCATGTCCAAGTAAATCCTTCTTTCTTCATCTCCTTTTAGCTCTCCGAGTCGTATGATCCTTTGTTCTTCAACAATTCTCAACTGCAAATCTCTGATAACACCTCCTAAAATTCTTGCTAAGAAGTCTTCGAATTCATGCATTACAAACCCATTTGAAGTGCCAAAGCCAAATCCGACGTGAAACCTATGGATGGGGATGGGCAGTTGCATGCTGATGCCATGGTATGATCTTGTTGGACTGTCAGACAGATGCAAGACACAGGACCGAGGATTCTTGTGGGCACGATGTTCAAGTATCTTTATCCCTTTCTTCAATCCTTCATCTGGATCTGCTTGCCCCATGTAGAAAAGACGGTCAATGACTTGTAAGGCTGCTCGCTTCCCGCAGGATGTCATTCGCCGAAGGGGGAAGACACGAGCTGCAGCAGACGAGTAAGTCACGATAGCTAAACGATCAATGGGCCGCAGGGAGAAAACCACCAATGCCATTGACTGCTTGAGAAGTCTCAGGTGTGGACCATTGGTGCTTGCAACAAGAACCAAATCTGTGGCTGGCTGATGTGCTAGTTTTACTGAGAGAGATGCAGCTCTCCTACTCGATGCAGAATGCAGGAAAGGCGTCTGATGATGTTTTTGGTGATGATGGTGTGAGTTGCTCCCATTCACTTGCAAAGATGAATGTAGGCAATTAGGATGATGAAAGCCATATGGCTGTGCCAATGTTGGAGCCATAGGTGTTAGGAAGAGATCAAGGCGGGAATGACTAGCAGTAGCAGTGTGATCAGTCTCAATGGGGTCATCATCATCATATCGAGCAGAGCGCAGGAGAGATCGCCTGTTGACCCGAAAAGTGGCAATGGAGTCATCAAGGATTTGAAAAATTGGGTCAGACTGATTGCAAGGGAAGGAGCAAGGAGGGTTTAGGTTTCGGGGAAGCTGTGTCCAATGGGAGCGACAAATAGGACAGGTGATGCTTCCATGGCGGACATTGGAGGAGATGCATTCAAAATGAAACGCATGAGAGCACTGGGCAGTGAATATAGCCTCCCCTGGCCCGCTGCCTGAGTTGTAACGCAGAGGATCCAGACATATTGCACAAAGGTTCTGCCACAACACACAAACAAACATCAAGGAATAGCACTCTTGCAATAACATTTTATAGCACTTTCCTTCTGTTATATCCACTTGAAAACATGAATAAGTGTTTCTAGTTTTCGCCACCACTATGTGGCTTTTGAGGCTTGATTCAACAAGGAAATGGTTCCTTGAATTCACAGAATTCTCAAAGAAATGCAGTAGAAATAACAATTGTGGAAGCACAGCAGACACTCAAAGAGAGAGCAATCAAACTACATTGGATTCCAAAAGCAAAAAATACTCACAGCTCTATACAAATTAACGCGATCTTTTAGTGGCATTGCAAATATTTGCTTGACAGGAGGAAACAATAAGAAAGCTACCTTAGAATTGGCCTTGCTGTTGTTGTTGGTGCTGGAAGGAGTGGAGACTATTTCAGCATCTTCTCCAGCAACTGTTTCTTCTTCTTCTTCTTCTTCTTCTGACACATTTCTTGACCGTGGGGGAGACACTGACGAAGAACCCAAGATCTGTTTATGACACAAAGCAAACAGCCGTTATCCCCTCTCTCTATCATAAATAATAAATTTCCAGCAGCAGTTGGGAATGACAGAACCATTTCCCTTTCTGTACACAAGGGGCCGGGGGCAGAGAAGAAATGCAAGGAAGAGACTTTCTAGTATATTTTTCTTAAGCTGGTGAGTGATTGATTGATTGATTGGGAAATGAACAGGTCTGAGCATCTGGGCAATCACTCACTTGGGAATTTCAAGGAGAAGCAGAAAAAGAAGAACAAAACAAAGAAGTGTGAGCTTTGCAGTAAAATTGAAATGGGTAATTGGATAAAGGAACAATCTTTCAAATCGTCAATCTCTGTATATCTAAAATCACAGCTGAACCAGAAGAAAACAGAGAGGAAGGACACTTACGGTGGGATCAGTAGCTCCTGGGTCCACGAGAGGAGGAGGTCTTCTCATGGAAAAAGAGCCACATGCTGCCACTACCATCTTCCATGCTGCTCTTTTCAACTTTGAAGATCCTACTCCTACCCCCATTCTTCTCCTTCTTCTTCTTCTTCTAATTCTGTCCAGCTAATGAAGCATTTATCAGAAGTTGGAGAGAGAGAAAGGAAGGCAGACAAAGCCTGCCCGATTCTGCAATACCTTCAGCTATTGCTGTAACTTTTTCGCTTTTCTTCTTTCATACTTCGGTTCGAACCCACATTTATACGAGTGCTTGGGGTCCGCTGTAGTCGACTCTCGTGGCCATTAAAAAATATTATTTTATTTTTAAAAAATTATAAATATATTTTAATGGAAATTATGATTCATTTACCTTTATTTGGTATAAAAATTAAAATAAAATCTTTTAATGGCCCGAAAATCATTTACAGCTGGGAAAAAATTACAGCAGATAGATTCACGCATCTCCATTCATACACAGCATTTCTTCTAGATTTCGCCTGTCGCCATATATTTTTATTTGAGTTTGTTCCTGCATAATATTATTGGATCGATTGAGTGACTCAAAAGTAGAGTGTTCGCGGTTGATTTCGAACATATTTTTTGTCAAATTATTTAAGCGATTTTCGTCGGATTTTAGCCGGTTTTGAACAGCCATGCTAAAAAATCACAAGATTGCAATAAACATAATTGACAAATACACGATGTCTATCAATTCATGAAATTAAATGATCGAAAGAGGGTGAATTCTAACCTTGCTAGTTGCTTCAATTAAGAAGAATTAAAAAGACACTGAGAGGAATGTCTAAACTTAAATTTAATTGAATGAAATAAAAATAGAAAGAAACGACAGATGACAGATTATACTAATGAAAAATAAGCATCTTAGCATAAGAAAACAGTAAATAAAAACAAATAAATTGCTGAGAAAGCAAACTTACATCGAACTACATGAATAAAAAAGAAGCAAAATAAGACTATGGTTACCTATAAATCTATCTTAAGCCTTACGAGGATAAATCGAAAAGTATAATTCATGTGTTTGATTCTGCACCCCTTTTTATTTTTAGTTTGTTCAATCCCTTCTTACAGCATTTGCTTCTTCCATCCCACAAACTTCTTGTAACTGTTTCGTAAATTTCTTCATATTATTTTATGCAAATTAGGCTATGCCTATTAAGCTTTTCTTTATTTAACACATGATAGGCTTTGAATTGGAAATCAACCTTGCTTGATCCATTGCATTTCAACTAAGCTTTTAAGGTCCAATAAAATTTAAGGTGAAAACAAAGGTGTTCACTTTTCTTAGTGTTTTTTTTTTTTTAACCATGGTCTATTTTTTTTTTTGGAGTATTTGCTAACCTTTATCTTTTCATTCTCATTTTATATCTTGCATTCTTTCTTCTTCCCTTTGACTGGAATTTCCTAGTCCTTCACCATGTTCTACTCCTGTTAATCATTGGAGATCCACTTTTTCACTAAAAAAGTGGTGAAACAAGATCTGTTAGGGAAAACAATTAAGGTGGGGTTCACATGGTTGGAATATAATCAAGAAGAACAACAGTGACCTTAGTTGGAGGGCAATACCCAAAAACAAATGCCCATATCTAACAAAACAAACCACTATAAATGTATTAGGTGAATAGTTGGTAGGGCAAAGAGAAGCAAACAAGGGACAGACAACCTTTATTCCTAAGGCTACCTCTCTCCACCGGATGGATTTGTGGTCTCTAGGGGCTATTTTCATTTCACAAACTATTCCTTTTGCAATTTTCATTTCAACCCAAAAGTTATATTATTTAAAAAAGCAAAAAAAATTATAAAAAAAGAAAGTGTGTGTTTTTGTCATTTATGGGTGGAATAAAAAGGCAAAAGCTAGTAACGGATTAAAAAAAGGAGCGTTAAATTTGAATTTGAAGCTTTGGCCAATCATAATTTAATTTGTACTTGATGGGCTTTATTGTGGGCCTTCATTTTTGCCTTTATCTTTTTGGCTACAATGAGGTTAGCCGTTGCAGTCCACTTGGCAGGTGGACTGTCTTTTAAATTCCACTCGGCTTCCTAAACCAAGTTTCAAAAGAAATGTAGTCTTTGTCTTTGACATGTGTAACTATCTATTTCTTCTATAGTAATCTGCTGGTCTTACAGACCTTTCAAGAAAGAGAAAAAAAAGTATTGGACAAGAGGAAGGGGTGGGGGGGAAGTATTTCTGTATTTGAGAGAGCATGTCTTTTCCAATCCAGTTTGATAGCATAAGCATGGGTACTAGGGGCGTCTCTGGGGAGGGACGAGATGGGCCGTCACCCAATACTTCTAATTGATAGCAGTTCAAACTCATTTAGGTTTTATTGAGAAAAATTAGTCTATTAATTCTACGTCAATTTAAGGTTAAAAGCAAAAAAATTAACTCATTTAAGTTCTTTTTAAGGAGGAATCCCTTTTTTATACTTTGTCTCGTGCCTCTCAAAACTCAGATACGCTAATAATGATAGATACTTTTAATGTTGAATGAATGACAATGTGACGCTAATTCTGGCAATTCAAGTAAATATA
This sequence comes from Euonymus europaeus, assembly GCA_963580455.1. Lineage (NCBI taxonomy): Eukaryota > Viridiplantae > Streptophyta > Magnoliopsida > Celastrales > Celastraceae > Euonymus > Euonymus europaeus. The sequence continues at coordinate 4,900,639 of OY756957.1, read as the reverse complement.
AAAATGAATAAATCAAAAGTATTATAAATAATACACATATAAATTAACAGTAATAACATATACGGGTATGAGATATGGGGTGGCTTACATTTTGATAAATTTATTGTTTTTCTCATAAAAATACTCATTCTCGACCCGTTAACTAACAAACGTATCTATCTGATTCGGACCCACTAGATACAGATATTTATGAAGCATGTCATTTCCAATCCATTCCAGTTTGACAGCATAAGCATGGATACTTTGAATCCAAGATGGATGGCAATGTGCCCAAAACAACCCCGGCTTTGAATTCCAGTTGACTGTTGTTGATTAGTCTTCGAACATGAAGAAAATAACACCACTAATGACAACTTGTTCTGAGCCAGAAGATGGCATTAGCTTGGGACAAATGACTCTGATTTTTTATTTTTTTTCTATTTTTTTTTATGAATAATGAGTATGATTGAATGAATGTGGTAAGGAGTCCTAATCAGTTCCTTGTTTTTTCCCCCTAATTAAAATTATGTTCTCATCACCTACTAATCATTATGTGTTTGGGTAGTTAAGGTAGAAAACAACTTTCTTGTTTGAAAGAGTTTAGCTGGTGCATCGGATAATGTTAAAACTTGAAAGAAGAAGAATAATCTCCTTTTGGAGACCGACACTAAAATGGTCCTCTCCTGGCATGAAAAGAATGGAAAGAGGAAAGGATGATTGTGTCCTCAATACCTTTAATAACCCCCTAATTACTTTTTTTGGGGGTGATTGCATGCTTAAGTTGTTACGTTTGACCAAGTCAAGTTCAGAGTGAACAGGGAATTAATCTAAGTTAACTTGATAACTTCTAATTAGCTAAATCAATAATTTGATCAAGATTCCTGAGTGAGCCTCTGGTTTGTTCTAGTACTTTCTAGGAAGTACAAAGGAAATCCCACACGTTTAGCTCAATGGTTAAAGTGTGTGGTGGGATAACCACACATCCGAGTTCGAGGTAGAACATTCGAAAAATCTCAAGCCTTGGGTGATCATAATGGCCTGTTGGGCTGGCATGGAGATTAAAAGAAGCGGGACTCTCTTGGTGGTGGTAGACTGGGCCGGACCTAATATGAACACTCATTCTCAAGGTATAAAAAAAAAAGAGTACAAAGATTGTGACCACTGACCAGATTTCATCAAGCAAGCCCATACAAGAGACCAAAAGAAAAGCCCATGTATCAGAATTCAAAAGAGAACCCATATTACAATACAATTCACAAGATAATGCCAAAATTGGATTGGCATGTAACAGCCTGGAACAACTGTAATCAACTACTCATATTCATAAGAGATGCAGATGACCTAAATGATAGTTGTAAAACAAATATTTAATAGGAAACGGGCCAACGGTCATTTTTTTCTTGCCATTCCTCAACTACCCAGATATGATTATGTGAACTGTCTATCCGCATATACACATGAGTGCTGTTACGGACAAATTCAGACACAGTCACTAAGGAGCTGCGCCAATTCACGTGTATCAAATAAGACGGATCCCAACTCAAAAAGGACTTGTCCCACCTAGGATAAGGCCTAGTTGAATTTATGGAATAAACTCCGCCTCCCAGAGGGCTCGAACCCTTGACCTTCTGATTTTCGGGGAGAGTCACTAGCACTGGACCATTTGGCACTAACAAGTGCCAGAAAATCAAGTGCTCGGGGCCTGCATGAAAACTGAAAAACTAGGACAAAGAACATGCACCATTTTACAGCTATGCCAGTAAGCCTAGATACTTAGACAAAAAATAACATTAATCAAGTGTTAAGCTGATTCTACTTGGCCAACAAATACGGAAAAACTAGAAGAAAAAAAAAACACCTTTTATACAAAAAGAATTAAGCTCAACAGCCCCTTTCCAAATCGTAGCCAAGAACCTACACAGCCTTGCAGACTGGTGTAAATGGGCGAACCAAATCACAACTAAACCAACTTTGACTACGAGACATCATGCCACAAGGCTGTCCTATGGATTGATATTGCATTCTCGTATGAAAGCCTGATCATAGTCTACATATTTTGTCCAGTAACTTCGGTACTTGGGTATGCCTATCTCAAGCCATGGTTTCATGTTGCCATTGTAGTGTACCACAGCTCCCCGTTCTATCTCTCGCTGGCTCACACTCGGGTTGTAGCCAAGCCCAAGGACATGCCAATTTCGATTAACGGGATAAGTACGCTTCCAGAAAGTTATGAGACCTGGAGGCAGGGTACCCAACTTCCACAGCTGCCTGTCATGATTCTGTTTGTACACACAAATTTTGGCTTCAGAATTGTAGGGAAAAAAATACTCAATATAACCTCACAGCATTACAAGGGTAAATGTACATCTAACATATCCAAATAATATATGCAACACAATCTGAAACACTAAGCTGGGAATCCCGAATACATTGGTGCGACCTTTAGACATCGAATGCCCAAATTACAAATTCATGCCCTTCTATTAATTATACCAGATAGAATCATAAAAAGACCTTTCATGATCTTGTTTTACTTTTTCAAGATAAAGACATTTCCGTTCATGTTCTTTGCAAGAAAAAATGACTAAACAATGTTTATCTTATGTACCGTTAATGGATCATCACACTACTGGGTTTACGCCAGCATTCTCCATAAACTAAAGTTGGATGTTTGACCACGACCACGTGTGTTGTGTATTGTTAATCAAATTAATATGATCAGAACATTGATGAATGCAAGGGAAAAGAATATCTAACGAGATGTTCTTCAAGAAAAATAAGGCAATCAAAGATATAACTGGCAAGGAAAAAATTCAAAATATTGCCAAAAGATGGTTATGTCACATACCAGGTTCTGCCAAGTGTGGTATACATCTGTGATGTTTTGCCGCCTCCATTCCTCCAAATCGAAAATATTCATTCCATATGCCCATCCACAAGATCGAGGGTCAAAATTTTTTGAGATTAGAGGATTTGAGAAGTTCAGATATCTATCAAAACGATGGAAGCTTTCTCCACAAGTCTCTACAGCACCATTGACATTGCCCTTCATGTCAATAGACCAAAGGCCAGAAAGGTCCTTTTGCACCACTATATCATCATCCAAGAACAACACTTTATTGAGTTTTGGGTAGATCTCTGGCAAGTAAAAACGAAGATGGTTCAGGATAGATAAGTATTTTGGGTTTCGATACTTCAGATTTGGATCAGAATTCGCCCGATGTGCTCTAAAGTAATAGTCTATGATGGAGGGGGAACCGAGCTGCTTGAGGACAGGACTATAACTAGAATTCAACCACGTAAATTCTTCAACGTTCTGCACCTGAATGGTGGCTTTGCCAGGTGGATTTACTAGAAACCACATCCTCATTGCGGCATAATTGAGTCTGTCGGTAACAATGTGCAAAACATGATTTGAAGGGTGCTGCAATTTTAAGACACCAACCAAGAGTAAAAAAGGTTAAAATTCAGAAGTTAAAATATCAATATTTATTTTAATTCAACGAATTTAAGAGGCAGATGAGAGATTGACAGATAAAAATCTAAGAACAGAAAAATCTTCTTCAGTCTGTTATTTGGCACCAAGAAAAAGCTCAAGGAAGGAGTGAAATGTTTACCTTAGCATTACTAATCGTTGAGTTTACTACGACTGCCGCTGCCAGTACATTGTCCGAGAACAGTGCATAATGGAATAGTCGAGGGTCTTCTAATTTCTCTTGATTAGGGAAGCCTTGTTGAGAAGAATTCAAGTTATAATACTCAGACGTAAGCCGCAAGGGAAGACAATGTAGACCTTTAGGGATAGTCTTGGCAGTTAATTGAGTCAAGAACAGGGTCTGCTTCCTGTGCACTCGGAGCTGTTCTTCAGTTGCATGAAGCATAGCACGAAGCTTCTTCACAACAGCAGCACAGTCATCTTGTAGTTGCTGCCCTTTGGCCAATAATTGGTCCATTGCCTTCAGTTTCTCATACGCACTGCATTACATAGCACAACAAACTCCCTGATTAAAAAGAATATGAAGACCGAAAGTTGATCTAAACCTTGAACCACAAAAGAACTAAGATTTTTCAGACGAAAACTAAAGTTAATACACACACACACACAACCGAAAGAAAAACCAAGACAATCATTGTTGGTTAACTTTATAGTCTTTATTAATACCTACAAAAAAGAGAACTTACTTCTTTGGCAGATCTGAATCTTTGGTTGCATCTCCAAGTGCCCGTTGAACTTCCTTCATCCGCCCCCGAAGCTCCCTTATGAATTGGGGATTACTTTTTGTGGCCGGAAGAGACAGGTACACCTTTGCCCTAATGAGCTGATCCCTGAGATGCCGTACACGAGCATCTAATACGGCTGTTTGATGAGTCTGCGTCTCAGTTTCCATTTTAGGGGATTCTTTCTCATTAACAAGGCCAGCAGATTGCTGCTCATGTTTCATATCCTAGAGGTAGAAGCAGAAAGAAGGGAAACAGAAGGAGAATTGGGTTAAGTCTAGTTGGAAAAAGACTGCTTGTGAGTTCAACAAATCTAAGCATTAATATAGTGCATAAAATATTTCAAAAATCACCACACAAACAAACAAGGGTGCCTAGAAAGGTTGTTACAATGAAAAATTTAAATCTCATAAAGGAAGTATTCCTCAAGTAATTAGAATTGTCAGCAACTGCCCCTGATTATTAACAACAATTTCCAGTTCAGTTTTCAACCACCACTCAAGGAAATGGATTTGAGATAGGGAAAAGGAAACTGACAAACTTCAACAATGAAAGCTCAACTAAAATTTTACTTTTCTCATAAACGAAATTATTAAAGAGGAACTTCCTATAAACAGAAATCAGAATCTTCTACAACTCATAACTACTCAGATATGCAGACTCATGGTGTCACAATCCAACGCAACAACCCAAGGAAAGATTAAGACTAATTGCAAAACTATATTTGCACTCCACTAACTAGAGTGACGATCGTATTATTCAAATAAAAAATGAAACATCAAAGAATTTGATGCATAAAGGGCACGAAGTTAACAGCTTCTATCATATCAATAAACAAATAAATGGATATAAAAAACAAGCTTGCGAAGACGAACAATAATTTGCGAGGCCCTTTTCCCATCATTCCCAGGATTGTTGATAACGGTGCTCTGTTTAGTAGCATCAGTGACCTCTCTGATGGGATTAACGGTATTTGATTGATCCTCATCATCTGTAGTGTGTAAGAACCTGCTGGATTTATGCTCCCTTGGAGGGGGTAAGGGCAAATCTTAAAAAAAAACCCATAATAAGTAATATTTCAACTAAAAACCGAATAAATTGAATGGAAAACAAAAGGTAGAAAGAAAGAAACCTGAGGACAAATCGGAGTAGTGCCCAGAAGTAGATGGAGTATGATTGTCTGAATACACAATCCCAACAGGTTCTTTAAGGGTCACCGAGGATTCCTATGTCAAAAAATAAATGACGGTGTTTGAGAGGAAAGAAAGAGAAAGACAGGAGAAGCAAAGATCTGAGAAATTGAAGAGAAAAAAGAGAAAATTACTTGCGGAAGGACGTTCAAGTGAGAGGAATCGCCGCCAGGAAAACTCTATCAAAAGAAAATCGAGTCTTTGAATCAAAGAAATCTAAGATATAAACTTCCAATCATGCATTGTTCAATTTTATTCAAGAAAACACTTACGAATGCGGAGACATCTTCAATGAGTTCGTTCGTAGCTGCATAAATCGAAAGAAGAGCAAATTACGGGAAAGAAACGCAGATTTTGTTATACCATGAAACGGATATATTCGGATTTACTTACGAGAGGAAGACTTGAATCGAACAGTGAAGATAGCAATAGGAGCAACGACTGTGACAAACATCATGCCGACAACCAAATTCCTCAACTTCATCTTGGTAGTCTCAGGTGCTTTCGATTAGGAAAGAAATAAAGAAACAGGAGCCAGTTTTAGAGTCTGATGTTGAACCTCAAGGCGTCGGCCATTGTAGATTTGCAGAAGAAAACCACTCTTATCTAGAAGAAGCACAGAGAGAGAGAGAGAGAGAGAGAGAGAGAGAGAGATCTGGTTTTGTTTGTCTTGGTTGCTGGCCTTTTCTTTTCTTTTTATTATACTTTTTCTATTTGATTTTAACTCGTATTCCTACTGCGGAGTTATCAAATATAACCAAAATACTTTTTCCCAAAAAAAGAAAAACAATACTATTATTATTTAGTATATGAAAACCACAATAATTTCAAATACTTCAATTGATGAATACGATTGTATATAATTTTGAATCTCAAATTTAAATATTATATATTTTTTTATTAAAAAAGAGAGATAAAATCACAATACTCTACAAAAGACGCTGTTATCTATGGCGTTATAATTAAAGAGATAAAATACTAAAATACAAAAGAAAATTACAGTTTAAGCTAAACCGACAGAATTGTTTTTGCCTCCCTTGCCTGTACAGTAGTTATTCTTCATAAATTATCCTATTTTTTCAGAAAATGAAAATATAAATTTTATTTAATAAATATTAGAACGAAAATGAATAAGAAGTTCAATCAACTCGTGTTTACTTTTTTTGATAAAAAAGTTGTGAAGGGGTTGGAGTCACAAAAAAGTGAAGTAGGTAATAAATGTTAATTCCATTTTACAAATCAATCCCATACATTCCACAACATTAGTCATCATGATTGTGGGGGTTAATGCAACTTTTATAGTCGAAGGACTCTATCAAAGTTATAATTCGATTATCAAATATTCAAACGTTTCAACTTAATGAGTTGAAATTTGTCAAAGTGACCGGTAACGAATTATATTTTAAATTAAGATTAATACAACATTTAGTTGATAAAAGTTAAGTCATGTTTCATTTTCCACGTCGAAAGTCAAAAGGTTTCAATAAATTATGTTGTCCAAAGTTTCAATTTATTCGAGTATGCAAACTTGAGCAATTTCGATTAGAGACCTGTCTATGTATCGGATTGACTGTTAAGACGTCCAAATTTGACTACAACAAAATTGATAACTTAGAGAACAATATTGACATGACATAAACATATTTTTAAAAACGAATCTAACTTTTATTACACAAAAACACATTTTTTAATATAATCAAATCAGCGCAACACATCTCTTAATATATCTACATCAACAAAACACATCTCAATATAAAATCATTTTCTAAACATCTAGACTATTTCATTCTTTAATCAATTCTCTAAAAAAATTATACAAAAATCAATATTGGGTCTCACATTTTTTACAAAAAGTCAAGTCATATACTAATTCACATCAACGAAATACATGTACCGATACAGCTACATAAACAAAAACATACATTCTCATACATTATCCATTCCTCTCTAAAATATTATCATTGCATTTGCTCTTAGATCAAATTAAACTCCCTCTTTTCCATTTCTCAACCGCCTCTCAGGCCTCTTCTGCATCTTTTGGTGGGTTGCCGACAAATTCGAGTACTTTATCCAGGATAGGATATCAGTAGCAAATGGGTTCATCTCATATTGACTTTCTTGGAACCCGAGGCAACCATGATTTCAGCCTGTTGGAGCTGCTGCATCACCATCTGGATAGTCACCCATTCACCAACGTCCTCCCTCACCTTCATTTTCATCGCGTTGTGGCTCTAAATAATTGCAAAATATCATTGATTACTGATCCACCGAAGAGCCTTCTGCAGTCTTACCTTTTGATATCCTACGTGATAACTTGCAAAAGTCACAGCCTCAAGACTTACGAGGATTAGATCCATTGAGGACGGATGTGGATAATTTTTATCCTGGTTCTGTTCAAAATTGTTGAGAGAAGGAGATTTTTGTGCATTCAAGGAAACCCACTCAGAATCATCATCCAAATACTTGAGGCTGATACTTTTGACTAAGTATTGGCCACAATTTTTTGGCAACGGGGGAAGAGACTCGAGAATTGCATGCTTATTGAATGTCTTCTGGCTTTGGGGTTTTGCAGGTAGATTTAACAATACCTTTGGTTGATGAGAATAACACGTGAGAGGCAAGAGAATGAACTTTTTTATTTTATTTTATTTTATATATAATATGAGCCATGAGGGTGATCTGATGGCCATATTCTTTCCATAAAGAGAATAACTAAGCTCATGAAAATGTGAGCTCGATTATTCTCCATATGAAAAGAATGACATTTTTTTTTAAAATGACGAGTTTAGCCTTCAAATGCATGGAAAATAGTTTTGGGGGAAATGGTGTTTGTGGGAGGAGAAGACAATTTTTTTATTATTTAACCAATTATTCATTTTTTTCTTCTTGTTTATTATAGGCGTATCGCTCACAATTTGTCATATATTTTATTTGAAAATAAATTATTTTCTACAATAATATCTCATTTAACGGTCAACTTATCACGTATGTTTATTGATTATTTACTGATTGAAATAAGCAAATTCTGCCCGAATATACAGAATGAAACATATTAAAACTTTGGATAACAAAATTAAAACCTTTTAATCTTAAGTGATCAAAATAAACCATAACATATATTTTGCTAACCAATGTTGTATTAATTCTTTTTAATTTTTTATATGAACATGTTTAAACGTTAAGTCAACGAGCCAAAACATGTCAAACTCTTTAAATTATCAAAAGAGACATTAACCTGTGACTGTTTATTGTGATTGTGACTGTTTACCTCTTTTCTAGGTTTTCATTTTCTCTTTTTCACCTTTTCAACTTATAATGAATATATATATATATATATATGTATGTATGTATATTCATTTTCAATGTTCCCCGTTCATCACGGGGTATCAAAGAAAGTGGTTTGCTACTTTGCTCAAGACTAGTAGCTACTGATATGCTGAATTATGATAATTAATTAACTAAATACTTTGTCCTCTTGTTAATTTTTTTTTTAAATGCCATAGATGTGATGTGATTGGTTATCCTCCCATCCCATGCAACCACCCACCCTTTATTCGGAATAATGTCAAATAATTAAAGTGGAGCCTAAGTATGAAAGGAATTAACCTCGCTTCAATCATCGCTAACAGTCTCTCGGTCAAGTGGACTACCTACCACAAAGCAAGCCCAAGCCCAAGCCCAAAGCAAAATCAATCCACTTCTTCCACCGACACAGAGCAAAAGTGAAAGACAGGACGGAAACAACTGAAAAGGAGAGCAAGTGTCGGCCAAATAGTCTCTGACCCACATGTGGAGGTAGGTGAGTGGGTGGATGGCTGGGACATACCAGACCATTCCGAACCAGATTCCAGGAGTGTGCTATATATAACAACAATAAAGATCTTATGATTCTAATTGTGAAGATTTATAATCCCACATCAAGATTCACTTAATCCAATCTAATTTACTTTCATTCAGGTGATGTATTTTTTGGGTTCAAGCATTTCAGAAACGATACATGATAATAAAACCGTGCATGCTTTTGGTTCACAATGGATAATATCCCTTTGATGTGTTTAGAATGAATTTTCTAACATGACATCGGAACAAAACTCGATTCACATTGTTCGTCCTCCTCACAAACATGACTTGAAGTATGCCTTCATCGTAGTTAACTTGTTTTTAACAAAACTTTTCATTTCACCAAAGGAAAAAAAAAGTTCTTTAAACTGCTCAAAAACAGAAACAAACCCTCATGTACTTGGTTTATCTCCATGTATGTTTTATACCTAAAAGAAATTAATGTTAGGAAGAAGAAAAAAAGAAGGAGATATAGTTATTTAGGCACCTTCTAATGGTTGGTTGAGGAAGGAGTTCCAAATGCTATCAACACTCTCCATATCCAATCCCCACCCACTGATATCCTCGAGCTTTTCCAGGGATGCTGCACAAGTGGCTTCACTTTCATACAAACATTGATCACAGAATTCCAGTGTGTCCATGTCCTTGAGAAATGATGAGAATGAGTCTTCAATATTATTCCACTCTTCTTCCCATGATTCCGAAATCATACCATCTTTCAGCCAAGGGAAATCAAAAACCTGTAATGAAATTGATTGGTCTTCCAACCTCATACTGTCACCATGATCATCACCATCTTGCCTCTTTGCACTCTTCTCCAAGGAATGTTCTGTGTTGTCTTTCCCTTCTCTTCCTCTCTTCTTCATCTCCCTATCCATTCCTGCATGCATGTGAAGAAATGGCAGATTTTATGAGAAGGCCTGGTTTTTTCATTTCCAGAAAATGGAAAGTAATGTGATATAGAATCCAATAAGACGGAAGATACAATCAAACTATAGATATTCCTTCATTTGAATGAAATGTCAGATTAACATTTAATAAGACAACTAGCTAGTGATGATCATGCATGCCAGAGAAGGAAGATCCAGATGCATGCAGTTTCTCTCCTGTCGAAAGAAACGTGTTTGATATATACTTTCTGTTACGTACCTTTTCTTTCCATGATAATCTGGTCTCCTTTGCTGAAGAATGAGGATCATTTAATACTAATTTGCTTTGCTCACACGATACGCGATTTTAAGACAAACGGCTCAACCATAAACACAAACTCACTCCTTCCATGCCTTTTTTGTCACCTCTCTCTCTCTCTCTCTCCCTGAAAGAATGAGATAAATGGGTTAGTTTCCTCTTTTTCCGTTACTTTCTCTCCTGAATTCTGATCCTTTCGTCCAGGAACCAGGCTAAGGGCTACCAGCATTTTCGTAATCATTCTCATCAGATTCTCCTACTTTCTCCAATGCCCCGTTCTTTGTCTGCCAGATCATTCCCCTCATGTTCCAAATCCACCACATTTGGCATACAGCAAAAATTCGATACTATAATTATGTTCATAACGATAAGAAAAAACAAATCTATCAAAGGAGGAAACTGACAATAAGGGTGAAATTTTCCAAAGAAATCTTAAAATATAAACATTAAAGAATGCTAGACTGGGTACCCTGCAAAAGAAAGTTTAATTTCACTAGCCAAGCTATACGACATTATTTCATCAAATTACCATAATTCAAAACTGAATCATATATGAGCAATTTACTACAAGGAAGTGAAAACTTGAAATGAAGTAATTCAAGCAACCTTGCAAGCCCAATTTGAGTAAGCAACTAGACATCCATAATTTGAAATATTAGTTCCGACCAAAATATGCCACCTTGAATGATCCCTTGCTTCTCTACCTCAGCTCGTGAGAAAACATGTAAATCTCGTGGGTTTGAGAGACTGGTGATTGTTACTAAACGAGAAACGTATTCGTCTTCTCTTTCGTGTCTCAATCATGCATTCCTTGTGTTTTCTGACATTGAGATCCAGCCTCATGCCAAAAAAGCCACTAGATGTTGTATTACTGCCATCAGAAGTCATATTGTCCTTCAAGTTGCTTCCCCTGAAGAATTGATACGTGCAAGGGAATCGAAGTTCAAGCCATTGTCATGTCTGCTTAAGACTCTGAAACACAGAGTAACGAGCAAAGCACTTATACAAAATATCAAGGCCTGTTTGGTAATGTTCTCACCTTTTGAAAAATGTCCTTGTCAGAAAAAAATTCAAAAACGGAGCTCAAGAACATTTGCTCTCCCTCCCGATCTTTATGGATCATTTACGGTTGATGACTGGCAGAACTACCAGTAGTCACCACAAGAACAAGAACCATTCTGAAAATGATGGAACCGATTAGTATCCCTCACAATAATTTCCCTGTCTACCACCTTTGATGCAAACTTGAAGGCTAAATGGCAATCACCACAAACTCTGATGTTCTTCTTGATTCGTATAGGGGTCCCTGGATGTGTATTGAGAAGAGCAAATGCAAGAGCGAGCTTTTCACTATGGCGCTGCAACTTCACTTCCCGCTCCTGCTGGTCCACAAAAACAAGTACATGGCTTGTGTCCGGGATGTATCCAATCTCCTTAATCTCCCTCCTAATCTTCTCCCACATCCTATGAATCTCATCTATCTGTGGATGGGCATCATTGTTCGACAGAAACATGTGGACCTCATTCTCAATCTCCACCCAACTGCAACCAGGTTCTTTCTTAACACCGCTTTCCTTCATTATCTTTCTCACTTTTGCAGCATCAGCCCATTGACCAGCAGACGCATAGATATTATAGAGCAACAAATGGGGACCTGCATCCTGGGGATCAAGTTCCAATATACGTTCAGCAGCATAGATGCCCAAATCCGTATTCTTATGCATCCTACAAGAACCAAGCAAGGCTCCCCAAATGGCAGCAGTTGGTTCAATTGGCATTTCCCTAATGAACCTCTCAGCTTGATCAAGAAGACCTGCTCGGCCAAAAAGATCAACAATTGTCACATAATGTGAAATCCGTGGTTCAACATTGAACTTCTTCATCAACTCAAAATAATACTGTCCTTCATCCAAAAGGCCTGCATGGCTACAAGCAGTAAGAACACAAAGGAAAGTTATGTCATTAGGTGAAACTCCAATCTTCAGCATTTCTTCGAACATTTGTATGGAATCCCTCCCTAGCCCATGTTGGGCAAATGCAACAATCATCGAATTCCAAGAGACAACATCTCTATTCAACAGCCGGTCGAAAACTTTCTTTGCGTCATCAATGCTACCTGATTTGGCGTACATGTCAAGAAGAGTATTGCCAGTGAATGGAATAAGCTTTCCACCGGATTTAATCATGTGGGCGTGAACCCACTTCCCTTGCTCTAGAGACCCAGTGATTGCAAAAGCACTGAAAATGCCGGAATACGTGAATCTTGTGGGTTCAAAATCATCCCCGAGCATCTTCCGAAACAACCCAATTACAATTTCTGCTTCACCTTTCCTAGCATGTCCCGAGATCAGAGCATTCCAAGACACCTCATTTTTGAAAGGCAGACCACCAAATATTCTACCAGCTTCCTCGATTCGGCCACACCTTGCATACATGTCCAAAACCGAACTACCCACATAAACATCATTAACGTAACCGTTCTTGAGACAAAAACCATGAAGCTGCCTTCCCTCCATATCGCTAGCACTGGCCCCAGAAGCCTTGAATACACTAGCCAACGTGAATTCATTGGGTTGAAGCCCGAATCGAAGCATACTACGAAACAACACAAGCGCGTCCTCGGCTCGATCATTCTGAGAGTACCCAGTAATCAAGGCAGTCCAACTGACCAAATCTCTATCGGTCATTTCTTCAAACAACTGACGAGCATCCTCCAAGCTGCCACATTTTGAGTACATATTCAGCACACTATTCTGCATCACAACATCACCCTTGAGAAATCTGGAATTGTGGAGATGGGCATGGACAATCCTGCCTTCCTTGAGCCTTTTCAAAGAGGTGCATTTTTTGATCAGCAAGTTGTAGAGAGTCCTGTCGGGTTCTAGTGATCCCTCGTCAACAAGGTCGAGAACGTGGAGTCCTTTGGGGCTCCGGCGGAGAAGGTTTTTGTCTTGGATTATTCGTGAGGGTGAGGGCTCCCATTCTTCAATTTCTGAGTCACCGAAAGCAGAAGTAGATGGAGTAGCAGAGTTGGTTATGCGAGCACAAAATCGTATGAGCCTTATTCTACAAAGGATAGTTCTAGACGAGCGTAAATCAGTATGTCCAAGGAGAGAAGATTTACAACACCAAGCACGATCCATTTTGCCATGCATCGATCTTACCGGTTGTCTCGCAAACTCCTGCATAAACTAAGATACAAGCAAGGTTTTGAAAACCGGATCCGTCATCGAACCGGAAAATTCTTCGGTTCATAGTTTAATGGTCCAATCGGGTTCAACCGGGTTCAATGTTTATTAATTATTATATATATATTTATATATTATAAATAATAATTAAAACTATTTAATATTTTATAATTCTTATAGTAATATAGAAATATAACATTAATATGTCTCTTTATTAAAAAATTCGCAACTATTCATAGGTTGTCAAATATTCATTTAACAAAAAAAATTATATGTCAAATGATAAAATAAATAAAAATTATTTATGCAATCATAGAATCGTAAATTAAAATTAAATATTTATTAAAAATCGAATTAAGAATTATATGAATGAAACACATGTATATTATAATCATTTTCATCATCATAATATAAGTCTTTATGTCAAAAAATTTAGTTGACAACATGAATATATGAAAAAATTTACTGAAATTTATTGCAATGAATTTATATTAAATTAAATATTTGAAATAAATAAATATATATTATTTTCTATAAATTTAATTAATATATAGAAATATTATATATTTAATTAGTGTTTGACTTTAAATTAAACTTGAGAGATATGATACATTAATATAATGTTTCACTAAATCAATAAAGTTGGATAGCTTAGTTGGTCAAAAGACTAGCTTTTAGTAAGGAGGTCATGAGTTCTAATCCTAGCAAAAGCAACTTTTCCTAAAATTTTCAACAAAAACCGGCTCAATCGATTCATGAGGATCGGCCGGTTCAACCGGGAATAGGCCGGTTCCCAAGGAAAAAGCTGGTTCTCAAAAGGGGCGGTTCTTCTTACCCAAACCGGACCGGTCCGGTTTTAACAACCTTGGATCATACAAGTACTCCCGCTATAATACCATTTTTGACATGAAAATATTTATTTTTTATAATAATAATCCAAATTTTCTTTGATACCACTGTAACAAGCAATTCTCATATAAAATAGTAAATAGCTGAACAGCTACTAGTGCCTTTGCATAAGGGTTACAAAAATTCGGTTCGGGGTCAAACAACTTAAGACATTTATAAAATATTTACATCTTCAGATCATTATTAGTATAAATTGTTGAACATATTTAATTGATCATATTCGGATTGATTTAAATCAAGACAAATAAATAAGATAATAATTTAATTCGGGCTCAACTAAATTAAACAAATTATTTGTGTTTGGACCATAACCTGATTTTAAGTCAAAAAAATTTTAACTCGAATTTTAGACATAAAACTTATGTCTAAATTTAATTTAATTTAAATCAGACAAATCGATCATCTAAATCAGACAAAATTTTGCTAACCCTACCTTTGCATAATATGGGTAAGCTAGATTATTGTAAAACACCCATAATGTTCATATCAACTCAATCTCTAATCATCAATTTTTATTTCTCTCTCTACATGCACGTAAATTCATAAGCACTTTGCTCTATCTAGTCCCTAACAACAAACTATAGTGTTCCTTAGGTCACCCAAATATCATTTAAGAAATAAATCTCTCATAGAAAATGTTTGCACAGGAATATTATAGACTATTTTCAACAAGGTTTGCGGTACCAGTTTGGTAACTAAGAAAAGAGGCAATTGATCAAAATATTTCCGCACGGTTAAAACAGAGCATCAAAGCAAACAACCTTTGCGCCACTCTCCATGGCCACACTCCTTACTCCACCCATTAAAGAGGGAAAGATAAAAAGATGGCCTGCCAGAGTTTGTACGGCAACCCACAATCTTTTCAACTCAAAATGAGTTAAAACCAAACTGCCTGGTCCGAAATCATAGCCACCCACCCCTATATATATATATATATATATATATATATATAAACACACAAAGACTTGAGAATCCGCTTCAAAACTCAAAAGCTTGAACTTCATAAAACCTAAACCTGTTCAATATGCTCACACGGCTGCTGGGGAATACCACTCTAATGCCTGCAACAGCCCACCAGTCAAAACCTTTTCCTGTAAGCCCTCACTTTCCATGCCCTGAATCTCTTAATCCCAAGTTTACAGTGTCCACTGCTGCTGCTAAGACTGCTACCACTAGTCTCAACTCAAATGAGAAAAGGCCGTCTATGCTTTACCAGGTTCTTCGAGTCGGTGAAACTGCTTCTCCAGCTGAGATCAAGGCTGCATACCGCAAACTAATTAAGTTGTACCACCCAGATGCTAATGCCTCCCACCAAAATGGCAAGTATTTCATTGAAATTCAAAATGCCTATGCCACCTTATCTGATCCAGTGGCCAGGGCTCGCTACGACTGGTCAGCCAGTGTAGATGCTGCACACAAAAAATGCAGGCCTTTTGGATCCAAAACTGATAATAAGTTTCGACCAACCAAAAGGTGGGAGACCGATCAGTGCTGGTAGGAGGCAGGCAACCAGTAACTGTACAAATGCCTGTCATTTCAAAGAGGGGGAAAAACTCCAACAATTTGCAGACAGAGTGTAAGTCGATGAAAATTCCACCAACATAAAATAACTATTTCAAACAAACATGTAATATTACCAGTCCTCTGGACTTCCAATAATTCTATACAAATTACAAGGCACAAACCAAAAGTTTCTTGCTCACATAGTTCCACAATCCACATGAACAGAAAGAAAAGATAAAACAAGGAATGATCATTTACAGCTGCTTTAGAATATCAACTATGGCACGCATGAGAAGGCGGATGCAGGTGATATCAGATGGAGAGTTATTGGGTTGGCTCAAGTGATTATTCAATGCCTTATAAACCTGTTCAAGAATGGCGTGTACATGCCTTGCAATAAGTGGATCTGCAGGGTTTATGGCAAGAGTTACATCTGACATCCATTCCAGCTTTTTAGGTGTTTCCTTGCTTATACCACAAGACAATTGCTGGAGTAAAGACAGCAAAACTCCTTGGCTTAGAGGAAGTGGTTTCATGGCCAGAATCCCCTGCATATCGACCTGATGACACAGGCAAAGTCAAGCATAATTAATTAAGATGCATGAAATAATCTACTGATCGTGTACTTCTACGTAAACAAGGAAAAAAAAGTAAAAATAAATTGATAATTACTCATCTAATGTTATCCAGCCCTGGACAGGCCCCCATTAACACCGCATACAAATTGGAAAATTTGAAGATCAAGCAATTCTATCTCCAATCCTATAATATTCTTGATATCTAAGAACCAAATACCGGACAAGTTGATGACCAAATACTGTCACCACCAATTAACTGGCATCTAGACACCACTTAGAAGCAGCAATTTGAGGGACTTTGTACCATCAAAAGTAGGAGCAACCATACCTGAGAACATAACCACGAAACTATTGAGACATCACTTCTGTGCAAGGCTTGAGTAAATGCCTCCTCATATTTGCATTCGGCTATCAACCTAGATAGTTCTGTTGTTGGATCCACAGGTGCCTCCACCTGTTACATAGATACAAAATATCCCCATGAGATCAGAAAAACTAGAACTAAACACGAACCAGTTTATAGGGGGGAAAACACTCATAAACCTCCATCAGCAGTTGTAAAGGAAAAAAACACCAAGGAGTCTGTTGAACCATACCATCCCATGTAAACCAGCCAGTGGACCATTACTCAATTGAGTTACCAGGGGATTTCCTGCGTTTGAGTTTGCACCTGCAGCCGCAATAGCTAACAGCTTACGTTGACCATCAGCCAAGTCTCCACTCAAGGCCTGAGTTATCGATGATGCTGAACTGATGGCCTCCTGCACCATCAAATTTACAGGAACTCATATAGCAACAAATGTATGAGACAACAGCAGCAAAACTGCAAGTCACACAAAAAAGTAGAACACCTCTTGTTGGTGACTCAATGTACGGTCACAAAAACTGTAGCGACTTACCCAATTGTATTTGCCATCCCAGCATGAGTTTCCATCAAACAAGAGAGACTTTAAGAAACACATAAAACTGGACAAAAAGCTTGGTAAAACAACAAATGGAAACAGATGATGGCACCAATCATATTGTCAAATACCAAAATCATCTATCATAAGAAACCATCAGATTTCTGAATTCAGCCCTCTACATGCCAAATAAACTCTATTTCCACCAGGATGACAGTTCATGGGGACTCTAATTGGGAAGTCATTTTAATTTTGACACATTCAATAAAGACATAATTAATTACTACTCATAACATCAAATGCAATGTCATCATACACCGTTAAATAGACCAATAAAATTACTACCAATAGGGGTGTTACTTGTTAGCACATTAATTAACAATTATTTACTCAACGGGATGTTAATTCAAGTAGGTGTAAAGCAACTTCACAAGAGAATGGCTTGTACAATTTTTCCAAAATTGAAGTTGCGTAACCAATCTATTATGAGCAACAAAAATAAAACTACTCAATGAAACGCATGAGCAATATAAATATTCTCTTTTCAGGGTGCAGGTATAAAAATGTAGTTCGCCACAGTAAGTACCCTAGTAAATTACACTTACCCTCAAAGTCATGGCCAAGGGAGAATGCATGGATTCAAACTGCTGTGCAGCAGCAGTTAAATATTTTGTCAGTCCTGTTTGAAATGTTGCATCGACTTGCTCAAACATTGTTTTGCATGACATTTCAAATGCAGGAATAATTGAAGCTTCCAAGTTGGACCTAAATGCATCCTGCAAGCAAAAAAACCTTGTCTTCATTAGAAAAGAGGAATGTCCCTACATTCATGTGAAGAAACTTGTGAATATACACTCTGCAAAACCAGTAACAAAAATCATCCCCTCAACTTTACTAGAAAATTCTATGGTGCTAGATCATAAGTAATTGACAAAAATATTTTTTTTAAAAAACACAATGATGAATGAAAGCACCCAGACTTGATAAAGGACACAAAAAGTTGTAAATAAAGGAGGGCTGATTTTGTGAGATCAAACAATACTTAGGGACAGAACATCCATATGCACACCTTCTTGCAATGACCTGGTTTAGAAAATTATTTTTTCTCCTCTCATTAATGTGTCAGAGAAACAAAAAACTAACAATTCATATACATAGTACATTCATTGAAACTGATGCACTGGCAAACGGCTGCAGGTTCATACTAGAAGGAAAACTGCCAAGTGAAGAATAGAAGATAAATTATGGAAACTAACTGCAATATACAGCAACAAATAAAAGGGAAAAACACGAATAACATTAGCGCCTCATAAATTGGTTGAGAATAACAAAATGATAAGGGAATGCCACCCCCTTAATAAACATGTACAAAAATTGAGGTCCGGAGTGAAGGACTGACATATTAAAAGTAAAATGAGTTCAAAGAGTCCAAAGAGTCCACTACTGACAGGACAATGTAATACTTTCGTAAATGAGCTGGAAATTACCTGAAGAGCTTGCTTGCCAGAGGTTTGAAACTGCACTTGGAGTTGCCTGGCAACCGTAGCTTCAAGTTTCGCATTAACCGACTTCTCTAGTTGATTGACAGCCTTCTCTCCCACTCCTCTCTGTAAAATAGCCACAACAAAGCGCATTCAATTAGATGCAAAAGTAAAACATCCACATTCTGACGCAACATAGAAATTAAATGATTCCAGTCTGCTAAGAAGCATTTGAAGGAGAAGTAAAGCCGGTGTAAGATGGAAAAGTAACAACTGTTGAATGATTGTTTGGATTCTAAACATTTTCCCTAATAAGAAACCTTTTCTGCTTTTGTTTGTGATAGTAGCTATAGTTCCTGTCATGTAACACCAAAACATTCCCCAAGAAATGTTTCGACATTTTTACCTGGAACGGCTCTGTAATAGCTGTACTTATGTTGACATTTTTACCTGGAATGACTCTGTAATAGCTGCACTTATGCATTTTTCCAGAGATGGAGTAATAGAACGAGCAACAGCAGACCCGACTGAAGCTAATTCCTTCTTCAAAGTTCTCTCCAAAGTCGCTGGCAAGTCCTTGTTTACACAATTGGTAATCAAATTTATTATCTGTTGTGTACGGTCCAGCTCTAACTTCTCATGTTTTGCATTATCTTCTTGAAAGCGAGCCCACAATGCATCAGCATTAGCTTTGACAACTTTCTCCACACTACGTCCCAGAGATGCTTCTAGTCGTTTACCTTCTTTGTTAACTGGGACAGAAACCATCGTATTCATCTGTTTCTGCATTTCTTTTTGCATGTTTACCAACTGTAAAGTATATGTATTTAGAAAAGTATTAGCATAACATTTTACAGTGGCTAAGATACATATGTACATATAATATATAATGATATACATAAACATCCTAGATAGTAAGATAACTTAACATTCACAAGAAAGCGATAGGGAGGGAGAGTACGAAAGCCGCAGTCATGAAAAGAACAATACTCTCCTACGGTCCAAATGTCCTTTGCTCACTTTGTTGGTAGAGAGAGAGAGAGAGAGAGAGAGAGAGAGAGATTTAATGAATCCAAGCTTATAAAACTAACACTTATATTGAAAAGAAAAAGAACATAGATACGATATGTATCGGAAAACTAAAAAAGATAATCAATATGTAGTTGCACCAGAAGCTCCCTTGTTCACTATCTACAATGATAAACACGAGAAACAATCTGGCAGAAGTTGCTATCAAATAGCAGGAAAGAAACCAACATGAATGCAGAACACAAGAACAGAATATATGCCAATAAATATCATAGCCATAAACCGGTGTTGAGTGTTTTATCACATTTAGCAAAATTCACATTATCGCAAGTGGATAACTTTTTTTAAAACAGCAGAAAACTTGATTCAAACTTCAAAGATTCAAAAATTACCTGATTAAGCGTATTTTGCATCGCCAATAACTGTGGCAAAGAAGCAGCATCGGATTGGGTACCAGAAATGCCATCTGGTTCGTTTGATGAATCTGTAGAGTTGAAAGGACTTGGGGAAGGGGAAGATGGACCAGATACTTGAGAAATTTTTCCCTTCTGTCTTTTCCCTTTTGTAGCTACAGCTTTGGACTGTGGAACTGCCATTTGATTTTCAGACTCTCCAATATTTTCCAGAATATCTTTTGCTGTATCTCGGTCTTCCTCCTCACCATTGTTGGAAGGCCTCTCTGGTGCCTTAGTGACACCCTCATCATTATGCTGTTGTGAGCCCCCAACAATATAATTTTCAACACAACAATCTCTGGCCATCTGAATGCTAAGATCTGAGGCCTGAGAGTAGAAGGATTTCTCTTTTTTCTCCCCAACATTAATATGAGACTCTCTGGAAGACTCACGATCATTACTCGGAGTGGTTCCTGTCTCTCCAACAACTTTAACGTCAACCTCGGCATTTTCTGCATCTTTGTGGACACCCACATCTTGAATTTTTGTCTCCTCCTTGTTCAGGCCTTGACTCATTTGAGAACTCTCAGATGATGATGGAGCCCTGGATAATATCTCTGAAGGAGTTACCAAGTGTGTAAGGTGTTTAAATGTTATAGGAGGATCAGAAACCATCAATATATCATTTTGAGCCACATTCTTTTCACCTTTCCTTAAATTGTCAACTAAGGAAGGCTCATCTGCGACATTTTCTTTAACAGTATCATTTTCGCGGTCAACTGAATAATTAGGAACAGGCTGGTCACCATTATGATCGTTGAGCAATGGACTGGGCTCAATGTTATTCGATGGACTTCTAAAACCAGATGACTTGCCTGATGATAACCTAGGACTCAAAGGAACAGCGGATGCAACAGTCTGAATATTTTCAGCACTATTCTGCGATGGTGAAGTGTTTGACTTCCTTTCCATACTTTTTGTAGCTATATCCAAAAAACTCCTAACTTCACCAGAAAGTGAGACTTCCGTATGGCTAGCTATCGGAGTATTTTCATAGCTGCTCGTTAGATTTGGTTGGACAGTCCCAGAACCAACAGACATGTCAGTGGTTTGATTTCCATGAGACGCATCCAAAGTAGCAGATCGATCAGAATCAATAGAATCAAGAGCACGAGAAACATTAGATTCTGTTTTATCTAACTCCATGTTGTCCAAAGGTGGTGGCAGAAACTGAGACAAGTCCAATGCATACTGCTGAATAGCCTGTGTTTGAACACAGTACACCTGTACAATATGTTCTCCATTTGGCATGCTATCACTTGTTCCAGTAAGACTCAAAATGGGCATTGTGACCGTGAATTCGGCAACATAATCCATGCGAGTTGCAGCGGGATATGGCCCATAATCTATATGCACAGCATATATAGCATTTTTCTTAGCATTAGCCAGTAGAAGTAGCCCTGCACGGGGCAGTATCACAACGTGATTAAAGAATGGATTCTCAGCATTGGTTTCAGCGGAGCTCTTCAATTCCAATGTCTGGCTGCATTGCCATGATTCAGTATCACTAGGCAACAGCCAACCCTCCTCGCTAGTGGAGGTCCATATCTTCATATCCCGATTCAATGACCCCTGTGAATAAATAAAATCAACTGAGATATCTCATATCCCAACTACAAAAATAAGTACAAAACTAAAGAGATTAGTAATCTTTACATGTAACTTTGATATTCGACTCTAGGCTACAGTGACAACATTATATAACAGTAACAAGGCTGGATAGGACATCTGCGTTAAAAATTACTTTGTAGCTACAAAGAATATTAGCATGACTCCACTTTCATTGCCATGGGAGGAAGAGAAGCCTACCCCTGTGATGAGAACAATATGATCAGGGCGGTGAGGGGCAGTTAAAAATGTCACAGAGTTCACAGGATGGCCATCATGTGGTCTCAATACTGCCAGGGGCACTGCCTTACGGTCTTCCCAAACCTTTACCTGTTGCAAAGATGAAATTCTTTCAGTAATAATACTTAAAATGAATACATAATATGTAACTCTACATATAGTTGCAAATCCTAGTGGCAGTGCATTGACATCCTGGTTAGGCAACAAGTGCCTTTTTGGAAGTACTCTTTAAGAAGCATAATAAGGTTCTTCAAGGATTCAAAACTAGTTCAAACCTGTAAAAAAAGCAATTATTAGAGCAAAGGCACCCAGGGAAACGAGGAGTAAAAAACAAACCGTGCCATCTGTTGATGCTGAAGCTGAGCGGGTGGTCATCCATTGGCACATTGACAAATCGGTAACTTCACCATCATGTTTACCAACAAGCTGGACCCCATTTATCAGCTTATGAATGGGACAATTAAGAGGTTCCTCGGCTGAAAATGCTTCACCTTTTCCAACTTTTAGGGTGTCAATTTTCAATATACGATTTCCCATGGCAACCATCAATATTTCCTGAATAATATTTGTTTCCCAAATTTAGATTATTGCAAGTAATAACCAAGCTAACAGAACACATGAGATGAAAAACAACAGATGAAATAAGCTATTAAATGAAGTGGCCCACAAGCTCTTCTTACTTGTTTATGAGGATGCCAGCAAACTCGGGGATGGACTGATTCTCCCTCGACTATGATCTTCAGGGCAAGAGCAGCCGTACCAAGAATCTGGGGCTTGTCTTCTACATCTGGGCCTTCATTGATTTTCCAAATGAACACCCGCCCATCAATACTTGAACTGCGTGAAATTAGAGTTAAGAAACTTTTTTTTAATTAAAGAGAAGACAAAATGGACACCAAGGTTAAGGAGTTACCTTGCCAAAAGATGAACATCCTCCGCGAAGAAAGCCATATCTGTTACCCTCTATATAAGACAAAGGACATGATTCAGAGAGAGAGGGTTTAAAAACTAGGACTGCTCCATTGGTAAAAACGATAACAGACAACAAGATAACTGTTTTTTTAAAAGCACAGACACTTGAATTTTCTCATACGAGCATTAGCTATTGTACCAAGTGTTGAGTGAGACGATCATGAGAATTGAACACAAAAAATAATTTCAACAGCATAATGACATTGAATGTCTAAACTCTAAACTACGACATCCAATGCAAAAAAAATTGAAGAAAAATAAACTTAAGAGTAATGCTTCTGATAGCAATTTCTTTGATAGCATAAGCTTATCATCATGTAACTTGTTTGCAACACCTTGGTGATCCTTTTAATACTATCCTTTTTGAGTTACAAAAAATTGACGTGAAACTACATTCATTACAAAAAAAAAAATTAATGTAAATAAGTGTATATTTTAACTCGTATTTGCTATGTTATCAGACCCCAACAAAAAAGAACAGCTAAAAAACATATTCTCATACTTGGTCCCTAAATGTGCATAAATAAAAATATTCAATCTGATCAGTAAACTTTGAACAAATGAGTTATAAAAAGCACAGGAGTCGTCATATCTAAATGAGTCATAAAAAGCATAGTAGGCATCATATCTAAGGCAATGGATACCATTTGTTAATCTACAAATGACAAACCAGAGATGAAGACAACTATGATCACCTGGGTATGGCCTCGAAGCAAGGATCTCAAGGCAGTGTTGATATTGAGAATTCTGATAGCCCCAGGCTTAAGTCCATAGCAAATATAGCTCCTGTTAACAGCAATTTGGCGGCCGAAAACAAGGCCCGGATCGGAGCTGTACTTGGTTATGGGAGTGACTTCAAGCTGGGGCTGTACTTCCCCTTCCATTCTAACATCAATATCATACAACACACGGTTACCAATCAAATGCCTCCCCTTTGGAAGTTTGCTGCTCAGCATCCTCATGGGGGTAGGCTGGTGAAGGTGCTGCTGCTGATGAGAAATTGGGGGAGCAGAAGGGATTGGAAAATCTGAAGAAGTAGAAGCAGAAGGGGGAGGAGTTGAGGGTGAGGAGAAAGGCAAGGTAGGCGGAAGGAAATCAGGTTGTTGGTTCTGATTGGAGAAGAAGGCCATTAAGTTAGGTACACCAGGACCGGGGTTAGGACCAGGAGAGGGAGGAGCAGTAGGGACAGCAGGAAAAGTAGACATGGGTCTAGGGTTTTGGGTTTTGGGTCTATTTAGTTGCTGCTGTTGTTGAACTGGAGAAGGTGGATAAGGAGGAAGATAGTGGGGGTGCAGCTGTTGATGATAAGGGTAGGGCCCGGTGGGAGGGGGGTAAGAAGAGGATGGAGTGAGAAAAGTGGGAGAAGAAGGAGGAAAGGAAGGAGAAGTGGTCAGATTGGTTGGGTTCGGAGTTGAAGATTGAGGCTGTGGTTGTATCATAGGCCCGGAGGAGGGCTTGAAGAGCTTATTCAAATCAAACCCTCCACCACCATCACCTCCTCCTGGTTGATTCAGATTTCCAGAGGCAGCCATGTGAGAAACAGCTCAAAAACAGTCCTTTTTCTCAGGATTTAAGTCGAAAGGGGCAAGAGATTGAAGCTTCCACAGAAGGATTATTCGTGGATCCGCTTATCGGATTCAGATCAGAAATTCAGAAACAATTATATTTAAATAACATACGTAATTTCAATCACAGATGAACTTGAAATCAAGAGGCCCTCAGTTCCCCTTCGTTCTCTGCTACACCGCCGCGTCTCGCCTCCTCTCGTGCCGACGACCAAAAGTGGACAATCGCTGAACAGGAGAATATGAGAGATAGAGCGAGAGAGAGAGAAGAAGAAATTATTGTAATATTTGAACATTTATTTTATTTACTAATTTATCAATCTCGACGGGGAGTGTATTTTACTGTTTTGTTCATAAAAATCTTAAAATCAATTTTAATTATTTATTCTCCTCGTCGTCTTCCCAATTCTTGTACGGCTGTACGGCACTCTACCTTCATCTCAAAACTTTCCTATGTATCCTTTCCATTACAGGACGGAACCAAGAAACTGAAGTTTCTTACTGGCCATATCTCACAAAAATTTTGATAAACTTTCAGAAAAAGTTAATGTAGAACAACCTGATCCTGATTCTACAATTCAAATGGAAAAATTCATTTTGGCCGACAAAATCGCAAACCTGATTAGAAACTACATCCCAATTTCTTAGCAAATAAGGAATGTATAAACAGCAATCCCACGTAGAAAAATACATG
This sequence comes from Euonymus europaeus, assembly GCA_963580455.1. Taxonomy (NCBI): domain Eukaryota; kingdom Viridiplantae; phylum Streptophyta; class Magnoliopsida; order Celastrales; family Celastraceae; genus Euonymus; species Euonymus europaeus. The sequence goes on along the minus strand of OY756957.1, from coordinate 4,875,100 downwards.
AAGAGCAAATCCTTGGCCACTCCCATGGCCATTAGCACAATTGCAGTTTTACTTCAAGCGCCACCAAAAGAAGAATGAGAGAGGAACACCAGTAGAATTTACAAACAAATTGAGGAGACATGAAGAGATTATACATGTATGCCATATATCCTGAAGGCTTACATATACAAAGCAAAGTCATAAATTTTCAGAACCCAGAAAATAAAAATCAAAGACAGTTGAGAAGTAAACAGCTTGCTGCTTGCATCCAAGATGGTAAGTGAAATCTTCAGAGACTTCAACTGCAGCAGCCTCCTGCTTGAGAGGAAGAGCCATCTCTGCCTCCAGATGGACCTGGGATTCCACCATATCCAACTTTTATTCCATAGGACTGCAAAATAAAAACCAACAAAATAATTCAACATTTATCACATATCGGCATATACCAACCCTTAATCATATTAATTTTGTTATCCACTGAACTAAAATGTAAAATCCATGTTAAACCAAGGAAATGGCCCAATATCAACTCGTAAACCATTGTAAACATAACATAAAAGTTCATTGAAACATAATTCTCAAGATGGTGACCAAGGCACTATAACTTCTCTTTAGAAGGGAAAAAAAGGAGCAATCAAAAAAGTCGGGATTAAAAATTTATCTTAGCAATTTCAAAAAAGGAAAGATTTTATTTTCTTTATAAAAAGCTTCCATTGCGAAGGCATGAACTCAAACCGTATGTGCTTAAACTGAAATGCAAGGAAACCTCATAAGTCATAAAGAAGACTACAGAAGAGAGTAAGAACCTAACCTCATTTGAGACATCAAACACTCCATCCTGAATCTTCTTGTATATTGTTGCAGCAGTCTTTATAAATGCCTGCACAGGAAATTACCATTGGAGATGTAAAAGAGAATAGATTGTTTTGAATTAGCATGGTTTAGAAGAAAGCAAGGTTTATAATATGGAACATTCCTCACACCTCCTCAACATTCTGAGCAGTTTTTGCGGAGGCCTCCATAAAGATCAGCCCATGCTCCTTTGCAAACTGCTCCCCTTCCTCTGTGCTGACAGCCCTTCTATGAGCGAGGTCACACTTATTGCCAATAAGCATGATTGTCATGTTTGCATTAGCATGCTGCCTTGCATCCTCTAGCCAGCTAGCCAAGTGATTAAAAGTTTCCCTCCTAAAGTGTGAAACACCAACATTATCATCTCAGCACAATAGGACATACTACTTTGGCATCCAAAATTGATAAAAAGAAACCGACAGGGTAGGCATTCAACAATCTCATTTAGTAACATTTCATGCTCTTTACTTATACCACATATAATATAATAATTAGTTGGTGACCTGAAAGTTAAAACTGGTCAGGGGGAGGCAATCAATGGAAGTTGATAGAATGTTAATGAGTAAGATTTAACTAGACCATAATCACTGATAAGATACTTGGATACATCTTGCCCAACATCAGTAACCATATATATATAAGATAAGATACAAAAAAAAAATCAAATAGACCTTGGCAAAACATGCATCTTAGAGATCAGCAACATTCCACAGGATTACGGTGCATTAATTGTCACCATTTCTGCAAGTCTACTTGAAATAGATCATTTTATGAAAAATCTTTATAGCAGATTCCAAATCTATAGCACAAACAGATAAAGACAACATTTTACCTGGTGATATCATAGACAAGCAATGCACCAGCAGCACCTCTATAGTAGGACCTCGTAATAGACCTGAAAGACTCTTGGCCAGCCTAAAGTAATTAAGAGAAATCTCAGCATATGTAATCATATACAAACACGTATTGCATCATGATACCTAACAACAATCTACAGAAATTAAATGCATGATGTGATAAATATTGTTTCATTTACAACTTAAACAAAGGTATGGCATAAAAGGCAACCGCAATATGGAAACATTTGTTGAAGGCTTCAAGTGATTATCTGCCTGTCTTTCTTTTTCATAGTGAAGTAGATGATAATTTCTTGATTAAACAAAACATCAGGGTCACATATGGGAGCTCGGCGAAAAAGAAAAAATTGCCAGACTTATTCTACAACAACAACAAGAAGGCGGGTTGAGAGAGGATCAGAAAAACAAACCGTGTCCCATATTTGAAGCTTGATAGGTTTGTTGTCGATGGTAATCATCCTGGCCCCAAATTCAACACCGATGGTTAGGTCATGCACAGGCTGGAAACGCTTGTCAGTGAACTGAAGGAGAAGACATGACTTCCCAACTCCTGCAGATCCACAACGACATCAAGAGAATTTTTTTTTTAAAAAGTCTAGATTCCCAACACAAAAAGAGATTCAAACGATCTTGAAATAAGGTAAACTTAAGAGGAGACTCATCCTATTAAAATCAACAAATATTCAATTTTGGAATGACAATAGAAGCAATCAAATAATGAATAAGAAAAAGAAAAGAGCGAAACTTTTTGCACACCATCCAAACAAATCAAAGTAACAAAAAAAACCCGATTCGACAAATACCAGTATCGCCGATGATGATGTACTTGAAAAGGTAAGCGTATGACATATCTTCAATCGAAGTGGCGCCGCTCTGTTTTCAATTCACCAATACGAAATAGAAAGGAAAACAGGTAGACACAATTGCAGTCCGGATCTACGAAACGGAAACGGAAACGGAAACGGAAACGAATTGAGGAATCGAATAAGTTCAGAAGAAGAGGAAGACGGGTTTTGAAGAAACGAGAGCTTTACAGAACGATATATATATAAAAATAGATATTTCAGGCCACATAAGCTGGCAAAATTCTGTTCACTGTTGTATTTATTGGATTTAGATTAAATTTAATTTAGACATAAATTTTATATTTGAATTCGATTTAAAATAGGGTTATAATATAAAGTAATAAAGACAAAAAAAATGTGTTTTATTTAATTGTCCGAACTCTTACACAATTCAAATTCAATTTGTCTGATTCAGATTAAATAAATTTCAAATACAAAAAAATTTCAATTTCAAATACAAAATTTGTATTTGATTTAGTTGTATGAATTCTAACTTGAATTTGATTATTATTCGATTTAATTATCGAATTTAAACATATTTGAGAATGATTAATTAAATATGTCTGAAAATTAAAATAAATATGAATCCGAACATACAAATATCTTACATGTGTGAATTATAACTTGAATTTGATCATTGTTCGATTTACTTATTGAATTTAAACTAGGATGGGTTATTTGTACCTCAACAATTATCGGTCTCAACCTAAAAATATTAAAAAAAATCATTGTCAAAACACCCCAAACCGGTCTAACATTTGCAACAAAACCTTGTTTCTCTACCTTGCACGATTCTTCCACTAAGATCCAAATATGAGATCGGCTACGGTTCGAGTTTGTTCAGATGTCCAATGATCATTGATTAGCTCTAGTTTATATTTTCTGCGATCGACTGTGATCAAATTTCAATCTGAGTTTATCACAGTTTCTTCAATTCTTTATCCTGTTGTGATTTTCAGGAACTGTAGGTTATGTTTACAATGCTCACAAAGTCTTTCAACTTTGCCTGGGACTCTATTGGCTCACAATGTCCCTGTTTCACCAACTTAGTTTGGCTTGCTAGTCCTCTTCGACTATGTGTAAGGTGTTTTGCTCTCTTTTACAATTCCAGTCTATGCAGCTTGTAACTAGGGTCGTGTTCGCCTCCCCAATCCCCAATTGCTTTGGAGGGTTTAGAAGCTCAAACGGGTGGTGTTGGTACTGTTGCTCATGGACGAGAAAACGATAATAACACTAGGGCTATAGCTAGTAGCAACACCAATGGTGGGAAGATAGAGAAAGTGAAGAAGAAGGCGATTGGAGGTTTTTTAGTAATGTATTGTATTCAAAATCTGTCTGTTTTTGTTTTTAATTTGAGAGTTACTAATAATGAGGTGTGATCGATAATTATTGGTATGCAGATAGCTCCACTTTTTAAACAAATCCAAAAATAATCAATTGAATACTTTGAAAAATTCAAATCAATAAAAATCATTGAATCCGAACATACAAATATCTCCTAAACAATCAATCTTATACAACCTCCAAGCCCAAATTTTTGACACCCATCGGAAACTGGTAGGGCAAAGCAAGGACGCTCGTCGTTGAAAAATTAAAAGTTAAGAAATTTATTATTATTGTTATTTATTTGCATTAATAAATAAATAAATACTAAAATAGGGTTACAAATAGAATGAAAGTTGTTAAAGTGGAACCAAAACCACCAAAAACCCAAAAGCATCACTCTGTTTCTCCTACCGGCCTTCTCCATGGCTGTGGACAAGGCCAAGCTGGTGGAGGAAGTTTCAATCACTCGTTTTTGCAAAATCGTACTTGGTTGGGACTATTTTCGTCTCCTAAAGGAATCTGATGCAGTATCTCTCTTGCTCTATATATATATATATGTGTGTTTTAATTCGTTTTAGGGTGAACATTTTTCAGTTTTTTAATTTATTTTTCTGAAACAGAGAAATAGCAAGAAGGGGTTTAATGCAGCTTCTTTGGATTTAAAGGAGGTGAAGAACAGCTACATAGATGTTGATGATTATCTTTCAACTTTTGAGCCGCTTTTGTTTGAAGAAGTAAAAGCCCAGATTATTCAAAAGAAGGATGAAGAAGAGGGTAAACTATTTTTACTCACAGCATCTGTTTGGTTCGTAAGATTATTCAATAGAACTGGAAGCATAGGATACAAAGTAATAATATTCTTCTCAACTTTCTGTTGTAAGTGGAAGGCATGAGTGTTCTACAAGACGTGAAGATTGATTTTCATACGTTGAAGACTTTTATCTATCATCGAGTTGAATACCAATCTATTTGATTGTTCTTCTAATAAAGTCGATATTTTCCAGTGTTACCCTAGTAACTACTTGTGATTTTATTTGTGAAGCTTTTTAAATGGATTGTAACTGTGTAGCCTTTGTATTGGGCATTGCAGTGAGAGAGTGGAAGCTTAGGCTAGTGGTTGAATGCAATGAGGCTGATGGTTTCCACTTACCATCGGTCACCTATGATCCCAATGATGAGGATGAACAACGAATATCACAGAACGATCTCTTACTGCTTTCAAAGGAGGAGGTGATCAAATTGTTTTTTTTTTTCATTTATTAATCACAAGCTCTCTGTTTTGCCTCTCTCGATAGTTATCTTCTCTGAGTTTTCTGTTTGAGCAAGAACATATTCTTCTATGAGTTTTCATATTTGTGCATTGTTTTAGTCCAAGAAATCGAAATTATTCTTCTCCCCCTGTTTATTTATTTGCATGCGTTTTCATTATTTTAAATTAAAGCTCCATTTTCCCTTGTTAATTGTTCTTTTCTTTTCATTTTTTTTCTTTAGTGTGTTATTGTAAAATTTTCTTGTTATTGATATTTCTATTTTTCTTAATTTTGTAATTGACATTTGTTTGATCAACTGCTTACCCTATGGTTCTAGAGAATATGATGGATGGAAAAGGAAGATTGAAGTTGTGATATTTGTATCCAGGATTCTCAGTTGAGGAAAAAAATGACAATGACAATGACAATAACCGTGTGTCTTATCTCCCCCTTCTTCCTCATTTCTCTCTTTTCTTTGGTGAACTAATGTGTGTTTTTTATTTGTTTTAGTTCAAAGAGGGAGCAACAATCCCTGGGACGTATGCATTTGCTTTGGTGGATAATCGCCAATCAGATCGCCTTAGGCTTAGGATGTGCGTAGCCGGAGAGGTCATGAATTTAAGAGCAGATGCCTTTGAATCAAGTACAAGGCTGTTAAATATGCGATCTCTAATTACTTCTCCAACCAAAGTAGTGGATAAACGTTTGTTCTGTCTTAAGGTAATTTGATAAACAGTAACTTGTTTTTTAGTGGGGTTTCTCCATTTCATATGCCTTTCAGTGTTCTCCTCGATTTCTTATTTCTGATAAACAGAACTCAGGCACTAACAATGCTCATATCTTAGCCTGGCCTACAAGGCAAGATTGAGGCAATGCAATTTTTTTTTGAACAGTGTAGCATGTCTATGTAACGTATCATTCTGCGTTGAAGTAACCCTTTCATAGGTTTTCTATTGGCTATATATTTGACTTATGCGTAGGAAAACACAATATTTGCAGATTTGCAGTTTATCAACAATTGCCCGTGAATATGTTGCTTTACGGTCAATTGAGTCTCTTCCATTCAAGGATTTAATATTAACAGCTGCTGAAAAGAATTCTAGATCTGATGATCAGGCCTGGAGAATTTCTGGACCTCTTCATGACTATATTCATGAAAACCTGAATGAGTCTCAAGAAGAAGCGATACAGGTGAGTTTTTTAACTCATCATCATCATGCTCCTCTGAGACTTTATCCCAAAAGTTTGGGGTTGGCTACATGTGTTTTTCTCTAAGTATTGAATTTAATTCTTAACATCTTGATGTGTTTTTGAATTGCACTCTTATGGGTGTTGGGCTTATTTTTCATCATCACTGAAGCCTTTTTGTAGTTATTTATATCAGAAAGTAATCCCTGAACAGACTAAGAAAGTTTTATCTGTTTCAGGCTGGTCTATCGCGTAAACCCTTTGTCCTAATACAGGTTTGACTTTTACCTTTCTACAAGTTTGTTTTTGTTTAGAGTTTCTACATTTGTGTGATCGTGTTATTCCACTGCACAAACTTACTGTTTACCTAATATGCTGTTTTTTTTTCCCTTCCTGGACCTATGCTTCCTTAACCGGTTGCATAGCTAAGATTAATGTTTGTTATGGGTAATTGTACTCTAGGGTTTAATGTTTTAGTTACTTAAAACTTGGTATTTTCTAACTATGTTTGTGTACCTTAAATTTAATCTGTGGAAGATGATTGTGAGACTTTTGTTAGGGCCCTCCAGGTACTGGGAAGACTCAGACCATTCTTGCACTTCTTAGTGCTATTTTACATGCAACTCCATCAAGAATACATGTCAAGTAAATATATTTCTTGTCTCTATTTCTTCTGGCCTTGAGACTATCATTTTTGGGTTGTTAACATCTCGTCTTGTTCTGGGAAGTCAATAACGTGTTGTTTCAAGTCTTAGACTTTATAGTGTAAATGTGTAATAATACTAATACATGGTTCTTCTCCCATTTAGGGGTGGATTACGGGAAGTGAAATGTGGACCAGAACTACCTCTTAAAGAGAAGTATGTTTGGATAACTTGGTTCTATATTTTTATGATGTTTACATATTTAATCCAGGATTTCTTGAATGATTATCTATCTCTAAAGTATCTATGAGTATTGATCTTCTACAGTTTTTTTTTTCTTCTTTCAATTCTCATAAACATATGAAAATTCTTTTGGACGTCTCTTTGGGGAGTCATCAAATATACATTGCCTTTTTTGTTTTCAAGTTGAGTTTCATTCAAATTAGAACATGATACAAGACCAAATATTCATATCATAATCAACTTTGTTGCGAGAAGATATGAGTGTGAGTAAGCAAAATCAGTATTTCATATACTCACTTGTAAGATATGTAAGGTGACCCAAAACAAATTTAATCTTTCAGATTGTTGTATCTGGAATAAAGTGGGAGAAGCTTATTCTAAAAGCCTAAGGTTGCCTTTATAGAAAGGAGTTAAATATATGGAATTAAGCAAATGGAAATACTCAGTCGCCTATTTAGTAAGTAGAATATTGATAATCTTTTGTTTATACTGAGAAGCACCACTTGTTGAAGTGGTCCATCTCCTGACCATCACGCTTAAGAGCTTTGAATTCCCATATCCGCTGAACAATCATATCCAACTTTTGGTTGTATCAGGAAGATCTATTTTAGGAATTGGAGCTTTCAAACTCCCTTTCATCCCGGTTGTCATTTTCTATTTTTTCCTATGGTGCCTGATTGCATTGTTTGTAATTGCAGATGTAAGCATTGGGAACGAGCATCTCCTTGGTTAACTGGTTCTAATCCTCGAGATGATATTATGCCTGAGGATGGGGATGATGGTTTTTTCCCAACCACTGGAAATTATATGGTGAGTTCATGATATAATTATGATCTGAAAAGAATCGACTTGTCTAAACTTTCATTTATTTGTAGAAACCAGAAGTTGTTGATTCTGGTCGCAAGTATCGTGTAAAAGTGCTGGTATGTGCTCCTTCAAACTCCGCACTTGATGAAATTGTGTTGCGCCTTCTTCAGAATGGTATGTCTTCTACTTGCAATATCTTTGCTCCTCTGTGTTGTGTTTAAATTTGTTATATGATGCAGTGCTGGATGCTGTTGGGTTATTTTGTACATTTCAGATCCTTTTCATCTCTAATTAGCTTGCTCAAATCCATGGGGTGATGTCCCACAAACTAGGGCAGGTTGAAGAAGTTTTGTGGATTGATTGTAGGGCAGGAGTGCATGTGGGATGAGTCCTTATCCTTGCATGGAATTGTTCTCATGGATGATTCTACTTAGAAATCTTTTGTTAATGTTGAATATTGCAGCGGCCATTCATCCTCTTAATTATGTGTTGTTCTTCCAGTTCTTGTATTCTTTTGTTTGTAATCGTATATTGTCATAAATTTTATTTATGATGCCTCAGGTGTTCGTGATGAGAATGTTCACACATATAACCCTAAAATTGTGCGCATTGGTCTCAAAGCTCACCATTCTGTCAAGTCAGTCGCAATGGATGACCTTGTATGTATCTGTTGGTAACTGATACTTTTGAGATAAAATTGTGATCCTTTTTTTTTAACATTACAATTTTTGGTACCACCATTATGAGCTTGGATAACACACATGGCGGTATGAACCAATTAAGCTTATATGTATGGCCCAGCTTGTAGGTAGTGATCTTTTTTGGTATTGCAGGATTCTTTTCTTCTTTTCATAATTACATTCTGTATAGATATAGCGTATGAATCCTGCTTTAGCATTTTTTACTTTCTTGTCAAGGCAGTTTTTGTAAAAAACCTATCAAATAGCCTTTGACTTCTATTATTTCCATCCATGTTGAAATTAGTACAATAAATTATTATGCTTCTTGTTTGTCATTTTTAGCTATAAATAATGGTTCTGTTGGATTTGATTGAATCTGGTTTTTTATCCTCGAGGTTTTGTTGAATGGATAATATGTTGGGATTTTAACTCAACAAGTTTTCTTGGCAGGTGAAGCAAAAACTTGGTGATTCATCTAGTAATAAACAAAAACATGGATCTGCTGGAGGGGATTCAGAAGGTATCCGCGCTGCAGTTCTGGATGAGGCTGCCATTGTATGTAGATCTTGTTGTTGAAACCTGAAAGTCTGATGCAACACAAGGGTTGCAGCCTTTTGGTTCCTTCAATAGAATTTATTTTATGTTTGTAAGGAAGAGATGTCACCATTCTGATTTTTGTTTGATTGACAGGTCTTCTCCACCCTTAGCTTCAGTGGCTCATCACTGTTTAGTAAACTGAGCCGTAGTTTTGATGTTGTTGTAATTGATGAAGCTGCCCAAGCTGTGAGTGGTTCTCTCCTGCATTTTTGTCTATTGGAGGACATACATTCTTACTCATAGATTTTTAAGCAAAGGTTTAATGCAAGAAAGAGTAAATATAACATGAAAGTGGAGTTCTCTTTTATGAAAACTAGACCACGACAGAGATATCTGAGCCCTGAGATACTTTTAAGGAAAAATATAATGTGCTTGTTATGTGTCGAGTTGGTTGAAGCATTGTGCTGATAATGAATTTTCTAATTTGTGAGTTGAAACTTTTGCAATGCCACTTGTTATACAAGGGATAGTAAAAACTGTTAGCAATTATGCTAACACTACAAGAATTCAAAAGGTCAATTTCCTTGCTACTAAAGGACTAGAAAGGATGCGTCTCCATCCCACAAAAGCTGAGCAACAGTTATGTTTTGTGTTTTTGTTTCCTGGATGGTTGATGGATTGCATTTCATTTTAATTTTGTACTCCTGGAGTTATATCAACTTTTAAATGATATGAAGTTTTATGATGCGTAAATATATAGCATTTAATACATGACACTTGCTCTTCAAACGCCCTGGATGGGTTGGTGAATTTATTAGAGGTTCTAAATTTCATTTTTTGTTTTGTATTTTTCTCATTGAACAGGTGGAACCGGCCACTCTTGTTCCTTTGGCCAATGGATGCAAACAAGTATTTCTGGTATTCTTTTTTTTTTTTTTTGGGGGTACGCTGGTTGAGGGAAGGACACAATATGACCCTAATAATTAGAAAACCACTAATATAATCTTATGAAAATGTGTGATTTGCATCTACCATGTCATATCAAATAATTGTCTTCAATCTAATAATGTCTTATAAGTTACATATACCGATAATAAGATCATGTCCAACTGGTCCCCTAAATGCTATTTTAGAGGACCCTTTTTTTTGTGTGCAATCCAACACATCTCCATTCCCAAACCCCAAAATAACATTGGGTTTCCCATACCCCAAAGTTGGCGACTACCCCTCAGTCCCCCATTCATTTTTCTCCTCTCCGTCGTGGGAATCAATGACTCATATGGCCTTAAATTGGACTGTGGTCTTAAACAAGGCAGGAGCATGCATTTCATTTGTGAAAGAGCTATGCTGCTTGGATAGTGGTTTGGTTCTGGCTTGCGATCAAATATCTAATCTTCTTCTCCCCTCTATTTTAGGTAGGTGATCCTGTTCAGCTTCCAGCCACTGTGATTTCATCTGTCGCTGAAAAGTTTGGGTATGGAAACTAGAAAATTTTAAAGTAATGTAGTTTTAACATGTTCGTGGTGAAATATTCTGATCCGCTTTCTTTTGTGCACTTCAAAATTGAAGTTATGGCACAAGTTTGTTCAAGAGATTACAAAGAGCTGGTTATCCAGTAAATATGCTGAATATGCAGTACAGAATGCATCCAGAGGTCAGATCCAAAACTTTGGCATACATAGATTATTATGTTGATGATGGCAATTCATAAATTAACTATATGCTGCAATTAATTGCTTTGGATTGTTCAATATACTGTTCTCTTTGTCTCGCCAGTGCATGTGCACCACAAGTATTTTACCTCTTAAGTTTTGAGAATATGGGTAACTATAGTCATTTATTTTACCAAACACCATCACATCTTCCTCTTTCTCTCTGGAACTTGCCTCTTCGTTTTGCTCTTGAATATCTAAATTTATACTCACGTAGGGATATGGTTTTGAAAAATATTTTTCCCAATTCACAGCATGTTCTTAAAATGGTATTTGGTATGATGCAGTGAAACCCACCCATAAACGAACTATAAGTCATCATTCATGCGCACAGAGTCTGTCATGAATAGACTTTTTTTTATGTCATCAAATCATTTTGATAATCGTATTGTAAACAGATAAGATACTTTCCTTCAAAGGAGTTCTATGATGAGGCACTGATGGATGGACCAGATCTTGAGAATCGAACGAAGCGTGAATGGCATGATTACCGCTGCTTTGGGCCCTTCTGCTTCTTTGATATATATGAAGGGAAAGAGACCCAACCCTCAGGAAGTGGATCTTGGGTGAATACTGATGAGATTGACTTTGTTCTCCAAATGTATCGAAAACTGGTGACCTTGTATCCAGAGCTAAAGTCGAGTTCTCAGCTTGCAATTATATCCCCATACAGGCATCAAGTCAAACTTTTCCGAGACCGATTTAAAGAAGCTTTTGGGGTCGCATCGGATAAACTAGTGGACATTAATACTGTTGATGGTTTCCAGGTAAGGTGTCATTTTATTCTCATCATTACTTAACTATTCCATGCATTTACATTTGTGTGTGTGCGTGGTTTTCTTTTCCCCTCATTTGGTAGCTGTTCCATATATCTGATGTTGGGTCTAACAAAACACTATCTTCAGGGTCGAGAAAAGGACTTGGCCATATTTTCTTGTGTTAGGGCCAATAAGGACAGAGGTATTGGGTTTGTTTCTGATTTTCGGAGAATGAATGTTGGAATTACCCGAGCAAAATCTTCCGTACTGGTAAGTTGGACGTTAAAGAGAAATGTTTGCCTATCAGATGCTCTCAAATAACACACCTAACTTTCTCTAGTGCTGCGTGAGCTAAAGCTTTGATTTGGTTCTCTAGGTGGTAGGGTCTGCATCAGCACTGAGAAATGATAAGCACTGGAACAACTTGGTAGAAAGTGCTGAGAAGCGGAATGTATTATTTAAGGTGAATATTCTATTTACAAATCGTTTCTCTCTTCTTCAGAATGCACTGTGGTTTCTTTTAACTTGTTCTTTGTGAACAATCAAGTCAGGTATTTCTTGCTACTTACCAATATGGGTTGAAGGGGATGCATTGTGCTTATGTTTACCTTCTTTTTCATAGTTGATAATAGTTTCCGACTCATTCCTAAAGTAGCAAGTTAATACCAGCAATACTCTACTCTAATGAATTGATATCGTGCAGGTTTCTAAGCCCTATGAATCATTTTTCAGTGATGAAAATATGAACACTATGGAGGTGCTCAAGGATAGAAGAGGGCCAGATGGGATTTCGGCCCCTGATGTGGTTATAGCCAATGAACCAGGAGATACTACTGAGCAAGGGCCCGCAGAAGACCATGATTATATGGACATGGATGGAGGTGGCTTTGATGAGGACTAAACCCTACAATAGCAGAGCATTCACTAGGGATGTAAAAGGGTCTATGCCAAACCCTCATCCAACCCTTTTTAATATAAGGGTTCATCCAACCCTTTTTAATATAAGGGTGACGTTTTTCCCCTACCCAACCCCTTTAGTATGTGGGTACTTTGTAATTTTATCATCCAAAAACCCACTGAATAACATCTTTCAAATTTAAAAATAAAATAAAAAATAACAATGCATTGGGGAGATGGTATTTCATTTATTTTGGGGTCCCTGAGAATTTCCGATGGATAGAAGATTCCTTCCAATTCCAAACTTTGATATTGCATAATTGTTAAACTCAAATTAACAAAAAAAATAAAAGGAAAAATAGAACCTAATAAAAAAAAATATTATTTCACTATACTCTTAAGGGTTTAACACAACATTTCATTCCATAAAAACAAATGTTACATCTAGTGTCACGAACTCATGATAATAGCCAAGCAGAAGAATTACAAATCGAAGAACAAATGTCGGACTAACACCAAACAACAATGAGATGTACCCAAATAACATGATTTAACTTTCCAATAACAAATAAGTTGAACCATTTTCAATAACAAAGATGAATATCCCAACAAGTGGTTATGTTGGGAATCGTTACTACTAAGAGATGGTCTTCAGCGTTGAAGTTGAATCCTTGGTCTTTCGAATTTACAGAGCAGGATTGGGGCTTTATGCTTGAGTATGCTCCAAAGCTACCTCCCCCCCTCCCCTTTATGTGTATACCACCAACATAAGAACCATTGAAATAATCAACCGACTCAACAGCTCCCCCAGAGTTGTACATATTTAGCTGTCCAATGGGTGCAAACTGGATTTCTTGATTGTAAACCTGCATAAAACGCATGAATAATCAACAAAATTGAGGTTTGAACTCTTCATCTTTTTCATAAATCAATCCCACATCTGTAAGCAAAGTGGCAACAGATAAAATCTTGCGAGACAGCTTCCGTAACAATGATGCATAATCAATCAGAACAGACGATTTCTAGCAAGTTTGCGTTGGATTATGGATCCCTATGGCTGAGGGTTTTCGGACCTGAAGAGGTCTCATATTGAATATGTTGGGGGGGCAAACATTTGTGGTTGTTACTGTCAAGGCCAGAAACTAAGCTAAGATGTGAAGAGATAGACAAACCTTAATAGGAGAAACTGTAAAGATGTCACATTCCATGGATTTTAGAGCAACATGAAACGGTTCTTCCAATGGTAATCTAAATAGGGACCCTGCAATTGTCAATTATGAGTCGAGAACATTAAAATCCATCCACCCCTTGAATGCCTCTGTAATCTAAATACGATCACGTTGCAGGAAGATGAATGTATACCTGAACTGAAGGAAAATACTGCACAATCTCCAGTCCATTGCTTCCCAGATACCTCTTCAAAATACTCTATATCAGCCGGAGAAACCTGGCCTGATATCTTTGAGGTAACCTCTTCCTGAACTTTGTTTTCCCAACAAGGCCAGCTTCCTGCTCCTTGGCAGTTAAAGACTCCGATAACTCCCGTACATTTGTTTAGATTCCATATCTTTAGAAGACTAGCAAAAAAGAATCCACTGAGGGAAGAGAAGAAAAGAAATGAACCAGTCTTTATATAATACAAGTGAATGGGAGATGGATACCTCTTTCCATCCATTACCGGATCACAGAATAAACAATCCCTTGCTGGCCTCCCTGGATATTTAGCTCTAAGTATGGATCCATCAGGAAGTACGAGCCTTCTCAGTATCTTGAAATCATGGTGGCCAGGTTTATCACTGTCATCGGTAGTAGCAGGATCATATTTTATTCAGGGACAAACCAATTTGAAAGGAAATTGAGATACTTATAGGAATGGGAGACAAATAATAGATTCAATAAGAAAATTTAGGTCTAGGAAACTGAAACAATAATACGAGAAAGAAGAGAAAGCACACATGTGCATTTGCTTCTACAAACGTGAATATGTTCTTTCGCATCATATTATGGTCCAAAATCAGTTGTTTATGGCTTTATGCAGTCATGACTCATACGTTTTTCACCATAAGAAACAGAAATGGTGATAGTTCTTGCCTCACATAGACTCCACAGCCTCCCACTGCTCTTGCAACAGCATGAAACTCAGCTGCATCATGGCGGCTCTGAAAGATTTTCCAGTTAATCCAATGATTATTCTCCAAAAATTCAAAGAGGAAAACATAGAGAACGAGAGCTTGCATACATAGAACATGTCCCAATCTGGTATAACAACTTCACCAAGGAATATGCTGTTAAAAGACACGGCAGCTATATGCAGCGTCTGTGTGGCCGGATTTTCTGGATAGTAATCATCAGAAGCTCGTGTTATAGCACTTCTTTTTGCACTACAATGACAGGAGAAAAATTACCAAAAAATTGAGGGAATGATGAATAATGTGAAGCTGAAACATAAGGCGGTCTGACTAAACGAACCATGAACATCCTGCATAAGACCATCTTTACTATTGCTAGTTGTGTACAATTATCAGGGTTCAAAGATAGTAGTAGCCCATTGTTAAAATATCTGCCAAGTCTGTAAAAAGAATGTTGCAATTCATTCACACATCCTGATTGGTCTATGAATATTTCTTTTGGACTTCAAAAGCTTGACTTGTATTATTAAAAACAGTCATATGAACAAACGAAAGGCAGGGGAAACATACCATATGTATAAAAACAGACGCAGTTAATCCCTTGTAAAGTCCTTGCTTTATTTAACTACATGAAAACTAGATGTAATACATCAATCTTTTGAGTAAGGTTGAGTTTTATTTTTAAATATATATATATATGTATATATACTTGCCTGCTTTTGTTATTTTCTTCAAAAATACAGTGTTAAAAGATGAGAAAAAGTAAGTAGGAGCAGCTATACAGGAATACCAAACTTCTCCAGAGATTGGGATCAAAGAGCTTGAGTTGAGCCACATACTGGTAAATGGAGTCCATGCTCTGACCCATGCAGCAGATAATGCTGTTGTCTTTGAAGTTGGCACCTATAGAATTTTCAAGAGCTTCTTGGAATTGTCTAGTAAGTGAAACTCGACCTCCTTGGTCAGTTGCAATGGTCTCCAATATGTTCTGAACATCAACCTTAACCCCATCTACATTCTGTGAAGCAAGATATCTGTGTAGATCCTGATAAAAGTGAGATATTTTTGCAGGATCAATTGCGCCAACACCATACTTCTCCATAGAATCCATAGATAGATCCCTTGTATTTGCTAAATTCCCTGGCGACTGCACTGGGTATCTCAATTTTGGGTTATACTTCATAGTTTTTGCAGCACCTGGAAGGAGTCCTCCCCAATATCCCATCAGGGCATGCCATACATATACATACCTGAGGTTTTTTGGTAACGGAAAACAAAGAGATCATTAAGATGCACCGATATTTTTTGAAGAAAGAAAGAAAGAACACAAGGCAAAGGGATCTAAATAGTAGCCAACTTAAGGCCAAATGTCTTCTTAATATCTGAAACAAAGTCCTTTAGGCTACTTGGTGCTCCATCAGCAGTTTTCCTGAACTTGCTATTTTCTTCAATGCTTACTAGCCTGCCCCCAAACCTGCAATTTGGAAGAAATAAGAATATGCTCACATGTATTCCATATAAATTAGAAAGAAAAAAATTGGATAAACTTACTGTGACCCTTCCATAAATTGCTCCCCTTCTTTCTGAAACTCGTTAGTTGTATCTTGCCATCCATCATCAATAATCAAAAATCTAGCAGGCGTCCCTCCCTCCGATAAACTGAGACATGAGAGTGCTTAGTAAATTGCTACAACCAGCAGCAAGAGTAAATGAACTCAAACAAAATTCAGGAAAAACAATGAAATGGATTACTCTTAATCCAGTAAAGAATTCTCAGAGCTCGAAACTATTTCATTTTACTAATGTGTATATAGAAGCTCATCATAATCTTTTGTTGGCTGCTTCCTTTTGAAGTGGACCAAATAATATCGCTCAATTTACCATTTCACGATGCATTCCTGGGACCTGCTAGCCCTGAACAGGGCTTCCCACTCGAGATAATTAATTATCATCCCTCTAAATGAGGAGGTTCTCCCAACACAGCTATGAAGTAGTGTACACATTCAACTTCTGTTATTTTCCAGGGGATACAGTAGCATAATTCATCGGCTTTAGCACCCTAAGAATTCCACAATCATGATTAACCTTATAGTTTGCAAAGAAAGGAATTCTTGAGGATTAACACATATCAATTGATAAGGTATTGGTCTAGACTCTAGCCTATATGTAGCAAAAGACCATACACAGAGTTGGATTAACCTTGTTAGGCCATCTATGATTCCTTGAGGATTGACATCATGGTAAAAAGCATCCCAGGTGCACCAACCGAACCAATCTAACATTCCAGGAATCTGCATAAGAAAAGTATGAAAGGAAAAAAGCTTTCAGAATGATAAAATAACAGAGAGATCGGGAAAAAAATAGACAGGAAAAAAAAACAAGATGAGAGTTAAATGTTTAGTGGCTTTTCCTGTTTAGTTTCGCGCATTGCAAAAGTTCCAGTCTGTTTCACCAAAATCCTGCATATGATATGAAGTAAATGATCTACTTTAATTCTTTTGTGAGTTGTATTGCTTAAAGGAACATATATGTTAGCCGACAAACTCCAACGACCATGGCATTACAGAATTCCCAAATTTGAAAGTATTCAAAAAATTTCACTGAGAGCTAACCTACTTCATGGATTCCTTCATCAGATCAAATGGATGTTCTCCATAATTCATAAAAACTGCTTTTAGTGATTGCGAGGTAACTATGGTGGGATCACCTATCAAGACACACAAGAAAGTGACCAGTACCTTTAGACTACACATATAAAGAGGGACAAATGAACAAGGTACAAGGTTCAGCATTTAATTCCCCTACCTTAAGAAGTTAAGAATCTAACCTCATAATATATTGGTAATATATTGTGAAACAGAATGAACTAATGAACAGTTAATGTGGATTTCAAACGTCAAATACGTGTGGCTGCTGATATCTACAATCTAATGCCCTTTTAGAGCAAGTGTAGGGTCTAAAAGGGCCAGACTTCGACAGCCTTATCAGAACATGGCAATGTATTTGTTTCTGCAGTTGCAATTGGGCAACCACATTATAGGAGAAAAGCTTTTAGCCAGTGATACCATAATTCCTTCTAAATTTAATCTCTTACCACAATTCCTTCCAAATTTAATCTCTTACCACTTTCCACACAAATCTCCAGTTCATTGGATGAGTTTCCCTGCAAACTGCTCCTAAATTTTCCATCTACTAAAGGCAAAAAAACAATATATGAAGTAGGAGCTTCCGAAGCTTCCCCTTGTCTTGATTCCAAAAGCAACATCTGAGTTTCTATTGGAATGTCACTCCCTGAAGTTCCCACTTTAGGTATCATCCACCAAATTTTAAACCTATATAAACATAGTAATCTGACATCCCTGCATCCGGAAAAGAAAAAAATATCCCATCAAATTCGGGAAAACCTGAATATGCATTCCAGAAGACGACGAACAAGGTCAAGCTCTGAAGCAATCCTAATAAACATCCAATAGCATGAGAGAAGAACGAAAGAGACAAGGACAGGAGGCATACTCAATGACTCCAATCTTGAAAACATGCCGGGAACTAGTCTGTGTGGAAGTAGCCCCCACGTATGCCGATGAATCGGTCAATGGGGTCAGCACAATGTTTGCAGGAACCCTTTTCAACACATCCTGGCCACTGAAACTGAGAGTCCCATCTTTCAGGACGGGTTTGGCACCTACAAACATAGAATGCCTCCATTTCTGATTGGAACTCAACGACCGACGTGAAACAAGAAGCCTCTGCCTGCTGCTTCTGGCGAATAATGAGGACGACAAAGAATAATCCAGTGGGAGTGGCAGAGCTGGCGAAGAAAACATCTTGGAAATGGAAGTCGGCCGGAATGCCATGGGAGCCTATAGTTGACTACACTTTTCCCATTGGCAAAATCTACACACACAGATGACGTACTTAATGTCCTCTCATTTTTTTACGACCAAACTGCCCCTCATGATGAGACTTTTAATGATATTTGATTGGCCCAAATGGCAAAATATGTAGTCCAATGAATATCTTATCCTCTCCAGTCTCCACTTCTACACGCGTAGACCTCAAACGGTATGGACCGGCCCATGACAGACAGAGGCCGTTCCAGTTCGAGGCCCAGGCCCGTATGTTTTAAGTGAGTTTGATATAAAAGGATTTGAACATTTTGAAAAACTAGGTTTAACCCGTGGCTACGCCACGGAAATTGATTAATTGTATATATATCCATCTTAACATTTGTAGTTATCGAAAAATAATTTGTAAGATTTTTTAGAATTGTCGGTATGAAATGTTTTTGAAGAGGACATTGTGGGTGTTATATTATGTATTTGAATAAAGTCAACATGGGGTATAAACGGTTGTTTTTTTCTATAATCGGAAAAATAAGGTTTCTTGTCGTTTGTGTGTTTTTGCGACTGCAAGTGTGAAAACATATGCACATAATTCCCTCCCACTTACCGCTGCATCTTTTAGCATAATGATTCTAGTAAAAAACATATCCTTGTTGAAAAAATAATGCGTCCCTTGAAAGAGTTTAGCATCGACAACATCTATGGAAACCATGTAATTGAAGAAATCTTCACCCCTGTTATCGATTGATGGGAATATACTCCTCAATGGCCACACATCAACATTTCTAGCAATTATAGGTTTACTGACAATCATTCTGAAAGCATGGCAGCTGTATATTTTTGTATCATAAAATAAAACTCATTAGACGAACAGTATGAATGATAAATACTTATTTTGGGCATCAGTATTGCAAGACATTCAGGCAACAATAATCTTGACATACATTGTAATTTAAACAATGTTTAAAAGTTTTTATAATTTTCTTACCTCATTCGTATGGAAAAAAAAGTTGAAGCTTCTTCTACTAATCTTTCAAGAATTTTGACAACCAAATCTAGTGGCAACCCCTCAAAATGGTTTCTGTCATTGTGATCATATTTCATCGTACATTTATCTTGTGTTTGTGTTTTGATATTGGTTTGTGAACTTATAAATAGTTTAGATCTTAAATCTATTTGACTACGTTAGAGTAATCTAAAACAATATTTAATGAATCTGTGCAAACATTTACTCATTGTTATAATTAAATGACGTGAACATAGATGACTATATCCACAATATTCAAGCCTTGTAAATTGATGCAATAAAAATGAGATAAGATGATAAGGAAAAAATTAACAAATTTAAATGCACTATATATGAAAAGTCTTTTTAACTTACCCGTGTCTATCACTTTCTTAATTTGTGATAAAAATGAGATAAGATGATAAGGAAAAATTAATGACATAATTTTTTTTACTTTAAAACCTAATTTCCATGTGGCACTTCCAAGCTCATCCATGTGTCAAGATTATGTTTAACCAAAAGTTTGTTTCAGAAATTATAGATGGTATAGATATTGAGGGGACACATTAGTTGTTGTGGACTTATCGTCCTAGCAATGCTATTTTATTTTTTTGTTGCGGCAATAAACTGTATTGAAATAGGTATTTTATTAATACGGTTGAGTATTGTGTTGATGTTGTAACGGCTCAGCCCAGCCGCTATTGTCACCAACTGAGCCCTCAATCCATCTGGTCCCGCAGACGTCCATGTTGTTGAAGGTAGGAGTCGTTCTCCTTAGGAATCAAACTCCTCACCTCCTTTTATGACTTAGTTGGTGACATAGGTTGACAAGACCCCTATGTTAAAGGGTGTGGAGGTCATGGGTTTGAGTGCGGCTCCGCTCTGCCTCACACTAACAATCCGGGTGCCTGCGGGAGGGGTTGGGCTGTCTGAGTCATGGCCCTTTCAGGTGCTAGTTGGGTTGCGTGACTCTGATATAAAAAGACAATTTTTATGTAACGGTTCAGCCCAACCGCTACTGGCACCAGCCGGGCCCATGGACCACTATCCCCAACCCATATGACCTCGTAGGCGCCCAAATTGTTGGTGTGAGGCAGAGCGGAGCCATACTTGAACTCATGACCTCCACACCCTTTAACATAGGGGCTGTGACCAACTAAGCCATGTGGGCATGAAATTTTTTCATGATCACATCCTTGACCGAGCAAATTTGAGCCAACAAAAATGCATCGTTAGAATACTTAAGTTTCTAATGATCTATTAAATTTGAACTTTTGGCACCTATTGACTCTATTTGGTTGCAAGTACCAAAAGGTCAATCCTATCCTTAATGGTCACAAGATTGTTGTGCTGATTAAAGGTTGCAAGTGTGTCAGAGACTTACAATCAGTTTAAAAATGTGAAACCAAAGTTTGTTAGAATTGCATTTGTAATTAAACTTATAAAACAAATTATTGTAAGAAGAAAATGATTTAATTATGGTCTCAAGTCTCAACATGAAACTTTAAGGAACTGTAGATTTATTGAAGTGCACTTCACTATAACATTCACAAATGAAAAAAAAATGAAGAAATGTAATACTTCATTGATGAATGAAATATGTACATAATGATTGGAGAACAAGTGATTGCATGAACAAAATTTGGAAATGACTGATTGTTTATAGACAAGAACTGAATAGCTTTGAATGCTTGAAAACTAAGATGATTTAAATTGTTTAGTTAGATTTTGTGTTGATTTGTATAGTTGTGTAGATTTTACTTCTTCCCTTGTGCCATATTTTATACTTCCATGAGATCTCCATACAAACTAAATAACCGACCATGACTATCACTCTCCCGAAATGATCTCAAGTGTTCTCCACCTCTTTCAACTGTCGAACCAGTAGCTTCATGGTCTCTAAAACTTGTTTCATGTCCTGCTAACTCTTAGAGATTATGCTCCATGATTGTAGACGACTACCTTTGATATTATAAAAATACCCCCACCAATGGTGCTCCGCCACGTCATATGTGGACCAAGACTCTTCATGCCTACTAGGCAGTCTCCTCGGTGAGAGTGCACCAGCTGGACCTACCAAGGTGAAAAACAGCTGGATGTGGTCCACAATTATAATGGAAAGACTCACTTCAACAGTGGTCTCTAGCCCTATATAAGGCTCAGCAAGTCATGTATTATCCAACTGAATCACAATTTGAGTACTGGCTAACTGAGAGCTCTAGTCCGAGGAGCTCACCTGGTTAAATACCAACTGACTTGAGCGTCGGAGTGCCAACGCCAGAGGACTACCTCTGGTGCGGCCTTAGCTCACCTTTGTTTGTTGTGCTCAGCTCCCAGACTGCTTAGCTGATCAACCTGGACTGCCCTACCTGCCTAGTCGGTAAGTTGCCTGACAGGCTACCTAGCTGGTAAATCAAGACTGCCTTGCTCGGCTGATTAGCTCCCTGGAAGGATCTTCGTCCGTGCATTATCGCAGGTCTGACCCACTGAACGTCTTCTCGGTAGTGACACCTTTTTGACGTCATCAACCTTGATTAAAGGCAATCATCCCTTTTTGATCTTATCTCTTAACTAACCACCTACCTTGATCCAGCTAATTCATTAAATTCACGACCTACTAGGCTACTTCTTTCATTTCTATTTGCCCCAATCCGACTTCTGCTAGACTGGCCTGCAACATACGGCTGCAGCCCAGACTTTTGGCCTTATCAGGCCCAATTTCTAGGTAAGCCCAGCTCATTGGCCTGCAAGAAAATGCTGCAAAGAGCACACATGGCCTTTCAAAAGGATCCAATTCGATCTAGTCCACTCACATTTGTTCACATATTTAATGAAAGCCAGGCCCACGACCATGGATAAAAGAAAAGAAATGAAATGTGGGAGAAGAACCAATAGTATTATTGACATTTGAATTCAAGGCTTGTTTTTCAATGGGAAAATAATGATAACAATCAAGCAAAAATCCAAATATGATATTAGTAACCACCTGGCCTAAACTGAACAAACAAATAAAAAACTAAAAAAAAGAAGAAGAAGCTAGTCCTATAAATCATATTAGACATAAAGAAGAATGCAACCTGCTACTAATGTTAAGAATATTGTATTCGTAATTTAACTTCTAAAATAAATGATTGTAATAAGAAAAAGATTTAATCATGGTCTCAACCTGAAACTTCAAGAAATTGAAGTACACTTCACTAGAACATTCATGAATGGAAAAAATGCCGAAATGTAATACTTTATTGATGAACGAAATATGTATATGATAGTTGGAAAACAAGTGATTGCATGAACAGAACTTGAAAATTATTGAGTATTTGTAGGCAGTAGCTGAATAGCTTGAAAACCAAGATGATTTAAATGGTTGGGCTGAGTCATTGAATTTTTGTGTCGATTTGTGTAGTTGAGTAGACCTTACTTCTTCTCTTCTGTCATATTTTATACTTTAATAAGATTTCCTTGTAAGCTGAATAATTGACCATGACTGTTATTGTCCCAAAATTATGCTTGTTCCGCCTTCTTCAACTGTCGGACCAGTAGCTTAAGGGTCTCTAGAACTTGCTTCATGTCTTAGAGACTATGATCCATGATGATTATAGACAACTACCTTGATTATAGGCAACCATCCATAATTATAGGCTTCCATTCTTATTTGGTCTTATTTCTTAACTAACCACTTATTTTAAGCCAGCTAATTCATCAAATTCATGGTCTAATACTAGCATTTCTGTTTGGCTCTCTGACTTCTGCTAGGTTGGCCCACGACACAAGGCTGTAGCCCAGACTTTCTGTCTTTGTCAGGCACAATCTCTAGGTCCAGTCCATTACTCTTCAAATTGCAATCAGGTGATTGATCAGCTTGGTTTCCTTAACTAAAAGGCCCCAATTCGATCTAATCCATTCACATTCGTTCACATGTTTATTGAAAGCCAGGCCCGGATCGCGGGCCATTCCCTGATGGGCTGGGATGGCCCACTTTCCCTACCTAGGAACTAGGAAGTACTAACTACTAAGTAGTGAGAGGTAACCTATTGGTCGGTTTGTGCTTGAATTGAAAGCCCAAAAATATCAAGAAGCAAACTTTCTGCTTTCAGCAGCTACTGGTTATTTGAAGCCATCAGCCATGGATTGGAGAAAAGAAAATGAAATGTGAGAGAAGAACCGATACTTTTATTGACATTTGAATTCAAGTCTTGTTTTCCAATGGGAAAATAATGATAACAATCAAGCAAAAATCCAAATATGATCCTAACCACCTGCCCTAAACTGAATAAACAAATAAAAAACTAGAACAAAAGGATATAATCTTATCAATCATAGTAGACCCAGAGAAGAATGCAACCTGCTACTATGATCTCTTTTAGCTTGCTGCAGCAACTGCAATTGGACTTCTTACATAATGTTTACCATCTGTCCATGTTAGTCCACCAAATACATAATCCTCCATAGCTGCTCCTTCCCACTTTGGTTTCAGAGTCATTTGGAACATCTTCTCTTCCCCAATCTCTTCAAATTTCAACATCTTAGGCTCCACCGAAACCGAGATCCCATATGGTTCTCGTACATAGGCTGCATAGATGCCTGGTGATCCCACATTCTTGAGTTTCCTAGTCAAAGTGATGGAACCAGATAAATTTGGAACTGACATTGATGGGTAATTGAAGTCAAGTAGATTGGCTGACTCTGGACAGTCATAAAGATCATCCGAGACTTGTTTGATCAATGTTTTGTTGTACCCTGATGCACAAAGAAAGTCCAAGTAGTCTGTGGTAGTTAAGTCATAAACCAAGCCAGGATCCATGGCGCGGTTTGGTCTAATATGTCCAGAACCGTAACCAAATGGCGTTGCTTCGGAAAATGATGATCCATCGAGCATCCCATTCGCTGTGTTATCTCTTGTTCTAGCTGTAATCATGGAAGAATTATAAGCAGCAGAATTGTAGAATATGGCAGCAGAATAAAATGAGAGAAAAAGTGATAGTCTTACCTGAGGTCATGAGGGCTGATCTGATTGCGGCAGGACTCCATTGTGGATGTAGTGTCTTAAGAAGGCCAACAATTCCAGAAACATGAGGGCAAGACATCGATGTGCCGGATTCTGTGTTGAAAGGGGTTGTTCTTGTATCTCCATCGAGGTCAGTAGCGCTTACGGCTTCTGAGTAGGCAGCTATTATATTCACTCCAGGAGCAGTGATATCAGGCTGAAATTTATCAAAATGTATGTTGGATAAAATGCTGCAGAGTTATTAACCACTGAAACTAAAAATTTAAATGTGAATGATTCCATGCCTTCAGGATCTCTGGTGTAACCAAGTTTGGGCCTCTAGAAGAGAAAGCTGCCATGAATGGAGCTGGTTTAATGCCCGTCTGCGCCTTTGGAGTCGTAATAAAAGCCAAAGGATGACTGTGACAAGAAAGAAGGTAAGAAAAAATACTGGGAAAGTAGAAGAGAAGAGTAGAAAAGAGAGTAATACCTAGTAGAATTTATGTAGGCAAAGACAGCAAGGCCATCTTTGTATGTTAGTTGAGAAGCTGGAAGGAAATGAGGATCAGCAATAATCTCATCACCACTGAGCTTATCATTGCAAAGGATCATTCCAACGGCACCAGCATGAGCAGCTTGCATCCCCTTGTCGACTCTTGCATTTTCTCCTCTAAGGCAAGCCAATATTTTGCCTTTAGCCTTCTCAGGATCCAGACATCCTGGCTTGCACAGGAGACTAAAACATAACAAGATAGAGCATCGGCTATCAGACACTCAAAAAGCTTCAATTCAATGGAGTAAACGACAAAAACAATATTTAAACATATGAAATACTCACGCATCTTCTGCAGATGCATTAGCAGCTTTAGCCTGGGCAGCACTAATGAGTGGATAAAATTTGTCTTCTGGCAAAGGACTAGAAAGGCTTGTTCCCTGGAACCAAAAGAAAAGAAAACAAGTTAATTAGACCATTCAAGTTTTAATGGATAAATAAAAGATGAATAACCTTAAGTCTCTGTCCATTTTGGAGCTCGACAAAAGTCTGAAACTCCCGGTCCAAAGTGCTTGCACCAACGGTGATCATCCAAGGAGCAACATTTGAGACGGAACCAGGGGTTGGACCAGAGTTTCCAGCTGAGCAAACCACAACAACGCCATGTTTAACAGCATGGAATGCCCCAATTGCAATGCCGTCATTAAAGTAATCGGTTGGTTCCCCTCCAAGTGAAACAGAAATAACATCAACACCATCATGAATAGCATGCTCAAAGCCCTGCATGATGTCTGCATCGAAGCATTCACTCCCATTAATAGGTGTCCAGCAGACCTTATAAGCGGCAACTCTGGCTTTAGGTGAACCACCCTTGGCAGTTCCATTGCCTAAGCCAAAAACACTTGCTCCATGAACAAAGTTTCCGCCGGCTGTGGATAGTGTGTGAGTCCCATGGCCCTCCAGGTCCCTGGCAGAGTTCTCATTAGACTTCATTTTTCCCACATATGAGGCATATCCCTTGTTGAAGAATCTTGCTCCAACGAGTTTCCTGCAGAAGTTTATCCACCCACAGAAGTTTTTGTCAGTAGATTTTTAACAGAGAATCTGCTGGAAAGGAACTATGACATTGGTGGTGTGGGGGATAGGAGGTATCAACCTATTGCATGGGACACCAGAGGTGGTGTCATTCTGACATATTCCTTTCCACTTTGAAGGAATTGGACCAAAGCCATGGTCGCTAAAGCTTGCTGATTCGGGCCAGACACCTAATACAGCAAAGGTTTTAAATTTAGCAATCTCAAATGCCCCACTGACAAAAAAGAAAAGAAAAAAGAGACATGGGTTGTCTCTTAGTGGCATTATTGAAAACGACTGGAAAACAAAATAATAATTAGGCATTTAGGCTCAAGTAATCATTCTTGTTTAGTGTTTTTTAGTAAAATAGGAGAAGACTAGAGTATTACACTGAAATTGAGATTAGTTTAAGATAGGAAAATTACCAGTGTCAAGGTTTGCTATGATGGTATCTTCACCAAATCTAGCCTTGTTCCACAATGAACTCGGGTGGACGGAACCGTCTTTCTCCAGCAACATGAAATCCCATGAATGTGTTGTGTGGAGCCTTTTTCCTTGATTCAAGAAGACTGAAACAACTTCTGGGTTTTCTACATTGGCCATAAAAAAATAAAGATTGAATACATACATACATACAGAGAAAACAGAGGAATTGATGAAGATATGCGCGCACACACATATATATACACAATGCAGTTGCTTACTTGCAATTTCAGCTGCCTCTTCCTCTTCAAGGAAGGCCGCAAAGCCATTGATATGCATTGTATAGGAGTGTATGATTGCATCTCTGGCCTTCTCCTCGCTGCATGAAAAGGCGTCGACCATGTTTGTTTGACAAGAAAGATCAAAGAGAAAATTACAAAAAATTAAAGAGGAGATTATTCTTAGTTACAATACCTTCCCAAGAAGGATCCGAGGAATTTATAATGAGACTCTGCTACCAGATCAGAATCAGCTTGAGAATCATCATGTCGATGGGATCCCAGATACACTATATAAGGCTGCATAAAACCAACAAAGATAAAAAAGAAACACTAGTCATCAAAACAGGAAAATCCCGTGTGTGTGTGTGTGTCTATATATATATATATATATTAACTCAGTGAAAGGAAGAGAATGTTTTGATGATAATAATGTATAAGTTGCAGCACCTTTTTGATTGCGAGAGCGGGTGTCTGAAACAAACAGTAAAGGGTGAAGAAAAGGAGGACGAGTGAAAGCTTTGGGAACCACATTCTGCTGCTTTTCTCAGAGAAAGTTAGTGCTCCTCCTTTTGAAGAAAAATCAAAAGTGAAGAATCCCTAGACAGAGAGAGAGAGAGAGATCACGAAGACTAGACCAGGAATCGTTTGTTTATATATTGAACAGAGAAACCAAGTAGTTAGAAAGTAGTAGGACTCAAGTAAGTGCAAAAAGTCCTATGCTGGATAAAACTCCATCAAGAGAAGAAGTATATATATATATATTCATATACATACACACTAACAATAACAAGTAAATGGATATATATACATATATGTCTTTATGAACGGATAATTATGAAAGGAAAAAAGAGGAGAAAATCGGGGGAGTTGATAGAGTTGTGAGAGTATAAGGTATTCGTTTTAAAGAAATGAATGAGGAGATTCCCATGCATGCACAAACACCAAATCCTCAAGTCATTCAAATACATTCGACTGCTGGGATTTGCTGTAATCATGTTACTAACTCCGGCCAAATTAAAACGGAAAAATCATTAAAAGGACAGATTTCTTGCATTAAAAGTAAAAATTCATTGATTATCATCATACCCAAATCAAGAAAAAATCCAATCCAATAATAATATTTCAAGATTGAAACCCGCTAAATGTTTTTAAAAGAGAACGAATGAATTGTTGGCTATCAAACTTCTAATTATCTGGAATATGAAATCCACACTCAGAGAAGTTCCATGGCATCCATTGCCTCTCTGTTTTTCTCATTGAGCCCAGCAAGGATTCAGTGCAAGAAACTTGTTCACATATATAACTCGACAAAATACGATTAACACGATATATTAAACAAACAAAAAATTGATGTTGCCAAAATTCCAAATCGTTACGAAAATCAGATATTTAAAGTGAGATATGCGTACAACAAATCTCCTTAAGGTGAAAATATCTCAGTCACAGGTGTGAAAGTTAATACAGGCAATCACCTCTCAAGATACAATACTTTCGTGTACTAGTAGGTGACACGGGTATATCAGCAGGCTCGTTCGAACCAAATATAAAAACACTCTCAAAATCAGATTCGACTTCGACTTGAAGAAGGGAAAATCAGACAAATTTTTGGAAGGAAAGGAATTTCGGAATTTCCCTTGTCACTTTTCCTCTATCACTGGGCTACCATTTATAGTAGAACCTAGTAATTAAATCGATCCTAAAAATCAAGAAGTATTGCTGATTTTTCAAATCCCATTTATTTCGTCCACACTGTAACAGTCAATTTGAATTTTGAATTATCCTCACGTCCACATTCAACGAACCTGGATAGTGAGTTAATGCAAAAGATTAAGTCTAGATGGGCTACGTAAGCCCAAACCCGAGCCCGGGTCTTACATCAAACACTTGAGTTTATAAACCAAGTCACACAATACAATTTTTCAATGTGTGATTCTCACATTTTTATTATTTTGCACTTAATATATCATGTCTAACATGACCACTTTTGAGTCAATTTCTAATCAACCAAAAAATGGTTTTGGAAAACTTTCAACTGCAATCTCTAGTTTTCATATTGAAGATTAGAATCCATTAAATTACATTCAACTAATACTCAATTAGTTGTAATTAATTATTGGTCAAATAGTGGTTGACGACTTTTTTTTCCAACAATCCCCCATATTGAATGAAAACAGGCGACAATTCGGACACGAGGATTTGTGTGAGATTGAAAACTTGTCTGAGAGTTTAGTAGGATCAATACAAGATCAATACTACATCAAGATAAGTAGCTTTTGGCTTTGAACCTTCCCTGGAGAAAGTCTATCAGACTTATTTAACTAGCCAGTGGACTAATGCCTTGAAATGTCAATTGTTTATGTAAGCCCAGACAATAAACCTCACACAACAATGATCCAATTCATAATTGGTTCTTGGTTGTGTTCATTGTTTCAACTATGAACATCTTGGGTTTAGTGAGTGCTTTAGAAAATATCGTCTTTTAAATATTTTCATAAAGTCGGCCTTGCTCTTCACTCACATACGTGATATCCTATCAAGAGTATTCCCAATACTCCACTTATATGTTACAAGATATATGAATCATTAAAATCATTGTTTAACCTTAACACGTTTCTTAGCAGCACTTTGTGCATCAGTGCCCCAAAAGGGGAGTGAGTTCACGCAGGTAATTTCTCTTATGAGGCAAGTAGTTCTAGTGTTTTAGAGCACAAGAAGTTGCTGAAGAGCGAATAAGAAGGGGCTTCCAACTAGAATCGATGGCGCATGGCCAGGAGGCAACCACAAGCAAAGGCTTTTGGATTGGAAGAAAAGCTCCATGCTGCTCACACTTAAGTTATTCACAACTTATGTTTTCCTATTGAACCTAGTCCTTGGGATCTCCAATTGTTAGGTTAGGTTTCCATCAAGGTAACTTATTGAGTTAAGGCTTTTAAGCCCATTCCCTTGATCAATCTGTCACATCTCTACTCAAACTTTTAGTCAACAGATCCGCTAGGTTTTCTTTAGACTTCACAAAGTCTAAGGTAATTATTCTAGTAGAGATTAACTGTCTTACGATATTATGTCTACGACGAATGTGTCTAGACTTATCGTTATACATCAAATTCTGTGCTCTAGCAATTGCAGCTTGATTGTCACGATGAATACAAATTGCAGGCACAAGTTTTGGCCATATAGGAATGTCCTCCAAAAAGTGACAAAACCACTCCCCTTTTTCACCAGCTTCATCCAAAACTATGAATTCTGATTCCATTGTAGACTGTGTGCTATGCACATTTGTTTTGAGGACTTCCATGAAACAACCACTCCTCCTAGAAGGAATACACAGACACTTTTGGATTTTGATTCCTTTGAATCTGGAATCCAATTGGCATCACTGTATCCTTCTAAAACAGCTGGGTACTTACCATAGTTCAAAACATTGATTTTTGTTTTGTTCAGGTATCCCAATACTCTCAATAAAGCTTTCCAATGCTCATGTTCAGGATAACTTGTGTATCAACTTAGTTTACTAACATAGTATGCAATATTTGGTCTCGTGCAGTTCATGATTTACATCACACTATCTATAATTCGAGAGTATTCCAATTGTTGAATACTATCTCCAGTATTCTTATGTAATACTAGGTGAGGGAGAAATGGACTGTTTGCATATTTGATGCCATGTCCTTTAAACATTTTAATCACTTTCTCGATATAGTGTGATTGAGATAAAGCTAGACCCTCCGATGTTCTGAAAATTTTAATACCTAGTATCGCATCCGTTTCATCCATGTCTTTCATGTCAAAGTTCTTTGATAGCATTTTCTTGGTTTTGTTGATGATATCAACATTTCGACCAAGAATTAGCATATCATCGACATATAGACAAATGATTACAAAATCATTGTTTAGCATTTTTGTGTAGACACATTTGTCTCACTCGTTGATTCGAAATCCATCTCGAATCAATACTTGGTGAATAAGTATCAAAATAGTCTATCTTCAGGCAGTTGCTTTTGGCTGGATGATTGAGCTTTTGCGTACCATGGAATTTATGGGTTTTGTTCTCTAATCAGGTTTCGCTGAAGGTCTCGCATTGCATATTCTGAAATTTTGATATTTTCTTTCCAATTTATGAGGCAACTTTGGTTGGAGATCACGTGGCTCTTCTCATATTTTTTGGAATTGTCTCATGTCAAGAGCATTTCTAGTTGCTAAAGCCCTTGCCCATTTTAGATATCATGTTCTCATTAAAGGTCGAAAGGGCTGTTGTGGAACCATCATGAATTCAATGCTGCTGCTAAAAAGACATTGTCCATCTTGTTTTCGGATGATTGCTGATGCTAAAAGGTCATTGCTTTCCGCCTCTGCTCAAGGATGCTATAGAATGAACTCTTCATCCTTTGTTAAGCTTCTTTGATATGTTGAGGTTATTTATCTGGATGATGGTTCCAAGTTTGTTCTCTCAATTGTCCATCATGAATTCAATGCTGCTGCTAAAAGACATTGTCCATTTTGTTACGGACGATTGATGCTGCTAAAAGGTCATTGCTCTTCGCCTCTGCTCAAGGATATGATGAGGTTATTTATTGGATGATGGTTCAAAGCTTGGGAGGCTCTTCATTCTATTGAGGGACTGTTGAAGTTCTTTTTAGAATGTTATTTTTCTTAAATGGGTTCTCTGCTGATTGTGGATCTCTGCCTGTGTTGTTCTTGTTCATTCTTGTATTGATTTCTCTGTTGTAAGCTAAGGATCTCCTTAGTTTTTTCAAGTAATAAATCTTTATCTTATTGATCAAAAAAAAAAGTATCAAAATAGTCTAAATCTTCCTTTTGTCTAAACCCTTTGCTACAAGCCTTACTTTGTATTTATCGGATAATTATGAAAGGAAAAGAGGAGAAAATCGGGGAAGTTGATAGAGTTGGGAGAGTATAAGGTATTCGTTTTAAAGAAACGAATGAGGAGATTCCCATGCACGCACAAACACCAAATCCTCAAGTCATTCAAATACATTCGACTGCTGGGCTTTGCTGTAATCATGTTACTAACTCCGGCCAAATTAAAACGGAAAACTCATTAAAAGGACAGATTTCTTGCATTAAAAGTAAAAATTCGTCATACCCAAATCAAGAAAAAGATCCGATCCAATAACAATATTTCAAGATTGAAACCCACTAAATGTTTTTAAAAGAGAATGAATGAATTGTTGGCTATCAAACTTCTAATTATCTGGAATATGAAATCCACACTCAGAGAAGTTCCATGGCATCCATTGCCTCTCTGTTTTTCTCATTGAGCCCAGCAAGGATTCAGGATATAAAGTTCGCATATTCTGTCATCAATCCTTCATAACCTCAAGCTCTGATAAAATCCATTTTTACAATTATTAAAAGCTTCTTCTCTGGAGTTTCGTGAATGGAAGGAATTATCTCAATCATTAAATATATATTCCCAATTTCACCAGTACAGTTGTTTGATTCAAAAGAGTCCCAAAAGTAAATTAAAGATTACAAGCATGATCAAGAAAATCAATCAATTATCTGCATATGTGGGAAGGATGGATTTCTGTGAATGGAGTTTGGAGGATATTTCCCTGTTTTAATGCCAAAGATTCTGCTAAATATACATACATACATACATACATACATACGTGTGTATATATATATATAAAATTGGCATTTGCCAACGATTTTTGGAGATTTTATTTTTCCTTATGTAGCTTATACTGTATTAGCAGAATTAATAAATTCCATATAAGAAGCTTTTTTTCTTCTGTAGGTTTTAGTTGAATAGTCAGAAATAAAAGTGAAAAGCTGAAACAAGTAAGCAGTATATTATTTTCCAAAACAAGTGCAATGATCTTCAGGTAAAAAGTTTTCTAGAATATTTTTCTGACTTGTTGAATTTGATTGTTATCATTGTAGAAGCTAGCTCTGTAAACATCAATTCCTCTCTAGGTTTTGTACTTTTGGGACTTTCTGTCACAATATGTTGGGTAATCTGTAAATTATTAGATTACCCAAGCGAGTGGGAGATCAAAATGAAAATTGGTCCAGGAAGTGAGGGGAGGAGGAAAGGGGGCTGTAATTAGCTATGATTACCCCAAATCATGTTTTAGTTAATTCTTTTTGTGTTATTAAAATTTAGGGTCAAGTGTTTAGGATTTTTTTTATTATCAAAATTGATTATATTCTTATTCTAATATTATGATCACCAAAATACTTAATAAAAAAAAACTTAAGAAAACATGATTTGGGGATTTCGGGTAATTAGATCTAAAGTAATTACAACTCCAGTTTTGCTAAAAAACTCAACTCCTCACACTCAAACACGATATAAAAAATAATGAAGAGTTGTTTTAAATATCAGAGACCCACACACATTCGATCATTGCTTTTCACACCATATTTTGGGTTTGTCCAAAAGTTGGGCACTATATCATTTTCCTTACGGCCCCTTTTAGAAGGGTAGCGGCTCTCTTTGGTGTTTGAGTGAGCGATGCAAGTGGAAGAATTGAAAATTTGATCAGCCATTCCACACTTATGGCATCTTATTAGATGCCATACAAAAACCAGAACCAATCAAATGAAGTCAAGTCTATAAAGAAATGGAAAACAATCCTAAACTTTCCCTGTTGGCTAGCTCACTAGTTGTCATATTTATCAAAATTAGATGCTGCTTCTCATTGTTGATGATCTTAATCTCAGAACATATTACCCAATTTATGGACAAGATAAGAATTAAGTAGAACATTAACAAACAGTTGGGGTAGTTTTTTATCGATTCGTTTGTCGGTATCTGATATGAAACACCGGTTATGTTAAGGAGCCAATTCAACCATACATCTCTCAACTCTGGCTTTGTCTCATTAACTGTTTTTTTTTCTTCTTTGAATGCATTTACAAAGTAGAGAGACCTCTGTCGTCTATCTGGATTTTTCCCATTTTTTAAGATTTTCTTTGGTGGGTTGTGGCCTGTGGGGTTCACCTTAGCCAAAAGATAGAAAATCCAGACAAAGTTTACCTGTAAAACCCAGGCAAGCTTGGCACTATCTAATATAGTTTGTGAGAAACAAAGCACTTTTTCTTGCCGTCTCCTCCTTTCTTCTGTCCTTTTTTCTATCTCCTCCCTCATTTTTCTCCTTTGGAAACTCCTTAAATCCTTCTTTAGCTTCCAACCGATTCGGCAGAACTTTCGCTAGCATATCTCTGATGCAAAGCTGTTAGTATGTCTTGAATTTTTTGGTATCTGATTGAATCCTTAATATGTTTTTAATTAATGTTTAGCTGCAGGGTTTTGGTGAGCTGAGGTGAGAAGGTTGTGCTAATTATTAATTTGGGGTTGGATTAGTTTTTCTGCCTGGCTCCCTGTATGCCATCTAAGAAGTTTGTCAAAGAGTGTTGGCAACCTTCCTACTTGGCATGAGGGGAGTCATGCAGGCAGCCATGAAACTATGAATCAGCTCCTCCACATCTGGTCTCGTGAATGGTAGGTATCGTTTGATTTTTCAAGAATTCTACGTGTAACTTCATTAATTTTTCCAGGAAAGAGGGGACTGAGACTTTGTGACAACAGTCTACCAACTTGCACATTTTTTTAAAAAAACCGAGAAGACACCAAACAAACTTGACCCATTTGACAGTAAACGTGACCCCAAACTCCGGCCGTTAAACACGATACGCAAAACTCAGAACAAGAGGTCTTTATCAGTTGAGGACATTAAACGCGTGTAAACTGGGTGCTGAATTTTCCAGGAAATTAATTAAGGAGACTCGACTTTGTGACGACAGAAATTAAGGGCAGTCTACCAACTTCCACAATACGCAAAACTGTAAAGTAGTCTTCCCCTTCCCAGTTCCCACCCTATATATATATATATATATATATACAAAGTCGTTGATCATCTTCTGGGTTTCTTTGATAAAGATATGATGAAGCAAAAGATTGTGGCGAAGGTTGAAATGAGGTGTCCGAAATGCAGGACCAAGGCACTCAAGGTTGCAGCTAAAGCAAATGGTACATCGATCACAGATCTTCGTTCTTTCTTGATCTTCTTCTGAATTTATTGTATATGTGTTTGATGTGATTAGTAGTAAGATGCTTTATATATAAAAACTTACCGGATTGGTTTGTTTGCAGGAGTAGGCTCTGTGGGATTAGAAGGAGAGGAGAAAGATAGAGTCGTGGTGATAGGAGATGGAGTTGATTCGGTCAAGTTGATTAAAAGCTTAAGGAGCAAGGTTGGAGCAGTTCAAATTGTGAGCGTTGCTGTATTAGATGGATGATGTTTTGGTTAGGATTTCTCTCTTTTATTCCATAGTTTTGGTTATTCATATCATGTTTTATTAGTTTCTCTTACTGAAACATTTATTTTTCTCCCTTTATTAGCCTAAGTGATGTCGTTTTGCTTTTTCCTCTCCTTTCCATCGGTGATTAGAGATCTTTGCAGGTTACCGTTACTGGTAACCTGCGCAGCCCTTGTACTTAATCTCTTCTTGAGTTTCCTTAACTCTTGTAATAGACTTTCTTACATTCAAATGAAACTTCTTCTTTAATTTCAATCTGCTTCTTAAGTTATTTTAAGAGGTATATATATATATATATTGATAACGTCCAAAATTTGCTCATTTGGATGACGAATCAAGATATGATTAAACTAGTTCTTCTCCGATGATGAGATTCCTGTGTAGACGAGCAAACGTGAGATAAGAGCTCGTCATAGATTTTTAATTTTTAATTTTATAATGTTACACTTTGTTGAACATAAAATTTTACAATTATTGATATCAAATGTATATATACACACATTAGCATGTATCAAGATCATATATCTATTCTATCAACATTTTTGACACACACATCATATAATTTTAGTATTTAATGAATTATTTGAAACTCTAGGCTGAAAATCTAAGATTGTCAAGTGATTCTAGTGAGGTAAAGAGAGTACCATCCCTGCTTATATATAAAAAAATTATTTTTTCAAAAATAATTTTGATTTTTTGTGAAGGCTAAAATGATTCTCTTGTTGAGAGGATGATATTATTAGAAATTTAATATAAGAAGAAGAAGAAACTAATCTGATACAAGAAAGTGGAGAACAAATTGAAGTTGATATCACAAATGAATTTATCACTAATATGCTAAGCTAAAATAACAAAATTATCATATGTTGTATTGTAGTTAATTTATAACAAACTTAATATATTATCATGTATTCAATTCACATCAATCGTTAATTGTATGAGTTCAAAATATTGAACGTAATTTGAGATTTATTGTTGTCACTAAAAGGTAATATATTGGTGTACTCGGGAGAAAGTCAAAATTACTGTTACAATGTGATCGTGGTGGCACCTATAGAAAGTAAGAAGACCTCCACAAAAAGGTGACTAGCACACAAAAAAAAAATTGTAACAACAAACAAAGAAGTTCAAGATTGAGTAAGGTCAACCATCAACATGCATATCTTAGTCAATTTTCACCTGTTTTGCATTCTTCTATAATATTCGTAAAAGATGTAGGAGCTGATGAAAATTATGGCTTTCGAGCCATTATTGGGTTGCTTGGTTTTGGTGAGGATGCATGGATCAACATCCGACAAGACTTAATTGACAAGTAGAGAACATTCTGGTAAAAATATGTTGATCTATTTGGTGGTTATGAGTGGACATGATCCATTTACAACTACCTCAATTTCTACGAATCTGATAGATCAACGTCACTTCATAATTGGATGACGATATCATATATGAGTCATTTGATTGTTTTGAGATACAATATCATATTACACATTCTTAGTGCTTAACAATGGTTGGCATTTTTGCCTATGCAATCAATACCACCATTGGTGCATGAACATGTCATTATCACTATTGTATTCGTATATAATACATAATGTTATTTGATGCCTCTCATTAGGATTCAATGATTTAGATATAGGTGTGATTGTGCAATTGAATGTGTTACACCATATACGGAATGACTTGTCACATATATTTAGCATAATCAATCTATGTTTCCTTTTGAGGTCATTGTGTTGTAATTTAAATAATTTAAATAACATGTGAGTGTTGAGTAAGACGTATTCGTGTTAAAAAAAATTTCTTAAATTATAATTTATCTTTTATATAATTATTTCTTAATATGTTTCTCACTTGCTTCTTGCTACTAATATCCAAGGTTTTGAAAACCGGACCGGTCATCGAACCGGAAAATTCTTCGGTTCATGGTTCAATGGTCCAACCGAGGTTCAATCGTGGTTCGAACCGGGTTCAATGTTATTAATTATTATATATATATATATTTATATATTATAAGTAATAATTAAAACTATTTAATATTTTATAATTCTCATAGTAATATAGAAATATAACATTAATATGTCTCTTTATTAAAAAATTCGCAACTATTCATAGGTTCTCAAATATTCATTTAACAAAAAAAATTATATGTCAAATAATAAAATAAATAAAAATTATTTATGCAATCATAGAATCGTAAATTAAAATTAAATATTTATTAAAAATCGAATTAAGAATTATATGAGTGAAACACATGTATATTACAACCATTTTCATCATCATAATATGAGTCTTTATGTCAAAAAATTTAGTCGACAACATGAATATATGAAAAAATTAACTGAAATTTATTGCAATGAATTTTTATTAAATTAAAATTTTGAAATAA
Organism: Euonymus europaeus; assembly: GCA_963580455.1. Lineage (NCBI taxonomy): Eukaryota > Viridiplantae > Streptophyta > Magnoliopsida > Celastrales > Celastraceae > Euonymus > Euonymus europaeus. The sequence continues at coordinate 4,837,618 of OY756957.1, read as the reverse complement.
ATATATATATTATTTTATATAAATTTAATTAATATATAGAAATACTATATATTTAATTAGTGTTTGACTTTAAATTAAACTTGAGAGATATGATACATTAATATAATGTTTCACCATAGATCAACAAAGTTGGATAGATTAGTTGGTCAAAAGACTAGCTTTTAGTAAGGAAGGAGGTCATGAGTTCTAATCCTAACAAAAGTAACTTTTCCAAAATTTTCCAGCAAAAATCGGCTCAACCAGTTCATGAGGATCGGCCGGTCCAACCGGTCGAACCGGGAACCGGCCGGTTCTCAAGAAAAAGGCCGATTCTTTCCAGCCAGACCGGACCGGACAGAGGGCTGGTGACCTGTCGAACCGGTCCGACCGGCCGGTCCGGTCCGGCTCCCACAAAGGGAATTATGAAGAGACAAAGAAGACAATTAGACATGAAGGGCAAATACTAAAGAGGGGTGTAAAAATCATTTCCCTTCAAGTAGTCGGCTGTTTTCTCCCCTTCCTTTTCTTTTATTCGTTTTCTGCGTTCATCTACATCAAAGTCAAAATAATTGGTTAATTTTCTTCTACAGTTTCAAATTACCACTCTCTTTCTTCACGTGGCATCACCTTACTATTTGTAGTTAGCCACGCGTCGGGTTAGCAGAAAGCCACGTGAGCAACAGACTTCAAACTTTCCAGACGAAGTTCCATTTGTTGGCCTTCGCTTCATTATCAAGCGTTCGTCCGCTTGTGTTCTGAAACAGCTCGCTCTCCCACAGCCATGGCGATATCGATGCCGGAAGCAACCAGTCTCGTCGCGGCCAAAGACCCGGAATCACCTTTCTCGTTCTCGAATACTCACCTAAAAAAGGTACCTCATTTGACCGACTACCTTGAAGATGTCCACCCCCAAACTAACCCACTTGACCATAACCGCTACTTCCACCCCACCGAAGGCTTCTACCTCTCCCCTTCCGACGTCGTCTTTCGCCAGGTCTCCCACGACCTGTCGGGGACATTCTCTTCGCCTACTCCCTGTCTCGCGTACCACAGGGCTGGCCCACGCAAGCAAATATTCTTCCAGCCCCAGAACACGCGAGCCGCCATTGTCTCCTGCGGCGGCCTATGTCCCGGCATGAATACTGTCATCAGAGAGCTCGTGGTGGGCCTCTGGGATCTCTATGAAGTGAGGCACATTTATGGGGTTGTGGCTGGCTACAGAGGGTTTTATAGCATGGAACCTATAGAGCTCAATCCCAAGCTCGTGCATAATTGGCATAAGAGAGGTGGAACTGTTCTTGAGACATCGAGGGGTGGATTTGATCTCGACAAGATCGTTGATTCTATTGAACGTCATGGGTACAATCAGGTTTTTTTCCCTTTCGCTTTTGACCCGCATCATTCTAGTGTTTGATTTTATTTTCACCACTTCCTCTGTTTTTTTATTGTCAAGTTTCTGACTTTATATTCTTGATCGATTGAGAAATGTGAATTTAAGATGCATGCACACTGAATGATGAAATTGGTCATATTTCAATCCTAAGAAAGAACATTATATGACGATGACTTAGATATTGATATATTAATTGCATGGAGGGCTGTGCAAATCCATTCAATTGGAACCCAGGCGACTGAAACCACCTATATGACAGGCACGGAATCAATCAATGGAGGAAAATAAATACTAAGCTTGTCATTTTGAACTCTTGGGTATCCAAATCCATTCAATTCTGGTATCTTGGTTTATTATTTATCTACTGGTAACATGCAACACTGCGTTTACAATTTTGAGAAACCTGGGCAGTGGGCAGCCAGGGCAGTCTTTGTGTAACTATTTCTATGGAATGCCAGTCTGCCAGAAACTCTTTTGCTATAATTCCATACTCATTAACTCTTTGGAAGAGATCATTTCACCTCTCTTGGAGGTAGTGAACTAAAATAATAACAGATGATCAGTGTTTCTTGATGGTATCCAGGGACGAGCAGTAACCTGTAATTGGAGTTCAAAAATCCTTCCCCTGATTTTGCACCTTTATAAGAAGGTTGAATAACTGATTGTTGAACCCTCCGTGGAACACTATTTCTTCATTAAACATTTCATGATTGAAACAAATTAAATTTTTTGCTCTTATTGTTGTATGAATTACTAACAAGCTCAAGGGTTTGTGAATTCAAACTTCTCCGGAAGATAAACATGTGGCTGCCACATGCACTGGATCCGGTAGATTGTTTTTATGTGTTCGTGAATGAGTCAGACAGTAATTTCTTTTCCAAATAAAGCATCCTTCTGCTCTTGATAATATTTGTTCTATTTCCCATCTTCTCATCCCTCGCAAATAAACAGGTTTACATCATAGGCGGAGATGGAACAATGCGTGGGGCTGTGAAAATATTTAATGAGATTCTTCGTCGGAGGCTGAAAGTTGGAGTTGTTGGAATCCCCAAAACTGTTGACAATGATGTGGGCATCATTGATCGATCGTTTGGATTCCAGACTGCTGTAGAAATGGCCCAGCAAGCAATCAGTGCTGCTTATGTGGAGGCTGAGAGTGCTGTAAATGGCATAGGCCTTGTGAAGCTTATGGGTCGAAGCACCGGGCATATAGCCCTCTATGCAACGCTGAGTAGCCGTGATGTGGACTGCTGTCTAATTCCCGAGATTGAATTTTACTTGGAAGGTAAAGGAGGGCTTTTTGAATTTCTTGAACAGCGGCTGAAAGAGAATGGACATGCCGTACTGGTTGTTGCTGAGGGGGCAGGACAAGATATGATACCAAGAAGCGATGCCCAAAAAGAAGAGAGGGATGAATCTGGCAACTTAGTATTCTTAGATGTCGGTCCATGGTTGAAGACCGAGCTCAAGAATTGGTGGGCTAGAGATCATTCAAATGAGTTGTTTACAGTGAAGTACATAGATCCTACATACATGATTCGAGCAGTTCCAGCAAATGCTACAGACAATTTGTATTGTACCCTTCTGGCCCATTCGGCGATTCATGGGATTATGGCTGGTTACACAGGCTTTGTTGCTGGTCCTGTCAACGGCAACTATGCATATATTCCATTGGAGGAGGTGGCCAATTCAAAAAATGAAGTGAACACAATGGATCATAAATGGGCATGGGTGAGATCTGTCACCAATCAGCCTGATTTTCTCAAAGTATGAGAAAACTAGTTGCATTTGAATTTCTATCACTACTTGCTTTGTTTTCTGGGTTGAAATGTAAAATCTCTGGTGAAGAAATTTAGACGATTTACTGATGTTGCACTGGTAATTACCGTAAATGCTGGTCTTGTTTTAGTTCCCTGGTTAATTATGAAAATTATGAACATTATCTGATGAAAATCTTTTGAAGAATTTCTGGTGTACTTTCTGCAATGACTACTTAAATAACAATCTCTTGACTTCCATTTTACAACCCCAGTGATTTTTGCTGACCACCTTATCAACAAAAAATCCACTACACAATGATATTTCCTCATTATTTGGATTGTCTCACTCCCTTCAAATAATTGAGTAGGCCATGTAAGTGTGAATATGATGTCATAAAATGTCAATGTGAAGATTCAAACTTAAGTTCTTGACCAGAAAAATTAATTTTCAACTAATTTAGACATATCTCCAATCACTCAGGGTGACCGAGTTGGTTGGAATAAATCTTTTGGATTGAGGGACTCAAATTCAATCAATATCCTTTAACTTATTAGGTACAAGACTCATGATTCTTTATGACGTCTCTTAACTATTTGATCTATTTGGTGGTAGTGGCCGAGTTGACTAAGAATGAATCATTTCAATTAAAAAGACTCTCCTTCTTTTGTCATAAAAAGAAAATAGAAAGGAAAAAAATTTAAACTATCTAGTAATGGCCGAGTCAGTTGGAAATGGATCATTCCAATTAAAGGGCCAAGTTTAACTCTCCTCCCATCATCAAAAGAACAAAAAAAAAAAAAAAAACACTTAAAGTTATCCCTCCCTAGTAGTAATTCCTTACCCAAAAAAAAAAAAAGTATAATAAATCAATCCTACAACATTTCTTGCAGGGTGGAGTATTCTTTTGGTTATAAAAGTTTCAATTGGGTTGCCAAAACCTCTTTTGTGCCCTCACCACTGGTTGTCCTTCACCCAAAAAATAAATCCTACAACGTTTGTTGTAGGGTAGAGAATACTTTTGGTTATAAGCAAGTTTCAATGGGTTCGCCAAAACCTATTGTTCCAAATTGTTCTCAACTTGGCCTACATTTCATTCGATGCGGATTACACATCCTTTTCTTTTCATCAGCATGAGACTCGAGCTGGATCTTTTCCATGGCTTCACAACTCTTCCCCAACCTTTCTCGGCATCCAGTCTCTGGCTGGGGTTCAGCCACTTTGTTTAGTCTATTACCACAATGAAATTGATAAAACACCACTGAATATCATCAATCCAACCGAACCGATGCGCCTACGCTACATATAGTTTCTAAACATGCCTCAACTATACTTGCATTATTTCGCAAATACTATCGCTGCGATATAAGAGACTCTGATATATTACTATAATGCATTGCATCACATACGCAAGCTCAATTTGGAAACCTAATCAGGTGACACTAAAATCCCGAAAATTCCAAGGAATGCATAATTAAATACCGGAATCCCCATATATCATTCAATATCATCATCATCATGGTTGTCAAAGCCTTTTATCCCAAACCATGTTGATGTCGGATTTTCTCCACATGCCACAAAACATCTGAAACCCATTTTAGTCTATGCAAAAAGGAAGCCCTCCACTACTCAAATAAGGAAACATAGTTCTAACTATGGAGCTTTGCAAACGGAGAAGCCTCGAGTTTATAGCATATTACACTTGATGTGAATCGTCAACTCAGGTATCATCGACTTGCGAGTGAAACACAAAACTGGGGAATGTCGTCGTAATATCTCTGGCCAAGAAACAAGGAACATGTGTTAGTTGTAGCCAAAGAAAGTTGAGAGCAATTAAGTTACAGAAGGAATAATTTTTTATTTTTTACAGGAAAATGAAATATGCACTATTTACTACGTACGCATGAACCCTTTAGGAAAATCAGTTTAACAAGCTATTGCAATAAAGTTTCTGAATTACTTGAGATATTGAAGGGTCATATTCTTCAAAAGGGATGGATGCCGCAAAACAAGGTTTCGCCATTCTTCCTTGTCAATCTTCCCATCATGCTTAGTATCAGCTTCCTCAAAGGTCTAAGATAAACAACAGTGACATATCCATTAACATCTAGGAAATTAACTGCAAGAGCAGAAGATAAAACAACCTCAAAAAGTAAACGTGAGTCCGACTCAGAGTAAACAAGATTCTTGCTTCCAACTAACCTGCACTATACCAAACTGCATAATTATGTTCCACTATTGATTAAGTTTACAAACAATAATCACATGTAAGAGGACCGATAGTAGGACCTTACCAGCCACCATATTATCCTATTTTGAACAAGACCAATAAAGTCATATTTACTACAGAGCTTGATAAAACCTATAATATTATTTTCCCTGTAGGACAAAACTGCCATAGGGGTTCCAATAGCATTTGTTATCTATTAAAATGACATGTATAGGTCATTCTTCCTTTTCCTCATTTCATCAGCTGGAATCTAATGCCAAGTATCATAAGAACCATGCAGTCACTTTCGTCTGATTCAATGATAATATACATTCAGCTCACAATTATGAAGGTTAATAGGATTTCATTTGTATCCTCAAGGAGAGAAATGTCATCTAATCCTAAGAAATTAAAGATATATAACTACATAAATGTCTTCAAAACAAGACGCATGAATCAATCAAATTATAAAAGCACCTTGTCGATGATACTCTCTATCACGTCATCTGAAAGATTCATGCCAGATTCAGCAAGTGTAGCTACTACCATTTGCTTCACCTAGACAGTAAGAAGCTCATAGTTAGACAGGGAGAAGGCTGTGAAGAACATAAAAAATGTAGCTTAAAATAAGGTCCGCCAATCATAAATTAATTGAGTGACAAGATCGATCATAATATAAAATATAATCAAAATAATTCCAAAAAAATATAGTCCCTGCACAAGAGAACCTCAAGAGTTTCAAGATTATGGTGGAAAAAACTGCGTGTTCAAACAAAAGAGCAAGCTGGCTGGTTAAATTGGAAGCCGGGTAATCTGGAACCTAAGGCTCATGTACATGTAATCCCCACACAAGGCTGAGTGTTTTACTCTGAGCCATTTGAAACTTGCAAAAAAATAAATAATTTTGTAGAGTGTCCTTACAGCGTCTATTTGGCATTTCACATGAAGGAATACGTACCTCCTGCCGTTCAATGTACCCTTGATGTTTGAGATCGTACAGCCGGAAGGAAACTGCAAAGAGTCGCAACACAAAGAAACAAAGAAATGTACCAAAAATCATTACACCATAATGGACTAACGAAGCGCAGAAAAATGAAATAGCTTCTCCCTCTGCGCTAAAGCCTATCCCAATGCCAGGTCCCACTTGTCCTTTTCCCACCATTGGAAGAGGACCATTTATGAGAGTATATGAAGATAATGCAACTCCATATCTTCCTAATCCGTACAGATTAGAGACATTAAGCTTTTCATACATGGAAGGAACACTTACAATCAATCTTATCCTCAATTGGCGCACTGGGGTGAAAGACAGAGAGAGCACGAGCAAACTCCTCAAAATCTAAAATCCCATTGTGCTTGGTATCAAACAAGTCAAATACCTACAAATTTAAAGGAAAAAAGATAAATCAGCATAAATAATGCGATTTTTTTTGCACCAAACACACAAATGAATTGCAAAATTGGATAACTAATTTTATTGCCGAATTTAGGTCAATGAGACACCCAAGAAAAATTGGAACGGTATGTACTGGCACCCATGTGGCTGACCAACACATTTCAGAAAGGCATTCTGATAATAAATTCCGTATATGATACAGATTGATTAATGAATCTAATAAATACCAAATATTTAGGACATAAAAACATACCCTATCCGCAAATAAGCTTTCCTTTTTGTTTGTCTTGAACAATGCCAGTTGAAATTCTTCCTGCAATGAAAAATTTAGAAACCCTCCAATATGATTACCATAAGTGCATCAAACACTAAAAAGGATATCTTAAGCATTAACTGAGATGACAATTTGTTACCTTGTTGATCAGCCCATCATCAATTACTGCACTGCTGATCTTCTTGAATAGTTCATATAGTGCTTCTATTTCACTTACACTGACTGCAAAATACAAGAAACCGATAATAAATATTCTCTAATCGTTTAAAGGTTTATTTTTTCAATTCACAAACAGAAGTAGAGAAATACAACTTTTAAGCCCAAAGCAAATACTGAAAACCCCAGTAATTCATCATTCCATCTAATAAAATATCAAAGAATCATCACATCCTGATGGGGACCCTAGGGTAAAGTCATATCTCACACACACAGAAATAAAGGAACCACATTCCTGGTGTAGACGTAATTATGAAAAAGCTTTACTGAAGAAGACAAATCTTTTGAGAACATATAGAAGATTCTTCCTCACAGAGTTACTGCAAGGATACTTTCATCATAAGTAACCTCCAACAATAAAATTAAATTAGCCTGACATGGCCGGTCTTTACAAATACTGAAGTACAACAAGTAGGTCATACAGTTCTAACCGGATATCTTGGAAAAGAAAAGCAACTCACAAACTGTTTCCCTTGCAAGAACTTCAGGATCTTCTAAGCCCTTAGGTTGCTTGTATATATCAGTATCACAGCAAGTTGCTACAGCAGCACAGAAATGCTTCAATCCGTCTAAGCAAACCATGATCTTTTACAGATGTCAAAACACTCCATACCTGAGGACAAAGGAAAGCTAGGTATTAAATTTAAACACTCTATTTACAAGAAACTGTCAATTGGGACAGAAGGGTGACCTTTTCTATCACGAGGAGAACAAGAACCAAAATAGAGAACGGAGAACATCTTAAACATAGAAAAAAAAGGTAAGCAGTCATCAGGCTTGTAATAAACCATCCATCGTTTCCTTTCCAAAAAATGATTTCTTAAGGCTGCATGATATCATCAACGATATTCCATCTAGCCAGGTGATGAGGTTCACACAAGTCAAACTACAAGAATTACAAGTTCACAATCCAATCATTCTATGTTCGCATTTACATGCACACGACCTAGAATCATGTGTCAAGAAAATAAAAGAGAAAACAGTGTAGTAAGGTCCCATGCTATGTTTGCGTCAATTGTACGATGTAACTACTAACACATAGAGCACCCTCAAGAGTTTGGTCAAAGTCTCATAACAACATGCAATAAATCCAATTAATTCCATCTTCTCAGCAAAAAGCATGTGCAATATGAGTTAAAACTAATTTTTGTCCCATCCCACTACCTTTTGTCATCAAAAGAATTAAAAATAAGTGACACATCACATCATATCCACCTTATTTATGTCCAAATCTATCTTCCTTGCTTCCCATTACTTGGCTTTTTCCATTGTTAAAAACAGAGGAGCATACTTGCAATATGATAAGAAAATCTATGGCCTAGTGGTAAAGTAGCTCCATCACAACTAGAGGTTAAGGGTTCAATTAGTGAAATCCGCTCTCGGTTACGTCGCTCAATGAACAGAAGTTTTTTACCGTTGCAACCTATGTACATATGTTAGAAATTACTGAACAATTGACAGAAGGTTTTGAACAAATGCTAGAGTTCGATATGCATTATTTGTAAACTAAGTAAAATGAGTAAATACACACGAGTATCCAAATATTACATTCAAACCAGAGAGCTGAAAAGAATCTTAAAATAATGTTTTGTCGTTTCCTATTTATTGGACCAATCAGCAAATCAGATATGCAAGACGGTCAGACGTCAGCAGTAACTATAAGAAAAAAAACCTATGCATGCATGCATCATTAACCAGCCAACAACACACAAAAAATTTCAATCAGCAACCCGATTATGGTGTGTTTTTCACTGGTAAGGGGCGTAAAGCACGTCGCAGAAGGGGGCAACGGGCACGTAGACTGATATCTATTGCTCGAAAAATGAAAGACAAAAAAAAGATTTAATCATAAAAGCTAAACTGAGTCTTGCCAATCATATCAGGCTTAGCTCACTTCAATCTAGATGCTGTTTAGTGTTTACGGGTATACAACTACATTGAACTCAAAGCAAAAGCTTAGAAAAAGGTAGCATTTGACATTCCCCTTAAATTGGTTTATGATATACAACTTTCAATGGAATCATTCCATGCTTAGCATATTCAACTTTCCCCCTTCCCACCAGAACATTAGATATCATCATTATCAGCAGCCAATTGCAAAAGAAGTTACATCAAGTGTAGTGAACAAAACCAAACTTCATTTACTATGACATCTAAAATAAAATCCCACCAACGTCATCATAGCATATCAGAAATCAGGACACAAAAACAAAGAATCAAAATTGACGAATATTGGCAAATGCAATGAATGTAATCAAACAATGGGCAGCACAAAACCAATAAATCATTTAACGGATCCAAGAAACAGGAACAAAAAAACACCTAAGTTGTTGATCCGATAATTCCAGAGCCACCACCTTCCAAACCCAAAATTCATATACAAAACATGTCACGATAACAGATTAAATCCCCAAATCCGCAATCAAAGCTCGTATAAAGCTCATAAAAAATACAAATAAAAACGAGCAAAGATCAGAGCTTTAAGATTAAACCAAAGATTCAGCAGCAAATGCAATAACCGGACAAGAATGTGAGAGAGCAAGGCGCCACATAGAAGGAAAAAAAGTACAAGAAAAAATAACAAAAAAGGAGTTACCTTTTACAAAGCCCCGATGGAGAAACCGAGAGAGATTGAAGGGGAACAGTCAATACACTCGGACATCTCTCCTAATATTTTTTGTATGCAATTTGATTCTTTTATTATGTATCAGAGTTCATAAGCAAGCAAATGACTGCGAATGATTATTATAAAAACCGAAACAGAGAGAGAGAGAGAGAGAGAGTAATTAACACTAATACCCTATTGAGACAGGGAAAAGGATTACGATCTACAGAGTCTGATACAATAAAGTGAAGGCAGTTTTTACTGTCAAGGAAAATGCGGGATTTGCATGTGGTCATCCAAACATGGAAGTATAACCCCATTTCTGACATAGGAGTTTCGCACAGACACACGTGGCTCGTGCTAAGTGTGGGTGTTTCATGTTTGGTCCTCTGCTGTGGGCGAAACCACTGCAGCCTGGTGGGTCTGACTGCCATTCTGATTTTTATGATTAATTGGATTAAATTATTTCCATTTTAAGTCCACCTACCTCCCTTGATAACCGTTAGATTTTGAAAATCAACACTGACCGTTGGATTAAACTGGTTAATTGATTATGATTTTAATTTTTCTTCTCCTTTCATTTCATTTTTAACCTTCATTGATTCTTTTGAGTTGGATTCAGTCATCGGCGACTCTCCAAACATGTCAATGGGAGATTGGCTGTTCACTTTATTTTTTCTGTTTATGGGTAAATCTTCTTCATGAAAAGACCTGCTATTGAATCCAGCTTTCTACAATCCAACGGTTTTTTTTGAGTTCAGAATCCAGGTTAGGCACCAGCTTCTTCTCATTCTAAAACCTATCAAGAAACCAAGGCTGTTATATCGCCTTCTGCACAAAAAGATTACTACTTTCCAACAAATTGGTCTCTAGCCTAAGATAACAGACAGGTGACTTCCATGGAAATTGAAGATTCAGTACAAATCGTAATCTACAATGATCTCTTTGCAGCATCACTTATTATCGGATAGTCCCAAACTGGACAGGAGGGAGAAATACTCTACTTTGTTCTTCATTGTTGCTATCTATCTCTAGCACTTGCCTTTCGTATAATCTTCTTTGTATTCACCTTGGCTCCACAATTCCCTTGTTCTCTAAATTCCCTTCCCTTCTCGGATCCCACTTCCTCAATCTCTCCTTTCATTACTTTTCTATCTCGTGTTTTCGTTCTTTGTTCATCCATTACAATGCTGCTTTGAGGTGCTGCTGTTTTTCTAGTTCCCTCAGCCTCTCTAGATTGTTCATTCGGACCCAATTCTAGTTTGGTCAAATCATCTTCAGGAGATGGTGTATGTTTTCTTCTGATAAGTTCCTGTAATGGCATTTTACTTTCAGGAGTCCTGGAGCCTTTCTCTTGCTCAAAGTAGAGGATTTGCACAACAGTTCTCAATGGTAGCCGCTCATTCTTTACAGCATGTGCACGTACTTCTGGAGACAATTTTTGACAGTCCAGAATCCTGCATAAATCCTTCTTGTCTGCTTTGCTCATATTGGGATGCTCCTGCTTGTTAATTGAGTCATATTAAAGGAAAACACAAGAACGGAATCACTGAACAGCAGTAAGAAGACTTTGCTATAATTCTTTCATTACCTGTAGTGCATGTTCTGCAGAATGTTGATATTTTAAAAAGTGGGGTTTAATATCAACAATTTGGCTAGCTATGATTGGAGTTGAATTTGTAGCCTTACCTTGAGGTAAATGTTGATTGCCTTGTACAGGTCATCATGACTCCTCCGGGCAACGTCCGGCAAAGCTTCTGCAAGAGTTACCAGTTTGGATACTGGCATGTTTGCGTCCCTTGCAATAACTTGAAGATAGGAATCAATCAGTTCTGCAATTTTTCTAATTGATTTTGTGAGTTGATTGTTATTGTCAGGTGCGGGGGATTGTCGTCTCCATTGCACCAAGAAACTTTCTAGCATTGCCATAACCAATTCTATGTCATAGAAATGCTGATCAGAGGATGAGTGTGAAGGAAAGAGCAGGTCATTCACGGTTGCCTCCTCTAACTGCATACAAGCTCTTCTTATGAGTTCTGTCTTTATCATAGAGGATGCTCCCAGAAAATTTCCAATACTAAGGAGCCTAAGCAAGAAACTAACAGAAACTGATCCTCTATCTCCTGGAATCATGCTAACTATAGTTTCCAGAATTCGTTTGTGTTTTCCAATTGTTTCATCAGTTTGAGATGCTGAACTTTCAGCTAAAGGTCTAATCTTTGCAGTATCAGGTAGCCAACGCAAGGCATAGACGTGCAAAGCTTCCCCAATAAGCTGCGGTAAAAGCACAAATGTTGATCTGATTGCTGTAATTGCATACCGGAACAGGTGTATGTCAAGATCAGATATGTCCTCCGTCCACCAATCCCTCGGAACAGATTTTTGGTGTTTGCTAAAACCTGGTCTAGTGTAAGTGTAGGACCAAGAGACCTGAACAGAATCATCACAGTTTAAGTAAAGATTGATAATCTGAAGTAAGTAGCATTATTCTGATGAATGTGAACTGGTTAACCTTTGATGGGGGTGTAAGAACTTTCTCAACAATCGAATCAATGCATCTTCTGATGATTCCATGGTTTTCAGACAATTCAATAAGCTTAGCTGTGGTTTGCAGGGTGACAATGGAGTCTTTCCAACCTTCAAGAATGCATGAGTTGAAGAAAGCCTCAAGTTTTAGAACAAAGTTTCCCTTCTCGACCGACTCAGTCATTCGGAGAAATTTAGCAGCACAGAATGCAGGTACAAAGTTATGTGCACTGAGATTGATTGTTATTCCATAGCAGAACTTAGCACAGAGTTCAAAAGCCTCCTCGCCGCCAGGAATATCATGAAGCTCTATCGTAACAATGCTTGAATCGGTAGAATCAGCGCAAAGCGTTTGCAAGAGACTACACCTCGGTAGAAGAGGAAACTGCAGCTAAGATTAAGACATTTTTAATGAGGTTCTATGTTTAATCTTTGGATAGTACATAGCAATGAAATTGATCATTTTGATCATAAAGTCAAACCTTATGGAGAAAGTAAGTAATCCTGTTAATCTTAATGACAAGATCGCTCGGAATATCAGAAATCACTGTCCTGCATATCAAAGATCTACTGTAATGAATGTGAATTATATGCCAAGATCTTTTCATTTAAAGTTTCTGATGGGTATAACCAGACCTGGTAGCCTCTTCTGTGTAGAAGGTATCCGGCCTTGTTCCAATTTTCATAAACTTCATTTTTGTGATTATTTGTTGTTATGATCAAATGTTTTCGACTAACGCTAACTTCAACGAACTTGGACATGCCCGTACCAGAATCCTATCTGAAAGAGAGACATTGAAGCATGCATGAAAAACAAGCAGAGCACAATTCTTTAGTGATCTAACTACACTGCAGAATCTGAATAAAATTTCTCTGATATGTACAGCATACTGAATAATTCAGAAATTAATGGATGCTTGGGCGAGAACAATTCATGTCAAGTAACTGAGCTTGAACACCCCTTTTTAGCATTTTTTTTACATGCACATGAGCGCGCGCACACACACATCAGCAGATACAACAATGGAGTCCATTCAACTTAGATTTCTCTCTTAATATGCAGTAAAGACCATATAAAATTATAAAAAAATAAACCCAAAAACCAACTAATGGAGAGGGTTTTTTTGGTATAAATAGTAGAAGAGAAAATGGAGTGTAAAAAACAGTACCATTTAAAGATCTAGGGATGCAAAAATAGAAGAATGCATGCTGATCAAAACTACACGACAGCTTCAAATATGTAAAATTCCATTCACTGTCCAAGTACATGATGGGTTAGTAGGGCTAATCCTTCTAGTTTCCAGGGAAAAGAAAACAAGAGGGGTCCTACCATCTTCACCATTTCCTCTCAAGAACCCTACACAGCCCTTAGACTAGTGTGTTAGAATTGGAGAGATTTCAGCTGCAAAAAGGAAAAAAGTGAGGAAAAAAAAGATTTCCTTTTGTCAGGGAACTCTAGCAAAGATGGATCTTAAACATCAAAGAAGAGAGTGACAGTTTTTTCTTGTTTTTAGGCACCACGTGTTGAAATTCATGCGAGTCTCTGTCTCCAATATATATTTCCCATGGATGGTTGTTCAAGGTTCTGTACTTTACTGTGCCAAATCTTGACACATGTCAGAAAAGATGCCAGAAAATGAGAAAATGCAACAATCTGGTTCTGAATGAGAAAAAAAAAACAACAACATGTAGAAACTCCTTCACACTCCCAAAGCAAACGTTAAATTTATGATCAGGATTACCAAATTGAATCTGGAAAAAAATCACAAAGAAATTAACTATGATCATACAGGAGGACAGTTTATGTTTAGATATAGAGATATTAATGAGGAAAAGAATAAGGTGAACAGGCATTGGGAAGACAAAAGCAACACATACACACCTTAACAGAGACCTTCTGAGATGAAAATGAATGGAGAAGAAAACAACTTTTGAAGTTCATTAAAATGTGAATAAAAATCCCACAAGGATGAGGGAGTATATATATATACATAATGTGCTCACATTTTCCCCACACCTGGAAGGCAATTAGCTGAAAAGCTAGGTTTGGTGGAAATGCATGAATGGGTTTTGGATCCTCCAAATCTGAGTTGATTTACTTGGATTTATTTTCTAAAAATGGTGCTAAAGATAATAAATGCTGTTACTGAGTAGTCCATGTTGTTAAGAAATCTAGAGCCAAATGGGTCCAGAAGCCTTTCACAGGCAAAATCTTGGACATTGTAGAACAGTATCAAAATACTGGGAGGATTTGCTTTCAAACAGGAAAATCACAGAACCTTTAAAAAAGGCATAAGGCATCAACAACCCAGAACCAGAAAAATGCATTGCTCCTATGTCAGCCTTTCATCAATAAAGCATCAAATGGACTTTAGAAGTTTTGATAATTGAATCAGACCTGTATGGTAGTTAGCCACTTCAGATAACATTCTCTTTTGACATTGATAAAGAGCTCCTCAACAAATGCCCTTGTAATTTTCTTACTTAATTCCCCTATTCTATTGGAGATTTTTTTAATAAAAAGCATATTTATGCTGTGGAATTTTTCATTTCTTTTTTTTACGATTTTTTTTTTCTTTTAACAAAGTGAGGCAGAATCTACTTCTTCATAACAGAATGGAAAAAAGACAGCACCTTCAGCTTTTGAGTGGTGGGAGACAACATTGTCAGCCAAATTTTACACCAATTGTCTAATCCCTCATAGATAAAATCAGAATTCAATATACATGCTCTTAAAATAATGCCAAGGAATGGCATATATAGTTCAGAATGATATATCTATAGAGAGAGAGAGAGAGAGAGAGAGAGCATACCATAAAATAAAAACAAACGTCTGATCTCCATGCATGTCAACCTTTTTCCAAGCCCAAGTGACAAATTCACAAATAGGAGATGGCAATCATGTTTGGCACATATGCATAAACTCAACTGGGTATGTATATAAGCTGATCAGTTGTTTTATGCATGTAAACTAGCAGAGTGGGAGAGACAGATATAGAGAAGAGAAGGGAATGCTTTTGGGTATATCTTTGAAACTCAACTAGAGAAGTCCTATTAACCAAGTAAAGGCAGAAACAGGAAAAGATTGAATCTTTCAATGTCTCACCAAGAGTAGTACTGGAGAGAGAGAGGGAGAGAGAGAGAGAGAGTGGTTGGTTGGGATTAGTCAAAATTGTGATATATATGTACCAAATACATATAATGATGAAAAACTGCTTTGTCTATAATTAAAAAAGAAGAAAAAAGTGAAAATCTGTTTCTCTTTACTCTTCTCCTTCTCTTCTGGTAAAAGCATACTAAGCTAGAATGAAACTGGTGCTCTATGCCTCTTATCTCTATGATTGAATTCACAAAAAGGATGCAGTGCAAGTGGGAGGGTGGGAGAGACTAGTGCTTAGACAGTAATACTAACTAAAGCTTTTTGTATGAATGTGTGGGGCCATAATAGAAAGATCCTCCTCATCATACTTTCTCTCCAGTCCCCCCACTATCATCATGGGTATATTCTTGCCCTTCCTGGTCTGCATGTCGGCCACGTGTTTTTTCCTCTGCCGTCAGTTGCCATCAATCTGATGGGTTGGTCTACCTTTCTTGTTGGTTGTTTTGGAGGCCAAACACAGACAAGTATTCCCTTCCCCTTACCAGATATTTCATGCGTGTAGGTTTCTTTCGAATGTGTATTAAGTATGTGTTCATTAGCACGTGTGTCACAAGGGACCGCCTAAATTTCCTTTCAATCTCTTCAGTCTGAATGAGTGTGAAGGAGATAACATATAATTAAAGGTGTTTTTTTCCATTTGACCATACCCTTTTGTTTTCTTATCCTAATTAACTCAATTATTTCACAAGAAAAAAAGTAGGGGTGGAAATTCAATTTTTCGATTCGGTTTAAAACTCAAACTAAAAAAAATATTTGTAATTAATCTCCGCAAAATTTTCTCGCCCTTCGTTGTCTCAAATCTAGACTCCATCCCTGATAAGTCATAGCGTTTCATATACGCTGAGCTTATAAGCTCAGTTTTTCTCTGCACTTCAGCTTATACTCTGTCAAACATACTCTCTACCAAATAAACAATTACTGTCATGAATCGAGAGAGCTTATTTTCTTTGATCACAATAATTTAAGTTAATATATTAGGACCAAAACTTGAGCTTTCACATGGAAAGGACAAGTGAACGCCATCTTCAACAAGGTCCTTGAGTTATGTCCATCGATAAGGAAACATGAATACATCACAAACAAGAATTTAAAGCCACGCCACTTCATGGAAGCCAAGTATACGAGGGAACAAGTTGAGAGAGAGATAATTTTCAATGAAGGGTGCATGGCTACTAGCTAGGGAATTCAAACTTGGAAACAGCTAGTAGCTTCTGAATGGCACTAGTCAATCTCTAATTCATCATGTATCTGGCCCTTTAGTTCTGGGTATGGCCCAAAAAAGTAGGCTCTGGCTCCTTCCATTCCACAGTTAAGGGCAGTCAGAATGAGTTGATGCCACCTCACTGGTTTGCACCATGTATATGTATTGTTATGCATATGCATCTTGATCAGTTTTGTTGGCTCAGTATGGATGCCAGGTCCTGTCTCTATCCATCACAGGAATATTCTTCTTGTCTTTAGTTACTCTTAATAACAAAGGGATTTGATATTGATAATGATAATGATAATGATAATGATAATGATAATGGATAAATAGATGCCAAAGTCCACTTCTGCGTCCAATTCTGGATTTCTTTTGACTGCATAGCAAAGTAATTATTATGAGAGATAAAAAGGCTATTTCAAAACTCTTTTTAATAATCGGGAATAATATTATATAAATATCTTTCTTCATCTAATACGAGTCTAAATTCAAACCGTTTGTAAAAAAGTTAATTTCATATCGGAAGACTGGATAAATTGAGAGAGGTTCTTCACTCACTGTCATCCAAGTAGTTTTATTTTTCAATGTTTTGTAAACCGTAAAAAAAGCGTCTTTACTTACCTCAACGATTTAGGATAATGAGTTTTATTTGATCTTTTTTTGAGGCTAGATTAAGCAGACACGAACAAGATGAATAATAATAATTTTTTATGATTCTCATAAATCAAGAACGTGGAGATTTGAATACAACTAAATCATCACCTTAGAAGTACACAATTAATTGCAAAAACAGAACATTTTGTAGCCAACACTTTACATAGCAACAGTAGCTCACCATATGCTAGAAATTCCAAATATGCCAGAACAACCATGGCTAGCAGAAAAAGTATCAAATAAAAGTCTTGCCAAGACCATTCCTTTTCTTCTTTCTCCGGTATAAACAAGTTGACATCCACAACCCTGGGTTAAGCCAGATGGCTCTGGTCACTACAAAAGGGGAAATTTTTTGATGAATTACAGCAAAAATTCCCACTTTACAAAGGAAACTTACCCTCTAAATGAAAATGACCACAGCTTTCAAATCCACTAACAAATATTAAAGAGCTTTGCATGAGCTGCTCACCCACTTCAGTCAGTCACCAATCATCATTATTGAAACGTGTTATTTCCTGGTTCTACGCTTGAAGCAACCATGGCCCTCCCTTGGGTATCTTTTGTTGTTGAAGCTGGCCTCTCACCTGAATTATAGGCCGAAGACGAACCCAATTTACTATCCAAAATTAATTCACCATAGAGGTCATCATAAATCCCACCCTCTGGGGCAGCCATCCTTGTTGCAACTTCTCCGTCGCACCTTTTTGGGAAGTATGTCTTCCTTCACAGAGACTTTTTCATTACCTTTGGGCTTTGGGTATCTCAGTAGTCTTTACCACGGATTCATATATTCCAACAAGAGTTCCTTCTTTCACACATATATCGAACCAGGGTCCGTCTCTACATCTGCAACATCTGAAATCCCAACAACTTCAACGAGTTCTACTCCAACTTGATCTCTGAAGGCTACTCTTGTTTTCTTAATTCTCTAGGCAGCTCTCTCTCTGAAAGCCAGTTTTCATCTTCTCTCCTTATCAAGATACCCGAATCAAGACTTTGAAAGGCCCGACGTGCTAAGAGCCTAATACCATAACAGTACAGAAGCATCGGGTGGTAGTGGTAGGTCGATCTCTGTTATTTTGATGCTGCAAACTGCGAAGATTGACCCACTTCAAGTTCAACAAGGCTATCTTTTGTCAGTCTCTCATTTGCAACAAATGTACCATGTGCTGAGCCTAAATCAATTACATTCATGCTGAAGATGTAACAAGAGCTTGTCGACAAGGTTTTGTTCGTTAAGGACCCTAAGCATCTAAATTTTTTAGGCCAAACCATGTATGATGTAAGCAAAATACACTTCCATGTCTTCACCAAATAAAAAAATACATATAATAGCACACCAATGCACCACCATCGTTGGCAGTATGAGATTGAGTGTCACTCGCGCACCTCGTCTGTCTCATGAATCTGAAGTTCCTAATGATTCAGGTGGTGATCTTTCACCAATACTATAACCATTTAAATCACAAATCTTAATCATTTGATGAGCGACATTTTCATGCACAAAGGTGATATACTCATCCATGGTGCGGCAGCCAGCAGGGAGGAAGATTCCAGCAATAACAGATGAGGAAGTAAGGGAAATAGTGTAAATTGAAGATAAGTTATAAAATGTCAAAACAAAACTCTAAATAAACCAAGAACTGAAATGTGATCAATGAATATTGAGGTCACAGTTAGCAACAAAATCATTCAAGCATTTTAACTTCCATACTTAATTTTTCAGCATTATGGTCCTCCATACTTCTTTTGGGATATTTCTCTCGTTTGTCCCAGGAACTTTGAATGAAATTCTTTCTCAGTTTAGGACTAGACTAGCAATTAACCCCAAATCAGAAGACTTGCTTGCATTCTAGTATATATTACATAGATTCTGGCTGAGCTGATCTCTCCAAAGGTGGATTCTTTTGATACACTCAATCTATCACCCTTATCCTTTCTAACGATCATAATCCCACATCAACTTAGAAACCCAGATTTCCTGGAAGCTTCTGTTAACTCGAAGACTAGGCTGCATCACTGTAGCACTATTTGCCTCATACCTGAATGTTAACAGATGCTTACAAGTAAACATACATTCCCAAAAGTTAGTTAATTCACTAGCAACAACAGAAATTAATTGAAAAAAAAAGAAACCCAACATAAGCACTGTAAGCAAAGACTACTTTAGGCAATCTAAACCAACAAGGTTGACCTGGCCGTGTATGAGAGCTGTCCATAATGTCATCAAGAACAAGAAATATGCTTGAGCCTTGAAGCTGCATGTATTGTTTGTAAGCAGTATCTTAACAGGCCAAACAAGGAACACATAAAGGTATTCATCAGCATACCCATTCAATACACCAACCAAGAGAGCTTGAATTTTCCTCTTCAGTTAATGCCTCTCCTTCTTTCAACAATTTGTATTGTAGCTGTCAAGTACAGAGAGGCCTCAGTTCAGCTTCCCCGACAAATAACTCTTCATTGCCCACGTTTTGGCACATTGTAGCAATAGATAGGTATAAAAATTGTCAGAGACGGAGAGAGAGGAGAAGAACTAAATTTGAACTATGCCAAATGATAGATTTTAGGGATTAATTACATACAAAAAGAAAAAGTACTCAAGAACTAAGATTGTTCCGAGACAATATGTATCAGTACTAGTTAGAAAATATGAAAGGATTTTAGTATGATGGCATACATCTTCACTCATTCAAAACTTGACAAAGATGATTTGATAAGAAAGAGGTTCCTATAGGCTGTCATAATAAAATCGAGCAAAATGAAAACAGCCTTCCATGAACTGTTGAAGTATATCAACTCCTATTCCAAGATCTGCTCGGCAAAATCCCAAACTCATTTTCCTTACATCCTAATCCTCTACCCCTGCCCTCTACCATCCGACCTCCCCAAGCCACTAATCTCCAACGTGTTTCACCTCTATGCTCACCCACTTTTCCCAAATTGCATTTCATCTATAATTCAATCCCTACCTTGCCCTCTTATTCTTCTTGAATTTACTCAAAGTAGATGTATGTGCAGCCACAATGTTCTCTCGTTCTCCACCATTATTCACATCCTATCACATGCCGCCTCGAGACTCAAGCTCGGCCTGTCATCTGGGATGCCATCATCCACTCTGCCCAATTGTAGTCTGACCTATCAAAATGGATTTTTTTAAAATGACCCCTTTTTATTTATTTTTTTGTTCCATCGACTTGATGTCATGAGATCAAGGCATGGAGGCGATTTTATGCAGCCATAAATCTGTGCCGACTGTATATAGGGCCATAGCGGACAAGTGAAAAAATTACACCACAGGACGTACGTGACTACGTGTACGCACGCCACATTATTAGCAGCCCAAGAGGGTCGAGTGTGGATTGATGGAACCTCCAACAAAATCAGCACAAGCTACGGCTCAGCCTCTCACTGCCGACCATGTCAGAGTTCTCTTCGATTCCGTCGACGCTTTTCTCTTTGACTGTGATGGTCTGCTCTCTTTCCCCCTAATAATTTGTTTATTTTATCAATCATTTATTTTTAATCTCAAAACTCGTACTCAATCATCACCATGATCAGGTGTGATCTGGAAGGGCGATAAGCTCATTGATGGCGTCCCTCAAACCATCGATTTCCTTCGATTCAAGGTTTCGTCTCTCTTCATTTCCCACACTACGTGTATGTCGTTATTCTACGTATTCTTTGTTGTTTGTTTCAGGGCAAAAAACTGGTTTTTGTCACCAACAATTCAACCAAATCTCGAAGGCAATATGCTGAAAAGTTCCGTTCTTTGGGAATCACAGTTTGTGAGGTCTGTTTCCATTATCTTCGAATTTCATATATTCTTAGCTTTCATTGGCTCAAACATCTATCTTTTCTTCTGTACTTGTATTTTGTTTTGTAGAATGAGATATTCTCTTCTTCTTTTGCTGCGGCAATGTACTTGAGAGGCCAGAATTTCCCACCAGAAAAGAAGGTTCTGTTTGATTGCTTTGATTGTTCATTACCTTCAAATGAAACCCTCTTCTTATTCGCAATGCCATTCGTATTAATTTACATTAAATGTTTCTAAATCAGCTCTGTTTGAACTTGTTGGTCGAGTTTGTTTTCTAACCTTTTTAGTGCGCAAATGCTAATTACTTTATACAGATAATGAGTATGGTTTCGAATTCGTTCTTTTTGCAGGTTTATGTGATAGGTGGTGACGGCATACTAGAAGAACTACAGCTTGCTGGCTTCGCAGGTATTGGCGGCCAAGTAAGTTTTCCAAGTTTTCAATATTGTTCTTTGAATCATAATTAGTAGCGGTTTCACAAGACTGTGTTGCAATGATACTTATTTTTTGGTTTTTTGAAATCTCTTTTGGTGAGGTGCAGGCCGTTAATCACTTGTTAAAATGAATTGTTATTGTTCATGCTTTCTTTTTAGGGATTTATAAGTTACGGAGCCCTTTCAGTAAGTCCTTATGAAAATTGATGGGTACAATAATCTCCGCGTTTACATTGCATGCTCATTTTCTTAAAAGGGCCATTAAGTACTTATTAATCCTGAACTCTTTTGTCAGCTTGGTAATTTTGATGTCAGGGATTTTACAAAGATGATTAATTATTGGTGAGGGGATTCAAATAAATCCTGTTTTTTGTTGAAATCTCCAAAGCATGTGATTAATTGAAGGAGTGCCTTTCTATGTTAGAAGCGCAGGGCATATGCACAGTGTCCCTTATCAACTCAGCTGGGTTCTTCATCGTTGTTATTTCCCCAGCTCCAGCTCAAAGGGAGCTGTTTCTGATTTATTTAATACTAATAGGGACAATTTATTTCAGGAAGATGGCAACAAAAGGATAGATCTGAAGTCAAATAGCCTTTTTGAATATGATACAAGTGTAATGTAACATCTTTGCAACTATTTTATAAAGAATTTTTAATATTATTTTGTTTCAACTGGAGATTTACAGTGCTGTGAATTCCACCCCAGGTTGGAGCAGTTGTGGTTGGTTTAGACCCTTATATCAATTATTATAAGCTTCAGTAAGTGAATCCAAATCTACTTTCGTCACTTCAATAAAAAAAGCAATTACCTGTCAAGTACAATCTCTCAAACATGTTATAGTATATATACTTGTTAGTATATCCCTTTTTTAACGAGTTACTTGTCAAGATATGCCAAGTATTTTCATATTGTTGCCAACACAATTATTTATTTCAAATCAATCACTTGGCATCCTTAGTTTTGTCCTCATGCTTTAACAATAGGGGAACCTCTCTTTTTTTCTTCTTCAGTTAAACGTTCTGTGCATAGCATTCCTACCAGTCTATAAATTCCTACATGAACTGATCTGCTGCTGAGCATGGATTCATAATACCAAGCTAGTTGCTAATGTTGTACGGAGAAGTAATATTCAAGCACTTTTTATAGGTTTATTTCATTGAATGATGTTTATAGCAAAAAAATCTCATCCTATCTATTCTGTCTTTAGCATCACTGGAGTCCTCTTCAGCTTATAATGTTGAAATACTTCCCCCTTTCAGACAATCTGTGTTGCTTTAGGTTCACGGTCATCATATAAAAGATTTCTTATCATCATGTAAAAGACGCCTTGCAACTAGGCTTTGCCTCAAGTATTGTTGGGTTAGGACATACACTAGATCAGTTATAACCTCGAGAACTTATTATTATATAGTTGAAATGTAAAATTCTTTGTTAATCTGGCTCCACGAAAAGTGAGTGTACCTAAAAACTAAAGGTCTTCAGGAACATCAACGTGCATGCATCTGCAGTTACGCATGGGTACTTTACTTTGCTACATTTGATGTGTCTGGAGCATCCTGAGTAAATGTAGATTCTTGCTAATAATTAGACATTTGGACTATATTTTGGCGGAATTAGTAGCATGTAAAATCTTCTACTTCTGTGCCTTGGCTTAATTTGGAACGCTCATGTTTTGGTTGGTAATAGCTCTCGACTTTGCTAGAACCCCTTGCAGGAAATCTGAATTTGCATAAAAAATGTACTTGAGATTTTTTTTCCCTCTTGAAATATAGACATGATTTCTATTTTCTAGAAGCTATCTTCTTTGGTAGATTACTATAAATAATCAACTTTGCAACGGGCAGGTATGGAACTCTTTGCATACGTCAAAACCCAGGGTGCCTTTTCATTGCTACCAATCGCGATGCAGTAGGGCATATGACAGAGTTACAGGAGTGGCCTGGTAGGGTTATGCCAAATCTATATCAGCATCATTAAGCAATATTATTAATTATTAATATAATATAAAGTATGACTGTGATAAGCTTCGTCGTGGTTTTGCTTTTGGAGTTCAGGTGCAGGTTGTATGGTTGCTGCCATTTGTGGATCAACTGAAAGAGAACCTATTGAAGTTGGGAAACCATCGACCTTCATGATGGACTTCTTACTGCAGAAGTAAGTCAAATCTGTCAGCTTCTCCATTCATTTTCCCATGGTAAACAAAGCCCCACATAATTTATGGCGAGACTGTTTCGAGGAATTGAATCTATGACCTCTAGATTGCAAAATCCCCACTCTTCCATTTTCCTGGAACTTAAAAGGTTTATATTACATTTGGATGGAATTAACTTCGCGTAATTGGATTCACAATATGGCATATGGTTATAAAGCAGTATTACGGGATAATGCCTTTGGCAACATAGTACTCACCTTGTTTCATTTTTTGGCAGACTCGGCACCAGTTGCTCCAGAATGTGCATGGTGGGCGATAGATTAGACACTGATATTTTATTTGGACATAATGCGGGCTGCAAAACTCTTCTTGTTCTCTCAGGTGCACCGAGTACTTTTTTTTGTTAGGTTTGCCTAATTATACTGTAATTCCAAGTCACCTTACCCTTTCCTAATCTATGAACTTCTTGAATTGTAGGGGTGACATCGGAATCCAACCTCCTAGATACCTCAAATACCATCCAACCAGATTATTACAGCAACCAGGTGTCTGACATCGTTAAATTACTTGGACCATGACCTGAGTGTTGGCCATTTAGTCATTCTTTGATGCCCGTTCGACAATGCTGCAGATGACTAAACTTATGTCGGTACGATCCATTAACATCCCTCTTGAATGTTTCGAATTATGTTCATGCCATACTATTCTGACGATGTTATAAATCTTACTTATTGATGATTTTTTCAAAATGGTAATGGTGAATTATTAATATCTTCATTTTGAATGCTTATGTCAACATTTCTAGATATGTTGAGCACCTTCTCTCCTTTGTTTCATATTGTTCCATGATCTAAGCTATTTGGTTGGTTTCTTCGCTTCTTATATTGCTCTTTCATGAGTTAATGGGGAAAATCTGTCATACTTTCCTGTTGTGTCAAGTGATACAATAACCAGTATAAGAGTAATGTTTAATCTACGGTCTTGAACCATATTTGAAGTAGCATTGAAATAATACAACTGTACCGTCCAGGTTTTAGGCATATGGAAAACAACTATTTGAACCAGCATATATGCTACAAATGTTGATTGCATCCCCATTTCATCATAAGTGAATTTTCTTGAGGCCATCGAGCTGTGCCAATGCATGCTAGTTTATATATGGCCGTGCCAGTATATACCTGGTTTGTTGGTTGCTATTGGGGGATGAAGAATAGGGCCAAGGCAACCAATCGCTAGTAAAACTCCCCAATAAAAGGAAGCTGCAATTGTTTGCCAAACCCTTCACCACAAGAAACCATATGATCTCCAACTACCAGCAGCACCAACAGTGTGTAAAACCACCACCGAAGGACTACCTCATAGTTCTTCATGATTCTGGTTTGAGCAAACTGGAATTTGGGGGATCAATAATTATTAATTTAATGGCAAAATCTTAGTATGTAATGATGGCCTTAATTAGCTTGTATTATTACTCTTACTCTGCATGCCTTTGAAATTTGAATGGGTTTGTCTTTGTCGGGGTCTCAAAGAACCAAAGGGCCCACCAGATTTGAATATATGGGCTTCTTCTTCTGCAGAGGTCAATGGGCCCAACAATCCGCTCTTATTTTTAATTTCCTTTCATTTTTAATTTTTAATTTTTTTTTCTCTAATATGTATATCTGGAAGAATGGACATATTTTTGGCTTATCAAAATAAAAATCTGGAAGGAGAGACCCAGAAACTGCAAAGTTTAGGGTCAAAATGCAAAAATATATATATATATATATATATATATATATATATATTAATTAGAATATATTCCTTTGTTAATTAATTAATAAATATATTAATTAGGGTTGATGTGGGAATAGCTCGCACATCCATGCATGGATTGGGGCTTTGTGGATTAATTAAGGAAAATGCTAAAGGTCCCAAAGCTATGTATCCCAAACCATCCCAAATCTATGTGGCATGACAACTCATCATGCCACATAGATTATTACATAGATTATTTGATATTTGTTAATGTTCCATTTTCCAAGAAATTTTTTTGTTTCCCCCCTAAATTTTAGTTTTTCCCGCTTTTCTCTCTTCTTAACTCTAAGTTACCATAGTTACTTCAACTAAGGTAGATATTTGGAGATGTGACATGTAAGCACACAATGTTATAAGGATACTGCTCATAAAATTAAAGTGTTATTATTGTAGTGAACAATGTAATTCAAATATTTTTATATGTAATTATGTTCTATTGTTTGATTTGGGAGTTTAGTCGATTGTTGAGGTGCAGTTGTGTATGATTTACAGTAAGTTATGACATTGTGTGTAGACATATAAACATAATATAATACGCCAAACAAACAATGTAACACGCCGCTTAAACAATGTAACACGCCGCTTAAACAATGTAATAACGAAGAATCGTCGTTCGGCCACCGTTCATACTATCATCATCATGAATCAAACCCCCAAGCTTCAAGTAGGCTAAACCAGATGCGACACGCAGTAAAAAGTTGCTTAAACCATCGAAAAAATGTTTACAAATGGTGACCTCCACAAGAGAGAAGTGATAGATTCGGCCAACTCCGACAATATCTCCGTCCATTGATGCCACCCTTCGACTTCTTGTGATGATATGCACCAGATCCATCCATTTTCCGGTCGAATAAACCACCGGATTCCGGCGACATCACTGTTCATGTGTCTTTGTGAGAGAGAAAGAGTGTTTGTGAGAGAGAAAATGAGAGAGGAGAGAGGAGAGAGTGAGAGAGAGAATGAGTGAGTGAGTAGGAGAGAGTGAAGATATAAAAAATTGTGTTTATTTTTGAATTTCAAAAATTTAAAATTGCTTAGTCAACAAATCTATGTGGCATGCCACATAGATTTGGGATACTTAGGGATACTTAGCTTAGGGACAACTAGTATTACCGTTAATTAATTATCACTCTTAAATAACCCTTATACACACACATATATATATACTAATATTCAGTGAATAATGTAAGACAAACCCAATCCATGTGGCCTCTATATTCTCAAACAAAATTTTAGGATTATTTTCAGTTGATTAGTTGGTGATTTGACTAACAAGTTTAAAAATATTATTCATGGCCTAGGTTTTTCCGATAAATTACATTAATTAATAGTCAAATTATTGCCTTGATTCAATATATATATATATATATATATATTAATAGATCACTTGGCAGTGGCACAGCCAGAGATTCCTAATTAAGATATTTGTTGTCACATATATAAAAGAGGCAAACGAGGATTGTTGATTTGTTGTGGAGTTGCCAGCGAAGGAGTCTTGGAATCACTTGTGTGAAGTTACAGATACATATATATATATATATATACATTTTTGATTATATGCAGATAAAAACACACATATAATGAATCTCGAGACAAACACCTTGTTGGATTCAAACACAAAAAAATATATTCGATTTAAAATCATATTAGAGT
The DNA here is from genome assembly GCA_963580455.1 of Euonymus europaeus. Classification (NCBI taxonomy): domain Eukaryota; kingdom Viridiplantae; phylum Streptophyta; class Magnoliopsida; order Celastrales; family Celastraceae; genus Euonymus; species Euonymus europaeus. The sequence goes on along the minus strand of OY756957.1, from coordinate 4,810,390 downwards.
CCAAACACAGACATTTAGTTCGATTTAGTTGTCTGAATCCTAATTCGGATTGAATTATTGTTCAATTTACTTTTTCGAATTTGAACCAATATGAATATGGTCAATTAATATGTCCGGATATGCAATCCAAATCCAAATCCATATTGAATTATTGTCTGCTTTACTTATCTGAATTCAAACCGATCCAGATATGTTCAATTAATATTTCCGGATATGCAAATATCTCGTAAAAACCTTATATCATCCGATTCGAAACCGGATTTTTGCCACCCCTAGACCTAGACTTATACCGCACATCAGTCGCCTGAATGATATATATAATTCCAATACCAATATTTATTTATTTTTTTAGTGAGAAAAAACCAAACCATGCCATTAAACTGAAAGATGAGAGACAACGAAAGAAGAACAAACATTAGAAACTTGTCCTAAAAGCCTAACAGTATCATCAGTATTCGTTCCTATACGAGCTAGACAATCTCGGCCAATTGACTTCTTGTCCTGGAGGGTATGAACCGCCTCACATTCAAGACCCTGCATGAGATGGATATATGACTCCACATAAAAATCACAGGGCGCCAAAACAATCATCTTAGCTTGCAAATCCGAGACAATAATGATGAGATCGAGCATCCCCTTCTCATATTGAAAGCATTGCAATTTGGTGGTCATACTTAATAAGATTGCAGTAGGGCCAGCCCTGGGATGGGAGACTTCATTCATACAGTCGCGTATACGTACGTGTATACATACATAATGCAGCACTAGTAGCTGCTAAAAGCACTATCAAGTGAAATTCAATACTTGTAATATTAATTTCATCTATTAACACGATGGAAAAAAGAGAGGAAAAGGAGCACTATCGATCCTTATTGACCAGGTACGACTATATGTACTCCACGAATATCCGATAACACCCCTTTAATTGTTAAATTTTTTTAATATAATGCACCCCATTAACATAATGGATCTTCTCACTTGACCTTTGGTGATGGTTTTGTCAAGAAAAGGAATCAAACATGTAAACTCAGTTCACGTATTCTTTTTGCGATGACGGAGTCTGTAGTCATCCCGAAAAAGAGTGTGTTTTGTTGGAGATTGATGGTAGAAATGATATGTCTACGTCAAAAGCTTCGATTTGATTGGTCACTCACCCCTAACAGTGGCCGAAAGAGGGAGGAGGGTGGTGGTTGTCTTTTTTAGTTGGAGAAGAGGGCCTAAGTGAAAGAAAATAATATTTTCTAGTGTATTTTGTAATTTATGAAAAATTATGGGTATTGAGTGTGGTAGGATTTATCTAGATTTAAAAAAAACATAAAAAATGGGTGTGCAAAGAACATTTTACTTTTGATGTGTAATGTAAAAGTAAAGAGATGTCACTAAATATTCGTTGAGTGTAGATAGTCGTACCCTATTGACAATCATAAAATGGATAAAACCAGCTCTCAATGCACTGCAATAATTCTTATGGTTGTGCTATGTATTCCTAACAATTTATATAACATTCCCTAATTTTATGTGGTACGCACACCACACAAGTTTAGACTCCATTTTAACATGTTCAAATTCAAAATTTATCTCGTCACTTATATTAGGATATTAGAGATACCAACATTTAGGAATACACATCTCCCTAATTAATTCTTATCTGTTCAACATGGGCTACCATATCCTGTTTTATGAGAGCCTCCAAGAGCCTCCAAATACACCATCATCTTCTACTTTATATACACCATCATGGCCCACTAAATTTTACACACCCATCATTTACTCTATACATCGCCCTTCCTTCATGACTCATCATCTTTAAAACTATTTAAACACTTTTTAAAATAAACCCTCTAAATTTTAAAATTTATATACACTCCTCTAATAATAATTATTTTTGTATTTTATGTATAATAATTAAAAGATGGTGAATGTGTATGGATAATTTTTTTCTCATATGGGGCCGTTAGGCTTATAAATTTGTTTTTGGTTGTTTAGATATTTTAGCTATTTCGATTATTTTTTTTACGAATTTCCTTCAATAATTAAAAAAATTGAATGACTCTAATATGAAGTGCATTGGCAATATAACATGCTCGATCATAATTGCCAAATAAAGATACAATACTCTTGCCAAAATGTTCTCAATTCTTCAATTAAATCATGCCTAACATGCAGCTAAGAAATGTCGAATAATTATTAGAGGAGTATATATAAATTTTAAAATTTTGAGTGGTTGTTTTTAAAAGTGGAAAAATAGTTGGTTAAGAATACCTATAGTGTAGAGAAAAGTGATAAGTCGAGTCATATAGGGGGTAGGAAGTATATAAGAAATTTGATAGATCATAATAGTATATGGAGTATAAAAGGTGGTCTATTTAGAGGCTCTCTTGTTTTATTCCTATAATGAACTTATTTCCTTTCGATTTCTTGTGGCCAAATCCTCACAAGCAATATCACGAATATCAACCCTTAATTTGTTATTTTTTAGTAATGTCATATGATGTCAAGCATAAATGAAGCCATATTGCCCAAGGCAATGTGTATTTCGGTATTTCCATATTTATGATTTTTTTTATATGGATAAAGGGAGAAGTCGGGAGGGAGACAGGTGAGACACCTCAGGCCTGTAATGGCGATTCCGTCCCCTTCAGTTCCGGGACAAGAAACCAATCAAAATGATTAAACCCATTTTTTAAAAAAGGAAAAGGTATTTGCTTTATTTACAATAGCTTTGCTTCCCTTTGACCTCTCTCTCTCTCTCTCTCGTGGCTTACACCCAACAACACCAGAGATTAGCAGTCCAAAGCCTAGTCCATTTCAAGGATCTCCATTGCTTTTCCCTCTTTCGGCTGTACATCCCAGCAGCTAATTAAGCTTCCTCCTTTTTTTTAACTGCCAAAGCAAGCAAAGAACCTCTCTTCAGCTCTTCTGGTCCTCCTCCTCATATAGGTACTTTTGATTTATTCTCTCATTTCTTACCTTCTTTTTGGGCTGCAGGATGGGTCTGCTTCTGCGTCTTCTTTTTTTCCTTTCCGTCTACTCTTGCTCTTTTGCACATCGGGCATTCTTGTTGTGCTAGATCCATTTTTTTCGTTCTTCTATGTGAAGCAGTGGGCTTAGCGATCTGTCGATTGGATTGCTTTGATGAAGTTAATTTATTTGGAACTGCATTATATGGCTATCTGAATTAATCCTCTCGATTCCTGCTCTCGCTGACGATCCTGGAAATTTTGTTCTTTAAGATTTACTGGTTTGCCATTTTCTACTGGGGAAAACTTTTCAGATAGACCTGTACACTGTAATCTGATCTGGTCCTCCATGTCCCCGATTGATTCTCCTTCTCTGACATGAAGACTAATTTATATGTATTTGTAGATGGGTTTTCCGTTTTCTCAGTTTTTGTAAGTTAAAATTTGTATCTTTGCGGAGTTCTAGAGAAATTACAAGCCCTCTAGTGGATGGAGATCTTTCAATGATTGAGATTTTGTTCAACTCTTACTGGTAGATGGGTCTTTACGATCTGATTGTAAGGACTCGTAACTGCTTCGATTGAGGCTTCAATTTGCTAAACTATGCCACTTGGCTCTCAATCATCAATTCACTTTTCCATGTTATCTAGGTTTCAAAAGGCCAACTGGGTCAGTCTCTCCGTATATTAACGCTTTTTCCCCCTCTTGCAAGTGCCCATTCATGTCATGGTTGTCTTTTTGTCTTGCCCTTAATCAATTAATCGCTTCTATTGGCAGGTTTAGTGACTTCCTATGTTCGGCTGCTGATAGAAGATTTAATGCTCTTGGCAATGGACTCAGAGCAATGGGATCGTTCAATTTAGTGTAATACTGAACATTTTTTCTGCTTCTGATGGCCTCAAAAGCTGGTTCTAGAGCTTCTCCAAAAACAACAGGTGTTCATAGAGTGGAGCTAGATGATCTTAAGTCAGTCAAAGCGTCAAAGACAAGCAAGGCTGATCTGGTTGCATCTGAAGAGTTGCATAGATCAGTTGAGAAGGAGCCAAAGCAGGTTGCAGTCGAACCGGGGAATAAAAGTTTATTGCACTCTAATCTAAAGGTACCCATTGAATCTTTGATTAAAAAAGTCAAATCAAGTTCTTTGTTGTCTGTTCAGGAAGAAGTATCAACAGAAGTAAAGTCCAGTATCAATGAGACTAGAGGGTCACAGGATGTTTCCATTGATCAAGAGAAGGAAACATCAGAATATGGAAGTGTGAAAAACAGTTCAGTAACTGCTAAAGTTAGTGATGGGACTAGCAGTATTGCCAAAACTAGCGGAAGTGCCAAGATTAGTGACCGTGTTGAGAGTGGCAAGAGCAGCATGTGTAGGGGAAGCACAAGCAGTGATGTCAGCGATGAAAGCAGCTGTAGCAGCTTTAGTAGCGCCATCAACAAGCCTCATAAAGCGAATGACTTGAGATGGGAAGCCATCCAAGCTGTCAGGGCAAAAGATGGGGTTTTGGGTGTAAGCCATTTTAGACTGCTAAAGAGGTTAGGTTGTGGGGACATTGGAAGCGTCTATTTATCAGAGTTACGTGGGACTAAATGTTGTTTTGCGATGAAGGTTATGGACAAAGCTTCTGTGGCAAGTCGTAAAAAGTTGCTTCGGGCTCAGACGGAAAGAGAAATTTTGCAATCTCTGGATCACCCATTCCTTCCAACTCTATACTCCCACTTTGAGACTGATAAGTTCTCATGTTTGGTAATGGAATTCTGCCCTGGAGGAGACTTGCACACTCTGAGGCAGCGGCAGCCTGGAAAACATTTTCCTGAGCAGGCAGTAAAGTATGATTACTCAGACTCTGGCAAAAGTTCTTTCTCTCTTTTTCTCGGTTCTTGTCCTCATCATTACTGCCATTAATGTGCTGAGCACATTACTTGATCAATCATATCAATCATTAGGGGATTTCCTTGTTCAGTTAGTTGAGTGTAGACTCCCTACCGAAATGAAATTAGCAATTGCCTGGGTTCATCTCCCTTTGTTCCACTACTGCAAAATAGTTTGTGCTAATATTGTAGAAAGGGTCTGATGGAAATCCTCTAAAGTGGATCTAGGAAACCTAATGCTTTAAAGAAATGGAAAATTAAATATCATGCTGTGTAAAAATCTTTAAAATTGTTTCTTATGGCAGAAAAGAATAGAACAAGCATTTGCTATATGATTTAACTACTCTTCCATGGCAGCAGCTGTCCTGTTTATTACTTAACAGGACTGCTGGATAATACAAGTTACATCAAGAAGATGTCTTTTTTATTAGAGATTAAAAGCTTTTGAGTTTCCCTTACATGTCCCTAATCATTTCTACATCTAGAGTCATTTTTAGATGATTTTAGTTTCTTCTGAACTTCTCCTCTTTTTGTGCCCAACCTTTACTCCACACATAACTGGCATGGGAGTCATTATATACTTATTTTCAAGGCCTCTGAGTCATTTTCCTTTGCAGTACTTGTAGCAGTATCAGAATATAGTACTCTGGGGCATTTTCCTTTGCAGCACTTCCTTATGACTTTACTTTTCTTTAGGAAAAATGTTTGAAAGTGCATAGGTCAAATAGTTTTTTGCAATATAAGCACATGAAGATCATGTGGCAGTTGTGGAGGTGCAACCTAGAGGGCACACGTTCAATTCCTAAAAGTGCCTCTCCACATATTATGTGGGGGTAAGGTCTGCATACACTTTGCTTGTCGTTTACCCCGACCATTGCGGGAGCCTTCTGAGCAGGTGTTGTTTACCAAGCACATGCAGATGTTACGTAGACATAAATTTTTCTATTTTAGAAGATTCGAGACACAAATCACTCTAATTGGCTAGTGGTGGAATTTCGAGCCAGACTCTAAATAAATCAAATGTAGTATTTTTCATATTCAATATAAGTTCTTTATTAATTTTGAAGGTTTTTAGGCCTAAACTAATAATGTGAAACCTTAAATGCATTTAATTAAGTACGTAAAGTAGAGTTTGCACTTTGCAGCATTGAATTATTTACGTAAAAGTAGAGTTTGCAGCCTCTGTCATTTCCTCTACCTAAGTGCTAACTGCTCTGAAATTTTGTAGAGTATGCCTGATCAATTGAAAGTTGTCTGTATTCATTGATTTTCCTCAAGATTTGAGGCAGTTATGACCAATTTATCAGGAATCCATGAATATAACAGTACAGAATTTTCAATTTTACTTGCAGATTTTATGTGGCGGAGGTGCTATTAGCTCTGGAATACCTCCACATGCTTGGGATTATTTATCGTGATCTTAAGCCAGAAAATGTCCTTGTGAGAGAAGACGGACATATAATGCTCTCAGACTTTGATCTTTCCCTACGTTGTGCTGTTAGCCCAACTCTTGTCAAAACTGCATCCTTAGAATCTGAGCCATTAAGGAAAAACCATGCATACTGTGTCCAGCCAGCTTGCATTGAGCCTTCATGCATCCAGCCGTCATGTGTTGCTCCCACAACATGCTTTGGTCCCCGTTTTTTCTCTAGCAAATCCAAGAAGGACCCTAAACCCAAAACTGAGATTAGGAATCAAGTTAGCCTGCTTCCTGAGCTTATGGCAGAGCCAACTGATGCCCGGTCCATGTCCTTTGTTGGGACTTACGAATACCTGGCCCCAGAGATCATTAAGGGCGAAGGTCATGGAAGTGCTGTTGATTGGTGGACCTTTGGGATATTCCTATATGAACTCTTGTTTGGTAAGACTCCTTTCAAAGGATCTGGTAATCGAGCCACGTTATTCAATGTTGTGGGTCAGCCTCTTCGTTTTCCAGAATCACCAGTTGCCAGTTTTGCTGCAAGGGATCTCATTAGGGGCTTGCTTGTGAAAGAACCACAGCATAGGTTGGCATACAAACGAGGTGCCACTGAAATTAAGCAACACACCTTCTTCGAAGGTGTGAATTGGGCACTAATTCGTTGTGCTACCCCACCCGAGATCCCAAAGCCAGTTGAGATTGAACGGATACCTGGTCCAACGGCATCAAGTAGTGAAAAAGCTGCTGCCATTAGGACAGCTACAGATCAAAAAGGTTCTGATAATTATCTGGAATTTGATTTCTTTTAGATAGTTGGATTGATTGCAATTTGCAAATTATTTCTGGGAAGAACAGTTTTCTAAACATTATGAGAGTTGTTGGATATGATTTTAGACTTTTTTTTCTTCCTTTCAGTAGATGAAGAAACCTATGTTGTTACTGGCTTTTAACAGTTTCTAATATGAGTTGTATAAATATTTTCTTGGCTTATTTTCTCATTTTTTTGGGGATTTTGAACCCATCTAGCTACCATCTGTAACTAGAAATGGACTTTTGAACCACATAAGAGAGCTGCTGCCGCTGCTGTTGCCTCTGAGAGCAGGAATTTTCAGCAACTTCAATGAATCTGTGGCAAAATTTCAGGGATATTGATTGTTTCATAATATGATTTGCAAAACATAGACCAACTTGCATTGGGTATAATGTAGATTTTTTTTCATCTTTCCTGTAATTTACATTATTTTAGAACATCATGCTGAGGTTGCATTATCTGCAAGGACAGAGTGCGTTACATCCTACATAACATAATGACAGATTTCCCGTCTCTGTTCCTCCTAACCTAGTCATCCACTCTGTTTCTGGATAAACGAACTTGCGATTTACAAGACTTTGGGTGGTTTGAAACAGTTGCAGGAAAAGGAATCAGTCGATTGATCTTGAGGCTGCGGATACTTGAGATGGTTCTCCCGGCCACGAGGAGATGGCGTTGATGATCCAATCATCTGGTCACTCACTTCCTTTCCTTCACAAATAACGTTGATGTCACACGCCTGCGCTGTGTTTTGAAGTATCTGATCAGCTATTCCAGTGCCTCTCTTGGACCTCAATTTCCTACAAACCAGAAAGTGTTGAAAACGGTGAAGTGGGGTTGCTTTTGACCTTGAACAAAAGTTGATCTTAGAAGTAAACACTTTGGACCAGAAATTAAGTAAGATAAATGGATGTAAGTTTAGGGAGTTGAAAAATTGGACCTGAGACTGGATTTGGTGGTACCAATGACTAGCCTCCTAATGTTGAGGACGGATATGAGGTCCACAATAGCCTTGGCTACATTGTCACTCTCAATAAGCACAGTGTCCACATTGACCTGTTTCATTATCTCTCATTCAGTATCAACTTCCATTGATTTACATAAGTTAGCATAACGCGTTTTCTGTATCTAAGTATTATGGAAACAATCTAGACGAACAAATCCATGCGGGTCCGTGTCTCACTAAGTATTATTGAGAAAATCTAGATTAACAAATCCATGTGGGTCTGTGTCCCATGGCCAGAACATACAATATTTGTTGATGTATTTGGTTGGGGTTTGTAGATGATACCTTGGAATTGGAAGCAGAACACATGTTGAGGTACTTCTGAAGGAGTTGTCTCCTCTTGCCTCTTTCCTGGGCCATGTAGCTCTCCAACTGCTCTGGACTCACCTGGCTCTTGGGAAGCTTCCCCACTACAACACGGAGGAGGAAAGAAACAGATCATTCAATTAGAATTAACGAAGTCACTGATCTTGACCACAACTCGATCATCATCGAAACAAAAAAGGCAAATAAGAAAACAGAGTTAGGGATTAAAATGAATAATTACGTGGGGAAGGAACGTGATGAATCTCAGGGAAGACATGAACGAGATAGACAATGGTGGAGTTAGTAGGTAGAGCATGCTTCAAGGTCCATGAAAGTGCATCAGTGCTCGACTCACTCTTCCCTACACCAACATAAACACAGTCGTTTCCTTTATCATTATTAGCATCGAATGAAAACAAGCTGCTTCCCTCGACCTCTATCTCTTCTTTGGTACAAGCTGCTGCAACAGGTACATGGTTAAATTCAAAGAGTTCGCTTGATAAGTTCTCTCCTTCTTCAGTGATCTCGCCGCCACCGCCGTTGTTGGGGTTGTAGTTGTAGCTATAGTACTCCGTCAATGTCACCGACATCTCTGTGGCTGGAATTGTAGAAACTCTTCTTCTTCTTCTTTTTTGGGGTCAAGAGCTAAAAACAATGGAGTCTCCAATGGAAGTCGGTTCTTGCTTGTTTGTATGTACTATGTACATATATCATATACCCCTATGAATTGTCAAAGTCGTTGCCCTTTTGTGATGGTGAAGGGCCCAACATATTTTTCTTTCCCACCTATATTTAATAATATCATATAACAAGTACATGCCGGAAGGGCTGGCTCTTCTTGGCTATTGTCGTTAGTTTTTCTTAGGGTGCACATGGGTCGGATTGGGCCAACACCTCATCCGACTCATATAAGTTTGGATTACATAAACATAACTCTTAATTGATCTTAGTTTCATGTGATTTGGGTTGGGTCAATTTCATGCAGTTTAGGGTCGGGTATAAATGGATTAGGGTCGGGTACAAATGGATTAAGGTCGGGTACACGTACAATAACCAATTATCATTGGACTTTCAAGATTCTCATGTTGTCAATGACTCAATATATATAGTTTTAACTTCAAATTTCTAAGCTCCCCTTCTTAGACGTAAGACAATAAAACATAATCAATTAATCATGTTAGAGTTCAACCCACAAATTAAAAATTCATCATAACTTCAGGGTCTGGTTGGGTTAAATGGGTTCGTATTAACCAATCACTTATAACCGATCCATTTAATAAAATGAAACAAAAATCTAGAACCATATCTTATATGAAGTATGCAGATTTGGGTCGAGTTTATACGGTTTGGGTCGAGTTTTGTGCACTTCTAATTTTTATAAGCAAAATGTTACAAGTCACTCTTGGTGTGTAAATGTAATGCAATGAACGAAGCCTTTATATAAAAATTATATTGTGATTGTTTTTTCCTCTTATGCAAGTATGTAACAAAAAAATTATAGGTAATGGTCTAAAAGATATGATCAACTCACAAAATTATTTAAAGATAGTGTCATAATCTTTCTAAATAGGAAATGATATAAATCTTTAAAAGGAGATATAATTTTTCTTAAAACAACTTAATTTTATTCTAATTAACAAATTCAATCAAATCAATTAATAAGTTAAAATCAATAAAACACAATGCCATAAAATAAGGAATTGACTTCCTTAACAAAAAGAATTATTATCTCCAAAATAAGGAAGAAAATCATTATTTAAAAATGAGAGATAATTAATGGTTAACACACTTTAAAGATTTTGTCTCAATCAATTATCTTCATAAAACAAATTCAAAATATTTGTTATAAAAATCTTGCATATAAAAATCTACAACACGTGATTTAAAAATTGATGCTTATGTAGCCTACGTAAAGTTTACGTGCAAGCTACATGATCAACACATCCTTAATCCAGCCGAACCTAATATTTATTCCCATGTGATGTGAATCTCGGCTGATCTAAAGAATCATATTACATTCTTGATTACAATAGGAAATAATGTCACATTAAAAATCCTAACATACAGGTTCAGTAATTTTAAGCCACTGGCAGCTACCCAATCCATCTATCACACGCGGGTCACACACAATTTGCCCAGTCTTACCTACAAGCCACAGGGCATTAAAATAACTCCAGAGTTTTTCAAAAAAAAATAACTCCAGAGTTATGCCTTGTAGTGCGGTGCTTTCTCGGTATTGTATTTCTACTTTAATATTTTTGTGTTGACTAATGGAACAAAGGTATGGGGGGAATCATCGCAGCCATACATTTCCTTTTTATTTGGGATCACATCCATTCATTTATTCCTTCATCGTCGAGATGCTGATTTAGAAAATTAAGCAAATGCATATTTTCTCTCTCGGTAATACTAGTTGTACATAAGAATTGGTATCCCTAATGTACATAAACCATGTGGCAATCCACGTTGGCAAGATAGTCAGCATTTTTTAACTTCTGACATTTCAAAACATGGTAATGATTACAATATAAACCGTGGTATGCTAACTATAGTTACTGGCACACTTTTCAATAAAAGTAAACCCAATTTCAAAAGCTAATCCTATTCACATTGGAGCCAAAGAGAAAGCTTCCGGAAGCTATGCAAAACTCTCTGTTTTGGAACCATTGTTTCAAATTTGCTACTTGTTGTCCTCCGTTTTGGGACCATTTTATTTGCGGAAGCTTGGTATAGTGTATTTGCGGTTGAAAGGTGTAATTTGATTTACTGGAGCTACACGACATTTAAGTTAAAATGTAATATTTTGAAGCATTTTCTTCGATTGGGTCGTGGTTACGTTTTTGGAAAGTAGTTGCATGATTATAACGTTATCCATGTCTAAAACATACATTGTGGTGTGGGGGGGTTTTATGCAGTGACATTGGGGATGGAAATAATTATGTTTTAGTTATGAAGGTTCTTTAAATTGTGTGATTATCACATTGCAATAGTTGATTATAAAGTGTTATATGCTGGTGCAATTTTGTAGGACAATCACTAGGGTGGTCTGATGGGCTTAAGACATTGTGATGCTGGATTGCATTGCACTAATTATAACATTGGCCTTGTATTTAACCTACATTATGGTGTGGGGGTTTTTTGGGCATTGACATTGTTGGTGTTGTTAGTCACTCTCTAATGGATTTGATAATGTTTTGAGGTTATATGTTTGTTAGATATTTTGATTATTACATTGGAATTGTTGAGTACATAGTGTCATTAGATGGTTCACTTTTTTAGCACAATAACAGTGTGTTTGATTGACTTACACACATTGTGATATTGGATTGCATTGCCCTGATTATAACATTGTTCATGGCTTGAACCTACATTGTGGTGTGGGGGGTTATTGCGGAGTGACATTGGGGGTATTGTTAGTCAAATCTTTATTGGAATTGATAATGTTTTGGGGTTATTTGTTTGTTAGATAATGTGATTATTCTATTGGAATAGTTGAGTACATAGTGTCATTACATGGTTCAATTTTTTAGCACAATGACTGTGTGTCTGAGTTGCTTAAGACATTGTGATAATGGATTGCATTGCCCTGATTATAACATTCACCATATCTTGAACCTACATGTGGCGTGGGGGTTATTGTGGAGTGACATTGGGGGTGTTCTTTGTCAAATCTGTATTGGAATTGGTAATGTTATGGTGTTATATGTTTGTTAGATAATGTGTGGCTGATTTGATTAAAACATTGTCATGCTGCATTGCATTACATTGCCTTGTCGGTGTCCTTGATCTTTTTTCTACGATGGCTTAATGGCTTTGCTAGTGAGTTGCTGCTTTTTCTTCTCCACGAATAACTACAAGATCTGAAAGTTATTTATGGTATGAGAAATCAAATTGTGGCATATTCTGTTTCATTTAAATGAGTTTTGATTTTGAATAGTCGAAGTTGAACTCATTTCTTTTTTTTGAGAAATTAGTGGAGATTTTTTGTTAATACATTGTCTTTACTAATGGAAGATGGGTAACATTGTTTTGAATAGTCATTGTCACTAATGAGAGATAAATTTTCATATTTATGAGCCCTTTTCGTGCTACATGTTGGGTTATTTTGTATTATTGTGGACACATTGACATGAGTATTACATTTATTTTAATTAGTTTGATATGATTAATTACGATGATGATGGGTGTTATTACATTAATATTATCACTATCGTTAACAGAAATGATAAGATTTTTGTTAGATTGGTGCAATAACATTGTACTTATAATATGGTAATTCCATAGAAGTGCTAACTTTAATTGTTGTTACATTGCATAGTTCAAAGTGACTATTGCATTGTTCTTTATGTTGCTATTTCATTAGATTTTTAAAAATGAATATTACATTATTATGTGACAATGTGCTTTTATGTATATGACAATGGTTAATGATTTGTAGTCCTTATTGTAGATGGCGAATAATAGTTCATTACGATCTAAACATAATTCAAAAGTCTCGGGCAATGTCAAAGTTACTTCATCGAAGAAGCCTTGCAGCCCTCGCAAAGAAATGCAGTTCAAATCCAATATGGAAGCGTTGAAAACTCTATTAGAAAGCCTCGAGATTAATATGACAATACACATTGTAATAAGGAACTGTCAAGATTAAACACAATGTAATAAATAATTAAATAGCCTATATTGATAGGCAAGTATAAACATAAAGTAAATTCATTTAAATCAGTCTTACAACATAGTCATTATTAATAATGACAATGGAAATAATCAAATGTATAATAAGAATGCAATGGTTACATGCAGTGTGTATTTACAATTTCGAAATGTTGTAGGCCAATGATTAATAATAAAAGCAATGGATCATGCCCAAACATAATGTAAAATGCAATGGATTATGTTGAATTCCGATGAGAAGGCAATGCAATAACACGATGTCCAAATCAAAAAAATTATGCAATAGGGCACTCTCCAGTGGAATAAACAACTACTTAACTAAAATGTAATGGATTATGTTGCATTCCAATGAGAAGACAATGCAATAACACACTGTCCAAACTAAAAATATTATGCAATAGGGCACTGTCCAGTGGAATAAGCAACTACTTAACTAAAATGCAATGGATTATGTTGCATTCAAATGAGAAGGAAATGCAATAGCACACTGTCCAAACTAAAAATATTATGCAATGGGGTACTGTCCAATGGAATAAGCAACTACTTAACACACAGTCCATAAAACTACAATAATATTACGAGTACAATTCATTTAAAACATTAACCTCAGTTTCTGAAAAAATGCCAAATTACATCCCATGCATAGAATTTGTCGTAAAACATACACAACATAACAATAACCTCAGTGCAATAATAAACACACGACACCGCATTCAGGTTATCGGCTCATCCTCATCTCTTTGAGTTGGTTCTACTGCTGTGCTACTACTGCTCCTGCATTTTTTTTCGTCCCCATATCTCTTTTTTTTCTTGACACTGGGTGGGCGTCCCTTGCCCAAAAAATTACATTGAAAATACTTTAGATCGTCTGTTGGAAAAAAACATAAAACATGTTCGAACATATAAAGAGAAACACATTTTGTTAAAAACACATAGAAAAACAAAAACAAAATCAAAAACTCAGCCGGACACCACCGATCCGCACACTCATATACATACCTTGATAACGATGACTCTGACTAAACTCCAAATCCTTCCATTTCTTCCATTTCGAACGAAAGTCTTAGCTCAAATCTGAAATTTAATAAAAATATGAGACAAAAACAGTTGAAATGACATAAACCAAGAGATAGAATATGTTGAGTTAAGACCACAAGTAATACAAGCGGGAATCTCAATGACAATAGGCAGGAACTAGGGTTACACACAACAAGACAAAAAAATTTGTCTCCCAAAAAATCTATGTGGTCAGCATGCCACATAGATTATGTATCTTATGGATACAAGATATTATGTACCTTTAGCATTTTCGTTTCTCCTTCTCTCTTAGTTTTTTTAGTAACCGAGTCGTAAAATGTGAAAAATATATGAAAACTCTAGACCGTTGAATATAAATATAAAATATTTTTTGTCATTTATACATTCAAATTTTTTTTTAGATCAAACATATATCGTTAGAGTCATAATTTCGATCAAAACACATCCATAATTTTTTAAAATAAAATTAGTAGAGGCTAAAAATTGACCTACTGCCCTCGAACCCATTATTACTTGTTATTTGACATATTAACTGAATAATGAGTTTGAAAGCTGCCTCCAGAAGAGTTCGCATCAGACTTCTCGGATTTGCATTTATATCCTACCAATGTGCAAAAGAAATTGTTTTGATGAGATCCCTCCATTTTGCGGATTGCAGGAAGCAGTTTAAGCTACTGTTTCCTCTTCTTGACGCCATTTTTGGAGTTCACCTTCAACCATACGTTGTGCGGCTGAGGCATTCACGGCCACCTTCAAAGCGATGTCAGTTGCTTCCTTTATTTCCTCTATTGCTTTCAAATCTTCCCCTAATTTCTCTTCTGCTTCGTCTTTGTTTGCATTGATGATCTCTAAGTGTACCATCAGAGCAGCAACTTTCATTTCCGTTAAATTGTTGCATTCCTCCTGCTTTCCCTTCAAAGATTCGAACTCCTCCTTTGGAAGAATCTGGCAGTGGCGTTTGTTGTGTTGCCTCTTCAACCACTTTTAATGCAAGTTTCAGCTTTGATTCTGCTTCCACTGCTCTGATTTGGGAAGTTTCAGCTTCGTCGTTTAGCTCTTCGGTAGTTCTTTGCAGCTCCTAGCTTCCCAGCATGCTTTTTCTGCTGCCAATAGTAGGCTTATCCAACTCTTCTTGTTCTGCATTTGCTTGGTTCTTCCTCTTCACGTTCTTCAATTCCAGCTTAAGGGTACTCACCAAGCTTTGAAGAGAGGTTTCCTTCTGCAACTTCTTCCAATGTCCTTGTGGCCTCATTGAGCACCGTGGTTACTGATAACTCTATTATTAATAGAGTTATTCGTACTACTTTTGTTCTACATGAGTTAGTTTGAGAGTATTTTTAGTTATTTTAAGCACAAATAGAGATTTAGTATGTCATATTTCATTTTAGTGAATATTTTAATTATTTCATACTTTGAGTAGTTAGTATAAGTCATTTATGACTTGTGTATATGGTTATTTCGGTTGAATAAGACATCATGAGAATTTTGAAAGAAAGAATGTCTTTTTCTTTACAAAAATGAGTTTTGAGTTTTGCACTGTCACTTTGCATTTTGAGGTGTGATTCAAGATTTCAATGCTTAAATATGGTTAAATATACCACTTGTGAGTTATAAAACTTCAGTGGCTGTTTGAACGTCGGTATGTCAAACTCCACATCAACATAACGCTTTGACAACACTTCCAATTTTCGCTTTTCATTCCCGAATCAGTCTCAGTTCATCCAAAATCTATGCAAATCATTCAAACAATTTATAAGTGGTATATTTAACCATGTTTAAGCATTGAAACCTAACCACACATCAAAAATGCGAAGTGACAATGCAAAGCTTAAAAACTCATTTTTGTAAAAAAGAAGACATTATTTCTTCCAAAATTCTCATGATGTCTTCTTCTTGCAATGTCCTTGTGGCCTCATCGAGCACCGTGGTTACCACTCTCACGTTATCCATTTTCGAGGAGTGAATATTTCTCATCTCATCCTGTAGAAGTTCCATATCAGCAATTGTATCTGCGAGCTTTGCTTCAATGGCTCTGGTCAGTTCAGGATCATATTCATTCTTCAAAGTTAGCAGCTGCTTTTCTGCTTCATCCTTGGTGGTTTTACAAGTTTGTATGCGAGTTTCTTTTTCAGCAGCAAAATTTGCCTGCTCTCGTTCAGCTTCTTGAGAGGCAAGATTTAATCGTTGAATCGATTCATTCATCGCAGAGATTTCCTTCGAAACTTCACTGACCTTCTCCGCATTCATATTAGCTGAGCGCTGTGCTTCTGCTGCTTCTTGAAATGCGGCGGATTTTGCTTCCAAAGCAGCATCAAAATCCTGCCGAATTTTATTGAGATATTTCTTCACTGCATCAAGCTCAGCAGCAGTGGCCAAGTACTGCTCTCTTGCTTGTTGCAATTCATCTTTCCGAGTAACGTTTCCCAAGTATTTCTGAGAGTTTTGCTCTTGGAGTAGTTTTTCCTCTCTCTTTACAGCCTCAACAGCGGATTGCTTGGGCTTGCTTACAGTTTTGACTTTTGAGCTTGTTATTCAAATCTTCCATGGTTCTTTCTGCCCTTTCAAGTTCAGTAAGTGCTCGAGCTTTGGTAGTTTCAGCAATCTCAAGCTTTTTCTTGATCTTGGTGAGTTGTTTTTGCGCAAAGAGAAGTAGTGTCTCCTTCCCCATCATATTCTGCAAAGAAGCAACAAATGTAAATCCGATAATCAACCTAAAAAAATGGGTGTTTGTTTACCTCTGAAGATTTTGATCTCCCGACATTAGGCTTCCTCCTATTTAAAGCAACTTCTCTGAATAAACTAACAGCAGATTGAAAAGGAGCCCTGGTGTCGATCTCTCCTATTTCTGTCCTTGAGGCTTTTGCAACTCTCTAATTCTTATACTCACCATGTTCTCCCTCTTTTTTTACAAGAAATATTGCCTGCAAACTGTACCATGAACAACATTCATACTCAGGACATATATACAATACTTTGATTATATCTCTCTCCATTTGTTTCAACAGAAAAATGTTCATAGAAAGACAAATGCGAGCAGAAAATGTGGAAATCCACAAACGTAATCAGTTACCTTGAAAGAGTCCTTGATCAAATTCCACGAAACCAAGTGCGCACAGCAGAAGCCAAAGAAGAAAACGCAGGGCTGGGGACTTCTTGGGTTTTGTGGCTTGTCGGGTGTGGAGCTCTGGGCGTTGTCCGCAAAAGAAAGAGGATTTGTAGTGCTATTTTTGGGGAGAAAGAAGATAACGACTTTTCAAGCGTAATTAACGGTAAGGTGGCAACAGGAATAGTATTTGACACCATAAGATAAGACTGACCCTTAACTAGAATAAATTCTTCAAATTGCCCCATCCACCCGATTGGCTGCAGCTCAGCCTCCATCATTTGCAGGCTGGCTTCAGTTTTAACTGCACATTACACCTAATATTACTGCCAATGGCTCTGTTATTCTTAGCTTGTAGGATTAATTAGTGATGTTTCTGACACAATTAGCAGAAACCCAGATCATTATGAATTCAAAAGCTTAGACATATACACGTAGATAATTCAAGGTGACAACTTTGCTTGACATGGGCATTCAGATTGCTTCACCTCCCGCTGAAAGACCTAGTCCTCCACAGATGGGTTCGGATTGGATCTTTTCTTGCAGAGTTGTGGTTCATCCTCTACAGGCTTATTATCACTCAAATCATCAGATGGAATCATGGAACCCCACCAGAGAAGCTTAGTGTCTACTTATCAGATGATAGTGGATCAGAACTGCCATTCTATCCTCTATTAGAGGGTTCCATTCTGTAAAAAGTACAAGGTCGAATCAAGATCGCCTGAGGCTTACCGGTAAAAAATGACGATCTTGGCCACCCACCTCTGCTTCTCATTGTTCTGTCAAACACTCCTGTTCTGCAAACCAGTGAGTAATTACTAATGTGTAATTACACTGGTTCTTGCAAAGCCATGGTTTCACACTCAGAGTTGCAAGCCAGAACACCATATATTGTTAGACATTTACGAAACAAAGTCAGAAATATCTTCTTTCGCTGTTTCCAACTATTCTCGTCTATTTTGCAGAAAATTTAAACTGCAAAATAACCATAGGCATTCATGGGATTCCATGAATTTCTACTCTATTTTTTCACCAGGAACTTCGGCAAAAGAATTAGAAATGCAAGCATCGACTACTCATATACCAACATATGACATTGTTATGTACACACAGATGCAGAGCTTGAGCTCAACAGAAAGAGTCACTAGAAAATGAATTATTTGAGTTATTAATAAGGTGAATTTGATCTTGTGAGCTCCAATATAATTTTACTTATTCAAAAGTAAAACATACAGAAGAGAATACAAAACCGCACAGGCTGATGACGACTTGAGACGATGAATAATCAATTTCATAACATTGAAGGTCCCACCCTCTCAAACGACCTGTAAAATGAGGGAAATTTTTCTGATGCATGGTCCTGAATGCTTTGAATTAGTAATGACAAGCCAAATGATCAGTTACATTCTAGCAAATTGAAAAAATTGACTGGGATTTTGAGTTCTTGCTCTAATTATTATTATTCTGTTTCTTTTTTGACTTCCAAAAATATTTGTAATGAAAGACGGGAAGGAAAAAAAAACTACAAAAGCTTATCACGTTGAAGTTAAATTGTGTAACCGAAAAAATGCATTAATGCACAAGCAAGATCCAACCTTGATTCAAGTACTTTATACTTGATTTCACATATAAAAAGCTCTTTTTTGCATGTATTTTCTGTGATAACATCTCTCTTTGCTTATACGTGTGAAATCAAGTTATCTAAGGGATTTTTTCATGATCGTTGAAATATTGAATATTAATGTGGCATTTAAGTTCCTGAAGTAATTCTGGAACCTCTAACAAATGCTAGAAGACAGTCAAACAAGGTCCATCATTCATCAAGTTTAACCTACTTTCAGCTCTGTTCTACAGTATTCATGACGTATGCAGGAAGAAACAATTGAAACTAAATCCTGTTATTTAGTTTTAATACCAAGTGTAGAAGCCTTACATTAGCTCAAGGACAAGGGCAGATGCTTCACCTCCCCCATTGCAGATGCCACCAACACCATACTTCCCGTTTTTATGTCTCAATACCTAACAATGCCAATAACTAGGATGATATGTACAAAAGATAGGATAAACCATTATAAACACTACTTCATCTCAACAACATTTGATCGGATCAAGAGGCACATTAACTATACATACAGAGTGAAAATAAATGAGCCACAAACTTACCCCCAGCAACGTGATCAAAATACGAGCTCCACTGCACCCTAGAGGATGCCCAAGAGCCACAGCTCCACCATGCGCATTTAATTTGTCCTGCATTGACTCAACAACAGATATGAGTGAACAATTGCTTCTTAACTCATAGAATTGAGCAAAGATGAAATTCAAACTGAATTAAACAAGCGCTGATGACTCACAGGAAGAAGACCAAGCAATTTCTGATTGGCAAGAGCCACAACCTGTGGAGAAGAGATTAAAACATAGTGCTATCAGTGCAGGGGGAAATACTTGACAGAAAAAGGTAGAAACAAAAGCTCAAGTACATACAGAGAAAGCTTCATTTATCTCATAGTAATCAATTTGAGAAGCCTCCAAACCAGCATTTGAAATAGCTTTTGGTATTGCCAGGGCTGGGGCAGTTGGGAATAATTCCGGAGCCTGTTGCAATATATATATTTTCCAGCACCGGTAAATATTGATGTTCTGTACCACCAATATCATGACATATTATTTTGCACTACCTGAGCGCCATCTGCGTATCCTTTGATCTTAGCAATTACTCGTAACCCAAGCTTAAGTGCCTTCTCTCCACTCACAAGCACTAAAGCTGCTGCACCATCGCTGTATATGATAGCGACATCAGCCAAGAAGATATGTGCTTTGGCACCAAATATTACATTTTGTACAACAGAGGAGCTATCATATCTATTCGACTGGATGTGAAAAACTTAAAAACATAATGCATTGGGGAATCCATCCTTATAGACTTTACTGACAACAAGGAATTTAATTCTCAATTCTCTTAACGGAACTAAAAGTACTTAATTAGAAGTCAGAGTATAGCAACCAAACAATTTTTTGATATAAACTGAAAATAATGAATTTCATTCAGTTCATTTCAAAAATGGTATGTCTAACAACTCCATTCCAAGAGAAAGCTTTGATGCATCATGCATGTATATTCCTCACAACTATGATCATATGATTGGAATTCAGTCAATAAACATTTGACAAATAGGCACGCAGATATGTATAAACTTACCCAAAGACACACGCATGTAAATAGAGAGAGAGAGAGAGAGACAAAGAAAGACCTTATGCTAGAAGCATTGCCAGCAGTAATAGATCCCCCATTTTCCTTGAAACTTGGTTTAAGCTTTCTAAGTTTTGCAGCATCAAACTAGCACAATATGGTATAAAAGAACCACATAAAAAATTATAGCTTAAAAGGAACAGGTCACAGAGAGAAAAGAAATGACATTAAAAACCCAAATTCAAAACTTCTTTGTCCAAAAGTTTGGTTGATAACAGAAACATAATTTTAATGCTATAACTTATCACACAAATATTTACAATTGTTGAGGGATCAAATTAACTTGATTCATTACAATGGAATACAAAGTACCAGATGCAAATTTCACTAAATCAGTGTGGATCTAACAAGATCTACCAATGTGAATTTTCACTGAGCAGCTATTTGAGCAAAAGAGGCATCTGTATGTATATATAACCTCTTCATTAAAGACTATTTTACAGAGAGGACTAGAAAATAAACAGGAAAATTTTGAAAACAGATTGGATTATATTTAACATTTTAGAGCCAAGAAACAGATTTGAAGTATTATGTTTACCTTTCCCAAACCTTCATCCTTATCAACAATTGTGGATAGCTTGCCTCTTCCCCCAGAGACTTCAACCTGCAGGTCAAAATCATGAATTAATACTGCCATTTCAACATGAACCATGAAGTTGTAAAATTAGCAGACTTGAGAATCACACCGGAACAATCTCCCAGGAAAACAGATTGCCATTTTGTGCAGTAATTCCACGCTCAAAGCTTCGAACAGCGTAAGAATCCTGCAACAAAGAATGATAAGAGAAAGTAAGACCATGGCCAAAAACCCAAATCCAACTGAAACTGAAAGATGCAAATGGATACTAAAAGATGGAACAGAAATCTGTAGAAGTGACAAACGAAAGTACCTGTTCTTCTCTTGTTATGGCATGTTGTTCAGCACAAATTTCTCCACACATCCCCATTCCAAAGTCATTATACACATCCCACAACCCGTCTTTGACCATGCCATCAACAAGGGTATCATGTCCTGCCAGGGGTCCCCTTCTGTTCACGAAATAAAGCGAGAATATATTGCAGCTACAGTTTTCAGTTCGCTAGCTGTATAATAGCTATTCAGTTGACCACCATAATGTAAGCATAGCCATACAAACAATAATACAAGAGAATATGAATGGATAAAAAAATGCAGACCACCACAAACACAAACTATGAAGTTTTTATCCAGAAAACACAATTTCAAACCTTGATAGATACTTGGGAACATTAGACATGCTTTCCATGCCACCAGTCACAACGATATCATTAATCCCCAATTGAATTGTCTGTGCCGCAATCATAGTTGCTGAAATTAAAAAATAATAGCAATGAGTAAGCCAGTTTCTCGTTATCCATCACCGACAAACATTCATTTCATGGGTTACAGTATACCTTTCATCCCTGATGCACATACTTTGTTAATGGTGGTACATATTACAGAATTGGGTATACCAGCACCTAAAGCAGCCTGTCTAGCAGGAGCTTGTCCTAAATTTGCACTCAGAACGTTCCCAAAGAAGACCTCTTGCACCAATGAAGGATCAACGTTTGCCCTTTTAAGAGCAGCTGTGCATCCAAAAGAAGAGAGCATCCAAAACAGTAAGTACTTCAAAAATAAGTTGCTTAGAAATCTCAGGACCGTCATGGCTTACCTTCAATGGCTATGGACCCGAGTTTTGTTGCAGAAAGAGATGAAAGGGAGCCAAGGAAGCTGCCCATCGGTGTACGCGCAACACCGACTATGCAAACATCTGTGCCAAAGAAAATCAAAAGGAACAAAACTTTGATCCCCAAACGATCGAATTCAAAGTAGCAAAAACATGGGTGGCTTAGAAAATCGATAAAACTCAAAACTTTAAACCCACAAGAGCAGGTTTCTTCAAGTTGGGAGAATAGAAAGTGGAAGGAAACCAAAGAAAGTACCTCGAGGATTCAGAGAAGAATGTGAGGGAGCCATATCAAGCTAATTGAAAGCAAGAAAGAGCGAAATAAAGAGCTTGACGAAGTGACTGAAGAAGTGTCTCTGTTCACGTTTGTTCATCTGCTCCGACCTTGGGAACTGTAAATACGGCTAAGATCGGAATCAGAAAAGGAACAACCGAGCCCAAAACAAAGGCTGGAGCCCGGCCCATTTCACCAAACACCATTAGCAAATTTGTTTAGGGATCGCTCTTCGGACACGAGTTTCGGCTTATTGTATACACTTTTATAAAAAAAAAATAATTTATTAAATTATCCTTCTACAAAATTATCTTAAAACCTATTTCCTTTCTTAGATTCGCCAGAAATTTGAAGAAATCATTCCCCTAGAAATTGATGCCATTATTTAAAAAAAACAATTGTCTGGTTCAGTTTCTTTTGAACTTGGACAGTTGACACAATTGGAGGTAGTCGAGCTTTGGAACAACTCCCTTACGTTGTGATTTTGGATCAAGCAAGCCTTTGTCACTCTCTCTTTTTGATGATGTAGAGGTTATTTTAGAAAATGAAATGTTATATAATTATATATTAAAATTTGAGATTGTTAATGTGTGCATTCAAAATCATTTTAGAAGTATTAAATACGTGTGTGTAGTGAGTCAAAACTTATGTGCAACCCGTGGGTGACTAATTCAATTATTCTAAACATTACATTATGAAGTGCCTAACAAACCAAATAATCACACATGATCTTCACATACAAACAGAGGATTAGAAACCGAGAACAACGATGAGGAAAATACACATGATTTTAGGCCTTGCCTGGGAAAGGGGTTGAGAGAGGTTCGTAAATAAGTGAACCCTTGTTTGACGCTAACACTTCAAGTTGTTCACTCACATAAACCCTCCAAACACCTACCAACTCTTGTAAATATCAAACAATGGTTCACTTTAATGAATCTCTCCCAATCCTCATGCCAAAGCATAATCTTAATGGTTTAATCTGCAATTGTTAATAGAGTTTACCCCTGTATATTTGCTGTCTACCAATTGGATTCCATGATTGTATAGTCATTCTATATCGCCTTTCGAAAGAAATAAAAAACCGAGTCATTCCATGTCAAATCCATATCTACTCAAAAGTCAAAATTATGGAAGAAAATTTTTACTAAAGCTCAGAGGGAATAACGTTTTCTTCATTCTCATCTTGATCCAGCAAGCTCAGCTTGAGCCAAGCTACATTGTTTAAAAGCTTGCTGCTACACACAACTACAATACAAATCAACTTCGAACATCTAAGACAGGGATACAACAAAGGGAAGGCCATATTACAACACAGGCTAACCCTTCAATCCTCAATTGTCAGATATTTAATCCTAGGCAAACAGTTCTGCGCTATCTTCAAGCGTCTCTGGGAGGATTGATTAGCATTATCTTCAGTTCTATCTCCCCAGATTCTACTGCAGAGAGCGTTAACCAAACATTCTGCACCACCTCCCCATTTACACAACTAATAGTGCTTTCGCTTGCAAGACAGTTCTCAGTGTCTGGAACAACCTTCCTTAACGTTGTCTCACCAGAGGATACTTGTAGAATCTGCTTAAGTCTAGAAGCAGAGACTACTGGTTGAAGGCTAAGGTGAGCATGTCCCATCTTGTCATCTGCTTTGAAACGATCTTTATCGAATACTTCCTGTGGAAAGAGCAACTGGGTCATTCATCACAAGAATGCAACAAAGTCCCTATTTGGGCTTCAATACAACAAAATAGTCCTTCAGAATTGGGACATAGAAAATAAATTTAATGACAAAAAAGAAAACGAGAGAATTTGAGATGTACCAAACTTAAAACTCCGACAGGTTCTTTGAGGGAGAAAGTTAACTCTTCATTCCAGACTGGATTAAGGCAACTGTTGATGACCTTCGTCTTGGCCGTCTGGAGAAAGAGAAACAAGCAAGTTACTTAGAAGAAGAAGACCATGTACACATATTAAGAAGACCTTAACCTATTACACGTAAAACAGGAGGAAACACTGATAAAATAATATAGTCCTTTTTTCTTTTGATGTCATTTGCACAATTTATAGTAGCAGAAGAAGCAAAAAAAAAAAAAAAAGAAGCATCTTGCTACTGCATTTAAGTCTTAGAGTTACCTGATCACCTAGCTTCACCACAACATAAGGATCACTGCTCTTGAAATCCCGGATAACGAGCTTTTTCCCTTGCACAACCACTACTTTTAGCACCCCTAAGTCCTCACCCATGGTTTTAGTACTACGGATATGATGAAAACAGATCCAAATAATCAAACTGTCAAAATATGAATTCTATGAGGACAGTTAATCTTCTCAATTGAAATGAGGAACTTGAAAGGAAATTCTCAGATATTGAAAAAATACTCTGTACCGAAGCTAGAAGAAAACCCAGAACTCAATGCACACACAGAAGACAAAAAAAAAAAAATCAATTAGTCAAGTGATTATTATATGATAAAACTTTTGGATCTACCCAAAGTCAATCCTCACTTCTCAGCAAAACCCAAAGTGAAGATCAAATTTTTATAAAACTTCAATAGAGCATTGATTATCAAAAAGAAATTCAAGTAAAAAATACATCTAGTCAGTTTGGAGTAAAGAACTCTCGGGATCTATACAAAGTCTGTTTCCTCATATCGGCTAAGGATCAAGATCAAATTTTCACAAATCTATTCCTTTAACACTAACTTGCTGTGACTACATTGAAATCTCAGATTTTCGTCTCAGATCTTCCTTGTAAAAATTACCAAATATATATATATATATATGTATGCAAAGGAAGAGGGAAAGAGAAACTGAATAACCTGTACGAGGAAGAAGGCAATGAGAAAAAAGAGCTCGAACAAGAGAGAACCCAATTTACTCAATTGCTTGTATAAAAAGCCCAACAAGATTTATAAGCAGTGGTGGACGATGCGAATATATCTGTGTTGACTAAAAGAGTCTATAGACTAGGTCTTCCTTTCAGACCAGACCTAGTCGTTTCTTCTGGACGGTGGACCAAAATATATTTTTTTAAATATTAGAAAATTGATAAACGTAGAATATAATTGATTTCAAACCTTAAATTCTAAATTCAACTTAAAAATCACAAAAGCTAAAAATAATTAAAAAAAAACATGGGAATATTTTATGCTAATTTATTTATTTATTTTTAAGAAAAAGTCTATAATTTATGTTTAGAATATTAAAATACATAAAAAATTAATAAGTTGATGCACCAAAGTTCGGTGATCTAGGTCTCACCCTGATGTGTGTTTGCAAGATTATCATTTATTCATTTCAAAGATCTGGCTGAGAATTTCAATATCTCAAGTCATAATTGAAATATTGCAGAATATTACGGAAGAATCGCTCCAATTACGTTAATTTATATTCCTATTGTCAACGAAAGAATCGCTCCAATTACGTAAATTTATATTCCTATTGTCGATGAACATCGAGTATTTCAATAGGGTGATGGGGATGGGAGTGACTTAATAATCGTAGTATGTAATTCCCTTGACTTTGAATCACAATCATCCAAATGAATTATAATAAATAAATAATATAAAACAGGTACTTCACTTAAATTATTGGGATTCAAAGTCAAGAAAATTACATGCTAAAATTATTAGTCATTCCCATCCCGTCAGTAGACAAACTGGATAATATAGAATCTTTAATCCCGAATTCGAGTCTCATCCCCCAAGAGGTCAAATTATCAATTCGGGGGTCTTCTAGATCAAAAAGCATGAATATAACAAAAGAGACTACTCCAGGTATAACCAACTGTACGTCAACAATATTCTACTTGGTCAATTATGGAGTTTGACAAATGCAACAAGCCCGGAAAATCCCAAAACGTTCAATATTCAACATCCACCACTACTAACTAAACTAACAGAGGTTGCACTGCTTGCTAATAACATTATTTGTACCTAATTCTACGGATCGCCACTGTTTTTTTACATGCTATAATCAACTGCTTCATATATCTATTATCATCTTCACTTGAGTCAGCCGTCTTCCACCGACTAACCAGAAGGCCATCGAGTCTGACATTCAAGTGCATTTCCACAATTTCTTCATAGTGACTGATCAGAGGCCAATGCCTATTATTGCTTTGATCTTGATTTCCCGACCTTGTTCTTCCACTTACTCTGCATTCCATAAAACAAAACAAAAAATGTTGCATTGAAATTAAATGGGTGCTGGCTTCGCATTCTAGTAATTCAGAGACCAAAAGCAAAGCCTGAGGATGCTTACAAGAGGCTCGTCATCAGAGTCAGATATCTCAGCATCTTCAACATCTGGAGGATTAGACAATTCGGCGTCGGATTTCTTTGAATTCATATCTTCCTTTACTACTGAATCGGCCTCGTCTTCATCAGCTTCTGTAGAGGTTTCATTTGATTCATCAGCCTCTTTACCTTCCGAAGAAGATTCCTCTTGAGCATCAAGAGTTTTAGCATCTTCTGAGCTGTCCTTTATCTGCTCATCAACTTTTCCTGTGGATTCTGATTTTTCCTCACCATCTGATTCTTCTATTTGGCTAGGAACCTTCACTCTGGCTTCCAATGCTTCACCAGAAGTTGATGTCACTTCCTTGTCGGATTCTTCAATGTCTCTTGGGTTATCATCCACCCTTGCTGTGTGCTTCCCTCGCATATCACCTGCAAGAGATCAATGTGAACATTACAAAAAGGATCAGAACATCTTCTAGGTAAGGCTGTACCAAATTTTCTGAGCATGTGATGCAAACAAAAAAAACTTTTATATACATAAGAAGGCCACTATCCTTCACCATTGATCAAATATAAATAACAAACAAATTCAATATTTCTATCTTGTTCTGAGTCACTATCCTTTACCAAGATTTATAGCATAAGTCTTGTCTTAGCACATATGTATGTGGCTGAGTCAAGCATCACAAAAAGACCTACTATTGTAAGATCTAGGAATTACAATACCCAGAATCCATAGTATTTCTTCGTTGATAATCAGTGTACATGACAAGTAAATTTCTAAGCAATTTCCAGAAGAACAGAAAATACTTAAAGCTTCTTAAGCATAGGTGTTAGAATCCCTCAAACCATGCACTGTCCTTTGGTCAACGCAATATTTCTATCTTGTTCTGCCCATCCTGAATTGTCAAAACATCAACCGCAAATATTCAGAAATTTGGTCTGCTCATTACATCCCTCATTTTTCCATATTTACTTGGACAAATAGGAGCTTCACACACACACACGCACACATATACATGTTGTCATGATCACATGCAAATCCTTGTTCAAAGCAAAAACAACCATTTTAGAAAACAGCAACAAAGCAAAATTAGTGGACCTTCAACACTTATTGGAAGAAAAGGGAAGATAATAGGAAATCTTGGTCATTTTAGTGACATAATTCTGAGTAATAAAAAGAGACATGTCACCTGATTTTACATAATCACTTTCAGTTGATGGGGAGGGTTCAGGATTTGATAAATCAGAATCCTCTTTGTCCTTGGCCTCGAAGAAATTACTTCTTGATGCACTTTTTTGCCTACGATTCAAGCTTTTCTTTGGAGTTCGTTTTCCTTTAACTCTATATATAAGAAAATACACTTATTCATAATCCAGATTAGAAACTTAAATAAGCATTAATGGCAATTGGGATGAAACAAGCATGACTCACATCTTTATTGACTTCTTATCCTGACGAGAACCACCTGAAGTTTTTTGTGCAAGTACAGGCGCCCTGTATGACAATAAATGAGATGCAAGAAAAAACTGAAGATACGTCCCCAAACTAAGCATCACATGGTACTAATATTATATATATATATATATATAGCACTACCGGCATAAATGAGATGCAAGAAAGAACAAAAGATACATCCCCAAACTAAGCATCATATGGTACTATATACAGCACCACCAGCATAAACAAGATGCAAAAAAGAACAGAAAATACATCCCCAAACTCACTGTCACATGATACTTTATATAGCACCACCGGCACAAACCACACCATGAGACAAAAGAAAGCACGGGAGTATTGCAAATAGACTCAAGTAGACATCAATTTTCACAAGACAATGAAAATGAAAATGAAAAATTGACAAATTTGCTAGTCTAAAGACTTACATTCCTGTAGAAACGGGACGCTTTGATGAACTTAGTTTCTGCACATATAAAATGGAAAATAAATTAATTAATCAACAGCTACTGATTTTCCATAAACCATACAATAACTTTCAAACCTTGATGAAATAATAACAGGAATGAAGATCTCGACCTTTGTAGACTTGCGGCCATTGTCAACAAGGTCCCACCGCTCTCTATCTAAACGGAGTACTTCAACATCTCCATCCTCATATAATACCTAAATATTTTAAAAATATGTAATATCAAGAAAATCATGGATGATTACAGGTAAGATCTCTCATAATAAGATCAGCAAAGGTGAAGCTTACCACATGTTTCCTTTTTATGGGATCGTAAGACTTAACAGTGCCTTCATAAAACCTGCCATTTTGAGCAATGAGGAAAATCACCGCCAAAGTACTCAAGTCAATATCGTACAGAAATATATGATCATCTGCTTATGGAGTTACAACAATGACAACAAGTAAGCAGAGCCAAAATGTTGAAAATAAATTCAAAACCAGAAAAATTGAGTGCAGGGAAAGTAGCGTCTCTCATAACAGTCTTTTCTAGAGCATTGTCTCAAATGGCTCAATGGTAACTCTACTGAAAGCCCAAAACTTAAAGTAAGGATGATATGCAAAGCAATTTGGGTGGATAATCGAAGGATTCGAAACCACGATCCAAGTCAGATAAAAGAAACTCACCAATAAAACATTGGCCTTCAAAGAACAATAGAACTGGATGGCATAGAGGAAAGAACTATGATGCAACTAAATCTGATACAACACATGATCAAATGAATACTGCCGAAATTCACACATATACCAATCTATATGAAATTAATGGGAAAAAGTTCAAGGGAATTTATGAAGTAGCACTCATATACATGGGAGTATGGGACACAGAAAGTTTCTAAAATCAAAGTTTCTAAAATCACTCCTTTGATATCAAGACATGACCAATATATTTCGTAAAACTATATCTCTAAATCCAGATCATGTATATTCGTTTCTCCTTCCTTCCATATTAATTGAATGGCAAACATGCAATCTTTTTAATTTCGTGTTCTGCCTCATAATCAAAAGATACTCACCGCTTATCCATAGGCCACCAAACTTTGATCCTGTAGCCAATCAAGTTTTCAATGTCAATGCCAGCTTTCTTTGTTGTGCCCTACAAAGATTAAAAATGAAGCGTTAAATATTATGTTAGAAGGTATCGATGGTTTTATAATTGGAGTAAGAGAAATAAACCAGAAGAATGGATACTAAAAATAAATAAAGAAGCTGGTAAAAAAATTGCTTAGCATAACAAGACACGCTTACTTGACTATATGTAACAGTATCATTGTGTTTTACATAATGAAATTGGACCAGAAAATCAACATCAAATTTAATTTCAGCTTACTCAAGCATTTTATCAAGAGCATGCTGAAGTGGACAGTCAAGATCTTAATAGTCAAGAGTTATATACAAGGGTGGATATAGCAATAGGCAGTGAATCATGTTGTGGAAAAGAAACAGCCCCTTTAAGATCAATTATATAATCAGTTTCGTCAACAGATGGGGAAACAGTACAAGGTTCTAATCAAACCATTAAATCCCCACTATCTTGTAACAAGAATAATTGAAAGGACATTCTCGCATTTATCGTGGTGACTTTACTGACTCCAATAATTGACAAGGTCAATATTACTTTTAATTTGAATTTCACACCTATCAGAGATTGAAATATAGAAAACAAAAAAAAATTGTAAGGAAGCATAAATAAGTAGAAAGAAAAAAATATATAACGAGAAAAGAGGTCAGCTACCAAAAGATAATGCCACAAATTACAATTATCATATACTTTATGCAACTTACTAAAGGCTCTATATTAGCATCAACATTTTGCACAGCATTATGAAACAAAATAGCAAAGCTATTGTAAATGCAAACTCAATTGAGCTTTAACGAGAAATAATTTGATATTACTCAGAATTAACAAAAAGTGCTCACCTTTGCCAATCCTGAAACACTTCTTCTTTTTCTCTTCTTGGTGGATCCACTGGGAGACTTAACATCATTAGTTGTGTTGGCCTGACCAGACTCCATCGGAACATTAAACTTCTGCAAGAAGCACAAAAGAAATAAGCATTTACAAATGCTTCCACGAAAAGGTGAGGAAGTGTAAATCAAGAAGTAATTAAACAATAAATATTTCACCATCGTATCACTATCATCAGTTTCTCCATCTTCATTTGCCTTATCAGTGAAGGTGAAATCAGAAACTTTGCTTTTACGCTTTGATGAAACACTACGATTCTTTCGAATGCATGATACCAACAAATCTGACTCAGTGCTTTCAACCAAGTTTGTTGGCATAGAGTTTTTGTCTCCCGAATCAGATTGGAAGTCAATAGCCATTTCAGATGAGGAAACTCTTGCCTGAGGCAAAGCATCTGCTGAAGCTTGTAAAGAAGTCTTTGAAGTACTATTTGATGATTTGAAACGTGCAGATGATGACCTGCGGCGTTTAGGGACGGGAATAGAAGTTGCACCGCTAGCTTTTCTTTTTCCAACCTTTTTATGGTCTGGATCTGATTTGATCTTCAGCCTTGGAATATGCTTGTGACCATTGCTTGATTCAAACTTAATAGATGAGTCTAGATTATCAAAATTCATTTCCCTCACCATCTTCAAGATATCAACGTCATCATTATTCTCTTCAGTTGGCAAGGACTTGTTCATCTTGGCCTTTCCTGCCTTGGCTCCCTGAGATTTTAAACGTTTTATGATTTTTCCCAGAGGCACTTCACTTCCTTCAATTTCACTGTCCTTCAGAATTTCATCCTCCGCGGTTTCAGTATTAATCTGATGCAACCGGATTACAGGTATGAGAGAAGTTAATGAAAGTACACACCCAGCAATAATATCATTTTCTATGAACCATTTTAAAGGATTAGAGTATACCCCTTCCTCAGTATCTAACTTTAGTGATTCGAAGTGGGTCAAAACAGTCTCATCAGCCAACCATGTCTGGCCCCCAATCGCCTATCCAGTATGCACAATGGAATTGAAACATATGTTATCAAATCAAAATCTGTCAAAATAATAGCAAATTGTAGGAAAAATGACTAATAAACAAACACAATTAAAAAGTAGAGTCTGCTGGCAAATTAAAATTTCCGTCTTTTTTCCCTTTTCTTGATTTGATGCAGTACTTTACCGCTTCTTCCGAAAAAAAAAGAAAAAAAGAAATGTAAACAAATACAAAGAACCAGCGATTCCCTCCTATTCAAATGAATGTAATAGACAAATACCTTGCCTGGCTGTCAAATGACATTAAAGAGGGAGGCAACTTACCAGAGAGTCATCACCCTCTGTCTTTTCAATCGGTCTGTACAGCATTGCAGGCAAGGAGACTGCTGCGGTTAATTTCTGTAAATCTTCATCATTTTGAACTAAACGTTTGGTGATTGACAGCCCGAGGTCACAAATAGCATGCGAATTCTGCAAAAAAAAACGACGTTGTTCTATTGAGACACATGTCAAATGCCGGTTGCCTCTAAGGGCACTGGATATTGGTTGTATGACCCTAAACTAAATAGCAGAAAACATAATAAAATCATAAAAGTCCGATATACTTTTTCCCAACCTTAGAAATTGCCACGTCGACTACATCTTCTGAGCACTTGATGCTTTGGAAGATAGAGATTACTGCACAGATACTCTCTTTCTCCTTGTTGATACTAGCGTCTGACATAACATCTTCATCCTTTTGCAGCAGCATTGATAGAATTACGCGCAGTTGCCTGTAAAACACATAATTAGTTTAATGAATCTACACGCACACAGCAGAGCTTGCCTTACAGGTTCAAGCATTGTTCTATTTCTATTTTTTATTTTGTTCCTGTCAGCAGCTTCTTCTATATGCTTTATTTTAAAGAGAAACTGAAAGCTCTCGTTTTGCCAGCTAAAAATTACAGCTCCCAAGCCAAGCCTCACCCAGGTTGAGTAGTGAAGTGATCAACTAGGCCCAGATGACCACATATGTACGAATGATATAGAAGTGCTAATAACTAACTGAAAGAATACACCTGCACTGAACCATCTACTCTGCTACTAAATAAATTAATAATAACCTTGTACTGCATCAATATCAGAACAAGGACATTGTTCAAAAAATTATCAAATGATGAATGTAATATACCAATAGTATCCCCTCTCTCAGCTAGCTTCTTCTAAATATAAGTTCAAGTAGGAATACCGGAAACAAGTATTAGGTGGAATTTGACTTACTGGTACAGTAGTTCAAATGCATTGACATCCTTGCATTCATCGATGTTAGGACATGAATGATGCGCAAGAACATGGACCAAATACGGAAGAATGTATTCAGGATAAGATGTCAATGAATTTGCATCATTTTGCAAAGACAGCTGTCGTGCTTTGGCTTGTCGCTGCATTTGAATAATGTCAACTAGGTTCTGTTTCTCCTGCCATTCAAATAAATATTAAGATCCAACTGAAATTTTTTTATGATGCATGCCACATTGACAATATTGGGAATGACTTGGGTGCTCAGAATAAGAATGAATCAATCAGGTCTAGCACATATACCTCTTCACATTCGAGGGGCTTGGATCCAGTCTTGTTGAATAAGAAGGCACAAGCATACTTCAAATCCAATAGCCTATCCTTTATGTAATTATGAACTTTGTTCAGAAATAGTTTCCTTGCTTGAGGAAAAGGAATCTACAGGAACCAAAAGTAGAGGAAAAATAACTGTTAACATGAAAGTAATAACTTGTACTATAATAATCCAAGTAATATAAAGAGTAAAATAGGCCTTATCAATAGGACTGTTCACCTCAGGGGTCCTCAAGGTTAAGTGGAAGACATCAACAGGTATCTTAGAATCCCAGTGCCTTGACAGACGCAGAACCGCCTTTGCAGCAGCTAGCCTCAAATGGGCCTTATCAATAGGACTGCTTAACAAAACACACACAAATATGAGTGAAATTCCAATTGACTACCAAAACAAGCAATATTTACCAAGCAAGGCATGCAAGAAACATCAGCAAGTATACCTTGATTCTATCTCTTTTGATATTTCTCCAAACGATAGTACATTTCTAAGAACTCCAGTAAGGTCATCAATATTTGGCCGAAGTTGTGCATCTTTGACAGGCATGTAGCTCTTGACCAGCGTCTTAATTCCATATATCTGTGTGACAAAAAAATCTCAGTGTAAATCCATGTGAGATATTGTCAAGTAGATATTCATGATAATTCAGTCTCCATAATCATAATAAAATGAAATGAGAAACCTTCAACAAACAACATTCACTTCTGTCATCCCAACATGCTTGCATGCCATCCTCTTCTTTCTGAAATATTGACATGTACTTGAGCATGAAAAAATTGCATATAGATATAAGGAGGAGGTAACTAAAAATATATAGAACATGAATATAGCATACACTATGGAGTCTGAGAATTTTGCTTCTTATAAATTCTTGAATTTCACTTTCTCGTGTTTCGAACACTGGCATGGCAGTCTGCGCTATGCATCCTAGAGATTGTAAGACGGCAGGTAAATGGGTCTTTTCCTCCAGCATGTCAACTAATTTCTGCAAATTCCAACATTTATCATTAAGATGGACATTCCCATGATCTTGATACATGTAGTTGATGAGGCAACAGACATGGATATTAAGATAATTAGACTACTAGTGCAGTGAATAGTAAAATGAAACCTTGTATAAAATAGAAAGGGACTTAAGTCCGTCATCCTTTGTTATTGCAGCAAGGGCATGTACAGCATACTTGGCTTGTCGTCGAGTACCTTCTAAACAGAGCCTCTCTAATATAAGATCTATTGAACTGCATAAAATTAACAGGAAGGTCGTAAGCATGTATGTAAGGAAATGGGTTTAACAAGAGATACTTTCCCACAGCTGCACCTCGATGAAGCCGCTAATTGTTCTCTGATGGTACCGCCAGCCCTCGCCAAAACATGCAAAATGCCTTCTTTTGTTATTTCATTGTCATCTTTCAAAAGAGTTACTAGTTGTTCCTCAACTCCACTAAGTAACAATGGGCTGAAGCGTGCAATAATCTGAAAATCCGTCAGAGGAAAAGATACTCAAATATGTTAATATGCAAATTCATAAAAAAAATTGTCAATTAAACATCTCGATTCTTTAAAATGAAATTTTAAACTGGGCAAAATAGAAAAGACAAACATAATTTGTGCAGATGTGCCAAATTTCCAGCAAAAGAAATGCAATTTTATAATCCAAAGAGATCGTGAATTACATGCAGAAAAAAGTTGAAAACAAGGGGAATATAATTGATCTACTTAATCCATGGAACCATGGCTAAGGACGAAATTTTTGAATAGTGTGCAGCAAGACTTCTGTTTTGATGGTGGGGGGCAGAATCTATTTGCCATAAGCAAGATGTAGGAATGACAGGTATTTACCACCAGCAGATCCATGCAAGACTGAGTTTCTTCTGCATGGCCACCAGTTCTATACATAACAGCCTCCAGAAGAATTTCTTTCACATGCTCTTTGTTGAAAAGCAAATAAGAACACTTCACAGAGAGATTGGTCAGAAAATCATAGAGTCGGTGTCTCTCACCAAGTATTTTCAGCAAATCATCCTGAAAATTTTCAAAATTATAAATGAATAAGCCAATCCAAAGAAAAAGAAATTAAGCTACAAATTAATAAAAACACGATGTAATTGGTTGACACAAGTAAACTGGTCCTCCAGCAATGGATTGTATTTGCAACAGTTACAAATGGTGGGCATGGTGGGATGGGATGTCAACAAATGAGAAACAGAACATGGAGGCAGTTATAAAGAATAGTATTTAGTGTCAGTAAGATGCTGAAGCTAGAATGTAACACCTAACACTTATGACGTGAACATATGAGTTATCAATACAAACTTCTAAGTATCAATACATAATTGTTGCAGATGATGACTGGGTTGACATCTATGACAGAAAGAGAAATGACAACAACGAGAGTTGACAAGGGGGCAACTTAGTTCCAACAAAGAGTTCAGACGGGTGAAATTGATAGTGGGAAGCTTCTAGGGCATACGCCATGACAGCGAGTCAACAGAGACAGGGTTCATACTATAATATGATGGTAGACACAATGATGTTGTCATGGGTATGGCAAATATGAGCCACCAAAGCTAGCGTTGCAATGAAAGGAAGTGACCTTGACGATCATCACTAAGGACACAAGGAAACGGTGATGCTATGAGAAGTGGTGGTAAGGAGGAAGGATCAAGTTGAGGATGGGAAAATGGGATGTCAGGAGGACTTAAAGCCAGAAGTTGGAAGTTGCACAAATGACCAGAGTACAACTCTACATTCTAGTCCTCACAAGTTCTTGGCAGTCCAATTAGCTAATAGCAAAGAGAGCCCGTCTTAAAAGGAATATCCATTTCTTCAACCCTGTTTGTGACTCAGGTCCCATCAAATACTTAATGCCACACACTAAGGACCCAAAAAAGCTACTATGGACCCAAAAAGGCTGCTAGACACCTCCACCTAGTTGCTTACCCGACTGGTAGACGCTTGGTGGAAGCTAGTGTTTGGATCAAGAAGATTTGACAGAATCTTCCAGATATTAGCATCCTTCAATTGATCAAGAATATGAAAATTCTCCTCTGCCTTTGAAGGCTCAGCAAATGAGCGAGACATGATGCGAAAGCCGAACATTACTTTTTTCTGGATCTCAGAGGCATCCCCATCCTGCATTTGAATGAAATTCATTTCCTTAATTTTGATATCAATACCAGCAGTCCACTATTTTATACTTAAGAATAGCAACCCTGTCTAAATATTGCAAACCTGGTACATCTGCCGTAGGGACAGATACCTCTGCATTTCTTGCTGTAACCTGCAATCCAAGAGTCCCCAGGATTTATCAAACACATAATTTATCATATGCAGCAGGATATTTACAGTAGGCCATATGGAAAGGCCAGTTCAAGCACCATAACATACCTTTGCTTCTGCTCCATTATTTTCTCAAGCGCCTTCAGCTCAACTCTGTCAAATCCAGAGAACACTCTCACCCAACATTTAACTATATCTTTGATTGAGAACTCTGTAGGGAAAAGAGACCCACATAGAACAGACTCGATCACATCTGATCTGCAAAACACATTCGCGAGTTTAAAACACAGGGTATAAATAGAAACTAAGCCAAAGGAGAAATTACCATGCACCATGACCAGATCTTCAGAACAATAACTAGCATCATGATAATTAACTTCACTTGTGTCAATAATATACTCTTTTCAATGACAGTGTAAATAATATACTCGCCACCAAAAAAAGTTACTTTGGAAAAGATGAAAAATGGTTAAAGTAAAGCATCCATACCAAAGAAAAACAGGGTTAGCCCCAAAATTACCGCACGCCCACCGGGCTTTGCCTTTACAAATTTGTCTGTAACTCTTTTTGCAATTATGGCCAGAAAGAGTAGAGTATGAAACAGTAGGAAAATGCACATCAGCACAGCCTTGGTCATTTACATGAAGCTCAAATCACCAGAATACTTACACTTCCCATCTCTAAATATATTACTAGCAAGTAGCAACCTACCCTTATTGAGAACTAAGAAGTCCTCGCTCTGATGGATAACTAAATCTTGCTAGAGGTTTGACGTGTCATTGAACTTGGCTAGAAGAAACTGAGTTACCAATAACAAAGCAAACAAAAAAAAAACATGTGCAAAACGCAACCTTGGACGTCTTACCTGAAATCTTTGTCATAAAAACATCTCAAAATCTTCCCAGGAATCCAATAGTATCCACCAGGATCAGCTGAGCCATCAGAGCACCTCATGCAATAAGTTTGAAATATCTCGGCCAATCTCTCCATGGCATATTTTTTAACAAGTAACTGGATTTTTGGGAAGGAAAATAAAATAATTCTATAATTAGGGTTTGCTACATAGTTTGATAAACATAACCACCAAGAGTGTGACAGAAAGGCATGCATACAGATTTATCTCGAAGTCGCTCTGCAACTAGTTTTACAGTTTCAACTGGAGTGGAATCCAGGGCATGGCATGCCATATCACTAATCACAGAAACTACTTGCTTGCGCACATTCTCGTCATAGTCCAACAGTCGATCGCAAAGGGAAGCTGGAAAACATTTGAAATCGGTATTTCCAATCATAAATAAATGCATATGTGATATATGTTTGTATGCATGAACAAAAAATACATGTACTAACTCAAACCACTTACAGATGATTTGAGGAGTCTCAGCTCTTGAAGGACTCGTCAATAGACAGCTCCTGACACGTTCAAGGACAGTCATCCTTACTTCAACAACTCTATCGCTCAATCTTTTTAAAAATTCTAAAAAGATTGGGCGAAAAGCTTCAGAGACACTGGAACCGGGTAAGGAAAAGAGATCTCCCACTAACTTCACACCTTTTAGACGAGTGTCTAGTTCATCAGTCTGCAGTGGTAGGAACTTATACTTAGAATATATTCAATTAAATAACAACAAAGGTTGAGACTTTGGGAATGGGAGCAATACTAAGTTTAGCCTGCAGTGAATTTGCATTACTGTAACTACCATAGATAAAAGAATACCACGAAAATGGCTCATTTTCATCACAAAAAAGCAGGGCTAGATGTAACATTAAAAATGCATTAGTATTTGAGAGGTGAAATGTGAAGACTGTGAATGGCATGATCAGGAAGACTGTGAATGGCATGAAAAAATTAAAATTTGAAAGAACCCCAGGAAATTAGAAGCCACATGCGTAGAGAAATACAGAAATCTTGAGCAACATATTTCTCATTACCAAAAGCTCCCCAGTGAGGTATGGGAGAACTCCAAATAGGATCTGAGGAGCACAACGATAAATGTCATAGATAACTTCACGGTAGTCAATTTGACTATATGCCGGCCTATCTCCAGACATTGAAGATATGAGAAATTGTTTTATGCCAACTTCAAGTTTTCCAGCGCAATTCTCTATGATATTCATCGCAAGCCTCCTCGCTGCTGCGGAAATATCCTAGATTACAATTCAAAAAAAATAAATGATTTTATAAGTAATTAATGAGAAATTTATGATGTTAGGCATCAAAAATCAGGATGACACATTAGCACACAGACTACAAAAATCATTTGCATTTACAGACAAGAGAAGAAAAACGTACATGTTTATTACGGCCTAATACAGATAATATAACAAATAAAATATCCTCTCGGATTTCCTCACTCTCCTCCAGGAGAAGAATCATAATTGTTTGCATTGACGATAAAACACTTTCTTGATGATCATCCCTGCATGATACAAAAT
The DNA here is from genome assembly GCA_963580455.1 of Euonymus europaeus. Lineage (NCBI taxonomy): Eukaryota > Viridiplantae > Streptophyta > Magnoliopsida > Celastrales > Celastraceae > Euonymus > Euonymus europaeus. The sequence goes on along the minus strand of OY756957.1, from coordinate 4,771,522 downwards.
CCAAGAGTGGTGATTATAAAATCATTTACTTCAGTATAGCACAGTAACAGTTTAAAGAAAATGCAGCAAAAACCACAATGCAACTTATTTTAAAATATACATACCCACCCACCAATATTCAAGAGGAAAGTTAATATGCAATCTTGTGGATCAATTCCCACCAAATGCTAACAAGAACAAGAAAAATCTACATGCAAAGTAGCATCATTCCACCCTTCTTTCCACCAAGATAAGAGCGTATGAAAGAGGTAACCATTAAGTATGTAATTTGTCCGTGTATAAGCACTTAAAGACTCACATAGTATGAAGAAATCCCATTAATGAAAAAGTAATTATTATTTACCAATGAGAAAGAAGACATGATAAACTAAAATAAATTGATATCAAATATCAGGGGGAAATGGCAATTGAAGCACACTATGATCAATATCAACAGAAGCACATTGTGAAAAAAACACACCTGGCGACTGTAAAAAATGTAGTGAACATTTTATTCACCAGAACATCGCATTCAAGATCCAACATCACAACACACGACCTATATTTTGCAAGAGTTTCCAAAATGACAACTCTTCTTCCAAAAGATGGACCACTGGCGTCGCTTAACCCACTAAAAGTGCCCACAATCAAGTGAAAAATATCCTGCAAATATATCCCAAATCAGTCATGTTAACTACGCATAGTGGATTCCCATTGATTTTCTCATAGACTCATATAGCCAACCCCAAATTTTTGGCTCCAAAGATGATGATGATGAAGTGTCACATTAACTATATTTCAAAAATGGCACAAAAAACAAGAGCATGTAAGCTAATGGCAAGAGTAGATATTCACGAAAGAAATATACCTTTAGGATAACATCGCTATATGGAGCGTTAGGTGCAGTGATCCGGGTTATCTCGCATATACAGGTTGCAACAAGAAGCTTTACATCCTTGTCTTGATGCTTCAGCAATTCAGGCTTGACAATTGAATTAAGGAAAGGCTGCATTGGCTCCAACTCTGAAGCAGATTGTGACTGTTCTATCTCCAAAAGGTTTGCTGCAGCTTGCTGTAGATAGGGGAAATTTTTTGTTTCAAGACTTACTCTTTTGAATGCAATTTTTTTTTTTTGGATGCAACTACCACCAATCAAACCAAAAAAAAAAACTAACTTTAAACAGAAAGCTATTATAATTCACACACATCCGTGCCTCATGACACATGAACATTTTGCCATTCCATACTGTTGACACCAAATTCTCTTTCCTAGAGAAACATTATGAATGAACGAAAAGAGCACATATCCCAATTACGTGGAAGCGCAAAATTGAAGCATCGTGATCTAGAAGTCAAAATCTCATACTGACAAAAATTCTTCATTTATAGCATTAGAAAACCATAAACCCTCCTAAGAATAAATTGGACTCCAAAATAATGTTTTTTTGGGGCCAAGTCAAGGACCGCTAACCCCCATTGAGGACCTGTTACAATCCTCATACTTCGTTGTTTGCAAATAATCCTGGTAACTAACCAACAGCTCTAACAATCATGTCACCAGCAATAAACTCCAGTTGTCACTGATTCATTACTCAAGGAGTTCTTTTTTCAAAAATGTCTGGAACTACCTAAGATACCCAATTTAGCCATTAAGGTAGGTAAACAACTCTCATACAAAAGGCCCTACAGTGGACGAGATCGGGACAAGGGGACAAACAGTATGTGCACGCATGCATTACCCTCACTTAATATATGGAGAGATTATTTCCAGAAATTGAACATATGACATCTAGGTTACACTCCTGCCAATATAGCCATGAAAGCTTGCAAATAACTGATGTGCTGAGATATGAGAAATATCTGAACTATCACACTTAAACATAAATTTTGCATCCCAGTAAAAGTATTTGGCCAAGAAGCCTAACTCTGCGAGCAAAACAACATTCAAAAAACTGAGAAGATACTCCGATGAATTCAAACAGCGCTGAATTCTTTTTGTTTTCACTTCTCCCATGATTTAAACCACAACAAATTTCTAATTTTACCAAACCACAATCTGATCTATCAAATCATTAACTTCTAGAAAGTTTCACTAAATACAAGTGACAGTATTTGAAACTGCAATGAACTCGGAACGAATTAGCCCTAATTTAACAAGCTTCCTTCAAGTAGCAGATATTTAATGGATTCCACCACCTAAAAAGAGCCAAAATCACCAAAGGACTCTGTTTATCCCTCAAACAAAGGCAATTGGAATGTCCGATTAAGCAAAAGTCCAGTCTTGAGAGTGCAACGCAATTAGGCTCTAAGTAACCAACCCACAAAAGACCCGACAAACCCCCCAAAATTTTCCCTCCTCTCGTCATTTACTCCCCCACACTCCTCTTTTGCACCCCAAACTCGTAACAGCAAAGAACTCCCCCGAAAGAACCGTGTACTTCAATCAAAAAAATTCCAAAACAATTCTTATAAAATTTCAAATTAACTCGAAGAATTAGATAATTAAGTCGTAAAATTGAGAGACGCATGCCTTTAGGAGCTTAATGAGAGCGTCCTTGGAAGACGGAAGCGTCTCCAGCTTCGATCCCACCTCCTTCAGCTGCTGCTGTAGCTTCTGCGCCATACTTGTCAGTCGAACGAACAGACGGCACCGTTGTCTTTTATCCCCTTCGAAGAGCTAAAACCAGAATGCTCTCTCCCATCCACTGGCTTCGAAGAAACGGAAAATCAAGAGAAAAATAAGAGGGTGGGTTCTTTCGAACAAGGAACCGAAATGAACTCCAAATGTAAATCGAAATCACGCGAGCTTGCTGACTTCAGGATATACAACGTATGTAAATCTTGAACTCTCTGACTTATATCTATTTTTTGTTGTTGTTTTCCTGAAATGCCCCTATATTATTAAATTTTTGCTTTCATGCCCACAACTTGAGCACCATGCCCAAGCTCTTTGGCTCTCTATTGTTGATAAATCTCTTCATTTCATCATGCAATCGGCAAGTTTGGAATAAAACTCGGATGATTTACCAAAAAAGAAATTATACAGATTGATTGTAGTGTGCAGATAATTAGAGTGTGACACGAAACTGCATTTTTATTGAAAGAGTAATATTTCCCCGCCAATTAATCAACGAAATTAACGTCCGTTCATATCCGTTAATCAAACTAAATGACCGTTATCGTATTAATGGATTAATTTAAAATTAAAAATATATTAAATAATCACATCTAGGAATTGTATGATTATTATGTTACCTTAACATATTTTAAAGATGCAGCAAATATGAGAAGTTTGTGTAATGAACAAATATTGCACTCTACTTTATGAAATATACTTAAAATAGTGATAATTTATGCTCTAATTAACTAATAAATTTTTATGTTCACGTCAACAAAACAAATAACTATTGTCAGTCAATAAATTAAAGATAAAATCCTTCTAAATATATTAGATAATCATATTTTAATTTTTTTTATTATGGTCAGAGAAAAATTCAAAAAACTAAATCATCTGAAACCCTAATTTGACGGAACCAAGAAACACCCATGATCTATTCCATGAGCTGGTGAACTAAATGTCTAAGAGAAATTTGTGAACTAAAATCTCTAACATAATCATATTTTGGCATTTGTGATTAGAATGTTAGCTTAAGAAATTTTAAATTAACGAAAATATTATAGGTTTAGCATAATGCAACTCCATATCCACATTTATATTTTTATTTCAAAATAACATTTTTTTTATCCCAAAAGGGCCCAAACTCTTTTGAGTTTTAACTTTTAACTCACCCAATGTATGTATTCTCAATTAAGTCCCCCAACAGACCAGATCACTTTCTAGACTATTTGTTTTTCTTTTTTCCAATTACACCACCAACCCTACTAAACCTCAAAAGTATTATTATTTGATTGGTAAAAGTCCATTAACTACACACATGAAGCTTTTATTATAATTAATATTTAATTAATGCTTTGATTGCAAGATTAACAGGTCATATTATTATGTTTCATGCCAAACGACACCGTTCGCATTTCCTCTCGGACCTCTCCCACGACTCACAAAGCCCTGAACCCTCGAATGCCAAATCCAAACGAAAACAACCAAAACAAAGGAAGCTACCGACAATGGAGGAGGCTGACAACGATCAAAATGACCAGAACACGATCGAAGCCCCTCCCCAACCCCTCTCGAAGAACGCCCAGAAGAAGCTCCTGAAGCAACAGAGGTTCGAAGCAAAGAAAGCGGAAAAGAAAGCTCTAATGAAGGAACAGAAGCGAAAGGATGCGGAGAGGAAGCGAAAGGAGTGGGACGACAAGTTGGCTGCAGTGAGCGAGGAGGAAAGGCAGAGGCTGATCGAGTCGCGGAGGGAGGTCAAGAAGGACCGGATGGAAAAGAGGTCGGAGGAACGAGAGCGGAAGATAGAGAGGCTCACTAAAGCCAAAGAAATTGGACAGAAGATTGTGATCGATCTCGAGTTCTCGCATCTCATGAGCTCCACCGAGATACACAGCCTCGTGCAGCAGGTATGTATATACGTTTGACGAATTCATGTTGATTTACGTTGATTGTGTTTTAGACTCGAAATGATACGAAAATCTTACTTGCTTGGATGAGAAATTGTGCATAAAGATGCTTCCTTAATCTCTGAGATATAGTTTATCTTAACGGTATATATGATTTTAGTGCTAGTGTCAGTTTTGATTCACTCGTGCTTCAAGTAAGTTCCTTAGAATGCATTTCTTGCCTTTTTGGTTTTTTGAATTGTATACCCTTTGCTTGTTGTGGGTCTCTTTTTTTCTTACTGCAAGTTGATGTGCATTTGTGGCCATTCTGTTTCATTTGATCTTCTGTTATTTCACTCCATATGTAATGTTACTAGTATGATTGATTTGCATTTATTATTGTAAACTGCAGGTTATGTATTGTTATGCAGTAAATGGACGATGTACTTCTCCTGGTCATCTTTGGTTGACTGGATGCAAGGGGGAAATGGAGCAGCAACTTCAAAAGCTTCCAGGATTTGATAAATGGATAATTGAGAAAGAAAGTCAATCATATATTGAAGCATTGCAAGATCAGAAGCAAAATCTTGTATATCTGTCTGCAGATTCTGTAAACGTGCTAGATGAACTTGCTTTGGAAAAGATATACATCATTGGTGGGTTAGTGGATCGGAATCGGTGGAAAGGGATAACCATGAAGAAAGCAGAAGAACAGGGAATCCAAACGGCAAAACTCCCCATAGGAGATTACTTGAAGATGTCAAGTTCTCAGGTATATTTGGTCTTGAGTGCCAAAGGCATTTTTTTAAATGATGTATGCTTTTGTTGTTTCCTCTTTTTTTGCCTTCTCGTGGGAGTATGCATGATACTAAGAGTTTAAGCCATGATATTTGCTTGAATTATTTCATGCGTATATATAAATAATATGATGAATTGCTAAAGCCAAATGCGAGATCCAAACTAGGGCCTAGGGGCATCTAAACTGCAAAAACTGCCGTATTTTGTCATGTGAAGGAGGGTAGGATACAATTGCTATGTGATGTGATTCACCCTCAGGCATAATCTGCCTAAAGCTGAGATTGTAGCATGTTCATATTTCATAGAACGTGAATTGCCACTTCCACCTTATGCTCCTGGTTCTATCAGAGTTGCCACAAATAATCATGGCCCCAGAAAATTACATTTGAAAGGTTATCTGAATGGTGGATGACTACTGTTCTGAAAATATGGAAGTAGCGCTCCTGACAATAGCACTACACAAAAAAATGTGTTCTTATAATTTGTTTCTTATTTTCTAGTCAAGGAATAGCCATGAACTTGTTTATCTAGTTTTGAAGTGAGTACATGATAATTTTCAATCGACAACTTGTCTCAAGGATGACACGCATCTTTAACTTTTTACTTTCAGTTGATTTGTTGTATCATGTCTCAATGTCTCATATAAGCGCTGTCAAACAATATTTCTGTATCTTACTTAATAGTGAACGTACATGACATTACTTGTTTTTGTGTATCTATCCTCTAGATTAGCATGGTTTTCTATCGCCTTAAGTGTGCTGAAAAATTATTCTATTTTATGATAGCATGTCCTGTATCCAGTATTCAATGTACCTTCTCGCACATGTAACATTACATTTTTCTGTGTTCATACCTGAATTCTTTTGAAAAATACTCTTATTGTGTCTTCCTGATGGCCTTTTTGTTTTCTGGTCAAAGATGGGAAAAGGTTTCCTTATTCAGTTACTCAACTATGAAGAACATACTGAGAAGTTTAGATCTAGTTCACACTTGCGCACATTTTATGTATGGGGATTTTTCATGCCAACTCATTATATTTTGGAAATTTGATATTTAATTCAATCTCAATCTTAAAACTCTATGGATTTGTATTTCAATTCAGGTGCTTACTGTAAACCAAGTGATTGAGATACTCCTCAAATTTTTGGAAACAAGAGATTGGAAGGCTTCATTCTTTCAGGTGATTCCTCAGCGGAAAAGATGTGAATCTGATGCTGAAGAAAATCAAGGAGCCAATGAGGGAGGGTGTGAAAGCAACGACTATCAAGGTGAGAGAAAAAAGCAGTGCAATGAAGCCCCGTTGTCTGACTAGAAGAGTATTACAAACTAACTGAAACTTTTGCCTCATTTTGAGCCTTTAAGCTTTTTACTGTCTTTGTGTATCTGGGAAACTTAGTAGATAACTGGGATTGGTTCTTACTAGGAGCTTCATATTTTCAGTTCTGAATATGTATTCCATTTGGTGCAAGTTTAATGAAATGATTTCTTGGGATTGAGTAACGTTCTTTGCTTTCTGATTATGAAGGAGCCCGCCCGTATGAAACAGAATTTATAAGATAAAAGATTGAATCAAATGATTTGGTGCAAGTTTCATCAAGTGATTCCTTGAGTAGATAGATGGGAAAATTAAAGAGCGCCTGAAAATTTCAATTCAAGCATGAATCTTGAACATGGAAATATTACATGCATAAACCAGATTTTATTTATGGTGAGCAAATGCATCCCCATTAGCCATGGCATTGTATGAGGAACTTGCAGGATTAGTAGTATTATCATCGGATGCATCCTTCAAGTAGCCGGTCACAGTTGGAGTTCCAAAGAAACCGTGGTGATGATGATGGAATGCAGTTGCAGGAGCAAAAGCAGCAATACCAAAGGCACTGAAATCAACAGGGCTACTAGTCCTCTTGAGAAATGGGTCCCCTCTAATGGAGGCACGCTCACCCTCCAATTCCCTGTAGCGATGGAGATAGATAGAGAGTGGCTCAATGTAGTCATCAAACCCAAGCTTGCTCATAGCCCAAAGCACGTCCTCGGCGGTAATAGTCTTGCGCTGCTCCCGCTGGCACCGGTCATTGGCCTCCCCGGTGATGAAGCTGATGTACTCTGAGACACATTCTTGGATAGTTTCCTTCGCGTCGTCTGAGATTTTGGCGTGTGGGGGTAAGATCCTTCTCATGATCCTAATCACATTGGCAATTGGCATAAACCGGTCCTGTTCCCGCACTGTGCACTCATTCTCATCCGAGGCACAGCCACTGGACTGATTGTTGTTGTTGTTGTTGTCGTCAACGTTGTTACTGATTTGATGGAGTCCAGCTCCCATGTTCACTGGGAGGACCAAAATTAATTAGACAAAAATTATATATTACTAAAGAAAATGGGTAGGATTAAGGTCAAAACGGCAGTGGATCAGTTGGGAGGGGTCAAGAAAAGTAGTAGTGCCACTTGTATAGGCTGAGATTGCATGCATGCCACTTGTACACCCAAACCCTCAATCTCCTCCTCTTCTAAGAAAACCAAAATCACATAAAGAGAGAAGGGAGTGGACATGCAAATGTGATCCAAGAAAATGTTAATTTGGATTCTAAGCATAAAGGCAGCTAGATCTGAAAATGATCGCATGCAATGCAGGTGAAAACTCTGCATGTAACAACATCCAACAGAGAAAAAAGGAAAAAAAAAAGAAGTTACTCAGGCATATTAGTGAAGACATGGTCGAGGAAGAAGAAGAAGAAGGGGTTTGTGATCATGATATGAAATGTAAGAGTAGGTTTAATTACCTGCAGAGGCAGAGATTGTGTTGTGGGTAGGGAGTTTACGGTAGCTATGGAAACCACCTGCTGCTACTTCACGCTCCATCTCTGCCCGTCTCTCACGCATACACACACTCTCTCTCTCTTTGTGGACTGTTGTGTGTCTATGCGTGTGTGTGTATCTTGGTTTGGTTTTTATGTCTCGAAAAAGGGTGAAATTGCATATATATGTAGCGGCCAAGTGTCGTGCATTTATATTTTCATAGTGCTAGACTGGATCCACTTGGCGTTCAGACGAGGCGATGTTAACGATGATACCCCCTTTTTTTTTAATTTATTTTCCAGTAAATATTAATTAACTAGACCAAATATAAAGTTAAACTTCCCCTCCTCCATGCATCCAACTCAACAAATTAAAGTTAGCTCTCCTATGAATAACCAAGTCACTTTAGATTAGATTGCTAATTGCTAATTGCTAAGTGACCAATTCAATCCCTCATGAATATCAAAGTCTGATTTCTATAACATATTATAACTTATGGTTAATTAGCATTTTTTTTAATCAGGGTACATAGATTATTTGTTTTGCATAACGCAGCTCCCTCATCAACTGAGAACCACGTTATGTACTTAATTATAAGCTTGACTCTTTCATTCTACTAATAAGTTTTTTACTGAGGAATGATGGCCCAAATTATAAAATAGTATCAGAGCGTTTAGGGTCTTATGTCCATAATCAAAGTGTTTGAAAGCATGTGTTAGACGTGTCCAAGTCAAGGTATGAAGGATGTTGTGTACAACGCACATGTCAATATCCCACATCGAGTAAGAACCAAATTGTGTTATTGAATATAAGCTTTGATTTTCGTTCCTTCTAATAGGCCTTTTAGCGGGGAGTATTTGAAGTTTGAAAAACTCAAACATTCACATATTAATTAATATATAGTAATAAAAAAAATTATAATTAAGCAGAGATGAAATGATATGACGATTAAGATGCAGTTATTAGGAGTAGTTTGGATTAGATGGAAGAGAAAGAGAAGACACATCCGATCAAACAAGTCCCTCTCTCTCTGCACAGCGATATTTGCCGAATCATCGTGTCTGTTTATACAGCATGTATATAAATAAACATGAATCAATCAATCATGTCATCTGCCTACACATCTTTCTCAATTTTTTTCTGAAGATCAATTTGGTCGACGGAGATGACAATGGAGTACGCTGGATCAGTTTTTGCAATGCTGTTGGTGGCAGCAAGCATCTTATTGGCTCCATTGGTGATCGGAACGTTAACAACTCCTCCCGCATGGCTGCTCCTCTTATTTCCTGCGGTCTTAGTCGCCGTGTTTTTCTTCCTCTCCAATGCCTCCAAGTGATCCTCCTCCTCCATCATCCATCAATAATACGAGGAGCAATCTCTCTTTGGATTTAAACACATTTCAATTATAATTCCTACCCATCTGATTGTTACAAACATTACTTTTTAATTTCTACTTCTTTGAATTCATAGATAATATGAGCATGCTTTATTTCTTATGTTATCACCCATTCTTATATTCTTCAGTGTCGGGTATATACATACATGTATACGTTATGAAATATTGTGAACTATTATTGCTTAGGGTGTGTTTGATAGAGATGTAACGATTACAAAAGTAATTAAAATAACATTGATAAACAAATATTCATGTTTGGTAGACATGTATATAATTTACTCATGTAATTTTTTAAACAATCCTCTTCATATTTTGGATCTAATGATTATTCATGGAGAAAAATATATAATAATTACCTTAGTTATACATTACACTTACATTTATTACTCTCTTATCAAACATAGATGACTACCAATATTTCCATAGACACATTACATAGGGAATGCTACTCTTGAAATCACTTGCAAATAATGCGTGTTTAGATGTTAATTTCGCCAACAACGGGTCATAACAACGGGTCATTAATTGAGATGAAAAACTTGACTGCGGTAACTAGTTCAAATCTCGCGGGTGTTATTCGATTATATGTGACATGTTATTCGATTAAAGTCCTATCAGGATTTTGGTTGTTTTATTTAATTCCAACCCAGCCTAATAAGTTGCAAGTCAAAAGAAAAAAAGAAGCACAGCAACCAATGGCTAGAAGAAAAGAATTCATAAACCATTTGATGATCTTCGCAGAAAGAAAATTCAGGAACAAAATACATATTATTCAATATTATCCTAACAACCTACTAATCCTCTCTTGTTAAATCCTTCATCTCATCTTCATTGTCAATATGGTTGTTGGGTGCCGCATTTCCTGGATTAACAAGTCCAGTTTTGTACAGCATTTCCAATTCATTAAAGTATGTGCATGTCTTGCCATTCTCTAGCCGCTTCTTCCCACTTTCCCTTGACTTCTTGATGTACTTGTTCATATTCTCCCATTTCTCCTTGCACTTCTTAGCGGTTCTATTATAACCCATATTAAACATCCCCGCAGAGATCTCATCCCATATGTAACATCCTCTCGATCCAAAAGCCCGGAACTTCTGCTCAGAAGCCACTCGGAGCATGATGAGTGCTTGAACTTCAGCTTCCGGCCATCTTCTGTTGTTATTCGAATCAATTATGATACCCTCATGAGTAGGTTTAGGGCCAGTTTCTTCCATGCATGGGATTGTTGATGGCTGGGGAGTTTCAATTTCCTGGCCCATGATGGTTTGAATGAAGGAAATTAGAGCAAGGTTGCGAGACGTCTCCTGGGATCGTGCCTCTTCATCTCTTTTCATCCGGTCCAACTCCTGCTGCCTCCAAGCTTCTTCTCTCATGATTCTTTCCCTTTCGCTCCTCTCCACCATTTCTATCAACTCCTTATGCATCTGCTCTTGCCTCTCCAACACTTGCATCACCAGATTTTCAAAAAAAAGCTCCATCTTTTCCCTCCTTTTTCTCTTCCTCTTACGAGTCATGGAATCTGCAATGCTTGCAGGAGAATCATCATTGTCCGAGGATGAGCTGAAGACATGAGAGTCACACATATGTTATTGCTAGTGCTGAAGGAATAATCTGGGTTTTCTAGACTCAATTACAACATGATGTAGAGGACATTACCACCAATGCCATTGCACAACAGTTGCTGCAAGCGTACGTCACAAAAATGTATTGAGAAATCCCATTTACCATATAAATAACTCAAGAACCCACTATTCTAAATTTCCAATCTAAGAGCACAACCACAAATCAAAAAGTTATTTTCAGCTCAAAATAGATCCCTGGAACGCCAAGTTAAAATGTGCAACACATGGAGAGTATATATATATCTAACACACACTGCAAAAAGGTATTAGCTTTGAAGTAAACAGATAACGCATATAAATAAAGAAGAAATGACGAATAACAATTTGTAAATTAGCAACCTTACCTGGACTCGTCCTTCAATAAACCTTCTTCAGAGTTTGCGGCAGAGGAATTCAATACACCCATACCCAACTCGTCTTGGCCCGGCATATCCACTACCAAGCACTGGCGGCCAAACTCACCACTACAACCAGTACCATTCTCTCCAACGTCAGGTTCATCCGCTTTCACTGGGGGCACAAAACAGTAACCAGTACGCATCTCACGTACAAAGAACCCCAGCTTCTCCTCCATGGATCCCACCTGTGGCTGGGTCAGGAAGAAACACTCATCACCGAGAGAGCTTGCAGGAGACCTCCCGCCACACCGGATCGGACGGAGCTTTTGCGGCGCAATGTTCAACTTGGGAGCTATGATATCGGGATTCTCTCTAGGCTGAATCAGAGGCGATACATTTGGGTGAAATACGCCGTCTGAATCAGGAGAGGGGACCTCGTGTTGATTGAAGTCGGCTAGGCTTTGTAACTTCCGGTCGCCGGAAAGAAGTTCCATTCCGACGGTAAAAATTCAGCGGCCGTAGAAGGGTTTTGAGAGGTGAAACTGCGGCTAGTAAATGGAAGAGTAAAAGGGTAAAATGGGGTTCGTGAATTTACTAGACTAGCCTTCCCCATTGGGCTGGCCAACAACATGACCCTATGGGCCTGCTCCAACTTTTTCTACCTAAATTAAAACATTTCGTTTTTATTTTGGGTGTCGCTATTTATGAACGAATGCACACATTTACTCAACACATCCCATATTTTTTTTTAAATGCACAAATTAAAATTTTAAAAAATAATCTAATTGTTTGACCCCTGTCGAGTTCCTTCAAACGTCAATTTTTTTTTCTTTTTTTAATATTTTAATTATAATAAAAATTTATAAATGTTTACTATCTAGTGTATATTATTGCATTTAAATAAAAATATATTAAATCATTTTCTTAATTAAAAATATATATAAAAGTACACAAAAGATAAACGTGACCTATTGTATAAAATAGAGGGGTTTATTTGGCATGAAATGGAAAAAGTACAGGGTTTTTTTTTTGAAAATTATGGGAGTTTTTTTATTCAGAAAATTAGAGATGAGAATTCAAACTCACTCCATATTAAAAATGTTTATAAAAACTCTCACATTGGTAAGATGTAGCATACTCTTTATAAGAAAAAATGCTCACCTCTACTCACAACAAGACATTTTATCTCGTTTAGTGAGTTGGGTCAAACTTCATTTGTTTGACTTGAGCAAGAACAAATTCGTGCGCCCCGATGTATTCATGTGAATCGAATAATTCATGTATGAGCCCGATGTATCCCGTGAATCAGACTATCTAAAGCGGATAATATTATTAGTTTGTTACTGCTTGGTTCAATTACTTGGCTATGACCTCAACCTGTCCACTGGAGTGTAAAAACTCCAACATCGATAAGATGTGGAAGGTTTGTGCTCTTTATTAGAGCAAATGTCCACCTCCACTCACAGCAATGTCTTTTCCCTTATCAAGTGGGTTGGGTTCAAGCCCATTTGCTTGACTTGAGAAAGAAAAAAATCGTGTGGGCTCGATATATCCAGTGAACCGAATAATCTAAAGCGGATAATATTATTAATGTGTGGAGTGAAAAAATTATAACAAGATCGCTTAGTATATGTATAATAATTATCGCTCAATCGCAAAATCATTTCCAAATAAAGTACATGACTTAGATGACTCGGAGCCCGTTTGGTAAACAATTTTAATCAGCATATAATTTAACATTCATTATACATGCTACACACAAAAAGTTACCTTAACTAAACACTCAATAACAATTTTGGCATATATGTTACCATTTTCAAATGCTACATAAAAAACCATTTTCAACAACATTTATCTTCTATCAAAAATAAAAAGTCTAAACTACTCTTTATATTTCAGCCAAATGAAAAAATGTTCTTAATCTTAACAATCTATTATTTATTTTTATTTAATAATATATTCAATTATATTTAATAATTTATTTATTTATATTTACCAATATATTATTTATTCTTATTTAATAATATATTCATTTATATTTAATATTATATTAACATTTTTACTAATATATTTAATTATTAATATTTAATAATATATTTATTTTAAATAATATATTCATTTATATTTAATAATATATTAACTTTTTTACTAATATATTTAATAATATATTTATTTTTAAATAATATAGTCAATTATATTTAATAATTTATTATATATTTTTTTCAAAAATGTTCTTTAATTTGTGTTACTATCCCTTATGTAATTAGTCACAACATTAGAAATAACATATAACATATATATTTTTTCTATAATAATCAACTAAATATCACAGCATTTGAAACAACATACATATCAAAATTTAAAACAACATATATACTATCAAAATATAAACTAAATTATATACTAACCGCAAATTGCGGTTGCCTTTCCTTTTATTGAAAAACCAACAAACGCGTTTGTAGTTTGTGTAATCTGGTTCGGAAACGAGCTTGAGCTTGAGCTTGCGCCGCAACTGCAAGGTCCTCTCTGTTTTCAGCTTTCCTTTGGTTTGAATTCACATTCAATTCAATTCAAAGTCCTCCACGAAACCCTAAACCCACGATTATCCAACGTTTCAAACAGGGTAAATTCTTTGAACAATATTAAAATTGTTTTAAACAAATGAAATTGTCAGATTCCAAAAATGAGTTTACGTCATCCCAGTTTGTTGATGAAGCCTATAAAAATGGGCAAATCCGTCTGTAAGCCTTCACTGCTCCATATTCCCAATCCTAAACCAGAATGCTCTCTTCTTGGAAGCACAAGCATCCGTTCCCCGGAATCTTTAGCTCCCAAGTTGCTTACAAAACCCAGTAAAGGTGAAGTCTTTAATTCTGTTCAACATTGGTGCTTCCCTTTTCTTATTTTCTGATTTTTATGGTGAAAGCAGAGATTTTTTTCAGATTTATTTTGTTGGGTTTAGCGGAGAGTTTGATGGGTTCATTTTTTTTCTTCCGTTTATTCAGGCAGTTGGGTTAGGTCTACAGTCTCTTTCAGAATCAGAGTTATTTCAGCTTAGATGAGTTCGTCCACTGCTGGATATGGGGTTCAGGAGGTTAAACTGCTTAATGCAGTGAATGATGATCATGGAGGTATCATCATCGATATGAAAGAACCCATGGATTGTAAGGCATTTGCTTCGGTGCTCAAAGCTTCGATTGCACACTGGCGACAGCAGGTACTTAATTGTCTTTATCGAGCTTTGTAAATTGATATTTTTCTGTTGCTAGTTAGGAAACTGTGGACTCGAATTGAGCAAGGAACTTGCTACTTTACTCAAAAGATATGTAATTTGTGTGATTTTGGAGTTCTTAGTGCAGTGAAAGATATGCATCCATTTTCAGAATCTTCTTTGGGAAACTTATAGGTCCTTCATTTGCTTGCCCTGCCATTGATTACACAGTTCAGCATAGTTTTTATAAATTATCAGAATCAGCTCAATGAAGCACTATCCCTTTATTTAGCGTCTCATGTTTCATTCGGTATTATGGCCTTGAAAATGTTAGAATGTTTCGACTTTCGAGATGAGGAGCTGTTTATCTTCAAATTTGTTGACAGACTTGTGCAAGCATTTTACAATTTTTTTTTTGTTATAATCTGCTGCCCTGGAATACGAAGTTTAAATATTCTGTTCCATGGTAATGATGTATGAACATGTTTTGTAGGGGAAGAAGGGAGTTTGGATTCAACTGCCTATCGAGCTGGCGAATTTGGTTGAATCTGCCATTAAGGTTAGCTGTCTAATAAGAATTAGACACTTTGGCTCCAAAGTTGCTCATGGTGTACAGAATGTTGATAACAACTAATTTCATATTTTTGTTTCATTTCTATTTCTGTACTGTCTTGTGCAGCAAGGGTTCTGGTACCACCATGCAGAGCCAAAATACCTAATGCTAGTTTATTGGATTCCTGAAGGCATTAACACTATTCCTGCGAATGCCTCACACAGAGTGAGCATTGGTGCATTTGTTATGAATGATAAAAGAGAGGTATGACTACTAAACAAAAAGTTCTTAATATTGCACAAGCCCTTAAGAACTCAACTTTAACAAGGAAGGCAGTGACTTGGATTCTTGTAATTGTTTTGCTGCCAACGCCAAAACTTTCCCATTACTAGTCAAATACAAGGGGGCATGATTAAGACGACAGATGGTTTTCAGTGTACAGTTCCAAACTAGTCTGACTTCTGTTATGTCATCATCATTCTCAGTTCCTCTTCGAGCATCTTTTATGTTTGATGTTGGATTCTATTTCTATCACTCTTATTCTCCGAGACTCTTTGGTCATATCTCAAAACTTGTGTTTTCAACTTGCATTGTTAGGTGCTAGTGGTCCAAGAAAAGAATGGCTTGCTCCGTGGAAAAGGCATTTGGAAGTTTCCTACTGGAGTTGTTGATGAGGTGTGCATATTAGTTGGGTTTAGCATCTTGGTTGTAAAACTACACTTCATTTGCATTTGCCACTTACACAAAAGATTTATCATTTCCAGGGTGAATACATCTGTGCGGCAGCAGTCAGAGAAGTCAGAGAAGAGACAGCGGTGAGTGATTGTCTTGGAATTTGAGAAAACTGGATATAGTTTTGCTGGCGTTATATGATATTTTACATTTTTATTATTCTTTGGCTGAGACAGATTGAGACGGAGTTTGTAGAAGTACTATCTTTCAGGTACGAAGTTTGTGAAAAAAATTAAAATAATTCAACATAAAGTAAGACCAAAGTTTGTTGCAATTGGTATATTGAAATTAAGATCTGCTCCTTCTGCAAATGACTTACAGACAAAGCCACAAGTCATTCTTTGGGAAATCAGATCTGTTCTTTCTGCTCATGTTGCGACCCCTCACGTTTGACATCCAGGCACAGGAATCTGAGATTGAGGCAGCTCAGGTAATTTGTGATGCAAAATGGACTATGAGATATAGAAACAATTTCTCACTTTCAACTGAAAGATATTAGAAATGTTTATCATCTAGCTATCGATCGACAGGCGATAGCCCGAAAATGGTCATATCGTGTCAACGTCTCAAAGGCTTATTGTTTGTTAGTGTCAACACTTAATTAAGTGCATATTTTGGGAGAGTTTTAACATGATTGTGATGATTCACTTGTCTTGTGTTACCTGCAGTGGATGCCATGTGAGGAATATGCCGCCCAACCATTTGTGCAGCAGGATGAGGAGTTGAAATACTTATATGATATATGCTTAGCAAAGAAAGATAAGGGTTATTCTGGGTTTTCTCCGGTGCCTACAACTTCATGCTTCTCAGATAACGAGTGCTACTTGTATATGAATGGCCGGGACCTCAACCTCAACCTTAACGGGAAGTGTGGTGACCTTTGAATGAAGTTCTTGCTCTGGAAAGCGATGCATTTTTTTCCTTTTTTTTTCTTTGGTATTTAATAAGTTATTGATGCGGCACAAACAAAGTCAAGCTTACAAGCGTAAGCTTAACAGGAAAATAATGTGGAATTCACTAGAGAAAATATAAAACTAAAAGGTTTTTGATAGATCATCATGTGTTATTATAGCAATGCAAAGAGTGTTTAAATAGCTATTCTCATTTCTCAACCCTTAGAAAAACAATTGGAAAGTCAAATTTTAAGAAAATGAAAAAACATAATTTAAGAAAATAGGAAATTGTTCCATATAGTAAATTGTTTCTATCTTGTGAAATGTGTTTCATCTTGTGATTGCTCCATCTTGTGATTCGTTTTATTCTGAGCTTCCGTGTGAAGTTTGTAAGTTGGAATTACGTCTCTTTTTGAGATGACGGTCCATTAAATCTTCAATCCATTCAACTAATATTCTTCTCCAACGAAGCATCATTGAAACACTCCAAAACTCGAATTCTCAATCCTCCGTTTGCTTTGAAATCCATTAACTTTTTCCAATTACCTAATGTATTATTTGTTTACCTTCTTTAGAACCCCAACAAAAATCCAGACATCATTTTTATAATTCATTGAGATGTAGATCTTGGAAGTTTAAAACATTACATGACATAAAATGGAATAGTTTGCACCACAGATTTAAGCAAAACTTCGTTCTCATTCTATCCCTGAAGGAGTTGAGTGACTCGTCCTCTCGTGCGCCTTAGCCACAGAAACACCACTAGGACTTTGTTTGGTAAAACATTTGAAGTATTAAATTTATTTTTTGATAAAACATGCGGGTAAATTCCTTAAAATATGAAATAATTTAGAAAAAAATAATAATTCGTAATTCGTAAAAAAATGAACTACGCAAACGCAATATCACCAACAAAAGAATCATTGTGCAGAGTCACTAGGCCACCATTCGATTCATCGTCCAAGCTCATCGGAGGGATTCTTCTTATTTCTTTATATATTTATTTTATTTTTTATCTTCCTTTGAAATTAAACATAAAAAAAGAAAAGACGAGAGCCCACTTCGCTCTCTCCATTATGCTCCGTCCTAAGTGACTTCTTACGCCATAAATTTTATTATTTTCTGTAATTTTTTATAAAAGTTGTCCGATTTCGGAATCTTGGAGGGCTTTGCTTTGCTGGATCGTTGTTGCTTTTGGATTTATTTTGGTGGGTACAATAAAAATTTGGGGATCATATGTGAGATTCTACGGAAGTGGAGTTTTTTTTTTTGTTGGCTTTTTAGCCTTTTGTAATTATAATTAATATATTGGTGTATAAATTTGAGTGGAGAAATGGGAAATGTGAATGGGAGAGATGATGCATCTGGTGGCGGGGTTGATGAGGAAGAAGGAGGCATCAACAACGGCGTTCAGGAGGAGGAGGAGGAAGAAGGCGGCATGGCTGCCATCCATGCGCCTCCTGAATTGATGGGCCAGTCTCCTCCTCATAGCCCCAGGGCCACCCACTCTCCTTTGATGTTCACTCCTCAGGTACTTATCTCATCAAATTTATCTTTTTGGTGGGAGTGGCAATTTGTAGCCTATGCCATTCGACATTTGTGATTTGTCTAATCAGTCCACGGACATGTAAGAATCCCTAAAGGGCTTTACTTTCTCTCTATTTTGCTCTCATCTCATTTGAATTTTTTTGGCTATCGTAGTAGAAGGTAAAATCCTTCAATCATTCGGTCTTGGGATTGTTTCAGAGGCTGCAAATTGGTTTGGAGCCTAAGATGTAATCCCTTTATATGCTTAGTGAATCTTCCAAAATACTTTAAATTGACATTATTTTTCCACGTAGTGTGGTTTTCTTAAATGCGTGCTAATTTTTTTGGACAATTGGAAATGAATTTACTTAATTGGTTTCTTTTTGAATGTGCTCGTATGTCACCTAGATTGATTGGCTGCATAATCACTTTGCTCAGCTTGTATTCTCAATCATGGAAATGGTGAACGCGTTCAAGTTTTAAGAATTACACAGTGCACGTCTCCATGATGCCTTTATTGCTGCAAGTGCTTAATTTTCATTTATTTTTCTATCTTGAAAGAACTTCCTGTTAATTATTTCGCATAAATTTCTTCAGGGTATGACTCTTTCATAGCATAATCAAGTTCTTTTTGTAGTGGTTTGCTGTAGTTTATTGTTTGAGCCTCTAATTGTGAAAGTAAGCTTTTGGACAACATTGAGCCATTAAGTTCTTGGTGGATTTATTTTAGCTATATTATCCAATGTGTGATATGCCTCATAACTATTTATATGTATGAAAAATGGGATCTTTCATCTTATATTATTTTTGGATTTTTTAGGTCCCTGTTCTACCTTTACAAAGGCCTGGTGAGATGTACAGTCCTAACAATTCATGGATGCATACTGCTGGAGGGTATGAAGACATGTGCAATGAGCAAGCAATTCCAACTATGATCACTTGGAGCTATGGTGGCAAAGAAGTAGCCGTAGAAGGATCTTGGGATAATTGGCAGAGAAGGTACTTACAATTTAGTTCTTCAAGTTTATGTCTTATACTCTCTTTTTTTTCATTTTTTAAGCTCAGTTGTTTGATCTAAATTATTTTGCGATGCAAGTTTTTTATTTTTATTAACCTTTTACTTCGTTGATCAGAGTGCCCTTGCAAATCTCAGGCAAGGACTACACTATTATGAAGGTACTGCCGTCGGGCGTTTACCAATACAGGTTTATCGTTGATGGACAGTGGAGGTACACACCTGACTTGCCATGGGGGCAGGATGATGATGGCAATGCATACAATATATTGGATTTGCAGGTGCTCTCATTTAACTGCCTAGATGCACATTCTTTATTCCCTTTAATTTTAGCAGAATTATTCCTTCTATCCGGCACTGAATATATCTGCCATTACTTGTCTTCTTTGCTCATGGCTACAGAATTTTAGCTACTTCAATTTCTCTTCATTTGGTGTTGCCTTTCCCCTTTCATCTAGCCATACCTTTCTAGCTGATGCACTTTTATCTTGTTTAAGTTGGTGCTACACTGCCTATATATACTTGTGGATTCAGTAGTTAGAATCTGTTTGATAATGTTATTCTTCTGAACATTATGCATATTGCATATTCAGAGATTAATTTTTCCTTTTTTGATGCTTGAAAATTGTTTATTTTACTAACATTCAGTGGGATTCAAATGATCACTAGTTTGATTCTTTTTCACTGATAAAGTGGTGGAAGGGGATACAAACCGTGGAAACATGAAATAGAAATGAACAAATTATAATGAAAGACCGAGAGACCTTGGAATCGTGATATTTTTTTAATGTCTCTGATTTTATAGCTTCTTTATGGAAGATTTTCTTGTTTTTGTTTAAGAATATGAAACATTTGCTTAATTACTTGAAGTCCTGTTGAAATTGCTCTAGAATTAGACTGAGAGTCACAGGCTTACAGCTCCATGGGTTGTATTTTACTCTGAAAAATGGAAGTTGGAATCAGCAAGGTTTGGAGTAAAGACTAGAGGTCCAAATATGAATCCTCTGCTATTCTACTTTCCTCAGTATTCAATGAGCCTTTATCAAAATCTTTTTAGTCTAATAAACTTTTATATTGAGTTAACCGTCTTTCTTTGGTCTTTGGATCTCTGCTTGAACTTTGAAACCTTCAGTTCCTCCTCAATGCTCTGGCCACCGCCCAAATGTTCGTTGAACACTTGTAATGAAGCCGAATATGATTGACATGTAGTCCATCAATCTTCCTCTTGCATGGAGAGGATCTATTGGTTGAAATATGCCCCCATTTTGAAGACTGCTTACTATAAATTTTCTTTGTAAAGTAGCTTTCCACAATAAAAAGGCTAATTCTGGTGGTCCCTCTAGCCTCCAAATTGGCGAATTTCCTTCCCAGAGAACTCCTTGCTTACGCCTCCGAACTTGTTTTTAGTGTTACAGACTTATAGTATGCTTTAACTAAAAAGTCACCCCCATTATGATTTATCTTTATCTGGTTCTAGAGAACTTAATGTGTATATTCTCTGAGCATTTTCCTTCTTGAAGTCTCATTACTTTCTCTACGTACTTTCTCTGATAGATAGCGCTCAAAATGCTTCTGATGAACGTGCACATGCATGATCATTTACCTTTGAACATCTCGCAACATTAATGATCATATTATGGAAACAATCGCAAAAACATAATTAAAAAGAAGAACAGGAAGGATTTAGACCTCTCTGATAAAAGCAATAATTGACTCTGGAACACTTCCATCAACCCTTGGAGCGATTCTGTAACATTTTGCTTTGTCATATTAACCATCACCTGCTGGCTACATTGTTCTAGTTGAATTTGAAATCATTTTCTTAAGTTCAAATTCCGCACGACACGATATGAAGTTTTAATTTTTGGTGCTCCTACATTTTGTTTTACCCAAATATCAATTACGTGTACAGTTTATACTCCATCCAATTTCAAGATCGACCTTTTAGTCTAATCAGGGACAGCATCCTTAAATCTTTTTAGTCTGCTGAAGTACTTATGAAAGTAGAAGGTTCAAATGATCAAGTGCGTGTGCTCATGCATGTATGCACTTCTGTCTGGTTCTCTCTCCTTTTTTTCTTTGGCTATATGAAGGTACCAAAACCTGGTTTTACCTGTGGTTTTCTTGAGCATAAGCAATTATGCATACGGGAGAATGGGGATGGCTGCTTCATGACGGGGGGTTTGCGAGGCTATCCAATTTTTTTGACTGACTTGTTGTGCAGGACTATGTACCAGAAGACCTGGGAAGCATATCTAGTTTTGAACCTCCTCATTCTCCCGAAGCTAGCTATAACAGTCTGCAACTTGGATCTGAGGATTTCGCAAAGGAGCCACCATTGGTTCCTCCACACTTGCAGACGACACTGCTTAATGTGCCAGCTTCCTGCATGGAAATCCCACCTCCATTGTCACGACCCCAACATGTAGTGCTTAATCATCTGTACATGCAAAAGGGGAAGAATAGCCCATCTGTGGTGGCACTCGGTTCAACACATCGATTTCGAGCCAAGTATGTGACAGTGGTCCTCTATAAGTCCTTGCACAGTTGATAATTTACTGAGTATGGAAATGACGATCCTCCATTTTTCCATGTAGTTAGTTCTTAAAACTTAAAAAGAGGTAAATGCTACGCCTATGCCCAGAGTGTCGTACGTGTAGGGAGGCGTTTGTCACATAAAAAACTCGAGAGATTATATTTCTGTTAATTCAAATGCTTGACATTGATTCTGAAGTCACCTACATTTTCTGCTGCACGAAAATTTTGATGAAGGGAAAGTATTTATTCAGTGTAATCTTATTTTGTTGGTTCTTTTCCTCTCCTTTTTCTAACCATTGATTGTAAAAGGTTGAAAGCATAGCAGCCGGTGTCTGAGAGTGTCCCTTGCAATTAAATACGTACTTGACAAGATCACAAATGCATTTTTTTCCTTCTCCAGGGTTTGGCCAAAAACTCCCTGGATATGGGTTTTTATGGGATATTTTGTTGGGAGAATGATGCTGAGATAAGGGTGAGAACTTAGAATCACTTGTTTCCTCATTTGATTGAGTTTGGGAGGGTGGAATACTTGAATCTCAAACTTATTTCACCCTCATTTCCTATGAAGATTAGCAAAACACAAAAAAGAAAGTCAATTAACTAATCTTTTTAGGGGTAATGAGTTTTAATGTTTAAAATATTATTTTTTTTATTAATAAATAATCACAATAAAAATTATAAAAATAAAAATTATAATACTCATGATTACTCTGCATCTCGTCTTTTTGGACATTTGATTGGTAATTCGATGAGTGCAGCATGAGCCGTGTGAGATGAACATTGTCCAAAAAAAAAAATACTAACTAATCTCCACAAGAAATACTGAGTTTTGATGTTTAATGTAATCACAATAAAAAATTTAATACTCATGTTTACTCTCCATTTCATACTCATGTTTACTCTCCATTTCATACCGAACATGACATTGTTCATCTAACCCATGGCCCATCATAAACTCACACTCGGATTACCAACCAAATGCTCTGTTAGTTCTGAAAGTAAAATCTTCAACATTAACAGTACACAGAAAGGTTTTATTAAATTGCTCTACAATCTCCATCGCACATTTTTTTTATCAAGCATAAAGAACAACATTGTGATCCCAAGCTTTCATTGATAAAAAAAGCATGTATGATCTATATGTACAAACGCAACCCAACTAGCTATTTATTCTCGACGCTCAAATCACTTTTTTCTTAGAAACAGAAACATATCTAACAATTGTAAGAAGTCACCTTTCTTACAAGACAGACTTTTGCTACTTGAAAACCGGACATCCTTCTACGGAGATTCCTGGTGCAGTCGGGCATGATGCCAAAGGACAATGATCAATTTTTGTGCCCCACCAGTCCAAATTTTTGCCCTCATTTTGCAGAGCAAAGAACAGTAGAACACCCATGAAAGCTGTTCCAGCATCCAATGCTGCTGATAGAACATAGTTATATTTCTGCCACCAGCGTTTGTGGTATCGAAACACAAAGTAGTTGAAGATGGTTCCCGTGATGAGCCAGCTTGCTATGTTAGTGGGGGTTGCGGGTGGCATTCCTGCAAACCCGTACGATATCACCGGTATGTTTATCAAGGGAATCCATTTCTTTTCTGGGAACATCTTGCTCAGCACCCAAATTGGGACTGGCAAGAATGCTCCAATGAGGAACAACCATACCAAGTTGCGGTACAGTCCACCGGGTCCAAAAAGTCTCTTTGGACCAATCAAGCCCCATATAACAGATGCATCAAAAGTGACTCGATACTTAGGGCAAGTCCATGGGCTATCAGGATGGAGTGCTTCAACGTCACATATGTTTTCGATGCTTTCCAACATCCACCATGCAACTGCTAGGTTGACTGTTCCAGCAACTAAGGTTCCCACCAACTGAGGAGAAACAGAAAAGTCTTGTCTTGACAATTGGAAAAACAAAATTTATAACCTTTTTTTATCATATAAATTCAAAGCTACAGATACCTGAGCTGTGTACATGCACCGTGGTGGAATTTTCATGTAGTGCCCAAGTTTAAGGTCAGATAGGAAAGAAAGGGCATGAACCGTGCTGATTCTCCCGTAAATCTTGAAAAGCAAATTTGCAATAGGCTTTCCAGGTAGGATATATCCGATTATGAACTGCGCTATTATGTCATATCCAGGTTGCTGTAGAGCAGGCACGAGAACACAAAAATGTTAACCTACATATTCGTCACGTCAAAGTAAAGAGAAAATGAGAGATCAGACTGTAAAATATGTTACCTGATTAGTAGTTGCTTGAATGACTCCAATCGGAAGAGTAACAATAAAAGCCAATCCAAATGCAAAAAGCATCCCCCACCATGGCAGCTGCACGTCTTTTTTCCACACAAAGGACATTAATAAAGATACAGCAATGCTCCCAAGTAATAGAATAAGGAACCAGCACTCAGGAACTTGTTTGTAATTTTTCATCAGCTTTGCATGGATGTCCAATTTTGCATTTTTCATTGCTGATCTACTCTGATTCCAAATATCCCTATATTATGAAAATTTGTTCCCAGCTTCGTTAATAAGAACTCTCCCACAAGGAATTCACACTCAGTAATTACACTATGAAATAAAAGTAACTCAAATCAAGGCGGCCTACCTGCCATGGAAAAGTGCCACATGAGTCAGGGTTGCAGTAAACCTTGCAAATCCTGACCCAATGGACAGAGCAAACAGAGGACTAAGGTAGAGCTTCCCATAACTGTTGTAAGCAGCAATGTTAAGATCAAACTGAGGTGTCAAGATCTTGGTTGTATCGTATTTGTGCCCACTGCTAGTGAACAGCTGATTAGAAAAAATAGGGAATTTCCGGGCATCGAAAGTGTTATACTTCCAGTAACACAAAGGCACAATTATGTAGATAAACATGATAAACCCAATTCCAACATTGAGAATGGAAGACCACGGCGTAACCAAAGGGCTGCCATGGTAAGCTGAAATTCCGGCCCAATCAAGGGTGAAGGCACCGACCCCAAGTCCATGGTAACCTGAGCCGACTTGCTGAGCAGTGATGTTATGAGGCCACACCCAACAGACCCATGAGAAGAATGTCAAGATTGGGAATAAATAACCAGGAAGTGCATAATAGGCAAAGCTTGCTGCCATGAAAGCAAGGAAGAATTGCATCCTGGTGAGACCTTTACTCTTATGCTCTTTCTCATGTAGTGCTCTGAACAAAGTTAATTTTCATGGTCAGCAAAACAGAATCAATGAGAGAGCAATCAGACTACAATTTCTAATCATTCACTTTATGCTCTTTTTTTTTGAACTCTTCTATAATGAAAGTTGAAACACCTTTATCATCATCTTTTGGAATACTTTTGTCCGTAAATTCTTCATAACAACCGCTAACAAATTCAGAAAGCATCTAAGCATAAAATTACGATGCGCGTTCAATCATCGAAATTGCAAACTTTTTTTACATCAATCTAAATTCTAATTCTTATGCCCAGTGTCCTGCTTCACCAAGTTTGCACATTTCTATATTCTGGTGCCCCAGTGTCCTGCTTCATGGGGCACGGAACAATAGAAAGGCGTCCCCGAAAATAAAATTAGCTGCAGACTTCTTGATCACAGCCAGGGCCAGCTCTAGGCTTCGTACATCTCTATATCCAATTCAGCTAATTAACTAAAGTAACCAACTAATCAACAATTGAGGAGTATGCATATATACAGTTAAAGATCTCTCAATTTTTCGCTAATTTTCTCATTACCAAGGGAAGAATCATACCTAAAAAGAGAGACCTGAGCGAGGTTTGAAGGCCACCACATCTCAACCGGATCAACCAGATACCTCCTTAGAATTCCTGCCCATCCATACCCCAATATCTGCATACCAGCATCAAAATCCAAACAAATGAGTACATAGCGACCAATCAAACAAACCAATATAATATGTGAACAAAAAAAGACATTTACTTTATAAAGAAAACAATTCAGAGAGGACAGATAGAAAAGGTTCTCTATCTCCACAAGTGTTTATTATAACCTGAGTACTCAAGACTATGAGGAGTCCACAAAGGAAGCTCAAGCTCTGCTTGTAATAAGCCTTCATAACAGTAATGGCACCAATGGAGTAAGCATCACCCCCGCCAAAAGAGACACCACAGTTAGCAAATATAGTGATAATTACATGCTCCTTGATGTTAAACGGCCCTGGATTCAGACTGAACCCGTACCCAAACACCCTGTACGCTCTCGTAGGCAGGATCTTGGCCATGAATTTCCCAATGGGCAAGACGGCAATTTGCATAAGAATGGCCGAGATAGTGAGCGGCTGAGTACGGTAAGTGAAGAAGGTGTTGAGGAAGATGAGGAGCACGCATGAGGTCAGCCCAAGAAACCATGCACGAAAGGTCATCACTGGGAGTGTTGGGTCGTCGGTCTCCGGCACCACCAGAGCCACCTCCTCCACAGGGCATCTCTCGTTCTCCGTCGAGGAATCTACATTAGGCTTGTCTGTATCTATACGTTGATGGGTCTGGTTCTTTGTCGCCATTGTTACTGTGGCGAGCTCTCTTTCTGTCTCTCTGTTTCTTTCTGTCTATCTGTCTTGGAAATAGGTACGTGCCTTGAAAAGTATGACGACGAGGTGGTTATATAAGATTATAAGGAGTATAAGGGTATTTTAGTATTACGACGAGGTTGTTAATATTTGAGATTTAATATTCTAGTAGTATATATATTATTCTATATATAAGGGTATTAATTAAATGCTGAGTTGGATAATTATTTCTCAAATGCTTTAAAAATCAATATTTCAAAAATAATCTCAAATGCCATTAAAATGTTTTTTGAAATGATATTTGAAACTTATGCTAGCTTATATTATGTTACTCACGCAATGTTTGGTATAGAATATAACGACTTATACGTTTAGTAGCTTATACGCTCAATTTCATCGGTCAATAATCACATACCAAAAAATTTACACTCTACCAAACAGCTTATATGTTGTCAAATATACTCTCAACTAAACACACACTCATACTTTCAGACACTTTCGACTTTCATATTTTAAGATAACTTATACTTTATAATTCATCACACCATCCAAACATATGCTTAACATATATTGAATAACATAGCGTTTCAACTTTCAAGTATCATTAAATGCTCATCCAAATGGACAAGTGTTTGGATAACTTTCTCTGTGACAAAAATGTCCCTGGCTTTTTTATTATTTTACGGTCTAGGCTGCCTTGGAGTTGGAGTGAACACTCTGAAATTGCTTTCACAGTGCACAGTGCACAGTGCACAGTGATAATGACAGCAGACTTCGTCGTTGACTACTTGGAGGACGGCTTTATTGCCCTTCACTGTTAGGATTGGGTACGTGCAGTTGCAGTGTTAGAAAACACTCGTGCACATCAATTCTTTTTCAAATAAAATTATTTTTTATTATAAATTTATAGGATTTAGTATGACAAATTAATGATATATATATCAAAACAGAAATCAACTCATTGTAAAAAATTAATGACAATTCTAGGTGATAAGGTATAAATTCAAAACATTTTTTTTAAAATTACAGTGAATTTTATTCTTGTTTCTTAAAAAATATATTTCATTAAATTCGTCATGATAAATTTATATATTTATAAAAAAATCAGCGAATTGCATTGATGCACCAAACAAATCTAATATTTTTAAACAATTTTGGTCAAATCGACTTCAAATTAAAGGATCAAAATAACTTGTTAAATGATTTGATCAAAATATGTTAAAAAAATCGGTTAAAATTGACCATTATCACCCTATTTTTACTATTTTTAATCGATGTAAAGTGTCAAGTCCTACATAATTTTTAATGAACTTAGACATGCTACAGTTAATAATATTCATAATTTAATGTTTTTCTCCTTTTTATTTATTGTTCTCACTAATATTAGTGGCAATTAATATAGCCAGATTCATATAAGTGTTTTTAAAGGTCATTTCTGAATAAAGAGAAAGGAGGAGGAGGTGGTGGTAGTATTAGTGGATCAATAGAAATCACTGAATGTGTGTGGGTTGCGGCCTTTTAAAAAGTGCGTTTTTCCACGCGTGTGAACAAAACGTGCCATTCGAGCCCTGCACGCTTTTGTCTCAGCCACAACGACTGCCACCGTGGCATTTCCTTGTGATTCCTCTGTGGGGCCTACAAACAGTCTGCCCACGTGGTCTTGCGCTGACGGAGTAGTCAACACCGTCATTGACTGATGATGTGTCTTACGTAACAGCTCCGTTAATTAAGGACAGGTAGGAGCAATCGGCTCGTGTAATCCTTGGGCAAAGTGGGATCCACGTGGCATTCACGCCTATCTGGATATTTCAAGATCTCGTCGACCTGGTTTCTTAGGATTGGGCCACGAAGCACTGTCTTTGGAGACATTTTCTTTTCTTATTATAGCAGTTTTACATTCCACTAGGCCGTGTAGTTAGACATGGATTATTAGGTAATTTTATTAAGTGTTTGATCCATAAAAATGTAATTGCAGTGTGTTATGTGATATTTTTAAGGTTGTTTTTAATAAATATAAGTAAAAACAATATATAAAAAATGTATATATTAGTCATATGTAAACACTAAGGTGATGTTTGGTTGTGAGAATGGAGGTGGATCCCATTCCATTCCCTCATCTCTCTCTCATCAATATTTTGTCCTCAAATAAATATTAATTAATATATTTTGATAAATTAATATTAATTAATATATTTTATTTTATTTTAATTTGTTAGAAATATAATTTATTAACTTTAATTTTGTTAACTTTAATTTGTAAATATTAATTATATATTTTGATAAATTAATATTAATTAATATATTTTATTTTATTTTAATTTTTTAGTTATTATAATTTGTTAATTATATAATTTTGACTCCATTTTATTTTAATTTGTTAATTATATATAATTATAAATGCACAATAAAATATATTGATTATACATAATTGTAAAGAAGGGACATAATGGACAAAACACAACTTCATTCCCATTCTTATTCCCAGTTTTTATACATACCAAACGTGAGAATCAAAATATCATTCCCACTCCCATTCCCATTCTCATTACCATTCCATTTTCATTTTCATTCTCATTCCCATTCTCTCTCAAACCATTCTAAAAAACAAACGACCCCTAAGAATGTACTATGTGTACATATATAAAAATAATAGATTTAAAATAAAAAATATATATGTATGCATGTAGATATACATGCGATACAAACATGTAAGTATATATAACTGTGAATAATTTGTAATCACTATGATATAATTCTCGAAGAAACAAACGCTTGATTTTTTTAATATTCTCATTACACTATATTTTTATATTAAATAGATGTCAAACATTGTATTGAAATCATATTCATATTCTGATCGCAATACCAAACCGACCAAACGAACCCTTAAAACTTCAGCGCGAAAGTGGATTTTAATGTGATAATCACTATGATTACACAAAGATCTAATAATCCTCTCCATGATTATTGTACAGCTGAAAAGAGTGCAATAGTTTAGTTCACGTTTCTGATTAATAGTAATATGTAAATACAATATTTAATTAACTAGTCGGAAGCCTATGCAGTGGGTGGAAAGTGCCACCAAAAAATACAAAATTTAAATTTTATTTAACAAATATTATATATAAAAATATTTTTTCACGCCAACCAAACGTGACGTAAAGGGGTGGTCTTATTTTTCTCGAGGAATGAAGAAAATTGTGTATAAATAGCAAAGAAAGCTCAACGTGAAGAGATTGATGCAACCGGGAGAGGAATAGAAACCGATCGTTCTGTAGTGGAGAAAGGGACCACCTATCCATCCATTTATATGTATATGGTCTATATTAATTTACATCGGTGAGCCCTTAGTCGTCGAGCTAGGGTTGACGGACCTAGCTCGAATATATATATATATATATATATATATATATATATATATATATAATTATTTATTTATTGTGGATGTAATTTCGAAACAAGCTATACGTTAGGGTGAACCTCCTAAATATTGCAAGAACCCTTTTTACATTATCACGCTCAAATCAATGTGTATCTCAAAAGCAATTAAATAGTCTAATAATTAAAATTGCACTAGTACATACCTTAAATCGACATTAACCTTATATAGTGGTCGAAAGAGATAAGATCAATCCCTGATTATTGAGATCATCGTTCATTCCAGTTGTGATTAATTGGATCAAACTTTACCAATTGAGATAGGTAATAATTCTTGATGTAATTAGTTTAGTCATCTTGAGCGTTGAGATAATTTTTCTTTTTCTTGACTTGCTTT
Source organism: Euonymus europaeus (assembly GCA_963580455.1). Classification (NCBI taxonomy): domain Eukaryota; kingdom Viridiplantae; phylum Streptophyta; class Magnoliopsida; order Celastrales; family Celastraceae; genus Euonymus; species Euonymus europaeus. Next base: position 4,741,326 of record OY756957.1, on the reverse strand, counting down.
TTTGATCTATCTCCATGGAGAACTATTGTACATAATCTTCTTTTCCTGTGTCACATGTCATATGCATAACCCATTTTTATTATCCACGTATATAGAGAATGAGACTGAGAGCCACTTTGATCGAAGAGGATTTCACACATGGCAACTTCAAAAGTGTTAGGCGGTGGTATACATTTTATGTGAAGGAATTTACTTAGTTGGATAATTGTTCATATATTTTTCACACATATCGATACAATCCCTAACAAAAAGGTTCTGGAGTATATCATTGTAGTCATAATCATGGACATATGCTGCACAGATTGCATCTCCATTTATGATAGAATCAAGATGTGACCATGCAATGTGGAGAAACAAGCTAGTACACAAGGTATAACGAGTGCAAAAAATTTCGGTTGTCAAGGCATTGATGATTATGTGATGGAGAAATTTGGAATTTTGTTGACAAAATTCACACTTACTTTGCTCATGATGACCATGGGATACAAGTGTTGGGATGTGGTTCATTTGTAATTCACACAATAATCTACTATTAAATAAAGTTGATAGATGCTCTTTGTTTCACATAATAATCATTCTAGAGTTTGATCATATAAATTCAAGAAGGTTCTAAATTCGATTTTCACTATACATTTATAATCACACACACAAATCTGACGATCCAAATTTAAGCTCATATCAACCGTCAAAAAAGAGTTTTTGGATATCATTATTAGTTAGTAAATAATTACCCATCATATCATATCATTTGGTTAAGAATGTGACAAAAATATTCCCGCTGGTGGTGGTCCTTGGAATCGATGCAGATTCTCGATTCTCATTGCCATGAAATATATATATATATATATATATATATATATATATATATATAATTACCAAATAATTAAATTCATTAGAATGTATAGGAGGTCGGGGACAAGTAAACCCCGAATGTCAAGGCAAGAAGAGCAGGACAAAGAAAGGTAAGTGTGGGGGCGCAGGAGGAGTGTTGTCACGGCAACTTGATCGTAATCATTTGGATTGTATAACGTCACATGATTAAATTCAATTATTATGGCCTAAACGTATCATAATTCAAATCTCTAGCTGATGCCTATAAACTTGAAACTTCACTACCTCTCATCTCAGCCGTTGGCCAGCCAGCTCATCATCTCAGTCGTCGGGTCACCAACAGCTGAGATTAAATATTAGGTGGTCTCTATCTGAAAATGAGTTATTTGTTAATTCAAACTGTTGAATCGATAAGAAGAAGAATCACTTACTTGTTTCTTGATCGGTACGACAAATTTGACAGGATCGTGGTAAGTTTCAATGTTTTAAAACGTAACTCCGATTACTAGAACCGAGATAGATTCCACAGTACGAACCCCCTTGATTTCTTGTTTCAGGAACTGGAGAAGTAGATTTTTGGGAGAGCGCAGTCCCTCTGTTTTCTCCTTGCCAATATACGTTTAACGTATATTGGCAGTTGAGAGCAGTTGTCTCCAAGACAACTGCCTCAACTCCCTTAAATAAATGGGCTGGGCTGAGTCTAGCCCACATGGGCGACCCAGCCCAAGTCCAACATCTCCCACTCGCCCATGATGGGCTGGACTCTATACTTGCACAAGAAATCATTCATACAGGTGAACGGACTGTGCAACCTGAAGCACACAGATATTGGGAGCTCTAATATAGAATCCTCATACAGGCCATATTAGAGACATCAACCTCAAAATATAATTATTCCGAAAGTGTACTTATATACCCCAAACATTTTGAATCACACATAATTGAGTATTATTCAATCCCTCAAGAATTCTATACTCAATCCATCACAACAATTACAAGTATTCTAAATCATATCAAACTCCTTTGAGCGAGATGATCCCGGCCGGTAAATACAAGCAATAGGTGTAAATCCAAAAAAAAAAATGTTCTTTCTTTCGCCCTCATATCAATTAGATCTGAATTAACTCGCTTTCCTAGGAGTGCACCTTTATGTCGAATCATTCCATGACCATAGGATACACCCTTAAGGTAGCAAACATTAATACATCACATCATGATATAGTCTAAAGTTGCAAAGGGTAAAGTATTGAGATCTATGTCTAGATCTCTCTAGGACTCACACAGTGAAGAAGTAGGGATCCATTCTTTCACTTCCAAATAGGTCGACTAGCACATGCAGTATGAAATGCATGCTATGGCAGAGCTTCTCTCTTCTATTCTTAAGACAAAGAATGTATGTCATTGCTCTCCTCATTAGAGGTAATATACCATACGAGTCTTAGTCTTGTCACCAAATCACAGGCGCCAAACCTGAACTTCTCATCTACTCACTTTTAAAGTGTCAGATGACTAACTTCACACTCGGCTTTTATCATATAGACTCATGAATGGCGGGGATTCATTCATGTCGATTCTCTTATTTAAGAATCTCATCTTGGTCCTAACCAAGGCGACTCCAAATTGATGACTTTGAATTAAATTCGCTCCCATTGCGCTCAAGTCGCTAATCAAGCGCTATAACTCAAATAGTCTCATCTCTACTCACTTGACAAGCGCTAGAGGCGATTGCTCGTGTGAGTGAGCCAATCTTTGTCTATCAACATACCTTATTGAATTGTACAACTATACTCTTACAGTATATACCGTAAAATAAACGTTGAATAATATGTAGAAAACATTTAATTTATTCAACAAACTGCAAGCATCCTAATCGCATATTACATTCTACACATGCCTAGGGATTTTACATGTTTCATAAATACATCCCTTACTATGGGCTTGGTGAGTGGGTCTGCCACCATGTCATTTGTAGAAATGTATTTTAGGACCACGTCCTTGTCAGTAATTGCATCTCTAATATAGTGATATCTTTTCTTTATGTGTTTGGTCTTTCCATGATATTTAGGATCCTTGGCAACAGCCAATGCAGCAGTGTTATCACAAAAAATTGTCACAGGTTCTGATGCTGATTTGACAATTTCTAAGTGCTGCAGGAAACTCTTTAACCAAACAGCATCTTGAGTTGCTGCAGAACAAGCTACGTATTCAGCCTCCATAGTGGATAAGGCTACACAAGATTGCTTTTTGCTACTCCATAGTATAGCACTATCATTTAGCAAGAAAGTAAATCCTGAAGTTGATTTGCACTGATCAACGTCTCCTCCCCAATCAGCATCGGAGTAACCTATCAAGCGCAAATCCTTCTTCCCTTGATAACATAGCATATAGTCTGAAGTTCCTTTCAGATACCGCAAAATCCTCTTGACTGCCATCCAGTGCTTTTGACCAGGATTTGATTGATATCGGCTGACCAAACCAACAGCATAACATATGTCAAGACGTGTGCACATCATTGCATACATCAGACTCCCGACAGCACTGGCATAAGGTACTCTGGACATCTTTTCTATCTCTTCTGGAGTCTTGGGACACATATCAAGACTTATGCTCAAACTCTTTTCAACAGGGGTATCCATCGGCTTGCTATCTTGCATGTGATAGCGCTCCAACATATTTTTGATGTAAGTCTCTTGAGATAAACCCAAAAGCCTTTTAGCGCGATCTCTAATGATCTTCACACCAAGCACGTAGCTAGCCTCACCCATGTCTTTCATTTCAAAGTTGGACGATAACCACTTTTTAGTGGTATCAATCATCTCTTTGTTGTTTCCAGCTATTAGAATGTCATCGACATATAAGGACAAAATTACAAAACCATCACTTGAACGTTTTAAATACACACAATGGTCCTCATCCATCATCGTAAATCCATTCTTTTGGATTGCTTGATGAAACTTGATGTTCCATTGCCTAGATGCTTGCTTGAGACCATATATAGATCTTTTGAGCTTGCAAACTTTGCGCTCTTGTCCTTTAGATTCAAAACCCAAAGGTTGATCCATATAGATTTCTTCATCTAGTTCTCCATTGAGAAAAGCAGTTTTTACGTCTATTTGGAATAATTCTAAGTCCATATATGCAACTATAGCTAGAACGAGGCGAACAGAAGTGATTCTCACAACAGGTGAGAATGTATCTTCATAGTCAATTCCCTCTTCTTGTGTGTAGCCTTTTGCTACTAGTCGAGCCTTATATCTTTCTATAGACCCATCCGCCTTATGTTTAATTTTGAGAATCCATTTATTTCCAATGGATTTTCGCCTTGGCGGTAGATCAACCAAATCCCAGACTTGATTAGCGTTCATTGACTCCATTTCTTCTTCCATAGCTTTACTCCATTCCTTAGCCTGAGGACCAGATAGAGCCTCTTTTACCGATTGTGGCTCTTCATCATCCTGTGGGGCAATCATGAATGCTTCCCCCTCAATCTCAAATCGACGACGTGGGATACGTTCACGGATGCTTCGACGAGGTTGAGATTGCTCATGATCTTGCTCCATAGGAGTCGGATCAAGCACCATGTCACTCCCACGTTCCACGGGAGGATTAAGAGTGTTCTCTAATCCCTCAACTGCGGTTGGGGCGCCATTATCTTGATTTTCATATAATTGAAAATCTTTATTGACCTCACCTCTCACAGGAAAGTCCTCTTCTAAGAAAATGACATCTCGGGACTCACGTTCTGTCACGCTCCTATCAGCTTTTTCACCAATGAAAACAAATCCTTTGGAGGTTTCAGAGTATCTAATAAAAATACACTTCTTCCCCCTAGGACCAAGTTTCCCATATTGATGAGAATTATTATGAATGTAAGCTGCACACCCCCAAGGATGCAAATTTCCTAAATTAGGTTTATTGCCATTCCATAATTCATATGGGGTGGATGAGACAGATTTAGAGAGAACACGATTAAGTACGTATGCAGCAGTTAATAACGCATCTCCCCAAAAGGAAATAGGTAAATTAGCTTGCGCCATCATCGACCTAACCATGTCTAATAGGGTCCTATTCCTCCTTTCTGCAACTCCATTTTGTTGCGGAGTATAAGGAATAGTTAGCTGTCGAGCTATACCCTTTTCATCACAAAAACTTTTAAATTGATCAGATAGATATTCACGACCTCGATCGGTCCTTAAAGTTTTGATCTTCATGGTTAATTGATTCTCTACCAAATTAGTATATTGTTTGAAGCAATCCAATGCGTCAGACTTATGAGAAATCAAATAAACGTGACCAAAACGTGTGAAATCATCTATAAAAGTGATGAAATAGTCGGCACCATGCCTAGCCCTCACATTCAGTGGTCCACAAATGTCTGAATGAATAAGCTGTAATGGACTAATGGCTCTTTTGGCTTTGCCAAATGGTAATCTAGTTGCTTTTCCAGCTAGGCAATGCTCACATGTGGGCAATTCTACTTTGGCGAGTGATCCCAAGAGACCTGCTCGTGCCAATCTATTTAATCGGTCTTGCCCAATGTGTCCTAATCTAGCATGCCATAAAATACTTTCAGTATTAGGAACAGCACTGGACTTATCAACAACATAGATAGATGAATAGTTATTAACTACAATGTTAGTGGTATCTAATACCATAAAACGATCCATTACATAGCCAGAACCATAATAAACGTTGTCCAGAAATACTTTTACACAACCTTTAACAAACTGAAGCTCAAAACCTAGTTCTAATAAGACAATAACAGAAACAAGATTTCGTCGAACTTCAGGAGCGTAGAGCACATCATGAAGGTAAAGTGTGCGACCACCCCGCAACTCTAGCTTGCAGGTACCGATCCCAAGCACATCAGCGGAAGCATTGTTCCCCATGTAAATACTCCTACTTCCTTTAGGAATTCGACGAAATTCCACAAAGTTTGTTCGGTCCCTTGTTATGTGGTCGGTTGCTCCTGAGTCTACAGTCCAATAAGGAACAGTCTCAGCAAGCATTAAACAACTACTAACATATAAGTTAGAGGGACAAATTTGTGCAAACAATACCTTTGGCTCAGTGCAATCACGAGCAAAGTGACCAGGTTTGCCACAATTGAAACAATTGTTGTTTCTGCCTTTCTTGCCGCCGCGTTTCCCACGCTTGCGCTTGTGTCCACTAGTACTAGCTTCATTTCCTCCTTTGCCTTTATGGAAAGTCTTTCCTTTACCCTTCCACTTCTTGCGTCCAGAGCCTTGTGCTCCTCGCGATTTGGACTCAGTCAAGAAAGCTTCATTATCAGGCTTCTCAGAGAGAAGACGATCTTCCTCAAGCTCAACATGACGAGCGACTTCATCAAATGTCTTGATGTTGTCGTTATGGGTAAGGTTAACACGCATGTGTTCCCAATTTCTTGGCAAAGAGCGAATCACAGCTTGAACTTGCTGCTCATCAGTCATTTCATGCCCAGCAGACCTCAGTTCACTGATCATGTTAGACATGACCGTTAGATGCTGCCTCATGGTTTGATCTTGGCGCTTCTTATAACCATCGAACTTGAGGGTTAACTGACGCAACCTTGTTGTTGAAGTTCCACCATACTGGAGCTTAACAGCATCCCAAACTGCTTGAGCTGAACGATACCTCTCAAAGCGCAGCATTATATCATTCTTCATGCTGCTCAACATCAAAATGCGAGCCACACGATCTTTGCGCTTATAGGCCTGATATGCTTCCACATCACGCCTATGTTGAGCAGTGTTGCCTTGTTCAGGTTCAGCCATGGGTTGTGTAATTAATTCCAACATGTCTTGCTCTTCCAGGAGATACTGAATCTTACGATGCCAGACATCGTAATTCTTTTCATTCAGTTTGTCTCCATGGTTCAAATCAGCGACAATGCTCTTTGTTGCAGCCATTTCAACTATATATAGAGACAATTACTTAAATTAGGATTTTGTACAATTCAAATTATTTAAACAATGTTTCGCCATAAATTTCCAAATTAATTAATAATAATCTAACACATGCAACAGTAACGAAAGTAATGTTACACATTCAATCAATTTCTGTTAGCATAGTCCAATTATTATTATTTAATTTAAACATGCGCAACATTTTGGTTATTAGGTAAGATTTATCTCATAAATCTACCAACCTAAAACCTCCCACTATCTTAAATATTTCCATACATGCTTATTAAATGTAACTAATTTAACAAATTACATAAAAGAAACATGCTTTTAATTAAATAAAACATCAAATATGTACATCCATAAGCAAGTACTGAAAATATGTACTGGAAATATGTACAATGTGATACTGTAATAGAAAGACTACATATCACATCCTAGGTATATAATCAGGATCACCAATCACATCATCAGTGTCCTCATCACTGTGTCCACCAAGCTCATACACCTCATACCATGGAACAAAACGAGCAGCAGGCTCTAGAGACCTTGCGCTTCGTCCTGTTCGACGTATACCCATAATGGTATACTGGCGCTCCCTCTCAAGCAGTATCTCATCAGCGAGAGTGTTGAAGTTAATGAAACTCAACCGTGGTTTCAACGCCTGACGAACAAACTCTCATTCATCCGGTAGAGCATTGAGCACAATCTCAAGTTGTTGCTCAAGAAAGAACTCATGAACATCACGATGCCACAAATTGTGAATCCAATAAAACATATAATCTATATGCTAAGCAATCGTATGCGATGCACTCTTCTTATATGCCAATAAATGAATGATTTGTGCTCGTGTAGCCACTACATACACAAATAATCAATTCAAGAATAATTAACTTATTAATTAGTTAATTATTACATGCACAAAATTTTCAAGAAATCCAAAAAATTCCAGATAAATCATAAATAATTAGAAAATTAAAAATTAATTCATCTGAAAAAATAATTTTTATTTTCTCGGGTGCCACGCGCCCCCACGCGCCAAAACCATCCAGCCAATCAGAGCCCGCGGTGTAACACACGCGCGGTCAAGAAGCTGGTCAACGCGCGCCAATTCATTTCTTTTTTTTTTTTTTTTTTAATAATGGACCGCGGGTCTGACCCGACCCGCGGTCCCGTACAGGGTCAAACCCGTGGGTCAAAATCGACCCGGGCACATGGATAGGTCAAACCCGGGTCAAAGGACCCGGTTGACCAAGGGGAAGGCGCCTGAGCGCTCCGCCTGGAGCGTGATCATCACGCGCCGCCTTCTCGGGATGTTTTCCGGCAAAAAATTTTCCGAACTTGACCAAAAAACTTCCAGATATGATTCATGATACTTCAAATAATTTTTAAACCTCTTAATATTGTGGTTGAAGTATCCACAACTTGATCTGAGAGTGAAACCGTTCAAGAACACATAATTTCCAGAAAAATAACCCAGAAATTCATCCAAGAACAATTTCGATCATGAATTTTCAAAAAATCATAACAATTCATACATTTGTCAGAAAAATGTGCAAAAATACTCGTTGGAAAGCTTGTTCAGAGAGCTTTCCAACCATACCATATACGAAACCAAAACATGAAATAACACTGCTCAAAATGCAGAAGAAAGTTTCGGTTTTTTTATTGAAAATCATGGTATATTACGTATTCTCATCCGATTTAACCATACAAAAACACGCAATCAAGCATGAAACATACTATAAACCTTGGCTCTGATACCATTGTTGAATCGATAAGAAGAAGAATCACTTACTTGTTTCTTGATCGGTACGACAAATTTGACAGGATCGTGGTAAGTTTCAATGCTTTAAAACGTAACTCCGATTACTAGAACCGAGATAGATTCCACAGTACGAACCCCCTTGATTTCTTGTTTCAGGAACTGGAGAAGTAGATTTTTGGGAGAGCGCAGTCCCTCTGTTTTCTCCTTGCCAATATACGTTTAACGTATATTGGCAGTTGAGAGCAGTTGTCTCCAAGACAACTGCCTCAACTCCCTTAAATAAATGGGCTGGGCTGAGTCGAGCCCACATGGGCGACCCAGCCCAAGTCCAACACAAACTCTCAAGAACACGACCTAACGTGCGAAACCCTCCTCAGTCTTCACCTTCCCCAACTAGCTAGACTTCTTCGCGATGGACAGCCTAACTCCTTGAATACTTTATACATATGTCCCTGTGTTTTGCTTGCTTTATTTGTTTAATCCGCAACAGTTCTTACAATAAGACATTTCTCATTCATTGTTATTTAATGTGCATGAAAATTTAGTAGAGAACAACAAGATACATGATCATCATCCTAGCTAGTTAATTAATTTAAAACAACGCCATTAATGAGGATCGCCTACCTACGTGAACTATTAAGACTATATTCCACATCAGAGATTCAGTCCCTCTCCTCGGGGAAGGTGAAGACTGGAGGAGGGTTTCGTAGGACGTGTTCTTGAGAGTTTGAACTTTGAAGACATGAAATACATACACACATATATATAGATATGTCCTTTAATATACTTTATACATATGTCCTTGTGTTTTGCTTGCTTAATTAATTTGTCTAATCCGCAAAAATTCTTACAATATGACATTTCACATTGATTCATTGTCATTTGATTGTATATATAATTTAATTAATCAAATCAAAATAATTTTAGAAACACAAGCGATATGTCTACCAATGAGGATCGCCTACCTGCTTGAACTATTGAGACTTTTTTTTTTTTTGGCAAAGAGTTATTTTATATCATAAAAGGAAGAAGAAAAGCCCTTCTCCGGGGGCTAACAACGGGGGGACATACACCAAACCCGGAACGAGAAGAAGAAAACAAAAAACGAAGAAAAACAGGTCATACAATACAAGACTACAAAAACCACCAAATAAACTAAGATTTGAATCTGACAAGAGGAACTCCCAATTGATCCATCTTGAGCATGCCTCTAGCTTTGACTGGTAGGTCTCTGAACCTGTAAATTAGCTCAGAACTCCTGTTGTTTGAGGCCCTTGTAGCCATAAGGTCAGCCACACTATTGATTTCACGATAAATATGACAAAAGGTAATTTGAGCATTTGTACGATACGCTATAATTTGCCTTTTGATGCAAATCAAACTCCAAGGACAACAATAGTTGGAAGACAAAATATTAATTACGACCAAAGAGTCAGACTCAACGATAAGATTATTATAACCAAGAGAAATAGCCAAGAGGATACCATCTTGAATAGCTTTGAGCTCAGCAAAAGTAATAGAATTGATACCATAGTAATTGGAAAAGCAACCTTTAAAGTTCCCAGCATGATCTCTAAGGACCCCCCCTCCTCCCGAGTGTCCAGGATTTCCAAGAGAACTGCCATCACAATTAATTTTCAGAACATTGAGAGGAGGAGTGGTCCAAGTGATTAAGCAAGGCTTGCGCTGCATAGGAACATACACGATAATATTAAACAAGGCATTTATGAACGGATCTTGAATTTGAACCTTGTGGACCTTTGTAAGGCTAGCAAACTGCAGTTGCGTTTGGTCAATAATACATGTTATAATGGAGTCAGAAGAAGGAAAGTTATCTTCATACCTTCCCTTGTTTCTGGCCAGCCATAAATTCCAACAGATTAGAACAGGAATCAAGGTCACTAAAGAGCCCAAAACATGATTTTTCTTCCTAAATCTCCACCATTCAGCTAGCAGTAAATGAATTCCAACAGAATTTAAATTTAAACCAAAGATTTTGCAAAAGAAAGACCAAACCTGCACAGCTGTAGGACTTTCCACAAAAACATGATGAGCACCTTCAGATTTATTAGAAGCACAACATTGGCATTTAGAAGCTAAACTAAAACCTTTTGTTTTGAGGTTATTATCCAAAGGTAGTCTATTGTGCAATAATTTCCACATAAAAATAGATATTTTAGTGGGAATTATCTGGTTCCATATTGAGTCAAACATAGGATTGTAGGAGTTGCTATTTCTAAATATGTGCCAAGCAGATTTGACAGAGAAAATTCCATTAACATTTGGAGTCCATATCAACATATCAGGACTATCAATCAAAGAGATGTTTTCTTTAGTAATAATATGAACAATAAATTCAGGAACCAAGTTTCTCAATTTATCAACATCCCAAGTGTTGTTCCTAAAGAAACTATTTAGGAGAGAAGGCCATTGAGGATTAATTGAGATAATGTTGGCTATTGGCCCACCATTCATCCAATTGTCTCTCCAGATATTAATCCTCCCATCACCTATGATAAACCTAGATTTTTCTTCCATCATGTCTCTCACATTACATAGTCTTTTCCAGGTTGGAGACCCTGAAGAAGAAGCAATAGCAGGGTGGTCTTTTTTGCAATAATTTTGGAACATGAATTTTGCCCAAATTGAGTCTAATTTTCTGAATTTCCACCATAGTTTGCCTTCAAGGGCTTTGACAGTTTCAGAAAATTTTCTAATACCTAATCCTCCTTCATTGAAAGGTCTAGTTGTTTTTTCCCAAGAAATCCAATGCAATCTTTTACCAAATTCAGAACAACCCCAAAAGAAATCAGCACACAAAGAATCCAACTGAAGCATAATTTTTTTTGGAGGGCCTAAGACAGCAAAAAGGAAAGTAGGAAAAGAGGAAAGCACATGCTTAATTAGGATTAATCTTCCCCCATTAAGACTATATTCCACATTAGAGGTTCAGTTCCTCTCACACAACCAAAAGCATTCTGGGTCTCAACACCAATGACGACTGTTCAAGAAGAATAAAATCGTGAGTACTGCATTTTCTAACATGAACATCAACTTGCATGCATTCATATACATGTCATGATAATCACTTATTACATTAAAAAAAAAAAGAGTACTGCTGCTTGAATAACTTTTACATAATGGAGCAAGCATTTGGGTTCTCATCGCTGAAAATTTGAGGGGGATAACCAGAATTAGCAAACTCCAAGGAGTACTCATTTCTCTGCACCACATACATATCACCACTCTTCTTACTTTCATCTTCAGCATCAACCTTCCCTTCTTTCTTCTCCTGATCTCCTTCTTTCTTCTTCTCCTTATCTTCTTCCTTGGCCTTTTCCTTCTTTTCTTCAGGAGGCAATATTATGGATACCTGCTTCCTTGTTTTCTTGTACACATCATCAGCCAGCTTTGCGGGGTCCACAATCCCTGTCACCACAACCTTTGCATTAGCCAAGTCCGTCTCCACCGACTCCACACCTGCATCGATCATGAATTCACAAAATAAGACAAGCCATGATTCAAGGTCCAAGCCTACTTGGCCCAACTATTCTATATATGGGCTAGCTGGGCCATAAAATGACAGTGAAATTAATTTGACTTGCCTTGGATTTTCCGAATTCGCTTTCTAAGTGCTTGAGCACATGCTTCACAATGCATCCTAGCATTCAATACCACTGTTACAGGTTTAGGAGGCTGCCAATATTACACAATACAACAGAATTGGTCAGAGAATTCTTAGTGATCTAAAAATAATTAATTATAATCAAGAAGATAGTATAATATCATTACAACTTCCAACTAAACATAAGTATTAATTATATACAACCCCAAAAAAAATGTATATGCATGTATATGGTAAGGAATTTGGACAATCAAGTTTCAGTTGGGATTGTGAAGTTAAATGTGGCAACTCCGTGTGCGGATCACAGGTTCAACTCTCACGTTCAACATTTGCAAGTTATTACAGGCCGTTTTGATATATCCAGGGTTTGGATCCTGTTAAGCTGTCCGGTGGGCACGATCACCGGGTATCCCTGTACCCAAAAAAATGGCAAGGGAATTTGGGTGGTCAGATAATTGACCCGTGACCTGCAGAGAACTCACAGTACACCAGCTTGTGGATGGCAGCTAGGCGTGTGAAGGATGTGGGGTAAATTCAGTGTCATGTTTCCTTGTAAAACGTGCCCATAAATATACATACATATATGTCTACAATATAGACATAAGATTGGCGCATTTGATTGGTTTCTTTCATGACAGCAAAAAGCAAAACAGACACTCACAAGATTCGCTCTGCATCGAGAAATTATTCAAAAAATAGTTCGGATACACATATCTCATATGATACACGAATGATGTGATTGACATTAATATGTTTTTCTTTTTATTTTTTGATTAATATCATATTCACGTGGATATTTATCCACACCTTGAATGTGTCATGTAAAAATACATCCGGATCACTGAATAATTACTCCATCCAACTAGCAAGGGGGCCGACTCAAGCTTTGTGCCTCAATTCATGGCTTTTTAATCTATAATCAACTTTACTACCTACTTAGTCAAATATAATCTGATAAATTAATGAATGATGTAAAAAATATGGATACCTCTTCCTTTTTGTCATCCTTGGGGGGTTTCTGCTCTTTGATTTCTTGTTGTTTCGTATCCTCAGAATCAGCAGGTGGTTTAGGCAAAGGTGAAATGAGCTCCACTTTCCTGCCACTCTTCTTTTGGAGCCTTTCACATACTTTTACAGGGTCTGCAGTTTTCCCTTTCACCACCACTTTGCTAGCCTTACTATCTGTGGTCACCTCCTCCACACCTGTTACTCATATACATATAATTAATTACAATAATAATAATAATAAGAATATGTATGGTAGGACTGAAAAAGGTGGAAAGTATGTACTTCTTTTGAGAATAGTTTGAAAAATAATGTTTTTAAGAGGAAAAAGAAGGGAAGACCTTGGAATCCTTTCAAGGCTCTGGCAATTTTCCTAGCACAGGCTTCACAATGCATGTCAACCTGAAGGACAATCTCTGCTGGAGACTCTTCTTCTTTCTTTTCCTTACCATCTCCTTCCTTCTTCTTCTCTTCTTTGACTTCTTCTTTCTTCTCCTCCTCCTTTTTCTCCTTTTGTTTCCACCATCACATAACAGTTCATGAAAATTTCAGTATTAATCCAACATATATATACAAATAATTCAAAAACTGACAAAATAAAACATCACAAGGCCATAATTATACTTCACCCATGTCTCCCTATAGCTGATAAGTCTTCAACTAATCTGTACTTAACTAGTAACGCAAGCAACCCCCCTCTCTCTCTCTCTCTCTGTGAGTCTCAATTTCAATGTGGGGGTGATGATGAGATGCAAAATTACTAACATATGCAAGGTGGTCAAGACGTGTACGTGTGCTGACTCAGCCTTTCCATAAACTGCCCCTAGATATCTTCCAATGTAAGTGACTACGTGGGCGGTATACACTAGTATATATCCATAATACGCATACGACAAAATGGACATTACAGCCCTCTTTTCCATGCAAAACTTGAATCACGGCCCCGCCACCATATACCACGCACTGCCACTGTCATGTACTAGTGAGGTCATCATTGTTTTTCTTTTCATCGTTTGTGATTAATTCAAAGAGATCACTAGAAGATAAGATAGGGTAAATGAACATGCAGGGGTCGGTGACAAGTTCAAAAAGAACTTGATAAGGTTCTCTTTTGAGTTTTGTATCATTAGCAGAAAAAGAGTTTCTTTTTGGCGTCATCGAAATAATGAAGAGTTGTCTGATTATTTATTCCCATTTAATATGTACATTTCGGATTGGGTTGAACATACCAATATTAATTTTCAATAATTTTTACTAATTCTTTGTACTAATGATATGAGCTTTCTTCTAAACATCGACATATAAAATCATATATAAAAGCTTTATGAGTTCTTACATATTTATGTATCCATCATATGTAAGACTAGGATTTGTAGCCAATCAAAACATGTGAAGCCCACGAAACCTTCTATCTTTGTCATCTACCAAAATATCTGAATGGGGAAAACATAATGTGAACTCAATTTCCCGAAAACAAAAAAGAAGATTGATGGGTTAATTTACACCACATATTCTCCGTGCGAAAATGATAAAGATTATAGTGATTTTCATTTTAAAATATCTTAATAATAATGTGTGTCATTAATTTATTGAATATGATTTTCAAAGAATCTTTTATTATGATATCACCACAGTCAATTAATGAATATCATATACTATTAAGATGTTTTCGAAATAAAAATCACTAGCATTATTGTTCTCCGTGTCATCCCAAATAACGTAAAAAAACCCTCTTTACAAAACACTTCTCCCGCCAGAATCCGCTCTGTTTCTTTTTTATGAACTCGTTACAAATTGCAAAGAAGCTCTGGACACTCACGGAGGAAGCGTCAAAATCCCCTCTTTTTCTTCTCTTCTTCTGGAGGAGAAGAAGAGACTGAGCCCAAAAAACCCTTTGCTACTCCACCGCAACTGAAAAAATACAGCTTCTACCCACACCAGCGCTTCAGATTCTGAAACTGAATTTGACTCGGAACTCAATCACTCCAACGTCATGCACATCGCTTCTAAACCTATGGAGGACAATAACATCGCAACGAAGAAGCCCCAATCCGTAGCTTCTACTGCTTCGAAATCTACAACTGCATCGAAGCGGGTCTGCGAAATAGATCGGGAATCGAAGGACTCCAAGCGGGCCATGAAGAAGGACCATGATGTTCTGAATGGCCCCTCGACAAATAAGTCTAGTGACGATACGAAGAAGTTCCAGCGGCTTCGAAGTGAGGACAATGAATTAGTCCTTTTGGAAGGCATAGTCGACTTTACTGAGAAGAACGGAATAAGCCCAAACGCCGATGTGGATTGCTTCCTCGAATTTATCAAGAAATCGCTGGGCTTTGATGCAACGAGAGTCAAACTGGTGAAGAAGATGAGGGAGTTCTAGGGTTTAGGGTGACTTTGATATTTTTCTAAAAAAAATAATGAAAAAAGAAGGTAGGAAAATACTGATAAAATTTAATTGAAATTTTCAAATAAAGAGATAACAAAACAAAATCTGTGATGTGAAACTAGCCCATCTTATAAAATTGTGATCGATATTTTGATACTCTTGACTCGTCATTATAAGAGCAAGTGCAATGGTAACAAATTTTGGAGCTGGAAATTTTGGAGTGTATAGAGAGAGTAATTTGAAAAAATTGTATTATAATATGTGTAGAATGATAGAAAAAAGTAAAAAATGGTATAAAAGTATGAGAAAAATGATATTGATGCTTGAAATTTGAAGTGTTTGTAAATGAAAAGTGAAAAAAAATTGTATTAAAATATGTGTTTTGTTAATATGATTATATTGAAAATCTTATTTTACTGTAATAAAAGTGAGACCACACCGAAAATTTTGGAATGCTATAACATTGGAGATGCTCTAAGGGCATGGAGGCCCCCCCCCCCTTAAAATCCCCAACCCCCCAAGCGATCTCAAGCACATAAATTCCAATATTTGTGTAATTCTTATGAACTCTTGCCGACCCGTAGAGGAATTCGAGCCACTCACCTGAAATGAAAGTGAGTGGATGATGATGATCATAGAAAAGAAAGATGGGCAGGCAGGCAACAAAAAGAGAAAAAGGTGATTGGACTTTAATGTCTTTACGTTAACAAGTTGAAGTAGACTCATATCAAAGAATCTCAAAAATTCAAAATGGTTTTTGCAATTTAGTCAAAAAAAATATATATATATATAATTCCTAACACAAATATATTACACGTGCCATCTATATATATATAAATGTCATTTATCTCTACGTATAAAAAAAAGGTATATTCCATATGTATTCGTGAAGGTACGACTTTTATGGGTAGTTTGTACAATTTAGATATGAGTTATATATGTGATATTTTTTGTTTCAAATAAAAATCAAATGTTACCCAAAAAGTTGATGAAACAAAAAATATAGAATACAAAACATTTCATCCATTTTTCGGGTAGCATTTAATTTTTGTTTGAAACAAAAAATATATCATTAGATTTATAAAACCGATGAAACATAAACATAATTTTTTCAAGTTTTTTTAAAAATATCTTGTATCCCAAAAGCTTAGGTCATTATTTTAAATCCTTATAAGAGAATTCCTCATATATGTATATATGTGTGTGTATATATGGACTAACAAAATTTATCATGAAAATATTTGTGTTGTAGGTTTCTGAGAGAGAGGAGATGCCGAAATTAAATACAATGGAGCTGCATGCAGTTTTAATGGATAAAAAGGGCTCTTCTGAAATCTCATCTTGTTAGAATCTCGAGAGCAGAAGCCACGACAAATCCATAAGACAAACTATTATATATGCCAATGGTGGTCCAATTAATCTACTAATACACACCCCCTAGCTCTAAGTGAATGTTGTTTCCCCGTACAATAATGAGGGAACTTGTGTATGGAGGTGTAAAGTGGATCGGGACAGCCCCAAGACGGCCTCTAGAGTGTTGTGGGCTGGACTGAGCCACTTGTAAAGTTTCACGGGCTGGCCCAAAAATCCTATGGGCCGGACCTGAGATTATGAATATCAAAGCTTCACTGACCCTAAGCCTGTTGGACTGGAATTCTCAAAGCTTGTTTCCATTGGTTTATAAACCTCCATTAGAAGTACATAGCCCAATAATGATTTTAAACCAACTCTCTGACTAAAGCCCATTTATAAGCCCATAAAGTTTTGAAATTGCTTTCCTTTTTTTTGGCCTTATGCTATGGGCTTTCTTGTGAATCAATAATCCAAAACCGTGGTCCTCACGTGGAATTTAAAGTTGTGGGTGCAAGAATGTGTGATTTTTAACTTTTCCATTGAATTCGAGATAACATATTTAACTGTCTAATTATGGTAACAAATCAAATTGCATTAATAAAAATACTGTATGTAAGTATATTTACTTAAAATACACAAATAATTTGACTCAAACCGAACATTTCATAACGGATAAAAGGGCCAACTTTTCCCAAATAGCCTACCTCTGCTCATCTTTTCAATAAAAAAAAAGCTTTTAGGATTACATACCCATTGGGTGACGGCCCACCAGTCATCACTATTTAAATAATCTCAAAATTAAAAACAATAATCAAGAAGCTTACAAGTTATTAATAAGACATGGGCGTACCGAGGTGGGGCGGGATGGACGGCCTCGAAGGCCTCATATTTTTTAAAAAAATTAGTAGTATTATAATAGTCTCAAATATATTTAAATCACATTTAAAAAAGGAAATTAATTCAATAATATTCATCCAATTACAACTTAAAAATAAACTCATTTAAATCATTTTTAATTATTTTTTAATGAAAGCTCCATTTTTTTAGAGTTTCCTAAGACCTCTCAAGACTCGTATATGCAAGCTAGATAGGGTTCTTAAAAACTTAAGGAGTCTCCCCATCAAATTCACATTTACAATATGATGCCCTAACTAACTTAAAATGTCAATTTTAACTAGAAACCATTAGGTCAATACAACGTTAGCCATACACAGATATACAAACATTATCTATAATAAATTAAAAAAAAAATCCTCCTTTCTTCTTTTTTTTATATATGATCTGGGTTTTATCAATAAAATAATAAATTAAAAATGGTGGGGCCACATTTACCACATGGGGTGTGGGTGGGGTGGTGGTGGGGAACAGGGATATGATGCCCTAAAATGTCAATTTTATTTAGAAACCATCTGATCAATTCTCAGTACAACGACTGCCATGGACTAATGTATATTTTGGAAGTTGGGTTTAATGAAGAAAGGGTATTTTTAGTCAAAAATAATAATAACATTTCAACATTTTCATGTCACAATCTAGTCATATAGAAAGGGTGTGTCATCAATGCCATATAGACTTGAGTTATTTAGCATTACTGACGAAAAAATGCCGTCATGCTCTCTTTGTTTTTTAGGTATAAAATAGTTTTAAATAATATCAAAAATAATCATCACTTTCATACCTGACTGCTGCAGTCACTCACTCTCTTTCCAGCCTAGTTAGCACTCGGCAGCCATGGTTGAGCCAAATGTCTGTGCTTCCTATCTATCTATTCAATTATAGTTCTTATTGCTCGAGATGCTATAATTACATTGCCTTTTTCTTTTTTCTTGTTTACAAGTTACAACAATGGTGATAACGGTGGTGGATCTTCAATGTCATAAGTGCTACAAGAAAATCAGAAAAGTTCTCTGCAAATTCCCTGGCGAGTCTCTAACGCTATGTTTGGTTCGCGGCAGGAATGAGAACAGGAACAAAAACGGGAATGGAACAGGAATGAGAACGATAATAGGAACGGGAATTTGTTAGAATTCATGTGTTTAGTTGGTAAGAGAATTGTAGCAGAAATTATGTATTCCAACGACGTTTGGTATACAAAATTTATTGAGGAATAAGATTGAGAATTGTTGTTAAAATACTATATTGTCTCTCATGTACATTGATCTAATCGTCAATATTTATTCATGAGGGCAAAAATGTAATTTCATCACTTTTGACAATTCTCATTCCTTGAGGAATTGTAGATTCCTTAGGCAGATTAAGGAAAGAAAAATTCCTGAATGACAAGGAATTTCAAATTTCATTCCAGACTTTAACAAGGTACTAAACAAAAGAATTTCATGGATAATGAAAATTTACCATTTCTTTCCTGCTGGAATTGTGCTACCAAACATAGCATAAATTCTAATTAAAAGAAAACTTTAATTAATTTTCTGCATCGAAAAGAGATTATTTTTTTCCCAATGGCAGTATTGCCAATCCGTATCTTAGAATGCAAGTAGATTTTTTATTAATATAAAAAAGAAAGGGATGCTATTTTTTTTTAAAATAGCAGTATTACCAATCCGTATCTTAGAATGCAGTTTACTTGGCTAACTAGTTAAAATAATTAATTCAAGGAACCACCCAGAGTGGTTAAGTTGGGTGGGATGAATCCTTCAAGTTGGAGACATAAATTCAACTTTTCACATCATTACCATGTGAGACAAACAACATAATACATCCTTCAAATATCTCTGATCCGAGGGAAAATATAAAAATATATTTGTTGAAATTGAAACAAAAAGACAGATAAATTCATATGTTTTCTTTGATGGACCAATATTGTTTATCTTGGGTCAATCAATCATGAATCAACCAAGTTAGAAATTATTTGAACTTTTAAACCTCATATCCATTCAAGAAAACAAAGAAGAATGAGAATATTTTCCAAAATTTTAAAAGGGTCTAAATTAAAAATTCATAATGTCTTTTCATAGTTTACATATTCTTAGGTCTAATTAAAAAAAATGAGGAGCCAACTCACTTGTTAGAGGCTTCGCTCCTAATAATGCGTGTCCTTAAGGCACCCCACAAATATTAATCACAATATGTCATGTGTGATGAATCCTCTCACTTAATCCTTACGGTTTCGTGATGGGATCTCGCTTCTCTTTTTGAATTACTCTCTCAGTCTCATTTTAATTATCCCCTTCAATTTTACACATAGTTTAAGAAATTGTATAACTCTCCTTTAATTTAAAATTTATACCCTCATTGAAATAATTGAAAATTAATTAATGTGCATAATTATTTAACTTTTTAATTTAAGAATAAATAATGACAAGATGAAAAAAAATGATAAAATTAATTTTAATAATAAAAATGAACATATATTTCAAGACATCCTAAAAAAAAATAACGGACAAACAAAATGTGACGGGGAGAGTATTACTAATGGTCCAGTTCCACACAAAATATATATATGAAGCCCTACCTAATTTGGCCACTCGCTATAATTTAATAGGTCAATACAACTTTAGCCATATACTGATATAAATGATCTACAATAAATTGATAATGGTGGCGCCACATTTATGGTTGCCATGTGGGTGCGGGACCCATTGTTTGCTCTTTAATAAAACTCTTTGTACTATGCACGCACACTGCTTTTTTAGGAAAAAAAAATGCATCCCACGTTTCGATAAACATTTCGTGCATCATTTTTTTATTTTTTTTGAAAGAGCTCCTTGACCTGATATATTGCAAACTTCCAGCAGATGAAGATTACAAACAAGTGCTCGAAGCACCAGAGCCACCTATGACAGTGGAATATTACAGAACATAACAATAAAAATATCTAAAAGAGTAAGTGACTTAACCAAACTAGAGACTTAGTATAGAAAATGGTCCATCAACTTGAATTAGATAAACTTGACCGAGTAATCCAAGAGAGTCGCTCCTTCTCGATTTGTACTGTTACAATAGTTGGGACCTTTTCAACCCAAACCTGAAAAATAGGGGATTGTACAGTCAACCTTGATAAGCGATGAGCCACTTCGTTTTTGTGACGAGGCACATGAACAATAGACTAATCCAGGAATTGGGAGATAACTCTACGAGATTCAAGGACCGATGCTCGCCATCTTGGATCGCTTTAGCGACTGGGATGAATCGCCTTCTAAAATCACCCTCCAATGCTATTTCGTGCATCATTTAGGCTATTTGTAATGCTACATGCTACTCAAGATGTTAATCATATCTAAACGGAAATTTCCAAAAACATTTACAATAGCATTTTGACAACTTTTGAAATGCTGTTTTGAAGGCATTTTGGAGGAAAAAGTGTCATTTTGACAGGAAATGTGTATAATAGTATCTTTGTTATTTCTATTTAATCTCGATAATATCCTCAGTTTTTAAATATCTTATTAAATATAAATATATATTATTAAATATAAATGAATATATTATTAAAAATGTCAATAGTATGATAAAAAATATCAAAATGTTAAAGTCGCTACACAATGTGAACTGGTCACAATAACTAGTTGTTGATTTGAATTTACTGAGGATAATTAAGCTAGCGGCGCCCGACAGCAGCAAAGATATAACTTGATAAAATCACATATAAACATAATAATATGTACTCCAAATATCTATGATTTGAGGAAAACATAAAAATATATTTATTGAAATTGAAACCAAATAGAAGAAAAATTCGCATGTTCTCTTTAAGGGATCAATATTGTTCATATTTGGTTAATCAATCTTGACATGAATAAATCATGAGTCAACCACGTTAGAATTTATTTGAAGGCTCATATCCATTCAAGAAAACAAAAAAGGGCTAAAAGAGCTTTTTTTTTTTTTACTAGAGTCTAAATTAATTTGCAGACCATTTTTAATAACATATAACATCAAATATTATCCAAAATGTTAATCCAAACGGGTCATAGTCTAATTTTACAAAAAAAATTGAAGAGCCAACTCACTTGTTTAGAGGCTTCGCAATCCTTAGCGGAAGGTGTGAGATGGATCAATCAGATTAGGGCAATTGCAATGAGAGATTTTTAAGTGTGAAGAGATAATATATATGAATGTGTGTTTTTGATGACGTGTCTACATTGAAATATGTGTTTTGATGATGTAAATGTGTATGTTGTTTGTCTTTTTGTAAAAAAAGTGAGATTTAATATTGATGTTTGTGTAATTTTGTTGAGAAATAAATGATCGAATAGAAGAGTAGATGTTTTGATGATGAGAATGAAAATAAGAAAAAGTGTATAAAAATTTAATATTTTGATGACGTCACTGCATTAAAATATTTATTTTAATAATATAAATAAGTATGTGATTTGAATTTTTATATAATAAAAATAAAATTAAAAATTAATTTTAATAGGAAAAGAGATTTGTCCTTATTGCAATTGCACTTACAACATCATCCATATAGCGAGAATCTTACGTTGCTCTCTCACATCATGGTGATGGCATGCAATTCAATCCCCATGACACGTGTCATTATCACGTTGGTATCTTGGGCCTTTTTAAAGACCCTTATTTGCGACAGAAATACCCAACTCAAGCATTATTAATTCTTCAGCTTCATTTTTATGACTCTATTTCAGCTCTTCTTCTCTCTAGTCTATAATCCTCACTTTCATAACTGACTGCTACAGTCAATCCCTCTCCTTGAAACCTAGTTAGTACTCGGCAGCCATGGTTGAGTCAAATGTCTGTGCTTTCGATCTACCTATCTAGCTATTCATCATTCATGAATTCTACTTCTTATTTCTTGATCGAGAAGTTATAATTATATTGCCTTTTTCTTTTTTCTTGTTCTCAGGTTACAAAAATGGTGATAACGGTGAAGGAATGCCATAAGTGCTACAAGAAAATCAAGAAAGTGCTCTGCAAACTCCCTGGCGAGTCTCTAAATTCTAAATAAAAGAAAACTTTAATTAATTTTCTGCATTGAAAATGACTGAGTTATATATAATTATATATGTCTGTGGATTGATTTTTGCGAACAACAGAAATTCGAGACCAGGTATACGATGAGAAGAAGAACGCGGTGACAATCAAGGTGGTATGTTGTTGTCCTGAGAAGATCAACCAGAAGATATGCTGCAAAGGAGGTGAATCTGTCACAGGCATTGAAATTATAGTGCCGCCGCCGCCGCCGCCGCCTCCGAAGCCAGATCCAGATACCAAAAACAAGAAGCCAGAGCCAGATACCAAAAACAAAAAGCCAGAGCCAGCTCCGTGTTGTTACACACCAGTACTAGTACCGGTAGTGCCATTCCCAAATGGTTTTTGTTGTACGGAGTGTTCCGAAGGACGACGCGGTGGGCCGTGCTACCGCGGATATGGATATCCACCTCTGCTATATGAAGGGTATTGTGGAAAACCAGTTTACTACGTCTATGAAGAAAACGCCTCTGCCTGCTCTATCATGTAAAGACAATCAATAATACAGCAAATATTAGTGAGGGTTAAGTATATTGTTAAGTTTGATTAACGGATAATACGGGGAGAATAAATTGTCGGGTTGGGACCGAAACCTAGGACACATGACTGTCTGTCTATTCTGCTTTAATTTAAAGTGTTGGAGGATTGGCTTGATCAGAACAAATGAAATTGTAGTATTTTAAGTGAGAATGAATAATATATTGAAATGTGTATTTTTATTGATGTATATTAATTGAGATATATGTTTTGTTGATATTGTTGTTGAAAGAGAGACTGGCAGCTGATGGAGCCAAGCCAATATCTCCTTTCATATTTAGCTCCATCTCGTTGACCTACTGCACCAGCCAAGCATCACCACAAATCACTCTGTCATTATAACTGATTCATGTTAAATGATTCATTTCCATACCTAGCATGTAATTATGTGTGATAGCTTAATTACATGAGCATATATCGTGTAACTTAACTCTAGGAGATACACAGTGTATTCATATAAGGATGTACGGTGTGATATCACTTTCTCAAGGAAATACAATTTCTACCGTTATATTGAGAGATGTGTTTTGGTGATGTGGATGAGTATGCGGCTTGACTTCTTATAAAAGATTTGAGACCTAGTATTAATTTTTATATAGTTTTATTGAAGAATGGATGAGAGAATGCAAGAGTTCATGTTTGGATAATAGTTTTATATTAAAAAATATTTTTATTGATGTGACTATATTGAAAGATGTCTATTTGATTATATTCATAAATATATTTTTTATGCAATAAAAATGGGACTCAACTGATATAATGAATGCTTGTATTGTTGCATTTGCTCTATTCATCTCCCCCGTCGCCCTTCATTTGACTTGACTGGTTGACTTGCACTAACTTTATGAAGTTATAATTTTTTTTACCAAGATTATGATATTACATAGTCACGATCCGATTAGATTACAATAATGCAAAATAAACGTATTTTAGATATAGTCTGTTTGATGATAGAAAGAGATGATAATAAGAAAAAAGCGACAACGTTTTTTAATAATTTATTTTTCATTAATTAGGTTAAATAGAAGAAGATTCGCGAATAATATAAAGGAGTCGTTTTTAGTCTAATTAATAAAATATGGTTGAAGTGCTTAATTACAATTTTTTAATTATTTAATAAAAGGTCTCCAGTTGTTAATCATTACTCTTTCATCGTGTTTGTCGTTTTCATCTTTTTATTGTTGTTAGGGATCGTACGTACAAAAATAAAAATAAAAATAAAAAATAAAAAATTATTAGAGCTTTCATGTGATGTGTTGGACAATTTGCAGAATGAGAGTTTGGCTGTTCCCCATTTCATCGTGTATGCTGGATTTGTGAATTCTATTTTGTTGGTATTCCTAGGAGTTCATCGAAATTAATTCAAATTTGTTTTCCTTTTTGATTTTTTTTTCTCCCAGTCCTTAAAATTACTTCTCATCATTTGTTGGGTTTGCCTTTTTTCCATCAAGCTTCTTGAGGTATTTTTTATTTTTTAGTTCTTTATTTTTAAGATTTTAGCTATGTTCTTTTTGTTAGATATATGTTTTGTATAGTCAATCTATACGGTTGTATTTGGAACATATATTATAATTGTATTATATTGGTTATTTATATAAATGGCAGTTTAATAATATATTTGATATTTCTATTTATATAGTTGTATTAAATATGTCCGTAGATATTTATTAGAGACATCATTCTCAAGAGTTGAGAATATTAGTGACGAGTGATCTCTAGTATACATATCTTAAATAAAGTTTCTGATTGTAGAATTATTAATTGGACAATAATAATTCGAAAGATCATCATACTGTTTGTTTCCTATAATGATAAGGTTGCGAGTCTAATGCAATCTAATATGAGATATTAAAACAAACAATATGGAAGATTTATTGTTGAATAAATACTTCGAACATGACTTGTTAAATAATGAATCACGTAGAGATTTATTTCCTTGTCAATGATTTATTATTTATTTACGATTGTGTAAATAATCCTTACACCAGAGATGACACAGTAGTCTTGTATATGAGTGACTAAATTTTGTCAATGTTGAAAATATTTATTTATTAAATAAATATTGACATTCGATGGATTCAGTTAATTATGTAAAGAGACTTGTGTGCAGTAAACAAGGGATCCATCACCTAAAAATAAACGAGGAGAATATCCTATGTGATCCAGATATTTATTGACACAGGAAATCATTGGCCGAGGTTACATGATTAATAAAAGGTGTTTTCATTAATTATTTCATTGTCAATAAAATATTGGATCTAACATATGATTGAGTTAGTGGATTTGACGGATATTCATGATACTCACTCAATTGAGATATTATACAGTGGAAGGATTTAATTACATGATAATTGCAATTAAAAGTTCATATGAAAATATTCATCACTGATTGGGTGGTCACAAAATGCTGCTAGACGTCACTTGTTAATCACGAAAATTTGTTTCAGCTAAGGTTATTAAGAAAACTGTGTGGATTCGATAATTTTCATGAGATGAAAATAATCGAATTATTAATTAAATGAGGTTTATTGTAAACCGAGTTGGATCTGATTGATTAATTGATAATGCTAGCAAATGATAAATTAATCAATAAATAAATCATATTTGATTAATATATATAACTATATTAATTAATGTGGTTTAAGGTGGTTGTCGATACATGTATGTGCCGACAACACCTTCTAGCATTATAAGTTGTAATTGTAAGAGATACAACTTATTGAATAATTTGATTGATTGAATTGAGTTCTAGATCCAAACAATACATTTCTCGAAAAGGAATACTTTCCATTTTTTGCGTGTGACACCAAAATTCTTGTAATATCTTGGTGTGATTTGGTGGACGGACTGGAGGCTTCGTACGATCGGAGTTCTATCGACGGTATTGTTTGATTAAGCACGATACAAGGGGATTCTATACGATCGGAGGAATACCGAGCAAATTGTTTGTACAAGCACGTTAGAAGAGGTAAAATTTTATAGTTTCCGCCGCGTATTTTAGTATTCCGTTGGCCAACAGTTTTTCCATGATCTATCTATGTTTTGGATTCATATAGATCAATAACAAGAAACGCTATTCTGTAGAATTACAAGTGATCATCTCGGATCCGATAACTATCGATTATGCCTTCCAGCAGGTATTCAATACTGACACAATCTCTATCTCCATAGTTCAATTTATTTCCAGCTGGGATTTGATTTTTTTGAAAATAATTTGATTACATATGTATTTCTGGTCACTAAGAGTTATGGCATGATAATTGGCAAAGGTAAATCACAGACAAAACATTCCTAAAAGACACTGGGACATGGAAATGATTGTGTTCATATGAACTTTTCACCTAGTTGTGAAGTTAATTGTTCCACCATACAGCAGCTTTTGAAGCCAACAAAAAATATAAATTTTAAGTAAATAAGAAAAAAATATGACCTAATGAAAACTGGTGTCACAATAGATGACTCATCCGTAATTTTCCCTCCCAATTACGTCCACGAACCTCTTTTATTCAATTTGTGATTTTAAGTTTTCCATCAAGTTCGAGAGAACATATTTAACAGTCTAATTATGGTAACAAATCAATTGCATTAATGAATATATTTTATCTATATTTACTTAAAATACAACAATAATTTTACTCAAACCGAACAATTTATAGCGGATCAAGGGATCATCTTTTTCCACACATAAAAAAAGGCATGCTTTTAGTATTAGATACCCATCTTGGTCGCGGCTCACCAGCCATCACTATATAAATGATACCAAAATTTAAAACAATAATCAAACAGTTTAAAAATTATTAATATGCTACATGGACAACCTTGGATGGGGACTGCCCAGCCCCAAATCTCCAGAGCTCCATAATTTTTTTAAAATTATTAATATTATAAAAATTCCAAACACATTTAAGTCGTATTTAGAAGGGAAAAAAGCTCAATAATACTCACTCTATTATAACTTAAAATTTAAAAATTAAATCAATTAATAATTTTTGATTTTCTTTTAATTAGGGATCTATTTTTTTAAAATCGTCTCGAACCTCTCGAGACTTAGAAACATCACTATTAAGCTAGTTTAGGTTTCTTGAAACTTAAAAGAGCCTCCCCATCACATTCACACAAAATATAGATATGAGACCCTAACTAACTTGGCCATTCGCTAAAATGTAAATGTAAACATAGGTCAATACAACTTTAGCCATATATGTACTTTTTTTTTGAATAGCCATATATATATATATATATATATATACTGATATGCATTATCTATAATAAATTAATAATGGTGGGTCCACATTTAGGGTTACATGAAGGAGTGCGGGACCCATTATTTGCTCTTAATAAAACTCTATATGTACTAAGTAGGTACGCTGCTATTTAAGAAAATTATTCCTTTAACACTTCATGTATCATTTAGACTATTTAAAATGCTACATGCTATTTAAGATATTAATCATATCTAAACAAAAATTTCAAAAAGCATTTACAATAACAATTTAAAATGGCGATTTTTGAAGCACTTTGGAAGAAAAAGTAGCATTTTGACAGGACATGTGCATAATCTATATTTATTTAATCTCAAGAATGCCCTCAGTTTTTAAATATAAATAAATAAATATATTATTATAAATGTTAATGGTATTATAAAAATGTTAAAGTCATTACTAATATGAAGGGTCACAATAACTAATCGTTATTCGAATTTACTGGAGATGATTAAGCTACCGACGCTCGAAGGCAGCTAAGATATAATTGGATAGAATCAAATATATATAAAAAATAATATATACCCCAAATATCTATGATTCGAGGGAAAACATAAAAAATATATTTATTGAAATTAAAACGAAATATCAGAGAAATTCATATGTTTTCTTTAATGGATAATATTGTAAATCTTGGGTCCATTAATCTTGACATGTATCAACCAAGTTAGAATTTATTTGGACTTTTAAGAGAGCATTTTTTGAAAATTCAGATTTTTTTTTTTATAATTTACGTATACTTGGGTCCAATTAAAAATAAAAAATATTGTTGCGCCAACTTTCACTTGTTTGGCAGAAAGGTGAGATGGATCAATCAGATTTTTAACATCATCCATATAGCGACAATCTTACGTTGCTACCGTCTTGGTGATGGCGTGGAATTCAATCCCCAGTGACACCTGTCATCATCATGTTGGTATCATTGGTCTATTTAAAGACACCCATTTGCCACAGAAAGACCCAACTCAAGCATTATTAAAATTCTTCAGCTTCATTTTTACGAGATTCTTTTTCAGTTTTTCTTCTCTCTAGTCTGTATGATCATCACTTTCATACCAGACTTCTACAGTCCTCACTCTCCTTCCAGCCTAGTTAGTACTCGGCAGCCATGGTTGAGCCAAAAGTCTGTGTTTCCTATCTATCTTGCTATTCATCATTCATGAATTCTACTTCTTATTTGTCGATCGAGATGTTATAATTCTATTGCCTTTTTCTTTTTTCCTTGTTTACAGGTTACAACAATGGTGATAAAGGTGGATCTTCAATGCCGTAGGTGCTACAAGAAAATCAAGAAAGTGCTCTGCAAATTCCCTCGTGAGTCTTTAAATTCTAATTAATAGAAAACTTAAATTAATTTTCTGCATTGAAAATGACTTGGGTTATATATATGTCCGTGGATTGTTGTGAATTGATTTTTGCGAACAACAGAAATTCGAGATCAGGTATACGATGAGAAGAACAACACGGTGACAATCAAGGTGGTATGTTGTTCTCCTGAGAAGATCAAGCAGAAGATATGCTGCAAAGGAGGTGAATGTGTCAAAGGCATTGAAATTATAGTGCCCAAACCGCCGCCGCCGCCAGAGATTCCTAAGCCGCCCAAAAAGCCAGATCCTCCGCCGGTGAAAGAAACTCCCAAAAAGCCAGAGCCAGCTCCGTGTTGCAAACCAGTACTAGTACCGGTAGCGGCATTCCCAATTGGGGTTTGTTGTACGGAGTGTTCCAAAGGACGATGCCGTGGGCCGTGCTACCACGGATGTGGATTTCCACGGCCGCCGCTTTCAGAGAAGCCCAAAGAGACGCCCAAAAAGACAGAGCCAGCTCCGTGTTACCCAATTGGGGTTTGTTGTACAGATTGTTACGAAGGACGAACTGGTGGGCCGTGCTACCACGGATGTGAACTTCCGCCGCCGCCGCCGCCTTCAGAGAAGCCGAAAGAGACGCCAAAAAAGACAGAGCCAGCTCCGTGTTACCCAATTGGGGTTTGTTGTACGGAGTGTTCCGAAGGACGAGGCGGTGGGCCGTGCTACCGCGGATGTGGATATCCACCGCCGCGGTTTTATGAAGGGTATTGTGGAAGACCAGTTTGTGACAGTTGGGCCGATGGATATAGAGGTGGTTATTACGTCTGTGAAGAAAACGCCTCTGCCTGCTCAATCATGTGAAGACAATCAATAATACAGCAAATATTAGTGGGGTTAAGTATATTGTTAAGATTGATTAACTGATAATACGAGGAGAATAAATTGTCTGGTTTTGACCGAAACCTAGTACACAAGACTGTCGGTCTATTATGCTTGAATTTGAAGTGTTGGAAGTTTGGCTTGATTATTCACATCCCAGTCTCCCTTTATTTGGCTTTACTCGTTGACTTAGACTTACTTTATGAAGTTTAGTTTTTTTTACCAAGAATACGATATTAGTTCACCTCCAATGGTGTATTTTGAGGGAGCATGAGATATGTATGAAAATGCGTATTTTTATTGATATAATTATATTAAAAGATGTATTTTGTTGATGTGCATAGATATGTGCCTCGACTTTTAATAAATGATGTGGGATGTAGTATTGGTTTTAGTGTAGTTTTGTCGGAGAATTGATGATATAATGAAAGAGTATATGTTTTGTTAATGGTTTTGTATTGAGATACTATATGTTTTGTTGATGTGGTTGTATTGTAATGTGTGTTTTGCCGATTTTAATGTATTGAGTGATGTATTGTGCTGATGTGACTGTATTGAGAGATGTTTTTGTGTAATAGATTTGAGATCCATTTTGTGATTTTGTTGGGCCACAAAATTGGCATTGTTTCAAGTTACATATTACGATCAGATTAGATTACAATAACGCAAAATAAACGTATTTCAGATATATGGTCTGCTTGATGATAGAAAGATACGAAAATAAGAAAAAAGCGACAAAGTTGTTTAATATCTTATTTTTCTTTAATTAAGTTAAAAAGAAGAAGATTCGCGTATAATATAAAGGAGACGTTTTTAGTCTAATTCATAAAATATGGTTTAAGTGCTTAATTACAAGTTATGACAATACTTTTTTAATTAATTAATAAAAGCTCTTCATTTGGTTGGGGCGAGACCAAACGACCTGTCTATCGGTCCGTATTTTCGGAATGTCAGTAGAATATTAGACGTAGGTTATATGACCCAATAGCAAGGCATAAAAAGTTGTTCATAAGTGACAAATTTCATGAACAACGTTTTGACGTGTGTCCAACTTATCACCTACTTGCTTTTGAATAGCCTCAATCCACATTGACTTGAGTCATACACCCTACACCCTGAGGGCAAAGATCTTCATTTGTTAGTCATTTCTTTTGCTTTTGAATAGCCTCAATCCACATTGACTTGTCGTCGAGTCATACACCCTGAGGGCAAAGGTCTTCATTTGTTAGTCATTTCTTTTTGATAGACAACTTAAGCTTTCATGTGCAAAAGGTTGAGTGGACTATGTGATGTGTTGGACAATCTATTATTAAAATTAAAATTATTTTGCCCAATTAAATCGGGTTTTATCCTAACGAGTCCCCGTTCTTCTAGCTACTAGTGGGACTGGATTTCCTTCTCAGCATTTATCAACCATCCAATCAATGACATCTACTGCCCTTTCCACCATCAGATTTGTCTTTACCCAAGTTACGATCTCCTCCCTCTGCCCTATTTTTATGCCTTCTCGTCGTGCCCACACGAATGGAGCGCGTGTCTATCTGCCCACCTTTACCATCACTCTCGGCCATGCCTCTCATTCACAATTTAGCAACGTCTGCTTCGATTCACCGGCTTCTCACTTTGTGTTTCTGCAGCCAAACGTGCATTTGTGATTGTGGAGGAATGTTGGTTTCTTTGCTCTAGAGTAAATCTCAACTGTGTTTTTTGTCCTTTTTCTCAGAAAGCTACTGCAGAACAAGAGTTTGGTTGTTCCCGATTTCCTCAGGTATGCTGCATTTGTGAATTCTATTTTGTTAGTTTGAGACAGTGGATCGTCGGTATTCCTTGGAGTTCATCGAAAATTAATTCAAATTTGTTTTCCATTTTTGAATTTTTTTGCTCCCACTCCCTAATATTACTTCTGATTCGTTTGCTGGGTTTGCCTTTCTCCATCAAGCTTCTTGAGGTAATTTTGATTTTTGAGTTCTTTATTTTTTGCTACGTTGTTTTTTCATGCTCTATTTATGTTTTGAATTCATATGTAATCAATGTTAAGAGTTAATAAGGTCTCTCTTTTATCTGCATAATAGTATACTTATATCAGTCTTTGTCTTAGAGTCCTATGTTATAGGGTCTAGGCTTTTGTTTTTAATTTTGTCTAAGTTGGTAAGGATGTATTTGTCATTGTACTGTTGCTGTAAAAGAGTCTTCTGGACTCTTCTGGCAGTAGTATATATGTCAAGTTATTGTACCAGTAATATATTAAGGAATGAATGTCATCTAGAGAAGTTTCTAGCTGCACGGTTCTCTGTCTTAGTTTTCTTCTTTGCTCTTGTTGCACTTGTTTAACAATTAGTTCAGTCTTAGTTTTGTAACAGTGGTATCGGAGCTTTCCGTGATCTTGCCAGGACCTGTGAAGTAAGGAAGATGTCTAGCACTACTGGTCTACCACCACCTCCAGTGTTCAAGGGGGAAGGTTTTGATTTTTGGTCTGTGAGGATGGAAGCTTTATTAAATGCTCAAGATCTATGGAGTGCAGTGGAGCAAGCTTATGTTCCAGTTGAGGTTACAGATGATTTGACTCTTCAGCAGATCAAACAACAAAAAGATGCACATGTGAAAAATTACAAGGCATTATCTTTCATTCATGCTGCTGTTTCAGAGGAAATTTTTCCTAGGATAGTTGGTCTCAAGACTGCAAAAGAGGCTTGGGACAAGCTCAAAGAGGAATTTCAGGGTAGTGACAGAGTGAGGGCTGTCAAATTATTGACTCTTAAAAGAGAATTTGAGTTGCAGCGAATGAAGGAGAATGAGTCTGTAAAAGAGTATTCTGACAAGTTGATTGGTCTGGTGAACAAGATGCGTTTGTATGGTGAAAACCTCACTGATCAAAAGGTTGTGGAGAAGATATTGATCAGTTTGCCAGAGAAGTTTGAGTCCAAAGTATCTGCAATAGAAGAATCTTGTCATCTGTCCAAGCTCAGCATCTCAGAGCTGTGCAGTAAGTTGCAAGCTCAAGAACAAAGAGTCTCTATGAGACACGAAGAAGTGCAAGAAGGGGCATTCCAATCAAAGCATAAAGGCTGGAAAAAGGGCTCCTCCTCAAAAGAAGATAAGAAAGGTGGACAGAACAAGTCAGGAAAAGGCAAAGGTACTGACAGCTCCTTAGAACAACATCCCAAGAAAGGAAAGTTTCCTCCTTGTGGAATTTGTTCTTTAACCAACCATCTGGCGAAGGATTGTAGATACAAGGGCAAAACAGTGAGATGTTGGAATTGCAATAAGCTTGGTCATGTTGAGAAGAACTGTAGACAGAAGCAACAACAATCCCCAGGACAGCAGCCTAATCAACAGGTGAATTACTCTGATGACACTGAGAAGCAACAAGAGGATCACTTATTCATGGCTCAAAGTTTTACACAGCCTTCTACAACAAATGTTTGGGTGATAGATAGTGGCTGCACCAGCCATATGGCCAAAGATAAAGGGCTATTCACTTCACTGGATGAGTCAGTAAGGACAAAGGTGAAGTTGGGAAATGGAGATGTTGTGGAAGCAGAGGGCAAAGGCACTGTTGCTATTACTACAAAGAAAGGTATCAAGTACATTTCAAATGTCTTGTTTATACCAAGTTTGTTGAATAACCTGTTGAGTGTGCCACAAATGTTGAAGAAGGGTTATGCTGTGTATTTTAAAAACCAACTTTGCACTATATTTAATTCAAAAAATGTGGAGGTTGCTCAAGTCCAAATGTGTGGAAATAGTTTCTCTTTGTCTTGTGCATCTGGAGTTCAATCTGCTTGTACTGCCAGAGTTGAAAGTTCTTGGCTTTGGCACAAGAGATATGGGCATTTCAATTATGCTGCTTTGAAGCAAGCCATGGATAAAGGAGTTATTAGAGACTTGTATGATATGGGGGAGTTTCATGGCATCTGTGAAGCTTGTCAATTAGGCAAACTACACAGAACTTCATTTCCAACAAGTGCAAGCTGGAGAGCCTCTGAGAAGCTAGAGCTGGTTCACACAGATGTATGTGGACCTATGAGTGTTGATTCACTCAGTCAGAACAGGTATTTTATCCTCTTCATAGATGACTTTACTAGAATGGCTTGGGTGTATTTCTTGAGTAGTAAATCCCAAGTCTTTAATGTGTTTAAAAAATTCAAAGCGCTAGTAGAGTCACAAAGTGGAAAGAAAATCAAGACAATAAGGTCAGATAATGGGATGGAATATTGTTCTGCCAGTTTTAAAGAATTTTGTGAAAATTCTGGAATAGCTCATCAACTCACAGTGAGTTATTCACCAGAACAAAATGGTGTTTCAGAGCGAAAAAATAGAACAGTGCTTGAGATGGCTAGATGCATGCTCATGGAGAAAAAATTGCCAAAGATTTTCTGGGCTGAGGCAGTGTATACTTCTGTATACTTGCTTAATAGATTACCTACTAAAGCAGTTGAGGGGAAGACTCCTATTGAGGCTTGGTTTGGCTCAAAACCTTCTGCCAAGCACTTAAAGGTGTTTGGTTCAGTTTGTTACACTCATGTACCTGTTGCCAAGAGAACTAAGTTGGATGAGAAAGCTGAGAAAGGTATTCTGCTGGGTTACTCTTCACAGTCTAAGGGGTATAGGGTGTACAATTTGAAGTCCAGGAAAATTTTGGTGAGCAGAGATCTTGTAGTTGATGAGGAGGCCTATTGGGATTGGGATACTGAGAGAGTGGTGAACTCATCTCAGTCTCAACCAGTTTTAGAAAATCAGTCAAGTTCTGCAGGAAGTGGTGATTTCACAGTAGTAGATACAACTGATGAAGATGTTCCTAGTAGAACTAAGTCACTTTCTGAGGTTTATGAAACTTGTAACTTTGTGTCATCAGAGCCTACAAGTTTTGAGGAAGCAAGCAAATCTGCAGAATGGCAACAGGCCATGCAGGATGAAATAGATATGATAGAAAAAAATTCTACATGGGAGCTTGTTTTCAGACCTCCAAATCAGAATGTCATTGGAGTCAAGTGGGTTTATAGAACCAAGTTGAACCCTGATGGTTCTATAAACAAACTTAAAGCCAGATTAGTTGTTAAAGTCTATGCTCAGCAGCAAGGAGTTGATTATGGAGATACTTTTTCCCCAGTTGCTAGGCAAGATACTGTGAAATTGTTAATTGCCTTAGCAGCCCAAAAAGGGTGGACAATATATCATCTTGATATAAAGTCAGCTTTTCTGAATGGGTTTCTGGAGGAAGAGATTTTTATTGAGCAGCCTTAGGGCTTTATTGTTGCAGGGAAAGAACATATGGTGCTCAAGTTGAGGAAGACGCTTTATGGCTTAAAACAGGCCCCAAGGGCCTGGTATAGCAGAATAGATGCTTATCTCCTTATGCATGGTTTCAGGAGGAGTAGCAATGAGCCTACTTTATATGTCAAAGGTGGTGAGCATAGTTTGATTATTTCCTTATATGTTGATGACTTCTTTATCACAGGAAGTAGTCCTGCAGCAGTGCAAGCCTTTAAAGAAAATATTAAAGCTGAATTTGAAATGTCAGATCTTGGGAAGATGTCCTATTTTCTTGGCATGGAGATTCATCAAGGAGATAGGGGTATCTTTCTCACTCAGAGAAAGTATGTTCTGGATTTGCTGAAAAAGTTTAAAATGGAAGCCTGCAACGAGGTTTCAACACCTCTTGCCTTGAAGACAAAGTTGTTTTTGAATGATGGAGCTAAAGCTGCTAATGCAGCTGTATACAGAAGCCTTATAGGAAGCTTGCTGTATGTTACATTTTCAAGACCTGATATCATGTTTCCTGCAAGTCTTCTATCAAGGTTTATGCAGGCTCCTAGTCAGGAACATTATGGAGCTGCAAAAAGAGTATTAAGGTACCTAAAAGGTACACTTGACTATGGTATGTGGTTTGAAAAGAATGGAGAAGGAATTCTAGAAGGGTACTCTGATAGTGATTGGGCAGGAAGCTTGGATGACAGTAAGAGTACTTCAGGTTATGTCTTCATGCTTGGTTCCAGTGCTTTTTCATGGAGTTCTAAAAAGCAAGAAATTGTTGCTCAGTCTACGGCTGAAGCAGAATATGTGTCTGCAGCTGCTGCTTCTAACCAAGCTATTTGGTTAAGGAAGTTGTTTGATGATTTGGGACAAAAACTCCATGGACCTACTGTACTGAACTGTGATAATAAATCTGCAATAGCAATTTCAGAGAATCCTGTCCAACATGGAAGGACGAAGCATATGAAAATCAAGTTTCATGCTATTAGAGAAGCAGAAAAGGAGGGTGAGATCAAGATGACTTACTGCAGATCAGAGGACCAGCTTGCTGATATCCTCACAAAGCCCTTGCCAACAGCGAGATTTAACATTCTGAGATCCAGGTTAGGTTTGTTAAAGAGAAACCTTAAGGAGGAGTGTTAAGAGTTAATAAGGTCTCTCTTTTATCTGCATAATAGTATACTTATATCAGTCTTTGTCTTAGAGTCCTATGTTATAGGGTCTAGGCTTTTGTTTTTAATTTTGTCTAAGTTGGTAAGGATGTATTTGTCATTGTACTGTTGCTGTAAAAGAGTCTTCTGGACTCTTCTGGCAGTAGTATATATGTCAAGTTATTGTACCAGTAATATATTAAGGAATGAATGTCATCTAGAGATGTTTCTAGCTGCACGGTTCTCTGTCTTAGTTTTCTTCTTTGCTCTTGTTGCACTTGTTTAACAATTAGTTCAGTCTTAGTTTTGTAACAATCAATAACAAGAAACGATGTTCTGTGGAATTACAAGTGATAATCTCAGCTATGATAACTATCGATTATGCCTTCCAGCAGGTATTCAATACTGACACAATCTCTATATCTCCATAGTTCAATTGATTTGCAGGGATTTTTTTTTTGAAAATAATTTGGTTACATATGTATTTCATTAACATATTAGGTAGTTGCAATCGGTTATGCAATCATGAGAACAGGATCCATGGATCTCAAAACTGGAAGATAAGTGCATTTCAAGTTTTGCCTATGTTACGTTTCTTTTGCCTGCTTTATCCTCACTTATCTATTCAGCATATATATATGAGCTTTGCTAGAATATGTAAATATTTCATGTTCCTTCTCTTGATGGGTTATGGGCTTCATTGATTGATTTGTTAATTTCAGGTCGCTAAAGCTCTGCTTGGGAAAATGGGGAGTAGAGGAAATTAGGTGTTTTTAAAATAGCGGTTCTGACGATAGCGGTTTTGGATGTTTTTAGTAACGATTTTTAAAACAGTCAATTCCAGTGTTTGGGAATATAGTAAAGCATCGGTTCTATAAGTTTTTAAAAATACTTAATTATAATTCTGTCCTTTTTGAGTCTTTAAAGCTTTTATCATGTTTATATCTATTATGTTCTCCTTCATGTTCTCTCTTTTGCATGTCGTCTTATATCTTCTGTAAAGTATTCATTCTTTTTGTGGGTTCGTGCTTCTTGTTCTTTTTAGCAAATGGGTTTATTTTTTCCTGATTGCTTCGCATATGCAATGGCAAACCAGATGTAGATGATGTCTGAAACTGTTCTTCTAGCATAAACTTCCTAGGATGACCCAAGTTGACCCGAATTAACCATTAGGAAAGAGATCTAATGCTCACTGGAGAAAAGAAACGAGAAGAACTGAAGCATAAATAGATAAGAAACGAGCACTCGCCGAGAGAAGGCGACGAAAGCTGGAGGAGAAGCTGCCTGCGCGTGCGAAAGAGAGAGCTAGGTCAAGGGTAAAAAAGACATCAAAATTTAAAACCGGTGAAAACACCCTGATTTTAGGTGTTCTTTAAACCTCCCAAAATTGTATTATGCTGGTTTTGGGGGGGTTTTAAAACCCCCCAAAACCAGTGACTCTAAAACTAATCCAAGCAAGTGTTTCTAAAATCAGTGTGTCAGTGAAAACCGGCCTCCCAAGCATAGCCTAAGAGTTATGGCATGATTATTGTTCTCGAAATGTATATATGTTTTCTTGAGTTTGGGTATGTTTACGATCCAGTTTATTTCCATTTCAATTTTTGTGATTGATGTGGTTCTTGAAAAATTATCACTTAACCTTGCTTGTATTTGACAAAAAAAAGATAAATGTAACACAAATTACTCTATCCAAACTCACTTTTATGTTTACTCTGTTTTACTTTGCTTTGAATTGTTTGTCTGTCTTTTTTTAAAGAATTTCTTCATGCTATTACAGATCATCAATATCTTGCTGAATGGTATTGTCAACAAGCCTTCCAAGCTTTAAATCAAGCTGCAGGTCTTCACTGTTATTCATCTAACTTTATCAGACTCACTCGGATGCAAAAGATGTTTCCATTAACACACTACATGAGATCATTTTATGGCACTCTTTTATGATTATTAATCTTCTTCACTTCATACAACATGATATTTATTTTTTAGTGTTTATTCTTCAGCAGCATCGCCCTCGAACTCAAGATGCTAACTACAGATGGGAATGTGTTGGTGCTTCATGCACCTTTTGCATATTTTACTGTAGTACCTTACTCTGCATAATCTATTTGGACTTTTAGTTGCAGCAACTCACGGAATGGCCAAAAAATAAATATTTCAACCACATTACTGCGTTTATTAAATTGAGAAACTGATTAAAAGTTAACCGAGATCTTACATTGGGTAGAGAAAAATAGATGGAAAATCACAAAGAGGAACGATGAACCCAAGACCCGGC
Source organism: Euonymus europaeus (assembly GCA_963580455.1). NCBI lineage: Eukaryota > Viridiplantae > Streptophyta > Magnoliopsida > Celastrales > Celastraceae > Euonymus > Euonymus europaeus. Next base: position 4,702,842 of record OY756957.1, on the reverse strand, counting down.
GTCCCAAGACAATGCCCTTGTTCCGCTCTAATTGGCTTATATGATTGGTCATTACATTGAGAAGGGGTGACAAGAAGCTTTTATAAATCTCAATTATTCAATTGTTTTTTCTTTTTTTGCTTTTTGCTTTTACTTTTTTTATGTCACTTTCTACGTACTTTTATCGATTTATTATATTAGTGGTCACTTGATCATATTGAAAATGATATGCGAACCAAGTTTTGAAAAGTGATAAAAATTATTTGATTCATGGTTTACTGGTTCAACCGATGTACGAACTGGTATCAATATAATAAACTATTATATATATATATTTATATATTATAAATAATAATGAAAAATATTTTATATTTATAATACTCACAATAATATATAAAGCAGTAGTATGTTTTCATTAGAAAATTCACAACAATTTATTGGTTCTTAAGTCTTCATTATAACAAAACAAAAAAAATCAAATGATAAAACAAATAAAATTAATTGTGTAACTATATAATCATAAATTGAAATCAAATTTCATTCAAAAAAGAAAGGACTAAGATAGCATTTTTTAAAAGTTTTACAAGGGCCTAAATTGACAATTGAGGATGTCTTTTCACAATTTACATATTATTAGGTCTAATTTTAAAGAAAATGAGCATCCAACTTACTTGTTAGAGGCCTCGCTACTAATAATGTATGTCCTTAGAGCACCACACAAATATTCACCATAATATGTCACTTGTGATGAATATGATGAAGGCCCATGACTCTAAGCCCATTCACACGCGAAAGATGAAGGCTTAAACCCAAGATCACAAGTTGGACCTAACTCTCTATTAAAAACTCATGTTGACAATAGTAGATACTTCAGTTAATGATGAGGTGGATCGAGAATTACGTGCCCGAGATGATTTATTATGTGAACTCAAGAGCATGAAATCTAATTATGACAGGGGACATGCGAGGAGTTTAGGTCGGAGGATTGGGTCTATTTGAAAATAAGGCCGCCAGAAGACTATCACACAAAAAGCCTTGTACAAGTTAAGAAGTCAATTTTATGGCCCATACCAGGTTTTTCAAAAGATGAGCAAGGTGGCCTATAAATTGGCTTTGCCGGTAAATGCCCATATACATCTCGTTGTCCACGTTTAACAATCTAAGCGTTCTAATGGTGATTCGAGTAGGATTTCAGGGGAGCTGCCTCTTATTACTGACGACGGAGATATAAGTGCTGCAACCAAAGTGGGCCGTGGAGTATATTGGTAGGCATGGCAGTAGGTTTCGATGGGAGGTCTTGGTGGAGTGGGATTCACTTCCCTTGGAGGAGACCACTTTGGAAGACGTGGTAATGATGTGAAAACAATTTCCCTCCTTCATCCTTGAGGACAGGGATCGTCTTCAAGGGGACGAGAATGATGCGGACCAAGGGCGTGTACTCAAGCAATGTTTTAAGACTCGGACCGGAACGGTGGGTCGGACCGACACCCGGCCGCCAGTCCGGTATGATTGTTTACATAAAATTAACCGGTTATAATCGGTTTTATTATAATAAATAGTTTCTATTGTAATAAATGGTTCTTATTAACTATTAATGTGTGAAATTATGTTTAAGATCTTAGACTCCTTAATTTTCTCTTCATAAAATAGGAAATCATCTCTTTATTTGACTTTAATGAAAGAAAATATAATCTTCTTGATTTTTTTTTCATTTTGATTTCGAAATTAGACCTCAATATTTTTTGTGACAAAATAGGAATTTGCAATATAAGGTAAATTATAAAACGCAAATTTGAAAAAATAGGAATTTCTATTTTTATTTCAAAATATCTTTATAATTATATAATATTTTTTTTGACGAAATAGAAATTTTCAATTATATAAGATAAATTTGTCAAAATATGAATTTTCAAAATTATAAGCATAATAACAATATTTTTATGTGTTTTTCTAAACAGACCAGTTTGACCGATCGGACCAAAAATCAGTGATCACACCGATACCTTTCGCTGGTTCGGGTTTGAAAACATAGGCTTATAATCGCGCTCTCATGCAAATGAAAAGGTAATAGCATCAAAAGTCCACGTCAGCAGTGCCGTGAGGAGCAAGTTATTAATTAATTTCCTATTGTTTGTTTAGTGGAAGTCCTATAGCAGTATTTATGGGGCCCACGGTTTTTTTCCTCCCCAAGCTGGGAGGAAAATGGCCGATAATGTAGTAATTTGTGTGGGCCCCACGTCTTTTGTCTTAAAGTTGCAAAACACTGGGGCCCAGTGCAATGATAATAATATTTTATATTTTAATATTCAAAACTACTTAAAAGTTTACTTTTTAGAGATAAAATGGTAATTATCTCTCTACCTCACAAATAAATAAAAATACATATTTTCATTTTTTTTCTTATATTTTTTATTATTCAAACAAAAATAGGTAAAATTAATTTTTACTTCTCTCCCCTCTCATTCCCTTCATTTCTCTCCCCTCAAATTTTCATTCCGCTCTCGTCTCTCATCCCCAAACAATACGCAAAGGATTGGTTTCCATCAGAATACTCACTTGATTTTTAAATTTAGAATACATATTCCAACCGGAATTTTTTTAAGTCACTTATGTACATTTTTTTTTAATCCTTATAAGCCCTAACCGCACACAACATAATTTTCCATTTAAAAAATAAATTCAAGGGGACAACGTCTTGGGGAAGGCATGGAATTCAATCCCATTGACAAGTGTCATCATCACGTTGGTCTCTTTGCTCTTTTTAAAGACACCCATTTGCCTCAGAAAGACCCAACTCAAGCATTATTCTTCAGTTTGATTTTTACGAGACTCTTTTTCAGTTTTTCTTCTCTCTAGTCTATAATCATCGCTTTCTTACCTGACTGCTACAGTCACTCACTCTCCTTCCAGCCTAGTTTATTGGCAGCCATGGTTCAGCCAAATGTCTGTTCTTCCTATCGATCTAGCTATTCAGCATTCATGAATTCTACTTCATATTTCTCGATCTGGATGTTATAATTATATTGCCATTTCCTTTTTTCTTGTTTGCAGGTTACAACAATGGTGATAAAGGTGGATCTTCAATGCCATAAGTGCTCCAAGAAAATCAAGAAAGTGCTCTGCAAATTCCCTCGTGAGTCTCTAAATTCTAATTAATAGAAAACCTTAATTAATTTTCTGCATTGAAAATGACTCGGGTTATATTTATGTCTGTGGATTGTTGTGAATTGATTTTTGCAAACAACAGAAATTCAAGACCAGGTATACGATGAGAAGGAGAACACGGTGACAATCAAGGTGGTTTGTTGTAGTCCTGAGAAGATCAAGCAGAAGATATGCTGCAAAGGAGGTGAATGTGTCAAAGGCATTGAAATTATAGTGCCCAAACCACCGCAGGGGCAAAAAGATCAGACGTCCACAGAGATTATTAACCTGAAAGATCAGACGTCCCACAAGACAGACCCTCAGACGCCGGAAAAAAAGCCCAAAAAGCCAGAGCTAGCTCCGTGTTACCCAGCAGTACTAGTACCGGTAGTGACATTCCCAATTGGGGTTTGTTGTACGGAGTGTTCCGAAGGACGAGGCGGTGGGCCGTGCTACCGCGGATGTGGATTTCCAAGGCCGCCGCCAGTAGAGAAGCCCACAGAGGCTGCCAAACCGAAAGAGACGTCCAAAAAGCCAGCAGAGAAGGACGAAGAGTGTTCCGAAGGACGAGGTGGCGGCCCGTGCTACAGCGGAGATGGATTCCCGCCGCCGTCAGCAGAGAAGTCCACAGAGACTGTGAAGCTAAAAGAGAAGCCCAAAAAGAAAGAGCCAGATCCGTCTCACTCACCGCCAGTACCGGTTGCGGCTTCCTCAATTGGGGTTTGTTGCACGGAGTGTTCCCAAGGACGAGGCGGTGGGCCGTGCTACCGCGGATGTGGGTTTCAGCCGCGGCCAGCTCCTTCTCACTCACCACTTGTACCGGTAGCGGCTTCCCCAATTGGAGTTTGTTGCACGGAGTGTTCCGAAGGACGAGGCGGTGGGCCGTGCTACCGCGGATGTGGATTTCAGCCGCCGCCAGCTCCGTCTCACTCACCACTTGTACCGGTAGCGGCTTCCCCAATTGGAGTTTGTTGCACGGAGTGTTCCGAAGGACGAGGCGGTGGGCCGTGCTACCGCGGATATGGATATCCACCGCCGTCGTTTTATGAAGGGTATTGTGGAAGACCAGTTTATGACAGCGGGGGCTGTAAATACAGAGATGGTTATTACGTCTGTGAAGAGAACGGCTCTGCCTGCTCAATCATGTAAAAGAAAATCAATAATACAGCAAAAAATTTGTGAGGGTTAAGGATATTGTTAAGATTGATGGAGTGATAGTACGACGAGAATAAGCCTCCGTTTGGGACAGAGTATAAGCTAGCTTATACTCTGTCCCCATACTCTCAGACACTCTCAGCTTTTACGTTTTACGAGAGCTTATACTCTATCAACATACTCTGATCCAAACGGACCCTAAGATTGTCTGATTGTGACCGAAACCTAGTCCACTTGACTATCTGGCTTGTGTTGGAAGATTGACTTGATTATTCATCTCCTATTCTCCCTTTATTTGAGTTTACTAGTTGACTTGGACTTATTTTATGAAGTTTTTTGTTATTTACCGAGATTAATTATATTACAATAATGCAAAATAAACGTATTTCAGATTTGGTCTGTTTGATTATAGAAAGACATGATATATAATAAGAAAAAAGCGATAAAGTTATTTAATATTTTATTTTTCATCAAATTAAGTTATAAAAAAAAAATTCTCGTATAATATAAAGCAGACGTGATTCATAAAATATGGGTTAAGTGCCTAAGAACAAGTTGTTACAATATTTTTTTAATTAATTAATAAAAGGTCTCCATTTGTTAATCATTACTCTTTTCATTGTGCTTTTCGTTATCATCTTTTTTTTTTGGGGTAGTTGTTAGGTATCCTACGTACACAAAAAAAAAAAAAAGACAAATTAAGCTTTCATGTGTAAAGGTTGATGTGGTGTCTCGGGCAATCTATTACTAAAATTAAAATTATTTTGCCCATGTAAATCGGGCTATATCCTAACGTAGACCCGTTCTTCTGGCCAATTCGTGGGATTGGATTTCCTCCTCAACATTTATTAACCATCCAATCAACGACATCTACTTTTCTTTACACCATCAGATTTTTCTTTACCCAATTTACGATCTCCTACATCTGGCCTATTTTTATGCCTTCTCATCGTGCCCACACAAATGGTGCACGTGTCTGTCTGCCCACTTTTGTCTTCACTCTCGGCCATGCCTCTCATTCACAATTTCGCAACGTGGATTTCGATTCAGCAGCTTGTCACTTTGTGTTTCTACAGCCAAACGTGGGTGATTGGAGAGGAATGATGGTTTCTTTGCTCTAGAATTTTTTGTCCTTTTGCTTAGAAAGCTTTTGCAGAACGAGAGTTTGGTTGTTCTCGATTTCATCAGGTATACCTGATACGGTGGATCATTGGTATTCATATTGTAGTTCATCGAAATTAATTTAAATTTGTTTTCCTTTTTTGAATTTGTTTTTCTATCAGTAATTAAAAATTACTTCTGATCGTTCTCTGGGTTTGCCTTCTTCTATTAATCTTCTTGAGGTAATTCTCATTTTTGAATTCTTTATTAGAATTTTAGCTCAGTGGTACCAGGACTTGCACTAACTTTTAGTATTCGGAAGCACTTTCTCCTCCCCGCCTTTATCCAGAATCGAACTTGAGATTGCCTTTATAGATTTCTCAGTGTTCGTCCTGGTACCACTGAACCAAGTTGACTCAGTGGTACAAGGACTTACACCGGGGGCCTATAAGTCTATCACACGGGTTCGATCCTGGGTAAAAGCGGGAGGAGTTAAACAATGCTCCCGAATACAAAAGTATTTCCAACAGCTATGTTGTTTTTTCATCCTCTATTTATGTTTTGGATTCATATAGATCAATAATAAGAAAAGGTATTTTGTAGAATTACAATTGATAATCTCAAATTGGATAACTATCGATTCTGCTTTCCAGGTATTCAATACCGAAAATGTATTGTTTGTGTATACACGTTTGCATGTGAGAATGGTGGGTGATATATATATATATATATAATATTTGTTGTGAGAATCAAACTCAGAACTTTATGAGCATATACAGTATTGCTACCGCTTTGTACTCTTTATATTAATAGCTTTACATTATACGATATTGGATATATGCTTTAATTACAAGTGTAACAATGACTAATTGTGCAAAAAATAGGGTCGTTTTGCACTGTTTGCTCTATCTCAAACAGTGTGAAAACATCATCAAAGCCAAAATATATTGGCATGCACTTTTCCTAGCTAAAATATATTGGAAGAGATGCAAAGCCACTTTGAGGCTGATGGAATTTTAGGCCCCACTTACCTTTTTTAAAAACTTGGAATAATAATGCACTTTCACAAGGTGGGGGGACTGGAGACATCTCTTTAAGCAATTTGTTCTCTTTAGATGTTACAAAGCATTATAATATTGTACCAACAGCATCTATAAAGACACTAACAGTAGATTTTGACTGGTTGATCCTTAAACAAGAACATGTTCTGATCCTATGCAGTTTGTTTCACCCAGTCCCCACCACCTGGAATGCAATGGGAAGTTGGAGTGATACATATCATTGGGCTGCATTCCAATCCACTGCTACTGCCATGGCACATATGGTCAGAGTTGCTGTCTTGCAGAAGTGGCTGCCTCACATATGTAACCAACGTGACTAATATTAGAAAAATTATAATGAAAAGTTGTGCAAGAGGGAGCGAAGCTTACCGAGAATCATATATTTAAATCTTAATAACATGAATATTTTGGTGAGTTGAAAATTTTGCAACAAAAGTCATCTACTTCCTGAGTGGCTGCCTATCATCTGCCCAAAAAGTTGGCATAATTGGAAAAGTGAAAAGGAATAAGAGATCTGTAATTATTTTTTATGATGCCGAATACAAAGAGAGTGGAAATTACATACAATAACATATCAGTGTATTAAATATTCCTTAGAAAAATATCCCTCAAGCATCTATAATATATATCTGACATCGTCATAATATAAGATTTGACTCTGTTTTTAAATTTAAAAATTCAAAATCATAGGCATCAACATTCATAATACATGTGACACCCATCATAACCATAAAATTTGACGAGATTGTGAGCTGTGCTACCGTGGATACCGTAGATATGGTCCATATGGATATCCACGGCCACGGTTTTATGAAGGATGTTGTGGAAGACCAATTTATGACAGTTGGTGGTTATTATCATCTGTGAAGAAAACGCCTCTGCCCGCTCAATCATGTAAAAGACAATCAATAATACATACAAATATTATAGTGGGGTTAAGTATATTGTTAAGAGTGATTGATAGGAGGAGTGTTGGGGTAAAATTTTCAACAATCAAGGTCAACGGTTGACAGTGTTGCAAGATGACGTCAAGGTTCTGTTTAGAAAGAAAAGAGGTCGTACGAACTAGTTCAACTTGGAAACACCGGTATGATGCCTACCAAAGAAGCTCAAGCGTGAGAATTAGTATAGAGAAAAAGGTCTCCATTTGTTAATAATTAAACTTGCATGTGTTTCTTTGTCATCTGTTTATTTGTTGTTAGATATATTACGTACACAAAAAGGAGAAATTAAGTTTTCATGTGTAAGGTTGTGTGATGTGGTGGATAATTGGTATCTATAACTAGCTATATAAAATGAGTGAGGGGGATTGTTGATCATAAAAAATGCTCTCTGAACACATTGCTTAAAGTTAGATAAAGTATGGAGTTCTTACGTCTTAAGAATATGAATCATTCAAAAATGTTATAAATAATGTGAGCAAGTTATATTGCAGGGTGTTAACGCATGAACAATTATTCGGCGAGATGGTCATACGACCGGGAGGTTTCTGATGCAGTTAGACAGTCAGAAATGGGACATGTTCGGTTATTAGTTACCAAACATGAGAGCAGTTACCAAATGTGACATACACACATGACAACAGCTGATTAGAGATGGCAAATGTGTCCGTATCCGTTGATTTTCAATCCAATCCGATCCGATCCGATCAAACAGTAGAAAAATTCGTTGACTGGATAATGGATATGGATATGGATAAAATTCGAATCCATATCCAATCCGAAATCCGTATCAGATCCGACCCGAACGTGCGGATATCCGATCCGATTCTACCCGACACACACAGATATATATATATATAGTTTATATGCAATTATGTAATTGACAATTAATATCATTAATATATTTATATACATTATAATTGTCAATATATGTTTTTTTAATATGAATTAATTGTAATTTTTAATAACACTATGTAATGTGATATGTTCTCATACTACTAATTCAATTATTCAATTTAATAATATTTGTAAAACTCTAATTAGTAAAGTTAGTAATTAATATTAAAAAGTAAAAACACAATAATGTAAACCCCAACATTGTAATTTGTAAACTCTAAACCTAACAATAACATTAAAAATTACAAATCTAGTCGTAATTGTAATTTGTAAACCCTAACGTAACATGCTAACACTGCAAACCCTAACCCCTCAACACCGTAAACTCTAACCTATAGCACCACAAACCGTAAGTCCCTAACTCTAACCTAACACCACAAATTATAATCCATAATATTGTAAACTTTAATTCTAACACTGAAAATCCTAATCAGACATCACAAACCCCAACCCTAGCACTGTAAAGTGTAAACCTTGATCTAACACCACAAATTATAATCTGTAATACTGGAAATTTTAACTAAAACACTCATAACACTAATCAAACACCATAAATCGTAACCCTGTTGTTTTTGATAATTGTAGGATCCGAGATTACATGTGACAAATGATTGAAGATGATATTCATTTTGAATTTCTCAGCTGATGCAAACATTTTGATTTGTAATATTTTATATAATTAAGAGTTTAGACTTTGATTCTAGAGAATTTTCTATGTTGCTGGATGATTTTTGATAGTATTTATACTTTAAACTTTGATTAGATTCATGAATCATGAAATTTTAATTGTTGTCAGAGATTAGCAAAATAGTGTCGAATGGATAAATCCAAAATCTGTGGAGAAAATTCGAAATCCGATGGATAGGATATGGATTTAGATTTTTTTTATCCGTAGTATATGGATATGGATACATAATTTTTATTTAGGATCGGATATGAATTTTGAGAAATCCGATCCAAATCCGATCCGATGCCATCCCTACAGCTGATGGGAGTTGAGTTTGAATTACTCAAAGTAGTTGATGGTGAAAGTTATAAATACAAGAGCTAGCGATAAAAAAAATTACCTCTACACACGCGTGAAAACTCACGAGCAAATGTATTTTTAATCATTTAATTTTTTAATGTAACCTGCTACCTAAGCTTTGGTGCAATCCTAGTTTAACATCGAGAATTTGATAGCTTTCTCACCCTCGTTTGGATTTTATCTTAAAAAATTTGATACTGTGTTCAATCGTTTGATATTATCTTCGCGAACAGGAACAAAAAGATTTTATAAATCTCAATTATTTTTTCTTTGTTGCTTTCTTTTTTGTTATATGGGATAAAAAGGTCAATTATTCAATTATCTTTTCTTTTTTGCTTTTCCTTTTTTTATATGTCACTTTCTACATACTTTTATCTTTTTTTCCTAAAAAAATATTAGTGATCACTTGATCAGTTTGAAAATGATATATATATATAGCTATTTCCCACCGTAAATATTTTACAGTCTTGTTGTCGTTTCTCGTCCATTAGGAAAAACTTGTAGTCAGGTCTTCGGGCCCCACTATTTGAAATAAGTCACGTATGTATTTATTGTTGGAATATTTACGAATAAAGTAAAAGGTGATTTCACAAATTGGTATTGAGGACAATACGCATGCAAAAATAAAATTGCACAGCTTTTAGTAATTTGATAGTTTTTGCCAAATCTACCAATTAATTGATGCTACCAAGCAGGTGACAAAGACTGATTGAACCCAGGTATGCCAATTGTAAATCTTCTCAAAGTTAAATGTTTCATTTCACTGATGTTATTGTTAACCGGCCAAATTAAGATAAAACATTTTTTTCCGACATGTAGGTGATACAAGTATACCTGTAGGATCGTTTAAAACGACAAGGAATAACACTCTCAGACTTTACTCGACTGGGGAAGAGATTACATAGGAAAGAGAAGGTACAGAATAGAACATCGTGTTTGTTATAACTTTGGTTTTTTCCTATTTTCCTTTTTTGTTTTCTTTTTATGCATCAACATTCATGGGCCGGTCTCCAAATCTGAATTACCAAGGCCCATCCAGGCCATGGAATCTGCGGGTCGTGCATATAAAACCAAATACGGACCTTTTGCTAGGCCCATCTGCTTAGCCTTTGCTTCTCCTTGGCTCGTCCCGCTTGCATTTGCTGAAACGAACAAGATAAGGTCTTCTGCTCTGGCTCTGGCTCTGGCTCACTCCCGCTTTGTTCTTTCTGAGCAGTGAGGACTGGGCAGCCCCGGTAGGGAGATATGGCATATCATCTCTGCTCTTCGCCGTCGTCTCTTTTCCATGACCGCAACCTTCTTTCACCTTCACTAAAACAATTATCCAAAGCCTTCAAGCCCAATTCCCTGTCGTTTCAATCGAGACTTCATCTTCAGGTCAATCACGTCTCCCTACAAGACTCTATATCACAAGAATCACAGGCAAAAAACATTGCGGATGAAGCGAAGCAACAATATCCGGTAGGAAAAAGCGCTTCTTCAACTGAAAGATACGTCTGGGTGAACCCCAAGAACCCAAGAGCTTCTCTTCTTAGGCAAAAATCATACGATTCTAGGTACGCTTCTCTAATTAAGCTAGCCGAGTCTTTGGATTCATGTGACCCAATTGAGGATGCTGTCTTTGGTATTTTGAGTGGTTTGGGTGTGACAATAGCAGAACAGGATGCTGTTGTTGTTATAAATAACATGTCGAACCCGGAGACTGTGTTGTTTGCCCTCAGATTTCTTCAAAAGAGTTTGCATTTCAGTAGGGAGGTGGTTATTTATAACGTGGCCATAAAGGTATTTAGAAAAGCTAGAAATTTGGATGGAGCCGAGAAACTGTTTGGTGAAATGATTGAAAGAGGTGTCAATCCTGATAATGTTACTTTCTCGACATTAATTAGCTGTGCTAGGATATGTGGCATGCCAAATAAGGCTGTCGAGTGGTTTGAGAAAATGGCCAGTTTTGGGTGTGAACCTGACAGTGTTACGTACTCCGCGATGATAGATGCCTATGGGCGTGCTGGTGATGTTGATAAGGCTTTGAGTTTGTATGATCGTGCTAGGACAGAGAGATGGCGTATTGATCCTGCGGTTTTCGCAACTTTGATAAGAATTTATGGGACATCAGGGAATTTCGATGGATGCTTGAATCTTTACGAAGAGATGAAGGCTTTAGGTGCTAAGCCAAACGTGGGAGTATATAACGGTTTGTTAGATGCTATGGGAAGGGCAAGGAGGCCTTGGCAGGTAACAAAAATCTATGAAGAGATGATTAAAAACGGGCTTTCACCTAATTTTACAACATATGCAGCTCTCTTGCGTGGTTATAGTAGAGCTCGATACGGTGAAGATGCTCTTAAGGTGTACAAAGAAATGAAGGGAAAGGGAATGGAAATGAATGTTGTTCTTTACAATAGTGTCCTGGCAATGTGTGCTGATATTGGCTTATGTGATGAAGCTGTAATGATTTTTGAGGATCTGAAGAACTCGGAGAATTGCAAGCCCGACAGTTGGACCTTTTCATCTGTTATTACTGCATATTCATGTAGTGGGAAGGTTTCTGAGGCAGAGCTCACATTGAATGAGATGCTGGAAGCAGGCTTTGACCCTAACTTGTTCGTCTTGACATCACTTATCCAATGCTATGGAAGCACCAATCGCACTGATGATGTTGTGCGAACATTCAACCGAGTCTTAGAGCTTGGCATAACACCAGATGACCGGTTTTGTGGCTGTCTTCTGAATGTTATGTCTCAAACGCCAAAGGAAGAACTTAGTAAGCTGACCAACTGCATTGAGAAGACTAATTCAAAACTGGGTAATTTGGTGAATCTTTTGGTAGAGGAACAAGTCAGTGAGGACATCTTTAAAAATGAAGCCTCTAATCTCTTTGACTCAATTAGTGGTGATGTAAAAAAGGCATACTGCAATTGCTTGATTGATCTCTGTGTCAACCTCAATAAGATGGAGAAAGCTTGTGAGATACTGGACTTGGGACTTAGACTTGAGATATACGAGGACATCCAGCTGAGGTCTCCAACCCAATGGTCTCTACATTTAAAGAGTCTCTCTCTTGGGGCTGCTTTGACAGCCTTACATGTTTGGATCAATGACTTGTCCAAGGCTTTGGAATCTGGAGATGAGCTTCCACCATTGCTTGGAATCAATACTGGGCATGGGAAACACAAGTACTCAGACAAAGGTTTAGCCAGTGTGTTCGATTCGCATTTGAAGGAACTAAATGCTCCATTCCATGATGCCCCTGATAAGGTCGGCTGGTTTTTGACGACAAAAGTTGCGGCTCAGTCATGGTTGGAGTCTAGAAATCAACCAGAGTTAGTTGCTTCTTAGGTGCTTCACTTTATATGGATTTCTCCTCCCAAGAACAACTTATCACATCCTCTACTGTATGTTCTAGGTGTCAATCTCTTAATAGAGAATTTTGTTTTTACAGGTGCATCCTCTCTGTTGTTTGTTTATTGTTATAGTATTATGTAATTCATCTGGACTTCTAACCATAATGGACTGTTTTCGGTTTTTGATATTCGATGAGTTGTATGCAAGCCGATGGTAGTAATGTGTTTCTTGTGCCTTTCTCTATCCTTTTTTTTAAGACTTTTATTAAGGGAACCATGGGGCGACCCAAGAACAAACCAGATTACATAATTTTTATGTAACGGAAGAAAATATTAGGACAGGTTCCAATTGTCAGAACTTAAGCTCATAAATACAGGAAAACCTCAGTTGAGCACTCCTTATCATGGAAAATTCTAGCATTACGGTGCTTCCAAATTAACCTACCAATGCATTGAAAGACCAGAAGCATAAATTTTGCCTTGTATTTTACTAGAGGTGAGGAGCTGCCAAACTTCAACTTCAGATCTCACATTGCTACAAGGTACCAGCTTACATCCATTAGATTTCACACCGTACTCCATTATTTTTTGTCACCTAAGAACAGTGCAAAACCACTAAATTGTTTTTGAGATTATAATTGAATCGATTATTCTGAATTGGGAATAGAAAAGACAGAAGCTTTCAGCTGCAGCTTAGCTTGGCTGGTGGTTACTCTTCTAGGAAATAAGGTCCTTTGGTTTCGATTTCCAAGATTCAAGGTGTCATGGTTCCTCAAGTATGAAAAATGTAATATTGCCCAACCGTAAATAGTCCATATAGTGCATTTCATTGTGACATCGTATTTTATTGTAAATTTACAATGTAATATGATATTCGATTATTAATATTTTATTGTACACGTATAATGAATTTTCCAATGGAATCGAATAATATGGATCGTTTAACCCTAAGTTATTTATTATCACTGGTCAAGTATAGTTTGATGATTTGAATGCTGCAAGTTTGAAGATTCCGAGTTCTCTGTGTCCGAAGAAGAAGAGCATTAATACTCGCAGGAGTCGAGTTCAGCCAATGGCCTGCAACTGGGTTTGTTACCTAGTATTACTTCTTTCTCATTGCAAGGGCATGGCCACATGTTTCTGACTGTTGTACATGAATGTCTAATGAACCAAAGAATCAAATGTCGGCTTCTTTCACCTGAACCCTTTTACACATGACCAGGTCTACTTATGGCCACTATTTGACTTCTTTGTGCCTAAAGAATGATTCACATGAAGTTGACTTCGCACTTGAATTTATATTTTATATGAACTTTACTAGATTAGACAAAGAACATGCATTTGACTTTGTTAGTGTTAATGAACATAAATGTCTCTAGGGATTGCTTAACTACCTTTCAGAGTTGACTTCCCTCCATAGAAAACTCAAAGTTCATATAAAATATCCTCTTGAGAAAAAGAGTGTGATGGCTTGCACGTTAATCTGTCTTCAAATGTGAAATTAAATAAAAAAAATTAGACCCACCATATTTATTGATGGTTTTCTTGACTGATGTGAGCAGAAACTACAGAATGGGGAACTGCATAGATGTGCAATTCAATCCTAAGAAGGAGAAGGCTAAAGTTTTCATCTTTAATGGAGGAGAAAAGAAATTTAAAGCCTCAACACCAGTTAAGAAGATCACTTCTGGTGCTTACCATGGCTATAAGTTGGTGCACCAGTTGCAGCGTTACAGACCATTGCTGCCAACAGCCAGACTAGAACCTGGCCAGGTCTACTTTCTTGTCCCACCACTACTTGTACATTCTTGTAGGCTTCCGGTGTTCTGTAAGTTCGCCAACAAAAGGCAGCGTGTGAAAATTGTCTTGACAAAGCAGCAGCTGGAGCTGTTGCTGAGAAATGCCGAGGAGTTGAAGGGTAAAAGAGTTTCTTTGCAATTCGCGGAGAGTTCCAGGGAAGGGAATCAGAAGTGGAAACCCTCTTTAGCTCCCATTACTGAGCTATAACTGTTATCAACTTGATCCTTGTCACACTTTCTGTACATAGACTGTAAGCTCAGTTGCTCGAGTCGGAGAGGTGCATCTGTTTTTCTTGTTTCTTTCTTTTTTTAAAAAAAAAACACTATGTATCACCTCTTCTAGTTTCAGGCAATTTATGGTACATTTTCAAACCCTAAATGCCGGATGCATCTGTATTCTGTAATCAGTAGTAGAGCTTTTTCTTTTTTTCTCTGATGAATGCATAAATTGACCTTTTTATTGGAAAAGAATGAATATAGCCTCAAGAAGATTTTTACTAGAGCACCAAAGCTTTAAATTAGAACAAATACTCTCAACAAGAACAGAAACAAAAGACTCCAGACTGTGAATACATTTCACTGCAGATAACAGGATTCAACTCAGAAAAACACACTTAGCTCTGTCTTGGGATGAAATCAGAACTTTATTTGTACTTTACAGAAGCCTCAAGGCTCAAGCAATTCCGTATTTACATAGAAGAATCGGAAGATTTGGATGAAGAAGCAAATAAATATTAGATTGCTTTCATCTGCCCTTGCCACAAGACTTCAGTATGCTTGGTCCGCTGCATTGCAAAGATTTTTTGTCATGTTAAAAAAGTATGCTGTAAAGAAACTAAATATCAGATAACATCGAAGTTTGCTCACCTTTTAGATGGATTTATGATGTTTCTTATCTTCTTGTTATCATCCAAATTCACTGATAAAGCTTCCTTTTCTCTAGCTGCTGCTTCTCTCTTTAGTTTCTTGGCCTCCACTTCCATGGCTTTTGTCAGTGCATCGACCTTCTTCATGAGCATCTGTAACAGATGCATTCCGTACCTAAATATATCAATACTTACACAAAGAGAATGAGGAAGTTACTTGCAGTAGAGGCAAAAATGTCACCTTGATTTCTTGATCCTTAGCATTCAAATTATCCTCCTTAACTTCACAAGCCTTCCTTAGATTTATGACCTCCTTTTGAAGTCTATCATACAGAAACCCTGAGATCATATCTTCATCATCCGGCAAGATCTCTTGGTCTTTGGGATTTCCCTTATTTTGTGTCCCTTCATTGCCGCGACTTTTGTTGTTCATTCCAGCTAAGGTGGTTGTACTTGTATCGTTGTCCATGAACTTATCAAGATTGGCATCCAAATTCCTCTCAATTTGGTTGTTCTCCTTTCCACTGCTATCAACAATTTTACTTCTAGATGCCCATCGACTTTTCCTCAGAATATTTTCCCCAGAAATACTTTTCTTACGGATACTATTGGCTTGCTTTAGTTCTGTTTCATTTCCTAAACTCGGCTGCTGTGAGAGAGAGATTCTACTAACGGTGGAAGCTCTTGGCTGTGATGAAGACCTTTTCTTTAGTCCAGAACTGTTTGTTAGAAACCCAAAGATAATGGACTTCTCTGTTTTAAGTGACCCACTAGAAGTATTGGGAGAGTAAATAGACACATGCTTTAAACCTTCTTCCAGCGTCTTTAGTCTCACCTTCAATTTTTCCTGAAGTAAGCTCACATCAACATAAAACTTTATCCATTCATCATGTGATTGAAAAGAAGATTTAGATAAACAGTTTGGAAGAGAATTTGAATTTCACCTTGAGTTGTGCTTCTGCTTTAGCTGTTCTCTCTGATATAGCAAGCTTGTCTCTCAATCGTTGCATCTCAGCCTACATATGCAAAATGAAGAAGTAACAAAAGATGTCTGTCTATCAAACTTGATAAATTATATTTATTGAAGAGTTTGCTGTAAAAGTGATACCTGCAGCAGCCGTCTCTCTTCCAGCCACATCCTGACAGGCATGACTTTATCATTTTCATCCTTCCATTCGTTAGCCACGACAGTTGCTATTCTGTTTGCTGAGACTTTTATCCTGGCAAGCTCCCTCTCCAATGTCCTATTTTCTTCCTGAAATATGAATTTAAGTCATTATTGGTAAAAAGACAATGATTTTTTTTAACAGAATCTGGATATCAGTTGTGTGAAGCATGGTGCATACTTGCAGCTCAGAAATCTGTCGTCGATAATCACGAATAGCATTGGCTGCAGTCCCCCCAGCAAGAATAGCCTCCTCAAGTTCTTGAATGGTTTGGGTAAGCTTTTCAACCTCTAAAACCTTTTGGCGATTCGTCTTCTCAAGGATTTTGTTTTCTTCCTGCATTGCACGCATTAAATTCAGTCCAAAATCAATATATCATAGTCTCAAGTTGGTTTTCATACCTGGCAGATCTCAATCTGTCTCTTAAGCTCATAATTCTGGTTTTGGACCTCCTCAACTACCAATGCTCTCTCCAAGGCACTTTGCAAGATCCTCTCCGCTTCAAGCAAAGCTGACTCTTTTGACTTAGTGAGACGTTCCAAAGCTTTCTTATCCTCTTGTAGTGCTGCAATCTGAAATGTCCATATAACGAAATGAATTATCTTCTGTTACTGTGTCCATTCTGGTTCACGATCAAATAATCCAGTCATATTCTCACCTCATTCTTATACAATTTGATCTCGGCCTCCAGAGGAGCAATGACAAAGTCAATTGGAACAGAATCATCATACTTTTGATTCGCATGCACCCTTATGAGGGTTGCTTCTGCTGCATATTGGGCAGCCAATGCATCTTTCTTCTCACTAGTCAGTTTCTTGATCTCAATATTCTAAAGCAAAAAAGATTTAGACAAGGGTGACAGCCTTAGTCTCATATCAAGAAAAAATTCAAAAGAAATACTAAGAAATCGTCGTAAGACCTTAACCCACCTTATTCTCGAGAAGATTTTCAGTGGCGCTGAGTTTCTTATCCAATTTGGTGACTTCATTCCTGAGCTGATGCGACCAGAAGCATAGCGAAAAAAATTGGCATAGGTTAATATGCGTACTACTTTACAGTGACCTTAATGTGAAAATTTTCAATTTCATCAACTTAAACAGGATTCTTGGCATAATACTTTTAGTACCTCTTCAATAGCTTTATCTTTCAACACTTCAGTGGCTCTTAACGCCTTTATTTCTCCATGGGCAAATCCCAACTCCCCATCCTTCTCTGCAATACAGGTTTTAATTACAAGAAAGTAGGTTAAAATGTAAAAACCACATAAAATGGCAATTGATCCACCATTTTCTGCTCCACTTGCAAGACTATCTGTTTGCACACAAAAATTGCACAAACACGAATTGCGGAGAGAAATATGGAAATTTTGTTGAATCAAACCATGCGTACGGAACAAAAAACTCTCTTGACAGGAGCTGCTAAATTTATCAACTAAGAAATTTAACAACGAGACGGAAGTTTATAGAAGAAAAAAAATGTTTGATCTAGCTATCTTGCAATATTTTATTTTTGGTGGAAACACTGACATTTTCCCCTTTAGATGTTTTCCCTAAGTGAGCAGTAGATACAAACCTTTTTTGTTTCTTTTCAGGCAATCAATCAAGCAAATTTGGACAAGGCAAAGGTGTTTATTGATTAACAATCTCATAGACAACTCACGACCTCCAATCAACCCAAAACATCCCCAGTAATTGACACATTGTCCAAACTAAGATTAAAACAGAATTCAAGCAATCACAACTCGCTAATCATTGCACATTCTAAAACCCATTCCAGAAGCGAAGGCAATTTGTGTAGAGGGTGTGTATTTATGAGAAAAAGACGAAACCTTTGAGTAGGTTCTGCAGCCGGTTCAGCTCTAACACAACTGGGTCAGGATGAACAAGGGAGAAGTCTTCTCCTGCTCCAAGTGTTTGCTCGTCATGACCCACCATTTTTCTCTTTTCGAGCTATGAAACACGAAGTAGTTACACAACAATACAACTGGGTTTTATGGGAGAATAAGTTAACAAGAGTCTGGTATCGTAAGACATACTGATAGAATCCATCTCCTTTAAGGAATTGACCGCAAAGAGAGGGATTTCGTTGGCCTTTCCCTTCCTGTGAAGCAATATCAGAAAGGCACATATCACAAGCCGGCTTCTTCCTATTCAGTTTTTGTCAATAACCCTGACATCTTTGTTCTTTAAACAACACAATTTTAAAAAATTTATTTTCTGATCATTAATGATAACCCATCAAGATTATCACTTTCACTAGCAAAAACTTCTAGAAAAGAAAACTCATCCTCCTTTCTTGATTATTGGTGAAGATTACCTAATCCCTTCACCTCCAATCCAAGCCCATTAAATTCAACAGGTGAAGTGACTTGGGTTGGTTGGTGCAAATTTTTGTAAGACTGTGCATTAAACTATTTCAAAGAGATTGTCACTTTCTTCATCCTTGTCAATCGATTTTACGAGTTTGATAGATTAGTAGGTATTATTTGATCCTCAGACGGAACTTAAACTATTTCAAAGAGGTTTATAGAGAGACTCTTAGTAATGTTAGTGTCATGGTCTAGTTTCACTTGCTTAAGCGCTAAATCTTCCACAATCCATGCCATTATCTGCTTAGTGGAAGTCACTCAACCAAAGTTTTGAAAGAAAATGAGGTATAGATGACAATAATAACTTGATGGGGATGAACCAAAAGTGGCTTGAAAGAACAACCAAGCATGTATTTGTGTGAACATATATTTCTCATCTCCTTTGCTTGTAAGTATGATAGGTTAGAAGGGAAAAAAATACATGAATGTCCAGTTGTTAAACAATACTTGGCCAAATGGCAATTTTTTGAAACCATAGCTAGGATTTTGACAAATGGCAAAGGGAGGACTCCATTTCCTGATTACCAACACCCAAAACCAAAAGTAAAAGTTATTGAAATAGTGAGATAAGATATGACCAAATCTTAATAGCACCAAAACATTCAAGGAGGCTTTTGATTAAGATAAAGATGTTGTTAATCATAATTTAGTTGAATAGCCCCAGTTATTTGTGTTGTTGAAAGGGATGTGAAAGTGGGATCAAGCTAAGCTTTTGATTCAGGCTTATCTTCTAGTGCTTTGTTTTGTTGGTTTGAGTAGTAGGTATGGTATGTCTATTTATTTATACGTATAATACACGGTATATGTATATCAGATAAGCATAATTTTTTAGCTATGAATCTCAACCATTGGAATGTAAAGAGAGATAAGTCAAACCCGAAAGTGTTGTTTTCTCGCTTGTTTCTTGGGCTTTTATATTCTCGGCTCTGCTTATGATTTATAAGAATAGCCCATTTGGGGCTGGACATCCAATACCCAACAAACTTGGGCCATTTAATCAACAGAAGGATGGGCCTTTTTCAAATGGCGATGCATCGGATTATAAAATCATATCAAATAAATATACTTAAACAAAATAAAATATGAAAAATTGATAATTAAAGTAATACACTAGTCAATGATAACCTCTATAAGACCAATCCACAATATATTTTCCAAGGAAAAAACAAATAAAGTGTATTGTCAGGGGCCGCTGTCCAGGGCCCCAAATATTTTTTTTAGAATTAATATGTTATAATATATGTGTATATTTTATTTTTTTACAATCATTGTTAACATATTTCTCTCATGGCTTAGTGGTAAGGTAGACCATACACAAAAGAGGAAGGACAAAAGTTTGATTCTTGAATTCTTAAATAATGCAGGCTTCTCTCTCCTTTCTTTTCTTTTTATTTTTTTATCATAAAATTGGGGCCCTTATGTCCTTAACAGTCAACCCACAAGCACAATTCACAATCCAATACTCTTTTACCTACAACGCCCTATGCCTTTCTCATGAGAATTTGTTTTGCTTTTCATTTTCTAAAGGGAAAAATAATTTGAAGAATTGTAGCTTTTCAATCTCATCTCTCCTTTTGTCATTAGCATGCATAGAAATATACTTGGTTTCATCATGATATTGAATTGTATTGTCTTTGTAAATCATAATATTAGATTGTTTCAAGTAATTTGAAGTCGAAGGGGCTAGTTGTAATTAATTTAATGTAATATTGGGATAGTCCTATACATGACTCTTATTTATACAGATAATGTCTTTTGGGCTTAGAAATTAGAAATTTTTTCACTAAATACCACTAAACAAACCCGGGAGTGTTGCCCCTGAACTTCCATCACTTAATCGGCCCCCTCAAGTGAGTCTCTGGCTTCATCCTCGCTTAAGAGGGGGCCCTTTCGTAGACATTCAGGGCCTCCAAAATCTCAAGAACGCCACTGTATATCTTATATCAAAATTTTGCCATTATCTTAGCCCGATTTGTTGAGCAAGGCGTTGTAGACATCGATGTTGCTCAGCAGATAAAATTGAAGTGTAATTGAAAAACTGGGGAGGGTGATTTGGCCCACAAGGATGCACTCGTTTGCAAATGCCCTATGCTTCTCTTTAAGGGTGCCATAGAAACAAAGCCCACATTGTCTCAGAACTCATGAGCAAATCCAACTGCCCTTTGCTTTAATGGGTCCACACGAATCCATCAAATCAAAGACTAGTCACACACAGTCCGTTTGAGAGAGAGAGAGAGAGAGAGAGAGAGAGAGAGAGAGAGAGAGAGAGAGGGAGGGAGAGGGAGAGGGATATCTACTTGTTTTTGCCCGAATGTTGGTCCAACCTTATCACATTCACAAGAATTAATTTACAAAATTTAAGATACATAGTGGAGGCGTCTAGCCACTTGTAAAAGGCTGGGTTGGGTTGCGGTCCTAATTCTTTTACCATTGAAACAAAATTGATTGAGAGTCACTAAATGCATAATGGGGTTCCACGCCTTCCAGTTGTGGGGCCTTCTAGTAAAAAATAAAAAATAAAAAAATCTGGGTGGATCCACCGTAAATAATTTAGGATTTAGGATAGATGTTTGAGCAATTTTTTCCAAGTGAGATTTAGTTCAAATGAGGTTATTTGCGCTGCTGAAAAAATCTTAACTTTCATTATTATTTAGTCAGATCTAACGTCTGTCATTCCATTTTGATTTAGGCAAATCAAACTCTGACACTTGCTCATCTCTTCTCTCTCCTCCCTTTGAAACTCCCATCATCTCTCCATTTTGATTTTAGGCTTTCGATCAAAAATCAGATCTCGCTCCACATCTCTCGCCTCTTGAGTTGGATTCTTTTTTGGGTGCATTTTGATTTGGATTCAATGTTAGATTGTTCTTAAAATCATGGCTTCACTTGTAGTACTTTAATTATTGATTCTTCTTTGGGTTGCATTACTTAATCATATGCATATGAAATATGGTTTTGGCAATATAGCACATCAATTGTTTGATAAAAGCGTCTCACATTTCCATCTGCATCATCATCAATAAATCTCAAACAATTAAAGTTGAATTAATTGTTGGTTTTATAGATTCTCTGTAGATGGTACCCCAAACTATTATAATCAGGCTAAAAAACAATATTGCTAGACTTTCCTTCAGAGCAACACATATCAAATTGACAATAATTTCCTTCAAAGTATAGAGGCATCAAAGTAAATCTCGAACAGTTTTGATCAAAACAAAATACCCAGTGATGACTGGATCTGGGCTACGATGGAGCTTCTAGATGGAGCTCAGGATAAGGCTTTTCGATGGAGCTCGAGGTAGATGAAGAGAGGAGAGATCAAGCGAGTTTCCATAGGGAGGAAAGAGGATAGATGAGGCGAGTTTCGGAGTTCAATTTGCCTAGAATCGAAATGGAATGGCAAACGTCAAATCTGGCTAATGTTTCAATTTTTAATCGAATGATCTAAAAATTACAATTTTTTTATTGTATATAATTTTTTTTGTTATAAAAAAATATATAATTGAACTCGTAATAATTAAACACATTCATAATTTTTAAAAATAGAATAAAATAATGGGCTAATTTAACTAGAGCAAAACCAGACATGAAAGACATAAATGAATGTGATGGTTTGACCTAGGTAGCTAGGGAGTATTGTGTTGATGGACAGGAGACAAATATTCAAAATCTTTTTATGCGTAATTAATTAATGTAGAAGAAGGAGAAGAAGAAGAGGTGCATGTTGAGATTAACGAGGCAGAGGGACAAGTGAGTAAATAACGCCGCTCCTGAAAAGCCATCCATCATCTCCTGCTTTGGGCGGCTCTTCCTCTCCATTTGCCCTTCACTTCATCATCAACGCAAATCAATCAATTAAAACCCTTTTTCACTTCTTTAATTTCACTTTTTCATCAAGCATTAATCACGTAGGTCTACTGATCGATCAGAGAGATGCTGGGAATGTTCTAGTTTGCTGCTTGAATCTTTACGTGTACAATAATATTACGTGCATTGTATCAAAAAAAAAGAAATTTATTCTGACCCACACGAGCAGCAGCTTAAATTGTTGCAGATCGAGATTTTCTTAAAGATAAGATATCTACTACTTTTGACATAATTATTGTATAACTTTTGTCTCCAGGACTTTCGACTTATGGTTTAACCTTTTGGTTGAACTCTGGTTTCAAGGAAAACTTTTTATTTTGTTTACCTTTATTTGCTTGTATTCTCCTTGTTAATGTGTACTGGAGTCCCTCATTTGTTTCGGAACATAAAATTCAAATCAAGTTTTTTTTTTTTTGATAAAAACATGGAAATCATAACCTGTGCTATTAAGACACCCGATAAATGATCGGTATATTTTTTCATTCTTATCTAATGTTTTAAACACCGACTTCACTATTTTTCAAATCCCTAAATATCGATTATTATTATTATTATTATTACTTTCAAGAAAGAAAAAAAAAACATAGTGGGGGTGGGATAACCATATTGTCTTAGTTGAGTGGTTTCTGTTGGAAACGGACTATAAGACCTTTCAAAAAATCATTAAGAATCTTTATTATTTAATTAAAGAAACAGAGTGTCAGATTGGTAATAACACACATATTGAATCCTTTACTGCATATAAATTTGCTTAGACTCCCGTCTTCCCTCCTCAACCTACGACTCTCTCTCTCTTTCTATTGTGTGTGTTCAGAAAAAAGAAGCTCGTTAGGTTTACCAAAATCAAAGACTATAATCCAGATTGTCTTTCTTTCAGGTAAGTCCATTCGAGTATTAAAAAAAAAACTAACTGCCTAATGCTTCAAATGTATGTGTGTATATATATATATATATATCTGTGTGTGTGTCTGTGTGAGGTTGTGATTAGGGTTTGTTGTTTTTCTTTTGCACATATTGTGCAGAAGTTGTGTGTTTTTCACAATGACAGGGTTGCCAAGCAAAGTCCATAACCGAAGGAGACTTGTTACACTCCCTACTATGACTGCGACGCTGGGATTTCTTCTAGCTATGTTGTACGGTATATCTATCTATCTCTATCTCTTACTCTTTCTCTCATGGTTGTAGCATTATTAATGCAAGCCAGTGGAGTTCCGTCCCAAAGAAATACTAAACACCAACTTTGGGGTACCCTTGCTCCATCAAATATTGTTTCTTTTCCAAGGAAATTATATATATTTCATTTGATGGGTTTTCAATGCATGGATCCTACATAAAATATTGTTTGAATCTCAAAGAAAGCTTATAAATGTTGCAGTTGTGCAATTAATTCGAGAGAAGGAAGCATTTGGCCACGAATTGGGAGTCGAAAGCTCACACTCACTAGTCTTTTCCAAGGATTCGAGAAACAGCAGTGGCAGTACTACTACTACCACCACCATTGCCTTCGCCCGAAAGCTACTGCAGTCTCCAGGTAAATTAAATATTGAACATTAAAAGCCTTCTTCTTCTTTCATTAATTAGTGCCTGAGAGAGGAGCACATTCCCAAAATCCCAACTCTATGAACATAATGGGCTGTCACCCAATCGGCTCCATCTTTAAGTCACATTGCGTGCAGGCCCAAAATCATATTGGGTTTCGACCCATCTCTTCCAGGTCTACATGATGGGCCATGAAAGATTATATGAAGGCCCAAATTTACATTTTACTTTCAGATTGTTTCAAAAGCAAAGAAGTGATCGATGTCCATTTTTTTTCCTTCTGGAATTGAAGGAGATGATGGTAATAGGATAGGCACAACATGCTCGAAGAATGACATAGTCATCTTCCAAGGCTCAGCAGCTCCACTTCCTAATGGGATTCCATCTTACAGTGTTCAAATCCTGAATGCATGTGTCTCCGGCTGCAGCATCTCAAACATTCACGTCACCTGTGGGTGGTTCAGCACAGTCAGAATGATCAATCCCAGAGTGTTTCGACGTGTCTATTATGATGACTGCCTCGTCAATGATGGTGAGGCTCTTGGTCCCGGAGAAAGCCTCTCTTTTGAGTATGCTAATAGTTACAGCTACCCTCTATCAGTTTCTTCTGTTGCCTGCTGAATCGATATTTACCAGGACTAGCTATGTTCTCACACGCAGCTTCTAACTTCTAAGGTTATTGTATGTGGTATTCCGTATGTTCTCTGCTGTAAGAGCATCTATCAATATTAAATGTATGCGTGTTTCGATATTCCAATATTGGGTGTTTGTCTTGCTAGACAATATTTTATATATGGACGATGACAGATGCTATAATTAAGAAAAATCTGATCGAGCAGCAGATTAGGTGACGAAATTTGAATTGAATGTTGAAGATAGTTCACCGCACAAACAAGAATCCAAGATTAACGTAAACTATGTTTTACTCTAAAAAGCTGTAAATTCAATATCCATAATCGTACGAGAAATTAGAGATGCCAACCATAGCTGAAAGGACTTGGGAAAGGATGAAGATACTACCCCCGAAGATGATCAAAACAAGAACTGCAGAGATGGGGTTCTTCAGCAATTCCCAAATAGGCTGAACTACAGTGTAGATGGCACCTGTACTTACTGTGAGTGCATAGAGTGCATATCGTCTAACGTTCTCCCAAAACTCTTCCACCAATGGCCCTTCAGGGCCAAAAGCCATGGCCTTCTGGTCATCAATCGCCATGAGCAACAACACAAATCCTACAGAAACAGCTCCAAACACAACAAACCTTGAATACCCATTTGAGGAAACCTGAACAAGATTGCTCTTTGAGTGTTTTTGGCATCTGGGTTTGGGTACTTCTAAGCATCTGGTTCTTTTGGTGTTGGACGAGTGTGCAGAAGAAACAGAATCAAGAATTGGCTGTTTTAGAGATAATCGTTTAGTTTTGATAGGAATAAGAATTGGAGAATTTGAAATTGGGCTAGCGAGATTGGAAAATCTTAGGAAACTAAGGCTGGATCGTAGTGGAAAAGTACCCATTGTTGTTGATTGTTTCTTATTGACTCAAAGCCTCAAACCATCACTGTGTATTTGCCGTTTTGAGAGTAGAAGTTCTGGATGATGGAGTGTGTGGCTCTTCTCGTTCTGCACATATCTTATCCGAAATTTCTTCTTGCAACTAAAAAGATGCTTAAAGCTAAAGGGTGGAGTGTGGGCCCAATTCAGTTTGGATCAGTTATGTTTTGGTGTTCTGGGCCGGATTGTCGCATTGACCCGTATATGCAATCCAATATGCAGAACTCTCACCGCCCTTTGAGCTCTTCTTTCAATTCCAAGTTCCCAACCAATGCACACTGTATACTTCCTTACGCATGTTTGTCAAGCTCTGCAACCTCTGTTCATGGCAAGTCTGTCATTCTAGTCAAGATGATTTGTGGCTGAAGATTCGAGAGGAATATCGATTAGATACAGAACTAGAGCCTACCTTGTTTGATTACTATTATTCATCAGTATTATCACATGATTCACAGGAAAGTTCATTGGCAAGTACCCTGGCAGTCAAGCTGAGTAACTCCAAAATCTCCAAAGCTACACTCTCGGGAATTTTCTGCAGTGCTTTTGCAGAAGATGATATCAAGAAAGCCATCAGAGATGATCTTAGAGCCGCAAGAGAACGCGACCCGGCTTGCATTAGTTATGTACACTGCTTCTTACACTTCAAGGGCTTCTTTCCATGCCAAGCTCATAGAGCAGCACACACAAATTATGGACTCAAGGTAGGACTGGTTTAGCACTTCTGATACAGAACCGGGTTTGGAAGACTTTCGCTCTAGACATTCATCCCGGAGCAAAGGTTGGACGCGCAATATTGCTTGATCATGCTACTGGAATTGTGATCAGAGAGACTGCAATAATTGGTGACAATGTTACCATTCTGCACAATGATATTAGGAAGTACAGGAAAGAGGCAAGTGAGTGGCATCCCAAGATTGGCAGTCGGGTTTTCATTGGTGCAGATCGTGAAGTTTTGGGGAATATTAGAATTGGAGAAGGGGCAAAGGTAGGAGCAGGATAAGTAGTGGTAAAGGATTTACCTCCTAATTGTAGTCAGTAGGAAATCCTGCTAGATTAGTTCAATCAAAACGGGTTACCGTGTATGAAACTAAAGTTGCTTAAATTCATCAGAAAATAAGTGTTATCTATAGCCTTGCTTTATTACAAAACTAGTGTAACACAGCCCCTTTTTTTCATCATCAATTTCATACATAACTTTCCCCCCTCCCCCTAAAGTGCAGAACATTGTGGATAGATATGGCGTAATTCATTCGTTCAGTTGATCCTACCACCTAGCAGCATTCTTACTCTTACTGCCGCCATACAAACGGAAGAGACTGAAAGCTGAGATGCAAGAGAGGACCACCATGCTAAGGCTGGCTAAGAATGCACTTGCTAATCCTTCCCCAGCTTGGTTGCAGAACTTCCCATACATGTTGCATAGCTTCATCCATTGTAGTTCTGATTGCCCCAACTTTGCAAACATGGACGACTGTACTGCAGCTGCAATAGCAGCCACACTCAAGTATGCCATCACCTGCACAAACAAACAAGTTGACATGGATGTCATTTAACTTCTTTGGAGACGACGCACAGTCAAGAACTCAAGGCCAGTCAGAAGTGATGTCTACTTAACTAAATGTAAAGACACTACTCGGGTCAATCAAAAGCTTTTCAGCATTGCATTCATCAAACAAATAAAAAACCTTCACAACTAACGAGCTATCAATGTTCAACAGGCTTTTGTATTTGCTAAATACATATTTAAACAAACAAATAATGTCCCTATTAATGGTGTCTTCAGTCCCAATTTGTAAATTCGTATCAATAATATATGCAGCATAGACAACTGCCTAAGAATATACTTTTGGTCTTCAAGCTTACGGAATAAGCCAAGAGCAAATCTGCTCTCTCTCCCCTCCCCAGGACACTAAATTTAGACATACGCGCCTAAAGCTTTGAAAGCAACTTCCCTTCCAAGAAATTTTACAACCACAGTCATATTGTCCAATTGAACCAATGCATTGCATTAAACTAACAACTAATGAATTTAGGTCAAGGTTGTCCTTCATCGTTGGCATCAGGCAAAATATTTTATTCTCTGATAAAGCAACAACAGTTGTATTGTTCAAATTGACAGGAGATCCTGTCCCCTTCATTTAACAAAGTCATGGCAAATGGGGTCCTTTCCTCCACCCTAACACATGAATTTGGTTATGGTCACAGATACTTCTGGTCTTTAGGTCATATACATTAATGAAGTCATAAATGCCCCTGATAATTGCTGTTGTACCTGAATTCATATCACAAACTAATAGCTACTATCCACTTTGTTCCTGACCTGGTAGAAAATAAACCAAGCAAATTCAAACAAGAACCATCCAAGCAAGGGCAGTACATTTCCAATGCAATAGATTGTTTTTTGTAAGTGAACTTACTCACTCCTCAGAGACCATTCTCCACACGGAATCCACGCAATGCATTTTGGGGAAGGAGAGGATGAAGGTCCCAATGAATCAGTGAAATTATGGTCTCAACTACCAAGCTCCTATTGCAGCATCATTCACATAGACAGTACTATTCTTTAACACAGAACACCAACCACCGGTTGAGATCACTTAATGGGAACATTATATATGAAGCAGATAAACTAGGACAATGAGTCAGTGACCTCTATCACATTGACAGTACTATTTTCAAATATTCTATCATTACCATTGTCCAACCAAAACTACAGAATGTCATAGGTTGGCATCTAAGACTAGTAACCTAATTGTGTTGAGAAATCTTCAACTGGACAACTATCAAGCATTCTCTATGACCATGAAGAACAGTGAAACAGGGTCTTAATCAATCTTTAGATGATCAAATAAATAATGGGTCTTTGGTAAGAAAAGTAAGCAGTAACAGATAAAGGGCTCAGACAGAACAAAAAGTTGACAGACTCCATCCATACCTGATCCCCAGAGAAGATGACCCAGGCTAAGGTCTCGCTAAACAGCACACTGCCTTTAACCATAACAACAACACATCGAACTGCTTGAACAAATGAATAGGCTGCGGCTATCCCGTTGGCTATAACAACAAATCTGCGTCAAGGGAGACAAAGATTCGTGATTATTGAGGATAAGATGCATAATAGGCAACAAAAAAAAAAACATAGAGACAGTTGAAGAGCGTACACCAGAGCTTTCATGTTTGTGAATCTAGCTTTCTTCTCAATTGAGAAAATTACTTTAACTTGGGTGTCTGAACCTACGAGAACAGCAGCAATAAGTGCGAGACCACATATCAAACACCTCAAAACCAACTCCGCAAGCCTCACCCTCCTATCCAGCACCTTCGTATAGGATCCATGGGAGACTGCTACATTTCCAGGACTAACACCAACGTTCAAATAACTCATCTTTTTTCCTAAAGACACAACACCCACAAAATCCGAAGTAGGGATTCGCGCAATAGAGATGACAGAACCCCTCCCCCCACCCTCCTATAACACTGCAATTAAGGGACGTTATGGGGGGTGCACTGAATTGATCGAAGTGTCGCTGTGACTGTGATAAGAGGGAAAGGATCTGGGAAAAAAAGCAAGGGGGTGGGGTGTCTTTAGCTCATCCCCCATTGAATGAAGATGGTGATTGCAATTAATTTGCACGACCCAATTCTCTTTCAAGGCCACACTGGAAAGAATAAAATGAAATACTCGATTATAGGAGAAGTAAATTCACCGTTTGAAATGAAAGTTGTCATCTTTTGATTTGGGTTTCTTCTGTGGTAGGCCATTCAATAATCACTGGCAGTAGGTATGTTTGAGTTCACATCTAACATGATACTGATGAGACCGTGATCTGGTAACTGACAACTTAGATTCACTTGTGCAAGCCAATCGATTGACCACTATTCAATTATTTTTATTTTGTATGATGAGGAATAAGGCCATGTAGACTCCGAATATTAGTACTACTATTGACGGGACTATGTGACTTAACTTTAATCCGCGGGGTATAATTCCTTCTAGTTACAGGGTCTCGCTCGACATTGGAGTGACCAAGCAACACACTGGATATGCCAACCCACACGCTCTTTACTAGACGGTGGAATTTCGCCTCAACAATCCTCACAGTATTTGGAAAGTACCGAGGTTGGTTCAACTGTATTTTGTTACAACCTGCTTCACCTTTTCCACAAGCCTGATCCAAGGGCATTTTGTAATTCTTCATCTGGAGTTTGCTCATCAGCTAAACACTATTATTAAATTAGGTTTTCTTTGTTTCGCTCATGATATGGTTGGTTGGATCCGCTTGGATATGGTTTAGCAATGGGCCTATTTTAGGAATCAATAAACGTGGGATCTATACACTTTTTGGGACATGTCTGAGTATGAATACGTACACAGTATATTTATATTGCTAAAATTGATATCGGATAAATGAGAAACTAATCTCAAAAGTATTCACATGAAATAGGAAGAGTTAAGGAGGTGTTTGGTTAAGTATTTTCTGTTTTCATTTTCCAGAAAACAGAAAACATTTAAAAAATGCCTTTGGTAAAATGGAAAATATTGAAAATAAAAAATGTATTGAAAATAGAAAATGAAAAAAAGTCATTTTCTAATTTAGAAAACACGGTCTTTCGTCTTCCACTTTTTGTCTTCTCCATCTTTCATAAAAATTAACGGATCCACGATGGACGGAAAGTTCGATATATTCAAGGCAGTGGAGCGAGAGATCGGGCAGTATGAATTCGCCTCCCACGGCGATGTCACCTGCACATCCGAGTTCACGGCTGGGGCCCATGATGAATGCCTTCTCTATTGTGAAGCACACGCCCTCTCAGTCTCAGTGCCTAGCTCAGATCATGGTATCGCAAACCTCCACTGTCGATGACAAGGAAGACGACAAGAACATATAATATATATAAACTCTAGAGTAAGTTTATAAACTTGGAGCTTGGACATGGGCTCGGATGAACTGTTGATTTTTATGGTCTAAATTCTTGTGGGCTTTAATTGGATAGGCCAAGCCCATTTGACCAACTTAATCATGGTCCAATTAAACTAGTCAGCGTCTCTCTGTCCCAATCGCACTGTTTTAACCAAACAGACAAGCAGCAGTAGGAGACATGAGAGCACAATCCTCTATGGATTTGCAGTTGTTCTCCAAATGTACTTGAACAACAATAGCAGTGCCCAACACATATTCAATGAGGACTCCTTGACATTTTTTTTATCCCTGTAGACGGAGAGCTGTCCAAATTCACATCTTATTGCAATACTATTGCCACAAGAGGGATTTATATATCTTAAACCCATTTTTCAAATTTATTAATATATGCAAATTTGGGGTTGGTGATAGCACTTGGTCTCTCTCTCTCTTTCTTTTTTCTCATCAAAATAGCATTTGACATGCTGTTGTGAACAATTATATTTTTAAAAATAATAATGACGAGGTTGACAACAACTGTTGGAAATATATTATTTCCAACAACAACCATCGTGTTTATTCTCTGACAAACATCACTGAAAGAAATAATAAGGAAAATATAATTCTATTAGAAATAATAGACTTCAATAAAAAAAAAAAGGAAATGGTTGATAACAAGTTCAATTAGAATTCTACCACATTAAATGTAATAATAGGATACTACTTTAAAAATGTTGTAACAAGTGAAAATGTTATATTGGGAGACGTGTTTTTGATAATTTAGATAGGTAAAGATGAATAAATGAGAAAATGTTAAGTGGATGGAAGTTGTCATGTGTAACCCTAAGGAGGTTACCGCAATGAAGTAGATGGAGCCAATAAAGACAAGTCAGAGTTTGCTGTGGGTAAAAGTGATTCAGTAGAAGGCAATATAGAATTTGTCGAAGGAACAATTGTGTAAGAATGAGGTAAGGTCACTTGATAATTCCTCATAATATCTGTAGTTATTTCAATAGCTTCCGAAACTCATAAACTCATGAATAGTTTTAGGAATTGTGCGCTCCGATACCATATAATAATTTTAGACTCCTCGGTCTCATCTCAAAAGGTCTATAAAACAAGAATGAAACTTGTATTTATATACAGATTTAAAAGGATGGAAGTGATACGATGTGGGATAAATATGAAAATAATATGCAAAACAGTGAAAGAAGTCCACATGTTCATACTTGCTAGTTTCAAGTCCTTTTAAACGGAACCTAATAACATCTGTGTCAATAGTGTTGCAATCTAGACTTTCCATTCATTCGCGGTCGCTTTCCCCTCTTATCAAGTTGTCTCTCTAGTGTCTAACTATAGTTCTCTACTATAGACCAGGCAATCTTCCCCAAAAATCCATGACCTATAAAAGTTCAACTTAAAATATATATATATATATATATATATTATAAAATTGCAATTATTGGGCACTCTAAAAAGTCCACCAGCTCATAGTTTTCTTTCATGTTTGTTGGCACTGTCGGTGCACACAGATTTCGGAAATTTGCGCAAATCCCGCCGCCGATGGGATTGAACCATGACCGAGTGCTGGGATGTAGTAGCCTTGCCACTAGGCTACCTCTCACTTTATTTCAGAAGTCTATTTAAAAAGGAATTAAAGCAAACAATATGGAAAAAGATAAAGAAAAAAAACAAAATTAAAGCAAACCACCAAAATCCACATGCAAACCAACCAAAGGAGACCCCACCCACACAAAAACCAACCAACAAAGGCCCCACACACTGTCGGTGGCTCTATTTTTACTTTTCTTTTTTGGTAATATTTGTTCTCTTTGGGTTTTTTGGTAATATTCAAATGTTCAGCAAATTCAATCCTATACCTTCTAATCTATCTATACAGTGTACTACGCCCCAGGATTTAACCAAATCTAACGGCTGCCAACGGTCGATCATCATCTACAAAATTCTAGACTAAATTGTCCTAAATTCAAGCAAAGATAATAACAACTACTAAAATAATAGAAATTATTTACCGAAATAAAATCAGAAAACTTGAAAGCTGTCTTTACAGAAAAGAGATTAAAACAAAATAACAGAAGACTCAGCCGTTTTGTCTTTCTGACTGCTCCCCAAGATAAGAATATCACGTATCCTTTCTTTTTTTCATGACTAGAATTTCATTTTATCCCAATTTTCTTTTTCCTTTTCTTGGGGAAAAAGAAAATCCAGATATTTTCAAGAAAAAAAAAGTAAAACAAGAAATTTAATTTACAGGCTTGCCGTGATTGTAGCCGTAGTAAGATAGGTACCACTTAACAAACTTTCTCAACCCGGTATTCAAATCGGTTGTGGGTTTGTACCCGAGTTCTCTTCTGGCCAAGCTGATGTTCGCATGCGTGAACGGCACATCACCATTTCCAGGCATGTCCACGAACCGCTTCTTTGCTTTGGTCTTCAAGTGCCTCTCCAGGATACTCACCAGTGTCGGTACGGTCACCGGAGAAGTATTGCCCAAGTTAAAGATCCGGTACGGTGCAGGACCCATTTTCTTACCACCCGACCCCGTACTCTTCCCTGATGTATCCAAAGACCCCAGACAACCCTTCACTATATCATCTATGTATGTAAAATCCCGGGCCAAGTCGACACGGTCCTTGCCCCGATATACTGTGATTGGTTTCCCTTGTAAGATATTCCGGGTGAAAGAAAAGTAGGCCATGTCGGGTCTGCCCCATGGACCGTATACGGTGAAAAATCTCAACCCGGTAATTGACAGCCCGTAAATGTGGTTATACGTGTGCGTAATCTCTTCACCTGCCTTTTTTGTAGCCGCATAGAGACTCGCGGGCTGGTCCGTCCGATCAGATTCTGAGAAAGGGACCTTTTCGTTTAAGCCGTAAACGGAGCTCGAAGAAGCCCAGACGATAGACGGCTGAGGATTTGCCGATTTGCAAGCCTCAAGAAGCGTGACGAGCGCGGCTATGTTGCTGTGGATATAAGACTGTGGATTTTCCATAGCGTACCTAACTCCGGCTTGGGCCGCCAAGTGAATCACGTGAGTGAACGCCACGACGTCGAAGAGCTTGGCGAGGAGCCGCGCGTCGTTCACATCACCTTCCACGACGAAGATTCCGTGGTTCTCGAGTTGAGCTTTGCGAGCCTTCTTGAGCGACGGATCATAGTAATTGTTAAAATTGTCAAGCCCAACAACGCCATCGCCGCGTTTCTTCAGTTGCAGTGACACGTGTGAACCAACGAAACCGGAAGCACCGGTAACAAGTACGGCCATGCCACCAGACCGGTGGATCTGGGCGGAGTTGCGCACCTGCTTTTCCCACTGAATTCCTCCCCAAGAAGCGGCGAAATACCGGCTACCGGAATCGACAAAGCTCTGGAAACTGAGATAAGAAGCCGTGAGTGCGATCAAGAAGAGAGCCCACAAGAACATAGTGCTTGTAGAAGCGAAACACCTATAGAATTGGCGATTCATGGCGTGTGCCCTCTCGATCTTGAACTTACCAGGAGTAGATGGAAACAACTCGTCTTCCAAAGACGGCATATTCTTGGCTTCTTCTTCCCTCACTTTTCTTGGAACGGATTTTTGATTGATTCTCCTAAAATTCTAGTGGGTATTCGTGATTCCAAGGCGGTGATAGTCTTTTTGAAGATTTGATTGGAGGAGAGATCTAAATGGTAGTGTGTGGCGTCTACAGATGCAGAGAAAATAATGGGCGATTTATTTTCCCGCACCTGCTAATCGATGGAAGGTATTGGAGGGTTATTTATAATGAAAACCACCCCACAAGAAGCGAAAAAGCATACGCGTGAACGCGTTCAAAGGACGGCCAGATTGGAAGTGAGAGAATCGAAAATATCCTGATCAATTGGTTTTTCAATTATTTTAAGAAAATAAAATAAATATTATTTTATACAACTTATCACTGAAATTCTGATTTTCTACTTTATCTTTTCTGTGTCATCTACCCGCATCGTGTAAATCCATCAGCTCTAGGGGTGGTAATTTGTGCCCGACTCGATCCGCGCGGATAATATTCATTTGGGTATGATCTTCATGTATTCGGCTTGGGCATTTTTTGTGTGTGAATAGCAACTGCTGGAAATATCTTCAGCTGCTACTGGTAGTGGATCTCAGCCTTCTTTCTGAGAGTCCTGAGTCGCCTGTGATCCAGTCCCAAGAGATTGGATCCAATAATTATTGTCCTATTAGTACTGATCCTGAACAAGTGAATGATGAAAATGTGATGTACAAGGATGTTTTTTTCCGTTTAAAACAACGTGACTCTTCCTATGATTGCATACCAAGTGAAGAAGAATGAGAGATCGCAAAGGATATTTGCAATAAACTGAAGTTGTTCTTCACTATCACAAAGATGTTCTCAGGTAATTGATGCATGAACTACTTTATAGTTTCTAATACTTGAATGTTTATTGAAAATAGTAAATGCAATTTATTTTAATTGTTCTCACATCTCAGGTACCAAATATCATACAGCTAATGTTTATTTTCCTAAAATTTGTGAAATTAATATATCTTTGGCGGAGTGGTGTTTGAGTTATAATCTTATGATTAAAGATATAGCATTTCAAATGTTCCAAAAGTTTGATAGTTATTGGAATGTCATAAATGGAATCATGGGTGTGACAACTGTCCTAGACCCTCGATATAAGTTTATGTTGTTGAAATTTTACTTTCCTACCATTTACTGTGATCAAGATACATATTTTCAAATTAAAAGTGTCAAGGGAATTTGTGAGGAATTGATGCATCGATATAGTTCTGAAAATGTGGACCAAGACGACCATGTCTCCTCATTCGCAACACATGAGAATAAAAATGTGGGAGACACAGACACTCTAGCGTGCTTTGATCAATTTGTAAATAGTAGAAAGAAGGGTTCCATTGGAAATGTGAAAGGATATTGCAAAGGATATTCTAGCTATTCTGGTGTCGACAGTTGCTTTGGAGTCCGCCTTCAGCACCAGTGGTCGATTGTTGAGTCCACACCACAGTAAACTTCACTCAAAGACAATAGAGGCGTTGATGTGTTCTCAAAATTGGCTATGGAATGAAATTTCTACTTCCAATGGAGGTACATAAAAATAATTTTGTTACCTTTATTTAATTGACCTTTAACATGCTAGTAATATGTTTTTATTGGTAGGTTCTACAAAAATAGGTGCAAGTGACCACATCATCATTGAAAATATTCTAGAGAACATCGATGACGAAGAAGAAGAAAGTTGATTAAAGCTAGCTGATTTTCAATAATATGAAAATTGGTTTGGTCTGTTTTTGTTCATCTTGGAATCTTGGCTTGGGTGTTCTCCTATTTAGCTGCTGGTTTTTGCATGTTTTATGTGGAGATTGAATTGCTGCCTTATTGGGTATTCTTGGAACACCAGTAGGCATAAAACGAAAGAAACAATTTTAAGTACTATATCTCCGTCTCACTTTAATGTGGAATCCTAATAATGTCAATGGATTTCTTTTTTAATTTTTTTATTGTCTTTTCTCCTATATTTTAGCCATAGATTAGATAAATTTAGAAATAAACTCAAGGAAGATGGAATGAATAAAATAACAGAAATTGAGGCACTTTGAAAGATAAGGGAATACGACCATATAAAATGATATCAACCGCCACTGCTTATTGGTACTTATCGGGTATAGTTTTCCAATACAATAAAGTTATAACTATTTGGAGTGCTGATTTTCATATATTTTGGTCGTTGTAGGGTACACTAGCACGCTGCAGAAAGAGAGCTGTGAATGAGAAGGAGCTGTGAAAAATAAAGATTGAAGAAACAAGATTCTTTTTCCAGCAATCTTTAAACTCGTGATATAGGTTATGATTCAAATTAGATTGTCATGTTAGATTTATGGATTTATGAAGCTTTGAAGCTCCTGAAAAAATAATTCTTTTACCAGCAATTTTTAAACTCTTGAATGAATGTTATGATTCGAATTAGATTGTCATGTTAAATTCACGGATTTTTGAACCTTTGAAGCTCATGAAAAAAGTTTTAAGTTTGCAGACCATTTTATGTCATGATGTCACAAATTGAATTTGAGTTATCCATATAATCGAGCTCATAGAAAATTCATACGCGACATCACGCCTTTGGAGAGGACTAGACCCCGAAGAGCATGACTAGTATGGATACCACCGAGCAAACAACTTCATTGACAAATATGCAAATTCAGAGGTGTATTCCATTTTTATTAATTACAAAATTAAAAATACTAAATATTTGTTTTCCCCGGAAAGAGAGTGGACTTGCTACTTATTAGTTTATTTGTTAAAGAGAGAACATGGAAACCATACCACCACCCCGAAATGTAGAATTTTGGGTACATCCCCTCTTACCAAAATAAGAAGAATAAATCAATAAATCAGGCCAAAATATTTTAAAAAATAATAATTTAATTGTGATAACTCATCAGTAATCAGTACTGTCTACCGGAAGAATCGGTCATGACTACAAGGAGAAGCTGTGTTGGACAGTCGACAGGCGACCCAAAAGGGAAAACCGGAGTAGCCAGCGAAGCCGGTGGAATTGGTCGGTGGTCCTTCACTTTGACTAGGATTTTTCTACCTTTTTTTATGCCAGATCAGCATTACTTGTTTGGTGGGGTCTACAATTGATTCCGGTAAAGTTTGTATTACTGCGATGAACTATATTTATGGTAAAATTAGCTGGCATAATGCATATCATTGAAAATGGTTCTGATTCTGTCTCTCTGAACTTTCCTGGATATTTCTTTTACATTTATTACTATTAAATCTTCACTTTAAATCTTCGTTCTTTTTTAAAAAATTATCCATCAATGCTTGGAGATGACACTATAATGTATTCTACATTGTGGGGGTGACAAAATAATACAATCTTCTTGATTACTTGCATTGAAATGAAAGCAATCTGTGTATTTTATGTAAGTGCTTTGGTTATGCAATGATTTATTATCAAAACAAAACCCAGTTGTTAATACTCTGTGAAGTAACAAGAGCGAGGCTATGTGCTTTGGCCTTTGTGCCTGTGGGTATCCATATATACATATATATACATACGATAATGTATTCGCGGGAGAAGAGTGTTTTTTCATTGCGCATTTATAGACGGAGTTAATTTCGTAACATCGAATCATAGGGCGTTAGTGCAATTGAACGGTTGAAAATAGAGTCCGTATATAGAGTTAGCATTTGAGAATGTCCCTATATATATATATACATACAATAATGTATTTTATATTTAATGGGCAATTTAATTTGGTCATGCAAATTTTAATGCATGACATGTTCCGCTAATGTATATATAGTTGACAATTGGCGCTCTGTCTCTATGTAGTTTATTCTAATGTTAAACATAGATCTACAAGAAAATTGTTGTTGGTTGACTTAAATCGTCCTTAAGAAGTAGTGACGGATGGTCATTACTAAAATTGATGTTTGTTGCTAATTCGAATGATCCAAGATTATGTTTGTACATGAATAAATCCAAACAATAAGTACGCATAGAGGTGAGAAAAAGTGGACTCGAGGCTGGCTCAGCTCGCCCCGGTATGGTACATCAAGTTTGTCTTGAATACCAAGCCCAACAACCCAAGCTAAAATAGGCCTGGGACATCAAGCTTTGTATTGTATATAAGATGTAAATATAAATATTTGTATCGTTCAAACTTATACATAAATGTACATAATTAAAGCCGTAAAAAGTGGCTAAACTAGAAAATAGATTGGGGGAATTTGGTCAGTGATGAAGTGAGAATTTTATAGGAGGAAAGAAAGATTGACGGGATTTTTTAAAATTGTTTCGAAGAGTTCGAGTCTAAGACTTACAATTTCAGGATTAAATTTATATGAAATGAGTTTAACATTAACTTTTTTTTGTGGTTCAATCAACATTAGGGGACATATATAAGACTTCTTCATTTGTATTTATAATGGTAACAAAGTTACACAGCTTAATTATACTATAGTCTGTCCTACATAAAAAAAAATCATAATTGAAGCTCATTTTCCATGCCAGTTATCATACCTGGATCCAGATCCACCTCTTTTACCGTGCCTGTCACCCAACCAACCCTGACCCAACTGTAGATATTGGGCAATTGCAATGGTGTAAATTTAATGGGCCAATAAAGTTAATGTGTTTTGATGATGTGGTTGTTTTGAGATATGTATTTTGTTAATGTGGATGATGATGTGGCTTGACTTTTTGTAATAAAAGTGGGACCCAACCTTGATTTTGGTGTAAATTTGATGGGGATAGTATGAAGGATAAGAAAATAGTTGGGTTGTATAATGGTTTTGTATTGAGAGATGTTTTTTGGTGATGTGGCAGTATTGAAATATGTGTTATGCTGATTTGATTGTATTGAGAGTTGTGTTTTTGTGAGATAGATGTGGGAACCCAAAAACAAAATTATTGGGCCATTAAACTTGCAACCATTGCGGTTGCCAAACCTAACTTTTAACGGACCAACAGGGACTAACACTTGAACTTCGACATGCTATATTTTCTTTTAACGTAGTAACACATTAAGATCCAAAAATACCTAATAAGGATAGTGAGAGCACCATAGAGACAGACCATGCATTTATAATATAGTAGATGTTGGAAATCAGAGAAGGGAAGATGAGTTGGACAACTTGTGACCAAATGTATTTTTCTTGTTCTTGATTAAAAGGCACAGCCGCACAGCAGCATATATATATATATATACACATATTTATTTTTAGACTCTTCTTCTCTAGAATCTCCAACATAATATTATAAATATCACACGTCATTTACATTTCACAAACACATATGTTGGACGAGCATGTGGCTCTAACGGTTGATAAGCGATGTCGGTACGATATTTGGTAGTGCGAGTGAATTAGTCAGCGTGAATGGTGTGGCAATAAACAATTAAGCAGTGGAGATTCATGCACATGTAATTTTTATTACTTGTACTTCCTGGTCAGTTTTATTATTTTGGCTAACAATATTTTATATTTTATGTTGAATTCAATTTCCTTCGCCCCAACCATAGCCTTCACCATACCCTTGACCCGATCCTGACCCACTGCCCCTACCGGATTCTCTCCCATATCCTTCACCACGACTGCCTCCCGATCCAGACCCTGCCCGAGACCCAGCATAGGATCCCGCATATGGCCCTGATTCTGACCCGGAACTCGCTGAGCTTGATGCTGATGAAGAAGCTGAACTACTTGACCTGAAACCATATCCTTATCCAGACCCAGATCCACTCCCACTTCCTCCTGATTCCAGGCCCAACCCTGCTCCAACTCCAAGTCCTATGCCCCCAAGATCAATTCCCAAGTCCTTCCTAGCTTGCAAAACGACATTCTGTAGCAACCGTTGATCACATGGCGACAAGCAAAGCAATAGCAACTGAAGACTTGAGTGGGGCCATGTTTATTAAATCAACAACACTACAGATGAAATGCAGGTGTAAACGAGCTACCGAGGTAGGCTTGAAA
Organism: Euonymus europaeus; assembly: GCA_963580455.1. Taxonomy (NCBI): domain Eukaryota; kingdom Viridiplantae; phylum Streptophyta; class Magnoliopsida; order Celastrales; family Celastraceae; genus Euonymus; species Euonymus europaeus. Next base: position 4,662,626 of record OY756957.1, on the reverse strand, counting down.
GGGAAAAAAATTTAATATGGACCTCCTGCTATATATAGTTGTCGAAATCAAATTGGAGATGGTGATCACCACATCAAATTACCTTTGTATCGTCGGTCAAAATCACAATTATTTAAATAAAAAATCACTGGTAATAAATATACCTGCGTTGACAAAGAGGTCAGAAGAACAATACTAAGGGCAATTATAAATGGTGCAACTTTGATTGGCCAGGTAAAATTGTATTAAAATATGCATTTTCTTGATGTGATGGTAAGTATTTTATTGATGTTGATAAACATGTGACTTGATTTTTTATAATAAAAACGTGATCTATTATTGATTTTAATATAAATTTAATAGGGAAAATATGAAAGAGATGGAAGTTATTGGCTCGACTAAAATGAAGAGATGAAAATATATAGAAATATGTTTTGTTGATGCGTGTTTTATGAATGCGGGTGAATATGTCACTTGACTTTTTTTTTTCTATAATAAAGATGAAACCCAATATGTGATTTTAATAAGATGGCAAATTTTTATCGTTGTGGTTGCTCACAATTTTTAAAAACAGGTGTATATTAAAATAAAACCACGGGCAAACTTTCTAAATTGCCTATGATAATAAACTGCAGCTAAGAACCTCTAATAACCGCGGTTGTCTATTCTCTCAGTTGTAAATTCAAGGGTGAGAAATTGCTGGTATAATATCGATTCATCTGCACGTGAAATTGTTTATTTTATACTTTTGCACTTTCATTATTAATTTATTAAATAATATAAGTGGTAATTTTCATAACATTCAAATACATAAATCACTGACGAATTCGCTAAACCATATCCAGTCATAAAATGCAACTATAAACTTCAAATAACTGCGAGTGTTTGTTCTCTTAGTTGTAAATTCATGGGTGAAAAATTGTGAGTATAATATCGATTCATCTGCACATGAAATTGTTTTATTTTTTTTATATTTTTTCCCTACCATTATTAATTTGTTAAGTAATACAAAGAGATAATTTCCACACCTTTCAAATACATAAACTACTCCAAATTAAACGAAATTTTTGACACTCGATACAAATTCAGAGTACTGTCTAGTGGAGCGGTACAACTTATAGACACCTGCCAGAAAGCCCAAAAGAATGAAGCCCACCAAGGAATTAAGCCTGCCCAATAAATCTTTCTGAAAACAAGCGAGTGTTCATAGATTGGTCGAAATGGAAAAGGAAGGGGAAAAAAAGAAAAATTAGAGAACGAACCAAACCGCTTGCCCTTGAAGTCGATCAAGAACTTCTCAACAGTGGTTTGAAATCCCTAATTCACTGAAGTCTTCAAATCTATGAGTAGAATTGAAAAGGAGGAAGAAATCAATCAAATCATCGCTTTCCGTCTATTGTAGCTTGCGTCAGTGCGTGCCACCTTCCGCATTATTGTTAGCAGGTACTTCTACGGCAACTTCTTTGTTGTTATCTTAAATTCGTGTTTCATACTGATTTTGGTTCGTCTGTTTTTGTTTTCGTAGTGTTTTTACATTGTATTTTGCTCTAATTTCTCTAAACTTTTGATTTTTTATTTGCTCTAATTTTCCCTAAAGTTTAGGTATATCAAGGATGATTATGTATAGGATCAGTTTCTATTTTATTGAAATTTCAGTAAATACTATCATGGCAAATTGACGGATTGGGTACCTGTCTATCTGATGTATTATTAAATCTTAGAAGACAGTGGGATATTTGAAAGAAAGTTCAGAAATTTCTTCATGGAGACGAGACAAATGTCGTTCGTGAATTTTTTGTTGCAATATATTCACTCTTTTTTTGTTTCTGACAAGGAGTGCTGAAGGAATTGATGAGATGATAATTTAGTTTTGGAACGGGTTTGAATTCACAATAAAGTTGTGAAATTAATGTGATGATAACAAACCAAGAGCATGTTTGGACTTTGGACATTTTATAATCTTTGTTAAATGTTGTGGATGATATGGGTTTCCTTTTGAACTTAAAGAAGGGTGAATTGCAGCAGCAAAAATGTTACAGAACCCAAGTTTTATTAGCCAAACTTAACCCAAGTCTATATGTCATGCCATGTTGATTTATCCTTGGGATATTTTTAAGATTATAGCAAAAATGTTACAAAACTTGGGATATTTTTGAATTATCCTTGAAAAATATATTATATTTAATTTTAATACCTTCGAGGAGTGAAGGATATGTGGGTTAGGTGAGCCTGGACTGGATTTTCTATCAGGCCTGTAATATTTCATGAAATCAGGAAATGCATTATGAAAATATGATTGCTTTGTGGCACTGCTTCAGAGAACGTACTTTTGAGAGATGCTTTGAGTAATTGAATTTCCAGATGTTAGCAGACAGCAGAAAGTGGAAATAAGTTATGTTTGTCTGTGCTGTTTAAGAAAAAAAGTTGCGTTCTTACACAATGCGCTATTGATGGATACTACCTTATGATGGTAGTATCATTTCGCGGATTCAAACCCCTTCCAAAACTAAATTATATAGCACGTCATTTTATATGTATTAGGTAACTGAGATAGGAATTTCGAGAAACAAATTGTGTTCCGTTTGTGGAAAAACTGTTATTAGAGTTAGAATCATAGCATCAAAGAAAATATTCATAAGAGAGATGGTGTGTATGGAAGAAAATGGTTGGTTGAAATTTTGGAGACATCGGCATGAAACAATAGTGAAAGTTTAGGTATGTTAGTAAAAGAAGAAATTCTGGAAATTTGTTGATATTTTATGCTTAAAGTGTACTGATCTATGTCAGTAGTGTCACTTTATGGGTTTGAAACCTATTCCAGAGCTAAGCTTTATTGTTTGTCTGGTTATTCATGGTAGGTAGCAGAGATTATATAAAGCTATTTTTTAGATATCGATATCCTATCTTGTTTTCAGTAGCTTCTCTAGAATCCTAAGATACGGTTTTTATGCATTATAACTTGGTTTGTACAATAAAGTCTTTATTGGAATGATCAGCTGAGGTTATATTTTAATCACATTGTGAGATAAGTTAATTTTTAGTGCTTACATGGACTGAGAGAAACAAGAACGACCATTCTGACCATGGGAGATATGCTGAAGCTGTGATTCAAGCTAGTTTTTTTTATAGTTTTATGTCATTATTGTTGATGACTTGTGTCGAAGTGCAAAACTCTTTGCAGTTTTTTTTTTTGTGTGTGTGTGTATCTCTGAGTTATTAGAATATAGAGTGCAGAAAATCGGCGTAATTCTTTCAAACTTGTCGAGAGTCATGGGGTTAATGCTTGAATACACAAAAATGGATACTTAAGAAGATATTACAGTCAAAGCAGCGGGATCCTCGGTGAGGAGCTTGTTCTAATCCAGAATGAGGCCTTTTTCTTGCATATATCGGAAATTTCTATTGACTTTTGTAACTTAACTTGCCCCAACGTGGTGTTTTTGCATGTGTCTGCCTTCTCTCTCTCTCTCTCTCTCTCTCTCTCTGTTGTAGTATATATATCTCAAAGCTTTCATTGCATTCAAATACAGACATATGCTCCTGAAGACTCCTATCGAAAAATACCTCCATATGCTGTCTTAGTTTGGTTGGTTTCACACAAAAATATGTCTTTAAGAGGACGAATTCCATCATCTTTTGAAAGACGGTCCATCCAAGATGCTGCGATAATGGGGCATCGTCCATTTCCTGGAGCCCACAGACCATTGGAGCACGTTCCTCCACTCGAGGTTTTAGAAAATAAGATCGCTTCACAGGCAGCAGAAATGGAACAATTAGGACGGGACAATCACAGATTGGCAGCTACACAAGTTGCTTTGAGGGAGGACCTGGATGCTGCTCATCAGGAATTACAAAGGCTCAAGGCGCACACTAGAAGCATCCAGACTGAAAGTGACATTCAGATCAGGTTTTTGCTGAATAAGATTGTAAAAATGGAAGTGCATATTAGGTCCGGCGAGAAGATAAAGAAAGATGTAAAACAGGCACATGCAGAGGCCCAGAGCTTGGTCAATGCCAGGGAGGAGCTGACTGCACAAATTCAACAGGTCTCTCAGGAATTGCAGAAGGCTCAAGCTGATATAAAGATTCTACCAGATTTGCATACTGAGCTTGACAGTTTAACACAGGAACATGAGAGATTACGGTGAGCCACATTTTTGTTGGCTAGTTGTCTTTTCTCTGTTTCCTTCCTTAATTGTTGAAGAGCTGCATTTAAACCAACATGTTACTGCAGTTTTACCTCAGGTAGGAAGTATGGTAATTGGGGAATTGTTAATTACTTAATTGCAATCCCCCCTCCCACCCATCCTGGCCTCAAGAGTCTGACTGCTTATAACTAGGGGTCCCCAACCCACGCCCACCCACCCACAACCCCCCCCCCCCCCCCCCCCCCAAACCAAATCTTGGAGATATTCAGGTTCCTTTTGTTCTTTTCATTTGATTTGGGAAACCAGAATCCGTTGCGAGTATAATTTGGACTGTGATGTATCTTCTCTGATATGTCTACTTTCATCTGCCTCTGCTTATTCCAGGACTAAAAAAATGAAAACTAAAGCTGATTATGTCCAATCAAAATTTTAGCATTTTTTATTTCATTTTGTCTGAAATGTAAATCAATGAAGTATTTTGGACCTACCTTTAATAGTTACAATTTTTATTTGTTGCATGGGTGAAAAAGAGAAACATTTGAATATGAGAAAGGTTCAAACATGGAGCAGGTGGAGCAACTGAAATCAATGGAGAAGAATCTAATTGGAATGGTAAGAGAAGTGGAAAACTTGCGTGCTGAGGTCTCAAATGCGGAGAATAGAGCACATGGTAACATTTTTTCCCCGTATATATGATGTTTTGCTTTATTTTTTTCCTGGTGCGATTATTCTGATGTGTATATATCACATAGCAGGTAACCCTTTTGGAGGCGGCTCTATGCATCATAATCCCCCATACCCACCCTATGTACAAGGCAGTGATGCATATTTTGATGGATATGGCAGACCTGTTGTCACAATGGCTAACAGGCCAGGAGGAGAGGCGATGATTCCATATGGAAACAGCAATGGTCCAGCTGCTACTGGTGGTATTGGTAATGCAGCTGTCCCGAGTGCGGTTGGTGCTGTCTGGAGAGGGCCTTATAATCCATCAGTGTAAGAGGTGAACATGGGTAATGCAGTTGGCGGCCCCCAGGTATCGGTGGTGGTGGCGGTGGCGGTGCGGCCTGTGGAGAGGGCTATATGAGATCCATCACTTGCTGGGAAGATATTATTTATTTGAAAGAGCAATTTGCTGTGTTTAAAGTTTCTGTTGGCCGTTTGTAAGCTTTTTCCTTGCCCTGCATTGAGGATATGCAGATTGTCATACCGAAATGTAGTATTAGAGACCTTGTCCAGAAGATCTTAAGACGCAAGGTTTTGGGACACGTTCCAACTCCTATTTTATGCGAATTAGAGTCTTTAGTCCTGTTTTCTGTGCCGCAAGGGTGATTAATGTTTCTGTATATCCTTGTAACTCAAGTGGAAGCTTCAACTTTTGGTTATTCTCTTTGATCTTGGAACAAATACATTGTGATTATCAGCTGGTTCATGATCCCAGAAATGAAATATAACATAGATTTGTTCACCATGTCTCACGATTCACGATATTGCTTCGTCATAAGTAAGACTATTAATAAAATTATCGAGGTATCGCCCTCTTTTATGTAAAAAGATAACATCGTACTTTTTTAGATGTACTTATTTGTTTGAACCTAAAGTGGCATTTCAAAAGAAGATCTTGACAATTTCTGAAGCATGTTAATATCCAGAAATTATTTTTGAACAAGCCAATGACCTAAAAAAGAGAAGAACAAGCAAACAAGAAAGAAAAGTATAAATTCCAACATCTGCTTTAAGATAGGAACTAAGCTTACTGCAATGAGGGAAAATGTTGTTCTTGAGCTTCTATTGTTGGATCCGCTCCCACATCACAGCAAGAAACAGCAACAAATGAGAAGCAGTGAGCAATAACGACATCACAACAAGGAAAACTCCTAGTTTCCACCATTTACTTTCCATTGTTCTCAGAAAACCTTTTCTGCAACTTTGGCAGTCATAACATAATAAGTTGGAATCATTTTCCCATGAATCACAGTCGCCGTTGAACAAATACGTTGTATTGCTCAAATCTTGATCTTTATTTCTCCAATATGTAGCATTCACATACTCCATTTCACATAAAACAGGAGGTCTGCAGCATCCATACTTCACAAATAGCAGGAAAAAAAAACTGTAAACCATCTCATACTGTATATATTTTCATCCAAGAACATGAATGCATTATGTACGTACCTCTATGGATGACAATTTCTTTGTGCTGAAATCGTATGATTTGAGCATCAGTGATCTCGAAACCAAATCATTGCATACATTTGAATCATAAATACAGGACTTAATATTTTGCCAGTTCCTATCATCATGAACCTTCGATTTAAACCACCTTGGAGAAGCTAATATTTTTCGACTTTCCATGTTATAAGCACCCACAAGTGCAAGCCCCATTGTAAGCATCACAATCAATGGAACCAAAACAATGAGGAACCCCACAATTGGTACTCGAGATCTCAAGAACACCACAACATTGCTGATTACGAAGAGCACAATCATGCCAATGCAGATCCCAACCTGCAATCTGGGTAGCCTCAATAGGTATTCGCAATCATAGTCTTTCATATACAGTAGCCAAACCGCTGAAGCAAGAATTGGAAGAGAAAGAACAAAAGAGAAGATTGAGATTAAGCCTGAAATGGTTTTTGGTTGAATTGGTTTGTCCTCCACCATCTTTGTCTCCGTCTCTGGAGCTGAGCTCATTTTGTAGTTTTGGTAGTTGCCTCAGTACTTCTCATCACTGTTTTTAGTAATGTGTTTAATTTCTACTTAGTGATCAGTTAGTTTTGTTCATGATGTAGAGAGATAGCTGGAGAAAGATTGCCACTATATTCTCACCTTCTTTAACAACCAAGATTTGGTCTATTAGAAAAAAAAATATGACAAATTTTCAATTAGAAAAAGAAATAATATCAATAATTCATGTTTGATGCAGATGGAGTTCTCCTAATGGACGGCTGGTGTTGTGTGATGCACTATTGAGTATTGAGGAGCACCCTTGATGGGTTGGGCCTGGGTTTGATAGTTGGGCCTGAGAATTGAGACTTAGTCACTAGGAAAATCCTAATAGCGCCCTTATGGCTTGACGTCTGGGCTTGAACTGGGGACAGAGGGAAAAGAGTCAAAATACTATGGGGGATAGAGTTGAGGTTTTACATATAGCTCCCCATTTCGTAAGCTCCCTTATCATATTTTGGGCTTATTGTGAACTTTCTGATGTATTTCTTATGTTATTCGATAACATACAACCATGTTTTTGCTCGTTCTATTGTTGAGGCAGAATATCGTACTCTAGCTCATGTTATGGTAGACATTGTTTGGTTACATTGGTTACTTTATAATTTGGATGTTCCTCGGTCGACTTCTACTTCTTTTTATTGTGATAATCGTAGGGACATTCAGATTCCTCACAACATGATTTTTCATGAAAGAATTAAATATATTGAGATTGACTGTCATTTGACTTGTACTCATCTTCAATCTAACACCATTTTTCGACCCTTTGTTTCGTATACTTTTCAGCTAGTTGATTTTTCCCGAAGACTCACTATTGCTCGTTTCCAGTATTTGCTTGATAAACTTTCAATAATTACAATGCAATCATCCTCAATGTGAGAGCTGTATATGTATGTGATAGAGTCCCACATAGAAAAGATGTGGAGGTGAAGAGGCAGTTGATAAGTGGGGCACTGCCTCTTCCTATTAGTCAAGGTTTTCTAGTAGTAGTGGTCAGCCTATGAGTGGGTGCTTGACCAGCCATTGGACCTTGGTTACAGCTGGCCCATTGGTGAGTGACAGTTGGGCCTTGATTGTTAGTCGAGATAGGAGTCAATTGGACTCGCGTATGGGGCACATGGAGATAGGAGTCAATTGGACTCGCGTATGGGGCACAATCTCGTGTGGGCGTGGCTGGTCCTTATCGGTATGCCATCGAATAACATAAGAAATACATCAGAAAGTTCACACTCATATTCATGCATGCATATCCGCTCTATCTTGTCTTTTGACAAGGTCCGCTCTGTCTTGTCTTTTGACAAGGTTTGCTTCTTTTATTCCACAAATAATCCTGCTACAACTAGCTATGGCATCTAGTAGTAATGCGAATGAAACTATTGAAAATCTTTGTGCTGGCTTGGCTATTGAAGACGACGATGACGAGGGTCTAGTATTAGATGAAGAAGCTCAGGTAGAGGATCCATTCGGTAATTTTCGATGGTGTTTAGTGGGACGCTTCCTTACGGATCGTTCAATTAACTGTATGGCGATGAAGAATACATTGGCTTCTCTCTGGAGACCTGTCAAGGGTGTATGTATCAAGGAAATGGGTCCTAATCTATTTATTTTCCAATTCTTCCATGAACTTGATATTCAAAGGGTGATTCAAGATGGACCATGGACATTTGATCAAAGCTTGCTCATAGTCAAAAGGCTGGAACAAGGCGAGCAACCTGCAAATATCCCCCTTGTTTACACTGAGATGTGGGTTCAAGTTTTTGATCTACCGGTGGGATTCATGTCAGAGCGTATTGGTAGAGACATCGGAAACTATATTGGCAAATTCATCGAGGCGGATCCGAATAATTTTGGAGGTATGTGGCGTAATTATATGCGACTACGAATCATTTTTGATGTGAGAAAACCTTTGAAGAAAAAAATGAAAATCAAGAAGGCTGGCGGGGAGTGGGTATGGCTGAATTTCAAGTATGAAAGACTCCCATCTTTTTGCTTTTACTGTGGTGTTATTGGGCATATCGACAAGTTTTGTGAGAAGTTATTTGATAACCCAATTCCAAAGGAGGATATGCTGTATGGGACATGGTTAAGGGCTCCAACTAGGCGGCCGATGAACAATGCAGGTGAAAGGTGGCTTAAAAATTCTCTTCCGACTATGAATGGAGGCGAGGAGGCGGAAGGTGATCGGATGATGGTGGATGCTGCTATTCATAAACAACTCCCGACAAATGATGGTGGGATTAATGGCACTATCAGGGGTGATAATGAGGGCAGTGGGCATGGGCATACATTTATGTCATCTGACAGTGATGAGAGAGGAGTTATGGAGGCAAATCAGAGTGGTCTTGCAGAGGGTATTATTGTAGTGGACCCAAAGAGACGCCGTAGGGAGGGCGAGGATGGCATCATAAATGTGGATTTGGGAAAGTCTATTATTGACCCACATATCCAGCTAGAGGAATCAAGTGAAGATCCAAAAAATGGTGTAGCGGTGGGCTCTGGACTCCAGGCCCACCGAGAATTATGACTACCCTAAGTTGGAACTGTCGTGGGTTGGGCAACCCACGAACAGTTCAGGTATTGAAGGACCTAGTTTATTTGAAGAAGCCCAAATTTGTGTTTTTAATAGAAACTATGGTCCATAGAGAGAAGGTGGAACGAGTTCGTGTTAGTTTGGGTTTTGAAGGAATGTTTGCTGTTGATAGTGTTGGTCATGGGGGGGGTATTGCGTTGCTCTGGAAGGAGAAGGATTTGGCCAAATTAATCAGTTTTTCAAAGCATCATATTGATATATCGGTTCACTTGCCGAATATGACTACATGGCGTCTCACGGGATTCTACGGTCATCCCAATCGTAGTCAGCGCTGTAATTCCTGGGCTCTTTTGGGAAGTTTGGCTTCGAAATCATCTCTTCCTTGGTGTTGCATTGGAGACTTCAACGACTTGTTAAGAGACTCTGAAAAGAGAGGGAATCATGCACACCCTTCTAAGTTAATTGAGGGGTTTCGCAAAGCTGTAGCAGATAGTGGCTTAAGTGATATTGGCATGAAGGGCTATCCGTATACCTGGGAAAGGAGGAGAGGCTCTCATGACTGGGTAGAGGAAAGACTAGATAGAGCCTTAGCATCTAATGCCTGGCGTGAGATTTTCTCTTATGTCAAACTTCGAAATATGGAAGCTTCTACTTCGGATCATTCTCCTCTACTGCTGGATTTTTCTAGTCCAATCCAAAATTTACGAAGCAAGCGATTCAGATTTGAGAATTCATGGCTGCGAGACAGAGGGTGCAAAGATGTGGTGGCTCATAGTTGGAGGGGGGATATGAGTCTGTCTATTCAATTGAAGATAGAGAAGTGTGGGGGGGCCTTGATGTCTTGGGGAAGGGAAATGTCCCAGTGTTTTAAAAAGAGGTTGACTTCTTGCCGTCGACAGATGAGTTCTATAAGGCTAAGGCGAGATGTGGCGTCGGTAGATCAATATTCAAGGCTGAAAACAGAATACAATTTTATTTTGGCCCAACAAGAGGATTTCTGGAAACAGCGTGCTAAGCAACATTGGTTGAAGGGAGGGGATAGCAACTCCCATTTTTTCCATGCCTCTGCAACATCAAGAAAAAAAGGCAACCATGTATGTCAATTGAAGGACAACATGGGAATATGGAGAAACTGGGAGGACGGTTTGGGAAGCATTCTGGTGAACTATTTCCAGGATTTGTTTGGCTCTAGAGGTAGTGACGGAGAGGAGGTATTATCTTGTATTGAAGGCAGGTTGAATGATGATCAGATGGAGTTACTGATGGCAGATTTTACTGCTTCAGATGTCAATGATGCAGTGTTTTCCATGCACCCAGATAAATCACCTGGTCCAGATGGCATGAACCCTGCTTTTTTTTCAGCGTTTTTGGGATATAGTCGGCCCAGATGTAGTTGCGGCAAGCTTGGATATTTTGCATTCCTCCACTTTACCTGCAGGTCTTAATGATACTTCGATTGTGCTAATCCCAAAAAAGAAGTACCCAGAATTTGTAGGTGATTTGCGGCCTATCTCACTTTGTAATGTTCTCTACAAGATTGTATCTAAGATGCTCGCCAATAGGTTGAAGCTAATATTGCCTTCTCTTATTTCTGATTATCAAAGTGCGTTTGTCCCTGGACGCTTGATAACAGATAATATCATGATAACTCATGAGGTGCTTCATTTTCTCAAAAGAAAACGTCAAGGCAAGAAGGGCTATGCGGCCTTGAAAGTGGACATGAGCAAGGCATACGACCGGATCGAATGGAGATTTCTACAAAATATGATGAACCGAATGGGCTTTCCCCATCAGTGGATAAAATGGGTAATGATGTGCATCACATCAGTCAGATACTCTATTGTTCATCAAGGCGAAGAATTGGGTCCTATTGTGCCCAAACGAGGGTTAAGACAAGGATGCCCCCTTTCACCATACCTATTTATTCTCTGTGCAGAAGGTCTCTCAGCTCTTCTTCAGAAATATGAATCTAAAGGTCGGATTCATGGGTGTAGAGTGGCAAGGGGAGCGCCAGTTATCTCCCACTTATTTTTCGCAGATGACAGCTTTATGTTCTTCAAAGCAAATGCTCAAGAAAGTTATTCTATCAAGGAGTGTCTCCACTACTATGAGAAGGCATCTGGTCAAATTATTAATTTTCAAAAGTCCTCCATATCTTTTAGTACGAATACTACGAAGGCACAACAGGATGAAGTTTGCAATATGCTGAACGTCAAACGGACTGATAACCATGGCCATTATTTGGGATTACCTTCATTGGTGGGTCGGGATAAAGGCCAGGTATTTGCATTCATAAGAGAGAGGATGTGGTCCAGGTTTCAAGGGTGGAAACATAAAATGTTATCTCAAGCGGGAAAAGAGGTTCTAATCAAAACAGTCGCTCAAGCTCTTCCAACTTTTGCATTGAGTGTTTTCCTTATCCCGTTGGACCTGTGCGCCAAACTTGAGAGGATGATGAACTCCTTTTGGTGGGGCGGTGGTAGAGGAGGGTCGCGTGGAATCAACTGGATGAGATGGGACCGGCTCTGTGTAAGAAAAGATCAAGGCGGGATGGGCTTTCGTAAGATGCATGAGTTCAATTTGGCCATGCTTGGCAAAAGTGGGTGGCGGCTTATGGCACATCCAGAATCTCTTGTCGGGCGAGTGTATAAATCAAGGTATTATCCTAACTCTAACTTCCTGGATGCAACCTTGAGGAATAATCCGAGCTATATATGGAGGAGTATTATTGCCTCTCAACCATTGATTAGAGACGGAGTTCAGTGGAGGGTGGGAGATGGTAATAAAATCAACATTTGGACTGACAAATGGTTGCCGGATGATTCTAACCCGAGGATAATATCTCCAGTTATTCATGGAACTGAAACAGCTGTAGTACAAGGCCTGATGAAGGCTGATATGCGTGCATGGGACCAGGACATTCTCAAGGATTTGTTTAATGATAGGGACAGAGATTTGATTAATAAAATACCCCTATCCTACCGGAACAACAAGGATATAATGTGCTGGAAGAATGATATGAAAGGTGAGTACACAGTGAGTAGTGCCTATAAGAAGCTTACTGAGAACCTCAGTGCTCTCAACGAAAATAATTCATATGATGTGTGGAGGAAGCTTTGGGCATTAAAAATACCTCCAAAAGTCAAAAATCTGGTGTGGAGAGTGTGCAACAAGTGTATTCCTACCAAGGATCTATTGAAAGATTGTCGGATAGAACTTGATCCTCATTGTCCAGTGTGCAATGGAGCAGCCGAAACAATTAATCATATTTTTATTCAATGCCCGATGGCTGCTGCATGTTGGCGATCTCCTGCTGTGGGCTTGAGTGCAGGTCCGAATGCTAACTTCTTGGATTGGATATCAAGTGTGGTTAATAATCCTAGTACTGAACTAGTGAACCAAGTATGCATGGTTCTGTGGGGACTGTGGAGAAATAGAAATGAGATTGTATGGAATAATAAGAGACAAACAACCTCCCAAGTGTTGAATTTAGCTAGCTCTTTCCTCTTCCAATGGCAGTCTGCTCAGAGTCTCTCTAATGGAGACCAATTACCTTCGATGCATGAAGGAGTAGTTTGCTGGAAAAAACCAAGGGCTGGTTGGCTGAAGTGTAATGTCGATGGTGCTCTTTTTCAGGCTCAAAACAAATTGGGATTTGGCTGGGTGCTTCGCGATGATCTAGGTCACCTAAAAGCTGCTTGTAGTGGGCCTTTAACAGGTTTACTGGATGCTGGGTTGGCTGAAGCTTTAAGTGTTCGTGAGGCTCTTCGGTGGCTGAAAGATAATGCCATCTCCAAAGTCATCATTGAGTCGGATGCTCTAGTTATAGTGCAAGCCATGAAGTCCTCAGTTTTGGATAGTTCTTATACTGGAGTAATCATTGACGAATGCAAGTCTCTTTTAAGTGAGATAAACAACTGTAATATTTGTTTTGTTCGGAGATCAGCGAACTCAGTCGCTCATTTACTAGCTAGAGCGGCAGGTTCTTTGTCTGGTATCCAAGTATGGGGTTGTACACCTCCTGATTTCGTTTGTAATGCTCTTGTTATGGATTTACATTAATGAAGTTTCCATGTTTCAAAAAAAAAATATTCATGCATGCATATGGAGGATTTATAGCAGACAAGTTACATGACTATCTGACGATAAGGTTCTGAATTTTAAATTGTAAAATAGTGCATCTCAGTACAACAAAATAGACAAAAGTGAACAGAAATCTTCTTCAACGTGTTGGTGCTGACAGATTATTGAGTTGGAGGCTTGGATCTACTGCGTTTACGTACTGCATTTTTCTTTGCATTACTTAATGCTTGTTTTCTAGTCTTTGTTAAAGCTTGGATTTGGCATTTAAAGTAGGGAATCTGGGTTATCTGGTAAAGACAAGATTTAGAAGACATTGTTGAAGGAGACCAGCTAAACAATTCTGTAAACAAATTCTTTTTTCATATTTGGGTTCTGATTGAATGGTCCAGAATATTTAGAATTGAATACTCCCACTGAGCAGAAGAAACTGATTGACACAGTGAAGACTAGCTTGCTGTATACGATATACACAAATATATCAGCTTGACTTGTTCTTCATTAATTTTGTCCTAAGAAACTGCATGAACATACATATCTGCTCACTGATCTATATTGCTGACTGAAGTTAGCAAAATGATCTGATTACATATACCCATCAACCTTCCATCTTCCCGAATGTAAATCGAGGGATTTCAAAAAATGCTAATCTGGAATGACAAAACTGAAACAATTATTTCCATATGCTTATTTCGTCGACATCTTTTGACTCATGGGACAAAAGTGGTTCCTCCAAATCAGTCTTAGTTCCTGTTTTTCCTGACAATGATTCGTCGATCAAAATGTTCACAGTTGGTAACTTAGGATCTGCCTCTTCTTTGATCTTTACATGGTCTTTAGCTTTGCCCCACAGGACTGCATATAAACCAATGACCACACCAAATGCACCTATCAAGCTGAAATGAAACCAGAAAACAATACTGTTACTGTTGTGGTTAAATGATTATCTATCCGCAGATTCTTGTGACAGAAACTTAAGGGTATGTTACCTTCCAGTATAGATCTCCTCATGTAGAAATCCAGTAGCTAATATAGTCACTATGACTGTGCACAGAGGATTGAACATTGCAGAGAAGAGTGGACCCTTTTGTGATACAACCCAAGCTTGAACAAAGAAGGACAAGCCAGATCCCAGAACTCCCTATTCAACGCACTCTTAATTAATTTGACAGGAACGTATTCAATATATATACTGAAGCTATATTATTAAATGAATTGGTAGGAGAAAGTGAAAGACAACATTGTTACATACAGCAAAGAAAACACTAATTAGTTCAAGTTTTGAATGCAGAATCCATGCACCCGCGTCTTGCTCCAAGAAGAATGTAAGCACAAATGACTGTATCGTTGCTAGGAAACACATCCATGCTGATAGAGACAGTGGGTCAGGATAGCTAATCGAAACCGGAACCTGTTTAGGAGTTTTCAATTAACATTACTGATCCAAGATTCATGACAGAGGAGAGTATTTTTGATTAAGATACCTGCAAAATTAGCCAAAGTGACCAGCAACAACTGCTTCCAAAGAGAAATAGACATCCCAGCAACCAATTCTCACCTCCGGAGCTGAAAACCGAATTCAGCTGCAGGAGTTCTGTGTTCAGTAGCTTTGGACCCCTCAACATTGCCATTGATACAGCTCCACCAACACAGAGCATTGTCCCTACTATTTTGGCAATACTTCTTGAACTTCGAATATTGACCTTTTCTAATCTGTTCAATAAATATATCATGGATATATATATATATATGCATATTATTAGACTAATAAAACTGAATTCTGTGCATTGATTACCCTCCTATGGATGCCATTACAAAAGTCATTGCAGGGACTAGATTCGCCATCGCACTCGCCATCGATGATGAGGCTAAGAAAAGACCCTCAAAGTATATGTTCTGATTGATCGTCACTCTGTGTCAAGCATCAGAAAAAGATGTCGTCTTAGTGAATCTTTTTTTTCCCTCTCTTCTACCATTGATGAATCAATAGACTGAGATGAAAATATACCCAATAAGTGAGACAAAAAATATCAGAGAAAAGCTCCTTAATCCGATAGAACTCCCACTTGATTTTCTCCTGTCAGCAATTCACAAAGTGCACGCAAATGAGAGAGATCGAAAAAAAGATAAGGGGGAGGAGTCGAAATTGATGTATTCACCTCGTAAAATATGCAATAGGTCCGACGAACAACGTTGCGATGGCTTGTCTGTAGACTACAAAGACCTTTGGACTTGTTCCTTGAACAAGTGCAGCCCTGGTGAAAAGAGCAACACCTGCATAAGAGAACTGTAACCCGAACATGGCCAATGCATACTTGTAGTCACCCAATAATCCACCCATGTTTTGCTTGCCAAGATGATCAGACCAACTTAAAACTCTTCAAATGCTGCTGCTGTAAACACATATGTATACATATATATATGTTATGAATATATACTATAAGGCATGCAATATTGTATTGATAGTATTTATTTATTTCCGATGAGGATTCATTTTTTTCTATGATATCCGTGATGAAAGTAAGTATAACAGATAAAAAAATTCTAGTATTCTTGTGTGCTTTATCAACCAGAACATCCTTCCGCTGCATACCCTTCAATATATATATAGTCAAGTGGACACACGTATATTTACATATTCTGTGATTTAGACGAATCATATATGTTAAAGCTGACAAAGGTTTGATCTGGAAGGATGACTAGATGTTCCTCGCAGAATCAGAGTTGTGAGTGCATGATTGAACTGTGATGTGTTTTATATATTGAATAGTTCTTACAAGATCAAACTGTGATCTGTTAATAGCAATGTGAAGAGATCAAATGGTCATGTGAAACCAGCATTTCTTTGTGTGGGTTCCAAGCTGAATTGGCTGACCTACTTTGTCTTGCTGCCTTACTGGCACGAGCTCAATAGTTTTCATATAGCTAGTTGAGAGTCCCTGCCAAAATACAAACTCTACTTGCTTTGTACGTGTAAAGCAAATGAAGTTCCTTCAAGTTAGTGCACAAACAGAAGAACCAAAGTAGAGATTACAGAGAAGAAGAAGTTCATCAATCTGAGACCATTCCTCATTGCACCATTCGAATAGCATTCCAGGAAACCTAAACCCATTACATCTATATAGAAGGCTCAAGAACACCAATTACAGCCATGCATCATAAAACACAATAAAATGTACCTGGTCAGCCCACTCTCACTTGGGCATACGATCGAGGCCAAGGCAAATTAACAACAGTAGCTCCAGTTTGCGGTTGGGCCACATCTTCCAACGGATATGAAGTTATGAAACAGAGTTGACAGATGGACTTCTGACTGGGCTTTGTAATTGTGTTGGGCTCCTTTATTGTGAAGGCCTAAGCATTCTTCCGGCGCACACCTCATGGAGAGAAATTGCAGTCAATATATATATATATAGCGTCAACTTTGGCAAAAGAATTGGACACCTTTTAGTCCATTTTAACGTATGACACGTGGACGATGACTTGATCAATATTTAAAAAAAATTATAATTTTATTATGAAAATAATATGATAAAAATAATTATGAAAATTTAGCTTATTACTAACAAAAAATTTAACATGACAACAATTTTTTTATTATTTTTTGTCAATGGATTACAGATGAAATTTATTTTTTGATTTTTTACCTATGAAATTTATGTCGATATTTACCGACAGAAAAAATTTGTCAGTAATTACCGACGAAAATTTTCCTATCAGTGTTTAGATTACCTACAAGGGTTTTAACAACATAAATTTTCAATTGATAATCAATATTATTGACAGGTTTTTAGGATTATCAACAAAAAATTTCGTCGATAATTCGCAAATTTTTTGTAGTGAGACAAATGACATGAAATTATTAGTTGTCGCAAAATAGACACTTATGCAGTTTTTTTTTAATTTTATGATGAAGATTAAAACATTTAATTTAATGATAGAAATGAAGACTATTTTTATACAATTATTTAAGAGGACTGTTTTGTAGTTCAACACACAAGGATTGTAGCAAGAAGAGCGAACGTTCCAAATAAGAAACAACAAAAAAGTTCAAGACTACTTGAGCGGAAAAGCCATGCCATGCGGATGTAGGATAATTGATTTTGGAGTTTGAACAAGAATTGAATAGGAGAATGTTAAAGAGTGCAAAAAGGACAGTTCAAATTTTAAAAATGACTTAATCAGTACTTTAGAAATTATTCACAAGCTCTATTTCGGACGGGCCATACTCTCTCAGAAACAAAACAACTACGCAATCAAGAGTCGGCAACGTTGCACCTAATGACCCAATGCATGATAGATTTCGGTCATCCGAGATTGTTTAGGCCTTTAAAACTGTAGTCAAAGTTTGAAGTTGAGTTTTTAAAATGTTTTATTTAATTCAAAATTAATTTAGGAATTAGCCTTTTAATTGTAGTAGGATTTGAGAGACCTATTTAAAGTTTCGTATGTTTTGTTTCGAATTATGATTGTTTTTATAAAATTTCTTTGAGAGTTTTCTCAATTTTTTGGTGGATTTCAAGTTATTGGTTCTTAGGGTTTTACGTTAGTAATCTACTTTTATGATTCTATTCTGAGTCAACGCAGAACGAAACGATGATCAATTGGTTAGTTCACAACTAAATCAACATAACTTGAAATGCACCAAGAAAATTGAGAGAAATCTCAAAACTAATTTATTTCATCATAAATTTATCTTTATCGAAACAATTACAACCCTATAGATACTAAAATTGTAAAACCCTAACGGACATAAATTTACTAAAAAGTACTAATAATAAAATCAAAATACTAATTGAATTAAAATTCTTAATAATTCTATAAGAAAAAGACTTCTAATAACAAAATGAAATAATTAAACTAAACTAAAAACTTTTTCTACGTCACATGCATCCATGGTTTGCTCCAAAACACAACGCAAACTGTATTGTTGCAAGGAAACACATCCATATATGCTGTTTGACATAGATGGCCAGGCAAGGTAGATCGGAGAAAGTGGAACCTGCTCAAAAGTTGTAAGATTAACAAAACTCAATTCTATTTCTTAGAGATTAAGGACAACATTTTAGTTTTGAATACCGACAAGCAGCATGTGCTTCCAATATATATATACATACACATTGTGAAATAAGGCGATTTGAGACTGACCCATAACTGCAGATATTCGGATGGTGATCGATCTTGTATGTTAGAAAATTGTCTTTTTCTTCCTTTTTAGTCGATATCTGTCAAAGTATGAAAAGTATGGTATTGAAAAGTCTACCCTTCTAACATTAATCTTTCGGGAAGAATAAAGTCGTATGGATTCGTCTTGATGTATTCTGGCAAACTTAAACCGGATACCATTGTTGATGTTTTTGGGTAATATTTTTGGCAATTCATTGAGGTGTAAGGTTTGATTTTTCCTTATGCATCATAGACTCACATTAATACCGAAAGCAGGTGATGCCTGGATTCTGGCAAAAAAAATTAATTAATAAATCATCAAATGGGTTTGGTCTAAACCTTAAACTTTGACAAAACAGAACAAATGTAATGGCCGGCTCTTAATGTTGAATGTGTTGGATGGCATGGCATGTGAGATAATATAACAACTAGATATATATATGACAAACTCTCTAGTCCTCGGAACTTCACATGGAAAGAAACGCAGCATCCAGAATAATAATGACTCATTCATATCAAAAAATTAAAAAATATATATATATATTTTATTCAGTTGTTCAAGACTAGACGGCTGTTAATGTAATCCCATACACACTAACAAAATTGTTCGTTTGAGAATATATCGGATCTGCACAACTTTAATCTTCCTCAAGTTTAGCAAATGAGTTTTGACTTTAACTCACTAAACTTAATTAAGAAAAGACAGTGTTAGTAATCGAGGTGAGCTTAATTGTTTATAAGCAATTCAAATCCTCCCACATCTTCGATGTGGGAATCTATCAAACCGGTTATTAACATGTTCAGTGCATGATGCATGGACACTCCCCGAGCGACCAAAACTTATCACATATGTCAATCTTTACTTCATTAGAAATAGACGTCGACCAAATATAGTAACATCATTAATTGTACCTCATGAATTGTCTCTTTAGGCTAGTACTAATTGTTTGTTAAATGTACTAATCAATGTAAATGAGAGTTGGGACTCTTGAAATTTAATTTATGAACATTTAATGCAAATCTATATACTCCAGTGTCTAATTTCCCTGAAATTCAGGGTTCGAATCCCGTAATTAAGAGTTGGAATCGATCCCCCACCCTTATTTGACTTTTCATAATAGGCCTTACCTAAGCAAAAAATAATAATCTAATGTCCATAATGTTCAACCACCACCATCCCTCTTTCTCGCACCATATATGTTGTCTGCAAACATATAGTATATTTGGCTCAATTAAACCCTAAACTGCTCTGAAGTTTTATTTTCTCGATTGACCATTGACAAAAAGTTCACTGCTTTCTTCGTTAAGATCGATGGAGAATTTTTCATGTACTGAATGTGCAGGGAAAAAAATCCGAAGAAAACAGTGTTTCACACAATATATAAAAAAAAAATCGTCGAATTTAAAATATTTTTTGAAAACATCTAGATTGACATCATTTGTGTAAATTAAAAACAAGAAGTTTTTGAAAAATGATTTGTAATATTATGTTGAGTATTACGTGCAACAATTGTATCGTTTCTACTTTTGCAACGTTCGGTATAATTTTACTATTATAGAATGAACGTTGGCCTATGGAATTTGCTCATTCTTTTAAAATAATAAAAAAAAATTATTGTTTGATCACAAGTGTATTATTACTATTGAGAATCAAACTCAGTATCTCTCAGTTTCTACAACTTAATTAAGATTGAGATCGAAATTCATCAACCGAACTATCACCCAAATAATTCCCGCTATGCAATTCCTTACACTCTCACTGTATTTTGTGTGTGTGTGTCTTTCACATTAATTAGTGATCCACAGTGAATTTCACAGTTTGTTGCAAATTTATACACAAACAATTCCATTTATTAATTTATAGCTGTTCATACATATTCAGCAACGGCCACCGCAAATCCAATTGATGCCAAGTTCATTCTCCAACTAATTTATATTATTATAGGTAAGTTGGGAAAAGGAGTATTCACGACTTCTTTTTGGTCTTGTACCTTCCCATCTTGTACTAGAAATTGGTGGTTTTATTAAATTTTTAGGAATCAAAATCAATTGAGGACATTGAACTTGGCTTAACATTGAACTTGGAATAATTAAATAAACGTGGACTTGGTCATTTATGTAAAAGTGTAGTGTAGTCAAATTATTTGATAATGGAAATGTCTAGAAAAACGATGAATATCATTATAATCTAAAATTTGATATTGTGATTATAAAATCGAACATTTGTTTCTTAGACCAATATATCCCTAATGATTATAAATTATTTACAATTGTATCCTAACATATTTGTGTTTCATGTATATCTTTATACATATATACATCTTCTTCTTTTTTTTGATAAAATACATACATATATGTATATTTTATTTTAAGATCTATTATTTTTATACACATATCTACGTCTTAGTCTTCACATCATATATGCTATGTATAATTTTTTTTGCTTTTAAATTAATTTATTTACATTTATATATAAGAAAAATCTTGGAAATACCACATATGACATATCACGTTATAATTATAGTTTATTAACCACATAATTTAATAAGACTATCTAGTAATACACAATTTGATTACTTATACTAGAAATCCTATTACCCTCGTAATACAATGAACCAAACGAATATAGTGTTTCTACAAGTCTGCTTTTAGGAAGTGTGACATGAGGCATATATATGGTTCCACTATTATGAGTATTATTTAAAAACTTAATTCAATGAAATTCTAAATAAAATCAAGGTGGTTAGAAAACAACATAATCACTTCATAATTTGTTATAATATCACAATTTATTGACATATTTTGTGACTGACATCATTTGATTAGGGTCTCTTACTATATATATATATATATTTCAGGTGGTCTGGTTAATTGGGAATGTATTTGTTCAGGGATTCACATTCAACAATAACTTGGGTGATAGTCATATAGTGAATCTCTCTAAGATCCATATAGACTTGGAAGATTTTGAGTCTAATTTTTTTTTATTGAAAGCAATACATTTGTAACTACACGTTGAGTTTTGACACAACTTACTCCCTCGTCATGCGAGAAATTTTTGTGTACACAATACTGATGACTTAACTTTAAACCCATATTGAATATTCATAAGGCAAAGACAAACTTGTATATTTTTGTTCTCGGTTATAAAAAAAGAGTACAAGTTCGACTTTGATACTAACACTATGCAATTTACCAAAATACCACAATCAGCATATCCAAAATTTACTAATCATAAAAAGAAGAAGGAATTATCAAAATCATATAGTTGTCTAATGTCCACATCCCTCTTATGAGGTATTTGGGTGGAAGTGTTTATGGCCTGTGCCAGTTTGTTACGTCCATTCCTTTTCACACAAAATACATGAATATAAACCATGTCAATTTCTGTTGAAGATTGAAATAAAAGTAATTAAAAATCTCTGATCAAAATGAAGGAGATCCATTAGCTGAAGAAATTCACCTATTGTTTTTTCCCAAATATTTTGAAAACCCTAACTTTTTTTTAAAACTATTCAAATTATAAATATCTAAACACTTATCCAAAATGATTCTAAATTGTGGAGGAGAAAAATATTGGTGTATATATATATAATCTATACATATATATATATATATACACACCAATGTATAATTCTAAATTGTGGAGGAGAAAGATGTTGGTGTGTATATATATATTATATGTATAGCTTATTTAATATATACATATTACACACATATATATACACACGCCAATATTTTTCTCCTCCGCAATTTAGAATCATTTTGGATATCCTAATTGTACTTTTGTTTGGAAAGTGGGAACTTTTGTTGGGCATTAATTTTTGTGAAAAAAATATTTGCCATAGTTGAGGCGAAGAGGAGCAAGAGAATTGCGGATAACACAAGCGTATTTGGATGAGTATCAGGTTTGGGCCCTACACCTGCGCATCATCCAAGGGTGAGAGGCGGATCCTGCACGTAAAATTACGCGTGGGATCCCTCCCTTGATATGTTCTTTTTCTTTCAAACATCATAAAAACAAATAATAACCCTAAAAATCGGTTAATTTGCAAAATACACACCAATACCCACAAGAATTACCCTAAATGCAATGCATCTCCCAAGTCTGTCGCATTAAGCAAAAGTGAGAGGCCAGGAGAAGCCAAGAAGGTCGGCAGTTGCCTTCCCGCGCTTGAGCTACTCCTCTTAATGAACAAACTGACTAACTAACAAACTCCCAACTAGAAAGACATTTACCAATCATCCCTTCCCATAATTGAGGACTGCCATTGTGTTCTGTTCACACCAAAAAACATCGTTAGTTTCAACAAATAAGCGACTAATTAATTGCACTAATTGATAGATTCTCCCAACAATTTCTTCCAAACAACATGGAATCTGTTTACACATGTCAAGAATTAAACTGGATGTGCCAGATTTTTTCCTGCCAGAATCACATTTTTCTCGATTGAAATATGAATCTGGTCACTCTGCTATCTAATGCCAATGGTGCAATGAACAAGCCAAAAGATCATTCTTGATATATCTTTCTGCCTAATTTCTCTTACGTGGGGCTTCATCTGTGTACTCGGATCCAAATGATTTGACAAGTAAAATTAAACTTGGAGCCTCCCATACATCCCTTTCCCAACCATACTGCCATTAATTACAAGCCATCACTCCAGCTGTGCCTTAACATCGTCACTCGTAGGGGATACACTCAAGCGTACAGTTTTCCGGATTAACGACCGGCCATTTCTACTAACACGTGTAGCAAAATCAAAGCTGGGAAATTTATCACTGATTAGGAGGCTTAACTGTATTTCGATGACAAAAGTATGTGTTTTATTTCTTTCATTCTCTTGTAGATTATATATGTATATTCTATATTCTATATATATAGAGGTGGCTGGTGATGGTTGAGTATTGGTATCAAAGTTTTCTCTTGATAGAGAGTCTTGGAAGGAAACTCCATTAATTGAGGGTAAACAATAGCAAGAAACTTGGATAAACCCCATTATCTCTCCCTCCCTCCCTCCCTCCCTCCTGCTTTTTTCTCCGCATTTTTTTCCCTTTGTCTTTGCTACACAGTCAATCTTGCAGTTCTGAAAAAGACGATCAGAAAAGCTCAGAAAGGGAAAATTGTGAAGAGACTGAAAAGAACAGAGGAACAAGGAGATTAAAGAGATAATAAGATGTCTGCTCCCTTGTCAGCTTGGCCATGGCAGAACATGGGAATTTTAAAGGTACAGAAACCATGACCCACCAATAATTTCTTACTTTTTTTTACTGGGTTTCAAAGTGAACCACTGAAATACAATTTTTGTTTACTGCTAAAAACTCTTTCTTCCTTACCCTGTTTTTTTCACCCTTTGTTTCTCTGCTTTTGGTAATGTTGGTTTGATTGCAGTATCTGCTATATGGGCCTCTCCTCGCAAAAGTGGTACATTCAGGACTCCATGAAGATAGCTTCATGGACAACTGGTGTTTTCACATTCTTCTCATTTGTGGGCTTAGAGGACTCCTTCATTTATTGTGGAGCTCTTACTCTAACATGCCTTTCCTAACCCGGAATCGTCGGATCAATAAAAAAGGGGTTGATTTTAATCAGACGGACAGAGAATGGGATTGGTAAGAATCTTTATCTTACAAAACCAAAACTTGTCAACTTTGGTGAACTACTGGTACTAATTTTTTTTGTTCAATTTTATAGGGATAATTTCATTCTGCTTCAAGCACTCATTGGGTCCATGGCTTGTTATGTGTTCCCATTCCTTCCAAGCCTCCCTATTTGGAACCCAAAAGGCTTTCTTGCTGTTTTGATACTCCATGTTGTAATCTCGGAACCTTTGTATTACTGGGTTCACAGATGTTTTCACACAAGTCATCTTTTCACCAATTACCATTCTTTACACCATGATTCTCCAGTACTCCAGCCCCTAACAGGTACTGCAAAAACACAACATTATGCTAGTTTTGTCAATCCTCATCCAAGTTTAGTGTAGTTGATGGCTGATTTGTTAATTCTTCACATGATTGGATGAGTGCAGCTGGACATGCAACATTTTTAGAGCACCTGATGTTGGCAACAGTGATTGGAATTCCAATACTTGGGTCTTCCATGATGGGATTTGGATCAATAAGCACAATTTTTGGCTACATTTTGGTGTTTGATTTCCTCAGATGTCTGGGGCATTGCAACGTAGAAGTTATTCCTCATCAAGTATTCGAGATCCTCCCTTTCGCTAAATATCTACTTTACACCCCAACGTAAGTATATGATGAAATGCCTAAATGGTTCCATAAAACTTCAGTCATCTATGTTGTCTCTTTCATGGCCATCAACACACTTCATTTATGTAACATTACATCTTTACAGTTGAGTATAACTGTAAAAATGTATAATTGAATTACTTTCGTTTATTCTCATCCATTTAGAGTGCATAGACTGAGGAGCAGTTAATCCAATTGACTTTACTAGTATGGTCTACTCCCATATCTGGCATTATTTTTATTTCTTACTGATATATCCAACCCTTTATCCGTTGTGCTATTAATATTATTATTACATACTCCACTTTGCATGGAAATTTGTTGTTGGAACCAATAGAATTCAAAAACCTAAAAAAATGATAGTTGCAATCAAGTTTTTTGGTATGTGTCATTATCACATTAATGCTGTAATTGTCTTTTCTTTTCACTGGTTTTGGGTCTTCAGACCTAATTGCATTTATCTTTTGGGTGGATTGAACGTACAGATACCACAACATGCACCATACAGATATGAAGTCCAATTACTGTCTCTTTATGCCTCTCTTTGATGCCTTATGGAGCACACTCAACGGCAAGACTTGGGAACTACACAAGAAAATAACTTCAGATTCTGGTACACAAAATGGTCCACAGGTTACTAATTACAACAAACTATTGAGAACACATTAGTAATTAGACATCAAATTTGCATTCATGCAGGAAATAATGAGAGGGTAGCAGATTTTGTATTCCTAGCACATGTAGTGGATTTGTCATCGTCAATACACGCACCGTTCGTTATTAGATCATTTGCTTCCTTGCCGTATACTACCAGGGTAGTAGTGCTGCCTCTTTTGCCTTTTGCCTTCTTGTTTATGCTGGGGATGTGGGCATGGGCTAAGCCCTTCAAAGTCTCATTTTACTACATTAGAGGCCGCCTTCACGAGACCTGGGCAGTACCCAGGTTTGGTTTTCAGGTAATTTCAATGATTCAATCCAAATCTCCCTGGATCTCTATATGTGAAATGTGGATGTTTAATTTTATGGTGTCATTTTTGCAGTACTTCTTGCCATTTGCCTTGGATGGCATTAATAAGCACATTGAGGATGCTATTCTTAGTGCTGATAAACTTGGTGTTAAGGTTATTAGCTTGGCTGCATTGAACAAGGTTGGTAAATGTTTTTTGTATTAATTTATGATTCATTGTACGTGTACACTTAATTGGATATGTTTTTATTTCCCTTTTTTTTAATGAAGCAAAAATACACCTGAAAGACCTTCTGGATTTTTCTGAATTGGGTTGTTGAAAGAATTAATAATACACATCAATTGTCAGAACGGTTAATAATACATATCAATTGCATTAATACACATTCAATCCAAAAATTAATTTGACTGTGTACTATTACACTAGTTAGCATCAGAAGGGATCCCTACAATAAATCATTTGCTCAATTATGTGGTTGCTTCCTGTTTTAGACTCTAAAAGCAACTTAGGTTATGCTGACATGTGCGTTGGAACCCCTCTGAACACCTTGAGATGTTCATATCAAGTAATAATTTGGAGGGGTTTATTTATTCGCGAACTCCTCCCAACCCTTCCCAACATCTCTCCCAAGCATGCCCTTAATATTGACTACTAACCATTAATTTTAGAAATTATTTGTGTTCATTTTTATTTTTTGTCCACTAGGATAGGGGGTATCTGGCCCCAAATACAATCATTCCCATCAATGTGTCTAGTGTTACTTCTCACTTATCTGTCTATCATAAAACTCTCGTACATAAGACTCCCGTATTGGGTGGAGCTGAGATAAGTAGAATATATTATTCCAATCATAATATGCGAAGAGACTGTTTCAGGAGTTTGAATATGTGATCTCTAATTTGCATTTGGCATCTCTATCACTTCCACATGCTCGTCTATATTGATATTACTAATGATAAATAACTCCCGTGCACAAATTTTCCGTAGTTGCCATTACTAATACATACTAAAAAACTCGAACCAGACTCACATCTAATTTTATGGATCGTTAAAACCATTATGCTAGAGACAGATACCATTGTTAATTAATAAGTATTGGTCCAACTATCCAAAATCTGGAACTGTCAGATGATCTCCTTCAATGTGATGTGCAGAATGAAGCACTTAATGGTGGTGGAACACTGTTTGTGAATAAGCATCCAGACCTGAAAGTTCGTGTTGTTCATGGGAATACCTTAACTGCTGCAGTAATCCTCAAAGAAATCCCAGAAGATACCAAAGAAGTGTTTTTAACAGGAGCCACTTCAAAGCTTGGAAGAGCCATTGCACTCTACCTTTGCCAAAAGAAAGTTAGAGTCCTAGTAAGTGTTCTGTTACCCTCCAAAAATTTCTCCTTTTACAACATTTTGTATTGCTAGTTACTAGTCAACCTCATATTAATACTTGACAAAACACAATCTGCAACACGAACACAAGAATATCAGGCACATGTTTTCAGCAGTCAGACTTGTCACTGTCCTAGAGTAAATCAGTGTTGAGGTTGGCAGAATATGAAAGTTGGGCACACGTTACCCAGCTTTCATTTATCACAAATAGCTTCCTCTTTTAAGGCGAGGGGCAGAGTTTTATATGTGGCAGGCATTAAACATGTAGCTTGACTTGCTGGAAGAGGGCTGTTTTCTTTAGATATTTTGCCAATGTCAGGTGGGGATTGGTCAAGAACCCTTAAGTCTATCAATAGCTACACATTCCTCTGTAACTTTTTGTGGGATTCACCGCCCTTGCCAAAATTAGAAATCCCACAACCGGGCAGTGTATCCAAGTAAGCAATCCTAACGATCACAAATAGTCATTAATTTTTTATTTGAGTGATGATTTTATGTTTGTATATGCAGATGCTAACTCTATCAACAGAGAGATTCCAAAATATTCAAAAGGAAGCTCCTGTGGATTGTCAAAACTATCTAGTCCAGGTTACCAAGTACCAAGCAGCTCAGAACTGTAAGGTAATGCTGCTGCTGCTATGTATCAATATTGTATTGTTAAGGTCTTTTAACTTACTTTTCTTAATTTTGTGAACTATATATTAATTGGATCACTACTACACAGACATGGATTGTGGGGAAGTGGATTACACCAAGAGATCAAAATTGGGCTCCATCAGGTGCACATTTTCATCAGTTTGTGGTGCCACCCATTTTGGCCTTTAGAAGGGGCTGCACGTATGGGGATCTCGCAGCGATGAGGCTCCCCGAGGATGTCCAAGGCCTTGGTTCTTGTGAGGTGAGATCCTTCATCATAATCTACATTAAAATCGAGGAAATTAAGGAATGCAGTTTGCATGACTGCAGAGTTGTTGAGGGAGTGACAAGGTTGTGTTTAACTTTTTAGTTTTTTTTTTAACCAAATGTAGTTTAAATTTGTTGTAACAGTATACCATGGAGAGAGGAGTAGTTCACGCATGCCATGCAGGTGGTGTGGTTCATTCATTAGAAGGTTGGACTCACCATGAAGTTGGAGCGATCGATGTCGAAAGAATTGATCTGGTTTGGAATGCGGCACTAAAACATGGTTTGAAGCCTGTATCAAGTGCTAGCAATCAAGATTCAGCATGATTTGATGAAAAGGGATGGAGAAGAATTTGGTCTAAAGAAGCCTTTAGTTTATGTTTCTTATAGGATAGGGAAAAGAATTTGTTCAAGTTGCAATTCAACTGAAATGTTTTATGTATTTCTTTTACTCTTTAATTAAGAAGATGGGCTATCCTTTTTTCTTTAGTAGAAGATGAACTATCTATATGTCCCATTATGTGTGAAGCTGTGTACTGCATCCGTCCAAGTGTTCCTAATTTTAAAGTCGAGTTTTATTTATTTACATTCCATAATTTTTCAATTACGTCGGTGCAAACGTTACTAAACTTTAAATGTGAGTTTTATTTATACTTTAGTATTTTTCAATTACACTCTAATTTTTATTAACTTAGTTTTGATTATCAATTTTTAAAGGTATAAGGTGTTCACACCCACTCTTTATTTTGAATCACGTGACAACACGAGCAAAAAATTTATACTTACATCGTGGTCGTTTTCGTTGTTGGGCAACACCAATAATAATGATTTTTTTATCCACAGTACAGTACACTTCATTCATTTTTACTTTGAAAATTTATTGTCAATTTTGTTGGGTTTTATTAAAAAATCAATTTTTAATATTTTATTATGTGAAAGTATATTTATTTAATATGATTTTTGTTTTCTCAAAAAAAAAATTGGAATATATTTATTAAGTGTGTGAATTTTTTGTTACATTAGATATTTTTAAATTTTGTAGGAGTGTAGATATATTAGAGTGTAGCTGCAAAATAAAACAATGGAAGGCAAATAGATTTCACCAATTTTAAATCCTAAAATAAAAATGGGCCTAGTCTTTCCAATACTACCCGGTATGCCCATTTGGGGCTTATCCTTTCCAGGCCTAGGATATGAAAAGTCGGCCCACTTCGAATACTTGCCCATTGGGCTAGTGTCTAAACGGCTAAACGAGCAATGCTGATAAAATTCTGTGTGCCACAAGTCACGATCTTGCTTGAATGCGACACGTAGATGAATTGAACAGATGCCACCTGTCTCAGAACGAAGTCAACTGCCAAATCAGACTACTCTGCTCTCTGATCCACTGTCTGGTTTCACGGAAACCAAAGATTCCCTCTTCTTCCTATTTTTTCGAAGGTAATCATCTAATATAATCATTATTAATGGGTTTCTAGGACTTGATTCAATGGAAAGCTTGTGTTGGTAGGATCAGAAATGAAGAAAAAAAGTGGAGGAGATAGCTTGTGATTGCTGATGATGTGTGGAGTGTATCTCAAGTTTGATTCTTTTATCATGTATGGCAGCCCCATGATTTCTCCTCAGACCGCTAGTTCTTCTCCAATTGGTACTCTCTTTGACTTTGACGGATGGTGTAGAATCCTTCTTTTTCCTCTGTTGGCTGTTTCTAAAGTAGAAGTAAAGGCAGTTTAACATTTATTAGAAGACAATCTAGTATTCGAAAAGTCACTTTGTCTTGGTTGATTGATTATTTTTTTCATAATAGAAGGCTTAATTATGTTTATGAGTCTTGTGGCATCCCAAATTGGATGGGTAATGTGTGTGCTGGAACTGATAGCGACAAATAAACAAACATCTGGAGTGCATGACCCAATTGCAGTATAAACAACTAAAAGCACCTCTTTGAGCCGCCCAAAAATTTCAAACGGAGAGAAATATGTTCACAATCACAGCTCTGAACCTAAGTAATACACAGCCGGTTAGTTGTTCATTCAACTTGAAAGAAACTTAACCCAGTTAATAGCAGCAACAAAACTTCTCGAACCCAAAAACTACGAGCATTCCACTTCCTTGCTAATGGCATTTTGTCTTTGTTTGGTTATAACACTAGAGGTTTGTAAATAATTGGTGCAAATGCTACAATTGTAAAGTTGTGCTGGACACATATAATTTTCCGAAGGTTGTTAGACTTTTAATCCTGCTTTTTTTTTTTTAAGTTCCTTGATCTTTTACTTATTATGTTACTCAATGTTCAACTTCCCTGGCGCTTTTTGAAGCATAATAATCATTAACTTAATTTGAGGTATCAAGAATATGAAAATGGATTCCACATCGGGTAATCAAAAGATCCCACATCGGGTAGATCCTGTGTGTGTGCTAGATATATTGGATTCCGCGTTACTTAGAATTACTGGTTTTAAGTAATGGAGTGTCTAATATCTGTCTAGTGTGTGTTTCTCTCGAAAAAGAATATGAAAATGGTTCTTATTATTATTATTATATCTAATTTTCTTTCATCTTCTATATTATTTTCACTAGCGAACATGTAGTCTTGTAATAGAGTTGCGATGATTCAACTTAGAGGTTACATGCATGTTTAGTTCTTGGAATCTTGCGTGTTCCCGACTTCGCCTATTGCTGAAGTCTAATGCACGGGATGTTGTTTACCTTTTATTTTTTTACCTTCTATATTATTTTTGACATTAAGGATATTCTCATCTTGTCAGAAGATTACCATGGAAGTTTGAATATACTAATGAATCTGTGAATTGAGTAACAGGGAACATGTTCTCTGAGGAAAACGTTTTGGAAACAAGCATTTTGGGTCAACAAAGTTTAAGACACATGGAGTCAGTGAAGCGCATAATTCACCATAGTTGTCGATCTACTTCTGTTTTAGGTAATGTTATTCATCACCCATGGAATGCGTTTGTTGTCTCCGTGATTTCAATGATAACTCTCTCATTACACCTTGCTTTCTATAGGGATCACTTGGAGTTATGGTCTTAGGTTTTCATTCAACAAGACAACTTTTGTATTTTTCTTCTATATCACTGTGGGGAAGAGCATAATGGACAAAGGAAACAATGTTTGGTGATGGCATTTTTTTCTTGTGTGCACATGACCTGTCCACTTAGAAACCTGCTGGATATTTCTGTTCATTAAATTTTCTGCCAAATAGAAGAAAAAAAAGTGACAATATGTTGTGTGATAGGGTCATGCCCACATACACACTCAGTACCAAGGCCCAACCGACACCCACTTGCATGGACTGGCTGTGCCCAAGGGCTCCCAGCCTATACTAAAAAATCTTGGGTACTAAGGGAGGTCCATACCTCTCCTATAAGCAACACCTTAGCTCTCACATCTTTCGATGTGGGACAATCCTACTGGTGTGCGCACTCGTTTGGGGGTGTGGGTGCGTGGGCACGGGGAACTTTGGTCAATGGGCCAGTGCGTAGCTCGGTGGCTACCAGCGTGTGCGTCCCGCTTGGATGGCTACTAGAGTGGGCTCCAGTTTTGAATGGGTGGTGGTGTTACGAGTCCCGCATCGCCTAGGTAGGGGGCAATGGACTTGCTTATTTGGGAGCACAAACCTATCCATTAATAATCGATTTTTTAGTGGTTAGTTAGGCGTGTAACAAATGGTATTGAAGCCCAACTCTATTGGTGTGCCCACCCATGTGGAGATGTGGGTGCGTGGGCACCAGGTGCTTTGGTCAATGGGCTCTGCGCAACTCGGTGGCTACCGACATGTGTGTCACACGAGGATGGCTACCGGCGTGCATGGGCGCCGGTTGGGGAAGCATGGTGGTGTTACGAGTCACACATTGCTTAGGTAGGGGGCAGTGGACTTGCTTATTTGGGAGCACAAACTTATCCATTAATAATCTGTTTTTTAGTGGTTAGTTAGGTGTCTAACACTGTGATTGCGGAATCAAACCTTGGCTTTCAATGGAAATTACAATCGGGGTTAAAATAAGTTTCATCGGAGATAATTTATTTGCATTTGAAGTGAAGAGTTATTTAATTGACTTGCAAATTCCTGCTCATTTTTTCCTCTCTTTAGTCTGTGATGTTGGTTTTCTTAGTTTCCGTCTTTGAAGCCATTGTGTTGTAGGGAAAAGGATCCTCGGATCACATTTGAGGAAGCTTGCTGTTGACTAAAACTTCTTCCTCATCAATGTATGCAAATTAGGTAACTAGATATACCACAAGAAGTTACGGATAGTCGATGAATAGCTGCAACTTAATTTAATTTAGGCCATGCTAATGGTGAAGCTTCTAATGAGATTTCTCGCGTGCTCCTCTTTCTGTGCAACTTAGGTAGTTTAGCCACCCAAGAGTCAGGCCCCTCCTGCACCTACCCTTGCATGGTGAACGTCGGAGAGAGTGGTACGGCCCAATTCGCGAGCAGGGAATCGTACCCTGCAGATATGTGTCCCTAAACGATACAGATACCAAGGTCTGCTCAGCCACCAGGCTACTCGACAGGGACAACTTAGGTAGTTATATACATTTGGTCATCCTTGGCGACACATAGTTTACATTATTTGAATCTATTTCTGCATACATGTTAAGATCTGTATCCTTTTGAGATGTACTGGGACAAGTCAACTTTTTTTGAACGCTTCTGCTGTTCCTCCATGTTGATTAGCTCATGTTTTCCTCAATCGCGTTGAACAATACTCTCCTTGTCATCGCTCACTTAAATTTATTTATTAGGCAATGAACATTCTTGCCGTATCATCTTCTTCCACTATTTCATAAACGAACATGCGATGGAAGGATGAGTGGGAGGAGTTGTAATGATTTTTGCTTGAAATTCACTTTATTTTGAATATCAACCAACTACGACTTTGCTTGGCATTCAATAAAATTGAAGTTGGTAGAGATAAGGATTCGTAACAAATTATGATCTCTCTGAACCTTTGTTTTGCAAAAACTATGGATGAAATTCGTACCAACACTTCTCAACAATTTAAATATAATCCCTGGTATGCGCCTTTTAACAAGGATATTATAATTTTTTTTAAAAAGAAATTTTAGCGAACTATTTTGAACTCTACTAGTTTCTCAAACAAGATTTTATACTCAAAAATCAACCTCTCTAAACTCAATATCTCACAACTTTCTTTATAAAATGTCAAGCATAAGTGGGGTTGGTCGAGATTGAAAATGAGGTGAATTTTAAGCTTAAGGGTCCGTTTGTTTCACAATTGTATTTCATAGTTTCAAGTTGTCAAAAATGTTGTGCTTAAATATATGAAAAATGTTGTGGGCTCTACAACTTTAAGCTGTACAGGAGTTTGATTCATTTTTCTGTTAGATTAATTTTGTAGATGAAATTACAATAAAAATGTATTACAATAAAAAGTAATTGAAAACTTTTAATATATTGAGAGATAATTATGTAATAGAGTTATAAAATATTCTGGATCTCACAGCTTTACGTTATGTAATGACAACATTTCATTTTGCACAGTTTAAAGTTATGACCCACAATTTTAAGCTGTCAACAAAATATGATATTTGATTGACACAGTATTTTATGAGAATCCCAAAATTTTAAATTGTGCGAAATGTGAAACAAATGTACGCTAAATCATTGCAGCCCTCTCCCGTGACGGAAGCCGTAATACATTGTCGGCATGCTCAGCTCTCAAGTGACGGGCGACATGGTGTGTTACACGAAATAAGAAAAATTATTCTCACACTGAAAATGTGAAAACAGTCTACGTCTCCATGAAGATGTAGCACCTAACCTTATCAATAAATGATGCACGTGTGTGGCATTAATAAGATCTCGACATTTCATTCGTCGATCGGCTCTTACTGATTACTTGCATCCACATGCATGCACAGTCAAATCTTTCAACGATCGACCTGTATAGCTAGATTGGCATCTTTTGAATACCCGTCACTTGGAAAAAGACCTTAAAAGAGACAGACATGCATACATACATATATATACAAATATATATATATATATATGTGTCTACAGTCTACTAACTTACTAAGTTATTAATTTAATAAATGCTCAAATTTATAGTTCGTAAATTAGTTTTATTTTGTGGATTTGGAAATAGTTATTCGACCATTTAAGGAAAAATATTAAAAGTTAAATGGTAAAGGATATTCAATTCTAAACATTATGTAATGGTTTTGGTTTTAAAAATTTAAATAATTTTTTTGAGATTGAATATTATAAATGAAAATAATTTTGATATTTCCAATGATATTCTGGTACGTATTATATAAAAAATGTTTATTGTCATACGAAATTGGCAACCACAATGGTTGCACAACTAATGGTCCAACAACTTTGTTTTTGAATCTCACTTCTATTACACAAAAAGTAGTCTCACTTATTTATCTACATCAGCAAATTAAAACACATATTTCAATACACCTATTTTCCAACTTGTCCGACCTCAAAAACTCTGTCTGAACTGAAGGAGTTATATGCACGGGCGCTTGTGAGTTCTGAGTTGTGACTTGATTGACCAATTAAACATTAATGACCAGGCACGCACCAATACCCTAGTTCTATATGGTCCCTATAATCTACAATGAAAACTGAAAGTGATTGTAATGGAGGAGGTGCACCCAGATTTCCACTAATTATCGTTGAATATTATAATTTACAGATTCTATTTTTTTTTCTACAAGAAAACGTACTACTTAATTAGTTGAAAATAAACAATTCAAAGCCAGTCAAAAACATGTAATTTGCTGTTAATATTGGTGACATGCTGTGTGAAGCACGTTGTGATGTTGTTTTTGACAATGACAACATGTATTTGCTTCCATTCCAAAACAACACAATCATATCATATCCTCTAACTATTCATGCTTGTCATTCATAATCACCGCCCTATTGATCTGTCTTTAATTTCTGTACTCACTAGTGCAGAGTTTAGGTTCAATTTTTGCTGCTAAATGATCATCTGGCAGATGATGTCTGGACAAATTCAAGGAAATGTCCGGACAGCTCATGTTAAAGGAAAGTCTCGCTGATGCGACAGAGGCAAAGCCGGCCGAGGTGCTGTCCGGGAAGGCTTCTATTTGGAGCAGTGGCAAAGTGCAGCAGAGGCTGGGCCGATCGAGAGGCCCTCAACTTGTCCGGACAGCTCGCACAGATTCAGTTCGGGCCAATCTTTTTAAATTTGATTTTTGCAAAAGTTTCGACCCTAACTTTGTATGAGCATCGTTTTTAGTGAGAGAAACATCTAGACGCGTATGGAGATTGAGATCATGCTTTGTATTGGAGGTGGTTTTTCCTTGTAATCTCTT
Source organism: Euonymus europaeus (assembly GCA_963580455.1). Taxonomy (NCBI): domain Eukaryota; kingdom Viridiplantae; phylum Streptophyta; class Magnoliopsida; order Celastrales; family Celastraceae; genus Euonymus; species Euonymus europaeus. The sequence continues at coordinate 4,627,147 of OY756957.1, read as the reverse complement.
TTTTAACATAGTAAAATTAAATTAATTCAGATATCGTTAATTACTCCACACACACTTTATTATTGTTAGAAGTAAATGTCATTTGTTAATAAAAATACATAACAAATAAGGGTAGATTAGTAAACTATTTTTTTTTTACTTACTCTCAATAAAGAAATGAACTATTATTTGAGACAAATCAAAATAGAAAGTGAACATATCAAATAGGGACAGATAATAGTATCTTCTTAGGTTGGAGCGGGACCGAAGGGCCCGTCCACTGACCCATGCCCTCGGAATGTCAGTGGAATGTAAGTCGCAGGTTATGCGACACAACTACAGGAACAACTGAGTGGGCAGGTTAAATAATCAGGTGAGCGTGCACATTAGCCGACTCGAACCCGGGACTCCGCCTTACCCCAAACTTGAGACCACAGCTGGTGCCGCTGAGCCATATGCTCTGGATGCGATAATAGTATCTTCTACTCATAGAGGAAGTGGTGTGTGTTCCAACAGTTTGTTCTCTCTTTTTGTTTGGTATTTTTTACTATTCTTGTTGCACCTTCACATGATTCTCTTATTCTTGGGTTCTCTATATATTGGACTACGTACTATCATATGCTACCTATGTTCACCCAAAGACGAGACCTTATCCAAATCACTATTTTGATGATTGGACTATGATATTGTTTTTGACTAATAATCTACCAATAATGTCTCGAACCATGCAACCCATCATATATCTATCAATCACTTACACGCGTGTGAATATAACTACATCTATAGTTGTTAAGATGGAACTTTCCACATAGAAGTGGGTCTCTAACTATAGTACTATTACTTAAATTGTCTATATATAAGCATATCCATATTAGCACTTGATGAACACCGTTTTCACTCTCTCCCTCTCCCTCCCTCCCTCTCTCTCTCTCTCTATTTGTTGAAAGAAGAATGAGAACAAAGCGTTGCTCCAAGAAGAGATCGGTGGCTATAAAATGTTTGTTTCGAAGACAGGTTAAGCAGCTTCAAAAGATTGTTCCAGGGTGTGATGAAATGGACATGGACATGGACATGGAAATGGAGCTGTTGTTGCAAAAGACTGCGAATTATATCTTTCTATTGGAAGCTAAGGTGGGTTTGCTGAGGACTGTATCTTCTTATATGGAGTCTAAAGCAATAAGTCCAGTGATCTCTCAGTAGTTTAATTAAACTACGTTCATGAAATTAAGAATAATGGGATTTAAGGATGCTAATTAGAGTCCGAAATCCGCTTGTATTTTCTTTATTATAAGAAAGAAAAAAAATAATTAAGTCGTCACTCGTCATGTATCTTGCAACCATCCTATCTATTGGTATCCGAGTTGAATCTGGCTCATATGAGTTTAATGAGTCAGATCTTAGTATCAAACTATCATCTTTTTCACCAAAAAAATATATTTTATCTATTATTTACTGTTTTCTGGGCCGGGCTGGACTCGAGTTTTTCCCCTTAAATCCCAGGCTCGGCCAGAAAATTCATTTGGGCCAATTTGTTGTATCCAGAGTCCAGACCCGTCCAATGGACCTAATTAATGTGGGTCGGGCCAGGCTAGCGCATAATCAGCATCATTTGGGCCTATTTGTCGTGCCCAGACCCATTCTATGGCCTAATTTACATGGGTCGGGTCGGGTCGGGTCGGGTCGGGTGAACACATGATCAGCTTCAGGCTGCACCTGGACTATAGGTGCTTAAGATCAGAGTTGGGTAGGAGGGGCCAAGTCCCTACAGATAGAAATGAGGGTCTAAATCCTAAACCGGTTAACCCCAGTAACCAACTAGACTAAACTTTTCCAAACCCTCTTAAACCTAAGCTTTGCTCGCACTCTATAAAAATGTGACAAGTTGAGTCGGAGCACGCCAAGCGTTGAAACTGGCGTATAATGTGTTAGAAACTGTCCTTTTCTCTTATTAATAATAATAATAATTAATAACGAGTATAAAGTTGTCAGTATATTAAAGATATATATACACACATATATACATGTGTCCATGGTTGGACTTAATTAAGAGAAGACAGTAGCCACCCACTTCCTTGTGACCCTTATTAATTCTTTCCTTGTGACCTTTATTAATTCTTACTTATACAAGATCATCACAATGTTGCCTTCATTGATTGAAACAGCCTGTAGTGTATTCACACCAACTAATTAATTGAAAGAGCATCTGATAGCAATTTGAATTTGTATTCATCCATGTATGTCACTATACATTTATTGTGCTAGATAAGCCATTTACTCAAATGGAGCCCAATATTTCTGCATTATATGCTATCTTTATAGCTACACAAATGGCTTTTACTACCACTTCAGGTCTCAATAATTATGGATTTTACAGACCATTACTGCAACCATCAAACCACAATTCAAGCATTCATTCATAATCAAGCACTTGGGTTTGGTGAAAATGCATACATTTTCTGTATTCAAATCGCTTTGAAACATCATTTTTTTTACCCTAGAATCACTACAGATCTTACATTCTGTGGCTTCTAAAATAAAGGAATCCAAAAGAACAATTTTCCTAGGAAATGAATCCAAGAAATTTTTAAAAACAAAAGGACAAAAGAGAACTAGATGTTGGAAGAATAGGAGGAATGAACAACCTTGTTTTGTCTCCCAACAAGCCAAAGCAGAGTCCTCCTAGCAAAAGATGGAGTTTTTGCTTGTGAATCTAAACTGTTACAGCTCTGATTTTCTTCATCACAACAACCCAATTCACTACCAATCTCTGAAAATGTCCTCCTCCCACCATAATTCACATTTTTTCCCTTCTCATCATCCATGCCATCGACACTTTTACGCCCCGGAAATCGGAATGAAAAAGCCCTTCTTGATGAATCCTCTGTTTCACTCCGCCTCTCCTTCTTGTCCTGAAGCCAAATCTTCGATATTGAAAAGCTCTCCTTTTTGGCACCACTAATTGCACTGCCGTTGTTGGCACTAATGCTAGAACTTCCATTAGTTCTGCTGCTTCTAAATGCATCAAATCCATTGAATTCTCTTCCCGATTCGCAACCGCATTCGGACATTGCAAGTCTGTGACCTGGTGTGAGCGGCAAAGATGGTTTCTTGCTTGATTGTTTCTTCATGGGTGTCCTAATTGGGACTTGAAGTAAAGTATTCTCATCCATTACATACTCAAAAGAACCCATTGAGAAGCATCTCCTCACATCGGTGTCGTTATTGTTGTTGTTGCTGCTGCTGCTGCCTCCACCACCATCAACATTCTTAAACTTCCCTAATTTAACAGGCACAACTTTTTCTCCAGAATCTAGTACTACTGTTGGGCAAGATTCCTCCTTTGTTACAATTTCACAAGATTTATGAGGAAAATCGAAATGGGCTGATCCCAAATCACTGTCTCTGCGAAAACCCAGAGAGGAATTTGTTCTCATAACAGAACTGGTTCTGCCTATTGGACCTTCTAGCTCTCTTGAGCTCTCACTTCCAGATTCAAGAACTAGAACAATGGGTGGTGAGCAAATATTGTTTGGAGAAAAATCATGGAGCAAGCTAGCTCTACACAGAGGACAAGTGGAGTGTGACAAGAGCCATGTGTCTATGCACTCCATGTGAAAGGCGTGGCTACATTTTGGTAACAATCTGAGCTTGTCTTCAGGCTCAAATTCACACAAACAAACAGCACAGTCAAATGGGTCTTTAAGTCCAATAATGGCTTTGTAGTTAAAGACGGGAAGGTTGTCTATGAATGACTGGTCAACACCAGCATCATGAAGATGAAAGAGTTGCTGTAATTGCCCTTGAAGAGCAGTCACATTGTCCATTGCTTCTGGGTCTCTTCTACGTGTTCTCAATAGGAACCTCACTAAGAGATGAAGTAACCCAGAAACAAAGAAGATGATAGCAATAACTATAATGATCAGCAAAACACTAGGACTAACCTTATTGTTTAAATTGAAACCACCGGAGTCAAAATTCTGTTGAAGAGGTGGTGGTGGCGGCAGTGGCAGAAAGAATGGTGGACTAACCTTATTTTGTAGATGAACCCAGTCCATGTTTTGCAAAGAAAGAGTGACCCAACTTTAGACTGGCTGAATCCAAATAGAGAACATTATAGAAGGTTTAGTGGTGTTATTGTGTGATAGAGACTCAACTGGTTCCCCTCAACATCTTTTGCTGCGCCAAAAACCTGCAAGTCAAATTGTTGAGAGAGAGAGAGGGAGTGATGAATCATGAATGTGGAGGTTAAGGGGCAGACAGACATAAATGACACAATAGATGGTGAGATTTGGAAGAGAGTAAATAATAAAGCTACCCCTACCCTTAGTACAAGAATAAATGGCAAACTCACAATATTTTTAAATTGGTAACAAATAGGTAAAGAAGATGACTTTTATTGTGATTTTACCAAATACAATGCCCACTTTTGGGGTTGACTTTCAAGCTAACAACTCTTCATCAACCCCAATGACTATTTAATTTCCCAAAACTATAGAAAAAAGCTTTTAATTTGTTTTCACAGATATGAACCATCTGGGTGCGCTGGATTTTCTCTCCTAGTCAATTTCCTAAGCATTTTTTTTATCCAAACGGCTTTCTGTTCAGGTCTTCTATTCCACTTCTTCTGATCTGATTTTCAGGGTCTATTGACAGATCTTAAGGTGACGACAAAAGATAAGTGAAAGTCTCCAAGTTTTTGAAGAGAGAATCTATGGAAGCATAGGATACGGGGTTTTGTGGGATAAAAAAGAGAGGAAGTTAAAAAGTAGTGTTTGGTGCTTCTGCTGGACCCCCATAGCCTGGGAAATGAAATCTCAATTCTGTTTTTTTTTTTAACTTTTCTCATGGATTTTTGTTCTTGTCTTCTTCTTTTTTCTGACATAAGACAAGTCAGAAGTGGAACCAAAAACCTAATACAAATAAACCAATATTTTGTCCTCGCTAAATCTCTTGGACATTTGTTTGGTAAAAGTATTTGAAAAGTTGGTTTTAAAATATTGCATTAAATGATATCATATTTGTTTAAAATGTTGAATTCAATTCGTGTTAACATCATTTATGTTTTTTAAAATATTGTGACAAATTACATATATGTGGTGGCATTATGCAATTCGTCATAAAACATAAACAACCAATTATCTTATTGTTTCATATTTCAAATAGTTTACGAACATGTAACACTAAAAAATAAGGAAAAAAACTTGTTATATATTCAAAAAATAAAAAATTATCTTCTTCTTGCAATAAAAAGTGGAACATTTGGTTACCCAAAGATAAACCTCATTTCATTTTCGTCATCCGAAGATGAAATGTTTCAAATTCATCATTCGACTAATGATTTTTTCCATGTTAAATGGTGACTAGACTCACATCTTTTAGGTGTCCTAGAAAAAAGCGGACCCAAGAAAACCCTAATATTCTTTTCTCCTTCTCTCTCATTTTATTATCGTACAGATAATTTATAAGTTATACGAATGTAATCTATCATTTTGGGCAAAGCTGCCCGATTGACCAAATATGGAACAAAAACAGAAATTGGGTAATAAAATTAAAATATTTAATCTTTGGATGACGAAAATAAAACATGAATCATTTTTAGGTGATCACGGTGTTGTATTAACCCATTAATTAGTTGAAGCTTGTGCATAATGTGATAAACATCACACTTCAATTCAAACAGGAAAATAATAAAGTTGATTATGAGCATTTGAGCCTTAAATTGCGCATATAGTAATAATAAAAAACTTCATGACTTGAAAGTCACCAAAACATATTTAATAGGTAAAGTTTCTTAGTCAATCACAATATGAAAATGTAGTAATATCCTTGTAGTAGATTACTTAACACATGTCGAGACTTGACTTTTCGAGTTCCATGCAAAATCGAATTAGTTTGCTAAGCAACTACCAAATCATATATAATCCATGTCTTATTTGTTGATTCAATCATGACATGACATATTCTCTCTTTTTTGGTACTACATTAACGAATGTGGTCGACCTAATAATGGTCACATGTTCTGATCAAAAACAAAAAAACAAAAAATAATGGTCACATGTTAGTGTTCAGCTGCCTAACATATTTTATGGACAACAAATTTAGTGTATATATATATATATATTTATTTATTTCTTATAAGCCACAAAATATATTCAAAAGAAAAGATAACAATAGGTGTGTGTATATATATAGTGTATGAATGGGTTGCATTTGTGTGATGTACCACGAAATAAACCTAATAATCAGGGGCAAAGCATCCCTTGGTTATGACCCTAAAAAAAAAGTGTTTAGGTGTAGGTAAATTTTTTAAAAAAATTCATTCTGAATTTTCAATTTAGACCCTTTTAAAATTGAAAAATATTTGTAGTCCATAATTTTCTTGAATGGATATCGGTTTTAAAGTTCAATTAAGGTATCACTTGGTTGATTCATTATTGACTCGTGTTAATTTATATTTTCAAACATATATATGCATTGTCTTTATCAATTTGTCAGTCTTTATTGTTATTTGAATTGGGTATTATCGAATTGTTTGAGTATTTATGAATTTATACAGTGTTAATTGTTATAGTTTTGAGTGAATAATTATAATTTTTATTATATCAAAGTGAAAGTGCAAATTCATGCAACAATACATTTAATATTCTTAAAAAATTTTCGAACCGCTACTCTTGAATCCTGCTAACTTAATCGTATCCTAATGTATTCAAGTGAGCACAAATTATGACCACTCACATTTTCTTCTGGCTTCGCCCTTGCTAATAATAGTCATGTGTCAAGATTCCAAAAACAACCACCCATGCCCGCACAATCGGTTGACATGTTATTATATGAATGTAAAATACTACATCCCAAGGTGCATAACAAAATAGTTCTTTCTTGCATTCCACACCCAACTTTGAAAGACAATATTACAAATAATTTTAATATATTGGTGTAGGTCTCGGTGGAATTTCAAATTTACTAAATAGTAATTGGGGGTTCCGGTGGATATGGCCTGTATTATAATTTATACATGGACAATGGAAGTTACTTGGGCTAGGTTTTTAATAAAGGCCCTAAAAAGTTGAGTTTGGGCTTTCTATACCAAAACTATTAGAGGAAGTGACAACCCAAAGAAGGAGGATTGAAGACACAGCAGCCCATTTCATGAGTCCAATCCATTAAGCACCCACAATGGTGTCATTTTAATAGAAAATAGATAATGTATGATCATGTGTATTTTATTGATGTGATTATATTGAGAGATGTGTCCGTTGATGTGGTTATATTAGGAGATGTTTTGGTGATATGAATGAATATATAACTTGACTTTTTGTAAAAAAAGTGGAACCCGATATTGATTTTTGTGTAGTTTTATTAGAAATTGGATGAAAAAATGGAAGAGTATATGCTTGATTTTTATTGAGAAAGAAGAATGTATAAAAATTTATGTTTTGATTATTTAACTATATTAAAAGACGTATTTTACTAATGTAAATGAATATGTGACTTGAGTTTTTGAATAATAAAAATGGACCCAATATATAATTTTATTGGTCAGAAAAAATTTATCATTGTGGTTGCTTTAGCTCAGAACTCTTCACCATCTGGAATTTCAAGATCAAGCATAATGAGACACTTTATTCCCTTTTGTCATACAAATATTTATTAAGCTCTCTCTCACTCTTACTATTTTTTGAACATGTATTGTACAGTTTTGGATGCGGCTGGTGATTAAACATCCGCTGGTGATGAAGATGGCTATGAAGATGTGGAAAATGAGGAAGATACAAGTATGTTAAGGATTCGAGATTCTAATGTCGGATAATTTTTAATGCAAAAATGAGATAGTTTGTCATATATAATTTGTCACAACATTTTGGATAGCATAATCTTTATCAAAAAATGAATTGAACGATCATAATATTTTATATAACATGAATGTTATCAGAAAAATTGAGCAAAACAAACATGATATTTAGAGATGCTAGCATTTTAAACAGTATTCTAAACCAATATTATGACTACGGGTCCGTTCGGTAAAGAGTTTTTTTTAATAGCGTATAAGCTGTAGAGAGTATAAGCTGTGAAATAAGCTGTGTGCTGTTCGGTAGAGCGTAAATTTTGATAGAGTATAAGCTGTTAATTTACTATTAGGGATATATAAAATACTTTAATAATTAAATAAAAACTATCGAATATGGGTCTTGTTGAAAAGAGTTTTACTCATTGAGTTCAAATATGTAATTTTTTTCAAAATTTTACATATATTTTGAGAGATAAAATGATAAATATGTGAGAAAATAGGGGTAATAGAGGAAATTCATAGATTTTTTTTTATATGTAATTGATGTGATTGTTGACCGATGTAAATAAGCTTATAAGCTGTAGAGCGTATAAGCTGTACCATAAGCTCAAACGAACGGACCCTACATTTGGCAAACTTACATACGAAATCTTGTGATTGTTTGGTTCAATTTATGTTGATAACATATATATTATTCAAAAAAATGTTACTGTTTGGTTCAACTTATGCTGTTCAAAATGGTATGAGAAATTAGGTACATGAGTATTATGCAATTTAATTTATGGAGAAGCAAAAAAAATCATTAAATATTTATATTAAATGTTAAAAAAACTCAAATAGTTTTCCAAATGGATCCATTTATATTAATGTAGGAGCCCACAGACCTTGCATACAACTCGTCTCTTTTAAATCTTGTCTTCACTTCAGTTGGCCCAGAAAACAGTTCAGTTTCGGCCCTAGAGGAGCCCATGATTCAGCCCAAAAGCAGTACTGCAAACTCGAACGGATGAACCGATAAAAGAAGCCGTTTTTTAGCATCTAATTAAACGAACGAAAGAACAGAAGCTTCGAGCAACAATGGCGATCCTATCCTCGTCTCCTCCTCCTCCTCCTCTTACAGTCTTCAGGCCATTAACTTCTCCAAATTGTCGATATTATCCCTATCTCTTCGGGCTTGGACATCAATCATCTACTCCCGCACCCTTTCAGCACCTCCGCCGGCGCTCAATTGGTATTTCTCAAGTATGCGCGCCGCACGAGATCGAGCAATCTTCTCTTCTCGTCGCCGAAACTGAATCGGAGGACCAGCTCTGGGCAGCTGCCTGCCTCCGCGTTCGTTCCTTCTACGAATTCCAGCCGTCCTCCTACGCTATCCAGGTGAGAGTCACTCCGTACTAGTTCCACTGGCCAGTTTATTTTATCCAATTCTTTGTTTTTGGTTCATAGCAAGTTCAGGAAATGCAAAAGAAACAGCATTCTGAGGATTATTTTTCTTTTACGTATAATCTTCTCAATTCGTTCCTAAGATTATTATCTTAGCTTCTTTTTGAGGTTAAAAACCACTCGGTTTCACATTCCGTACATTTGCATATATTTATGCAATTATGCTGATAATGAGATTGTTTCTTAATGTAGGAGTTGTATCACAGAGTCAAGTTTTCTCTGGACGTTTGATTGGAGCTAATGATATTTTGTATTTTTCAAGTTCTGTTAGGATCACAAGAAGTATTTGGCGGAGCGTGAGTTTGAAGCACTAAAGGAACGGATTGCTGGGAAAAGGGAAAATTTTAGGAGAGTTTCTTGCATAAACGCTACTCTTCCATTATCGCAGTTATCAAGCTCTGCAGATGATTTATGCTCAGCATGTAAGGTTTGTTTGTTTGCTTTGTTTATTTTTTACAATAAGAGATTTGGTTCTTTAAGTTTCAATCAATTAGAGAATTTTGGGACTCTGTGCATCCAACTTATTGTTTATACTGAGATTTGATGTCCACTTAGTTGCTTATACCATATCGCTACCATTGAAACAAAAATTATCATAGAATGTAGTTTTAAATATATGTATGCAGTAATATTTCAATTGCTAGGCAGTTTCTTATTAGACTTTTGTTTTGCACTTTCTGTAGTTTACCAATGATGGAGAAGATCGAGTAGTGGTTGGGACTCTCGATGTTAACCAGTGTCTTAGGCTTCCTGATGAAATAATAGGAATGAAACCAGAGGTAACTCTTCATATGAATGACAATTTATGATTTATTTCTTTTATAATTTCTAGTAATATGCAATGGCATTATTGAGCTGCATATGAGTTTATTTTAACAGGGGATTGGAGCTGATTTTGCAAGGGCATACCTGAGCAATGTTTGTGTTGCCAGGGAACTGCATAGGAATGGATTAGGTTCTGAACTTGTCGCTAAGTCAAAAGTAGTTGCTCGAGAATGGGGTATCAACTTCTCCAGATCAGCACCTTGTCATAGTTGTCTGTCTTGTTTTGAATTAATGATTCCTACACGTAAACATTGTTTTAAACTTAATTAGTAGAAAAGGTTGATCTGAGAAAAGTGATTAATCTTGGTTGTCATGTAGACTCTGCTTCATTGCTATTTGGAAGTGAGTTTGTTTAGCAAGGTGTGCAATTGAAAATTTGAACATTAAGTAGAAAATGGTCCAAACTTTGATTTTGTTGAGAGCTGCTGAGTTGTGGATTAACTGCATAGCCTCGAAAATCTATCTTTTCGTTTGTCTTATTTTCTGTGCATAAATTCACACTTTTTATCATAAATTTGATTTGGAAATCCTTGGAGATGCATTTTGCCTTTCTGGACACTCTTCTCTGGTAATCTCTAGAGCCACAATCCTGTTATAATTTGTGTATAACTTTGAAAAAGTTTCTGTTTTCTTTTCAGGCATTACGGATCTTTATGTCCATGTTGCTATTGACAATGAACCTGCAAAGAAGTTGTACGTGAAAAGTGGATTTGTTTATGAAAATGATGAGCCAGCATGGCAAGCAAGATTTCTTGATCGGCCTCGAAGGGTTTTATTATGGTTTGGTCTTACTGGTACAAAGTGCTTATGATGGTACAGTATCAAGTTATAATATGCTTATGATACAATAAGCATTGTCCGTCCCCCTCTTTTACTGCTGGAAATGCTTAATTTTGATATTGTTTAGTTGAATTGTAAAGTGAACATCTAGTGAGATAGTTGGCTGTTGAATATACATTGTTACAATATATATAAAAAAAAAATGTTTCTTTGTTATTTTATATATCTAGTAGAATGAGTCGGTCGTTTCCCATGATTCCAATCCTTACACTTTAGTCTGACATTGGTCTTTGTATTTTGATCAGTGAATACCCACTAGTACATTTATCTTCAAAAGAAGGAGAAACAAATTTGGAAATTACTTGTTGATTGGCATGTTTTATTATTTTAATGCTTGCGACAATAGATTGTATGATGGATGGTTTCATCACCGAAACAAAACATATATTTTTCTAGTTTTCCTGTGTCTTCGGGATTGGATTATATGTTTGCTTGATCCTGGAATATCCAGGGAATAATGGAACTAAATCCTAATTTCTAAATCATATACGCCATGATTTGGTTCTTCACTGTGATCTAATGGTAAGGATGGCTATCATCAACCTGCTAGTTGTTCTTTGTGAATCCCCTTTGCACAAAAACTAAAGAAAAAGATTGCTGGATAGATGTCTTATCGAGGAAAACCTCATGGAAATGAATCTTTGCAGATTCCTTTATTTTGTATCTGCAGCTGTTTTTTCATTCCTTATGTGCTGTATCAGCTGCTATGTTGAATTCTCTCAGGTAGTTTCTGTTCTGGTATTGTAAGTGCAGTTGTGTTCGAGGGATTATTATCGACTTTATTCTTTGCTTAAGTTTAAACTGTGCAGGAAAACAAAATTCTGGTTTTACATCGTATGAATATATTACTTTACCAATGATCGGTACTTCCTTTTGTGATTTAGTTCATGGGATCAAGAGCTGGATCGATAAGAAGATGATATATTTCACAGATTTCACACACCTAATACACATTATAATTCATATAGTTTCCCTTACAAACTCTTAGGGAGCAGAAGCAGCAAGAGTCCATCCACGTGAGTGAAGGACCTTTGTTATTCCTTTATTGTAGATATAATAGGCATCCATTGTGCATCCCTTGTCTCCAACTCCAAGTTCTGCTCACTGATCCATTTGATTAGATCGAGTACTCAAGCACTGCATGTGTGGGAAACAGTAAGTTAGAGAACAGAAAATAGGTTTAGCAATAGCAATAGCAGTGACTGAATTAGGCTTACTTGTGGAATTCAATGTTAACTTTGCCAGCTTTAGTGTCAGCAATCTGAGAGAAAGCTTGCTTAGAAAGATTGATGATTCCATTACAGGGTCTTCTGCAATAATCAACCACTGTAACAACAACACTGGTGCCTGGATTGCAAGGGTGTGGAGCAAGATTTGCACCTCCAGTGCATCTGACACTGTACCTTGTACCACAAGCTGCTCCATTGTTCCACAAAGCATCACTCACTCCAGCCACCAAAGGCCCTCTGTCTTGCATTCCATAGCATTTTGAGGCTGTGGATGCACAAAAATTATCTCACTTGATTAGATGGAATGTACTAATTAATGGCATTTGATTGTTTATTTCAGGATGACAGATTACTTACGAGTATAAGGAGGTTCGTAGAAAACAGCAATCCCCGGTGTGGCGTGTATGGTCGAGGTAAGGCATAGTACCATGCCCGCCATGAGAAGAGCTTGCATTTGCATTCCCATATCTAGTTTTTTGATAACTTGCTAATTGGTACTTAGTGGTGTAAACCTGATTGTTTTTCTCTCCCTCACTCTCTCTATATCTCTATATATATAGACAATCATCTTACTTGGGCAAAGACTTGAGAAAGTCATCCAGTCAATAGACTAAATTACCTCCGCTACAAGTCTACAAGACACGGCTTACTCATTTTTATGAGACTTAAATGACTTTGTAGACTTTAGGCTTCAGAAGCACCTTAGAAGGATTAAAGGTGTGGGTCCAATTATTTTTTTCCCAGATAATGTGGACATGGAAAGAGTGTGTCAACAAGTTAAATTTCTCAATGAACCCCGGAGTGTGATCTTGAAAAATTAAATCAAGATATTAAAAATCTTTACTTTTTCATTACTTCTTTCTGCCATCTAATTCAATCGTTTCTTCATTCTCTAATTTGTTTTTACTAAACTCACATTATTTTATATACTAAGACTCGTCTCTACATCTAAATTTTTGAGTTAACTTTTAATATGGTCTCATCCACTAAAACTACATCCTCCTCAAGCAACATAGACCGAGGTACCCCATCTTGGACATATCACGTGAGTTCATCCATCATTATGACAAATAGGAACGAGTTTAGAGCCAGCCCCTGATGCAAACTTGTTGTGATGATAAATTCTCCTATAACTCCTCTGTTAGTCTGAAGTCACACTAACTACGGTTCCTTCAGATGTGTACTTGATCGCAATAATATAATTAATTGGACTCTTATGATTTGGGCTTTTCCAATAGAACTGACTAATGGGCTTGTTGTGATCAATTGCGTGATTTGGGCTTTTCCAATAAAGGGTTTGTGGATGTCCAACTGTCTACTGTCTAGTACTATTTGGGCTTTTGGTTTATCCATCACAACAAAAGCACGAGTCGACCCTGTCTTTGGGAGCGTCGTCTTCTTCGGGTCTTTGGGAGCATCGTCTTAGGAAATACCACCTAGAAGGGTATTTGTGTAATATCATCCGCTACACCTTCCCCCACCATTATCCGGAGCGAGCATGATTATAGAGGAAGACGCTCAGGCACGCACCAAACAAATCTGCCTCGAGACCCGAAAATGTCCGAACGGGACTCCATTGGACTTTCGCTGACCAAATCTTCGTCCTCCTCCAGCTCCTGCTGCTTCCACATCGTCTTCGATTCGATCAAAATTATCTTGAGAAACAAACAGATCTTCTTCCCCATCTTTGTACTCCTCGCTCTCCCTCTCTCCCTCCACCTATTCTCCCTCTCATTCGTCTCTCTCCCTTTCAAATCCCACATTCACCATCTCGAGTCCGTCGCCTTCTACTCCGCCACCCGTTTCGAGGCCCGCCACATCTGGAAGGAGTCCAGGGAGAGCGCACTTTTGCTCCTCCGCCTCAAGGCACTCTTCTTCGTCCCTTCCTTCATCCTCTCCCTCCTCGCCGCTATATCATCCGTTAGCTCTACAGCCACAGGAATCAAGAATCAACGCCCCAATCTTCATTCGGCTCTAACCGCAATCAGGCTGACCTGGCATCGCCCAGTCGTCACCACGATTTGTATCTACGCTGTTTGGCTGTTGTACTTCAACGTACCACGCGCATTGGCGGTTGTGATTGGGGGAGGCAGTCACTCGTTGAGATTCTTGATTTGGGTGATTTTGTCGGGTCTGGATGTGTACTTGATGGCGGTTATGGGTATGGGTCTGGTGGTTTCAATCACGGAGGAGAGATTCGGGTGGGAGGCTATCCGGGTCGGGTCTGGACTCATGGAAGGGACAAGGCTCTGCGGGTGGATGTTGTCGGCTTTGATGATGTTAGTATCAGGTGCGATCGGGTGGAAAATGGAGAGACTCCTGATAATGGCCATCGACCGCCAAGATCCGTCGAATTGGTGGATGGCGGTGATGGTGGTCGTGGGCGGGTCGGACAGATTCGGGTTGGTTTGTTTGTACGGGCTTGTGGTGGTATGGAGCTATGTGATTGCGACTGCGTATTATTCTGACTGTAGGAAACGACATGGTAGAGTAGAAGAGAATGGGGCGGAGCTAATCCCTGTTTACCATTAGTCAGCGTACAATTACAGTCACTTATGATTGATTTGAAGAAACAACACCATTGTTATTTTTCACCATTTTTGTGCTGTATATTGAGGTCTTCCTCATTACCTCCTCTTAAGTATTGCAAAGAAAGATTTTTTTGTAATTCACAAGAAGAAATAGAACGATGTTTTTATCCATTTCAATGTTCTTAGATTTCATTACTTCCATTTTTCCTCGTTTGATTGAGTCCTCTACATGTTCTTCTGAATTCACAATGAGTGATCATTTCAAGTTTCCCTTCTACATTTCTTCAGAGATAATCTGTTTCTCATGCGAGATTCCAGGCAACGGTCAACAGAAGAGAGAAAACATGAACTTTTCATAACAAGGTCAGTTCCACAAAGTTCTCTTAAAAGAAGTCACCTCCACAAACTCCAGCAATAAATAAATTATGGCTCCATTATTGATAGTGATCATAGATTTCAGAATCTTCACGGCTCTTTCTTTATAGGCTTGGTACTTAATCTACTTTTGTTTAGCAGTCATTATTTCCATAATTTTTTTTTTACAAGTCGCTTCCACAAAGTCATAAATAAATTATGACCCCAAGATCATAAATTTCAGAATCTTCATGGCTCTTTCCTTTAGCAGACTTGGTAATCAAAATTATATAAACCCCTGATTTGAAAATTATGCCTCTCTCGTGGAGACTGGTTCAATGGAAAAGAAGTCGTCTTCCACCAGTACTTTGAAATTGATGTTAAAAGACTGGTTCCAACTAGCATTGATTGATGACCAATATATATTACCCTTCTCAGTCAGAACCACAAACACATCAAACACTCGAAAAAACAGATTGACACATTTGTGCAAATGGAGTTGCAAACGATTTCTGGTTTTGTGGGAATCCTAAGAGATGCCTACAAAATCTTCTGCAAAAATGTTAAACTCATGCTCTCAGTCGCTCTATTCTTTCTATCGTTCAATTCTGTCGTCTACTTGTCCAACTTCTTCTCTGTTAAGCCGTTGATCAGTGATTTGCTCAGTAAACAAAGCTTGCTACTTATTACAACTCCCGGTGGCCCCGAATTTGTCTCACTACTGCTAAGTATTAACAAAGACATTCGAATCTTCGTTGGAGTTGAGTGGATTTTCCTCATAGTCAATTTAATCTCTGCCATATTCATTACCACAGCAGTAATCTTTGCGTCGGCCTTTACTCATAATGGGAAGGCCTTGTCCTTCAAGGATTTGTTGTTGAAAACATTGAGAGCATGGAAAAGGCAATTGGTGACTTGGTTTTACGTGACTCTTCTTGCTACTGGATTCATGATCATTTTCATTATAATTCTGATTCCTGTATTCCTGGTCATGGATAGTCCACTTAAACCATCTATTCTTTCGATCTTGCTGATCGTTCTAGTCACAGTTCTTTACGCTTACCTAGCTGTGGTGTGGACATTAGCACTAGTGGTTTCAGTACTTGAAGACAAGTGTGGGATTGAGGCACTTGGGAAGGCTGCACAGCTTGTTAAGGGAATGAAGTTAGAAGGGTTTCTTCTAAACTTCCTCTTCACAATCCTGTCCTCTGGTTTATTACAGGGTATGAGGTTTGTACCTGAAAAGCACCCGATTATTGTCGGACTTATCGTAGTGAACTCTATCGGTCTTCTTAGGATGTTTTGGTTGATGACATTTACTGTGTTCTACTATCAGTCCAAGAAAACACATGGAGAAGGTGTTGGGTTGCAGGAGAGCTTAGATTATGTTCAAGTGCCTACGGCACCCCTTGTTGCCGACGACATGGCGTGAACTTCGCAATTGGATGCCTGAATTGTGTTTTTTTTTTTGGTGTAATAAATTTCCAATCCGTTTAATATGTTCCTAAATGGCATGTTTGTATTCAAGATCAATAATTGATTGCAAGTACTTTATTTATTAATTGTATATTTATTAATGTATGGCTGTGATGAATGACTCAGTAAACTTGATCCATTGCTCATCAATCTATATATATATATATAATTTATTGGTTATTTGCGCAGATCCAACTATGGATGGATGAATAAAAAAATTATTTACTGTCTTGATTAATGAGAAATAAAAAAAATTATATTAAGAAATGTATTTTAATGATTACTAAGACGTATTTTATTGATCTCGATAGTGGATAAATATATAAGTTTTTTTTTGGGTCTAAACTCTAATAAAATGGGAAATTTATGTGTTACTCTAAAATAATAAATATAAGAATTTTCATAGCGGTGAGCCGGTGACGACCAGAATAAAGGTTAGTGGATAAAGAAGGAAAAGGAAAAAAGGAAGAAAGGAGAGATGGCGTCCACAGCTCTAATAGCCATCAATGGAACAAGTCTCCCATCCTCACTTCAATGCTCATATCCCTCCCGTAATCAAAGTCGACGCTCTGAAACAATTCACGAGTAAGTTTCACCCTTTAATTTACCTAATCTTCATTTCTCTTTGATTTCTTTTCTTGCGCTCTGTTCATTTTGGGTTTGGGTTCCAGTAAAGAACTATGGTTCTTTTTCCTCTCTGTTATATACTTATATTGCATTTGAGTATCCCGTCATTCACCTTTTCAATGCGCTGGTGGACGCAATTACGCCCTTTTAGTCATGAAGTGAAGATACTAGGGAGTAGGGAAGAGGGTAAGAATCAAAATTGATTGATTTGGTAGAAATAAAGGAAAAAATTTGATTGCTTTGCGTGATGTTTTACTGGAACGGGATTCAACCAGTATGGGAGTGGAATCTGCCCGTCAATAAAATAACTCTAGTTCTGGTTTTCAGGTGGGGATGGAGGAGAGATCAAGATGTAGCTCCGGTGACTCGTAGAATCAAGGGCCAAGCATTTCACATTTTGACCAATTCTAATGTATGAATCAGCCTGAGGCTTCCCTCATGTATATTCCCGATATATTTGGTTTGAATGTGGTCAAAGTTTATGTAGGTATGTCATTGATGACTTAGTTCATGTGTCACGTGATAGTGAAAATGCCTGATTGCCTGGAAAAAAATTGTTAAAAATATAGCATATCATAACGATGCAGTCATTCTTTATCGAATCTTTTGATTGGATTTATTTTATGGCCAACTATGTACAACTTTTTTTTGTTTAGATTCCATGAAAGAACTGTGAACTTCTATGGCTATCTCGCTTTCTCTCTTCTTGACTTTATTACTCTGTAGACGAGGTTTATACCAGTAAATTGCTACACATGCACTAGTTTTGCACATGTTGAAGAACAGAATATGTTTGGAACAAAAGTAGTATCTAAGAGAGATGAATCTGAAACAACATCACCTAATGGATGTATGAATGCGAAGCCTTCTTTTTCTTTGACCTATTGGACCTCTGACAGAATTCCAAAACTTACTATCATAAAATCCTCCATTGCCATGAGAAACTCGGGGTGGCCTAATTTATTGTTGGTTCCTTGCTATTCAAGGCTTTGGAATTGGAAACTCAGAGTGCCATAGACAGCATGCTATCATTTTAATTTAATCCAACTTAAATCTCTGACATCCCTTTTGACCTGTAGTTCAACTTAACAGTGGAGTACTCCTTGTGGTCTCTGGAAAACCAATTTCTCTCCCACTTTAAACAGATCTGCTACATGAACAATCATTTTCATAAACCATTTCTCCAATGCCTTTTCCATCCTGTTATTGAGTCATGGTTCCTAAGCACTGTGGCCTAGGCTTGTTCATCTATACATTACTCACTCAATCCCAGTTAACAAAATCCTTGCCCAATTTTTTCCTATCATGTCTCTTTGAGTTGTTTTGTCTTTGTTTATTTGGTAATTTGCAGAGCTGGGAGCAGTGAAAATTATCATCTTTTATTTATGATGAGGTTCAAACACTTCAACCCACAGTAAGTTGGGCAAATTTATCTGAAATAGAATATTGTTTCAACTAAATTTTTTACATGCATGTTAACAACAATTAGGGTTCAATTCCTGGAACAGCATTTTCACATATTTTATGAGGATAAGGTTTGCGTACATAGTGTCTGTCCCTGACCCCGCCCACTGTGAGGCCTTGTACGCCAGAGTTGTTGTTTACATCAAAATATAGTTTTTAGGGCCGCCGTCAAAATCTATATGGTTCATATCATCTGCATACAGCTGGGGAGACTGTTGAAGGAACATTATCTATTGAATGACATTGTCAGTGCTATATGTGTTAACAGATTTACTATTTTGAATATTGTACACTTGTCTGGATATTGTTACTCACTGCAAAGAGTGTGATTAAATTTTCAGTTTTTGTATATTTTGTGTTACGAGAATGCTCCTCGCCCAATTAGCTTTAGTTAGTTAGATTTAACAAAATTTATGGGCTATTTGCAAGTTTGAGAAAACATATTTCAGCTGATAGATATGGTTTTCTCCTCTTCTGTTTTACAGTTGTCTGCACAGAAAGGCAATTCAAATAGAGAGGTGATTATGGTTGATCCAGTAGAAGCCAAAAGGTTGGCTGCCAAACAAATGCAGCTAATTCAAGCAAAAGATAAATTCAAGGTGAAGTTTCCATGTGAGTTTTAGAAGTGGGGTGTGAAATTTTTTTGTATTGCGCAGGTACATATTAATCATTTTAATTAGTGCATAAAATTCCTTGAATTGGCAAAGGAACTTTACATCTCCATTTTAGGGTTTGGATTTGCATGTCTCGCTCTGTTCTCTTGTTTTTTTGCATGTTTAGATTATCTGTGAAAGAAAAATTGATCTCTTGGACTAATGACCAAATTCAATGAAGTTATCATTTTGTTGTTGCTTTTCCTTCTCTTCTTGTATTTTGGATCTTTCTTGTTTGGCCTGCCAAAGATTGAATCATAGCTGGAACGGACTTATATGTTCAAATAAGATTAGTTACAAGTTGCAGTTAAATAATGTTTCTTTTTCTCAGAGAAGACGTCAAATTGAAGCCATTAATGGAGCATGGGCAATGATTGGTCTCACGGCCGGGTTAGTTATTGAAGGTCGGACTGGAAAAAGTATTATCGCCCAGGTATTGTGTGCAATATTTACGTTTTTGTTGACGGTCATTAGGACAATATTCATGTGGAGTCGGAGATGCATAGTATAGTACCTCATTGCGTTGTTTAGATACTGGCTTTTGAGCAAGTTGAATGATGTGTTCTGTTTTTTCTTCCCTCTTTCAGTTGGCTGACTATTGGTCTTCCGTTGTTCATCTTTTCGTGCGATAGACATTGTTCCCACAATGGTGGAAACTCGAGGAACTACAGATCCATTTTTCCTATAATTCATCAGAAATACATGTCGACTGGCGAGATATATATGCTCCAGCTAACCTTTTTGATGTATTATTTCCTAGGGTTACTACATTGTCTAAAATGACCTGCTTCGTATTGTACAATATACTAGGAGTATTGCCCGCGCGTTGCGGCGGGCCTTTTCTTGTTTGCTAAGAATGAAGTGATATGTTTGAGAATAATTGGTTGATTTGTTAATCACTATACAGTTACATCTGTGTCGCACATAGTTAGCGGAACAACTTTCTATTTTGATGGGCTATGTTCCACAGGTAAGGGAATCCTCAGGTTTAAAAGCAAAACAACTCAAAGAACGAAGACATCTTCATTGCACCAACCTGTAATGTCCAAATCCCTTTCTTCAGGTGTTGAGTTCAAAACTATTGGTTGAATTCACACACATACCAGTGTTCGATTTGTAATTGAAGCAACCCTCCTGTAATGGAATAGTGTCATCATTTTATACATCCTCATGAGAAATTAAGGTTTAGCATTTAAAGATGATCAATCAATCAACCATTATCACTGGAATCAAAATAAGAGAAAGGGAAACAATTTTTTTAGCACAAACAGAGAAGTATTGGAAAATAAAAGAAAGAGAAACCTTTGTAAGGGAAATTAATCCATATAAAACAGAGAAGCAGATGCATGAACCCAGATTCGGTCAAGGGAAGCAACGCGTTGCTTTATAGGGTAAAAATTTCGAAACCTACGCACGAGCTTCCTTTTCAAGTCTCAAACTTCTCAAACCAGTTGAAAGACCTCAAAATTTATTAACCTTCAGTTGGTCAAACATGTCTAGCAGGGTGGTAGAATGATAATTCTCAACTCGTTAATGGAAAGCCCACTGCAATCGAGCGAATATAGCTAATTAACTATTTGTTTTAAGGTTACAGGATAGCTTATTACCTCATAGTTGTTGAATTTATCTATTGGTGTTGCAAACACAGTCGTCTTTTGTTTATGATGGGTGTTGGTGTACTTCCCATCATAATAATTATATTTGTCCTGTACAGATCAGTCATGTTAAAAAAATAAAAACAACTAATTAGAACTATTACCATGAGAATGTAGTTATTGTGCATGTTTGAATGACATGTTTCAATTTGTGTATCTACTTGAGATAGACACATATTTGTATAGGAAGAAAGCAAGGGGACACAGATATTTAGTTTAGTGTTTTTCCCCCAATTGGAAGCTAAGCATAGTGTGAGACCATTACCTTTGATGTGGAACATATTGTAATTCTGAATGGCTTCTTGCTGTCAAACTTTTGGCATTATTAGCTGTGTCACTTTAGTAGCTGTCGCCCTGCATAATCAAGTATTGAGAATGTTACTTTGTGAAGTTTTAATGTATGTGTATCACATATGTAGATAACATGATCAGAGAGTGTAATAGAATGAAAGTGACCTTATGGAATTTCATCAAAGATTTCATGGTAGACGATATTTTTGGTGCACATCATCTGTTGGTTGTCAATACTGTGTGTAAGTATCCTCAGCCCTTTGCAGTTTGTGACACGGGATAAAGCGACATATAATTGGACCTGCATAGAAAGGCGCCGACAGATGAGAAGGAGTTGTATCTGTAATATAGAGGAGTAAAAATGAAAACAAAGAGAGCAAAAATGAAGGAAACATATTTATATGCTCATGATTATTTATGACATTTTATGGACATAATATATCTGGTAAATGATTCTGTTGGCAGCTAACCTTTTCATATATAGGTGTGGGTGACAGATTTTGGTGTAGGTGTGTAGGCGAAAAATATCTTACCACAAAATTTACATAAATCCATAGTTCTAGTGTGTTGAATTGCCATTAAATGCAAGAAACAATTAAGTAATCAACACAGTCTAGGCCAAAAAAAATGATACAGAGGACAAATATAAAGGCTTCCAAAAAGTGTTGCAAACAGAATCTGAGAACCCTCATGGGAGGATTTGAACTTCAGAAACTTACAAACTTTGACTAAAATGAGGTTCATAGAAAAACGGAGAAATGATACATCGACTAAAAAAATTCATGTCACAAAGATAAATCTTTAGCAGGTGAAGAAGAGAATCAGCAGCAAATGCAAATAAAAAATAAGTTAATACTTGATACAAAGAAAACTAAAAAAAATGATTTTCTTTATGATTTTGATAACTGCAAATGACCATGATTCTGCAAAGATTAAAACCTGCATTAAAATAAAATGAGATTTGAATTATGAGGATGTATACTGGAATTGAAACAAAAGAGGAGGCAGAGATCGTATAAAAGGTTAAATTTTTTTTTGTTATTAACCTTGAATAAAACTTCACCTTATCCCAGGAAGATAGGTTGTCAATGACGTTTAATGTTATAGCTGCAAAGATCAAAATCTGGTTAAAAAAGATCAAGATCGAGATTGAAGGAACATGAACAACCTCACAAGAAACATCAATCTCTTTCCATCACTTGCATGAATGGTTAATATAAGGTAAGCACAAAAAAAAAATTGTAAACAGATTGTTATAAAATTAGAATGAGTAGCGGAGACATTACATAGTTAACCATCATTCGAGCTCAAATTGCCAATTAAACTACTCAGGGAAAATTGCATTTTCAATGTTCTATTTTTTTTAGTGGTAGCTTTTAACTCAAACATTTTGAAATATAAAGTTGTCATGCACGTTCAAATCATATTGTCTAGGCTAAACTCCTGCGATAAAGTCATCTTTTGTTAGCAATTAAAAGTTTTACCTAATCCACAAATTAGTCATAATTTTGTGTGTCATCCAAACACCTAGAAACAATAGATTTCGAAACACAATTTGGCTAAAGCGAGGGAAAAATATAGTTAAAGGAGACCCAAGTAAAAGCAACTGCGGAAAGGATACCTAACAACAATCTATACTATTAGGCCTACAACGACTGCAACATGATAGAAAAGGAAAGTAAGGATGTTGGTTCCCTTTCTACACTATTAGGCCTCTCAGTCTCTAATGTCTCTTTAATGAAGTACATATTTGGTTTCTCAAATGGTTAAACGTAATGCTTCAAAAATCTTGATGACAATACAACCTGGGTTTTGAGAGAGAGAGAGAGAGAGAGAGAGAGAGAGGGTGATTGGGGTAAAAGTAAAATTTGTCAACTGAATATGGTAAATCTTAAAACACTTTTTAACCAAATCAGCTCTCTGATTGATTTCCAAATGAGTTTACTGTACAACTCATCACTCATATTTGGACTACCAATTATCATACAACAATAGGAATAGAGCGAATGCAAGAATGAAGATAGGAGAGAAATGAAGCGAATCGATTGCAAAAAAAAAACGCAGATAAGAAAAGATAGGAGAAAAGGTCAAATCTACCTATGTATCTAGAAGACGATAAAAAGAGTGGGGTAGAAAGTTGCACAAAGAAGACAGTAAACATTCAGAAAGTAAAAATTGGTCGCACCGTGATCCGCTCCGCAAACAAATTCGCAAGCCACACACCAATCTTAGGCGCCGGGAGCTGCATCCTTGAGTTTACTCTGCAAGTACTCACTCTACTCCCTCGCATAGTCCTTCACATGGCTCGTAGTGTCATAAATCCGGTTCCGCGCATAATCAACACGGTCCGACACATGGACAAAATCGAAGAGAGAGAGACCAGGAGGAGAGAACTCGTCGAAAGAGGGTCGTTGAGAAGAAGAAAACCAAATATGCTCACCTGAACCAAATCGCAGAAAGACAAAAGAAACCAAGAGCAAAAAGAACACCAATTTTAGTAACCCTAACAATGGCGACAAATAAGACCTAACCCTGCCTAATACCCGCAAATAGAAACACACAAATCAAAGTTGAGAGGGAGATGATGACAATCAGTAGATATGCCAACCTTGGGTGTTATATGCGATTCTATTAGGCTCTTGAAAGAGAGCAAGACGTCATTGGAAATTGCAGACGATAAAAAGAGGTACTCAGTCACATCAGGGAAGTCAAACACGACTGCTGGACCAAGCGGAGGACGATGAAATCGTAGATGGGAGGCGGACGATCAGAATCAGAAGGTAGATAAACCTAGGGGGTTAGCTGCGATTGTAGAAAGCATTTGCAAGAGAGGAAGTTGTCTGTGGGATTTGTCGGAAGAAGACGATAAAGAGAGAGTCTCTATAACACAGAAATGCAAGTGAGGCGGTTTCAAGTAAGTGGGGACCACATGCTAAATCAAGCGTAGGATGAAATGTTGGATTGCCCAGACGCGCGAGTATTTTTTTCATGGTTGAACTCGCCGTAAAAACGCTCAGAATCTATCAATTATAGAATATAGTGTAGATAACATTCTTTCTGCATTAGTAGTCAATAAAACTTTCCTGAATCGTCTGTATATTTGGTATGCTACCTTCATTTAGGCTTTTTCATAGATTATCAATATTCTATAAAGGCCTCATTGCAGGCCAACATTGTGATGTAGTGCTAGAGTTGCAGTAGTGCAACCTAAAGATTACACAGGTTATTATTTCTGTAAACAGTCTTGTAGATTCAAAGATCTGCAATCAAAGATTTGTTTGTACGGAGCCTTCGATAACCTCCAAAGATTATACTAGTAGTTCGGAGCTCAGACGTGGTGCCATTGGTCCGATCAATTTGACGTTGTAAGAAATGCAGTGAGAGAAGTGAATGACTTTGAGAGAGAGAACCTTAGTCTTGTTGAGATGTGAGTGAATGTCTTTATGATGTTGGGACTTCTGTTATATATATATAACTCACATGGTTGGCACGTTAGGTAGCAAGGTGACAATAGCTTCTTGGGCCCGTGTGAATGGAGCTTTGGTAGAATTGGCCCTTGATAAATTTGTTGGTTTGACGGCCCATGGGCCTCTGGTCAAAAAACCCACATCTGAAAGTTAGAAGGCCCATGGGCAGTCTTCTATGACCCATAGACATATTCTTTTGTGGTTAGGCATGGTCTGGTAAATTCAATAGGATAGTTTTTATTCCATACAAGTCTCTCTACATATTAAGTGTCAATAAAGTTTACGTACATCATGTCCATCTCACTGGACGGTTTTGAGGTTGGGTATGAGATTGATTTGCCCACTGTGGGCCTTGCGTGCAAAAAAAGTAAAAATGAGAACAAGGGATTTGATGCGCAGGCCCTCTAAAGAGAGCCCATGAATGCCCTATAGCCCACTGGAATGTTTGTCGTAGCGTGGCTGCTGACTTCCACACTCCTGTGTAGCTAAATCAATTTTATTCAGAAAATAATTGAAGTAGTTTGATAAATAAATCCATAGCTAATGGTGACATAATAGTGGGTTAATTTCCATTGTACGGCAAAGCAATGGTCAAATAAGTCGGCAGTAGGAGCTGTTTCCTAGGAGGAGATATAAGGACTTTTATAACCAAAATTTGCATAGAAATCTTGTTGTCAAAACAGAGACCCGTACATCGTTATAGTCTTCAAAATTATCCAATCCTCAACTAATTAAAACTCCCTCTTGTCCGAATCTCTCCTTATCTAAAATATCGTATCTACTATCAAATCTTGGTGGGTTTTCATTGACAATCATGCCAGAATGTCCACAAGTAGTCAAAATTCAAAGAGGGACATTTTCTGGGTATTTGCGTATGCAATGTGTTTGAGCTTTGAATATAAAGGGTGGGAGACATTTTTAGATGGGAATAATTCAACAAGGCGAGTTTTGGGTTTGATGACCACCACCCAATTTTATTTCTATCCTATGTTTGTTTTTGATAAGCATGTTTCTATCCTATGTTATCCTAGAGAATCACCTCTTGCCTGAATGGTAAATACATGATGATATTAAAATTAGTCCTCCAATAATAGAGTGACAAGTGGCCTCTTCAAGGATACCGGGGATAGGGTCTACTGAGCTCAAGACTCGAGAAGACTGTTATAATTTCTACACATTCATACAAACTAACAATATCATTCTCTTTGAATTGTCCGATTTCTGTGAATACATCAAGCCCGCACGACTTTATTTCTTCTCGAGTTTTACAAGTGAGCTAGGCTCGACTCACAAATACTTAAAAAGAGAGTTTGTCATGTGTTGAAAATGGGTCTTGTTGCACTTATAAAATGTTTTACAATTCTCATATTTTTCGATGTAAGACTTTACAAAGACACCTCAATAATGAACCGATTACAGCATCTTTCATCAGCGAGAAATCTCCTCTGTAGAAAACCGAGGAGCCAATTCTAAAATTCTAGGTGTCCAACAACCATAGGAAACAAATGCACTACACAAAATACAAAACTATCACATCCTTACCTTTCCTCATTTAGGATTGTAACCATATGCACTACATAATAAATACAATTCTATCGCATCCCTTAAAAGCAATGACTAGACATTTGGGATTGCTCCTCCCTTCACTAATTCTCTATCTTTTACTTTTATCCTCACCTCAAACAAGTTTCTGGGTTGTCAGTATTATGCCTCTTTTTTAAATAGGTTAAAACAACTTGGATACATATGGCCGACTTCATGGTTATCATGCTTTGTGACAAATAGCAAAGGGAAAAGATCAAGTCCTTTTCAATTGCTTTGCCTAATGAAAATGAATTATTTATGAAATCAAAACTAGGTGAACAATTTCCAGCGAGGGCACATATAGGCAAGCAGACAAAAATTGGATAATATTCTTAGGTATTGAACCATTGACACACAGAAAAAAAAATGAAATTGATTAGAGATTAGGCTAATGAATATATTATTTGGATAATATTCTCCATATTAGAAGATATTGAAATGAATATCCAACCACTATCTTGTTTGATCCTATCGCAAACACTTTCCTTTTTTATTTTTCCAAAAAAGAGAGAGATAAGAGTTGTTCTTGCATTGGCCTAGCTAGTACTCCAAGGACAACATAGTGGGAACTTTAGTAGACTAGAAAAGTTGGCAAAGTTCGGTGGTAGCTATCTTATATTCTAACTCTTTCATCAAACCAAACATCCCAACTACATATGAAGACTCTCCCTTTTATTAAAATATATCTAGATCGCTAGAATTCTAGTGCATTGATGATTCTTATGATCATACATTGAGTTTTGATCCAATTTATTATGTTTTCATATGATAATTTTTGTGAAGACGGTCTGACTGTCGAGTCTATATCCATATCGAATGTTCAAAGAATAAATTTATATGATGTCATTTTCAATTATAAAAAAGTTAGAAAATTCTTATTTAATAATTGGAAAAAAATGTAATTTCGTGATTAAATTTTGTTATGAACACATTGAGTTAGTCCCCTTTATATAATGTAAAATTTATTAGAAGTTTTAATATATTATTGGTGCTTACTTTCAAATTAGGTACAAACCCTACGAATACTATACCTATGATCCTATATGGCTATGTATATATATAAACATAAATTGATAAGGTGGTCCAAAGCCAGTTGGTCTCCTTTCACTATCCAAAAGGCTTCCCCAATTTCGACCTACATATAGTATCATCAATTTGGATTTAAAATGAAAAAAAGAACTAGGGTTTATTAAATAAATGAGTTCTTAATTAGGAGTGGTGCAGTTAATATATTTGACCTAACTTTGTCTCATCCTTAAACTGAGTCATATGATATATCCATTACGGAATTCTTATAATCCCCGTAAACTTCATCTTAATCGTTGGATCTGATCAATGGTTGAAATTAAAGGTGATAAAAAAAATTAAAACACAAAGTTTGATTTGATCGGGTTATACACAATACGTCATATTTTGGCGACTATTTCGACCAGAAATTGGTTAAGGAAGATGCACATCATGGAGACAAGTCAAATGGTATTATCGGTGACTAGAGCTAGGGGACGTCGGAGTTGCCGGATAGGCGACGAGGAGTAATTGTCACTCAACAATAGAGGTTTGTGATAGTTGAAAGCTTCATTCCAGTAGATCGGTCGTTCGAAATAATAGTCGTATGATGATTTTTGGTGATGAGAATTTATAATTTTTTCCCGGTGTAAACTTTGAGCGCTCGATCAGATCGCCCCACTCTCTTCAAATACCTTATTATATCACAAGGTATATTAATATGGAGAATAGACCTTAAGTCCACGTATTGGTGGTTAAATAGAATATTTTAATTTGATTTCTATTAAATAATGACACACCTTCCTTCTAGATTACCATTTTAAAATGATCGTATCTAAGACCTTACTTTATTTTTAAAATTAAAATTAGTTACCCGGAGTTGAAATTATTTGGTCAGAGATTAAAAAAAAAAGATCTAATTGCAGAATCTAAGTTCGGTTTTTCAATTTTCATGACCATCTCAATACCCAGTAATTACCAAGTTGACAATATTGACGGTAAATAATTTTTATATCATAACTATGGGAAAAATATTCAATGAACTTGGTATTTCATATCATATATTGATGTGGTATATCGAGACTAATATGTGATGCCAGTTAATGTAATATTTTCAAATTTTAAAATTACAATATAAACTATTTTTTTATATTTTTAACCATCCATGAATTATCACAGTATATTTTATTCTATGAATTGGTATTGTCCTGTAGGTATTAGGGGTGACAAAACTATGTTTGATACATATTATTGATTTGTCTGGCTCGAATTGAATTAAATTTAAATATAAGTTATATGTCAGAAATTCGAGTCTAAACACAAAGATTTTGTTTTATTTAAAATCGAGTTCGAGTCCAAATACAAATATTTTATCCGATTTAATTGTCTGAATTTAAATCAATTCGGATATGATCAATTCATGTAAATATTTTATATGCACGTATGTTGTCCGACTAGAACATCCCTTTTTTTTTACACCCTTAATTGATACAACTGCCCCACATCAACACATCTGCCTTTGCTTTTGAATATTCCAACTTCGGCATTTAAAGGGAAAAAAATAAAAAAAAAATGAAACAAGGAAAGAGGGAGGAACTCGAATTGAATTCAAAATTACATACTATCCAGCTAAAACTAATTCAACTAATTGAGTTCGCAAAAAAAAACAGAAAAACAAAAACAAAACAAATTTCAGAGAAGTCATCAAATGGTGGTGTTTGGCAAACTTTTTCATCCAACATATATATGTTGGGAGAGAGTATTTAAACCCCCTATAATTGGTAACCAAACTCACTTTAATTTTTTATTAATTTTTTTTATCTCAAAATCAGTGCTTTAATGTTATTTTATTAAAATTAGATTAATTTTTTTAAATACCTATTATGCCCTTATTTATTAGTAACATACCCCCATTTTTAGTAACCTTACCCCATACCCACAAAATAATTTTTTTATTCTAATATATGTTTTACAAAATTTATTTTAATTCTTAGATTATTGTTTTTTTTTCAATATATGCTGTAAAAAAGAAAAATATTTAAATTTATTTTGTTTGTATTATATAATATTTGTTAATTTGTTTCTACTAAGATATCATTTTGCGCAAATTATTAGTGTTTTTTCTGCATTTTTTTTTATTATTACTGAATTTTTTGCTGCATTTTTTTTGTTTTTCAATTATTATTGAATTGTGATCCACATGTGCTTCTTTTGCCAGATAAATTTGTAATGGTATAATAAATAATACATGTATACTTCTTTTATCAGATAAGTTAAGTTTGTAATCAAACAAAATTTTATTTATTATTTTTTAAAGAGAGTTTGGTTATCGATTTTAGGGGATTTAAATACTCTCTCCCATATATGTTACGCGAGATTTCCTACGTCATCTGTGTTGACAGTGTGGCGTTGCATTGGATAAAGTGGGACCCATATCTCATATCAACGGTCCCACCTCAAAACATCGTCCTTTAGATAATGATCCACTAGAAACGGAAAACGACTAGAAAAGTTAACATTAATATATTTGACATCCTGCTAATACTGAATATTTTTTTTATAAGTAATGCTAGGTACTCTAAAAAACGGGGCGGATCCACTCGGATCCTAGTTTGGATGCAAGCCTACCCTATTTTTTTTTTAATTATTAAGTATATCAAAATCCAAAATATGCTCAAAATAAATTTTAAATAAATCCAAAATAAACTCATTTATACCCAAAAACAAGGCAACCAGCTCATTCATATCCTCTTTCTCTCACCCTATTTATCTCTCTTGTGAGTTGCAACTGTGGTGTGACAAATTCAATACTTCAATGCTGATTGACTATCTCGAAATTGATATTTGCTAGCCTTTGATTTTTTTTTTAATTTGTGATTGATTATAACAAAATTAAAGTGAAAAATAAAAGCATCACCGAATGCATAGAAATCATATACTTAAAAGAAAAACATAAGCATCACCTGGTTCACACGCCACACATGATATTTTGAATCCATTGATCCAAATCATGCACCTTCAAAAAAGAAAAGAAAAGTGAGGGACGCTAATTTGTGGGCGGTGCTCGCTCGAGCAAGCTGACATTGGTCTTCAAAACCCAACTAATTTTTATCAATAACTTATTAGGCTTCTAGCAAAATATTAAATATGGGTTTTGGACGAGCGTGATGGTTGGACTAGGTTTAGAACGAATCCTGAAATTTAGAATACAATTGTGAATATCAAACACCATAAAAACTTGCTATCATATAAAAATAAATTAGGGCCTCGGCGGCTAGGCCTCCGAATCTCCACGTCGGTCACTACTCGAATTGATATATATATGACATATGAAATAGTTATTGATTATAATTATACATGTGAGGTCTCTTTAAATAAGAGGAATGAGGTGAGCTTAAACTCGAGATTCAAATTTATATATGATTAAGCTCGCTATATTCGAAATCATTTTACATTGATTTGGATAAAATAAGGACTATATTTTAAAATCTCAAGCGTTATTCTTTTCGGATAAACATGACATGCCAAATGTTTATTAAGAATTTTTTTTGTTTCTTTTTTGAATGGAAACTGTTTACTTGTGAACTCAAACAAAAACTTATTGGGCATCGTATTAAATACCAAATAATCTTCAAAATCAAAAATTAATAAAAAAGGATAAATTCTATAAATAAATAAAAAATCAACACGTGATTTTTACACCTTCTTATCCTAATAATGCTTTACAGCAAATAAAATCTAAAAACAGTGGAAGAGTCGGTTACAGTGAGAACGTAATAATCCGGTAATGTAGTCCTCACTAATTCAATCACGGGAACTCCAAAACTCTCACAATTACGACCGTTGATACATACATACTATATATATATATACACACACACACACACATATATTACTTTCTTCGTTCTTATCCTGTATGTATTTTCTTTCTTCCCATAAAAGAATACGCTCCTCTGTTATGGAAGGTGTATCACTATCTGTTTCCTTCTATGCTGCATCAATTCAATCTCTATCTACCTTCAAATACAAAATTCTATAGAGACCCTCCTCATCCTCATCCTCATCATTTTCATTTCTTGTCATTTTCGTTTGTTAATTCGTTCGATCTCTGCGCAAAGATGTTGTTGAAGTCTTGTATGGACAGCCTGAATTTCGCCTCCGACGACGATTTCCAAGCGCTTGACCGGATCTCTAGACTAATGAAGGTGCCCCAACGGATAACCGAATCCGAATCTGACTCCGTATGCAACCCGAAGCGGCGGATCATTGTCGCTAACGAGCTGCCGTTGATATCGACCTACGACGGTGAGAGAAAGAAATGGAATTTTCAATACAACAGGGACAGTCTTGTTTTACAACTGAAAGATGGGTTTCCGGACGACGTCGAGGTGCACTACGTGGGGTGTGTGAAGGCTGTTATTGATACGGAAGACCAAGATGAGGTTTCACAGGTTCTGCAAGAAAATTTTGGGTGCTACCCTGTGTTTTTGAACCCTAACATTCAACACGAATTCTATGATGGGTTTTGCAAGCACTATTTATGGCCTCTGTTTCACTCTCTATTGCCCATGACACAGAGCCAGAGCATGGCCTACAATCGTGAACAGTGGATGGCGTATGTGTCAGTGAACATGGATTTCACTCGCAAGGTCATTGAGGTGATGGATGGTGACAGTGATTTCGTTTGGGTTCATGATTATCATCTTATGTTGTTGCCGACTTTTTTGAGGAAGGACTATAACAGGGTCAAGCTTGGGTTTTTTCTTCATAGTCCATTTCCGTCCTCTGAAATCTACAAGGCGATTCCGGTGCGTGAGTATATATTGAGGGGGTTATTGAATTGTGATCTGATAGGATTTCATACATTTGACTATGCTAGGCACTTCTTGTCTTGTTGTAGGAGGATATTGGGGATTGATTATGAGTCTAAGAGGGGTTACATTGGTTTAGATTACTATGGTAGGAATGTGACTATCAAGATTCTGCCTGCCGGGATTCATATGGGGCAGCTTCAATCGGCCTTCTCGTCGGATATTACGATAGAATTGGCCAGGCAATTGAAGAAGAGATTTGAAGGGAAGATTGTGATGGTAGGTGTGGATGATTTGGATATATTTAAGGGGATTACTTTGAAGTTTGAAGCAATGGGAAGTCTTTTGGACCGATTTTCAGAATTGAGAGGGAAAGTGGTTTTAGTCCAGATTGTGAATCCGGCTAGGTGTGCAGGACAAGATGTGGATGATATGAGAACTGAGGCATTCAGTATTGCGAAACAGGTCAATGAAAAGTACGGAAGAGCGGGTTACGAACCTATAGTGTTCG
Source organism: Euonymus europaeus (assembly GCA_963580455.1). Classification (NCBI taxonomy): domain Eukaryota; kingdom Viridiplantae; phylum Streptophyta; class Magnoliopsida; order Celastrales; family Celastraceae; genus Euonymus; species Euonymus europaeus. The sequence continues at coordinate 4,594,613 of OY756957.1, read as the reverse complement.
TTAATAGGGATTACAGCGCAGTAGAGAAGGCTGCTTATTATGCTATTGCTGACTGTTGTGTGCTCAATGCTATAAGAGACGGAATGAACCTGGTGCCTTACAAGTATACAGTTTGTAGGCAGGGTAGCCCTGCTTTGGACAAGGCATTGGGCATGGATGAGGCATCGGCAGCTTCGAGGAAAAGTGTTCTTATTGTGTCTGAATTTGTCGGTTGCTCCCCTTCTCTTAGCGGTGCCATTCGAGTGAATCCATGGGACATTGAGGCTACGGCTGATGCTATGCATCAGGCTATCACATTGGACGACAATGAGAAACATTTACGCCATGTGAAGCATTATAAGTATATTAGCTCTCATGATATAACTTATTGGACTAGGAGTTTCCATCAAGACCTTGAGAAAGCTTGCGCAGAACATGACAGCAAGAGGTGTTGGAGCATGGGGCTTGGCCTCTCGTTCAGAGTTATTTCTTTACCGCCTGAATTTAGAAGGCTCAAGGAGCATACAATTGTGGAGGCTTATAAGAAGACAGATAGCCGGTTGATTCTTTTAGACTATGATGGCACTATGATGCCGGAAGATTTGGTAGACAAAACACCAGGCAAGGGCATAATTTCGGTCTTGAATCGGTTATGTAGTGATCCCAAGAACGTTGTTTTTATTGTGAGCGGCAGAGGGAAGGATACTCTAAGCGAGTGGTTTTCTCAATGTGAGGGATTGGGTATTTCTGCTGAGCATGGCTACTTCACAAGGTAACTGTTTTTTTTCTTCTTTTAACTTTAATGTAATGAGATGTTGATAGCGTTTGATTTTTGTCTTATCTTATGGTTATTCTTGATTCATTGTTATAGATGGAAGAAGCATTCCCCATGGGAAACCAGCTCTTTGTCGACGGATTTGCAGTGGAAGAAGGTTGCAGAACCCGTGATGAAGATTTACACGGAGAGAACTGATGGCTCTTTCATAGAGGAGAAAGAGAGTGCAATTGTATGGCACATTCAAGATGCAGACGGTGACTTTGGCTCTTGGCAGGCGAAAGAACTTCTCAATCAGTTGGAGGATGTCCTTGCCAATGAGCCTGTTGTTGTCAAGAGTGGCAAAGAAATAGTGGAGGTGAAACCACAGGTAATATAATAACGTGCTACTTATTTACAATGAACCAAATATATGTGAATAAATCATAGCCTGGGCTGTCATTAATGCTGCCTGAAATTCTCAAATCATATACTGGAGTAGAAAGTTTGGAGGATTCTAATGGTCTTTTGTTCGGCTTAAACTGCAGGGGGTCAGTAAAGGACTAGTGGTGGAAAAACTTATTTCAGCTATGAAAAGTAAGGGCAAGACAACTAATTTTCTCTTGTGCATAGGAGACGATCGCTCTGATGAAGACATGTTTGAGACCATTGAAAATTCAGTCACAACCCAATCCTTGCCGGCCAATGCTGAAGTGTATGCTTGCACTGTCGGTCAGAAACCAAGCAAGGCAAAATACTTTGTTGACGATACTGATGAAGTCCTGAAGATTCTTGATAGTTTAGCCAATAATTCAGTAGGACTGAAGCCTGTGAGTGTTCAGGAAACCGTCGTGGACGAAAGGAGAATTAGGCACCAATATGTAGAAGAAAAAACAATAGTGAAACACAGTGTACCTTGATTTTGCAACAGGGTTGTTGCTCCATTCTCTCATCCTTGGTGATGAGGAGGAGATAATGGGTTAGTGCTCATGATAGAAATAGCCTTGTATAGCAACTTTTTATGTTTTCAATACACAGATGCCTAGCATTCTTTCTTTAATTATTGCTTCAATTATAAACAACAGAAACAGTTGCAAGAACTCAACGACATGAACTAGTAAATGATAAAATGTTTTCGTCATTAGAAATTAATGGACAAACTATTAAGCATAGAACATAAAAAAAAAACCAGACATTAACACATATTCTAAAGACAAGACAGATCAAAGCCCTCTTTTCTTAATCTTGTAAGAAACCCACTTCCCATCAACCCAAGCAAGATGAACCCTCAACCTATGAACAGGATAAGCAATCTCATCACCAGTTGTATAAAAAAACACATAATAATCATTCCCTCTCTTCCCAGTAATCCTTCCAAACCACCAACCGTCATTGTCGAAAGCATCAACTAAGTCATCCAAACATAACTTTGTCGGTATTGGAGCTCTCGGAGGCAGAGGACGAACCTCATCGGCAGATACAATCTCTATCAATTGAATTGAAGAGTCTTCAAACAACAAATTCTTGTACTCTACTGAATATGAGTTTCTTTCCTCTTGTCTCAAGATTCTCGCTTCATAGTATGAACCCTTAAAGCCTTCTTCTTTGCTACAAACTTCAACCACATCGAATCTGCCGAACGCCATAATTAGAATTCACAAGAAACTAATCAAGTGGTGTTGTTGCTTGTGAAGAAATTTTGTTGCGAGTCTGTGACTTATATAGATGTAGGAGGTGCTCTTGTTTTTTTTCGCCTTTACATATTAGGATTTTGAAACCCATAATGGATAAAAGATAAGAACTACTGAAATAATTCCTAATCCGACTATGGTTAGATAAATTATAATCATAATTAATTATAATTTGAAGTATTATATAATGGATCCTAAGGATCACCCCAATTAAAGGATCATATTCCCAATTTGTGTATTTGCAAGGCTGACGGCTTTACAATAATCATATTTCAATGGTTATTAGTATTTCCAATTATATAATTCAAATTTGTGTATTTACAATGTTGACGTTTTTACTAGGAAGGGTTGGTATTTTTGTTTCTATGTTAATAATAACTTATCCGTTGTGACAGAATTATAAACTTATTTGTTATTAATTTTAATGCGTTCATTATTGATACAAACAAATTTAATCATATCATATATACACTCCAATGTATATATATATATGTATATATATAATATCTTTTGTAATGATCTTCTTTTTTTTTCCTTTTTTTTAAAAGTAATTGAAATTATAATAGTGTAATTTGAATTCAGAAAAAACACTACAAAGTTTATTCTCTTCTTTTCTCGTCTCTCCTCCTTCTGGTGGTTTAACCCCTTTACAATGAAGAATATGAATACAAATATGAACAAAAGCTTGTCCCCAGAATTTTCCATTGGACTGCACAAATGATTACAGAGTCACAGACAGTAGTAATAGGCTTTCCAGGAATCTCCATAGACATTCAGGGGTAGAAAGATGGTGTGCATCGCGATGTTATGTATATCTTCCGGCAACCACATAACAAATGCATGAAACTTGAGTTTACAATGAGTAAAAGAACAGCCGTGGCTGTGGTATCTCTCTTCATCGTCCAAAGCATGTTCAAGGGCCATACCTGTCGATGTCATAAAGCTCGATGTTTTTGTACTTTTGGGAGATTATTTCTGCTTGAACTTTTCTTGCTGTGTCAGTCGCACATCCAACAAGAATGAGAACAGATGTTCCGGCAAAACCTCGGAATGCAGTCAAGTGGGTAGTTTGTTCAATTACAGCAGGTCCAGCAGCCAGAATTGCCAAAAATGCTGAACCCAGAACAGATATCCGACTGAGCACCTACATTCAAACCCCCCAATTTGATGATTCCATATGCCAATACAACTTTTTGTATCAAATAGAGTGCAGTGTGGAAAAATATAGTTGGTAGCAAGAACAGTTAAATCTACAGCTGTCAGAAAGCATGGCCGGGATTCCATTTTTTCATTGAGTAATTATTTTGGTAGCAAAAAAACAACATAAAAACTCGATCAAGTAAAGATGACAGATCGAATGATCAAAATAATAGCAATAATAGAGGAAATGAAGCTACCGTTTTAATAAATGCAGCTGTACTTTTTCCTGGCCGGACTAGTGGAATTGATGCACCTTGGCGCTTCAACTGTTCACTCACATCATCAGGGTCCAGTTGTAGGAAAGTGTAGTAGTAGTTGAAGAATGCTATCAATAGAATGTTGGTAGGGAGATAAAGAGAACCTACAGAGAATTGATTTGCAAAAACTGAGCTATATAACATGTATTCCATCATTTGTAGAAAAGGCAAACAACATGCTATCCTACATTTTTGAATAGGTTGAAGGTTTGAACCTCCCACGCTCTAAATTTTAACAAATATTAAAATCAATATATGTTCATCAAAAAAATCCTACACTTCATGTCATTTTTATTTCTTTGATCCATTCTCCAAATGGTTTTATCACCACCGAGGAAAACCGCAGCAGTTGAGACCCGGAAAAGGGGCTTATAAGAAGATGCCTTAACTATCATAACAAGACCAAAACAAAAGAGTCAAGGCTGGCACAAACCAAATATGACCATTCCATTGACAGTGAGCAGTGTCTATCCCAAGTGATGTCAAATATTTTGTCATTTCAAAGGCATGTTAAAGCCTCTAAAGCAGCGCAATAAGATTCTTATATCTTTCTGGAGCACGTGGAAGTAAAAAAAAAAATACAGTACAATTCACCAATAAAACTGAAACTTACGTTCCTACAACACAAAAAATTTGGAAATGTTTCAGAGCTCATGGTTTTCCTTAAAACTTAGATATACATCTACAAGTCTTACCTCCTGGGTTTAAAGACACTGCAGCGTTCTTCAGTGCAGCTATACCAGTAAATCGTGCTAGAGTGCCGGGAAGAGCCAAAGATGATGTAGAAAATATTATTGGCATCACTCCAGAACTATTAACCTGGGCAATCGAAAGAATTTAGATATATGTATGTATATAACTATAAAAATAATATAATGATATTCAACTAGAAAGATGTAAAAATATATACAGAGCTTCCATCCCAAACAAAGTAATGTAGACATCCGAGCTAAAACCTGGACAACGCGCTCTGTTTGTGCATGACATAGTTAAAAAGAGAAACCATTCTCATGAACTAAACTACCAAATTGAAACCAGTAAAAGTATCAGGAGCAATCTCAGTAAAAGTATCAAATGTCCAGGAAACTGTGTCAACAATGAGATGATTCTGAATGATTCAAGCCGGTAAATGAAACGTTCCAAATCGAAACGGTGCAAAACATTCTACCACACATTTCAGGTGACTCCGCATGTTGGGAGCTCTAAAAGTAGCGACGACTGATAATAAAGTTAAAAACAGCAAAGGAACGGAAATGACGTCCGATTTCTCTAGAGAGTAGAGCCGTAGAGTTAACAAGTAAACAAATTAAGAATCCAAAATGAAGTAAGAGTGTAAAAAAGTCATATGTCAAATTACCAAACAAATGATTTAATAAGTTTGGATTTTTTGTCTTTTTGAATTGAAATTTGAAAACAATAGATCTTTTTGAATTGAAAGCAACGAAATAAAAAATAAGGTCGCCGTATGGATATCATGGATAAACTGTTAGCGACAAGAAATTCAGTCGACTAGATCCAAAAATGTGTTTACACTAACATCACTTTATCCCTCATCCCAGAAACAAAATTCCCCGGGATAATCCTCAAGAAAAATATTGCTGACACAAATATTTTTTGAATACAAACCTTAAAGGGTAGGTAAGCAGACTTTTGAAGCCCTCCTGATTGGCTCGTGTACCTGGAAGCATAGTTGAGTGGAATTTTCCTCTCTGCCTCCTGAAACCCTTTGTTTGATAAGTGTGTTAAAATTTCAAATAGCCCACATCATATTAACCTAAGAAGTAACGATTACCTGGACATATACAATGCAGAGGACCAATACGAAGAATGAGATAATACTGGTCGCAAGCCCGATGTAGTTACCATCCTGAAATGCCTGCGCAACTGTCCTACCAATGGACGCAGGAAAGTACGAGATAATGTTTGTAAATATTAAAAGAGATGTTCCATTTCCAAGTTTTAGATCAGAGATCCGTTCACCAATGAATGTAGTCAATACAGCACCAAGAGTCAATAGAGTAACAGATGAGAGAACCCATTCTGTACTAAAGTCATTGACATAGGGCCGAAGGTAAAGTACTTGGCCAATTGCCTGCCATTGGGAAATGGAAAAAGCATTAGATAAAATTATAGGTGAAATTCCTCAATGTCATGGAGACATTGCAACAGTTTGTAGGATTTTGACCAGACTGATCATGAGATATGACTTTCCTTTCTTCCACAAAAAAGTGCTCAGGATGACTTCTTCACATAAATATACACATAATCACGTCTGATTCAATTTCTGACATCCACCACATAAGTTGTGACATAAGATCATATTCAGGATGCATCCAATATAATTTCTATTTTCCTACCCAGGCCATCATAATCAGCTCCCTTTTCCCTGAAACGCTGTCTATAGCATAAATTTTAATTTTTAGGCCTATAAAAAAACTTTGATTTTTAGGTCAAAATTCTGATAACTTACAGGTACCTACAACTAAAATTTTGCACAATGATTAAGAAAAAAACTTCCACATAAATGTAAGCATAAGGTTTTCCTTCTTGCATGATAAATGATTCCTTGAATAACTTCAGATTCACGTGTGCAAATATCTTTGTGTGTACACTCGAAGATATTTGTTACCATCCCATGTGACCCAAAAAACCATTAATAATTTATTGGGCCAATAAAAAAATCTTGACTCAATCACTGCACCTAGCAGGCTAGCAGCTATTGGTGCTATTGGTGGCATGTAGAATTCTTTACCTGTACTATGGCAAACCCAACCGATGCATATCGTGTATACTGAAGAATCTTTTTCCTTCCTGCTTCACCTTCTCTTTTCTGAAGGTCTTGCAACTTGGGATAGATTTGGGCAAGAAGCTGAAACACAATCTGCGCATTGATAAAGGGAACTATACCAAGGGAGCATATTCCCAGTCTACCAATTCCACCCCCAGAAAAAGAGTCCAAAGTGCTCAATAAACTATTCTGATCCAAATTGCCAGTGAAAGCCTCTCGATTTACCCCTCCAAGAGGCACATATACTCCCAGTCGAGAAAGGGCCAAAAGCCCCAAGAGTTTGAGAAACTTCCCTGGTAATGGGCCTTTGAAGAAGTCCCCAAAATCAATGGAGCTGTCCTCAATTGCAGCTGCCAATGTCAAAGTATCCTAATCAATTTCAAAGGATATCATTCACATCTTTGAAACCTTTAAGCAACATAATACAAGCCCAGAAACAAAACCTGCCACTCCTCGAGCTGAAGAAGGTTTATCTTTTTTTGTACTTGACGCACTCTCAAATGTTGGTGATAACAAGTCTAGAAAACCTTCCCATGCGGAATTCAGACCACGAGATAGATCTGAATCAATGCCCAAAGGATCAAATACCGAGCCCTCACAGCTGAAAATGAACTCCATAAGCAAGATGATGAATATTACATCCCAGAAATAAAAGGTATCCACAATTAAGCAATTGTTCTAAACTGTGGAGAAGCAAGAGAACCGAGGGAACCGCTTGTTACTTAAAACCTGGAAGAACAATATAGGCCAGTTTTTCACCAGAAGAATCATTTTGGAGACATCCACTAATCTTGGAATAGTCAAGTCCCAAGTTCTGTTGATAACACTTTATGCAATCCTATATTTTACTTGTCGGAAACTCTCTGGTTTGGGACATCATGAACCGAGTCGTGTTAACTTGAAATCCATGTCCAGTTGTGCCGCTAAAAATCACAGTTCTTTAATTCATTTTTGAAAAGGGGAAAAAAAGACAAGACTAATCAGCATAAAAAATGCACTTCCAGTTCTAAACAAAGTATCCTATCTGTTTCCCCAGAAAGGAGATACCTAATTCAATTGCGAGACCCATTAAGGAGAAGGCCGTCAATCTCAATTTTGAATAACGAGTAGAGAAATTAATGAGTTTCGAAGAGAAAAGCGAAAATATTAATGATAGAAACGCAGTACCCGTTGGAGAAAAGACCAAGATTAGATGGTTTGGTGCCGCTACTGCTGAATTTCCTCTGGACAGAGAAGGAGGCTCTGCAGGTCGAGTTCTTCAGCCTTGTACAGGGTTTGTGATTGAGATGAGATAGCGTTGAGAGGTTGAAGCAAGGCAACAAAACTTCTCTGACCGTTATCACCATTATTATCTTCTGCTACCTCTATACTCGCACTTCTGCACCTCTCTTTTAACAGTTTCTCAACTACAGCCATATCTTAAGGCCATGTTTGGCACACGGTCAATTCTACTACACGACGTCGTTTCTTTTCCCATTTAGGTATTCTGTAAAACCTAGCAGATACCTAGAAATTGTGCCCAATTCCAAAAACCCTAATTCTCATTTTCAGAAATACGATGTGTCGAAATTAAGATTACTATACAAAAGGGCTAAAACCCTTGAGGCTGTGGATGGCGTGATGACCTACAACGGAAACCGCAAATGGTTGGCAACCGCCTTGGCCCTCGTAGTCGCTGCTATATCTGCTTCCACGACTGTCTCTCGTACAGTGCTATTTCAGTGTCTCTCTCATGAAAACTCAGACTCATATTGTATTATACATGATTGATTGATGCTTCTTTCAGTTTACTTTTGGAAGAAGAAATCAAAAGATTTGGAGGCCAAGGTTGGAGAACTTGAGGCTGCTCTTAATTCCTCCTCCAAAAAATGTGCTGCTGAAAGAAAAGGTCGAATTAGGGCTCAACAGGTAACATCCTTCACTTTCGTCCTCTTCTCTTCCCTATGAGCTCTGGTGGTTTGGTGTTTTCTGAATGAACAGGTTTACGTAGGGTTTGCGGAAAGCTCTGACGCAATCCAAGTCTGAGAATTTGCAGCGGACTTCTTATCCCCTGACTGCTATTGGTATTGTTCACTCTTGCTTCTCTACCAGGTAGTTTTGGATTACATATTTCAGCTGTAAATAACAAATGTGTTTCTAAAGGTTGTTGCTTGGTAGTTTTAGATTACCATAATTAATTGCACTTAATAGATAATTGTTAGGGGTGTGGAGTTATGGAATATGGATAGTGTCATAAGATTTCTAACAACCAGATGGAATGTGCTGGGAAATCGTTTGTTGTTTGTGGGAACATAATCATCGAGTCTTTATGCCAAAAGTTTGTGGTAAGCTACATGAGAAAATCAACGGGAATAGGTGTATTGGTTTTCGCCATGCATTTCTATCTAGGATATTACTTTCATCAACTCCTATTAAATCTATATAATTTCTTACTATTTCAAGCCATGTTTTTTTAAGTATTCCTTTTTCGCCTCCTACTCCCTCATTTACAAATTTTATCGACTCTCCTCGCCACTGCATTGTTAACTCTACTATGTTTATATCATCTTAAACGATCTTCTTGTAACTTATTTTCAATTGATACCACTCCTACCTTAGATCTAAATAATCTTGTTTCACATCCTATATTTTCTTGTGTGGCCAAACATCCAATGAAGCATATTCATTTCTGCTAAATGTACCTTTTGGAAATGTTGTCTCTTAATATCCCAACACTCAGAACTGTACATCACCTGTACATCACCGTGGGTTGTATAGCTGACCTATATAATTTTTCCTTCAAGCTTAAAGGAATTATTCGATCGCATAACCCTCGTTGCACTCCAGCCCACTAAACAAGAATCATGACAGTTTATGTTCAAAATATTTATTGGTCTGTTTAGTAGGATCCCGCAGGGCTTAGTATTGTCTAGTTGACAAGTAAATCTACAGAAGAATAACATGCATCTGTATCTTCTTTGTGCAACTTGATTGAATTTGTGAGGACCCTTGACTTCAATACGTCACTTGTGCAGAAATGGCACTCCAAGGCAACCTTTACTTGTCTCGCTTGCAAAGGCATCTTTGGTTTTTGATCCAGCTCGGGTACCTGTAGCTTCCCTTGATGGTCTTGAAGAGTATTCTCATTGCTGGATTATATATGTGTTTCATCTAAATACGGATTTGGATAAATTGTGGAATCCACATTCTAATTCAAAGTTCAAGGCAAAGGTACTTGTTATTCTATATTTTGTCATTTTGTTTGTCTGCTATTGATAATTATTTCTTAAGGCTCGATGGATAGGTGAGAGTCCCGAGACTTAAAGGTGGGCGGATGGGAGTGTTTGCCACACGATCACCACATCGACCGTGCCCTATTGGGCTTACTGTTGCAAAGGTAGGATAAAATTTACTTTCCTAAAGATGTTCCTGGCATACTTGCAAAGCAAAACAATTGCTCAAAGGATTGCCCTAGATGGGAATTAATTTAATTTACTTGTTGCAAATGAGGAAGACCATTTTTTTTTTACCTAAAATCAGTGGAGAAACTTCTAAATATACTTTTATGAAATGGATAAAAGTTGATGTTTTTTTTTTATTTGGTATCATAAACAACTCTCAGAAAATATCGGTTCCAGAAATACTTTTTATAAATGGCAGGTTGCATTTTTCCTTCAAAGAAGCATGATCTTCTAAAGTTCTGGTTTTCTGAGATCCTGGTGTCCCCTTTATGGATCAACTTGGATAAACAAAGCTGGTTGAACATTATCGACTTTAAAATGGGTCATCTTTCTCCCTTTTCACTTCTCTGCATCAAATTGAGATTTCGATTTGGATTTGGATTTGGATTTATCTATCAATAGTTGACTCCTGTCCTGTTCCCTGACCTCCGTGTTCATGACCAGTACTGAGTTAATCCCATATCGTTTTTTCTCCTATTTTCAACTCACAGACTTAAAGTTTGAGAAATAATTTGTGCCCGCTTAATGCTAGTAAAATATTTTTCATTAAAATCATGCTCTCTGCAATCTAGGTGGAGGCAGTCCAGGGAAACAGGATTCTACTATCTGGTGTGGATTTGGTTGATGGAACAGTAAGTTTTTTCAACTTCCATTATATTTTGCCACTCTGTTGATAATGTCACTCTGAGTTTTTTCTTTGACTTTCTCTCACTATACATGTTTCATTAACAGCCAGTACTTGATATCAAACCTTATCTCCCATATTGTGACAGCGTTCAAGAAGCAACTGTGCCAAAGTGGGTAACGGTATTACATCCATAATTCTTTAGCAAAGTGTAACTTTTCTATGTTTTTAAAGAAGCTAGGGTATATTTCATGTTTGCTTTCTCGTTGAATAAGCATTGTTGCTGAACTACGAGTTTTTAGATTAAGCATTACAAGGGAGAATGCTGTAGTTCCTGCTCCGAAGTTTAGTTACTTTGGTTTAATGGCAAAATACTGCAATTCATCAAATTTGTTTGCTAGTGCGGGTATTGAGTGACATGTTAATGATATACTACAGCTGTATTTTGTTCTGCCTTATAAGAGATGCTTCAACTAGATTAAAGCATGCGCCAATTGGTTGTTGCAAATAACCTTCAGTGAAACTCCTGACGTAATTGTGTGTCTGGGGTAGCTGCCATGCAGTTAAGAATGAGGAATACATGTTTTTTCAATAGCTGCTGGGGCTAGCCGTGATGATTTCAATATTTTATTTCAAATTATCAAAAGAAGACTGGCGTTAAGTGGGCAGTACTAAAATCGAGAGTATGAAGAAATAAAGCGCTCAAGATAAGTCACCAATACAGAAACACAATAGAAAGAAATGTATTAACTGGGTTATATGTTATTTATATATTTATAATTCTGTCCCCTCCCTTCTTTCGTCCTCCTCAAACATAGACAAAACACCAGGGAATTGTCCAAGTGTACAAGTGGCCTGGCTGGAGAAGTATCCGTGCACAGCTTTAATGGATAAAGATAATTCAGTTTCTTAATTTTTTATATTTCACTATACCCATATCGATGTAGTGTGCTTTCTATAATATTTATGTAGCAGAATGAGATTTTGCGTTGGAGATAATACAATTCAAAGATAGAATAAGAAATGAGACTATCGATCTAGGGTAAGGGTAGGGCTATTTAAGATGATTTGGTTATGATCGGTGAAGAGGAGCAGCACCAAAAGACTAAACACACATGTACAGTGTAGAGATATTGGCGTGACAGTGAGAAGAATTGAGGAAATTCAAGTAGGAAATGATAAGAAAGGGAAGAGGGAGACGCAAAATAACGCGTGGAAGTAATAAGAAAGTGTATCTCTTAAGATTAGTGGAGCATATAGCTTTAGTGGGATTGAGGCCTTGATTGGTGATTGAGATGATAAGTGACAAAGTACTTATATGATTCTGATCATTATGAAGTTACAAGTAGGGATGTTAACTATCAGTTATGAAGAACTTTGAAATGCTGGTTGAAGGACATGCTACGGCCTATAAGATTGTTTTATGCAATCAATCTTCGGTGTCATGCTCTCAGTATAAATCATGTGATCAAGCACTGTTCATGTGATAGAAATTGAATATCTATAGGTTATGTTAGGTTCTCTTTGTGTTCTCATATTTGTAAATATTTTGTTATCGTGTTGTGATATAATTTCAAATGCTTGAACAGGTTGACGATATGCTAACTGTGGCTTCTGTTAGCTTCTCTGAGGGATTCTCTTCTGCGCTGTCTAATTGTTGGCCAGCAGGAGTGAGTTGCCATCCCAATTCAATAGTAAAGCAACAATGGCTTATTTTCCTGAATAAGCATGTTATCATTGCGGTGTTCTTTTATTTATTCAATATTCATGTTTCGTTTATAACCATTATTCTTTGCCTTTTTATTTATTCATCCTTTTTCAATCTGCAATATTCACCGCAATAGAGACCCCGACATCGAGGCGGGCATTTTCTGGATTATCGACATTGCTTTTCCTTTCCCGACATCGAGGGGGCATTTTCTGGATTATCGACGTTGCTTTTCCTTTCTTTTTATGTGCATGGGTAGGTGGCTGGGCTGGGACAAACACGAGTAAAAGGATTAGCCTCTCTGAGATGTTGGTATTTCCGGGTTTAGATGAGTACGCCAACGTTCTTTTCTTCAGTGCATCACATGATTTTTACCTCTGAGAATTTCCTATGTTACAGAGAACTATCTCCAACCAATTCTCTATTACTGGATCCCTTCTAGATTGGAAATTTTGAAGTTCATTTACAACTGAATCTGCCCATATTGGCCGATTAAAACCTTTCTTCTTGAATTTATCAAGCAACTGTTGTACTTGCTATTAAGAATGAGACAGACTCTATTTATTAGATCGACTGTAAAACACTTTGTTAAATATTCTTTCTATATGCATGACTTATGATTTCAATTTGTATATAAATTTTTTCACGATGTTACCCATTTTTTGTTTGTTTGTATTTTACAGGAAAACAAGACACTTTATGAATCACCTGATGAGTTCCTGAGCTTGATCAAGCAGGTCCTTTCCTGGGATATTCGATCCGTCTCTCAAAGAAACCGACCCCATGATTCCCTTGTAACAGGAAATCACAAAGCACCGAAGAACAGTTTAGATTTGGATGATTACCATGAGGAAGAGGCTTCTGACCCTGAAATTGAGCAGGCTGATCTTTCCTGCAAAGACATAATTTATCACCTTAATTTGGAAGGGTTGGATGTCTCGTACCGAATCGACTCCAATGGCAATGTGCTGGTAGAGGATGTCACAATTGCATCAAATATTCCAAATGACAATCAAACTCATTAGTCATATGTGGCAGATCGACGAGCGTGAATAGTTGAGTGTTTTCTATATCCCTACTCCTGAACCACTTTTGATGCATTTAACAGGAAATGGTTATGTCCCCATATCTGTTATCCCGCTTTATGTATCTGAATTCTCTTTCCAGTTAATCTGATTGAAAAAAAAGAATCGTGGACAAAGCTGGGGGTTGCAAATGCATGTAATTGGATTTGATTCAGGTTCAGGCTATATTGACTTGGCGACCTTTTTTGGAATGGTCTATTCGATTACCTCGTTTGGAATGGTCAATTGTCAACCTTGGAAAAACAAAGACAATACTACTTTTGTGTCGCATTGCCTAGACAAGTAAACACTATTCTAGGAGAGACCCAAATCAGTTTTACTAGATATCTCAACTTCTAGATTTTCAAAGTCATCACCGGGATGTAATGAATTGTCTGCTATACATATGACGGGCTATAAATATATTTGGCAATCATTTTGGTTAGGTATCTCAACTTCAATCCTTCTAAAGTCATTCCAACTTGACGGTAAGAACAACGACAATTGTGATATTTTATTGTGCAACAAATTGTGTGAAAATTTTATGTTTTTACAGATGTGATTATATTGGAAGATGCGTTTTGTTGATGTAACTGTGTTGACATATGTGTTTTGGTGATGTCAATAAATATGTGATTTAACTTTTTATATTAAAAGTGAGACTCAGTATTGATTTTGGTAATAGCATGGAGGATATGAAAGTGGTTGACTTGACTAAATTTGGAGAAAAAAATGCTTAAGGATTTGTGTTTTATTGATGTGATTATATTGTGAGACGTATTTTATTGATGTGACTGTATTATATCTAGATTTATTTAGTATAATTTTTTGTGTAATAAGAGTGAGATCCAAAATATAAGTTTGATGGTCCAACAAACCTCAACCACAATGGTCATCTACTAACGAGTCATCAAATTTTAAAATGAGTCTCACATCTATCTGACAAAAATATAACTTTCAGTACAATCAAATCAGCATAATACATATTCTAATATTGCTATATCAGCAAAACACATCTTCCAATATAAAACTATTATTCAATCCAACTATTTTTCTTTCATAATATCTCTATCAAAATCAAGACTGGGTTCTACCTTTATTACAAAAAATCGAGTTACATTGTCATCCACATCATCAAAATACGTATCTTAATACAATCACATCAATAAAAGATATTTTTCAATAAAATCACATCAACCATTAATAACCCATTATATTTCACGTGTCTACTGTTGAGCCTATAATGTGTTAAGAAATGGATAGATTTTTATTAACATCGCATTTGAAAGAAAATCATTCATTTAATGACATATCACATCAAGTTTGTTGGTCCATAGATTCAGAGCTGAAATAATTCAACGAAACGACTATCATGCGCAGACAAAGACAACCGTTTTTGTTCACAGGTACATTTTCCAATTTCCACCGCGTCGACTCCAATTCCAACGTGGACATTTTTACGCGCGTCACTGTTCCAAAACTACCCCTCTTAATCTACAAAATTATCACAACACCCCAACATAAATAATATATATATATATATATATATTTGTGATTATTGAGGACTCGTGTTGTTTTGTTCTGTTTTTTAATTTTAAGAAATGCGTCGTAGCCGAAAACCTTCTCAGAAAAATTCATTAG
Source organism: Euonymus europaeus (assembly GCA_963580455.1). Lineage (NCBI taxonomy): Eukaryota > Viridiplantae > Streptophyta > Magnoliopsida > Celastrales > Celastraceae > Euonymus > Euonymus europaeus. The sequence continues at coordinate 4,579,466 of OY756957.1, read as the reverse complement.
AAAAGTAGAGGAGGACAAGAATCACATGTGAACCATGTTGATCGAATCTATTGTAACAACCAATAATAAGAAAGCTGTCGGCCTTGGAACGCACGTGTAATACATTACAGAACCAGCCGTTCAAAGCTCCCGACTACAGACTACAGCAAGGCACGCAATACCAAACCCAATCGACAAGCAACACAAAAACCAATCCCAAATAACTCAAAATAAATTGAATTGGATTGTATGTAGTCTGAAAGTCGTGTTTGAGCTTCATTCTCTTCCCTTCGTCTTTCTTAAAAAAATTGGTTCGGAACAAAGTGTTGGCCCGTGGTTGGGAGTTGGGACAATCGGCCCAAGACAACGGGATATGAATCGTAAAAATCTTAGATCCTAAATTTTAAACATTAAATTTCGATCCTTAAATCTCAATAACACAACCAGAGAAAAACAAAAGATTTAATAGGAATTTAGAGGGTAAATGTAGTCTCTGATTACAGCTCTAGTCATCTCAGGACCATGAAGTCCTAGGTTGGATGAGATTGGGTCGTGGGATTTTGCCCTATTAGACATTCTGTACAAAATAAAAATTTAACAACTCTATCTAAGCATTAATTGAAGATCCATCCATTTCTCAAAAATTTATTGCGCATTCTCTTGCCACCGAGAACTGCATTTATTTGAACGAATGGCAGCATGCACCAGCCAACAAAGTAGGTTTCACCATGCCAAAATAATCAATGCTTCTATCATTCGTCCTTAACTTAAAGACCACTTCCCTTCATTGCATTGTTGATTAATGGTTTCAGTAACACCACGTCATAAATAGATGCAACCACATAAATATTGAAAATTTAAATTATAATTAAACAAAAAATTTCAAATATGATAACCTAGCGGAGGCACCAATCAAATTTTATATATCCCTTCAACTACATAATAAAATTGTTGATATTCTAAGATATCTCTGGAGAATACAAGAGAAAGAGGTTAGAAAAATTAAGACTCGAGATCTATATAAAATATCATACATTTGAATACCATCTGAGCTATTCGTTCTCAACTTTCAACGTAATATCTTTTGATTTGATTAATGATATTTTTCCCTAGAAATATGGTAGCCCATAAATGAAAATATATTAAAGCCATAATTAGAGAAATAATATGTTAATTCCAGCTGGCAGTTTCTGCAAATTAACACCAAAAGCAAGGGCATTTGAAACAGAAAACTGTCCGGCAACTAATTTCAAAACTGAATCCCTCTCTCTGTTTCTGTTTACAACGAATATATTTTAATTTTCATTTAGTATAAAACTATAAATTGATTCTCCCAATATCGTTGATTCTTCGTCGTCATCGTGAACTCGACTTTTTTTGAACTCCGAATACGACAGACTGTACATTAATACCAAAACCTCCCTTCTCTCAGATTCACCGTTAGAGAGGTTCAGGGAAGGAAGAAAATGGAGTCTCCCTCGACAACGCGGAACTCGTCGCGATCGTCGATGATTGAGTCGATTCGTGCGTGTGGCCTGACGGGAATACGAATCGATAAGGAGGAACTCAGGCGGAAGATGAGCATGCCGCTTTACCTTCGCTCCGCCATCCGCGATGCTATTCGTCTCAAGGACGCAGTCTCCGCAGCTGAGACTCACTATAAAGGCGCCGATGGAGGCGCTGGATTGATCCAGGACTACACTGCCCCCGAGGGCCCTATGGTTGTTTTCATTAACCCCCGGAGCGGTGGCCGCCACGGACCTGTTCTCAAGGAGCGCCTCCAGCAATTAATGGGCGAGGAACAGGTATTTATTTGTATTTTTCTTTCATATTTGTCCCGGCGGAGTTGAGTGAATTTTGAAATTTTGAAAATTGATAATTTTTGTTCAGGCAGTAAGTAAACATATTATACTTTGTACTTTGGGGTAATATTGTACAATATATAAATGAGGAAAAATACGAGTATTGGGGATTCGTCGGTGGCTGTGGCACAACAATTCCGTTTTATTGTATATTCCTTTATTATAATGGGAGACTATTAGTCTAAGATTCTTAATCTTGTTTGTAATCAGTTCAAGTAGTTAACAAACTTATTACATGCTGGTGATATTGATAAATAGGGAGAGCCTTTGATCTCTTATTTTGTCTTGTAAGGTCAACAGTTGTAGGATTTCTTGAAGTTGGGAATTCCAATCTATATTCCTTACTGTTGTTTGACTGAATTTTGCTTTTATATAATAAAGCTTGAGATCATTCTACAGCTAATCAGCTGTTGCTTGGGATGCTATTTTTTTTTTCTTCACAAAAATTTTGTTACGCAGGTGTTCGATCTACAAGATGTGAAGCCTCATGAATTCGTCCTTTATGGACTGGCCTGCCTAGACAAGTTGGCCAGTCTTGGCGACCATTGTGCCAAAGAAACTCGTGAAAAGCTCCGGGTTGTGGTACGTTAAAGAGCATATGTCAGCATAAACACATGTTGTAGCTGATTTTGAAGTATAAATATGATACCTTTTTTGGATGATCATTGTGAGGACGTGGCTAGTAATTTGTTGACCAATTAGCGTACATAACTACTCATGGTTTCATTCATGAGATAATGAGTCTAGGATTGCTTGAGCAGGTTGCAGGAGGTGATGGTACAGTTGGTTGGGTACTTGGATGCCTTGGAACACTCAACAAGCAGGGTCGAGAGCCCATCCCTCCAGTAGCAATTATTCCACTTGGTACGGGCAACGACCTGGCTCGGAGTTTGGGCTGGGTAAGATGACTTTTTGGCAAATATTGAGTGTTTTCTTTCTTTAATACTTTACCCTGCTTTGTTGAGCTGTTGTTTTGAATGCTCTACTTAGGGTGGTTCATTTCCTTTTGCCTGGAAATCAGCTGTCAAAAGGACTCTTCACAGGGCTATCACTGGTCCAGTTGCTCGTCTAGATAGGTACGCATTCTCTTCATAGGTAATGGTTTAGACCATGTCCTAAAGTTTGAGATTTCCAGTGTAATTTTATCATCCTCATTGGATCTTTCTATGGATAGTCTTCCCAAGTGTTCATAGTTTTGAGGATGTGTGAAGCTCATGCCTTGAGGCCTAATCCTCTAGGTTAATGTCATGATATAGCTGTGAGTGGCAATGCCCTTGTGGATTCTGCCTTCTAAATGTCTGTTATCACTTATCACACATGGGCCAAACTGTTAAGGGCATTAACACTTCATGGTTCACCCTTTGCAAGAGAATGAATGTTTTAAACTCGACTGGCATACGTTTCGCTTAAGTGGTTTTTTGTTATGGGACCTCACCTGTTTAGACATATAGTTTGACTTGTACAATTGGGTATTAATTTGATGGTTGTTTGTCATGCAGCTGGCATGTTCTGATCTCAATGCCATCTGGAGAAGCTGTGGACCTACCCCATTCTTTGAAAGCTACAGAAGAGTATTCACTTGATCAGGTTATTTGATCTAGCTAATTCACATTTTATATTGCCTCTCAGCTGCTCTTGTAGGTTAGATTTTGGGTGTTCCAAACTGCTAAATTGACCTTTAAATACGATTAAATATTTATTTTTGATCAAAGAGGGGCCGACATTGAAAATAAGGCTGAACAACTCCTAGATGTGCTACACAACCTTGGTGGGGGCACATCCTTGGCATAATGTGTAACTATTGTAAAGATCAATTTCTGCTTGTAATTGGTGCTGGATAGCATATTTTCAATTATTCATTGGCTATGAAGGCAGAATATCTGCACTTATTTATTGATGTTGCCTGTTGTTATCATAACGTATCGTGGTTTATTCTTGTTGACGGTTGGTATTGTTCATATTGTCGCTCAGCTATTTAGTGGTATTAATAAGGATTTCTACAAGCATATTCAGATTTGAATAACACAGCAAACAAAAGGCGTCCTTGAGCTTTTTATGGGCTCAATGAATTTTTTCCCCCATTCAACTACAACCTGGGCCATTATACTTTTCTAGGATTTCTAAATTACTGATCCTATTTGCAAACAATTTAACCTATGTTCTTTTGACATTTTGTCGTTGCACAATACTGTCTTCACACTCTGATGAAACTGTTACGAATGTAACTATGGATGGCAAATGCTGACAAAGATGTACATTGTTTAGATGCAAATTTTTAGGGGTTTTTTTTGTATTCTTACTGTTTGTTGAAACCATTTTCTTTTGATGGAGTTATCTTATGTTTTGATGCATGTTGCTCTGATCCATTGCCATATACATGATTGGAGGGACTTTTTCATGACTGCAGGGTCTAGAAATTGAGGGGGCAATGCCTGATGAAATCAATTTTTATGATGGAGTATTCTACAATTACTTTAGTATAGGTATGCTCATTCGACTTCTAGTTATCATTTAATTTTGTGCAGTTATGACATTTGTCTGAGATGCTTGGGTCCAATTGTTGGCAGATTTCCCAGAACAATTTTACATCCAGACAGATTTGGACCACCTATCTTTTCTCTTCCTGACTATATAGCACATGCGACCTAAATCTGTTCGTTTTATTAATTCATAATAATGTGCTATAGCTTTAATAAAATTTATGACCGGAACCGGAATATGTGAACCTAAGTAGCCAGAAGTTTGTCAGTCATATAGATTCTTTCAATTTGTCCCAACATATAACCCTTTAAACATTCACTTGTACTCTACTTCTAGTTCTTTTTAAACATGCGTCTAAATTTTGTTAATTGCTCATACAGGGATGGACGCTCAAGTTGCATATGGCTTCCACCATTTACGAAATGAAAAACCTTACCTTGCGCAAGGCCCAATATCAAATAAGGTGTGACTGAATTTCTTAGTCCTATAAGTTTATATATTTTAACTTGCTGCCCATGACACGGACTATTGACTTATAGTTTGATATTAAAGTTCATTTCACAAATCATGCTGTTTGTTATATAGAAGGGTCCGTTATATGCTTTTTAATTTTACCAGGCATATTCAAATCTTTTATAGGCTTTGACAGATGATCAAAACCCAAAATATAAAAATCAATTGTGGCTGGAATATGATCTATAATAATTTCCACATAAATTGAAGTGAGAGAATTCTGGTGGCTTGACACTTTGACAGCTTGAATAACACTAGATCATCTCCTATTAAAACTAATCCAGCAATAATCATATTGATCATTCTTGGAAATTGCATTTTTTGTCCGTGAAAATTAGAATATGCGGACAAAGAGCACAAGGTTAAAATTTTATAGAGATAAAAAGATAATTTGCAATATATCTTTAACCATTTTTTCCGCATATCATTTCCTGCAGCAAGTAGGAATTTCAATTTGGTCTGTTTGAGACTTCTAACTTTAAAAGCTGGAAACTTCAAAATTTTAAGGAATAATGAAGGTCTTATTATTATTATTTTTGGGATGGGAATTGGGAAGCATTGTTTCTTTGAATATATGTGAAAATGTTGAAACATAATTTTAATTTATTTTCAATTGTAAGGTACTTGTTAACAAATTTTGTTTCTGGTCTATAAAGTAAAACCTGTTATATTATGATCTGCATGAAATCAATATATTTTTTATTATTCTTATTCGAAAAAAAAAATTGTGTTGTTCTTTGCTTTGGGTGTTGTGCTGTTCAATTTTACTTACCCAATCAGACAATCTGTGATTTTGGGGTAAATAATGACTGAAACTTGCCATTACTGTATTTTCCACTGCAGATAATCTACTCTGGTTACAGTTGCACTCAGGGTTGGTTCCTCACTCCTTGCATAAGTGATCCAAGTTTAAGGTTAGACATCTTACAATCGAACTAATTTTATGTCTTTGTGATGGTCCCATTTGAAAAATGATCTCGTCGTGATGCTTGTTTATTTTCACAAAAATCCTTAAAACTTATAGGTCCCTCACATGAGTTTTTTTTTAATTACCTGCTACTTTTCCATGTTCTCTCTGTGACTCTGAAGATGCGTAGTTCAGGGAAAGGAATGCCCTAGCCACTTCAAATCCCATTTTTAGCAATAATGATGCTGCTTGTCTATCTGAACTCGCTTGGGAAATGCAATTTTTATTCTATATCATGGACAGAATGTGAGGATGTGTTTCAGGTAGTGATAGTGGGTCATTGGATGGGAGTTTGGTTGGGCCTTTAGTATAACACGATAAACGTGGAGCTTTGTTTTTTATCTGTAAATTTGGCCTGCTTTAGTTTTGAAGATGGTAGATGATCTGTAAATTAAATGGGGGTCATAGATAAGGCTATCTTTATTACATGTTTCCTTTCCTTTTGCTATTTTCCTTTATAATCGTGGTTTATGCTTTGATTAATTTTATTTGTAGTTTCTCTGGATGAAGTTCTAGTCATGATTTTCTCTGCAATAACATGTATGTAACTATTTTGATTCTTGTAGAGGACTTAAGAACATCCTGAGGATGCATGTAAAAAAGGTTAACTGCTCGGAATGGGAGCAGGTCCCAGTCCCTAAAAGGTAGGTTTTAACACATGATTTTATCTTTATTTGTTGTGGTATATTAACATGTGGATCCAAACTTCACCTTTTGTCTAGTTTTCTTCTTTTTCCTAATGAGCTAAATTGCTGAATTTCATGTGATGTGACAGTGGGTTTTCCATTCTTCTTAGTGCTCTGCTGTCTTCACACTCCTTTTACCCTTTCATTCAGTTTTTTCTTTCTCCTCATTAACATTTGTCATCCTGATGTAGTGTAAGGGCAATTGTTGCTTTAAATCTCCACAGCTATGGAAGTGGAAGAAATCCATGGGGTAGTCCGAAGCCACGATATTTGGAGAAGGTACTAAATATCCAATGATGGACCAATGTATTTCCTCATGCAGAAGATTGAAACTTATATTTTCTTTGCCTAAAATAATATCGTTAGACATCCCAAGCCAAGTATGGTTACTATGAACTCTATTTTTCAGAGAGGCTTTGTTGAGGCCCATGCCGACGATGGTCTTTTAGAAATCTTTGGCTTAAAGCAAGGTTGGCATGCATCATTTGTTATGGTTGAGCTTATCTCTGCCAAGCACATTGCTCAGGTACTGAAATGTTATGATTTTTGGTTATTATCGAAACACTACCCTTGCGTATTTACGTGCATTGTCGTTGTCGTTCAGGCTGCCGCAATTCGATTGGAAGTTCGGGGTGGGGAGTGGAAAGATGCCTATATGCAGATGGACGGAGAACCATGGAAGCAACCGTTGAACAAGGACTACTCAACATTTGTAGAAATTAAGAGAGTACCTTTTCACTCCCTCATGATAAATGGAGAATAGTTAATTCCTTTTGCCCTAGCCAGTAACAGTGAGCTGTTGATTTTTTTAATGGCTGATGTCAATGTGTAAGGCATGTTTATCTTCCCTGGGCTTGTATATTTATACAGTCTAAGTTATTAGTCAATTTTTAATCTGCTTTCCTGTTGTGGTTCTTAAGAAGACTTTTGCTAGCAGTAATTATAATGGACAGGTTTGATTTTCCATGTTTCATTATATTAAATAAATTCTATATACTATACTATACTGCTGGTATAATTTTTTTAATAATTAAAACATAGTTAATATGAGAATTCATCAAATATCTCTAAAATTTCTTATGTTCAGAAGTTTTACATTATAAAAAGAGTCACAATATCAGAATAAAATTCAAAAATTGTAGGTTTGCAGAGTAGCCCAATATAAGCTAACGATAATTAAGTAGATTGGGCTGATATTAGGCCAGGCAGGGTTCGGCCCGGCCCATTTGGGTGGTGCCTTGCGCTTCTAATTAGGTTTCTGAAGTCCCTTTTCGACCTCGACACCGTCACTGACCAAGGTAAGCTCGAGCTTCACAGCCATGGCGAGCACTAAAGTTCAAAGGATTATGACCCAACCTATTGTACGTTATTTATTTTCTACTGCTTCATTCTTTTGTTTTTCCTTGATTTATCCTCTGATCACTAATTTTTCTACTCTCCTTTCTTTTCTATGTTTTTATGCGGCACAAGAACTTGATTTTCCGGTTTCTACAAAGTGTGAGCCCCCCATATCCCACTCCTGTTACTTGTTTCTCTGTGTCTGTTTCAGTTTTGCTTAATATAAAAATGTTTTTGAGATTTTTGGGCTGATTTTTCTTTCTATTTGGTATTATTGACTCAGAAAGCTCGCATCCAGATTTGGCTCTTCGAGCAGAAAGATTTAAGAATTGAAGGCCGAATAATTGTAAGTTTCTTGCATACATGTGTCTTACATCTTCTAATGTAAGTGCGTATATTATCGTTGTCTTCTGTGGATATTGATTGAGTTCTGCTGCCTGGGTTTTAGGGTTTATGTGGTCTAATCAACCACATGCTCTTGTTTTTAGCTTTTTAGGTTTTACGCAAATGGTGCCATACATTTTTCTGGGATTCAAGCTAGCTCTATGTAATTCTCCTTAGAGAATCTGAATTTTGATGGGGATAATGTTTGATTTTTGGGAGAAGGTATTATTTATCACTGACGTTCCAATATATGCCAGTGACCTATCACTATCAGTATTCGAGATTTCTACAAACTATAGTTGGGACTTATGCCCATGACACAATGCTTTATTATTTGTTGAAGGTGATATTTGTGCTTGTTATTTTCATGGTGTATATCCAATTCATTACCTTATCTGCCACATTCATATATTAGCAATGAAACCTCATTGTAGTGGATTTTTAAAATTCAGTTAGAGAAAGCATTAGAGAACCTTGAAACAATTAAATGTGAGGAAAATCAGTTTGGTGAATAAGGATGAAGACAAATAATACAGCATCGGGACATCAACACCATTATGTGATTCAATTGTTGGGTAAGGATGCACTGTCAATTGTTGGACAAGGAGTTGCTGAAACTAGGTTGAATCTGGTGTGTTTTCTGTTTAGATTTGATAAGGGAAAATATGGGATGAAGTTAGGAAGTGTAGGGATCGAATATCTTAAGTTGCCGTTGAACAATGCAGAACTATAAGTAGATGTCATGGAGAGAGTTTTTTCCTAATTTTTGGATATAAATGAAGATGCCAAGAAGGCATCCCCCTTAGCAGTCTTTGCAGAGAAGAAGATCTTCACCAACCATCAGTCTTAGCAGTCTTCTGTACTTTTTACTCACAATTAAAAATTTATCTTTGATGGGAGCTACCCTTCCTCTAGATTAAACAGCTTGTCTTGTATCATATCATTCTATGTGCTACCATGCACCATTACATGCTGTATATAAGTCGGTAGCTATAAAGGCAAGAAACTACCATGCATAAGGCTCCTAAAATGGTGTCAGAAGTGCAAGATATACGGAGCCTTACCAGTGCAATTCGGAGAGGCTGCTTCTAGGATTTGGTCTCATAAACTCTAGGTTGTGGTGAACCAACCTTACCACTAGAAGACCCATATAATTTTGCTTTTGACTTAAAGGGTGCCATTAACTCCCAAGTTTCAGATTCATCAACTTCATCTAACCAGGTTTAGATTGATTCAGTTTCAATTCTCTAATTGGTGATTTTGGAGCTAAGCATTCTTGGTAAGCAATATGATATATGTGCTTAGATAGCTAGATTATGAAGTTCCAAAATTTCATTCACTCTTTTCTAGCTTCCTTCTGTCCACTTTCAACAAAAAAAGGTCATTCTTGAGCTTTTCATGGTAGTCTGGATTATGTCTTATTATTTCATTTATGGTATTTATACTGTGGTTCGTACAGGGTTTTGATGAGTACATGAATATAGTCCTGGATGACGCTGAAGAAGTCAGCATTAAGAAAAAGAGCAGAAAGTCTTTAGGTGAATAACTTTCTTTAATCCCCATGCCCTGCATGGTTCAAAAACCTCATGCATATTCTTCTCCAGTTCTCCTTGTGGCATTCGAGCTCTAAGTTGTTTCTTTTGTTTCCTTCCTTCAGGAAGGATTCTTCTCAAAGGAGACAACATAACGTTGATGATGAACACGTGAGTGCCCTGGAATAGACCTCTCTCTCTCTCTCTCTCTTTCTCTCTCTCTCTGATTTAACGATATTCCTTTTCAATACTGTGCAGGGGAACGTAATTGCCATCATATCAGCTACGCAGAGCGTCTTGTGTCAACAGCTTGGATATTGATATATTTTTGCTGCTGCGATTTTGGTTTGCTTCCTGATTGATATATACTAATTAGTATTGAATGTGATTGTGTACTCATCTATTATATAGGAAGTTTTTGCATTCTCTGATAACATTAGCCATAGGGATGCCCGTGGAAACTTCTCCTAGCCAATCAGTACATCATTGTGCCATGTTGGATCTTTTGTTCCATATTAGCTATGTGAATTGGGCAACTTTGAATTTGCTCAAACAACAGGAATTCTACCCCAGATTCTCAAATACCAACACATTGTGGGAGGAAATCTATATGTCAATTTATTATTTTGGTTTGTTTTTAAATATTTGTTGTATATTTTTTATCTCTTTCATATTTAATGTTGAAAGGCAAATCTTTTTGAGTGCTTTTGTGCCAAACCTGATACCATAACTCACTTTCCCAAGTAGTCTTTATTTGTTGACAAATCTTATTTACACTGTATTTATTAATCAGACACGTTACTATGATATGAAACAAAAGCAACCTTCCTCATTTAAAAAACAAAAGCAACCTTAGATTAATAATACCTATTAAGCACTTTTATCTTTACATTTTTTGTTTTAGTATCTGTTTGTGTATAATTTACGCAGGTCCGTATGATCAAAATGACATCACATGCGTTAACAGGTGGACCAATCTGTAGCTGTTTGAGGTATCTCATCCACCATATCTTAATTAATTAAGTGTAATGTATTGGGACCAACTTTTCTTTATCTATTAAAGGTAAGGTAAATAATTCTCATGCACATAGTTTTCACATTAGACGGAATCAAGAACATGTAAGATATACCAGATCTTATCCTTACATTTTATAATATGTAGAGTTAGTTTTCAAAAATTTGTAACCGGTAAGGTTGCGCCGGAGCTTAATCACAATTTTGGAAATAATTAATTTTAAGCAATCAATCATATATAATATGAAATAGAAATCAGATCCTATTTTGAATTTTTTAGTTACTTATTCTACTCTTTCACAATTAATCATTAAAATTAGTAATTGTACCCAAATGTTTTTAACTAGCGAGTATAAATAACCCTAAAAATCTACTCACATATCAATAATTCATAATTGAACTAAGTGTATTAAACTAATTGTGTCTAAAAAAAATCAGAAGTTTCCGCAGTATCCCTTTTATCAAAGGATTAACAAATAATTTATGGTAGCAGCAATCCCAGTTTCAACAAAATAATTAATATTCTATCATGATCCCAAAAGGAGCAGTTGTGGAATCATTACATTTGTCACAACGTCATTATCCATTTGTTAAGAAAATTAATTAATCCGGTGATAATCTATTATAGTGAATAATTAGCTTTTGGGTTTCTTACTCAGTTAAATTAGCTTAATCTTGAAGCTAATTGCCTAATTATATGGGTAGGTTACAAGATTCTAAATGGTTTTGGAAGAAAGAAAGAAAAAAAAAAAGCGAGGCGACTAGTGTCTAGTGCTATATTTATTATTAATAGCTTTGAGTCTGCATCAGTTTAAATTAATAAAATTAAAGCAATCACAACAATACAACATTAATATCCTCATTAACTCATTAATTGAGTTTCTCATTTATTACGTAAAAAGTTGTCCCTAAAACACGTCTCTCGATATAAACACATCAATCAATAAAATACGTCTTCTAATATATTTTTATTAGTTAAACCATCAACATTTCAGCCCTCTATTCTTTTCTCACTAAATCTAATTATGGATTCCATCGCTATTGATCAAAACTCATTCATATTAAAAAAAAAACACATCTTTAAATACAATCACAACAATAAAAATATACGTTATAATAACAACTAATATCTCCTTAACAAATTATCTTCGTAAATGCCCTACACGATATTGGAGGTGGGCGTATTGTGTGGAAACCGGAAAGGATCACGCCAGTTTGTCCTTGGCGTGTACGTTTGCCTGGTGGAAGCTGAATTGAGGGGGACCCACGGTCCACCACCAAATACCTTATTGGTTAAAATTAAACTAAAGTTGTGCGAAATTATTTGATTAGTTCGATACTATGAATGATTGGATTATTTATCCTCAATTTGATTTCTCACTTGAACAATTCTTGGAAGAATTTTAGGATATTTGTTGCAGAAATTCACACGATAATAGAAAAAATTGAAATGGAAAAGTGCAACAATCACGACACAAGAATTTAACGTGGAAAACTTCAAATCCGGAGAAAAACCACGGGTACTGTCAAAAGACAACCACAAGAAAAATTTCACTACGTAGAAAATTTGTACAACCACACATCCTAATTTTCCCTCACCAAGAAATCTAGGCCGAAAATAAAACTCATTATTTTCTGTTTGTACTTACCGTCCTAGAACTATCTATCTTTTGCACCCACAACACACTCATACACCTAGTAAACCACTAGTATTTATAGAAGTGTCACGTCTCCCAATTCTATTCTACCTATAAATTCCTACCCAAGATGTTTCAAATTACAAATATGATATCAATTACATTAATTAGAGACCAACTTGAAAACGTGTTAAACAAAGATTCCTTTTGTAGCAAAAGAACTAGTCCAACTTTTTGATCAATTCCTAGCAGACAGATGTAGAAAAGAAAAATATTTATGGGGAACTAACTAAAGTCTCGTGTGTTATTTTATTATGCACCTATTAGATTGCATTTGATTTTTATTTTAAACGAAAAATATATAGTTCAAAACATATATATTATTGAATTCACAAAATTGATTAAAATATAACTATAATTTTTTCATTCATTAAAAAATTTATTTTGGATTCCAAAATCAGGACCTCATTTTACAACCTTGTCTTTCCCATTCAAAATTAATGGCATAGATATAAATATTTATAATTTTTATTATGTAAAGCTATTGTGAGATTTTATGATCAACCATAAAATCTCACAATATATATATAATATTTTGAGTTTGTATTCAACTTATTTATGGTTCAGAAAATATACCGTTAAAATTCCATCAAAATAATTCACAAATTGTTTTTTTTTTAATAAAAAATTAACTGGAGCGGCACTTTCTCATGCAAGATGACGACATCAATCACCAAAATATACCAAAAACCCAGTCTCCTTCTCCATTGCTATAAATATTAAATACCATTTGCTTCCAATCTTTCACCTCTCTCAAAACCCATCGTTTCTTCGATCTCATCAAGTTGATTAATTAATCTCTCGCAGTCAGTAAATTAACAAAAAAATGGCAGCAAGAGAGCCATACAACGTGACGGCGAGGACTGCATTGGCTGCGACTCCGCAACCCTCGCCGTGGCATTCGACGGTGCCGTACTTGTTCGGTGGATTTGCAGCTATTCTTGGTACAATTGCGTTTGCTCTGTTGATCCTGGCTTGTTCATACTGGAAGCTGTCCGGGTATATAGAGGAAGTCGAGGGAAGTGGCGGACAGAGAGATTTGGAGGCCGGAGAGAGAGCTGGAAAGGGCGGGGAAGTCCAGAAGTTGCCGGCGGTGATGGAGGAGAAGATATTGGTGATTATGGCGGGACAAGTGAAGGCGACTCATTTGGCTACGCCAATGTCGAGCAGAACGTCGTCGTTTGAGGATAGTAGGGAGAAGAGCTGCTGTTTCGATGAAAAACACTATGAGGAAGCAGAGAGTGATGGTGGGGGCGCGGTTGAGTTGGTTAAGCAGGAGGGTGATGTTCAGGTACGGATAAGGAGTACAGTAAATCATGAAGACTCATCAGATCAAACCCATTGAATTTATCTTCCCCCACCTTTTTTTTAGAGTTTTTCTTTCACTGTCTTTATTTCTAGATGGGTTTGAAAGTTTGGATTCAGTTTTTTTTTTTTTGAGAGGTCTGTATATATATGAATTTAGGTTTTTAAATAATAATATTCACTTACTTTCTGTTTGAAAAGTTAGGTTTTTTGCTCATTTAGTGAGAATCAAACTCAATATATGCACACGATTTTGTTAGGAATCCCACATCGGGGGATTCTTCCCCTGTCGAGTGCCTTATTATTGGGCAATCATCAACCTTATATTGGGCCTTTTATGGGGTTGAGTTATGCCTCTTAACATGGTATCGGAGCGACGATTGTTGGGCTCTTTCTGCACTCTTGAGATGGGCTATGCCTGTACCCACGTGTCTTGGGCCCATTCGGAAAGACCGTAAGCCCAAGCACGTGAGGGGGAGTGTTAGGAATCCCACATCGGGGGATTCTTCCCCTGCCGAGTGCCTTATTATTGGGCAATCCTCAACCTTATATTGGACCTTTTATGGGGTTGAGTTAGGCCTCTTAACAGATTTAGAATGAAATCATATTGCCAATAGGTGATTTATAATTATTATAAAAAAAGGTGATTTATAATTAATATCAAATTTTCAACAAGAAGTTGAAATATGCTAGCTTAACAACAATGGCACTAGCTAACACCAAGCTAGCCTTGGCTCTTAAATTTACATATACTTAGGTCTTATTGTAGAAATTAATTTGAATCGAAATTATTACAACTGATTATTTTCGTGTCATATGAATAATAATAAAAATTCCAAGAACGAGCGCAGCCTCTAAATCATTTATTTTTGCGCCAATGAATTCAGATCCTGAATCCATCGTCACTGGTAGTGACTGTGCATGGATTCCCACTTGAAAAAACAAAACTATAGTAGCTAGCTCTACCCACATATCTTCGAATATAGCACAAGCCATGATGAAGAGTAATCATTGCTAGTTTCAAAGAATGTAGATATGTATTGCTAAGTGACGCTGGATTGATTGGTACAATCCATATATATAATCATATTATATATGTGTGTTTATAAGACTAATTTGACGTCAAATCACAACATTCCAACAAACAAAAAAATAATTGGTAGTGAGGGAATATAATTAATAGCATGACAAGTGCATTTCAATTTTCAATTTTGTTTCTTATATAATTCTTTTGTGAATTTGTGAAAGCTACAATTCATACATATATGTATAGCATATTCATATATAGAAGCGTATCTGGCCATAAACAGCCCATGTCTAATGTATTGGCTTAGTGCGCATATACATACACTTGCACCATATATTTAATCTACAGCCTTTGCTTTTTGTGGTTTGAAATTTCTAATAATGCTCCCTATTTTCAAACATTTCACATGCATGTTTATACAAGGCATCCCTGCAAACCAGTAAGAGTAACAACAACATATCTCATCTCATGGAGGAAACCTCTCAAAACACCATATATGATCAGACCCGTGTGGGAAATCCGAGACCCGTGTGCACCCTTAGAATGAAACATGAAAGTCGATATTAAAACCCAAAGTCGGCCCAAGTCTTAAAACGTGGTGGCCTGTGGGCCTAGTCTAACAAAGTTGAACTCACTAATTATGAGGATTGATGCAAATCATAACCTATTTTAGGTAAAGTAAATCAACAAACCTGGTCATGACCATGAAAATTATATGCATGGTTATTACTTACTAGTTTTCTTTTTCATATATGCATCGTTTTCGCTTGTCACAAATCGCCTCAAAATTCTCATAATCTCATTGGTTCTGACAAATCGCCTCAAAATTCTCATAATCTCATTGGTTCTGGGGCACTACATCAACATATATGATATTGTATGAGTACTAAATCATGAAATATTTTTTACCTAATTATTTATGTTTTGCAGTGATCTCAATTTTATCACGCGAATATATGACCCAATGATAGAATTGTTGGTGTAATCTGGATCGAGATCGAGGTGACATCTTCAGTACCTATAGGCCTGATCTAACAAGAGTTGGGTTCAGCAACAATGATGGGCCTCCATTCATTATGAGAGGTGATACAATTAGGATGAATTCATTGCTTTGCTAGAAGGCTCGAAGCTGCATGCAATTAAGCCGAATCCAATTACTGACAAAGATTTTGTCCGGATCCGTTTGATGGACATAAAAAGCAATGCATTTGTTCAAGTCAAAGAAAATGACATAAGATGATCATGCACCAAAATACCCAAAACCCACCTTATGCAGTCTAAACACTTTGGATTTTATTTTATTTTTTTGTTGCAGAAATTGGAATTAACTAATTATTGCATATTGTCGTGTTATATTTATAGAGAGCTTAATTAGATTTTTCATGGGTTTATCTGGTACATTTGGATTCTTCTTGGTTAACATACAAGCCGGCCATGGTCGGCTAGCAACAACAGATGATTGCAAAATGTCACAATCCATGTTACTATACGTTCATGTTTAAATTGAAACATCAAACTCCATTGTCCAATTAAGCTCAGACTTATCAATATTTGGAGCCGGAAAAAACTATGGGATCATCCATGAGTTGCTGCTGTTCCGAAAACCCGGATGAAAGGTTAGTAAATTAGACCTAAACCTTAATTAATTATGTGATCAGGATAGCTATTTTTGTTTCTATTACACCATTTGACCCTAATTTATGTTTTGTGTAGGGTGAACTCAATTTCTGCACTCGGTGGCATCAACAACTCATGGAGAATATTTACATACAAAGAACTACACACAGCTACTAATGGTTTCAGTGAGGATAACAAGCTTGGTGAAGGTGGGTTTGGAAGTGTCTATTGGGGAAAAACTGGTGATGGTCTTCAGGTAATTATATGATAACCTTAACCCCTTTTGTGTTCCATTATTTATGTCCAAATTCAATCTTTTCAATTTGTGAAATTAATCCAGATAGCAGTGAAGAAATTGAAAGCTATGAACTCAAAAGCAGAGATGGAATTTGCTCTGGAAGTTGAAGTTCTTGGTAGAGTCAGGCACAAGAATCTTTTGGGGCTTAGAGGGTATTGTGTTGGGAGTGATCAGAGGTTGATTGTGTATGATTACATGCCTAATCTTAGCTTGCTGTCTCATCTCCACGGTCAATTCGCCGGCGATGTTCGATTAGATTGGAAGAAGAGAATGAAAGTTGCAATTGGCTCTGCAGAAGGAATTCTGTAAGTTTCCACTTATATTTGATCTGGGTTTTAGCCCTATGAAGTGATTGTAATCCAGATGACAATCTTTTTAACAATATTAGGTACTTGCACCATGAGGTGACACCCCACATCATTCATAGGGACATAAAGGCAAGCAATGTGCTTCTGGATTCGGAGTTTGAGCCACTGGTAGCCGATTTTGGCTTCGCTAAGTTGATCCCTGAAGGTGTAAGCCACATGACTACTAGGGTCAAAGGCACGTTGGGTTACTTAGCACCGGAATATGCTATGTGGGGGAAGGTTTCGGGGAGTTGTGATGTTTACAGTTTTGGGATTCTGCTGTTAGAGATTCTGACTGGAAGAAAGCCAATAGAAAAGCTACCTGGTGGTGTTAAGAGGACTATAACCGAATGGGCGGAGCCCTTGATTGCACAAGGCAGGTTCAAGGAACTTGTTGATCCTAAACTTCGAGGGAATTTCGATGAAGATCAACTGAAGCAAGGCGTCAGTGTCGCAGCCTTATGCGTGCAAAGCGAGCCTGAGAAGCGACCAAACATGAAGGAAGTTGTCAATATGCTTAAAGGGTATAATCAAAGAGGCAAGGAAATGGATTTCAGGATTAGAAGTGTTAAGTACAAGGAAGAACTTCTGGCGCTTGACCAAGCCAGCAGCGACGAGGAGGAGGAGGATTATACTACTGGTGTTCCTGATGAGAGTGAATACGGTATATTCAGCGCGCTTGAGGTGCCAAAAATGCAGGATCCTTACCAGCGCTATGGAGACAAGAAAATGGCTAAACATGTATGAGAGCTTCTTTGATTTGCATTGTCAATATGGAATGATGAGATTGATTTCCTTCAATCATTTGTTTCTTCTATACATTTATTATACCAGCTTTTAGTGGATTTCATTTTTTGTGTTTCATCAGTAACACTTCAAAATCAAGAAGTAGATATATCTATTGAAGTCTGGTGCAATAGAGTCTCATCTGACAGCAATATAAGGGTAACCATGCTCGGTCAAGATGTGAAAAGCATCATCTGCAAATAGTTTGAAACAAGCCATGCACCCAAAAAAGTTGATAAAACACTCTTCTCCAAACCTTGAAGAACGCAAGAAGTATCAAACACAAGCATTGTTTTCATAACACGGTGGTTCATTGTCTGATTTAAATCCGGGTCAATAAACATAAAAATCTTATCCGATTTAGTTGTCCGGACACTAATTTGGATTCCGATTTACTTGTACAAATTTGAGCCAATTCAAATTTGATCAATTAAATACGTTCAAAATTCAACATGTAAATATTTTATTAACACGTTATGTTACCCTTTTTTTTCGTCCCTACTTATAACTTACAAGTCGAAAACGTGAACAAATATCAGCGCTATAATTCTTGTCAACCAATCACTTTTGAATCTTCATCCATCACGTTACACATCCCGCTACTCGCTTTCCTTTAGTCAAAGCCAATAAAAAC
The DNA here is from genome assembly GCA_963580455.1 of Euonymus europaeus. Classification (NCBI taxonomy): domain Eukaryota; kingdom Viridiplantae; phylum Streptophyta; class Magnoliopsida; order Celastrales; family Celastraceae; genus Euonymus; species Euonymus europaeus. The sequence continues at coordinate 4,560,999 of OY756957.1, read as the reverse complement.
GATGTTACTAGATATCCATAAAAGTTGATATTTATAACATCCATACTCACGTACGAATATATGAATGTTATGGATACCAAGAATTAACGTATATATATCATTTTTGCAATAAAATAAGAAAGACTTAATTTTTCTTTCTTTGTTACTTGTTTGGCACTACAATATTGCATGTGCCATCAAAATGTCAGCATGTATGGCAAACCGTTATCCTAAAATATGCTCAGGGTTCTAGGGGGCTGCTGTGTTAAAAACACAGCAGCTCCTGCCGTGGCTTTTTTAATGGTGAGGATTTGGAAGTCCACATCCAATGGTTCCAATATTAGTATATTTTTTAATTTAATTTATTAGCTCTCTCTCCTTAAAGTCAAATATTAGTAGTCCTCCTTCACTGTGCTCCTTCATCTACCACCCATCCAGGCAAAGGTGCTTCTCCGGAAGCCAAAAATCAACAAATCTCCTTCATCTACCACGCATTGTGTTTAAGTTTAAATTAATTAGACTCAGTGGCCACCTTGAAGATCCCATTATGGAAATTGAATCAGCAATAGAAAGATGCTATCTTCAAGAATTGGGGTTATAAGTTTACCTGTTTCCCATGTAAATGAAGTTGACCCAAATACTTCACTTATAAACCACTATCAAGTACTCGAAAGAAGCAAATTCAGCAAAATTTTCTAGTGGCTCTGCCTGTGCTAGTGGTTGTCTGCCTAGTAATTAGAATTGCAATTGCATTCAGAAAAATGGAGGCTATCTTCCATATTTGCAAGTGGGTTTGTTGCAACTTATCATCTAAGTACTAAGTTTTTCAACTTTTTTAATAGGAGAGAGAGTGTACATATTGGAACCATTGGATTGGATGTGGACAATCCTCACCATTAAAAGGAGCCACTGTAGGAACTGCTGTGTTTTTTAACACAGCAGCCCCCTAACCCATATGCTCATGTGTGGTGATCATTGAAATGGCCAAGCACAAGCAGTATTGTTGAAGAATCTCTATTTCTCTCTCTGTTAGTTCCTCTCATTCATGATAAAGTGAGACACTCTCCTACCTACTAAATCCGCCAAAATTTTACACTTTTGTCTTGTCCAAATAAGTCTGCAGAAACCTTGGCTTGCATCCCAAGAAAAATCAACTCCACTGCCCCAACACCTTTGCTTATACCCCAAACCAAAGCACCCCCCCTAACCGTAACACTTTTCAACTCCAAAGTTCCACATAGAGACACTAATAACTTCTTCACTTACTAATTGCCACTCTAAGAACTTATGCTTGTTAAACAAGACTAACCACTAAAGTGGTCATACTAATCATGTCTTTGCTTTCCCCTACTACATATTAGTAAGCATTTCATTGTCTTCATAAAATCAAACAATCTGAAAAACTGAACACCACAATCATTTAGCTAGTCGACGCAACGCAACGATATGATGTTACCTTCATCTCCTGCTAGAATACTTGTAGGAATCTCTTTAGACCCAGAAGAAAGCAAAGAGATCCTCTCATGGGCAATAAGAGTGCTAGCTCATCCAAATGACAATGTTGTTGCTTTACATGTTCTTGGTCAGTCATTTTTATATCTTTTATATCAGTTTGTTATTCTGTCAATTCAATGCCTGATGAAATTTTTTCCTGGAAACAGTCGGCGAGGAGTTGAAGAAGAAGAGAGAATCAACGAGAAAGAAACAAGCAAAGATTCGCCATGCCAAAGCGCATGTTATATCTGTGCTTGCAGAATTTGCCAAGACTTGTCACTCTAAACAGGTACACTAAATTAGGTGCTTATAGAAAACTTCAAATTCCTGCATTCTTAATCCGTTGGCCATTGCCAGATAAAGTTGGAGGCTAAAGTAGGTTTGAGCTCTAGCGTCGGAAGAGGACTAATTGAGGAAGCGAAATCCATTTCAGCAGATTATCTTATTCTTCTTCGCAGCAAAAGAAACAGATCAAATCGGTGAGGAAACCGGATTTTTCATTGAACTTTATATAATCAAATATATTGATCATGAACCATACTAATCTTCTTTTTTTCAACATTAAACGTTTTGATGCTTCTATTAGAACCTCATTTGAAGTAATAAGATATTGTCTTGAGCACGCACCGCAACGTTGTTCTGTCATTTCAATTGGAAAATCTGAACAACCGAAACAAAATTCTGATTCCTCTAACACCAAAGGTTAGTCAGTTCAATTAAATTACTCCAATGGAACAAGAAAATGTCTTTAATTTTGATGCATTTAGTCCTTCATTACTTGCAGAAAATCATTGGTTGAATTCAAAGAGTCATAGTAGCAGGGCAGAATCCCCTGTTGAAAAACATGTAGTCTCAAAAACAAAGGCAAAGAACACTTCACCAAGAACTGTATTAGATGAAATTGAAGAAGAATCACAAACTACAGAAGGGGAGACTTATAGTTTTGGTGATTCAACAATCACATACACAGAGTCTCCTCCCGAGATAAAGAAATCTATTTCTCCATACAAACTTGTCTACTCATTCTTTAAATCCCCATTAAGGAAAAGAAACAGAAGTTTATCAGACAAAGACAAGCATCAGCCTTTCTTGAAGTGCTTCAGCTACGACGAAATCTCGAATGCTACGAATAACTTCGAACCCGGTAAAAGAACTGTTATACTAATTGCTCCTGAATATGGTTTATATATGATTTCAAAGATTTTGACACAAATTGACTGCATGAATACCAGAAAATATGGTAGGCAAAGGAGGGTATTCAGAAGTGTTTAGAGGCGATCTTTCTGATGGAAGAACAATTGCAGTGAAGAGATTATCTAAGGATAACGATAACGCTAACAAGGATAAAGAGTTCCTACTAGAGTTGGGAATAATTGGGCATGTCTGTCATCCTAATACAGCAAAATTGGTCGGCTACTGCATCGAAAATGGACTCTATCTGGTCTTCAATTTCTCTCAGAATGGAAATTTATCATCTGCATTGCATGGTAAGGACCTTAATCGACAGAATTAGACTCTGTTCATGTTTTCAATATTGTTCATCGTTTCAATATTGTTCAGGTAAATCAAGCAAGTCACTAGAGTGGCCTGTTCGATACAAGATCGCGCTGGGAGTTGCAAGGGGTCTGCATTACCTTCACAAGTGTTGTAAGCGAAGAATAATTCATCGCGACATCAAAGCCTCTAATGTCCTTCTTGGTCCGGATTATGAACCACAGGTGAATGAAAACACACAGAATCATGCCAATGTTGTACAAATGGCGATTGTTTCTATGGATCGTACGTGTTCTGAATGTAAGCATGATTTTTGCAGATAACGGATTTTGGGCTCGCAAAATGGCTTCCTAACAAGTGGACTCACCATTCTGTGGTACCAATTGAAGGCACATTTGGATACTTGGCACCAGAATACTTCATGCATGGTATTGTGGATGAGAAAACTGATGTTTTCTCATTCGGAATACTTCTTCTGGAGATCATAACTGGTCGGAGACCAGTCGATTCATCCCAGCAGAACCTTCTCTTATGGGTACAGTACTTCACAATCATATATTTGATCTCCCAGCTAGTGACTTATTGACGATTTTTGAAATACTAACATAGTTGTACAGGCAAAGCCTCATATGGAATCAGGAAACATAACTGAACTAGCTGATCCGAACCTGGAAGGAGAATACGACGCAGATGAATTGCGCAGATTAGTGGTAACAGCTTCACATTGCGTGAGACAAACATCGGTGTGGCGCCCATTCATGAGCGAGGCAAGTACATATATAATCAACAACGTTAATTCTGTTATCCTCAATTAAGCTGATCAATAGTTTTTGTTTTCGGATTTCTTCAGGTTTTAGAGCTTCTGACTAGTAGCGGCAATGAGTCTGATGATGTGAGCAAAAGATGGAGCGTACCAAAGTTCACATCTGATGAGATGGATGATTACTCCATGGTTTTTGGCTATGATGTACCAACTGATATAAGTTTAGAGGATTTTTTGTGATTTAATTAACAACTTTAATTTGTTTCATTTGAGGATCTAGGCTTCAATGTTTAGGGTTAATTTGTAAGAAAGATAGAATATAGTTCCCCCACCTGACATGAAATATTTCCTGGAGAAGTAATGCATAGATATTTTGCAGAATCAAATGCAATGCGTCTGTCTGTCAGGTGGTGCTGTCCTTATCTGTTTTGATTGTTAAAGAATCCAGCTAGTACAATAATTCATTGATTTTCACGTGGATAATTATGTCATTTAACGACAATCTTAGTCCTAGTTCATGTTCAGTCGGTTGTTGGTGCCTGTCAACAGCTTTGAACTTTGTAAAAATGGTGTGCAGACAAAAATGGTTAATATGACAATCCGGATTTATGGAAAATGAAAACTGCATGTCAATTATAAATTGTCGGATATAAAAAAAGAGATTATTGAATTCGTTAGGATGAATATTAGACATTTATGATTTTTTTTAAAAAATAACTTTTATATCCTAAAAATATATTACAGCATGACTAATCTGGGAATAGTTTCCTTTGTGAGGACAGAGATGGATTGACCCATCAGAACTCAGAAGTGGTGAGGTGGAGTGGACCACATTGGAAGGAATGCGAAAAGACAAGAAGAGCCCAGGAAGATGTGGCGTGGGACGGTTGAGCACGTGAAGAGCGGATGGGTCTGGACCCAACAACATGTCCCACTCTGGACTGGACTTCACTTTGATTGCTATTTAACACTTCCACATGCCTCTACCGCTTTACGCACTGACTTTTTTTTTTCTTTCCCTACCCAATAATACAAGAGATAGTAAACTGTCTAATTAATTCGTTTTAAAAATCAAGCAAACAGAAAAATCATTCTCATGGAAACTGAATCGAAGAATATACAAGTGCAACAAATATGTCACTCTTTCTTTCCTTTCTACACGAGGAAACCCGTCTGAATATGTCACATTGTGACAGCTGTATTAGATCCAAATTTTGAGTCACATGAAAAACCTTCAACTCTCATTGATCGGTAAATCCTGGGCTCACGACTAATGATCTCGCGCTCACTCAATGAATTACTATGAGACTGAATTTCACATCGTCCACGAAACACTCAAAGAACATTATCGGATTGGTGTTTGTGGCCACGGTTGAGGCTCCGACGCTCAAGTTAGTATCTGCTGGGAATATGTGTACGTACCTCTCTTGGTTGTCTCACTCTTATTTATATGACGTTTGTAGAGTTTGTTTCTCATTCAAACTCAATTGAAGAGGTTTCTTATTTGAACGTAATCAGATCCCCTTATCTTAGGGGTAAAGAATCGTGTTCAATCTCTATTAATTGATTGATATCCAATTAGCAGCAATAGTCAATAATCTCTTTATAATTTCGGGATGGAATATGTCTCAAAGAGCTCGGAGTGCCTTTGAAGAGGTCGGTTAGATTCTGACTCTTTTTGTGGAGTTGTGCTTAACTTGTAGAAAACTGAGTTATTTTCGTTAGAAGTTGAACTCATAAGCTCGACTATTTCTCGGTCTTCCGTTGTGGCCAATTAAGGTAAGCTCAGTTATTTGATGGTGACAAGTGACACTTTTTGGTATTGACACATATCATGAAATTTTTATCCCTTACAATTATCACAGCCAAGTTCACAATTTCAACTAACTATTCGTTGATAAACATAAGTAATCCCTCTTTTAGGGATTGTCTAAAACGGAATTAATAATAACAAATTATTAGTTAAAATGTAACTCCGAAAAGGCTAAGTTTAATTGGTTTATGATTAATGAATTGTGTTTTATTGTCAAATATTTAAGGGGCCAAGAGAGAAGCATGAGAATCTGAATCCAAACTGGAACTTTTTTTGTGCAAAATTGGAAATAATGGTTTGGTCCACTCCATTTAAAAGCCATGAGTTGTCTATAAATACACCATAATGCGCATGTTCTTCTTTATGTGGAAAAACCAGAGAAACTCACTATCATAGCCTTGCCTTTAAGGTGTGGAGGCATATGTGAGTAATCTAACAAGTTAGTTTATAAAATAAACTCTCAAGTGTTTGGTGATATTTATAATTAACGCTAGTTTACAAACTATGTAAAATTTATTACATTTAAATGAGAAATATAATAAAAACTACACTTGTATAAATTATCATTGTAGATTGTTATTTTATAATTTTATAATTTTTTGATAAATTTTGTTTGCTTTTATTAAAAATATTTATTATTAAATTTAAAATTCAAAGTTATAAATTACATGAAAATAATATTTTTGAAATATAATATTAGTAAATAAAAAAGAAAGAAAGTAGTCGAGATAAACTCTTAAATAATCTTCGAAAGTTAATTTTTCTAGCGTTTATAAACTATCTTATAATTAGCAATTGTCTACTGCTATAAACTATACTAAATAGGTTAAATAACAAGATTATCCTCTTTTTTTATTCAGGAGAATTAGAGCCGGATGATTCAAATTCCCTCCCTACTAAAAATGTCATCATATAATGATTGTCGATCAACCACAGACACACTTGCAACATGGGAATTATGCCTGACTCTTGGGGTTGCCTAAAACAAATTTTCTTATAAAAAGGTATGAAAATAAGATGTGAAATATTTCAGTATTCATTGATAAGAACAGAAAATGTCATTTTTGGGTCTAATCTTCTTATTACTTTTCACCTTTCTAAGTATCATAATTATTAATTAGATCCCTATTAGAGTATAGTGAACAAAATAGAGATTTAAAAGAGATAAGATCAATGTCATTTCTGACCAAAAAGGCAGAAACAAAAAAAATCAACGTCATCCCATCTGCCCTTAAAAACTGAAAAAGCAAAAAAGATGAGATTGGGGGTCAGTCAAAGACGAGTGAATCTCACATTTTCTTTTTTTAGAAAAAGTATTTACTGTACAAGCATGCAAGCAAAACCTCGCTGTCGTCGGCATGAGAGCCTTGTTAATGAGAGATAGTCCCAACTTTGCCTTTTGAACTAACTTGTCTTGTTTATGAAATCTTCCTTAGAGTTAGCGAATCCAAGGAGTTCTGATAGTACTTTCCTCTTCCAAATAGCTACCTGGATGGGGGGTTGGGACGAGGGGTATTTGCTCCCATCGAACAGGATGAAGAGTTGCAGAAGCCCAGAATGGTCAAAAAACGAGAGAGTAAACTGGCTTTTTGATAATTAAGATCAACATGTTGTAAATCAACGGCTTAAAAGTTAAAACCCATTAATATACAAACCATTATTCTACTTGCAAAATATTATAGTCCTGAGAGTACAGGATCACAACAGTACGCAGCGTCAAAAAGATGGAACGACGCCGTATTGAGAATCGGACATGAACGCCGGTACAGAGGTTTGAGAACCATAGCGGTGGTCCACTGCTACTTCGTTCTCGATTCGTTTGGCGAACCGGCCTTTAATTCTCGGCCTGGCCTCAGCGTAGGCTTTACGTGAAGCGTAGCGAATGGTTTTCTCAAACTTCCTGTTCTTCCTCTTCTCTCTGTACCTCAAAACCCTCGCTTCCCGATCTATTCCACACAATTGGACAGCTTGATTAGCCGCCGCCGATACTGTTATGCTTGGGTCAACGCTGTTTTTCATGGTTCCGCTGAAACTGTACGACATTTCGGACATTGAATTACCGTCCGGAACCACTCCTCCGTCTATCGACGACGATGAAACCTGAAAATTGAAGATCAACTTCATCATTAGCATTTATTCTCAATCAATTTTCAGTCGTAAGGACGAATTAATTTCAAGGAATTGAATAATTACACTTTGACTGAGTGCATGGGTCGGGTAGTTGAACGGAGAGATAGTCGATCTACAGAAATCGATTTCGAAACAATTCTCGTTGTTTATTATCGGAATCGGAGCTGCTTTGGTCTGTACCGGCACCACGCTATCGGTACCTGCACTGTGATGTTGTTGACGAAACCTTGTCTCCATGGAATTCGGGTATTCGAAATCCAAAAAAGGATCCCGATCCATTTCGGAGAAGAACAGGTCCGCTGTCGGCTTCACGTCGTCATTTTCCATGCCGAGTTTTGACGCCAAGTTCTGATTTGGCAGAAGCCAGGAAGTCCCTTCAGTATCGTCTTGCTGGCACGCGGAGCCAATCAAATCCGTTTCGTTGGGGACTAGAAAATTGAACGACGAGGATGACTTCACAATAGACTCGGCGGAGTCGAAGAACGGCTCCACCGGAACGCGCTCGTGGCGTCGCGCCAGTGGATTCGCGGAATGGATGTCAGCATCGCAAGTGACGCACAGAGCTGCTGCGTCTGCCTTGCACGTGAAGGCCGCAGGCGCTTGTTCGCAGACCTCGCACATCCACACGCGCTCGTGACGCGACGACAGCTTGTTCACTCCGTGAATCTTGGTATCGCAGTTCAGACACAAGAAAGCTGAGTCGGATCGGCAAAACGCAGCGGAAGCTGCCGTTTTGCAATAATCGCACCGCTTCGCAGCCAAGTTCCAGCCACCGGAAAACCCTTTCAAATTCTCTATTTCAATTCCCATCTTTACTTTTTTGGGTTCTTCCAAAATCTATTGAGAGGCTACGTATGGACGATTCTTCTTGTGGGGCTGAAGGGAAGCGTGTGAGAGTGAGTAGGTGTGCTAAAGATTGGAAGAAGTTGATTTTCTATTTTATCGAGTCAGAGAGAGGAAATCTGGATGCTGACGGGTAAGAGGGGATCACGTGGACGATCGTTGGCCACATGAAAGGGTTCAGAATGGCCAACTTGTTTTGGTTAATTTTTGACATATTTAATAATGTTTTTGAGAGTAGTAGTTGTCATTGGTCTGTGCCGACACGGTCCCACCGTGAGGGAGTTTTATTGGAATTTCTATATTTCTATATTTGGGAAGATTGAGAAGCTGTACAAGTCGTGTATTATTGCTGTTGACCCGCCATCCACGTGGGTCGGATTCTAAATATATGGTATCCTAAACCCCACTTTTCACTGCAATTTACGAAAGTAATATTTTAAATACCATAAAAAATGGGTGGGTTTTGGTCAGGAGTGGTAAAAATTTGGGTTTGAGGTGTTTATGAGATATTTGTATGTTTAAATTTGGATTGGTTTGAATTTTTGAACTTATTTAATTAATCATAACAAGATTAATGTAAATCCGGATTTTGAACAAGTTTTTTTGTTTTCGGATCTGAATCCTATTTTAAATAGGATAAATTTTTTGTATTTAAATTAAATTTCAAATGTAAAAATAATGTACAAACTTGATTTAATCTGATAAAAATTTTACACCACCAGTTTTGGTTAGATTTGGATCCAATGCGCAGCTATAGCTATAAATAAAATTATACATTAAAAAGGGGATTAGACAACATTGCCCTTGAATTATAAAATGAGGAGATTGTGGGCCCATAAATCTAGATCCGCACTGTGAGAGTGCCAGATCAGATGTGGCAGACAGTGAGTCGGCCAACCCTATTGCGTTTACTGATTTGGGGTCATTTCTTTATTCGATGACATTTACGACAAAATATAAAATAATTGAAAAGCTGTTATCATAATAATAATAATAATGTTTAGGATAAACTCCAGTCTTTTCGGTTTTTTTGTTGGGTTCTAGACAAAAAAAAAAAAAAGTAGTTTTGTTGAGTGTTAGTTTATATCCATGTAGCTTATGAGTCAATATTTTATTAGTCAATAATTACATTAGTCATATATAAAAAAAAATTAATTTTTTTTATTGTTCCTGTTTTTTCACATATTTATCTTTTTATCTCTCAAAATATATATTAAATTTTGGAAAAAATTAAATATTTGAATTCAATGCATAAAACTTTTTCCAACAAGTTTCATTCAATAATTTTTATTTCATTATTAAACTAATTTACATATAACTCATAATAAATTAACAGTTTATACCATATTAAAACTTACACTCTATCAAATAGCACATAACTTAGTATCATTCGTTTGAGCTTATATGAGATTATAAGCTCAGCTTATACGCTAAACAACTTATAAGTTTATTTAAATCGATCAACAATCACATCAATTACATTTCAAAAAAAATTCCTGAATTTCCTCTATTACCCTTATTCTCTCACACATTTATCATTTTATCTCTCAAAATATATATAAAATTTTGAAAACAATTACATATTCGAACTCAACGCGTAAATTTTTTTCCAACAAGACTCATATTCAATAGCTTTTATTTCATTATTAAAGTATTTTACATACTCCTAATAGTAAATTAATAGCTTATACGCTATCAAAACTTTCGCTCTACCAAACAGTACACAGCTTATTTGACAACTTATACGCTGCACAGCTTATATGCTATCAAAATTTTCACTCTACCGACAGCTTATCCGCTAACTTATTGTTGCTAAAGCGAAGTATTTATTGTCAAGAGCGGAGAGGATTACCAAGGAATAAGGATTAAGATGAGCCCAAAAATAGAAAAATAAATCTCCTTTTACTTCTCTCCATATTAATTTTGTTATTAGTTGAAAATGATGAAAAAAGCACCTAAATCTCCTAAATTTTTATATGCTACACAGCTCATCCGTTAACTTATTTTTGTTAAAGGGAAGTATGTATTGTCAAGAGATTACCAAAGAATAAGGACTAAGATGAACCCAAAAATAGAAAAATAAATCTCCTTTTTACTTCTCTCCATATTAATTTTGTTATTGGTTGAAAATGATGAAAAAAACACCAAAAATGACAGGGGACTCAGGAAAAAACAAAAATGATATGATCCAGAGTAATTATTGAAGTTATCCATATTTTTTGTTTGGATTTGTAATTAATACTCTAAAAAGTAGCAGTACACACAAAGTTAATCAATGGTCAAGCATTAATACTCTAAAAAGTAGCAGTACACACAAAGTTAATCAATGGTCAAGCATGAATGGAGGAAAAAGAAGAAAAAAAAACCTGACCTTTCTATTAATGGACATCTTCTCAAGTTAATGTAATTGTGGGCTTCAAGTAATGAAGAGCCCAATAGGCTGGAATTCATTGGATTGGGCTTGTTTATGTAATTGTAGGTTGGATATGGTTATTTCACTTATTTGCAGCACACACTTTCCTGGCTCCGGCTACACTCTAATCCTAAAAAAACTCCATCACCAATTCTTACTCGGTAACCTTCGGAACCTTCTCCAATTTCGACTCCAGCCCCTCAACTTCACTCCTCGTCCATTTGGTGTCCGTGGTAGACATTATGCTTCGATTGGGGCAGCGTCGATTCCACTGAAAAGTATCGAAATAGTTGAGGACTCGTCGAAGAACGTGACTCCTGAAATCATAGAACAGCTTTTGCCCAATCCAGATGAAGTGTCCAAGCTCATGAAAAAGGAGAGAAGGTGCCCCATTACTGATGATAGTGGCGAAAAGGCCAAGGATTTGTCAATGAAGAGGCGATGGTTTCCTTACCTGGATAGACTCAAGTCTAGGAGCTCTTGTTTGAGTAGTAATGACGTGCTGGAGGCGGTGGATCCGGTAATAATGGATGTCAGCGTTTCGGGTGTGTTCCTATCTGCGGATGCACTAGGGTTTTAGTTTGTTCACATGGCAGCGGTGCTTCAACTTGGTGAAGGTGATGGAGAAGAAACATGTCGAGTTAGTAGTGTGCATAGACTTATGGTTTTAGGATTGATACAGATTTCTAATATCCAGATTTGTTCATTGATATGAAGCAGAGAAGATCACACTTCACCATGAAAACACTGTTAATGATATTTTGCTACATACACGAGCCATATAGGCACACCAAACAAGAAAAACAAGAAAATGACTAAACTGCCCTTAAGACATAAAAACATAATTAACACAACACTAATACACGTAAACACATGCACGACACATCACCACCTTGAGCAATTCACTGATCTCCAACACTCCCCCTGAATTGCACAAGGGATATCACTCCAAGCCATTGTCTTAACATGCAGAAACGATCTCTAGGAAGAGCCTTTGTCAAGATATCTGCAGTTTGTTTTTCAGAACTACAATGCAGCAAATGCACCTCTTCAGACTCAACAGCATCTCTAATAAACTGATTTTTGATTTTAATGTGACGAGTCAGATTATGTTCAATTGGATTTTTGGCGATAGCAATAGCTGACTTGCTATCACAACAAATTTCAGTTGAACCTGCTTGAGATAGACCCAACTCCTTCAGCAGCTTTCTCACCCACATGACATGAGATGCAGCCTTCGAAGCAGCAACAAATTCAGCTTCAGTAGATGACAACGCCACAGATTTTTGTTTCTTGGAATTCCAGACACACACTCCAGTGCCAAGACTAAACACATAACCTGTTGTGCTCCTCGCCTCCTCATATCATCTTTACATCCAGCCCAATCACTGTCACACCATCCTTGCAGCTTCACTTCTTTCCCTGCCTCATACATTATGCCAAAATCTAGAGTTCCCTGAATATATCTAAGAACTCTCTTTGCTGTCCCCAGATGAAGCTTGCTAGGTTCCTGCATAAACCTCGACAAAAGACTAGCAGAGAACATGAGGTCAGGTCTAGTAGTTGTTAGAAATAATAAACTGCCCACCATACTTCGATAAATTCCTGCATCTACCTTCTCAGCACCATCATCTTTCAGAAGCTTTTCATTCACAATAAGAGGAGTTACAGCTGGGTTACACTTCCACATCTTGTGTTTTTCCAGAATAGATCTCGCATAACTAGACTGGGATATGAAAATCCCTTTGTCAGTTTGCTCCACTTCAAGCCCCAGAAAATACTTCATCTCCCCCAGATCACTCATTTCATAGGAAGTCATCATGCTCTTCTTGAACTTTAATATCTGACTTTCATCATTACCAGTGATAATCACATCATCAACATAGATTGAAACAATAAGAACTGAGTCGCCCTCCCTCAAGCTGTACAAAGTGTTCTCATTCTTGCTTTTCATGAGCCCTTTCCCTTGAAAAATTTATTCACCTCAGAGTACCATGCTCGAGGAGACTGCTTTAAGCCGTACAAAGCTTTGTTAAGCTTATACACCTTATCCTCCTTTCCTTCAACCACAAAACCTGCAGGTTGGCTGACATACACTTCCTCCTTAAGTCTACCATTCAAGAAAGCTGACTTAACATCCATTTGATGGAGTTTCCACCTCAACTGAGCTGCTATAGACATCAAAATCCTTATGGTCTCTAATCTGGCCACGGGAGCAAAAGTCTCAAAGAAATCCACCCCAGGCTTTTGAGTGAATCCGCGAGCCACTAATCGAGCTTTGTGTTTCTGAGTGCTACCATCTGGATTTAATTTCACTTTATATATCCACTTGACCCCCACCACATCTCTGTTCGTAGGCAAATCAACCAAATTCCAAGTGTCATTTTTATTGATCATGTCCATCTCTGTCTGCATGGCTTTCAACCAAACTGCACTGCTCTTAGCATCTTCAAAAGTTTCTGGTTCTCCTACTGCCAAGTTACACGTTTCATACAACTCTGCAACTGATCTTAGTCTTCTAGGTGGAGTCTCATCATCTGAAGATTCCTCATCATCCACTTGTCTAGCAATGGACACTGGACTAGCATCAGCATGATGAGGTGATGAAGGTCCAGCAACAAAACTTGATTCTGGATCAGACTCTTCACTTTCCTCAGCTGATTCAACAACTCCCTCTATTAAAGATTCTATCTGTTGCTCCTCAGAAACTTCATTCCACTTCCAGAAAGCATTTTCATCAAATATAATATCTCTACTCACAAACAGCTTATTGGTCTCCGGTTGAAACACCCTATAAGCTTTAGAGACTGTACTGTAGCCAACAAATATACATTTTATACTCTTGTTTTCAAGCTTTCTTCTCTTTTTAGTTGGTATGTGCATGTAACAAACACAACCAAAGATTCTGAGATGCTCAACTGAAGGTTTTATACCACACCATGCTTCATAAGGTATCATCTTATCCAAGGCTTTAGTAGGACTCAGATTCATTGTATACACGACAGTATGGACAGCCTCAGCCCAGAACTCCTTTGGAAGATGTTTGTCATTCAAAATTGCTCTAGCTCTTTCCATAATAGTACGATTCCTCCTCTTAGCCACCCCATTCTGTTGAGGAGAATAACCAGCAGTAAGTTGTTTCCATATACCCTCTTCTGCACAAAAACTTTCAAAGCTTTTGGATGTGTACTCCCCTCCTCGATCATTTCTTATCCTCTTTATCTGCTTGCCACTTTGCTTTTCTACTAAAGCTTTGAACTGTTTAAATATCTCTAGAGTGCCAGACTTCTCTTTCAGAAAATACACCCATGTATGCCTTGAGTAATCATCAATAAATGTCAGGAAAAATCTGCCATTATTGAAAGATGGAACCTGCATGGGTCCACACAGATCAGTGTGAACTAATTCAAGTACTTCTTTGGCTCTCCAAGTTCCTTGCTTAGGAAAAGACAAGCGATGCTGTTTTCCCATCACACAGCTTTCACACAATGCCACGTCTATTGTCATTTGTGAGATTCCCAACACAAGCTGTTTGTGTATCAACTGCTTTAGACTAACAGAATTCAAATGACACAATCGTTTGTGCCATAATTCAGCTTCCTCACCTTTTTCTGTGCTGGCTTTAAGAGCAACATTATCTGTAGATTGAAATTCCAAAAGAAAATTTCTGCGATGCTTCATCTGAACAACTATCTCTCCACCATCTTTATCCAGAATACGACAACCATCATTTTCAAAGATAATTTTGTATCCCCTCTCCATCATCTGGCCAACACTAAACAGATTACTACTAAGTTGAGGAACAAACAAAACATCACATACATACTTCACTCCCTCACTAGTATTAATCTTCACTTTTCCTTTTCCCTGTGCCTCTACCACATCACCATTGGCCAGAGTGATACTAGTATGAACAAAATGATCAAGTTCCTCAAACAGATCAATATTTCCAGACATGTGATTGCTGCATCCGCTGTCTAAATACCATGCACCAGCACTAGACACTGTTTTGTCATGACTTGCATAAAACAAAGTTTCTGATGGAGGAGAAGAACTTGTTTCAATGAAATTAGCTCGATTATCATTTTTCAGTCTACAATTTTTCTGAACATGGCCAAAACGTTTGCAATGATGACATTGAGGTTTCCATTTAAACCAACAATCAGCAGCAATATGACTTTGTCGTTTACAAATTTCACAAGGAACCCTAGAAGAAGATTCTGGAGACATACCTTTGTCTGGACCTTTCCCGCTAAACATTTTACCTTTATCTTTGAGAGATACTTTTGCTTGAAAAGCAGATTCTAAAGACAGATGCATTCCCATCTCCTCTCCTTAGTCGTCGATGCTCGTGAGCCTCCAATGAGCCAATAAGTTCTTCTGGTTTCAAGACTGACGGATCCTTAGACTCTTCAATCGCAGCAACTACAACATCATACCTTTCTGGAAGACTAATAAGCATTTTCTGAACAACCTGTTGATTAGACACGGTTTCCCCCAAAATCTTCATCTGATTAACCAAATCAATCATTTTATCATAAAAATCTTTCACACATTCAGTCTCCAGCATTCTTAAAATCTCAAACTCACGCCTCAAATTCTGTAACTTTACGATGATAGTCTTACCATCCCCTTCAAACTCGCCGGCTATGATATCCCATGCCTCTTTAGCACTTTCAGCTTGAATGATGCGAGGAAAGATAGTATGACCAACACCATTTTGAATGCGAGACAAAGCTTTTGCATTAGTTACACGCTTGGCCTCCAAAGCTTTCAACTTTGCTGCATCGAGCACACTATCATCTTCAGGCTCTTCGAAACCATTAACCACCACATTCCAGAGGCCTTCAGACATCAAGAAAGTCCTCATCTTGACTTTCCAAGAAGGGTAATGTTCCCCTGTAAACTGAGGAATGAAATTTGAGAGTTTGTCTCCACCGGAAGAAGTCATTTCTCTTCACTCGATCACAGACCAGAATCAACCTGGCTCCGATACCACTGATACAGATTTCTAATATCCAGATTTGTTCATTGATATGAAGCAGAGAACATCACACTTCACCATGAAAACACTGTTAATGATATTTTGCTACATACACGAGCCATATAGGCACACCAAACAAGAAAAACAAGAAAATGACTAAACTGCCCTTAAGACATAAAAACATAATTAACACAACACTAATACACGTAAACACATGCACGACACATCACCACCTTGAGCAATTCACTGATCTCCAACAAGGATTTTTACTTATGGCTTTGGGATCAGCGGTGCTTCAACTTGGTGAAGGTGATGGAGAAGAAACATGTCGAGTTAGTAGTGTGCATAGACTTATGGTTTTAGGATTTTTACTTATGGCTTTGGGATCTTTTTGATTGTGCCCGGGAGATGTGAACTACAAATAGCCCCACCTTTTAGGTTTCTATTCATTAATCAGCAATCTCATGAGTATTAAGCGTTATTAGCAACCCACAGTTTTTTAAAGTTCATCCTATTAAACACTCAAAATGCTTCATCTTTGAACACCCTTTGTGTTCCTATCATTTTTACCCAACTCTCCTCCTCCTTTCTCTCCTCTTCCCTCTTCTATCTTCTCTCTCTAAAATCATAGATCTTTTCCCTACTTGATGATATAATTAGTTTGGGTCACAATCCACTCACCCCATACATATGGCCCAACCAACACCTAAGACTGGGCTGGCTGTGCGGAACATGTGGTGTGAAAACCACATGCCCGGTGATAAGATGTGCAGGACTTGCTCTAATATACAAGAGCCACAGGCTTTACACAGCCGATGTGGGACGCAGAACACCTGACTTGGGCACTGTTCTGACACCCCCGCACGTGTGTGGATCGTGAGCCAGATTTGGGCACCTCACGCCACGCACACGTGGAGTTTTAACATTGGACTGGGCTAACACCATGTGGTTTGGGCCACAATCCATTCACCCCGCACATATGGTCCAACCAACACCCAAGACTGCGCTGGCTGTGCGAAACATGTGGTGTGAAAACCACATGCCCAGTGATAAGATGTGCAGGGCTTGCTCTAATATACAAGAGCCACAGGCTTTACACAGCCGATGTGAGACGCAGAACATCCGACTTGGGCACTGTTCTGACACTTGACAACAAACATTGTTAGAGACAATACTTTCCCTTGATAATTAAGCTCTCATCCAGTTGTAGATGAAAGTCGAAAGAATATCTTCCAACTCAAATTTCTAGCCTTGAAGTTGGATACCCTGCCGTCGAATCCGCTTAGCCTTGACGTTGGGTGCCGTATTTCCTTTTTCTTTTTTATTTTTCTATAATAATAACTGGAAAAATTTCACCTTTTGCGCATGTGTACAACTCGCATCTTGTATATTATAGACATACTTTCTTTCTTGTTTTGAAAGAGGAGAAGGCCCAGAAGGGTTAAGGTTGAAATTCGAAGTTAGAGATTATATATGATTTAATTTGACAATTGAGTTATTTGAGATTCTTATACATACATATATTATATATATATATATATATGTATATAGACACACACGTATGCTATGCACATGAACCAGTAACATTAAAACTGAGTTATTATACCAAGAGTCGATTATCGATTACAGGATTTGTAAATCTCGAGAATAAAAATTAAAATTAAGCTAGGCAAGTCCCAAGATACATGGTGGAGTTTTACAAGCGAGTGTTATTAATAGGTATGTAGCTGTATTAAACAAAGTAATTGTTTTGGCCATAATTGTATAAGCCTAATGGGTTAAGTTTGGACCAAAAGATGGGCAAGACAGGATCATGTATCACTAGAAATGAACTTACATGATTGCAGTTCATGCAGTTCGGGTGAAAGAGAAAGAAATGAGCCATTAATTTAAACATTATGTTCTCGGTTTTAATTGTCAACAAGTAAATATATATATATATATATATATATTGCATTGCGCTGGGCAGTGTAATATATATTGCACTGCTATGGTGTGTGTGTATATATATATATGTAATATGTTTGTTAAATTTTATGGCCGGGCTTCGGGCCAAACCAAATAGTCGTGCTGCCAAAGCTCGATGTCATTTCAGGCTTTAGCCCTCGAGCCAGACCTTGGCTCGTGGGCCATTTGGTGATCCCTAGCCTCACCCACCGAGAAGGACACCTCAGTAGGGTTCCCTTAGAGGCTGTCATACCTGCTTGTGCTACCGGGAAAGATTTCAATAGGACATGGTTTCATACCATAATAATTAGGAGACTAACTTTGAAATATTCTGATTCCTACCGAGAGAAGAGTTGAGGCTCGAACTCCAGTTCTTCAAAAATCAATGGCGTGGATGTGAATAAGATAGAGTCCTAATGCTATTCATGTTCGGACTCTCCTACTCCTATATAAGACCCTCAAAGTTAGGTTTGCATCTATCTAATCATAATCTATACTTTTGCTTACAGAGATCTCTGGTCTACCAAGCTCTCCTTGCTTTACAACCTCTGATGCGACCTTTAGCTCACGTTTATCAGTGACGTTCTTGAGATTTTGGGGGCCCTGGACGAACTCCACGGAAGGAGCCCCTCTCAAAATTTTATATTATATCTTAAAAAAATACTATGATATATAATAACAAGGAAGCAAATCAACTAAATTAATCAAATAATCAACAAGTAACAAGGGAGCAAATCAACTAATCAACAAGACAACGAGCCACAAGGCAGCAAATCAAGTGAGGAATGACTATCGAGGAACGAAAACACCTGAGCCGCCCAGCAAGGCAGGCAGCACCACAGGTCCGCAGGCCGCTGCAAGGAGGCAGGAGAAGCCAGCAACCACGAGTCCACGACCAGCTCCCACCGGCCACCACCAGCGGTCCAGCGCCTAGGCGACCCAGCAAGGAAGCAACCAAAACCAGTTCATCAGCCCCTAAAAGTAGCAGGGTCAACCCTGCTTCCTCATTGAGCTGCACATCCTTAGATCACACCTTGTCCGCAACTCCTTTCGATTCGGATGCATATTAAATCGAGATCATGTGCAAGTTTAATCCCTTCACGAATTGCATATAACTCTGCACTCACAACAGATTGGAGGCAGCCACTGGGATGGCCGAAGCTGCAACTAATATCTCCCACCACTATCCCTCACAACGCATTTACCCAACAACAGACATGGCATAGAATGCCGAATTTGCATATTAAAAAAAATCAGTAACATTAAATGAAAAATATGTTAATTAACTGTCAATATGTTTAAAGACAAACCTAATAAATTCGAGGTATAAATATAGGTAATATTTGATGATATTATTCACTAATTATCATAATTATGATTCCATATTCCCTTGAAAAGTTAAGAATGAACGTGATAGTATTCTAATAAATTTAACCTAAAGGAAAAGCTCCATAGGATTAGTGCATGCACAGAGACAAATTAACAAAAGACTCATAGAAAATACATTAATTCAAAAGAAAAGAAGGGAAAAGGGAAAGAAAACACAGTAAAAGTTACATGGAACTGAGAGAAATAAAAGGAAACAGAACACAACAAGAAAAGTTACATTTTGAAGGTTTGACTTCAATGGACAATTGATTTCTAGAAGAATATTTGGATAAATTGAGGCTAATGAAAGGATTTCCTCATCATTCCCCAGCACAGACATGATTTCTTCTTCCATTGTCACCCATGCTTCTATTCCATTACTCATTCTAGCATCCATGAAATGAATCACAGATCCACTCAACTGTAGACCAAGACATGGAAACCAGATCGGCTTCCCCCAACCAAAATCAACACTGTAAATGCCTGAGTTACACCAGCTATTAAACTTCCCATACTTGTTTTTGGGAATGGTGGCACGGCTCTCGATCACAAGTTCACCGAAGTAGACATCAAAAGATTCAAAACTGACTTGTGGGCACCACGTTTCACCTTCAATGCAGATAGGACACATCGGAAGAGAAGTACTGCAAGCACAACGTAACCTCTACTCGTGTTGCATTATGAACTCCAGAGCTTGTTGCTTTGGATTTAAGATGGCTTACACATGATCTTTCAAACAATAACTTCCTGAAAACAAAGTTGCCATCTCTACCAAATGCACTTGCTAGTTGCTATAGTTGTGCCCATCGGATCTTGTGTTTTGAGGAAACAAATATGAGCAGCTGAAGTCGGGAGGTTTCGCTACTTGATCTCCACGAGCCATTGTAGCCCAAGTTTTGAGAAATATCGCCATAGAAGTTGCATCAAATAACTGAGGTGTATGAGTTATGCCTAAAGAAAAACCACCAACAGGCAAACCTAGTTTCTTGCATCATAAAAACATAACCACCTGGAGTTATCTGATCACCAAAAATGATCTCCCTTGGCAAGAATTTAGGGATTTTTGACTGAATTTTGGCCATATCTAGTTGCTTTAGAAAATCTTGCAATTCACAGTTACTCAATTCTTGTGGAAAAATTTTGAACGACAGTTATGTTATTTAGAAACAGAGTAAGTATGTGATATGACGAGTTGTCATAGTCTAGGGATGATTAGTATTTTCCATTCCGAAATAGCAATTGCTCTGAGATTTCAGTCCCATGGACTAGACGCGCTTGTTCTTGGTCTCATCCTCAAACGCGAATTGAAACTCGGTAATTTCCCGAACATTCCACGCGGCGCGCCATTCACTCTCTCCAGTTTTCACAGCGAATAGGTAGTTTACACGTATCGACAGGCCTGGATTCTGAATTGGCGGGACGCGCAGTGGAGGAGCGTGAAGGAGAAGGAAGGAAGAAGAGGAGGAGCGTATCACAAGAAGAGAAGAAAATGGAAGATGCCGGAGAGAAGAAAGAGTGCATAAGAAGCAGGTACTGCCACGTGGGACACTACCTGGCAAGTAGAGCCCCGCATCAAAAAAACCAAAACAGCCAAACGCTTTTCTTTTCGTCTATGGCGGTCCTGCTTCTCCATTCATCGCGTCATCTTTTTTTTTCTTTTCTTTTCCTACTGACGTTCTACTGTTCTAGAATCTAGGTCGACCCCTCTCAGACCGAAATTGGGAATATAGAGAACAACTATAATAAACGAAGATTCCCGATTTTGGGTCTCTTGTTTTCTTTCGTAGCGTTATTAAAGGTATTCTCTCTTTTTTTTTTGTTCCTATTGGATTCAATGCGGATTATGGTTTGAATTCTAACATTATAGATTGAGGATTGGAGTTTCTCGGTATTGGTGTGGAATTTTGTGGCAATGATTCTTATTGTAGGGGATTTTGAACAGTTCTCGGTGAGTAATCAACTTGCTATTTGTTCCGCAAATGTTAATGAAGGAGTGGATTGTATTGGGGCTTGGTGTTATTTTCCAAAGCTTTCGAGGCATATGGTGTGATTGATTGTCCCATGTGTAATCAAGGAATTGCGTGCTTGAGCTAGTCTTGTAGTGTTACCTCAATCCATAATCCGCAAGGCCTTCAGAGTTCAGACTGTGTACATGATGGATACACCTTCAACGTCCCCCACTTTTGGTTCTAGGTCTGCTGCTGGTTCGACACCGGGTTCAAATGATGATAATCCGCGTGTAAAGTTCTTATGTAGCTTTTTAGGTGGTATAATGCCTCGTCTCCAAGATGGGAAACTGCGTTATGTTGGTGGAGAGACTAGGATTGTTAGTGTCCCTAGGGATATTAGTTATCAGCAGTTGACGAGTAGAATGAGGGAACTTTATGATGGGGCAGCTGTTTTGAAGTATCAACAATCCGATGAAGATCTTGATGCTCTAGTGTCGGTTGTGAATGATGATGATGTTACTAATATGATGGAGGAATACGAGAAGTTGGGTTCCGGTGATGGATTTACTAGACTCAGGATTTTCCTGTTTTCACATTCTGACCTAGATGGCTCATCGCATTATGTTGATGGGGATGATCAGGAAAGTGAGAGACGGTATGTGGATGCACTGAATAATTTGAATAATGAGACTGGGTTTAGGAGGCAGCAGCAAACTGAATCCCCTGTTCCTAGCCCGGTAGACAATATCGGTGTGGCCAAGCAGTTCTTTAATCCAATCAGTCTCGAGGGTAGCCTTCACAGTCAGAGGAGTTTAGAGATGCTATTGCCACCACCACATTATAATATGCACCTTACAATTCCTCACATGGGATCCGGGCAGCACCAGCAACCTGTAAGGTATAATGAAATGGAAGATCCATGGAGTCCTGCTTATCATTGGCCTAGGAATCACCATGATCCAAGGCCATTATCCGAGTTTCCAACTTCTCCATCCTTGGCCCGTTACCGTATGCCATTTGGGGAATTACCTGATAAATGCGTGGACAGAATGCCTGAGGAATATGCTAGGCAGCAAATCAATCATCATGCTACTTATGAGCACCAGCCCCAATTTTCTGATAATGTAGCACGGGTGCTGACTGGAGCAATGTCTAATGATAACGGTGGTTTTCCAGGAAATTTACTTCATGGTGCCAATATTTATGAAGGTAATAGTTTCTGTAAGCACTGCTGTGCGACTTTCCCAAGAAATCCACTGCATCTAGAGCAGCCCAACATTGCGAATGGACATCCTCAGGTTGGCACCACTTGTGTTGAGTGCCGTACCAATAGGGAAACTTTCATGTTGAATGCGGAGCCAAAGTTACCACCTGGAATTTTCCCTAATGATAAAAATGATCCTCAATATAATGATATACATGGTCATGAAAGAGGATGGATTATGCAGCGTCAATTGAATTCTCGAGTTGAGGAAGCAAGAACACATATCTCTGGAGCTGGAAGATTAAATGATCACTACATTATGGATGGTCCTTCTATGAATTTTTCTATTGGCCATAGTAATTTAGGGAATGGTCATCATGTCTTATCTAATTATGTTTATCATCGAGCTGGACCTCAAATAGGAAACGAAGGATTTCATGATCATGCTGTGCATGCTGTGCCACACTTGCATATCCATCCCCCTGAAGAACGTGGGGTCCAACTTCGAAATTTCCCTTATGCTTATGGAACAGATACTGTTTACCCAGTCTCACATGGACAGATACAAATGCGAACTTCAAGGAGAAATGTTCAGAACCCAATGCATGATGTTCCCTCCTATGAAGTCTCTAGTGCAACCCCAACAGTGAATGGTTCTGTTAGTCCAGTTGTTTTTAGGGGTTCAGCGGAGGGTAATCCAGGATTCGTTTCTGGGGTAGATAATCAACATCTTTGGGTTGATTCCTCTCAGAAAATAATGGGTTTTGATTGGACGGCTGGCCCAGAATATTCTTATGGAGCATCTCATAGATTAAGCCAGAAATTTCATCAACTGGAAAACCATAGCTCACTTCCTTCCAACCCTATCCGTTCCACCCCTGAGACACTAAGCTTTCCAAACCCTAGAGATCTAGTGCAGCTACATGACTCATCTTCCACTTCAGTTCATGATAAATTGGTCTCTCTAACTGCTTCTGGTTATAGCCCAAGACAGATGAATATTATCAGTTTTACTGAAAAAGAGAGAGAAACTAACAATACTGAAAAGGTTGAAAACGTGGTTGTGCCTAGTGGATGTTGTCCAACTATTGCTGATAACAAATGCAAGGATGAATCAAGAAATTTAACTTTTGTAGGACCTGAAGGTGATGTTACAAAATTTGGTGAAAAAGACCTGTCTGCTGCTCCAGAAGATTCAAAGCTTTCAGTTGACCGCTTAAGTTTGTTACCTGAGATACTTGCTTCTGTAAAGAAAGCAGCATTGGAAGAGGCTGAGGAGGTGAAAGCAAAAGTTAAGGAAAATGCTGATTCCATAAAGCATGTTCCCATGACCAAAGAGGCAGATGTATTTGAACCTGTAACAGTTTTAAGATTTTTTTTTTAATTTTCTTTGTGTTTGAGTAATTTATATTAACTTTGTTTCCTTAATGCCTTGTTTGTTTTATAGAATGCTGATGCTGAGGCAGAGTTGGATTTGGATGGTGACAACCCAAAGACCTACAAAATTGAGCCAACAAAGGCTGAGGAAGAAGCTATTGCCAGAGGCCTACAGGTTCAAGTTTCCTGTCTTATTCACATAAATTATATGCTTATCTTTCATCTATATAACTGCCTTGGCACTTTTATGTATCATCTTAGGTTTTCGTCTCTGTGGTTCTTTTATGTTTTTCCTTTTCATTACTATGTCTTTCTGTTTTTACAGACAATAGGAAATGATGATCTGGAGGAGATCCGAGAACTAGGTTCTGGAACATATGGAGCTGTTTACCACGGGAAGTGGAAGGGTTCTGATGTGGCAATAAAGAGAATAAAAGCCAGCTGCTTTGCTGGAAGACCTTCAGAAAGAGAACGGCTGGTACTGTCTACTTTTCCAACTTTTTACCAACCGTATCATAGATTCTTGACCTTGTGGTGGAGAAAAATCTATATAGTTTCAGGTCATACAAACGCTTACAATGTTTTTGTATGTGTTTTTCTTTACTTATATGTCAAACAGTGACAACTGAGCCAACGATAATTTTTGTATCTCAGCCCCCTTAGCATTGTAAGCTCTTAGAAGTAAACAAACATGACTGCCTGTTTATATTTTTTAAATTTTGGTTGTGTGGCTTCTTATATTTTTGCATATAAGTTAAGGTTGAAACGAGTTTGGATTTGATGATAGTATTTAGTCTTGGTACATTTTCACATTAATAGTTTGGAGTATGATGATAGTATGTAGTCTTAGTTGATAAATTTTCACATTAATTATTCAAACTAAATCGAGATGATGATGGTTTCAAGTTACAGCAATGGAACTGTACTTTTTTCCCGTCATGTCTGAACAGCCGATGAAGTTATTTGGGAATATTCTCTCCTCTCTTTTTGTGCTTGTAATGTTTTGTGTAGACATGTTTACTCTTGGAATATTATTTGATATTTAATTTATTTTTCATTACAAAACCGGATTTTTTATGTTTAGATGTTATTTGGTCTGATGAATTTGAAGGGGTGAGTCACTATTTTGCCAATGTCTGTTGTATCAAATTTTAGTTATGGTGTGAAGCTCTTTTATGGAGTAATATATTCTTTTCTATAAAATGGAGAATCATCTGAACACAAGCGTAGTTATAATGTTATATACTTATATGTCTAATTGTGCAAGTAAGTTAATTTGATTGACCAAGGAAGCTACTATATAATGCCACAGGTGAAAAGGTGTTTAGAGAAAAAGTTTAACGAGGTTATTTGGCTGTTTTTGGGTGTTATATAAATCTGATTAGAGTCTCCATTGGTGCATGGAATAATTGGAATGATATTCAAGTCAATGATAAAAAATAACTAGATCAGTGGGTTGAAATCAAGAGTGTAGGTGTTCCATTAATAAATGCCATATGCCATTTAAACCTGATTTAAATCTAAGATATTATAATTTAATGGTTACAATATCGAATCATATATGTTGTCTGAAGGCTGCCATGATTTGTGCTAGTGGGATGGCTTTGGTCAAGTACCTCATGGTAATTGCGTAACATTATCTGCAAGAAGCTGTTTTTGATATTATACCTTCTGTAACTGTAATAGCTGTAACTTTTTCATTGTAGATAGCGGATTTCTGGAAGGAGGCTTTAATATTGAGTTCATTACATCACCCAAATGTTGTTTCTTTCTATGGTATTGTTCGGGATGGCCCAGATGGGTCTCTAGCAACTGTGACGGAATTTATGGTCAATGGATCTATGAAACAGTTCCTGCAGAAAAAGGACAGGTAATTAAGTTCATGGCGTCCAATAATTGATTGCTTCTTGGACCTTTCTAGATGATTGTTTTATGTGTTTGCCTTTCTGATCAAAAACATGCGAAGCATTCTTTGAGTAGCTGGTTAATGAGGAATAAAAAAAAGGAAGAAAGAAAATAAAGCAATTTTAAAAGCACTGCTTCACAACTTAATTTCACTGTACAGAACTATTGATCGCCGCAAGAGACTCATCATAGCTATGGATGCTGCATTTGGGATGGAGTATCTTCACGGAAAGAATATAGTACATTTTGATTTGAAATGTGAGAACCTGTTGGTGAATATGAGAGATCCACAGCGCCCTGTCTGCAAGGTATGCTTAGCTGGAAATGTGGATGGGGATCATATCTGACCTTGCATTTATATTTTCTCTCCTTATCGCATGTCACATAAGTTTTTGGTCATGAATTTCTTGAGTGCATTTTGATCCACGGTTTGTTTGTCAAGTTACTGTACTTGTTACGAGAGCATTTGGTGGCATTGCTTGATTCAATCATTCAAAAGCAACCTAGCAATTTGTTCTTGTTACGTTTTCATAAAAAAAAATGATTAAGAAAAAGAATTTATTAAAGAGACGGACGCCAAGTGGGGTGCCAACCCTTTACAGAACCAAGGGACTCCGCATGAGATTAAAGTCTAGTACAATGAACTGTTTTCATTCAGGGCAGGAGTACAATGAAACCTGGACTTGAAACATGATTATTAGAATAGTTCACAGTTATAAGTTTCCTTTTTGAAGATAAATTAATTTATTGAACAAAAAGCACCTACCTAATTACAGAATACAGACACAGGATTGAGGAATTTATTACGTCTAGTTACGAACTGTGCCTTATGGGAAAAAGAAAATACAAACTTGATTTAATTCAAGTTGTCAAGTATGCTAAAAGAGAAAATTATAAAAATCTATTCTTTATATCCATATGAAGCATTTTTCTACACAAAATCCTTTCTCATCGTCACCCTCTAAATTATCAGACCATTGACCAATGCATTAAGTCTCAATGCCTTTCCATTCCATTTATACTGGATTGGATGCTGAAGAATTTAACTGCATCTCCTCTAACACACTATCTAAATATCCCCATATATATACAATAATTAGAAGCTGAAACATTTAAAGCTTATACGTTGCAATACGTGGCGGTAGCCAATAAGAAATTTTTTATTAAAAAATAAAAATCTGTGTGATTTGTATGGTAATTGTAAATGAACTCGTTAAGCATATATATGGTAATACTAACTTGATTATGATGCTATTCCTAGAACATATGTAAATGTATATTGAAAAAATTAATTTTATATATAGTACTTGTATTTGTTAAAACTTAAAACTTGTAATTTTGTTAGCACTTCTGTGAATTACGCGGGTTTCCAACTAGTGATGTTAAAGCCAAATCCCACTATTCTCACCGATTTGTGATGAAGGATAATAGGATATACGAAATCTCATTTTTTGAGTAATACTTTTTCCTTTTTCGTTGGAGATTTTCTATTGTTAAAGTTCTTTAAGTCTTTGCAAGCGAAGAGGGCTAATTCTGTAAGCACTATTGCTTTCATATTAGCTTTCAAAGGAAATTCTTTTCTGCCTGCCACCCACGACCCACAATAATTTGTCTAAAGGAACCCTATTATAATTTACGACTTCAGAAATCCCTACATAGAAATAGGGTCCAAGTTTAATGTCAAATAAATTGGTGAAATTATGCAAATAACTGCTCCTTGCCACTTGAAAAGAATCAGAAATTACATCTTTTAGAAGACCTGTACCACATGAACGATCTTGCTATAAGTTCTAGCGTTTTCTCATTTCCAATCATAAAGAAGTCAATAGAGGAACTTATCCCTCGATTCTTGCCTTGCCTTTTCCAAATGTGCTGACAACAACATTCTCTTTTCCACACAGGTAGGGCCCCACAATCTTTTCTATTGAAGTTTCATACTCAAAAGAAGATGTAGATGGAGAATGGGAAGGGAGTCAATGCCACAACCATATTCTTTGCAAATACTTTGACACAAACATTATGGCCAGTAGGAATATTTCATTTGACTGCATAAGTTGCCATTACGTTGAGTTAAACATTATGGCCAGTGGGTTTATTTCATTATCATTTTGTTTAATCTCAAGATCTGTAATGACTCAAAACAAGGAGAAACTCATCATTCTTCTCTTTCAATTTGCATCTCAGTATGCTTGTAGTGTAATTGAAGAGTAGGAGAATAAGCCTGGTTGCTTTGCATATGACTGCGAGAAAGAGTTTGGACAGGTTCTTTTTCAAAAGGCTTTACACAGGGTTAAGTATACTAGGCGATTGAAAGGGGAAGGTGGGGAGTGGCTGCAAATTTGCTGAGTGAGACGGACTTGTAGTCTGTGACTGAAGTTGAATTTGATGCTTTTAAATGAAGTAAAGTAGTAAACATTTCTCAATTTTATTCTGTTTTCTGTTGTGTAAGGGAGTAATTTTTTTTTAGTTAAACGACATGCACCCATTTGTTTCCACTTGACAAAGGTGCTTGGCCATATATTTGTTCTTTTTTTTTTGTTTGAATGTGAGTATTTTGTCTTTCCTTTGTCCCTCTATAACTTTTTTTTCCTTTCCTCAAAATCAACAACAGAAGCAGATGACCTTTTTTCAGTGCTTCTAATAAGAAGCTAATGGTAGAATAATTGTTCATACCTCAGTTGTCTCATTGTGGCTTCTTAAGAATTTTGGCTTATGATCCGTCGTGCTAATGTTCTTTTTCCTAATGATTTCTGCGACATTCGAAGTTAAACCTTATGACTTATGACGACTGACGATAACATCTTCTTGAAGGGCATGATTTGCCAACTCACCTAATTTTGCACATTTTCTTAGATTGGTGATTTGGGCTTATCGAAGGTGAAACAACACACGTTAGTATCAGGGGGTGTTCGTGGAACTTTACCTTGGATGGCACCTGAATTACTGAGTGGAAAAAGTCATATGGTTTCAGAGAAGGTAACATGCTCTTATTAGTTATTCCAAATGTTCAACCTAAGTTTTTCTCTCTCATATTTCCTATAGGATACCATCTTATATTGTTTCCACTGCTGTAGATTGATGTTTACTCATTTGGGATTGTTATGTGGGAATTGCTCACTGGAGAAGAGCCATATTCTGATATGCATTGTGCTTCCATAATTGGTAAGAAACTATACATTTCGCAGATTGTCTATTGTGTTGATTTGGGGTGTGAAATGCCTTTTCCATTTTTATATGAGTGGAGGCATTCCTTTATACTTAGTCATGAGTCTAGAAGGGGAAAAACCTAAATAAATGCGGATATTATTCTTGTTACCCAGGTTTATAGACTTGTTGCATTTATTGTGCATATGAAGGGCTCTTTTATGTCATTTACTATGTTTTTTACTGGGTATGTCTGTAAAGACGTCGTGGTTAGCGAACTAATTGGTTTTACAAGGAAAAACTTGCTGATATTCGTTCCTATTAATCTCAATTTGTCACCCTATAATTTGCTTGCAATTTATGGAGGTAGCTGTGAACTTGCTACGGGAACAGCCAAACTGACATTTTTTGCACAAGCAAGTCCTGGAGCATTCATGTTCATTGAAAAGCTCGAGCTCATTTAGAGACAAGAAAATGGGTATCTGTGACAGTTTACTTTCTTTGGAAATATTGCTGTTATTCACTGTTGGTTTGTCCGCTGACAGGATTAGAAAGCTAGAACTGTCTGTGCCTCTTCCTTTTCTGTTCTTTAGTAGTCTATTTTGGTACATTTTGAGTAAGTGGATATTAAATGCATTTGTTTAAACTGATGTCTTCCAGCTGATTCATTTTTTAGTCATTCACTGTTTCTTTTATGTTTAGTGTGATTTTTTGAGGATAGTTACCATGTTAATTAAGTTTAATTGTGCTCATTGCATACTTGAAGGACTCCAATGATGAAGTGCTCAGTTGTTAGTGTTTGTATCTTACTATTTAGCAAAGTGACCACTTAATATAGCACATCTTAGTGGAAGGGTGCCAAAGAAATTTTGTTTGAAATGGATGCAGGGTTTTAACATTTTAATTGCTTATAGGGTCTAGGGGGCAGTATACCAGAATTTCTGGTCTTCTTCTCAGAGTCCTACATTTTAAGTTTCCAATGTCGTGGAAACTTGATTTGGGCGCTTCTATGGTCCGATAATTTTTACTGAATTTAACCTCTAAGATCAGGTGCTCTAGGATGATTTTTTCTGAATCTGTTTTTAAGAGTTGGTAATGTTGCACTACTGGATACACTGCATGCAACTAATACTTATGAGTTTGCAATATATCTCAAAATTATTTTTGTTTTATGTAAACGGTGATTATGCACTTATGCTTTGATGTGGTTGATTTTACCTTTTGGCTCAAAAGAACTGAATGATTTAACTGAAAAGTAAACCTTTTTCCCTTGCATATATTATAGTACTGCTTCTCCCTCAACTATAACATGACAATATCCGTAGCTCATTATGACGTTTATTTCTTCACATGTTTTTATCCTTTCTTATATGCAGGAGGAATTGTGAATAACACATTACGTCCTCAAATTCCAGCATGGTGTGATCCAGAATGGAAGTCGTTGATGGAAAGTAGTTGGGCCTCTGATCCAGATGAGAGGCCATCTTTTTCAGAAATTTCTCAGAAACTGAGAAACATGGCTGCTGCAATCAATGTGAAATGATTTTAGTTCACAGCTGCAGTTGTTTCAGCCTTGCTGGCATATTCGTTGGTAAATTTAAGAAAAAATAATAAGAGGAAGCATTACCAGTATTGAAGGATAAGTCTAATATTGATACTATGCCTTGGGTTATCTTCTCAAGCCGTGAGATGCCATTGTTCTTTATTGAATGTAGCTCAATGCATTCTACTGAAATATACCTTGAAGCTACAGAATATACCGAGGGCTACGGATGAGAAATAAAAAATGTGAGTTCTCTTATTTTGTTACTCTTGCCCTTTTTGCTCCATTTGCTCTTTTTAATTGATACGAAGTGATTTTAACTGGTTGCAGGAACTTGCTGTTTTTTTATGTTGACGAAACTCTGTCATGGCCGATTATTATCAGAGGCCAGTCGGTCTTTTTGGGGGGGTGGGTTGGGGGGATCTGTATATAGGATTTTGTTATTTTGTTGATTCATTTCTCTTATCTCTATACCATCTCTCGTCCTTATACCAGAAACTTGATATGCTCATCAAGATATGATAGTTATACAACGACCTTGCATTATCTCCTTGGCTGCATTGAGATATATGACATAAGAGGCATTGAATCATACAGGAATGATTTTAAAAATTCCTGAATGCCTTGCAGATGTAAAACCTGTGTTTATTTGTGAATCAAAACGCGATTTAGTAACCGTTTATTGAATAATCAATCTTATAAACATTGTACGTATTGCAAGATTTTATGAAGCAGAAAAATGGTCCGGATGTGAACTTAACATTTTCATTTTTATGGTCACTTTAAATTGTGCTGACATTTATTCGAACTATCGTAGAAGATATTGGGATGAAGCTCCTATGTATCAATTGATGAATTATATGCTATGATTATGTCCTATTTTTTTTTGAGCTCCATACATATCAGTAGGTCGGACTAGCTGTTTGAAAATAACTACCACAGTTGCTTTTCGATGATTTGCAAATTTGCAAAGGAGAAGAGTGAGAGGCTATGGTAGAGGGTATTTTGTTTGATAATTTATGAAAGAACAAACAATTAAATGTCTGTTATTTACTTGAAATTATGGATTTGGTTGGGCAGAAATTGCATCAATGGCTTGGGGATTAGTCATGACCAAAAATAGTCTCTCTTGAGAGAGAGAGAGACAAATGACATTGTTTGAAGTTTTACCAAGTACTCCAAAATCCTTCTAAACACACATGGCTACAAATCCCATATAACATTAATACAAATTTGTGGTTTAATTTATAAGTTCCAAAGACTTCAAGAAGTACAAGTCCTGCTGACTACTTCAACCAAAGTTTCAAAATTCTTAACAGAGCTACCACCTGATTTTACTGCATTGAAAGCAAGTTCTTTTTGGACCTCAAGCTTCTCTCTCATTTTCTTGCCTTTTTCACTACACAAAATAAGTTCCAAAGCTTTAGTTGTCTCATCTTTTGTGAGCTTCCGGCCCTCAACTCCCAAACCAGTCTCCCAAACAGCATCGACAATCCTCATATTCAGTGGCTGATCCCCGAAAAATGGCCTACAAATCAAAGGCACACCACCAATAACACTCTCCAATATTGAGTTCCATCCACAATGTGTCAAAAACACTCCAACAGATTCATGCCCCAAAACTTGTAACTGGGGTGCCCATGGAACAACCTTGCCTTTCTGGCCAATCCTTTCGATGAATCCTTTCGGTAACTTCTCGTCCGGATTTCCCCTGAATGACCAAAGAAATGGATACCCAGTTGTCTCAAGTGTTTCTGCTAGTGTTGCTAGCTCCTGTGGTGGTGGTTGTATTACACTCCCAAAACTAATGTAAACAACAGATGCTGGACTTTGCTTATCTAGCCAGTCCAGGCAATTGTGAGGATCGTTAGGTGGTGGTTGTTGAGATGTTAAAGCAAGAGGGCCAATATTGAGAAAATTGTTCAGTTTTGATTTAAGTTTATCGACAGGTACTGGGTCTAATTCTTCAAAGGAGTTGGTGGCAACTGCTGATGCTTTTGCCAACATTACTGCCATCTTGTGTAACATTACTGAGAATGGTGATTCTAAGTCTTTGAGTATTGAATCTGGCATGTCTACTGCTCGTATTCCTGACATTCCAGGAAGGAGATCTGTACTACTTTTGTCTGCAATTAGAGAACACAGAATTATGAATTAATTGATAATCAAGTGAAAAAAAATCAATCTATTGTTGAAAAAAAATAAAACAACTCACCATTGATTAGCTTTTGGCGGATGATATCTGATTCAACATGGAGGAGAAGAGCAAGAGGGCCCGCAGTCCACAAAGGAACCCAAGGAACGTGCAGTTCCATGGCCATCTCCCCCGTAAACCACAAGAACGCATCGCTCATGAAGCAAGTAAACTGCCTCCCCGTCTCCGCCACCGCCACTTCCATAGCCTTCCTAAAATTTCCTGGAACTATCTTCAAAAATTGCTGCACCGGCTCATTCGGTTTATCATGAGAAAACACCCAATTTTCGGGCAACCCGTCCTCGACATCGTAGGGCTTTATTACATCGTTGTACTCGTCATCTGTACCAAAAACGGATTTGTTCGATTGTGCTGTGCTGAAGAATGAAAACTTGGCGTCGGGGATAGCCTTTGATAGCCTCTGAATTAGGCTAAGGAGAGGTGCAGCATGTGTCGCAAATGGAAAAGCAAGAACAGCAATGTGTCTTTTGACTACAAATTCGGCTTCTTCCACCATCTTTGCTCGATATTTAGCAACCAGGTTTCACATAAACATAAAAGAACTCATCTTGTTTCTCTTTTGATTACCTTCCTCGCGTATGCATGAGACGAATCCATTCATTATGTAAGCGTGAATGGGATATTTGGGTGTGGCAGTAATTTATAGAGGGTAGTTGATCGCATCATTGTTTTTGTTGGTGGTGGTGCCGCCGAAGGCGTGACAATGGAGAAGACAGCATGAATTAGCGGAATGAGAGGTAAAGTTGAGCCATTCATTCACGGGTAAGTCTAGGAACCATGTAGTTAATCAACTAACTTCCTCTTGTTTGCTGACTTAATGATAAGTACCGTTAATTAAAAGAAAAATGAAAAAGGTTTATTTGTGGTTGTCTTCCTAAACAAGTGCTGCTGCTGCTAAAACTAACTTTTTTGAGACTGGTTTCAAATGATCGATCATATAAGAGATTTCTGTTTGATAGTCTTGCTTGAATATAAATCTATGAAGTGGACAAAAGAAAATCCAGAATGAAAAGGTGCATATTGAGGCACCGGCCGTGCTTTCAATGTACATGTTGAAGATGGTATAGAGTTACAAGGTAGGTGAAAGATAAAAGAAGGAAGCAACACCTCATAAACAATATTGCATCTGAACCAAACATCAATCTTTGAACTACTACGACATTAATCCAGCAATTGGAAATCATTTTTACGATTCACTTTGTTCCTGCACTTGCATGCAGGCTCAAGTTAAAATGCGCTTTAGCATTCCTTCAGATTCCACCGGGAACCACAGGCGAGGAAGATTGAGATAAAGCAAGGCTAAGGTAATGATCAAGCGGACAAATAGCCTCTATCCTTGAGATTTTTGTTGCATTTATTTTCTGGGCTGCGTAGTTTAAACAAAAAAAAACAGTTAGATATTGTGGCAGTGACAATATTTATTGACCTTTCAAACAATATTTTATATTACCGGACACTTTGTTGGATACTTTTTTCCTCTATGCTTACTTCACTGGACTCCTGAATATGCAGTGACACTTCTCCTTTATCTTTCAGCAAAAAGTGTAGGCTTAAGCAGAACTGATGATCAACGTCAAGTAAGTAATATACATACCAGTAGTTTGCATGTATAATCTGTCAAATGGAAGGCGTGCCATACCTCTTTGTACAATCTTAGCTCCCCTGCTGATTTTGATATTTCCACGACACAATTGTTGGGAGAAACCTCAATTACCTAACATTTTTCATATTGGTGATCTGATCAGATCAGATAATGTATATTTTGTCTTGCGGGAAGTGTACTTGACAATAGATTACCTTCGCTGATAGGTCAAAATATGATCTGGAACATCTAGCCATTCTTTGTTTTGGAAGCATTTTCATCTGATATTGTGTTGGTAATCTATTAGCCAGTGCAGGGGGAAAAAAGAAGGGGGTGGCCGGGTTTGGCTTGGGAAGGTGGAATCACCTTTTGTAGTGTCAGATGTGTGAGGTTTTTACCTTGAAATTATTCGTCCGTTCAACCGCCAAACTCACATCCATTGCTGCAGCTTCTATTTTCTTGATGGTCTCATGAACTGTAAGCCTGGAGCCTAGTCTTGTCATTTGCTTCTTGTCCTGAGAAAGAAAAGAAATTGGTACATTTAACAACGAACTAGAGAAGCACATAAAATGGCAAACTTAGATTCTGATTGTTGTCTTGCCTGCTCTTCAAAAAGCCCTGATAAATCAAGGTCTTGCGACATTGCAATCAATTGGAAAGCGTTGATGAAATTTGAGGACATGGTACTCATGTTTGTCTCTTTTTCAATCTCCTGCTTAGAATTTCAGATATGAAGCTTAAATTATGAAATTCTCTATCTTGTTTCCATATTAATTAAATGCTTACTTCTATTGAATCTAAGGCAGCATTCACATCATCAAGCTGGACTGTCTCAGTGCATTCATATCCACAAGAAGATACGTAATCTTTCTGAAACCATTTATCTTCAATGATTTCTGGAATAGTTACCCGCTGTAACAATGAATGACAAGATATAATTAGGGCACTTCCAATGATTCAAAAGAATAAAAAAACAATAAAATGTTTTGAGGTTTTACCTTTTTAGGATTTGGGCAAAGTATCCTGGAGATTAGCTTCTTTTGACTTTCTGTAAACCATTGTGGAAACCCATAGTCTGCTCCAGATATCTTTACAAAGACATAGTTATCGATGAAGGGCAATCAATTATAATATGAATCTATTGTGTCTTATCTGTCGATCGATGCATACCTTCTTGTACAATATCATCAGGTTATTGTCATCAAATGGTAGATAACCTGCAAGTAGTTCGTAAAGGATGACTCCACAAGACCAAACATCTGCTGCGGCTCCATCATAGCCCTTGTTAGAAAGAAGCTGTTTAATTTGTCACAGAATGGATCATTAGAGAATTGTAAGTAAATGTTTTTATTAGCTTTGGTCTCTTATGGTATTTTAGTAAAATGGTGTCTTTTGCTTTAGAAAAATAACAAATTAGAATATGAAATGGTAGCTTAATTCTTACCTCAGGTGCTACATAGCATGGGGAGCCGCATGTTGTATTTAGTATATCTCCAGGCTGTCCAGTATTCGAAAGTTCAGCAAAATATATTTTTTCACAAAGAGAGAGTACGTTGAAGATAACCTAAAGTAGTTGCTACCTTCCTCAATGTACTTAGTCCAAAATCGGATACTTTAAGATTTCCCTTGTTATCCAATAGCAGGTTGTCCGGCTGCAAATAATACTATGCGTTAGGTCCTGTTGTCCTTTGAAATAATTGAAAGAGAAAGTTGTCAATATCAAGTACCTTTAGATCTCTGTGATATACTCCCCTGTTATGACAATAATCTACAGCATCGATTAGTTGATGGAAAACTTTCCTAGCTTCGGCTTCGCCAAATTTCTTGATGTAAGACTGCAAATACTTACCCGACTTAGAAATAGAAATAGTGAAATTTGTTGAAGCAACATTTTTGCATTACTGCGGTGATATAGATGAAATTTACCAATTTGTCTGAAACTTGTCCTCCAGGTACATATTCCATTACAAGGTAAATTTTTGTCTTTGTACCGATCACCTGCATCAAATTTGACACTGGAAGTGAAGAGAGAACTTTCTAACTTAAAAGTACTGATTATTGTCCCTTAAAATTAGAAGCAATCTTCTTACCTCGTATATCCGGACGATGTTGGTGTGATGCAGCAGTTTCATGGTTCTTATCTCTCTTTTCACCTGAAATTTGTATTTTACCTAATGTTAGTAAGCAGCACAACTGTGATTGTTATTTAACTCTGTTGCTTCTTAATCAACAGGCCAGTTAAAAGAGATGTGTAGGAAGGATTTGCCTGAGACTTGAGATTGCTTTCCACAACCATCTGCTTATCGATGATCTTGACTGCAACATAACGGCCATTTGTGGTATCCACGGCCAGCTTAACCTTGGCAAAAGTACCTTCTCCGATGGTTCTTCCCAAATGGTACTTCCCTACACTGTTTACAAATCCCATTCTGTAATGGAAAAAAGAGCAGTTGATTCTTTCTGGATGGTCAGCTCGTCGGCCTCTCTTTTAGTTCTTGCACAATGCTTCCTATATCCTCACAGCCTTTATGATCCTCAATTCCTCATTACTCTTCCTTCTCTTTGTTCTTCAATATCTCGTCCAAATTTTACTTAATACGATCTTTGCTCCACACATTTGTTAGTGCTAAAATCAGTATGAAAACTGGATTTTGATTGTAGCTCATGCTCCTTTCTAACAACCTCCATTCTTGTGGTTCTCATCTCTCTCATGGAAACGATGTGAAATTTAAAAGGAGTTTGGACGTGTGATTCATTTGGAGAGGCTTCGAATAGTTCGTCAAATTTGTGGTTTTTTTTTTTTTTTTGCATGGAAGGATGGGTGAAGGTTTGGCTAGTTGGTGTGGCTGGGGAACGTGTGTTTGAATGGAAGTTAGCTTTTGCTTTTCAACTCCACTGGTTAAGTCTTTAAGCTAGTGGTGAACAATTGATCATCTCCAGTCTCCAAATATTGTTTTTCTCCAATCGTTAGCCGCCACGTGAGACCAAGACATTTACTCGTCTCTAAATTGTGTATTTATTGTCAAATATAGACTTTCGTCCACCAAAAATTAAGTCCAAGCATGGTATTTGATATCATCAAAATGTTCCTAACAAGTCGGTAGGCCCCTTGCCTCCTGTGATAGATGGCAAGACATCTCTTTGGTATATCGAAGAGGTCCTCGATACTACATGAACTTCTAAACACATTAGGAGACTGATTCATAAGAAAAGTCTTACTCCCATTAGGAGTAGAGTCCTAGTGAGATTCAAACTTCACTCATACAACAATTAATGGAGCAGATGAGAGAAAGAGAGAGTCCTTGTCTTGCTCAAACTCTAACTCTTCATGTCATATATAAGATTCTTAAAGTCAAGTAAGTCTCTCTAATCACAATCTACATATTTAAGTTTATAGAGAATTCTAGAATCTCTCAACTTTTGAGTATGAAGTGACTTAAGCGGCTGATCTTCTTCTCGGTACAGATAGGTTTGGATCATCTTTTCGATACTAACACGTTTTGAACGTCATCAATATCATTTTAGGAATCAACTTATAGTCACTTCCCTCTTTGGAAGTCGTAAGTTCGATTTCTAACAAACACATACATAAAAATACTGTGTGTATGTGGTTTATGGGCTATTGGGTCGGTCTATGAATTTATTCAAATTAAACTTGAAGGATAGTTGCTGCTAACTCTCATGTGGAAAGGAAAAAGGAAAAGGAAAAACCATTGTACAATTTTTGGTTTATAATTACAGTACCTCCCCACCCCCAAAAAAAAAAAGAGGTTGAAGTGGTTGGTTTTTTTTTTTTTTTTTTTTTTGAGCAAAATGGTTGGTTTGTAGCGCATGAGTTACCTAACACATAATGTGGCTTTACCTTCTTCTTTCGTAAATGTTATCTATTGGCTCTGCCGAATCATATTAGTCCATTGCCTGCTCCATTATTATTGCATTATATATCGAAATCATGCAATGTAAACAATGTGAAATATAATTATATAAACATAGCATGTAATATTTGTGAAATTCTACGTGCCCCTACTTTTGATCATATATAAATATAATATAGAAAGAGCAAGTTCTATATAGATAAGAGGATGACAATCAAACGCCTTTCGTTCAACATGGAAATGAAACATCTTCAATCCAAGACTTCGTTACTTCATTTAGATTAGAATATGTTTCATAGAGTATAAGTTCTTATAAAGCGTAAAAGCTGCAGACTCTGCAGCTTTCTTTATCAGTATGAGTGATAAACAAACAGAGGCAGTTTTGTTTTTGTATACCTTTCACGAATTTTCAGTTTGTTGAATAGTACATTCACACATCAAAGGCTCTAAATCACACTCTAAATCATTTAAATATTTATTTTTATAATCTTTTTTTATTAATTTAATAAAACCAATCCACCGGATATTATAGAGTAAAATACTATCATATTAAACAATAATCAATTTATATTAATAATTATTTGAATAAATTATTAATATAATAATTTGAAGACAAAACCAACTGTCTTTCCTTGACATGTTTGTATAATCAAAATTATTAATATTTTATTACTAATCATGGTCAAATGAGCGTGAGAGGCAATTTTTTAATCAGAAAAATATTTGAGTTTCCTACAGTGCTGCAACGAAAGTCGAGTCTCGCTGTAGCAACCCAGCCATTTCGAGCGTGGGATGCCGTCTCTGGTGTGGGAGGTTTTTTCATAAAAAGGCAAAAACAAGACTCTAAAATGTTGAGTCAACTTTCATTTTAGAGTCTGTTGGTGTGGATGCTCCATAAAGAGTTATTAAACCTGGCCTTAATGATTTATCTGGCGATATCTATGAAAAATTCGGCCTCCTTTCAATCTTTTTTCCAAACAGAATTTCTACTTGGATATTTTTCCTGCTTAGCTAAAAATTTTGGTGGCAGTGATATTTATGGTTTCTTTTGATTTATTTCAGATTTTCGCTGTCTCATATATAGGAAAGGTATGCATACCTGCGTAGTTACATTGCCATTTTTTGCTAAAAAAATAAAATACTGATGAATTCAAACTCCCCTACCGTATCGTCACCGCGGTAGAGTTTAACCACCAAGTTCGGGATGGATTGGTGTGGTTCCTCTATGCCTAGGACTTGTCCGTAATGTTGCATCTATCCAAAATATGATCATCATTTTATCCCAAATCTATGCGACATGTAAAATAATCATAGAATATAAATATATGTTAATACTATTTTTAGTCATCGAAAGATGACTCACGTTCCAGTTTGGTCACTGACAGTAAAAATATAACAATATTTGGTACAATGTTGTTAAACTCGGCCAGCGCACTGATCTATGACCATAAATTTTGAACGTTCAATCAATTGTTCCGGATGATCAAAAGTTGAACCACGCGTTTTTTTTAAATCATTTATTTTATTTATAAATATGAGTATAAAATATAAAAAGATTGTAAATTTATGACTGTTTAATAAATCAAATATTCAAAAAATTAATTTAGTAGTTAATAAATACAAAAATAAAATCAATAAACCTATCAAAATATCAAATATCGAAGTTAATAAATTAAATCACAGTGTCCAAAACTCAAGGATCCACATTATAAATAAAATAAAAAGATTAACGTGCCTAGCAAGTCTCCACTCTCCAATAGTCCAACAAAGTAACTGTTGATGACAGTTGGGTTGCGGGTGAGGCTTTTGGGGGGTGTGGGTATTATCTGCAATCACCTTGGTTATGTAACAACTTCGGGTTTCAAGCGTCTTCATGCTGCGGGTGGAGCCTCTACAATTAAAGCTGCAACTTTCTTATATGTCGCCCAAATGACTGTTAGCTTAGGCCTACATTAATCTTGGAAGAAGATGCTTTAGAAATTGTTAATGTTTGTAAGTAATCAGGATGTGTTCTCACTAAGTATGGGCATCTGATTGAGGACATTCGATCTCTCCTTTGTTCCCTCTCTTCAGTTGTTCATACACATAGTGGTAAGAACCAAGTTGTAGATTATATGACTGTTAAAGTTTCGTATCGATGGATTATTAACTTATACACTTACATATAATTGGGGTTACCTTCCCTCATCTATTGAAATTTAGAGGAGTGTGTTAGGCTCCAATTTATATTAGTGATGACAACCTTCGACCGTGTATATGAGTCTCCTATTTGTATTGCTGATGCTATTTTTAATTCTGTCATGCAAATGTATGTTGCTGATTGTAACACTCTTTAATCAATACATCCTCA
Source organism: Euonymus europaeus (assembly GCA_963580455.1). NCBI lineage: Eukaryota > Viridiplantae > Streptophyta > Magnoliopsida > Celastrales > Celastraceae > Euonymus > Euonymus europaeus. Next base: position 4,520,627 of record OY756957.1, on the reverse strand, counting down.
GTTTCCCTAAAAAAAAAACAGTCCAACTCCAACTTAGAAATTACACACAAGGCAATAACAAACAATAAAAATTCTCGCGAAGCCAATGGGGTGGCTCATCTTATGGCAAAGAAGGGGCTGATGAGTTCAGCTTATTTGGTGAGAGGAGATGAAGTTCCGGTGGACATGGTTCAAGCTGTGGAATTTGATAGAGTGAGGGGTGCCAAGGTTGATGATGGTGATTCAAATAATCGCAGCTCCGAAGGTTGAGGAAAATTCTTGAAAGATCATAAGAGTGGAGGTCTGTGCGGCATCCTAATAGTGGAGGAATGTGAGGCTGCTATAGAACTCTCCCTTATTGGTGGTTCAATTTTTATTTTATTGATGAGCTGTATCAATTTTATTTGTTTATTTGTTGAACTATATCGGTAGGTGACACTGCTAAGATAGCCTGCAAAATTTTGCTTATGTTTGCTTGTTGTAGTCTGAGACTCTCGTTCGTCTACCCTGTGGGTAGGGATTATCCTCTTTAAATAGAGAAGTTTCTGCTTTGCTAATATATCAAGGCAGATTCAAGGTCGTGAGACTTTTCTTTAAAAAAACAATAAAAATTCTCAAATTAATAAAATAAAGGACTTTTTTTTCAAAAGTAAAAACTATTAGTGCAATGAAATATGGGCCCTAGTTGTTCATTGGGTCCAACGTATTGAAAAGAAATTGAAATTGATGTTTTGTGGGGGGATAAATCTCACATTGGAAGAAAACAGAGAACAAGGATGAAATTGCAATTTTTTTTACTGTGACTGAACAGATTGAGTATGAGTTATCTTTAATGACTAAAATTTATATTAATTAATTAATATAAACACACCATGTATATCTCACTTATCATTTAACCCTTCATAATGGCAGCGCTGTCTGCAATTAGAGAGGGTGTTAATCTGGCCAAGCTCTCTCATGGTAAATCAATTTATATTGTCAGTGACTCTCTTGGGGCAATTCAACAGATTAACTCATTGGATGGAGGAGTGTAGAAATGAAGTTGGGACAATTATCGATGATATTAAAGCGGACAAAGACCATTTTGATTTTTTGGGTTTTCTGTATAGACCTAGAAGTTTTAATATGGTGGCTCATTCAGTAGCAAGGTTTGCTTTGTCCTATGTTTGGGATGGAACAACGGCACCTCAGTGGTTGCTTGATTGTATCTTGGCAGATGCACCGCCAGTCGTTATTTGATTTAATGAAAGTTTTTTTCTCAAAAAAAAAAAAATTAACCCTTCATAACAAATGAGAGTTATATTTTGGTGAGTATCAAACATTATCCTTATTGATATACGAGAATAAAAATAGCAATGATGTTAATCTTTTTTTTTTGACGAAAATTTGCAAAAAAGTTATATGACAAATATGAGCCAGACGGAATCATATGGTAAACATACCATGATTATTGATTTGGAACAATGACAAAAAATAATTTGGATTTGCAAAGTTACTTTTGTATTTTTTTGTTTTTTTTTGGCGTGTTGATTTTGCAGTTCTGTGTGTGGCGACGACTGCGACAGACAAAAAGCTGGCCTCATCCTCAAATATAATATCCACAAGTGACGTGGCGAGTGTCATCAGCCAGCATAGAAACAAACGGCCACGATCGTGCACATGGCTCATCCATGATCGTGATCAAATCAAACAAATTTGTGAGACTTCAGTGACCAGCGGGGATTGCTCGAGCTCACAGCGTAAGTCCCAATCAAAAGCTGCTGAAGTAAATAAAGTCAACAACATGAGCGGATGCAGCTAGACTGCGAAGCACGTGATGTTCTCTCCAGTTCGCTAATAGTTGCCATTGTAGACAAAGCAATACGTAGCTCCAAGAGACCGATGAACGACACTGATTCGTACAGATCCGAATCTGTTACTTACTTACATGGTTCCGATTTTCTTGTTTTAATTGTCTTTCTGAATACGCTGACGCTCAAAGATTGTTTTTAGTATTTTCTCCCTCATTTTCGCGCTCTCTACTTTCATTGTTGGTTACCGGGAAAACCAAAATCGACCCCAACAATTTTAACCACAGGTTTGAAGTCTGGAGTATCTCGTGGATTAGGTCTTTTTTCAGCCGTTTGTATTTGAGGATTGTGGATGCTCTGTCGAGTCCAAATTTTGCGTGGTTCTGATTGTTCTTTTTAGGGTTTGGTTGGTGATCATTTTCAACTGAAGTTGGTGATTTTTTTTGACTCAGATCTGGGACGTGTAGGTTATTTGAAGTGAGTCTCAATGCATACCAGGTATATGGAAAGGACTAACAGTATGGCTAGAGGGAAGAGGAGTTTGGAGGGAGAAGAGGAGCAGCAGCCTGAGCGGAAACGGCCTGCTCTCGCTAGGTGATTATCCAATTATCTTATTGTGCTAGGCGGATCCGTTCAATTGGGTTTTGTTCGTTAGTTTTAGTAGTCAAATACTCTCTTAATTTAGGAATATCTGCGGAAATAAACAGTGAATTTGGAGAATGTGCACTGATTATTCCTTTTATTGTAACCTTTCGTGAGGTTTATATGGGAGAATACTAATATTATCTTCAATTGGATATCCGTTCTAGAATAGCCCTTTGGTTATTACAATGAATAAGCTTTAAACTGCTCTGTGGCTGTTTTGGCTACTTTTCTGGCGTTTATATTGAACTCAGCTATTAGTGCTTGAAGTCCATGTGATAGTGGATTCACTTTTAGTTGATCTTGACTCTTTAATCGTGTTTTTCTAACTTCTTGTTTCTAAAGTTCTTCTAAGTTGTATGATTGTTTCGCATCATTTAACTATACGGCTAGTTATTGTTCCCAGTAACCAAGTTGCATCCAAATGGCTGCATCAGTGATCTTTTACTATTCATAATTGGCTGGATAGGTTATTGAAACTATGCCCGTAATAATATCAAGTATTTGGAGCTTGCTTAAGTACTATATTAACTAAAATGGGGAATGAAAAATCTCTAGCCTGATATGGACTCCATCTATCAGACTTAATCCAGCTTCCTATTTTGTGAACTTCTGGAGCTGATGTGAAAAACCATTATTTCCTTATGTATGCCCATTTAATCATTAAGACAGAAAACTAATATGCTTTACAACCATTGTTCAATGACACATCAGAAGCTGAATCACTTTTCGAATACAACCTTTCCTCAATGAACCAGATGAAGCAAAGAGAATAGATCTTACAATTTTCTCTTTTTTTTTTCTTTTTTTTTCCTAGCTAAAAGTGCTGATCAGTGATCACAAACCAATTGTTATTCTATGCGGAATTTTGATGCATTTTGGGAAGTTGAGGAAATTTTCTTGTGAACCATTTACTTTATTTTCCATTATCTTGTTCAAGAACCTAAAGACTTTCGGGGGTTTGCGGCCTTTGGCCCTCCCTTGCAACCACTGGTATTGATAAAGAAAGGGTTTATGACTGGCCAGAATCCCCATCGCTCTCCACTGGGATAATTCTGTCTAGTCATGTACGTGTTTCAATCATTTTAAAGCTGATAAACCTGAAACCATTTTTGATTTTCCTGTGAACTTTCGAATACCTATTCCAAGCTAGATGGAGCCTCCAGGAACTGAAGAGAAGCTGGCAGAAAATTTTTCAGTAATTCTGTTTGCAAACAATATTTCCATAGTAGTTTGTTAAATTGTTTGGCCTGAATTTCATGTTATCGACTTCCAATGAATGATAACTATTGTCTTGCAGAACTTCTTCCAAAGTTGATTCCCAGATTGTGACATTCAACTATAACTTGGTGACGTTCATGCAATTTTATGTGTTTTTTTGTTAGAATGCACTTGGTTTGTTAATATATTTTGGTAAATGTACAAGGGCATGGAACTAAAATACATCGTCGATTAGGTAGTCTTCCCCTTGTGGCTCTGTGCTTTTGAGTTTTCTCAATAATTTGGCATTTATTGACTGACCTTATGTACTCGCTGCTATTTCTCTTTGTTTTCTAAGAATCTGTGAACACTGGGGGTTTTTGGCCATCTCTTCAGACTTTGTGTTTTACTGTACCTTTAACTTTTAAGTTTTTTTTTTTTTAATGTGAGTTATGTTTGAGAGAAATGCTTTGGTAATGTATATTGCTTGACAAGTTATTATTTTTCCAATGTTTCATGAATCGTGAATGAAAAAAGCTGCTAGTTTTCTCGTTAATCTACTTGCTCATCTCCATTTCGCGTTCTACTTGTAATTACTATTCATCGATAGGTTGGCAATCTAAAATGATATGTTTGTTCCATTTTGTCTAAAAATATGTCTCATGCAGTGTAATTGTAGAAGCTCTCAAGGTGGACAGTCTGCAGAAGCTATGCTCTTCTTTGGAACCTATTCTTCGTAGAGTAGTAAGCTCTATTCTTTAATTTGTATTCTTGGGGATAATTTTTCTTCAGGGCTTGATCTGACTTTTGATTTGCACATAGTACAACTATGGTGTTCTGACATTAATTTTCTTTAAGCCATCCGCTTGCTTCCTAATAATTCCTCACTTCTGCAACTTCTTGGTGCTTAATGGATTTGTATTGCATAAAAAAGAGGATTGGCATTATTTTCTTTTATTCCTGTAGCACATTATTTTACTTGAAATATATGTTTATACTTCCCTTGTTTTTTTTGTTAATAGTTTATCGTTATTCATGTTTGAAATTTGAATAGGTGAGTGAAGAAGTGGAACGTGCTTTGGCGAGGCTTGGCCCTGCAAGACTCAATGGAAGGTCTAAGATATTTCTAATCATTTATGATGGCTGTTAGTTATGTTTTATATATACATATATATAGATGGATTTTGTTGTGCATCTTAAGATGATGCACCAATCTCTTTTGGGAATTGTAATTCAAACATACCGATTGAAGTTTCTGGAAATATGAATATTTTTCATTTGTCATTTTCTTTATTTAGTTCTTAAATTGTAGCTTTCTTTGTTAGCTAGCAACAGTGTTGATCTGTAGGGAATTTTTAGGTTTCCACCATCTCAGCGATTAACATATCAAGGATGCAACATTATTTGTGACTGGAATTGCTAGATAAAGAATGCAAATAGATTTAGAGATAATACCATGCATATAAATCCAAATGATTTATCTCAAAATTTCTGTACTGCTATTTGCAGACAATTTAGATCCTGTCAGTTGGAATTAATTTTTGCTGATTTCTGTTTCTTAAAGATATTTCTGGCTACTATTCATCACAGGTTCAATTGGAACTTGAATATATTAATTGATGCCTTGATGGTAGATCTATTATTCTTAATGCTTTCCCTCATATCTTGAGACTTCTGAGTTTGTCTTCGTTCTGTGGCTGTAGAATATTTATTCCCTCTGCAGTGGTGGTAAATCTCTATTGTATTTGTGATTTCAGGTCTTCCCCAAAAAGGATTGAAGGTCCGGATGGTAGAAACCTGCAGTTGCACTTTAGGTCCAGGCTCTCCCTCCCTCTTTTCACAGGGGGAAAAGTTGATGGGGAGCAAGGTGCTGCAATCCATGTTGTTTTGGTTGATGCAAACACAGGCCATGTTGTAACATCTGGAACTGAAGCCTCAGTTAAACTAGATGTGGTGGTGCTTGAAGGTGATTTCAACAATGGAGATGAAAGCTGGACGCAAGAAGAATTCGAAAGCCATGTTGTAAAAGAGCGTGAAGGGAAGAGGCCATTGTTAACTGGAGACTTACAAGTGACTCTCAAGGAAGGGGTAGGAACACTCGGGGACCTTACTTTTACAGATAATTCAAGTTGGATTAGGAGTAGAAAGTTCAGGCTTGGCTTGAAGGTTTCCTCTGGATTTTGTGATGGCATACGTATTCGCGAGGCCAAGACTGAAGCTTTTACCGTTAAAGATCACAGAGGGGAATGTGAGATTGTACTTTCTGCTAGTTTATCATCTTTCGATGTATTTCTTTCTCTAGAGTTCTTAAAACACAATTTCTTTTATAGTGTACAAGAAACACTATCCACCTGCACTGAATGATGAAGTATGGAGATTGGAAAAGATTGGCAAGGATGGGTCATTCCACAAGAGGCTAAACCAGGCAGGAATTTTAATAGTTGAAGACTTTTTGCGCCTTGTGGTTAGGGATCTTCAAAAATTACGAAATGTAAGTGAATGATCTGTTTCTCAGATTATTTTGAGTTCATGCTTTATGGTTAACTTCTTAAATGTGTCTTCCTTTGCTGCTAGATTCTTGGGAGTGGCATGTCAAATAGGATGTGGGATGCTCTCTTAGAGCATGCAAAGACGTGTGTCCTAAGTGGAAATCTCTATGTTTACTATCCTGATGATTCAAGAAATGTTGGCATTGTCTTTAACCACATTTATGAGCTGAGTGGCCTTATCTCAGGGGAACAGTATTGTTCAGCCGATTCTCTTTCAGATGATCAGAAGGTTAGTTCCCTTTCTTCTTAAACAAATTGCTTTGTTTATTTTTATTGTCTCTGCTTTAAGTACTTGGTGCTTTTTGTTGTCTTATTTTTTATTATGGACTTATTTTGTACTGGTTTGGCCTTCTGTTATTTGAATTTGTACCAATGCAGAATTGCATTGAACTATTGAAGGCTTCCTGCAACATTCTTTTTTAATCTTAATGGCCTCATAAGCCTTTTTCCTTATTTTCTAGACTCTTAGTTCATTTTCCCTGTGACATCAGTATCCAATTGTTCAATGATCTATTACCTGCACTTATTTTCTGGAGAAAGTTTTAATACCTGCCTCTATACATTTGATGTCATTGTTACTGCCTTCAATGTTCGTTTATCTTTTTGAGTGCTTTCTCTTGTGATGGTAGTATGGGATTAATCAATGAATTTATGGATTAAGAGATTAAAGTGCATTTCTATGTGCATCCCTTCCTTTTGTTTCAATTTTTTCATCCTATTTTTTCCTTTTCCTCACTCCACCCCGCCATGCAGGGACCTTCACCTCTTAGGTTGGAATAGAAACATTGTTTAATTGCCCTCTCTCTCAAGAATTCACACATTCCTGACTAATACTCTGTATAAAACTCAAATGTGGCTACTTGAGTTGTTTCTTTCCATATGCAACAATATTGTAATAGGATACTTACCTTGACTAGTATGAAATATTTTACCTTCGTTGTCATGTTGGCAATAGCATATGTAGAGATGGCAAATGTGTCCGAATCCGTGGATTTCCGATCCGGTCAAACTGTAGAAAAATCCTTTCACTGGATTATGGATATGGATAAAATCCGAATTTTTTGAATGAATATGGATTTAGGCATATCTGATCCGAAACCCGTATCTAATCCGACCCGAACATGTGGATATTTGATCTGATATGATTATATCCAATCTGATTCTACCCGACACACACACATATATAATATAGTCCATATACAATTATGTAATTGACAATTAATATCATTAATATATTTATATACATATTATAATTGTCAATATAGATATTTTTTTTTTGTAATATGAATTAATTGTAATTTCTAATAACACTATATAATGGGATATGATCCCATATTACTAATGCTATCATAAAAGTTGAGCATGATAGACATCATCTTCATAAAAGTTGATGATAATGCTATCATTTTGATTTTAGAATTTGTCAGTTGATTTAAGCATTTTGATTGTGACGTTTTATGGACTTTACACTTTCATTTTAAAAATCTTTCTATGTTGCTAGATGATTTTTAATATTATTTATACTTTAGACTTTGATTTATATTCCTAGATTCATGAAGTTCTAATTGGTGTCATAGGCTAGCAAAATATGTGTCAGTGTGTTATATGGATAAATCCGATATCCATGGAGAATATCCGAAATCCGATGGATATGATATGGATTTAGATTTTTTTTATCCGTAGTATATGAATATGGATACATTATTTTTATTTAGGATCAGATATAGATTTTAAGAAATCCGATCCAAATCCGATCCGATGTCATCCCTAAGCATATGTTAGGCCATGCCCCAATCCTTGTGTCCAATTAGTGGCTTTGGCGTGCAGCATGATTTGGGCAACTAGTAATTTACAGCAGGCTTTTTTTTCTTCTTGTTGTTGTAGTTCAGGCTTCTGAAAATTTGTTTTATGTTTTTTCATTTCTCTGAATAAGTGAACAATTTTACTCCTTGTGTGATTCTACTGCAGATATACGTAGATACATTAGTTAAGAAGGCATATGATAATTGGAACCAAGTTGTAGAGTATGACGGCAAGTCACTTTTGAACTTCAAGCAAAACAAAAGGACTGGTACTCCACGAAATGAGGTTCAGATGGGTCAAATTGACTACTCTAATGCTTTAGACCATCAACTTCAACTCCCAAGGCCAGCTGCAGTTCCAACTGACCAGACTTCCTTGCATTCAGGTGTACCTGTAGGAGGTAATATTTACTGGTTTGTGTACTCCTTCTTGTCATTTAACTTCTAGTCCATGTATTCAGTTCTATTTACTACCTTTTTGGCTTTTTCTTTCCATTTTTGGCGAAGATATTTTGTTTGGCCATGCAAAGTTTATGTATTTTCTAGATAATTTCTACAACAGAAAGTGGAGGTGATCATTAAGTTATTTTTCTTGAAAGTAAATATGAATAATTTGGTTTAAAGTGCTATATTTGGGAAATGCATAGACAAATGATGTGCAAATTTGTATTTGGGCTATTTTTCTGTAGTAGAATTGTTATTTGAGGAATAACATTTGAATAAAGCATACCATTTACTAGTCTTTGGGTTTGTGTTCTGCCAGCATCAGTGTATAGTGACAATCTGGCAACAAGATACTCAACCCAGCCTCAAGTTGTGAATCCTAATTCTCGTACACAGTTTGATGGTAGCTCATTCCCACAGCATGACCAGCTGATCAGTAATTCTCACCAATCACAAAACATTACAAATGATAACAACAGTGTTGGGCTGGCCCTTGGACCTCCACAATCGCCCGCTGCTTCACTCCAAACCATTGGATCCTCTCAACCATCAATTCTTAATCCTTTTGATGACTGGTCAAACAACAGGGACAAGGGAGTTGATGACTTCTTTTCGGAGGAGGAGATTCGTATTCGAAGTCATGAGATGCTTGAGAATGAAGATATGCAGCACTTGCTCCGTCTCTTCAGCATGGGAGCCCATGGTTCGATAAATGTGCCTGAAGATGGCTTTGCATTTCCATCCTATATGCCATCACCAATGCCAGACTTTGATGAAGATCGCGGCCGTCCTGGTAAAGCTGTTGTGGGGTGGCTGAAGATAAAGGCGGCAATGAGGTGGGGATTCTTTATCAGGAGGAAAGCAGCTGAGAGGCGAGCACAGATTGTTGAATTAGAAGATGAATAACAGCCGCTGGGATGTCTTCTTCAATCCTATATTTGCACAAAATCATCATAGCATAAGTTACCAAAATGCATCATGAATTCCAGCTATGACCTGAGCTTTTGGGACTGCTTGAAATTATTGGTTTTGGGAGTCTAAAAAGCCTCCAGTGATTTGGGATTCATATCAGAGACATTAGCAAATAGCAATATCTTGTACAGCTGTACAGTAAGTTCATTTGTCTTGCTTAGCTATATATTTCTTTCTTAAGGGGTTAATTTGCATTTCCACCAATGGCTCTTTTAGTGTTTGTCTTGTCTGATTAGGGAACTTTTCTAATCTCTCGAGTAATTTCGACTTTATTATCTTGATTTCTCATTTGTGTAAGAATGAACTCTAATTTCTCTATTGTCTGGGAGTTGCTGCTTTTATTTGCTATGTTTTTTCATTACCTGAACCATCATTTTGATTAGTGTTGCCTTGGTCTTTAGATCTATTTTTTTTTCTTCTTTTTGTGTAAATAACTTTTGCAAATTAGAATTGAACTCCAGAAATCATTATCTTGAGCCTGATTATTATAGTCTGAAGTCCCTTCGTTTTGGATGCATGTGTTTTGCACACAAGTAAACATTGGCAGTAAGAAGCATGGGACGTACACTTCTGTTGTGTTTCTCACAGGGATCTCATCATCTTCACTGTTTGTATTAGGCAAAATGATCCAATGCATATTTGGTTTAATATTCTGACAAACCTAAATACTCCAGAAATTAATTGCCTCAATAAAAGAAAAATGAACCATTGAAATTGTTTGTTTGGTAGAATCTTAAATTTTCTACTCATGAAGATAATTTTATTTTTTTATGTCTATTCTTGTTTCTTCGTAGTTAAATTTTTGGTGGAAATTCAACCTGGAGTTGCATGACATCGGCAGCATAAATAGTGGCACCGGAGGGGAAAAGATAATAAAGTTCAAACAGTTTGTGCATATCTAACACACATACCGACACTCAAATCGCTGAAGTTGATGAAATCAAACCCTAAAATAGTGAGAAAATCCTGGAAAGCCCATCTCTAGTGATTGAAAAAGGATGCAAAAATGATTTTTTTTTCTTAAGTACTTTTCGAATTTTAAAGTTAAAAAAGTCAATTTCACCAGCAAAAAATGTTGCCAATTTGGTGAGGGATGCAAAAGATTTACCTGCTTTTACACAGGTCCTTTAATAGTTAGTTTTTCAACATATGTGTGTGTGTATATATATTTATGAAATAATATAAACAAGAATTACTTGAAATAAATACTCCTTGAAACTAATAATGGACCATAAAAATATATATAAAGTCACCCAAAGGCCAAAACGCCCTATAAATAGTTTTGGCAACGTGGAGTAGAATTGGGGGTTCTCTGAAGTCCTCCAAAAACCCTAATACTGAAGGAAATAGAAACCCACCCTCCTAAAAGGAGCTCCCATGGAAAATCCAATAATCCAATCTTCTTCTTCATGATCACGTATTCTTCGTTCGACAACCACCACCGGAAGATATGCATGTGGCCCAGAAGGCCCCTTCTAGTTATTCAATATCATGTAGTAGATTGTACTTTCGAGCTACTTTACTTTTTATTTTTTAAACCTGTCACTCAAATCTCAAATGTTTTTGTTTACCCATTTTGGATTAATTTGTTGAACACTACTTGCTTAATTTATGTTATTTCTTGTACATGCAACCTCGCTCTATCTCTCAATCTTGTGGATTGCAGTATAAGTCGTAATATATATAAGATTCTAATTAATGGGTGTATAATAGATTGAACAAAGTTTGTATGGCTATCTCTCCCAAGTTTATCACAATGTGAATTTATTTCTGAATAAAATAATATTAAGGTTGATGGTCAAGATGTGGATTATTCACATATTTACAGTGCGGTAGTGCTAGATATCCCTAAGAAAAACATCCCTAATGCATCCATAACACATGTGACAATCATCATAGCCACAAGTTTTGGCTCCATTTTCAAATTCGAAAAATCAAAATCATAACTCCCAGTCACTAGGGATACTTAGGAATACAAAGTTTTAGGGATATATAGCATTTTCGTTTCCAGTGAAGGGTATGAGGTGGTTGAGAGAAGGAAAATATTCATGGGCTTATAAGTAAGAATATTTTAGGGGTGTGCAACATGGGCTTGGATATGATATAATTGGGCCGGGCCGGGCTATGGCCATGATATTGTTTGTTCTATGAAGAGAACCAAATTGATTAGTTGTGGAGCAGCTGGAAGAGGGACCCTAATGGCTCTCTTTATAGTACAAAAGCAAAATATCATGAATTATGAAAGCTGTAGACACACTGGAAAGAAAGAATTCAAACTGTAAATATCTTATGGCAGAGACCTCACAGACAAGTGGTGTAACTTTATTCACTCGTAGAAGAAGCAACCTTGGAGCCTTCCTAACTATTTGTGATACAAAAATGTTGTGTGTTAGTCATCTCAAAACAAAACATCTCGAAATATTTATATTCCTATGTGACAATAAATATATACGATATAGAGATAAATTTAGAATTTAGAATTTAATATTAAAATTCATGGACAATATTTGTATTGAAATACTTTTAAGATGTTTTATTTTTTGAAATATTTGACATTTTCCTAAAAAATAACGTGTCTTATCAATGGATCAAGTCATCAGGCGGCTCTCCCATCTCATAAATCTCTGCCACCCAGCTATCTCCAGCTCATGTTTTCCCCACTACCAAATACCAACTCTCAATTGCCAATGGAAGGAACCTTCACATTCACATCATGCACTCAGCCGATGAGGATTCATTCTAGTCTGTGGAATGCTGATGATTGGGCTACAAGAGGAGGACTTGTTAAGACAGACTGGTCTCAAGCTCCATTCACTGCTTCTTATAGAAACTTCAACGCTGATGATGCTTGTGTTTGGTCAAATGGTGCATCTTCTTGCAATTCTGGGTCTAACTCTGCTTGGTTATCTGAACAACTCGATGACACAAAGCAGGGTAGGCTTCAATGGGTACAACAGAATTACATGATTTACAATTACTGCACAGATAATAAGCGATTTCCACAAGGACTCCCTGCAGAATGTGCTACTAGTTAATCTCTATTTGGTCATTCAATTTTTTGGCAATTCAATTCTTTTTGGTCATTGTTTGTAGTTAACTAGTTGAAGATTGTACTATATATGTCATAATAAAAGAAGTATTTGTTACATGTTTGGTTCAAATTGTTGATGGTGGTGGAAATTGAATTGGTAAAACAGGGCAGTTTGTGAGAATGACTATCAATAGTGTTTTGAATGAAGATCAATTCTTGACAATTTCAAGTTGACATGATTTTTTACAATCTAGTAGGAAGACTAATGTCTAAAGTTGATATTTTCTTAAGTAGGTTCACATGATTTGATTAATCTCTTGATGGTCTAAGCTTTGAATTTGTTTAGTGGAACAAGAGTCCAAGGATTGGATACCAAACAGTAAAAAATTAGAAATAGCCCTTGCATTATGATAGAATTTATAAATAATATATAAATTCGGGAAATCTTTAAGCTTCTGGAGTTGATCAGGATCTTGCAAGCAAAATAGTGATGCCAATAGAGAAACTTTAGGTAAGGGACGAAGTGAAACTCTTTCATCAAAGATCAAACCTTGTTTTTGCTCGAATCCAGCGCATGCCCTTCTTAGTCGAGCGTTTTTTCTTCCCCTATCGCTTTCTATTGAGTTTTGTAGACTAGTAGCAACAAAACTGAAGTGATATATTCGTCTATATATTTTTTATTTATTCATTTATTTATTTTTAACCATGGGCTAGTAACAACAAAACTGAAGTGATATATTCGTCCGGTCCAATCACCCCATATAAGGTTTGCCCGAGTCCAAATCTGAGAAAATAGGTGCCAAATCTGCAAGATCCCCAGAGAAACAAGAAGTCCGCAAATCTCTTCAGTGTCAGCGATTTATTCAACAACAACAAGTTCAGAACAAAGAAAAAACATGAAAAAATGGAAGAAAAGAGGAGAATGGAGAAGATGGAAGTCTGAAGTGGGAAACGAAGGAAACACAGAGAGATTGAAGTGGAGGAAGAGGAGGAGGGGGAGGAAGAGGAGATCACCTCCTCCCCTCAAAAAACCAAGTACCCGATTGAAAAACCAGAGAGAAAGAGAGAGAAGAGAGAGAGAGAGACAAGAGAGTACTAGTATGGAACTTAACCGGTCAATTTTAATTGAAAAATATATGTTTGTGATATGTTTCGAATATAGGACCTACTCTTATCAAACCATAGATCTTACCACTAGGGTTATGACATATTTTTTTATTCAATTAAGACATGCAATTTTAAAATATAATATTTTTATAAAATATTTTTACACATTATTCAATACTAAACATTTTTATATAATATTAAATATATATAATATTTTATTTTATTAAATCTCATTTGAATCCAAATTAAATTTTTCAAAACTTTAAATCAAAGAATTTTTCAATTCCATAATCAATCTGACTTTCAAGACTGTGGATCTATCAATTATTGTCCCAATAGTGTCCTCATTTTCAACGTCGGATGCACTCATTTAAAACTCAGCCTGCAGTTATTGCTAGAGTCGGTAATCGGTATTCCCAACAAGTTAATATATAGTAATTTTAAATAGCAACCATGGTAGAAAGTCGATTCTACCCTTCACTCTTAAAGTTCATTGTCTCTCTTGTCATCCGCTTCACCTCCACAGCTTCACATCGGAATGATTCTCCGACGGGCGCTGATACAGAATGTTGCAGCATCAAAATGTCTCTGGCTCACAACCGAACTGAAGAGTTTTCGTGATGTGAACGTGCAGGGAGGCCCTTAGCCGTAGGAGTCGACCCCGGCGGAAAAGCTGCAGAAGGGTAATTTCAATATTTGTCATTCTTTTATAGTAATTTAACAAGAAGCACGTGAAGTGCATGCCCACAAATGACCAGCTATATTACCTAACTTTTTTTAATTAAATTATATTCCAGGTGTCAATAAAAGAGGGGAGTGGGATTTGCCTTCTTCCTCTCTCTCCCTCTGAAAAAAATAGCTCAGAAGTCAGACCACAAGTTGACTGACAACGAGCCTACAACTATCTCTCTCTGCTTGTGGCTGTGGGTATCAATGGAATATCAAGAACCCAAGCCGATGGATCGAGAGGAGGAGGAGGAAGTTGGTCTGCGAGGGCGGCGGACTCGGCATCACAGTAGTAACAACGGCGGTACTGATGCTGTTGCTCTCATTTCTAATAATGGACAAGCTAATGGTAATGCCAGTGTCTCAGAGCATGCCACTGAAACCAAAGTTGATTCCTCTACAAAAATAGGAGGAGAAAAACAAGCAGATGACAAAAGCGTTTACTTTGATAAAATTTCAGGTACTTTTATTCCATCCATACTCCTTTACTGTTTCTTATCCGCTTTAATTGGTTGAGGTCTCCAACTGTGCAACAGTGCTCTGCTTCAGTCACTAATCTTTAAAGGCCCCTCTCTTTTATTTTTGGTGATTGTCTTTTTGTTCAAGCAATTTTTACAATTTACCTAAATCTTGCTTTCATGGAGTCTACAGAGTACTGATCTCGTACTTTTGAAGGGTGTGACAGAGTGATGGAGGAAATTTGAGCAAACACCTTTTATGCCTTGCTAAGTCTACCAGTCCACTCTCAATTATGTTGAATTTTTAGAGTGAATTCTTGATGTTATTGGAACCATAAATCCTGCAATAATTCACACTAGCTTGTACTAGATGGATCTCTACTATCTTATACTTTGTTTAGTGTAATAATGCTCACAGCTGTGAGGTATAATGAATGCCATCAAACTTTAAGCAACAGAAATGTTGCTAGTGGCCACAAATTGGTAGTTTGTGACTCATTACACTGATTGGTGACTTGGGTCTGATAAACTTCACAGTGTACCTCGTGGTTCATGGAGTTATGCATGTTTAATGAGGCATTTCATGATTAAATTACTAAAGTTCGCTTGGGAAGCAATCTTTGTTTAGCAAATAGAAACCATCATTTTATGGTCCTATTTATAGACCACTTGGAACTATGAGGTTTTTTTCTTTGTTGTTTCGTTTTTATACTTATCATAGGAGTTGTTTTAGGTGTTAATGGTGTTTTGCAAATATGCCATTACTTTTCCTTGTCTGTGACTGAAGGAATATGGAAATGTCGCCACTGCGAGTGGACCTATGGTGGCCAATGTCCTTGGGCTGTTCATTGTGAGACTCTTGAAAAACACTCACACACGCCGATGAATGCCAAAAATTTAAAGCAACAGGGACCAATTTTTATTTTTGAAACAAAAGGTCAGTAGATACTGAGATTTATTGACAGACTATTAGCGGTTTACTCATGGTGATTTTGCAATTTGCAAGATCCTGTTACGTTGGAAAGTTGACAATAGGATTCACGCTAGTCCCTGTGAACAAGAAATAGTCATAGTAGTACCAGAAAAAGCCACCTCTTGCAAGGATATCTTTGCTTACATAAGCTTTGCAGCTTAATTATCTATCGAATTGTGATCTTTAATCTTAAGTTTGAATATTAATGAGTATGGGATCGCCATGAACTTTCGCCTTTTTTGCATCTTGTTAGTAAACTTATCATATTGCTTTGTTTTCTTATTATATTGGCAATTGAGGTTTGCGATTACAAGTAGTTGCAGAATGTTGAGTGTGTCAATTTTGCGATGATCACTTAAAAACGTCTATTCCACCATAGCAAGTTCGAAAAGTAACTCATTCTACATTACTCTTCAGATGAATATGCAAAATAGAATTAATATCATCGCGTGTTAATGAAATGTTTATATGCTGCATGGTCACAGGATCCAATGAAACTAAGCATAAAAAAGGGCAAAACTTGGAGGCTGATATTCTCTCTGGTCCTAGTCCATCACCTATGGCAGAAAAATTCAAAGAACACGAGATAGGTTTTACGCCTCTTATCAGCGAAACTGGAGTGGTGGCTGATGTTGACTTTACGGAGGAAATTGACCAGGAAGGGGATGATTATGACATTGAAAGGGTAATTGAAAAGCAGAAAACTCATGATCTGTACTGTCCTAATTGTCATTCTTGCATTACCAGAAAGGTTATTCTACGAAGAAGAAAACTGAAAAGAGCTCGGAAACCAAAACGTGATGCATCTCAGACAGTAATTCATTCTGAGTTGGGAGCTAATACCACACCTCCAGTCAATGATCAAGAGCGTGGTATAATTGACATTTCGTCAAATGGTGATACAGTACCAACAGCATCTGATCTTGATCATGATCATGTTCAGCAACCCGACGTATTCAGATGCTTATCTTGCTTTAGCATTTTCATTCCAACAGGTATTACACTTCCCCTGTCCTGAGGAATTTTTCGAAAGCTTGAAATCACATCGTTACATGCTTGCAAGTTGGCTCTAGTCTACCACTCAATTTATCATTTCTACACATCATTATGTATGGATATGGCGTAGGATTTTATTCTTTACGTGGACATTTCTTGAATGATGTACGTTATCGGGGGTGTTATAATGGACGAAGAACTAATGATATTTGAACTTAGCAGGAAATGGTTTCAAATTGTTTCGGTGTTTTGGAAACAACAATGAGACTGAAAATGTAGCAGATCTTCAAAAGGCTGAAGTAGAACATAAAAAGGCACCTTCAGCCAGCACAAATTGGTTCTTCTCTACGTTTGCATCGGATAAGGGGAAAGCGGCTGAGGATCTCAGTAATATTTTACATACTATTTCCATCCAATGTTTCAAGATGTTTCACATTTATGATGATAGGTTCTACAGCAATGGTTTATTTACTCTTTACTTATCAGTTCAACTGTTTTGGGTGTTGCGTAATTTTATTACTGCCTCTGAGATTCTAAATAGGCCGCTGCTTATGCCCATTAAAGCCTTGTTTTATTTGCTACAGCTTTCCCCTATATCTGCTAAAAATCTCTTTTTTTCTACACACTTATCTTATTGTGGTCTATTTCAATAGGCGTGACAGTTTAAGAAGATTTATTATTCCATAGCTAGTATATAATACTTCTATATGGTTTTTACTTGTTTTGAAATGAATTTCAGCCATTTCCTTTAAAAAATTTGTGATAATGATAACTATGTTGACATATTTGACATTTTTTTTTAGCCATTTCCTTTAAATATTTTTGGCTATATTATATTTCTTTAGGATGTTATATCCTTCAAAAGGGATTATGCAAAATGAGGTGATGCATTGATATATATATATATATATATATATTGATATATATATATATATATATATATATATATATATATAGACACACACACACACGTGTATAGAGACACCTGAACTACATATATGATGTAATACTTCAGATTGAGGAATTTTAGCTTATTTTGTTAATGCAGATAAGGCTCCAATAAACATCACTGAAGTTGTTAGAACTACTGAATATAACTCATCATTGCAGACCTCTCATGGAAACGATTATCCAATATCTCTAATCTCTGATGGAAATTTGGTTAACAAAGGAGAAGTAGCAGAAGAGGTCCCTAATAGCCCTCTGGATGATGATCAAGCTTTTCTCAGTTCTTCAGCGGTGCATTCTGTTCAGCAAGAGAAAACACCAACAGAAATAGGCCAGGAGCAGGAAGCCAATTTGGCAAAAGGGAAGGAAATTTTTGCTAGTCAAAATGCTGTTCCAGCATCAGGTATGATAAAGAGTTGCAAGCATAATTGTAGATATACATTCTCACAGGCCACAGCATTATATCTTCTGACAGAGCCACACACATCTCGCCTAAATCCATCTTCCCCAGTAAATCCATCTTCTAGCAGTCTTTTGACAGGGAGACCAAAGGCTGATTTTCATTGTTCATTTGAAAATTTACTTCTCCTTGCATGAGCATGTGGTCTTTCTATGCAGAGCCACACACATCTCGCCTAAATCCATCTTCCCCAGTAAATCCATCTTCTAGCTGTCTTTTGACAGGGAGACCAAAGGCTGATTTTCATTTGAAAATTTACTTCTCCTTGCATGAGCATGTGGTCTTTCTATGCTTGCTGCTCCCGCATCTGGGTATCACTTTGACTGCTTTTATAAGGTTTTGCTCATAATGTTTTTTTCATTGCTCGGAGTGGAGTTTAAATGCCCTATCTTTTTTTTTCCTTCTTCTAACCTCTTATGTTCTTTTCCTGGATCATTTATTTTGTAAGGATCAGACAATATATTCAGTAGTTAATATCTGTTGGATTAGAAACCTTTCATTATCATCTTAATGTAATCATACATAATACGTAATAATATATATTCTGTTTATAGTTGGTGCAGGGACTGCTGCGGTGAAGGTTTCTGTGTCAACTACTACTCAACAGTTATACCCACCAAACGTTACAGATAATATGCGACCCAGTAAAGAAAAAGGTCAGTTGCCAACAGCTTGCTTACACGAGTGAAAACTCCTGGGGATGCTGTGTTCAAAGTGGAATGAGGTTGAGTAGTTCTCGAAATTCTTTGTGGGTGTTTAGTCTTGCAAAATAAACGGCCATAAAAAAAAAGGGAGGAAATGAAAAAGCTTTCATATTGGTTTCTTTAGCTATCTAATAGTGGATAAGGTGTTCCACGAGAGGACATATATAAGAGCCTTATACAACTCTTACGATTCTGTGGGATGTGGGAATAGGGAGGGAGCAGGAGGGACTGGTGGTTAGACGGAGATAATCTTGCGAACTTCACTAAGCCGCATAAAAGTCTCTGGATTATCTACGCTTTCCTTTGATAGTGAAAAAAAATAAAAATCAGAGAGGAAGTAACCTCTAAATGAATGTATGAATGTCATCATATCTATGTAGGGTATATTACTATATTTAGTGAATATTTCCCTTGCTGTCCATAACTTGATAACAGAACCTATTCTCAGTTTGTGAAAAGCTAACCATTAGTTCTTTGTCAATCGTAACAAACTTTTATTCTTGTAACGTATCTGATGTAGCATTTCTATGAGTCTCTGTAACTATTTGTTGGTTTGATGTTAAGTTGTAACATGATGCAGGGGAAAGTGTCATGTTGGATGTTGAAACTGGGCCGATTCAACCGGAAAAATCTACGACAACATTTATTTCGGTAGAATCTGAGATTTTGCCACAAATTGCGACTCAGGAACACATTAGTAAACAAAGAGTGGTTGCAAGTAGAAATGGCCGGCAGTGGGAAATTTTGAAAAGCATTGTATATGGTGGTCTTGTTGAATCTATCACCAGCCTAGTAGTTGTGTCATCTGCAGCTGCTGCTGGTTCTGCTATATGTAAGTTGCATTCTGCAATTAATCTTCTGCAGTACTGAACAGGAGTACATATTTTCTGACTACACCTGTATATACTACTAGTGAAGCTACAACATTTTTATATTTATTAACTGTCCTTCTATCTGACTTGTGTAAATGGTTAATTTTTGAATAACATACAACTTTCAAAAACTTGCATTGCAGTGAACATTCTAGTTCTGGGATTGGCGAATTTGATTGGCGGCCTTCCCATAATTTTCCATAACGTCGGTAACATTCCTTGCCAAATTTAAGTAACGATTTTTTTTTTCTTTTTTTGCAATAGAGTTACTTTTCTCCGTGCATGGGTTTCTACCCTTTTTTTAATTTTTACGAATATAATTTGATATATGCTGAGCTTCTCCGTTGATGACTCTCTACTCTTCTTTTTTTCCCATACAATATAAAATGAGATGTGTTGATTGCCTTTAGTGCTGTAGATGCAATACCTTTATTGCATGCATCACACAGATGTCACCACAAAGACTCCGCTCTAGTCTTTCTTTATTGGATCATCTTAAACTATAAACTGAAAAGTTTCTTCAAAACTTCCTGTTTTATACTGGCATCCCAAAACTCACTGACATGCTCTGTCATGGTAGTTGTTACGTACCGTTTGGCCTTAATTTCGAATGATACTCGAAACCTTGATAGGCTTATGGACTACAGTACAGTGACATTTATTTTTGCTTCAATACATTTTGTTCCATTCTCTTACTGGAATTCTACAGCTGAGGGAGTTGAAAAAAGAGCCTTCTAGAGAAGCGTCGGTTGAAAGAAATGAGCAAGAGGACCGTTACCAGCAACTTCTTGGTCAGAGAGAGAATTTTGCACTTCATTCGATGCTGGCAATCTTATCATTCATTATCTTTGGCCTACTGCCTCCTGTCATATATGGCTTCTCCTTCCACGAAAGTAACAACAGAGACTACAAGCTTGCAACAGTTGGGGTTGTTGGTCTCGCTTGCATTGCTTTACTTGCCATCGCGAAGGTTTATGTCCAAAATCCTCCTAAATCTTATATCGGAACCGTTACCTACTATCTAAGCATAGGGATTGTATCGTGTGGAGCTGCTTATTTAGCTGGTGAACTAGTCATTAAAGTGCTGGAAAAGTTTGAGCCAAATGCACCTGTACTGAATGGGCCATTAGTGATGATGAGACCAACAGAGTTACCATTGGCATCCTACTGAAGTATCAAGAGCAGCTTAATGAAGAGACCATCGATCAATGAACAGGAACACCTGTAGTGCATGAAATGAGACTGTTTTTCCTTTGATTTTACCTAAGAAGGACAACCACCCAGTGTAAGTGCAAGAACCAATCCTAAGATGTAATAAATCAGCTCCACTGATAACTTATCAACTCTCTCTCTCTCTCCCTCTCTCCCTGCCTCTTCCCTGGCAAATGTAGCATCTATATGTAGGACAAAATTCATATTTTGGTACAATGCAAGCATTGAGCAAGCACTTAATTCCATCAGTTCTACCTAAAATCCAGACAGGCAGGCCCAATCTCCGGCCCATGAATTTCATATTTTGGCATTCTAAGTGTGAACATAACATACGCCCCGATTCGGTTCCTTCATAGTGTTTATTAACTAATATTATTACACTACTACATCAACAATGTATGAAAAGAATCCAATCTTCATATGCTACTAACTACGTACGTTACCTTTAATTATATATGATCAGTACCAATCTCATCCAGACTCCATCTTTTTGTTTATTTATTAATTAATGCTGACCCATGCTAGATATGATCAGTCCCTACTTCCTAAATATAATAATAAATAAATGATCTATATATCTTATGGATCCAAAACAATCACAAAATTTTATATATATATATATAAGTATATTTATAGAAGGCATATATTAATATATATATATATATATATATGAATTTTTTTTTTTTGATAAAAGAACTTTCCATTAGAAAACTAAGAAGAGGAGATTACATCAGCATCCACAAGATGTTGTACCCACAAAGGAAAATCACAAAGCCAAATTTGAGAAACTTGTTGACAAGCTGTAAATTTAGCTAGAGTATGAGCTACTGAGTTACCTCCCCTATGGACATGAAGAATAGTAAAAGCATCTAAAGAATGACATAGAATTTTAGAATCATCATAGATGGGGCCAGCAGGAGCATTGGATAATATGAAATTGATATATATATATATATATATATGAAATTGATGCTATATATATATTATTTTATTTTGTTGTGAATGCACTGATGCTTCAAGTATGTAATACGAAGCATCTTGGTTGGTATTCAATGTTTACATTAACGGCATGAATCTTCACGCCACAGTTGACCAAAATTGTTTCTTCTTTCGTATGTATATATAGTAGTGCCAAGGCAAAGGCTCTCCACAAGACACACTAGTAAACACCGCCTATAACTCCAACCCTAAATACAAAATTATCATCCATGGCTTCTCTCCACTTCCAAAGCTCCAACTATGAATCCCAAAATCCAGCTGATGATGAGCTCCTTATAGCCCGCATCACTGAACTCCATGCCACCATATCCAAGCTCGAGTCTCTTAAGCCTTCAAAGCAAGTCAATGGTCTCTTCACTCGCCTTGTCAAGTTATGCATCATTCCTTCCAACATAGACCCCACAAACTTATCTCAAGAGGTTCAACAAATGCGTCAGAGTCTCATCAATTTGGCTGGCCATGCTGAAGGCCTATTAGAGCTTGAATTTGCCACCTTCTTGTCCAAAATTCCCCAACCACTCAACAATCTCAATATTTTCCCCTACTATGGCAACTATGTCAAGCTAGCCAGTTTAGAACACAAAATCCTCGCTGAAAATGGAGTAGTGCATCCCAAAAAGGTCGCCTTCATCGGTTCTGGTCCAATGCCTCTCACTACTTACGTATTGGCAATGCACCACATGAAGTTCACCCAATTTGACAATTTCGACATTGATGAGGCAGCTAACGATGTGGCTCGACGGATTGTAGCTTCCAATTTTGAGATGGAGAAGAGAGTGAAGTTCGAAACATGCGATGTAATTGATATCAAGGAGAAGTTAGGGGAGTATGATTGCATATTCTTGGCAGCTTTGGTTGGGATGAGCAAGGAGGAGAAAGTGAAGATTATTGGACATCTGAACAAGTATATGAAGGAAGGAGGGATTTTACTTGTCAGGAGTGCTAAGGGAGCAAGAGCATTCATGTATCCGGTCGTCGAAGAGAATGACTTGTTTGGCTTTGAAGTTCTATCAATCTTTCACCCTAACAATGATGTTATCAATTCTGTCATCCTGGTGCGCAAGCCTTATACCTGCATGGCTGCTTGAAGCTAAGATATATCTTCTATAGGGTTTCATTTCCTCTTATATCAGTTTGACAATAATTGGAGAACTAAGTGTAGTTGTAGTTCTCTTGTCTGTTGTGAGTGGCATGTTTTGTTTTTTCATGAGAGGGAGAGGGCTCTTGCCATCTCAGCTATTATTATTATTATTGTTATTAGGGTAAAAAAAATTAATCCAATGGGCAACTCTACTATTTTCCTTCTCACAGAAAAATTTAAGTACACATGACAGCCACAATCTAAACAAAAACCAGGCTGATTTTGAGCAGAAAAGAATCAAATAAACAAACAAAGCACTTGGGAAATCAAAATATACTGTAATGATACCAAAAAGAACATTAACATCCTCAAAAATGTATAGAACGTGTGATTTTCTTATCCATCCGTATAACTCTTCATCCCATCTTCATCATTAGTGTTCTGAGTACCAAATACAGGACCCCATATCTTCTCAACCAATTGAATAACCTTCTGTTCTTCTTTTTTCAAGTCAGTAATATTTTCTCCCTTGCTCCCAGTACCGATGTATTTCCTCCTCAGCGCAAGAATCACCTTCTCCAATTCGCTTCTGGGAACTTCAACTTTAAGCCAATTCTTGATGAGATTATCAATGGGAGGCAAGTCATCCACTGGCAGACTCGCTGTTGGAGTCATTGGGAGGTACTCAATGATTTTCATCAAGAATGTAATCTGATCATTTACATCATTTGTTAACCTTTCAAGAAATCTTGCACGGGTGTTGTCGTCCTCAGTTATTCCCATATTATCAGTTCCCCATATTTTCTTGATCAATTTACAGGCCTTTTTCTCTCCGGGTTGCAAAACATCAATGTATGAATCAGAATCATTAATCATGTCCAATGTCCTCTGAAATTCAACAATCAGCGCTTCAAACTGCTGTTTCGAAACTTCAATCCAGTTCTTGATGAAATCTTGAGTGCCAACTTGGCTCTCAAATGGGTATATAATGTACTCGGCCCTATATTCAATCAAGGCGTTCAAGAATTCTATAGGAAACTCTGAGGAATCGTGTTTTTTTTCCGCTGCATATTGAAGAGAAGGATCAGATTTTGGGGGTTGTTTTGCTTCAAGATTTCCTCGCCCTTTGGAAGTAAGTTGGGAATAAATTCCTTGTTCTCTCTTTCTAGGCAATGGGGGTTTTCCCCGTCCTGCCATTTGCACACAAACCAGGGAGACAGACAGATAGAGGGAGAACCAGAGAGAGAGATCTCAGAGATTTTTCTTATTGGTTTACAAGAAATGGAGAAGGTATGTTAAGAGGAGGGAATTTCAGTTACCGTTGTAAGTACATATGGCAGTTGGCAGTTGCAATCTCTGTTTTGTAAGTAGTATCCATGGGCTATGAATATGGGCCTACCATTAACAAAAACACAATCCCTTCGGCCCAAATGCTGTGGGTTAGGGCGAACACTGTATCTCCGATCTAGCACATGTTTGGATCAGTTTCTTCTTCCTTCGGCCCAAATGAGGTGGGTTGGGCCGAACACTGTATCTAATAAGGCATATCAAGATTTGGATTGATTTGAATTTTTGGATGCACTCAATTAATTATATTTAGATTGGTTTAAAGTGGTACAAATAAATCAAAAAATAATATAATATGAGTTAAGGTTCAAACAATTAAATCGCATAAGATTTTTGTTTGTTAACCCAAATACGGTTTTAAATCAAAAAATTTATAATTGGATCCGAATTTTAGACATATAATAATTTATGTTAATTCGGATCGAATAAATTCAATCATCCGGACTCAACAAAGTTTTGTCACCTATTTCTAGTAATGTCATCGTCAATTGCAACCAAAAGTACTCTTAACATTGTTTCATTAATCTTAAATGTTGCATTAATGCCTTGCTAAAACTGAATCATCAATTCAGTTGTAATTAAGTTTCAGTTCAATAACATAATTTGACTTGCACTATAAATCAAAATCCCCTCCTCACCCTCCCACAAACCAACACTGACAATGGCAGCACAATCACCAAGAACAGCAGCACTAGTAATTCTACTAACCCTAGCTTGCACAACAAGGTTACTCCCAGTAGGGCAAGCCCAGTATTTTCCGATCATCTCCATCGGCGGCTCCGTAGGTTGCTGGAAGGCATTTTCAAGTGTAAAAGGATGTGCCGTGGAGGTTATTACATCACTATTGAGTGGCAAAATTGGTGTCGGACATGCCTGTTGTAGTACACTAATCCACATTGAAGAATCTTGTTTATTGTCTAAACTATTCCCATGGAACCCATTCATTCCAAAGCTTAAGTAATTTTGTTCTACACCACTATCACTAATTAGAGCAAGCTTAGTGGAAAGTAAAGGTCCGGTTGTGGCTGTGAAGGATTTGTTGCCAGGGCTGCCGGAGATCACAAAATGCTGGTCACCCCTTGTGACCATAAAGGGTTGTGTTGATGAGGTTATTAAGTCATTCACGAGTGGTGGACATTTTGTAGTTGGAGATGATTGTTGCAAGGCTGTTGGTGCAATCGGTGACTTGTGTTGGCCTAAGATATTCCCTTCAATTCCTCCATTGCTCAAGAAGACTTGCGGTGCCAAATCTTGAGGGAGTTCATCACCAGCACTTGTCAGTGAAGTTCATAAAACAAAATTATTAGCACTGCCTAGTTTATGTAGTGATTTCTCATTCAAGATTTGTATTCAAAATAGAAAAATAGTATTATATCATAGCTGATAAATTATCTAAAAAATTTCAACGTCGTGATTTGAAGTTTTACTAGTTGGAAAAACAATTGTGGAAAAACAAGCGGCTTTTGATATAATTATTAGAAAAGGTAAACAACACTCGTCTACAAGGTTTTCGCTCTTGACAGAAGGTGATGGTGCATCAATATCACTACCATCAATTTGAGAAAAATTTGGCCATTCTCGTTTGAAAAAATTATAAATTGTAGATGACTTTCCCATTAATATTTATACGATCTATAACTATAAAATACGTGAATAACAAATAAAATAATCCATTAATGACCTAATTAACGAACGCTAAAATAATCTAAAAAACAAAATTTGATCGGAACATAATTAAAAAGTTATAGAAGGATCAACATCTAAAAAAGAAAATCAGAGAATAGGGTTATGAAAAAAATCAAAGAAACTAAAAAATAAAGAATCAAAGAATCTAACAAAAGAAAAAAGACTAGAAGATTCTATCATGGGTCATGGTATCATTGCGGGCATAAAGATTGAAGCAAATATACAAAACCCATTCGAGTTAAAAATTATGCCATAAGTATGTTAGACTATTAATGATCCAACTCAAATCAAGTATCATACCTTATGAATGACCCAACTTGGGGTGGCCATATTTCGAATACAAAAATACATCAATATATAAATATATGATTTAAACTGTCATAGAGAGTAGTTCCGTCCCTACAACATAATATTCTACGATCTCTAAGTTGCACTCTTATAATTCTATTGTTGAACCACGTGTTTGCTGGTCAAAATGATAATACATATGTAGATCTCTCGAGCTCATATTATTATACCATTTCTATTTTTTTTTGCAAAATATATTAAACCATATGAATGTGATAATACATATGTTGATCTCTCAAGCTCATTTTCTGTCGAGTTGTCGAACGAGGTTACTCATTAAGGTTTCTAGCATTGTGAGTAAGAGGGGTTAAAGTTAGCTTCATCCGAATATCCAAGAATACATAAAATGAGAGAAATACATCAATTCGAGCATGAATCCACATCTTATATCCAGGGAAGCAACACCAACACACACCAAGAACTATATCTTCTAAAATAATTTCAATTTTTTCATCATTATTAGGCTTTTAACTTTTTAGGGGAGTGGAGAATTTTTTCTCTTCTAAATGCAACAATTTATAAAAATCACTCCTCTTACACACTCCATTTCTTCAGCTTATCTTTAATAATTATTTATCGTATTACAAACAAATATAATTAATTTTGAACTTTTAAATATTATAAAATAAAAATAGATATAAAGTTTCAACCCAAGCAAACTAAATTAGTTTTCAATCAGAGTTATTACTTCATTCAGCAATCCCTAGACAACTTCAACACAACATTACTTCAACAATTACTTAGTACTAAATTGCAGTAATTCTTGACAGAATCAGTTTAGTTTAAATGTAACAAATTAATTACTACCACTTAAAAATTCTTTTAATGTTGAAGTAACTCTTCACTAAACAGAAAGAAGAAATCTAGAAAAAACTGTTGCAAGCATAAAAGTCATTAAGACCAATAAATTTGAAGTACTATAAAAACCCTCCTCTCCCTTTCTCTTACACATCAACAAACAACCTTAACTTACAACAAGACACACTTGTCTTCAATTCCAATGGCAGAAGTATACCCAGCAACACTTACAATGCTACTAACCATAGCTTTCATGTCCATTTTGTCCCCAGCAGGACTAGCCCAGCTTGTGCCTCTCCCTCCCCTGCCTCCCCTACCTCTCCTGCCACCACTGACTCCCCTGCCACCGGGTGTTGGTGCTAACCCACAATGCTGGTCATCACTTGCAAGTATACAAGGCTGCGTCGTCGACATCCTTAAATCATTCACCGGTGGCAAACTCGGGTCTATTGGCACTGCGTGTTGCGATGTCATCACACACATTCAAGCTGACTGTTGGCCTAAGTTGTTCCCATCAAACCCTGTCTTCCCAAAAGGTCTAAAGACCTTTTGTGCTGCACCTCCACCGCTCCGACCGAGCATCGCCAAGGAGATGGAGTCAGAGCTATTGAAAGTTGAGACGGGAATCAAGAAATGCTGGTCGTCTATTGCAAGCGTAGAAGGTTGTGTTGCAGAGATTTTCAAGTCATTTAGGAGTGGAAAAATTGGTGGGTTTGGACCTGCTTGTTGCAAGGCAATTAGTGCAGTCACTGACAAGTGCTGGTCTAAGATTTTCCCTATCGATCCATTCTTTCCACCATTGATCAAGAGTAAGTGTGGCAAAGATTCAGGAATATCAGCACCACCCAAGTGAAATTGAATAAGCTACTACAATGTTTGGTTTGTCATAGAATTAAAACAGATTTGCTAGTAAGATTAGCACGGGAGGTATTAATATTCTTCCTTAATTATGCTTAGCACTATTTTTAGTAATCGTCAATAATAAAAGTTTTTGTTTTCTGCCTATACAGTTTTTCTCCTAAGGAAATTTTATTAACTGGGTACCAGAAAATTAAATGTATAATAAATTTGATTTCAATGAATTATATTAATAAATATACCATCAACATATTAATAAAATACTATAATATACTCTAAGGCTCCGCTAGGCAATCATAGGATAGCGAAAATGGGGT
Organism: Euonymus europaeus; assembly: GCA_963580455.1. NCBI lineage: Eukaryota > Viridiplantae > Streptophyta > Magnoliopsida > Celastrales > Celastraceae > Euonymus > Euonymus europaeus. The sequence goes on along the minus strand of OY756957.1, from coordinate 4,492,328 downwards.
GTTTTTAAAGTAGCGGTTTTGACCGATTTTGGGATATTTTTTAAACATCTCAATTCCGGTCAAATTTACACTACACTGGTTTTGAGTGGTTTAAAAAACCTCCAAAACCGGTGTTCTTTAAATATAAACAAGTAAAGTTTTTAAAACCTCTCATTTTCAGTCACATAAAAAAAAACCCTCATTTCTAGTCATTTCGATATATCAAGCAGAGCCTAAGGTAATCTGAGCAACCTAGGTCATACAAATAACTTGACCAGCAACCAAATATTAAGGATTCGTGTAATTCTTTTGTAATTAGATTAATCTCAAAAGATGGGGATTTCCGGCCAATCGTTTGACTGATCAAATAGTAAAAAATTTGTTTGGTGGTGCATATTGAGAAAAAGTTAGAATTTCGATTCTCAAATTGAAGCGTTTACTCTTTGGATGACCGATTTGAAATACATCAATTCTTTAAATGACCACTAGTTCAATCAAACCCCAAGCACATTGAAAGTCCCCTAGCATCAGTATCAGTTCATTCCGATCAGTTCTTCTCGTGACAGAATTGGTAATTCAAAACTGCAAAATCACATGATGCCATAACAATTGGATAGATTTCATAATACAAAACCTGACATTTTTACAGGATAAGATAGCTACGCTGGTCATTATGTGCCTCGGCTTGCAGATGTCATTCTTCTCGGCAACAAAAACACAAAACAGTCATTAATTATTTTTTTTAATAAAAAGGCTTAGGCTCAAAATAACATAAATAAGTTCTCGCCAATGGTGAAAGAACATCAATGTACAATAGAGATGGAGCTTTTTAGGAGAAGACAACAAAACATAAAAACATACCAACTACATAAAACAAAACATGTTAGGAGAAAATCGCAGACCAACAAAATCAATGCAAGAGAAAAACGAAAAACGAAAAACAAGAAGATTTATGAGGTTCGGCCAATCGTGCATACATCTTCGGAGTTGCAGAGAGTTCCGCTATTTTCAGAAAAAAGAATTACAATTTGCGGCTAGGGTTTACAAAACTTGTAAATATTCTAAACGTCACGTGGTAAGTGGGCCGAAAAATATAGTAATAAAGCCTCCATAAAATTTCTCGAAGACACAGCCCCCGAAACCCGAAAAGAGGGTCCGAACTGTCAAAAAATTTACTCACAGAATTCGCAACACCTTTTTGAATCGGGTCATCAAATCGGACCTCCAAATAAAACAGGTTTCATACTAAAATTCCAACAAAACAGTCATTAAACTTAAAGGCATTGCTGTAAGTCCGGAACTTTGAACGGACGTCTTCTTTGCAAAAAAAAAATTAAAAAAAAGAATAGTACATAGCCAAGGCTGGAGTAATGCATTATTTTATCATATTTTATCGAAATAAAAAATGAAAAAAAAATCAATAATAAAAAATGCACTTAGCCCTGATTACTTTGCTCTTTTACTTCAGCATCAATTAATCAGCCTCTCCGAAACAACGATTGAAAGTGCAATATCCTGATCCACCAAGTTAGAATACATAAATTTGTCTCATCATCGTGGTAATACCACCACAAGATCATTCACCGATAACTTTTTTCATCAGATGGTTCGCTACATACGGATGTCATCTGATTTCACTTTGGCATTCAAAAAGTTACCTTTAAATACCAAATCAAGAATTGTGTCCGAATTTATTTTGACATTGAATATCGACCTCTCATCCTCTTCCTCAGGGATACAGAACGAAAATGAAGAGCTTTTGGTCAAATATAAAAACTATAAATACAATACACTATCTATATCTCATAACTCAAGCCACGCAGTTCACAAAACACGCACAGATGTCCCAAAGTTGGATGTATATTATAGCAGAGCATTCACCCTTTCCGTCTCACTGTATGTAACTTTGACGAGGAAAAAATCGATTATGTTTTCATTTTGGCATCCACAAAGTGACCTCTTTGAAACACCAAATCAAGAAATGGTGTTCGAATGCTTTCAATATTGAATATAAACCACCCATCTTCCTCCTTAGTGATACAGAACAAAAATGAAGATTTTTTGGATAGCTTTGGAACCTGTCCGAGGTTGAGCCCTATTGGACTTGTACCTGTAGAGTAAATTCTCCCTCTACCTATTCTCTCTAAAAATCTCTCAAATTTTTCAATGTCAACATGAGAAAAGGAGTAGAGATCAAGCACTTCTCACTCTCTCCAGATGTATATTTACCATTTTTAAATCTATTTTATTCTAAATAAGGCATCCTGGTGGATTTGTTCATCGATTTAGATTTAGATGTCATCCAACTATCGTAGTTGTTTTTTTATCATGTAAAACTCACACATTTACGTACTTTTTTTTTACGTACATTTTTTGATCATGTAAAATTGGCACATATACGTACAACTCCGAATGTGGGATTATTGGAATCCCAAACTGTTGGGATTTTCGGAGTCAATTTTATAGTGTAATGACTTCTAGGATCTTGTGAATCATATAGCATACATAGCCTTTTCATGGTCAATGGCCTTACTTCTTTTTCAAGTGTAGTAATTAAACCCTAATTAAGTAAGCTTAAGACCCCTAAACCATGTGCCTGCAAAGCTGCCTAATTGCAAGAAGTTTACCAAATTGGCCTTGCTTCTTTTTCCTTTCTTTGTTAGTTTTATAATTAATCAAATTGGGCCTCAGATAATGTCAAAAACCATGTGATTTGATATATATGAAAAGGAATCTTAAATCTTAAGCAAGTCAAACACTTTTTTAATTTACTGGTAAAGATAGTTCTATTCTTTGTCAAAGATGGATGCTTTGGAACTTAATAATATAAATAAATGACTAATAAAAAAACTTGAATAGTGTAAATTAATGGACGAACCCATGTGTATTGGAGAGAGTGGTCTCATTTCCTCTCCTTAATTATCTCCACATGATCATAATTAAACCAATCTTGCCTACTTGGTCACGAGTATTAATTAAATTTGGAATTGAATTTTAAGGGAACGTGTGGATGTAAATTCGAAGGGAAATTGAAATTGATTGCGAAAGTGTCAATCCCCACACAATGACCACGTGCCTAAACTAAAGTCGGCTGTGTTGATCCGAAATATTCAAAAATCAAAACCATTGGGTTTTCTTTCTACGAGGTAATCACTTCTCTTTAATTTCGTGTAATTCTCTGGCATTTTGTAGGAAAAATTCTACAGTTTTGTGAATTGTCCATCTCGCACATGAATACATATACAATTTAATTGGTATGGAGAGGAATAGGGAGAGGAAGAGTAGAAGCCATCGAGTAAGTATCTGTTAATATCAACCGAATGAATGAAGTGATTATCATTCACAAATCTTATTGTGATAGTAATACATTCATATCGAGTTAGTGGTATAGAACGCAATGAAAAAAATGTCAAACACGGTTCAGAACTAAGAACTTGTAACACCATATTATATTTAGAAGCAATCAAGTGACTCATATCTGACATCGCCATCCAGTGCTTAAGCGGTGTTAGTCTATTTGTTTCGAAAAATGCTAGTGAGTTATGGATAGAACATGTACGCTCATAACCACTAAATATGTCAACATACTCGACCCAAAATCAAGTCTTAATTTATTGATTATTTTAAATAGTTTTTTTTAAATACCAATTAGGTGCTTAAAACTTGTATTTCCACCCAACAAGGGTGTAAATACCACCCCTAATTTGTAAATTAGTCGGAGAGACACCACTACTTTCTCTCTCTCTCATGTTTTTAAATATTGTATATAAATCACACTCTTAAGTAACTACACTATTTTTATTTTTATTTTTTGAAACAAAAAAAGTAACTACGCTATTTTTAAAAATTATAATTAAATTCAATTGGGGTAACTTCAATAAAAATAATTAATCAACAACTTGACCTGCCTTTGGATCCAAAATTCCTTTTTTTGTGCCTAAAACCAAGGAGAGAAAACAAACAATTAATCAAAGGAAAATTAATTACATTCACTGAAAAGAGAATAACAACCTATTCCCTATCAAGTATCAACCAATTACAATATGTTGACAATGTGGGGTGAGGGCAAATGCAAGGGTAAGTTTTTAAGGAATGAATGAATCATGTGTGATAATATTTATGTTTTGTTAATGTGGTTGTATTGAGAAATTTCTTTTGCTGATGCGACTGTATTGAGAGATGCGTACATTTTGGTGATATAAATGAGTATATGACTTGTCCTTTTTGTAAAAAAATGTGGGACTCGGTATTAATTTTGGAATAGTTTTGTTGGAGAGTGGATGAATGAATGAAAGAGTAGATACTTGGCAAATATTGAAAGGAGAAAATATATAGATGTGTTTTGTTAATGTGATTATATTAAGAGACATGTTTTGTTGATATAGATAAATATATAGCTTTTTTATATATAAAAATGAGACCAATATGTAATTTGCCAACAAAATCTTCTTATTGCTTTTGTGTTGTGGGGCCTATATTAATATAATATTCACTTTCAATTTCATGTTTGGTCATTCAATGATTCAATATGTTTTTTTTTCAATTTGAATTTATTTAATTAATACTAAAAAAAATTCCCATGCAGATTTCTCTGCCAGTTAATAAAAGGATTTTTTGGTAATATTTTGATATTTTCAATTACTTGTGATTGCTTCCATATCTGCAGTATAGCCAGTGAGTTCATGCCATTTCAATTGCACTCACCATCATTTGATTTATTATCATCACTATACTCTCTTTTTTTTTCCTTTTATAACACTCACTATGATGATGATAAATCTCAGTCAAATTGGTAGTAGGAGATATTCGAATACAAGACCTCTCACTCCCTAAATAGTAAGAAGACCAACCAAACTACCACTCTTGTTTCATAATTTTCACTTCCTTTGATTGCAGGATCTTATTCAAATCAAATATCATAATAGTATTATAGAAAACAAAAAACAAGAAAAATAATTCATACCCATCCAAAAAAAATAAAAATAAAGACTCTCTGACTCACTCATGGCCAATACTTCATGCCCTAATATAGATAGAAAAGGATAGAACCCGCCCATATAATATAGGAAACTCAAAACTCCAATAACTCTTTTTGTCCTTTTCACCCCACCATTGCTGTTTTTCTTGTACTTGCATCCTTCGCCAGCTAATATCTTTCATTCCAAAAAAAAAAACATTTTTTTTCGTTGTGTGACCTTTTTTTTTTCTCTCTCTCTCCCTATCTAGATTCAAAAAAAAAAATCAAAAATTCTAATTTTCTATTTACCAACTTGAAATTTCCAAAAAATCCACTTGAATTCTTTATAAATCTCAGCAAAATCTATCTAGTATCAACAAAAAGACTTTACCTTTTCTCTCCCTGGCCCACACTACATCCTCCTCAAATCAATTCGTACAGTCCACCTCACTATCTCAAAAACCCACAAATTTATCAATAAATTAACCCAGAACCCTTTAGGACCCTACCTTTTCTATTCTCCAAAACCTACCTTTTCTATTCTCCAAAACCTATCCACCTCAAATTTCCAACATCAATTTATACAGTCTCACTCCCAAAATCCACAGGTTTGTTTATACCAAAACTCTAATAAACATCCCTAAATTATTGCATCTGTCTTCGTCTCCAACCCACTTAAATGAGGTAAGGAGTTCAATTCTCATCACAAGCGAAACGCTGTGAGAAGAGGAATTGAGCTCTACCCATAAAAGCCGAGGAGTGAGACACGGAGGCCTCCCTCAATGATGAGATGCACGAATTACGGCCAACTGAAACCACAATTATGCATCATCACATAACATTCACATTTGAAATTTTCATAATTTTGAATCTCAAACTTCATTTTTACGATTGAAACTTATGATTTGTGATTATGTATGTTATATGATGAGGTTTAGAAGACAATTCCTTGTAACATATATGCTTCCAAATAACATATATGTTACACACAAAACTACCAACTACCAAACAACAATTCAGCTTTAGCGTATACATGAACTTTTTGAAATTTTATGTGCATTTCTATAATACCCCCAATCACTTTAATTTAATGGTCAAAATGCCTCTTGTTATTTGTATCCCTATTTTTCCTTTTGCACGCCCGAAATATGTTAATATTATTGTAAAGATTTGTAATATTTATATAAAAATGTGAAACAGTTGTTTAAAAAATGTAGAATTAAGTTAATATATTTAAAAATGTTAAAACAGTTATATAAAAATTGTAAAATGATTATAAATATATAAATATATAAATCTCATTTGTATATCAATTTGTATAATATCCGTGTATGTAATTAGCTTAATTAGCTACAACATTTATAATTTTCCTGAAAAATGAACCACACCCACACCATTTGAAACAAAACACATATGTCAGCATTTGAAATAACATATACACTATCAGACTATATGCCAAATTAATTGCTAGAATCAAAATTATTTTCCAAATGCTATCAATATAGATGCAAATATTAGAGATATCGAAAATGTTAAATATTCCAACAAAAATATCTTAAAAGTGTCACAATAGAGACATTGTTCATGAATTTGAATTTTGAATACTTAATTTGGCTCTAAATCCTATGATTTATATGCTACAACATAAAATTATAAAAACTTTGTGACGTTTTATTTTGGGATGACTAGCATCACCGTATAGATATTTAGCACAACCATTGTTTATAAACCAAGGTTATTAAAATCGGACCGGCCGGTCGGCCTGGTTCAACCGGTTCTCGTCATCTCTCCGGTCCGGGACCTATGAACCGATCGATATTCCAACTGGCCAGTTCACTGGTTGAATCGGTCAAAACTAGCCGGTTCAAACCATTTATATTCATTCATATAAATTAAAAAAAATGTTTTTTGAAACTTGTTTTTGGTGATATTTGAACTAGTGACCTTTAAGTGTTAAGACAAAATTGCAACCACTAAGCTCAAACCTTTTTTTTATTAATGTTGTACATTTATTGAATATTTAGTGTTTTTGAAAGTTTAAACACATATCATAATTATAATGTATATAATGTATATAATGTAAAAATATATATTATTTTGTCAAATGTATATGTTTTTTCTCCATTATTATGAGTATTATTTTAAATAAATAAATAAAATAATTAATAACATTGAACCCGATTCAAACCATGGTTGAATTCCGATTGAACTATTGAACTATGAACCAAAGATTTTTCCGGTTCGATCACCGATCCAGTTTTCAAAACCTTGTTATAAACCAAGCCGGTACCCATTAACAAAAAGCAGAAAGACTCCACCCTTTTTCTCATACAAACCACACCACCACCACTTCCATTCCCCGCAACCCATTTCACAAATAGAAAGAAAAACAGAGCAAAATGAGAGAATACTGGACTTCTCTAGCATCAGTGCTTGGTGTGTTGGCCTTCGGCCAGAGTCTCCTTCAGGTTGTGTTTCCACCAGAACTCCGATTCGCAACTCTCAAGTTCTTGAACCGGATCTTCCAAATGTTCTCATCTTACTGCTACTACGACATCACTGAAATCGACGGTGTCAACACAAACGAACTCTACAACGCCGTACAACTCTACCTGAGCAGCTCTGCACCAATCACTGGTAACAGATTGAGCCTCACTCGCGCACTGAATTCAAGCGCCATTACTTTCGGTCTCTCCAACAATGACTGCATCTTCGACACCTTCAACGGCGTCGTTGTTTTGTGGGAACATGTGGTCACGCAAAGACAATCGCAGAGCTTCTCTTGGCGGCCTCTGCCGGAAGAGAAGCGTGGGTTCACTCTCCGAATCAAAAAGAAGCACAAGACTCTGATTCTCGATTCGTATTTGGATTACATAATGGAGAAGGCCAATGACATCAGAAGAAAGAATCAGGACCGTCTGCTGTACACAAATTCAAGAGGAGGATCTCTTGATGCGAGAGGTCATCCATGGGAGTCTGTACCGTTTAAGCATCCGAGCACTTTTGATACTCTGGCTATGGACCCAATCAAGAAAAATGAAATCATGGATGATTTGAAGGATTTCGCTAATGGCCAAGTTTTTTATCAGAAAACAGGGAGGGCTTGGAAGAGAGGGTATTTGCTTTATGGTCCTCCTGGTACTGGTAAGTCGAGCATGATTGCTGCCATGGCGAATTTTCTTGGTTATGATATTTACGATCTTGAATTGACAGAGGTGCACAACAATTCTGAGCTAAGGAAGCTCTTGATGAAGACTAGTTCAAAGTCAATAATTGTGATTGAGGACATTGACTGTTCAATCAATTTGGCTAATAGACAGAAGAGCAGTAGTACCAATTCAAGCCCAAAGAATACATATGACCCCGAAATGCGATCTGGGTCTGTCGGTAATGGCGGTGACGATGGAAATAATAACTCGATTACCCTTTCTGGTTTATTGAATTTTACTGATGGGTTATGGTCTTGTTGTGGGAGTGAGAGGATTTTTGTGTTCACAACCAACCACATTGAGAAGCTAGACCATGCATTGCTTAGGAGTGGAAGGATGGATATGCACATTTTCATGAGCTACTGCTCGTTCCCGGCATTGGAGATCTTATTGAAGAACTATTTGGGGTATGAGAAGGAAGACATTGAGGATGAATTATTGAAGGAAATGGAGAGTGTTGTTGATAAGGCAGAGATGACACCAGCTGATATTAGTGAAGTTTTGATAAAGAACAGGCGAAATAAGGACAAGGCAGTGAGGGAGTTGTTGGAGGTGTTGAAGAAGAAGGCAGAGAAGAATTTGAAGAGAAAGGGATTGAGGGAGAGGAAACAGAATGGTGTGGAGGAAGAAGAAGAGGAAGAGGAGGAGCAGGAGAAGAGGGCTTTAGAGAGTCCTAGAGAAGGTTGTGAGTTTGAGGAGATTCGTGTTAAGAAACGAGATGATGTTGATGCTGATGATGATGAGAAAATCAAATGAGACAAGTAATGCTATGTTAGGTTCCTTTTTTTTCCCCTTCTTACTTTGCTTTTGTTCTGCATATGAAAACGAAGATGATATGGTTCTTTTAGAACAATGAATCTTGAGATTTTGTTGGGTGGCAAGTGGTATTGTTAGGACAATGTTGTTATTCAATTTTTTCAGTATTATCCATCATATGATAGTTTCAATAATGGAGTTAATATTAATAAAATAGTTAGAAATGCTAGTCAGGCTGGCCATTGAGACATTTTTTCACCCTTTCAATTTGCTCTTGCAAATGCTTTGCCGACTTGGAGAGGCAGCCCTCCAATTTTAGGGTAATTCATGGGGACCCAAATGGCCAAACTATTGTTTATCAAATCATCAATGGAAATTACTTCGTAGAAGAAAAGCATGGTATGATGACAAATGTAGACTCTCTTGTATTGTCTTCCCTGTGAGAATAAAGTTTTTTTTGTCATTGTATAATAATGTATATCACTCTTTAAAGATTGTATATGTAACATATATTAAAAGATTTTGCTTTCAAGATTTTGAATCTGACGCATGATTGAGGGTATGATCTCCCTCTAAATCCTAAAACTCTAAAATTGAATTTAGACAATAAATCATAATCTTAAACATTAGACAGGTCAAACAGTTTAAAACAAATGTTCGCAAGTCTTAAGAAGAAAGTACGTTCTCAAGGGACGTGGGTATTGAAAACTAAAATGAGTTCGAGTAATTTGGGTCTCATTTGTTAAAAAAAATAAAGACATCATATTTTAAGATTACGTGGGAGGAAACTTTTATATATTATATTTATATATGTATATGACATTTTCCTGTCTCGTAGTTGTTTCTCGAACGTGGTACTTTACAATTTGTATGTCACTAACTTTGTAAACTGACTTTCTTTCAAAAAAAACGAACTTTAAGGTGATGCTATAGAAAATGTGAAGATGTGACGAGGCAAATGGATAGGATTGAAGGGGGGGTAATTTGGTAAAATTCTTGAAGAAAAAGCAAAAACAACCAAACAAGAACAGATTTTGTGTTGGGAAAAAGAATGGAAAAGGTTATTGGATAGTCTAGTCTTGCAATTGAGAACGAGTTTGACATTTTGTGATGTTTGATAAAAATGAGTTGGAAAGTCATTTTGGTTTGTCGAAAAGCATATATAGGCTGGATTTTTTCCCCTTTAGAGCACCCACATGGTGAGTGTTTCTTCGCCTATCAAAAATATATTTTGATCTCACTTCTATTATATAAAAATATATATTTCAATACAATCAGATCAGTATAACATAATTTTCAATACAGTCACATCAGCAAAACACATTTCGTAATACAAAATTATTATCCAAGCCACTACTATTTCATTCTGTTATCTCATTTCTAAAAAACTACACCAAAATTAATATTGGATCCCACATATTTTATAAAAAGTGAAGTCACATACTCATTTACTTACATATCTGAATACAACTATATCAACAAAACACATATTCAAATATAATCACGTCATAAAAACACATAAATTTCCACACTATTTTTTTTTACCCAACACACACCCACCATTGCGTATGCTCTTACCTCGTGGTTGTAAGCCTGTGACAGCTTACAAAAACATTCATTTTAATTGTAATTCTTGTTTGGTTGAGCATAAGATAGTTTACACGCCAACGTCTTACGTTGTCATATGTTATGAGCATCAAACACGATTTTAAACATTTCTTGTTTGGTTGCCTTTTCTCTGCTGCCAATATTTTTCACGGAAAACATGCATGTAATAACTTCCATGCATTTTCTTGTTTGGTTGCTTTTTTTTCGTTTCTGCAGGCAATATTTTTCCATGGAAAACTTGCATTCACGGATGAAATCCGAAGGTCATTTGAGCGATTCAAAGTCCTACTTTAATTTTTCCAATTAAGACGATGTGACTTGGCAATTTATGTGGATCGGATTTAACTCTTTCAACTCTAACAATATGAAAAATTAGAGTCCTACAATAAATTTTAGTAAGGTAAGGTTTCTCATGTTGAGAGGAACCAAACATCAAAATTGGTAATGACAGGGTGGGCATTTGCCTAATGTGGACCTAATAAATTGACTGATTCTCTCAAAATTATTATCTACATTTTGGCATCTTCTGCATGTTATAATTGAAGTAGATATAGTTGTCATGCAATGTATGAAAAAAGTACTATATATGTAACAGATTGCAAACAGCTTTGTGGAACCCAATTCACTAAAATTTCATATTTCCATGATACAAGACACGCATTGAAAGATCCTAAAAGAATCTATTAGTATTAGTATAAGTATAAAGTTAGGGAAATACTTTACTCTAACAACATCCACGTCAGATTTGGTTTATTACTCTAGGTTGACACGTGGAGGCTACACGTCTTAGGTTTTGTAATACTATCCGGATAAACCGATAAATCATTTAATGGTCTGGGTGCATATCTCATGTGCATACCTAATGGTGTGATTGATATTAATATGTGTTTTCTCTCTTACTTTTTGATTGACGTCATTCACATGTGAATATTATCCACACCCTTGGGTGTGCCATGTGAAAATACACTCGGACCACTGAACATTCTATCCCGACCTAAGGCTAAGACTGACTCATTGTTTTTGAGTTGATGAATGACATTTGTTTCTTCAACGAAAAAAAAGGGACATTTTTTCATAACTTATACTAACTCCATTTAACAATAACTGTCGTTTAAGATTTTTACACAATGATTAAGGAAGCTATTAAATAGCCCTAATACTAATAACAAATAAATATATTTGACTAAAATACCCTTATTAATAATTTTTTTAAAAATGAAAAGTTAAATAATGTGAGCACTTATTATGCTTTTAGTGAAAAATGAGAATAAGGTTATATTCGCTTGATAGACCTCATCTAGTGGATAACAATGGGTTAATGCACATTCCCTAAAGCCAACCCACTATGGCTTGATGGCATTTAATGAGTTAATAAATGACATTAGTTCAAAACTTATATGTATCGGTTGATAGACCTTCCGGGTCGATGAACTTTGTGTGATAGTGGGCATTCAAAGTAAAGGCCGTTTACGTTGGAATGAAGGAAATAAACCAAACCATTCTATCGTTTATTAGCAATAATAAATTTCTAAGTATAGAAGTAATAGAAATCTATCATCCTCACAAGCAAACACAAGGAATAAACATTTTCTAAGACAAATGTTATGGCCGAAAGCATTTTCTACAATACGTGCTACACACAATTGTCGTAATAATGGAGTAAACTATCGGAATAAGATTGGATAACCATGATATAAATTGAAGCCCAACATACTCCTCTAAAAGTCCTGATAGAGAAGGGAAGGTAACTCCAACTATATATAAGTGTATAAGTTGATCCACCGATGTGGGACTTCAACAAAACCATCCTATGAGAAGCATAAAATAACTACATGTGTCTGCTTCGTAACATAGACTTAGAGAACTTGAAACTCCGACATTCTTTGATATAATGCATAATTAGGCTGCCATTGTTGGATATGGGGAAAAAATATCAATGAATGTTATTTAAAATAGTATCTTAATTTTATTGGTATCAAATTATTGAAACTATATATTGCTTGTCCCTGTTATTCATAAAAAAAACAAAAAACAAAAACAAAAAATCTTTACATGATATATATGAGCACATTTTTGCCTTTGGGTAAGGGGACATCTTGGAGTTGACATGTTGAGAAAGTGGACAGCTTATATTATACAACAAAACTCTCACTATAATTAAGTTGGACTGCGAACACGGACAAAGAAATAAAATAAGCTTTGGTAAGGTTGCAAAAGACAAATTGGTGTTGGTCAGACTTCTTTTTCGCAACGGTTACATTGTCAGTGGTGACCTTAAACATTTATCAAGATTACATCTTGGCTCTTTCATATAGAGTGCCTGTGCATGCGATGAAACAACTTCAACATGAACTCCTTGATCCAACGTATAATAAGAGGGTATATAATTACAACCCGAAGTTTCACGTTCTCTAGTCAAACAACATCGTGCCCAAATTTATCCCAGGATTTAAAGATAAATGAATAATCGTGAGTGCGCGGGTTCTGTATTGGTAAAAAAAATTATTAAAAAAATGCTAAGGAATGAAGAAAAAAAAAACAGCGTAGGGCTCAAAATGGAAGGAATTAGTGTATTTTTCGAAAGGAATATGGACAATTAAAAAGAATTGAAAAATGCTATTAAATAATATGTTAATCCTGTTAAATGAAAGATCCAGTTATAACTAATTGAGTAGAGATTCTTGAACAAGCAAAGCAGCAGCATTTCATTTGACTATCTACCTACCTACGATCGACCAGCAATCGAACTAACCGATCGTAGTTTTCAGCCTCTACACACTGGAAAATTGTTCAGATTGAATATCAAAGAAAGAAATATCATGGTAAACATTTTACATGGCCCCAAATGACATGCCAATAATGCCGAGAAAGTAAGGTATGACCGTGATTTTCATCACTCAAATGTTTCAAATGGGAATTAAACTAATACTAGACTTCTCATTTTATAATTGAACTACCATATTTGCTAGACCAAATTGTTGTGTGATCATCAAAACTAAAATGCTACACAAATATGGTGTGATTTCAGGACAATCCACAATTTTACCCGTAAGCCGTCACAGAAGATATCAATCAGTTCTGATGAGATCATTTTGGGCCCCCATTTCATGGAGGATGATAAGTGCGGGCGCCTGCCTCCGATACCACTGTTAACATTTTAGGCCCCCATTTTTCAACACCTAAAAGACCTATTATATGGTGGGAGGCACCCTCATTTATACACCATATTTTCCTCAAATCCAGCCGATGTGAGACTCCAACAATCTATTTACTCTCAAACAGGTTCAAGGTGTTTAAATAATTAGGTATCATTGTATTTCGACCAAATGTTCTCAACAAAACAACAGAGATGGACACAGATTAACGTTGATAGCACAATGAACATATTCTCATAGTAAAAAGGGCTTCTTATACCGTGTTCGATTGAAGCATTAATTGCTTGAAGAAATGATTTACAGCAAGGTTTTTACTAATAACCTCCAATACCAAATCTTTCTACAAATCCACTCCCCAAGTCTTTCGAATCGTTTATTCTCTCAAGTAATACCATATTTGCAGCACAAAATCAGTGATGAACCTCTCAAGAAACACCCATGTCCCTCGGTGCTTCCATATTTCTCTAGCCTCATCCTGATCTTGAGTAACCATCAATTTCAGCCATCACTTCATCGCCCAAATCAGGGGAAAAAATCCTTCACTCTTCAGAACATGGTCAAAGATTACACCTTCCCACCAACCATCCGTGCAGTGCACATCAACACAGAGTCCATGATAGAGATCTGATTTCGCAAAATTAACCGACGATGTTATGTGCCCCCCTATAACTAAAGCAATTTGTAGTGGTGCACCCAATTCCTTCCACAATGGACCTTATCAACAAGATTACCAAAAGCATCATCTAATAGAATCTGAACATATTTAATGCGCCTGTTTTTACTACCACACCCAATAATAGTTTCTGTGTGCCACTGCCATGGTCCCATAAACCCATCTTCCAGATTCCTTACTTCCAAATTACGAAACTTTTGACATCTAAATTGATCATGCCTTAATTTTAGAGATGACAAATGTGTCCGTATTCGTGGATTTTTTATCCGATCTGATCTGGTCAAACAGTATAAAAATTCGTTGACTGAATATTGATATGGATACGGATAAAATCCAAATATTTTGAATGGATATGGATTTAGGCATATTTGATCCAAAATTCGTATCCGATCCGACCCGAACATGTGGGTATCCGATCTGATCCGATTTTACCCGACACACACATTTATATATAATATAGTTCATATACAATTATGTAATTGAAAATTAATAGCATTAATATATTTATATACATTATAATTGTCAACATATATATGTTTCTTTTTTTAATTAATATAAATTAATTGTAATTTATAATGACACTATATAATGTGATATGATCTCATACCACTAATTAAAATATTTAATTTACTAATATTTTTAAAATTCTAATTAATAAAATTAATAATGAATACTAAATTCTAAAAACACAATATTGTAAACCCTTAGTTGGGTGAGACTCTTTATATTGTGGTGCACTGGCTGGGCTGGCCTGGCCAATGGTGTGCCCTACAAGCAGCCCACAGCCCACCATTATTGCCTTTGTTTTATTTCACTGAGCACTAATCTTCTGTCGGCTACACCTTAAAAAACAGAGAGTTCCTGTGTCGTGCCAAAATATTAGTGGACTGTCATTTTTGTTACAGTAAAGCTTTGACAGAAGATGGAACCACCATCTGACCATCCTAAATGACAAAAATGGGATTACAAGATATAAATTATTTCCAACATATCCTCACCAAACCAATTTGCAGCGAAAATGAGCGAAGAGAAACTACTAACCTTATACGACTCTCTAACTTCTATCTCTGTGTCTCTTCTCCTTGCTTAACTTCCCTCTCTCTCTCTTGCTTCTTTGCTTCTCTTTAGCATAGAAGAAGAGAAGAGAAGAGGAGAAAAGAATCTGAGGGGGAAGGGAAGAGAAGAGGATTGAAGCTTAGTGCATCTGCATAATTCGTCCAACCCGCAACAAATAAATTGTGTTTTCTTTGTTGCTTTGGGCGTATTTTATATTGTTGTCTCTGTAGCTTTTGTTTGTTGGAGATGATGGTTTTGAACAGTTTTGATCTATGGCAAAAGGACGCTTTTTGCTCTGCGGCCGAGGAGGTTCAGGAATCTGCGGATGTGTATGTATCATTTCGTGTATTGTCTATGTGGATTTCGTGGTTTTTTTTTTCATCAGATTTTTCTCAGTTGCGCTCTAAATTGTAAGCTTGATGGGTTTTGGTGACATAGGTCTAGATGCCTATTGGCTTTTGAATTCAAGTATTTGAAGTTTATATATGTCCGATTTTGTTCCTGAATATGTTTTGAATTTGTGTTGAATCCTTCATTTTAAATATTTTTGTCATGTATATTATATTCTATCGGTTTGAACTCTTAAGGATTGGATGTATCTGATTGAATGGCCAGCCAAAACTCTATTCGTTTTTGCATTTGTTTCTACACTTCCTGTGTTGTGTCTCTGTAGAAGATCCTGAGCATACTGTCTTACTGTATGTTTTGTTTGGTACTTGTTCATTTTGGTGATTGTTTTGCATCTACTTAAAAAAAAATTTGTTTGTCCACAATGGTGATAATAATGATGTAGTTGTAGAGAAACTCAGTTGATTATTATTTTTACTGCAAGTCTTTCAGTGTGATACTATAGATAGCAAAACATAAGAACTCTAGAGAAGAATTAGGTGTAGCCTGGAATGACATTTTGAGCTGTATGATTCACTTGGTGGTTTTGTACATTGCATGCGCAATTATGCTGTGTTTCTAGTCCATTTCTGGGAGATTATCTTCTTATAATTTTAAAGAGCCCACCTTCCCATCCTGAAGGAGGTATAGTTTTATGAGGAGAATATGTTCTTGGGTTCTCTACATGCAATTACTGCTGGGTTTTGTACTGCTATCTCCCTAAACAGATGTTGCAACTGATCACTTCTTTTTGTGTTTTCTTAAAAAATTTTGGTTCAGTAAAACATTTTAAAAATGCTTGTTTTTCTGTGTTTTGATTATGAATTTTAATTTGAAGGCATGTTTCTGTTTTCTTGTAGGATGGAATCGACGTACGGGATGTGGTTGAGAGAGAGGAGAGAAGGGCAAACTCCAGAGCATTTGGATGAATTATCCAGGGAGCTGCAAACTGCTTTAGGGACTGCAAAATGGCAGGTCTGCTTCTTTTATTCTTTCATAAGTTTAATATTTTTTCTACCTTTTGCTCCCATGCCACTGAATGTTTAGCCTTTTTTTCAAGTCGAAAAGGTGAAGGGAAAAGAGTAAAAAGGTTAACAACTTTCGTGGACAATGCTCCCGCAGTGGGCGGGGTTGGGGTACGCAGACCTTCCCCACATAATATGTGGAGAGACGGTTTCAGGAATTGAACTTGTAATCCCTAGGTTCTATCCTTCATTTCTATCATTAGACCACATGTTCACCTTTGAAAATATAAGGGTATACCTAAAATTTAGCTTCGATCTTTATTCATCCTTATTTTCTATATAATGTCAACTGATGTAATTCGTTTTTTTTTTGTTCTTCATTAAAAAGATACTTATGCCTTTTGGCTTGTCGTCAGTGATGAAAATATGGTTTAACTTGTTTATTTTTTCTGTAACTTTGTGTTCTCACCCCCTTTCTAATATGCATAAATCCCGTTATGATATTTCTTTTACTCCTCAGCTGATCAATTTGCTTTTGCAACTAATAATTGTTTTTCTGGAACTTTTAATGTTGCATCAGTTGGAAGAGTTTGAGATGGCGATCAGGTTGAGCTATGGACGTCATTATGACGATATCAAATCGTCTAGGCATAGACAATTTGTTGCTGCCATTGAGAGCCAAATTTCTCATGTTGAAGAAGCTTTAATGGAAGCTTTTAGTGGGAATGGTAAGCAGCCACTACAATGGGTAAACCTGGATGAAAATGAACGGGATGATTTAGCCATGTTCCTCTCTGGAACTTCTCAAACTTCAGAATCTTCTCAAACCTCAGAAACTTCTACAAGAGGTTCTCTTATGGAGAATCGGCATAGGAGAAAATATTTAGACCTTAATACTAATTTGAGCAGAGATATTACTGATGAAATGGAAGTTTCCAATGTTACCACTAGAAAGGACGAAGGTTCCAATGTTACCACTAGAAAGGACGCCGACTGTATCATAGATATAGAAGAAAAAGCAACGTTTGGCACAATAGATAACATAATCTATCAGTCTGATAAAGCAACTGACTCAAGGAGAATGTGGAGTACGCCAAATTTCGGTGCCTTAAAGATTGTTGTTGCTGATGAAGACAAAGAAACTAGCCGGTTAATGTCCAGTGTTGAGGCCACTCCCAAAGAAAAAGGATCCAAATCCTTCTTCTGGCAAAGGTTTAAAGACCATGTTCCGCACAATGGAGCAGTTAATGTGTTTAGTCAGGTCAGTTCATAATTTATCAGAAATAGTGTGCTTGATGATTTATCAATTAGATAAGGACCACATGCCTTTTATGTTATAAGGAATTGAAAAAATTCGCTGTTTTTCACATCCCTCCCCTTTATTCTCAGATTTTGGCCAGCGAAAGCATAAGCTTTCTGTGTAATTCTTTTTATGGTTTGAATGGTAAAAGAAACTTTATTAAGAAGGGGACCAAGGTGCGCCACCCATTTACAAGAGGAAAAGTAAAACTGTCCATAAGGTCTATACTTTTGTATGTGATCTTTAAAGCCTATATTCTGTGGGCAAACAGGATTATGTTTTGATTAGACCTGTTTTGCTGCATTTTTTTAAAATCCATTTCTAGAAATAGCTTCTAAGAGGAGTGTCTTGGAAATTGGAACAACTTTTATCTGAAGAAAATCAAAATTCCTGTCTGAGTAAATGTTCAAAATACATGATTTTGGGAAGAATATAGTAGAAAACATGTTTGCGAGAAAGAAAGGTGCGTCATTTTCAGGAGAAAAAGAGCCATAACACAGTGAAAGATACAGGAAAAATGGTTGATATGCTTATTGATCTCAATTATCCATAAACCCAAAAGAAGCAACTAAATAAAAAGTTGTTTTAGTTTTTTGAATAATCATTTGGAAACAAGTAGGTTTCTCTATTTTAAAAACATTTATTTGAAATGTTGTGGGTATGGTAGTTTTATTCAAGCGATGATCTTATGTTCTGCAGATCTTCTGTCGGGTTCGTGGGCTACAAAGAAAAATACCAAATTCACTACCCTTGATCCTTAGTCGTTCTATCCAACTTATGCTTGCTTTGATGTTCAGCATTTTCTTAATCAGTAAGCTCCTGAATTCGTTTATTCATAAAGATTTATCAGGAGCTAGTTCTTATTTGAACATAATTTTTTGTTTCATGATTTTAATTTCTATCAAGGCTACGTTTTCTCTTTTTGTTTTTCCTTATTGATTCTCTGGCAACAAAAGTAAGCACCCAGTCTGGTATTTGACTCGGTACTTGATCTAGCACTATCATTGGGAATACAGTTGTTCGATTGCAAAGAGTTCCAAAAAATGTATTAAATTTGATTTTTCAATCATTTGATTTTTAAAATTTACTTGTGCACAGATGAACAAATGGAAGCATGAGTTCATACCTTATCTAGTCAGTTTCAATATAGCAGCATTACCTGTTAACCAATGATTTCGTGTAGGACTAGCACAATTTACATGCACTATATATAACTAGTACGCTTGTCAAGAGGTAATAGTACATTACATTAAAAGATTTTTCTCTTCTTGTACTAGCAAGATAACCCTCGCGATGCCCAGGTCTTTGTTTATCTTCGAACTACTCGACAACTTACACACGTCTCCATTTCAATGATTTGAAGTCTTGGATTGTATTTCTCCTGTCTGCTCTCTATTGATCTCTAGATAAGATATCACGCTGACGAGTGATTCTTTTCTTTTCCCTTGCAGTGCATTTTGTACTTTATAAAAGTTGACAGGGAGTTCTGTCCTTTTGTAGATTGAGGTAATCATACTTTGAACTCATTTTTACCATATTAAACATGAACTGAGGCAACATGTATTATCGAAGTGCAAGTGCATATTCTACCTGTAATAAAATTGTTTAGAAGTTCTTCCTTTCTTTTTATTTGTTTCACAAAAATGATGTGATTGGCTCTCTGGGAAGTCTGTTTTTGGTTGGGTTGGAAGGAGGAAGAGGATGAGAGAAGGGAGTGGGGTTAGCTTCCATTTACATGCAGTAGTCATGGGACTGACTGAAATTAGAGTTCCAGTGGTGTAGACTGTAGCAAAGTTGCATGCCTTACACAAAGCATGATGTCTTGCCACTATTCTTGTTGCCATGAATTTCTTATGCCGTTTTAAATTGTCCATTCAAACTGATCCAAAAAATGCTCATAGAAATTTGTGACTGATCCAAAATATAAGGTCATAAATTATCATTAAAAAAGTCTCAAGTTTCTAGATATTGGATTTTGGAACATAGCTCTTGAGAATCACCATTTGTTGCCGTTGCGGTGAAGCCAGTCATCTAACGACTAACATAGCTCATTTACCAAATTTCAACTTGACATTTGTTGCTGGTTTAGTTAGTATGTTCATTGGATATGTTTAAAGATTAATCATATTAGACAGGTACCTATTTACAGCTTTCATTTTTAGCTTACTTCTAGTTATTACTGGAGTTTCGTGCTATCATTCTGACTTATATTTGTCTTTCTAAGGTTTTACTGTCTTCTTGAATGCGCGGTCGAATTTATCGATTAGATTGTGAGGTACTTCATATATGCAAATGATAAGATGGCCTAATTAACCAAAAGGCTTGACCACTCTGTTTTACTGTACAAGTAGATAAACGTATTTGTGACTCTAGTAAAGAAGACTGTTCACTGTTTGATATATATTCTTGAATCTTATTTTTGGATTTATTTGTTTGTCATTCTCTGCCTTCTTAACATGTAAGCCAGTTTTTTTTTTGGGTTTAATTTTGGACTGGAGAGAGCATTATTATGAAATTAGCTAGATAAACATATGAAGATTTGGCTAGCTTTGGAGGGAAGTGTTTTTATTGTCTTTCAGCTATGTAATCTGTAATCTCTCTCTATCTCGAGTCAGAATAGACTAACCAAGTATACTACAATAAGCATATGGGCTTTGTATTTCTTTGTATAAGTATTTGGTTACTTATATTATCTCTGCAGGTATAGTAGCGAAGTTCAGTAGTTTACCCTATCAAGGGACAAGTACGACGGACGACCTTGGTTGATTTCAAATCTTAGCAGCACTCAGCTGAATTACCTCTCCGATGCACAAGGAGTGAATCTAACAATGGCAATAGGATGCCCTCCAGTGTTCATATTTTTTTACAGCTCAAGATGTAAATGTATTCATGTAGCCTTGTTGCTTCCCAATATATGGTCATGTTGACAATCCCATTGTAATAGGTGTCAAACCCAAGTTAATTCAGTTGATAATAAAAGCAAGGCGAAACAGTTAAATACGATGTGAATCATACCTCTGAATCTTGCCCTGAATTTTCATTCCGTTAAATGCATTGCATTATCTAGACAATACCCATAATGTTTAATGTATGACATCTAACAGAAACCTAATTATCATTTTAAACTACTGGTCTCAGTGACAGTGTAAGTCGTCGGAGCCGCCTCAGAGGACACTAATGTGAGTTGCTTTGCTATCACTTTATAATCGCCTCCCAAACAATCCTGCGGCAAGAAACTTTCATCTTGTTCAAACCCAGTAAAACACAGTTTGCTGGTAATTGATTGATTTTGAATAACAGCACTCAGGAGATGCCAAGAAGCATACGTAAGATTTAAGATTGTCTCTCTCATATTCTCATCTCTCTTAACCTCCCCATCGAACCAAAAGAGTAAATTGTGAAAACCATAAGTACCAAGTACTCAATCTTGCAAGGAGAAGTCTTGTTAATAAATGAGAACAGTCATTCAAAATAACTGCTAACAGAACCTAATTAATTCTCAAAGCAATCAACTTTGTTACAAGAAAAAGTTTAGAATGTGTTTGGATATTATTTTCTTTTTTAGTTTTTAAAAATGATTTTGGGTATAATTTTTAGAAACACTTTTTAGGGAAAAAAAACTGTTAAAAAATTCTATTTGGTTGGTAATATTTGACTATTTTTTCGAAAACCGAAAAACATGAAATTAAAATTGAAATTTAGTCAAATGAAATTAAAATTCATCCAAATGAAACTCAAACTTATCAAAATGAAATTCAAATTCATCAATCGGGTCAAAATGAAGGTGATTTTGGGTCAACACCGGAGCAAGCCTTCCGATGGCCGGACGACGATGTCGGTGGAGAGAGGTGAGTCACCGTGGGAGTGAGAGGAGAGAGAAAAAAAATAAAATAAAATAAATTCATCTTAATTACAATTATGCCACTTGAAAATCCTACAAAACAACATTTGTTGTTTTGGTTTTCTAGTTTTTAAAAACTGAAAAATGAAAACTATTTTTAAAAATAAATACTCAAAACAAGTTAACCAAATGAATTTTAAGCAATCAGTTGATTATTCTCATTAACTTTTACTACTGCTTCTCCTAATTGTATAGATATAGCCATCAAGATTGCCTACACCAAAAAAATTGACTGCATATTGTCTTTCCATAAGAAAAAAATCTTTGAGATCATGTTCAACCAGACCCTAAAGACACAGAAAAAAGTTCAATCACTTTTAAGTTCACCAAAGCACGAATCTCCACAATGTAAAGTAGTAGAGGACCTCACAAACTGGATCTGTCTGGTGAAGCAGTTCCTTTGGGTTTCAGCAAATCAGAGAAAGAAAGGATTCAGTTGCCAAAATCTCACTTGGATACAGATGCACCTTAAGGATTGGTGCCAGTCATGGGGGGCTTTGGGAAGGAGTGTTTTAAGAGGTGCCTACACGTCATATCACCCAATTTACAACCCACCCAAATAGGGGATTTTGGGAGGTGAGAGTAATATTTGCTGCCCAGAATGCCTCCACCTCCTAATCCGAGGCAATGCTATAGCTCCCCTTTAGAAAGCAGGTTATATCCTTAGTCATATCAATGCCTAGATGGTTTTGTGCAAGACATTCCCACCAAAAGCAAGTATTTTCAGGGTTGTATAACAATGGAACCAAAATCTGAGGGAAAAGTGATGACAAGCTACTTATTGAATCAATCACATGTCTAGTTTGGATTGCACAGAAGCTCAGCAGCTCACCACATGAACTGTAAAAGGGAAGGAGTGACAAAGGATAAATAAACGAACAAATAATCCAGAAAAGGGACTTCAATTCATAAAAAAATGTACACGAAAGTAAAATATAAACAAGCCTTTCTCTGCAACTAATAATGTAAACAAATTCAAAATAAACACGAAAGAGCAGAAAAGAGAGAGAGGAAGAAGGTAGAACAATACGTACTGTACTCTTTGAAAGTCCAATCATAAGTTCACCCCGAACTCAGCACTGCTACCTTCGAGGTCATAAGATCTTGTGTTAAAACATACTATCTTCTTTCAACACCAAAAACGCCATCAATTCTGATCACAAACTCACAAGACGTATGAGGCAAATGAGGTGCAAAAATCACATGAAGTCTCCTCTTTGTCCCCCTACACATGTTATGCCCATCACTGCAATCCACCAATGCATCCTCTTCTTGAACAATCTCCTCATCCCTGGACAGGAACAGCCTTGAATTCACACAATTAGCCCATGCCAGCCCCAGAGCAGCACAGACCCTTCTACCAGACGAATACAAAACCCCCAAATTTCCAACCCTCGCCCCATTTATCCCGTCACTTGGTCCCATAAAATCAACAACCTGATTAGTCACTACAACAGCCAAACTAAATCTTTTAGCCAATGCCTTCAATTTCCCAGATATCTTGAAAAACAGCGACGACCTCCGCTTAAGTTCTCGCGGAGTGTTCTCAAACTCGGATCTAAATAGTGCCGCGATTGAGTCAATCACAATTAGCTTAACCGGCAATTGGTTATTCGCGTTTGTAACAAAATACTCTATCTTTGGCATTATATCGAGCAATTGATCGGCAGTTTGTATGCTATGCACATATATGTAGTCACATGGATTGTAATCACCGTCGCTATAAAGGCGATTGTACAGAGCGCAAAAGGAATGGGAAAGTTGATGAAGTCGGCGAGAGGGGAATGAAAATTCCGTATGGATATAGAGAGAAGAGGCGGCAAGGCCACCGTGTGAGACAGGGAGCTGGGCATGGAGGGCTATTTGGAGGCAGAGTTGGGTCTTGCCGGATCCGCTTTCGGCTACGATTTCGGTGATGGAGTTGCACGGCACTCCTCCTCCAAGTAAGCGGTCGAGGATGGGACAGCCAAGGCTGCACTTTTCGGTGGATAGTCGTCGATTGAGGAGGTTTTCTGGTGTGATTGCCATTGGGAGGGAAATTTTGTGGTAAATTTTTATGAATTTTTTTAAGATAATAGGTTTAATTGAATTTTTATTCTATTTATTTTTAATTTACATTTTGATCTTCATCATCTTCAAATTGTAGTATTTGTAGAGTACTTGGCACTAACATCAGTGCTAATCGTCCATAGACATTTCATCTATAAACGTTCATAAGAATATGTGACAGATCATATATTACTGATTTTGATAGCAAAATCAAGTTAGAAAATTTATAATAAAAAAAAAGACAAAACACTATGGATGCCTGTGAATATGAATGTCTATGAACATTTAACATTTTCGACCCAGTAATGTATGTGGTGTATGTAAATGTGATCTATGACAAATTTTGAATAGCTCAATTGGTGATATGAGCTTTATATAACTCTACTCATTTTCTTTTACAAAAAAAAAATGTAATCTATGAGTAATTTATTTTACTTGACAATAAACCATATCTTTAGGGATATAAACGGTACGGGTCGGGTATAGGACATGACCTTTTGGTTAATTAATACTCCTCCCGTCCAATTATTTTGATTGCCATCCTTTTAAAGTCTAATTTTTAAAGGGGACATATTTTTAATGTAATTCAAGTATATAAATAATTATATTCTAAATTTGTCTTTATTTTCTAAAATGATATGATCAGAGTTTAACATATAATTTATTTTTAGGAAAAAAACATTTAACTTTTTAGTAAGATTAATTTTAAAATACATCAATAAAATTTTTAATTCATGAAAAAAGTGACATTATCTTCGGGACAGTTTAAAATAAAAATGAGACGAAGAGAGTATGAAATTCATAAAATTTGTACATGTCTGGAGTGAAATTTGTGGCAAAATTTTATGAGTTTTGTATATGACGGCAATTTGAAGATAAATTTTACCTTTACTGACTCTTTTTTTAAGGAAAACTAATATTTGGCTTAATTAATCCATGAGAGTAATATAATATTTCCAAATTTAGATAGACAATATTGGTCATATATTAAATCCCACGCAGTAAATGCACTCCAAAAAAAGTAGTTGCATTAAAGCTAACATTAAATTTGTATTTGAAGGGTAAAAAAAAATCATCTAGGGTTGGTGAATATGATTTAACACCTACTAGTAGAAGATATGTCTTGGATTAAAGTTTTAATTAAAATTTGGATTGACTTGTATTTATTACATTGAGTCCTATTAACTTAATTAAAGTAACAATTAATACAATTATCATGATTTACAAAATGCAAGCACTAGTACTACTTTATTCACTGCTTCAGGACTTCAAATTTCTTTACTTGTGATATGGATCAAGTTCAAAGAATTTTGTAATAGTAAGCAATAATATGGCTTGTGGGTCAAGCACCAAAGAAGATGGATCAAAGAGATAATCTATATATGTGTGTCTATATATGTATATAATAGTTAATCATTCATATTTATGAAATTGTGTAGAATAAGGAAATATATAATCATGAAATTAAAGAAGGCATGGTATCATAATCATGATAATAAAATGGCTGGTAAAGAGTTATCACTTGGACGTGGACATTAAAAGATAGTAAATATGTAAAATTACAAATTATCGACTAATCGTTACTGATCCATCAATTTACCAATTGACGATTTATCAAGGCGATCGATAACATTTGAATTTTTTGAGTCGATGAAGCGATCGATATGATAACGATTTGTTACGATTGTTGTTACTGTAATAGCCCTAAATTTATTTATCTTGTATATACTCAAAGGATAATTGTTGTTGGTTCCCATGTCATAAAAAACCTTGAAACATAATTCATTCTCGACAATATCATCATCTCTACTGTACACCCAACTCCATGCCTTTTACTATACGTTAAAAAACCCCATATAATTATGCACACTGCAAAATGACCGTATTACCCCCTAACATGCAAACGACGTCGTTGCTACAGCTACACTCGCATGGTCCTTGCAGCTCAGAACGCTAATCAGCCCGTAGGAGCCCTTGCCGGTGCCACCGCTCCTGCGAGTAACAGCAGATGTATTATTATCATTGTTATTATTATTTATTACCGGCGGGAATAGAGCCGGCGGATTTTGTCTGGATTGTCGATTCTTGATATCCGTGAGTTCCATTTCTGTCGGAATCTTGGCCAAACCAAACATCATGAACACATAATACCATCTAGGAGGCTTAGGGACGGCCTTTCTGGTGGACGAGCTTCTTTCCATGGTTTCTTTTTCTTTCCTGTAATCGAGGGAGCGACTGTTTCTCATGACCCTGGCTTTGATGCTGCTCGAACGATGCGTAGTAAAGCCTTGGATTTCGGAGAGAGAATCGGAGCGTTTACGAATAAAGTCCGAACTCTTTCTGTCTTGGTTGAATGGTTTCGGGATTGAATCGTGATATTTTTTCGGAGCTACAAGTTTGCCACAGAACATGATTTCTCCGGCGGGGCACATGTCGACGCTGCCGAAGTCGTTGAAAAACTCGAACAAATCGGAGGATGATCGAGGATTGTGATTGCCATTGAAATATTGGTTTTGGAACTGATCAGAATTGTTGTCGTCGTCGAGTGGGAGGTCGCGAAGAGAGAGTGTCTCCTCTGCTTCTTCTCCTTCTCCTTCTCGTTCTAGGTTGTGAAGATTGAAGTATTCTCCCATACTTTTTTTTTGGTGTGTGCGAAGAGAGAGAACAAGCTAATATGTAGGAATTACGTATGTATATATATATATATATTGAGAAAAAGCTAATAAGAGATTAAAAAAAAATTACGAATTTTATTTATCTCAATTGGAAGTTGAATCGAATTTCCAACTCTGTGTTCGAATCTCACCTCCTTTCCTTTATTAAAAAAATAGATAAAATTAATAATTTAATATAAGCTATTTTTCCCCATCTATCCTAAATCTTTTTTTTTCATTTCCCGTTTTGTTAGTTTTTTTCTTTTTTTATAATATATAAGAGGCTTCAAGGGTTATTGTCTTTTAAAGCCTCTAGAAGGTGGAGGAAGAGGAAGTCATATAAAAAAATAAATTTAAAGTCAAGACAAGAAATTATAGTGCTTGATATATCTGAGAAAATCATTCATAAAACATCCCTAAATTATGTGGCACAGTGGTACGTGGTAGCCACTATTGTCACAAGATTTGACTCCATTTTTACATTTTCAAATACAAAATCATAACCCTCACTCACATTAGACAGTTAGAAATATATACAATTTTCGTAATGGAGAATTAAAAGCTCGGTTACTATAAATGAAACTATTTATTAATTGTTTAGTTAGCATATATTTATTTCTCTAGGACCACATTTAAATTTGGGATAAAGACTGGGAGGTTCAACACTCAAAATCAAGGCTCCTTCTTCAAAAGGTAAAATGACCTAAATTAGTCAATTGGTTAAGGTTTGAGCTCGATACGAGCCTAGTGAATATTCAAATCCGGTGGTCGATATTTTGTGGACTTTTTTTTAGGTCGGCGAGTTACGTAATAGACCACTAGAAGGCAACCATTTATCACCAACAATTGCGATCAAATTACCTAACACGTCTATTTATTTATGTGGTAACCAAAGATGAATGATTTTACTTGCTCACCTTACGATATACATTACCCTTATCTTCTTCTAGAAAGTTCATTTTTACATTGAAATTTATGTGTATTTGATGACAACTGCAATGCTCTCCTTCTGCCCATTACTCACAAATCTTGCCGTCTGATTTTAAAAACATTGTGAAAGAACCAAGAAAATTTCAACTAGTTTTTGTTCAACTTGTCTGATTCATTAGTCCCTCTTGTTTTCTTTTAGTTATGTTATGTTCCTTTTCTTGTTGCCTTCTAGTTCTAAATCATTGGTCTATACATAATCATATACTAATGGGGCATTTGGTTGGTATTTAGATGATGGAATGAGGATAAGAATAACTCATTTTATTTACAAGGAAAGACAGTTTTAGATCATTGGTCTAACATAGTTGGATACTAAAGGGGCATTTGGTTTGTATTTAGAGGGTAGAATGAGAGTCAGAACAACTCGTTCTCTTATTTAGTTGGATTTTAGGACGGTGAAATTTCAAATTCATATCAAACAGGGTAGCACTTACCCGCATATTCATTGTCACACTCACATTCATTCAATTATGAACTAAATGTCCCATAAGGCTTATGGTTGGCACGAGTGGTTACTGGGTGTTGGGCAGGGAAGGAAGATAAGGATTAAGAATAGTTTGTAAGGTGAGAATACTAAGACAAAAAAAAAATGTCTACCTCATGTTTAGAGAGACGGTCTTGAAGCAATGTTCAAGGTCGTTTCTCGCCTAAAATATCTACAGATCATCTTGAACGTTCGCAACACTTACACCAAGTAGACCCGTAACCATTTCAGTCGTCCAACAAAAACTTTGGCTTTGTCAATAAGAAAGAAATAAAATGACTCTTAAAAGGGTTCAAAATGTTTGTGCTTCTCATGATATAAAATTTCCCCCCTGTTTTTCGAGTGTTTGAACACTATTTTGTAATGAGACTCATCCCCATAACAAAAAGATTTACTTTAAAATGACAAAGCTTACTCTTCTTTAATCAACAACTAAACAATCAGCTTTTTTCTGTGAGGATCAAACAATTGAAAAATTAACTTTTAGTTTGGTCGAGGACGTGTTCAAAATTCATGGAACAATTAGTTTGGCCATATCGAACCTTTGATGCGGTCAAAGGTTATATTTTGTTAGAGAAACATCAAGTAAACAGGCCATCTGAATTGAATTTGTGGGAAATTAATCAGTTTTTACTGGACCAACTGGAAAGAACGTAAACGGCCTATTTAGTCAAGAGAGATTATCCATGAGAGGGATGAGAAAAAGGTGAAAAAGAAGGCAGCGATAAGGTTTAAACCAACACAAACCATTTCACATATTGCCCGCTCTAAATCTAAATTTCATCCTTTAGAAGGGCCTTCTCGTTTAGAAGAATTGGATCTTTAATTTCATCCTTTAAAAGGACCTTTTGATTTAAAAGAATTAGATCTATTTTTATAAACCACATCACATCACATCAGTGGTTACACCTAATTGATGTCGGATACAAATCTCAAAGATGGGAGCATTGTGAAGTCTGTACGAGCTACTGCCATGCATCCGGCGGCCAGGAGTTTCCGAACGCCCCTGCGACTTGATCCCTAGCACCTAGTGTAGCTGCACCGGATCAGCACCAAGAGCCAAGCTTGCCCTAGCCGCTCTCTAACGAAGCATTGTTTTGAAGTGAGTTATCAAGGATAAAGGAATCCAACAGAGTACTCCCATCCCAGGAGGCTTTTCGCAGAAGAGCGAAAAGCTTTCGTCATAGGATATATTGAGTTATCAAGGATAAAGGAATCCAACAGAGTGCTCCCATCCCATGAGGCTTTTCGCAGAAGAGCGAAAAGCTTTCGTCATAGGATATATTGAGTTATCAAGGATAAAGGAATCCAACAGAGTGCTCCCATCCCATGAGGCTTTTCGCAGAAGAGCGAAAAGCTTTCGTCATAGGATATATTGAGTTATCAAGGATAAAGGAATCCAACAGAGTGCTCCCATCCCATGAGGCTTTTCGCAGAAGAGCGAAAAGCTTTCGTCATAGGATATGATTCACTCTAAGGAAGGATAAACTGTGGTTAGGTGCCAATACACTTTAGAATCAGTCCATACTAATGGGAAATTGTTCTAGCTCTAACCTGTAATAGAAATTGGCATACAATTGATAAATGCTACCAATTAAAGGCCCAAGCGACGACTACTATGTAAGCTTCTGTCGAGGAATAAACACAGAACGTTGTACAACACAAATTCCAGAGAAAATCATATTCCTCCATTAATCAAGTAAACTCTTTGAGCTGATACTAACTAATGTGAACGTATGAAGGGTGCAACAAACCAATCATGAACTCTGAAAAAAGGTCTCATAACTTGTACTGCCCAATTGTAAGAACTAAAGAACTTCTGTGTATACAGAGAAAGAACAAAATTGACTTGTAAATAACACACCACAGCTAACATCAGCTTTGCGGCACTTGAATCCATCTCAGTCTCTAATCTGATAGATGGCAGAGCATCCCTTTACAAAACCCATTTGCAGTGCATATTGAATTCCACAGCTGAATTGTTCCACCCAAACAAGAAGGTAGAGGAACAAAACCTAATATATCCCCACAGAGTTCTTGTCATAGCAAACTCAGACAAATTCAATCATGTAAATAAAATCATTCATTGGCAATAGCCCATTAAAGTAAGATGAGGTATTGTTAATCCAATTAGAGCACAAGCATATCAAGAAAAACATAGCTATTCAAAGGAAAAGCAAAACCAGAAGTGACAGAATCGATGGATCTAATTTGATTAAAGATGGCCATTCATAATAACACTACAGCATCAACAAAATAGAACCGAAATATTTATAAAATGGTGCAGATCTAGACAAACACAGAAAACCCTAGGCACTAATTTCGAAAACATCATCTAACCACCAAAGCCGTAGAGAGTCCTGCCCTGCCTCTTCAACGCATAAACAACATCCATGGCGGTGACAGTCTTGCGACGAGCATGCTCAGTGTAGGTGACGGCATCGCGGATGACATTCTCAAGGAAGATCTTGAGGACTCCCCTGGTCTCCTCGTAGATGAGACCGCTAATACGCTTCACTCCACCACGCCTGGCTAGACGACGGATTGCAGGCTTGGTAATGCCCTGAATGTTGTCCCTCAGGACCTTCCTGTGCCTCTTCGCACCTCCCTTGCCAAGCCCCTTCCCTCCCTTTCCTCTTCCTGACATCTTTGATTTTTCTGTCGCTTCTCTCTCTGAGTCGGGATGAGATTTGATGACGACTAAGCGATATTTCTCGTTCGTATTAATAAGAAATTAAGTATGACTTCAGCCGTTGGATTCTTTGTCGATCCGTGTAACCAACTATTTTGAAATGGGAGCCGTTGGATGTCCAGTGCTTGTTTTTTATTGGTAGATATTAAAATGTTGGATTGAAGGCTATTGTGGAGGGTAAAAGCGTCATACCATGTTCAGAATGCGTAGTAGATGCCCTATCGCTCCGGTCTGCGTACTAGATCGTTTGCCTCCAAAAATCAATTTCACTACGAAAGCCAGTCTTTTCAATGGCAACCCTCTGCGCTGCCGGTTCGCTCAGAGAACCCGTCACTCACGTCATCTTCGACATGGACGGTCTATTGCTTGGTAATTTTTTCTTCAAGCATTTAACCTCATTATCAATCTTGTTGTTTGAAATTTGGAAAATATTTGATGGCGTTATCTGCAAATGTGATATGTCGGTTCTTCGATTCCTGCTATTTGCTTTCGTTTTTGGTCTTTGTATGTCTCATGAGACACCCTGTGCGAAAGATCTTACAATTGATTGAATGTTATCAATGGCATCCATCTGATGGGAATTTAATACTGTCTGCTATAGACACAGAGAAATTCTACACTGAAGTCCAGGAAATCATACTTTCTAGGTACAATAAAACTTTTGATTGGTCTCTTAAGGCAAAAATGATGGGGAAAAAAGCAATAGAAGCTGCTCGTGTCTTTGTTGAAGAGACCGGAATCATTGACTCCCTGTCGGCTGAGGATTTTCTTGTGGAGAGGGAGGAGATGTTGCAGAAAATGTTTCCATCAAGCGAGCTCATGCCAGGTGTTATTCTTTAGCACTTGAAATCTTTCTTTGATACCATATGTACTTTACTACTTTGCATATTTACCTCTCTCAGTTTTAGATGTTATATAGTGTGTAGTTTTGGAGTCAATCTATGGTTTAGGTTGGAATGAAACTTCATGTTCATGATGAGTAGATATTAGGATTCGTGGGTTGATCATCTTAAAAAACAAAGACGATCGAGTTATATTGTCTGAAGAGGTCTGCATGTAGCCATGTACATGTAATTATTTTTTCAAAGTTCGAACTTTAATTTATATGCAGAATGCTAATTTTCCCATTTAGTATGTGTAATATGAAATTCACATCTCAATATGTAAAAGCTTATATCAGTGGCTGGGCAAAGAAAACTGCAGGAATTCAAAATATGTGAACTGATGCAAGAGCATCCAGTAGACCTTTTTAAGCTAAGCCGAGCTATACACATTGGCTTAACTTAGCCTGCGTTTGTTTCTACGTTCCATTTTTTTATTGTCATACTTTTACCACTACTTGTATTGTTACAGTTCTAATAAATCTTATGAATGATAATCATTGTCTATGGCGTTTGGTTTCTAGTGAGTGAACAGTGAACTTAGATAATTATTAACAACACCTTAGAGAGTAAAGAAGGGAAAAGATTCTGGTGTGTTGAAATCTAGTCAAAAATCTAAGCTGGGGGTGAGGGGATGAAGAACGTAAGTCAGTATGGAGTCTAGTAATTAGTTCTTTTAGTGTTTAGTTCCAAACTGAACATACCTTGCCCTTTCTCTGCAACAAAAGATCATACAAATAAGGGAAATTTTTTACATTTAATATTATTTTTCGTGAACAATGGTTATTCTTGAAGAAGAATTTGGCATTTTATAATGTCTAGAAATAAATTAAGGGTGAAGATAGAGTTCCCTAAGCCTCTGCCTTCCATAGGTGCCTGTCAATTGTTGACGTTCGTGAAATAGGCTAGGATAGCACTTGCAGCTAGGATTGCAGTCACTCCCTTCAAAAGCAATCATGTTTTGGGAGTCCCAATTCTTGTTTCAAAAATGATTTCATCTGGTACCAGTAAAGATAGTTATATTGACGTACATCGTTGAAAGAACAGTATGTCAGTGTTTATTTTGCTTGGTTTTATAATTTACAATTACACATTGACTTTGGCATCACTAACTGTTTCTATTATATTCAACAAGATGCTGGCTTCTTCTTTTGGTAACTTTTTTCCTTACTGCAGGGGCTAGTCGTTTAATTAGACATCTCCATGCAAAAGGGATACCAATTTGTGTGGCTACAGGGTATGGTACCTTTGGAAATTTATATTTTTTCATTATTATTAGAATCTCCTTTGATAATGATGGTGATTATTCAACTCTGGTTAGAAATAGGTATGGGGAACATTTCTATAAGGTCTTCTTCACTTCCAACTTTGAATTTGTCTTAAATTGTGAAATTACTGATTAAGACTGTACTTTACACTTTACAGTTCTCACAGACGGCATTTTAACTTGAAAACTCAGAGACATGGTGAGCTGTTCTCACTGATGCATCATGTTGTTATGGGTGATGATCCAGAAGTTAAACAGGGAAAGCCATCACCGGATATATTCCTTGCAGCCGCCAAGAGATTCGAGGTATAGTTGTCCAGTAGCTTTTCTCTTACCAAGATTT
Source organism: Euonymus europaeus (assembly GCA_963580455.1). Taxonomy (NCBI): domain Eukaryota; kingdom Viridiplantae; phylum Streptophyta; class Magnoliopsida; order Celastrales; family Celastraceae; genus Euonymus; species Euonymus europaeus. Next base: position 4,459,022 of record OY756957.1, on the reverse strand, counting down.
AGTATGACAGTCTGCTTGTATAAATATGCAGATATCTTTTGGTTCAGTTTATGCTTTTTAGATTTTATAAATATTTTCAGTGAGGCAGTGCATCAGCTAATGAAATTTAGTGGTTCAACAGGGTGGCTCGGTGGATTTATGCAAATGCCTTGTGTTTGAAGATGCACCCTCAGGAGTCCTTGCAGCCAAGAACGCTGGGATGTAAGTCTATTCATATTGATTATTACATCTCTCTTTACTCTTTCTTCATGTTGGAATATTGATTATACATCTGTATACTTGATATTTTGTTTTCTGATGCATTTGCCTTTACATTAGATTTCCTTGTTCCTTGTGTATGATGACTGATGAGTGCTTTTTTAAATTACTTTAATTGTAAACAATTTTATTTCGGTGTCGGAAAGAACTGGCATATCTCTAAGATTGTTAGCCAGTATATTTTCTTGAGTGGAATGAAGAATGTTAATGAAAGGGCACCAGTTGTGGTGTCACAGGTTGATTGCCTTGCATAACTTGGCCCGCTTTATTTTTGCCTTCCTTTTTGACAGTCTTACTTTTATCAGAATCTGTATTGTGTTACACTTCTAATCAATATTATGGCTGATAGTCATTATCTATGGCGTTTAGTTTCTAGTGAATGATGTTAGATATCTAGCAACCACCCCAACAGCCATGCTATTAACCCCCCTGGACATGTGAAAGTTTATCTTGATGAAGGGTTCTGAAGGAGCGAACCATTGGGCATTGGCTCTTGCTCTTAATTTGCCTTCAAGCCAAGATTTTCAGGCCAAGCTATGTTTCATAGAAGCATCATTGAAGATATCAGAAAGCCTCTAGGATCCAATTATCCAAATTCCAGCCATGAATAGTTTTATCTTTTATTATTAGATATTTAGATGATGGCTAATATGGGAAATTATAAGTTGACGGGCTGTTGACTTCTGTCTTGAAAAATAGATTACCTTATGATATATCATATGACAGAAAATTGATCCACAGCAATCTCTGCACAGGTTCCTGTGGTGTCACATTATCAAGATGCCCCCTTAGTATATAAACCCTCGTATATTTGACCATTGTCTTGATGATTGATTATATGAAAGAAAAATTGGTACACCAACATGCTGTTGAAAAATTTGGTAGTACAGTCTTCCTTACTGCACATGTTTTAATATCTTCCATTTCCTATCACTAATATGACATGATAAATCTGGTTTTTTTTCCTCAGACTTTTATATGTTTACCATGCAGGTCTGTAGTTATGGTTCCCGATCCACGTCTAGACTGTTCTCACCACACCTCTGCAGACCAAGTCTTGGGCTCCTTATTGGAGTTCAACCCTAAAGATTGGGGTTTGCCTCCATTTGACGACACAAGAAGCTAAACCTGCTGATCTTTCGAGCATTATTTTCTGTCCTGCAATCATAGAATTTCCACGTCTAGTGTCTATCAATTGGTGAAAAGCATAGACACCCGCATTCTTCTCTTTCGAGGCCAAATGATACACTTGGCATTTTTCTTATTTTGGTTGGGTGACAGTCATATTCTTGGAAACTGACATTTAACTACGATTACACTACTGCAATCCAAAACATTCGTCAAGGTCTGACGAGACTAGTAGGATGAATTCTTGAGGTGTACTGTCCTAATCTGTAACAACTGAAGCTCAGTGAATCTGCCTTCATTGCAAATAACTTGAATCATTCGATATCTTGTCATGACAATGTTCCCCTTTCGGGATTTTAGGACTGTACTCTTGATTGGTGGGTGGGTGCGTGCGCGCGGGGTGGGGTGTTGGTGCCGCTTTGGCCTTTGTGATTAGAACCCATATTTCCCAACTACCAAAAACACACGTGGGAAAAAAATGTGTTGTTAGTTGATCTACCTTCCTGCCTGCTTATTCATTGTGATAGTTTTTTGGTTTTGTTTTAACGTCATGTTATGTTGTCACCAATTATTTGTGGTGGGGATACCCGGAAAGTTCAATGTCTCAGCTTTCTAATAGTACTCGGAACAGACCACCGTTTGGTAGAGCTTATAACCAATAAAAGATAAGCCAATTTATAATGATACTTAAAAAGTCTGAGAGAAATTTGTGCGCCAGTGTACCTCTAGCTAGAGTTATCGTTAACGTATTTACGAAATTTGGTGGAAATTGAAGCATATAAAGTAGAGAAATCACTAGCGCATTTAGGTCATTTGGTGAATTTGTAGGTTTTCATTTGTTTTTTTCCTATTTTTAATATGAATTTTGATTCCAATTCACGCCAATCCACAAGATCTTTTACTTCTTGAAGTTGGTAAATACCGAAACACAAATAATTACAAGTGAGTAAGAAAAAATTGACTTAAATAAATGCCAATATGAATCAATTTTGTCAACATAATAACAGATAAGGGGATCATCGGATAATTCAACTACATATTGGACAAGCGGAACATTCTGTTTCTCAGTCATACAAAAAAACTTCAATAAAATTTCACAACATATACGCCTATTTATAATTACTACAGTATTCGTGTACATAAATTACATGGAACAAAAGAATTTTCTCTCCGGGGAAGTCAGAACTGCGACGACACTTGCAACCACCCTTTCCTGGCATCACAAGCGGACTTACCAAGTTTCTTTAATATCAATGAATTGGCTTCAGTATACAATAAATAAATGCTCTTTCTCTATATTTTCCTCCTCCACAAGGCAGAGTGCATTACCATACATCCCGGAGATACCTTCCACTAGTTTGCAGATTCTTCACTGTGCTTTCAGCCTTGGAGCTGTCTAGAGATCCCTGAAATCAATGAGCACCAAACGGTAAGCCGAAACCCCTAGTGTAACATCATACATAAGACCAATGAAGAATAAAGATGAGCTAATCTAGCTCCAGAATCAATCTAACAAACATACCTGCTCCTGCACTATAGTGTGGAGAGTTCGGTGAACATCTTTGGCCATGCCTTTGGCATCACCGCAAACGTATATATAAGCCCCTTGATTAATCATGTTCCAGATATCTGAAGCCTGTATATAGAGAAAAGACATGCATAAAGATTCTATTCAAGTAATTGATCGCTTACCATATTTAACAAAAAAGCACATCTTCCTCAGACAAAAAAGTGGTACTTCAGGTACCTTTTCCATCATTTTATGCTGCACATATTCCTTGATGGATCCCTCACGTGAGAAGGCAACAATGAGCTCAGAAAGTGCACCACTTTCTACAAAGTTATTCAGCTCCTCCTCATAGATGTAATCCTGCACATGTAGGTCACATTAAATCAAGATATTGAAAATTAGTTATACAGATGCCTCGGCACCCTCCCATCCACAAAACCAATGAGAATTTTGAAAGGGGGAAAAGAAGACTGACCAGTCTTCGATTCCGGCAACCAAAAAATAATATAGATGATCCAAGTTCTGCTCCAGTCTCTTTCAAAGCTAATCTTTCCTGAAAAAGAAACACACAAATCCCAATAATTGGATTGAATACTTCCATCTGGCAGGAGGAACATCGAACATCAAACATGAACTTGCTAGTTCAAACCTGCAGGAAACCCCTGAATGGCGCCAATCCAGTCCCTGGGCCGATCATTATAATAGGCACTTTAGTATCAACAGGAAGCTTGAAGTTTGACTGCCTAACAAAGATGGGTGCCCAACAGCATTCATGACTTTTCTCTAGAGGCACGGCATTCTGAAATAAGAACCAAGAGTATTATTTCCACTACGATTTTATTTTATGATTTTATCACACAGAGACATAGTTAGAGCTATAAGAAATAGAAGAGGCAATGCAAAAAAAATCATTCAGAAGTAACATAAGTGATTTTGCCAAAGAAGTAGGCAGCATAGCTACATAATAATCAGATAGATTATTTAAAATGAAAATGAATCGTAATTCCACAAATGGAGCCCAAAAATCAAAGGTATGTACGAGCCATGGATCAAAATACAATATCTTTGGTTCTAGGTTCTCATGCACTAGTGCGTTTTTTCTCTCCACCTGCTAGTAACTGAAAATTAATCTAGGGTCTCAACCTTTAGCTAAACCAATTACATTTTGCTTAACCAATCATGCGAGGAAAGAGAGCACAAAAAGTACCTTCATCCAAGTTGAGCATACTCCTTTATGAATCCGCCCAGCAGGTGTCTTCTCATACACTAGGGCACAAGTAACATGTATCCTTGATGGTGCCATTCTGCATAGCATAATAGCAGGGACTGAGCATGGCATAGTTACATAATACACGCCCCAAAAAGGCAATAAAATGAAAGAAGTACCAAAAAGACAAACAGGGAGGTGCCTTAAAAAATATTATTCATGGCAAAAAAGCATGAAGACCTAATTGCCAAAACAGATTTTCTTAAAAACTCCCTCCATACAAAATACCAAACATTCTCTTCTAATAATCATGGGATTGGACTGTAAAAACAATTTAGCCAACATTCAAGAATATAGTTTTCACTTTTCATAAGGCCACTAGGAAGCTGGAAAGTGAAAAACAAATAGGATGGCTAGAAATCCAAGATGATGAAGAATGCATTTGAGGCTCATTGAAACATAAACATTATTCCTTCATCTTGTGGCATCAAACATGTGTTAATTCAATCCAAGAATAATATAGCACCAGAAGATCTCCCCAGTGAGTTATATGGCTAATGTATATGACAAGAATGCCAAAATCATTACTCAGGAAAAAGAAAAAGGAAAGGGAAGTGGGTAGCCACCTTGACGATGATGAGATTGAATAGTATCTGGGCTGCAAACGTGGTGCAACTACAGCAAAGAAGACCCCAAGTGGAGGCCTGGCAGATGGAAATTCAGCCATAATCTCAAGCAAGCTTCTCTGACTTGCAATCACCCATTGTGCATATTCATCCTGTATAAATGCGCAACCAGGTTTCAGAATACCTAATATTAAGAAACCGAAGGGGCTAATGTAAGATATAAACATTTATATGACAACCTTTCCAGCAGGTGACGCAAGATGTCTTAATCGATCGGCCTCAGTTGGGTCAGAAGCATGGGCTGCTAGAGCAAGTAAAGCTGACTGGAAGAAACATGTGTCAAGAAAATTATTCATCAGCATGCAAGTGCTTCACAAAGAACAACATCACGAAACAGCTTAAGTCTCTAGGTGGAAGACCAACCTTTTTAGGTGAACTCAAAAGATCGGCATAGCGAGCAAGAGCTGTTTTCAAACTGCAAGGCGGGAAAGTAGGAGGCAGAGAGCTTCCACTAAGTGGTGTACCATCTTCTTTGTCACTATGAATGGAGAAGTAAGTATCTGGAGACAGACCCAATAGCCTAACTGCCTCCTCAACTGTTTCTGTTAGATTCTCACAGTAAACACCAACATGGTCCCCGGTTTCATATCTGAGATTGCAGACGAGAATTAGTATATAATGAGGTGTATTCCTGTTCTAGACAATTCTTCTACTTGATGCTGTGATCTACTGATTTCATAGGATAATAAAGTATCGATCCATTTTTACTTTCAGAAAATTAACAAAAAAAGACAGCTACGTTGGAACTTGAAATTTGAAAATAAAGAAAAATAAAATAAAACACCATGCAGGTTAGCAAAGGGACTTACGAAAGCGCTGTTCCAGCAATGTCAAACTCTAGATGGGTGCAAGAACGATCTGACACAGGAGTATGGAGCTCTCTTTTCACAGCTACATTGGACCTTCGCAGAGCAAAAGAAAAAAGATTATATTTGAGATTACCCAGCAGAAATGACATGCTTAGAATGAGAATGAAAAATTCAATGATCATATAAATCACACCTGCATGGATGTTGAGCGTCAACAACAGCATGGCCATTTGCATTACTCCAGCTCTTTTCTTCTACTGGTGCATCTGACAGGTCATAACATACGACGCGATATTCTAGTATGGTAGCAGTGTATGGAGTAGAGACAGTTGTTGCACCATCCTCATCTTGAAGTAACTGATCCAACTCCGGCCACACCAATTCTCGCCTGGATTTAATAACGCACAAGAAGAAACATAAGTAAACATGATTAGATAATGCATGGGTTCAACAATTACAATTACAATCAAAAGAAATCTCTCTTTCTGATTACCATGCAGTAAAATCATCTTCAATGCATTGATCATCATCACCAAGACCTACTGGGACAAGCCTTGTTGCACCTGAGGAAGAAAAACACTATTTAAGAACAACAGATATTTGCAGGAGAACAACGAAAATGAGTTCATATAAGCACACGGGGCATTGATCATTATATTAAGCACACTGACAACAGGAATAAAAACAAAACCAAATATTATCCAGCCAAAGAAATTCTGCCCACTCATTACCAAGTTTAGGATAAATTATCATCCATATAATGTACATTGTTCTAGGCTGGCTAATTCTGCTCACTTGGAACTAGCATATGCATTTACTAATGCACAAGATTACTCCTAAAGACTACCAGACTTATAAGCAAACTCCTATTAGGCTATTACTCTTCAGCAACAACAGCATTGCAATCCATTGCATTAAAATTGAAATGAAGTAATGTAAGAGAGAAAGAGCACAAAATGCAAGTCAATTGAAAACTAAGAACATGATGAAAAATTTAATAGTATAAATTAAATCCCATCCATTTTCACAAAAGAGATGAGTCAACTAGTCTAAATGCGTTAATTACATCACTTCATGTCTTAGTAGTCATATGAGTTTAACTTGCACATTTTCTAACACCCACTCACAGAAAGCGAGTTAACATTATAGAATACCTTGCTCGGTAAGGATTTGATCTACCTCAATTGCAACCTGTTTCCAGATTAAAAATATATATATTAATAAATTGCTATCAATAATTAAAGAACATCTAGAAACTAAAACTGATGTCCTCAAATAAGAATTCATTTAATTTTTTTTTCCCAAACCTTGTTGAAATGTTCATACTGTCTGTTACCAAGGCCAAACACCGCAAACTTCATGTGTTGAAGCCATTCCCCTCTCTCTTTCCCCTACACCACAATTATAGAAACCAATAACTCAAAAAGTCTAGTTCAATTCAAAAAGAGAGTATCAGACCCTCAAAAATTAGCGAAAGCCTACCTCCATAAACCATTTATAGAACCTAGCAGCATTGTCTGTTGGTTCACCATCTCCATATCTACACCAGGCCAGCAAATAATTAATATGAGCAAAATAATGACATCAGCATAAGAAAATTAAAAAATATCACAATCCCCCAGCTACAGATGATCACTCACGTGGCCAGGAAGAAGATTGCAAACTTCTCTTTCTTCAATTTTTCTTCATACTCGTCATCGTCTTCTGCATAATCATCCTACACATAATTCAACCCTCGACATTAACATCACATACATGGAATTCAAAGTCAATTCAAGATTTTTCTTTTTTAAAGAAAGTCAAACATACCAAATCAACGATTTTGAAAACCGCCTTTTCATATCTAGCTCTTGCCTCTTCCACTAGCGCCTGTAAAACGATTGAGTAATAGGCATAAGCCGCAGTTAAGTAAAACCTGGAACCAAACACATTTACATGCAATAAAGACAAACCTTAGCGAATCCTTCGGCGGTTCCGGTCTGTGTACCATAGAAGACAGTAATTTTAGACTTTCCGTCATCGACCTCAGGCTCAGGCTGCGGCAGCTTGACAACCATGGATTTAGGAGGCGGCAAAGCCTTAGGTTTCTGAGGGACGGATCTTCGCCAAATCAGCACCACCACACATCCAATTAGTACAGCGATGGAGGTGGTCAATATCATGACGAACTCCCGATTCTCCAAGATGATGGAGGTGACCTCGCCGTAAGCCTCCGAAGACAGATTTGAGGGGTCCGCTTTTCCTTTGATAATCGCCGACATCAGATCGAGAGGAGAAACCTTCATATAATTCGACGAAGAATCCATGATGGCGATGAAGATGATTTTGATTCGAACACAAAGAGAATTGCAGAAAGCGATTTGGAGAAGAGTAGAATTGGAGAAGGCCTCTCTATGCTTTGGTTTTTGCTGGTAATGTAATGTGAGGGAGACCAGAGAGACTTCTCTACGAGGGAGTTGGGGGTTGGAGGTGGTTTAATAAGGCGCCCGAACCAACGCCTACCAAACAAGACTCCCCAGAGTGGTCAACTTCCACCCAACTACTTAACCATGGTTAACATTTTGGTCAATAGAACTAAATTACTATATATATATTTTTGTTTCAAAAAAAAAATATTTACTATTTTTATGTCATGCTCTTTTGATGCGAAAATGCCCTTCCTTGTCCGTTCCTTCAGGAGTCATGGAACTTGCAAGGAAAATGCCGTTTGTGTACGAGCTCATACAATTATCTCGAATAATTGATTTGTCTGATATAAATTATATAGAATTTGGACATAAATTAAATATTTTAACTTAAAAAATTATCTGATTTAAATATAAAAATCTTAATTCGGATTGAATTGTTATGAATTAAAATTAATTAAATAAAGTAAATAAAAATTCATAAAATAAATTGATTTAGGCTATGCTTGAGAGAGGGGTTGAGTTGGGAGGAGTTCATAAAAGTAAACTCTTGCTTAGTATGATAGGGATTGGGAACCTTTAATGTGAGTGAACACCTTGAAGTGGTCATGTCAAGCAAGAGTTCGAAAGAGCTCGTTTGTTAGCAAATTCCTCCCAACTTCTCTCTCAAACAAGAACTTTATATCACATTTGTCGTTAATCATTATGGGATTGGCCTTTTGGGTGCACACGCCAATGGGAAGGGGGTTGGAGGGAGTTGTGGCTGTAAAACCAATTTAAGGTCCCTCCACACAAAAGGAATCAATCGCATGCCAGAAAGACGGTAGCCAATTGTTGACACGTGGAAATGGAACTCATTAATGCCAAACCATTGTCTATCTAATAAATTATAGATTGAACCAATCAGTAGCAAAGTTTCAAAGATTTCATTGATTAGTCTTCGGGTTGTCCACATGCTTCATGTAATAAAATACTAAAAATAGTCATATTAACTTATTCTAAAAATAGTCATGCGAAATCTCTATTGCAAAGGGCACTTACGTCTTTTACTTCTCAGGAGAAGTAAAAGACGTAAGTGCCCTTTGCAATAGAGATTTGATTTGAGAAAAAGATACCTAATTTTAAATTTTTTTAAAAAATCCTTTTATAGAACGTTTCTCTCATATACGAATATACGAGTCATAGAAATATGTCAAATTTATTATTATTATCCGACATAGAAAATTTTAGTGGATTCATAGACGCAATGTCCGCTGCCAAACACGTGTGGAAATGTGGAATCTTGTGTCTTGGATTCCGAGTTGTCAAACAATACAACACAAGCATTAATAAAACAGTGTGCATTAGTTATTACTACTTCCCTTTCATAATAATTATCGTTTTAGAATTTTATTTTTATTTTAAAATATTTATTATCTTATAAATTCAAAATATAATTAATTTTTTTTTAAATTTATCTTTGTTCTTGTTTTTTACTAAGAATTTAATAAGTGCTCACATTAATTAACTTTTCATCTTTTTAAAAATAATTAATAAAAATATTTTTATCAAATATATTTATTTTTTCATTTTTTGATCTTCGTACAAAAACCTTAAAGGACAGCTATTGTAAAAACAAGTGTAGTATTTATTAATAATGTCACGTTTAAAAATTATTTAAACCTAGTCAAACATGTATTTCTTCGACAAAGACGAGGGGGAGAGACTGCAAGATTTGACCCCCAGACTTTGATTTTGGGTGAATGATGGCTCAATTAAGGCGGACTAGAAAATTTAATTAATCTAATAGGAAAGACTAACTTAAGCTGTAATTTAATCAATTTTCTTCGAAAATTCAACAAACATACGTAACATATTTATGGCCAAAAAATTCACAGCTACGTAAGTAAATATGAATAATTAATTGCTTGTTTTTTATTAAACATTACTACATTAGGAATGCTAAGCGTATCACACGAAGATATTCTACTTTGTTAATTGTCCTCGAGTTTGAATTTGCCCTCCAAATAAATAGTCCAGATGCTGCCGATTGTTTATTTCATCGATTTCTTTCTCGGAAATGTGTTGGTGCAGAAATACAAATGTTGAACCGATTACTTCTATTACGTAAGAGTGGAAGAACAACAATGGATTCCGGTCAGTTTCGGTGACAATATTTTGTTTATTTTTATATTCAAATTCAAATTCGGGATTGAATTTTTAGACATATTTAATTAATTATATCCGGATTGATTTAAATTTGAACTAATAAATCGTATAATAATTCAATCTAAATTATGATCATAAATATTAAATCGTACAAATTTTTGTTTTTGGACTCATACTTATTTTTAAACTGGATAAATATTTTGGATTTGTGTTCCCACCAGAATTTCAATCGATGAAGTCGATCGATCGAGTATGTAAGATGAGAATAAAGTCGCCAGATACTTGACTTGTATCACTCGATGAAATTGATCAAAAGGTCGGTGGATTCTACTGCGCTTCAATTAAAAAGACGTCGGAACTAATGTCTATACTAAGATGATCGAATGCATGATAGATATTGCAACTTACATTAATGGAGTGTAAAACGATTCTAATGAGACAACAACAACATACTTTAAACTATTAGAATCAAAAGGGGTACAAGTTAAACTATTGGAATAAAAAAATGGTACAAGCTATGACTATGATTACTTGCCTACGAATCTATCTAGTCTAAGAGAAAAAGTGTATTTTTTTGTGTTGGTCTTGAATTTCTTCTCTATTGCATAGTCCCTTCTATTTATACTGAAAAAATGCATAACCTCTTATAATCGATTCCTTTTGATTGATCGATCCCACCAACTTCTCGTAACCTCTTCATAACCGCATCACTTTTAGTTTATGTAGTAACTAATTGATATTATCTTGACTTGGACACTTTGTCGATTGAGCGCACACTTCACTTCACTACATCTTGATCAACAACCAAACTCAGAACGCCAATGTTGAAATGGATCACATACTCAATCGATCGATCAATCTTTATTTTAGGATTTAATATTTATTTAATTTTTTATGGTAACAATTTGGACACAAATTTCAAACTAATAATTTATGTTCAAACTCGATTTAATTTTAATTAGATGAATTTGATTATTCTGATCGAATAGAATTTTGTCGTCCTTATTATCACGTATACAAGTGCGCACATCTAAGGATCCGTTTGGATCAGAATATGTTGATAGAGTATAATCTCTCATAAAATGTAAAAGCTGAGAGTTTCTGAGAGTATGGGGACAGAGTAGCTTATACTCTGAAACAAACGGAGGCTAAGTTACACTAGCTCATTAATATGAGCCATTAATGAAAAAAAAAACGCGGCCGATGTTCAGGACATCCTGCAAGCCCACACTTTTAGCTCAATTGTTCATATTTTGCTACGAGCTAGTATTTTTGGGTCCTTTAAAATTGGGCATGATTTTCTTATTCCTCTCCATTTCTAGAGGTTTGCGGGAGATTGAAAATGACTAGAAATGAAGGGTTCAAGTGACAGAAAATGCGAGATTTTTAAAAAATTACTTGTTTACATTTTAAAAATACTCGTTTTAGAGTTTTTTTAAATCCTTCAAAATCAGTGTAGTGTTAATTTGACTGGAATGTGATGTTTTTGAAACATCCCAAATCAAGATAAAAACATCTCAAAATCGTTACTCTCATGTTTGTTAAGCAAAGCCTAAACTACCACTTGTTTCTTTACATGTGTCCTAATTATATAGTACGGAATTATTAGCTGTATAATATTTTAAAAACACCGCAAATTAAGAAACATTTGGGCATCTAATAATGTGACCAATTATATATAATATATAATATAATATATGCTAGTAAGTGATTGATCTTGGTATATTCTTAAATTTTAATTGTTTTGCTATTTATCTCTTCATACGTTAGTGAAAATGACCATTGGTATGTATAATTTATTAGGTCATTATCATGACTATTTATTGCTACGTTGTTATTTATTATTCTTAAGATCCATGACTCATCTATTTTTTCGAGTATTTTAACCATGGCCATATCAAATCATGTGGTTGGTTCCACATTCATCTAATTAAATACCATCAAATACAACTTAAAAACCTAGCTACATATAAATGCACGTTCTTACTACGACTTTGTATGGCATTTTAATGTATCTTAGCTAGTTGGCATAATTGTTTGACGGTTGGCAACCACTTGGTGATTAGACCAACACCGTGCACCTAGTGGCCCAAAAAAAAATTACGCTAGCTATACTTAGTAGGCCTGCACACCGGGTACCGGGTTTCTGACCCGACCCGGTAACCCGGTGTGACCCGGTCATTATCGGGCCAACCCGGTCCGGTCCGATAATGACCGGGTACAACCCGGTCCGAACCCGGTTTTTTCGGACTGGGTTTCGGGTGTGTATTTTTTCATTTTCCGGGTTATCGGGCCCGGTTGATTTTTATTTATTTATTGGGCTATTGGGCTGCTAGTCTGCTACTGCTACTGCTAATCTGCTACTATTCTACTAAATGGCTTTTGTACTAAGTGGGTTGTAAAGTGACCAACTTTATTGGGCTCAATATCAAAAGACACAGAATGTTCAATGTTGTCTTAAGAAATTATTATTAATAAAGACAATTTAAAAAGATAAAATACAGAAATTGACATCAAATGATCTCAACAAGCGGAGAGCAAGACTCCGACGAGAACTCCATGAATCTGGATCCAGAAATCTACTTCCTCAAATTGGAGCTCGGAGATCCGACCTGCAGACCCAATTTCGGTGAACACCAACATAGATTTGAACAGATTCCAAGGGCCCCCCTCTAACACCCTTCTCCTATCCAGCTCCGACGAGAACTCCAGAATAAAAGTGTTTTCCCCAATCAACTCAATATCCACCGAGCGAGAGACTTGAAGAATCCGCGGGATCTGACCACGAAATACCTCCCTATTTACTGCTTTGGGCGATAACACCTTGCAGGCCAAACACAAACGCAGTTTTCGATCTCCTTTTGACAGCAGTTCTGCACCCACAGCAATCGGCTCCCCATCCCTCTCATCAGACAACTGAAGCGAGCAAACGAGCTCTTCCAGTTCAACTGGATCCATCAGCAAGCTAAATCCAAAAAAGAGACCAGAATAAAAGAAATAGATGAATAGAAAAGAAAGACTACGCCCGCAGATCGGACGAACTAGCTACCCTCCAAATAGCAGACTCTCTCTCCCAAACTTTCTCCATAGAGAAAGAACGGGGCATTATCTTTGTTTTTATATACGTCATTGTTATATGTATGTGATGTGATGATTAATTTCCCTTGGGCTTTTAGGCTTTTAAAAAGTGAGTCTTTGGACTCATGCAAAAACCGGGTTACCCGGTAACCCGGCCCGGTTATCCGGTAACCCGGTTGACCCGAACCCGATAGCCCGGTTTTTAAAAATCGGGCTATCGGACCGGGTCTATTGTGTTAAAAAGTTACCGGGTCGGGTCAAACCCGGTCCGATAACCCGGGACCCGACCCGGTGTGCAGGCCTAATACTTAGAGACTGGAGTCGATCACAAGTGAATTTGATCCACAAAGCTACAAGCCCATAACTTGTTTGTTATAGTCCACAAGAGATAAGGCCACAAGTCCACTGCTTGTAAGTTGTAACCCATAAATGAAAGTCGTAACCCATAAATGAAAGTCCTAAATGTTAAAAGGAGTAAAATGATCGTCAATTTCAGTAGATCGTCGATTGCCGCTGGCGACATGTTGCAATGATTATTCACTTCTCATCTCAACTCTCATGTCTGAATCTTTGATAGTTTGACAATGCTCATGCGCCCTGCAAGGTGAGGGGTTGGGTTGTGCCTGAATCTCTAGTCTCGTGCTCTCATTTCAACTCTTTTTGTTTTTGACTTTGAAAAATGTAGACAAACAACGGTATGGACATGGCAAATAATGATAAAATACATTTGATGTTATGGCGAACAAAAATGATAAAGATTTTGGTGATTTTCATCCTAAAATTACTTCAATAGTGTGTGTCATTTATTTATTGAATGTGATTTTTAATGGACTTCTTGCTATGATGACAAAATAATTCAATAAATGAGTGACACATTACTGAAATATTTTTGGGATGAAATTCACTAGAATCTCAGCCACTGTATTGCCAACATTTTCTTCTGAGGTGACGAAATGGAGACCTTTAGCGGAGACACCAAAGAGACTCTTAACCATAGTTAACAAATTAACTGAACTTAATCACGAACAAGACAGCTCACAGCTGCCCTCGATCACCCGGGGGGGCGATTTAAGGCGCGAAGAGTGACAGCAAGCTAGGAAAGGGCTTCAATGGCGGAAGAAATCAAAGATGAATCAGATATGATCAGGCTATATGTTCGCCTTCACGTTAGCAATGCTTCAAGGAAACAAGTTTCTGGCTACTGCCCATCAAGCTAGATGATGGACTATATATATTGTTCATCTCGTCAACGATCAACTGGTTGATAACTTATGCTTTTGCCGTGCCTGCCCCAACAACCACCCTTGCATACTCCGCCTTTACTACGGCGTTTTGTTTTGGTACGACCAAAGTCTGCGAGCTGGCAATGATGTCCGAAGAACACTTGATTCTGACCAACATCGATTTGTTGCTCAGTTTTCTGAAGCCAATTCCCCCGCCGGAGACACTGACCATTTCTGGTCCTTTGATCTATCTTTTCAAGACTCAGTGCACTTCATAGTCAGAGATCCCCACCTACGGCAAGGTTTACCCCATTCTTCCAGGTCCCCCTGGCCAGCAGTACCTTTATTCGGAATGCAGGCTCTGTGTTTATTCTCCCAACCATCCCTTGCCCCCCTTGAAGATCTCAATGCTAAATGTGGCCACAGCCCGTCTACCCTAACAAGGGAAAACACATCCCAGTCACTGCTGACAGAAATGCAGCTGTATGTTGGATGATCTGTATTTTTTGTTTATTATTTGCTTCATTGTTATTTTGTCTTAAGGGTCTTTTAGTCTGTTGTTAGTGTTGGCTTTAAGAAATATCTTTGTCCTTGTTTCGTGTAAGTGAAGTTGAATGAAAAAAATGAACACTGAAGGTTCTTCTGGTCCTAGCTTCTGCTGTGCTTGGTGTGTATGATCTTGTTTTATTACTAATGCTGTGGTCTTCGTCCACCACTCATGTCCTGCTTCAGTTAATATGATTGATAAGGATTGCTGGAGCTTGGTCTCTTCAGGCCAGCCTTCAGTATCCTCGTGAAGCTGATTGTATTGTATGCTTCATCTTCATGAATCTTTTGCTGAGAGGGATGAAAATTTCAACTTTCTAGTTACTACTGCAGATGATAGTTTGGAATCCTGCCATTCTTATTTTGGGATTGAATCTTCGCTAGCTTGGTTCGCCCGAGTTAAAAAAAAAAGTAGCAGCTGTTGAAGCCTCGTTTTTTCGAAGGCTCTTGCATGTTTGCTGACTGTGACGCTACTGGCATATTCTACAATCAGATTGTGGTCAACTACCAACCGCCCTCTATCCTGCCTGTTCGCCTACCAGATCTTGTGACCCTGTTTCTCTTTTTCCCTTATCCATAAAGTTGAATACCTCTGCTAGGTCGCCCCCTGAATCATTCATCGGAAGCAATGGCTGCCACTGCTCAGACCAATGTCCAGATATTTAATTCTCACCCATTCATTGTTTATTGAGTTTTGTCATCGGTAGTAATAACACAGGAAGCAAATGCTATTCTTGTAAAAACAAAACTTTCAAGGTGACGGAGGCAAGGGGACTGGAAGAAACAACCAGGGAAGAAAAGAACCTTTTGTTTGCACTCACCATCACAAAACATGACACACTGCAACTCTGAGTCTTGTGATGTTCTTTGTTTCATGCTCTACAGAGATGCAAATCCTTATATATATATTAATCAATAATTGATATGCAATCCCATATATGAATCTAAGTTGAATGTCTGAGGCTCTTAGGCTCTTGAATGTTGCTGCATAAGAGGCCAGGACAATTAGGACCAAGTTAAAATTGTGTTTTCTTCCTCTATTCGAAGCAAATTATTTAACAAATGGGGACAATTGGTACCCATTGATATTTTATTTTTTCAGGGATCACAATAAAATTCAAGGGTCAAAATAACAATTTCTTTCATAAAATTTTGTATTATTTGGGGGGTATGGATGTAATTACCTCAAAAACCTTGCAATAGAAGTCCATCAAAAAGCCAGTTATAATTGTTTGATTGCATTTGGCGGTTGGTGTTTGGCTTCGATTATTTGCGCCATAGAGAGAATAAGAGATGTATGGAGGTGAGTTCGACGGAGCCGCAGCCTTTTCCGGCGGCGGATTCATGCCCTCTCAGGCCACCCAGGCCCCCGATTCGTCCTTCTCGACTTCTAAAGTATTCCCTCTCTCTTCTTTTTCTGTTTTTCCCTTCAGAATTAGGGTTTTGTTTTAAATATTCCATTGTTGTGTAAAAATCTAGTGATACTCGTTTTTCCTCGTATAAGCTCTAGTTTTCTCAATTTCCGTCAGTTTTCCTGAATTTTCTTTGAAATGACAACTGCTCTGTGGTGCAAGCCGAGAAACTGAGAAAAATTAGACGGAAATTGTAGTTTGAATTTGCTTCTTAGTGAAATCCTTTAATGAAGATTACAAGTTTAACACTCTGGTTTAATTTTGCAGAACCGTGAGGGTCGCCCGTTGCTCTCAGTTACTGTGAAGCAGATACAAGGTGGTATTGATGAATCAAATTTATTCATTGATGGCGTTGAAGTGAACAATGTAAGTCTCTTCTTACATTTCTCTTAGATGATGAACCCTTTTTGCCATGTATTCAACTCTACATTGTGTATAGGTTACACTAGTGGGGATGATTTGCAAGAAGGATGACAAAGTCAGTGAGTACACTTTCTTAGTCGATGATGGGACTGGACGAATTGAATGCAGCAGATGGTGATTTCCTTAAATTTTGTCTTCTTTTCTCATCGAAGTTAATATCAGTATGCTGTATGGTTTAATACGTTAAACTCTTATACAGCTTCAATGATGCTTATTTTATCTTTCTTTTCTTTTCCATTCAGGGTTCAAGAATCCATAGATACAGAAGAAATGGAGGGTCTCTCGTACGTTCCTATATGTAGTGTCTAGTCTTTTTGGCTTTTCAGAACTGATATTAATATTGCTTAATCTGGCACATCTGTAGGGTTTTTGTTTGAGCAGAATTGTTTCCTGATAAAAGATAGTCTTATTGGTTCTTGATTCTTTCACAATTATCAATTAGTGTGTGAGTACAACAGCTCAATTCATTGTTGCATGTGGTTCCGGGTATGGAAGGAAAGAAAAGAAATAAAAGACTTCAAAATGTCTGAAAATTTGTCTAGGGAAAAAAAAGTAGTCATTTCTTATATTTCAACTGCCTTCTATTTTCTCAAAATCCTCTGCAATGAAGTTATCAAATAGTTGGTTATTTGAGTAACAGGAGCTCTGTTGTTTTCTCATTTTTTACTTTAATAATTAACTTCTGTGTTAGGGTTGGAATGTATGTTCGTGTTCATGGGCACTTGAGAAGCCTTCAAGGCAAAAGGTTCATAAATGCCTTTTCCATTAGGTATGAATTCAGTTATTATTCTTCTTTTATATAAAAGGTTAATAAAATGTGACATTTGATATGATTTTCATAGCTCACATATTAGCAAATCTTTTTTTCCCCATTAACTTGAAAGCACCTTGTAATATATCTTGACTATATGATTACCAAGTTCCTTGGAAATGAGTTCTGGAAACCTACAATAACTTTCCTAAATTACAGGATGGAAATATGCATTCTTCATGAACCCTAAAATTCCTTGCTCTGTTTAATACAATAATTCAATTTTTCAATAGCTTCTTTCTCTTGTCGTTTGATCTCCATGCATTTACCCTCAATATGCTTTCAAATAAAATATCATCTCAACATTTTTTTAACTCTATGTTAATTTCTTGTACATTGTTTTATAACTTAATTTTTTTCATGAAGATGACTGTATGAAATCCTCTTTGATCTAGTCTGTTTCATTCTAGGGTGTGACTTTTTCCTCCCCCACACAAGCCCCTAATCTGCCAAATTAGTTCCCACCGAAGTGTGTAATACAAGCTATAAAATTAAAATGAATAATACATTTCCTATTGTGCATCACAATTGAATCTATTTGTTGGCTAAACTAGTTTCACAGCCTTTCAGCTCATAGTGCTTCATCTTCTTTTTTTGTTTACTCAATGGGTTGTTGGTTCGAGTCCTTGCCCTCAGGCAAGGTGGTGGGGAGCTTGAATAGTTTAAGCCTCACTACATGACTAACACTTTTTCCCTTATTCATAATGTAAAGTTTGTACCAGAAGGTTTTGAATTCCCCTCCCTGGTGTAGTTCCTTGACATATACTTTAGTTGATTCGTCTGAAATATTGATAAGATGTGTAGTTTGTCATGAGGAAGTTCCAGTGGTGGTTGTTTTATCGGTCCTTTGTCATTTTTAATCACAAATATTCACTAGTTTGTAGTGCTTTGGACCGTAGAGATGTATTGGAATTCATAAGTTACTGTTTAATGCTAAAGTTTTATCTTTTGATTTTAAATTACAAACTTGATCTTGCTTTTAGGCCTATTACTGACTTCAATGAGGTGACGGGCCACTTTATTGAATGCATGTACGTCCATCTCTACAACACTAAGATACGGGTAACGGTTCAACCACTTGTTTCTGCTTTGCTTTCGCTCTTTCATTGGTTTCATGGCATTTTGATATACACAGATTAATGCTTTAATAGTTAAGACTTCTTTTTCCTGATGTAGAATTTGCATATTCAATTACAGGGCTCTGTCACTCAAACCCCAGTGGCAAATTCAAGAATGAGCACCCCTATGAAGGAATACCAAGCGGTCACACCTAATCAAGTAAACAAATTCAAAATGGGATCATGTATTTTTTCTGCCCTCCTGATTGATTATTTTTACTGATCCTCTAGATTTCCATCTTTAGTTTTCTAGCTCGTATGGCATGGATACACTGGACAGCATATCTCAGAGCGTCTTAAATTTGTTGAAGCATCCAACATTTCTGTAAGTTATCTGTAACTCTAATTTGATTCTTTTCAGCTGGTTAGTCGTCTTCTCTTGCAATTGAGCTGTTTTTGAAATTTCATGGCCGTATCTTCTCGTCTGTTGACTCATAGAATGCTTGGTTCAAGCCTCATTTGTCTGTAAATCTAGTTTATTGACACCTTGAGTTGTTTCCATACTTCAGAGCAAGAGAAGAGGGGGTACACAGAATTGTGATTGCTCAGCAATTAGGCACTCCAATTGAGAAGGTCATGTATGTCTCTCGCTCTGTCTGTCTCTCTCTTATCTCTAAAATTACAAAGAAATACAGTGACCTTATACATGTTATTTGTTTGACAGGGAAGCTTTAGAACATCTTCAGGACAATGGCTGTGTTTACTCTACCATTGACAATGACCACTACAAGTCAAGTGTTAATGGATGATAGCTTTCAGGTGTTTACGGTAAATCTTGGTTGAATTGGGTCATCCTGTAAATCTGTTTTGTCTCTTTCTCTAATTGTTTGGTTTTTTAATCTCAAGCCTAGTACGAATATACAGAGTATTTTTGGATAGAAGTGAAGATTAAGGTAGGTGATGGCTTTTTCCTGGATTTTATTTTTGCTGGGATATTACTCATATATGTTAAAGAGTAATTTTGTCAAATATCTAAGGAAGGTAGATAAACATGTATTGTTGTCTACATCTAACAATCCGTTTGGCACACTAGTTTGATCATCCATTTGAGTTTACGATTTCAAGGAGCATGTCAATCATGTTCAAATCATTTTGTAGACAATTTCAAAATTTTCTCCAGAAGGAGCTTTCCTGGATAATTTTTTTTTTTGGGATAAAACTACCGTCACTTTTATTCAGCCAAATTACCAAAAGAAAAAAAAAACTCCGCAAAAAAAAGGTAATATAATTAGTGAGGCTATAATTTAAATTAATATGTCTTGGATGTGTAATATTAGTTTGTATATGTAAATGTAATATGAGTGTAAATATTTTTTAAAATAATTATAATTAATTTAAATAGGTGTAATATTATACATCTCTTCATGTCTATAGTCATTTAATAGATGTTATTAGAAGTCTAGACTCTTTTATGAGCTGCTTTTTCATTTTCACTCCAAGAGATTGAAACCGTGTGGCAGAACCTAGTCTATTTGGGGAGGTCATCTATTGCTCAATGTGTTGTATTATTCTTTGTGATGGATTTCGTTTTATCTTCTATGCATGAAGATTGTCATGTTGTTAATCAATGAAGCTTTCATTTTATCTATGTATAAAAAAAAACTGTAATAAGGACCCCAAAAGTTTAGGTCCTTATTTTAAGTCCTTATTTTAGGTCCTTATAAGAGAATTCTCATATATATATATATATATACACACATATATATATATATATATATACAGGGTAATTCTTTTATAAGGACCTAAGCTTTTGGGATACAAGACATTTTTTAAAAAACTTGAAAAATTATGTTTATGTTTGATCGGTTTTACGAATCTAATGATATTTTTTTGTTTCAAACAAAAATCAAATGCTACCCGAAAAGTGGATGAAATGTTTTGTGTTCTATATTTTTTGTTTTATCCATTTTTCGGGTAGCATTTGATTTTTGTTTGAAACAAAAAATATATCATTAGATTCGTAAAACCGATCAAATTAACATAAACATAATTTTTTTAGTTTTTTTTAAAAATGTCTTTTATCCCAAAAGTTTAGATCCTTATTTTAAGTCCTTATAAGAGATAAGTCCTATATATACATATTGCACTTTTACAGTGCAATACATATTGCACTGCTGCCACTGCACGCGCGCGCACACAGTATATACATATATGTATAGCACTGCACACACACATATAATATATATATATATATATATTAAAATTTGAATATTTAATTAGTATATATATAATATATGATAAAAATAGTTAAATTTCGAGCCCGAATAAAGAAGCTCCGGCCCGGCTCGAAAGTCCGAACTTCTTGAGCCTAGGCCAGGCTTGGGCTCAAGAATTTGCATCAAGCCCGGCCTGAAGCCCGAAGTCAATATTCGGGCTTGGGCCTCCATTTTTGGGCCGGGCCGGCCCGATGCCAATCCCTCTAAATTGTAACATTTGAATCAATATATATATGCTAGCGTTTGAATCTATATATTAAGTGAAATTATCTGTCAAATGGAGTCATGTGTTTTTACCCTTTAACATTGGTTTCGTGTGTTATTTATTTATGTGTAAAAAAATATCGGGGCGTCTAAGCATGTGCAGAAGCAGAATGTAGAATAAATTTATTAGTATCTTTTTTAATAATTCCAACAATGACGATAATGGTATCAGTCAATCTAAACACTAAAGAATAAAATGAGTCATGTCTTGTGATATACATGATGATGATGAAGTACAGAGAGGCAGCTAGCGAACGTGAGGAATGATTTCGTTTCACTTGGCCTTTTTCAACAATAGTTGACTGACAAATTTGTCATCTGCTTTTTGTTTACATTCCTTTTCTTTCTTTCTTTTTTTAAAAAAATAAAAAATTAAAGAAGTTTAGTGCGAAAAAATAATAATCAGAACACAACTCCCGCCGAACACTTAAATATTAGTTTATTTTAAAGTATTAAAAAGCAATTTTAAACTTTGTCCGGGTTTTGGGGTTTTACTTTTATTATAATAAAAAAAAAACCCATTAATTGCTAAGTGGATGCCCGTTAGTATTTATTTTTATTAAACAAAAGAAGATAAAGTAGATATATTTGTTTATATTACTCTCTCCTCCGTCCTTATTTTTGTTTTTTGTTTCATACATATTAATAAATTTTAATTAATATCATTAAAATAATAAATTTAATTGATTCTTCCTAATACACCCTTCAACCCTCCCTTCACACATTATTATTGCTAGAATTTAATGTCATTTGTTAATAAATGGGGTAGATTAGTAAACTAGTAATTTTTTTATTTATTCTTAATAAAGAAATGGGTTAATTTGGAACAAATCAAAAAAAAAAAAAAAGTAAATTTATCAAATAGGGATGAAGGGAGTAAAAATTAGTGCCGATTAAGTGTAAATTAATACAAGGATAGTCATCCTAATTTATACCTCATATTGACGTTGGTACTCTTTGCATGCATGTCTCAGAGAATTTCTACACGTATTCTTGATAAGACAGAAATATATTAATATATATAACAATCTTTTATATAATAATTGTTGTAATTTATACTCACGTATATATTAATAATATTGTCTGATATGGATTGTTCAATTTCTAAAGATACATCTATCTACGTGATTTCATTTCTCCTGAAGATTAGCAAGTAAATTTGAACTAAGCTCACAAGACTTAGCGAAAATATATTGTTGTGTGTTCGGAGAGGCTTCACACTTATTAATTAAGTGCTTAAGACCCACATATTTTGAGGTGGGACACAACAATAGCTGATTTTGTCCACGACAACAAAAATTCAGATCTAGCTAGAGGACTAGCTAGCTATGGTTGTCTTGTCCCCATTCTAAAAATAACCACAGTATTACCTTTTTTTCCCACAGACAGCCAAAACCTTCTCTCCATACTTCCATCCTGGCACATTACTAAACCCATTCACAATTTCAGATTTTGTTTTCCTCCCAACGCACAGTTTTTATTGTCTAACATGAATATTTTTATACTACAATTATACATATATGGGTTACCACTTTTATAGCAGTAACTTGAATGTATCATTTATGAAAAATCTGCTATATATGCATACAGTTTATGATTTGTTGTTTTGTTTGATAGAATATAAAATGACAGGGAGAAATCTTTGTTGAAGAAAAAAAAGGTGGATGGATGAAAGAGGCGGGAGTTGTGTTCAACGATGGATGGCTGGTGAAAACAGAAATGACGAATTTATGATCCATGATTAATAAAGGTGTCATGAGATTGGACCAACATGTTTCCTTCTCTCTCCATTTCTTTGTTTCCTTTCTCCCACTAACACACAATGGACAGAGTATACGTATACGTACGTACATGCACCCTGACCCAATCTTTCATTTTCTCTCTCCGTGTGTAATGTTTTTATGTGATCAATTAATGCTTTTGGTCAACATAGCGCTAGAGAGAGAAGAGACAGGCCCCCCTGATCATCATCCCATCAAAAGCTCTCTCTCTCTCTCTCTCTCTCTCTCTCTCTCTCACCTTGATCCTCGTGCAAGCCTGAGCATCTCTCTCTGAGTTTCTGCTTCTATATTTCCGTGGTATCTTGAAGTTGAAACATCTCCCACTTCAAAAAACTAGTTGTCTCTTAAACATCAAAGAAAATCAAGGAAATATTTTAATCTTTTGATAATTCATGGATGCTTCATGGCTTGGTTTCTCTCTTTCCAACACCAGTACCAACTACAAACCGATGCATGACATCTCCTCAATATCTTCTTCCTCCTCAGATTCCTCCAACCTCTGCCTCTTTGAAGCCTTCACCACCACCACTCCCGCCCCCGCCCCCAGAACAACAACCGAGGGTGTCGGTGCAACTGAGCTGTCCATATTCACAGGTGTCCCAAAAGCGGACAACTTATTCTTGGGAGTCTCAACTGAAACTGCATCGCATGGAGTGGGTGATTATATTTACGAGTCAGACCTCAAAACTATAGCTGCTGGATTTCTCTGCAACTTCTCCACTGATCAAAACGGAGCCGTAAAGCATTTAGCTTCGGAGATTACACCCAAGAAATCTGTCGATACCTTTGGGCAACGCACTTCTCTCTACAGAGGTGTCACCAGGTGAACATGATGCACTTATATATGACGTCACCAACAAAAATGGAAGATTATTATTATTATTATTATTTTCTTTCAAAAATAATTTTCTGATCTGATTGATATGTTTAGGCATAGATGGACGGGTAGATATGAAGCTCATTTGTGGGATAGCAGCTGCAGGAGACAAGGCCAGACCAGAAAAGGAAGACAAGGTTTTTATTTATTTTTAATTAATTAATTTTGAAAAACAAACAAAAGAAAACCCTTTCGCAACTGATCCCAGCAGGAGATCTAGTATTCTGAGAGGTATATAAGGCGGTGGAGGTATGGCAGTTTATTATCATCACTGACCACAATTATGGAGTAATTACATTGATTTTAGAATTATTATTAATATATATATATAAATTGTAATTGCAATCAACGGCTCAGATCGTCTTTGTTTGCCACAATATTATTGAAGTTTTCAAAGATCCTTACGATCTGCTTTTATGTGGCATAATGTTCTTTGACCAATGATTGCTGCACTTCCATGGATGCTCAAATGCTGGTCATTATGAGTTTCAGTCTATTTGGGTGAGTTTGATTCTTGATTTGCATGAATTTGATCAATAATATATCAATCATCAACATCAATTTAAGATTCTTATTACAATTATTTGTATTTACTGTTTATTTATTTTTTGTTATCTTATAGGTGGGTATGATAAGGAAGAAAAGGCAGCAAGAGCATATGATCTTGCAGCTCTCAAGTACTGGGGTCCCTCCACCACTACTAACTTTCCTGTAAACTCTCTCTCTCTCTCTATGCAATTTATTTTTACTAATTACATTATCTACAGATCTTCTAAATTAATCATGTTAATTTTCCTAATTAATTTTGTCTAAAGATCTTAAACTATGAGAAGGAACTGGGAGAGATGAAGCACATGACTAGGCAGGAGTTTGTCGCTTCTCTAAGGAGGTAATTAAAAAAAAACTTAACAACTACATTTTAATTACGTATAAGTACATATATTTGTCTCAAGTCAATTCTTTTTCTTGGAAATTAGTCTATATTATATGTTATTAATTACTTCGATTAATTTACTTAATGTTCCAGAAAAAGCAGTGGATTTTCAAGAGGAGCCTCCATTTACAGAGGAGTGACAAGGTTGATTTCTATTTCATTTTAATGAAAAATGAACTTTTAGTATTTGCTATAATTAATAAGGATCGAAAGAAGCAATTCAAATCTGCAATCTACTGTGTATTTTGTTTTAGACATATTTTAAGATATTATTATTTTGTTTCCTTTAGAATTACTTAGGGTTTTGACTTTTTAGAACAACTTAGATTTACCTCTTCTATTCCAAAAAAATATTTCTTTTCTTTTCTGTTTTGGATGAGTAATTATTGTAATCAATTTCAGACACCATCAACACGGTCGATGGCAAGCAAGAATAGGAAGAGTAGCCGGAAACAAAGACCTTTACCTCGGCACA
Organism: Euonymus europaeus; assembly: GCA_963580455.1. Taxonomy (NCBI): domain Eukaryota; kingdom Viridiplantae; phylum Streptophyta; class Magnoliopsida; order Celastrales; family Celastraceae; genus Euonymus; species Euonymus europaeus. The sequence goes on along the minus strand of OY756957.1, from coordinate 4,433,713 downwards.
TTCAGTAACTATAATTTCAATCCATTTGAATTTATGAACATAAATTATAAATTTAGGGTTTAGGTTTAACTGTTTGATTTTTTTTGTTCCTAAAGGCACGCAAGAAGAAGCCGCGGAGGCCTATGACATTGCGGCAATCAAATTCAGAGGCCTAAACGCTGTGACAAACTTCGACATGAACCGCTATGACACTAAGAGCATCGCCAACAGCAACCTACCCGTCGGAGGGATAACTAAGAACTCATCACCAGATCATCCACCTTCAGAAACCCATATCAAGAACAAGAATAACGCATCGGATGGCCAAGATCTCTCCTCATCACTGCTCGCCTTCGCAATGCCAGTCAAACAAGATACATCTCTATCTGATTACTGGTCCAACATCCTTGGATACCAAAACAAGAACCCTAAAAGTGACTCAGGTTTAAACATGGACTTGCTTGGAAACAACAACAGCAACAACAATGTTGGGTTAATGAATAGCGTTGGTGGTTGTTACTCTCAACAACAGCAACGACAGCATTCAAGTGGAAGTCCAATCCCTCTAGCTTTAAATAGTAATAGTAATATTGGGGGTAGTAGCAGCTTGGGTAATAATAGTAGTATTGCGTCATCTCTTGGTTCATTTCAAGCTACTAGTAGTCTCTCTGCTTCTGCTGTTGTGCTTCAGACACCAATTTTTGGAATGGAATAATGAGCTAGAATCTGTGCTTTTGGTGTTTTGGGTTCCTAGCTTGCACAAATATATGAGTGCATGGCTTCTAGTTTGAATACATATGATGGGGTGGACTGACAAGTAAATTGGGCACATACAATGGGGACATACAAAATATGTCTCAATATAGTCGCATTAACAAAATATGTCTCTCAAATCCATCAATAAAAACACACATTCTCTTATATTATCTTCTCTCCATTAACTTTTTATCATTACATTTGCTCTTACAGGAGCAGCTAGTAGTACTAACTCAACCCTTTTTAATAGCTTTGTTTGTCATATGCATGGCTTTGTTTTGTAATGTTTTTTTCTTAATCTTTTTTGTTACTAACAACTACGCTAGACAAATTTCCTCCTCGGACAGACATGACCCTAAATTCGGACCGTTAGGCCCGGTGAACAGTTATATTATACAATAAGGACGTGAAATTGAAATTTTGAAAAGGGCAGTGTGTACATGAACAAGATTCGGAAAGGTAGCATGGTATGGCAAGCTTATAAGTAGGAAAAGATAAATAATCATCAAGGCACGTGAAAAAAGAACGAAAGAGAAGTAGATCACAGTGCATAGTAATAGACATGTTGTATTCTTTGTAAATGGGGACAACCAACTTTTGTCCCAAATTTCTTAAAGCTATCTAACTCCACACGTAAAAGGCAGTCCAAACTCTTGATTAAAGGCATTTGACCCAAAAAAAAGTGGGAATATAAACTAGCTTTTCATATTATATACATATATATATATACAGAACAAGACAGAAGAGATTAAATAAAACAATGTTGTCATATATGTCTCCTGGCCTCGTTCTCATTCGAAAAAATGTGTCCTTTAGTTTCTTGTCTCTTCCAGACTTATTTGTTCCTTTTTTGGCCTTTCGGCGCCTATTCCATGCTCCGTCCATGCATGCCTTCTTCTTTGACCGCTATTTTTCTATGTTGACTGGAATTTATTATAAGTTTTTGGCTTTGATTTCATTTCAAGAGGAATATTGAGATACAATATTGATGGTTGAGATGTTAATCAACGTAATTGGAAACAATATCAAAAATAAACTAAATAAGAATATCACAATTTTAATGAGAAAATTTTGATTGGGATAAAACTTTAGGTCTATGAGCAATCAATCTATCAAAGCAATATCTATTATATGAATGAAAAATTTAAAATATATCGTTACATATGACTCGATTATACAATTTTACTCAGCGTATGCTTTGACCCCAAAATCAACCCATCAATGATGATTTGAAGTTGTTCTTGGCGTCTCCAAGAAACTTTAAACTGAAGTGGGATTGAGGTAACTTTGAGGTGCCCGCCTGCTGAGGTTACTTCAGAACGGTGCAGTCTTGCCCTTCTTCGTCGTATGGATCCGATTAGTAAGAGAAATACAAATAACAGTCCTCAAACATGAAACTCATACTCTCTCATACTTAATACAAATATGAAATACTCAAACAAACATCATAAAGAGTGAAAAAAAACTGAGACTCGAAGCTCATACGATCTCAACACTCAATTCTTCACAAAAGCTTCGATGGATGGAACTTCATGGGCATGTGCTTTATATGAACATCTTGATTTCTTTCTGATAGTTATGAATGTTGATCAAGAGATTATCCAGAAGATAATAGCTGAACAGAATTAAGATAAGAACCAACATATATATATATCCAATCAAGAAAAGTTAGTTCTTATCCAACAACTAATCCGTAAGTAGTTCATAACAAAATTAATTAAGAGTGTTATAATCGAGTATTCATTCCTATCACAACTCATGTATAAGATAATATCCAAATTAAGTTTATCTGAATAAAAACGTGTTCCAAATCAATATAGAGATTGAGTTCAATTAAAACACAAACTGCAAAATCTCAGCTCCGATCAAGGTAATCTCAGGAGCCTACCAAAATCCTACCTTGAGGTTACATTAACTGACCAATTCATATTATCATACAAGTGTCACATAACTTCGGATTTTGATCCTAACAAATATAACGTGTCTTCTTTGAGAGTTATTTAGCCCAATTTTTTAATTTATTTTAATTTGGATACATGAGTGAATATATTTACACACACATTGGTATATTCCACCACATTCATGACCAATAAATCATGTGTTCATATTCTCACTACAAAAATTATTTGGCTAAAGGGTAGGGCTCCAATTAATACATAAAATCGACATATATATGCAATACTTTTTTTTTTTTTTTGCAATACTTTAAATTTGAAACGTTTATAATTTATATATCACGACGCGTGGCGATAGCCAATAAGATTTTTTTATTTTTTTTACTACAAAAAAAAAGTGATTTATATGAGTTGCCGCAGCAAATATCTAACATATTTGCAGAAAAGGCAAGCTGCATCAAGTTATAGTCAAACCAAATGCTGCAAAAGATAATCCTTTTTTTTCTTCTTTTAATTAACTCTTCTTTTCTCTTTTTTTTTTAACTTTTATATCTCAATCCTTGTTTCCTTTTTGTTGCCACGCTCTTTAACTTTTTCTTTTGGTGTGTTGCTTTGACCGATAACTTTGAGTACATGTAGCTTAGCGATCAAAAACATCTTATTTGTACTTTGTGTTATATTTAATGATTAAGGAATATTAGGGTTTTGTCTTCTTGGATGTCAACAAGAATCCGTGAATCAAGGAATCCTTAATTACTATAATTACTATAATCATTCATGTAAGTAGTAGTGTTCATTTTAATTAATCACATACCAATTAGGTTGCACGTTCTACTTAACTTGTATCCTTCTATTAAAGGTTTCGTGAAAGAAACAGAAAAAAGAAAAGCTAAAATTAAGGGTGTTAACTTAATTTGTTTTTTAATGAATGTGCTAATGATTTTATTCTATGATACTCCAATTCGGACGCCCATACATATATATATGTATGTGTGTGTGTATATATATATATGGACGGGCTCAAACTAAAACACAACTCAAACAAATGCACTTTAAATACAAAACTCATAGAGTCCGTGTATATGCGTTGATAACCGGTATTTCTTGATTAATTGCCTTGATAACTGTTTGGCAGTTTCCTTCAAATTCCACATGATTCGATCCCAGCACCGAGACTAATTTCATTGCAACCATAGCCTCCCCCTACAACTTGTTCAACAAGAACAGGAATTTCATATAAGACAACCAAAACCAGAACAACCTTTTCTCTTGTCCAATGATAAGCGTTAAATGTATGAGTTTTCTCTTGTCCGATTGATGTATTTTTTTAAATAATAAAGCAATACGTTTCTTTAAAATAAAATAAAATAAACTGAAAATCTCTTAAAATTATAAAAGGCCAGGCCCGCTAGGTTTGACACTTGGACACTTAACGGGCCGACTCTTACGTTTTCATATTCGTGGATTGACCTGGCCCCGCCCACCAGGCTTGGCCTAAGGGCCTAATAAATCGATCCCTCTCCACTGCCCATGGTTGTCATGGCCAAAACCATACATCACCTCTCACGAAAACCAAGCCAAGCATAGCTCCTTTTGTCCTTTTATTCAACTGAACTTTTCGTCGCTCTCATCTTTTTATATCAGTCACCCTCTTCTCATCTCTTTGATAATGCAGTACTAATACCTGCTACTCTTCAACAATAAGTCGTCCGCCGGAATCTTAACAGCCCCGGTCACCACCTCCAGTGAGTACGTTGGTCTCAAAATAACCCCAACTACAAGCTGTTCCCTGCTAAGGACTGTTGCATGGACTAGAAAAACTGGTTCCAAAATTTACTGCATGAAGGTATTGGAACTTGTTTTTACAAAATTTATGTGCAAAGGAACAACAGCAGGATGCCTGGTAGTGTTTACTATGATGGGAGGTAGTGGTACTGGACAATGCGGAAGCTGGAATCTTTTGTTGCAATGACTCATCTCAAGTTTTGAATGAGATCCAGGAGGACAAGAAGTCGAGAACATATACCGAAATGCTTACAGAACGTGTGTGGAATTTTACAACATTCATCAGGGTCAGTGCATGGCCTTTATCATTCAAAGACCACCCACAAAACCCTTGAAGATCATTTCCGAATCAATGTTGTAATGTTTCTGTGTTTCTTAATTCCCTTTTAAGGAGGACATAAGGGTTTCTTTTAACTCGCACTGCTGTTGATCATATTGAATGGCATGTTATGTGCACACACTTCATAAGCTGTGTAAAGTACAGCAAATTGTTGAACATTTTATTTGTACTGAAAGTACATTTGTGCCTAAACAGTAGTTTTAGAATCGCAAAACAAAGGAATAATATAACCGAAAATTCTAACCCGACCAATATTATCACAAGATTATCATAGATTATCACTTTATGGAACAAATACATCCCCGATCACCAACACATCTACAACTATCTCAATGCTGATTTTTAAGTAATAGTGTCCCAATTGCACATTTTATCAGTAAGACAGCAACATGAACTCTATAAAACCATGATTATCACCGCACATTCAATGTCAGAATATATAAATAAGAACACTTTCAATGAGCAGGTGCAGCCATTCTAATCCCAATTAGAATTAGAAAAATGAGATACAACATAACTGTAAAAACATTTCATCATCAAAGTTAAGTGGGTAAAAAAAAATTCATCATGAAAGTTACACGAGGGATCAGATGAACCGTACAAAACTTTAGAAAACTTGTCATTTCAGTCCAATTGCTTCAAGCATCCATGTCAACCCCCCGATGCTGTAAATGTTGTATGTCTGCATAAACAATACAACTCATGAGAAAACATGAAGTTGAAAATATCTCTCAAAATCAAATCTACTAATCCATAAATCAAGTTAGCCCTATGTTTAGGATGAAAGAAATCGACTGCAGAAGAGGGTAGGGGAGGACAGGACAAACATATTTGTTACATAAACACATAGATTGACATAGACACAATTGTAGTATATACGCATGAATGTTTCTGCATGTGGGTATATAAAAATATATGTATAACAAATAATTTCACCCAGCTCCCCTCCCCTATGAAGCCCTCTTCCCAAACGTTAGCCCTGAAGAAACAAGAATTCACAACAGGACCATTTAGGCATACACAATTAAAGTAAGATAGCAAATTTACATGTTGGGAATAACATATTGGAGAGCTACAATTCATGTCTAACCCTGTATTGCCAGCGAGCAAAGTATACTTTTGGAGAGCACCCCCCTGAACCAAAACACTAATTACATGATATATAATAACTGTATGCAAATGCTAATCTTAGACACAACCCTCAATAGTTGGGTAAACGATATATCATATATGATACTAACAGAATGATCTTGTTCTTCCTTATCAATCTTTTTTAACGAGAAGAAGAATGAAGGAATTAATGACTCATAAAAATCCATTGGGCCAAGGAAAAATAAAACGAGCAAAATGCAGCTGGTAGACCATATTAAAATTGATAGACAAATTTCATAAAATTGACCAACAAAGCATCTATGCAGCTTCTTAAGTCTCAATGAACTATTCGTTGGGTGTGATGCAGGTCAGGGTTAACCTTAGTGCATATTGAGACTAATCAACTTTAATGCAAAACAAGGTCAAATTCGGGCTGAGGCCTGATGCAAATTAACAAGGCTGTCTTATCAAACAAAATAGGCTAACCATAGAATAAAATGAATAAATCACAATTACAATGAGGAGCTGCTACCTATTATCCGAAAGGGTTAACTCGGTTGTAAGATGCCCTTCTTGACTCCTAGCTTCTCGAGTTACATGCTTCTTGCATTAAAAGCTTACTGACCAACTTCTTGTTGAGACGTAAAGGAAAATCGGATAGACTTCTAGCTATTAAGGAACAGCCTTGAAACAATAAGAAAATATGCTCGGAGCAGCATATGAAAGAAAATCCAACAGAAAGAGAGAACCACAAACGGAGATCTATGGACCCTAAACTAAGGGTGCGTTGACTTATATATCCAGTGAAAGGAGGAAAGCAGTGTCATACACTCATCCACAAATACCAAACATCAACAAATATATGCATGTTTGCATATAAAGCTCAACACATGGCCCAAAATCTCAGGATTGTAATTTATTTGAACCTACATCTTAAAAAACACAACCAGTCAATAAATAAATCCAAAAAGAGAAAAACGAAGACAGCTATACTAGTCTGTCTTTGACAAACTAAAAACTGAAACCATGACAAGAAGTTACCATATGTAAGATATCAAAAATGTAACCATTATCTCTCAAATGCCAAGTGCATAAAACAGTTCACATCAGCTGAAAGCTAAAATGTTATCTAATACACAATTAATTAGATATCAAAGAGAAGCCACCCACTAACCTAAGATAAGCAAGCTGCCGAAAACGAAAACAATAACAAACAAATAAACATAAAACTGAAGCAGAAAAGAGAAACCCTAACCTCGCTGAAACCAGATAAATCTACCGATTCCGTTCCGCCGGTAACGGTCTGTTAAAACCGCCCCTTCGATTCATGTATTGTCTGGGCTGTCGCTTTGTAACGGCTCTGACACCACTTACATCTGCCCCAGGCACCGGCTTTCCCTTCGTTGAGTCAAATCCAACGGGAATCCCTAGCTTCTTCATCATCTCAATCTCGTCCTCATCTCCGCCTCCCTCTATTCCCTCCCCGGAACCACCAGAATTGTTCTCCTTCTTCTCTAGGTGCTCCTTGGCGATCCCATCCACAAAATCTGCCACCGCCTTGTGGCTGTGCTTCTCCTCGTCATGGATGCGGCGCTGGCGTTTCGGCGGAGGCGACGGGGACAGGGATCCACGGTGGTGTTGTTGGTTGCGGCGGTGAGAACGATGGTCCGGAGAGCGCGTACGCAAGCGGGTGTGACGGGACCGGCTTCGGTCTGGGGAGCCAGTACGGGATCGGGAACGCTTGCTCCGCGAGCGCTCATGGTCTCTTTCCCTATCTCTATCTCGGTCTTCCTTATCTCGGCGTTTCTCTCTATCTCTATCTCTGTCGCGGTCGCGGTTCCTCTCGCGCTCTCCGTCGCGAGCTCTGTGACGGTCACGGTCGCTCATAGCTCGTTGTTCGTGATACTGTATTAAACCTCACAGAGTAGGTTTGAGGTTTGACTGAAGAGTGCAGAGTTAATAAAGAAAAGCAGAAAATCCTTCGAAGGTGAAAAGTCTCGTACTCTCCATTAAATTTAAGTGAATTTACACAAAGGATAAATCATTAATTTTGAATTCAAATAAAGATAAAGTAATATAAATATTATAAAAAATGACAAAAAATAATGTGTTAACTAAAATACTCTTCATAAAATAAGATAATGTTACTTTTAACCTCGGGCATGTCACTCTAACATGATGATCATTTTCTTTCTTTTTTTTTCGCTTCTTCTTCCTGTCGATCTCCTTCTCTCTTTTTTCGAACTTCTTCTTCTTCCTATCGATCTCCTCCTCCAACGATCTCCTCTCTTCTTCCTTGATTGTTGCTTATTCTCTTTTCTTATTTCGCTTATAACATAAATCGACAATTATTTTTCTTCTTTATTACAAAAATCTAAGCTTATTCTTCTATCATTTGCTACATGACAGATATTCAAACCCGAGTTTTGATATTGTATCTTCTTTTAGATATGTCAATATTATATATGTTTTGGATACGTTAAAGTTATATCTTAAAAGATGTATCATTTTTATTCTCTTTTTTATATTTTATTTTTTCATTATTTTTGTTATCATATATCTTTATAATAAAAAATGAAAAGACATTGATTTATCTTCAATATTTGATATTATATCTGTCAAAATTATATTTGTTTTAGATATGCTACAGTTATATCTAAAAATATACATAAATTTCTTCTTCATTTTTGGATTTTATTTTTCTCCTTACTCTTGTTATGATGGATCTGTTTATATGTTATCTAGTTTGGATTTGTTGAAATTTTATCTATTTTGTTTTCCCATAATGTTATCTGTTTCACCATACTTTCATCTGTCATAAATTTTCAAATGAAATATGTTACAAACATATGACAAAATTAAATCAAATCGGTCTCACCTTCCCAACAATATACAAATAACACATATCATAAGCAATCCAAAAAAAATTTAAAATTGTTATCTATCATAATGAAAAATTATATATTAATAAATATAATCATTAAATCCAACAAAAAAATCATAAAAAATAAGATGGCAACATTACGTATTTTTATATCGTGTTTTCCTAACTTTCTACACATGACACAAATAATTTCGTAAAAATAAGATATCTGCGAGAAACAGAAAAACATATCACTAGGTCGGAACATGTAACATATTTTCATATTTGTAGTTATGGTGGACCACCGTCATCCGACAATCAATCAAGGTTGTCGACCAACCAAAATGAAGCATCGGAGTACCATGAACAACCCCCAGCCATCATTTGTCGTCGTTGGCTGCTGATTTAATCGGATTTTAACCTTGAAGCCATGATCAACTGTGAATAAAAGTGTTAGATCCGATCGCCGGAGACGCAGCCGCCACAAACCACCACCATGACAGTGTTACCCAGCCCTAGGCACGCCATTTCCACCTATTGGATGATCGAAATAGTCGTCGAAGGAGAAATCTCAAATGTTGGTGTCAAATGGAGAAGATGAAGGTATTTTAGTCAATAAATAAATGTTCATAACTTTTGTCATTTTTTGAATATTGATTTAAGTTTATTGGACTTATTGGAACACAATTTATTGAGTGTCTTTATTAAAACAAAACTTTCAAATGAATGATTTATCTCCAATTTTTTCCTTGAATTTATTTTTGGGCTCCACCTTTATTATCATGATCCCATAACTTATCCACAATAACAAAACACAAATTTTCATACATTTCTCTCTCCCCTATTTTAGGCAAACCAACAATTTTCCTCTCCTCCCTAATATCTTCATTAAATTTACACAAAAATCAATAGTGGGTCACTTTTATTACAAAAATTGGGTCTCACTTTTATTACAAAACTGAAGTCACATATTCATCCACATCAACAAAACACGTCTCTCAATGCAGCCACATCAGCAAAACATATATTAAAATACACATTTGTTTGCCCATCAAAATTGAACCATTGTAATTGCCGTAAATTGTTAAATAAGTTATGTGATGTTTAGTATAGTTGGGTGACTCATCTAGTGGATACTGATGTAATATCTTTGTCCAATTAATCACAGTTCTGGTTTCTTGTCAAAAAACATTTAAAAAATCATGCAGGAATATCACGCTGATTAGATGCTCACTTTGTTAAGGGTTGGAATTTCATAATAGCAGGAGGTTTAGTTGATCACTCTGATATTGGTTGGTAATGTCTGCTATGCCATGCTGGATTTGTGTTGCTTACGTAGTGTTTTTGAGCCTATATTACTGATTATGGGCTGCCTGGTGTTGCTGTTTTGAATCAGGTTGCCCTTATTTATACTCAAAAGACTTAGCTATTCCAATGTATTGATGCTTTTCCTGTATTTCGTTTTCCCTTACCCCTGTTGGTGGCTTATGCTTCTATTAGCACCTTTGTACTGTTTCATGTGGCAGTTCAATTCAATGGTAGGTCTTCGACCTTAAAAAGAATTTAATAAAAAATCTCTACTCTCTCCTCTCACTGCTCTCAAACTTCCCAAAGCTTCTTTGGGAAGGGGAGGAGGCTTTGATCTCCTCCCCCTCCCCTCCATGCATCTATTCCATCTTTTTTTCTTCCATTTGTTCCATCTTCTTTCTTTTCATCTTCTACTCCTTTTATCCCTCCATTTTCATCTCCTCTTTCCCCTTCTCATCTTCTTTTGGTGTGTTTCCTTTTCCTTTTCCTTTTATGCTTTCAATAACTTGGAGCTAGAATTTCCTTGAATTTCTGTATATCATTGGTGGTGGAAAGTGCAGATCCAGCATCCCTTTCTCAGATATGAATTTGGGCTGTTCTTATAGAACCCATGCAGCTGCGGCATACTACCCATAATATGATAGCATTGTTTAGATCTAGTCTTTGTAAGCCATGTGGTGATGTTAATCTTGTATTTTTCTCTTTATTACTATTTTTCTCTAATTTTCTTTGATTGTTTTTTCTCTCATATTTTGTTCTCCCCTACGTACAAGTTGTTGGTCTCACTTTGGGTGAGTTGTTCTGCCTCTTTAGGGGGCTTGTTATGCCTCTTCATGAGGCTTGTATCTCTATTCGAAGGATTTGTTTATTGAAATGTTTCTATTATAAAATAAAAAAATATTTAGGGTTGTAAAAAAAAATTGAAAAAATCGAAATCAAATAGATTGATTGATTTTTTTCAGAAAAATAAATTTACATAATATTCATTAAAAAATCCTTAAAAAATTGTGTACTTGAGTTGGGTACTTATGGCCATTTACCAGACTCCTATGCATGTGCATTATTGGAATCTAAGATCTTCCCGTCTTTGATGGCCAAGTGTTATTATGATAAAGTATGACAATTGTCATATAAATGAATTAATTTGTTCCAAACAAAAAAAAATACAAAAAATTCCGTTGCCGGGAATCGAACCCGGGTCTCCTGGGTGAAAGCCAGATATCCTAACCGCTGGACGACAACGGATTTTTGTGTTCCATGTAGGTTTAAAATATATATGTACCTTAGATACGGAGATGTGTAAATATTGAATTCTTTGAGTGCCAGTCACAGACTCAGTAATTTCTTCCATGGAAGATATAAAACGATATGGTCATTCATTAGGTTTTTAAATTGATATTAGCAAAGTTAATTTGGAAAAAATTATATTAATGATTTACTTAATCAGTGAAGTGACATAAGCTGGATGATCATTTGGGCGTATGCATGTTAAGAATCTAACAACTAGATAAACTAGCCAAGACACTGCCAATAGTTATGTATTATGTAAATAGGATTAGAACTAGATGTTCTTTTAGGTGTCTTTTTTACATTGATTCTTGATCTTCAAAAGCTGTAAACATAAAGTCCACTAGGTACATCAATGTCAGTATTTCAATTTTTACCTTGTGAATTACTGCCATAATACCTTGTATAATTAGTTTTTACCATACCAAAAGATAATAAAATGTAAAGCAATCAATTTAGGAGTCACTAATAATATTAACACTTAACCTACACAACATGCAAAATTTTCTATGCCCAAGTGATGTTACAAAATTGTTCTCCGATATGATTTACTCATCAAATAGTTACATGATGAAGGTATATTTCTAGTTTTCTACAGCCTTGGTAGCTCTCTAGTGTGAAAACCAAATCTTTCCTTCAATTTGCCAGAGGACAACAAACCTTAAAACATCATCCCTTATAAATGAGAGAAGGTTGTTGCTATCACGTTCACATCAAACTTCTCGCGAACCCATGCAGCATCCTTGACTCGCGCCTGAGCAAGAAACATGGACTTGTTCTCCAAAATATGGTAAAACTAGGTTGCCTAAAGAACACTTGCCTATAGCATTCCAGAATTCACTCGACAACAGCTGTTCTCTTCTCCAACAGTGATTCCAGAAATGGTGAACACAATTTCTTAAGCGGTGGCAGTGCATGCGAGGACCCACTGAATATGGTTTCCCAAGGTCTCTCGGATGGTACAGATGGAACTGAAAATTTTTGCTTGCTTTTCAAGTCAAATTCTGGGAGCTCCCCATAGATGGATGCATAACCAAAATTTCCTAAAAAAAAAAGAGAGGCATGTGAGCGAATTAGCGAAGGAGGAAAACTTTTAGGTACTAGGGATACATGAATACCAAAGCTATTATAATCCAGACTTGTGCCCGTCCCATCACATCCAATCATATATTTATATATGTATACCTGAGCTGCTTACCTACCTGAAACTGTGCTAAGTCTCATACTTAAAGTTGACCCATGGTTGCTAAATTTTAAAAAATAAATAAATTAAGAAACACTCACTATTTTCCTCAGAGGCCGTATCACCATCCCTACGGATCATGCCAAGTCCATATGCTTCTGTGTCATATGGGTCGAAGAGAACATACTCATGATCGCTAGTTACATATGCAATCACTACTTGAGTGGCTTTCTCATCTGATGTTTTCTCTTCCACAGAAGATGTAGTGGCTTGAATGAAAGCAAGGGCTCCCCCTTTGGCCTGAATTGAAGAAAAAAAATTGTATGTTCAGAATACCAAGTCATTCGGGATAAAGTCACCAAGCTCAAATGCAGACAAATTAGATAAATCAAAGAGATGAGAACGTGACTACTAGTCATCAAACTAGGGTACCCAGCAACAAGTTAGATAGGCATATTAATGCTCCAAAACATGACAACCTCGCGCTATTTAATACCTAGATCAGAAAATTCTGGACTACTAAAAAAATAACAGAAAATTCAGCCACCTAATCTGAATACAAAAAATATTCACCTTTTTCGGGAAAAAGAAGAAGAAAATTTACATGAAAGGGAATTGCAGCAGCTTTATAATTTTCATTCAAATGGTATTTCAGTATTTCACCCATATAACCTCTCTTTCCTTAGAAAATGCAACAGATTCGCAGTCCCAACAGGCTGCTAGCAGAAAAGTGGTGTAGATGTTCTAAAGTCACAAAGAGGACCTGTGTGCTTGTGAGTTCTATAAATATGGGAGCTGGAGCCTTTGATGAGCAAGTTCATGAGCATGGTATGGTAGAAGAGAACAATTAGCTTCAATAACAGAATAGGCTGGAAGTCTACCAAGAGTCCATCAGTTTAGGGGGCCAGTGGCAGCTTTCCACATGCAATGCTAGCAGTACTCTAATAACTATTTTCTACTTAAGATTTTATTAAGAGCCACTTACAACACCTATGCAGAAGGCTCCACAATGGGTGGGGATAAGGACAAGAAAAAAGGTGCGCAGACCTTACCCCACATAATATGTACCACTGGTCTATTATTTTTTTCTAAAATTTTTATTAAGGGCCACTAAGAAAGCAAAACCCACGGAGTCAAAGTAGATTACCAGACTAAATCCAAAACTAAAAAACGCTCCTGAAGAGATCCAAAAGACCAAAGAACAAGAAATGACAGAGTAAAACAAAATATTAGTTCATGTATTAGAATGATGAAATCTATGAAGCTGTTACAAACTCTAGAAAACCAGAACAAACGATTGGAACTCAAATATCATGAAGTGTTATATCTTATATGCCTATATATATCAATCCATGAAGTGGTCTACACCCATGTCTTTCTCAGAAAATATTTCCCCATTCCTTTCCAGCCAAATTATCCAAAAAGTGATCATAGGGATACTCTTTAAGATCTCCCTCTTTATTTGATCCTTCATAACCAACCCCAAGCATTTAATTTTGCAATCAAACTTCCAGTAATGACCCAACTGATACCCATCATATTTCAGATGGTTTGCCAAAATTTTCTGTTCCATGTACAATGGAGTGAAGTGTGACTGATGCTTTCAGCATCCCACTGACTCAAGCAGCAACTATTGGAAATGGATAACCCTCTCTTCTTTAACGAGTATAATAACACCTTAAATAGCTTATCAGAGCACAGCCTTCTGGCTTGGCCACTTTGCTCTCCCTATTTTTTCTCGCTTCCGTGTTCCCATTGACTATTCAAGCAATTATGATCCCAGAACGAATACCAATCTCCTTTCCTTCTCTTTCCACAATTTATTTTCTTTTTTTCCTTACAAAAGACGCATTACATGTTGAACTTTGAATAAATGAAGTTCATCATAACAAACAAAAGCTTTGCAATCCACTATATTGGGGTTCACAGTCAAAACTTCAGGAAAGAAATAAGGACTAAATCCCTATAATCATCATCAAAGTCTTTAATCCCAAACAATGTGAGGGTTGGCTATAGAAGTAATTCCTGATGAACAGAGCAATTCATGATCAAAAATCAAAAATAGTTAAGGCAAGAAACATATCATACCCTTCTTACAGACCAGGTGGCCACAGGAATGGGATCCATTGCATTGAATAATAAGATCAATCCATCACTTCCTTGAACCATATGATTGTCAGATTCAGTTTTTTTCTTTGATTCGGGACAAAGTGCAAGAACAGCAAAAGAAGATGAATCCATGGCACATGCTAGAGCTGCATATATCATATATGCATAACACTGTTAAAAGCACCCTAAATGATAAGAATTGAACAATGGTAGATGCATATAATGCATTCAACATCATCATCGCCATCAAAGCTTCTTCTCAAAACAGTTTATGGATACTGGAGTATGGCTCAATCACTTTTGTGGTTGGGTGATTGAGCATTATTTCTTCTTTCGCAGTGTGTGTGTGTGTGTGTGTGGTGGGGGTTGCATATTCTAATTTAAGACTTCTACCCTCACTTGTTTTTATGTTTTGTGGTTTTTTTTTTTTAATCTTTGGGATTTGGCCTATATATGACCTAGAGTTTTTCTTAGGAAAAAAATTCACATCTTCTGGAGCGAGACACAAAGTGAGCTTATTTTGAAGGAAAAAAAAAATCAAAGCCTCGATTTCTCTCCCTTTCTCCTTATTCTTGGCTTTTCTTCACTGCTCCTTTCCAATTCTCAATCTCTCTTATCTTCTCTTAATTCACTTTCTGGTCAGTTGTTATTAACCTTCAGTTTCTCTCAAGTCTCCACTGATCAAAAAGCCATCTCTACCAAGAAATTTCTTTTGACTCTCATTCTAGCCAGTTTTTCGTCATTGTCATAACATGGTCATCATTAATAATCTAGAGGCTAATGAAAACATATTTGCGTGGTCTTAGCATGTCATCACCATCCCTTTTCTTTAAAATCAAAAGTTCTGCAACTATATGACAAACAAATGATGACATTGCTCTTAATGAATCAAATACTTAAATACGCTAATTTACTCTAATAAGTCCTTTGGCTGTTTACGCCTCTGCAGTAATCCCAGGCATTTTACTGATCTTCTAGATACTTGGCAACGATCTAGTTAATTACCAGAAGAGGAAAAAAATGGACAAAGATGATATGATTAATTGATTTATCTCATTTTCATTCCAATTATGCAACTGTATCATAAAAACTAGCTTATACGACCACTGCAAACTCAGAACATGTTTGAAGTCAGCCGCATTGAAGATTTATGGTATTTAGTGGCATGGACATTGTATGATACTAGATGTTCAATGCTAGTACTATATACTGAACCAATTTCTTACGACATTCCAGCACCTATTTCATTTAGTAGCCTCATTACCTTAATACCTTCCTACAGAGGTCCTACCTCCATCTTATGAAATAGTAGCGTTCCAAGCCACTAGACTCTTTCCACAGAAGTATTCATGCATTTTCTCCAACCAATTGAGCTTTTCCTTATATCCAACAATGCTCCTGACACTAAATTTAATTGCACCTGGGGTGGAAAGCTGCACTTGGGGATCTAATAATTCCCACAATATACCATTGCTACCCAGCTAATCCAGGAGGATCAGTTAGGCAGGAAATACCCCAGTTTAAAGTAAGACAGATACTGAGCTCAAACAAGCAGCAACTGTCCAAAATGATTATAAGTAAACTTTTATGATGAGTTGTACAGTTGCACTGTAATTAGGAGTCATAATCTACTAACAGGCTTGGATTTTGGACAAAAGATCCCTAACACAAAATTATTCTGAATGCATATCCTCAGAACCATTAGGGTTTAAATATAACATTATTGCTCAATGGGAAACTTACAGAATAAAGACTCTTTGAATTTTTAAATAAAAAACTACAAACCTTAATAATTCAAATTCAAAGTAACATCTACCACATCTACTTCTAGAAAAATAAAAATTGCAATAAAAAAGGACAAAAGAATCCAAATTTAACAGAACTGAAAATGTGGAAACATTTGGATTTCCCATTCCACATCATTTACACTATAGTTAAATCAGCCATATCAAAATCTGTACAATTCTGTATAATGCAAGATACATCAGTGGCTAATTTTCTTGGTTTAGTAGTTATCGTACTCCATCCCTTTTAACTGTATGTATCATAACATATTTTCTTTGAATGGAAACAAGATTTATTAGAGCACCAAGGGGTGAAGAAAGAAGCTATCATAGCCTCGTGAACAAGAAAAGCATTCAAAATCTCATTGATTCATTTCAAGTTTAAACATCTGCTGCACTAGTTTGAAGAATCTTACCACAGCTTAAAGCAGACGAGGAAGGATTTTATGGCTTATATAAGCATGTTAAGACATTAAATAATTTCAACTGCAGAAAAATGTACATGGCCAGAAAGTTATACGGAGCAAAACCAAAAGAAAAGCAAAATAATGCAGTCAAAATACTCTTCCAGCTAAATAGAAATATAGGATTTCACCTTCAACATGAAGCTTGTATGACCAAGAGACTGACAGTTTTAACATACTCCAAACCGATAGTTGTGGTTTAGAAGAACCCCAAGACGCAGCTACAAGATACTCTGAATTACCAATGAAAGAGAGGTTCACAATTGGCTGCAAAAAGAATTTCCTGAAAACAATTACCTTTGGAATAATGATAGTTTATCCAGAGAGATAGATGCGGAGAGGGAGCGAGAGAGAAGCATGGATTTTTTTTTAAAATGTATGCATAAGCCAGTGTGCTGGAAACCAAATTAGACTATTAAATAATCACAAATTAAGTAACTTATCTCACAAAAGGCAATTTACTTAAAAAAGAAAATTATGCTTTTATGTTGTCGTATTTCGGGCATTTCTAACCATCTTTCTTTATGTAAAAATAGTATGCTAAACGAACCTTGAGGTTAAAAAGTTACAAACACTCGAGGCAAGGATTTCTGAATAAAATTAAACTTTCGTTCATACAGACTTCAGAAATTGGCAAGCAATCGTTTCCATATTGGCATTATATGCAGGGAACCACTTTATTTAGGGTCAAATCCCACACAGTGCATGCTTTCATTATGTGATAAGGATGATTATAGAGACCATGATGTGCCATCTATAAGAGCAGAAGAGAACAAAGGTGCTCCAACCAGAATCACCTGTATCTAAAGTAGGGCGCCTGTTGCCATGCATTTGTTGCCATTGTCTAATATATTAGGGTAAGAATAAAAACTTAAACATATATATATACCATGATAGCCTCGCCCATTATGGCTACAATAACATTCTTTTCTGGGTCCCACAATGTAATCACAGTTTCGGCAGCAACGGCCAGAACAGAACCATCATAAGAAAATGCCACTGCTGTCATTGGCTTTTTCCTGGAAGGAAAAGATGAAAAGATTCTCAAGTTTTTCTGAATGGGTTAAGGTAATTACATGATAAGAAAAAATGCATATAAAGGAGACATAGTTTTTCATTCCCAGAGGACCAAATCATATCGAGTTTTGAAATATACAAAAATGCAAGCAAAAGACGAACTATAGCATTGGTAATGAAAGAAGAAAGCTGGGGGCTCAAAGTAACTTTCATTAGTTTATAAAACGTTACTCCCACAGAAGTGGTTTCAATTATTCATAAAGCAAAAACTTCAGTACCAGAACGGGTCGGGAAACAAGACAAAACCCCAGAATAAAACATGTTCTTACTTATAGGACCCAACAGCGTGACAAGTCCAGCTGGAATTCTGAATTATCTCATTCCCTTGCCGAATCCCATCTCTGCAAACCCAAACCTGACATGTGAAAAAGGAAATTGCAGATTTCACAAAACTTCTTTAAATTTCGAGCATAAGAGTATAATCATTTTGTTTCAAATGAAAGATTACCTTGAAGTCCCCACCATATGATGAGCTAACAGCCATATGCTTGGTAGGGTGGAAAGCAACAGCAGAAATGCCTGCATCCCTGCGCAATCACAAATTCACAATGATACCTTCATCACTACTATGCAAAATAAATTCTAATTGAAATAAACTTTGGTAGGTATTTGCTAGCACAAAGATAAGATTACCTAACAAATTAAAAATCTGGAAAAGTCCCTATCAACAACAAAAATTGTAATAGCATAATCTCTCACACAAACATTAATCATTTGCCTTTGCTCAGTTAACAAGTAGAGACAAACCTGTGAGGTTCATAAACAATGGTGGTTAAGCTGAAATCTTTATTCAGCGCTTCAGACGACCAAAACTTAAGACATACAAGCCCTCCTAGGCCTTCTTCAGCAAGTTTTACTTCAGCAGTACTCATCATAGAGCCATCTGGGGACAGGGCCACCAAAGTGACTACTAACTGTAACACCAACATTCCAAGACATTGATTGTAATTCATATTTCAGCAATTTTATGTCAAAGGATGTGTCCTTGGCGACGGTAACCAAGCTGGAAGTATGAATCACAAACAAAGTATCATCAAATGCTGAAAGAAACTGGATGTCAACTTACCGTGACATCATCACCTGGTTGAGGGTTTCTCTCACAAACTTGAACCTGAAACAGAAGCATTGTCCATTTTTTGAAAATCAAATTCCAACTAGAAGAAACCAATGGCCAAAATCTTAAACAAAAATCTTTATTCACTGTGAAATACAGTGCAATAGAATCTCCCAACACAACTGTGAAGCACAAAATCAAACAGCTCAAAGAAATAACAAAATTTTCAAAGAACAGGAAAATGAAGCAATTGGTCAAATTAATAACCAAATTTTTAGAGATCTGAAGAGGTCCAGCATAAAGCATAGTGTAACAAATAATATTATCAAAATAATAACACACATCTGCACAACCACCTTTGATAAATGGTAAGAATCCCTATAATTAGAAAATCAATGGATAGTACTTGAGCTATACGTTAGATTTGGCACTAATAAACATCAAGTTTACAGCCAAAGAAACCTCACCTCAGATATTTCACGGTCATCGTACAGGCTGTAAAGCTGGATACTGTAACTCTCTGTAGGTAAGGCAACTAGACCAGCATTTTGATTGAAGGCGACTTTATTATATACATTGCTATATAATTCTGAAGATGACCAAGGAAGCTGAAAAAATGGAATGAAATTTTAGAACAATCGAAAGTGAAAACATTCCTTTGCAGCAGAATAGAAACAAGACTGAATAAGCCCCAAAGGAAAACTCCGTTTAAACATTATTTGTGATATGCATAACCCCAAACAACATGCGAATTAAAGGAGACAAAGAGATTGACTCAAATAGAAGGTTTCTCCGAATGCTTCATTCCACCTTCTATTTTCTTTTTATTAAATTTTCAAGGGTTTGCTGGGCCAAAGGATTACAAGAATGATTTCCACATGTATCAAGTCTCTTATGTCAAATAGAATGAGACCTGACTGTGAATGTTTAACATAATTGTTCTTCTTGAGTTTCAAACCAAAAAACGAGAGTCCTCTTAATATTCTAAATTAATTTTTTCTTCCTTTTCCTGTATATCCTTCCTATTCAAGTTTTCTCCTCCATCTTTATATCCCTTACTTCTTTCTTGCTACTTATTACTTATCAAGCAAGTTAAAATAAATAATCCAAGCGGCATATATGGAAATTTCCCGCTTCAGTACAACTCAGTCCATAAGCAGCGATAGCCTAGGTTTGTTCAATTTTAGATATCATTATCGTCGTCGTCCAAGCCTTTATCCCAAAAGTTTGGAGTTTGTTCAATGGGAGATAAGATTCATAAATTTGTAAAACCATTCCTTGAAGGAATGCTAAGAGCAAAACACATACTAATCACACAAAATTGCAGGCCAACCATAGATTACTACGTCAACAAAAGCAAACCTTGATCCCAGAAATGGACTTGATAATTTCCATTAAGGGCATCTTTACAAGATGGATTTGATTATCTGCACAAGATATCTAAATAAATTTGTATTAGTAAAATTAGAAACTAGCAATTAATCAGCCGATGCTTCTCCAAACAATAATAGCTACTTACAGAGCAATGTGTTGGATCTGGGGAAGCTGTAAAATATAGAAGGGGAGAACCAATTCTGGGTAAAAATTTCTTCTTCCCAGTGTCCAGCTGCCAGACAACAAGAACTCCTTCCTTTCCACCTACATACCAACAAAACTTCAATGAGGAGTATACAATATACAAATAATCATAGAAGAAAAAGCTTCAACATGAGTAAGCTACGAACATTTATATTTTCTATATTCTTGCCAGCATCAGAATGGTCAATAGAAAATATCAAACATTCCAGTGGCATACAATATACATACAAATATAACCAGGTCCAGCCCAACTAAAATAATATATCCGCTCTTATCTCTTGAAATATCTACTTTATCCTGTAGCATTTTTTAACATAGCAATTTTAACACATTTCCAAACCTCTGGTTCATAGGAACTAAAGAACATCTACAAGCAGCAAAATGCACAACACAAAAACAATTAAGAAATGGGTCATATAAATTAATTGAAAACCATAGATCTTTGCATGGTTCAAGTGATTTCAAAATATCTCTAATACTCACAACTATAGCCGCAAGAAAACCAATAAAAAATCTCAAACTTATTTTAATATCGAGAACAACCAAAGGAAAACTCACTTTTTGCCCCATTCCAGCACCCTAATGCATGATCCATCAATGACATAAAAATGAAAGACAAACTGCATATTAAAAGATCAGCCAGTTTCCCAAGGTAGAAATATTATCCTTACCTGAATACAAATATGCCCCATCGGAGGAAAAAGACAATAAAGTAAATTCAGAAGGGTGCCAGTGCCATGTTGAGCAGGAATCAGCATCATCATCCCCCCTCACCCCAGGTCGATCTTCAACGTTATTTATCGAACTTCCACCCATCAGACCATTGTCAAGAGCAAAAGTTCTACTGCCAAATCCCCTCCAGATTAAAATTCTCCCAGTCAAATCACCTGCAGCAATAATATTTTGATTTGGGTGGAATGCGAGAACTGTCATTTTCCTTGTATGATGTAGTGTTATTTTCTTAATCTCCGCACGTTCAGCTTCCAGTGCTGGGACTTTCCATATACGAATTTTGCGACTGTCTCGGACGCCAAAGAACTTTCCTATAGAACTAATAGTGATAACCACTGGTTCATTTGTCTGTCAAAAAGTGATAGGTGGAACATCATACAACTTTTACCATTTCACCAACATAGTACCAAATTCAACAAGAATAACAGATAAGAGATTTATATCTATAAAATTCATATGCAACTTGAGGAGGCCAATATGGCAAGCTTGAAATGTTGCTCACCGCTTTATGCACACTGATTCAAGGTATGCTGCTCAACATGAGTGGTTTCAGCAAAATGCATGTTGGCATTTTGCCTAATCCTTTTAATCAAGCATTTAAATTTTTTTGAAAGAAAAATCAAATCTGCCACCCTTTTCTCATACTGGGCAGTTAAAATTGTGAATAAGACAATAAAATTATGTCCTTCAAATTTAATAACACAGACACCTTCATCCTCCCTTACTTCAAAATTATCCATGAAAAATGGATTTTCCTGAAACTCAATGCATAAGGTTCATCTAATCCAATAATTCCCTCCAGTCTCTAAGGCACAAGTTTCTTCAAGTGTTGAGTAATTAAATTGTAACAAAGTACAATTTTACGAGGTCGCGAAATGAATGGAGTATCAGAACAAATAACATAACATAAAGGGATCCATTGAAAGTATACCTCCGCCAAAGTTACTCCCAGACGTGAGTCAGTTAGGTTACACTTCTTAATATGTCCACATAAAGCGGTGGAACCATTTGCTAGCTTTCTTGCACCTTCAACAGAGACATAAGCGAAAAGCTTGGGTTCTTTTTCATTGCTTTCAGCTGGTTGACCTAGTATAGATGGAATTACCTGAACAGGTAAAATAGTCATTGATCCCTTCAAACTATATAAGATCATATTAGGCATAATCAAGCACACATAATCACTAGTTGGGCCAATTGAGCTTTGTCTACAGAAGAGAAAAAAGTGCTGCTTTACCATGGAGTGAACAGGGAACCGGGTATCAATTTTCTTCACCAACTCCGGCACGGAAAAATCCCAATACCGAATGGTCCCATCCAACGAGGCCGTCCAGCAGTAACACAATCTCTGGCTGGCTTGATTTGTCGCCGGCACCACTATCACAGTTGTCACAATGTCTGTGTGACCTTCCAAGGATGCAATCTGAATCGAGAAAGTACGTCATTGCAATTTTGAGTTAAACGTGGGGCTTGACATGTATGGATAACTGAAGACTTGGAGAGTTAACCTGTAAGCCAGTGGAGGTGCTGAAGATGGAGACAGCATTGCCGGTGCAAACGAGAAGTCTCTTGGCATCGTTGGAGAAAGCCGGAGGTGATGATACGCAGCTTCTACCGCCTCTAATCATATTTTTGCTCTGCAGACTGCAATCAATTTCTCAATTCGCCGGTCGATACCAATATGATGGCCGTTGATGGTGGTTTAGCCGTTTAGGGTTTAACAAAGCCCTCCACAGACATCCCAAGTCATGATTTTCTAACGGTTAGATTACCCGGTCTAATCTAGACCGTTCCTCATAAAAAAATATGCAAAAAGAAGTTATTATTACAAAAGAAGCCCCTATACTTCTTCTTAGAGTACAAATGAGCCCCTCTACTGTTTTCCTTCAATAAATGCCATTCAACTCTTATTTCGCACCAAAAAATAAATTTTCTCTTGTCAATTCTCTCAATTTGCTCATTTTTTGATTTTGAGAGACCTTTTCTTGCTTGATATTTTATAAATGAGAGGTTGAGACTTTGTGAACCCCTCCGAACTCATCAAAATGAGGAGTTCAAATTTTAAGTGTTAAAAAATATTCATAAGGGTTAGAAAGGGTTCGTGAACCCTTCTGAACTCACTTGTAGTTTTTGCCAAATAGATATTGGGAGGGTACCCCTCCCAACCTCACCCAACCCACGATTTATAAAATGCTAAGCAATGCCTTAGTGATCAATGATGGATCCACGCATTTTCTTATAATTCAATTGTGTTAGGTTTTAGTGTTTTTTTATTTTTAATTTGATCATCTAATGGTTTCCATTATTTGAATTTGTCCATTATATGGGAGAAATTGAGATTGATGTAATTAAGTTTATTTGATGACTTGATTTGTTGAATTGTTGTTGGCTTATTGGTTTGCTTCATATTTCCATATTTTTTCATAGTATTATTATTCATTTTTGGGACTTGGTGTTGTCACTTAAATCACCATGGGGAGATTATAAGAGTCTTGAGTTGTATTTGGATTAACCGATTTGAGGGTAAGGATGAAGAAGACGATGAATTTTCTCTAATTCTTTTGTTTTGATAGTTTAGAAGGGGGAAGAAAATGACGATTTTGAAGATAATTGGGAGGATTTCATCAAAGTTTTGCCAAAATATCTGCTATCAAAATGAGGTAATTTGAAGGAAATGAATTAGTGAATCACGTGTCTATAAGATAAAAATTTAGTTTGGCATTATCGATCCATAATAATTTTAACATAAAAGTAAGGATAAATTAGTAAAGTAAATTTTTTTTTGTGATAAATGACTATCTAAATAAGAGAAATAACAAATATTTCTTTTTTCAATTTCTATTTTTATCTATCCAAACACGATAGTGCATAAAATCTGCAAGGGGTCATTGTAGTTAATGGATGCCCAACTGAGTATTAATTTGCAGATGTGTGCGTCAGGGAGAACCTTTATCTCCATTTTTATTTAATTTTGCTGTGGATTAATGGATTAATTAAGGGGTGTGAGAAGATTGACCAAGAAGTTAGCCGTCAATATTATATATACGCCAAGTGTCTTCTGGCTAGAGATATGCTATGCATTAATTTTACACCTCATATACATCAAATATTGTTCACTTTCAATTATCTAATTCCAAATAATACATCGGACCCATATATACGACATTGTTTCTCTTACATGTAATAAGTGGGCTAAACCCGAGTGAC
Organism: Euonymus europaeus; assembly: GCA_963580455.1. Taxonomy (NCBI): domain Eukaryota; kingdom Viridiplantae; phylum Streptophyta; class Magnoliopsida; order Celastrales; family Celastraceae; genus Euonymus; species Euonymus europaeus. The sequence continues at coordinate 4,409,223 of OY756957.1, read as the reverse complement.
TTGGGCTTTAAAAAGATTTTGTTATATGTTGGGGGTTGATTTTGTACTTCCACATTTAAAGATACAGGAGTCTTATGCATTCATCTCGTTTTTTGTGTCTCACTTGTAAAACTTATTTTTCCAAGTTACAAGTTGTTAAGAACTCCACCCACCCATATTCATAAATTCCCAGATAGCCATATAGGTATTGAAATATAAAACACTGCTAAAAATAAACCTACTTATATATGTATATATGTATGTAGAGCAATATTAATTGAGCTTTGCATTACGCTTGAATGGTTCAATTGTGCCATAACTTTGTGGGACCATATATACATATATACATAATCAATTAGATGCCCATCCTGTAAAAATATGGGATGCTATGAAGATAAAAGCTCCTATCATTTGCATATATATATATATATATATATAAATATATATATATATATTTATATCCATGCATGCATGCCCATTGCGCCGTCCATATCTCTTCGTGCTTACATATCTATATCTATATCTATGTCTATATCTATACACACATAAAAAAAAGTAGATCTCTACTTGTGGGTCCGCGCATGCACAAGTATAGATTCTATAAAAGAATAGCGTGGTCGGCTCTTCAGTCATTTGACCTTCCCGAGGATTCTCATCCATATTTTAAGTTTAATGCCTTAATGGATGGTGCATCAGTGCATGCATGTATTTATATAAGCACACGTGTGTGTATGGGATTCATAAAATTATTCCATATCTATATCTATTAAATATATAATTTATCGCAGCTCGAATGACCCCTCAAGAAACGATAGTAACTCTTGATTGCCGTGCCTTATTCAACACCCTTTAATTGGTTGAAACTTTGAAATTCTGAATTTTGTAACTGTATATATGGGACCAGAGACAAAAATGTATATGACTGTACATTTTTATTAGAACCTCCCAAATCCTCCCCTCCCGAACACGGAACCACCAGTACTGTTGGTGATAGGTGGGATGGTCCAGAGGTAAGGGCAAATGAGGTGTCACCACGAAAATATTGGATGGCCAAACATGCACCAAAGGAACTGAAAAAGAGGGATTATATATTTTGTGAAATGAGACTATCATGTTTGTTTCATAGTATACGCTAATTTATACTCTGTCACCCCCATACTCTCAGACACTTTCAGATTTTACGTTTTACGACAACTTATACTCTATAAGACATACTCTGATCCAAACGGACCGATTTCACCATTTAAAAAATTATCCTAAAGATGAAAAAAAAAGAAGGCCATATATAATATCCTATCAAAATTACATTTCTCGGACTCATAAAAGGAGGGAATCCAATATAAGGTAAATGATCCTAAATTCCGAAGATTGACTTTCAAAGCAAGAGCTCTAAGCGCCGTGCACAACTCCCTAATAATATTCCAAACCGACTTAAGCATCAAATAGGTCATCCAAGAATAAACTTGAGGCCTCCCATAGCTTATGTTTTCTTATGTATAGGAGGAATTAGTCAAGGAAAATCAAATAATCACCTCTGATGTCACCAAAATCGAGCTAGTTTTTAGTCATCAATTACAAATGGAAGTCATGAACCACGAACCCTTCTCCAGCCCATACTTATTCTAAATCTCCGATTCAAAGTATTAATGATTTGCTTGGTGAATTGATAATATGATTCATTTATTTAGGTCTCGATCTGATCTAATTTCTATTTACAGCTAGCTAGATTGCACCTGGATATATATATATATATATATATATTCTTAAGAGTCCTATATATGAAGGAGATCGACTGATAACAAGAAACAACTTACGTACGTAGTCCTTAATAAGTAGTCAAGAAGCATAGGTCCACGGTCAACTTTGTATGCAAGTTAACAAATAAAAGTGCGACATGTGTTGTTATCCTCAACAAGTAGTCAAGTAGCATAGTTTTTGGATCAAATTGTCTAATTATAGTTAATGCTGAGAAAGATTTTTCTTGCCTGATGTTAACCAGCTGAAATGCTGTTTATGTCAAAGAAAGCAGGCAGCAGTTAATTACGATTAAGACAGGCACAACTGGGAAACATAGAACTTTTCATGAAATATATATATATATATAGAGCCTGGTTTATTTGAATTAGTAAATAGTTGTTAATAACGTTAGATGTGAACAGTTTAATCCTTAAATTTACAAATTTATTTGCTCTAAAATGAAACAGTAATACTAGAGATTCCAGTGATTTTCATCCCAAAAACATCCCATTAATATGTGACACTCATTCATCGAATATGGTGACATTATAGTAATGGGCCCATTGAAATTCACATTTGATGAATTAATGAATCACTTGGAATTTTATCATTTTTTAAAATGAAAATTTTGAAATTTACAACTTCACCCTTCTAATATTGCTTTGTTTTTTTGTTTTATTTGGAAGCAAAAGAAATAAATGAGTGATCAATTTTAAATGAGCATAATTTTTTTAAAGATGTGTTCCAAATAAAAATAAATAAATTCATAATTTTAACAACCATTTCGGTTTTTTCAAAATAATAAAGAAAAAAAATCTTAATATTGATGCTAATTGCACGCTTCTTGACTATGCTAAAATGAACGAACATTCGAATCTTCTTCCTAATAAATTACAATGTAGAGCAAATCAAACATGCCTTACCGTTTTTTGCGCCGACAAGTCGAGATACTTGAGTGTCCAATATGTATGTGGGAACCACTTTAAGGTACCGTGTAATTACAAATTGACCCATTTAAATAATTTTAATAAAATATTCAATGATTCTGGTATATCATGTCACGTGCTAGTATAATATACTAGAACGACAATTCATGGATATTGATACTAAATTATGGGTGGTCACTGGTCGAGGATGAAGTAGATTATTTAAAATTCAAAATTTCAATTATTTTCAAGTGATTGTGAATTGATATCATCCTCTTATAAAATGTTACAATGTTATTTGTCTCGGTACATCACATCATCATATAACATGATGTATCAGGATCATTGAATATTTTATCCTATAATCCGTCATATATCATGGAGTTTCCCATATATACATGCATATACAGTTGGCCAAAAAGTAAATATAAATGCTTTATTGATTAATACTACTCTTATAAACTCACCGTCCCAATTAATTAGTATGATCTAGCACCCTAATTTCAAAGATGCATTGATGCTTGAGTGACTCCTCCATTGGGCGTATTAGGCGAAATCACTTTCCTAGTTATTAATTAACATCACACTTGATGAGCTAGTAATGTGTTTTACGTGTGAAGACCCAACATAAAGTCCAAAATTTAGAATCTATTGTTGAAATTAATATATTTTGAATTTATTTAGCAATAATCTCTTACATATAACGAATTTCAGTGATCAAAATTTCAATTTATTTCAATTATTTTTCCGACCAAAACAAAGAAATTTAAGTGGAACCTTGCTTATATGCTCAATTATTTAATCAGTGTTGGTTAACTTTAATAATTGTATTATACACAGACAAGAGGGAGAGACGATTAAATTAGAAATATAAATAAATTTAAAAATTAACAATCTTTTTTTTTTTTTTTGACCTATTATGTTTTGGATTATTAATTTAAACTGGCATTTGACAATATTTTTATTATTATTATATTGGACCAAGTAAAAGGAAAGAAAAGTCAACGCGGGTTTTTTTAATTAATTAATATCACATGTGTATGCCAACTTCTCTTACTAGACAGTTCTGAACCCAAAAACGGAAATTTCATGGAATGGAATACAAATCCAAATAATGAGAAAAGTCAAATAAAAGCAATTAATTGTTGTCGAATGTGTGATTAGTTTATCTGGCCGAGGTGTTTTTATAGTTGATGAAGTCTAACCCATTTGGATGACATATCAAGTGATGGCCGAGTTAAGTATTTTTCGGATGATACTGGTCTTTTCGGTTAACAATGTTCCTACGTGAATGAGCAAACATGAGTTAAGAGTCCGTTAGAGGTTGTTCTAAGGACCAAGGTTTTAAAAAACGCGCCTTAGGCGCGCCTCAAGGCGCGCCTCCATGCGAGGCGATGACAGGATGTGTCAAGGCGGTTGCAGAGGAGCGTTAGTTGTCTGAGGCGGAGTCGAGGCGCGGTAAGCGTTGGAGGCGCGGCATGAAGCGTCGGAGGCTGTGGAAGCGTAAGCTTCCTGTGTTTTTTTTTGACAAATGCTTAGGGCCAAAACGACGTCGTTTTGGCCCTAAAGCCCAAAAAAAAAAGAGTTGCGCTCCAGTTTGTTTGGTACTTTGTTCTTCGTCTCTGCATCCTCTCCTTCATGTGTCGACAGTCGACACTCGTGACTCGTTCATCTCTGCTCAGCGACTCATTCATCACTGCTCTTCATCGTCATCGACTCATCTCTGCTCTTCATCATCGACTCATCTCTTCCTCGCAGGAGCCGATCAGGTATTAGTGTGTTGCTGTGAGTGTTGTTTGTTTTTAACCGGAAGCTTTTCTAAGGATATAAATCAATAGATACTAGATGGCACCCAGACAAAAGAAATTGTGATGCTCAAGGATAGATTCTTTCTCAACTTCTAGCTTCAATATGTTACAGTGGCATTTGTGCCCAAAATGCACAAGTCTGTCGGATATATTTCTTCTGTGAAAATTGAAAATACATTTTCCTATGCTCCAGCCTTATTTTATTAAGACTTGATTTACGTTTCATTTATTTAAATGTTTATATCAGCTACTGCGATGTGTACTTATCTTGTGAGTATTTAGGGATATGCATATCTTATGGGTCTGAGAATCTAAGGCTGTAGAAACTGAACTTTGGTCCAGAATTTATTGACTTATTATTTATAATCTGAAAATTATTTGCCATTTCTAATTTGGAAGTTATGAAAATTATTTGAATTCCAATTTATGTTTTATTATCATTAGGCATGAGCAATAAAAAGGACATCTCTTGGAAATGGGCAAAGGATTTACCCAACTCAAAATATTTTCAATGTGGCTTTTGTGATCAAAAATGCACCGGAGGTGTTGCTAGGTTCAAAGAGCATTTAGCGGGTACTCATAATGGAATGAAACCTTGTCCAAAAGTTCCGCCGAATGTGAGGGATGAATGCATTGATGCTTTGAAAAAGAATAAAGCTACAAGGCAGGCCAAAATTGACATGTTTCGTGAGATTGGTGGAAGTGTAAACACAAGTGATTATGGGAGTGGGAGTGGGAGTGCTCAAACTCCACAAGGTGATGCTGCTTCTTTTGATGCACCTAGGCCTAGGGGGCCAATTGACAAGTTTGTTAGTTTGGAGGCAAGACAAAGCACTTTGAATAATCGTTACAAAAAGGAGGAAAGAAAAGAAGTTTGCAAGAAGATTGGCTTGTGGTTTGATACTAGTGCAATTCCTTTCAATGCGGCAAGCACACCTTATTATCAAACGGCCATGGAAGATATTGCAAAATTTGGTCCTGGGTTCAAGCCGCCTTCTAGCCATGAGTTGAGAACTTGGATTCTCAAGGAAAATGTTGAAGATGTTCAAAATGCCATGGAGACATATAAACAAGATTGGGTCAAATATGGGTGCACTATTATGTCGGATGGTTGGACGGATGGAAAAAGTAGGGTTATTATTAACTTTCTAGTTAATAGCCCAAAAGGTACATGGTTTTTAAAATCCATTGATGCATCAGATACAATAAAGAATGGAGATTTGTTGCTCAAGTATTTTAATGAGGTTATAGACGAAATTGGGGGGGAGAAAGTGGTCCAAATTGTCACTGATAATGCTTCTAATTATAAAAGAGCAGGAAACCTTCTAATGGAGCAAAGAGAGAAAATATGGTGGACTCCATGTGCTGCTCATTGTATTGACTTGATGCTTGAAGATATTAGCAAATTATCGGTGTTTGAGAAAACCATTCAAAAAGCAAAGTTTGTTGTGAAGTTTATTTATGGACATTCATGGGTACTTGCCTTGATGAGGAAGTTCACCAATAATAGGGAGCTTATTCGTCCCGCTGTCACAAGATTTGCCACTTCTTTTCTCACTCTCCAAAGTTTGTACAAACAAAAAGAAGGTGTTGTTGCTTTGTTTTCTTCCAAAGAATGGACTGAAGGTCCATTTGCAAAGAATCGTGATGGTATTCAAGCAAGAAAAAATGTATTATTTGATGGATTCTTTTGGCAACATATTGCCTTTTGTGTCAAGAGCGTTCTTCCACTTGTTTGTGTTTTGAGAGAGGTTGATGGCGAAGATAAGCCCGCCATGGGATATATGTATGAGTTGATGGATGCTGCAAAAGAGAAGATTGCTTTGAATCTTGGAAATGTGGAGAAGAAGTATAAACCTATTTGGAAACGAATAGATACTAGATGGGCATCACAATTTCACCAACCTTTACATGCAGCGGGTTATTACTTGAACCCTCAATTACGTTATGGAGAGACTTTTTCAAATGTTAATGAAGTGAGGGATGGGTTGTATGCTTGTATGGATAGGATGCTTGGCAATGGAGATGTGCGTCTCAAAGCGGATTGTCAATTGGATTTATATGATCGTGGTATTGGTCTTTTTGGAAGCATGATGGCGGTTAAGACAAGAAAGATGAGAAGTCCTGGTAAGTAATTCTTAATCTATTGATCTCAAGTATTTTATTTTATTCACCTATAACCCTTTAATGTGATATTGTGATTTTAATTGTCTTTTTTTAAGTGTATTGGTGGGAGCGTTTTGGGACTAATACACCCGAGTTGATGACTTTTGCTATTCGAGTGCTTGGCCTAACTTGTAGTGCTTCCGGGTGTGAGAGAAATTGGAGCACATTTCAATTTGTAATTCTTCATTCTAACTCTACATTCTAATTTCTAACTTCTAAGTTATAACTTCAAATGAATATTATTATTTTTTACTTTAGGTACATTCAAAGAGGAGGAATAGACTTGAGCATAAGAGATTAAGTGCTTTGGTGTATGTCAAATATAATACCGCACTAAGACAAAGAGAGATTATGCGAAGTGGAAAGGTTGATCCAATAGTAGTGGAAGAAATTGACTCCGATGATGATTGGATTGCCGAAGTAGAAGATCCGGCTCTTCCTTCCGATCCAAGTTGGCTTGAAGATGACCAATTGTTTGATGTTGAGGCCATAATGAATGTGCCAATTACAACTTATGAAGAAACTCTACGAACTAGAGAACCAAATATGCAAAACCGTGAGCCTACTACTCCTATTGTGCCTACTCCAAGTGTGCCTACTCCATCTATTGAGCCTACTCCTCCTCCTATTGAGCCTACTCCTCCTATTGAGCCTACTCCTCGTGTGCCTACTCCATCTATTGTGCCTACTCCTTCTTGTCCTCGTGATCCCATTTTATATAAAAGGAGAGGACGTGAAAGTACAAGTAAGTATAGAATCAAAACAAATTGTTAAATTGAGCTATTTTTGAATACTTTCTAAATTTGGTCTCTTTGTTTGTGTGTATAACTTCATATAGGTAATGATGTTAGAGGAAAAGAGAAAGCCCCAAGAGTTGTTGATGATTATGATGATTATGCTTATAATCCATTGAATGAGCAAAGTACTCGAGATATCTTTCATGCTAGTGATGATGATAGCTTGGATGGAGATGACCTTATGGATGAGGAGGAAGACATATCTTCTAAGATTTAGGAGTTATTAGTTTTTGTTTGAATGACTTTGTAATTTAGAATGTTGTGAACTTGTGATGGTTAATGGTTTTTGCTTTTTTGGTACTTTTAAGTGTTTTGATTTTCATATATTGTTGAGACAATTTGTGTTATTTCATGATTTTTATGAATGATTATGCTCATCTTAACTATATATAATTGTTTTGTATTATTAAAAAAATTTACACAAAAGGCTTACGCCTCAACGCGTTGAGGCTTACGCCTCGCCTTACAACCCCAAAAACGCCTCGCGTAACGCTTTCGCGTATTAAAACCTTGCTAAGGACCATTGCTCGGTGCTCTGTGAGTTGAATATTATTTACTAGGTAAAAGTGTGTGTCTGGCATAACTGTCAGAGGAATCCCTTTTTATAGCATTGGAGTTCCTCTTCTCCTATATGAAGTAGAGTTCTTGTACAAGTAGGGAATCATCTTACTTGGGGGAGAGTCCTTGTGGAAAAAGGAATTCATATACCTTTATGACACTATCCGAGAAATATATATATACTACCGAGCATTGCAAATTGTGCACCTCATCTGATATTGCTTGAGTCTTTATTTTATGTCACATGCTGACTTTTTAGTAGAGGGTATTTTTAGTATAATCAATAGCGGTGGAGTTCTTATACTCCTTATTGGAGTCATGTTCTTGTTGAAGAGGAGTTATTATTACCATAGGAAACTACTCTAGTCGAGGGAGAGTCCTTGTAAAATAAGGAATTGTTTTTGTTAATAGCTTGATTTTGTCAAAGGACCTAAACACATCCTTAACCGAGTATAGTGGTTGGTAGCTCGGTTTTAACCGAACTATGTGTAATGATCAAGATGACCCCTGAGATTTCCTATGACAAGTGTCGTTATTTAATTGGATATTTTCATTTGTTGTTACAAATCCGAAAATTAAGTTGTTTATTTCAAAGAAAGCAGGCAGCACTCCTACACACCGTGTAAGATATTATGTTCATTTTAATTAATTACGATTGAGATGGGCACAACTGGGAAACATGCCTGTTCTGCTCATGAAATGTGTATCTATACCGTGGTTTATTTGACTTGGTAAATATTTGTTGTTAATTGATGATTTTAAAATAAAAAAAAGGGTGAGATTTGAATTTGAGATTACATATAATCCAACTCGCCAAATCATACTGTTAATTGATGTTAGATGCCAACAATTTACCCTCTTCTATTTTTTATATGATATCTTCTTCTTCTTTTTCTTTTTTTATAGTTTGAGCCGCCTGCTATTGTTTTCTTCACACTCCAACAAATTTTACGTGAAGCTTATAAAAAAAAACGTGAACATTTTATCCTTAAATTTAATAATTTATTTTCTCTAAAATGAAATTTTACAATTTACAACTTCGCCCCTTTCTAATATTGTTTTTTGTTTTGTTTTGTTTTATTTGAAAGCAAAATAAATAAATGAGTGAGAAATTTTAAAGGCGCATAATTTTTTTTAAAAAAATATGTTCCAAATAAAAAGACCATTTCGGTTTTTTTCAAAATAATAAAGAGAAAATATTAATATTGATGCTAATTGCTAAGTCAACATTGCTTGACTATGCTTTACTAATTAAGCTGATCTCATAAAGTCAACAGCAGTCAAAATTAACTAATTAACATTCGAGTCTTCTTCCTAATAAATTACTACAACGTAGAGCAAATCAAACATATACACAGATTTCTCCACCGACAAGTAAAGATACTTAAGTACTAGTTAATAACTTAATATTGTCTAGCACCCTAGTTTCAAAGATGCATTGATACTTGGGTGACTCCTCCATTGTCCGTATAAGGCGAAATCACTTTCCTAGTTATTAATTAGCATCACACTTTATGTGCTATGTTTTACGTGTGAAGACCCAACATAAAGTCCAAAATTTAGAATCTGTTTTCGAATTTAATTTATTTTGAATTTATGCAGCAATCTCCTACATATAATCAATTTTTGCATGCGTTTGATTGAGCGTAGGTGAATTTTTTACGTTCAACTTATAAGCTTAATTATTTTCCGACTAAAATAAATCAAGTGGAACCTTGCTAGTATGTTCAATTATTCAATTAATGATGGTTAAAATTTTAAAATTTTGTCTAATATTTTTTTATTTGGAGCAATTAATGTTTTGGATTATTTAAATTGGCATTTGACAATATTATTATTATTATTATTATTATATTGGACCGAGTAAAAGGAAAGAAGTAGTCAACGTTTTTAAATTAATTAATATCGCGTGTGCATACCATTCCTTCTTTAGCTTAATAGACAGTTGTGAACCGGAAAACGGAAATTGCATGGAATGGAATACGCGTCCAAATAATGAGAAAAGTCAAATAAAAACAGTTGTTGCCATTTTTGTAAATAACAGCGAAACACAAGGGCATTATTCTACCTTTCATAATATATAAAGAGAGGCGAAATTTTCTTTTGAAACTACAACTATCACTACTAAGCAAGACGATCGAACAACTAGATCGGTTGAGAAGTCCAAACATTCAAAAAACATGGGTCCAGACTTAGGTTTCTTCACAGCCCTCTTCTTGTTCTTCTACAGATTTGTGTTCGGACAATCTTGGAACCCAAAAGGTTTCCATAGAAGCATAAGCAACATCCAATCCAGATACCACAAATACCCTTCTTTACTTCATAGGTTTGAGCCTGATGAGCTATCAAATACCACCTTGATTTTTGATGTGGAGGGGGCATTACTGAAATCCCCATCTTTGTTTCCTTATTTCATGCTCGTAGCCTTTGAAGCAGGGAGTATGTTGAGGGCAATTTTGCTGTTTCTTCTATATCCACTAATCTGTTTGGTTAATGAAGAGATGGGGTTGAAGATTATGGTGATGGTTTGCTTCTTTGGGATCAAGAAAGAGAGTTTTAGAGTAGGAAGCGCGGTGCTGCCCAAGTTTTTCTTGGAGGATGTTGGGTTGGAGGCTTTTGAGGTGTTAAGGAAAGGTGGGAGGAAAGTGGGTGTTAGTGATCTTCCTCAAGTAATGATCGAGGGTTTCTTGAGAGATTACTTGGAGGTTGATTTGGTTTTTGGGAGAAAACTAAAGGTGGTTTCTGGGTATTTTGTGGGGATTATGGAGGATAGTAAAAAGGCAGAAAATATTCATGTTTTGTCGGAGATTTTTGGAGAGGATGAAACCAGTGATTTTAGTACTGATGCTATTGGGATCACCAGCTTCAACAAATCTGACCATCATCAACTCTTCTCATATTGCAAGGTGAGCACTATTCTCGTCTAATATTTGTTATTCAAGTACAGTCTTGCGGTCTTGCCCCACCTGATAATTACCAAGTCAAGAAAATGAAGCCAAACATTCGCTAATGATCGAGTCCTCCTTTCCAACTGTCCCTTTTATTTACAGCACTCATTGTGAAAATGACTTCTGCTGCAAATCCAACTTGTTTTCTTACACAACATTTTGTCACCATATAAAGCTAACTGCATTGACTATTCTGACAATTCTGGTTTTGTTCCAAATTAACAGGAGATTTACTTGGTCAGAAGAGCAGACAAGAGGAGCTGGCAAAACCTACCCAGAGAGAAATACCCAAAACCACTTATATTCCACGACGGAAGACTTGCTCTTAGGCCAACACCCTTAGCCACCCTGACCTTATTCATGTGGATCCCGCTGGGTTTCATTCTTGCTATTATCAGGGTTGTCATTGGTTTGTCTCTTCCTCACAAAGTGTCCATCCCCATCTTAGTGTTCAGTGGCATTGACCTCATAGTGACCGAACCCAATAGTAACCCAAACAAGAACAAAGCCAAGAGGGTCCTTTATGTTTGTAATCACAGAACGCTGTTGGACCCACTGTACATTTCATTTACATTGAAGAAGAATTTAACTGCTGTAACTTACAGCCTGAGCAGAGTATCAGAGATCTTGTCGCCAATCAACACCGTCCGATTAACGAGGGACCGTGGTCAAGACGGGATGATGATGAAGAAGCTATTAAATCGAGGGGACCTAGTTATATGCCCAGAAGGGACCACATGTAGAGAACCATATCTCTTGAGGTTCAGTCCATTGTTCTCCGAGATGAGTGAAGATATAGTTACTGTTGCCATGAACACCCACGTGAGCATGTTTTATGGCACAACTGCTGGTGGTCTCAAGTGCCTGGACCCACTTTTCTTTCTGATGAATCCACTCCCATCTTACACCGTTCAGTTGCTTGAGAAGTCATCTGGGTCGTCTACGGGTAATGATGGTCAACTATCAAGGTTTGATGCGGCTAATCAAGTGCAAAGTCAACTTGGGAAGGCTTTGGGTTTTGAGTGCACCAATCTTACGAGAAGAGACAAGTACCTGATTTTGGCCGGTAACGAGGGTCATGTGACGAATTCCAGACGCTAAAATTATATTATCATGCAAGAAATGGCAAATACCGGTTACACGTTATGTCCCATGCATACATAATGCTTTGGTGCGAATGCGATGAACCAATATGTTTCTTTCTTATAAAAGAGGGCAGTGTCCTCCGGAATTTTATTAATACCCTCACCTAAAGTGAAGAATCAATATGTATATATGTTTTTGTTAATGTAACTATTGAGAAATGTGTTTTGTTAATGTCTATATTAAGAAATGTGTTTTGATGATATAAATGAGTATGTGGTTTTTTTTTATAAAAAATGTAGGATCTATTATTCTTGATTTTGGTGTAGTTTTGTCGGATAATGGATGAATGAGTGAAAAAGTAAATGTTTTGTTAATAGAAAAATAAAAAATATATAAAAATTTATATTTTGCTGATGCAGCAGCATTTATATACATATGTTTTGGTAATATGAATGAATATATATTTGGCTTTATTTTTTATGTAATAAAGATGAGGCATAATTGGGGAATGAATAATCAGACGTGTTTTGATGATATGGATGAATATAATAGAGGTGAGATCTAATTGGGGGAATGAAAAATCTCTCCATTACAATTGCTCTAATGACACATTTAATTAATTAGTTGATAGTTTGTAAGTATAGGATTAGGGCTTCATTTATACGAGCCGAGCCTTTGTCACACTATTTGAGCTTGAGCTCAATTAGGCTTGGCTCGAATACGTTTTGTTTTGAGCTCGAACATACATAGGATAAACTCGATTTAATAATCAAGCTCACATCCAATCCGAGAATGGCTACCGAGCTTCCAACACAAATTTAAATCCTAATACTTAAAATTAGACATAATATACGACAAACCAGGCCATGTTTTTTTGGTAATAGTTGCTCTTATTTTTTGATAATTTTGTAATAAATTGACATGCCTTATTATATGAAGCAGATTTACAAAGTTAATTTCTAGGCGATAGATAATTCAAAGTAATATTTAAAAGTGCACAAAAAGAATTGGAATTTGAGAATCAATTAGTACTTGAAAATTGCTTGTTAAAAAATCATGATATTTGTGTGATTCTAATTAATTAAGCCTCCACGCGTCATATATATGAGATATGATTCAATTACTAGTCTAATCATTTTCATTAATAGTACCTGCAGATATGTGAGATCAATTTCATGCCATGTGGTCACAAAAAAAGCCATGATAGTTGTGTGATTATAATCTGATAAAAGTTGTGTGATTATAATTAATTAAGCCTCGACGTGTCATATAGATGAGAGATGATTCACTGAGATTTTTTGTTGTTGTATTTAATTTTCATAAATCCATGGCACAACTGCTAACCTCTAGTGGTTTTGCAAATTGAATCTGCAGGTCATGTCCAATGATATAAATAATTGACATTTTTAAATTTTAGGACCCCCATCATTGAGATCGAATCTTCAAACCTACTTTCAAAATTGGATAATTTTTCTTTTCTTAAAAATTAATAGTATCATAAAGTAGTGGTATCACCAAAATTAATTAATCGTATCACATTTCATCACCGAAAAAGAGGCAATGTTTCATTTCGAGCATAATTTCACTGTTTTGGATAGTGAATGTGACGGATTGAATGTTAAATGATGTGATATTTTGGATAAAAAATGTATTTATTTTGCTCGAGCTTGCAGAGTGGAACATAATTGAATTTCAGACTATAAAATTGAAATGTTTTGACTTTTAACTTGTAAAATGAAACATAATCCATATTTTAGTGACTATAAATGTTCATATAAACTCCTGTTCAAAATTTTAGATTGAAGCGAACAAAGCCATTTTAACACATAATGCATAACCTTTTAACAAAACTAAATTCACAAGTCTCAAAATCTTTTCAAAGGAGTTTACATTCATTAAGAATAAGTTTAAAGTAATAAAGATTCTCTGTGTGAGTTTGAAACCCTTTAGAGAATATGACTATATAATGACTCTGGAACAATCCAACCCCTTCAACCAACTTAAAGCCTCCCTATAATGCATAGTCTTGACTAAAAGAGGGTTCATATGACCAATAATCTTGGAGCATCGTGCTGCAAAAAGCTGTCCTTGAGCCGCCCGAATAACGCACCCCAATCCAACATACCCAACTGAGTAAAAATGACCGCATCAATGTTACACTTGAGAAATCCATGCGCTGACTCTTGTCACTTGATAACACAGCCTGTTGCCTTAGAGAAGCACTCTGAGGCCCATCGCCAACCTAGGCACATTACCATGAGATAACAGAGTAATGGATTTAGATAACACCTGATGATTTGAGCCTCTCTTCATGTTGCAAATAAGATTGTTTCTGTTTGACCAAATGCACCAACAGAGTATTTCAACTGACTCCATAACTTCACTGCTGCACCAGCTTTGACACCATAATACTCCACCAAGACACGTTTCTTTATGAAAAGAAAGCATTGTTATAAATCTCAAAATCATTCACATTCAAAATATTTGTTCAAACGATGTGAGACTTTTTTATTCATAACAAGCATTGCAAAGGCACTGTAACATTAAACTGATTGATTGGTTTAAAAAATTAGTATATTTTTTATAATCTTAACGAGAATTTAAAATTCTAATAATCATATTCTATTCTATATATTAAAAAGTGCATATTACAAGGTATAATCACTGCAGCCCAATGCTTGTGCTGTGCAAGATAGATGGACTGGAGGAAGTGATTCCTATGGGCTATTGGGCAGTTCACTGGGCCGATTTGATGAACAAGTCAGGCTCTCCAATGGGTTAATGGACCAAATAGACTTATGAACGCGCGGCTCGATATGCTGCCCTCATTCGCCGTTCTGGCAGTTCGCTACGCTACCTCGCTCAGTCTCTCACTGCTCGAGAATTGTTTATGGTGATTGTAATCCCCGTCGATCCTCTCTTTCGATGCTGATTCGGAAGAGATTGGCGTCGAAATCCAGTGAATTGCAAATTTACTATACAAATACAACTTTTATTTCTCTGTGAATCGATTAACTTTTTTCGGATTCTTGATTGGGCCAAGCATGAACGTCAGTGAGCTCAATTTGAATGTCTGATCGGAAAATCATGTGGTTTTCCTTTTGGAAATCTAGAGATCGTTTCTCCTTAGATGAGCTCAGGTACTTTCTTTGTTATTAGTTTTTATGTTCGGCCTTTTTGTGGTTTATCAGTTCGTGCATGGTGACATAACCAAGAATTTAACTTTTAACCTAGAATACGATTTGTGTTTACATCTTAATTCTCTGGTTTTAAAATAGTTATTCAGCTTATAACGTGGACATATTGTAAATTTATGTTTTTTATTTTCTGGTTGAAAAGTGAGAACACGAAAAATTGAATTTTCTGTATATGCTAGTAGATAAACCTGGTCGCTTTACATCTGTAGTATTTTCTTTGATTATGTTTACTTATGTGCATTAAGTCACTCATTATATGTTTCCTTATATTTCAGATACTTAACCGATGAGCTGCAGAAAGTTCAAATTGTTAATGCTGTTAATAAGGTAATGAAAACCTACATTTCTTATTATTTTGTTCAAACAGTGTTCTTGTTATTCTTCATTTTTTTTAAAAAATTTGTTCATACGGTGTCCTAGGGTTTTGTGGTTGAGGCTTTGAGATCAATTGCCGAGATAATAACTTATGGTGATCAGCACGACTCAAACTTTTTTGAGTGAGACTTGTCAATGCTCCTTCCTTTGTTGATTTGTATATTGTGGGGCAGAAATTTGTTATTCTTTCTGTTTCTAGATTCTTCATGGAGAAGCAAGTCTTGGGCGAGTTTGTACGAATACTAAAGATTAGCCAAACTGTCACTCTTTCACTTCAGCTGCTGCAGACAATGAGCATCATGATCCAGAACATAAAAAGTGAACATGCTATTTGTAAGTAAAAGAACGTGCTTAGGCCTTTTTACATTCCCAGTCTGGTACATAATGTACTGCATTGGGTTAAACATCTTTCTCTCTGGAAATTTTGCAGATTACATGTTCAGTAATGAACATATTAACTGTCTAATAACTTACACATTTGACTTTCGCAATGAAGAGTTGCTGTCTTACTATATATCATTCTTAAGGTATGTGATACGCTTTTTTCTCGGGTTTTGCTAGTGGTTTTTGACACATTCTCTATTTGTTTGCTTTTGCTATTTTATTTCCTGTATTAATCATGATCTTTATCTGACATGTCTTCTTGTGGCGTGTGAAGAGCAATAAGTGGAAAGCTAAACAAGAATACCATCTCTCTTCTTGTAGAGACTCGAATTGTAAGTTCTTCCCGCTTATGGATATGCCATAGAAATTGGTTGCTTTCTCTTTGTGTGTATGCCTACCTGTCTTTCTCCTCTAAACGAATAGATACATGCACACAACCACACACATATATCTAGCTATATGGATGTTGGGTTTGCAATTGGTTGCAGTGGCATAAATGCTTAATGTTTCGAGTTATATCATTTTTATTTGACTAGGTACCTGATTAAACATGTATATATACATAATGACATTACATATATTGTTATGGGAAGGTTTTTTATTTTTATTTTATTTATTTTTTACTTTGTTATTGAATGTTTAATTTTGTGATTTCTTTATTTTGTGGAATTCTTCATTTGTTGCTCCTGAAAAAAAATGCTCTAATGAGAAAATTGTGTCCTGATGTACTGCAGTCAATTTGGTCAAGTATTTAACTTGTAACTCCAGGTTTCCATTACTGTAGTTGTTCCCTGAGTTCTTGTTTTTTGGGATTCATAGACCAAAACAATGTATTTATGACATTACCCAAATTTCCAAATTGCCGTTGTTCTGTGAATCACTCGCCCAATGCATGATTATTGATTAATTCTGAGATGGCTTCCTAAGAAAGGGTTTTACTACACCAATGTAAATTTGTTGAATTTGTTTGGCATTTTACGAGAATACATTTACTTGAACTCAGTTGATTATCCATTTTCAATTCCTTTTAGATATAGAGAAATCCCTCTCTCTCTCACTCTCTCTCTCACACACACACACACTCACACTCACTCACTCAATCGCCATTTCCCTTCTCTTTCTTTAGTGGTTGATTAACTTTTTCTTATGTTTTGAGCATAGGATGAAGTAGTTTCTTTTCCGTTGTATGTTGAGGCTATACGGTTTGCTTTTCATGAAGAGAATATGGTTCGCATTGCTGTCCGTGCTCTCACTTTAAATGTCTATCACGGTTTGCATTTTCTCGTTACTGATTTCTTTCTATTATATATTTCATTGCAATGCAATTTTTAGTGCAAAATTTAATTTGATTTGTTTTGTTTTGTTTTTCAGTTGGAGATGATTCAGTAAACAGATTTGTTACAAGTGCCCCTAATGCAGATTACTTTTCGAATTTAGTTAAATTGTTCCAAAAGCAGTGCTTGGATTTGAATGGATTGGAATCTGCCGCTCTTAAGCAAGGGTTAGTCTACTTCTTCCTTTGTTTCCTGTTTTAGATAATGAAACCAGACAAATACGCCTTTTCCCTGAGAAGTTTTATTGATTATTTGAACAGAAGGGCAAGTCCAGACTTAACCACTGCAGTTCTTCGTGCTGTAGATGAAATTGAGGACAATCTCTTCTACTTTAGTGATGTTATATCTGCTGGGATCTCAGATATTGAGAGGTTAATAACTGACAGCATTTTGGAGCTTTTGATATTGCCGTTACTTCTTCCATCTCTGCGGATAGATGCTGCTAATGTATGAAATTTCTTCCATTTATTTACCTCTTTTCCTTAATAGTAAATGTTTTGTTGGGAGAGGGGTTTCTGGCATTTTGGTCAACAAACTTTTTTGATACAGGGCAAATGACACTTTTGGTCCTTAAGCTTATATACAATGTTCATTTTCATCCATTTAAAAAGATTAAAAGACTTCTGACAATGTTTAGGGTTGGGAAGGGGCAAGAAGTACTCAACCTAATGCGGTTCATTTAAGATTTTCAAACTTTAAGGTTGACATTTTCAACATTTATGGCTTAGACATCAACAATGTTATTATCCCATGATTTTATTGTAAGACTTGTCTTAACAAACCTTTGGTGGATTGTAAATGCAGGACATCCAGATTCATGCTGTCACTTCTCTATATCTTCTTTGTTGCATCTTGCGCATTGTTAAAATTAAGGATCTGGCAAATACTGTTGCTGCTGCTCTCTTTTGTCCTCCAGAAGCTTTTATTCCAAATTACAAAGCTAAACTCCACGGAAATGTATCAGGAGATGATTTTACCCTTGAAAGTGGACAGTCCCATGATGATGGTGTTACTAAGGGAGATGGACATCTAAGAGTTACTGTGCCAGCCGGAGAAGTTCGTCCAGAAGATGTTATCACTTACTCTTCTCACGGTCGATATCATGTAACTTTGAGGTAATGTTTATTTATCTCAGCTGCTTTCTGAAAGGGTTCAGCTTGAAATTGAACCAAACTTTTTCGCTGAAGGGTGCTCAACCATGTGTTGGGTCAACCTGAAATTGATTTTTGTAAACAATGGTTGCTGGAAACAAATTCTCTGGAAAGTATGCTCACGTTTTATGTTTCGAGGTTACAGTTTATAGTTTTGTTTTTCGTTGGCTATCCGATTTTGTCGAACATGGAAATGTTGTTGAGTGAGATTTTTCCCCTACTGAATGCTGTTAGAATTTACTAGTAAATTTTTTTAGAATTGGCTTTGATACTCTGGCATATTGATCTGAACAACAGTAGTTCCTTTGTTTCTCATAAACCCTGAACTTTTTTTCCTTGTAACTATAAATTTCGTTTTTGAGGTTATGATTTTGTCAAACAAATGCTAGAGAAGAAGAGGTTGCACAGCCTTATGACAAAATTAGTATACAAGACAGCCTCTAGCACTCTGTACATCAATAAGCACTGAGAAAGAACATAAGCCATATCATTTTTGCAATAGGGAAAAAGGGGGGATAAAGAAGGAGGAGCCATGTATTTTCAATGTTTTTGATAGCTAGCTGACCTAATCACAAAAGCTTTCTTCTTTACGAAACCCTTCAACACTTGTAATTTGAGCAACGTGTTTACAAATGTGAATGGAGTTGGATTCTACAAACTCCATCAACTTCCAAGAGAGTAGGATAATGATCTGATGATAGTTTAGGAAGAAGCATCGAACATTAGAGAAATGCTCCTTACATTCCCTCTCTGCAGCAAAAGTGGAATAAAAAGCAAGATCAGTTCTGGATTAGGAAAGAGCTACGCATAATCAATTGGCGAGGCTAGTTGAACCCCCTAGTTTTTTCCTACGACACCATCCCTTCTCTTGAAGATCATTTTTAGCTATAAGACATATCCTCCATTAGCTATATTCTTCATCGGAAAATCTTCAAAGCCATTTACTGAGTAAGGTTTTCTTAAAAAGCCTGAGGGATTTTAATCTCCGGACCACCCAAAAGTTTAGGTTGCTTCATTAGACCTTAATTGACTTAGCGATGATTTAGAAATATCAGGTCGAGTATTGTGTTTACCTTCATCTCTGATGTCTTAAAATATTTGCAGGGAGGCTTTGCTTTCTTATATTGCTACTGGGGATGATGTACAAGTACTGGGATCACTAAGTGTTTTTGCCACATTTCTGCAAACAAAAGGTTTTATTAATGATTTTTCCTTGCCTTACGGCTATTACTATAATGGTCTAGCTTACTTTGTTAGTTTGTTATTGTCTTCTGTTATTATTTCTTATGGATAACTATATCTGCAGAGCTGGATGATACAATGCTTGATGTACTTGGCATTCTTCCTCAGCCTCGACAACATAAGAAACTCTTGCTGGTAAGTTTACAAAAAGTTTAGAATATCATTGAAGACTCTAGCTCTGTATTTGCTGCCTTACCTTTATCATTTTCTAAATTTTCATACATCAGGCAACTGTTGTTGTGGGATTTCAAATTGTGATTTGGGTTTTGCATCAAATATTTTGTACACGCATCATCATTCTAACATAGTATGTGGTCCGTCAGTTAGCGATCATCTCCCACATTCCATGGTTTGGTTTGAGCGTTCAAGGTTGTGCACATATTCTTAAGGTAGTAGAATCTTTGTGTTCTTGCTTATGCTTTTGTATTACTCTAACAAGGAAAAAGATGCTATGGTTTTTCTAATCTAATCTGATCTTTGTATTCTTCTTTCCAAGCATTTCTAATCTGTGATGTGGTTGCTCTGGCTTGAAAGAAATAATAGGGTCTTCAACAACAAGGAATCTTTCATAGATACCTTCTTAGTTAACTGGTTTGATTGCCTTAGGTTTTGGGGCAGCTCCTTTTCTGGGAATATTTTCGATCATATGCATATCTCCCACTTGTAATCTTTGTTGGGTTGCACCCCTTTTTGGTGCTTGCATAAAGGTTTTTTTCATTTAAAAAAAAAAACATTTCTAATCTTCTTCCATTACCCATTCCATGGTGATCTGCATTATGCCTGGAAAATTGACCCTTTGTTGTCAAGCCTATATTGGAAGGCTATGGTTTTCCTTCTCAAGTGATTATCTTAATTTGTCAACCTCCATGACCATTTACGTAAAAGAGCTTTGTTGAAACTCTTCGGGGGTTGAAACATTTTAATCTCTAAACCTTCCACAAGCTCTTAGCTTATCTCTCATTCTCCCATTGTACAAGACGAAATCCAGTGGGCTTCTCTCATAATTCTCCCTAAATCTTTTCTGAATGTTTTGCAAACTTTTGGGTACCGATGCCTACGTAGGGAACAAAGACATAAAATGCTTAAGTGTAGTATATACGAATGTCTATGTGGACTACACAAGTACATTTATAGATTACTGATCTGAAATTTTATTTAGTATGTGCTATTCTTTGATGCCTGTAACATTTTGTTGATGTTTTACCTATTTTATTCTTTCTTTTTACGTTATTATGATGTCAAATAATATAAAAGTGGCGGGTTGATCATTCAGTCAAAAAAAAAATTGTGCTTTTCTTTATTATGCATTCTCAGATAAAGTGCACATCATTCCAGGGGTAAACATATTTCAATTTAAATTTCTGGTTAATTTGTTGATCAGAAAAATGAAAGATTTTCCCAATACTGTTCTGTATTTACATGTTCCAGACAGAAGTTCAAGTATGTACATAACGGTGTGCACAATTTCCCCCACATCTTCTACTCCCTAAGGAAAAAGGAAAATTTAAGGGCTGACTGATATAATCTGTGTTCCTGTTTTATTTTGGCCTGCATTGTAATAAATACATTTAGCCGTACTAATTCTAATCATTTTGTAATAATAACGTATTTTAAAACTTGCAGTTTTTGTACTTTTGAATCTCTTTGGATTAGCAAGCCCGGCTTTTAACCTGACTTCTATATGGAAAGGTTGGAGACTGTAGAACTTCTGTTATCTTATAAGGCCTTCCCAAAAGGGCCTTTCAAAATATTTTAAAAACCTTGAAAAAAATGTAAAGCTGTGGTTCTACCTAATTTTCTATTTATCTGCACCTGTTTTGCAATGTTCAGTTAAATAATTTCTTAATTTGGAATGTTCTGTTACTTCTGTATTAGTTTTTTAAAAAAATTGACCACTAATTGTTAGATCTCTGCAGCAAGCGTTGGTTGGTGAGGGCTCTGGTGAAGATAAACTTTTTTCTTCTGAAAGTAGCTTAACAAGAGAAAGTACGAGTGGTGGACTTAGTGGGTATCTGCAAAAGCTCAAGGTAATGATGCCTCTCTCTCTCTCTTAGAAACAAATGGTAGAATGATAAAAAGAAAAGTGGTAAAGCCACTCTCTTGTTTAAGTTTCACATATTTTACTTCCTATTTTGACAGTTGTAGCTACAACTATTCTATAACTTTTTTGCTAGATTTTCTTTATTTATTGCATTTTTTTCTTCGTTGGATAGGAGCAATATGGAGTATCATGTTCCTTTCCAGAAGTGGGAACAAGTCTTTGTCTATATAGATTTCAGGTACTCTTTTCCTATTCTTGACTTCTAAAAGTTGTTTTAATCTGTTTGTGGACAGTCATTTTTTTTTATCAATTTTTTGTTACCCCAGGGTTGATGTTTTATTTTTATTTTAAGTTCTAGGAATGCATTATTTTGAGTCGTAGTCTTCAAGTTCTTAACACGTAAAGCCTCAATTGCATGTCTTGAAAGCAAGGCACTAATTATTATTTTTCGTAAGAGGTGGAAAAGGGGAGGGGATTGGTGGAAGGTTAGTGGGAGTTAGAAATTCATGCCTTGTGTTCTAGTCATCTTTGTGATTTGGTGGGATTACCCTTATCCCACCTTTGGTTAGATTGGTTTTGTTAGGCATTGTGGACCATTTTTTCCCCCGCTTATGGATTACTTTGACGTCAACTGGTAGAGTTGCAGGGGTGCAACCTAAAGGTTACAAGTTCAATTCTTGGAAACAGTCTCTCCACATATTATATGCTGGTAAGGTTTGCGTACATCCCGCCTATCCCCAACCCCGCCCACTAAGTGAGCCTTGTACACATAAGTTTTTTACCCTTACCTTTGTTTACATTTTACTTAAGGTTAAGATATTTTCATTTGAAGTGTTTTTGGTCTCACACTACAAACAATGTTCATTAGAAGTAATAAAAGTTTAGAGGTAATGGAATCATGCCTTTTGATATTTCTTTCTTTAATAAGATCTACTTTGAGGTGTTAGTCCCTTTTTATGTGGGAAGCATTACAGTGTCGGATTTGAATTGTCCGATTAGTTCTACGCCTCGTTTCCTCATTCTTCCTTCATCCTTGACATCTTCATCTTTCTTCCTTTTTGTTTAATCCGTGTTGTATGCATCCTACTTTAGTCCAAATGGGGTTTTATTTCCCTATTCATTTCCCAGTGTTACAAATTTGATGCTGAAGACTGGAATTATGATTTTCTTCACTTTCTTAGGGAACATTTCACTTTGATGAAATGTACACTTGCAGCTTTGTGCTCAGGCTCCAAGGCAACCTGGTTCTTAAGTGCTCTTTTAGTTTTTGTCACAGTTATTGTACTGACAAATATTTGAAAATTGGAGGTGTGATTAAAGTTAGCTGTTTTGGGCTTGGTCCACACAAATATTTTTGACTACTCACAGTTATGAATTATCTGTGATGCAATAACACATGCATTCACTCCTCGTTTGAAAAAGGTACCCCTCAATCCTCATTTTAAAACAGGCTTGTGGTGCTACTGCTGCACTGTTGCTCGTTTTTAGTCAAGGTCCACAATATTGAGCCTCTCTGATAAGAATCGTTGCTATAGTGGTGGTGTTGTTGGAAATAAAGATGATGATATGGTTGTTGACGGCTGGCTATGCTCTCAGCTGCAGTGGATTCTTCTGAGATGATCGTACAGTAGATCCCTATTCCTTGTTGTGGAAAACATGTGTTCTGGTGATTCTAAATTTTTTTAATGATTACTTTGGACGTGGGATTAGTGGGTTGGGCAGGTGTGAGAACAGATTGTGATGGAGATGATCAGAGTGAAATCTTGATTGTTTGGAAATTGAAACGTGCTTTTTCTGAAGAAGATAACATGAAACCAGTTCATTAAAACTTCTTCAGTGAGCCCAAAGATGTTCAAGGAAGATTATTGGTGAAAATATAATCTTGGATGAAGTATATCTTGGAAACCAAGTAACATTTTCTTAGGTTTTCTCATCCCCCTTTCCTCCAAATTTATAAGACAGTGAGGTTTGCGACTGATTGAGGTGATTTCTAGGTTGATTGTAAGGTGCTTCATGAATTAGAAGGATATATTACTTTGTTTTGCTCCCTGAGTACGAGGACATGTGGTAGATAGTCCTCAGTCATGTTGCACTTTTCATACTTGGTTGTTCAAATAGAGTTGATTGATTTGCTATTTGCAGGACGACATAGTACATTTGGATGGATTTTGAGGAGAATTAGTCATCAATTTGATTAATGATGTGACTGAATGGGATTAGTATCAATTGGATTGGATACTTTGCAGAAATTATTTGCATGCCCAGCTTTTGATCACTTTTTTCAATATGTAGGATTATGGTGTGTTAAGCCGCAGAAAGAGTCCCTTTGTTAAAAAACAAGTTACTTAACAATGATAATGTGGATAAGGTGTAAGAATGGTGTGAAAAATCATCAGTTTCGGCCTTCTGAGTTTTGTTGACAGAGATTGAAGACTTTGGAATATCATTTTGTAGAGATTCAAGAAAGTGGAATTTCTGAATCAAATGATGTCACAATAGGCAGTATAAATGCTACATTTTTGTAGGAAACTTGGCATGGATGCTGCTTCCAGTGTTGTCAAAGACCTGCTGAGCTGCATCGCAGCCCCAGCGCTGCCTTCAGGCGCTGCTCTTCGACTAGGTGCGAGGGTCTCAAGGTCCTAACTCCTAAGGCACTCGCCTCTCTTAATCTGCAATATGGATTTGTTTTTTTTCTGCCTTATTTAATAAAAATTCTTTTGGGCTTTGCAAGAGATAAATCAATTGAATCTGGCTTATATGTTTTAATTAAATAATTAAAGAAAAACATATAAGATAATAGAGAAATAGGAATTTTGATCACTAACTAAACATATACCACACTTATTTACTCTTCCATTATAATTACTTAATTAGTTAATTTATTATTTATTTTCTCATTTTTGCTTCGATCTGGCTTGCACG
This sequence comes from Euonymus europaeus, assembly GCA_963580455.1. Taxonomy (NCBI): domain Eukaryota; kingdom Viridiplantae; phylum Streptophyta; class Magnoliopsida; order Celastrales; family Celastraceae; genus Euonymus; species Euonymus europaeus. The sequence continues at coordinate 4,384,572 of OY756957.1, read as the reverse complement.
TCAAGGCGATTGGGGGCCTTTGCACCTTGTGCATTTAACAACACTGGATGCTTCTGTGATGGTTGTGGGGTAGTATTTCTATAATCATTTCTCGCTTATTTTCTTTAAGTTTCTTTGAGTTTTATATCTCCTACTAGTTTTCTGTATATATTATGTGGAGGATTTTTGGATGAGCTTACATTATCACAAGACAGGCTTGAAAAGGGTGGTAGGTTTGCATGGGACGGAGTCACAAGTTGTGTACTGATCCTGTGCTATAGTCATGCCCTCTGTGCCCTTTCTTTTATTTGAGTTTTATTTAGTTATCATGGCATCCTAATTCAGCTCATAAAGCCAAAACGGCATTTTTTGCAACTCTTGTGCACATTCCAGTAAGATTCTCTTATGACACAACCGCATGCACATGCCTGGATTTTAAAACATAGTCGGTGTGTGTATTAGTTTTCCTATTCATTGTGACCACTGTTATGTTTTCTGCGAGGAGCAAATGTCCTTTATATTGGAGTTGCATATTGTTGGCTTCCTTTTTCACTTTTGCATATTATGTTAGATTGGACCAAAGTTGAAGACCCTAGAAAGATTGCGCTGGTTTCATCTTGAATGACTTCTTGTCCAGTTATTCTTAAGTTGTGCCAACTCCTCATCCTCTTTATTCAACTTATTGTATTGTCTTTAGCATCTTTACCTCATTGATAAATAGAAATTCTAGCAAAGAAAATGCCTTGATAAAGATAACAATTGTGGCGGGGTGGGGGTGGGGGTGGGGGGGTGGGTGTTGGGGGTGGTTCCTCCATTAATTGGATGGAAGCCATGCTTGCCCTTCTCATATACCATTGGTTTTTGTGTGAATCATCTAACTGACGCCATTAAAGGCGAATTGCAATATAACTCTTTTTGTGTGAAACTAACACTTATATTGTTTTTGTGGAATGTCTTATAGTTGCTCGATGCACTGCTCAATCTCTTTTGCCGATCAAATATATATGCAGAGGCATTGTGGGAGGGTGGTTGGCTTTTGCGGCAGCTACTACCTTATAGTGAATCAGGGTTTAATAGCAATCAACTCAAACTGCTGAAGGTAAGGTATACATGCTTGATGTTGAATTTTATGGTAAATTGTTCTGCTTGATATACAGTTTATGGCTGGAAGAGCCTTAGCTTTTGTCAAGGCTTGAGCTCTAGTTGATTGATGGCTGGAGCATCTAGATTGTTCACATCACTGTATATGTTGCAATGGCAGTTTCCCTATTTTAATTATTTTCTTATTTCCTTTATTATCAAGCTTTATTTTATGTATGCTTCAATTTTAATCTTTAGTGGGTCATGTGACTTTTTAATGAGTTTGGTGGCTAGGATGTACTAAGTTTATTTAGAAGATCTAAAGGGCTGCTGTAACCCTAGTGTAAGCAGTCTTCCAAAAAAGTTTTGTAAGCGACAATCTATTATTATTACGAGTTGTAGGGGTTTCTTAAAGAACATAATCTCTCTTTATTTGTCTCCAGTCTTAGTCAATTACAGCCCGAGTTTGTTGTTTTTCTCACTGTTTTCCAATCTCCACTTCATCATTGATTTTAAATACAGAAATTAATTTATATATTCTCTTATTGCAACATTTGGTGATTGCTTAATATTCTTTTGCTTTCTTCACTGAGAATGTCCAAAGTCCTAGTACATGTGGGACTTGGTAGGGTTGGGATAGGTTTGGAGATTTACTGTTAGATGGAAACCATGATATTGACACTGGGTTTCAGACGATGGGCATGTTACTCCTGGATCTAGAATTGCTTTTCAAGAAATTCATTTGGGTTTTTCTACAGGACTATTAGAACATAATTTCAAGTTATTAGTTCTTCTATGGAATCATGCAAGTAAAATTTGGGCATCCAGCATATAAAAATATTCTATTTCTAGAAGGTTTCAAGTTTGAACATCTCTTAAGGTCTTCTTTTAATATATTATTGGGTATAGTGACTTTGAATATCTTAAGATTATGTCGGATTTCCATTTGTTATACAACAAATATTCTTCAAATTGAGAATCATGGAAAGAAAAAAAATGAGGAATAGAAAATGCGCTTTTCAATTCCCACATCTTTCATTGTTGCACAAACCTGCTATTGTTGGATGTTATGGAAACTATTAAAAAAAAATTCCTTAAGAATCTTTTAGATTGTAAAGCAACTAAGCAAGGTAGGTTCTGAGCATGATTCCAAAAAATGGTTTAATATTTGCCTAACAGTATTATCCAGGATGCCTTAGATATTTACTTTGAGTATCACAATGTTAGATTTTGGCTTAGGCACATGCATCAATCTCTGAGTTAGAAAATTTTAATCTTTCCTGCTTAGAAAAATTCACTCTTTCTAGCTGCAAGTCTCCAATGAATTTCAGCCATGAGATTTCTTCTTCACTTTTGTTTTGACTCACTCTTGGGCCTACAATTAATTGTTAGGCTAATCCTTGGCTGCTAGGCATGACAATAGGTTATCTTGTGATCTTTGGCATCATGGATTCATACTAAATAAACACTGTGTTTGCAATGCAGGGTAAGCTTGCTTACCTTTTTTCACCTCACCTGGCCTTTAGTGGCGGGAGTTGGTTGGTGAGTTTGCTCCTAATATTATAGAAGCACAAAACAATATTGATGCACGTAACTGACAAAAGTAGAGATGCACAAAACAAAGTTGATGGATCCTTTAATAAATACTCATCTGAAAAGTTGCAGTAAAAATACCTTTCAAGTTGAATTGAATAATTGGAATAAAATGTTGAGACTTGATTCAAAATTCTGAGAACATGTTAATTGCTTTCCTTCTTGACCTTTCAACCAGAGTACAGATCTCTGCTCATGGTGCAAGGCTTTTTCAATTGGATTATTGGCAAGTAAAACAGCCCTTATATTTTATGTGGTTGCCATCCGTCTCCTTGGGATTAGTTTCAGTCTGAAAATCATGCATCATTTAATTTCTCAGCTGTGAATATTACATATCACCTTTCTCTTATGTTGCTAGGCTAATTTTATAGTTTGAAATCCTTCGGAAATAAGAATCACTTTAACACGATTGTCAATTATCAATTATCGTAGTTGGTGAGTTTACATTACTGGATAAACGTGGTAATGGCAGTACCTTATAGGTGGTGGTCTGATTTATGATGTATGATGTCATTAGAGTTCCTGTAATTTGATGGACAGCTTTAATCCGGTTGTGGTATTTCAAAATACAGTTTAGCCCAATAGACAACCTAGCTTTCAAATTGGACTTTTGATGTGTTACCATTTTGAATGGTTTGTATTTTCTGTTTGCATTTAATATGTCCATTCTAATGACATGGTAGACTTCTTGTGCACAGGATTTGTACAAGAATTGCATTATTACTCTTGTGCAGGAGAGTAGAGGTGCCTGGTCTGATCTACTTCTGACCGTCCTTCACAATGAATGGATGAAATGCAAAAAAGGTATTGATGAAAATTTTAAAATATTAGATGATAAATTGTCTTCTGAAGTGGTTACTGATGTAAGAAAATTAAGTACGTGTAGTAATTGAGGCTTCATCTCCTCGGAAAGAGCTCAAATGCATGCTCCTCCCCCTAGAAAAATCCTCTTTTGAAGGTACTTATGAATAGTTTGTTGGCTATTTATCTGCTTTGTTTTCTTTCTGTTTCTCTTAATCTCATAAAAGAGGGACTCTATGGCATTGCTAAGATGACCATCCATTATTATCTCTTCTATCAGCAGATGTTAATTTGTCTGAATCATCATATATTGCTGGTGAGAGAATGTGGGAATTAGTGAAGGTTGGTCCTTTTATTTTTTCATCTCTCGCTCTCTCTCTCTCTCTTTCTCTCTCTCTCATGTAAAGTTTTCAGTATTAATATGAAAAAAATTTAGACATAAATCACAAACCTATTATTATTATTATTTCATTGTAACGTTCTCGCTTACCCAATTCACTTTTTTGTTTTCTGAACTTTCTTGGTGTATCATTATGGATTTCTTTTGTTCTTGAGATTGTTATTCTGTGTTTTAGGTGTTTGTACTCCGTCATCAGCTTCACATTTTCTTCCTCGGTAGGGTCTTGCCTGAATGCCCTCCTATTTATTTTCCGACTGATGTCCCTGCAAATTCTCGTGCAAGATGTGCTGGCCTTGATGTTTTAGTTCCCCAGCCTGGCTCAGAACTAAGACTTGGTCAGTTAAATACTTGGCATTTTTTGGTTTAAACTATTTATTTATGATAAGTTTGTGGGACTGTTAGTTAAGGATATACTAATTCCCATGTTAATGATAAATACTTGCAACTTCTATCATTTTCCAGCTTTTTAAATGGTGAAGATCTTGTTTGATTTTGTTTTTAGATGGATTGTTATATGCAAGAGTGATGTCATCTAGTATTTTATATTTAATTCGATCTGGTCACTGCCATATGCAGTTGATGCCATGCCTTGTAGGATTGCATTTGGGAGGGGTAAAGAACGTCATTTTAGCTTCCTAGCACTCTCTGTGGGAACATCTGGATGGCTTGTCCTGGCTGAAGAGTTGCCCCTTAAGCAGCATTATGGCCTTGTTCGGGCTTCTGCACCGTTGACTGGCTGCAATGTATGTATAGCTTCATTGTCCTCCTTCCTGGATATTGAATGGATCCTTCACTTCAAGCACACATTATGGAGTGCTAATAATTTTGTTTGTTTGAATTTACCTGTGTGGCTGCCATTTTAGTTTATGCGATTGGGAGAAGAATTTTTAAAGATATTCTGTTTGTATCCTGTTCATACATCTTGGCTTAGATTTGATGTAAGAATGAGTCATAACTTACGTCTGCAACTGCCTGTTTCCATGGATGTCCTTGTGATCATAGCTTCCGAAGATAGTTAATTTGTCTCCTGGTTTTTGCTTTCAGCCTAGAATTGATGATGAGCATCCGAGATGGTTGCACTTGCTGATCCGTCCATCCACTTTACCCTTTGTTGAACCTTCTAAATTTGCCGCATATGAGAAAGTGAAAACAAGGGCCTTGGTTGATGGGAGATGGACCCTAGCATTCCGGGATGAGGAGGCTTGCAAGACTGCTTTGTTTATGATTCTTGAGGAGGCAAATTTACAAAGCAGTGAGGTGGAAAGAAGACTAAGGTTGTTACTCGACCTTGAACGACCTGTAGATTCGTCGGACACTTCTTCACATCCTCCTGAGGTCGCCTCGTCAACAACAGCAACTTCCAACTCATTGTAATCTCCCGACAGGTTTTCGGTACTACAAGATTTTCCTTTGGTAGGTTGGGCATGTGTTACTCTCACCTTTTGTTGTAAATGTTTGAGCCAACCTTCAGATAATACACGGAAATGTATATTAGTATACCACCAATGTAGTTCCATTCTTTGTACATACTAGGCTCTCTGTTCGTTGATTTGTAAGTTCCGGCCACGGCTTCTCCATTCTTTAGCAGCTCTAGCCCTAGGCTTGTCCATTTTTTTTAATGGCCTAGTTTTCTAAGTTGTGTAGCATCGTTGTATATATGAGGCAAATCTTTAGTGAAGGCCTTGATATATTAAACTTTCTTACTCCCATTCAGGATTGAAAATTTATCAAATTTTTAAATGTTATAGTTCAATTTTATTTTACTTAATTTTATTGATGTGGCTAAAATAATGTTACTCTCATTGATATCGCTGCAATATTTTAATACTTTTATAAGAGGCTTGAGTATGTACTGAAATGAAATGCATCATTTCAGTCTCACTAGCACAGGCCACAATTTTCTTAATTTATTTTGTAAGATTAAATAATTATGATAGTTTGATGTATTTTTATCATGTAAAGAAAAAGATTAACATTCCACAGGCCCCATTGCTGCTGTTTGATGCAATCATGTATATGTTTGGTGATCATTTTAGCCAGGTTGGGTCGAATGTGGGTGTTATAAATAGATATATTCTATATATAAAATACTTATGGACACTGTTGATACATATTTGCATAATTGCATTTGGGCTTAAAAGAATGAAAGAGTAAAAAATAATTAAAAATCGATGCAGGATGGGTGTACCCGTTCGGGTTCTATGTAGAGGCAGAGGTGGACAAGGATAGTGAATGCGCGGGTCGGAGACGGATTTTGCAGAATCCGCCATCCCTGCTTATGCTCCATTAATAATGAAAGAAGTGTCTACTATAACCCATGTAGGTGATCATCAAACCTATCTAGGTGATTTTACTGGTGCACCATGGCTAACCCAACTTTTGATTACAACTTTATACCATCACAAAAGTCCATTTTTGCCCCCAATTTTGGATACGCCATCCGGATATCATTTTGATCCTGTAACGATATAGACGGTTAGATAAAAGAGCAACCCTTCAGTCTCTGATCAAGATACCACATAAGCTTCGGGCCAACTGAAAAACAATGTAGATCACGACCTTTATTTCAATATTGAACATTCAGCCCCATGAAAAGAAAACATAGAACAATATCTCGCCGGCCAAAGATCATGCACATGAAACTACAGAACATCATCCCCAGCCAGAATTCAGCAAGCAAAACAAACTTGTTTCAATTCATTCAACAGCAAATGACACAAGTACTAATAACAGCTTGATACTCTTCATCGCGGTTCAAGTGCGTCTTATTTCATGAATTAAGTGCCATGACACAATGGCAAAGACAGTCTGACTTCTGCTTACATGTTTGGTAGATGCCAAAAAAAAACATTTTAAAAAACATTCGTTGTCAACTGAAAGGTAGAGATGCTCACCACAGATCCTGCAAAATAAAATGAAAGGACTGTAAGCATGGCCACTTTTTGCAACAAACATGTTAAATAGAACAAATCAAATCAGCTGTTTCACCATGATGACTAAAGAAGTACATATTCAACAAATCAAAAATAAGATAGTCATTTACCTAACAAGTTCAATCATATAATTCACATTCGAAAGAGATAAAACTCCCATTCAGATGGAATTACTCTATATTAATCAAGTTTGCCAGTAAATTTCATGATAATTGAAGAACTATATATTCAGAAGAGCATGTAATAGGAAAAAATCAAAAGATTATATTAACGGCACCAAGGGTGTGCAACCCGAAACAAACCACGATTACAATATATAGTATTTAACAGTTATGACTATAAAAAATATTAGATCAAAATCAACTTAACCAACACTTCAAGCACAGAAAGACAGCTATCGAAAAAAATACAATCGAGCATTCCTTCTTGTGGGGAAGGACAAAATCAAGGTTGAGGGAAATGCCAAAGAAAGAAATGAAAGATGTCTCAGCTCTAGTTATGGTTCAATTAAGACAATAACCATAGAGAAAAGGCACAAACAAATTAACAAAGGCGCCAATTTAAACATTCCTTAATAAAACTGGACTTGGTGAAGTTGGACACCACTTGGCCTCTGTATCAAGAAAACTCAAGCCTTCCAGGTCAGACTGAACTGAACTCCAATACTGCTGGTTAGCAACATTTTAGCTTCAAGCAGTCAAATGATTACCCTCGTTAAGCTACCACCTAGCAATTTCAATCTGGTGAAACATTCTCTGGTTCGCTCCACTGCCATGGTAGAAACTTGGTTCCAGATTCCCTTCAATTTCAATTTGAAGAAAATTCAAGAATCAATGATATGGATAGAGGTATAAAGTTTTACCCAATGGGAAAAGAAATCCAGAGGCATTTCTCTGCTGTTTACATGGTTCGGAGAGTTTCACATATGTATAGTTCGATTGAAGAATTTATCTTTGCAGAAGCTAAGATGAAGAGCACATCTATTGCACTCAGATTTTGAAACAACATGAAGACTGTGCTAACTCATCACCAATTACAGAAACCAAATCCAAATAAAAGTGGTCTGAGGAAGTTTATCAATATAAGCTTACACCAACATATTCTACAGGTTGGCTACAAGTTCATAATTTCAATAGATGAAGAATAGTAAGATTCCAACTTTTCAACAGGTTTGAAAAACAAGAAACCACTTCTGGTTATGCAACATGTAGATTTTATGCTAGCAGCTGATGTAATCCAAGTCACTAGCAAGATAGAGGAGGGAACACTGAAGAAGACTTGATTTCAAACTACAACTTCTCATATTTTACGAAGAAAACGAAGCTATTGGAAATTAGTAAAGGCCTCGAGGAAAGTCTCATTCTACTAACGAATCCACTGGTTAGTCTGGTTCAAATGCAGCATTTTCATCTGAGCTCAAGCAAGTAATGCTCCATATTTGAAGGAAATAGAGAAATACTGTTATTTCAACTGTAAATATATTGGCCATTGCACACATCAGTTCATAATATAGATCAAGGAAAAATCCATGAGCAACAAAAAGTAGTAGTTAGTTGCGACGATCCAAAGAAAACCAATGTAAGGAAGAATATTCAAGAACAATATGTCATTGATCATTTGACCTTTGCTTAAATAAAAACTTCAGAAATGATGAAGATTAAACATGCAAAAGTTATTTATCAGACTGTTCATTTCTCACTCCAATCTTGATGAAGTATAGTCATTCTAGAATATGGGGGGATAGACACCGCATCTACTGCTTACTCCAAAGAACTAGACTTCTCAAAACATTGGAAGTTGGAACTACACAGAGATGTGAATTTTGAAACACGGCATACAGATCATTACGCAACTTAATCCGTAAAATACAAATTCAAAAGTACCTTTGATTTCAAAATTCAAATAGTTTAATTGTTTAAAAGGGAAGGGGGTCGGGGAAGTAACAGACAGAACCAAAAGCATACTGGTTTAAGAAGCATAGACAGCAACTCAAGTGAATTTGAAGAGACCCTAGAGCCTAAAATATCTTAGGACTCGAAATTTATGCAAGAATACTCACATAAGAGAAATCCATCAATCAAATCAATATATATGATCCCTTGAAACTAAGGGTGTATTCTTCCAAGTACATAACAAAGCACCAAACAACACATTTACAGCAATAAACTAACCAGCTCAAGTTTCAAATTCCTACAAATAAAATATCCAATAATTTCATTCAGAAAAAAGAGAGTAAAATAAGATAGACAATCATGCATAGATATCCCAATGAAATAAAAAAGATTATAGCTTCATATATATATACCTATAAACACATTTTAAGACTTTTTTTATCCCTTAGATTCCACATTCAGAAAAACCTAGCCCGCCATAAAATCATCGAAAACATACAAATCTTGTCAATTGAATTCGAGCACATACCTCTCCGTCAATCAGACGAAGAATCCAACGAGTAGGAATCAATGCTTGCCCCCGTGCTCCGCGGCGTGCAGCTTGTGCTCGAGGTGGCGACGCTCCTCTGGTAGAGCGAGAAGGTAGGAGAGGACCATGCCACCGATGCATACATGAAAGAGAGGATCGATTGAATTGGTCTCGATGTATTTGGCGTGGTAATTGTCGTAGCCCCTCTGTAACGACTGCTTAACATAGCCGATCGAAAACATGGGCTTAATAACTTTGGGCAGCTCCTTCACCTTCATCCCCTTAATCTCGTTATAGAATTGCCTCATCGCCATTGTCGGGGTTCAGCTGTTGGTTTTTGTATGGAGAAAGAAGATCAGTGATTGACCTTGAACACGCAAACCCTAACTCTTGAAATGAGGAGATCCGAGACTGACGATGGGGTATGCCTCTATGAAGGATTGGGTTTTTTTCCCCCTTTCCACAAAACAAACAAATAATGCAAAATAAGATAAATTATTGGTATTACATCATTTACTCTTTTTAAAAAAAAAAAAGGTATTACATAAAATAAAATATATCATTTTATGGCACGAACAAATATCGCGTGGTTTAATCTTTAATTTCTTTGTGCCGACCTCTACCTGAGTACATAGAAATTTGTCTTCCATCCGTACTAACTTGACGGTTTGCTATCCACGCGAGTCCTTTCATTACAATATAAAAAAAATTATATAACAATAATAATGTTATCATATCATTATGTTTATTTATGCAATTGCATATATTTGTATAAATTATTTTTAAATTAATCCTTTACATTGATCATCCATTTTTCCACTTTCTTGTGACCTGCAGATTGCCTAAAAGATATTGATACTCACATTCACGGACATTAAGAGAGGGTGACCCTACTTTCCGAGTGGAGCTTGTCAGAGAAATTTGCAAAAGTGATATGTTTGATAATTGAAAATTCATATTTGACCTGTTTTTTTTTAAAATTAAATAAATGATCTACTTTTGTTGTCAAAATATTAAAAATAACTCTCATCCCACAACTCAAAATATTTTTCCACTTCTCATTAACTTCTTCGCTTCTTCTCAATTCTCATTAACTTCTTCGGTTATTCCGACTTCTCAATAACAAAGAATCAGCTTCTTTTTCATGCTATATATATGAAGGGAAATTCTCCAGTAGCTGGACTCACAACATGGAAACACCCACGTCTTTCGACTGAGAGCACATTTTTCGTCTATGTATTGAAGGTCTGTATTGAGGTCACTAATCTCATCTGCATGTTTGTTAATGGAGAAGGTTCTCATTGTTTTAAAGTCAATGTGTGATGAGGTCGAGCACTTTTTTTGTGGTCGAAAATTTCTTCATTTACGTATTTTTCTAGTCGAGTACTTCTTCATTTGTTACCGGTGATTTGTTCTAGTTTTTACGATTATATGATCGAGGGTTTCTTCATTTGTTTGGTCCGGTGGTAATCTGTTCAAGTTTTTTATTTTGATATGGACTAGTGGTGATCTGTTATAGTTTTTATTTTGATATGGTCAAGTACTTCTTCATTTTTTTGGAAGAGTGATGATCTGTTCTTGTTTTTACTTTTATCTGGTCGAGCATTTCATTATTTTTTGATCGAGTATTTCAGTAGCTTTTCTTTATTTGTGGTCGAGCATGTCTTCATTATTTTTTTTATCCAGCATAATTTATTTGTTTTATGTGTTTAAAAAAATGTCCTCGTGCAATTTGTTTGAGTTTTCTTCTTTCCGTTTCACGGGAATCGAAAAGATTTTTGGAGGCTAACAACTTCCTATGCTTGTAATCGAAGGAAACGAGGATATTGACTTAGAGGAGAAGGGTGGTGCCTTAGAACTCTGCAGATGCAGCTTCTCAAGAATTCTAAGACCCTCCCAGGGAAATATCCTCACTTCCTTTGATTACATTCATAAGAAGTCGTTAGTCTCTTTAATTTTTTCGATTATCCAGGAATGGATAGAACTCTCTTGCAATTGCATGAGTGCTTTTTTTTAAAGAACTTTTATACGGAATGCTTGACCACAAATTAAAAAAATTTCCGACTTAATTAAAAAAATTAACATAAAAAGGAAAATATGCTCAGACCCCCCAAACTATTTTTGTTGTGCGAATATCTCCTACACTAACGAAAATGACAAACATACCCTTAGTTTTCAATTGGCCGTTGAAAAAAATAATTTAACCCCCTAAACCTAGTTAACATTAGGGGATCAATGCATTATATAAAAATTGTAGAGGATATTTGCACAAAAAATTGACGCCCAATTATCATCCTCAAATCTCTCTCTCACGTCGGATCCCTCCCCTTCCCCTTCCCCTCCTCCTCCTCCTCCCCTTCCCTTTATGTTAATCATATTATATGTGTGAACAGTACAATTAATATCACATTAACACGAGTTTAGGAGGGATATTGACGTAAGCATATTTTCCCAAAAAAAAATAAAAAATAAAATCCTTTGTAGTTTGCACTCATTCTTATTAAATTGTTAAAATATTTTTTTCCCCTAAATCGACGTTTGCGTTAAGCAAAGAGAAAATCATTTTTTAAAAGGCATCAATTTTTCTGAGGTGTCGGCCTATTTTATTTTTACTGCTTTCAGATCTCATGTCATACTCCGCCTGAAGATGTTGAGATCTCAGAGAAACATTAGATTGATAGGATAGATCTTCCGTTTTCTTCTCTTTGCCTCGAAAGATTCTCACTTCGCGTAGAAAACTGGAGCAAGTAGAAAGAAAATGGCGACGATCGAAGCCCACCAGTTCTCTCAGTGCATCACTTGCCATGCTTGGAGTCCTGATCGTTCCAGTAACTTATTTTTCCCTCACTTCTATAAAATAAAGTATTCTGAGGAAAACAAAATCGATTGATTTGATTATTGTTCTATTTGCCTCAGTTACCGTTACTACATTGTTCATTGTTCTAGCTAAGAGCTGTCCAGCTTAAGTAAAAATACTCATGATATTGGATAGGTGTTATTGTGATCACTACAGTGTTCAATTTGTGATAATTAATGTCTTCCAGGTATTCTTACTTCATATTCGTGTGTCTACCTTGTGCTTGTAGTGGTTGCAGTTTGCCCTAATAATAATGAAGTGCACATCTATAGACGGATACAAGATAACTGGGAGAAGCTCCATGTCTTAAAGAAGGTACTTTCTTCGCAAGTTTTTACCTGAGAGGAAATACTTAATTTTTGATGCATTTTAAATTCTTTAATGGATTAAATGAGCCACCTTTCATTGCAAGTTTTGTGTAAAACCTATATAAGATATCTAATGTTCGTTTATGTGATTTTGATGCATTTAGCAAGTATGACATTGACATCAGCTAATTGTTTACTTGCATCTTGGTTTGTTGCGGGGGGAATAGAGGAACTATCTTCTTCTTCTTTGATAAATAATAAATTTATCAAAACGACACTCCAAAAATACCTGTCTAATGTACCAAGTGTGAATTAGAATACCTGTCTTATGTACGAAGTGTAAATTAATCATTCTGATTTGTTGTTATTGAACGGATTTAATTCTCATAGCACTCTCTGTTTTCGCTTTTCTCTTGCAGCATGACCAAATTGTTTCTGCAGTAGACTGGAGTTGTAGATCAAACAGAATAGTCACTGTATCACATGATCGAAATTCGTGAGTGCCCTTTTGTTCTGAACTTGGTGTAAAATATCTGCAAGAACCACACTCTGTGTGTGTGTGTGTGTGTGTACGCACGCGCACATGCTCACACTTATATAATGTACTGTATTTCTTTCACCTTTCAAAGTTTTTTACTGCTTTCTCTTCTCATAATCATCATTTCTATAATTTTGCTCAGTAAATTCCTTTGTTGTTTGGCTTTAAGATATGTGTGGAACCAAGAAGGATCAGAATGGGTACCAACACTTGTTATCCTCAGGCTAAACCGAGCTGCACTTTGTGTTCAGTGGAGCCCTAGAGGTACTAGAACCCTATTCCCTTTTCAATTACGGTTTCTTCCTATTTTTCTACACGGGTGACAGGTCTAGTTTATAAGTTGTAACAATGGGTATCTACAAGCTTTGGTGTAGTGGTGTGTCATTTAGAAAATGAGATGGTATTATTTAAAGCAAATAAAAAAAAGAAGATCCAAGTCCATTCCCTCCTCCAGCATTTCACCTACTTAGAAAAGCTTTAGTCAATATCACTGTGTTTCAATGGTCTATATACTTCAAGTTACACGCCTTACTGCTCTGTTTGAGAGTTTTTGTGATCGATTTAGGTTGGATTTTAACGTGTTGGTTTTTTAAAGTAAAGCATTGGATTGGTTTGAAACCATATCTGTAGTGAAGTTCAATGATTGGTTTGATACTTTGGTATGAAACCATGTTTGAGAGCGGAGTTGTGACAGATTTTGGTTGTCTTTTGAATGATTGAAATACCTATATATGTCTTCCTACCAAAGAAAGAGAGTACACATGTTGCTTTTTTGGCTTATGCCTTGTTTATTTTAACTTTTCATTTTCACATTTATGCCTTTACATACTGCATTCTCTCTTGTACCTCATAATCCTCAAGCACCTGAAGATGTCTGTATCAGTGATCCTTAGTCATGATGTTGAAAGAACATGGATTTTCTGTAACTGTACCTTGACAACTTAATTTTGCATTATGGAAGAGTGAGACCGGGAAGAAAACTAAGGGTAGAATTGAACGTAATTGTTGAACCTACAATTGATGGGTTCACCAAAACTAACAAAATGCCCCTTACATTGTTTTTCGTTATTTTTTTAGAAGCTATCAATACCAGTGCCAAAAGCTCCCAAACGTTGGTTATGGACCAAACTGACCAAGAACAAACCCATGAAAATGCTTAAAAACCAATGAAAAATTGACTCCTCAACTGGCCCTAAGTTAGGACATAAATGATGTGCTCAATCTAACAAAGGTATCACCCACGTCATTCGTTCTATCATTTAGTTGATTGTACCTTACAACACAACGATTTTGGAACCTCTATGGGCTTCCTTACTGCAAAAAAGGTGCAAATGTAGACTTCCCAAAGGAATATGCATGTGCTTGCATGAATCAGGTTCCCATTTGCAAATGCACATAGCCATTTCATTTACGAGTAGGGGAACTCGTAGTCATATTCCATTTTTTATTATTTTTGAAATGCAACATTTTTATAGTTAATTTGAAAGTATATATTCTTTCTTATTGTCCATTCATTTTTTCTACTCCCAGAAAACAAATTTGCTGTTGGAAGTGGGGCCAAGACTGTCTGTATTTGCTATTATGAGCAAGAGAACAATTGGTAATTGAACTGGAACTTGCGGTTTTTCTCATTATTTATTATTCGTATGCTTTAGGTACACTTACTTCTGTGCTTTCTGCATTTATTTAGGTATGGTCTGCCTAGCATTTAATCTTCATTTACTTTTTCTTTATACCCCGTTCCAGGTGGGTTAGTAAACTTATAAGGAAAAGACATGATTCCTCTGTGACTGGTGTAGCATGGCATCCTGATAATGTATGTATATCCCTCCCATAACTAATTACCTTTCGTAAAAGGTAGTTCTATGCTTGGATGGATTTGCTGTTAACTCATCCTTATACCTGATCATTCTTAAATGGATCTTCTGAATCTATATATAATTTATTGGATGTAGTTCTTTCTGTTCAACTAGATGTGTGAGTTATTTTTTCCCTGGAACAATCAATGAGTCAATAATTGATAAATAATGTTACTTGGAAGAATGTTTTGGATGTCTTCGATGTGGATGCCAAGTATTAAGCATAGCTGTGAGTCCTTTTTTTTCTCTTCCTTTTCCAATTGTTCGACAAGAGCTGGCCTGGACATCTTCCCTTGGAGTAGGTGTGAACCTTGACCCCTTGAAGCAGTGTTTCTCAAACATAGATTTTAATCCTGAAGAACAATAGATGCATATATTCAATGAGTGGAATGAAATGACATGAAGCAATGCCGGGAATGGAGTGCATAGGTGCAATAGTCTTGGTTCCTTAACTAAATCATCTTCCTTTCCAAAAGGATGACTGAAGTAGAGTTCAGCATATGAAATATGAAGCAGGGATAGGCAATATTGAATGTCCTTACTCCTTATTCTTGGACTGTCTCTGAAGGGGCATTTTGGACTTGTAGGACGCAGCTCAATAATGAAGAAAGAACAACTTTCATAAATTTGTAGCATGTCGTTGATTTTGCTGACACCTTCAGACTCATGATAACAAGCTATTTAAACATATTTGGACATCTTGATCAAGTTACATATTAATCTTTTTGATGGCTGAATAGCCGTTTTGTGGTTTTGATTTTTACATACTAATTTCTCTTCTTCCAAATTGTTTGTCTTGCTTTCCAGTACCTGTCGGTTGCTAGATTTTCTGTTAGCCACCAATAAATTTCATGCTAATTTGTTAGTTTCTCAGTAGTCTCTTACTTGTATCTTGGTATTTTTTCTTAACTTACTGTACAGATTTTTCTCGCGACAACATCTACAGATGGAAAATGCCGAGTATTTTCCACCTTTATCAAAGGTGTTGACCAAAGGTATGCTCAACCTCACTGTAGAGTGTAGAGCACTGTCTCCCTAGTTTCTTCGTCTTCTTCTTCCTACCATTTCCCCTCCTTTTCCCACTGATTATTGTTTAAGATCTTCTTCTATTGTGGTCCAATTATGGCAATGGCTTAGGGACTCAAAAGGTGGATCTTCTTCAGATTCTAAATTTGGAGAGGTTTGATTTCTATTTTATTTCCTTTGTTGGAGTAAACTTATATTGCAGCTCTCTTATTTGTCAGATTTTTCTGTCATGTTTCTTACCCAAAAATTTTCACGTTGGCTGTGGGTATAAAGTCCCCCACCCTTCTTTGGTAGATGTGCTATGTGCTTGAGAAGCAATTCTTCCTTTGAAATAAAATTGTTAACAGTGCAGTTTATCAAACTCGTGTACTACCAAAAATTTTTAGATTGTGAAGTTTCTACAAATGAGGCTGGTCAGCATAATGACATACCTATGTGTAGTATTTAAATTAATTATTTAGGCTGCAACACAGAAACCTCATGAAAAGTGAAAGCGATTCCTGGAATACTGGGGTACAAAATCTGGAAAAACAAGAGAGGTGAGGTGTGGGGGAGGTTGGGGAAGAGTGGGGAACGACAGCAAGATCATTTTTTTTCGTAACTTGCATTATTTTTCAACCCAATCAGGGCCCGATGAATCATATAAATTGTAGATAGTTTTATCCATAAATATCTTCCTAAATCTGGTATATTAGTTTCATGTGTTTATTTTATAGCTAAAATTCATGTCCTCCCTGAGGGCTAAGACAGTGCAATTTGATACAATACTTATTCAAGAAGCATGGTCTTATTATTCCCTTTCTGTTGAAACAGCAAATTCTTCAGCTGGATCTCTCGTTTTCTTGGGCTTTTGGTGTCAAGTGGTCACCTAGTGGCAATACCTTAGCTTATGTAGGTCAGAAATGTCTCAACCTTGTCACTTATTAAGTTTCTGACATTTCCTGTATGGCTTGCAGCAATCATTTTAAGGTGTTTCCGTTGTTTATTATTTGTATCCATATTGCTTTTATGATGGCCATTGAATTACTGTATGTTAGGCCATTGAATTTCAATTTCAAATGGCTTTGTTGCCTGAAGTTAAATAGGAAAGCTTGTTCTTACCAACTTTCATGAAATCCAGAATTTTGAATGTATAAAGCTGAGTGAGATGGTTTTGTCCCTTAATGTGTGTTCGTTCATAATATTGCTCTTGCAGGTCATAATTCAATGATCTACTTTGTTGATGATGTTGGCCCCTCTCCTTTGGCCCAAAATGTTGCTCTCCGTGATTTGCCTCTCCGTGATGTGGGTCAGCGTCCTCTCTTGTTGGCCAGATTCTAGTTTTGTTTCTCAACTTGCTTCTTACTAACTTGATTCATAACCCGGTAACTGTGGATCAATGACATGGCTTGTTTCAGGTCCTGTTTGTTTCTGAGAAAATGGTGATAGGTGTTGGATTTGACTGCAATCCAATGGTTTTTGCTGCAGATGAAAGAGGAATATGGTATGTAAAACCATTTATGCTTGTATCTATAAAAAGTTGACATTTACTTATGAAACTTTGTGTTGGGGATCTTGTTGGGTAATATTTAAGGGCATGTTTGGGAAGTTTTGTGTACAATCGTTTTTAGTTTTTTGAAAACAATAAAACATGTTTGCGTTTAACTTGTTGAAGAAAAATGCTTCTTTAGTTATTGGAGACAAAAATCTTAAAACATATTAAGATGTTTTCATCTGTTTTGTTTCTCAGAGCACCTTGGGAGTTGTTACCAAACTACCTATTTTCGTCAGGATTCATTTTCTTCTCAAAACTATTCGTAAATAGTGCTCTTGAGAAGTATTTTCGAAAACTTTTTTTTTTAAAACCCGGCCAAAAGAAAAAGTGTTGGGTCTTCATTCAACTTCTAGTCAACCGCAATCTTTAGCTTCCTACATATTTCTGTCACATGAGTTAGTTCCCATACTCTTTGAAAAGTACTTATTTCACAGAATGGTGTCTTACGGTCTGACCTTTTGTCTTTTAGTTATGTACTGCCCAATTGAAGTTGAGATTCGCTTTTATAAATTACGCAGTCCTCTCGTTAGAAATCTCCGATATGATTATCTTTGGGCATTGTAGCTCATACTTTTGTGTCCTAACTTTGTTCTTTTTCTGATTAATGCTGTATTCTCCGTGCTTTGTTCCCCAGGAGTTTTATCAGGTTCCTTGGTGAAAGGAAATCAGCATCTTCAGGTTCAAAATATGGTTCTCAGGTATTTACATGATAAAAACCAATGCCACTTTTGAAATTGTAGCTGAAACTTGAGCTGGTGAAAATATGTCCTTGTCAATTTGAAGCCTTAGCAGAGGCTTTTGAAAATGCATAGCCATAGATGTTATGGTGATGTTGGTCATGATGCAATCATCTGAGGACGTAAAATATCTGGCTGCAAGATGTGATGGGCTTTGATTGGGAACTAAATGCCATACAAAAGTGGAGTTATTTCCTTTTTGTCATTTGTAAATGATGATGATGATGTTGACTTTCTTTTTTCTTTTTAAACAGTTTTCTGAAGCATTTGGGAAATTATATGGCCAATCTAAGCAAGGACTGAGCAATGATGCAATTGAACCTTCAAGGCCACGTGGAGGCATTCACGAGAACTGTATAAAGTACTATTTTACTTCACAATTCTCTCTTGTTGTCATTACTTTTATTGGTCTTTTTTCCTTTCTAAAAAGAAACGACTCCATTTCTTCCTTTTCTTGGGGTTTGTGGTGGTAGAGTTGTAGGGGTGCAATCTAGAAGTCATAGGCTTAATTCATGGAAACAGTTTTTCTACATATTATGTGGGTAAGGTCTGCATACATTTTGCTTTTCCCTGACCGTGACCCGCCCTTGCCGTGCCAACTTCCATGAGTTATTAGGTTAGCCTCACTGTACTGACTGTCTACCTCACCTGCATAATCAATCGACATAATGAGTGATAATCAACAATTACGGTGTAACTAGGATATTTTTAGCCATATGACACTCGTATTGAATATTGTTTCATTTTGTGGCAATTTCAGTTGCATTGTGCCGCTTAGCGATGCAGGCAGTTCTAGAACAATGCGTTTTAGCACTTCAGGTTAGTGAGGAGGAAAAAGTAACACTGACCCAAAATTTATATACAGAAAATACATAGTTATTTGCTAGTAAGGCATGCTTTGTTGACTCTTATCTGTTAAATGGCAGGATTGGATGGAAAAGTCGTTATATGGGATCTGGAGAAGCAAGAAGATCTATATGAATATTTTGAAGCATTGAAGTTATAGTGATACATTACCCCTAAACCCTAAAACAAAAAGTCATCATGGTACAGTTTGCCAAAAGACATTGCTGAACTATATTTGGATGGGATTTGGCTTGTATATTAATTACATTGCTGAGATTGATTTTTTTTTTCTTTTTTGTTGTTGAGCTAAATGCAAAAGATTATTACTCTTACTGGAGATGATGTTATATTAAGCACTTGCACTTGTAAAAGGCCATAGACATCAGCACGGAAGCTTATGGTTATATTCAATGTAAGGGTTGCTATCATGGTCTTGTGACCTTTTGTGACTTTATCTCTTTGGTTTGTCTCTCGTATTTTGTATGTTTTTTCTTCTTCTAATTAATGGTTAATTATCAAAAATCAAGTCTTTGAAAATATCAATTATTTGGAATTAGTAGTGCTAAATATTTTAGTTCGATATATCTCATGGTGTCCATATCCCATGACAAACAATGGAATAACTTGCTTCATTGTTATAACAAAGTAGAATGACACAATGTTGATATATCAGTCAGATCATTTCGGAATGGACAGTATCACTGAAAAGCTTCTGCTTTTTAGGTTGAATTTCTCTTTTCAAAGAATGGTTGTGTTTCAATCTTATGGACGGATTCTGATTTTCATTTTAAGTGATTTTTTTCTTCTTCATATTTTCTAAATTAAACCATCAAATTAGGATTGTTTTATGTTTTTCAGAAAATAAAATACATAAAAAATCAAACATATAAAACAGAAATTTAAAAACCTTGTTTATACTTATTTGCTAATAAAATTAATAAGCTGTCCAACTTCTTTGAAAGTTTTTTTTTTTGGGATTCTCGGGAATAGCTCTTAAAAAACAGGGGAAAAAGTGATTTTTGGACTACTAATAAACCGTTAAAATAAATTATTTACGATAGGTATGGTTATACATTATTACTTATTAGGTAAATACAAAGACGTAGAGGGACTTGGGGGTTCAATTAGGACTTTAGGAGGGCTAAATATGGAATCCTAGGGTTTGTAAGGCAGGCTGTCCTTTTCGGGTACAGAATCGAACGGTCTTCTTCACTCTTCACCCTTCACTCTTCAGTAATTGGTAGCGGTGCTGAGAAAGTCTTGAGCTCGTCTTCCAAATCCCAAACCCTTAACGTGACTGCGTCTCGGTTATTCGGTAAGATTTTGTTTTGATTACTTTTATGATTTTCTGGGTCATCTCTTCTTCTTCTTCTTCTTCTTTTTTTTTTTTTTTTTTTTTTCAATGTGGATTCGTTTATTATAGTTTGTGCATTTCCTTTTTCTTCCTTTCTTTTGATGATTTTCTTCCTATTTTTGAAGTTTTGTTTAGCATTTATGATTGTTTTTGGCTTTTTGCTTAGCTTGAAATCTGGCTTCCTCGGCATGCATTGACTACAGAAGCTTGAAAACAATCAATTTGGATGATTCAGGGCAGATAGTAAAAGAAGTTTTTATTTTTCGTTTGCATCTTCGCAACAAATGTTGTGAAAAGGCTAAACCCTGATTCGAGCAAATGTTGATTTTTTGTGTAGGTCGCATGTTTTGATGTTGTTTCCTTAAGATTGTATAGGCTTTTTGGGTTTTATGTCAAAATTGGTCCGTTTGATATTCTTTCCTTCGAAGTCTTCTCCTTTCCGACAACAGCTTGTTTATTTCCTTCCTTATCAGCCAGCAAATGATTAGAGAAATGCAGGCCAAACTTCCTGGCTACAACCCTTCTAACCCAAGAGACCTCTAAGGCCTGCAATGCTTCATTCCAGATTTTCCTCATCACTGATTTCTCTTCCGCCATACGAAAGAAGCTTCTGTTTGCCTTCCAGAATGATGCATATAAACTTTGACCTGGAAGAATCCATCTGTACTTTTCTCAGTAGCTTGTCAGCTGCTGTTACATCAGGGTGGTAGTTGTATATGCTCGGATAGAACTGAGGGAACAAATTGATCTCTCATTTCATGGCATCTCTGTTACAAGTCAATAATCCCATTTCTCCGTTGTTCTCAATGGTTCTCTACATCACCATATGTCATTCAAGAAGTGACTCCTGTCATTCAATCCTCGTCTATTTTTCTGGTGAATTGCATGTTGAAGTGATTGTAGTTAAGAGTTACTGGATGATGCAATTAGAAGCACTGTCTCGTGGTAAATTTGTTGGTTCTGGAACCTGGAGTTGTTGCAATCTCATTTGAAAAAAATATTGGTGTATAATTATGGAGAACTCAAAGAGGCTCTAGAAACAACAGCAAGAGAGCAAAACCAAACAAAGACTCTAGATACAGCAGTTTTAGAACTTTGTAAAGCTTCCAAAAGAAGTAGGTGGCCTTGGGATCAAATGTCTGATCACTTTCAACAGAGCTTTGCTTGGTAAATGGCTCTGGAGGTTTGCCATCAACAAAGATCAACTATGGAGGAAAGTCATTGCTTGCAAGTATGGCACAGACATCAAGGGCTGGACTACCAATCAGATTTGTGAGCCATATGGATGCAGTATGTGGAGAACTATCAGGAAAGACTGGGATGTTTGGTTTGCCTTAAGCTCTGGAACAGCTCCTTTTCTGGGAATATTTTCGATCATTTACATATCTCCCACTTGTAATCCTTGTTGGGTTGCACCCCGTTTTGGTGCTTGAATAGAAGAATCTTATTGAACAGTGTGAATGAGTAGCCATTTTCCCCTTCTTGTTATCCAGTTTTCCATTCCACTTCTTTGTGTAAGGGGTTTAGAATTTTTTTATGTGGTGTATCTTTCATATATTGATTTGTCATTGACCTGCTTTTCTTTAATTTTTCTCAGAATCTGTTTAATGGCTGAATCATCTGTTACCAAAGAATTCCTG
Source organism: Euonymus europaeus (assembly GCA_963580455.1). Classification (NCBI taxonomy): domain Eukaryota; kingdom Viridiplantae; phylum Streptophyta; class Magnoliopsida; order Celastrales; family Celastraceae; genus Euonymus; species Euonymus europaeus. Next base: position 4,362,666 of record OY756957.1, on the reverse strand, counting down.
GATGTGAATAGTGGAGGGGAGAAATTATCCAACGAAGCAAAAATGATGGATCTAGATGATTCTGATTATGATGACGACGACGACGACGATATTGACTCTTCTGACATAAGTGATTTGGGAGAACAGACCTTGACTGTCTTATGTAGAAAGGCAGCAGCGTCATTTTTTGATGAGTACGGGCTGGTCAGTCATCAGATCAACTCCTACAATGACTTCATCAACAATAGTCTTCAGAGTATCTTTGATTCCTTTGGCGAGATCATAGTCCAGCCTGGATATGACCCATCAAAGAAAGGGGAGAACGAATGGAAGCATGCTTCTGTGAGCTTTGGGAAGGTCACCCTTGATCGGCCAAGCTTCTGGGCTGGAACAGAAGGGAATGAGCTAAAAATGCTTCCGAGACACGCAAGACTTCAGAATATGACCTATTCATCGAGGATGAAAGTGGAAGTTCGTGTACAGGTGATTAATTTTATTTTTCAAATCTTCATTCAGACAAAATGTCTCTTTCCATTTCGTTAGGAAAAATAGCAATTCTGTCTTTACTTCTTTCTAAAAGTTTCTTAGTTTCTTTGATTCATTGTTGGTGTTTGCAGTCAGCATTGCACATTTTAAAATACAAGTTCTTTTATCATTGTGCATTCCCTGTAATGATTTTTTTTTCTTTTTTTTTTGAGACGAAGAAATTAATGATCAATTGTGTGGGAGTTCTGCTGATAAACTTCTTTTTTTAACTCGTTCATTGGTTGGTCTTTTGTTTGATATGATAGGCACTTCATCTAATTCGTGAACTCTATTCTGAAGGATTTTACATTTGAATATCTGAATTATCATTGTACCAATTATTTAGAATTTATTTATTCATTTTTCTGAGTCATTTACTAGCAGATTTGATGTTTCTTCTCTGTAATTTCTCAGGTATATACAGAAAAGCTTGTTAGAAGTGATAAATTTAAAACTGGAAAGGAGCAATACCTTGATAGGGATGTTCTTGTTGATGAAACCACAAATATTATAATTGGGAGGATTCCTGTGATGGTGAATTCTGAACTTTGTTGGATGAAAGATGCCGAGAGAGCTGATTGTGATTTTGATCATGGAGGATATTTCTTGATCAAGGGTGCTGAGAAGGTGAGTTTGAAGTTTGTTTCTTTTTTGTATTTTGTCCCATTCAGTACCTTGCATCATGGTTACTTATTTACAATATTATTCACGCTTTACTTTCCATTGTTATTATCACGTGTGTGATCATCTGGATTTTTCTTTCTGTGAAGAATCTAAAATCAAATTTAAAAGTAGGCATGTCTGCAGTTTTAATTTAAGAAATGGTCTCCTTAAATTCTCACGTTCTCAAGTACCAGATATTCAAACTGGTTAAAAATCATCGGATGAAACTGTCTATGTATCTCAGCATGTATGTATTCTTAAAAATGAAAAAGAAGAGAATTCAGCATGTATATTGACTAGGTACCTGAGAACCTGAATCCGAATTTTTGGTGCTTCAATTCTGTGCTTTGCTTTGCATCATGGGTACAAGTTCTTATGACATCATTTTTTTTAGTGTTGCATGCTGTTAATCACGTATATACTTGACATACCTCTTTTTTTAATGGAAAAAAATGAAATAAAATATTAGTAATGAGTGCCAAGGTGGTGCATTTTTGGTGCTTCAATTCTGTGCTTTGCTTTGCAGCATGGGTACAAGTTCTTATGACATCATTTTTTTTAGTGTTGCATGCTGTTAATCACGTATATACTTGACATACCTTTTTTTTAATGCAAAAAAAATGAAATAAAATATTAGTAATGAGTGCCAAGGTGGTGCAAACCCAACAAGTCACATGATAGATAAGCTAATGCTTTTGAATAATTTCCTGTTGGAAACATTACTCCAAAGTTTTACTGGTGAAGCCAATTATAAATAAAGTAATCAGAGGAAGTTTCTTTGTCTTGGAAGCTCTGGCAATATATAGCCATTGGAATAAGCTGTAATTAACCTGTTGATTTTGGTTCTGGACCAAAAATTTCATCGGCATTGTAGAACCATCTGGATTGCTTTTGACAGTTTTATTCTCTGAAGAAGATACATCACAACTAGAAATTGACATGTCTTTTGTAAAATAGTTTTAAGTTATTTTCTGTATCCATTGTCAAGGAAAATGGCATTTAAAGGCCAAAATTTCTCTGAAAGAATGCTGGAGTATTGTGTGTAAATCAGTAGGCTTAATTCTAAACCCTATAACTTTATATAGTTTGAAATTTAGTGGTTCTTATTCATAATTTCATAAAAGGTTATAGTGGAGCTATTCTGTCTGCTCCATATTTCATGTAAATTGTGTTGTCTATACTTTCAATGTTACTCTTTCTTTTCTATATCATTCCTCGGAATGTTAGAGATAGCTAGAATGCTCACCACTTTATGATTAATTTTATTTGGTCATTTAGACATTTGTGACATGTCTTGTTCATGCAGGTATTTATAGCACAAGAGCAAAGTTGTTTAACACGACTTTGGATCTCAAACATTCAGGGCTGGACAGTGGCATATAGGTCAGAATTGAAGAGAAATAGATTGATTGTTCGAATAGTAGAAGTTCCAGAAATTGAAAATTTTAAAGGAGGAAAGAAAGTACTGACTGTGTATTTTCTGTCGACGGAGATCCCTGTATGGATATTGTTTTTTGCACTGGGGGTCTCATCTGACCGAGAAGTCATGGATTTGATAGATTTTACTAGTGAAGATGCCAGCATAGTGAATTTGCTTTTTGCCTCCATATATGATGCTGATAAGAAATGTGAGAACTTCCGTGTAGGGAAGAGAGCTCTTAATCATGTTGAGAGGCTTATAAAAGGTACCCAATTTCCACCTGGGGAAGGTATCGAGGAGTGTATTAAAATGTATCTATTTCCCTTCCTCCATGGCTTAAAACAGAAGGCATTCTTTCTTGGATATGTGGTTAAGAATCTATTACAGGCCCGTACTGGCTTTAGGAAATGTGATAACAGGGATAGTTTTAGAAACAAGAGGTTGGACTTATCTTGTGAGTTGCTCAAAAGGGAGCTGAAAGTGCATCTCGCACATGCACAGAAACGCATGGTAAAGGCTTTGCAGAGAGACCTTTATGGGGATCGTATTGTGCGACCAATTGAACACTATCTGGATGCATCTATCGTCACCAATGGTCTCTCAAGAGCATTCTCAACTGGAGCATGGTCACATCCCTTTAAGAGGATGGAAAGAATTTCTGGCGTTGTGGCAAATATTGGCCGTGCAAATCCATTGCAAACAATGATTGATTCAAGGAAAACGCGGCAGCAGGTTCTGTACACAGGAAAGGTTGGGGATGCCAGATATCCGTAAGTCTTCCAATTCATTTAACTTTTTTTAATCCTCTATGGTGTTCTTAAGTATGTCAAAGTTTTTATCTACTCGATGGAGTTACGTGATGATAGCAGATTGTGTACATTTATGTTGTAATCTAGCTGTGATGACTATTTTGTTACTCTTGAGTCTTGATGCTTGGATTATTGTTCTAACAATTTCCTGTTCAATTATACGCCAGTTCATTTCAATCTTGTGGCTACATCATTCATTGCTAGATAAAATCTTCCCCCCTTTGTTCCTTGACTTTCTGAGAACTTCCTGCCATGTATAAGAAATTAAACGAATTAGGTAAACAACTCCGATGCACAAGGTTCTCGCAGTGGTTGTGGAGTCAAGGGCGGGCAGATATATTGACCTTACCCCAGCTTAGCACAGAGTTTGTTTTGGCAATGTAAACCTGCAACTTGCAGGTTGCAACTATGTAACCATTGGTCCGGCCTTCGTCTTCTAGGAAATTAAACGAATGGATTCCAAAATAACTGGGATATTGTAATGAACAAGACTCTAGGTTCATTGGACACTTCTTCTCTGTTCATGAGGTTGCTAGTCGAACTGCTTTTAGGCAATGTAAGTTTTGAATGATGTTCGAGACCCCCAAAATATGCCTCTCATTTTACTCCCAATGATTTTGAAGTGTTAGATGTTAAGAGGGCCGTACATGTGTGTTTATCATTAATGACTATTTCACACGCCACATAGATTTGAGGTTAAAATGGGGTTCTATTTTGCTGGGTCTGTAGCATTACTCAAGTTCTTATGGGTTTAATATGAAAGGTCATGTGATTGGTTTAAGGAATGTGTTCCGATAAGATTTATGAGGTTAAATTTGCACAATTTACATTTCTGTGGTGTTGTGAATACTGCTTATGACCATCACACCAGTCAAACCTGGGGATCGGTGGTCAAAGAGTTTAGGGGAAAATTTGAACTTGGTTAAGCGATTTAATATTGTATAGAATTATAGTCTTCAAGAACACTCTGGACTGAGAAACACAGAAGGATGATTGGCTTATGGTTTGTGTGAGCATTTGTAAACTTAGTTCAAGAAAATGAAGTTCTTGGTCATAGTATCACAGTTTTTAGTGATATTGATCCTCGTTGGCTTTTTAAGTTTCTGACGTGCCGTTTCATATTTGACAATTAATTTGTTTATTGGTTTTTGTGTCATCTAAGTGAAAATAATGATGTCTGATATCACTTTCCATTAAAATAAAGCAATTTTTAGCTTTGACAGAGTCTATACTCATGTCTTATAACTTGTTTACATATAAGGTTTGATGTACTAATTCTTGTTTGCTCTAGTGCATAACTGCATATGCATGTTTGATCCCTCATCTGGTTGAAGTATCCTAATCATATTTAATACTAAGAGTTAGATTTTTGGGTTAGATGCCTTAAACCTTTTCTAATACAATCTTCTTGTGCAGACACCCGTCTCATTGGGGTAGAGTTTGTTTTCTCTCGACCCCAGATGGTGAAAATTGTGGGCTTGTGAAAAATTTGTCCATGACAGGACTTGTTAGCACAACCATATTGGAGCCTCTAGTTGAGAAATTATTAGAGTCCGGAATGCATAAACTGGTAGAGGATGATTTTACTTCACTGCGTGGAAAGGATAAAGTTTTTCTAAACGGGGATTGGGTTGGAGTTTGTAGAGACTCCTCTTCATTTGTTGCTAAGCTAAGAAGTAAGAGGCGCAGGAAGGAGCTTCCACATCAGGTTCTCTTATGTTTCATTTCAGTAGTGATTTGAAGTTTTTTTTGGACAAGTTTTTTATTTTTATTTTAAATTAAGATTATTTAAATTATGGAATGCTAGTCATTTATATTTTATAATGTTGAGGTGATTGATTGGTTGAACATCATGTGAATATATTTGTGTAAGTGATGACTTGTCAATCGTGCAATGCTTGGGATTGAATGTTTATGTGAAAATGTAGCTATTAAACAATGAAATAAACGACATTGAATTTCAACTGTGATTTAGATGTGACAAGATTTGTGAGTCCAAGATCCCATTCTTACTGTAAAGGCCGTGCTTCTGTGTTTTATGCTGATAAAATTGATTGCTTGGTTGTCGTGTCTTAGCCTTGCTGAACCTGTGCTGTTCTAGCTTGAAATTTTATCCTTTTTATTAATGTGTAGCTCCATCTAATATCTCAGCATTTGTTGACCTTAGCCTGAACTGGAATTTCATATCGTATAAGCTATTGATGCAATTTCCGTCATGTGCGATTGTTTTTTTATCAGTGCATCCATTTGGAAAAAAGAAAATGTAATTTGACCTCAGAGTTTTCTTAGACAGACTTAGAGTTGAGGTGTTATATTCCGATTGTGACTTTAATACACCCTAATGTTACATTGACAAGTGGTCCAATCTATTATCCTCATGGTTAAACTATTCCCTCCCTCCAGAACTGTACGAAAAGGGTAGAAATTTTGATTATTCTATCCTCTTCTTCAGAACTATGCAAAGAGACCTCTTCTGTAAAAATAAATAGCCTTGCCTCCACTGAGAGGGAAAGAGAATAAATATGAATTATGTTTTACGATTGAGTTGATAAATTGTTTTCCTGCTTTCCCATATTTCGTTGCTTTCCTGACCTTTTGGTGGTGGTTTTTTGCTCTAGATTGAAATTAAAAGAGACATACAGCAGCAAGAAGTACGCATATTCTCTGATGCTGGAAGGATCCTACGTCCCCTTTTGGTTGTCAAAAATTTGAACAAGGTAAAATCCTTTAAAGGTGGAAACTACACGTTCCAGAATCTTATGGACAGGGGGATAGTGGAACTTGTTGGGCCTGAAGAGGAAGAAGATTGTCTTACTGCATGGAGCATCAAGTACCTGTTGATGGAAGTTGAGAAGCAAACAGTCAAGTATACCCACTGTGAACTTGACATGTCATTTCTATTAGGTTTGAGTTGTGGGATTATTCCATTTGCCAATCATGACCATGCAAGGAGGGTGCTTTACCAAGCTCAGAAGCATTCTCAACAGGCTATTGGATTTTCGACAACAAATCCTAACATTAGGGTGGACACTTTGTCTCACCAATTACACTATCCCCAAAGGCCCCTTTTTCGAACCATGGCCTCTGATTGTCTTGGAAAGCCAGGATATCCACTTGGTCATAATGGAATAATGCCAAAGCCAGAGTACTTCAATGGCCAGAATGCAATTGTTGCAGTGAATGTCCACTTGGGATACAACCAGGAAGATTCTCTGGTAATGAATCGAGCATCATTACAGCGCGGTATGTTCCGATCTGAGCACATCAGAAGTTACAAGGCCGATGTTGACAATAAGGAACTATCAGAGAAGAGAAAAAATCTTGAGGATTCTGTGAATTTTGGGAAGATACAAAGTAAAATTGGACGTGTTGATAGCCTGGATGATGATGGATTTCCTTCCATTGGTGCTAACCTGCAGAGTGGTGATATTATAATTGGCAGGTTTGCAGAATCTGGTGCTGATCATAGTGTCAAACTCAAGCACACAGAGAGGGGTATGGTTCAGAAAGTAGTATTATCTTCCAATGATGATGGAAAAAATTATGCTGTAGTATCTATGAGACAGGTAGATTTTTGATATTATTACCCGTGATGGTACATAATATTACACTTTTGAATTCTTTTGTGCTGAAAGCACGTCTTTCGCATCTGTATGCATTAGGAGGTGCAATATGATTTCTAAATTTGAAAATCTTCCAAGATAGAAACTAGATGATGATAATCAAGGACTAATAATAATACTTTCTCTGTGTTGTAGGTTCGTTCTCCAACTCTTGGAGACAAGTTTTCAAGCATGCATGGTCAGAAAGGGGTGCTAGGATTTTTAGAGCATCAAGAGAACTTTCCTTTCACAATACAGGGGATAGTTCCAGATATTGTGATAAATCCACATGCATTTCCTTCACGACAAACTCCTGGTCAACTCTTAGAGGCTGCTCTAGGTAAAGGGATAGCTTGTGGAGGGTCTATGAGACATGCCACTCCCTTCTCCACTCTCTCTGTTGATGCCATCTCAGAACAGCTTCACAGGTGGCTATTTTTCAATAAAGTTACCACTCTTTTAAGTCAAGTTTGGGCAATATTTGCATGAAGAGTAAAATAGTCATGCTTAACATGCTTTTTTGTTTTTGGTTGTGGAGCCCTTCAATTTATCTTTCATTACATGGTAAATTTGGATGCAAATAATGAATTTGATAAAAGATAAATGCGTAGCTGATCATGCAAGGCAAATAGGAAGAAGTTGGCTATCATTTTTAATAAGTTAATTACATGCACACATTTGGAAATACAAATATAAATGAATTGCAAATTTCTTTGCAAAAACAAATAATATCAAGAATCCTACTAGATTTTTCCATGTGAAGAAACCTTCATGATAGATCATTTTTAGTTGCTATTAGATCCTTCCATGCTGAAATGAGGAAATCAGCTAGTATACTATCAGATTTAGGAGAATAATGACTTCCAGTGGCTCTCTACTAGACCACAGTTCTATCTGTTTCTTTCTAGGTTTTTGGACTGCTTAATCTCTGAAGGTTATTGTGTATTTCTCTTTTGGTTCAGGTTTTATGACTTGTGAGGCCCACTTGAGATCCTTGGCAGATTGTATTGATAGTGTTTAGATACCCTTTTTTATTGTTATTTTTCAACCTTTGATATTTTGTTTCTTTACTTTTGTAAGTTATTGTGGTGGCGATTCATTCTTTTTGAGTTGGCAGGGCTGGATTTTCAAGATGGGGAAATGAAAGAGTGTATAGTGGCCGAACTGGGGAAATGATTCGATCACTCATATTTATGGGACCAACATTCTACCAGCGTTTGATCCACATGGCTGAAGACAAAGTGAAATTCCGCAACACAGGTCCAGTTCACCCACTGACTCGACAACCAGTTGCAGATCGTAAGCGTTTTGGCGGCATCAAATTTGGCGAGATGGAGCGAGACTGCCTTATAGCCCATGGTGCATCAGCCAACTTACATGAACGCCTATTTACCCTCAGCGACTCTTCCCAAGTACACATTTGCCGGAACTGCAAGAGTGTTGCGAATGTGATTCAGCGATCCGTGAGCAGCGGACGGAAAATCAGGGGTCCTTACTGCCGTATCTGTGAGTCAGTTGATGATATTGTTAAGGTTAATGTACCCTATGGCGCTAAGCTGTTGTGCCAGGAGCTTTTTTGCATGGGCATTGGACTGAAGTTTGACACCGAGCTCTGCTGATAAGAGCTGCGGGTTCCTACAAGTCTGCCGTGACTTTGTATGTAAAGTCAATGTTCTATGGTACGTTACCTATCTAGTAGAGTAGTACTTTGTATGTAGAACTCAATGTTCCCCGGTTAGTATTCATCTAGGGTAGCTCTTGAGACTCTTAGTTTGACCAACTCGTACTCGGGGGTGAAGTAGTTGGCTGGAGATCAATGGATATTGAACTTCATCTGAATTCATGTGGATTTGCCTTGAAATGGACTTGTTAGGTCCCTGTTGGGGATGAAAATTCTTGCGATATTACGTCGTCTTCATATTTCTCTTAATTTCTTATTTTCTGACAGGATTTCCAAACTGTTAATTTACAGTTACACTTTAACTAACTAATACCGATAGCTTGAAATAGAACAATCCTCACGCGACCAATTATTATGAAATGATACTTCATTTTAATGATCAAAAGATGTTTCATGGATACTGATAATATTAAAAAATGTCAGCTTAGGCTTAAGATACCATTGTAGGGATGAACTTTAGATGATTTAAATGATTGATTTTTTTTGTACTTTCAAATTGAAATATAGTGAGAGTTATTGGCCTAATTTTTTTCGATCATCGACATTCTCGAGATATCCTGGCAACATATAGATGATCTCCTGCGTTGAGGTTTTCAGATTCGAGGGAAGATCCATGTTGCAGATCCAAATTTGTAAATTGTGTTATATTTTGATTAATTTATTTATATTCTTTCCGAGACACTGTTTAATTGGGTACACTCCAATGAGACTCGTTTTAGTCTTAGTTTTAATTTTTGTTTCTATTTCTCAGAGGTTATTCTCCCACTTGTAATTCCTCTGTGAAAGTCTAAAAAAGTCTAAAAATTCTTAGGTCACTTCGGTGCCACTAAGTGTGACTTTTCAGATTTATGGAATGTATTATCGAATTTCACCCGTTTTAAATATATATTCTAAATAGAATTGAGCTATAATATTAATATTTTTAAAAAATATGAGACGCTGAGAATTTAAGAGGTTTGAGCAACGGTCCATCTCGCCCCACTTCTAGACCCTCCCTTCAATAAAGCAATATAAAATCAGGATATTATTTGCTTTTCGGATTGTAATATCATGAGCATTTTGTTTCGGCTCTTTATTTGTTAGCAGATCATCTAACATGTCTACAGAAATTCCAGTAGAGAGAAGACAAAAGTTAAAGAAATGTTTCAACCATCAGGCAATAAGATAAAAAGAAATTCAAACCTCCTTAATATGGTTAAGTTAAAAAAACCTTTCTTCACAAATACTAATTTACGTTCAGAATTAATATAGGATTTACAAGGAGATGCAAACAAGCAGGATTCACAGAACTTACCAATCCTTAAGAAGTTCACTAGCGACATCCTTGTAGCTGACTTTTTTTTTCTTCACAATCCCTGTATTGGTTTCTTCCGGGACTTTAACATCCTCAACAAATGATTGTGCAGTTTCATCCTTCTTTATTCCAAGGCTAGGAATCATGTCTTGTAACATGGCATGAAGTGGATCAACCACAGCTTTGTTTTTTTGGGGATTTTTGGCAATTTGGCATTTAACCTCAGGTTCTTCACTGCCAAACTGCATTTCATGTCTATTTTCAAGCTTCTTACCAACTTGGCTGCAGTGCCGTACCCAGTTTTCCATCCCAGGATCTTCATTATCAAACTGCAGTTCCTGTCTGCTTTCTTCTGCAGCCTTTGGTTCAACTTGCTTGTCTCTTTGGGATGATTCAGAATCTTCCAGTGCTTCATTATTCCCATCACTTATTTCCATTTCTTCATTTAGTTTTTCATCTGCAGAACTGCCTGTGTCTGACTCGTTATCAAAAATTTTAGCAGGCTTCGTTTTACTATGTGTCTGCATTCGTCGAGCTCGTTTGACATTTATGTTACCTTTCTTTGTGGCCTTACCAACAGGTCTCCCTCTTTTCTTGTTGCCATCACTTTTATATGAATCCAATGTTCTGGAATTTATAAAAGCAGCTTTATTTTCTTCCTGCTTTTCGTTTCTGTCACATAAATAAGGCACAGCATGGTTTTCGGCAACCACCAAATCAGAAGAGGCTTCCTTAATATTCAGGTCATCTTTGCTGGGAACACAGACACAATATAGAAATGTGATTTCAGTTAGGATCTCCATCCAATAAAAGCAGATTACAGCACAAAACTGCATTGTTATGCAAAGTTCTAACATTTCAACAAACAAAATTTCAAACAAGTTCAAGATTAACCCATTTAAACTTCAAGCTTTAAAAGTTTATCCAGTGTCAATAGTCCACAAGATAATTCAGCCTTCAGGAAATATTTACCAAGCTTTACAAATAGATGTCAATATAAATATGCCTTCACTATGGTAACATAGGCAACACAATTCTTAATATGTTTAAAGCAATGCTATCTATGCGAATCTTCTTTATAGCTTATGAATTGCTTTGGTTTAGAGGTTATTTGTTTTACATCCTACCCTTCCCTTTCTTTTTCCAACAAGAGATCAGAGCACCTGAAGACTTCTATAGCCAAAGTTGACAACCATTTTGGAACCAAGATGCTCATCAACTTTCTATCAGAACATCAAGAGTCAGTAAACTACCAATTTTGACAGTACGACAATTCCTTGGATGCTGTCAGGCCAAAGCCAGGAAATATGAACCCTACAGGTTTAAATCCATTTAGTATTTAAAGACTTCAAGAAGACATAAGATAGGGTACCTAGGGAAGTAATATGATGGATTTTAGAGGAGAGAGGAATCCTGATTAGTTATATTCCTATGATTAAGGATATGTATGAAATAACCATAGCTAATGTTAGGACTAATGAAGAAGTTACATTAAAATTTCCCATCACAATAAGTTTGCACCAGAGGTCGGCACTTAGCCTAGGGAAGTAATACGGTGGATTTTATAGGAGAGGAGTCCCTATTAGTTATATTACTATGATTAAGGATATTTATGAAAGAGCCGTAGCTAATGTTAGGACTAATGAAGGAGTTCCATCACAATAAGTTTTGTACCAGGGGTCGACACTAAGCCCATTCCCATGTGTTATGATGATGGATGAATTCATAAGACATATCCAATGCGAGGTATCTTGGTGTTCATTGTTTGCAGATGATATGGTTCAGTCTCAATATTGTCATATCCAATGTAATCGATGAACTCTCAACAAGTTACAAGAAAATTATTTAAAATGGTATGAGCATGTACGAGTACGACATAAAGATAGTGGTGCGTTGGTGAGGAGTATCTAGAGAATTTGTATAAGAGAGAGCATAAAGCGAAGATGAAAACCTAAAAGGACATGACTTGAAGTAGCAGGAAATGATATGGATTCAATAGGTGTTAGATGAAAGTATGATACTAGATACAAAAGAATGGCGAAAACGAATGCACGTAGTGGATTCACAGTGAATTTCTCATACAATTGTGTAGCCGACCCCAAACTTTGGGATAAAAGCTCAGATGAAAATGATCTAGACACAAAAGGATCTGGAAACCAATGCCCATTGGTAACTGCTAGGGGAAGAAAAAGGAAAAAAAAAAGGTTGGTCACTGGAACTTTACTTGCTTCCGATGTTTAGAGATTGCATTTAATGCTAAAAAATCTCTGGGGAATTTTTTATTCTTTATTTATAAATAAGCATGAAACTTCAACTTGACAGATCTACCTATTTTAATCAAACAAAACTTTTAAAAGAAAATGAAGTTCCAGTACCTAATCCCATATTCAAACTCTCACAAACATGTCTCTAGACGTAAAAAAAAACTGTCACATGCATTCATGTTCTGTGTATGCATGCAGAATGGTTACGAATGCTTCAACGGGCTTCACCATGACTATCAGAGATTTAGCTCAATCAACATAGTAATAATAATTATTACAATCATAAAAAATATTAAAAAAAGGGTAGTAATTGCAGATGCTTTTTTGTTTTCTTGATGGTTCAATGGTGCTTAGAATTTTCGACCTCCTGCCCTAAGGACAGGGCAGTGATGACTGATGAGCTTGACCCCTTGAACAAGTGTTACTTTTAAAAGCACTTGAAGATTCTCAATGCATTAAATGACTGTTTTTTTTACTGAATTAGAAACCAGAATACAATGAAGCTAAAAATATTTGCGTACCATTCTTCATAATCTGATATTTCCATCCCACTGGGCTTCAAATTATATCCATCCTCAGGCAATTTTTCCTCCATTTTCAAGCAGTCTTCCAGCCATTGGTACCCAACAACATGCAACCTCTTGTTCAACAAAAGATGTTTCTCTTCCGTGGTAAAACTACAGATAGTTAACAAATCGAAAAGCTCAATTATTCATGAAATAATCACTGAAGCAAGAAAATAAAGAAGATAAATATAAAAAATTCTCCTGTTTATATTTAAAGACTAAAAACTCAGGATCAGAATAAATGAAGCATACTAAAAATAGAGACGGAGATGATAACACTGACATAAATTAAAATAAAGAGACTTGCACTTCGAAATAACATAACTTATTCCAATTACAATGATTTTGTTCAAAAATCATGGCTAGGCAGCCTCGGTATCAAGAAACTAAGAAATAAATCATACATTTATTCAAAGCATAACACCAATAGAAAATTCCAATGCTTTTCTGATGATACAGAAAAATCGCTTGCCACTGACCTGTACAGGATACAAGCCAACTCCTAAAACAGAGCGTTGCCACAAACCCCAATCAGAACAGGAGAAATGTTTAAACAGAACCTTTTCCTTCTAAAAGAATCATATGTTTACTACAATGACAATATGATTTCATACCGGTGCTGCACAAGGAACCAGCAGCAGAAATAGCTCCCCATTCTATGATGCATCTCTGGAATTCTATATTCCTATGTCCTATATCATATATACTTGTAACAACAATCAGAGAGTTTAAGTTGTATTTTCCGTTCCACTATTCCTGTTTGAACAATCATTGCCAAAAAATAATAATAATGAAAATGTTACTGCCCGAAGTTGAAGCTAAAAGAAGCGAGTCAACAAAGAGGTAGAGGATACAATATACATACAGCATCAAAGAGGTCAAAGACTATTGAGATCTGTATCAGTGTGCTTTTTGAGGGGGGAGAAAACTTCTCAGGATGAAGTGATTAAAAGTAAAAAATTGGAGAGCATGGAGAAATTCAAGAAAAAAGAAGGCACCAAAAAGGTAAAGCATGAGCAATCTTGGGAGATTGAACTCAAAACGGACAGAAGAATGAACTTATCTCAAGATGATTAGATTGGATGTGAAATTGGTTATGTGAAGGGTTGATCCAGCCTGTATGTGCAATTATAGGGAGTCTTAAATGAAATTCCAACAAGTCATTTCAAGATTTAAGTGATTGTGACGGACCCTCGATCATAGAAATGGTACTAGACATGACCAAGTATCCTCATTAATGTGAGCTCAGGGGCACCACATCCAAAGTTGAATGGGTCCCAAATGAAGTCAACAATTCTTAATGGGAAAAATTGTAACCACCCACAATTGGTTGGAATGGAGGTTTGAATCTTTGGTAGTTGAGCACCATTACTGTTCTATACTAGGTCATTAGCATGCAAGTAGTTAGTGGAATTCCTACTGCAACTTCGACTGATCCTTTTGGGACAAGCAAACATAACTAGGGCATCCATGCATCTTGGAAAAAATATACATATAAATATAACGGCAAAAAGTACAGAATTTATGAACAATCCAAATCCTGTCAACTCCACAATATTTAAGAATTACTTCACCCTTATATCCGCTTGCAGCAATGGAGAATTAAAAATAGAGGATGAGTTCCCAAGCGATGGAGAATATTCTACACGAATAATGCTCAAGCAACGATCCAATATATCTTACCTTTCCATAAGAGAATCGAAGTCCAGGTCAGATCCTGGCACTGACAGGACCACAAAATGTGTAGCATGAGAAAGAAATTTGCTATCTTTACCACCACCCATGAGAACTTCAAACTTCAACCTCCTTAGCAAAAGTCCCAGTAGCACTTCTGAATTAGGTGTTCTTCAAGGAAAAAATTTCAAGTCATTAGACAGTGGGGAACTTCAAGTGATAAAATGCAAGTCATCAAAAGTAGTAGTACTCTTAATGGATATGAACTTATGGTAGAAAGTCTTACAAAGAATGCATTGACGAATAGAAGTAAACACAGCAACCATGAAAGCGAGACCATCTGTCAGCAGGACAATACTTTTTCTTATAATAGTCAACAGTTTTGCTGTCTTCTGATGTATCAATTTTGCTTAAGAGCTGAGAAATAATAAATAAATAATTTGAGTTACGTAAAAAGATTTGGTCACTATATCTAAAGTAGCTCCCTAACAAATAAGCAAGAAGCAACATGAGAATACTTATAATATTAATCATACAACAAAATTTGAACCAAATTTTCAATAGTATGAGGAAATCCAGTGTATACAGAGTACCTGTTTAAGGTCTGCCATATCAAGATCCCAGTAGTAAGAGTCTGCAAATTCATCTATATCTTCCTGAAACTTCTTCTTTGACGAGTCGGAAAGGTGGAGAAAATACCTTAAAAGAAAACATAGGTCAGAAGGACTATTATATGCATGTTAAGAATAGTACAAAGTCTTTTGGAATAAACAGGGCTTACTTTGGGTGCAAATGGATCAGCTTCTGTTGCGAACAACAATCCAAGACCCATGAATAATGAATGATATCGCGAAGCTTTGCGGCTTGATATTTGATTCCTGTGAGTAATTCATTTAGTTACACACCAAATTTTCCTAAAATTGTTAAATGCACTAGCACGTACAACACACACACACAGAGACCCCTGCTTTCAGCTGCAACACAGTGGGTAACCGAGTTATTCAAATTCATTGAGAAAGTTCCACCATTCTCCACAACCATTTTGTGGAATGAATCAAGAGAATGCATTTGAGGCACATTCACAAAGTCTATACACAAGTCAAGGAGAAAAATGTATCTTTTAACGATCCGAATTGCAAGCATGATCTAACAAATAAATGCAAAAGAAAGCAAAGTACTAAGATGCAAATAGCACCACTAAAAAGGTAAATCATTCTAATTTCCAATCATTAGTCAAACAAAAAAAAGTAAAAATTGTGAAAATTTATCCATAATTCTCCACCAGAGGAATGGATTTCTCTAAAAAAGAATCACGTTTTCCCTAATTGATTGAGAGAAGCAAAAATAATAAATAGTAGGCTCTAAGTTGCAGCATGCAGTGAAAACATAACCCATATCCAAACAAATAAATAAACAAGGTACAATTTAAGAATCAGAAGATGCAGATTGCTAAAAAAAGCATGTTAAAAAGGATACAAAACATCATATTTGAGAAAATCATGGTTTCTCCTTTAATATCAGATGTATCTGTCTGAACAAAATGATATGGAACTACAGAGACATTCTGTTTCTCTCTCTTCATGGAGGATTTCATGCGTTTTGGTTTATTATATTGCAAGCCACCATATTCTATCGCCTTCTGCGTCGTACCATTACTTGAATGTACTAGTTCCACAAATGCTGCACATTAGAAAATTGTTGTTTGTCAACACAAATTAAAGACAGTGCTCTTCCCAGACTAAATAAATACCATTGATGAACTTATGAACAAATATTAATGACCCAAAGACACATTTGGTCACATTTTCCTCTTACACTGCACATCAATGCACTCATGCCAAGGCTTGTCATATCTCACTCTGTCGATGCGTGGGAATCTCAGACTGTATGGCGCAGCAAATACCTGAAAGAATGGAAGAACTACAGAGTTCATTATTCTTCCAACTGAGTGAAAATCAAACCACATCATAAAGACTCACCTCAGACCTGATAGTCCGGATATCACTCGTTATAGAAAGTATTATTGATCTGCAAACAAGTGAGAAGTGTCCAAAACAAAATTTAGTAGAAATACAGAATACATTCAAAAAAATTATATGAGAAAATAAAGTTGAAAAGCTAACTTTTCAGGGCTTTCGACCCAAACATCTGGTCTCTCTTTTGAATTATTTGTCACTTGATAGAAACTTGGTGGACCCATCTTTGGATATTCATATTTCCTGAAACCAGAAAATGTGATCCAAAATTTTCAGAAATGTCTTTGCACAGCAAGTACAAGCATAAAACCAGCTTCTATTCCCACCTTGTCCTATATCTGTTCAAATATATACACTACCAACACACGAATATTTTATACACAAGTTTTTATTAGTACTAGACTAAAAGACCCTCTCCGAATATTCATCACTCTCTTGTTATAACAACATTGCTTACTAATACTATATGTCATTTCAATTAGCCTTTCAACAAAAAATCAAAACGTCTTCAATACAAAAGAGATAACTTTGTAGTACGGTAATCCATGCTGCAATGTTGTCACATTTCATAAAGTTATCAATGAACCACCTCAGGTTGCTCCCAGAGCTATTTCATGCAGCTCAAAGGGCATTTTCCAGTGGGGCTCTGGAAGTAACCCCCATTTTAACATCTAGTTACCTTAACAGTACCTAAAGTAAGGCTTCAATTTGGTTACAACAGCATCCAACTCATCATCAGAGAGTCCAGTGCCCACCCTGCAAAAGGAAATAAATCTGCAAAGACATACTTTATTAGTTCCTAGATGTTTTCTACATAAATATCAAATAACATGAAACATGATTTAAACTCTATAGCATCACCATGTGAAATAATAAAATATTCCCGAGCAAAATAAGCAAGGTCTTGACTCTTGACAATTTTTTTACAATCATTTGCTGGTAAGATGTCAGCTTCGCAGCGTATCATAAGTCAGCTATGCATTTATACTTATTCAAATCTTAATCCGCCTTTTCACTTTTGGGAAAATGCAACTTTACGCCAAAAGAACCTGAATCTCCAACAGGTAACAACTCTTTAAAATATATATAGAAAGATAATATACAATAACCTTAAAGGTAAGAGGTCAAAAGAAACTTAACCCTTACACCCTAAGAACACAGGGCCAAAAAAAATTGACCCGTGCAAAGGACGTACTACGTAGCCTAGGCTAAATTAACATTTATTACATTGTATCTTATCACAGTAGGGAAAAGTTGTTTATGGCACCAACCTACCTACTGAACCCGTTAATTTAACTAAAGGTTGGAGATACTTCTTTGGATATGGTTATATATGGGCAAATGAAGGTTCACATGCTTACTGAGGATGCCTTAAGTTTATAGTTTAGCAGGTCTACACTGTATACTGAAAAAGATTAGGTCGGTGATCAGGGACGTGTAGCAGACATCCCTTTTCTAGTCATCAATCACTCCCTCATCAAGACAGCGCTCATTTATACAATCATATTGCAAATTTTTCTGCAGCCCTTGCACATTTTATTTCATATATTGAATAACAAATTATTGCCGTCATCATCAAAGACTTTATCCCAAACAATGATATGGCGTTGGCTAAATGAATCTACATGAGAAGTTAGTTATAACTCATTGCATGAATTATCCTTCCCCACTATTCACATGAAACACAACATATGGAAATATAATTGTATTCTTAATGGTAGTAGCTGCAGAATAGTTGAAAGATACCAAGAAAAGTGATAAAAACAGATTAACGAGCAACGCAGATGACTTGTAAAAAATAATGCTACTTAAAATCTTCACTCAGCATATCAGGGAAAACGGCTTCTAATAGGGAAGAATCAATTGAAAATAAAAAGACAACTATTGAAGTAGAAATATTTGTACAAGTATGTGCTTGCTTCAGAACTAATCACCTGTCAGATAAGCTCTTCAAGAAATGAGAAACTCTAAATGCACAATAAATGATGAAGAGATGAGTTTATAGTTGGATACAATTACCTCCTTGGATAAGCATTTGGTGCTGCACGCTCTGCTAGGCCTACTAAGAACTGAGCAACCTGCAGTCAAGGATGATTTCCTAAGTCAACCCTTCTGAAAATAAAAATCCAGAAATAAGAATTTATGAAGAAAGAGGGCAAACAAACCTCTCCTCCATGACGCCCGGAGCCATAGTATCCCCCTATTAATGATTACATCAATACTTCTTAATTGCACCCAAAAAAAATCAGGAAAACCAGGTACCAAAGAACTCTGACCTATGATGAGAACATCTAAATCAGAACCGGCACGAATGTAATCAGGCTTCAACTTCAACCACTTTCCGCTCCGGTCACCTGGATCCCATCTGGAACCAAGGTCTTTCAATACAATTCCTTCATCCCTGCAATGTGACTGTTTGGCTCAATACATAAATGAATCAAGAAGGCAACCAAATAATAGGCCATGCAACTTCTGAATTGATAACAGAGTTACACAAGCATTAAAACTATTGGGACTGATGAAGCAAACCCCGCAGTCCTTGTTGTGTATTAAATTGCTCACTAGTTTTTGAAAAAACATAAACTATGATGTGTAATGCTACAAATTGACAATCTCCAAATGAGTACTCAATTAAATTTCATGGGCTTGTAGAAAAGTATCACATCTTTACACATGAAAGAGTATAATATCATTATCCTAAGACCTGGTGGGAAATATCATAATCTCTACCTCCCTTTGATACTTTATGAACAAGAAGGATAGCTGCTATGGAAATCAATGATTCCACCTACATTGGCTCGTCTTAATAGAAACTAGACCCAAAACTCTCAGATCTATTTATAGACGAAGTAAAATACGCATAAAAGAATTTATATTCTTATCCCTTGAAAAATCAACTATTCAAAAGAAAGCCAAAAAATCATAAGTACAAATGAATTGAAAAAGACTTGATCAATGTATAGACCAAAGAATTGCCAAGCAGTTAACTTCCACAACCATAAGAAATTTCCAACTACAATACATTGTTTCTAGGTTAAGATAGAAGCAAAGACTTTTCTCTTTTCTTCAAGCTATTATATGCTCTACATGAAATTCTTAATAAAAAAAATCTTAAACAAGCTGAAATTGCAAATGTGTGAAACAAATTCCAGACATTTTTCAAAGCAAACCAAAATTCTGAAAACTAAGTAATAAAGAAAGATGAAGTAGAAAGATAAAAGCGCAGAAAGAATTTTACAATATAGAAGTGCTAAAATTCAAATACTGTTGAAGGTGAGAACAGTGATAAAACAAAGGAAAGACAACTATACTTCACAATAAAACTAAAGATTGCCAAGACCTTAATTCTCTTCTAAAAGTGAAATTATAATTGCGGCCACCAATAAAAATATTGCTAACCTGTTTTCAACAGTCTCTTTAAAAAATCTCTCGACATCATTCTCATCGTAAGCAATGAGTGACCAACAAGGTTCACCTGCATACCACAAATATCATCACTGAATTTTCCAATGCATATAAAGTACAATGATGAAAAAATTGGAGTAAAGAAGCTGCATATCTGTATCACGTGTCAAGAGGCACATCTTGACACCATATCTTGAATCCAACATAATAAAAAAGAAAGCACTGAGAGTCACAATGAAGGAGTCTAGCACCATGA
This sequence comes from Euonymus europaeus, assembly GCA_963580455.1. Taxonomy (NCBI): domain Eukaryota; kingdom Viridiplantae; phylum Streptophyta; class Magnoliopsida; order Celastrales; family Celastraceae; genus Euonymus; species Euonymus europaeus. Next base: position 4,342,552 of record OY756957.1, on the reverse strand, counting down.
AGTCAAAATAAATCCTCTATTTGCTATGTTTGAGAAACACAGTAGATGATAATGTCTCAAAAAACTTCACAAGCCCAAAGGCAGCAAGCCAGCAAACAAAACAGGTTAAGCAAAACTACCACATAGACCAGAGTGCCAGCAAACTTACCATGGACAGCTATTCATGGTGATTTTTTTAAACAATTTTTATGGCACTTTAAATGGTTGATTTAAGGATACCAAATCAGTTGGGAAGTCACTAGAATCTAGACATGCAAAAAACACCATAATTCTATGCATATTACTAGCAAAACATGCTGATATTCAAAAGACTAAGAGTCCCTTGAGAAGTTGAAAGATTATGTAATTTGATACCACGATGCTGGAGTTCATATGATAGATCCATCAGATGCAGAAAGTTAAGGAAAGAAAATGCCACAACAAATATCAAATACCACAGCAGAACATACGAAAAATGTAAAGGGGAGAAAAAATTATGCCCAGACGAAGAAGAAGTGGAAGCAGAAGAAGGGTGCTATATCAAACTGCAATAAGGTCATATTTGACCTTTTCCGGTCAAGCCCGTATATTCAAAAAAACTATTGATAGTTTTCCTTTTCTTACATGTGAGGAGGAAGCAGGGTGTTAAATCAATCAATTTATTAGCTCCAAAAGTACTATTAAGGCCTCAAACAGAGTTTCCCTTCAACTACAGCACAATCTAATAACAAATTAAAATAGACAAGACTACACCCTAATCATAAGACAGAAGTCACAGAACTCATAGCAAGAGACTATCTTTGTGAATCAAATGAAAATACAGAGTGATAGATATGATAAATAAATAAAATTCACACTGCAATCTGCCAACTATCTTTATGTCTCTATATGTTTACCAAGAGGGCGGGAAGTATTAAGACCATCATCAGGTAATAAGATGTTTAAACGGCCCTTCAAAGGCTTCACAACTTTTCGCAGATGCTCATGTCGTTCCTTCAAGCTTTGGTGAATAACACTAGTGTCTCCAACATAAAGAATATCAAATGCAATATCTAAGTAGTTGCATGTCAAGGTAAATCATATCATTTAACAATGGGATACAAAAAAATTTGATGTAAAGTGCCCTTTTTCTGGTGCTTGTCTTCAGAAGGAATCACATACGAATAGGATACAGCACAACTGCATCACAAGAAACAGTATGAAACATTTCAGTTCTAGTATAAGAACAAGAAAAAGGATAAAAATTTCACAACAAAAATACCTGTTTGTCACTGTCAAATCCATCTCTCGCAGCCTTGGCTGTAAACAAGTCATAGTATTAAATATTAACATAAAAATTGGGAAATATACAAGAAGTCCAAACAGTAAAAAGAGTAGCTTATTGAAAATTGAATACAAGAAAACCTGTTTCCTGATTCAAACCAAACTCTGCAAAGCAATTCAATGATGTATCCCAGACTAACATTTCACCATCAAGTATACACCTACCAAATAAGAATGAGAAAAAGGTAAATAAAATGGAAAGGTACCAGTAAAACTTTAAAAAATCTGCAACATACATGTCATGTATTAATACAGAGTCAGTCCAATGTTTGACTTCTTACCTATCAATTAAAACATTTTGCTCAATTATATTTGACATGGCATGATTATATTCAGAATGATCAAGAAAGTTCCTGCAAAGGCAACAAAAGTTATCAATCAGACAGAATACTTCATTTTTCTCCAGCAGCCATATATACTTCACAGTATAAATAGTGCTCAAACTTCGTATCATTTTCTGTACTGTAATTTAGTCATTTCCCAATCAATCACTACAATTTCATTTGTAAACAACAAATGATTATACTCAAAAGCTAACAACTACAGAGCATATATATGGAAATACAAACAAATTATGTACCTAGAGTAGTAGTGTATCTCAGCTCCATTCTTATGTATTTGGATGCGATCACCATCAAACTTACACTCAACAACCACTTCCTTCCCATGAAACTATATGAAAAGGTTAAAGTGTCAGAGGGCATGCAGTATTGACAAAATACATGCACAATAACAACTATATTAAATGGAACACAGATAATTGTGCGCCTAAATGCATCTTGGCAAAACATGGATATTCAAAAATTTGAGAGATAATTACAATCAGAAAGTTTAAAAGATAGTGGGTAGTTTCAGTAGTACTCTACTTCAGATTACTATTCTATCCATAATGATTAACAGTTTGAAAGTCTAACTAATGTAATTGAGGAGAGGAAGCCTTATGACTGCTCTCTTTCAAAGATAATTAATGATGAAGAATACTAAAAATTTACAATCATATTTGTTATTACATATAATAAAGTACAATAACAAGCACATCACAGAAAAGCTTTGAACATCCTGTGTCAGTAGCTCCACATAAATTCTCAAAAGTGGAAGATGACATTATTAATTAAAGCAAAACTAAGTCACGGAAATGCCATTGTTTAAGGAACCTTTTTCCAAGCAGTAGTTGCGTCACCAACCCTTGTAGCTAATTGAGGGCGCACAGCCTTTCCAACTTCGATGTCCTGCATGATTAAGACAAGAAAAAATTCACTTGGTTGTATCAACATGTATATGAGTTGCCCAAATTAATCAAACATTTTTTAACAAGTCCAGCTTCAAGTAAATCATTTTGGGAGTATGCTATGAAGCTTAAATAACTGACAACAATAAGGTAAAACTGTTTCCTTTACTCATGTTTCGTAACATCATGACGTTCCTAAACCTTATAATACGAGGTTACATTTAAATGTGAGATAAGGTGTTTGTCAACATTTTATAGGAGTAGAAAGTCCGAATAGTCCTCATTAAAACTTTTATAGCACTCAACCGACAATAACTTTGGAGCGAGCATCATTGAAAATCACCGACCAATTAGTTTGGTTGGCAGTGTTGTATAAGCTAACATCCAAAGACCTCATTCGAAGAGATGAAAGCATTGTGGGTAGGCTTGTAGGGCATTTCCAAAATGCTTATGCTGAATGATAGCAAATATTTGATGCCAGTTTGATAGTCAACAAAAATGGGAGACTTCCCATCAATGAAAAATATTAAAGGTTTTATTTTCAAACTACACAAAGGAAAATACTAAGATCCTTTTAGAACTTCCTTCTCTATCTAGTGCACAAGGTGAATTTGATATAAGGAACACATTCTGTTTCAGATATTCATTGGTATTCTTGGATAAGTGACCATATCCCATTCCCATCACCATCTTTCTCAACAATCACAAATCAATGTAACGTGGGATTCTTACTTTCTTCACATTGCCTTCAACAAGGTGCATTTTCCCCCTATTTTAGCAATGAAAGTTCTAGGTATCATAAATGTTAAGGACAGCGGCGAAGGGACAATAGCCTGTAGAGTTCTAGATAGCCACAAGGGAAATGATCATCACAAATAGGAATGGATGATTCAGCAATTTTCGCTGTTTAAGTTGAATACTCTGCTGGTTTATGAAGTTGGTTCTTCATTTCAGTCTTCCTTTGAAAGCAAGAATCAAAAGATTGTGGAATCCTATATTGAAGAAGTAAAGAAAACAAATGAACAAATGGCACCTTTCCAAAAGAATAGGCTTCCTCATCAAGACTACCTTCAAAATCTTGCCCTTTTATGTGTGTCTCATTTCTATTCCCTCTAATTGGCAAAGAGATTTTAGGACATATAAAAACATATTAAATAAAATATTCAGTGGTGACTACACACATCACTCAGTGAGATAGAATATAATCTCTTCATTTAGGTGCATTGGGGATTAAATATCCTCATTCAGTGTAAAAATGCTCTATAAAGGCTCTTACCTCCACTAAGATAATATCCCCTGCATGTATCTAAACTATAGTAAAATAAATTAAGATAATGAGTTTCTTTTACAATGTACCATTTGGTCTGAATAATTTCGGATAAATGATGTAAATCATGTTTGGCCAATGAAGCTATGATTCAAACTTCAGCTCATATTTATATGAAGTGCTCCTTTACTTTAACAGTTATATTGTTGGAAAAAGCAAGACCTGAGCCTAACAAACGTTTGGTAGAGAGACAAAATGAATGGTTTGACAAGTTCTCAACAAACCTGGCGCTTATGCCGTTGATTTGGATCCCTTAACTTCTCACAAACCAACTTTAAGTCACATGTGACGTTAAACAAGTCTTCAGCATCTGGATGAAACTCATGAAATATGCTCTTCTCACTAATTCCCAACTTCAAATCTACATGAGATCAATAATAGTTGACATAACGGAAAGGAAAGGATAAAATGAATAAGTGAATAACCAACACTAAAGCAAAAACCTTTTAGAATTATCATTATAATCCACTTCATTTCCTGTGCATTTGTTTTCTGAATCATAGTAGAAAGAACTTCAGTCTTCTCTGCCCTGAAGCCATACATAAAACCAAAAGAAATACAAAAATAGACAATTCAATTTTCTTGAATTCCAACTTCCTTTTGAAGAAAAAAAACTAGAGATAGAAAAAAAGGAATTCGAGTGAACCGTCACTACTCACTGTATACCTGTTTTCGCTGGAGGCCAAACGATCCAGCAAGTCGTTCAACTCCTTAATAGTGAGACCGCCAGAAGCCATTCCTTGCCTTCGCTGCAAAACCTCGGCAGCAACAAGAGGAAAGTTCCCAGCATTGACACCGCCGGTGGAGCCGCTCTTGCGCCAGTTGATGAGGCGCAAGGCGTCAGGGGAGTCACGGGAGATACCGAGGGCGTCGATGAGGCAAGTGGCCAGTACAGACTCCTTGAGGCCGTAGGAGCCGCGTTCTCGGTCGAGGGAGGGGAGGATGAGGCGTATGGCGGTGAAGTAGTCGGAGGAATCACAGAAGGTGTCGAGAAACTTGCGGAACTTGGAGCGCTTCTTGGACGAAGACTTGCTTCTCTGCATCCAGTTGAATAAGCTCACTAGCACGCTCACCTTGGTCGCCGCTCCCTTCATTGTTCGAATCTCTTTCGGACTCGGGAGTATGAAAACTGAAGTCAGTGGTTTTCACGGGAAGGAAGCGCAATTTTGCAATTTGATTACTTCTCGGAGAATTCTCTCCATAGTAGTGTGTTACGTTTTGGTCGTTTTTTTTAATATTTCAAAATTTTTTATTTAGTTATGTTAATTTTTTTTTATTTTTTATTGATTTTTCGTTCCATTATTGTAAAATATGCAAACGAATGAACGATTCAGTTTTTATCGGTTTCAATTTTAACTATTTTTTTTTACAGTCCTACTCCAAAGCAGGTCAGGTGGATGTTTTCAGTTTTTTTTAAATGTTGTGGATGTCTGTTTATTTTTTTTATTAATAATATGTTTATTGTTTCAAATATTATGTCAAACACTAGCTCAACCCTTGTATGTATATCCATCTTAATATTTGTAATTGTTGAAAAATAACTTTCAAGAATTTATCTTCTTGGAGAATTGTTGGCATGAAATATTTTTTAGTTTTAATAGAGATTAAAACCCCTTTGTCCTAAAAGAGTGGTAACCCCTATTCACTTTAAGAGAGAGGTTTTAATTTCTATTCCAGAAATAAATTGACTGAATAAATATCTTCAAATATGTTCACAAAAAATAAAATTACATCAAATCTTTTAATTTCATGATACAAAAATTTAAATTAAAATATTCAATCAGATTAGCTTACGCAGAGAATGATTGGTGGTGATGTAATCAGTGAGATCAAAGAAATTACCTCAAATCAAGTTCATCGTCAACTTATGAAAGATTCTCCCAAACTAAACTTCAACACCACACTGAACTTCAGGGAAACAAACTAATAATGAGCAAGTGAATATGCAAGGCTTTAATCCATGTGAGCATGGCATCTGCCAGCTTCTGAAAGTAAAGAATATGTCTTTCCAAGCTTCTCCTTAAGCTGCTTAGCCAGGGACCAGAAAAACAACGAAAAATAAGACTAAAGCAATCAAAGATACAAATTGAGTGTGGTGATGAAAAATGCAGATGAGGAAAGCCATTGGCATATTAATTTATATAGGTCCATTACTTTTTTACCACAAAAAAATCTGAGAAGCAAGGACAGGACATACAAAATTTCTTGTAATTCTGGAACAAAATCAATTTCTGCAAGATATTAAAATTAGTAATTTGGAAATTTATATTTTTAATCAACACTTCTACAGTAAGAGATATTCGACATCAGAATTCAGATCGATACGCACCATGATCTAAACCAATCTGATGTTTGCAGCCATCATTTTTTGGGACCACCGGACCAGCCAAGCTCAACGGAGCTTCGATGGAGAAACTCTGGATTTTCCAGCAGAAACAAACATGGTTGCATAGCACTAGTAGCCAGTGTAGATGACAAATTTCTACAACAAAATACAACTCATAAAGTTAAAAATCTTACTTGACTATTAATAAAGCACAATGCATCCCACAAAGTTGATGGTCCTTGAAGTTTCTACTGCAAAAATGCATTAGTGCATTGGTCGAATTGAATGCAAAAAACTTATATCTAGGACGGAACCCGCGCGTTGCAGCGGGTGTTATAATATTTTATAATTTGATATATATGAAATGATATGTTGGACAATTAAAATTGCAGATGTACTCATTATCCAGAACCCTTACACATTGAAATCCAAATTTCAAATGTTTTTAGTTTTTCTGTTGTTATCCTATAAATGAGAAGGAATGCAAAAGGTAATGCATGCAGGGGACATGAATATTATGAAACCTCAGAGGTTGGAAAACATCATCAATAAAAATAAAAGGTGTAATGGTTTTATTAGATGGCAGAACAGAGCCATTAATAACAACATATTTTTACGTTGTGGAGAACAAAAATTGGTCAATTCAACAATGATATGGAACTGGATTCATGTTAAAAATAGCTTAAGCATAAGGCTCCAGATTCATCAAACAAAGAGCAACAAAATCGTTCTTCGATTTATCAATACAGAAATCCATCAAGAAGAACAACATTTAGTTCATGCACAAGTGTGCGTGAGAGAGAGAGAGAGAGAAGAGTCATAACTTGTTGACAAAAGCAATGGAGTGAGAACTTTCAGCTTTGCCAAACACTGTGTTCTATTGGCTTGAATATCACCTGCAACATGGCAACAATTATTTTCTTCTCATATAGTCTCTCAACTTTAATCGAACAACGCTACTTTATTGACGTACCAAAGAAAGTGAAACAGAGGGAGAGACGTACTACCAGATGAAAAATAGGGCTAATTTATATAGGCACTGTTGCCAGATGTCAATAATCTACCATTGAATTCAAAAGATACAAAAATTCAGAGTAAAGCACATATTGGAGAACATAAAAATGGATTAGGGGTCATGGAGAGGGAGCACTGAAAAATTCATAACATTGGATAATTCAAAATAAGAAACTTAAAAATTAATGAGGACAATCATATAAAGTCATCGTAGTTGAAAATAAACTGACAATCAATGGATCATCATGATTTCACTAACCCACGTGTCCTATTAGTCAACAATTATTGTAGCGCAAACTCAAAAACTCAAAATCCAGCATAGTGCATCATGATGGAATTGAACTATTGAAGTAATGAAGATACAATACCTTAATATCACCACTGTCGTCAGTGCAAGCGAGAAAATCCACCTTAGAGTTGCAAGCTTTCTGTTAAGCAGGAGACAATTTCCACTACTTGAGAACTTTAAATGCAAAATTATATGGCATGGGACTAAGGTAAGTAATGAAAAAGGAGAAGAAGAAAAGAAAATGGTGCATGGGTTGCCTTGGGTTAGTTTCCCAGTTTCCCTGAACTATCCAATCATAGCTTGAATTTTTCTTATAATTTTCTCAAACAATAAGTGATCAACTACATTAGTCTTTGAGAACAAACACTGAAACACTCACAACACCACAGTCAGAATATCTCGATGCACTTATGATGGTATTTTACCTTGAATAAATTAAATGATCATATAAAAAAAATCATGGAGTAAACAAACACATAAAATTAGTTATCATAGTTATTTACCTCCACATATGCACTGCGTTGGCATCTTGTAATCAAAGTTGTACCTGATCATAGTTCAAAACCTCCTCCGAGGCATGGTCATAAGCAGCAATGATCTCAATCCCAACAGGTTGATCCCTATATTACAAAGATTCTCAACATCTCATTAAAGAAAAAAGAGGAAAACAGATGAAAAGCAGGAAAGGCACTTGCAAGCAATGGACGGCGAGTGGGCAATAAATCTGCACAGAGACGGTGCCTTTTTTGAATTAATCCGACCCCATGTTGCTTAACTGATCATTAAAAAATTAAAGGAAAATAGATGAAAAGCTATCAAATGTCTTCACTCAGTCGCGAGAGTATGCAAAAGGCAACCAACTCGCCGCTTAAAGTCCATAAATCCCCACTAAAAGTCCAAATAAGAACTAAATCGAAGAGGAAAAAAGCTAAAAAAACTCACACATTCACATAAGGGAAAATACATCGGAGGAACGCTTTTAATTATTCAACTCTTCAATCTTCCAAAAGGAACGACAGTGATAGGAGGATGCAAAAACACATATCAAAACCAAAGCATCCAAAAATTTATAGAATCGAACCAAGGAAAGCAAAGCGAGAACAAAACAATCATGGCTCCACCAAAAGCATGAAAACACAAGAAAGGAATGATAGTGCAAAAATCAGAATAACCCTTATCAATAATGACGACAAAGACCTAAATCTGCAGAACACCCACAACACAAATGCTCAAATCAAACGACAGTATCAACTGAGAAACAAAAAGAGAGCTCAAAATCTCACCACGCAAACCAAATGATCAAATCTAAGTCCCTGAAACCTAGAAATTACCTGAGCATCCAGAAAGGCAGTTGAAGGAGACGAAAGTAGCTGTAAAAATTGTCTCCAAAAAACGACAACAATAGCAAATTCATTACACAAACACAGCAGAATTAATCAATACATAGATTCGCAGAGAAAATTCAAAGAATCTTTTACCTTTGCTTAGCCTTTGATAGTTGAAGGAGACGAAAGTAGCTGTAATTTTTTTTTTTGCATGAATAGCTTTTCTTTACTCGAACACTTACAAATTTAATTAAAAACAGTTAAGGCATAAAAGTAAGGAATCAATTATACGAATAAGAGCATGGAAATAAAGCCTGGGAGATTAGTTGTTGTCTTGGATAACCTGTTATGTAAGCAGCCAGGCAAAAGCAAGATAAGACAGCAGTTCGATGTATCTGTTTAAACGGAAAAAACTTGAGATTGGTTCGCAAAGTATGAGCAGGAAAGCAAGTGGAGTAGAAACATAATATTATTTGAAGGATGAGAATCAAAAACTCAAGGTAAACGGAAGCAACGAATAGGCATATGAGGAAAATACCCAATTGACAGAGTCGATAACCAACAGATCAGGCAGAGAGCGAAACTCATAACCCCAATCACCAGCAGAAGCGGAAGACCAAACAACCTAATGACACCCTATGGAATACCTTTGGCGCAACAGAGAACATATAATCCAGCTCGCAATCGTATATACCCCAATCACCAGCGTGAGGAAACGTTATAGGCAGATTCGAAAGCTGAAACGTTATAGGCAGATTCGAATGCTTGATGAACTACTTGAGGTTGATGTATTGTAATGTGACCAGAACGAAGGAAAACAAAGAGAACATACATGAGAAAACCGAAAACGTACCTGCGACGAAAAGCAAAAGCAGAGATGAAATCGGGTTTTCTTTCTTTCTTTTTCCTGTGGAGTAACGTAATTACATGCATCTGACTGGACGTTCCAGACCAACAATCACTATGAAGATCCGACAGTCAGAGAACACACAGCAAGACAACGAAGCGCGCGAGTCTGAAGATAAGCTGCGAACTCGCCATAGAATCGTCCCAATTTAGGCACTTTAGAATTAGAGTATTAGATTAGATGTCCATAAAAAAGAGACAGCAAGATTTATCTAGAGAGAGAAAATATTTTCATAACCCAACACCGTTCATAGTTTGTGCTCAATTTTCACTGTCAGCCCATGAAAGACTAATATAACAGCCAAAGCTCATTCTGTGAAGCTGATACTTGTACTCGACATATTTTTTCAGAGAATTGAGGAATGTGGTAGAAAACAGAGTGAACAACCCAAGCATTGCAAGTTTACTTACTTCTAGAAGTACCTTATAGCGTTTCACCATCAAGGCTTCCTTGGACCAGCAATAATGATCTTAAAAACAAAAGAATCTTCTACCTTCAAGGCATCAACATCAGCATTCGGCATGTCAGTTTCCGATCATGTATTTATTAACCATGATCTACTTAGAAGCCAATGACCAGAAGTCAAATAAGCCAGAATAAAATCATCTTCTTGTATAGAGCACCAAGGATGTAAATAAGATAAAAGAAGATTTCAAAAGCAGAAAAAAAAAATCAGCATATACCTTTTTTATCACTCCATAGCTGTGCTGCTTGTGCATTCAGAGGAGAACTTATATTGGTTTCTAAATTTGATATAAACAAACAAAAAAAGACAATCTAACAATGGAAATTGGGAAGAGTATATTTGACCTCTGTTACCTAAACTGATAGAAACTACAAATACCCCTTGCGTACTCTGGGTTGATAACAAGATGATTCTCACATCGACGTCCGATCTCAAATCGTGACCGATTGATAAGGTCTCCCCTTCGTCGACGCAAGAAGAAAGCAAAATTTGCACTCGAATCAAGAAACGTGAGTGTACTCCAAAGCGTATTGCATGCAAATAACCATCTCTCTTTGAAACTCTGAAACCCACTCTCTTTTTCTTGTTTCAGCCAAATGAACTGGGAGACAGGAGACAGAGAATTGTCTATTTATAGATCTGACGGGCGGACGATCCGCTTGCAACGGTCTGGTTTTGTTTCAATTTTGTATCCTCCGATTGAATTTCTACGCCTTTGTGAGATTTATAGCCGTTAAGTCTAGGAGGAGCCAAAAAATGATCTCTTCATAGATCTGAGGTGCGGACGATCCGCTTGCAACGGTCTGATTTTATTTCAATTCTGTATCCTCCGATCCGAATGAATTTCGACGCCTCTGTGAGATTTATAGCCGTTAGAGTCTGGAACTGTATGCGACAAAAGTAAGGAAAAAAACTTTACCGTTGTTTTGAATTCTGAATAGCCCGAATCTTTCGCCCAGTTGCTCAGATCATTCCATGCTTTACAGAAAAACTGATTACTTGTAGTAGTTCTTCTTACCAAAACGTAAGAATCTAAAAAATCTATAGAAAAAAAAACCACAGAGATTAGAGCGCAAGTCTTGTTTTAGAACCCTGGGTTGGGCTTGTGGCTGTAAATGCGCTTTGGGCCAGCTGGGGTTTTAGTTGGGTCGAGGGGCCCAAGTATCTACAAAAATTTGAAAATCATGGACTAATGAGAGAGTTGTCGTTTGCCTTGAAAAATGAAAATGTTCTCATACACGACATTCTCAACATCTAAAATAAAAAGTTACTAGGGAGTGGGCCCGCGCTTCATCGCGGGTCTTCCATCGTTTTCGTCATAGTTTTTTTTGTTCTTCCACTCATGGTTTTTTTTTTGGGTGTTCTGGTACTCATGAAATTATCAAAGTAGAACATATTGCCCTTTGTTCATATATATATATTTATAGCTGCAGTTTTACTATTTCAAAAGCAATACCATAAAATTAACTACAGAGACAAATCTATATTGACAATGCCTAAAATTTTGTAAAATAACAACTATAAGCAGAATATATAAAAGAAATTTCAAAAGTAGGTAAAGTAACAATCCCAACAAATGAAACAAATTACCTCAAAAAAAGAAAATACAAGGGGGATCAAATGAAGTAAAAAAAGAATGTAAGCTCATGAATGCATGCACATTATAGGCTACAAATAACTATGATGGTTAGAATAAATGATCTTGAAATTTCCAATTTTTCAATTTTAAATGGTTATCCTGTGGTCCAAGATGCAGTGAACTTTGTATCAAATATAATACACAAATAAATTCTTCAAAACTTGTAGGATTAGATAAGAACTCTGACTAACACCTAAGGAGTGGCAAAATCACAATAATCTGGTTGACAGATGTGTAGAACTTGTAGGTTACTTGGTTGATAGAGCCTTCAATGTTGTTCTTGAAGATAAAATGAGCTTATAAAGGTTGTCTTGTGTCATCCTTCATATCCTATAACCACTGCCTGACCAAGTTATAGAATACCTTATCATGTACAAATTCATCAACATTGGCAGTCAGTTTATCCGAATCTTGTACTTTGGCTTTTTCTAGATAATGAAGGAAGTTGCATGGCTTGTACTTGGCTGCTCCTTTCATTCGCAGATATAAATGAGTTTATACCAATGGATATAATCCTACCTTGCTACTTTCAAAAGTTGTATCTACTATCAGGTGTAACAACCTAGCATTAATGCTACTTCATAGGCATCTACAATCATGGAGAGTACCAAAGCCACCCAGATCAAACAACGTTGTATGAAAAGTAAGATGATTCCAGTAGTGAACATAAAAAAATTACAGAAGGTTAGGCAGATCGTGCCGAAATTACTAATGAAAGTATATATGAAACCAAAAAACTTTGAACATCATAATATACAACACTGCCTGAACACATCAAATAAGGGTAAAATAGTTGATCTCCATAAGAAATAAAAACCAAATTGTCGACTTCTCACTAGAGAATCACCCTAGGAGGGGATAAAGGAAAAACATTGGCCATGAAAAGATTCCAAAAATACACACAATCGAGAGAGAAAAGGCACAAAATCAACACTGAAGCAGCAACGACACTGAAACCAGTGCCAGGGAAGATCTATAAACTCTAAAGGCTCGAAAATGGCAGAAAGGCCGTTATATCCAATATTAGAGCTCACCACAGCTGATTCGAGAATGGAAGACCATGGTCACAACTGCAAAAAATACACGAAAAGGCATGTCTTAAATGCTTCGATTGTCAGAAAATTCAATTCGTGGCCCCAATCATAATGAACAAAGTGACACCGAAACAAATTCATATCAAAGAACTACCAATTAAAGACAAACAAAAAGTAAAGTAAAACTAAATAGACTCGTATTTGGGTCGTGATAAAATAACTACCTTGCAAGACACATCTCATTGTCTAAGGTCGCATCACTCACATCAGGAATCTCCTCACTAAATAGGGGAGTGTGCTGTCAAAGCAGATATCTTGTGAGTGTCTTTTACCAAACTTTTCCTCATCTTTCAAATTCACATCTTCTTGTAAGATGCTTGCCACAAAAAATAATAAAACAAAGTTATATGAAAGAACAAATATGAAATGAATCGAACACGAAATATGATTCTAATTACCTTCGATGAGCCAGATTCCGGAAACAATCTACCTACGATCAAGAAAGGAAGCTAGATGTGGTTAGGCTAGATGTGAATATTTGAGCCACTTGCCTCCATTTTTAACTCCCTTAAACCTCAAACATCAAAGGAAACACAGAGAAGGAAAGATCCTCTGCCGCTGCGGTTTCTCAGAAGTTATGCTTACTACAAATTATTCAACATATTTAACAGCATGACAGATTCACACGATTATGAACTCCATGAAAAGATGACATATGCAGTTGATGAAGAATTATATGAAGCATAAAGATAGGTGTGAAATATATGCAATTTACTTCATCAAAACACAAATTCCATATATCCAACAAAATTTTCAGCATAAATTCAAACACAATCATCAACTTCATATAACATGAATTAGAGATAGAGGCACCGTGTCAAAACATTGCAATTTATTGAACAAAGTGTTATTAACAGGCAAAATAAAAGGATGCTGAAAGCTTTTTAGAGAAACTTACATGAAGAAATTGTAGAATCCGATCATATCTGCAACCACGAAAGAAAAGACTCAAATCTTAAGTTCTAATATGCAAAACCAAATGTACCCATTAGTCCAGAAGATCAAAAATAGAGAAGGAAGAAAAAAGGTAGAGAAAGCAGATGTATCACATTGGAGTTAACGATACCTCAGGATTACTTCTTGGGTAGTGAATGTACCCAGAAATAAGGATCCTTCTCTGCCCATTGATGGTAACAGTCCACTCATGACTGCAAATTTCCACAAAAATTGAAGTTATTAAAGTCAATTTACATCTTGTGAAAATAAAAAATATGAGGCCCCATAAATTATAATCTAACTATCAACATCTTTATCACTGAGGACAGTATCAGTACTATGTTATTGTTCGATAGTATGTCCTGATGTGAGAGTACGAAAAAGAAGCCCCACTCGACAGGAGAAGTCCAGAAATCCACAATGATTGAAAATAACAATTTTCATATACCAAATTCAAACAATAATAAATGAAGCAAAACATAGAGCATGAACTACTAACCTTAATGATAGTGTATCAGGTATCCAATTGAAAACAGAGGAGTGAACCACTCACGATAACTGGTAATGATGATTTCATTAGAGGAGCAACAAACTTCAAAGTTACAGGGTTATAAATAGAGAGAAGGATGACCCCAAAAAAATGAAACGTTGCGGCTTACATACATATAAAGTGAAAATAGGTTTAAAAAATGATCAAGTCTTTTCCTCCCTCTAAAGTCTGACTTACATGAAATTATGTCATTTGGAGACAATTACTGGTCTTTAATACATCGTTCCAACCAAGCGAAATCCATGTAATAACATAACCATATATAAACCTGTTTACATGTTAAAAATCCGCCTAATAAGGATGCAAAATCCATCGCATTTTTCAGCTACTAATTTATGACTTGTAATCCTCTCCTGCAGTCTGATATAAATATATTATCATAAACCTGGGGGTTTTGTTGGCGTACCTTAATCAGTCGTGCAAACGCCAAGACCAGAGAGGAAGGCAAGCGGAGGTGATGTCAATCGGGTGGAGAAGCAGAGAGGTAACTGATCAGAGTATGCAAAGTCAAAACCAGAGACGAAAGCAAACGGAGGTCACAAAGTCGAATCCACTTGCGTGGAAAAATTGGAAATTGCATTGGGTCCTAAATCTTTAATTTTTGTGCTTTAATTATTTGAAAAACTAAATATTTAAGAACTCAATGAGATTTTTTTTAATTAAATACAAATCCAAAAAATACCGAATTCAAAACCGTTAACGGAAAAAACAAATAATCACGATTCATATCGATTCCTCGATTTCATATCGGATTAGCAGACCCCTAATTTGTAATGCTTCCAAAAAACAATTTGAGAATTGTCCCAAAAATATTGGTCAATTATATGCTATTACAAATAATTGTTTGGATTGGAAAACAATTTACAGTAGCATTTATGCTACTTAGTTTCATAAATGTTACCACAAATGATTATCCAGACGGTTGAATCTGAATTTAAATAAAATAATAATAATAATTGGGATTCATTCTAGAGAACCACAGATATATAAAACCATTGAACTTGGATGATACTTGTGTTCTTGAAACCATGTTGAATCTCATTAGGAATTCAATGTAGTAAAATTGTTGAGATGTTCACGCTATTTGGGATGGAAACAGGTTTAAGGAGATCCTGAGAGAGGCGAAGAGTAATGGCAATCAATGCAGTTGGGAACAATCCAACGGTCTGATGGCATGCACTTTCCATTGTCATCAAAACCGCAAACTTGGTCTCAGACATTATAGAAGTAGTCTTTCTCTTATCCATCCTTGGTGGGTTCATCTCTGATTCTTATCCTGGGACCTTTTGGACCAACTTTACTTTTGGCTTAATGGAGCTCTCAGTGTTGTTGGGTTCCGTAGGGAAGGGAAGGGGTTTAAGGTCACTTGCCTTTCCAATCAAGCCTCCCTGTCATCTACTATTTATAAGAGCAATTCCAAATGACTCGTTGAAATGAGGCACATGGGTGTTAAAATTCATTCGATCCTATAGAAAGATGCTAAAATGGGTTTTTTTTTTAGGGGCCAAAACTATTTAAGATAGCAACTTAATTGGAATGCTTCAAAATGGTGTTGGGTGGTCATAATGTCATATTGTTTGTTAGAATCATAATTTTTGCCTCAAAATTTTACAACTCATCATCCTCTCTCATCTACATGGCGGTGCTAAAATATTATCTCCGTTAGTGTTCTAAAAATAGTGTTGCGGTACTATTTTAACAACTAAAGTCATATTGCAACCTGTGATAAAACCTGGGTTGGAGATGCTCTAAGAATTAGTGTTTGATTGATAAAAGACTATATTATCCTTTATTCTGATAAATCCTAACTTAGACTATTTTTTTGAGAAAAATTGTATAGGTAAAAGTGTAATTATTTTAGGAAGGGAGGGACAAAAGTATTATTATACATATAAGATGAATTCTATTCCATCAGGAATTTAAAATTCATAAGAAAGAGTAAGGAATGACAAATTCTGAAGAATCAAGAAATTCGTCATTCCCTTCCTTTGCTTTGAGTCCAACCAAACATGAGAACTTGACCGGAATGGAAATTGAACTTTTCCATTCCGGCCGAAATTTCCCAACCAAACATAGCATTAGTACTCAAATTTGTGCATATTGTGACCAATTCTAATACAAATGGAAGAAAAAGAATCATTTTAAGATGTTTTTAGGTTTTATTTTATTTTATCACAGTTGTTATATGTATGTTTCATATGTGTGTGTGTGTGTGTGACCGATGAATATTCCAACCAATTAGAGAAACAATTTAACACCCTCACAAAAAGTTGGTATATTCCTCTATTTTCTCCTCTTCTAACTTGGTCTCCACTCTCCAACTGTCTCTCTTTTTGGTGTTACAAAGGGAAATAACCAACAACAAGAAGAAGAAAACTAATAGCTATTAAAGGACAAGAGAAAACAAAAAGATGGAGAGATTCACAACTCCAGTAGGCTCCTCTTCTTTTGTTTTTTTATCACTTCTCTTCTTTTACCAATTTGCTTGAATGAGGCCTCCTTACAAATCTACCCTGCATAACATATGTGTAGACACACACACACAAGATTTAGGAGTTTTCAAAATCAATTTAAAATTATGATTAAATGTTAAAAAAAAACTTTTAGCATTACCTTCATCCTAGGCCGTCGATCAGCGTTGACTTTTCTAACTTGGTATCTAATCTTTTTAGAAAAGAGGCGCGTACGCCGTTTCTCCTTGTACCGCATCACGCTGGCTTCTCTCACTCCACCACTCTCCGAGAACAAATCAATCTGTGCTAACCTGGCCTGCCCAAAAAATTGAGTAAAACCCAATCATTCAGTGCTCCGCGGCACATAACACAACAACTACATCGTATAACAAGAGCATTAAAACGACAGCAACTAATGACGTTTTCATGCAATTCCTCTCAAATTAGCAATATTATTATATGCCAAAATGGCAACAACATTAGGGTCACTCGAGGTATATTTAATTTTTTTATGAATCACCTTTCAAAATTTCACATATGCTCAGAGTAATATATTTACACCCCAAAATTTGTATTGTCATCCCCAATCATTGAATCTGAATTTATTAATAAACGAAAAAAACAAATAGATTAATATTATAAAAAATTAAACATCACCATACAAATGTTTATAACTCTAAATAACGAATGTTATTAATTTATATATATATATATATAATCTTATATGACGTGAGAAAAATAATTGTAGTGTGGAAAAACCAATTTTAGGGGTGAAAATATTAATTTAATTTAGAAGGGTAGAGTCAAACATCAAATCATACAAAATTTGAAGGAATCAAAAATCACCTCATACAAAAATTATAAAAAATAATATTAATGAATTTAGATTCAAAGGATTGAGAGTGAGAATACAAATTCTAGGGAGTGTAAATAATTTAGTCATATGCTCCCTTCTAATTTTAAATGTAAAAGGCAATAGCAATAACAGATAAATTAGAATGGAAAAGGCAATGGCAGATAAATTAGAATGGAAAAGGCAATAGCAGAAAAATATAAAATAATAGTTTTTACCATCTCGTGCAAAAACAGTCCCTAGATTTATGGGTCCCACAAACAACCATGAAAAATAAACATCGAGAATCGAAAAGCTAAAACCCAGAAACAATGAGAAAACTAGATGAAAATACATACGAATAGAAGAAGAAGAGGAGGAGGAGGAAGAACAGACGTACAGATACATCGTTTCCGTTGGACGATGGAGATTCATCGGGGAACGGAGAGCCCCTGTCGGACCAAGCGTTCACGACCTCCTCGTAGTTCAATTTCAATAGCAATCCCGAATTGGCTGAATTTTCTTTCGCCAATTCTGGGCTCTTCAATTCTACTTTCTTCTTCTTCTTCTCGCCCGATTTTGAATTCGAATTCCAATTGTTATTGGACTTTAATCTTGGAGATATTTGCTGCACATCCACAGTCGGAAAGTTCCACCAATTCCCGTTATCGGCATGTCTGAATGCCCTAATTCCTCTCCCTACTCCGAACCCAAACCCCAAATTCCCGCCAAAACCAAGTCCAATCGGAATGGAATTCCCACCATTGTTGCTGCTGCTGCTCGTGCTCAGATTCCCCATAATACTATCAATCCCCTCCTCAATTTCCTCATCTAAAATCGACTCTGCATCAAAATCCTCACCGTACTCCTCGCAGAAACCAGTCGAATTCGCAATGGAATCAATCTCCCCACTACTCTGACAGCTGAAACTGGCTAGCTTTGATTCAATTCGGGAATTAGGTTTCTCCGGATGGTGGAGCAAGAAGCCGCAGTTGTCAAAAACCCGAAAGGGGAGGAACAAGTCCGAAGACTCCTCGAGGAAAGGCTCATGGGGTTTGGTCAATTTGTGTGGTTTGGTGAGATGTTTGGTAGAGAAGATGTTGGGGTAGACAGTGGAGAGCAGAGCAGCTGCTTCATTGTAGGTCTGATTTGGACGTTTTCGAGGGGTTCGAGACTTTCTAGTTGTGATGGCTAATGGAGAATTACTTGATTCTGTGATAGTAGAAGAAGGCGAAGATGTTTGTGATGTTCTTGTGGAGGTGGATGGGGATTTCACAAGTTCAAGGTCCAATCCATACGCTCTCCCACTTCCACTTAAACAAGACATCTTGACAAACCTAGAAATTCAAGCTCAGTAGAGTTTCACTTGAATTTCAAGACCCAATTGCAGAAAAAATTGAAAAAAGTCTCAATAGGGAAAGCGAGAATTTCAATGAAAAATGTGGAAAAACCCTGAATAAACCCTAGAAAAAGTAGTGCAAATTTTTTTAGTGGTCATAGGCACCTAAACAAAACAGAGAAAAAGCCAAGGATTCTTAAAATATAACCCACAAAAAAATCATTCTTCTTTTCCAAATTGGGGTTTGAAGAAAAAACCGCTTTCACAGCATACAGAGACGGGTATTCATTCAGTGATAGAACTAAGCACAGAAACAGAGAAGGAGAAGATGTATAGACAGAAAGATCCGTTGGTATATCTGTAGAGACCAGGCATATATAGCAGAATGAAGTCACTGAAGTGAGGAAGTGTTTGAAGCGATAAGATGAGATAACAGAGGAAGAGACATCAGGCTCACAGTTGTGGACCACTGTAGTGTTCTCTCTCTCTCCCTCCCTCCCTCCCTCACTCCCTCTCATCCTCTTGGCAGTTCAATTATTTTAATCCTAGTTATTTACTCCATTGACCCTGCTCTCATAGTACAAAAATGAAAACATACCTAATCTGGGATACTAATGGATTGGCATTTATGTAATTCCATCACTGTGAGAAGGCTAGTTTTGGGAAAATGATGTGTAAAAATCATGAGCAAGCATGGATGTCCTGATTGGAAATCCAAAAGTTTTGCCACCCAACCATCTGCCATACTACCTGCAATTTAGAGATATTTATGGGAAAGATCTCTTATCTGCTGATGTGGCAATAGATGATTGGTTGACTTGGATTTTGTAGGGCTGACGTGGCACGTCATTTACTGGGCCAGTGGATTTTTACGTGTATCTATGAAGGGGATTTGGGTTTGGGTAATGATTAAAACTTTTTTGGTGTCTTTTGTGGGGTTGATGTGTCATGTGTGGCATATGGAGGTCATACGTTGGGCATATTAGGTTCAGTAGCTTGAGATTACAAAATCAAACTGTTTTAGGGGTTTTTTTCACACTTGTCCCCCTAGTTTTGGAATTACCGTTTATAGGTTTATTTTAATTTTTTTCACTAATTATCTCATTTTTGCCTTCATTTGTATTACCGGAAAGAGAGTGAGAGAAAGATTAGTAAAAAAATTTAACATTGTAGGAAAATTCAATGAAAATTATAAGAAAAAAGTCATTGAATTTACTTTCATGTTGATTTTTTTTTCTTTTTTAAAAAATAAAAATGATAAAAATCTTAGTGATAATCATCTCAAGATCAAGAGCATCCTAACAGTGTGTGACACTCATTCATTTAATGTATTTGATGTGATTTTCAATGGACTCATTGCTATATGATGTCATTACACTCATTGAATGAGTATCATATACTGCTAAGGTGCTTTTGAGATGTATTAAGAACAATCACAATGGTAAGGGGATAATGGAGGATTGAATAATGTATAGAAATGTATGTTTGTGCTTATGTGGTTGTATTAAGATATGTGTTTTATTGATGTGGCTGAAATATATGACTTGATTTTTGGATAATAAAGGTATGACCCAATATTAATTTTATTGAGAAATGGATAGATGAATGAAATATTATTGGCTTGACTTTTTGGGTAATAAAAAATTACGTTGAGAGACTTATTTTACTAGTGTAACTATATTGAGAGACATATTTTACTAATGTAGATAAATATATGGAATTACTTTTCGTATAATAAATGTGAGATCCAATTTAAAAATTAAAGAAAATATAGTAGGTCACCACTATTGTGCTGCTCTTATCATTCTTTCATTTAATTTATAGGCGTCCACAAAGTTTTTTTTTTTAAAAAAAAAAACAGACTGAGAGCAACTAGGGAGGTCTGTGTCTTGAGGGAGAGCATGGACATTTCGTTTACTTGGAAGAGAATATCTACTCTGACAACTGACACCACCTTATCTTTCACAAGGGTGACTTGGAAATCATGTAGACACTAGAATAACCCATAGGATGTCAAAGAATTCAAATTTCGGGGGACATGTGACTTTCTATAGCAAACAGCCAGACACCATCTGTCTATCTTTTGTTATCGTTGGATGGAGTCAAAGAACAGCAGGAGGAGCTATCCCCACATTTGACAAAATCTCTCATTGCTTGAATTGATTTTTTTCTCATTACATGAAATTCATTCTTTTCTGTCATAGCATAGATTGTAAGCCTTTTAAGATACTTGTATAAGTTCCCCAACAAAATGATCCAATTGAGATTGCTAAAACATCTAGATGCCAAAAACTAGCTTTCTGTGTATCCAAACATAATCATGACAAACCAATCCTCTAGCCTTCTTCTGAATGAAATTGAGAAAGCTTCCTTTTTAGGATCTCATTCTCCTTCCTTAGCTTCATGATCTTCGCCTTCAGTGTTTCAACATGCTGGTTTGAAGTAAAATCCCTTTGTTGTTCAACCTGCCTTGTTTTGCTCAACAGCACTGCAATTCACCAGTAAAATGATGTGCATTATATAGAATAAAAAGACTACATTGTTTCTGCAAAACAATGAATGATTCTATATAGTAGAGAGCTGCAAGTATTTCTCTGTATGTCTACCATGGTGTCTAATTTTTTTAGTGGATTTGCAACATCAGAATAATATTTGGCATTAGTTTTAGATTACGACATTTGCCCAACATGAACCATGGGTTATTTCGCATTTCCCTGACATGCATAATCAAATGATATGTGAAACTATGTTAATATCAGGGAGAACTAAAAAATACACTCACATTCCTTTTCCAAGTCCTGAAGTCTCTTATTCAATGTAGTTTTCTCTTCCTGTTCAGCCAGTAGACAATCCTTCAAATCCTGAATCTCGAAAAGGTCTTCCACAGCATGATTAGAGAACTTATCAGCAACCATAATATAAAAACTTCTATCGAGACAAATTCAAGGATGAGATATAGCAGATGGATCTCACATTTTGATTCCTCACTGAAGGAAACCTGTTCTAATCTATTTGCCAGAACCTGTATGTGGGTTTTATGTGCTATTAAATCTTGGTGGAGCTGATTTATTGTTGCTTCATGCATCGATTTATCCAGAAGGAAGCCTCTGTTACAAAAAATTTGTTTTTTTTCTTCTTCCTGGAAGCAAATTAAATAAATGTATTTTGGCAAATCACTGTAGTCAGAAGGCTCACCTTATCTGAGTTTCATAGTCCACAACCTTAGCTGCACAATCCTTCCCAAGTAATTCCATGGTCTTCAAATATTCCTATTCATGTGTTTTCAGTTTTCAGTTGCCAGGTATCTTCTCAAGAGGCAACCAGTCAAAAAGATGTTTGAGATTCCCCAAGACAAATTCTGGAAAAATATATAAATTTCACCTTCAAATTGCACAAGAATCATATGTAAATCAGTAAATATGTACGAACGCAGGTAGCATGGTTGCATACTTGCACGTTGCTATACATAATAAGATGTATTTGTGTTAACCATGCAATTTTTTTTTTATGTAATCGATGTAAATATTGACAATCTAGATTCCAGAGTCACATTTACCGACAATCAAGAGCCACATTCCAAGTGGTAGATGAGTAAGATAAATACTAACTTACATTTTCTTTACCAATATGTTCCTCACTCACTTTCTTCAGTTCTTCTTTCAAACTTTGACATTCAGTACGGCATTCAAGCTGCATCTCACACAAATGGTTACCATAATGGTACTAACAAGTAACAAAAATCAGATGAATATTACTTGAAGTTTAGGTTAAAATTTTCATCATTAATCCATTCCATCTCTCCTACTCCTTTTTAAATCAATGTCCCAAACTAATTCTGGATTAGAAATGCAAACCTGATCAACCAGGTTCCTTAAAGAATCCGTGTAAAATTTTTTCAGCCGCTCATTCTCTAGAGCATTGAAAAAAAAGTGTTTCAGCTGAATTCATAGACTACAACAGATGCAGGATTGTAGAGAGAGATCAAAAGGAGGAACATAGCCAGCAACAAAGCTCAAAAAATATCTCAGCCATTGCATAATTAACATAAAAAGTTATCTTCATCAACTATACTGCTTTGGTAGTTTTTACTTTTTAGTTACATGTATTCAACTAATAGAGACATAGAAATGCAACAACTGATTACTAACTCCAAGCATCATCTTATAATTAAAATTTTCAGATCATTTCACTGTCTTTCCAAAGGGATTGTACATCATCATATATATATATATATATATATCTATCACGGGTACAGATTAGAGAACCATTTATAAGCATAAAATTCAAAAAAATAAGAGCATTCGGGATGCGAAAAGATTGGCATAATTTTATAAATTAAACCAGAGAAATAGAAATGTAATATAGACTACTTCAACATTATGCAATTCAAGACATTGTTTTCAGGAGGATAAAGGAACTAGAAACCTATGAATGTCTGTTACAAATGATCTCGACTTTCGAGAGCCTATCTCTCCTTAACTGCTGCAGTACTTATTTGGAATTGGAGAAAAAACCCTACACTTGATATACACAAAACTAACTAGTTCAATAAAATATACTTTAAATAAGAAAAAACCAATGGAGAAAGCAAACCAGTTAAGACTATAAAGTCTCACTTTTTTTTGGCAAGTTATAAAATGTCTCACTTCACTTGGTAAAAGCCAAGTACAATAATGTGGTTTATAAGATTGGCCAAATACCAAAACACTTGAGGCACCTTTTAAAGGACAAGGTCTTGTGGGCCTTGGGCTCACAGACAATATCTCGTGTAGATTCACATACTTCTTCTTCTTCTACTCCTCCCTACTTGCTTCTTCACATTCCTCTCAAATTCTTCAAATTATAATTTATAACATGAACCCTCAGTTCTTCTGACACTCTTTCATAAATTCTACGAGAGTTTGATTTAACAGCAAATGAGTCATGACTTCGATACACGTTTATATCAGACGATTGAAAAGAAGTTACAGTTTTAACAAAATACTAAGACAACTAGCCTACTTAAATTCCTAAAAAGCCTCAACTCTTCAAAGACAATGTCAAAAACCAAATTCAGAACAACAATGACCCGCAGATTCATTTTTTGTTTGTATGCTTGTTATATATTCGATTTATATTCAACGCAACGATAACCTTTTTGAGTCTATTATAAATGACATCGAGAGGTGAGATTTCTCGCACACACAAATGCAGAACCACAGTGACTGGCAGATTCATATGTTTGTACGTTTGTTATATATTCGATTGATCGAATACTGAGATTCAACGATGACTAACCTTGTTTGAGGCTATTACAAATGACCTCGAGAGCTTCTCTCTCTTTAATTGCGGCATTACAACTCAACCTCAACAATTGGATCTCGGAGACGCCACTCTTGAAATCCTGCGAAACGCATTGTTCGAAACGAAAGACCGATTGAACCGCAATTTAGTAAACTGACTACGATTTGATCATAACCAAACGAGAATGTTAAAATTAACATGAAACTTGCCTCGTAGATCTGATCGAAATTTGAGAGAAGGGAGTCCAATTCTTGGTCAGTAGCTGCTGCCATTTCCATTTTCTCTCCTTCGAAATTCTCTTATTAATACACGTTCTTATTATTGTCCGGTCCTATCCCATCCCATCGCAACCCATTTGTTAGCCATTGGATTTTGAATAGGGATGGCAAGATTTATGGCTGACTGGGGACAGCATTCGGTCGTCCCATCCCCGCCTCGTCTTTGCCCCGAGTTTCGGAGCAAATTTTTTTACCCCGCCCCGGCCTCTAAATAAATTTTTGGTAGCTTAAATTTGAGTCAATAGATTAATTATTCAAATTAAAGTAAGTTAAATAGTCAATCAATTAGAGTATGATTAATTATTAATTTTGATTCAATCCTATTTTAAAATTAGCATAATCAATTCAGTATGAAAAATAAAAGAATGATTTATGATGAATCAATTTAGTATGAAGAATAAAATAATGATATATTTATTTATGATGATTGACGATTTTATGTGATTCTATTAATACTTAGAGTTTTGGATTTACGACTTTAGGGTTTAAGAATTAAGACTTGAAGTTTAAGGTTTAAGAAATAGATTACTAACAACATATTATATGTTTTTAAATAATATGTTTTTCCATCTTTTAGAGGTCATTAGTCAAAGTACAAAGTCACTGAAGCTTAGTGTTTATACTTTAGAGTTTGAGTTAGTATTTATATTTTAAGATTTAACATATGGTTGAGGACTTGGGATCTATATTTTATACTATTGACTTATGTTTATATATATAAACATATACATACACATAATATATGTTTCGAGGTGGGGTATCGTGGCGGGGTAAAGCGCTAACCCATCCCCGCCCCACCTTCGAGGCAAAAAATTATGCCCCATCCCCGCCCCACCAAAGAATCGGGGCGGGAAAAACCCGCTCGGGCTGGGACAGGTCAAAATTGTCATCCCTAATTTTGAAGCACAAAATAGCCTCTCTCTTTTTTCAAAATTATATTTTCACCTAATTTTTTTATCCCTCCAATGAAAAAGAGTTTTTTACTCCTTCGTCCTTGTTTGAGAGACTACATTTTTATTTTTATTTTTATTTTTATTTGTCACAAATTATAGTTACTTTCTTATTAGAGATAAATATAACCACATATTTATACATATCAACATAACATGTCTCTTAATACAGTCACATCGCCAAAACATATCTCTCAATACAATTTTTTCATTATCAAAAAGTCAAGCCACCAACATTCATTTCCTTCATCTTTTTTTTTACTAAAATTAATATTGAGTCTTGCCTATATTACTCAAAAGTCATGCTACATATCCAACTAAAACAATAAAATATATTTTTCAATTCATTCGTATCAATAAAAAAATATATCTCTCAATAATATTTGTTATCCTCAATACCGGTTGCCATGAGAAAATCAGCGATCAAATGTGTTAGATTTGATTAAAAAAGAAATAAGTGTGGAGCCATCACACTAAATGTATACACTGACTTTGCTATATTAAATGAAAAGAGAACCAATGGTTTTGGCTCGTATTAAAATTTGTGTGTTGAAGATAGAGTTTGCATAGCCAAATTAAATGAAGATGAGATCATGGCTTATCCAAAGTTTGTATTTAGTGCAAGGTTGAAAACGTGCATTAGGCCAGGTTTTTAAATGGCTTATCTCTTCTCTCGCACACGTGGAAGCTGATTTACAATATATACATTCTCATGTAATCTTCAAACACCACCAACGGAACATGTGACAAGCTGTTTATTATCACCGACGAGCCAGCGATTACTCAAGTCACATATATCCACGAGTAAATAAAACTTATTTGACAGTTTATACATTATTAAAATTTACATTCTATCAAACACAAGCAAATAGTTTAATATCACACGCTAATCGTCTTCATTAGTACAGGGAATAGCAGCAATCAACTCCAGTGTCCAGCAATTATCTAATAATCAGGCATCATTTCGCTTGAGAATGACATACAAGTCAGCGTTTCTCTCGTAGCTTGATGACCCAGAAAATATGGCAGAGCCGATGATTTTCTTGGCGTACCGACCAAACAGGTCATCAACAATATCATGTCCGAAGTGCTCACTAATTAAACCATCCCAAGCAGCTCTCAAGTGTAACATTGTATATTGCATGTTAGACGCATCGAAAGTTTTAGGACGGATTATTGTTTCCATTCTCTCAACGCTAAAACAACCATTTTTCTCTATCAACACCTTCAGTTCTTGTGGAGTTGGATGGTAGAAAGGAAAGTTGAAGGAATCCACCAGAGCTTCACTAACTACACCCTGAAGTGAGAACAAAAAGACCAAAAAAAGTATGACATTCAGCGTTTAAATCATAATATTTATTGATGAAAATTTTTACCTCTTTGACCATGTCCATGAGGTTGGCTCCAAATAAATCCAAAACTGCCTCAACCTCGCCCCGCGAAGGAGGAATACCATCCGGAAGGCCTGCAGGTAGCAGAAAGGCCAGGAGCCCTCCATGGATAAGCTCTTGTGCCCTGGCATTTAGAAAAGATGTGATGTCCTTTGCAAACTGAGCTTCATAAGCCTCATAAACTTCTTTTGGAGCACTCGAATAGAAGACCTTCCCCTTATTGTATGCGGGAGAGTCCTTGCCTAGTAACTCTTTGGGGACATTTGAGAGCCATTGAAGAGAATACGAGCAGTGGACGAAATGGAGATAACTTTTGGGGAACAAACGATCTTGAAAAGGACCAGGCACAGCAGCAACAAAATATTGCCTATCCAAAGGAAGATTGTTGAAGAGAGTATTGAAATCATTAGAGTTTTTGTCATTGAAAAACACATGAAACTCAATTTCTTCTTGAGATTGGTATTTGAGTTTAACAGAATCCAAGATGTTTTGCATCGCAATGAATGTGTTAGGCCCAACTGAACATCCCATATCAGCAATCCTGAATATTCTTGAAGAAGAAGATGAAAAGAGTTCCATCACATCAAGGTTTTCAGCGATCTCTTTCTCGATCAAGTCCCTCAGCGGCTCCCATAGTTGTCTCTACCAAAATTTGCGAAGCATGTAAAATATCTATTCACCTTAACAATCCAAGGGAAAAAAGGTACTTACTTGCCCTGACGAATTGCGGGTGTAGCTGTACTGTCCATCTCCTCCCTTCATAGAAGTTCGTACAGTAGTACTCTCCATGTTCTCACTTCTTTATATCAAGAAGGTAGCAACCTGCAATATTTTCATACAAGCAAATTATCAAACAATTGGCAGGCATTTCCAGAACAACCAGATTACACAACTACAAGGTTGAGCAACTTCCAAAGAGATTTAAAATCATTTCATCACCTTCCATTCATTTTTCTCATGAACCTGCAGGTTAATTACTCTGACAACCTTCCACCTCCTCTCTCGTGAACAAGGTTATGTATATAATAACCTTTCCTCACCATCATTAAATGTTAAACCTTGACTTATGCTATGTGGGGTGGCTTATCCAGTTAGAGTAAATACACAATAATGCAATTCCTAACAGGAAAGAGATAATGTATGGGAATTTGCGTTTTATTGATTTGTCTATATTGTGAGACATGTTTTATTAATATGATTGAGTATTTGGCTTGACTTTTTTTATAATAAAGATGGAAAGAATAGCAAAATACACTAGAATGCGTTCATGTTTTAGTATATGACTACATTTTTTATATTAAAAAATGAGAAAATTAACATAATAAAATAGAATATGTTTTTTTGTTAATATAACTGAATTTGTGATTTAATTTTTTATATATTAAAAATAAGATGTATTGATTTTAACAAGGAACAGAGGACTGCAAAAATTGCAGTTGCTTATCCACTCTAGCCTTATCCATGTATCCTCTTCTGTATGGGACCTCTGGGTAAGATATTTTTGCATGCATGGGCGTCTATATCAAATGTCAGATCTCTCTAAAACCTCATAGTTTTCAAGGGTGGATGTGTATGAGTGTGTATATGGTTCAATTATATCATATTTTTAAATAGGTTATTTCAATCTAAGAAGTATCAGAACGTTAAGCATATAGTACAATCTGTACAGGTATATAAACTTGGCTTCTTGTCTTCTTCTTCGTCTCTCTCTCTAAATTCTTCAAACCTGCAACAATACATACAAATCATCAAATAAAGGAGACTTTTTTATATATGATAATCCGCGACCATTATCTTTTGTTAGAGCTTCGAGGAAACCACTCACATGTAATCTCATATCGAAAGAGTGTAGAAAAGTAAAGGATGTTTAGGTGTATGATTAAGAGCATCTCCAATGCAAGCGTGTATATTTGAGAATGTAAAGAGATTTATACATTTTTGAATAGTGCTTTTTCTAGATGTAAATTTTTTATGTTACAATGATAGAGTGTATAATTGGGGATGTATATTACATATTTGTTCATTATCTTCAATATTATTGATTTTTTGAGGTGAAAATGCTAGTTAGGTTTTCCACATTTTCATCCATCCTTATTATAATTGAAAGTTTAAGTTGGAGATGGATTTTACAACCCAAGTATAAAGTTGAATGCCTACAGGCTACAACAGCACTTCCATGATCCTGCCTCCACCGCATGCAGGAGCTTCGTGCAATACTTGGAGCTGATTGTTGATATTCCATGTAATAATGAACATGATTAGCATGTGCTATATATTGAACTCTTTGATTTTGTTATGTACATATGTGGCTTGAGTAATTGTTGGATCGTTGGTGATAAACAGCTTGTCACCTGCCCCGCTGGTGTTGTCTGAAGATTACATTAGAACGTACAGCCTCGTACTTATATATTGTAGATGTAATAATGAACATTATTGGTGATAAACAGCTTGTCAGTTGTCACCCACCCCGCCAGTGTTGTTTGAGGATTACGTGATCAGAACGTACAGCCTAGTACTTATATCGTAGATGTTCTTAAATTTCATTGGATACAAGTTTGTGGTGGATTTTTTCCATGATGTAGTTGTAGTGCCTCAATCCAACTCTAAGGATGTCAAGGATTTGAGGTGCGGAGACGGAAATTTTCTTAATAAAAGCGTGATTAAGGCTCATGGAGCCGAAGCGTGTCATTCTTTGGTGGAAAAAATCCACCATTCAAGTGTAACTATATGAGTGTGATTTTACTGTTTGAAAGTTTAAACTCTTGAAGAGGGTGTTGAAATCATTTGAAACTAGATCATTGAAAGATACCTAAATTCAAGGGCTTCTTGAGAGGGACCGTAAGATCAATACTTTAGTAGTTTTGCATTGCTATAAATATATTTTTTTTTTAAATAAGGGAAAGGGGTGGCGCTTGAACTCAGAATTTGAAATTACATATGATATAGTTTGTCAACTGAGTTACTAGATATTCATTCTACAAATGTGTTAAGCCCAACGAAATATCCCAATTCAACGATCATGATAGTTTTGGAGAAGATAATGAAAGAATATGAATAACGAAAAGCTTTTAATCAATCCATTATCCCTTCGCTTCTCAAGACCTTCATGTGGACTATAGAGGTGTAATTCGAGCTATAAGCTTGGCCCAACACATTTGGGGCCAACTTTGACCCGCTTTTCTAGATTAAGGTGAAAATGTTAAGTATCCCAATAAAAAAAAATCTCGAAAGTGTCTCAATAGAGACATTGTCCATGCATTTGAATTTGCCTCAAAATCTTGTGATGTATGTGTTGTTACATAGGATTATGAATACTTTTAGATGTTTTGTTTTGGAATGACTGGTATCACCAAGATTAAGGACCGTGCTATGCCCAGACCAACCTACAATCGTGTTAATTTTAACATTAATTCTTGTTTTGTTATGATCTATTCAGTCAGTTTTGACATTTCGATGCAACTGCCATAGAATCTTTGATTTTGCTGCAGTGCAGATATGATTTTGAAGGTATAATCAGTGAAAACTTCCAAGTGATATCATCACCTGTTTGATAGATCGTTACGCCAAGTCAGTCATGGACACTGCCATCTTCTCACAAGTCAACAAGCTACAAGGGAATGGCTGAGTTGTTTGTCCAGCTTCTCAAGCGAATTGATGCTTGGCCTTTGAACAATGTCTCTTTAAAGTCATGCATGAATCAAGAAACCCAAAACCAAATGGAATTCGTTGCTTGTTTATCCTTGAAAGCTAGCATGCATGCTTACCTTGCCCCAATATTTCTCCACATGAGTATAAAGGTTTGTCATTTAATAATGATAGCTTGCCCAGCTTGAATAACTCATTCCGCAGCTCATAAACTTGTTTAATTTTCACAGCTTATAAATTAACTTAATTTAAGAGTAAATAAGCTCTATCAAACGTATCTCTGAGTGCGCCTGAGTTCTTTCTTCGGAGGTTTCAGTTCTTGCACTACTGTAGGATGTAGACCTAGGTCTTTCTCTTGCAGATATGGGCCTCCAAGGTTGTCCTGAGTCCTGAGTGTTTGGGCCATCAGTTGGTTTTGGACTCATACGTGCGGGCTGGAGTTGCAACAAGTTACTTAAGCCCAATTCATTTAAGCCGAGTTCATTAGCCCATGTTGGGCCTTTTTCAATTATTTGAAATCTGGATGATTTTATTGAAGTCTTTTTCATCTTAGCTTTATACTAAACCGAACCAACGTCCATGCCTTAACTCAATTCGTGTGTATCTTAACCACAGAGTTCCATAGCTTATACTAATGAATCATGTTTGTCCGAAAACTTGAAGGGCATGAGTTCCATGATATTGATTCACACGAACGTAAAGATCTACATATGAAATTTGTTGTAGAATTCTCTAATGATCATGCATCATCGCTTGAGAATGACAGACAACTCAGCATTTCTCTCATAGCTTGATGACCCAGAAAACATGGCATGCGGAGTCATTTTCTAGGCGTACCTCAGGTGTCAAATCACATCAACGTTTTCAGCGATCTCTTTATCGATCAAATCCTTCAACAGCTTCCATGCTCTCTTCTCTGCCAAAATTTCCATGAATATCTTTTCTTCGAAGATTAAAATAATAACTTGAAGCTTGGTCAAATCATGCATGTAAAATACCTATTCAGCTTAACAAGCAAGGAAAATAATTAATACGTAATTGCCCTGAAGAATTACTGCCGGGTATAACTATACTCTCCATCCCCGTCTATTTATTTTATCCACTTTGTCGACTGTAATTGTGAAAATTACAGTAATTTTTAAAATGCATAATGAATTATATACAGAGTCATCTATGGTGAATGCATAAATTCGACAACAATATATAATACCCATAAAATAAATAAATCAATCAATACATTTATTAGAAAAATTAATAGACACAAAAAATATATTTTTTCAGGTCTATTTTTCAGTCTTTTTTAATTAACATATATATATATATTATAAATTAGGATTATTTGGTGATAAGTTCTTTATATGGACTTCATATTCCATTCAGTCTTTTTGAAATGTTTGCAGCCCAATACATCATCAATTATTTGAAGCTTAGCTCAATAATGACAACTTTAAATTTTAACCTAAATTAATGACAATTTTACCCTTCCCTCATTTAAACCTATGCTTATTTTTATTAGTACATGATTGCTCTTTATTTAGAAAATAATTATTGTAATAAAATAAATATAAATACAATCTCAGAAAGTCGGGTGAAAATCATGTCTTTTATCTATATGTTTTTAAACATAAACTAATATTTTCACTTTTTGATAAATCAAAGTGAAGAGTCAATCAACCAAAAAAAAAATTAAAATGCATAGTGAATTATATACAGAGCCATCTATGGTGAATGCATAAATTCGACAACGATATATAATACCCATAAAATAAATAAATAAATCAATACATTTATTAATGTATAATTCAATTCAAACCAAAATTGGCTCCGCTAAACGAAACGTGTAAGACAGTAATTGAACCTGATTTTTCTGGACAAACAACAGCGTATTCAAGTTGTATATTAGTTGATATTGATATTATTTTATATGATCGTGGAAAATTATTGGAAAAAGAGAGAATAAACCAATCACACAACATGGATAGATAGAAGACTACGTAGTTCGGCAAATTACCTACGTTCGCCGGACAGAAATGATCAGCATATTACAAGGTGGAGAAAATAAATGCTCAAACTCAAACCCCAATTACACCCAAATCCTTTCACAATTCTCTAATAGTTATCTTTACTTGCTCAATTGTTCTTATGCCAATTAATTATCCGTCTTCACTTTTCAAAGCTAGCCCTTGCCAGTTGCCACACTATTCAGTCAGTCGCCTTTACTAAATGCCAATTAAACCTAGACTTATGTGTCCTAATGATGTCCTAATAAAGGTCAAACCATGACTTATGTGTCCTAGTGATGTGCTATTAACTTCAAACCCTTGACTCATGTTGTCTGGTGTGGAGGCAAAGCATGCCTATCCTGTCTGGGTTACATATTTTCGCATGCATGAGTTCACACGTACATCTATAAACCTCGTGGTTTTGCTATTATGCAAATCCAATGAATTTACTGAAATCACAGAGGATAATGGTCGGATTATCATAAAAATCTCCTTTATTAAATGTCAAACTTGTACTTATCTGGAGAAATGGTAAGGTACGCATGCATGCAGTAATTTTTTTTTCAAGCACGTGACTCTAAAGAGACATTGTTCAATGATCAAGCATCATTTCGCTTGAGAAGGACAAACAACTCAGCCACTCTCTTGTAGCTTGTCGACTCTGAGAAGATGGCAGAATCTATGACTTTCTTGGCGTATCGATCAAACAGGTCATCAATGATATCATTTCCAAAGTGTTCACTAATTATGCCTTCCAAAAAAGATCTGTACAGCAGCAAAATCAGAGATTTTGTGGCAGCTGCATCCAAATGTTGTTTATCACCATGGACTACGGTTTCCGTTCTCTCTATGCTGAAACGACCATTTTTAACTATCAACACCTTCAATTCTTGTGGAGATGCGGTGTACAAGGGCAAGTTGAACGTGTCCACCTTTGCTTCACTAACTAATCCCTAGAGTGAGAAGTAAAAGACCAAGAAAAGAGAAAGCACTTCTCAATTGCCTTTCAAAAAAAAAAAAAGATCACTTCTCAATTGCTTAAGGTAATTAATTACTATATATATATATATATCATGCTAGGTGAGGCTGGCATTTTAATTTGAATCGATAACAATGTCATTGAACACTTTCAAATTTTAATGAAAGATATTACCTCTTTGACCATGTCCATGAGGGTGGCTCCAAGCAAATATAAAACTTCGTCAAAACTGCACGGTCCATCCTGAAGGCATGGAAACAG
Organism: Euonymus europaeus; assembly: GCA_963580455.1. Classification (NCBI taxonomy): domain Eukaryota; kingdom Viridiplantae; phylum Streptophyta; class Magnoliopsida; order Celastrales; family Celastraceae; genus Euonymus; species Euonymus europaeus. Next base: position 4,308,735 of record OY756957.1, on the reverse strand, counting down.
AATGGCCATGAGCCCTCCATGGACAACCTCTTGCGCCCTGGCATTCAGAAAAGATGTGATGTCCTTAGCAAATTGAGTTGAGTAGGCCTCAAGAACTTCTTTTGGGGCATTTGTATAATAGACCTTCCCCTTATTGTATGCCGGTGAGTCCTTGTCCAGCAGATCTTTTGGAGCATTTGAGAGCCAATGAATTGCATACGAGGAATGGATGAAATGGAGAGATCTTTCGGGGAATAATCGACCTTGAAAAGCACCAGGGGCAGCAGCAACAAAATATTGCCTATCCAAAGGAAGATTCTTGAAGAGAGTGTTGAAATCATTAGAGATTTGGTCGTTGAAAAACACCTGAAACTCTACTGCTTCTTGAGAGGTGCCATGAGATTGGTATTTCAGTTGTACAGAATCCAAGATGTTTTGCACTGCAAAGAAAGTGTTGGGACCAGCAGAACATCCCAAATCCGCAATCACGAATCTTTTCGGAGAACAAGATGAAAGCAGTTGAATCACATCCAGCTTTTCATCAATCCCTTCATTGATCAAGTCCTTCACCAGCTCCAGTCCTCTTCTCTGTCAAAATTTCCATGAATATCTTTCCTAATCGTTAATATAATAAAAAATAAAACTCTCTTTATGCCTTCAAGATGAAACTAAGTAGTTGAAGCTAGTCATGCATGGTGACATATAGCTAAGAAAGAATACCTGCGACGACGAATTGCGGGCGTAGCTGTACTGTCCATGTCCTCCGTTCATAGAAGCTCGCACAGTAGTTGCCATCTCCGTCTCACTTTCTTATCACACCAATTTGATACAAAATAATCAAGGCTGAAGCTCTAATAGTTTCATACAGGCAAATTATCATACACTTTGAAGACTCATATCAAAAACAATCAGAACTTCACAAAGATGGCTCTAAGTGAAGTACGATTTACAATCTATTACTTTTCAATTACTATCAAGTCAGAGCTGTCACTCCGAGACTACTTCACCATCGAAATGTCCTTTTTCGACTGACTAGAGCGTTGAAGCATCTCCCGAGAAAACACCTCGGGAACGTTTTAGCTCAGCTCACGCAGGGTACCGATAAATCATTTGCTGATCTCACAAGTTGATATGAGAACATCCAGTTTTGGACTTCATGATAATCCTAACTGAAGATTATGCAAAGCATGGATTCGGCAAGAATTCACATCTATACATACATACATATATATATATGGTATAATGAAATCAGGATAAACTAAACAATATGCAAGACTAAATTTAAATTTGGTACTCCACCAAGCTTGTACCTTCAAATAGGAGCTCCCTGCTAACCTTTTCGTTCTTGCTACAGATAGAATCAATTATTGTTTTTGATCAATCACAAAACCACAGCGTCTGTCAAAACAGGGAAAGAACATGTGTATATATATATATATATATATTTGAATCTTCTTTTGTGTATCTATATATAAATATACAAATATAGCTCTTTTATTCAAAAATTCCCTGTTTGACGGCTGTCATAGGTAAGAAAACAGCATTGCGTTGCCTCCATTCCCTTTTCCACGTAGATGTTTGAATTGAATGTGGAATATATGGTGACTTTAGTGTGTTTAGTCCAATGCGCTGTATAGATGAGTTATTTTGCCAAAGTTAAAAGGTAGTCCATCAAATATGTAGGTGGTTGTATCGTGAGAGGTTATAACTTGGAAAGTGTTGACACCAGTGACGGAGACAATTCTAATCACTTTCTTCAACTAATCACTTAATCAGTGAATCCAATTTTGGTATTATGTTTGCATACGGTGCACTGGACTCAAATATTGCACTGTAACAGTGCTATATTTGCACTGTCACAATGCAATATATATAAAATAAATATTTTTTTAAAATTTAATTATTTAATTAATATATAATAAAAATAACTAAAGTATGAGTTCGAATTCACAAGCTCGAGGTCCGGCTAGAAAGTCTGAATTTTTTGGACTTAGAACGGACTTGGGCTCACGTTTTTGCACCATGTCGCCCGAAGCTGATATTCGAGTTTGGGCTTAAGCCGGGCTGATCTGATGATGTCGACCCCTATGACAAGAGGGGCGGACCATGAAAAAAAAGAAAGCGTACTTAATAATAAGCCCAAGCCCAAGCCCAAAAGAAGGCTCAAATCAAAGTCAACAGTCCAATAGGAGAAACTCTCATCTAGCTCAGTTTGTACTTGTTTATTGTTTTTATTGAATATAAAAGTCATTAAGATTATTTACTTGAATGTTGACTATATCCTTAAAATTTGTCATTAAGCGTCTAATTTGTTTTTTCAGAGCACTATCTCAAACTCCATCCCAAAGTCCAACCTAGAGAAACTCAAAATCCCGAGTCTGCTCCTACAAATCAAATAGGTATCAATAAAAGAATAAACCAATCACAAAGAATGGATCGATAGTACTTTACCTTGGGTTTGCTCTTATGCCAATTATTTATCCGTTTTCACTTTTCAAGGCCCTTGCCACACTATTCAGTCGGTCTCCTTCACTAAATGCCAAACCTTGACTTATGTGGCCTAATTAATAAAGGTCAAACCTTCACATGTGTCCAAGCGATGTGATATTAAATTCAAAGCATGCTTATCTAGTCTGGGTTATATATTTTCACATGCATAAGTTCACACGTGTGTATTTTTGTTGGATTTTGTTCAAATGTTGATATCTCTATACCTCGTGGTTCTATAAGTTTGCCTGATTTTTAAACTATTATGCTAATTGCACACCAAACTTTATCTATTGCATCTCTTTTAATGTTAAAAAAAATTCTATTCTAGATTCACCATCCGCGACATTTCACTCATTTTCTTCTCTCCTCTTGCTCTCGTTCTCCAGCCCTTCAAAGTCCCAAAGCAACTCCTCCCTCTATAGTCTTTGCTCTAGGTATCGCTCTAGACTCAACTTCAATGGCATAATCGACAGGTGATGGTCTTACTACTTCTTCTGCTGCTAGATCTACTTATATTGAGTCAACAATTGAATCCCCCGCTACTCAATCAATTGCTCCATTGACAGCACTGAACGCGAAGGCACTCAGCCTTGTAGATCGATCGCCCTTTCGTGTACGGTTTAGCTACGGATTTGCTAACCCCATATGGATATATTAAGAACAGAGTAGCCTAGGTTTTCATCCTTTCCTAAAGCTGAAGAAGCATAGACTTTCTCAGCAACGGTTTGGGCAACGGCGTTCATTCCGCTGCCATTATCGATGATGGTGTCAATAGCACGTCCCAAAACTTCCAGGCGGGTATGAAAAATCATACATCGTCGACGATCGTCTTCTACCTGCTCACCCGGTTGTTCCATGCCTAGCAACAAACGTTGAATCATACAACTAGGCAGATCTGACGGTTGTAGGTGGGCTTCAACGCTTTCTTCTCCACAGTCGACAACTGGTGTATCGTCGTCCTCTTGCGTATTGTTCTCTTCTTCCTCACAGACTAAACCCAATCGAGAACCTTTGTTAGGGCAAACCATTGAATAATGTCCTCTGCCTCCACATGAATAACATTGTCCGTTGGGGTTGGACTTCCTAGGTTCTCTGCCACCGGCCCCCGTGAGGACGGTTAAAGGCCCAGAACTGGCTTGGACCTGACTCAAAGGCCCAGTTGAGGTATTCTGACCTGTTGAATTTTTGTTCACCTTTTCAGGAGGATTCCAAGTGCGTCGTGCGATAGAGTTCTTCAGCTGTCCTTCGAACCTCAGCGCCATTTGGTATGCTTCGTCCACACCACTCAGCTGCAAACTAATCATTTCGCGCTTGATGTCTTCTCGGAGACCAGCGCGGTACCTAGACAACGCTTGTCGCTCCCCTTCCACAATTTGAGTCCGAACACACAGATCCCGAAACTTCTCAGTATAGCTCTGAACTGAAGTAGTTCCCTGTTTTAAAGCCCACATTTCATCGAATAACGACTCTTCATAATTCAGTGGTAGATAATTATCCCTCAATTTCTCTTTCATGGCCTCCCACTCTGTTATTGGCGCCCGACCTCGTCGCCGCCTCTGTTCCTCAACGGCCAGCCACCACGCACGGGCACTGCCCTTTAGTTTGACAATTGTAAGGTCCACTTTGCAGTCTTCAGGTATTCTATACCAGCGAAAATAGTCTTCTAGAGATACTACCCAATCCTGAAATATCACGGGATCTAGCCCACCCCAGAACTCTTTCACATCCACCTTGATTCGCTTCATAAGCTCGTCTCTGGGATCTTTGGGATGGTCAAGAGTCAAATTCCTCTGCTGTCTGTTTCCTCGGTGATGACGCGGAGTAGCAGGTGTTCTTTCTTCCCCTCGTCTTCCCTTGTCGAAGATCCTTCCTCAAACACTTGTTGAAATACTTGATCGAGTTTTTGTGTCATGGCTTGAATCTGCTGTTGGGTTGTCTCTCGGGATTCCCTCAACTCTTGAACTAGGGTCTGAAGTAAATCATCACGTTGAGCCTGTGTCATGGTTGGGGGAGTATAGATAAGCTCGCTGCGTTTGTTTCCGACTAGGATGTGGTCGCTGCTAGCGGTCGATGGGTTCATCAACCTCCCTCTGATACCAATTTGATGCAGCAACCGTACCAAGAAATTCAGAGGCTGTGGTATAACTGATTATATTAATACTGGGAATTACAAACAGAGTTGCAGTAGCAAGATTTGTTAAACTGAACAGAAGTTCGCACACAAAGAACAAGTGGTGATCCACTCTTTTCCCTAAGGGGAAGCTTTTCAGCTCTCATACAAAACTCCACTAAACTGGATCCTAGAATTCAAAATAAAGCAGAGCCACAACGGCTATATCTTAACGGTCATAATAATAACTGGATCTATGTCTTGAGAATCTCCCTCAAACTCTTCACACGTGGTCTACTCTTTAATGACTTGGTTACTCGTTTACCCTCCTGGGAATCTTGACGTGGCACTGGTATGATGTTCTCTTCCACCTCAGCATCTTCGATATGGTCAACAACTCCTGCGTCAACTCCCGCCGGCGGAGAAAGGCTCGACTCCGTAGAGCAGGATGAAAGGTAGTGTCGTAAGAGTGCTGGGAATTGAGCTTGGACAGTATGTGCGGGAAGCCAGGTACTGTCAGTGATAGGCCGATCGTGCCACTGGACAAGATAACGACGATACGCGTGGTGCCGAGTATTGACGGTGTCATGAGCAAGAATAGTATGAGCTTGGTCAACAGGGGAAGGAGTTGGCGTCAAGGGAGGTAACGGTAAGATCTCAGGGGTGACGTCCGATCCATAGTAAAGAGTAAGATCTTCAATGTTGAAGACATGACTGAAATGGCACTCAGCAGGTAAGTCAAGTAAATACGCATTGGCGCCAAGACGCTTCAAAATGCGAAAAGGACCAGCACGTCGTGGATGAAGCTTAGATATTGTGCCAGGGGGATACCGTTCAGGACGCAAACGAATGAGAACTTGAGTACCTACATCAAAAGAAAGGGATCGTCGATGAGAATTAACTCGAGCAGCATAGTTAGAATTACTTACAGAGAGGCGGCGCTTGAGTTCAGCGAGGGTGGAAATGATGTGATCAGCCATGCTATCGGCCTCGGCGCTAGGCTTCAAATAACCCGGAAGGGGTTGAAGATCGATGGGAGTACGTGGATGTTGACCGGAGTTGGCTTGAAATGGAGTGCAACCGGTGGAACGATTAACAGAGTTGTTGAACGCGAATTCAGCCAAAGGAAGAATAAAATCCCAAGAAGAACCGTGATCAGTGACGAGACAACGAAGCAGGTTACCAATGGAACGGTTGGTGACCTCAGACTGGCCATCGGTTTGAGGATGGAAAGCACTGGTAAACTGCAGTTTAGTGCCCAGTTTGATCCACAGGGTTTTCCAGAAATAACTCATGAACTTAACATCTCGGTCTGAAGTAATGGTCATGGGTAATCCATGGAGCCTGACAATTTCTCGAAGAAATAAACTGGCCACTTGAGAGGCGTCAAATGTGCGGTTGCATGGCATAAAATGGCTCATCTTAGTAAGTCGATCAACTACCACCATAATGGAGTCAATTTGACGTGGAGTCCGAGGGAGACCGACAATGAAATCCATGGTGATATCCGCCCATGGTCGTGAAGGAATTGGTAAAGGAGTATATAACCCCGCGTTGTGACGAGTGCCCTTTTGCGTTTGGCAAGTGCGACAGCGCTGAACAATGGTAGTGACATCGCGAGATATTTGCGGCCAATAAAAGCGATCGCGAGCAAGGGCCAAGGTCTTGTCGCGGCCCAGATGTCCGGCCAGACCGCCAGCGTGAAGTTCCAGTAACACAAATTCACGAATAGAGGTGCGAGGAAGACAAAGTCTGTTTTTGCGGAATAAATATCCTTCCTGCAAACAAAAATCAGAAACATTAGTAGGTTCAGGAGGGTGTTTGGACATCTCTTGCCAAATGAGACCAAAATCTGGATCATCCGGGTATGAATCTTTGATGTGTTCGAAACCCGTTGTGGTAGAGGAAAAGTTCAACAAAAGATGAGTCCGTCGGCTTAAGGCATCAGCGACTTTATTAGCAATTCCAGCCTTGTGTTTGATAGAGAAGGAAAATTGTTGCAACACATCAAACCACCGAACATGTCTTGTCGTGATCTTCTTCTGTGAATTGAGGTGGCGAAGGGAATCATGGTCAGAAAAAGGACAAACTCGCGATGAAGGAGATATGGTTTCCAATGCTTCAGAGTCTGAACCAAGGCGTAGAACTCCAGGTCATAAGAAGAATAATGTCGGCGAGCGTCATTCAATTTTTGGCTAAAGTACGCCAGAGGGTGGCCTTCTTGGCTGAGGACGCCGCCAATGCCCACACTGGAAGCGTCACACGCAACTTCAAAAACTTTTGAAAAATCCGGCAAGCGTAGTATAGGGGCCTAGGTCAGCTTCTGTTTAACTAGTTGAAACGCTTTGTCAGCCGCAGTTGTCCAAATAAAAGAACGACGCTTGAGGCAATCCGTAACAGGGGCTAGCACATAACTAAAGTTACGGATGAAACGTCTGTAGAAGGTGGCAAGCCCATGGAAACTCCGAGCTTCAGTAAGAGAAGTAGGCGCGGGCCAGCTTAGGATTGCTTGAACCTTGGCCGGGTCCACCTCCAGTCCAGCATCTGAAATCACAAATCCAAGGAAAGAAATCTTAGATTGGAAGAAAGCACACTTTTTCCCATGAACATAAAACTTCTCCTGTCTAAGTGTGTGAAATATCTGGCTCAAGTGTGATAAGTGTTCATCGACAGATTGGCTAAATATAAGTAAATCATCAAAATATACGACTAAGAATTTGCCAAGAAACTCCCTGAATGTATGGGTCATCACACGCATAAAGGTGCTAGGTGCGTTGGTGAGGCCGAAGGGCATTACAAGCCACTCATAAAGACCGTCACGTGTGCGGAAAGCTGTTTTCCATTCGTCGCCCTCTTGTATGCGCACTTGATGGTAACCGCTACGGAGATCAATTTTGGAAAAGATGGTGGCTCCTGATAACTGGTCTAGGAGATCGTCGAGGTGTGGAATTGGAAACCGGTATTTGACAGTGATCTTGTTGATGGCTCGACAGTCTATACACATGCGCCAGGTGTTGTCTTTTTTGGGTGTGAGAAGAGCAGGCATAGCACAGGGAGACAAGCTCTCTCGAATAAAGGCTTTTGCTAGCAGCTGAGTCACCTGGCGCTGCAATTCTTCCTGTTCAGTAGGGGATAATCTATAGTGGGGCAAGTTTGGAAGAGAAGCCCCTGGGACCAAATCAATAATGTGTTGGATGGTTCGGGCAAGCGGAAGGCCATCAGGTAGTTCCTCTGGCATAATATCTGCAAAGCTGCTCAGTAAGTGCTTCCAAGTAGGAGGAGCCAAAATGTCATGCCCATGGACTGATTGTGGGTCAGGCATCTTACTAAGTAGAAGGTAGATAATTTCAGATTCACCAGTGGGGTCTTCAAAGGGCTGCAGGGTCAGAACAGTCTTGGCTGATGAGTTTGTGTTGTCCTTTGAAGCGGCTGATGATGGTAGGGAATCCAAAACAATCTTGCGTCCTCCCATTTTGAAGGCGTAAGAATTGGTAAAACTGTCATACGTAGCTCGTCGATCAAACAACCAAGGTCGACCCAAGAGCAACTGACATACCGTCATTGGGACTACGTCGCACCATATCTCGTCCCGGAAATAAGGACCCAACGAAAGTTTGATTTTGCACCTTTGTTGCACTGGTATAGAAGTGGAATTAACCCACCCTATTCGGTATGGCCTAGGATGGGGCTCCAGAAGAAATCCCAGCTTCTCAGCAACGGTTTGGGCAACGGCGTTCATTCCGCTGCCATTATCGATGATGGTGTCAATAGCACGTCCCAAAACTTCCAGGCGGGTATGAAAAATCATACATCGTCGACGATCGTCTTCTACCTGCTCACCCGGTTGTTCCATGCCTAGCAACAACGTTGAATCATACAACTAGGCAGATCTGACGGTTGTAGGTGGGCTTCAACGCTTTCTTCTCCACAGTCGACAACTGGTGTATCGTCGTCCTCTTGCGTATTGTTCTCTTCTTCCTCACAGACTAAACCCAATCGAGAACCTTTGTTAGGGCAAACCATTGAATAATGTCCTCTGCCTCGACATGAATAACATTGTCCGTTGGGGTTGGACTTCCTAGGTTCTCTGCCACCGGCCCCCGTGAGGACGGTTAAAGGCCCAGAACTGGCTTGGACCTGACTCAAAGGCCCAGTTGAGGTATTCTGACCTGTTGAATTTTTGTTCACCTTTTCAGGAGGATTCCAAGTGCGTCGTGCGATAGAGTTCTTCAGCTGTCCTTCGAACCTCAGCGCCATTTGGTATGCTTCGTCCACACCACTCAGCTGCAAACTAATCATTTCGCGCTTGATGTCTTCTCGGAGACCAGCGCGGTACCTAGACAACGCTTGTCGCTCCCCTTCCACAATTTGAGTCCGAACACACAGATCCCGAAACTTCTCAGTATAGCTCTGAACTGAAGTAGTTCCCTGTTTTAAAGCCCACATTTCATCGAATAACGACTCTTCATAATTCAGTGGTAGATAATTATCCCTCAATTTCTCTTTCATGGCCTCCCACTCTGTTATTGGCGCCCGACCTCGTCGCCGCCTCTGTTCCTCAACGGCCAGCCACCACGCACGGGCACTGCCCTTTAGTTTGACAATTGTAAGGTCCACTTTGCAGTCTTCAGGTATTCTATACCAGCGAAAATAGTCTTCTAGAGATACTACCCAATCCTGAAATATCAGGGGATCTAGCCCACCCCAGAACTCTTTCACATCCACCTTGATTCGCTTCATAAGCTCGTCTCTGGGATCTTTGGGATGGTCAAGAGTCAAATTCCTCTGCTGTCTGTTTCCTCGGTGATGACGCGGAGTAGCAGGTGTTCTTTCTTCCCCCTCGTCTTCCCTTGTCGAAGATCCTTCCTCAAACACTTGTTGAAATACTTGATCGAGTTTTTGTGTCATGGCTCGAATCTGCTGTTGGGTTGTCTCTCGGGATTCCCTCAACTCTTGAACTAGGGTCTGAAGTAAATCATCACGTTGAGCCTGTGTCATGGTTGGGGGAGTATAGATAAGCTCGCTGCGTTTGTTTCCGACTAGGATGTGGTCGCTGCTAGCGGTCGATGGGTTCATCAACCTCCCTCTGATACCAATTTGATGCAGCAACCGTACCAAGAAATTCAGAGGCTGTGGTATAACTGATTATATTAATACTGGGAATTACAAACAGAGTTGCAGCAGCAAGATTTGTTAAACTGAACAGAAGTTCGCACACAAAGAACAAGTGGTGATCCACTCTTTTCCCTAAGGGGAAGCTTTTCAGCTCTCATCCAAAACTCCACTAAACTGGATCCTAGACTTCAAAATAAAGCAGAGCCACAACGGCTATATCTTAACGGTCATAATAATAACTGGATCTATGTCTTGAGAATCTCCCTCAAACTCTTCACACGTGGTCTACTCTTTAATGACTTGGTTACTCGTTTACCCTCCTGGGAATCTTGACGTGGCACTGGTATGATGTTCTCTTCCACCTCAGCATCTTCGATATGGTCAACAACTCCTGCGTCAGACCGTCTTTTTCACGTATAGCTTGATTTCTAGGGTTTCTATATTCATCGGGTGTGTTTAATTTTTTTTATTTTTTTGGGAAAAAATTGAAAATGTGATGACATTTGAAAAATTCTATTTTTAGGTCGGGATACAAATACATGGATAATGTTGAAAAATACTCGCGTGCAACTAGCCTCCGTTGCGCATATCCAATGAATTTACTGAAATTACACAGAGGATAATGGTTGTGGATTATCATAAAAAAAACTTCTTGATTAAATGTCAAACCTTTACTTATGTAGAGAAATGATAAGGTATGCATGGTTTTGGTTTTTTATTTTATTTTATGAAAGAGGATTGTATATCATAAATTTATTAAAATCATCACTTGTGATGAAGGAATATTGTGGTTACAAAAGTAAAATCAAAAGCAAAAGAACCTAAAACTCAAGCTAGAACAGAGCCAAAAGCACCACAAAAATGCTTAAGAAGATAGCAGATCTGCAAAACCCTTCTTAACAACAAAGAATCGGGAAAAAAAAAGCAGCAACAATAACCAAAAAACCATAACGACCAGCAACCAAAATATGAACCAGCCAAACAAGAACTCCCTGGGAGAAGCAAATAGCCGCAAAAGCCCAACCAGCAGGAACCTCAAAGCCACGGCTAAAGAGCTTCTGCAAAAGAACAATCCAACAAACCAAAGTTGGCATGATATGAGAACTAGAAAAAACTGAGATTTAAGAGAGACAAGAACAGAACATAGACCCGCTCCAGCAGCCAACCAACTCCACCAAGCCAGCACACGTCAAATCTAGCCCACGAGCAAAAGGGAGGCAGAGCGACATCACAAACAAAAAATCAAAAGCAACCCATCCAACTCCACAAACCAACAAACAACCGAGATAATAAAGATAGTTAGCCACTTCATTTGCCTCATGCCAAATGTGATTAAAATGAACAGGGGCAAAGAAACTCACAAATAGTGAAAATCGCATTTTAATCTTGATCCATAGCCCACGGGATTTTATCCCTTTGAAGAAACTAAGTCACCGAATTTAGAGAATCAATCTCCATGATAAGAGCACCCCCAAGCGAAAGACTTGAATCATGAGAAATTTGAAAAACTTTTGTAACTGCCTTAATTTCAGCAGTGTTGGAATCGATACTGGAGCAAGGTCCTGAAAATACGCATAGAAAATTCCCGCTGCTATCTCTCAAAACTACACCCCATTTAGCCACAAATAAACTCAGGTCACCATGCATGTCGACAATCCCTTTTACATATACTAGACTAGTAAGAAAACATTCCACCTTTAATGGATTCACTTATTCAAACCTCAAACCATCATTCAACATCAACGAAATGAAACTATCAGTGTTAAGAACACACCCCAGAAACAACACACCAACACAAAATAAAAAGAGAAAACGACAGTGGCCGCCTGGTTTTCGAGGAACCAGCACCTCCTTTTCTTTTTACTGAAAACTTAACGTGAACGTTCAGTACATGTGTTACCACTACAAATACTAGAGCAAAACAGAATAAAGCAACACCCTATAGAGTCACAACAAGTGTACCAATAGCCCTTACACATGTGGCCCCGAAATCCCCTTCTTATCCTTCCTCTTGTACATCTTGCCAAAAGGCCTATCAATCAGCCACATTGATAATCATACACAAGCACACATAAAACTATACCAGGAAATGTGAGAACAAGATATTGTCAATAATATATATGATCAAGGACAAACACGCTTGGAGCTCGTCATCCCTGAGAGGATGGAGAAGTCTATAGGTTAATTTCTTGGCACTGCAGGACTTTGATTCATGATTCTAAAGAGACATTATTGTTCAATGGTCAAACATCATTTCGCTTTAGAAGGACAAACAAGTCAGCGTAGCTTGTTGGCTCTGAGAAGATGGCAGAGTCTATGACTTTCTTGGCGTACAGATCAAACAGGTAATCAATAATCTCACTTCCAAAGTGTTCACTAATTATACCTTCCCAACCTGATCTAAACTGCAGTGAAATCATAGATTTTATGGCAGCTTCATCCAAATGATGTAAATGGACTTTGGTGTTCATTCTCTCTATGCTGAAACGACCATTTTTGTCTATCAACGCCTTCAATTCTTGTTGAGTTGCAATGTACATGGGCAAGTTGAAGGTGTCCACCTTTGCTTCACAAACTAATCCCTACAGTGAGACATAAAAGACCAAATAAAAGAAAGATCACTTCTCAATTGCTTAAGGTAATTACTATATATATTAAACTATATATACAATGCTATGTGAGGCAGGCATTTTGAATCGATAACAATTCCATTCATGAACACTTCAAATTTTGATGAAAGATATTACCTCTTTGACCATGTCCATGAGGCTGGCTCCAAGCAAATAAAAAGCTTCTTCAAAACTGCATGGTCCATCCTGAAGGCATGGAAGCAGAATGGCCATGAGCCCTCCATGGACAACCTCTTGCGCCCTGGAGTTCAGAAAAGATGTGATGTCCTTAGCAAATTGAGTTGAGTAAGCCTCAAAAACTTCTTTTGAGGAATTTGCATGATAGACCTTCCCCTTATTGTATGCCGGTGAGTCCTTGTCCAGCAGATCTTTTGGTATATTTGAGAGCCAATGAATTGCATACGAGGAGTGGACGAAATGGAGAGATCTTTCGGGGAACAATCGACCTTGAAAAGCACCAGGGGCAGCAGCAACAAAATATTGCCTATCCAAAGGAAGATTCTTGAAGAGAGTGTTGAAATCATTAGAGATTTGGTCATTGAAAAACACCTGAAACTCTACTGCTTCTTGAGAGGTGCCATGAGATTGGTATTTCAGTTGTACAGAATCCAAGATGTTTTGCACTGCAAAGAAAGTGTTGGGACCAACAGAACATCCCAAATCCGCAATCACGAATCTTTTCGGAGAACAAGATGAAAGAAGTTGAATCACATCCAGCTTTTCATCAATCCCTTCATTGATGAAGTCCTTCACCAGCTCCAGTCCTCTTCTCTGTCAAAATTTCCATGAATATCTTTCTTAATCGTTATTATCATCATTATATGTCATCATCAAAATTAAAACTCTCTTTATGCCTTCAAGATGAAACTAAGTAGTTGAAGCTAGTCATGCATGGTGACATATAGCTAAGAAAGAGTACCTGCCCTGACGAATTGCGGGCATAGCTGTACTGTCCATCTCCTCCGTTCATAGAAGCTCGCACAGTAGTTGCCATCTCCATCTCACTCTCTTATCACACAAATTTGAGACAAAATAATCAAGGCTGAAGCTCTAACAGTTTCATATAGGCAAATTATCAAACACTTTGAAGGCTCATATCAAGAACAATCAGAACTTCACGAAAATGGCTCTGTTAAGTGCGATTTACAATCTATTACTTTTGAATTACTATTAAGTGAGAGCTCCCACACGGAGACTACCTCACTATCGAGATATCGTTTTTCGACTATCTAAAGCGTCAGAGCTTCTCCTGGAAAAACACATTGGTGAACGTTTTTATCTCATCAGCTGATATGTCATCGAGAACATCCAGTTTTGGATGTCATCATATATAATCCTAACTGCAGATTATGCAAAGCATGGATTCGGCAAGAATTCACATCAATATACATACATACATGTGTGTGTGTGTGTGGTATAATGAAATCAGGATAAACTAAACAATATACAAGACTAAATCTAAATTTGGTACTCCACCAAGCTTGTACCTTCAAATAGGAGCTCCCTGCTAACCTTTTCGTTCTTGCTACAGATAGAATCAATTATTGCTTTTGATCAATCACAAAACCACAGCGTCTGTCAAAACAGGGAAAGAACACGTGTGTATATATATATATATATATTTGAATCTTCTTTTATGTATCTATATATAAATATACAAATATAGCTCTTTTATTCAAATCCCCTGTTTGACGGCTGTCATCGGTAAGAAAACAGCATTGCGTTGCCTCCATTCCCTTTTCCACATAGATGTTTGAATTGAATGTGGAATATACGGTGACTTTAGTGTGGTTAGTCCAATGTTATCAAATATGCAGGTGGTTGTATCGTGCGAGGTTATAACTCGAAAGGTGTTGACACCAGTGACGGAGGTAATTCTAATCACCTTCTTCAACATATCACTTAATCAGTGAATCCAATTTTGTTATTGTGTTTTCATAATATATGGTCTAAAATTAATATATACATGTATATGTTCTTGTATGCTTACATTAATGAATTGTGCAATTCATCTTCTGTTCAGTAATTAAATTGTACCAATTAATTTGCAATTCACATTGATCTGTTCGCATCATTACTGAATTACTCAATTATATTCCAACAATCTCAAGATAGAATTATTTGGTATGATCGGAGCAGTTCATTATGTTTGTTAACTTCATTAAATTGTTAAAACAGTTTGTTAACTTCGTTAAATTGTTAAAACACATCTGTAACCTTGAAACAGTTTTACCAATCTGTCCGTGCATGCATGATATATATATATATATATGCCATTTATATTTACCACGTTTTAATCCTTGAGTTGATAGAATAGTTAGATAATTTTATCTATATTAATTGGATTAAACTGACATGTTGAAAACAGAAATTCTCATTTATTAAATGTCAAACCTTTATTTATGTAGAGAAATGGTAATGTTTTGGGTTATTTATTTATTTATTTTATGAAAGAGGACGGTGTCTTATAAACTCATTAAAATCATCGCTTATGGTGAAGGAATATCCTGATTACATAAGTAAAATCAAAGTAAAAGAACCTAAAACTCAAGCTAGAACAGAGCCAAAAGCAGTACAAAAATGCACAAGAAGATAGCAGATCTGCAAAGACCCTTCTTAACAACAAAGAAGTGAAAAAAAAGCTGCAACAATAACCAAAAAACCATAACGACCAGCAACCAAAATATGAACCAGCCAAACAAAACTCGAAGCAAATAGCCGCAAAAGCTCAACCAGCAGGAACCTCAAAGCCACGGCCAAAGAGCTTCTGCAAAAGAACAATCCAACAAAACCAAAGCTGACCAGAACAGAACTAGAAAAAACTGAGATTCAATATACGGGAGACAAGAACACAACACAGACCCACTCCAGCAGCCAACCAACTCCACCAAGCCAGCACACTTCAAATCTAGCCCACGAGCAAAAGGGAGGCAGAGCGACATCACAAACAAAAAATCAGAAGCAACCCATCCCACTCCACACACCAACAAACAGAGATAATAAAAAGGAAAGCCAGGCTGCAACTCATCAAACCAAGCCCAACATACCACAGATTCAAAACCTCCAACAAGACAAAACAAATAAACAACCCAAAGAATAAAACTGCTAGAAGGCAGCAGCTATAATTATTAAAACTACTAAATAAGTCAAGCAACTGAGACATGAGGCATATCTGCACCTTTTTTGGCAAGATAGTCAGCCACTTCATTTGCCTCACGGCAAATGAGATTAAAATGAACAGGGACAAGAAACTCACAAATAGTGAAAATCACATTTTAATCTTGATCCATAGCCCAAGGGATTTTATCCCTTTGAAGAAACCAGGTCACCGAATTTAGAGAATCAGTCTCTATGTTCACAATCCCTTTTACATATACTAGAGTACTAGAGTAGTAAGAAAACATTCCACCTTTAATGGATTCACTTATTCAAACCTCAAACCATCATTCAACATCAACGAAATGAAACTATCAGCAACCTTGATAATGATACACAAGCACAAATAAAACTATAACAGGAAATGTGAGAAGAAGATATTGTCAATAATATATATGATCAAGGACAAACATGCTTGGAGCTTGTCGTCCCCGAGAGGATGGAGAAGTCTACAGCTTAATTTCTTGGCACTGCAGGACTTTGATTCATGACTCTAAAGAGACATTGTTCAATGGTCAAGCATCATTTCGCTTTAGAAGGACAAACAAGTCAGCCACCTTGTAGCTTGTTGACTCTGAGAAGATGGCAGAGTCTATGACTTTCTTGGCATACCGATCAAACAGTTCATCAATGATCTCACTTCCAAAGTGTTCAGTAATTATACCTTCCCAACCTGATCTAAACTGCAGCGAAATCATAGATTTTATGGCAGCTGCATCCAAATGTTGTAGCTCACCACGGACTTTGGTGTTCATACTCTCTATGCTGAAATGACCATTTTTGTCTATCAACGCCTTCAACTCTTGTGGAGTTGCAATGTACATGGGCAAGTTGAAGGTGTCCACCTTTGCTTCACAAACTAATCCCTACAGTGAGACATAAAAGACCAAGAAAAAAGAAAGATCACTTCTCGATTGCTTTAGGTAATTACTATATATACACAATGCTACATGAGGCAGGCATTTTGAATCGATAACAATGCCATTCATGAACACTTCAAATTTTGATGAAAGATATTACCTCTTTGACCATGTCCATGAGGGTGGCTCCAAGCAAATAAAAAGCTTCGTCAAAACTGCATGGTCCATCCTGATGGCATGCAAGCAGAATGGCCATGAGTCCTCCATGGACAACCTCTTGTGCCCTGGAGTTCAGAAAATATTTGACGTCCTTAGCAAATTGAGTTGAGTAGGCCTCAAAAACTTCTTTTGAGGAATTTGCATGATAGACCTTCCCCTTATTGTATGCCGGTGAGTCCTTGTCCAGCAGATCTTTTGGAGCATTTGAGAGCCATTGAATTGCATACGAGGAGTGAACGAAATGGAGAGATCTTTCGGGGAACAATCGACCTTGAAAAGCACCAGGGGCAGCAGCAACAAAATATTTCCTATCCAAAGGAAGATTCTTGAAGAGAGTGTTGAAATCATTAGAGATTAGGTCATTGAAAAACACCTGAAACTCTACTGCTTCTTGAGAGGTGCCATGAGAGTGGTATTTCAGTTGTACAGAATCCAAGATGTTTTGCACTGCAAAGAAAGTGTTGGGACCAACAGAACATCCCAAATCCGCAATCACGAATCTTTTCGGAGAACAAGATGAAAGCAGTTGAATCACATCCAGCTTTTCATCAATCCCTTCATTGATCAACTCCTTTACCATCTCCAGTCCTCTCTTCTGTCAATATTTCCATGAATATATTTTTTAATCGTTATTATCATCACCCAAGCACATTATATGTCATCATCACAAATAAAACTCTCTTTATGCCTTCAAAGATGAAATTAAGTGGTTGAATCTACTCATGCATGGTAACATATAGCTAAGAAAGAGTACCTGCCCTGACGAATTGCGGGCATAGCTGTACTGTCCATCTCCTCCGTTCATAGAAGCTCGCACAGTAGTTGCCATCTCCATCTCACTCTCTTATGACACCAATTTGAGACAAAATAACAAGGTTGAAGCTCTAGTAGTTTCATACAGGCAAATTATCAAACACTTTGAAGACGCATAGCAAGAACAATCAGAACTTCACCAAGATGGCTCTAAGTCAAGGACGATTTACAATCTATTACTTCTCAATTACTATTAAGTGAGAGCTCCCACGCGGAGACTACCTCACTATCGAGATGTCGTTTTTCGACTAACTAAAGCGTCAGAGCGTCTCCTGATAAAAGACGTTGGTGAACGTTTTTATCTCATCAGCTGATAGGTCATCGAGAACATCCAGTTTTGGATTCCATCATATATAATCCTAACTGAAGATTATGCAAAGCATGGATTCGGCAAGAATTCACATCTATATATATATATATGGTAGAATGAAATCAGGATAAACTAAACAATATGCAAGACTAAATTTAAATTTGGTACTCCACCAAGCTTGTACCTTCAAATAGGAGCTCCCTGCTAACCACTTCCTTCTAGCGAGAAATGGAATCAATTATTGTTTTTGATCAATCACAAAACCACAGACTTGATTGCCATTTACGATTACAATATATATAATCAGTGTATGTATGCAATTTGTTTATATTTAATTGCATTAAATCAGAATAATATATTGCAAAAGTTTATATTTGCCAAGTTTATATAAACCAGTGACTGGTCTTTTTTTCTGGTCAAACAACAACATGTTAAAGGTGTTAATATTTTTAATAATTGATATGATCGGTGGGAAATTATTGGAGAACTCCAAGCCTTTCACTAACCAATAACAAGTGAAAGGCACATATTAATGTAGACATTACTTATTACAGGAATTCGTATTTTTATTGATATGATTATATTATAAAATATGTAGCTTAATTTTTGGGCAAAAGTGGTGAGACTACAATTCGTTTTAGTGAAAAAAATATGGAGAAAAGAAATATTGATAGCTTGATTAATAAGACTGTAATTAAGGATATATTTTGCTCATATAAATAAGTATGTGTAAACATATTTTATTACAAAAAGTGAAATTCAAAAACAGATTTCTTGAGCCATGTTATCTGTTGTGCAGTCTCTACCATCCTATTCGATGGCCACTTTCCGTATTCCTTTATCTGTTTGTCGAGATCTTGATGCTATTGCTCGTCGGTTTTGGTGGACTGGGGGCTGTTCGAAGTCCAGGTTCTTAGCTCTCACTCATTGGGGTAATCTTTGTAAGCCAAGAAGTCATGGGGGTCTGGGATTTAGGAAAGTTGAGGATTTTAATTCTGCTTTATTAATGAAACTGGGTTGGTCCCTTGCTTCAAATAGTAAGTCCATTGTTTCTCAACTTTTACGAAGTGTTTACTTCCCTAGGAAGCATTTCTTTCAAGCTTCTCCCTGTCGCAATTATTCTTTTATTTGGAAAGGTGTTTTTCCAACTAAAAATCTTCTTATTCGGAATTCTTGTTTTCTGGTTGGAGGTGGGGAGCTATTGATATTTGGCAAATTCCGTGGGTTAGTTCCCTTAATGCTAAGATTCCTTCACCTTTGCATGAGGAGTGTCGTGCCCAAGTTTCATATGTGAACTAGCTTTTTGTTCAGAATTCTAGATCTTGGAATGTGCCTCTTATTCGTCAACTTTTTGATGGGCCAACATGTGATGCTATCTGCTGGCTTCTGCCCCTTCCAGCTCCTCATTTGGATTCAATTGTTTGGACCCCAAGCAAGAAAGGTATTTTCTCTACTAAGAGTGCTTTTAATGTTGTTACTCATATACCTCAGTTGGATACTAGTTTCTGTAAGTCCATTTGGAGTTGTTCTCTTCCTGAGAGGCTTAAGCATTTGCTATGGCGACTTGCTGGGGATTTACTTCCTTCATCATCTCGTCTCGCTTCGATTTTAAATGTTCCTCCCTCTCTTTGCCTCCTTTGCCAATCTGATGAGGATTCGGTGTTGCATTTATTTTCTAGATGTCCTTATTCTTAAGCAGTGTTATTTGGCTCTCGATGGAATATTCGAATTGAGGAATTTCAGGCTACCTCCTCTATGCTTCTGGTTGAAAGAGGATTATGTTGGTGCCTTAATCATGATTCAACTTCTGATATGCCTTTTGAGTCTTTTGAGCCTATGATTTTTGCAGTTTTCTGTGATGAGATTTGGAGAACTCGAAACTTGGTATTTCATAACCAACCCAAGCCTGATATAGCTGCGTGCATTAACCTTTTTCAGCAGCGTGTTGAGAGCATTGCTCGAGCCTTCTCTAGGTCTCGGTCAAGAGTGATGGTCCCTTCCTTTGTGCCTCGGAGAGAGTTGGACCAGTCTGTTATGTACCTTTATTGTGATGCTGCGTTTCATCAAGCTATAACTGGTCTGGGAGTTGTTGCTTTCCGAGGCTCTACTCGCATTTTGGATTGGTCTTCTGCTAGCCTAGCCTCGTCTGCGGAGGAAGGAGAGTTGCTGGCCATTTTTCATGCCTTAAAACTGGCGGTTGACCAGAATTGGCTTTCGGTGAATATTTATTCAGATAGTCTTTCATGTATTTCTAGTTTGAAGGAGGCCCTTATGGCTCCGAGCTGGTCTTTATCCTCTTTATTTCATTCTGTGCTAGATTTAATTACTGTATCTAGGCGGTCTGTTTTTTGGGATTGGATCCCCAGAAACCTTAACTTTGAGGCCCATGATTTAGCCAAAATTGCTTATCTTCAAGCTTTGGCAAATCCTACTGATCTAAGTTTGTTACATCTTGCTATGTAAGCTCATGGCTCTCCTGACTTTTGTTTTTTAATCTAGTGGTCTTTCCTTGCCTTTCGGCAGGGACTGCTTTCATCAACAACAAAAAAAAGTCCCATCCAAAGAATAATTTGAGGCCAAATTTCTCAGCGGGTCCCGCCCAAATTGTGACTTGCTTTTCCGTTCCTTTTTTTTTCTTTTTCATTTTGTTACTGTGAATTTGATCTAAACAAATTTGAGTGCTTCAGAGCTTCGCAAAAAGCAAGTCTCACCTTGAATATTTTCGGCATAGTCACGGTAAATAATTTTGTTGATCTCTGGTCCCCACAATTGTTTTATTGGATTTTTTTATTTTTTTATTGTTATTCTTTCATTTTTCAATTTGTTATGCAAATTATTTATAGCTAAATTTCTATGAAAGAGCACCGTGAACATATTCTTTTAACCATTTTTAGTATTCTTTTAAGGGAAAGGCACCATAAAAGCAATTTGTTGCATGTTGTTCATATTAAGCACCTTTTGTATTTTTAGAAATTATTTTTGGATATATGTTCAACAGTACAATGCAGTGCCGTGGGGCTAATTTCCTTGGAGCTTGCTTGATGGGTCCATTGCATATTATTTTGTATGCTATATGCTATATGCTATATGCTAATTGAAGTGGTTGACATATTTGAACATGTTTGCTAAAAGAAGCAAGTTGAATGGAGTAGCATCTCTGTAGAGCTTCTTCATGTGCTGGTTTTGTTTTACATATTATGAATCCTTCAATTTCCCATGGCAAATCACTACCAACAGCAGGCAGCATCAATAGTGCACTTAAACTGCCCCCAGGGCATATGGCTGAGCGGTACCCACCTTGTCAAAACCCTTAACGGGGGAAGTGGAGGTTGTGAGTTCGAACCCTCGTAGAGGCATTCGACCACTTCTGAAGCGGCAGGTGGTCCCTACCGTAAGGCTGCACATCCTGCGACTTACATCTGTCAGTGACTCCCAGGGCAGGGAACTGGCAGACGGGTTTCGGTTTCTTGACCCCAAACCGAATAGTGCACTTAAACTATACAAACACTTTCAACAAATCTGTCAAAATCTCAATGTACAACAAATACAATTTTCATTCAAAGACCAGAGCACAAGATGTTCCAAAATCAATACCTACAGCAGTAACAATGACCTTAAACTATACCAACTTCATTACAGAGAACAATAAATCCTAACCCATCTACACCCTCTCTAAAGCCTCTACTTGCTCAGTTGTATACCTCACATACTTGCCCGAATCCATCAGTTGCCAATCCGAATTGCATTACCTCACATACTTGCCCGAATCCGAGATCTCCAAGTGGGACAAAAATTTGTTCCGAATTGCATTACCGAGAGGACCCGTCCTTGACCATGCCGCCCTTCCGGAAGGTGGTGATTGACGGCTCCGATCTATTCGCTCTCCAAGGACTATCGGGAGTCGGTCACATATTTTCTCATGGGCAAGGGAATCTGATTTGTTCGTCGCCACACATCTGAAAATCGGGTGAATTAGATTCCATGAATTCTTCATATCCAAGCGCATCGAGGGATAAAAAACTGAAATAAATAAATTGATCCACAAACTTGATAGAAGACGACAATAGGAGGGCTTCAAAGCTAATCTCCTTCCTCCGACGTCTTTCTCCGCTTTTCACCCTTCGATCGGAGTTTCTCTTCAAAAGGGTTTGTCTTTCTTCGAAAATTTGGGTCTCTGGTGAAAGAGACAAAATCAGGAGAATATCTCTCTTTTAAAGAGATATAAGTGAGTTGGACTGTCAGATATAAAGATCCTTATGTTGCACTTATGCAATCGATTGAAGACTGGCATAATTCAGCAAATTGTCTACATTCGCAGGGCAGAAACGTTAAGCAGATTACAGAGTGGAGAAAATAAATGCTCAAACTCAAACCTCAAGTACCCAAATCCTATAACAATTCTCTAACACTATATTTTGTTGCACCATGATTGGCGAAAAGGAAAGAAAATAACACTATGTTTGGATTGGGAGAGGGGAGGGAAGAAAAATTTGAGAGAATGAAAAAGAGAGAAGAGGGGATAAGAAGTTAATTTTATCTTGTCTTATTTGGATAGTCAAAAATAAGAGAAGAAAAACCGAAAAAGTGTGTTTTTATGATTTGTAATATTGATATAAAATTACCATATTACCCTTGATATAAATATATAATATATTAAAAATGTTTCTCCTGTGTGGACTCATTTTACGGTCTTCTATTTTCGATCGTTGGATCTTATCAACGGATCAGATTTGGAGGAACTCACATATCCCATTTCACGCCACCCTCGCCTCTTCCTCATCCTCCTCTGTCGCGACAGCTCTGGTGGACTCAGCCATGGTCGACAGTGGTTTAACTCTTCTCCAATGAAGGCGCAACAGACTATTGTTGTAGCTGAAGAAGATTACTCAGAAAGCTTCTCGATTGCCAATTGTCGAAGGCCTTTGTGCCTCTCTTCAAAGCTGTTATTGTGAAGATGGTAATTTTGAACTACAACACTTCGTTAGGTTAAAATAACTATTTAGGTCTTTATAAAAAATTAAAAAAAAAACTATTTAGGTTTTCCATTCGACTGTCATTCATTAAATTAATTGGTTTTTATTACAGCTGATGCAATCCTTCGAATATATGTTCTCTATGAACTTTATAGGGATCCACCACATTCAAACCATCACATTAAATTAATTGGTTTTTATTACAGCTGATGCAATCCTTCGAATATATGTTCTCTATGAACTTTATAGGCATCCACCACATTAATCCCATCACAAAATTTTTTGACCGGCACCAATTTTAAAAATATCACATTAATCACATTTGTTAACTGTTGCTATATTACAGACTCGAATCTTAATCACCCGGGCCGAAGCCCGGGCATTTCTGCCCGGGTAAGTCAAGCAATGGAGACATGAGGCATATCTGCACCTTTTTTGGCAAGATAGTCAGCCACTTCATTTACCGTGAGAGGCAAATGAGATTAAAATGAACAGGGACAAGGGACAAGAAAGTTTCAAATAGTGAAAATCACATTTTAATGTTTATCCATAGCCCACGGGATTTTAGCCCTTTAAAGTAAACAGGTCACCGAATTTAGAGAATCAGTCTCCATGATAAGAACACCCTTAAGCGAAAGACTTGAATCCAGAGAAATTTCAAAAACTTTTGTAACTGCCTTAATTTCAGCGGTGTTGGAATCGATATTGGAACAATGCCTTGAAAATACGCATAGAAAATTCCCGATGCTATCTCTCAAAACTACACCCCATTTAGCCAAAAATAAACTCAGATCACCATGCATACTAGTCTAGTAACTAGTAAGAAAACATTCCACCTTTAATGGATTCACTTAATCAAACCTCAAACCATCATTCAACATCAACGAAATGAAACAATCAGCCACATTGATAATCATACTGCATACTCAAGCACACATAAAACTATACCAGGAAACGTGAGAAGAAGATATTGTCAATAATATATATGATCAAGGACAAACACGCTTGGAACTCGTCGTCCCCGAGAGGATGGAGAAGTCTATAGCTTAATTTCTTGGCACTGCAGGACTTTGATTCATGACTCTAAAGAGACATTGTTCAATGGTCAAGCATCATTTCGCTTTAGAAGGACAAACAAGTCAGCCACCGTGTAGCTTGAGAAGATGGCAGAGTCTATGACTTTCTTGCCATACCGATCAAACAGGTCATCAATGATCTCACTTCCAAAGTGTTCACTAATTATACCTTCCAAACCTGACCTAAACTGCAGCGGCATTATAGATTTTATGGCAGCTTCATCCAAATGTTGTATCTCACCACGGACTTTGGTGTTCATTCTCTCTATGCTGAAATGACCATTTTTGTCTATCAACGCCTTCAATTCTTGTGGAGTTGGAATGTACATGGGCAAGTTGAAGGTGTCCACCTTTGCTTCACAAACTAATCCCTACAGTGGACATAAAAGATCAAGAAAAAAGAAAGGTCACTTCTCAATTGCTTAAGGTAATTACTATATATATGCAACTATATATACAATGCTAGGTGAGGCAGGCATTTTGAATCGATAACAATGCCATTCATGAACAATTCAAATTTTGATGAAAGATATTACATCTTTGACCATGTCCATGAGGGTGGCTCCAAGCAAATAAAAAGCTTCGTCACAACTGCATGGTCCATCCTGAAGGCATGGAAGCAGAATGGCCATGAGCCCTCCATGGACAACCTCTTGCGCCCTGGAGTTCAGAAAAGATGTGATGTCCTTAGCAAATTGAGTTGAGTAGGCCTCAAAAACTTCTTTTGAGGAATTTGAATGATAGACCTTCCCCTTATTGTATGCCGGTGAGTCCTTGTCCAGCAGATCTTTTGGTATATTTGAGAGCCAATGAATTGCATACGAGGAGTGAACGAAATGGAGAGATCTTTCGGGGAACAATCGACCTTGAAAAGCACCAGGGGCAGCAGCAACAAAATATTGCCTATCCAAAGGAAGATTCTTGAAGAGAGTGTTGAAATCATTAGAGATTTGGTCATTGAAAAACACCTGAAACTCTACTGCTTCTTGAGAGGTGCCATGAGATTGGTATTTCAGTTGTACAGAATCCAAGATGTTTTGCACTGCAAAGAAAGTGTTGGGACCAACAGAACATCCCAAATCTGCAATTACGAATCTTTTTGGAGAACAAGATGAAAGCAGTTGAATCACATCAAGCTTTTCATCAATCCCTTCATTGATCAACTCCTTTACCAGCTCCAGTCCTGTTCTCTGTCAAAATTTCCGTGAATATCTGTCTTAATCGTTATTATCATCACCCAAGCTCATTATATGTCACCATCACAAATAAAACTCTCTTTATGCCTTCAAAGATGAAACTAAGTAGTTGAAGCTAGTCATGCATGGTGACATATGGCTAAGAAAGAATACCTACCCTGAAGAGTTCCGGGCGTAGCTGTACTGTCCATCTCCTCCATTCATAGAAGCTCGCACAGTAGTTGCCATCTCCATCTCACTTTCTTATCACACCAATTTGATACAAAATAATCAAGGCTGAAGCTCTAATAGTTTCATACAAGCAAATTATCAAACTTTATAAGTGATTATTCAAGGTGGGCTAATTGCACAACACACTTTATCTATTGCACCGCTTTTAATGTTAAAACATTAAGGGCACTTGCAATGTGGTTAAGTTAATGGGCCAACAAAGTTATTGTGTTTTGCTGATGTGGCTGTATTGAAAAATGTGTTTTGTTGATGTGGTTATATTGAGATATGTATTTTGGTGATGTGGATGATGATGTGGCTTGACTTTTTGTAATAAATGTGGGACCCAGCCTTGATTTTGGTGTAAATTTGATGGGGATAGTATGAAAGATAAGAAAATTGTTGGGTTGGATAATAGTTTTGTATTGAAAGATGTGTTTTGCTGATGTGGCAGTATAGAAATATGTGTTATGTTGATTTGATTGTATTGAAAATTGTGTTTTTGTGAGATAGATGTGGGACCCAAAAACAAAGTTATTGGCCCATTAAAAGGGCAACCATTGTGGTTGCCCTTATATTCTAGAGTCACCCTCGGCGACATTTCACTCATTTCCTCCTCTACTCTTGCTCTCGTTCTCCATCCCCTCAAAGTCCCAAAGCAGCTCCTGCCTCCATAGTCTTTACGCTAGGTACTGTTCTAGACTCAACTTCAATGGCATAATCGACAGGTGATGGTCTTGCTACTTCTCCTGCTGCTAGATCTACTTCTATTGAGTCAACAATTGAATCCACCCCTACTCAATCAACTGCTCCATCAACAGCAATGGACGCGAAGGCACTCAAACTTGTAGATCGATCGACCTTTCGTGTACGGTTTAGCTACGGAGTTGCCAACCCCATGTGGATCTATTAAAAAGAGGGTAGGCTATGTTTTCATCCTTCCCTCAAACTGAAGAAGCATAGACTTTCCTGCCCCCTTACTTATATGTCGATTACTCTCTGTAGAGCTGTCCCACTCCGGCAGCAAGTTGTCGAAAGGCAAGCTAGTAAGCGCAATCGTCGAAAGACCGTCTTTTCCACATATAGTTTGAGTTCTAGGATTTCTATGTTCATGGGGTGTGTTTAAATTTTTTATTTTTATTTTTGGGAAAAAATTGAAAATGTGATGACATTTGAAAATTTCTATTCTTAGGTCGGGATACAAATAAAGGGATGATGATGTTGCAAAATATTGGCGTGCAACTGCCCCAATTGTGCAAATCCAATGAATTTACTGAAACCACACAGAAGATAATGGTTGCGGATTATCATTAAAAAAAAGTATCTTTTATTAAATGTCAAACCTTTACTTATGTAGAAAAATGGTAAGATATGCATGGTTTTGAGTTTTTGTTTTTTATTTTATGAAAGATGATGGTATATCGTAAATATATTAAAATTATTACTTGTGGCGAAGAAATATCGTAATTACAAAAGTGAAACCAAAGCAAAAGAACCAAAAACTCAAGCTAGAACAAAGCCAAAAGCAGAACAAAAATGCACAGAAAGATAGCAGATCTGCAAAGACCCTTCTTAACAACAAAGAAGCGAAAAAAAAGAGGTTCAACAATAACCAAAAACCATAACGACCAGCAACCAAAATACGAATCAGCCAAACAAGACAGGGGTACCAGCAGGAACCTCAAAGCCATGGCCAAAGAGCTTTTGCAAAAGAACAATCCAACAAAACCAAAGCTGAAACCAAAACAGAACTAGGGGAGACAAGAACACAACATAGACCCGCTCCAGCAGCCAATTAACCAACTCCACCAAGCCAACACACTTCAAATCTATCCCCCGAGCAAAAGGGAGACAAAGCGACATCACAAACAAAAAATCAAAAGCAACCCATCCCACTCCACACACCTAAATAAACAAGATAATAATGAGGAAAGCCAGGTTGCAACTCATCAAACCAAGCCCAACATACCACAGATTCAAAACCTCCAACAAGAAAAAACAAATAAACAACCCAAAGAATAAAACTCCTAGAAGGTGGCAGTTAGAATTATTAGAACTACTAAATAAGTCAAGCAACTGAGACATGAGGCATATCTACACCTTTTTTGGCAAAATAGTCAGCCACTTCATTTGCCTCACGCCAAATGTGATTAAAATGAACAGGGGCAAGAAACTCACAGATAGTGAAAATCACATTTTAACCTTGATCCATAGCCCACGGAATTTTATTCATTTCAAGAAACCAGATCACCGAATTTTGAGAATTAGTCTCCATGATAAAAGCACCCTTAAGCGGAAGACTAGAATCGCGAGAAATTTCAAAAACTTTTCTAACTGCATTAATTTCAGCGGTGTTGGAATCGATACTGGAGCGAGGCCCTGAAAATACGCATAGAAAATTCCCGCTGCTATCTCTCAAAACTACACCCCATTTAGCCACAAATAAACTCATGTCACCATGCATGTTGACAATCCCTTTTACATATACCAGTCTAATAAGAAAACATTCCACCTTTAATGGATTCACTTATTCAAACCTCAAACCATCATTCAACATCAACGAAATGAAACTATCAGCCACCTTGATAATGATACACAAGCACAAATAAAACTATAACAGGAAATGTGAGAAGAAGATATTGTCAATAATATATATGATCAAGGACAAACACGCTTGGAGCTCGTCGTCTCCCCGAGAGGATGGAGAAGTCTATAGCTTAATTTCTTGGCACTGCAGGACTTTGATTCATGACTCTAAAGAGACATTGTTCAATGGTCAAGCATCATTTCGCTTTAGAAGGACAAACAAGTCAGCCACCTTATAGTTTGTTGACTCTGAGAATATGGCAGAGTCTATGACTTTCTTGGCATACCGATCAAACAGGTCATCAATGATCTCACTTCCAAAGTGTTCAGTAATTATACCTTCCCAACCTGATCTAAACTTCAGCGACATCATAGATTTTATGGCAGCTTCATCCAAATGTTGTATCTCACCACGGAATTTGGTGTTCATTCTCTCTATGCTGAAATGACCATTGTTGTCTATCAACGCCTTCAATTCTTGTGGAGTTGGAATGTACATGGGCAAGTTGAAGGTGTCCACCTTTGCTTCACAAACTAATCCCTACAATGAGACATAAAAGACCAAGAAAAAAGAAAGATCACTTCTCAATTGCTTAAGGTAATTACTATATATATGCAACTATATATACAATGCTACGTGAGGCAGGCATTTTGAATCAATAACAATGCCATTCATGAACAATTCAAATTTTGATGAAAGATATTACATCTTTGACCATGTCCATGAGGGTGGCTCCAAGCAAATAAAAAGCTTCGTCAAAACTGCATGGTCCATCCTGAAGGCATGGAAGCAGAATGGCCATGAGCCCTCCATGGACAACCTCTTGCGCCCTGGAGTTCAGAAAAGTTGTGATGTCCTTAGCAAATTGAGTTGAGTAGGCCTCAAAAACTTCTTTTGAGGAATTTGCATGATAGACCTTCCCCTTATTGTATGCCGGTGAGTCCTTGTCCAGCAGATCTTTTGGTATATTTGAGAGCCAATTAATTGCATACGAGGAGTGGACGAAATGGAGAGATCTTTCGGGGACCAATCGACCTCGAAAAGCACCAGGGGCAGCAGCAACAAAATATTGCCTATCCAAAGGAAGATTCTTGAAGAGAGTGTTGAAATCATTAGAGATTAGGTCATTGAAAAACACCTGAAACTCTACTGCTTCTTGAGAGGTGCCATGAGATTGGTATTTCAGTTGTACAGAATCCAAGATGTTTTGCACTGCAAAGAAAGTGTTGGGACCAACAGAACATCCCAAATCCGCAATCACGAATCTTTTTGGAGAACAAGATGAAAGCAGTTGAATCACATCCAGCTTTTCATCAATCCCTTCATTGATCAACTCCTTTACCATCTCCAGTCCTCTTCTCTGTCAATATTTCCATGAATATATTTCTTAATCGTTATTATCATCACCCAAGAGCATTATATGTCATCATCATAAATAAAACTCTCTTTATGCCTTCAATGATGAAACTAAGTGGTTGAATCTACTCATGCATGGTAACATATAGCTTAGAAAGAGTACCTGCCATGACGAATTGCGGGCATAGCTGTATTGTCCATCTCCTCCGTTCATAGAAGCTCGCACAGTAGTCGCCATCTCCATCTCACTCTCTTATCACACCAATTTGAGACAAAATAATCAAGGCTGAAGCTCTAATAGTTTCATACAGGCAAATTATGAAACACTTTGAAGGCTCATATCAAGAACAATCAGAACTTCAAGAAGATGGCTCTAAGTCAAGTACGATTTACAATCTATTACTTTTCAATTACTATTAAGTGAGATCTCCCACACGGAGACTAGCTCACTATCGAGATGTCGTTTTTCGACTAACTAAAGCGTCAGAGCGTCTCCTGATAAAAGACGTTGGCGAACGTTTTTATCTCATCAGCTGATATGTCATCGAGAACATCCAGTTTTGGATGTCATCATATACAATCCTAACTGAAGATTATGCAAAGCATGGATTCGGCAAGAATTCACACATATATATATATATATATGGTATAATGAAATCAGGATAAAGTAAACAATATGCAAGACTACATTTAAATTTGGTACTCGATCATGCTTGTACCTTCAAATAGGAGCTCCCTGCTAGCCTCTTCCTTCTAGCTAGAAATAGAATCAATTATTGTTTTTGATCAATCACAAAACCACAGACTTGATTGCCATTTACGATTACAATATATATAATCAGTGTATGTATGCAATTTGTTTACATTTAATTGCGATATTTAAATCAGAATAATATATTGCAAGTTGATAGATAATTTATCGTATTTTATTCGTGACTTAAAATATTGACAGTATTTTTTGAAATTCTGTTACTTTTGCCGGGAGAAGACCTTATTGTATTCTTGTTTGAGCGATGCTTAAGCTTTTCTCATAAACCATCGCTGGGAAAAGTCCAAACAATTTATGTGTACGTCGTCTAAATCCCTTCAAACGCAGTTTGGATTTTTGTGAGATAAAAAGATTCTTGAATTCATGATTATTTAACATCTAACATGTACTCAACATCAATTCATGTATAGGAACCCAACGACAATAATAAATAAATCAATTCGATTAAACCCATAATTCGCTACGCCAACGAAACGTGTAAGACAGTGATTGGTCCTTATTTTCTGGTCAAACAACAACACGTTAAAGGTGTTAATATTTTTAATTAATTGTTTTGATTGTGGAAAATTATTGGAGAACTCGAAGCCTTTCGGGTTCTTGGGGTGTGCACTGACCGATAACAAGTGCAAGGCATGTGGAATAACAAGTGCAAGCCCCACACAATGGTAAATTATTAATGGATATTAGTTATTATTGAAATATGTATTTTTATTGATGTGATTATATTGAAATATATGATTTGTTGATGTGAATGAGTATGTCGCTTGACTTTTGAACAAAAATGATGAGACCCATAATTAATTTTAATGGAAAAAATTTGAAGGAAACAAATGTTGATGGCTTGACTAATGAGATTATATTAGAAGATATATTTTACTGATAATAGTAGAAGTAAAACTCAAAAAGAGAGTTGTTGAATATTAATTGTGTAATCATTGTGTGGTAAGTACCCGCCAAATGTCCCATCCAAATAATTAATTTGTGGCCAAATTTCTCAGCGGGTCCCGCACAAAATTGTGACTTGCTTTTCCGTTCCTATTTTATTCCTTTTTTTTTTTTTGTCATTTTGTCGCTGTGAATTTGATCTAAACAAATTTGAGTGCTTCAGAGCTTCGCAAAAAGCAAGTCTCGCCTTTTCGGCATAGTCACTGTAAATAATTTTGTTGATATATGGTCCCTACAATTGTTTTATTGGATTTTTTTATTATATTATTGTTATTCTTTCATTTTTCAATTTGTTATGCAATTTATTTATAGCTGAATTTCTATGAAAGAGCACCGTGAACATATTCTTTTAACCATTTTTAGTTGAATTTTAAGGGAAAGGTGTTGAGAGCCTGCGTCCGTAGTCTCACATCGGAGACTTCTTAGTCTCTTAACCCATTAATAAGGGCAAGCCCCTTCCGATCTTGTAGCCAAGTTTTGGGGCAAAATTTCGGGCTTGGTTACAGCCAGTCCACGACTTCTGTGCTTTGGTGACAATTGGACTTGGTTGCGGGTTGAATTCTTTGGGCCCAGAATTATTACATAGTATCAGAGTGAGTTTGCGACTAGTGTGGAGCGCATCCTACTTCATGCGTTGAGGTGTTCAGGTGTGGTCTGTCCACCTCACATGTGCGGGGGAGTGTTGAGAGTCTGCGCCCGCAGTCCCACATTGGAAACTTCTTAGTCTCTTGACCAATTAATAAGGATAATCCCCTCTCAACCTTATAGCCAAGTTTTGGAGCAAAACCTTGGGCTTGGTTACAGCCGGCTCACGACTTCTGTGCGTGAGTAACGATTGGGCTTGTTGCGGGTTGGGTTCTTCGGGGCCCAAAATTATTACATTTCTTGACCCATTAATAAAGGTAAGCCCCTCACAACCTTGTATCCAAGTTTTGAGGCAAAACCTTGAATTTGGTTACAGCCGGCCCACGACTTCTGTGCGTGGATGACGGTTGGGCTTGATTGCGAGTTGAGTTCCTTGAAGCCCAGAATTATTACAAAAGACACCATAAAAGCAATTTGTTTTATGTTGTTTATATTAACACCTTTTGTATTTTTAGAAATAATTTTTGGATATATATGTTCAACAGTGCAGTGCCGTGGGGCTCATTTTCTTGGAGCTTGCTTGATGGGTCCCTTCCCTTGCATATTATTTTGTATGCTACATGCTAATTGCAGTGGTTGACATATTTGAACAGGTTTGCTAAAAGAAGCTAGTTGAATGGAGTAGCATCTCTGCAGAGCTTCTTCATGTACCGATTTTTTTCTTTTACATATTATGAATCATTCAATTTCCCATAGCAAATCACTACCAACAGCAGGCAGCATCAATAGTGCACTTAAACTATACAAACACTTGCAACAAATCTGCCAAAATCTCAATGTACAACAAATACAATTTTCATTCAAAAGACCAGAGCACAAGATGTTCCAAAATCAGTAACAACAGCAACGATAATGACCTTAAACTATACACGGAGCACAATAAATCCTAACCCATCTACAATAAAAAACTAATTTACATCCTAACCCATCTACACCCTCTCAAAAGCCTCTACTTGCTCAGTTGTATACCTCACATACTTGCCCGAATCCATCAGTTGCCAATCCGAATTGCATTACCTCACATACTTGCCGAATCCAAGATCTCCAAGTGGAACAAAAATCTGTTCCGAATTGCATTACCGATACCATGCCGCCCTTCCGGAAGGTGGTGATTGACGGCTCCGATCTATTCGCTCTCCAAGGACTATCAGGAGTCGGTCACATATTTTCTCATGGGTAAGGGAATCTGATCTGTTCGTCGCCACACATTTGGAAATCGGATGAATTAGATTCCATGAATTCTTCATATCCAAGCGCATCGAGGGATTACGGGAATGGATCTAAAAAACTAAAACACATAAATTGATCCACAAACTTGATAGAAGACGACAATAGGAGGGCTTCATAGCTAATCTCCTTCCTCCTCCGACTTTCTCCGCTCTTCACCCTTGGATCGGAGTTTCTCTTCAAAAGGATTTCTCTTTCTTCGAAAATTTGGGTCTCTCGTGAAAGAGACAAAATCAGGAGAATCTTTCTTTTAAAGAGATAAATCAGTGAGTTGGACTGTCAGATTTAACGATCCTTTATGTTGCACTTATGCAATCGATAGAAGACTTGCGTAATTCAGCAAATTGTCTACATTCGCAGGGCAGAAACGTTCTGCAGATTACAAATTGGAGAAAATAAATGCTCAAACTCAAACCCCAATTATACAAATCCTTTCACAATTCTCTAACAATATGTTCGGTTGCACCGTGATTGTCGAAAAGGAAATGAAAATTTCGTTGACTGATTAAATTCTTGTGTTTGGTATATTGATTCATGTTGAATGAAATTTCAAATTTCTTTTGATTTAAGAATTTCCCATTCCTTTCTCTCCTCTCCCCAAGTAATGGAGAATTCTCAAACATGATTGAATTACAATTTTACCCTTGATGTACATTTGATATTATAAAGGAGAATGTACATGAGGAAGAATATGGTATTTTGATATCCTATTACAATTCCCTTGCCAACCAAACACATAAATTTTAACAAATTCATGTTCTCGATCCCGCTGTGAATCAAACATAGCATAACAATTACCTTGTGTTTGCTCTTATGCCAAGTATTTATCCGTTTTCACTTTTCAAACCTATGCCACACTATTCAGTCAGTCTCCTTTACTTATGTGTCCTATAGTGATTTGCTATTAAATTCAAGTCTGGACTTATTTTGCCTAGTGTGGTGGCAAAGAATGCTTATGTGGGTTTTTAATTTTCGCATGCATGAGTTCACAGTGTATTTTTGTTTGGATTTTGTTGGGCCTCTAGATATTACTAAACCTCGTGGTTTTATAAGTTTGTGTGGTCGGTAAACGTTTTTTTTTTAAAAAGAAAAGAAAAGAAGAAGATATCTTGTTAAATTTATTAATAACCTAAAGTATGAGGAGAAATATCATGAATAAGAAATGAAGTAAAGAACAACCTGAAAAATTACTAACAATTACATTAAAACAAACCGCATACAAGTAATCCAACACTAATTTGAAAAGCAAAGATCCCCCAAACCAAAGAGACATTGAAAGAAAAATGAAACCAGAAGAAAACCCAAGCAACTAGCATAAGAAACCTGAACCCAAGCAGCAGCATACAAAAATCAGACCAAATCCAATGGTTTGTAAGCTATTACGCAAATCCAATGAATTTACTGAAAGCACAAAGATGATAATGGTAGTTGATTATCATAAAAAAAAACGTATTCTTTATTATATGTCAAACCTTTACTTATGTGGAGAAATTAGTTGAGGCACGCATGGTTTTGGGTTTCTTGTTAGCCACAAATTAACTCAGGTCACCATGTTGACAATCCCTTTCGCATATATTAGACTAGTAATTAGAAAACATTCCACCTTTAATGGATTCACTTATTCAACCCTCAAATCATTATTCAACATCAACGAAATCAAACTATAAGGATTAAAAGAGTTTAATAAACCACCAAGATATTGAAACACAAGCACACATTGTCAATAACATATATGATCAAGGACAAACACGCTTGGATCGAGCTCGTCGTCCCCGAGAGGATGGAGAAGTCTATAGCTTTCTTGGCACTACAGGACTTTGACTCATGACTATAAATAGACATTGTTCAATGGTCAAGGATCATTTCGCTTGAGAAGGACAAACAACGTAGCCATATTCTTGTAGCTTGTTGACTCTGAGAAGATGGCAGAGTCTATGACTTTCTTGGTGTACCGATCAAACAGGTCATCAATGATATCACTTCCGAAGTGTTCACTAATTATACCTTCCCAACCAGATCTTAACGTCAGGGAAATCATAGATTTTATGGCAGCTGCATCCAAATGTAGTTTATCACTACGAACTATGGTTTCCATTCTCTCTATGCTGAAACGACCATTTTTCTCTATCAATACCTTCAATTCCTGTGGAGTTGCAGTGTACAAGGGCAAGTTGAAGGTGTCCACCTTTGCTTCACTAACTAATCCCTAGAGTGAGACGTAAAAGACCAAGAAAAAAGAAATATCACTACTCAATTATATTGCTTTAGGTAATTACTTACTATATATATCAACAATGTCATTGAACACTTCAAATTTTGATGAAAGATAATACCTCTTTGACCATGTCCATGAGGGTCGCTCCAAGCAAATCAGAAACTTCGTCAAAATTGCATGGTGAACGAGGAACCTCATCCGGAAGGCATGGAAACAGAAGGGCCATGAGCCCTCCATGGACCACCTCTTGCGCCCTGGCATTCAGAAAAGA
The DNA here is from genome assembly GCA_963580455.1 of Euonymus europaeus. NCBI lineage: Eukaryota > Viridiplantae > Streptophyta > Magnoliopsida > Celastrales > Celastraceae > Euonymus > Euonymus europaeus. Next base: position 4,273,583 of record OY756957.1, on the reverse strand, counting down.
TGTGATGTCCTTAGCAAATTGAGTTGAATAGGCCTCAAGAACTTCTTTTGGGGCATTTGTATAATAGACCTTCCCCTTATTGTATGCCGGTGAGTCCTTGTCCAGCAGATCTTTTGGAGCATTTGAGAGCCATTGAATTGCATACGAGGAGTGGACGAAATGGAGAGATCTTTCGGGGAACAATCGACCTTGAAAAGCACCAGGGGCAGCAGCAACAAAATATTGCCTATCCAAAGGAAGATTCTTGAAGAGAGTGTTGAAATCATTAGAGATTTGGTCATTGAAAAACACCTGAAACTCTACTGCTTCTTGAGAGGTGCCATGAGATTGGTATTTCAGTTGTACAGAATCCAAGATGTTTTGCACTGCAAAGAAAGTGTTGGGACCAACAGAACATCCCAAATCCGCAATTACAAATCTTTTCGGAGAACAAGATGAAAGCAGTTGATTCACATCCAGCTTTTCTTCAATCCCTTCATTGATCAAGTCCTTCACCAGCTCCAGTCCTCTTCTCTGTCAAAATTTCCATGAATAACTTTCTTAATCGTTATTATCATCACCCAAGCTCATTTATGTCATCATCAAAATTAAAACTCTCTTTATTCCTTCAAGATGAAGTAGTTGAAGCCAGTCATGCATGGTGACATATAGCTAAGAAAGAATACCTGCCCTGATGAGTTGCGGGCGTAGCTGTACGGTCCATCTCCTCCGTTCATAGAAGCTCGCACAGTAGTTACCATCTCCGTCTCACTTTCTTATCACACCAATTTGATACAAAATAATCATGGCTGAAGCTTTAATAGTTTCATACAAGCAAATTATCAAACACTTTGAAGGCTAATATCAAGAACAATCAGAACTTCGCGAAGATGGCTCTAAGTTAAGTACGATTTACAATCTATTAATTTTCAATTACTATTAAGTGAGAGCTGTGACATCGAGACTACTTCACCATCGAAATATCTTTTTTCGACTGAGTAGAGCGTCAGAGCAACTCTCGAGAAAAAACCTCGGGAAAGTTTTAGTTCAGCTCACGTAGGGTGCTGAGAAATCATTTGCTGATATGAGAACATCCAGTTTTGGACGTCATGATAATCCTAACTGCAAATTATGCAAAGCATGGATTCGGCAAGAATGCACATCGATAACTATAACTATATATATATATACACGTAATAATGAAATCAGGTAAACTAAACAACATGCAAGACTAAATTTAAATTTGGTACACGATCGAGCTTGTACCTGCAATTAGGAGCTCTCTTAACCTCTTCGTTCTAGCGAGAAATGGAATCAGTATTGTTTGCGATCAATGGCAAAACCACAGCGTCTGCAAAAAAGTCAAAACAGGAAAAACAAATATATTTATTAAATTTTCTGCATCTTCTTGTATCTATGTATATAAATATATACAACTAGCCTCTCATGGGGACGTCCGTCTTTTGAATTATTCACCGGCTTCTAATTCAGACCCGTGATGAGCTGGACCTCAAAGATTGAATCAACAAGAACACCAATCCTCTCTCCTTTGCAAAAATCAGAAGACCCATTCTCTCTCCTCTGTAAAAATAAAAAAGACAAGACCCACTGTCCCATGATTCAATCTTAAACATCTCCTACCCATTTTGCACTTCTCCTTTAATTTCGATTTCTTCACCCACCGCTATACATGAAAATGATTTCGATTCTTCGCCCACAAATGATTATACCCGTTTCTCTTCTCCTCTGTGCACGCGACCTCCGAAGCTAGCTCGGACCAGACACCACCCAATACAATCTTCATCCTATAGAACCCACTTGCCCAACAGCTTCATTGACTAATTGTCCAAATAATACAAACTCATTTATTACTTGACAAGTCACTGTGAACATATGCCTCTTCATCTCACTGTATAGTTACCGTTACTTCAATGATACCATTGTGATACCATTATTGTGTATATATTTTGCTCTTGTATAACTTCATGATTCATTGAATGATAAAACTCTCAATTTAATCTTACAAGCTCAAACTCTTTTACATCCCCGCCTTCGATTTCGATTTTCTGTTGTTCTCCGATTCTTCTCCACCGTTGAGTCATTTTCCAGTAAACCCAATGTTCACTGTACCTGCACAAAACATGTTCATAGTAAATTCAAATCTAAATATTATCTTTAGGTGATTATTTTGAAATAAATGTGATAAAATCTTATTTAATAGTAATTTCATCTGACGTATCTGATTTGTTCAATTATTATTTATTTATTTTAAAAAAAATACATATTTTCACGTGTAAATGAAATTTCTGTGATAAAACTATTTAAATGTCATGTCCGGATGATCCAAATGAAACAAAAATAAAAATATGATCATTAACTTGAAATATTTGAACATCGAGTTATGAAAATGAAACATAATTAATTTTACGATAAGGTCATGTTGTATTAACCCAAGAACTAATATTCATGCATGAGGATTGAACATCTTCTATATTTATCTCACTAATGTATATTTATCTTAAATAAATGAGCTGCTTACATTCTCTAGAAAGTTTTTTTTTTCCGATTCTTCAACCAACTTGCTCAATTGAATCTGTTTACAAAACCTGTGCAAATAAAAATCACACAAAATTAGAACATGAAATTATTAAACTGCATTATCTAACCTATCAATTTATTTAAGATAAGTGAACAAATGAAGAGCACTCAATTATTCAATTATTGATAGGAAGATCACACGAAGTTTCCCTCTCCAAACCAAGACGAAATTCAAGGAAGACTAGGATCGATTTGCGAGACTAAATCGGTGAAACTCGTAGAAGAACAAGGATCGATTTGGGTGAAAGATGACGAAGAAGAAGGTAGATGCTTGGACGAAGAAACCCGCAGAGGTTGGAGGATCATTCTTGGTGAAACCCACAGAAGAAGAAGAAGGAACAACCTGGTGAAACCTGCAGAAGAAGAACAAGAAACCCCTCATAAGTCGGGCTTGGAAGATGCTTCGATGACGAACCCCGTGAATGAAGTTGGAGGATCGTTCCTAGTGAAACCCGCAGAAGAAGAATAATAAGGAGGTCGAGCTTCTCGTAATCGGGTAAAAAATGGGGACATTGAAGTGTTGGGAGCGGATATTTGCATATCAACTTGGACTCATGGCACACGTGATTTTTTTTTTAAAAAGTAAATTTATCAAAAAAAATTATATTAAATTATCAAATTATCCTTATATAAATACCAACGGCTGGTAGCCTGGTTGGTCTTCTCACCATTATGGTGAGAGTTGTAAATTTGTGTAGTCCACCGGGCCATTGGACCTCCGTGTTTGTGTTGGGTATTCCCCCTCATTGATATCAAAAAAAATATCCTTATATAAATTTTATAACCTTAATTCTTCAAACTAAATTTATTATCCTCCACAGGAGCATGATAAATAATTTTTGCTCAAAGATTTCTTGAGAGAATGATTAGTTGGTGGCGATGGAAGATTAGGTGAAGTTTGTTCAAAAAGAGTGTATAGAACTCATGGCTCAAATTCGATCCATCAAAATTGACAACGTCAATCTTAAGAAAAGCTATCTCCATTATGCAGTCATCAATCAACTTGAAAAGCTGCATACATTCTGATTTGTTATGATTAACGGTTCGTATTTTCTTCTTGTATGTCACAACATTCTTAAAGTTTCCATTGCAGAGATGACAATGGAAGTCGATCTTTTCCAGATTGACCATGTCTAGATTCTTCACAAGTTAAAGAAAAAAATATAATTCGTTTGATTTTGACACTGAGAAAAATTAGATCAGACAAAACTGAACAAAATGAAAAAATTTCTTTGCAATTTGGAAAAAAATGGGCTTGGTTTTGACTAAATCAAATAGAAGCAATTATAGATGCCTGGACAGTGATGATAATTGGCCAGAGAAAGGTTGCTCAAAAGATAAGGAAATGGGTATAAAAAAGGGTAGTTTAGTAATGTGCTCAATGTGTATTTAAAAAATAATTAAGATATATTAAGCAAGTGTGTGTATTGAGTCTAAAATTGTGTGTAAATAGCAGTACCCTAAAGTGTTTTAGTCATAACTGTTGATTAGATCTGACGGCCCAAAACTTTAGCCCGTTAATTTCACCCGACATGGGTCTGCTCATAAGAGCAGTGTTACATATATATATATATATATATATATATATATATATATATATATACAAGGAGGCTCTGATGCGGACGTCTGTAATTTTCAAAACTTACAGGCTTCTAATATGAGCCGTTGGATAATATGAACGTCTTTGATTAATCAACACAAAACTCACCCACTTATTCTCTCTCTTCGCCCGTGCGAGAGAGCTTTCTTGACCTAGACTGCTCTTCTCCCCTGCTGGTGTTGATCTTAGATTTGTCAAAGAAGATCGATTCTCACCATCTTGGTTCTTCTAGGTTTTGGGTTCTTTCATTAAGGCGAGTGATCTTTTGGGTTCTTTGAGCATGGCTTTTGATCTTTTGGGTTCTCGGTTCTTTGATTAAGGTTTTGGATCTTCTGGGTTCTTGATTAAGGTTTTGGATCTTCTGGGTTCTTGATTAAGGTTCTTGATTAAGCCTTTAATCATGTCATTTAGGTATTTGTTTATGATAGGTGTGACATATGTAATGTTTATCTCTCACAATTCCTTGTCATTTGATTCTCAAGTGTGCTGTTTATGCAATAATCTCAATCAATTTTAATTAAAACTCTGGGTTATAGTTATTTACATTTGTGTTATGCCATTGACAGGAACTTTGGTTGAAAGAGAATGTGGGATGGAGCTAAATGATACGGAGGTAGAAAGTTACACTAAAAAGAAGTTATCTGGATGTCTTGGGTGGCTGCCCATGGGCTTATTTGGTTTTAAGGGTATAACCGTACTTTCCAAGTGGAAAAGAAAAATGCCCTAATATTGGCTAATATAAAAGAAGAAGTGCGGCGGCAGTTGAGGAGAGGAGAATGGCATAGGAGTTGTTCTGTGGACTCTCATCTACTTCTTCATCTTTTGGATTTTCAAGAGGCAGTGAAGGAAGGTTGGAAAGCAAGACAAGTTTGTGGAGTGAAGAATTACCTTGGAATAGAGGATTTTTCTTATCTATGAATTCATCTATTTTCATTATCATTGTATTTCTGATTCTGGAGATGAGAGGCTAAACACTAAATCTGAGGCTACGATGTAGCCATTTGGTTGGGTTGTATGTGATAAAATCTTATTTAATAGTAATTTCATCTGACGTAATTTGATTTGTTCAATTATTATTTATTTATTTTTTAAAAAAATACATATTTTCACGTGTAAATGAAATTTCTGTGATAAAACTATTTAAATGTCATGTCCGGATGATCCAAATGAAACAAAAATAAAAATATGATCATTAACTTGAAATATTTGAACATCGAGTGATGAAAATGAAACATAATTAATTTTACGATAACGTCATGTTGTATTAACCCAAGAACTAATATTCATGCATGAGGATTGAACATCTTCTATATTTATCTCACTAATGTATATTTATCTTAAATAAATGAGCTGCTTACATTCTCTAGAAAGTTTTTTTTTCCGATTATTCAACCAACTTGCTCAATTGAATCTGTTTACAAAACCTGTGCAAATAAAAATCACACAAAATTAGAACATGAAATTATTAAACTGCATTATCTAACCTATCAATTTATTTAAGATAAGTGAACAAATGAAGAGCACTCAATTATTCAATTATTGATAGGAAGATCACACGAAGTTTCCCTCTCCAAACCAAGACGAAATTCAAGGAAGACTAGGATCGATTTGCGAGACTAAATCGGTGAAACTCGTAGAAGAACAAGGATCGATTTGGGTGAAAGATGACGAAGAAGAAGGTAGATGCTTGGACGAAGAAACCCGCAGAGGTTGGAGGATCATTCTTGGTGAAACCCACAGAAGAAGAAGAAGGAACAAGCTGGTGAAACCTGCAGAAGAAGAACAAGAAACCCCTCATAAGTCGGGCTTGGAAGATGCTTCGATGACGAACCCCGTGAATGAAGTTGGAGGATCGTTCCTAGTGAAACCCGCAGAAGAAGAATAATAAGGAGGTCGAGCTTCTCGTAATCGGGTAAAAAATGGGGACATTAAAGTGTTGGGAGCGGATATTTGCATATCAACTTGGACTCATGGCACATGTGATTTTTTTTAAAAAAGTAAATTTATCAAAAAAAATTATATTAAATTATCAAATTATCCTTATATAAATACCAACGGCTGGTAGCCTGGTTGGTCTTCTCACCATTATGGTGAGAGTTGTAAATTTGTGTAGTCCACCGGGCCATTGGGCCTCCGTATTTGTGTTGGGTATCCCCTCATTGGTATCAAAAAAAATATCCTTATATAAATTTTATAACCTTAATTCTTCAAACTAAATTTATTATCCTCTACAGGAGCATGATAAATAATTTTTGCTCAAAGATTTCTTGAGAGAATGATTAGTTGGTGGCGATGAAAGATTAGGTGAAGTTTGTTCAAAAAGAGTGTATAGAACTCATGGCTCAAATTTGATCCATCAAAATTGACAACGTCAATCTTAAGAAAAGCTATCTCCATTCTGCAGTCATCAATCAACTTGAAAAGTTGCCTACATTCTGATTTGTTATGATTAACGGTTCGTATTTTCTCCTTGTATGTCACAACATTCTTAAAGTTTCCATTGCAGAGATGACAATGGAAGTCGATCTTTTCCAGATTGACCATGTCTAGATTCTTCACAAGTTAAAGAAAAAAATAATTCGTTTGATTTTGACACTGAGAAAAATTAGATCAGACAAAACTGAACAAAATGAAAAAATTTCTTTGCAATTTGGGAAAAAAATGGGCTGGTTTTGACTAAATCGAATAGAAGCAATTATAGATGCCTGGATAGTGATGATAATTGGCCAGAGAAAGGTTGCTCAAAAGATAAGGAAGTGGGTATAAAAAAGGGTAGTTTAGTAATGTGCTCAATGTGTATTTAAAAAATAATTAAGACATATTAAGCAAGTGTGTGTATTGAGTCTAAAATTGTGCGTAAATAGCAGTACCGTAAAGTGTTTTAGTCATAACTGTTGATTAGATCTGACGGCCCAAAACTTTAGCCCGTTAATTTCACACGACATGGGTCTGCTCATAAGAGCAGTGTTACATATATATATATATATATATATATATATATATATATATATATACAAGGAGGCTCTTATGCAGACGTCCGTAATTTTCAAAACTTACAGGCTTCTAATATGAGCCGTTGGATCATATGAACGTCTTTGATTAATCAACACAAAACTCACCCACTTATTCTCTCTCTTGGCCCGTGCGAGAGAGCTTTCTTGACCTAGACCGCTCTTCTCCCCTGCTAGTGTTGATCTTAGATTTGTCAAAGAAGATCGATTCTCACCATCTTGGTTCTTCTAGGTTTTGGGTTCTTTCATTAAGGCGAGTGATCTTTTGGGTTCTTTGAGCATGGCTTTTGATCTTTTGGGTTCTCGGTTCTTTGATTAAGGTTTTGGATCTTCTGGGTTCTTGATTAAGCCTTCAATCATGTCATTTAGGTATTTGTTTACTATCTGGTTGTTCGAACGAAGCATTTCTTTATTCTTTATTGTGTATTCTTAGTAGTGCGAGTTTATGAAGAATTGCAAGGATTTGTTGTTATGTGTTTGTATGCAATCAATGTCCCACAATTAAATAGACCTTAGAGGTTTGGATTTGTTTGATTTATTGTTTGATAATGACAAAGATTAATGACATCTAATATTGTTTGTTTTCTTGGTTTAATTTTCTAGTCTCACAAGCTCTGATTGTGTGGTTCTGTATGTATAGATGTTATTTAAGTACTAAAGAATCAGATTGGTTCTTATATTTGCACAGATTATTGTTCAAACACTTGAGGGACATGATTCATTGCTGGTGATTGCAATTTTGAAGAGGAATAATGGGTAGGAGATGTTGCAGATTTTTTCAGGAGAGAGAATGTGGTTTCTGATTTTTTGCAGTAGAGAGAGAATTGAAAGTTTCAATCTTTGCAATCCAGTGTATCTAATGGTTTGAATTAGAAGCCCGTAATTTAGACAAAACACGGACGACTGTCATCTGTAAAAAACAATGTTGCATTGTCTCGATGAGATCGCACACTTGATCAAATCAGACGAGATACACCAAACCTCCTTTGCCATATGGATGTTTTCGTAACTTATATTAAAGAATACTGAAAGTTTGTTGTATCTCACTGAGATCGTTAGTCAATAAATTATGGAAATTTTTGAGAAAAATAAAAAATTAAAAATAATACCACAGTTTTAATGATGAAACATGACTGGAAAAAACTTCGAGTATTTGAGCGACTAATCTTGCGAAATAATCCACTAAAAATGAATCTAGATTACAACCCTATTTTTGATCTAAAAACATTTCTTGTACATGTATGTTTTGAATCACCACTTAACCCACCACGGTAGAGCTTGTTTCTGGCATCCCAAAAGACTTTCACCTCAACAAACTACGTACCAATTCCTTCTTTGCCAAGAACACAGTTGAACATTTTCGAAGAGTCACAAATATGAACAATATGTCCTCACTACAATTCTTCCTTCACACAATCACTCAATATCTCACCCAATAAAGATGTAAAATAATGAGAGAATCTAAACTAATGGAAGCATGGATGTATGACCTATATCTTTCGGTAAAAAAACAAATGAGTCTTTGCACCATTTAATTATAGATGCCTGTCAACCTTAAAGGATTGGCTTGGAAAGACTAAAAGTTTTATCACCTATAAGTAGTTAGAACAAAACATTCGTTGATAAGTCATAGTAATTCACGATACTTAAAGATATGAACATGATCTATCAAGACACGTCAAACATTACCATAACACAAAGGCCAATTAAAGACCTGCACGAAACCAACCTTGCATGCCTTGATGTGTTAAAGAAGTGTACACTCATTAAAGGCCTCTTTCAAGATGTGTAAACAACCTACCTGACAAAGCTTAAAGACTTGTTATCACATTAAAGTTCGTGGCATTAGCCAACACTAATATAAAGCCCACTAATAAAACCCATGAATTAAGTAATCCATAAATTAAGTAAAAAGCTAACAACCACCCATAATTAAGTACAAAGGCCCACAATTAAGTATAATTATCATCATATCCACAAGCTTATTTTACATTATTACACATGAAAGACAGTTAAAAGAAACTCATGCAAAATCACATACGTAATGACATGCACAAATACATGTAACATCACACAATTATCATTTTTAGGGTTTTTACAAACCAACAAATACATAGTCACGAGAGTTTCTTGTCTAAACAATGATAATGTCAATGAACAAGAAGAAAATCATTCGAATACAAGGTTTATAGTATTAAATACCTCCAATGAAATTAACCTTTCTTGCATCTCCCATTTGCTAGGATTCTCATCATCAAGACGTTTCTGGTGTTAAAAAAACACCGGATCCAACCACAATCCAATTTTAGGAGGACGAAAATTGAATCCATCAGTATAATTTTTATTTGAAATAAAAATTAAACTTATCATAAAAAATACATAACAATAATAGACTGTCGAATATAAATTCAAAAAAATTCAATTTTCGATCAAAATAATTTTAATTTCAAACAAAAATATGTAGTTTAATTCTTTATTCTAAGCACTACACATTTATGAATTCTCTAAATTTTTTATATAAAAAATTGATACATTAAAAAGATGCACGTTCAATGTTTTTCGATAGTGGACCAACCCTTGATCCTTTAGTCAAAGCATACAAAACATGAAAACATGTTAATCGTGGGCTCCTGGCCCAGTGTAGACGGGTGGACCATAAGCGGTGCCGTTTCTGAATACAACGAAACATACCAACCATAATCATCCACTGCAGCAGGTAATCAACATCACGGTGTTCTCCCACTAGGTTTTATCAACGCCACACAAGTACAGTGTGTCAGTATGAATGTACGATGACGAAAGCAGCAAAGTTTTTGATGACGTCACACATGTGAGGAAAAAAGTGAATTTATGTCTGCAGGGTCAACATTCATCACTCGTTGGCCCCCAAAATTCTAAAATGGTGCAAAATTCTTAGGTCAAAAACTGTGTAATTAAATATGTATTTTATTGATGTGATTTTATTGAGAAATGTGTTTTGTTGATGTAGTTGTATTGAAAAAATGTGTTTTGTTGATGTGGTTGTCTTGAGATATGTATTTTGGTGATGTGGATGATGATGTGGCTTGACTTTTTGTTACAATAAAGGTGGGATCCAACATTGATTTTGGTGTAAATTTGATGGAGATAGTATGAAAGGTAGGAAAATAGTTGGGTTGGATAATGATTTTGTATTGGGAAATGTGTTTTGCTGATGTGTCAGTATTGGAATATGTGTTATACTGATTTGATTGTATTGAGAATTATGTTTTTGTGAAATAGTTGAGGGACCCAAAAATAAAATTGTTGGGTCATTAATTGTGCAACCACTGTGGTTGCCAATCACAGTGGGAATAACAAATGTTTTTAGAGATCTATTTTTGCTAATGTGATTTTATTAGGATATATATATATAATTATATTAATATAATTATATTAAAAGATGTGTTTGTTAATGTGGCTTAACTTTTAGATAATAAAAGTGAGACCGAATATTAGTTTCAAAAATATTATAGAACTCAATTTTTAATAGTCCAACTCAATCAAAGTCTACATGGCACTCCATGTAGGTGGACCATGTTGGACTTTTTCAAAAATCAATTAAACATGTTTTTTATTTAATTTTTCATAAACGAAATTTTAAAACGTTTTATCTCTCAAAATACATGCTAGATTTCGAAAAATTTGAATTCAGCTTGTAAAAATCTTTCTAATAAGGCCCATCTGTCAATAGTTTTTATTCTGTTGTTTCAATTACATTATTTTTAAAAATAATGCAATTCATATATATAATGTGTAAACTGTCTATTTCAGCTAAAATTTTATTACACTATAATAGTAAAATATATATTTGTTAATTTTTACATTTTTATTGAAATTATGATAGGTGCTCGAACCCGTTAATGTTTAGTTGTTAGAACTCTAGAGTTTAGCACTTGAGACATTTATGATTTTAGTAGCGAATCCGAGTCTTCTAGGTTACAACATGAAAATTCGATACACGAGCCCGTTAGGGTTTAGCGAATTCGTTCTCTTTGGTGTTTAACACTTATTGTTTAGGTTATAGGATGAAAATCTGATACACGAGCCCGTTAGAGTTTAGCAAATTCGTTCCCCTTAGGGTTACACTATGAAAATCGATATACGAGCCTATATCAATACTTATAAAAAATACCGGAATCTACGTAATCCACATATTAGTACAAAAAAAATAATGTAATTAAAAATGAGTGAATAAAACTTATCGATGATGAATCTTGTTGGATAGATCTTTACTTGTTGATTCTGGATATGTAATTTTTTTCGAAATCTAATATGTATTTTAAGAGATAAAATGTTTTAAAATTTTGTTGAAGAAAAAAATAAAAAAAAATGTGTTGTGAGTTTTTAAATAAGATATTTTATTTTTTAAAATTTTTAATTTTTCATGTCATACACTTACAAAGCATGTCATATAGACTTGAGTTAATGTTAGGCTACAAAAACTTGGATTATTTTTAACAGATCCGATTAGTTTTAGTGAAAAGATGGTGAAGAAATGAAATGCTAAGTAACTTGACTGATGATTTTTTTTATTGAAAAACGTGTTTTGTTAATATAATTGTATTGAGGGACGTGTTTTGTTGATGTGAATAAATAAATAAGATTACTTTAATTATAATAGATGTGAAACTTAATTGGAGAGTTAATAAAGACATTAACAATGTATCATTATGATTGCCCTCATCATTCAGTAGCAAGTCTTGCTTTGAGCTGTTGTTGTCTATTAAACTCCTCCATGTTTGATGAAAAAATAAATTTCTCTTTCATATATATAAAAGGATAAACGTCTCCCTATTTCATAGGATAACACACTTATATCAATCACTTTTAATGAAAAAAATAAAATACCCATCACATTTATAAAAAATGAATATCATCAAATAAAAAACATTATGAATAACTGAACTAACAATTGATGATATAATTCAGAAATGTTGATAATCTAACATAAACTAAAATTACAAATAAAAAACAAAGTTAATTTTTAGCTACGATAAATGAGTCTTCGTCTTTTTACAAACATAAAGGGAGATATTTGTTTTTTCATAACGTGAGAAATGTTACGTGTACTTTACACTATATTTTTTATTCAAGATCAAGTCAAATTCTAAACAAAAAATGTATGAAATATATTGTGGTTTATATGTAAGGATTCAGAATTATGATCCATGTTTCATTTTTAATATATTTTTTATTAAAAAAAAAAACTAATTCATTTGCCGGTCAACATAGTGTTCGTACGCGGCCAAGGTGGAGCCCATCATGGACGGTTAAGTTATTTCAAGGAAGCAACGAACATATGACGTCGCAACACACGTGTGATTTCCTCCTAGTATTCGCTCTCTCTTTATGCGGCCCTATAAATAATAAGATAAATAAAGCTCCAAACCACAAAACAATTAAAACCATTCATCACTCCTCCTCCTCCTCCTCCTCTCTCAGTCAACATGGAAAAAAGTGAGGAATACAACAACTATTGGGATACCAGAATGTTCCTCCAAAATGAAGAGATTGATAGGTACTATACATATACATATACACATATATATGTACACACAGAGTTTACAACCTTAAATTAAATTGTTTTTCTTTAATGTTTCTATGGTGATTTTGGATTAGCTGGGCAATCGATGAGACGATTTCCGGGTACTTAGATTGGAGTTCGCTGGACGGAGTAGGAGCATCGGTGGCATCAAAGAACATAGTTTCAGAGAGGAGTAGGAGGAAAAAGCTCAATGAAAGGCTGTTTGCACTTAGAGCTGTGGTCCCTAATATTAGCAGGGTTTGCGTCCTTGATAATAACATATAATCTTCCATAATAATTGCTCTAATTTTCATGGCCGTCTAGCTAATCTATTGATTCTGTGTTTTTAATTAGATGGACAAGGCATCAATAGTTAAAGATGCAATTAATTACATCCAAGAATTACATGAGCAAGAGAGGAGAATCCAAGATGAGATTCTTCAAATTAATTCTGGAAAATTAAGGAAAAACCCATCTGGGTTTGATCAACAAGATCAGTTTCTTCCAGTGTTGTTGAATCCCAAGAGGAAAAAACTTGAACAACAATTCTATGACTCTCCCCCAATTCAAGTTCTTGAGGTGGGTCCCTCTATTCTAGATTTTTTTTTTCAATATCAATTAATTAATATTTTTTTAAAATATAAAAATTGCAGTCTAGAGTTGCGTACGTGGGAGAGAAGACACTGTTAGTGAGCTTGACATGTATAAAAAGAACAGACACCATGGTGAAGCTTTGTCAAGTGTTTGAGTCTTTGAAGCTCAAAATCATTACAGACAGTATAACCACCATCTCAGGAACGCTTTTCAAGACGCTCTTCATTCAGGTTAGTAATAGTATCTCTTCATTTTCTATTTTTGGCAAATACTAACCGGGTCTCACTTGGATACTTGGATATGTGTGTGTGTGTGTGTATTTATATATATGAATTAATTTTTTTTATAAGCTATATGATCTTTGTGTAAAATAAGGCAACGATGAAGCAGTGTAGTCCAGATTGTCACAGAATAGAAAGTTAAAAAAACTGTAAAAAGTAAATTGAAGGTAAGAAAAAAAAAGGACCCACCACTTTTTGTTTTTTTTTTAAACAATGATTGATTAGTAAAGCTAATTGTCATTATTGTTTTCTTTTGGTTCTAAATTAGGTAATGAGACCTCAGAATTCCATCTTAATTACCTAAAATACTTCTAGCAGACGGACAAAAATTTTATTTAGCACGAGAAACTGATGAAAATTCCACACGGGTTCAATTTTTTTTCTTCCACGCCCCATATGTACGTGTGTATATATACATATATATATAGATAGATAGAAACATATATATCTATATACATTAAAGATTTGGTACTTGAAATATTTTTCAGGCAGATGATGAGGAGAAAGATGTTTTGAAGATAAAAATAGAGACAGCAATTGCAGCTCTAAGTTATCCACTGAGTCCTATGAGCATGTAATGATTAGAAAGACATGCACTTGTTTGTCCATTTGTTGGATCCTTTGTCAGTATGTCTTTGCTGTAAAGTTTTGGGAGAAACACTCAATAGTTGAGCTGCGTGTGCCCACTTTTATGTCAAGTAAACCCTAAAAAAGAATAGTCAATCTGGATAACCCAGCATTCAGCTTTTGTTTGCTAATTGTAAACGAGTCGAGTCGAGTCAGACTCCAGTTTTACCTTAAGCTCAATTAAACATGTGGTCAGTGATAGAGTTGCTATTACGCTTTTAATCGCTCGTCTCTAAGCAATCTTTAGAGAGAGAGAGAAAAAAAAGATGTAAAACTGAAGAGAGAATAAATAAAAATAGTCGAAAACAAATTGAAAAGAAAATTAACCTATTGTGAATTTGAAGAGGATGTAAAAGAACGAAGAAACTTTTGGAATCTCAAAAACTGATCAAGGAGGGAAATAAGGGCGTGTTTCAATGGAGATTTAAAGACAAAACAAAGTCAAAAGTTCATATATTTGAATATCATATCAAACGAGTATTGCAGCTGTGGCGATAACTCCATACAACTCCAATATTCAGGCTTTGAATTTGTATAGTTTCAAATGTAAAAGATTACCCCGAAAAGATTAGGAATCTGCACCGACGCAAAAACATCTCAGTGTGGCCGTCCAGTTATGGCATCCCCTCCAGCATCTACAGAACTGCCTTTGTTTGCACGATTCAACTTTCGCCGTTTAGCAGCTAACTGGTTTCTCAACTACACAGTAACGAAAAAATGTTAGCGACCAAACTTAAACCAAGAAAAGAATGCTTGAAAATCCAGGAAACAAAATTGCAGACGCAGGGAGGAAACATAAGTACACCTGTGACACTAATAAAAATACGTGCAGAAGCAGGAAGTTGCTTAGATCAATACATCATCCTAAACCAGTAGTTAGAGTGTAACAATTTTATAAGGATATTTTCTAATCCTCCATCTCTTTTTTTACTAGAATTAAAAATGTCTATATGTACTTTTGCACAAATACTTCATGAGCTCTATAGGATTTCCTTTGCAAGCTACTTGTTTAGAGTACCAATTTTAGCATTGCCTTCACAGCCCTAGAATGGTTCCAAATTTCAACTTTTATCGGCCTCATTCCATCTTTGCTATATGCCTGAACTTTAATGAGTTTAACCCGCTAAACCTAAGTTCTTAAATTTCTTAAAGCTAAATTATACCCTATGGAAACCCTCATAGATCATAATGAGAACTGCTACTGCTGTCACACATCAGCCTCTCCCCGCCGAAGGTATCTTCTTTTCCCCTTTCTTTGAATGGGCAAGAATTTCATTCAGAAGACATGAAGGTTACAAAGCACAAGATCTTGCAAATTTAGAATCATCAATTACTTAAAAGTCAAATTCTATAAATGGCCTGTAAAATCCCTCAACTGTGAAATAACTGTTGCTTTGACTTCTCTTAGCAGCCATAGATTCTTGGTTTGCTAGAAATGCGTAAGATCATGGTAAATGTGGCAAGAAAACTGGAGGCAGTCCATTTTCCCCCAGACGCCCAAAAAAATGGCTGAGCAGAAAGTGGAAAGATATGACTCTAGGCTAAAGGAAAATTATGGATTCAACAAAAACCAACCACCATAATCCCATTGTAGACACATCAACATGGGGGAGAAAAAAGTATGCTAATCAGTAGTACATCAATAAAATATCAGAATAACTGATTAAGTAATTAAAATGTGACCAGGATATAAGAGTGCCATGACATACCGTCTCGACATACTTTAGTTGCTTCAGAACTTCATCTGTCTCTAGCTCCTGAGTCACAGAAAACATATGGGATCAGACACATATATGAACCATGGGGCACGTATAAAGAGTGCTTGAGACAAAAAAACAAAGACTGAAATTTAACATTTTTTTTTTGACAATCACTGGAAAGCAAACAATATACAAATAATGTAAAACAACATCATGCGCAGTTGACGCAGGAGGGAACTGAAGGGACTTCCAAGGCTAATACAAATTTATTGGTGTTGGTGTCCCAACAGTATTATATTTATGGAGTCAAAGGTATCACTTGAATCCTTTAGGCTTAAGGAGTATCCTTTAATTTTAGGAGTTTAGGTTATCCTTATTGACTTAGCAAATCTTAGTAAGATTCGAGAATTAGGATTTGATTCCTTTTCTAAAGGTCCCTGTAACTGGAAAAAGAAGAAAGAAAAATAAACTTTTCAGATTTGATTAATTCTCTCGTGAGATTGCTTTCCTTCAAATTTTCTGTTATGAAAGATTTCCAGGTTGCTTAAGCGAGAATATAAGTTCTCTCACTACATAAACCTTAAATTTCAGTCTTGTCACTGTTCACAGTAATAGAAGAGCAACTATTTGGAATTCGCATTGTAGACCAACTTCAACAATTGTCCTACATCAACATAATTCCTCTGTAGCAAGATTTCCAATTACATGAAGCAATCAGCAAAATTTGCTTAAATGTTAAACTAAAAATGAAGTTAGTGACCAAACTAATTCCTAATAATTTGACAAAAAAAAGTTGCCTCTAAATCTGTAGATAAATGAATCTGCAGTTTAGAAAGAAAAAAAAGTTTTTTATTTCTTTATATACTTTGCACTAGGCTGCTAGAGGCAACTGAACTGACTTATCAGTTCTTCATCAGATAAAAAAAAAGAAGATATTTTTTGACCAGATTATTCTATAATGTAAAATGCAGGTCAGCATTTGTTATACTGCCTAAGTCCTTGGCAAATATTCAGACAGCGAAGTAAGAAAGAGGCAACATGAAAATTTTGGAATCGTAATGACTCGACTCATTCTCATTTGTGGCTGCAAATAGAGCAGACCATGACAGTATGTTGAAAAACTCAATCAGTCAATCATTCAAGTTGGGTGAGAAAGGAAAACATGAGTCCTACAAGTTATTCAACCAAGTGCACTGGCCAGACTTTTATTATGACAAATGACCAAATAGATATGGATAGGAAATATTCAAAGCCACTTACCTCACAGAAACCTATGTTCGTTGACCAAACTTAAGCAAAACATAGACATTTGGCTCACTAGATGTAAAGGACATGAAAATCCCTTTCAGAAGAAAGTAAACCTAAAAACTTAATGGTTTTACTTATAAGCATTGGAATATTCATATGTCAATACAAATTGTACTCAAAACAAACTAGGAAATAAATGACCTTTTTTAACTCACAAATTTGGTTGGAACTTGGAACGTCTCTGTGCATGCAGTATTTATATATGCATTGAAGCTAAAAAATTCATGCAGAAGCGAGGTAAAAAAAGGCTACGAGCTAACCAACCATCAGTATTGTCAAAGTCAACCCAGTAACATAAACCAAATCCCAGTTTTACTTGAAAAAACTTTCTCATAATTAAAGCTCAGCTAGTTAGCATTCATCATATGAATAGGCCCAAATCCCAGCTTAGATTTTCCACATCCAAAAATCATGACCCATGACATTTTCAGTATTCCAAGTTTCCAACAAAGAATTGATTTCGATAACAATTCATGTGGAAAAATTGTTTCAAAGAGCAAAAGTCGAAATAATTGATTGATTCGGAAGAATATGAAGTTAACTTCACCTGAGGTACGGCGCAATCAGCATGGATTGGATCCCAAAGGAAAGCACAAAAGCACTCCCAATTATCAGTTTGGACTTCAAAAAGTGGAGCCCTGATATTCATAGAGATTTTCATTGTTATGAATCTTAAGAAAAATAATGGAATAAAATCAAACCAAGCTAAACCTGAAATTGAAAAATACACAAAGGAGTTGTTGGCCTAGTGGTAGCCTTTTCCTTAGGACTTGGAACCAGGACAAATTAACAATAATAACAGTAATAAAAGAACATGATTTATCAACAAAAAAAAAAAAAGATTTTTTAAATACACACATCGCTCTAAGTGCATAAAGTAATTGGAAGAAACCCAAAAAAAAGGTTCCAACCTAGCACATAAATATATTGCATAACAATAAATAAATAAAGTGGGGATGGAACTTAACCAATAATTAAGAAAAAAGCAAATAATTATTAAAGCCATCAGAGAAACTCAGAAGTAAATAATCATCAATGCACAACCACTACACTACCAGGATTTGTTGAGAAATACAGAGATTTTTCACTCGGCATTCTATGTTGCAGGATTCACCAATTATTAGCTACTGAAAGAATGCCATATAAATGGAGTTATTTGTGGTATAATTTTTTTGGCTATTCCCTAGAACCTAGTGTTCATTCACTTCATTGGCTGCTCAAAATGAATGCACACAAATATTCATTAAGTTCTGTGGTAAGCTAATTTCTTCTTCAAAACTAATAATAAAAGTTAATGAAACTCTAGATCTAAAACACAAAATGATCTTTGTGATTCTATATAACTGCGAGAGTAAAATCGCTAAAGATAGCAAATCAATTCATCATACCTGCGCCACTTCCCACAGATAACTTCATTGCCTTCTTCTGCAACACCATATATAACCTCTCTACATTGAAGCCAGTTACCTATAGCGCCTTTCTTAAGACATTTGTCAGCATTCAACTCCTATGTCAAAGAAAAAGAAATAGAGTGTCACTTCTCCCATGACCTCCTCCATCTCTATTGCCAAATATAACTAATAGTGAAAAAGAACACATGAACTGAGGCCTTACAGGTGAACTAATATACTTTGACACTCCTGTCGGCAGTAGATTATCAAATGTGTCAATATCACTGCATCAAAATAAATAAATAAGTTGGCCAAAAATATGATATAAAGTACAGACCCATAATTCTGATGGTAATTAGTATCTCTCTTTTATTGATATTTTTCTAAATAAACACACAATATCACAATCACCTTCAAGAAATCACAATTGAATTAGGTGCCCAAAAAGAAATCTAAATGGCAATTTAATTATTATCATTACTAAGAATGCTAACTAGGGATTCAATTAAAATAGTGAATCTATAATTAATACATGTAACAAATTCAAAAAAAATAAAATAAAAAAATAATAGATATATATATATATATGACAAGGAAATAACATACCTATTACTTGCACCCAACCACTCAGGAACTTCTGCTTGAAAACCTTTGCCAACTCGAACACTAGTTATATATGGGTCTGTTTCCTTCAACATTAATGCTATAGGATTTGATTCATCTTCATTCAGAGCATTATTATTTCTGTCCCCTCCACTGATGATATTTGAAAATTTCCTGGAAATTGTCTCCTTCACGGACTTGTTCTTCAAACACAATTGACAAAACCACTCATCATCTTCTGGAATTTCTTTAATAGGGGGGTTGCAGCAGGAAAGATGATATGCATATTCACAAGTATCACAGATTAGAAGCTTCAGGGTAGTTCCCAAATTACCACACATTTTGCATAACCGATAACATCGGCTATCACTACTACTACCTCCAAAACCATCAGCAGAGGCACGAGTCCTAGTAGATTTAACAGCTCTGAGGAAGCCCTGGCTTCTAAGTACAGCAATGCATAAATCCCTTGCTGACATACCTTCCGAACAGACCTCATTGAATGTCACACTTGAGGAGGAGCACTCCCCCCTGTCATCTGCTTCACTTTTCATGGAAGCTTGGACAAGTTCCATAGCAGACTTTGATGATGAGCAGCTATCATGTGCACTATCAACATCTACAATCTTGTGTAAGACACTTTTTGCTGCTTTATCAGAACCAGCTTCTACAAATGAAAATCCATTTACAGTTTCTGACTTTAAAACGCTGGGCTCAATATTGCATACAGGAGGAGGCATCACAGCAACTCCAACAGCTAGAGTTTGAAGCTCATTCAGAGAGTCTACAGGTTGTTCCTCGACTGCCACTGAAGGAGCACTGGAACTCAGAACAGAATGACAATCAACAGCTCTCTTTGCTTTTGCAGATGTCTGTGTTGGGAAATTGCATGAAGAATTTCCTTGTTGCTTTCTTCTTACGTATACAAAATTAGGTGCACGACTTTCAGACATCGTACTGACAGTAGATAGCTGAGAACGTCCAGAAAAATTCAAGGGGCATATATCATTAGCATTCTCTTTTTTCTTTGCGACCGAGGCAGCTTCTTTGAATATATCTTTGTATTCTTCACATTTTGGAATCATCTGCCAAGTTTCAGCACCAGGCATCCAATTACATATAAGATCTTCTTTTCCTAGATTAGATACATTAGATAGAGCAGCTTCAATTGAACTGGGAAGAGAACTCTGTATCAACATTTCACCTGAACTATACTAATATCTGAAATGTCCAGCTCTTTTGAAACCACCGATTAGCTCCTTTTTTATGATTCCCAAATGAAATTCATGCTGACCGTGGAAAAACACTACAACCAATTTACAGCATACATGGTCCTGTTAACTGCAGATGGAGAGTTGAAAAAACAAGTTAAAGAAATTCCACAACATTGGGCATCAAGTAAAAAATTTAACTTCTCATTTTATCCACTCTTGCTCTGATACCGAAAGAGAAGTTAGAGAGCAGCTAGGATAGGACGAAAATATACGAAGGACGGATGTAAGATGCAAGTTACATTATCATTATTCTTCTGGCTAAACAAATCTCGCATTTCATCCCTCCAAATGTGTCACCTTGTTTTCAAGTGATCCACGCAAGCGTTCAGGCAAGTTGAAAGAGTCTCATTTTGGCAATTCAAGCAGTAGTTTGGCCAAAGAGTATAGATTTAGTGTGCTTCTAATACTTTATAGTTGATTCCTTTAATATAATATGTACAATGGATGCCTATAGATAATCTCATTGCTGGTATAGTGTAGAGACTAGAGATGAAGGTTTGTGAAAAAGACAATAATACCCCTATACAGTAAAGACTCTATTTACAACATGTCTCAATTTCAAGAAGTTACAGAGATGCGAATGAAGAGAGGTTGAACGGGGATTTTAATAGCAAAGAACACTTGCATTCAAAATATTGGTTCTCATGAGCAAATCCTTTAAAATCGATTGGTCAAGTCTCAATGTTCAATAACTTCTAAGCTAGTAGCTACAATTGTACGAATAGAGAACACCATTTGTATGAATAGAGAATGCTAGTATATTGAGAGACAACTGCTGTTTCATGTCTGATTTAATATACTTAAGATTGCCACATGTTTCAGGAGTAAACAAAGAGATGCTACAAAAATGGGAGGCAAAACATCATCAACGAGCTTCAAAAGAAGAAAAATAAAAAAGCTGCTGCGAACATCTAGATCTTATATCATCATCATTGGAGTCTTTTTTTAAACAGTTTGGGGTTTGCTAAACGAATCCATAAGAGAAATACATTCAAATCCACTACATGGATTGTCTTTCACCATTCACTCCTAAGAAGAGCTCTCTACTCTCCATTAATCCCATAGAGCCCCTATGATTCTTATTACTTCCATCCATACTCTGTCTCTCCTACTTGAAATTTCTGAATTATTCTCAACACCACAATACTATGTACCACTGCACATTCCCATAGCATCTTATATAGTTTTCTCGAATCTTTATTTTCAATCAGCTCTACTCCTACCTTTGCTCTAATAGGCTCATTCCTTATCGTATCCTTCCTTGTGAAAATATCCAACCCAACATTTCATTTACCCTGCATTCATTCCTTGGGTATATTGTCTCTTAACAGCCAAACATTCCTTACTGCACATGTAACTCTTATACAACAACTCAAAAATCATAATAACAGTAAATTAATCTAAAACTGATTCAGAACAAAGAGAAATAAGACATTGAAAACTACAATCCAGCTGTTCATAATAGTATGTCAGTTAAGCACTTTTATATATGCCCTAATTCTCATTTTAAACAAACAAAGCATTCTATTTATCGATGATTTCAAAAAGTTACATTGCAGATGTCAAATGATAGACAAATTTATCCTCACGAAACCAAGGAAATAAAGGTTTCTCACTATGGTGACAAACACTAAGTACAGAAAAAAGTAAGAGTCAGATTCATAAAAACTAAGTAAAGGATGGAAAGTAAACTCAGAATAAAACTTGATTAACTAATGCACTTTATAAGCTTGAAAAAACACTCGAGTAGAAGCAAGGAGGAACCATTTTATTATGAGGAGAGGATATATTCTTGGATTCACACTACTCCTTCCCATAATATCCCATAAACAATGGCTTTGGAACATTTTACAGGGATAAGACAACAGTTCTCACAAATAGTGGCAGGAAACAACAATATTCTATTACACTGTATAGAAAGATGATAAAGAAGTTAAAAAAAACTATTCCTAGCATGAAGCATGACAGAAACATAAACGCCAACTCCAGAGAAGTAGAAAATAGACAAGCAATCTGAATGACAATAAGTAAATTAGCTATATTACGTAGTTGTATAGTCTGAAAATAAGGATCCTCAACAGCTAGGCCCCAGTGTGGCAGTATGGTAAACAGTCAACACTAGTATCAATGATCAGAGGTGTGACACAATAACATAATATAGTACTCTCTTGCATTCCAATGCGAAGCCAAAGACTAGATTTTCATCTACCTATGTAAACTACAGTGATAAAACCTTCACAGTTATCATGAAATGAAATTTATTGAACATATCTACCCTCCCCCTTCCCTCTTGCTCCCACCACGTGCTTTTATGCGTACTCGTGTCCTAGAAAACCAATTTCTCACCTTGATCTGATCACAAACCTAAAGGGCAATATGAGGGATACATTGTGTAATATCTGGACCAAATCCTTCAGCAGAGTATTGGGATCTCAAAAGGAAAAAAAATAATCAAAATTGGCGAGAGAATTAAAAAACAGAAAAGCGCTTAACTTTGGAAGTGAGGAAGCAACTTATCAGCACCTTTCACAATTAGCGTTCCATTCTCTACTCTTTTCAAGATCCAATCAAACCCTTATTATCAGCTTAGATTCTGGAAAGAACAAACATTTAGTGTCAACCGTAAGAATTTATTGGCAAGGAACCTAATTTTATAGCAATTTAGATATTTTCCTTTTCTTACCTGCATTCTTTCCAAATCCTTATCCTTTTTTTCTTTTCTTTTGGGAAGGTAACAATAAAATTAAGAATTAAAGACAAAAATGGTTCAAGTGGTAGATAGGAATCAATTTTAGTCCCTGTGGTTTCAAGAAGCACAAAATTAGTCATTTTGCTTCGAACCCTCTACATTTTAGTCCTTTCGTCCATTTCTCATAAACTCATAGCCCTAATTCTTGAACCCCCGATTGTCAAGCCCTATATTTGATCCAAGTCAAGAAAACCTTGACAAGCATAATAAATCCCATTGATGAGCCTGCTCCTTTTAAATTTCCAAGCAGAACTTGTTCAATTTCCAAAAGCTTCCCATAGTAGGATGAAAGCTTGTGAGCAAGATTTAATACTCCGCTATATAGGATGAAAACTTCTATTTCTCAATGAGACTTGGAATTAGTAGAAATATCGGCAAAGAATTGGAAAGTTCAACAAAAACATAATTTCCTCTTGGTTTTTATGTTTCTCATTATGTTATTTTCCGCAACATATACTTTGTGCATATTACGGATGAAAATGTGGTCCAATGATAGAGTTGCAGGGTGCAGCCTATAAGGCACATATTCAATAGTTCATGGAAGCAGTCTATCCACATATTATATGAGGATAAGCTCGGCGTACATCCTGCCAGACCACCACTACTACAGGAGCCTTGTGCACGAGAGTGCTTTTTTTTTTAACATTCATATACTTTGTGCATATTGTACAAAGTGCACAAACATTTTGTCCCCATATACAGGCAAGTCTAAATAGTTTGTCTTGTTTTCGTTTCATGCTAACCAATGTCTTTCTCCTCTTGTTTGCTTGATCAAATTAACAATAGGGTACTTAGAACTTGATAATTTTGAAAGACAGTTGATTTTCTCATAGGTATTTATGAAATAGATGAGTTGCTATAAGATTGTTGATGTGGTGCTTCCACATAGAAACAATTCCATATATAGTTACGGGTGGTGCTAATACAAACTAGTTAGAGGGCTAGAAATGTTGAGAGCTCAAACAACAGGGACCGTTTTTGGCGTTAACCCTAAAAATTAAAAGGCACCCAAGGGTATCGCCAATGAGAGTCCCCTTAAGTGTGTTGGGTGCGGAGGATTCAAACCATAATCACTGACCATGGATGGTGAGGACCCTGCCACTCAACCGATAGGTGGTCCACTGCACGAGAGCGAGTCAATCAGATTGAAGACCATTGTTATCTTGAAAGGCTAGATTAGAAATCCAAAAACACAAAGACGTAACCATGAATTGCAAAGGTTGGACCGTGTCAATTTCGCTCATTCTAAGCTTGGACAATGTCAATTTCGCTCCTTCATAGCTCTCTCTTTTTTTCCTTTCCAAATTGTCTAAATGAAGGGCCAAAGGGATAGATGCTTTGCCACAACCCTAGTTTCTAACTCATATCATATATATCCATGTTTCAAAGGTTATATGTCTACAAATCTCATATTCCCCTCTATTGCCCTCCTTCCTTCCAAGATTCAGTTCTAAATGCTTCCTAGACTCAGGAAACCCATGAACATTCCTTAATAATACTAAAAACCTAAAAAAATTCCAATTTCTTTCTCTTGCAGGTGGCCTTAATTGAATGTTCTATGGTTCTAATCCTAGTGTTTTGGTACAAATTGCAATATCAAGGATGTTAGGACCCAATTAGATCCAATCTGCATAGAACCCAAAAGCTTGAATATATGGAGATAAAACTGTAATTGAGAAATCACAAAAAACATTGATTATCAAAGCTCAATAACGTAAACTTGTTTCTAAACAAGCAAACATATATCGAAAACGCATAGGAATTGATAAGAGGGGAAGAAAAAGTACCTGGACAAAGAACCCTAAAAGATTTGTATACAAAAATAACTGCTCAAGTGCCAAAAGCAGAATCGTGTACTTCTCTGTATTCAAAAAACGGGAACTCTAACCTCTAAGAAACTATGTGATAACGGGATTGCATTGATACCGCCTAAAACAACTAAAAGTCTAAACCCCTCTCTGTTTATGTTTTTTATTTTCTCACCGTCCCTCTCCCTCCTCTATTCTTTTCTCTCCCCTATTTCTTTTTTAAACCTTATGTTCTGTTGGGATATTAACATTTCTTTTTGTCTTCCACAATGTTTACAATGAATTATTCTCTCCGGGGTCAAATGTATACAAACAAGTCCTTCAATTCTTCATGCTAGCAATATCTTTATAGCTGCGTGTTAGTTTTAGTCCAATTTATTATGTCTATCGTCAAATAGTTTTTTTTTATTTACACAGAATTGATAGTCCGAGTTTAGATCATCACCAATATTTAAAACAATAAACTTTAAATCGTTCTCGATTTAAACAAATATTATTCTTATTGTCTAATATGTTCTTATACTAATATAATTTTACTCCATCTTGATTCTTGAATATGGATAGATGAATCTGCTTCAAAGTTGATTCTGGGTAGAATGGTAGAAAGAGTCTTTGAGAGCACTATTGTGTAAAAATAACACATTGACATTGATATTGGAATTTTTAACTTATCATGTGGTTATGTGAGAAATTTCTTTGTGGGTGACGGCTTGAGTTTTAATGCATATCGAATATTTATAGGGCAAATTGGTACGGTGTTTTTCTCAATTTTTAAAAAAGAGGAAGCTGGTTGCAGTGCCTAACAGCTAGTTTCATTTTTGTTGGAGTTTTGGTCATTTTGTGATTATAAAGTGAGTCTGGTTCTGGTCCCTAGAATAGTGAAGTCATAAGTGTTGACAGAAGCAGCAACAACTGAAATTCCAGTACAAAAGATGATGGGATTAACATTATCATTTTGGATGGCTGCTGCTGCTGACTTTTATTTTTAGGCACAAGTCGCTTCATCTGCTGAGGGACCAATATTGAGACAGCAGCTTCTCCTCCTGAGTAGACATTGTGCTTTCACAGGAAACAGAACAATGAGGCCTTTTTGTTTTAGTTTTTTCAAGGCAAGAGAAACAATCATCAAATCTTGTCACCATTAACACTCTTTTTAAAAAAACTCCACTAAAATTAAAGTTGATTCTCTATAACATTACTGCTTTAATTGAAGTTGCAATTTCTGCTAATGGAAAAAGTACCAATTAGGTAGCTGGATGAATGAAGTAGGTTTGTTACATCTTAGCTTTTGTTGTGCACCATTGGAACTAACATTAAAAAAAGAAAGATGCAATCTGAGCAGGAAAAACATTCATAGTAAAAGATCATAAACTCCATTGCATTTATGATATTATTGATATTTTTAGTCCGTGTAAAACAACCTTTCGACTACACGATACTTCTAAGGACATACCGAGCTCAATGATAGTGAAGTAGTGAACTTATATTTAGGGCATAGTACATCAATATTCTCCATGGATTACAATTACAGGAACGAACAATGGAACTGAAATTTTCCAGTATTTTCCCAGATCGTTGTGGGTATTCGCCAAGATTCTCAAGTTCTGACGTTTTCTCTAGCTTTGATAAAGTTACTTCTCCCTGAATCATCCTTCACATTTGGTTAATTCTGAGCCACTTCACAAGGTCCTGGATCATGAGAAAAAGAAACCAAGGACAGGACATATGATCTTGTTTGGAGATAACAAAGTAAAGGAATACTCAAAACTGCCGACAACTTACCAAGTATCGGCACATCTAATATGTGTCCCGGGCCTCCCGGCGAGCAAAAGGTCTATAAGGCTTTGGAGCTGAAAGACGCACATTGAAAATTGGTCAGTGACCACTCCCTTTCAATTTGCATTTGGCTTAACATCTTATTCAGTCAAAATCTATTTTTAAATTTAACAGAAGCTGGGCAAGATTAGAAGCCATTCAAGAGAAATGCATTGAAGTAGTCTAGAATGTTGTTATGATCCAGACAAGCAACAAAAAACATATCCTGAGGTGGGAAAAAAAGAAGAAAAAAAAAACTTGCAACAGCAGTTCATATGTTCAAATAAAGTGACAGCTGGTAAGTTGATCAATAAATCATTTTAAGAAACTTGGAATAAATTGAAGCAAGCTCATGAGTGTTTAAGAAGCTGATAACTCACAAGTCACAGCCTGTTACTTTACTTTAAAAATAATAACTATATTCAAATATTAACGCTACCTTCTATAGTTCTTCTCCCATATAATTAGGCTTCTACTTTACTAACATGCTATCACAAGGGTCATACTATCATCATAATGAAGTTAAATTACCGTTAGGGTTCCCTTGTTCGTAGAAGCTTCGTAAAAGAGAAACAGCTTCTGATGCCATAATCCTCTATTTCATTTAAAACACTTTCATTGTGGAAAGGCACCACTACAAAAGTTTCGAGAAAAAACTTAGGTAAGACTAGTAGACTGATGCAGTGGACTAAAAAAATATAAGATGAATCTCTGAAGGGAAAAATTCTTCAATCTTATATATTTAACTGCTTGTACTATAAATGGTTAGCTCCATTATGTAACTACAATAATGATTGCAGCCTGGAAAAGGTCCACAGAAAATTCTAATTTCCTTTTGTCTGAAAATTCTGGTAGCAAGGCATATTCCACATATCAGGGAGTTGAATCAGTAAATGTATAGCAATGGATTATCCTCCGGTCCATATAAATGCATAAATAGATTATAGAGGAACAAAGAAAGTATCAGGCTGAAAAAAACTTGTACCAGCGGCAGTCATTCTAGGCTAGAATTTCTAGCAAATAAAGAGAATCAAGTTGCTTTTGATAGAGTTATAGGGGTGTAACCTAGAGGTCACAAGTTCAATTTCTAGAAATAGTCTCTCCTCATATTATGTGAGGGTAATGTCTGCGTATATCTTGCCTGTCTTTGATCCCGCTCACTGTGGGAGCCTTGGGCATGGAACTGTTTACTCTTTTTTACTGCAAAACTGACATGTAACTCTGACAGATTGAATGATAAAATTTTCAAAGTAATTGTGCGCTTGAAGCAGATTCACATTGAGCTTTTCTCTAAGCTGAAAAGTTGACCACCTTAACCTTTTTGGTATCCCAGGCCAATCTCCCTTGGATTACTCAATTACTAACCTAAGAAATAGTCACACCAAAGAAGCATCTAGGAACATTCAAACATTTGGGGAAGCCAAAAAAGAAAGGGATGCTGGGTGGGGTTATCTATTGTTTTAATTTCTTGATGAGGATATCGAAAAATGTTGGCATAAAGAAAGTCTAGAAAGAAATACTTTAAAATCAGAAGTTAACAAAAGAATAATACATGATCTATTGACAATTCGACATGCATATCAAGGTTATTGAAACAACAAAACTAATCAAAAAATAAAGAAAAATTTGAAGCAATTTAAGAAAGTGATCATGAAATTACTTTTCGTGGCTCAGTAGTTTGATTTCTTCCTGATGCAATGATCTTTCCTTCCTCTGGGATCACACAGCTGGAGAGCCAGGAATATGGTCCGAGTCAGGAAAAATACAAAATGATCTCTAAGCAGATATCACAGTATCACACTAATAAAATTGACAATAATACTGCAAACTAAATACAAAATGATCTCGAAGCAGATATCACAGTATCACACTAATCAAATTGACAATAATACTGCAAAGTTTCAAAGTGGACTTTCAACTTCAAGTTACAGAATACTCGAAGGATTGAAGTCTTCAAATTCAAGTTCAGGTAGGCTAAATTTGTAAAGACTCATTAGGCCATGGCAAAATATTAAAACAGATGTCAATATTTAGCCTCCACATTCCACATTCCTTTGATTGACACTTTAGTACATCCAGTGAACAATCGGAGTTGACCTTTGTTCTCAATATGCTGGCCCAAAAGATTAAGTATACTGACAATGGCCAGCCAGTGTGCGATAACAGAAAGCAGAAGACGATAGCATAAAATGCTTATAACATGTATTAAGCATCGTCATCATTATCCCTGCCTTGTCCCAAAATGTTTGGGCTCGGTTACATAAATACACGAGAAAAATCAATGAGAATCAACTATGTGTTCATACCATCTTAAACAATTTTGCCATATCTTTATCTTCGATTGGCGCTACTCCTACCTTCGATGTATTGATCCGATAGTCTCACATCTTATCTCATAACCATCTTAAAATGTGTCGCAGTAAGATAATATTTCCATCAGGGAATGATAGTGAAGAAGAAAAGATTTAATTCTACGTTTGATTAATGCCTCCATAAGCTCATCAAATGGCATGAAATGCATAACATAATAATCATGTCTCTAAGGCATACCCAACAGGAACTTCAAGGAACTGCAGGGCAGGGCATTCTTTTCCTGCCATAGAAGCAATCATTTGGAATGAACGAAAATTCAAAATATATTTAAAAGGAGGAAAACAAATTAAGTAATTAACTAAGAGATTCTTGTGAGGACAGTCAAACCTAACCTTTAGAATGTTGATATCAGGCAAGTATCCTAGAAGAGGTAAGGCACCACCAAAAGACTAGGAAAAATCTATAATTGTAATGAAGTTATTTTTTGGCCATTGACTATGTAACAACTCATAAGCCACCATAGCATCCAATTAGCCACAGTTTTAGCACTTTTGATCCCATATTTAGGTTCTGGATTACTGTAAATTCACTATTGAGGTTTCCCCTTTTGGGCACAGGATCATGCTTCTTCTAAAGCTCTTGGTATAATCAATCAATTTGAATTCTCCCATCCCAAACATAATAAGTCCATAATTGCAGTAGTGCACGACAGAACTGATAGAAAAGATACTTATTTGGGGTGTTCTTGCATACCTATCTTCTTAGTTGATATGAGTGATTCATTACCTGCTCCAAGGCAAGATCCATATATGCAAGAGTTTCAGGAGAGTGATTTTCCATAGAAAAGGGCATGATCTGCATAAAATAGTTTCCCAGTATGATCAAATTACGAACAATTAAAATAAACAGAAAAGAACATTCAAATTCAAATCAATCAGATCCCAAAAAACGAAGGAAAAAAAACCCTAGTAATTCCTACGTTCACCAGATTTCTTTAACCAGAGCTTCTTCTATGGCTGTACGAAGATAGAGAAGGCGACACGTCCTGCGACAAAAAAAGGTTGGTCAAAACTGACGTGGGAAAAATATGCCACGTGTTCATTTTCTTTTTTAAAAGAAGAAAATGAGCTCTGCCCGGTTACTGCTGCGGGCAACTCCCCCGCTCTCTCTCTCTCTCTCTCTCTAGAATGGCAAGGTTTCTCGCTCGAGCTCGAACTCTACTCCCCCCACTGTACTTCCCAAAGCTCCTCCTTCAATTCTCCACCGTTGATACAGCTTTCTGTCTACAATTGCCAGTTTCGCCACACTTCTTCAAAGGCCCAGATGATTGAGGTTGAGATTGATTCCTCATCATCCCCTGTGTCGTCTTCTTCGTTATCTTCATCCTCGTATTCTGCGGTTGTGAACTTGATTTCTCGCTGTCGGTGCAGATGGTGGGAGACCTAATCCAGCTCGTAAAAGTGCAGAAATCTACCCCCAAATGGCTTCCTTTCATCCCTGGATAATTCTTCTGGGTTCCGCCACACAGTCCAACTATGGCCCCTGATTTAATCATGAATTTTGTCTATCAGCTCACGGAGGACGAGACCATGGACGTCACCACCTTGCGCTGCTGGCCCTGCTATGATTATTTCATCCCTGGTATGCTTTTATTAACTCAAATATTGGTTTTGTTGGATTTCTTCCCCAATTTTAAGTTGCCTCCTATTCATTATAATGTATGTTATTTTTTTTGTCGTTCTGTTTGAAAGTTGCTTGGTTTTTTTTTCAGACGTCATTGATGTATATGTGTTCCTATTGCTGTTGTTGGTAGTGTTTTGGTACAACTAATGTAACAATGGAGCCATGCTAAACAAAAAAGATCTTGAATTAATTGACGCTTCTTGAGGCGAATTCAGGTCTGAATTTTTTTTTCATTTTCCGGGTTTATATGTTCTGGTTTACTGCATTTCGATTCCTCAAACTGAAATTCCAAGACATTCCATAGTAAGCCAACACTACAATTTTTCGAACACTTCAAATTCAATTCAATCTAGAAAGAGAGGAAATTTATGAATTTTAGGGTTTGTTAGAAATTGAAGAAGGGAAAAGTAAGACTCAAGTAAACAAAGAGTGTGAGATGAGGATCTGGGCTTAGGACTAATTGACTGTTGCTACATCTCACGTGTTTTTCAAACCATTAATTACAAATCTAAACTCATCAGGATTTGCTCCAACAATTTTGAGTGAAAATTGAACTCCAAATCTGTTTTAGGGTTTGATATAAAACCATGCGACTGATCTTGGATTAGAGTTCAGGTGGGAAAAAAATTCAAATTGGAATTGGAAACTTCAGATTAAATGGCTTTATTTTATACACCAAATTGGAATGGGAGTGAATCCCAACCATCTGTTTGGGCACAGACTCGTCCTAATCTTAGTTCTTAATTCTTATTAATAAAAGGATGCGGAAAATGAAATTGTACATATTGTATTTATGAATTAGTGGTTTACAAGGTGTATGCAAGGATGTAATAGGCCTCCTACCTGTTTGAAATGTGTGCATATTGTTTCCTTACCAGATTCAGCAATGAGAACAAAGTTAATCTCTTTACGCCTTGTTTGAAACACAAGCTTGACATTCTCACAAACTGGCAGAAGCCCCTACCATGAGCCTTTTGGACTTCACCTCATCATGATTTTCATGGAAAACTTGTTTCCTGTATGTAGTTGGGAGTTGGCGAATGGCCGATAGTGCATTTCTTCATTGTTGTGTTCTATTATCTCATATTAGTAAAATTCTAGTGTGTTCACTACTTGAATTTCGGAGGCACAAAGTGTTGGGTGTTTGCTTGCTTTCTCTGCCTATATTTTTGTGTCTCAAATCTCTTGTAAACCCATAGTCATTTTGTCCACCACATTCTTGCTGTTGCTATAAGCTTGGCCTTTTTATTCATTACATACTGGCAAGAAACTGTTCTTAACTACTATTTTTTTTAAATGTTATAGAATTAGAATCCTCATAAGGATCAAGCACATCTTACTCAACGATCTTATTAGATTCAATTGATCTCGACTTACAAAGATCATAGAGAAGGCACTTTCCTACAAAGGAGGGCATGGTTGAAAAGTGCCATCTAGAACAAGATAAAAGTCCATTGAATTAATCACGCATCAGTGCTGCTTTAGATGTGATGATGTATGAGAATATGGTTTGGGACTTTTCTGATGTGTAAAGTTTAATTAAAACCTTATTTACACTTCACTGCTTACTGATCTGGCTTGTGGTAATCAAATGTAGTTTGTATATTCCCCTGCCTTTTTCTTGACTTTATTTTGATTGTAGATCAGCATCAGAACATTTGGAGACAGAGGTAGAGGCCAATGTGCTGGAGGAAGCAAATACAGATGTGGAGATGCAGTTGAACACATCTCAAACTAAGGACAATGAAGGATAAGTTGCTAATACCTTTACATAAATGTTTTTAAGTTAAGTGCCTCTTTTCCTTACCGTCATCGGTGCTCATTGCATCATGTTTTGGCATTGAATTTAGCATTGAGCATTGAGCTGACATAGAAAATAATCCTTCATTTTAAGTTATTTATTCTATGTTTCATAGTTAATTACAAATGATATATTGTTGCTTCCTCTCCAACTGTATGATGGTAATCTCTCATGTCAACAGCATTGTTAAATTAAAAAAAAAATTAATTAATAGGTGTGTTTGTCTTCTTGTTACGTTTGTGTGTGTCAATTCCTTTCTGAGATTTGTAATGATATGTTGGTTACTTTATTACCTTTTACGGAGTGAGGGTTCGAAACTATAAAAAAACTATATTTTTTTGCTCATCATTAATCTGAGCTTTGCACCTCCTTATAATTGACTTTCAAATGTCTTTGGACCTTCTTATAATTGACATTCATTTTATTTTCATTACAGGTTGCTCGCATTCGACTTCAGTTAATAGATCCTATTGGGACTGTCATTTATGCCTTCTTCGCTTTGCCAAATGGGTCAGTGGAATATACGTGGAAATGGCTCTGTTTTATTCTACAATCATTTACTATCCATTTTTCATTTCATTTACATCTGGAAGCTACCACCATTAGTGTGGGTTACCCAACTTTTTTCTTGGCTCTCAGGCCCAAATATTTATTTCTCCTCATCGATGCCCTTTGTGAATGTATATGTGCAATGTTCCAGATTTTAGCTTCTTTCTTTATGTTTTCCTACCATTCATGTGGTTGTGCCGGGGCATTGGACTATTTCAGCTTTTATTCTCATTTAATTTTATTAGTTTTTTCATTAAATTATACAGTTAGTTCAAAATTGTTTATGACTTTTCTTATATCAAGTTACATGAAGGAGGAGAATCACTTATTTCAAATGCCTTTTTTTTCTAATGGTGATATGTTCACCTTTTTCACTTATATTCTTACCCATTCCATGGCATTCCTTTGTTTATGGAAGATGGCAATTCTGTGATTCTCTTTAGTTGCACGCCTTAGCTTAGTTCTTCCTTCCATGCCAATTAGCTTCAAAACTCAAGAAAGACTATCAACTGACCAATAAATTACTTATTTCAATTTAAAGCCCATTGTCTTGTTTTCATGGTGTTGCTTGCTTTCTCTTTGTGGCCTGCATGTGTCTGGGGACTGGGTTGGTCATTTGTGTGATTCTTGGGTTTAATATGGCTCTTCACTTTCTCTCTTTTCTTGCATCTGATATTAAAATACATTTATTACAAAACAAAATACATTTCTTCCATCGATAGTGAAAACCCAAAATCATAGTGATTCATGCTTTATCTCCCTTGGAGTTTATCCCGATATTTGTTTGGAATTTATCTTTACCATATTTGCTCTGTAATATATAGGGGAAAGGGTGCTATGCATAAGAGGGTTAGTGCCCTTCGAAAACCAAGGCGTTTACTAACAAGATTTGAATCCCCTCCAATGGAAGCTACTCTAAAAGCCGGAGCAATTCCCCATTGGTGCAGTGTCTTTCATGTGGTTCACCAGATGAACAGGACTTTTTTTAAGGTTACTTCTTCACTGTTTGGAAAATATTCTTATTATTTCTTAATTGTAAGCACAAGTAGTCAATTTATTTTTTGCAAAATCTGGTGTTCTTTGGGGTTTTCATCTTCATCATATATGTATGGTTTAATGACAATAGACTGGTAGAGAAAGGGAGAAGAAACAAAAATAAAAAAAACCCTTCTCTGAGTATAGGTCTGTGTAGAACAAAGGTAAAAGAATATAATAAAAACTCTAAAAGTTGGAAAGGGAAAAATAATGCATGAATGGATTCAGTCCAAAATCACTGGTAAAGGAATCAAAGTTTAACATCTGGTGGTAAAGGAATCAAAGTTTAACATCTGGTGGGATTCTTGGTTAAATGAAGGTCCTATTGCCAATCTCAAGAATATTGATCCTAACTGGCCTATTAATTTGGACTTCTTTGTTCACAATGAAAATTGGGATGTTGGAAAGCTCAGGACTTTTTTGCCTGATTTTATTGTTCACAAAATTCTAAGGGAAAATATTTGCTTTGTTGAGACAAATGACCTAATGATATGGAAGCCAAATCCTAGTGGTAATTTTTCTGATAAATCTGCTTGGGCAGTTTCTAGAAATACCCACCCGAAATGGCCCTTTTATTGTTTTATCTGGCATGAGATGATTCCTCTTAAAATTTCTATTTTTATGAGGAAAGTTGTACAAAACAAACTTCCTGTTGATGAGAACTTAAGAAATACAGGTATCTCTTTAGTTTCCAAATGTCATTGTTGTCATGAATTCCCTCAAAATGAAACTACTAAGCATTTACTGGTTGAAGGTTCTCTTGCTGTTCATGTTTGGACTTGTTTTTGCGGAATTTTTGGCTTAATTTTCAGGCACAATTCTCTCCATTTAGTATTGGCTCATTGGTGGAGACTTAAAAGTTCTAATTCAGTGCTTGGTTCATTAGCTTGTCTGATTCCTGCTTGTATTTGTTGGTGCCTTTGGCAATCCAGAAACAAATTCAGGTATGATAATCAGGTTTGCTCAGAAAATAGAATCATTAATAATGTCATCATCCTTGTTTCTCAGATCTTTCAAAGTTCCACTAAGATTCACAAGCATCAGTTGCATGATTCTTTCATAAGTGATCTTTATAAAGTCTCCATTTCTTCTGCTCCTAAAAGTAAGCCTATTATCTCGTATTGGAATCCGCCCCCCACTCCCCCGGCAGTGTTTTGGGCAACTTAGGCCATGCTGGAGGTGGTGGAATCATTAGAGACTCCAGAGGAGTATTCCTAGCTGGTTTTTCTAATTTCTATGGCACTAACACTATATGTTGGGCTGAAATGAATGTTATTCTAGATGGGCTTCAATAAAATTTTTCTGGAATCTGACTCTTTGATTGTCATCAATAGTTTAGACTTTTTTATTTTTGATAAAAGGTAAATGTTGTTGAAAATCATTTTTAATGTAGCATTTGAAAATGATAACATATATGTTAAAATTGTTATTAGGTGTTTGATAAAATAGTTTTTTGTGTGTAGTATGTATGCTGGATGTTAAATTATATGTTAATTGAAAGTGTTTACCAAACAGCACCATAGAACTATAGAATGGCTCTTGTGCCTATATAGATAACAGTTAAGTTCAAAATTTCCAACCCAGAGGCTTAAATGTTTCATGGGGATTACTGAGGTTGAGCAAAATCTTTCATCCGAATTCTTCTTCAGTAAACACATCTTGATTGAAAATTTATGTAAGGACGTTTGTTTGTTTTTAAACTTATAAAATTTAAAATATTTGAAATTAAACATTTATAAATCTTGAAAACTTGAAATCTAAACTTAAACCCTAATTTAATTTTAATATCAGGCATTTGACAAAAAACGAAAGTTCGCATATAAAACTCCAATAACAACGTTTTTATTAGTACTGTGGAATTTATGTGTTGATTAATATATGATCTGCAGTTGAAATAAATTGGTAGTAATGGGATCCGGCCACTCTCGGCTTGGTCAACTCTTCTTGTTTCGGTTATTAGTGCTTAAATAATAAAAGTTTGACAGAGATTATATTTGTCGCCATCCAATTTTCTTCCTTAATAAGTTTTCAATTCTCTGATTAAAAACGTGCATCAATTGTGTCTTTAATTAACCTCCTTTTCCCTTCAATTTGTCCGTCTCTGCATAGTAAAACTGAAGGAATACTGCCGCTTTTGTAATCAAATTTCCTTATAAGAGATCGGATCATGTAAAAAGAATAAAATTGATGATAGTTAAGAAAAACAAATTAACATAGCATTATTTCTAAACCACACCATTATATTCCATCTGATCAACATTACCAACTGCCCTTCTCTTAATATAAAAGCGTACGCCTTCTAAGATCACGCAGCTTAACCCTAAAATTACAACTATTAAACTATATCCTAATCTATATAGATTTGTTGCATCTAAGATACTTAGACCCTTGTACACATTGAACACGCTTAGTACGATAACAACATATCCGGTGGAATGGTGGTAGAGATTCCAATACTTTCGATACTTGTTATCCTTCTTTGGCCGCAGAAATAGGGCCAAGATCTGAAGCACTCCGAGACAGAGGAGGGATATGCCTACATTCCTGTGGGTATCGAATTGTATTCCCGTAGATTTGTTACCCAGATAGAACCCAGTGGCTGCTCCACCAATACCACCAAGATAAGCTATAAGTTGACAACCTATGTGCAAGTAGAACCAAAGAGGGTCGGCAGATTTAAATATCTTCATATATCTTGCTATCATGGCTCCAACTGGCATTAGTATACCCCAAGTGACTGCATTCATGATGCCATGGAAATTCTTCATGTGGGCTTTCGACGAAGTCCCTACTCCGCCCTTAGGGACAACAACTTGACCAGAGAGGAAATCAATAGTCCCCATCGCTCTAACATGGTCTCCGCTAAATTTATGCATTCCAAGAGTGTCTCCGTTCATAGGACCATCTTGCCAAACTTGATTAACTGTCGTCATGTTCTTAGGTAGAGCCAAAGTCGCATAAATTATGGCCTCATTGTTCGAAAACTCTGCACTAATCTTCGGCACGTCAAAACTCAAGGGACCTGGTTCCAATCTAGTATCGTAGCTAGAAATCGGTGATGTGTAAGCGTGGATGTGACCATGAGAGTCAATATATGCCACAAGTGCTTGACAACCTATCATTCCTCTTCCATTTGGGTTTATAGCCCAGGCCACCCATTGGCTCGAATCGATATCGACGTGTCTATATGCCATGTCCACATTACTAGTTTCTCTATCATAAGTCCAGTGGATGTAAGAGTTGAGGCCGGATAGATCATTGCAGGAGGCATAGGTTTTGGTGTTTTTGAAAGTATAATTTCTGCATGATTGTGCAAAGCAGGAGGCGAAGGTGAGTGAAAACGAGAGCAAACAAAACAGAAGGATTTTACAAATTGCCATGACGATTGAAGTTCAGGGTTTTGGAAAAGTGAGAAACTACTAAGACGTATATGTATTTATAATATAGCTGAATATGCTGTCCTAATGGGATTATGGGATTATGAGGTCAGATACAATTCCCAATATGACAATGATTCATTGAAAGTCAGCCAGGAGTTCCAGAATCCCAATGGTTAGTCCTTTCCCTAAACCCAATAGGAGACGACTTACTTTTTTCAGTATTCTGTGGCTAAATATAACTTTCAGTCACCAAATTTTTACTTTTAATTTCATTTTCGTCCTTAAATTTTGTCAAATTTCATTCCTCAACGATGTTATGATTGAGCACCTGTTCGGCCCAACTATACTTTAAAATTTACATTGGGCATAGCGATTCAAAAAAATTGTGATTTTTACCTTTTGCAGTAAAATATTTTGTTACTACTAAACTGGTCATCTGCACTGCCGGGTACAAACAAGATCCCTTGTTTAATGCATTGTAGACATAATCAATGCAATAAGTAGAAATGTAGAATAGCCGCTTTCTTCCTGAAGAAAAGAAAAAAATATAAGTTCAAATAAGTCCCTGTACAATATTCCGGGCTAAGCATGCCCTGGCAATAATATAAAAAAGAGCCTCTGTAGTACTGCTACATCCTCTAACATCAAGAGGCACATAGAAGATGAACAAAGAGAACCTGTTTTCCTCAAAGGAAAACTCATCCCAACTGGTTGATGAAGGTCATGAACGGCAATCAAACTTTACCGATGAGAAGAGGTAATGCACAAAGTAAAAAAGGACATGAGAAAGCCAACGGCTCCAGTAGACAACATGATCGCGATTGCCATGAGCAATGAATACCCAAGATAGAGCATGACTGACACGGGACCACTCAAACTCTGTAGGTCGAAAACCAAGTAATTGACAAAGTACAGGAAGACGTATAGTGCTACTGAACCTGAGGCGAATAACGATTTCCACCACCATCGCCAGTCCTCCCCACGGAGATGCATATAGGTTAAGACCACCGATACTTGAGCACAAACAACAACCAGCAAGAAAAGAACCATAAGCAGGAACCCAAAGACATAATAGAACCTCCCAAGCCAGATGCTAGAAAGGATGAAAAAAACCTCAATGAAGAGAGTTCCAAAAGGAAGGGTTCCAGCAACAAGAACCAAAACCCATGATGGATATTTGCGGGCTGGAATTTCCCGAGATATCCAGTTGGTTTGCACAGGATACTGGATGGGCTCAGCTCGTGTGCCTAAAAATCCTCCCAAGAGCGTGAGTGGCACTGATATACCGAACCAGAGAGCCAGCAGTACAAAATACATGGAAATTGGGATAGCACCAGTACTATTACTGTCCCAAAGAAGGAAGTTTAATGCTGTAAGGATAATAAAGACGATTCCAGGAAAGAAGCATGCAACTGAACATGAAACTGATTCCCACCCCTCTGAAGTTCCCTTGATGGTTCTCCACATTCGTACACCAACATAACCAGCAATAATGCCCAAGAAATGGTAAAGAATTATCATCTAATTTTGTTTGAAAATCTGAGCTCTTTAATCTATGTCCTATTGATAACCAACATCATGAAGCACCCAAACGCGGGATAATCATATCCCAGGAGCAAAATGTCATTAAAAAAGTGTCATAATAAAGAGAAGCAGCATAAAAGATAAAAGATGATGAATAAGCATTTATTTAGCACATAAAAGCATAAATGTACACTTATTCGGATATCAAGTCAAGTAGCAAGCTCAGAAAACTATAGAACAAAATGGAGGGTGCATAGATAACTTTGATTCGGATAAATTTAGGTACAATTGCAAAGATGATTGAATGGGCGAGTAGCTTCAACTATTTTGGGAAGGCAATACCTTCCATCCAAATTGCCTGATGTTATTTCAGGTTAGGGTTTAGACAATGCCACATTACTACAAGAAAAATCGATTTTAGGGACGGAAAATTCCGTCCCTCAACATGAATTTTCCGTCCCTAAACTAATTAGAGACGGAATTTGGGACGGAAAATTTTCCGTCCCAAAAAGTGCTGTCGCAAAATTTTGAGACAGAATTTTGCGACGGAAATATTAGGGACGGAAATTAGGGACGGAAAATTTCCGTCACTAAATTAGGGACGGAATTTTCTGTCACTACATTAGGGACGGAAAATTAGGGACGGAAAATTCCGTCCCTAAATCATTAAAATATTATTAAAATTTATATCATAAAATATATTAATTATATAATTAGAGACAGAAATTTCCTTCCCTAATATATTTTTTTAATTATATAATAAATAAAGAAAATATTTAATTAATAATTCATTAAAAATTATTCAATAAATACTTAAATTGATTATTTTTAAAATGCTAATTTATTATTAATAATTTAACCATCTTTTATTTTTTATTCTAAATATAATTAAAAACAATATAATTAAATTATCATAATAGAATTAAAATGTAAAGAAATATCTCAAATAAAATTTAAAAATGTTAAATTTACAATTAGTTTTATTATACAAATGAAGACTAATGCATCTAATCATCCTCGCTAGAGAGATTGGCTTCCTCGTCATCCTCATCGGCATCATTATCGGGATCCTATGGCCGAGACTAGGATTGTTGATCTTGTCGCAAATCTTGCAGCTCCTGCCTCGAATCCAACACCATTGAATAACAGATAAAATATGAATCGAACAAAACCCAGTCTATAAGCCTTTAGAAATTTGGCCTGCAAAAGCATAATGAAGAAGAAAGCTTTCAACTGGTGCTTATACATTGGGAAGCAATGCAATTGCGTTGGATAAAGAATATGAAAATAGAGTTGTTCGTTGACTGCTCGATGAACAACTGACTGTCTTGTGGCTCCAAAAACAAAATATAGGCTCAATTCAATGGAAAAATGGAAATCTCAATCAAGAGGATTCAACTTGAATCATATATTAAAATGCCAAATGAAAATGACAGGATGAAATAAATAAGGAGATAAAGAAAAAATGAATTAATTTGGTACTTACTGCTCCAACAAAGAGGTCCAAGTCTTTATGATCTCAGTTTGAGCTGGAGATGAATAAGCCAACTACATAAGCATTATGAACCCCATATTCATTCATGGGTTAAATTGACGTCAACATAAAGGGAAATTGTTCTACAGTGAAGAAATCTGAAGGAACAATGTTGCTGTGATTAGCATCATTAAAAGTTCTTATGGTGGCCATGGCTTTTATATGGCAGAGCACACATGCATTGCGTTATTGTACTTATCTAATGAGGACTGCAATGGATAATCTCAATCATAACAAATTGATTAAATGAATTATATAGCAGCTAATGCTTTCACCTAAGTTGTTTGATTCAATTACAAACAGGGAGTCAGGGAGAAGGAAAAAAGAGTTACCTGGGTGCCATCAAGCCACATAGGAAGCAAACTGTCAGGGAACCACATTGTTCTGTCAAAATGAATTTGGTGTTGAGGATTAGTGAAGTGATCCATCATTTTGTGGGATAGTTGCAGTAGTTTTGGTTCCATTTATCAGCTAGCACCTAGCACCAGAAGCAGGCATAATTTATTGTCAGTCACTGCTGTATATCTCCAGAAGTAAGAAAAATCCAAACATAACATGAAAAAAAAATACCAAACAGATCTGTAAAATATTTAACAATTTAAATAACCTTAACACTTGAGACATCAAACATAAGTTGAGAATACTGTATATACATTCTAATGGAACACTTTTGACTTCTTAAAGCAAGGAAAATGACTGAAAACCTTAAGAAGTAAAACCATGTGCCGTGAAAGTTTGATATCAAGACATCTTAGGGGAAGAATAATTGTGTTTAGTGCATTTGATAACTTCTGAAGGTCCACCTTCACAACATTTCATTGGTTTCACGATCCTGGAACATAATTATATAAACATACAAAAATTTAAACCATACTTCAGATAAAGAAGAATAGAAGGAGGCTTCTCTAATATTTCAGAATTCCTCAGCCGTCGAGGAGTAAACGAATCGACGGACCGTCAGATCAAGACATGCGCCCCATTTGGCGTTAACGTCATACTTGGGGGAGACCACTCCCATGTTTTCTGCCATTCCGTCTTCTTCTCGTTTAAGGGTTTCTTATGGCACTGCTTTTTCTAACGAGTAACGACTATGTAGGCATGTTTCGAAAATGGCATCAAAGGTTTGAAATCGAAGGGCACACAATTCGACTAACTGGATCTGAGAGGTTGCAAACAATCTCACCTTGCTCGACAACCGATTGATGGAGGAAATAGCAGCTGGGGGCCTTCCAAAATCCGTGAAGGAAAGGCTGACAGAGATGATCGATGGAAGCAATGAGCTCGATCGTCGGTAGGAGAGAGAGCGCAGAGCCCGGCAGAGGTTAGACTCCGTGAGAGAGAAGAGGGGCAAGCTTGGGTATTTTACTGGCGTGAGAGAATTAGGAATTCTAATTTCAAATGAAGTGAGGAAGTTGGTGGGTGAGTGAAAATTTTGGAGGTAATAATGTCTCAGTCTACGCGCCAGAATTTTGGAGTAAATTTTTTTATAATTAATTGAATAAAATTTAATAAGTTTAATAGATTGATTATCTTATAATATATTAAATCATAAAACAAATCTAAGTTCCTAATTTAGCAATATATTAAATTAATTTTTTTTGATCGTGTGATTAACCAAACAAACTCTCATCCATTATTTTTCGAAAAATCTAAATTGTACATTTAGGAATCTCACTCGAAATTAAATTCCTCATTTTGATCAGTTGATCGCTCAAAAAAACTCCAAATGAGTTGAAACTTGACATGTAGATACATTTAGTCATTCTAAGCATATTTTGAAGGAACCTTCCACCAAGTTTAAACTTCAGCCGGTCAATATTACGAAAAACCTAAATTGTGCACAAAATATCTCGTTCGAAGTTAAATCTCTCATTTTGATCGCGTAATCGCTCAAACTCGCTCCGAATGAGTTGAAACTTTACATGTAGCTACATTTAGTCATTCTAAGCATACTGTGTTTAGGAACCTTTGACCAATTTTGAACTTCAATCAATCAATTATTCGAAAAACTTAAATTGTACACTTAGGTATCTCACTCGAAGTTAAATCCCTAATTTTGATTGCGTGATCACTCAAACAAACTTCGAATGAGTTGAAAATTTACAT
Source organism: Euonymus europaeus (assembly GCA_963580455.1). Taxonomy (NCBI): domain Eukaryota; kingdom Viridiplantae; phylum Streptophyta; class Magnoliopsida; order Celastrales; family Celastraceae; genus Euonymus; species Euonymus europaeus. The sequence continues at coordinate 4,230,775 of OY756957.1, read as the reverse complement.
GTAGCTACATTTAATCATTATAAGCATATTCTGTGAAGGAACCTTCGAGCAATTTGGAACTTCAATCAGTTAATGTTTTGAAAAATTTAAATTGTACACTTAGATATCTCGTTCGAAGTTAAATCTCTCATTTTGATTGCATGATCGACCAAACGAACTCCAAATGAGCTGAAAATTGACATGTAGCTACATTTAGTTATTCTAAACATTTTTTGTGAAGGAACCTTTGGCCAATTTTGGATTTTAATCGACCAATTATTCGGAAAACCTAAATTGAGTAATTAGCGACGAAATTAGGGACGAATTTGTATTTCAGTCCCTAATTATGGACAGATTTAGGAACGAAATATTTTCCTTTCCTAAAAATTCAAAAGGTCAAAAAGATCAATTTTTTGAGACGGAATTAGGGACGGCCCTAATTTGGGACGGATTTAGGGACGGAATAAATTTCCGTCCCTAAAAGGTCAAAAGGTCAATATTTCGTCCTAATTAGGGACGGATTTAGGGACGGAATAAATTTTCGTCCCTAAAAAGTCAAAAAGTCAAAAGTTCAATTTTTGAGACGGAATTAGTGATGGAAATAAATTTCCGTCCCTAATTAGAGACGGAATATTTTTCCGTCCCTAATTTCCGTCTCTAAAAGTGCCTTTTCTTGTAGTATATATATATTAAAATGAAGATAGAAGCAGAAAAACGAAAAAATGAAAAAATGAAAATAGAAAATAATAGAAAAGGTAAAACACACCCACTCAGCAAAACTTCCCACAAAAATTACTGAACAACCCTCATAATACATCACATTCTCTCAAGCCCATAGAAGGATAGTTTGATATTTATAAAAAAAACCGGACCCCACAATGACATATCCTCAAAGTAACAAAATTCAAAGTCTAGTTTCGAGTAGGGGTGGAAGAAATCGGACCGAACTGTAAAACACAGTTTGGTTCGGTTTGTGGTTTATCAGTCCGATTTCGGTTTTATATTTTTGAGAAGTTCGGTTTATGAAAATTAATTTCGATTTTAAACCAAAAACCGAAGTTCATTTACATTACTCAAATATATATATATAGTATATTAATTAGTTATTACTTATTTACTTATTAGACAGGTAATGTATGGAAAAAAATACTCAAATACAACATACATTCGACAAAATCGGTTTAAATCGGAAAATCAAAAAACCAAACCTTTTTATTCGGTTCGGTTCAGTTTGACATATTAGGGTAAGTTCGGTTTTCGATTTTTTCGGTTTCGATCTCGAACCGAACCAAAATCCAAATTTCCACCCCTAGTTTTGAGAGTAGAAAAACACACTCCAACTCGCCCAATTTTGTACAGACATGCCTTCCATATTAGTATATTAAAGATTTGTATCTCTTTTATGGGTTGTATTCATGGGTGCAAAATAGAAAGAGAAGCCGACCATGTGATCGTCAAGGTAAGCCAAAAACTTGCACCAATTAGGCACGAAAATGATATATATATTCATAATTTTGTGTATCCATGTGATGCGATTTTGGATTTTCAAAATTGAATTTGGAGTCAAAATGAGTTATTATGGTGATTGTTACATAATGGATGTTATGAATCCAACTTTAATGGATTTGATATTACATGTGCTGTAAGTAAATCCAAGAAGAGTTGTGGGTGATTTTGAACTGAGTTAACTAAACAAGGGCCTATTCAAAAATCAAACAAACTAGGAGTTCTAAATATGGCGTGTATATAATACTCGAGCTTGGATAATGATACAGCGGGCTTAGAGATGGATGTGGCAATGGATTTTAAGGGTTTATAATTTTCAGCTAGGTTAGAGTTATGGGGTCCATAATATGTTTTCGGACATCTACAAATTTTATAGGAACAGTTCATTACAAACTCTAATTCCTTCGTTTAAGTGGTCTCCGTGGCTTTTTAGTTTTCTTGCTTTTAATTTAGTAGGTTTTCTAGTTTATTTTTGATTTCTTTATTCTCGTGCAATTAAGGTTTGATATGTAGTATAAATATCATTCTCTAACTATGTTTTATGGACTTTTGCTGGATTATTAATGAAAACGAGATTCATTCTCAAATATCTCTCTTCTTAAATCGTCGTTGAACAATTCAATTTAGTTGTTAATCCTAAATTGGTATAGCTACGATTTAGTACCGCTTTCGCTTCATTAGATAAGATGAAAAGTTTGGATGCTTCTCGAGAAAATGAGAAGCAAATACCAAACAGAAAAATCACTTTTGCGTCAGGTTAGCTGAGTCCAGAAGTTTCACTCTCAAACCTTCGGGAATCCTCTCCACCCCTCCTCTTTTCTCATTCCATCTCTATATATAATTATAACACTCACAATCACATTAATGCCTACACCTCAATCCAATATAAGCTGATATATAGCAGTTGAAGCGATCTCTAGAAATGGCTAAAACATCACTGTCGTTGCCATCGCCTTCCGCTCTTCTATCAAACAAGGCAAGGACTTGGGCTAGCAAAGCCAATAATGTGCCAAGCTCTGTGGCCTTCCCTTCCAGGTGGTCTCCGTGGCCAGTGGTGAGAGCTCAAGCTGGAGAGGACAATAAAGACATTTCTGTAGATGTGCACGTCGATAAAAGTAACGTCCAAGGAACTGCTGTGGAGAGGCAGCCAAGGCGTTTGGCCATGGACATCTCTCCCTTTGGTAAGTGTCCTACTCTCGTCATATAGACACAAACGATTTTCTTTAAAAACATTTTTGATGATTATGCTTTTTCTTACACCGTTGATCTCTAAATCACTGAAATTTGAGTCTCAGTAGAAATCAGAATTCTCTTCAAGGTTAGTCTCCTTATTAATGTAAGAAACCGTTTAGTGTTGATTATCTCCTCGGTAAATTGAGAAGGCATGCCCGACATGAGTAGTGATTATCGAGGTTGCCTTCTCGATAGGCCTTTGTGACCCCTTGAACACAATGGCTCCTTCCATGGACCGAGCTAACATGCTTAATACAATGACACGTGTCGTGTCCTGATTGGTGGGATCATTTTGATAATATCAAGGCTTTCTTTGTTAATTGATTTCACCTCTTCGTCTGGGATTATGAATTATTAAGAAAAAGGAGATTAGAAAGTTGCACAAATAATGGAAATTACTTTTGATTTCACTCGGAATATATAAGATTGAGCACATTGTGTGAGCTAAGTGGGGATGGATGATAGTAAAGGAAGAATGTGGTTCTCAGAATATATATGGAATATTTTCTTAACGTCATCAAAGTAATATATATTGGGTCTTTGATATCTGGTCGGCCATGATGTGCGATACCTGACCCATCTCCAACATGAATTACCAGCCTCAGAAACTTGCAAGTATGATCTAATTCAATATGTCCTCTCTCACAAACTTCTAAGTTGTGGATGGAAAGAAAAAAAAAACGATTCGGGGTTGATGACATAGATGCTTACTAAATATTTGCCTTAAAACCTTTAGTGGCTGATCATCCGGCTCTCTAGGTATTCCCTTTTTATGCCATGCATGTTCCATGGAAGGAAAGAATAATAAGAGTTTGACTCCTTATAATTCAAGATCTCCCACCAATTCAGAGAAGCAAATAAAGTAGCAGATTGGTTGACTAGGAAAAAGGTTCGCAAGGGACTTCTTTCGAGTATGACAGTCTCCAGACCAGACCAGACCATGCATATTTTGAAATCTATATGTACAAAACTTCTAACTTAACTCATTCATTAATTTCATCAAGTACCATTTTCATTTCCCAAATTTTTCTAACTCTGTGATTGCAAAAGGCAGCCACTTCAAAGTTTTTGGATCCTATATATCCAATTACCAAAACTTATTCTATCACTACTTCTGACAAGTTTCCACCAAATCCAGCTACAAAACCAAAATGTCCTTCCTTGTTACAACATTGTTTCATGTGGCTCTTGCAACAGGTCCCAATCTCTCTCTTCTCCAAATTCATACAAGCATTCAGAGCCACTGACTTGATATGGTCTTGGGGATCATCCATGGCTGTATGACGGTGATGATTGCAGCAAGAACCTGTCTTACTCGAGTCAGAAGAATTAATTGAATGGCTATGACCGCTCTCAGCAATTCTCTTGCCTTCTTCTAGGTCAATGGTATGATGCAAATGGTGAGCCACATGATGCTCATTTTTGCCCTCATGTTCCGGATGCAAGTTCTGATTTTTTGGACTGGAACAGCCATGGTTGTGTATGTCATGTGCCCCTGAATCAGTATGGATTTTAGGACCGGAACAGCCGTGGTTATGTATATCATGTGCTCCTGCATCAGTATGGATTTTAGGACCGGAACAGCCATGGTGGTGTTTATGATGTGCCCCTGCATCAGTATGGATCGTGTTGTGATTACTATGATCACAACACTTGTGAGATGGATGCGAGTCACTGCACTCATTAGTCCCACATGACTCGAAACTGGAATGGTTGGGTTGACATTTTGAAGCACATTTTGCTGTAGAACACTTTTTAGGTTCACATACTTGTTTCTTTTTCTGAGAGCAACAATGCTGATGTTTGTGGCCACCACCAGAAGTATGAGATCCAAGTTTAGTATGAGATTCGCCACATTTTGCTCCATGTTTGTGGGTTCCTCTCGCAAGCAGCATGCTGTTAAGGGTTACTAGCAGGCATGTTCCTGCATCTGCAAGAACAGCAGCCCAGACAAGTGGATGACCTGTAAATGCCAAGACAAGGATAGCGGCCTTTGTAGAAAATGACAGCACCACATTTTGGATAACTTTCCAATGAGCTTTTCTTGCGATTTTGATGGCTTTTGGTATTTTTCTCAGATCATTTGACATAAGAATCACATGCCCTGTCTCAGTTGCCAGAGCTGAGCCTGAAACACCCATTGAGATGCCAATGTCTGCAATTGCTAAGGCAGGAGCATCATTCACACCGTCTCCAATCATCGCAGTTCGCCCTTCCTCCTTATATCCTTCAATAATTTTTGCCTTGTCTTCAGGAAGTAGTTCGGCATGAACCAAATCTAGCGCATTGTCTAGCTGCAAATTGTATGTGAAATAGTACTTAATATCGCTGAATTCGTAAGCTTATCAGCTATGCGAAATCTAGAACCGCGGAAAATTTAGGGATTGCATGATTAGAAATTTAGAATCATTTCAAAGAACATAAAAAGAGCTTCTACTTGGTGTGTACCTGCTCTTGTGCATGCATCGCCGCTGCATGACTGTCTCCTGTAAGCATAGCAGTCTTAATACCCAGTGACTTAAGCTCTTTGATTGCCTCATGAACTCCTGTTCGACAAGCATCAGAGAGGTTGAAAATTCCCACTGGCGTTGCCCCAACAAATATGTATCTTACACCCTTTCCTCGATCAGAATCACCTTCCGTAGATGGAACTAGAGATTTATAAGCACTAACGATTATTCAGAACGAGCGCGAAGACAGAATAACTAGCTCATCTTATATAATTCTGGATGTAAATCACCTGTTCTGCAACCAGCCCTAAGAGCAATTTTTCTGTTTCCAATATAGATGTCTTTGCTTTCAATTTTCCCATAGATTCCCTCGCTGGGAAAATTCTGATATTCCTCCACATCTTCAGGCTTAGGCTCAACGCAAAGCGATCTTCCGTATTCCACAAGTGCAGCTGCCATTGGATGACTTGACTTACTTTCAATGCTTGAAACCCTTAAAAGATTTTGGAATACTTTTATCAGGATCCATCGGAGAATCGAACTCTTTATGGTATTTCAGTAAGGTTAGAGGGAACAGAACAAGGTCTTACCAGTAAAGCAGTCTGTCAATACTAATGTCATCACAAAGGGATCGGAAATCCGTCACGACAAATTCACCTCTTGTAATTGTTCCAGTTTTATCAAAAGCCATGACCTTAATTTTCGCAAGAGTTTCAAGATATTCGCCACCTTTGATTAGAAGACCATAATGTGCAGCCTTTGTAATTGCACAGAAAGTTGCAACTGGAGTTGAGAGGATAAGAGCACATGGACATGCACTTACTAAAACAACTAGAGCTAAGTAAAGCCAGTGTTTGAGGTCGTGAACTCTCAACGCAGCCGGAATCACAGCAATGAACAGCGATATAAGTATCACCGCTGCAAATACACAGACGAAAAGCAATACGAAACTTGTAATTACGTACGTCGAAAGCATCGATTTACAAATACGCCATAAACGAGGAGAGAATATCAAGTAACCTGGAGTATAATACTTGACACATTTGTTAATTAATCTCTCAGCTTTTGATTTGTTGTTTTGAGCTTCTTCTACCAGCTGTGTCATCTTAGACACCAAACAGTCTTCAGCTAGAGCAGTTGTTTTGACACTAATATAACCTGGAAAACAAAAACCAATACGTATTAGCTGGAATTCAAACCTGCATCTGCTAGAGAAAGTGATTACCATTCAGGTTCATCGTGCCGGCCCAGACAGTAGAGTCCTTTTGCTTTGACACAGGAAATGACTCCCCAGTTAAAGTCCTTTCGTCGACATCACATTCACCGTCTATGACGATTCCATCAATAGGTATTGCTTGACCAGCCTTAACAGCAAGGATTGTATTCAGCTTGACCATTTCCACTTCTACTTCTTCTCCTGTTTCGGCTATGACCGCCTTTTGAGGAGTTATGTTCATCCACTCTTGCATCACTGCGTTTGTCTGAAACAAGTATACAAATATTTCAAATCGCCATACAATCAAGCAAACATAGTAAGATCATAATTTTTCAATTACTAGAACTTAATTAAGACCCCGGCCGTTTGTTTCAAGGAAAATCCTGCTTTAAACAAAATTTATCATTTTTCGTCGATTGTTAGAAAGAAAACCATAACAGTCAAAAGGAAAACTGTACGATAACAAAAGGCTAAAACAGTAGCCGAGCCAATTTTAAGCAGCGCAAGTTAGTTATAGCCAAACATTAAAAAAGGCAAGGGTTTGTTCGGTATGTTTGTTTTTCATGCATTTTTCTGTTTTTATTTTTTGAAAAACATAAAACAATCCCAAAAACACGTTTGAAACTGCTCATTTACAGATGAGGGGGGCGTTTGTTTTTTCGTCAAACGTGAATCAAACGTGAAGGGTGTTATACGTATTTCATCTTTTAAAAAAAATATAAAATCACTTGAAATCAGAAAACAAAAAAACAAATGTTTTCTTATTAAAAAAACAGAGAAAATATAAAAAAAAAATCCCAAAAACACTTTTGGCCATTTTTTCTTCAAGATTCCCACATCCATAACCAAACGAAACGAACCAAACGAACGTTACTATTTTTCAACGAGTTATTTTCTTTATTATATATTTTCCATGAATAAGCTATTTTCCATGAAATAAACCGAGCCCAATTTGTTTGCAAAAAATATAAAGAGAAGTTGGGATTAGGGTAAGAACCTCCTGGCCTGCCCTTGACTCAAGCCAATCTCCGAAGTTAAAGAAAAAGACAATCGTTGCAGCTTCTAAGAAGTCACGCATAGCAGTTGTTGCTATCACTGTAACAAACAATACATACATATGGTGTATAAGACAAAAATACTCCACAACTAACATCTACCTAACCACTAAATCAAAACGTGTACGCATCCGATTGGATTTCATTAATTACTAATTTTGATTTCTAGTACTAAATACCTCAAAATCACTTTCACTTTGGCTCGATTATGCATGTACCCCATCCATTGTCGCTATCCCTACTATGAGTATATATATATAGATGCTACGTCTTCGCCCATTCCCAACAACGACAACAAAAAATATTTGAAAAGAATTTTAAATTTCCTTACCTGAAATAAGAATGAGAATGGTAATGTCTGCAAACCTAAAGCTTTTAATGGAGGCATAGGCTCGACGGAGAATCGGAAAAATCCCGACGGCCACTGCACCCAGAGCTACCCATTGCAAAGGATGGTACAAGTATTTCCAGGCTGCAATTGATAGTAATATACCACAAACAAATGTGTATGCGTTTGGCCATTTTTTCTTCAAGATTCCCACATCTCCTGCTGATGCTCTTGCGTTGGCTTCAAGTCTGTGTTTGTTAAGTGCCTTCACTGCAATTATTAATTAATCCACAAATATTCAATAATTTACACCCAAATGTTGATAATTAACAGAACAGAACAATGAAAGGAAAATAAAAGAGAAGAGAGAGAATAAGATCAAGTTTAATAATTTTGGGTGGAAAATTAGTTAAAGAAACTCCTTAATTAATCGTTCCCACCACACGAATTTACTATGAAAGGAAAAGAAAGTGAAAACTCATTAATTAATCACACCCACCAAACAAATTTGCTGAATTATTGTCCTAAACCCCCATAATTATTGGAAACATTATATTAAGACAACAAAAAAAAATTACCAATTTGAAGCTGAGAAATGACAAGATTGTCATGGACAACAATTAGAGTTTTTGTTGGGACAATGACAGAGAAATCTTTGATTCCATCAATGGATTTAAGGATGTTCTCGACCAGAGGAACCTCTGATGAGCAGCACAAACCCAACACATCAAAGTAGCTTTTCTGCAATTTTTTCTTCTCCTCTGCGGACATTGTTATTTGCTCTGTATATCCCTACTTGATCTGCAAATCCAAACAAACAGAAAACAAAAATAAAAAAAGGACCGTAAATTATATCTACATATATGTATGTATGTATATATATTGTATTCATAGACTGGAACATCTAAAGAGACCTTCAAAAGAAGAGGAGGAGGAGGAGGAGGAAGCATGAAGTGGGTATGTTGAGTACTGGGCGTTTAAATAGAGAATGAAAGATAAAGAAAAAATTAAACAAAATTAATAGAATCTGTTTTTTTTTTTTTCTTTTCCTTCTCCTTTTTCTCTATTGAATGAGAGAATCGGACAACAAACTTGTATAATGGAGAATCAGTTAATTGCATGATATTGCACAAATGGTATCCACGTGAGATTCCACATCATGACATAAATGCTTTCTTTTTCCTTTTATAGAGATGAATTTTTTTCCCATTTATTAAATTCAATTTTTATTTTTTATTTAAAAAAAACTGTATTTGTTATATAAGTAAAGTACCTTTAGTGCTTTTAATAGCTTTTGTTCACATTTATATGGCATTTTTAATTTATTCTATTTTTTTTATTATGGCTTTTTAATAATCTTTGCTTGACGCCTTTAGTCGTATTGGCACAAATTGCACACTTATCACATCCATTTGGTGCCAATCCCACTCACATAATTGGCGTGTTTAGTTCTTTTATGCTGATAAGATTTGATAATTAAGCTCAATTGGTGGAATCCCGATCGGAGAAATATATACAAGATTGTATTCTATGAGACTTGACACTCTGTCACAGAATATGTGAATACGTTAGGTCGTTTGTCAGAAATTAAAACTGTGACCTCTAAATTACACCATTATAATTGTATTACTAGGCCACATACTCGTCTGTTATATTTTGCACGATCGAGTAGATATGATCATCACCAATCCTAACAGGTAGATATGATTGGCAATAAATATTTATTATAAGAACCTAACTCATTTTGCAAATTAGACGGAATAACACGTGTAAAAAAATGAAAATATATACTCAACTAGCTTCAAAAATACAACAATGCAATTTAACTATTTTTGACAGAAACATAATTAAATTTATAAGATAGGAAATTAGGAATCAACTTCTATCCTAATGGATAGGAGAGTATTTTCTCTTTTACAATTTTAGGTTCGATTCCTACCAAATACGTACATAAAAATTTTAAATGTTTACCTAACGCGTGTATTTTGCGGATTAATGTACAGTCCTATACGTCTATTTAGTATATATACAGGTCATTCGTTACAGGCTCTCATGTCCAAAAAAAATGTAATTTAAACTGCAAAATATGCATGTCTCTTTTCTACTTTACTTTCCAAGTCAAAACGGTCACATATATTGTTTATTAACATGAAGATTTCATTTTCATGTTTGATTCCCCGCCTGCTCCTTGACCCCTTGTCTCCCACTTCTGCATACATTGGAACACTTTTGGATTATTTTATTATTTTATCTAGATATTTTAAAATCTTTAAATATATATATTATCGTGCTAGCTATTTTATTTTATTTTTTAAAATTATTATTTATGGAAATATTACTTTTATAATTCAAATATATAATTAATTAATTTTTGTAAGTAATACTTAATAAAAATAATTAAATTTATGGTAATGACAGTGTGTGTTATTAGGACATAAGACAAGAATTCACCACTATATGTCATGTGTGATGAACACTTTTTCATCTAATTTTTTAAACTTTGTTACATATTTTCAATGTAACTTTTTCATACTCCAATGCAAGTTTCACACCCTTATTTTGTGTTCTTAGGACATACGTTATCATTTTTCTTAAAATTTATTATATTATCCGAGCCTTTATCCAACTACCTTTGTAGTTGGAGACAGTCCCAAACCCAAATAAAAGAGGAAGGTTTGAAAGATCGACAATTAGTGTAAAATTTTGTCAAAACATAAAAATGAGTCAAAATGAAAATTATGTTAGGGACGTGTAACCCGTTGGATTCAAATTCAAGTGAAGGACCTATACATAGGGGTGGCAAAATTCTCTCCGATCTAGATGATCAATTTATCCAATCCAAATTAAACTAAGTTTGTCCTGTATTTAAGTATAAACACAAAAACTTTGTCCAATTTAAAACCAGGCTCGAGCCCATATACAAAAATCTTGTCTAATTTAATTATCCATATTCAATTCAATCCGGATATGGTCATTAAGTACATTCGAAAATCTAAACAAATCCAAATACGAACATGCAAATATCTCGTGAACGTCCTATATCGTCAGACACGAATTTGAGAGCAGCATCCCAAATTTATTTTTTTCGACTTAAGTTTGGATTTTTTGGACATTTGAACTTCAATTTTTTATTTTTTACTTTTTTGCCTTTTGGACTTAGTGTAGTTAAATTTGGTCTTTTTAGGCATTGAAACGTGCATTAGACCTTCAAGGGTGGCATTTGGACTGGAAAGTTTAAAATTCATCTATAATTCTTTTTTTGAAAATTTTTATGAATTGTACCTTGAATTTTCACAAAATGATCCAATTGCACCTGTGCTTTATTTTAGATCAAATTTGACCCTCATCTCCCAAGAAAGAATAAAATTAGTGCTTTCGTTAAAAAGTTACATTTTGCCATATGTCAAATTTTAAGTGGTATATACCACCCATTTTCATTAAAATATATAGTTTTTTGACGATGAAGACTGTACTATATACATAAATAAAATTTGATGAGATAATTTAATTCACATGAAATTATAAAAATACAATTAAATTCATTCGTCAAAATTCAAAGTACTAAATCATAATTTTTCCCCTTGTCAATCTTTGACCCCTCTATCATAAAAGGACAAACAAAAAAAAGAGTAAAACGGTACAATTCTCCTCGTCACTCATGAGAGCAACTCTAATGACACAAAGTGTTACAAATTTTTTAATTTTTCAATTAGATCGCACACCTATTATACATAATTGTGTCTCATTTATTTATTTAAATCTGTAAAACACGTATTTGAATATAGCGATATCAACAAAATACATCTTTTAATATAATTCTTTCACTTCTCTTTTATAAACACTCCAAATATCAAGTATTAACATCAATTCTCTCGTACTTTTATATCATTTTTCACTCTTTTATATCATTTTATATATTTTTCAATATAATTTTTTCAAATCACACTCTAAAATTGCTATAAAATATGAAGGCATTAAAGAGATGCTCTGAGTCATGTCAATTTAGAGTGGGCCGACAAGGAATTAATGCATTACCTACAAATATTCCGGGCCCACAAGAGGTTCAAATATGAAGCCCATTAATTACAACTTTTTAGTAGGCCCATCTTAGTCAATCGAGTTAATTTTGCCTTGAATAAGAAAAAAACAGGAATAAAAGGACATTTTACTTTAACCCGTTTGTGCGATCATTAAGGGTGGCATAACTCTCTGTACGATTCAGATGATTGATTTGTTCAATTTGGATTAAATTAAATTTGAACATAAATTATATATCTCAAATTAGAGTTTAAATATAAAGATTTTGTTCAATTTAAGGCTTTGAACACAAAAATATTATCTGATTTAGTTATCCGGATTAGATTATTGTCGGATTTACTTGTCCGAATTCAAACTAATCCAGTATGATCAATTAAATACGTTCAAAAATTCAAACCAATTCAGGCCCGGAAATACAAATATTTTTTAAATACACATGTTGTCCAACCCAAAATCGATCCATAATCGATTTTTTTTTTTTTTTTTTTTGCTACGCCTACTATTAACTTGTCAAGTAAAATTTTAGAATTTATATTTGTAATGTTATCACGTATGCAGAATCCCGACTAGTTATGGAAAGAAGTAGCTTCCAATTAACCAAATGATAATCTCCTCCCAATGCCAAAATCACACTAGATGATAATCGAGAGCATATATTATATTATACTAAAAAACCCACCTCATATTGATTGACAAGTATATATATTGGGATAATTTTTTATTAATTTTTTCCTTTTGTGATGTGATTAGATAATCACATATTCTTGACTCCAATAGCATATCCTTAACAAGTGCTGAAATTAAATTAAAGGAGAATCCCAATAAATATTTGTAGACATTATGTAATCTATGTGGCCACAACTATCCAACTTTTGACAAAAATGGGATTAATCATTTGAAATAAAGCTATCAAAGTGAATTATTGATCATATATTTATTTTCCGTCATTAACTAAGCTTCAAAGAAAGAGTGTCGAAGGCAGTGAATAAGGGCAAATCCGTCAGAAAAATAATTATTAGTGTTTCTAAAATTACATACCTACAATGCAAAAATTGGATTTTGCCCCCCATAAAATTTTCAAAATTCCAACCCAACTACCCTTGTTTTTCTTTCTTCTTTTAATTAGTTGGTAATTAAGCAGGACTGGGGCTGGAATTTAGGTACCGATCAATTCGAATAAATGTCTTAACCATCTCAACTGAGCGGATTATTTGGTAATCTCTTGTCCCACCCAATCAAGACCTAAATCTCCATCCATTTTTATTTTTTATCGTAAGTGAAGTGTGATTATTAATTTCTTATTTAGAAAGAGAGAATAGAACTTTTACCTTTTGTTCAAGAACAGTCCCATCCACGATATTATTCATTAAAATTTGTAGTGGCTAATTGTGGCTCCATGTTTTGTTGTTCTCAAAGGACATCATGGAACGAAAATTTTAATTAAGTATCTTTAAGTGTAAGCATTTCTGGGTATTTTAATAAGTGAATGATGTTTATAATTTTGACTTTGAAAATTTGAAAATCGAGCCAAATTTTGTAGATGTGTTAGATGTTACATGTATTATGGATGATGTATAGATATTTAGCACCACCGATGATGGAATGCTTTAAGACACATATATAAAGATGATGATAATTTGTGCACTAAGTTTGAGTGGAAATGTGTCAGAAATCCACCAAAATATTAAATATTGAGTAGCAATAGGTGCATATAGTGCATGGCAAAATGATTGGATAATATTCTGTCAACAATTAGTCAATTTCCATATCTTTCTAGCTATCTACTGCTTCAGATAATGATTGCCAATTGTTAAAGCAAGAGTATCCATGCTCAACTTTCATGTACACTCTATTTATTTTTATTTTTTTTAACAAACCACCTGTATGAGTTCATGAACCTTTTTTTTGCTGCTGTGCCCAATTCATTTTTGCTTTTGATTAAGTTGTTATGACAAGTATTCTTCCACTGTCGGGAAAAAAATATCGCTAATTTTAATTTCAAATGATAAAATGATTGTGTTTTCTTCATTTGAAAGCAATAGTTCTAAGCTTTACCTATTTTAGAGTTGCAATTCTCCCCTCCCTCCTTACAAACCCTATGGCCAAACATGGTCTTGGTGCATATGAGTGCAAGGGGAAATATATATATATATATATATATATATATACACACAAAAAAAAATACTAGGAAACTAATCCTAGTGCGAAGATAGAATATATTCTTATTTGTTAGGTAGGATCGAAATGCGAATGATAACACATGTCCATCCCAACCCAAAACAATCCTGACAGTCTAGTAACTTCTTTTTACATGTCTATTTTAGGTACGTAAGAACATTTGATATTATAGATTGGCCAAAGTTTATTTCAAATTGGTCAAAACAACAACAAAAAATCATTAGACAAAGTGCATCAATTTGACAAACTTAAATAACATAGATACCTTGTCTCACTACGATCAAATCATATCAACTCGAAAAATTATGAGTTTTCGCAAGGAGTAATTAATGTTCTTATGATCACGCGTTGAGTTTTGACTCAACTCAATCTGTCGTCGGGTGAAAATTTATGTGTGCGCGGACTTGACGGTTTGAATTTAAGCCTATATTAGATATCCAGATACCAAACTCGTATATTGTCGTTATGGGTTAAAAAATATATAATTTATCTAAAAATCTAAGAAATTATAAAAAAATGGTTCCAGAAAAGATTCATGAAAGTACACATTCACCTTTTCTCCTTGCCACTTTATTTTCGAAGTTTTTTGGGGCAATCAAATTGAACAAACACCATTTTTTAATAACATATGAAGATTTCATGTTTGTTTCATCGCCTGTGAAAGCGACTATAATGGTCTGCCATTATTACATACATGACATCACTTTTTATTTATTGATTTTTCTAATTTTATTAAGATCTTTTTGAATTATTAAATATTTTTATCGTCATGTTAATTATAATATATATTTGAAATTAATATTTTAATTTACAAAATTTATATTATTTTTTAAGAAATAAAATGTTTATTTTTCGGTGTAGTTTTATGAAAGAAAAATATATAAAAATACTGTTATATATGCTTTATTTTTATTTATTTATTTATTATTCGTCTGTTCAATTTCTCGGGCGTGCATCTAGCTCAATCATGTCTATTTCATGTGGGTCGACAAAGAATGTCGTACGTACAATATTCTGTTTCCGCAAGAGGCCCAATTTAAGGCCCGTCACCGACACAAATTCCACTAGTGTGGATGTGGTGGACTTTTTAGTGGGCCCATTAGAGTGAGACCCATCAACTTAACTACCATACAGTGGAAAGGAAATAATGGGAATATTGACCAACAATTATAACCGAAAATGATTGTCATATATTCAACCTTCTCATACAATTTTAAAAAAAAATTATATTACTCTGGAAAAAAGAAATTCAATTTTTTTATTATAAAAAAGCGCTTCATGAATGATGGAAAATAATAATTCAAGTAGCGAATTTTCATTGATTTTTACCATAGACTCGTGCATGTAACCGATCTCAATCAATTTAGGATAAAACTCGGATGTACTTGGAACCAATAATACCAACAAAAGATGATGGATCATGGATAGGAAGACATGAGAGGAAATTTTGCCTAATTCCATGTTAATTAAAGCATCTAAATATGCTTATTTGGATGAAAATGGGGCCACTAACGGTCTGTTTGTTTCACAATTGCATTTCATAGCTTTAAACAGTTAAAAATATTGTGCTTAAAATTATGAAAAATGTTGTGTAAAAAATTGTGAAGCCCACAATTTTAAGATGTATAAAATGTTTTGTGGTGTTTGATTCATTTTTTTTGTTAGATTAATTTTATAGATAAAATTTTAAAAAATGTATTACAATAAAAAGTAATTGAAAATTGTTAAGATACGGAAGGACAATTATGTAATGTTATTGTAAAATACTGTGGGTCTCATAGCTTTAAGCTCTGAAAAGCTATGAGAGATGATAACATTTCATTTTGCACAACTTAAAATTATGGGCCCACAACTTTAAATGGTGAGCAAAATATAACGTTTGATTGATACAAAAATTTATGCAAATCCCACAGTTTCAAGTTATGTAAAATGTGAAACAAACGTACGAACAACTAATTTTTACCTAACAAAATATATAAATCTATATATTTACCGCTCCGAATTTTTTTATTGTACCGATAATATAAATTTGTCCCCCTAACAACAACTTCTATATTTGCCAAGTGAATAATTATATGTGAAACCTATTGCGGTGGGTAAAAGTACTATTACTTGCAGTGATTGTTTGTTATCGGGGAGACAAACATTGTTAAAATACATGTTTTATTGATATGACTAAGAACAAAACTGAGATAACTTTTATAGTTTAATGATATAAATTTGCTGAATTATTTTTTATATGTAATAAAAGTGAGATCCTGGCGTCCTGGCATATGCCTCCTAGTTTTCTAGCGACATTGTTGCTAGTAGACTATTCTGATTAATAATGAAATTATTTTATTTAAAAAAAATGAGATCCCGTTGTGCGTATATCATGTGAGTCAACAGAACAATAATTGCCCAATCATAGTCCATGACCTCCTATTTATTATCTAATCAAACTTGTTGTCCAAAAAACCGACCGACTATACTTTCTCCGTTTGGGACAGAGTATAAGCCATACTCTCAGCTTTTACGTTTTACGAGAGTTTATATTCTATCAACATACTCTGATCTAAACGGATCATTTTTTGTGTTTTTCAAACCATATCCCATTAGTTGGCCCAACAAGCACATCCACAGTCCTACTAAATATTCCTTGATGCGGATGCTCTAAACCATGATGTGTGTTTTAGTGGACAATTCCTCACCATTCCACCAAATATTTGCATATCTTTGTATCTGCCTCTTCATGTTGTGATAGGACGTTTGGTTTCATTCTCTACTTGAAATTGAAAATCCCAAATCATATTTTCCAAATAAAAATGTTTTTCAGTCCTCTCTAGGGCGGAGAAGATGCAATTTAAATAATTATACCAAATAAATATATAAACCGCACAAAATGTTATATAGAAACTAAAGTCTCATGTCAAAAGATTGTGTCCAAACAATCTAACTTATAATCATAGGTCTATCGTCTTATCATCGAAAAGTACTTTTTATAACGAAAAGACACAGTCGTGTGGGCCATTGAATCTGATATACTCATGATAATCGAGTAATTCAAAATGAACAATACCTCCAGTATAAATTACAAGACAAAAAGATTCATAAAAGTACAGTGATTTATTATTGTCTTAAGTTTTTTTTTTATTGAAAACTTTATTTTCTATAGGTAATGGGCATAGTCAAATAAGTTATTGGCTTAGTCAAATGGAAGTATAGAAAATACAAATGACGTGAAGATTTCATGTTTGTTCCATCGCCTGCACTGTGTAAAAGCGACCAATTATTAGCTTGCTTTTTATTTTATTTTAAATGAAGAGTAAATATTTATAGATTAATAATCATTTCATAATAACAAAGTTAATATATTCCTTTATCTTTTATTATTTTAATTTTAAGATATTTTGAACTGTTAAATATATTTATCGTTTAGCTAGATTAATATATAAATGAATTATTTTAAAATAAGCATATTTTTATTTTATTAATACTATATATATAGTATTTAAAAAGTAATATTATAAATTAATAACACCTCATTTTATTCTCAAATTTATTTGACATGTGAAATAATCATTGATTAAAAACATTTATGTAATACCCACTTAATCATTGATTAATTGAGGGTAGAATGAGAATTATATTTTGAAATCTCGAATATTATTCATATTTAAAAGAGCAAAATGTGGAGAAACTGAAAGCGATCAAAGCATTAATATTATAATGTTTTTTTATGACAGTATGACATGCATGATCTAACAATTATTGTTAAATTTCAAATGTTAATCCAAACGCACCCACTATCATTCGAGTGTGCAAATGGATAAACTTTTATATGCTCAGTGACTGAAAGTTAGAACATTCAGAATTTAGTGGCATTGATTTCAATTTGAAACGGATCTATCAAAATTGAATTAGTGGTAATGTCTTTATTTTAAAATTCCAGAGTTAATTTATGAAATGAAGCCTCCGTTTGGGACAGAGTATAAGCTAGCTTATACTCTGTCCTCATACTCTCAGACACTCTCAGCTTTTACGTTTTACGAGAGCTTATACTCTATCAACATATTCTGATCCAAACGGACCCGTATATATAGTTAGCTAGCTAGCTAGCACGCCTGAAATGACAAAATATCAACACAGAACCAGATGGGAAACCTTTATAGTGGCTAAATGTGGTGCCAATATATATTTAGTGGACATGCATCCTCATTCCACCAATATATAAGTAGTGGCAATAGTTGCATAGCACCATGATTGGGTTTACATTTTGTTAAAAATTATATCAAATCCACGTCTTTCTAGTCCCCTTATTTTTTCGTAATCGAAAACTGTCTCATATAAATTTACGTTTTGGACATTCGATATGATCCTAAACTCAAGTTATCAACGCGTACAGAAAATTGCAACCTGATAATAGGGTAAATGTAAGTTGGACTAAAATCCAACGCATGACCAGAATGATATTATATCTAATGAAAAATGAATCCATGACCATCCGAGTATATACGAATTTCTCTTTCCTGAATTGTTCATGGTTGAAATTGAATTTCCCAAATATTTTTGGCCAAAAAATTGGAGTGCTCCATCTCACACACACTAGCAATAATGCTGCTCATGCTGAATCCACTTGGACACACTAGCAGGAAACAAAGATAATGATGCTGCTCATGCTGAATCCACTTGGAATTTTCAGGTCCAAGTTTTCATGAGAATTAATGATTGTGTGAAGAGAGTAAACCTGTAATCTATAAGTTATACTATTAAAACTCTATTATTGGGTCACATGTTCGTCTCTTCATATCGAATATAATAATCTCTAGGCAGACTAGGCAAGTAAATGTCCTACTTATTTCATAGAGGAGACTTATTTTTTCTAAGCTTGGAGAAAAAGTACTTCCCTCCCACGGGCTTTGCAAACCTTTTCAAGCCTGTGGGAGGCATCATGTATGGGCTGCAATGGCAAATGGGCCTAAGGCGACCTAATGGATCAGGCCAGACAGAGCTTGTAAATTGTCCTGTCATTCGAAATATAGCTCGTTAATTTGGACCTGATTGGAATTAAAAGAAGATCAATTTATGGTCCTGAATGTGCCTCATTACCCAATTATGATTTGGAATACCGACTTCTGCCCCAGGGATTATCCCACAAGGTTTTGCCAATCAATCACCAGCTCACTCTTCATACAATCTTCTATAATTGTTTTTATCTTCATCAGATCATCCAAAAAGTTTTCTGTTTCATGGCTGCTTACAAGACAGACAGTATCTTCTTCTTGCTTTCGACATTAGTATTCACTACAAAAGCAAGCCAAGAACACTCCAATAGTGATATCAATTAATGTCGCTGGAACCATGACTGCACTTGCAGAGAATGGTTACAAGATCCATCATCCACTCTAAACAGGGGCGGCTTAACAAAATCTGAGGTTCTAGGCAAATATTTGAACTGAAGCTCTTTCCAATTTAATTTAAAATTATTTAAATTTACTCTTTTTTTATGTTTTTCATATACATATTCATTTTTTCTTGTTGGCATAGTAAAACAAAAAACAAAACAAAAAATTGAAAAAAATACAAATCAAGAAAATAATAAATTTGGAGCAATAAAACATTAAAACCTAATCGTTGTTAGAGTCTTGAAGCTTGGGCCTTGAATTTTAAGAGAAGAATAAATAGTCAAGTTTGTATGTGCAAAATTATATATTCAAAATTAAAAGAAAAATTAGAGGAGATGAATGACAATGAAAAGGAATAGCAGTAAAAATAACGGTAGATTTGTAATTTTTTCATTAAATTTTAAATGGTTGAATATCATAATGTAGTGGTTTATAAGGTTCAAAAATTGTGTCTATAGCTTAGAGGCTGTTGTACACTGTCATGATATAACTGCATGTCTTAATTATTATTTAGTAAAAAAAAGAGACAAATTTTCAATTTTTTAAGAGACATCTGTCATGAAACATGATACTCATGTGTATAAAGAACTAAACACCGGAACGGGTGGATCAATATCGCCCGATTAGCCTTTGTAATGTGCTGTATAAAGTTATTTCAAAATGCCTCTGTAACCGTATGAAGGGTGTTCTTTCTTCAGTCATCTCAGATACCCAAAGTGCGTTCATTCCGGGTAGGCTGATTAGTGACAATATATTGGTTGCGTCTGAATGTCTTCATCATATGAAGACCAAGCGTGGAAAAGGAGAGGGGTTTATGGCCTTAAAGCTAGACCTAAGTAAAGCGTATGATAGAGTTGAGTGGCATTTCCTAGAGGCGATAATGAGGCGAATGGGATTCGATCCTCGTTGGATTGGTTTGATCATGACTTGTATATCCACTGTCACATTCTCTTTTGTCATTAATGGTGATGTTTGTGGTAATGTTCGCCCCTCTAGAGGCCTCCGACAAGGTGACCCATTATCCCCTTACCTTTTCTTGCTATGCGCTGAGGGCTTTTCTTTTCTAATGCAGAGGGTTGTTGCTGCTAGTCGCATCCATGGCCTCCGAATATGCCGTGGTGCTCCTGTGGTGTCTCACCTCTTCTTTGCAGATGATAGCCTATTATTCTGTAAGGCCAATCATGCCGAAGCTACTGAAGTATTGGCTCTTTTTTCCCTCTATGAGAACAGTTCTGGTCAGTGCATCAATTTAGCCAAGTCGGCCATTTATTTCAGTGCAAATGTGACCAATGTTGCACAAGTCTCTCTTCGCCAGCAGCTCAATATGTCTCTTCTTTCCCAAGATGCTAAATACTTGGGCCTCCCTGCCCTTATGACTCGTTCAAAAAGAGTTATGTTTGGCTACATTAAAGAGCGCATCTGGGGGAAACTTAAGGGGTGGAAGGAGAGGCTTCTATCTCAAGCAGGCCGTGGCGTTCTCATTAAAGCGGTTGCTCAAGCTATTCCATGTTATGCTATGAGTGTGTTTCGCTTGCCTCTAGGCCTATGCAAGGACTTAAACAGGATCATTAGGAACTTCTGGTGGGGAGCCAATGCTTCAGAAAGGAAAATTGCTTGGATTGCTTGGGATAAGATGTGTGATAACAAAGATTGCGGGGGTTTGGGCTTCAGAGATTTTTCAACATTTAACTTGGCTTTATTAGCGAAACAAGGGTGGAGGCTCCTCAAGAATCCAGATTCCTTGTGCAGCCGAGTCTTCAAAGCCAAGTATTTCCCAAATTCATCGTTTCTAGAGGCTCCTAAGGGATCCAACCCATCCTTTTCTTGGCAAAGTCTCTTGGCAGGGCGAGATCTTCTCCAATCGGGTCTTGGCTGGCGAATTGGTGATGGTAAGTCTATCTCAGTTTGGAGGGATTCATGGCTGCCTCAGCCGCACCCAGGTCGAATTATTGGGCCAAATGATGCTTCCCACCCTGATTTAAAAGTGGCCAATTTAATCCACCCGGCTACAGGTTGGTGGAATTTTGATATGATTAATGGTCTATTTAATCCTGTTGATGCTGCTGCCATTTCCTCCATCCCTCTCTTTGGCACTTCTAGACCCGATGCCCTCTACTGGAGATTGGAACAAAGGGGTATTTTTTCTGTCAAATCGGCCTACTGGTTCGCTAAAAATTCTGGTGGAGTGGATAATTTTCCATCTAATTTTCGGTGGAAGAAGTTGTGGCAATTGAATATACCCCAGAAAATCAAGCTATTTGCTTGGCGGATTTTTCATGATAGCCTTCCAACCCGACTCAACCTTATACATCGAGGTATGAATATTCCGTCAAAGTGTGCTCTATGTGAGTTAGAGGAGGAATCTGCTCTCCATCTGTTCAGAGATTGTCCTTATTTTGCTGAGATTTGGGAGCACAATCTCTTTGCTAAAAAAATTCTAGCCCTCCCTCTTCTTTCTGCAAAGTCCTGGTTGCGATCTGCCTTTGAGCTTCTTGAGCCTCAATTATTTGGCCATTTTTTATGTATTTTACATTCCATGTGGTTGGCTAGGAATGTGGTAGTTCATGGTGACCCTCCTTGGTCCATATCAAGAATGGTTAGGCAAGCTTCCTACCTTCTTACTGAATATCAACAGATTATGATTGGGGACTCGCAATCTATTTCTCCCCCAATGACCCGACCTCGCCATTGGATTCGGCCTCCTATTGGGTTTGTCAAAGTCAATGTGGATGGTTCTTGGAAGCTTGGAGAGGCTTGGGCCGGTCTTGGGGCTGTAATCCGAGACCACAATGGGCAAATGTTAGTTGCGGGGCTGCATAAGGTGCCAGCTGTTGGAGGACCAGCTGTGATTGAGGCGCTTGCTTTCAAATTTGGAGTATCCTTGGCGCGAAATCACCAATTCTCTTCCTTTCATCTAGAAGGCGATGCACAGTCTATTGTCAGGGATTTGCTCTCCCCAAAGGCTTCAATTCGAGATTATGATTTTATTCTTGATGATCTTAGAACTTTGTTGCAACCTTATGCTTATGAAGTGCTATATACTCCTTGGCATTGTAATAGGGTTGCAGATGCTCTTGCCCTTTTGGGGCGTTCGGAAGAATCTATTCCCATGTATGATGGGGGTATTCCCCCCGCAATCCACGAGATCATTCTCTCGGATTGTGCTCTTTCGTTGTAATGAATTTGCTATTATCAAAAAAAAAAAAAAAGAACTAAATTTTTTTTGAAAGCCCTAAAAAATTTGGGATCCTAGAGAGCAGCCTTAGCTCAGCTGCCTAGAGCTTGAGCCGCCCCGGCCTACGTACCCTGAATAACCCTCTAACTAGTCTAATATCCAACCAAAACTCTACTAGTTTTACCATATTTTACCCAACTGACAATATAATATTGCCTTCGCCATGCAATTTGAGGAATGCGCTGCCTCCACCAACGTTCCTTGCACATACCACGTTACACCCTGTTAGGATACAATCTTCCAAAGGACGAAATCTTAAGAATAGAAACTCTTGGTATGTATTCGGGGATAAATCACTCCTTTCAGATAATTTTCTCTTGTGGTGACTACTGATCACTACTCAAATACCTCATCTTATTTCGGATGCCGACTTTCAGGCTAACCTCAACCTCGTCAAGATGATTGATTGGAACATCTACAATGACGGAAGCATCATTGTTCATGGAATACCAGACTTTTTCGATCCGGCCGCTCAAGCAATTCTATTTTCATGGCTTGAACATCATGAAATCACCATTAAAACTCAAGAAGAGGTTTATTTCATCATTGCACGGAATCCAATAGGTTTTCTAGCCATACTTGTTCTCTGTATCTTGGCTGTCTCTGGACTTATTTTCTGGGCATATCTTGTATATAAACCTAGAGCTGCTAGGATTGAAGAAATATTGATTAGATCATGGTGGAGATTTTAGTTTCGAGGTTAGAAACTTAGAATTTAATATGGGTCGTCAATTAGGTTCCACAAACTTTGACGTAGGATAAGTGGCGTTTGCATTCAAGGAATATTTTGATTGGAAAGAAACTGAATTGGAAAGGAATAAGTTTAATATTGCAACTAGGAAGAAACGGACGTATCTTTTGATTCAGTGATCCGTTTCCTTAATATAATATGTTTCCAAGGACTGTTTCAAGAGATCTAAAGGAAGACTATGGCTTTCCCAGTTGAGGTTCTTTGGAACACGTTTTCATAGCTGGTTAAACGCCCTACGGGTTTAATTAATATTTTTTAGTATATTTTTAATTAAGTTTCCTAGTTTGTTTAGAATTTCTAATCCTAATTCAGTTAGAGTTTCTTCCGTGTTTTAGCTATAAATAAGTCTTCTAAAGACCATTGTAAACACTTCAATTATTATTCAATAAAATCTTTGAGTTCTCTCAATTATTCCTTGGTGGATTCCAAGATCCTGTTATCGTCGTTGATGATGCAGGAATTAGCCCATGGGCCTTCCATACATCACGGATCGAGGCCTGTCCTGCATCATCAGTCGTGAACGATTTCAGTCTTTCAAGCTTCCGCGCTTCGTCAAACTTTGTTTGGCTATCATCTTTTCTTTTCTTTTCAAAGAAGACAACACGACTAGCTAATATATAGGAGAAGACAATGTTTCACAGTAAATAAAAGCAGAATTTGTCATGCCCAATCACAAAAGACAACAAAAGTGAAGAGACTTGAAAAGGCAAATGCACTGCCTTTGATGTGCATTATTGTTGTCATTACCATAAAGAGGGGACGGGCTAGTTGGTTAAAGAACGAAGGTAACCAGTCCAGTGATAGCCTGTTGATAAAATTCTAAATGGTCATATGGTTGAGTTGGCTATAAGTATAAATAGTAAATAGACTCCTTCCACGTAATTTTCTAGTATAAATCTTGAATGATAGCGTACTGATAAACTTTTAAATGGTCAGATGACATAGTGTATTTGAAAAGTTTTGAGTTTGGTTATCGCTATGAGTAATATTTTTATTGTCATGCGTTTGAACTTAATTTGGCTCAATTTATCTTGTTTTCAAGTGAAAAATTTACGTGCGTGCGAGTCGGATAACTCGAGTTTAGACTTATATCGAATATCTACCTTATAAGTATCATTGTTAGTTATAAAATTATCCACCTTTTGTGCAAAATTAAAAAACCTTAATAGAAAGAACAACCTCATTAACGTGAAAAACTAACAAGATTAACAATGTTAAAGATCAAAGAAAAAAAAATGCATGTTAAATGGGTCTCATTCAGTCTAAGAGTTACCCCTTGTACAAGGTACAAAAAGTTGGGTTCAATTTCTTTTGAAAAAATTAATAATGTAATGACATGATTTATAAAAGAAAGAAAAAAAAAAGACTTGAATGCTACATATATATCAAACATTTGATTTTACTATACAACAAGCCAACACCTCACTCTTTTTTTTTAATAATTCTTGCTTTGCTTTATATATTCTCATCTATTCCATAGAATGATGTAATGCTTTCTTTTATATGGAATCATATTCTTTGCCGATCTTCCTATTCTTCTTAAAAGGGAGAATATGTATAACTCATAATCTTTTAAGTTTATCATTTTTAAATATCTTAAATAATTAATTTTTGCTCACTATTTATCATAAGAACCAATATATATACACACACACATATATATAAGTGATTAGATAGTCCTTAATAACACATTATGTACTAATTAAGTAAAATATGTATAAAATAAAATTCATTAACCGAATAATTTCGAATTTTGAAAAATTCATTCACGGACAATTCGATCACTCTTTTTATTTATTTACTTATGATACATAAAATTCACATACGTGATATTATTTACTTATAATACATAGAATTCACATACGTGTAATACAATATGTTAATCGTGAGATTCGAATCCCGCACAATAAATTCGATACATTTTCATTTTCATGTATAAATGAAAATAAGTTTAGTACTTCCAAGTTTTGGAAGGGAAAATTAGTCATCAAAAAGTCTTGGGTGGGTCCAGGTTATGTCTTTTTAGCTTTATAGCCGACCCGACTTGAGACTTCCTTTAGTTTGCTTTTCAAAATTCTTTGTCACTAGTTCACTATCACTACTTTTTTCCCCCTCTTCTTTAATTAGTATTAAAATTAAATTAGCTCAAACTCCCAAAATGTCTTTCCACAGTTGTATTCAGGATTCACAAAGCTTTTTCAGAGTACCCCATCAATGACATTTATGTCCACATTGGACCCAATAAATGTGGCTTTACTTGTATTTTTTTTTCTCTCTCTTGAGAAAGCTTTACTTGTAGAGTTGCACCATGTAATTTTTTTTTAATGAAATAGGCTACATATATTAATATTATCCTCATCGATGACGAAAGAATATCAATGTACAATCACAATCCTTCAAGAAGAAGAAAGAATCAAGAAAAACACTAAAAAGATCATATAAACAAGGGAAAAGAGTTTACAAAATAATACAGGAAAAACAAGGCAAAAACAAAATACTAAAACCATAAAATGAAATGTGAGACTCTATTGCATCCTTCCTTTGCCAAAATATCCGCTATCTCATTGCACCATGTAATTTAAATGTCATAAAATTAATTTTTAAGAACACTCTATATTATGTGGGGATGAAGCATAGTCATATACTCAGAGTGCATAAAAAAGTATATGTGAAAGGAAGAAAATGACATGATATTGTTTATTGACAATTCCTAACTCGAGTGATATTAAGGGTGGCCAAAATTCGAGTTGGATAATATATATTGTTTATAAAATATTTGTATATCAGAATTCAGATTGATTCGAATTTTTGGAGGTACTTAATTGATCATACTGAAATGATTTAAATTCGGACAATATTCTAATTCAAATTAGGGTACGGACAATTAAATCACAATTTTTTTTTGGTATTTCAATACTCAATTTTAAAATCGGTAAAATCTTTAGATTTGTACTCAGACCTTAAATATATATAAATTATATCCAGACTTAATTTAATTCAAGTCTCAAATCAATCATCCATATCAAATAGAATTTTGTCACTCCTGATTGGCACACCATTTTTATTCCCCTAAAATGGGGAATAAAATCTCTAGTCCGTACTTGCTTAAAATAAAAAAAGAATGCCTTATATAAAAGAGAGAGAGAATAAAGAGTTGAATGGCATTGAGGAAATATAGTCTGACATAAGGGTCAGATATTTAAATCTGTCACAATCTTGTTTCCTAAACCTGAAACTTTAATTTTTCGCTTTAATAAATAAACTTTTATTTTTAAAGAGTCTTTTTGACCGTTGCTTCACTCAACGTCCCCCGCCTCTGTCTCTGACTCACCATCTCTCCTCTTCTGAGTTGAGGTTCGAGCTTCTTCACTTCATTACTCTGATAGACTACACCAACCAAACCCAGGTATGTTTTTTCACAAAAAAACATTACTTTCCATGAATTGAATTCTTAAATTTTGCCTTCAAATGTCAAGTTTTGTCTTGATGTCTGATGCGTGATTTTGTTTTATATATCTTCCATTCTCACCTATATTTCTATTGGTTTCTTCTTCTCTGAAAATTTAAATTTTAAAATGGGTGTTAATTTATTCTGTTAAAGTTTCATGCATTACAGCTTATTTTACTTTTTATGGGTATTCATTCATTGCTTCTTTCAGTTTTGTTAAAATTGATCCGTGATCTTTCAAGCTTTAACAGTTGGAGTTGCAGAGCTGCATAATTTCATCTTCAATTGGAATCTATTTGTTGCAAGTATTGAGTTACGGTTACATTCCATATAAGTTGCAGATTTTAATAATGTGATTGGTGTAAAGAAAGTTATTTTGCCTGCTTTATACCTTCATGATTTCTTGTTTTCTTCCCATGGTTTCCTGGAAACCTTCATTGAGAGAGTTTAGAAGAATCTTCATTTCTTTCTCCAATTTTTGAAAGCTTGAAATGCAAGTAAAGAACGCAAATATAGAAATTATTTTCTTCGATACTGTGTTGAATAATTTTTTTAGGAAATCATTTTGTGTGTTGAATTTGGTTTCTCTGGAATTTTTTTTTTAATTATCTGGGGTTGCAGTTGATTAACTTATTGGTTGTGAAACAGTCAAGGAAATCCTTATGAATCTGAGAGATCCAAGAGCACATTCGTGGGACTTCGGTTTCGATTCAAGCTTGAAAAAATCTCAGGTTGAAATATAAGGAGAAGAAAGAAATGGGATGCTCCACATCAAAGCTAGATGATGAAGAGGCAGTTCAGTTTTGTAAAGATCGTAATCGGTTCATTAAGCAAGCTGTAGAGCAAAGAGCACGATTTGCCTCGGGTCACTTGGCCTATATTCAGTCCTTGAAAAGAGTTTCTGCAGCTCTTCGTGGGTATATTGAAGAAGATAAGCCTCGTGAGTTCTTATTAGATTCGTTTATGAAACCACCATTAACACCGGTAAAGAAAGCAAGTCCTGGTTTCATATCAATATCTCCGAAATCCTTCACACTGGAACCCATCCTATCTCGGCCTAATTCAACGTTGAAGGTGAATTACCTAAGATCAGGTGGGAATCCGGCTGTTTCGGTTGAAGAAAGACCTCAGTCACCCGAGACTGTCCAAGTTGCGTCCTACTCTCCAATGCATCAGTTTGGGGTTGATAGTGTTTTCTCAATGCAATCTCCACCAATGAGTTCTTCATTTTTCTCTTACTCACCCAACAATCAGCCAAACATCCCTCCTCCTTCACCTCAAAATTCCCTGTGGGACTTCTTTTGGAATCCATTTTCATCATTAGATAACTATGGATATCCAACCCAGAGTATTCTTGATCAGGCAAATGTAGATGATGAGATCAGAGGACTAAAACAGGTGCGAGAAGAAGAAGGGATTCCTGACTTGGAAGAAGATGAGACTGAACAAGAAGATTTGGGTAACAGGATAAATGTGACAGAAGCAAGAGCAAAGATTAACTCCAATTACAATAGAGAAGAGAGAGGAAAGTTTACATCCAATTACAATAGAGAAGAAGTAACTGTAGAAGATGTCGATGAGGAAGACGAAGAGGAGGAGGAGGAGGAGGAGGACACAGATTGTGAATTCCATAGTGATCAAGAGATGAATGAACTACACTCGCATGATAGATCTACTGTAGAGGTCTCACATGTTCAGAATTCAGGACAGGTAAGCAAGCAAGAAACATCAGTTGAAAAGCAAGAACCTCAGGAAGAAACACCTGGCTTTACTGTTTACGTAAACCGAAGGCCAACGAGCATGTCAGAGGTTATTAAGGATCTTGAAACTCAGTTCAAAATAATTTGCAATTCTGCCAATGAGGTCTCCTCATTGTTGGAGGCTACCAGAGCTCAGTACTCATCAACCTCAAATGAGCTCACAGGTTTAGCAAATTCTAAACTACTGGTTTTGTTTATTCTAAATTGTGCTGAAGCATACTGCCCGAAACCCAAATTTGTTAATTTTGCCACCATCTGACTTTGAGTTTGAAAATGTCAATGCCAAACCAGCAAGCATAGAAATGATACCCAACCTGCGAACAAAAATATTGCCTGTTTTAATAATGTTGCAAGTTTCCATATGGTTAGTGACATGAAGGGATTGCAGTTCAAATTTTTTAGACACTACTTCTGTCTCATAAAAACCTAACTGCACTTGGACAACTGTAAATCCTCAATAGATTCTGTCCCTTATTATCTATTCGTTTTTCTATTTTATATTGTCAATTGAGCGTACTTTACTCTTGCAGCGATGAAAATACTGAACCCGGTAACTCTGCTCCGATCAGCTTCATATCGCTCATCCTCATCAAGGTTTTTGATGAATTATTCAAGTTCCAGAGACGAAGGCTATGAAAGCAGTAGTGATTTCTCAGAGGAATCATGCATGTTTTCAGGTAGTCACCAGTCCACATTGGACAGACTATATGCATGGGAGAAGAAACTCTACAAGCAAGTCAGGGTAAGATTCTGAACACCTATTGATAGGACTGGTCATGTACTAATGGTTCTTCCTCCAGTATTAGTTTAAAGACGATGATAATAATTGTAGCCATGCAGAATAATTGATAACTGATCACAATTCTGTCATCTTCTAAAACAGTCAGGCGAAAAGGTTCGGATTGCATATGAGAAGAAATGCAACCAACTCAGGAACCAAGATATTAAAGGAGTTGATCCCTTTGCAGTTGACAAAACGAGGGCGGCCATCCGAGACTTTCATACACAGATAAAGGTTTCAATACACTCAGTTGAAGCTATTTCAAAGCGGATTGAAACTTTGAGGGATGAAGAATTGCATCCTCAACTTCTAGAATTGTTTCATGGGTATGTCGTTCAACTTCCCAGCTAGTTACTCACATGATCTAGAAAAATCATTTTTAATTATCCTGGGAGACCATCATGCGTTAAAAGCTCCATTTATCCTTTGTGTGTTCTACTTCTTTCATAAATTATGAATGTGAGAAACCCAAATATAATTGTCACAGTGGACCAATTGTGACCGTGCAATGATAACACTCATATTGATTTCACAGTGATTCTTGTTGGATTGATGTGAGCCGTCAAATTTATTCATTTCAAAGCCAATAGAATTTTTTTTAAACGAGACTTCCTTTAAGCAACTTCTGTTGATGGATGATGAATCTGGAAGTTGATGATTGAACCATGAGAAACCAATTCTTATGTTTGTATTTTACAGGTTAACAAGGATGTGGAAAGTGATGGCAGAATGCCATCAGTCACAAAAGCGAACCTTGGATGAAGCTAAACTTTTACAAGCTGAAACACCTTCGAAGCTTGATGCCAGGAGGCACTCTTATTTGTCAGCCACTGACCCTGAAAGGCTGGCAAGATCAGCCATAAACATTGAGACAGAACTCAGGAATTGGAGAGGCTGTTTCGATTCATGGATCACTGCTCAGCGATCATATGTGCATGCTCTAACCGGCTGGCTCCTCAGGTGTGTAAGGTCTGATCCAGACACATCAAAGTCACCACTCTCTCCGCGTCGGTCCACTTGTGCCCTCCCAATATTCGGACTTTGTGTTCAGTGGTCACGGCTGTTAGATGCCATCCAGGAAAAGCCAGTACTCGATGGACTAGACTTTTTTGCAGCTGGTATGGGTTCCCTCTATGCACAGCAGCTCAGAGATGACTCTCGCCATACCCCTGTTGGTTCAAAGAGATTTGGAATGCCTTCATCAGAGGAATCAGGTCAGGATATGAAAATGGTTGAGCTTGGCCAAGTAGAAGAGGTTATGACTGCAGAGAAAATGGCTGCAGTTGCCATAAGGGTACTTTGCGCTGGAATGTCTGTTGCGATGGGCTCACTGACTGATTTTTCGGTTAGCTCTGCTGAGGGATATACTGAACTCTTTAAACAATAAAAGAGTTCTGATTGGCCAAATAGTTATAGGGAATCTGAATGTAGGTAGGTAGCTATATTCTTTTATTTTGTAGTTTAGTTATGGATGTCAATGTAAATTATAGGTTTAACTAAACATGACAAGGTGAGAGAGAATTTTTAATTTCATCCTCCTATTATTTTGCATCATTTGGTTTCTGCTGTGCCTTGGAATGAAAAGAAAGTGCATGTCCTTTGGCCAAGTTGGGTTAAGTTATACAAAGATTCTCTATTCAAGACCATTTATAATAATAAGTTGACATAGGTATGAAAGCAAGTAATCGTAAACAACTCACGTGCACAAGACTCTAGGAGACATGTAAAATGTACGGAAACCTTACACTCGAAATTGAAGATGTAATCTCTAGTTTGCATTCATACAATTGTACCACTGAACCACATATTTACCTTTATTAATTATATGTTGCATAGGTCACAACACCACCCTGAAAATTGTTTACCAAAAATTATATCTGCATAAGAATCTCAATGCAGTCTAGCAGAGTGGTAATAATGATGAACATTTTACATTAGGGTAGTTGGGAAAGAATTGACAGACATGAAGGTATGGCATATTTTTTTGAATCAAATGGACTTGGAAATTGGGGCAAAGGAAACAAATATTCATGGCTTGTAGATTGAGCAAAGTTGATTCCTAATGCTTCTATATAATAATCATCTAGTGAAATAAATTTTTCATTGCCCACATGCAAGAAAGCTACATTACCTCTCAAATCCATTGTTTTCTTCATCACTTGCAAATTTTCTCAATCAATTTATGTTTTATTAATTTCAATCATGTCAATCATTGGTGAATCATTACTCTCCACCATTTTACAAAATGTTATGGGAAAGATGGGTGCTCTTCTCCTCAAAGAAGTTTGTCTCGCGTGGGAACTTGAGATGGACCATAAGAAGCTTGGGGAGAACTTTTCTGCCATCAAGGCAGTGCTTCTGGATGCGGAGGAGAAACAAGCACAAGCAAACGAGCTGAAGGTCTGGCTCGAGAGACTTAAAAAGTTCTGTTATGAAGCAGAGGATGTGCATGATGAGTTGGAGTATGAGGGTTTGCAAAAGCAAGTGGTGAAAGAATATGGAAGCACCAAAATGAAGGCATGCCACTTCTTTTCATCCTCAAATCCGCTTGTTTTTCTATTTAAGATTGGTCATAATATTAAGGAGCTCCGAGAGAGTCTTGATGATGATATTGTAGCTCAAAAGTCTAAGTTTCATCTTGCCGAGCTAGTTAGACCAGTAATGGAGCACAGGGTGAGAGAGATGACTTACTCATGTGCGTGTGGCAAAAAATCACCGAGCTTCTATTGCGAGATGGGAGTTTGGGTGTGATTCCTATAGTTGGTAAAGGAGGGCTGGGAAAGACTACGCTTGCTAAGATGTTGTATGATGATGAAAATATCCATAAACATTTTGAGTTAAAGATATGGGTGTGTGTATCTGAAGATGGATTTGACAAGAAAAAAATCATGGTGAAGATGATGAATTTCTTCACTCAAGAAAACCTCAGTGATTATGAGCTGGAACGAATGGGAACTTCCATTCGAGATAAATTAAATGGCAAAAGATTTTTACTTGTCTTGGATGATGTTTGGAGTGACAATCGTCGTGAATGGGTTGAATTGGTAGACTTGTTAAAGGAAGGCGGAAGTGGAAGCAAAGTTATTGTAACAACACGTAATAAAGTAGCTGAAGCTGTTTTTACAACAACTCCACCATACAACTTACAATCTCTTCTTGATGAAGATTGTCAATCCCTGTTCAAGA
The DNA here is from genome assembly GCA_963580455.1 of Euonymus europaeus. Taxonomy (NCBI): domain Eukaryota; kingdom Viridiplantae; phylum Streptophyta; class Magnoliopsida; order Celastrales; family Celastraceae; genus Euonymus; species Euonymus europaeus. Next base: position 4,198,247 of record OY756957.1, on the reverse strand, counting down.
AATTGGCATTTAGAGAAGGAGAGGGTGAGCATTTTCCAAACCAATTAGAAATTGGAATGATGTTGTGCAAAAATGTAGAGGGGTTCCTTTGGCAATAAGGATGTTAGGGACCATGCTCTTTGCAAAGAGAGACGAACAAGAATGGGTTTCCTATGAGACAACGAAATATGGAAACTTGAGCAGAGCAAAGGAGATATATTAGCAGTCTTGAAATTAAGTTATGATCAATTGTCGTCCCACTTAAAATCATGTTTTGCTATTTGCTCAACTTTTTCAGAGGGCTTTAAATTTAATAGTGATGATTTGACTAAATTTTGGATGACACATGGGCTTCTGCAATCGCCGGATAGAAATAAAGAGCTTGAAGATATTGGACTACACCATGTCAAGGAGTTTTGTTCACGATCGTTCTTTTAAGATATTGAGAAATTGGGTTTTATTGGACATTTAAAATGCATGCATGATCTTGCAATGTCCGTGGCGCACAACGAATGCTCGGTGGTGAAACAAAGCGACCAAAATATATCTGAAGGGACTCGACATCTTTCATTACTTGATGATGTCACAAATTTCCTGGACATAAAGGTTCCAAACAGTGTGCGAACGATATTACTGATGTTAATTGTACGGGGCTCTTCTGATGTGCTGCCAAGTTCAAATGGTGACCTAAAACATTTGAGATATCTTCAATTAAAATCTAATTTTGTTATCAAGAAATTGCCAGATTCACTTTGGAAGCTTCACAATTTGCTGACTTTGGATATTTCTGGCTGTTGGCTACTTGAAGAATTACCAAGGGATATAAGGAAGTTGATTAAGTTGAGATTTTTTTCATTCACAACTAAGCAAAAGAGATTGCCAAATGACGGACTTACCAATGATGGCAGTAAAGTAATATGACTAGGAAGCTGTCAGGAATTATATATCTTTCCATCAATGTAATAAGCAAAGAAGACACAATAGGAAGAAAGTGCTACTTCATATGCATTCCTTGAAAGCGACCAGGGTGTTGCTCAAACTAATGTACCATTCATGAATTCCTTGCCCGAATAGCTATGTTTCAAAATTCTTTGAAAGATTATCTGTGGGGGGCAAAAGTCTAATAAACGGCATGGATAAACAAAATCATTTAAGTCATGCTGTTGAGAAGGCCAAGTTGTCAAGGAAAAAAAAAATCTTCAAATGAGAATGATGAACGGCATGTAAATGTTTTGTCAATCCATATTCTTCACCATTGTTGTCGCAACCAGGGTTGCGACGCTGACCGATGCTTTCAAAGGAGGAAAAAATAAATAAGTGAAGTCACCATCAATTGATTATAGTGCAATTGGACACTGAAATGTTAGGTCTATAAACTAGAGAAAAAGGGCAAGGGGTCTATTGAGAGTGAGAAAGATATTAGGCACTCCACAACTCCTTAATCGGCTATCTGATTGATTTTCATGCCTTTTTTTCCCTTTAAAATTGTTTATATGTCCCAATTTATTTTAATGAATTTTTCATATGCTCGAAAAATTATTTATTGTCAAATGAGTGGAAGGAATTTCATTGATTTCGGAAAAATGATAAAATCAACCTATTCAAATGATACTATAATAATAATAAAACACTTTAGACGAAGCTGAATACTTCCAAGTGCTCCTCATAATCAATGTTATATAAGGTATCTAAATAAATTGAATTTTGTCATTTGTTCCTTTTGTTTTAAAAGTTCTTTTTTAGATGAAATTTATTATCCAAAATGAAACGTTTCAAAAAATTAATACTTTGAAATTTTCTAACGTCCATTTAAAGAGTTTAATCTCTTTTTTTGAAAGAAAGAAGTTAACGTGATTGAATGTTTGACGAGTTTGGTATATAAACCTTATCAACCGTGTAATTTGATTCTTTTTGAAAACTTTCAAACATACACACTAAAATAATTATGGAATTAAATCTTAGGCATGCATATTAATTTAACTAATATTTGCATTACTTTTCACTATTTTATACTACATTATTACATTATTTAGGCCCAAACATTTAAACATAAGGAAAATGTTAAACATCGCAGTCTAAACATCTCATATAGTCGATTCAATTGTAACATCTTATTTTATTGTATATGATATTTTATTATACAATTACAATTAAATATCGTATTCTACTGTAATATTTCATTGTATTCTTATAATGAAATATAATATTTCATTATAAAACTATAATATTACAATAAAATAAAATAATGTTACAATGAAATGAGACAGCTTGAGATATACATCATCTGTAAACATAAAACTCAAACCCCAGCCCATTACAAAATAAATTTTGTAGGCAGAATCTCCGTCAGATCTCACCGCGGAGTTCATATTAAGCCCAGCAGGCTTTGCTTCTCAGGCCCAGCGGCTCCTGTGTTTGGGCTTGTTGAAATCAGCTCGAACCAGATAACGCTCTGCAATCTTGTCCACGTCAATCAGCCAGCCAACCAGTCTCTTTTAATTTGTTACCTTTTATTGCTTCCAATAAATTCAGCCTTGCTGCAAGACTGAGACAAATTACTACTCCTTTATTGCTTTAGTTTGCTTTTTTAGTAAGAGACATGTTTATGAAATCTATGGCTATAAGAGCCGACTGTGATGTTGAAGAAAGATATGAACTTTTATCCAAAAAAAGATATGAACTAAAAAACGAGAGATTACTCTCACCAGTCTTGTTCTTAATTTGGGTTTAGAGCAAGAAAACCTATCAGTCTTCTAAGACTTGTGAAAACTTGTCATCTTTACCTCAGTAGCTTTCGAATTTCAAATCACTCCCAAAAAATCATCTATTGTCCTGAATTGTTGACACTTCCAAAGGGGACGCGTCATCTTACCGTCTTAGAGGCGTTAGAGAAATCCTGCATGGACTGAAAGATGCGAAAGGAACAAAGGCGAGGATTGGCACAAGATATCTCACATCCCAAATATCAAAATTATTTGATCAGGTCACATTTCCTTCTCTAATTTTTCTCTAATATTATTTTTCCCCAAAGTTATTGTCGTCGATAACACCATGCAGGCTTTGATTTATTTATGTGGAGTTGCCTGTTGCAGCTCCAATTGCAGTTCAAAGGAGACCGAAATTGGTCAATTGAACTTAAGATAGTGTTTTGGAAATTAAAACTTAGTCTAAAATTCATTTGATTTACCTGTTTTCAAAAATAATTTTTTAAAAAAATCTGATTTTTGAAAATTAAAAAATCAAAACATCAAAATCAAGTTTTGGCAAATTCTAAGAATAGTCCAATGGCATAATGATAAATAAATTGAACTTTCTTTTATGATTTTTTTTCTCTTTCCTCTCTCTGTCTCTCCCCGAAAATGCCGAACTACCATTGCCAATAACTGATCTTCGTCGTCTAGCGACCATTCGCGATGTGATTGCTGTCAAAAGTTCCGCAAGGCAACAATGGACAAAACCCGACCAACATCGACTCATTTCGTCGACCGTAGCTCCCGGAATCTTGGTTTAAAACTTTCAGCCACCGTGGCTTCCAACGCTCGATCCAGCCACTACAGCCAACGTTGGTGACATGCACCACCTCCATTGGACTCGCAGAAATGAGTACCCGGTGTTAACCCGAGAACTTGAATTTGAATTTAGTTTTGATTAATTTCATTTTAATTTGACTGAATTTCAAATAAATATCAATTTTAATTCATGTTTTCAGTTTTCGAAAACGTAGTGAAATAACATAAATCAAATGAAATTTTTACTAGTTTTTATTCCTAAAAACTATACTCAAAATCATTTTTAAAAGAGAAAAAAAATCTCCAAACACATTCGTAATTTTTTTTTCAAAATCTAATATGTATTTTAATACAAATAAATAAAATTTTCATTTAAGAAAAAAAACAAAAAAATGTACTGTGAATTTTCAAATAAAATATTTTATTTTTTAAAATTTTAATTTTTTATGTCATATACTTGCAAAGTATGTCACGTAGACTTGAATTAATATTGAGCTACAAAAACATAGGTCATTTAGCACCACCCATTTCGGGAGCATGATTGACTCCTCCGAAAATCAAAATTAAAAATCATCTCACTTTCTTTTTCTATTCATTTTACTTTATAACAAAAATCTACATCCATAGAAAGTGGGTTTCCTTTCATCATTTGTTTATTATAATATTGTTATTGATATATATATTTTTTTAAACTGAACTCAATTATAAAGTTTAACCATTTATTTCTTTCAAAATGGATTCGCAGTCCTTAAGGTGCATTTGTTTTATAATTATATTACATAATTTTAAACTGTTAAAAATATTATGTTCAAAACTATGAAAAATATTATGTAAAAAGACTGTGGGACATTTGGTTCATTTTTCAATTAAATTAACTTTATAAATAAAATTACAAAAAGAAGTACTACAATAAAAAATAATTGAAAACTTTTGATATACAAATGGGCAATTATGTAAAGTGGTTGTAAAATATTTTGGATCCCACAGCTTTAAGCTCTGAAAAGTTATGGGATGATAACATTTCATTTTAAATAGCTTAAAGTTGTAGGGCTCACAGCTTAAAGTTAATAATAATGTAGCGTTTGATTGATACGACATTTTATACGGGCCCCAATGCTTTAAATTGTGCGAAATATGAAACAAACGAATCCTTAGTAATTGATACATTCAATTTATTATTTATCAAAATTTTAAATTAGAACCTATGGAAAATCGAGATTTTACTAGTCTATATGTTTTGCCTATATTAATCATACATAATATAATTAAATTAATTTTAGGCGACGCCCACAAAATTGCCTCGATGCAGTAACAAAGTCACAAAGTAAATAAATATAATATTCATCGCTTGCAAATTAAGCAAAAGTTGATTCCTAATTAATTCTTCATCTAGTGATATCAATTTTTCATCGGCCATCTTCTAGAAAGCTAAATTACCTCTCAAATCCATTGCAAATTTTCCCAATCAATTTTTGTTTAACTTCGATCATTGTTGAATCAATTCTCTCTCTCATTTTAAAAAGTGTTTTGGGAAGGGTGATTGCTCTTTCTCCTCGAAGAAGTTTATCTCGCGTGGTACCTTGAGAGGCTTAAGGATAACTTTTGTCTTCGTGAGTATTCCCAGAGATCATTCGAGCTTGTCGCATAAGAAAAAAGAAAAATTCACATACACCTTATAAGCAACGCATAAGAATGGAAAAATAAAAAAATTCAGATGCAGACGATATTTTTCTTCAACTTGAACCATTGGAACATGAGAACTTATGTGATTCTCATTATTTATTTCTGAAGGGCTGCTTCCATAATCATACATGCGGACAAGCATGACAAGAGATTGCTTAAAAAATATTATATGCAATTAAAAAGGCGAATTTAGACACAAAAAGGAAGAAGATATTTAATCAATATAACTAACAAGGAGAGAAATAAGTAAGGGAGTGAAGAGATAGACACAAGAACATTTACATGGCTTAATGAAAGCACACCAATATTGCAGATTTCATAATTACAGTCCAAAAAGATGTAAAAAAGATAATGAAAGAAGAAAGATAAATCACAACAGAAAGAATAAACTGGGAAAAAACCCTCTCTTTTCTTGTTGTCAAGAAGAATAAGAAAGCAAACACCATGTATACATCATCAGGCCAGTGAGTGAGTGAGTGAATTAAGGAAAATGATATATATACCATGGAGTTGTATCCTATGAGATTCCATATTTTATTTCATTGTATTATTACAATGAAATAACAGATTTTATTACAATGGAATAACGTATTCCATTGTAATAATACGTATTCCACTGTACTAGAATCTGTTATTCCATTGTATTATTACAATGAAATACCTCATACGTTATTCCATTGTATTATCATAATGGAATAACAGATTCTAGCACAATGAAATAACGTATTCCATTGTAATAGTACGCATTCCACTGTAATAAAATATGTTATTTCATTGTATTATACAATGTAATAAATTATGGGATTCCATGAGATATAACCCCATGCGATACAAAACGGTATTGGTGAATTAAACCCCACCATTTGTTGATACTGATAAAAAATATCGTAATAAATGTGTGGGACCCAGATCAATAATTTTTGGAAAAGAGAAGGCAAAGATGATAAGATGCTTGGTTTGGTGACTTCACAGAAAGTGGGTTTCCATTGTTTTCTTTCATCCCTTAGCAAATTTTCCCGATCAATTTGTCTTACTGCTATCATGTCGATCGTTGTTCAATCATTTCTCTCCACCGTTTTACAAAATGTTTTGGAAAAGGTGGGTGCTCTTGTACTCAAAGAAGTTTATCTCGCCTGGAACATTAAGAGGGACCTTAAGAGGCTTAAGGAGGACTTGTCCGCCATCAAGGCAGTGCTCCGGGATGCGGAGGAGAAACAAGCGCAATCAAACGAGTTGAAGATCTGGCTCGAGAGACTAGAGAAATTCTGTTATGAAGCAGAGGATGTGTTCGATGAGTTGGAGTATGAGGGTTTGCGAAAGCAAGTGGTGAAACAATATGGAAGCACCAAAATGAAGGTATGCCGATTCTTTTCATCCTCAAATCCACTTGCTTTTCGATTTAAGATTGGTCATAAGATTAAGGAGCTCCGGGAGAGTCTTGATGATATAGTAGCTCAAAAGTCTATGTTTCATCTCACTGAACTAGTTACATCAGTAATGGGGCACAGGGTGAGAGAGATGACAGACTCTTTTGTGCGTATGTCTAAAGTTTTCGGAAGGGATGTTGATAAGGAAAAAATCACCGAGCTTCTATTGCAAGATGGGAGTTTGGATGTGATTCCTATAGTTGGTATAGGGGGGATGGGAAAGACTATGCTTGCTAAGATGTTGTATAATGATGAAACGATCGATAAACATTTTGAGTTAAAGATATGGGTGTGTGTATCTGAAGATGGATTTGACAAGAAAAAAATCATGGTGAAGATGATGAACTTCTTCAAGAAAGAAAAGCGTAGTGATTATGAGTCAGAATCAATGCAAACTTCCATTCGAGATGAATTAAATGGCAAAATATTTTTACTTGTCTTGGATGATGTTTGGAGTGACAATCGTAGTAAATGGCTTGAATTGGTAGACTTGTTAGAGGAAGGCGGAAGTGGAAGCAAAGTTATTGTAACAACACGTGGTAATAACGTAGCCAAAACTATTGGTACAACTCCATCACACTACTTAGGACTTCTTCCTGATGAAGATTGTCTATCTTTGTTCAAGAAATTGGCATTTACAGAGGGAGAAGAGGAGCATTATCCAAGCCTAGTAGAAATTGGAAATGATATTGTGCAAAAATGTAGAGGCGTTCCTTTGGCAATAAGGACGTTAGGAACCTTGCTCTATGCAAAGAGGGAAGAAAAAGAATGGGTTTCCATAAGAGACAACGAAATATGGAAACTCGAGCAGAGAGAAGGAGATATATTGCCTGTCTTAAAATTAAGTTATGATCAATTGCCTTCCCACTTAAAACCATGTTTTGCTATTTGCTCAATCTTTCCAAAGGACTCTGAATTCGATAGTGATGAGCTGACTCAATTTTGGATGGCACATGAGCTTCTGCAGTCACCAGATGGAAATGAAGAGCTTGAAGATATTGGATTACGCTATGTTAGGGAGTTATGTTCACGGTCGTTCTTTCAAGATATTGAGGAATATGGTTATTTTTGGAGATTTAAAATGCATGATTTAATCCATGATCTTGCAATGTCCATGGTACAGAACGAATACTTAGCGGTGAAACGATGCGACATGAAAATATCAGAAGGGACTCGACATCTTTCAATCTGTGATGTCAAGGATTTGCAGGACATAACGGTTCCAAATAGTTTGCGAACGATAAATTACGAGTCATGTGGAGAAGAAAGTCCATCAGTTCTCAAATCCTTTGTTGATAAATGCATCTATACATGTAGCCGTTTAAGGGTGTTGATGGTAGAGGGCTCTTTTGATGTGCTGCCAAGTTCAATCGGCAACCTAAGACATTTGAGACATCTTCAGTTAGATTTTAACGAAAGCATCAAGAAATTGCCAGATTCACTTTGGAAGCTTCACAATTTACTGACTTTGGATATTGCTAGTTGTGAGCAACTTGAAGAATTACCGAGGGATATAAGGAAGTTGATTAAGCTGAGATTGTTGAGATTCACAACTAGGCAAAAGAGATTGCCAAAGGACGGACTTGGTAGTTTAAAATTTCTTTGTTTATTGGTAGTGGGGGAATGTGCCCAGCTTGAGGTCTTGTTTGAAGGGAAAACAGATGCTACCTTCTTACGGGGGTTATTCATTTACTCATGTAGGAGTTTGATTTCTTTGGGACTCTCTTTAAAATGCTTGGCTGCATTAGAGACTCTTGTTATTGAGGATTGTGCTAGCCTAAATTTAATGGAAGGGGATGACTTTGAAGACATTGAGTTTAGGCTTCGGTATCTAGCTCTTGAAGGGTTACCGCAGTTGACGGCCTTACCTCAGTGGCTTCAAAGGTCTTCTAAGACTTTACAACGCATGGACATCAAATATTGTGAAAACTTGTCATCTTTTTCTCAGTGGCTTTCAAATTTCAAATCACTCCGAAAATTCAAAATCGTCCGTTGTCCTAAATTGTTGACACTTCCGGAGGGGATGCATCACCTTACAGCCTTAGAGTCGTTAGTGATTAAAGGTTGTCCTGCATTGACTGAAAGATGCGAAAGGAACAAGGGCGAGGATTGGCACAAGATATCTCACATCCCAAATATCATTATTACTTGATCAGGTCACATTTCCTCTTGTCTCCAATATTTCAGTAATATTAATTTTTTTTCCCCAAAGTTATTGTCATTCAAGCTTTGATTTATTTATGCGGTGTTGCTTGTTCCAGGTCCAATTGCAGTTCGAAGGAGACCGAAATTGCTCAATTGATCTTAAGATGCTTGTGTAAACTTTATGCTTTCTCTACCTTTGTAATTATCATCCGACAATTGTCAATTGCTCTTAGTGTTCCTAAATTTGATGCAAGTATGAACAAAGAAGCTGTCTGTCAGGAATTATCTTTCCATTTCCATATTCACGAACCAAACGAGCACTCAATGTAATAAGCAAAGATGCAAGTAGGAACAAAGAAGACACAATAGGAAGAAAATGCTACTTCAGATGCATTCCTTCAAAGCGACCAGGGTATTGCTCAAACTAATGTACCATACATGAATTCCTTGTATGAAAAGCTATTTTCCAAAATTCTCTGCAAGATTATCTAAGGGGGGCAAAAGACGAACAAAATCATTTAAATCATGCTGTTGAGAAGTCTGAGTTATCAAGGAAAAAAATCTTCAAATGAGAATAATGCACGGCATATGAATGTTTTGTCAGTCCATGCTATAGCCTTCACCATCGTCATCGATAGGAAAATCGATGATTGATAGGAAAAGAATGACAGCAACTAACTGTGTGACCAGGAAATACTTGGCCCTTCTTTTGAAAGTTTTTTCCTCCTGTGTCTTTTCCCTCTCGGGTTTGTTCTTGGGCTTTGAACCTACAGAATGCACATTATGTCAATATGGCTCTAATTTAAATATATATTCAGAAAGGACTCACTAGGTGAACTGAACAAAATAGCCTATTAGCATGTAAATTTCTATTTAGATCATTAGGTTTGGCCAACAAGTTACAAAACAAGGAAGAAATCATTCTCCATCTCTTCCAACCATATCAGTCATATTTCTGAAAAATCAAGGAGTTATAGGTAATCCAGTAATAATCTACCAGGCAAATGTTTTTCCAGCCATAACTTATAAACAATTCTTGCATACAGAGTGTTCAAGAGACAATAAAAGGCTCACCATCATATAAGAAACGACCTGTTTTTATTGTATAATCAACTATAAAAGTAACTAAAAACAGGTTTAAAGATAAAGGTTGCCTACTCCATTTTGAAGGACCTCTTCTTGATGTTGATGATGAAGGGTCTCCCGACTGTGCGAGAGATGACGGCAGTGAACCGCCTTCTAAAAACTCCATTTTAAGCTTTTCAGCATACCTTACAATATTATCATGTTCAAGGAGTTTGCTCCGCAGAACAGATGTATCCTGAAAATTAAATGGAGCAGGTTTAGGTTGCTACTATCAGTAAGACAGGAAAAATTATTTCCGTGTATGGTACATTTACCATTCGAAAGCACGAAACAATGCCGAGATTTTACTTAAACATGGGTTTTATTAATGAAGAAAAAGCATGCGCCAATTTTACGTAGAGCATCTGGAATGGACAAATTTACCACACAGAGAGGACAAAAATGTATCTAACATTTCAAATAATTATAAATTTCCCCATATAAATGGATGTCAATTTTCTGCACAATAAATGAACAGTGTCTGAGAACTCTAAAGTCTAACCAGTAACCACTATTTCTTAGTGACAGGACAAGAAAACTTAATTGAGATGCCTACATCTAAGCTTTACACCATTTCCTTTCCATCTCATTAATTAAATGCGCAGCCAATCTTTAATTACCACCCAAAACTTTTAACCTTTAAGCCCTAACGAATTTCATAAGTGAATTTCTCCTTAATCGGATAAGGCCCCCCAATTTTCCCAGTTATTATGCTCAGGTCACCAATCACCATTCATAATGTTTGGAATAATCACAAAAACTGCAATTCATCATCTTTCTTTCAATGGAAACCTTTGGCAAAAAGTAACTATAATCAACCTTTGCCTCTCTTCATTCAGCAAGTATAGAAAGGGCCATCTATTTATTGGGTATCATCATAACTCAAAGTTCTTAAAAATTATGTCTGCATTTGTGGGTCTCGGCAATATTTGCACATACACATGTTGGGCTGATAACCAAGTGCCACACACAATTGAATTGAATGCATAAGATACGTGAACTCTAATATGAAGGATGCAATTTTTTGCATCCGAATTACTTCCAAAAAAAAATAAATATATATATATATATATATACAAACGATAAAAATAAAATGACTCAACGGTTGACTAACCGGTAGTGCCTCAAGAGTGAAAAGTACATGTCCAAGGAAAAGAGCATCCAAACTTGATGGTCTGCATAATTGCTACTTCCTTGAGTTCATAAAACAAAGAAACAAACATCAACAACTTTAAATCCAAAAGACTCACCCGTTCTCAAAGAGAAATTCCTGTTCCCCTAACCTGGCTGACAGAGCACCGTAAGCAACTTTTGCTCTTTTATATATCTACTTATAAACAAAACAAGATATAACCATGAGTTCAAAGTTATTGAACTAAAATAAGAAGTTACACAAGAATAAAAATTGAGTAGGAAAACACCATTACCCTTCTGGCCCATCCTCTTTACCATCAGTGTCCAAATAAATATCAAAAATTGCAAAAGTATAACATACATATCCACACACTGAGGAAAAAAGGAAGCACCACTTTTAAAGTTTGAACAGTAATAAGATCAGTGTAGAAGTGGACCTCTTCTTCAATTTGTTGAGCATTCGATTTAGTGATTCCCAGTCGCTGCTTTACAGAATATTTTAGCTTGATGAATAAAACCTTCCCTATTGGCCATGGAAGATCAGAAAAATAAATTTTGAAGGCAGAATCTCCATCAGACCCCACCCAGAGTTCATACATAGTTGCATCAGCCAGCCAGGATGTAATCATTGCTTTTGTAGAAATCCATTCTGGCACAGAATGGATCTCAGCGTCCAGGTCAACAAGACCATCTTCCTTCAAGCGATCGATAACCCCACCATTCTCATTATTATAGGCCACATAAGTTCCAGACTCAATGTAAGGAATTTGATCTACCAAAGAAAGCCAGAAAAACATGATTTCAATATGGATCACCTAAACTAATTAGATTGGCAGCATAGACAAAAACATGCACATGCTCAAACAGAAAAACCACATGATAGAATTAGACATCAAGCACAGTTGACATTTCCATAAAATTAGTACTAATTATTACCGGAATTATTCCAAACATTAAAACAATCAATAAGAATCCAAAAGAATATTTCTCCACATATGCATTCAGGAAGCGCCTACTATAATCTAGCAGCGTCTACTATTGCTGCAACATACCCCTCTGACAAGGAAGAAGAAGAGAATCTCCAGCACGGTCAACAGTGGGACTGACAATGATCTATGAAATCATAGTTTGCACCATACTTAGCAATTATTTTATCATCATATGCAGCAACATATGTCATTTTCCGGTTTATACTGGACAAAATTCATCGAGAACAATTTGGATAAGCTTTTTGTCATTCATCTGTGTCTCTAATGTATTACACCAGTAACTATGCATGCTATATGGTCAAATCTGCAAGAAGATAGAATCAATATCTGATGCATAATGCAGTAAGAGCTCCATCGTTCATAGAGAAGAAGAAAAAAAAACCTGCAGATGCAAACAACATAATATTATTTTCACCGGAACGCTTCTGTGTCTATTATTTCAGAAAAGAATGAGAAAATGATAATCTTATATACCCACAATGATAATCTTATATACCCACTTGAATTGACATATGTTATCACCCTAACTCATTCAAATTAAGAAAAATACCCAATTCAGCCTCGATTTCCCAGCTTGCAAATTGCAACAGTGAGGCCCAAGCAATTTACAAAACCAAGCCCATTAAAACTCAGCAAACTACTTTCCAAACCCATTGAAACCCTACATCATCTCCATTCCATTTGCTATTTCAAATTCAAGCCAAAAGATGAAAGAATTTTCTTCGTTTGATTGTTAAGTATACTAACATTGATTCTTATGCTGTTAATCTTCTAGGCCAGATTTGTGTTTTTGTAAGGAATAAAAAAGAAAACAGAAAATACTTGGTAAATAATGCTCCTAAATCCTTCACAATAGAAAATAAATAAGTTTTCAAGGACCCAATAGGGAAGAAGAGCAAACAGAGTATAGTTTATTCGCAGAACCCACTACGGAAAAGTGAAAACCATGTACGAGTGAATAAAAGAGAGATGAATACCTGAGTCGGGAAAGATGGAATTGAAATCCAACTGAAAGGGAACTCGAGCGAGTTTGAGATACAAATAAACGGGCAAGCAAGTGGGGCAGGCGGTGGGGAGATTGAAACGGGACTTTCTGGTAACGAGTGTGAAGTTCTCTGCTCTCTCTTGTACTTCCTCCATTATTCTCTATCGGAGCTTCAACGAGCCAAGTGAATATTGCGGGAGAAGAAAGCTACACAAGCAGGGTTTTTTCGAGGTGTTTGGGAATCGGATCACCGGGTTGATGGATCCGGAGCAGGAAGTCAAGTGAGACCCACCAAAATTACGTTAAATCCCTCTTTTGCCCGTGATGTATTTTGTCTTTTTATGTCACTTCGAAAACCTTAAAAAAAAACCATAATCGAAAATTCAATCAAATGGTTTCGGAAATCGTACTTGGCCGTGATATAACGGTCCGATCAACGGTTTGCCATTTACTTAACTTGGTTAACCGGACGAAATATATATAATTTAATTTATTTCAATTATAAACTATTAAAATATATATTATTCACCATTGATTTACAATTATATGGCTTATCTACCATTGATTTTTTTATATTACCCTAAAATAAATCAACCCTAAACTAGCAACACCAATTACCAAATCCGCTCAGTCCTCCACCAGCCCACTCTCCACGGCTCCTCCTTTAACCCTAGTTTCAGAATTTTAATATTGATGTTGTAAATTGTAATTATACTTGCAATATGTATAGAGTATGCGTCATTAGTTCATTACAATTGTTGCTTGTATTTCGTTGGTTTTGAATTTTACTTGACCTTGATTTTGCAATGAAGTTGATATGAAATGTAATCAAATAATAAATTATCAATAAATTTGAAATCGAACCGATTAGTCGAATCTACCAAATCGACTAACCGACCCTTGCACACCCTTATAAAAAAAAAGGATTCGGGGGCTCTCAAATTTGGATATAATTTGAGAGTCACAAATCTTGTAATCTTGATCATCTAGTTAATCAAATGATAAGCACGTAGTCACGTGTCCACTCCAACTTCAGGTTTCTTTTTTAATTATCATTTTCAAACCCTCGCATTTTCTGTACCATAACAAATACTAAAGTAGCAGAGCATGGGAAATGGAAAAAAGAGACTCTCGCAAATCGAAGTTGATCGTGCTCCTATCTCCGTCTCACAAAACACTTATATCATGGGCCTATTATCTTCTTACCTCAAATGATCTAAAACTCCAAACTAATTTGAGGAGTCAAATTGCTCCCATATCAAAGGGCACATTCCTTTTAACTACACACGATTTTACAAAGGGAATAATAACTTACACACGATTTTACCAAATCGAAATTGAAAATTTAACTATGATTATGTTTTTAGGTGGTTCCAATTTTGTCCTCAATGTCGCTTCTCAACAAAGCATGAGAAAAAATTTCTCAGCAAAATATGAGAAAAATAACACAGATTTTAATTATAATTTTAAATTTGGGGAGTGTCACAAATTTTAGAAGCGAACTCCAAAAATTAGGCTGAACATGTAGCGAATTTCAAGACTTTAGATTAAATGAAGGGAAGATTGGGCAATTTGAGACTCACATTTTGACTAATTTTAGAGAAAAAAATAAAAAATAAAAAATCCTAAAATGATAAAGCCTAACCCACAGCACAAAGCACAAAGCGAAGCAAGAGTGGATTATCACCTTTGCCCTTTATGGCAAGAGTATAGTATAATCGCGAAGTCCATGACGAAAAAGCCAAATTTGGAGATGCTCTTACAGCTCCAACTCTCTCTCTCGCTGCCCCCTCTTAACACTCAAAAGCTTCATTGTCTGAAGATAATCTAGGGTTTTCAATATTGAATCTTTCTTCTTGACTTTCTGGGTAAGAGAATCTTCTACTATTGTCCTCAATCCTATAATTGATCAGAAGTCTGTCTAGGGTTTCAAAAAATGAAGCTTTATGTGCACTTCTTTTGCTAGTCAAGCAAACTATTCTGTCGGTTTTGCTGTATTTTTGTTTGTTTGACATTTTAGCTTCTCTTTGCATCATAGTGGGTTGTAATTGCGTGGAATGTGAAGAAGACGTGCTATTCTGCTAGACTTATTGTTTCTCGTGATCCTCTTTACGCCATTCTCCGTGGCTGCCTTTCTTGATCGCTGATAAAATATACAAAAGAAAAGAGATTTGAGTGTGAATTGTGTTTTATTGTATTTTTTTTTGGTTTACTGATTGTGAGGGGATTGTATTACTATTATTACATGTTTCAGACTAAGGAAGTGTTTGCTTCATTGGTTTGGGATGCTGATGTCTTTAATGTCTAGATTTTCTTGTTTGCTAAACATATAATGGATTGTTCAGGTTCTTGGCGTTCTTTTGTCATAAACGTGACAATCATGAAAGGTTTATTCACTTGTTCTTGCAGCATTGAGATTTTGGCGATTATTTGTTGAGCTTATACTGTCTTGTTTAGTTTTCAATTGAGCTTTATTGTTGGTGATTTGTAGTTTCCCTTTTTTTTGCATATTGTTGTCGTTTAATTTGTGCAGGATATGACTCTTGGAAAAGTGTTTTTCTACTTAACTCCTTTGTGAATTATCACCAACAGGCATGCATGAATATTCAATTTTCAATTTGGGTTTAAGTTTGATGAAATTTACCTATGATTTTCTGGATTGCTTTCTTTTACTTGGATGAGGCAACAATTATGAGGTTTTGGATTTTTTTTAATGATTTTTTTTGGAATTCCCTTTTTTGTAGTTTCCAAATACTCCAGGCATTACTACTATTATTTCTTTTGACTGAGTAGGCAACAGGTATGAGTTCCTGGAACAATTTGTTTTTATTGTCTTTTGATGAAAAAGTCCCTGATAATTGTTTTTTTGTACTATGTCTCAATTTCTGATGCATGGAGTCGTAATTTTTTTTAGTAATTACATTACTCTTTTTTCCACCATTTGTCTATCTCATACATTTCAGATTTATGTATTCTGGTATTTGCTTGTTTAAGCTTTATTGTAACTTTGCTGCTTGGCACAGCCAAAAAGGAAGGCTGTTTTCAGGCGGCTCTGTGACTCATTTGGGAAGAAGGGAAACACTATTCAAGTAGTATGACAACTGAGAGTCCAATTAGAATGCCTTCCCATAAGGTTGCTGCAAAATTCTCACCATTCCCTACTAATATGGCAGCAGAAGAGTTAGGATTGCTCAAGAGTCATAGGCTTCGTGGCAGCAGCAGGGATGCGGCACCTATACGAAGTGGAAGTGCACCCCCAAGCATGGAGGGTTCTTTCTTGTCCTTAAATAACATTGTACTGCAGCAGAGTGTGAGCCCAAATAGTGAAATTGAAAGCTGCAAGTCAGCAAGAAAATTACGTGACACTGTAGCTATTTCTTCTAATGTGAACTTTAAACCACGATTTTCTACACCTCAGAACCTGAATCAGCTAAGTGGTAAGTACTGTAATAATTTTGGACGGACTTCTATAGTTGGCAGCAGAATGCATTTGTCTCAATTTTACCTTTCTGCACACGCAGAAGAGTTTGAGGAGGATTGCTTGCCCAAGCAGCCCTCTGATGAATTGGTTGAAGAGTCAACTGACTTCTGGGCTGAACAGGATATATCTTCAGTTGAAGGCCATCCCAGAAATTTGGTTGATTTAATACAGGTAATGTCTTTTCAACTCCTCCAGTCAATGTATTTGTATGCTACTTTGATTGTGAATTATTATGCTTTAACATATTTTACATATTTCCATTTCTATTTTTAGGTTTAAGTTTATCCCATCATTTGTTCATAACTCTTTTCATGCGTTGATTAATCATAAGTTCTTTATATTTTGAATTTTATATTTGTTAATTTTGGTGGAAAGGTGTGAATAGTAAAAGTTGACTGTACTTACATTCATTGCTTTGCTTCTTTGCATGAGAGTAAGTGCGTAGCTGTTGTTTCTAATTTGCAGCAAGATTTCCCTCGTACTCCATCACCTGTATATAATCAGTTTCACTCAGTAAGCTCTGGAACAACAGAAGAAGCAGTTGATAATGATGCCGATTGCAGATCGACTGTGGTTGAATCAACTTCTAGAGAAAATTATAATAGGCCATCAATGAAATCTGACTGCATGGCTGCCTCCGGACTGAGCTCATCTTCATCTGATTGTACAGGAAGTGTATCATCCACTTCACCTTCCCTGAGAGGAACTCTGCATCATACTAATGTAAGTGTTATTGAACCTAAAATGAGGGACCTTAATATATCTAGCCAGCCAAGTTTTGTAGATAAAAAAAATCAAGGACCATGGCAGCTCAATCATCAGTCTAACACACAGCTCCATCAAGTACACCAGCAAAGGAGCAATTCATTTAAAGTTCCAGTTGAGATATCTCAATTGAGTTCTTTGGGAGTAAATGGCTCATACCCTGGGGCTTCCAATATCACAACAGAGGTACAGCCAGTACTCCCATCATCTGGGTTTAATCCTCCACTCTATGCGACTGCTGCAGCCTATATGACCTCTGGAAATAATTTTTACACCAATATACAAACCCCAAATATGTACTCTCCACAATATGGCGTAGGCGGATATGCTTTGAGTCCAACTGTTGTACCTCCATTCGTTGCTGGATACACCCATCATGGGGCCATTCCACTGGTGGTTTTTAATGGGTCTGCTGGTCCAAATTTCAACGCTAGAATATCTGAGGTTGCAACTGGACGAAGCATTGCACATGGAGGCGATTTACAGCAAACTAATAAGCTTTATGGACACCTTGGATATGCAGTGCAGCCTTCTTTTGCTGATCCTGTATATATGCAAAACTATTATCAACAACCATTTGGGGAGGCACATTTTACCTCTGGTCAATTGGATTCATTGGCATCCAGGGTTGGAAGCCAAAGTATTGTCACACATAAAGGATCTGATATTGCTGCATCCTCACATGACCCAAAATTCGAACACCAAAAGAATGGAGGAGTGGGTATTCTGAATCCTGGAAGTGGAAGAGTTATGGGTTCTTCTCACTACATTGGCCGCCCGCCAAATATGGGTTCTTCATTGCAAGTTCTGCCATCACCCCTCGCTAATGCACATTTGCCAGCTTCTCCAGTTGTGGGTCCTGGACTTCCTGGGACTAGAAGCCAAATGCGATTGCCACCGGCTTCTGCTAGGTATGTTGGTGGATATTCTGGTTGGCAGGGTCCAAGAGGATCTGAGAGTCTTCATGATCCTAGAATTTATAGTTTTCTTGAAGAGTTGAAATCTGGTAAAGGTAGAAAATTCGAGCTATCTGATGTTGCAGGTCATATTGTTGAATTCAGGCAAGTTAACATTATGTTTTGGTTTATTCTTTTCCCTCCTATCTGTATTCTTTTTACTTCTCAGCATTGCAGAACTGCATAATCTTTACTTCTCAACTTCAGTGCTGATCAACACGGGAGTCGATTTATTCAGCAGAAGTTGGAGAGTTGCAGTGCTGAAGAGAAGGCATCTGTCTTTAAAGAAGTTCTTCCATATGCTTCCAAATTAATGACAGATGTTTTTGGTAACTATGTTATCCAAAAGGTGTGTGACTGAGCATGGAATTCTCTTGAACTTTCTGTTTATCTAAAACTTGTTGTGTATTTAGTCTCCTTCTGTACTAGCAGTTTTTTGAGTATGGAAGTCCTGAGCAGAGGAAAGAAATGGGAAATCAGCTTGCAGGTCTGATTTTACCTTTGAGTCTGCAGATGTATGGCTGTCGTGTTATCCAGAAGGTATATGCAGTTCCTGAGTTACACTTATTAAAGCCAGCATGCGCTATTCATAGCTTATGGTTATTAATAGCTTCTCATTTAACTTGTATGCTTAGGCTACCACTCTCTTTGACAAACAATTGTTATCCTTGTCATCATTACATAATCAAAGCCTTCATTCCAAACTGTTTGAGGCCCGCTAATTGACTACATAAGATAAATCCATTACAGTCTTAGAGGGATTCTTGTTCATAAGTTTAGGTTTAGTTTATCTACTATATCCTCCTTTTTATTCTGAATTTTGGGCTTGAGACTGGGTGTATTACCTGGCTGAGTTTTTCAGCCTTTATATTATAGTAATTTGAATCAGTTTACCTTGTATCAAAATATTTTATTCTTCAAGTAATGCTATCTATCTAGCCTTTGTGATCAATTTGCTTTTGATATCCAGTATCACTATCCGCAAGGTCCGCAACGAAAATGTTTGACCTGATTCTTTCTTGCTAGGAAAGTAATGATAACAGATAACTATCAAAGTTACTTTTCTTATGAATAGGTATTAGACTATTACTATAGTTTACATTAGTAAGCTTGTGGATTTTGTGGCCTTCCCTTGCTTATGAAATCATGAACTTGGGATTGTTGAAGTAGTCTCGAAGAAAGTTGGAAGTTGGTCTTCCGTTTTGTGGACTTCTGCTGGCTTAATCATGAACTTAGGATTGGGAAGCAGTCATTGTATGCGCAATTGCTCATGGTTCTCTTTGCACCATAGGGGAAAAGTTATGTTCTAGCAGTTTGAGATGGTAGTTCCCAACTCGAGTGGGCGGGGCAACAAGCTTCTGTAGTGTCAAGCTTGGTGGTGCTAGGTGAGCTACCGAGTGGTGAGTGCTTTAAATCTCACACCGTCTAGGGGAAAAAGTGAAGTGTAGAATATAATAGGCCAAACTTTCAAACTAATAACAAGCGCTTAGTATGAGCTGGTGCAGGGCCTAGAAAGACAAAGTTGTGGAGGCCAGTATGGGTGGCCCAAAGCGTACTTAGTGTTTCTAGTGCGGAGGGGCGGGCTGTTACATATGTACTTGTATCCATATGTTTATGGTTGAACCGTTGAATTTCTCCTTGCTGATAAATAATCTATTTAGCCATTTTCTTGATTAGGCACTTGAAGTTATCGAGCTGGATCATAGAGCGCAGCTTGTTCATGAGTTGGATGGACATGTAATGAGATGTGTGCGTGATCAAAATGGAAATCATGTGATCCAAAAGTGTATTGAGAGTGTTCCAACAGAGAACATTGACTTTATAATCTCAGCCTTTCATGGTCAAGTGGCAGTACTTTCCATGCATCCTTATGGTTGCCGTGTCATACAGGTAGGTTCTTCAGTATAATTTTAGATGTTTTTCTTTTCCTTTTCCTTGCTTTTATTTTCGACGTGGACCACTCTACAGCCTAAGCTGTTCTGCATTTTTTGTAATTGTAGAGAGTGTTGGAACATTGTTCGGATGAACTGCAATGCCAATTTATAGTGGATGAGATCTTGGATTCTGCACTCACTCTTGCTCAGGATCAGTATGGCAATTATGTTACCCAGGTTTTCCCTTTCTCTTTCCTTACCCTCGTGGGGATGGTGTTTGCTGGTGATGTTACACACACTTAATGAAAGCATGACCAGCTTTTGAAGGTCTTTACTTTGTCATGTTTGATAAATACTGTAAATATTTTAATTCTTCTTGATATGTAGTCAGCGTAGTTCGCATGTCTCCTGTCATATTGTGGTGGAGAGCTTAAGTGACCCATTTATAATGAAAAAACTGTGAAAAGTAGATCTGTTTGTTTGGGGAGGTCGTGGTTTCTTATTTATGATGTAAAACTGTGGTGATTAGATATGACATGTTTTGGATTGAAGGTCATTCCTTCATAAATAAAATTAACTCTTTTTTAACCTTATTGAAGTATTATTACTTTTAAAGACTTTATTCCTTGTATGTTTTGTACATGAAGAAAATGGTATTGTCTAGACTTGATACATATTGACTATGTAAGTATCACTTGCATCACATATGGATTATCAATCACTCAATCATTTTTTTGTAAAAAATTCTTTTTGTAATATATTAATCTCTTTTATATTTTAATTGTAATTGTCTATATAAGGGAAAGGAAGGAGAAAGAAATGCTGGGGGTGGCGGGTGGGTTTTAAAAGGGCATTAAAATTTGAAGGTTAAGCAAAACCTCAAAAGTTGAGGTGCTACAGTCTTCTAAATGAGAATGATGTAATTTGAATAGATTTTCCCTCTCATTTATAATTTTTTTTAAAAAAATCGTCAGCCAATGTAGATTCTTTGAGTCATGTGGTGCTTGATTTTACTTGTTTATTTGATTAGCCAGCTAATGGCAAATTTGGATAGCTGTGATTTGTTCCATTCTGGTGGCATTCAAACCGTCTTGTGTCTAGTAAATTAGGCTTCTTGCAAACGAATTCTGTGAGATGTATGCTTGAGTATTTTCTGATCTTGATTTCTGTGGGATCTTAATTTGTGGCATTTCTTCTACAGCATGTGTTGGAGAGAGGAAAGATGCATGAAAGAAAGCAAATAATTAGCAAGCTGTGTGGGCATATTGTCCAGCTAAGCCAGCATAAATTTGCATCGAATGTTGTGGAGAAATGTCTGGTGTATGGTGGTAGCGCTGAAAGAGATCTCATGATTAAGGAGATTGTTGGGCATAATGACGGGAGTGATAATTTGTTGGTAAGTTCAGTTATAAATTTTTAATGTTTTGGAGTTGTATTGTTTTGAACTGGCTTCTGTGTGAGAAAAAGTTTTGACTGAAGTTGAGTGAATCTCTTTTACCGGAGATTGGCTAACTTTTTGATGCTTTAGGGTAGAAGTGTTGTTCTTTTGCTATTTACTGTTGATGTTATTCGAAGGTTCTCGTTATGTTTAACTTATGAAGAGGTATGCTTTGCCATTTTCTTGTATGACTTTACTGATTCTGTGGTCTTAAATTGAATAGAAGCCAACAACTGAACATGAAGATCTTTTTTATGTTAGAAGTGGGAGAGTGCTTTAGTTACATGCACTGTATTTTCCTTGAGTTCTACTTCTTCCCAAGTTTGTTCTCTTAACCTTTTTCTTGCTGGGGGTCAAGTCTTGGAATTCCGATACCCTTGCTCGATTTATTTTGGTTGATCAATAACAATCCTTTCCAATATGACACCACCTTTAATTTCTGTATTTTTAACTTATTGTATATGTTTGCTTGCCATACCCTCCTACCCATGCACCCTCCTGCTTTGTAATAATTTTCTTTTAAATTTTATGCTTCAGACGATGATGAAGGACCAGTTTGCAAATTATGTGGTTCAAAAGATTCTTGAAATGTCTAATGACAGTCAACGGGCAATATTGCTTGGTCGTATAAGAGCACATGCCCATGCCTTGAAGAAGTACACATATGGGAAACACATTGTGGCACGGTTTGAGCAGAAATTCGGAGAAGGTTTGTGTTGTTTTACCTGTATGCGTTGTAGATTAACCACTAGTCCAATTTATTCTCTGAATCATATGGCAGGAAACCCTTTCAGGCATGAAGCCATTAGTTTAGTTTTCCATCCCGTGTGATTCGATTTCATCTCTAGTCGTGTAGGAAGCATACTCTACTTCTATGTGGTATAGGTGGCCTGTTTGCGCTGCTAGAGATGCCCCAGCCAAGATGAAACTTGTTATCTTGCTATGCACCTTTCAGTTGTGCTATCTGATCTTATCCTTCAAGCTTATATAAACTGCTTATTTTAGTTGTACGGCATATATACACCTGTAGATATACGTCTGTTTGATTTGGAAGGCTTCTGATTGTAAGATTCTAATAAGATCAGAGGGATGCCAAGAATGACACAGGTGGTTGTAATTAGCAATAATGTGGATTTTGTAGCGATTTTTAGAGAGTAGACTCTTGGATAGAATTGAGTGGAGAACTTAACTCATGAAGTACAGTCAAGCAGTTTGTTATCAAACTAATTGAAGGCTTTTGTAGCCAATCCTAAACATTAGGGATTCTTGAATCTAGTGGCAATGATAATAATTTAACGACTGAACAAGGGTAGCCAGTGGTAAGGCAAGAGACTAACTTAGATGTCTTGAGGAACCCTTTGGTGCAACTTGGATTTAAATAATACTCTAGTGGTTTACGAGTTATTGCTGGTGGGTGTAAATGGGAGGAGCCTAGACAGGCTTTGGCATCCACAGGCTCAGCTTGCTACATTATTATCAGGCTCAAGCCATGTTTGGGATTGGTAAGGCTTAGAAAGATTGAGCACTAGATTGGCTTGTTAAGAAACATCAAAGCCCGTTTATATCAAAAATTCGAAAATCAAATAATTTATTTACTACTTGGAAATAATAAAAAATTGTTAATATTCACCTTTCAAAGTACTTAAAATATATGAGATATATTTATATGACTCTATATAGAAACATTTATTTTAATAGTATATATTAAATAAATTTGATGCCCTTGAAATATTATATATGACTATCCCCTTATTTCTTATAAGTACTATTAATTTTATATTTTGTTTCTGAAATAAATTTAATATCTGCTGTTTACTTATTTCAGTAACTTACTTTTTAAATTTGTCTTAGAACTCTGGAAATAAGTGGATTTATAGTTATTTTAGCGTATTTTGATACTAATGCTACTTACTGAAAACTGTATATTGAAGCAGCATTTTTTATTTGCTGATGTGAGAAATGTGTTTGATGATTTCATACCATAAAACGTTGAAGGCATATGGTGTTTGGCAATTCTTTTGATACTAATCCTTTGTGGAGGGATTTGCTCGGATTTGTTTTTCTGGTTGTGTCAATGTACTCGTAGATGGCCTGTGTGACAAGGTTATTTTTTTCCACTACGAGAATTCCCTCTCTATGTGCGACCAAGTCCGCATTTAGTCTCAAGCAAACATTTCGATTAGTCACAATTTGAGAAAGGCACAAAATAATTGCAAGTAAAGGACATCATGCTCACACAGGAATCACTCACAACCCAACCTTTATATTATCCAACAAATACGAAGGACAGTTTTGTCTCCTAAACAATCCCTATGCCAAACTAGGAGACCAAGCCTTAGCCATGCCTTAAAAAGCTTTCTAGGTGTTTACACAGAGGTTGCATTGACCCCCCACCCAAACACATGCGCTCGCGCGCACACACATGCACAAAAAAACCACTGCATAGGGCTAAGACAACCACGTCTAAAAACTAGTCATAACTGTCCGTAACCCCTTCCCTCTAACTCGGACTAGCTGAAGCATGCTGCCAACTTTTGCACGTGTCTGTTTCAGCTTGTAGGACACTGTCTGATCCTGTCGTGCTTCAGCCTGCGCGTGAGCGCAACTTCCTGCACATTCAGCGTACACCCAACGCTGCCTGCTTACCATCCTTTTGCTGTGCACATAACAACCCGTTACTTTCCTCGTCTTGGTGTGTCTACCACACCAAGTTCACCACAGCCATGCGAGTTCAAGGCAATCCCCGTATGCTGTTTTCAACCTTCACTGCCAAGGGTCTAACAGCTTGGCACCTCTTGGTGCTCTATGTAATAACATTTCTTCCTAAAAAAACTCCTCTCTCAAACTGCCACTAACAGAGAGAAAAATGTCATCATATGCTAATCACTGTCATAGTTGGCTTGTTGTTTCTGTTGATTGCGTGGAAAAGAAATTTATCAGGGTAACATATCGATTGTGATTCATGATGAGACTTTTTTTTTTTTTTTTTGTGTGCAGAATATCTTATACCGGATTCATGATGCTGAGAATCAATCATCTAATTCAACTACCAATGTGGTTGTGGAATTCAATGTCCATAGCTTAAGCCTGATCTAGTAATTGAAACAAATGCTGCATGAAGCAGTTGTTGTTTTGTCAAGCCATGCTATGGAATTCAACATTCATATCTGAAGCCTGAGCTAGACATTGAAATGCATGCAGTATGCAGCAGTTGTTTCGTAAAGGCATGCTATTGAGGAATGGCTACTCTATCACAGCTACAAACATTGAACTTAGATCTTTAGGAAACCAGGTTGACATTGTAAAGTCTGTAAATATTCGTCTTCGACTAGTTGGTAGAATAATTTAGTGAAAAATATTGCAAGGTTGTTTGTGCTGCATTAGATTAGATCCAAGGATAATTATTTGAAAGGAGACCGTTCCTGTAAAAGATAAAAATGTTTGGTCGAATTGTTTTATGAAGACTGTATTTTGTGGGGGTGTTCAAACAGGTTGGCGGTTTTTGATTCGGTTTTAGTAAAATTGAAAATTTTCAGTTCCAATAAAATGAAAACCGAACCGAACAGAACATGTCATAAAACCAAATCTGATGATTTGGGTTCGGTTTGGTTCAGGTGAAAACCAAATTCACATATATGGAAGTTGGTATACAACAAGCCTGCCATAGTACCCTTGGTTGTGGTTTTCTTTTTAATGTTTATGAGGACCTTGGTATTTGTCTCTCTAATTATTCCTGTCAAAACGGAAGTCAGCTCTCTCCTTCACCAACCATCATCAGTATCCTCTCTGGAACTTTCTTTATTTCTTTTCTTATTTTTTTAATTAATTTTATTTCTTCTTTTAATAACAAAGTACACATTTTTCATTGGAAATAATATATTAATTAAAGGAAAAAAATGCAGAAAAGATGACAATTTTTTTTATAGAAACCAGAGAATATATAGATGAAAGAGAGAAGATGACATATTTGTACAAACAAAAATGCAAAGGAATCTGAATGAGTAACACCAACAAATTGTACCTGTAAAGCCATAAGAGATCCCACATCCAAGTTAAATTTCCCCCCAACTGTGAGAGATCTATTTCTTTTACCTTCAATTGTCATAAAGGTAGGCTCTGCTCGGAAAGGGATTGAAAGTAATTGAGTTGGGAAGGATCGGCATTAGAGCAATTTATCAAAGTGAATTTTTGTTTGATATTGAGAAGAATTAGAGATTTTTATGTGACTAAACTTCTTTCAACGCGATCATTTTCGAACTGAGAAAATGACACGAATACTTCAAATGCTTCAAATTATTCACATCAAACAAGAGTTTAGGTCCTTTAGGAGAATTCGCGAATAAACAAACTCCTCCAACACTTTTTCAAGCATATTCTTAGAGTCTTTAACAGCTAAAATTGGTTTAATCTCTGTTAAAATAATATTTTTTGGATTAATTAATTAGTTAATGGGAATTACAGTTCATCTGCGTATTCTTGTGGGGTGGCTTTTGCGGTCGTTAGTGATAAGCACGCCTGGCATTAATCATTCATCACAGTCACAGCACCGCTTCTCTCTCTCCCCCGCTCTCTCTCTCTCCAGCTTTCGCTCTCGCTTTTCTATCTCTCTCTAGCTTTCGCTTTCTCTATCTAATAAAACTCCGTTTGCTACTTTTGTCTAACGTTACAGCTTTTGTTTTTTGGTCTCGCACATGTGAAACGATCACATATGATTTGTTTTTCAACGTTAGATTGAATCACAATGCTGCTTTAATCGGAATTTTTTGCATCGAATTGTGCTCAACAAGCTTTACCAGGTACGCTAATTGAAATTGGGTTTTT
The DNA here is from genome assembly GCA_963580455.1 of Euonymus europaeus. NCBI lineage: Eukaryota > Viridiplantae > Streptophyta > Magnoliopsida > Celastrales > Celastraceae > Euonymus > Euonymus europaeus. Next base: position 4,171,936 of record OY756957.1, on the reverse strand, counting down.
CTACCACTCTTCTTGTGAATTTTCGGCTTTTGGGTTTGTGATTATAGCTTGATTTTGGCAAACTGGATAAGATGGAACTCCCAAATTGGATCTTATGTTGCTTGAGGGAATGACATGAGCGTTCTGTTTTTTGTCTGGTTCTCTGTGGATTTTCATAGAAAGTACCAAAATTTTGAGGTTTGTATTTGTTTTGTTCATTCTGATTGTATGGAAGTTTGATCCGTGTCCCGTATTAGGTTTTGGCTGGCTATCTGAGAGTGATTACCATGTTCTGTTGCGTGATTTAGAGTGGGCCACCTAATGGACTTTGAGAGTTTATCTTTCCAGCTTTGAATTTTACTTTTATTAGTGAGAGGTTTTTTTTTCTGGGATGTGGGGTGTCATATTTGGTTGGGGGGAGGGGGGGCATTTGGTTTTCGATTCTCGATATTTTGGAGATCCTGAAACTCTCTAAGATGGTCTTCTGTAAAATTATAATCCCATTATCTATTTCATTTCTGTATTAATATTTAGTAGTATTTCTTCTTTATAGTTACCTCCATAAGTATACTGGTATTTTATTGGACTATGATTATTGTAGTGATGCATATAGATTTCTCCTGTGAGAAATTTTCCGTTATTAGTCTCTCTGAAATGGAATAGATCAGTTGCTTTGGCAGTTCACTGTTTCGTTTATTTGATATTGTGTCTTGCATTGTTCAACCAGTCAGCCTTTTAGTGCAATGTCTTATTCAGACTGACATATAGATTGACAGCTGATTGAGTATAATGGGCTAAGCTTAGCACTGTTTATTTGCTACCACATTTCCAGCTTAGAAAGTATTCTGAAACAGATTTAAAGTTGGAACAAACACTAAAGCACAATAGAGCCAACTGGAAGGCTTTTAGGATGTGACTTCAGCTGTGTCTTGGTTAGCTGCAATGGTTTTTAGACTTCATTATTTCTTATTTCACTCCAAATGCTTTCATTCTTGCTGAGGCTTTCTACAGGTGTTCCATCTAAAGAAAACAACTGGGCCTTATAGAATTGAAATTTATAATATTTTTTTTTTAAAAAAAATCTGCAATATTAAATCAAAACACCAAACCTGGAAATTTTTGGTTTGGTTCATTGTTGAAATGGTTATGAAGATCAAGGAAGCATAAATGACCTCTGTTGTGAAAATTCAATGGCATTCTTTTTTTTAGGGTGAAAAATAGTTAATGCATTTGTACTATAGCCTTGTTGATTCATGGAGGGAGGCAGGCAGGCAGGCATTTATTTAAATGTAACACTATATTTCCTAACATGTATTGAAATGTGTTGGATGGCCAATACAGGTTTACTTCTAAATATTGAAATGCATTGGATGATCATGTTCACCATGGAGTTTTGGGCTTCTTAATAAGGTAGCTGAATTTTCGAAACTGATGGCAGTTTCATTATGTTCTTCAATTCATTTACGTTTTGTTGCATTAACTTTGATCATATAATTTTGAGTGCTGCTATAAACTGGTTGTATTCATTTTATGTTGTCTCCACTTGGATAATTTGTTATTTTTATTGAAATTTATGTCATTTGATTTGATGTTACATGCTTGATAACTGCTGGTAATAGTGTCGCAGGGCAATACTACTTATATTTCAAAGCTGAAGTTATCTGGAATCACGTAATTAAAGCTGCAGATTAAGTATGGCAGTTTCCATGAGAGATTTAGATTCAGCGTTTCAGGGAGCTGGACAAAAGGGGTATCCTTCATTTTATGAAATACACCGCATCTGTATTTGATTTGTAATTTATGAAAGTACATTTGTTAACAAATTGAAATTACAAATAAATGATAGAAGAAGTGTTTCAATTTCAACTGCAACAAGTTATGCAGGTGCCGTTTTCTTCTTGGATTTTTATGTTTCTGTACTAACTCTTCTATCTGTACTCTCCTAAACACTGAATAGTGGAATTGAGATATGGCGGATTGAAAACTTCCGTCCTGTTTCTGTGCCGAAGTCCTCTCATGGAAAGTTTTTCACAGGGGATTCGTATGTGATTTTGAAGGTCAGTGATTGATTTTGGTTAATCCTGCTACCCTCTTATCTGTAGGCTAAAATAGGTTCAAAGTTATAGAGTTCATGATATTATACTGTCACTCAGCTCATAGTGGCAGTCCGACAGATATTGTTTTATCACCAGCTCTGGTTATTATAGTTCCTGTATAATGAAGCATAGTGGTGGGAGACAGGGCCTCTAGCAAGTGTCTGAGAAAGCCAATTATGAATTTTCACTTTGTTGGAATAATTTTTGAAATCTAACAATTTAAGGTCCTTTGGTGGAATCATAGGTGCTATCAAAAGTTCAAAACCCTACTGCCTATTAAATGTCTTATAAGATGAAGGCATGAAGATACTATTTGACCCATTATTTGGTGAATCTGTTTATTGAACAAAACCTATTGAACCAATAATAACTTGGAGGATTACCTCAAGAATGACTTCATTATGGACCCTCTGGTCCCCCCATTTGTACATTTATAAGCGTGAAACGTGGCTCTATCTGAGTATAAATCTTTTTTTCATTGAATTGTGTTGAAAGTGTGGCTTCAATATATCATACTAGTATACAGGAGCCAGTTTTAAATTATTAACTGTGATTTAGATCTAGCAGGCTTGAATTTAAGTGTCATGGTTATGCAAATCTACCCAATATGTTTCATTCTCTGCTCAAGTGGTTTTGTCTAAATAGCAGTCAAAACTTTGGCCCATTGGTTTCTCTTTCGTTTATTTTTAAAAAATCCCAGGTAGTTTTTGTCTGGGTAAAATCAGTTTCCTTCTGTAGTAAATGCATATGGCCCCTGTTTCTGTGGGAATACTTTAACCAGCCTTGTATTTTTTACTTGCTTTTAGCTGCACTATTTTTCGTATGGCCATATCTATGTGTTCATATGATACTAATTATCATAAAAAAAAAATTGAAAATATTTTTTTAATACTGTGTGATTTAAGTCTTCGTTATACGTTTGGTTTGCAGGTAATGTTTAATTGTTCAGATTGCTATGTGAATGACTATGATTACTGAGTTCTATCGATTGACTTCTTGTGTCTTTTACCTTTTCTATTCTTCAGACAACTGCCTTAAAAAACGGAGCCTTACGCCATGATATTCATTATTGGCTTGGTAAGGATACCAGCCAGGTGAGTTGATTTGTATGTATTCTTACCATTCATTCAATGCTTCTATTGTTGTATGTTCTTGTAATTTTGGGACTGCGATTCTATTGAAATAGGATGAAGCAGGTACCGCGGCAATCAAGACAGTTGAACTGGATGCAGCTCTTGGAGGACGTGCGGTTCAGTATCGTGAAGTACAGGGCCATGAAACTGAGAAGTTCCTGTCTTATTTCAAGCCATGCATCATACCTCAAGAAGGTGGAGTTGCATCTGGGTTTAAACATGCTGAAGCTGAAGAGCACAAGACAAGATTGTTTGTTGTGAAAGGAAAACATGTTGTGCACGTAAAAGAGGCAAGGCTGCTATTTTTTTGTCTGTACTTTTTTGATGAATAATATTGACTTTAATTATTAGTTTTTTTCTGTTTAGTTACTAGATTTGGATGTTATGACAGGTTCCTTTTGCTCGCACATCACTAAATCATGATGACATTTTTATTCTTGATACCAAGTCTAAAATATTTCAATTCAATGGTTTCAATTCATCCATTCAAGAGAGGGCAAAGGCACTTGAAGTTGTGCAGTACATAAAAGATACCTATCATGATGGAAAATGTGAGGTTGCTGCCATTGGTAAGTGATTTAACAGGTTAGGAAGTTCACTGGTAATATTTGAACTGCGATATAGTAACTTATCTGCTTTCACAGAGGATGGCAAGTTGATGGCTGATGCTGAAACTGGAGAATTTTGGGGTTTTTTTGGTGGCTTTGCTCCACTTCCAAGGAACACAGCCAATGGAGGGGAAAAGGCAGTTGATTCTCAGGATACTAAGCTACTTCGGTAACATATTTTTACTTTGTTCTGTGTGCTTCGTTACATTCATATCTTCCTGAAACTTGTTTTCTCTGTATGAACAGGTTTTAATGATTCCATGTTTGTCTGTGAATTATTCCTTCCCTTCTTTTTACCCTTTTAAACAACTTTTATTTTTTTGTCTAAGTTTATTGAGAACCGGCAACAAATCAATGGTGCGGACTGCAAGAATTATCTTTGTTGTTTCATTTTTGGTGAAACAATGTTTCCAGAGTGGAATTATGTGGCTGTATCCATGGATATATTCTATGCTCTTAAAATAAATATTTATGTAATTATACCTGGATGCAGTAATTTAGTTCTGACATACATATGTTTGCATTTGAAGTGTTGAAAATGGTCAAGCAGAACCTCTTGAGGATGTTTCTCTCACAAGGGAGTTGTTATACACAAATAAATGCTATCTTCTAGATTGTGGGCGTGAAATGTTTGTGTGGATGGGGAGAAATACTTCTCTTGATGAAAGGAAGAGTGCAAGTGGAGCTGCAGAAGTAACACCCAGTTCTTTCTTAATCAAGTGTTGTTTAATGTGCACAATGTTATTTAGGATTTAAATATTCTTGCTGAACAGGAGTTAATCCATGGTCGATCAAAATCTCAAATAATTCGCGTCATTGAGGGATTTGAGACTGTGATGTTTCGGTCGAAGTTTGAATCATGGCCTCAAACAGCTAATGTGGCCGTCTCTGAGGATGGCAGAGGCAAGGTTGCAGGTCAGTGGTGGAATGATTTTCCACATGTTGTCCTTGCAATGCAGTTTTACATGTGCATTTGTATTGTAAATGGTGGGGGCGATTTTGTATTAGTCCATCAGAGTTCTCATCATTACTTCATCATCTTTGTAGCACTTCTAAAACGTCAGGGGATCAATGTTAAGGGCCTTTTGAAAGCTGCTCCTGTTAAAGAAGAACCTCAACCATACATTGATTGCACAGGAAGTCTGCAGGTACAAACATATTATGTAATAATACGAAAGATATATTGAAAAAGTGTTCTTCAGAGTTTGTTGAATGTAGATTGTAAAGTCTAGAAAGATAGTCAAACTTGTAATTTATGCTCATGGGAACATAACATGAACCATGGAAAAGTTATGCAAACACATGGATTTAGATATTCTGAAATACTATGGAAGACTTGGGCAGCATGAAAAACGCAAAGGAATGATAAGAATATTACTTGTCTAAAGATGTGTTCTATGAGTTTCCCAACATTTATTGGAGACATCAAAATTTGAAAACATAATTGTCTGCAGATTAAGCTTTCCGATAGTGTTACTAAATAGATTCATCACAGGTTTGGCGTGTTAATGGCAGTGAAAAGATTCTTCTTCCAGCTTCCAGTCAGTCAAAATTCTATAGTGGTGACTGCTATATTTGTCAGTATACATATCCTGGGGAAGATAGAGACGAATACCTTATAGGAACATGGTTTGGAAAGCAGAGTGTTCAGGTGAATATCAAGCACTTTGTAATAACCATTTCCCATCTTGCATTATAGTATACTTGCATTCAACACCGAATGTCTATGTTGTAGGCCAAGACCATTTGCTTTTAATGAGGCACTTGAGGCTTTTCAATGGAGTATATTTTTTGTTCTTTCTTATTTTCCCTTTCTTTAGTGCATGAGTTTTTCGTGATGTTGGTGTGGGCATGGGCATGTGTGTGGACATGTGCGTGTGTTTCCGTGATAGATATTTGGCCTTTCATTCCAGCTTTCAGCTTTATCAACATATTTATGTACTTTTATAAGGATATAATATTTTGATGGTTTTCAAGTGTCCAATTAATCATACTTTGGAGAAAAGCTGCAGCTAAAATTTCATTTTAGTTGATCCGTGTGAGCTGGAGCTATGATCATGACATGACTCGACTCAAATGCGTTGTGATCACACGGATCAACTAAATGAAATTTAGCTGCGAACAGAAAATTTTATTTAGTTGATACGTGTGATCACAGCGCATTTGAGCTTTATCAGTGTCGTTAATAAAAAACTTCTGTTCAAAAAATAATTCATCCTTTATGTTGATGTACACAGGTTACCTAACACTGCAAGAATGTTAGATGTTTAAAAAAAGAAGTTTTTATTGCATTCTTTGATGTACTGAATGACAGTTATTGCTCATTTACTTATATATAGAGATGCATACACTCTGAATAAGACGTATGTACTTGAAAAGAATTGGAAATGCTTGCTGCTCGCACACTAACATTCATTTTTCTTTATTATGAATACCTGCTGGTTTATGAATATTTTATCAGTAATGATACCGTCAATACTCATAAGTTGGTATTGCTATTTCATCAGTTCGTTAACTACTTGTGAGTGAATATATCATTGAATAGGAAGAAAGGGCTTCAGCCATTGTTCTGGCAAGCAAGATGGTTGAGTCATTGAAGTTTTTGCCTACCCAGGTAGTTTTCTTTTTGCCCTCTCTTATTCTAATCATATTGATATATATCTGTTCTGTACCTCATAATACTGTCTTGTAATATTTTCTAGGCTCGCTTTTATGAAGGCAACGAACCGATTCAGTTCTTTTCAATCTTTCAGAGCTTTATTGTTTTCAAGGTTTGTTCTAGTTTAAGATACTATCAATAGAACCTAAGTCAATGAATTTACTTTGTTTAATAGTAGTTAATATTAGTCTTAATGTTTCTTTCCCTGTTGAAATCAAATGCTGAGTTAAAGTTTATCAGGGTGGTGTTAGTGATGAATACAAGAAGTACATTACAGAGAAGGAAATCACTGACGAGACTTACAATGAAGAAGGCATCGCACTATTTCGAGTTCAGGGTTCTGGACCTGATAATATGCAAGCAATACAAGTTGAACCAGTAAGTTATGCTGTTATCTATCTGGGGGATCTGAATGTTTGAGTCAATGCTTTCCATTAAAGTCAATCGCAGGAATTTCTTTGGAAGCTATGATTGTTCATTTTTAAAAATTTCACCAGTTGATCATGCATGCATTATTCCGATAATCAGTTTCTAATGTATGTGGTGTTGCATGAATTTTTTTACGTAAGTTATCTGTTTATGCTCAAATTTTAGACATATCCTCATGACTGGTGCTGTGATCTTGATATTTGAGTCATTACTTTCATTGTGCACTGTAGGACCATAATTTCTTTGGGCTCTTGATTCCTCATTTTTCTGTACCAGCAATGTGTCAAATATGAACTATATATATGCTCAGTTCAGAATTTGGGTTATTCTATTTATTTCTTTGTTCATTTTCAATTCATTTGATAATTATATAGACTTCTTCTATCCATAATTTACGGGATGTAAATTTTACTTTACTAGTTATTGCTTTCTATATATGTCAAGATCTATCTTCAGTTGCTGACTCCTTTAGATAATAAGGAATCACCATGTGAGTAGATTTTAGGATGTGATAAAGATATCATTTCTGTAAAGTAAAAGCTGTTATTATTGATACTTTTTTTCTCTTTTTTTGACTGGTGAACTTTGATCAGGTTGCTTCGTCTTTGAATTCCTCTTACTGTTACATTTTACATAGTGGATCCGCCGTCTTTATATGGTCTGGAAGCCTGACTACCCCAGAGGACCAGGAACTTATTGAGAGACAGCTGGATCTGATTAAGGTCTGATATTTATGTTTGAATGATTTTCTTTAGTAATCCGACTCCTTCAAATCCCTGATTTCTCATATGTGTATTGCCTTACCATATTGGATAGAAAAGCCCGATGACAATGGGTGGGTAAATTATTTTTTTTGAATTAAATACGTGAAGCAATCAGCTGAGAACAATATTTAGTTTCTTTCAAATCTGTGTTTTTTTTTCTGCTGAATTTTTATGTTCTGTGTTTGAGGTGCTCTCATTTTTATGCAATCTGCCTCCTGAAGTATATACTTCTTATAGCTTGTCAATATCTGCAGCCAAATCTCCAATCGAGACCACAAAAAGAAGGTGTAGAATCAGACCAATTTTGGGATTTGTTAGGAGGAAAAGCCGAATACTCCAGTCAAAAAATTGGGAGAGAAGCTGAAAGTGATCCTCACCTTTTCTCTTGCACATTTGCAAAAGGTGTGAATAAATTATCCATACTGGAAAGTAATTTTCTTCTATTTCTTTTTACCTTTTGCTTTATTGTAAGTATAGAAGGTGAATATCTAATTGTTTCTTTTCCTCGTGGTTGTGGACATTGCAAAAATTTGTGCTGATCTGCAGAAAATCTGAAGGTATAAATCCTTTTCAGTTTTTCAACAAATAATTTAAATTTTTTTAGAATGAGAATGGTGTATGCATTTCTGAACATTTCCATGTATTTACCGGATATGTGCATTAGGGATAGATTCTTATGGATGGGAGTTTTCTATGATGCTTTTACGTCATGGTGATTTTCCTATAAACTTATTTGGCATTGTGGGTAAACATAAGTAAATTGTTGGAATCGATTATTCACTCAAAAGTGATGGGTGTCTTCTGAAATGTAAGAGAATACTCCAAAATATTGAAGAAATATTGAGAAACCTTATGAGTATGCATCAGGATTTGGGAAATGTGAGTAAACACTTAAGAAATTTGAGTAAGAAAAAGTTATCACGCTTCAAATCGTCATAGCAAAGTCCCTTACGGATGTCTGAGAATGTACTTTGTGGCCTTCATATTGATCATATGGTGCCAAATTTTTGTATTTAAACATGACTAATATAGATGGGTTACCGCAGGTGACAGAGATATACAACTTCACCCAGGACGATTTGATGACTGAAGATATATTCATCATGGATTGTCATTCTGAGATATATGTCTGGGTTGGGCAACAGGTTGACCCCAAGAATAAAGTGCATGCTTTAAGTATTGGAGAGGTAAGTTCCTGGCTTTGAAGTGAGACAATATTGATAATTATAGCCCTATGGAGGGAGTTATACTATTATAATTCTATTTGATCTTTCATTTGACTTGGAGGCAGTAAATGGAATCGAAATGTCCTTTGAACCCAGATTAATGCTGGATTTGACATAAGCCTAGTATGATTTTTTGTTAAATGATTTACAACTACATTCATACATTTGTTTGACATTTTTCGTCTCACCTTTCACAGAAATTTCTTGAGCATGATTTTCTATTGGAAAAGTTGTCTGCTGAGGCACCAATATATGTTATCATGGAAGGAAGTGAACCACCTTTCTTCACACGTTTTTTTACTTGGGATTCTGCAAAATCTGCAGTAAGTGCTTACTTGTCTTCTAGGTTAATTGGTGCTGATCTATATAACTGTGTGCTTAATGCTTTCAACTGGATGCAGATGCATGGCAACTCATTCCAAAGGAAACTTGCCATAGTCAAAGGTGGAGGGACTCCAATTACAGATGTATGATATTTCTACTCAAGATGCTTTTTTTTCCTTTCATTTTACCAGGATTTTATTTTGCTACATTTTTTTGGCATCTTTGGGTCTCTCTTGATCTACTATTCCTTCTCAACAAATTAAGATGGATATAAAGTTCTGTTGATAAACAATTAACAGTTTTAATATCAAATTATTGATCTAGAATTCATTCTCTCATTATCTTATAAGATATATCACTTAAAGCACGAGAATATTGACATAAAACATGAGCATGATTGGCTAAATCAATAACTTAGAACAGAAAAGTTTTGAATCCTAATGAACTTACAAATCAATGATGAAAATTCAACAGAGAAGCTGGAAAAAATTAGTAAAATGGTTGGCTTTAATATTTTAGATTGAGGTCTGAGCCATCAATTTCGGTATCTGTTGATATCAAGAGGTTGTAAAATGTAGATTAATCAATTAGGGAATGACATGCAAACCTCTTAGTTTTATGACGGTTTTTTTATAAATCTACAAGGGTTAGAAATAGTCCTACTCTTTAGGACTTGAAGCAGGACAAGGTTCAACTCACCTCTCAAGATAATAAATATTTTTTTAAAAACTTATCAGGAAAACAAAAGAATCTGCATGTGGAAAGCAGTTTTCCTTCTCCCCACCTCCCCAGGAAGCTAATCGAGCACATATCCAGCATAAACCATAAATATGTGGATTCCCTTCAGAAGGCACCCTTAGTGGTTGTGGGGTCGCCGGGTCGGTGAAGGGCAGATGTACCCAGGCTTTACATAACAAAGAGGCTATTTTTGCAAATTGACCAAAGAATGACACTGGTGACAACAATTACACCCAAAGTCCCTTTTCTTGCAATTTGTCAAAGTACATTTAGACCCAATTATTCTAATAGCTATAGAATCAAATATAGCATACAGTTCAATGAATTAGTATTTTGATATAGGAAACTCAGGCCCAGGACTCCTTCATTTTTACCTGTACGCATTCATTTTAGGATTTTTGTTCCTGCTATTCTGTTTGGTAATTATTCTCAGATGATGCATATTAGAAACCCAAAAGACGTACACCTGTATCATATGGAGGTCGGTCTAGTCTGCCAGATAAATCACAGCGTTCAAGAAGCATGTCTTTCAGTCCTGACAGAGTTCGTGTGAGGGGTAGGTCGCCGGCCTTCAATGCACTAGCTGCTACTTTTGAGAATCCCAATGCCAGGAACCTTTCCACTCCACCACCAGTTGTAAGAAAGATTTACCCGAAATCGGTAACCCCGAATTCTGAAAAGCTGGCTTCCAAATCTTCAGCTATTGCTGCACTGACTACAAGTTTTGAACAACCACCATCTGCAAAGAAGAGTATTATACCTCGATCTGTCAAAGGTAAGTATTTGTGCAGTTGCTAAAGAGAATTGAGTTATCTTAGTACCCCATATATATTTTTAGGTTTTTAAATTGACATGCCTCATTGTCATTTGCGAAGGGAGCCCAGAAGCACCCAAAACACCAGATTCAGATTCCAAGGAGAACTCCATGAGCAGCAGAATTGGATCTCTCACCATACAAGAAGATGTGAAAGAAGGTGAAGCTGAAGATGATGATGGACTCCCAATATACCCATATGAACGTCTGAAAATTAATTCAACTGATCCTATTACGGAAATTGATGTGACCAAGAGAGAGGTAAAGAAATTGAATTAGCTTACTATACTTTCTGCTTACTTTCCTCTGGCACTTGTCCCTTCAGGGACATCCGATAAAAAATAAAACTTTCCAAATTGGCTGAGACACTGTTCAACATTTGCAGACTTACTTGTCATCAGAAGAGTTCAGCAAAAAGTTTGGAATGGCGAAGGATGCCTTTTATAAAATGCCTAAATGGAAACAGAATAAACTTAAAATGGCCCTTCAACTGTTTTGAACCTCCTAGGTACATCTGTTTTTTCTTCAGCTTCCTACAGTTAAGATTGCAGGTGGAAATAAGTATGCTTTCATATTTAAATAAGATTTCCCTTTCATATTTAAATCTTAGTTGAATGACTAGTCTATCTAACCTCTCAAGTTTATTTTTTTGGTGCAGTAGAAGTATATTTCTCGGGAGCATATGGGAGGGACATCAGTGCATTTTAAGCTGCATCTGCTCCCAAGAATCTTGTTTTCATGATTGAAGAAAAGAACCGCAGATTTTTCTCCAAATTTTCCTTCCTGTTGGTTTGCTGTCTAGCTTTGGTTTCTGTTTTACTGTGTTTTAGTTTATTTTATCTTTTTGTCCCGGCTGAGTTAGCTGCTTGATATTCTTCATGGTCACAGGTTTGCTTTGAGCTTGCAATTTTTTTATTTTTTTTCATTTTTTACTGTAAAGAAATTTGGTTTCAGTGGAGCAACTAGAGGATTTCAAATGCAGACAATTAGGATGGTATTCTACAGCTGAGAATGGATGTGTGTACTGCTGAGTGTAAAAACGAATCTGTTTTGATAATAAAGTGTGATTTTTTGGGTCCCTTTATGGAGCATAGTCCCTTTTTTTCTCTCCCCAAACTTTTTCTCATAAAGGAAGTTCATGAAGGAGTGTGCGATCCGGTGCGGAACTCATTCGAGTAGTGATGCTATGGCAAGGCCAACAAGTTTTAACATTTTTTAGCTCATAAATATACATTCTGCCATTGTTTTGTTTTAATTCTGCATTCGTGGGCGGAGCCAAAATTTTTGGGCAATTCAGGACCCAGACCTGGTAGCCTGGCAACCTTTAACAAAGTTATTGGCCGGGTCGGGTATGATGATTACAAGTTCGGCTCAGTGGACCTGCAGCCGGAGTAGTGACTGCTAGTGTTGCTTTTAACACAAAAACTGAGGGTGAAGATGTCTGTGATTGCTGCAGTTCAACTACTAGATTGATGATGGAACGACTTGAACGATCACCTTAGGTAAAACCACTGAATCGCAAAACTTTCATATTACCCACCCCCATCCACCAAACAGCAGCACGCTGCAACCATACCCGTAACCACCAACGGAGAAGCCACTGGTGACGGTTCTGAGTTCCCAGTCAGCGGCTAGCTATCTGCCGCATCCCTGTCAATCCCAAGAACCCAGTGCAAAAGGCTCCCTCAGGCTTCAGTATTCTCATTGTTGCATAAGTCACTTCCATGCCCAATAATCCCAAGCCCGGTTAAAAAAATACTTCCATGATAAATAATTAGACTAATGTGACATTAAGGTTCGAGTGATTATACAGTTACAGTACAAGATACAAGCACCAACTAGCTGATTCTCTCAGAACTGGGTATATGTAACTTCAGTTTACATTCGAGTACTGAAGGGGGTATGATTCTAGTATTCGTCTTCATCATCTCTTGATCTTGTGAATCTCCTCACAACGGCGGCAAAAGCGCCGAGTAAAATAAACAGAAAAAAGACGTCAAATCCACCTCCGATACCTACGGCGACGCTAGGACCTGGTGCAAAGAATGAAAATGGTGACCATCCCCATCCACCATAAAATGGCACCCCATAACCATACCCGTAACCACCAACTAAAGGAGGAGCTACCCGTGGGTTGACGTATATGTTGGTCCTGTCAAATAAAAAATGCGACTGTATTAACTACACACAATAATCATATGTTCTTTGAATAATTCACTGAAAGCGTACTGAAAGGAACGAAAATTCCTTAGAAAGGGTACTGAAAGGAATGATAATTGAGTTGCTACACAAGTCCGAATTAACTTCATATCCGTTAAATGATTAGCAACATCGGTTAGCATCTTTTAGCAAGAAAAGAGCTCCAGGACAGATAAACACAACTCAAAACCAATAGAAGAATCTGCAGCTTATGATTTCAGATCAAAGGAAGCGCAGACAACGAAGAAAACGAAACATGGAACATAACCAATGAATGAAAAGAAATTACACCAGAGGAGCTGAAAACATAATCCTAATTGTTTGCAGCCTTTTTCCAAGGACATAGGCAGGCATATCGCATACCCCATCTCTATATCCATAAAACCAAGTGCCTCGCATTACAACTTAAAACTTCTTGTGATTATAACTCCTACTCCCTAATGTGGTGTAGACTTACATTACTTACATGAAGATGATGCTTTAAGTATTCTTTGTTCAAGCTATCACGCAGGCTTTGATTTCTCTGAACAAGCAAAGCAATTCGAAGCGCTTAAATCTCATGCACATGATAATCGTTATTAAGGAGAAGTTACAAGTCAATCTTTAAGGAACCATTTATTGATCCACATTAGCTTAAGAACTTGAAGTTACTTCAACTCCACAATTCAATGTCAATGCGTGCACTGCGGAATGATGATCGATTAAAAGAGAACATAAAAAACACAAAACCACAAGAAAACCCAGAAGAATCAGAAGAATGTCAGTACTAAGAAGATCAACATGTTAATCAACAGCACCGTCAACCATTTTCCAGTTCAAAACCCATGAGACCATTATCTCTTAGCAATCATTTATGCTCATAGACAATCCAATTAAACAGAAATTGTAGAGTTTCCAATCCAAAAGCCACAAATCAAATCACAAGGCAGTGCAACTCTAAAAATCACCTGGAATTATTATTAATTCTGGGTGATGATCGAGGACCTGATGAACGGAAGGCCTGTCCACCGACTCTACCACCAGACTTAGCAGCAGATGCATCACCAACTGAACCCAGAGTCAACACTCCAGCTGCTAGTGTCACTATTGCTAGCTTTGCCAACTGATTCTCATTCTTCCTGCCAAATTCAATAACCCCATAAATAATCTGTTTATTTCTTCACAAAATCTTGTCAACAGAATCAATTTTACTTCCAGAAAAAGTAAGTGCAGTTACCTGTAAGAGTCCTGGTGGTCATCAGGTGAGTGTCCACATTTAACAAAGGAGACAGAATAAGGAATCTTTGATTTGGGTTTGTGGGTATGAGTGGCGAGGGCGTTGGTTAGAAAGGTTTGTCGAGATGATGCCATGGACATGTCGTTTTGATTCTCGCAGAAGCACAATCCAATACACTCCTTGTTTCTCACTTTCTCTAAGATTTTTCAATGTTCGGAAGATTTGAGTTTCTCCATTTAATGGTGCAAAGTTTGCCACGTGGAGAAATAAACAAATATGTCTGGCAGAAATTTGTAGAAGCACCAATACTCTGAATCTGGTGTGTTTTTGTCCCTAAATATTATTATTTATAATTTTGTATTTAATTCATTTATTGATCAACTCACACATGCTACTTTATAAATGGGGGATGAATCACAGCTCATGTGTAAATGCAATTCTTAGGCTCCGATTGGGACAGAGTATAAGCTAGTTTATACTCTGTCCCCATACTCTCAGACACTCTCAGCTTTTATGTTTTACGAGAGTTTATACTCTATCAACATACTCTCATCCAAACGGACCGTTAGTATGATCAGTATCAAATCCATCATCCAAAGTGCAAACGTTTCGAAATAAAAAAAGGAACTTGTGAATTTGTTTCAATGTGCACCGGGACAAATTTTCTTCTATTTGGTCACCAAAGTAGTGTGAAAAGACAAGTGATGTCCAATCTCTTCAAAATCAAACCAAAATAAATTCAATATTTCATCATTATATTGCTACCATTTAGAGAAAGGAATTTGAGAAAGCAAGCAAGTTCTATATTAGAGAACATTATAACAAGTGCAGGACATTGATCTGCAACAAGTAGGCGAGCACTAGCTAGCCATTCTTCGAAATATATAAGAAAAAACAAAACAAAGTCTACTAGAATTTTGGCTTCAACACGTTCCTCCTTGTTAGAAAGTCTCTCTCTCTCTCTTCCTTTCCTTATCTTTTTCTTCAGCTCGAGAAATGTTTTCGAGCTTTCTATACAGTGTAGTGCTGCTGAATGTTATCAATGTCCAGACCTTTGAGCTTCACCACTGACTCAACATGCCCCTTGAGGGTGTTAAGCTCCCGAAGCCTACAATTATTACGTAGTTTGGTTAAAAGAAATTATTCTTCATAGTCAACTAAATATCTGTTTAAGGGATTCTCATTCTCCCAATTACATACCTTGCAACTTCTGCTCGTCGCTTAGCCTGCTCGGCAATCTCAGACAACTCTCTGTAGCTGCTCTTTTCAGGGAAGATATTAGACGTTTCTGCTGGTTGAAGCCCATGAAGAGTCCTCTGAGCATGAGCCCATTGAGCCTCCCTCTCCTCTTTTCCATAGTCTTTCTTGGTTGTGAAGGCAGTCTGTGGGATGCGAAAGGTGCCGCATTTGAGTTATAGCAGCTAAAATGATTAATTTCCGTTTCAAGATGGATTATATAAAAGAGGAGCAAACCTTATTCTCCAGCAAGTTGAGCCAGGCCTTCCCGCTGAGGATGTAACGGGTGGCAAACTTCATTACGTCGAGTGGGATGTAGAAGATGATGCTGTATAACCATATGACACCAGCCCATCCCCAACCAATTCCTTCTACCCTTGCGAAGCTCCAGTTGGCATATACAGCGATCAAAGTTGCAATCTGAAAAAGATCAAAGCAATTTAGCTTTCTATGCCATAACTTCTTCACTCGTATTAAAAAGACGTATTTCAGGTCAAAGCAGAAAGAATGTGCATAAAGAACCATACCAGTTGTGCAGCCATGAAGGCACCCATTAATAGCATTCCGGGGCGCTCAACAAAGGACCAGCTCCTTGACCGAGTCACAAAAATAAGAGCCTGACTCACAATACTAACTTGTAGATACAAAGCGGACATCATTTCATGCTCACTATGCCTGATATTTCTTACACCAAATTTGTCCTGTGAATAATAATTAATTGAATTGAAGTAAAACATTGGTATTGATACTTGAGTGAATTACAAGCCTGTAAAACAAAAATGAATCAGTTACCGAGAAGAAATCAGTTTTATGCATTGCCCAGAAGAATATGACAGTCATCAATGCCAAGTAACCACCAAGTGCAACTCCAGTAGCAAAAATTTCTTTTAATTTCCAGCTATCAGGCATTGGAGATGGCTTCACTCGATCCTTCGATATAGTCATAATTGTTCCTAATCATTGCAACAAAACATCGGTGATTGAAATTATCAACTTTATGATCGCCGAGTCTAGAGCATTTAAGACCACAGAGTTGTTTTCTTAGTGATACTCACCGTCGTTCAGTATGGCAATAATCAAGACCATGAATGGGGAGAAGTCAAATTTCCATATCAGAGCGATAAACATGAAGCCAAACTGCAAGTTCAACAGAGAAAATATATTAATCAATTCCCATCATTTATTTTAAGCAACGGCACATGAGAAATCAGTCAATGTACACTTACCACAATACGGATTGTGATGGAGACGGCATAAATCTGCAAAAGCAAAATCAGGGTGAGATATAGTATCCAATCGAAGAAAACCAAGAATTTTATGGTTGGGAAGAAAGGTAGAGAGTAACTAACAGTATAATTCTTCATTCTCTGGAAAATAGCCCTACTAGTTAGCACTGCACTGATAATGACACTTAGACCTGGTTCTGTGAGAACAATGTCAGAGGCACCTCTTGCAGCATCCGTAGCATCAGCAACAGCAATTCCAATATCTGCCTTCTTCAAAGCAGGTGCATCGTTGACACCATCTCCAGTCATTCCACAAATATGCTTCCTTTCCTGCAACTTCTTGACAATTTCGTATTTATGCTCTGTACAGTAAGAACAATATATAGGCATTAGATGAGGAATCTTTCCAGTTAA
The DNA here is from genome assembly GCA_963580455.1 of Euonymus europaeus. Lineage (NCBI taxonomy): Eukaryota > Viridiplantae > Streptophyta > Magnoliopsida > Celastrales > Celastraceae > Euonymus > Euonymus europaeus. Next base: position 4,154,875 of record OY756957.1, on the reverse strand, counting down.
AAGTGTAAAAATAAATTCACATTGCTCATCTCTGACTATCCAGCACCCCACAAGAACCCACCAGGAAACACGCCAGCGAACCCATCTGCTTTCTCAATCAATTCTTCCACAGGTAGAGCAGCTATGCTGGCATCCTTGTCTTGACCAAGCAAGGAAGCAGATGGATACATATTTGTACCCATTCCTAAACGTCGGCCAGTCTCCTTAGCAATAGCAAGTTGATCACCTGGAAATTAGGCAACAGTGAAGTAAGCACAAAACCAACAACAATTCCATTTTTATGGGAGATTGAAAAATAATAACAATTAAGTTACCAGTGATCATCTTGACATTAACACCGAGATTAAGTGCTCTGCGGATGGTTTCTGCACTGTCGTGCCTAGGGGGATCAAAGAGGGGTAATAAGCCCACAAACTCCCATGGAGCACCAGGGCTTTCCTTCCTTTTCTCCGGCACCACCTGCAAAGTGTTAACAAAAGCAATCATAAGAAGATGTTGTTACATAGAACAAAACGCAAAAGAAAATCACATGACATAAAATCTAGTAATTGTATCAGTGATTAAACCTGTCTAGCAACAGCCAATGAACGGAGCCCACGTTCTGCATACTTTTCGATGACATTATGAACCTTCCTCTTAACATCTTCCTTGCAGTTGCAAAGCATAAGGATCTATAGAGAGAAATAAATTATCAGAGTAGTGGATGAAGTAGACCATCCAATGTTATCATCCCATATGGGAGATCAGCAGATATTAAATGCTGCAAAATCACCTGCTCAGGGGCTCCTTTACTTGCTCGGTGCCAGTTGCCATCAGAGTCAATGTAAGTCAAAGCAGTCCTTTTGTCAACAGGATTGAATGGCAAGAAGTGAACCTCTCTAATGCCAGCCCTAGCCTGCATAAGAGTACATGCACTTTTGAAATAGGCACCCAATCTGAAAATTTTCTCTTCAATCTCAATTGAAAACAAACCAGCAGGCACAGGAAAAATATGTCATACCTCCTTAGGGTCAGCAAGCATACCAACCATGGCAGCATCAATGGCATCTTGATTTTCTACTCTGGAAGCTCTGGCAGCAAGCAAGATGACATGATCTTTTTCAACACCTTTTGTGAACACCTCTACCAAATTTTTGTCAACGCTAAGCTTGTTAAGGGTTAGTGTCCCAGTTTTGTCACTGCACAGGACATCCATCCCAGCCATTTCTTCAATGGCAGTCATACGCTTGGTGATGGCACCCTGCTGAGATAGTCTGTGAGAACCAATAGCCATTGTTACAGACAAAACGGTGGGCATAGCAATTGGAATGCCTCCAATCAAGAGCACCAAGAGATTGTCAATCCCATCCCTATACTTTCGGCGCTGAATCGGGTACATAACTATGATCTCAACCAACATACCAATCGCAATGGAACAGATACAGAAGTTCCCAATTGCAGTAAGAACCTTTTGGAAGTGCCCAACTTGGTTGGTACTATCAACAAGGTGAGCAGCCTTTCCAAAGAAGGTGTGTACACCAGTGGCAATAACAACCGCCTCGATTTCACCTTGTTTGCAAGTTGAACCTGAGAAAACTTCATCACCGGGATTCTTGGTGACAGGTAGTGACTCCCCAGTGAGGGCAGATTGATCAATCTTCAAGGGGTCACCCTCAAGAAGACGTGCATCTGCAGGGATGATATCTCCCAACTTAACACTGATGATGTCACCTGGAACCAGAATTGCAGCATCCTGCTCGCTCCACTTGCCATCCCTAAGCACCTGTACGCCACCAGGATATAAGAGATGAAGTCATGAGTACATTACTTCTCAATCTACATATTACATGGGGTAAGGTCTGCGTACATTTTGTCTATCCCCGACCCCACCCACTATGAGATCCTTTTGCACATGAATTGTTTAAAAAAATTGAATATTGCTTCTACCACAGCAAGCACAAAATAAATAAGACAGTAAATTTGTTTCCTTCTGATATTATAAAAATACTTAACAAACGGGATCTCTGCTAATAAGACAAGGGAAAGTGGAAACAATCTACATGACATGGCACCTGTCCATTAGTTAGCTAGCATCTAATACTTGCGTTGACAATACCAAGTTAGACGACGCCCCCAAGAACCCAACATAGAGTTGTTTAAACAAGAATTGAGTTGTTCCAATCAACTTTAAACAAAATTATGCAAGTCATTTTTTATGGCCAGTCAATCAAATCACTTTGGTAGACTTCTAATAAATTACCTTTGTTTTAGGAGCAAGACCAGCCATGAGGGCGGCAGCAGCATTGCCAGCATTGTTTTCTTCAATGAAACTGATGGTTGAGTTGATGACAAGCAAACAAACAATACCAACAAAATCTTGCCAATCTGGGGGCTTCCCATCTCCATTAGCCAAAGCAATAGCCATAATAGCTGCAGCTTCCATGACCCATGACAAGGGATTCCACATGAACCCCAAGAACTTGAGAACCTTGCTTTCCTGATCAAAAACCAAAATTGAAAATAATTGAGTTTCTTCGCATCACATGCCACTCATTGTTATTCTAAATAAATAAAGAATCATTTTTTGTCAATGAGCAAAGTACCTTCTTCTCTTCTAGCTTGTTGGGGCCAAAGATTTGAAGCCTGCTGGCTCCTTCCTCTGAGGATAAACCCTCTTTTGTGCATTTCAGTTGCTCAAACACTTCATCCACTGGTATTCGTTCCTAGAAAACCCCCCCAAAAAAAAAGATCAATAATTGTTCATTAAAAAATATATTCAATTCTCTAATTTGAAATTGCTTCAACCAAACGTCATTGCAATGAAATTTCAATATAACATGTTCTGGGTTCAAAAGGCAAAGAACGAGTTGACTCGAAACTAACTCGGGCCAATCTGAACAAGCGTTGACTCAAAAAAGTGACAAGACCCAAAAAGTGTCGTGTCAGATGGGACAGCCCCTCCACTTTCTCAACACGGTATTGGTTCTCGTAGTCTTCATGGACACATGATTCCCGATGATAAGAAAAATCTCGGGGTATGATTTAAAAAAAATCTCGGGGTATGATTTAAAAAAAATCCAGGGGTGAAAAAGACAAAACGTTGAAATTGATGAACTCAAGAAAAGTAGATCCCAGTGCTCAACGCCGTTAATTGCGAAAGTTGCTGAAGATCACAAAAAAAAAAATATATATATATATATATAAATAAAATTCAAGACACTGTTAAAAAGAAACCAAAAAAAAAGGCGTTAAAGAAAATTTTCCTCTATTACTTTCAAGTACCACGGAGAAGTACCAAAATTTTCTTTCAGACGAACAAAGCCTAGAGAGAGATTAATTATAATTGAAATAGATAGAGACAGGCGATATTTGTTTGGGAGCCGAGAAAATGAAAAGGAAAATGAAAGAAATTGTTTTGAAATCTCTTAGTAACAAGTTGGGTTTCAATCATTTGATTTAACTTCAAAGGTTTATAATCAATTGATGATTAGGAAGACGGAGGATATAATATTTTATTTTGACTCCCATAATAATTTTTTCAAACCCAAATATATGAACAAATGACAAAAACATGTAGATCTCAATAATTATCAAATCATCAAGAAAAAACTAAGTACCAGATCAACAGTCTCGTTCTTGATCTGCTCAAGACTGATTGCCGCCTTGTCCCCCATATTTGCGCAAAAGCTCCCTCACAACACAAGAAACCCAGATGATTGAAATACCAGATTCAATAAAGAAGAAATAGAGAGGAAGAGGAAGCTAAATGGTCATTGAATGATAAATTCTGTATCCCTAGAAAAAGAGAGAAAAGAGAAAGAGCAGCCGGGGTGAGAGAGGAGGCCCTGTGTGGCAGATTGGCAGTCCCTCTGTCTTATGATCTGATGATGAGATGTATTTATTCACTCACACACCCCTCTCCTCAATTGCACCAGCCGTTAACACCCCCCACTACCGTTACAAGTACTACCAATTGGGCGGCCCCCACTCTCTCTCTCTAACCTTTTTCTCTCTATCTCCTCTTTCCTTGTTTTTGTGGAGGGTATAAATTGTCTTGGGTTGCCAACCTTCCTAACCCTATCTCTTTCGGAATGGTAAAAAAAACTCGATCCAGTCATAAATCGAAAGTTATTCGATCTATTTAAAATTTTAAAATCGATTTTATCGATTTAGAAAATTATTTAGATTTTAATTTTTGAATTCATCACGATTTTATGTTTGTTTTTATTTTTGATATTAAATTTAGGATACTCAAACCATTTAATAAATAATTAGGATAACTTGATCAAAATCGATCATAACCTATATTATAAATAAATTATAGTAGTGAGTATATTAGTCGAATGCTTTGAACCCCTCCATTCTATAATAATAATTAGGATAACTTGATCAAAATCGATCATATCCTATAGTATAAATAAATTATAGTAGTGAGTATATTAGTCGAATGCTTCGAACCCCTCCATTCTATAAAAAATGTCAACTCGAGCACTTAATTATTAGTCCAATTGTTTCTTGGATATTATTATGCTTCTCATATATATTCGAGTATGTAATGCGCTGTGGCATGATAATATTTATAAATTTCACTGCACGATAATGTCATAAATTCGTAGAATATATCATCAAATTAATAAATGAATTTAGTTATATTAATTGGTAGTAAAATATATCACATTAATTTATAATGGTTCTCACACCATTTATGAAAGATAAAAATACTAAAAATTAAATGGTAAACACATATTCTGTGACAAACGATTATGAAACAATTCCAATTTTGAAAATCTTAAATGACTTTTTAAAAACTCTTCTAGTATATCGTATTTTAAATGAAGATGATTTTAATATTCTCTAATTGGAAGTGTATCTGATATCATAAATGAAGAAGATTTAATATTCTCTAATTAAAAGTGTATCTGACTCTTCTAGTTTATCGTATTTTAAATGAAGATGATTTTAATATTCTCTAATTGGAAGTGTATCTGATATCATAAATGAAGAAGATTTAATATTCTCTAATTAAAAGTGTATCTGACTCGTTGTGATCCCTAATCTCTTTATTTTTACGACACCTAATTAAGTGCCCTATTTGGTTGCACTTTTCCAATTTCGGAAAACTATTCATTGCCTTTTTATATTTATGGTATTTTTATATTTATATGGGTAGGTAGGCTCTGTTAACAATAATTGAAAGAATAACTTGTTATTTCATGAATTTATTTAATTAGGAAACTCAATTATTTCGATTTTCCTAAATTAAATCCATCGAGGACCCCTAAAAGCCGTTTATATAGATAATGGAGTAATTAAGTGTTAATTATCCTTCAAAAGCCAAATTAGGGGAGGGGGGGGGGGAGTGGGTCCTATTCAGCATCTATAAATAAAAACAGAAGTGGTCCGCTCGCACATGGCGGGTCTTTTATCTATTATTCTTACCCCCAAAACAATAAATAAATAAAATAAATAAAATATTTTTTTAAATTAGAGATTGACTTTAATTTTTGTGGGTCCATTGATTATCTAAAGTCGTCGCACCCAAGGCCGCCGAAAAGCAATTTTTAGTTTAAAAAAATTAATTAATTGTATGGTGGAGATGATCTCCAATCCAGGTGATCTCTAAACCGTTGGATTCCTTTTTAAGGTTTTTTCAACAATATTGATAATATAATTATTATTAGGGGGAATCAAATATGGAAAACCAAGAGTTTTTTTCAACGATATTGATAATATAATTATTAGGGGTAATCAAATATTGAAAGCCAAAAAGTTATAGTGAAGTTTCTATAATCCTCTCACATCTCTCTGAATTTTCCGCTGGTTTTTTCAAGGTCAAGATAGGAAGATGGCGACTAGTCTTAACGGCGTATTTGGGTCTTGAAAAGTTCGAAGCGACTCCAAACGATGGAGCCCTCATTAAAAAATGGTTTAGACGAGTTAATTTTTTTGATTCAAAGTTGTAATATGGTGAATATTATTGGATTAATTTTTTTATAAATGTAATTTAAATATATTTGGGACTATTATAGTACTGCTGATTCTTAACAAAATATGGAGCCCTCGGTGGCCGCCAATAGTTCGGTGCTTCGATTGGAAGGTCGGCAGGGGTAGAGATAGAGTACAAAATATGAAACCAAAAGCAAGCTTGCATTTACCACCCATGTCGAGCCTCCTACTTTTCCTCCTCTCCTGGCACAGATCTATCATTTCCTCCCACAACATAGATCTGTAGAATGGAAGTGAAATTCGGATTTTTTATCCATTCGACGTGAATTCTTCATCATATCAATCTTCTTATGTGTTCCAACGACACATATTTGGCGCTCAACGATGAGATTCCTAGATATGGTGAAAATCAATTTTTCTTGATGAATGAAAAGTCAAGAACCTAGATCTAACTAATCCATGTGCGTTTTGTTTATTTATGTTTGTTTGTTTAGTCTATCCCGATTCAAACTGGGACAATGGTGTCTAGTGTTGTCCTATATAATCGGGTGTTACGTTTTTCATTGTTTGTAATTTCTTTAGATACTTTCATGAGGTTAGGTATATCTTTTACTATCATACAATGAAATGTTGTGTTTAAATTTATTTATTTTTTAAAAAAAGAAAATTGTGATTTTTATGGTATGAGGCTATGAGCACATGTAATCCAGCTGAGGCTTCTTATTCAAAGTACGATTAGTATGGAAAAACAAAAATACTAGGTAATGTTTGGTTTGAGGAATATAGGGGGAATATAATAGGAATAGGGAATAAATGATTACATTCCCTCATTTGATTGTATTATTAATAGGTGGAATTGAATGGATGATTTCAAACGTGAGAATCAAAATTTTATTTTCATTCTCACTTTTATATTCTCATTCTCATTCTCTTTCTCATTTTCATTCTCTTTCTCATTCTCATTTCCACTCAAATCATTCTTCAAATCAAACGATACCTTAATATTTTTTACTTCGGGGTCGAGGTCGGGGATAAACTGTTGAATAAATTTATGTATAATTTAATTATATCCTTTGTTTGAAAATAATATGATAGTATACTTTTATACTATATTCATTACACAATATTTGGTTTGTTGTTAGAAGTACAAAAAAATGATAGTATAAGATTAGTAATAATATGTCTGAATTATCTCTAGTTAAAATAATAAGTTATTTTTCATTTTAAATTTTTATTCATGTTTCTATAGTAATCTAACAATAAAAAATGAGGGTGAAATTGTTTTTTTTTTATCATTTGACATGTTCTCAGTCTTTTCATCCACTTTTCGGGTAGCATTTGATTTTTGTTTGAAACAAAAATATACACCATTAGATTCGTAAAACCGATCAAACATAAACATAATTTTTTTAAATTTTTTAAAAAATGTCTTGTTTTAGGTGCTTATAAGAGAAATCTCCATTAAGGTTTTATGTCAAAAGATTAGAATATATATATATATATATAGCTTACTCAATGTCGTATGTCTTTCCTAAACTTCCAAATGATAATAGAGATATGACTGCCAGCCTTTTAATGAGTTGTTCCATTTCGATTTCGATTTGAAAAAATATTGTCATTGTGGTTACGCACTGAGTTTTATCCGAATGAGTGCTTTTTTCTTACAATTTGGTATCAAGGTATGTGTGGGATGGGAAAAAGACAGTCAATTTACCATGTAGGACGAGTCCAATGTATCTATGACTCTGTGTTATAAATTCCTCATTACAAAATGAAATAAATTAAATAAATAAATACAGAGTTACTCGACTACACGTTACTACTACTAACTAGATGAGTTAGAATTAGGTTCCATAATATTTATGTGACTCGTGATTTTAATTTGTGAATTTGATCTCGACCCACAAATGAGCGAGAAATTTGTTCAGAAAAAACGTGAACTCTAAAAGGTTCTAGAAGCCATATGATAGGTTGGACATAAAAAAAAATACAGGATCTCATAATAATCAAGTTTGGACAAAAGAGTTTTTACCAACACATAATCTTAATTTAGTATGATATGCATGCTGTTTCACATTTATATGTAAACGGCACGCCTTGTTATAATTATCTGGGCACAGTCAAAAACCTCGTTATAAAGGGCAATTATGATGGTGTAATTTTGAAACACCACTAAATATATATTGAAATACGTGTTTTAGTGATATAGATGAATATGTGATTTTATTTTTTCTAATAAATGTGAGATCAAATATTGATTTTGGAGACATTAGCGATGAGAGTAAAGTTGTTGGCTTGCCTAAAATGGAGGGAGAAAAATGTATATGAATTTGTGTTTTATTGATGTGACTATATTGAGATACGAGTTTTGTTTATGTGAATAAATATGTGGGATGACTCTTTGTATAATAGAGGTGGGACCCAAAAACAAATTTAATAGAAACATTTGCATGTTTCCATTGTGATTGGCATAAATGTGTACCTTGAGCATCATTGCATATGTATTATATTGGGATTAGAAAACGTATAACCGCGTCACCCATTTGACTACTCAATGTCGAAAACTCTAATCATCCACAATAAAAGTCTTATATAATGTCCATAACACGCACATGCATTTGAATTTTAATTTCTAGTCTTATTTTTTCCCCCCAAAACATGTGATTATGACGAGTCAACATGTGATTATGAATATTATGTACTCTAGATATTATGAATGACTAGCATAACCGCTCCCTCAAAGTGGTATGCACATTGTTTATAGTTATATATATATATACACAATCTTCTCTTATGTGGACACAACTTACCTACTTTATTTTCGTGTATTTGATTCCATCTTTTAAAATTAACTCCATAAACACCCTTTTCCTCCTCCATATTCTCTCATTCCATCTCACCTTCTAAGGAATCCTTCTCATTTGTTTCTCTCATCTCACTAGAAGTGACAACGGAATTGGAAGACCCGAATCTTCAATCACACATCATATTTGGTAGTCGGGGGGTTTATGGTGTTAGCACCAGAAACTCAAATCAGGGTTCTTCTCAGTTTGATTCGTCTTTTTGGATGCACGATCGTCGCTGGTTTCTTGATTGCTGGGGTTCGTATCGATGGAAGTGCCAATCGTCACTAGGATTTTCACCTTTGGGCTTCAAAGATTTGGGATATTCGTTTTGGAATTGTTTAATCAAGGAGATTTAGATCTTCACTGTTTTGACGTTCTTCTTTGTAATCGAGAAGTTTTGTTGGGTTTTTTTTATTTGTTTTTTTGAGTTTGACTGTAAATTCTGGGATTTTCTAGATTTTCTGGTTTTTCTAACTATAATTCTGGTTTAACTGAAAATTTTGGTAAATAGATTATATATTGCTGTGTGTCACCATGGTTCACGCATGAATCTGAGATTTCCAGCACTAGCTATTAATTACGAGAGAGAGAGAGAGATCAGGTTACGGCAATAACATGTGATATATATATATAGTACCATCCGACCTTAAAAATTCAGTTTCATCACATGACATTGAATACACATAGAGAAGACAAAACGTGTAACCACAGTTTGCCACTTAATATGCACTACCATGTCCCATGTCATGTGTTTATGCTTCATACTTTGCCTCCTCCCTTTACACACACGTGTTACAATTCATTAGGACGGACACAAGGACATTTGCAATGTCGTTGGATGAAGTGTAGGTGCGGGACCCAAAGTGTGTGTATATATATTCATTTGCAATCCATTTAAGGGATTGTGTATATATATTCATGACACGGATAAATGCGGGATTTCACACGTAAAATCAGATGCAGAATATCGTTATATGTATATATATTTTTGGACATTTATTTCTTATGATCGTATTTTTGATCAACTGCTATTGAATCTAAATTCTTTTTTATTACATTAAGTAATTTTTTTTAAGTCTCACTCTTCATTTCTGACTTTCTTGTGCATAAATTTTCACAAATCTTTTCTTCGTCACACCACTGTCTCTACGTTGTATATACACAACCATCTTCAATTGCGTTTTCACAACTTATCTTCAAATTATACAATTAACTTGCGTTTTCACAACTTATCTTCAAATTATATAATGTACACAAGTAACCAGAGGCGAAACATAGTAGGGGCATGGAGTGCCCATGAATTTTGAAATTTTTTATATATAATACTTAAAATAATAAAATCTAATTAGCATTTATTAGAAGGTGCCACAAAAAAAAACCATAATGTTAGTATTACATGATGATGATTTAAATGACAAAATATTATTCTACTACTATTACATAAATTACACACAGACCAGATCATAGATGATTTTTACTTAATAAAAGATTGTCAAACACAATTTATGAATTCTTTTTTTGCATCAAACATTTATGTTTTAACTTGTGTTGTGTAATTTAATTATTATACATATATTTACTTGTTTTCGATCACTTTTCAATAAATTGTCCTAATTTTTTTGTCCACTTTGGATAAATAACTCTAAAAAAATTCGAGGACAGCGAACCTCTGTTGGCTTTTCGCCCACCTACCATAATTTTCTCATTCCGCTACTGCAAATAACATTAATTTTAGTGGCTCTAAAGAGTCCCAGAGTTATTCCATGTACTTTCATTAGACTACGACCAATGAATTAAAGAACAATTAGTTAAAAAGTGACATGATTAAAGCACCTTTTCTTGTGTTTTTTTCTTCCTCATAACCTAACAAAGGTCGTGGAAATGACTTTGTGAATAGGATTTATTTGAAGTTTTCATGTGGGTATGATATATGAAAAAGTTTGTATATCTTTTTTCTTTTTTGTGTTTGGCCTTGACCATTGAAATTGATCTTTGAAATGTTAGTATACGATATGCTTTTTTTTTATCATGCCAAATTTTACATGGTATCAAAGTCAAATTCGATCATATTTGTCTAATCTATACTCGTTTGTTCACGTGTCGAACCTTTCAAATGTCTTTCTAAATGGACAACCCAACGAAAGGGAATTTCAATCCCGTATAGGTCACTTAATAGGACTTTTATATTCCAGGACAAACATATGGGTTTAGAACACAATACAAATGGGTGTGTGGTCTCAAAATCTTGCATCATATCTTGACCAGCATATATTTGCACTATATACATGCCATGTTCCCAATTGTTCAGCCTAATTTACTGCGATCACACTTTGAAATAGCACTTTATGCCTACTCTATATATTTTTTACAAACTACTCACAGTGTAAGTTGGACCCAAAAGAATGTATTGAGACCAAAGATCCACAAGTGCATGTATATACATATATACCCACCAATTTGTGTCCACTATTAGTGCTTTTTTTGGGTGGTGTGGTCTGTAGTTCCTTGTTATAATGAGAATCTTGAAAAGATTTTATTATTGGTATTTTGTTTTCTTTTTTCACTTGAGTGGGAGATCTAGGCTTCTTCTTCAGCAGTAGTCTTGATTCATGGTTTTAAATGATTTGGAATTTTTTTTTTTGAGAATAAATGATTTGGAATATGGAAAGTACAAATCATCCACTAGCCAATTAAGTGGATTCTTTGTGGCCTGTCCTTCTCACAAAGGTGTTTGTCTTTTTCTGTGTGTATTTGTAGCCGAACAAACAGTCAAGAGGGTTCTGCATAGAGATCCACATATATACGTAATTTTGAGATACTGACCCGACTCGACTCAATTATGAGACCCAACCCGTTGAACAGTTCTAGTAATTTGCTTCCACGAAACAAATGGACCACCCACTTTGACCCTCCCAATATTTGGCCCAGCAGATTTTTAACTTTGGCCTACCAGACTTTCCAATAGTGTCCCTAACTAGACACATTTTTTACCAAAAATCGATCAATAACTAATTAAACAGTTTGACAAAAAAATATATCAAAAATATATCAAAACCGACAGTTGACACCACTATCACCAATTCTCCTATTTCCTCATTTTTATTTTATAAATTGCAATTAGTATTATTGTTGTCCATTCAATTTCCTTAAACTGTCACCATAATGGGCCCAAAAAATGGTTTTGGTATTTACCAAAATGAAGGGAGACCTTAGAAAATTCAACTTTTTCTGGGATTAAGCAAATTCAGACAACGAAAAATCTGATCAGTACAACAATTATGAGGTTCTCAAAGTTGCTGTTCTACATATTCACCTTACAAAAGGTATTAGCAGGTACTCAGCATAGAAGAGCTGGAAAACCAAAAACAATACATCATTAACAGAAAACAACAAACCATAATCAACCATCAAAACGGCATCGGTTAGTTTTAAGAAGCAAAAGCAATTCACAAAATCAAACTTTTCAGCAACTACAAAACCCTAATTGTTGACTAAGCTAAGGAATATCAATGCTTATTTTTTATGCTGAATATGAAAATAAGGCGAAAGCAAGACGGTTACCTTCCAAATAAACATATAGCAGGAGGTTATTGCAGCTTGGCTCTTCAGATCGACCGACTTGGCATGGTTCCATAGTACTAATGCCAAGATAGAGTGACCTAATACCTAAAATGAAATCAAGAAGCGAACAAATAATAACAATTGACTCATTCTTTATACGATTGAACATGAACAATTACAACTTAAAAATAAGTATAGTTTTATATTTTTAGGTACTCTCATAAATATGGGCCCAAAGAACCCAACTAGTAACCAAGCCCAATCGTCACCCACGCTCAGAAATCGGGAGTCGGCTATAACGAACCCCCAAAACTTGGCTACGTGATTAGAAAGGGTTTGCCCTTATTAATGGGTCGGAGGCTCAAAAGTTCCCAATGTGGGACAATGGAGAGTATCCTAACAAGTACCGCTTTCTTTTATGAAAAAAAATTATCAATAAAATTATCGAGATATCGTACTTTTCATAAAAAAAAAGTGTTCTATCTTTGCAAGCACTAAAAAGTTCCTATCTCAAATAATAATAAAAATTATATATGTGAGCTGAGATTTTTGAGAACTTTCTCAATCAAATAAGGTCAATACTGAGCATCTCCAATGGACGCTTGACAATGGATACTTGATAATGTATGAAGATGTATGTTTTTGTTGATGTGACTGTATTGAGATATGTGTTTAAGTGATATGAATGAATATGTTGCTTACTTTTTGTAAAAAAATATGGAACTCAATATTAATTTTGATGTAGTTTTGTTGAAAAATGGATGAAGTACACTTGAGATTTGGAGGTTTTGTTAATGGAGAAAGAGTAAAGTGTGATGTCACTGTATTGAAAAATATGTTTTGGCGATGTAGGTGAGTATATTGCTTGACTTTTTGTGTATTAAATCACTAAAACACATCTCTCACTACAATTTTTTTACTTTTTACTCTCTCTTTCTTTTTACTTTACAAATATTAAGTATACACATCTCTCATTATAATTTTTTTCCACTTTTTCCACTCCAATCCACATATTTCAATACAATTTTTTCATATTTTTTTTCTTATCACTTTTCTACACACTCCAAAATTTTCAGTGTATCGCTATTCTCAAACACCATTGGAGTTTGGTCTCACAACTGCTGATTACAGGGCTACAATAATCTAAATCGGACAAAGTTGTTTCCGGAACAGTTGAAGAGTACACATATCATCAACAATGCCAAGTCAGTAGACTTGAGAACATCGCAAAAACTTAGTTTTACGGCAGTAAGTCTAGGGAGTCTGACTCGAGTGCATCCTCCGGATGCATTCCCTATGGAGGTATGTAGTAGTAGAGTGAAGGAAACTGAAATATTTACCGTGATATATTTACTCCAATTGAACAAGGATGCACCTCCAACTAATATGGCAAAACCATAGGCAATTTCAAGTAGCAAAATACAGATCCAGAATACCTGTGGAAGGTTATGAAGCACAACAACTAGAGCATGTTACAAAATCCGAAGGCTAGCACTAGATTTACGAGGGAAGGATACAAAAAATGTAAACCTTACCCGCTTCTGACCCAAGCGTACTGTAAATGATTGAATGCCAAACATCTCATCTCCATCAATATCAGGAATATCCTGTTAAATTTTCAGGTTGAATGTAAAGACAGAACATGCTTTACTTATTATCGTGCAAAAACCAATGACAGAATATGTGCATAATTAACATAAGTTCAACAATACCACTTCCTTAAACCGCCGCCGAGAAAAACGATGAAGATTTACCTTGAATAGAGCTATGACGACGGAAAAGAAGCTCATGAAGGCGGTTGCGAAGATGAGAGCCCTTGAAAAGAGAGGCGGTCTTCTAAAGACGTGTATCTGAAATTTTTGACACATATATAATTACTGAAAGATTTCGAATATCTACCCAAAAAAAGAGCTTCAAGCCGAGTCTTGAGCTGATTTTGATAGAAGCATGGCAGACATTGTTGAGCCCTGACTCGATGAATTGAGTTACGAGGTCTCGATTGAACGAGGCAAGTTATTGAGGTTACAAAATTGACGGTTACATGCCACAAACTGTTGCAGGAACTGATATGCTAACATCATGACAGCCAACACCAGACAGTATGTTTTTGAGGCTGCTGTGTCATATTTCAACATCCTTATCAGTTATCAATGTGGAAACAGAGGCAACCTAATCTTTATGAAGAATAGTAATCGTGCGCTGTGAATCTCATTGACGAAGAATAAGAAAATGAAAAGGACGAGAAAAAAAAATGAACACAAGAAGAATTTACAGTATCATATGAAGGGCAAAAGGAAACCTGTATGTGCAGATAAAATGCAAGCTGAACAATCACTGCCCGCACGGATATTATACACGTTGCTGCAATTATTGCAAATCTTTTCCATCTCAATAATGGCAACTGAAATAACATAAAATTTTCATAAATAAGTCACAAAAGAATGATTGAATATCCTATTCTAAAAAAATTGTTAGAACCAACTCACATTGATTGAATATGCAGTTCCAAGAAAAAAACTTATGGAAAGGGCCAAGATTAATGGCCATGATCCAACAAACCACCCGAGCCAAAAGCTCTGTCAAGAAAGAAAGTAAGAATGTGGTATATGTATATACATTATTTCAAAACACACAGGAAAGCCATATGAGTCACTTTCTCTCAACTTCAGAGTAGAAATTGCTACTTTGAAGTTTCTTCTGCTCTTTGATCATAATCACATAAGTAAGTATAATCACATAAATTCTAACCCATAATATATTTTTCTTCTTATTCATGTTCCAGTGCAGAATACCTTGAATCAAAACTTGAATTCAAGTGCATACTTTGATCTCAAGCTTGTAGAAAGAATTGTTCTCGATATAATTACCATAATGGAAAAAGATATAACAAGCATGGCACCAGTCGCGATAGAAAATTCTCCGGATGCAACTGGAAGATAAGGCTTGTTAACCTGTAGGAAAACAACAATAGTACTTTTGAAATTAGAAAGCCACACACACACACACACACACACACATATATATATATTCATTTCTTTCGAATAATAATGATCCAGAATGTAATGTATAATAACGTGAGATGTTCCCTTTAATCCCATACAAACAGATGAGAGAGCACAAAGAACAGCAAAGTGGTGAAGGAGCTAGAAAGATTAGTTATTTGTGGCGTGGTTGCATTTAGTATGTTCTCTGCTGTCTTCAGAAGACAGTTCGGTTTCGATTCTGCATTGTTTTTCCAACTTATTTCAATGCCTCCATAAGATTCATGCATAGACATACCTTGTCTATTTCAATGTCATACAACTGATTTAGACCAACAACATAAATATTCATCATGAGGGCGGCAACCATGGCCTGAAACAAAAAAAATGGTAAATTTGTAAGAGTTAACAGAGGTAGCAATGGTGCTTTTAAATTGACTACGATAACTCGAGCATTACCTTCAATACCCCTGTGAAAAACAATGGAGAAAGATCCGATATCTTTTCAACCGCGAGAAGGGAAACTGATGTGATACTCAATGCCTGCCATGGAACAATAAAAATATGAACTTCTTTTCCATGAGAGGAGAAAAAACAGAAATGAAAAGGCATACTAATCCAATTTGAAATTAAATTT
This sequence comes from Euonymus europaeus, assembly GCA_963580455.1. Classification (NCBI taxonomy): domain Eukaryota; kingdom Viridiplantae; phylum Streptophyta; class Magnoliopsida; order Celastrales; family Celastraceae; genus Euonymus; species Euonymus europaeus. The sequence continues at coordinate 4,138,925 of OY756957.1, read as the reverse complement.
CACTAGGAAGCTGGTAGTCAGCCATTCGAGTTAATCTCGGCAGAATCTGCAACATTAAACTTGCTCTTTTTTTTTTTTTTTTGTTGATAAAAGAGGGCGGTACCTCTGAAATTTTAAACTTGTACTTAACTGTGCCTATAATGGTGTGAGGCCGTGAAAACCGGTAAAAGGCGTCTAATGCATTTTTAACAGACTTCCAAGTACTATTGGGATCAAAAGCTCCTGGTTCTGCCTTAAGAGGGCACCCAGAGGAGGCGTTCACTGAAAATTTTGTCCTTTTTCTCTGAAAACCTTTCTCAGAACTTCTGAAATGATGCTTCACATGATGGCACTGAAACCTCACACTGTGGCATCTTTCTAGGATGTCCAAAGAGCTGCAACCTGACATATCAACTTTAAAATAATAGAAAAACATTCCCATCCCACGGATAGGAAGAACAACATGCATGTACCAGCCAAAAAAAAGCTATTAAATTAATCCTCCTGAAGCATCAAACTAGAATGAACCAGAACCGAAAAAGACGATTTATAAGAAAAAAGATATAATATGATCACATGAAGATCCGTACTTTGAATGAGCTCATAAAACTATCATCAGAAACTATCTTCACAGACCAAAAAGCTAAGTAATCCAATTCAATAGCTGAAAATTCATGAGTAATCCCACATCCTGAATAATTTATCCAAATATTACACAGAAATGGCAAGACTACTGGATAATTATCACTCAAGTTTGATGCAGAACCAAACTAATGCAAAGAGGCAAAGATATTTGACCCCCCAAGAGCAGCAAATAATCTGGGCTGAGTTGAAGACACCCCAACAACACAGGAAAGCACTACGTCTTCATGAGTTTTTCAGAGCCTAAGTCAAGAAAATCTAAATTTCAAAATTTTCCCTAATTGGTTGAGAGTTCTATTTCATGCGTGATAGACAAGCAATTGCATGCCACTAATATCTCTCTTACAGCCACTTATATTACATCCGTTGCGTTATGCTCTGTGTGTGATTAAGAAAAGTGAGTAAAAGAAAATGTGATTCACATACTTGGAAAAGGACCTGACTTGACAGTCTTGCGCCTCCCATAATTCCCACCTACAGCATCTCCAATAGTCAGAAACTCTCTACATATATTTACATATATATATATATATATGTATGTATTTGTGTGTGTGTGTGTGCATATATAGGTATCTAGAGCGAGTGGGACGATCCAAGTATATGAGTTTACATGACCAAAGACCCATGTTCGTCGTCATAAAAAAAAAGTAGAACGAAAAGGCTCTCCTGATATATACACATTACACCAAGAAATTAAACTGATAATAGAAAACAATGAATCCCAGTTCTCATTCATACCTGTAAGGATTAAAGAGGGATTGCGAAAAGACCCAAAAACCAGAGATTCCATTGCAACCGCTGGATAAAGCAAATGCAAAGTTGAGGAAGCCTTCAGTTCGTAAGGTTCTCACTGAATCAGAATGGGCAAAACATGAAGAAGAAGAAGAAGCCAGAGAAACTAAAACCGTTTTCGTCGTTTTTCAGAAGCACTGTCATTGTGATTCGGGACTCTAATTGATTCAATTCTCATTTTTCATGTTTTTATCGAACACTAGTTTACAGCGCGAGCCGTGAAGGACTTATTATTGTTCTCTGGCTTTAATCAGGTGCGTTTACGGTTGCAGACAAACATAACTCATGTACTACAATATCCGTCCGATTTCCACACGTGTGGAAAAGGCTTGGATTTTATCGCAACCTAGTATTTAACGAAAAACTCGAAAACGTTTGTTCTGTTTAATCAATATTATTTAGGGTGCTTGGTTAGTTGTTTTTACTTTATAGGGAGTGTGAGGTCTTGCATTCAAATATTATATTCTATCAATTTAAATGAGATTTATTATCATTATGATGAAAATAATAAAATGGAGAAACCTATCTCCTTTTAAGTAATCTACCGACCCATTAAGCATGGTCCGTGGGATATGAATATTGACTCCTTTTAAGTAATCTACCGACCCATTAAGCATGGTCCGTGGGATATGAGTATTGACTTTTTGTGGGGACTTAACTATAAAAGAAAGAAATATATTTTAACAGCCATATCAGTTATTAAAATCTATAAATAATAGCAAAGGAACAAAATAGTTGATACTTGTTAATATTCAAATAATATGACATCATAATAAAAATAACTAAATATTATAAGTTCATTAATACGAGTATGATCAACTATGAGTGCCTAATTGAAAAAAAAATGCAAAACTGCAAATAATATGACAATATTATCATTATTTAGATATTTTAAAAATGTGTGATTTAATCCTCGACTCTTCAGACCAACCGACTGAATTTTCAAAAATTATCATCGTGAGTCGCTGCATGCCAGGTTTAATAACACTGTATTCTCAATTCTCAATAGGTGTTTTGGGCCAAATGGAAACTCCAAAGCCCACTTATAGAGTGATGGTCCAACTGCACCCTGGCCTTGTATTTCATGGCCCGAACGAGGGGCCCAAATACTAGTTTGGGAAACAACTCAAACAACCCATTTTGCTATATTATTTTTAACTGGACATCATGTATTTTCAGGTAATCTTCAAAAGCACCCCATTTTTAGTTTTGCAATTTCCAGAGACACCCTTGGTTATAATAAAAAAAAAATATAAGAACGACTTTTACTCCACAAAACCCACATCTAAGAGTCATTTTTTTTAATCGAGAATAATACCATATAAATCTATCCTCGGACATCAGATATGATATTGGGCTAAACTGTGTTTTTAAGCTCTCACGCACGGAGTTTTCCACCTGACGTTATACACCATACGATTTCGACCCAAAAAGATTCATCAACCAAGTGGCAAGGCAGTCGCAACTGTAAAATTTGAAAAGTTCAATAAGCAATTGAAAATTACAAATTAAAAGGGGTTTTGAAAAGTAATTTGTAATGAGATTACACCACTCGGCCTTTCTGAAAACGATACTCTGACAGCGGCCATTGAGGCTAGAGAATTGCATGCAACCAGATCCCTTCATAAACATCAGGGTAACCATTGCTCTTACATATTGTTATATAGATATACTAGGATAAAACAAACTCTCAACAGCCAATCTCACTTGGATCAACAATTGGGATATCACACAGACATCTAGAAATCACATGAAAGATCAAGTTACCAACCTAACAACAATGCTACACACTCTGTACTTTGCTCGATACCTCTTTGGTCTTTCCATCTTCCTTTCCCTGCAATCAGCAGATTAACAACGTTTAAACTGAGTAAAACCAATAAAATGAAAAATGTGAAGAAGTCGTCAGCAGAAATTATTTAAGCAGAGGCTTGCAATAGTGATTATCTAAGTTTCATTAGCTTAAGCATGCAATTTTCACAGTGGGTTATGAAACTCATCACGACCTTGGCAGTACTTGATAAACATAACAGCCTTACAGGTTCTGTAAATCAGATTCGTGTTCCGTGATGCTTGGTCCAACAAAAATGATGTTTACAATTATTATTTCAAAACTTAGAATCTTAATAAGGAGTAATGTCGTAATTTTCAGACGTGAGATTCCTTAAACTATATGAATTGTTCTAGGAATAACTTATAAAAGGAGAACTGGCTAATGAAGCCTAGTTCACACAGGTCCTTCACTCCAACATATGCATCTCATAAGTCAACCCTGAAATCATTATAATGTAATCCAGAGCAAGCCTTCACTCCAACATATACATCTCATAAGTCAACCTGGAAATCATTATAATGTAATCCAGAGCAAGGAGGCCTGAGACGTATTAGGAATAGCTTATAAAAAGAGAACAGGCTACTGAAGCCTAGGGCCCCTAGCTCTCATAAGTCCTTCACTCCAACACATCTATCATTTGTCAACCCGGGAGTCAGCTAGACTCGCCACTTCGACTAAAATAAACAGTGACCATAACCCATGCTAAAACTATCATAACATTTAAATGTGATCCAGCACATGAAAGTCCTACCAGTCGGATTTCTTGCCCTGCATAGATACATGTCAAACACTACTACCAATTTTAACATTCTCACTCCAAAGAGAATACGATTTTCACCCTGCCCCGTATATTTACCTTGCCATCCTCTCCAATTTTGTGGAACCAAATGCCTTCTCAAATAAAGAAAAACACACCATAAGTGAGTGCTTGATGAAAGTCCAGTTAGATCCTTTTCAATGACAGTCATCATTTTCCAGGAAAAATGGGCAGCAGGCAATGGCCTTCCGTAAGTGTCAACTACATGCCCGGAATAAAAGCCAAGGCAGAAACCAAAGTATTATACACCAATGCATAGAGAACTATTAGGAAAGCTGCAACAATGGTTTTGATATCGTCAGGCCAAAGAGCACATGACTTAAACCCAATTCAAGCTAGAGATTTCTTTTTTCTTTTTTTTGCTCTTAATATGCTAGAAATGCATTTTAAAGCACGAATAAGATTACATAGTAAAAGGGAAAAAATGAGACTCTGCCACAAGGCGAAAGAGACATATCCTCTTAAGAAAAAAGACCAAAAACCCAATCATCCCATTCACCTGTCACGAACCTTCCTAATTACACAAGTACGACACTCATCTCCTTATCATGTCCATTAAATCCTGCATTTAGTAATTTAAGCAAAATCAGATAGCAGATCTGTGATCATATTCTTTTAGTTGCTTTAAATAATGACATGACTGCTTTCAACATAAATGAAATTTATACTTCATCTAGCCAGACACCTTCAACTGAGAAGAAAATGCTTAGAAGTTACTTCACACGAAACCTCTACGTTAATTCATCCCACCTTAATTTCAAATTAAGTAGTAAAGAATGCCCTAAAAGAACCCTTCACCTCCCACCTAATAAAGAAAAATAATAATAATTAATGCATTAAGAAAATCAGACACAAGCAGCATAAAATGAACAAATAGAAAAACAAGAAATTAAGATAAAATGGAAGGAATCAAGCTTACCAATCCTTTGCTCTCGTAATAATCATCCAATGCCCACTGATATTTGGACTGATCTAATCCAAACCACCGCGCCAAACGATCATCCAAGCTTGAATGAGCTGCAAAATGGTCCAAGATAAATAAACTCTAAACTACCATCAAAGATTTGAACTAAGAAATAACTTCACAAAACAATGAAACCCATAATTTCAAAATCCACACAATTGAGTAAATCTGGCAAACAAAAGAACCTAAGCCACACTTAACGTAGCTAATGCCAGAGATGAATCAACAAACGCAAGCTCAATCGACACCATTTCACATACCATTTTGAACTCTGGTGACAGCATTTTTGAAGAAACCCGACGCAGCAGAGCCATTGTGTAGGGATTGGGCAGATACTGATTTATCGAACTGCTGCGGAGGAGGCTGAACCATAGGCGGCGGCGCAACCTTCTTGGGAGACTCGAATACAGGTTCAGCTGGTTTTGGGGTAGGAGGTGGGGTCACGAAGACAGTGTACGGCCCAATTTTGCCTATCGTAGGCGGCGGAGTGGAGGGATCTTTGGTGACAGGCATTTTGACGGAAAATTGAGAGAGAATGAGGGAAAGTGAAGGGAAAGTAATAGACTTGGAGAGTGAGAGTCGTAGTGAGTGTGAGTGTGAGATTTGGGGTTTGTGACAAAGCCAAGTGAACAGACCAAGTGGGTTACAACTTACAACGACTGTCAAGTTACGACTAGTTAAGATAGATCATTAATCTTTGTCTTTCCTTTTTTTTTTCTTCTAATTTTTGTATTTTATTTTTAGATTCAATATTATGAATATTAAACTAAAAAGTTGATGTATTATGATAAGAACATTATATAGCTTTGTCTTTTCTTTTGCTTTTTAAATAATTTACTCTCTTTTTTTCCTACCTTTTGGAGGTCCCTTCTCAGTTCTTACTTGGATTTCTCTAAAAATAGGTGGCCATTTTAAGTTATTATTTTCAAGTTCAGAAATTAAATTAATAAAAAAATATATTTGAGAATTAAAAGCAGTGTGTGCCACGACGCAACTTACAAATAAAAATTAAAAAAATTGAGATAAAGACTCCGATGATGATTAACGACAAAAAATAATAATAACATTAGTATGATTCCTATTATACACTAACGATAATTAAATTACCCATTGCCTTTGGCCTCTGATTATTCAGAAGCAACTTCCTTAATAAAACCTCTTGAATGAAACTGCAATCTTACATTTGTATGATGAAGAAGAATCGAATCAAATAATTCATGCCATCAAGCTATGCATCCAAAAAGGTAGACAATTCAAGCACTACATTACTTTACTCTTTATAAACATACACCATTTTTTTCTTCAATTACAGAGCCCAAATTAAAAGGCATTGTATAGTATGGGCACAACAAGAGCTGGATCTACAAAGTACCTTCCACCTTCTATCAAATGCTACCAACCTATTTGAACAACAATTATCAGGTGCCCGTAGCGAAGGGCAGAATCTAATGCAAACCTTGCAAGAAAACATATAGTTTCAGGTCACTAGTTTGTTATTTCATTCCGAACCAGAAAAAACTCGTCAGTTGCATCGAGGGAGAACCACCTTTAACAGCAGTTCACTAGAAAACAATTGTCAAAAGTTATTAGTGACCGAAACAACATTCTCGACCATCTGATTTCCAGTTATGATCGCATCAATCAAGTTGAATGTTCATATTAATTCCCTTGCCGTCCCTTTCCTCGTCCATATTCTCACTGGATCATCAGTTGGTGGAACTGGCAAGTGATAGCTCATGGAGCTCACTTAGCATCCACTCCTCTCCCGTTTGACCACCAAGGACTAGAGCCCTTGTCCCTCCAACAACACAGGTGCTATGGCCCCAAGCAAATCTTGGAGGAAACCCAGGTACATTTAGTATTCTCCAAGTAGGCTTCTCATCTGTTGGGTCCAGGATATAAAGTTGCGAGGCAGAGTGAAGACCAGCCACTGAACCACCAAAGATCAGGATTCTACCCCCTGGAAGGCTGACGGCCACATGATCAAGTCTAGGTGGTGGAGCTACACCTCCGGGATTTCCAGCACCAGGCATTCCACTCCCAGTCACACATCTCCAACAAGGTTCGTCCTCACTAAGATCCATCGTGAACACATCACTAGAACGGAACCGAAGGGCACCACTCTTAGCCAGACCCCCAAACATCAATATTTTTCGACCACCATAAACTGATAGTGTGTGACCCAACCGAGAAGGTGGGGTCCAGGCTACTGGGATCTCTCTCCAGACAGGCTTCTCCATTGAGAGGTCAAGCAGAAAAGTATCACTAAGAAGTACTCCTGAATCTGCACAACCACCAGAAACAATCAACTTGGTACCATCAAGCGTGCATGAGCTATGCCATGATCTAGGAAGCGGAGGGGCCAAACCAGAAATTTCACGCCAAATTGGAGGCTTCGCATCCAACTCCAATACAAAAACATCATTGAGCAAACCTTGCCTTCCACAACCTCCAAATACCACTAAATTCGAACCATTTACACAAGAAAGTGTGTGACCCCACCTGCCAGGAGGCGGGGAGCTCACTTGGACATGTTGCCACTCTGGATTACTAGAATTCAAATCCAGAACGAAGGTATCATTCATTGGCTGCATGTTAACCCCTTCACCACCAAACAGGACGACCCTATTTCCGACTGCACAAGCACTGAAGTTGCACCGTGAGGGTTCAACAGCTCCTCCAACAGTTAGCTTCCTCCATGCTGCTGCCTCAAGAGTTGTCAATTGACGTGCCAAATGACCCCACCCTAGCCTCTTGGCACCCGGCACAGCTTCTAAAACACGGGTCGTTTCACTGCCCCATGCATTTTGGCATACCATTCGCCAAAGATCCTCATTCTTTGTGACAACATAAAGTCGCCTACAAACAGATCCAACTGACGCAATATCTCTTGGTGTCAAAAGTGAAAGTATCTTGAGAGACAGTACCTCATCACTCAACTGCAATATCCCACAAACTCCACGACAGACATTCCGGTCCCCAACTGGTACAGGACAAAAAACAGAAATCCCTGAATGAAAAATATCAGAACATTTTGCAGACTCTTTAAGTACAGATCCGGACACTGGTCCAAGATCAATCTTTGCTTCCGTAAAGAACTGGATACCAATTACATGAGTGATTGTTTCATCATCTCCAAAAATAGGGGTCATGCGCAATCTATTCATCAGTGGAGAGCCATCTTTCCTAAAGTTCAACACATCGCCATGGAATTCGATACCCTTCTCAAGACACCTCCTCATTTCTGAAACAACAGTCGAGTCCACCAATGGATGCCTTCTTTTAGCAAATGGTCCTCTATATTGCAAGAAACGGCTACAAAAAATAATCCCAAGACGTCAGAAGAAAGAAATGACTCTGTTGTAGCAGTTTAATTTCCAATAGAGAGAGAGAGAGAGATAGAGAGGAGGGAGGGGGAGAAATTCTATAAACTGAACTTCCAGCAACAACCTACAACAAACCCAAAACCAGGTAAGAGAGAGTCAGATCTCAACCTATTTTCTAAAGAAATAAATGATAAAAGCTAGTAAAGCATTTTATAAACCCCAATGATTACAATCGAGTAACAGGCAATTGGCATATAAACCCCAATGATTACGTTCGTCTTAGGAGGAAAAAGATCATAAAATGATAAAACAAAAATGGCTGATAAAATCCAACAAAATATATATTTGTATTAATCTTGCTAGTTTTTACACTTCACCACCCTCACAAAACAAATAAACGTGAATTACCAAGATACAAACAACTTTTCAGTATCAACCTCTATTGACATCATCATCATCATCATCATCAAAGCCTTCCCAAACAATGTTGGGGTTGGCTACATGAATCCATACAAGAAATAGTGAGAATTCAATATGTAAACAAGAAATTTTTTTAAGTAAATCAAACAATTTATTTGCAGCCAAGTCATTTTGCCAGACCCACAAAATTACACCTATCACATGCAAAAAGACAAAACAAAAGGAAACGGATCCCTAATGAAATTTACCACACAAATTTTCACTCTGATAGTCTGATGACATCCAGAAACTGAAATCTGCAAACCAGTCATGATGCGTTGTTGCATGCATATAATTGATTTCAGAGACATGATTAGATCAAATTATATTTGATAAGCACTATGGAATAACATATCCAGAAACAAATAAATCGCATATTAACATAACAACATCCAAGACATCAAGACATAATTAGGAGTTGCAATCATCTTTCGCAACTATTTCATAGGCAGATGCAAGGCATAGGTGAAATTTTGAAGTCATTCCAGCGTTAATTTCATGAAGTGAACACACATAGTTTTCATCTCTTGGCATGTTTCTCTTGCACCCTCACACCCCCTGTACCCATATCTCCTCGCCATGCATGTGTCCACTGCTTTACTTGTTTGCATCTCTAATTTCTCTTATGGATTCATGTAGCCACCCCAACACTGCTCAGGATGAAGGCTTTGGTGATGACAAATGATGGCCATAATATTGCATGGAACATTAAATAACTGATTAAGTGGTCAATTCAGACTCATTCCCTGCTGAAGTTCCTTAAATGCTACCAAATGTGCACCAAGCATGCATAAAGAAAATACATGAATACCTATGATTAATATTGAACATGTCAAGCAAACAATTGGATGAAAGACCATCCTCCATGACATGAGGAACTAAAAGCAGTCTATAATCAATGAGCAAGATTTGTATGCATTGGAATGTTCTATTGGTCAAAGTAATCTTATGGAAGTAGCTAAAAAGGCACAATTAAAGAAATTTGGCTCCTCTGATAAATTTGTGGCAGTAAAGGCTATGGGGAGGGCCTCTGAAGGGTTAAGACTCGTAGTACCTTTTAATAGAAGAAAGAGAAGTAACCTTACTTGCTAGAGCTTCTAGGAATCTCACCAAGAAGTCATATCCAGACCAAAAATAACTACACAAATATCAAAAAGAAAATTGTATTCAAATTTCTCTTTATTAAGAATTGCTTATAGAATTCCTCTAATCCATAACAACAAGATCAGGGACTTTTACATGGATTTGTTTCATGAGAAAACGGTAGGCCTGGGCATGAGTCGGGTCGGTTGATTATCGGCCGATAATCTAACCGACCCAACAACCGATTGTGAGAAATGTTGACAACCACTATCGGCCCGACTATATCGGGTCAGATGTCGGTTGTCAACTGACCCGGGTTGGGCCGATAATGGTTGATGACTGATAATATCGGTCGGAAAAAAAAATCATATTTAAATATTTAATAATTTATATTTATTCAATTTTAGGATTAAATACTACCGTTATACTGTATACTGAAATATAAGTTCACCACAAATGCTAAAAAATAGTAAAACATTACAGCATGGGGAGTAAGCGAGTAGCAGCTGTTGTTTGAATTGTTTTTGTTCATGAGGTATTGAGATCATGAGTCATCTGTATTCAACAAGACAACAACTATAATTCATCAATTCGACAATTCTGGTAAAAAACTAGTTGTTTTCTCATAATGCCAAAACAAAGCTAAAATCCAGATCTCCATTGCGTTTGTTAAGTGTTAATTTTTAAAATTTTGGATGTAAATAGCCGGTATCGGCCAACCGACATTTGAGTAAATATAAAACCATCAACCGACCCGCATGTACATGGGTCTGTTGGCATTATCAGCCCAACAAGTCGGGTCGGTTGTCGGGCCGGGCCGATAATCAAAGGCCAATAATGGGTTGAAAACCGATAATACAGACCCATGCCCAGCCTTAGAAAGTGGGATGAAAGCATAACATTGACGTGCCCCTATCTACTATTGATCTTGAAGATACCACTTGGGTAGAGACTTTTCAGCAAAGAGGATATCAAGAATGCCTAAGATAATGCGATGGTGACAAAGCTCCTGCTTTAGATGGATTTAATTAGAGGTGTGCACCAGGCCTTCTGGGCTATCGGTGGAATTGGACCCGACCCATTTTTTAAGGCCATGACAGGCCCAACCAATAATCGGGTTTCGGGAGACTGAGTTACCACTTACCAGGTCCCAGGTTACCCAGAACAGTTCCAGCAGAGTGTTAACCAGTTCTCAGCAACTCAAAAACAAGGGAAGAAGAACAAAAGATCACCAAACGAATCACTAAAACAAAACTTGTAATGACTTCGTACAATGAATTTCATAACCTAAGCCAAAAATTCTGTTGAAATAACAAGTGGACTTCGAATAAAAAAAAGGAACAAAAAGAAGCGAAGTCCTTGAAAACAAAGCAAGTTTTCCACTCTTTTTGGTCGCCGTCAAAGAGTTTCCATTTCGCATCAACAGAGAAAAACAAGACAATCGTACAAGGCTCTCTATAATCAGTGGTGGATTACAGCAAAGAATAGTGAAAGTGGGGGTGAAAACAAAAGAAAAAACAAAAACTGGTAATGAAAACAAAAATATGATAATATGCAATGGCGGTGTGAAATCCTCAGTCAGAATATTTAAATCATATGATTAAATCAGGCTCTGTTGATTACTAAAAAGTCATCATCGGAGAAACAACACCGCCGAACTCGGATTTTAATTGAACACAGAAACTGAACAATTACGAGTAAGAAGAGGAGAAGATTCAGGGCAGTTTCTTGAATTGCATGAGAGAGAGAAAAGGTACCACTCACAAAATCGGACAAATCTAGGGCATGGTGGAATTAAAATCTCGCAGATTTCGCTCACAAGAACCCATTGGAATCGCCCCAAAATTGAACAAAAGGAAAGGCAAAATTGATGAAGAATAGAAGATGTTAAAAGTTAAAACACCTTTTCATTGATCTGTTCAATGAAAGATTTGCAGAGAAAAAAAGGAGGAAATCGCTTTGGGAAGTTGGGAAGAGGAGTGCACAGAACAAGCAGCAGTCAGAAGATACTAGAATTCACCCGACCAAACCATGTTTTGCAGAAGTGAACTTTTTATATTTTAAATTTTTTGTTAGCATTCATAAACCCGAAGCCCGGTCCGACACGTTGGACCGGGTTGGGCAAGCCCGATAATGACCGAGTTGGGCAATATTGCAACTCGGTGTACACCCCTAGATTTAATGTGAACTTCTTCAAGAGATTCTGGAACATAATAAGTGATATTACTGGGCGCTTTCAAGAGTTTCATTTGAAAGCAATCCTCATATAGTCCCTGAATTTAGCACACTGATAAGAAAGTAAAACGGAGATTCAGATATCAACATTTATAGACATATAAGCCATATTAGTAGTCTTTATAAATGGATTTCCAAAAACTTTAGCCATCAAAAAGTTCCATCTTGTTCAGTTGAATACTTGAATATCATAAAGCTGCCAAAAGAAATGAGAGGTCAGGCAACAACCTCCCTCAAAGGCTTTTATAATAGGGATATCCAAGTCCTACAAAAATAAGGATCAACTATGGAAGAGACTCATTACATTTGGTCCAAATGACAGGAGGCCATCAATTATCAGAGGAAAGGAACTCATGGCACCAGTCTTTGGAAATACATACGGAAAGGATGGAAGGAATGTAACAAATTCATTGACTAAGAGATAGGAAGGGGTAACACTATCATCTTTTGGAATGATGTTTGGACTTTGGATAGAAGCCTAGAATCCACCCTCATAAATACCCAGTTCCCTATCCTTCTCAACTACTCACAAACATACTTCAATAAGGGATTGCTACATCCTACAGCCCTCATGGATGATGGATCTAATACTTCTGATAACGGTGCCACCGGAAGTGCTCAGAACTGAAAACCGAATCAGTTCACATTTGGCAACTAATCTATGAACAATCCGTTGCTGGTCATGAACCAAAAATAACATTCTCACAGTCCAATCCTATTACAAGGAAGTGAGGAACTGAGGAAGACTAGTCCTCATATGGACAGATTTAATTCCCCTTGGCTGAGGATTTGCAAAGCTTCCTTCATGGCATGGGATGGGAAACAGATTCTCAGATTCTCCCAATGAACAACATACAGAATTGATTACCAACGAACTCTACGGGTTTTTTTTAGTGGAACGCATAAGTCTAAGAACAATTAAATTACATCTCATATCTTAAGTTCCCTTTTGTTTCAATCTTCATAATCATACCTAAGGGACTAATGATATCATGAAGTTCATTTCAACTTCACATCGTTCCAGAGACTTCAAGGCATGATAAGTAACAGTCGAAAACTCAAAATGATAAATATCCCAGCAAAGTTGACATGAGAAATCTACCAATCCAGTGCAATTAACTTCTGTCAATCTTTACACAGTGTACACCACAAATATATGCATTCCACCATAGGAATTGTCTTTCTATGACATCTGTCCCAGTTAGCAACTTTAATCATCTCAAACACATAATGCAAAAAAGCATATCCTTAGGAAAAAGAAGGTATTACAAATTTATGCCCAAGAATTCAAGTATGGAAGCTACCGACACCTAGTAGCACACCCATACCCGTCTTCTTGAGAAGCTCGTCATACAGAACATCTATAGAAGACATTTTAAAACACTGGGCTGAAAAATACTTGACAATCAGCATGTGCTAAGACAAGTTTATAGAATAAAATTGAAACAAATATAGGATAAACTTGAGCTTCCTCAATAACTTCATACCCAAACACAACTCGAGCTTCTTTATGAACTAATCAAGGAAATTAGCAACAGAAATAGGTATCGCAAAAGAACATTCCATGGACCATATAATAAAGCATCGAAACATGACCGTTAAACCCCTCAACCCTACCAAATTTCACTCTATCAAATCGACAAACGTTGATACAGTAAGAAAGAAAACTAACCAGTTGCGGCCAAGAACCTCCTCAGCACGGTAGCCGGTGACCATCTCGAAGACAGCGTTGACATATATGATGGGATGATCAGGCTCGAGAGCGTCCGTTACTGTGAACCCACAAGGCGCGGTCTGTAGCAAGTTCTCCATGGGAAAGGGCAGCAGGGGCTCACCTCCCACCGCATAGTTGGGCGTGAACCCCTCTTCCTCCTCATCCCCGCTTAGATCCGAATTACTATCCCACTCCATTTCCTCGAGAAAAATCAAGAAGACCTCCCGTTCAACCCATTCGGCACCACAAAAGCAATCGAACAAACAAACGTAAACGAATTTCGTCTCTCGAGATCAAAACCAAGGTTCAGAGCTCGAGCTGTGAAGATGGAGATGGCGACGCAAGTGAGAACGAGTGGCGAGCAATGTTTGGGAAAAACTTCAGAGTTTTTCTTAAAAAAAATTGGATCTTTTTATCGTTGGAAGGCGTATTTTAGCATCGGGAGTCACCGCCTTTGTTTACGAAAAAATCTGGACCTAACCGTCCACCCATAATAATTATATTATTTTTTTGTAAAACAAAATACCCAAACAGAAAATATCATACATACCACTCTTATCTGAATTCAGAGGGGTTTTCTCCGACGTCTCCCTCCGCCTCGGTCTGGTGTTCAAAAAAATTCATTGTCTTAAAAGCTCTTCCTTTGTAATGAACCTGCCACCCCTTGCCAACCAAAGCCCAACCGACACCCTTGCGGGCCGGCTGTAACCAAGGCCCATGGGATGAAACCCCATGAAAACCTTGGCTGATAGGTAGGGACAGAGTCCGCACTCTTAAGCAAGGGCTTCTTCCCCTAATCTACCGATGTGGGATTATGACATCCTTTCTCTCCCTCTCCTCTAAGAAATGGAGGGTGCCATATGCCCAAATAGGCCTGTTTATCCTATCCCCACAAATAGACCACCACAACCAGCGCCAACAATGAAATTCAGCACTGTTAAACTGCCACTTCCTCCGCAATCACCGTCTTCTTCCTCATTTGACTCCCTCCTGCAGCATCTTCTTCACCTGTCTTCATCCACCAATAACACTACTGCCCATAAACCCAAAACCATAAACCAATCTCACCAAACCATCTCCCAATTCCCTTCTCTTAAAGTTTCGGTTGACCCTAGCTTGAAGCATCAGCAAGAAGTCCATCTCCGAATGCCTACTTCAGTTGTTGTAACTCCAGAGTTTGATGCTGACAAAGAAGAGGGCAAACCTTGTAATGGGTCTTTTGGATTTTTGTCAATGAAGGGTAAGTTTCTTCTCAATTCAATTCTTGGACAGCCTTTGCATAGCTTGAGTAGTTTCTTTGATTCTGCCAAGTTTTGAGTTGCTTGACGCGGATATGACTAGTCTTTTGAAGGCATTAGACCTATCAGGCAATTGGGATAGAGCACTTTTGTTGTTTGAATGGGCAGTACCGAATTCGAGCTCCCAAAATGTGAAGTTAGATAAAGATTTAATTGAATCGATTGTTAGGATTCTTGGTAGAGAGTCGCAGCATTCTATTGCATCAAAGCTATTTGATGTAATTCCCCTTGAGGAATACACACTTGATATTAGAGCTTACACAACTATTCTTCATGCATATTCTCGCACTGGTAGGTATGAGCGAGCCATTGCCATATTTCACAGAATGAAAGAAATAGGCCTGAGCCCAACTTTGGTCACTTATAATGTAATGCTTGATGTTTATGGAAAAATGGGTTGCTCTTGGAATAAAATCATAGGCCTTCTGGATGAGATGCAGAGCAGAGGACTTGAATTTGATGAGTTTACTTGCAGTATTGTGATATCAGCTTGTGGAAGAGAGGGTTTGCTTAAAGAAGCAAAAGACTTCTTTACTGACTTGAAATCCCGTGGTTATAAACCAGGAACTGTTGCTTATAATGCTTTGCTTCAAGTTTTTGGGAAGGCAGGGAATTATTCTGAGGCCCTGAGCATCTTGAAAGAAATGGAAGAAAATAACTGCCCACTGGACTCGGTGACTTACAATGAGCTCGTGGCAGCTTATGTGAGAGCAGGGTTCTATGAGGAAGGAGCTTCTGTCATAGAGACAATGGCTCAAAAAGGAGTGATGCCGAATGCTATTACTTATACTACAGTCATTAATGCTTATGGCAGAGTCGGGAACGAGAACAAGGCTTTGAAGTTGTTTGACCAAATGAAAGAGGCAGGTTGTGTTCCCAATGCGTCAACATACAATACTGTCCTTGGGATTCTTGGCAGGAAGTCAAGATCAGAGGAGATGATAAAGATACTCAGTGAAATGAAATTAAATGGATGTGCCCCTAATCGTGTTACGTGGAACACAATGCTTGTCATGTGTGGTAATAATGGTACACATGAGTATTTGAAGCAGGTTTTCCAAGAAATGAGAAGCTGTGGTTTTGATCCTGATAGAGATACATTTAATACTTTGATTAACGCATATGGCAGATGTGGCTGTGATATTGATGCTGCAAAAATGCATGAGGAGATGGTTAAGGCAGGTTTTACACCGTGTGTTTCCACTTACAATGCACTTTTTAATGCTCTGGCTGGAAGGGGAGCTTGGAAAGCAGCAGAATCTCTTATTTTAGACATGAAGAACAAGGGATTCAGACCTAGTGAAGCCTCATATTGTTTGATGCTCCATTGTTATGCAAAAGGAGGCCAATTGAGAGGGATACGGAACATCGAGGAGGATATTACTAAAGGTCATATATTTCCTAGTTGGATGTTGTTGAGAACGCTTGTGCTTGTGTACTTCAAATGCAAATCCTTGAGGGGCACAGAGAGGGCATTTCAAGCTTTGCAAAAGCATGGATATAGACCTGATTTGGTCTTATTCAATTCCATGCTTTCAATTTATGCCAAAAAAAATTCCTACGACCAGGCGCATGAGATGCTTATGTTAATCCGTGAAAGTGGGTTGCATCCAGATCTTGTCACTTATAACACTTTGATGGACATTTATGCGAGAGCAGGGGAGTGTTGGAAAGCCAAAGAAGTTCTCAGGGGAGTGCTGAAATCTGGTGGAAGACCCGACCTTGTCTCTTATAACACCGTCATCAAAGGGTTCTGCATACAGGGCCTGATGCAGGAGGCTATAAGGGTTCTCATTGAGATGACAACAAGAGGGATTCGTCCATGTCTTTTTACCTACAATGCTTTTCTGACAGGCTATGCAGGGCTGGGAATGCTTTCAGAAATGGATGAGGTGATTTGGTTTATGATTGAGAACAATTGCAGTCCTAGTGAATTAACCTATAAGATAGTGGTGGATGGCTATTGCAAAGCCAGAAAGTATAAAGAAGCCATGGATTTCGTGTTAAATATCAAGGAGGTAGATCGGTCTTTTGGTGATACGTCTGTGCAAAGACTTGCTTCCCGTGTTCACAATAATATGGAGTTGTCAAGTTGAGGCCTCTTACAATTGGAAGAGATTTCATTTTTATTTACATTGAGAACTTGGAGATGGTTGATTTTGACGAACATTACATACCACCCACGGGATGTCATGTCAAAAATAAAAGAGTAAAGAAGAGGGGGAAGAAGATAGAGAAGAAACGAGTGGATCTAGATGATGCTTTACAATTGCAGAGGATAGCGAGGTATCTGATGATTAAAATTAAGCTGGAGCAGAATAATGAAGTTGTGACTTATTTTGAAGTTGTGACTTATTTTGCTCAATCAACCAATCTAAAGGTTGCTCTTCCCTGGATTATGATCTTGTTAAGGACACGCCTGTTCTTTCTGATGCTGGAAGTGTGCTGTTAGATCTAGAAGATGATTGGCCTTCAGATGATTCTGAAGATGACGATTAGGGCAGGCAGTGGCAACTGGCAATGATGCGTCAGTGATAGTAGTTCAACCAGCTTGAGTTGGCCTTCACAAAATGAAACATTTTCTGGATCCAGAAGGTGGGCGATGGCGAAATGGACTGTACATGCATTTCTACTCAGCAGTTTTTGTTCTGATTACTCTAGTTCTGATGAAGTTACCTCTGCCTGTCGTCGTCGGGGAGCGGCAGTTGATTATAAGAAGTTACATAAGTGTATACTTCAAAGTTCAATATGTAAATGAAAAATTATAATGTGCAAAAATAATATACATTTATCAAATTATAATTTGAAAGGTAGTCGAAGCATTGCACAAACCCAATTATATGCTCTTATAAATATTTCGTTGATATTTTATTTAATCCTTAGGTAACAAAAATATTTTTTCCCTTGAATGACATGACATGAGTTGATGTTTTTCTAGTAGGTTTGAATAATGTGAAATGTTAGACACAATATCTATACGTTACGTACGTATCAGCAGTTTGACTCTCTCTAATAATCTTCACAACTTGGCCTCGCCTTAGGCCATGGTACTTAGCCAGTGGATCCGTTACCAAAATACGCGGCAACTGTAATCAACGATAAAAACATTTAGGCCATAAAAAAGAACACAAAAATGCGAGTATCCCAGTGTTTTTTGCTCAGATGGACGCACATGCTCCATATAAAATCGAGAGTCCTATATGATCCATCCATATGAAATCAAAAAACCCGAAATCCATGTGATCGTTGAAAATAATATTCAATAAAGATTAAAAAAACATTTAATATCAATTTCAACAATGAACTTTCGATTCGAAGTTTCTAGCAGCTTCAATAATTCTCCTGGATTAATTTTTTGTTGTAAATCAGAATTTTATGTTTGTGTTCTTAATTCCTGATTCAGCTCAACTAGTTAATAAGTATGATTCTATATTTGTGAAACAAACTAACCTGAGCTTCCTTTATGCTATACTTGTCCAGCAATTCCTTCTTTTCTTGGTTTGTCAGCACGGTATGTGGCGGAACAAGTGTATGCTCTGAAATATTGCACAGCAGCTCTGCCTCCTGAAAATGACGGTTTCAATAAAAAGTCATACAATATTTAAAAATTATTTAAGGCATTTGAACTTCATCTGAGCTTGCAGCCGGTACCAAGCCTGAATAAAGGAGGAAGGTTGTGGTAGGTTGGTCGTCAACTTATAGCTTTATCAAACTTATGTCAAAATAAAAATTTTGATTTTCTGACAAACTCTTGTAGCTGACCCAAACTTTTGGGATAAAAGCTCGGATGATGACAACGATTGAAGGCATTTGAGAAAAATATGAAAATGAATTCCTATACCAAACAGTATAAATTGTGTAGTAGAACAAGTAAAATCTACTATAGCAACTTATTCGAAAATTAACATTAAGGCTATGCTTTGCATGAGGATGGAGAGGAATAAGGAGAGGTTTGGTTGGGAGGGGTTTATAAAAATGAACTCTTGTTTGGTATTGAGAGAGGTTGAGAAATATTTTTATGAGTGAACACATCCCAACTCCTCATTTTAAGGGATTGGGAAAAGAGGTGTTCGCATCAAACAAGGGTTCAGAGGTGTTCATTTGTTCACGAACCGCTCCTAACCCTTCCCAAAACCTCTCCCAAGCAGACCTTAATAGTTCAGTAGAAGCTAAACCCAATGCCAGAGAGGCAGAGTCTAGTGAAAGCTACCTACAGACTCTCATCTCTGTGATTCAATATAACTAGGAAAGATCTATCCGACTCTGAACATGGTTATGAACTTAAGCATAAGAGAGGCAGCCCAACCATCTCTCATGTATGTCTTACAGTACTCAGAGATATTCCACATCAACCGGCTAGAAGAGCTGATGCTTATATCATTCGGCTTTTTCCTTCTTACAGATGAACATTTGGCAAAGAAATCGTTTGCGCAAAACCGCTTGTTGAATCCAGAAAGCATTGACGTTTGGTTTAGATTTCAAAAGATCCTTAAATCTTAATATGAGCAACAAATTATTTGACGAACTCACGTATATGGTATCTTATCATTCTTTTTCTTCTGTAACATTTAATGGTATCAAATGGCAATAGAACATATTTTAAACACTTGTTCTAGTATTCTAACCAACAATACCAATCATCAGTAGTACTCTTTGAGCAAGATTGCAAAGATAGTGGTTATTTTCCATTACATGTAATTGCAATATGGTAGTCTAAAACACATAAGTACAAGCAAATAGATCAACTTCTAGGAGTATATAAATTGTTGAAGAAAATTTTTAGAAATAAAAATGTGCGAGCAAAATGAACATATTTCATCGAAAACAAACAAAGGAAGAAGAGATGGCGCTCACCTCAAAAACATCGACGTGGAAGAACGTAGAAACATCTTTTACTGCAGTGTATCCTCTAGGACTCACACCCTTTGCCTTTTCAACCACCAAGATTGCACTGAAAACTTTCTCTGAATTCAAGCGTTCTAAGCAATCTTTCACTTGCTTAACACCTACTTTTTGTCCTTCGACAAAGAAGACACAAATGTGATCCTAATAAAAATTAAACGTATTAGGAAAGGAATGAAATATATTTGTGCGTGTGTATTTAACAAAGAAAAGGATACATGTATAGGACCAAATAACCCCTCTACTACTGAATCTATAACCTTTGCCTCCATACGACAGAAAAAGAAAAACATCACAGCCAGAAAGATTTCACCACGAATTGTTAAAGCAATACCGATAAATCTGAAAATACCACATCAACTTCCTTCAACATCAATCAATGTCGTTCTTACTTACGATGTTAAACGAATACGAACTTAGTCAAATGTTTATCCCTCAGTTTTTCAAGGGAAATTCAATATTGTGATCAAAAGGGAAGAAATTTATTTTGCAAGAACAAAGAGTTCTTTTTTTCCCCAAACGAGAACCAACCCAAGAAACCCGCCATTCTGGGGGCCCTCGTACATTCATAGCAGCAATGCACTCCAACACAGACTCCACATCAGTCACAGTCCAACCAACGACAAAAATTGAATCTGTGACCTCAGGCTCCTAATCCAAGCAAGCTGTTCTTGTTGCTGGACCTTAGCCATGGGGTAAAAAAGAGGTTTAAAGAGGCTGTTCAGTGTAATTTTCCCCCAGTAAATTGCAGATAGATGGAGGTTTATGTTCACGTTTGTGAAGAATCAATGGAATGGAAGCCGCTTATGGAGAATAAATTTATCAAAAGAAGCACAGGCAAAACAAAACCAGCAAACAAATAGATGCATAGACAAAAACAGAGAAAATAAACTCAAGCCGTAGAGACATGAAGTAGTATACCTTGTCAGAGGAGTTCTCTCCCTTGTTTTTGTGAATGAAAAGGGCATCCTTCTTCGGATTCTCACCGAATTTCTCAATAAATTGTTGCCTTGTCAATTTCATCTCAGAATCCTCGACGGAATAACCACGATCGCTCAGCATTTTGATAATTGTTTTATAAACTTTAAATTGCCTTGTGACTGCCTCATCTGCTACAGACATCTTTCTACCTGTAACTTGAAGAGAAAAGAGAGGAAATCCATGAGGAAAATTTTACAATCACAAATCAATCTTTAATAACTAAAAACAAACAACAAACTCAGAAAACTCAAAGAAAGAAAAGAATGTACCTCAAGAAATTTCAGTTCTTGGAGCAGAGCAAAGTGTTTGAAAAGTTTATTTGAATCAGGGAAACAAGTTGGGTTGGCGGCGGTAATAAGAATAGTCATGCCTCTAGGGTTTAGGGTTTTTGATAAAATAATACCCTTTTTAATCTTTCCTTCTATAAATTTTATATTTCATACAAACAGTTTCATAGTCTATGCCTATATTTATTGGCAATCTTTCGGGCTAAACACGCGTATTATTTGAATTTGAGTTCTAATAATGTAAATCAACTCCTAGCCTAATCGGTTATATGAAGGAGTTTGAATTTGCAGAATATGGCGCAGCCATGGATGCGAAATGTAAAAGCTTCGATTCCCATGTAAATTTCAATCCAAGTCTCGGCATTTCGGTTTAAACCCCGAGGGATTGAGATCATACAGTCCCACAATGGCCTGCTTGTTGGCTGCTGCTTTTGTGAATCTCACAATCACCGTAGGTATTTTATCCAAATACTAACGAACTCTCTATGCTTGAAGAGGAGGCCATCTCCGCTATCTCCGCTGTGCGGAATCCGGAGTTTAATATACATCGGTTAGTTACATGAGCAATACGTTCACCTCTCCTCAATATGAGCCCAAGTTTTATAAGAATACGGTGATGCGATTTTTGCATTCAACTAATTATTCGTTATCTCTGCCCTCATCGATTTATTTCATAAAATAATATCTTCTCTCCCACACTTAAACTCATAACCTACCTTAGGTTGGGTAGCACCAACAGTGAAACAAATTGATGAACTACAACAAAGATGAGTATGGAATTCTTCAATTAATAACAAGAGATTAGAACCCAACAAAGAGAAGGAACACAAAAGAGACATTCTTTGATGGTTAAAACATTGAGATTCATCAGTATTGTGTGTGATTCATTAAGGGTTGTGAAAATATCTTCCAGCAAGCAAGGCAGCTTCCATGACAAGAGAGATGACATCAATGACTTCCTCAACTTGGCATTTGTTTCCTTTGAATGTTTGTCCTCCTGAGTTCTTGAATTTGTTCATGCAGTTTATGAAGTTTTTGCTGCATTCTTGGCTCAGATAATCATCTACCAACACAATAATACAAAATCTTCATATTAATAAGTATATCATCATCTCAAGAACAATCAAAAGCAATGACTATATCTCTCTTTCTCACACAAGCTAGACATTATGCCTACAAATATCTTTCTTGTTTATTTTTTTTAAAAAAATACCGAACTTATTTTTTTACCAATGAACTCATCCAAAAAGAAATCAACTTGACATGAGAATCGAACCCAAAACCTTTTTTTTATATAAGAACCTAGGACTCCTTGTCGAATTCAAAACCTATTGTCTATGACAAGAATTTATCCTGAGGATTTATAAAAGAATATAACTTGTTTGTACAAAAATGATAAAAAGAATTTGAATCATTCAATTGTTTTTGTTGAGACTCGTATTGCATATCAGTTAGATGTAGGTTATCGAACCAGTGTTATTTATAAATACATATTTAATCTCTTTCAAACAAAAAGTCCGCAACTATTTTGTCCTCAATTTGAATTGTTTGAATTAAATTTATTGATGCTCTCACAGATATCTGATTTATAACAGTTTTTTCTGCATAAATTTCGAAACTCAACTACCTCTATTTCTCTCTCTCACACACAAACATAAGCTTGACTAACTCCCCAATCAGAAAAAGGGGAAGCAACTAATGTGTGATTATATAAGATAAAGGTTCATAACAAACTAAACTCAATACATATATATATTGCAACTATTTTTCTAAAATTCATCAGAAAAATCAACAATATAATCCCACATAGACTTATCAAATATGCAGATATTATTACATATATCATAGTAGTTTTGAATAAATGATGAACGGAGACTTACTGTTCTTAGATTGAACACAAGCATCATGCTTCATACAACAAGCATCAAGTTCATCACAAGGTCTCTCCCCTGGGCATCCACTGTATAACAGCCCACAGTACTTTCCATATCTCAGAAATGGAGGCACTGATTCACCCAAAAAAATTAAAAATAATAAATGGATTATTTTAGTAGTATTAACTATTAATTAAATTAAATTAAACAACAGATTGAATTACCTGTACAGAAATCTGACTCACATTTTCTGCTGCATCCTTTACTCTGCATAAATTAAAATTAATTATATAAGTAATTAATTAAAAACACTAATATAAATTTGGGGGTTTTGTGGTGAAGAACAAACGAGAGAGATAGTAGAACCAGTAGCTTGAACGCCGATGTTAAGGGCATGGACGGGAATATTTAAGAAAGTGAGGGAAAAAGAGATTATAAGAGCTAACTTCAAGGTCAGAATAGCCATTGTTGAAGAGAAAGTACTAAATGAAAGATGGAGGTTTTGCTTGGTTTTGCTTAACGGCTCTGAATTCTTAGGTACATGAGACTGAGAGATGCAGTCATATGGAGGAGGTTGGGTAATTGGGTTTGTCTTGTAATGGCTCGTGATGTCTTTTTGGACTCTTCTTCACGGTTCACGCCCTTTTCACAATAATATATAGACACACATATATGTACATATTGGGTGTACTTGGTTTAATAATGATAAATAATTCAGGATTATAAAATTCATATATTATCGTATTTCATTGTAAAATGATTATTTTAATTATAATGAAATATGATATTATAATATAATAAATTATTATGAACTGTTTACACCTAAGTGATCCACCTTATCTTGTGTTTAAAGTCACTTTAACCGTAAAAGCCTAAAAAGACTAGTCTCAAGAAAAAAAGATTTAGGTGTAAGAAATTGTAATTACCCTCAAATTCCGAAAATTATGTTTAAAGTAATTCACAAATGATTTGAATGTGACTCCAAATTGAAAAGAAAACAAACCAGTGGCAGTTTGGGACAAATATATCTATATATAATATTTAATTAAAAAATACTTGGAAATCCTGGGCAGATTTGGTATTTTACAGATTTATCTCTCAAATAACTAATTTTCCCTTGGGCTTTTTCTAGGTCCAAATTCATATTAGAGCAACCGGTGGGTTTTATTCAAGGCCCACAACTGATGTTTGACCCACACCCCTAGAATAGCAAAATAATTATTATCCAATTTTATTTAAGCAATCACAATTTCATTAAATTTATTTTTGGGTCTCACCTCTATTATACAATTATCCACATTAATAAAATACATTTTTCAATACAATCACATCACCAAAACACACCTCTCAATACAATTTTTTCCTTCCTCATTAGTCAAGCCACCTCTATTATCTAAAAAGTCAAGTCACATATTCAGTCACATCAGCAAAACACATTTATCAATACAGTTACATCAGCAAAAACGCACATCCACAGACATTATCCCCTCCCCATTACATATTTATCATTACATTTGCCTTAATACTTTATGATACAGGTTTTTTAGTAGGACTGCTAGCTACAAGCATCCGGATGCTAACACTCAGGCTTCCCTCCACTCTGATTATGACAGGGATTTCAACATTTCAATTATCTCAGTTGTTGAGTTGTACGATATGATTTTATACACATCATACGCAGCTCACGTATTTGTGCATCCAACCCAACAACAGGGATAACTGAAATTTCAAACTATTATGATCTTTATCATTGATGACTCGACTCTACTCTTAGATTAATCGATCATATATGACGTCCGAACGCAACTATCTCACATCTTAAATTGATCTCACTTGTTGTTATATATTTCAAATCATCTTATCCACTCAATTAGATTAGATAGTTAAATTTTCGATGAACAATCTTAGAAATTAATTTATAAATTTATTTTTTGAATAAAGAGAAAGAAATTGAGATTTAAACTAGAAATTCGAGATTAAAATGATCTAATCCGTAAACTGAATTACTTGAAATTTGCATGATAATAAAAATGTGATTGTTGAGGAAAGTCTTGTACAATTTATTTCAATTACTTGTCACATTATAATTCATATCAATTTCAATATGTATATTTTTCCCCATTTTGCTCAAGTTATAAATTTTATATTTACATGTAGACTTTAGTCTTCCAATTACATGGCGGCACCTATATAACTGTGCGTACGGCCACGCAATGTCTCTGTTTTCGGTCGCAAAGTCCTTCCTTTGAACAACTTTGTTCAGCTCCTACGCCCACCAAACTCAGAATTCTCTGTTGATCGGATCTGAAGAATCAAATCGAATTCGTAGATTCAACATGGCGTACGTGGATCACGCTTTCTCGATTTCCGACGAGGACATCATGATCGGGACATCTTACGCTGTCAACAATCGCCCACCCATCAAGGAGATCGCTCTCGCCGTTGCTCTTCTTGTCTTTGGAACACTCGGAATGGTCTCTGGCATTATAATGTCCTACAATAGGGTTGGCGGTGACCGAGGTCACGGTACGCGGTTCTTACTCTTCTGTTTCCCTTTTCTTTCTTCGGTACTCGCTGTTTGGTTGCTTGGAAAATCAGGGTCTCCTTTTTGGCCCAATGTTTGCAAAAAAAAAAATAAATAGTGTAAAATTACATGATTTGGGGCTCTCTACTCATGATACCTATGTATTTTGCTTTATTTGCTGCTTTTCCCAGTTAAATTTTGGAGCTGTTGTTTGGCTTGGCAAGCGAGAAAGAGTATTGTTATTTATTTGATATCCTTTACTTTCTGGGTTAGTTGAGGAAATCCGAAATTAAGCAAAGCGTGAACTGAGATCTTTAATATTTCAAATAAAATAACCTCATAATTCGATAATAATTTTTTACTTCGTGTCCTAGTCGTTTTAATCGCAATATTGTTTCTTGGTTCAATGGAGTGTTTAGTTTTACGGTATTTTTCTTGGTGTTTTTTTTTGTTTACACATGTTTTTGTGGTTTATCAGGTATTTTCTTCATGATACTGGGGATAGTCCTTTTCATACCTGGGTTTTATTACACGCGGATTGCATATTATGCTTATAAGGGATACAAAGGCTTCTCTTTCTCCAATATACCTCCTTTGTAGGGAGTGATGGTTCAGGCTTGAGTTCCCTTGTTGCTCATGTACAGGTCTTTTCTGGGTTACTGTTTTTCTACCGTTATTTTTCTCTAGTGTTCTTTATGAATAGTTATGTTTCTATAGATACTATTCTGAATGATGGATGTTCTTATTACGATATGCGACGTTGTGTACATTTCTTCTACTGATGATAAACATCAAATATGTATAAATATATCTATATTCAGATTGCTAATGAACCATGTGCAAAGAAGAACAACTCTAGAACGTGCTTGAAATATTTCCTCAAGTTGCAAACTCTTGGTACTCTGTTATGCCTTGTTTTATAATTCAAAGATTTATTGATGCTTTTGGGTTCTGCATTTGTGATTGGTCAAGTGCTAAGAGTTTCAGTGTTTTGCTCTAGCCTCTTGTGGTTTTACAACTCAATGTTCATAGTTGAATATAGATGTTTTGTTGTCAAGTAGCAATTCAGGCAGCCACTTTGCAGTAGATAATGGGCAAAGGAGGTGTTGAAATGCTCATTTATTTAATTTACTTTTGCTTTTCAGATTTGCTGAGACATTGATTTCCTAGGTCTAGTAAGCCCAAGTACATCTTTTTTTGTTTCATTAATTCCAAAAGGGAAATAATCCCTCACACAAAACCGTTTTTCCGTACTTTTAGTGGTTCAAAAGGTACTTTTAATTTTTTAGAAACTTTTGCATTGCCTCCTTTGCAGTTTGCATGCAAATGGGTATGTGAAAACGCTCCACATGGGCTAATGTGGCTTGAAATTGAATTGACGATTGCATTCTTGGTTGAACGATGATATGTTGCTTGTGCATGAGATGATCTACATACCTTGAATTCTTGTCGTAAAAACTTTTGCTTAATGAAGATCTATGTTTCTAAAATATAAAAAAAAAATCATTATTCTTTGGACTTTTGGATATTTGTTTCCTTATCTAGATAGTTATTTGGTTGTTACATTGAAGCCTAGGCAGGAGGCAATTTGAGGTGGTAATTGAATTAGGATGGAAATGAATCGATGATGGTATTTTGGTGGCGCAGTTCAGTTTGGTCATTGAGAAGGCCCTTGGATTAGTTTCTAATTTTTTACTTTGCTTGTTTAGTACATTGAAAACTCAAAAAATTAAATGATGTCATAATATTTTACCTAAACAAGCCCAAGCTTATGTTAGTTCAATGTGGTTACACCCTGAAGTTTCACGACACCTCATCCAGTAAATGTGATCATCAACATTGACCCGAGTTTGGCTGGTAATTCATATTGTCAGAAAAGTGCTTTTACACATTTAGAGAGATCAAAATAAGTATTGGAGGTCTTCTTTGAAGATGCTTTGCTCACCCCTATATCTGTGGCCCAGGCTCTCTTTTGAAAATATCAATTTTAACGCATCTCTGGGAAGCAACTGGCATATTTTCATGCATGTATCTTTTATCATTCCGATTTGGTGTTTATCAAATTATCTAATGCATATATGCTTGAGTGAATGGACAATTGGACACACCGTGTCTTGAAGTTACGATGGTCTTAGGACTTGACCCTGGACCTTAAGTTAGGTTGTGAAAGTTGGGTTCTGATAGGGTTGGCGTAACTGAAAGGAATATGTATCACAAAGGGGAGTGAGTTGTAGACCATGCAATTGTCTATTATGTCAGCTTCTGCCTCTGTTACCGTAAACTGTAGGCTATGGGGAATTAAGTGGCCAAGTGTAGTGTCGCTTGATTGTCGGATCCAAAACAGGATTCCTATGACTACTCCAATAGGTGGTCATTTGCTTAAGTTATTACTCAATGGCTTCAAGTCGAATCATCCTTGAAGCCTGTAGAATAACTTCTATAGTGATGGTGCTAGGCATTGTTGAGTGGGATAAACTATGTATTAATATTGGCGTTGCTGTATTCGGAATGGGAGTTTGACCGGGTTGAAAGTCACACAGTTAAAATTGTAAGGTGAAACACATTGGATGAGAAAACTTGGTTGGACTTCAAAGTTGTGTACAGAGATGCATTATTCTTGTCTTGTCTCATCCCTTATCTTGCAAGTATGCTAATTATTGTTTCTTGTAATGTAGAATGTGCATTTGATATGCTGTTCCTTGCCCTTTTTTTTACTTTCTTTTTGAAAGAAAGTCTTAGTTGATTGAATCCTAATATTACCGCCTGGAGAAGAATTGATTGTTTTTCTTTGTTACTGGTTTGTCATGGATGCATATGAATCCAAGCCAAAGATCCTTTGGGAGTTCAAAAATCACATAGATTTTAGGGGTTTTGTTTTTAGTTGTTTTGTACAACCCGTAGCGTACGCATGAAAATCGAAGGTGCTTGCTTGATTATAAATTGCATGGGCTTCAATGTGTTAGTCCTAGTTCAATTAATTATATAACATGCATTTACAGGCCTACTCACATCATCACCATGCATGTGGAAATTCAGTAACGTATCTAAAAACTGACATTTAGCATCTTTTTACTAGACATGATTATTTATTTATTCCTCTTTGCAGAGCGTGGTTGCATAAATGGGAAATTCACTAAAACTAAACAACTTCTATTCATAGTGAAAAGCAAGTGTTTGAAAGATTTTTTTCAAAGAATGAACATTGTAAAGACGTAGTTGGGCAATCAAATGAGTGACAAATTTTTAAATGATTGTAATGTATATTTCATATAAATTTAGAGTTACTTGGAACTAATATTAATGATATTAATGTGATAGAGATTATATCAGTACTATATAAATAATCTTAAATAATTTTTCGGGGTGCAGCGCCCGCTAGCTTAGTTGTGACCCCAATGTATTTTGATCCGTCACTAATCCACCCTATGCTAACAACAATTACGAATGAGTCATAGCCCATGTGGTAGAGATGAGGCTCCTAATTAACCTCTCATCCAAAGTGGTTAGAAAATGGTGTTTTTAAGTTTAATTTTAATGGATCCAAATTTTAGTCATGCTCAACACCAAAATTATTGTGGAACTCATGAGACTTTTGTTAATCATGTGAATAATATTTACTAACGTTATTATACATGTATTGAAATGATGATTTTTTTTTTATAAGTAAATGAATGATTTTACTTTTCAGAAGAAGTTCTAGTTTCATTAGTAAAGCTCAAATTTTAGTTTTCCACCCAGTCATTAATTAAAATATTGGAGGAAACTTAATTAAACGAACTATGAAAAATCCCCAAGCTGTTATGAGTCTGCAATGCCACCTATCAATGTTAGTTACAACTGTTCGGTACATAACAAAATGCAGCGTGTTACTTAGGGAGCATTTGAATGATTGGTTGGTTCCTAAAACAGAATTATAAACTTCTTTGACGCAGCTCGAGATTTAAAGTTGAAGATTCTGTGTGAATTGAGGCGGTGGAATCAAAGGCCTAGATTCTTTCTGTTTTTCATATAAACTAATAAACAAGAAGTTTATTATTGATTAAGCAAATTTCTATGTATCATCGCTATTGTTCCTTTACAATTGTAACCAATTTTGAGAGAATTCTCGTCAATAAACTATGAAGATTTTATCTTCAGTTCATTGATTATCCTTCACTTTCTCCTTACATTTGTAGAAGAGTAGTGCTAAATAGCCCAAGTTTTGTAACCCAACAATTAACCCAAGTCTACATGTCATGCTTTGTAAGCAAATGACATGGAAAATTAAAATTTTAAAAAATAAAATATCTCATTTGAAAAACTCACAGCACATATTTTTATTTTTATTTTCTTAAACAAAATTTTAAAACATTTTATCTCTTAAAATACATATTAGATTTCAAAAAAAATTACATATCCATAATCAGCAAGTAAAGATCTATCCAACAAGATCTATCATCGATAGGTTTTAATCACTCATTCTTAATTACATTGTTTTTAATTACATTGTTTTTAATTACATTGTCTTTAATTACATTGTTTTTTTTGTACTAATATGTTGATTACGTAGTTTCTAGTGTTTATTTATAGGTACCGATATGAGCTCGTATATCGAATTTTCATACTGTAACCTAAACAATAAATGTTAAACCCTAAGAGGAACGGATTCGCTAAACCCTAACGGGATCGTGTATCGGATTTTCATGCTGTAATCCAAACAATAAGTGTTATAAACCCCAAGGGGAACGAATTCGCTAAACCCTAACGAGATCGTGTATCGGATTTTCATGCTGTAATCCAAACAATAAGTGTTATAAACCCCAAGGGGAACGGATTCGCTAGACCCTAACGGGCTCGTGTATCGAATTTCAATTTTGTAACCTAAAAGACTCATATTCACTAAACCTCGACGAATTCACTACAAAATCATAAATGTCTCAAGTGCTAAATCTTAGGGTCCTAACTATTATACTCTGACGGGTTCATATACTCAACGTAATTTCAATAAAAAGGCAAAAAAATAATGAATATATATTATACTATCATAATATAATAAAATTTCAGCTCGAATAAACACTTTAAACATAATATATATGAATTACATTATTTTTAAAAATAATGTAATTGAAAAAACGCGATAAAAACTATCGACAATGGGTCTTATTAGAAAGAGTTTTACACGCTGAGTTCGAATATGTAATTTTTTTTGAAATCTAACATGTATTTTGAGAGATAAAACGTTTTAAAGTTTCGTTTATAAAAAAGATAAATAAAAATAGATTTTTAAAAAAGTCCAACATGGCACACCAACATGGAGTGCCATGTAGACTTTGGTTGATTTGGGCTAATAAAAGTTGGGTTCTAAAACATTTTTGTTTGTAGAATTATTGTATTTTGAGATTAGATCATTACACAAGCACAGTAAATATTTACAGAGATTCTTGTATTAAGGGATGCACCATCACAATCAAACCATATCCGAGACCTAAGCTTATCATCGAATCTAGAAAAAACAACTCAACAGTAACTCCTTCATAAAGCGAAGATCCACACAAATCCCTTGAGGATTATCAAATCTCGTGGAATTCATTGCCGAGACTAGGAGAAGTTGGCACAATGGTTGCAAAGTTTTTTTCTCATATGCATTTCCATAAAAGTAGTAATAATAACAGTAACAGTTTGCAAATTTATATAAGATGAGTTTCTTCCAAGATGTTCAAATGATACGAGTGTTTTCGCGTACTCTTCAGAGTATGATTATGGAACATGGTACCTATCAAAACAATCATAAAAATAAATTAGTAGTATAAATTTATAACACGTGATCATTAATACATATTGTATACAGGATTATTACCTATCCAGAACCATATATATAGTGTGTACATATGATTATTACCAAAACAGAGAGCACTGGCAGCTCTCATTTAGTCATGAAGTAAGTCCGGGGAGAAAAGACTCTACGAGGGGAGAACATGCCCATGTACCTAGGCGAAGCAAGGCCATCGATGGAGCAATACCCGGTCATGATGAAGCCCTCCCTCTCTTCACGGCTGCTCCCACTAGATCTGCTATTGAAGGTACCGTACTTGACTAACTTACCAACCCATGATTTTTTCTTATGTACTGGGCTTCTATGCCCTGCATTCATTTTCTCACTCAGATACTCCTTTATCGCTTGAAGGTTCTGCTCCACAACCTCCTCTGGGGGCGAAACAAGAGGGTTTCCTTCAACATTGAGCTTCTTGAGCTTCTTCATGCACCCGATGGAGTCGGGAAGAGTAGTTATCTTGTTGTAACTTACATCCAATTCGACGAGCGAGATAAGGAGGCCAATCGAGTATGGAAGGGATTGCAAGCACTGAAAGTTTTGGCTCACATTGAGCACTTCAAGATTGATGAGATTCTCAAGGTCCTCAGGGAGGTACCTGAGGTTGTTAAGCCTTGCGTCGAGTACTCGTAGCGAGGTGAGGTGGGTGAGGGATCGTGGCAGGAAGACTAGCTTATTTGAGTTTACTGAGATCTTCTTCAAGTTTGTTAACTCAAATCCGATGTTGTCTGGGAGCATTGTGATCCGGTTGAAGTTGGCAATCAGTTCTTCCAAGGATCTGATCAGTCAGAAAATAACCAAAGGGTATGCATATATAAAACTAGTATGTAGAGACTCTGTATGATTTATAAATATGGTATTGTGAATTGATGTGTGAACCTGCAATCCTCTATGGCTTTGGGGAGGAAGCGAAGGAGGTTGCCGGAGACATTGAGAACCTTGAGCTTGGAGAGACAACCGATCGAATTTGGGAGTGATTTAAGCTGATTGGAATGAATATCCAACACCACCACATGAAGCAACCTTGCTGCTAAGGATTCTGGTATGCTCTGTCATGGTTTTAGGATAGAAAATTCAAATGAAAAGGCATCTAGATTATTAATCTGAGACACCAAATATTTATTTGTCATAAATCATCAAACATTATCTATCTTAGTATAGTCAATGAATGGAAAATAGTAAATGTCACTTTTGACCACTGAAAGATGGCCTGTGTTATGACTTAGTCACTAAAAAAAATTACAAAGTGACCACTCATTTTGTAATTTTGTCATAGGCAGATTTTTGTCAATCGGCAATCAAACCAATGACATGTCCCTTTGACTCCAAAAACTATTTAATTAACTCATGTTGACTTACAATTAACTTACAAAAATTTTAAAAAATAGTGACGGGACCCTTCACCTCTTCCTCCTCTATTTCTTTTCCAAGGATTTCCTAGAAACAAACATTCATCCACATCTTAAATTTAGTGAAGAGGGGGGCCAATTCTTCCCTCCCTGCCCTTCACTCTCTCTTATTAGCAACCAATTTTTGCCGACATTGTTATGGATCTAAGAGGCAAAGGCAAAATAGTTATGACATTATTGTATATCTAAGAGGTAGAGTCCAAAAAACAGAAACATGAAGCTTTTGTAGAATCAAAGAGACAATAATTTCTCGCATTTTACCCCGAAGTCATATGCGAGGAGCTCCTCAATCTCTATTCCAATCCTCCGAATTCGGGAATAATTCCGTCTATAACATACTCTTTTTCTTGTTAGTTGTCCTAGTGTTTCTCAAATGGATGGCAATTGGAATCTTCATCACAATCCTTCTCCACTACTTCTTTATTGTTCGTCGAAATCTTCATTACTTTTGCTTGTTGTGATTCCATATTTGTCCAGTTCTATTCTTCTTTGTGGTTTATCGGAGATGAAGATTGGGCGGTGGTGGAAGGAATAGGGTGGAGTTGGGTTAGGGTTAGAGTTTGGGCTAGGTTAGGATAGGTGTCATATAATTATTTGTCCAATTTTGATACTTTTATAAAAATTGTTTATTTACATGTGGAAATTATTGTCCACGTGGACAAACATGTAGGCGATCAAAGGGACATGTCATCGGTTTGACTGTCGGAGATTGATAAAAATATGCTCGTGTAACAAAATTACAAAATAAGTGGTCACTTTGTAATTTTTCTTTTCTTTCAGTGGCTGAGTTGTAACATAGACCATCTTTCAGTTGTCAAAAGTGACATTTACTCGAATGTAAAATGAATCACAACTTTCATTCTTTAATTGATTTAATGATAAATCTAACCATGGCTGGGTTATATCATCACACCAATATATAAAGAATATTTTGGTTAGTTTCTCTCTTGAACCGACACTGAATTTGGTTTGAATCCAAAAGACTAACCGTATGAGATAAAGTCATTCCCTCCACAAAAGTAGGCCTTAGTTTCATGTGTGATGCACATCTAACGTATTTTTTCCCTAGATGTCTATACACGTGTCATTAATTCTCTCAAAGTTTTTATTTCAAGAACTTATCTCGTTTCTCCCATTACATTTTACTCTAGTTATGAGGGACGGTAAAAACATTCGTAGAGGTACCCATAGCGAACAATCTCTTGGATACAAAAAAGCATCATATATAGATATATTTGATAAAGTTTTGGGTTAGTGAAAGATTGTTATATATATATATATATTGATGAATCTGCAAATTTTTATAATTGTTGTTATATATATGTCTGAATTGTATTAAAACTATGATGCAGAAGCCAAGAGGCTATTATATGTGTGTATATACATGATAAAGTTATGGGTTACCTGAAGATTGTTGTTGGAGAGGTCAAGTTTGCAAATAGTGGCCAAATTGAGAGAAGGATTAGGGAGAGAATCCAAAGACATGCCACTCAAATCCACAATTTCAAGCCTTTCTTCTTCAATATTAGCAGTACCCTTCAATGATGATGGCGATCTCTTGTCTTCCTTCTTCCTCATGTCAATCATCATCTGCTGTTCAAACATCATCTCTGAAGATTAACTCTCGTCTTTTCAACTCTAGATGACAATTTTGTGTCTTTGTTTTCCTTGTGGGTGGTGATTGGCAATCAAGATATGAATATCTGTTGGGCCATGACGTCTGTTTTTTCAAGTACAACGCCGTATAGATATAGTTTGGAAACATTTGATAAAGTCAACTATTCCTTGTTTTTCTATGAATATGTGGTGTATTTCTTTTTCTTTTTTTGGCTTCATTGACCAATTTTGTATCACAGGGTAATTTTGGTGGTAGAGTTCTAATGATCACTTAATCTGATTTTTGAAAATTAAAATTGTTCAAGCAAACGGCAATTTGATAAATAAATCATATACTATAAGATTGCTAAACATATTATATATTTACAAAATTTAATAACAAATTGTATATATAAGATTGTTAAATTTTAATTAAATAAACTAATTTGAAATATGCGTGTCTAGATAAAAATAATTTGAATCTGTTATTTTTTTTATTTTTTAATGTTTGTTCGAAGTTTGTTCTCCGCTTTTAATTATTCTATGAGAGTTCGTAAATTTCTTGGCTACTCCGATATGACGCTGGAGTAGCCATGTTACGCTGAATTTAACATTTCATGATATGAAATAAGATGTTGGGTTACCTTATTTAAAAAATAGTGGTTTTAGAAAATGACTAATTAGCCAATCCGGTCTAGAATCTAGATCCGAGTTGTATTTCGGGTTCAGTAATAAACAAAAATTTAGGGTCTAAAATGCAATTAAAGAAAGACAATGAACCTTATTTGAGTTATTTCGTCTTCAAGCATCAGAAACCCTAAAGGAACTTTAGGGTAACAAGCTCAGATCTCTCTCGCACAGAAGCGGCGAAGGATGGACGGAGACCAATTCGGTCCATTACTGATCAAGAAACTCGCTTCCTGCGAAAAGAGCATCCGTGACCGCTCCCTCCGGCGCATTATCACTAAATGGCTTCCGTCGCAGCAGCAGATACCCGACGCCGACATGAAGAAGCTCTGGAAGGGCCTCTTCTACTGCGTCTGGCACGCCGACAAGGCTCCTGTCCAGGCTGACCTCATCGAGAGTCTCTCTTCTCTCCTGCCTGACCTCCATCTCTCTCTTTCTCTTCACTACTTCGCTGTCTTTTTGCTCACCATGCGCAGGGAGTGGCCAGGTATTGATCATCTTAGGCTGGACAAGTTTTACCTCCTGATTCGGAGGTTCTTATACCATTTATTCGCTCTTTTGAGGAAGAATTCGTGGGATTTGGAGCTTTGCCGTCACTTTATGAGTGTGCTGGAAGAGCAGGGTTTCTTGGAAGATGATAAGTTGCAAGGAAACGGTGTGAAGTATCATATCGCATCAGTTTTTCTGGAGGAAGTGAGGACGTTTTTGCCAGTGAAGAAGGAGGTGATTGAGGTGATGTTGGGTCCGTTGTTTTCGTCTATGGTGAAGTCGCCTGATAAATTGTTGCTGACCAAAATTAAGAGCAATGTGTTTGATGTGATGCTGAAAATGGGGAAGAGACTGTTGGAGGTCAAGAAGTCAGATGGTTATATGGAATCCGGCGATGGCGATGGCATGGTTGTCTTAGGAACAATCGCCTTGACCATTGGATTTTCCTCTAAGTTTTATGCATTGGGTTCCTCAACGGAGTGTATTCAGGGGAATAGGAAAGTTCTCTTTGGCTTGCATGAGGATTTTTTGAAGTTACAGAAGGATATGATATCTTCAAACATTCAAATATCATTTCCTGTGGTTGACTATGCTGATGAAGAAGAGGTGCCGAAATTGGTACCTTTTGTGAATGATTTGGAGATGGATGACTCTAATGTTGTTGCGGCAGACTCTGGAGAGAATGTTGCCAATGGGTCCATTAGGAAGGGTTTGAAGAAGTGTAAGAAAGCCAAGAAGGCTAAAAATAAGAAAAAGAAAAACGATGCAACTAATGACAGTGTTGCCATGGATAAGGAGAATGAGATTATGGGAGCATTGGAGGGTGAGAACTGGAGTGATGGAAATATGATACAGTTGAATGACACTGTGTTGTCAAATCTACAGATGCAGTTTGATGAGGTAGCTACAGAAGAGGGCCTGGGTACTGATGGTGTTGCTAGTGCTTGTGATTTACCAAAGCTTTCCGTGAAGGATACTATCCCTAAGAAGAGAAAGAGAACAAAGAGCTTGGATGGGAAGCAAAAACCAGCTTCGAGTAGCCAGGCGAAAGCTGAAGGTGGTGTGACTGCAAACACTGTGGAGAGGAGCGCGAAGAAGGTAAGGTTTTCTATGAAAAACAATTTGGTATGGAAGCCCCATAGTCCTTTGCCTCCACAAAGTGTGAGAATACCACCCACACTTACCCCTAGAGGAAGTGCACTTAAGCAAGGTGTACCTCCTGGACCCATCAGGGATATGCCTCTTTCAACCAAAAGGAGGATCAAATCACTGAAGAGAGGCCGGAAGCCAATGAAAAATATCTCCCCTGCCCTCAAACGTCGGATGAAATTAAAATCTCAATCCACTTAATAGACCTTTTGGTTTGTGATTCTCTGTTTCAACTTTTCTATTTGATTAGTGATTGTCCTATTTGTAGTTTGTCATATTGACTTAGTCTTTTTCAAGTTTGAAATTCCTAAGCTAATTGATATGACTAAGCTGGTTAAGGAAAGTTGAATTGTGCATTGACTGGTGGAATGTTATCAATTGAGTTACCGTTTTTCTTTTCTTCATCTATCTATGATAGATCTTTTTCTTCTCATTCGAATCTTATTGTTGCTGTATGGGGATGTTCTCAACTCCCTATGAAGAGGGGCACTTTGTTTTTGTTGATGTTAATGTTAGCAAGAGTTTAAGCCGGCCCTTCTTATTGAATCACGATTTTGGAAAAAGCACAGCGATTGCCACCCTTTTTGGATACATTGGGAATTTTTTCCCTTTGCTACAATGAAAGGTGGAATCTAAACTAGTTATGGTGTTCCTGGCATGCTAGAAAATGTGCAGATTCTCAACATGACATTCTCAGTGATTGTGTATCCAGGGCCAGGGTCTCCATCAATCCAAATAGTGGAATCCCTTCATTGGGATAAATTATGAAAAGGGATTATTATAAATTGTTTTCTTAAACGACAAGGAACCATAATCTTTTGGTCAATTTTAAAGTTATTTATGTCTCTAATCCAGTTATATAGTCATGAGAAGATTAATGGCATATCAAATATGATATAGGTCATCTGTCAAATTTTTTGTTCAATCTACAGAGTTGTTCAATTATCCACAGAAGCTAATCAGCAAGAAAGTCGCAGAGTAAAATAATAATAACAAACGAAAACAAGCAGAGATATTTCAACTGTTCAAATTGGTCCAGTGGCAATTCGTTTAATCCTCCAGATATGGACTAACAAAAGCTCAAACTGTTCTTTCTTGGATGTATTTTGAAATCCATTTGTACAGTTGTGATATTGGACATGTCAGTCAATTAGGGAATAATAGGAAACCTTATCAATGTTTTTAGGTTGCAAGCTTGCAATTCTTTGTTTCATTTTTATGTTTTTGGACATTATATAACAAGGCAAGAACCTAGGTGGTGGTCACAAGAGCAATTGTGTTGGTAATTTTGGACATGTTTTTTTGTCATGAAAGGAGAGGAAAAAAGCATCGGTTGCTTTATTTGATTGCCGTTTAGTAGAGTAATTGTAAATTAATTGTTCGTCTCCATCGATGAAACCATTTGTTGTATTCTCCGATCATCCATACCAGCGGGTACGAGTGTACAACTATGTGTTTACAGTTTACCACCTTCATTCCTTCTCTCTCAATACACACACGCAAACAATCCTCATGTTCGCCATTATCAAGAGAGACCCAGAAGCTTGTGCTGTTAGAAATGGCTCGGTTACTACTACAAGGTAACATTTTTAGTTCCTCTGGAAACTGGAAGAGCTGGGATTTTCACATTACTCTGGTTTGATGATGCTTAGCAGTAGCTGTAGATATTCGATTTGATTGTGTTTGAATGGTAATTTGAACTGTTGTGGATGCGAGGATTGTGGGAATTTTTGGTAGTATTCCTATTCTTTTCTGTTCCAGATGTGGGGACTAGTTTTTCATGAAATTTTTGTTCTAAAATGTGTAATCTTTTCCTGTTTTCTTTAATTCCCTTGAAGCAGAGAGCGTGTGATTGTTATAGAAGTTGAAAAAACAATTTGGGAAAACAAGCAGGCAGTCAATCCACCCTTAAATGTTTGCTAAGTTTTTTCATTTCTGTGCCCAGTTTAATATGATTTTATTAACAGTGTTTCACATATTTGGCTTGGCTCTTGCTTTTGGCAATCCTTTGTGTTTGATTTATGAATCAGCTTTTTCAGTTTCTGTATCGATGTTTAAACTGTTGTGTTGTAGATGAGTATCTATGTGTTGATTGTATTGTTCTACCAATACCCATCTTTTCCAACCCATCAGACAGCGATAATCTAATAGAAGATTAGATGGTGAGAAGGTCTTAGTCGACTTAGTCGGGAGGATGCTCAAATGAAATGTCTCAGGCTAACATGTGAACATAATCTTGATTTCCTCAAACATGAAGTTTCTGTTCTATTTAGAGAAATCTATAATCCTAAGTAGATAAAGAGAATAAATGTCAACAGCTTCTCTAAAGATGATTGTCATTGATTTGAGCTTAAGCCTTGGTTCATTTAAATCGAAGTATCAGATGTTCTTCGCGCTAGACATCTCAATGAATGAAAAAAGAGAAAACTCTTAAATAATTGTGATTGGGGTTGTCTTTGACAACCAAATTACACCTTGCATTGATTATGGTTATAACAATTGATAAAGCAACTCTATATTGAATGCCTCCAGGTACTTCTCCAGCACCCACTAATTTACAGATGCGAAGCTCCTCCTCACCTTCGCCATATTCTTCTGGTCTATATTTCTTCCTTGGAGGGGTGGTTTTTCTTGTGATATTATTGGTTCTTATTATAGTCTTCTGGAAATTTGTGAAACCAGCAGAGGTGATGGAAATGTTATCACGATCTAAAAAGGGGAAAGGGAAAGGTAATAGACCTTATTAGTTATTTGTGTTAATATGTTTTAATAGACTCGATTAGTTATCTGCCGTGGAAGCTCACAAATCTATATTTTGTGTGAAATTGCAGAATCCACTGATGTTTTTAGTGGGAGCCTCCGGTCTGTGACCTTTTTCGACTTTCAGAAACTGAAAAAGGCAACTAAGAATTTTCATCCGAGCAACCTTCTTGGAACAGGAGGATTTGGGCCGGTCTATCGGGTATTAATGTTTAAACTATGAAACCCTATTCCGTTTAAGCTAATCATCTGACATAACATCTAGTTTTATGAGCTTCTGCATAGCGGTTTATAGATTTAGTTTTGTCAAATTCTCTAGGAAAGTTCTGATAAAACAAACCTATAGTTGTTCTGATTTGGACCATTTGGTGCTTGAGAGCAACTCCGAGACGCATGCAAGTCCAACACAGTGTATTCATTTAACTTAGATTTTAAATGCCTCTCAACAGGGAAAATTAGAAGACGGAACACTAATTGCTGCCAAGAAATTGTCTGTTGATAAATCTCAACAAGGAGATATAGAATTTCTTTCAGAGGTGAGGATGATTACAAGCATACAGCACAAAAACCTGGTTTGCCTTATTGGTTGTTGCTCGCAAGGTTCTCAACGACTAATTGTGTACGAGTACATGAAAAACAGGAGCTTGGACCTCATAGTATACGGTATCACTCATTTATAAACTTCGTCTACCTTTTAATTTTAACTTTTTTATGCAATCCATAATTTTGCTAGAATCAGAATCACCTTTTTTCCCGGAACATATTAATTCGTTCTTTGGCTGGAAATAAAATCCTTTCTTTACAGTTGTTATTATTTGTTGCTAGATTAATGAAACGACTAGGTAAGGCTATTCCCCTTCAACTAAATCAGACAGCCATTTTGATGTAAATCTAATCGGCCATTTTGTAATGCAATACTAAATGCTCATTCAGTTAATCTTAAAGCCTTGGTTTAAGAATACTAATTAGTCACGATATCCTTTGATGCAGGAAAAATTGATCAATTCTTGGATTGGACAAAAAGGTTCCAAATAATTGTAGGTACTGCTCGAGGTCTTCAATATCTACATGAGGAATCGCACCTAAGAATAATTCACAGAGACATAAAAGCGAGCAACATTCTTCTTGAT
This sequence comes from Euonymus europaeus, assembly GCA_963580455.1. NCBI lineage: Eukaryota > Viridiplantae > Streptophyta > Magnoliopsida > Celastrales > Celastraceae > Euonymus > Euonymus europaeus. The sequence continues at coordinate 4,098,185 of OY756957.1, read as the reverse complement.
GATAAATTTCAACCAAGAATCTCCGATTTTGGGTTGGCTAGATTCTTCCCTGAAGACCAAGCTTATCTCAGAACTAATTTTGCTGGAACACTGTAAGTCATAACTCGATATTCAAGTTTATGTATACCAGTATGATATTCTGATCTAAAGGAACCTTTAGATACGGATATTGTGAAGGGAAATCAGCCAAAAAAATTAACTCTAGTGAAGCTACCATTGCAGAAATATCACAATGTCTACTTCATTCCCAGCTACCTGGATGTGGCTGCTTTAACACCACTATTAAACCTCTTTCTACCAACTGCATCCTTCTTTTATTGTAGTTTACGATTTGCATTTCCCAATTCAATAGAATGCTCTCTCTATCTCACTCTCCGAGTAATTTTTCACTTAGAGTGGAGATATTATTGTGTTATTACTCTATTATCGAGGTTGTATGGGTTCTGATGAAGCCGATCAAAGGCCTCGTTTGGCTATGGATCAATTTGGAAATTTTACTGCTAATGCATTTTTGAATTTCAGAACATGCATATGATTCTATCAAGCTTTGTTCTGATAGATGATTCATTTGTCATAAAATTTTCCATAAGGGTAACTTTTCGTATCTCTTTTTCAGAGGTTATACAGCCCCTGAATATGCTTTACGAGGAGAACTATCGGAAAAGGCTGATATTTATAGCTTCGGAGTGCTTGTGCTTGAAATCATTGGCTGCAGGAAAAACACCGATCTTTCTTTGCCATCAGAAATGCAATATCTACCAGAATATGTAACGGTCTATTCTTTTCTTCACCAAGTATTTATCAGTTCTTTTATGTAACGTTATAGCTTTTTACTATATATTATTCTTACCAGGCATGGAAACTGCATGAAAGATCAAGGGTTCTTGATCTACTAGACCCAAAACTGAAAGAAAATGGATATGAAGAGAAAGACGTCCTTCGAGCAATTCACATAGCTTTCTTATGCCTCCAGCCTCACGCACACTTGAGGCCACCGATGTCGGAGGTCGTCAGCATGTTGACATGTAGAGGTGAAATGGTTGGAACACCAATAAGACTGGCCTTCTTAGACCGGAGGCGTAAGAAGGATGATAGTTCTTCTGAGAGAATATAACCGAGGCTTTCCCGAGTCCCCTGCTTTACCTCGAGGACCAACTTGAAGCTATGTTTCATGCTTCTCGAGTCCTTTAAAACCATGTAAGTTGTGGGGTTTGGAATTGACTTGATGGGTGTTTTCATGCACTTTGAGCTTTTTGTAGAAATAGTCATTGCTTTGAGTTCAAAGAATGTTAAAGAGGAAGTGTGTATAGTTGTATAGATAGCATTGTAGGATAGCTTGATTGTTGTTGTTTCTTCCTTGTGATTTTATAAGCAACTCAAACAATAGCGAGACAATATATAAGATAGTAATATTTCTACTTGCCCTATCCCACATATGCTAAGTGGCTTTATCCACTCAAGATAAGGACTCTTGAGTAGTCTTATATCTGCAGACGATCTAGTAGGGCATGGCATTAAAGGGGATGGGAGTTCTTACTGGTCCACAAAAAGGAATATGATTATATGATAGTGATCTCTACGTTTCTCCTTTAAGACCTAGACATATATTAGTGTTTCAGTTTCATTTGAGTAGTCAATTTTTTGATAGAGACTTTTTTAATTTTAATTATTCACTCTCTCTTCATTTTTTTTCCCAACCTCAGTTATTAGCTGTGAGGTCCACAGATAAATTTTTTTGGTAGTACAAGTGTACAACCACTAACTACCCTTTGGGAGCGCACTGTGTAAACCCATCGAGCCTACATAATAACCCACAAACTACATGTTAAGCAAAACCGTGGAAAATCCATATGTGATAAGCCTGCTACATGTCGAAATGTGTTATCACCTCCGGAGAGGAATGAACTGTGGTGGAGGCCAACACTATCATTGATGTTTATGCAACCATACCCTCCTGAACTCTAAACCCTATTACAGTGTTTAGTTTTGCTGCATATGATTCCAAGAATATGTCACACATAATAAAATTACATAATTTGTTCCGTATATAATTTGATAATATCCCAAGAATGTGTCACACATCATTTCAAAGAAAAACAAAATTGCTAAACTAAAAATGCCCCTATAGGCTATAGACCGCCATCATTCACCCAATCAAACCCACAGCAAACTTACACCACAAGACATAACTGTTTATATTATATTGGGAGACCATGTCTGGTCAAAACCCTCCATTAAATTTCTACCCAATTCGAGTGTCAGCTGTAGTAGTTGCATTAGCATTTGTAACTATGTGGGCATGCACGGTGGACAATAGAGAGAGGCAGCTATGTGGGAGAAAGTTGTATTTTGGGTATTTTCTGCTCTGTCCATCTTCCCTAGTATGGCAATTGTTTATGTGTTAGTTACCCTTAGAGTTCAATGCAATTGAAAAAAGGGGGAAGTTAATGTGGTTTGGTGATGGTTCTGATTAATGCATGATGTTGATATATCAAAAATCCTTTTAACTGCATATCCTAGGTACACCATAGTTAATATGGTCCTTTAACTCCATCTAGTTGCATTACCCATCTTTGAATTTTCTCTCTCAATAACTTCGCTATTCCTTTTGCCTCTCTCTCTCCCCCCCATCCAGTCACTTTTCCATTATAAATTCTCTTGTGGGTCTCTCTCTTTTGGTTAGTTTTTGATTTTATAGTGAAGTAGCTTGTAGTGGAGGTTGCAATATGAGATTAGTTGTTGTAGTCTTTGTTGTGGCATGCTGCCTCTTGATCTTGGGAAGTATCGGGTGTAATGCAGTGTCAAAGAAGACCTTTTTCTACCCAAATCCAATTGATGCTGTCAAGGAGAAGATTAGTAGTATTTCAAATGAGACCAACAATTGCAACTACTACTTGTCTAGTACTTCTGAGAATAAGTGCAGCAAGTTAGATGACAAGAGAGTTGTCCCTACAGGTCCTAATCCCTTACACAACAGGTAGAGAAGAAGATAATTAATCTTCTTTGTGATGTTGACTTCTTCATATGTAATGTTCATTCAGACTAGAAGATATAGATTCTCTCTTTGAAAATCCTCTCTTTGCTTTCTTTCTGTTTTCATGTACATGGCTTGAGGATTTAGGGACCATGATTCTCTTTGACTGATATGATTTTGGAATTTAAGAACAAGTGTTTTGCTTAGTTTGTTTTCTTTTCTTCATTTACAATTTCTGGAAGAAAATGTTCTGTTTAAGTGGTAACTGTGTGAGCACAGCAGACGAGCAAGAACAGGAAATCGTGGTTCAAGAAAAGAAGTTGTTATGCATTGATGGGATGTGTTTCCTGATTGGCTAAAAGGGAATTGAATTCATATCAGAAAGACAGAAACAATTTAAATGCTAAAGCTTTTGGGCAGCAGCTGCCACATTGAATTCAATGGTTTGTGACTTTTTGTTTTGTGTTTCCTGTTCTTCTGCATCACTTGCTTCAATTTGTTACCTTTTAAGAGAGAACAGTGCTCCTGTGGGAGAAGTCAAATCTCAAAAGGTTTTTAGAGATGGGTGGCCTGGAATGATTTTGTTATGATTATTAGCGAATCCCAACAAAAAGAAATTATATAAATTAAATTCAGCTCTTATGTTTCAAATTTAATGGTTGAATTGGTCATCAAATTGGTGAACCCACTAATCTCTTGGTTCGATTTCAATTAATAGCAATATTATTTTGACCCAATGCAAATATTATTTTAACCCAACTTATCGTGTCGTGATAAAAACTCATATGCAATTGGTCTAACAATGAAAACATAGATCTATGTCAATTATTTGAAAGATGAGCGAGTCTAATACTATTCTTCATTATAAAAAAAATCAGAATATAAAAAAAAAAAGAGGTCCTCTTTACCATTTATTTAAGTTGCCACTATTTGTAGAGAACAATAAAGAGATTTCATCATCATTACAAAATTAGGCCATACACAACAAAGACACCCAATAAGTTTGATATCCACAAACATCAAGACATCTTTCAAAAACCTTCAATCTTTACTGAAACTAACTTCAAGTTTGGTTTTGATTCAAACCAAAACAGCCACCAACTAAAATGGTCACAGAATAATGTAGACTTACATGGAGGTGTATTTAGAGATGGCACATAGATCTCAATCTCATCAATGGTATAGTCCCCCATTAATAGGACAATCAGGTGAAGCAAAAATAATGACAGCAAAATATAAGCCAAAGTATTGAATAAAAAGCCATTGTCAGAACACAAATCAAAGAAACAAAATTGCCAATCATAATGCAGTCCGAAATTGGACCACTCTATCAAGAAAAGAAACAAATGTCTGCTAAAAATCATAACAATAAACTCAGGAACTCAAGTGAATAATGGCACCACAAAAATCTAGTTCATCCTCCTGATAAGCTCGTTGATATAATCTTCACGGTTTCCAGCATCACCACCTTCAACATAGTGATTTCTTTTCTTCTTCAAACCACCAAGAGGTGCCTTCAACTGGAAGGGCCATAGGAAGTTGTTAGCCTCCCTGAAATGTGGCCCAACAGTCATGATTTCATGGATGAGATCTTCTATACAGATGATTCCGTATTTGCCCAAGACCTGCCAATAGAAGAAGCAACATTATTGCCATAAAAACAAATGGACTCCATCAAAATCAGTCGTTGGCTTGAACATATTTATAGCTATTACCTGTTCAATTATCGAGTTGTCAGTCAAAGCAATTCTCTGCTTGTTTACCTTCCCATAACCTCTCTTGTAAATCAATTCTCTGACACTTTTCAAGTTCGGGTAACTGAAAACATTTATATTTATATCATGATATAGTGAACTTTTAAGTATATGATCTTGGTGTTACCACAGAAACAATACTATAGGTTTACCACCGATCACATACCCGTAAGTCACATAGGGCTCAACCCTGCGCAGCATATTCACGGTTGCTTTGTTCACTTTCAGAAAGACGCCATTGAAAATCTGGAACCAAGAAAAATGTACATGTCTAATTAATGCACTACCTTCCTCAAAATAAACAAGCCAGGAAACGAAACTTTCCCACAAGAAACAACCCACCAAACTAAAATTTTGGAAAATGGGTGCAAAAAGAAAATGGATAGATTTATATTTATATTATTGAAAAAAACACATGAATGAGACTATGCCCTTTCAATAACACTGTAAAGGAGAATGATAATAGGTGCAGACTAGGAAGAATGGATCACATATCAGTTTAACCTAACAAAGTGAAGTAAGCTTTGGCATATTCAGGCTATTCGAGAATAAAAATATGAGTTAATTCAAATATGTAATGGCCAAAGCTCAAATTTGATTGGATTAAAGTAACTAACATGAGAACAAAACAATACCTATAATATATATATAAACAAAATGTTTGTTACATTCTATCTATTGATTACATAGATACAAAAAAATACATTGAAGGTCAACAACAGCCGTGGAAGGTTAATACACTGAAGACACAACTAGTAAACTATACAAATAACAAAAAAAATACACAATTGAATAAGGATCAGTTCTCACATGGTATCAACATAGACACTACAATAATAAAATCCATCATTTCATTAAGAATTCCTTGGTAAAAATTCCCAGCATGATGTGACGACAACAAATTCTCTCAAGTCTTAAGCATATTTACAAGAAACTTAGCACAAAGTAACAATAGTTTGAGTCAACTTACACTAGGGGAATGGAACATTCCATCCAATTGAAAAGTACTGCCCAATAATCAAATAAACTCCCTCACAGGCGTAAAAATAACAAATGATTGCATTGACCCCAAATAAAGGAGAGAAAGAAAATGAGGGGAAAAAGTACTGTCAACCGTTCTCACATTTTTAAGGCAAAATAGTGTAAGTGGCATCCTTAGTTCAACTTTTTAAGACAGCAAAATTGAAAGAAGTTTTCATTTTTCAAATCTACTAGACTGACGAGAAAGATCCAAGAGAAAATAAAGCAATATTTTCATGGAAAATAGGTTAAAAAGAACAAAACACCTGGAGTTAAATGTAAATAAAACGTTTATTCTCTGTGAGGTTTTACCTGTCTCAATCGCAGAAGCTGCAAAATGGTCTTGGTCTTGGGGTGCATGGCATTGATACTGAAATTAAAATTGCGCATAATTGATCATTATCCCACGTCAAACACCAACACCATATAAAAACAAAGGACAAACCAATACAATTAAAAATAAATGACATACCCACGAATCCTGACAATGAATAGCAGCTTGGCCTCTGGGTTGACATAGAATGCTCCCTTCAATTTCGCCTCACGCTTCAACTGAATTATCTGCTTTTGCTGATAAAAAGATAAACATCTATCAGACTCTAAACAAAATAACATCAAGGAAAATACTGGAGAGCTATGGAGTTTACTGAGTATACCTGCCCATCATACTCTTTCGAATACTGCATAGCTCTACTGAAAATCAACTTACGCTTCTCAGCTTGTTTCTTCTTCTGGGATTCCTGATCTTGTTTCTTAGCAAGAGCCCACTCCTCTTCCCTTTTCCTCTTCTTCAACACCGACTCTGGAACCACAACTGCTCCTTTCACTTCCTCACCCATTTCCCTGACCAATCATTCAAAAAAAAAATCGTTAACATAACAGATTTCCCATCATTTTTTAGAAAAATTAAAACATGATAGCCATTACTGCAATTTTCTTCATTTCAAGAGACGCAAAAACTCAAACATAGTAGACAAATCGCAGAATACAAAAACCGATAAGAGTTCATGGATTCGAAAAGCAATAGAAGAAACAATAATTGCAGAAACCGAGAAATATAGTCGAGAAGAGAAGGGATATTGAGAATTACGAGTTGTGGTCGATCTTCGAAACCTGTCGTCGGCCTAGAAAAATTTCGAGCAAGCGGCTATTGGGGAGATTTCTAGTTGCGATTCATTAGGGTTTTGTAAAGTACTTTTGAATAGCTCAAGCAATCGAACGGTCAATATTGTTTATAAACAAGTTAATCTATCTGCACCGTTCATTTTGTGAAAATACCTTTTTAGCATTTTTTGGGTTTTATTTTTTTATCAAGACCTATAAGAAACTGTTTACAACTTTACATACAATCATCGCGCTTCAACGGGCCGGGCTCGGGCTCCTAGTATTTTTGAGGCCCAACCAAGATCGGGCCCCCTAAATAAACAAGGCCTAGCTTATAGACTATCAAAGCCCAACTCAGTCCGGCCCATTTTCATCCCCCGGCAGTGGCACCCCAAGAAATACAAATAGAAATGCGGGGGACAGGAAGACAGACCATGCTATTCCTCTCAACGAAATGGTGAAGGCCTCTCCTTTCAAGAACCGTTTTACAGTCATTGCCACTCTATTTCTCTTCTTGTGCCTCGGTGCTCTATTACTCTTCAGCAAACGCAATTTCGATTCGTCCCTTTTTTTCTACAGAGATCTGGAATCTCAAACACACATCTCCTTGGAACCCATTTCTCCAGCTCCTCAGACTGACCCGATAGTACAACCCCTAATCAGCAGAAGCAATGGTAACGGTGGTGAGCTCTCTATGGAAATTAAGGAAGACCTTGTTCCCAATGGAGAATCTGATGCTGTATTGGGTGATAATGGTTCTGATTCCAGTAATGAATCTGATTCTGGATTGGGCGATAATGGTGTTGATTTGGTGATGGAGAGCTTGAAAACTTGTAATTTTTATATGGGGAGCTGGGTGAAAGACAAAGAGTACCCAATTTATGATGCGGGTTCTTGTCCTTACGTCGATGAGGCTTTTGATTGCCAAAGCAATGGAAGGCTTGACTCGGAGTATCTCAAATGGAGGTGGAAGCCCGACGGCTGCAATCTTCCGAGGTTTTTTTTTCTTGGATTATCAATGTTTTTTTGTTATGTTTCTGCAGATTTTCTTTCTTGGATTCTTTGGTAGACCATGGAAGCGACACGAAAGAATAGGACAGGATCAATCCAGGAATAGAGAAAGACATAATATATATCGTATAATGTGTTAGTTAAGTCCATGATAGGATTAAGAGTAGCAAATTGAATCATACAATGGATTATCTAGTTCCCATATTTCAATTGATACTCTTTTTGGGGAACTTAATACTTAATAGATATAATACTCTAAACATTGTTGATTTAGTAATAAGTATAATTATTTTGATAAACTGTGTGGATTTACCAAAGCTTTGGTTCGTCAAATATTTCCTGCTTCTCTGTTGTTTGAGTGAACGTGCTTCTCATTCTGTCAACTCGTGTTTTAATTATTTAGTATTGAATTGGTCGTGACTTTGCTCGTGAATACTAGTTAAGGTCTTGCTTATATCTTTCCTTGAATTTCTTACTTGTTTGTCTCGTATGCCGTTCTTTTCTGCATTCACTTTTCACTCGTAGGTTTAATGCAACAGACTTCTTGATGAGATTGAGAGGTAAGAGGCTGATGCTGGTAGGAGATTCCATGAACCGGAATCAGTTCGAATCAATTCTGTGCCTTCTTCGGAAAGGCCTGCCTGATAAGAGCAGAATGTATGAGACCCGTGGTCACAAAATAACTAAAGGAAGAGGCTATTACACGTTCAAGTTTGTGGTAATTGAAAACTTCACATTATACTGCTTTGTTATCTTTTCACATTTTTTTGGCCAGAGGGAATGAGAGCTCTTATGTTTCAAGGGAGACATAATATTAGAAAAACAAAAAAAATACATCCTAAAGGACATCAGAGAAGATGTCCAAGGATAAAGAACCTTTCAAAAATGAAAGAGGAAAATATAAGCTGTGGACAACATAATGCGTGTCGCTGATGACATTCTTAATAAATGAAAGAGGAAAATAAAATCTAGCGGACAACATAATGTGTGTTACTTTCTTAATGAATTATCAGACATGAATTACATGCTTAATGTGTGGCATTGTGATTTAATCATATTGATATCAATCCAGTAGTGGGAAATTATGGTAGATTGGTTTACCATTGCTAACCTAAATTCCTTTGCAGGATTTTGATTGTACAGTGGAATTTGTAAGGTCACATTTCCTTGTGAAGGAAGGGGTTCGTATCAATGCACAAGGAAACTCCAATCCAACCCTTTCAATAGATCAAATTGACAAGACATCTAACAAATGGAAGCGAGCTGACATTCTTATCTTCAATACTGGGCACTGGTGGGCTCATGGGAAGACTGCTCGAGGGTATGTCTGCAGTTTTGTCAGTCGCATTTTGTGGCATTGTCTTTCATCCTCTGCATTTGATATATTCAACGGATAGTGTGTTGTTTGCAATATTCCATATGAGTGAAGGAACGACAACATGTTTTGGGATGGAAGGCATTAGAGATTCTGTACTTTGTACGTTTTCAGTTATAAGGAAGTTGATACCCTTTTTTGTAGCATTTCTAGACTTTTTTTTTTTTTTTTGATAAATAATCTCCAGATTTCCTTAAAATCTCAAGAGGTTGTACACGTTGACCTTTTCTATCTTATTGTATTTGTATAAATAATTTCTTATATCGTCGTGTGAATGATTGAGCTTGCAATGCAGTTCACATGGTAAAATTTTGTGCTATATTTAAAATACCTTCAACTTAGTGGAAAGAATGATAACAAATTTCAGTTATTGATGCAGGAAAAATTACTATAAAGAAGGTGACTATCTTTACCCAGAGTTTGATGCGGTTGAGGCTTACAGAAGGGCTCTGAAGACCTGGGGAAACTGGATCGATAAAAACATTAATCCTGCGAAGCAATTAGTTTTTTATCGCGGATATTCTTCTGCTCATTTCAGGTATATTTTGTCTTCACTTTTTCCTTCAACCTTCTTATTTATTTGTTCTCTCTTTGAATTACTCACCAAGCATGCTAATTTAACTAAATTCAGAACAGTTTCTAATTCTTTGAATTTCTACAACACATCGTTTTCTGCGGCAATGACATTTTATTATGAAAGTTAAAAGGAAAAAAGGAGGCAAGTAGTCTGCTGCAACTCTTGCGTCAAATAACGACTTACTTTGCTTCCAATTCATTGTGGCAGAGGCGGAGACTGGGACTCTGGTGGATCTTGTAACGGAGAGACTGAACCCATCATGAATGGAACCTTCCTTGATACCTACCCTTTGAAAATGAAAATAGTGGACGAGGTTCTCCAGGAAATGAAGGTTCCAGTAGTCCTATTAAACGTGACGAGACTTACCAACTTTCGCAAGGATGGACACCCATCAATCTATGGAAAGCCCATGACCGGGAACAAAAAGGTTTCCACAAGGCGGCAAGACTGCAGCCATTGGTGTGTTCCTGGAGTCCCCGATGCGTGGAACGAGCTGATTTATGCCACCTTGGTTTTCCGGCAAAAAACTTCGAAAAGCTAGACTTTCTTCAACACTGATTGCCTTCAACATGACCCTGTTCGGTTTCATGTGGCGTTTTAGGATAATATTTCTCCTTGATGCATCATCTAGGAGGGCTGACAATCCTTCAGCTCGCAGTAGAAATGCTTACATTTGTTAATGCTTCCTTGTATATTATAGACAGAAATAAGAGTAACTTTAAATAAACCGCACGAATTTCATAAACAATATTTTTTGAGCGTGTCGAACTCGGATGACATTCTACCCACACACGGTTGTGAAATCTTATCATTTTTTTTGAAGAAGTGAAATCTTATCATTCTTTTTGAAGAAGTGAAATCTTATCATTGGAGTGGGTTTCCTTATTTTCCTTATTCCGTAAAACCCTGCACAATTGTCAAATCTTAGGATTTACATTATTGACGTGGGATTTCTTATTTTCTAATTCCTTGACAAAAAAAGTAGATGACAACAAATTGTTGGGGCCGCGTCTCCTCCCAATTGTGGGCCAAATTCACTTATATTTTGGCCCAATAACTAGTTATTTGTTTCAGCCCATATCTCAAAAGTCAAAAGATATGGAGTGTATTTGAAGCCTACAGGGCTATAAACTAGGTTTGGGTTTAAAGCAGTTGAGTTTATTTTCATCCCTTCTCCTCTCCATTCCTCCCAGCTGTTACAGGTAAAAGGTGGGATCCACTGGAGGGCAGAAATATAATTTGCCGTGCGGTATTCACCACCACTGCAACTTTCATCCGATTTTCTCCCCAATTTTGAAGGTACAAGAAATATATGAACCTACCACTATTTCACACAAATTTTGCTCTCTCTTCCAAACATCATCTCTTTTAATTTTCCATCACTTTTATCCCTAAACTCCTCTCCCCTTGCATCCTCTCCCAAACCATGCCTAAGCATCCACAATGTTATTACAGTTAACGCAATTGCTATGAGCAGTCAGCTTTTTACTCTCTATAGACCAATAGATCTATGAACATGCTGTCCAATCCGCTTGAGTTGCAAGACATTTCTTGTCCCGTCCCTCTGTCATGGTTTACTATTTCTAGAACTTGTTTAATCAATAAAATTATAAGAATAATAAAAATACATTAAAAAACTGAAATATTTCTACATAGTAAATAATGACCCATAATATAATTCATAAAATAAATAGATAATCTAAAGTGAATTGCTTGAAAAATCTCTCAGAATATGTTTAAAGAATTATCTTACTATGGTATATCAATTAAATTAAATTAATGTATTTTTTTTACACCAGATTAAATATAAAGTATATTTAGAATTTAAAATTATATTAACCTCAACAACTACATAAAAATGATTAATCAAATCTTACAAGTTAATTAATAGAGATGTGAAAATTTGGGTACATAACAACAAACATTAATCAGCAAAAAAAATATTTAATTTAAAAATATTAGGAACAGTTTAGTGCAATATCCAGTTGGCAAAGAAAAATATTAAGTTAAATAATATAGTACGTAATTCGATGCATTTTTTAAAATGTTAGGAACAGTTTAGTGCAATATCCAGTTGGCAAAGAAAAAATATTAAGTTAAATACTAATATAGTACGTAATTCGATGCATTTTTGGCGCTTACAAGTGAATAAAAAACAAAAATTATGTCAGAAGATTTGTCAGAATCTAGGGAGCTACATTGGTGGGTCTACACTTAATAAAACCGCACTACATTTGGATGGGTTCCACAATTAATGAACATTAAGTTTGGGAAAATGATATAGATCTCATGGCTAAAGGTTCCATGGTATCATATTTCATATGTGGCATGCTGACTGGACAATATGATTTGGCAAATTTGAATCTATGAGACATATATACAAATTAATCTAGGAAAATTTGAATTTTGGGAAAGGTGTGGCAACCAAAGCAACATTCTCTCACCTGAACTTTCATTTTTTTCAAAAAAATAGAATTTCAAAATGATTTATCTCCTAAAATACATGTTAGATTTCCTAAAAAATTATATATTCGGAATCAGTGTGTGAAACTCTTTCTAACAATATCCATTATCGATATGTTTTATCAGCTCAAGCGTTATTCCATTGTTTTGCTACAATGATATTGAGTAACACATTAAACACTAGAATATATATAAACAAGGGAATAACACACGCAATGAAATAACATATAAAATACAATGGAATAGAATACACACAATGAGATAATACGTAAAACACAATAGAAAAATACGAAAAACACAATGGAATAACATACCACAAGGGAATAACACACACGCAGTGGAATAACATATAAAACACAATGGAATAATACGCAAAACACAATGGAATAACATACCCACAATGGAATAGCATACACGTAATGAAATAACAGATAAAACACAATGAAATAATACGAAAAACACAATGAAATAACATACCCATAATTGAATAGCATACACACAATGGAATAATATACAAAACACAATTGAATAATATGCAAAACACAATGAAATAACATACCCACAATGGAATAGCATACACGCAATGAAATAACATATCAACATACCCACAATAAAAACAATGAAATTCATTGTGTTTTATAAAATTATGATATCTGAGGTTATTTATTCCATTATTTTTGAAACGAATTTTGGATTACAATGAATTATGGATATAAATAAATTCTAAATTACAATGGAATAATACACAACACAATGAAATAAACGTACACCATGAACCCAGTTGTCTCAAATCAATACATATTTCAGGTTTACAATGGAATAACACACAACACATTCAAATAAACATACAGCAATCCGTTTGTCTCAAATCAATACATTTCTTTGAACCAACACATACAAAAACCTCCATTTGACAGAAGTTTGAATATCAGTAGAATACAAATGAAGAATGAAGATGAAAAAATACAAAAATGAAAGCATAACCGAGTCAAAAATTTCTGGGTGGTGTTTTGGCCAAAACTTTGATGGATCTGGTGCTCCTCTATTCCGAGAACACGTATGTGGTGTCGGATTGTCGAAACGTTGCCGGAAACAACCAGATATGACAATTGAAGTGGTAGATGACATCTTCGTTCTTGGTGATTTTCCAACAGCTACAATGGTTTTAAGGACCGATCTTTGACTGGGCTTTGATCTACCGGAAGTGGCGATTCTTTTGAGACTAGCGGCGGCCGGAACGCTGGTCGGACGGCGAAGATGCCATTAAAGTGGAGAGAGAAACGATGTGTGAGAGAGAGAGAAACCATGTGTGTGAGAGAGAGTATGTGAGAATGTGAGAGAGAGTGTATATGTGTGTGAGAGAGAAAGTGTATATGTGTATTACACAATCCCAATCAGCTTGCCACATCAGCTTACCAGATCAGAATGGGATACTTGGGATCTTAAGCCCTGGGATATAAAACGCTGCCGTTAAGTTTGTTTTTATGTCTCACTTGTATTACATAAAGTAGAGTCATGTATTTATCTACATCAGTAAAATAATATTTTAATATAATCATATCAGTAAAATACAGCTTGTAAGTTGCAATATAATTTCATTAATCAAGCCAGTAACATTCATCTTTTCCATCTTTTCTCCATTAAAATTAATTATGGGTCCCATTATTTTTATCCAAAAATCAATCCACACACGCATCCATAAAAAATATATTCCCTCAGTCCCATTTTAATTGTCATCTATTCTTTTTTGGGATGTCCCAAAATACATGTCCATTTCAATTAATGAAAACTATTTTTTCTTATTTTTTCCTTATTTACCTTTAAGTTGAAAAGCTCAATAACCTGCACATTAATTATAGTGTTAAAGTATTTGTCATTATAAATAGGGATATAAATATCAAATTAAAAATGAATTAACTATTTTTTTAAATTGTGTAAAAAATGAAGGGGACAATTAAAATGAGACGGATGGAATAAATAATATAGTACGTAATTCGATACATTTTTGGGGCTTACAGGTGAATAAAAAAACAAAAGTTATGTCAGAATCTAGGGAGCTACGTTTGTGGGTCTACACTTAATAAAACCGCACTACATTTGGATGGGTTCCACAATTAATGAATATTACTTTTGTTTTTATGTCTTACTTATATTACATAAAGTAGATTCATATATTTATTTACATCAGTAAAATAATATTTTAATATAATCATATCAATAAAATAGAGCTTGCAATTTGCAATATAATTTTATTAATCAAGTCAGTAACATTCATTTTTTTCATCTTTTCTCCATTAAAATTAATTATGGATCCCATTATTTTTATCCAAAAATCAATCCACACATTAATCCATAAAAAACATATTTTATAATATAATTACATCAACTAAAATACATATTTCAATAAAAACTAATGTCTCCGTTGCCAATTTACCTTTGCTTGTGCTCTTATTTTTTTTATCATACTGTAAGGAATATCTAGGCACCAAGATACACCGTCTCTCTCCCCTTTATCTCACAGAAAACCTTCCTCGCCGTACAATGTTATAATGACACAAATATAATTTAATTTTTCTTCCAAAAATCAAAATTAAAAGGAAAATTTAAGTTGAAAATTGCCACAAATTATAGTTTTACAGATTGATCTCTATGATGATCGGAGCCGAAATTGGTTGCCCTGCACATTTTCTAATCAATTGAAAACCTACCAATAAATCTAGTTGTCCCGCCATCACTTTGAGACTCATCCAAAAATTACAATACATTTTCTCAAAAAAAAAAAAAAAAAATCCAATACATTATAAAAAAGTGACCCAATTTGGAGTAATAAATTTGATTTGCTTATCTATCTATCTTTAATTTATAATGCACGTGTTAAACATGTGCGTATAATTAATGAAGTACTTTATAATAATTTTGTTAATTTTATTTATAAAATATTCGAACTTGAATATATATTATAACTAAAATTTTATTTCTCTTTGTCGTTATTAAATTACTTTACATATTCCTAACAATAAATTGAAAATTTATACGTTATCTTAAACTTACATTCTATCAAATACTACATATTTATTTGACAATTTATAATCTATTACTTAACTCTATCAAACACAGGCATCCATTAGTATTCATCCACCAACCATGCCCTCATGCACGAGTCAGTGGTGTGAACGTGTGATAATGCAATCACTAACTCAAAAGAAAAACTAAAAAATGCTAAAGCTGTGCAACATTTATTATACAAGTCCAGTAATGACAAATTTGATTGGCCAGATGACAGAACATTAGAGAGAGAAACTGAAAAGATGACAAATTTGATTGGTCAGATGACAGAACATTAGAGAGAGAAACTGAAAAGATGTCAAATTTGATTGGCCAGCCTAACTTTGGATTTATAATAATTAGGTTTGTATAGTGCAACCTTTTTTCATATGAAGAAGTTGCTGGAAAAACAGAGAGGGAGACGGTGTTGCCACAGACCGTTCAAATGAGGATATTGAAGTGTCCAGTGGTCCGATCAACTTGAAATCTTGACAGTGTGTTAGTAAGGCGTGGATCTTTAATCTGAACGGTGTGATTGGCGTGGGACGTTGTTGTAGCACAGGAAGAACCAGAAATAGCGATGAGTATGGCAGATTGGACACAAGTCCCAAAGGACATCATCATATTCATCTTATGTAAGTTGAGTGTCGTCGATCACTGTAAGTTCAGCCTCGTGTGCAAACCATGGAGGAGTTCGGTAGTTGAGTACATGAATGCCTACCGCTGTGCTCATCCCTGTCTTATGGTTCCAGGCACAGAAATCCTCCGCGATACTAATTGCGAATCGCGTCGTATCCTGGTCTCTCCAGTTCTACTAGCCAACAATAGTGACAATCACATTCCAAAGGTTGGAGTTCCTCATGTAGATCTATGTCGCGGATCGTATCAAGGGTGGCTCGTTATGATAAACAACGATATGGACGTGTACTTGTTGAATCCTTTCTCCAGGAACCGTATAGATCTTCCTTCAGTGATGACCTTGCAGAAGCCTCGTCCCCGACGCCCGGGGAATGGAGTCATGTCTAAGTGGCTAATACACAAAGCCTTCTTGTCAACTACTCCTACCGACTCAAATGGCTGCTTCGTCATGCTTATACATGAGGGCGATCAACGAGTTGCTTTCTGCAAAGTTGGTGATACAAGTTGGAGACCAATTTACGGACCAGATCTGACTGGTAAGCCATACTCAGCACATAGTTTTGGTTCCGTAGATGATGCAATATATTTCAAGGGGAAATTCTATGTCATAGCATGTACTGGAGTGATTTATGTTTGCGATCCGGCTGCTCTTGAACCGACAATGACTGAATATTATTCCGGACCCAAGTCCTGTCCTGATTCAGCTCTAGTGCAAATGTATTTAGTTGAATCGAGAGAAGAAGAGCTGTTGATCGTCTCTCGAATCTCCACAACTCTTGACGATCAGCAAGAATGTCAGGAGGTGCATCTACGTCAGGCTGCTGCTGATACATCTGATGTGAAACGCTTAAATATACCAAGCAAACACAGTCATGATAAAGAAGTAATCGATACCTTTGATTACGACAATAATTTTGGAACTCCCGTACATTATAGAATACAAAAAACTCTGTATTTTGAAGTATACAAGTTGGACACAAGAAGCACATCAGAGCCAACATGGATACAGGTAAACACTCTATATGGGGAGTCATTGTTTGTGGGACTGAATCAATCCTTCTCCAACTCAAATCCGCGACTATCAGGATATAAGGAAAATCAAATATACTTCACAGATGATTTTATTCACTCGCACCGAAGATTTTGTTGTTCAGGTAATGACATTGGCGTGTTTGACTTGAAGGAGCGCACTATTGAATCACTTTATAAGAGTGGGTTCAAGTCGACAAGACCACCTCCTATTTGGGTTATCCCCAAGCCATAGTGGATGAAATTTCAGTAAGATTGTTAGGAAGGAAGCTATGAACATTTTGAAAAATGTATCTGTACCTAATCGTGGAGAAGGTCTCTGGACGTCCCTCAACAGCCGAAGGTTCTAAAATTGTGACAATACGGATGTGTTGGGTTTATTTGCTAGTGTTGTTGTTACCGACAATGGTGAATATTTGTTGGACCAATAAATAGTGTGTAAATTAGTGTTTTTAATGATGTGATTATATTGTAATATGTGTTTTGTTGATGTAGCAGTATTGTTATATGTGCTTTGATGATTTGTCTTGATTTTTTGTAATAAAGGTGGGATTCAGTCTTTATTTTAGTGTAAATTTGATAGTTATAATGTGAATGATGAAAAAATGTTTGGGTTGGATAAT
The DNA here is from genome assembly GCA_963580455.1 of Euonymus europaeus. Lineage (NCBI taxonomy): Eukaryota > Viridiplantae > Streptophyta > Magnoliopsida > Celastrales > Celastraceae > Euonymus > Euonymus europaeus. Next base: position 4,080,571 of record OY756957.1, on the reverse strand, counting down.
GATTTTATATTGAAAGATGTGTTTTGCTGATGTGCCAGTATTGAAATATATGTTATGCTGATTTGATTGTATTGATAATTTTATTTTGTAAGATAGATTTGAGACTCATTTTTAAGATTTATTGACCCATTAGAAATGCATTGTTACATTTGCCCTTAGATCTTTCATACCAACCGTTGTTATGACAGTTTGTTTTGTGGGTTTATCCCTACGTTTATTTCTGTAGCTATTTGATACACGAGTTTCTTACCTTGTCCCTTCTTTGAAACATCTTATTGGCCGATTGGCAAGTTGTATGGAAGATTTGATTATCATGCAGGTTTATCATTTATGGTTGGTAGAGCACCAGATTGGCACATCTTGTATGTGTCTCCAACATAGATTTTCACAATAGGGTATGTCATCGAAGAAGAGATATTCGATGGCATGAAGCTTTAGTGGCATAGAATCTCCTGCCTTAGTCGAATGATCGGACAGATGAAAGAATGATGATTCGAAAAAGTACACAATTGGAAAAAATGATTCCCATCTTTTGAAGAGCAAGTGGTACTCCAGTTAACTTGGAACTTGGGGGTTGTTTGTGTTCCAGGAATCACAACTAGACAGGTAAATGTTCGTCGAATATAAAAGCATGCTTCTCTGAGGAGCCGACCAGCCTTTGCTTCCGTGGTTTGAGTGTACGTGATTCTCATTCTGTCAACTCTTTGTTTTGATTATTTAGTATTGAATTGATCCTGATTCTGCTCGTGAATACTAGTTATAGAGGCTTAAGGATCTTTGGTTGAATTTCTTTAGCTTCTTTGTCGGGTTTTCTGCATTCGAGTGCAAAAGTATATTAGAGTAAAAAAGAAAAAAATTAAAAAATTATATTTATTTTTGATCCATTTTACGTGGCTAATATTAATCATGCATTAATATTCTACGTTCTGACACCATCGTTAAATCCCATGATTACCTTATTGGAGTGGGATTCCTTCTTTTCTTTATCCCCTAAAATTCTGTAGTTTTCAAATCTTAGGAGTTTTTACCTTATTGGAGTGGGATTCCTTCTTTTCCTGATTCCTTAACAAATACGATCGAAGAGAACACCAAATAAATCATATATAGCTCAAACTCGGGGAAATAACCAGAAGAAAAACTAGTCCTGAGTATGGCAGATTGGACAGAACTCCCCTGTGACATCCTATTGTCGAACGTCTTGTGTAAGTCGAGTGTTGTCGATCACTATCGGTTAACCCTTGTGTACAAAACATGGAGGAGTGTGGCCATTGAGTACATCAATGGCTACCCCTCCCCTGGTGCTCCTTGTCTTATGGTTCCAGGCACAAACATCCTCCGCGACACTAATTGCAAATCGCGTCGTATCCTAGTCTCTCCATTACTGCTACCCAACAATAATGACAATCACATACCAAAGATTGGAGTTCCTCATGCAGATATATGTCGCGGATCGTATCAAGGGTGGCTCGTTATGATAAACAACGATATGGACATGTACTTGTTGAATCCCTTCTCCAGGAAAAGGAAACATATAGACCTTCCTTCGGTGATGACCTTGGAGAAGCCTCGTCCGGGAGATCGATATATGTGTAAGTGGATCATCGAGAAAGCCTTCTTATCAAGTACTCCTACCAATTCAAATTGCTGCTTTGTCTTGGTTATACATGGGCGTTTTCGAGAGTTTGCTTTCTGCAAAGTTGGTGATACGATTTGGAGACCAATTCATGGACCAGATCTGACTGATACGCTATATGGCAACGTGGATGCAATATATATCAAGGGGAAATTCTATGTCATATTATGAGCTACAGTGATTTATGTATGTGATCTGGCTGCTCTTGAACCAACAATGATTGAATATTGGTCAGGACCAGAGCCAAGTCCCCGTTCAAATCATCGGTATTTAGCCGAGTCGGGAGAAGGAGAATTGTTGCTCATCTTTCGAGTCCACACATGTAACTGGGACCGTGTCGATGATGAACTAGAATGTCTAGAGGTGGATCTAAGTCGTGCGGCCAATAAATCTGATCCGAAATTCATAGAAATACCAAGCAAACTTATGAAGACGTAATCGACACCTACGATTACGACAATAATTTTTTGAAATGTCATGATAGGCTATCCATAACTCACTATTTTGAAGTATACAAGTTGGAGATACGAAGCTAATCAGAGGCAACCTGGATGAAAATAGAGACTCTAAATGGGGAGTCTTTGTTTGTGGGATTGAATCAGTCCTTCTCCATCTCAAATCCGCGATTATTTGGGTATAAGGAAAATCAAATATAGTTCACAGATGATTTTATTCACTTGCACCGAAGATTTTATTGTTCAGGTAATGAGATTGGCGTGTTTGACTTGAAGGAAGGCCCTATGGAATCACTTTATAAGAGTGGTTTTAAGTCTACAAGACCACCTCCTATTTGGGTTATCCCCAAGCCATAGTAGATGAAATTTTGATTTGATTGTTAAAAAACTCTGGAAAATTAGAGAGAAAAAAAGTATGAATGCAATCTCTCAAGAATGGTGATAATGATGAATGAATAATATTGAGATCACTGTCAAGCATGTGACTTTCTTTCTGATGCGTGATGCAATCACTTAGATGACATATCCGCAATTGCAAATCAAGGGATGGTTCTCTTCTGTATTCTGCTTCGTGGGATAGAACATTCAAAATATGGAGAACCTATGACTAGATATTTGGAGTCAGTGGAGAAGGCACATGATGATGCCATCAACACCATAGCAGAATCCCATGATGGATTTGTTTATACAGGTTCAGCAGACAAGAAAACCAAAGTGTGGAAGAAGCAATTGGGGGAAAAGAAGCATTCGCTGGTGACTACCATGGAGAAACACAAGTCAGCAATAAATGCTTTAGCTGCCAATAATGATTGGTCTGTACTGTATTCTGGTGCTTGTGATCAATCAATTCTAGTTTGGTGAACATATTGTTCTAGCAGGTGCACTCAGAGGACATGGCAAGGAAATTCTGTGTTTGGCAGTTCTTTCCAAGTTGGTTTTCAGTAGATTGGCAGTGTTTCTGATTCCGGTACTTCTTATCTAGTCTACAGTGGCAGTTTGGATTGTGAAATTAAAATTTGGCAAACACAAGTTCCATGTTTGTAACAATTTTACCGTTTCAATTCAAACGTGCAAATTGGGCAGAGTTCGGGGAACAACGATTTTTTTCATAGAAATTGTGAGAGAGGCTTTGTTTTCTCACATTTCACAGAAATGACAAATTCAATTTTTCAGCCATTGATGGATGATTTCTGATGTCTATTTTTTTAAGAAAAATGCATTGAATAGAAGATTTAGATGTGTAGTAGCTGCCTGAAAGGCTGTTCCATTTTTTTCGACTCATAAGAAGAGGGAAGGGTCGGCAGGAGGGAAATTCCTCTGTGCTTTTAGATAAGTAGTAAGAATAGAGGAAAGAGGAGTTTGAGGAAGACCAAACCAGTAAAACAAATGAGAGGACTGGTGGAGGTTATGGCCATTCAATTGTTTAATGAAACTCTCTATTCTGGGAAATATTTTTTCTTACAATTATGTGCTTGTTTCGTTGAACCATATTGTTTTGCTTTTTCATCTCGCCTGTGAAGTTTTTTGTAAAAAAAATTCTTTAGTCTTTATGGTTTTTGACAATTTTGTAGGTTGTTAGAGGTGACAGAAGAGTAGAAATTTCAATATATGGTGATGTCTTTGCTCTCTACTTCGGTAATCAGGTAAATGTTTCTTTCATTCTGTTTCATCTCTAACTTGTTATTGGCATGGCATCCTAAATAGGATTATAGGTCCCTGAATATGGTGTTAGTTTCTGGTCATTCTCTTGCAATTAATGAATCTAGCATGACTGGAGAGAGCAAGATTGTTAAGCTTTCCTCTGGAAATATTCTCTTATTTTTATTTTTTCTTTGACGGGTAAAGTCCATTGAATTGAATGTGGATATGGTGATTCATTCCAAGCATTTAGCCAGGATATTAATTTATTCTTAAACCATACCACCCTAATGATTGTAATTAAAATATTACCATATATTATGAATGACTGCTTACAAGGATTCCAAAGATCCATTTCTGATGTGTGGATGCAAGGTAGCAGATCGTAGCGGAACGATGCTGGTAAATTTATCGCATTTACTTTTCTGAGTGGTGATATTATATGAACTGCTACATCTGGACTGTACACCTTAAGAATTTAAAATAGTTGAGGTAATGCTACGAGGAAGCTTCAAGCTCGTTTTCCGTTCGTGCCAAACTATTCAGAGAGGGTGTTGCAAATTGGAGTTGTCTGTTGCTATTGGACTTTTGATCTACCATCTCCCTCATCTATCTTCTTCTTGTAGGTAACTAGTGCTGGTATTAATACTGAATGGGTAAGAAACTCCTTTGCAGGTTGGCATTGCTTATTGGTCTTTTAATTTCTTTTAACTGATGCTTCAACACCCTGTACATGTAATGTTTATTATCAATTGACTTTTGAATTTTTTGTTCAGATACTTTACTGTCATACCAAGAACGCAGATGGAAGCGTTCGGTTTATTGCAGGCCAGGTAAAAGTTTTTCAAGCCATAAAATTATTACGGTTGCAGTACGTGCAGCTACAGATTCATTGATTCTGTTTTATGCCATGAAATAACTATGATGTTCATTATGTTGTCTTTGTGTCAAACTAATTTTAGAATCTTATATATAGCTCACAATTGTTGTAGTTGCAGTGCCAGAGAGGCTTCCTCTACCTGTTACTTCTACGCAAGTTCTTTCTTGACAATGTTGTTTTCTGCTACATCTATGTCGTGTGATTTAAGTTGCCTAGCTTGATAAATTTTTAATAGCCATCTGTGTTTTATGCTGTCCCATGGTGCTTTCTTGGTGTAATCGATTATTAATGCCTGTGTGCATTTTATAGCTGTAGATTAGTTCAATATCTTCTGTATTTTTTTCTCACTTCTGTCTTTCCTTCATCATTGCCTTTTGGACAGCCTTGCCGCCTACTCAATGAGGAAAATAATGGCAGATAAGGCTTTGGTATATATGAACTACTTTCGCTTTCAGCCATGCTTCTGTCACACCTTGGCATGGCCAGATGTTTCGCAGGAATAAGTTTATTCTAAAGATAGAAGTTGTGTTGCAGGTGCGGAGGCTTTTCTGCCTGTGAAACCATGGGGCTCTGCAACTACAATTTGCAGTTACAAGACTCGTCATGCTTCTGTCATATGTTTTAGCATATTCTTGATTTAGTTTTTAGGCTCATGTTGCTTGATGATTTATTTCAAGCATGGATTCGGATCCTGGTGTATATGCATCTTTAGGCTGCATAAGTTTGTTTCGCTTGACTTGTACAAAGCCCTTTTCTCCCTACTGCTCAGTTGCTTCACTGCTCTTTTCATTGTAGACAACGGAGCATAAAATAAAAAAGTAATTAAATTATTATCCGATTTATTTGTCTATATTTAAATAAATCTATTTATAATCAATTAAATACGTTCAAAAATCCAAATCAATTCGAATGTGGTCAATTTGGGTCCAGACGTGCAAATATTTCTCAAATATCATATATTGTTTGACCGGGATCAATTTGAACCTCATTTTTTACAACCCCAACTCTCCTAATGTGAAGTTGGTATTTATTTTAATTTATTTGCATTCCCCTTATAAAACTTAACTCCTTTCAATTCGATTGTGGTAAATTCGGATCCAAACATGTAAATATTTCGTAAATATCTTATGTTGTTCGACCAGGATCGATTCAGATCTCATTTTTTACAACCCCAATTCCCCTGGTGTGAAGGTTGTACTTATAAAACTTAACTCCTTTACCTCATACAGCTAGCTAGGCTGTGAAGGTGCATCTATTTTAATTTATTTATATTCCTCTTATATCATTGTAAAGTTGTCTAATATTCAATCATAAATTTATATTCTTTATCACATTATTCAATCAAAATAATACTTGGTCTTATCAAATTCTAACTCTTAAATTAGATAATTGTGTAAATTAGATAGTGATAATGATATCAATTCTTAAATTAAAAATATTGTGAACCTAATCATCATTGTTTAACATAGGGATAAAAAATAGAGATTCGAGTTCAATATGATTTAATAGTGTTTTCTGAAATATTAAATCACATAATTGAGATTATGAATGAAAAGCGGATCATCATAAAGTATTAGAATTACATTTTCAAAAAAGAAAGAAATCAATTAAACTAAAGTGTTTATAAAAGTATAGTTCTTAAGTAATTTAGTAGAATATTAGATTACATAATAATAATAATAATATTTAAAAAAGTGACACGTGGCTCAACAACAATATTGAGTATTCAATTTTATACGTAAGAAAATATAACATTAAAAAAATGTAAGAAAAATATATCAGCTAAAACACATATTAGCAAAACATTCAATTTTACGTTTTACTCCATCATAAAAACATACACGCTGCCTCTTCCTTCTTTGATCTTCCTTCTCCAATGTGTAGATGAGATTTTTTTGATTTGTAGATTATATTTTTTGCTGTCAAAAAAAAATTATTTGACTTGTATTAGATTTATGTTGTCAGTTTTTACAATGATACAATTTATATTTGACATCTACTTTCAGATTTGAAGAGAACTGTGAAATTTTTTATTTTCTTATGTTGATAATGTTAGTGATTTTGGGGGGGAAAAAATCCTAAATCCTAATCCAAGACCCTAAATCTTAATCATAAATCATAAATCCTAAACTTCATCTCTTCTAACTACAGCCATGACACCAATAGTCATTCAATGTGCCATGACACAGTAAAAACTCAGCATTTCAGACACAATTTAGATAGAAAAATCCTACTCTAAACCCTAAATCTTAAACTTCTTCTCTTCTAAGTAAAAGTCATAGCACCAGTAGTCATTCAATGTGTCATGAAAACTCAGCATTTCAGACAAAATTTAGACAGAAAAATCCTACTCTAAATTCAGTAGAAACTAGCATTTCAGACACAATTTGGATAGAAAAATCCTACTCTCAACCCTAAATCCTAAACTTCATCTCTTCTAACTACAAGCCATGGCAGCAGTAGTGATTTAATGTGTCATGGCACCACTAAAAACTCAGCATTTCAAACACAATTTAGACAGAAAAATCTTCCTCTAAACCCTAAATCCTAAACTTCATCTCAGCCATGGCACCAATAAGTCATTCAATGTGCCATAACACCAGTAAAAACTCAGCATTTCAGACACAATTTAGAAGAAAAATTGTCCATTTACTACATTACCTTTTTTTGTAGGTAATGACTCCAAAGCTAAATAGAAAATTTAAATCTCAAGAAACTGAAGGAAGAACCAGTAATAATCTTACACCAGTAGTATACACATCAAAGCAATTAGAGATATTCGAAGGTCGAAAAATTGGGAAAGGAAGTTTAGCTACTATATATGAGGGGTTGGTGACCATAAAATCTTACAACAGTGGACAGAAAAATTCATACTATGAGGTATGAATGATGTAAATTAAAATTTATATTATCTTAAGCATTTGATTAATTACATTTCCATACAGGTGGAGAAAGAGGCGTTAATGAACTTGAGCCATAGAAACATCGTCAAGCTCCTCGGCTATTCGGATGAGGATAGGGCATTGTCGATATGTGTCGAGTATGGATAAGACGACATCAGATTCAAAATATTACATATTTGCTTTGTCACTCTAAATGTCCGCTCTATAAGATTACATCATTATTCCCAAACCAACTCTGAATATTATTGTGCAATGCGCAGCACAACACAAAAATATGCTAATTTGCGTCTCGTATGGATAAGACGGTATCATATTCAAAACCTTCCATATTCGCTTTGTTGCTCTGAATTTCCACTCTATAAGATTACTTGGTTATTCTCATCCCACCTCTGAATATAATTATGCAATGAGCAGCACAATACAACAATGTTGATCTGTGTCGCTTATGGATAAGACGACATCAAGTTAAAAATCTTCTATCTTTGCTTTGTCACAAAAAACTTATTGACAAAACCAACCAATCAACAACGCCAACATGATTAAAACTCTCCACTTCATTTGTATTTATAATGTCAAACAGTGATCAACATATAAGCCCGTAAGGCATAGTTTGCAGCACAATAGTAATCACATGGTAATCACTTGCAGATAGTTTAACATAATTTTCTTTTACAAAGATCGAACAAGAAAAAGCCACTAATTCATTAAGCCAAAAAAAATGAATCAATCATACAAACCCTAGGTTAAATAAACACAAAAAGAAAAATTATCATCACATGTGAGTGAATTTGTTGTTATTGTAGAGAAGTCTACAGTTATACAGATTCCTCGCCGTATCCATCATGGCCATTCTCATCTTCCTTGCTCAACTTAGATTTTGGTAAAGACGAATGGTTTCGAGAAGTTTTGCCTCCTTGTGACTTTGTAGAATGTATATTGAGATAAGTGTAACCAGACATACCAGCAATAGCTACAAATGCACCGCAGATGCTAGTGGTCCCCGGATTGGAGCCAAAGAGAGAATAATTTCCGAGAAGCACAACACAGGTTTTGAATTGACCAAGAACAACATGAGAGACTGCAGAAGTTGCCCTGAAATATCAAATTTGAGTACAAGAAGATAAGTATCAGATTGCCTACCTACTTGGCATCAACAATTTGAGAACTTACAAATGTGACTACCAATTGCAAAATACAATTCATGCTTGAGAGACCTACTCATTTCGTACCACAAAGGTTTACAAATAAATAATGATATTGAGGATCACGATTTAAAAAAGAAATACCGTTACCCGTTGAAGTCAAGTTCGAGAAAAAGTGAAAAAAAAAAAACATTGTGCCACGGCGATAGCAGAAGCAGTCAACTATGATTCCTATAAGCCAAAAATTGCATAACAAGGAAGAAACGCAAGTAACCAAAGCAATGTTTCCAGCAAATTTCAAATGATTCAACAACAAAAAAAAAAAAATCAGGAAGCTTGAAACTGAATTTTCCCCAAAAGGGTAGCATCCATTGACAGCAAGAGGGTGTCTTAAGTTTTGATTTGTACCATTCATTTTTAATACACAATTGTTGACTTAAGTTTCAATAATTCCATTCATTTTTTACTGTAGCTACAAGAGGGCCTCTCCAATTCATTCACAGGTTGCATATGAACTATGTTTACAGGAGTACAATGAAAGTAAAATCACATCACAATGCAAGTCACATTGGTTGCAGGACCAATTAAGTAGGGCTAGCTAGAAGAACTGAAGAACATTTGCAACATATGAAAGAAGATGAAAATAACGAGTGTGGGACACAGAACAAATTAAACATTTAGACAACACAAAAACAGAGATGGTCGACATAAATGACATCCATATATATCCAACCAGTTACAAGCCCAGCGATAGAGTTCCGGAACATGTTCAATTGTGAAACAGCCACTCCACATACTGTCCACATACTATGTGGGAGTAAGGTCCGCACATCCTGCTTACAAATGGATTTATAGTGACTATGCATGACGAGAAATTTGGTAAGTTCATAAAGAACAGTTAAACCCTTTTTAATCAAAGCTGCAACTGATATCAAATTAGATAATGTAAAGAGCGGCATAAAACACATCAAACAAAACTGACCCAAAAATGAACTCTTGGAATTCCAAACATAACATGACCAGTTTATAGCATTAAATAATTAAAGAATAATGCATAGATGTAACGTACCCAAGAGCTAAAGCACCTGACCACTGAAGCAAGAACCCCAGAACAGCAGATATGAGAATGAGCAATGTGTTTTTGAAGCACCAATCGTAGGAGAAAACACCAGGGGGATCCAAGAAAGGAACCAAAATAACCAGGAAAAATAAAGTGATTGGTGTAGTTTTCCACATCAATCTGTTCAAGCATAAGGTTCTGTAAAATTAAATTCCTTGTGGATTTAAAGATAAAGATAACCAGAATGAAGAACAACTATGGAAAAGGCATGTGACATACGCCAAAGCTGTCCAGCTCTCCCGCTGCTGTAGACTGGACCAGAGGATTTTGTTTACTGCACTGGGTATAACCCAAGCAATCGCCACACAAAAACCAAAGATGCTGGATTGCAAATCCGTTACTGTAGCAACACCAACCCCAACAGATGCTATAGTAAGTGCCACCACCTGAAATTGAGGATTCCAAAGGATAGCTCAAGAAGAATGAATTTTTAAGGAAAAGTTTCCACTTGTTTAACAAGATAGATGCCATAGCTTGTAACATATGTCGTGTGGAAAGGAAACAAATCTCCTCACTGACACAACTTTTTCCTCCCCTTGACAGTTTACAGTCTTGAAACTTCTTCCTTGACCGAAGAATAATCACCCATCATTTTATGATATCTGACACGTAACAGAAGTGCAAAGGCGCAATGCTTCTTTGTTAGAGAGTGACTACTTTGGACAGAATTTTCAAGATCAGAGACATCTAACTCATCTAATCCAATACCACACCATAACATATATATAACATACAAAATTATAATTTCAAATCTAATTATATCCAGCTGAAGATCTAGAATTATAATAAAAGTGCAATATTTTCAGGAAGACTTAAATCATTCATAAGCCCAAAGTATTATAATGTTATGAGTTCACAATTATATCTTAAATTAGCATTGCCTATAACGATGTATATTATTTGAACACATGCCTAAGAACATAACAGAATACAAGTCTCTGAGACAGAAGTTCGTTTCAACTTAGTGGACATATTGTATCAACGTTTCTATCCCCTGTTCGCAGTCTTATGTCAATGAATTTTCCCATCGGTGGTTGGAGAATCAAGCCCTAAACCTCATTAAATGACCTTACTTAATACCTGTGCCCTTTGGTCCAACAAGGATGCTCCTTTTCTCAAAAACGTTAGTTAAATTAGATCTCTTGGTGCGTTGAATGATGACAACATCGATCTTAATTAAATTGAACACGAAATATTAACAATATCTAATAATTTTTTAACTCAAGCCTACTAAGCCCACACAAGCAAGACAAAAAAAAAATGAAACATGTTACCTTGAGAAAAGAAACTCTTTTTTTGAACCATAGGAATTCCGCAAGAACAATTGATGGTGTAACAGCAATCTTAGCCATCTGGTAGAAACCCACACTATGTGGGAAAAGAAAAGATATTCAACTCAATTTTTAAACAGAGCAACATAACTTTTTTCTTTATAAAAGGGAAATTTATACCTCACCTGTTGTACTTCAAGCTGACATTAGCCAGGCCAGTTGACAGACACATAACAAAGCCAAGAAGAAATAAAGTCAAACGGTTTGATTTTGTCGGAGGAGCTGCTGGAAGTGCAGAAAATGCTTTTAAAATGGCCATCAATCCCCAGCTTGTCATGTAGTGAATAAAAGTAAGGCATATAGGGAAATGGAATCTGACACCTTGAAGCACCTGAAGAAGCCAAAAAGATCAACCAAGAAGCGAGCAACATGCAACCGAAAAGAACATGTAAAATGCATAATACACATACCCATTTGTTCATGAAAATAATACCAACAGCAATTACAAAGTTGAATGTTAGAGCAGCAGCTGGGCCACATTTACGTTGTTGTTGTAGTTTTGGATTTTCAGACAAGCGAAATTTGTCAAACAGCGAGCCTCGAAAGTCTTCCAATGCACGTCCTGAATTGATGCCATGAAAACACGAAGAAAACAAAGAATTAAGTAAAAAATCATCATAGCAACCAGGCATTAACTTTCTGTTATTCGTGTTCTTATGCTCCACTTTTGTCACTCTTTTCCTTTTACTTTTTTCCTTTTTTTTTTCCTTAGCCTTGGGCCCTTAGCTGTCACAGGTTCAATCAGGGAAATAACTTTTCGGCGACACCGGTGCATAAACCCACCCTCAACAAACCTCATCGTCGTGGGAGCCTTATGCACTGATTGTGATTCTTCTCTCTCTTTCATTCTTTAAAATATTTTCTTCAATATACATTTGATGTTTCCATTCTTCCAAGTTAGTCTCAAAGAAAATGCCATACCAGCTACTAATAGAACATCTTACTCAAGGAAGGGTAAAATGCTCATTCTTGTCTTAGTTGCCATTTCTCAAGCTTAAAAACCTGATAAATTTTTCTGGTCAGGTCAAAAATTTGGCAATGACCTTTCCCCTAAAAAATTAAAAATGAAAGCAGATGGTCCATCTTTCAAGTCACACGAAGAGAAATTCAACAGATAAATATAAAATCTTGCCTCCTCCCCAAAAAGTCCTACATTGGAAGATCAAGCCACTAGTCTCCTAAAATTCAGATACCTTATATGCTATCCAGAGGGAGTCTTCACCGGCACATATAACTATATCAGGTCCAGAACCATGAGCTACACAGTCAGATATTGAATGCCAGCCGCCACTCAGTTCGCAGGAAAGGATTTCACTAAAAGGAAATGCCTAGCCATCTCTGTGCTAACAAGAGTCGCTTAGACAAAATCCAACAATGAACGCTTGAAAATTGAAATCCTCTATGCACTGCCTTTTAATAAAATTCTTTTTCCAATCAAAAAAAGAAAAGAAATACTCCATGCAGAGAATTAAAACTCTAGACAAAAAATGAAATACTCAATGAAACTGCATTTCCATGCACTTTCTGCAATACAGTTGCATGATATGTTTGACTCAGAAACCAGAATCAATGTCTCCTTGGCTCTAAAAAGACCAAAACACGTTTTCTTATGATTAATTGAGAAACTGCAGACCACCAAGCATCGAGTAGAATATAAGCGAACCATTATACAAAACAAAAATAGAAAATCTAGATACTTAAAAACATTTGGGTATTCAACCACCAAATCAGGAACGATCAACAAAGAACACGAAAGCTACATAGTTAAATTTATAAAAAAACTGACATTGGTATTAACGAAGAGCACCAACCAATCCCAAATTGAACAGAGAGACTGGATCAAAATGCATATGGATTTTGAGCCCCAAAGAGGCCAAATCAGAGAGAGAGTCAAGCACCTCTTTCACCAGCATCACTATCTTTGCGCTTGAGTATCTTCCTCACATCTTTGTTTGCCAGGAAATTGAAAATCTGGCGGCTGTACAGCATCTCTCGCTCTTTACTTCTTCAGTCCACTCACTGTGTTTTACTTTATTTCACAAAAGGCCAGTATAGACCAGTATAGTCATCCATCAAAGACAGTGAAAAAACCAAAGCCAATAGAAAGGAAAACAAGGTGGAACGTGGACGGAAAAGACCGTTGATGGCGGAAATTGATAGCGAGAAAAATAGACGCAGAAAATCACGGACTTTACCGACACAGAGACAGACAAAACCCACAATGCTGTGTGACACCGTGTTTACACCCAAAAATCGAGGGGTGGAAATATAAATTTTGATAAATAAATATACGACAACGATTTTGCTATTTTTTTGTTGTTGTTGATAAACACGATTTTGCTTGTTAAAACTTAAAAGTCATATCTGGAAATTTGGGTGATATGTCAATATTTGTTTCTGAGAAAGTGAGTGTCTTTGTAATTTATTTTTATGTTTTTAAAAACGATATTGAGTATAATTTTCAAAAATTATTTTTAAGAATAAAAAAAGTGTTAATTTTTTTTTGGTTTATGTTATTTGACTGCGTTTTCAAAAATTGAAAAAAATAAATTTAAATTTAAATTCATCCAAATTAAACTCAAATTAACCAAATTGATTGGGTCAATAATAGACCCATTAGGGTCAAGTCATGTAATTTCCTGGATTATCCTCTTGGTTTTCCAGGTTTTGGTTCGAAACTTCTAATACCTAAATTTGGGTCCCAATTTCAAAAAAAAAAGGGTGATATTTTCATCCCTTTAATTTGTATTATCATTACCTGGTTTTTGTATGAAATGATATTTTATTTCTCCAATTTTTATGTCATTTGATGTTTCATTTTCATTTCTATAGTTGGGCAATTGTTAAATGCAGTCCTATTTTTATTTAGTATAGACCTATACCATGTCAAATCAAGTTTGTGTTTAGTTTTTTAAAAATGTATATTGAAAATAAAAAGGTGAATGTGCCACACATGCAAATCTATAAAAAAAAAATAGTGCATATATTTTTTAATTAGATATAAGTATATGTAAATTATAAAAAAATATTTTTTTTATTTATATTCGTACATTCTTCACAATAAGTTTGATTTTTATTTCCGCCAACCTCTGGGTGGCCCCCCTACTTGGAGTGGCTGCTGGCAGACTTGGTGTGGCGCTCATCGGGACTGGTTTAAATAACATCTCGTTTTTCAACCAAAATTTGGACGTTTATTTGCAATTTCTCAAGTGAGAAGTTAGGATTAGAAACCATCTTGAAGGCACAGACAAATCCACTCCCGATATATGAAGATTAATCCCTTAGAGCTTACACGATTCTATTGAGAGAGAATTCATTCCATTGCTGAGTGATTTGTGAGAAATCAAGAGCAAAAATGATTGACTCCAGATTATGAAAAAACTTGTTAATCATGGGCATCTTTGAATTGAATTGAAGTTTACGTATTGAAGAAGACAGTGGTTGTTTCTAACGAATGCAACAGCTCTGCATTACATGCCAAAGAAAGTAAACAGCAAGCCTGTAAATGTAATGATGCCAGAGAGACTTGGCTGCAGCTAGCTGATCATGGTAGTTTAACCCTAGCTGTGAAAGTAAGAGGTGAGTCCAAGAAGAGATGCAACAAAATAGGTGGACTTGTAGGGAAGGCCTGATATGTCTCGAGCAAAAGACTTGGTCAACCGCCACACAACTCCTCACCTTCTCAATTTGTGTTTTCTCAACCTCTCTCCCTCTCTCTTATTCTTTCTTTGATTCTATGCCATCAAAGTTTCACCACCCTTTCAGGGAGCTTCCTTCTCCTCATCCTCATTCCAAACACCAAAAGCAACAACACATTGTAGACTCCCGTCTAGAGGGCGCGCACGCCGCCCCAACAGCGCGCCTAAAACACCACCATAACCACCATGGTCATGCTCAACCCAACAGTCTTGTTTCTTCTGCTCTTCTTAGTCATGTCAATCAGTTCTTATGGCTTGTCAGACACAGAGATCCTCCTCAAATTCAAGTCCTCTTTGTCTGCTAACAACATGGCCCTATCAACTTGGACAAACCAGACCCCGCCCTGTGATGGAAATATTGCAAAATGGTTTGGTATTTTATGTTACAGAGGTAGCATTTGGGGTATCAAGCTTGAGAGATTGGGATTGGGTGGAACTATAGATTTGGAGACTCTCAAGCAATTGCCAAACTTGAGAACATTGAGTTTTATGCATAACAATTTTGAAGGTCCATTGCCAGAGCTGAATAAACTTGGTGCACTAAAAGCAGTTTATCTATCTGACAATAAATTTTCTGGGGAGATTTCTGGGGATGCATTTGAGGGAATGCCTTGGTTAAAGAAACTTCATTTGGCAAGTAACGAGTTTACAGGTGCCATTCCTGCATCTTTGGCTACCTTGCCTAAGCTGTTGGATTTGAAGCTTCAAGGGAACCAATTCAGTGGCAAGTTACCAGAATTTCAGCAGATGCAATGGTTATCATTCAATGTGTCAAACAATCAACTTGAAGGGCCAATCCCTGCTGCTCTCAGCAAAATGGGAACAACTTCATTTTCTGGTGAGTTTACCTTACTTATTTCAAACAAATTGTTTTTCATGAAGTAATGTTTTTTCTTGGAACATCAATCCGTTGATAGCGAAAAACATTGAAATCATGTCTAGGGAGTCCTAGCATGCCATTTGAACTTATGATTGCATGTATATCTCTTTGTATCTTATTCTCCCTGCTTGAGCAGGCAATCAAGGTCTGTGTGGAGGACCATTGAATGCATGTAGTCCAGCCACCTCTACCCCTATCCCGGGCGTAACCCCCGCTGACTTTGGCTCCAACTCTAGTTCTAGCCTCAACTCCAACTCCGACCACAAGAAGCCTTCTGACATTGTAACAATTGTGATCTTGGCAATAGTTGTTGGGGTTGCATTGGCTGCCATCATTGCAGCCATAGTCATTCTTCGTCGAAGAAACCGAGCATCGCAATCAATAGAGACTTCACAGATATCAAACCTTCAAAAGAAATCGGGTACTAGAGACTCAGACCAAGTCTCACAAGGCTCTCCTGAGAACTCATTGGGAGGCAGCAAGAAGGGCGATAAAACGAAATTGTCGTTTGTAAGGGTTGATAGAGAGAGATTTGATTTGCAAGACTTGTTAAGGGCCTCAGCTGAGATACTTGGTAGTGGTTGCTTTGGTTCCTCTTACAAAGCAGCGCTCTTGACTGGACCAGTTATGGTGGTTAAGAGGTTTAAGCAAATGAACAATGTTGGAAGAGAAGAGTTTCAAGAACACATGAGGAGGCTAGGCCGATTACGACACCCCAACTTGCTTCCTCTTGTGGCTTATTATTATAGAAAGGAAGAGAAGCTCTTGGTTTCTGACCATGTTGAGCTTGGGAGCTTGGCTGTTAGTCTTCATGGTATGCTTATTCTTTTGACAAACATTCGTCGTTCTATCAGTCATTAATAGTTCTGCTTTTGTGTTCTGACAATCTCATTCTTCTACAATTTCAGGCCACCAAGTGCTAGGCCGGCCAAGCCTTGATTGGCCATCAAGACTGAAGATTGTCAAAGGAGTAGCCAGGGGACTTACATACCTCCACAAAGAGCTTCCTAGTGTGATTGCAGCGCACGGTCACCTTAAATCGTCAAATATTCTGCTAAATAACTCATTTGAGCCGCAGCTCACCGATTATGGACTAATCCCATTGATCAACCAAGAGAATGCTCAAGAGCTAATGGTGGCATACAAATCCCCTGAGTACTCTCAATATGGGCGTGTTACAAAGAAGACCGATGTATGGAGTCTCGGAATGTTGATACTGGAAATCTTAACAGGAAAATTCCCTTCAAACTTCTTACAACAAGGCAAAAGAAGTGATCAAGAAGATTTAGCAACTTGGGTGACCTCAGTTGTAGATCAAGAGCCTACAAGTAAAGTGTTTGATAGAGATCTAGTAGCTTCAAAGGCAAGCGAAGGCAATATGATTAAACTATTGAGGATAGCATTGGCTTGCTGTGAAGGGGACGTAGAGAAGAGGCTGGACTTGAAGGAGGCTATGGAGAGGATTGAGGAGATAAAAGAGAGAGATGGTGACACCGATTTCTTCTCCTCAGGTGCTCATGAGAAGGGGAGATAAAGTCTAAAAGTATATTTTATGATGATTTCAATCTTCTTGATTGATGATTTAATACAGATTCATTAAGCATTAAATTTAATCAGCATAATTCTTATACTAAGTCGGGGGACTTGAAGGGTGTGAAGGAGGGTTTCCAGGGCAGTTGAGATGAGGTTTGAACACTGTAATATTGTCTATCCCTCCATCTCTCACTATCTTTCACTCTGGGTTTAATGCTATGACTTATATAATAGCTTGCATATATAACCATTTGACTCGACCCATTTCAAAAACTGCATTTTTGACAGGAAAAGTAGAATGTAAGAAAAATAGAATCAAAACTTTGTACAAGTTGTTAGTACTTACTGCTTCTATCTTGACTTGTATACGTCTTCATTTCTCCCTCAGTTTCTTGCTTATAGAATTTTCGCACTTCCCTTTTAAACTGTAGTCGCGAAAAAACCAACTGGTTCGATTATTCTTCTCCTTCCATTGAAGAGATAAAATGCAGAGAGAAGTGAGTACCACTTTTAAACATACAAAAAACAACCATAAATACTAGAATGAAGGCCCTTGCATGCAAAATATGTTGTAAATTCTACACCCCTATAAAGATCAATAATATTGTCTGCCTTGAATTGTTCGATTTCTGAGAGTACATTGGGTATATCGAGCCCGCACGATTTTATTCTTCTCAAATCTAATCTAATAAGTGAGTTTAGACCCAACTTACTTAAAACTCTGCGAAAAGCCTCATTGGTGTTGGGGGTGGGCTATTTACCCTAATAAAGGAAAATTATCCTCCCACATATTCCGATGTGGGAGTCTTACAAAAGAGGCTGTCGCCTGATGACTTACATATAACCACTGAAATAGAAATTATTATGTCTTAAGCTTCCATGTTCTGAAAACTCATATAAAGCAATCCAGACTAAATCAGCAACAAATTGAGGTTCTCCTATCTATACTGAGAACAATAAAACAAACAAATCTGCCCTGTCATTCGCCAAAACATGATAACTCAGGTGAAACGAAAGAAAACAAAGTCACATGCCATCAGCTTAGTCGTATGTAACTCATTTTCAGTTTTACATTTCTCTAAACGTAACATCTTCGAAATTTCACAGAACAAGCAATTCTCTTTTTATTAGATTAAGGTTCCAATAAGCCAAACAAATTGTCAGTATAATTTTTATTGGTTTTTTCATACACCCGAGTGAACACATAATACACATCTTAAAAAAATCAACGACATCATCAGAGCCTTATCCCAAACATTTTGGGCTGACTAAACTCTTGAGGCATCATGACTTCACAAGGCAAAAATAACGAAAGATAAACGGAATTGATTCTCATATGAAGGCTGTCAATGAGAGTTGGCGGTGCCCATCTACCTCACGATAGACGAAAGCTTCATTCTGACAAATAATTTATCAATGGTTTCCTCGTGTTGCAGGAGGAAGAGGTGGAAGTGAAGCTAAAGGATTCACTTGGTATGAAAATGCAAGATGCCAAAAGTCCACCAAAGCCTTCTTCAAGGACGAAGCTTGCATTGTTACAATCCTGAAGCAATAAGACAACAAAGCTTTGAAACACTATCAATTAAAAAGAAACTTGACTTTAATCTATAACTGGAAATTTTTTTCCTTATTTTAAATTCTGATAGCTTTTTCTCTCGATTTACAGAATGGTTTCCATGCTACTTTGACATTTTCCTATATCATTCAGGAATAACATTTCTTCTCTTATTTATCAAGCCTTTTCTATTTCTAGGCCTTCTCTAAAAAAAATTTCCCGATTAAATCAAAATCATCCGAGCTTCTATCCCAAAATTTTAGAGTCGGCTACATGAGTTTATGAACCTTTATCGACCCGTTTCTATTTATCTAGGCCTTCTCTCTTAGTTTTTTATTTAATTTTTTATGCACTAGTGTCTATTGGGCACAAGACGCACAACCCCAAGTGTGCCTTGTACCTTGGTCCATAGGAGCCCCTTGCGCTTTAGGTGCACCTCTCACATTACTATTTCTTAATTCCAACTTCTAATCAGAGCCTCTCCGCATAATTGAACTAGCAGCGAAAGACTTTTCTTTCACCTAATACTTATATGTGGTGTATATATAACTAACAGTCCAGTATGACGGAGAACTAGCCACTCACAATTAAAAGGTTCCACCTTCGTAAACTAAATGGGCACATAATTTACTTTGAATTATCCACAATATTTATCAGTTCTCATCACAGGTAAATACATCATACAAGCTCTCAATCTATTCTTTCCTAATGACTGGAAAGCCGTACTTATAGATGAAAATTTTGATCGGGACTGCAAGGTAGGAAGAAACTCAACTACAGACAACACATATAAGTAGCCACCAATGATCGACTCTTCTTATAGCCCAACTACGGAACTACCCCCCATTTCATCATTTTACACTTCAATGTTGCAAGTAGTAAAGATGTTGTTTGGCCTCAAAAGAGGGAAACTTTTAAGCTAAAACGAGTTAAACTTTTTAGATTAAATGATCACAGCATCTCTATGTTCTGACTGCTAGTAACCTCTACTTTTGAAACAAGACAATTAGCGCAAGGGAGTTCAAAAGCTTTTGTAGGGCATCCAAAGCCTTGACTCAAATGTAGATAGAGGAAACAAGAGAACATCTTACCTCTTTAAATTAGCTTGTTTTCTCCGGAAAATGTAAAACGCAAGAAAGATCAAACAGCCAATCATAATCTTTCCATTTGATACAACGAACCGAGCATTGCCAAACTTCAAGGTGATATTACGGAACCACCAGAAACATGGTTCCACACGTTTGTTCAATGTCAAAACTGTTTGTTTATTGATATTCTCCCCATTAGAAAGAAGATTGGATTTCAACGCTTTCAGTGATCCATTCGATGAATTTGCTTCTTTAGGAGGAGAGCAAATGTCACAAATATCTGCTGGCAACAGCAAGGAAGAAGCTTGTGATTCACTGGTGGTTCTCACAGAATACATGGAGTGTAACCTTCTTAAGAGTTCCTGCTTAAAGTAGAATAGTCATATACCAAGAACCAGAACATAAACTGAATTACTTTCATGAATTAATATCAATTTAATCCTCTTCAATGTGCAAGGTGAACTTATGCAAACACAAAAAAATGGTAAAATCCAATATTTGATGAAATTTTTTAAATCACATCAAACTAAAAGATGCATAATTATAGAGAGAGAGCTTGTTCATGGTCATCATGTAATTTTACCTTTATACCTATACACTTCTGATGTCAAAAAATTCATAAGGGAAATTTCAAATAAATGACCTGATACTAGCACATGTATGCATGTTATTGCTGTTTGTAGTTTCTCTATTTTACACTCAGGTTTTAACTTAGAACTATTTGTAGTTTCTCTCTTTTAACCACAGGTTTTGATCTTTTATAGACCCTGAAAACTGAGTAGATTATTTTCCTCTTTGATCCAATACATAGAATCCTTGGCATTTTGACATATATCAAAGGTGAATTTGCCCAAAACATAAGAATAATTCAAAATGATAGGAACTAAAAAGTACGCATCATACCACATATCATGAGGAAACAGTTTACAAGGTTTAAACCTATACCTAGGTTGCCGTGAAAAGTTGCTTTGCCACTATGCCCATGGTTCATGATCAGTGTAAAAAGAGAGAAATCCAGAGTATTGACTACTTTAATGACAAAACAGGGAATCATATGTCCGCAAAATAAAGTACTTGAAATAAACAGTCCCATATAAAGAACATATGTTCAAATGTTCAATCATATCTGTCATCAATTGTGAGTTGTATTTCAAACTCTATGAAAATTTTCCCTATCAAAAAAGCTCATTGGGAAAAGTGATCTTCAACTTAAAAAATGAAAGATATGCCTGATCGAAATAATAGAAGTTCAATCACTTGTACAAATCTGTCAAGAATAGACTGAATATTGGGCCTCTTCAGATGCATGCAAAAAACCTTTCCTACTTACAACAAGCGTGGTTTTCATAAATGACAGAAAAATAAGCTAACAAGAAACTAGTTAACAAGCATGCATTTTGGATCTAAATGATCGATAAGATTTCATAATTTAGGGTCTACATAAGGAGTAAACCATGATGTATTCATAAGGTCGAGTAAAGTGGAACTGAAAATTGCTAACAAACAGTGAAGCCAAATACTGTAATAAGAATTAGTTATTTTACAGTGTTTTTGTACAATGTGACCAAAATAAACCACCCAAACCAACACAATTACAGGCTGATAGTTGAAAAATGCACCATGTAACATATCTTACCTGCCGTCTATCCTCTGGTACCGAAGCTTTCTCAACCCAGGAAATTGCAAGGTCTATATTTTTCAAAACAGATCCAAGAAGTGTCATAGCATAGATCTCAACAACTTCCAAATAACTATCAATTGCCAAAACAAATTGCCCATCACACTTATTTCTGGAACTGATATTTGCTACTACACCAACAGGAAAATAGTATTCGCCACCCCCATAGCTCCACTTACTAAGGAAATCCTCTAGAAATTCCCTGACTTCGACAGATGAACCTTCTGCTATCTGAAAACATGCCCTGAAAAACAAAAAATGAAAAAAGATTGACACTGATTCTACTAAAGTGTAATAATTTACATAATTCTAAAGGCTACTATTGACCAGATAGCATAAATTATAAGTGTTCACGCAAAGAATGCAAAAGAGGGGTGGAGGCATTCACACAAAAAGTAAAATTGCCAGTTGTAGAATGAATGTCTTAACTCTTAACTATCTTATAGACAAAATTTTGACATTTGTTAACTTACTAAGTGTTCATGAAACTCATATGGGAATATAATATGTAGTTTAGCAGCACTCCCATAGTCCCATATCCACATTTTCATAATTTGAAACTTAGAAGAAGGTACATATGCAAAGCATATATTGGGGAGTTAAATAACATGATGAAACAATAGAATACCAATCTATTTATTTACGAGCAGCTTCTGCAAAGTTAGAAGATCCATAAACGAACACTTCCTCTTTAGAGATCTTAGTTGTGAGCACTGGGAAAATATTTAGAAGAATTTTCAAGAATTTGGAACCTCCCATGCATTTGAATTAAAGATGGTATTCTCGTGTTTTTCCAGCATTTTCTCCCAGAAATCATTTGCCTATGTTCAAGTACTAGCACATAGTCAGCTAATAGCTCAATGAAACAATGCCTATATCCCATATGTTGATACCAATGCCATTTTTGACAGTTGATGCAATTATAAAGAAATCCACTGGAAGTATGCAAATGAAAACCCAGTAATATCTAACCGCTGCCTAGCAAAAAACATGAAAACCCTGTAAGGTATCCATAAGATTATTTCATGCCAAATGAGACGGCGAGAAGAAGAGTACAGTAACTATTCATGAGAGATAAAGATTACCCAGTGACAAGAACTTGAACAGGGATATCTGCAACAGAAACGAATAATCTTTTGAGCTCACTTAGAATTTCAGATGCCCTGCATAAAATCCAGAGACAGTAAAAATGCAGAAACTAACTTCGGATCCTTATTACAATACCCAAATGTTTTGAATTAAATTTGATAGCATCCATTATAAAGCAGTCCAATACGGGATGTTGATAAAGACAAAAGCATTTGAATGCCGCAGGTACATATGTATGAATGCACACATGAATATAATAAACATTTCATTTCTGTTTACATAGATTCACGTGTATGTATCTGTGACAACATTGTCAAAGACAGAATTACCCAGGCCTTTTTCCACCTTTTTTGAGAATGAAATCATGAATTAAAGCAAAAATGCAATCGGGCAACAAATTGAAAATAGTGATAGGAATAAGAATATGTAAAGGCTGTTAGTACTAACCTGCCAAGTTGGTTCAATGACTGAACCAGTACCATACCAGCTGATTCTTCCATCTCTTGAACATCATAATCGAATTCAAATTGGATACTGTCACGATTTCGTATTTTCTTCAACACAGATGAAGCCAGAGAAGCTGCTTTCTCGTACATAGAGCAGACAAGGTAACTGCAATCCATTGACAGATAAGAAATCAAACACTACAAACTCTAATTTAAATCAGTAATCTTATATATGCAATTCGTAGCCTCTAATGAGAAAAGACAGTTACTTGCCTCTCAGAACGCTCAATTTCTTCCCAAATTGCCGAAGTTAACTCACTCACTGAACCCATCTCTCTCTGCTCTCTTTTGTACGAAATTGTAGTCGGTGCAGAAAGATAAATACAACCTTCTTCTTCCCCCTTGTATGCCCTTTTGTTCTCTGCACGCGTCAGCGGCTGCCCATCAAGATGGTTTGACAGAGATAATTTTTCAAATTGGGATCTTCCCCGTTCAATATATCAAGATTTAGTATTTCAAATAGCCATTGCCCCAGCTCAAACCTTTGTTTGTGGAAATTTCCCAATCAATCAACAATTTTTTTCCCAGTATTTTCCCCATACCAAAGTACCAAACTGCTCAAAATTTCTGGCAGGCAAAAAAAGAGAGGCGAAAGAACTTACTGCTGGGAATCTTGTATCAAGCTCTTCTTCCTCGCGGTGTCAGATATGATCAAGGGGAATTTTGCGAAAATAACCTAGTTGACAAAGATTTTTGGAAAAATGACCTTGTCTCAAAAAAATCGCATTTATGACCTCTTTTACCTTTTTTTTGACTAGAATACCCTTATGTGGCAAAATAAAATCGAACAACATTTATTACGCTGGGTTTAATTTATTACTTTGGGTTTTGAGCTCTGCGATGCATTTTTCGTTCTCGATCCATACATAGATCAAAACAGCCGCTCTACATCTCTTTTTGTGCACCAAGTAAGTTCATTTGCTAGCTGAATGTATTGTATATCGACTTATTACGCATGAGCTATTTCCTGTGCAATCGTTCGTGGCTAGCTGAATGTGTTGTATATCTTCTTATTACTCATGAGCTATTTAGGGTGAAATCTTTTGTGGATGCTCGATAATTAGTATCCGTCATTAACTAGATTGTATCCATGTTATAAGTTTGGAAGCTCAGATCTCTGTTGGTCGCTCAGATTTTTGTTGGTCGTGCCAGTGATTATGTGATCGTGCCAAAAAATAGTGTGGTCGTGCCAGTGATTATGTGGTCGTGCCAAAAAATAGTGTGGTCGTGCCAGTGATTATGTGGTCGTGCCAATATATAGTGTGGTTGTGCCAGTGATTATCTGGTCATGCCAAAAAATAGTGTGGTCGTGCCAGTGATTATCTGGTCGTGCCAAAAAATAGTGTGGTCGTGCCAGTGATTATGTGGTCGTGCCAATATATAGTGTGGTTGTGCCAGTGATTATCTGGTCGTGCCAAAAAATAGTGTGGTCGTGCCAGTGATTATCTGGTCGTGCCAAAAAATAGTGTGGTCGTGCCAGTGATTATCTGGTCGTGCCAATATATAGTGTGGTCGTGCCAGTGATTATCTGGTCGTGCCAGTGCTTTTTTATTTTCCTTTGAATTTTTTAAGTTCATTCTAATATATTATTATGTGTGCAGGAATGGCTTCTGAGATCGATTTTGTTTTGTTATATGGTGGAGAGTGGGAAAATTGTAGGGGCATGCACACTTTTAAAGGCGGGAGAAGTCAGGGTGTAATTGTGTCTAATGCAATAACATATGCTGAATTTGTAAAACTCATATACCAGTTGATTGAAGTCGATTTTAACTCCTTCGATTTGGTGATGAAGTTTGTCTATAATACACATTTCAAAATGGAACCGATGAAGCTACAGAATGAACGTGACTTGCAATTTTTCCTAAGGCAAAATGATCATCCAGTTAAACCTGGTACTCCACTGTGCGTAACAACGGAGCAGAGAGCGAGTTATCAGTTTGTCTCACAAGATGCTAGCAATGGTCCAATGGAAAATAAAACATTTGTTGGACCAAATGTTGGTTCTGTTTCTCCTGAGTTACCACAATTTTCAAGTAAATTTGTAGCACACAACGATGGTGATGACGAGCAGGTTAATAACTACAGCGATTTTCACTTCTCTGATTTTGAGTTTCGAAATAATGGTAACGCTGATATTGATGGGGTTAATGATGACGATGATAGTCAGGGTCTTCATGGTGAAGAGTGGGAAAATCCATTTGATGACGGGGAACCACAATCACATAATCAATCCACCTTTGCGGCACAGGATCAGAGGAATCATTGCTCAAATTCTATTGGGCCTTCAGGTGTTGTTGCGAGCAATAGTATTAGTAGCTCATCCGGTGGTCATGTTGCAGTTGGGCAGATTTATATGGACAAGAAAGAATTACAGAAAAATATAGCTGTGTATGCGATGAAAGAGAACAGAATGTTTCATGTCTTCAAATCAACGAAAACTCTATATGCGGTCAAATGTGTTGATATGGGATGTGATTGGCGCTTGCGAGCAATAAAATTGAAAGATTCAGAGTTCTTTAAGATAACAAGGTTTAATGGCAAGCATGAGTGTTCTCTAGACCTTATCAATCGAAGTCATAGACAAGCAGAAAAACCATGAAACAACTTTCAATTATGATCCAAAAAGATTAAAAAAAAGGAAGAAGAAGCAAGAAATGCCATCCCTAAACCTATACACACAACCTACATACAAATTTGTATAAAAATAACTGAAACAGATATACATACCTCAAAGGTACTCGAGTGTGTTCACAATTGCTAATCCCTTGCTAATTGGCTTCGGTTTCGGATTTTTTCGCAGAATATAAATGGTTGAATTGCCGTCGTTTCAGTTGTGCTCTGCTCTCTGTTGAATGCTTGCGTCTTTTTGTTTAAAATGATGTGAATCCGGTGGGAATACAGGAATGGGAAGGGACGTAACCCATAAAGGACATTTCGGTACTTAACCGTTTTAAAAGGGTCATAAATGCGATTTTTTTGAGACAAGGTCATTTTTCCAAAAATCTTTGTCAACTAGGTCATTTTCGCAAAATTCCCTATGATCAAACCAAAAAAAGCTAAAATGAGAACTGATTAATTGCACGACCTAAGATAATATCAAATTAAAATGAAATGAACTATTGTATGTAAAGAAAAGATATAGTGCGAATTTTATTTTTTATTTTTATGATAGGTAATATATAATTTTGTATGAATAATATTAATTTTAATATTAGAGATTGGAAAATGATATGCAGCACATATGTGAGGAATCTATAGCCTATATCTATTTTTTTTCTAAATTTTTATATTCTAAATAATTATTCTTCTGCTTTAATAAATATAATGAACATTTAATTGATTTTATGACTTTATTCTAATTAATTATTAACATGTTAATATTTTAATGAATTTGTTCCCTTTAAGTTTGACATTCTATTTATGTTATAATAAGAAAATCCGATAGATAATCCCGTTAGAATTTAACGAATCCGTCTTTCTTAAGATTTAAAATTTAAAATTTATAATTTAAATTACAACATATAAATCCAATATATGAGTTCGTTAGAATTTAACAAATTCATTTATATTAAAATTTAAAATTTATTATTTAAATATAAGCTATCATAATCTCGAATTTCAAATTCAAACCTGATTCAAAAAGAATTTAAAATGATAACGATTAACATATATTTAAATGTAAAACATCTTTTTCGGGCTCGGTACTTTGTAGCTACCCTTTGTACGGACACTACACTTGAAATAACAATAAAATAAAAGTTTTCAAAAATAAAAATAAAAGTTAATAATAAAAAATCATATAATAAATAAACCGACAAACCGAGTGAGCTCCGTCGTTTTCTTTTGTTTAATTCCCGAAAAGCTATTTTCTTCACAAACCCCTGCACAGTTCTGCAGCGGCAGATTTGACGATAAAAGAAAAGAAGTCAGACAGAATTATCCGCGATTGTTCATCCAGGTATAGTAACAAGAGATTTTGGCTTTTATTGACTTTGATTTCTTGGTTTGTGGAGGAGGGTGTGGGGTTCGCTTACTCACGCTATCTTTCTAGGGTTTTCAATTTTTATCTTTTTCTTACTGCGATTTTCTTTGGCAATACCAGTTCTCAATTCTTGCTCCTGGTGTTCTATTGATTGACTTGGAACTACTTTTTTATAATTGTATCGGCGAAGCATTGGCGCTATGGGTTCCTCCTCGACTGAAACTTTTCTAGCAATGCAGGTGACTGTTTTGAGCTATGTGCTTCTATGTATATGCCTATCGTGGGCTGCTTATGTTATTTTTAATGGTTTTATATATCTTTTTCACAGGAGGTAATGTTGGAGTTCCGTGCTGGTAAGATGGCTCTGGAAGGAAAAAGGGTTGTCCCTGATACTCGTAAAGGACTTTTTCGCATAGGAAGGGTATGATGGTTTGATGTCATCTTTTCTCTCCCATTCTTTTGCTGATCGTGTGGCATGCTTTTCCTTGTTCCTTTTGGTCTTGTGTGCCGCAGCAGAGTTTAGGGGTTACTTTATTTACTTATAATTTGTTAATTGGACACACTTTTTTTTAACATTCTCCAGCTCCTTTTCAGGGTTCATCATTTAATTCAATGTCTAAACCTCCATCTTTGTTACCAATATGCACCAATAGTTTTTTGTTCTTTTGTCAGGGTGAGGAGGGGCTGGTCCATTTTCAGTGGCTTGACTGCACCCAGAATGTTGTTGAAGATGTATCCAATAATATCTTAGACTCTGGATTTTTTGTTTTGATACTTGCTGGATTGCCATGCATTTTTTGTTTTTTTTATTAACCAATAACCATGTATGTTCTAATATTATTACTACTACTTGCTAGCATGTTCCTGGTTTTATGACAAAACTTGCATGGCTGTCATGATTTGGGGTGCTTTTATCTTAATGGCTACTTCAAAATTTCTGTAGCTATTGTTATGACGCAATGGTCTATCTTACTTGCGGATGTGACCTTTATGAACTTGCATTATTCAACAATGCTATTCTTTATGCTGTGCGGCGTTGTTGCTATCTCTCTGTTGCCAGAATTTCATTACTTTTCCCTTGACATGAGAGGCGTTAGGATCAAATTATTTTTCCTGATGAGGCAGTTTTTGAGAAGGTACTTTACTTTTTAATAGTGTCTTCCTCTTTACTTGCTTTTGTGATCTGAGGTAGAAGAGCTCATTCTCATCATTCATTGATTCACTCAGGTTAACCAAGCATCCGGAAGGGTTTACATTTTAAAGTTCAACACAGATGACCGTAAGTTTTTCTTTTGGATGCAGGTCAGTTTTCTTTATCATTTCCTTTCTTTCTTGTTTAATGTTGACTGCCTTTGAATCAATGATTTCAGAACATTTGTCTCAATTCAGGAACCTAAAGCTGAAGATGACTCTCAGTTATGTAACTCCGTCAACTATTACATTAATCGACCACTAGGTAGTAACTTCAGTACACAGTATCTTTAGTCCTTTCTATTTGAAGCCCTTCTACATGGATTGTTTCTGGAGTTTCACTCTAAGCCTTTGTTTTTCATCAGATTATTCTATTATGATCTGAAAAATTGTCTCTTCTGAGCGTGTTCTTATTTAACATCTTTTTGATTGAATGCAAAAGGTTGCTAACTGCTGTTACCATCCTGAATGATGTTGGTAACTAAATAAGGTCTCTGCTAGTCTGACATTACCTTGTCCAGTTGTTATTTATGCAAAATGGATAGTCTCATATGAGTTATTGCGTACATAAGTATAGATGTTCATAGCTTTTTATGCTTGTCTGCAATGTAAGCATTAGGTTTGGTATATTCATGTGAAGAACTGATATTTGGTGTCACATGCTATCGAAAAGAAGGTAAAGATGAAAACATTTGTGCACAAGACTCTTGTAGTGGGCAGGGTCAAGGATAAGCAAGACGTACACTCACCTTACCTCACATAATATGTAGAGGGACTGTTTCAGGATTTGAACCTATGACCTTTGGGTTCAACACCCGCGAACAGGGCTCTTGTAGTTGGCAGGCTCTTGTAGTTGGCAGGGTCAAGGATAAGCAACATGTACGCTGACCTTACCTCACATAATATGTGGAGGGATTGTTTACAATTCCTATGACCTCTAGGTTGCACTCCCTGCAACTCTATTACTAGCCAAAACATATATGCTATTGTAAAGCAGTTTAAGATTATTAGTGGCTGAAAATTTCTGTGTGGTTCTGCTTTTTGCTGGACTCTTTATTGTTATTTCATCATATCAAACTTGATTATTCATCCATTGATGAATCTTCATCATCTTTGACCATTTTTCTGTCTTGATGTGTGGTAGAGTTTCTTGTTGAAGAAGAACCCGAGGTTTCTGCTCCTTTACAAGTTTCTGAAGACATGGTTGAAGATGATATCTCATCAAGGTATTGGTTTCGGATTTTAGAAGCTTTAAAATTCTGCCAGCAGGGAAAAAGTAAAATGGTAAATGCAATATAGATTTGGAACTGTGCAGCTAACAAATTTGAAAACCGATCTTATACATAAAGCTCAGAGTTCTTGACTCTTACGGCTCATTATTTCTTACTTCATTTTTATGTCCTTAATTTTGATTTGATAAGAAAACAATTACTTGAAAAGGCCTTTTGTAGTATACATAGAACTCAGCCATTACTCAAAAGCTGTGTTTGGCTAAAAATTATTTTTTATATTGGGGTAAATGCTGAAAAGAATAATAAGTGAAAGTATGACATTTTGCTGGCTAAAATTTCTTCTCTTTTGGTTGGACTTTTGGATGCTATTTGCCTTTGTTTCTAGGCATTAATTAAGCAGATGTAAATTTTCATTTACTTTTTATCTTCGGTAGAAAATTATTAATTTATAAAAGTCGTCTTATAACTTATAAGAGCATATAATTGCTTTTGAAATGATTAATGGAACCAAACTCAAGAAGTTGGCAAGCTGTTATACACGAGCATAAAATATCTTGGATTGCTCAGGTCTTCAAACAAAAATTCACTGATATTATTCACTCACACATATACATATTATACGGATTTGTTTTTTTATGCAAAATAATCTTTTTCAAAAGGCAGGAGGAGGTGCACCTGAGGTTACAAAATAAATATTATTGTCTTTTTGTACAAGAGTGACAGGTCCTTCCTATTATGATATTATGGGGTTGCAAATTCCCTTCCAAAGATTTTTGAACTTTTCAGCTAGGATTTTATTGGTGGAACAGTAAACAATCCTTTGTAGAAGTGTGTTATGCTTGCTGTTGAGTCTCCTATCACTAAATGCATGGCCACTTTTGATGGTTGAAGCAATAAAACTACATGTGGAATGAGCATTAGGAAAATGCATTATCATATTATGCAGTTCCCTTGTCATGGTAATAATCCCATACTGAAATATGACCTCCAAACATGAGACTCAAGTTCAAACTTCTCTTATAGGTTAGGCAGATATTAAGATCAAGGTATTTATATCAAGACTTGAATTTCTGTCATGATATCGCTGAAAGTGGATTACACTGTTGGTTTAACTCCTATGGTGGGAAAAAGATTGGGATATAAACTTAGACTCAGATAGTATTCCTGTCCACCCTTAATGAATATGGTTATTCCATTATCTACTATAGTCCTTGCCATGTCTTCATCCAACAATAAGAAAATTGTATTAATTTTCTCTCTAACATTTTCTTCATGTCAGCGATAGCTTGTAATTCTTTCATGTTATGCCACTAGTTTGCTGCTAGCAAGAACTCAATAATGGATCTGGATGAAAAGATTCTTGGTGAATGTTGGGGATGAGGGTGGCTTTTTTTTTGGGTGTGGCTTTTTTTGGGGGTATTCGTTGGGGGAGCTGGGGGGTGGGGGGATGGTGCTTCTGTTGCGAATTGCAATGCTTTGATGAAAATATATTATTGGTTATATATTATATATTATATATATAGTATATATTTTGTTGATTCACTTTGAGGCTTACGCCTCGAGGCTTACGCCTCGCCTCATATAAGGTAAGCGCCTCGGTTCCTAAAAACGATTATTAAAACCTTGGTTGTGATCTTAAAATCATTTTTTACCCAATTTTAGAAAGTACACCAACTTAGCATTTATGAATCAATCTTTGAAAACTAATGAGATAAACTAAATGAAAATTCGAGATTGATCAAATTTCTCACTCCCAAGAAATCGATGATGTCAAGAGGAAGTATCACATGTGCATCTTATGTTTTAATGACCTTTTCTTGTAGAATGGTATTTTATTCTGGTCATAATTCTGTCTTCACATTCCAGTGCTTGTTTAGTTTTCTCTAATTCTCTAACTGATAAGTCATCCAAACTTATGAGACTGTCTTTCCTTGATTCTTATAGGTGTGCTTCAACCATATTATCTTAACATCTTCAACACTTTGGGACCCTTTTCCCTGCACTGGAAGCTTTGTATTTCTGATACACATGCTTGACCGTATAGCGGTATAGGAATTAGTTGCCTACTTGGATAACAATGATATCTTTGTGTAAAATCATAAGGAGTAAATTATTGTCTTCCGTAGTCTTGACCATGGTCTGTTTTATCATCCTGAATTTTTGTTTTGTAAAAGTTCTGTCCTTCATATTTAGTATTCTCATCATTTCAAAATGTGTTTCAAGACTGAACAAAGTAACTGATGAATTCTTTCATAATAGCACCATGCCACCATCAGTCAACATCTTTGAAGTTTCATATTTTATCTGCTAATGGCATATTTGTATTTATTTTCTGCATTTTGCCTTTTTTTTTTTTTTTTTTTTTTTGAGATGTTGTTTTCCATTTTCTGGATGATATTCTGATGCAATTGTTAATTTGACATTCAGAGCTGGGAACTTGGTTGTCCCGAATGTGGGTACAGATGCAATAAGTGAGGTCACCTCATCCGGACCTGTAAAATTAGAAGACCTTCAAAGAATTTTGAGCAACATTGGGTCAGCAGGTATTTGGTTTTTTTCTTCGAATATGTATTAGTATACTGTTTTACTTTGCAGTTGTTTGCTATTATGTATGATAATCTTCTCTCTTACCTACGCATGTTGCAGATGATACTGTAGACCCAGATGCAGGTAATATTTCCTCGTATTTGATTGTATGATTTTTTTATCTGTGTCAGTTAGCTATTAGATAGTGATAAATGGAATTACATGTAGCCCTTAGCTGCTGTATATCTTTGGGCATTCTAGTCAAGGAGATCATTTAGACCCATGTACTAGTTTTCTCATTCTTTTTTTTTTTAATGGATTTTTACAAATAGTTGGATGCATTAAGATTTGATCTTAAGATTATTGCTCAAATAAATTGACGCAGTCCTACTCTTTTATCATGGGGAAATCACTCTAGCCATGGAGTTGCATGTTCTCACTCCCTGAGAACTAGGTGCGTGGGTTGTTGGCCATCCCCATTAGTGTCAGGCTGGCAGAGGGATGCTCACTAAATACTTAGAAAGAAACTCCATGCCTCTGCCTCTAAGCCGGATGGTGTTGTGGTCTAGATAAATGCACAATTTTCTTACTTACCCAAGCCTTAGTCTTTTTGTTCCTCTAGGGCTGTTCGCTGGTAACCCGAATTTTGAACTTACAATATAATATCTGATCATACAAATGACTTTTGATGATAGTCTTACTTAGGCTCGAGCTCAACTGTACCTAAATATCCAAACTCACATTTGCAATTGCTTGTGAATCATTTGTGAAATACTTTTCTGCAGCTCATCATAAACTATGATGTTACTAATGGTAAGGCATGGTTGCTTTGTTTCATGTCTCCAGTAACTATTCTCTTTTGTTGTTCTAGGCTTGGGATTAGGAGATATATTAAAACCTGATCTGATAATGCCGTTGATTGACATGTGGCCATTAGATGAGCAATTAGCATCATACCTACCTGAGGTACGGAATTGTATTTTTGAAATTTCTTACATCTTTCAAGTTGCTGCATGTTGAGATAGTTGCGAGTTTTCAGGGTCAATGGATGCCGGAAGATATATCAGAGTTGCTGCAGAGCCCTCCTTTCCGTCAGCAAGTAGATTCGTTTACTTATGTAAGAAGCAGAGCCCTGTTTTTCGTATCGTTCTTCTTCTTTGCAAGATAATGTTCAGATTTAAGAGTGACAATTTCCTATTTCTTATAGGTACTCCGAACAGGACAGATAGATTTGTCTCAGTTTGGAATTGACCCTAGTAAATGTGAGTATTTTTTTGCTCCAGGAATTCAATTTCTTTGTGTTAATTTGTTGTGTAAAAGAACCACTAGATTGCCGCATAGGTTTTCACCTATCTCTTACAACCTGCATCATGATTCCTCCCCTCAAATCTTTCTTTGCTCCAAATAATGACACAAATTCCTCGAAGTGACTTAATCCACAATATCTTTCAAACTTCCTACTCTGCTGAACCAGCTACAATGCCCTCTTTATAGTCCTAGATATTTTATTATTGTCACGTATTTGGGCTTTCAATGGGTTTTTGTTGTTTTCTCTTATTTTTGCGGTAAACCTCAAGCAAACATGTGGCCTAGTAGTAGAGTTGCAGTGGTGCAACTTGGAGGTCACATGTTCAATTCATGAAAATAGTCTCTCCACATTATGTGGGGGTTAAGTTCATTTGTCCACGACCCTTCCCAATGTGAGTCTTGTACACAATAGTGGTTTTCTACCGCCTTACTTGTGGTCCAGTAGTTAAGTTGTAAAGGTGCAACTTAGAGGTCACAAATTCAAACCCCGAAAATAATCTCTCTACATATAATGCGGAGGAAGCTGCGTACATCTTGTTTGTCTCCGATCTTGCCCATTGCAGAAGTTTTGTGGACGAGAATTGTTTATCTTTAACCTTTTTTTTTATTTTTGCGGTAAACTATTAATGCATGACCTACTAATTGTAACCTATAATGAAACAAATGTGCGTTAAAGATATAGCGTCTGTACTGTTTACTACACTATTCAGTGTTTAAACCCTTGTTTTCTGGGTACTTTGACTTTAGACACCCTATTTTCCGGATATATCTTCTGAATGGTCGGATGTATTTTCGTCATCTAAGTTTCTTAATTCCTTCATATTGCAGACAAGTTTACTGTGTTGTCATTTCTGGAGGCACTTGAAGCTTCAGTTTCTACAATGTCAGAATCTGAAGCATTTCAGCGTGAGGATTTAAGAAGATCCCATTCTAGTAATCAGAATGATCCCATGGATGAGAACCAGTAGTCCATGCTATTCCTTGTTTTTCTTTCTCCATTCAATTACAGGAGAACTTTTTACGTTTTTTCCTCACATTTGTTGGGGTGAAAGGTTAACAAGGGGGGAAACACAAAAATGGGGTTACTCAACATGTAGATTTACTAATATTACATACGAGGCATAAATCATTAAATTGTTCGTATTTTATTTGTGGATTATGTAACAATAAGAGAGATTCCAGTGGTGTTTGTGCTAGATATAGGAAGAATTGGTTTGATTTTTTATAATGTTTATTCAGTACTTCGCAGTATTTTGGTTTATCCTGAAAATTAACTGTGTTTATATGCACATTATAGTGCACAAATATCGTGTTCCAGTTTGCGCTCTATTTATTTTATGGTTCTTCCCTTGAAAATGTTTGAAAAAATTGTTTTGTTTGTTTTTTATCGTAAATTTATGGCAGTTGAATTCAACTTCAGGTTACGAAATGGCTTTTTTAGTGATCTAGTAACTTGATTATAAGCTTTCCTGTAATCGTAAAGTAGGAAAATGCCATAACAAAAGGTGTACCCAACAGAAGTTTTTTACAACAAAAAATGAAGAATCAGTGCTTACAACAAAAATAACTAGCCCTGGTTCTTTGAGCAACAGAAACACAAACATTAGAGTCTATTCCACCATGTACAGTTCGAACAATCTCCTGCACACATCTTCGAGCTAAAACAAGTCTCTTGCTACTTTGTGTATCAGTCTTAACGCAATGACGATGTGACAAGGCCAGATTGATACGCAAAATAGAAGAGCTTGTTTAGTCTAAAAAAATTATAGCAACTTGCTTGAACTTTTTTGTGAAAGCAAAAGAGATTGTTTCAGAAGTGATCCCTTTCTTTTCTTACATCATTAGTTTATCCCATCTGGTGAATGACAACAAAAGTAGTGCAACTCAGTTGCAAATAGCAAGCCTGCTCTTCCTCTCATCTGGCATACCATAGTCGACGACGAGCTCTCTCAAAGGAGGGATGTTCTCCATGGCAAAAAGCATGAGGCGAGGAAACATCAGATTGTTATGATCATGCAATACACATTGAACCAGTACATTCGGAGTAGAGCTGTGTCTCATGTAACAACCAACATTCCTCATATTTGATACGTCCATTGCAAAGTCCAAAGGAGGTATTGAGGGATATGATGGACGCATATAACCAGGGTCGATTGCTGAAAAGTCCCCCCATTCGGTCCATCTCTCGGAAAACCGGTACGGATAGATCAATGAATCACCGTTCATGCTGAAGATTTGGGACTGCTCCATTGTGAGAACAATTCCAGCATATTCACATATAAAAGCACCAGCTTGTATCAAGTCCAGTGACCTAACTCCCCACCCATTATGCAACCTAAAAACTTCAAGTCTAGTTCTCAACCCCAATTGAGCAACCCGATTCCGGCAAGTTTTAGGACACCCACAGGAAGGTCCACATTCAAAGATAACTGGCTTTCCCTTCAATAGTATATTGTTTTGATCATAGAGAAGCTCACCACCATTCTTCACAGCACATAAACAGCTATCACCACCACAGCCATAAACACAGTCGCAGCCACTGGTCCCTTGATTGAAAAACACAAATGGGGGAAACACAGTCCTGGCCAAGTACTCATAATTTAATGGATCGCGATTATCATCAATATCATTGAAGAGCAATACTTGCACATTTTCCTTCCCATTCGACATATCGAGACTAAGGTAACTCCTTGGCATTACCATCAATGGCATAAGCTTCCTACTCCTAGCAACCCTCAGCATTTCACTGCCCATTTCGGGTTGCCCATCAATTCTCGAAAGCCTGTACTTGTAAACCCCAAAACTAGACTTGCCAACATCAAACCAACAATCAATAATTCTATACAATCCATCATAAACATAAACTTTACCACTAATGCTGCCATCATATTTGATACCTCTAATCACTCTCACCTCAATCTCATATTTCATGCTCCTCTCCAATGCAAGATTGCCCCTCTCCAGCTTCTGGTGTTGGCATTGTCTTGAATACTTGTCTTGCCCACCCTGACCCGTATAGATGATCACATTGCCAGAGTCATCATTGTCCTCATATCCACCGGAAACGATAATGCTGGTCGCAATTGGCTCTCTAACCGAGCTCTTGCTAATCGGTACATAATCAATTCCGGCTTGAGTCTGGCCGTGCAATCCAAGCACACACAATTCCATCCTAAAAAGGAACAAATCCCCAATCTCAACACCGGGTATGGACCCTACTATCCTTTTATCGAAATTGAGCCACAACCCTCGATCACGCATAACCACAGCGGCTCTGAGGTCGCCGCGGCTGCGTTTCCCGAGCCCGGGACCCTGGCGCTTCTCCTCTTCAACGACCAATTGGGTCCGAAGCGCGTCATAGACCATCCGGGCCCGGCGGACCACGTGGCGGTAATGCCGCTGCTCTTCGGGGCTAATGTTTGTAGCTCTCACGAGCTCCCCGGAGCGCTTGTTTTGCCTCCTCGGTTTTGAGCGCGAAACGACAAGTTGTCGTTTGTCATTTTGGGACTCGTTTACAGTGACGATTGAACCCGAAATCGGGGAAACGGCGCAGTCGCGGACTTGTAGTGGTTCTTTAGTGGAAGAGAAGCTGGAGGGATGTGAAATGGGAGAATAGGTATTATTGTGATGGAGGAACAAAGGAGGAGCAGAATTGGGAATAGGGGTTTGAGGGATTTGAAGTGAAGGTTCGAGTGGTTCTTGTTTGGGATGGACTACAAATGAAGCGGAGACGGCGGCGTCGGTGGAGGAGGTG
Organism: Euonymus europaeus; assembly: GCA_963580455.1. Taxonomy (NCBI): domain Eukaryota; kingdom Viridiplantae; phylum Streptophyta; class Magnoliopsida; order Celastrales; family Celastraceae; genus Euonymus; species Euonymus europaeus. Next base: position 4,043,449 of record OY756957.1, on the reverse strand, counting down.
GTGGTGGGGACGGTGATTTTGAGAGTTGAGGGTGATTGGCCTGGAGCTGGAACAACAGAACCCATTTTGAGAGTATTTGGTGTTTGTCGCAGTTCTCCACCTGACTAGGCTGCCATGGAAGCGGAGTCTCTTTCAGCATTACATAATTTTAAAAAAATAAATTAAATAAATAAACACAAATAAGTATTTTGACACGTGTTATCATGTAATTATTAGAATCCTAAATACAGAAAAATTTCAGTTTAAACCTACTAAAATATTAGTCATAAAATTTTAATACGGTCCTTTTAACATCTGCCAAGAACACATGTTAAAAAAATTTATAGTCAATAAGAGTGCATGAAATGAGCTCATACAATTTTCAACTATGCAAAAGTTGTGTTAATAGATTTTCTTAATGTGTGCTTAAATAATACTCCTTCCGCTCTATAATGATAGTCATATTTTCTATATTTATCCGTTTCAAAATTATAATATAGTTTCACTTTTTAGAATGTAGTTAATCGATTAAATTTCTAAAAAAACTCATATCTAATTTGCTTGGTCATCTCACTAACTTTTTCATCTTTTATGACTATTTGGGTAAAAAAAAATCATTAATTAAAAATAGATTAGAAAATATAAAATAAAAAATATTTTTTTCACTGTATTAATTAAGTTTTCTTAATTTGTGTAAAAAAAGAAGTAAAACGACATAGTCAATGAGAGTGAAGTATTTGTTTAAGTTTCACATTTTAGAATGTAATTAACCAATTAAATTCCCAAAAGACTCCTATGTAATGTTTGTTTTTCGTCATCTTACAAATATTTTCATCTTCTATTACTATTTGGGCTAAAAAAATATTCATTAATTAAAGGTATATTAGGAAGTATGCAAATAAAATTTAATTTTCTCATTGTATTAATTAAATTTTCTTAATTTTTGTAGAAAAAAAAAGTAAAACTATCATTATGGGATAGAGTGAATGAGAGTGGATTATTTGGTTTTTATACAATTTTCTATATAATTGAAAGTTGTGGATGACTTATTTTCTTCACTTTCATTGGCTACACAATTTCTTAATATGTCTCATCAGACACATGTTAAAAAGACCTTTAATAATACTTATAAAATGACTATGATAAAAATCAAATTACATTTCCTCATTTTTCCCACTTCGATTAATCCTTACTTTTCCCAGTTCTACCGAGGGAATGAGGGATTCATGGTGCAAACACTTTCAAATTTCGTTCCCGCTTTTTTTTTTTTGGGGGAGTCATTTGTAAATACATTAAAATAATGGAAAAACTTTGAAAGTTCGTACAGTACATTCTGTGAAAACAAAAATGCTGAAACGAAATTTATTGAGTGTTTGCCATAAACTTTGCCAACTAGACCTCCATCCTGGTGGTCATTAGAGAGCTTATTGTTTGTGCTTCATTTGTTTAAGCCATATGCATTAATTTACACGATAACACATGTAATAAATATTTATCAAACATACAATTGAGTAAATTTTTATCAAATTTGGAAAAAAAATTATATTTTTCCATCTAGTTCTTATATGTTTTTGGCTGCTTATGAATTTTTTGCATTTTGGTTGTACATGAGATGGACCTAACATGATTATTTTGTGTGGTTGATTTGCATTAAATCATGGATCTGTATGGTATTTTTTTAATTTTTAATTATAGTTTATAAACTTTAGAAAATAAGCTAATTTATAAGTTGTGGTACTCCATTAGCTTTAGGCATAACTCTACCAAACATATAAATATATATATATATATATATATGTATGTATTTTGGCAATATATGTCTCCTTCAAAAGTTGAACTTTGAAAGGGTCACGATCAAAATGGGATGGAAGAACTATTTTAACAATATTTTTATTAAATAATACTAATTTAAAAGTTTTATTCGAGTGATGCTACATTCACCTAAATCATCACCCTATTTTACCTTAAATTTATGCATCATATATTTTAATTATCAATACATCAATACATATCTATATAATCGGATGAAAAGCGGCTCTATAAGGGCGAGTCCCACGAGTACAGCTACAGTGTTGCGCCTGGTATTGACAACCGAGAATGCAAAACGACACCGTTCTCTACCCATATGCACCCTGCGTGTCGTTCATCCACACTGTCTTCTTTTTTGTTGTAGCACCGCCTCTACCATGTGGAGTATTCCCAATCGCGCAAGTGGTTTCCAAGCTCGATAACCTTCATATGCTTTTCCACTGTTCGGTACTTATCACTTCGCGACTATCTCGGCTACGCAAGAAATCCACGGAAGGTTAGTCCTTTATTGTCTTCCTTGGGCCTTCCTTCTGGAAGTTTTATTCGTTCGTTCATTTCAAACTCAAGCTCGCTCTTTTTCTTCGTCTGCTTCGTTCGATTCTTCGCCGTTCAATCGGTTCGACAGGTGATCTTAGGGTTTTTGTTGCTTTTTCCCTTTTGTTCTCGACATTGAAAGATGTCGCCATGGAGAGCTTGATAGGGTTAGTGAATCGGATCCAGAGAGTATGTACGGTTCTTGGTGACTTTGGAGGCCGCAATAATCCTTTCTCTTCTCTCTGGGAAGCTCTTCCTACTGTTGCTGTCGTCGGTGGTCAGGTTTACTCTCTTTTTATGTCCTTCTCTTCCACTAATTGAGCTGAAGTGAATATTTTATTCACGGAGAAAATATAGGAGAATTTAATATTTTTGAGAGAGAAAATGTCCCTTTTAATGGTGATTTTGTTTGAATTTTTATTTGATGCGTTTCTTTAATTGTTTATTTGATTTGTGGATATAGAGTTCAGGGAAGTCTTCGGTTTTGGAGAGCATAGTGGGGCGAGACTTTCTTCCCAGAGGATCCGATTTGTACAATTTTTTTAGTTATTTACATAGTATTGTAGTGTCGTTTGTGTTGTTGATAATGGATAACTTCTATGAAAATTTGCAGGAATTGTGACTAGACGGCCTCTGGTTTTGCAGCTTCACAAGACTGAAGATGGGTCACAGGAGCATGCGGAGTTTCTTCACCTTCCCAAGAGGAAATACACTGATTTCGGTATGCATTTTCTATTGTTTCTTTATGATTGTTTATTGACATATCTATAATGCCACCATTGTTTGAATAGAAACAAGTATGAAAGTGTTATTGGAATTTATTTATTTTGTTGCAGTTCTTTTGAATTACCCAGCTCACCCTAATCAGTTTCTTATAATCAACACATAATTGCTTGGAAAGATTGTAAATTGTAACGCAAGTTTAATGTTCTGTTTGTTCTTGCAGAATTGATGTTGTTGGGTTTCATTTCATTGCTGTTAACTGTAAGCGAAAAGCACATCGCAAACATCTGTATTCCAGATAGTGCAGCTAAAACCTTTCTTCCTTGCGAAAGCTGGTCCTCAAATGACAGTGAGAAGAGTACCAGATGCCAAGAGCAGGTACAATATATTGATTGGAAAGCTTGATTAAATGTTGGTGTTGTGTATATGTATTCACGACTAACTAGATATATGTTGCTTTGGCTGCATTTGTGCAGGGAAAGGTTTCTCTGTTGTCCAGAGAAGGAGTGAGGCAACTTCAATACCTCATTTTTGTGTTCACTTCCTTCCATTGTTTGTCATCCATTCTAAAATTCGGCTTAGGAAGGGCTAAGGTACTTCTTTTTTTTATTATTATTATTATTTCATCCTGATTGCCTTCTAAAACTTTCAGACAATTTATGTTTCAAATATTCAACGTATTTTGGTGTGTGTTTGGTCTACTTTTGTGCTGTTCTGTTTTTTATGTAATAACGGACTAAATCAAATGCTTTTGTGAACTTGGACGTGTTCTCACTCTTTGGAGACTTTTTAATGGGAAACTTGGATTTGTTAAGCTCTTGACAATTACTGGGTTTTGTTCTTCTAAGAAATATAATAGTGATTTTGTGATACTTTTTTGGTGGCAAATGAGGATATGGGAGTCCTGGGAGGCAGAGACAAGAACATTTTAATACCAATTTTTAAATGGTAAGCTTAAGGAGGATAAGAATCTGATTTGTTTATGTTATTTTCAGTCTCTACAGACCTTCCATGTGGAATTCAATAATAAAACATTGAACCACATTCCGATTGGACTTTAACGTTCTACAATTGAATTGTAGGTAGCTCATAAATCTTTTCCCCATGATCGTTCTCAGCTCCGGACTGAAAGCATATAAAGGAAAACTCCATTCATTGAGTGTTTAAACAATTGCTCCATCTTCATAAGCTACAATTAACTTTGTAAGGTACCCTCTTTCTTCAAACCTCTTTCTTCAATTGTTCTCCAGATCAAAGAAAGTTTCTTGAATGAGCTTTGGCTTGCTAGCTAAGTTTTGGTGTGTTTGTGATGCTTTACTGATTCATACAATATTTGCAAGATCAATTGATGGTTTTTTTTTGCAATTCATAATATTTTGTCCTGCATTTGAATTTGTTTGGGCTCTATGTTGGTTGATACCCTCTGAAGTCAGTTTCATGTTAGATGAAATTAGCTCCTGATATATTCTTCACTGTGATGTGTACTCTTTTTCATATTCCTTGATCAATGTTTGTGCTCTGCTTTACTTTGTTGGCTTTTCTTCATCGTTGCTTGATCATTTTTATGAAAGACATTATGAAGAAATTTTTATTTCAGCTTTCTTTCCAATTCTGCTTGGTTTGTTTTTCTTTTAAATGTTGGGAATACTTACAAGCAGGTGGACTTCTTCTGTAGGACACCCGAGTGCCTTAAGAAGATGATTGCAACAATCATCAAGAGTGAGAGCAATGACCCTGTGTTCTATTTGTTCGTGGGTAGAGAAGTGGAGTCTAGAGAGGGAGAAAGTGAAATGGACTTCAGAGAGCATAGGTAAACGCTCATTACCAACTTCTTTCGTCTCTTATGTCTACTTATTTTGTGTTATTGTTTGACAGATAAATCAGAGTTTTTGTTACTTTAAACACAGTTTTTAAGTTGTATATCCTGCTTGCTGTGCTTATCTGTCTCTATACCTAGTTGGTATGCTTTCAGTTTCACCAATTTTTTTTTGTTAAAAATGCTTCTTCTCTTTCTTTTATTTGTTTTTATTCGTAGTTGTTTGAATTTTTATTTGTTTTTTTTAGAATTTTTAGTATGGGTTTTTGATTGCATGTGATTTGTTGGGATAGACATGTGATTTGTTGGTTGGCCGGAGACTCGGGGTGCCGGAAGTATTTATAATAATACTAACATTCACTGAACTTCTATGAAAGAGTTGACTGACCCGCAATTAGTGTTCACTATTGAAGTTCATTGTCCCTTGATTTGTTTTTGGGGTTAAGTGTTTTTCTCTTATTTTCATTCTTGCTCATACATGGATTGAATTTTCCCTTTTATAAAAAAATCGATTAGTCATTTACATTTCTTGCTTCTCTCTCTTTATGCAGCCTCAATCTACTTGCAATTTGCCACATTAGTGATTCATGAGATCATAACTGCCTTGGGAATTTAGTGTTTCAGGGAGGTTCCAGTTCATCCTTTCAGAATATGATAGCATTGAAAGAAAATATTTTTATCTTTAATATGTATAAAGATTTGACTTCTACAAGTTTTAAATTGCGGGAAAAAAGGCAAAAAAAGAATCTTTCAGAACTCAAGCATCTTGGCATAAATTGACATATGAAGATATAAATGATGTTTGCACCACAGCATAGATGCTAATTGAAGTTCTTAAATTAAAACAGATATGGAGCAAGTGATGGTTATCATTCTCAACTTCGAATAACCAAGAATGCTCATGTATGTGCCTGCTTGCTCTTGCTTCTTAACTTTGCGATGCTTTTACCTATACTTGGAACACAATCTTGGTTGCCATAATTTTTGTCCAGGTTGCTCTGAATCATATTTTAGGAGGAATTCGAGAAGTTTATTGATGCATTTCCTGGCTTTGAAGACTTGCAACCTGCATAAGCTGATTCCAAGTACATACTGACATCCTCTTATCCAACGTATAGTCTCTTATATGTTACTTATTCTTGAATTATTCATGACCTATTGGCTATTCAATGACACTTATTTAGTGATTGTGAATTCAAATAGTTTATTTTTCACTATAGACTCTGTACATTAATTTCATTATATGGGCTAAATAGAATAGTCCACATATAGATTATATTCAAATGGTATAGATTATCGAAAGATTATTTTGTCAATAAAAAATCACGCTCGGATCATAAGCATGTACTACTTTGTAAATGAATGTAGTGACTTTTGTTTTTTGGTCTTCAACGTCCCTTTATTTTAATGAATTAGTAACTTTAAATGTATTTGCTGCAAGAAAAACAATATCATAATCGTCACTTTCTCAACCAAAATTTTACGCCAACATTTTCGGAATAAAACATTTGCTTTTAGTATTTGGTGAGAGCACTTCTTATACATGGTATTTCCAGATTTCGATATGGTCATAACAGGTAAAATCAAATCCTCAATTAGAACTAATCATTCGTTAAGTCTCTTTTTATTCAATAACATTTTCCTAATTACAAATGTGTTTTTAGCTTCAACTTATAAATGTGTTCTTTCTTAATTCTCAAAATCCCCTTATTTATTCCCTTTCTTTTAATTATTACTATTCTATTTAAACAAAATTAAAAAGAGTTTTCACCTATTAACATCTAAAAAAAATTATAATTAAATTATGGACCCGGGGCAACGCCCGGGCATCAATCTAGTTAATTATAAATTCACATATAAGCACCCTTGACGCTCCACATCACAATCACATCTACGTATGTCAAGCATTATCTAGCTCTTTTGAAAGGTTCTGGTTGTTGGCCTTGTAGGCTGCAGGACAGTTGTTGGATGCGGGATGCGGGATGCGGGATGCGGGACAGTTAGTGATTGTTATTTACACTGAAGCCTTTTCTCGAGAAACAAACATGATTTTCTCCTTTCTTATTTATTGTGACAATACTGGAATTATTATAGGCCGGGCCTGAGATTATGATCTCACAATTCATTTGTGTATCTCACTGAGTACTGACCCTAAGCCTAGCGGACTGATATTTTCAGAACTTCGCGTCCTTTGGTTTATAATCTAACCTCCATTCTTCACATAGCCCAATAATGAAATCAAACCGAATTTCTGACCAGAGCCCATAATAATCTTAAGCCCTAGCGTTTTGAAATTGCTTTCTTTTTGGGCCTTATTGTAAGGGCTTTCTTGTTGAATCAACAATCCAAAACATGGGCCTCACGTCGATTTTAAGGATGCTTTTGTTAAATAGTTTGAGTTATAACTTATAAACTCGACTTCATTGGCGTATAATCACATCAGTCACATATCAAAAAATTTGTTCAATTTTTTTTATTATTCTCTGATTTCTCATACATTTGTCATTTTATATTTCAAAATGTATGTCATCAAATTCGGGAGAACATTTTTAATAGCCTATTTATGGTAACAAATAAATTGCATTAATAGATATTATGTCATATGTATATTTACTTATAATACACCAATAATTTGATTCAAATTGAGCATTTCATACCAAGTGAGCTTGTGGTTGAGCAACAATCATTATGCATGTGAGGATTGATCATTCCAATAGGGAGTGAGTTGGAATCCCTCATCTCTAATTTTCCTAAATAAAAAATAAAAACTGAACATTTCATAGCCAATGGAAGATTTATTTTTTCTTTTCAAAAAGCCAATTAGGAGACGTGTTTTGGTGATGTTAATGAATATATGGTTTAACTTTTTATGTAATAGAAGTGAGACTCAATTGAAACTTTTTTAGAGTGATTCGAAGAGTGTGAACTAAGTTGCTCTTAGTAGTTACCACCATGCTCTCATCTTTTTCCAAAAAAAAGGGCAATAGGATTGGAAACCCATCTTGGGACACATCCCACACGGCTCACCAGCCATAACTATATAAATGATACCAAAATTAAAAATAATAATCAACAAGTTTATAAATTATTGTAATGCTAGATCTATAAAGATATCAAAAGTTAGTATCTGTGATATCCATAATTGCACATCACAATCACCATAGCCATTCATTTTTTCTCTAAAATTCGACTTTAAAAATTTAAAATCTCAACTTCACTCACGTATCGATCTTATAGATATCAACAATTATGAATACTATCATTTTTGAGTTATTAATAAGATAGGTAGGTTTCTTAAAACGAAAGGAGCCGCAGCCTCCCCATCACATATTCGCATTCACATAAATGGACCCGACTTTTATTTTTGAATTATTATTAATCGGTCTGGTCCACACAAAATATGGATATGAAGCCCTAAAGCCAACTTGACCCCTTGTTAAAATTGTCAACTTTAACTGGAAACCATCAAGTCAATACAACGTTAGGCATACACTGATACACATCATCTATAATACGATGAATTTTCTTTCTTACGAGAACCTAGAACGAGGCGTGAGGTCTCACCTTTTGTTATTATTTTTAAGATTTAAATAATTTATTTTAAAATTTGGATTTTTTTTATTGTTTTGAATGATTTTATGAAATCAAATTTAATATGAAAAAATATTATAATTTTGGACGATCAAGGATAGATATGAAGTGAAAATATTTGATATTTTAATTACGATGGATGTAACTTTTATTTCAAATAAAAGTATATGATTGAATTCATAAAATTGATTAAAATAAAAATAATTAAAAAAAATGATTTGAATCTCGAAAGATGGGACCATTTAAATATCTCATTTGGCAACGAGACTCGCTTTAATTGATATCACATTTTGAAATCTAAAAATATCCGGCGCTCCGTAATTCATGTGTTGCATCTTCTGAGAGGTTCTTGTTGGGCCTGCAGGATGCAAACAAAGTCTTTGTTTACTCTCCAGTCTCAGTCTCTGGCGTAAAGCAGGATCGCCTTTATGTTTAAAAACTTAAAAAACGGACTCACCAAGTCAGTCCTAGATATACATTGGTTACTCTTGTTTTGAATTCTTCGATTTGGTTTTGCAGAATCCTGGACTGAAAAATTTAGGTAAATTGGTTACTATCGTTCACTTCTCTGATTCAGTTTAGTACTTTTGCATTATTTATCGATTATCAATTTTTATTTTTTGAAGGATCTGTGCGTCGATTGATTCTTTTATCGAGAAATGAACGTGATTTTCTCTTCTTTTCTTTTTTTCTTGTGACAATGCTGGAATTGTTATGGCTATAGAATAGAGAAATCGGAGGTTTTTTACTAAATTTTTATAACTGAACAGACATTCTCAGATTTCATCGCCGTTTTTGATACAGTGCTAGAGAAGAGAGAAACTGAGAATGTGGAAGCTAAAAATCGCAGAAGGAAACAGTCCATGGTTGAGAAGCGTTAATGGTCACGTAGGGCGGCAGGTGTGGGAGTTCGACCCGACGCTCGGGTCGCCTGAAGAGCTCATGGAGATCGAGAAGGCTCGTGATAACTTCAGGAAGAACAGATTCGAAAAGAAACACAGCTCGGATCTACTCATGCGGATTCAAGTATGTCCATATAAATCTTCATTACTATCTATTTGTATGTGTTTCTGAATATGTAACTTAGTATCTATGATCTCTTTGGATTCAACTGCGTTTTTTCTTTGATTTTATACGAATTTTGGGTAGTGAAAACACAGTATTAATAAAAAAATTGTTGCGGTTTATTTATAGCTTTCTTCCCCAGAAAAAACAAAATTCGAAATTTGTTGCGTAAGGAGGAGAAAAAGAAGGGAATAGTGTTTTGAGTTTGGGAGATGATTTTCGAGAAAGGATGCCTTTCTTCTTCTTTTTTCAGTTTTTTTTTTTTTTGGATTGTTGCTAGATGAATAGTTTTTAGTTCAGTGACTCGTTTTCTTAATAATTAAATTATTGCAGCCATTTTTAGTGGCCAAAGTTTTATTCAAGTTAACAAACAGCTGTCAATACTATAACAACCTTGTTAAGATTAATCGTAGATCTCGAATATGATGATAAGATATTTTTGAGCATCTTCTCTAGTTCTCTCTTCAGATAATTGAATTGTTGTCAGCTCTGACTCTGTTCATTGGCATGTGTTAATAGTTAACAATATCAGTTTAAACTTGAAATTATATCCCGTTATGCTTTCTAACTTCAGAACAACATTAAAATTGAAAGTTCGAATTTTGATGTCACATTTGACTGTCAAAATATTCCTATTCATCATTAGAAAGACTAGACTATACTTTTCTTTTTTGAATGCAAAAGAAATTTTATTGCAATAGCAACCAACGAATAACAAGACAGTTAATAAAATACTGTCAAAGAAATATAAGTGCTATGTGACCTTGATTATAAATCGTTAAGCCAGTTATCAATGAATTTATCAATACAGTATTTTATACTAAAGATACTATTATTCCTTTCCTTGCAAACCACTTGGCAAGTTGCCAATGAAATGACCTTCATAAAGTCCCTCTTTGATTGATCAACTAAATTATGCCTTTTATCATGCATAAAAATTATACACCTTCAAAAGACTTTTTTTTTTTTTTGCGTATGTCACCTTCAAAAGACCTGTTATCATGTATATAGCCAATCTTATTATAGGTGCTAAAATATTTATTTATCAAATGAAAACTCTAAATGAGGATTATATAGGTCGCAGATCATATAATATATTCCAAAGTGAACATATATTTTAGCAAAATACAGGTATAGCAAGGTTATTAAGAATAATGTTTCCAAAATGATGATGGACTAAGAAGTTTAGGCTCTTGTTTGATACCAGTATCAAGCATGATAGCATTTTGAGTAGTACCTTTTAATACTGATTATACTTCTTATTTTATCAGCGCAATTAAATTACGAGGACCCTAATTGTTCACATCCATGGTGGAAAGAAAAATATGAACATTCATTGTTATCTATCCCACTATTTCAATTTAACTTTTTTGTTCAAATAGTTTCTGTGGAATCTATTCAGTTTCTTCTTTTATCAAAAGGTAAAATATAGAATGTTAAGTTGACATGCTTGAAGAAAATAAAATAAAATTCTTTTATAGGTATATGCAAGCATGCAACTGTTAAGTAGACCTACTTTTGAAGTAAGAAATATAAGTTTGTATGGATTATTATCCCGAAAACAAACTTGCTTCCTCTAAATTTTACGAACTGTTAAAAGCTAGGAGAGCATATATTATATGAATATCAGGAGGACATGCAGCATTTTTCTCAACCCTGCCTGGTTTTGTGCAATTGGTCAAAGCCGATTTTTCTATTCTTTGCTGATTAGTGGTAAGTCGTTTAAGATGGCAACAGTGGGACAACCACAGTACATAATGCGATATGGGGAAGATGCATTATGTCCTTAACTCCTGTTCATGGTTTGTATACTTCTGAGTACATTGGCTTGAAGGTTGAAATCAAACTTCTATAGTGCCCTCTAGGTTGAAATCAAAATTTCACATTGTTTAACTTCTGTTGACTATTTCTTCTATAACAAGATTTGTATGGGAAAAGCTTGCCAGTGTATATAGATAAGTAAAGCACTTCAAAGTCTCCTAAATTAGGAAGAGTGGAATTTGTTTGCTGGAGCTCTCGACGCCTAAGCTTTTATTCTTAAGATTATTTGTCCTTGATGCAATTATTATTGCATTTTAGTCCGTACTGTTTATGATTTTTTTTAGATAGGATCTTGAGAGAAGGAAGATCAGTATTGCTTTAGCATTTTGAAACTCATTTCTGCTTCATTTGTCTTATATGTTTGAGATTGCCAATGTTCCAGTACGGTGTCAAGATTCCATGTTAAGTTATATTTTTGAATTTAACATCCATGTAACAGATTTTCCTTGCTATCTGAATTTATTAGTTTGGAAAGGAGATTCCTGGTTCTGGTGGCACTATTTTACCTCAAGTGAAAGTAAAAGATAAAGATGATGTCACAGATGATGTAGTTGCAGACACATTGAGAAGGGCTATGAGCTACCATTCAACTCTCCAGGCTCATGATGGACACTGGCCAGGAGATTATGGAGGTCCAATGTTTCTTATGCCAGGCTTGGTAAGTGCTAATTTGCCATGTTGCTGATTATGCTATGGAAAATATCGCGATGATAATTTCTATCAACTTGTGGAGAGCAGTGGAGTTGCGGTTGCACTAGACTTCTCTGAAAGGGTGTGGTTTGTTTAAGTACATAGGAAGCTGGTTGTTTAAATCCACTTTTCTGGTTGTTATTTTGTGAGTCTTGATATTGTTTTGCTCATATGATGGACCAGGTAATTACTCTATCTATCACTGGGGCCTTGAATGCAATCTTGTCAGAAGAACACAAACGAGAGATGTGTCGTTATCTGTACAATCATCAGGTCAGGATGCCATAAACTGTTTTAGGATTATAGTGCGAACCTTTTTTCTCCTCATATGTTTTTTTTTTCCGTTGACAATTCCCATTGATTGTTAAGGGCTTCTTTTCTTTGCTGTTTTGTGATGGCCAAACACTGTCTAAACATGAGATTTATACTTGCAGAACAAAGATGGCGGGTGGGGTTTGCACATTGAGGGGCCAAGCACTATGTTTGGTTCGGTCTTGAGCTATGTTACTTTAAGGTTACTTGGCGAAGGAGCCAATGGTGGAGAAGGGGCAATGGAGAGTGGGCGGAATTGGATACTAAACCATGGTGGTGCTACTGCAATAACATCATGGGGAAAAATGTGGCTTTCAGTTCAGAACTGAATCTTTGTTTTGTGAATTTGGGTAATTGATTTTGCCTCTGGTATTGGGGTTTTCATAACCATATTTTCTGGATCGTACAGGTACTTGGAGTATATGAGTGGTCTGGCAATAATCCTCTGCCTCCTGAGATATGGCTTCTTCCTTACACACTTCCAGTGCATCCAGGTTCTTACCAATATGCATTTATTTTCTATTATTTTCTCACTCAATGAACACATTTATACATAACATGATATTTTCTGATCTTGGAGACTGCAATTATTGGACTGCTCAAAAGACATGCTGATATAAGCAGTGTCATAATCCAGTCTTACTGCTGACAATTCAACTAATTTTTTATTGACATCAGTCATTTACAACGTGGTATTAGATCGGGTTTGTGATGATTGGTTAAGATTGCATGAAAAATCAGGTTCTGTAATTTATCGTTTGGCTTGAGTAAGAAAACCTGCTTTGCACACATTTAGAGTTGAGAATGGTTATAAGGCTAAGTTATTGAAACTCTCAACAGTAAGGATGGACACAGAGGGTCTTTGAGAATCATAGGAGAAATCAATGTGTGAGGAATAATCCAAAAACTGTTTGCAAACTCACTTCCTTTAATGAGATATTCAAATAAAACTATGCATACCTTTTATGGTAAATATCTTAGAGAAGCAAAGCCAACTTCCTTGGGTGACAAGTGACAACAGACCACCATTTTCAGTTTTTGCTATGACAAAAATAGTGGTGACAATTTATCCTTGATTACGAGTTAACTCCTGGTCATTTTGCCAAACAACTGGTTTTGTGGGTGAAATTGATAACCTTAAATGCTCTGCAGTGTGTGGATACGCATATATGCTTTTAAAGACTTTTTTCTTGAAATCTTTCGCAAGACTCTCCTTTATAGGCATTTGTTTATGTAAGGGATGAGTTTATAATTAGAGTTACTAGTTAAGGGTAGACTTGTACATTTCTTAGAATCCCTAGAAATCTATCATATCATCTGTCTTTGTATGGCTGGAATATGCATATTTTGACAATACAATTGAGTTCGTCAACTACCTTCGTTTCTAGTTTTCCTTACAATTTAGCTTGGGTTAAAACATGAAAAATTGGGGAAGAGTAGAGGACACAGCTTTTTCTAATGAATTTCAAGTATTTATTACTTTATATGCTAGAATTTGCTATTTGTCCAAGGATGGTTCAACTAAATGTGTTCTGGCCTAACATAGACTTCATGTGTTTAATGTGGCAATCTATCTAATTTTTCTAGTTATTCATGACTTCCTGGATATTTTTCATCGTAACAAGCAAAGCATTCTGATTCTTTGCTGACTAGAATGAGTGATTTTTTGCTTCTCACAGGACGGATGTGGTGTCACTGCAGAATGGTTTATCTGCCTATGTCTTATTTGTATGGAAAGAGGTTTGTTGGTCCTATCACATCAACAGTTCTATCCTTGAGGAAGGAGCTTTATACTGCTCCTTATCATGAGATAGATTGGAATCATGCGCGCAACCTCTGTGCTAAGGTTGGCGATTTTTAATCTTGGTCATATGAATGAGATTATTAGGATCTGCTTATGATATTCTCCAAAATGTCTCTCTATGACATACATTGACATAGGCCTTGAAGATCAATGAAGCCTTTTCAAAATAATTAATTTAAAAGACTTTCAAAATCAAGGATAAGGACCCTACATATAATTATAAAAAAAGGAGAGGGGCTTCATTTACATGAAAAATCCTTGTAGTCAATATTGAATAGGCAGTTAGGCACGAATATAAAAAGTGCAGGAATCACAAGTGCTAATTCTCAAGAATATGACACAAACATGGTAAGAGACACGCATACAAAAAGTACTGGGATCACAAATGCTAATTCACAAGAATATGACCCAAATGTGGTAAGAGACATGCATAGATGTAGAACTTTTATAAGTCCATTTCAAAACCTTTATTTATCTCTTTTTTAAGTTAATTTTGATTTAATTTTAGTTATTATGTTTATGAACCAACAGTATTCTATGTCAATATGCTTTGGAATTCCAAAGCCAGCATTATGTTTATTTAGTAGTTACACAGATTGAAATAGTATAAACAGTTCCTTCCTTCATATGCTGGGTTAACACAAGAATTCAATGCTTTATTTGTGCAGGAAGATTTGTATTACCCACACTCCCTGGTTCAGGATATATTATGGACTTCTCTTTACAAGCTTGTGGAGCCTCTTCTGCTGCGTTGGCCTGGAAAGAAATTAAGGGAGAAGGCTCTTCGTTCTACAATGGAGCACATCCATTATGAAGATGAAAATACTCGTTACATTTGCATTGGACCTGTTAACAAGGTATTGCTTATAACATTTTCAAGAATATCCTATTTTGCTCGTCGAATTTCTTTCTGTAGAGCAGGAAGGCATAGAGCCTTGATATCTTTTAAAACTGCTAATGAGGATGTTATTCTTTAAATTCATACTAAAGGCCTATGGTAGAAGCACAGCAATGATCATTTAGCATCATAAATAGTTTGTCCACCTTGAATTTTAGTCATTTCAATTCTTTGATGCCTTCTCAGGCTCCAGTGGTCCTGATTGACTTTATTGTTAGTTATCTCTGTGCTATTATATCTTCTTAGTTATCTGATAGTGTTGAGTTGATTAGATACAGTACATTTTCCCGCTGCCTTGTGATAATTTGACTTAGGCTAACAAAGGTCACATTATTTTTTCCTCCGGTTTTTTTCTTCTTCTTGTTTTGCAATCCACAGGTATTGAATATGCTTTGCTGTTGGGTGGAAGATCCAAACTCTGAAGCTTTCAAGTTGCATCTTCCGAGAATCTATGATTATTTATGGATTGCTGAAGACGGTATGAAAATGCAGGTGCGGGACCCATCTTCCATTCATTTGGGGAGGCTGTCTTTTCTAGTTATGTGCATATTTCCATTATAGCTTATATTGGAATGCTGAAGAGTAGTGATTCTATACAAACTGTGGTTTCTGGTGAATGATACTTAGCAATGCCAAGTTATACTATGGAGTTGCTTCAATTTAACTTTACTATTGCATATAACTAGTATTAATGCTATGAATTTGAAAGGTTGGTAAAGATTTGTTGTTCCTAAGCTGTGGTTTTCTGGCAGAGAGCTGTATTTTCTGATGAAAATAAAAAATGTTACATACAGTAAACATAGTCAATTTGTCGCAGGGTTACAATGGAAGTCAACTATGGGACACTGCTTTTGCTGTGCAAGCTATGATTGCAACTAATCTCTCTAATGAATATGCTCCAACCCTAAGAAAAGCGCATATGTACATAAAGAATTCACAAGTAAGGCTTTTTACATCGTCGGGAATTACTTCTTGAGAAGCACTTTATAGTATCTCAGTAGCATTGCAAAAAAATTCATTCTTGTTGATGATATTTCTTTTTCTTTCTAAAGGTTCTAGAAGACTGTCCAGGCGATCTTAGTTATTGGTATCGCCATATTTCAAAGGGTGCTTGGCCTTTCTCAACTGGAGATCATGGCTGGCCTATCTCGGATTGCACAGCAGAGGGACTGAAGGTGATTATTGATCAAATTTAAGTACTCATTTTACTTCTTATTTATCATAACTTATATATCATTTCTCTTTCAGGCAGTTCTATTACTATCAAAATTGTCATCAGAGATTGTTGGCGAATCTTTAGATGCAAAGCGATTATATGATGCAGTAAATGTCATTCTCTCATTGCAGGTAACTTGGGGTCTGGTACTCCATCCAATTACACTTGTTTGCTATGGTTAGTTTGTTAAGCTCTTGTCCTGATATTTTTCTTCTTCCATGTCCAAAATCATTACATAGATCATCAGATTAACTAAATTTTTTTTATCATTTGGAGAAGGATAATGTAACAATAGCTGATTTGAAACAAAATTTAGTATTTGCATTTTCATGAGCGTATTAGCTATGGGGATCCTTAAACCTGTGGATTATGGGTTGGGACCGGAGGGGAGAATTTTCCCCATCCCCCATCTATAGCATGCAAGCCACTTCATTTTTTCGAGGCATGGCAGAGGTTAAGGCTTGTTTCTCAAGATACAGGATAGCATGTAAATCCGAAGAGGATCAGTTATTAAAACTCTAAGAGAGTTCCAGTTTAAACAATTTGTAATTTTCAGTAAGTCAAACCCATTGCATATTTGAGCTCCATGCCCAGCCATTTCAAGGGAGTATTCTTTTGTCAAACATCACGCGCATATAAAATTCATAATATTGTCAATTGCTTTCTTGTATTGTTGTTCTAATCAAAGGTTTGTGTTTCCACGGGTTAAGATAAGAAGCTACTAATAGTTTGACATGACTTAATTTCAAAGTGCTTACATATTTGATTGTTGTTAGAATCATACGATTCACGATTCAATTCGTACGATTCGATTCGACTTTGATAGAAAACGATTCGAATTATAGCTTGAATCGTGAATCGCCGGAATCCATACGATTCAATTCGATTCATATGATTCGTGCAATTCAAGGGCACAGTGAAAAAGGAGGGTTCCATTCTGAAATTTCAAGAGGATGGGTGATAAAAGCTCTCATGAGGTTGTCTTCCATAGAGTTTCAAAGTATCACTCTGCCTATTCTTTCCTTCTTTTGTTGTAGTGCTCTTCCTCTACATTTAAGTTAAATACTCTTTTATTCAAACATTAATTTATTATTTTCTTACTCCTCTTATACAATGTAACTATCAACGAAAATTAACATAGATTATTATAATTTTTTCTCAAGCAATCTAAATTTATTTTATATGAATATTTATATATTTTATAATATATTATTATAAATTAAATGAATCTTACGATTCACGATTCAAAATTTTCATCAATCGATTCAATTCGATTTGACAACCTTTAATTGATTCTTTCAATTTTTAAATCTGCAAATATGACATCATATTTGTCCTTTAGAAAGAAGAAAAAAAAGTGCAAGAGAAAAATGAGATGCTTCACTTTTTTGTATAATCTCAAATTGAAATTATCAATAAAATTGCCAGTTACAATCTTAGTAACCCTAATTGTCCTCCTAATATTAAGTGCTTGGTGTCAACCTCTAGTCCTCTGGATAGTATCATTTTTGTAAGCTGCCTTGTTTATGTTGTTTGGTTGGGCTTCAAGGGGAGAAATACAATAGGTTGCTGACCACAATAATGATTTTTTTTTAAACCGCAGCTTGTTTTTCGTGATTGGTGTGTGGTGCTACCAAGCTAAAATGTATTATATCTCTAAAATCCTAGAAGAATTGTACTCCCGAAAAACTTTTAACTATGAAAAATGGAGTCATTTTAATGAGACAGTGAGCGGTGGTTAAGGAATTGTTAAGTTGATTTGGTAAATGGTTCTATATCTTACTCCTTCCATATGATTTTGTAAATGCTACCAGTAAATTGTAATTCACTAAATTGTCTAATATCATTTGTGATTATTCCATCATTTTTTGGTTTTGATCTATCTATTCCTGTTATATGAAGGATCTGGATATTTCTTCCATTAAGTATTGGTATGCAACATTGTTTTTACTTGCTAAAGAAATTCTAACTCTAATATACACTGATTAGAAACAAGTTGCTAAATCTTCAAATTAGTGATGGGTTGATGAACTGCTGGGCTAATGACAATATCATGCCATGAGCACCCTCAATTTTATCGGATGGTATGACAGATGATTCCTAGACTACTAGGGAAAACCAGTAGGTTATGGAGCAGAGTAGTGAGTTCAAATTGTCCTCTTATCTTTCTTAGCTTGCTAGTAGTGCTAACAGTTGAGATCCTCATGTAGTATGGTCTTGGAGAAAATTAACTATAGAAAAAAGATGCACATTTCTCTTAGCTGAAATCATGACCTAAGCAATAGTGAAAACAAAACAGAAGTAAATCACGCATGAAAAGAAGCTGTTGTTCAGAATTATGCCTACACCAGCAGGAGAGAAACCCTTCTCTACTTCACTACAATCCAGCCACTTGGCATTTACTACAATATTGAAGGTGTTGCTCAATTTTGTTTTTAATGTAAGCCCAATATATCAATTGTTTTGGACCATAAATGAGTTAAATTTTTGACGAAAACCACTTAAATTACTAGAGTAAAATTGTTAGATAAGGTCTACATAGATCTGGGATTGAGACTGATGATGATGATGATGAACTGATGAAGTGCTCTTGCATGCTATTGTATGATCTA
The DNA here is from genome assembly GCA_963580455.1 of Euonymus europaeus. NCBI lineage: Eukaryota > Viridiplantae > Streptophyta > Magnoliopsida > Celastrales > Celastraceae > Euonymus > Euonymus europaeus. The sequence goes on along the minus strand of OY756957.1, from coordinate 4,024,579 downwards.
GGAAACCAACTGATTAGCCTCTACTAATAGAGCAATCCTCATAAATCTCTCAAATTTGCTTCTCATTTGAGCTCAGTTCTCTTGAATCTTGATAATATTGGCTATTGTATCATCTAGATTTACTATCTTTATCTACGAGGTAAATATAGACATAGCTAGCAATTTTATCTTGTGCATGGTGCATTCTCATGCAGTATTCTTCGCTAATTCATTGTTGTGTTACCTAATCAAGTCATGCTTATGTCTGTTGTTCATACCATAGTTACCAAGAACTCGGTAAGCTCCGGTTTGTGGTACGGGTATGGGAACGTGGTACGCGACATGATTAATTTGTGGTACGTTAGGGGTAGGTTTAATCGGTATGCTAGTTGGGAACGTGGTACGGTTTGAAGAGTTATTCGGGTCACCATTAAGTAAAATCAGATCTTGTGAAAAATGTTTCTTTACCCTTCCTTCATTCCCTCCTTGAATCTACCAAAATCTAGGGTTTTAGAATCTCCATAAGCCTCCTTAATAAAAAACAAAGAATGTTGTAAATGAATTTCAAAGGTCTGTTTTCAAATTTTCTATTCTCACATCTTGTATTTCCCTAGTCTCTCCATATATATACTCAATCAGTGATGATTTAAGGTTTACTTTTAGTTTTGATTCAATTATACTTGATTTTTCATTCTATTTCTCAAGTTTTCAGTAGTAGATTTTTGGGACGCCCATTTGTACGTCGCGGGTCGCGTCCCCGTGTGTCCCAAGTCGCTAGTGTACCCTGAATTAGGACGTACGGAGAGGGTTTGAGTGTTCCTGGTAACTATGGTTCATACAATAATAATATTTCTCTGTGGCGGCATTGGTCACGAAAATTCACTTTGATTCATTTGAGAGGTTTTATTCTATTCATACAGAATATGGATGGTGGGTTTGCAACATATGAGCTGACAAGATCTTACAGTTGGTTAGAGGTAAGCTATTTAATACTACTCTTACATTTGTCTCAGTATTCTGTTGTTTATTCTATTCCTGCAGAATGTGAATGGTGGATTTAGGGTGCAGAGGATCTTACACTTGTTCATGATTTTTATTTTGTTCATCCTTTTCTTAAAATACTCCTGGTATTATCTGTCTCGTTTATTTATCAAGTCAAACAATTCAGACTAGGCCACAGAGCATAACATCTGATGTTTTTACGACTAAATGAAAAGATTATGCGGTTGAAACAATTACTGTCATTCACTTTAAAAAGTATGCATGTTTGCATTGATGGTAGATTTACTGAGGCAATGTAACACATACATCTATTTGCAAAATCTTGAAACGAAATGGTGCTCGATTATAAATTTGTTTAGTTATATTCCTGTTAGCAGAACATCAGTCTTTAACTCCTAAATCATGAAAGCATAATTATGTTATTTTTCTTGTCAGTTGATCAACCCTGCTGAAACTTTTGGCGACATAGTCATTGATTATCCGTAAGATATCTTCACCCTGACAGAGGAGCTACTTTTGTCTATTTTAATAGATTACTCAAATATTAAATTTAATGCTTCTGTAGTTATGTGGAATGTACATCAGCTGCAATTCAAGCTTTGACATCATTTAGAAAATCATACCCGGGGCATCGACAAGGAGAAATTGAACACTGTATAAAACAGGCGACAATATTCATTGAAAATATACAAGCTGCTGATGGCTCATGGTTTGTCCTACCCTCTGCAAAACTATTTTTTGGAGGACACTGGACACATGCTTGATCTTAGTCCATATGTTCACCCCAGTTACTTTCTTGACCTATGTTGTATTAGTTTCTGAGGCTTGCTTGCTTGTTGATTATAAGCCTTTTGCTTTGTAAAATTCATGTAGTTCACGAGCTTCCGCAAAAAATATTGTTGTTTACGGTCAGATACTCAGATTATTCCTTGATATTGCAATAGGTATGGCTCGTGGGGTGTCTGCTTCACCTATGGTTTATGGTTTGGGATTAAAGGGTTGGTGGCTGCTGGAAAGAACTTCAATAATTGCTCTAGCATCCGCAAAGCTTGTAATTTTCTGCTGTCCAAACAGTGCGCTTCTGGGGGGTGGGGAGAGAGTTATCTTTCATGCCAAAACAAGGTTAGTTTACAGGTGGTACTTTTAGATTGCATGTGACTTATCCTTATATTGAATTGTCCTTTTCATGGCCGCGTCATCTTCTACCAAAAACGAATTGATGAACCTACATGCCTATGATGTTGTATAAAACCAATAATCTTCAAATGTAATTTGACTCTACGAAATTAAGAGCTTCATGATAGTTGCTATACTAACTATTCTGTTAAGAGCTTCTTCCGAGAATGCCAGGGAAAATCTCTTTAAGTTTTGTTATATAACCTGTTTCCTTTTCGGGAACAACAAATGACAATGTGGATATATGAAGTGAATCAACAAACAACAAAGTAGTAGAAAAGGAAATGCAATCGAATGGGGTAAAAGAAGGCAAATTTGTCATAATACTATCCCAAGGAGTAAAAAGGTACGTACTCAATAAACAATTACCAAAAGCCCCAAGGAAAAGTATAGTCTTTCTATCTTACTTATATGATTGCTTGACAAAGTTACTGAATGGTGCATCCTTTATTGTAGACTTACAACCATACGAGCAAGTGTTGTTTCCTTAAGTTCCTGGCTAATACCATATTTCTCTGCCTCGGTAGATAATGAATTGTTCTCACTTTATTAGGCCTGACGTAAATTTTGTTTTTTATTGCCCAGCTACTGGAATGGGGCCATGTTCATTGTTGACTCCCACATATTTTTTACTTAATTTTGCCCCTAATGTTATGATCCCACAGTGATGCTTAATTTCAACTTTTTGGATGGGGAATTGATTTATTTACCTTTTTTCGTTGATCTCTATCATCAAGATGACAGAAATTAGATTTTTCAGAGAATCCAGTTGCATACCCCTACTACTTTTCTTTTCCCCCTTTTTTTTATTTTGTTTTTCGGCTGTTGTCAAAGGTAAGCAAAAAGCTTGACACATTTCGCCCCTAGACAGTAGTTTATCAGTGTCCTTCGGGTGAGAATGCTTAATTAGTGTTGAGTTTGATGCTTCTCTTTTATTGAACCCATTGTACAATTTTAAAATGCTCTCTTTACAGGTTTATTCGAATCTTGAAAGCAAAAGATCTCACGTGGTAAATACTGGATGGGCTATGCTTGCTCTTATTGATGCTGGACAGGTATATAACAATTAACAAGTTCTGGTGCCTTACTTTTTCTATGATGAAATCCATTATAGATCTTTTCAATGTAAATATATAAGAAGTAAGTTAGAGCAACTCCAAGGAAAATGCTAAAATGGGGTGCTTTAGCACCTCAAACAATGCAATAGAGGAGTGTTAAAATGCTTTGGTTCCATTGGGAGTGGCTAAATGTGGTGCTAAAAGTTGTTTTTTTAGCCAAGCCCATTTAAAACCCATTGTCTCCACTCTTAACTACATTTTCCTCCATTTATACCTCCGTGCTCATTCTCTTGAAAAAGTGCTAAATTTAGCACCTCACCTTGGAGTGATGATTTTTGAGTTTGAGGTGGTATTTTGGTAATTAAAGCCATATAGCACCCCATCTAGTGCTCTCCTTGTAGTTGCTCTTATATAATTTTTTTGGCATTTATGAGAAGAATCACTTGATAAAGACAGTTTAATTAATTTCAGTATTTCATTGTATTCACAAACTTGTGTTTTATTTTGCTCAATTTCTTTTCACTTCCTGGAACAGGCGGAGAGAGACCCTACTCCATTGCATCGTGCAGCTAGATTTTTGATAAATTCTCAGCTGGAGAATGGAGATTTCCCTCAGGAGGTAACTCTGCACCATTTCCTGAGATGGCGTGTTACTTGTTTGCATTACTAACTGGCCCTGCTCTTACTTAAGCATGAATGGACTTCTCTTGTGCGTAATTTAATAGTTGTCAATTTGTCCCGAGTTTGTAAATAATTGAAGTTTTTGGTGTATGGAGACCAAATGGCTTAAACACATTCGTGATTTTCTCCGTACGAATGTTGATGAAGAAAATACTTTTGGCATGTGGTTTTTTCTAATATTTAACAAGAAAATCAGCTTTGGTGAATCTATTGAAATTGCTAGTGGATATATTTTGAGATGAACCTCAACTTTGGAAGATATTTAAGGTACTTAAGATTATTTTTTCTTAATTTTTTAGTGGTGGTTTTTCACTGGATGCTTTTGTGGATTCAAAGATTATTTGAAAATGTTCTTGTTCAATGAACATGTTCTTAGGGAGATTTGTCTTTAAATTTTACAGTATCATTGCTGCCAGTGGCTGCCTTAGAAGTACTGAAAATGAACAATGTAATTTCAGTCCCAATGTTAACCTTTTCTTTGTTGCAAATCTCTTGGTGCAGGAAATCATGGGAGTCTTCAATAAGAATTGTATGATCACTTATGCAGCTTACAGAAACATTTTCCCCATCTGGGCGTTGGGAGAATACCGATGCCGGGTGTTGAAGGCCTCATAACTTCAACCAAAGATCCCGATCTCTTTCTTTTTTCTGTGTTCCTCTCAATCTTGGTGTCGTCTTTCTTGTTTTGTGCCCTAATTCTTGTCATGTTAACTCCATAGTTTCAAACAGCTGGTTTGAGCCCTTAAGTGATGATACTTAATTGAATAAAGCTTGGTAGGGTATCTCTTTTGGTACCAGTTCTGGATTGGTACAAACAGGTATCTATGCAGCAAGGATTTACCCAAAAGTCCATTTACTGATCCCCGAAGTTCTGAAAATATATTTGGATTTTAGTTTTTTTTGAGTAATCCTCCCATGTTTATTTCTTAATCTTGAACTTCGTCTATGAACTAATCCTTGAAGCCATAGAAAACTGTTGTAAAAGAATGTCTTTGCTTGTAATGTCTTATCGGGAATGCTTTCTAAGATTATGATCATCGTGTAAAGTTGTTTTTTTTTAATCTATTTATGCATTAGGTTGAAGAAAAATTCTCAGGTGCGGGATAACAAAATTTTTCTATTTTTTTTGCACAGTTTTCTAACAATATGTTTGGAGTCCACTGTTTTTAGAAGTCTCTGCGAAAAAGCAATCACATACTTAGATATCCTGCACTCGAGATCGCGCGCTTGAAAATTGTGCTTAGGGTAATACAAAATATGTTTGGCAGATGATGACTGTGCTTATATAACAAGGAGCCTGTCAGTTGAACCCTAATCTTCACCAAGTTAGGAGCTTTTTTTTCATTTTTTTTTCTTTTTCATGTGGGTTGTACTTGACAGTGGCATTCGTGAATGTTGCAGAGGGAAGGTTTAATTCAAAAAAATATATTTTCTGTTGGAATCTTTTGGAACCCTCATCTCTCGGATCCTCTAATGGCCTTGTTGAGTGTCAATGTTGTAAAATCGCTAGACGGTTTACAAGGATTTGAGATTAATTGGATTAATAAAGAACTAGTCAGAGATTAGTTTTGAGTTTTTTTAATTTTATATGTGTGTATATATATATATATGCAAATATGTAATACATATCCCATAAACAATAGAAGCTCCCCAAAAATGAAGTTAGAGGCTCTCAGCAATGGATGAATAAGAATAGCGTTTTGGCTTATTTTAGGGTTTGTTATGTATTGAAAAGTGATTTTACGAAAGAGTTTAATTGTTTTACATTGAGCTTTAATGAGATATAAGATTTGGGGCTTTTCATTGGGCTTTAAAATAAAAAATGGATTAAAAGAATAAAATGTGGCAAATTAGTCTATTGCAGGTTAGGAGGGACTAGTCGTGATTAGTTGGCCAAACAGCATGCCGCCCTCACCTATGACCTAGGCGAGATGGTAGGCCTTGGTTACTGCCTAGCTGGCGCCTAGTCGGATTTTTTGCAACAGTGTCAAGTGCATTGGAATCTCTAATCAAATATTGCATATTAGTCTCTATACTTAAATTTCTATTCTATCAGAGTATTAGTTTTCTTCTCTTTTACTTTGTTTATTTTTTTTTAATTATTTCAAGTGATAATGATTATTATTTAGAACTACAATATTATTGCTCATACATTACTCTTACAATATATATAAGTAAAAATTATTGATATTTTTTTTGAGATGAAATTCTGGATTTCATTAAAAAAAATCATAAGTAAACAAGATTGATATTAGTACCTAATAAATTAATAAAATATATCAATCAATAGTAAAATAAAGTTAAAACTAAAAATTTCCAACAATTATATTTTAAAGTTAAATTTTCAAGTTCCAATGACAATATTTACAACAAAGTTTTTTAATGGTTATATTTTAAAATTAAAATTCTCAACGATTATTATAATCAACAACCTTACACGGAATTTTGTTTTGTACATTTTTCTCACTTAATTTCACAAAATAATCATTTCTAGAATATAAAAAAAAACTCATGCAATGAGTAAAATTTCTCGAATGTGAATATTTATATACATCAAATTAATGAGCATACACTTGGTACTGTGCATGGGAGACACATAACAGTGGACATGGAGGAATGAGAGCCCAATGAAGTTGACTTAATCTTAATTTATAGTATAAGAAATTGTACAAAGCTAGCTCATTGTAGGGTTAATAATAAGAAAAATTCAAACTCCACTGAGAAATGAAGAAGAAATAGTTATTACAAAACTATTTGGATTACAAAATCCAGCTTCCATCCTTTCTGGGAAAAAAGTGTTTTACCTTCTGCTAGATTCTGATTTCATATCAGGGTCAAAATCCAAAGAGGGACTACGGAGGTCAAGTTCAGATGGAGGCTCACTCTTGCTCCTCTCGTTTGCTGGCTTTGCCTTTCTCCTCCTCTCTTTGGAACCATGAGAAGAATACTTCGGATCTTCGTAAAGGGTCACTGCTTCTCCACTCTGAAGCACTGCCTCTTCCTCCTTTGTCTGCAAAGTCTCCAGTAATTCAACCACCTGGCTCATAAGCGGCCTTCCTTTCGGGTTTTGGCTAAGGCATTGGTACGCCAAATTCGCCACCGTCATTCCAGTCCTAGAAGAGTACTGCCCTTCCATTCTAGGGTCTAAGATTCTAAGGACTTTCTTATTATGGTTCAAAAGTGGACGTGCCCACTCGACTAGGTTGTGCTCTCTGCTTGGTCTGCTCTTGTCCAATGCCCTTCTTCCGAGGAGCATCTCAAGTAACACCACCCCAAAACCATAAACATCACTTCGAGCTGTCAAGTGCCCTGAATAAGATCGTAAAATGTGCATTAGATGCCTACCTAGAAGAATCATAGCAGATGGGTCTTTCACATTAAATAATAAAGTTACTCTACTTCCTCTTTGAGGACTAATATTCCATTCATATAAGACACACTTCGATATTTATACAAAAGAAAGAACAGCAACAAATCTCCATGTCAAAGCCATTGTCCCTTCTCTCGGCTGTAAATAAATTTACTATTTCAGAAGACGACATAGGATCTTGCAAATGCAATTAGTTTAGGGCACCTACCTGTCATGACATATTCAGGAGCAGCATATCCATATGTGCCCATTACTCGTGTTGACACATGGGTCTGGTCTCCCATAGGCCCATCCTTTGCAAGCCCGAAATCTGAAAGCTTGGCACTAAAATCCTGCAAGCCAGTGAGAGAAATTTTCTAAGGAGAAACGGATAGTTTCATAAATGGAAAAATTGCCAACTCCATACGTTAAATTGAGATGAAAAAAGAAACAAAAATCAACTGTGGACAACAAACCTCATCCAGCAAGATGTTTGACGTCTTGAAATCACGATAGATGATAGGTCTCTCTGCACCATGAAGGCAAGCAAGCCCTTTTGCTGTATCTAGAGCAATCTTCATTCTCTTTGACCAGGTTAAAGTACAACCCACTCCTGGCAGTAAAGAACGACTAGGATGAGTATAATGAATAATCCATTTGAGTAACAACTTAGCCCAACACAAACTTGATTTGTCAAGAGCAGCAATGCTACGAGATTGAATTATCTATTTGGTGTTGTTCGTTGTGTAGTCTAAATCTATTTGCCATAAATGGCAAGTAAGATCAGGATGATTATAACTTTCACAAATTATGTAACCTTTGTGGCCATATCATACTCTGACCAATAAAATTTGAACCACACAGAAAAATGATTGAGGACCTCATTTAAAACTATTAACACTCTAAAGAAGGATCAAGGACATTGCAACCACAAGAATCCCTGATGCGGGAGCTAAAGAGATCTCAAAAGAGCAACTTCAAAGATCTACGTGATGTAGATTCATGGTCTATCGATGTAAGCTTAGAGATCCTACTCCAGTAGTCCAGCTAGAATAAGTCTTATTTTGATGTTTTCTTAACTTAGTTAATTATTGGGCCAGTTTTGATAAGTAATCTCTAAATTATAGAGTTAGGGTTATTGTCCGTATTTCCAGGTATGCTGGAACTTAAATTCTATACTAATAAGTATTTCCATTAGTCTTTCATTTGGTTATTTTCCTAATTCAAGACATAATTATAACTGGAAACTTATTAGTTTACCTTTTTAGGAATCCTAATATTGTTTGAACTTTGAAGGAAGTTTTATAGAATTAAGATTACCAACGAGTCTATATATATCTAACAGGCACTTACTGCGGAAAAGATGTTTTTCTAGGTTTCCACCAGCCATGTATTCATAGACCAACAGCCTGTGGTCATCATCACAGCAGTACCCAATGAGCTTCACAAGATTTGGGTGACTAAGCTGCCCTAAATAGTTTACCTCTGCCTGCAAAACATACAAGAAGCATAAATAAGAGGAAATTAATCTCCTCTTCAAATGAAAGTCCATCAGAGAAAAAAGTGCTACTTTTGGCAAATGGAAAAGGGCTGATGTTAAATTATGATATAATGGTCAAACTTCACTTGTTGATAACAATTTACCAGTAATTGGTTACATGATTCAATGCTTTGCCATAAAATATATACATAGCACTAAATAACACAAAAGAACGTCTTTTACTCCATTTCAGTAATATGTGGTTTATCATATCAAAATAAATAGATTTTCTAGGCAGCTGTGGGTTGAGAGGATAAATTGCATAACTTAATATAAAGAAGAACCAAAATTAGTGTAAGGGCTTAATGTATTGAGAAAACTTTATACAAAACAATGGTTCTCAGGTAAAAGCAGATTTCAAAATCCATAAACTAAGTATCTTCATTTCATCATCACTTCATACACAGAAGTGCTTTCACTTGGCATCAGTCACACCTAAGTATTTGTTCTCCAAAGTCTATCCAGGAAAGCTAGGATCTCAGCAACTCCTAAAATCAGTGGGAAACAAATTCACTCTGACATTAAGCTCTACATTAAGATGAAGGCTGCCATTCCCGTTATTTGGGGTGCCACTCTTTGGTGACTGAAAGCTCTGAGGTTTAAATTGGTTAGGTTTTCTTGTCTCCTAAGTTCCAGATATACAGTTTGCAACTATTAAATCTTACGTAGTCAAAGTTTCAATGAAATACAAGACTTTTAATTGAAATCAACAGTCACTCACTTATTCTCAAATTAAAGAATCAATCAAGAACCTATTAGCTAGATATCATAATGCAAGGGTCCCATCAACAAATTACATTGTGTGATTTCTTGGTGAATAAAATTTTGGTTTGGAATATATGAGAGATTGGATTCTCATTATGAAAAAGAAACAAAAATGAACAGTTCATGACCAATCAAAGAGAAAGAGAAGCACACATCTTGGTAACAATTGGAAGTAGGTACTAGTAACCAAAATCCATTCGTTGAGTTGTGTTTATCATCATACTTTCTGGATGTTCCAAAAAAGTTATGAAAAAACAAAATATGCAAGCGGTTAAGGAACATAAACAACAACCTCCACATTTCGAATGTAAACAAAAACCAAATCAGATGGGTCCATCAACTCATTAACTTCCAGGCTATGGACCTAAAAAATCCAAGCTAATAAGATGGAAATTGGTTTCAACACTTTAAAGTTTGAACTCACAACACAATTCTATGCACAAATCTATTAGACATGCTTTATACTTACACTTCTGCAAAAGCAGACCAACATAAACTATCAGTCTAACAAAGAGGTAGGTAGGTTATACCAAAATACAAAGGACCTAGTTGTTTTCTTCCATCTGGTTTAAAACTTCTTTGCTGTTTTTAGTAAGGAGTGAGAAGCTTCATTGAACAGCAGAATGGAGTCATTAGAAGTGGTACTAACTAAATTTCCAGTTTTTCCTCTCAGCAACAAACCTACATACCATTCTCATGCATCACCAGAGCAGTGATCCTGTATTTCTAGTTAATTTCATTGGCGGATTTTTTCAGTTATTATTTTCATTAAATTAAGAAAGCATCCAATAGCCAACTCAAATTCTTGAAATACTCGAGAAGCAGACCATCTATTTCAAGTAATGTTTTTCCACTTATCAAGAAAAAACAAATGAATTTAATGAAATTATGATATAAAAAGCATGAGGAATGTACCAGCCATTCTCGATCACCTTGGAATCCATCACGATCAAGCACCTTGATTGCAACCTTTGTCGTCCTATAGCCAGGCCTCACGCTCTCATCAATTACGCCCTTATAAACAACTCCAAACCCACCCTCACCAAGAATATAGTCTGGCCGGAAACGCTTTGTGGCTAATGTCATCTCCTCATATGTAAAGTTATCGACATTACTATACCCAGGGTTTTGGCGGAGATCTGTCACATTCTTGGGAACCAATGGAGTTCTCATTGGACTTTGGTTCTGAAAGGACTCTGGTTTACTTGGTTTACCCAGAGTTAGCGAAGATTCATGTCCTGCACCAACAGAAATTTTCACAAGAAATATTGTTAAGCTAATGCTGTTTTCCACTTCTTTCCAACAGAGAAAGCTCAATGATAAAAATGAAAGGCCATCGAGACTCGACTCACTTCACACACTAATGCAAACTCCACACAAATCAAAATAAGAATTTCCACATTTTCAATTAATTGGGATTCATTCAATTTCATTTAGGTTAGACCCAGTGCACAAGGCTCTCACTATATAAAGCACTAGGGAGCTATAGATTCATCAAGCCTTACCTAGTTTTACAGAGAGACTGGTTTCAGGGTTTGAAATTTAAGCCTAAGTTAGAATAGTATTCAATTTCTCTAAGACCAGATTTTAATTTTTCTTAATTGTTTCATATGCATGAATGCTTATATCTGGCTTCATCATGGAATGACATTATGCATTCAAAGCAGTTCATCCCCAAAGTCAATCATTAACCTTGCATCCTAACGGATTCTCATATAATACACAACTCAATGAGATACAAAATTGCTAAGATTGTAAGATTTCTCGCCATAAAAACTACACAAATCCAATATAATGAACACACCCCAACCCAACTTTCCCCATTTTAAAGAAAATACAACAAAGTAGGTACCTGAACTCGTCATGAATGATAATCGTTGCTTCCCTTCTTGTTGTTTTTGTTGCTTCTGATGTAGTTTTTGTGGTAGATGTTCTTGTTCTTCAATACTAAAACAAATCCCCATGAATCCAAACCTAGAAATGCAACTTTTGACTATCCGATTTCATCTTTAGAACATCGAATACCACAATGCAGGCCCAACGGAATCCACCGCCGGGCTGGATCTGATCTGGGTCTGCCAGGGAAAACCTTCAAATATGTCACCGGGAACTCTGCGGACTTGAAGAAAAAAGATTAAAATCCCATGAGAACCCAGAAACCCCCCAAAATAGAAATACAAAAGAAAGAAGACCCGGAATTTTTTCCCCCTGGATTCAACAATAATTGTAAGAAAAAGACAGAGAGGATAAAAGGGCGTCGGAGATAGAGACAGAGAGAGACTCTTGGGAGGTTGGTTTCGTAATTTGTGATTCATGTAGGAATAATAGCCGCCAAAAACGAACCCATTGCCTGGTCGTTGGTTGCGTCACTTCTGTAACCAACTAACCACCATTAATTAATATTTTCTTTTTTTTGACTCTCAATTTTTTTTTTAATGAGATAACTATTTCCACCATGGGAATTTATTAAATTTATGTGATGAAAATTAGAAAAGACCCGTCAATGAGAAATGATCACAAAGGACTATAGAGATTTTACTTTATTTTATTTTTTATCAGGCACAAAGCAAAGAACGATTACAAAGTTGAATCCGTCAAACCAAAACAATGATCCGGGGGATCTACATCACTATAAAGTCATTCTTGAAAAGTTAGAATAAAACGATTGAGAATGCTTCCAGATACACATCTAGTCGCGGCCCATTTGGCGAAGTGATCCGCCCAAGCATTTTGACGTCTGCCAACTTTGGAAACAGACCAACTATGAAAATAACCAAGGAGAGACCGTATATCTTCAATTCGAGATTTAATAAGCCAAGACGACACCAAATGGGGCTTGGAAATTGCTTGAACCACAAGTAAAGCATCCCCCTCTAACTCCACAGTTCCTAACCCATGCCGATAACACTCCTGAACTCTTAAGCTCAATGTTGTAGGTTCCCCTACCAAAGTATCCCCTTGTGGACCACTACATACACAAGCAAAGATCACCTCTCCATTTGTTGCACGAGCAATAGCTGCTGAGGAGGAGACATGAGAGTGTACCGCAGTATCAAAATCAATCTTCACATATCTATTGGCAAGAGGAATCCAATCAATTGTTGTGACAGTCGGAACAAATTTTGGAATATGGCATGCCCGACAGTGCTGCACATGAAGGAGCCTGATTTTCACTAGAATGGTAGAAAATGGAACTTCCAAAGCACCATGAATAAGAGCATTACGATATTGCCAAATCTGATCAAAAGAAATCATTGCCCAGAGTCGAAATTCATGCCATTCCACTATTGTAATTCCAGCCCTTTGAGGATGAAGAATGAAAGAAATCCAGCCCTCCACTCCTTGTTGACCCAATACCCGAGCATCCAGATGCCATTTTGAAGAGGCCCAAACATTTGAAGCCAAAGAACACTCTGAGAGAATGTGCAGCAAAGACTCCTCCCCCATCGAGCATACTGGGCATTTCATTTGTTCCGGATTAATTCGGATAATACGAGAGAGAAGATGTCGGGTTGGCAAAATTTTCAAATGAATTTTCCATAACATCAGTTGGAACCGAGCATGCATATTAATCCTCCATATTTTCGCTAGACCGTAGATGGCATTAATTGCAAAGCCACAACAGGTGATTCTGTTTCAACTTCTCGGTGGGTCAGATGATATGCAAGCTTGACAGAAAAAACTCCAGAATTGCTATGCGTCCAAATCCATCTATCTGAACCCGCTTCGGATGACAAATGAATTTGCAAAATATGTTTAATAGTTTGATGATCAAACAGAACGTGCAATAAAGGAACATTCCATCGGATGGGATTATCCAACAATAATAAATTGACCGTATCTTCCAAATATTTAATTACCTCAGGAGATGGAGCCGTAGGCTTGAAGCCAATATGTTCAGGAATCCACGGATCCTCCCAAATTCTAGTTGAATTGCCGGACTTAACAATTCGACATAATCCCGAACGGAGCACTTCTCTTGCAGCCATACAATTTCTCCATATCTATGAATCAGTGCTTCGAACAAAGGCACCCATCAAATAACCCCCGCGAGGATCAACATACTTCTCAACCAGTAGTTGTTTACATATGGAGTTACCATTAGATAAAATAGACCAGCTGAGCTTAGCTAGCAAAGCATCATTCATGTAAGCAATTTTTCTAAAATCGAGTCCACCTTCGAATTTAGGATAGCACATAGAATCCCAACCTTTAATGTATAGATGTCTCCTACCAGGCTCCAATCCCCACCACATATCCCGCATTAAACCATCCAAAGCCGTGCATAAATACTGTGGAAATTTAAACAACTACATACCATATGATGGAGTCGTTGACAACACAGACTTTATGAGCATACCTCGAGCAGCCTGAGAAAGAGATTTGGCTTTCCATCCCGAGAGCCTATTAAGCATTTTTTATTTTACTTCATCAAACCACCAGAAATATTTCCTTTAGCACCATCAAAAATATTTTTACTAAAAAATAAAGATGACTTATCCGGATGCACAAGTTGGCCAGACCAATTGCAGTAGGTGTCGGGGGATTTTTTTTATTGCACAAGCTTCCACGATATTAGCTCTAGAGAGACAATTCTTCTAACCCCATTATAAATAGAAATAGTGATAGCGGATCACCCTGGCGAAGGCCACGTCCACCCGAAAAATGCCCAAAAGGACACCCATTAAGCATGAAAGAGAATGATGCAGAGGAGATACATGTTGAAATCAGTTGAATATTGTGAGCAGAAAAACCCAAGTGGCGCATTATAGCAAGGAGAAAACTCCATTCCATCCTATCATATGATTCGGACATATCTAGTTTCATAGCCATCAAACCACCACTCCCACGCTTCTCCTTCACAACATGGAAGAGCTCATGAGCTAGAATCACATTCTCCTGAATAACCTGACCCGGCATAAAACCCGCTTGATTTGGACTAACAAACTCAGCAAGGATTCGTTTGAGCCTATCCGCTAATATTATAGAAATTTTACTTGTGAGAATCCTAAATAGTTCCATTGGTGAATTGGATCATATGTACTATTAAATTCTAAGTTCGAGTTTAATCCTCTTTCACTTATTAAAAAATAAATAAATTGCACCAACGTAAAATTATAATTTTGGCTCATCTTGGTCTTTGATTTGACTTTTCACAAAAAAAGTTATAAATAAAAAACTATATTAATACTCCCAATACCAATAATTATAATTTTTTTTATGGGCCAAAGGTCTACGAGAATCATTCTCTCTTCTTGAGCTCTGATTCAGTCTCAATCGCTTGTTAGGAAAGTGTGAACCATTTCAACAGAGAGTTTAGATTCGACCCAATTTTCTGCTAGACATACCCAAAAAAAAAAACTACATGTATTTTCATATTTACTTACACACATATCTTACTTAAATTAGGACAACCACAACAATACAACACTAATGTCTTCATTTAACTCTCCAATTTGATCTCACCTCTATTACATAAAAAGTGATACCACATATTTAACTATATCAGCAAAACACGCATTTCAATACAGTCACATCAACAAAACATATTTTCCAATACATTCTCATTAATCAAGCCATCAACATTCTATTCCTCAATATTTTTTCCACTAAAACTAATTATGAGTCTTACCATTATAACTCAAAAATCAAACCAGATGCTCATTCACATAACACATCTTTTTAATATAGTCGCATCAGTAAAAACATACATTTCAATACATTTCAATAATACTTACATTGTTTACAAATCCAACCCAATAAACTCAAAATCAAATGGCCCAAAAACCCGATGGCCCAAACCCGAAATTCTTGAGAAGTTAATCGACGGAGTTGATAACCCTAACTCTAATAAGGACCCCTTCTTTCTAGGTTTTGATTCGAATCGTCACTGACGCCGATTCACTCGTGCGGCATCTTCCGCAATGGCCGACGAAACGACCAGAACCGTGAGTAGCAACTATATATTTCTATACCCTCACTCAAATCCCGCACGAATCTTCCGCAGTGCTTTGGATTCTGGTCTGACGATTTGTTTGTTTGTTTGTTTGTTAATGACAGGCATTTTTCGAAATCCAAGGTCGTATGATCGAAGCCACTGGCAAGCTGAAACAGGTTTTGTTGATTATAATAATTTTATCTCAATAATATTCATTTGTCTTTGCTGTTTGAGTTATAATTTATGATTGTTCTTGCTTTTGTTGTTGTTGTTGTTGTCTTCGCTGTTCTTGTCTGTGGAGGTTTATTTTTCTTTGTTATCCAGATTCATATAGAATAAGTTTCTTGTTGTGGAGACTTATTTACTAATTTATAGTGGTTGGATTTCTTGCTATGATCTTGCTGTGGTTTTGATGGAATTCATTTGTATGATAATGCTGGTGAATTTTTTCTATTTTAAACTATGAACACAACTTCTCTTAGGAAATGTCTTATGTTGACATTTTGGAGTAGCTTTTTATGAAGAGTATAACTATTTTCTTCCGCTGTTCATGATCTATATGCTACCAACTTGGTAATCTTTAACAGTTTCTGTTTAGAGTTTAGACCGGTATAGTAACCTATGTGACCCTTTGTTACAGAATTCATATTGGCCAATCTTTGTTCCATTCACATCATATTTGCAGAGGGTGCATACATTTGCATCTTACCAGCATACTTGCCAACAGGGTTTTATAATAATTGATTGAATATAGATGTGCATGAGTACCATGCTGTAAGGAAGTGTAGTGGACTTTGATGCGGGGTAATTCAAAAGTTGAATTTAAATCCAAATCCATATTGTAATGCTAAAACTGAATGCAGGTTGTGTACTTTATGAATTAAATGATCAGACTTGCGAACTCTCTAATTCTCCATGCCCAGAAGCCTTAGATTAGATGGATCTGATACTTTATTCAAATATGCTACCAAAATGCAAACATGAGTTTTGGCAGTGTCCCAGAATTTGGTGCTTAGCTTCTCTGGTCATGTTAGATCAGTTGTATAAAACTTTTTTCCATAATAATTAACTATCCAACATTAACTCTCTTGTTTGTAGGCAATGCTTATATAGTTACATCAGCAACGTATATACTATATGAACGGAAAGCATATGTATAGATATTTGTTGGACAATATGAACTGACATGAAGGATGCTATATTGCTATGGCATTCAGGTGCTGAATCAGATGCGGATCAAAGAGGGAGAGAAGAAGCGGGCTTTCTTAACCTTGGAGGAATTATGCCAATTACCTGAAGACACAAATACATACAAAGCTATCGGTACGTATGGCTAAAATTTAGCTGACAATAGTGAATGCAGCTCCGATCTTTAAGAAAATAAATCTCTCAGCTCTTTGTTGTTTATCAATGTTTTTTCTATGACCGTGTTAATTCCAAACAACATACGCACCGACATTTTTCTTCTTAATGTTTGTGTGTAAGTTCAGAAAATAACTCCGTGATCTGACATTCATCTCTTGTTGTTTTACAGGGAGAACGTAAGTATTGCAAAGCTTTTATGAATTTTGCTGGACTAGATTGGATCAAAGAACTGCCTGGGATGCAGATGGCAAAAGCTAATGAATCTCTTTATCTCTCTTGTTGGCCAGGTTTGTTTTGGAGCCCAAGTCAGTTTTAATTGCTGAACAAGAGCAGAAGCTCAATGATAGTGAAACTGCATTGGCATCATTGCAGGTATCTCTTGTCCTCTCTATTGTTGCACAAATTGTGTTGTAGTTGATCTGTTTATATCTTTGCATTGCGAGCATTTTACTATAATACTATAATATGTTCTTCTTATGATGTGTACTGTATCTTTTGATTCAGTACTTTGCAGTCATTTCTGTGTTCATAATTTTGTGAAAAAGATGATATATTTAAATATTTTGCAAGTTGATGGAGAGTATCATGGTAAACTTTACCTCTAAATTGTTCTCCAAATATATGTATTAGAAGAGCTTTAAAGATTTTTTTAAGGATTATTGGTATACATTTTATTAATATTTAACAGGTTGGCTAACTGTAACAGTTTCGATTGTTAATTCATGTTGTCATGGCTGATGTACACCAATTAAGACGTTATTTCTTTGGGCTTTAGTAATTAGTTGTTTCAAGGATGGAAGATGATTAAGAATTTGGGTTTCTATTGGGGTAAATATTATGCAAAGTTTGAAGATGGAATAGAGTGAGAAAATTTCATCAGTAACCCTTGAACAGTAACTAATATGGATTTTGTGTATTTCAGTTATCAGGGCTAAATTTATGATGTGAGATGATTTGGGCTTAATCCAAGAAATTTGGGACTTGAAATGAAACAGCAGAATCAAATTGGGAATTGTCCGCATGTGTCAATCCAAGTTTATTTGGGTTTTTTTTAGTATTTAATTATACTTTGACACGTATTGGCTCAGATTTTGTGATATTTTATAGTTGTAAATCATGCCAAACTGAATCTTTTTTTTATAGTTTTGACTTTTGAAGATGAAATGAATCAGTAAATCAAGTGGAACTGACTTGAAATTTGTAAAAAATTGATGTAATTGTTTTTTTTTTGCTGAGCTATTATCATTAACAGTTCTACAGTATAATCACAGAATTTGCAATACACTATATTCCAACATAAAACAAGGATGAAGGGGAAGAAAAAGGTAAGACGATTGGGGGAAGACTGGAAATATCATACTGGGGACTAGTCCTGACTCCTGAGGTCACTAGTTATGTGAAGTAAAAGTATGAAATTGTGATAAATATGCCCAGATTGCTTGTCTTTGTTGTGCTTCTCATTTGCTTCTTTTGCTTGTGAAGTTTTTTCTGCAGTCCTAGGTCTCATTAACTAATAACTATATTCCCAAGGTTCTTCTTGCGATGTTTGAGTGAACAGACTGACATTTTATGCCCTGGACAGACATCAAAGGAATACGTGGAAAAGCAGAAAGCAGAGGTCGAAAACAACTTGAGGGAGCTTTTGCAGCAAGATCCAACTCTCGCCCGTCAGATCATGTCCACAACTGTAGCGTAAAAATCTTAATACTTCTTGCAAAGTTCTGTATCTTCTTTTTAGGACTGGTATCAGCCTGCTGATTGTCATTGTAGCTTTCATGTTATATTTTGAATCATGTTCTCAATTAATTACATCACATGTTTTTATGATGAAGTCATTGGTCCAAAGCTTCAATATTTAGTTTTCGTCTGTCTTCACTACTAGGCCACCATATTGCATTTCATTTTGTATTTAACCAAAGCAACCCATAAAAAACAATATGCCACGATTATACGTTCAAATGCATTTGTTGGCTTCGATACTTGTTCGGTTATGGGTGTCGAGGATTTGAAAATATTGAATTTATGGCCTGACTCTGTCAAATTCAGTTTAGATATGGTTCTAGGGCAAGTGTTAAATCCTCGATGCTGGATTTGAAGGCTAATTTTTTTTATATGTTAGTGAACAGTTTATACTTCATACTGCATGATAATTGCACTAAAATAAATATTGTGTGTGGGGTTAGAGTATTTTATAGCTATATGCCAATATTGGATATGCTGTAAAAAAACTCTTTAATATTTCCAGTAACTTTGGAAAGTGGGGGATGCAAGTATATGTAAACAATTGTGATGCACAAGATTCTCAGAGTGAGAGGGACTTATCCGGTTCTCCACATGATCTGATGTTTGGGTTATATTTTTGCAATTTTACTAGTGAACACATGTTCGTCTAAGTATTTTGTGTTCCAATAGTATTTAATAGTCGAGGGACATCCCTTCATTTTTCGTTTTTGTAATTTGGGAAAAACTTCTCATTGTCTTTAGGCTCTATTTGGTTATTACTATCAATGTATTGCGGCAATAATTGTAATTCATTTACAAGTAATTCAAATACAGTAACGTGATTACAAAGTAATCCTATCAAGATATTTGGTTTGTAAAATGAAAATGTATTACATTTTTTAGTGTTTTCCTAAATTTCTCTTTTAGTCCTCAGTTAGACATGACATGGGTTTCGAGGTCAGGTTGGGTCAAAGTTGGGCTTTGGGCTTGGGTCTAGCATGGGATGGGGGATAGGGATCATCTCGACGCCTGAGTCGGATAGGATCTTGGACCTGGGCTTGATTCGGGCTTAGTCTCGGACCTCGACCTGACTTGAGCCTGATCCCTCGTTCCCAGACCACAACTAACTACCCAATTGACATGTGTGCTCTGTATTTGATCTTCTTGTCTTTGGGTTTGACAAATATATATATATATATATATATATATATATATATATATATATATAGATTGTGATGAATAAATATCTCGTTAACCTCCACCACCTTAAGATCTGCCGTCTATCACTTGGTTCCTCAAGGTCATTAACTGTAAACATTACAGTGGATATTCCCAATTCTCTCGACTTTGTTCCTAGTTCATTTTTTTCTATCATTTTTACCTTTTTCTTTTCGTACATTTATAGTTCTCTCCTTATGGTATGGTGCGTGTTTTTCCTTACTTTTAGGGATATGTCGTATTATCCTTTTTAAAATGTATTTAAGACCATTCAGCCCTACAAGGTCGAACCATAGAGGAATTGAACGATGGCTGGGCTATAAACTTGTCGAACCATACCACTGGTATGCTACACATGGTCTCGTGATGTCTAGACGTGTCTGGTGTTTTATATCTTGTATATATATATATATATATATAGGGTTTGTTTGACAAACCATTTGAGATTTAGTATATACAGACCAAAACTTACTACAATAATAATCTTCAAGCTGGACAAATTAATGGTGGGAAGAAAGAAACATGTATATAATATATATGTTTTTGGGTCAAAGACTCTTCAACTATCAAGAGAATAATTAAGAGAAGAAAAATAATTTGATGGCTTGAGAAAAGGAAAAGAGAAAGGCCAAAAAAAAAAGACCACCGTCCAATGCGTATGTGCGTCAACGCCTGCCATTAATCCTCAAAACTCGGCTTTGCTTTCTACATATAATAATATAAAATATAGATTGATTGATGAAAGTGAACGATCTTTATTCCCTACATGCCAATAAATTCTTTTTTTTCCCTTTCTTTTATATTAGGATTATTTGGTGATAAATTTTTTATATGTATTTTATATTAAATTTAATCTTTTTGAAAAGTTTCCAACCCAATGTGTCCCCAATTATTTGAAATTTAGCTCAATAAGGACAACTTCAAATTTTAACCTCAATTAATGACAATTTTATCATGTCATCATTTAAACCTATCCTTATTTTTATTAGTATATGATTGCTCTCTATTTAGAAAATAATTATTATAATAAAATAAATATAAATACAATCCCAGAAAGTCGGATGAAAATCATATTTTTTATCTATATATTTTTACAGATAAACTAATATTTTCACTTTTGATGAATCAAAGTGAAGAGTCGATCAACGATTTTTTTTTCTTTCCTGAAAATCAAGTGCACTCACATGCACAAAATTTACTTGACTTAATAACCTGTGCATATGTTTTAAAATCTGTGAATCACTATACTATCGAAATCAACAATGAAATACTTGTACATCAACAAAATGTTATCCAATACAAATGTCAATATTTTATTACATTATTCACTAACAATCAAAGCCAATAACTTATGAGAATAATATCATAATAAAACTCAATTCATATTTCAAACAAAATCAAATACTAGAACAATTCCTAACGGTTTTGGTGACTTTTGTGAAAATCTTCTGAATTTTTTTTGCATAATTTCAAAAACTCTTTTGAATTATTTTGGAGTGTTTTGTAAAATCCTCTGAGTTCTTGACAAGTTTGAGAAATCCTCTGATCATCTAAATTTTTGGTTATTTTTTGTTTGATTTTGATAAATCCTCTAAAATTTTTATAGAAAATTTAGGGGATTTCTGGTAATAAGGTATAAAGTTTAGGGTTTTGAGCTTTAAGATATTAGAGTTTAGTGTTTAGAGCTTATGGTACAAGGTTTTGGGGTTTATGAGATTATAATTTATTATTTTGGATTTTGGGGTTTAGGACTTAAGGTTTAAGGTTTATGGTTTAGGAATATAACTTAGTAAAATTTTATGATTTTCTTCTCATTTTTGTAAATTCTTCTTAATTATTTATAAGATTTTGTGTTCAAAATTAAAATTAGAATTGTTAACGTTTAGAAGATTTCTGGTTATAAGATTTAAAGTTTAAGAGTTTAGGGTTTAGAAGATTAGAGTTTAGTGTTTAAAGTTTAGGATTTTGAGATTTAAGAAATTAGGGTTTTGGGGTTTAGGATTTAGAGTTTCGAATTGTTTCTTGTTTGATTTTCAAAAATTCTTATCATTTTTATTATATATTTTATGAAATCATCTTCTTCTTTTTTTTCAAAAATTCCTCTAATTTACTTTGGTAAATTTTTCGAAATACTCTAAATTTGAGACAAGTTTGTGAAATCCTCTAAATTTTTGGTTGGTTTTTGTTTAATTTTCAAAAATTCTATATTTTTTTGATATATTTTTATGAAATCATTTAATTTTTTTTGCTTAATTTTGATAACTCCTTTGATTGGTTTTGATGAGTTTTGAGAAATCCTTTGAGTTTATTCAGAGGATTTGACAAATGAACATTTAAACATATCGATGACGGGTTTTATTGGAAAGAGTTTTTCGTGATGATTATAAATCTATTTTTTTTTAAAATATGACTTGTATTTTGAGAGATAAAAATGTTTTAAAGTTTTTAAAATAAAAAATAAAAAAATCTGATGATGTTAGCATATGTCATACACATAACGATTTATTGGAATAAGGGTAGTTTTGTGCAGAACTATTGAAATGATATTTTAGAATATTGAAAACTTGAAGGTAGTGAATGTAATACACATTTTTATTAAAGAATTTATTGGTGAATCCCCTTTATATGAGTCAATTCATTGGGTATGGAAAATTCATCAAGAAAAGGATTGATTAATAGTTAAGTATGTTATTAGTTACAACAACTTGTTTAAGTCTATCAGAGTAGGTTATGGTCTTTATATATATATAAACAAGTTGGCTAATTAAACAAGTTGTTGTAACTAATTAACATACTTAACTATTAATCAATCCTTTTTCTTGATGAATTTTCCATACCCAATGAATTGACTCATATAAAAGAAAAGGAAAAAGAAGAATTTATTGGCATGTATACATATATATATATATATATATATATATGGATGCATGGGACCAATGCATCTTCGTAGAAATATTTTAAACATTATTGATTAAAGAGATTATATTTAATAAATATATGTGCAACAAAAATCAACATGAGGCATCAATTCTTTAATTACAATAAATTAATGTATTAATACTTAATTAAGCATTAATTTTGTGCGATTTCCCCTAATCTATTCCCACTAGTTCATAGAAATAAACAATACTAGTGTAGTACTTGCACTATGAGTGGTATAATTTTTAATTTTTTAGACATTGTTGATCTTCTTTTAAAATAATTGTAATGATTTTAGTGAAATATACATTAACGATTGTTGGTTCCTTATTGATGAAACATAATATAATAACAACAATGATGAAATTTATTGCTGACATGTTTTGTATGTTCGAAATGAATCTTTTGCAATGAAGTCCTAATTTTTAGAACTCAAAATTAAATTTATTTTCTCTCATTTCAATCCTACGACCTACATGACTTTCTGTCGAGCATAACTAATTTTTTTTATATCAATGGTTTAAGAGAATACTCACTGATGAGAATTGATGAATTGTTCTTCTATATCACCAATTATATAATGAGGCCATCGAAGTACTTTAATTTTATTCTTGGTAGAAGATTCTTTTTCTCGCTATCGACATCGAAGTATTTCAATTTCCATTTGCATTTAATTTTCTTCGTGGTAGAGTATTTCCTAGATGGATTGCCCCAATAACCCGTGAAGATATCAAAACTATCATAAGGAAATTAAATGCAAATGGAAATATCAATAGATGCTATCAAAAGCCGTTTGAAAATGTATGAATTGAATTGTCTTGGGTAGTTTATTATAGATGGTGAGGCAATAAGTATCGCTTCTTTTTCTATATACCTTACTATTAGCTTAGGTGATGTGGCAAAATATTATTACCGTAAACAAATTCAATGTACGAATTACTAATTTGGATGATTTATTTTTGAGTTTATGCTCTTAAGCTCTGGTTAAGGTGTTTGTAAGGATTCTTGGGTTTGTTTTTTTTAGTCCGAGTTCGAGTATGTAATCTCTATTTTCCTCTGCTACAAGTGAGGATATTTAAGAAAAAAACAATTAGTGCACAACAACCATGTGGGGTTTTGAGATGCCAAATTGGAAAATAAAAACATTTAGTGCACAACAACCATGTGAGGGTTTTGGGAATTCAAATATCATTGGGGGGGAAAAAATAGTGCACAACAACCATGATTGACAAAAAAGACAGAAAATATATAAGGAAGCGTAGGACATACAAATTTAAAAATTGTCGTTAACAACGACCCATATTATTGTGTAGCCCTAACGACCCTATATATAGGGGAAAAAACAACACAAGATGTTTTTCTTTTTTAATCTTTCTAGAACTGTCATGGAAATGACTGGTAATATCAAGAGTCATAGTCTGTTATATATAAGAAAAAAATATGATGACTTCCTCATGAAAGTGATCGGTCATATTCAACTATTGTACTCTGTTATTTAATTATATCATCTTTTTGGTAAAGCAAGACATGTATTTTATTAATTAATAATTAAACAAGTACAAAATTCATTCGAAATTTCACAAGAAAATGGATCCAATTCCCATACACCTATTGATCGGTCTGGTAGGGCTTTACAACTAATGAATGTAATTACCTCCTTGTTGGAGTTGAATAATAATAAAAATAAAAAAGGCATTTAAGGAAGTATTAACTACAAGAACTCTAAAGTCCAAACCATTGCATTTTCCATACGAACATATATCACAAACCGGAAGAGGGGAGGGTCAATGCAGTGCATTTATCAGTGTACTTTATTGCCGTAGCTTGAAAATAAGAGAGAGAAAAAACACATTTGTTGAGTGACCAAAAAATTATGTTTAATAGTGTAGATCTGTATAGTTTAAAAATTAATGCAAAACTGCATTGTCCCTCCCCTAAACTCATCACAAACAACCTTATGAGAAAATCAACGGGACAATTATATTATCTTTTTCCCGACTATTAAATTAGTGTGATCTTTCAACCAAAATCTCCTTCTGAGGGTTCTTATAGAGTTGTATTTGCTGTTTTTTTTTATAAAAAAATCTAAATACTTTCTAGGGTTGGATATATGATGCATATGGAACAACTCAAAGTGTGTGTAACCTTGATGCTTAATTACACGCAACAAAATAAATGATCAAAATAAATTGTGATGAAAGTTCTTTGGGTAATCCTGGTCATGCAGGTGGAGGAGGAGTGATCAGAGATCATATGGGCAATTTCATAGGTGGTTTCTATAAGTATTATGGTAAAAATACTATTTCTTTTGCTGAATTGAAAGCCATCCATGATGGATTAATTTTGGCTTTGTCTCTTGGTTTAAATCATATTCTCATTGAGTTTGATTCTTTGGTTGTCATCAATATTTTATCTGCTGTTGTTAGCCTACATATTAACTGTCAAGTTCGCTTTCAACATATTTGTAGAGAAATAGATTCTGTGGCTGATTGTATGGCTTCAATAGCATCAAATGGTAGGTCTTCAAAGGTTTTCTGCAAGTTCATTGATCTGCCAAGGAAAGCTCAAGGTCTTTTAAAGATGGATCAAATGAGTGTTCCGGTGCTGAGAAGAAAACATTAAGTTGCTACATCATGGTTTCGTTGTCCTTGCGTGCTTTGCTGTGTTTTTCTCTATGTTGGTTTGTTCTTTTTTCTTTTTGTCATGGGTGTTGGTCTATGTCCCCCCATTGTGAACCCCCGAGGAAGGGTTTTTCTTCTTCCCTTATGATATAAAATATATCTTTGATTAAAAAAAAAAAAACCTTCCAAATAAAGTAACAATCTTATTTATGCAAGCTTGCAATTAATCTTATAAATAGCACAAAGAAAAAGTTAATGTATTAATTTTAGTAAGACCATTGAATTGATCAGGTTCTAATCTTTCTGACACAAATGTAGCTCTGTCATTCTCCAATATATGACATAACTAGTATCCATTGGAGCAACCCACAAGCCACACCAAGTGCGAAGCTTTTTAATTGTTTGTATGGCTGCACATGGAATCGATCAAATGTTCGATAGAACTTCTGTACCCCTCAGACATTACAACATACTTGGTGTATATCCGCACTGTGTGCGCGTTAATGATGTAAACGTTGATATAAGTATAATTTGTACATTTAATATTTCGTAGTAAGAGTCCTTATATCGTATTAGAAGGAATGTTGGTGGTTTTTATACAGAGTAGATGAAGAATCATGTCTTTTTAGGTTGATAATATATAACATAAGATGCAATTTTTGAAATTCCAAATATATAGTCCTCTTTAAAAAAAAATATTTTCTTTGTTTTTTTTAAATTTTTTTGTATAAAATCAAAATCACATGTATAATGCATTGTGTAGTGATGGTTTGTTTATTTTGTTTATTTTATACTTGGATAACAAAGATATGTGAACTCTTGGAATAATCAACATTGAAACCTCATTACAATTATTATTTCTTTCTAAATACTATTTGGTCTAAAAAGTCTTGATAATATGTGAATAAATGCAACTTTTTAAGTTTCAAACTTTGAAACCCTAATTTTTTGGTAAAAAAATGTTGGAAATAATTTTTGATAATATGTGAACAAACGTGACCCTTCAAGTCCTCAATTTTATTCTTTTTTTCCCGTTGGATAAGGGCAAAACTTTTGATGATATGTGAATGAATGTGTCAATATTTATTTTTTAATTTTTCAATTTAAATTAATTGGTATGCCACATGGCAGCATGTGGTTACTTCTATTAGAGGTCTCTATGTTAGTAAATAGTATCGATGATATTGATTGATATACATATTATTAGGGATTTTACCAAGACGAGTGAAAAATATATAAATATTTATCCCAATAATTAAGCTAGATAAATTCTCAGAAAAGATTGGAGGGACACAAGTGGTCCACTTAAATACCAAATTCCTTAGAAAGAATTTTTCTAGATATGCAATTAGTAGCATAATATATCATACCAACCTACTCGACAGAAAATATACCGAGGATATATGCAAAGCCAAAAACTAGCTTTCTCAAAAGTTGTCAATTCAATTGCCTATTACACACAAAACTACACTTTCTATAAATAGACGCAAACTCTGGCAAGAAACCCTACACTTGAACATAATGGAGTACTTCTATTCCACTACCATTCTCTCCCTTTTTCTCCTTCTCGTTCTTTCATTAATGTTCCTCCTCTTCCACAAACAAAACTCTGAAAAGTCTCATCAAATCCTACCGCCGGGGAAGACTGGCCTCCCATTCATCGGTGAGAGCCTCGAATTCCTCTCTGCCGGATGGAAAGGACACCCGGAGAAGTTCATCTTTGACAGAATGACTAAGTATTCGTCACGAGTATTCAAGACAAGCCTATTTGGTCAGCCTGCCGCAGTCTTTTTTGGAGCTGAAGGCAACAAGTTCTTGTTCTCTAATGAGAACAAACTTGTTAGCGCTTGGTGGCCCAATTCTGTGAACAAAATATTCCCTTCCACCGCCAAGACTTCTTCCAACGAAGAATCCAAGAAAATGCGCAAAATGCTACCGCAGTTCCTCAAACCCGTAGCCTTGCAGAAGTACATTGGGATCATGGACGATATTGCCCAGAGACATTTTGCTTCGGGATGGGAAGGTAATGATAATGCATGTGTGATCTTTATGGATTTTTTCTTCTTCTTCATTCTGGAATCATTAATTATCTTTTGTCATTAAGCGGATTGCCAATAATAATGTGTCATGCAAATGTTTTTGAATGCAAAGCAGGTAACCAGTATTGTGTTTTTTTTTTTTTTTTTTACTTATTAGTTTTGTTGTTTTATTCCACTTGGGTGAAAGCTTAGTTGGTAATATCTCCGTATGAATTTATGCACTTGACAGGTATTGAATTTAAATTCGATTTTCAATGGGAGCAAAATCCTATATATAGCCACACCTTGGACTTTTGATCGAATTTACTGTCCGAGTTTAAATCCATGTCATGAGTTGTCCAGGGACAAATTTATCTAACGCCGTTCTTTAATACCAAAAAAACGTGTTATCTTAATAGTTGCATAAGGACCATGGTTCAAATATTACCTTTCTAACTTTTAGTAAAATGTAATAGTGAATTTTTTTTTAATCTTTTATATGTTACCGTAACCAGGTAAAGAGGAAGTTCTTGTATTTCCTCTGGCGAAGAGCTACACATTCTGGTTAGCTTGTAAGTTGTTTGTGAGCATTGATGATCCTGAGCATGTCTCGAGACTTGTACAACCTTTTTACCAAATAGCTTCTGGTATTTTTTCAATACCTATCGATTTTCCTGGAACACCATTCCGAAAGGGGATCAATGCCTCCAACTTCATGCGGAAAGAACTGTTCAAGATCATCAGGAAAAGAAAATTGGAGCTTTCGGAAGGAAATGCTTGCTCTACGCAAGATATACTATCGCATATGTTGTCGATGAGCGATGAGAATGGAGAGTCCGTAAGCGAGTTGGAGATTGCGGACAAGATTCTAGGGTTGTTGATCGGTGGACATGATACTGGTAGTGCTGCTTGTACTTTCATTGTCAAGTATTTGGCTGAACTACCTCATATTTACGACCAGGTTTACAAAGGTACACATATACATTATACATACTTGGTTATTAATTGTTAGGTGAATAATATATGTCTTGTCTAGTCCCACATTGAATTGACATAATTCAACTGAGTGATATATAAACAAAAGTCTAATTTTTTTTAGAAATGATTTGTTTAAGTATTTTAGAAACGGTTCAGGAGAATAAATCCTTGCAGATCTTTGAACTAGAATAGACAATATCACTTACATGTGTAGCATCTTTAGTGTTTCAATACCCGATGTTAAAATGTGAATCTATGAATACTTAGACCTAAGAAAGGAGATTTTAAACATGAATCTATGAATACTTCGGCATAAGATTAGGAAAGGAGATTTTAAATTCATATATTGTAGTTCATGATCTTACAGTAGTTTGACCATGACTTTCAACTAATTTTTTTTTATTTAAAATTTGGAATATAAATGACATAGACACATCATTTCAGTTTATTATTATTATTTGGCTTTTGATTTTTTTCTCAATTGGATAAAATATAAGAACAAATGGAGATTGCAAAATCAAAGTCTCCAGGGGAGTTGTTGAACTGGGATGACCTACAAAAGATGAAGTATTCATGGGATGTGGCATGCGAGGTTATGAGACTAGCACCACCTCTTCAAGGTGCTTTTAGGGAAGCCATCAATGACTTCATATTCAATGACTTCTATATTCCGAAGGGTTGGAAGGTATAAGCTATCCTAAATTAAATCCTATACATATAATCAACTTCCTTGATCATCCCTTTTTTTTTTATGTGGCATGCAGTTATATTGGAGTACAAATTCAACACACAAGAGCCCTGAATTCTTCTCAGAACCAGAGAAATTCGACCCGAGTAGGTTCCAGGGAAATGGACCAGCTCCTTACACATTTGTTCCATTTGGTGGAGGTCCTAGAATGTGCCCTGGAAAAGAGTATGCACGATTGGAGATACTGGTTTTCATGCACAATTTGGTGAAGAGGTTCAAATGTGAGAAACTGCTTGCCGACGAGAAAATTGTGATAGATCCTATGCCTATGCCGGCCAAGGGACTCCCAATTCTCCTGCATCCTCATTAGGGCTAGATTATTAAAATGATAAAATTATTTAGCCAGCTCCAAATCTGCAGTGAAATAGGAAATAATAAATTTGTTGGAATCCGGGTGTGTTACATATGTGTGTTATGGAACATGTATTACAAATATATCTGTGTACTTGTGTTTAATGTATTGTTTGGCTTGTATGAGGCCACACAATTTCTAGCATGTTCTCAAGTTCTTGTCAAAGTCAAAAGTTTATAGAAAAGGTGTGTTCGTGTGTATGTGTACTGCTGCTGCTATCACATGATGATGAGATAGAAATTTTTGGGTTTCATTTTCTCTTCTCTCTGTCTCTCCCATCTCTCAAAAGCTAACAAAATCACTAAATTAATGTGCTCACGATGCAGTTTGTGTAATCAAGGATGACGTATATAATACAAAGAAATTCAGATTCTAAAGTAGGCAGGCTAACATCAGTCTGTCATGTGATTCCACAAAATCTTGTACTCGGTATACAATTTTTCCACTATAATTTCTCATCGTTGAAAAAATTGCTTGTCGATTGTTAATTCATGTTCTCATGGCTGACGTACGCCAATTAAGACGTTATTTATTTGGGCTTGTTGGGAGCAATTAGTTGTTTCAAGGATGGAAGATGGTTAGGAATTTGGGTTTCTATTAGGATAAATATTGTGCAAAGTTTGAAGATGGAATAGAGTGAGAAAATTACAACAGTAACCCTTGAACAGTTACTAATATGGATTTTGTGTATTTCAGTTATCAGGGCCAAATTTATGATGTGAGATGATTTGGGCTTAATCCAAGAAATTTGGGACTTGAAATGAAACGGCAGACTCAAATTGGGAATTGTCCGCATGTGTCATCACATAATTTGCAACCTCCTATATTATAACGCAAAGCAAGAAACACTTAATTTTGTGAACAACACATGTTCGTCTATGTATTTTGTGTTCCAATAGTATTTAATAGTCTAGGGACACCCCTTATCATTTTTCGTTTTTGTAATTTGTGAAAAACTTCTCATTGTCTTAGGCTCTGTTTGGTTATTACTATCAATGTATTGCGGCAGTAATTGTAATTCATTTACAAGCAATCCAATTATAGTAATGTGATTACAAGATAATTCTATCAAGGTGTTTGGTTTGCAAAATGAAAATGTATTCCATTTTTTAGTGTTTTCCTAAATTACTTTTCTGAAGACAAGCTTTGAGCATGGGTTGGGCTTTAGGCCCTGGTAAGGCATGACATGGGCTTTGAGGTCAGGTTGGGCCAAAGTTGGGCTTTGGAGCTGGGTCTAGCATGGGATGGGGGACAGGGATCATCCCCGATGCCTGACTCGGATGGGATCTTGGACTTGGGCAAGATCCGGGCTTATTCTCGGACCTCGACCTGACTTGGACCCAATCCCTCGTTCCCTAACCACAGTTAACTACCCAATTGACATGTGTGCTCTGTATTTGATCTTCTTGTCTTTGGGTTCGACAAACAATATATATATATTGTGGTCGATAAATATCTCGTTAACCTTCACCACCTTAAGATTCACCGTCTATCACCTGGTTCCTCAGAGCCGTTAACTGTAAACATTACAGTGGGTATTCTCAATTCTCTGTTGACTTTGTTCCTAGTTCCTTTGTTCTATCGTTTTACATTTGTCTTTTCGTACATTTATAGTTCTCTCCTTGTGATGCATGTTTTTCCTTACTTTTAGGGATATGCTGTATTATTCTTTTTAAAATGTATTTAAGACCATTCAGCCAATCAAGTCGAACCGTAGAGGAATTGAACGATGGTTGGGCTATAAATTAGTCGAACCATACCACTGGTATGCTACACATGGCCTCGTGATGTCTACACGTGTCTGGTGATTTATATCCTCTCTATATATATTTGGGTTCGTCTGACAAACCATTTGAGATTTAGCATATGCAGACCAAAACTTACTACAACAACAATCTTCAAGCTGGTCAAATTAATGGTGAAAAGAAAGAAACATGTATATAATATATATGTTTTTGGATCAAAGACGCTTCGGCTATCAAGAGAATAATAAAGAGAAGAAAATAATTATAAAAAATTTGATGGCTTGAGAAGAGGAAAAGAGAAAGGCCAAAAAACAAAGACCACCGTCCAATGCGTATGTGCGTCAACGCCGGCCATTAATCCTCAAAACCCGGCTTTGCTTTTTATGAGAAGACCAGCAAATTACATTATATAAAATATAAAATGTAAAATATAGATTGATTGATGAAAGCGATCTATCTTTATTCCCTCCATGCCAATAAATTCTTTTTTTCTTCCTTTCTTTCATATTATTCAATTCATTGGGTATGAAAAATTCATCAAGAAAAAAGATTGATTAATAGTTAAGTATTTTAATTAGTTTCAACAACTTGTTTAATTAGTCCTATCAGTGTATTTCTTGCTAGGTGCTGCAGTTTGTTTGTATTTTTTGTATGGTTTCTGGTGATTGTTTCTTTAGTTAAGTTTGTGCAAGTACTGCAGAAACTTAACCAAGAAACAACAACCAGAAACCAAACAAAAAATACAAACAAACTACAGCACCTTGCAAAGAAATGAAAGAACAATGGCATGACCGAAAAAAAAACACCACTGAATTGTCTTGGGTAGTTTATTAAAGATGGTGAGGCGATAAACGCGGTTTCTTTTCCTATATATCTTACTATTAGTTTAGGTGATGTGTCAAAATATTATTACCATAAACAAATTGATTGTACGAATTACTATGGAAGGTTTGTGTCGCATCCTCTAAATGTGAGGGTTTTCACTTTTAAAATTTAAAGAACATTAACCAAAACAATTGGTGCACATCAACCATGTTAGGGTTTTGAGAATTCAAATATCATTGGGGAAAAAAATAGTGCACAACAACCATGATTGACAAAAAAGAGATAGAAAATATATAAGGAACCGTAGGACATACAAATTTAAAAATTGTTGTTAACAACCCATAATATTTTGAAGCTGCCGACCCTATATATAGGGAAAAAACGACACATGATGGTTTTTTTTTCCTTTTCTTAGAACTGTCATGGAAATGACTGGTAACATAGTAAAATGGTCCACTAGCTAGGTAATATCAAGAGTCATAGTCGATCGTCTATTATATTTATATATGAGAAAAAAATGTGATGACTTCCTCATGAAAGTGATCGATCATATTCAACTATTGTACTCTGTTATTTAATTATATCATCTTTTTGGTAAGGCAAGACATGTATTTTAAATTTATTAATAAATAATTAAACAAGTACAAATTAATTCGTCCAAAATTTCACAAGAAAATGCATCCAATTCCCATACACCTATTGATCGGTCTGGTAGGGCTGTACATCTAATGAATGTAATTACCTCCTTGTTGGAGTTGAATTTTTTTTTTTTAAAAAAAGGCATTTTAGGAAGTATTAAGTATTAACTAGAAGACCTCTAAAGTCCAAACCATCCCATTTCCTATACACATAATTAATGTAATATTGATAAGCAGCTAACTAATGCTCATACGGACATATATCACAAATCGAAAGAGGGCAGTGCATTTATCAAAGCACTTTATTATATTAGATTGCGAATAAAGAGGGAAAAAAAATTTATTGAAGGACCCAAATAGTGTGCTTAATGGTGTAGATCTACACTGTTTAAAAATCAGTGAAAAACTGCATTGTCCCTCCCCTAAACCCATCACAAACAGCCTTATGAGAAAATCAATGGGACATGCAATTATATTATCTTTTTCCGAATATTAAATTAGTGTTATCCTTCAACCAAAAATCTCTTGTTGAGAGTTCTCATATAGTCATATTTGCTGTTTTTTATATAAAATCTAAATACTAGCTAGGGTTGGATATATGATGCATATGGAACAACGCAAAGTGTGTGTAACCTTGATGCTTAATTACACGCAACAAAGAGTGAGTTAATGCTTTGTGGTTCCAATCTTAGTATTGATCTTAACCTTCCAAATAAAGTAACAATCTTATTTATGCAAGCTTGCAATTAATCTTATAAATAGCACAAAGAAAAAGTTAATGTATTAATTTTAGTAAGACCATTGAATTGATCAGGTTCCAATCTTTCTGACACAAATGTAGCTCTGTCATTCTCCAATATATGACATAACCAGTATCCATTGGAGCAACCCACAAGCCACACCAAGTGCGAAGCTTTTTAATTGTTTGTATGGCTGCTCATGGAATCGATCAAATGTTCGATAGAACTTCTGTACCCCCCAGACATTACAATATACTTGGTGTATATCCGCACTGTGTGTGTTAATGATGTAAACGTTGATATAAGTATAATTTGTACATTTAATATTTTGTAGTAAGAGTTCTTAATTATACCATATTAGAAGGAATGTTGGTGGTTTTTATACTGAGTAGATGAAGAATCGTGTCTTTTTAGGTTGATAATACATAACATAAGACGTGATTTTTGAAATTCCAAACATAAAGCCCCCTTTAATTTTTTTTATTCTCTTTGGTTTTTTTTTTAATTTTTTTATATAAAATCAAAATCACATGTATAATGATGGAAAGAACTTTTGATTATACGTAAACGAATGTAACCCTTTAAGTCCTCAATTTTGTCTTCTATTTTATTTTTTAATTTTCCAATTTAAATTAATTGGTATGCCACATGACAGCGCGCATGTGGTTACTTCTATTTGAGGTCTCCATGTTAGTTCATAGTATTAATTAATTGATTGATTGATATTGATATACATATTGTTAGGCATTGTACCGAGACGGGTGAAAAATATAAGAATAATTATCCTACTAATTATGCTAGGTAAATTCTGAGAAAAGATTGGAGAGACCAAGTGGTCCACTTAAATACGAAATTCCTTTGACAGAATTTTCCTAGATATGCAATTAGTAGCACAATATATCATACCAACCTACCCGACAGAAAATATACCGATGATATATGCAAAGCCAAAAACTAAATTAGCTTTCTCAAACTTTTGTCAATTCAATTGACTATTTATTGCGATGGTCTCCACATAAGATGCACCACCGCCCAATACGCTCTACTTATAAATAAAAGTTAAAATAAGAGAGTTCAAATTCAAACTTTTTCATATAATTTAAGCGAGTGATATTTAAGGAAATAAATTAATTAAACCAATTTATACACAAAACTTTGATAGGACAAGTACACACACAAAACTACACTTTCTATAAATAGGCGCAAACTCTGGCAACAAACCCTACACTTGAACATAATGGAGTACTTCTATTCCGCTACCATTCTCTCCCTTTTTCTCCTTCTCGTTCTTCCATTAATGTTCCTCCTCTTCCACAAACAAAACTCTGAAAAATCTCATCAAACCCTACCGCCGGGGAAGGCCGGCCTCCCGTTGATTGGTGAGAGCCTCGAATTCCTCTCTGCCGGATGGAAAGGACACCCGGAGACGTTCATCTTCGACAGAATGACCAAGTATTCGTCACGAGTATTCAAGACAAGCCTGTTTGGTGAGCCTGCCGCAGTCTTTTGTGGAGCTGAAGGCAACAAGTTCTTGTTCTCTAATGAGAACAAACTTGTTAGCGCTTGGTGGCCCAATTCTGTGAACAAAATATTCCCTTCCACCGCCAAGACTTCTTCCAACGAAGAATCCAAGAAAATGCGCAAAATGCTACCGCAGTTCCTCAAACCCGTAGCGTTGCAGAAGTACATTGGGATCATGGACGATATTGCCCAGAGACATTTTGCTTATGGATGGGAAGGTAATGATAATGCATGTGTGATCTTTATGGATTTTTTTCTTCTTCTGGAATCATTAATTATCTTTTGTCATTAAGCGGATTGCCTATAATAATGTGTCATGCAAATGTTTTTGAATGCAAAGCAGGTAACCTGTATTGTATTACTCTTTTTTTTTTACTTAATTAATTTTGTTATTTTATTCCACTTGGGTGATAGCCTAGTTTGTAATATCTCCGTATGAATTTATGAGCTTGAGAAATACTGAATTATTGAATTTAAGTTCGATTTTCAATGGCAACAATATCCTTTATATGGCCACACGTTGGACTTTGATCAAATTTACTGTCCGAGTATAAATCCATATCATGAGTTGTCCACGGAAAAATTTATCTAATGCCGTTCTTGGATACTAAAAAAAAGGTGTCATCTTAATAGTTGCATAAGGACCATGGTTCAAATATTACCTTTCTAACTCTTAGTAAAATGTAATAGTGAATCCTTTTTTTTTAATCTTTTATATGTTACCGTAACCAGGTAAAGAGGAAGTTCTTGTATTTCCTCTGGCGAAGAGCTACACATTCTGGTTAGCTTGTAAGTTGTTTGTGAGCATTGATGATCCTGAGCACGTCTCAAGACTTGTACAACCTTTTAACCAAATAGCTTCTGGTGTTTTTTCAATACCTATCGATTTTCCTGGAACACCATTCCGAAAGGGGATCAATGCCTCCAACTTCGTGCGGAAAGAACTGTTGAAGATCATCAGGAAAAGAAAATTGGAGCTTTCGGAAGGAAATGCTTGCTCTACGCAAGATATACTATCGCATATGTTGTCGATGAGCGATGAGAATGGAGAGTCCGTAAGCGAGTTGGAGATTGCGGACAAGATTCTAGGGTTGTTGATCGGTGGACATGATACTGGTAGTGCTGCTTGTACTTTCATTGTCAAGTATTTGGCTGAACTACCTCATATTTACGATCAAGTTTACAAAGGTACACATATACATTGTACATACTTGGTTATATTAATTGTTAGGTGCATAATGTATGTCTTGTCCAATCTCACATTGAATTGACATAATTCAACTGAGTGATATATAAAGGAAAGTCTAATTTTTTTCACATAAATGAGACTTTTCTGTTTAAGTACTTTGAAAATTATTAAGGAGAATAAATCCGTACAGATCTTTGGACTACAATAGACAATATCACTTACATGTGTCGCGTCTTTACTGTTTCAATACCAGATGTTAAAATGTGAATCTATGAATACTTGGACCTAAGAAAGGAGATTTTAAACATGAATCTATGAATACTTCGGCATAAGATTAGGAAAGGAGATTTTAAATTCATATATTGTAGTTCATGATCTTACAGTAGTTTGACCATGACTTTCAACTAATTTTTTTTTATTTAAAATTTGGAATATAAATGACATAGAAACATCATTTCAGTTTATTATTATTATTTGGCTTTTGATTTTTTTCTCAATTGGATAAAATATAAGAACAAATGGAGATTGCAAAATCAAAGTCTCCAGGGGAGTTGTTGAACTGGGATGACCTACAAAAGATGAAGTATTCATGGGATGTGGCATGCGAGGTTATGAGACTAGCACCACCTCTTCAAGGTGCTTTTAGGGAAGCCATCAATGACTTCATATTCAATGACTTCTATATTCCGAAGGGTTGGAAGGTATAAGCTATACTAAATTAAATCCTATACATATAATCAACTTCCTTGATCATCCCTTTTTTTTTTTATGTGGCATGCAGTTATATTGGAGTACAAATTCAACACACAAGAGCCCTGAATTCTTCTCAGAACCAGAGAAATTCGACCCGAGTAGGTTCCAGGGAAATGGACCAGCTCCTTACACATTTGTTCCATTTGGTGGAGGTCCTAGAATGTGCCCTGGAAAAGAGTATGCACGATTGGAGATACTGGTTTTCATGCACAATTTGGTGAAGAGGTTCAAATGTGAGAAACTGCTTGCCGACGAGAAAATTGTGATAGATCCTATGCCTATGCCGGCCAAGGGACTCCCAATTCGCCTGCATCCTCATTAGGGCTTGATTATTTAAATGATAAATTATTTACACAGCTCCAAATCTGCAGTTAAATAGGAAATAATAAATTTATTGGAATCCGAGTGTGCTATATGTGTGTTATATATGGACCGTGTGTTACAAATATATGTGTTTATTTGTGTTTAATGTATTGTTTGGCTTGTGTGAAGCCACGTGAGTGGCATGTGCATAATTTCTAGCATATTCTCAAGTTCTTATCAAAGTCATAAGTTCGTAGAAATATTTAGTGTGTTTATGATGATGATGATGGGATATAAATTTTTGAGTTTCATTTTCTCTTCTCTATGTCTCTCCCATCTCTCACTAACAAAATCATTAAATTAATGTGCTCACGATGCAGTAATCAAGGATGAAGCATATAATACAAAGAAATTCAGATTCTAAAGTAGGCAAGCTAAGAGCAGTGCAATGGTGCACTTGAAAATAAATACTAAAAATTTTGGAGTATACAGAGAGAATGATAATAAAAAGAATATGTAAAAAGTAGAAAAATTATATTGGGAGATGTGTTTTAGAGTAAAAAAAGTGAAAAAATTGTATTGAAAAATGTGCACACTTGATATTTGGAAAGTTTGATAATAGAGAGTGAAAAAATTGTATTAAAAGATGTGTTTTTATTGATGTGAATGTAGTAGGAGACGTGTTTTGCTGATGTGGATAAATAAGTGGGACCCAATTGTATGTAATAGAGGTGGGACCCAATTAAAAAATTTGGAGTGCTTAAAATTGAGGTAGCACTGGAGTTGCTCTAACATCAGTCTGTCATGTGATATTCCACAAGATCTTCTACTCGATATACAATTGTTTCCACTATAATTTCTCATCGTTGAAAAAATCGTTAGTCGACTACTAGGTAATTTACCGGAATTAGAGATTAATTGGATTAATCGGGACTAGTCGGAGATTAATGATTTTAAGTCTTTTTAATTTTATATATATATATATATATATATATATATAAACACAATATAAATATAAATATATCCAATCAAATAATATTTGAGTTGGTAAAAAGGAAAATTTGTTAAGAGATACCAGTAGTACTGAGTGCTCTTATTTGTTGAACCAGCCACACTAGCCTGTGAAATAATTCTCCCAGGCCCACCAGTTTATCATATTTATTGGGCTTTAGCTTTTATAATATGTTTGTATGGGCCTTGTTTCTCTCTCTGCGGGCCTTCTTTTTATTCCCTCTTCCAAACCAACGAACATCCCGTACTGCTATGCTTCCATAAAAGCTCATTTCAATTTCCTCATCTGGGTCTCTCTTATCATCCAAAAGAATTTTTTAAGGATTATCGTATACATTTTATTAATATTGAACAGTTTGGCTAACTGTAACAGTTTCGATTGTTAATTCTTGTTGTCATGGCTAACGAACGCCAATTAAGACGGACGTTATTTCTTTGGGCTTTTTGGGAGTAATTAGTTGTTTCAAGGATGGAAGATGGTTAAGAATTTGGGTCTCTATTAGGATAAATATTGTGCAAAGTTTGAAGATGGAATAGAGTGAGAGGGTTGTCCGCTCTTATAAGCTGGTTTTGAGACTCCAAGTTTATCGATATGGGATATTTCCCTGCGTCAATCTCATTAAGAAGAAAAATATATATAATTTAATTGGAAACAAAGTAGATAGATAATTCATAATTGCACTTTTATTCTCTCCTATATAATAGGTGACTCATTGTGAAACATTCTTAAGGTCTTCATTATATATATATGAAAAGAATCAATTAGTGCATGTTGGTGCAAACAGTATAAAAATACAATAGGAAATGGAAATTGCAACTTCAATCGTAGTGGATTGAGGCATGAGTATTTCGCTTTCTTCAAGGAGATTCAGACTTTCTATAGTTCTTTTTTCAATAAAAATCGGTGCGCCAAAAATATATGGCTCGACTCCTCTAAGATACAACAGCCCAACTCGATTGTGTAGCTATGTCAAACTTGCACCCAGTTGGTTAGCTTAAAGCCCCACAAAAGACACATTTTTTCTCTGCCCAAAGAATACACTTAAAAGGAAGAGAGATTGTGAGAAGTGTTATGTTCTTGGATATGACTAGGCCACTATTTATATGAGAGAGTTTTCCTCTTGCCCAAGTAAGGAAGTGAATACACTATCCTTTCCAAAGCACATTTAATACATCTCTATTTTTCTCATGTTCATCTTATAATACTTAATTTCTTATATTTCCAATGTGAGATTCATTGAACTCTTGATGTGATTTCAAAGTGACTAAATTATAATAACTCTTTTATTTAGAAATACACCAACATTGCACAACAACCATTATTGACAAAAAGAAGAGAGAGAAAATATCTAAGGAAGAGTAGGACATAAAATTTGAAAATTGTGAAGCCCTAACGACTATAGGGGAAAAAATCAACACATTAGGTTTTTCTTCTCCTTTCTAAAACCGTCATGAAAATAACTGGTAACATGGTAATGTCTCACTAGGTAGGTAATGTCTAGATTCATAGTCTCTTACATATGATATGAGAGAAAAAATGTGAAAATAAATAGTATAAGTAATATTTTAATAAATAGAATAGTTTGTAGTAAATTTTGATTTTTTTGTATATTAATTAATAGTAGTTTTGTCCCCCAAAACTTTGTAATATTTACATTTGATCGAGAGGTTGTGATTATTTGTTATCGATGAATTTACGAATTAGAAGATGAAATAGAGTATCCAAAAAGATGTTATTCAAGAGATTTTAAATAGCGCTTTTGACACTTTATAAAAAAATTTATTAATCCACGCACTATACTTGATTTTTCGAAAGATGTCAATTAGTCTTAATTAATTAATTAATTTTCTCATTAATCCGTTAAAAATATTTAATCAATAAATGTTGAAAAGTTCACAATGCTCTTTCGTGAGGAATGGAAAGCCCCTGTTAGCTACAGTATGTGTGCGCGTGTGTATGTATGTATATATATATATATATATTCAGCTTCTTCGATGCATGTGAGATGCTGCAATTTTTTTCTTATTTAATTATTACGTCTTTTTGCTAAGGCAAGACGTGTTATTAATAATTAAACTAGTACAAAATTTCACAAGAAAATGCATCCAATTCTCGTACGCCTGTTGATTGGGTTGGCCATGCATCCTGGGTTGTTGTAGATAGAGTTGAATCAAAGAGGGCATTTAAGTAAGTGTCAACTACGAGACCTCTAAAGTCCAAAGTCCATAGTCCAATGTCCAAACACATATAATTAATATAATAACATTGATATAAGCAGCTAACTAATCCTCGTACGGACATCACAAGCACCACATATAAATACCAACTGGTTGTGGTTGGTATGTGTCGCTTGTGAAGTGAAATCTCAATCAATTTTATTTCCATGCATGGGATCCATCATCTTCATCATTGGATCCCATTCCGAAATCCTTTAGGACAATTTTTAAAAAAAAATCTAAATACTAGTTAGTTCAAGAAAAATCTAAGTACTAGCTAGGGTTGGATATATGATGCATATGGAACAACGCAGAGTGTGTGTAACCTTGATGCTTAATTACACGCAACAAAGAGTAAGTTAATGTTTTGTGGTTCCAATCTTAGTATTGTTTTTAACCTTCCAAATAAAGTTACAATCTTATTTATGCAAGCTTACACTTAATCTTATAGATACCACAATGAAAAGGTTAATGCATTAAACGTTTGTTTGGTATAACTTATATTTTGTCAGATATACTCTCTAGCATTCTTTCTCGTGGATGTGTCTATGTCATTCTCCTATGACATAACCAGTATCCATTGGAGCAACCTGCCAGCCACGCCAAGCGTGAATCTTTTTAATTGTTTGAATGACAGCCGATTGAAGTTGGCTGCTCATGGAATCGATCAAATGTTTGATGCAATTTTTGCACACCTCAAACATTATAATATATATACATATGTTGGAGATTTCGATACGAGTGAAGAATATATGAACAATTATTCCATTATTTACATCGGGTAAATTTTCAAGAAAGATTGGAGAGATACAAGTGATTTACTTAAATATCAAACTGCTTAAATAGAATTTTTCTAGATATGCAATTAATAGCACAATATATCATACCAACCTACCCGAGCGAAAATATATCGAGGAAACAATTTGTGGGTTATAAATCATGACCTCCAGTTAAGAGTTACTCTTTAACCAACTAAGATACACAAGTTTATTGACTTAATTAAGTGAAACATTAATTAGTATATGATATTTCACAAGTTTATAGGCTTAAAGTGAAATATTAATTAAATATATGCCATTTCTCAAGTTTGTTGCTTACAGTAAAACATTAATTAAATATATAGTATTTCTAAAAAATATTTATAAAAATGTATCGTTTATATCTACTTTTATATAATAAATATAGTAGTAACATATTTGTTGAAGATAAATATATGAAATTTATAGAAAATGAAATATATATATTACACGCACACGCACAAACACAAACATTCGTTTCAAATACTTAATTTTTAAAAAATTTTGTTGCAATAAATTTCAGTTAATTTCTTCATAGGTTCATGTTGTCGACTTCAAACTTTTTGAGATAAAAGACTCATATGATGATGATAAAAAATTGTTGCAATATACATATGATTCACTCATGTATTTATTAATTTGAATTGTAGTGAAAAATTAATTTAAGTTACGATTCTATCATTACACAAGTAATTTTTTATTTTATTTTATCATTTGACATATTATTTGTTTTGTTAAATGAAAACTTAAGAAACTATATATGAATAGCTGTAAATTTTTTAATGAAGACATATTATTGTTGTACTTATATATTATTGTGATTATTATAAAATATAAATTATTTATAATTACTATTTACAATATATAAATATATAATAATTTATTACATCGAATTCGATTTGAACCCCGGTTGAATCATGAATCTAAGAATTTTTCAGATTTGATGACCGGTCCGGTTTTCTAAACCTTTGCCTAAACCTACACAATTTCAACAAGACGACATACACTCATTTAGCCACAAAATGCAAAATCAAAAACTAAATTGGCTTTCTCAAAATCTTGCCTATTCAATTGACAATTTATTGCGATGATCCCCACATGTATGAGATGTATCACTACCAACGCGCTCTATTTATAAATAAAATTGAAAAAAGAGAGTTCAAATTCAATTTTTTTATATAATTCAAGCAAGTGATATTTAAGGAAATAAACCTAACAAACCAATTTATACACAAAACTTTGACTTTGATTGGACAAGTACACACACAAGACCACACTTCCTATAAATAGCCGCAAACTCTGGCAACAAACTCTCACTTGAACATAATGGAGTACTTCTATTCCACTACCGTTCTCCCCCTCTTTCTCCTTCTTGTTCTTCCATTAATCCTCCTCCTCCTCTTCCACAAACAAAACTATGAAAAATCTCATCAAACCCTACCGCCGGGGAAGGCCGGCCTCCCGTTGATCGGTGAGAGCCTCGAATTCCTCTCTGCCGGATGGAAAGGACAACCGGAGAAGTTCATCTTCGACAGAATGACCAAGTACTCGTCACGAGTATTCAAGACAAGCCTATTTGGTGAGCCTGCCGCATTCTTTTGTGGAGCTGAAGGCAACAAGTTCTTGTTCTCTAATGAGAACAAACTTGTTAGCGCTTGGTGGCCCAATTCTGTCAACAAAATATTCCCTTCCACCGCCAAGACTTCTTCCAACGAAGAATCCAAGAAAATGCGCAAAATGCTACCGCAGTTCCTCAAACCCGAAGCCTTGCAGAAGTACATTGGGATCATGGACGATATTGCCCAGAGACATTTTGCTTCTGGATGGGAAGGTAATGATAATGCATGTGTGATCTTTAGGAAAAAATTGTTTTGGAATCATTAATTATCTTTTGTCTTAAAGCGGATTGCCTATAATAATGTGTCATGCA
Organism: Euonymus europaeus; assembly: GCA_963580455.1. NCBI lineage: Eukaryota > Viridiplantae > Streptophyta > Magnoliopsida > Celastrales > Celastraceae > Euonymus > Euonymus europaeus. The sequence continues at coordinate 3,981,481 of OY756957.1, read as the reverse complement.
ATTGTTTTTGAATGCAAAACAGGATTTTTTAGGGTCTATCGTGCTTGTATTGTATTACATGTTTTTTTACTTATTACTTTTGTTGTTTTATACCACTTGGGTGATAGCCTAATTGGTAAATCTCTCTATATGGATTAATGGACTTGGGAGGTATTGATTCTTAAGTTTGATTTTCAATGAGGGCAATATCTTGTGGCCACACGTTCAGTTTTGGCCGAACTTACAGTCCGAGTTTAACTCCATATCAGTTATCCAAGGACAAACTTATCCCATGCTACCATTCTCAAATACTAAAAAATGCGTTATCTTAATAGTTGCATAAGGACCATGGTTCGAATCTTAACTTTCTAACTTTTAGGCTATACTTGACATGAGGGTTGGGAGGGGTTGGGTTGGGAAGAGTTGAAAGGTGTTGGAAAAAGGGGTGTTGGAAGGGGTTCGTAAACCCCTTTTAACATCTTAAAATGCTTGCCAAGTAAGGGTTCGCTTGTTCACGAACCCCTCCTAACACCTCTCTCAAGTAAAGCCCTAGTAAAATGTAATATATAATAAAAAAAAATTATGTTTTATGTATTACCTTAACCAGGTAAAGAGGAAGTTCTTGTATTTCCTCTAGCGAAGAGCTACACATTCTGGTTAGCTTGTAAGCTGTTTGTGAGCATTGAAGATCCTGAACATGTCTCAAGACTTGCACAACCTTTTAACCAAATAGCTTCTGGTATTTTTTCAATACCTATCGATTTTCCTGGAACACCATTCCGAAAGGGGATCAATGCCTCCAACTTCGTGCGGAAAGAACTGTTGAAGATCATCAGGAAAAGAAAATTGGAGCATTCGGAAGGAAATGCTTGCTCTACGCAAGATATACTATCGCATATGTTGTCGATGAGCGATGAGAACGGAGAGTCCGTAAGGGAGTTGGAGATTGCGGACAAGATTCTAGGGTTGTTGATCGGTGGACATGATACTGGTAGTGCTGCTTGTACTTTCATTGTCAAGTATTTGGCTGAACTACCTCATATTTACGACCATGTTTACAAAGGTACACATATACATTGTACATACTTGGTTATATTAATTGTTAGGTGCATAACTAATAATGTAGGTCTTGTCTAGTCCCACATTAAATTGACATAATTCAACTGACTGGTATATAAGCAAAAGTCTAATTCTTCTCATATAAATGAGATTTTTTTTAGTTTCAAGTGTTTTGAAAACAGTCTAGGAGAACAAATCCTTATGGACGTTTACGGACAATATCACTTACATGTGTGGCTAGAGGGTCTTTAGTGTTTCAATACCCAACGTTAAAATATGAATCTATGAATAGTACTTGGACCTAAGAAAGGAGATTTTAAACTGATTGTATTTCATGATCTTACAGTAGTTTGACTATGACTTTCAACTAATTTTTTTTTTAAAAAAAATTGGTACATAAATGACATAGACACATCATGTCGGTTCATTATTATTTTTTGGCTTTTGATTTTTTTTTCTCTCTCAATTGGATAAAATATAAGAACAAATGGAGATTGCAAAATCAAAGTCTCCAGGAGAGTTGTTGAAGTGGGATGACCTACAAAAGATGAAGTATTCATGGAATGTGGCATGCGAGGTTCTGAGACTAGCACCACCTCTTCAAGGTGCTTTTAGGCAAGCCATCAATGACTTCATATTCAATGGCTTCTATATTCCGAAGGGTTGGAAGGTAAGCTATACTAAATTAAATCCTATACATATAACCAACTTCTTTGATCATCCCTTTTTTTTTTATGTGGCATGCAGTTATACTGGAGTGCAAATTCAACACACAAGAACCCTGAATTCTTCCCGGAACCCGAGAAATTCGACCCAAATAGGTTCATGGGAAATGGACCAGCTCCTTACACATTTGTTCCATTTGGTGGAGGTCCAAGAATGTGCCCTGGAAAAGAGTATGCACGATTGGAGATACTGGTTTTCATGCACAACTTGGTGAAGAGGTTCAAATGGGAGAAATTGCTTGCCGACGAGAAAATTGTGGTAGATCCTTTGCCTATGCCGGCAAATGGACTCCCAATTCTCCTGCATCCTCATTAGGGCTTGATTATTAAAATAAGAAAGGGAAAAATATGTTTGAAGTCCTTATACTTAGCAACTTCAAACTTTTTTTCCCAGCCTGTTCAAGCCCCTCTACTTTGGATAATAGTGTAAATAAGCTCTTGCCCCTATTTTCGTCAGAACAGTGATGATGTGTATGTTTTCCATTTAGAAACCCAAAAAAAAAATGATTAAAAATCTTGTATTTTCTTGCGAAGCTTCCAATCAGAGAAAGTTGTCTTCTTCGGCGAATCTTTCTTCTCTTGTAACTTGTTGAGATCTTTTGTTCAAAATCAAATCTACTAATTTCTCAGCAATTGGAGGTGGAGATGTGGTGTTATAATAGGGATCAAAAAGAGGGCTAGAGTTTCAATCAAAGGTAGGCCTTCTAGAAGCAAAATCATTGTAGAAGTACAAAGAAAGTGGAGTAACAGATCTGATTTCCCACTGCACAATCATTTCAATTAGGATCCGCGTTATTGCTAGTTGCCGAAATCCAATAAGAGTTCCAAATTAGAGCAGATTGATGGAGCTAGTCGTCAGAAAGAATGCACAAAATCAATGAAATAGGCGAAAGGTTTACCTGTTGTGTTTTTCGTGAGATTGTAAACACGCAAATGTATTTTTAGACTTGCATAATGGAGAAGCAGAGATATGTTTGTCGTGTAGAGAGAGAAAAGGGGGAGAGAGAGAGAAAAAAAAACATAATTAATTTGTATTTTTGAAAAATATATCTACCATGTCATTTACAACCAAAATCTATCAAGCATGTCATGTACAAGCCAAGTCAGCGAAATATGCAACAGAGACCGTTTGCTAAAGTAGGACTTCAATATGCTTGGGGAAAAAAAAGAAGTAAAAAGACTTAAATGACCCATTTAGGAAAGTATGAAGGTCAAATCGATAATTCTAATAAGAAATTATTTACGCAGCTACAATCTGCAATGAAATAGGAAATAATAAATATATAAATTAATACGCTCACGATGCATGTCATCATAATCAATGAAGGTAGGCTAAGATCAGTCTGTCATGTGATCTTCCACGAGATCTTATACTAAGTATACAATTTCTCCAAATTAATTATTAATCTCCTAACAAAACTATAGCAGCTAGATTTCCAACAATTCTATATCAACTTAGATAATAATCATAACTTGATAAGATGATCAGTCTAAAAAATCGAGCACTCTAGATCACAAATCAAAAATTTGCCATAGAACAAATGAATGATGTGCGGGCGATGTCTGGTATAAACAAGAAGAACAGTTATCAAGAAGAAGTCAATGCAATGGCACATCCCCATCGAACTCATCAGGGAAAAGCTCACAGACTTTCGAACTCTGTACACATCAGAGAAATTGACCACCATGAAAAGTTGATCTGAAAGGCCTGAGCAAAGTCAACCTACCAGCGGAATAACATCAGGAAAACCCCTTGACCTCAATGTGGGTACTATGTCAATAACTAGAGATAATTTCCCAGGACAGCTCCGATAGAGATTAGCATGCTGGAGGATGATGGGTTTCATATAAATTTAATCCACCTCAGGATTGACTGACATAGAGGACGGGTACAAGGCCAGCCATCCTTCCATCCCTACCAGGGCGTTTCTTCTTCACCTGCACCAAGTGTCGCAACAAATCAGTCATAGTTTTTCATATATTTCCCAAGCTATTTTCTGGCCTCTAGGTTACAACCAATGATCGAAAATACGAAATTATGAGGATTTTGTAGTAGGGTGCCTTGACATTGCAATCTTCTCATAGAATCAACTGAACTTGTCAATCTCCTGTGGACTAGGATTCATAATAGAGACATGACCGCTTGTTAGCCTAATTTTAACATAGCAGGCTTGAAAATACTTACATAAAACCACCCATCCACTTCATACTCAATTTCAACCTCTTCTCCTGCCATTAAATTTAACTGCAAGGACATAAAATAGTAGTCAATCAACTCCGTGTTTTCAAATAAACTGATGCATACATTTTTTTCCATACCATCCTGCCTTATATAATTAAACCAAAAGTGCCTAGTTTCAAATACCTAAATCAGCTTACCTCATCATCTCCACCTGCTGTGAAGTCGTAGAGTGCCAATCCAAATTGGGAATTTTTAGAAGAAGATCGATCCTCATCCTGCGATCCAAAACTCTGTGCCATGACTGAAGAGTATGACGGAGGTTCTTCTCTAATCTGATAAGGCCGCAATTTTAGAACTAGAACTCAAGTTTGAAAAAAAAAAAAAAAGAGTAGATAAATAAAATTGAGAAGTAAGAAGTGCTCACCGGAGAACTGACTCCCTCATAAATTGATGATGAACTGCCATACCTGTTTGCAGCTGGCCTCTCCTATTAATAAAAAATAGAGTGCCTTGTCTTCAAATTTTGTGCTTGACAAGGAAAGCAATAATAACAAAAGCAGAAGGAAAGGAAAAAGAATTAAAGGGACAAAAAATAGTCTGGCATTTGTTACTACTTAAGTACCACTAATACAATATGAATCAACTGCTGTGAAACTGGATCAAAAAATTAGAAAAAGCAAAGAAAAGATGCTACAACCATAAGATTTGCTGATTAGTGGTAAGCTTTAAAACGTAATTAAGGAAAAGGAAATAGTCTTGCATTTTCATTACCGAGGTTTGTGAAGCCCCATAGTTGGACGGCCGTGAACTGAACAACGAAGGGTAGTTCATTCCACCAAAGTGGGATGATATGGAGGTTTCAACAGAACCTACTGAACCAGGCGATGATGATCCAGATGACCTTGCATCATCTTCCTACAAATGCAAAGCAATAGGATATTTATTATTCAACATTTGCTCAAGAAAAATGAAATTGCTAACACTTCCAAGCTCCAGCTTTCCTGTTCACTAAAAACCCATCTGAAAAAGTATTTAGGTGAAACTCATACCTCTAACTCTGAAGACTCCAAGAGTGTCTTTGCCCACATGTCATCATAACCAACTGAAGACCTTGCAACGATATTCTCCTCTTCAACATCTGGAGCATCAGTTCCAATGCCAGCTAGAAATTCATTGACCTACAATGAATGAATGATGTTATACAATCCTTTAACATTGATGGTAAACTTGGTAGCTCAAAATTCAAAAAAAAAAAGAAAAAGAAAAGATAAAGGAATGTTTACGGGTGCATAAATTATTACCCTATTCATGGCTGGTGCATTATTTCTTAACAAGCCATCGTCACCGAGATTTGCTGCCCAAGCATTTACTAGGTCATTATCAAGTGCATCAGGCTCGGCAGAGGCTGTTGGCTTAGATTCATAAATAAGGTCGGATATCCCAGTTGCAACAGCCGGATCGCTCAAACCTGTTGATGCACTTATGTTGTGCTTTGTACGGTAGACATCAATAAGCTTTGCACTGTTGATTTTAGAGGGAAAAACTATGGTAAGTAATGTGAAATAATAATTAAAAAAAAATGCCAAAGCTGCACAAAACCTTACATAAACAAGAATTGTCAACACTCATCTGATAGAAAAATAAAGATGAATTCTTTTAGAAACAAACTTATTAAAATTTAGCATAACTTCCAATCTCTTGGCCATATCTTAACAACTGCTTTTCGGTAACATGACTTCAAAATCATCAGCTTGTTGCAAGTAAGATACTGATGCAGTTAGCTTTGAGTCGAACGAAATTAAAATGGCCCAATAGTATTTAAAACAAAAATGACTCTTCACAATTTGGTCTACTTCTAAAAGCATCTTAGAAATTTTTCCTGAAAGAACTCTTTTTTTGTTGTTGAGAAAATACATAGAAAATGAAGGGATCATATTATTATTAAGAAAACTCAAAACTAAAATATTGAAGTCATTTGTGAAATTATTTTCATAAATTCATCTCTCTTATTGTCGCTTCATATGAAAGTATAAATCATCTTGTTTATGCATTCTTTCCAAGCAAAAAGTATCAGTCACTGAAAATGAAATTCGATGCGAATTCATATGCAAATGGTTTACTACCTTATTGGTCCCAGAGGTAGGTACTTAGCTCTTGGAACAAAACAAAACAATGAAACCATATCCAGCAATCTCTCATGAGTTTCATAAAGTTTCTTGAGCTCTTCATCTGTCCAATCTTTACTCGCGTTGTCATGGTTGCGTATGTCCCTAAATTACATCATTAGAAACTTAAAAATGTCCTTACAATGAAAGACATGGAAATATACTGGGTAAGAAGTGTTTAGCTCTTACTTGATCAATTCATCCTGTGCTCTATACATTTCATCAAGAACCTTGATCATTGGACTTATTAGAACTCCGAGCCCAGTACCGCTAGCTCCTTGATCCTCCCCATTGCTGAGATGCATTTCTGATAATTGAGATTGCACCCCACCTTGTGCTAAAGCATGTAAGAATTCGTAGATTTGGATCCTAAAAGGCTCTCCCGACCTGATTGCTATAGTAGTAAGAGCTTGGGCAGCAACAATTCGAACCTGATGTCCATTAGAACCAGTACATGAGGAATAGAAAAATCAAAGCTAAAATAAATGTAATGCCTCCTCTAGCATATCTACAACACTTTTTTCTCGAACAAACAATAAGTCCTTCACTTTTCCATTCGTTCTCTTAGTATCTCTTTGCATTTTTCCCCTGAAATATCACTTTTTCCTCGAACAAACAATAAGTCCTTCACTTTTCCATTCGTTCTCTTAGTATCTCTTTGCATTTTTTTCCCCTGAAATATAGCTATGCACATACTAGCAAATTGGACACTGGACAGCATTCAATTCTAGGCACTGAAAATCCAACTCTGTTTCCATGATAATATTAATAATAACAACCAAAACAAAACACAGAAATCATTTATATCAAATGAAGGGGGGAAATTGCACCACATTAATCAACATGGTTATCTACACCAAACCCGCATCAAGAATCATCAACATATATCATCAAGCTATCCACATCCTTCGTGCATTTATATACATACATGATATAAAACTAGCAAGGATATGAAATATGGAAAGATCCACACAAAAAAAAGAGAGATATTTTCCTTTAATCAAAGTCTAGATAATAAAAAATTTAAAATTATGCCTATCAAATCAGGTTTCTGCTAAATATTTGCCGCTAGAGAGTAGAAACACAGCCCAATTCTGACATTTAAATAGAACATTTCCAATGACTAACTACCGTATGACAAAAATTACCTGCAAGAAGATGATTTACCAATTAGAAAATTTGCAAGCAAAACAAAGGCCAGTATAATCAGAATTGTTTTGTCTGTCTCATGGTTATAAGGCTAAAGACTTACTGTGTTTGTTGTTGAAAAGTTTTTCTTTTCATTTTTAAGTGTCAATGAAACATTTGGCTTTCCAAGAAATTTTCAGATATCAAAACGAATGGAGAGCAGAACAAGCAGGGAGACGGAGAAAAAAGAAGTTTGTGAATACAAGGGCAGGAATGGGGTACAATGGAATGTCAAAATAACCAGGGACTTGTAGCAAGTTCTAGCAACTTTTACAGATACAGAAAAATGATAGGGTGTGAGAAGAACAGGTGGGCCTGATGGAAAGAAAATTCCTTTCCTGGCCTCACCAATGTGGGGTGGGGAGAGGGGGGGGGAGGGAAAATGGTTTTCAAGAACATGAGAAACAAAAGATATTGTATGATGGGCATAACATGTAGGAATCAGAGTTCAATCGCACTTTATATTCTCCTTTCTTCTTTAACAAGGAGCTAGGGAGGCCAAAAAATCAGAAGTTGATGTCTCTGCCCTTTCTTGTTATTTTGATCCTAACAAGTGAGATCTAAATCTAATGCCACTAATGCGAAATAGCAAAAACCACTTTGAAATATGAAAGTATGCAAAATGCATCAAAGAAAGCTAAAGAGTGGGGAGGGAAGATAATGGAAATGAAGCTTTACAAAAACCAAAGGAAAACATCATGGACAGAAAGTTTCATGCACATCAGTACATATCCAAGTCAGATATAGGAAAAGGTAAACATCTCCCACTATCCTTCCCCACGGCTTCAAGGAATTGAATCATATCTCTAGGTTGAAGTGCAATAACTTTACCACTAGCACTAATCCATGAATTAAAAAAAAACTCAAGCCCAATACTTGCTACGGGAGAAACCACTTCAGAGGAGTCTAACAATGAAATTTGATCAAGAGATTATTTTAAGGAAAACATGCGCGAACATGTGGGCCCATTGGTTAAGTTACAAAAGTGTAACTTAGAGATCACTACTCACAAGTTCAAACCCATAAACAATCTATCCGCATATTATGCGGAAGAAGGCTGCGTACATCTTGCATGTCCCAGACCTCGCCTAGTGAGCCTTGTACATAGAAGTTATTTACCGTTCTTACTTTATAGGGAAACACAATCGATGTTTTAAAAACCTAATCCCAACCTAGTTGGACAAAGCTATTTATTACAATAAAAAAGGTCTCCATGCAAGGCAAGCATAGCACCCTGTTTAATTTGTCTTTTTTTTAGTGGGGAAAAAAAGAAAACAAAACAAAAGAATTCCAACAAGTGCATGCCAGAGTTACACGTCCTGTTTAACTCTTCTAATTGTCATCCAAAGCTACGGGTAGTAAACAAGAACTTAGACATCAAACACCCAGGTGGAAACTCATACCTCCCAGCTACCAATGAAAGCACACCTCTGCAGTCGAGTCAATGCACCAGCTAAGGTGGGGTTACGCGAACTAGCAGCGGCCACCATTTTATCTGGATCCAACATCAATAGCGCTGTACCAGGAGGGGTTGCAGATTCCCAAGCATACTCAGAAGCAGCATAATTTGCGTTCTCTCCAAGGAACCATACCTGCAAGTGTATTAATTAAAAAATGACTGCAATCAAATACCTACTTCGTGATATTGTATCATGAGGTAACTGACGCACAATAAAAGATTGCAATGATTTCAGAATGCATACCGCTGCTTGAACCAATCTCTGCAATGCAAGTGCGGACTTTGGATCAGATGCAGACACCCTGTCGACTGATGTAAGGCCCAACATAGACCCAGGCTGTGGAGGTGGCAGGTCAAGAACTATTGTCACTGCTTCCAAAGCTGTGTGTTTTCCATCATGACCAGCTCCAACAAGGCATGTCTAAAAGTGAGACAACCATTCAATCAGTTACCGAATACCAATATATACAAATATATATATTTAAGAAATGGAAACATCATACAGTGCACATGGCTCTGCAATGGAGGCGTGGGAAAGGGCATATCTACACAACCTTACCAGCACTGCAGAGAGGATAGGTACATGATTTGAACCTATGGCCTCTAGGTTGCACTGAAGCAACTTTATCATTAGGCTCAAGTTCTCTCACACCAGTAAATAAATCTATTAAAGTTCAATCAACCCATGGAATGTATAGCATCTCCCACATAAGCAACTTCTCAAATATACCAGACTTACAAATGGGAAGACAAACAAAATTAAATGTGGAAGAAACATATAGCAAGAAAAAGATGAACAAAATCAGCATAGGGAAGAAGCTACTACAATGGTGGTAGAGTAAAAAACTTACTTTCCATAGTAGCTGTAACACATCAGCATCTATCTTTCCTGGAACTTTAGTAGCAAAAATCCGAGCTATTTCCAGAAGAGTGACAGCCATATCTGGAGTTGCCTGAAAAGCCAAAAAGCATCACACATTACAACCTTAATTTGTCATTGAAGGTTAGGAATCCACCACAATGAAAAATCACTGAGAAAAGCTCCACGCACAATGTGAAAGACTACTCTGAGTTAGTGACAATAATATCAGTTAGACAAAGCACCTATGTCACCGTCTATTTCAAACATATGTTAGCCAGAAACCAACATTAAAATATAACATGTCAATTAAATATCTGATTTTTTTTAATGCAAAAAAGAAGAAGAAAATACACATCTAAACATTAGAAAACCAACTAGCATGATAAGCAGCAGAAACTGAGGAGATGAAGTCCTCCATCAGCAAATAAATCCAGAGAGTGCAGCTTCAAACAAGGGTAATTGAAATGACAAGTACCTTAAAACGAGCATGTAGAGTTAGCAGAATATCATTCAACAACGTTGCTGGCCAAGATGGATCGGAGAGCTCCGATGCAATAATGGATTTTAATTCATCCAACGATTCATGCGGGCTTTGCATCCATATCAATGCCTTTATCACCATTGCTCGAACATATACACATTCACATGCTACAGTTGTCCGCACTACCTCCATTAAGGAAGCTAATAAACTCGCAACAGAATCCTTGCCTCCAGTTCCATTAGAAATAGAGGAGGATCTGATACCTGATAAAGTAAAACAACAATCTCACCAAATACGAACATCAACAAATAAGTGACCGCAGGAGAACAAAAATTAGAAAAAGGAAAGCCCTACACTTCTTATCTTAAATTCGTCAACCAAACAATTAACCAATCTTAACAAACTACTCACTTTAGGATCAAAAAAAAAAACCACCTAGAAACCAGGTGCTGAGAGCATAAAATAATAAAAGAATCTTGAAAAAGATGAACCATTCTATAATCAGCATTTTGATAGATAACGAAAGAAATACATACACTAAACCCCCTACTTGATCAAACATTAAAATGAGCCGTCTACCTATCTTCGTTAAACATAAACCCTTTTCAACTTCTACTCAGCTATCAAATGAGACCTTTTAGCAGTCAAATGAGCACCTTTACTTCTATTTTTCTGTCCAAGGATCCCCTAAAAGGGACTCATTTAGTCATTTGGTGAGAAATAGAAGACGAAGGTCTTCATTTGGACATTAAAAGAAAGTAAAGGAGTTCATTTCCACTTTTGGATAACTAGGAAGGACTTCAAGCAAAATTATCTCATAATAAAATAAGCTGGGCAAATGGGATTAAAAAAGTTCAACGTGAGAAAGTGGGGACTGTGTATACTCTGCTTCAATGAAAATGATTTCCAAGTTCCAACGTAAGCTTAAAGTAGTACATCAGTGCCACATCTAGTTTTATTTCAATTCTTAAATAGCATGAAAATATTTAATAATTACGACAAAAAGAATAGAACATATAAAGCCAATAAATAAACACAAAATCAGCATCTGTAATCAGACATGCAAAATACCAGGAAACATAAATAATAACAAAATTTGGTGTGAAGTGTGAAACAACAACAAAAATCACTGCAAGACACAAAATGAGCTAGCAAAAAACTGATAATGACCACTCACATTGTTAGCCTTACAACTAAATAATTCAATACAACCTTCAGAACTAGCACACTCTAGCAGCACCTTGAAAAGGGAAATTTAAAATTCAGCTAGAATAAGATTAAGCTTGTGCACGGAAGTTGTTTACCTTTATTAGAATAAGATTAAGAAAGTAACTCATGGACTATTAAATTCAAAAGGAAAAGGCAATATTACCTTCTGGGTGCGAGGTTTCATTAATGTCTGAATCAAGTGAATCTACACTCTCAGAAAATGCATTGACATGAGCTCCTTCATCGATATCCTGTATCCCTAAAGCAAATGCAGAAGCACGACTTCTCCCCATCTCCTGAACAACTCTTGATGCTGCATGAAGTACTGGCCTTGAGAAACTACGAAAAGAACTCTCCAACCTATACCAAAGTATGAAGGAAAAAATTTAGAATTAAATTGAAAGGAATCTTGAACTTAAAAAACACTTTTTGACTACCAATTACTAAGCCAGAGCACTACTTATGGTTGATATAAAGAATTTAATTCAGCTTCTACACATAATTATGTGGGATAAGGTCTGCATACATCTTGCATGTCCCGGTGTCCCCAACCCTGCCCTCTACAGGAGCATTGTGCATGGGTGTTTTTTAGCTTTTGTTAATAATAGATTAAAAGAGGGGTACAAAAACATTAACCTTCTCATTACGAGTTTGATAAGGGGCTGCGGACGCCTAGTCTTTTGAGATTTATCTTTGGATGGTGCTTCTGGTAACTTGAGGATTTCCCTGGTTAAACGATACCACCCAGCTGCCCGCTCTTCAGTCCTATGACAGGTAAAATAAAGAGTATGTAAAGAAAGGATAACGAAGTCCCACCAGATAAAAAAATGGGAGCAAAGATGGGAACCAGTGATATTTGCAAGTAGACATTATAACCTCATCTAAAAGTGATAGGAACATAAAATCAAAAATGCAGGCAACAAGAAAGTACCTTTCTGTATTATCATACTTCCCCAACACGCATAAGATTGCCTCAAAACAGACTCTTTCACTGGGATCCAGAAGGAGTTGATAGAGCAACAAGTTGAACTGTGATTTAATATCAGGTCTCTCTGCATGGACAATTCTAAGATACCAATTATCCCACAAATTCCAAGGACATGGATATCTTCTATAACATAAATAGTTTAATTTTACCCACCATCTAGTGCTCGAGCTCTAGATATTGAATAGCACAATCTGGCTAGGGAAACTCTAGCAAGCACATCATGCAAATGAAGGACATCATGCAAAGCCCCTGATCAACAAGAAAACCAAACGGTTGCAATAGGATTAACAAGGCAATGTCGTTAGCTAGCTAACAAAACCTAAATAAACAAGTGAATTAACATCATTTCCTCCACATTGATAGCTTAACAATAAAAAGTTGCACATAATGAATCGTTGACTGAGACAGCTCATAGTAGACGATCATTTCACAGAGCATGTAGCACTATCAAGTTACAAATAACAGTTAACAGGCAACAAGAGAGACTCTGATTACAATATAAACATCAATGTTCAAGAACGAAAAGTGCCACTAGGCTATATAGCATGTGCCGCAGAAACAAATATATTCTCTTTCATTTTACAGTCAAAAGAAGAAAAAAAACACTAACATACGACCAGTTTTTCCAGAACTCTTTCAAGACAGCACTGGAATATGAAACTAAGACCAAACAAAAAAACAAAGGGAATAAAGAGGAGGAAAATAAAGGCAGGAAAATATGGGAAGCATACCTCCTGGAACAACAAGCTTTCCTGCACAAAGTAGGCAATGGAAAAGCATCAGAAACACAAAACCAACTAATCTACAGGCAAATCATCAGTTCCACATACAATGGAGAAAAATAAAGAAAGCAAATGTGGTTGCCTTAAATCATGAGAATATCAGAGGGTCAACGATGACTAACATACCTAATGCCATTGCAACTGCATAAGGGTCTCTTGTTGCCAACTCAGAGATAATCTCCAAAGCATACCTCACTGCAACAGGATCAGCAAATGAAACCCTGCAGTCAAATATGAGTTTAAATCAGAACAATAACTGAAGATACCAAAAAAACAACTGCATTTAGAAATATGTTGCTGCAGGTTACAAGCAGCGTTTCATCATGAAATGAATTTGAGAATTTTCTAGCTACAACTTCGAAACATTTCAAGATTAAAAGGTTAAGAGTTAGGAAAGAAAGCATTCTATTGCTGTGCAAATTAATTTTTACATAGGCAAAACTATTCAATCTAGAAGAGGGATAACCCTGGTCAAAGATAAGATGAGAGAAATCGCCTAAGATAGTTTGGGCATGTCCCACATAAAGATTTTGGTGTTTGGTTCAAAAACTTAAAAGAGGAAGCGAAAAATGGAAATGAATCGAAAGTGATAATAAATTGAATGAATGCTAGAGGATTAGTGGAGGAAGTAGATATAGAGCAGAACAAACAGCGAAAGAAAATACGTGTAATGGATTCCAACTACTTTCTCCTATGAATTCAGGTAATAAGTCCAAAAATTGTTTGGAAATAAGGCTTTTACAGAAAATTCTGATATGAGTGGAATAATCAATTTATAATCATATAACACATATTGCATAAGAGAGAAAGAAAAGAACATCAAGCGCACAAGGTCCCACAATGGTGGTGGATTCTGTGAAGGGCATATGTATGCAGCCTCCGGAATTTCAGATAGGCTGTCTCCGTAGTTAAATTTTTCAAAAGGTTCCATAGTTTGAACCTATAACACTCAGACTCTCAGATTAAGAAGGGAGGAAGACCAGAACATAAAATACTTACCCCTGCACAGCACGATGCAGGAAAGCAGGATTCCCTGGATCCAGAGGAAGTCTTCTTAATGCACTTAGTGCAGCATATTGCAAATTACTTCGCATAATGGACTATTATGTTCAACAATGATTCATGAAATGCCAGCAAACAGAAGTAACGTGAAAACAGAAGTAATGTGAAATAAAAGGCAAATAAACGGGTAATATCAACAAACAGACTAGAAAGAGAGGGCAGGGGTGAAAGAAAAATGGATATGATGTGTTTGTGTGCAGCAATGATGTTACCTCCTTATCACCACCTTTAGTCCCAAAAACGCCTTTCTTACGTTTTTCTGGGGTGTCAGCAACCTGATAATCAATACAAATTCTGAGAAATCATTTCAAGAAGTAATTCAGCTAATTAAAGAATCATGGAAAAAGAACAAGAAATATGAATGCAAGAGATACAAATCCAATTCCAAAGCATGTACCAATGAGAAAACATTCAGAGATCCCGAAAACAAACAACAAACTACAACACAAATAATGGGAGGAAAAGAAAAGGCAAAGGAAAAACTTAGTTCCTCCTGAACACAGTCCACCAAGAAAAGAATATATGGAACTTACACATTACACAGACTGAATTTGTTCCAAAAAAACAAAAAGGAAAACATTGCTGCATGATCCCTAGCCACATGACTTTTCTAAGTCCTACAAAAACAAAACTTTCCAGTTTACACCAGTCAAGGTGACAGACTGAAAAGCGCACAACTAAACTATTGTTTCAAGATTCCTCAAATACGGCTAATTTCAAAGAAGTTCATGCATTGACTTGATAAAAGTCTTCCAGGATGTAATATACAATATAGAAGTCACAACTGCCATCCATAGGCGTGCCTTACAAGTTACATCAAATCAACAGTATTTTCTTGTTATAAACAAAAGACTAAAAAGAATTCCAAAAGCATAACTACTACAGTATATAGATTATGTACAAGAAGCACAAGAAAAAAAACTGGGTGTAAGCTGATGCGCTAATCGTTCCCTGAAACCAGCATAATAAAAGAAAAGGTCTTTCTAGAGCTTAAAAAGAACATGTCTACCAATTAAATACTACAGGCATCAGTGCAGGGTGGTAATCATGTTATAACAAGATGGCCAGTAGAGGACACACCTTGTCAAGTATGCCAAAAACAATCTCATACAACTTGGATAAGATTTCAGTATTACTTGAAGAAGCATATGTAAGGGCCTTCAAAGCTTGCATTCTTCGTGCATGAACTTCAAAGATAACAGAAAATAATGTCAAACAGCAGCTTTGAAAGCACTACAAGGAAATAATAAATCATAAAATAAGTAAATGGATAAAAGGTTTTCCAGTTTTAGTAAACATGAGTTCAGCACTGAGCAGCCTTGGGAAACATACTTAAAAAACCCACATTTGAAGGACTTCTAAAAGGTCATGTGCCTAGAATTATATAGGATAAACCACAGAGAACAAAGGAATATATGTTCAAAACCAATATTCAAATAACATATTATATGATAACTATGTTGACTGCAAATTCCACCTATCTTGCCTAGCCAACAAAGATAAAATCAAAGGAATCATAAATTTTTTAATTCTATAATTTAAACAACCACAGTGAATTTCCAGAGCATAGACATCAGTATCAAGAGTTCAAGACAGTTAAAGGAAAATATAAGAATCAGTAAGATTGCCTTTCTACAGAGCAAAGCACTTGGAAAGCTGAGTACATATTTTAAGGAAAAAAAATTATAACATCATCATCATCATCAAAGCCTTTATCCCAAACCAAATAGGGTTAAGTCACATAAATCCATACAAGAAATTAGTCAGAATCCACTATATGAACTCTGAACTCTCCATAACCATTCACTCCTATCAAAAGCTACTCTTTTGACCAAGGTCCTATAGAATCCAAATCTTTTATTGTAACTTCTATCCTTGCTTTTTCAGCTTCCTTTTCTCTTTCTAGTATATATCCAAAAATATAAGGTAAAAGAACAGCATACTCCTTAAGATCTCGATAGATTTTTGAACAGTTTAAGAGATAAGGATCAAAAGATGATCAAAGTTAGCCTAAGTTGTTAACGAAAATAGTTAAACATGTAATTGACACCAAATGCAAATAGTTATTTGAGAAACAATCATATGAACAGAAAATATTTATAAAACAATAACTTTTAAATATTCCATAAGGAAAGCAAAATAGCAACTAAAATAAGCCCTAAATTAATTTCCAAGAACTTTATCTTTTGATAGATTTAGAAGTTGATGGAACAGATAATATGCATGGCTGTTTATCCAGAAAAGAAATATATTCAAGAGAAAATGTATGTCAGCAACTTGCAACTAGATTTTCAGCAGAAACTATAACCATGTAAGCAGGAAAACCTGCCAGCAGTTGCACGGCCAAATGTGATGAGCAGAAAATATGCATAAGAAGGAAGAAAGAAAAGTGGCTAGAATTGGTCCAAACATGTGGGCATAACACTGATATGATATCATTCAAACTTTTCCACTTAGGTGATTCTCTTTAACAGAAAACCTATTGCAATTCAAGCCACTACCAGAAAACAAGACCCAAATATCAAGTGAAAAGACAAAGCACTTTACATTCGATAGCCGGATTCAGAGCTTCTGCTGAAAGTTGATCTACGATTCTTGGAACGACATCAGCTCTTGTCACCCCTCCAACAACATCAATGTCAGCCAGAGCATCCCAATTTGGAGTGGGGATCCCACCTCCTGAACTTAAACCTTGGGCACCTGTGTCTCCCAGAATTCTGGCCAAGTAATAATAGACATAGCGTAGAACACTCCTATCTTCACATTGCTGAATAAGCTGTAGAATTAAAGAAGGAAGATATCAACCAGCTGCCCACAATACACAGAAGAAGAAAAAAAGGAACTTCCACATATATACATTAGAAAATAGTGGCAATGAACTCTTAGCATAAATCAATGGGGTAATCAAGGCCATTCAGAATTTAGACAAGAGAAAAAGGAAAATTTAGGCTGCTGTTAGGATTGATGTTTCAGAAGAATCAAGATTATTGGATAAAAAAAATCCCTGATAGTTAGGATAAACTAGGGTTAAAATGTATTCTTAAGTTCTTATCCCAAAAAAAATGAAACTAAAAGAATTCCTAAAAGTGTATAAAGGTGCAAAAATTAATCAGAAAGAAATCAAGAATAGTCAGTAATTTTTTTCCACTTTTGTTTCAGGAAAGCCATCGTATACCTGTGCCAGTTTCACATTTGCTTTAATGATTTAGCACACAACAACAAATTAACATTGCTCAACGACAGGCAACTACGGTGAGCCTGATGTGTAGAAGCTCGAATTTTGAAGGAAGCATAAATGGAAAGGCCTTTCACATTTCAAGGGAAAAATTTTCCTATTCAACCTTAAGACTGCACAAACATTTTTAAATAGCACTCTAAGAATTTAGAATAGTATAATCACATAAGTAAACCTTATATCTCGTTTTTCTAGCACTTGAATTATTTTCAAATACATTATATAATAACACACCAGGGATTAGAATTCCACCACATTCTATCATCAATACTTGAAAACTCCGTAGGAACACTAAAGTTCAACATAATTTTACTTCAAGAACTAACAAGAAAAAGACATTGTCAATTGCACATACCATGAGAAGAGATGGTGCCAAAGATGGATCCACAGAGTTGTACACAGCCAGTTTAGGAAAAACATGATGCACCAACTGCTTCTGAGAACTTTTCTATTAAAAAAAACATATAGAAAAATTACGAAAATTCAGAGGTTGCAAAATTCGAAGCTCTCCACATAGAGACAGCATTCACCAAAGACAACAATATTCAAGCAGAAACGTCTATTTTACCTGATCAGAAGTGGCCGCCAATTCATGAATACTCCTGGCTAGTTGCGAGTATGAAACCGGCTGTTGACAAACGAAATTGCACCTCAGTTCAAGTGTACAGCAACACAAATATTTACTGTGAGCCGAAAATGACAATTTGAAACTTTCATGTGACCTTTTTTTTCTGCTTCTGTTTTTGGGGCATAATGTTAGTTCTGACGGGATTTAGAGCAGCTTTGGCAGCCGAAATAGTGTCGTTTTGGATCTGCATGAGAGCCGCTCGCTTCGACCTCCTCTCCCCCAGCGACGTCTTCCCTGAGACCGTCGCCGGCTGCTGTGGAAGCTGCTGCGCCGACGAAGCGGAGGGAACCGGAGGAGCCGTCGCTGATCCCGATGGTGCCGGAGACGGATCTGCCGTTATCAGATCCATCAGCGTCGTCCCCGAAGATTCCTATATACCGAGAGTAACACATTAGAAAGATTCGAAGAATGATCAGTGACTCTATAAGGGGAATTTAGGTGATTTGACGGGAGAGACTTACAGCCATAGTCGATTTGACTTAGAGCTCTGTTTCAGCG
This sequence comes from Euonymus europaeus, assembly GCA_963580455.1. Taxonomy (NCBI): domain Eukaryota; kingdom Viridiplantae; phylum Streptophyta; class Magnoliopsida; order Celastrales; family Celastraceae; genus Euonymus; species Euonymus europaeus. Next base: position 3,962,979 of record OY756957.1, on the reverse strand, counting down.
CGCTGTGTTGAGCTTGTGATCTGGAGAAACAAGTCTCACTACGCATTACAGTTCTTCGTCTATGCAAATTAGAAACGTTGGGCAAGGTCTTCTCCAGACATTCCTCATATGGGCCCCCATGAAGCCCAAGGCCCATTTCCTACAAATAATAAAAAATTGAAAGACGGACAGAGAGAGCAACGTCAGTTAAATTTTGCTTTCTTTCTCCTCTTCCATTAAAACCAATACATTTCGGTTCTCAGGTGCCCCTACACTTCGCTTCTCTCTCTCTCTCTCTCGGGCCAAAACGAGCCGTTTTGATTCTATAACCACAAATTCGCGTTTCCTCTGTTGCTTCAGATCTCCGAGACCAGCTCGTTCAGCAAATCCGATCATCACAACAACATCACCTACGTGACCTTAATCTCTCCTTTAAATCCCTTACACAATCCCAATTTTGATCCAGTTTTCTCTCACAATTTGCTGACAAATCGTAGTCGAAGAAGGTAATCCAGTGTTTGTTGTTCTGTGAGTGAATTGGAGATGGTGGGAGGAGGGAGCAGGAAGGAGGAGTCGGTTGTGCTGAACAGCACCAACGTGTTTGCGGCGCTCGGGAGTTTGAGGAGGAAGAAGAAGAACTCTGACAAGGAGGGACCTTCGAAGAGCAAAGACAAGAAGGGCGCTGCCTCGTCGGAGAAGGAGTCTGCGAAGGAGGTCTTTTGGGCTCCGGCACCTCTCAACGTCAAGTCCTGGGCTGATGTGGACGATGAAGATGATGATGATTACTATGCAACCACTGCCCCACCCGCCTCTGTCTGGGGCGACGCCGACACTAAGGCCAACAAGGATGCTTTTGAGCCGGCTGTGGAGGTGCGTTCTTTGTTTACTCCTCGTTTTAGCGTATTATATTTATTTGATGCCGAAGTTTTTGTTTTTAATATGTTTATACTTGATCTTTGTGTGTGGTCTGTTAGGATGTATCACCTGATTGTTTTTCAATTTCTGTTAGTTTGGTCATCTATAATTCTGGGATTTTAATCATCAGCTGCAATTCCATGGGGTTTTTTTTCCTCCTGATAGAACTTTAGCTTTGACCATTAATAAATGTTTTATAGGGAGAATTGTTTTTGCATATGAATGCTATGATACGAACTACTTCATGAGTCTTACCCCACATAATATATGGATATGCTATTTTCAGGAATTGAATCTTGTCACCTTTACGTTGTATCGGTGCAACTCTAACCACTGGCCACTTGTTTCCCTGACAAAATCAAAATCATTTATATTTGCTTTTCCATATTTTATTTTCCCGGTGGTGGGTGTTTAAATGTTTGATCAATAGATGGACTGATGTTATCTGGTGATTTAAGAATTTTTCAGACCATAAACGGTATATTATTTGTCAGACCGTTATGATAACGGTATATTATTTGAACTGTTATGATAACGGTAGATTATTTGAACTTTTATGATACCTTAGATTATATGAATGTGGGAGCCCTGAGTGGTATAACACTCATCTCTATTCTTTATGACCGGAAGGTCGTAATTTTGAATCCCCCTTGACCCCTTCCACGTGTAATTTGCCTAGTTAAAAACTATGTGAACTACTGAACGTAAACACGATCTTCTAAATTGCACGTGTTTCTTTTCGTGCATTCAAGGCTTTGTGCTCTTTTAGGTGACTCATGTTTTCCTAAGGTATGTTTGTATCTGGTACATTAAATATTGTTTTTGTGCAGTCTTATAGTATGGACCTTTCTGGGATCTATTTCTTTCTATTGCATTGCAATTAAAGTTCAAAGTAAATTTTATTTAATGAGAGAATATTGTTGCTTTCGTCTCCTCGGCTTTGTTGAATTTGAGGTCTGCTTGTTAGACTATGGGTGCAAAATAATGATGAAATTTGATATGGCCGCAAGGACTGTGTGTATGTCTACAGAGAGTAGCACTGAACCACGTGGTTCTCCTCTGTAGAGTTGTCCATTCTGTTCTGCCAGCATACTTAGTGACAATTGATTTTCCCCAAGTTGGTTTCTATTGGTGCTAAAGCTCCACAACCATCTATCAAGTAATGCCTTCTTGAAATTAATTAGAGAAGTGGTGCCTAATCCCCTCCCAAATTGTTAGGAAGCTTAGCTGTGCCCCAGGCAAATCCCACGCAAGTTTTCATGATATCCTGTATTTAGTTGGTAATTACTAGATTTACCTATTCTTTTTCCCAGGAAAGTGAAAGTGAGGAAGGTCTTGAGGAAGCTGATGATGATGTTGAAGAAGAACATGAACTTGAACCTGAGGCACCAGTTGAAGTGGAGCCTGTTAAGAAGCCCGCCACTGAAGCTCCTTTGGTGCATAAAGATACAGATAGACAGCTCTCAAAGAAGGAATTAAAGAAAAAGGAACTTGAAGAACTTGAAGCTGTTCTTGCTGAACTTGGACTACAGAAGGAGGCCAATGCTCAAGATGAGTACCATGGTAAGTTAGCCTTGTATTATTTATGTGCTTACTGCCTTCTCTGTTGTTTCTCCTGGAAATTAGTGTTAAGCAATCTTTCCTTTTCTTCTTTCGAAGGGAAAGATAAATTAAAATTTTAATGCAGCTGAAATTATGCGACTGAAACAATAGTAAATGTTGTGTGGGAGTGAAATAATTTGGCTTGTTAAATAGTGTGACCGTTTTGATTTCTAGTTTTAGGCTTGGCTTCATTGATTTTTACTTATATAGCCATTCTCACATGCTGCAATTTCTTTTCCACTTGTATAAGCAGGCACTGCACAGAATAAGAAAGTTGACATCGATGGAGAGATGGAAAAGAAGGAGAATGCCCCTGGAGAGAGCAAAACTTCAAAAAAGAAGAAAAAGAAGGATAAATCATCAAAGGAGCCAAAGGAATCCCAACACCGGCCAGATGACAAAGATGATGCTGCTGGGACTGAGAAGGCAGAGGATGCATCTGCTCCTGATGTGAAAGACCGATTGAAGAAATTGGCCTCTTCAAAGAAGAAGAAATCTAGTAAAGAGATGGATGCTGCGGCCCGAGCTGCTGCTAGTGAAGCGGCTGCAAGGAGTGCAAAGCTAGCTGCTTCAAAGAAAAAGGAAAAGAATCATTACAATCAACAGCCGGTGCGGTAAAAGCTGCAAGAGAGTTTTTTCCTTGTCCATCATGCTTGTGAACTTGCATCTCTTTCTTTTTGTTAGTGCAAAATAAACCTTCGGGTCCAATTTTGCCAAGAAAACTTTCAATAGTTACTCATGGAAAGAATACGGTCTTTTTTAAAATTATCATTGATGGACTGATCCAAAATTTACCAGCCTGACATTGTTTTTGCACCGGTTTCTTTATTATGATGCTCATGTTTTCTTAAGAACCATATCCTTTGAAACTGACGAGTATGCCAGAGCATTGATGGTTTGGATACTATATTATATGATTGGTATGGATGGTAGAGCTGATCGGTTTGCAGTATTGTGGATGTTGTGCATTTTATGGTTTACTCGAGTTCATACTAGATTACATTTTCTTTGGCCCCTTCTCTTTTCATTTTCTTCCTTTCCAATATCCAAAATGATCACTGGTGGTTCTCATTTTTTAAGGTCAGGAAATGGATGCAAGTTTGCATACAGTTGGTGAATTGACTCTCTTAAAATCTAGTAAATTGTGTTTGCTGGACTTCACCAATTTTGCTTTTTACCGAATTCACTTCCATCACGAGGATTGACAGTCTACAGAAACAAAAATCTTGCCAAAGCAACGCATGAGCAATATATAACCATCAACTACTACACACCAAGTCATCATCTTCAAAGAACCAAATTACCCCAAATTATGTAGCTAGTCATCCATGCTTGTCCCCTAATACTCGTCCGCCAATGAACCAGTCGGCATGTGGAGCCTATTACTCACTTTGCCTTGACAATTATAGTTCAGGATGACATATAGCAATATGACCTCTGCAACAAACTTAAGGTAAAAGGAACCATACATTTTCATGGTTAATCCAACAACAATCATACCTGTATTTTTCATTTTATTATATAATCGCCTCCCAAAATAGGCAACCATTACAATTTCTTTTTCCTTTTGGCAAAGACCCCTCAATAAAAGGTGAAAGATACAAAGATTACATCCACAAGGCAAGATGTAGGTAATATACAAAGCTAGCCTAATATCCATTCTCCTTCACATCTGCCACAGCCTGTCTATGCCTTCTACAAAGAGAGCAAGTCAGAAAATTTAAATTGAATGAGTGTCTCCGATACCAAAATGCCAGCCTCTCTGCTCTACCAAGCCCACCTAACTGTCCTGATGTTCCATGGAAGAAAAAAAAAAGAAGAAAAAGTAAACGGAAAGGGGGACAACCCCAAAAGAACGAAAGAACTCCCACCATTTGCAGCTTTTACTGCACAAGATGCCCGGAATACCACCTCCAATGTCGCCAACAAGAAAAAAATATAAAGGATCACAAGGAGAAAGAGAAGTTTTCAGGTTCAAGTAAATTTATCAGAAAGTACTTCCAACACCTACTACTGTCTTGGAAAAGTCTCAATTCTGGTTACTGACACCGGTTGTTTCAGAAACTGAATCAGAACCATCTGTTGCTGCTACTGAGCTTCCACCAGTTTCATTTGATGGTATTTCTTTATTGCCTTCGTCCAAGTGGAGGCCAAGAGCGAGACTGTCAGCTACTTGATTTATGGATTCTTCACCGACAAAATTAGAACCAACTCCTGTTGAAAGAGATTGTTGTCTCGCCTTCCTTTCCTTCAAGCCCCTCTCTCGATCATCGTAAAAATCAAAATCATCAAGTATAGAAGTGCGGGAATCATAATCCTTGAAGATCTTCAACATCTCGATACCCTGTTCTAGTTTCACCTGATCGTATTGAAGAATCAGACATTGTCAGGACCTTGGAAAAAAAACACGCACTCAGAGGCACATAATATGATGGAGGTAAATGAAATCTCAAAAGATAATTGTCAACAGTGCACTAAGAAGCTCAACATGCACCTTCGGAATCATCAGATGAGAAGGGTGGTCAATTAATGAATATTTAATTATTTAACATCAAATAATGTGTATCTGGACATAAAAAAGGATGAATGCAATATCAAAGTGAATGGTGGCCCTGACAGGTGTGACCTCGCCCCCTAGCTAAGGCAAGGATTCATTCCCCAAATGCAAACAATGGACTTGGTTCACATCAACAGTGTTAAAATTTATAATCATCCAAATAAATCAATAGCATGTGGTAATTGATAAATTTTCTGTAGTACAGAAATAGGGCAGCAGAGGCATCAAGCATTATCGAGTCCACAAGTTTGAAATTGCAAAGTCACTTCTGTACACATAATAGAACCAATTTACCCAGAAAACTATGTAGGGATATGTACATCAAATCACTCTATCGTCTAGAATGCTTGAAAATATCATTTACTGGTTCAGATTTTTAACAACTACAAACAAATCATGGCAATGGAAAGGGGAAAAGCATAAAGATTAGAAATATCTACCTCCTGAGAATCTCGGCTGTGAGTAACGGGCTTATTATCATTATTTTCAAGTAGTAAGTGGCGGAATCGACTGTTAGGAACATCTTTAACAATATGCCATTGGACTGGGAATTGCCCACTCCACCTATCCTGTTGCCAATAATCCGCATCTTTCTCAAAGTCTACAGGTCCAACCATTTCAGCTACACCACAGAACTGACCACTGGCATTGACCTGCACAAATTGTTACCAATAGGATTAAAGCCAATAACAAAGGGACTACTATCCTTACAGAGAGGCACATCAGTGCAGGGTATCTTGGCAAATAATGCTAAACTCACTAAATCAATTGTATGCCTAGCTCTTGAAGAATCTCATTCCTTTAGATATATTCACACCTATTATGATTTCTGCAATGGAAAGATCCCACCACAAGAGAACAGAGGCAACTCAATGCATTGAGAGGTTACTAAGAACAAATGTAAAAGTGATCAATAACAGCATGCACGCATAAGAACCTCAAGCTAACTACATAAAAAAAAATTATATTAAGCAAGAAAAAAAAAACCTGATGTGTCAAAAGGAGCTAATAAACCAAACCCCACCAAACACTTGCGTATAAAAAAACAGAGTACACTATCTAATTGCATAAACATCTCCTTACTTGAGTCACATTGATCGTTATATAAAGCATTCATTATTAAGGCCTGGATGTGGCTTCTAACCATGAAGCAAACCCATGCCCAACGTCACAGACTAAAAAAATGTTGCTACATGACAAGAAAAATGCAACAGTTCTCTTTTCAAACTCATATATTCAATTATCTAACTTCAGTTGCACAAACGACAATAAAAATGATAAACAACGCTCAAGTAGATTTAGTTGCAGCAAAGTACCGAAAAAAGTAGAAACAATGGGCAGTTGCCATCCATCTCCTTAGCTTCATGATAGGCAGAATCTAATTTTTTGTTTCCATGTGGTGTACTGGCCCAGACATTGTATTTGATACTTCTGTGAACATTGTCTTCACTGAAAGACTTGATGATAAAGAACCTGGCAATCTCATAATCTGTGGGGAAATCTTGCCTATTATACTTATCACTGTGAATTTTGGAGCTAGAATCATTTCTGCCATTACCAGAAGAAGAGCTCTGGTCAATGCTGTTCTTGGCCTTAAACTTTGAAGCCCTAGGACCTCGATTACGGTCCAAACCAGGCAAATCATTAGAAATGTATATAGAATCTCGGTCCCTCTCTCTTCTCCTACCCTTGTCAAGGCTAAGCCGAGTACGGTCATTTGACCCAGAATACGAAATGGTAGCACTGCCAAAGTTACTGCTTTGGTAAGAACCGCTATGTGAGTGGTGTCCAATGGGAGAAGTTGATGCCACTCCAAATCCATGCAATGGTCTATGTTGTTGAGAAAGCTGCAACCATAAAAAACAGTATCAATGACTCAAAACATAAACTATTACAATTCCATCATGAGATAAAAGAAGCATTCACGAGGAATAAAAATGAAGCTTTCACTCACATAGAATACCAATAAATCAAAATGGAACTCTTTTCAAAAAAAAAATTAAAAACAAATAGCTGTTTCAGAGTAATTACTCTTTAATGCTTTCATAACACCGCCCCCACACATGAAATTTCATATCATGCAGAAAATTTTCTTCACCGTATAATACAGTTCACAGAAATAAAAAAACATACCTGTCCTATGTGATGTTCATATGAACCCAGTATGCCCATTGGTTGAGGATAAGGTGCTGGAGAGTTCAAATGAGGAGAAACGTTACCAGACACATTTCCTCCACCGAATGATCCAAACTGTACTAAGTAACTTGATCCTGGCCCAAAAAGCAAGTTTTCACCACTACTTTCAGAACTTATCAGCTCAGAAGGTGAAAAAGGAACTGACGAAGGCACATTCGGAGTAGCAGGTTGGGGGTAATAACTAGGAGAGAATGGAACCTGCTGTGGGGAGAACAGCTGTCCATCTATTAAAATAGGAGCACCAACAGGGGAATATTGCCCATATGCCATTTCAGGATTGAAGCCATATCCAGAATGATACATAAGCGATGGATTATCATTGTAGACAACCTATTTCATCTCAAAACAAGAGGATGGAAGGCTATGTTAGTAAGGATAATAGTTCAAATTTCAAGACACAAAAAATATAAGATCGTACTCACAGGAGATATCTGCATGCCATCAGTATTAACATATTGAGAATATCCATCCCATGTACCAGTGCTATTCCCATAACCTGAAGCCAAAGCAAATAAAAAACTATAATCCCATCAAAAGTTTTCCATATGACCATGTGAAGAGGTATGATAAAACACTTCAAGAAAATCACTCTTGCCAAAATAACAATTTAAAACTTAACATACAAAACGGGCTATATCTAATATTTTCAACTCAATCAAAATTTGCTAATTGAAAATGAAATACAAAAATCTCATTCAATTTCAAGAGTGGCTCACACAAACAGCAACTGTAAGTTTCTCGAAAATATCTCTTTCTAAATAAAATAATAGTAATACCAGAACTTCCACAGATTTTTACTGCCCTTTTTAACTTCAAAAGACCAGACAGACCATAGTTGACTCAGGAGAAAAGAGATTATGAGAGATCAAAGAAGATATTATGTTATCATTTAAATGAGTAAACAAACAACTCGAGTCCCCAAATACGCAAAGGGTCAGGCAACTAACCGCCATAAAGCATCATTTGTTCATGAGACATGTAAGCATTTTGGGGACGGGAATAGCTAAAGTCTCCCCCTGCATTGGACATTTCCAGTCGTTGGATGACCCCCCTTGAGGGAACTACAAAGGGTGCATCAGGAGAAGGATTTGCCGAAACAATCCTTTCATCGTTGGCCGAAAGTGGCTGAAAATATATTGCAAAAAAAGTTCAAAGCAACAATTTTTTGCCCAAATATTACCAAACCATATGGTACATAAAGCTAACAAATAAAAAAAAACATTCAAAACTTATTACCTGTTCCAACGAAATATGAGGCTCAACAGGCCTATTTCCTGCACCAACATGGATCAGCTCTCATTAGAAAACAAGAAACGCAAAAACTAAAAAGATCTTTGCAAAAACATGGGTCCCGTCATGAGGTGACCATACACGACAACATGAAACGGCAGACAACAGAAATACAGAAGAAAAATACTCGAAATTTAGAGCAAAAGATGAAAACAGAGTAAACTTTAGAGGGTCAAACAGAATTCGTAGCCAGAATGTTACACGAACCCTAGTTCCAATTCCAAGAACAGGAAGAATGTGACATAGAACACTTCGCATTCTTTGATATTCACAAATCTCAAACTAAAAACGTCGAAACCTCGTGATACACACAACAAAATCCAAACAGATCACAGAAAAACCACCAGAAAACACAACGTTGGTAGCTTCGTCCAATGAATGGCTGATCCACAAATATCACATCCGCAGTTTTCACTTACACGTGGAGAACAGATCAAATCGCACAAAAGAAAACAAAAAGAAAGAAAGAAAGAGATGTAAAGAAAGAACCAAATTCATGGCGTGTGCGCATACAATTCATGCATACATATATATATATATGTGCGTATAAAGAAAGAGAGAGAGATGGATACCAGTTTGGGCGATGCGGTCCTGTCCTTCCTGAACTGGTGCGTCCATGAGAATCAGAGATCTATAGAAATCAAAAACCCTAAATCCCGAATCTCAACAATAGAAATGCTAAGGAAGAAACCTTCTGAAGAGGGCTTGGAATTTAAAAAGAGAGGGTTTTTTATCGGATTTCCCCGCAGGGACTAATTAAAATAGAGAGAGAGAGAGAGAGGGTTCTAGTATAATAAAATAGGTTTTATACAAAAATCCCCAACATTGGATTTGTGTAATAGAGAGAGACGCGAGGAAGAGGGGAGGAAACCCGAGAGATAATGAGGGGTATATTAGTGATTTCCCATTATGCGCGTGGATTAACTCTGCTGTTAAGGCGGGTTCCTTTTAAATTATGGTTTTGTGTCTGTATTTTGGCAGCACTGGAGTCTGGAAACAGAAATATTATATTTTTAATTTAAATGTAAAAATTAAAGTAATTTCATTAGCATTATAACAAATAATGTCTCATTAATATTCTAAAACTTTACATGATCATTAAGCAATCACAAAATGATCTTCCAAATTATTTGTATTTATAAGTTAGATGTTCCATATGTACAATTTTATATATGTGAATTTACTGTTTACGGTGAGTGTCGATATTTTCTTATATACTCATTGGATGTTTATCACAATTGTTTCTCAATGCATGCATCGATTTTCTTTTTTGAAATCGTTATAAATTTAGGTCTGTCACCTAAATATGGAAACGCATGAGATATATAGTCATGGGTTGTTTATCATTATCGCTTGGGATTAAGGTGTGCGAGTTGTATATATGGGATTCCGCGTTACCTAGAATTACTGGATTTAGATAGTGACGTGTTTCGTCACTGTACTTCCTGTGTATCAAAAAAAATTAGGTATGTCACCTAAATATGGAAAGACATGAGATATATAGTCATGGGATTGTTTATCACAATCGTTTCTCAATACACGTGCCGTAATTTTCTTGAATATGATCTAAATTTAGGTCTGTCGCCTAAATATGGAATGTCATAAGATATATAGTCAGAGGATGTTTATCACTATAATTTCTCAATACATTGTGTAGTAATTTTTCGGAATATGGTATAAATCTAGGTATGTCACCTAAATATGGAATGAATAGAGGTATATATTCATGGGATGTTTATCACTACCGTTTCTCAATACACGCGTTGTATTTTTCATGAATATGGTATAAATTCAGGTTTATAATTCGTGTTGATATTTTATATTCAGTTTTATAATACGACAGAAAACAGTCATTGTAATATTGACGAATATGCATCGTTTTTTATGTATTGATTTTTAGCCTTCTTAATGTGACACGGAGCACGCATGCATCGTTTTCTTTCACGAAGGAGCCAAAAATTACGGTGCTATTGAATGTTGTTCCAGATTTATCCTAGTCACTTTGGTGTTTAAAACGATACGATAAAATATTTTCATATTGTAAAAAAATGGAGGAAAAGTGAGCTTATTTTTGTATGAATTATAGTTTATAGTATATTTTGAATCAAGTTAATAGATTAAATATAAAAAATAGGCAAAATTGTAGGTTACTTTATGAGATTTATTAAGGATAAGATCAATGTTTTAAAAGTCGGACCGGACCAGCCGATCTGACCGGTCGAACCGGCACCCGACCGCCTGTCCGGTTTGATTGGTTGTATAAAAGCCGATGAAACCGGCTGAGACAAAACGTAAAGAAAAAAAATTTCTAAACCTAAGTTCCATCGAGTCCCTGTTCGCTGGCCGCCACTGCCATCTTCTCTGTTCGCTGGCCACCACCTCCATCTTCCACAGTCCACCGCTAGCCGCCATCTTCCACAGTCCACCGCTGGCCGCCACTTCAGTCATCTCTCTCTCTCTTCCACCGCTAGTCGCCATCTTCAGTCGTCTCTCTCTCTCTCTCTCCGACTCTTTCTGCTCTTCTAAGCCGCCACTGCCATCTTTATTTGTGTTTATTTTTTTGGATCTGTGGATTTTGAGGTTTTGGATTTGTGGATTTTGAGGTTAATTTATTTGGAGATTTGATTTTTCCTTGTTTTTGGACTTGAACCCATGTGAGGATTTCATATTTAAATATCAAATATGAATGAAAGATGTGTTCTTTTTGGGTTGTGGAGATCATTGATAGATGGAGTCATTGAGACTTTGAGGAGGAAGATATTTGTAGCCAAGTGGATGCAAAGACTAGAAAGCCAGTGAGGAAGATGAACCTCAAGGGCGCTATTTGACTCAAGCTTTTTCCATTTCTGTGATGATCCAAGAAAGGGGACATAGTGTGTATCAATGATGTGTTGTATCTACTAAAGTAGAGGAGGATGATCTGAGAGAAAGAAAGCCACCGATCAGAACGGTCGGACCAGAAATCGGTGATCACACCGGATTGTTGCCCAGTACGGGTTTTAAAACATTGGATAAGATCACTCATTTAAACTTATTTGTCATTAAGTTTTAGGTTTTTTGTAGTTAAGTTATTTTTTTATAGGTTAAATTACATAAGTGTCCTTAAAATATGAAAAATTATTACATTATCATATATGGAAACCAAGTATGATGAACATACATGAGTTCGTTAGGGTTTAGCAAATTCATTCCTCTTAGGGTTTAACACATATTGTTTAAATTACAACATGAAAATTCGATACATGAGCTCCTTAGGATTTAGCGAATTCGTTGTCCTTAAGGTTTAACACCAATTGTTTATGTTACAATAGTAAAAAAAAACACAATTACATATCATATATACTAATTATATTGTTTATGTAAAATAATGTAATTAAAAAAGTACATTAAAAACTATTGATAATGGGTATTGTTAGAAATATTTTTACGTGTTATGTTCAAATATTCAAATTTTTTTAAATCTACAATATATTTTGAGAGAAAACGTTTTAAATTTTTTTTATAAAAAAATAAAAAAAATGCAGTGGAATGGATTAGAATACAAATAAGATTTTTCAATAGACTTTAAAAGTCATAAGTTACATTTTATAGACCTACCTCCAAATCCAAAAAAGAAAAGAAAAGAATATCCTAAGCCACTTAGTGCCCAACGAAAATACTAAGTATCTCAACAAAATACATTTCAAAAAGTGTCACAATAGAGACATTGCTTATGAATTTAAATTTCAAACTATGAATTTGTCTCAAAATTCAATAATATATGTGCTGTCACATACGATTATGGAGAATTTGGAATGTTTGATATTGGAATGACTAGCACCACCAAAAAGCCCAAAGCCATGACTTGTACTTCTTCAAGGACGAGTCTGCCCTAAGGTTTGTGCAAGAAATCGATGAAAACAGTGAGACGTGTGACCGAGGATACTGCAAAATATACCTAAAACAACTCCCATCAGACGTGCACAATTTGACGGAGAAGAGATCCATGATCTTCACAGTAAATTTAATAAAACAGAATATATGAATTTCCAAATAGCAAAAATATAATTCAACATGAAATGTGAGTTGCAAAAATTGCACTACACTGCCATCATGTTAGCTATCCTACAGAGGAAATAAGAGAAGCAAAAAGAGCAAAGGATATGGAAACCCTAGAATTCACACAATCGTTACCAAATATATAATTAGTCCAGTAATCAAACCCATCATCTTTTGTGGGAGACCAGTGACTGGTCCTGCTCCTCCATAGTATGGCTCGATCATTATCTCAAATCTGCAACTTCCAACTGAAGGATCTGATTTTGTAATCATCGAAAGGTTCGGGAATTTGCACGCAGTATCGAGCTGATTGTTCTTCTGGAAGTAACTGTTGAATGCATAAGAAATGTTACCCCTACCATCCAAATTTCCGCAAGATGTGCCATAACCAAGGCTAGTGCAGTCTGAAAGAGCACAGGCGTAGCTCACACTATTTGCGATTCCCGGATCATCAAGCCTTGCATTTGGCCTCATCACGCACCACTTCTTCTCCAAGTACTGCACGTTTTTAGCAGGAATTAACGCACTTGAATTTGTCGTACCGAGGTTGAGAGGATACTTGGGGATCCCATCAAATGTAAATATTCCCCAGTGGCGTTCAAAATTTCCCGGATCAATACTTTTAGCATCTTCATCAATCAAACTGAATAAATAAGCATCGATTGGCCCCGGTCTTTTTGGAGTACCCTTCCCACCTGAAATATGATTCATGAAACCTTGGCTGAATCGTCGGGCGTATTGCACATTAGCATTAATATCCCCATCAGTTGGCCACCCTATCTCTCCAACAATGATAGGCAAGTTTCCATACCCACTTTTCTCTAGGGCGTAGACCAGAGTGTCATAATTTGCATCAAACATGTTGTAGTAGTTTGTCCCACCATCGTTTATAGGTGATGAATTGCCATCGAAGAAGGCATACTCAACCGGGAAGCTGGAATCAATGTAGAGGCTTATGAAGGGGTAGATGTTTACGGTAAAAGAGCCTCCGTTGTCACTCAAAAACTTGACAATAGCAATCATGAGATCATGGAGTTCGGCCCTAAACTCGCCACCAGATGGTAAGCTACTTTCAGTCCCATAGATATCTGCATTCTGGGGGACGGTGACCTTTACTTGATTGCTAAGCCCAGCTTTTATCAGGGCTGATTGGATGTTCTGGAGAGCTGGGAAGGTCACCCTGAGGAAACTTCCATTATATGTCTGCAAGAAAGGTTCATTCCCAACTGCAACATACCTGAAAATTAACAACAGAAATTACATGCTGGCATTCAATCTTCAAGAAGCTGACAGTACAATGCAACGGAAATAAAAGGTTTAACTGGATCATCCCCCATTAGTTCACAAAAACAACTCTATATAGATATATATACATGAATTCAATTTGTTGAGATTTCAAACTATAAGGTGAACATGTGCATATCAAATCCTTTCACAAGCAGAAGTTTAAGCCTGAAATCGTCAAATTTTATAAAGCTTTCCCACCACCTCAGTAGCATCCACAATGATATTTGATCATTTATGGAATCCAAAACAATCAATCCACGTGGAGCAGTCTCAGGAATATATTCGTCTCATACTAAAGAATTCCATAACAAGGAATGCAATAGAATGGGAATGCGGAAGGCATAAACAAACTGAGATTTAACAATGCAATAGGTACAGTTGATCTGCATGCAATAACGGTAAAACAAAATCAGATGACCAAGTTCGGCATTAGTCATCACTTTTTACAATAATCTCCAGTCAGACACAATTTTTAAACACATTACAAGTCAATATCAAGAATGGCTGGGAAATTTCTGAAATCTCGGGAGGGAAACAAAAGCACAAGATAACCAATTCTGTTTTCTTGTCCTTTTTCTCCATTGGATGGTAAAATAAAATAAAAAATAATTGGAATATTCTACATGCATATCCACTGGATACCATCAAGTTTTAAAACGGCACTGAAGCAAATTGAACTTCATGAAAGAACAAAATCTAGTTAAGGCAAATAATAAACTCAACGTTGTGAGTTGGTTAACTTGTTGAGAGGGTGTGGGGACTTTACATACCACATGGGCTGAAAACACTTGAATTCATTGGGAGATAGAGGAAGCTAGGAATTGAACTCATTACCTCATGCTTCGATGATACCACATTAAACTATTGTTTCAAGTTATTTACTAATAGTTTAAAACTATTTACTCACACTTCAACATCCTTCATCCTTCGACGAGATATTACTTATGTACTCTCCTATCAAGAGTAACCAAAATAAATCAATATGCAAGGCACTCGGAAAGACAAAGCCTAAAGGGAATAGAGTACTCCAAGCAATCATTTCCCTACCCCGTCCAACAGATGAACCTAACAATGCTACTTACCCCATTTAGCGAGATTAAAACATTGATTGAGTTCGACCATGATTTGTTCCTTTGTAATGCTAAATTACATGAAAGCGAACCAGAACTCTAATCAGAGACAAACTGTTATGAAATGTATGACATGCTAAAGTTCTCCGTCAATCAAATATAATACATAGAATCTTCTAAACTACACTTGCGCTTCATTTTTTATGAATGGAATAATTAGTGCTAGTAAAGCCCGTTTCTGGATTTTAAGGCTGTCCATGAATTTCAACTAGGCACCACTGCTTCAAATTCTGAAACCTGAAGAAATTGCACCAGAGTTTTTTTTTTCCTTTAAAAAAAAAGGTTCCACAGATATCTCTTACTCTGAAGAAAGGGGGAATAAAAAAAAAACTGAAATATGTGGCATTGTAAATCAAAGTATACATCGTAAGAAGCAGAAGTGAAAACTTGCAAAGACAGTTGACTATCTACTGGCATGATGTGGAGTCTAAGCCACAAGAGGGGTGTGGAAGATTATATTAACTTATGATGGCAGAAAGGAAGAATTATGGGAGTCCGATGAATAGTGGAATGTGGCAGCCCCTTAATTGCCTTAATTCCAATCTCTCTATAACATTCACGGTTTCAAAATGGTCAAGGCAAAACTAAACAACAGATTTTCATAGTGACCGCCACCCTTTTTACCACTCCAACTTTAAAGAGTTTGCCCGCCTTTTTTAAAGAAGAAAAAATGACGCATAAAAATCCTGCACTGAATATTTAGGAAGTTCATAGAGAGGGATAATGCAAAATAATGGGAATTTGGAAATATAAAACCCAGCACTTAGAATGCATAATGGCACCCAAGAATCATACTTGTGTCTGAACAGTACAGTTTTAGATCTTTAACATAACTGAATGGAAAATATATTTTCTATCATCATCTCGCGCGAAGAGTGAACCAAAAAAAGAACATAAAAAAATCCATCATATTAACAGACAGTGCCTGATGTTGTTGATTATAGAAGGCAAGAAGATCCCTGACTGTACTTGGTCAAGGCACTGAGTCAATAATCTAAAAGTCATACGCAATTCCAGTAAAACTTCTCAAACCATTTAGTCACGAGAAGGAAAAGGGAAACTAAGGCCATCAGAACAGAACGCCAACTCAGGGGGTATTACAAGTCAGAAGTTTTGTTTACACTTCACACTAATCCAAACTTATTGATTGACTGCTTCTATACCCAGACTACAGTTATACCGTTCACTTTCTTATAAATCTTATTTTTATGTTCTTCTCAGAAATATTGGGTGTGAGTCTTTGCCAGTTTTGTACATTTGAAGGCATGTGTATATACAGTCATTTTTCCAAATCAATCAAATAAATGATGGCATCTAACATCTGGAATCAATTGATCAGTGTAGAAAGCATCCCAAAACATAGACCTCCCAACAGTAATCAATTCCCAATATATGACTGAAAGACGTCTTTAGTAGGTCAATATGCAGTAGACCAAAATATGGGACCAGAAAAGAAAGAAATACCAACTCAAGATAACACTTGCATAATCCTACTACCAACCTTTCTAAAGTGGGATAAAAACAAGATCTATCACACTCCAGCAATCATATTCAACAACCATAATCGACAATTTCAGAGCGTTTTGGACTTTCAGCTGTCAATTATGACCCAACACGATATGTTGTAAACCCTAAATTCCATAAACTCATAACCTGATTCAAATAGCAAGATGACAATATAGTCAATATTATACACAAGCCGAATATAGATTCTACTACAAGCAGACATTTAACAAGATAAGCAGAGACTTATATAATATAAAAGAGACATTCAAGCACCGTAATTCAAAAACTAAATAAAGACATCACTTTCACCAACTGAAACAAAAAGTTAAAAGGAAAAACGAAATTAGACTACAGACCTGATGTTAACATTGTCAGTGGAGATGTGTGTTGAGATATTTTTGGCAACCCATTTCTCAGCAGCCTTCACACTGCTGGCAATAGTTGCAAGCATGTCATTAGGAATACCTACCATGACTTCAATCCGTGACTTACCAAGAGCTCTCAAAGCATCGTAATCTGCATCAAAAAGCTTCACCTTTTGAATCCCATTCTCAACTAGCATCTTCACCACTGTCTCAGGAGGCAGAAGGTGGGTCGCCCGTGTGCCCCAGTTTGCACCAATACCATCCACCGGGTGCACCACTGAAAGCAATGAAACTAACCCAAAAATCAAACAGCACCGACCCATGATCAGTCACAGATCTGCAAGCCAACTTCTTTGCAGCTAAATCCAAACCAAAATAGAATAGAAGACAACCCAACTTCTTGGACTGAAGCCAGAAATAAATAGACTTATTGAAATGGGTCTGAACCCAAGCCAGCGATTCTTGAAAAAGCAGCACAAATCTTGCTACTTTTTCATCAAAAAAAATATTTATAAGCGAAGTGTAGTCTCAAGATTGGTGTTGAAGATAAGGGTGAGGTGATGCAAGAAAAGAAAGCGAAGACTGCTGTGCTGCTGATCTAGAAACTGTGAGTGGCACAACAAAGCTACAATAAAATAAAGCAAGAGTTTCTATAAAAGTTGGACAAAACCCACATCAAAAAACTAATACAGAAATTATAAACAAAAGGGTCTCAGGAATGTTCAATACGGACAGGGCCCAAGAGAGTCATCTCCAAAAAAACTTATTAGAGACAAAAATAGTTAAGAAACCCAGAAATCAATAAGCACAGTCCAAGAGAAATATGGAAAGAAAATAAGAAAGTGAAGGGGAATTGATTCCTGAGGCTGATTTTAGTATTATCCAAATCCAATGAAAAAAAGGCAAGTGAAAAGTGGATTTGGACTAGTAGAGGGGAAAAAAAGGAAGTGAGGAACTCAGGGATTCTGCTGTTGAGTAAGAGGGGAAGCTTAAGAATCCACAACAGGGTAAGCTTAAAAATCTATATATACATCATCAATCACACCCAACAAAAGGCCAGCACAGCTACTCAATTCATTCTAGCCAGCGGAGCATCATCGTTCATAGGAGAATAAAGTAGATGAATGCACTAGTTCCATCAATGTGTGTGTGTCGACATGCGTGATACGACACCGTGTAATTTGACGGGGTTAAAGCTCTCTAGTCAAACTAGGCTTAGATAATGTCACCGACCGTTACAACTATGTCGGCCGTCACACAATCCATTCCGCGCATTGGACACTTCATTGTCACGTGTACGCGAAACGACGAGAAGTGCAACTTCGCTTCAATATCGCTTTCTACTTTTGAGAAAATAATAATAAATAAATAAAAATGGGAGGTGATACGGTCGGTTCGGGATTAGTATTACATTTTTTATTTTATTTTTAAAAGGGGTCAAAATAGAGTTTGAAGATTAAATTCGAGATTACATACCATTCATAAATATTATACGTTTATAGTTTATTAATTATTTTTGTTTGATATGTGATTTGCGATTTTATATAGAATCTTTTTTGAAGTGTTGCTTTGTATCCCCAATTTATACTTGATTATTTATTATTAACACTGGCATATGAAATAGTCATTGATTACAAAAATTTATATATATACAAAAATTTAATGTCCAATATTTTAAATAGAGGTAAAACAAAATTAAATTCATAAAATTGAGGATATCAAACATTTTCTTCTTGTTAATTTTATGTATTACCAATTATGTTGTGTCATGTGTGTCTCTGTCCTTGAATAAAACTTGGCTCTGAATTTTATTTTTATAAAGAAACAAACTCAAATAAAAAAAAAGTCAAATCAAATTGGGAGATGGAGATAAGTTCATTAAATATTCGAAATTGATTTTTTTTAGTTGTCATAACTGAGATGGAGTTTGAACATGTTAGAGCACAATGTTATTGGGGACATTAGATATTGTTGAATTGTGTATTTTTGCTGATGTGGCTATATTGAGAGATGTGTTTTGCTGATGTGGCTGTATTGAGAGTTGTGTTTTGGTGGGACCAATCTTAATTTTTGTGTAGTTTTGTTGTGGAAAAGATGTAGGAAAGGAAAATAGTTGGTTTGAATAATGGAGAAAGAAATAATTGTATTGGTATATGTGTTTTGCTGATGTGACTGTATTGAGAGTTGTGTGTGGTTTAAATTTTTGTGTGATAAAAATGGGGTCCACAAATAATTTTAATAGGGATAACAAATTATTGTCATTGCATGTGCTCCTAGCTCAAAATCTCCCAGTCAATTGGAAATATCAATTTTAATTTATTTAATATTAAAATATAGAATCTTATCAATTTCCCTCGATTTCATTCATGTGGTGGTGAAGGTCTGTTGATGGGAGTCTCGGAGACCCATCCACGTTTCTCCGAGACGGCTCCACAAAGAAACAAAGAAAAGGTAGAAGTGACAGCTAAAAGAGAAGGGTGAGAGTTTTACTCAATTCAGATTACACAGGTACGGTCTGGCCTTAAAGAGCAACTCCAATGCTACATTCCCTAAAATTTTTAGCGTGGTTCCACTTCTATTATAGAAAAACACAATTCACAATACAGTCATATCAATATAACACATATTTCAATACAATTTTTTCACTTTTTATTCACAAACACTCTAAATATCAAGCATCAACATCATTTTTCTCATACTTTTCTACCATATTTCACTTTTTTACCATTTTACACATTTTTCAATACAATTTTTTCAAATAACTCTCTCTACACACTTTAAAATTTCCAGCATCAATTTTTAGCGCCCCATTGGAGATGCTCTTAAGCTCTCCAAATTTTTCAGCGTGGTCCCACTTCTGTTACAGCAAAATACGACTTCCAACACAGTCATATCAACAAAACACATATTTCAATACAACTTTTTTCAATTTCCATTCACAAACACTCTAAATATCAAGCATCAACACTATTTCTCTTATACTTTTCTACCATATTTCACTTTTTTCTACCATTTTACATAATTCACAATACAATTTTTTCAAATTACTCTCTCGGCACATTCCAAAATTTCTAGCACAAATTTTCAGCGCCCCATCAGAGATGCTCTAATAGCTGCATCATTTTATTTAAAGTGATATTACCTACTTCTTGAATGATTGGGTTGCTTCAGTGGTTAAAATCACTGGACTCTGCAGTTGCTCCAATATGGGGCAACACAAGTTTTTGAAAAAATTCGACCACGTAACAATCTTAATAACATATTTTTTGTATGAAATAAAAATCAGAATTATAGTTATTTTAAATTAAATATTTAAATTTTAAATCTAATGATCTATAATTGTCACATATTTTTCATAATGATTATAATTTTTATTTCAAACAAAAAAATATATTTTTGAAATCGTTAAGATATACATTATACGCTTATCATTTTTTAATTTTCTTTTTAACAAAATTGGGCAATTATAGGGGTGCAGTGATTTTAACCACTGCAGCACCCCAATCCCTTCTCGAGAGAAATTGGGTTCAAACTTCAAACTTTTAACCCAACCTATATGAGTCATGTATTTTCAACAGGGTATTTTAATCAATTGACATTACAAATTTTTTAATATTGATGAATGGGGTGATAGTTGAATCGTTAGAAAACTAGAACCCATTTTTTAGTGAAATGGGAATTTTTCATGGAATCAAGATCTTCCTGATACATATATATAAAAGAATCGAGGAAGTCTAGACATTTTGAACAAGAGTAGGATAGCAGCTTTACTTTTAAAAAATAACAAGGAAAATAAAATAACTGGTCAATAATGTAACTTTGTATTTCAAACAGTTATTGTAATAAACACAGAAAACAAGATAACTAACTATCATTGCTTTTGCACTTGCTATCTCAGTTTATGGTACAAGAGTGATTCAATCCAAAACTCTATGCAGATTTCCAGATATACAGTATAAATATACGCATAACTTTGGTAAGATAAACAGAATTATTTAAGCCAGCAACATTTCTGAAATAAATGTAATTCATCTCATCATCTCCTTTGGAAGTTGAAGTACTTTATTGCGAAAGCGAAAATCACCCCGAAAAGAACGCAGAAACCGGCCACCACTATACCTGCTATGCCCAAAAAATCATGCCTGTACCCGAGCCCATTCTTTAGTAATAGTCTTATAGGCACCATGTGAACTCCATCTGATAGCCTTATCATTTTATCATCATCACCATATTGTGAAGTCACAAGACCATACAGACTCCAAGCAATGGGGTTTGCCCAATAATACCATCTCCACCATACAGGAATTCTCTGGACAGGAGCAACAAAGAAGAAATATAAAATAAATTGGAATTGCAAGAGAGAAGGGAGGGGAAAGGGGTATACTCAATAATAAACTTCTCCGACACGAAGTATGGTCTAAAGTTCAGTGTCAAGTTCTAATGAGATGGGTCTAGAGTCGCCCATGTTTGTCTCAATCAAATGAAAACATGCTGTATTACAAGAAAACAATATTTTGGAACTTAAACCCTCAAAAAGAGCAGAATTATTCAAAGTGAGATGCCCTGTTTTCTTATATCTCTACGTCAAAGGTGCATGAAGATTCAGCATGTTACTGTTTTTTTAAAGCGACGAGCAAAAATATTTTCATTACCTTGTACGGAATCATAAAGCCACAGAAAAGGTTCCAAAGCATGTAAAATGGAGCAGCGATGATAGCAGCAACATTATGATTTGGCGTGATTGCCGTCGTCATCATTCCATAGAAGGTGAAGTATAGCATAGTAAAATACATGAAGAAAAGGTACCACAGAAACTTCTGAGCTGTCCACTCAAATGAGGCCAGTGAATAAAATATTGTGCAGTAAATAATTGTTTGCCCAAACACATAAGGGAGCTCAATAGCAACCTGCGAAGCAAGATACATGGCTATTCATTTTAGGAGTTCAATATATGCAGGGGGAAAAAAAAAAGGTTTGTAGGTAAACCTGTGCAAAAGCAAATGGAAGAGCAGAATACATCCCTGCAGCTCTCTCTCGATACGAAACAAATCTTTCCACAGAGACGACAGGTTGAACAGCAGTGGCATTAGTTATTCCAATAAACAGGACTGCTACATACATGGATCCCATGGCATTAAATATATCCTGTTGGGTCTCCCTGTATACCGACACAGAAAGACCTATTGGTTTAGGCAGGAAAGTAAGAACAAACAAAAAAGGAATGGCAAACTAAGTAGTATCATATAGACACTTGAACGGAAATTATAAGAAAATTTAAGGCCTAACCTTTTAGACCCGAATCTCCAACATATAGTCCCAAGCATCAAAGAAATCATGACAGTGTAGAAGAAGCGAACTGCTGTGTATTGTGGGTTTCGCCAGTAAGATAGATTTTGCTTCCAAAGACAAGCTAAAAACTGTTCATTGAATGAACTAGAATACTTGGTTGGAAAGTCCAATTCTTTTGCATTATGAATAGGCTTGCTTAGATTTTCAACCAAGTCTATGTTACGCCTGAAATAAGAGAAGATAGTTAACTTTAACAATGAAAGAAAAGGGAAGAAATTAAAAAAGAACAAGTTTCTAAACAGCTCAATGGCAGAACATTCAAAACTAAATGCACATACTGAAACAAATTTGATTTCCGGTAAATTTCCGCAAAATCCACACCCAGTCGGCTTTCCTCTGCAAGTGAAGTTACCTCAAGCATCCATGCAGCAGGA
This sequence comes from Euonymus europaeus, assembly GCA_963580455.1. Lineage (NCBI taxonomy): Eukaryota > Viridiplantae > Streptophyta > Magnoliopsida > Celastrales > Celastraceae > Euonymus > Euonymus europaeus. The sequence goes on along the minus strand of OY756957.1, from coordinate 3,940,391 downwards.
TTATATCCAGGCCTGATCTTCCTCACTCCTTCAACTGCCTACAAGACAATATTTTTCCACATCTAAGATGAATAAGCTCAACTTAATAGACAATATGACCAAATCAAGCCGAACATTTCCACCTCAAAAAAGTCGACAAGCTCACAAGACTTGGGGCCAAGTGGACCAGCATAAATGAGCTCCCCTCCACGCTTCATGAACAATAGCTGCAATGACAAAGGAGATGGAAAGAATAATTAAACATATCCAAGCATTCTAAAAAGCAACTAGCTGCTTTTAACAAGATTGTCAAGTGACCTCTAGACTCAAACAAGGGAATGGAGAGAATATTTGAAGCCACAGAGATAAGACTGAAGAGCATAGATGCCCATTCATCAGAAATTCCACTTTCATGTGATTTAGATCTCATGATAAAAGAAAACCATATTAAAGAAGCTCTCTGCCAAATATTTACACAAAAATACCTCATCAAAGGATTCAAAGATTTCTATGCTAGGCTGGTGAATTGTACAAACAATTGTCCTCCCAGTATTTACAATATTTCTTACTGTCCTCATCACAATGGCCGCAGATCTTGCATCCAATCCTGATGTGGGCTCGTCCATGAATACTATGGAGGGATTAGCAACCAATTCGACAGCAATAGTTAATCTTTTCCGTTGTTCTGTTGACAATCCATCGACTCCAGGGAGACCAACCAATGCCCCCCTTAGTGGAGTGAGCTCTACGAGCTCCATTACCTCCTCCACAAATGCCTGAAATATATAAACCTCATAAAGTCACATTTCACTAAAGACAAGCAAAGGAAACATAAAAAAAAATGCTTTACTTTTTACCTGTTGTGTATCCAAGCCAACTTCAGATGGTAACCGGAGACAAGCAGAGAACAGCAGTGACTCTAGAACAGTCAAGCAAGGAGAATGCACGTCATTCTGCTCACAGTAACCAGAAATTCTTGCAAAAGTTTCTTGCCTTTTGGGATACCCAGATATATGAATGCTCCCTTCTATGACCCCACCAGTTTTCCTACCAGCCAAAACATCCATGAGGGTCGTTTTACCAGCACCACTAACTCCAACCAATGCTGTAAGCACACCTGGTCTAAATGCTCCAGTAATATTGGCCAACAGCTGCAATCTGTCTTCCGTTATTCCTTGTTGCTTCAGTTCCTGAAATCTCACTCACATTAGAAAATGAACATGTTGGTAAAGATACAAGCATACAGGAATAGAGCTTTATGCACACCATGGGAATGTCCACAAAGTAATTGACATTACTGAAAGACATGGAAAGTGGTTGAAATGGGAGAACCATGCCTCTTTGGTTGAAACCTTTTCCTGCAAAAATAAGTAACAATTAAGAGAAACTAAGAAATTTAATCAATTTTTAATATTTCAACATTATAAAAAATAAAAATAAAAACAGCGCATAGAATGCATTCTACAAACCACTTAGTGAGCCTGAATGCTGCAAGTACTGCCTCAGTTCAACAACAACACTTTCACCTTTCTTTCTCCTGTCTCTCTCTCGCAGCTCTTCTTTGGAGACAACAGCTTGTTGTTTTCCTAAAGCTATAGAAATGCAAAAGGGAGGTATTATTTATGTGTGTGTACACGTAAATGTATGTATGGATCGAAAAGAGCTTGTTCATATGAATTTGGTAGCCAAAGGAAGCATACAATTAGGAAACGTTTTAGAGAATGAGACAGCTTACGATTAAGGTAAGCTAGGAAAAAAGTGAATAAAATGTTGAGCAGAACTGTATATCCAAGCAAGGCACCAACACCAATCCAATACCAGTAGCTTTCTGGAAACACACCACGCTCTCTCAATAGTGCCTCACCCAACGTGAGGTTACTGTGGCTCCCAGCTTTCTGCAAAAAAAAGGAGTGAGGAGGAATAATGAATTTCCAGTCATACTAAACCCAGAGAAAATAGCACAGAATTGGCTATCAAGGCAACAAGATTCCAGTAAATACTAACCCAAGCCAGATGCCAAAACTCCAATGGTTTCATATTAAATTCAATCCCATATGGTAGAGACCTTAGTAACTAGATAGGTGTGGTTTATGTTTGACAATAAGGGTAGATTTGTGAAATTCCAATTTAATGAATTATGTACCAGCCTACAATAGATCAAAAGCTGCGACTCGCACCTATGCACTCTGCCTCTAATGATCATTCTTCAATATTACATGGTATCCAGAGAAACAACATAATTTGTCGCTTAGGGCACATTGGCATTTTGCTTAAGGAACGCCACACGGTTTGAAACAGTCTCCTAGAGTTCGGTTTGGTTGGTTCAACTGAAGTGCTGGAGCTAAGATGAAAGACATGGGAGTAGAGTAATCTGTAGCTGAAAAGATTTTGAACAGGATCTGATCTATAGGAATGGTCTCTCTGTCCTTGAGTTGAGTGCTAAGGAAGATTCTGATGACAGGATATAAAAATACATACATTTAGGAATAGAAGATTTTCGAGAATAATTTTTAGAATAAAGAGTCAGGGATTTTTTTTTCCTTCCTGTTTATCCTAAAAGCAATAACTCAAGTTGGTAACACCTTTTCCCCAAGAAAGAATGTACCAAAAAAACCCTGAACATTGAGATTGAGACCTACAGAACCTCCTATGGATTCTAACACCATGTAAGGCACCAATGTACATTGCCAACAAGTGTAGCAAAGTCGCAGAGGTTAGTTCGAAAAAAGAACAAATATAACTTTACTCCACCTGACATTTAGCATGCCACGAGTGATGATTTAATACTTAAACTCACTACACACATTCATATGAACAAGTTATTTTAGATCCGTTTCATATCATTCAAATCTTAAGGCAGCTCAAGCATGTAACCAGCCAATGTTTATTCTGTTTTGGATTATCGATTTGATAAATAATATTGATCAATAGTGATTTTTCTGCATTTTTCTCCTGCATAATATGTATTAAATGTTGTGAAATGTCCCAACCTAACAAATTAACTTATTAGGTTGAATGATAAAGTAACTAATATTAACATGATATCAGAGAAGGTCTTGGTTTCAAACCTTAGCTTCCAAAATTTAAACCCCCATTTGTTGTTGGCCCAAGTGTGGACCTTTGTGTGTGTTTGTGGTTGCCCAAGTGAGGGCCTTGTGTGAGAATAGCCCTAGTGTTGACCTTGTTTGTTGTGCAAATATTGGTTCCGTTAGATTGCCCAGCCCACACGAGGGGATTGTTAGAATGTATAAATGATGTGAAATGTATGAACCCAAACAAGTTAACTTGTTGCGTTAACAAATTAACTAATCTTAGCAACATCAAAAAGCAACCTCCTTTTCATGATGTTCACTTAATCTAATAAAATTTGCAAACAAAACCAAGGAAAGTGTCAAGCTTCCAGGCCCTATATGCTCTTTACTTTATCTTGGTGAAGCTCATGTTTCTTAGTTAAAAAATTATCATGCTTTTGTAGTACTTACCCAAACTTAACAAATTAGATACAAACTCCATACCTGTTCCTATAGGCAACTAAGTTGAATGTCCAGAAACATAAAAATAGGACCCGACCGTAATATATTGATACCTTATTCCAGGAATGCCCAAAAATTTCATTAACTGAAGCTGCGTTCTGAGCATACATCAAAGGAGATATCCAGTAACCCCATATCCACCAACTAGGAATCTGATCTGTCATAGTTAAACAAGAAAATCAATATACATATGCAATAAATTACTGACTTGAGACCATGCAGAAAGTTGATTAACCTCTTGAAATAATGTATCCTCCAAGAGCCATGACAACAAGCATAGCAAAAGACCCAAAGGTGTTAGCAACAATCATGTTACGTCCCAAGGATCCCATGACACGGAAGAGAGCTATTGACATCTGGTGCAGAAAGAAATACAACAAGAATTGCCCAAAAAACCTGCAAATTAAATAATTAGAATACGACCGAATATTCAAATCCAACCACAATGGATACTGAACATTTCAAATAAGTTCAGAAGTTTCACCTGGTAACTTCAGGATCATATCCAATAACATAGTACGTAACTGCCACCCAGAAACCCGATTCAATGAGTGAAGTTGGGATACTTAATGCCCAAGAAGGAATGGTGTATATCCAACTTGGATAGAAATGCAAATCCCTGTGCTTGTAAACCACTGGAAGCTTAGCCACCAACATTGAAACCTCTGTAAAACCATTAAAAAGAATAATGACCATGGAAAAGTAAAGTGCCCCAAGATATATGCCTCCATCATCAATTGTATTCTTGTGCATCGTTGTCCGGAAAAAAACACTCATCGTGATCAAGGCAACAAAAAGAAGCTGCAAAAAACAGTGTCAATAAATCAGCTTCAAAGTTTTAAAGAGTTCCACCTTAAGATGATAGATGTAAAACCAAAATGTATGAGAAATCAATACAGAAATAGAATTTGCAGCTTCAGACACATGCAGAGTCATTGTGACCAGCTTTACAAAGTTATAAATGAACAAAACCATTAACCTTCTAGCCTATAAAATTCTTACAATTACCTGAATAAATTTGAAAACATAGATAAATGAATTCCGCTTCATCAGCAGCTTTTGCCAGTTGTAGCTGGTCTTGAGAAGGGCAGTCTTTTTTACACCATAACGAGAAGTTGACAAAGCTGCAGGATGATTATAACGTCTATCAAAAGGAACGTCCAATTCCTCAGACAAACTTTTACCGGTTTGATATAAACGGAATGCTTCAGCAATTTTCTCAGGAGGTATGTACTTGTAAGGTGGGTAAGGAGCAGACCAATACTGCTCTTGATCCTTCTTGGACGTAACCTGCATGCAAGTGAAGTTTTAGTAAAACTATAGTATAATTGAACATGCATTTACATTGCAAGCTATTAACTACATACTTCTTGCAAGAAGTCTGCCACATTTTTCCTGGGAGGACATCTAAAGCCCATATGTGAAAAGAAATCAAGAACAGCACCGCGGGGTCCTTGATAGACAATATTTCCCTCACATATAAGTATAACATCATCAAACAACTGATAAGTCTCAGGAGCAGGTTGCAGTAAAGATATAACAGTGGTCCCATCCAGTGCACAAGTTGAATGCCTCAGGTACTTGATGATTTGATAAGTAGTTGAACTATCAAGCCCATTTGAGATCTCATCCATGAAGAGCACTCTAGCCGGACCAACTAGTAATTCACCTGCAATGTAAACATCCACCTTGTCAGCATCAATCACAACAAATAAAGACAAGAACACAAAGGGATTCAGCATTCGCACATATGGACATCATCATGGTGTTAAACCAGAAGTTATGTGCGGGGGTTGGGGGGTGTTGCAGAAATGAATAGTTATTATAGGGGGGCGTCAAAGAGACATTACAAATGAATTTCCTTTTGAGTTAGAAAAGCAAGTCTCTTAAAATCATACAAACAATCATTAAATAAAAACAGATTACTATATCAGATACATACATTTAAATTAACTTTGTAACACACAGAACACTCAGAAAGTCGAGTGGTTATGGACTTATAGTGATTAAGCAATGAATGCATGTTTTTAAAATCAAGCAAAACAACAAATAGTTAAGGAATGCAACTTATCATTTGTAGCCCTCTTAGTCGTAAAATGGATTACCAATTATTTGAAATTTGTATTTCCCCTTAGTCTTAGAATGGGTGTTATGAAACAAGTGGCAAAATTTGTCGGAGTTTACGAAATTTTCATGTATTTTTTTGCTTTGCTATACAATAAAATAAAAAATTATTTTCAGATTTTACTTGGGAGTAGACAAGGAGTCATCGGCAGAGACACACACACAGTGAAGAGAGCACCTGTTGTGAGCCGCTTCTTCTGTCCCCCAGAGATCCCTTTTAGCATTTCATCACCCACCAATGTATCGGCACATGTGTCCAACCCTAAAATCTTTGTCCAACACATTTCAGTACTCGAGAAAATTAGGAATAAAGTTCAACAATTACGTAAAAGATATTCAATTCTAAGCATTGATCCAGCTCTTTGAGGGGGCAAATACCCCTTGATGTGAATTTCAGTTAACAGCTAACTGCATATCAGCTAACCTATTCTCTGGTTAATCCATGCGAAATGAACCAATATTTTGCCAAATATGGAAGAATTTCTATAATTATCAGAATATAAATACCAATTTTTTGCATTTGAACTTCACTAGAAAAACAATATTGACATGCTAAATTTATTCAGCACCTCAACCAGTTTTTGGATGTAATTCAAGTTTTGTGCAAAAAGAAGACTCAGAGTGAAGCTGGAACACTCAGCCATCAATTACATTACAGAGGAAAAACAAAACTTAACCATTAATTCTGCATTCGACATGGATAGAGGAGTCTAAAAGTGAACGAACCAGTGTGGCTGAAGCTTAAATAACAAGCTCCAAACACAATTTGAAATTCAGAAAGTAATGCTAAAAGAGATTGAAACCTAAACTAGTTTAGTGTGACCTTCCACAGATTTAAAGTAGAACGGTGCTTGTCTCCTTTTGCACGGTGTTAATTAAAGTTAATCATGGGTTATTTGTGGTAGGCATAGTAGAAGAGGGTAAACCTTTTAAGGTCTTTAGCCTCCACTTAAGCAAATAAATACTATGATAGAAGCATCTATCATTTCAATGATGTTTTGTAATGTCACAGTCCAGAACATATCCATGATTGACCTCTACGTAAACTTAAGCGGCATATAAATGTAAAGTTTCATTGAACTAACCAATAAGAGGTGGTATTTAGAAGAATAAAAGAAAATACATATTATTCATGCTATAACAATAATGATTTTAGAAAATAACATCAAAATTCTCCAGAAATAAAGTAATATAAAGAGATATGTATACTCTATAGTTGGGGAAAAAATTGTGGAATTTAGTTGTAATAAAACCAACAGTTATTCCAACATATTCAACAGCCCAAAAGGAAAGGAATTGGAAAAAAATTGTGGAATTTAGTTGTAATAAAACCAACAGTTATTCCAACATATTCAACAGCCCAAAAGGAAAGGAATTGGAATTGGAGAATAACCTATACTCTGGTTACTTCTGTTGATTTTCTCATAAACTCATGCCGACTCTAAACTTTTGCAATAAAGACTCAGATGATGACGAAGACAACTCAAGAGATTCCTGTTATGATTTTTCACGCGTAGAGATATGTAAGGAGATTCTATACTGCATTGTAAAAATAACTGGAATGTATTTTAGTGGACGGCAAGTGGAATTAAAAAAATTGCATGGTATACGTATGCTATGTTGAAAAGTAAGATGCATTTTTTCAGCTACTCCAGATGTGGAATTGAACCACGATACGTATTATTTTAGTAAAGTCAAAAGACAAAAACAACACCAGGGTATTGCGTGCCGTAAATAGTAAACATGTAAAGGTTACCTTCATGATATACTCCACAACTAGGCTCGTCTCCTGTCCTCCCAATGCAACAGACTAGATGAAAAAAATTAAAACAGTAATTAACTACTTGCATTGATGAGGTAGAGGCATGAAGAAAAGGAGTGGCTCAGAAATACAAGTACCTTCATGAAAATATCAAGATCTTCATCAGGCTTTATCCCATAAATCTTCTCTCTTCTTGAGAGTTCTACAAGCATATCTGACACAAGTACTTCTATGTCAACGTCTGGGTAAGCACTTTGCTCTTATGTGCCCATGAGGCCATGAGTCATGTGGCAAAGATGCAAGTGGCTTAAAGGACATCTAGTGTAAGCTTACCATACTTGGATCCAACACCTTGACAGCATCCAGCAAACTCAAGAGTTTCCCTCACAGTCATCTCTGCGACGTGCCAATCATCTTGACTGACATAAGCAGATGTCCTTGGAGCAACAAACTCCTTTAGACTGTGTCCATTGTAGGTAATTCTTCCTGAAATCTTTAACGGAATTGAAGATACAAAGTTAAGGATTGAGAAAATGAAGAATCAGAAAGGCAAATTGAGAACTGCGCGCCATAAGATCATTATAATAAAATTCCTCACTTTTAGGTAGAACATTCCATTTCAGTAACGATAACATGTGTTAAACTTAAATTCTAATGAAAAGAGTACAGAATATGACATGAACGTATCATCTGGAATAGCTTGGTCCATGCATCATCATGATAAATCAAAAAAAATTGATAGAACAAATCATATCAGCAAGAATAATGTGAGTTCAAACTTAAATTCAGAAGAGGAAGAAAAATGTGAGTTCAAACTCCAATAAACAGAGACAAAAACATGACTCGACCATATTATCTGGAATAGTTTCAACCATGCAGCCATTCGGACCCTTTTTCATTTCTTTTGGCGCCACTATACAATAATTATTATCATTTATTTCAAAGATGAGAGTATATGAGGAAAATTCATAACAGACAATTGATTAATAGTTCATCGTGGTTAGTTCAATTCTTTATCCCCACAACAGAGTTAAACCAACTATTAGCAACTCTTCTCACAATAACAAAATATGACATAACTACACAAAATGAACAGATAAAACAAATTAATAAATGAATCAAGAAATGAAACACTATGCAACTCTGCAAACATAACCAATTTCAGTACCTGCAAGTTAGATTTAAGGCGTCCAGCAAGAGCCAACAAGAGAGTAGTCTTTCCAGAGCTTGGAGGACCCAATAGAAGCGTCAATCTACAACAACAAAAAACTTGCTATAATAATAGCTTACACTAAAAACTGGCAACGGTACTGTAATCAAGAGCAATTAAGCATACCGAGAAGGTCTAATGATCCCGCTAATATCATCTAAAATAGTCAGCTTGCTTCTCTTTCCCCTGTAAATCCCCAAACCCCTAAAAAATGCCTGAATAACATTTTTTAGAGTTACATAATCTGGAATCAAACTTATAACGTCAAACCCGAACAGAAGATTAAAACTTATGGTCTTCAAAAATTATCGTTCACCTCAGTCATGTTGAAGATAAAATTAGGAATGGTCGGCAATGCCCTGCTGCCAACACGAACAAATGATTCCACGGTGAGATTTTGAAATCTGACCTCAATTTTTGGAAATTCCAAGTCCACTCTGCAATTTGATAATTCGTCAGAAATTTAAAGGAAAAAGAATAGGAACTAAAACAAGGATACATATCCATTCATTTACAGTCAAATCTTATAGCATTAAATTCAAATGGTCGCACACTTCCGCCGTCTCACGTCCGCCGTACTGAGAAAAAAAAAACATTCCAAGGACCAAAATCAAGTGAAAATAAGCTACTTAACTTCAGCTTCACAAGAGACCAGAGGAAAAAAAGAACGAACTACCAATGCACTTTAATTATCAAATTGAACTCTCTCTCTCTCTCTCTTTCACTCTCTAACTCGATACTCGATAATCATTCAACGTCAAAAAAGTTCACAATGAATAGGAAGACCGAAAAGGAAACTTTACGCGTCAAATCGCTTCCGCATTCGATCGAAAAACTTCTCAGGATCGTCTTCAAATGAGTTAATAAGGCGATCCAGAACGATTCTCTGTTCCTGCGCTTCCAACTCAGCAACGTCGATCTCCTTCGCATCACCGAGCAGGTTCTTAAAAATACCTCTGCGAGCACGTGAGTAAGTAGGCAAGCGCTCAAGCGCTGCCCATCGAAGCGCCTCCTCGTCCTCTCCGTCCTCCCTGAACGACGGTGTCCTCGCGAACACGTTCTCCGTTGAGTTCCACATTTCGGTTCCTATCCTATCTGGATCTAGAGAAGCGATGAACCCTAGGAGAACACCCAAAGCTGAGGCTCAGAATGAGAAAATGAGAGATTAATATAGCAGACAAAAACTTAAGGATACAGTGTAAATGACTTCTGGACCTCAACAATGGTAGTTGAGAACTGCATTAATGGCCTCCAATTGTACATTATCGATAACTGTCGTCATCTGTCTCTCTAAAAACTAGTCGTTCAACTTCATTTAATGCTCACTTCTTCTCTCTCTCGCTCTCTGCTATGTTTTAAGTTACTGAACAGAAGAGGCTAATTAATAGCCGCGAAAAAGAAAATTGTTGGCGGGGCGCGTACACAAAACTCTCACTCGCGTACATAAAACATAACCACTCGCAAAGATCCTCCACCACGTGTCACTTTCTATACAGTTGACATGGGTGAGCTACATGAAATTGATCCATGAAAATTTGTTGTATCATTAATCATATATTAGATCTTATTCCTATTATCTGAAAATCAAGTCACACATATATAAGCGACATCTGCAAAATATAAATATTTATATATTTTTTCTCTCAATTTTAATCAAATCAATATTTTTTTTTTTCATATTGTTCATATTAAATTTACGTCAAAATAAATATTGAATCTCATTTTTATTATAAAAAAAATCAAATCATATATTCATTTATATCAACAAAACACAATCTTTCAATATAATCACGTAAACAAAACACAACTGTGTGCTCAACTGAGCCCAAATAGAGTTTCGATTTTAAGTTCAACCCTTGTCAAACTTGAGATTTACATGTACGTTCTCAAACCCAAGCGGACAAGCCCTCGAGACTTGGATCTCCGACTAATAGCTGTGGTTGAAGGCAGTGCAGTGGTTTTCAGTCTCAGAAAGGCGCGTGGGATTGGTTGAGTTGTTGTCCGTTTTGAATTCAATCTGAAACGGTTGGTGCGGCATGGGCATTTTTGGTGTGTATCATTCTCAACTTTACTGCGTTAGATGGAACAAATATGAAATAACAGTCGGTTTGAGGAGAAAAAGGTGTCAAAAAGTAGGAGGAGAAGATTCATCACAAGTTTTCGAAGCTTTCTTCTCCTACAATGTATTGAGACAGACCGACAGTGATTTCATAGTTTAGGTAAAGTTTTCCCATGGTAGGTTAAACTTGAATGACATTCAATACTAGCGCCTGCCTAATAATTAGATTTTCCAAGAGATTAGATGGAATTGTCAAACATACGGTGCAACCGTATTTATGGCATAAACGTGAATTAACAGTGTGGATGTAACTGTGCATGTATATGTGTATGCATGACTGTGATCTGCGAGCCAAACTTGATAGCTAAGTTACATCCGAGTATTTTTTTTTTTTTTAAATCGAAGGGGCAGTGGATGTGATGCGAATACGAAATTCGAGATTACATATAATTCAATTCGTAAATCAAATTAGTCAGTTCGTCATCCAAACACTTATTTATGAGACGGCAATTCTTATTTATTACTTAATTGGTCTAAAATATGAAAAGGGGAATATGACACCACAGTATCTCTCAAGATGAGCTGGCTTGTCTTCATGTTTCTTAAAATTAATTGACATTTTTCCTTTTTTATTTTTATTTTTATTTCTATGCCTTCACGCTTGTGGACACGTGTCCCGCATTTTGGTACACTAAAAAATCTTAATAATTTTTTAAAAATATCATGGATATATAGCGTTTAAGATGTGGAGTATGAGTTTTGGATAAGTGCGACAAATCTACTACAAACAATTGACATGAAATTATGAAAGTGACGAGGAAGAAGATTCCACAAAGATGTGGTGCCTGTAGAAACTAATGGTAGAGCAACTGCAAAGGAGAGATGCTAAAATGGAGTGGTAAAATAAATTGTGGGAAAGAAGGGTGTTAAAATACAATGATTCTAATGGAAGGAGGTGTTAAATTTATTTATTTTTTTGGGTAAAAAACTATTTGAAACACATTATCTCCTCTGAAAAATAACTTCAAACGAATTGCTAAATGTGATGCTATTTTTAATTATCAAAATAGCATCTCAAATTCAAAAATCATCAATCCACGGTGCTAAAATAGCACTTTGGGTGGTGTGGTGTTATATTTAGCACTTTTTGAATAGGATGAGAGGATGGTATAAATGGTGGGAAACATATTTAAGAGGTGATATAGAGTGTTTAAAATGGGCTTAGCTCAAAAAAACTCTTTTTAACACCTCTCATCGAAATAATGTATCTTAGCCCCACTATTTTACGCTATAGCACCCCATTTTAGCGAATCCCTTTGTAGTTGTTCTAACCATTTTCCCCCTCCATTTATATCACTCATCTCATCCTCTTCAAAAAGTGCTAGATATAACCCCTTACCACCCAAAGTGTCATTTTAGCACTCCCTTTGGAGTTTGGAGCTGTTCTAACTATAGTTCCCTCCATTTATACCACCCCTCTCCTCCTCTTTAAAAAGTGTTAAATATAGCATCTCGCCCCCAAAATTGTTATTCTAGCACCTCATTTGACACTTTCCTTGGAATGATGATTTTTTAGATTGAGCTGTTATTTTTGATAGTTGGAACTATATAATACCACCCCATTTATAACTCTCATTAGACTTGCACTTACGGACCTCCAAAATATGATCTCATTTTTTATTATCTAAAATCGATGCGACATGTGAAATAGTGATAGATTATAAACACATATGTAGAGTCCACATAACATTACTCTCGGAAATTAATAATGCACAGAAACTTTCACTGTACTTGGTACCCATTGTGCGGTTAACTTTTTGTCGAATCTCAGTTGATCAACAAATATATGAACTTAATTGTCGAAACATACAAACGACTCTGCTGGAACCTCCAACGACTAAATACTGGAAATAAAATGCAGTTGAGAGGCGAGTTTCCAATGCCTATTTATTATTCCAATTAATATATAATTTCGGTACCGACACGTCAAAAAATTTGTTGAATAAGGTGTTTTTTTTATTATTAATTGTTCCAAAACTAGTAATTTGGTTAGCGACAACATTGACTGGCTATTGCATATAGAATTTCCCAATCTGGGAAGGACTTTTAACTTGCGAGTGTTGGTCAATATGGGCGTTGAAGATTATTAACTGTGATCATAGTTTGTTTTGGTTCTCAGGACAATTAATTACAACCACACAGTTGAATTTAAGAGGGTCTAACCTTTAGACACAGAGAGAGCCGTTTCCACCACCCAGCTAACATTACTGATTGTTTGTTTGTTGACCATCGAGAAGAGGGACTCTGTTTGTCTAAATTGGACAACAGAGTCAGTAACATCTAAAGTTATTAATAAGACCCCGAGTCTAATCCTTTGTGTGTCCATAGTTCATATTTATTGGTCATTGTTTCACCTGGACCCAGATGTTCCTTTTTGTTTTGTGGGTAACCGACTAATAGCTAGTATAGATAATAATAACGTATAAGTTAAAAAATTAATAAATAACATATAAAATGTCAAATAAATTGTATAGTGTTTGTATAACTAGAGTTATACGATAATGTATAAACCGTAAAATTACTATTAGGAGTATTACTAGAAGAGAGAGAAAAATGGAGTGGATATTTTAGAATTGTTTTATATTTCAAATAAGTTGTACATCTCTTAAATATTCGCATAAAATGTTAAAAGCTTATAAGCTTGTGAGTTGATAAGCTCCTAGAGGCTACACCACACCAAACAGGAAAATGATCGTTTTTTTGTTTTTTGTATTATAATCTTTCTTCTTCTTTTTCACCATTTTTGAAGAAAACTTTAATTTTTTACGTACTAAATTGTTTTTATAAAATATTTTATTTTGAACTAATTTGATATATTCATATATTGTACATTTGTGCAAAATTAATACCACTGAAAAATTATACAAAAAAAAAAATCCCATATGAAATCTGCAATCTTCAGGAACAGTTACAGATCAAAAATCCCAAAACTGAACTCACAAATACATGAATTACCTTTACATCTGTAATATATCAAAGCAAACTGCTTTGATATTGCTGTTATAAGTCTAGTAAGAAAGCAGGATCTCCATATTCTTAAGCAGGAGAGATTGGATACAACTCCTATATATGAATAGAACAAATGCAAGAACAGACAGACAGACAGGTAATTTACACAAGAGGGGTGTCAACACACAATTGCAAGCAAAGGATTCTACCCACCAAATGCTAATTCTTCAAACAAAACCTTTTGAGGCAGCAGTATCACAACTCAATCAAATTATAATGCAACATCTTACAGCATGATAACCCGGTTTTGGCGTTTCAAACTCGGTTAATCTTAATTAAGAACACGCTCTTTCTATAGTGCAATCAGATCTGCAAACGTCTGTTTGCGTTCCGCGCAAGTGCTAGCAGGCGACAGAACAAGTGGCAAGACTGTTAGGAGCGATAACATTAACTGCTGGAGGTTGGGAACTAGCAGCGTGTTCAAGGCGTTCCCATGTCAGTCTCCGTTTCTCAGCTACTGCGTTAGAGAAGGAATCTTCCTCTTCCAACTCGTGTTGGCAGGTAAGTACTAGCTCTTCATCCATATCATAGAGGACCTTCTTGACATTTTGTGTAAGGTTGAGCACTGCCTGGTTCCAGTGATTTTGTGAATTTCGTTCAAGAGCTGAGAAGACGAGAGGCACAATCACCTGCCGGTTATGTGCAGTAAGATTAAGAACATGCTCATTATTCCATAGCAAGTGGGCTCGTTCAGCTACCTGAAAAGAAATCAAGATCTAAGTCCGTGGTTTTCACAATAAACGATACACGATGTAACCATTTAACTAAGAGCCGCAACACGGCCAAGTTTGGCTTAGCTAACTCGTACATGTTTTTATATATTTTCACGCCTTTTGTTTCCCTAAACAAGCAAAAGCAATCAGTGACCACTTATGACCAAAGAAGGCATTGGAGCTTTCTTGACTTCCAATTTTCAATGAAGGTTTACTTTTCATTTGAGACGTCTTCGAATTAAATTAAAAATCATTTCAATCAGTGACAGCTTATGTCATCCTTGCCTCATGCTCTATTTGCTATTCATATCAGAAAACATATGATACTTGTTTGGTATAAGGGCCAAAAAAATGAAAACAGTAGCCAAAGAAATAAGAGCACCAGAACCGTTCTACACGGGTTCATCAACTGATTTTGCATATATTTCTTCCATGTACATTGGCAAAGGGCTAAGCCATAAAAAGTTCAAAAGAACCTGAGGTAAAAAAGAGCATGGAACTATTACGAAGGAAAACATACCTGGTAATGAGAACTGTTGAGGCAAGATCCTATACGCCGAAATAGTGGAACCATAATCTTTTGGAACTCAGCTAAGCTAGTCATTTCCAAAACCTCTTCCAATTCACTGATAAACATCAACTTCTTCTGGCTATTCGTCACTGGCCAGTATTTTAGAAGCCCTTTAATCACCGTACAAGCCAGCTTTGGATCTTTATCTATAAACTGAACAACACAATATGTCAGCTGTTGATGATAAATACCCAATGATTTTGGTTTGTGTAGAGGAATCAGAGCCCTGCACAAGAATATCTTGTGTTCCTCTTTTAATGGCAACGCAAAGCCACTAATAACACTCCCAAAAATCTCCAATAGCTCTGCAATTCCATTATGTCTTTCAGTTTCAAAAACAAAACGATAGATGATATTGCTAACAGCCTTGCGGATAAAAGGCCTGTGCACCATAAATTTCCCATAAATCCTATGCAGAATTGTTTTCAAACAGTCCCTCTCCCTCGGGTCCTCAGAATCAAACAAGTCGAGTAATCTCAAAAGAAAAGCATGATCCACAAACTTTTTTGCCACCTTTACATCAAGATTATTATAACCAATAAACTGAAGGAGTAGGTCATACACAATTTGCAAATGAGACCAAGCAGGATCAAACATAGGCTCTTCATCTTCCACTTCCCCCCCAGTACTATTGGAACGGCACTTGGGGGGGAAAACCCTGAAGAGGTTAATTGCACACATTTTACTCATTGCAGCAATGGCCGGCTCAGTAAACTTTGCGGATCCAGTAGAAACAAAATCAACAAGCTCTAACAATGTCTGACGTTTCAGATCTTGCTCAGCAGAATTCTTATCTGGATCGTTGATATCGGACACCTCGCAGCACATATTCAACTTACTGACAAACAGGTTCTGCTTCTGTTGATTTGAAACATCTTTAAAGGATAGATGGGGCTCAACTGCCTCTACTCCAGCCATGATGCTTGCAGGAAAAACAGCTGAAGACACACGCTTAACAACGCTTAGCCGACTAGAAAAGGTATTCGTACAGCTTGTAGTTTGGATTCCATTGCCAAAGTTAGAAGAAATGTTGCTGGAATCAAATCCACCACAATCGAATGAATCAGATTTTGATGATTTTCGTGGGAGTTTGCTGAGAATTTGCTTGAGCATGGTGGCAATGCAATATTGCAAAACAAATACCTGTATCATAGTTGTAGCGATTGGTTTAATCCCAAAAAGAAAAGGCTGAAAAAGTCAAGAAAAACAGGGGCATGGGGGGTGATGAGAGGAGGGGCAGTAGCATGCTGACTGTCAACTGAGACAAATTGATGCATCCAAGTAGGGTACTCAATGATTATGCTTTTCCAAAAAAACAGTTGCACCCATTTCTGTCAATGCTTTCTTTACTATATGTTGAACAACTCAAATGCAATCGCCTACAGTGAATTAAGGGAAACAGCTACTCAAAAAAGCTTCATCCATAGCAGTTTTGGCGTGTATAGAGTAAAGCAAAATTTATGGAGAGTGGGATCAAGTGAAAACCATTACCAAGATCAAATTCAAAGCCACAGACAAAGATACAAAAATCTTTTTGCAATGCTAACTCTCACTGATTTAAAAAACACAATTTTGACTGTCATTTTCTTCCAAATAAGTTCTAAGACATCAGTTTCACTAAGCTTAAAATCATAAGCAATGAATCTAGCAAGAAATTATCACAATTCCGAGAATAACCGTTGCCATTAACAAGCATAGATCATCACATTCGAAAACTAGAACGTGCTTTCAACCAAGTAAGTAGCAACCTAAAACTGCAAGAAAAGCTATTAGAGGCTTAGAGCATTCATTACCTCGCCCAAATTGAAACCTCCAATACACACAAAACCCAGATCAGGATTAAAGCAATTAATTTAAGGCAAAGTAACATTCAGATTAGATCAGCGAGGCAATGTACCCATGCTAGGTAGGGACACAAAAGAACTTCTTTGCCGTGAAATAAACATGGAACTTTGGCCATAACAGGCCTTAACAGGAAAATTAATAGAAATGAAACCTAGATCTGGGACAGTCATGGTATCAGAGTTTTGAATTACCAGAATGACACTCAACAGCGAATGATGAACACCAAATTACAAGGAAAGCAACTAGAGACATAAATGGTCAAAAGCCAGATCTCAACTATCATAACTAAGAAAATCCCAAAAACTATTCAATACAACAAACTGGGAACAAAAACAATTTGCAATAATCAGCACATAATGTAAGTCCACTGCAACCAGCATTTCAAGCTAAAAGTAAAGAAGCAGACGGAGAGAGTGAGTAAGGAAAAAGAAGGAAAAAAAACCTGTCAGCTATAAGTCTCCTCTTTTCAGATGCTAAAGATGTGAACTTGAGAAGGCAAAGAGAGACCCAAATCTCAGCAAAGATAGAAAATTGAAATGGAACCCATAAATGAACTCCTCAAAGAAAATGTTTACAGAAATTATCAGGATTGACAAGGCAATGCAATTTTCACTTTTGAGGATTTTGAGGGGATTTTGGAAGTGATTTTGAGTTGTTTTGGGGGGATGGATCTCCGTGAAAGATCAGAAAAAGGAGAGGTTCCTCGATTAAAGAGAATAGGAGGTGTGGCATTTTCTGAGAACTGCAGGCATCCCAAGTCACCCACTCACAAGTAGGAAAAGGAAGAAAAAATAATTATTTTTATTCTTTTTTATAATCTCATCTCCTTCTTTCTTAATATGTTCTTTGGCTGTGTTCATTTGAATTTCCATTCATTTTAGCTTTGACTCTCTTAATTTGGAAATTTAGTTGACATATTCTAATCTTGTCTTTTTAATCAGCATAAATTCTTCAATATTCAAATCCATCTAACCTTCTAAAATAGTGTCTAGTGTTAGAATATAGAATATATTAATTTAATTTTCTATAACTGCATATATATATATACATATATTATTTTTCAGTCGCTCTATGACTGAAAAATATTAAACCCACCTGAATAATTTATCCACCGAAGTAACCTCAGTGGAATACAAAGTAAAAAATATTAATTTACAAAAGAAAACATGAAAATAAAGTTTTTTTGTTTTTTTAATAATGATCATGGCCAAATAGTTTGGGAATTGGAATCAGCTAAAAACAAAAGAAAGGGGAAGTTTTCTTCTCTTTGGACAAAGGGACATGATTTGGGTAAAAGGATTGAAAATTAGGATAAATTGTCTCGAGTCTTTTATACAAAAGGTTTATGTTTGTAAGACACAATAATGAGAAATGATTACATATTAAAGAAAAAGTCAGTCAGGCTCAGTGGTTTAATTATTACCAGTACTGGACTATTTCACTTGGGGGTAAAAAGTGTAATACAGAACAAAATGTACCTTTTTCTGAATTGGCTAGGTACACTGTTTCTTTTACACATTAACTGATGCACAATTTTTGTGCACCAATTTTTAAAAAAAAAAAATTTAAAATTCATAAATGTGTTCTATTTTGTGTGACGAATTCAACAATATAATTTTTATTTGGAATATAAGTAGGTGGATGAGGAGGCTTTGCTTCCTCAATTGAAAATACCCTCTGGAAAAATTTTATTCCAATTATTTCAAAGAAAATTTGGTTAAAAACAGTGTAGTTTGAACTAAATTTGACAAATAACACATGCAAAGTTTCACAAATGGCTAGGTGTGTTAGTTTAACACTCACTAATTGGTATTAGTGACTAGGAATTGAAGCCTAATCATGTGAGGCCTCATGGTGGGAACGCACTGTTTTCATGTGCAAGAAATATTATTACTCTTAAATAAATTATATATATGTGTGTGTGTGTGGTGCTGCATGCAAGTGTAAGTTTATATTTGCTAGAAATAGTACAAGTTTTGTTTTTTAATTTATTGAGAAATAGTACAATTTTATATACCTGTTTTTAAATGAATTTGGTTTATCGAACACTATAATAACTACCAGCGGTAGATTAGACAGAAATAGAAATAGAAATACTGCAAGGCACAGTCCCTCCTTAATGATTAGAAAATTTGATTTAGTTGTTAAGGATCAATTTTTTGATATTTCTTGATTAAATCATTTTTAATTATATCGATTTTCGATCTATTGTAGTGAAAAATATGTAAAAAGTCGAGAAAAAAGGATCAAAATTTGATTATGATCGATTTCAATTTTGTCATTTTCTTAGATCGATGAAATTATTACCCTTCAGTCTTCAACGCTTTGCTCATGCGCTAGATTAATCGATCCAGATCCGGCAGATCACCAACTCAAATTGGATTACTTTCCCAAAAATTAACTTTAATCCCTTTGTCTCATTTTGGAATTATTTGTGTCAAATTCTAATTGGTCATCACTCTCCGTTGGCCGGCCATTTTGGTCCGCATGACCTCTATAAATAAAACAATCAACTACATTATTTCTTGCAACAAACCCTACAATCAACGTTGTCAAGATTGGAATTTAAATCGTAGGATCGTACGATTACACGATTTTAGGTGAATAAATCTTGTTGAATCGGTGCAAGATCGTAAAAATACATGATCGGTCAATCTCGTCTTTACAAATCCTACGATATCACCGATTATACGATTTGACCGATCTCACAATTCACTTTGTTGCCTTGTTGGGCACTTTTGCACTTGAGTTTTTAATGGGCTGCCATTATGGCCATATCCATATGAATCATATGCTATCAATGTGATGGGCCAGCCCATATTTTGATAATCAGATAACTCATAAGTCTTTAGTGTCTTTTACAGATCGTCTTGAGTCTTGGGTGGACTCTGTTTGCAATTTGCACGAGCTGCACAACACAACGCCACAACTTACGGACTTAGGGTTTCACGCCGTTTTAGAGTTCAATTCAAGTCTTCCATTGTTCCATATTTCACGATCTATTGTTCTTCCATATGAATACTAATACTAATATTATTTAATTATCTATATGAAAGTCATTAATGTATGATTCTACATTTAATTTTTGATTTTTTATAAAATCTTACGATTTTACGATTCAATTTTGTCTACCTCATATCGATCCTTGCTAAGATCCCGATCTTGACAACCTTGCCTACAATCTCTCATAATCATTTCAATACTCTTAAATTCACAAACACATAAAAAAAAATTATAAACAACGGATATACATCACCAGAAAAAGAATTACTCTGGCCTGCACCCATTATTATAATCAATTTGATCCTTTCCGTTATCAACATATGAATTCGAGCTAAGAACCAACTAGAAATCTCTTCGATCCAATTAAATTTGGGCCAAAATCAATGCTGCCCTTGGACACTTACTGGACAGAAACAACACAGAGCACCCTCCCACATACAAAACCTGGACAGACATACTACACCTATTTTCTTGGTTGGAAAAGTATAAGAATTTAATCACAGAAGCAAACAATACAGATTCCCAGCAGTCAATTTCTTTGATTTCAAAAGAACGTGCAACAAAAATATATGTGATGCAAAGTTCCACCACTAAAGAAAGCTACATTAACTTACCCAGACAGCTAGTGTCACAAAAAGAGTTAAAAACACCCCCACAAATGATTATAGACTACAGACAAAGGCAAGGAAGGACAACCTTCACTAATTCGATGAGCGCGCGAAAAGTTTGTAGAGCAAGATATAATTACAAGAGCTCGAAAGTTTCTTCCTTACTCTAAAACAAATTATAAAGAAAGTATACAAATGAAGATATAAATAAATCCAGAAACACATGGGGGCATTCTACACAAGCCATGTGATGTGAGTGAGACGCCAGTAAAGAAGAGATAACCAACCATTCCAGCTGCTGCAAAAAAAAATTGATACTCCAAGCTAAGCTAGGCATTCTCTGCTGGAACATGACCCACAATACCAAAGTTGTTGGCATGTTTGGGCCTCCATTCAGTCCTTCCCCTCACCATCTCAGCTCCATTCTCAAGGCGAAGCAAATGTTGGCACTCAACACCACCAGCATTTCCCAAATTTCCCACGGAAGCACCAGAGACAGCGGTTAGGGACTGCAGCACGCTGTCCCTTCCACATTCCCTCCTGTACTCTAAAGTCAAGGAAGAAAGCTCATGACTCTCAAGGATTGGCAGTGGAGCGCTCTGCAATAACCAGTATCAAAAAGACAAAATGAACCCTTAAAATCAAGGACCAAAACTTTACGTTGTATGCATGACAAACAAGCAACATTAAGTACACGTTTAACCAGTGTATCAACATTTTATACGATAGCTTCACAAATTGTCTTGTTTTAAAAAAAGCTTCCACCTATGCTTCTTTTATTCCACAATACAGAGAGTCTAACCTTCGTAGAAAGCCTCCTAAAATGGAAGCTGAACATAGAATTTTAACCAATTGATCGAACTAGTCAAATAACTGACTAGAGCCAACTAATAACAGCCAGAGAGGTGGCCTTTCATTCTAAAAAAGATAGTTATACGCTTCCAAAGCATATTTTTGGATGTGAAAAGTCCTACAATCTGGCCATCACTTAAAACCTACTTCAGTAAATAATAGAAAGAAAAAATTGGTACTGTGCAATGCATGTACCAAGACGAGAAGTTCTTGGGAAATGGCAAATAGTAACACAGTTGCTAAGCCAGTTATGAAACACTGTCAGTTCAAAACTCGATTATCAGTTTTCATTGATCCAAAGATGAGATAACTCCAAGTTTGCTAGACTGGAAGCTTGACAAGCAGATATTAAAAATAACAGGAATAATGAATTACCTAGTGAATGTAATACACCAATTCAATTGCAACAGAAAGAAAAATAATCTTCTCAGGCCAAAAGATTTTACCTCAAGGATCCAGCCAATGTACTTCACATTGTTAACATGCTGGTTGATATCTAAATCACTCCATCTAGGCTGCAAAATAGATAAAGTAATGAGAAACCAAAAAAGCCTGAAATTAAAGAAGATACTACTACATAAGTATTATAATAACACCATTAGGTAAAACCTTTTGACTTACAGTTAGACCTTTACGGACAATGTCCGCTGTATTGTCATCAAGTTTTGGTAGTTTTCTGCTCTCCTCATCAACAACAGGATCAGAATTCAAAAAAAAAGGCTCAATTTCTGCTCTAACTTCTTCTGGGATCTTGGATAATCTCCTTGTCAGTTTATTCATCATCACCCAAACACTAAAGATAATGAAAACAAACAACCTATTAGGTACTGTTTTTGATAACTTTTTATTATACTACATCACAATATAATGAAAAGTTGCTTCTCTGTCAACAGTTCAAAGGTTATGCATCTTATGACTTGCCATATTGAACAAAATACTTAAATTTAAATGTAAAAACAAATAAAAGACTTTTTGTCATGAATACTGCCAAAATGATGGTGTAACTCTTAGAAAAAACTGGAAAAGTATTTGAAAATTTTGCTACAGCATTCAATAGTTATCACTTGAAAATGGTAACATATATGCTAAAATTGTTATTGGATGTTTGGTTAAGTAGTTTTTTGTGTGTAACATGTATGCTGAATGTTAAATTATATGCTGATTGAAATTGTTTACCAAACGGGACCGAAATATGCATGACAAATTGACAATTAAATACAAATAATTGATTAATTTGTCTAAATTAAGTTGAGACATGCCTCCGCATGAGAACAAGCAAAACAGGCGGGGAAATGTGATAAATATCCAGTACAACATATTCACCAAGTTTTTCCACCAGTTTATAAATAGTCAAATGCTATAAAATGTAAAAGAAAAAAAGAAGAAAAAATTGATGTGATCAATCTCCAGTACACATATTACCTGGAAGCTCGAGTTAGAGTTTCACCAGTTTTACCATCGCGAACAAGCCAATCACGACGCATACCATTTTTTCCTGACGCACTCACCCAAGTATCTACTTGAACAAAATCACCCCTGCAAGACGAAATACATTCATAGCATTAGAATTTAAACCCCAAAATGAATTACATAATTATCCCAAAAATGAATTTTTATATTTAGTATCCCTTATTTTCGAAGTATTAACAACCGTCTATAAACGAATACACGTAGAGGAATTACATTGATTTTCCCAAAGGCTCATGTAGTAGACTGCAGACCCCAAACTTTTAGAGATAAAGACTCAGTGGATGATGAAAAACAACTTTCCATAACTTTCTTTCACAGAAAGTATCAAAATAGATGGCGGCAATAATTTAGTACCAAAATAAATGAATTTGCAAACTTATACCAATGTATCTATTAAAAAAAATCAAGAAAAGGTATTTACAGATGCTTCTGAACTGATGTCAAAAGCATTACTGAAATAACCAAGAATATACTCAAACCATATGGCAATCGGGAATTCAACGAGCTAATGAGAAACACAATGTAAAATTGCTGTCTTACTTAACCGATGCTTGCCAGGGTAAGTCAAGTTGCCAAACCATGTAATTCTAAATTGTTCCATTTTCAGGTCAACTATTACCAAATAAGTGTTGGTCATACAAGTTATGGGACCTACTTAGAGTACTGGGATTAAATAAAATAAGTTAAAAAGGGAATTTTTCTAACAGAATGCTTGCTTGATACTTTCTGCAGGGGAACATAATACTTGTAAGTTGTAACGTAAATAAGAACATGCACAGATATGTGTGTTAAATTAACTAGTGATGTAGAATGTTGAACTGGCACAACACTGGAGCTTCACCACTACCTGAACAATGTCAAAGTAGAAAATGGTAAATATCCCTGGGGTTTTATAGAAAGGCCAATGCCCAAGGCTAGGACTAGTATCTAGCCCGTAAAGAGAGCAGAACAAATTCAAGATGCGTATCTTACTTCCAAACGGAAAACCTAGTGAATTAAAAAAGTTGGAGGGAAAGACCATAGCAAATAACTGTTAATGAAATAACAACAAAGCCCAAGAAATTTTTTTGAAGGATTAAGAGATAAAATCTGAAACTTGTGTATAGAGTAACTACTGCCAAGAGGTTATGCCTTACCACGTAGGATAGCGGTCTACAAGAACCTGCATTCTAGTGACCACCCATATCAGGTTCCTTTTGTACATCTCTGGGGTGGAGCCAAATCCATCACCAAGCAGACCTGCACTCTTAACATGGTTGAGGGCCGTTTCCTGGTAGCCAAAGGGGAAAGCAAGTTACGACTTGTTAGTAGATAGATTCAAAATAATAATAAAAACTGCACGGATTGAAATTAAGTTTTTCTTCTCTTTTATGGAGAACTTCAGTTTTATATGAAGAGGTTTTAGCAGGCTAACTATTTATCGAATATATTTTCAGATCCACCATCGAATAAGAAAATTTCACATAGTACCTGTAAGTGATTCATAAACGTCTCTATGGATGCAGTACGATCAGCACCAATTTCATACGATCTGATTGAGAAGTTCTGCCGAAATACAAGACCATCCTGAACAATTGTACCTATACCAAAAGGGTCAATTAGCATATCGGGTCGCCTTGGCTTCCAGTCAAGCATCATCCACTGCTTCTCTGCTGCCAAAAATATGGTGGTGATAGCAGCAAGAAGCATGCTCCAATCAGGTAGCTGGTTGATAAAAGTCCTAGGGGCTGGTGATGGAACACTGGCCACCTTCTGTGCACTCTCTGCTGGAGACATCAAGCCAACTGAGGTACCATTAATTTTAGAAGGGGCCTTGGTGTTTGCCTCGACTTTCAGACCACCACCTGAACCAGACTTTGACTTGATTCCTCCCAAATTGGGAGCACCAATCTTGGCAGACTTTGCACCAGATTCACAAGATGGAGAACCAACCGGGAAGAAAGATGAAGTAGCAGCAGTAGCAACCATGATGAAATTAATTGCAAACGACGTGTCAGTTGGAGTATGGCTTTTACTAAATTTCTTCAAATTTCTTTTTCTCAAATGGCAATTTATAGCAAAGATAACAATGAATACTCAGCAAATCTTGCCAGACGGCAACGTATCTCTGCATAACATTGAAAAGCCAATTAGAACATATTACCATTCAAGACAATAGGAAACTACAGGGTAAAAACAGAGCCGAACATTCATTTGTCGACAATTTCAGCAACTGATAAGGATTTACGTCACCAGATTTTCGGCTCGCGTAATGAAAAAGAAGCAACACACAAACACAAATTCTGAAAGCATATAGAGATAAAAAAAAATTGACGAAAATAACACTAATGTCAATTATCAAAAAAAGGAGCATTCCAAGATTGCTTTTGAAAACAGGGCACTCCAGAAAGTTCAGAAAGCTTGCTGGGTATTTTCTCTTTCAATGACTTAAATTTGACATTTCACGAACTTAGGTTATGGTCCCCAATCATTTACCCCAGCATAGCCGGGAGGGGATCATTTGAGCACTGGACAGTACACGTGAAAATCAATATTTCAAGAAATGGAGGAATTTAATTGATTATGAATTGCAGAAATGTATCAACCAGCATGCGTTGATGGCCGATTCAACACCTCATTAGATCAGGAACATTGAACACATCAAAATTACAGTAACTCGAAAAGACAGAAAAACAAGCCTACACGCATCTGGCGCTAAATACAGAGCAGATCTGACGTTAGAGCAACGACCAAAAAATTACACGATGCACACGCACTCGAATACGAAAGAAAATAAAAATCTTAAATCTCAGATCTCATCGAGAGGCATCAACATAAATTTGAGCATCTAGCTTTCCGCACATACATAATCTCCATTTAAACCTCCTTCACAGCTCTCATTACCTCAGATTCCGCCGTAAACAACAGATCAAAAAGATAAAACGAAAAGCCAAATAACACAGACTTACCTTGATGACGGAGACAAGAAGAAAGAAACTGTGTGACGAGAGGAAATTCAAGAAGTTGTATTAAAGAAAATGAGAGCGAGGGGCTGTGGTGTCATTTTCGATCTGCAAAAACTCTCTCCTCTTCCTCTTCTGTTTTCTTGTTCGTTGGTTTTTCTCTGAAAATCTTTGAAGCCGAAAAAGCGAAGGAAATGCGGAATGAGATGGCGAATAAATTAGGGCCAGCGATTTTGTTGGTGGATGAGGAGGAGTTGGCGTCCTCACAGTGACTACGTTTTATAGTGAGTCCACATGGCCCCTCCCGCCTCTCGTTCAAGGCTCAATTTCACTGACATTTCTCTATTTGCCCTTTCTTTGTTACTAGGACTCTTTCAGTGTAATTTTGACTCTAAAGCAATGAACAATGGTTATATTCTAAATTTTCCATTCTTTTTTTTTATTTAGGAACAATGGTTATATTCTAATGTTCCCATTCATTTTTTTTTATTTAGGTCTCATTTCTAATAAATAACAAAAATGATCTCACATATTTATCGTTTTAATACAGTTATATAAGCAAAACACATCTCTCAATATAATTTTTAAATTATCCAAAAGTCAAGACGTCAATATTTCATACATATATCATTTCTACATTAAAATTAATATTGGGTCTCTCGCCTCTATTATAAAAAAAGTTAAGCCACATCCTCAACTACATCAACAAAACATATCTTCCAATAAAGTTACATCAACAAAAACATATATTTCATGAGCAAAACGCATATTTCAGTCATATTAACAAAAACATATCTTTCAATACTATTTGTTGTCCCCACCAATACAAGTTTTCCCAACTTCAATTCCTCTGTTTTTTAAATTTATTCGCAATTAAAAATGATGACATCATTAGTAAAAGATAGTCCAACTTTCCTTTATTATCTGTCATAGATTATAGTGTAGTTTCACTTTTTAAAATATAATTTATTACTTAATTTTCTTTAAAAAAATCCCTATTAAATGTGCTTGGTTATCTTAAAATTCTTTTTCTTTTTCTTTTTCTTTTTCTTTGACCATAGCAAGAATTTATCATTAATTAAGGGTATAATAGGTATCATGTAAGTGAAATTTAATGTTCTTATTGTATTAATTACCTTTTCTAGATCTGTGTGAAAAAAAGAAGTGAGACTATTTTTATGGGACAGAGGGAGTAACATAATTGTGTGGGTTCCGATTTTGAATGAGCACTAGAGATTACAGCGGATCGGGTTCCTCCCAATTAGGGAATATCAAAATCATTTCAATTTAAGTTACGATATACCAAAACTGTTCTAAAATCATTTAAAAATAGTTAAAAAATTTAAAACCAAAATTGTTTCATAACTGTTTATCTTCGGGTAAAATTTACCATTTAATTTTAATTTTTTAAGCTTTTTCACATGTATGTTTTTTTTAAGAAACATCTATGACAATAAATAAAAAATTTGAATTAGTGGTTTATGTGCTTAAGTTCATTTATACAAATTAGGAATTCAACAATCATTTTACTAATATACTCACTTATATTTTTCAAAACTTGCTTATAATAACGAAAAATAGAGTCGGATTTAGGAGGATTTCGGTTAGGATATCCTAACCATTTATTAATTGGTTCGGGCCCGACATCAAAAATTAAAATTGACCAAAATTTGTGATATACTTGAAAATAAAAATCAAAACCATTTTCAAATTGATCAGTTTTCGAATTTTAAATTGATCGAGTACCCCACAGATAGTTAATGCACTTATCTATTTTTTGTCATCCCTAATTAGCACACTGTATATGTTCAAGCACAAATATATTTAATTTTTGTGTTAACATGAGTAAAAACAATTAAAAATAATTTGATCGCTATTTTTTTTTATCAAGGTATTGAAAGGATTATTTATTTTTTTACATGCAGAATTCAATTTTAATTTTTCATTATTAATTAGATTTCATTATTCTATTTTTTTCCCTATTCCTGGTTTGACCCATTTGAATATTCCACCATTCAAGACTATAAAGGATATGGAGGTTGCTCAACTGTCTGTGCATATATAAATGTGTGTATAAAGAGGCTTTTCCTTCCACCATTATACATTTATGCCAACTCGTAATCCTCTGGCGTACAGAGATCATGTGTTATATTGAATAAACATAAAGTCATTTGCATGATCGTTGCCAATTAAAGTTACAATTTAAATCGCAGGGAATCGATAGATAATGTTAACAAATATTTTTTATTTTTAAAAAAAGAAAATAACAATTTTTCATTAAGAATGAAATTTTGATTAAAGTAAAAGTGACATTGTCAATAAAGTATTGACGGTTAAGCAATTTTTTTCTAATCTCCTGCGATATTGGATTTGATAGTTGATGGTCTTTTTATTTCCCTTCATGGAATGTAAAATTAAAAATTTATTATTCACAAGGGAGAAGTTTAATCGCTTATGATTCTTCTGGGCTGTGTGATTGTGCGGACATCTTCTTTAATCAAATCGGTCTCGCCTAGGAGATCCTTTTATTCGGGGAGAAGATCAACCGCCTCTGGAGCTTATGGTGTGCTTGGAGATCAGTGCTGGTTGCGATGATTGAGAATTTAGCATGCCAGTACTTGTTATCAGTCAAAAAATTGATAGGAGATGTGCGATGATTTGAGTTTCTGCTAGACGTTTGTGTGTAATTTGGAAAACACAAATACTATTTGGTTAAAGTTATATGATTCCTAAAGATACATCGGATACGTACGACTTTGCTCCTCCTTAAGTCTAGCTAAATCGAGCAACCTGACTCTGATATCATATTGTAATTTTCAAAGCTCATATGCACTAAAAATATTGCTCGATTTGGGTTGTTCAATTCTTGATGATACATCAGACTCACACGACTTCGTTACTTCTCAAATCTAACAAGTCTGTCTAGATCCAACTCACTTAAACAATAGAAAAAGATTTTGTTATGAGTTGAAGTGCGCTTTGTTGTTTTAACAACTCAAATCACTAACATCTTTGGGATTCTAACATTAAATTTAGCCAAAAACAATAATAAAGTTGATTGATTTATGTGCATGTGATTTGATCTATATCGACCATTCTAGAAAATACAGTTAGGTTTCCTTCTTATCAAGATAAAATCCAAACCTCTCGCCAATTGGGAAATGGGAAAGATATGTATCAACTATCAACCATAATGCTGTTGATGGATTTACCTTCAATAATTAGTTTGGTAAAATAAATAAAGTATTATACTATTAGACATATATGTTTCTTTTTGTACATATTGCGGATGCAAAAATGTGCACAACTATATTTCAATAGTGATGAGACTGCGATATTAATGGTGAACCTCATGTATCCTGTAAAAACAATGGAATGACGGTCCTTTGTGGCCTAGGAACACTCCGACCCACAAGACAATAACCTTTATCAGAGCAAATCAAAAATTAATCATCTAATTGTGAGACTGTACTTGAGATGAGTTTGAAAATTTTCTTTTTATAGAGTTCAAAGTGCATAAGTGTGAATTTTGATAGGATAAGATTGTAATCGTCTAACGATCTCACGCGTCGGGATGTGATCTTGGGTGTTGGGATGCGATCATAATTTCAAACGTTGAGATTGCGGGTCTGTTAAGCTTGCACATTTTTTGAATTCTCGTGGATTCTATCCTCCTCTCTTAAGTATGGTCTTCTTTTCACAAGGTCTTCTTCTGTGCCACTTGTTAATTCATGGGCAGGTTCACTTGTAAATTAGGACGCCAAATTTTGGAAAAAAAATTACTCATTATGCTACTAAATATCCAAATCCAAAATAAGTCCACTTATTTTAACACAAACTAAGCTCATTTATCTAATACAAACTAACTCCTAATAGGCCAATTTCAGAAGCTCATAGTCTCTTTTTCCTACACCTCCTTCGCATCTCTGCTCTCTCCTTTTTCCTTCCTGTTGAGAGAACATTTTTGGTTATTAAATATTACTATAAATAGATTGCACAATCTAATGAGTGATGAATAATTGAGTGATGACTTGATTATTTTTACTAGGAGATAAATTTTTGATAAAAATTTATAATGAAATGATAATGGAAAATTTTCAAATGGTGTTGTAAAGACTTTATTTTTTAGTTTTTTTTTTATGTGTGGTTGGAGTCTGAAAAACTTAGTTAAAAATTAGATTATAAAACTTCATACTCATATTATGAATTTTTTGACTTTTTTTGTTGGCTTATCAATAAATAATCCTAAAAGAATTCGGAAATCCACCCCGGTGTGCACCAATCCCAACACGTGAATGAGTCACTTAATTAAAAACGGTTGACCGTTGGCATTAAACAACTGTGCAATGAATTATGACATTTTATGTGCAATCAATTAATATTGGTCTAAGCCTTGCACGAAAAAATTAATATTGGTCCGAAGAAGATGATAGATATGGTCACTTAATTAAAAACGGTTGACCGTTGGTACTAAACAACCGTAGTCTTAAGTAGTAGTTGCGCAATGTCTGTCTAAAGGAGAGTGTTAAATAAACCCCGCTTCTATACTCCCACCCTATCCCTATTTCAATTTGACATCATTATCTATTTTCTTGAATTGTATCGTCAAAAGTCCAATCCAAAATAATTTTCATTTGCTCATAACTTTTTTTTTATGGCAAGCAAAGAACGAGAAGAATTACAGCATCCCACCTCCAATCCAAATCTATGGTAAGGAGGATCAAAATCACTATGGAGTCAGTCCTATAAATTCAAGAGAAAAAAGTTGGGAATGCTACCTGAGATATTCAACGTAGCGGCCCATTTGGTGAATCTATCCACTCAAGCATTTTCATGTTTGCTAACTTTCGACAACTCCCAATCCGACAAACTATCAAGCTTCCATCTAATATCCTCTATCACAGTCTCAAACGCCCAAGCAGTCACCAAAGTCGGTTGAAGAACAGCTTTAAAAACTATTAAAGCATCACCTTCAAATTGGATGCCTTTCAGCCGAAGCTCCAGACATTGAAGCACTCCAATCCTTAATGCCATAGCTTCCCCAAAAGATGCATCTAGCCGAGAAGAACAAGAAACCACCGCAAAAATCACATGACTAGCAGCATTCCAAGCAATAGATACAGAGGAACAAATATTGTGATGAATTGCAATATCATTTGCTCATCACTTGCTAAGCAATTGCTTTTACAACTTCAACAATTTAAATAAGCCAACGTCACTGCACTTTTCCTTCGCTGTTTGGGAAAGGGGATTGATGATGCAGGATTTGGGCCTGGGCCTTCCTGTCATCTCATGGAGAGCTTGGTGGTAGCATCCCTGTCCGGTGATCTAGAGGTAAAGGGTTCGAGCGCCCAAGTGCACGCCGAATACCTGGATAATCCTCTGGGCCGGGCCGGGGTGCGGAGGTTGACCTCCATGAGATGACAGGAAGGCCCAGGCCCAAAACCTGGATCATCAGGGATAAATGAGGAAAAAGAAAAAATAGGATAAAAATGAGAGTATTTAATTAAAAAGTAAGAGTTTTTGGAAAGGGGCAAACAAGAGAGGAAAAATGAGGGGAAAATTGTGATGGGGCGGGAAATTTATGCAGCATGTGAGAGAAAATTAGCAATGCCTGCAATTTTTATCCAATAATTTTAAGAGTGGGTGGATTTCATATCACTAAATTACAAAACTGTCCACACTTTCTGACTTTGCTTATGACAAATGGTAAAAAAAAATTACACTTTTCACTTTTTCATATTTTTTTACTATCTAAACAATAAAAGAAGGTAAAATTAATCTCCCCTCCCCGCATTTTTCTTATCCTCAAATTTTTCTTTTCCTTCCTTCCTGTCTTCCCAAACATAGGCTTAATTAAAAACATATTGATGGGTTGATAACTTGATAATAGTATATTATTAATCACCAAGATTTTTTTTGTGTGGTTGGTTACCAATCCTTTTGACCAAATAATATTTTTGAATATAGTAATGCTTCATTCAAATTCTACGCTATGTTAATCATTGTGTCTATGTTCGTTTAATAAGAGATTGCCCAATATCTCTCGTTATGTTTAACTGTCTGAGTGAGTTAACTGTAGGCATATTTGTGCAACTGCATGAACTACTTTGTATACATAGCGATTTGATGCATAGATGAAATCAATGTCACCCATGTTTTCTTTTGGAACTTTTATTCATGTGTTTGATTAATTTTATATGTATGTATAAATACAAAACTTTAATATTTCAACTAGATTTGTTATCAGTTAAAAAATAATCAATTTTGATTTGGCAAAATGTAATTAAAAATGAGAAAAAAATGGGACAATTTTTTTATTGATTATACAAAAAGGTTGTAGCTTTTTTTTTAATAGAAAAAAAACCCGGGTACAAGGTGCACTTTTTTATTAGAATGTGCAATTTTTTTTTATTTTGAGATAAAAAAACGAACACCCTTTGATTTGATTGGACGTGTAGCTTTTTTTTTATTAGACAAAAAATAGCATATTTTAAGAGGTTGAAACTAGCTATATGCAAATTAATAACAATACCAAAGTCTCTTTTTGTGTACGAAAATCTCCAACCATGCATTAGGAACACTCATCATGAAAAAAAAAAAAATATATATATATATATATATATATATATATATATGTGTGCGTGTGATGATGAAAGCAAATCCTAATTTTATGTAAAATTTGATCAACACACGTATAAATTCAATTCTAAAAAACGAAGAACATGATTTTGATAGTAATCCGTTTCTATTCTAATGTTTATAAAAAGAGTCTTCAAAAGTTCTGAATTCGATTCTTACCCTAAATAAATGCACGGGTTTTATCTAGTACAAACCCGAAAATAGTTGTTTCGGGTTCGTAAATAAAAGTGAGAAAAAAGTATATATGTAAGAGTTGCCTAATTTATGTACATATGATATATCAATTCAAAAAGTAGGGGATTTGTTGTTGAATGGAGATAATGAATTGAATTGTTGCCATACCGAGAATCCTATAGCTAGCGACGCTTTGGAGAAAGCGTGTCAACTACCACCTACATTTTGAACTATTATATCTTGATGAGAAACCCTAATTAGTGGAATTCACGATTAAGTGATGCGTCAATTATTAATTGAGATTAATTATTGAATTAACGTAGACTAATATAGCATGAAATCCTAACAAGACTTACAAATCATCATGTCTCGAGTTTTAATTGTGTAGAATTTACGGAGAGGTAAAGTTCGACCAGAATGTACACTTGATCAAAATACTAATGGACAACTAATCGTGGTCAAATATGATTAATTAAATAAATTTATAAATAGTTGAAGGTCATTCGGAGTCCAAAAAAGGAGATTTCCTTGTTTGGTAGAGATAGATTTTACGCTCCTCTTACTAGTATTTTTTTTTTTTGGAGGGAAACCATTAATTATATTGATGGGAAATATCCAAATGCAAAGCATCAACAATAAAAAATGGCAAACCTAACAAATGATCCACTCCGTTTGCAGATCGCTTGACAAACTCAAACCTTACTCAACTAATCTTCTTTGTGAGAGATTAACAATCAAGCCAAAGCTGGAAAATAAGGAAGAGGGATACCTAATAGCCTGAACAACAGTCAAAGCGTTAGACGCAATAATAACATTGGACCAATCCTGATCTTTAATCCAACTCAATGCTTCACGAATGCTCTTTGAGTACCACTAGAATAGTAATTTGACAACTTTTAAGCTATCATAATTTCAATTATACAAAATACTAATAGCTTATTTGACAGTTTATATGCTAACTATTAATTTTACAGCGCTATTATAACTCTCTCTAACAAACATTCCAGTTCACAAACTTAGTAAAGACAGGTCTCGTCAGGGCAAGTTGGACATGGAAACGCAATAAGCTCAGCAAAATCGATCACTTATGTTAATTCAACGGCCTCAATAACCTATGTTGGCTATTGCGAGCTCAATTATGTGAAAAAGTTTAAAATTTTCGTCTGATGAAATAAGATCCGCTGTAGCACAATGGCAAATTCTGTAGTATGGATTCCGGGTTCGACTCCCGGCGGCGGAACTTTTTTCAAAAAAATGGATTTTAAAAATTTTATGGCCTCTTTTTGATTGTTTAACGGGCCGAATGATGAAGAGACTTACAATGACAACACTTCAACGACCCATCAGAAGGGCCGTTCATGAAATGGGCTTTGTTACCTACATGACATCACCTCTTATCTGGTCAAGTGATTCATTAACGTCTCTATGGATGCTGTACGATCAACACCAATTTCATACGATCTGATCGAGAAGCTCTGCCGAAATACTAGACCACCATGAACAAATTAAATTTACCTATAACAAAAGGGTCAATTAGCATATCGGGCCGCCTCCGCTTCCAGACGAGTATCATCCACTAATTCTCTGCTGCCGCAAGAATATGGTTGTGATAGCAGCAAGAAGCATGCTACAATCAGGTAACTGGTTGATAAAATTCCTAGGGGCTGGTGATGGAACGCTGCCCATATTCTTCACCCTCTCTGCAGGAGACGTCAAGCCAACTAAGGTACCATTTATTTTAGAAGGGGATTTGGTGTTTGCCTTGACTTTCAGACCACCACCTGAACCAGACTTGATTCCCCCAAAATTGGGAGCGCCAAGCTTGGCAAACTTTGCACCAAATTCGACAGATGGAGAAGCAGCCGGGAAGAATGACGCAGTAGCGACCATTGCAAATGACGTACGTGCCGTCGGAGTATCGATTTTCCTAAATTTCTTCAAATGTCTTCTTCTCGAATGACAATTTATATCAGAGATAAACAAGGAAATATTCAGCACGTACATCTCTCCAGCCGGCAACATATCTCTGCGTAACGTACAATATTGAATACCAATCACAATATGCATATTACAGATTTACAGTTCAAGAGTACAATAGGAAACTACAGGTAGTAATTAAAAACAAAGCTGAACATTCATTCATTCGACAATTTCTACCACTGATAAGGGCAAAGCCAAACAACACAAGCTTACCTTGGGTGAGAGCAAAAAGAAGGAAAAAAAAACTTATCACAGGAGAAAATTCAAGAAGTCGATCGGTATAAAGAAAATGACAGCGAGGGGCGATTGTGTCACTTTCGATCTGCAAAAACTCTTCCTCTTCTAGGGTTTGCATGCGATCCCTTGCTTTCCAATTCAAAAAAAGGAAAATCGGAGAAGCCAGAAAACGGAGGAAGTATTGAATGAGAGAGAGGAGATTGGGAGCAGCAGCTCTGTGGATGATGAGGAGTTGGAGTCCTCAATGACTACGTTTTATAGTGAGTCCACATGCATGGCCACTTCTTGCCTCTCGTTCGAAGCTCACTTTCCTGAACTTTTTTTCCTCTATTTACAGTATTTACTTGAGTGGTGCTGAATAGTCCAAGTTTTTGCCGTCCAATATTAATCCAAGTCTACATGACATATTTTGTAAGCGTATGACATGAAAAATTAAAATTTTAGAAAATAAAAAATATTATTTGAAATTTCACAGCACATTTTTTTTTTGTTTTTTTAAAGGAAATTTTAAAACACTTTATCTCTTAAAACACATATTATATTTCGAAAAAAATTACATACCTAAAATCAACAAGTAAATATCTATCCAACAAGATCCATCATCGATAGGTTTTATTTAGTCATTTTTAATTATATTGTTTTAATTACATTATTTTTTGAACTAATGTGTGAATTACGTAGGTTCTAATGTTTATTTATAGGTACTAATATCGGCTCGTATATTGATTTTCATAATATAATCTAAACAATAAGTGTTAAACCCTAAGAGGAACGAATTCGCTAAACTCTAACAGGTTCGTGCATCGAATTTTCAGGTTGTAACTTAAATAATAAGTGTTATAAATCCCAAGGAGAATGAATTCGCTAAACCCTAAGGGGCTCATGTATCGAATTTTTATGTTGTAACATAAAAAACTTAGATTTGTTACTAAAATTCTATATGTCCCAAGTGCTGAACCCTAACTACTAAAACTTAACGGGTCAGGGTACCCAACATAATTTCAATAAAAATGTAAAAAATAACAAATATATATTCTCTTATCGTAGTGTAACACAATTTCAACTCGAATAAACAGTTTACACATCATATATATGAAATACGTTTTTTTTAAAAACAAAGTAGTTGAAAAAACGGCGCAATAAAAACTATTGACAATGAGTCTTATTAAAAAGATTTTTATGCGCTGAGTTCGAATATGTAATTTTTTTTGAAAATCTAACATGTACTTTTAGTTATAAAAGTTTAAAATTTTCGTTTATTAAAAAATAAATAAAAAATGTGTTTAATTGATTTTTGAAAAAGTCTAACATGTATTTTTAGTTATAAAAGTTTTGAAATTTCGTTTATTAAAAAATAAATAATAAACGTGCTTAATTGATTTTTGAAAAAGTCTAACATGACCCACCTATATGGGGTGCCATGTAAATTTGGATTCAATTGGGCTACTAAAAGTTGGGTTCTATAACATTTTTGTTTACTCTTTATTTGTTACTGTGATTGTTTCAGTGAAAATTTAATCTCAATTAAAATGAGGAAATAAGTAGTAATAATAATTTGTGGGATTATAGAATATGTGTATGCTATTTTTTTTTTGGATAAAGATGAACTAATTTAATTAATTGCCGACAACAAATCAATATCAGTTTCTACAAGATGAGTCATCCATAATGGGAAAGAAGAGGTCCATAACACCTCAGACTCAATAGACAAAGCAAAACGTACAACTGCATGCGCCACAGAGTTTCCTACCCGACGAACATGGGTAATAGAAATGGTTGAGAAAGTGGAAGCTAGCTCATGACAGTCCTCCAAAATCAGTCCCTCCTCAGATAGATTCGGACACTTATGCTTAAGGGCAGCAATCGTACACAGAGAATCTCCTTCTAACACAATATCAAATAAATCCATATGAAGGGCCAAACAAAGACCTGCTCTTGCTGCCATGGCTTCCAGAATTCTAGGAGATTGGCTGCCTTTAATGGGAAGAGCCGTAGCCGCCAGCAGACTACCATCCTCCCTTCGGATCACAATACCCAGACCTGCCCGAGAAGAATCAGCACAAAGAGCAGCATCAAAATTTATCTTAAAGTGACCTTGAGGTGGGGCATACCAAACAGTACTTCCATTCCTCCCACCACCAGTGTTACCATTCAACAAAGGTAATCTGTTCAAAACATTATGATTCAACTCCTGTCTGCAATCATTCTCCCCTATTGGAGGGCCCCTCACTGCATTCACCAATTGAACCTCCTTAGAATATTCTATTAATCCACTCAATCTCTGATCTTTGGGTGAGTTTTGGACTGCAATAAAGTCATTCAAAAAAGCAGAGGCACGGGAGAATACAACCTCCGGACTAGAGTTCTCTTGTTTGAATAGTTTCCCATTTCTTGCATTCCATATTGCCCAAGTTATAAAACACCAATATTGTTGCACCCTTATTGGTTCAGAAGAGATGATGAATTGAAACCACTCCTCCAACCGAGAGCTTTGAATACAAGAAATTGATGAACATTCCCACACTTCCTGAGCAAATTTACAGCGACCCAACACATGAGCAATGGATTCAGGTTCCACCCCACATCTCCCACACATTGGAGAATCAATAATTTTCCTTCTATGAAGAGCAGTATGCTA
This sequence comes from Euonymus europaeus, assembly GCA_963580455.1. Lineage (NCBI taxonomy): Eukaryota > Viridiplantae > Streptophyta > Magnoliopsida > Celastrales > Celastraceae > Euonymus > Euonymus europaeus. The sequence continues at coordinate 3,902,980 of OY756957.1, read as the reverse complement.
TTTTGATCTTTAGATTGTAAAATATTATAATATCGGTATTTCCAAGTAAGATATTATTTGTCATGTTCTATAAATTGGATTCAAATTTATTGCTCTTTTAATGTGTACTTCAAATCTAAATAATTTATTTTCATTTTTTAAAATTAAATGACAATCACGAGTAGCTCAGATGTCACACATGTGTATTTAAATAATAATATTTTTTGAATATAATATAATTTTGTGGGTTCGAATTTTCTTTCATATTCTCTCTTTTGTACTTTTGGCAATGTTACATCTACCCAAAATATCACCTCCATTTTAGTCTCAAATTTATGTGGCACATGTTTTAGCAATTGATTATAAATGCACATGTAGTAACCGCTTGACATTAACACTTCAGAGTAATTGAAGGTCAAGTGATGGTCATATTTTGGAGGTCTCAAGTATTATCTCCTTTGTCTTATAGTAAGAAAAACAATTCTATTAGAATTAAAAAAAAGTAATATGTATATATATAAATTACCAGCTCTTGCAAAAGCTAATTTAAAAAAAAAAAATTGTTCTCTCTAGTATTATATATCTAATAATTATTACGTACGATTATATTTTCATATGCAGCAACGGTGCTGTATTAATTATTTATTCTATGTATGCCATGAAGAAGTCGTGCCTAATACTTATGAATCGGATATCATATGATAGCGACACACTCTTGATGCTCAACGCTGGTAGGCCGTCCTTTGGTGGGCAACGTGAAAAACCTCTCCCTTGCTGTTGGGTTGCATAACTCGCATCTTACACTTTATCCTTTAACCTAGGGCAGAGTCGGGATATGAAGGATTCTTAGATCCCACCCCAATCCAAGATATAGACACAAGTTAGCGGATATTCAAGTACTCCAATTAGGTATACGTTAACTATTTGCTTTATTATACTGAACTTAATAATATATACATATATATAATTTTTATTTCAAATAAAAGATATACCATTATTGATTCGTAAAAGTTATCTCCTCTTTGCCGACAGCTAGGCAAGAGTCACAAATGGACCAACCAAATCTCTCCTCCATACCCACAATTAGGCAAGGCCTAAAATTATTCCAAGGAGACCCGTGGGTAATGGTAATTTATATGCGGTTAAACATGGTAATTAAGTATATTTCGTGGTGAAGGATGCCTACAAGTACAAATAGTTGAAGGTTATTTGGAGCAAAAATAAGAGATTTTGTGAAGGGCTGACTTTATTATCAAAGCCAAATGTGATGACATGGCAGATAATCGGATCATGTCAAATTGGATCGGTCAACCCTCGTGACAAGTCAAGTTTAAAACTTCGAGTAAAAAAGAACAATGATATAAACATATAATATAATGATGAATCATTCATGTTTACCAAACTCGATCACTTGTGTTGGATGAGAGAAAGATTAGTTCAACAATATTTAAGGATGTCCGTGTATGTTTTATTCTTGAAAAGATTCTTAATATACGAGATGAAATCTTAGTTTTTTTTTCCGACATGAGATTCATAACAATTGGAATTTCTAGAACTTGAATTGTTGGTACGATTTTCGGTAGTTTTTTTTTTTTTTTAAAAAAAATGTTAAGGATCCAAAACTTTATTAGGGAGAACGAAAAGCTAACAACACCAAACGGATATTTTAAGAATTTACGTGACTTGGCCTATGAAACAAAGATAACGAAAACAGAACTTGCACTTTCTCAAAAACAAACATCAACATCGCCACCCGAAATCCAACTCAAATGCATCCGCAGAGACCAATACCAAAGAGTTAGACAAGAAGAATCTAACCCTCTTGCTTCTTAGCATCCGTAATCAACCTCACAAAACTAAAGCTGATCCCCAATCTGATAACACACGCTTCTTTATCTACTTCTCGACACAACCACCAAACCCATTCTTTTCCGACCATTGCAGCTCGTATTTATTGCACAAAACCTTCCCAGGAAGATATAAAAACTTGGGCACTGTTTAGAGCTTTCACAACCTGTAAAGCATCCCCTTCTAGCTCAAATTTTGAAGATCCAAGTGTAGATATCAAAAGGTCCGCTTCCATCGCACCCAGGGCCAGCCATAACCGGATCCAAGGTAGATTTAAGACTTTTCATTCTAGCACTGATAAATTGCCCAAAATCATTTCGGGTTATACAACCTAGCTAATCCTGTGCGTTTGGTCCCTATTTGAAAAGCTGCATCCCAATTCACTTTTATACATCCATATGCTAGGGGAATCCACCTGATAGCTCGATATGCAGTAATTTCAAACAACCATGGCCGGCCCTCCAACACCATTTATTTCGAAACTGATCGTGAAAAAATTATTCCCCAAATCCAAAAAAAACTGGGGGTTCATTGTTAAATGCCATATCTCATTGAATGTTCTTGTTAGAGCTTCTCTTGGAATTAATCCGTAGAAGAATACTTTCCCTATCAAAGACAAACAGTTATCACACCCTCCAGACAATCAAGATCAGAATTTGCAATCTGAATTTCTCTCCTCCTTCATGAGCAATAAGTGAGAACTTCCGCCAGCGTTTCTCAATCTCCTCCTCCATGTCTTTAAAAAATTGATTCTTTCTAATTTGATCACTCGCAAGATTGAACATCTCTAAAAGAGACTCACCTTCAAGCCTTCAACTCGACAGACTTAACCAGCAATGGGATACTAGTTTTACCCCCGGTAGAATGTTTCCTTTATATGATTTTCGTATGCAAGGGAATTTTATGGGCTAGTGTGGATTGTTTTCAGTAACAAGCCCAATAATCAAGAGACTTATACATCAATGACCCAATCAGCAGGCCCATTCATGAAATGGGTTTGATTTACACGACGTCACTTCATTTGGGCCGCTATCTTGAAAAGTGTTTGACTTGGGCTAGAAACATGGGCCATATAAATCGTAAACTTGGAGTTGGCCCAATTCTAATTCCACCATAAGTTCTTCACGTAATCATCATCTAATATTTCCTCATGAATAATCATTACACTCAAAATATAAAGAATTTTTTTAAAAAAATTTTATTCAGATCAATAATATACATATCCTATCAAATATGAGTGTTTGTTTATTCATGTATTTTTTTTATTAATCTTGTAATCATTACAGTCATATCAAACACATCATAAGAAGAAGTTGATTCTTGATTGTTTTGATAAAAAAACTATGAAGAAATTCATCACTCCAAATAAGTTACACAATCCGCATCAACAACATAATTGACAAGAGAAGGAAAAATCTTTGTCAGTGCCAAATTGCCGACTTGCGGCTCCTCTGTGACAGTATCTCAATTTGGGTGTAGTGGTAGTAGCCCTCTTCCATGACCCTGATGTCATGGGTTCTAGCGGCCACATACTAAAATCCACTGGGTGTAACCCCAGGCGGGACAATATCTCCTCGTGCTTGGCCCAACCCACTCGACACACGTGTGGGTGTTAGTACTAAATTGATGACCTGCGGCTCCTCTGTGACCTTGTCCCAATTTGACCCTAACAATCTTCCAATCATATGCAAAAACCACAAAAATTTTTGGAATTTCTAGCATATCTATTGATGATTAAAGGTAAATGGCTTTTAAAATTGGGCGTTTAATTCATATCCATTCTTTATCATGGCTTGTTGTAAATTGATTAAGAATTTTAAGTTTTATTATTTTCTAAAATATACTCTTTATTTATTTATTTTATGTCTACGTACCTTCTAAAGAAGGTTAGACATTTTTATAAAAGTATTGTATAATATAGATATAGCATCAGGCTAGTTTGTTATACTAATCTCATATGTCTCCCACACATTTTCACACTTTGAATAGAAAATTGTATGATGATGTGCATTCACTCTAACCACTTTTCATCTTCTTTAGAACCTCCTTAAACTTAGGGCATAATACATATATGATATCTCTCTATCTTTCCAAGGAACACTAAATTCTCCTACCTTCCCTCCATTCATCACCATCTATTAAACAATTCATCAAAGAAGGAATAACTTCCCCATTTTTTCATCTGCATCATTCATTAATACACACAATTATCACTAGTTCAAAAACAACACCACTATTCATGTCCAAATTTGTTATAAATTTCTCTATATTCCACAAAAATACTATTTCTTTTCAAAATTTGTTCTCGATTATTCCAGTCATTTTAGTCGGTACTCGATATGATGGTGTGTATGGAGCGAGTCATATGAGCCTTATTGAAATCAGATTGTATTGTTAGATTATTCTTTGGGAAATGATTATTATTTCATTAGGGTTTTTTATTAGTTAAAATCAATGTTTTGAATTGTATATGAGACTATTCTCTTGTTTTTCTTTTTTGTCACATCAATGATGAGAGAGTTAGCTTAAGAAAACACAAATAGACCAGAAGGTTTGACTTGTTCACATTTCACCCAAATCTATATACACTCTCTTTTTTGTTTGGGGTTTTAAGTCGATTTTCATGGAGCCGTCGCCGGAAATCACTGAGCGTGTAGAGGATACGGGAACAATCATTGGCTCCGATATAACCCAAAACCAGAATGTTCGATCGACTTCCAACACTGGGAATTCATACACGGTGTTTTTGTTTTGGCATTTAATCAAGCTTATCTACACCGTCGGTGAAATCACGGCGGCGATAGTCGTGCTGGTGTTGTCGAGACGAAGACACGAGAAGCCGCCAGACGGACTTTTCATTTGGGTTATTGTCTACGCAGCTATTTCTGCGGCGAGTCTTCCTATACTCTTCAATCGTTACTTGCTTGCATACCCTAGGTACGCCTCTTTTTTGGAGTTATTGAAGCGTCTTCAACTTGTGATGTTCTGTTGTTTTCTTCGGTTTAATTTAAAAAGAGAATCTTTTGCTGTTTTGCATATCTGGGTGAAGGAGAGGATTATTTAGTCCCAATTGTGATTGATTCTTTTACAATGAAAGGTAAACAACTCTCTTGCATAAAGCTCCCACAGTGGACGCTTTGGGACAAGAACCAAAAAAAAAAACCGGGCTTTTCCAAGGCCTTTTGCATTTGTGGCTTTGTGATGCTAGGTTGTAATGAAGCGTCCTCATCACTGTGTGAAAGTTTGTCTTCAAGGTCGTAAGAGATTGTGGTAAAAAGTTAGATTGTGCACTTCAGATAATGCTTGATGTTTGTAAGCATTTAATCTTCAACGGTTCTTATATTTGTTAAGAGTGAATTTTGCGTGGTAACATTGGCAGGATTTATACCGTTGTGGACAATTTAAAGCTTGGATATGAAATAAGCTTTGCCCTTTGGTTTGGAGTTGGCAATTATTGGATATTAGGAGATCACTCTTCTTCTTCTTCCAAGGCTCCTAGTTTGTACAGGTACAACTCAGTGGCATGAGGATGCTTATAAACATTTCTGCTGAAGATCGACCCTTCATCTTCCAACTGTTTTTGCAGACTCAGCGTCGTGTTTCTTACTTTTGGATACATCAAGTATGCCACGCCTTTTGTTCTCTGTTCAATTGTATTGTGCCTCCGTGGCCGCCTGAGTGCAAGAAGAGCAGCCCCTACCCAATGCATCAATGCTTTGCCTACTTACAAATTTAAGTTACTGAAAAATGGCAGCAACAATGCAAAGGATGATGAGACAAAAATTGGTGAAGATGGGGTTTTGGCTGCTGGAACAGAGAGGGAGCGTGTCATCTCTGGTGACGATGCTGTAAGTTCTGGGTTTCCTCAGCTATTCGTTTTTGCTGCATTTTGATTAAAGTAACCCTCATGCCTGTTTTTCCAATGAGCATTATTTTTGTCATACCTTGGTGTAGGTCTGCTGCATTTGCTTGGCAAGATATGAGGATAGTGAAGACCTAAAGGAGCTGCCCTGTTCTCATCTATTCCATGGTGTATGTGTGGATAGATGGCTCAAGGTCAGGGCACAATGTCCAATCTGTAAACAAATGGTTCGTGTAAACAGTAGGCAATCATCTTCTTCTGCTAACTCTAGTCAAGTGTGAAGCACAGATAACAAGTAAACAACAAAGAATGGATGGATCTTTTTCTTTCATAGAACGGGGATATCTTTCAGGTAGGGGATCATGTATTTCCTCCACCTGTTTCATCTCTGTGAATCAAATTATCTTTGTATATATTTATGTTGCTTACAAATTAGTGTATGGTTTCATTCAAATAAAAAACTCCTGGCACAATTTCTTTATCCTTTTCCTTTCTCTATGTTTCTGTAATGAGCTTCTCAGGGTTTTCGAGTAATTGTTTAGCCTTTTACCATCTCTATGATTCTGAAATGAGGTTCTAAGGGGTTTTCTACTTGAAAACCCCCTGTGGTGTTGTGCCACTTAATGTTGAACTTGTACTTCATGGTGGACTCGACTTAGGTGATGGCATCTTGCCTACTTTGCTCAAGCCAGTTGGTACCTTGCCCTGTGAATCAGGTGTTGTGTCTAAATAGGTTCAACCATAGTCGAAGACTTGAGTTTTGCTTTAGGGTGTTGTGATTGCTTTGAGTGCCATCATAAATGGAAGATAGTTTGCATTGAAAGGAATGCGTGTTAGTTCGGTTTAAGAACCTTTCCACTTTGTTATTATTCTCTATTATTACAGGGATTTCTGAAGGTAACAAACAGGCAAAGAACCAGAACTGTCTTTGATCCCTAAAGAGCTCCTAGCAATTTCACTGCCTGCATAAGCCACCCTCACAGTCCTGATTAGCATCTCAGATGAATATCCATGCAACATATGCCAAAATCACCAAGAAATTCAGTCTCCCAACTTTCATTTTGTCTCCAGCAATTGCTCTTTGAATCTGCTTGTGAACTGGACCCAGTGGAACAAGACATCGATGATGATGGTGTTCCACATCATTAAAATCGTTGTACATCAACTCCGATTATCGGAAAATTAGACCGGAGTGATTCAATTGTTTACAATTGAAACATTGAGTGATGAGAATTAAAAGAAAATCGATGAGTGATCTAATTGCAATTAGTCTCATATTTCAGTGGCCTATTTGCACATAACCCTTGATTCATAAGTTCCATCGGAGAAATCAATCCATGATTTCTAATTTCACGAACCTTAATGTAGAGATTTAGCCAACTAAACTAAGTGTAAACTTCGGAGGATAATTCGCGATAATTGGAGAAAGAACTAGTCAAGTAGAAAAATACATAAATTTCATTTGTCATTCTCCTAAAACCTTCCCTTCCCAACAACCACACACCTTCCTTCCAAGCTTAGAATAATACTATTTGGGAAACAATTTGAGAATTAGCATATACACAGTTTTAGAATGTCAACATTATCTGATTTCGAATGCAATTCCTTTTTATCAATATTTCTTTTGAATCAAATGAGGAGGATAGGAATCGAACTTGAATTCAAAATTACATACCACCCAATTCGCCAACTTAACTTTCAGAATTCACCCTTTTCACCAATAAATATATGCGAGCAAACTCAAATTAACCAAGAATTACATGAAGTTCTCTGCAACCCAACAATCACAAAAATAATATTATCACGTCTATTGCAAAAAAACATAATTCCCATTCGCTTACACAACAATAAACAAATTATTGCGTTTCATTTCCCAATTAGCTATTTGGCTGGGTTCTTGCAAAAGCACACTAGAACCAAAATGACTTTCACACCAATTTGAGTTCCTGCTATTAGGGTCAAGGAAGAATATATTTATAGAGAAAGATTAGTTCAAAAAAGTTCGACAAAAAATGCTCGTCTATTTATACAAATTGGCAACGGACTGAATCAATATATAAAGAAAGCAATTTCCTCTTGCTAAAGTGGCAGATTGCGACTACGGTTGTCAAACTGAGTGTGTGCGATACAAGGCGCAAAAAATGATAATTATACTGTACAGACAGCTATACAGTTGCATAGCTGTAGGACATCACTGCTACCAGGGAAAGACTGAATGTTTTCTCACTCAGAGCTGCATTCCATTCGACTCCGTCGAGGTTGAAGAAGGCGACATCCTCAGTGTGGCTTGTGGTGGAGGAGCCGCAAGTGCATAAGTTAGTTGAGATGAAGAATTCTCAATTAGGCCAGCAACTCCAGCGGCCGCAGACTGGGCATTTGATGGAAGGAAAAGGTCACCTTTCTGGTCTTTGTAGGCACCCCAAACCTGCAAAATAGACAGAATAACAAGCCAACAGGTTAAACCAGTTTGTGGCATAATATACTTACTTCAGCTAATATTACTGGAAGCAATTGCAAATTGAAAGTACCAAGAACTGGTACACGTTTCACTGTGCCGTTTTATTGTACTAACTACTAAGGATCCGTTTGTTTTACAATTGTATTTCATAGCTCTAAGCTATTAAAAGTATCGTGCTTACAACTATGAAAAATGTTACGTAAAAAGTTGTGGAGCTCACAACTTTAAACTGTTTGAAATGTCGTGAGGTGTTTGATTCATTTTTCCGTTAGATTAATTTTATAGGCAAAATTACAAAAAAAAAGTATTACAATAAAAAGTAATGAAACTTTTAAGATACAGAAGAATAATTATGTAATTTGATTGTAAAATATTGTGAGTCCCACAACTTTAAGCTGTGAGAAGCTATATTATGACAACTTTCATTTTTGCATAACTTAAAGTTGTGAGAAGCTGTGAGACTCACAACTTTAAGCTGTCAATAAAATGTGTCGTGAGTTTGGTTGGCACAGCATTTTATATGGGTTTCATATTTTTAAGCTATGCAAAATATGAAATAAACAGTGTTCAAGTCTTACAAACCTCGACTTCAAAATACACAATCAATAGTTTTTACTAAACATACACGATCAATAGTTTTTACAAGACAAACAGGTTCTAGCTCTGAAAAAGATAGAGCACCACATAACTAGTTGTCAAACCATGAATTTTTGAAACCCAACTTTCCAATAAAAGGTAATGTTCATGAATTTGATGGTCAAAATATCAGTGAAAGGTTTCGGCAATTCACAATGGAGGGGCTAGTTCAACCCTAATCTTTTTTCCCTAGACACCTTACACATATAAAAATCTTAGTTAAAAAATACATATTTTTATTATCACTCTAATTCACAGTTTCTTCAAATAAATTCGACTACACCCCATCTCCCCTCTTCTCTTACCTTCTGCATCGGAATGATAACACGTTTTTAATCATTTCGATGGCGCATCAATTATGATAGCTTCTCCACAATGAGAGGTGGGTGAGAGAAGAAGGCTGGGGTTACAATTAGTTTGGATTAGGGTTACAAGAAGAGGGTTGATGTGTTATTAAAATCGAATTTTTTTACATTAAAGAGGTGTCGTAGGAAAAAACTGAGGTGCAACCATTCATAATTGGGCTTGATTTCTATAATTATAAATCAAAAAATATATACATTTATTTTCTCAATAACATCTCAAATTTTACCTTATATTTGTTGTTATTAAAATCATCCTTAAATATTGTGAGGTGTCTCTCTTGTCGATTGACAACGAAAAAATCAGACGTGACATTCAGTTGATATGTCTAAAGAATCTTACCTGACAAAGTATGACAAATGTAAACAACGTGTATAAACAGTCAAAATTAAACACTTTTAATCCTCTAACTACAAAAAATTGAATTTTTCCAGCCAATTCCAAAATCTGTATTTCCATACTGAATATCAAACTAACAAAAAAAATCATACTTTTTCAACCTAACATCCAAAATGAAACATATCATAACAAACATATCATTCCCGACAACAAAATCTCACAGAGCATAAGAATCATCCAGTACCAACAGTTAGATTGATAATTGATTAATTGAAATACAAATTTAAAGCAACTTGATTAATTGAAAAACAACTAATGGATGAATGAAGCATGAAAGGACACCGACTAAAAAGCTAAACAAATCTAGGGTTTACCATGATATGTGCTATTGGGGTGAACAAATGGATTGACGGATAAGGGAAGATCGCTGGAGCAATGTGAATAGTTGGAGCTCTGTGAATTTTTAACGATTGTTCATGAAAGAGAAAGAAGTAATATAGGTGATATGAGGAAGATGAAGAAAAATGAAGGATTTTGGGTATTAATATGTCACGTTTGATTTTTTCGGCTTCAATCTCCCATGAGAGACCAATGAGGCACTCTGCAATAGTTTAAGAACAATTTTAAGAGAAAAAAAGTTTAAAAATGAAAGTAAGGCTCCGCTTTTCAATCATGAGATAGCGAAAATGTGGTGTTTTTAAAGTAGCGGATTTGACCGGTTTCGAGGCGTTTTTAAAACATCTCAATTCTGATCAAATTTACATTACACCGATTTTGGAGGTGATCTTAAAATGTAAACAAATAATATTTTTAAAATATCTCATTTCCAATCACTTAAAAAATTTCTCATTTTCAATTATTTATGATATATTAAACAGAGCCTAAAACTAACGATATAGGTGAGGTACAAAATGTGTATCATAAATCTAATCCTTTTTTGTTTAGGATTACGTGAAGCTAGACCATGAAATGTCGTTAAAGATGGGGCGGTTGCGGGTATAAAGTTCATGCCCATTTTGTCATTGTGAACCCGTTTTCAGTTTTTTTTAACCCAAATCAGAGAGCCAGGTGGATATGTAGATCTGGTCGTCTCACATGGAGCATTATGTTTCTTTCTTCAATGTCTCTGCAATTCGAGCTCCCATATTTGATTTCATCTAAATTTACGATTCCTTTTTGCTATTGAGGGCTCGAAACCGAAACTCCATCGATTCGTCACTAGGGTTTCCAGATCTCATCGGTATATTTGTCTGATCTCTACAATCAAATCTTCAAAAATTTCGTTTGCGCATGCCGACACTACAACTTGCGTCTATATAGGAACTGAATTTTGAAGATTCGTTTCTGAATTGGAACGCTATAGAGATAGAGATGCCTGTGAAACCAGGGCAGACGTCATACCGGGATCGGACGCAAGAGTTTCTGAGCATCGCTGAACGGCTGAAGAAATCTTTCTCGTCGTCGGCTAACAATGCGCAATCGAGCAGCAGTGTCGGTGGCAACGCCAAGCAAGATGGAACAAGAGCGGCGGTGGCTATTCAGTCGGAGTTCAACAAAAGGGCGTCCAAGATCGGGTTTGGGATCCATCAGACGTCTCAGAAGCTTTCACAGCTCGCAAAATGTAAGTGATCCTCTCCCTTTTATGTTACCTTAATAAGGTTGTTCGTATAGATTTGTTGAGTTTTCTGGTGCTGTCATTGTTTTTGGTAAATGTGAATTGTGTGAACGTTATTTCGCGGTAATTGAAAATGATAGGTGGGAAGTTAGGATTTATCTGATGCAATTATTTCATGCAGATTAGAATATGAATACTGCTGGAAGTGTCTAGTGTGAGACTGTAGGCCTTCTCTTTTGCTGTGTTTGAGCAAGTTACCTACGCTTGAGTAAAATATTAATGTTATAGTGAATTCTAGGGAGAACATGTGTTTTTTTTATAACTCAAATAAGTGGAGGATTATATCACTATTTATTAATGGGAAGGCAAAGGCTGATTTATTTTTCTCTTAAGTTGAAGAAGGATTGGAAATGCAGATTATGGCTAAGTTTCATATAATGACATAAAAAACATTAAAATGTGAGAGCTGTTGTATGTTGTTGGGCCACACCGACTCTGAGGTTAGATTCAAAAAGGTATTTATGGTTCATTGGATAATTAACTCTATTTTTTCATTCACGCGTCTTTTTCTCCGTAGTCTGTTCTCCTTCTTGTTCTTATTCTTTGGTTTAGGGAAAATTGAACTTTGTTTTATTTGTTATGTTAATTAAGCAAGTCATGTGAATTTGAAATGTTCTAGTGGAGCATATTAGTTCTGCACTTCTGCATTTTATGTTAATTAGGTTAGTGGTGTGATTTTGAATTGTTTTAATCGAGAATATCAATTCTGTATAGTGAATGGCACCTGGAGATTTGTTTCATAATTGGTGGCTTGGAAGAAAGCTGAGGGTGTATCAGTCTAACAGATACAAATTTTCTTTAATTGAAATTTTATGCGTCATAAGTTTCATATAATGCGTGTCTGAACTGTGAACCAGTTTAGTACTTTGAAGCTTTATTTCTCTTGCACTTGTAACTTTGTAAGTTTGTAACAAACTTATTGTGGTTATCAGCCTGGATTCTTTGTAATCTTTTCACCACTTTGGTGCTTTAATAAAATTTTATCATGCAAAAATAAATAATGATAAAAATGAACTATTTTAGGTTTAAGGTAGAAATGTTATTTTAGTTTTGGCATACTGATTCATTGGAAATTATTTGGTAACTCCATTATTCCCATGATATAATAACCAAGAGCTATTTTCAAATTGTTTTATTTGGCTGCTCACTTTGCTTAGTTGATGCTTCAATGGTAAATAAGTACGTATGGCTTGAATTATGATGTCTCGTGAATGTATGATTAGTCATCATTGTGAAGTAATGTATATGCCTAGAACAGCACTAAATATCGGATAAAAGAATTTCTCAATTTAAGCATTAATCTGGAGAAGGTTTTGTTCTGAGTGCGGCTGGAATTGGTTGTGCCACTGTTTTAAGTTTGGAACCTGGTTGATGTTTAAAAATATTTATATATCTAATTTGGAATATCACCAGTGGCAAAGAGAACATCCGTGTTCGATGATCCAACAAAGGAGATCCAAGAGCTGACAGCAGTGATAAAGCAGGATATTCAAGCACTTAACTCAGCTGTTGTGGACCTTCAACTTGTCTGCAATTCCCAAAATGAAAGTGGAAACATGTCCAGTGACACCACAACTCACTCGACCACAGTTGTAGATAACCTAAAAAACCGCTTAATGAGCACTACAAAGGAGTTTAAGGAGGTTCTCACCATGCGGACGGAGGTATGTTGTTATATCTTTACAACTATTGCTGTTTATTATTGTCACTGTCATGTATGTGTAAGTTTTGTTTTGTATATATGCAGAACTTAAAAGTACATGAGAATAGAAGACAGCTGTTTTCTTCGACTGCTTCAAAAGATTCACCAAATCCTTTTGTACGGCAACGTCCATTAGCTTCCAAATCAGCTGCTGGGGCATCAAATACTCCACCACCATGGGCCAATGGCTCGTCTTCTTCTTCACAATTATTTCCGAGGTAGAATCTTGTCATGTCAAATTACTCTCTGAATTTGAGATATGATATAATTTAGAGGGTGTCTAAGTTCAACATGCGCTGTATGAGTAACTTAAACTATTTAGGGAGCTAGGATTTTATAGTTGTAAGCTTCCTACTGATACACTTCTCTAAGGCCTAAGTTTTTTGTTTGTTGCATTATATCTGTTTCAATTTTTGTTTTTATTTTGTACTTGAAGCAAATAATATTATGCTTAGATCTCTCTCTCTCTCTCCCTCCCCTACCCACCCAAGCCCCCTTTTTTGATGGAGGCTGGTTCTTATTTTATGCAATCATGTTCCATCAAAATAACTTCTTGTTTAGTTAGAATGCTATGTACTGGGTGCTATATTCACTTTCCTGTTTTGGTTCATTATTATGTGTATGAAAGTTATCATGTGGAAGTATTTAGCATTGGTTTTCATGGTGGAACATAGATGAGTAAGAGCTTGTTTGATCTTGCACTAAATAATATTCATTTCTACAGCAAGCAGACAGATACAGAATCTCAGCCATTGCTCCAGCAGCAGCAGCAGCGACAACAGCTGCAACAGATGGTTCCACTACAAGACAGTTACATGCAGAGTAGGGCTGAAGCTCTCCACAATGTGGAGTCGACAATTCATGAGCTAAGCAACATATTCACACAACTGGCAACCATGGTTTCGCAGCAGGGAGAGCTTGCAATCAGGTTTGTTCGTTAATTATAGTCCCAAATACCTGAAGAAAGTAAAGCTTGTGATTTATGAATACAGAAGATTACTTTACTGTTGCCAATATGGATGGATAAATCATACATGGGTTTTGAGGTCCTGTCTTTGCAGTTCAATTGCTTTCTAAGTACTTCCAAAATGTCGCGTGAATTTCGCTTATCCTCCTGTCCTTGTTTGCACAATCTTGGTGCTTTAAGAAAAACTTTGTGACCGAAGATGTCTCTCCTGCTTATAGAGATTAGTTTATTCCATTAAGAAGATGCATCAATATGTTAACCATTGGAAGGGATCGCTTTCTATGTATCAACATATGTGCGTCATTTAATAGGGAAATGACAGCGGTTTTTTTACTTCATGTTTTAATGCATTACACTTGGTTATAAAGTTGCAGAGGAGCCTACATTCACCCACTCTCAAGGAACAAGCCAACCACAGTATGCAAGGGATAGGAATTATCGAATATGCATTTTCTTTTCCTTTCCTCTTCTTTTCACCATAATCAACTTAATCATGACCGAGCTGAAAAGGGATGATAATTGTTGAATGTGCATTCCATTTCCTTTCCTTTTCTCCATAATCAACTGAACAAATACTCGTCACACTTACTTATTAACACTTGTGGCTGCCAGGATCGATGAGAACATGGATGATACACTGGCTAATGTAGAAGGGGCACAGAGCCAGCTCGCGAGGTACCTTACCAGTATATCATCGAATCGGTGGTTGATGATCAAGATATTTGCTGTTCTGGTTGTATTCCTCATGTTTTTCTTATTTTTTGTGGCATAAGAATGTTCACGGAAAGAAGTCAAAGGAAAAGAGAGTCAGAGAGCTGTTTTATATTTTTGTTTTATTAGTGATTTTCCCTTTTTGGGTGAAAGTTTATTTTCTTTCCAATTCAATTGAATTTACTTAAAATCACATATAATGAACTCCATATTATTCTTCCGGATGATGAAATCTTTCTCGGTTCCCAGCAGAAATAGTGTACAGGGATTTAAATTATCTTTTCCTACGTTCGAGTATTACTTCTCAAAAATTCCTTTTCTTGTGAGTGTGTGGAATTACATGGGGATTTTTATTATGTTTATTTTATTTTACATTAGTTATTTAATTAAATTATGTTACTGTAATTAATTATTTACCTACACCCCCTATTACTATAGGTTAGAATTTCTTCTCCCAAACGCAGTGCATATTATACATTGTTGATATGTTTTAAGAACTTTAATAATCGTTTGAGACGTGCGGAGACTGAGCATGCATTTGTTATCAGTCAATAATCACATCAGTTACATATTAAAAAAATTCTCTCAATTTTTCCTATTGCACCCATTCTCTCACGCATTTGTTCTTTTATCTCTCAAAATATATGTTATATTTCGGGAAAAAATTACATATTCAAACTCAATGTGTAAAATTATTTCCAATGAGACTCATTTGATAGCTTTTATTTTATTATTAAATTAATTTACATATTCCTAATAATAAATTGACAATTTATTGAACTTACGATTTATCAAATAATATATAACTTATTCGACAATTTATACCCTATTAAAACTTTCACTCTATTAGACAGACACTGCAAATGGAGTCTAGGGAGCAAATGGAGTCTAGGGAGCATGCTCACTTTATTTTTGAGAGATGATTTGGACAAATTTTATACCTGAGTGGTCCATATGCTAATTTGTGAAAACTTTAGGTGGGGGGTGGGGGGTGGGGGGGAGGGGGTGGTCATGACAGCATATTACCGTTACCATATTATTGAAACGACAGCGTACGCATGGGTCCTACATGAAGAAATTCAAACGAGAGAAACCAAAACAAAATAATCTCAGTGCATTTCGAATTTGAATCTCTCTTCTATTTCCCACTCTCCGAGCTGAGATCCCAATCATCAGCCTCTCTCTCTCTCTCTGCCTCGCCTACGCGATGGCCTCACTTACGCCAGGCATTCTCCTCAAACTCCTACAATCCATGAAAACCACAACCCGAGTCACCGGAGACCACCGCTCTGCCCTCCTTCAGGTCATCGGCATCGTCCCCGCTCTCGCCGGCTCCGACCTCTGGCCCAACCACGGATTCTACGTTCAACTCTCCGATTCCCTAAACTCCACGTATGTTTCCCTGTCCGAACGCGACACTGACCTTATCCTTTCCAACCGCCTCCAGCTCGGCCAGTTCGTCTATGTGGATCGCTTCGATTTCAACTCCCCTGTCCCTCAAGTCTCCGGTATCCGCCCAATAGCCGGACGCCACCCCTTCGTCGGAACTCCGGAGCCTCTTATTGCCCGAATTTCTCCTTCCAAAAGAGATTTTTTCATTCAACCTGTATCAGATTCGGAGTACTCGGTAGATCCAATTTCGGTTTATTTGTCAAACAAGAAGTGCGAAGAGGCTCCTAGGAACGAAAATAAGGTAACTAAGGTCGACGGAAGTAAAATCGAAAGTAGTAGACCAAGGAAAGCTCTTGCACCGCGTGACATTGTAACGAATGTCGGAAATTCAGATGATTTAAAGGTTCCAGAAAAGCCGCAGAGGTTCTCATCTCCGGCAGCGCCCAAGAGGTCCGTCTCTAGAGGGAAGAAGATCTCAACAACTGCTACAGTTGAGAGGGATCCGTCGCCGGCAGGGAAAGGGAAGAGATCGGCATCTCCAGTGCCGTCAAAATGTGTTGTTCCAAGTTTGGAAGTGGCAAAGGATGACAACAGGAAGGTTTCAAGGGAGCCATCTATTATAGTACCGTCAAGGTACAGGCAGCCGTCTCCAAATGCACGCAGGCAGGCTTCACCTAATACCCGAAGGACATCACTTTCGCCTGGGCGGAGGTTGTCGGGAGGTGTGAAGGTTTCCCCAATGGTGGCAGACTCTGCAGGGAAGAAGAAGATGGCAACTATTGTTGCAGGGATTTCAAAGGTATCAGAGACACTTGTGGGGTCTGGGAAAAGTGCAAGGAAGAGCTGGGATGAGCCGCCTCCAGTTGTCAGTTCGGTGGAGCAGAAGGAGAAGGGTGATGTGAAGAAAAAGCCAGAACTGAAAGGAATTTTGAGGACTATGGTAATTACTAGGGCTTCTATATTTGGGCTAATTGATATTGAATGCTATGACTTAAGTGTTAGTGGTTACTTTGAGCTCTTACCCATGTTTAATTTAATTTCACATCCTTAAGGAATTTTTTCTTCTGGAACTTAATTCGGGCTTATCCCAAGATCAATTTGATGATCACACATCACATTCTCCTCCTGCTTTATTCCAAAATTCTGTGGGATAACTATAATTGGTCGGGCCTGGAAGGCTCCAAAGTTGAATTATACATTTGGTTAGTTTTTTTAAACAAAAATGAAGACTTGGTCTTGAAGGATTAACTCTAGTTGGCCTTAGCGTCTTTAATATTAATAGTTTGATTCCACAACTCTATCAATCTATCTGTGACCACAATCAAAGATTGACACTGATGGTGATTTTAGATTAAGTTCATATATTATAAGTAGAAATATCCATTGTAATTGGATGTCCAGCACTTTAGTAGCCCTCCTTGTTTTATTTCTAATTGCACGAACATGCTTCCCAAAGTAAAATTTTATTTTGTTTATGTTTGTTTAGTTGTTGGAATAAGACTGGTAGTGTGAGCGTTTGGGAAATGAAGAGTTTTATCTCTGTCGATCTATATGCAACAAAGCAGGAAATGTACACTGATAGTTATATTTCAAATGAAGGATTATTTTTTATAAATAGAGTATGACGCCTAATGGGACCTGCAATATCTAATAGACATCCTTCTGCATTCCTAATTGCACCAAGAAGCTGTCCTAAAGCAATATTTTGTTGTCTGCCAACCGAGGTATCAAGTAGTAATATTCATACATGTGTTGCTAGATATAAATTCAATATATTGCTGAAATGTCCCTCTTATTGTTTTATTTTGAGATGAATTCTTTGTAAATAGATGGATAAACTGAACATCACATCTACCACTTATCATGCAACTAAACCCATTTAAGGTTAAATCTATCAATCTATTCATTTTGTGAGTATGAAAATTGATACATCTCTACAGTGTACTTCTTAACTAGCAGACTCACATGCCGATTTTTCAGGCTGCCATGTCTAGGCGTTTAAGTGATGCAAAGCAACCTAGTCCTAGTGATACTTCATCCAATGGGAAATCGAACCCTAGTTCCCCTGAAGATTCTCCTCTCCATGTGAAGCCAACTTGTGCTACTCCTGGATTCACTGTACATGAGAAGAAATGGAGTGATGGCAGTGTGCCATTAGACACTGTCTCTGATGATCTTGCAAACCTAGGGAAGGTATGAATGAAACCATGGAACTCTATAGTGTAAATATAAGTAACACTTAGAATTAAATTCTTGTTTGCTAAGCACGGCATAGTCATTCTATGAGGTTAGGTGATTTTATGATAAACTTTCATTGCTTTGGAAATTGAAATTGAACTTTTGCATTTTATTGATTTGCAGGAGGCTCTGCAAAGGGTAGCTCTTGCTTCAACCGCTGCAGCTGAAGCGTTGGAGGAGGCCATTTCTACTGAGTCAATTGTGAGAAGTTTAAGGTATCGATTCTCTCTCTCATCGTAGAAAGATACATATGCCGATGTCAAGTCTCAGATTTTCATTTAATAATGGTGCAAACCTTCATTTCCAGACAAATAGTAAGTTCCGCTCCTAAAGGCTTTATCTGAAGATTTTTCTTGTTGAGTGCCTTTTTTGCATCAACTTGATAAAACCCTACTTAAATAACCTTCAAAATTAGAATCATCTTTGATCCTTTGTTGCTTGGACTCTGTTAAAGGCATCATATGTGGTATGTGAAAAAGGTTCAGTTTCATAAAAATTTAGTCATTTTTTTGCTATTTTAGGGATTGTTTGGAGTCTCACTGTCTCAGTCAGGTGCAGCATTTTTTTTTCATGACTCTCTTGCCTTTCTATCTATTGCAGCATGTTTGCAGAACTCTCTTCAGCATCCAAAGCTGGGAATCCCTCACCCACAATTGATAGATTTTTCTCGATCTATGATGATGTTGCAAGATATATTGTCATTGCCAAATCTATAGCCATGAGCCACTGTTCTGATACAACTTACGATAATATTGTGACTGAGCAATCAAAATCTGCTTCTTTATGGGTTGAGGCTGCATTAGCTACTAATCTGGAGATTGTCACTCTGTTGAACAATCAAAATAATGAGCAGCCAAGAACTTTGCCAAAAAGTTTGTCAAAACGACAGTCGCTGAAGGTTGTGTCGCTGCCATCGGTTGATCCTATTATTGGTGTGTGGACAAGGGGCTACGGGATGGAAGGGACTGTAAAACTTGGGATGAATTTGCAGTCTGAGATGCAAATGTGGTTTGCTAAATTTATTGAGGAGTCATTGGATGCAGGATTTCAGGTGCTTGGAGAAAGTAGTACTCTAAATTCTAGTTCTATTGCAGTTGTCTTATCACAGCTGAAGCGTGTCAATGATTGGTTAGACCACATAGTGTCACAAGGGAATGAGGTTCTGACTGGAAAGATTGAACAGCTAAAGCGAAAGATCTATGGATTTGTCATTCACCATGTTGGAACAACTTACGATAAGTCGACACCTCTTACTTCAACTTGAATGCTACGTCTTTTTTGGGCATTTTCCTCTTCTTTCTAGTAAATCTCATCTGTTACAATTTAAAAGACAGCTTCTTATGACGTGTTACTTCATGTCATTTTAATGTTGGAATTATTTAAATGTTTTTTCTTCTTCTTCTGCAGATTATTGATTCCCCTAGATGTAAACTGTTAATAGTTTTGAAATCTTCTCATTCGATCCCTTTCAATTTGATTGCGACTGTGATTTATGGGACTTTTTTTGCAGAAATGTTTAAAATAATAGGTTATTTGAAAAACCATTATTTCTTGATTGTTTTACATATCCAGAGTGTGTTGGTTTCGGATTGAATCCAAAACTTACTTTCTTGACATCCATCATTTTGGCACCAATTTACTTTTTGTGTTGCCATTTGATAAGTAAAATTTCCTTGGAGACCTGGCGAACACACAAAGAACATGGCTATGTGTTGCTATTTTTAGGGTAATTCTTTTCAAGTTTTTCTGGGCATTGCATGCCTGGTTACCTGTATCCTAAAAACTAAGAAAGATAAGCGATCTATGGAATATGAAAATGTCACAGACAGTAGATGACAAGCAATAAGGCCTCATGATGAAGGATCCCATCAAAATCCCTTCGTGGGATCATGAACATTGTGTGGCCACCAACTACTTTACACCAACTAGTCATCAATGTTCTGCCATTTATGTGGCAATCATCTTTGCATGTCCATTAACAATCTCTTTTTCTACAAATGCATCACTTGGCATGACATCCCTAAACACTTTCTGATGGCTTCATGGGTTCAGGAGCTGCAGTTTCCCAGCCTGGACATTCCCATAATAGTAGACAATATGGATTTAGTGATGCCTGCTGGGCCTATTCCTGCATCCCCAGGTGATTCTCTCTACCTCTCAAACCTCGACGATATGATTGGCGCTCGGGTTTTCACCCCAACAATCTATTTTTACGGTTCTAATGATCTGAATTCCACCCAAACTGTCATGAAAACGTTATCGGATGCTCTTGCCAGTATTTTAGTTCCTTACTATCCTCTATCAGGCAGACTTCGAGACACCGAGAATGGGAAGCTTGAAGTGTTTTTCGGACCTGAACAAGGGGCACTCATGGTTGAGGCACACTCAGAAATGGCCTTATCAGAACTAGGAGACCTTGCAATGCCTAATCCAGCTTGGGGACCTTTGATATACAGGTTCCCTAATGAGGGGCCTTACAAAGTTCTTGACATGCCATTACTGATTGCTCAGGCAACCTTCTTCTGCTGTGGTGGATTTAGCCTTGGCTTGAGACTCTGCCATTGCATTTGTGATGGACTTGGTGCTATGCAACTTCTAGGTGCTTGGGCTTCCACTGCCAAATCAGGTAAATTAGTAACAATACCTGAACCATGCTGGAACAGGGAGTTTTTTCGGCCCCGTGAGCCGCCTGTAGTAAAATTTCCACATATTGAGTTTATGAAGGTTGAAGATTGTTCAAGCCTGACAAGGACTGTTTGGCAGTCCAAAATTGTACAAAAGTGTTATCGGATTAGCCGAGAATTTCAAACTCATCTGAAAACTCTTGCTCAAGCGAAAAACAAGTTCACATGTACTACTTTTGATGCCATGGCAGCTCATGTTTGGAGGTCTTGGGTGAAGGCAATGGACATAGAACCACCAGACTATCGACTCAGGCTTACATTTTCCATTAACGCTCGCCAGAAGCTAAGAAATCCACCTTTGAAAAATGGGTTCTATGGAAATGTTGTTTGTGTTGCTTGTGCAATGAGTTGTGTCTCTGAGCTAGTTCATGGGAGGCTAACCGACACGGCCCGGCTGGTTCATGAAGCAAGAGTAGGTGTGACAGAGGAGTACTTGAGATCAACAATTGACTACATAGAAGTTGAAAGACCAAGAAGGCTTGAATTTGGGGGGAAATTGACAATAACACAATGGACTAGATTTTCATTGTATGAGTCTGCTGATTTTGGATGGGGAAGGCCAATTTATGCTGGGCCAGTAGACCTAACCCCAACACCACAAGTCTGTGTATTTCTGCCACAGGGAGAGGATGATCAGAGTGGGAGAATGATGGTTTGCATTTGTTTGCCTGAGTTTGCCACTCATAAATTCTCTGAGATTTTGTGTCTGAAAGATCCAGGTGAAATACCTGAATAAACTGCCAAGTTTTAGCCACTGACGTTGCTAAATTTTCAAAGTTGGATTCATTTGTGGATACTATTATGCAAAAAAAAAAAAAAATCGTTTGAAGATCCAATATATATCACGTTGAGCAGGGAAAGAAAATAGATTCTTCCTGTTCTTCCAACCATATTGGAAAGAAAAGAGAAGAAATTCATTATTCTCCATAATACTGTACAACTGTTAATCCAATCTTCGATCAGGAAAACTAAAACAAGACTGTTGTTTTACAACCTGTGAGAGCCATCTCTCTTTATATTCTTTGTCCAAAATCCCTTCCACTATCGATAGCTGCCGCCGGAGATAACGAAATCGATTTATCAATCTGTGATCAGTTGATCAATTAATCCGGTATTGAATGATTGCGCCAGCAGAGAAGCATAGAGAGGCAGCGTCGAAGGATGTAGGCCCGTGTCTTCTGCTGTTTCACCATCAACAAACACCGATTCCTCAAACTCGGTTTACGGTGATTTCTTGATCTTCCTTGAAATTCTTGGTGTTGTTGTTGTTGGTAGTAAGCGATTGACATGGAGGTCAGGAAAAACCGGGTCCGTGCGGCCGTCTCTGTATGTTCCAATGACTTGCTGGCATGAAGTTCCCCTATATATATACAACGGATTGGGGATTTGCAGTTGAAGATTGGACAACGTTGTGGTCCCCTGCTTCTAATTTTGTCATTATAAGTGGTAAAATTTTGTTCTGACTTGTATTAAATTAAATTTAAATATAAATTATATTTTAGAAATTTAGGTTCAAATATAAAAAATTTATCTAGTTCAAATCAAGTCGAGTTTAAACTTAAGAATTTTATCCGATTTAATCATTCAGATCTTAAAATGGATTGAATTATTATTAGATTTACTTATTCTAATTTAAATCAATCCAAATACGATCAATTAAGTACGTTTAAAAATCCGAATTTGAATAAACAAACATCACATAAATAATCTACATTGTCCGATTTAAACTCCAATTTTCGTCACCATTTTCAAAACGTGCAATTGTGCATTTCAGTTAAAAAAAAAGCGTTTTGCGTTTGCGGGGTGCAATAAAAAAAAACCAAATTCCACGTTGCAATTTTGTCTTTTTCTCGGCTCCAATCCGAGATGATTTGATACGAGGACAAAGTCCTATAAAATGTATAGAGCATGAATTCCCTTTTTTGAAAACATATTATGAACCCCATAATTTCATCCTAGCTGAAAGTTATGTCACTCGACTTTCGAACAACTTTCTCACGCGAACAATCTAACTTAGTCATAAAGTCTTCTGCCACACGCTCTACACCATGATACGAGCATGCAACTTGGGCTTTCCAGTTAAGGAGCGTACCTGAGTTTTGAGAGGCTTAGGACGAACTCTAAAAAAAACCCTCATAAAAAATAATTAAAGAGAGTTTAAATGAATTATTTTCTTTGTTTGTAACTTGTAATGTGATGAGTATTTGAACTAATTTTTTGCTAGATGAAAATTAAATATGTTTGAAATTATTATAATTAAGAATTTTGGGACCTGAAAAACCACTTGTCTCGCTCCACTCCATCCCAAAGATGCCCATAGATAGCACTTTCGTGATATATTTGGTCAAATTCTCGTGGTGTATTTTATTGAAATATTTTAAGTACCATGTGGTCCATGTTTACATATTTTATTAGTGAAGTTGCAACATTAGAAGATCAATTTTGATTCTTGGGCGGCCCTTCTAGAATGTGCAGTTGTTCAATTTTGATATTTTGCAGCACGCACACGTGGAAACGGCATCTCTTGGGTCCAACCTTATCCTTACTTAATGGTCAGTTGCGCTGCAGGAGAAGTTCGCAAATACATACATGTCATGTGTGGGGTGTGGTCTTAACGTCAGCGAACCATTTCCACTTGCAGGGATCAGCTTCAAAGTTCAAACATCACCCACAAAGATAAAGAGTCTTCTAACTACAAACTCTGCTTTTAAAAATCGTCCCTAATATTCCGTCGCAAAAAGTCCCTTAATTTTTTATACGAAACTCTAATGTCTATCTGTCAATTTCCAATGGCCGAGTCACCTGCCGTGACATGAAAATAAATAGTCAGTGATTAAGTTAAAAAAAATTAAAATTCGATGACTGATTTGGAATGAATCATATATTTGGGAAATGAAAAGGGTAATTTACTCAAATTTTTAGCAAAACAGACAGACAAACATACGTTTGGAGGAATTATGGTCAACATCTACTCCTACTTCACCAGCCTTCGGAGTTGGACTGGGCAATTCGAGAGAAGGCCAGACGATATATAATACATACGTGCTACCAAAAGTTCTATCAGCAGGAAATTGTCAAAGTTTTTTCTATTTCCTTTTTCACTTGATATTTTCAAATTCATTATACAAATTTTTTTATGTATTATTTATATCACTCCATTGCATGCATATTTTCATGCACATAGTATGTGGAAAGTTGTTTCCAAAAATTGAACCTATTTATTATTACTATTACATTTATTTATTTCTTCTAGGTTCTTTTTATTTACTAATTGATAATTAGATATATTTTTCATTTCAACAAAACCAGTGAAAAATAAAATTAGCAGAAGGCACCCCTTCACCTCTGAGCACTGTACTTACTTTCCAGGTCCTGTTCAAAATATTTACAGCCCATATAACTGTGTTTAAATTTTAATGCAACAGTCTCCTCTCCCTTAATTTTCAGTTTTTCACTCGACAGACATCTGCCTATGGCGAAACCAGAAACACAAGAACCTCATATTCGGTCAAGGTGCTAATACTGTACATACAAATTTGCCAACAAGAACTAATAACATTCTTCATGCCTCTACAGGAGTAAGTTCAGGGACACTGACCAATCGCTCCATTGTTTGCAGCTGATCATAGGGAGCAATCTGCACAATAATCCAATATTGAAGTGGTTAAAATTTTGTTATACATGGTATGGTCAGCCTAGTGCCATGCAATGACTATTTTTACTTTCCCATTTTTCTAATAACTTGTTAGGATGCAGTATGCACACTAGCCATCTGTGTTAGACCATCTGGGAAAGCTAAACTTTAGTCTGCCAATTCCATGGCACAGAGTTAGCATGACTACAAAACGCTAGTTCACAGTCTTGGAGTGGTTACTTTAGCCGCCAAAAAATTCTTCAAAGAAAAAACGATGAGCTAATATGCCACAAAGACTAAAAGTTTTTCAACTAATTAAGTCGAACAAAATATCCATGTCACCTCGTTAAACCCATCTGGCCAAGTTATTGACACAGCATAGTTTCCCATTGGGCGAATATCTTCAGGTTCAATATCTTCTGGAACGTCTGTATACTGTAGTTTCTGCTCACCCGTCCAGTCGTCCTGTTGAGAACCCAAAGAAAGGAAAGGAAATAAAAAGGGGTCAACATAAATCTTAGAAGGGAAATGATAACATGTGCCCTTCGGGCACAAGCTAATGATTCACCATGCATGCCATGTATGATGAATAATCCCTCACCTACTCCCCTTCTGCATAGTAAATGTTGACTGTGCAGCATATATCATCGAACACATGAAAGATCTTTCATAATGCTACTCTCATCATGTGCATCAGAGAAATAAACAATCATGACCTAAAAGCTCCAACTTCTTACTGTCTAATACTTGCATTGCGCCCAGAAAGGAACAATTTAATTAAAGAAACAGGACACTGAAGCTAAATGTTTCCGCATGCGTAATGGTTTGCAGCAGAATAAAGAATGCAATAAAGCTACTTCATCACTGTCCTCTATTTTAGTGCAAGACCATTCTAGAGTCCCAGTGCTACCTAAGGCCCAAATACTACCATTCCACAATGTGAGCCATTAAATAAAAGCCATTCAAAATAAGGTAAACAACATCCATACACAAGGCTCCGGCAGTGGGCAGGTTGGAGAGTGGAGACATGTAAGATGTACGCAAACCTCAAACCTTAAAGTGTGTGAAAATACTATTTTCAGGGAGTTGAACATGTGACCTCTTGGTTGCATCCCCGCAACTCTACCACTGACTCACGTGTTCGTGTAAAAGGCATTTAAAATAGATAAATTGTCTACATACCGCACTTTGGGCTGAGCGATCATTCCGTCTTACAGTGGCAGGGTGCAAATAGAACTCCTCATCAGAATCCCGAACTTTCACCTTTATTGCCTTTATTGAGTTATCATACATGACAGCAGTTGGTACTGAATTGAGAAAAGACAACAAAGACACATTATTCCTAGTGCAAAGGAACTGAAAGACTCGATACAAATTCGAGAAGTCTATAATTTCATTTTAGTTTCAATGAGATGTATAAATTTTCCATGTGAAAGTACTAAATTTTTGGAAAACTACTAAAATCGGAAGTATATCAACTTTAAAAGTTGATCATTCTCAGTTTCTCACACCCAATTCCTAGAAAACAGAGTTCTAAGACCTACAATGCACCGAAAGATGAGTTCTAGCATGATGCAACCCTATTCCCTAACTCAACCTGAATGGAACACATTTTGAAAGACTATGGTCAAGCAATAGGCACCTTGCTGCCGAATTTTGGCACACTGTTGCACGACACAAATTCCAAGGTTCTGGAATGT
Organism: Euonymus europaeus; assembly: GCA_963580455.1. Lineage (NCBI taxonomy): Eukaryota > Viridiplantae > Streptophyta > Magnoliopsida > Celastrales > Celastraceae > Euonymus > Euonymus europaeus. The sequence continues at coordinate 3,876,792 of OY756957.1, read as the reverse complement.
CTTGGAAACTTCACCTAGTGGATCAGCTACTACTTCAGGCATTCCACTATCTCCAGAAGCAGATAACTATGGAAGTGTATGTATCAAAAATTTGCTGTGAGTATGCACTTTACAGGATAGATGTTGCAACTTTAAATATTTTGTAACAATTTGATAAGCAAAATAATTCTTAGGATGGAAACCTAAATATTATTCATGGTTACTGTATATGTGAATGGATAACACAACTTGCGTGTGAAAACTAAATGGCTTGATCAAGTAAGATGAGTTGGGGGACTGTAGCTGAAAACACATGTAACCATCCTGAACAACCCAATTGAAAATGATTTCACAAAAGAAAAGTTGCATTCATAAGGAACAGAAGTTTACTCGACTCATTTATGTGTATAATTGGCAATGCCTGAGTTTTACACCATGAAAGTTCTAAAGAAAGTCAAGGAAATAACTAGCAGCAATTCCGATTCTGACACGGTAATCGTTGTCTAAACAAGTCATTTAAGACTAGTTCATGGTGTGTGTGTGTAGTGTTTATTTCAGATAATAAGCCCTGACAAAAGAACTTGTCACAGAACTTACAGTTGGTCTAATGGGTAGATCAAACAGATGAGGGATTCCAAATTGTTGGACGACCTGCAAGGATGCAAATCAAATTACAGGACATTAATTTTAAATTTTTAACCATTGAAATTCATGGAAAAAAATAGAGGAGAAAAATAAAGTAATAGCAGGAGAATGAGAATACCTGGTTGCCTGAACCTCTGCCAAATGGGTAATAACGTTTTCCATCAGCATCAAAGTGACACATATTCTCAACTACAGCAACGCATGGGACCTGCAAGAAAATGAAAATGCAACTATAAGAAGATCAGTAGTAGATGGCAATGATATATTTTCTTTTGGTGGGAAGTATAATTAACATAATTCTGTCTTGAAATTAATCAACCTATGGAGCATATTGCCATTAATGAAGCTTTATTCCCAAATATCTATTTTGTTGGCTAAGACCAACATATATTAGAAAAATAAATTATTTCATATACGAAACCCTGACGAGATTGCATAATAGCAAAAACACACACCTTAAGCTTTGAAAACATGCGAACTCCCTTTGCGACATCAATGAACGCGAGCTTTTGAGGGGTGGTAACAATGACGGCAGCAGTTAATGGAACCACCTGAAAGTTCCAATTTACACGACAGGGAATGTTCAAGTGTCTATATTATGAAGGACTATAAACAAAATATGCTATGGAGTATGGACTGTGGAAATGTATATATACAATTTGCTATAATAAATGTTCATACCAATTTAAAAGGCATTAGTCCCAAAATATCATATGAACGACAAAATATTAAATCAGTCAAATGATCTTTAATCGAGCAAGAAGATCAGATACAAAGAAGGAAACTAGGACCTGGCATAAAGTAAGTTGAATATCACCAGTTCCAGGTGGCATGTCAATGACAAGATAATCCAGCTCCCCCCTACAATCAATAAGGATTTTAAAATGATAGTTTATAGCAACAAAATCAATGAAGTCCTTAAATTTGGAAAATCACTCTTGAAGAGACAAATTTACATTCTAATGATGAAACATATAGTAATATGGAACTGTCACTTTATGAAAAATTATTTGTCCTACTATGTATGGCTTCAGCTGCACAATCTCTACTCAAAATTGGAAAAACAAAAATCACAGCATACCACTCAGTAGTGGTCAGAAGTTGGTTGATGACCCCTGAAACCATTGGACCCCGCATTATTGCACGACCTTGTCCAGCAAATCCAAAAGATATCAACTTTACTCCTAGGTATTCAGTTGGAATTATGGTTCTCTTCTCTGGGTTCTACATGAAGTTAAGACTGTCATAATTACAGCCCTCCAATGAAATTCCAAGTACAAAAATAATTGAAGTTTCAAAAGGCACTACCATCTCCAACAATCGGTTTTCCGGGGAGACCATGGTTGGTAAACTTGGACCATAGACATCGGCATCAAAGATGCCAACTCTAGCCCCCATATCAGCCAATGTTTATGCAAGATTAACAGCTACAGTAGATTTTCCCACACCTCCCTGCACAGCTTTCACAAGCATCATATGACAGTGATTTAATATTAACAACAGCCTCTTGGGCAAAACCATGGCTTTCTAGAACCGAAGTGGACTAACTACACATTTTCATAGAGAACACTTAAAAAGGGTCTTGGACAGGTAAATGCATACACATTCCAGGGACCATTGCTACCTTTCTGGCCTCGATTGCAAGAAAATGAGAATTTTGCAATTGAAACAAACCAATCAGATAAGATTCCTGAAAAAGTATATTCTAAATAAACGTATATAACATGGGCAACATGCAGGACAAAAACATGTTATAAAGGCACCAAATCAATCCATGAACAACAAAAACTATTGCATGGCTATTTAAGGTGCTCAAATGTCAATAAAAAATATATTACGAACTAGTAACATATTGAGGGAGAAAAAATGTCCATGGTGACCACCTTGCAACTTGAGACTGCCACAATATTTGAAATTGTCTGCAACCCAGGCGGAAGTTGCCCTGCAAAAATAGGTCTGGCCGGTTGTGCTGACATTGTCACATTGACATTTTTTACCCAAGGAAGCATTGACACCACCTCATTTGCCTTCTGCTCAAACTGTCACATAATAAAATCTCGTTGACTACTGTTTATGGTTATGGTTAGAATCAGACTAAAACCATCAGTAATGCTCATCATGTAACCCAACATGAAGTTGTTAAAAATTTCACATTGATCATAAAAACACTCCATATAATAGAAGTGTGGATCATGGATCTATAACATAATTAATGCTGAGTAAAAGTAAGAATGAGACATGGCAGGAACAAGTTTGTTATTATGTAGATTTCCACAACTTCGTTTAAAAACTAATTTTGAATGAATTTTTGTATGAAAAGAAAAAAAAAACTGGCTCCAAACATACACCAGTTCCTGATCAAAGAATTGTGGTTGTGTCATTTACCATGTCCTTGATCGGACATGCTGGTGTTGTGAGCTCCAATCGAAACGAAACCTGACATTGAAATTTAAGAAGTGTCTTAGTCCAGAAAATATTATCAAATGGGAATATGGGGCTTATGCTCTCAATAACCTCTCCTTGAGCTTCATCAATTTGCAGGTCTTTCACAAAACCACAAGACACAATATCCGTTCCGAAATCTGGATCAATAATTTGAGATAAAGCTTTCAAGACATCGCTCTCAGCTGTCCCAATTGACGAGGAAGCAACAGCTACACGTGATAGTCATGCATTAGTACAAAACAACAAAATATAATTTAAAACTTTGAACTGCAGATGGTTAGAACAGTACACACAAACCTAGATGAACTTCAAATAGAAAATTCCAACATATCATTTAGGAATAACACGAGGAAAATAATAATGACGCGTAGTCTATGAACTTACTATGTCTTCCCGAGTTAGAAAAATTAGTAGTTCTTCAATTGAGGCGATATCATACACAAGATGATAAACAACATACATGATACAACAGTTCAATCCATTAAAGAGATAGAGGAAAATTTCAGATACTTTGAAATTCATTTTATCAGATTACGGAAAAATCCAAAGATCATTGAATATCATGGATTGTGCATTTGAAATTACCTTCAAGTGAAGCAGCTCTAGTATTGCCAACGGAACTTCCAAGCGATGAGAGATGAGCCTCTCGACATTCTGACAGCAACTGGCAGTGGACGATTGAAGACATTTATCCGGAGAAAGTAGTCCTGCGAAGAAAATACAAGCTGCGATTAGCCGTATAAGACTACAAAAGGCAGGGAAGACAGTGGTCGACGCCACCATAATCCAACCATTCAATTGCGATGATTTTGAGCTCCGGAAAGAGAGATGCGGGGAAAAGGGAGCTCGTAGTATTTGCATTTTTTAGAGAGGGAAAATGGAGCTCCAACTACTGGGAACGAGAGGTCGCCGTTTGTATATACATGAATCAAGATTTTTTTTCCAATATATTATTTTTTAATAAATTAATTATAGATATAATAACTGTATTATTTTTTTTACACAAATAACAATACACATTATTATCAATAACATGAGCTTTTACTTTCTTTACACTAGCCACGCTGTTCAGAACAGCATGACTAGTTTTTACTCTCTTTTTTTTGGCATCATGCTATTGAAAGTAAGGTTTGTACTGTCATCGGACACAGAGACCATCATGTGCGGCTCTTGAAGCCCACAACCATCCAATTGTACGATGTAAAAGATCGTCTGGGTTACAACCGACCTAGCAAGGTTGTGATTGGCTCATCAATAAGGCCAAGGCAGTCATTGACAAGCTTGCCAAGCTCCCAGCATGGAAACCGAGTTGTGCATCAATGCATTACAAGACTCACCACCAACATCCCAACAACACTGACTCGACGACGGCTTTCCCTTCAGTCCTTGCAGAAACCAATGGTTTTACAAGCCCACCAAGAACAACATAATAACAATCAAAATGAAGAGCAATTTCTATTCTCTGGAACAAACTGTCATACGAATCATCACCATCCGCATCATTTGGGATTTGATGGGTCTTCTACTGGATGGATAGAGCACCACCAGAACCATTTAGCATATATTGATAGGTTCCAGAAATGGTGGCTTGGAATGCTAGTGCTGCCAAATAAGCTTCTAAAGTACTTTTTTTTTTATTAGTCACGCTGTTGTGATTGTAAAAATAGTAGAAGTTAGTCACGTTATTGGCAACAACGTGACTAATAAAAAGTTAATGAAAGTCACGTTGTTGGTAACAACGTATATTGTCATTTGTATAAAAAAAATAATTTAACTGTTATATCTCTAATTTATTTATTAAAAAATGATATATTGACGAAGAAAAAACGCATGAATCATTGTAAAAATTTAATACCAATAAAATATTAAGGTCTATGACAAGCCTAGCAAAACGGCAGCGTTTAAACTTTTTTTGCTTAATTGCATACGCAAGGTGTTAAAACTATGTCCAATGAGTAAATGAATTTGCTCGATATGAATTAAATCAAATTTTGACATAAATTATATATCTGAAAATTTGAATAAACTCTTAGATTTCGTCCAGTGTAAAAAAATTAGGTTTATGACCAAATACAAAAGTCTTGTAGCATTATGGTCCTCCCAAATTAACCTACCATTGCATTGAAAGAGCAACATACATTTTGCCTTGGATTTACTAGAGTTGAGATCTCACATGACTACAGGGTACCAGCTTACATCCATTAGATTTCACACACTCTTTTGTCACACAAGAGCAATGCAACAAGTTGTTTTTCTCCATCAGAAAACCGATAAATTGTTTTTGAGATTATAATCGAATCAAGTATTTCTGAATTTGGAATATAAAGACAGAAGCTTTCAGCTGCAGCTCAGCCTGGCTGGTGGTTAGCTCTTCAAGGAATAAGGTCTTTCGGTTTCAATGTCCAAGATAAAAATGTTCATACTATTATAAAAAAGATTATATAAATATATCAATGGTTATTAAATTGTATAAATATCCCTGCATGTAATTTGTCACAATATTTGAAACAGCATATATGTTATCAACGAAAACTAAATCAAATACCCACAACATTTGAATCAGCATATATGTCAATATTTAAAACTGTTACTACTTAAAATATTAAATATCAAATACTAATTCAAACACACCCAAATAATTTTAAATAATCTCAAAAAATAATAAATATAAAACTGGTAAGATTTTGACCGTTGGATCATGCGTTCAGCTGCTGAATTTTTAAAATAAATAACACAGTTACTCACTTCGCATCGACCACTTTACAAGTTAAAACCACTCAAGTTTTTCATATATTTTTAATCAATTTAATTTTTAAATCATTTTTTATTAATATCAAAAAATAAAAATAAGAAAGAGATGCTATTTTATTTTAAAAAAATAGCAGTATTACCAATCCGTATCTTAGAATGCAGTCTACTTGGCTAACTAGTTAAAATAATTAATTCAAGGAACCACCCATGAGTGGTTAAGTTGGGTGAGATGAATCCTTCAAATTGGAGACATAAATTCAACTTTTCACATCATTAGCATGTGATTTATTAGATATTAAAAAAGAGTATCCAAATTTTACAATAATAATAACGTGAAGAGACGAAGTCAATACATAATGTAAAGGAGTCATAACTAATTTGGCCACTCGGTATAATTTAATTGGTCGGTACAACTTTAGCCATATACTGATATAAATGATCTATAATAAATTAAGCGCCACATATATGGTTAGAGCACATGCAATTGTGTGTATTTAATAGGGATTATTGGAATGTGTGTTTTTACTGATGTGACTATATTAGAAGACGTGTTTTGTTGATGTGGTTGTATTGAAAGATGTGTTTTGATGGGATCAATCTTGATTTTTGTATAGTTTTGTTGTGGAAAAGATGTAAGAAAGAAAAATAGTTGATTTTGAATAATGGAGAAAGAAATAATTGTATTGGAAGATGTGTTTTACTGATGTGGCTGTATTGGAATATGTATTTTGCTGATGTGGCTGTATTGAAAGATGTATGTGGTTTGAATTTTTGTGTGATAAAAATTGGATCCACAAATAATTTTAACCGGAACAACAATCTTGAAACATTGCATTTGCTCTTACCATAATGTTGGTGCGGGACCCATTATTAGCTTTTAATAAAATTACATGTACGTTGTAGGTAAGCTGCTATTCAATCATTATTAATTATATTGTATTTAATTATATTTTTTATTTATTGATATGTGAATTATGTAGATTTTAATATTTATTTATATTATTTTAAAAAATAATGTAGTTTCATTTTGAATATATAAAATATTATATTTTTTTAGAGTGTATTTTGTCACGTCTAATATTTTTATCAGGAGCATATATGTTTTAATTTATATTGACAATGAAAATTTGTCATAAATTGACCATATATATCGGATTCACTATTAAAACTTTATGTCCCAAGTGATGAACTCCAAAACTCGAATTGGCTGAATAGTAAGTGGTTCACGAAACATATTCGTTACTAAAATCTTAAATATCTCAAGTGCTAAACCTTAAGATCTTAACTACTAAACTCTTACGGGCTCAGATATTCTAAATCTTTGGGTTCTAACTTACAAAATTGATGAAAATGGACTACGTAAGTGTACATGAATGATATCTAATTTAATAAATTTTCATAGTTATTACATTGATTTTGTATAATAATAAATAATAAATTTATAACTATAATTTATTATAAGTCCAAATATAAAATTATTATTTAAATTTATTTCAAATATAAATCAACAAAAAAAAGTGTGATCAATATTAAATAGACTAGAAAAGAAAAATAAGACTGACAAAATTAAGTGTCACAAAATTTTCGACACGTGATATTCAAAATAAAATAGAAAAAAATGCAAAAAAAAGAAAAAAGAAAAAGAACAGCTCTACTATTGTGTACAAAATCCATTTTGGAGCTTTGTGTCTGAAAGGAACACAATGCAAATTTTTAAATTTTTGCTCATGAATAAATCAAATTTTTTTTCCTTTTCAACATAACAAGTTATGTAGATTCGTGTTAATTTTTTTATCATAAAATCACTCATATATTAAGATTAATTAGAAGCATCATGGATTACAAGGTAAGACAAGGATGAAGTTTGATGAGGATAATTATCCTCCTCAATAGGAATAAGATACGTGGTAGAACTGTCAGCACCATTGTAGGCTCCACTTAACAGTTTGTTGTTCGGTACCGAGTACCGAGAAATAGAGTTGCTTTTTTCGGCTCTCTACTTCCGGAACAGTAATTCCTTCATTTGGCAATATATTATTCACCACAACGTAAATTCTATTAATGGAAACCACCTTCACTATATAAAGGGGTTTACTCCGCAGGTAAAAGGGATCACTCTTTCATTTAAATATTGTATACACATTTCTCAAGAACACCGAGCAGTGTTCTTCAGAGAGATTCTCTGTGCTAGTATCTGACTTAAGCATCGGAGCGCCAACTCCAGAGAACACTCTCTGGAGAGGCTCCTAGTTTACGTGTGCTCGTCCGTGCAGATCACAGACATCCGAGAAGACCATTCTACTGAGGAAGAGGACCATCCATCCGAGAAAACCCTAAGTCAAATATATACTGATACGTCATCAAAACTTTACAAGTTTGGGACGTCATCAAGATTAATCCTCAAGAACAAAAATATCTTGCTCCAGGCCTAAAGCTAATTTCGCCGGTCCAGGGGCTACCGAATGAGCACTGCGTCGGACAAGATGAATTTCAGACTGAGATAAACACTGGAGCAAAGAGAGGATGGAGTCAATGTCTCAATGATCACTCCATACGGTAATCAATTAATACTGGTGGAGCCACATTTATGGTTACCGTGAGGGCGCGGGACCCATTATTTGCTCTTAGTAAAACTCTACCTAATATGTAGGTACGCTGCTATTTAAAAAAAAAATGCATCACCGGATAAACATTTCATGTATCATTTATCATTTAATCATATCTAAACTGCAATTTCGAAAAGCATTTACAAATTACAATAGCATTTTGAGTACCTTTTTGAAATGCTGATTTTTGAAATATTTTTAGAGCAAAAAGTAGCATTTTGACAGGAAATGTGCATAATAGTAACCCTGTTATTTCCATTTAATCTCGAGAATGTCCTCAGTTTTTAAATATATTATTAAATATAAATGAATATATTATTAAAAATATTAATATTATTATAAAAGATAAAAAAAAATGTTCAAGTCAGTACATAATGTGAATGGGTCACAATAAGTAGTCGTTGATTTAATTTATTGAGGATAATTAAGCTAGCGGCGCTCGAGGGTAACTAAGATATAACTTGATAAAATCAAACATATAAACAAAATAATAAATACTCCAAATATCTATGATTCCAGGGAAAACATAAAAAAAATATTTATTGAAATTGAAACGAAATAGAAATAGAAATAGAAGGAAAATTCATATGTTTTCTTTAATGGGTCAATATTGTTCATATTGGGCCAATCAATCTTAACATGAATAAATCATGAATCAACGAAGTTATAATTTATTTGCATTTTTAAGGCTCATATCCATTCAAGAAAACAAAAAAAAAGGCTAAAAGAGTTTTTCCAAATTTTTAATAGAAATTAAATTAATTTGCAAATAATTTTATATAACATTAAATACTACCCAAAATGTTAATCCAAACGGGACATAATCTAATTAAAAAAAAAAAATTGCAAGTGGATCTACTTTTGTGGATTTATTAAGATTTAAGTACATTCATAAAACTTATTTGGAATTCAGTCTAATTCACTGCAACTTTTGTATTTTTTTTATAAACAAAATTTTAAAATGTTTTATCTCTTAAAATACATGGTAAATTTTTAAAAAATTACATATTCGAACTCAGCACGTAAAACTCTCTCTAACAAGATCCATCATTGATTTTTTTAACATACTTTTTTAATTACATTATTTTTCAAAAATAATTAAATTAGTAAATATGCTATGTAATTTTTACTACGTTAACCTAAATGGTAAGTATTAAACCCTAAGTGGAATGGATTCGTTAAACACTATCGGACTGTGTATCATATTTTCATGTTATAACCTAAATAACAAGTATTAATCCCTAAGGGGAGCAGATTCGTTAAATCCTAACGGGCTCGTGTATCATATTTTCATATTGTAACCTAAACAACAAGTGTTAAACCATAAGGGGAACGAATTCGCTAAAGCTTAACGTGCTCGTGTATCGGATTTTCATACTGTAACCTAAACAATAAGTGTTAAACCCTAAGGAGAATAAATTTTTTAAATCCTAACGGACTCGTGTATGCACAACATATTGATTAAGATAATGAAATAATTAATTAAAATTGAAAAATTAATATATTTTCTAAATTAAATTTTCTTCATTTAATATGTATTTTTCTTAAAAGTCTTCAATTTTAACAAGAATCCAAAAAATATAAATCAAATTAATTAAAAAAATATATAATAACTAAATTTAATTGCAAATAAATTTAAATGATTGACATTATCTCTAATAAGTCTAAGTAAACCTACCTATAATTTTACCTAAATTTTTTTTTGAGGAGCCAACTCACTGGTTTAGAGGCTTCGCTATCCTTAGCGGACGGTGTGAGATGGATCAATCAGATTATCAACGTCATCCATAGCGACAATCTTACGTTGCTCTCCTACATCATATTGATGGCATGCATCCTATTGACACGTGTCATCGTCCCGTTGGTATCTTTGGTCCTTTTAAAGACTTCCATTTGCCACAGAAAGACCCAACTCAAGCATTATTAATTCCTCCGCTTCATTTTTAACGAGACTCTTTTTCAGTTTTTCTTCTCTAGTCTATAATCCTCACTTTCATACCTGACTGCTGCAGTCAATCCCTCTCCTTCCAACCTAGTTAGTACTCGGCAGCCATGGTTGAGTCATATGTCTCTGCTTTCTACCTATCTAGTTTTATTTCATTCGTGAATTCTACTTCTTATTAGTTATTTCTCGATCGAGATGTTATAATTCTATTGCCTTTTTCTTTTTTCTTTTTTAAAGGTTACAACAATGGTGATAACGTTGGTGGATCTTCAATGCCATAAGTGCTACAAGAAAATCAAGAAAGTGCTCTGCAAATTCCCGGGCGAGTCTCTAAATTCTAATAAAAAGAAAACTTTAATTAATTTTCTGCATTGAAAATGACTGAGTTATATATATGTCTGTGGATTGATTTTTTGCGAACAACAGAAATTCGAGACCAGGTATACGATGAGAAGAAGAACACGGTGACAATCAAGGTGGTTTGTTGTAGTCCTGAGAAGATCAAGCAGAAGATATGCTGCAAAGGAGGTGAATCTGTCAAAGGCATTGAAATTATAGTGCCCAAACCACCGTCGCTGCCCACAGAGACTGGTAAGACGAAAGATAAGACGGACAAAAAGACAGAGCCTACGACCCTGAAAGAAACGCACAAAAAGCCAGAGCCAGCTCTGTGTTACCCACCGGTAGTGCCATTCCCAATTGGGTTTTGTTGTACGGAGTGTTCCGAAGGACGAGGCGGTTGGCCGTGCTACCGCGGATATGGATTTCCACCTCCGCGGTTTTATGAAGGGTATTGTGGAAAACCAGTTTATTACGTCTGTGAAGAAAACGCCTCTGCCTGCTCTATCATGTAAAGACAATCAATAATACAGCAAAATATTAGTGAGGGTTAAGTATATTGTTAAGTTTGTTTAACGGATAATACGGGGAGAATAAATTGTCGGGTTGGGACCGAAACCTAGGACACATGACTGTCTGTCTATTCTGCTTTAATTTAAAAGTGTTGGAGGATTGGCTTGATCAGAACAAATGAAATAATAGTATTTTAAGAGAGAATGAATATAATATATTGAAATGTGTATTATTGTTGATGTATATTTATTGAGATATGCGTTTTGTTGATATTGCTGTTGAAAGAGAGACTCGCAGCTGATGGAGCCAATCAAATATCTCCTTCCATATTCAGCTCTATCAGTTGGTCTACTGCACTAGCCAAGTATCAGCCACAAATCACTCTGTCATTATAACTTATTCATGTTAACTAATTCGTATCCATATCTAGCATGTAATTATGTGTGTTAGCTTAATTATAGGAGCATATATTGTGTAACTTAACTCTAGGAGATACATAGTGTATTCATATAAGGATGTATGGTGTGATATCATTTTCTCAAGGAAATACAATTTCTATCGTTGTATTGAGAAATGTGTTTTGGTGATATAGATGAGTATATATGCGGCTTGACTTCTTATAAAATATGTGAGACCAAATATTAATTTTTGTATAATTTTATTGAAGAATGGATGAGAGAATGCAAGAGTAGATGTTTGGATCATAGTTTTGTATAAAGAAATATTTTTATTGATGTGACTGTATTAAGATATGTCTATTTAATTGTATTCAAAAATATATTTTTATCTAACAAAAAGTGGAACTCAATTGAGAGAACGAATGATTGTTTTGGTGCATGTTTTTATTTGACTTGACTGGTTGACATGGACTAACTTTATGAAGTTTTAATTTTTTTACCAAGATTATGATATTACACAGTCACGATCGGATTAGATTACAATAATGCAAAATAAACGTATTTTAAGTTACTGGTCTGTTTGATGACAGAAACAGATGATGATAATAAGAAAAAAGCGGCAAAGTTTTTAATAATTTATTTTTCATTAATTAAGTTAAATAGAAGGATTTTTTTAAATTATTTAATTAAAGGTCTCCACTTGTTAATCATTACTCTTTCATGGTGTTTTTCGTTTTCATTTTTTTTAATTGTTGTCAGGTATCTTACGCATACCCAAAAAAAATAAAATAAATACCATCATATTTATCTACGCGCACGTCCATCTACTTCCTTTACCATCACTCTCGACCATGCCTCTCATTCACAATTTAGCAATGTCGGCTTCAATTCAACGACTTTCCCCTTTGTGTTTCTGCGGCCAGACGTGGATGATTGAGGAGGAATGACAGTTTTTTTGCTCGAGAGTTAATCTCACATGTGTTTTTTGTCCTTTTGCTTAGAAAGCTTTTGCAAAATGAGAGTTTGGTTGTTCCCGATTTCATCAGGTATGCTGGATTTATGAATTCTATTTTGTTGATCGATGGTATTCCTTGGAGTCCATCGAAATTAATTCAAATTTGTTTTCCATTTTTGATTTTTTTCAATTTAATTGTCCATAACTAAACTCGAATTTAATTACTTTTTATTTATTTATTCGGATTTAAACCAATCCCGAATATAGTCAATTTTACATTAGATTATTTTTGGTGATATTCGACATGAGATTGTACCACCTAACAGAGATAGAGCCTACGAACAGAGAAGTGCTCAGCAAAATTTAGTTGAGTATAGAGGTTCGAACTCAAGACATATATGAGATATCACACACATGACCACTGCCATCTGAGTGTGAGCTATAATAGCTGCAATTTTCTCAAAGCAACTGAAAAATTTACGCATAATACCATCTCAATGACTAGCCCATGGAAGCAAACATTGCATCAGCAACAAGAGAAATATTCCGAGAAAGATTGAAAATTAACTAACATCTGAAATCAATTCATGTATTCCTCTTTGAACTAAAAAAAGGCAATAACAATTATAATCCATAAATGCGCCCTCCGTAATTAAAACCTACAGAATCGATTGCAAATTAGGGCAATCTGTGGAATGGCAAGTGCATACTATACGAATGATGAACCTTCACATCCACAGCTTGCTCTTCAATGAATAATCAGGAACTGCCTCCATGACGACCAACCAAACTTGTTCAGCCGGACAAAACATGTCTGGAATAAAAATGAATCACTTGTAAAAGTGATTGTTAAGTAAGAAAGCCTATGTAAAGAATGGCGAAACAATTAGAGGTAATCAATTGCAAGGAAAAAATGATATCAAGCAAGGGAAAATCCTCTATTTTCTGATGATGCCCTCCCTCAGTTAATGCCAAAGCTTGCTACAAAATCCATTGCGAGGCCTCTTGCCGGATATGATATCTGAAAATGAGTCAACCAACTGTCCGGCCAAACTACTTGGGTCATCAATCAGAGTTTGAATGAAGGTGTTGACCACCCTTCGTTCTTGCTCTGTTGATCTCAAGCTAAACCATGTTAGCAATTTCAACCTAAATTCCTGGTTAATGTGACCTTGACATTCCAGCCAACGAATTATCTTGACACAGTACTCAAAGTTCCCATCTAAGGAACCCAATCCATTTGTAAGGTGGAATGGTGACCCGTTTATCAGTGTGCTATCACATTCATGCGTCTCTTCATTAGACTGTGCTGCCCTTTTTTTGCTAAACTCTCCTCGAGAATCAACAGTAGCCACTTCTCCCGTGGGTCCATGGTTCCAGGTCTGAGAATCGCCACTACCATGTGATCTTTCTAAACCATTCTTCTGTAACTCATGAGAAGCAGCATCTTCATCACCCACGACTACACGCTCCAGAGTGCAACCATTATCTTCATCTCTCGACGATTCAAATGGAGGCATTGGCTCTTCATTTAAGTCAGGCACTGAAACAACATTTAGGTCCAGCCCACGTGAAACTGATGGTAAAGGATCTTCTTCTGGAGTTTCAGGCTTGATGTCTCTGCTTGCTCCACAGCATTTTTCCAAATCTGCGCTGCAGAATCCTTCAAAACAGCCTTCCTGTTGAGCCCAAGCCAGACGCAGGATCTTCCCAAGGTCTCGAACCTTGAATCCAGGGCAATTGACTGAAAGTACCCTGTTGACACTAGAAGAACTTTCAATCACAGCTTTATCTTTCTTATGGATTATGGTAGCCACAGAATCTGGATTCTTGTGAATTATTTCTACACTCTTAGTGAAACACTTGGCCTCCGAGTGACCCAAGTCTCCAGCCTCTGTATAAGAAACAATACGGAAAGTATATTCGGTGCATGGCTGCAGATTGGATATCAGAATCCTTCTCTGAGCTCTTGGAAAGACGCAAACCGGCTCTTTTGTGTGCGTCTCTTCTTGATTCTTGCGATACCAGAGCTTATAGCCCTTAACATCGTTGGATGATGGAGTAGACAGTTCAATCAATATAATCACAACAGAGGAAGAAGTTATTTCCTCAAATACAAATTTGCAAGCAGCGGGAAGGGAGTCTTCTGCAAGGGAACAAGAACTTCATCATTCATATTAGGGCTTTCATACTTAGTGCATCAACAAAAATAGTAGGAAGACACATATTATAGAATCTAACCTCTACAGTTTGAATTGACATTAGAAATCGTAGCTAGCCATTCATCTGCTTTGTCAATGGCATCAGAGCAAAGTTTCTGCACATCAGCTGCAACAGAGAGTCTGCTGACAATGCCACGTGCCATCTTAGCAGAAATTCCACTTACTGGGCCTACATCTGTTTCGAGTTTAGCTTTTGCATCTTTTACTATCTCGTGCAGTTCTTTGAACCTTGAGGTGCCATCCAGGAGCCTATAGCTTAAGTATAGTCTATAACAAAGCACATCAACACGACGAGCATCCTTGGCTATGGTAAGCTGCTTCCTCCAGCATCTGCAAGTATTAGTCAAATCATCCTACTGTCATCAGTTCAAGGTTAAAAACCAATTAAAGGAACATAAGATAAACCCATAGTTTCTTTTGTTTATATCATTTACTATTCTTGTATGTTTTCAGGTCGATGTAGGCGGGCCTCACTGTGTAGTAATAGTAAAATCCCTACATGTTAAGCTGGCCAGCCCAATGTAAAATTAGAACCAAGCTTCTCAGTCTGTAAGTGGAAATATGGTAAAGAAGAAAGCATACACAACCTAGGTATATGCAGACGAGTGCTACAATTGAAACCACGACTCAAGATATCCAAGCAATTTACGTACCCAAGTATTCCTGAAACTTTACCACAAGAAGCACAGCAGTAGCTACCATCTAACTGCATAAGTTGGCCAAGATTGACAACCCCTACTTTTTCACGTTGAAGGGCACACTCGATGTGACATGATAAGCCACAAGAGTCCCCGTCACAAGATTCAGATGCGCAAACCAACCAGAGACTAGGGTCTTTATTGTCATCAAACAAGTGACAGATGCAGCAAGAGCATCTCTTGCAGAATGTGTCATTGATAGATAGCACAGCTCTGCAAGCAGAATTTTTACAGATCCATGAATTAGAATATCCAATATCTGAAGACTGGTCAGTAGTAGGCGGCAGTCGCATGGGGTTGTCTCCCTTTCTGCTTTGCTTCGTAGAAGCTGGCTGATTGTTGGGGCTCAAAGAAGCTTTCTTTTTATCCTGCTTCTTAATCATCTTGCTACTTGTCTTCAAATGGTCTGTTATCTTGCTTTTTGATGAAGCTGAGCGTTTCTTGTCTTTATCAGAACAAGTACGAAGAAGTTCCTTCTTAGGACCAGATTTTAGAAATTCTTGAAGGAGTTCAGGGCTTCTTGAAGCATCATCAGAATGCCCATTTTTCTCTGGGGTGCTCTGTACACTGGACGAAAGGCTTTGAATACCAGAAGCTGGAGAGGAAAAAAGAGACATGCACATATGACAAGCAGAGAAAAGAAAGAAGCCAATAATAAACAGAAGAAAGAAAAGTTGTAATAAACTCGTATAAAGTATCCTAACAGCTAAACCCGATTATATCATTACTTAACATTGCATAATAAACTATTATCAATGTTCTGAATGCTAACAAAAATAATTCCTTCCGCTTTTTTTTTATTATTCAGGAAGTGGTAGTAATGTCCAACATATTCTATAACACAAAAAGATAAATAGAGAGAATCAGAGAAGGCAAGAGGGAATGATGAAGATAGGAGACTGTACCTTTGGCAAGTATTTTATCATCTAAATCCATTGATCAGTATCACAATCTTAACAGCCCTCCAGCCCCTCCTGTTAACAACAATAAGACAAGACCAAGACAAGAATGCCTTTAAAAAAAGTCAAATTTTATTCTGCATTCAAAAATAAACCAATGGCCAACCAAATACCATTTAATAAATCTATTTACATAATTAATTCATTTTCTCATACTTACGAATCAAGAAATAGCAAAACTGTATGCAAATCCATTCATAATCATAATATTGAGGAAAAATAAAAATGATGAAGCATTCTGAAACTCGGGGCAATCACAAACATAGATAATTTTTTCCCAAAAAGAACAAATGAGACTAAAATATGTCCGCATGCAGAAGGTTTTCCATTATAGGATTAGTTTCTGCTTTGCTTACTTTCTTCCAATCTTCCCCAATTTACCCATTCTTGCAATGCAGCTAATGAATTGAAGCATAAACGAAAAACCTCATTAAGCTTCAATAAGAATCCACAACATTCATTAACGAATAAGAAAGGAAAACTGAACTCACACAACAATAGAACAACTCGTCTTCCTAAAAATTTAGGACTCGATTGAAGAAGTAAAATATCTGCTCTTTTCCGGCCTACAAACAAAACATCAAAACTAATAAATATTTAGAAAGGACGCAACGCTAAACTTTTGGAAACTGAAGAGATTAAGCAAAACCAACATATAAGAGGTGCATACAACCTCTTCAACAGTCATCGCTATATACACACCCGTGCATTGTGTATTTACTGGCGAAGAAATCTTAAACAAAATTGGCTATGAAAACCAAAATAATTTATTCATAGAAATTCAAATGTAAGAATAATCATGCGAATTTACAACCAGAAGAGATACGAATTATCTTAAACAAAAGCAAACATAAATAGAAAAACTAATAAAAACGGTAACAGAAGCGGATCTGAGTCCCTGTATTTCTACAACACAAAGGAATCTGAGTACCTGTACTGGTGAGGAGAATCTAGGGTTTTAATTGAGCCAAACTGGACGAACGTCGTTAGAGAGAAGCAGAGACGCCGCGAATCAGAAGAAAGAGAGGAGAGAAACTTCTTCGTCGTCGTCGTCGTTGTTAGTTGGACGAGGCTTGTACGAGTTGTTCACGGTAAAATAGAGCGAGAGGGAATCATACGCGCTTCTTCGGCGCGTCTCTGCCGTTGGTTGGTTCTGAGAGCAGAAATAAGTAGTACAGAAACTGAGAAAAGCATGTGTCTCCGCCTCGAAATGCAATTGGGGCGTGTGCTTCTCGCAACACAAAGAGGCGCGTGACAATAATTTATCCGTTTAAATATCGACAATTATTTTATTTATTAAAATTTAATTTAATTTAACTAATGCCTGTCCTTTAATTCTACGAAATTTGTATTTTTCTTTTATTGTTTTTGTTTATTCAGATTTCAGAGGTTGGTCCGTTGGTTGCAAACGTGTTCAGTCAAATCTATGTCATTCAGCATAAATATTACTTGAGATTCTGGATCACTATGATGTGATCTTTGACCGTCCATTTCAGCCCCTTTCGGTTTGCGATGAGGTTTCTAATTTTTTGTTATGAGTCAAAATCATTTTCATTCAATTATGGAAGATAAGCAACAAAACCGGTTGTTAGTTCGTTTGGATCAGAGTATGTTTGTTGATAGAGTATAAGCTCTCGTAAAACTTAAAAGCTGAGAGTGTCTGAGAGTATGAGGACAGCTTATACTCTGAACAAACGGGGGCCTTGTTTGGGTACTAGTTAGTTGAACTAATATATTAGATGACAGCGGTAGTGCGGCTCTCTCTCAAAACCTTTAGGTCAAGCGTTCGAACAGCCACAGAGGCGCATTAAAACTCACTGGGCCTAATCCCAGACGGAACAATACCTTCTCGTGCTGGGCTCAGCCCACACGTACAGGTGTTAGTACCAAATTGACTCATCTGCTACCGTGTCTCAATTTGACCCTGACAATATCTCGTCTCTCGAAAGTGAATTTACAATAGAGATAATGGGACTCGGTACTTTTTTTTTACAATATAGGGATATAGATCATTTCATGAGTTTATCCAATAAAAAGCCGAAATGATATTAATTACAATGCAAATTATCTTTTAAGGTACCTCAAAACATGTTACATGTTAATTAATGGGGGTGTGGGCTTGGATATAAATTATAATGTCATTTTTATTAATTTTGTAACTTTGTTGTTGCTTGGTTTTTAGATAGGTTAACCAAATTGTCATACAGTTGTAATTTAAAATTGTTGGTTGGTTAAGAGCAACTGCAGCACTTGCTTTTTGTTTGGAAATGGGTCCCAAAAAGTGTAATTCTAATAACTTGTTAATATTTTTTTTACTCTAACAAAGGTTCATTTGTCGGTCTTTTTTAAATTTCACCGACACGGGAGCATGGAAATTCTAATGCTCCATGTTGGTTTGATATGGGGTTGACATCCCACACAAATTTTACACTCTCATATATATTTTATTTTAAAATTAATACTGAATTTCAATTCTATTATATAAAAAATAATATCAATAAATTTATATTGTTATATCGATATATTTTATTGACTAAGGGTCCGTTTGTTTCACATTTCGCACAACTTAAAGTTGTGGGGTTCGCATAAAATGTTATGTTAATCAAACGTTACATTTTGTTGAAAACTTAAAGTTGTGGGTCCCATAACTTTAAGTTATGCAAAATGAAATAGTGTCATCTCATAGTTTTTCAGAGTTTAAAGATGTGGACTCACACTGTTTTACAGCCATATTACATAATTGTCCCTTCATATCTTAAAAGTTTTTAATTATTTTTTATTGTGATACTTTTTTTTTGTAATTTTATTTAGAAAATTAATTTAACAGAAAAATGAATCAAATACCTCACAACATTTTATACAATTTTGTACATGATATTTTTCATAGTTTTATGCACCGCATTTTTGACACCTTAAAGCCATGAAATACAGTTGTGAAACAAAACACCCTCTCGTGTATCGACCAATCTAAACACGTCAACCAAATATTTATCTCATAAAACAAAAGTGCACAACAACTGGACACGTGCTGGTGGAATCACCAAATAAGTCCAGCTAATGGTTGTGTTTTTTTTCAGAATCAAGAATCCAGAGGCCGGTGGAGGATCATTTCGGCCATGTTTGTTGACCATGCCCCACACTCTGCATATATTCTTGTTCTTCTTCATTTTTTCAATGTGGCGAGAAGAACAATAAAAACGTTTAATTAGACGTTTTTTTAATTTGCGAATGTTTGTGATAGGTCCACGTTGATGGGTTGGTTTAGTTTAGTTAGGTTAGGTTAGGTTAATAGTGGGTGATTAATTTGATGATTGTAAAAGGTTGGCTAAATGCTGGACGGCAACACATGCAACAATCAATCATGTGAATCTTATGCCCAGATTCAGAGCATCATCTGATTGCTGCGAAAAGGTAAACCATGGACGTCAACGTCTCCACCAATGTGTTTTTTTCCATTAAACCAGCTGTGGATAGCTCCATCATTTTGGTATATAAAAATTTCCTGGCTATTGAACTTTTGTCAAATGTAAAAAACAACAGTCTCCAGCATGAGAGGTAAACTCCAGTGCAGGAAAAGGTGCATAAATTAATAAGAAGCATTTCGCCTCACGGTTCAGACAATAGGATGTTCTTACATATTAAGTCATATATATATATATATATACATATACGGAAAAGCTCAGAGGCGGGATCCCGCGTGTAACTTTACATGCGGGATCCCATTTCTGGCCGTCCGATTAGATGGACGGCCAGATCTGGCCTTTTTTAAAAAAAAAAATATTCTTGACAGAAATGGGATCAAAAACGTATTTCCTCTCTCTCCTCGGGTCCATTTTAGTCTCTGCCCCTTTCCTCTCCTTCGATCGGCAACGGCGAAGTTCAAGCAAAAACCAGCTCCTCCGATCATCTCTCCGATCAAAAAGGTATTTCCTCTCTCTCCTCGGGTCCATTTCAGTCTCTGTCCCGATCCTCTCTACTCGTCCGAGACGATTCCGAGAGTCATCGGGAATGCCCAGATTCTCTGTTCCTCCGATCTGCGCTCGTTTTCGATCGTCGTCTCTCTCTCACTCCTCAATCTGCGGTCGTTTCCGATTCCATATATTCTTAAACTAAAGATGTGCGAGTCAACCGAAAACCCATCTATCGGATCGGCGACTCAATGAAGCTGCTGGAAGATCCCTGCTTCTCTATTCCAACTGTCGATCTGAAATCCATCTTCCTGGGCAGTCAGGTATTTGTGGATGTGTTGTAATTTTGGTTCTCCTCTCTTTGTCGACGAAAGGCAGATCCGATTGTACATTAGGGCAGTGAATGGTTTTTGTATTGAAATTAGAAGGTTTCTTTGTCTTTAATTCAGCCAGGATATTAGTTATTTAGAAATGTAAATTCAACATTTGAGAATTTACTGTAATTAATTGTGGTCGCTGGATTGGATTAGAAGGTTTCTATGTAATCAATTGGATTTGTGTTGGCTGCTTTTATGCTAACTCTTTTGGAATTGCGTTGGCTGGTTTTGTGATGATTGTTTTAGCAATTTGTATTTGTGCTGTAAAACATGTCTTCGTTGATCGTTGGATTTGTGCTGGCTGGTGTGTGCTGGTGGTTTGCACATAAAGTGAAAACACTAAAATGTGTAACTGGCTTCGCATTCACCTACTAACTTTGCATTTGAAGGACTTCTGTCCCTTATACCAATTCATACTTGCTCGACAATGGGTGTAATATAATTTGGCAAGCCAATATGTAAATCGAATTGAAACATAACATCTTCCAAAAGCATTACATAACATCTTCCAAAAGCATTAAAAATCTTAAGATGGTGTAGCTAAATAATAACACATTCCAGAACCATTACAGAGCTCTTACATCACCCAAAAAGCATTACATAAAAAAACAATGCATGAAACTTAAAATATAATTCCTTTGTTCCTCAATAATCAATTGGTCATCCTGATGTTCCTGAAACAAGAACACAAAAATTGAAAAATGTAAGCATGACCATAAAAAGGCTACCAATCAAAGAAAGTAACATGCCTTCAATAAAAGGCATATGTGTTCAGTGGTGATTGTTTTACAAACAAACAACCTCATTCTGCTGAATATTCCATAACTACTTTCGTCTCCAATGTAAGACATCAAGTTCAATTCATGTGTTTTTCTCAAACAAGGCAAACATTTAAAATGAACTATCAAAGGAGAGGAGATTTTTACCTGGAATATAGGTGCATCTGCATCTTTATTCACTGTCAGAAAAGGCAACAATTTTTCCAGTTTGACCTACATGATAATAAGTAGTCATAATCAAAGACCAAGACATTAACCACATAATATGCTGTTTATAAGCCTTTTATGATCATGGTTACAAGAATTGAAAAATGTCAGCATGACCATAAAAGGGCTACCAATCAAAGAAAGTAACATGCATTCCAAAAAAGGCATATGTTATAAATTAAAAACATAAAAGACATACCAATCTCTCTCTTATGCATTGTTCAATGCCGGACAATTCCTTTTGTCATGCGATTGTCCTGTCAATCCGCAACCATGACAACGTCTAGTCTTTTTTGTTGCAATTTCTTTTCCCCCTATCAATCGCTTCCCACAACCCTTTGCTCTAACTTGATCCGGCTCGTTATAAATAGGCTTTGACAAACGAACACTTGGTTGAGATTGAGATACATCTGTTAACGTCATTGATTTTATTTTCTCATGAAGAGACTCGAATGTCTCCTTTGCCAACTCAAACATGTCTTCGTTCATACAAGCATCATCGATGATCTTCGATGCAAGTGTTCGTAGTAGGTTGTTGTTTTCAAGAAAGGAAGAGTCTTGGCCACAAGAACTAAATGAACATGAAGCTTTGGCCGTCTTTGTCCACCTACGTAAGATGTACTTGCTCGACAATGGGTGTTGTAGTTTTATCCGACTGAAGGTCGCCAAAACATGTCGACAAAGAATGCCGGAAGACTCAAATTTCCTGCAACTACAACTTATGTAGTCCATTGTCTTATCTTCCACAACCTTTCGCACCCGGCCATCTGTAATTTCAACCCTGCTGACAGTATAAATGCAAGTGTCTCCCAGATCTTGCTCCACCGCCACTACATAAGCCATGCTCTGGTACAGCTCATCTTGAAATTTATAGAACATGGTATGTGTGTATACTTCACTTGCCTTTTTCTCTATTGGCCACATAGTCTTCATAACAGGTTGTTCGTTGATGCCCTTATGCTCTAGCATTAACTCTTGATGGCGTTGGTGCTTAAGAGCCCTTTCAAATCGAACAACAAAATCGAACAAACTATTTTTCTTCGACACGTAATGCTTGAAGAAAGAATGACAGCTTTCTGCTCGTTGACTACTTGACATGCCTAAAAAAAAGTTAAGATTATTAACAGACATGTATAATTAAAACATATAATATACTAATCATGAAATGAATAAAACTCAACCTGCAGAAAATATTCTATTAATATAAGCAGGGATCCATTTTCTTCGAATTTCATAAAGCCCTTTCAACCACTCATTGTTTGACATCCCACTAATATCAAGCACTTTTGTCCATTGAGCCTCAAATTGTTCTGGATCCTCTGAATTCCATATACAGTCTTGAAATTTAGGATAGTGTTCTTTCCATTTGACTGCATCTAGTTTTTCGGAGAATTTGCTGAGAATATGCCACATACAAAGTCTGTGTGAAGTGTTTGGGAAACACTCTGATATGGCTCTACTCATAGCAGGATCCTGGTCAGTGATAATCATTTTTGGTGCCCCATTTGGCATGGCTGTTAACAATTGTTGTAGGAGCCATGAGAATGACTCTGTTGTTTCATCACTGAGGAATGCGCATGATAAAAGTGTGCTTTGGCCATGATGATTTACTCCAACAAATGGAGCAAATATCATCCCATAGCGATTCGTGTTATACGTAGTGTCAAATACCACGACATCACCAAATGCCTGATAAGATCTCCTACATTCTGCATCAGCCCAAAAACAATGTCTAACCTTATTTTCTACATCCATCTCAAATGTGTAAAAAAATCCAGGATTCTTTTCTGTCTCAGCCTGAAAATATTCAATCAACATATGAGCATCGTGTCCAGCATACAATTTTACCTCATCTCTTCTTGCATTATAAAAATCTTTCTCAATGCAACCTATGTTTTCTATGCCTCCGGATTGAAGCTCAAAAATACTTATTTGCTGGTGAATAGGCACATTAGCTGCTGAAAGTTGTTGTGTCAATGCTTTTTTCGCACTAGAAAATGAACGATGAGACCGCAACATATGCACTTTTCTTGGTGTTGCAAATACATGATTATGAATCTCATAGAATTGTGAAACAACAAAGCATTGTTTAGTCCTACATTTCACAATAGTAAATTTGGCTTTACAGCCTTCTCTAGTTTCTGGCCTTTTCCTAACCCCAGTAGCAGTAGAATTTCCATAATCTCGAATCCCTTGTTTGTAACAAACAAATTCTTTTCGAATAATTTCATTGGATTTGTTTGTCTTTGAGGAATAATTACGAACACTAAAACCAGCTAACCTAGCATATTCATTGTAAAAAATTTGAGCTTCTTCAACCGAATCAAACTCTTGCCCTATTTTTGGAATTTTATCAACCACCACTTGAGGCATAAATTCATGAACATTGTTTGTTGAAGAACCCACATCACCATCCTCAGCAGAATACAATTCACTATCCATGCTCAACATATAAATTCTTCAAATTATAAAACAAGATAAATTTTACCAATTAGGGCACTTAGCCACAAGAACACTGCCGTCACTAGCAAAGACCACAACCCACAATGCCTTGCTTGCCTAGCTGACCGGAAACCACTTAGTGACCGAAACCCCCACTGCCTGCATCCACGCTGCCTGCCTGAGACCGAAACTCACACTGTTTGCAGCCAAGGTTCTCGCCAATCGGAGGAGAAGATTATAAAATTGGGTGGCCTAAAATCGAGGAGTGAGAGAGAGATGATGATCGGAGGAGCTGGTTTTTGCTTGAACTTCGTCGTTGTCGATCGAAGGAGAGGATAAACTTGTTGAGTGAATCGGGGACGAGGAGAGAGGATCGGGGCAAAGACTGAGGAGGAAATACGTTTTTGCTCCCATTTCTGAAAAAAAAAATTAAAAAGGCCAGATCTGGCCGTCCATCTAATCGGACGGCCAGAAATGGGATCCCGCATGTAAAGTTACACGCGGGATCCCGCCTCTGAGCTTTTCCGTATACATATATATATATATATATATATATATATATATATATATATATATATATATATATATATAAGTACTAGATCCCTAAGCCTCTGCTTGAAATATTGTAAATGATTGAAAATGAGGAGTTTTTTAAGTGACTCAAAATGAAGATTTTACTTGTTTATATTTTAACGACACTGATTTTTGGGTTTTTTAAATCCCTCAAAATCAGTATAGTATTAATTTGATCCGAATCGGGATGTTTTTATAGGCTCTGCTTGAGAGATTGTAAATGATTGAAAATTAGGAGTTTTTTAAGTGACTCAAAAAAAAGATTTTACTTATTTACATTTTAAGAACACTGATTTTTGGGTTTTTTAATCCTCTCAAAACCATTGTAGTGTTAATTTGACCCGAATCGAAATATTTTAAAAACATCCCGAAACGGGTTATAACAACACCCTAAAATCACTACTCTCGTGATTGTCAAGCAGAGCCTAACTCATGGAAGGGAAGGACTAGCCCTGCAATGAAAATGAAGGCATATAAGATCGAACTAGAAAGACCTGAAGAAAGGAGGGGATGGGCACTTATATGGGTGTATCTATTCCATTTAAGAGATGAAAACTGCTCATGAATGAAAATGAAGAGATTTATAATCCATTCTATCCAACAACGAGTTAGGATAAATATAAAAAAGATCGACAGAATGCATGTTCTTCATGTATATTTAGAAACATCAAGATAGATAGATCTACGGTAATTTACACCAAGTCCAGAGAGTGTTTCTAGCTACATGTGTATGTTGTAATAAACCTATTTAAATGATTATTGGTCTAAATATATAGGGGTGGCACTTGCAATGGTGTAAAGTTAATGGGCCAACAAAGTTATTGTGTTTTGCTGATGTGGCTGTATTGAAAAATGTGTTTTGTTGATGTGGTTGTATTGAGATATGTATTTTGATGATGTGACTTGATTTTTTGTAATAAAGGTGGGACTCAGCCTTGATTTCGGTGTAAATTTGATGGGGATAGTATAAATGATAGAAAAATAGTTGGGTTGGATAATGATTTTGTATTGGGAGATGTGTTTTGCAGATGTGGCAATATTGGAATATATGTTATGCTGATTTAATTGTATTGAGAGTTGTGTTTTTGTGAGATAGATGTGGGACCCGAAAACAAAATTATTGGACCATTAGATGTGGAACCATTGTGGTTGCCCTAAGGAGGCTTGCAGGTTTATTTACACTCCTCTACGTACAGTTTGTAAATGGCATATATCAAATTAATGTTTTCCATTTTTGCAGAAATAATTTCAAGCGATGATAAATAGGAACAATGTAATTATATTTAAAAGTCTTCAATAGGAGTTGCCCATTGAAGCTAATGTCATTTTTGGGGGCCCTTGAGTGGGTTTCAAAGGCCCACATTTTAGTAAAACTTATAAAGAACAGAAATCATCATCTAGCCCACGTTGCTTGTTCCAGGCCAGAATCATATGTTGGGCTAAGTTTTGGTCCAAGAGAGAGAGCCCAAAAAGGTGAAGCAGAAATAAGTAATATTTGTTGAATTTTTTAGTTGGTTTTGTGGGTCTTAAATCAACTCTTCAGTGCCTCTTCATATATCAAGAGTTTTGTGATTTTCGAGCTACATTTACTCTGGCAAAGTTTTTTTGTCTCGTTGGTGCAATAATTGTACTTCAAAATTTTAAGAAAATGTTAGATTTTCAATTATTGATTTTTTGCTCCCGTTGGAGATGCTAGGTGGGCTCTCGTGACCAGCTACTTGTAAAAAAAACAAAACACAACGTTCACATTGCTGTTAATACTCATTTTGTTTTTATTTGATAGACTCGATTACTTTTTCAAACAGATTAAGAATTATTTTCTTTTAATATATCCCTCAATTACTTCATTTACACTTTATTATTGATAGATGTCAATGTCATTTGTTAATAAAAATGCACAAAAAATTAGGGTTGATCAGTAAATTGGTGATTTTTTATTTATTCTCAATAAGGAAGTGAACTATTATTTGAGACCAATCAAAATAAAAAATGAGTCTATTAAATAGAGACGGAGAGAATAAGTACTTTAAAATTAAAAAATTAGGTGAGAGAATATTTATCGAACCTAATTTTACTATAATAAATCCCTAACTGCTGACTAAGGATACACTTCATCATTACCATGTAATATACTTCGTTCTCATTGCCAACTCCATTATTTAACAGAAATCAAGAAAGATCGAAGTCAAGTCATGCGGGTTCTACTATTTCAACAGATGAATACAAATGTCAACGTGTGAGAATGGTTAATACAATTCTCTCCTCCAATGAAGTAGTTTTAAATAGAAACCTCCACTTGTGCCAGACAAGATGTTTTGGTTGCTAGCTAGAACCAGAAGCCGACCTTGTTATTACTCATAGGAATGGAAAACTAACCATATTTTTGGAGAGAAACCGACTCCAAATATGCTATATTTATTCTTGCCTTTTCATTGCCAAAAAACGAATCTGGACTAGTCAATTTCAGAAGCAAAATTGTATGACTTGCTCTGCAAATAGAAAATGTTAAGCAGGACAGGTCAAGTTGTGATAACGAAAGCCCCCGGAATCAAATTATCAGGAGAATTGAATACTAGTGGCAGTGGGTCATGCCAGACTGTAGTTTCTCCTAATGCTGGGAGGTTCAAAACCTGGAAATCTTTGGCCTTTTCATGGAAAATATAAACAAACAATGACAACAATAGTCAAAAAGCAAGAACAACGTACACAGTAAAAAAAGCCCAACTTTTTAAGCTTTTGATGAGCATTTGCACATGGCAGATTCAAATTCAAAACTTCTAAATCGTATTGTGCCAATGCACATGTCGATGATCCCCACAATTACTAAACTAATCATTAAACAAATTGAATCATAAACATACACCAAGAATCAAGGGGGCTAGAGATTTTTGGGGCCCCAACAAGATCTCAATTAGAAGCAAATTAGGAAACAATGACATGATTAACATAGCTGGAGATTCCATCTTCCATTTCAGAAACCCAAAACAGAAAAATACGACAACTCAGTCTCACAAGGGGAACAAGAGAAAGGAACAAAGAAACAATACACGGAGAACCAATCCACATGAATTCTTAAGATCAATACAAGTGAAATGTTCATGATTATACTATAAAAATGGAAAGCAAAAATAAATAAAAGTATGATATCAAAGGAGATGGTAACAATAAAACCCCCACGAAAACAGCAGCAACAGCAGAAGAAGCTGATGTTACTGCATTTTGAAGCCCTGAATTTATGGTCTCTATACATAAACTTTCGCTGCAATCTACAACTCTTGCTCTGCCATTTTTATTTGACGACTCAAATATTCATAACAATTCAAATTAATATGGAGACTCTTCTCCTCTGACCTCCCCCATCTGTGTCTTCCACTTCTTATTCCACTCTCATCAACAACAATCAAATTTCAAATAAATTCCAATGAGAGAACAATGCCAGTGGTGAATTCTAGAAATTCAGACCTTCCGTCCCAATTGTCCAACTCTTCCTCCACGAGCGATGAGAATTGCCCATAGTGAAAGTAAGAATTAAGAACACTAATAGCTGAGTAAAAATGAAATTTTTTTGTGTTTTGAGGTTCGAGGAGGAAAATTCTCAAAAGAATCAATAGAAGGGTGGCGGCGGAGGTGAAGCATATGAAATCACAGGAATGGGCGGCAATGGCCCCTCATACACCGGGGTAGGAGGCGGCGGGCTACCATAAACAATTGGCAGCGGCGGCGAGGGAGCTGGTGGTGGATTTTCATATGGAACTGAGGGTGGCGGTGTAGATGGAGGGGGTGGGGAATTGTAGTGAACAGGAGGTGGTGGGGAGTGATAATAAACCGGTGGTGGGGGTGATGATGATGGTGGAGGAGGGGAATGGTAGTGAATTGGTGGTGGAGGTGGTGATGAGTATGTTACTGGTGGTAGTGGAGGCTTATAAGGAGTTGGCTGTGGTGGTGATGGCGATGGAGGAGGTGGTGAATGCTCTATGCATGGTGGAGGAGGTGGAGGGGGTTCTATACAAGGAGGTGGAGATGGTGGAGGTGGGGAATGAACCGGAGGAGGTGGGGAGTGGGCAGGGGGCGGTGGTGGGGGCGATAGATAGGAATAAATAGGAGGTGGAGGAGAATGTACAGGAGGTGGTGGAGAATGTGGGGGTGGAGGTGAATTGTAATAGTAAGGAATTGGGGGTGGTGGAGAGAAAACTGGAGTTGGAGGTGGCGGCGAATTTGGAGGGGGCGGCGGTGGGGAGTGTACGCAATATGGTATAGGCGGTGAGGGTGATGGAGGAGGTGGTGATGGTGGAGGGTGAGACACAACAGGCGGTGGAGGCGATGGCGGTGGTGGGGATGGAGGAGGTGGAGGTGGAGAGTAAACTGGTGGGGGTGGTGATAGAGGAGGCGGAGGCGGAGAGTAAACTGGTGGAGGCGGAGGGGGAGGAGGAGAATAAACTGGTGGGGGTGGTGATAGAGGAGGCGGAGGTGGAGAGTAAACTGGTGGAGGCGGAGGGGGAGGAGGAGGAGAATAAACTGGTGGGGGTGGTGAAAGAGGAGGCGGAGGTGGAGAGTACACAGGCGGCGGGGGTGAAAGAGGGGGTGGAGGAGGTGAAAAAACAGGTGGCGGTGGTGATGGGGGTGAGGGAAGTGGTGGTGGTGGCGGTGAAACAACTGGAGGGGAAGGTGGTGATTGGGGAGTGAAAACAGGTGGGGAAGGGGAAGATACCACAACAGGCGGCGTAGGCACCGGTATTGGTGGTGATAGGGATGGTGGTGGAGGTAAAGAAGGCACAAAAGGTGCACATCTAAACGAGTTGCAATCAACACGCTTGGACAAAAACGCCCTGCATTGCCCAGCCGACCTCTGTTTCGGCCTCCGTGGCAGACAATTCCTCCTATCATCAAAGTCCGGCAAGCTCAAGCACAGCGGCGGCTCTCCGGTGAAGAAATTATAACTATAAGTGAAGTTCTGTAGATTAGGCAACTGACAAATACTTGCCGGAATACTCCCGGAGAGCATATTGTGAGCCACATTTAGCTGTTCAAGACTAATCATATCACCAATAGTGTTGGGCAATGGACCCATGAACTCATTGAAGCTGACATCAAACACAGTCAAGTTCTTGAGCATACCTATCTGAGGAGGCAAACACGATCTGAACCCATTATTCATCATGATGATCTCATTCAGATTCGACATGTTCCCAATACTTGAAGGTACACAGCCATGGAACTTGTTGTTCGCCAGCACAATCACTGAAACCGGAGAGTTACCAAAATTGCTGGGCAGATCGAACACGAAACGATTGTGGTTGATGAAGATGGCATCCAAATCCTTATCGAAAAGCTCCGGCGGGACAGTACCCTCAAATTCATTGAATCTCAGATCTAAGAATTTCAGTGTGGGCAGTGAAAGAACCACTTTAGGGAACTTCCCAGCAAATCTGTTGTTGCTGAGATCTAGCTCGAACAGTAGCTTCAACTTCTTGAACTTCTGTGGAACAGTACCGCAGAACCTGTTGGAATTTATGTGGAACAATGCGAGATCGACAAGCATCCCGAGCTCCTCCGGCAAGTACCCTGCAATATCACCATGGTTGAGATCAATGCCGGCGACGGTTCGGATCTTGGGGTTGTCAAGTGCAGGAGCACAGAAAACGCCGGTGTAGTTACAGACATTAGCCCCAACCCAATTCGCAGTGAGATTTAATGGATCGGAGAGAATGGCTTGCTTCCAAGCTTGTAAAGCATAGTAAGCATTCTTAATTCTATCATTCTCAAAGACCAGAGATGGGTCTACAGTGACTCTCTCTCCTCGGTCACCAAATTCATCCCTGTAGGAGAGCAACTGTCGGTGCCTGATATAGTGTGCCTCAGCATCACTTAGACCTCCATGGCTGGTAATGGAGATGTGTTGCTCAGCAGAGCAAACACTCAGTAACCCAACAAAGAAGAAGACAATGAGGACAGCAAGAGTAGCGAGTGAGTAGAAGTGGGTCTTCTTCATCTCACATGAGACATCTGATTTACCCACTTTTTTGTGTTTTAATTCCTCCAAGCTCTCTTCTTTTCTTCACAAATGGGTCTTCAGAGAGAGCCAATGCAGAAGAAGAATGAGAGAAGGACGGCTGGATGGTTTTTGGGGTTTGAAGAGAGAGAATGGGGTTTTTTCTAGGGATTTTAGAGATGTGTGAGAGAGAAATAATGCATCAAAAGACAGCTAATCACAGCTCAAAACCCACCAGACTTCTCTCTCTCTCCGAAGTCCTTTATTATTTTTTATTTTCTAGGTCTTCAAAAATACTTTTTGTGCAAATGTCAAATTTTAGTTAAAAGTGGATGACTTTATTCTCTATTTTATTTTCTTTGTTCAGAATTTCATATTCACATTCCAATTCAAGTCTACAGGATTAAAAAGCTAAAGAATAAGCGCCTCACCTCAACTATTAAATGACAAAATCCGTTATTAATTATTATAATCGATGATTACAGATTAGTTTTTTCGTTTGAAGAGAGGGAGTCGGTGGTGGTGGTGAAGCTCCGGCTGGAGTCGGTGGTGGTGGTGAAGCTCCGGCTGGAGTTGATCCAGGGAAGAAAGAAAAAACAATGGATCAACTCAATCTTTAAAGTGGAGAGAGGAGCTTGAAGCAGTCGACAGTGGATTTAATCCACTTTTAAAGTTGTGGGTGGTGGTGGTTTCAAATTGTTAAATGGGGACAACTCAATTTTTGCAATAAATAAGTATATATAATTATTTACATTAATCCATCTATCGAGGCCATTTTGGCGGTTTCGTTTTCAATTTGTGTGTGAAAGTGACGATTCGTTGGTTTCGTTTATTTACATATTTGTGCAAAATTTGCACGACCTGGTCTTCAACTTGTCAAACGTCAATACAAAAAAAAATTCATAAAAAAATTTAATCAGCCGTTTTGTGTGCTCCCTGTTATTTTGTTGGTATGGAAAACCGAAAAACACTACCACTTGATAACAAAATAACCGTTTTGGATCTTCTCATAGAGTATAAATTATCATAAAGCGTAGAAGTTGAGAGTGCTTGAGAGTATTCAAACAGGGGCTTAAGCTTCGTAAGTTTCTCAAAACATCCTCTCGATTTACTCTAAATTTGTGTGTCACGTGTTTAAACTATTGATTATAAATCGTACTTAACATGCAACACTCCACATCATTTGATTTTTCACATCAGTGCTATTTTGATGCAATCCTCATTTTCGTCTCTCCACATTAACAAAATTAACGGAAAAGTTGAGTCAACATGACTTGTTAGCTCTTTGATTGACCGGATTAGAATCAAAGCTTAACCGTGAAACAATTTTGCAACATGTCTTATTCTTTAATGGCCAAATGTAACATTTATTCAAGAAAAGGCAATGCATAAAATTTAAAGTAGAAAAGTCTAAACATGTGATTTCTCTTTAAACTTGCAAATTAAGATTCCAATAGAACTCATAACGAATAAGTAGAAGAGAATAACATTTGAAGGTAAACACCCAACTAAAAAAAAGTTGAAAATATATCAAATTGTGGAGAGTTTTTTTTTTTTTGGGTGATCCATAGAGAGATGGAATTGAGCTGGTGTAGGCTTGTCTACTTCGTTGTTGCACATTTCCATGCAAGCTTAAATTGTCAAATGTCAATGGTCAAAGGAGTAACGCATAAGGCATCTCCAAAAGGAGATGAAAATGAGAACAAAATGGCTCTAACTGCTACATCTTACTCTTTCAAACCTCAAAATCAATGCTGCAAGTTTGAAATCCAATGACTAAATGGGTAACTAAAAATGTTGATTAACTTTCTTGGATGCAAAAATTGTTCCGAACGAGAGAGAAAATAGAAGATTGTAATTAGGCAATATGATGATTTCAAATTTTGAAATGAAAATTTAAATTTATTTGAGAAATGATTATTCATTTGATTATTTCAGCGGAAGGAAGTGAGTTTATTAAGAAATCAAATAAAGTACTAAAATATTGTAACGGACTAAGAGCATCCACAATGATGCGTCTAACAATATTGACGTGTACATATTAAATGGATTGGTAGCACTCGCGATGATTTCTTTTGTTTGAGTTAATAAAATATATCGAAACACGAATTTTGTTGATGAGACTTGATTTTTGGTGTAATAGATTTGAGACTGATTATTAATTTTAACATACATGTTAGTTAAATAAGTTCATTTTGTTAGAATCGACATAGACGTCAATAAAATTATTGACAATAATAGAATAAAGTAAATAAAATCGCTCAAATATATATTTTGTTGATTTGATTGAATATATTTATTGACTATTGTAAGGGATACGATATATATATATATATATATGTATGTATTATATGTATACTTGCTGCATGTTATGTGTCTTTCTATATCATGATGATGGAGAGATTTACATATCAACAGTTAATAAAGTCCTGTGACTCCCAAAGGAGTGGGGTCCATCAAGTAAATTTATGTGATCAGAGGGCCCACGCGTCACGTCCTGCACGGCTGGATCGTCGGTTTTCAGAAGCAGGACCCCACCTCACCTACGGTCTTATGGTGCACCGCGTCCATTCTTTTACACGTCAACGCGCATATGATCACATTGTCGCTTATGAGAGGATTTCGTTTTTTACTAAAATACCCTCCCACATCATTAACGTAACAAAAAGTATACAACACGTTTTAGGGTTTTGCCATGCTGTCTTGTTTTGGATTATATAATATGTTTACGCGTAATGCATCGTCTTTGTTAGTCAATAATATATATTAATTATATGACTTTCAATTATTATTATTATTATTTTTAAAAAAAAAACAGAGAGAGAAAAGGAAAAGTCCAGCTGTTATTTGGTGCTTGTTGCGTATAAAGTAGGACATCGCACAAAATGAGAGTTGAGCTTATCATGTGATGATGTCGAAATGTCTTGTATTCAATCAATCGCCATACATATATGAGGGTTCTAAAAGTTGAATATTATTCATGCATGTTTTTGCTAAAAACTACCTAATTTTGCATGCTAATTAATTGAATTAATCCACTCCTAAGTTTGGCTTTATTTTCATACCTAATTTTCGTGCATTTGGAGAAGACAATGTTTGGTTCATAGATTTGGGAATTTATATGTTTGTATTTTACGCCATTTTTGTATTGAATTTTCATGTATTTTAGGGTTGAGATTTTGATTCTTTTATTATAGAGATGGGTTTGCCCTTAATATAGTTGGAATTGAAAGAAATTAATTAAGATTAGGGGTATCCATTTGTTTTCGATTCAGTTTTTAATCAAATTGAATTTTTATGTTCGGAGTAGAACGATTTTTTTGGTAGTTTAGCCATTAAAAAGTATTTTATCAATCTTATAAGATAAAAAAAATGGAGGGTAAAATTTCTTTTGTATCGATTCATTCTCTAACTGCAGTGCATAGATGATAAAGTATTGTAGATCGACATTGGTAAGATGAAGTTGGTGCAAATAGTGAGAGAGGATAATGAGAATGAGTAGGGTTATTATTTTAAGACCCATTGGAGAAATTGAAAATTATATTTGGGTGTAAATCTTATATTTTTGGGTATTAACTATTTGAATAATTAGATATATAAAACATAATTTTCTTTTTGTTTTTTTCTATTAAATCCTAAATCAGATCCTAAAAAAATCTAAAATCTAAATTAAATCCAAAACAGTCAATCAAAAAATCAAAAAATGAATAACCGCGATTCATATCACTTTGTGTGATGGAGATTGTATTTGAGCACCCCAATTAAGATGGAAAAAAGAGTTAATAGAATCTACTTATGTGGGAAAAGTACGAGGTCCCCTCCCTTTTTAATCAAGTGAAATTATGACGAGTACACAAAATTATTAATCAGAGAGTTCATGAAAAAGAAAAAGGAAAATAAAAACAAAAACAGTTATATAAAAGTGAAAACAAAACACGATAAATGAAACGAAAATCACGGCTTCAAAAAATGTTAAAGACGCTCCTCACCCTCTCACTTTGGTCGGCAGCGTCAAGTTCTCTATTTTTATTTTTATTTTTTACTCTTCACTTTCAATTTTAGAGCCCCTAGACAGTGGGACCCGACTATCCACCGGTCTTGTAATACGGCATCGTATATAATCATACAATCATGCATGCTAATACGACATACTCATTAGTTGCTATCACATGTGTTGAAGAAAATTTTTGTGCAAGAGACGTGCAAGGTAGTCAATATTGCATCGTGTTTGTTTGATAGAGAGTATATCCGACAGAATATAAATTAATATTAACGCTCTACCATACATATAGACCTACATTATTTATTATTATTATTATTATTATTATAAAGATACATACAGGGAGTTTATACAAACAAAGAAGGAAAATGGAACAAATTGACGACGCTGCCGACTAGACAAGTGGGACAATATTGGTAGACTGTGATAAGATTCCTCTGCTAGCTAGAATTTCCCATTAGGGTATAACTTAGTCACGACAATTGAGTAGTACCTAATAGTGGGATATATCATATTTATATAAGAGAACCTTAACCTATGTATACTGGTCCCAATTATACATATATTCAACACACTTGGACAGATTCTCTAAGTGATGTGGTGGTTTAGTTCTTTATCTCATCATAAAAAAAATTAAACACCTTGGCACCCTCTACCTATCAGAGATAAGATGCATGCCTATATTAATGTAAATTGCAGGTAGCTAAAAGGACATTATAAAAAAAGGTTCATACTGATGCCTTATAGCTTAAACATAGATATATACTTACTTATTATAAATGCTGACATTGACATTCCAATGATGTGTAGTTTGGTCCACAAATTATCTAGTCTGAGTGTGTTATATATATATATATATATATGTTTGGGTTGTAAATTAAAGAGGTTCATTGCACTACTTTTCAAAGAATTTCAGGCGTGCAGCTAGAGATATACAGCAACATGGCACTAGATACATATGGTTAAATTAAATCCTCTGTGTGTGCATATATATATATATGTATATGTATACATAGAGAGAGATAAAGGAGTTGAAATGCTGTATTGTTTTTACCCCTAGGCAGAAACAATAGTGTTGTTGATGGTTTGGCTCAATTGGGTAGATTAGCTTTTTGTGACTTTGCTCATGTTTTTGATGGATGGAGTTCCCTCCTCCATTGATCCTTTGATCACTGCTGATTGTAACCTTGACTGTATTTGAATGAATTTCATTTGCTTAAATATATATATATAGAGAGAGATACCATCTTAGTTTAACTATTATATATTTTTTGTAATTTCTTTTGAGTAACAATATTGTTCTTTTGTCTTTGTTCACACATTACAAAAACTACGTCCATTACAGACATCAGACCTCTCGCTTTGTACATTGAACACTTGAAGCCCAACGACATCTTCATGCATGTCATGTGAAACCACCCAAAAAAGGGGTTCTCTTTATGATTGAACACCAAAAAATGACAAAATAATCGTTTTGAAAACGCGTCCTGAAGCCAGCTTGAATCCCACTGAACTGATAAATTAACAAAAACAGCTGGGCCCAAATAAATGGCCATCAAAACCCTAATTGTTTTGTTTCACTCCCAAATAATGCTGTCATCATTTTAGAGTATCTTTATATAACAAATTTCTTAGAAAGAAAAAGAAAAAACAATTTTCACCTAAAGATATGGAACATTTTGATGAGGCCAGTGACCAATGTGTCATATATAAAGAAACAGTCCACCTCATCCTAGTCATTAGACAAATCAAGATCATATTCAACGGATTAGTAATGCTAGAGATTTCAGTGATTTTCATCTCAAGAGCATCCTAACAGTGTGTGTCATCACATTCAATAAATAAATGACACACACTACTGAAATAATTTTGGGATGAAAATTATTATGATCTCTATCATTTTTGTAATAGGATTGAACAACTTTTGAACTCATTCCCACAACCGCGTCTTGATGGGCTGGGTTCGATTCTTCCCAACTTGGATCGGTGTTGGGCTTTATCCAAAAAAATTGGGACCTATGGGTTGTCGTTGGGCTTATAGGGCCATCACAATTACTTTTGCCTGCCCATTGTAGAAAGGAAAAAGGCCAGGGTCCAGACCGTGCTTTATGGATGTGAAACGGTCCGTTTAACTTACAAAGCAGAATCTGGAAATCTGAATGCCGAACTATCGTCTTCTTCTAAAATCCTTGAGGCTCGAAAGGCTGCGTTGTGTGAAGTGTAAACCAGGTTGAAGATGGGTTGGAGACAGTTAATATTCAAAGCAAGGTCATTTTTATTTCCCTCACAGCTGCCACTGACGAGTCCTGGGTTGTTCCGATTCTTCTCCAAGTCCACAACTCCTTATCTAGGTTAACTGTACCATTTGAATTTCTTTCAGGGTTTTATTATATACGATTTTTTTCCGCTCCAAATCTAGTTTTGTGGAAGAAATATGTTGTTAGCATATGCTGCAGGATGAGGCAGTAATCAGGAATACTACTTATGAAAACGTAAAGAAGGTTGATTGGAGTTGAATGTACTCCTGATTTTTGCTATTTTTTTCTTCTTCTTTTGTTTCTCTTAGAGTAATTGCTTAAGGAAGTTATGATTTTCGGAGATTATGTTTCTTTTTAGGGTGAGAAACTTAGCGTGATAAAATATATGTGAATAGTTGAATATAGTTGAGTTTAGTGAAACAAGCACAAGACAGTTTTGGCTCTCTGTTTGGTTTTTTGGGAAACTAATTGGAAAGGAAGAAATGGGTCGTGGAGATCATGTTCTCCACTCTCTAGGTCATTGTTGAACACTGGTATTCAGCAGTTATTTCAGGATGTAAAGTTGTCCCTCGTGAAATGTGAACTTTTGCATGGGTTTTAGGATCGGAAATGTTTGCTTACGCTACTCAATTTGTAGGACTTTCAGGCAGTGGAAACTGAGGAAAATACTTTTCTTTAAAAAAATAAAAAATTGGAATAGAAATTTATTAAGGCACCAAAGGGTTGCAACCCAAAGATTACAAAGAGTCCAAATTTATATGCTCAAGAACATTTTTAGTAAAAGGAGAACACCAAAGACGCAGACAACTGAACCAATTATCAGGGAAAGTATCACTGGAAGACATCTTGGACTAAAAGATTCTGCTGTTCCTCTTGAAATTGAGCATCTTATGATTTGTGTTGCTTTAGGTTTCCGTAGTTTTTACATTCGCAGTTGGCCAAGCTCTATGAATATTTGGGACCAAGCCAGCAGAAACTTGGTTTGTTTTGGTTATTGCAGATGGTGAAACGTATCCTTTTCAAGGTTTTTCAATATCTTTCATTTGTGAAATGTCCTTGCCATCAGAAAGAGTGTTATTTTATATGGGGTTGCTGTTGAAGTGAAGGATAAAAGAACAAGGCTGTGGTTTTAATCTTGTTTAGGTGCTGCTTAGATTTCCATATATATTTTTCTGAATGCGAAAAAAGGGTATTATACTATTATTAATAAGGAGCACCAAGGGGGTTCAAACCAAATAAATTACAAGATAGATAAGGTAACTCTAATAAAAAAAAATTATATCAGAAATATATATTTTGAAGAAAACAAGAATTGCCTAATGTCTAGTTGCATGATGCTTTCTTTGTTCTCTAGTGGCCTGTGTAATAAATTGTTTTAGTAACTTTACAACTTGGGTCCTTGTAAAAAAAGTTTACATTTTGGTGGGCCTGAGTTGTGACTGTGTTGTTTGTGTGCTTCTTGTTATAGTTGTGATATATGCTGTTCTGAGTAGGTTTTAACATCTTTATTGTTATTGTCGCTCGTATGTTATATGCAGTCAAGGTTGGAATACCAGAATTTCTAAATGGAATAGGGGGAGGGGTTGAAGCCCATGCCGCCAAGCTTGAATATGATATTGGAGACCTTCATAAACTGCTTGTTGCTCGAACACTAAACTGAAAAAACTTGGCATCCCTTGCAAGCATGTAATTTTCTTATTCCTGTATTCTCTCCATGGGTATGTTTGTGAACATGTGTACATTTGCACGAATATTTCTGTTCACTTTTTGTTGC
The DNA here is from genome assembly GCA_963580455.1 of Euonymus europaeus. NCBI lineage: Eukaryota > Viridiplantae > Streptophyta > Magnoliopsida > Celastrales > Celastraceae > Euonymus > Euonymus europaeus. The sequence continues at coordinate 3,838,030 of OY756957.1, read as the reverse complement.
CTGTCTCACTTTCATCCCAGTTCTGGTTAATATGCCCTGTCTTGATCTACTGATTATCTTCCTCTTTCTTCATTGATAATTTTAAGATAGGAATCACTTGGAAGTCTCAGACACAGTGGAAAATTAATTTTTCTGCTTCAATGCTGTGAGCTTCAGGCATGTTCCTTGCTTGTCAAAAGTTGCCAATAAGGAGATTATGATGAGATGGAAACTCTGTTATTTTCTCACCATGGCCTTATTATAATCCCTGATTTTGATTTTGCAGAGGAAGCTTATTCCCACAAATATAGATCGGGACTTTGGAGGCCTAGAGCTGAACCTGTGAAAGCCTGATAAGTTTTAGACCAGCTTATTCTCTGAGGACGAGCAAGACCAAGTGTGCTAACATTTCCATATGAAACTATGGCATTTGAAGATTTTTGGCCCCTTCTGCATTTCAAGGTCTCTCTCAAACTTAAACTTTCAGAGAAAAGGTTTAGCTCAGAATTAATGACATGGTAAGAACACGTGGAATTTCGTGGGATTTTTCACTTTTCTTTCTCTTTGAAAGTGTTTATAATGAGAGCTGAATCCCTAATAATGTGAACAATGGGGATGGAAATGTAATACATTGGCGCTGAGATAATGAAATGAAAGCTTATGTTCTGAATGATTCCAGTTTATGAAATCTTTGCATGATCAGGTCTGTCTTTATTGTTTTATATTATTAGGTAATGCAAAATAAATATCACTGATGGCTATTTGATTTCACCGCATGAACAAATTAATTCCAGGATTGGATTTCTTCTGATAACACAGCTACTGTTGGCCTCTTCTCCTCCTAGTGTTCCACTTCTCTGCATATTTGCATTTTGCCTCTGGCTGTAAGTATTATAGATTATAGTGTTGCTACATTTTTCTCATCATTCTGTTGCCTTTGTTCTACTTGTGCATTACAAAGTATAAGGAAACTAGAGGTGAAGTTAATTGCTCGAGCTGTATATATATACTTTTGTCAGCAAATGTGTTTACATGAGCTGAATGCAGGTCATTAGCTACAACAGAGAAACTATTTTAGCTTTCATCAACAGTGCTCTGCTTCTCACTTGTGTTAAGCGAGAACCGACTCGCTTCCACTGCATCTTCAATGGACAAATATATATTTTCCTTTCCGATGATGTCGACAAAATTTGAAGTACTCATTTTCTCCAGGACCTCTATCCTCGGATTTATGATTCCCATCTGCAGAAGATGAACACAAGTCTGTCAAACTCAGATATATATTAATATTCTTGGTTTGTCTAAAATTTATATTAAGAGGAATGCTGAGCAGCTTAATAATAACCTTAATGCCTTTTGATCCAAGGATTCTGTGCAATTCTGACAACGATCCAATGCCAGTCGTATCAATCGATGTAACTCCTGCAAACCCGTGTCGACAGAGATGATTAATGTTGTATTAATCTCTTAAACCACATGAGTAGTTAAATCTTACCTGATAATTCTAGCAGAAGATGCTCAATCGGATCAACCTTCGGTTCCTCCCTAATCCACCTCAAAACCCTACACATCATATAATTAAGAAATAATTAGACCAAAGAGATCAAACCGTATCTTTGTATAATCCATATTTTTTTTATAATTACCTTTCCCTCACATAATTTCCATTAACATAGTAAAGTGGAGAACCAAGTTGCAGAACTAGGACTCCTGGAATTGTCAATGCAACAGGATATTGAGCCGCATCGCGATACAAAGCTGTTTCTGGTATTTTCCCCAGCTTGCAAGATGGAGGCCTGGCTACATACAGTAGTGCTCTTAGTATACATAACCCCACCTGTTACAAATAAGAAGAAGATTTTTATATGATTTTTTAGGACTCTAATGATATATATGAACAAGATTCAACCTAGAAAATGACTTACAGATATCATGATTCCAATGTCCATGCTGATGAAGGAGACACCCAAGAAGGCAGACATACAAATTACGAAATCAAACTTGTCAACCTTGAAAAGATGAATAGCTTCATCGTATTTGATAAGTCCAAACATTGCAGACATGATAATGGCAGATAGAGCAACAAGAGGGGTGTGACTGAACAATGGTGCCAAGAAGAGGAGCACAAACATCATGAAAACTGCCATTACTATGTTAGACATTGCTGTCCTGCATCCAGCATTGAAATTCACTGCAGTTTTTGAGAACGGCCCTGCAAATTCTAATTGGTTTAGTATTTTTCTTTTTTTGTCTCAGCTATCTCAAATGATGAGATGGACGCACACAATTGATGTAAAACCATGAGTCCCACGTTGACTGATACACGATCCATATGAAATAGTGTGCTTCCATCTCAGCATTTGAGAATATGTATAACTGCAGTTCAAGGAATTATTGATTGGTGAATTACCGGTTGTCAAGTAGCATGAAGTGCAAGATCCAATAATGTTCATGAAACCAAAAGCTATCATCTCCTTATTCCCATCAATTGTCTCATTTTTCAAGATTGCAAAGCTTCTTCCAATGGCTATCCCTTCCTGCAATGTTTAATTGTTTTTTATATGTATGTTTTAACATAATTATAGAGGATTAATCAGAGTAGATAATCTATTATAATACTTACAGCCATAGCCACCATGCCTGTAATGAGAGCAGTCTGTACAGTAACTGATAGATATTTCGGGTCAAAGTTTAGAAACTGAATTGAAATGGGGTTTAATCCTTTCTTCAAGTGACCCACCTGAGAGAAAATTATAAAATATTGTAAGATATGAACATTAAATCAATAGATCGATTCATTAATTTACTAGTACTTATCTTTGAAATGATTTTGTGATTAGGGTTTAAACCAAAAACTCACCGTTTGGATGCCATGGTCGTCCCCGTGGATCAAGTAAGCAAAAACACAGCCAATCACAACAGTCACCAGTGGAGACATTGCTGATATCCAGAATAACCTTGGCCTTCTCTGGCTCTGAATTTCGAGTAAATTAGAGACATAGAAATTCATTAAAAATTAATCAGTTGTACGTAAAAGGTAGGAATTGTAATTGAACAAAATTATATATATATATATATATATATATATATTATTTATTTATAGTTAGTTCTTAATGGGACCCAAGAAATAACTTTGTTTATGGAATTTTGAAGACAGAGAAAGAAATATCTCACCAGGTATCGAGTGAATTGCAGAAATATGAGAAACACTATCCCTACTACTGCACTTTCCCACTTCCACTGCAGGGAAGGAAAAAAAACCCATTATTATTTATTTTTCTAATAAAAATATGCTTTCAATAAAATATTTTAAAAAATTCCTTTTATGAAAATAAAAAAGAAATAAATTAGTCCTTATCCTTGTCACCTATTAAGATGAGAAAGGAAATATATCCCTACACATATTCTCTATGATTGTATTTAATTTAATGGATGACATATTTGGAGATATCATAATATTCATTAATTTATTGTCAAGGTATATACCTCATGAGTGCGGCTAAAAACTGCATGCAAAACGGAAACGACGTCGGTTTTACTTGTGAAATGTGTCAATCCAAATAATCCTTTTAACTGTTGAAGGCAGATTATCACTGCAGTCCCTCCCATGAATCCAGTGATCGTTGAATGTGCCAGGAAATCCACAATCAATCCCAGTCTTAACACCAAAATCACATTAAAATTAAAAAAATTAATCAACAACTAATAAATAATATGCCATGGGGAGTTCTGAATTAAGCCAAAGAAAATAACCTTAAAAAACCCAAAGCAGTCTGAAAGATTCCTGTGAAGAAACAAGCAGTGAAGACCAGATGAAGATACAATGTAGGATCATCATTGGATGAAACTTTTTCTTGAATTGTTGAAGATATAAGCAATGAACTTGCCGCCACTGTTCCTACCGCTAAATGCTTTGAGCTCCCAAACACCGCGTAAATGAGCGGCGGAACAAAACTTGAATCTGCCACAAACCCAAAATTAATCCCTTATGCATTAAGCAAAAAAGAGGAAAGAAATCTGGGTAAAGATGGCAAAAGAATGACTTACAGAGGCCGATAATGGGAGGAATGTTAGCGAGTTTAGCGTAGCTGATGCCCTGAGGGATGGCGAGGCTAGTGATGGTGAGGCCGGCGAGAACATCATATTTGAACAAACCAAAATTATAATTGGGTAACCAGTCGAAGATTGGAATGAAGTATTGGACTGCTCTCTTGATTCTAAGGAGAGAACTGCTTTCATTCTTGAATTGTCTGAATGGATCGTCTGGGAAAAAGGTTTCTTTCAAACCAGATTTCAATTTGGTTCCAAACCCTCTGGGGTTTGCAAAATTCACTCTATGGTTTGTGATTGCCATTCTTCGATGGAGGCTGTATTTAGTGGGGTTAGTTTTGTGGTTTGGCTAACTGAGGAAGGAGAAAGAGGAGGAGAAGAGGAAAGAGAAGGAGGTAGTTAAGAGCCATTAACAAAATATATGCGTATTTATAGTTGGGAATTTTGAAGAAGCTGTGTGCGAAAATGCCTAGATAATCTTATCGAGAATAAAAAGGGAAATTGATTTTGATTTTATGACGTCATTCTCAAGAGTAATGTTGTTTCCTTTTGAGCTTCATTTGGTTTTTCTCCACTTAAGTTGTTAATGTTGACCTTGTAATTTTACGGGTGTGAGACAAACACTCAAAAATAAATTTATAATTGGAAATATTTATTAATTTTCATTTAGCATTGGGTTTTTTTTTTCCTTTTCGGGTGGGGGTGGGGGTTGGTGGTGGTGGTTTAGGGTTTTGTTGGTTGGAAAATTAGATGCAATATGGATGAAATCCTTTAGGGTAAGACAGAATTATGATATGCATGGCAACTAAATAAATGATCATTGTGGTAACAATTAAAGCCTTTAGGAAAATGCATGCACCAGTTTTAAAGTATTTATGTGGATAGATAGATGAAGACAAAGAGGGACTTGGGTCTAACACTATTAAAAATAATTTATTTTTCTTTGAAGTTTATCTAAAGTGAAGGTGTACAATTTGAACTTTTAAACAAAAAGACTTATTTTTTTCATAAAGTTTGCAAATAAATAAAGAATCCTAGACGTTAATTATACCAAACAAAGAGACAAATTAAAGTTGTCTAAACCCACCTCAAGTGGCTTATAATTGTCAGTATTTTATTTGGTAAAAAAAGACACGCTCTATCATTTGATTGATCACAAGTAGGGATGGAACAAATTGGGGTCGATCTCGGTCAGATAACAAAAGGTATTTGTATGTATGAACCTAGTTAGTTTAGATTTTTTGACGTATTTAATTGATCAAATTCAGATTGATTTAAATTTGAACAATAATCCAATCCAAATTATGATCCACGTAGCTGAATCAGACAATTTTTTTATGTCTGGATCCGAACCCAATTTTAAATTGAATAAAATCTTTGCATGTGTTTGAACCTAAATTTCAAACATATAACTTATATTTATATGTGATTTAATCTGTATGAAAAATCAAACATCCGGATCAAACATAATTTTATCACAATTAATCACAAGTTCGGAATAAAATGCCAAACTTAAAATTGTAGTTGTAGTTATCAAAATAAGAGGCATAAAAATAAAAAAAAACCCAAGACTAAATGCACTTTTTTTTTTGATAAATAGAACTGTACCTCTAAATTTTATTAATAATTATTGCTTATGACAGAGGAATATTAAAATTACAAGAATGACCGACACTAATAGACCAAACAAAACACACAAAGACAAGGCGACGGCCTAGCCAAAGAACCTGCAGAAAACCCAGCCAAATAACCAACGGTACAAAGAGGGAAAAGCAGCGCATGTGGTGTAATAGTTTGACATTGATACCCACTTCAAGCAAAGAAAAGATTAATACTGTGTCTTAATTAATGTGAAAATGATTGATTAGCATCCCAAAAAAAAGTGCCACTAAACAACCACATAAGCCCTCCCTCAGTTAAATTAGGTCATGAATATATATACATATATATATATATATATATTTTTTTTTTTTTGGTTAGTGCCAAATGGGTGTGATAGTAGAGGCTCGCGTCGTGCGCATTGTTAAATATGTTGTTTGAGCCTCGGAGGCGTCAATCCTCCTACGGGTCCTCTTGGTCCCTAAAAGGCGCATTTTAATTGGTGTGATGGTAGTAGCCTTCTCCCATGATCTTGATGTCATGGGTTCGAGTGGCCGTAGAGACGTATTAAAATTCACTGGGCTTAACCTCAGGCGGAACAATACCTCCTTGAGCTGGACTCAGCCCACTTGACACACATGTCGTCTCAGGCACACGTACCTGCGGCTCCTATAGGACCCGGTCTCAATTTGACCCTAACATATATATATATATATATAGTGAATTGTGTGTGTATATATATATCCAGTGAATTGTAGGGAAAGTGTGTGTGTTACACGTCAAAAGATAGCATTAATGTATGCATACAAGTTTGAAACGTATCTATCTATCGCTCGATCGATCCATCTGGGGGAGTTTTGTATGTTGGTTTCACTGTACTGTGTGAAGGTTGAATCATGCATACAACACTAACTAGCTTTTGATCATCACTTCAACCACCTCCATCATTGTAAATTTGTGTTGTTTGTTAGTCAACTATTGAGAGAGAGAGAGAGAGAAAGTGAAGTTGCTAGCTGTAGCGCCATAATTAGTGATCGATAACACAATCCCATTAAGCTTATGAGTTCTAGGAATGTTCAGACAGGATTCTACGAAACAACCATTCCAGTATATATATATATGATGATGATGATGATGATGATGATCACTTGATCGATTTTCATGCATCGACCTCATCCAATATCAACATGCACTTTAATTTGCAGACATGTCCAAGACTTGGGCACAAACGTACACTAATATTTGTCGCTGATCATATTTTTTAGGCTCTATTTGGGAGGAGCGTTCGATAATCAAGTTTAAATTTTAAATTTAGATCTTAAACTCTAAAACCCTTATTTTTTTGGTAACCGAAAATAAGATCATCGAGTTTAGGAGTGCAAGAACGAGTTTTTAGTTCCGTTTTAGACCAAAACCGAGGAAACTGAAAATTAAAAATTTGACAAACCGAACGGGACTGAATAATATATAAAATCAAATTAAATAGAAATTTATTAAATGATTTGATTTTTCAGTTTAAATTGAATTAATGCATCAACTACACATATCTAATATTGAATCAATCACTGCTGCTACACATACCTAATCTTTCAACTCTCAAAGTTCAAGATATTCCAACAAGGCAACAATCCAATAAAGCAATTCAAGATATTCAAACAAGGCATGCAACAATTCAATAAAGCAAAGCAGTTCAAAATACAATTATAGAAAACCATTTAATTATAGTCAAACCGAAAGTATACACTATACAGAATACAGTCTACAAGTCAAGTGTAATACTAAATTACTTATAATGACATCACACACACATACATTAATTTAAAACATATATAAATATAGTTCAATTTCCGATTTGAAACAGAATTAAGTTGTTTTCTATAAATCAAAACCAAACTATCAAAAATCTCAAAATCGAAACCAAACCATAAATTGAACTTAATTTTTGGGTTTGATTTGTAGTTTGAAGTTTGGTTCAGCTTCTTTCGCGTCTAATCGGACTTGTCTATTTTGGACAACCAAGTTGAGCCTAAACTCGAGCTAGATAGTCCTCGTGCGTATACACTCGGCCTACGAGTACAAAAAACTATCGACGATAGACACCAAAACACCAATGACATATGCCTTTGGTCAAAACCGATACAAATCTACCTTGAATTTTAAACCATCAACCTTGAATGTTAAATCCTAATTTCTAACTGCTAAAAATCTGACCTTAAATACTAATTTTATAATATATTCATAATATTAAATCAGGGAAAAAATCGTTATTAAAAAATGCCAAAGAGCTTTCATCAAACCCTCTTTCCAACTTTTACAAATACCTCTGTCAAATTAACAAATAAATTATACATACTTTTTAGTCAGTGTAACGTTTGACTTGTGAAGTAGTAAGTATTCATAAAATCAATAATTTTTTATTATCTTAAGCTGTTGAGTATACACGTGTAATTAATAAGCTTCAGTAAGAATTATACAAAAAAAAAAGAGTAACCCAACAGGTAAACTGGTCATCTCTCTCCCTCTAGGCGAAGAGTTGGAGTTGTAATCCTACCCTACCCAATATGGATCCGACTTTATTTTTTATTTTTTAAAAAGAAGTTATTCCCAAAACTAGATCATGGCATAGCGAATACTCATGATCTTGACAACCTTGATTTCAATTAACAAAAAGTAGTCAAATAAAGTTTTAATTTATTGCCCATTTGGGAGAGATTATTTTTTTCCCCGGTAAAAGGTTGATTTTCTTGTCAATCGCATACAATTTCTTCCTGTTGGTTCTTGAGTCAAATCACTCTGTCCATTTTTCTAGAACTGTCAAAAAAATTGACCAACCGTTTGTTTGTTTTTTATTTAAAAAATATATATTCAAAGCGACCAAAAATCGAAATGAAATTGGAAAAAATTGAATATACAATTTAACTAAAATATGTCAAAAAAATCGACCAAAACAGACCGTTGATAGTCCTTGATTTTTCCCTTTATATCTTGTGTTGGACTAATTGTGGGTCAATTACTTCCGTTGATAAAATCATATAACAGAATATAAAGGACGCAGATGATCGATGAACCAATAAAGGTAAACAATTTTCGTAAACACACTGTTTTTAAGAATTAAATTTTTAATTTTTAATTTTCTCCTCTATAATAAAATTACCATTGAGTTACATATATATATTTATCTGTAAAATATAATAATTTTTGTGCACAAAATTGTCGCAATAGATAAGACAAGAACAAGTAAAATGTACGTCTTTATCAGCTGCATCCATGGATATACATATAAATCTTAAAATGGAAGCATACTTGGCTTCCATTACCACTCTTGACTACCATATATATATATATATATTTCCATTGCTGCCGTGAATGAATATGAATTTCAACGTTAATAAAATCTATCGTTTTTTTATTATCACATACCTTCCCACTCATACAGGATCAAAAGAGAATAATGGCAAGAATGAATGACGTCGTCAAGAACACGTCATTCATTCTTGCCATTATTGTATACATTTATTTTTATATATATATATACACACACTTGACCTTTGGCGGCTGGAGAAGTCAGTATTTCGTGGATCTTTGTGGGGTTTGTGTTGTTGAATTGAGAATGACGTCGTAAAGAACACGTTTTTTCTAATTTAGCACGAGGCCCAACATTCATATCTACGAACTTGCGCGTATGTTTCATAGAGGATTCCTTAATTACGTTTATACTTTATATGAACATAAATTAATGCATGTAGCAAAGTCATTACTTCTTTAGTTCTCTCTCTCTCTCTCTCTCTCTCTCTCTCTCTCTCTCTCTCTCTCTCTCTCTCTCTTCTCTCCTTTCTCTCTCTCTCTCTAAAGACCCCAAATTCATCTTCATGGCTGTAAGGAGGAGGAGATGATATCAGCTATTTCTTCTCCTCTTCCTCTGCTTAGATATGACTTTATTAGTTTCATATTTTTTTAATGGTCATTTGGATCATAATCCGAACTGAATTATTGTCCGATTTATTTATCTGGAGATTTAAACCAATTCAATATGATGAATTAAGTAAGTCCGAAAATTTAAACTGAAACAATGGATTCAAATCAAAGAAACAACAATAAAGAAAAACAAGAATACAATGATTTATGTGGAAAACCCTTAAAGGGAAAAAAAATCACGGGCAGAGAGAGAATTTCACTATGTAGAGAAAATAGGTACAAGAGATACTGAGTGATGGCTTTACAACGAATAAATACTAGGCGAAACCCTAATCACAATAGGTCCCAAAAAAAATTTCTTCCAAATTTGTCGCACCGTGAACTTTTGGAATAAAATCAAACTGAATTCGAGTCACAAACTCTAACAATCTCCACCTTGACTCGAATTCCACATAAAATGAAAACATTAATAATCATCAACAAACTCTCGACTCTTCTATAACCCCAAGAAGGGTAAATATCAAACTGAAATATCAATCAAGTCTAAGCAATGCTCAAATTTGGCTTTAGGAACTAGTTTAGTCATCATATAACTAGCACCACCCTTGGAAGATAATCTGGCCGGCCCCAAAGGTCAGAATGAATATAATCAAGAGTGCCTTTTGTATTATGTGTGCCTTTATTAAATCCGACTCTTTTCTGCTTTCCAAATACATAATGCTCACAAAACTGTAACTTGCTAATATTCTGCCCATCAAGAAGTCATATTTTGCTCCATTCAGCCATCCCATTTACACTCATATGCCCCAGACGCATATGCCAAAGTCCAGTAATTTCACCATCTGTCAAAAAAGGAGTAGATACTGCTGCATCGCCAACAACTGTAGAGCCTTGCAAAACATATAAGTTGGCAGTTTTTCTTTGTCCTTTCATCACAACTAAAGCACCTTTGCTAATCTTCAAAAATTCACCTTCACCCATGTATTTGTACCCTTTTAAATCAAGAGTACTCAAAGAAACCAGATTTCTTTTCAAATCTGGAATATGACGAACGTCACTAAGCGTTCTAACCATGCCATCAAACATCTTAATTCTGACAGATCCAATTCCAGTAATTTTGCAAGCCGCATTATTTCCCATTAAAACAACACCCTTTGTCACCTTTTCATATGTTGAAAACCAGTCCCGATTAGGACACATATGAAGCGTGCAACCAGAATCAAGATTCCAATCATCATTAGGTTTTGGGTCAACATCAGAGCCAACCAAGAGATCACCATCACTATATTCAGTCTCTGCAACATCTGCTTCATCAGAATTTTTGGGTTGTTTACCCTTTGAATTGACACCGCCCTTCTTCTTGTTCTTATTCTGCAACTTATAACAATCAACTTTGATGTGCCCTTTTTTTCTTATAATAGTTGCATATTTTATCCTTATTTTCGACTTTGATCTGCCTCTTCCTTCAAAACCAGAATTTCTTTCCTGATTTCTGTCTCGAATAACAAAACCCTTTGCCAGAGTGTCAGAACCACCAACCAGCTGTTTCACCCTTCCCTTAGAAGATAGAGCATCATAAACAACCTCAAGATTAAGAGTTTCACGACTATACAAAATAGTATCTCAAAAAGTTACATACGAAGAAGGCAGCGAACATAATAGGATTAACCCTAAATCTTCTTCTTCGTACTTAACCTCCATAGCCTCTAAATCAGCAATAATCTCCTTAAAGATCGTTAGATAATCTTGTACAGATCCACCTTCTGAAAGCTTATGAGAATATAAACGTTGTTTTAGATGCAACTTACTGGTCAAGGTTTTTGTCATACACAATTGTTCCAACTTCTTCCATAAATCAGCAGCCGTCTTCGACAGATGAAGTTAAATCTGGGTTAGAGTCTTCTTGTCTTTCAAAAAATTTTCTTCTTGTGTCTAAGATTTCGGCATCTTATCAGATCCTAGCAGTGTATCATCAAGATCCATATGTGCAAGGACAGCTCGCATTTTCACCTGCCATAGCGTAAATCTTGTGTCACGATCAAGCAACGGAAGATCATACTTCATTGTTGCCATTCTAAATCGAACCGCTCTGATACCAATTTGAAACAATGGATTCAAACCAAAGAAACAACAATAAATAAAAACAAGAACACAATGATTTACGTGGAAAACCCTTAAAAGATGAAGAAAAAAACCACGGACGGAGAGAATTTAACTATGTGGAGAAAACAGGTACAAGAGATACTGAATGATGGCTTTATAACGAATAAATATTAGCCGAAACCCTAATCACAATAGGTCCCAAAAAAAATTCAAAAAATTCATCTTCCAAATTTGTCGCACCGCGAACTTTTGTAATAAAATCAAATTGAATTCGAGTCACAAACTCTAACATAAACGAATGCAGTACGATGGACATCTAAATATTTCATAAACGACTATCTTATCCGACCTAGAAGTCTAGAACCCCTTTTTTTTCCGCCCCTACATACATGCACCGCTTACGAATGAATTCTAAGATGAGTTTTTGAAATTATTGGAGCATATCCCAATCTAAAAGAACCACCAATTTCATTGCACTTTCTACGTCCATAGCATGGATTCCTCGCGACTTTCGATATTTTCTAGCAACCACTACCAATGAGTCAGGTGATCTCCCCTCTCTCTCTCTTACTATTTGAACGGAGCCTCACAATCTCTTCCTATAAATTAATCTCTAGTCTAATTCTGCGTCTTCTTCAAACATTTTACCAATTAAGTTTTGTAGCTAGAATGGGCAAAAGCTCCACTAACCGAGAAGAAGAAGAAGATTTTTCCGACAATAATTTAGTTGATGAGTACCCAATAAACATCGTTACAGAAGAAGCACCGTCGTCACCGTCACCCCCTAGTGAGATGCACGAAGTACGGTTACCACCTCATGTCAACACCTTGAGAAAGCTTAGACATAGACTCCGTGAAATTTTCTTCCCTGACGACCCTCTCCACCAATTCAAGAACCAAAGTTTATGTAGGAAACTGCTGTTGGGTGTGCAATATTTTTTCCCCATGTTGCAATGGTTGCCTAATTACAATTTTAAGCTTTTTCGATCCGATCTCATATCTGGACTCACCATTGCAAGCTTGGCAATTCCACAGGTACAATGTGTATACATATATGTAATATATATATATATATATGTTTCATAACTAATTTAACCGTCACGTCAAAAATGACAAGTTGGGATAAAACAGCCCAAGTGAAGCAAGTTGGCCCATTTTTGGAAAGGAGGCTTCTTGATCTTGTGCATGTCACTTGAGTACGTGACCTCTTTGAGTTCTGTTTAGGTTGCGGGTCTACTCTTGTGGTTTTATTGTTTGGGTTCAGTGGGTTTTACATGATCAGAATTCAGAAGGGTTGTCAAGTAGATCATTTTTTTTTTATTGTAATAAGATATTCCTGGACATTGTGTTGAGATTGGTTGTGTTTTGAAGCTTATGTGCATTGAATCTGGTTCAGGCGGAATTCAGAAGGGTTGTCAAGTAGATCATTTTTTTTTATTGTAATAAGATATTCCTGGACATTGTGTTGAGATTGGTTGTGTTTTGAAGCTTATGTGCATTGAATCTGGTTCAGGTGGTTTGTAGTTTCGTACATAAGGTGTTTGTCAATTTGGCTCAACCAGTTTGAACCTGAAAGATTCATCCTTTACCAACTCGATTGCTTGAAACATTTTATTTTTTCCACCTATATATGATTATTATTAATACTACTACTAAGTCTTTTAATTATTTTTTCTGGTTGAGCAGGGAATTAGCTATGCAAAACTAGCAAATTTGCCACCTTTGCTGGGCCTCTGTAAGTTTTCTCTTGAAAGACATGCATACACGTTTAATTTTAATTTTTCTTCAGTAATTGAATTATAACATGATTCAGATTCAAGCTTTGTGCCACCATTATTATACTCTGTTCTTGGGAGTTCTAGGCATCTAGGAATTGGTCCAATAGCGATAGGGTCTCTGGTAATGGGCACCATGCTAGGGGAAACCATTTCCTCTACAGATGAACAACATCTCTATGTCAAAGTCGCTTTCACTGCTACCTTCTTTGCTGGTTTATTTCAGACTTCATTGGGCTTTTTCAGGTATATTTGGATAACATTAATTCTCTTCTTATGAACTGCGGTAATGGTGGTTAGGGTTTTTATTATTTATTATTTTTCAGGTTAGGCTTCATCATAGATTTTCTATCGAAGGCGACTCTCATAGGGTTCATGTCTGGAGCTGCAATGATTGTGTCTCTACAACAACTCAAAGGATTGTTTGGGATTACTCACTTCACTGGAAAAATGCAGATCATACCTGTATTGGACTCTGTCTTCAGTAATCGAAAAGAGGTAAAGACAATAAAGAAAACAAAATGGAAACCTCCTCCCCCCATAGTTTTGTTTCTGAGAAATCAATTTTTTTTTTGGGTGCAGTGGTCATGGAAGACAATGGTAATGGGCTTCTGTTTCCTAGCAATTCTACTCACAGCTAGGCAAATTGTGAGTTATTAAATTGTCCTATTTTTTTAACCTAATTTGATAAACTTCTGGTATCTCTGATTCAGTTGATTTGTAACTCACGGGGGTTTCTGACTGTAATTTAGGGCTTGAAGAAGCCAAAACTCTTTTGGATTTCAGTAGCTGCTCCATTGACTTCTGTTATTCTGTCAACCATTCTAGTCTACCTTTTTAGATCCAATTTTCATGATATTTCAGTTGTAAGTACTGATGTTCCTTCTGCCTTATAATAAGTTTTTCCAACATCATTTCTGCACTATTTCTAACGTTTATGACGATCTTTGCTATCAAACAGATTGGTCGATTGCAAAAGGGCATCAACCCTTCATCGACAAACATGCTGTTTTTCGGTGGCCCCCGTCTAGCCCTTGCCATCAAAACTGGAATTGTAACTGGAATCCTGTCTCTCACTGTAAGTTGTCGCAAGACTAATAATTTTTCATTTATTTAATCTTCTTAAATGGAACGGTAGGAGGAATTTGCCTTACAATCCTATCAAAAATTCTGAAACTGTGAAAGTAGAGTATGGCCACTGCTAAGAACCCAATGATTTTTGGACATTGGTTGAGTTTTCTGCGGCTTATGTTCACTACCTTATGTCGGTTATTTTTTATATACAAAATCAATGTAAAGCATACTAAAATTAAGCAGAAGTAGAAAATACACAACATCAGACTCCTAAGTGGCATCAATGCCATATAGTATATAAAATATGCAATTGCGGCCTTAAACTTCTATTTATCTCATTCATAGGAGGGTATTGCAGTAGGAAGAACATTTGCTTCTATGGAAAACTATCAAATTGATGGAAACAAAGAAATGACAGCCATCGGTGTTATGAACATTGTTGGTTCTTGCACTTCGTGCTACGTTTCTTCAGGTAATACTCTATGCAAATATTTGGCTGTCATTCATCTTTGCATTCTCTACATTTAATTTTAATCATTAATGCCCATTTTAGTTGATTTCATTTTCAGGGTCATTCTCCAGATCTGCTGTAAACTATAATGCTGGAGCAAAGACAGCCATTTCAAATATAGTTATGTCAGCAACAGTGCTTGTAACTCTGTTGTTTCTAATGCCGTTGTTCACTTATACGCCTAACCTAATATTGTCAGCAATTATAATAACAGCTGTTATTGGGTTGTTCGACTATGAGGCAGCATTTAGACTCTGGAAGCTTGACAAGCTTGATTTCTTGGCCTGTTCATGCTCTTTTTTGGGGGTCCTATTTATCTCAGTACAAATAGGTTTGGCCATAGCGGTATGTTTCTTTACACTTGAGCAAGTTTTTCTTATCAGACTTCATATTTGTGAAGCATATTTTCCTATGCTTCAATTTCTCAGAGATATCATAGACCGTAGCAATCTTTTGATATTGTTTGTGGCAGTCGTGCTCCGTCTAATTTTATAGCATCTGAAGAGCATGAGTATCTGTAAAGTGAAACTGATACATTTTGAAAAATTCATTCTATTACTATGTCTTCAAACAAGATAAACATATTGGACAATGGAAGAGTGAACTGAAATAGTTGCTGTGGCATTTGTTTTCATTTTCTTTTTGATAAGCTATGCAGTAGGTGTTCAGTCCTGATTATTATGTTGATTGAATTATCATATTATTTTAAGAGGAACTGAAATGATTATTTATGTGTTAGGTTGGAGTTTCAGTGTTCAAGATAATTCTACATGTTACAAGACCCAACACATTGGTTTTGGGGAATATTCCAGGAACACAGATATACCAAAGCATGGATCGTTATGAAAATGCATCAAGGGTTCCATCATTCCTCATCCTAAGCATTGAGTCACCGATCTTTTTTGCAAATTCAACTTACCTACAAGAAAGGTAAACAATGTTTCTTCATTTCAGAGAATCTGCTTTTACTTTTAACTTAGCTGCAGCACAAAAAACAGTTAGTGTCGGTTTACAAAGAGCATAGATGAGTATGTTATGCCATATACACCAAAAGTACCTCACTTTTCAATACTGTCTGCTGACTTTGATTATAATCTATGCTTCAATTGTCTAGTACACAACTAAGTCACTCTTTCTTTTGTTTTTTTTCTTTCTTATTGACATTTCTTTTGTTCATTTAATTTGGGGTTCGTTTTCGCTTTTCCTCTCAGGATATTGAGATGGATTCGCGAGGAGGAAACAAAGATTGAAAAGAGCAGAGAAGAAACCCTGAAATATGTAGTTTTGGATATGACAGGTAAGGAAGTTGAGAAAGATAAAAACATTGACAAATCAAGTGCTATTTCTCTTATAAACCAAGATATATAGGACCATTGAGAGAGAGTCTTCTGTAAAGAGAAATATCTTTTGAATGCTCAAACTAACTCAAATTTTGCATGATTTTCAGCTGTGACAGCCATAGATACCAGCGGCATTGATGCTATATCTGAACTTAACAGGAGATTGAGCAGAAGATCACTTCAGGTAATTAGAAGACTGATTGATTTTATGCAACAACCGTAGTTGACACTGATAACAACTATCATTTATCTACCAAACACCTTATTATGTTTTACTTTTTTATGGTATTGAACATCTTGCAGCTTGTTTTGGTAAATCCGGTTGGAAATGTGTTTGAGAAACTCCACCGCTCAAAAATTCTTGATTTATTTCAATCAAACGGGCTTTATTTGACAATTGGAGAGGCCGTTTGCGACATATCATCTTTGGAAGCCTCGGCCTCCAATGGATAGATAGAATGCTATCAGCATCATCTTGCAATGCAACACTGGTCCGACATACATACCCTGGTATGACAGTACGTATGCCAAGCTTTGGAAAAAAAGGATCTTGATTTTCCTGCTGTACAGTTTGTCTGAATATACTTGTAAATCACTATTTACCAACAGTTTTTGCATTATCCTGTCCTTAATAAATCATGAAGTTCAATCATTTGAAGCAGTAGGAATACTTCTTATATCAAATTCCTCTCTAACTTGTCAATTAAAATAGCTGCTACTCTTCTGGTAACTGAGCTATCATGAGAGAATGAAGTGACTTGCTTGGATGCGAAAACGTGAAGAGAGATGGAGAAGTTGAAGCCATTGAAATACAAATTATTATATGAAACCACATCTAGAAAATAGTGTGTAGAGCATGAAGATGTTGAGTATTGCAGCTATTAAAGAATAACATGAATAAGATCACGTTGAACTTAACTTCGAGATGATAACAGTACAATAGTTAGGTCTGTGAATATGTTGAGATGAGCCTCTAAACAATCATGGACCCATCAAGCTCTACCACCACCGATTCCACTTCCAATTCCTCCACCAGCACCAAATCCATCTCCCATGCCTTTTCCAAAACCACCTCCAATCCCTCCACCACCACCACCTCCTCCTCCAAAACCCCCGCCAGGGCCACCACCAAATCCTCCCCCAACCCCGCTGCCAGCACCACCTCCAACCCCTCCTCCTGTACCCCCACCAATGCCTCCTCCAGCACCACCAATCCCTCCCCCAGCCCCTCCAATCCCTCCTCCTGCACCCCCACCTCCACCAGCCCCTCCTCCAGTACCTCCACCAATGCCTCCCCCAGACCCTCCTCCAAACCCTCCTCCTGCACCCCCACCTCCACCAGCTCCTCCTCCTGCACCTCCACCAATGCCTCCCCCAGCCCCTCCTCCAAACCCTCCTCCTGCACCCCCACCTCCACCAATACCTCCCCCAGTACCTCCACCAATGCCTCCCCCAGACCCTCCTCCAATCCCTCCTCCCGCACCACCACCAATGCCTCCACCAGCACCTCCTCCAGTCCCTCCACCAATGCCTCCCCCAGACCCTCCTCCAATCCCTCCTCCTGCACCCCCACCTCCACCAGCTCCTCCTCCAGTACCTCCACCAATGCCTCCCCCAGACCCCCCTCCAAATCCTCCTCCTGCACCCCCACCCCCACCAATGCCTCCACCAGCTCCTCCTCCAGTACCTCCACCAATGCCTCCCCCAGACCCCCCTCCAATCCCTCCTCCTGCACCCCCACCAATGCCTCCACCACCACCTCCTCCAGTTCCTCCACCTACACCACCACCTCCACCTCCTCCAATCCCTCCACCAGCCCCTCCTCCAACCCCTCCACCAGCCCCTCCTCCAATGCCTCCCCCAGCCCCTCCACCAATGCCTCCCCCAGCCCCTCCACCAATGCCTCCCCCAGCACCTCTTCCAATTCCTTTACCACCACGGTGTTTCTTTTTCTCCTTTTTCTTGTGATGCTTGCCACTTCCACCAGCACCACCACCTCCTCCTTTACCAATGCAAACAGGCTTTCCAAGGCCATGGCCAGGCGGTGTTCCATATAAAAACCGGTCTGGTTTCTTCACTTCATCACCAACCTCTGTCTCAGTTAGCTTTCTGCTCTCAACTGTGTCATTACCCACTGACAGTGCAATCCAAAAAACTAAAAGAGCTAACTTTCGCACCCTAAGATTCAGAGAGGACTCCATTAATTAGATTAATAAAATATTTGGTGAGCAGAGAGTCACTTCCACAGCAAATATATATAGAGCTGAGACTCCAACTGTGCATTTAGTATTCACTGCTCAACCTTCAACAACTCGTTTCTCTTTTTCAGTACCCAGAAACTAATATAGTGTGTGGTTGGAGGATGGAGGATGGAGATGGTTAAATTGTTTCACGCCCAGCTTCACGAAAAGTAGTCAGTCCAGCTCAATCTCATGTCCATTAACGTGTTTGTTCCATTTGTTGCATTCATGGTGGATCATATCTGCCCATCCCAAAGCATTTCCCGAGACTACTTTTTATTGATTAATTCCATTATATGTTTCCTCAGAATAAAAAACGGTGCACTTTGTTGCTGCAAGTGTACTGGGCATTGAAGAGTGCCCATTCTTTTATAGATGAGCATATTCATGGACTAGATTTTTTTCTTACCCTCAAAGAATAACAAAAATATTATATAAAGTTTCCCATAAATTCAATCACGTTCATTTTCTGCTTTGAAACACAAAATTGGAATTTAATTTGTAATTTTATAGTCACGATCTTTCGACCATCCACTAGTAGATATATAAAATTAATAGCTTGTCATTATCAACCTTCACTAAGAAGTTTGTTAATAGCTTGAGATTAATTTTATAATTTTCTTACAAGAAATTTAAGGTTGAACAATCTGGACTCAGTTTTATCTGGCTCGATGGCAAAAACTATATGCATTTTGAATTTCAACTCAATTTTCCCTTGTTCATTGATTTTTCGTGAATTGGTCAATTCTTCTTTCTCCTTCGGGATATAATAATGATGGATTACTATGTTTGATATACAAAAAATTTGTGATAATAGAATGAATGATAAATTATTTATTGACTTGTCATTATGGAATGAAAATAAATAAGAGATAAATTGTTATTTGAGAGCAGAAAATAAATTGAAATTTTGCTAAATATTGATTTTTACTCATGCAAGGGAGTGAGTATAGATTCACCATGAGGAATGGTCATTACACCTCTTTTGTAACAACTATAACAATTTTAATAACCAAAGATCTTATCAAATAAATCACCGTAAGCCAACGATTTTCAATGAATGATTAGTAACTAACCCGAAGCCTAGGGTTCGCTGTAATTTTTTTTACAACAGACCCACTATAAGGGGCACTTTAGACACTAAAAAAAATTATTTTACTTTTTAAAAATCACGAATGCGTTTTGATCGGGATTATAAACCCAACGTAAGATATATTGTTTGTTTCAAACAATAATCAAATGAATCATAAAAAAGACACAACAATTATATTATGAGCCGTCAAATATAAACCTGAAATATTCTTTATCAGTTTTTGCTGTTCATTTTGATTTTTGTTAGACACAAATAATATACCGTTTGACTCGTAATCCCAATAAAAATACATCCCTGATTTTTAAAAAATAGAATAAAATATTTTAGTGCCTAAAATGCCCCTTATAACAGGCTCCACTATAATAATAATAAAAAAATAATAAAAAAAAGTACAATAACCCCGGACTTTAGCTAACCCAACCTTTCTCTTTGAGTGACAAAATGCATAATTTTCTTGAGGTCTGTTGCCCTCAAGGCTCGAACTATCCCAAACTTCTCTGCTGCCAAATGCCCAAAGATACATCTTGTTTGCTTTTAGGAGCTTCAAAGATCTTAAAATTATTTAAATAACCATTTTCATTGCGCCCCATGCGCATTTTAGCAGGCATGCTTGCTGTCGTAATGTAAAAAAAACACTGTGGGAATTAGGGTTTCTTATGACTTCCGAATTTCGAATTTTTACGGAATTTTTTTGTGTTGATCATCTAGCCTTCTCACCTGTCTCTCCAATTTTCGATTTTTCTGGTGCACGAATGGATGACATGGAGGATGATGCCAGGTACCCACCAAAACCCCACTCGTTCAATCGCCAAAAGCTTCCTTCGTATCCCCAGCGAGCCTCCGGTCGTTATGTAGACGATCAATTCGGCAAGTACAATGAACAGAATGACCCAGACGAGTACGATATAGATGATGAAGATGACGATGGAGAAGAAGACGAAGACGAGGACAACGACAACGACAACGACGCTTCCCCAAATGTCTATCGCCACAACTTCGAAGGGAGCCACGATTTCAGGCGATACCCAAAGCGGCAAAGACTGAAAAACTCGGCGGAGAACTACCAATTTGTGGCGAGAAACACGAAATCATCCTTTGGGGAACGAAATTCGGGATCCAATTGGAGCGAGGATGAGGAGTTCGTGCTTTTAGAGGCGTGGGGCGACAAATTTTTGAAATTGGGGAGGAGGAGCTTGAGGACTGAGGACTGGGTGGAGGTTGCGGAAAAAGTAAGTGAAGAGACGATTTCTCAGAGAACAGAAGCTCAGTGTAGGAGCACGATGGATTCATTAAAGAGAAAGTATAGAAAGGAGAAATCGAAAATGGAGCAAATGGGAATCAATGGTAGCAAATGGCGTTTCTTCAAGAAGTTCGACATATTGTTGGGGTTTTCAGGGAGAAAAGAGTGGAATGGTGGTTTAACTTGTGGGGTTGATTCAGGGGAGTTTGTGTTCATGGATACGCGTGTGTATTTGGAGCGTGCAAATGGGTTTGATGAAATGAGGGATAGTCCTGCAGATTCAGAAGATGAGATGGAGAATGAGGATGGGGATGGGCTTTCAAGTAAAAGGTGCCAGGATTCATCTTTAAGGGTGTTGACAGATTCAGTGCAGAAGTTTGGGGAGATATATGAGAAGATAGAAAGTAATAAGAGGGAGCATATGCTGGAGTTGGAGAAGATGAGAGAAGATTTCCATAGGGAGTTAGAGTTGCAAAAGAAGCAGATTTTGGAGACGGCTCAAGCTGAAATTGCAAAAATTAGGGATGGCAATGACAATGATGAGGATACAGATGATGATTCTGTGGAGAATCTCAGTGAATAATGCAGGTGCAATCTGTTCTTGATTTACGTGTTTGTTTTGGAATTGAAATCTGCTGGTTGGTATAATGATATGCTTTAATTTTATTGTGTATAGAATCTTTTTCTTTCTTTAGCTATTGTGCAGTGCAGTTATTATAGACTTTATAGTGCTGTATTTTTGCTATGCAAAATAAGAAAGCAAGATTTTTTGCATGAAAACTCCTTTATTTATTTATTTATTTATTAATAGATTAGTTTACCTTATTTAGTTGGAAAGCTTATTTATTTGATATTTTGGATGAACTGGCAAACATTTCTAATATCTCAATTGATATGGTAATTGAATAAACCATACGTGCATAACGTCTATGTATCAAACAAAAATGTTGGAAAAATAATTCAAAATTATCAGAAGATTCAGTAAGTTAGAAATAATTGGGTGTGAGAATAGAAACAGAGTGCCTAGATTAGGAAGAATGAGCCTGCAGTACATATTGAAATGGTCTTCAGGTAGGAGGAAAATACTTGTATTCATTCTAATAGAATAAACTTACCAATGCCATTTGTTTCATATAAGGTTAAAGGAATGCTCATGATTATATTATATTTCTAGAAATGGCTGCTCACTAGACATGGACACTTCTGAATTACTAGTTTAATTCTGCTGTTGAACGAGTGTCAAATTCTGATGGCTCTTGTGGTGTCTTAGGCAATTTTATAAAAGTTCTTGTTCCCCAGGTAATTGTGAAGCTTTGAGGAAGAGATATCCAATGCATTTCATGCCTGTGGAATGACTTAGACTTTTGGATCAGCTTTCTGAATCATCTTCACTTATGGTTATTAGTATTTTCTTGAACGGATTTTTCTTCTTCTTCTTCTTCTTCAGCTGATGTTGTTCACCGTGGCCTGATCCTTATGTTTGTTGGCTCTACACGTATATGCATATGAATGGTGAATTTGGCGTTGCCTTTGAATCTGTGCATGCTTGCATTGCCATGAATGCACACGCATGCGCTGCATTTTTGGGTTGATGTGGCATTAGTTTGATGGGGTTCGTAATCATGTAGTATGTTTCTGACTATCTTTGGAATATTCTCTTGCCAGCAGCATCTGAGGCTTTGGATGGGATGATTGCATTTGAAAATTTCTGTGATCATGGTTGAGTAAGAGCACTTCTAAGCTGAGTAAGAGAAACACGAACCATGCAAGTTCTTTGAAAACAAGTTTCTCTTTATTTATATATTTATCTCTTGGTTTCCTTCAGAAAGTCTGCAGTGTGATACATATGAAATTGTGTACTTTGAATTCTAAAATTTTCGTCTGGTTGGAATTTTAATGATAATAATCATATTCTATAGCTAAATCATTATCATCATCCAAACTTTTATCTCAAAAGTTTGGGGTTGACAACATATTTTCTAATCATTTCTATCACGAATCTTACATTTATCAATTGTTATTAAATTCATATAATTTCTTATTACTTCAAGTGGTCTCCTTTTAGTTAAATCTTTCTTCTCTTTGCATTTCCTATTTTCCTTTTAGTCATTAGACATGAGATACAGTTTGCATTGTTCACCTTACAATGAGTTTTACTTGCCCAACTAAAGTAAAGAAGAAGAAAAAATCAATTGATAGGATCAACCCACAATTTTTTATTATGTCAAGTGTACTTTAGAATCGATTATTACAATAACATGTAAAGAGTATATATGTTCCTTACATTTCATGACAAGCTTGTACTGCTGGAGTTTGTATTCAGAGCCAAGGAGAATTGAAAATGGGAGTTACAACAGACTTAACCTGCAGGTACTTGTCAAGAGCTTCCATTCCTAAATCTCTTCCAAAGCCACTCATCTTATATCCTCCATAAGGACAATCCATATCAAATGCAAAATAACAATTGATCCAAATAATGCCAGCTCGAATTGATCTCGAAACGGTGTTCGCTACGTTCAAATCTTTGGTTACAATTCCAGCTGCCAGGCCATATCTTGTGTTATTGGCACTCTTGATTGCATCTTCAATAGTTCTGCAACAATTCATTAGGATTTGATTAACCACAAGAAGAAGAAAAAAAAAGAGCACAACTCCACAAGAAAATGGGCAGAATTCTACAAGAAGATTGAACTAATGAGTGCAATAACAATAATGTCGAAATATAATTTTGCCAGATCAGTAGAGTTCCAGAAAAATACTAGTAGTTTGGTCTTCTTAAAACGAAAAGCATGAAAGAGGACGATGTTTCTGTACTTACTTGAATTTCATCAGTGACATCACTGGTCCAAAAATCTCATCTTTGGCAATTAGCATGTCCTCCTGATTGTGATTGAGCATGTTTTTCCAAATTAAGGATTACAATGAAAACTCTTATTGTTAATATTCAGCAATGGTGAAAAAGAAACAAAAGTTCACTTAATTACCTTAACATCCGTAAAAATGGTAGGCTCGATGTAATATCCCTTACTACCAACAGGTTTACCCCCAGCTAATAGGGTGGCTCCTTCTCTTTTCCCATGCTCAATATAAGTAAGAATTTTATCAAACTGGTTCTTATCAACCTGCAACAGATCATGTCCAAATTGACAACATTTCATCTTCTAATCCCAGAGCTTAAACCAAAATCACTCAAGTTCACGAGACATAAATCATATAATTAATCTTGTTTTTCATTATTACCTGGGGACCTTGATTGGATTTAGGATCAAAAGGGTCTGAAACTACCAAAGCTTTAGCCTTTTCTGCCAACTTAGTTATGAATTCATCGTATATCCCTTCTTGAACATAAACACGAGAACTTGCCACGCAGGCTTCTCCCTGAAGGAGCAGACATTGTTTAGAGTTAGATTTACAATCTCAGTCTCAAAATAATATATAAAAATGTTACAATATGAAACATTAATTTACCTTGTTAAAGACAATGCCAAAGAGAGCTAGATCAGTAGCTTTATCTATGTCTGCATCATCAAATATCAGCATAGGCGATTTGCCTCCCAACTCAAGTGAAACTTGTTTCAAATTGCTTTTCGCTGCGGCCTCCATCACTGCACGCCCAACTTCTGTTGACCCCGTGAAGCAAACCTGAAACCGATCAAGCAATAAATTTGGTATTGTAAGTAATCAGGTGGTTTTCTAAAATATTTTACCTTCTTTTAATTAAAGTGAGTTCAAGTTCATACTTTGTCAATGTCCATATGAGAAGTAATGGCAGCACCAGCTGTCGGTCCAAACCCGGGTACAACATTGAGCACCCCATCAGGAATTCCAGCCTGAATTGAACAAATGGATGATCATTTCAAATCTATCTTCAATCATTTGATTAAAATGAATAAATGATAACTATGTCAATAGTCCAGTCTAGTTAAGTTACCTTCTTAGCAAGATGAGCATAAAAGAGAGCTGAAAGTGGGGTTTGCTCGGCGGGTTTGAGGATAATGGTGCAGCCAGCAGCTAAGGCTGGTCCAACCTTCATAAAGAACATGTTGCTTGGGAAGTTCCAGGGGATTATATGACCAACAACACCGATGGGTTCACGTAATGTGTACCCTTGAAACTCTCTCGTCATTTTCAGTACCTTTCCATGAATTTTGTCTGCTGCACCCGCATAGTACCGAAGGGTTTGTGTCGCAGCAGGAATGTCCACTGCCTTTCCGATAGAAAACAACTTGCCAGCATCAATGGCATCCAATGCAGCTATTTCTTCTAAATTTTCTTCAATTAAGTCAGCAAATTTCATCATTATCCTCGCCCTCCCCTGATCATGATTTTCCAATATTTAAGCTCAGTTGTATAAGAAGGAAGAATCAATCTATAAATTCATGAACTTCACAAGCAGATATTCACTCCACATGTTTGATCAAATCCCTCAAAAGTAAATTTAAAAAGGATGAAGCAAAATAAGACAAGAGAAGCACATACAGCACCAGGCAAGCGGGGCCATGGACCGTGATCGAACGCGTGGCGAGCAGCTTCCACAGCCAAATCAATGTCCTCCTTATCTCCTTCTGCAATTCTCGCAGTCACCTCCCCTGTTCTTGGATCTATTGTCTCAAACATTTTCCCTGCCAAGGAAAAGAACAATTCCAGAACCATACAATACTAAATGAATTATGAACCTCACAATAATTAAAGAGCTACTCCTTGAATTCCATATTTCAGATAGAGATAATATTGGACTGTTTTCATAGTGAGTTTTTATATATCTATATATATATTGAATAGAAGAAAACTAGTCGTGTGTGTATGAGAGAGCTGATAAGGAAGCGTCAAGAAATACCTGAGACGGAATCAACGAATTCTCCATTAATGAAGAGCTTCGTAAACTTGATTTCGGGCACCTTGACGAAAGACTCGGATGAACTTCCATTGTCGCTTCCCATCTCTCTCAATAATCGTTTGCCTTGGCGTCTGCGAATGGTATGTGTTTGCGTTTGCTGTCACAAGTAACAGCAACATATATATTAGTGACTGGAGGGAGAAACAATAATGACACAATCATATTTTAAATACCATTTTTTCCTCTTTGGGTTTGGTGGACTCAAATTATATTTTAACTTATCAGCTTATTTATAAAAAATATTTTATAACCACGACTTTTAACCTAATTTATTTTATCGTCAGATGAAAAATATTTATATATATATGAATTAATAAACTTCTATTTATGCAGATTCATATCAATATCTAAAGGATTCTATAATCTAAATCTCGATTACTTAAAAAAAATTCTTTATTTATTTATTTTTGTCATTTTTTGATGATGTAGTGGCCATTTGAATGGTTAGACAAGTGACAACTCACGTTGAATCAAATCCTTCCAAGTGGTAATTTAATTACAATAAATTAGTGAGAATAATGTACAAACTTGGGCGTTGCAACTTGCTACGCAAACGTCAAATATGCCATAAGCAAGCATACTATTTTTTTCGTGGGTTGTTACAAATTTTCAATCATGATTAACAAAATTCCCAATATACCCTTATCAAACGAGACAGAAATTAGCACATTACATGCCCTTGTAGGTAATTTGTCATCTTCGCAAAAGGACCGGCACACCAGAAGAAAAAAAACAACAATATTAGACAAAAATCATAAAATAAATTTTTTGACTCATTCAACTGCAAACTTTTTTTTTTTTGGGTAGATACAATGTTGAATCTGCACACCTGCATCTGCATTTCAAGGCATGCCCACAAAGGAAACAAATCAACTTCAAGGCTTTCAACCGAAAAAAAAAAAAAAACAGACGTTGAATCTTCCAATTCAGTTGTACACTAGATTTTTAAGCAGGAACATGGACTAAGATGCAAAGAAAATCCAAAAATATGCAAATATACAGCAGACAAAACAGAATCCCAATTCAACTGGCTACTATTTTTCCTACTGCTGCTGGTACGACCAAGGTTGGTAAGCAGGTAGAGCAGCTGAGCCATGGTCATATGCGCCATAGCTTCTCAGGTTCCTATTAGAATCACCGGCACAATAACCAGCACCAGCTCCACCCACATTGTCCACACTCCACAGGGAGTGAGTAGTGTTGATGAGGAATTGCAGCAGGATTTTGATTATGGGGCACCCCATAACTTGATGCATAAGGGTTTGCAGTAGGTGCCTCGCCTCATACATACTCAGGCTAGAGTAGTTGCGTGAACCAGAATCCCTCGCAGCAGGGCTATGCTGTGCAGGAGGGGCAGGGTTTCTGCGGCTGAATAAGGGATAAGCATTTGAATATTTGGCAGCTCTAGGTAGACGGTAGGCAGGTGTTTGAGTCGAGAGCTTTTTTCTCCTCTCTGCCTTGATTTTCTAAAGCAGGCCAACCCGCTTCCTTGAGTTTTC
Source organism: Euonymus europaeus (assembly GCA_963580455.1). Lineage (NCBI taxonomy): Eukaryota > Viridiplantae > Streptophyta > Magnoliopsida > Celastrales > Celastraceae > Euonymus > Euonymus europaeus. Next base: position 3,810,715 of record OY756957.1, on the reverse strand, counting down.
GAGGGAAAATTCTGATTCCAGCTTGTGGTCTTCCACACATTTGACAGTAGCTCTAATACAATTCAATTCCACTTGCTGAAAAGTCCAATTAACTAAAAATAAGTTTATATGCACTCCACAAACAGCAAACTAACCACCATCAGCATGGCATTGGTGGATGTTTGACACACCGTTGCAGCGTCACCAGAGATGGCGGTTGCATTCTTTCTGGAGTTTCACAGATGGGACTTGAGAAGAGAAATGGGAGTAAACTTTTCTTTCAAACTGGATTCAGAAGGAAAATACATGGCTTCTCTCTTCTTTCCCATTCTTCACCAATTCATCAATAATATCTGTAAAATTCAGAATGGAATTTATCAAGAACAGTTAAATAAATTCAATCATTTTCTTCATCTTAAGAATAAGTGACAATCAACAACATTCAGGAATTCCAATTAAAAGATCCATTGAAGAACACAATTCTACAATTACCAAAACGGATAGACCAAAAACAACCCAATGTGGTTCCTCAAATCTAATATCATTGAATTTAAAAATTTTAAAACTAGCATAAAGTTCAAGATCAAAAAATTTAGACATGATAAAGTTTAAGTTCAAAATTTTCAAACTTCCAGAACATAATCCGGTTAATTAATCCTCCAGAAATAATAATTAGGCCTAGCTTGTAAGGGAACCAGAAGGCAGATAAAACAGACAGTTCACTAACTTTCGCATCTGTCGAGAAGTTTAAAAGTAAAAATATCATGCCATTCTTCTTCCATCAATGAATATATGTTGATAAAGACCTTGAGTTACCTCCAGATGTTAAGGAGTTTCCTTACCCCAACTATAACCACCACAATAGCATCCCATGCTCTCAGCTTTGACAAAACTAACTACTAAAATTACTGCATTTGACATCACAAAAGGATAACCACCTTGAACATCACCAACCACAACCACATGAAGCCTCATTCTGGGTACTAAAAATATTTGGAAACTTCTTCACCATTAGTAGAGCAACCTCCCATCCGTTGCAGCATTTAGTAATTACTAGCACCAGACAACTATTTCAACAATCTATCCACAGTACCACCTCCATCATCCAACTTCCCTCTTACTGCTAGAAATAACAAACATTCTATCCGCGTAAATATGTCTATACTTTAAAGTTCCCTTCCAGGCACATTTCCCATCATGTTATTAACACAAAAGAACAATTCCCATACTGATTTGATTTCAAATTATTCAAAAAAGAACTCAAAAATAGATGACCAGCAGAATTATGGACTACAAGAGAAGGAAAATGCGGAGAGGGATGTTTTCGCTCGGCTAACTTATTAACAAACAAATTTAAATCACACTTCACAATAATAAGCCAACTTTTATATCTACTGCCCACGTCGAAAAAATAATCACTGAGACTAAGCCTGCCGAACTTTGGGAATAGGGTACATCCCAGAGACCTTTTCGGGAGACATATTGCCTATTATCAATCTCGACAACTTTTAGCATCATTTTCCTGTTTGACAAGCTCATGATCTGATGCCGCATATGGACATAATTAACCTTTTGAGGCAAACCTCTTAAACTAATGAAGTCATATGCTTGAGTAGCTAGTAGATGAAAGACAATATTATAAGTTTATAACCAAGCGAGAATATAGTAAAGTTGAGCAGTTTGATCATGAATGAAAACAAAATGGATGAGTGCAGTATAGGCATCATTAAAATACAGTATGGCCGTTAAAAGTAAACGCAAACATCAATGAATAACTCATCTAAAGAGCCAAAACACTTGAGCTGAGATGCCAACTTGCCAACCACCTGCTGTAATGACCATATCCACGACCATGATCATCTAATGCAAAAGTATAATCCTCTGCAAAGCACGATGAGCAAATGACATTTCCCTAGGAAGCCAAATGCATCCTTTTACAATCAAATTGCAAAACCAGAACAAGCAACTTACAACTTTCCAACATAAAGGCTCAAAACTTCTAACCATGCCGCAACTCGACTTCTTAAATTTTCAATCTTGTCACATTACATTCAAAATATAAGCACTAAAAATAATTTGAGATGCAGAACCAACTTATCATCAAAGATACTATGAAACCCAGCGAAGCAACAGATTGCAAAAATAACTAGAACTCTACAACAAGGGACAACACAAACCTTTCATTTTCTCCCCAAGTCCAAAATCCACAAATAGTTTAGCCATCTCCCTTTTCGTGGAGTGCTCCACCACCAGCGTCCTGAAAAAAATTCTCATCGCAACACGACTTCAGCCCACCACCATCTGCAAGAACGTAACCGCCTCCGCAAGTCGAACGATCCCACTGATTCAAAATCCTCTGCGCCCTCTCCACCACTCTCCTCGAGAAGTCCGGCTCCTTGTTCGTGTCTGATTGCATTTCACCTCCGTAAAAAGCGCCTGCACCAGCATCGTACATGCCCACCGCTTATTCGTAAATCCCCACCTTATCGCTCTTCTGATCAAGAAATTCTTCCAACGCATCTAAAACCAGCCTAGGTTCGTCCACAGCCTCTGATCTCGTCCCTTAAAGATACCGACTCCTTGCGTTTGGAGACAATGAATTTCACCAACCCTTTGGGTTGGGAGGAGGCAATGCACTAGTCTCTGTAATCTCTTCACTGGAATTTTCAGTTTGGCAGTTCCTTCTTTTGCCGGGCCAGATGACGACGACGACGACGACGAAGAACTGACGATACGTTAGAACGGGAACGGCGTCGTTTTTGCTTAAGAAAAAAACATCTTTATTTTTTGGGATGAATATTTCCCTTCTCATTTAATTACCTACTGAAAACACCATGAAAGTAAAGATGGCGTGGGTAAAGCAACAAAGTTTCCTAATTTCTGTAAGCTTTTATTGCACTATTAACACAATCAAATCATATGTAGAACAACAAATATGGACAAAAGCATTCTTCAATGATTTCCTGTGTCTACGCAGTTTAATTACACCACGTCTCGTCTTTCTTCTTCAATGACACCTTATTAGAAGAATCAGCATACTTTCCAGAGAATGATCTGAAGAATCCATCAGGCTCATCCCACGGAACCCCTCGATCGAAATTTTGTAAATACGAGTATTCGTCGTAAGGTACTTTCACCGACCCAGAAGCCTCGACAATCCTCTCCTTCTTCTTCACGATCAACTTGTTCCACAGTAATTTCCATTTGGATCTGCTGCTGGATGTTGAGTTCAATGAAACGGTTTCGCCCAACTGAATGCTTTCACTCCCTGAATTGCACCAGTTTCTGATGATATCCATTGCAGCAAACCAGCACGATTTTCTGTCACTACTGAAGGTTTGGGACCTCAGTGTTCTGCAGTAGTAGTTTCGCTAATATGTATGTGACTATACAGAAAGATGTGATCATATATATATATATATATATATGTCCTGTATAAAAGATGAGTTGGGCAGCTCCTTGAGGACTAGAATGCTCTTTAAGTTTGGACAAGCTAAGGTCAAAACACCGGGCTTTCGGATTAATTGAACCAAAAAAGAAGAGTATTTTACTTGTTTCAAACTACACGTAAATATTTATAGTCTAGAAAACAAAAACATGACTCAGATTTGTCCATTATTTGTTTGTCCAAAAATGGATTCCGTCTAGCATGTGGTACATATGCAGTTATGGCCAAAATGGAGTCTCTTCTGCATTTACAGTGATAGCCCTAACTGAATCCATTTTCACCAGAAGCAAAAGCCAATATCCAATTTAATGAACCGAATGAAACCTGTGGGTTGCCGACAAAGGAATGGAAGGTGGTGTAGCCACAAGATCTTGTGTCCAATGATTTAACAAAGAGACCAAGCTTAGGAAAGAGTAACACATCCCCTGCCACAGGACCACAGCTAAATGGCATATGTTTGTGGGCTAATGCTCACCAAACATGTAGTTTTCCACTGCCCCACTTGAATGAATGGTGTTTCTTAAGCAAAATACCATTTAATTTCACTGAGTACGCATCAGTTTAAAAATTAAAACAGTTGCTCTGCGTCCCCCATCCTCCTTATTACGGGAGTCTTGTGCATGGAAATTATTCAACTACCTTAATTTTTGGTTTCGAATAAAGTACACTTTCGTGTGTGCGTAGGAAGTTGGTGAGACCTGCTTCCAGACCATAGTTAAATAGTTAATTGCAAATTACTGAATTAGCAAGATAATAATTCTCCACATATGTATACACATTTTGGTTAATCCTTTATGTTAATTTTTCATTGCAATCCCTAACAAGATTCTGTGGCGTGCAAGTATTACTTGGAAACAATGTATGCTACGCTGCTCAACATCACTCGCCACCGGTGGCAGAGATTTGTGGTGGCAGCAGTGACGGAGATCAACCGATGATGATGGTGCTCCTCATAGCAGAGTAGTTGCAGGTTTTGTTTATCCACCGGAAACTTGTTCTGAAACATACAGCTTGATGTTGGGTCTTTCGCCCTTAAGAAAATTAGTGATTTTTCCGAAGATAATAAATAAAATCCCACAAACAGAATCATAAATATCATTTTCTTATTATTATTATTATTACATAAAAAATTGCTGACTCTCTGATCGGAGTGCAACACAGGAGAAAGAACTCAAAGAAGAAAAAGAATTAATAAGAACAAAATTAGTGGAGAAGATATGTGACTGCAAGTGCCACTACCATAAGAATGTACGCCACCCCTTGATCAATTGTATGGCCTGCATCGATCAAACAAAACATACAACGTTGAATCAACACAACCAGCTCAAGAACACTAAATTCAAAACCCAAATATGTAAATAATATTAATCAAACAGAACAAAAGAGAGAGAGAACTAATGATTTACCATCACTGGATGGATTTGGTGCAGGCGAAGGAGCCATCGTCGGCCCCTGTCCATAACTGAGTTGAAGAATTGTGAAGAACACGAACCCAATTAATGGCAGAGCATTTGATTTCATTGAAGCCATCTTCAGAAAATCAAAAGCCCAATTGAAAGAAAGACTAGACTTGAATAATACAAAAATCAAAGAATGGGAAGTGAAGAAGAGAGAATCAGATTATCAATTGAGAGAAGATTGAACGACAGCAAGTCTTGCGAGGGGTTTTATACGATTACGGGGTGGAAGCATTGAATTTTCCAGGAAAGTGAGGAAGGAAGGAGAGTGCGCGTGCGTGAGTTTCAAGTCTAGGGCACGCGTTAGACACGAAATTCGATTTTTCTTATTTGACTCGGCTGGCGGCTCATTGACTCGGACCGTCCTCTTTGGACCAATATGCAAGTGCCTCCTGCCCTGTTTAGGTTTCGGTCAGAGATTAACGACTAGGTAACCAAGTTTTTCTAGAAACTATTTGCAAATGCAAAATTAGGATTTTTCCTCTCCGTTTCAGTTTCCACCTTTCGATATGTTTGACAATAGAAGTAGCAGACTAGGTTGGCAACTAATCCTTCAATCAGGTTCAACTTTCTACATTTACGTCATGCTATTTGTCAAAGCACCTAAATAGATAAAAGAGCATATTGAAGGGTTGGTTTGGTGGGAAATAAATTATCAAAATAAACTCTTTCGAGAATGTGAGGGGATACGAGTTCATGCGAATCTTTTCTCTTTGGGGTTGAAACCCAATAATTGTCTGGTGTATATGAGATGGGATAATTCATGAACTCGGAAGTTTACGTTGTATTTATACAACGAGATCTAATGCGATCATGTATTGAACAGTAGTGTTAAACATCTCAGTCATATATATTTCATGATATTTCACACACATAAGACATAATTATTTCATTTTTATAACACAATAAAATATATAAATCCAGAATACATATAATTTCAGTGTGGTGAATAGGATCCTCGTGACAAATAAATACCTTGCATATGTGCATTGCGTCTAGTACTGGAAAGCGACTATACGTAACGTATGACAGTGGAATTAAGAGAATTCTTCAAAATTAGGAAAAGTAAGCTTTAAAATACGAAACTTCTGTCTGTCAAAGAAAAAAAATAACTCCAGACTTTTCAGTTTGACCAGCAGTTGAATATCACAGAACCTTATTGCAATGTCCAATTTAGTGGATGTCAACATGTTCAATTATGTGCAATCTGGAATAAAGATGCGCATCTTACATTACGGATATGATTTAGACCTATGATACCCGGACTATTGGATTGGGGCAGGATCCAAGAATCCGTCTTACCCCGATCATATCCTTAATCAATGAGTAAAATGTAAAATGTGGATTATGCAGTCCAACAACAAAGGGAGGGTTTTCACGCAGCTCATCAAAGAGCGGCCCACCAGCGCTGAACATCAAAGACGTGTCGCTGTCGCGACTCGAACCCGAGAACCAAAAAAGTTGACAGACACGATATTAGTTCCACTTAAGGGCCATGCCTCCTCGAACCCGATAATCAAAAAAGTTGACAGACACGCTATTAATCCCACTTAAGGGTCATGCCTCTAGTTCGCCGATAGACTACATGCCCTGAGGGCTATTTTACTCGAACTCTTCAATATACTCGTCGTATCCGTGTCGACACGACATGATATGGGTATGAGATCTGTGTCAGACCGTCTAGAAAAAATTTAGACATTTCATTTTTTTTCTTCTCTTATTCTATTATTTAAATGCAAAGACTCTATTAGAAAGACAATTTTATGCCTTTATCAAATTCTTTCATATATAACAATTAGCATATATTCATTAATTGTATTAAAAAATTATTTAAGTTATCAGTTGATAAAATAAAAAAAAAAACATTAAATATTTTTATATAATAATCCTAAGCTCATATTAAGATGACATACATATCCCCATAGCCGTACTCAATTTTTGGACTTTATCTCCGAACCTGCATCCTACTTTTTGAACGGTCTCTTCAGACTATGAAATTTCAATTTAGAAAACCTCACACAGAGATATATTCCCACACCCGACAGCCTACCCGAATCCAGGTATCATACTAGACGACATACTGTAGCTTAAGAATATATTTTTATAGAGGATACTAATAGGTCTTTGCTCTTCCTTGTCTTCCCTCATGTTTAGAGAAAATGATCAAACATGTTTGTTTCGCATGATGATAATAATGAAATAACCATTGATGAAGCTGAGAGTCCTTTGTCTGAGACCCCGCGAGAGATTCAGAAATCAGCAACTTGCATCGTATGGGGCAGTGTGTGTGTGTCTCTTTTTTTTCTGCCTTGAAACCCTAACAGAAATTAAATTAGCAATGCCCAAATACTCCAATGCAACATCAATTGAAAAATAATAAATTGAAGCAGTTCTGAAACTGAAGCTTCTTGGGTCCAACACAGCTCATGAAAACTGCAAAGAGGACTCTTCAGTTCATTAATTATAGCGGACAAAACCTGGCAGTGATACTTTGTTGTTTTGCCTTTTTAAGGCATTAAAAATCCGCAGTCGAGGTCCCTCAAAGACACAGGAGGTTTTTCTAATTTTCTTTAATGGAGTATTTTAGACTTTCGAGTCCACTCCCCTGGCTTCACATGCATCTTCACAATCCCAAAACGAAAACAAAGCCTTGTTTAGTTATAACAGTCCACAGAAGGAAAAGAAAACGAGAGAGAGAGAGAGAGAGAGAGCTGGCGTGGGCGTGGGATTTGGTGACCGAGCCACGGCCAGGCCTGCACAAAAAAATGAAATAATCTGTCACCTTCTTCCTCACCAACAAACTAAAACTCCCAAGGGTTTAATAAACCACAAGAAAAGGATAACAGCTTTGACATAACCCAAATCACCATGAAGGTGAAGTACAAGGAGACCCAGATGGTGATGATGAAAGACCATTATCATGAGAGTCTTCACTACCTGAAGTGTCAAGTGACCTAGCATCATTCAATGAAACTGAACATGCCACTGCTGGGAGCTTCTTCATTGGAGTCAATGGAGGGGTTAAAGGGAGTGACTGGACTATCTCAATCTCATCCTCCCCTGAAGAATCACCGGACTCCAAACGTGAAGGCGATGTCTCAGGAGTCTCAAATGGAGTATTATCACCTCTGCTAGCGCTGTTTAACTGATCATTGTCATAGATGGGATTGGAAATGTACACAAAATTCTCCCTTTCACCACCAGAGACTTTGTCATAAGTACTCCCACCGTTGGTAGCAATTTGAACTGAAGTTTCTTTGAGTGGCTGAGGTGAAGGTACAAAGGAAACTGATGGGGACGGAGCGGATACGAGTCCGATGTGGTGAGGGCTTGTGCTCGGCTCCTGGGTACGGATATCAAGGACTCCTTGAAGTTGTTTCTTTGTTTCCACTTCTTTGTCCTTGGGAGAAACTACAGGGAAGAGGAGGGATCTTGGAGCCTGTAAAACACCTTGGGCATAGAAGCTACTGAGAGAAGAAGCTGCACCATATTCAGTTTGTGAAAGCTGGGATGTTGCGGTGGCAGTATTGGAAGAGCGGAGCCGAAGCCGAAGCCGGCGCCGGCGGAGTAAGAGAGAGCAGTACAGCTCTGCTAGCAGCACAAGCACCAGGCCCAACACAATGGCAAGAATAACCACCATGACCAGTGTTGCTCCCATTATCACTTTGGATGCGGGCTTCATCTTTTCCTCAACACACTCTCTCTCTCACTGTGTAGACACTGCAGAGTGGAATGGGAGCAGTAAAAAAGGGAGGTTAAAGCAGCTTTATTTGGCGGGAAATAGTCCTCTACCTTTGACAGTGAAAGCAAAAGGATATTGGAAGGCGTATCTAGAGGAGGGCATTGGGTCTTGGGAATGCAAGGCTTTTTTGTCCTGAATTGGCATGGTGCATCAGGCATGCAAGGACATATTGGTCTTTTGACACGACACTTGTACTAGGATGGTAAAAAAAGCCATTGCAACTTCACGTTCTGGTCAAAGATTCACAATCCACAAGCACAGCAATGCTTAGATAAAACTAATTCCCTTATCCATCAGAGAAACAAAAAAACATGAAGGCCAATTTATCAACTAGCTGCGGCCTGCGGGAAACAAAAAAAGAAACAAGAATCAATAGTGATAAAATCAATATATTATACATGTGACAAAAGAATCTTCAATTGCAGTAAATGAAACTCATATTAGAAATTCAATCTTTATCTATCTCAACTTCCATCAATTCACCCGTAGAATCGGTTTCATTTCAGAGTAAGTATTTTAGCTCCGACAACTATAGAACCAAGCAGTCTACAAAACCGACTTAAAGTGTACATAATTCATAATACATGTGAGAGTCAAAGGATGAACTCCAACTATTGAAGAATAGTACGAGACTGAATCGAATTGCAAGGTCAGACTGACTGGAGCACCATTGATAATAGGGCATAGCCATGACTGACTCACTCGAAATACTACAGAGACCAGCTTGCGAAGAAGCCAACGCAACTAAAATTGCAATGTAGATAATTATGTGATCCAAAGACTACGGCACAAGATCAATGCTTTACCTCTCCCTGAGAGCAGCAAACCTCGCAGCCAAATTATCAGTCTGGTAACTTGGGATGTACATGTCTAGCGGGGTGTGACCGATCAGGCTGAAAGGAAGCAGCTCGAGAAAACACCATTCTTGCCTCTGAGGTAACTGTTGGTTCACGAGGGAGGGAAATTGAGCGGAAAGGAATAGAGACAATTTCTGACATCTCATCAGGGCCATCTATGCTTCTACTCTTTGAGGATTTATCAACAACTGTGCCCCGTTTACGCACATGAATTTTTGAATTTCTTCTCACCTTCCCTGGATCATAAGCCAAGGGTTTCTTACTGTAATGCATCAATAGCTTATCAATAATCCTTTCCTCTTCATCATTTTGATCTTGCACATCATCAAACAAGACTTGTAGACCTCGTCTTGAGTCATCCTTTCTCTCGCTTCTCAATCTTCTCTTTACAACACTAGGATCTTCCAAATCCCGAAGACCCCAACATCTTCATGAAAAGGATGTGAAAGGGTCCATGCCATTACCCTGAAATCCAGCAGAACCAGGAGAAATATATCGCTTTGCATAAGGAGAAGAGTACTGGATATTCCTATTAGAGTCAATATTATCCATGTAATCATGCAACTTGAATCCACTTTCAACAGATTCCATTTTTTCCCGGTGGGATGAACGTGGTTTGTTTTCAAGGCAGCATCCTCATTCCCATTCAAATTAGCATGCTTCTCTAATCTCTACAGAAACTTCTGTCTTTTCTTGAAATGACATGTCAGGCTTTGCATAAGGTGAAGTGTACTGCCCATCCCTATCAGAGATAATATTATCCTCATAATCATGCAGCTTGAATCCACTAATAGATTCCTTTTTTCTCCTGTGAGATGAGCACTACTCCATTAGTTTTCAGGGTAGCATATTCATTCCCATTCAAATTTTCATTCTTCTGTGAGGCAACCTCTCCCCTTCCTTGAAATAACCTCTCTTGTTCATCCCTTTCATGATCATGTCTTCTCTACCATTGTGTAGCTTGTACCCGTTGCTGGAGAATTCCTGGTTAAACTGAAGGTTAGAGTCATTTCTTCTTTTGGGGAGATCTCCTTGGCTCCTTGCCTGCCAAGTTTCAATCGGTTGCCATCAACTATATCCTCTGCTTTATCCTTAGAGGAAACATCATGTTTGACTCCTCTTGAGGCATCGTTATCGCCATTGATTGGCTGGCATTTATGATCATGTGCCTGTGGAGACCCATAATGTTTAGGTTGGTCCTGGACGGGAAAGCGACAAAGTCGGTGAAACAATAATAATGGGAGCCTAAAATGATATTTCTAGCAAACCCCTCTAAGAAAAGTAGATGACCAGAGTCTTAAAACAAAATGCACTTCAAAAGGGATGAGATTATGAGAAACAATTTCAATCTTATCACTGCCAAGATTGGGACCTAGCAACAATCCTGCAAGAAATTGACAGAACATACCTTAGCAGATGAAGGGGGTTTAGATATTCTTTTCTGAAAAGAATTTGAGTCCCATTTTACTGAAAACTCTGTTGCAATGTCTTGCATTAGCAGAACTTTCTTCTCCAATGTATAAGACTTCAAAGATGCATTCTCAACAAACTAGTAATAAGAAATTTCTGATGGTCAGTTGTGAAACTGCAATGTTGGATATACCAGTAATCAAAAATTGGATAAAAAATAAATAAACAACTCTCGTGCTAAAGGCTCCCCTGGTGGATGAGTCAGGAACAAGCAAGATGTACACAGACGTTACCAAGATTCTTTTCAGGAATGGACTTGTGAAAATTACCTCTTGATTCACAAAACATTCCACGAAATTCCCGTATCTCTCTTGGAAGGCATCTCTAAGGTAACATAACTCTGGCAATTTGGGAAATCTTGCAGCAACATTCATCAGGGATGAGACAGCCTCCTTACATTCCTCAGGGCATTCACTGTAATGATGGTGGCAAAGCAAGGGAAATATCAATAAAATCTTCCTAACTTGTAATTGTCTGGTACGACTTAAATGGAAAAATGAAGAGGATAATCAAGCTAGAGCTATAAGGAAATCAGATCATGTTACGGCAGTATTACAAAAAGAAGAGTTAGTGTTTCCTTTTCAAGCTGCTGCAAGGAAGTATGACTATGAGAGAGGCACTAACTCAATTATCCTTGCAAATAGATGGCACTACATGACTACATTTTACCAAATATTTGGCAATGTAAAAAGTGGATCCATGAATTCAAACAGAGTATCAGTAAAGTAGATATTACAATGTTTAACTCTCTGACCATGCCATAGCTGCAAACCTTGAGAAAGAAGCTCAGGCTAAAAGCGTGGGATTCAGCGAAACACTTCATCGAAATCTCAGAGATTGACTCTCTTTATTATCTATTACACAAGGTGTCAGAACTCTCAAGATTGAAATCCAAGATGAAATTAGCTACATATTTGCAGATGTGAAGTGAAAAAATTACAGAAAATTCACATGATGAGGATATAATGCCGCTAACTCATACTCCAAACAAATGCAGGAGAATCACAAAAGATGTGGCAATTTACAGACATTCAACGGCATCTTACAAGGTCAAAGTAGAATAGCAACTATTTTTCGATACTCGAAGTGACACACACCTTTGCTTTTGCATTATTGGAAGATATTGCCACATGATATCACAGCATCGCTCTATGAAGCCATAGCAAGACGTAAGTATTAGTTCATTTATAAGTCCTTCCGTCTGTTTCAATCACCACCTCAAAAATATAAGAACAGTCCTAGAAAACTCGTGTTTAGCTAAGCCCAAAAGGGGCAGCATCCCAAAGATGGAAGTAACTAAAAGCAAATACAGGAAAGACAAATATAACACAGAGAATCATTTAAAAAAGTGCATACTTATAGATGCAATCATGGAAACACAAGCAAGTGATAATAAGTATGTTTATCAAGAAAGAACAAGTAGAATAATTGAAAAGCTTCATTTCGTAAACATTTTCTTGTTTTGAAGAAAATAAGCAAGACAGGAATAATTAGACTTCTAACATCATGATCTCAGCTGCAACTGTTAGAAAAATACTTCAAAGAACAAAAATTGAGTGAACTAACATCACTTTCAAAAAAAAAAAAAAATCCTTTTGTTTTCATTACACATTCTTGTCCGCAAATGAACCGATTGTAGAAGAAAAACAAAGTGCAAAATTCAGACCAGGCAACCAACAATGCGCTAAAGCAATAGCAACGAAAGGAAGAAAAAAAAAGAGAAAAGTAAAACAATTACCCTTCCATAAGCATTAATATCGAGGCCATTAGCGAGTAGATCATCGATATCCTTCTTCAAGAACTTCTCTGTCGCATTCCTCTTTCTCCTTATCACATCGATCCGACTCTTGACCTGCTTAATCAAAGATTTGCTACACAAACCAAAGCCAACACAAATTAAACATCCAGGCACACAAAAACACTTCCAAAGAGAAAGCAGCTGCCAAAACCAACATATACAGAAGGAATTACGTCATACCATTTGGATGCCAAACCTCACCCTAAAATTCCGTCCAACATCTTCGAAACTTTTACTTCTTCGACTCAGATAGAAAACTTAATGCAGATCAACAAACAGCGAGATTGGCCATTAAAGTTGCTCAAATCAGGAGAGAGATGAAATCAGAGCAAAAGAAGCTACACACCAGCAGCAGCAGCAGCAGCAGCAACAACAACCGTTGAAATGGCGAAAGTCTCTCTGTGAAGCGATTGCTCACCCGCTGGAGCTGGTATCTGTTAAGGCCCCTTACGTTTTTCGTCAAACTGGATTTATGTCAAACTGTCAATTCAACCTCGAGAAATCGGGATAGAGTGGGCTCAAATGATTTCTCTGAAATTATTCATATTTTGAATATCAACTATCAACCATCACGTGGCAGTTCTTATTTATATTGTATATTTTTTATAATTCATTTAAATTGTTAAAATTCAAAATATTTATATTTTAAATATCAATCATTCAAATGAAAAATTTTATTTATATTATGTATTTATTATAATTTATTTAAATTATTAAGATTTAAAATAAGAATAATTTTATGGTGAAATTAGTGCAGTCCATCCAATCCCTAAGAAATCATGCCACTACTACAGTACTACTTATAACTAGTAACTACTACACTTGTGGTTTTCTACTTTTCTTGGTCATTGCTCAGTTGGCCCAAAACCCACCAAGGTAAAGCCCAAGCCCAAGTACTCCTAGCCCACCTCTTTATGTCTTTGCACGACCCTGTCAACTCTTGAGTTTTTGGTAACTGTTATAATGTTATTGAAGTTCTATCTAGGCCACCCAATCTGTATGTTATTTATTATTTTCTTAAAAATAAACATCTTCAGCATCCTTTGAAGGAAAAAAGAAAAAAAAAACAACACATGTAATTTATTTTGGAAAATACTTGTCCTTCATGGTAAAGGAGAACAATTACAATTGTTTGCCATAAATCATAATTTCAAAAGGAAATCCCAATAACCCTAGAAGTTGGGAGAACCCTATATATATCTCCTTGAGAACCCTAAACCATTCTACACTGGTTTCTCTCTTATCTATCTACTCTCTCTTACTTGGTTGATTTGCTAGTTCAACAATGGCTTTGAACAAAGGACTAGTTCTAGCTTTCACGATTTCTTTGATGGCTCTTTGTGGATCCTGCTCTGGTACTATTTACAGAGTCGGAGACTCTGCTGGATGGACTACCATAGGCGGTGTTGATTACAACAACTGGGCTTCCTCCAAGACCTTCCATGTCGGTGACACTATTAGTATGTCTTTTCTTTTCTGTTTCTCTTTCTTTGATCTTTATATCCGTTTCTAATGTATAAACATATATTTGATATACTCATAATGTATATATATGTCTATATTCAGTTTTTGAATACGAATCAAGATTTCACAATGTGATGCAAGTGACCCACAATGATTTCCAGACCTGCGACGTCACATCTCCGATGGCTACTTACACCAGCGGCAGTGACTCTATCACCCTGAAAGGGCCAAGCAACCTCTACTTCACATGTGGTGTCCCTGGCCACTGCGAAGCGGGCCAAAAGATCGAGATTAGGGTCCTTCCAGCTTCTTTAAGCCCAATTGGAAGCCCAACTTCAAGCCCAAGCCCAAGTAGTTTTACTTTTGTTAATTCTGGGTCACCCTCCATCATCATGCACCCTCGCCCAGCCCAGAACAGTGCTACCACGTCTAATCTCTATTATTCCTCACTCGGGTCTTTGTTTTCGGTTGCTGTTGGATTATGGATGGTTGGGTTGTCTTATTAGCGGATTTATATTTTCTATTAAGTATTACTGTACTTACTGGTATCGAATTAAGAATTAATGTTTGAGTTTCTTTTCAATATATATAGTTTTGCGAAAATATGTCCACAAAAAAGGCAAGTACATTAAAATAATTGAAGTTGTAAATTAATTTTTAACTGCAGGCATTTAAAAAAAAAACTCAGGTTATTAAAATCGGATCACATCAATCGGTTCGATCAATGTACCTGTAATCAAATATGTATATACGAAGTCATAATATTCGTATGTTCTTACTTTACTCTTTATTTTTAAAACCAATATCGCTGTATATAATTTTTCACACCATACATATTATCAGGATTTGAAATAGCATATATGACCCAATTTAAAACATGATATATGCTACTCAAAATGCTAAATCTAAAATATTAATTCAAACCCACCCTTAATTATAACCGAGTTTCTTTTTGTGCCTAAAACATATACATAATTTTGTCCCTCAACAATTATGTGTCACCCATTCATACGGAAGTTAAATGACGGAAAAATCTAGTGTGATATCTTACCTGACATATTAAAACTCAACGTGACAATTTTGACAAAATCGAACATTTTAACCCTAAGGGTGTGTTTGATAAGGATGTAATAATTACAAGGATAATTAAAATTATATGAATAAACAAATACTCATGTTTGATACGCATATATATTATTTACTTGGGTATTATTTTTAAACAATTTTCTTCACATTTTGGGAGTAATGGTTACCCATATGAATAAGTGGATAATGATTACCCTAGTAATACATTATACTCATATTTATTACCCAATTATCAAACACAAAACTAAACTGCATACGCTAATACACTATTTCCTAACTCGCAAAAAACGAACAAAGAAATAAGGGTAGTGAAGAAGAAGAAAAAATGAGAGGAGATACGAGAGGAGAAGTTAGAATCACGTTGTTAATTCTTTAAGGCAACTTTAGTTGAAAGAAGCAAAGAGCACCTGATGAGGTATATATATATATATATTCCATTTTTTTAACAGATAAAAAGATAACAGTAGAAGTAGTTCAATGGCTGAGTTAATACCATAAATATTCACCAGAAGCACTTCAAGAAGTTGATGAGGAAGTGAAAAATATAATTTTCTTGATCAAGCATCTCGTGACGAATCATTCTCCTCCCCAACAAGAGATTCTGAGGTAGAAGATCACTGTAGTACAGTATGGTTGCCACACTCGCAACTGGTTCAATTACCAGCGATCTCAAAAACCTCACCACCGACTGCAGCATCAAGCTTATGGTGAGAGACTGCAAAACACACACACACACAGATATATATATATATATATATATATCTCAAATTGCTAAATATTCGCTTAAACAAAAACATATAGAAAGCCAGAAAAAGAAGAAAAAAAAAAAAGAGGGAGAGGAATTAGTGTAATTACCATAGCCTTGGTCTCCAATATTAATTTAGAGTACTGAAAGAGAGAGGGAGGAGTTAACCTTCAGTTTGAGTTCTCTAACTTTCAGTCTTCAACCAACATTCAGACCTAACCTTCCAACCCCTTTATTTCTCACTCTCTTTTATGGTGAGGATAATATAGGATCTCATTACTTACTCGTCAAGTCATCAACTTGTTTGCCCACCAAGTAATGCCATTTATGTAAACAAATATGAGACTATATTCTAAAGTATAAAATTTAATGTAGAATTTGGTTCCACTGGCACCAACCTTTCCATTCAACTATGAAACACCCGCTATAACAGTACTCTGACTGATCATTTTACAATCTAATCCATGTTCTAAATGCAAATGCCTCATCGAGGTCTTGGTGCCAACAAGGGAAAGTGCGATCCCCACAACCTATATCTCTTTCCCCTTCAGTAGTCTCCTGCTCCTCTACCTCTTCTTCAGGAGGATCACATGACAATGGTGGTTGGCTATGGTGCTTTCAAATGGCTAAACTGGGAAAATATATCAGGTCTGCGACCCGGCTTGGGCCTTTCCCCTTTCCTGCCAAGTAAATTGAAATATGTTAATTGTCAGCATGTTTAAGATTAAACAAGGAGCAAAGCAAGCAAAGTTTTATCAGGGAAAAGGTGTTATCTTTATATAAAGGCAAATTTTGATGCAAGTCTTTTAGGATAACCAGTCCATTTTAGCCATTTCGTTAACAAGTAACTCGTAAGATTGTGAATTGACTAATCAAAAAGTGAACCACTCTAAGTGACTCAGAGTTCTGCAAGTTACAGAGCAAAGCATGCCCAATGGTGAAAAGAAGAGTCATACTACCACAACAACTGAATTTCCAGATCTGAATCAGACTTCTGATATTCTAGCTGAAACAACCCCAAGAGAACATAAACAAAACATGTCCCCCATGGCCCCAACTTTGATACACCCAATCTAATTATATCGACCATAAGAGGATACGGTGAAAGCGTGATACAAATTATCCATAACCCAATATTGTCAGAAATCAAGTCATATCCATAATGCTTCCTTACCCTTAAAATGTCAAAATAAACTCATTAAATTGACAGTGGCTTAGTTCATCCACTTCAAGTTCAAGATTGATAATAAAAGCCAAAAGTTAAAGAAACCATACGTTATATTCAGGTGAATAAGTAAACCAAAACTCCGAGTAGATATGCTATCAATAAGGGGAGCCAAACAAGCGAAGAAATAATTTTCAACCCCAAATTTATAAGAACTATGGAACATTACCGGATTCAATCAACACATCCACAACCCAACCAAACAAGTAAAGAAATTCCACAACTCAAAACAAATTATACACTAGAAGGAAATACAAACTTACAGTTGCAGCTAAATTTTCCAGACTACAACATGCAGATTTTCGGATTGGAAAACTTAAAGAAACAAAAATTCTAAATTCAATTTTGTCAGCCTTAGAGTTGGGTTCTATCAAAGAACTAAATTTGAAGCTTAGACCAACAAAACCACTCTCCGCACATCAGTTTGCAATATGGAAGGAACAAAAAGGAAACCGTACAAATCTCAAAAACTCTGGCGAGGAGGATGGGAGGAAGGAGAAACGAGAGACTCACTAAAGGGAAATCAACTGGACTTCGTTGAGTCAATTGCTCTTCCTCAGGCGCCATACTCACCACATGCCTCTTTAGCCGCCTACAGCGGGTATATATCAGGCGTCGACGTAAAGACAACGGAGCATCCACAGCCACGGCTCACTGGAGATGACGCGCACGCTGAGGAAGACGATGCCGGTGGAGAGAAGGCCAGAGGCAGAAATTCCATGGTCGAATATACCGTTGAAATGTAAATCTAAGCCATGCTTTCAACCCGTATCTGCTCTCGCCCCATATCTCGCTCTCTCCGATTTCTTAAAAACTCGGTCGGCTTACTCTCTTTACAAGAAAACACAAATCGGAAGAGGAATCCACAACATTTTCCCATTTCAAATAAACAATATTGGTTTTTTTTATCTCTATTATATAAAAAAATAAATTTATTTATGAATATCAATATAATATATCTTCTAATATAATCACATTAATAAAAATATAAAACACATATCTCAATATATTTTTTCATTTAAAAAAAAGTAAAACATCTATTTTTTTATTTCTCCATCATATTTTTAACAAAATTACACCAAAAATTCAAGTCCCACGTATTTATCTATATTAGTGAAACACCTCCTAATACAAACACATAAATAAAAATACGCGTTTACCTGCATTATCTCATTTCTAACAAAAACTCATCATTGTAGGTGCTCTAACCATACCGACAATCCCACATGCATGAGATTCAAGTGTACGCCTTAATGGGCTGGTCCTTGTTATTTAATCTTTGATGATGGCCCAACCCAAGTTTGAATATAATCTCGAGCCTCAAGAGTCAAGTCTAACACATTAAGTATGCTGAATTTTAGCAGTTGGTTTAATTTTGTGACATATTTTTATTAAATCGTTTTAGGTGATTTTTGGTATGTATATCGATTGTTTGATTATTTGTTGGTTTTAATGAGAAAAAATTGACCAAACGGCTCGATTTTGATCTATTTTTATTTTGTCAATTTTTTTAGATAATTCACATAGAATTGTGTACATATAACTTCGGTTTGGGGTCGAGAAACCGAAACCCGTCTGCCAGTTCCCTGCCCTGGGAGTCACTGACAGATGTAAGTCGCAGGATGTGCAGCCTTACGGTAGGGACCACCTGCCGCTTTAGAAGTGGTCGAATGCCTCTACGAGGGTTCGAACTCACAACCTCCACTTCCCTCGTTAAGAGTTTTGACAAGGTGGATACCGCTCAGTCATATGCCCTGGAGGCATTGTGTACATATAACTGTGCAGTAGTGTGCAGTAGAAATAATTGGAATTATGGGTTAGGGGCCATGTACCCATTTTATTCTCCTACCATTTGTAACAAGTGGGGTCCAAGGAAAAAAAATATACATATATATATATATATATATATAAGTAGGGGGCACTCTTTATCTTGAAGAGCCAATCAAATACTGCTATTCTTCAATTGATAAGGACATGCATTTATTCCTGACTGGGGAGATACTATACTAAAGGCCTCAACAAGATTTCTCAAAGTCAAATTTGAGTTTAATTACTTTGCCCGCATCAATAATCATATTGAGCAATCTAAAAACAACACAACATCCAAATCTCTGAGTTGTCCAAAATGGGCAGGCTCTCCTTGTCTAGAGTAGACCACATGTGTTTTTGGGCACCACAGGAAATGGGAAGTGTCTGTCATTCTCAATTCTATTTGTCCTAACCTGGACACTCCTTGTTTAGGTGCCCTTGCTCTTGAGATAAAGACATTCACCAAGTGCAGATTCATAATTCCTCCATTAATCAATATCATTGATCACACCCTACATGACAAAGGCAAACTTACTGACAATGTTACATTCATTCAAATTATGATCCTCATTTTATCATCAAATATATGTGTCACTTGTTTTAATCGTTGATTATAAAAACACATGCAGATTCACCTAACATTCAACACTTCACATTAATTAGGGGTTGGATGAGAGCCGTATTTTGCGGTCTCGAATATTATTCATATCCTACTGTGTGGGAGTCTTTATCTTATATTTGTTGATGTCGGCAACAAGAGAAGGTGGACAAAATGATGGAAATGTTCCACCTAGGCTTTACATCCGATAAGACATTTGTTTTATAATGTTAGTGATCAAAACATTGTGATAATTGTCAACTTGTGGACTTCTCTTACCTTTCAAACACTATTTTTTGTGACATTTTCATTGGTCACTTTCCATTTGTCATGCTCTTTTTGTTCCCTGTATGAATCCTTTAGCGTATATCTTGGTTTATGCTCCTCAAGCAGGACCCATAAATCCAAGTGAATCCTGCAGGTAAAACCCAAGCATATCCTGCAACCTTTTCAAAATGGTTTATTTCGGTCATCCAATTATTCGAAGGAAAATATTAATTTAGAAAGATAAACATAGAAGTCTCTTAGAAATTGATGCCCCACATCAAAAGATTAAGCTAGCTTATAAGCATATGTCCATCACCTTCTCAATCGGAGGTGACTTTTTAAATAAAAATATAAAGTCGTACGAGTTCAATTTATTCATAAAAATATTGTATTTCAAATTGTTACCGCAAATACGCTTTTGAACGTTGAGACGCTTGCAATAGGGTTTCTCACCATATTTCCTTTTTCCGTTAAGCCTTAATAATAACCATGTTAAATATCTGAGACATACATATATCTCATAGTATCTCATGCACATGTGACATAATTATTTCATTGTATTTACATAATATAATAAAATAACACAACAGGGTAATTTGGAATCTATAAACCCGCCATACATATCATTTATGTCTTGAAAAAACAATATTGAGTAAAGTTAGGAAACCTAATTCATTTACTATGCTTCAGCCTACAAGCTAGGCAACACCTAAGGGCAATTGCAATGGTGGTAAGTTAATGGGTCAACAAAGTTAATGTGTTTTGCTGATGTGGCTGTATTGAAAAATGTGTTTTATTGATGTGGTTGTATTGAGATATGTATTTTGGTGATGTGGATGATGATGTAGCTTGACTTTTTGTAATAAAAGCGGGACCTAGTCTTGATTTTGGTGTAAATTTGATGGGGATAGTATGAAGGATAGGAAAATAGTTGGGTTGGATAATGATTTTGTATTGGGAGATGTGTTTTGCTGATGTGGCAGTATTGGAATATGTGTTATGCTGATTTGATTGTATTGAGAGTTGTGTTTTTGTGAAATAGATGTGGGACCCAAAAGTAAAATTATTGGGCCATTAAAATTGTAACCATTGTGATTGCCCTAACTTAACATAAACTTTTAGGTCACTCAACGTTTAAAAATGTGTCACAAACACTGTAATTAATTTGATTAGGCCAAAAGTGATCGTTATGATTTCTGACACATTTTTCACATGTTGGGTGATTTAAGTGACTTTTTCCCCTCTCACTATATAGAGTTGGGTGATTATGATGAGTTGAACTACAAGAAACCAATCAAATGCTTTCCTATTTATAATTTTATATAACAACTCACCTCGCCGACTACTTGGCAAAACCAAACCAAACCAAACCATTTCTAAGCAATGAAAAGCATATCATATCCTTCACTTAATGAGATGGGACATTTGTCAAATATTAATTGCTGATTGTCATCTCACCTTTCACACACTGTTTTCATTCTTTTTCATCGGTCACTTCAATTTACAAAAGATGTTGACAATCCAGCCCTCTTGTAATAAAATCCAATTTACCAAAATAAAGCATGTCCATGTGATAAAATCAAGCCGGCTACTCATCATATATATATATTTAAGAGAATTCAGTTGGTACTGTTTATAGATTCCGTTTGATTCAGGGTATGTTTCATATAATATAAACTCTCGTAAACAAGTTATTGTAAAACGTAAAAGTTGAAAATGTCTAAGAGTATGAATAAAAACAAATAGGGGCATAACGGATAGGGTACATATGAATCTCTTTAAAAGAAATCATATCAATTTAGAATATCACCAGTTCCATTTTCACAAGATTACTGTGATCAAGCGATAAATTTTGACTCAATTTATACTGTCTAATAAAAAAAGTTATGTGCGCATATGTCTGATAGTCCAAATTTAAATTCATGTCGAATGTATAAAAATAAGCATGTATGATGTGGTTATAAAAAATAAAAAAGAGTTAATCATTAACACTGCAACAAAACAAAATGTGTCAATTAATAAGGTGTGACCATTTTGTTTTTTTTTACTGAACCTATTAATTGGTTTGATTGAAGATAGATGCATAGTCATGGGGAGTGGACTAGTAAATTACTTTGAAGTTTCTTTCAAGTAACTTCGAGTTCTTCATCAAACTTAGTCCCTAAGCAAACAACCTATTTTTATTTGTAAATTTAATTACTTGTTAATTAATTACCTAATTCAACCAATTATTATACAAGTCTGCCCTAACTAAGATTTCCTTGACTTACTACTGGATTTGGTAATACCAACTACTAACAATAAGATCACAAAAGGTCTTAAACTTGATGCCTCATCATTTGTTTTTCTTTTTTATAAACAATTAAACATACTATATATACAATAAATACGTGGTTTGAGTATATTTAATTAAGATGGGAAATATTTATAAAAAAATATTAAAATTAGTCAAATTAAGCCGACAAACTCCAATAATAGGCTAATTAATTAATTAATACAATACATTATATTATATTATGGACAAGCATTGATCTGGGAGTAAATAAACTTGCTCCCTATGGACATAACACCACTAACATTAAAAATTAGAATAACAAATCAAGATGAGACACGTGGTCGTTGGAGGAAAGAACACGTATGGTTAATTTCTTTATGCGCCAACGCACGAGCTACCTGTGTCCATTGCCAAAAGTAAATCTGATTCTCGAGCTACCGAATCTAAAAGCCACTGCGTGTTAAATATTAATATGCTAAAGACATGATTAATATTTAAATTAATTAATTTTCTTTCCCCATCCCACGATCTCCTTGTAGCGCGTGTGTTTCTTTTTTTCTTCACACAGTTCCAACGTATGTGAAGCGGGGAGTAGTGTGGCTGTAAATTACTTGGTTAAAATAAACTATAATTGTAATATTCAACACTCTAATTTTTAGAATTTAAGATTTAAAATGGATTTTTGATTTATTAAGAAACATGATTTCTAAGGAACCCCTACAATTTTCTATTCAGATGCAACATAGGACGATGGAATGACTAGCCACTTCCCACTATTAGCTTCTTCCGCTTCAATGATAAGATAAGGTCACGGTTCGGTGACCCTGTAGTGAAACTGTTTATATAGTACACACAATTTTCTACAAGGTCGGTTGGATTTGTTTCAACTTGTGAGACTCGTGCTCTTCTTTTTTTTATCCAATGGTCCTACAGTGGAAATTCGGCTAAAATCATATCATCGGGTTAATCTCACTTTTGGTCATCAAAAGATATTCATATTCCATTTTGCACATCCATTGTTTGTATACCGTAGTTTTCAAATTGTGTCAGTCGAGACACCCATGTAGGCTTTCACACTATGACGCAGCAAAACTGTTCATGTGATAGTTTTGAGTTCATCATCACTATCAATTTTTTTGTAGTAAGCAGTCTTTGTAATCAAATTTATAATTCTCTGAATCATCCTTAGATTCCTCCTCCTCCCCTCAATATTGTTTGCTACATCAGCCCCATCGAATTTTTCATCATTCTCACATGCGAAATCATATTTAGAGTGTGTACTCATCCTCGGACTCTGTACTATCACCTTCACTTGCCTCAATATCCCCAAATGCACCCTCTTGCAAAATTACACTTCCATCATCCTCAAAAACATCCACCTCCTTTATGTTGACCCCTATACCATCCTCACCAGTAACCTCCTGAGTAATGACAACATCATCATCTCCTATGACAACATGCTCTCCAGCATTTGATCTCTCACCTACAACCTCCTAATTAATTACACCTACATCAACCACTACACCAAACTCAGGAGTAACAATCTATGTACTGTACACCCTCAGCCTGACTCTCAAGTTGAGCCATAAACGCATCAAGAACCTCATCAATGTCATCATCATCAAAATCAATGGTGATCGATAGAAACCCAACATTATGAGCCACCCTTTTCAACTTGTTACTAGCCCTAGTAATTGGTCTTTTTAGTTACAAGCTTCATGATCCACAAAAAACGTAAAACGATTTACAAAAACAGAGACTAAGAATGATGAACTCACACCCTATAATGGAATGTTTAGTGTTTCAGAGGATCTAACACAAAAGATCGAAATATAGACAACAATGGTGTATTTGTAACACATAAGATGGAAACACTACTATAAATGTCCAAAATCAAGAAACATGCAAGGATGAACTTATCAGAAATGTTCGATGAACGCAGCTAGGAATCACTGGCCTTGAGATTGTTGATGACTATCTAAGTGACAACGAAGCAATAATCAACCTAGAAAGAGGATGAATAAGTTCTTCAAAGAACTAGAGCATGTGAATGGTGTGGGGAGAGCAAGGTCGCGTTTGGGGAGGATTTGAGATATTAGGGTTCTCATCTCCAGTTCTTTTCAATCCACGTCATCCATCATTTCTAAATCTTCTTCAAAAACATGACAAGTGTTATTAATGAGATGGCAGTGGATGGCAAAACTATCACATGGACAGTTTTACTGTTCGACAGTGTGAGAACTTGCTCGATTGTGTTGACTGACATAATTTAGAAATTACGGTATGCAAAATATAACTTTTTATCAATGAATGTGTAAAGTGGAACATGACATATATTTGGGTGATCAAAAATGATATTAACCCTCATACCCTCTAAACCTTTGACAAAAAGCCGGCATAAAACTCGGATGATGCGATCCAATATTTTTTATTTAGGGATTTTAAAACTCAAATAGTTTTAAATTTTTGTTTTCAATTTACATGTGTAAATCAATTAATATGTCTCTGTTAGGTATCTTATGACTCAACAAGTCACATAAGAAAATTCATCCATCATATGAGCATGTCAACTCAAGATTTTTCATTATCGAAATATTTTAAAGACAAAAGTGGAATATGTGAAAAAGTAATGGACAAAAATGACCATAAAAATAATTTAAAGACGAAAATGAAATCAGTCCTAAGCAAGGATTAAAAGTACAGTTTTACATATTACTCCAATATACTCGGAAGTGCGTCTCACCCAATATAAATCGGCCAACAAGAGCACTTGTCTCAAAAAACCACGAAAACCAACCTTCAAATGCTAATCCCAACCATGCCACCCTGTCATTTACATTACTATTGGTGGACCACCACGTCACTGCCCCCCACACCTCAGCCCCGCGTGAGAAAGACGCGTGTTTTGTCTTTCAAAAATCTAACACTGACGTGTACCCGAGGATAGTTAAAAAAGCGAGAAAATATGGGCCCCGCTCTCGTAAAATAAAAATATTTTTAGAAATATCACAAGTCACAACCCATACAGTGATGCCACGATAGGGTCCCTTTACAGTTCGTCGTCTCCTGACTCTCCTCTATAAAATCCGGTGCCTCTTCCCGTTTAAAAAAAACCCGACTTTTCGTCTTCTCCTCGTTTCTCATCTTGAACCAGAGTAATAGAGCTTAATAGTACATAGTACATGGGATGGAGGCGAACGACATAATCGCACCGTTCGTTTTGAAGACTTATCAGATGGTCAACGATCCATCGACGGATGCTCTTATCATCTGGGGACATGCTAACAACAGCTTCATAGTCGTCGAACCCTTAGATTTCTCTCAGAGGATCTTGCCTGCTTATTTCAAGCACAATAACTTCTCCAGCTTCGTCCGTCAATTGAACACCTATGTGAGTATAAATTACTGAACAGTTGAGCTTTCATACATAGTAGACAAGCTCACTTTAATTACCCCCACCCATTTTTTTTAGGGATTTCGAAAGGTGGATCCAGATAGATGGGAATTTGCGAACGAGTGGTTTCTTCGAGGTCAGAATCATCTGTTAAAGAATATTGCGAGGAGGAAGCACTGTAAAAATCATAAAATCGAATTTGGTCTCAAGGATGAAGAGATATATACAGAGATTGAGATGTTGAGGCAGGAACAGGTGGCTTTGGAGGAGGAGCTACAAGGCATGAACAAGCGATTGGAGGCTACGGAGAGACGACCTCAGCAAATGATGGCTTTTCTTCGGAAAGTTGTGGAGGACCCTGACCTCCTCCCTCGTATGCAACAAACGAGGCAGCAATTATTATGTGACAAGAAGCGCCGCCTCATCGTTTCTTCTTCTTCTTCGTCTGGTATGGCGCCGGCGACTAATTCATTGAATCTTGTCAAGTCTGAAGACGAGGAAGAAGGAAATCCAGGGGTAATATCGTCACCGGAAACTGGTAATGAATGCTTTCCTAGTACTAATTCATCGCCGGAAATGAATCAAGTAGCAGGTTGGTTCGGAGGTCCGATTTCTCCGGGTACGGGCACTGCGAATTATTCGCGGACCCGGATTAATTCCGGTTTTGATGAAATTAATAGGAGTGGGCAAAATGGGTATTTTGGAGAATTAGCGACTGCAGTGGAGGGGAGGCCACCGCCGCCTTATCCATTTTCATTGTTAGAAGGTGGCTTTTAGATTTTGCAAATCTTGCATGATTTTAATAATCTATAATCCTTTTTTGTATTAATTTTGTTTTCTTTCTTCTTCTGTCATTTTATTTTTATCTGTACAAAAAATAGATTTTAATATGTGGTCTACTAATATACAGTAGTTTATTATATTAAACTATTAATGGCATATATTAGTGGGATCCTCTCCATTTGGCTCAGATTTAGTTGCAGTGCGATTAATTGAGAATATCGGGTGATTTAGAAAAAAATATATGATATATCAGTTACTTATTATTTAGCTCCATAAAAAAAAAAAAGCAATTCAAACTGATATCACGTGACGACGAACAAGACCGTTCAAGGAAACACATGGTGCGAAAAGGCAAACAAGTATTAGTTTTTTTCTTTTCAATGTAACATTTTTCTAATTTTTTGTACGAAATTGTCACTTTGGTTGATAGGGAATAAAATGACATTCTTATCATCTTCTCTCTTATCTCCGTCGCTCAACGTAGGGGCCACCTCCAAACCAACCATCAAAATAACAAAGAAATCTAACCACCATAGTTTTGAGTTTCCTCGACGAGTTTGCTTGCAAACACGGTGCATGATATACTCCGGGCTGGGGTTCTGAACTCCAAGGAAAATGGAAGCCAAGAACAATAAAGATGGACCAACTCAGGCGAGACGAAAAGATGGACTAACTCGTGTGTTGAGAGGTGAAGGGGAAGGAGGAGAATTAGGAGAAAGCGATAATGTAGACCGCTCGTGCTGGATGTGTATAATTTCAACATTGTTGATGGCCCCATTCAAAATCATATATTAGTTTAATACATAGATACATATCAAACGGAGGTTCAATATATTATTAAATATGCATCAAATGTGCTCTCATTGTCATATACAAGACATCAACATATCCACTAGCAGAACCAGGATAATCCTGGTAACCTCTATCAGAATTAGGTTAGCAATAATCAATCGATGGAGCAAATTTACTATAATCAACAAAAAACCATAAAGCATAAACATAGCCAAAAAATATTGTCAAAAAACTATACGAATTTCAACATTAACGAGTTACATTATTTCATGTTGTACACTACAAACAATATGAATGACAAACTCACATAGATAAAAGCCTCAAATGCAAGCACTGAGCTGTTGGATGGAGAAATTTGTCTCAAAAATCAGGTAAAGAAATGTAGTTTTGTTCTGAAAAATGTTGTTTGAGTCCGTTATAGTCGTTAATGAACTTTTGTTAATAGCATGATAAGTCACGATTTGTGTTCACGTTCTTGTGAACAACGTGATTAACCTAAATTTATATCGCCGTTGAGAACGACGTGAATAATAGAAAAAATGAAAAGGTAAGTAAAGTTGTTAGCAACAAGGTGATCAACAAACACCCAATGAAAACCACGCTATTGTCAACAACGTGAAAATGTTATTTTTACAATAAAAAAAATAACAATTTCATTACTATATCTCTAATTAAATTATTAAAAAATTATTCTGTAACAAAAGCCTCCCCCAGTCGCAAGGAAAAAGGGGGCTGCAATATAATTATATATAATGTATCATTGTTTTCAATCAACACCATTCAAGTGATTGAAAACAAGGAGAATGCATCAAGTACAAAGCATTATTGGATGGTCTTGATTCAAAACAAGAACACATTGTATAAAATATGGATTTCAGCGCCCCCCATCCCCAGTCGCAAATATTTAATTGATTGAATGTGCCCCTTGGAGGCCAGAAGTGTTAAATGTTAATTATTTTGTAAAAGAAAATTAACTGGCATTTCAAAGTTTCTAAAACTAGTAATTTCGAAGGGAAAAAAATTCCACCTAGTATTAATGTAAGTAGGTCCGATCCCCTTACTGTGCCCTTGCCCATATGGGATGGCATATCTGTTTTGCCACCTATTTTTATACGCTCACGTGTGAAGCGAGTGACTGGCATGGGACGTTCACGATTAAAAAGTAGAAACTTCATATTAAAATAAATCATCTTATTGATATGATTATATTGAAAAAATTATTTTATTGATACGAATAAATATGTGATTTGATTTTTAACTAAATTGAGAGAAGTATTTTGGTTATATAGATGAATAATATAACTTTATTTTTTACGTAATAGAGATGAAACGTAGTATGTGATTTTAACGTATTAATAAATTTTTATTTTTTCAATCACCCTCGCGGAGACGGGCAGTGCATGTGATATGGTAGAAAAAATGGCAACCCTAGTTAATTACCTAATTAAGCTATGTATTGCCATTATTAGCAAGTCAAACGCAATTATTACAATAACAAACAAAACTTACTCTAGTTCTTCATAATCTCTCTATTTGGTGGCGACCAATGACAAACGCAAACTGATGGCCTGATCGGTGGCTGATCCTGCGGGCCTGTGGGGTTCAGATGGCCCAAGTCTGGGTCCCACATAGAGTAAATGGACGGTATTGGAAGAAAGGGTGGGGCCCAAACCCCCCTACCCTCGGGCCTAGGCACATTCAAATGGCATCTTCTAAGATTGGTTTTTTTTTTTTCTTCCGCTTTACGTGGGAACCAATAGCTTCATTTTTGCTGGTGCGACCAATGTAGGATCAGCTACGACCACTAACGGAAACACGTGTCAATTCATCGCTTTTTGTGAGTGCGTAGACCTACAAATTGGGACAATATGAAGGCATTAATATTTACCATGCTCACGTGTTTCAAAAAAAAAAAAAAAAAATATATATATATATATATGTATGTATTTACCATGCTCACATTATTGCCCACTAAATTTAGGCCGATAAAAACTGAACCTCGAACACATTTTTTGGTTGACTCATTCAAATGGGATAATAAAAACAATAAAATGGGTCATTAGAGTCGGTAATTGGTTGATGATGAGGAGTTTTCGATTTTGATCGATTTTAATGAAAAATATGTTTTTTTTTAAATAGCTGGTCCAATGATTTGGTTTTGATTTTATCAATTTTTTACAGCCCTACCTCTGTCCCCTCTCGTGATGGAGGAGCTGCAAACCACATTTGATGTAATTAACAAAAAATTTAAATCTCGATCATGTGTGTGAATGTATGGTTGAGATGAGTATAGTCAATGATTGTCTCCCTCTTATGAATTAGTTACTCTACCACTAAGCAAGCCTCTCTCATTTTATTTTCTAGATTCACAGTTGGTTTAGAGGGGGTGGGAGGGCTACAATTTTTTGTTGTTGATATAATTAGCTTTAATTATTTTCAAAATCGTAATCATTTTTTTAGATGACATATTATGATTTTTTAGGATTTAGTATTTAGAGTTTTGAGTTTAAAGTTTGAGGTTTTGGCTCGTCATAAGGGTTTATAGTATTGTTTAAAATTTATAATTTAATGATTATAATTTACCCCACGTTTGGTTGAAGGAGGGAATGAGTTTAAGATGAACTGAGCATGACCTTATTGAGAGAGAAATAATAAAGAGGGGTGAATGAGTTTAACGATAAAATATTATATGTTTGGTTAATGTGAGAATGTACATGAGTGTTAGTTTGAATTGATTGTAATATAGATAAAAATACCTAATATATATAAAAATACTGTATTACCCTTTTTCTAATAAATTGATAATTTTAATTGAAGAATATAATTATCATTTTTAAAAAAACTATTCTCCGCGTGGGAAAAATAGCTAAGATCACCTTTTTGTGAGCTTGGCTATTCTCCCTTTGTGGAGAATAAGGGGGGTAAAAAGTATTACCTTGAGCTCATGTTTATGACCAATGTTTTATATCAATTAAACAAGATAATGAGTTTTAACAAATCTCATTCCCGTGCTTCACCCCCAATTCTTCCCAACCAAACGTGGGGTATAAAGTTTAGAATTTTGATTTAGAATTTTTTTTTCAAAATCTATTATATTATAACATTATCATATCATTAAAATACTCAATAACACAAAAAAAGAAAAGACAAACATAATTTGAATGAAGATTTAGAGTTAGGGGATAATTGTACTTATAATAATTTTAGCTCCCCATCCTCTGTTAGAGAGACAGCCGTGAAATGGTGCTGCAGTGGCACACGAAATCATGGTGGACTTTTAACCCATGACTCACGTAGGTCCCAGCCACTTGTCCGTCTACTATCCTTTCCTCCTTGGATAAAAACCCTAAAAAATTTATATCCTCCCACTCTATTGCCTTGAAAGTTGAAACAACAAACCTTAAAAAAAATAAAAATATATATAAAAATTTGGGCTTTTTAACAAAGGGGATAAGCTTTTGTGCATGTTTGTTCAATACATATAGGCCCAAAGACCCATGCACTGATCTTTGGAGCATATTAGCATTCGGCCCAAAGCTCATATACATATAATAATAATAATAATAAAACCCATCTTTATAATCCTTTAATTAAGCCTTTGTTAATTCCTAATTTAGGACAACCTAATTCCTAATTATTATATTTCTATAAATATATAGTAAACCCACTTCTTGATAAGATTTAGAGTTTAGGATTATGATTTATATTTTTGGAGATATCTAACTCCTCTATTTATTTGACCCACAAAATTAGGTAATGCAAATTTGAACATGCATGCGCCATATATACCAACCTTAATTGGGCAAAAAGTATTCCATGTTTGTTTTGCTTAATTGATAATTTGATAAACACTTACCTAATGTTATTCGGCGCGCGCACACACATATATGTATATATTAGACTTTAATTAGGCTTGGACTTGCCGGTTTAATTTGGTACAATACTTAATCACTGGCGTTTATATATGATTATTAGTATTATTATTATCAAAACGTGATTGTCTTATAGAGACCACACTTGATTTAGTGACAAAAACAAGAACTAAAAAGAGACTTTTTAGTTTAAACCCCATGCAATCATCATAAAGTATCTTTGAAAAGCATTCCCGAGTAAGTCCAAAATTACTTACAACATACAAACAACAAGTAGCTAGCAATGATTGGCCGAATTTAATTAATATGATTAACTACTGTGCGATATATATATACACACAAACACTCCAATCACAAGCCTTTTTATATATGAACAAAAAATCTCTCGACTTCTTCATCTTAATCTCTAACATCTACCTACAGCCTTTACATATGGATCATATCTAGTGCTGAACCCCGATAGGAATTATATGCAACGCAAAGAGAGCCAATGTTAATTTAAATATATAGTAGTGGCACTTCCAAAGAGAATAAATTAATTTGTGTGACTTATGTAGTTATGTGTTAAAAAGGGGGAAAGAGGATTGTTGTTCATCTCTCTCTATCTCTCTCTCTCTCTATATATATACACACACACACAGAGAGAATAATGTC
Organism: Euonymus europaeus; assembly: GCA_963580455.1. NCBI lineage: Eukaryota > Viridiplantae > Streptophyta > Magnoliopsida > Celastrales > Celastraceae > Euonymus > Euonymus europaeus. The sequence goes on along the minus strand of OY756957.1, from coordinate 3,779,000 downwards.
AACCTTGAGATGCTTCATTCTAATATTTTGAGTTTATGATACTATTTAGATTCATTGTGGGACTCAAATTAGAAAAAGAAGGACAAGAGTCAAATAAATAGAACGAAACAAAGTCGGAGAATAGCACAAGTAGACTTCTTCTAGCCCTCTACTTTTAGGTTTCAAAGTTACGAACAGAATAACTCTCACCACTTCTTATATTTATATAACTAGCTACAATCATATTCTTTTACAATGTTAATTAATTCTTAAACTCAAAAAGGACATTAATTATTTTAATAGTTTATTGATTTATTCTAGTCATCAATGACATGGAAGCACTTGCCTAATTTATTTATTTTATTTTATTTTATTTGGGTTTGTGAAATAGCCTTCCAGAGGTCAAGACTCACTAGAGGACTCGAAGAGCCATCCACCCAGGCCACTTAATTTGCATCACACTTTGGAACATGGATTCTGAATGGTTATATTTCTACAATCTGTCCTAGTCAAAATCCACACACAATGGGAAATGGCCACTAACGCACAATGGTCTAAAATATTGCTAAATTTAACATAAATATATACATTTCAGATGTACTTGTGCTGTCCCAATTCCGACTTCCAAACATTCCCTTCTATGAAACATCCTATCAAAATATTATAAATCAATCATTTCGTCAACTTTGGGACCAAAGGAGCTGCCCCTTCACCTTAATTTGTTTCTTTGAGATACGCTTGAAATCCATATTTTTCTTTGTGCATTCACAATTACTTTAAGATTATTCAGTGCAGTCAATCATTAGTGATTTTATTTTGTTGTTTAGTCGGAATAACAATTGAGTTTTCTTCTAAATAACTCTACTTAATTAGTCATATATGAAGTTAAATAAAGTAGAGATATATTCCTCTCAAAAACCCTAAAGTGCACGGACTTGGCCTCAACCATATGCAACTATTCAACCCTTTATCTAATGCCTTGTTTTTGTTTGCATTTTGGGAAGAAGTGAAAGGAAGAATCTTTGGAGTTATTGGGAGGAAATACAAAGATACTGTAAGTTCTACTTTTGGTTTTATGCTTTTGAGAACAAGAATACAGAAGAAGTGAAAATAGATTCTCCAAGATAATGGGGCATTTAGGTTGGCTGGTTCTCTGACTCTCCCGATGACACATTTTAGTGGGAAGAATGACAAGGGGAGATGGGGACTTTGGCCTTCAAATAGTTTGGATTGATTCTCATTTTACCATCCCACTAAATATATACATACATATATAGATGTGTATATATATATACACATACATAAACCTTACTCGCTAGTTACTAGGAATTAAGACCTTTATGTGACTAGTTAGCAAGTCCTACTGGTGCTTTTTGAAATGAAACCTCTCATATTTATATAGCAAATATCACGTATCGCTAAAGATCTCATAGACACATATATTAGTGCGGATTGCGATTGAAAATTTGCAGCAATGAAACAACGACAGTAGCAGACTGAGGCGTGATATCTCACTTTTTTGAAGGAGTTCGAACCCTCTGCAGTTGTTCTTTCTCTTCAAAACCGGTGCAACTCCTGGCTTGGTTTACTTGTTGACTGTAGAAGTGTGTTGACAACCTTTTGGGTGGGGTGGGTGTCTATACCTAAAACTCATGTCTCCTCTGTTATCTTATAAATGGCAATAACACACAAATAATTAATTGAAATTGATACACAATCAACAGAACATGTATATATGTGATTCATATGATTACAAAACTCAAACTAAAATCACAAGAACAAAATTGACGCACGATCAACAAAACACACACACACACACACACACATATATATATATATATATATATATATATATGATTCATATGATTACAAAACTCAAACTGAAATCACAATAACAGTAACAATAAATTGAGAACAAGAACAGCCTTATCAAAAGGCAAAAAATTCGATGAATGATTAGATCGAGTGAGATACGGTTAGCTGAATCTCCAAAAGGTGATTTACGACCAGCCACATGTGTCTTAACTCTCCTCGAACAAACACCTTCCAAGATATAACACTTCTTCACCGCTTTTTAGAGACACTTCAAAATGAACGATACAATCGAACCAAAACCTAATTTGTACTCTCACAAATATAAACTGAAAATTGGTAGCAAGAGACGAGAGATTTTTCTGAAAAATTATATAGTTTGCAAGCTTAGAGGCTCTATATATACAGCCCAACTAATTGGTTCGAAAGGAAGTTAGAAGATTTTATGGAACTATTTGTATCCACTTAGACCCACAAAACGAGCTTGCAAAACCACCCATTATCTCTGGTCTATTGAACATTCAAATCCAACATCCCCACTCTCCTCACTTATTTGTACATACAACAAGGAGGTGTTCCTCGTTGTTATTAAGTGATCGATATGCATTCTCCTAATCAATGTGAGAATAGTCTGTTTGGAACATGTTTCCAAAATTATTTTTTGTTTTTCAAACTAGAAAATTGGATGAAAATTTATTTGGGTGTTATAGTTTTTGAAAATAGAAAATTGAAAACAACTAAATCATGTTTTGGAAAATTTTGAAAATAGATTGGTGACATTTTTGTAAACAAATTAAACTTCATTTTCTATCTCTTGCTCTACTTCTTCTTCCTCCCTTTCTCTTTAGTTGTTACGATCACCTTTCTCTCACCAACTCTCCCCTCCCTTCTCTCTTCTCCATCATCTCTTCAAATTTACTTGATCTACTTTTCATCATCATTCGCTATTGTCCTTGTTATATAGCCTATCTTTTTTTGTGTCTAAATTTTGTATTTTGTATTTAGAAAACAGTTTTCAAATAACACAAACCAAATGAATTTTAAGTCTTCCATTGAATTTTAGAAAACACGCTTAACAAATAATTAAGGTAACAAATTAAATTTTTAATTACCTGAACAAATATATATTATTTTCTATTTTAATTTAAAATACACCAATATTATATATATATATATATATTTTTTAAAGATAGATAGATAGATATTTTGAGATGAGAGCATTTTCATGTAATGCAAGAATGCTTGGATTTTCATGGATTTGAGTGAAAAATCAAGCATGATCAATTAAAGAAATATTGGATGAGAGTGAGCAAATAGTGCACACATACAAAAATATCATTTCTCTTTGCTATAATTGATTTAGGAGAAGTGAAATTGCCACAGTAATGAAAAACTTTCGCCGGTTCTAAAATATTATGTTATTAGCCGATGGAAGGATTGTCCATTAGAAAAAGTAAGCTAAAAGAGTCCAAAGAAGCAAAAAAACCTTCATCAAACTAAACCAATCTATGCATTCGTCGACCTTTATTTACATGTCATTCTCCTTCACCATCAAGTGTGATGACAACACAATGTCCATGCCATGAATAGAACTCTAGTTTTCCTTCTTATGGAGCACTAGAATATTTGTTCTCTAGCTAGCTAGTGCATGCGTGTTTGTCTATGACTGGGTAATGAAGAGGTGGTTGTTGCTTAATGGTCGTTAGTTATGATATGTAGTATAAGAGATGCCTATATATATTATGCCTCTATTTCATCAAATCACTCACTCACACTCCCATTAGGCTCAGTTTGTGTGCAACCTCTGCAACTGTTTTGGCTCCCTCCATTTTCTTCTTCATTTAACAGAGTGGATAAGGTCCCCCAAACATCCAGGAACTCCAAAACCCTTTTTGTAGATAAGATAGAAACTCTTGTCTCAAAAATCAATCCTAAAGCCTAATCGCTAATTCGCTATTAATCTGACTCACCCACCCAGATCGTATAACAGAGTAGAGAGACAGAGTTTGTGTCAAAAAGTGATTCTCATTTTATGGGTCTTATCAAAATCTCCTAAAGTTTGAATCTTTTGATGTGGGTTTGATGGATTACCTGAAAGAAGTGCAAGGAAAAGGAGTTCATGATCATTTCAATAACAGCAAAATTGTTGTTATGTCATCTTCAGAGAAGTCATGTGTATGGTTTCCTGGGGCTGTAATTGTTGGTGCTGGTCCATCTGGGTTAGCCACAGCTGCTTGTCTCAAACAAAGAGGTGTTCCAAGTCTGATCATAGAGAGGTCTAGTTGCATAGCTCCATTGTGGCAACTCAAGACATATGACAGACTCTGTCTCCATCTCCCTAAACAGTTTTGTGAGCTCCCTCTAATGTCATTCCCAACCAATTTCCCTTCTTACCCAACCAAAGAACAGTTTGTGGCGTACTTGGAGGCTTACACAACCCAATTCGGCCTCGAACCGGTATATAATCACACGGTGTTGAGCGCGGAATTCGATGATCAATGTGGGTTCTGGAGGGTTAAGACTCTGGGGATGAAACAAGAGGAGGAGACTGAGTATGTTTGTCGATGGTTGATAGTTGCGACCGGGGAGAATGCTGAGGAGGTTGTGCCTCAAATTGAAGGGATGGAAGATTTTCTTGGCCCTGTTTTTCACACAAGTTCATATAAGAGTGGCGAGTTGTTTAATGGGAAGCAAGTTTTGGTTGTCGGTTGTGGGAATTCAGGAATGGAGGTCTCTCTTGACCTATGCAACTTCAATGCTCATCCTTCTATTGTCGTTAGAGATTCGGTAAGCATTTGTATAAGTATACTTCATTCTTTATATAAAGTCAGAAAAAATATTTCAATCCCTAAATATTTTGCCTGCAATTCATAAATCTTGAGAGGCGTAAGGATATATTCTTGCAGATTATACATATTTTTTAGGGTTTTTGTTGTGAATAGTATAGTTTTTCCATGTATGTCCTCTCAATTTCTTCCAGATTTTTTCCTTCTTTCACTTTTCACTAGTGCACGCTTTCTTGGAATTTGTTTGCATGCGTAGGAAAAGTCGAGTCCAAAATTCTATTCTCTTGCCAATATAGTTAGTACTTTCTCTGCAGACACTCATGGACACCATTGTTGTTTGTTCATTAATCTAAAAAGTAAATATGGATTACAAGTTGTTTAATTACTGCATTGTAATATATGTTTTGCATAATATATATATATATGTAGCAGGTGCACGTTTTGCCTCAAGAGATGCTAGGGAGATCAACTTTTGGATTGTCAATGTGTTTGCTTAAATGGCTTCCTATACGCCTCGTCGACCAATTCTTACTCCTAATCTCGTGGTTTATGCTTGGCGACACAGCTCAATTAGGCCTCGCTCGCCCTGAACTCGGTCCTCTTGAGCTCAAAAAGTTGTCCGGCAAGACACCAGTATTAGACGTCGGTACACTATCCAAGATTAGAAGTGGAAACATTAAGGTCTGGTTCATTCTTCTTTATAATGTTGTATTTAGAAAGGAAAAACATGGTTGAAACATCGATCTTTGTGTCGGATTTTGTAGGTTTTCCCCGGAATAAAGAGATTATTGAGACATTCTGTCGAGTTTGTTGATGGAAGAGTTGAGAATTTCGACGCAATCATCCTTGCGACGGGTTACAGAAGCAATGTCCCATCATGGCTGAAGGTATATATATCATTTACGAATAAACTTAATTCCTTAAGGTGACTGATAACAATTTAGTACATCAATTAGGTAGACTTGGCATTCAATTAATTCTTATGATTATATAGGGGAGTGATATGTTTTCGGACAAAGATGGATTACCTCTCAACGGCTTTCCTGAAGGATGGAAAGGAAAATGTGGACTGTACGCGGTAGGGTTTACCAAGCGTGGCCTGCTTGGCACATCGATGGATGCTACCAGGATCGCGCAAGACATCGAGCATCGCTGGAAAGCTGAGCCTGCACATTTCATGTCGTTTGCTCGCGCACCGCAACTCGAACAAGATCAAAATTGAAAAAAGAAAAAAGTTATTTAGAAGCAGAAAGGAAAAAAAAAAGAGAGCAGCATAGTAGTGTGTACATAGCAATATGTGATTCTTCTGTAGCTTAATTAGGAAGGATTAGTTAGTGTAATTTGGAATTCGTTTGGGGGACTTTATTCTTCGTTTGCAATTAACGTTTGAGATTAGACCTCTTGAGTCTACTTCTCTAGAGAGATTGCGTTAATATATATATATATATATATGCAAATATCATATAATATAAGCAAAGAATATTCTTTCTTTCTCGAACCAGTAGGGACCATCATATATTTATATATCTTTTGTACAAAAGCAAAAGGAAAAAGTAAACAAAAAATTCCATAACCAAGGACCTCAAGACAGTGGAGCCTAATTTGTTAAATATTTCGAGGACTTGGTGATGTTTTTTGGCATCTAACATAGTGGTAGCTAAGATTATAGGTCCAGGTTTTAAAAAAGAAGGGTCCAAACCAATATTCCAATAAATTCTAGAAACATTTATGAACAATAATGTCCTTAGACCAATTATAAATCGATCTCTTTCTCTATTTACTGTCTTCTGCGACGACATCTCTGGTGGCTACTCCGCCGTCCTCGACTCGCTACCAGATCCACTGGAGGGAATGAGATGCATGAAAGAGGATCATGAATTATGGGAACTGAATGACTGTTATGTAGTAGTTTACAGGCTCAGGCTACAAGGTATCGGCTCGACATTAACGAGTGATCCAAGTAAATTTATTTTGATTTAACTTTAGCATACATTCATGCTATAATAATTGGTACGACTGTCACCAACTTTAATAGTACAACAGTTAACAATTAACATTATAAATCATTTTATTGGTACCATGATAAGTGGTACAAATAAATCGGTACGACCGTTATTTATCAATATAATAATTGGTTTGGTTACTCAATTCTTTTATTCCCGTACGACGAATATGACGGTACGACTTTTAATATAAGGCGACTTAGTTAGGGTAATTTAGTATTTTCACATAATTTGCAATTGTCTATAAATATCCCAAAAATGCACATTAAGGGGATCCTTTTTTTTAGTTTCCACCTACTTATCTCTCTAAAAATCACTCTCTTAGGTCATCACATACACCATCCGCACGTCATTTACCTTTGAACTTTGTCTACAAACTCCATACTAATTCTCACGCTCGAGCTTCTTTGGCAGGCACCATACCGGTGTCCCCAATTGAACTAGTTCGTACGACTACTTTTCTTTCTAAACAGCGGCTCGACGTCATCTTGCAATACGGTCAACCGTTGACCTTGATTGTTGGAAAAATTGCCCCAACAATGACAAGTGGCTGTTGCTACAGATGGAGGAAGGCCGAGTTTGTGCAAGTCTTGCATATAAAGCTCAACTTGAAAGCTAGATAATAGATAAAGGTCGGTCGAGTTTGTGCAATCTTACTCTGTAATGGATAATGGATTCTATCTGTATATATAGTTCAGTCGCATCTGGTAATGAATCTATTTGTAGTTCACAAAATTTGTAAGAATAGCTTTCAAATGAGTTTGTAAATGATTTTATGATTCATCATTCCATGTCCTACCTCTATCTTGTACCGTTTGTTGTTCAAATTTTAAAACTCATTGAGATTTTTTATTAGTATTATAAAAGATGACGGTAGCTCTTGAATTTTATTAATAATTCTCGCTCATGATGAAGGAATACTGTGGTAACATATCTAGACTAAAGAGAAAGAAAAAAAAACTTACAGACCATATAGATTTCGAACCTAAACATCTAAACAACACGAGCAAGAGAACTGAAAAATCAAGACCAAACAACAAAAGACAGAATAGAAATAAAAACTAAACTATCAAGTCCACTTTTATCAAAAAAAAAAAAACTAAATTATCAAGCCGGGCTAAACAAATATACTGAACACAAGAAACAAAACAACACACGATCAAACCCTCACACGTCGCAAACCAACCAAACAGCAACGGGAAAAGTCGAGAGCCTAACAAATGATTTCCTCTCAATTGATTCTCAGAAAATTCAGATTTCCTTTGAATTGGGACTTACTATGAAATTGAGAAATCTTCTGAATCTTTGTTAGAAAAATCCTCTGAATAAATTTTTTTCCTTGTTAAAAATTAATTTTAAGTTCTTTTAGATTCAATGAGAGACTTATTGAGCTATAAACTTATCAAATGAACCAAATGGGTCACCAAGGGAGTTATCACCAAAGAAAAAGGCATGAGCTAGTCAAAATATATATGGAAAATGACACTAAATCTTGACAATGAATTGAGAGCTAGCTTGACTTGGTGAGTCTATAAATGTTTCGTAGATGGTGTGTATTATTCCAACCATAGGGAGTAGTTGAACATCTCCAAATCCAAATCCAAATCCTAATCCAAATCATTGGCATTACAAATGAGAGAGAGAGAGAGTGACTTGTATCAACATCTTTAACTATCGATTAGGACCATTAAGTGTGCCCTACTAATAACTAGCAGGACCATAGTACTCCAAATCAAATCCTTATTCCTTACACAAAATCTCTTAATTCAATAGATGTGTACGTACTACTAGTGCCGACTATTTTGTTTCCTTTCATCATCCTCTGACCTCCTGAAAATGCCAAGAAAGAAAGTGGTGACATCAAGCTAATTATAGGGGTCTCGATAATGCCAATAATTTCTTCTCCCATTAATTAACATCTATATATATATTTGCTTCTTTCCCCGCCTTTCCAACATCTTTTTTCTCGAGATTTAATGACTTCTGTCCGTAGAATTGAATATAGTAGAGTATGGACGGTTTTGTGTACATTTGACAAAATATTTTCAAGCTCTCAACTGCTTGATGCGTGCGTATATGGTCCAGGAGAGAAGAATATATATATATATATATGACAATGACAATGCCATGCGAGGATTTCTCAATTGCCAAGCCATATGACACAGCTTTTTCTAGGGTATACACACTACACACACATGCATGCTGAAGATCTGGACCATTACATATCTTCGTCTGGATTTACCACCTTCACTACTTGGTGGTCCGAATAATTAATTTAGGATGTAGCTTAAATATCTGATTTCTACATTCTGCAGCCATTGTTGGACCATCTTTGGTTATTGAGATTTAATGCCTAGTTGTACGTGGTCGGCATTACTTGGATAGTTATGTTTTGATTACATTCAAAATACATATATGGTTGATTGGAGTCACACCTCGATTACACACGACAATGTCAAACAATTATTACACGAGGAAGAATTTCTCATTTGGCTCATTTGACATGACATACAGTGTTGAAATTGGTTGGTGAAATGAAAACGACAAACTTTAAGTTGTCTTATTCGAATCAAAGTGAACATGGATGAAACGATGTAGGCACTTAGTACGTACCTCCCTGAATTTTTAATTATTTTTTACTACATATATATATATATATATATATATATATATATTAGCCTAGAAGTTAATATAAATTGTTGGTTGGTCTCGAGGTAAAAGTGCTCCATATTTTTCCCCACACAACAATTTTTCTCCTCTACACAACAGTTCATTATTTACTTCGTGTTCATGCAGTGATTGCATTTCTTCAGTGTCATCTACGTCCAATATTTTGGGATCCTTTATTCTCTTTTGTTGTTGGATTTCATGTTCAACATGTTAAACAATGGAGTTTTGAATTACTTGAATTTTCTGCACAATGAAGTGGAGCTTTCTTGGATTTATCATATTCAATTTGTCTTTGTTTATTTCATTCGATTTAAGCTCCACATAATGCAAGTAGCCCCAAAAAAATTGGGGGCACAATACCCCTCCTCACTTCAAATTCCATTTATTTGTTGTTACAATTGATATTTTGGATAAACCTTGCTAGCATTCATATATTAGTGAAACTTTCGTACGTCGTTGTATTTGCTGAGAAGTCGGTAATTTGCCGAACCTTGTTAACTTGTTGTCTGCTCTATGATTGTTAATATTCTCCATTTTGTTTTCACAATATTTATTACCTTGAATCGAGTCGGAATTAATTCACAACAGTAGTTTAGTAAATTATTCCCAAATACACTTTTAACATATATCCCCTTTCGATATGTAAAGTAGCAATTTTACCCGGTGGAATTGTCGGATTCTTGGGAACGATGGGAACTGTATAGGCAAGTGAGGGGTTAGAATGAAACGGGATATCTACAGTAGAAATTGCAAGTTTTCAACGGAGTCGTTGATCCAACGGTTGTAATGTAGGGACTGTCTGCAGTCTCCATTGTAGGTACCAAGACAACGTTATAATTCAAGATCTCATATCATATCCCTTGGTGAAAGTCAAGTATAAGAGTAAATATTTGATCTAAAGCAAACAATATCTCAAGTAAATTTTCGATCGGGCAAACTAAACTAGATCGAGATTTTTTTCCCCTTCCCTTTTTCATTATTGTATGGTAAGTCTGAAACCGACCCTTGAAGCCTGGAGTACTAATGGAGAAAGGGAAGAGACTCTCTCCTGAGTTAAGCATGAATGAAAGCTTAATCAAGTAAGAAAAGAAAAGCATTGTGCGTTAACTATAAGTGATGGGTAGATAACCAAGATTTCTTCCATTTTGATTGTATGGTAAGTGTGAAAGTAGCCCCTAGAGCCTATGATATTGGAGAAGGAAAAGAGGATCTCCTTTTTGCGTTGTAGATCTGCTTTATTAAGCAGATGAAAGGGGCAAGACATGCAGGCGAGGGTAGGGGAGGAGATGACCATATATATATATATATATTGATGCTTTTCCTTTCTTCTTCATCATTGACCACACTTTGCAACAGCAACTCCTACTTCTCTTCAATCATTTCAACATTCATCTCTTTACACATGGCACGCCACTGGTGCCAACCTGTGGTGCCAATTTACACTTTCTATCTTTATTATCTCATCTAATCAGGACTTCAATAAACATAATAAACCAGAGAGACAAAAACAGAACATCAACTAAGTCTATGTTTAGTTGGGCGCTGATCAGAATCTGAACAACAGCATATGTTGCATGAATGGAATCATGAAAAAGATCTATCAAAGCATTATTTGATTTGGTAAAGTAGAGTTGACCAGAATCACAGGAAGGATCTCCAAGAACCCCCTAGCTCTCCCCATGGGAGGTTTTGAGAGAGACAGTTCAATCTAAAGATTACTTTTTCTTGTCCCAATATGGCAAGAGAATTGAGTGTCTGTAGAAATGACTTGCTGGCTAGATGATTGCCTGAAGCAGACTCCAACCCCACTTGGGTCACTTTTTTCAAGTGGAGATCATCTCCTTTTTCAGCTGGGAATCTCAATTTGATACTGGAAGAATCTTCTCTTGCTTGAAAAGATACCAAATGCACTACATTCTAACAAAAATCTTCCAAATTTTCTGGATTCCATGGGATCCACCATGTTACTCAACATATTTATAGGAGTCCTGTAATCAGCTTTGCAGAGAAAATGTATTGAATTCAAAGTCTTGGGGTTATATGTATATTTTGAAATGTAATATCAAAAAACAGTCTGCTGTTTCAGTTGAGTCCTAATTTGATCTTGTCTGTGCTTATTAGTCATCTTTGTTAACAAATATTCTTTTGGACGAAACATAGCTTGGGTTATTCATTAAAAATGTATAGCAGTACAATGGTTTCCCTAATTTAGCCTAACCAATGCAGGAAAAAGAGAAATCTTGCCGGGTGAATGGTGATTACCTTGAATACCTGGACTAGAATTAACTGGTGATATCTCTTTGCTGTTGCAGCTCTCGCCGACTGTTCTGTCATCCTCATTCGAGTCTTTCAATCTCATGAATGAGACATTCTTCCTGCAAATAATAGATTAATCAAACATCTGTTCAGCTCTCTACAATCAATATGACATTTTGCAATGTTCTAATAGCAGCTCAGCTTTTACCTGGAAAAAAGAGAGTTCCAGATCCAATCAAAATGGCCGACTCATCGACGAATCCATTACAGGATTGCCCAGTTACAGCAAAATCTATGCTTCCTCTTTGCTCTTCTAAAATATTTTTAGAATGAGACAAGAAGAAACTTAGAAATCAAGGCAACAAATAAGCTGATAAATATGAACTAGAGGAATAGATGGATATTGATAAAAATCGAAATTGTTTCCGATCAGAATCTTGAATTTAGGTTTAGTTACTTCCAAAGCAACAGTTAACTGAGAGTAGATATCAAAAATCTCAATCATGATATGTACATCATTTGTCATTAGGAATGACTGAAAATAGTATAGCATATAACTGATAGGGTGATTAATTTAAACTGTCAAAGTTCATACGAGTAACCAATCGTCAATCACGATATGTACATCAATTGTCAATCCATTCTTCAAAGACATCTTATCTACTTCCATATGAAATTAACTAATAGTGTGATGCCACAGCATTCTAGCATTGACTTGGAGCGCTTCCATTTTCAACATTCCTTTGGGAGCTCCAGTTGCATAAGCCCTACATATCCGAAAATCAGCAGCTAAGCTTCTTCATTGGCGAGCACTCGAGTTCCACTTTTAGAAAGTAGTAGGTCTTTCATATCTCGGTAGCTCCTGAGCTCTTCTAGTGCATCTGCAGTCTTCCGAGGTGTGAAGAAACCAGATGCTGCTCCAACTCCACCCTCAAACTCGGTCCTCAAGGAGGAAGAAGAGTAACAACTTGGATCTTGGCGTAAAGGAGGTGCTGTTCTAAGCATATGAACGAGAACACCAACAGCAGCATCTTGAGATTTCTTACCCATAGGCAATAAAGACGATGATGATTCAATATTCTGTCCACCAAGGATCTGACTAAACGTTCAAAAACAAGAGCAAGAGGAATAAGTTGAAAACGATATCATCTATTTGCATACACTCCGAAAATCAATAGCCAGTTTCAAAGCTTTACAAGGGAGAAATCATAAGAAAGGAACTAAAATTGTTTCTAGAATACGCTAAAAGCCACTCAAGCATTATGGATAAAAGAAGAGTAACTCTGAACATTATCATGAAACTGAAAGAAATTCAAACAACAGTACAACTAAAAGTAAAAAACCCAAACAAAAAATAATAATATTGGAACATTCTCTAACACTTCAATAATAGCGACTTTTATGCATTCACCAAAATAATTTTAAAATTTTAAAAAAAGTCTAAACCTTAATTTCATGTTAGCCACCTAGGGTAATTTTGGCTAATTGGTAAGATCTCTTGAAGATTCAAAGTAGACTTCAATATTCTGTACTTTCAGAAATATCACAGTATATATAGCTCATGAACAACATAGCCAACCACAACTACACCTCAAGGTAAGTTTAAACTGCTTTATCAAGATCTCATAATGATTTTCTCTGTCTATACATGACAACAGTTATTCCCACATTACACAGTTCAGAAACAATGCATGATTATCAGAAATGTTGGCAATTCTAAATTAACTACAGCACCCTGACCAAGCTCAATATTCAATGCACAATTCAGGTCAGCAGTCCTACAGATCTTCAATTTGGACCCCTCAACTACTCTAGGTAAAAAGTAAATTAATATTAATTGATGAATTTTATACAAAATGAAGACCAATTTCAATATTAAACAATTATTGACTTTAAGTAGATCTCTTCAAGTTAGTTTCTCCATTCCACCTGGTCACAAGCCGAAGTATTCGAGGAATCTTAAGTGGCTTTGCACTTCAGGACCTTGAATTAGTAATTCCAGAATATTAGATGAGTACCATATCCATCCAACAGCGCCTATTACGCATGTCTCTCAAGACGTATAAAAAACATACAAAATCAAATATTACAAAATGACCACTTAACTCAAAATACCCTGGGTCTGTACCTTATTGTCCTATAAATTTCTTCTGGCCAAAGAGTTCCCTCAACTCTTCACTCAGATCAGATTTATTTTGTCAACCAAGGCTTTCTCTTCTCATACATTCTTCTCCAACTTAGATTCAGTAACCAAGGCTTCACCACTGGAGGAGATGACAGAAATGCGGCTGAGCTACTTCTATTTAGGGGGATGGATTTTTATAATGATACAAAATTAAATTTTGGTATAATGGTGAGAAAGCAAATTTTGGGAAGCTTTACCTAAAACAGTGGACTGATCTAGTTCAGAGTTGGACATTTTACTCTCTTATACAGTAGGACCTAGATTCCTATTTTTTAACATGGAGTGTTGAATTGGTATATTAGCCACCCAATATTTGAATTACCAATTTAAGGCTGGAAACCAGTAAGCAGCAGTTTCAAAACAATACATGCTGACATTGAAGAGAAATGCATTCATAGAGAACACATTAACTACAGTAAGTCATATAACTTAGGTCAAAAATCAATACTAGAGAAAGCTATAATCCTGGAATCAAAATCAAGAGCACCTATAGATTAAGGTCTTATTCTATATAATCACATCAAAGACAAGTAAAACCTGCAAAGGAAGATGAGACAATGAGACAAAAAAAGTATGGTAAGAGTCACCTGAGATGGGAATCGGATGTTTCAACATCGTCCACATCAAAAGGACATGAAAAGGGACAATCATCCAACTCATCCTGGAAAGATAATCTGCTAGAGCTTCTAGAAAATCCAATACGCGGTGAGCTGCTAGAAGATAACAATCCTGAGAATCTCCCTGAATCATCTTTACTATCTCTCCACACCTAGAAAAATAATTACCATTTAAGCTTCTAGTGAGCCAAAAAAATATGCAAAGATAATTTTCATGAGTACGAAACCTAAGTCCAAAAGCATCATTGTAAACAAAAATTACCTTGTGAGGAAAGTTTTGATTTGTCACGCCTACGTCCCCAGCCCTTACGACTTCTGTTTTTCTATATGATCGTATACTAGATGGAGATCCCTCTGATGATGGATCATGCCTTGCACCCCTTGGAGATAAAGGCGGAAGGGCATGTTTGCCGGGGTCAGAAAAGTTAGGAGAAAGATACCTAAAACCTTTTCCAGTTACAGGAAGGGGGATGCTTACAGGGGCAGTTTCTGAATGATTACGAGTTTGTATGTGGTTATAGTAATTTGCTGGGGGAGATGGAGAGGTAGACGGTGAGAACGGAGGTGAAAGCTGATACTCATCATAACTGGTGGACTTGTGATGTGTTGACGGTCTATAATTTTGAATTCTCTGGCCATAAACATCAGGTGACGGAGATGGAAAATCATAACGTATAGGAGATGAGAAATATGCAGGTGGAGATACACCAAGGGATTGGTTCCCCGTAAAAGGAGCTCCTTTATGAAAGCCGCTAGTCCAGCTATGTGGGCGCTGAGGAGGAGCAGAAAAAGGAGCTCTCATTCTAAATGGAAAAGTAGGCCCAGCATCCTTCACTGAAGAGGAGAAAGTCCTTAAAGGATCAGTAGTAGGGCTACCAACATAATCAGTTATGATCCTCGGTGGAAAAGATGTTGAAGGCTCAAGGTTGAAATCGACCAGTGTTGGATAATAACTCACAGAAACACAAAGGCGGCCTGGATGAGCCTCAACGGGAACAAAAGTGTATTCCTTCATTGATTCCTCTTGTACCTGAGAGAATGGCTCACTACATGAAGACACCTTGTAAATAATATCAAAATTGTAACTTTGACTAGATGAGCTTAGCTGCTGAAAGATCCTATATGCAGGGAGGAGTCTCATTTGAGAATAAAGAGAGCGTAGAAGTATGATGCACTTCTTGTATGTCTTCTTGTTATCACTAGTTAGAGGATGAGCCACACCCACACCCTGGGGAGACTCATACTGAACAACCCACCTTTCTATAACAGTCTCAACAGTTGCTCCCATAGCCAAAGTTGGATGATGGCTGTCCTCCAATGAAGAACTACGAGGTTCATGAACAAGAATAATGTCGATTACCATAGGACCCGTCAGATTTCTGTGCCAGAAATTCAGATTATCTAGAGCAGCAGGGCGGTCTCCTAGAACTAAAGAGAACCATTTGTCACTGTTTCTCACTCTAGAAGCCGATGAGAGCTCACCACTTCGATTACCAGGGCGAAGTGAAGGAATTCTCGAGTCCAAAATAATGTGTAAGCTCTTCAACAGAAATTGGTAGCGAATTAGTTCCAATTTCCCAGTTTCTGTATGAGAATTACCATGAAATTCCATGTTTCCACTCTTACGACAAAATCAACCCCAAAAATATCCCTAGTTATAAATCAGATCCATCAAACAAATGCTGATGTCTGATGATTTCATCAATATCAATTCTCATTCAAATAGACCATTCCCAGCCCAATTAAATCCAAAAGACCACACATGAATTGTCAGAGTCTAACACGGAAAAGTAGAGATGGGTATAAAAAAAATCGGTGCTACAATGAACTATACAGTAGCTCCCTTTGACCTAAGTCTCTTGGGTCGGGTGCACAGGAACATTGATCGCCGATGATTGACAAGAACAATCGTACCTGATCATACATAAAATAAAATTGCAATCAATTTCCCTGATCGGTTCCCTTTTAACCCAAAAAAAACACAACTTCTTTCCTAAACAATCGCAGAGCAAAACAGCAAGTAATGCGCAATCAAATCGAAAAGTAATAGATCAAAAACAGTATGATAAAACATTGAAATCGGAATTCGATGAAAGGAAAGATCGTACAGAAGAGAACAAAGATGACGTACTATGCATAAAAAGAACGATGACTTACAATCGATGTGGGTGAAGAAGACGAAAATTGTTTTGTCCAGCTAAATAAGTCAATTGCGTAAAGCACAGAGAAGGGGGAAGAGACCCTGTTGAAATATATTTATGCAGAATAATTTATTAATTCAAAGGTTTCCGTCCAGTTTAAGCATCAAATCACAACGAGACACGACAGTCCTTCCCTTTCCTTTTTTTTAACCCCTAATTGCTTAATAAAAATTAGAAATTTTATTAGGAATATTTAGCCGTCCGATCTGTTCTTTTGATCTACGGATCTGACGACTAAAACATGAACAAAAGTAGTAAATTCTGTACCGGTTGGTAGGGACAAAAGTTACGGGTCCAACCACATCAATATATTTACTAAAATATTTGTATATTCGTATTTATATTGGTTTGGACAATAATCATAGATTTTCGTGTTGATATCCGATTTTAAATCGAATAAAATATTTGTATTTCAATTAAAATTTGGTAAATATAACTCATGTTTAAACGTTGTTTAATCTAAATCGGACAAATTTGATTATTCAGATCGAACAATATTTTTGTCACCCTTATCGAATGTCTCCTAATCCCCCCTTCATCTTCACCGTTTTATCAAAACTCGAAACTCCAAAGTCCCCCTCTGTTTCTTGTATTTGGGGAGGACCTATGCACCGACCCAAATGGTGCATAAAAAAATCGAAATTTTTTTGAAAAAATTACAAATGTAAAATGTAATAAGTGATTTCAACCGTTAGATTAAGTTTTAAAAATCGAACACTAACTCAATCATCAAATTTGATTAGATTAATGTAGGGGATCCACAGACAATTTGTGGATTCAGCAAGTTTGCACAAACAATAAACAAGAAGAAGAAAAAGGAGAAGAAATTAATCAAATTTCTTATCTGGAAGTATAGAATTCAGAGTACATGTCAAAGAAAAACTTGTCAACAATGTCGAGATAGGCAGGACATGTAAGGCGAGAATAGTAATGAAGAACCTCTTCAATGTCCAGCAAATGATCCACATTGCTCTTATCTATCATCTCCAGCTCCTTCAGCTTCTCTGCAACCAAACAACTCCGAATTCCTCCCTCCTTGATCCCATCAACTCGACTCTGTTTTCGATAACAGCTCTTCTTCTTAACCGGCGTAACACTACTCGTCTTCTTCTCCGACTCGTAGTCGGCGTACAACTTATCCAGATCATTAAACTTGATAACTGTATGGAGATTATCAACCATGCCAGCGCCACGAACCGTAACATAAGGGTGCAGATTATGATTATGATTGTTGCAGGGAGAAGGTTTAGCTTTTGGTAGCTTCTGGTAATTAGCACAAGAGAACAAAGACTTGACACTTTCTACGGTTCTTTCAAAGAACCTTTTGGTGTTGGACAGAGATTTTCTGAGCAGCATTTCGCCTACTCAACCTTTTTACGCTTCTCTGTGTTTAGTTTCTGATTCTTGGTGATAAGTTAGGTGAAGAAGATTTCTTTATACTTGTGAGAGAATTAAAAAGCTTGAACTTCTTCCTCAACATCACACGCTCCTTTCTTATGCTTTTATGAATAATAAGGATAAAGTTGGGGCGTGTGTTTTGCTTGTGATGGTGGAGATGGGTTTGGTGGAGGAGGAAGAAAGGAGCGGGGTGTGGGGAGTGGTGGTTGAAGTGGGTCTATCGTCTAGCTAATTTGACAAGATTGGTTTTTCTACTAATGGTATTTTGGTGGAGTAGATACATACATGTTCGTTAATCAATGTGACAGGTCAGCGTATGTTACCGTTATTAGGCTGATCAGCTCTGAATAAATAAATATGTAGCAGTGGCGTAGATCTAAGATTACACTCAGACATCAATTCAATACACAAGGCCACCAAAAGTTGCAAAGATTTAGTTATGATGACGAGGGAGCCTCGTAGGGTCTCAAGAGATGGAGACTGTCAAGAATTCTAGTGTTTTTCTTCTCATGTATCTCAAATATTGAGATGAATGCACGTGATTTATATAAAATCGTGTTTTAGATATAACTTATGATTCATATGAAATTGTGTGCGTTAGTCTCGGACTCACAACAAAAGAATTAAGACAAAAAAAACAATGAAATTCACATGATTGGTGAAAACATGATGAGACATTGAGACCTCACTACGATTGTTGACGAGCCGAGCCATTATCGAGCTATTCGGGCTTGGGCTCGATAAGGCTCGATTCGAGT
Source organism: Euonymus europaeus (assembly GCA_963580455.1). Classification (NCBI taxonomy): domain Eukaryota; kingdom Viridiplantae; phylum Streptophyta; class Magnoliopsida; order Celastrales; family Celastraceae; genus Euonymus; species Euonymus europaeus. The sequence goes on along the minus strand of OY756957.1, from coordinate 3,760,335 downwards.
TTGTTATGGTTCGAGCTCGAACACATGTATAGGCTCGTTTATCAAACGAGCTTGAATTCAAGACTTGTACTATTCGACTCGCGAGCGGGCTCGTTAAGAATTATAATATTATTAATAATATAATTATAAATATGTATTATAATTATAATATAAATATATATTACATATAAATATATAATCCCATAAATTATAAATACATATCTACATTTTTAACGAGCTGAGCCGAGCTCGAGCTCGTCAAATTAATCGAACTTTAGCTCACGAATACTAAAACAAACCGAGCTCGAACACTTAAATACAGCTCGATTCGAGCCCGAGCTTGAGCTTTTCCTGCCGAGGCAAGCCTGAACATCCAAAAGTTCAGTTTAACTCGTGAACACCCTAGACCTCACCCTTTTGTCTCCATACAGGACTTTGGGAGCAGGTCTTAAGAATGGCTGGTCCAGCCCAGTTAGGTGTACATTGGGCTTCGTTTTGTGCCAACCCTTGTACTTCTGGAGTTCTGGGAGCGCACGTTCATCGAATGCATGTCAAAAAGGATGGCATCTGATGCTATATAGAGTATAGATACAATTAGGCTGTTCAAGCAATTCAATCTGAATTGGCCAAACAATGGACAATATGTTTACCAGAGTCATTTACAGAGGCACATTTACTGCAATATTACCCACTATGAAACAATCACTTCCCCAATAATACATATTAAACCATTTGTAGACTTGCTCTCAGAGGAACTGCGCATTGTCGACGTATTGCAGAACCTCTGAGCCAACTTGGGAGGCCCAGTTCACTGCATTGCCAAAAAAGAGCTCCCAGAACCAAAGATCTACTGCAAGGACAGAAGAAAATATCAGCAATCCCAATGTCTGGTACCGGTTCAACGGCCACCCTGAAAGCTTAGCCATGGTCTTCAGAATAGGGAGGGAACTAATATTCATGTCTTTGTTCTCTATGGTCCAAGCTGTTACCCACTGCACTTGTGAAGGGACCAGGTCAAACTCCTCCCGCAATCGCCTCCCCAAGTCCGGCATGTGACCGCCTCCATATAGGATAGCAATCCTGTTGTGGCCCTCATCTATTGCTTTTCTGAGAGCTACTACTGCAGCATTGTTTCTCTCACCGATGATGACGGATTTCTCCTCCACATCTGCTGTCATCAGCGTGAACCTTCACAGAAGAACCATTATCAATATGATGATTACCTAATCAACAATTTTTTTTTTACCAAAGTTAATGCTTCAACGGCCTCACACACCCACACATTGCACAAATCAGTATATTAGCGCAATATGTTTGTCCTAATGCATATTTGCTGCGGCAAACTAATCGATGCAGCTTTAGCCCCTCCTAGCAGAAACTATAATCAAGTAACAGTTGACCTAACTGTGATATCAAGTGTGTTGAGAATCATTCCCTAACCGTGCCAAAGCAAAAATCTTCGTTACAACTCTTACTCAACCCATGAGCTTTTGTTATTGAATAGTCGACACCTCACTGGAAGTCATACATGCCCCAAAACAAATCAGTATGTACGGTTTTCCATAAGCTTATCAACTAAGCGTAATCAACTTTTATTGGACCCACCCACTTCGTAAAACCTTCCTATGAAGTAGACATGCAGAAAAAATAGGTTGCAGTTGTTAATGAATGCTTACTCTGAGGTTAATCGTTTTGCTAGGAAAACCTTCATTGCGGCACCAAAATCAAGCTTAGACAATGCCTCTAGCTCCAGATAGTCTGATGGCCGGCTTCCCTCGTCTGCACAAACACTTCCAATAATGAGAAGCCCTACAAGTGGCATCGGCAGGACACGTGAAGCCCACAGAAGCTTGGACTTCCAAGGACCAAGGTCTTCTGAAATTGAAGCAGGTAGCACCATAGCTTTTGTTGATCTAAGGGTCATATCCCTTGCAAACGTGAACAAGCTTTCACCTTTTTCAAGCTGAAAGAATAGACAGAATTGCATTGGGTATAGAAGTCAGCCATCATTAAAAATATACCACTATCCTCCAACTTTATGCCACAAGAATTGTCAAAAGAATACCAATGCAAGGAAACACTCAAAATTGAAAAACAGAGAATAAAAAGGCAGATGTCAATGACGAACGTGGTGGATATTATGGCTTGTCTAGAAATCTAAAGCACCCTGTTCTATAATACTAGGCCTCAGAAGTGAGGGAGTGCCAAGGAAATCCCACCTAATCCAAAAGAGAGCACCTAAGTGTCGAAATTGTGGAGTAATCATTTATGGTGATTACTTTACTGAGAACTGCAATGTACTTTAACTGACTAGTTCCGAATAGAAAGTAACTAAGAAGATAAATAATTCAAATTTTAGCCATTTGAAAAGGTTCATAACGATTCTGCAAGCATTATGTCAATTTAACTGAACATATTAATTAGTATTAGTAACCTGAAGAAGCTTGAAGGTCTCAAAGTCAAGATCTGCATGGTACCAATTTTCAGCATCATAATCAAGACAGTCTAATTGAAAATCAAGTCTGAGTATCTGAGCCATCTGCCTTTGGATGAAACCAAGAATGTTGAAACCTCGTGAACGAGAACTTTTAAGCCTTGTTGTGGCAGTAGGGTTTCTTCGTTTTTCTAAGAACTCCTTACTAGCCACCATCTCATAAAGAACACAATCATAGTATTCAAGCTCCTTCTGGAGTGCTGAAAAGTACCTGTGTATAGGAAATTGAACAATCTGAACAGGTCAAAAAATTGGTGCTTCATTACATGTGCGGATTATATATACATATCATTAAGAAAGAAAGCCGTAAGTGTGACCAAAATAGCTTCAATATAGAACTAAGACTGTCAGCACTCGTAATCTTGTGAAAGTTCCTTCATCACCCATATCAGAGATGGCAGCAAATTTATATAACCTCAGTTTTGTTACTACACTACCCCAGTTTCACGAAATGAAGATCATATCTGCATTCCTATTCGTTATTTCATCCAGGTATGACTTAGAAAAAGGTGCCGAAGCTGAATGCCATTTCAACCACATTAATATTTTGACGCACTGAGAAACAGTAGAGAAACGTCTGGAAAAATTTCTTAGTGCATCTATGAACTTCCCTCTACCCTAATTCCACAAGGTATACCGTATACACACCTGACCATTTTGTTGTATGTTTTTAGCAAATTTGCCTCATGAAACATTCTCCAAAATCTGTAATATTTGAAATTGTAAACTGCTTAATAAGTCTTACTTTTGCAGTTCAACATTTTAGTTTAGTCAATAGTAGTAAACAATTTAAATGGCAACACTCCACCTTTCTTTCTATTACTTTAGCTTCATCCAACAAATAAACTAAGCTGCAAAAATGACCCCCAAGTGAAATTTTTAAGGTTTCATAGACTTTTTACTTTCCCTAATTCTTGGAATTTTTCAGGCTGATTCTACATAAACATCAACTGTTCTCCAAGTATAAAGGATGCGATGTGCACAAGTTCTTTCCTTTGGTTGATAGATATGCTCATGCATCCAAGTCTTGTAGAAAAAAGGATTTACATCCCTTGTCAGTTGTTACTCCAACTAACAAACAAGATTGCCATCTCCATGACCACTGACTCCATTCTTTCGCTTCCCCAGTTTGGTTTATGCGCTCCTTAACATTCTTCCAAGAACCAACTATACCCTAAAGGCACACTCTTATCAAAATTATGTCGAATACTTTCTGGTTTGAGCAAGAATAATAAGTCCCAACACATTGTTTAGCATTGAAAATTCAACATTCTAGCTCATATTCCACGAACTCAAAACAATTACAACAGTTTCACACACTCTTTCCAATTCAACAGCATTTCGTTGTTGAAGCATTATTTATAAAAAAAAATAAGGAGAAGAAAAAAAAACCCAAGCTATACAAATCGAAACATACTCTTTATCTGCGATGTGAATTGTCGAAACCAAATCAACCTGCATCGCCCAAACACCCCCAGAATTTAACAATTACTGTAACAAGAATTAAAGATTAAAAGGAAAAAAAAACGAAAAGAAAAACCTTGGAATCGAATCGAAGATTCGAGCTTATACCCGGAGAAATGGTCGAAAAATAGACCAAGGGAACTGCTTTTTGTAGCTTACAACGGCAGTCTGAAGCTCCCCACTACCTGTAGAGGTCCCTCTCTTGAACCGCATGAAATCAGCTATTGCGTTGTTCTGCAGAAACTGCTCCACAGAGCCATCTTCGATTAATTGGCTAGAATAAGAACTACATATCTTCAATTTGATTGGTTTTCGCAATCTAGGGTTTGGTCTTGTAATCCTCTTAAAGGAGTAAAGACCCAGATGACATGTGGGTGTTGAAGGAGAATCAGCGTTCGAATTGGCAGGAATTGAAATAGTGGGAGAGAGTATTGAAAGAGAACTAGGCACCATATCTACACTCAAAGCTTTGCTTATCTAGAACTCCTCAATCGGAATTTCGGTGAAGATTCTCTCTGGTTCTGCTAATATGGTTTTCTCGGTTAGCAATCACCACCATTAGCCATGCAATTCTTGATTTAAAAGAAAATAAATAATTTTTGATGTTTTATTGTCCTTTTCGTTGTTTTTGTCACCTATTGAAATTTATAAATCTCCTCGCTTGCACGCAAAAGAAAAGCCAAGAAAATGAAAGAATTCATCCGCAGAAACATGAAAAAGGGAAAAAATTAAACAAAAAAAAAATTGCTAAAAAAGACTACAGGACGGATTATATCTCATCAATGTCAAATGAATTATGAATTACAATAGGGAGATGTACAAGAAAAATCTCCAAAAAAATCAATTCACCAATGACAAACTCAAGTCTCTACGAGTCTAACTGGGTTAACAGCATTAGGCCTGCTTCTAAATCTTCCAAGGTAATAGTACGCAGCTCTTCTGTGTCTACACAGTCAAAACTAAGCCTGAGATCCAAATTCTCTCTAGCATTAACAAGCATTGGATGTACTAAACCTCCATTCATCTTCCTACGCTGCTTTTCGGTAGTTTCTCTCTCTATTAATGCTGCAATGACTTCTACACTGCATGAAGAATGTAACTTAAATCCATACAGTAAGCTATCCTCTGTCTGCTGGTTTATCTTGAGATGTAGAATCTTGGAAAGATCTTTGGGGTTGAAGTCACTAAAATGGAAAAACTTAGTCACCCTTCTGCAAAAACCTTCATTAGAAGCAATTACACGTTTCATCGGCTCACAATAGCCAGCAAATATGACGACGACTTTTCCACTGTCCATAACAGACATGATCTCTTCTAAGGCCTCTATGCCGTAGTCCTTGTCATCTGCTTTCTGCATTGGTATTAATCGATATGCTTCATCCACAAAAAGAATCCCTCCCTCTGCTTCTTTGATCTGCATATCACAGGTAAATAAGTTTGTCAAGGAGTGAGTTTATATATCTGGCTATACGGAGGGGAACACGATGTCACAAAGCATTGCTGCATACCTTTCTTCTCGTCTTTGGGCCAGTATGACCAACAAATTCGCCGACCAAATCTGTTCGCTGCACCTCTGTTACACGGTCTGTAGGCAGACTTCCTACCATATGGAGTAATCTTCCAAGCACTCGAGCCACCATTGTCTTACCTGCGAATTCACATAGACCGTATTATATCCCACAATGCAAAACTGAGATCAAGAATTAATTAAGGATTTACAGTTAGAACAAACTTTTTGTCAGCATGAGCACCAAAGAAACAAAATTTAAGCCCAGCTTTTTACATTGAATACATGTAGCACAGCAGCAATACACAAAAATGGCATACATTACGATTAGGATGAAAGTTGTGTGATTGCAGAGACAAAAGTATTTCACAACCCAAGTTATACTAGTAACAGGAGCATACTTATGGGTATGGCAACCAATTCAATGGCATTCACAAAACTGCCAAGCTGATACCTGAATTGTATTGAGTTAGTTAGGAACAGAAGACCAAAAAGGGAAGAAAGAAAAAGCTAGCCCGCAATGTGAATTGACCAACAGGATAGTTCAAAATTCTCTGAGCATTAATGACTAATAAAGAAATATCATCATGACATAGAAATTACTCCATCGCCAATTACCAGTTCCCGGATTGCCAAGGAAGGCCATATGAGGCGGTCTTCTCAAACCAACCTGCAGCCCAAGGGCCCGGCGCCTCTCATCTAAAAGCATACCCTTCGCCCATTTTCGTAGTTGAATCTTGAGGCCACGCAGGCCCACTATGCTAGACAATGCACTTTCAAGTTCTTCCATCTTAGTTTTTGTTTCACTGCATGCGTCAAGGGCTCTTCTTTTCCTCTGCTCTTCAAGCTGCTGGTGCAATAGTTCACGCAACTTCTCACTCCCTGGGCCCTTTGAGAGATGATTTAGAGGAGTCATTCCCTCCTGAAATTTAAAACTCAGTCAAGTTATAATCGTGTTTGAAAGATAAGAGTTGAAGTAGAATGGAGTCACTTGAGTAAATCCAATCAATTCACCTCATCCTCAGCACTACCATCGGCATTGTACTCTAGCAATGTCTCCACTGTTGAGCAATCATCAGATCGGATAGAATACCAAACAGCAAGGTGTAATGGTGTCATTCCATTCTGCATGAATAAGACCAAAAGATAAGTATGGGCTGTACGGCTGGAATAAGAAAACTAAATACATTTCTAGTTACTAAACTTAAATGAAAAATTAGGTGAAAAGAAAATGTACATTTGCTCTCGCTTCAATAATAGCACCATGAGCAAGAAGCAACCTTGCAGCTTCATTGCACCCATTTTTTGCGGCCATGTGCAAAGGAGTTTCCCCATACTGCAGAAAAATAACACGCACGGCATGAGATCAGTAAATCAAGAGTAACTTCAGTTAGAGATAGAATACAGTCCATTTAAGTCATGTTTCAGGAAAAACTTGAAAAAATCCAGATAATTCAACCTACCATATTCTTGGCTTCTAATTCGACCTTTTCCACTCCTTCCCAATCAAGCAGAAATTTAACTATCTCATTCTTGTTGTAACCAGCAGAAACATGAAGTGGAGTCTGTCCCATCTGTAATTAAAGAAATTAAAAACAATAAATAAAAAGAGGGCATGCCAGCATATCCAAAACCAATGCCACAGCATTTGTATCTTTTTTTCCTTCTACATATTCCAACAAAGAAAACCATTTTCCCATCCTAGCCCTTCCCCACAAGGTACATTTCGTGCCTATGGGCCGATAGAGAGATTGAAAACATGGCATAATCTCCTGCGATACTTCAAAAAAAACATAAAACAACTGCTTGTCTAGAAGAACCACATATTCATATATGCCAGTGAAGATATCCTCCTCTAAAAAGCTTTGATCGATCTGATAACTTAACAAACCAATATAATTGAATAAAATGGGACTTCAAAGAATGATGCTTGAGAAACTAAAAGGTCATATAACCTGTGAAAAGATTGCCAGAAAAAGGCAGCAAAAGTGCAACTCTGATCCAGTTTATGCTCAATGATCAAGTCATAACTTACACACGGTAGACCAGCCTAGTTGGCCAAGTTTTAATCCCTACACTTCTCACAGACATTCACCAGTCAGTCAAGAAAAAAACCATAATGATTTCTGTCAAATTTGTTAAACATAATAACGCCCATCCTCAACATACCTTTTTCCAACAACCTATACACACTTCTCTTTTGTTCCCATCCTATACACACTGATTACAATTCTTTTTTTCCTCTCTCCCTCCCGCTTATCTGAAAAACCGACTCATCACACATGGGGTATATTATGAGAGACCATGGTAGAGTTGCAGGGGTGAAACCTAGACAGTTCAATTCCTGAAAACAAACCTCTTCGTATACTATGTGGGGGGTAATGCTACATCCTACCTGCAAGAGCCTCATTTTTAATAATACTAAAAAAAACTGCCCACAGTCTTATAATGAATCTTATTCTTTGTGGCAAGCATACATACGGAACTTATCTTGAAATATCAAAACTAATTCTACATAAGTAATGCAGTATGTACAATTCAAAAATCAACTGATGAATGAAGTCTCAAGAATCTACAACTCACTCTCAGCATGATGTAAAACTTGGTAATCTACTGTATAATTCTATTGACTCTAGATCTAACCTTGTATTCCCTGATTCAAAATAAATGCCTAATTGATGTTTCTATCCTCACTAAATCCAAATCCTAGAGCACAATTTCTTTATTTTATGTCTATAGAGCATACTTACTGCACTTTCTAGCCAAATAAAAGGGAGAAAGGGTAGGGGTGGAAGTAGAAGAACAGGCAACAACATTTCAGTGATCTTAGCCAATGCTCACCATATTTATTTAGCCAAAACCGATCACATATGACCTCAATTGAGCAACGAAGAAGGTAAACGCGTAAACGAATGATCCAAAACCTAATAGCCATAACCAAATTCACGTACTTACAGAAACGCGACGATAAACTCCAACAAATGCGAGGAAGAAGGAGATCCCAGTCACAACATTTCAAAAAAACCTCTCTTTTACCACCCCCATCCCGGGGAAAAAAGAAAAAGTAAATAAGAATCGAACCAGCATGAAATTCAAGAAACCCATTGATCAAACCTCAGCCCCGAAAATTTCTAGGTAGACCTCTCTTTAACCCAAAACCAGAACACAAGAATCGAATTCTTTAGGATGTCAATTCAAGTAAAAGTGTAAACTAGAAAGAAGAAGATCTTACAACGGCATTCCTCTCATTGAGAAGAGAAGGATTTTCACGGAGGAGTCTCTGCAACCAAAGAAGATTCCCGGACTTGGCGCAGCAATGAACGGTGGCGGGTCGAACAGCGGATCTTGACCGTTGATTTTGAGGCCTCTGCATTTCTCCAGTAACTTACGCTTCTATAACTCTTCCGAATTAGAATACCAGGTCAAGAAAAGAAGAAAAAACGAAGAAATGCAGAGACACAGAGATTAAGGGGGACAATGCCGAGCGTAAATGAAGCCCCGCCTCCAGACTCTCGCGTCCAAATACTTAGGTGATGTTTGGTGTTGAGAATTGTGATGGAATAGAGTGGGTACGAGGAATGGAGCATTCCATGGCATTTATTTGGTGTCCAAAAAGTTGGGTGACTGGAATGGATTATTCCATTCCATCTTCTCTCTCATCAAATTCTATTCCCTCTACAAAACATGGTTTTGCCTCATTCCATATGGAATAGAGGTTAAAAGGTCCATTGTACCTTTAAGTAAATTGCATTAGCATTAGTATTTTAATTTGAGATTATATTAAAATGGATTATATTAGCATAACAAGTATTTTAATTTGTTAATATATCTAATTTTATTAATCTGTTTTAATTTATTAATTATTTATAAATACAAATGATAAAATAAAATATATTGATTATACATAATCATAAAGGACATAATGGACAAAACACATATTTCATTCTCATTCTCATTCCCAGTTTTTATACATACCAAACGTGATAATCAAAATCTCAATCTCTCTCTCACTCTCACTCTCATTCTCATTCTCATTCCCACTCAAATCATTCTCAATACCAAACGACCCCTTAATTTATTGAGCAACGCTATGACCATTTTGAAGTAGCGTGTGTTTAGTCAGCGATTGATTATGAATATTACATACGCCCACATACACAGATCTACGAGTTATTCTAATCACCGTAAATGAGAGGTTTTTTAAGTAATTAGAAATGAACACGCGTTTAAATTTTAAGAACACCGGTTTTAGGGGATTTTTTAAACCCCTCATAATCGATGTAGTGTAAATTTGATCGGAATTGGGGTTTTTTAATCGGAGTGTTTTTTAAGCATCCCAAAACCGATCAAAAGCGATACTTTAAAAACGATTCATTTTCGCTACCCCATGATTGTCAAGCGGAGCTTTAGGGAGAGAACAATGTATGAGAATGTGTGTTTTTGTTAATATAGTTATATTAAGAGATGCATTTTGCTAATATAGCTATATTGAGATATGTGTGTTGCTGATGTAGGTGAATATGTGATTTGATTTTTTGTAAAATATGTGAAACTCAATATTGATTTTGATATAATTTTATTGATGAATGGATAGAAGAATGAAATAATGATGACATTGCTAATAAAGAAAGTAAAAATTGTATAGAGATATGTGTTTTGTTGATGTGACTATATTAAGAGACGTATATTGATGATAATGTTATATGAATGAATATGAGACTTGACTTTTTTGTGTAATAGGTGTGAGATTTAGTTTAAATTTTAATGAGGAAGAAATGTTGACACCATTGCATGTGCTCTAACTATCAAAGTAGCACCCCAAACTAAAAAATCATTATTCCAAGGGGAGTGCTAAATGAGATGTTAGAATAATACTTTGGATGATGAGTTGATATATATATATAGCATTTTTGAAATAGAAAGAATGGAAGGGTATAAACGGAAGGAACATTATTTAAGAGAGAAGATGTGTTTTGAATGGGGAAATTTGTAAAAATAATATCCTCGATAATTGAAAACTCACATTTGACATACTTATTGAAAAACCAAATAAATAATATACTTTTGCAATATTATGACTGAAATATCTTTCAGTGGTCGAGTAGTCGAGCATTGGTCGAGCTTTTTTTTTAAACTTTCTTATTAAGTCGGGCAAAATTTTAATTTGTGGTCGAGCATTCTATTTTAAAAAAATAAAAAAATCTCTCATGCAATTTATGTAAGTATTCTTTTCATTTTCGAAAAATAAAAAATATTGGGGAGACTAACAACTTTCTATGGGCCTGAACACTCCAAGCTGAGGAGGGGGCTACTATTTGTTACCGCGACTGGAGCCTCGTTTTTGCAAGGTGGATATTATAACAACAGCTTGAGTGGATCGGACATGGATAGGAGTATTAATTAAAAAAAACATATTAGTAACATAATTATTGTATTAATTCTTATAGGAACAGAAGCATGCGATCTTTATGCTTTGTCGTCAACAGCTAACCGAATGTGTCTTGTGTTGAGGATAAATTGGAAACTCTGATATTGCTGGTTGTCATCGAATCATAAATAGTTTATATTTTAGTAGCATCTGATAGCACATATCTAAATAATAAGTGTTAAAATAACGGATTCGCTTAACTATAATAGACTCATATGTTAGATTTTTACGTCGTAACTTAAATCTTAAGGGGAACGAATTCGCTAAATTTTAATGGATTCGTATATCGAATTTTCATATTATAACCCAAACAATAAGTATTAAACTCTATAAGTAACAGATTCGTTAAAGTCTAACGAACTAATAATTAATTATAATAAAATTATAAAACCAAATAAATATTAAGTATATTGATTAAGACAGTAGAATAATTAATTATAATAAAAAAAATTAATAGAATAACCAGACATAATCACGTCTACATATTATTTTCTCAAATCAAAAATCAAATACTTGCCAATAATGCAAGCTTCACCTAACGCTCTTAACAAGTTTCCATAAAATTTCTTTCCATCGTAAATCTTTGGCCCAATATGGTCAAAGATGCTCGAGGTTGCTTCCATGTGAAAATTAAACTTACGAGTCGTGTCGTTCGCTAACACAAAAGATGAGGTTGCTTCAACGTGTGGTCATCACACTCCTCCAGCTGCACAGTCACCGTCCTAATCTTAGACATATCTCTGTCACTTTCTACTAATCTCTCACGCCTTATAAACTTACGCGAAATGTCTAGAAATTAAAACGGTACCCAGAAAAATTGGATCCCCAATTTACATGAACTCACAGTTTTCAATCTCTCATCAACAATGGCAACACTGGCAAAGCTTAACCTCTTGAACCCACAAAGCTTTTCTCACTTTAGCTTCAAGGACCAGCAGAGAAACGGAATTGGACCCTGTTTTTGGCGGTCCGGTTCGGAATCGGACATGGGTCGTTACGGATTGCGCGGGCAACGGTGTAGGATGTTTAGGGGTGAAGACGGAGGACGAGTGGAAGAGAAAGATAAGGAAAGTACGAGAAAGAGCAAGAAATTGAGGAAAGATGAAGAGAATCTGAGAAAGGGAAGTGGGTTTTGGAGTTCTTTGAACCTTAATATTTTTGGGGGCTCGAGTGATGATCAAGGTAAAGCAGTTGCAAAGTTGGAGGAGGTTTTCTCTTCGGTGAGTTCCCCTTTATTTATTTAGTTATTGAATTTACTTTTCAAGTCTTGTTGAATTGCTTGTTTGGTAATGTTCAATTCTGGTACATGCATATTCTGAGCGAGTAGCCACTAAATAGGCTTACTATTTTCAATTGAGTACCCATGCTAATTTTTTATTAAAAAATTAGGGGTAGTTTTGTGTCCAAATTATTCATCTTATTTGGAAGTTTCGATGCAACTTTAACTCTCTCTCATTCTCCAGATTGCTCTACAAGTTGGAAGATATATAGTGACCATGATGAGCACTGGAGTCGTACTTGGAGTAGGTTTTCAGTTGTCAGGTTAGCAAATGTGCACTTTTTAGTGTGGGGATATGTGCTTGTTATGGATGGATTCATGTTGTTGAAAAACTGATGCTTTGTAGCAATTGCCTTAAAATTTTGTGAAGGTGGAGACAGCCAGATGAATACATTGATTTGGTATAGCTGGCTTGGAGGAGTTATAATTGGAACTATGGTAGGAGCCAACATTGTTTTGGATGAGCATTGTCGGGCTGGTCCGCGTAATGTTGTCGTAACTGGGAGGTATAGAGACCATTGCTTACACAATTCTTCTACATTTAGTCAATTCTGGGCTTTTGTTCTTCTAACTATTCAAATTTCTGAACCTGGAATGTGGAAGCAAGCATGAATATTTCTTCAATTTATAGCCATTATTATTGCGGATTTTATTGTCGATGAATTAGTGATCTGAGATGAGAGGTAATGGTCTTATGTTTTGTATGCGTGTGTACACTTGTTGGTACAGCACAAGGGGATTGGGGAAGGCGCTTGCTCGAGAATTTCTTCTCTCAGGAGATCGAGTGGTTGTTGCTTCCCGCAGGTGGCTTATATATGATACTTGGTTAACTTTTACTCTTCAATTTTCATCAATTTATCTTCTCATCTACTCATATATGTGCGGTTCTTGTGAAGGCAGTCCTGAGTCAGTAAATATGACCGTGAAAGAACTTGAAGGCAACCTCAAGGAAGTTATGGTCACCATGGGTTGTTCATCCAGGACGAATCTGAAACATGCAAAAGTTGTAGGAGTAGCATGTGACGTTTGTGAACCTGAAGATGTGAGGAAGTTGGCAAATTTTGCTGTCAACGAGCTTGGTTCTGTTGATATATGGGTTAGTTGTTTAGAGTTTCCTGTTGATGCTTGTATTTTGGATTTGGTTGTGGCTTTATCATCTAATACTGTGAACCCTGCCTCTCTCTCTCTCTCTCTCTCTCTCTCTCTCTCTCTCTCTCTCACACACACACACACACACACACAAAATTTGATACACTTTAATGTGTGTTAATGAGTTTATATCCCGATGTTTCATTTTAGGGGAGTGCTTGATTGAAAATGCTGAATATTCAAAATTTGTTGCTCGGGAGGACATTTGTTTTTGACATCCAAATTTCAGTAACTTTGTCCGATTTGTCTGCAACTTGTACTATATCATAAAAGCTAAGTTTCAACTACTAAATTGTAGGTACTGAGTGGCATTTTATAAAGTTTAAGGTGATTATGATGAGACATGAGGCTTTATAGAAATGTCGATGATGACTTCAGTCTAATAATTATTTTTCTTCCCTATTTTCAATCAATTATTGGCTTTGTTACCGAGTATCCCTCCGGTTGAGACCTGTGAAATCTGTATCCATGCATTGTTGTGGTCGATTCTGATTTTACTCTGCCCTCTTCATCGATTGGACAGATAAATAATGCTGGCACAAACAAAGGTTTTAGGCCCTTGCTGCAGTTTACAGATGAAGATATCAAACAGGTACTTGAAATTATTAAAATATGTTTTGAAAGTGAAATAACTTGTGCTGTTAAATGTCGTATTTGAGCAGTTTGATTTACCGTTAATACTTTCCTGATTATGATTGAAAGTCAAAGAATTCTCGAAAAGGGGATTACTTGTACATACTTGATTGTATAATTCTTGAAGATATGGATTTCTTGTTGCCTTTTTTTTATTATTCTTTAGTGGTTTTAGCTTAATGTCGCATTGAGGTGACAAATTAATCATAAAAATTGAACCTTATCAGATTGTCTCAACAAATCTGGTTGGATCTATTCTCTGCACACAAGAAGCAATGCATGTAATGGGAAAGCAGCCAAAGGGTGGCCACATATTTAACATGGATGGTGCAGGCTCTGGAGGATCTAGTACCCCTCTGACAGCTGTGTGAGTTATCATTTTCATTACTCTGGGACTTGAGTTCCCTTTAAGATTCGACTATCTACAATATTTCATGTAATTTTGGGGTGGTCCAAAGTTCTTGTTGGTTGATGTTGACTCTTTGTTTTGTGTTTTAAATTCTTAGCTATGGGTCAACCAAGTGTGGCATAAGGCAGTTCAATGCATCACTTTTGAAGGAGTGCAAGAGGACGAGAGTTGGAGTACATACAGCATCACCAGGCATGGTCCTCACTGATTTGCTCTTAAGGTACAATAACTTGTTCACTAGTGGATCATTTTGAAGCCCGTGAAATGGTCAATTAGTTTTTGGTTTTGTTAAGATGAATATTTGTCCTTCGCTTTTCTCTGCAGCGGCTCTACTTTACAAAACAAACGCATGTTCAACATCATTTGTGAGCTTCCTGAAACAGTCGCTAGGACTTTAGTTCCAAGGATGCGGGTCATAAAGGGTACTGGAAAAGCCATCAATTACTTGACCCCTCCTAGGATATTGCTTGCTTTAATCACTGCATGGCTGCGACGAGGTCGATGGTTTGACGAGCAGGTTAGTCTTGATATTCTTGAGTTTTTTCATTGTGTTCCCTGGCTATGACTGAAATATCTGTGGTCATCTCTTATGGCACCTTGATGGAATTTCTCGTTGTTATCCGATTGAGAAAAACTTGTTAAAATTATATATATGCAAACTAGCTTTGCTGCACTACTCGTGATTTCATGTATATTTGCAGGGAAGGGCACTGTATGCAGCAGAGGCAGATCGGCTTCGTAACTGGGCTGAAGATCGCACTCGATTTTCCTTCACAGATGCAATGGAAATGTACACAGAGAACACTTGGTTATCTGTGTTCTCTCTTTCAGTGGTTTGTGCATTCATAATCCTCTCCAGCACAGGGAGCACATTTCCCCCCACCTGAGGCTTGATAATAGGTTGCAGGCACCGCAACACGTTACTAGCTAATACAGTAGGTACTTTAAAAGTAAGGACTCCGAGCGCAGCAGCAGCAGCAGGCACTTCCTTGATATTCAGTAAGTGTTCAATTGTAGTTTTTACAAATACTACACAGAGCCAATGCACATTGCAAAGGTTCTTGTTGTTCCTGGACAGGAGCAAACAATCCAACAAGTTGAATTGTAAGTGGAAAACTGTTACTTTTACTCAGATGCTTTCACAATGTAATTACTTGCAAGAAAATTATGACCTTTGAAACAAAAGATGTAAATTTGCGTCCTGTTGTCAGTATCGATGTAATACTAAAATTCATTTCCTCTCCACTTCTTTTTCCTTTTTTCAAAAATTGGTTTTTTATTCAAGAGTTTATTTAGATATGGTGCAGATATATATGACATATTTATTATTTTATACACTATTCTGGCTTAATTGTTTTTTATCTGTCAAACAATTTTTTACAGGGTGGAATCATTGCATGCAATTAATCCAAGGTTGATGTATTTGTTAAATAAATGACTCAAAAGAAAGAATAATATTATGTCAGTCACTGAAAGTGTTTTTTCTGTCATGATCAGAAATTATTTCCACACCACGTAATACGGGTTGATTGATCGAAACTTAAAAAATCTGTTTGAGTTATTAAAATAATAAAAATTCGATTTAAAGTTTGAGTTATTGATTCAAAATGTTTGAATATTTTGTGACGAAAATCAAATATGTCAGATGATGTATTATACTAACTCAATAAAGGCAAATGAGTCTGCAGTTGAGCGGTAATCACTATGCATATAAGAACTATTCCTTCTAATAGAGATAGAGAATGAGTTCGAATCACTTCTTCCACTCGAATAAATAAATAAAAAGGCAAACCCAACAACCTATCATGTGGAAATAGGACAGGAAAACTTGTAGTTGTAGGTATATGGCTAAGTCTTAAATTAATTCAGACAACTTTGTTCACAATTATGTTGTAATTAACCGACCCACTGAATCATGAGGGTGCCATGTGGCGACATAGAGAAAACGGAGCACAAAACTATCATATTTAGATTCTCAGATCCTTTCCTCTTTCCTTTCCATATTTTTTTTTAATTTTCAACTGATTAGGTAACGTCGACATGTTGACACGCTGTGATTTAGCATGCTATTTAGGGAGATAAAAGTTTAAATAATAATAAAAATACATCGGGTTCTATAAAAGATAGATTAGGTTAACTAACATAAGATAATAAATATAAAATATAAAATGAACCCTAAGTAACTCAATTGACAAAATAAATGAGATGTAATTTCAAACTCCGAGTTCAAACTCTATAACTTTCCCTTATTAATAAAAAAGAAGAGAATAAATCTAAATTCTCAATTAGAGGATTCATCATCCCCAATTCCACACCCAATTTCGCTTTGGATAGATAGGTCAATGTCAAGCCACTAATTACGAAAGGAATATAATAAAGTTGTATGGCCATGTAACGTCACAACTAAATTTCTTTTGGAAAAGAAATTATTTAACTTCACAGCTATCTTATTCATTCATGATTAAAATATAAATGTCAATTTCCACCAAATGTGGTGCCGTGATTTGTGTTAGATAGTGTTAAAAGAAATCACAATTTATTTATTTTCTTCTTCTCAGATAACTCAAATATTAAGGATATGCTTGTTTTATATTTTGCATAGCTTCAAATTGTGGGATCCGCATAAAATTTTGTGTCAACCAAACGACACATATTGTTGGCAGCTTAAAGCTGTGCAAAATGAAATGTTGTCATCTTATATAGCTTTTTAGAGCTTAAAAGCTGTGGAACCCACAATATTTTACAATCACATTAGATAATTGTCTCTTCGTATATTAAAAGTTTTCAATTATTTTTTACTGTAATACATTTTTTTTTAATTTTATCTACAAAGTTAATCTAATAGAAAAATGCATCAAACACCCACACAATATTTTGTACATCTTAAAGTCATGAGTCCCACAGCTTTTGACACAACATTTTTCATAGTTTTAAGCACATCATTTTTGACAGGTTAAAACTATGTAATGCAATTGTGAAACAAACGAACCCTTATATCTCAAAAATTAATATAGACGAGATACACATACAGGATCCATCCGAAATCTTGAGCGTCGTATCTCATACATAATTCATATGAAATCGTGTTCTCCATCAGAGCATATGTATAGTCAAAAATAGCTTCAGAGACAAAAGGCTCACAAATGTTGAATGTGTCTACCACTGAACCAGGTCACCTGCTGAATTTGGTCATTAATTGAATCATTTGCCGGCTCTTTTGAACATATATTCTAATAATAAAATAATATTACTGATGATTATTTTCTTCCAATACAAACTCAATAGTTGAAAAAAGAAAAAGAGAGATTGTGTTCTTAATAAAGCTAATCAGCCCCACAAATAAATCAACTTTATTTATACTTGAGATGCCAAAACGACAATTATGACCAAAGTAGTTAAAATAATTAGTCATCATATCATTAATTAGCAAGAAAGATGGAATTAAAAGTTACAAATTTCAAAGTTGATGAGAATGTCCAATCCAGCATATGAAATTTCTAAGGAAACTTCTTATCCCCACATGCTAACAATCTCATACAAGACAGACAGGATATGAGGTCACACCAAACATATTTGGATGCGTCACCCAATATATATCAATGATATTAAAATTGATTAAAAATTCTAAATTCTTAAATCCTAAATCTTAAATCAGCTTTAATTTCAGATATTTAGTTCGAGCTAAAATAAGAACGTTTTATCGGAGATGAGGAGAATTCCTAATATATGTATGTATATGTGTGTAAGAATTCATCTATATTGGCACCTTTGACTCACCAAATTATTTAAGAAGAATGGGATATTTTACAGAAGAATGTTTAGCAAGCCAAGCAGTGTGCAGGCATTTCTAACCTCTAGTGTTGGGTGAGAGTCATATATAAATTTTACTAACTCATGAATTACGGCATATATATTTGATCAGTATTACGAATCTAATGATATATTTTTTGTTTCAAACAAAAATCAAATGCTATCCGAAAAGTGGATGAAACAAAAAAATATATAACACAAAACATTTCATCCACTTTTCGGGTATCATTTGATTTTTGTTTGAAACAAAAAATATATCATTAGATTCGTAAAACCGATCAAACATAAACATAATTTTTTAAAGTTTTTTAAAAAATGTCTTGTACCATAAAAGCTTAGATCCTTATTTTAGATCCTTATAAGAGAATTCCTATATATATATATTATGGGATTTTGTTATTCCAACTTGTCATTTATTATAAAAACTTAACATGTCTATATATCTCCATGGATGGTTCTTCACTTGTCTCTAACGGTGTCCAGCTGCTAATCTTACTTTTACTTAAAGTAAAGTCAACTGCTGCAGTCCCTTATAAATTTTGATTATATCTAACCAATTAAACATACATATGTAAACATTAGATAAATCAAATAAATAGCAGCATATATCAATCAACAGCTCAATACACTCTGTCGGCCTACAAAAATAATATTTGGGTTGAAATTACCATATTCTCTCGTCTCTATTTGATAAATTCACTTGTTTTGTTTTTTCACATAAATTAAGAAAACACAATTAATATCATTGAAATAATAAATTTAGTTAATTTTCTTTTTAATATACTCTTCAATTATTTCACTCATACTTTATTATTGTCAGAGATTAATGTCATTTATTAATAAAAATGCACAATAAATGAGATTAAATTAGTAAATTAGTGATTTTTTACTTATTCTCGATAAGGAAGTGAACTATTATTTGAGACAAATCAAAAATAAAAAGAATTTTATCAAATAGGGACCGAAAAAGTAATAAACATACCTTAATGCGAGAGTTTCTTTTCTTCCTTTAAAAGAAGATTCTAATTTCCAACATATGTTATTATATTTTTATTTATTCAAATCCAATAAATACCAAAACGTGTGAGTAATTAACGGGAGAAACGCGTAGGGGCCTACAACGACCTGGTTTTGTGTAAAAAAACTGGACAGTCGGTCAGATAATTCCTCGCCATGTGACACCAACTTCACAACAATTCTCACTTCAAAGTTCAAACTCTCTCCAAATCTACAATGTCCTCACCAGCTCCGGCGTCTACGCCACCGGGTAACAACACTGCTCCTCCGCCGTCCAACACCATCTCTCCACCTCCTCCCACAGCCTCTGCCCCACCACCGAGTAACAACACTTCTCCTCCGCCGGCTACCCCCGCTGCTCCTCCGCCGGCTACCCCCGCTGCTCCTCCTCCGGCTACTCCTTCAGCGCCACCGCCTTCAAATCCGCCACCTTCAAATCCGCCACCATCTAATCCTACTCCATCTCCACCCGCATCGTCCCCACCTCCTACTGGGACCGCTTCTCCCCCTCCGCCCTCCACACAGGTTCCGTCTCCTCCGGGGTCCAGGAGCTCGCCGCCGCCTCCTGCTGCAATTAGGATCTCTCCTCCACCGCCGACGAACAGAGACAGTGGGGCTTCGGGGTCGAGTGGAATTTCGACAGGGGCTGTTGTCGGGGTTGCAATTGGGGGAGTGGTGATTCTTTTGGTTGTGAGTGTGGTGTTTATTTGTTGTAAGAAGAAGAAAAAGAGATACGGCGATGAGGGTGCTTACTACGTGCCACCACCACCACCATTACCTAAAGGTGAGTTTTTTTTTTCTTCCTTGAAGAATTTTTGTCGTTGTCATCTCGTTTGGGACTTGAATGTGTTACTGATTGTTTTCAAGACCAGGCATTGATATTTTTATGGTTTTTGCGAGATTCATAGTAGTTTAATCTAACTTATTTTTGGGTTTTGAAGATTCAGAACATGAGATGCCAAATGTATCTAAAACAATTTCTTTTTGGTTTTAGGTCCAGATCCTAGATTTTTATCTTCAAATCATTGTTTGACCCTGCTGAAAGCATGGATCTCTGAACCCTGTCATGTTATTAAGTTTGACTGCATAATATGGTCTCTGACAATCATATAGATAACTGTTGGTGATAAGACCTGCATGTGGTGCTATTTATTGAGTGGAATTCGGCCTAATATATGTAATTAGCTCATTCATCTGCTTTTCGACTTCCCCATAAAATGATTGATTATAGATTTCCTAGAAGCTTCTCTCCATCTTTCCAACCCTAAGTTGTGCATGTAAAATTTGGGGCTGTAATTACTTGTATGTTTTTGAAAAGTTCAAATGTGCACTTGGACTTTGGACATTGCCAGTGTTCAATGGAGATTCATTTCATCTACCATTAAGAGTTGGATAGTTTGAGCTTTCGATCAACTTATGTTTCGGCTGCCCTCTTTAAAACACATTCTGGCAACTCATGCCTTTAGCTTTTGTCGTGAATTCAGATAACCGTTACGGTGGTCAACAGCAACAGTGGCAACATAATGTTCCTCCACCTGCTGATCATCATGTTGTTCCACCGCCGCCTAAGCCATATCCTCCAGGACCTCCACCACAATTTGGGGCACGTCCGCCTCTCTCTCCATCTTATACACCTACACCACCGCAAGGTCCGCAACCTTTCATAAGCAGCAGTGGAGGCTCTGGCTCAGGGTCTGAAGTTCCGTACGCACCACCTTCACCTGGTATTGGTTTAAGCTTCTCAAAGAGTACATTTACATATGAGGAGTTGGCTAGGGCAACAAATGGCTTCTCAGATGCAAACCTCCTTGGACAAGGTGGTTTTGGCTATGTGCATAGAGGGGTTCTTCCAAATGGAAAAGAAGTGGCAATCAAACAGCTGAAAGCTGGAAGTGGTCAGGGGGAGCGTGAGTTTCAGGCTGAAGTTGAGATTATCAGCCGAGTGCATCACAGGCATCTTGTGTCATTGGTTGGATACTGCATCACAGGCTCACAGAGATTGCTTGTCTATGAGTTTGTTCCTAATAACACTCTGGAGTTTCACTTACATGGTGAGTTCATATTTCCATCTTAAATTTTTTCATTTAAGTTAATTTTATCCAAAAGTTTTGTGTCTGTGTTAGCTTGATTCTTGAATGTGCTTATTGTTAAATACATGGCATTGTAGTTTTCATGCAGTGAGCAGGCATTTCTGACCTCTTCTGTTGGGTGAGATTCATATATAAATTTTTACTTCTAACTAATTACAACATATATGTATTATGGGATTTTATTATTCCAATTTGTCATCTATATAAAAAATAACATGTCTATACCTCCATGGATGGTTCTTGATTTGTCTCCAATGGTGTCCAGCTGGTCATTTAACTTCTACTTAAGTCAACTGCTGCAGTCCTCCCTTAATAAATTTTGATTAAATCTAACCAATTGAACCTAATACTTGATTAATTCATTTAACATAACTTATCAATTAGTAATTCCCACACTCTTCATTTAGGAAGAAATTGTTAAGCTAATATTTCAATGCATCTGTTATGTAGAATTTGATGGAAAATTCACATTGTAGGAAAGGGGCGACCTGCCATGGATTGGCCGACCAGACTAAGGATTGCGTTGGGATCTGCAAAAGGATTAGCATATCTTCATGAGGATTGTATGCTCTCTCTCTCTCTCTCTCACTCACACACACACACACACACGAGTGTGTACAGCACGTGCACATTTTGTTTTTTTTGTTTTTTTGTTTTTTTACATTTGCATTGATGTAATTGTGTTCCAAATTTCTTATACTTGCAGGTCATCCTAAGATAATTCATCGTGACATCAAGGCAGCAAATATACTTCTGGATTTCAAGTTTGAAGCGATGGTAATAACAGCATAACTGATTTCATGTGATATGTTAAATTGGCTGATTTTTTTTTATTTAAACCTAACTAAAGGGTAGGATTCTGAATTACTTGGTGATTCGACAAATACTGGGTTAGCTTCATTTTTCCGGTACAAGTATAAGTTATAACATTTGTTAATTACCCACGAGATATTGCACCAGAGTTTTGACTGATTCAAAGTGTAAAGTGCTTCATATATTGCGCTAATCTATGTGGTCTTATTCCATCTTTAATCCAACTACTGAGTTTTTGTATACTATTCTGAGTGGGATAATAAATCTATATTTTTGTCTCAGGTTGCAGATTTTGGACTGGCAAAATTATCTTCTGATGCTAATACTCATGTCTCTACCCGGGTCATGGGAACTTTTGGGTAAGACTCTTTTAACCATTCCATTTCCCTCATGTTCAAATATCAAATTTTTTATTTATTTTATTTTTTATCTGAGATTTGGCACTGGTAGAATGGCCATTGCCCCCATCCTCTTCCTCATTTCTTTATTGATTTTCCAGAATATCTTTAGCCTTGCATTAGTTGATTCATATTTTCTCTCCAGTGACCTTTTGAAGTGTGCATTCTCAAACATGGGTTCAATTATTTATTGCTAAGTTCGACTTTCCTCATACTAGTTAAAATATATATGTTAGTTATAGTTCATGGAATTTATGTCTTGTTGCCTGCAGGTATCTGGCTCCAGAATATGCGTCAAGTGGAAAACTAACAGACAAATCGGACGTTTTCTCCTTTGGCGTCATGCTCTTGGAATTAATTACTGGACGTCGGCCTGTTGACTCAAGTCAGTCTTTCATGGAGGACAGTTTGGTAGACTGGGTGAGTAATACTGTCTTCTTTCCATACATGAAACCCTCAATCTGCGAGTTGGATGTCTTATGAAGTTAAATTATTGCTGGTATGTATTGCAGGCAAGACCTTTGCTTACACGAGCACTTGAAGAAGAAAACTTCGATGGCTTGGTTGATTCAAAGCTGCAAAATAATTATAATCACAACGAGATGGCTCGCATGGTTGCTTGTGCTGCTGCCTGTGTGCGCCATTCAGCAAGACGACGACCACGAATGAGTCAGGTTAAAAGTTCAAACTAGCCTTTCACTTCAAAGTGCCTGCTGCATGACCTGCTAAGCCAAATTTATATTCTGAACTTTCTTTCATTCATATTCACTCTTAAGTGGTCCGTATTTTGCTATTCTGTGACTGAGCAGATAGTTCGCGCATTGGAAGGAGGTGTGTCTCTATCTGATCTCAATGAAGGAATTAGACCTGGTCACAGCACCGTCTACAGTTCACACGAAAGCTCAGACTATGACACTAGCCAATACAAGGAAGACATGAAAAAATTTCGGAAGATAGCGTTGTCCAGCCAAGAGTATGCTGGCAGTAGCGAGTACAGTGAACCGACCAGTGAATATGGTTTGTATCCTTCTGGATCAAGTGGCGAGGGCCAAACCACTCGAGAAATGGAGATGGGAAAGATGAAGAAGAATAGTCAAGGTTTCGGTGGAAATTCTTGATAATAATGTCTCATTCTACCGTCTACTGTAAATTTCCGGCTCCTTATTTTTCCCCCTTTTTTCCCCTCGTCTAGAGAGTCAATTGAATATCAAGTGAAGAACGCAGAGAAATACCTCTTATTAAAATTTACCTAATTTCAAATTGATTGATCATATTATTTGTATCTAGTTACTGGTAGTGCTCATGTAAAAGAAACTGATGAAATGACAGCCAAAATTATTTTATTTGTTTCAATCAGTTTCAACTTTTGCTTGCTTAAAGCATCTAGGATAGTAACATTTTGCTCGCCACCAAAAATATATATTGGATTTACTTATATCACAAACAAAATGAAGTTATATATTTATCCACATCGGTGTAACACGTCTTTTAATATAGCATATGAGAATCAATATATTTTCTTTGCTTTCCTATTATACTTATTAAATTTATATAAAAATTGATATTGGATCTCACTTTTATTATAAAAAGTCAAGTAATATATTCATTTATATCATCAAAACACATATCTCAATATAATCATATCAATAAAACACGTATTTCAATATAATCATATAAAAAAAATACACAATTTTGTTGGCCCAATAAGATATCACAATTGTGGTTGCTTGGCTCCCCCGTTCTTTGCTCCAAATATTACAGTACGCTAAGGTGCACTGTAACGGACACGCGCTACGTTCCCTTAATAACAGCATCATTGAATCGATGGGTGATATTTTAAATGGGATCAAAGGGCTGTTTAATTTTCGTAAAAAATATCGGACAAAATGGTGCACCAAATATTTCTAAAAAATTATAAATATGTAATATTTAGATTGATAAATTCAATAACTACAGTATAATTTGTATTCAAAATAAAAATTAAATTCATATATAGTCTTCAAACGGGTATTTTTTATTATTATATAATCTCTAAACCTAAACATAGACCCTTCTCTCTGTGTTTTCCGATTAATTATTTTTTAAGACATTTTAGAGCCATAATAAGAATTATTAAATTAACATCCAAAAAAGTCTTGGAAGAAAAGAAAAAAAATCGAAGAAAGGCAACGCAAAAGATTTTTCACTGAGACGTATACATATAGGCGAATGTACTTCGATACTTTATTTTATTATAAATTATAAAGTGAGATAAACTTGGTGAACTATTCACCAATAATTCTTAATGTGATATTGTGATTTTCTTTTCTTTTTTCAAGTGTATTTTGGATCAACACACCCAAATTGATGAATTTTATTATTATGGTGCTTGGCCGAACTTGTAATACATTCGGGTGTGAGAAAAATTAGAGCACATTTCAATGAGTAATTCTTGAGTTCTAAGTTCTAACTACAAATGAATATTATTATTATTATTATTATATTTAGTTTAGGTGCATTTAAAAAAAGAAATAGACTTAAACATAAGAGATTAAGTGTCTTGGTGTATGTCAAGTATAATACTGCACTAAGACAGAGCCATTATGCGGAATAGAAAAGTCAATCCAATCGTAGTGGAAAAAATTGACTCTGATGATGAGTGGATTGTAAAAGTAGAAGATCTTGATTTCCCTCCGATCCGAGTTTGTTTGAAAATGACCAATTGTTTAATGTTGAGGCCATAACAAATGTGTCAATTACAACTTAAGAAGAAACTCTACGAATTAGAGAAACAAATGTTCAAAACCGTGAGCCAACTCCTCCTTTTGAGCCTATCCTAGTGTGTCTACTCCTCCTATTGAGCCTACTCCTAATGTGCATACTCTTGCTCGTCCTTGCGATCTCATGTTTTTGTATAAAAGGAGAGGACGTGAAATATAAGTATATAATCAAAGTAAATTGTTAAAATTAAGCTACTTTCGAATACTTTCTCAATTAAGTGTATCCCTTTGTGTTTATAACTTCATATAGGTAATGATGGTAGAGGAAAACAAAAAGCCACAAGAGTCGATGATGATGTGATTATTATAATTCTTTTCATGAGCAATGTACCCAAAACATCTTTCATTCCTTTGTGTTTATAACTTCATATAGGTAATGATGTTAGAGGAAAACAGAAAGCCACAAGAGTCGATGATGATGTGATTATCATAATTCTTTTCATGAGCAACGTACCCAAAACATCTTTCATTCCTTTGTGTTTATAACTTCACATAGGTAATGATGTTAGAGGAAAACAGAAAGCCACAAGAGTCGATGATGATGTGATTATTATAATTCTTTTCATGAGCAACGTACCCAAAATATCTTTCATAGTGATGATGAACATATGGATGAGGAGGAAGACATATTCTCTAAGATTTAGAAGTTATTAATTTTTGTTTGAATGATTTTGTAAGATTGGATGTGATAGTTAATGACTTTTGGTACTTTGAGTGTTAGATAGATTTTTTATGTATGATTGAGATAATATATTTTGTTTCATGATTTTTGTGCATGATTATGCTTATCTTTAATTATATTTAATTGTTTTGTATTATCTAAAAATTTGTCAAAAAACGCATCGAGACTTGCGCCTCCGACCGCAAAAACGCTCGCGTATTAGAACTTTGATTTAAATCTACCGAGGGAATCTACTTAGCTGGAGATAAATCTTTTATGCTTTTCTGGGTGACACACTATGATCTGTCAAAGTTTATCCAAAGAGTGTATATGAAGCGAGGTCAAAAATTCACAGTTCCTGAATACAGAATTCATAGTCAGATTACGTGTTTAAAGTGAACACGACAATCTAGAAAGAAAAGTCCACTCATATCGAGCAAGACAGAAGCGAGTGTGTTTGAATATTATTTTCTTTTTTAGTTTTTAAAAATGATTTTGAGTATAGTTTTTAGAAACACTTTTTAGGAAAAAAAATTGTTAAGAAATTCATTTGGTTGGTGATATTTGACTTTTGTTTTCGGAAACTGAAAAACATGAAATTAAAATTAAAATTTAGTCAAATGAAATTGAAATTCATCCAAATAAAACTCAAATTTATCTAAATCAAAATCAAATTCATCGATTGGGTCAAAATGAAGATGATTTTGGGTCAATACCGGAGCAAGGCCTTCCGGTGGCCGGACGACGATGCCGGTGGAGAGAGGAGTTAATCCATTGGGAGTGAGAGAAGAGAGAGAAAAATAAAATAAAATAAATTCATCTTAATTAAAATTATGCCACTTGAAAATCGTACAAAACAACAAAATGTTGTTTTGGTTTTCTAGTTTTTAAAAACTGAAAAATGAAAATTATTTTTAAAAATAAATACTCAAAACAGTTAGCCAAATGAATTTTAAGCAATCATTTGATTTTTCAAAACAGAAAACAGTTTTCAAAACACTAACCAAACACACTCTTAATCTTCCGAGGTTGTTGTCTCTTATATTTTATAGTGGAGGAAGCAAGAAAGAATGAAAGAAAGATGTTGGAAGGGAAAGGAATGATTAAGGAAACAGACATGCCAGAGAAGATGCAGATCCAGGCCATGGCTTCTGCCTCTCAGGCCCTTGATCTCTACGATGTATTTGATTGCAAATCTATTGCTACCCACATCAAGAAGGTATGTATGTATGTTGGCTTTGCTCTTCTTAATTTTGGATTGATGGGTTTTGTTGCATTTGCAGGAATTTGACAGAACATATGAAGAAGGATGGCAATGTGTTGTAGGTTCCAACTTTGGGTGCTTCTTCACTCACACACATGGGACTTTCATTTATTTTGCCCTTGAGAGACTCAATTTCCTTATCTTCAAATCCACCTTCTCCTCCTCCTAAAAGTTGCACAAACACCACCTTCAACCTACAATATATACATTGTATTTTATTCTAGTATTCAATCCTCTGCAAAGTTTCAAACTTTTTATGTGAGAGAAGGTTGACCTGGCGATGGAAACCTTTCTCTATCTGCTGCATCTGAATGCTAGCTGATGTTGCTTATAACGGCGCATACATTAAAAAAGTGCAGTCCAAAAGAAGATATTCTGTGAAGTTTTCATGATCAGAGTCATCAACTTTGATAGTGTCTAGCCTTCTATTTATATGCATTCAAAATCACATGGTACAATACACATCTACATGATTAAGATTCGAAGTCGATAATCACTTGTTAAACCGGCATTCAGTACATACAAGTCTTCCTTTAATCTGGACTGTTCAAGACACAACAATGAGTCAAAGACAACTTTAAATGATACAAGCAGTCAAAAATTATACTTGATACCTAAAAGATTCGGACACATATTCGGAAGTAAACATCAAAGTGCTAGTTTTCAGCTCCCCTTCTTGTGTTAGCTGAAGGTGCTTATTTACATGCTGGCTGAGGTAACTACTTTTAAATCCTGCAGATCCAAATGAACATCTACGTAAACTATGCAAAAACCTCCTCAATCAACCCGGTTAACAGTAACTTCTCTATATCATTTACAACTTGCTCGTCTTCCTCCACAGAAAACCCATAATCCCATCCCAAATGCCACATTTCATTCACCATTCTTTTGCAGTCTAGATCTTTTTCCAACATTGAGTAAATACCATCAGTAGAGAGATTCTTGTCATCATCTTTGCGGTAGCTTATAAGAGCCTCCAACCCATCATTTATTTCTTCCACTAAGCGGTCTAAAGTAGTGAAGATTTTCAAAATCCTCACTTTGTTCATTGACAAAGGGTGCACTGTTTGTAAATTTTGAAGGCTTCTGAGTTCAATGAATTCATTAGCATAATCTAACAAGAGATTCATATCAGCTACTCCAAAATTATTGGCGTCAGATGCTGCTACGGCTCTAGGACAACTCACATTGGTATCAAAGAGCTCTTCTGCGTGATTATGAAATGAAGGACTGCACAAAAGCAAAGCTTTCAGATTGGATGCAGTCTTGACACTAGTGCCAGTAGATTCCATGATGCTGATATGATCATTTTCTTCTGCATCTTTATTGTCTTTTTCATGTTCAAAAGTCAGTATTGGCACATCGGCAATAGAGCTCTGGCTATCACTGCATGTTTCTACAGCCACAACAAGAAGAGAAATTGAATAAAACCAAAAGGCTGTAGTTTAGAATGCAGTAGCATCATAAACTTTGATTTCACAATTATCAAATAAAAGTAACACAATGCTTAGAGTTTGAGTACCAGTAAGTTTTAATTTCATAATTGTCAAGTATACCACCATCATTTAACCATATATTTGGCGTCACATCCGAGAAGTTTTATAATGGTAACTGGATCTTTTCGGCGGGACATGTTAAAGTTATGATATTTTATCTTGAATGCTCTTCATTTCTTCAAAAACCAACAGCCGGAGAAGAATTTAACAATCAAATAGCTTTTGATCTACCTTAATGCAAGAAGATTTCAATAACTTGGCACTGAGTTAAAGAACCTCAACGTCTTATGAGTTCTGATTTTGCATCAAGAATCTTTCTTGTGTCCAAAGATTTCTGCTTATATGTCACCATTAAAACCAGCCAAATCATATATGTTTACATTCCTATGATTAGCACAATTTGAAATAAGCAATATGCCAATATCACAAAAATCGTTATACCTGTATACAACGTGCACAACAAAAATTGGATTCCTTATCTCAATAGAATTGATGCGATCCAATAATAGACTCCAGCAGATGCCGGGCGACTAACTAGGAGAGAAGAATTACCTTTAGTCTGACACTCGGAGGGTTCCGCGACCTCCTCCATAGGGAGTTCACCTGACAGAGAAGCAGCAGTTCTCATGTGGGGAGAATCATAATCATTAGTCAGAACACCCCTCTCGACATCTTCTCTGCATTCGGAATAATCAGTCTGCGCAGAAGATAGTGCAGGAGGAGCAGTGGTTCTCATGTGAGGAGAGTTACACTCACTTGTCAGAACAACTCCCTTGTCATCTTCTTTGAATTCTGAATAATGGGCCTGCACAGAACATAGGCAGTTCTATTTTACGGATAAACATTTTGTGCTCTGTTTCATGTAGCAAAATAGAATATATTTTGCATGCTCGATTCTCAGAAGATAAACATTAGCATCTTTTAAATAATCTAGAACAACAGTAGATGGACAGAACTTCAAATAACAAGCCACAATTCAAAGAATAGAGTAACTTGTATTATAAAGATGCTACTACTTACAACTGATTTAGTAGGCATAGATTCACTGGCTGAGATTTTCTTTTTCTTCTGATGTTTGAGAGTTCCAATGGTAGTTTTTGTTGTGGGTTTCAAGTTGGTGTTTGAGACTGTACTGCTGAGTTGATGGGGTGTTCGAACCTTTGTAACGTTTGATGCCTTTTTGAGCTGTCCCGGCCTTGCAGTGGTTACATTGGCTTGATCTTGAGATCTTGAGACAACAGCAGATTTCACAATCTCCTTTTCTGCTGTTTTCATGCTAGAGGTTTTCACCTTTTGAATGCGATCAACCTTCTTGTCAATGGGCTCTTTCTTCTGTGGCTGGTGAGTTAGAGGGCCAGAAACTTTCTGGTCACTAGGGCCCTTTCCCTTTGTCTTGACCTTTTTCTCTTCTGGCTTATCATCCACCACTTTTCGGCCTCTGGGCATTTCATCCTTGTTAGTCCTTTTGACAGTGTTTTCTTCTGCTTCAATTTTTCTCAGCATTTTGACGGGTTTGAAATCCATTTGTTGGTGGTTAATTACCCTGGGAGGGACAAATTCTCTTAATTTTGGTTTTCTGAGCACCGTGTTGGCATTAAGGGCTCCTTCTTCTTGTGATGCAGGTGAGAATTGCACGTCTGACTCCCGGTGTGGAACATGGAGAGGTTTAATAAGTACAATAGGTGCTATGTCATCAACCCTGCTTTGTTTGAAGTGGAAATCACCATGAGGATCAGAGTGAGTTCTAAACTCCTTAACAGACTCGCTTTTCAAAAGTCCTTTAAACTGCATGGTTTCAAGTATTTCATCCAGCTTTTTCTGCTTTGGATAATATTTCTTTACTACGAATTGATGCCTCTTTGCCTTCGGCATCTCAATATCAAACAGTAGGCTGTGCTGATTCAAAATCTTCTCACTCTCCATTTGTTTCTGAGGAGTGGTTTGAAAATGTTCTGATGGGACTTCTTCAAGACCCATAAGTCTTGCAATCAAACATGGAGGGTTTGCCTTCTTCTGTGGTGCTCTTGATGAAATACTGGAGTCAGTAGAAGTAAAATTGTTGGTGTAAGCTGTCGAAGATTGACTGGAGCTTGTAGAGGGAATTTCTGAAGCCAAGTCGAAGTTTGTTGGATGAAAATAAGATTTTTCTTCAGCAGATGCTTGAGACAACAGGTTCTGCCTGGCAAAGCTCTCTCTGATAACATTTCTTAGCTCCTCATAGCAATCCCTTGGAGAGCCATCAGCTGAAAGTCGTGGGTTCTGGAATCCCATCTGATATTTTTGATCTCTGAAACGATTGGAA
Organism: Euonymus europaeus; assembly: GCA_963580455.1. Lineage (NCBI taxonomy): Eukaryota > Viridiplantae > Streptophyta > Magnoliopsida > Celastrales > Celastraceae > Euonymus > Euonymus europaeus. The sequence goes on along the minus strand of OY756957.1, from coordinate 3,729,383 downwards.
TTTGTACACTCAATCCCAAATTCATCTGTTCTAGCCATTTCAAACTTCTCCTTCTGCTTCTTCTTCTTCAACCGAGACATGTAATGTGAAGCTTCTTGCAACTTGCCGAGCATGACCAGAGACTCCTGCAGATCAAGAGCTCCTTTCAACAAATCTTTTGCAATTTCCTTCTTGTGTCCTTCATAACTCATCCCCTTACACCATGACTCACTCATCTGGTTCAACTTCTGAGCTCCTCTAGAGACCTCCAAAAGCTGATAAGAAGATGGACTACAAGATTCTTCGAGGCCAATCCCTTTTGACGCCATTTCCTCTTCCTCTGGCTTGTTTATTGCCGAATGTGCATTGGTGTTGTTCTGTTTTCTACGGCTTCCAGTCTTATGTTCCAACTTCTCAGCACTGCTTTTGGATTTTCTTATTGTTCCACATTCCACGACTCCTTTGGGATCATCACAAGTGACAAATGATCTGCACACAGCCGATCTAAAACTGTCTTGAGGCATATTCTATGGATAATTGTTACATTGACAGGGTCTCTAAAGAACCAAATCAATCACATCTGGTTGGTTATTATAATCATTACCCAACTGCTTGTTCGGCTCTGCATCAGCTAAAAAGCACCGGCCAAAGAGAAGAAGAACAATCAACTGCCAATTTAATAAACAAAATGTTGACATTTTCAAAGAAACAACTACTGTGCAAGTCCAGAAAGATTAAAAAAGCACTACCTTTTCTCTTTGCCAGAAAAGATCATCTTTCATTTGTAAAAATATATTAATTGAAAAATTAGAAGCATTGCTAGATATTATCCCAAAAACCCAGATTCCTCTTGCCCTGCATTGATCAGAATTCAGAACTCATTCTCTCTCCTTCACCATAAACCCCCCAAACACAATATATCAACACAAGAATAAAAAAACCCAGATGGAAAAATATGCCATTAATCTGAGAAGAATCAAAGACAATCAAGGCTCATGAACAAGTTTCTGAGAATCCTTACCAGATCCAACACAAGACAGGGACTGAACAGTCTGTGGCATTGACTACGTGACAAAATTAAGTCGCATCAAAGAGAAGAAGCTTCAAAGAAATGATGCTCTCCTTTATTGTTTCTTTATTAAGCTTGACGATTTCAAAGATTGTGGAAAGATGCATGGGGCGTGAAAGACGGGTTCGTCCTTGGCTTATAGTCGTACGCGTAGGCGTCGCAGCAAATGATGCACATTAAGCTCACACACAAAATTGAAGAGCCACTGGTGCTTGGTAACTACCATTAGTGATGGAAGTTTTTACTTATCTTTCACTTAACCGTTATTAACTAAGTTACATAAGGCAGTGTTTGGACAATAAAAAATATAATCCACGTTACTCTCTCTTTTCATCCTCTTTATAGTGATCCAACCATATAAGGTGTTACCAAATATTTATATGTCCGAATCCGAGATTAGTTTGAATTTTCCGACATATTTAATTAATCATATTCAGACTGATATAAGTTTAGATTTTCAGCCAAAGTTTTGCTAATGACGAGTATAAAAACAGTCACAAGAGTCTCGCAGTATTGTCGGTACAGTACTTTTGGTGCATATCATAAATGTATTTAATACATCACCACCTCTCTGTTTTTTTCATTCTTCTTTTGGGTGTTTTATATTGTTATGATTTATGATTCTCAGTTTTGAATTTCAAATTTTCTTCAGCTAACAGTGACAAGTTTCAAAAATTACTGCCATAACCGAAGCCTGTGATCCAATTTAATCTAACGTATACATGTGACCAGAACAGTTGATATATCTTCTTCTTGAGGCCCCATGACAACAACCAACCTTGCCATTTTTGTCAGAAGAGTGAGAAATTGTTCAAATTTGTTCATTTATCTTGTTGCGACATACCATTAATGGAGCCTTCAATGAAATAATATTGTCAATAGATGCACAATAGGCATGACAGTGCCATCAATTTTACAGAATTCTATGCATGAAAACCATAAGCAGCATGGACATACAGGCAACAATTTGAAAATCTTATAAATGTAGAACTGTCTAGCGGCCACTAGGATACCAATTGGCAGTTTTATATGATGAATCCTTCATTTAGAGTAGTCATTTGCAAGTGAAGTTTCTTACTCGTAGTTTTATAGGCAGTACTTTCTTGTAAGCTCTATAACTGTCAACAGACTACCATGATGTTAAAAAAAAATACACATTCATACCTTCAAGGCTTGCATACAAGACCAACAGTTGTTCAATGTAACCAGAATCAGTAGCGAGTGTGAAATTTTCGGTTCCAGGCAGCGTTTCTTGGCTTTATCATAAGGAAAAAAAAAACATGGATGCGTGCGCTTCAAAATCGGATAACGTGTGACCGATTAAACTAAATTTAGAATAAACATAAAACAAGCAATGAAGGTCTTTGAAAATGTCATCATTCTAGCCGAGATTTGTAACTGCAGCATGCATAGCATCCACAAGATGAGGGACGGTCCTGGAACTAAGACCAGCCATGCTAATCCTTCTGCAGACAGCAAGTGTATAAGCAAAATGAGTCATTTCAACCACTAAATGGCTCTTAAAGCACACAAGGCATAGAAACTTTAAAGTTTAAACATAGTGGCTGGTCAGTGTTTGGAATCACATTTGATATTTAACAGAATCATAAAAATGAGTTGAGATTGGTCATGAAGCATATGGAGGCAAAATCACAATGTGAGGATCAAGAAGGGGATGTTTTTAATCAGAACGTAAAATCAGCGCTTGGAGAATGGTAGAGATAAAAGGAGCAATTTCTATCAACAAAAACTATAACAGATAAATAGTGCTTATTATATAAAGCATGTATAACAGAGAGTTGCTCAAGGGACAGGACTGAAATTACAAACTTACTACAGCAGTCAATAATCAATAGATCAGAAGCCCTCAACAGACTATTTTCATATGGGAGAGGGGAAGGGGGAAGGTAAGTTATCTTGATGCACTCAGCAGTCAGGAATTTGATAATATGTAGTTATTTTTTTCCACTCACTTTGAGATAGTCTTAAAATGATGGAACGTCGAGTGATATTAAAAGCCAGTTGAAATCAGAAACCTGTGACCCATGCAATTTTTTTTCTTTTTCTCTCAATGTGAATGACTTCTAGAGCAGCAAGCTTATAATGAAGGCAAATGACTCGAAAATTTTAAAGATCCTACTTCAGAAACATCTTAAGGGATAGATTTTTGCTACCCGTCAGATGTCATATAGATATGATACTCTTTGGTCATGAAGGCAACTTGTTCAGAGTTCAACCCTGTGAAAGTGAACATTCCAATCTGCTTGATGATGTGACTCCAATCACCTGGAGTGCCTGAAACAGAGAGAGAATGTAACTAAGATACACCCATAAACTGACAATGCAGTGCAGCCTCATGCCCTCATTTGTGGACCAAGTATGGTTAAATATATAGGCAGATCTTTTTTATCATCGCACAGAGAAGTGCATAATCACCAGAATGACCCTTCAGTTATCATTTATTTTCATTAGAATAATAGGAATACCATGGAGACATTTACCAAGTACAAGATCAAGGGACTTACTCAGTAACCATATATACTAGTGAAGGAAACACCACAAAAAAGCCCATGGCAGTGATGCATTGGGCATTTGTCGCTAGTGGTAATAGAACGAGTTTGGCTGACTGATTAGGATTTATTGAAGATTATTTATCATTCAACTATCAACCAACCAAAACCTAGAGACCTGGCATTTGATGCCATAAGAAAAAATAAGAATATGCCAAAAGGTGAACGATGCATAACATGAAGTACCTCTAGCAGTTAAAGCATCAAATAACTTTTGACGCATGGTGATGATCCGGTCAGCCATTGCTTTCAGCTCAACAGTCCACTCATAATACATATCCCTGCAAGGGAAAATAAAGACAAACAAGTTAGGACTAAGCTTCTACTGTGGAGTCTATAAATGTGTGACCTTACTCTGAATTTTAACAGATATATAAATAAATCAGAATGATCGCAATATACAACTGCATCTGACTTCACAAGTTCTAATAATTGTGGACATCTGCTTTGCACCGACTGTAATCAATTGCATTTCCTGATGTGTTGATATAAATCTTTCCCAAGTAACACATGCAATTGAAGCAGTCGAGATATGTTCAGATTGCAGCTCAATGAGAAACATTCTTCTAAATGTCTCAATATATGTCATGGTTATTTCAGCTCTAAATGTAGACCCATAGGCCAACATGTGACCCAATGGTAGAGTTACAAGGATGCAACCTACCTCTCCACATATTATGTGGGAGTAAGGTATGAGGCCTTACAAAACAAGTTGGCAGGGAGTCAGGGACACTCAGCCTGAGTTGATCTCTCATTAATTCTGACAGGATTTTTTACCTATCCTTTAGAATTGTAGCCACAAGAGATGCACCATGAATGGGTGGGTTAGAATACATGGGCCTGATCACAAGTTTCAGCTGACTCTCGACTCTGCTCGCCACTTCTGCTTTCTTGCAAACCTGTGAAATAAATTATTTAATATTTTAATTAGTATATTTGGATATTTGATGCAAAGTTCTACCGTTATGCAGGCTCCGTTGCCAGAACCCTCAGAAGAAAAGATACTTACAAACAGTCATCAATCACCATCAGTATTCACCAATTTATGCAACAGAAAAACATTCAAAAACAAAGAAGATTAGATTCTTACAATGCTTAGGGCACCAACTCGTTCGCCATAGAGTCCCATATTCTTTGCATAACTCTGAGCTACAAAGCATTCACCACCATCTGCAACAAACATGCGCACGGACTGTGCATCTGTATCTAGGCTACCACTTGCAAAACCCTGGAATTTCACGTACAAGGGTTTGTTACTACTCTGATCCTGAAATGGTTTAGCCTTTTATTGTCACGTTTTATATTTTTCTATTACCTGATAAGCGCTGTCAAAGAAAGGTAATAATGCTTTTGATCTCATCAGCTGCCTAATCTGCTCCCACTGCTCAAAGGTTGGGTCGACACCTGTTGGGTTATGAGCACATGCATGAAGCAGCACTACAGCTCCAGAGGGCGCAGCACCAAGATCCTCTAGCAAGCCTGATGGAGGGAATTCATAAGTGGATTTTTAAGTAAGTAATTACTAATAAGAACATCTGCGAACAAATTAACAATCAGAAGTAACTTGATATGCCACAAGCATGTGTATGCAAAATGGAGAGAACTTGTCTAGCTGTAGCGGAAGATTAAAAATATACTTTTGAGGAGTTTTAAGAAAGCTGGGATACTGTGACTTAAAATTCATTTATCAAATCTAGAAAATAAAATTGTTAATATAAGTAACTCTATGGATGACATATTTATGAAATGTAAAAGCAATCTGAAGAGACTATATATGGTCATGTAAAACATGAGATGGAATGTTGTAAATGGAAGTCGCAAACCTTGAAAGTCCAGCCCTCGTGTTGCTGGATCATAGTAACGGTAAGTCTTCACAGACAACCCAGCAATAGTAAAGATTTTTGGATGATTCCCCCATGTTGGCAGTGGGATGTATATTGTAAGCTGCAAAACATGACTGAAAAATAAGTTAATTCTGCTTTAAACAAACAATCATTCTGTAGACAAATAAAAATCAAAACCGTCAAAGTAGGCACTTTACTTGGTGGTAGTGCCTTGCCAGAAACTCAGCTCCAACCCTCAGAGAACCAGTACCAGACAAACCCTGCACAGTAGTCACTCTATTCTCCGCTATTGCAGGGCTGCTTGAAAGTAAACGCAATAAGAGTCTATTTTTCATATTCGCAGAAGGACATTTAGCCTTATAATCAAGGCATAAAGTCTATGTCTAACTACTTTGTGAAGTATGAGTTGAACCATCATCCCACCCAAAGAATGATCAAACCCACTCCACCTACATATCCAACACCCTAAAGCCAACTCAATCACGACATTTAGCCTTATAATCAAGGCATAAAGTCTATGTCTAACTACTTTGTGAAGTATGAGTTGAACCATCATCCCACCCAAAGAATGATCAAACCCACTCCACCTACATATCCAACACCCTAAAGCCAACTCAATCACGAATCATCATTACCTGTTGGCACCCAAAATCAGCTTTGCACTTAATTTGTTGAATTCTGCCAGCCCAACAATAGGAAGATACTCTTTAACACGAGCTCTGTAAGACATGGAAAGCTACATCAATTCTTCCGATCCCCTCATATAAAATTATTACACCATAATGATACAGTGGCTTACTGGTCATTGACCAGGATCTGCTCAGCTCTTCTAACTACATTCAGAACAAGGGGCTTCCCTTCCTGTCATACCAATATCAATAAACATTATTAACTGTGATTCTCAGTTTCTGCGCAAACTTATCATCGATTATGTCAAGAAAAATACCTCAGTTCGATAAGCACCCACTCCCAAATTTAACTTATTGGGGCTAGTATCCTTGTTATACGCAACAGTGACCTGTACTTGAAGACTAGAGAATTAAAAAAAAACGCACTTTTGACAGCCAAATATCATAGCGATCAATCAAGTGCTTTAGCTGTTTATAAGACGAAATTATTGATCCATACTGATACTGTTCAGAGTCGAAGAACTTCAACCTCGTATCGCGATTTTGTTTTCTTTCTTCTATTAATAACCAAACACATCTAATCTGTAGAACAGATCCTACTCAAATTTGTACATATTCTTCGCATAGAACCGTAAAAAACAGCTAGATGATCATCAAGTTTATGAACCAAAAAATTGAAAAAGAAATAAAGATCAACAAGGTAAAAGAAAAAACTGCACAAGAAGAAGCGATTGGAGGAAGAGAGTACCCCGAGAATGGGATCTTCAGGTGCCTGAACAACGTTACTAAACACGGAATCCATGGAGTGATTTTGGTTGCGATCTTTTTTACACTTTGATCTTAGATATCGAACAACAGAGCTTTATCAAGTAAAAATCCGGTTTTAATGTTTTGAACAATGGGCGGTTGAGAGGCTGGTGGAAATGGAAAAATAGATTAGTTATAACTGTGGGCGTAGCAGGGGCAAAAATTGGGTCCGGGTCCGGGTCATGTATATAATTATATATGTATGTCTCTATTTTGATTTTTTTCTTCTAATTAATATATAAATAATTAAATTCGAGAGTTAATATTCAGATGACTTGCGCTCTACGCACAATTTTTACTAACTTGTGCTCTGAACTTCGCAAAAAGCGCGACCACACGCACCTACTTCTTCTTTGTGGGACCCACTGCTTTTATTTGATAAATTAACTTTTTAATATTACGATTTTCAATCTTGATTATTTATTGTGTGTACTTTTTATAAGATTAGTTTCATTAAAAAGTAAAGTTAATTACATGAAGGGGCTTTTGGATTGGGCTTAAGGAAATGTCTTGTGCAATGAACCTCAGAGGCCCATTTACACAACAACGTGGGCTAACCCATAGCCGAACAGTGGGCCTTCAGAGGCCCATTTTACGAGGTGTCTGAACCTTGCAGCGATCTCCTAAATAAGGCGTTGCCATTCCCAAGAAAACAAAAGAAAAAATTGATGGAAAAGTAGCAAATTCTGCAATTCATCAGTTAGCAGCAAAAGAATTTCAACTGAAGAGGAAAAAATGATTACCTGTCAGCGCCGGCCGGTGATATCTCGGTAAAGTTGGATTCCATTTTACTTTAGGAAGAGCAAGCTTGTGAGCACATTGTTCATTCACATGACACAACTATATGTAAAACATCAAACAAAATAAAAAGTCGAGACGCAGAGTGAAGATAAACATATGCAACATATATATACTCTCAATAGTCAATCCACATTGAGTCAAAGATGATTGATGGAACTGACTGGTTTTAGAGTATCGATTCGAAACTCGGTCTCAGAAAATGCCTTCACCTTCGAAATTAGGCAATCAAGATTGGATGAAACACTTCTGAGATGATCGACAATGGTGACCGCCACCTTGCATATGTACTCCTCTGTGTTATCCAATGGACCACAACACTGCATATAGAGCATTCAGATTTCATGAAATATTTTAGCCACCACTAAATTATGAGGAAAATGAGAAGATGAAGAGAGACAGAGACTCACATTTTCTTCTCTGTGGCATTAGCAAACGTTGACTCGCAGTAATCTGCTGTGTGATGACGCTTGCGAAGGCAATTCTTTAAGCTCCTGAAACAAAACAGAAAATTAATAGAATTAGCATCTCCACTAATATGTATTCTCAATACAAAAAAAAAAATTGTATAGATGTTGAGAAGGGCTGGATGGGACTTGAAGAGTATTTTTGGAAGCGAACGGCTTCTTCAGATTCAGCTTCTGACTTCAACATTTGCATTCTCACTGCTTCCTCTCCTAAGTCTTACGGTTCAAGATGAAAAAAAGATAATATTGAATGAAAAACAAGAGTGGACAAAAGTCCGTGCGGGAAGAGAGAGATGGTGAAAAATAAAATCCAAAAGGAAGCGAAAGATGACAAAATAAACATTGCTGCCCCGTGATCCTGTGTTCCTAACTCTGTAATCTCTGAGTCACAAGTTTCACATACCTTCTCTCACACAATCTGAGTTTTTCACTAAACTCAGATCGATGACTTTCGGAGTTATTTTGCTGTCTTTCATCATCATATAACAGGATGGACCCAATGGATTGATCCTTTTCTCCTCCTGAACCCCACTTTTTTCTGCACTAGGCAATAATGCAATGAAACTTCTCCATAATACAATGTGGTTAATCAATGTCATCGTCAATGGTCACATCAGAAAAAGACAAAAGTTTGCACAATTCATACCCAACATGGGCTTCCCTAGCAGAAGACAGACTTGATAGACAACAAATGTGTAATTTGCAAGGAATTAGCAACGACTAGAGAAAAAAGAACATTATAAGGCACTGCTAAATGACACCGTGCCATGAAGTTATAATTTACACAATGATTATAGGGAACATATAACGATGGTTCAAAATAAGTTATTTAACACCACAAGAAGGCTGCAGGAGTCAGGGCATCATATTTCTCTACAAAAGGGACTAAATCAGCCGAACCTTGTACATTAGAATCAAATGCATTAAGCTTAAACCCGATAAGGATTATACAGCCAAAGGTACATGAATGGATTCTACACTGATCTCTCCTCATCCCCTGTCAAAAAAGGTAGTAAAATAACATATGCTGAACATAAAAATTGTGGCATTACTTAGCAACAGAGGGATACTTTCCAAAATGGAGACCTCTATGCATTTCTTAGCCTGATTTACAGGCTTGTAGACAGTACAATGGTAAAAGGACGTTTCGGAGTTGATGTTCATTGCTATATCTGAAAATCGATAACACAGTTACCATTTTCCTCGGCAGCTTCAATTTCTGATAAAACTGTGCGTTGATTTGGTAACACAGACCGAGACAGAAGGCTTGTGATATTCTTATAGAGTTCTTGAGGTGAGCTCTGTCTATCATTGCCGATGCCATGATCACCTGCTTGTGAGTTTATTGTAGTTTTGGTTTCCCTACTTGAACTTCTACGTCTTTTGCCATGGCTAGCAGGTTGAACATCTGATCAAGAAAATAAATTAACAGTATCAGTAGACCAAATCTTGCCAATGGTTGATTCAGCATTGTGAAAGGGAAATTACATGAATATACCATAACAGGTAAAAAAAACTCTCATGCACAAGGCTCCTACAGTGAAACGTGGGGTTGGGGAGGGGCAAGATGTATCAATCCCTCACCCCCTCATCACGAGGAGGCCGTCTCTACATTGTTGTGAGACCATCTTACCTCTAGGTTTATTAACATAAACTTATTCTCCAGAGTAAAGAAAGGTACTAAAACTGACATGCAATCGAGAGGATCAATCTCCAAATGTGTTCCTACAGATTAACACTAAAAATCCTTTTGAATATACGAAGAAAACGACTAAGCACAAGATGCATAACATGATTAGCATATGCAGTGCACAAATGTACAGGTGTAATTTGTCAAGTTATTAGATCTTATAGCAGAGACCACAAACATAAAGATTATGTACAAATTGACAATCTTTTTTCCTGTGATTAAGTTAACCTAATGGTTAGTTTCAGAGATATTCAAATTATCCTAGACAGAAGCTTCTATTGATTTCATCTTCCAATGCATAAAGTCGAATGATAAAGTTGCTTCATCAAAACGTAGGCATCAAAACTTCAAACCAGAATATAGGCCCTCCCAGGACCAACCTCAACAGTAGTTTTTTCCGCATTTCTATGAAAGTTTGCATTCAATTGGTGATAGGCGGGGAAAAATTAAACAAATGATCAAATTCACAGGCTGCCGCTTCATCTCCCTGTCATGCTATAAATAAGCATTGTCTCCAAAATAGGCCATGTAGAAACCAACCATAAAGCACGAGATCGCAAAGACAAAATTTGGACTCTATAAATTCTTAGAATACTAATAGGGACAAAAAGAAAGAACATGATCTGTAGTTCCTAGGTGCATTGCGAGCACTTTGGTAATGCTCTATCCCAAACTTCATCTATGTCAGAGAGTTAATTCTTTTAAGTTTTAATCAAACATATGTTATCACTTATCAAATCTGTCGAAGTAAGCACCTAGCATGCAATATTTAACCATGGCTGATAGCGTAGAGCCTTAGATCATGTCTCAAAATAAAATATTTGGAATAAAGAATTATCAACTGAAAAAACACATAATTACCTTTAGGTTTAGTAGCAGAACCTTGCCTAGCTATGCTTGAGTTAGCACGTGTAATGCACAACCACACTCTCTCTGCTTCAGAATCATGTTCGGATGCTATTGGAATATGCCAGTGACCCCTCTCTGATTCCTGTTTAAATTATGTTGCAGCAGTATTTTGATATTTTAATTTTCAGCTAGCAAACAGAGACACGCACACACTAAGCACATGAGCATATTTATTTTAGTTGTTGTACCATTCGCCTATGAAAGAAAGAAAGAGAAGAAAGAAAAAACAAAAGTTTTTTCCCCCTTCCTGCGGGCAAATGGTTCTGACCTGAATTACTACAGAATAAGGAGGCGGCATGTGAAACGCTGGACCATCTTCAGAAAAACTGAAACGTACCTTCATGAATGCAAATACAGAAGCTTTTAAAGCATGGGCATTAGAAGATCGTACAAGAAGACTAAGCATCACAATAGATTACACGATCCAATTACTTAGAATCTTAGATAGACAAAACACTGAATAAGGTATTCTTCTTAATTTCCTTACTTGATGTCTTTCTTTCCACTTGGGGAAGAAGTCATTTCCTAGAAGTTGAAACGTGTGGTCTCTCATCTCATCGTTGGTCACAATTAAGCACTTAAACTTTATAGCTGCATATAACCAGTACCTGAATCACAGGTTATTCACAATTCTCTAAAAGGCACATACATCACAAAAGAAAATAAATAGAAAGTTAGCCGGCAAAGAATAAGTTGATGAAAGCCTAAGATTTTTTTTTAACTGTTAATGGGATCCCTTAGAATATATATATCTCACCAATCATCATTTGATCCGGTTGGCGTTGCATAAAGTGCATCAGCATTTTTCCACTTCTCAACAAGAGCTTTATTCACTGGTTCGTTCATCTTGTCTCCACTGATACGCCTGTTATGCAAAATGATGAGTGGCCACCTTTTAGAAGGAAACTTCTGGCGTATTCCATTAACAACAGCATTAACCTGAAAAGTTCCACCATATAGAAACCAAATTACACATCACTGAAAAAGACAGAGAAGTCCTGAAGCTTTCTGCATTAATCCACATTAGCCAACTTACCTTCAGAGGCTTGAATTTCCTCTGTGTCAAAAGACCAACATTAGCCCCATCTACCACAGCTTCAAAAGGGCCATAATAGTCAAGCCATTTCTGCAAATAATTAATTTGATTTCATTAATCAAACCCATGTATGATAACTTGATGAACACAAATTTAAAGAATTTTCATACCTGAAATTTTTGGAAGTTTGAATGTCTCTCTCTTTCCATCGCTATAGAAGCAACCGATTCAGCAAAGTTCTCTGTTTCTGTAGGATCAAGGTCAATTATGGCCAATTTCTCCCCACAACACGTACAAAATCCATCAGTTCCAACAGCCATACGCGAAATGATCCATTGTCCCCTACCCAACCAACCCTGCCCATGCCAACCTCCACCTCCCTTTTCTATTGCTTCTTTTATCACTCTCTCGTTCCATTTTAATTTCCCCACTCTTGAAGCTGACTTGCTCTTAAACCATTCAACAATTTTGTCTGCAGTGGACTTTGAAACCTGCCTCACACTTGTTCTCAGTTTATGCAACAAGTAATAAACTTTATCACCCTTCCCAGCTCCTACACTAACTTTTAGTAGTGCTTCCAGTTCAGGCTCTTCAGGATAGACACCATGCTCCAACATGTGTTTTTCAACAGAAAATGCTTTATCAACATCTCCACGATAGCAAAAGGTAGATAGGGCAGGACTGTAAGATCGCAATCTAGGATTTATCCTTAATGATTTCATTTGCTTCACCATTTCAAATGCCATGTCCCCATTACCCATTGACATTGCCATTCTAGCCACAGCCGTCAAGGCAGCTTCATTCATTGGTATGTTATCAGAGCCCATATTCTCATAGATCTCCAATCCCTTTTGGAGCGCATACCTTTTGAATTCTTCACTTACCCGAATTTTGTGATTTTCTTGGTAAGCCTCAGTACCACCATCTTTCACAGGAAAAATATCAAGACTTTGAGAATTTGGCTTATTAAACCCAGTAGAAAACTGAGCTAAGTTCTGCTTTTGAGTCGAAGACCAATCAAATATATCCGACGTACTTTTAGAATCTAATTCCACTTTATTGTTAGTTCCACTGTCTGAAAATGAAGTACTCAGTTCTGCATCACCCAAATTCATGCTACTCTCATCAGTTACCTCATCTAACTCTGCAGGGTTCAAGCTAGTTGCCTTATTGGGCACATGTAGCGCACTCAAAGTCCGACTACCACTTCCACTCTTTGCAGGTTGAACAACGCCCACAGCTGCAGAGGAACAAAGGTATAAAAGGACTGAATAATTGTGTTGCCCCATCTTGATTCCTTCCCTCTGAGCCCAATCATACAATTGAATTGCACGTATCACATCCCCTTTTTTCGAGCACATATCCAACTTAAATCTCAAGTCACCTCCAGTAGCATCAATTTTCTTCTTCTTAGACCTCTTTTTCTCCCTATCATGTCCCACCTGATTAAAAACGCTCTCTTTTTTGCTCCTCGCCATCTTCTTCTTATTATCTACTTCACTGCCCACAAATTCCAAGATTTTTGCTGCCATACTATCATCTTTACCCCCTAAATCAGTTTCCTTAGAATCCACTTTCCCTTTCCTTCTAAAACCCATATCCTTTCTCGCATTCTTATTCATTATAACTCTCTTTTCATTATTTTCCTCTATTTGTGAGCCGGGAAGTTTGTTCCTAGGTTTTCTATAAACCCTTTCATTTATTGCTCCTCTTCTAGAGGTTGAAATTGTCGTTCTCTTTGAACTATCATGATCAGTAGCAGTAGTAAATATCTCTGCATGTGTACGGCTAACGTGAGGTGTTCCAACTACACAAAACGGTGGTGATATTCTCCGAAGAAATGTATGTTTGGGAGGTGGTAAAGTGAAAAAATGAGATAAAGAATCGAATTTGAAAATAATGGGAATCGATGGGTACTTACAGAGAGCGAAACGCACTAGCTGAGGAGGGTTGGAGGTAAAGGAAGAGGCCATTTGTGGCCGTTAGCTCTTAGGCTTTGATATGTTGATATGAATATAATAAAATGGCGATATAACTAGGAAATGACACAAATGCCCTTACTGCATTCAAATTTTCATTTTTATTGGGATTTGCAATCCGATTAAAGTGGACTGCAACATGTCCATTAACTGATCCATGGACTTTAGTCTAAGCCCAGTTTATAATTCTTAATTTTCCTTTCTGCATAACTGCTAAGTGACGAACCAAATGAACAAGCCTAAGGTGGTTTATACTCAACTTTTCATTCCTTTGTTCAAAAAAAGTTCCTTAGTAAGTTTCTTTTTTATTTTTTATCAGACCAACATATGATCTAATGACAAATTGTAGATGTGCAACTTGAAAATTATATGTTCAAATATTGAAAACAATATCTCTACATATTCGTAATCATAGACATTGACTATAATTATATTGAGCTCCTTAATAATCAAGGCTTCGCAAGCATTATGCGTAAAATATGAATCATAATATCATATGTGGTCATAAAAATAGGGAATCTTGGATTGGGGCGGGATCCAATAATCCTTCATATCCCGACCCTACTCTGGGTCATATGATAGAATATAAGATGCTGGTTATACAGCTCAACAACAAGAGGAGGGGTTTTACGCTGTCCACCAGCGCTAAGCATCAAGGGCGTGTCGCTGATGCCACTAGAGCCCGAGTATCAAAACACACACTGACAGACACGCTACTATTTTCACTTAAGAGCAATGTTTTTAAATTCGAATCGGCCATCGAGCCGGTGTGATCACCGGTTACCGGTCGGATCGCCGGCTCGAAATCCTTGTCTTCTTCATTGTCACTCTCTTCTTCCATTTCATCTTTCTCTTATTCACTTCTCCTCTTTGCTCTCCTTCACCATCACTGAGACCTTCTTCCTTGATTCCTTCACCAGATCTTCAAACCCAACATTTTTCTCATAAATACAAAAATTAAATCTCTCTACAACCCACAATATATAGATCTGAACAATATCCACAAGATTCAGATGATTCATTCACCAGATCCCTAAATCCATCATTTTTTCTCATAAATACCAAAATTCAACTCTCTACAACCTACAAGATCTAGATCTGAACAATACTCACAAGATCCAAAACCGACTCCCTTTCTCTCTCCTTGAATTTGGGTTGAATCGAAATCTCGAAATAGGGCCTACGCTCAAGTGGAGGAACTCCTGTTTTGGCTTTGGCTTGTCCTGCACTCAAGTGGAAGAACTCAACTTTTGCAAGAAGGTGGAGCAGTGGATGAGGAAGCTTTTTGACTTTTGAGATTCCTATTGCAAAGGCTAAAGAAGATGGGTTACCAAGAAACAAAGATGAGATCAGCTTTTACACAATCACTCGGAAGTGGCCGGCTGCCGGTTCGACTGGTTTAACCGGTCAATTCGATCCGGATTTAAAAACATTGCTTAAGGGTCACGTGCCCTAACTCATCGCTGGACTATATATCCCGAGAGCATAAAAATAGGGAATCTCAACCATATTGGATGGCACACAACCATACACTCTAATTTTGTTGAAATCATTGTCCTCGACTCCCAATTATTTTTCTCACTCCGTAGACTATGAGTCAAAATTGGACGACTGCAAGTCAAGTTCAGTCATTTCTTTAATCTTCAATTAGGAAATGGTGGGGTCACATTCACACCAACTTAATGGCAAATGGGTAATTGCATAAATATGCGCTCTTACAAAATCAACTTTCTTCACTTTTATTAAGGTGTTTTACCGATTTAATGACTTGCAATATGCGTGAATGAGCATAGACGCTTAGGTTATAAGTTAAATAATTTATAAGTTTAATTTCATCGATCAATAATGATATTAATCATATATAAATAAATAAAAATCTTTAATTTATCTTATTATTCTTGTTCTCTCACACATTTATCGTTTTATATCTCAAAATATATGTTAGATTTCGGGAAAAAATTATATATTGAAACTCACTGCATAATTTTTTTTTCAACAAGACACATATTCAATAGTTTTTTTTCATTATTAAACTAATATGCATACCCCTAATAAATTGACAGTTGATACGTTTTGCCAAACATCACACAACTTATCCGCCAGCTTATACGCTGTCAGACATATTTTAAACCAAACGCATGTTAAGCTTTGATCACGATAATTGTGCGGTGTGAATATAACTCATGAGAATTTGAATAAGTTAAAGTGAATAATATTATTAATATGTGATGGAAGAATTTGAACCCACTCCCTATCAAAAGACTCATCTTTACTTGATCACCGTTAACACAAGCTCACTTGCATTAGTATGGGTGAGTTTGATTACACATTACATAATCTACCTAGTTTTGGAGGCCTATTGACATATGGACACTTTTTAATTTATAAAATTCAATAATATTATAAATATAAATTTTATTGGTAGGTAAAATAGATTTATAAATATCAGGATAGATTTGGATTATGCGATTAGAGCACATGCAATGATAGTTTATCACACCTCTTTTTTTTGTCATTTTTAGTAGTGACATAATCATTACGGTTTCGTCACGTGGGCAACCCCATAATACCCCTTTTTTTAAGAAAAATGACGTCAGCTTCAAAATATTGATGGGCTCAGCCGCTTCATCCCGTGCAGAAAAAGACTCGAGACTTGAGAGTCAGCTCTTTATATATGTACGTTCAGACACTTTCGACATTTCGGGATTTGAATTCATTAGCTCCTCCTCTCTTCTGATTCCATTACCGATTGATTTCCCTAAAATCTAGCAAGCTATGGCGGAGATTTGTGTCAACATGGAGGTTGGAAGTAACGGTGTTGCAGTGATCGAGATCTTTAATCCTCCCGTAAACGCACTTGCCATTCCAAGTAAGACCGTCCGGATCACCCTTTGTTTTTTGGTTGATTCATAAGGATTTTTCCCCTTCTCCTGAGGTGTTGTGGAGTGTTTTTAATCGTTTGTTGTAAAAATTGATGGTGTAGTAATTGCTGGTCTGAAGGAGAAGTTCGATGAGGCAACTAGGAGAGGCGATGTGAAAGCTATTGTTTTGACTGGTGAGTTCCGACTTTTTTTTGATGCCATGCCTTGTGGTATTGATTGAAGATTTGAAGTCATCTGATTTTTATTTTGTTGCTGTATTGTTGGGTCAATTATGTTGTTTTGGGACTCTTGTTTGAGAAACAGTACAAACATAATTTTCAAAGCTAATAGCTGAATGCCTGAATTCTGGAACAAAAACGCAAAATTAGTCGGTCAACTATAATGGCACTACTGTAGTAGTACTATTATTATTTTAATTATGTACATCCAATGTGATACTAGATTCATTGTTTGTTTATTTGGGATTAGCAAAACCACGAAGTAGACGAGCTCCTTATTTTTTACACTTTTTTTGTAAATCCATAGCGCATAGGCGTCCCTAGGGTGGGACGAGACCATCCCCATATTTTAAAATATTAATAATATTATAATAGTCTCGAACATATTTATGTCTCATTTAGACAAAAATTAACCCAATAATGTCCACCCCATTACAACTTAAAAATAAAAAAATTAACTCATTTAAACCCTATTTAATTTTTTTTATGAGAGCCCCAATTTTAGAGTTCGCCTCAGGCCTCTCAAGGGTTCATGGTTTCAGGGAATGTGCTGAAAATACTACATTTATGATAAGGGTGGTGTTGTGGTACTGTAACTCTGTAAGGTTGTTGTGTTTGTGTAAATTCCTACTGAATTAAGCAGAGTGACACTACTGCAACATTTTAGGACCACTTATGACTTATGAGTGAAAAGGTTCATGTTTTTTGTTGTGTCATATATTGACATTTGTTTGTTTGTTAGGCAAAGGGGGAAGGTTTTCTGGTGGATTTGACATCAATGTGTTCGGGACTGTTCACAAAACTGGTATGAGTTGATTGATTGTACTATATGTAGTTTAACTTTAATATACAAGTGAATTATCTCTTTGTATTTGAGAACTTATAGATTCAGTTTGTGGCGTGCAGGGGATGTTTCTTTAATGCCTGATGTATCTGTAGATCTTGTTGTGAACACCATTGAAGGTCTTCAAAAGGCTTCTAAACTTATGGTCGCTTAAATTAGTTACTTTTTCTACTTTTAGCTTCAGAAGAACGGTCTTCAAAAAGCTTTTACGGTTACGGTCGCTTAGATTTGCTTTTATACTTCATAAGAACTTTCTCTCTCTGTTGGAAAAACTTCTCGGTTGCAGTATTGTTTACATTCTCAATATAGAATAGCTGAATAAGTGCATATAATTCACTTTTTTCTTGATTATTAATCATTTTAGTTTGTAGCAGATTGCAAGAAGCCGGTTGTTGCCGCTATGGCAGGATTAGCTCTAGGAGGTGGCTTAGAGTTGGCAATGGTTTGTTTTTTAATCTTGTATGGTGGTTATTGACTTCATTTTCTTGTGTTGTTATAATTTTGGCAACTCTGTGCAGGGATGTCATGCACGAGTTGCCACACCAAAAACTCAACTTGGCCTGCCAGAGTTGACACTTGGGGTGATTCCTGGGTTTGGAGGTAATCTTGTTTTTTATACATTACCTATACCAATCATACTTGCAACAACCATTCTAAGCTTCTAATATTTTACTTGCGTGGATTGAATTATTTTCTTTTAATATTACAACTTACAAGGATCACTGACTTATTTACTTTTTTTCGAATCTACAAGGTACACAACGTCTTCCTAGGCTTGTAGGGCTGTCAAGGGCTGTCCAAATGATGCTAGTAAGCCCTTTCTTCTGATTCGGCCCTACTCTTCTTTTCCTTAAGTTTTCACTTATAAATCAGTTTCTCACATTTTTCTTTGATAATATGCTTAAATTCTTAGGAGCTTTCCTTTACCGTTTCTGTATGATGGCTTGAGATCATTCTTCAATGATCATCGTAACTGTAGATTTTTGGCTAAACAATCAGTTACAAGAACTAATTATGGCTTGATAGTTCTTTTACTTTGCAAGAGCTTTTGGGAAAAGTGCTATATTATCAATTATCATATCTCTATCTCCTTTAGAACACTTCTCTTTAAGTCCTTTTTCACTTTCCAGTAATGTTAATTCTGTTCTGGGATACTTATCTTGCAGTTATCCAAATCAATTATGTCTGAAGAAGGGAATAAGCTAGGTCTTATTGATGACATTGTGTCTACTGGAGAGTTGCTGAAAGTATCTCAGCAGTGGGCCTTAGATATCGCTGAAAGGCGCAGGCCATGGATGCGCTCCCTTCACAGAACAGACAAGATTGGTTCCCTGGCCGAGGCACGTGAAATATTGAAAACTGCAAGGCACCAGGCCAAGAAGACTTCCCCAAACATGCCTCAGCATCTCGCATGCCTTGATGTGATCGAGGAGGGTATTGTTCATGGAGGATATAGTGGTGTTCTGAAGGTATAATTTTCACCTTTTTCAACAGTACATTGTCTTCTTTCCATTGAAAATTCTTTGGCTGTGGTAATTTTGTTAATTTTGTTTTCAACTTCTGGGAAAGGTTTTTATTATTGCCTATGGGAGCTAGTTGTGTAGTTGTCTACTTAATGAGAAAACTCAGTTCCACCTAATCCTGTTAGATTCTCTTATAGCTTCGATACAGGCAATTTTTTGTGCATATAATTGATCAAAATGTCATTGCAGGAGGCAAAAGTATTTAAGGATTTGGTCCGGTCAGACACCTCAAAAGGTCTTGTTCATTTCTTCTTTGCCCAACGCGCAACTTCAAAGGTAATGTAGTGATACTAGTATCTCCATCGTGCTTTGTCAGGGATGTTTAAGGCTGTGTATTGGGTTAATTCCTAACAGTGGCTTTTGTGATGTGTTTCTTTGCATTTCCACAATAAACTAGGCTCTTTGATTTTTTTTTGGATTTTGCTACGGCCTACGGTCTTGTGTTCTCGTTCTACAAGATGATAGCAATTTACTCCAATGCAGTTATTGGTTTTGACTTGACTCTTTTGGGTATCATTTTTTGTTTGTAATGGAAAATATTCTATTAAGATGGTGCCATTCTGGTATTCCCAAGTAAACAACTCCCGTGTACAAGGCTCCAACATTGGGTAGGGTCGAAGACAGACAGAATGTATGTGGGTGTTACCCCCACATAAATACATAATATGTGAAGAGTTTGTTTCCAAAAATTAAACCTATGACTTTTAGGTTGCACTTAT
Organism: Euonymus europaeus; assembly: GCA_963580455.1. Taxonomy (NCBI): domain Eukaryota; kingdom Viridiplantae; phylum Streptophyta; class Magnoliopsida; order Celastrales; family Celastraceae; genus Euonymus; species Euonymus europaeus. The sequence continues at coordinate 3,709,420 of OY756957.1, read as the reverse complement.
GCAAATCTACCGTTAGGCCACTGTTACCCCTAAGGCGAGAGATTTGTGTGGTTATATCCTTATGTTTCCAAACCCAGTTTCTTGCTTTCACAGTTGTCACTACTTTGGTATGCTATTTATGAGCCACACTTGAGGACTTACTGGACGACAGAGTCTTTTCTGTACTAGTTTTAACCACCTTTTTACAGAACATTATAGTGAATACAGCGTTATCAATTTTGTAGATCGTAATTGTCCATTTTGGTAGCACATAATGTGTGTTTAAATTTTATGAGATTTTTTCATTCTTGGTGGTGGATGACATCTTATAATTTCATTTATCAAGCTGCTTGTAAGTTGTAATGAGTTGGTGTACTTGCATGGTTCTATAGTTATTTGATCGAATGTTATTCTTACTTTGAGAAAAAATGGGGCACATTCTACAATGAAAGGGTGGAACAATTTTATTTTCTACTGTTTTTTTATAAAGATTTACTTCCTACATGATATGTCTTCTAACTTCAAGCTTTTGCAGGTTCCTCATGTTACTGATATAGGGCTGAAACCTAAGAATGTGAAGAAAGTTGCTGTTATTGGTGGAGGCTTAATGGGTTCTGGCATTGCTACAGCTCTTATTTTGAGCAATATAAATGTTTTTCTTAAAGAAATCAACTCCGAATATCTTCTGAAGGGAATAAAATTGGTAGAAGGTATTCATTATTTATCTGTTCAGATTCACGATGGAAACCCTGCTTACAAGTGCAGGACTGTTTTTGTTCTGGACCAATCCTTTTGGATTCATCACTTTGATTTCCCCTTGTTACTCTAGAATCTCAATGAACTCATTGATTCTTATTTCTTATAATTATCATTTCTCTTTGCATGATAGCAAATGTTCGGAGCTTGGTTGTGAAAGGAAAGTTGACACAGGATAAGGCAGAGAGGGCTTTCTCAATGCTTAAAGGTGTATTGGATTACTCTGAATTTAAAGATGTAGATATGGTCATAGAGGTGAGCTGTTTTTATTATTTTCACTTTGAATCTGGAACTTCATTTATATGTTCTTTTCTGCTTCTTCAGTTAAAGTTTAGACTTGGACGAATACAAAATCTTGTATGCATAAAATATGTCATAAAAATCAGTAATAATATCAGCTTCTAGTTTATAGTTGCATTTTTAGGAGATTCCAGATATTCGAGTATATACATATTGAAATTTCATTTAATTTGGTTCAATGGTTTCAATTTACAGGCAGTCATTGAGAACATTCCTCTGAAGCAAAAAATATTTTCTGAAATTGAGAAGGAATGCCCTTCTCACTGCATTTTGGCCACAAACACATCTACAATTGACCTTAATATAATTGGGGAGAAGACCAATTCTCAGGATCGTATTATTGGGGCACATTTTTTCAGGTTTTTTCGACTCTTGAATTTTTTGAGATTCCCCTACCGGAATTGGAATTATTTTTTTTTTTTTTTTAGAATTGGGTTCTCCAAGTTCCTTTTTATTGTCTGTACCTGTGCATGAAATACTACTTTTTACAGCAGAAATGCGAAGGTTTTGTGTGCTAATAGATGGCTCTTTTGTTTCCATAGGGCGCCATTTCTCAATTCAATAGATGAGGCCTACTTGTAATACTTGTTAAATGTATATGTTTCATGTTTGCCTCAGAAGTATTATTAAAAACTGCATCTTTTCTTCCAGCATAATTAAAGCGGCAAAATATTAATATTGAGCTGGGTGGAATTTTTTTGCAGTGCAAAAAGATTAAAAGACTGCAAATTAATCTTTAGTTTGTGAAGTTTTATTTTTTTATTTTCCTGTGAAGTGATAAGATGCATGCAGATGCCTGCCTTATCAGATAAATTTTGCTTACCTAACTTGATATATTGTTATGTTTTGTATTATCAGTTTACTCTTTCAAATTGTCTAGAAGATGTTCAGGTTTCTGAAAGTTGCCTTTTTTTAAGCTTCTATCATGACAATTAGATTATGGATATTGTTAAAAAAAATGGTCGCCAGGACCCTGCAGATATAGCCATGAACCAAGGACTAAACTGTAAAAACCAAACCAAAAATGTCAATTTTGTTTGGTTTGGCTCTAGTTTTAGAAAAATGAAAAATCAGGTTTCGGTTGCAGTGCATTTGGAAAAATCGTCCTGTCAAATCAAAAGGAGAATCAGCTTATCACTACATACTTATTTTTAATGTTATAATATATTCTTTTGAAGGAACTATGTATAGGATCTTGATTGATTACTAGGTGTTATGTAGTTTGGGTACTTACTTTTGAACTTTGAAAGGCTTATCTTTAAAAAAATGCTATACTTCTTTTAATGGCTATTAGCTTTTGTGAAAATTGCTGTTGTTTACGTATATGTTTTTTAATGCTATGTTATCAATGTACTTTTCACTTGTCTGCTAAATTCTGTGTGATTTGATTCTCTTATGGTATTAATTCTGTTTGGTTGCTGAAGAATTAAGTTTGATTTCAAAGTTTAGCCTAAGGCTAAACCTAAGGAATTGACTGAATTGCATTGGGTATGTTATTTGTTCATTTAACCGTCTGTCTTTGGTAGTCACTAAAGTTTATTTTTTCTTTGACATGGCCTTTGATAAACAGTCCTGCACACATAATGCCCCTTTTGGAGATTGTACGGACAGAGAAGACATCTGCACAAGCAATTCTTGATCTCATGGCAGTTGGGAAATTGATAAAGAAAGTCCCTGTTGTGGTGGGAAATTGCACTGGTTTCGCAGTCAATCGAACATTCTTCCCTTATTCGCAGTGTGCACATCTTCTGGTCCACTTAGGCGTCGACCCTTTCAGAATCGACAGCGTTATCAGTAGTTTTGGCCTTCCCGTGGGTCCTTTCACGTAATATTCTTACCCTTGCATTATACTTTTTGAATATGTTTTTTCTGCAAATGTTGTGTCCAGTAAAGCATAATTTGGCCACTTAATTTAAAGGTATTAATTATTAAGGGGAGGGGGCTAATTGACATGATTGATAATTGATTTGTCATGGTAATTTATTGGACTCGGATGCAGCTTCAATAGTGTAGGGTGTTTAGCATGATTTAGTGGCGTTGACCTTTTGGAATTTTTTTTAGTGTTTTTTTATTGTAATATTTTTGTAAATAACTCTCATGCACAAGACCCCCATGGTGGATGGAGTTAGGGACATGCTAAATGTACGCAAACCTGATGAGAATTGAACCCGTGACCTTTGACCTGCAACTCTGCCATTGGACGACATGCTTGCTTGTTTATCAATAAAAAATATGCATAAATAAAAATATTTTTCTGGTGCTGGAGATTGGGGTCTGAGCTGGTCTTATACAATCAGGCAAAAATAGAACAATCCTCATTGCACAGCTTGAAGGACAACATGTGGCGGTATTGCACTATTTGTGTTTTATTCGTCTTACAGGTTATAGTATCCTGAAATATGTGCAAATCTCTCTCTCTCTCTCTCTCTCTCTGTGTGTGTGTTAACCTGTGAATAAAAGCTGGAATATCTGCAATCTGCATATTGACTAGCTTGGTTTTTCCTTTTTGTTTGATTGACCTCGTCTATATAAATTATATGCTTTAGAGCCTTACATCTGAACAATTGAATCAACAGAACATCTGAACAATTGAATCAACAGAAGACGTTTGTTTAGTGTGTTAATCTGTTATATATTGCCATACTCTGTCGATGTTAAATCGCACCCATTCGTGTTTGCCTGCTAATCGCTGACTAAATGGCATTTCTTGAGATATTAATATTCCCAGCGTTTGGAAAATGTTTAAAATTTGTGGATTTTTTTTTAAAATTGTGGATGTGCAAGGTTAAAAATAGGCCCAAATTTAAAATGAACCTGTGAGAAATTTCCGACTCAGAAGACTAGAAACTTTTAGTGTTAACAGAGAGTTTTGATGAATTTTATGATGAGGAAAGGGTGGCAAAAATATGAAGCATTTAGTATTGACCTGGCCCATTCTAGCAAGGTATCATCTACTTTGATATATGACTATATGAGGTTTTACAATTTTCCTTTGTACACTTCAAAAGGTTATTCCAAGATTCTTCATAGATAACCTGACAAAGTTATTCTATAAATAGTGTCAGGTGCTAGTAGACCTGATGAACCTGCTAGTAGTGACACTGGTTAACTTTTTCTTCAACAGCTCGTCTATTTAAGGATAGTGGTGTTAATGTGACAAAAGGAGCAGTATTAAAGGTTTAAAAGTGGGAAAGTCTGATTAATTCATTGCTTTATTTGTTTTCTGTGGCTTGCAAGTTGCAACTATAATTTTCTACAATCCAAGTAGAGTCTATTACATCATAGGGCAGTGTCTCAGGTCAATGCATGTACAAGCCTGTCCATCTTGGGGTGAGATTGAATAACTGATAATTTGCCTTCCGTGTCATATACTTGCAGGCTGCAGGATCTTGCTGGATATGGGGTGGCCATTGCAGTTGGGAAAATATTTGCTGATGCATTCCCCGATCGCACATTTCATACACCTTTGGTTAAACTTCTAATTGAAAATGGAAGAAATGGTAATGAAGTTTCTCCATTATCATCTAAATCACATTTGCTTTGTTCTTTGTGGCTTATGGTTTGCTATTTTTTCTCATTTTGGCGTCACAAACTCTTCTGGCATTTAAGGCAAGAATAACGGAAAAGGATACTACATCTTTGAGAAGGGAAGCAAGCCAAAGCCTGATCCCTCAGTTCTTCCGATTGTTGAGGAGTCTAGACGGCTTGCCAATCTGATACCTGGCGGAAAGGTACTACTGCTTTTAAACAACTGAAATCAATTTTGCTTCATGAGATTATGGCTGAATGTTTTAAGGTTGTAATATCTAACTAATCTACTTTTGAAGAGCTAATGTGATGTTATTGAATTATGTGTGGCAGCCAATTTCTGTAACAGATCAAGAAATTTTGGAGATGATACTCTTTTCAGTGGTGAATGAGGCATGTCGTGTTTTGGATGAAGGACTCATTGTACGAGCTTCAGACCTTGACGTTGCATCTGTACTTGGAATGAGTTTCCCGTCTTACCGGTAAGTGTTATTGTGACAACTTAAGTTTCCCGACCCTTTCCATATTTCCATTTTCCTCTTGCATTAAGCTTTCTAATCCTAGTGCTTGCCCATATAGCAGTAAAGGGTCTTATAAAAGAAAATTAAATTTTAGGGTGCTGATGAACATTATTTATGCGACTAATCTCGTAGTCCATGTGTGAGTTGTTATGTTCCTATTACTTGCAGCAGTTGATGTTGATAGCCTGAAAGCCGTTTTTTTCCTTTATTTATGCGACTAATCTCGTAGTCCATGTGAGTTGTTATGTTTCTCTTACTTGCAGCAGTTAATTTTGATAGCCTGAAACCCGTTTTTTCCTGATGGTCACATTGGGTTTATCTACTCTAATGGCTCAAATTCAAACATACGTAGTGATTTGATTTAAATGTCAAAAGTTGGTGCCATATATCTTTTTTTAGACTTAACTGATTTGAATCCTTGGATGAGTCGTCAAAAGGGTCTGTGTACTTGACAAAAGGATCTTCTATGAATAAGTACGGCAGATACCTCACCCCTTTGGGCTTATAAAAATGTAAACAACTTTCATGCACAAGACTCCTATAGTGGGTGGGTTGAGAGACAGATTTGATGTACGCATACTTTACTCTCACATAATATGTGGAGTGACTGTTTTAGGATCATTTGATCTCTAGGTTGCACCATTGCAACTCTACTAATGTGCTCCATGTTCGTCTGTAAAGCTAAATGTAAACAACTCTTGTCTACAAGGCTGCACAAGCTTACCTATACAACATGTGGAAAGATCATTTTCTAGAATTGAACCTGTTGGTCTCTAGGCTCTTTTAAACTAATGCAAGATATATTGTCAATCACACCTCTCCGCCTCTTATAGTCCAGAATTTGTTTTCATCTACCACTATTAACTAAGAAAAGTTATTTGTCACTTGATAGCTGTTTTTTCTAAATTGTACATACAGTAGAAAAAAAAGAACATTTCCATTTATCTTGTTAGTTATATGAATAGCAGTGTGATAAGCAAATCTTAGATCTATGGTAAAATTTAACCACGCTAACCTTCTGTGCAGAGGTGGTATTGTTTTTTGGGCGGACCTAGTTGGGGTTAATCACATATTTACAAGTCTCAAGAAGTGGTCCCAACTATATGGTAACTTCTTTAAACCATCAAGATACTTGGAAGAGAGGGCAGAGAGAGGGATGCTGTTGGTAAGAAATTTGCACCTTATTTTTTGTTTAATCTTTCTAGCTGTTTGCTAAAATGTCTGCGGATTGGCTTTGGAAACAATTCTACTTTCTGCATTATTGCGGGCCGTTACCTTTCTCCTGTACCTTCTTTACATAAAAAACTAGTGAATGATGTTATAGAAAAATGACGCATTGTCTTTTTTTTCTTCTGCAGAGTGATCCTTCTCCAGCGACGGGATCAAGGTCACGTTTGTAAGGGATAATTTTATTGATTATCTGTCGTCGAGCATAATTCCATTCAGCAGATCAGTAACTGATGTAAGGATTTGCTTCCTTGCTTTGAATAAAATACCATAGTGAATAAGTAGATTGGCAGAATGTGAATTCTTTCAATTCCTCTCTCTCTTTGTTCTGTATTGAGCAATTGCAGTGAGCTATTTGTTGATCTTAAAACCTTTTCATCTTTTCATTCAAAGCATCAAATTGGGTTAAGTTATTTTGTGTGACTGAAGATCTGCATTCTTTGCGAGGATTGGAATTGGAGAAAAACGGTGTTTATTTCTCTCTCTAAAAGTTTACACTAAGTTTTGGATCTCTGCTATTACTTTCCGTCGTCGAATATATCTGTTGCTTATCAGAACAAAAAAAGCTAGTGACTTGGTTTGTTGGTGAATGAAGAGGGGACTAGTTTCAAAATGTTTTTTCATCTCTTGTTTAGGCTCCAAATGTTGATAAAATAAAGAAAAGACTGTGTTTCTATGTTCACTTCCTAGAGTCCTCATCCTTTTCTTGTCCTTGAATCCATTAATCATAATTAAAACCTGAAAAGTCACATTTTCTTGTGGCATTCTCATTGGGACACAAAAAGCAGCTGTTTCGCCTGGTGGGAAAGATTACTGAACATTGCCCTCATAAATTTTCCTGATTTGGCAAAAAAACACATACTTACAAGAACATTGATGCTCAGAAAATCAGATGAAAAGAAATGAGAAATCTGGCTTAGCAACAACTTATTAGCACTTTTTAGTCGGACCAAATTGCGAAAATCACCCTTTGATGGAGCTTACAATTAATCAAAAATCTCTACAAGGAAGAAAAAAAAATCAAAAACTAGCAAGTATCGTCTAATATTACAAGCGATGGTGATAATCGGCATCTAAGAATGACAATTATATGACTGCACTCTACACTGCAGCAATGTACTGCACTAGGGTTAAAATAGTGATTGAAACAAGAGAGCTGATGTGTGGAGATAAATAAAAGAAATGTAAGGACTGCATCATAGTGGCATCTTGCCAACATTAAGGTGCCCGCTACTACCTCAAGACTGCATCAGAGTTGAAGCCACAATGGAAAATGGTGTGAAAGAAAGGAACTGCAAGGACAGGCTCTTGCAATGGAGGCGGGGTCAAGGGCGGGCAAGATTCAATTGCATACCATGGGCCAATTGAATCCTTGCAAGTTTATGGCTCGGGCATATTATCTGTATGTTCCGGAAGCGTTGGAATTTTCTGAAGATCCTTATTAGAGGCAGAAACTGCTCCAGCAATCATCTGAGGCATCTTTGCCGGTGGTTGGACAAAATCATTGCCTACAGGTACCTGTTGCTTCCCAGTTTCAAATTCAATTATGGCATTTGCAGGGCCATTGCTGATTAGGTCCTGTGGACTACCAATTTCAGTTCTTGCTAATGTCGAACACGACGTTTCTGTTTGAGGAAAATCACAATTATGAAGCATCAAAACGAAAAAGGGATCATGAAAAGTGAGTATCAAAAGCCTCCTTATAAGAAACAAACTAGTTAGGCCTTCAGCAATCAGAAATATGCACCATGCGTGAAATGTATGCTAGATCACATGACAAGTCAATCGTGTGAGGTACAAGTGGCTAAATATGATAACAGAAAAGCTATATTCAAATTTTGCATCAATCTTTTAGTTCTGGCAAAACACATCAATTAAAATAATGATTCACAATCAATCAAAGTTGATGATCCAAATTTTCAGTAATCTTGTCTATCCAAATTGTTCACACAGGCACATGTATTATCATTTTAGGCATATAGATTTCCAAGGAAACATTAATCAAAATAAAGTAACTTGCCTTTAATCTCTCCAAAAGTAATGAGCCGATTGAGGCAATCTCGAAATTTTGTCAAAACTACCTTTTCCTGCTCTGCATAAGCCTCATTCATGCGCTGTCCATGATGCAATTGTGAAGTTGTGTTGCAGCCATGACTAGTTATCTCATTAGGGGAAGCAGCTGTCATAAACATTGTATCTTGTTCGTCACACATCAATGCTAAAGTTCCAGGAGACATAGGCCTTCCCATTGGCACTTCAATACCACCTGAAATTGAATTATCTGGCGCAACTTTATCTTCCTGATTTGCACTTGAACAATCATCAGGGAAAATTTTCTGCGGATCAGATTCCTTAGGGCTTTGCAATCTTTGTAGTGTTGGTGAAGCAAGGGAAGTTCCTGTCTGATCTTCTGTCCGCATCTCTATCATAGTTTTTTTGTCTTGATGATTGAAGAATTTAAATAAAAACCCGTTAAATGAAATGATAGTGTAAGCAAATTGTGAATCAAAATCAGAATAAAATATCAGATACTAAAAAAAATGAGTTTGCAAGAAATTATACAAATGGAAGGCATATATATGCATCAGAAAGAAATAAACCAAAAAACACAATGGCAGCACAGAGATGAGCATGGCTGCTGGAATTCCAAAATCTTGATACAAGGAAGCAGAAACAGACTAAAAGATGCTAATTGGATTAACAAGAGAAGAACCGCATATGGCATAAATTGGCAATCATCAAGTGTGAGATGCACGTATACTGCATTCATATTCTAGACCTGAAAGCTCCTACTCTTTTGTTCAGGGAAAGTTTATATTTTACTTGTACGAAGGCACACTGACTAACACTTGATATGCATGTATGTAAATGTGCATATCAATAACACATACAAAGTTGAAATCACCCACCAAATCAGTTAGGCATTCTCGTCACGCCAAATTGGACAGGATAGTTATGAATGCAACTCAGTGCTCTTCATAGCTTTTAAAGGAGTACTCTCTGGTATCAAAAGACAAGAAAAAAAAGGTTCTGGAATCAGTCAATTTCATCTGCAATGGTTACAGACATGACGCATCTCACAGATATTATCATTTTTGGAAGACAGAGAGAGCGCAGCGACAAATGGATAATTTGTGGGACATAAAGTTGAAATTAAAGGTCTCAGAAGTTTCGATGGACAAACTGAGGCGCTGGTGGATCTCTAAATAATATATTATCGCTTTTCAAATCCAAATACACCAATCTAACAGAGATAATTGCAAAGGATTAGAATACGAGTCAATTATGCAAACAGGTCATTAGCAACTCTAAAATTAAACAATCTATATGCAGATATACTGGTTTTGAAACCAAAATTCTAAGCTGGTATTTCATATACACGAATAAAGATCCACCTGCAAGTGTCTTCGCAGTTTCCCCCGATATGACAACTAAGACTGAGCAAAGTTCTCTCAAGTCCTGTGGTTGGATAATGTCGGCTAAGAGAGACCTGTTAAAAAAAGGTTACTTTTGCAGTTTTGCCAACAACCTTAGTAATGAGTCCTCATGTTCATGAAGACAAATGTTTTTACCTATATGTGAATTTTGAAGGACACAATGTTGAAGAGCTACCAGTGCGAGCTACAGGAGTGGAAGACAAGGAAGAAAAGGGTGCAGAACCCCTAACATGGTTTGCCTGGGGAATATAGAAAATAAGTAACAAATAAAAATCATGTCAGAAAGCAGTACACCAATCATGGCCGAAAAACAGTTTGTAAACTGCAGAAATCAATATCGAACAGCAATCAAAATATTTGAACACAGTTCATTCATATCTAGTATTAAAAAATGGCAGTCAACAGTTGCCTATGCACAGCGAATTTTCTGAAAATGTTCTAATTTTTATCTAGTGCAAATCATTACAGTTCTTATTTTAAACTACATAAACTGTTATGTTGAACATATAAACAGCTAGGGCCAGGTGTTTTCATAAGAAACAGCATAAATCCTTTAACAATAAACAAGCCTACCAAATACCAACTCTATCCAACCAAAAAATCCAATAGAACAGTTGCAGATAAATCATACCAATATAAAGTTTACCGGTTGAAATTTTCCAAGCCTGTGAAGAGAGGAATCCTGAGCCATTGGCCCAAACAACATCTCCGGACCTTTTCTTTTCTTCGATACAGGAGGCGATGCATAACCAGATGATCCAATAGCTCCAGTTATGGCAGCATTTGCTGCCTGCTGAATACATGCCATGTTGTTGGCATGTTCACCATGAAAAAGGGCCTGCCTCTCTTCACTTCCTTCAAAATTCTTGCAATCCATGCATTTGCAATTTTCAGAGCACAGAATATTGGCCTGAAAGCACTCACAGTATTTTTTTAGACACCCTGATTTTTTGCAGTGGCATCCCTTGTTGTGCTTTCCCAACACTAGAATTTCACCAGCCTCCTCCTACAATTATCTCAAACAAATTAATGTTCTTGCCAGCAATGACCATAATAGAGTACAATGTTAATAGTATATGCCTATCTGAATAGGATCAAAGAGAATTCTAAAGTACACATTTAGTATCTAGCATGTTGCTTTTTCATTGTCTCAAATTACATGGAATTGCAAGGAATTATAATATTATATACTCAGATGGTTGTGATGGAATCATCTTTCCTAAAATAAGGAGACAAGTAATCCAAACCCTATTTCGGCTAGTACAATGCGATATCCTAAAACATAATTCCAAGGAAAGGCAGTGCAAAATGAAAAAAAATGACACGCTTTTAGTAATATAAGATAATACATCACTCTTAATGTTTCAGTGGTTTCATGCATAAACCAAAAGGTTCACAGGCAGGTTGGCAGGTCCATCTAGTCATGATCACACATCGGCGAAATAGATTATGGCAGATAATTGATAAGTCCGATTTGAATGACAGCAGATACATGCATTAAAATAAGGAGAGCACCTTGACACATCTGTAGAAGGAATAATGGCAAAAGAACAGAATAAAATTCAGTAATTACTGGACAAGGAATAATGGAAAAATAACAGACTAAAATTCAGTAATTATTGGACATCTTAGCAGGCCCTCCAAGAATGTTTGATACTTTGTGAAATAAATATGATACTGAAAAAGGGCCAAGGTGGCCGTACGCTAATCAATCACATTTAGAGAGCAAAATGCAGTCAAGTTTTTAATGTCTGACGCACGTACTTTATTATTGCGTGTTCCATGTGGGCTGCTGGCAATCTTTGGCCTGAAGGCATTTGGATTACGCTCTAAAGTTGCTTCAACAGCTTCTCGCCTAGCAGCTTCATTTTCAACGTTGTTATAACAATTTACACAATTACAGCCATCACAGTATATTCCGGAAGCAAAGCACTCACAATACCTGATTAAGACATTTGGAAATTTGCATCAAATCATTGGATAACTTGTTCCAGCTAATGTGTTGCTAATAATTAACATATATATTGGCTGGACATGCAGAAAGAGCTTATGGAAGAACAAAAAAATACATGAACAAGTTCACCTCGCTTCGAGGCTATAAGCAAAAGGCAGTCCTCATATGTAATACTTGTATTCATATAATAAGCAAGATGAATGGCAAGAGTATAGACACCTAGGTGGTCAATAAGTATACGTTCATACGAAAAAAATTCACATAACAAACATGCTCAATTTGTTCCTAATAAAAGCTTTTCCTTTATTATATAAAGCTCAAATTGAAAAGCTCAACCTTGTTGAACAATCAAAATAAAATATCTTATATATATATTAAAGATCCTGAAGTTGCATGATATAAGTCAATGAAAAATAGCGTACTAATTTTTTTTTTCCTTTATGTTTTTTTGTTCATAGTCAATGAGAATGCATGCACAAATCCAGCAATTTATATTAAAAAAATGCCACCTAATGACCATTTTCAATTGTTGCTTAAATTGGAAAGAAACCAACCACCACAACATATAAGCATATCAATAGAAATCAGAACTGTATATCAAGTCAAAATGAAATGCTTCAATCAGAACAGAGTAAATATGGTATTGTACTCACAACTTCAAGCACCGGGAATGTTTACAGTTGCACTGTTTTTGCTTCTTTGGAGTCCCATCTTTTACTTCGACACTAGGTCTTGGTCTTGATTTTGGAGATTCTGGTTTTCTAGGAAAAGAAAAGGTCATGTTAAGAATCATTGCATGCAGTTTGAACAGTGACTTGTATTTCACAAGCAATGCCATAGTCATAAAGTTACTGAGTCTGTGTATGCACAGGCATTTCCATAAACTTATAGTTCATGAAAGACTACCTCTACTAACTACTAAGTGCATCCAAAATTACAAAGATCAGTAATCATAGCATTACATTTTTATCATATGTATCCAAACTATCAACAAAGGATTGGCACATGAACTTTTAGTTCAGTGATTAGATATTGCTTTCCTTTGAGGATGGAGTAATTTGAGTAAGCTCACAACACAGCTAGTTCCTTAATGGCTGATCTTATGAACGAACTTATGAACTAACATAATTGCAATAAATATAAAGAAGCAAGAAGCTAATCAACCAGACTATAAGGAAACAATATCAAATTTATTATATCAGCAGTTAAAACTTAAAACAGATAAAAGCTCACCTGCCATATTTGTAAATATTCATAACAAGGAAAATTGCAGCCATATAGTTTTAAACTTTATTAGGTGACTAAGAAATTTTAAACAAAAATTCAAAGTCTCAAAGTTTCTTCTTCATTCCCTTATTGCCCTCTAAGTACAAGGATATAACTAATTGGTCACTCATTCTCCCACCCCAATTGAAAATTTCAAAATTAAAAATTAGTAGGACTTAAATATACCAATTCAACCTCAATTGAAGATAAAATCTCCACCAGTACCACACACCCCCACCCCCCACCAAAAAACAGAGGTTCCAAGATAAATGGCAAGAATATGAGTCCAATTGTCCATGAGCACATAAAATAAATCTAGTTTGGAAAGACTGAAATTTAAGACAAAGCCTTCATTTTCAGTGGAATTTATTAGAGTGGGGGGAAAAATACTAAGCAGCAAACAGCCTCAGAACCTTCTGCAGTCACCCCAGCTTCATATTCAAAAAAATAAATCTTTCAAACAATGTAGAAATTCTTCAATTGATTCTTTAAAACTAAAGTCCACGATCCCAATGCTCACAAAAACTAAGACTTCCAAACAAAATGTGAACTTTGCCAAGTAATCATAAGCACAATTTCATAGAACTTCACACCATAGAAAGAAATTCCTTGAATGGAAATATATCAATAAAATCTCCAGCACAAACTGCTCAAACTTACAAAATCCTCGCAGAAGGATGCTGTATCTGGGACGGTGCCGCGGGCATGGCCCCCACCTGCGTCTGTGTCTGAGCAGATGACACTACTGGCTGCTGCTGCGGCACTTCTCGTGGTTGAGGATGTTCTGGAAACAAGACGCTTCCCTGGGATGGCACACCCGTGAAATCCAGCTGCCGGGCGGGCTTCTTCGCCGGGAAATCAGCCACCACCGTTGCGCTCCCTTGGGCATCCGATTGACCCGCCACAGCATTTTTTGGAGGGAATTCTCGCCCCTCACCTTCCCCCATAAAAAAAATAAAAAAATCCCGATCAAATCCTAATCACTTTCAGCGCCACAAACAAACTCAATCCACTGATTCTGCTTCAATAGTGATCCAGGATTCCTAAAAGAAGCTCAAATTCTCAATTCTCAGATCCAAAAACATATGGAGGTTAAGATTAGGTGAAAAAGATGAGATTAATCAGCTGAAGAATTACACGGGCGGAGTTGATTAGCACTGTGAAAATAAATAATTGCAACGAATTCTATCCATAAATATTGAATAGAAACCCTACGCGTAGAAGAATAGAGGGGGATAGGGTTTTAGAGATGTGATTATAGAAAGAAAAACTGAAGAGAAAAAGAGGGGACTTGTTGGAGCAAAGTACTTCGGTTTTGGTTGTGTTCTTCGTCTCTCCTCCCTCTCTCTTTCGAGTTTTGAAATTCAATCTCCCATATATTTAACGGTGAGATTGGGATATGGAGTGGATCTGACGGTGAATGTTGGAAAAGTTTATCAGACCGTCGGATCAAAAGATGTGCGAAATTTCCACAAAATGGTATGAGGTAGTTGTAGGAGAGTGTCATGGAAAACTACGTAGTACGTACACCCTACGACTGCGAGTGAGAGCTTGTGTATGTTTGTTGGATCATTAAAAATATATTTTGTATATCATTTTTATTGTATAATATTTTTTTTAATATAGTCATATTAATAAAATATCTATTATTTTTAAGTATTTATTATTTTATTTATATCTCATTTTTAACAAAATTACATTAAAATTAATATTGGGTCTCACATTTTTTACAAAAAGTTAAGCCACATAAGCATCTACATCATCAAAACACATCTTTCAATATAACCACAACAGCAAAATACATCTCTCAATACACTACATCAACAAAAACGCATATTCTCATATAATTTATTGACCCAACAAAATATCATCATTGTAGTTACTCTAATTCCCTATACTATTCACACTCTCACTACGTGTATGGTTGTTTTGTACGGATACTTCTCATATCAAATGGGCTATAATTAGTTTGGCCGTAATTAGTCGGGTTAATATCACTTTTAGTCACCCAAAAATATGTCATGTTTCATTTTACACATCCCATTTTCAAAACTTGCACTTTGCACATCGTACTTTTTCAAATTGTTCCAGTCTCATCACTTGGACAATTTTTAACACTAATAGGCAGCCAATCTACTCATGTGGCAGTTTGACCACGTCTCAATTGATCCACATGGATATAGTTGTCATGTGGAAATCTATTGTAATTTTTTAAAATGTAAAATAATAAAATAAATGTAAAAAATTTATAAACACAAAAACATAAAAATGTGTGAAAGAGAGAGAAAGCGTACAGTGCATTTACAGAAAGGGTCACACTAAACCAACCCCCTACTCACACCCTCCCCTATATGTGTCAGAATTTTTAGCAACAAACAATTCACGTACATATATGAATTCTCCTCTCTCCTCTGATTTAGTGCGACCCATTTTTCCTTTCTCTTCTGAATTCTTCTCTCTCTTCTCTTCTCTGGTTTAGTGCAACCCATTCTTTTCTCTCCTCTGAATTATTCTCTTCTCTATCCTTTGGCTTAACCTCCAACTCCATCTCTCTGCCACCATTTCGATCTCATCTCTCTACTGTCATCTCTTTACGTTTTCAGAATCGATAAGCCCGCAGGGAGGGGACAGAGGGGTATTGGTGGCAAAAAATCTCGCCTAAGATAGCCAAGTCCAATGATGAAAAGTTGTATTCGTACCAGCAAAAGCTTTCACTGCAGAGCCCAATCGTTTCCCGATCTAGAGGAGGACCATGGCGTCCTCCATTAGGCCCAAGTGGCAAGAAGCTTGGCCCAAAACCAAATACCTATGCAAAAAATATAGTTAACTTGGGGGCATTTTAATTGCAATTTTTATAGAGACCAGCCATCACTTTCTTCTTCAAGTCTGAAACAGGTAAGCACTTGAAGATCGAATCCCAACCCATTCAGTTGGACGATGAATTATCTGACGACTGGCCCTCACTCTTTTACTTTCTCTCTCTTGATTGGGTTTGAGAAGGAAGTCCATAATAGTAGAGGACAAAAGCAGAGAGTAAATAAAAGCTCTTTGATAATGCAATGTATTGAGATTATAAAAAGATTATGACGTGGAATTATGTAATTGGAAAATGAGACTGCTGAGTCACGTTTTACTGGTAGTGTCAGCAAATGGTGACTTTTTATAATTTTTTGTTTAAAGTAGGGGAGTGTTTATTTATCCCTCCCTTATAGAAAACCATCTCCCAATCGGTTGGGATGAGAGAGCAGCACCAAAGAGGGCGAGCACTCTCAGCAGCTTCCCTATCTTTATCCCTATAGTAACAATTTACATGTTCACCTTTCAGGATAGGGAGTCAGATTCAGCTATACGTACCCAGCAGTGTCCCTATATTGGTTCCCTAAATTTTGAATTTTGAAATTTGACATTTAAAATTTAAATATATAACGGTAACATTTTTAAATAGTACAACGGTCATATTTTTGAATTTCAAATTCAAAATTTGAATTGCAGATGGCATATTTGTAATTTTGCTGAAAAGTACAACGGCTATAAAATTCAAAATTTAAAGTCTATATAAGATGTGGTTTTCTTCCATAAAATTCATCCAACACTCACTCTCAAATCTTGATTTATTCTTCTTCGTATTCATCTCAATTTCAAAATGTTTCAATTTTTTAGGAGAAGATCTCAACAACTCCTTGACTCCACTGAAGAAGATGTTCTACAAGCAAATTCTTTGACTATTGGAGGAGAAAGTGAAGAGGGAGATGCGAGTAGACGTCAACTTCGAATGATAAAATAGAAGTGGTGATCGTTGTGGGCACCTTTTGGCTTGAATTAAAGCATCTTTCAATGTTTTCATTGTGGTTTGAATTGGAGCATCTTTCAATGTTTTCATTTTTATTTGAATTAGTGCATCTTTCAATTATGTCTACTAATTTAGTATATTTATGTCTACTGGTTTACCAAACTTAATGCCAAAGTTAATAAAATTTTCCATCAAACAAATTCAAAACAAATAACTTCAAACAAGTTCAACTCATCAAGTACCAAAGAAATTCAAAACAAATAAATTCAAACAAGTTCAACATTGAAAGTACCAAAGAAAGCTAGAAACAATAACCAACACAGCAAGTTCATTCGTTAAAGTACTTCTGGAATATTTTTGCTTGCTTCATTTCAAGGAACTTTCGCTGCATCTCATTCAAATTAGTCATGTCAGTAGTCATCACCCTCTCTTCTTGAAACTCCCTATCAAGCTCAAGTTTATCTTTCTTCAATTGAAGGTACTCATCCATCTTCCTGCTATCATCCATGATGACATCCATTTTTTGATCATGCAACTTCTGCAACAAATCTTGTGACTTGCCAAAGTTGATGCTAGACTCAGACTCACCACTATCTTCTGTCTTGATTCTTTTGTTCTTCAATAACTGTTTTCCTCTCGTCTTTCCTATTGGTCTTTCCAATTCAACATGACCAGTGCCACTTTCATTTTCTCCCAAGTTAATTGACTCTGATGCAGCTTGATTTTGGCTCAAACTTGGCTGAACAACCTCTGTAAACCATTTTGGAGAACTCTTGAGCACTTGATAACAATGCATTAGCTTGAACACGCCTTTCTCCTCTGTCGACCATACCTTTATTGCTTCATTAACCTACAAAAATATAAAACAAAGGAAGACAATAAATTAAATGTTATAGCATGGAAACAAGACAAAGAAATTAAAAATTTAAGGTCATACCTTGTCTTGTTCGGTCATTCCACTAGGATTGGCATACTCAATGCTCTGAACGATCCCAGCAAACTTCAAACATTTGGTCCTAATAGTGCTAAATCTATTGATAATTGATTTCTCAGGTCGATAGGGATAAACAGTCTTGTTATCTAAATACTCTCTCCAAACTCTAGTCCAATATTGTTCTTTCGCTTGGTCAGTACCAATTACAACATCATCACTTGTATGCTCCCAAGCCGCAATTAAAATTAAATCCTCCGCAACAGTATAATTCTCAGCCTTTCTACCCCTTGGCTTCTCCTTACTCACAATAGTTTGGGATTCCATTAATATACCTTCAAGAGTCACATGAATGCAATTAAAAAGGTCAAAAATAGAATATGAAAACAGAATTTTGCTTAAAAATTTAGAGGAAATGAACAAACTACAAATCTCCATTAAATGTTTTTCAAAATAATATCTTCTCTTGTGGCCATATATTCATGGTGTATTATCACAGCAATAATCAAGACAAGACAAAACAAATTAAGAACTCCCACGTGCAAACTTGTTAAACATCTCATCTGGGCTGGCCCATAGAGAATCGGGACAAACCACCTTCCTCTAATTCAAAAAGAATACTTGTTTTTGAAGCCGAAGAATATATAGAAGATAACAATCACTCTTTCCAACCCATTTCCATTGCTTTTTTAGGTCAAATTTCTGCAATATCACATGGCCGTGAGCCTAATAACATCAAAAAGCTCAAGATCCCACCAATTTACTCTTTCATAGTATGTGGTATTACTCAATGTGTGGGACAGGGGATTGCATGCACCAAGGGAGTTGAGATGGGATACCAGTAGGCTGCGAACAGGGTCCAAAGGGGCATACCAGTAGGTCACGAACATCAGAATAACAACTTCATGCACATATTAATAATACCCTTTCTCCTTTCGGTCTTGGTTACTAATAATTGTAGTCATCATGAACCTCTTTGTGAACAAGGAAAGAGATGAGAAACTAGCAGAGCTATATTAACAAAAGCAGTAATCTCAATGAGTGAGGCTTTTTGTCGAACAGTTGTTGTGCTAGCAATTCCTCTTCATCACTATGTTTCAAATAAACCACTAAAATCCCATGAAAAAAATCTGAAAAACTTATGAGGATTACAAACTCCAGCCAAATGCATTCACAGATCAAGTAGAACAATCTCTCCACATCACAAAGCAAGACAACATTAACATAATTTACCAAAGATGACCTCACAAATTACATGCGCAAACAGAGAAGTATACGAAAGTAAAAAAACCAAGCTGATTTGGGTTCACATAAACCAAAAAGAAGAAGAAGAATCGCAAATTACACATACCTGATTCTTTCGATCCGTTGTGATGGAAGATCAACCTGCCTAGTAAAGATAATGGCGAAGAAGATGGTCGACAAGGAGAAGAGGGTCGACAAGGAGAAGAGGATGCTCGCCCGTCGTGAACGGAGATTAACTGCCCAGACCCCAGTAGAGAGAAAAGGAGAAGAAGGTCGAAAGGGAGAAAAGGGCGAGAGGAAGGGAGCGTGTTTTGTTCTTTACGGAAATTTTGTTCCGTCAAAATGATATACGTGTCAAAAAATTAGACAAAGATAAGGGATAGGGACCGGTCTTTCCCAATCCCTCAACCTATAGACTCAACTTGAATATAAGGAATAGGATAGAGACTTATTTAGGGATAGGGATGCTGTTGGGTTTGTTTTTTTTTAGATGATCCTTAAATTTGAGGATAAGGAGTGATATAGGGAAGCTGTTAATAATGCTCTTAAGATTTGACTTTGAAATATCATGGCCTGAGATGAAGACCAAGCGCTGGCTGGATAGTTGGTCCTATTATGATCACCACCTGCATAAGTCCTACGTACAGTGCCCTTCATTTCCCTGCCAAAAACTCCATTTATACTTTCAAGGTGTCTTAACAGTATGTTTGGATATTGTTTTTGTTTTTAATAATTAAAAACGATTTTGAGTATAGTTTTAAAAAACAGTTTTTAAAATGAATGAAGTGTTAAAAATTCATTTGGCTTATGTTATTTGTAAACTGTTTTCCAAATAAAAAATATAAAATTTAGACACAAAATAAGATTAGTTATATAACAAGAAGAGTAATGAACAATGACGGAAAGTAAATCAAATAAATTTGGAGAGATAATGGAGAAGAGACAAGGGGGAGAAGAGTTGGAGAGAGAAGAAATGAGAGAGAAGATATCGTAACAACTAATTAGAAAGGGAGGAAGAAGTAGAGCAAGAGGAAAAAAATGAATTTCAATTTATTCACAAAAATGCCACCAATCCATTTTCAAAATTCTCCAAAACATGATTTAGTTGTTTTCGATTTTCTGTTTTCAAAAACACAATTTTGAAAAACTGTTTTCAAAAACTGTAACATCCAAATAAATTTTCATCCAGTTTTCTATTTTGAAAAAAAAAAACAATTTTGAAAACATGTTCCAAACAGACTCTTAAATCTCTGGCGGAGACCAAGAAGCTCCACAGAGTTCCTTCCTTCTTACATTGCCCCCAACTCCTAACAAGGTCTTCCTTTCTTTATTTCAGGATCTTTGCTTGCTTTCAACAAAGGCAAAATCGGTCGAGTCGTCTTGTATGAGCAAAGCAAAATGGATGGCTTCAGTCCCTGGATGACCTAGAAGCTATGGTGGTGGAGATGTGGTATTGCGGCAGATTTGGCTTTGGAAGTCTGAATTGATGGCGGTCGTGGCTAGGGTTCTTCAGAAGAGTTATTATTTTAAAACAATTAAATAATTATTATTATTTATTATTTGTTTTATTTACAAGTACATGACATGTGTTATTAATCCTACGGTTTAGGATGGTCAAACTGTCACATGGGCAGAGTTGCTGCCCGTAAGTGTTAAAAACTATCCTAATCCGAGTGATGAGACTGGAACAATTTGAAAAATATGGTGTGTAAAATGGAAGTTTTGAAAATAGGGTGTGCAAAATGAAAGATTGCATATTTTTGGATGATTAAAAGAGATATTAACATGTAATTAGCCGAATAGGTAAAAATCATATTCTTTTAGATTTTTTATGTTATTAATAAGATTTCAGGTTCGAATTTAAATATATGATTTAGAATTTGAGATTTAAATTTAAAATTTAGGGTATAAAATTTATAATTATTTTTTCCAAATTAATTATATATAATAACATTAAAATCACTAAAATATTCAATTTCTTCAACAAAACCGAAGAAAACCTTCATTTGGGGATTTGGGAGTAATTACAACCTCCTCAATCCCGTTTTTACGACAAATTTTTTTTTGACAATGCTCAAATGTTATTATTAATAATTTAAAATTCAAAAATTTCTGATCTATAATGTCAAATTTGATTATATATATATAATATTAAAAAAAAATACTTTCAAAATTACAAATAACATGACCATATAAACACTCCCCTTCTTAACGCTACAATGCATTCTCTTGCAAAACTCCATCGACCTCGAGTAATTTCAGAATCAAAAATAAAATTGGTTTCAGAAAAAACATATGGCACTGATTGTTAGTTCATCTTTTAAATAAAATTAACCCCAAAAAAAAACTAAAACATGAAAGAACTGGAACAAGAGACGAGTAATTTATGAAAGTCAGTCAATCAGCGCTTCCAACCATGGCCAACGGAATAGGATCGAAATTTCGAAACTAACTCAAAGCAAAATTTGGTCAATCTCAAGCAAAGAAAAATAAACAGTGAGTAAAGTCAAGTCATGAGCTGTAATCTAACATTCTATTCTACAAAACAGGCATAGGGAAGAAAAAGGAAGAAAAAAACTGAACCATGGTATAACAAGTTCTTGCGCATCAATAGGCATCTCCAATTCGATCTGGTTGAACACCACTTAGATTATCATGCCCTCTTTTGATATACATGTCACGGCGATATTCTTTTAGTGGTGGGGCACCTCTGACCGGGGATCTGCTCCTTTCTCTCATACCGTGTGCCCATTGACCACGAGGAATAGGTGGTGGCAGTGGAGGTGACAATGGCTGCACTGCCATGGGTGGAGAAAGCGGCCGTCTCTCAAACCCTCTCCTTTCATTGTAAATTTCCCTACCATAGTCTTTGTGGCCCCAGTCCACCTCCATTGGCCTATCAAATCTTTTTCTCCCCCTAAAGTCATCTTCTGGATGGTTGAGGTGATCTCTCCGCATGCCGAGATCAGGAAACCGGGCTTCATGTCTGGGACCACCAAGCCCAAAATCTCTAGAGCCATCCCTGGGCAAACTGCGAGGTGGTGACCGGTTGCCAATAGTTTTTCCAGGGAAAAAGTCTGTTGGAGGGCCAGCAAAACGTCTAGGGGGACTAAGAGGGAGTGTTCGATGAGGGTAGCCCCTCGGAGGACTTCCCCCAGGTGGATAGCGAAACCTCTTGCAGCTGTTACAGTACTCCCTCCTTGCAAAGTTCAGGTTATTACATCTGACAACATCAGAATACTTGAGATATGAAATCAAACACATCAACGGATTCTTGGAAAATACAAATTCAAAGATTCCAAAAGGCAGCAGAAAAACTTAAACCAAGTGCTGGAAAATTAAAGAACAGTTCTCTTATTAAAGGGTCCATACGAAAAGCTTAACAACAAATGAGTTCTCAATTTCGGTCTTCAAGTGTCAATCATCTGAACAAAGCATGCTGGTTCTTAGTCCCAAATCCCATGGCAGTAGCAAATTAGCATGTAAAACATTATTTGTGCATGCAAAGGAACTTGTTGGACCATCTGTATGCCCCATAAATAAAATAATAAATTATGCAACAATGGAGAGAAAAATGTACTTACAGAGGATCTGGGCAAATCCAATCTCCGTCCCTCTGGCGCACATTTGGATTGTTTCTCCGCACCCCCTCCCCTCTAAATGGGCCAGAGCCAAATCCAGGCCCCTCCAAACCTCTAACTGATGACCTTTTTCTGCTCATCCCCTCCACTCTGAAAGACCCAGGGCCAAATACAGGCCCCTCCAATCCTCTACCAGATGGCCTGCCTCCACCCCTAAATCGCATATAAGGGGGTGAAGGGTCTCGAAATCTACCAGGATCCCTTCGACCAACGTACTCTAGGCTGCGAGGTGGACCACCTGAATTATCAAAATTGGAACTATGGTGATGATTCCGACCCCTCTGTTGCGCAGGAGAAGCAGATCTTTTATGAATTCTATACCCTGGAAAAAAAGCCATTGAAGTCGGAAGAAAACCAATGCCTCAATGAAACAAGGGAGACAAAAGTCTGTAGAAAGTAATCATATAGCAGAAGGTTTGTCACCCATTAAACCATCAAACACTGACTAAACAAAATTGCAAGGAGGTCATCAGCACATCCGCAATGGAGGAATAACGAAAAATAATAGTGGAGTGAAAGTTCACATCATAACTGCCCTTGTTACCTCTTCAAAGAATAACCTGCATGATAGGTAACCTAACTGCAACAACCCAATAATTCAATCCATAGTTACCTGTACTCAGCGACATAGAGGCCCAGCCCATAGCCCCCAAGAGAAGAAAAACTCAAGTACCAACACTCGAGACCCACGACCATCTATTCTATAAACCATCAAATGCTTAAAGACATAGCGTTAACCTATCTATCTGAAATATCAAGTCAAAATCAAGATCCATGATTTAATCAAACCGCACAGCAGCAGTGGTTAGGAAGAAAACTTCATCAAGATCTAGAGTCAACCGCCCCACTGTTGATATGATCCAAAGTTTCAATCTGAAACATGCCTTTAGTAAGAGGTGATAGGGCTGAGAGTTCCAACTTCACCAATAACAAACCGGTAAGAGAATACCCACAGCAGAGAAAATATTCCAAATCCAGAAGACACCAACTTGTCCACTTCTTTTGCAAAACTATATCAGCATTTAGTTAAAAGGGCCCCAACAAAGACTCTAAAGATATTAAGTAAAAGCAACAAAACAACGTAGATTCCACGACCACCAATGTGCACAAACTCGGTGGTTAAGCCTCGTCCGATCAAAAGATTGTATCTCACTACAGCCAATGATCAAACCTTCGAGTACTTCAAACATCAAAGGAATTCGAGTAGTAAAGAACCCCCACAAAACATATATCCAACAATTTAAGCAACTGAAGAACTTCTGACACCGGTTTACAAGCCATCAGACATCAATATACAAGAACTACCTAAAGGACTCAGCAGAAGCTAGACACTAAACACTTGCGCAAATTTCAAATTTTCATGAAATTAGCATCCATATGATGGCTCGAAAATGTAGAATCCCATAATACAACCCATAGAACATCCAGCTTGGCCCAATTTAATTATATAGGGCAGGAAGGGTAATGAAAATTTGAAAACAACAATAGAAGCACAGATTCTCACAAGGAAAATTCCAGCCCACAAAGCCCCATAGTGCAGCTAGGACTATCAATCAATAAGAATTTCATATTCAAACATTTTCACCAAATAAACTGCCCTCCCAAAACCAAAAGCGACAGAGATTGTCCACAAGCAGCCACTGCGTTCATTACGTCATTACCCAAGGACAGCTTGCTCAAAAGGAAAGTCCAAAGCATTCCATCTGCTCAGAACGGACCCCAAATCATATGGCATTACGATTAGGTAAGACTTTATAACCATCACAACCTTACGAGAAAGTGGTGGGTGGTCCAACACTTCCTGGACATTGTAATAAGGCAATCCCATTCCCTTAAGAGCACCTTGGACAAATGAAATGACAAATAAAAGACTTCATGTTTGATCGACACTAGTTCCCATTGTCAACACTCCAATATCCCAAGCCTATTAATATGGTGACGCCTTCATTAGAAAATGAGAACCAAACAGGTAAGATAATGATGCTGCATCCCACATGTTCCTACATCATGAACAATACCCAAGACGGCATTTCCACAAACATTTAACCTTAACATGTAAAACCATTTTTTTCTCAAACCAGATCCAAGATTGCACTCACACCAACATGCCTTCATCAAGACCTGAGTTCTTGTGGGCAACATTCAAAGCTGTAACACGTAATAGAAAATTATATTCCCAATTTAAAACTCAAAATGGCACCAGATTAACAAGCTCAACATGCAACAAAGAAATAGACAAGACCATAAAGGGCATTTGCAGCAAAGGTACTAATAATTCATTAACTGATACTGAAATGAATGGAACACAGAAGAAGGTGGTGACAGAAGCTTGTGGTGGACATCGAAACAACTAAAGGCGCATGCATGATAAAGCAGTTGTGCTTTTACAAATATTCCATCCATTCAAAAAGAATGGATGATATTGAAACATTGACAGAAGTGTAAAAGTAAAAAAATATATTTAATCATATTACTTTAGGCCAACAAACCTTCCTTACAAATACAACGAATACAAACACTTTTTCTTCAGACATCCTAGTATGGCCAGTGATAAGGTCCTCAAGTCTGGTATTTTTTGTACTACTTTAATCATTTAAAATATAAAAACCCAACATTTCATTTAACATTTATGAATTTATATTAAAATAATTATAACCTTATTATCCATTAATTGCATTGAGCACTATTAATTAATATTCAATTTTTAACAAAGGAAAGAAATAGACACTAAAGAAAATTTATAATTTATTTCAAAATTTAGTCAAATATACCAGTAGACATCCACTCAAGCTTACAATGTTTCTGTTACTATTTTAACTGATTTGCTGTGAATCACATTTCATAAATCACAGTAAGAAGGAGAGGAACATATGTATTGAGGTGAAGACTAACCGAAATATGCTGCACCGTGTTCTCAAGACTTTACAATTCTATCAAAAACTTGTTATCTCTGAGACTGATTTCCTGATTTAGTCCAATGGAGAAGTTTCATGGTTTGTTCAAAAAGAACAACCACGCTTGAAACTTCTTCATAAGTCATGCCATACAGCTCACACCCTTATATTACAAACTACACTTTAAATCCAATATCCAATTGGGCAACATCAGAGTCATAATATATGCATTATATAATCTCACTCCAAATATGCCTAATATTTGAGAGAACTATTATGGAAAATACTTAATTTATGGTCACATCCACTATTATAAATCTCATCGCGGGAGAATGCTGCAGTGGAGTAAGTAATTCAATCTATCATCATTGCCTCTATGTAATGACTTTGAACACCTGGGTGCTTTAATAAACTTCATTTCCATTCAAAAAAAACTATTACAATTATCATCAAAAAACCTAAAAGCCTATTTTGCCATATGCATTTTCTTGCTTAGACGTAGTGATGTGCAAGTAACCATAATTTTTTTCTTTTGCAGAACACAAGTCCTACAGAGACACAAATACAGTAACGAAAGTTGTAAGAACTTTTTGAGGCAAAAATATATTATATAATTAACATATGAACCAAAGAGTCCTATTCCTCAAGACAAAAGTAATGAGTACATCAATTCTTATCATTGATCTTCTTTAAAACCACTGAAGCAGACAATGATACCAGAATAAATTAAACATTGTCAAATAAATAGCTTGCCTGCATGATACCAAGCTGCAAGCTATACCCAAAAAAAAAACAACGATATGAACAAAATAACTAGGTCATCTAGGTCTCGGACAAAATAATTGCACAGACATGCAAGCAAGTATAAACAGCTCAACAACAATCAATTCAAAAGGCAGAGATAGTTCGCTCATCTAAACATCAACTGTAACACCCAAAGAAAAAACGCATAACATTCCTTCGATGAAACTATCCCGGACTTGAAATTTAAAGATCCGCAAGCAACAAAAGAAAATGAAAAAAAGGGTGCCAGAGTGAGGACGAACCAGGATCGTTGGAGTACCGATCGGAGCGGGAATAAGAGGGCGGGTCATGACGGACCTCACCAGTCTCGTAAACGCTTCGACCAGTGCGGCCACCTCCCCCACCGTCGCCATCTCCGCCATCGTTGGAGGATGGTCGTACAACAAGGCTTCTGAGAGGCTGGTGATACGGCGGCGTCGAGTTCCTTGCCCGCGAACCCATAGTTTCCGGAGTTCTGTGCTTTTATGTGTCTGACCACCGATAATTTGATTTCAACCCTTCAGGGTCGTGCGTGTACGAAGAGCGAACCCTAAATAATATATCTTTCGGTATAAAATAGTGAAAAGATGTTATATTTATTATGGTTTTGGGCCTTCTAGCTTTCAAATTCAGATCAGCGTACCGGAACTCAATTACAAAATTGTCCAAAATATTTGTTCAAACGTCAATTGATACTTATGTTTATGTATGGGGTCAAGTTTTAAAATAGCCCGTATACTTTAGTGAAAGTATTAAATTATTCCTTGAACTTTATTTCAGATCAAATTAATCCCTCAATGAAACCCTAATATCCCAAAATTTACCCAAATATAAACTTATGAAATCCTAAAATCCTCTCTTCCTCTATTTAGTGTTCTCGCTCCGCCGTCTAGTTTCACCTCACATTGCATCATTCAAGGATCCCATCGGAGATCACTGGTTATGATTCAATATTCGAAAATGTGTTTGGGCATAGAGTTCGTGTGGGCCAAGAAGGGAAGGAGGAGCTATGTTAATCGAGGATTCAAATCTGCAAAGACTGCTAGACTTTTCGTGTTCTCTATCTATGTTTGATTCTTGGCATTTATGTCATATTTGTTCATCGAAGCCACAGAAGATCAATTGTAGGAGTTGGTCATAAAGTACATGAAAAGAGTAGTTGATGATGGAGGTAGAGTGAGAATTGACCAGCTGCAGTTCTTCATCAAATTTTTTTGATATGATACAACTTTCCAATCTGGTATCAATTTGTATTTTACAAGAATCAACACACGTCAATTTTTTAATGCTCCACATCACTTGTGATCCATGTCAACATGTATCTAACAGCAAAAGACTTTCATACATGCAAAAACTAACAGAATTATTACGAAAGGGCTAGCAACATATTGTCTTCAAAGTTAAGGGGTTAAATTGATCCAAAATGAAGTTCAGGTGGTAACTTGACGTTTTCACTAAAGTACAGGGGTTATTTCAAACTTACCCCCTTATGTATGGGCTGAGACATATTTTATGCCTCTAAAGTTGTAAAATCTCGTACCGGGAAAAAAAGAAGGAAATAATAAGTAAATGATTAAAAAAATGTTAAGAATAATAAATATATATGTAACATCCCAGCCCAGTCCCTGACACCACACTTGGCCCAGCAGTCTCCAACCCATCTCCTACACCTAGGCGGGTAGTTGAAAGGGTGCAAGGATCATATCTTGAGGGGTTCGATCCTTTGCATCAACAACCCGCCTTCCGGGGAGAGGGGTTGAGGGTTGTCTGGGCTGTGGCCATGTGCATCCAAGTGCCAAGGACTAGGCCAGGTGTGGTGTCAGGGACTAGGCTGGGATGTTACAGCATATAAGTTTACTTATGGTTGGTGTTGGGTCTAAAATAATCTACTAGCAAGTGTACTAGTCAGAGGAATAGTACAAGTGGTCAGTAGGGATCGTATCCACAGAGACGGAGATATAATTTAATCCAAATGTGTAGTCATGCATATACATATACAATACAAGAAAATAAAGTTCCACTCAATATGGTTTGGTTATAATTAAAAGGACTCAAACACTAAGAATAAATATTTATTGTATTTCCAATAACTTATGCCAATGCCACAACACGTCACCACTAAATAACTTAGTTTCAATCAATAATAGAAAACACCAAGGCATTGGAATTCACCAAGAGCCAATAATTTGCAAAGAAAATGGATTCATTCATACACTTGTCAATCCGGATATAACAAATCCGTACTTAGGTCGGTTTTAGCGCATCTAAGCCATGTTCCCTCAAATCAAATGCTAGCCATATTATTGGTCTAGATTGGATATTCCTACAACATTCTAGCCATCTTATTGGTCTAAATATGCTTAGGAATTCATGAAGCATAATGAACATAGAATCCATACAATATTGTTCCTAATCAAAGGCAAACAATAATTGCAATCTATAATCTCAAGAAGCATGATTTACTTGACATTTTATCATCTAGTAAATCCATCAAACAAACTCCTCCAAACCCTAAGTGGTGATCAATCACAAAGAGCAAAAAAGAATTGCAATAAGTATAGAAATCATAGATTTATACCCAAATAGCCTTATGTAATCACAAACCAAGTCTTAAACAAATCATTCAATCCAAGGCTCCATCCAAGCCTTGGCAATAGAAAGCTTAATTACACAAGTAAAGTAAGGAAAGCAAAGGAAGAGAAGGAATCGTATTGATTTCACCAAAGATTTCAAGAAGATCCAAGATCTAGATGAAGACTCCTCCTTATAGCATTGAAAAACCCTGTTTTCTTATCCTCTCGCTTTCTGGAAAAACGGCTCCCGCAAATATATCAAACCCCCCTCGTTTTAGGGTTTCCATGGTATTAAAATCCTGAAAAACCAGCGGGGCGCCTAGGCACGTGAGTTTCCACTGCCTAGGCATCAACCACCTAGGCAGGAGCCTAGGTGGTTTTCTAATTATTTTTCCAGTGGATCCGCTGCTTTAGGCGCTCCTTTCTGTGCCTAGGCGTGTAGGAATTACCGCTCAGGGCAGTGATTATTCTGTCCAGCTTTATGTCTGCCAAAATCGTTATGATTTACAGCGTTTCACTCCGGACCGCAATTTATCTACAAAAATTAATAATAATAGATTAATAAACTTAATTCATCACATTAAAAGCATAATAGAAGTTTATTTAACCAGAAAATACTAGGTATATTCATACCTATCAGTTGGTTAAAAAAAACTGAAAAAAAATTGGCGTGAAGTCCAGCTTCACTTCAACGTGTCTTCTTCATTCCAAAGACAAAAGAAAAAAAGCTTTTGTCTCCTACGTATCTCTCTCTGCCACTCCGCCTTCACACCAACACAAACTCAACTCCTCAATTTTCAATCCAAATTCAACCTACAAATTTCTTTAATCTTCAGGGCTAAGGTAATTTTTAGAAATTCCCACTTATTTTTCATGGATTTCTTTCTCTCTCTAACTCAATCTTCTCTCTTGTTCATGGTCATGTTTCTTGCCACCAAAATTCTCATCAAGCTTGATTTAGAGATCAATATCTAATTTCCATAACTTCTTGATAAGGATTCCAACAATTTTCAAGTGTTTCAACAATTTAAAATTTCTAGGTTTTCTTATGGAATTTGGGGATTTCAAAATTATGGGCATTTCTTGTTCTTGTGTTTTAATTAGACTTAAATTGTTGAG
This sequence comes from Euonymus europaeus, assembly GCA_963580455.1. Taxonomy (NCBI): domain Eukaryota; kingdom Viridiplantae; phylum Streptophyta; class Magnoliopsida; order Celastrales; family Celastraceae; genus Euonymus; species Euonymus europaeus. Next base: position 3,679,476 of record OY756957.1, on the reverse strand, counting down.
CTTAGGTGTGGGTTTTGGAAATCCATTGGGGGTTTGTTTTTTTAGTAGAAATTGGAAACACAAGGAGATCTTTCCTTAGCTTATAATTGTTAAGCAAAGGTAGGTTAATTTGAAAAAATAATATGTATTGAGATTTTGATATTTATTTTTGATTAAAATGCTAAAATGTTGATTTTTGGAGAAGTGAGAGGGATTTTAGAATATGAAATTTTTGAGATTGGGATATTAGAAGTTTGAGCTTATGGAATTAAATTGAGTTTATTTTTATTAAATAGGTTAGTGAATTTATTCCCATTAATCAATTCAAAGTTTCAGTCTTTAAGCTCCACCACAGACATCGCCCATCAATCAATTCAATTTCGCTCATGTATCCTCCACGACTTTAAGCTTGTCTTTCTTGTCTAGAGGCCGTGAAGTTGTTGTCAACGAACACTAGACAATGAAAAAGTTGTCCACTTGGATAGCAATGAGCCAACTAACAGTGGAGATATCCACTGTTTTTTCTTGAAGAAGAAAGTCTATTTGCACAACTCCACTGCCTGTAGAAAACCCTACCTTGAAGACTTGCATTCTTGTTTCACGTGGTTTTTCTTGAGGAAAAAAAGTCCATCTCCACTGTTTCTGGTTTGTTGCACATATATTTTTCTTAGAGAGAGAAACAGTGAAGGAAAAGGTGTTTTTAAAAAATTGTGGTTGCCTCTTAGGCCTTTCTTGAAAGAGGTGTTGGGAGGGGTTCGCGGACCCTTGCTTGTCGTGAACACCTAAAGGTGTTCGTGCACCTCCCAACATCCCTTTTGCCAACCCCTCAAAATGAGGGGTTGAGAGGTGTTCACTCATATTAAAAGGCTTTCAACCCTTCCCAACCTCTCTCATACCAAGCAAGAGTTAACTTTTATGAACCCCTCTCAACCCTACTCTTCCAAACCCCTCTCTCAAGCATAGCCTTAATTATTGTTTATACTCTTCAACGTGTCTATATAAATGGCTCAGACACATCAGAATCAACCAATGAATTAAGAATATATATATATATATATATAATGGTGTCATTTTATTTTTGACGGGTTGGATCGGGTTAAATTAATTAGAAACCATTATTGACCCATAATTAAAACAACTCATTAAATTTAGACCCTTATCCTTCATTTCCTTTACAGGTTGGGTCAAATTAGTGATAGAATAGGTCGAATTTGTCAAATATTTTTGCAGCCCTAATTGGGATAGGTGCAATGTCCCAACATTGGATCTACAATCGGTGCAACAATTTTTTAAAATTTGTGGTATTTAGTATGACGAATCTAATATATTTTTTTGGTTCAAGCCAAAGAGAAGAAAATTGTCACAATCGAAAATTGAATATTTTGAGGTTATAACTTATGTTATAAAATTGTGATGTGTTGATTTTATTTTCTTTTTCAGATGAAAATTATATCATTAAATTGATCATGTTAAATACTACATATTCTTTATTTTTTAAAATTAAATAAAATTTGTGATCAAACAACTGGTGCACCAGTTGGATGAACTGGACCTCCCCGTATCCTTTCAGAATTGAAAGTAGTGTGTTGTGAGTATCCGAGGTTGTTGTGGTTTTATTACAACAGGCCACGTGTAGCATCCATCTTAACCAATCAAACGACGTAAATCAAAATTATTGCGATCAAAATATAAAATGTTTTGAATTTATATATGATGGTTTAAATTTGTCATATATTTATTATGTTTGAGCGTGTTTTATCTCATGTGCATCTAAAATGTGTGATAACTTTTGGAGTTCAAATTTTTTAAAAAGTAATATTTGTATTTGATCAATTTTGTGAATCAATATTTTTATTTGAAATAAAGATTAAATACAACTTGAAAAATGTATTCAATATTTATTTTTTAATCTAATGCTGTGAAATTATTATGTACTTTTGATATTGAATTTTATTTTTATTTTAAATAAAAATTTATCATTAAATTAGTAATATCGAATAAAATATAAATATAAATATTTTAAAAACGTCTTAAATTTGAGAAATTAATTACACATCTTTTTACTAACATTTTCAATGAACATGACAAAAAATATGTACGTTTGAATTTTATTTCTATTTAAAATAAAAAATACATTTGTTAGATTGAGTCCCCAGCTACTAGCGTGTTGTCAACGCAACCGCCACAAAGTACACCGATATTTGAGTGCTGTAGTATCTGCCACCTGTACAACCATCAAATTATAAATAAATAAATAACACTTTTCATGAAAAAGCTGTCTGGTGACCGACATTTCGCATTCCTATTGGAGAAGCTGTCTACAGTTAAAACGTACATGTCCCGAAATTATCTAATATTTTAAAGAAAAAATCAATTGAACCTTCTATGTTATTTCGGGCCAAAAGGGTCCTTCTATTTTGAATAATAAGCATGCGTTTGGATGAGAGTATGGGTGATAGAGTATACTGTCTCGTAAAGCGTAAAAGCTGAGAGTGTCTGAGAGTATGAATGACAGAGTATATACTAGCGTATACTCTCATCCAAACACCCCCTAAGTCATGTTAACTCTTTCAACATAGCGTCATTCAAAAAATGCTGATATGTCTATATTTAGCATACAATAATATAAAATAGATGTAACATATGACATGGTTTAAAAAAAAGCAAAATCAAAAATAAAAATCATAAAAGTTTAAAACCTAAATATTGCAAACCACATCTTCTCGATTGTCTCAACATGTTTCGTAATTTAATTGGTCAATTATATCTGTTTATCTAAAAATAAATTATTAAAAATAAAAATAATTGTCAAAAAGTACAGGTCATTAATTTAACGACAACATTAATACCTTTGGACAAAACATTGATATAAAACTAACGTCACCCATTATTTGAAGTGAGGGATTTTTTTTGGCCGAAATAAAATAGACTCAAGTTACATTTTTTTAGGGACCATTTGGTCAGTTCACCTCTGCCAAAATTTCCGAAAATTGCACTTTTACCAAATTGCCAACTCATTAATGCCTTGCATCTGCCATCGTTTTCGTTTTGTTTGTTTGTTTGTTTCTCCTCTCCTTTGTGAAATATCCCTTCACAAATTCACATATCTGGTTATCTGAACCTCTGTTCTTCGATACGCATTTGTTCACGCCACCTAGCCGGCGCACGATAGCGCACACAGTCCTTCTCTTATTAATATAACCTGCCTTCCAAGTTCAGTTTACCTTGTAGACTGGGAGACACCGGAACTTTCCACTGGTTTCGGATTCTATCGTTTCTGTGATCGGGATACGAAATCTAGGTATTAATTGTTACTTGGTGGACTTGTGAATTGTTAGCATCTGCTTCGTGTTTGCTGGATAGGTGCGTTTTTTTGAGTTGGCAATTGTAGTTTATTTGATTTAGATTCTATTGGAAATCTTTACTTTAGCTAGAGAGTTTAATTTTGTTTCGAGAACTGTTGATTTCGGTTGGCTCGTTTGTTTGATGAGAATTTTGGGGAAAGTAGGACAAGGAGAATATTATATCGTTCCATTAATTCTAATCGCCGTAATGCCGCATTTGCATGCTTAACAGCTTAAGGTTTTTCATGTGGAAAAAAGGTAACGAGATTGTATTTTCATTTCGTTAATTTCTCAGCAACTGAATGGATAGTAATCCTTGTTCTGATAGTACTGGTACTTTTGAAATTTGAAGTTTGGGTGCCTTCGATTTACTGTGTTTGTGGTTTCTATATCGAGAGGAGTTGGGGAAGTTTATATAAACGATGTTGGATCGTATTTCACCAGCACTGAAAGGAAAAACCCAGAAAAAAATGAAATATGCCTCAAATAATGCCGAATCATTGAAATTTGTGTGATTGCTGGGAGAATAAAAGCAAGGCGCGAACCTATTTTTTCCCCTTCTTGAGTTGTCTGTTAGGGGGGAGTATAATAAAGAGATAGAACTTCATTAATAAATATAGCAAATAACTAGAACCTCACTGAAAATAGATTTTTGCTTATTAAGTTATTAGAATGAAACTGTGGTGATTGTAGTCTAACGCCAAGGAAATGAAATTCGCTACACAAATATTGTGAAGTTGTGGTTCTGAGCTCTCCAAATACATTATTGGTGTTCAGATAAGCTGAAGTTTGACATGTGGGCACGCCAATGCGAGGCATTCACAATTTACAGACGAATGCCTTCTAGAGATCATGCAAACATGGAAGATGTGGAAGATAAATCAGGTAAAATATGCATATCTTCCATTTCATGTTGTGCCTCTCTCATCTTGACTCTGCACTGTGACATTTTTGGGATTGAGGGAAATATGATCAATGCAGCAGTTTGTTTCATTTGTCAAATAACATATGACATACGCATACTGGGTATGTCTTCAATGTATAAACAACATAGTGTAAAGGGCCAGTTGTTTATGTATCAAAGATAAATAATTAACAACAACAGAATGTATAATTTATTGCTTAGATTCCTTTCCACGGCATGAGTTCTTTGTGAGGGGGCTTTTTGGTCCTTTTCTTTTGGGAACATGCAGTTCCTCTACCCAAAATAATTCGAGATAAATTGACACTGAACCAGACTGATAATTATATCCTTTGAACTGAACCAATTCAAACCAAAACTGTTTGGATTGGTTGATTTGTACGGTATTTTCAATTTTGACTATGATGGATTCATTTGGTTCTACTTGGTAGGGTTTTGCACAAGTAATGATATATCCAATCTATATCATAAAGATGGATAACATAGATTGGTTTTTAACATTTTTAAAATTACATTTTTAACATTTTTAAAATTACATTTTTAAGAAAAGATGTATATTGAGAAGGCGCTCCCCCCAAGTCCTTATTCTTCTGATAGGAGTTGGTTATAGTTGGTTCATCTGCTTCAGGAACACAAAAGAGTGCTGAATGAAAAATTAGTTAATTGAATTCTAAATGTATCAAACCCATTGAATGAAGGAATGAGAAAGAATCCCCATAAAAAATGAGGCTAATAGTGATAGTTGGGGTCAGGTGTATTTCATGAAAATTCCTCTCAATTCAATGATCAAAATATTTTATTAAAGGAGGCTGATGAATTGGAAATTCAGATTTCTCTTCTTTTGACAGCTGTTGTACATGATAGTTGTAAATAGAGATTATTTTACAGCTCTTGTCATCTATTTGAGATTATATTTGGTTTTTCCTTTGGGATCTTTTAGGTCCTCTACAGAGCAATACGGATCTGGTGAATACAAATCCTTCGTGGACGCGTTCTTTCCCACATGTACTTGTGGCAACAATATCTTCTTTCTTGTTTGGTTACCATCTCGGGTTTGTCTGCAATCTTGGACTAAGTTCTTGTGCTTCATTGTTGCTAACATTTTATGGAATATATGCACTTATTCATGTTTATTGCTCATATAGTGTAGTTAATGAACCGCTTGAAAGCATATCTTTGGATCTTGGTTTCAATGGGAATACCTTGGCAGAAGGTAATGCATTTGTCAATATATTTGTTTTGGTCACGATGATGTGATCTTTATTCTCTTTGACTACACCTCTTAATATTTAATGTCAAATGAAGGTCTCGTGGTGAGTACATGTCTTGGTGGTGCTTTGATTGGATCACTACTAAGTGGTTGGGTTGCAGATGGGCTTGGACGCTGTCGGGCTTTCCAGATAAGTGCAGTACCTATGATTATCGGAGCTTTGTTAAGGTGAGTGATACTTTTGCACCATGGAGCAAATTCTTTCCACCCAATAATTTCTATGCTGCTTACTTCATTCTATTTCAATTTTCAATCTGAATGTGAACTCACTGGAGCTTCATGTGGTCTGAGTGGCAGTAAGGGGTGTTATTAATATACTCAATGCACTTTCTTTGGCATTCCTCCACTGTTTTTACTTTTTAGAGTCTGTGACGATACTGAGGTCTGAACATATGATCTGTGTTTCCAGTGCAACGACCAAAAATCTGCCTTTTATGCTTCTTGGAAGAATGTTAGTTGGGACTGGAATGGGTCTTGGCCCCCCTGTTGTGGCTCTTTATATAACAGAGGTATGTAAAATTGTTATAGGCATATTGATTCTGGCATGCTCTTTTGGTTTGTCAATATTTAAGATGTTCCTCACTATCTTGCTTTGGTCCACAATCCTGTTGTGCAGATTTCTCCTCCTTCAGTGAGAGGCACTTATGGAGGCTTTGTCCAGATTGCTACGTGTCTTGGACTCATGGGGGCTCTGTTTGTTAGCATCCCTGTTAAGGAAATTTCAGGGTGGTGAGAATCACATTTTAGCTACCACACTATACTGTTGTTATCTTTATATTTCTTAACATGTTTTTAACTCTGTCTCAGGTGGCGCATTTGTTTTGGGGTATCCATAATTCCTGCTGCAGTGCTTGCTCTTGCCATGATGTTTTGTGTAGAGAGTCCACATTGGCTACATAAGGTTCATTTGGTTTCATATCTCCTATTTTTTATTTGAGTGGATGTCAAAGCATTCTATGCGCTGAGTGAACAAAAGTAATCAGACACGTTTTATGTGTATTGTTTAATGTTTAATCCTTCACTCTAATGCTTGGAAGAAGGTAGATGTATGACCAGCTCCTATCCTAATTCAATCTGGAATTTCCAGGCCTTCTTTGCCGTTTTTCTACAGGACTTTCTTTCTCTCTCATATGCCATTCTATGTTTGATCAATACTCAAGTTTTGTTTCAATTTTTTGCTTTCCATTTACATTTTTATCTTGGTCTCCCATTGCAGTGACAAAAATTTGAAAGCTGCTTTACCATTCATGAGATAATAAAAAATGGCAAAAAGGTTCATTCACTTTTCTTATTTTGAGAAGCGGTGCTTAACTTTTGTTTCTCAATTCTTTGCTATAGAAAGGCAGAAGTGTTGAAGCTGAAGCTGAATTTGAGAGGTTGTTGGGGGCATCACATGTCAAGACCGCAATGCAAGAATTGGCAAAATCAGATAGAGGAGATGACACAGATGCTGTGACGTTCTCAGAACTATTTTATGGTCGCCATTTCAGAGGTATTTGTCTCAACACACACATAAATTAATATTATATTGTTGTTTTTTCTTTTATTTTCCTTTTCTTTCAGTATCTTTTCTTCTTTTGGGCATCACTTCTCGGCTTATGTTTTCTTTAGGCTTTGTTATTCACTCGTTCCTTTTGCAGTTGTTTTTATTGGATCAACCCTATTTGCTTTACAACAACTATCTGGTATAAATGCTGTATTTTATTTCTCTTCAAGTGTTTTTAAAAGTGCCGGAGTGTCCTCGGCAATAGCCAATGTCTTTGTGGGAGTTGCAAATTTATCGGGTAAGCTTTGTTTCTTTGGAATGTTCTTTCAATATAATGGGTTAAATTATTGGTTGACAACAAAATGTAATTTTGCCCTCAGGGTCAGTTATTGCAATGGTTTTAATGGATAAACTGGGAAGGAGGGTACTGCTTTTATGGAGCTTCTTTGGCATGGTAAATAAAAAGTTTCTCATCATCTTCTCGGATAGCCTTTTTCGTGATATGTGCTGCTTGAGATAATAAAGCTACTTGTGATGCATTTGGACAAACAGTATGATAGAACACACTTTATCTACACTGGTACATATACTAGTTATCGTTTAAGTAACACTAAAGATTTCGATCCGTCTACTGAATGATGACAATTTCACTCGGAAAAAAATTTGAAAAAAAATACTCATTTTGTCATTATGTGGGAATAGTAGGTGATGCAGTGTCACTGTTAATCTTTTATCATGCAAAATCACCGCAATAGCTTGTGCAACAGTGGTGCTAATATCAACTTTAACCCACGCTACATCAATTTGCAATGATTTGTCATTTCTTTTATTAATTTTCTTTTGAAAAAGAATAAACGATTAATATAGCCTCTAAGCTTGCATCCCTGGACTTTGATGGAGTTGATCTTTTCAGGCTGTATCTACGAGTCTTCAAGTTGCTGCAGCAGGATCCTATTTATCTGGCTCTGGAGCTCTGTACCTGGCCGTGGGTGGCATGCTAATGTGAGTGATTTTTATTTTAAAAATCTTGAAATGCATTTTGTTGCATTGAGAGAATCTGGTCATAAAGTTAGGCTTGGCTTGTTGTCATTTGTAAACTTGTGTTCTTGTAGCTGTAACTGTGCTATTGATTATTGAATAACTATCATATTGTGGGTCAACACTCAGCTAGCCAGCAGAGGAGAACATACAAGGCTGAAAGAAAATGATGACTTTCATTATTCACTTTGCTTTTTTGTTCTTCTTGTTAACAAGGGGTAGCAACTGTAGTTTGAATGATTAAGAACATCAACAGGCTAGTTATTGGTCCAGCTATTTGATATGGAACCTTGGAAATGCTGAATTTCTGACTGGGTCAAGCCTTATAATAGTGGTTATTTGATGGCTAATGTTTAGATAATATTAAGAGACTGTTGGCAAGTGATTTGGATGTCTTTGATTACAGAATTGGTTGACCCTAGTCTGGTGTTAACTTGCTATATGCTCTAGAAATTGTATGATTGGATGAGTCTAGTGCACTTCAGCTCAAAACACAAACCCTCGTCTTAGAAGGCCAATGGAACTTATTCCTTGAAATTTGTTCTCCTAACTCTCTGCTTTTTTGTGCAGGTTTGTTTTCACATTTGCTTTAGGAGCTGGTCCAGTTCCAGGTCTTCTCCTACCAGAGATCTTCCCAAGTCGAATCCGGGCAAAAGCTATGGCATTATGCATGTCGGTGCATTGGGTAATTTTTCTTATTTCGTTTCTTTATTTGTGCATGTTCTTTTTGTGCCATTCTGCATTTCTGCTGCTAAGTTTTATTAAATATAAAATCCTGCAATTTTATTACTTCTCTGCATCTGAAAAAATATGTGTAGTGGAAACTAAACCTTTTAAAACCGAAGGTGAGAACTCAATTATTAGAAGCTTTTGATAGAAATTTGCAAGCTGTTTCTTGTTTCCCTCCACAAGTCCATGTCCCTTTTGGGTAGCACCCCCATGGTGCCTTGCAATGATTATTTTCAATAATTGAAAAAAAAAACAGAAAAAGAGGAGGAAGTGTTCCTCTATCTTCAATGGTTACCTCTGATTCGTTGGTGCTGATGACTGGTGTTCTACAGGTGATAAACTTTTTTGTGGGCTTGCTATTCTTGCGTTTGCTGGAGCAACTAGGGCCACAGCTTTTGTACAGTATCTTTGGTACCTTTTGCTTGATGGCAGTGGTTTTCGTGAAAAGAAATGTCATGGAAACAAAAGGAAAGTCTCTCCAAGAGATCGAGATAGCTCTTCTTCCGCAAGACTAAACATATTTCTTCTTTTGCGGAACTTCAGCTGTGGACTTAAAATCGTCTCTTTGTGAAGTTGCCGAATCCAAGTTCTGGCTTATCCCCTTTGAAAACTAAGACTTATGAAATGAAACCGAAATAGGGAGAGAGTAAAACAAAGAAATCTGAAGCCAGCTGGAGCTTCTGAGGTTTATGAATTTCATGTCTGAACATAACAATTTGGGGAAACCAGGAATGATGAGTGTCGACACACTGTCAATCGCTGATAACAAGGTGACGATGTTTGCTTATTTTGGTATATGAAAAAATCGGTGGATTTGAGTTGTGCAGATAGTTTGTAAGTTCCCCTTAAAACCATTAATGTATGACCTATGTAAGTTTTGCTTCTCTGCGAAGAACAATTCATCTCTTTTTAACATTTTTATTCCATGCTTGCTGCGTTGCTATTTGCGAGGACCTTTCTCATTTGTGCCTGTCCAGGGAGTTGCAAGACATGATTGCAGACCAAAGGTTTGTGGTCTTTTAGAGCTGCATTGCCCTGGTTGGTGTGAGTTTGTTTTGGATTTCTCATGGGATTCATTATGGGTTGTCAATGTGTAGGGAAAAGTGGGGCCATAATAAGTTGTAATTATCCTCAATTTTCTGGTTTTGGTTGTGCGCACCCAGTCGCAACAAGGTTCAATGAGCATATATAACGTGTGATCACTCTGGCACATGAGGAAATGTGCTGAGCAAATTTACCATTATTGTTCCTTAAATTTAAATCCTAAATATTAAAATTAAAAACTAAATTTTATGACCGAAAAGTCTTCACTCAGCGTGATCTTAAGACATATAGGTCAGTTCTAAACTCGAGCTGGCCATCCTGTAAGCACAGCAGACCATCAAATTAGTCCTGTGCCAAAATAGGTGGCCACAAAGAAATTGATCACGGATCCGGTTTCGCTTGGCTGAGCATCTGGCCGAGTTGGCCCTTTTAGAGCCTTTGAATGTCTTCAACTCTGGGGAGCGAACCAAACTATAGGAAGGTCGGCAGTGATTTTCGGAATCCAGAAAAATTGTAGAAACATCAGCGGCACCAATTGCAGAATTTTCGAATGGATTGAAGTAATGGTCTCTTCTTCAGTTTCAAAGGTTCTTAGAAGCTCTATTCATTGCTATCACTTTTCTTCTTTTGATAGAACCCTAATAGACCGTATCTCTAAAGCCTTCGTCAACGACCAAATGTCCAAACTCTTGAACCCTTCTCTTACTTCCGAATTACGACCTCATCACGTGGAACCCATCCTCGTTAGACTCCAATCAGAGCCTCAATCTGCCATTCGCTTCTTCCAATGGGCCGAGAGCGTCCTGGGATCAACTCACTGTGTTCAGTCTTCATTTGCACTGCTCCGTTTATTGCTTGGAAACAGAATGTTAGGGCCCGCATCACAGGTGTTCGACAAAATGCTTGTGCGAGTTGGGAATGATGCGGAATTTTTCAGCAAGTTACACGAGGATTTTCGGAGGTTTAATTTGAATCATGCTGTTGTTTGGGAGTTCTTTATTGACAGTTATCTTCGAAAAGGGATGATTGCTCATAGTTTCAAGATTCTCTTGGACATATGTGAATTGGGGTCTTCTGTGTCACCTATTGTGGTGTGTAGGATGATGAATTTTGCCGTTGATACCATGAATTTTATTATGATTGTGGATAATTTTGAAATTTTGTGTAAAGCAGTGAGGGCCGGAAATTCTTTTGTTTATGACTTTGTCGTTAATTGTTCTATGAAGAAAGGTATGTTTGAAGAGGGCATCAATTTTCATCGTGCCATGGCTGACAGAGGGTTTGCAATTGACCTTGTTTCGTGTAATAAGATTCTGAAAGGTCTTTGTCAGGAAAATCAGATGGGAGTGGCATCTAACTATTTCGATATGATACTAATGATTGGTCCAAAGCCAAATGTGGTGACTTTTAGTACCTTGATTAATGCTTATTGCAAAGGGAGAAAATGGGATGAAGCAGTTAAGCTTTATAATGTTATGATAGACAGGAAATTAATACCTGACTTAATTGTTTATAGCATTCTTATTGATGGTTTATTCAAATGCGGAAGATTGGAGGAGGGGCAGAGGTTTCTTTTGGCGGCATTAGAGAGACATATTAAATTGGACGTGGTGTTTTTTAGCTCTGTTATGGATATAAATGTGAAAAATGGGGATTTGGGGAAGGCAATTGACATGTACAAGAAGATGTTGGAGGAAAGGATTTCTCCTAATATTGTCAGTTACACCATCCTTATAGAGGGGTTGTGTCAGAAAGGTAGGGTTTTTGAGGCTCGTGGAATCTTTGCTCAAATTCTGAAACATGGTTATGAGCCATCTATTTTAACCTATACTAGTCTTATTAATGGTTTCTGCAGCTCAGGGAATTTGAGGGATGGATGTTTCTTATACCAGGATTTAATAAAGAAGGGAACTGAGACTGACGTCAATCTTTATAATGTGTTGATACATGGTCTTTGCAAACAAGGGTTGGTAGCTGATGGACTTAGGTTGTTCTTTCATGCAGTAAGTAGAGGTCTAACACCAAATGTTTTCATTTTTAACACCTTGATGGATGGTTGGTGTCAGTTGGGACGAATGAGAGATGCTGTAATGGTGTACAGTTTGATGGCGACATATCATATAGAACCTGATGTTATAACTCACACTGTGCTTATCAGAGGAATGGCTGTCGAAGGGAAATTGAAGGCAGCGGCTTTATTATTTTTCCAACTACTGAAGAGAGGTTTCTTACCAGATGATATAACTTACTGTGTCCTCATTGATGGATTTTGCAAACAGAACAATCCAACTGTTGCATTGCAAATTTTTGGATTGATGCAAAGTAATGGAGTAGTTCCTGATATTGCAATATATAATGTTCTTATAAACGTGCTTTTCAAGGACTCTCACGTCAAAGCTACGGAAGAACTTTTTGGCAATCTTATTGAGAGAGGGCCAACACCTGATATTGTAACGTACAACACAATGATTTGTGGTTACTGCTCTCTGAAAAGGTTGGATGACGCAGTTCAGCTCTTTGAAAGGCTTACAGTCAGGCATTTGAGACCCAATGCCATTACTTTCACTATTTTGATCAATGGTTTATGTAAGGAAGGTCAACTGAATGATGCAATGACGATCTTCTCCAACATGTCAGATAATGGTCCAGAACCCAATGTGGTCACATATAGTTGCTTAATTGACGGATATTTCAAATCTCAAAATATAAATAGCGCATTTGAGCTGCATGAAGAGATGCTTGGAAAGAATCTCTCTCCAAACATTGTTAGTTACAGCATTCTTATTGATGGTCTGTGCAAAAGAGGACTCATGGAGGACGCTTTGTGTACCTTCTATTGTGCTCTAGAGAGGCATTTATTGCCTGATCTTATAGCATACACGATTATGATTCTCAATTTTTGCAAGGTTGGGAGACTAGCCGAAGCCAAGATGTTTTATGACCGTATGTTAATGGATGGAATCATTCCAGATGAATGGTTGCAAAGCACTGTTGCAGAGTACCAGCTTGAAAAAGTGGTTTAAGATGATCTCAATTGAAGGATGTGCATAGCCAATATTGTCTCTTGTGTTCAACTATGAATTAATATGCTGCACTTCATACTAGGTAATTGTTGTTATATGGATTTCGTTTCATTATCATTGAAGCATTATTCCTAATATATATGTTGTTTATATTCTCATATTTATAAATTCTGTGTTGTTTATTCTACTATATTTTTCTAATTCTTAAAATTGGCTGAAAACCTTTTTTTTACTACTTTGTTGATCAAGTTTGATTTAATGAAATTTAAGGCTGCTGAGAATTACTTTTACGTTACCACACTACACTTTATTTTTACCTTTCTAATCATGCATAACACTCATGCTCAGGTGGCCCATATGCTTATGTAGATAAAAAATTCCTGCTGCCGTACTTTCTCTTGACATGATGCTTTGTGAAGCAGCACCACTTTGGCTACATAAGGTTCATTTGATTTTATATCTCCCATTTTTTTGTGTTTCATATTTTCAATCATTCAATGCATTCTGTACACCCAGTGGATAATAATCTGAATTGTGTTTTGTCACTTGTACAAAGTTTTATATTTGCTGGAACGCTTCCAGAAGGTAGATGTATGACCAGTCCCCCTTCTAATACGATGTATATATTCAAACTTACTTGGGTTCATTGTGTCCATAGCATTTGTATGTTTGGATCAGTGTTCTATTCTGGTGTATAATCTTGGCTTGCAGTATTCCCATTTACTTTTTGGCTCTTTTTTAGCAAAACGGATTTCTGCCTCCTGAACAAATTTGGAATGTGTGCTAATCTTCTAATGCATGATTTCAAATTTCAAAAAAGTGCATCAACTGTTGTTTTAAAAATGCTTCATCTGAGAGGCAGTGCTTATGGTTGGTCAATGATATGTTATAGGCGGAAGTGCTAAAGCTGAAATTGCATGCTTTTGGAGTCGTAACAAGTCAAAACTCAAAACTGCAGTGCAAGAATTGGTCAAGTCAGATAGAAGGAACGATACAGATACTGTGAACTTCTCGAACTACTTTATGGTTTCCAATACAGAGGTGTGCATGTCTCATCTTATGTTTTCTTTAGGCCTTGTTCTAACTTGTTTCTTTTGCAGTTGTTTTTACTTCCAACCACCTTTGCTTTAAGACAACTATCTGGTGACTTGCATATATGCTGAAATTTTATCTCGTCGAGTATTTCTAGGAGTTCGAGAGTATTATCAGGAATGGAAAATGTCTTTATGGGACGTGCGACTTGCAAATTTATGGGGTAAGCCTGATTTCTTTCAGCTTTTCATCTAGTATATTGGATTTCACGGTGGTTTAATTATTACATGAATGTAATTCTCCTTTAGGGTCAGTTACTACGATGAATTTAATTTGATATATTGGCAAGAAGGGTGCTGCTTTTATGGAGCTTCTTCAACTCTGCTCATTTACACATGGGTGGTAATATTGATGGCTTAGTATGATAAGTCGTAGGATATTGACGTGGAGTGTTGAACTTCAGTCTTCCAGGAGGGATTCATCCTCAGCCAACTCGGCCAACCCTAGGCGGTCTACTGGATTGTGCTTAGTGCTTAGCGAGTATATATAAATTGTTGCTATATGTTTTATCAAGTACAGTTGAAATGCTAGTTATTAGAAATGGCATGAGTTCAAGGGAAAAAAATGATGTTCATACAGGTCTATGCGCACAAGACATTCCAGTTTCCTCATAAATGTCGCTTGTATTTTTATTTTATTTTGATTGAAAAATTTATTAAAGCACCAACATCCAGAGACTACATATGGCATAGATTCAGCTGATCAAATACAGTCCGAAAAAACAGTGACTCTAAAATTTAAGACATTCAAACCAACCATCTATGAATTTGTCTATCGAGGATTCCTTCTTGTTGAAGACTCCGTTATTCCTTTTGATCCAAATCATCCACATCACCAACAATGGAACCAATTGAATGAAATTTCTTTGTTGTTTGTCCTTGCTCATAGACTTCCAAGCCATTAATTCCTTGTCCACTGAAGAGTTTGAGACCCAACAAATGTCTAACATCATCAAAGTATTTGCCTAAATTTTTATAGACCATGGGCAGTGCAAGAAAAGATTAGTAATTGAACCATCGTTAGTATTAATTGCGCTCTTTATTTTACAATCATCTAAATATACTAACTCCATTTAAGTATTGTAAAAAGTATCCCAAGTGCAGACAGAAAAATAATACCAGCATATTACAATAACCCCGAGCCTCTCGGTTTTACAAGAACAAAGTTCCAGCAGAATATTGCATGAACATCAACACACAATGGTCACCATATTTTTGGCGAATGAAATCATGAATTTCATCAACTAATCAAACAAAGCGATATTATGTGTAATATACCATTTCATGTAACACTCTGCTCAGGGAAACTGAATGGAAAAACCAGAGTGGGTGGCGGTAACTTTTGGAGGGCCAAATTCATCGAAATCAGAATCCGAGTCATCGTAATCATACCTCTCACTTGAAGAATCCTCATCTTGCCCACTCTTAGTCAAAGGAACCCGCAGTTCAGATATAGGAACTGGAAGAGGCTCCTCGACGAAATACATGTCGTTGAGAAGTTCCATCGATGTGGCTCTACTGGCAGGGTTGTAACAAACAAGCTTTTTAACCAGCAAGATTTCATCAGGGGAACGGTTGGGAAGACAGCCTTCTAAACCAATAGGATTTTCTACCTTGGAGAATGAAATTATTCTGTAATCAGGAAGTCTTGCACAACCTGGCCAGATGTCTTCCGTCAGATTTCCCAACATATTGATAATTCTACTGAGCTGATCAATATCAGAATTCCCAGGAAAAAGGGGCTCAAGACTTAAAAGCTCGGCGAAAACACATCCCAAAGACCACAAATCAACCTCTAGCCCATAATCTGTTGACCCATAGAGAAGTTCAGGGGCCCTGAACCAGCGAGTTCCCACACATGATGTCAGAGAATCCCGCTTAATGTCTTCGCCCTCCGCTGCCTCATAAGAACCAGACCCCTTGAAAGGATCTTCTTCCATGTCACTTGTCGTACAAGTTGCAAGACAAGATGTATTTTCATCATGAACATTGCTTTCTCTGGCTATTTCATCCATGGATATTTTAGCTTTGAGATCATCCATCTCTCTAAAATATTCCTCCTTACTTATTGAACCTTGCTCTTGATTGGCATTTCCTTCCTGCCGTGAGCTGCCCGCATCACAAGCAACTTCAGGATTTTGATTTAATGGTTTCGGTTCATATAGCTGAAGATTGTCATCTGCTACAACATACCCAGGCTCCATGAGCATCCTTGCCTGCAAATAAATCAAAGTAAACATAGGAGTCCTCGAGATAAGCACAATGCCCTGAAGAAGCAGTATATCACCAACCTGAATGGACTCTTCAGTTCTTCCTATGCAATTAGTGAAAGCAAATAAAAAATTTCTTTACTGTCAAGTGCAGAAGACACACCAATCACCAATTTGAAGAACGATATATAGGAAACTGAAGATGTCCATATAATGAAATTCATTTCTCAAAATTAACCATAGGTGAACAGGTACAGCTAAACAGAAAATGGGAAATAAGAAATTCTGGTTCTACCTTTTCCTGGATTCTGTATCCTAGTTTGTTATTAAAAAAATTAAACAATGAAAAAAGAAAAAAAAAGAGGTTGAATATAGCAATCGAGTCTTAAAACCACAATCCGGATGCTCTGCAGGTGAGGAATGCAGAAAACATCCCTATTCAGTGCAATGCTGATAGCCTCTTGTCGGAACATCTTAACAGAATAATTATGTGGATGAAAAAACATAAGGCTGACCAAACAACTCCTCAAAAGTAAATAACAGTGGAGGAGCTGGGGAAGGTTATAAGAATGCATCATTGCCAACTCTTCCCTAGCAGAATACTTTACATGCTACCTATAGGTCGCAACGAAGAAGAATCAAAGTAACAAAGCACAAACGAGTAGACCAACATAAATACATAACATAACAATCTGGCAATGAAAACCAACTTGTAAGTTGATCAGGAAAACACCCTCTCATAACCCTCAATAAAAAGAAAACAACAAAGAAAGATCATTGAATTCAAGCACCAAATGCCAGTAAACTAAATGATGAAAACTAACATTCAAAACTGTAATACTACTCCTACACAACACAAGAAGACTGCGGAAGCGAAATGTTAGGGTTTACCTGCCCAAAATCTGCTAACTTGAGCACTCCGTTATCGGAAATCAACAAATTCCCGGGCTTCAAATCGCGATGTACGATCATATTCCTGTGACAAGCATCCACTCCACATAGAATCTGCATCATCCATCTCTTGACCTCCCCAATTCGGAGCCCGCCTCCCTTCTTGGCCTCCCTAATCACCGTCGCCAAATCCGTCCTCAAGAACTCCAGCACCAAAACGGCGTCCTCGTCTTCCCGCCAAAAGTACTCGTGCAGAACTACGACATTGGGGGTGCCCTGAAGGATCTGTAGGGCCTCGATCTCTCGGAACGCAGACTGGTAGTCGTGTACCTCCTTGAGAGCCACCTCGAGATCGTCGGACTTGCGACGCGCCCTGTAGACATCGGAGTAAGCGCCGGAGCCCACACGTTCCTGGATTTGGTACTTGGCAATAATCTCGGGTCGGGTGTGGATGCTCCAGCTCTTCGGTGGTGGTGGGTTCAGGTCCATCTTACACTAGCAAATGTGGAACCCTAAGAAGGCCAGTTGAATCGGAGAGAGTAGTTAAGTTTTGAACGATTTTATCTTCCGTCCCGTTAAAAAGGACTACAATCACGAGGAACATGACCTATGCATCTTATACAGTCATTAGAAGACATCCCTAGATGAGCTAAAGCATCAGCAAATCTATTGCTAGACCGGCCAATAAAAGAGACATTACAATCTAGATTTTGAAGAGCCAAAATACAAAATTCAATACATAAACCATATGGGGACCACCACCTGATTTGCTTGAATATCACAAATAATAATTAAAACATCTCCTTCCAAAATGAATATGTTGGGACCTATCATCTACTTTAATATCAAAGACTCTGAGGTGGCTGCAGAATGGATATTTAGACTCACGGGTTAGGTGTTCTTGTGAGGAAGAGAGTCAAACACGAGTGAGAGAGTGTGTGCAATTTGATCTTGCTGGATGGGATACATGGGAAACACGAGTTTTGGTTTTTAATGAAGGCAAATGCTGGTGGTTTCAAGGAATGCGGTGAAGTCTTTTCTCCTGGAGCTTTCTGGATGTATTAGCCACTGTTGATACATTTCGGTTATTGGCTGCTCTTTGCTTGTACAAAAATCTGGAGGAAGCTTGAGGAATTTTCTGCTTTCTGAATGAATATGTGGCAGGTTTACATGAAACAGTGGGGCTCAAATGGTTCTAATATTTTGTGCTTAGCAGGGTTACATCTGTCAAGGGCAGTGCTCTTCTCTTTGTAACATGTTATGGCTGGTTTTTATTACTAGGTTTCGGTTCCACATATGGAATTTTCTGTATTAAATGCTTTATGGCTATTATCTGGTCATTTTTCATTTAGTATTAGGCTTACTAGTTAGGTTATGCTTTGCTAGTTTTGTAGCCCTGGCATGTTGTCAGGGTCTTATGGCTTGTACATATACCTCTGGCTTCTGCCAGTTTTGTTTCTTTTTTGCTCAGTCTATAATACTTACATTTCTGATCAAAAAAAAGAGAGCTAGACCAAGCAGCATCAACATTAATTTTAAACTCCCCAAGACTAGGAGCACTCCATGAACTTACCCTAGTTCTGTTGACAACAATTGCATAAACATATTTGGAGAAGACGAGCAAATTAGCCTTGAATTTAATATTTGAGATCGACATGTTTGAATCTTCATGAACCATCTTATTTCGGGCTAACTAAATATAGTAGTATAGACTCAAAATGTCTAACAAATCCTTTTCGATTTCTCTTCTTCTTTTTTATGAGTTTTAAAAATACGAAAACTATTAAGATTTGTAATATGAATATCTATCTATAAGGTGTCATTTTTGGGTGGCTCTAACTCATATAATTCATTTATGTAATCGAATCCATAAATGTGGAAGAATATTAAGATGAAAGTTAAATTTGAGGGAAAGCAGAAAAAATTGTTTTATATATTATTCATTCTCAATTATAGACGACCCCTTTTAAAGGACAAAACCAAACTCAAAGTTCATAATACCTCAAATGTTTGAGTTGGATTATTGTACAGTGTCATAAAAATTGTCTCGAAAAATTAAGAGCACGCAGTTATCCCGATAAGCAAAAGAGATCAAGATATGGAAAATCCAATATAGAGGTACATGCTGTTCCTATCTATATGAACTTTATAGTTATACCTAAGTCATCAAATCATGTGGGGGAGGAGAACCCTTGTGATCCTTCAATTCTTCCTCCTCTAAATCTTTCCCCTCGTCCCAAATCTCGAATTTTTCACAGCATCCATATGCCCAACCACATAAAATATAGTACAACACATTCACCACACTCAGAATACTAAGAAGCAAATAGTAGTAGTCGTAGTGTCCCCTATTGAGATTATTAGATACCCAACTCACATTCCCACCTTTCTTGCTCACATCATCGACAATCCCAATTATAAGACTTGTCACCAAACTCCCAACAGCAAATCCAAGTGCCAAAAGAGCCACTGCAATGCTTCCCATGCTTTTAGGAAACTGAGAGTAATAGAACTCTAATTGTCCAATTGCATTCAAGGCTTCAGCTAATCCAGTGAGGCAATATTGTGGGACTAACCACATTACACTCATGCTCAAAACACCTTCTGGTTTGTCTTCTAATCCTTCTCTGAATGCCACTCCTTGCCGCTTCCTCTCTACCTTTGCTGCTACTGTTGTGGCTAAACAAACAATTACTAGACCGATCCCCATTCTCTGTTTGAAGCCGAGTCCTCTTGGTTCCTTGGTGAATTTTGAGAGTAGAGGGACTAAAAGGCGATCGTAGATGGCAACCCATATTGTCAAAGTCAGGATTCCAAATACGTAAATTGAGGCTGCTGGAATTTTGAAGTTGCCAATGAATGTCCTGTCCATAGTTTTTGCTTGGAGAACTGGAAATGCGTGTTGGCTTATAACCGCAGCGATCATGATCCCGGTAGACCAAATGGGAATGACTTTGATCAATGCTTTAAGCTCTTCTACTTGTCTTACGGTGCACAGATTCCATGGCTCCGCGGCCAACCCATTAGAGTTCAAATTTTTGTCAGAGTTTTCAATGATGCACGCTTTGTTCAGAAACCTGAAGAAGGACCAAAATTCTCATCTCATTCAGTCATTTTTTCAAACAGCTAAGTTAACCAGTCGCTCAAGAGCATATCTATTCATCTAAGCAGACTCCAACATGACATGTAATGGTGTTATATATACATACCTAAGTTTTTCGGTTGGTGCGAAAAGCTTGGAACCTTTGTGATAGAACCACTTGTCAGAATCTATTGGAGGTAACTCAAGGTGCTTCTTCTTCCAGGCTGCAGCCAGGACCTGTGCAAAACTAGTTAACAAGCTCTTGTCTACTTTTACTTTAACATAGAGTGGAGAGCCCAAGAAGTAGAACACAGCAGACAAAAACATGAGACCAACGGGGATTCCAAAACCCACAACCCAACCGGCTTTGTCTTGGATGTAAACAATAACCAATACTGCAAATATTATAGAAATCCCCACTGAAGCATAGTACCAGTTGAAGAAGGTCTGCAAAATCCTATCATTTTTGGGGTTATCGGGGTTGTTTAACTGATCAGCGCCAAACGCTAACGAACATGGCCTAATACAACCAGCTCCTACTGCCATCAGAGCAAATGAGGAGAATAGGAATGCTAGTTGTGCTGAATTCGGGGATGCACAACTTTCTATTGGTTGTATTGCTAGGTTGCAGAAGGATGGCCTTGCACTTGGAATAATTGTTGTTAACCATAACATGATCATTCCCTGCACAAAGAAAAGTACTAATTGAACTTACAAGTTATCCCAAAAACTACCACTCTGGAAGAATAATAGGAAAGAAATGTTGCTCACAATGAGGCTGATGATAGTTCCGATTGCAATCACGCGAAACCGGCCTAACCAAGAATCAGCTAAAAAAGCTCCTACGATTGGCAGAAAATTTGACACTGCTCCCCAAAAGGACAGTACATATGCTCCAGTAGCATTAGACATGTGGTACTGGTAAATTAGGTATAGAATCATATTTGCGTGAAGCCCAACGCCTGCCACCTTTTCGATTGTCTCATTTGCTGCAAAAACATGAAAACAAAAAAACTGGAATAAGTACTTGAAAACATTGAAAAACATATATGGTAGTTCATAATTACACAAAGATGTTACCTATTATGAAAGGCATGGTCCTAAGGCCACCCCTTTTTCTTGCAACCTTATCATCACGAATCGTCGTTTCAATTTGTTCTGAAGAAACCACCATCCAAGCTTCTGCAGTTACTGCATTACTCATCAAACACATTAAGGCCTAAATGACTTTGTGATTTATGTAGAAAGAAACCTTGTGGCTAAATAACAAAGAAAAACAATGACTGGTTCGCTAATTCTTAAGCGAAACACTTTGGAATGTACACTACGACCCTCATGTCATTTAGATCATTTTTGGATTTTAATGTTGGATTTACCTGTTTTTACAGAATTGCAGCCATAGCAACGTCATTGGGCCCAAAACTTGTCATTTCTTCGACTACAATTTTCATTGCTGTTAAGCCAAAGGTCACTACTTATATTGTTCGTTGTCACAGATTGCAGAAACAATTTTACCCATAAAAAGGGTCAAATGAACCTTAAATTTGCTAAGTGCATGCATCTACAAAAATGAACAAAATCCTCTGATTGATACACAAAACATTATTGTCAGGTGTGAAAATAAAGGATTTGGTGAGAGCGAGACTCACTTTTGCATCAGATGATAGTCTTGTTGTGTGTGTTTGAGGATTGTTGCAAATCTTTCCCATCTGTGGACTGACTACCTGCAGTGCCTGCATTGTTACTTGGGAATTTTCTAAAATTTCAAGAAGATCAACAGCGGTTCTTTTACCTGTTCTGTTTCATAACCAACCAACCACTCATGGTGCTCACGTTTTTTGTCTTGAAAAAAATCTCATAACCTACTGCTGCTTTCACATGTAAGAGAGGCCATGGAGGTCGGAGGTTAGTATTTCTGCCATAAACTCGTAACTGCCACTCATCACATATGACGATATCATAACCATATTTTGCAAAATTTATATTCAAAATCCTCATATCTCTCATCCAACACACACTTTACATGAGCATGGAAAATATTAGCCATTTCAACCAAATCAAAGTTCACATGTTGTGGCAGAATACTCTGCTTTTGTCACCATAACAAAAGGAGCTTTAGGGGTCGAGTACTGGTCGCAGAAAAACGTAGTATAAATTTTTGTAATGACACACAGTATGTCAGTATACATATACGAGTAATCCAACACATAAAGAGGGATGTATTTGTGCATTTGCGTATCGTACCTTTATCTTGATTCTGGAATCACATAATTCATATATAAAGGAAGTTTATACACACACTATAGGGTCCGTTTGGATCAAAGTACGTCTTATAGAGTATAAGCTCTCGTAAAGGGTAAAAGCTGAGAGTGTCTGAGAGTATACTTTGAAACAAACAGGGGCTATGAATAATTGAATAGACATCACAATTCAGGTGGTTGTATTAGTATATATGAAAGAAAAACAATCAATACTTGGGTTATTACCTATAAACATTCTTCAGTAAGGGCTCCTCCACATGGAAGGTTATTTGATAGATGTACAAAAGAATTGCTGCAAAGAACATATTAAAATTCTGTCATCATTTACAGCATCACCTCCTCTAGAACAGTCCCCAAGCCTGCAAAACCAGAAACTAAGGTATCTGTTAACATTGTAAAACAAAAATTTGCACAATGATAATTAATATTGGTCTGTCATTTAGGATAAAGGAACTGTTCGAAAGTAGGTGAAAATGTTCAAGAAATTCAACAACAGTATCTTGCTTGAAATGGTATAATCAGTATATATAAATCCAACCATCAGATGTTCCGGTAACTGAAAATTCTTCATTTTCATCAAGAGCCATACAAAGAATCCTCCAATTGTGATGTTTTGTGGTGTTTATATTCTTGTTTGCTTCATTCTATCCAGATTTGAACAGCTCCATTCTTGCATTCCAAATAAATCAGGTCTGTGCTTATGGCCATTTCTTCTCGCACTTCCATTGAATTTGACAACGAGCCAACTAGCTAGACCATAGTTTGAAGGCTTGAAGAACTACTACATATGTTTATCAAACATTAATAAGACGACATTAGTTGACGAGAGTTTAATAGAAAAAAATTGCGATTTCAATAAATTTACAAATTCAATAAGCCTCTCTTAGGGACTTGAAATGTTCCATAGGATTTGAAGTGCAACGGCAAGTACAGCTTTCCTATCGAACTTGGATCAAGATACTGCACTAATTTATGGAAAGAAGGGGGAACTTCTGTTCCTGTCATAGTTAAGAATGCTCTTCTTTATCAGCCTCCAATGTCTACTGATTTCTGGTTACCAGGAGTATACCGGTTTCAGCGATTTAATCTGGAAACATAAACCCTAACTCCCTAAGATACCGTTACTGCTGCTCCATCTAAGCCAGATCTGGCTGCGTAGATCAGTCCACTATGAACTTGCATCGAATGAATGGCTTGCTTTTCCCAGAAATTTTCTGGAACCCCTCTGAATGCTACTGAATCTCCCTGTTGCCAAATTAATTTCCTATAAATTAAAAAAAAGTTGCTCGTCATCACTTAAATGCAGAAAAAAAAACTACAAAGAGGTTTCAGCAGGAATGTTCGATTGGAAGGAGGGAATTTGTTGTGGAGAGAGGAGAGGAGGCGGTGGTGGAGGTCCGGTTGGGTCAGGAGTTCCACTGCCCAAGGTACCGTATGCTAAGAGGAAGGGGTATAATTGGAAATTAACGGCTTTGAATTTGGCGGAAGTGAAGTGGGTCCTCATGGCCTCCTCGTACCGATATGCAGTGAGTACAACGCGGAAGAGATGAAACTATAGGAGCTGCTTCGCAGAAGACCGCACCTGCTTGCGGTAGTACCCGACGCGACACGAATCCAAACGAAAACTGAACGCGGCGGATGGTGCCGCAACCCACCCTAAAATTCTAATCGGTAGAGTTAGCGTTGCCTTTATTCTTTATACAATATATCTCTTGAGAATCATGTATATAATAAATGGGCTAGTTGTCCGTGAAGCAGCTCCAGGAAACGGAAGAAGCATGCATCTGTCTCTCTTCTCTTTCTCATTGATGAGTGTCAAAAGAGTGAGAGTGCAAGGTTGTAGGAGTGATTAATTAGTTGAATCACGAAATCACTGTTCCAGTTACTGGTGGATTTTAGAATTGAAGGTGGTCATCCGAAGATCCTTGAAGAACATCAAAGTTGGTTTAATTTGAGCTAGGTGGACTTCCAGTATACGATCATCACGAGCAAAATCATATCATTGTTGGATTCTAAGATATAGTTAAGGAGGATTCCAATCGTAGAAAACATGCGCTAGGTTATGGTTGGTTATATTTGGAATAACTTCCACATATTGTTATAATCTTGTCATTATTAGTCACTTTTATAAACTCGAAATTTTCTCCCATTTGAAATTTCGCGTAAAAATTGTGGTATTTGTAGCACATTTTTCTTCTTCTTCTAAACTAACTGATCACCTCTAGTGTGTCAGCACTAGCGTTTTCATCCTTGTGCGTACCTCTTCATATAAATCATGCCCCGAAAAGGGGTTATTAAAGGAACAAAATATTGATAGATTTGTAGAAAAGGCGATGATGATGAAATTAAGAAATAGAATATCTTACAAAAACATTAATGTTCAACTAAGGGAATGCCAAATTTAATTAAGTAGCATAAATCAACTGCATGCTGAGCTTGAGAGGTAATTAGTGGGAAATTTGAAGATAACCAAATTTCCATCAGATTCTAGAGATAGAGGTAAGTAGGTAGCTTTAGCTAGCATGCACACGTACGTACGTCAATGTCTGTAAATTGTATAGCATCATGAGCAATCAGCCTTGAATTTTATCAGAGTGAGTGGTCATGATGTTATAACGTTAATTTGATGAAGCTCGATCGTGATAATCATGATCCAAGTGTGCACAGCAGCTGCCATCAGAAAATGATCAAAGGAGTCTAACGAAACCCTCCACCCAAGGCAGCAGGAGCCCAGTAATCTGCTCCATTCTCACTCCCAACTTGAAGTGTGCATGACACAGGAACTAAACACAGCCCTCTGCTCCTCAGGTCCTTCTTTGCACCTTCTTCATTGATGCAATCCTGAAATTAATTAAACCAACGACCGAGTTAAGAACGAATGATAAAAATCCGAAACCCTAAACTAATTAATTAGACAAGAAATACCTGTTCAGTAGCTCCAAGTTTCCTCTTCATGCAGTTTTCATTCAGCAGCTACACAATGATATACACCATTACAACAACATTGGCATTTTGATTGAATTATTAGAACAAATTAATATAATTGGTACAGGCTTTTCTCTTTCTTTTTCTTCCTAATTAATTATATATACTAGTTCCCAACTACACTTTTAAGGTGGTAAAAGGCTTAATTAATGTACATACCTGACCAGGGTCTTCAGGAAATATACAATTCATTTCCCCATGCACCTACACCAAGAGATCATATTAATCATTAATCAATTAATGAAACCACTAATTAACTACTCATCCATTCTTAAAAAAAAAAACTACTCATCCACATCGATCCCTGCACACACACACAGAGGCGCAGTACTAGCCAGTAGAGAGAGAAAGTAAGAGAGAGAATTGGGATTAAATTAAACATTTTAAATTCTTACAGAGTTTTGCTGTTGGTGGTGGTGGTGTCCCATATTATTATGGTGGTTGTTATTCCCTGATCCACTGCCCAAGTAGGGTATGCTAAGAGCCTGAAATGGAGAGATAAGGGAATATTTTTGAGGAATTCAATAAACTCTATAAAGAAAAAGAATGTTTAGAGAGAATATTTTGATATGTGAGTGTGACCTTATATATTAACTGTACTATAGTAGTACTGCATGCTTGTTCATGGTTGTTTGCAAAATAAATTAAAAAATAAAAAAAAATCGTCACCTCAATTTGACTCTGAAGGAATCTGATGTATCCAATAGCTTCCAACAAGACAGAGGCTGTGTCAGTCTGCAAAAGTGATAAAAGACCACAACCCTATAAAGTCATTTTCTTTTTCTTCTTCAAATAAATAATTTCAATTCTCTTTTTATTCATTTACGAGCCAACGCCAGTAGAGGAATGTACCCCAGAGTTAATAGGTCCGGTTCCAAGAAAATAATCTCTCCACATACATATTATTAATTATATGATAGTAAAATCTGCTTATATTTCGTATGAACGTCATCTCGTTCACCATGAGAGTCTTATGTACAGATATTGTTTATCTTACATCTTAAGAGGAGAAAAAAACTTGAAACTCCTAAAGCTTAAAGATGCATGTAAGCTATATATAATGGGGAAAATTAGCTTTAAGTTCTGTAAAAAAGAGCCTTTCTGTAAATTCTGTAATTATATATAATTAATTAATTAATGAGAAATGATTAATTAGCTTAAAACTTTGTTTATATGTATAGGTGTACGTACCTTTCCAAATGGAGAAACTAGCTGGTGAAGGGCAGTAATTCTGTCCCCTAATTTTTCCTTTCTCACCTGAAAATTAAAAATTACGGAATAATTGAAAGAAAGAGAGATTCGCTAGGGATCAAGAAATGGACAAACCAAAAAGACAACATTGATCAATATCATCTCTTTGGATATATTGTTTTTGTGTAAATGCTTGAATAATGAGAGGTTCATGATGAGCTGTGCGTACACACAATAATACCTTGAATGGAGATTGGGTTGAAGAAGGCTGAACCCTAGCTTTCTTAGCTGCCCCACCTGTTGCACTAGTGCTATTACACTAAAAGAAGAAAACACATAATTAGTAAAGTTAACCAAAACAAATAAATATATATATATATATGATCACTGTATGATCTATTAGTTAGTTTATCATAAATTGTTAATCCAAGTTTGCTCTCACATGATCAGAAGAAGATCGATCCGGTGGCGGATGGCGTCCATCGGACTTTTTGCTTGAAAAATCCAGCATGTTATTAGTTGGAGTAGTGCTGAAACTGGTTGTAACACATGACTTGGGAGGTGAAACAGGCATCGCCACTTGATGAGGAGACCAACTAGGTTTTGTACTTATTGCTTGAAAATCTTGATGATTCGCATGACCATAGATTTCTTGTTTCACATCCAAAAAAGCAGCAACACTACCACCACTCGAGACCTTATGTAATAAGTCTTGATCCTCCTCCCAAATCTCCATTTTCTTATTATTAGCTTGAAAATTATTCAAACTCACAATCTTATCTTCTTCAGCACCTCCTGCCACAATTCCTCCCCTGAGATTCATCATCACCGCACACGTCACAAAAAATTAAACAATAACCCTAATTAATTAGATCAAAATTAATTAAAGCATGAAGTAATAGTGGAGAGAGAGATGTACAAGAGTAGTTGACTCCAAGACTCGGGAAGTTGTTGATGATGATCTTGGTTTTGATGATGATCAAGCCAAGAGGGATTGATTGGAAGTAGTAGTGAAGAAGGGAAGAAATTAGGAGTTGAAGGTGGAAGAGGAGACAAGTATGGAGGTGTTTGCGGAGTTGGTGGTGGCCTCATCGCGTTGATGCTCCACAAGTTAGGGTTTCCACCAGCTGCCATCATTTGTTGCATGCACTACTGGTGAGCTCTGCTGCAACACACCTTACTCTCTCTCTCTCTCTCTCTCTCTAATTGAAACTTCAAAGCAAGTGTTAATTTTTTTGCTGAGGGTTTTCCTCGCTCAGATGGATTAAGTGGAAGAAACCCAAGTCATGGAGATTTAAGTTTTGAGAAATTATTTTCTCTCTCTTTCTTTCCTCTTCTTTCTTTATTATAATTGATTTGCTTTCTTTTCTTTTTTTCTTTTTTAATTTTTTCCTTTGCTTTTTCTCTGCTTTTGCTTTATCCTAAAGTGGGACAGAAAAAGGCAGTACCTTTTTTTATTAGGTTAATGATAACTTGTGTTCTTAGTTATATGACAAATATTCACCGTTATATAACGTAGGTTAAATACTCTCTCGCCTAATTTTTTAACTTAAAAATACACATTTCAATTGATTTTTTTCAAATTTAATACATTTTTTATCCTTATTATGTGTCTTAAGACATGCGTTATCATTTTCCTTTTTATTATTATAAAAAAATAAAAATAAAGGATATACAGTGATTGTGGGTGTGCAGTTTTTTTGTCCTTCATATGGAGCCATGTGTCCTTGGTATGTGTGGGAAAAGACACTTCAACTATTATACCTTAATTAGCCAATAATAATAAATACATTATTATGAAGATTGATAAAGATTTCATTAGTTGGAAGAATCATGTTCCTTAATTATATATATATGCTACACGAGTATAATATGGACACTGTTGTTTCTGGAATATGTGTACTATATATAGTGTTGAGAATTGTTTGATGGTAATTAATATTTAGCAAGAATTATTCTTTTTTTGCTTTTTATGCAAACCAATAATGGCATAATATTTCTCACAAAAATTATTATTTCCCAGAAAATTATTTTATTCTTGGAGCATATTTTATTCTCACTCGCTCTCTTTAATTTTTTTTTCTCAACTTGTATAGATCTAGTCCCATCACTCAGGCACATGCCCTTTTGTTCTTACATCATATTTTTCCTTTGTTTTCTTCTGGTTTTGACATGAATATAAGCACCAATAAATTATCCTGAAAATTCACCGACCTTAACAAAACGAACAGTTAATGTTTGCAGACAAACTACGTAAGAACGATGAAAAAAACAGGAGTTGTTGATGGTGTCGGTTGCCTACATATATATATATATATATATGTATATGTATGTATGCACATACATGTGTAGATAAGCAAAAGTAGTGAATGGTGGTATGTGTAAAGTGTCCATACTTGCTTGTAATTTGGTTTGTAGACTCTAGTGAGGTTTAAGATGATGAAAATGTGGTAAATATGAAAGTGTGGTCCGTGAGAGGCAGAGTCTACTCTTTTCGAGAGGTCAAAATCTAGGGTTTGGAGATATCTCTTTAACTTCAACAGCTGAATGATTACCATTTCCCTACACACATCATTTTTATTGTTTATCACTTTATGCTTTCCGTCATCAACTTGTTTGGGAGTCCGGAGTTGGGACACTCACCAAATACTATCTCAATATATATATACATATGATGTGTGTGTGTGTGTATAGCTTGTGCGTATACAATTGAATGCTTATATATAATTGTCTATCAAATCCAAATCGATTACAGAACGTTAATTCAAAGATTGATATATATTAATCACTTCAAAATATAATCTTATGAGATAATGTGGTTATTTAATTTGTTTTAACTTAATTAATTTAGTGATTTTTGCCAGTCTTTGAATGTGAATCGAGAGTTCACATACTTAATTCATGAAAACAATTTCTTCACATATTATTGTCCCACCACTCCGTCCACTGAGAGAATCTTGTGCATAAAAGTTGTTTATCGTTTTACAAACAAACGTGCGAGTGGCTAGCTAATGGTAGAGTTTTAGGAGTATTGTAGTCTATATGTCACGTGTTCAATTTTTCGAAACATTATTTTCGTATATTATATCGAATAAGGTCTACTTACATTTTATATGTCTTTGATCTCACCGACTCTAGAAGCTTTGTGCACCAATAATAACAAACAATTTACTTCGGATGTTTTATGTCCTAAATTACTTGATAAGTTTACTATCAAATAAATCAATAAATTCTTTTACCAGTATTATTTGTAATAACTAAAAAATATCACTAAATGGTGAATATATTATCATTATTCCATTAATTAATTAAGACTTATGCACGTCAGTATAAGCTAGCTAGCTAGTTGAAATTTACAAGAACATTGAGGGGTTTTACAACTTTATTAATTATTCCAAGACAAACATTCCCTGAGCCCTGAACATGCATTTTAATGTTAGAAACAAACAAAAAATCCCTTAAATCTCGAGCTCTAAACACTATAAAGTATAAAGTACTGCCAAATCCTTGTCGGGAACTCTCTGTCTTTTCCCAATGGTGGCCTTTTGCGCCATCCCTCGCCTTCTCCCATATTTTGTAATTTCTCTCTAAGGACAAACAAGATCCAAAACTCTTTTCTCTTGTCCTCACTTTCTTTCTCCTTATATTCTTCTCTCGCTCTATTAATTTTATATATTTTGGTTATTCATTAAACATTCAGACAATACACACACAAATACTAGTGAACAAAAAAAAATAAAAAAATAAGTAGGATTGACTGATTTTTATATTTTAAATACATCTTAAAATTAAAAACTTCAAGATATTAAGAAGAAATAAATTTGTGAATTGGAAGTGTTCTCCGAGACACCAACGAATGAAGTAATGGGAGTGTTCTCTACTGCCTCTCCGAGAAGCTGCAAGGGCGAGTCACTTTGTGCAGGAGGTTAAAACTATTATATCTATATTTGGTGTCAACAATTTGTCAATATCTAAAGTGTGAATGAACGACGTCGTATCTTGTAACTTTTGTTTTCCTGTTATATATATGAAACCCTCTTTTTCTCAAGGGAAAAAAAAGAAATAAATTTAATAATTGTATCAAGGTTATTGGATTCGATTAGTATATGATTATTTTTTTGTTAATAATACACGTCTAAGGATTCGTTTGTTTCACAATTGCATTTCATACTTTAAGCTCTCAAAAATATTGTGCTTCAAGCTATGAAAATTATTGTGTAAAAAGTGTGTAGCCCACATCTTTAAGCTGTACAAAATACTGAAGTGTTTGATTCATTTTTTGTTAGATTAATTTTTTAGATAAAATTACAAAAAAATGTATTACAATAAAAAGTAATTAAAAAATTTTAAGATATGAAGGGACAATTACGTAATTTAGTTATAAAATACTATGAGTCCCACATATTTAAGGTCTAAAAAACTATGGAATGACAGCATTTCATTTTGCACAACTTAAAGCTGTCAACAAAATGTGTCATTTAATTGATACAGTATTTTATACGGACCCCATAACTTTAAACTTTACAAAAAAAGTCATTCAATTCTTATTAAAGTACGCAAAAGAATCACTTATTAAGCAGACAAGCAAACCACCACCATATCCCAGTAAGAAAAAAAAATCATCAATCATTCATCCTATGAAATAAATTAATTAATTAATCAACATTTATTAAATCGGACCTAAAATACTGATCCCGATGCCATCACATCATTATTTTATTTAGTAATGAATTTTGTCTTCTTATACACATTTTTCTTTCAATCCACTAATATAAATATATTATATTTTAAAATTTAAACCCCCTATTAACCAGAAAACAATTTTAATATAATTTATATTTCATCGGATGTCCCGGAGGGATTACTCGGTCATTTCCACGCAGCACTCCGCCATCTCCCATGGGTCGAAAGTGAAGTTGCTCCAATATAATAGTCAAACGAGAGAGAAAGTTCTCTTTATTATTTATTTTTTGAAAAAAATTCGAATAAGAAATATAATAATCTCTAATGTGATTTTTTTTCCTACAACTTGTTTTAAAATTTAGGATTTGAACTTATACAAATGCCAAAATTCGAGTCGTATTTCACTTTAATAATAATTAATAATTATAAATCGAATATTCGTGTAAATTCAACTCAAACAATTTAAATAATTATTGTCCTCTATGAATCTTAGGCCCACACCATTTGTTTTCATACGGGGGTGACCGCTCATTTGTACTTGTTTGGATACAAGAGCGTCCAAACAAGGTATGAAAGTAACATTTGTTTCACGACTTAGTGAATCTAATTGCTATAGTACATCTTCAGAAACAATTTCTCATACAAATAAATAAATATGTATTTATAATATGACATCATCTATAATTACTTGATAAAACAATATATATCAACTTCCTTGTACAGTTTAAATAATCTTCACGTATACGGTACTCCTAATTAGTCGTCGAACCCTTAGTGTCCGTTTGGTAGAGCAGTCATGGACCACCCCTAATAAAATCATACAAGTTATTCGATCAATCAATTTTTTTGGACAAAATGAAACATAAATCTCTCAAGTTAATTACCAAGGCAGTGAGAAAAAGTAAGAAAGAGGTGAGCAAAGTTATAAACTCAATTCATACAAAGATATTGTCTGTTTTGGGTCAAAAGATCGCGAGATTTTTTATATTTTATCTTTAAAATGATCTTTTGAATGTTTGAGCTTGAATTTCATCTTATAAACCACATCCATCAAATGAGGCGAGACTTTTAAACTTAACAGGCATCACACGTGTAAACCCAATATTTTTTTAAAAAGGTTTTTGATTCAATGCATCATAATTATGAAAGAAACCGTAGTTTATAGCACATGCGATGACGTGTTTTTCTTTAGGAGATGATAATGTATGAGAATATGCGTTTTTGTTGATTTTACTGTATTGTGAAATGTGTTTTTTGACGTGATTGAATATGCGGCTTAACTTTTCATAAAAGATGTGAAATTCAGTATTAATTTTGATATGGTTTTATTTGAATGAATGAAATAGCTATTGTCATTTATGTTTTGCTGACTTGACTAATTTGAAGACGCGTTTTAATGATGTTAATGAATAAATAGCTCCATTGATTTTTTAGACAATAAAAGTGTGACCCAGTTTAATTTTAATGAGGAAGGATGTATATGACTATTGCATATGCTCTTACCATGAAGACTTGAGAATGTGTAGATAGGTGGCAGGTCTAATTAGGAGTCAACTCAAAAGTCAATTTATATCCCCAAGATGTGGTTTATGTGTAATATGAAATTATGTAAGACTTAATTGAGATTTATGATTCCAACCAAAATAATTAAAAGTTTATTCCAAAAAAAAGGAAAAGAAAACATGATTGATAATTATAATCCAATTGTGATTGACAATTAAGTATGTCTTTTGTTTGGAACCCAAAAACATTTATGTCCATCATAACCTGAAGCTTCACCTAAAAAAAAAACTAGAAGACCTTGACAGTTGACACCATTGGACTAAAGGTAAGTTTCGACACATAACGAATTTTTTTTTAAAAAAATTGTGATTGTATTTTAATTAGAATTACGAATTGAACGATATATTTTTTATGCTAAATAAAAATTAATTTCATGTGAAAAAATTCTATATTTCGAGTTTATATTCTCCTATCCATAATTTTCATATTTTTTGATGTTGAATTTAATTATTGTTTGAGGCAAAAATCTATCGTAGAACTCATAATTCTAATCAAAACACAATTATAATTTTTTTTAAAAATAAATTATACAGTGTGTCAAAAATTGGTTTACAACAAGGTCGGTGTAAAAAAGTTACAGCAGATCCGGTAATCCCCGTTGCAACCAAACAAACACTGCCTTATTAGATCCTGGAAAATATTTAAAATTATGGATTATTTTTTTCCTTCTTGTTGGAGAGTAGAAGATTGACCTTGTGAAAGAGGTCAGAGGGGGTGGTGGATTCTTTGGGTGTTAAGACGTGAAAGGGACTTAATAAAGTTTTTGGACTGCAGTGCTAATGATAGTTGGGTGGGCCCAATTGGTGGGGGCCCATGACCCGCTTTTTCTTCTCCATCGCCCGTCTCTGGACGCCGACCTCCAAGGCTCCAACAACTTTTCTTTCTCTTTTTCTTTTTTTATTTCACTCTCCGTAATCAACGTTTGGCCCACCATGTAATTATTAGCTTTTTTGCAAATTTATTTATTTCCTTTTAACAATTATTGTATTTTGTTTTTATTATGTTTATTAAAACGTCATGCTCACATCATCTATGACATAAGCCAATCCATAGCTTATTGTGTCTCTTTTATTTTTATTATTTTCTAAAATTAGTTCTTTTATTCTATGTCAATATTTGGTTTTCAAGGAATTTATCCATCTTCAAATTTTTTTAATAATAAAAAATAATATCATATAAATTTATCTTTTAGACATTCAAACCTAAATCTTAACTCGGGCGGTTATGTAATTCCAAAATTTATCAACTCGATCGCTCTTTTGCAAAGCAAAAACATTGAGTGGATAAGTCGTGTGCAACACTCTCATATGTGATGTGAGAGTGATTAGTCATTTTTACCTAACACGACATGATTCATGATTGTGAAAATATAAGAAATGTTGTTGACCTCTTTATTTAGGGTTGTTGAGATATGTTTCAATGCCTATCCGTCCAACTTTGTCAACTCCAAATCATTAATCTAAAACTATTAACAAATGTGTGTACATGTTGTAATAAATTTTAATTTCAAGTAATTATGACTCCTAATAGTATCACCACTTCTTAGTTCTTACCCAATGGAGAAGTCCTAATTAATTTCTAATTATATGCCATAATAATTCAAGAACAATCTTCAAGTCCAAGCTTCCAATTTCACCGTCCAATGTGTTTATCACCACTTTTAAGCAAGATTTTCTCTTTGAATTTGTGGATGCTATTTTTCTTATGACCTATAAGTCGGCAGCTAAGAGAGATGTGATGTAACGACGAATGTCTTAAAATTCTACAATAACAAAAAGAGAGGTGACTTTGGTGACACATTTATTCTCCGACGTTCAAGCCGGTTTTTATTTTGAAATGAATTGAGTAATCTAATAATTGAAATTGAAGTATGT
This sequence comes from Euonymus europaeus, assembly GCA_963580455.1. Lineage (NCBI taxonomy): Eukaryota > Viridiplantae > Streptophyta > Magnoliopsida > Celastrales > Celastraceae > Euonymus > Euonymus europaeus. Next base: position 3,644,810 of record OY756957.1, on the reverse strand, counting down.
ACGTACGTATGTATCTTGGCTTAACCTCAGTGTTTCTTATATAAAGGTCGAAGTGCATGATGAGATAAGACATCTCGACTATTGACATCATCATTTGTTTTAAATCATGATCAGATCAAACACCTTGATACATGACAATCCGACGATTTTAATGTTGGAGATTGTAGCCACAATCTTGAGTGTTGAAATTTATTTTCGACGTTGAGACACAATTTATTATGTTTTTTTTTTAATTTCCAGCTGTCTCTCTAGATAGCTCCTGTACGTTTTTTTTTTAACTTGACACATGCCATCTCCAACACCTCCCGTAGTCCTGTGCACATCCTCTCTAAATACTCAAGTAAGATAGACCATCAAGCCACTTTGACTTGTACAAAATGATGTGATGAGTAGTAAAAAGATATTACTTTTACAAAAGCGTTTTGGTTTTGCACTTGAGTGCTATTTTGACCTTAAAGTGTCGAAATTTATTACTTTGAACTTTGAAGTGTTAAAGCAATCATAATTACATTTTTTATTTCAATAAAACTCAGGAAAAAAGGTTGGCTCCGTGGAAGATAAATCAATTAATCAAGGACTAAAAAAATAAATTAAATACTCACAGGCTTAAGAAAACAACAATAACAATGATCACAAAAGAAAAAGAAAAAGAAAAAAGAAATAAAATGTTTGTGTCCTTTAATTAATTTATTTTTTATTGAGAAAAGCATGTAACGTCAATCTTAAGACAAAAAAAATAAAAATAAATTAGTGTCCATGTTGTATTAATCGATTTTTGGATGCACATAGACAACTTGGTCTAACTTGTTTTGACTTGTGTTGTAGCTACTTAACACCATCATTTCATTCAATTAATTAAGATTTACTCAAAAGATCAACTTTGAAACTCAAGCAATTGAGAACAATTTTCAATCCAATATTGTTGTTGTTGTCAATCCAATTCAGCCAAAAAAATACTAGACATTATTTTATTACCTAAGCTTGTACAAGGATTATTATCTTTTGGAGGTATCGAGTTTGATTCTACTTGCAGTCGCACATGTAATTATCATTGATGATGCAGAATTGTGACCTCCGGGATCGTAATTTGTGCATATCATCATTGAGAAAGCCTCTGTGTCTCACTCATCTGCTTTTATCCCAATTCCTCTTTTTACAACGTTTCGCTTGTGGTGGGAATTGAACTTCTTACTTCATTTAAGTGGGTTGGAGACACTACCACTAAGTTTGACTTTATCTAATGCACACTCGAAGGATAGTGGATACTTGTGCTCATAAGAGCAAATGCAATGTAGTATTTCAGGGGAAAATGAATAATGCATGAGAATGTGTGTTTTTTGCTGATATGACAATATTGAGATATGTGTTTTTATTGATGTGAATGCATTGACGTATGCATTTTGGTGATGTAGATGAGTATGTGACTTGACTTTTTATAAAAAATATGGGACCCAATATTGATTTTGATGTAGTTTTGTTGGAGACTGTATGAGAGAATGAAAGAGTAGATGTTTGGATAATAATTTTATATTGGAAGATGTGTTATGCGAATGTTACTATATTGAAAGATATGTTAAGCTAATTTGATTGTATTAAGATGTGTATTTTTGCATAATAAAAATGGGACCCGATTGAGATAAATAATGGTTTTATTGTTGCATTTGCTCTGATACAAAACAAAATTAAAAATTAAAAATTAGATACTATTTTATATTTTATTTAGATAGATACTATTGTTTGGAGTTTGGGCAATGCAATAAGCCCAATTAAATCTGGTGAACTCTGGCTTACAGCTTGTTTCATTCGCGAACGGAGGTCTTTATTATTGGCCCATGTTTAGTTGGGCCTCGGCCTGACACCGAACCAAGCGCCTCTACTGAAATCTTAGAAAACAGAACATCAAATGAAGCAACTGCAAGACATGGTTATGGAGAAGCTTTTCGACTCTCGCTTGCATATTGTTACGCGTTCGCAGAGTTTCCATTGGCGATGGTGACCAGAAGCTGCTGGCTTCGGCATTGGGAAGAAGGTAACAACACAGCGCCGAACGTACTGATTTTTATGAGTCGTTCTCTTCATTTACAGAGACCATTGGGGATTAGGGAATTTAGCCATTTCTTCTGGTCATTGATGGAGTAGTTTCTGTATTTGAATTTATATGTTAGATGTTTAATCCTTTTAAGTCTCGTCGAGGAGAACAAATTTGATGATGATTTTGGAACAAAAACGGTCGTCCTTTGGGAATGGCAATCTTTGATCCTCAGTATCTCGAGATACATCGGTCCAACTTTGTTCTTCTCTGGGTGGATTTCACGTAGTGATTTTTAACTTAAGCTCAAGTAAAAGGCTTGAGATAGTGAGTCTTTTTCCTTATAAAGAATGACTGAAATCTCATAATTTTTCGATCTGAAATTCCAAAGTGCTATGTGGAAAGAAAGATTGTGATAAACAATCTAGTTTAAAGTCTTGCTTGGAAGAGATGTTGAGAGAGATTCGTAAACAAGCAAACTCTTCCGAATTTTTATTTGGCGCGAACATTTTATGGTGTTCTGAGGGGTTCACGAACTTCTCCCAACACCCTTTTTCCAACCTCTCAAAATGAGGAGTTGAAAGATGTGATGTTCACTCACATAAACCCTTTCAACCCCTCCCAAACTTTATAATTATCAAACAAATGTTTACTTTTATAAACTCCTCCCAACCCAACACCTCTCAACTCTATCCCTCTCAACTCTCATGTCAATCATAGCCTAAGTATAGGTTATTGCTTTCTCATTAAGAGATTTGATGTATTTACGAGGATTGAATAACACAAATTGAACAATACCTCTTCTGAATTAGTTTGGGCCAAATTCTAAGATGAAGATGTTTGTTGTAACTTTGTAAGTTCAATTCCCCGCTTGGATTAGTTTTTCTGTCAGAATATGGAGTTGAGCAGTTTTGCTTGGTACATAGTTGAAAAGAGAGAGTTAATGAGTTATTGTTGATTGGGCCTGAACTAGTGGATTTTGGCCCATGAACCTATTAGGACATTTGTAATTTGAATTAGGGTTTTTTTTAATAAAAAAATACAAAAATCTGATTGATATTCTAGTAGATGAGATCCCTCACTGTGTTTCGTGCGAAGGATTCTGTATATTCCAATAATGAAGCTCAAACAATTAGAAAGTCTGTTGGGTGATCTTCAACAGTTCACCTATCCGAAGGTAGACTTCTCTTCTTCTTCTTCTTCTTCTTTCTCTCGAATTTGTGGCGATTAATTATTCTTCCTGCTTGTTATAGGTGGAGCTGGAACAGTACCCGACTGGGCCTCACATCGCATCTCGCATGCTTTACACTGTATGCTCGTACTTCCCCCTTATATCTGTACACGATGGCATTTGATAATTGAACAGAGACACCAACTGTTCCTTCTCTGTCATTTTTGTATTTTTCGGGTCTTTATGCTTACCTTTCGGTCTTGCTGGCTGCGTCAGAGTCGTCTTCTGTTGTGGATTTTTTTCTTAAGCATCAAGTTCTATCAACTACTTTTTGGGATGTGTTTAGTTTTTACATATTGGAGGGGCAGTTGCACTGGCAAATAATCCTAATGCTATAACTCTTGCACGTGGATTTACGAATTTGCTTGTTGTTTCTCAGTCATAACGTTTTCTGCTTGATTTGTTCTCGAATTGATCAGGCGGAGAATTCTTTCGGAGATGTGAGTGACAAGGTAGTTGCAGATTTTGGTTGTGGGTGTGGTACATTAGCTACTGCTGCTGCTCTTTTGGGTGCAGAGTAACTTCTTTTCCCTTCTCATTTTTATTATCAGTTTCTGATTTTTCTCCTTGTCTTTTGTTGTTAAGTATACATTGAGGGTTAAAATGTTTGTTACTAAAGACTACTCATCAGCTGGATTAGCTAATTGGGTTATAATGATATTTGTACTGACCACTTATTGTTGCTCTTGACTTTGGAAACAGGCGGGTTATTGGCATTGATATTGATCCTCAATCTCTTGAAATAGCATCACTTAATGCAGAGGAGCTAGAGGTACGTTGTCTTTATCTTTCACTCCCTCTCTGATGAGTGATGAATAGCAGGTTTGTGTTCCTTTTTCAGTAAAAAATTACATCAGATGGATCATGTAGCTTGACTGATGAGATAGAAAGACTGTATTTAGGCCAATCTTGTTCTCCGAACTCCTCTATTTTTTGAATTGCATTTTTTTAATATATTGGAACATTTGGAATATTATTGGTTGTCCCTGATGCGTTGTTATTGTACTAAATGCTAAACCTGCAGTTGGACATAGATTTTGTTCAATGTGACGTGAGGATGTTAGGACGGAGAGGTAACCAAGTAAACGCATTTTTTTTTAAACTGAAAATTAATGGCTATGATCACAAATATTGATTCAAAAATGGTGGTTCACGAATAGCCTACTTTATCCAGCTTTCTTAATTACTTTTGTTCATCGAACATTTTCTTTCTATCGCTTTTGTGATTTTTAGGAGTAACCATTTAATGGTTTTGTTCTTATTAGGTCGTTTTATTGATACCATTGTAATGAATCCTCCTTTTGGAACCCGGAAGAAGGGTGCCGATATGGATTTTCTCCGTCTGGCTTTGAAGGTTTACATTGGATTGATTTTTGATTATTTAGATGCTACTATTTGATCAATCTCATCAGTTTTGATGGATATACACATAATGTTTTTTGGTGTCAGGTTGCTTCTCAAGCGGTTTATTCATTGCATAAGACCTCAACAAGAGATGTAAGGCATTCGGTCTGAAATTCACAAGCTATTATTGCCTTGTGATCTAACTTGTTCTATTATTCCGGTGTATTCTGCTAGTAAAATTAATAAGCAAAAACAAATTCCTAGTTACTGCTCTAAACTGTGGAGATGAACTCATGTACAATAAACCAAGTTTCATAATTGCTCAATCCAATTGAATATCTTTATTGGGCCTTCTTCCAGACTGATGCCTGCTGATGATTTGCGGGAAAAGTAGGACTGTAATGTTGTTGCACGAGTTTTGGAACCCTGGGTGTTTTATAAGATTTACTAATAGGCAATGTTGAAAATAGTATCATGTACAGAGAGTAATGTAAGGTCAAACTTATGGCTTTGTAATGTCTGACAAAGTATTCTTATTGTTATTTGCTGTTCTCTTCTTTAATTTGATACAAAAGGCATAGTTTTGTTTTCTTTCATTGGTAATTGATTTCATCTGATGGAGATTTATAATTTTCATCATCGTATCATTATTAGGATTATGAAAAAGTACCCATATGACCTTGCTTCCCCCTTGTTGTTACAGCATGTGAAGAAGGCAGCCTTGCGGGACTTCAATGCAAGCACTGCTGAGGTTTTATGTGAGGTGAGCGCTTGAACTAACCCACGAAAACTGATGCTGCATCGATTTTTATGAAGTTTGCCATCACATAGAGTCCATTTGATTTTCATAGTTTGCTGTATGCTCATGGTTTGGCACTTAACATGCACACTATTTGCTTTCTACTTGTCAATTTTGTTTGTTAGAAAAAATAAGTACCGCTTGATCACATTCTTACTCCCATTTTTCACTGGGTGTCAGCTCCGTTTCGACGTACCACAACTTTACAAATTTCACAAGAAGAAGGAGGTGGATATTGCGGTTGACCTCTGGCGATTTGTGCCTAAACGCAATCAGGGACAGAGATCATGACCCTGGCATTGGGCGGCATATAGGAAGGGGTACATGAGACGCAGACTATGCATCGAAATTCTCATTAGCCACCATCTGAGATGTAGACAGGAGGACTGTATCTTAGCGATGATTGAATGAGAAATCCTCACGCATTTGTCTTCACTTACCCCCAAATATTTGAAGTAAATTTTTGACATGTTTGAATAATTCCTTCTAGTCTTTGGGGCTCTTAGTTTTGGGCTGATGAATGAAGGAATTTATGGTTGAAATTTAAAATTTTCATAGGTGAAGCTGGAAGTTCTTCATGGTTGACATTTGATGTTTAGGATTTAATCGTTTAAGCCTTCATCTTTCAAATAAAAACTTGGTTCATTTTCCAAACTATTTTGATTGGCAACAAAACTACCGACTCCTCGTGTAGCAATAGGTTGGTGACAATTACACTTCGAGGACTAGATTGCATGAACCGAAACAAAATGATTAAATTATTCTCTCATCCAAAATTAGTCTCAAGCTCACCTCAGACCTCCATCAGTGACTTGTCTGGGGACAGTTTCTCTAGCTATCATGCCTCAGCTTCTACTCCAGCATTCTCAGCAGTCTCACCGAGCGTGAAGCGAACGAATCTTCGGACTCTGATATTTTCCCCAAGACCAGCTATGGTTTGCTTCACAAGGTCTTTCACCAATATGCCATCATTCTTAATAAATGGCTGCTCTAAGAGAGCAAGTTCACCTAGCCTCTTTGACACCCTCCCCTCAACAATCCTCTCTCTGATGTTCTCGGGTTTTGACAGAAGGTCTTCTCTCTGCATCTCAAGCTCTTTTTCTTTTTTCACAATGCTCTCCGGAATGTCTTCAACAGATACAGACTGTACCTGTGGGCAGGCCACAACTTGCATTGCCAGATCATCAACCAATTCCTTGAATTTTTCACTTCTACCTACAAAATCAGTCTCGCAATTAACTTCAATCAGTACTCCAATTCGCGAGTCATGGATGTAGGAACCAATTCTGCCTTCAGCTGCAAGCCGGCTGGATTTCTTGTCAGCTGATGAAAGACCTTTCTTTCTAAGGTATTCCTGGGCCTTCTCGAGATCTCCTCCAGTTTCAGAGAGGGCTTTCTTGCAGTCCATCATTCCTGCTCCTGTTTCCTCCCGTAGTTGCTTTACGAGCGCAGCAGATACTGTTGCTGCAGGTGGCCTGCAATAACAATATTAACATTGATAATTCTACATGATAATGCCATATGTTCGCGTTCACTGAAAGCAGTCACTTACTTCTGAACAGTTTCGTCGGCCCCCACAGCAACAGGCTGCTCTTTTGCAGGTGCGGGGACTGGTTTGGCTGCAGTTTGAGCAGCCACTTCAGCAGCAAAATCCTGACTCTTCTTCTCCAAACCTTCTCCAAGATTGTAGCGAGCAAACCTCTTCACCTTTATATTTTCTCCAATAGTAGCAATTGTCTGTTTCACCCAGTCCTTTACCGCCACCTTATCATTCTTAATGAAAGGCTGCTCAAGCAGTGCCAGTTCCTCTAGCCTCTTCCTGATTCGCCCTTCAACTATTTTAGATCTGATTTGTTCAGGTTTTGACAACAAATCCTCCTTCTGCATCTCGATCTCTCTTTCCTTATTCACAATCTCTTCAGGAACATCTTCTGTGACAAGATACTGTACTTGAGGGCATGCTGCCACCTGCATGGCTAGATCATCAACCAGCTCCCTGAAAATGTCACCCCTGGAAACAAAATCTGTTTCACAGTTCACCTCTACCAGCACCCCAATCCTGCTATCATGAATGTAAGAGCCAATTCTTCCTTCGGCTGTGGCTCTACTCGATTTCTTGTCTGCGCTTGCTAGCCCCTTTTTCCTGAGGAACTCCTGAGCTTTAACAATGTCTCCTCCAGTCTCTGAGAGAGCGTTCTTGCAATCCATCATGCCTGCTCCTGTTTCTTCTCGGAGCTGCTTTACTAGAGCTGGTGATATAGATGCTGCAACAGATAAGAAAACTAAATAAATCACACACAGAGATAGAATTACGTTTTAATGATCACCATTACTAACTGAATCAGAAACAAAAAGAAAACCAAAAACCAAAAAATGAGATTGAAACCTGGCCCCATCCTCAAGTTATAATGTTGGCAACAAGTATTGCAATAAAAAATTTGGTTAAACAAACAGTAAAACAGGTATTTAGATCTGCAAGAGGAGTTTTTTTTTTTCAGACAGTATGTAGCAAAAAAGTATATCGTCAACAAATATATCCTAAAGCTTGCATCTATCAGGAATCAACACCAAGATGCTTCAGAAAACATTTCCACCACAGATCATGCTCATAAATATTTATTATACTGTGTTGCCTAGTTCATATTCAAGGTATTGGGCTTCTGTTTTACATATTCTAAGACTCTAAGTATCAAACTCTATAGCGTCAGAAATACTAACATTTGATGCATAAGCTTATTATCGGAGATACCACTTTGTGTCAGTGTCTAGGTGACCAGTATGCTATCTTCTGTTTGGTAAAAAGTTATATGAAATGAATTGAACAAGTAAATAATTTTCATGTACAAACCTTTGGTTATGCTCTCCTCGGGGAAAGGAACTCCACTTTGTCCATTTGAATCACCCACATTGCCATTTTCCTCAAGAACAGGTCCATCAATTGCATCTCCAACCACTGAGCCAGAAGGAATTTGAACCTCAGCAGCTGGTGTTTGTATTGGGATTGCATCACTGGTGTTCTTATTTTCATTCTCCACAAGTTGCTGAGCGACCTGACTTTCAGTCGTTTCAGAAGAGATGATTTGATCCTCGAGAGAATCTCCAGATGGACCAGAATTTCCATCACTTTTCAGGTCTGGATGGAATAAAGTGTGACTAACATAGTATCAATAGTTCGAGAAATGTACACGAAACACTATGATCAAGACACGACAATTAATTTATCATTATCATCGTGTAATTAGTAGAACGTCGAGTCCCACGACAATATCTCACAGAATAAAACTTCCACTACTGCATTTCAGTGTTATTGTGAAAGTTTCCCTTATGCCATGAGAAGTATCTCTTCATTTTATATTAAAATAAGTACATATATTACTTGAATGACGATGTTAAATTATGTACTTGAATGTAGCGGTTAATAAAAGGTCTCTTATCAAGTTGCATTTAAGCCTGGAGGCAATATCCTTATTCACAGAAATCAATTTGTGGTATATGTACATTCATGCAATTGTTCAGAAGAGATGGCTATGAACCTTCAGTTTCCCAAGAAAAGGCATGTACTTTTCACATACCTGAGATGGTGAGACGGCCATTTTCATCAGGAATAGGTTCCATCCCTCCAAGTGTTGCAGGGGAAGAAATATCACTCTCAATAGTAGATTCTTGTATTCGCACCTCATTGCTGGCCCCATCATCCAAAACTTCATCAACTGGACTTTCTGAATTCAAGTTCTGATTAGCTACTACATTAGATGCTTCCGATTGTCCATCACCTCCCATCTCATCAATTAAAGAAGCCTCCTCAATTAACTGATGCTCAGTAGAGACCCTCTCTTCAATTTCAGACTCTTTCTCTACTACTTGAGCTGCACCATCTACACTTTGTGCACTGGATACGGCAAATCCAGTGTACCTATTATCACTATCAAGAATGGCTTCCCTATCAGTCTTATTTGAAGAAGTTTCAACATCCTCAGCTTTTTCATCAACTGCCAAAGAGACATTGCTGCTGTCTGCTTGACCCTGAATTTCAGATATATCAGAAACAATCTTGCTTTGGTCTATCTTGCCTTCTATTTTCTCTGAACTCACAGGCTTCACTTGCTGTTTTTCTGCTTTCTCCAATCTCTCCCGCTCATCCAAAAATGCAGCAATATCCTTGTTCTGACGGAAAGCTAGTACAAAGGGATTTGTTGCAACATGGACAACCCCTTGGCTTAGTTGCGGGTCCGACTGGACATCTTCTGTCTTCATTGTCAAGGTCACCTGTCCTCTCGTAACTCGCAGCACCCGCACGCTTACCTCTTGACCAACCTGCAGCGAAGAACCACCCATCATGGTTAAAAATTCATTATCAGACTCTTCAGATGTTGGCAGGAATCCTTCCTCATCATCTGGAAGCGATATAAATGCACCAGCCCTAGCTAAATTTTTTACTGTTCCCTGCAGTTGCTGTCCTTTGACAAACTTTGAGCTTTTAACCTCATTTTTATTCTGGCTTGACTTTGAAGTATTTCTTCTTGCAGGCCTTGCCTTCTCACTACCACTAGAAACATCCTTTTGTTGCTGTGAATTATTACCATCATCACTTTCACGCATAGTAAGAGAGATACGCCCTGTCTCAGTGTTCACTTCAAGTATCTTCACCTTCACCTCTTGTCCAACAGAAACAAAGTTTCCAACATCCTTAACAAAGCTATTGCTCAAATTGGAAACGTGTACTAGGCCATCAGTGAAAGCTCCAAAATCGACAAAAGCACCAAATGGCTGGATAGATCTTACTTTCCCAGTAAATGTAGCTCCAGAAACCAGTTCCTCAATATTAACAGGAGGCATCTCACTTTTCCTGCCAGGTCTTGAACGTCTAGCCTGAGCTGGAGCAGGATTCGCATCTGATTGATTAAATGGATTTTCACCTGTTTCAACTGCTTCAGACGGACTCTCTGAGGCTCCACCAGAATTTTCATCTGCGACAGGTGAATCTGGTTCTTCAAGCGCTATATCTGTACCCGTCGCTGATAATAAATGAACTCCAGATGTATGATGCAGAGTACTCTGTCTACTATATTGAGGAAACAAAACATAATTTGAAGGAGGCAAGACTAGTCTTTTTGAACATTTTGTCTGTTTTCTTGCTGAACTGCATTTGGTTAAACAATTCTTCTTCGCGAGAAAGACAGTTCCAGGAATGAGAAAAATACTGCTCGTAGAGCATGGGATCACAGGTGTCATATCCACTTGAATTGCAAAGGAAATGTGCAGACTGCACTAAAATATCTGTTTCACCACAATCTTACCCTGCATATCACATAAAGATGACACACGTTTGGCAATCAACATTCTGCAAATGACAATGATGAACAAAAGGCAACAGCGAAGTATATTAATCAATTTTTACATAAACTCATCTTCGATAAAGGCATGCCAAGATCATAAAGTTAATGATCGCTGATATGCAGCAACATATACATATGAATCAAAAGGGAGATAACAGCATCCAGTTTAAAATATAATTTTCTTCACCTTCACACAGAAGTCATAAATTATCTACATCAAGAAAGGGAACACACAAGCTCGTCTTGATAATTCTGAGCATAAATATTCGTATCTTAAAAATATATCCTCTTTGTGGTTCATTCATACAATAACGTCGTCTAGTACTTCCATTCATTTCCCAATTCACAGTAGGCCTTAATTGCCTTATTTGAACCGACAATACTGACGCATGAAAATATAGCTACAATCTCCAAAGACTTATGCAAATGCCCAATCATTTTTTATAAATTGATTATCTGATCAAATGCTGTTTACCAACAGATTCTCACATAAGATAATCTCACAAGTGATGCACGTTAATTTGATCCAAAAGGATTCTAGAAATACTTTTCCTCACGGTGTTGAACCAAGAAGACAAATGAATGCTTTTCTGGTTAGAATACAACCAAACTATGCTCATGGCACGAAAACATGTATTCAATCGTGATTAGCTGATATCAATGGAAATTACGATAAAAGCAAACAGGCTTTTGCCAAAAACATACTTCCTCCTGACTTGGAAAATAACAAATTTATCCATTTTTTTGGCCATGGGAAAGTTGTAATGGTATTAACAAAAAGGTATATCTACAATCAAGTTAGGTATGATGAAGGTTATTCATTCAAGTATGCATGATAGTCTTTAGAAGCCTCCTCTCTAGGGTTTACCTCTACTTTAGCTCAAAAAAACTACTATTGGAGAAGTTGGATAAGGGAAATCATGAAACCTCCACTTTATAATGACGTTGAATTTTATGCTTTCTTAGAATACAACCAATTATCCGAATATGATTGACCTGTAACTTTAAATAAATTCATTCTCAAACTATATTGGATTATAGAAATTAGAAAAATATTCTATGATGCTAATATTGACGTATATGCCATGAATTACATGTTCATGCCTAAAAAGAAAGAGAGCAAATAATCACTCTCCACCCACGTTCCACAGAAAATCCACCAACTTATTTATTTCTGCGAAATTTTGATTCAACTTATTATTGTACATCCTCTAATAAGAATTAAGTGAATGCAGTATTATCAACCTTGACATCCTCTAATGTGTTCATATTCAACTGAAGTTACACAACTTTGTGCACACAGTTCTATCAACTTAACTGTAAGTGCAAAGAAAGCCCTTTGAAGCAAAACGGGGAGCACGGAAAAAACACACACAAGGTTCCATAAATATGACACTGCCAAATGAATTATACATTCACGTAATTCAATATTTTCGATGTTGTACTGTTACTCGGACAGTATAAGAATAGTCAAAATAAAGCCAGGCTTCCTCTTCCAATTCAAACACTATTCAATTCCAGCAAAAAGTTAAAGAATTCAAATACGAATCGACAAAACAAAGAAAAACCAAGACCCACGACCCAAAACATCAAAAACCACAAAAAATAATTAGCAGGAAAACAATCAAAACACAGATAAAGTAGAAACGACCAAAATCAACTGCAGAAGTGCGCCTAAAAAATAATCATAGAAAATAGTGCAAAAAAGAAGCAGAAGGAAAACTGGATAGGCTTACTCACTCTTTGTTGAAGATAGCGAGAGGAAGAGAAGCTGCTATTCATTACCGATTACGAAGAGAGGGAAATGAAAGGATGGGCTTTAAATCCTTATCTTTCGATATTGTTTTCCTTTTGCAGAAATAAAGCTTTTCGGCTCGGCTAACCCATTGGCTTTATCAAGCCGCTTAAGCTGGTGGACTAATGACATTCAGCCCATTACGATATATCACATATGGGCCGTTGTTTAAAGACAAATTGGAAGCCCGAGCTTGCTCAACGGTTCCTCACTTCCTTGTCACATGTTTTGTCAGAACAATAGTGCTTCTAATTTAGGAACTCAGAACAATTACAGCGCTTTTGGCCAGTAAAGATGGTTTTTAAAAAGTCAACTGGATATCAAAAATTCAAAACATGGTGGGTGTGGGTGTGAAGACGGTTTTTTCCTATCAGCTGAATTATATGTAATCTCGAATTTTAAATTGAAATATTATCCTTCTTTTCTGAATTATATGTAATCTCGAATTTTAAATTTAAATATTATCCTCCTTTCCTTTTAAAAAAAGGGTTTTAATATTACAATCAAAATCCATCCACCAATGAAGCCAGTGTGCGTAAAATGTCAAGTGACCGATGACCAAAATATCAACATCCTCCGTCGCTTTAATTATCATCCTAATTTCAGTTGGGTTGCATTTTAATTAATTAATTAATTCATAGAATATTAATATGACGACAGGGTTCAATCGTTTGTATATGTTGATGAAAGAGGATATTACGACAGTCCAGACAAGTAATTCCTCCATACCATCATGATCAAAACCATGCATGAGTGCAACTATACCCCTTTTAAATCTTCAAGCTGAGGTAATTAATTACTGAATTGTTTCTTGTACCGCCCTCTTCTAGTGCTTTGTAGTTTTGCACTACGTTCCTTCTGCGCGTCTCTCTGGTGGCCTTTGTACTTGTAGTGTCCGTCCAACATCTAACCGCGTACCTTCCTCAGTTCCGCTACTATGACAGGTAATTCCAAAAATCATGGGTCAAAGCTTTACCCGCGGTTGCACATCTGATTATGCAAGCGTTGCAAAGATTATACCTGCAGTTTAATTACTCGATTATAGATTAAAAAAATACGGATTTTAGCGATGCAGAAATTTATAACTGTGATTTTAAAAACGAGTCCATAATTTAAGTAGGTTTTGCAATTTTACGACAATATAAATTATTTATAAACGCAGTCTATAAAAAATGCAGGTATAAGTAAGAAAAATACCATACTACTTTAAGTTTCAAACATCGGACTAGTAATTAACGTTTGGTGTCTTGAGCCGTTTGAAAAACGTGTACCAAATATTCAATGAAATTAACAAGGCTACTACTGCTGCTATATTAAATCCATCCTCCTCTCCCTCTCTCTACATATGCATTTCAAAGTTTTTCTTGAGGTTCTTACCCCGCTTTTTCATCGAACCCTATCATTTCCAAACTCTAAATAGTAAATTTTATCAAGTGTGTGTTGCTCCTTCAAACAAGGAACAACCACAAGCTATTTTTGGCAAATCTCTTGAACAAATTCAATGAATATATAACCCCTCCAAGGAAGCAAACCAAAATCGAAGGACTAAGATCTTCCAATTGAATGCCATTTCTTACAATGGCGCTGAAGAAGAAGACGACAACGACCAATTTGTTAATCATCGTCCTATCTCTCTTGTTCGTCAATAGTCATGCTATTTTCCCTTTCTTCCGTCCTCCTTGGTTATGGAATCCAATGATTGATGAAGGAAACAACAATGACAAAGATACTTCATCATCGCAAAAATTCGACGACTCACAACTAGAAGAACAAAATTTGGGAGCGGGAGCGGGAGGAGATGTTGATATTACAGGGTTTAAAGGTGAATGGAAGCTAGTTTCGGATAACTCCGGTGTGTCTGCAATGCATTCCATTTTGCTCCCCAAAATCAATAAGGTTTTGATGTACGATGCTACCATTTGGAGGATATCCAAATTGCCTTATCCTGCTGGCCAACCTTGTAGAATGATCAACAAGAAGACTGGTGAAAAGGACTGCTATTATCACTCCGTCCTTTATGACATTAACACTGCAGAGATTAGGCCTCTTGTGGTAATTACTGTCAATGCCATTTCTTCTCTGTTGATTGCCAAAAAGAAGATGATGAGTTTCACGTATTCATTTCTTGTTAATGACAGCTTAATACAGACACATGGTGCTCATCGGGAGGATTGACAGTCGACGGAACCCTAGTGAGCACAGGTGGATTTCAAGGCGGAGCTAAGACTATCCGATACCTTCGTGACTGTGATACTTGCGACTGGGAGGAATATCCCACCGCACTTGCTTCTCTTAGATGGTATATGTACATTCAATATCTTTTGAATTCAAATTCTGGAAAGAAAAAAAATTAACTTTTTTTTTAATAATTGATGAAGGTACTCGACACAGGCAACCCTGGCTGACGGCAGCTTCATCGTAGTAGGCGGCCGCCGGGAGTTCAACTACGAGTACATTCCGGGACACGGCAAACAACATCAGAACACAAAATCTTTCATATTCCCATTCCTCAAAGAAACCACTCAAATGGACGAAAATAACCTTTACCCATTCGTTTATCTCTCCACCGACGGCAACATCTTTGTCTTCGCCAACAACCGTGCCGTCCTCCTGAACCCTAAATCCAACCAAATCGTCCAAAATTACCCCGTCCTCCCCGGCGGATCTCGCAATTACCCTGCCAATGCCGCGTCCGTACTCCTCCCAATAAAACTCCACCCTGGAAGCAAGAACATGAAAATTCCCGCCGAGGTCATAATCTGCGGCGGAGCAAAGCCGGAAGCTTACGGGGAAGCCGAGAGGAAGCAAAATTTCATGTCGGCATTGAAGGATTGTGGAAGGATGAGGATTACAGATCCGAAACCTGTTTGGAAGATCGAGGAGATGCCATCGGAGCGCGTGATGGGGGATATGGTAATTCTTCCAACCGGAGATGTTATGTTGCTCAATGGCGCCAAAAAGGGCGCATCAGGTTGGGGTTTGGCAAAAGAACCTAATTTGACTCCTGCATTGTACCGTCCGAAGCTCAAGAAAGGACAAAGATTCTCCGAATTAGCATCCACAAATATCCCTAGAATGTACCATTCCTCCTCCACATTGCTTCCGGATGGTAAAATCCTCGTCGCTGGAAGTAATACCAACAATGGTTACCAATATAATGTTGAATTCCCCACTGAATTGAGGGTCGAGAAATTCTCCCCACCTTATCTGAACCCATCATTGGCAGAGAAGAGGCCCGAGATTGTGGTTGTTGAACTGGAGACCGAGCTCAAGTATGAGAAGAAGTTTGCCGTGACGATCAAGTCATGGGCAAGGAGACTTCAAACAGGAGATGTTCAGGTGACAATGTATGCACCTCCTTTTACCACTCACGGTATTTCAATGAACCAGAGGCTTTTGGTGTTGGGATTGATTCAGGTTACTAATGAATATGGTGGGTATCATAATATTATCGCGGAGGCGCCGCCATCCGGTAAGATTGCTCCTCCTGGGTATTATCTTCTCTTTGTTGTGCAACAGGGTGTGCCCAGTGAAGGTGTGTGGGTGCGGATCACATAAGAGCTGGCTGGCTCAAAGATTTATACAGAAGTAAAATTTATAATGATTTGTTGCTAATCTTAAGTTATGGGTTTGCAAAGCAAATATTCTTTGACTGGCATGGAGTTTGAAAAACTAGTATAAACTTCTCTCTCCTGGTCACAATTTTTTTCATTTCTTTTTTGTTTCTAGAATCAGTATTCATCTCTCTATAGTCTATATTGTGAATCTTGAATTTTATAACTAGTGTCTGCATTATTATGACTATTTTTTGGTTCCTTGCTTATTTCTCTTGGTCAAATAACTGTCCATCCCCTATAATAAACTCATCCTAGCAGTCTATTATAATGCTAGCACGTCTACTAAAAAAGGAAACCAAATGTCAATCACAACTGGCAAGCCCTTCGCTTTGTTTTATACATCAATTCTCGTTGTCCAAACGCTCAGGACCCAGTCTCCATCCTCGTACTCTCGGCTTGATTCATCTTGTCCCAACGTGTAAGGAAGAAGAATCACACTGATTCATATATTGTGGGACCTCACTACTGTTAAGCTCCAAACTCAAGAGGTGCATGACACAACTTATACCTCTTTGAATGCCAACCCACAATTATCTCATTTTCCAGTTGTATAGGAAGGTTATGAAACAGTCTTCAATGTATTAAAACAGAAAATAAAGAGGAGCGTTCATCTTGGCAGGGCATACTTGCTGATGAAAAACTTATATAAAACCCAATATAAGCCATTGATAAGCATCCCAATTTGAATTCATAATTGATCTAAGACCTGGTGAAGACCCATCGAGGTTGAAATGGCAACTTTAACAACTCTTTTGCTAGCTCTTTTCATCTTTGCAATGGCTGTTGATCAACAACTAGTTGATGCAAACATCTCCAAGAGTATGTATATCACCTGGGGCCACCAACATGCGGCAATAACAGGTGGTGACGATCTCCAATTGGTGTTGGATCAAACTTCAGGTGTATTATCTGCCCTCTTATACATACTTGATTCCAGAATTCCAGTTTTAATAGTCCTGTCGCATATAATCGTACTATTTTGCATGCAAAGCAAATCAATAAACACCTAATAACGACCCCAAGGAGATTGATTATACATATCTTGTTTGTTGTTTGACTGTTTCTCAGGCTCAGCTTGTCAATCCAAGATCCCATTCTTGTTTGGGAGCATTGAAATGCAAATCAAATTGGTTCCTGGAAACTCTGCTGGAACAGTCACAGCCTACTATGTAATATGAGAAATCTCGACACTGACAAAAACATGAAGTTATTTATCAACTCGATCAATAATATAACAATAAACACTTGCTCACCATACCAAGTTTGTGCAGGTATCCTCTACTGGGAGCAGGCATGATGAGATTGACTTCGAGTTTTTAGGCAATGCTTCAGGACAACCTTATATCATCCACACAAACATATACACTCTTGGAAATGGAAGCAGGGAGCAGCAGTTTTACCCATGGTTTGACCCAACTGCTGATTTCCACAACTACACTATACACTGGAACCCCACCGAAGTTGTGTAAGATAATCTGCATCTCTTTCTGTTTCACAAGAATAAAATCATCCTCTTCTCTCATATACTTCTTTTTTTTTGGTGTGTCTCTTCTCTCATATACGTTAATTATGAAAGTACTAACAGCTTTTCAAAAATACAAAGCTTTCCGCAGAATTTTTTTCATTATTTTCATGAAATTCCAACTTACTTTATCCTATTTCCAACATGTTGTGTCATTCCAATCTTTCCTCAATCACCGGTTTCCTAAACTTTGAGAAATACTATGATTTCAGGTGGTACATTGACAGTATGCCAATTCGAGTTTTCCGAAACTATGAGAATGAGGGGATTGCTTACCCAAATAAGCAAGGGATGAGGGTCTACTCAAGCTTATGGAATGCTGACAACTGGGCAACTAGAGGTGGGCTTGAAAAGATTGACTGGAACAGTGCCCCTTTCAGAGCAGGATTGCGTAGATTTAGGGCTAGGGCATGCAAGTGGAATGGACCAGCCAGTATCAACCAATGTGTTTCAAGCTCCCCTGCTAACTGGTGGATTTCCCCAACATACAGCCAGTTGAGCTATAGAAAGATGGGTCAGATGAAGTGGGTAAGAGATAACTACATGATCTACGACTACTGCAAAGACACTACAAGATTTAACGGGCAGATGCCCCCTGAGTGTTTTAAATCACAATACTAATAGAAGCAGCAGTAGCCAACCAATAGCAAGGACCATGGCAAAAGGAATAATAATTTGGCAGATCCATTACTTCATTGCAGCTGCCGCAACTGAGAAATTGCATTTCTGTTGGGTTCGGTTTTGACTCAACCGATTTTATTTCCATCACATAATTTTTATATTTGCATTTGAGTTTCCTCGAATAAATGCATCGTTACAATATGAGCTATTGCTGTTCATTAAAAGTACTTGTGATTCACTGAAGACACTCGATAAGCCAAAATTAAAAATTTAATCAACCAAAGAAGCATTAGTTGAAGTTTTCATGTCCAACATAGAAAAAACAAAAGAAGAGAAACATTTGAAGGGGAAATCTGTCACATAAATTGGAAGTTCACATCGACTAATAGGAACTAGTTGTGGTTTAGTGATCATAAGATGTTTCCATTCCCCTATAGAGGCAGGACACAACACTAAGTTGAAGTTCACTGTTAGCTGAAAAGTGAAAATATTAGAAAGCTATGTCTTACGGTGCAAAACATGACAGTATCTCTAAGAATATTAAACACACTTGTTGGCTGCTGCCCAAATTACCAGACATTAAAAGAACGAGACATCAACAGCAAGTTAGAGCCAGACATCACACTATCTCCTAGAATAAATAGCACCAATAAACACAGAATCCACCAAAACTTAAAGCAAGTTTTACATTCTAACCATTCTAAAACTCAATTCACATAGCTTTGGGTTAATTATCAAATAAATGGGCACATAATATAGACAAAAAATAAAAGAGAACTCAAAAGAGAAGAGGCAAACAGCAAATACCAAGTGATATTCAGTTCTCTGTCACGAAATACATAGCCAAACACCAGTTATAATACAAGACATACCCAACAAGGCGAAGCCAAGCCGTGTCTCTTCGCCGAGGAGCATGCCGAACACTGCCATGGAAGCAAAACTAGTCGCATTTGTGACTGGAACTGCCACAGAGATTGGGCTATCGCTCAAGATAACGAAGAAAGTAGCAGATGCAGATAGATTTAGCACGAATGGGAACGAACACTGCCAAAACAAAAGAAGGCTAAGCCAGTTATTGAGTGAAACTAGGAATCGCTGGTTGAGTTTCAGTGGGCGGGGTGGTTGTGACAGAGATTAAGATTTGAGGGACTGTTCCCAGAGGAGAGCACCGCGGCCCATAGTGGCGTTGGTGGTGCCCCACACTAGGCCCACCGGCCACCATCTTTTCCTCGCCTCCGATCCCGTCTGGTGCCGATGGTGAAGAAAGGGACTTCGTTTATGGCTCCTTCTGAGTAAAAGACCAAATTTGGTTGCCATTTCCTTTTGGGTGGGCTATGTGTAGGGGTCGGCATAGGGCCAAGCCAGCACGAAAATATGGGTCCAGCCCAGCCCAAGCCCAAGTTCAAATATCAATTTCAGGTTTGTGATCAAGCTTGGTGTAAATTCTTGAGCTCAAGTTTGACATAGGCTCAAGAATTTTGGGCTTTCGGGCCGGACCTTGGGCTTGTAAGTTCGGGCTCGAACTTTAATTAGGGCTGAGCAATGCATATATAGTTATATATAATATGTATGTTATATTTTCGGGGCTGACGTCTGGCTCTAGCCGAGCTAGGTCCAAAAAATGGGCCCCTAGGCTGGGGGTCGAGCTACCGAAGCCCAATGTCATTTTCTGGCTTGGGCCCGTGGGGTATTTGGTGACCCCTAGCTATGTGTACCCAATTTTTACTAATTCTATCCAAAAGACAAAAAAAAAAAAAAAAACTCAAAACACCTAAACCATTTCTATCTTTTCAATTTTTACAGCCAAGTGATAAGGATAGGGAGCAGCGAAGTAGGAGGTCACTAGTCCTGAATTCACTAAGGTAAAATTAAATTAGCGGGATTTAGGGATAGTGGATTCTATTTTTTTCTAGAGAATACTAAATGTATTGTGCCTTAATTTGCTTTTTCACTTTGATATAACAAAGACCAAGGGTGGAGCTACCCTTAGGCTGGGTGAGCTGTTGCTCGGTCCAGTTCTTTGAAAAAAAAATTAGTACATATACTTATATGTAACCTAATATAACACATTTGCCCCAACATCCCATTTACTTATTGCAAACTTAGCCCAAAAACCCAACCTACTACTCAATAGTCATCCCACTTAGAGCATTCACAATAGACATTTTTGATGGGAAAGGAATAATGTATAGAAATATATGTTTTTGCTGATATGGTTATATTGAAAAATGTGTTTTCTTGATATGTCTGTATTAGGAGATGTGTTTTGGTGATATGAATGATGATGTGGCTTGACTTTTTACAAAAGATATGAGATTCGTTATGAATTTTATTTGAGAATAGATGAGAGAATGAAATAGTAGATGGTTGCATAATGATAATGGTTTTATATTGAGAGATGTGTTTTGCTGATGTGACAATATTGAGATATGTGTTTTGGTGATGTGGATGTATTGAAAGTTCAATTTTTATGAGATAAAAATGAGATCCATTTTTTGAATTTATTGACCCAACATAATTGTGTTATTGTATTTGCTCTTATCATTCCACTATTCTAGGCTCCAGCCCACTAAGTACTAGGGTAGGGATGACAATGGGGCGGGGCGGGGATGGAATAGGGTTGCCCCGCCCCGCTGCCTTATTACCCCGTCCCGCCCCAATTAAATTTTGTTAATCTACTCTAAATTATATTTAATGATAAATGACTCAACTTTTATATGATTTTAATTTATTAATCTATTACATTGACAAAAATACTTAATTAGTGTTGAATTAATCAATAATTCAATATAGCATATGATTATTTCATTGAGGACTTATGATTAATATAACTTTATATAGATATATATGGTACATTAATATATATTTATATTATAAATTCATACATACATAGTACATGTATATAATATTATGTCTTAATAGATACAGGGTGGATAAACTTCATATCTCATCGCCGCCCCGCCCTCGAGGCAATATTTGTTGCCCCGTCCTCGTCCCGCCCCACCAAAGGATCGGGGCAATATTTCGACATTCTCTCATTAGTCATCTCAAGGCTTCTCCGGCAGCAAGTGCAATGGCAAAGCCACAACTGCTTAAGGCAGAAAGACGACAACTCAGAGATGACAAGACTCCAACTCCGAGTCTCCAATTCTGCCCTTGGGTTGAGGTCAAAGTCTCACTTTCTATGTTTCTCACTCATTATAAGCAATTACAATACTCTAATTTCTAAAGACTAAAATCACCCATGTCCTTGGCTTTTTTACTTTTAATCTCTTATCAGTTTAAAAAATTAAATATGGGTTATTTTAGTTTTCTTCTATTTTTATTTGAAATTTTTTATAGTAATAGGTGAGATCGATAAAAGTTGGGATGTGAATAACTATACCATTTCTTTTTACCTCCGTATAAGAAAAGAAAATTTTGTCTTATTTAGTAGTAGTGACTAAAATTATGTCCGATATGGCATAATCGATTTGTCTGAAACATTAAGTTGAGACATAAATTATTTCTTTTAAATTTTGATCCAAATATACAATTTTTATTCGATTTAATTATCCGGATCCTATCCCAAATTAAAATATTTTTCGATTTAATTGTTCAAATTTAACTAATTCATACCTGATGAATTAAATATGTCCTAGAATCTGAATCCGTATATAGAAATATTTCATAATCACCCCCTGTTGACCGACTCGAATTGATCCGCATCCGAATTTTTGCAACACCAGTTCTTATACCGAAATTGCCCCTCTGAATTTTCCCTTTTTATCTTTCTCTAACCCGCAATTCCTCTCTCTCTCGCTCCCTGTCGTTTGTTGTGCCCAGTCCTCAATCCTCATTTGCTTCACAACTGAAAACAATTATCTTTGCCTGCTCTTTCAGTATCGGAGATTCGATCGAGCATGGAGCGGACCGTCGGGGGCAAATACAAGCTCGGTCGCAAGATCGGGAGTGGATCTTTTGGTGAAATTTATCTTGGCGAGTCTTCACCTCTAGATACAATTGTATATACACTTTCGTTGCTTTTATCTGGAACTCACCGTTCTTATTTTGCTCTCTTTATTCGGCAGCTACTCATATCGATACGTTTGAGATCGTCGCTGTTAAGATCGTAAGTTTCAATTGATCTCACGCAATCTTGTTTGCTTTATTTTGATTTTCTATCTCGCATTTCAGTAAGAATTTGTTTTGGAGGTGAGGGATGGTGCTGATGTAATCATATGATCAAATTCTGTCTCTGACTGTTTGAATTGGAACTTAAGTAATTCTGGATGTATCAGTTGTTTTTGTTTTGTTTTATCATAAGATGATATTAAGTGCATACTGCTGCTGACTGTTCTCCAGTTTTCTTGACAAAGCACGGGCTCGAACTCCTGCTTAGCTAACAATATATTGTACTTATTTGTCTGGTTTTGTGCTCTACAGGAGAACAACAGAACAAAGCACCCGCAGCTGCTCTATGAAGCCAAGTTGTACAATATTCTTCAGGGAGGAAGTTTGTACTCTGTCTTACCCCTATTTTCGTTATATTCGTAGCATTCTTCTGTGAGACTGGGAGTCATTGTGGTGGTAGGAGTAATTTGATTTTAGGATAAATGATCCAAGTCCATCTTACATATCTGAATTTGATAGGCGGTATTCCTGGCATAAAATGGTCTGGAGTGGATGGTGAAGACAATGTGCTTGTGATTGATTTGCTGGGACCAAGTCTTGAGGATCTGTTTGTGTATTGTGGTAGGAAGTTTTCGCTTAAATCAGTGCTTATGCTGGCTGATCAAATGGTAAGTTTTTTTTTATTTTTTCCCTTATTGTTATTGATTCTCTTATAGCTGAAGCTCATGCGAATTGTTATGCCATGCAATTAATTGTGAAGGCATTTATATTTTCTGCATCGATTTTTCTTGAGGATCATTGCACGGAAGTCATTGAGTTTTCAGCCTCACCATCTGTTGGAGATATTGGGTTCCTGCTTGGTTGCTTCTCTTATTATGATTTTTACCCTTCACTGTCATTTTCTCAAGCTGGTTTGAGTATATTGCCATTGTCTTTTGGTTTTTGTTCATAAGACTTATCAGAAAATCGTAGTGTTCAAGTTACAAGTAGTTTGATTGGTTAGTTGAAGGAAACCATCTGTCGATAATATTTCTTATTACTGCTATGAGCTTCTGCTTTAGGTTTTCCTCCCCTTTGTATGACAGGTCAATTATGATGGCATGTGATTTTTACTTAAGGGTGAATAACTAGTATAAGCAATTTATCACTTGGTTTTTATTCTCTTTCAGATTACGAGAATAGAATATGTTCACTCAAAAGGATTTTTACATAGAGACATAAAACCTGATAACTTCCTCATGGGTCTTGGCCGGAAAGCAAACCAGGTGAGAATTTTGCAGTTTTTTTCTCATTGTCTACCCACTTTAATCTTTTTGCTATTTTAATTGGACTTTTCTGTTGAATTTTTTTTCTTTTCTTCTTGGCTTATCAGGTCTATATAATTGATTTTGGCCTTGCAAAAAGATATCGGGATGCCACAACAAATCGTCACATCCCTTATAGGTTCTTTTCTTCTTCAATTTTATTTTCCTTTTATTTCATTTATTGTGATAGTGTCATTTTTACTGAAATGTCATATTCAATCTGTGCTTGTCTACATGATCAAGATTTTAAGTAAGCCAGTGAAATGTAAAACTGGAAAAGAAATATGTGCAACTAGTTTAATCTCATCTGAGCATCCCAAGTGCCCTTCTCATTTTGCTCAAGGAAAAATGACTCTGAGTAGAATTTTTGCTGAGCAATTTAAATCTTATGCAAATAATTACTTTCTAGCGCAGGGAGAACAAAAACTTGACAGGGACCGCGCGTTATGCAAGTTGCAATACTCATCTTGGAATTGGTAATCAAGTGAACAATATGTTTATACCATTTTTTTTTTGTCTTTTATGTTCATCCTTGCTCATGCGCACTCACACGTAAATTTCCTCAATAACAGAAGCCTTATCCTTTTTTTTTTAAATTACAGAACAGGGTCGACGAGATGATTTAGAATCACTTGGCTATATTCTCCTATACTTTCTTAGAGGGAGGTGCGATTTCTCTCTCTGTGATAATGATGAGTACCGGAGTTACAGTTTTGGATTTTTTTTCTCCTTAAGTTTGTTTCAGTTAATAATAATAACAACATTAATTAGTAGCATTACTAATATGATTTTTCTCAAACTAATTTTTTTATCGTTTTTGTGTGTATAAAGTCTTCCATGGCAAGGTTTAAAAGCCGCCACAAAGAAGCAAAAGTACGACAAGATATGTGAGAAAAAGTTATCAACTCCTATTGAGGTTTGCATTTTGCGTCTATTGTTTAAAAGTGTTGAAAGTTCTTTATTGGGGTTAAATTATGATAAGAACCCACATGGTAATTGTTCTGAAGGTGCTGTGCAAGTCTCATCCAGTGGAGTTTGCGTCGTACTTCCATTACTGCCATTCGTTGACTTTTGATCAGAGGCCTGATTATGGATTCTTGAAGCGCTTATTTCGTGATTTGTTTGCCCGTGAAGGTATTGGTGGATAAATGCTAGCTATCACCTATATGATTGCTTTGCAAGGCTATGGCCTTACAATTGCATTTGGTTATATAACCAGAATTGTAAGCATGAAAACAGTTGGATTCTCTTATATAGTTTCTCAGTCAGGTTTTGCTGTTTTGCCCTTGATACGATAAAGATTAACATAGTACTACCTATTCTGCATGTGTTTAAGGGCTTATGGACAATCGGGTGTCATGAGAAATGCAGAACCACTCACTCTCTCTCTCTCTCAAATTTATTTTTGGTCAAGGTCTATTTGTGTGCTCTATTGTTGGGTTTAGAAGTTAAGTAATGGGATTAGCAAGAGCTTCTTGGGGTTTCCCCTTTTTTTATTATTTTAATTTTTTGATAGGGTAGGATGGAAACAGTGTTGGGTGTGTGTGTTACTGTGTAAGAGAGATGGCATCTTAAGTTGGATAAAACTTAGGAGTGGCTATAGGAGCTCAGTGATAGGACTACATGTGATGCATGTATGATAATTTTTATGTGCGCACTATATAATGATTCCTCTTCTGTGTAGGTATTTTTTTTTGGCAAAATTGTGTAGTTATATGTATTAATGGATGTTTTCATGTAATTCTAATGCATGGAATATGTAATCTATTTACACAAATACACAGGGTAGACACTAGACATTTGTATTCCTTGTGTCCAATACAAAATGATTTTTTGACTTTCATGATAGAATGTTTCTTGTTACCGAATTCTGACTAACAACGGATGGATTCTCCTTTCAAAGTGTCATCTATGATCTATTATGTCATGTGAATATCAATTTGTGGTGCTCTTTACATGGCAGGATATGAATTTGACTACATCTTTGATTGGACTATCATAAAGTACCAGCAAGCTCAAAGGAGTAGAACTCAGTCTCGATTATCTGTTAGTATCTCTGCCGCCTTCTACAATTTATTATATTCTTGGTTTCCCACTATTGTTGTACACTTGTACTCACTGGTGGAAATGGCGGTATTGCTTCCAACCATTCACTTAAGGAGCTGATTTTTCATGCATTTTATTGTCTCTCTGATTACAAGTTGTAAATTTGTTTTGGTGCTAAATTAAATTGAATTCTTGTGTCTACAGCCAGCACCTGGGGCGAGTAGCAGTCATGCAGCACCGCTAGTCATGGGCAATCAACAAGGTTAGATTCTGCTAATGCACTTGTGCATTGCCATGAATAGAGGTTCTGATTGGGTGTCGGCTAAAAAATAACTCTAGTACACAAGGCTCCTGCAGTGAGTGGGATCGGGGACTGGCAGGATTGTACGTTTGTATTTCTCTTGGGCATAATGTCATTCTTAGTGACCTTTTTCTGGTTCATCCAGTGGATTGTTCACAACTTGCTATGTTCACAACTGAGTCTTGGATATATAAAGTATATTATGCTGGAGAGTATTTTTGCCTTTTTTCCAGTTGCTAATGAAACTGGTATATTAACATCATCACAACAGATGTAAGCATAGCCATATGGATATTTTTTCTGGCTACTATTGCCAACAGAAATTTGTGAAGTGTAGTAGGTGCTAATTTATTTTGTTATAACATTTTAATCTCTATAGGATAAAATTTCTAAGAACTGTACTACACGGAAAGGCTTTTGTACGGTAACAATGAGTTTGAAAAAATGAATTATGTAAAAAAATTCCCACTTTTATTTGTGCCAATACAGAAGCCCACAGCTTAGTTTCTTGTAAATTGTTATGCCTAACTGTTTTCTTAGGTGCTGGATATCTTCATCGAGGTTATGTGAAACTACAATTCACTAACTGATAGACCATTAAAATATGATGCCTGGACCTCATTAATAATAGATTTATGTGGAAGATTTCTGTTTAGTTCACTGATTCACTCTGTCTTTTCTTTCTTTCCCATTCGCTCTTTGTCTGTTGGTCCGTAAAAATGATAACCACGCATTGTGGAGAGGCTGTTTCGGGCATATTCACACGCGTTAGCCCCTCAATGTAGAGACGCTGTTTATGTGGTTTGAACCCATGACACCTAAGTTGTGGTGAAGTAATCTAACCACTACGCCACGGTTTCCTACTGTTTGTTGATAAGTTGACAATGAAACGATAATGAATTTTATAAGTTCCTGTCAAATTAATGAAATTAAAATGCACGACGGGTTATACCATGTATTAGTGGGAGATATTTCCTTTTGTGCATGGTTGTAAAATACTTTAAGTTGATACACCTTGACTAATATGGAATACACAGTAGAGGCAGGAAGGCATCAACTTTTAGTGGGAGGTATTTTTGTTGTCAAAGACGCACTATTTCTTTCCATTAATGTTGAGGATGCTTATAATCTTGATGGCAGGTAATAATGCTACATATTCAGCTGAAGCCACAGAGCGTGTAAGACCGGGTACGGGTATTGCCTCTGGCTCTGGTATACGTATGCACTTCAAATCAGCTACAGGAAAGCATGATTCTGATGCTGTTGACAAGAATGTGAGTCTGATATAGTCTATTGTGTTTCCATCCACATAAGCATGTGCTGCCTCGACCTCTACCTCTTATTTCTATGTGAATAATGTCTTGTAAATTTTTTCCTTCTAAAAGAACTTTATCTCCGCTATGTTCTATATCATATTTTGCCCCCAAAAATACCTAAAAAATCAGAGCTGATAAATGTTGATTTGGTGTAGATTCTGAATGATGCACATGTGCCTTCCTCTTCATTTTCACTCTCTGGTCCATCAAAAAGGAATGTTGCCAAACCTATGTTGCCTACTGATGCTCCAAACCTGGTTCATGGAGATGGCAACAGAGTTGGTCCTTCGAGTAGCTGGATTTCGTCATTGCAGCGCGTTCATTCTGCCAAGTGAAACAAAAGTATATTCCTTCATTAGTAATGTATAAAGTTGGACGCTTCTTCATTGCAATATGTTGCCTCATTTGTGTTAGTTGTTAACCATATAGTTGACTTTTATGCGTTATGTTTTTAGCTATTGCTCTGTTGATGAGGATTCTACTGATAAATTTATTGGGGTAGAAAAGATGTGGTGATTAGTCGTTATGTTTTCTGCTATCTGTATGGTCAACGAGTCCATTTTGTACATTTATGGTGCTGAAATTGGGACTGGATTTTGAAGGATGCCTTGCTCTTGATCTTTTCTATTAGGGCGACTACAAACGCATTGGTAGTCATAAAACAGTCCGCCAAGAGTCAGTTCCGCTGCTCTACATAGTTTGAGTAAATGTTCAACGCAAATCTTGTATTGATGGCTTCATGTAATGCAAAGTACCCGAAGACAACTTTCTTTCTTTCGTTGCTATATGTCATGGTTTGATATACCGTATCGTGTTTGGCAGTATTTGTTTTCTGGTTGATTCTTAATTATGAGAATCTGTTGTATAGATACTGTTAATCTGGCCTGGGTGTTCTCCAGGACTGTTAATCAGTTTAGCTGTTTAGCAATTAAAGCTAAATTTATATTTCATTCTATGGCACTTGTAATAATTTTTAATGCACTCATCTCTTATCATTTGAAGCATTTCTTCGTTATTCTTGGCATGGGAGGTTTAAGGTCATTTTTTTTGCTTATATACCAATTATCAGGTATTTTTCTTACTTGCTATGAAAGCAAAACAAAAATTTCTGAAGTGTTATACTGAATGAAAGTGGAATCCACAAAAGGATTTATGGAACCCAAACATTATGGTTGGAACTTGGAAGTGCTATCCTCACATTTCCTTTATATCACTGTTATTTTAAGCTTGTAAATGTTCTGTTTATATTTATTTAGGCAATGCATTACCAAATTGTATAGAACTGATGTTTCCGCATTTAATATGTGTATTTGGCTATTGCTAAATTTTGGAAGTTAATAAAAATTACGAATTTTTTATTTATGTTTTGATCATATATGTACAGTCTAACATGATTGGAGGTGCTTTCATGCCATTTTCTTTATTTTAAGCTCGTAGATGTTCTATGGATTTACATTTTAGGCTATTCATTGCCAAATTGTCTAGAACAGAGTTTCTATATTTAAGGCATGTCTGGCGAATGCTAACTTTTGCAAGTTATAAACATTAAATATTTTGCAAGTTGTTAAAGTTAAATATTCATAGAAACAACCTCTCCACATATTATGTGTGGGTAAGGTCTGCATACGTCCTGTTTGTCCTCAACTCCGCCATTGTTGGGAGCCTCATGCACGATAGTTGTTTGCCTTTGTTGTTGATTGAAGTTCAATATTTTATTTTTATGTTGTGATCATATATGTACAGTTTAACATGTTTGGAAGAACTTTCATGACATTTCCTTTATATTACTGTTATTGTGAGCTTGCAGACATTCGATGGATTCACATAGTAGGCAATGCATTACATAATTGTAAGAACACACATTTCCATGTTTAGGCTGTTAGGCATGTGTGGTTAATGCTGAATCTCACAAGTTATTATATTTCTCAAATTTCTATTTATGGTGTGATTTTATTTATTTTGGTCTGTGGTCTGTACTTTTATCTAATTATCTTCTTTGCTTATATTACTACTATTAAAGGAGGGGAACCTCTGTTTAGATAGTTGTTAACATAGTATGCTTCAGAATTGTTTTGCTGTTTTTGTAACTTCAATTTTCATATTATTACAGTTACCCCAAAACAAAAGAAATTTGTGACCTCTAAGCTTGCACACTACCTATAATTATGATGGTAACTTTGATTTACCTCTTGCTTTTGAATTGGAAACATGTTGATTCATGGCTCCATTCATTAGCTAAATTAAGGTTTAGAGGATGGCAGCATATTTAGTTTCACCATATGAAAGTAATTTTAAATTGCCCTCTCTCAATTATCTGTTCATTCTTTGTTATTTGCAGGATCCTCTCTTTCGTTCCGGCAGTGTCTGAAGGATGGATAATGACAGGCAACATCCACCTGCCATTTGAAGACTAGATAGTCTATCCCTCATAATGTTGATGATTTCTGATTGAGGAATGGCTGGCCTGCCTGACTGCTGAATGAAAAATGAGGCGTAGGCATAGAATGTTGATTTTATGGCAACTGTTGTGTGCCCTCAACAATTCTTAATTGTGATAGATGGGTGTTGTGTCATGTGTGTATGTCGTGTACTCTCATGCTGTAGAATGGCTTGTGTTATATGCAGCTGCCTTCCCATCCTGAATGGAGTATCTGGAAATGTTGGGAGTGTCGAGCCGGAAGAATGGGAAACACCCATGGATTCATCTGTGATTATTTGAATTCAAGGTGGCTACTGCTTGGCAAAGCTGTAAAAAGAGAGCGGGAAGTGTTTGGACTCCAATAATTTGGTTTGTTGTTAAACCAGAGTTATTTCTTTGGCTTTGATGGTTTGTGCAGATTCTATTACAGTGTCAGACTGTCAGTGTGTGTCAAGAGGGGTGTCAATTTTTTTTGTAGTTGTGAAAGAGGCCTTTCATTTTTCTGGTTCCGTTTAAGATATAGGACCTAGGAAATATATGAATCGATTTCATTGAGTTGCTTTTGTTCACTCAACATCTGCCATTGCTTCCTGTAGAACCCAGGGTAAATGAATTGGGGGAAGTTGGATAGTTAAAACTGCGTTTGTGGATGTAGCTTTATGATGCTTGTAATTAGAAATCTGAACCCTTGGCTGTTTTCACATGAATGTTTCAGGAGGTTTAGTTGCTTTGAGATCTCAAACCTTCGGACTGCATCAAATGCTATATCAAGTGATGAAGGGCTACTCATTTTAGACCGAGGTAGGTCTCTTGAATGATTGGTGGTCAATTGTATATGGATTGTTTTTTGCCCTCGTGTTTTCTTTTGGACGAACTATTTCCTATGCCATCGAGTAGTAAGCTAGACCTGTCCAGAAAGGGATAGAGCAAAACCTGGGAAACCTTGTGTATATTTGATCCTCTGGGTTCTTCCCCTGTTTTGGTGTTCTTTTTCCTTTTCCTTGAAGCATTATGGCAGTTTGATCTAGTTTCAAGGTAGTAACGGTAATTTTGCTTTGAGGGATGGAGTATGTGGTGTGCTATGGTTATGTTAGAGGTATAATTTGTAGCATCTGTGTTGCGTAAGCGTCTACTATTGTGTCTGGTATTTGATATTGTTGTGTGTTATCGACCATTTTTCATTCATACAAAAAATACTGTTTCAGAGGGTAGTGATTTATGCCTGTTGCTTCGGGTGGTGATTGTTTTAATTGCCTAATTTAATCTTTCTACTTGAATTCGTAAGTGTTACATTTTTGTTCTTTATTTATCTTTTAAGCTTACATGAAATATATTTCGAAGAAAGCTTACACTTTTTTTTCTTTTTCGAAGAAAGCTTAATAAGTCTTAGTTCTTATTGTGATCACATGACCTTGAATGCCCTCAATATATTGATGGCTCAGTATATTGTCAGGCACGATTTTTTCATCGGTAAGTTCTAGGTTGTTGGCCTTAAGCTTAATCCTACTAGGCCACTAGATGGCATGTTCTGCCTTGAAAGAATGGACTGAATTACTATCAACCATATAACCATTTTTTGCCACGATTAATACTAGGAATGGTAAAGTAAAGTAAATAATTACAGCAAGTTCTTATTACTGATGGATTAACTGTACAAGTTACAAACCAACCTTCTTCCTTTTGTGTTGCAGGGTTTGTGTATCACAATAGCTGACCGAAAGAGATATTTTACAATTTTAAATCTTAATAAAGGAAGGCAATTTCATGGGATTTACTGTGCAGATTGGAATGGTAAATGTGAAGTTGAAATCATGTTAAGGACATGATTTTCAACACCTTGTGTACAAGGTGGCTTGAGGGGAAGGTACTTTTTGGACCCTGTGACATCTTAATGGGCTTGGGCCTAGTCTAGTGGGTGGGCTGATTTTTGGGTCGAGTCTATTTGCCCCGGTCCTATCATGAGGATGTATTAGAAAAGACTATAAATTACAATAGGGATGCAGTTGAAAGAATTTGTTCTGTATTGTCCTTGTTTCTTAAATCTTGGACACTTCCGATCTCTAGTCCGGCAAATTTTGGAGCTTATCAAAAAAGCGTTCACAAACTGTATAAAACAATCAATATTTTTCAATTGCTTTGCATATGGACGTTGGGTTAGGGTGGGACCCAATGATCTTTCTACCCGTTTGTGTTGTCGATATGCAGATAAAATATTAGTTGCAGATTATGTAATGTAAATACATAAGTCAAACTCAGGTCTTCAAGTTAAATGACTTACTCTTCCTAAATCGATTATCACTACCTTTGGAGCGCTTTGCGTATGGACCTGTTAGGACAATATGACCTGCTACTCTAGTGTGTATGTAAATACTAAATAAAATCTGCTCAAAAAACACTTTTGCATGGGGAAGTATGGCCAGCTCGACCCATATTATTGGGCTTGTAGTTTTTCCCAAGGGTTAATACAACTGTTGGTCACTGAAAGATAGGCTGTGTTTCATTTTAGTCACTGAAAGTCAAAAAGTGCCACGTTGGGAATGCAAAGTGTAAAAGTGTTCCAGAATGACCACTCGATCAGTTTTTGGTCAATTTGGGCAGCAGAGATGCTGACATGACATCATCTTGTTTAACGTAGGTGATGCCATGTCAGCATCTCTGCTGCCCAAATTGATCAAAAACTGACCGAGTGGTCATTCTGGAACACTTTTACACTTTGCATTCTCAACTTGACACTTTAATTTTTAGTGACTAAAATGAAACACGACCTATCTTTCAGTGACCAACATTTGTATTAACCCTTTTTCCCAACTAAAGAAGTTTTTTTTCTCAAAGTACTTTCATTAAAAGAGAAAATCTGAAAGCCAGGAAAATTAGAATTAAAGCAACTTTTTAGTGACGTCAATTTTTTCAAATTTAAAAAAATGCCAGAAATTTCATTTCGAAAATATGTGAGGATTCAATATTCTTGGTAGGACAAATCTTCTCAACTCTATCACTAGCTCATTTTTATTAGACTTAGTATATTAAGTGAGACGATCCAAGAAAAATAAAATCATGCAAATTATTTCACAAAAATCGGATAATTCAAAGTGAATAACATTATTTATTTGTGATCAATGTGTCCACACAAAAAAAAGCACGGTTTTACAAGTTTTATTCAGTGTCATCATTTCTTTTGTCCTACTTGAAAATTGACTGAAAAAAAGCTTAGACATCAACCAAAAAAAAACCTACTCCACATTTTTTATTTATTTTCTTTCTAAGATTTCACTTAGTCGTATCACGTCTGCATACAAAAAAAAAATTATATAGTAAATAATATTATAAATTGGAAGGGTAAAACGTCATATGAAGCAGTTAAGCCAAAACAATACCAAGGCAATTGGTAGAAGACAAAACGACGACGTAATACGATACATGCATGGCATGTCCTTTGTCAGCCATAATTATTTCCATATATAAAAAAGGGGATGGTATATTTTAGTAAGTTGAAATTAGATAAGTGAAAATATTATTTTTATTATATCAAGTGTTGAGCCAACAAGTAGTTCTAAAAAACACATTATTGAATCCTGAAAACATGCATGATCTAAGGCATATCCCTTCATGTGCGACAACAAGGATGACTCGGCTATTACGTCCTGGAGGTGAGAAATTCTTCAATTAATTGTTATTATACAGATTAGCAATGATAGAAAATTTGAGTTACAGTTGCTGTGAACAAAACAAAAAAAAAATCGCAAAAGAAAGAAGTTCGTAAATTAAAGTTTGGTCGGAGAATTTTCAGAGTCTACAATTTTCATCTAATAATGATGAAGAATTGTACGTTTTTGAAAGTACAGAGCCCGAAAAAACGTTTAAGATTGAGAAAAACGCTCTCGAACTCTTTGCTCCCAACGTCAATGGATGTGGTGCTACATATATATAAACTTAGGCAAGTCACAGCACTATTTTATCAGGGCAGTTTTTTGCCCCTATTTATTTTCTTTTATTGTTTTTAATGCAGGAATCCCAAAAATTGTTCATAAAAAAATCAAAGTACAGCACTTAAAATGGGAGCTTTTTTCACTTTTGTAATTGATAAAAAGATGGCAATTATTGCCACTCATCATTGCTGTGATTTCAGACCTGATTGACAAAAATAAATAATCATAAATTTCATTTGCAAGCATGAAAAGGCTTTGAGAGCTTTCATTAATTTTTTTTCCTGAAACTACTTGTATGTATTTTTTTTTGTTGATAATTGAGAAAATTGTCTTGTGAACAGCTGATGTGAGCATAAACTAACAACGTCATGTCATTGAACACAAAAATTTCTCACCTGATAATAGGATAAGTTGAGCCAAAATATAACGCTTGACCACAAGCTTTTTAAGTGAAAATTAAATTCAGGAGTCGAGACTTCCGAGTCTACAAGAGAGATTCACCCCAGTGGTTAACCTAGATGGGACTCTATTACAGAAACTCATAAACTTCAGCTCTTTGTAAATGTGTTTAAAAAAGGAAGCAAAAAAGATGCACAAACTAAAGACTAATTTACACATCTAAAGGAGGTTGCTGTGTTGTGCTCTGCTGATGAGATTGTTGAGTTCTTGTTTCTCTGTTGGCAAATAATTGAACTGTTCTGCTTGCTATGGGCAGCCAAAGCCTCCTAAGCCTTTGCTCCTTATCATTATTGTTTCCAGAATCATTGATTTTCCTCTTCATACCCGAATTCTCGAATCGCGGAAGAGCAGTGATATCAGACACTGATCTTCTGTCTTTTGGGCTTAAAATGCTTGAATCTGATGCAGTACAGGGTAAGATTGGGATTGTGACCTGGTTACTACTTTCCTCAATTGTATTGACTTGCCTCTCAAATAGTCTCTTCATCTCCATCTCTTCCTTGATTGCTCTTGAATTTGTCGAATTGTTGTTACTCAAACCCAATGAATCAAATCTGTTGCTTGACATCTGATTTAGCATCTCCGATTTCAAGAACATAAGGTCCGAAGAGCTCACGTTGCTCCATCGGTTCTTGAAGACAGCATCGGATAGTATAATCTGGTGATTGAAATTATGCAGAACTGATTCATTGTCTTCTTCTTCTTCGCGGCTCTGGATTAATGAAAGTTCTTCCTTATCACCACCACCACCCCCCTTTTCGAGTTTTCGAAAGCTGAATCTCGAAGAAGGCCCGCGAAGATCATCCTCTCTTTGAACAAAAATCTCGACATTCGAGTCCTCTTGGAGATCAGAATGGACTCCGGAGAATCTCATACTATTCCAATATGTGAAAATGGTGGGATCATCAGCATTGACTTTGTGCCTGCAAAGAGGGCAGCTTGAGTGTTTCTCAAGCCACTGATCAACACAATTGATATGAAAGGCATGCTTACACTTTGGAAGCAATCGAAGAATTTCGATATCTTCGAATTTGGAGAGACAGACTGCACATTCAAGGCCTTGTTTTAAGCCTTTGAGAGAGGAGAATCTGAAGAAAGGAAGAGACTCTATGACAGTCTTGTCGATCCCAGAGAACCGAGAACTTGATCCACTCTGTCTAGGATGATTAACAGAGCTACCACCCCCATCTCTACGACACTTTGCGTAGACAAGGAGGACAAATGTTAAAGCAAACATGATGACCAGAGTTCCTATCACAACAGCAAGACTTGGACTAAAGCTTGTAACAACATCTTGTGAACTCTCCTGGGTTAAGGAAGATTGTGCTTCAACCTGCCAAACCAAGAAGAAGAAGAAGGAGGAGGAGGAGGAGGGATGTGAGAGCAGCAAAACTAGTGGATTCATTGGAATTTTATTAAAGCTTTTGTGTCTAGAAATCCCTTTTGATCAAAGGGGAGGGGGTAGCTTTATATAAATGGGTTTGTTTGTTGTTCATGAGACTTTAATATTTGTTCATCTTTTTTCCATGCAAGTCGTCAGTTTTCTGTTTTTTTTCTATGTTGTTGTTGTCTGACAAATTGTTATATAATAATGTGTGTGTGGGTTTTTAAAATTTGAAATTCAGTAGTGATGACAAGGTGGAGCTGCTTTTAGTTGTACACAAATTTGGATTCTAACTTGGGAGGCATTTTCCTTGGGAGAATATTTTGTTGGTAAGTACATAATTTTATTTTCTTTGGGTAACCGACGTCTTATACATTTGATAACGGCTTAAACTGTCGGACACATTTTCTTAGGATAAATTATGTCAATGGTCACAAGATAATTACTTTTAATGCAATCAAAGTTAGAACCTTCAAAGTAAATTTATCACTAAAATATCTCCCAAATCATTAAATAAATACCTTTAAACTCTCGAAAAAACTGGATAGATATGTCCATATCTAATCCAATTGAAGGTCCCTTAGGCCTGTAATTAGAAGTCAAATTTACAAGAAGACTAATCCTGCAGCGCCTGTAAGTGGGTGATCTCACCATATGATATAAAATCATATATCTAATTTTATGTATTGATTATCTAAATATTTAATCTGGAATACTAATGTTCCAAAAAAAGAAAAAAAATCTATAAGAGAATTAAAGTCAAGGGGTATATTAGTCCTGGAAGGAGCAAACCTTTCCAAAAGAAACAGAGGAATATATAGTACAAGTTCAATCTATAAAGCAGACAATTCTTCCCTCATTTGGGGAACCAAGCTGGGAGGAATAAACAAACATGCCTTTTCTCCGGCTGTGTTTTTGTTAGGATGCACATGGAGAATAATAAGAAATCTGGTCATGAATTCCATGAGCATTACAGGCAACACATCCACAGCTAATGAGAAAGCTGTTCGCCTGCGTTACACGACAAGCATACGATGACACCATTTTCAGATAATTTGTAAAAAGAAGAACTTGCCCAGCTAAAAGTATGGAAGAGAAATAAACAATTCTGATCAAATTCCAATCTAGATACTAGTAGGATATGACGATATCACCCATACCAATCTAAATCATTCTCAACTATACTGGCTATCAACTAATATGTAAGTGACAAAGATAGAGATATTCGGGTAGCAGAAGCAAACCTAATCTCCAGAACTATCAACCAATATAATTTCCAATTGGACCATATTCCACAGCATGTTAAACTCATCTAGACAGATACTAGTGCAGGAAGAAGTTCAATACACATATATGCCTACCATCAAGTAAAATCAATTCCATCTCAGTAATTCCTGACCAAAATCTAAAGTAAAGTTGTCAATGAATCCGAAATCGATGACTTCTTTAATAAGCAGCACAACATGTCGTGTGTCCTGGTCAGATAGCATAGCACTTCATAGCCATCACAGAACATATTACATGGTGGCGTTGGGTGGGGGGGAGGTGGTTGGGTGATGGGGATCATGCCCTTAAAATATTACAGCAGGAGCATGCAAGGACTAAATTCACAAAAGGTGATAGATAAGGGGATGATTCATTCTACACAATTATTACATAAAACGGCAACATTTGATGGAAATTGGAAAAGAAGTTATCGTAAAAACTACAAAAGTACAATGAGAAGAGAAGGAGGAATCTCACAATTGCCAATTGGTACACATATTCATAGGCAGGTTTTCGCCCACCACTACTCAGGAAGTTATTAATTTAGTAATAAATGAATGGCGGATCTCAACTTTGAGCAGAGGGAGCAGGATTGGCACTTGAAAAAGTCGCCAAACCACTCCCACTGTCTGAATTAACATTGTCTTCAGCAGCATGCCTGACAAACTCTTCCAGCAGATCTCAACTTTGAGCAGAGGCAGCAGGATTGGCACTTGAAAAGGTTGCCAAACCACTCCCACTGTCTGAATTAACATTGTCTTCAGAAGCATGTCTAACAAACTCTTCCAGCGACATGTGGGAACCATGGCAAGCACAAACAATCCTGATTTGGTTTGTACTGTACCTGTATGTAACACCAGAAATTGTTCTACCATTTGGACCAGGCCCAGTGGTAGAAACCCATGGCAGATTTGGATAGGAGCCGCTTCCCCCAAATTTTACATCTGCAGCAATACCTGGCTTTATAGCAGAAAAATCAAAAGAGATACCTTCTGCAGCTAACCGGTCAGAGGCCTCCTTTGCCCTGAGGTTCATG
The DNA here is from genome assembly GCA_963580455.1 of Euonymus europaeus. NCBI lineage: Eukaryota > Viridiplantae > Streptophyta > Magnoliopsida > Celastrales > Celastraceae > Euonymus > Euonymus europaeus. Next base: position 3,606,946 of record OY756957.1, on the reverse strand, counting down.
TTGTTTATTCTTTCTTCCTCTGGCAGAAAAGAGGAACCTTCTTCCCTGGCATGCTGTTTGCCATCACCTCTGGCCAGCTCAAACTTCTTCGCATCATATTGAGTAGCCTCAGATGTATTTCGTGCCACTACTTGCATGGCTGCTACATGTACAAACGAGGAATAAGGTTAAAAACCTGATTTCAAATCTGTGATGAAGCAAAATAATTTATCCAACAGGGTAGGGGAAAAGAAGACTAAATTTCAAGCCATAATAATGACACTTCAAATTACTGCAAGAGCCATGCAGCAAGGTGTAGCCTGAGAAATAAGTAGTAGCATCCATCCAAAAAATTAGTTTTACAAATTCAAGTGCGTGGTGAATTCAATATTGATTGAAAGTTAAGTTTTTCAATGTATACCACACAGAAAAAAGGAGTGTATCCCAATTTCTTTTGATTCTATGGTTCAATCAAACTAATCAATCACACTCATAGGCTGGGCAAGTTATCAATCAAGACTGGCATTCCAAACATACGAATTCTCCAGAGGGTTGCTCTAATTGACATGCACAATTTCCAAAAATTTTGATCTTCGAGGTACTCTGTCATGAATTCTTCATCTTTTGTGCGAGCAAGAAGAACAAGAGAACTGCTTAATTTACAGAAAATCTCCATCTATTAGTTATATACTTATATGTGCATAAAAGGAAAGTAAAAAAAACAACTGAAAGAAGACCTTTCGATGTCGCCAAGCCGTCATTATATTTACCTGAATTTGGCGTGCCTCTTCCGGCAAAGGAAGAATGGAACTGTTGAAGCTGAGATACAAAACCTGAGGAACTATCATTGTCCAACATTGGAAGCTGTAAAGAAGAATAGCCAAACATAAGCTGGCTCCCTGTTTGATGATCACCATTTAAGGTAAATATACTTTTCATGCCTGGAGGATGGCCAGACGTATTGGCTGCACTTACAGTGTTAGAATCTTTCACAGTTACAGAGTAAGGGACATTCATGATGTTTATAGGTACACTAGATGGCAAGTTTCCAAGCCTAAAGTCATTTTCTGCCGAACCGTTAAAATTTTTCTGCCCTTTTAAGTCTACAACACTGGAATTGGCTGAACCATGAACCCGCTTTGGTCCACTCTCAGAAGAACCAACTGCAGTAAATCGTTTGGATCCATCATCATAGTGTGAAATTATCCTTGATGCTGAACCAACTTCAGACTCTGCAACATCTTCATTTTCAGCAATCGAGCCACTTTCGCTTGTAATTGATATATGAGACACTTTTGAAATTTCAGGCAAATCAGCAATATGAGCTTCTCCCTCATGCTTCTTATGATTACTAATCTCATCAAAGAAGATTTTATGCTTACTACCTGCTTCTGGCCTTTTTTCTTCATCCGGTTCCTCAGACCTCTTATTGTTTGCAAACCAGGGTCCCTTACCATTCAACTCGATAGAAGCATCTGTATCAACAGATGCCTTGGAAAGATCATTGAAGAAGTTGTCCTGAGGTTTCACCGAGCCACTTTTTTGTGAGGCAGTGCTCGAGCCCTCTCTCTGGCCACTAGCATTAAAAAAGTTTCTAAGGTCATCACCTCCTTTGTTGCCTCGATCACTTTCTTCTGTCTTTGTCTCAGAAGAGCAACCACTTTTACCTTTGCATTTCATGGATGATCCACCAAAGCTTAGACCCAGGCTAAGCTCAAGCCCATGTTCATCCTCCATCTTCAGGAATCAATTTTATCGCTATCGTTCAACAGAAAGCACCTCCAATCCTCTCCTCTATCGGCAGTGGCTCATGATCTTGCCACTTGGGTACTGAGGAGACAACTCTAAGAACACATGCTGGCAAATATTACTACTAAAAAAATAGATAATTTTTTTAAGAGAAATCTAGCAGAACAAGAGGCCCCAGACATCAAGTATAATCAAAATTACTAAAGCCACTCAAAAACAAGAACTTCATTAGAGAATATATTCATATAGTCACAGGAAGCTGTGATCAATTGGTTTCAGTTATGGACTGACATCTCATTAGATATTGACAGGAAGAAAAAAAATAGTAGGGCAACTATGCCTTTTAATATCTAAAATCTAACATAAACAAATCCATCAGCTCCCCTTCTCAAAACTGGCAAACGCAATTAGATCTAAAGATCTATAAAAGTGCAGATAGAGCACACAGAGAAAAAAAAATCAACACATCCAACAGTAATTATCTCCAATTCTCAGGCACCTAGAAGCTGAATACACCACCAATCAATTGACCTTAACATACTTAGCCGAACTAAAGTAGCGAGTTTCTGCAAACAAATACAATAATAAGAGACATAAAGACCAAGAGCTCTATTTTCATCAATTTTACTTTTCCCCAACTCGTCAACCGGAAAAAAGGATACCCAGATCTGCCCTATCATCAAATCATCCACCCAAGCACAAAAACCTAAGAAATTAAATCTACCAAAAAACTTAATCACGGAAAAAGAAATCGACCCTTCATCAGCTTCAAGACTTAAATTCAGATAACTTAACAGCGACAAATACGATACAAAATATCAGAGTTACTGAATCAACAAATCAAAAGAATTATAGAACAAAAAACTGGAACAAAGAAGAGAGACGAGGCACCTGATGAATCATGGGAAAGAAATCATAAAAAGCCCTTGGACGAGGTTGTCAGGGGAAACAGAGACAATGGTAGAGAGAGAGGACTACACAGTAGTATGCGAAATGTTGAAAACCATCATTTGTTTTTTTTTAAATAAAAAAAAATGCATGTGACCATCCCACGTTGGTAGGTGTAGTTCTTCTTGCCGCTTTACACACTTTTACTGATATTTTTTCTATATATAAATCACATTTTCTCTCTGCCCCTTTTTAGTAATAGACTACTTTTTTTGTTATTTTCTCCGGTTCCCTTGTATTTTAGTGTATTTCTACTTTGGCCCGTACTCTTATGTCTGTCTGTCTATTGCACCCTCCCCAAATCCCTATGTGTGTATGTGTTTGTGGTTCAGAACTTCATATCAAAAAGTCAATTGCAATATATATCCTTTTTGATAAAAGCCATTGATAAGAAAAGCCTTACTTCTCTCATTCCAAAAAGTTTCATGGACTTCATTATTTTAATAAGGACCCATGCATGAGTGTACAACTACAGGTGTACTCGCCAAAATAATTTTTTAAAATTTCGCAAAAATCATTAATAAATATATAATCATGTACTATGTTTTTTTTAACATAATATTGTATCAACGACCTTATCTGTTTGAGTTTATGTTTTTGTGTTATTAATATATACATTTTTTAACCTGTATAAATTATTCAGCAATTGGGATATTTTTAAGGAAAATAAGGCAATTATTATATGTGATTATTAGACCAAGTAAATAATGCATAATCAACAACTAAGAACCCAACAGTCAATCATATATATATATATATATGATAAGTTAGTGTCAAGTTGGACAATTTGAATAAAATAGTAAAGCCCTAAAAAACAACCAATCCTATACTCATAAAGATGAGACCTTTTTAGGGGTCATGCATCTGTGAATCCTCCGCCAGGCATTGTTTTTGTTTTCTCTCCCTCCCCTCTCTTTCTATTGAATAAATAGTCAATCTAATGAGAGCATGAGACTATAACAGCTTTATAATCTACGCATACAAGAAAACAAAACAAGACTGACTTTCTTTATTTTAAGATGGAGAGTCCACTTTTTTAGGGTAAACCCAGCCACAGTTTCATAGATTTTGTGTGGTATCTAATCTGTTAGTTCAAAATTTTGATTTTATTTAATTTTTAAATTTAGATTATGCAGTTAGGGATTGCCAAATAAATTTCGTAAGATTCTTTGCAAATTGATTCATATCCGAATGTTCAATTTTTAGGTTATAATCTCAAGATTAAGTTTTGATAATTGGATAAGTTTGAAGTGTTGTAATTTGACAAAGAATCTTAACAAATTTATTTGGCATCCCTAATTGCATAATCCGAATTTAAAAATTAAATAAAATCAAAAATTTGAACTAAAGCTGTTAATAGTCTCATACTCTCATTAGTCGTGTTGACTATTTATTCCATAGAAGGAGAGGAGAGAGGGAGAGAAGAAAACAATGGCTGGTGGAGGATTCACAGATGCAGGAGCACTAAAAAGGGCTCATCTTTATGAGTATAGGATTACTGGATACTTCGTGTTTTCTTGTGTTGTTGCAGCACTCGGTGGATCTCTATTTGGGTATGATCTTGGTGTGTCTGGTGAGTTTTTCAAATCCTCATTGATTCAAACTTTCCACTACTGAATTTTGATCTGGGTAATTGTGTTTTCATTTATTCTTCCTTATAATTTGCTGATAAAAGATGGCTGAAATTGAGGACTTTGACATGATTGCAGGTGGAGTCACGTCCATGGATGATTTCACCAAGAAATTCTTCCCAAAAATTTACAGAAGGAAACAAGAACATCTAAATGAAACAGACTACTGTAAATATGACAACCAGATTCTTACGTTGTTCACTTCCTCCTTGTACTTTTCAGCACTTGTCTTCACGTTCGCAGCCTCTCAAGTGACTAGAAGCAAAGGTAGAAGAGCCAGTATACTTGTTGGATCAGTGGCTTTCTTTATAGGGGGAGTTGTTAATGCAGCGGCAATAAACATTTTAATGCTGATCCTAGGAAGAGTCTTCCTTGGCATAGGCATTGGATTTGCTAACCAAGTAAGCTAAACATACTTTCAGAACTCCTGTTGCAATGGCAAAGCCAAGAAATCTTGATTATTAAATGCATTCTTCTTGTAATTCTGCAGGCTGTTCCATTATATCTTTCAGAAATGGCTCCTGCAAAAATTCGAGGAGCCGTAAACCAGTTATTCCAATTGACAACTTGTTTAGGGATTCTGGTAGCTAACTTCATAAATTATGGAACTGAAAAGATTCACCCTTGGGGATGGAGATTATCTGTTGGGTTGGCTACTGTCCCTGCTACTTTGATGTTTGTTGGGGGTCTTTTCCTTCCCGAGACTCCGAATAGTCTTGTAGAACAAGGTAGATTACAAGAGGGAAGAGAGGTGCTGGAGAAAGTCAGAGGTACCAAGAATGTTGATGCAGAGTTTACTGATCTGATTGAAGCAAGCGAAGCAGCGAAAGCCATAAAGAACCCATTCAGGAATCTACTCCAACGAAAAAATCGCCCCCAGTTGATCATAGGAGCCTTAGGAATCCCTGCATTCCAACAACTTACTGGCAATAATTCTATACTCTTCTATGCTCCTGTCATATTTCAGAGCTTAGGTTTTGGCGACAATGCATCTCTTTATTCATCCGCCATATCCAGTGGGGCGCTCGTTGTTGGTGCGCTAATTTCAATGGCTTTGGTGGACAAATTTGGCAGAAGAGCTTTCTTCTTGGAAGCTGGAGCTGAGATGATCTTCTGTATGGTAAATGGACTATCAGTCTGCCTTATGAAACTCCATTGGCATTGTGTTCACTAAGCATAAATACTTACTTGACTAATCAATTTGATCTGTAGGTTGCTGTGGGCATAACTCTGGCACTGAAATTTGGACAAGGAGAAACTCTCTCAAAAGGTATCAGCATCTTTCTTGTGATAGCCATTTTCTTATTTGTCATGGCCTTCGGAAGGTCCTGGGGACCCCTCGGATGGCTTGTTCCGAGTGAGCTCTTCCCTTTGGAGACGAGGTCAGCTGGCCAGAGTATGGTGGTGTGTGTCAACATGATCTTCACAGCTTTGGTTGCACAGTTTTTCCTGATTTCACTGTGTCATCTTCGATACGGAATTTTCCTGCTATTTGCTTGCTTGATTGTCATCATGAGCGTCTTCATCTACTTCCTCTTACCGGAGACGAAACAAGTTCCCATAGAAGAGGTATACCTTCTTTGGGAAAATCACTGGTTCTGGAAGAAAATAATTGGAGATGGAAATAAAAACGGATTAGAAATGAAGTCGGGACAACAAGCATAGATACTCCATAAGGAATGGAAAACATTTTCTGATTTCAACGTTCAAATCTTCCATTGCCAAACCAGAGGGCTTTACACCATCCTTGGAGAAGCATTTGCAACAAATAGTGACTTCCAAGAACTCAACAAAGTTCTCCAGATAATTTCATTAAATAACTCCTGCGAAAGCAAGTATTTTAATACTGTTTCTGAGCAATGGGACGAAGTTTTTTTTTTTCTTCTCGAATTTGTCAACTACATTATCACCCCTTCCTAGTATGTGAAGAACTCTCCCTTCTACTCTTGAAACTGATTTATGATTCAATGCGAAATAGATAGAAGCTCTACAGACAGGCCCTCAATTTTTCACACAACTAGGAAACTCTGCAGAGTCTGAAATTAACATTTAACGTTTTAGGGTTTAGATGCTAAAGTCAGACTCTGCTGGATTGCAGAATCCATCGGTGGTAGAAGATGACCATATCCAAACAATGATACGCATGTAGGCCTGTAAGATGGAGATCATATAACAGTGACTTTATTAAGTACTTTCTCCCCAATATTGCTAACAAGATCATGCTAATAGTTTAGCAAGTTCATCTACCCCTAGACATCCTTGTGGGACTATGTCAAGATATTGTCCATCCAAATCTTCAGTTCTCAAAATTGTTCTTTCAATTTTCCAGTCCTTTTTACTGTTGCTTTTCTTTGCAACTGTTGTACCTTCCGTCACTTTGGAATCACTACTACCTTCTTTCTCATTGCCATTTTGACGTGCTACCCACCTAGGATGATGCTCAAAGATAGGCCCAAGTGGAGCAGACTCGGAAAATGCCACAGCCCTCCGATAAACAATGTCAGCATCCAAAGAAGCATCATCCAACACAACCGCGCTACCATTCTCAATAGCCTGTCTCCATAGCCTCAAGACTCCCTCGGTGTATGAAACACTCGACTTTTCAGGATTGCCGAGATCTTGAAAGGTCTCGGTAACATCTTGCAACCTTTCATGACTTGAAGAACCTGCAACAGAAGACTCCAACTCATTTTCGCTGCAACGAACACCAGCTGCTTTAGAGTCAGACACCAGTAGCAAACCAGTTGATTCCCCAGCAGTAGATCGAATATCACTCCAAGTCATCCCATGTTCACACAAATCATGTGTATCTTTGAACAGCTCATTATTGCTAACCATGCCATCTGAAATGCTAGTACTCTCGGTGTTACTCCTCATGGTTTCCAACTTATCATCAGAACAATCTGCATCTGCATTGTCTGAATTGGATTCCTTTCCCTCCAGAACAGTTGAAATAGCACTGATAGCTGTGTCAGAGATGTCTTCCTCTAAAGCAGATAGATCCTCTCTCCACTCTTCAGCACCCACAGGAGATGTGCTTGTGTCAAGTAAATTAGTGTTCATATCATAAAATGAAAGAATTTGACTGCTTGATGCTGATGGTTCTTGGCCCTCTGAAGATGATGAGACGGAAAATGCACTATCAGTGTTGGATTCTTCAGCTTTCCTGTTGTCGTCTTCTTTTTCTGGGTGGGATGACTTCCAGTTCCTTCCTCTCCACATAAGTAGGTGCTCATCCCGAAATGACAATAGAACACACGGGACAAGATCCTGAAATTGCAAAAATTAGACAATTTCTTTTCAATCCACTGCAGGTGATGACCACAAGATGAAATGTAAATAAATGATAACAAACCTTGAGTTTGGCACCAATTCTTCGATAATCACTGCTATTCATTCCTTCACAATTTATTCGGACCAGCTCACATTCTTCAAAGGCCTCTCTAACATTTTTAACCAAGTTACAATAAACACCATTTTTTCCTGCAATACATACAGAAGGCAGAAACTAATCAGTTTCGATTTTCATCCTATTCAATAACTAAAGATAATAGCTATTGGCAAACTACCTAGCTTGCATATTGTATTCAGCGCACGTCCCTTCTTGCGCAGTTCAGTTGCTTCTTCTAATGTTAGACCCTCTGGCACCACTTTTACTAGCCTTGGATATACAGGGGTAATAGGCCTCCACAACATAAGAGGAAAACGGGGCCGAGTTCTCCAATTATAGTTTCTACCTCGGAAAAGGTATAGCACCCCTCCTTTTCTGTAAATGATCTTCCCACCAGTTTTTTCCTGGAAAATGATGGAACATTAGGAAAATAAACATAAGGAAACAAATAGGATAAAACAATGGCATTTATTCAGGAAGTGTCAGACAAAAAAAAAGTTCCAAAAAAATAGCAGATGCACTGAAAGATAGAACAAACATTGAAAGATAAAGCAAGCAAAGCAAAGAAAGAACAGTGGCTCCAAAGAGTAACTGTATAACCCAGACAAACCAACCTCCAATTGGCGGCACACATTATCCATATCGACTGTGCAAACTCCCATACATTTTATTTTGCATACTCTCCTTCGTTTCCAGTGTGAATGTATATTATCCAACATGTTGTGAGTAAAACCATCTCTACCTGAGCAAGCAAAAAGCTACTGCTTTTATTTCCTCTTCAATCCCATAAATATTAAACAAAACAAATCACATGAATTCAGACAATACCCATATTCAATTGCCGCTTCGCCTTTTTGCACCCATATATCAATGCTTTAATCTCCTCCTGCGTCAATGGCTCTCCCAGTATCTGATCCCTTGACCACACGTACTGGGGCCCCGACCCAGCCAAGTAGGGGCCGGGCGACTGTACTGGCTTCACCCCCTTCATATGAGGCGGCGGCAACTTAAACGAATCGAACTCCTTCAGCTTCTTCTTACTGGGTGCTAACGGGGCACGCCCCGTCCATGGCCTGTCCATAGTGTTGGGCCCGAAAGGAGCATATGGCTCTCGCAGCTTCAGAGGCTTCACCTTCGGGGTCTCGGTGTAACTGTACTTCAATTCAAAAGGCGCGCCATCGATGACATAGCTTAGTCCATCTTCACTGAGCTTGACCTCTGCCTTCCTGTCAATTGCTGGCTGTGGTGCTATCGTCGCATATCCGTTGTTATTGTTCCTGCTGCGAGAAGTGGATGTTTTTCTGCGTTTCTGAAGGTAGCGAAATGCTGGGTGGTTTGTGGGATCTTTAGAGTATTTGGACTTTCCGCCAGGGATGGATGGAGAGGAGGGAGACGAAGGAGTATCGATGGATTTGTAAGAATTCATGGCAGTGCCTGTGGTAATGGGTTTGGGCGGTGCAGGGTTATAGGTGTTGGCTCTCCTATCGACGTCATTGAAACGTCGGTGTCGTTTGATATCGTCCTCCAATTCCTTCAGAGAGCGACTTCGTTCATTGAATTTCTCGGCGTTAGCGTTCTTCCACCGCGCGAACCGGACCTCCCAAGCTGGATGCTGAGATGGAATTGAGTTTGCGTCATGGTTGGCGTTGGCGTTAGAGGCTGGAAACGGGTGTGAGTTTGGTGGAGGAGCAAAGATTGGGAACGGAATGGGGAACAGTTTCAGCGCCATTTGTAAATCTGTGCAGCAGCAGTAGTATCTACTTCAACGGTAATTGTAGTATCTACTTAGAAGAAAAAGAAAAACAATTTCTTCAGAGAAAGGACGCCGTAAAAGGGTAATTGTCAGCCGGAGCTAATGGAATTTCCCGGAGGAATATATGGTGCTCTGGACTGCATCTACATGACTACACGGAGAAAATAATGGAAAGACAAGGGGTATTTCTGAAAACATGCTTAAACGGCGACGTGTTTAACTTAAAAAAGAGAAAGTTCTAGCATTGACCTGATGACGGTGGCTTGACTGCAATATTGAGAAACATCGAGGGCAACCAATATCCGTTAGCCTGTGAAATGTCAGTATATACCCAACGAGGAACGACAGTGGAGTCGACTGAAGTGAAGGCAAGCCTGGGCGGCGACCGACAAAGCTTGAAATGTTTCTCCACTCAACAATGGAGGAGCTCGGCTGGTACTCTTTTAAAAGTTGTTCTATTTTTCCTTTATCCTTGCTATTTTATGTATTAATTTATCGGTTGTGAGAATTTTCCCAAGCACGCTAAACGCTTGTTGAGGTTTTCTCGATAAATTTTCCACTTGATAATCAGTAATTCACTGACCATGGATGATATCTGATTGTTCTAATAACTTTCAAGGGAATTTTCTATCCTGCTGAGGTAGAAGGGTGATAAAGCATCTACTATACTATAATCTGTGACTCTCCCAACTTCGTGAAATGGAAGTTACTGCCATAATATTTCACAGGATGTGTCATGTTGAAATTAGGAGACTTCTGCTCATTATTGCCACAGTGGTTGCCGTTGTAGTTGTTTTCCAGTGTTTTGCACTTACCTTTCGGAAAAGTATGTCTCTCTCTGTTGATATGAAGGGATCAACGGTTGTGATGGTCGACAATGCTGCCTCCATAAACAATTCAAAAACAACTAAGATTGATTCTGGCAATGGGGCGGCGATGGGTTTGGGAATGGATGTGATGAAGTGGGATCATAGTTCTACTCAAGAAGAGGAAATGATCAAGCCTGGTCAACTGGAGCAAATGGGGAAAACAGAGGAAAAATATAAAATGAATAATCACCCTAGGTCTATTCCTACGGATGGCACGGGACACTTGGATGACATGTCAAGTATAATTGCTTCATTTGTAGCCGCAAATATATCGTTGGTATACAATGTCAAGCAAGTTAGGAAAGCGCTATCCAAGAATACTGTGCCACTGAAGACTGTTTCGATTATCGTAAACAATAATTCTACAACAACTAACATGTCCATAATGAAGAGGATGGCGATACAACCGACTTCAGTGTCCCAGATGAACTCTCTGTTGCTTCGCAGTCTTGTCACTTCTTCTCATTCTCTGGTAAGACTTTATGCTGAACATTTCAATTTGATCAACATGTGATATTTAAGATTCACTATATTGCTTTGTCATTCCTCTATTGGCAGTAGAGGCCACGATCGCCATCCATGCTTGATCATGAAATTCTCTCTGCAAAACATGATATTCAAAATGCTCCTATTGTTAGGGACACTCCAGAAGAGTATGCTTCAATTTTCCGTAATGTTTCCATGTTTAAAAGGTGAGCTACTTTTTTTAATGAAAGAAACACGAGCCTCTTTAATTTCTGTAGCATTTCTACAACTTTCTTCTTATTTGGCTTCTTATATCACTTAGCTTGGAATGTTATTTAGAGGTCATTTGATCTTGACATGGTTTAATATGATTGATTTTAGTATATATGTATGAAACAACATTACTCAAAACCTATTGTGGAAGCATTTTTTTTCCTTTTGAAATGTCTATAGCTGACTGAGAAAATAAAACTGGATTTTTAAATGCCATAAACTGGGTGTTGTCTTATGCGGCATCCAACTCACTTTTGCCTTAATTCCTATTGGGGAGGTTCTTTGGGATATTCAAATTTGCTGACAGTTAGCTCCTTTGGAATGTAACAAAGGAAAAAAAAAGTGTCTAGCATCCCAAGTTTTTGGTTCAATGAATTAAGTTGTTATCTGCTCAATTATTTTTCGATGAAGGCCAAGTTGCCTGAATAACTTTTCTGCTGTTTATATATCCATGGTTGCCATCTTCTTTTACTAACTTTTGTTCCAGTTATCAGAATGACAGAATTGCATCAAGTATATGGCCTGCTGCTATTGGTCTTACTTTTGTATTGATACACAAAACACAAAGAGCACGGATTGGTTATACTGAAAGTAAGACCAACAATTTTTGTGGCAAACTATTTTTATAATTCCTAATCTTTCCCATTTTGGGATGTCTCTTTTTTCAATACATGTACTAATTTAGCTTCATGAGTTGCTCACTTTTTGTTCCCTATCTGCCTTTTTTTTTACTTTGTGTAAGTTGTAACATTTAGTTCTGGCTTTCGGTTGAAGGCTTGCCTCATTTGATGACTAAGCTAGAGCTATATATTTTTATTTGCAGGAGTTACGAATTGATGGAGCGTATACTCAAAGTTTATATCTACAGGGAGGGTGAAAAGCCAATATTCCATCAGTCAAAGACCAGGGGAATTTATGCGTCAGAAGGATGGTTCATGAAACTAATAGAGGGAAGCAGAAAGTTCACTGTAAAAAACCCCAGAAAAGCTCATTTGTTTTACTTACCCTTCAGCTCACAAATGCTAAGAACTGTGCTGTTTGAACGAGATCTTCATAGTCAAAAGGAACTTGAGATATATCTGAAGAAGTATCTGGACTTAATTGTGAGAAAATATAGTTTCTGGAACAGAACTGGAGGTGCGGATCATTTTCTTGTGGCTTGTCATGATTGGGTATGATTTCCTTCATCATTAGATTCAAATTGCATAGCCTTATGTATACTGAGAGTAATATAGTATGAATGATATTGTTTTTAAGTCAATTGTTGGTATAAATTGTAAAATGAGCGAACCACATAGACCTGTGAAAAACCCTTTTTCATTGAATCACAAGTGTCAAGCACTCTGTGAAAGTCAATGTTGCAACCTTAGCTAGTAAATTTAGAATGCTTGATTTGGTTATTGAAGAATGAGTGTCAAGAATTAGTGTTTTCGCACATTTGAACATGTTATGTAACGCTCAAACACATTAATATGATACGTGTGGTGACAATGACCTCTGAATAATATTTTATTTAAGGCGCGATTCTATTGTTGATCCTTAGCCTAATTCAGCATTGTGATATACTAATATTTCATGCTCTATTTAATAATTAACATAACTTTTGGTTTGCAGGCCCCCAAAATCACAAGGAAATATATGAAGAATTGCATCAGATCTCTTTGCAATGCCAATATTGCTAAAGATTATGAAATTGGCAAGGATACTACTCTTCCTGTTACATATGTTCATTCTGCACAGGCCACTCTAGAGGATCTTGGAGGAAAACCTCCTTCAGCAAGACCTAACTTGGCCTTTTTCGCAGGGAGCATGCATGGTTACCTCCGACCAATGCTGCTGAGGTTTTGGGAAAACAAAGAAGCTGACATGAAAATTTTTGGGCCTCTACCACGTGATCTTGAAGGGAAAAAAGTATATAGGGAGTACATGAAGAACAGCAAGTATTGCATATGTGCTCGGGGTTACGAAGTCCACACACCCCGAGTGGTCGAGGCCATTTTAAATGAGTGTGTGCCAGTCATCTTATCAGATAACTATGTGCCTCCATTTTTTGAGGTGTTTGATTGGGAGGCATTTTCTGTTTTCGTTCAAGAGAAAGATATCCCGAATTTGAGGAACATTCTGCTCTCAATTCCGGAAGAGAAGTATCGTATGATGCAGTTGAGAATAAAGCTAGTACAACAGCATTTCCTTTGGAATAAAAAGCCTGTCAAGTATGACTTATTCCATATGATCCTCCATGCAGTCTGGTACAACAGAGTTTTTCAAATAAGAACCAGATGAAGATGTCCAAGAGTGAGCAGAAGCTGCAAGGAAGATTACTCTGTTAAACCGCCAACTGGCTTGAAACGCATGGTAGTGAAGCGGACGGATGATCGTTGGTTATCTTTTCCTTCTTAGTGTCATTGTCTCATTGATCATTTTTTTCCCCATCAGTGCATTGAAGCTTTTGTGCATGCTCCATTCTCTATGCAATATAGCCATAGGCCTGTCACCTGTGAACCGAGTTAAAAGGAAGGGCATAAACTGTCATTGCACTGATGGATTTTCTTCATTGTGAGTTGACTTGCACATTTCAGTTTGTAAAATCCTGTCTGTCTCTATCCATATACATAAATAACCCATTTGCAAAACCCTAGCCGACGTGGGTGAGTTTCTCAGGTTAGGGTTTTGCTTTCTCTCACTCTCTGCTCGCCTTAAGTTTTTTCTGATTGCAATGTGCCAATGTTGTCTTGGGAATATTCTCTTTTTTCTGTTTGGCTGCTAAGAAAACAACCGTTACTGGAAAATCATTCAACCTTCAAATCCTGTTACTTTTTTTTTTTTGAATAACTCACATCCTGCTACTTCATTGCAGTATTCCAGTATTTCCCACCCCCCCCCCCCCCCCCCCCCCGGTGAACTGTTCCCTTGGCATGGGCCGTTCAAGGCCCAATTTGAATGGGTTAAACTAAAAGTGATTGAGTAAATCTGCAACCTATTTGCAAACAAACCTGGGCCTATGGCCCAAGTCAGTGGGTTCCATACCCTCTTAGGCCCAAATCTGAAATCTGAAATCGCTACAAAGAGTCAAAGATAAATAGTGTCGAATGTTGGGTTTGGCCGGCTTTTTGACTTATTTTAATTAAATCATTTAGTCAGTTATCAATCGGCTAATGTTTTGTCTATTTTTTTTTTACTTTCTGTTAAATTTTGGGTCGGTTTTAATGAAAAAATATGTAAATTCTTTTAGAAAAAAACAACCAAATGTTTCCAATTTCGTCAATTTTTTTTGGAGAGCCTAGAAAGGGAGGTTGTATCCTTGAAGAGTTGAAGCCATGAACACGTCAATGATAGCAAAACCTGAAGCTTCCCATGAAGTGTAGCTGAGATGTTAATGGGCCTAATGAAGATGCAATCAATGAGGGCCCACAATTGACAGCAAGGTATGTGGTGTCTCCCAGACCAACCTTTTTACATGTAATTGGCAATGAGGACAACGTTCTACCATATGAATGTTTGAGGATCAAATAATGTGAGTAGAATGTCCTGTAATAATATTGTTCATATTTTCTCAAAAAAATAAAAAAGTATATTGTTTATTTAAATGATAATAGAACTATTGTTATTCAAGAATGCCTCGTGGCTTACTAATATGTTCGCAAAGATAACACGTGGCCCGAGTGTATTGTTTAACATCCAACCACTTAGATGAATAGATGATAGCCTAATCATGATAAATCCCTCTAAGACAAAATTGATCAATTTTCACTAGGGTAATATTTTTGTGATCATATGTTGGGTTTTGGCGTAACTTATACTGTCATTAGGTGATAAATTTTTATAAGTGTAAAGAAAGCATTAAGAAATCGGACACAAAGATTTACGTGATTTATCCAATATAGCCTACGTCCACGAGAGTCTTTCGGATTCTTTGTCTTCCCGCGAAACCTTCGACTTTATCTTTAGGCTTTAAAAGTTCAGTTCATCATTATAATGAGTCAACTATAATTTAACAGTAGCCTCTATATATAGATACACACATAATTTTCAACTACTTGTTATCTGTGGAGATTGTGTAGCAGTGATGAAGGTGGTCGTATAGTAGCTGCAACAGCACAGCGAGTTTGTTGTGAATGTTATACTTTCAAGGCGAGAACGGGCCTGTACAACTGTGCTTACATTGATCATCACGGTTTAATTAAACCTTAGTTGTCAATCATAATTAATATCATAACCAAATCGTAACATATACACACACATTAAGGTGGTGGTATACACTACAAAACACATGATTACTGAGTTTCCTCTAGGAGAGACATTAACCTGAGTATCAGTGTAATACCTGGTTCGGGTGGACGAGTGCCACAACCTCTGCAACGCTAGCTTAGTCGTACTGGGTGAGATACCGAGTGTCAAAGGGACTTAGTGTTTTAAATCTCACACCGCTAAGGGGAAGATATAATGTACAAAATATAATAGACCAAATTTTCTATTATATCACAACCGATTTTCCTTGGAGCAGTGACACCATATCCCTTTAGAACTATATAGTTAAGCGTTCTTCAACGAGAACAATATTGGGATGGGTGATCCCTTGGGAAGACAAAGTTGTGCAGCTACTTAGGAGGGCTCAAAGCAAATAAATTGTGACATGGATGAAAACGCGAACTGTTATAGTTGATTTCAGAGGTGAGGCCCTAGAGTCGAAAATGTGGGACTCACGAGGACATGAGCCTTTAGGGGATATTGTAGTAGATTTGCCTTTGACGTGTGGATCGTGGAGCATTTTGCATCCACATAAATATAATAGATAACCTTCATTATAACAAATGTTCTCTTCTTCTTCTTTTTTTATCGTAGATAAGTTAAAATAACTAACCTCACGTTTGGTTGGGGAGAATAGGGAGTGAGGCAAAATAATGAGTTTTGTCAAATTTTATTCTCTTGTTTGATTTGTATAAAACATGGGTCATGAGCATGAGCTAATGACCATATTTTCCACAAGTGGAGAATATATTTTTTTAAAAATAACAATTTTATCATTCAATTAAAATCACATAAAATCATCAATTTATTAGAAAAAAGGATAATACGGTATTTTTATCTATATTACAATCCATTCAAACTAAAACTCATGTTCATTCCTACATTAATCAAACAATATAAAATTTTATCTTTAAACTCATTCACTTCTTTCTATTCTCCCCCTCTCAATAAACTCATGCTCAACTCATCTTAAACTCATTCTCTCATTTCAACCAAATGTGGGGTTAAGGTATGAATGAGTTTAAGATGAGCTTAAATATAAAATTTTATATGTTTGGTTGAATGTGAAGATGCAGATGAGGATGAGCATGAGCTTTGGTTTGAATGTAAATGAAAAGACTGTATTATTCTTTTATAATAAACTGATAATTTTATATGATAATTAACGAAGGCAAAATTTGTCATTTTAAAAAAAATGAAGAGAATAACCAAGCTCAAGTTTCATGAGTTTGACTATTCTCTCCATAGATAGAATACGGCTCATGATCCATATTTTATATAAACCAAACAAATGAATGACTCATTTCATTGTCTCACCTTTCAATCTCCCCCAGTCAAACGTGGGACAAGAAAAATTGCAAACGCGGATCAGTATACTGGGCTATAGATAATTTTGACTCTTCCGAGCTACATATATACATTATTCTTCCTCCCAACACACACACACACACACACACGACAGTTCTTTTGACACATGCGGACGTCCGCTCCAACAACTGAATACGACAGTTTATTTTTGTGCTGTGATTGATTTTTGTAAAATAGTGAAGTTCGTATATGGACGTCCGCATGTGAGGCTCAATATAACATTCATAAGGCCAACTAATTACTACAACTAAAAATATATCAAAATAAGAAAATTATTTGAATTGAAAATTTTGGAGAACTAAAATGAACATTATTTTATCTTTACAAACAAAACATTATTATCTCATTATTGAGCATAGAATTGGGTTTGTTTTTTTTTATTTATTGAGTGGTCCAAATTGATTAACTACAAGTTCTTTACCTATGCCACCCTTAAATGAAGCCACCCTACACAGCTTTTAATTAACTGCGAACTAAAGTGAAAGATAAGCAAACACAAAACCTTAATTAACTTACTCTAAAAAATCACTCTCCATAAACTCAATATGGGTGGGCTATGCAAACAGAGGCTTTAGGCAATGCGTGTAGGGATTTAACCCTCACAAGAGTGGTATATATCTTGTTATTTGATCATCCTCTCTTGCACTTGCACACTGTCCTCCTCTTCTCTTCTCTTCCTTTGCTCTTTATAAGCGCCACCAAACCCAGCTCGCCAGGGTGAAGCTTCGTTGAGGCATTTTCACAAACACTTACTGGGCATACCCCATTCGACCCGAACTAAACCAAATCCAAGCATTTTCTGATTTTCAAGCTCGCGATTACTGCAATGACTGCTGAAGCCGAGACTAGCGTCAATTACCCCTCAGCAAATCCCTCTTCGCTATCTTCGTATCTGGTTTCTGGCTCGGGTAAATGCCCGGTGACCGAAAACTTGAAGTCGGGTGACCCGAGTGAGACGGGGAGGGCTGATAAGCGGGCGAGGGATAACAGTAAGCACCCTGTTTATAGGGGGGTACGAATGCGGACCTGGGGGAAATGGGTGTCCGAGATCCGAGAGCCCAGGAAGAAGAACCGGATCTGGTTGGGCACCTTCTCGACCCCCGAAATGGCGGGACGTGCACACGATGTTGCCGCGTTGAGTATTAAGGGTAGTTCGGCAATCCTCAACTTCCCTGAACTCGCCGGGTCACTGCCCCGACCCGCCTCAAACTCTCCCCGAGACGTACAAGCTGCCGCTGCTAAAGCCGCTTCAATGGAGATCACCACCAATGCCACATCATCATCTTCTTCTTCTTCATCTTCATTTTCATCATCATCATCAACGGTAACTCAACCGTCGTTATCCGCTGCCGGAGTCATGCCAATGGATGACGTGTCAACACCAGCAGAGCTAAATGAGATAGTGGAGCTACCAAGTCTGGGAACGAGTTATGAATCGTCCGACCAGTTCGTACTTGGTGAATCGGTGTTGGATGGTTGGCTCTGTAATACGCCATGGTATTATGAGTCAGTGGATCACTGCGATCATCTCAGTAATCAGATTTCATTCACAGAAAATTTTGTTACAGGTGGCACATTTGAGGCCTTATTGTGGCAAAACTAGTACACAAATTTGGATTTAAATTTTAGTGTGAGCACTCTTTCTTTTTCTTTCTTTTTAATTCTCATACCTTTGCTTGCTCGTCAAGACCAAAATAGAATTACAGTAGTCTTTTTTTCTTTTATATTTTTTTCCTTTTCTATTTTCTTAACAGTAGATGATTCTTTGTTTCTGTTTGACAACAAGATAAGTTGGAACAAAGTTAATGTATAATAAAAAAGATATAGATCTCACTACAAATTGAGTTCGAGACCTCCCAAATTGCCTAGAAGGATTTACCAAACCAATGACACACACACACACACAAAAAAAGGTGTAGGATATGATTCTTTTGTTTTGTTTTGTTACTTAACAGTATATGATTCTTTCTTTCTGTCGAGAACAAGATAAGTTGGACAAAGGTTCAATGTATAATAGGAAATCTTACCAAAAATCTAATTCAAGAGCTCCTGAATTGCCTAGATTGATTCACTGAGCCAATCACACCAAAGGAAAAAAGCACAGGTCAAAATTGTGATTTGTCAGAACTAAATGGGTTTTGTTAACTTATAAATTTGATGTGATACACAAGGACAAAAGGGCTTGAACAATATTTAATGTTAGGTTTTGTATGTTGTTGTTGATTGTGGGAATATTCCTGGGTTAATATCACTTTTGTTTATCTAAAAAAAAAATCATGTTTGATTCTGTTCACTCAAAATGAAACATAGGAAATTTTGGAATGACCAAAAATAATATTAATCCAATAATCTTCCATCATGATTGTTAGATGGGGGCTGGGTGACACTTGCATTTCAACAACTATTGTAGCAGCCATGGTTGTGTCCTTACATCTGTGTATTGTTTTGTAAGAATTATTGTCTCTTGTCAAATTCGTAACATATAGTGAATCTATACTTCATAAAAATTGCATCGGCATCCACAAGGGTGCATTCTTTGTCACAAAATTCTGAAATCATCAGCTCCTAATATTCAGTATTAATTAACTTATATTTATACTTTTGACAATAGTGAAACCTTAAATTTACACTACCTCCGTCCCTATTTGATAGATTCACTCTCTATTTTTGATTTGTCCCAAATTGTTGCCCACTTCCTCATTGAAAATAGGTAAAAAAAACTGATTGGTTTACTAATATACTCTCATTTATTGCGCATCTTTATTAGCAAATGACATTAAATTCTAGCAATAATACGGATACAGTGTGAATGGAGTAGTTGAAGGGTATATTATGAAGAAATCAAATTAAATTTATTATTTTTAATGATATTAATTATTTTTTAATTTGTATGTAAAAGCAAAAAAAAAAACCTATCAAATAGGGACGAAAATAGTTACATAGTTTAACTCGACTTTCGACGAAGAGAAAAATTAATTACTCTTCTAGCTAGGTCCAATTGTCAATACTACGTGATGTGTGTATTTTTATACCTCATTTACATGTATATTTTGATACACAAGTGTATTATTTTGATTCAAGATTAAGTTGATACTTTGAGATTTTATATGTTTTATATGTAGGAGGGTTGATGCAAAGTTGTAGCTGAATTGAAGCATGAAAGAATAAAAATCAGTGAAGAATGCTCTACCAGCACCCTTCTGGCATCCAGCACTTCAAATGCATAAAAAGACAGATTAGAGTGCTCTTCTGGCGATCCAATACTGTAAGGGTGCCAGGATGAGATGTGATTTTTCAGCTTTTTAGGAAACTTAGTTTTATGAGGTTTTTGGGACCCAAAACGTGTAAACCTAATTGGAGACTCCTAGGAAACTTGTATTAGGATAAATAGGCTAGAAAAATATGAAAAAGGGTTACAAAACTTTGCATAGGTTGAAATTGTTCTTGTTCGTGAAGCAGCTTTTCTTCCTCATTCCTCCACTTTTGTGCATCAATTCATGGTTTCTTCTTCCTTTGCTTTTATATTTATTTTCATGGGTTGTAACTAAACTCATATCTAGGATTTGACCTATCCAAGCATGATGAGTTGACTTTATTACAAGTTTTCAATTTAATTCAATTCTCAATTTTTGTTTTTAATTGTCATGCTTCAAAATATGATTTCTGCATAATTGTTTGATCACCAATTGTGTTGTTTATTATATTCATATAGTCAAGTCACGTAAACGATCCATATTTATGTATTTTGGTGAAATTGGAATTAAAAAAATTAATTGTCAAATGCTCTGATCCGGGTTTAGGAGATTAATTGGTTGCTATAGTTCTTCTATTCGTAATGAGTTATTTTTACTAAGTTAAACACTGTCATCAAACATGATTAATTTGGTACTAATAATACATGTTGTTGCCACGATCAATGAATCAGCATAGTTGAGTGAGAAATCAACCCTAGAATTGGAATTGGTATTGAATGCTTGACCCTTATATAGCTTATAATAAAATTGTTTGGCAAGGTTGTGCCCTAGATTTTTTATCATTGTTGATTCTTGTTTGTTTGCTTCTTTACGAATCAAGTGTGTTCTCTTTGCTTTAATAATAATTTATTTTAATAGTGAAGTACATTTTTTGACTGAACTCATATCTGTGGGATCGACCTCGTACTTACACATCTTGTGCTACGGCACTTGCGAGTATTTTAACATCACTACACAGGCCAATAAATATTCTAAAATGATTTTTTGTTTAATTAATTCGTACTGTTTGAAGGAATTTGAGGGATTAATTAATTAAAGTGGAATTGGAAATTGTGTTGCGTTGAAGCAGTAACTTGTATTGTAATTAACGGATCACGATTCACGAGTAGTTTACTAGAATATACCAAGCGTTATGCTTGACTTGGTGAGTAAGTCAAGGTACTTTAAATAACTTATCACAAAAGAGAACACCGGCCGGCCTTAGCCTGGTGGTGGGATGTGATTGTGGAAATCACTTGAATCCACCCAGGTCATGGGTTCGAGGGCCGGTAGAGAATAGAGAGAGAGAGTATAGAAGAGAAACAATGGTGAAATTAAAAAGAGGTATTTCAAAATACCTTCTTTTGTTGCTTCAAATTTTATTTTTTCCAAATGTGTATAAGCCTTTACGTACGAAGACGAAATAAACCAGCGTAAAGTAGCAACAGAGACGATGTCTACTGTTGGAAATATCTTTTGAATGTTAATTGGTTGCAAAAACTTTCAGAGTTAAAGCAAAATTATCCAGTATGACTATCTTTTTGAGCCTACATGTTTGTGTGGTATTTTTAACATTATTTCAATGGAACAATATTAAAATAATTGGCCAAGCTAATAAATAAATATGACATGGAATAAAATTATATAATAAATGATATGATAACTCATTTTATACCCCATTGTTGGAATGAACTTGTGTCAAAATATGTAAATGAAAGGGTTTGCTCACATGAGGGATCCCGTACCAACATTTTGGTGCGGGATCTCTCTCATGGCCGTCGGATTAATCCGATGGTCAAATCTAATTTTTTTTATTTTCTTTTGAAAACAATTGTCTCCTACAATCTCAGTTCACTCTATTTTGCCTTCTTCGCAACCCTCTCAGTTCCTCTATTTCGGCTTCTTCTTCGCAACCCCCTCAGCAGCAACACATGTAATCCTCATAAAAAAAACCAACAATTGACCTATCCCATCAACAAAGCAATGACCAACATAAAAAAACTAAGGCGGCAGGAAGATCTCATTCTTTCTACATAGTTTGAATTTATTACAAGGTCTTATTCTTGGCCCGTTAACAGCTAATCACAAGCACATCCAGCCACAGTGCCAGATACTCGCACTAATTCACCAATTTTGGGTAGCCCTTCCCCAAATCATTCAAAAACTACTTTAGCACCCACAGACAAATTCAAATATGCAAGAACTAAAGAATCACAAAAGATCCAATATGCTAAGAGTCGCAACAAAAACTAAAGATTTTGAAAAATAAACAGGAAAAAAAGACCAAGTAAAAACCATAAGATGAGCTACAGTACTACCAAGGAACCATCAAGCATTCAAAAAGGAAGCCCTAAACAAGTGCCAAAAAAAAGAACCATCACCGTAGCACCTGATAATGATCAGAAGGAACTAATTCAAAATCAACTAGTACTTTCTTTCCAAAATTGATGTGCTGTAACGTTATGGTGTGGTTGGGCAAATTACATGATCAAGGGATGAGACTACAAAATCTTCTGTATATGAAAACGACTGCCAGTCCACTCACTAAAGGGTTGTTGCTTGCAATCATATGAAAATCACATAAACCAACCTCAAATATCAGTCTGTCAGATGTTTTCTAGTGCCAAGGGTTCTTCTTTCTTGTACCACTTCTTTTTGAGCTACTTGTTGAGCTTGTTTTCTGCCATGACACAAGATGGATTTGTTAAGCAGATGGTCACACTGTAAATGGAAGCCATAACAGCTTGATGAATATGGAGAGAAAAGTGCCATCATACATACCGATTTCGATTTTTTGGTCTTTCCCCTAATTCTGTTCTTAGGAGGTTTCAATTTGTATATACGCACCATCCAATGGTGAGTCGTAAACACCTAAATTGACAGGAAAATTCATATCAGATTAAACACACTAGAAAATATACAAAGGAAAACACACGGTGTCCATATTATTCCCTAAAAATGACACGAATGCCAGGTTTTTGCTTAAGCACAATATTTGTAAGGTTCAATAGGCCCATATTAGAGAATATTTCAATGTGTTCTAGTCACCAATACAAAATTTTTTAAGAAGAATCATAAAACTACTGCATATTCCGAAGTCTCTGGTAGAGCAGCTCACTTGATGCACACCCATTGCAATTATGAAGCCACATAAAATTGCAAAATGAAACAGATCTCATAGTTCATTTGTGGGGGGAAATTTTTAACATTTTCCTTTACTATGAATGGTAAAAATTTGGATAATGACATTTCAGGCTAAGTGAAAGGATGGAGTGTTCTCCAAATTCTGAACCTAACAAATGATGGTTTTCACGCATTGCAGTTTTTATAAAATGAAAATTATGATCATCAAACCTCTTCGAAATGGGTAAGCTTGAAATATTTCTTCCCAATTTCTGTCCGCCTCACTCTGTCAAAGCCTTTCCCATCCGTTTCCACAAATCTGTACCAAAAATATAAATGATCAGTCCACAATGCTAACAGCTAACAGATGTCCACAAATAAGACTAATAAGTTTAAGGCAAAAGAGAACCTGAAATATGAAAGTTTGTACATGAGGGAGTTTAACATGGTTGGAGTGGCCTCAGAGTCAATGCGATACTGACCATCTCTCTTCGGACATAAGGGCGAGGTATAAAACAGTTAAGACTTGTAACATTAATGAACATATAAATTCGTGAGAAAGCCAAAATATTACTACAAACTTACGAGGTAATCAGGTTCCTTGATATGGGGGAAGACACCCCCTCCTATACGAACCATCCAGAGGAACTTATTAATATCATCACTGGGGTAGCCAACAAGACCTATAAGAAAAAAAATTCCATTAGAAAAAAAAAAATTTTATCTAAGGTAAATGGATTCTCAGGAAAACTAAAGGAAGCAAACCTCCAAAGACGACTAGAACATATTTCACATCCAGTGAGTTAAAGATTTCCCAGGCAGCCTTTTCAGGAGAGGACATTGCAGTACCAACAGTGGCAATATGTGTGTTATTCCAGGTGTTGTTGTCAACAATGACAGTGCGGTTAGCCATAGCAGTTGTTTGATAACCGTAGTCCCACCATGATGCAACCTAAAAATGAATTTCAACAACAGATGATTACTTTTATTGCATATGACTTGGTAATGGATTTAAATCATATTGAAGAAACAAAAAGAACCCCAGATGAACTACAAATTCATAAAAGTTTCATTCCAGAAGGAAAGTAAATCAATACCTTCACCAGTTAGAATAACCTTCATTAGTGCTAAAATAGGACACAGCGCCACAATTTCCATATATGTACCATGTGAATGCAGATTAGAATATTCTTGTTTTCCCTTTTCATCTCTGGATTAACGATGTACAGATGTGATACATATCTCACACATGTAACATGACAAACTGATACAAGTTGCTGGCTATAAAACTCTAGCAATCAAATGGGAACTGCAATATAGTTTTGTATTCCCCAAGTATCTAAAATGCATTTTATCCTAAACTTGATCAAATGACATAAAAACAAGCTAAAACCCATCATTACATCACAAGTAAGCAATGCAAAGTGCAAACCTAACTTTAATCATAACAATAAGCTCTTGAACAGACCACACAGAAAAATTGTGCCCAATTCTGGTGCTAAGAATTTTGAAGATAAGAAAAATAAAGCCACTAGATAAATGACATCACAAATGAAAAAGTTGTTACATAATTGAAAAAAGCTAATGCAGCAAAGCACAGAGAAAAACTTACTTTGTCATCAACCCCAGTATTATGGCTCAACCACGCATATGCCTCTCTAAAATCATCAAAAACATGTAAACCACCATCAGGCGAATGAGATGTCAAGACAATGGAAGGAGCCGAATAAGCCTCAGCAGCTGCCCAGACACAATGAACCTACAAGAATAAAGTTCAATTATGATTAGCAAAGGCTTCTTTCAACAGAAGATAATGCATAGTTGAACAATATTGGCTGACATGAAAAGATAAAAATTCTCCCAGGATTAATTTTAGGGAAATAAGTATTAGGTTCAACTCAACTTTTGCTCTAATTCCCAACAGAGGATCAGTAGAAGTTCAAAATTCAAGAGCTGGTTATGCACAGTAGCATCCAGGGGGTTTTGAACTTCAAAGTAATTCAACAGGATACAATAAACTCAATATTGACTGTATGAAATGCTTTTGCATTTTCATTTAGTAAAAAGTCTAAAAATCATGGAAATGATTACAATGTACTATGTAAATAAACAATGTTGTAAACAAATGGTAGAATGACAAGCTTTTGAAATGCAACAGGTACAGGAAATGGTATATTAAGACATTATTGAGTCCAATGCAATTGGCATCCTCCCAATTGAACTTTCCTGGTTGAACAATTAGCTAATTTAGCTTCATTCTTGTCTGTGTAGAAACTTATGGAGGCCTCTAAAAGATAACAGGTACTGAGAAAGAACCATGATACATGAAGTCATAACAATGGGTTTTGCAATATCTACTATAATATTCCGAGCACGTTTTAGAAATTATCAATCATTTCAACAAGTAATGAAAACACTATTTTGAAATAATTGTCATCTAGAAATTCATCTTTCAGCATGTTTAAGCATTGTTCAAAAGATGCCTTTGAAAACATGTATCGTTTTTTCTCAAGTATCATAATAACATCTTTAAAATTGTAGCAAACTGCATATTAACTGTTTCACAAAACCAAACCACTATTTTCTCTCCCAAGTCCCCAACCTGACAACAACAGTGA
The DNA here is from genome assembly GCA_963580455.1 of Euonymus europaeus. Taxonomy (NCBI): domain Eukaryota; kingdom Viridiplantae; phylum Streptophyta; class Magnoliopsida; order Celastrales; family Celastraceae; genus Euonymus; species Euonymus europaeus. The sequence goes on along the minus strand of OY756957.1, from coordinate 3,581,298 downwards.
TTTCATGTGAAAGCACATGGTTCTCACACATGGATATATACACATCTTCAAACAGATAACATTTTGCATAAAGCTGTTCTCGCAGCTAACATTAAATTTTCCTTAAGATTGTTAGAATCTGACAGTCTAGAATAATCAACAAAATGGTATGATTCTGCTTCTGTGTTTTTTTTTTCTTTTTCAAATGGAATTCTGCTTCCATCTTTCTGGATCCTACCATAACATTTTATTTGGCAAGGAAAACATGATCCAACATTAAAATGTTAATATAGTAATAGAAAAGTACAAGTAACTAAAAGCTGGATGGGCCCACAGCTCCATAGTCCTGCTTATGCTGTATCAAAAAAGTTTTCCAGGAAATTAAGATAATTTATGTCTTCAGCAATTCTATGCTCACAGAAGTAGTATAAGCTAGTGCAAGAATGTGGAATGCTCTTGAAAATTTTGAAATATGGGGAAAGAGAAAATACCACATAGAAGGCACCAAGTAGCACAAGTAAGAAAATAGCAATAGCAGATGCCACCAGAGGTAAAACCAGAAGCCTTTTTTCCTTCTTAGGCTTGGTAGATGCCATTTCCACATTATCTTTTTCCTTCTTCTTGTTTTTCTTTGATGGTCGCTCCCTTGGTTTATCTTCACTTTTATCAATCCTTGCTGCATCATTTTGGGCTACAACACCACCAGAACTATTATCCCCTGCCTTAATGGTCAAAAGCAATAAAATTTCAGTTTCAAGCTGAATCACCTCATTAAGCATTAAATAATGTAAAACCAGTGGAAGCATGCTTACATTAACTTGTGAGTTCCCCAACAAAGTAGGTAGCTGAAACTTGATTGATTGTGTTAAAACATCAAAAGCTCGAGACAGGGCAATCCCAGACATGATACAAGCCGCTGGAGCAAATACAAGCATAAGGCGCACCTGTAACAGCGCATAAAAAGGAAAGCATCAAATTATAAGATGAAGAAACAAGAATCATAAATTGGAAGCAGCAATCCTAATAATATCCTTACCATGACGCCAGAGAAATATACAGATGTCACAATATAAAGCACAGCAAAGGAGCTTGCATCAGAAAGAGGCAAAAAGCATGCCTGCCAGCATAAAAAGAAACATAATAATTCAAATTACAAGGAAAAAAAACTAAGGGGAAAACAGACTGCACAGTAAAGAACAGCAACTCACAGCAATGCCAGCTGGAACCAAGAAAGCCAAAACATTAATGTCCATGAAGTAAGATGGCCAAGTTGGGGGTTGATGTTCGCTAACGCTAGCTATAATTGGAATGTATTTGCTTGCATAAGTTCTGTCAGAATGCGAAACAAAGATACAAAGCAATACAAAATTAGAACAATTTTATAAAAAAATAAGAGAAGCATATAAAAAAAATTATGAGATGATATAGACTAATTTATCTATGTTTCTCTCGGCATCACTTTCCAAGAAGAAAGAAAGGGGGAAGTTGGGAAGAGTTGAGGCGGCACTTTCCAAGAAGTCTGGTTAGCCAATATGTAATTCTACCGGCCACTATAACCAAGCCATTGTGAAAACTAAGTGAGAATATCGAACGAACTTGGCTTGTAAGGTTAAACTTACGGATCAAGCAGACTCAAACTTCGTCCACTCCATCCCTTCGTTGGGCTAGAGGCTACCAATGCTATCAAAACTGCTACCACAGCACAGCACACAATCCTGAAGATGAATTCAAGCAAAACGACAAAAGTCAATTTTGCATTCCACATAATTACTTTGTACATTAGCAATTCCAAATTTAGGCGATCCTGTCTATATTCTACCAGTGGGAACAAGTACTAGTGACCTAATTATTTTTTCCACGGAATACATTACCTAAATATTTGACTTCATTTACTGGTTATACAATAGATTCTAACATAGTAAAGAAATAAATGAAGATGGAGGCTTACAGGCCAACAGATACAACAAGGGTAACAGCTACTTTGAACATTTTTGGAGAAAGAATTCCTTTGATATAGTGTGCAAGAGCTACTACATGGATGATGATGAAAACCTGAAAAAAATAGCAACAAAGTAAGATGTTTAAGAGAGAAAGGCAAACAATTCCCATCCACAAAGCTCCCCAGCAGTGGGCGGGATAGGAGACATACAGTTGTACAACAACCTTGTACCCTTGTAATTCTACCACTAAGCCACATGTTTGCATGTATGTTAAAAAGAGAAGAAAAAAAGCGAAGGAACATCTCCTTTTGGCAAACAGAAGGTTTCATTGTCATCATGCAATTAACTGATCTAATTTCATTTCCAAGACATTTTAAAACACTTTCTACATTCAAGCTTCATTATCCAGTATTCAAAACTTTCAGCATCTTCTAAGGGTATTCCCAATGAAAAATGTCAGTGGCATTACAAACCATTAATAGAACATTTTTCAAGCATCTACAACTATGAAGTCGCAACTTGCACAAACAAAAATGGAAAGAGTTGGGATTGTTTAACTGACCAGGAAGACTTCTGCCAACAATTTTCTTACGTTCTCACTTATCATGGGAAATTTCCATATCAAAATAGGCACAAGAGTAACGAAGGGACAAAAGGCAGACCAACAAAGTGCAGTAAAAGGCCAACAATAATAATAAAAATAATACAGAAAACAACAACAACAAAACACAAAGCCAAATGTGGCCAGGAAATTTAAAAAAAAAAAAATACTCGCCAAAAACGATGCAAAGTGTTCTGATGTGAGGACTGCATTGAATCCGACAACGGGTACCAGTGCAGCTAACAAGGTCCCTAAGACAACCTGCATTAGAAAACATGCAATATTAACAAAGACCAATAAATATAATTTGTGAAGTAAAAATAGTATTTCAAAGCTCTTGGTTACGTGTCTAATGAAGGGACCCAGTTAAACTACATATGTTTGTGAGTTAAACATATCTCAAGCGTAAAATATGTGACGACTTGACGAGTTAAATCTGTTTATTTTATGATAAGGTGACAGAAGTGGGGCAGAAAAAAAAACAAAGAACTCTTAAGATTGTTAGTTGATAGTTCCTCTTTTCATTAACATTTCACCCATAACGAGACAGGTACAATTTCCTTATCACAAATTTTCAGGCTTCAAGTGATTCTAGAAGGATCTCATGCTGACAGGTAGCATCAGTTTATCTCCTACGCAGAAATATCGTAGTTCTACAATCTCTTCATGACACGCCCACTAACTATTTTTTAACTTACACGGACAATTCAAGATGCCAAGCCGCTCTATTTTACCATTTTAGCTCTATCCCATAGCTCTTTCTACATGGTCAAGATTATGTGTTGCCTGATGTTCAAGGGAAGGACACTCCTTTTAACCAGAAGACCAAAAAAAACTTCCTCCTTTTAATGTATTCTATTGTACTTTATTAGCAAAGGATACACCTTTCACACACATAGCTGGCAAATAAACCTTTGAAATGGCTTTTCCAAAGCACTGTCATGTGACACAGCTAACCAAAAAGAAATCCTTTGGGGGCCTTTTCTATGGTCGAAAAATACAACTATGGCATGATTAGTAAATAATAACAAAGGCAGTAATTTCCTTGCTGTGCTTCTGGCTAGGGATGAAATTTCATGAGAAATACAGATACTTACAAGAGGAGCATAAGCAATGTACAGTCGGGAGGAGTAACGGCCAGTTATAATGCACAGAAGCACATGCATCGGAATAAGATTGATTATAAAGGTGTAGCCTCCCCATGAACAAACCTGGAAAAAAGTTAGCCAATAAACACGAGTACCACGGAGTGTAGTGAAACACCAGAACACACCACTGCACAAAGCTTACCATGTAAAAGTATGCTATGGCATTTAAAGTGGCATAGAAGAGGGATCCTGTATTCAGGGTCTGCCAAAAGAACTCAAATCAGATAATGATCAAATAAAACTATAATCATGAAAGTCAAGCAACAAGTGAGAAACAGATACGAGTAATTGAACAGTTAACTATATTTAGTTTGTTCCATAAATCAACTCTTTTCAGAAATTAACACAAAACTACCCAGAACAAATCTCACCTTTATATAGAGATAGAAAGTGAAGATTAAGGCAAATATAGCCACGGCTTCATTGTCGTAGCTGCCAGCCACAGATCGTGATATGTATGATGGAACCTGAAAGAATGTGCATGAGAAACTAGTTACATTCTGTGCTTGTCATATTAACAAGGGAAATGGATTGCAACATAATCGCAGGGTATTCTGATCAGCACATCTTAAGTAAAATACTGTCACCTCAATACCTAAATTACGCAGAAAGCTTTAGAGTCCGTCTAATGCACAGCAGTAACAAAAGAAAGTACAACCAACAGGAAGAAGCTGATAATCAACGTTGATCACAAGATAAAGAAACACTGCTCTCAGCACTGAGTAGCTAAGTGTATACAAACTTGAGATTTGATTTCAAAAAAAGCTAACTCCCCAAACCCTAACACAGCACAACATAAACATAAGCTAATGGGCCACATGAACACGGCCCAAAACTAACACAAAAGAAAACAACTCAAACCCACAAAACACAAGCCCAACAGCTGCTACAGCTGAAGCTGCTTCTGCTCCTGCATCACCGTCCCTAAAAGCAACAGAGGTCATCAACCTCGAAAATGCAACAAACAAACCAAGCATATTCCTCCAACAAGGCTAGACGCAAGTGATTGTAATTTCCAGAGCAACAACAATTTCCATCAGATTCTCAACAGGGGAGATATTCTTTAAATGAGGCTGATGGAGAAGTTGAACTCCATATGTACATGCTCTGACGCACAACTTACAAATCAATTGCTTATACCCCACCTAAACATTTATCTTAAAATTTTACCAAAAGACTCCAAGGGTCAAACACAGAAATGACCCAGGTTATAAGGAGCCCCAAATGACATGGGAATCCCAGCTTCACCAAAAAGTATTCTACTGGCACCCCTAACATAAAATAGCTTAAAAGTGAAGTCCACACACTTGACTATAGGATATTATTTGGAGAAGACCAATAACCCACCCATCATACTTATAAACATTCTGAAACTTAGTAAAATTTTACTTTTTTTATGAGATCCCTCCACCTTTTAATCCGCTGTAATAGCATGCATATCATCTGCCAATTGAAACTGGTTCTCTTTTTCCCGAATCAAAAATAAACTTATTATAAAGCTGGTGAAACCCAAGAATTAAAAAGAAGTTAAATGCATCGTTTCTAATTTAAAGTTTGTAGTCAAATTGACATGGAAAGCAACATCTTAAGTTTGAACATATCCGAATGAAGACTCAATGCCATCAAAGATTTAAAAAAAATCTCCAGCTTTATTTTCCAAAAGATGGCTAAATGACGGAAGCTTCAAAAGAACAAGAGTAGCTTAAATTCCATGGAAGTTAGCATGCAATTAACGCACACATATTAATCAAAGAGATTCCAGTACATTGACAATACATAAAAAAAATACGGCAGCAGTTCTCTACTTTTTTTATAAAAAAAAAAGAAAAAGAACATGAGTGATTGTCAATTTTTGAAGTCTCGATCACATTTCACCCCAAACCAAAAAAAACATCAAGCACTTTGAATAACCTGTATAATTTACCATGGCCAAAAGAGCCGCTGCTGTTAGTCCAGCACCAGCACCCATCACTTCCTGCGAAAGAAGCAAACCGAACATCATTAATTATGAAACCTGAGGTCAATAATCTAAATATAAAAAAACAATGGTCACCAAAGAAACAAACCTTTGTCAAAAGGTATGTTGCCCATGAAGCAAAAGCGGAAAAAATGGGAGCAGTGAACACACAAACAGTCTCCACAGAAAGAGGGATATTTAAAGAGTTCAGCAACCTGAATCAAAGAACACTCGAATAAACTAGGAAATGTGACTCAACAAATTCAAATGGTCTTAGTTCTTAAATGTGGAAACCACTCAAGACCAATGCGACAATACATGCATTTAGAAATTATCAAATTAGAAGAATAAGAGTGACAAGGTTAAATAACAAAGTGATGGATATTATTTTTTTTCAGATGGTTCTCAAATACCCACCACCATATGGTGCCTGCCGTCAAGGTCAACCCAGGATAAACAGTCCCACCAATCACACGGCCAAGGGGATACCTTAAACATAGTAGAAAAGGTGTGAGTTTGGAACTTCATATTAACAAGCTACTAGAATTTTCATGGACCAAATAAAATTTTCATTACCATGTTCGATCGTCAAACCAATTCCAAAAGTCATATATCCCATTTTTCGTCAGGAACTGAAAACCACAAACACTACTGTCACCTTGTATACAGCATTACAGACTTCGCAAAAAAAAAATGTAATTCGTTCATTTCAAGCAGCAAGCGCCAACTAGGGGTGAGAAGCGAAACCTGAGTGACTCTGTAATTGAAATAAGGATCAAATTCGTGAATGACACTCTCGTACTTTATAACCTGCGAATCAACACGAAGCAATGAGGCTGCAAGTACCAAAATACACACACAATCAACTCTGAACTCCCATAAACAAGTTTTTGGTAAAAACAAGAAAGAAATCAGGAATATCACGCTCATAATCTCATTTGAATTCCTTTCCCCCTCTTCATTCATCCAAACTGACGTACTTGAACTGAATGCACAATCAAGTTCAAGAAGGATGCAAACATGAAACATTAAGTGGATCGGATCTAGAAAGCATGAAAATCTTACGGAGAATAGACGGATCGAGAAGGCGAGAACTCCGATCAGGAGGAGAATGAAGAACGAGAGAACATTCCCGAAGGCATATCGCAGGGTAGTTGCCGTCGCGGTTTCAGGGGCCGCCATTGACGGCCAAAGTGAGCTCAAATTTCGGAAAGATGAAGCTCGCAGATTGTGTGACCAAATGTACCGGGTGTTGGCTGGTCTTCTTCAGGGTAGACCAGAAAGACTTTGTAGTAGAGTAAAGCGCTCGTCTTGGACAAACAACTCCCCGCCACTGAAATGACGGAACTGGGTCTAATTTGCTATCGAGTGACGAATATGTCCTCCTTCTGCAACACAGCGCGTAAAAAAATGACTAAACGACGGCGTTGTGATTGGCCACAGCTCCTATGGATTGACACATGGGCATATCTGATTCGCTATCGACACATGGGCATATCTGATTCGCTATGATACGTCGCTAATCTGGGCCTAGGACTTTCATGGGCTAAAGCTAATCCATGGATGAATCAATTAAGGCCCAATTACCAGATAAAAGACTATTTATTTATGAAGCCCGGTCCGCATAAGTTCTATTTAAGACGTCGGATATTGAGCGGTCGAGATCATTTGATCTCTCGTAAGGCTGCGTATACGATCAACTTGCCTATCCTGAATCCCTGATTGCACATATTCTGCCGACTGCCATTGGCTAAATGGAGACGGAGGGATCTTCGAAATAGGAGGAAGCGCATCGCTAATCTGGATCTGAATCGATCCGATCTGTTCTTACACTCCCTTGCTTGTTTCCTGATCTCCTTGCAGGTATTCGCTATGCTTCGATTTTTGTTAGGGTTAGGGTTCTTTTTTATTGGTAACCTTGTTATTGTTAGGGCTAGGATTTGTTAATTCAAAATTAGTTGAGATCTTTTATTAATGAAAGAAATTTGAGTTGTTTGTTTGCAGTAATGCTTATCAATAACTTTTTGTTCTGATAGGTCGATATTAGCTACCAAGTTAATGTTTGAGAGCCGTTTATTTTCTTTGTAGTAAGATTACCACTGTTGCAGATTTTCAATCATTGTTTCTGACTTTCTGCTGCTGCTTTTTTTTTTTTTGGTTATACATAGTTAAAGGTTTACGCTGTCCTCTGATTGTTTCTTCTGCGGTTTCGTATTTTAAGTTGTGGGATTCTGAGTCTTTGGACGCCTGAGCTTCAGCTGTGGATTTTATTCTGAGATCTATTCGTAATGGCCGCTTTGAAGGAGCTTCTACCTCCTGCCAGGTCTTCCACCACCTCCTATTATGATCACAGCAGTGATCCCTGGTTTAAGCAGCGGTTTAGCACGTCAGAGTCAGAGCAGTCCACTGTGATCACACATAAACTGGTACCACCATATGGTAAGCGCCAAGGTTTTATTCCCAGAAAGGTTGAGGATTTTGGGGATGGGGGTGCTTTCCCTGAGATTCATATCGCACAGTACCCTCTTGACATGGGTAGGGATAAATCTTCGAGGTTGGCGTCAAAAATTCTTCCAGTAACTGTTGATGCTCACGGGAATGTAGCTTATGATGCTATTGTGAAGCAAAATGAGAATGCCAAGAAGATTGTCCACTCTCAACATAAGGATCTTATTCCAAAGATTTTGAGGAATGAGGAAGAGGATGATGAAGAGCTTCAAGAGATTGAGGAAACAACCCAGGAAACAAAAGCTGCGCTTGAGAAGATTGTGAATGTGAGATTAAGTGCAGCTCAGCCTAAGAACGTGCCCAAACAGTCATCTGACTCAAAGTATATAAAGTATAAACCATCACAGCAATCAGCTGCTTTCAATTCAGGGGCTAAGGAAAGGATTATTAGAATGGTGGAGATGCCTGTGGACCCTCTTGAGCCACCAAAGTTCAAGCATAAGCGGGTGCCCAGGGCTTCTGGGTCTCCTCCTGTACCAGTCATGCATTCCCCACCTAGGCCTGTGACTGTGAAAGACCAGCAAGATTGGAAAATCCCGCCTTGTATCTCAAACTGGAAGAACCCAAAAGGTTACACAATCCCCCTTGACAAGCGTCTTGCAGCTGATGGCAGAGGACTTCAGGACTCTCAAATTAATGATAATTTTGCCAAGCTATCGGAGGCACTTTATGTTTCTGAGCAGAAGGCTAGAGAAGCAGTGGCAATGAGATCAAAAGTTCAGAAAGAAATGCTTATGAAGGAGAAGGAAAGGAAGGAGCAAGAATTACGGGCATTAGCAGCAAAGGCACGATCTGAGAGAACTGGTGTGGCTCCCATATCTGCTGTTCCAATGGCCTCTGAGAATGGTGTGATTGATGGTGCCAGTATGAGAGGGGATTATGAACCAGTGAGGGACAAGGACATGCCAAAGGAGACGAGGGAGGAAAGGGAAGAGCGGGTACGCAGGGAGAAAATTCGTGAAGAGCGACGTCGTGAAAGGGAGAGGGAAAGAAGGTTGGAGGCCAAAGATGCTGCAATGGGGAAAAGGAGTAAGATTACAAGAGACAGGGATCGGGATATTAGTGAGAAGGTTGCCCTTGGTATGGCTTCAACTGGAGCTGGAAGAGGTGGAGAGATCATGTATGATCAAAGGTTGTTCAACCAGGAGAAAGGAATGGATTCTGGGTTTGCCACCGAAGACCAGTACAATTTGTATGACAAAGGCTTGTTTACAGCTCAGCCAACACTTTCAACGTTGTATAGGCCAAAGAAAGATGCTGATACAGATATGTATGGAGGTGCAGATGAGCAATTGGAAAAGATCATGAAAACTGATCGCTTCAAACCTGACAAAGCATTTGCAGGGACTTCTGATAAGGCTGGTCCAAGAGATAGGCCAGTTGAGTTTGAGAAGGATGCTGAAGAAGCTGATCCATTTGGTTTAGAGCAGTTCTTGACCGAGGTAAAGGGGGGTAAGAAAGCCATGGACAGGGTGGGTACTGGTGGAACAATGAGGGCAAGTGCTGGGTCTTCCATGCGAGATGGTTATGATGGTGGTTCTGGTAGGACTCGTATTGGGTTTGAGAGGGGCCATTAAGTAGCCCTTAGGAGGATCTGTCATATTGAGAATTAGTACGAGTTGTTATGTTACGTCTTCCTTTGTTATTTATTTATGAAGTCGAGTAAATTATGTGGTGAAGAACCTTTGTTTTCCCACTTGAAAATTTGGGATTGTAGGATTATTGTGTTGTGTCCTGCTACATTTTTTTTTTAACCGGTGGCTGTTGTGGTATTTTGTCATTTGCTTAGTAATTTACTTCTTTTGTGTTTAGTATTCAAGACACGGAGCGATCTTCAATCTCCCTATTTGAGATTAGCGTGATGTATAAGTGTTCATCAGTCCATTGTTCATCTTCTTAGTGCACACTGGGTCAGTCCTCTTGCCTGATGGCTTATCCTAGATCTAGAAATCATGATTCTACAGTTGTGTTCTTATTCAAAGCTTGCGGTAAACCACCAACTTGAAGACATTGCAGTCCCTTGCTGGGTTCATATGCACGAATCACTAAACTGGATTTGTAGTTTCTCATTCCCAAATTGAGCCAAGTATCTTAAAATGCTAAGCTGATGGTGTTGAGCCAAGCCAAGCCTCAAGAGGGTGTCATGCCTTCATAAGACTTTGCATTTTAATATGAGACTTCGAAGCATGACAGGATATGGATCAGGCTTTTGTACCCTTTCTTTAAAACTTTGTACTCTTTCTTTCGTTTCCAGTATATCTGTGGCTTATAAGAAAATGAAATCGAGAAGGAATTGTCCATTTCTGGTCCTCTTGTCCAGACAGGTAAAATAGAATGTCAGGAAACTCACAAATCCAAGCCACCTCAGCAATTCTTTTGTGGATAATTGGTAAAAGAGGTAAAAAACTTCACCATCCATGAAATTCATACATTTCCATTCATCAAAATGTTGGTAACAAAGTACTAAAGAAATACAACCAAATGAGAACAAACACTATTGATGAAATTGTTTGGTTTCAAAAAAAAAAGTACTAAAGAAATATTTACCTAATACGTATGCATTAAAAAAGAAGGTTAATTCTCAACGAGATATAAGTATTGATAACAAAATACTCAAAGAAACTTCCGTATAAGTATGGCTATTTTGAACATATGACTGAGCAACAAGCTGTACTGTTGGTTCCTTCTTCCTGATTCACTAACCATTGATCTACAGATCATGTGTAGAAAAAACATCAAAGGCAGGCAACCAGCATGGTCAAGAAATATTACTGACAGGTTTTACTTCGAAGGGCAATGTCAATTGTCAAATGAAAAACAAGATTCACGAAAATTTCTAGGCATATATATTGGAATCAATTTGCTGAACATTCGGGAAAATTTGTCTCAGGGTAGCAGTGTAGGTTGGAGACTTCACCTGCAATTAAAAAAAGGAAAAGTTACCAATGGGAAACTCAAAGACAATACTTTAAGAGCAACTAACGTCTAAAAGGAGTAGATAATGCACTTGAGTAAAAGGAAACTAACAAATCATACTTCAGTTCTTTATTGTTTGACAGGAGTTAAAGCTATAAACCATGTAAAGTGTATCTCCTTCCAAACTACTCATGCACAGATGATAAAAATGCAACTGTAATCAACTAGGGGTTGGAATCATCCTTGTCATCACAACTTCTTTATCTGCATAGATGTTTACTAAGTACATATGGCATTAATGGATCTCGTCACATTTGCAGAACCTTGTACACTATGTTCGAACTTGATATTCGATAAACAGGCTGACAGTTGATAAATAAACCAAAACCATTACTTATTAGGTTACAAAGCTGTTGAAACAAAAGTGAGCACATATCTCAGTTAACAGATTTTCACTGAGACCATAAGCATATGATCCCTAGGCAGGATAAAACATTAGAGTGAAGCCAAAAGCTAATGAACACACGGCTCTCTAATGACGTCATACAACTATATTCGACATTGATTCATTGAATATAAAGGAATCTTTATGTCGTCCAAAGATAAGGGTATGTAAGAGAGTTCGAGAAAAGGATGCCATGCAAGAAGGAAAAAAAGTACAAGGCCCGCCAGTAAAACCAGACAAAAACAAACGAAAATCAGAAGAGAACAAAAAAGAGTCACGCAAATCCACCAACTTAGCATGTACTAAACTACTAATGTGCAATAAAGGTACAGTAAAACCAGACGAAAACAAATGAAAATCAGAACAGAAAATTAGCGTTATGCAAACACCCATCAATGAGCATGTACTCATAGTACAATAATGGTAGAGTAAGTGTTTAGATTCTTAAGTAAAGGATGAACATACACATGGATTGTTTTCAAGGTAGATAGTGGCAAGTTTTCCCCTTGCACCAGCAACAGCTTCAGCAATGCCTTCAAGTGATTCTATTTGGTTATCGTTAAGCCACAAATCTTCTAACCTGCACGTAAATTAGGAGGTAAAATCAAGAAAACTAAGAATGAGACGACATGATTTCTGGAGCCCAGGAAGAAATATTCTTACTCTGTCAGATTTTGAATGTCATCGACTGCCGTTAGCTTGTTAGATGATACGTCTAATACACGGAGGTTTACTAAGGTTGATAGGCCTTCCATTTTTGAAATGCCATTATGGCTCAAGTATAGTTCTTCAAGAGCAACACAATCCTGAGAATTAATAAAACAATAAGTGCTTTTTAACAACTACTTTTTTGCAAGTTCTAAAGAAATACAACAGTTTTTCGATAACTAAAAACCTCGAATCCTTTCATCGAAGTCAAACGATTGCTTTGCAAACTAATCTTCTTGATGCATTTCAACCCACAGAGGTTTACTACTTTGATACGGTTGCGCCCTAGCCACAGCTCCTGCAAATTTGTCAAGTTTTCCAAATTCTCCATCACCTGAAATTCCAAAATTAGCATTTTTAGCATCAACTCCGTTCTTAAAAAAAAAAACTATAAATCCCTATGATGTTTTAGTTTAATTCTATTTGCCAGCAAAATTATACATTGAAAAGATTACAAAGCTCACCCGCAATCTGTTGGAACCAAGTTCAAGCATTAGCAACTGATGGAAGTGTTCGATCTCTTCTATCTTCAAAACTTCATTCTTGGAAACATAGAGTTCCTTGAGCGTGTCAGTGATCTTAGCTAATCCATTCAAAGAAGTGATTTCGTTGAAAGAGACGTCAAAAACCAAAAGCTTCTTGAATATGCTTGCATCAGGTATTTTCGTTAATTTATTATCTCTTAACACTAATTCCTGCAATTAACAGAAGATGCATAAAACTAAATTAATAGGAGGATGTACATTGCACAGGATAATGAAATAAGTAATAGTGGTAACCGGCCCTTAAGTAATAGACCAATTTCCAAAACAAAACAAAATCTTCATTATCCTACGTTTTCTCGGCAACCAATAAGAAAGACAACATATGCAACACAGCAAGATCAATACCTCCAGACCGGATAAAGCGTCCCATCGAGAGATCGGGTCTATAGCGGCATCGTCAATGAGGTTCTGGCGCAGAGAGAACTTCTTCAGATTCCAGAGCTGCGCGATTCGAGGGTCCAAGCTCGACAAACGATTCGCGGTGAGGTCTAACTCGGTTAGACTCGGTTGTATCTCGATCGATTCTAGGTCATGAAGTTGGCAGCTGGTGAGATCAAGGACCGTGCTTGAGGGATCAATTTCTACCGTCTCATCTCCTACATCTGCGTTCCGCTGGGTCCCGTCGTCCATTGATGAACGGTTTGCAAACGGAGAAGAATCAGTTTGCCTGTGATAATCGCTTCGATTCCTCGGAGAGAGAGAGAGAGAGAGAGAGAGAGACAGAGACAGAGAATCAATGAAGAATGTTTCTGGTATTGGTATTGGGCCTTTGATGGTTCCTCTTGGGCCTGACCATGACTCGTTACGGCCCAATAACATTCGTTTTTAGCCAACGTCTCTTTTTTAGTCCTCCTGCTGATCCACATTTATGACTTTTTTTGGCTCTCTCCTTGTTCGGCTGTCAATAAGCCAAGCACCCAAGTGTATAGCCCTCTCTGTTCATTTCAATCACAGTCTTGCTTCAATAGACACATCTGTTGATGCCATTCTCACTAGGCAATCAGACCCAGTAGTATCAATAGATTCAGCACTAGATCCAGCCAAAGCCATTTCAACCAGATTATCAAGCTGCAGTAACTTGCAAGACTTGAACCAAATTTACGCCCATGTCATCCGAACCCAAATGCTTGAAGTACACTCTGCCCCATTTCAATGGAACCACATTATAAGATCATACACCAGGCTAGATGCCCCACAAAAGGCGCTTCATGTCTTCACAGCTATGTTGCGGGACGGTGTATCTCCTGATTGTTACACGCTACCGGTCATTCTGAAAGTTGTGTGCCAGCTTTTCGCCGTCGGCCTTGGCCGTCAGCTTCACTCCCTGGCTATAAAGCTTGGGCTGCAGTCCAATGAGTACTGCGAGAGTGGGCTCATAAATTTGTATGGTAAGGCGGGGAATTTTGAAAATGCTCTTCAAGTGTTTGAGGAAAATCCTGACAGAAAGTTGGGTTCGTGGAATGCTATCATATCGAGTTTTTGCCATGGTGCCCGTGCCAGGGAGGTAATAGAGATGTTTATGGAGATGAAGAAATGTGGGTTTGAGCCGGATGATGTCACCATGGTTAGTGTGACTTCTGCTTGTGGGAGTTTAGGGGACTTAGACTTAGCTTTTCAGTTGCATAAGTGTGTTCTACAAGCTAAAACCTTTGGGAAATCGGATATTCTAATGTTGAATTCGCTAATAGATATGTATGGAAAATGTGGCCGGATGGACTTGGGACATAAGGTGTTTTCGCAGATGAATGAACGCAATGTGTCGTCATGGACATCAATGATAGTGGGGTATGCAATGCACGGCCATGTTAATGAAGCACTTGAATGCTTTCGGTGCATGAGAGAGGCTGGTGTGAGGCCAAACAATGTGACCTTCGTTGGGGTACTAAGTGCCTGTGTGCATGGCGGTACGGTACAAGGGGGTAGGTATTATTTTGATATGATGAAGAACGTTTACAGAATAAAGCCCCGGGTGCAACATTACGGATGCATGGTGGACCTCCTTGGCCGAGCAGGGTTGCTGGAGGAAGCAAGAAAGATGGTAGACGAGATGCCAATGAACGCGAATGTTGTGATATGGGGGTGTTTGATGGGTGCCTGTGAGAAATATGGTGATGTGAAGATGGGAGAGCTGGTGGCTAAGCGTTTACAAGAATTGGAACCTTGGAATGATGGGGCTTATGTGGTTTTATCCAATATCTATGCCAGTAGAGGTTTGTGGGAAGAAGTTGGGCGGATAAGAAGGGCAATGAAGCAGAGTAAACTTGGAAAGATTCCAGGGTATAGTTTGGCAACGAGATCAGATTGAAACCTTCATTCATCATCATCTGGTTTGGGGTCGGCCACATGCGTGTTTGAGGAAAATCAACAGAACTCCATTACGTGTATTTGTTTTCTTCATTCATTCTATCATGAATCCTACATTTATCCGCTCCTATTCAATTTATATTAGCTTGAAACTTTTTTTTAACATTCTTTCGAGTTATCAACAATGTGCAAGGTAGTTCATATTGTAATTTGCTATATAAGCACTACTTTCTCAATTTATTGTGAATGACATTTCTCAATTTTTTAGTAGTTACAATATTTCCCATCAACCCTTTACGTTTGATTTATCTCTAATTTCTTAATTTTCATATGATTCTCACAATAGAATTCATGCAGCAAGATTTAACATGTAAGATCTAATTTAATGTAATCGTGTCTTGGATGTGTTTTCCTTCTTAGGGACAAGATCAATGAGCTAAAACAAATTAAATTATTGTCATTTGCAGGGTTTGTTTGTTCTAAAAAAAAATAAAAAAAAATTGCTTCAATCTTAGTAGTGATATACAAAGATAGTAGATTCCTAGTATAATTTGGGGATAAGGGCTGGAAAAAAACCTTCTACTTTGAAAAATGATTGATTAAGCTTTTATACTTTATTTTGGATTAAACAACTTCCTCAATTTTGAACATTGGTATAAAAAAGTCTCTTACTATCCTTTTTTGTTATAACGGTGCTGACATGACAGTTTGTTAAGGGAGAGGTATTTTAAAATTCATTTTCATAATTCCTGACGTGGCAAACACTTGACATTCACTAATAACATGTATAATTTTTTATTACTGACAAAAATTAATGGCCTAAAAATAAAAATAAAAATGAGTAAATAAAAAAATAGTGATAAAAAATAAAAACATCAAAACAATATTCCACCTGAAAATCAAAAGTTGTCTAGATCATGGTCTCTACATTTGCACTTAATTTGTTGTATCTGTTCCTATGCGATTTTGTAGGGGTGGAAAAAAATTGATCCGAATCGTAAACCAAACCGAAAAACTATATTTGGTTCGATTTATCAATTTATGTTTTGGTATCAGTTTTGAGGTTTAAGCTAATTTGGTGTTCAATTTGGTTTATAGAAAATAGTTCGGTATTAAATCGAAAACCGAAGTATATTTCTATATCTTTTAAATTAAAAAATAAATGTATTAGTACTACACTATTACTACTGTTAGTATACTTCATGAATACTGAGAATTTCTATAATTAACTATTTGTAATAATATAATATGATAATTATTGAATTAATTAGACTTAAGTTACTGACTTTTACTTAGACTTGGATAAATTTGAGTTAAAACAAAAAAAATCCAAAACTGATCCGTTTAATAAATTTTGATCCATTTATATACATTGATGGATCTGGTTCGGTTTGTCTTATTTCCAAATTTCGGCATTGGGTTTCGATATAAAATCAAATTGAAACCCATACTTCCACCCCTATAATACAAATACATATAATATTGTAGTATTTTTTGGGTTCGGGTTCGGGGATTCCCCTAACTCCAAAAATCGGGTTCGGGTTCGGGGATGGGGGCGGGGATGGAGTTCGGGTTCGGGGATGGGGAGAGCATACCCGGCCCCGCCCCGCCCCGTTGCCATCCCTAACCATTGAGTAGGGAATCAACCAAAATCTCAGAAAAATGAAAACCAAAAACACCACAAAATCGAAAATAAAAGTCAAAACCCCAAATTGAAATCTCAACATGACCTAACTCGAAAATTCAAAATTGAAATTGTCGTGAAAGACCCCAAAATCAACCTAGAGACAAATAAGAAACTTAAACCGAAATTCAAAGTAAACCAAACACGAAAGCCCCAAAATAAAATAAATAAATAAAAATACTTAAAACCCCTATACTTGACTGATTTTTAATCTTTTGATTTTTTTTGAACTAATGACATGTAATATCAAACATAATTTTTTTTCTACCTTAAAAGTAACTAGGATCATGTGCCCGGGCTTCGCCTCGGGATGTTTGACATGCATCAATGAATTTCCACAAACAATATCAGCACCAGTTAACACCAATCTAAGATGATGTCATAAATTTAACCTTATTTTGATTGTGGCTGTCTCTGTAGTAGTAGTTTGAATCCTAGCTAGCTACTAAATAAGTGGAAAGGGAGAGGAGTGAGGACAAGGAAATCCCGGTAGATCAAATTTGACATGTTTGTCAGTAGACAATTTTTTTTTCTTTCACCAAAACATTCTACAGTTCAAAACCATGAAATGAATCTTGAGAAAAATTTAAAAGGAAAATGACAAATACCATTACTGACAATGGGATCTACATACCAGTTGCCTTTCACTGCAAGGGTATATTGCACTGGTATTCTGTTTTAACATGTTACTTACGATTTTCTAAATCATGATAAAAAAACAATATAAATTGCAAGATCAAAAAAATATTTTGAAAAAGTAATATGAGAAATGGAACCAAGTAGAATGAGCTAAACACCAAAAAAAAAGCCAAAAAAAAAAAGCAGCAGATTAGGAAAATAGCTTAAGCAAGACAAACATTTTTCTGCTATTCAGCTTTAGCTCCAAGACTATACTACTTAAACAGATCTTCTTCAAGGGCTATGATTACATAGATACTCAAAACAGTCACAAAATGGATTATTCACTGCAAAACATGAATGACTTTAAATTGCAGGGGCCACTCCCCTTCCATTGATACTGAAACTTATATTTTAAATGAACCATGACATATCACGTCCAAAAATAGTCCAAGTGAAGGGCCTCTGCATGACAAATAGTCACAAAATGATTTGTTTAGTGCAAAACATGAACGACTTATTTCCAATAAAGTCTAAGCATACCATATTCAATTTACAAAAACACTGATAGTAATGTCGGCAAAGACTGTTAAATGTTTCATCAATATTGTCTCTACTACTTCTAAGATACCTATGCAGGTCAACAATCTAATGTATCCCTTAAAGGGGGCGCCATTTCATTATCAAACAACATGGCGTTGAAGAGTTTAATGCAATGATTCCCATAGGAAATACACACTTTTTGAATGAAAATAGTACCTTTGAATAATGAAGAGCATATTGCAGCTGGCCTCAAATGGTCAGGATGCTTATCAGACCATGATTTCACCAACTCTAGGCAACTTCTCAATCCTTTAGTCTCCTCAGGACTGTGAAATC
This sequence comes from Euonymus europaeus, assembly GCA_963580455.1. Classification (NCBI taxonomy): domain Eukaryota; kingdom Viridiplantae; phylum Streptophyta; class Magnoliopsida; order Celastrales; family Celastraceae; genus Euonymus; species Euonymus europaeus. Next base: position 3,563,066 of record OY756957.1, on the reverse strand, counting down.
AAGAACTCATGCACCATAAGAGCTAATTTGATTCTTGTATGACGTCATTGTTGAGAGTCAACATCCATGAGAACTCTTTGAAGAACCTATTGCAACTTTGCAAGTCATTGTACAGATACTTGCCTGAATATTATGCTATTGTTATGCTCAGTACCATTCTTGAATATCAGATAATAAAAGTGCAAATGGAAAGTGTAACATACCATAACAACACTATCTACAGAGAAAGAAGTTTTGCATGGCAAGGGGACATATCATAACTACTTCATTTGCCTGATTAATAAAAAAAGAGTTCTAGAAAATAAGGTGAAACTCCAAATTCTGATACAACAGCGCAACATGTAGAATGATTGAATAATGGAAGACACAGCTGGAAATCGCAAATACAAAAGCCACAACCTTTATCATAGAAGAACTGATATTGATTTCTCTAAATGGCCCATATCTACTGGGGCCATTAATGTGCCTTCAAGCTGAATTTTAATAGGCACCTTACAAGGTCCATCCTATTTCAATTGGCTTAGATTCAACACATACTTAATTCGATTTCAAAATATGAAGATGCCAACTTAAATAGAGGTTAAAATATTGTATCATAAATCCAAACAGTTAACAATACCATTTAAGAAAAAACTTACAATTTGCGGCAAGTTATTTTTAAAAAAATAAAGATATTTACCTTTCTTATCATCAATTTTTAGAAACACGTAGATTGAGGTCAGAATATGACATATTTGGTCGAGATGCAAGTTGGGACTACTTAGGTACACCGAACGAACCAATAATGAAATCGAGAAGTAATAGAATCACAAAACAAATTATGGATAATTTAGTTGATGGTCCAAACCTTAATCCATCATATACGTCCAAATTAAAAAGTTTTGACTGTAGAGAGAATGTACTTGCCAAGTTTTGGAGGGAAATTAAACTCAGCACCACCAACTACTTATTACAAACCTATATTGGACATCACATAAAAATAATACTTCATCAATCATCATTTTGAATATTGATCACGCAACTTGAATGAGTATTTAACCATGCTTAGGGTTTAACTATCAAAAGCTGGAAAACACGCTAAGAGAGACTAAGAGATAAACCTGGTAATCTAGTGGGAGAATCTTGCTCCTTTACAGTGAAGCCTATGTGTATAAACAACACCCTAGACAAAATTCAAATGGCGTTTGAAAAAATCATGATTTATTATTGATATTATCCAGCAATTTCAAAGGACTTTTCTTTGAGGAATTTTTACAAATAGATATCATACACCTTCACTGTGAGTTAGAACGAACAATAAGAATATGCTCTGGAGAGGATTTGGGGTAATTAAAAGAACTAACCTTGTCACGATATGTCCTTGATCCCACAGAACAAGAAGAATTTGCTTCCACTTCACCTCCAAACACGAACAAAATCTTATTTTGGCATATTAGAGGACTTGCAGAATAATACCAGTCAAATGGCCGCACCAGTTAATAAATCATTTGATTGAAATGATAAGTCAGTCAGTAGTCGAGTGAAGTTACATTTTTAGCAAGATAAGCATAACAGAGAGCTGAAAGCAGGGTTTGCCTGGCAGGTTTGCGAATAATGGCGCAGCCAGCAGCTAAGGCTGAAACCCTATAAAAAAAAACTAAATCCTTAACCTACAAAAATGATTAACATAAGTCCGACAAAGCTCCAAATCAAACGACCCAAAAGACTATTACCACATCTGAGAAATTGAAAAAGGGAAAAAACAAAAAAGAGAACCAACCTTCGCAGCCACAAATGATAACAGACTTGTATAAACCTTCGTCGTACACCCGGCCACCCGCACACAGCTTGAATTAAGTTGGCAAAGATGAAATCCAATAGATAAATGAACCAAAGAAGAGCAGAAGAATCGAGATGATAGACACGTGTCGTGCCGATTCCAAAGAAGAGAATAAGAAACCAAATAAGAGAAGAGAAGAAGAATCAAGATGAGCACCGCATAACCAAATGGACGGCTGATGTCCCATATGAAGACGCCCAGATGCTCTACTGCGGGAACTCGCCACTAAATCGGGCAAAATCTTCGGATCTTACTAAAAGCGGAGGAACCAATTTGTAAACCCCAGAACCACGCCCTTCACCCAGTGAAAGAATACTTACTAACAGTGGAGGAAGGAAGATATATATTCGGTCCTTGAGGCGGTGTATGAGGGCCGACGCCGATGATACAGCTGTGAGATTATGGGTCGGTTATGTAAGGTTAACAAAGTAGAGAACGGAAAAGTTGTCAGATCCAGGTTCATGAACCTGAAAACAACGTCGGTGACCCGCACTAGCTGTGGAGAACAGAGGAGAAAGGCGGTGAAAATGAACGGCAGATGATGGTTTCGACAACGGTCGATGGACGGACGCAATGACGGAGGAGGGAGAGACAATCGCGAGAGTAGCTAATACACGGGGACTCCCGCGGAGAGAAGCTGAAATGTTTGTACTTTATATATAGAGTATAGATAGATAGATAGATGTCATATATTTTTTTGCCACATCGTCAATTTTTAACTGAAATTAGTTTGAAGGGTTAACTGAGTCGGAAACTCAAAATTGAGAAATTTATTTGACTCAAAATAAAATAGTGAATTAATCGACCATTTTTTCTAAGTACAGGATTTTTACGGCACTTACAATTTGTACTGTTCAGATCGGTTCACCGTTGGCCCATGTGTAGTTGACCGCTTCGTAACATTTCCCAATTGCGTCCTTTTCACTTATTTAACTCCTCAACTGACGGCCACGGGCCACCAACTGCCCCATCAAGTTCGAACTGCGAAGTTCAGATACGCTCGCCTCGAAACGGTGAGTTTTGAAGTATAAATTTGTTCTCAAAGGTTCAAAAAAATAAAAGAAAAGGGTAAAAGAAGCGGAACAAAATAGAAGGAGACCGATCTAATACCATGCGTAAACTCTGGGCTTCTGATCGCTCTTAGGTCACCCCGAAAGATTGTAATTCTCCGAATTGTAGTTGCTTATATCTGTTAATCTCAGCTATTTGTTCATGAAAGCTCCGATGATTTGTCTCTAGGGCGCATATCTCTCCGATTCATATCAATGGCTTCGTGGCTCAAAGCCGCAGAAGGTGTGGATTCATTGCCTATGTTTCTTTTACCTGTTACGTATGATTTATTCAAACTCGGCATGACATAAATGTAGTTTGTAATAGACTTTGGGGTTTGATCCGGAGCTTATAATATAACATTGCACATTGAAGCTTACATTGTAAGTGAAACTTGAGTCCTAATTTCGTCCTGGTTTAATGTTAAACTGTAATGCAGTGATTATGGAGTTTCTTAAAAATTTTGCTTCAATTTTTTGGATCGTGTTTTTTATTTGGTTTTCAGTACAATGAGCTTGGTAGTTAAATACATATATCTAATTTTGGTTGGAATTTGGAAATTTTAGCATGGATATGGGTTATTAATATGCTACTGTGACGCTAAATAAATTAGATACTTGGATGTGCATGGGGCATAAGCTTATGCCGGATCAAGCAAGTGGCTAGCGATATTGTTGGCAATTTCGATGAGTTATAGGGGGAGCGCTGTGGAAAAGTAATTTGATAGATTGGGTTTTTATTTATTTAATAGAACCAAGTTTGCTGAGCAAATCATGAGTTATTTAATGTCAGTTTATTGTTCCAAATTTCCAATCGATGTGGTTCTTATGGGCATAAGTTATGGTTTTCATCTTCTTGACTTTCTTGTGTTGTTAAATAGAACGCATATCTGGTGCTTGTTCTTAGATTAACTTTTCACAAGGATTCTAATATACATGTTTCTAGCCTCTCTTTTTTCATTTACATAGACTTCAGTCCAGTAATTTATAATTTATTTTATCTTTTGGATTAGATTTGTTTGAAGTGGTAGATCGAAGGGCAAAGTTAGTTGTTAGTGACTTGTCAGAGGAGCAATCCAATAATCAGCCACCAGGTATTGATCTTCTATTTTCTTGGAAGGTTTTCTGTAGTTCTCACTGTACAAACTGGAACATACTCTGATTTCTGTATGCTGAACCAAACTCTGATTATATCATTGTAATAAGTCAGGGTTCCTGATAAACTGTCAAGTTACCATTGTCCAGCTTTGATGGTTCATGGTTCTACAATAGAGATAGTTAGATTTGTGTCATTTTCTTATTGATGAATTTGACTCCCTAGAGGTGAAGATTATTGAGATCCGTGATCATCATCGAGACGTTTGGATGTTCCTTTTCTTTAGAGAATTGATATTATATTAGATCATTTACATTTGCTAAGCTAAAATACCTGATCAATCAACAATTGTTAATCATTGAAGTCTTCATGAATTATTCTTGGAAACTAGATTTAATTAGTTTTGGACTAAATAGGTAAAACTCTGAAATAGAATGTAGGTGGAGTGATAGTCAACAAAAGTTTTTACTAATGTTTTCTTTTGTTGGAGGTATGAATTAGATATGTCTTGTCCTCATGCATGGGAATTGAGTTATTTTGGAATTTTTTGATGTCAAATGGACATTGAATTATTTACGTCTTTAAAGAATCTATCCTCTGAGCTTGAGTTTCTGAGAAAATAACAAACGTTAAGCAAGTCTCAGTTAACCACAATTCATGTTTTAGCATATTTTTATCAGGAAACAGTGAACTTGTTGTGGCATCACCACTACATGTCCGTTTCATTTTTTATCATTGAAGAATTTATTACTTACTGTACTTTTCTCCTTCTGAAATTCCAAGCTTCTAATGGACAAGGATCTCAAACTAAGAGGGCAATGTTGAAGGCAAAGGTATTACAAGCATACTACTAGCCTTGTGCTTAAATAACTTAATCCCAATTACAAGTGGAATATTGAACTTGCACATATGCTATTATCAGGCTAAGAAAAGGCTTGCCACAAATGAATCTCCTAAAAGGACCGACACTATTTTGGAGCAAAGCAATTTGCGAACATCACACGAGACCCTTGACAAAGACGGGGGTAATTTTTCAGTTGAGAAAGAGGGGACCCCTTCTGATAACTCCATTGCCCAAACGATTAGTGATACTCAACTGAGCACGGAAAAAGATGCCTCCGGCACTCTATCACCCGAGACACTAGCTGAAGAAATGGTTAAGCATGATGCTGATCATTTGGAACCCCCTACAACTGTTATTGACATGGATGCTGCCATATCAGTGCCTAATGGCATTGATAATGCTTCAGATGTTGCTGTACATAATCCTTCTTCGCCATCACCTGCAAAAGAAATTGAGGATGTCACTGAAGTTCATCCAAGTGATGCTTGTCAAAATATAAAGTCAGGGGATGCAGATGTTCTTTCAACAATTGATGAAGAGAATTTTAAATCGTTAGCTATTGATTCTCCTGTTAATGAAGAAGTTCAGTCAAACAACGGTGATAAGATTGAAGCTCCTGTCAGTCAAATGAAAAAGCAAGTACATAAACCTGATGGTTCTCCTATTAAAGTACAGGACCAACTTGAGGAGGTAAAGTAAACTTTGGCGCACAAAACCAGTTTAGTTTATGTGGGCCTTGAGCCTTCAGTTATGCCTGCTATTAAGAGTTTTACTGATCAGCTTCTTAGTTTGCATGTAGGCTCAAGGACTACTTAAAACTGCAGTTGTCACTGGTCAGTCAAAAGAGGCAAGGTTAGCTCGGGTAAGCCCTAATATTAATTAATATCCATAATCTTCTTTGTTCCTGATGTAAAAAAGAGTTGTCAGTATTTGTTGTTATTGTATCTGTGGAGCCTGTCTTTCACTCATTACAGTATGTAATACTCTACATACTGTATGCAGTATATTAGTTAGTTGATGGTGGTAAAAGTGGCTGTGAGAGACAATTCTGCGGAGCTGTTTCTTAATTGGCTCTCCTTTTATCTTTCACCCACAACCATTGAAGTGTTTGGCATGGCAATAGTATTGATGTTGCAAATCCCAACAAAATTGTGGAGTGAGTAAATATTGAAATTGCTAGAAGGGCAGATATCTTACTTGAGGGGGGAGTGATTCCTGGTGCTATGCGACAACCTCTCCCCATACATTCTCAATGGAACCTTTGCTCTTGCTCACAAACCTAGACCCCTAGGCTCTAGCTATTGCAAAGATTCGATGGAAGCTCCTCCAATGTGCTGCTTAGCGAGAAAGCAGATAATTAGACTATAATGTTTGAATTGTACTGTGGATGGCCAATCGATGCCTGCCACGAGGAGAATCTACTCTGCATGTCGACAATGTAATATCTGCCCAAAGATTAGATCTAATAGTTACTAGAAAGTAGTTAGTTTTTATTATGATATTTTTTTGTTTTAAGTTTATTCAAAGCATTAAATTTAAGCTGTTGCTAACTGCCTGAGGGAAAGAGTTGGAGTTTGCTCAAAGCCTGGTGGTTGACTTAACTGATATAGGCATTTCTGAAGGGTAGAAAAAGTCGTATATTCATAGTTTCCTATTGGGAAATCATAGGGAAACATGCATATAAATGCAGAATTTCTACAACCTCCTCTCTGGTTGGCATATTCCATTCTCTTGATTAGCAAGAACTTCATGCTAGAAGCACAAATCTTTTTCAGTATTTAGCTACTGATGAATTCAGTATTATTTGTATGCTCATTGTAGGTTAAGTTGTGGTAATGATGCAGTGGGCCCCACTCCTTAGAGGTGGCGCATCACATGGGCAGTGGGCTGTCAACCCCCAGACTAGCTCAGAGGCCGCGGCATGACTAGCCGGCGGGCCTAGCCCACTACATCAGGCCGTCACCCCAACCCAACAATCATCCCCCGATCACAGGAGGCTGGGTTGTTGGTGTCAGGATTCGAACTCTGACACCTTTTAACACTAAGGCCGCTAGCCAAAGAGCTAACCATTAAGCCGCCGCGGCCTCTGAGTTAGTCCGGGGGTTGACATCCCACGGCCCATGTGGTGCGCCACCTCTGAGGAGTGGGGCCCACTGCATCATAAAAGGCGCCTTTTATGATGCAGTGGGCCCCACTCCTAAGAGGTGGCGCACCACATGGGCCGTGGGATGTCAACCCCCGGACTAGCTCAGAGACCGCGGCATGCCTAGCCCACTACATCAGGCCTGCAGCTCAATGGTTGGCATGTTGATCTGCAGGCCACATGTTAAAGGGTGTCAGGGTTTGACTCCTGCCATCAACAATCTACCTTTCCCGGAAAGAAGAGCAAGATGGGTTGGGGGTGACGGCCTGATGTAGTAGGCTGGGCCCGCCGGCTAGCCATGTCGCGACCTCTGAGCTAGTCCGGGGGTTGACAGCCCACGGCCCATGTGGTGCGCCACCTCCAAGGAGTGTGCCCACTGCATCAGCTAAACTATGGCTTCACTAATATGCTAAGGGTTGAAATCTACTAAAGAAAAATTATATACCCCCTTGGGCATAGCTGACTTTTTAATTTTTCTTCCTCTTGAGATGGTCTGCTCATACATAATTTTCAGCTAACTGACTGTTATTCTGGATTCCACCTTCTTCAATCACATGATGTGAAAGAAACACCCACCTCAGATTAAAAAAAAATCCATCCATAATCCATTTGACCAAAAGTAATGAGAAGGGTACCTTGACAAGATAGGCATCTCACTCGACATATGCCTATTTTAAACATAAAGCTGGATAGCTTTGTTGCCATGTCTATTAGTTATATACCTTTTGTTTATAATTGTTGTTAATGTTTTATGTAATTGTTGGCCAGGCATGTGCTGGACTTTCATCCCGTCTTCAAGAATACAAATCTGAAAATGCACAACTGGAGGAACTTCTTGCTGCAGAGGTGAATAATCGTTGGTTCCACCTTATGGATTCATTATGTTACGCTTATACACTATTCAAGCAAGTGATGCTTTACTAATTAAATTGATATCTTACAGCGGGAATTGAGCAAGTCATATGAAGACCACATAAAGCAGCTGCAGCAAGATTTGTCTTTATGCAAGAAAGAGGTTTCAAAAGTAGAGTCAAATATGGCCGACGCTTTGGCAGCTAAGAATGCAGAAATTGTGGCACTCGTCAATTCCATGGATGGACTTAAGAGACAGGCTACATTATCTGAGGGAAATTTGGCTTCATTGCAGGTTGGTTGTATTCCCCTTGTTCTGTTGTCAGTGCATGATATTTGGTCTCCTAAGATTGCTTAGCAGTTTGCATTTTCATTTCCAAACTGATGTCAAATGGCTGTGTCACAATATTTAAAATATGTTTAAGTCTGGATGCCTGTTATTTCATTTTTTGTTGTGTAGGTGCCTTGGCCGTATATGTTCATTTATCGTTTATTTATTTGTAACTCTTTCACTTGCCTGTCTCTATTAGCTTGTAGATGATTTTATAGGTTTAATGTACAGTGACTTTTTTCCATACGAGGGGCTTTTTCTTTTTAGTATACGAGAGAAGGCGCAACCTCAATTCTTCAACATGACTGGTCATCTGGGCCGTCTCTGATTATCAATTTTAGCTGCCTGGATCTGCAGGGTCCAAGATTTATAATGCTTGACATAATTGAGATTTGAGTTCTGATTGCTGAATCTTGCAGTAAAGAGGCCATAGAGCATATTGTAGCAAAGAGATGTTAGGGCTCAGAATGGAAATGGTTTTGATAGCAGAATGGGGCTGTAATTCACATTTCAGGTTGATGGGGAAGAGGATCTGCCAGTAAGGGAAAGATATGGTTGTGTTTGGGTTTCAGTGGATTATACCATAGAAAGATTCAGAACAATATGTGGTGTTTATTCTTTACTGTTGGAAAGTTGAAAGGGCAAGGGATTTATTTGTGGCTTTACATGACAGAAAGTTTGTTAGAATTTGGTTGAGCGTAACGAAAAATAGCGTGACTTGTGATTGGTGTAAGAAGTAAAAGAATGAAAAAGGGAGGGGAAACTCTTGGCATGCATCGCTTTGAATTAAAGCTACACACAGACTTCGTACTTTCAAAGTCATTAAGTAGAAAAGGAGACTGGAGAGCAGAAGGGTGTTTATAGATTCTTAGCTTTAATTCTACTATTGACTAATATTACCTAATAGAAAACTAATTAGTAAAGGCTCCTTGACTTAAAATAACCATTAAAAATCTCACAGAGGGCCCAATAGTAAAAGGCACTAAAACAAAAATGTAATGACCAAATTATGGCCTGTTCCAGCAGCATAGAAACTTACAGAAATATGTGACATAGACACATAGTATGACATAAACAAAAAGGAAGAATCTACAGCTGGTTCTTATGCCATTCTTTGGTGCGTATGAAAGAAGAGGAATAGGATAAGATTTGACAACACGAATTCTCTGTAGATGTTCATACTGATAATATTTCTTCTAGTTTAAAGCTTTGGTGTTCCAGTAGCAATCTTCTTGAGACTAGCTTATCGCCACTTTGCAACCTTTTATGCACCTCCTGGGTGCCTTATGAATAAAATTATTTTCCAATAGAAACAAAAAAGTAAGGTTAAGAAAATTCAGCTGCTACAGATTAAGACTTAAATTGCTGCCATGACATTTGAATTTGATTTTGGAATAAAAGATCTTTGTTGGAATAGAACTTACAATTCTAGTTTTACGCTTTCAGAAAATAATATGCCTATGCAATCAAGCAAAACGGATGTGGCATCAATACATCTTGCACCTTCATCTCCTGATAAACAAAATGTGGCATGATGTGGCGCGCATTTTTTTTAATGTATGCGATTCACATTAGAGCTGCACTTCTGATGTAGGGCAATTTTAAGAGATTACAACCACTATAAAATCTATAGAGAAGGTTGATTTTTATAAAGAAAGAATGTTGTAAACAAAACAAAATATTGAAAAGTATTTATGTCCTCTCTAGACCCTGCAGTGGTAATGTGAAACTTTGCATTAGGTTTGACCTTTTCTTTTCAGTTTTTTGAAACAATTGTTGATTGTTGATGCCCATTGAGTGGATCCTTATTTTTTTGCAGGATTGCAACCCCTTTGTAGTTGTTAGGGTTGAGACCTTGAACGAGAGTGTTTATTTCAAAAAGAGATCGAGCGGATATACTTTACACTTTATTTTTTGTTGCTGACTTTGAAGAAGTTTTTAAGGAGTTTTGCCCATTATTTTCTATTCCCATAGGGAGGTGGGAATTGGATATGCTAGAAACTATGATATTGACAAAATTGTTCGTGCAATGTTCCTCTTTTTTTTCTTCCATTCTCCTTTGTTTTTGTGGTTTCAGCTTTTTGATTTTGTTTTACCTGACCTGTTACTAATGATCATTTCTGTATTTGGTAAATTTTATTTCTATTCAACAGGCAGACATGGAGTATATTAGAAGAAATAGGGAATTGACAGAGACAAGGATGATACAGGTTATTAATTGGCTGTTGCGTGCAATTGTGTTTTCTTGGATTCAAATCATCTGCTTCCATGTACTGTTTTTGTTTTTAAAATTTGAAATTAAAGACCTTATTTATCAGGCTCTACGGGAGGAACTGGCCTCTGTGGAGCGAAGAGCAGAGGATGAGCGTGCTGCACATAATGCCACCAAAAAGGTTTATGCCCTGAAAAATTTAAAACTTGTATCATCATTTATTTCCACTTGTATTCCTATAATTCGCTACTTCTATCTGGTAAAATAGGCAGCAATGGAACGTGAAGTGGAACTGGAACATAGAGCTATTGAAGCGTCCACAGCACTTGCTAGGACCCAGGTAATGTAAGAACCTGTCATGTTTATTCCATTGAGAAATACTTTTCAAAACATATGTTTATTGTGATATGAAAGAGAATCCACATGGTCAATTCCTACGAATGTTTTCTTATATATATCTGACTACAAATTTGTTTGGGATAACGTCTTGACAATGTTGTTTATCATGGTTAAAAGTTAAAAGTTAAAACTTCACAATATGGTGACAATTCGCCTATCAGATTTGCTTCTCAAATGTATTGCTCTCTCTAAAAGTGGGATTATCCTATCTATAAATGTTTCCAGTTCTTTCTGATTCCTTTTACGTAGAAACCTGTTAACAGCAGTGACAGGAAGATGAACTGGAAATTACTGTTGCATATTTTACACTATCACCATGGATAGTGATCAGCTGTTTATGCTTTAAAGTGGCGTAGTTATTGTATAAATTGGAATTTTTCAAGCTTGTTTTTTTTACTTGTTGAACTTTCAAGCTTGTAGAGGATTAAACTTTTTTGTGTTGGGAGAAGCGGTGCATTCCTAGCACACATATGTTGGTGGCTCCCCAAACCCTACCTTGCTTCAGATGCTAGCTCCAGGGAAGTGATGAAATTTAATAGTTTTAGACAATAAAAAGTGCCAAATGTTTTGAATAATTGCAAATTATTGAAACCATGGTTGGGAATTGGAATTGTCTGACATCATGTACTAAGTTACTCCACATATCAATTTGGGTGATCATCTTTTATGTGGGATTTCAAAGTGAAGTTTACCTGCCAAATTTATTGCAACTGGTATGATTGAGTTGAGAGGAAGCATTTTCCATGCCCTTCCATTTGCAAGCTTCAAGTGTACAAAATTGGCAGCTATTTGGTACTTTTGTTCAACAATTTTTTGTTTTTCCAAGAAAAAAAGGGAGAGGGAAACATGAGGTGGAAACATGTTTGATTCAATTTTGGACTTTGTTTTCATGAAGAGTAAGTTGTTTTTTTAGAAAGCATGAAAATAGTTTTTAGAAAATGAAAATTAGAAGACCTTTCCAAACCAAATGTACTCTTAGCATTTCAGCTTTGGTAAGCCACTTGAAAGAGGACATTAATGACAACTGTCGGATAGCGGACAGATTTTCGGTCAAATAGTCAATAGATTTTTCTCATAGAAACAACCAAATATATCACAGTTTGAGTCTTTGTTTCAAGTATGTGACTTAGATGAACTGTCTGTACAAGCCTCAGTTCGCCTTTTTTCTGTAGTTTTTAACAATTTCCTGTACATCAACATAATTGCATGTGCCAACTAAGTTCTGAATTCAACTGTATCAATGTGATGCTGCCAAAGCTTGTGGAATTTCTTTCTTCCTAGTAGGTGCAGGGAAGCGCTGAAGCGCATGCATGTTATTCAGTTATTCTACTTATGGAATTACACTGTGTGGGTAAAAGATCAAACACAATTTCTCTTTATTAACTGAATGCTGGTTGATTTCTTTCTCAGAGAATCGCAGACGAGAGAACGGCAAAGGCAACAGAACTTGAGCAGAAGGTTGCTCTGCTTGAGGTAGAACAGAACATTTTAAACCCCATATAATTTGCATTACTGTAAAGAATAATAGTTTTTAAATTTTTTGGCTGATATATACAATATGGAACCAGGTAGAGTGTGCATCTTTAAATCAAGAACTGCAAGAGATGGAGGCCCGGGCACGCCGTGGACAAAAAAAGTCCACTGAAGGGGCTAGTCAATCGGTACAGGTAATCATCATGAGGCAGTGTGGCTGACTTTGGGCCCTCTGAAATTTCATTTTTTTTAAGGTTTAGAAGACTGGGTAAATCTTCATTGGATTTAGGTTCATTTAGAAGACTGGGTAAATCTTTTAATGTTTAGATGCAGGCATGGCAGGAAGAAGTGGAACGTGCTCGCCAAGGTCAGAGAGATGCTGAAAGCAAGCTTTCTTCTTTGGAGGCAAGCTTTATTTGCTTTTGGCCATATAAGTTATAACAAAGACAAAATTTGTTAGAATCTTTTGTTGTCCTCTTAAACTACACATAAATAGTTCCTGAGTATGATGATATTCTAGAACAGCTTTATGAATATTTTGTATTGCATTGCATTCTTTGCAAGCCTTTAATTCTTTTTGTTTTGACTCAATCTGTTGGTTTGATTGTAGGCTGAAGTACAAAAGATGAGGGTTGAAATGGCTGCCATGAAGAGGGATGCTGAGCATTATTCACGTCATGTAAGCTCACTGACTATGATTCGGGCTCTTACCTTTTCTGGTGTTTGTTATTCTTGTTAATCAGATGCTTTTGTTGGATAAGGTAAAGTTATGTTTATGTCACTGGGGTTACCATAAATTTAGCGCAGCCTTCAAAATCATTGCACCATATGGACACCTCATACTTGCACCAGATTGCATCAGAACTCTACAGCTAAATGTGCTTGAGCAAGAGTTGTACTAGAATGGATGACCTCCTAGGAGTCATAGGGATGCGCCCCTCCCACCTATTCCTCCTTTTTCTTAAGCGTATTCCAAAATCATGGCTCCGTGTGATGTTATTTTTTGTGTCAAGTGTTTGGCAGTGTAGTTTGGGTGACTCAATTTGGAGAGGGACATTAGGTGCTTTAGAATCAGGACTTAGCAAAGCCTTATTATGCAAAATTTCGGTTTGGCGCTGGTTCTTTATTATGTATGGCTGCAGTCCTTCTGAATGGTTTTATCAAGCATCGAGAAATAGGCTCTACTATGGTGATAATGCAGGCAAGTATAATAAGTTTCTAATAAGGGTTTCAATATAAAAAAAGCGATTTCTTTTATTATCCATTGGCAAGGGTTTTCTGAATATGCTTCTCAAAAAAACAAAGAAAGATTTTCAAGTATGAACATGGTTAGGACTTAGGATTGTGGTTTGGCATTGAATTGAGTTTAGAATTTGTCAGAAGAGGAAGAGGGAGTTCTTTTGCACCACTATTAATGCTACTATGAAAATCTGTTACTCTTCGAATGATTTGATGATTGACCAGCAAGTTAAAGTTCACATGATATTACTCTTTCAGACCTGGTACTAGAAACAGCATCCTATTCTGCAAAGATTGTTGGATAGGCCCTCAGCCTCTAAAGTGCATTTTTTTCAAATATACACCGTCTCGTTTCTCAGAAAGAATCAAAGAACCGTCTGCTCATTCTTCCACTGGAAATTTCTGGAACATTAATTTTAGTAGAACAGCCCATGATTGGCAAGTGGATGTTTTTCTAGACTTTTGGGAGTTCATGTACAACTCAAAGATAAATCCTAATTTGGAAGACAAGTTTTGCTGGAAATACACCAACGATGATCAATTTATTGTTGGGTCCTACTTGGAGCTTTTAAAGAAAAATTATCCCTATGGCAACTCATCTCTCCCTTGATGCTGCATCTGCAGGTCCAAATGTCATCCGAAGGTTATTTTCTTCTGCTGGGAGGTTCTTTGGGGTAGAATCCTGACCATGGATAGCCTCCTCATAGCCTGCAGACGAGAGGCTTTCATCTAGAAAATAGATGGTCTTTGCAAGGAAAGTTTGGAGTTGATAGATTATATTTTCCTTTGCAGCCGTTGGTCTAGATTTAGTTGGGCAAATGTATGGAAGCTTGAGGGCGTGGCCTGGGTTAGGAGTGGTTCTGCTGCCGAACAGATACATGCTTGGAGTCATATGGGCAATAATGCTAAAAGAATATTTTTCCAATCTATTACTATGGAAATTATGTTGTTATTCTGAGGGAAAAAAACTATGGGAGTTTCAACAATCTAGAAACTAATCTAGATTCTTTGTAAGAGGTTGCTTTTGTTGGTAGAAATTTTGGTGTTCTGACTCTTGTATCAATTTGGTTGAGGGCCTTCAAGGCTTTAGCTTAGCCTCTTTTTGGTTGCTTCTTTGCACCATCTAGGCGCCTTGATAAAAAAATTAACGTTCAAAAAAATGGTCCTCATTTTATATGCACTTTTTCTTTGGATGTCTCTTCTCTCATTTTCTTACTGGGCATTGATGCTTTCAACAGGAGCATATGGAGCTTGAGAAACGATACCGTGAACTAACAGATTTACTGGTAATATGAATACGAACTTATTCATCGACTAAATCAGTTAGCATCCAATAATCTAGCCTGAGACTTTTTGTCTATTGCATTCTTCTATTGTGTAGTACTACAAGCAAACACAATTAGAAGCCATGGCTAGTGAGAAGGCTGCAGCAGAGTTTCAGTTGGATAAGGAACTAAAGCGTCTGCAAGAAGCACAGGTCAGTCTGTAGGTGGCTTATATCAGTGCTTGATCAATTATTTTCACCTGTATCCACCTCCTTTTCTCATATTATGCCTCTGTGATATCGATAGGTAGACGCTGAAAGAAGTAAAGCTTCTCGTCGGGTATCATCATCATCTTGGGAAGAAGACACTGAAATAAAGGCTCTTGAGTATGTCACTTGCTATTTTAAACATTTTACGTGCTTCAGTTGATGGTTTTGGTTTACTATTCAGCTCTGTAGCATATGCTTGTATTATTTTTGAATCGTGTCAGTTTTGGTGCTTCCATCTTAGGCCAGAATTCCTTATGTAATGATTGGCATTTTGCTGCTCCATCGGAGTCCTAGTAGTAAGACATTTGTAACATGTCTCTGCAACACAAGTGCGGAAGGCAGTATTTGACATATATTTTTAGTTCAGAAAAAGATGCTTCAGTTGAAGGCTATTTTATTAAAGCACGAAGTAGGTTTTGGGTTTATTAGGATGATCATGTGATTTTCCATGAAATTATGAAAACCAAACTATTCTAACTTTTTGTCTTCTTGAAGTCCATATCACCACCTCTATACTACTAGAAATTCTGTGCAAATCACAAATTGACTGGTTGGTTAAGTTTTTGGCTGAAATGGGCTCATCATTGAGTGAAAATTCCTTCCTATTGGGAATCAATTGAATGCAGAAGCTGAAACCATATACTGCTGTGGAGTGTGGACACTCGTAATTCATGGCCGTATTACAGAAGAAACAATTGTAACTTGTTATGCAATATTTAGTTTTGAAGTTAATTATGTGTCAGTGTAACTTGCCAGTATGCTTGAAGAGGATGTAGTGGTGTCTATGTGACTGATAAATTTTATATAAAAAGGCTGAGATTTCTGCTCCCTTGGATTGGTAAATATCCTCTTGTAAAATTACCCAGTAGTCTGCATTTTTCATGGAATTTTGATGCACATGATTAAAGCTTTTTAAAATTTAATTATTATTTTTGTCTGTTCTTCACTTGTAATTATGATTCTGATGTTTTTGTAGGCACGGCTGTTTATTTTTCATAATTTCCAATGAAAAATATTGCACAATAATTCCAAGTAATTTGAGCATTATTTCAACTGAGTGGAGATACCATGACTTAACTTTCCCTTGCGTTGCTGTCCTTTTTATGTTAACAGGACTCTGCCCATGCATCACCGTCATATGGCCGGGGCAAGAATGCAGGTACCCTTGCTTTCTTTTCTTACTTCCTAGAGTCCCTTAGTTTTTTCCTTTTCTTTCTATAAATTCAACTGCTTGTTATGCAGTTGCAAAAGGCTGCAAAATTATTGGATTCTGGGGCTGTCCGGGCCACAAGATTTCTTTGGCGGTATCCCACAGCTCGAGTCACCCTGCTTTTCTATCTGGTAAGGAGAAATCAAATTTGTCTCAAAATTTTAGCACCAGTAACCTTAATTTCAAAGGTCTTTCAAATAGAAACAAAGAGATTTGCACTTTGCTTGAATAGCATTTTAATTTGCGAAAAAAAAACATTGACATTTGCAGGTATTTGTACATCTCTTCTTGATGTATTTGTTGCATCGCCTTCAGGTATGAATACTGTTTTTTTGCAGTTCTTACAATTGTTATATTAAGATGTTAATTCTCCTAGAATTACACATCATCAGCATCACTGCGTGGATTTGCTTTAATCATGTGTTCCTATTTAAAGCTATCCTCTCTACTAACCCTGTAGAGCCCATAGCACTTTTTGTTATTCTACAACATTTTTTATGTTTCTCCTCTTTTTTCCCATTCCTACTCTCTTTTTTTAAATAGATTTTTTTTATTAACAGCACCGAGGGGGTGAACACAAGAACAAACTAAAGTTACATTAAAAAGAGATCTGAGACTATCTAAAATATTGAAAAGCTCCACTCCACCAAAGTTTAAGCACAAAAGCCAACCATCCAGAAAGCTCTTCTCACCACTGCGCTATTATCGTTATGTTGTCCATATCCAAATCTCCTTAAATGGTTATCTTGCATCTTTATCTTTTGTTACTGTACCCTACCTTAAATCTAGTAACGTTGTTTGTTATTCTATCCTTCATTATTTACCACAGTCCAACGCATCTTTCTCATCAAGGTTTTATTTTAAAATGACGAGCTATTGTATCATGAGCATGTTTTGAGTGTTTAGCATGTTGTTCCACTAAGTATGTGTTCATTTCAAATGAAGGAACAAGAGGACAATTTTTCTGCTAGAGAAGTTGCAGAATCTATGGGTCTTGCCACCCCTACATTACCATGACGGTATACTCAAGGGTTGAAGCTACTGCCATGGGAGATTCTGGAACCTGCTTTGCATCTTCAAAGGGGTGCATTGCAATTTCTTTTTTAGCATGATGGCATGAGAATTTACTGCACATTATGGGATGTGTGCTTGTTTACAGAGTTTAAGGATATAGTTTATTTTGAAGATAGTGCTGCGTGGTGGGGAAATGCAGATATACAAATCCATGGTTTCGAATGCAACCGGTTCGGCAACCGACGGATCTGCTCGTGTCATGACACAGCTTTTATTTTGACCTAAAAATAGTCTAGAAGTAAAGAACTGAAACAAAGGATTGTTCTGATTTTCTTCCATCCAAAACAGTTGAGAGTGAGGGATGGTATTAACTCTCCTTTATTTTTTACTAACAGTGTCTCAATGATATCTATATTCCTTGTTGCAGTCATTAATCCTGAATATTTTCAGTCGCTCACATCACAAAATTAACTCTACACAATATTATGAATTCAAAAGAGAGAATTTCGCACAATTAGTAGGCAAGGCTTGCAATTCAGATTATCTAGTTTGAAACAACAAGAGTGATAGGTTGTCCATTAGGTGCTCTGGATTAAAACAAAGAAGTCACAAAAAGGTAAAATGATACATAAACCTCAACAACTACTTTCTTTTCCTGCCTTCAAATTCTTTTGTTTCTGTTCTTGTCTGCATTTTTCAGTATTCCTGAGGAGACTGATGATGCTGGATTAAAGGCCTTTCTTATCTTGAAGATATTCCAGGCAGTATTAGCACAGTGACCTGCTGTCGCGAGCACATCCTCCGTTGCCTCCCCTGCATTTTCGCCAAACCTGCAATAAGCTCCGATACCATAAGAAAAACCTCCCAAAAGCATTTTGGTCAAGAAAGAACTGGAAATGTTGTCTTGTGAGTTTCTGAATTCATTACCTGTTACTGACCATTCTGGTTGTAGCCCTGGATGTGGCAGAAAAGGCTTGTTTTTCAGCAGCTTCCGCAGCATCTAGAATCCTATCTGCATTTTAGGAAAAAAAATGGGCCATAAGTCATATGACCATGATCTTCTTTTCCTTCAGCAATAAAATGTCTTATATGGAACAATATTTTCTCACAAACAAAACTAATGTTAAATGTTTGGATATATATACTTACTGACAGCATCAAGAGAAGCCAAGAGGACCTCCCCTGGTACCATGGTCAGAAATGCCTTTCCTGCTTGGGACTTTATCACAGGAGCCATCACCGATCCGGTAACGACACCAACACCATTAAGCATGGTTTTGCTTAGCTTTTCTGTCATCTTTGACAGCTTTTTCACCCTACACATCAAGAAAGCAATCATCATTCCCTTTTTCAAATATTACAATGAAAATAATGTCTGTTCAAAATAGTTTTCCATCATCGGATACCGCTTCAAGTTTCTGTTGATTCCAGTCTTCTTCATGGTCCCATTGCTTTTGGCACTTTTACTTGCTCCACCTTGTACTCCATTTTTCTCCCTTTCTGCACCAGTTATTATCATTTCCCCTCCTTTATGGACCTGTATGCATTAAAATGTAATTTAACAACTAATGGCAAGAAAGCAATGAAGGCAATATGTTTTGTTCTGGTTTTGATAGTGATTAGTGGAAGAAAAAAAACTGACCTGGTTGGCGTAGGCATTGCTGCATTTGAACATCCCCTTGACAATATGACCAGTACCTCCAGCAATTCCTTTAGCAAGAAAATTGTTGTAATTTTCAATCTTTGGAGCAAACTCTCTCCAATCAATATTTTCTCTGCTACTAATCGACACCGGACCAGTAAAGCACGAGTGTTCAATCAGAAACAAATCCAGAGAGCCTAGCCAGCTAACATATTGTTCAGAGAATGCAACTCCATAGCTTAAAGGATCCCCATCATTTATTGGCAGTGAGAACAAGTAGTGTAGAGAATCAAGCTTCACTACTGGCTCGTCTTTCGTTAATGGCCACTGAAGATCATTTCCAACTCTTATGATGGTAGCAAGAGAAACATTTTCTTCCATTATTTTCATAACCATGAACTCACCCTTTGCAAGCTCCAGAGCTTCTCCCTCGTCCATCAGATGAACTGTGCATCCTGGAATCTGCAGTAGAACTTCTTGTTTGAGGTTTGTGGGTTCTGGGTAGAACTTCTTGTTCGATGGGATTACATCTTCTGATTCGGAGGACTTCATGGGTGAGGCAGCCTTTGATCTCTTACCAGAAGACCCGAAAAATCCCATTTTTGTTTGTGGTGTTGTGATCTCCTGTTGAAAGAGAATTAATTCTGATTCAGTGAAGAGGAATAAAGAAAATGAAAAGGAGACAGGAAAGATAAAGAAAGGGTTGTGGACTTGGTGTGAATTGATTCTTTGTTTTTCTTGAACAGAAGAGAATTGATTCTGATGTGAAAAGAAAAAGAATTAGAGTGATGGAAGTTGAAAAAAAGGAACCAGTGAAGCCCCACATTGCCTTTCGGCTGGGTAAAAATCTAGATTTTTTTTGGTTACAAAAAAATGGAGCTTTTTAGTTACATAACTTAAAACAAAAACAAAAAAATCGAAGCTCTGTTGGGTGAAGCAATGTCCACTGTATAAGTTTCGTTGTACAACCCCACCAAACAGGTGTTTATAAGTTAGCTTAATTTTTACAGCAAATAAGTTTACCAAACGGAGCTTAATATGTGTGAAATTCACAGTTTTCATGAGCATATCGAGCTGCTAATCAGCGGCAATAGCCCTTTTAGCTTACAAAATACTATAAACTACAGTAATCAAATTAGGGCTTTCAAAAAAAAAAAAAAATCGAAACTGAATTATTTGGTCTTTTTTTAAAAAAAAGAAACATATTTCTCACTGAAATTGACTGAACGATTTAGCCAAAACATGCCAAAAAAATCAACAGCCAAAACAACCATCGACAATAACAAATGTATCTTTCTCCCAATTTTTCTAAAATCTCTGAACTTCTCCAAATTTCTTAAATCGGCAATTTGATTTGAAAGCGTGTAGGTCCTTCTTCTCCACCTCCTCCTCCCTTTGTTTTCTTTATTTCTCGTGGTGGCCTTAGTATTCTTGTCAAACAATTTGGATTCTCTGTGTTTTCCACATATGGGTTTGACGTTGACAACATTAGGGCGACAATGAAGAATAATATGATATTGGTAGTTTTGTTTTTATCTATACTCGGAACTCCTTTTGTTCTCATATCTACTTTGATACTGCCTGGAGTTGTCAAATTTGTAATGGATGCAGTTTCAAACTACCATATCTAGTTCTGGATATACAAGTTTGTTGTTTTCATCCTACTTAAATGTGAAGACAAGAGTCGATGTTTATTTTTTTTTGTTTGCTTAGTTTGTTCATGTTTGTCACTGTGTTTATCTGCATAGGACAATGTCAATTCCATGTGTGTTTATTTTCTTATTATTGTGTCTAAGTGTCTTACTCTCTTAGTTTTAGTTTGTAAATTTTAAGACTACTCTTACAGTGTTCGGTGTAAAACTTCCTTATTATCTAATGAATGTTGGCATATGAAAATTTACCACCCTAAAAAATAAAAAAAAATAAAAAAATCTGACTGCCGACATCCTAAATCAAATTGCGAACCAACGGTGTGGGAAAAAAGCGGGCGATTTGTGTACAGGGGTAAAGACTGTTTGAGACATGAAATTTGTACTTTTAACACAAAAAACAGGGTTATTATAGTCTTTTCAGGCCCGAGATATCATTTTCGCTTTAGTTTTCTTCTCACCATATCTCGATCGCCTTCTACGAATCAAACCTTAAATACAAATCAGTCATCATCTTTTACGAATCAGCCATCGTCTCGACTTCAATCTTGAATCAGTTGAATACATGAAGTTGAGAGTCTCGAGTTGAGACGAGCAGGAAGCCAAAAAGGGCAGCGAAGAAGTGAAACACGTAAAAACAAAGTGTGAATACAAGGATTGCGACAACATCAACTCCACCCATTGGGGATGAGACTATAGAAGAGATGGTCCGATTCACTATTCGTCATTTGATTAAAGCCTTCTGTTGATTTGTATTTTCTCCAAGTAGTGCAAGCGAAAGGAAAGAGGATGACGGCTCTTTGTGCGGCTGATATGTTTGGATGCTCAAGTTGAGGGGAATTTTGAGTCCCATAATTTGCCACATGGTGGTTGCGTATATTGTTTGACAAAAATTCAAGTTGGTGTAGGATAATATGAGATGTTTATGAGATATTTGTATTGTTCGGATTCATATTGATTTAGATTTTCAGATGTACTTTATCGATTATACTTGAATTGATTTAAATATATAAAAATAAATCGGACAATAATTCAATGTCGGTTAGAATTTCAACAATTAAATCGAATAAAATATTTGTATTTCGATTCTACCCTATTTTAAATCGAATAAGTCTTTTGTGTTTGGACCTAAATTTCGAACATAAACTTATGTCCAATTTTATTTTAACCTAAATTTCAAACATAAATTTATGTCCAATTTTATTTTAATTCGACGGTCATGCGGATCCAACGAAATTTTACCAACCCTAATCTAAAAAAAAATGGGGTTACCATTTACCATTGTGTTGAAAAGGTTGCGAGGGTGTATGTTGTCTAACTTTTGAGGCCCAATTGTCAATGTTGAGCCTATTTAAAACTCAGGGCTAACAATCAAATCCGACCCAATTACCCGCACGGGTAGCAATAGCATGCCCTGATCTCGGGCTAAAAGGCCCGAAAACCGTAGCCCACCCAGCCCTCTTTTTTACGGGGTTGGACAAAATTATTTCTTCCATGGGCCGCGCCTTGTGGCATGTTTAAGCCTCAAATATAATTGGGCCGAGATTGAATTTGTAGCCTTAATTTTAAGGCACTGTTTGGCCCAATATTTCGGGCTTAAAATATTTTTAAAACTGGGCCAATTCAGTCCTGGCCCAGTGTTGATCAAGTCTGACAGACAGTCTGAGCAAGCAGAAGTGACGGCAACACACGAGCTGTACGTTCAGTTGTACGGCTAGTGATTCGAAAGGGGTTTGGGCCATCCATCGACGATAATTTGAGACAGGTATTTGCTACTTCATTTGGATCTGATGACTCTCCTTCGATCAACACTCCCTCTAATCAATCATCAATTTCATTCTTTGAACTGCCGGCCGAGCATTGATTTTTGTTTTGGTTCATGAGGCCCGTAGTCTGCATTGATGGCCTAGTCTTCTAGGCGCTATCAGGTCGTATTCTCTGTTTTTCTTTCTTTTGGGTTTGTTTTTGATGGATTAGTCTGTTTAAGCAGTATAGCCATAGGGAGCCAAATCTTCCGAGATGATGATAGTTGCGGTGGCTCTGATTTTGGGTGTCTTATTTGGAGGTTTCATTCTGATTCCGCGAGGCAGTAAATCTGGTACTCTTGATTCTATTTGCATTTCTGTTTGGCCGGAATTTCGTATCACAATTGTAGCACTATTTTTGATTGGGGAAAGTGTGTTTCTTGCAGGTCAGACCGAAGTTTGTTCAAATGCTAGCAATGATAAGGTACTTGCTGCTATAACTTATTTGGAGTTCCCTGAATTACTTGTGTGCCGTTCATTTTACTGGGAGTTTTTTTCCAGCTTTCGATATGTATGGCTTCTGTTTATTTAATTGTTTATATCACTGATTAGTAATAGACAACTGTTTAATTGTTTTTTTTCTGGCTTTCGATATGTATGGCTTTTGTTTATTTAATTGTTTATATCACTGATTAGTAATAGACAACTGTTTTGAACAGACAACTTAGATATGTTAACTTTAATATTTAGCTGGGGAGAAAGGGGCTTTAGTTAATGACAGGATTAAGAATGGTGAGTAATGGGGCATCTTTGGGATGGAGTTTCAATAGAGATGCAAAGGGTTAGGACTTAGGAGTTGAGCTATTCTCAAATTCCATTTCGAATATTCAGTGTCGTTGAGGAAAATATCAAAATGTTGAGAGATGCAACAACGGGTGGAGTGTAGTGTTCATATTTTACTTAGGCAAAGCAGAAAGGAGGATAGGTAGAAGGGGCGTTATGGCTGTAAGTCTAAGTTTGTAATCTCTTTCAATGTGTCTTTGTAGGATCTAGTACACTGGGATAGTTCCCTTACGACTCTTGAATTCGTTCCTCAGTAGTTGCACCATAACAGTATAGCTTCACAGCTTCTTCATTTGTTCAAAGTGTCAGACCTTGCTCAGCATGTTATAATTTTTTTAGTGTTTTTTAATCCAAGCGGAGCATTTTTGTTGACTCTCGGTTTTTTCAACTTCTTTATGGCATCAGGCATCCAAAATCTATAGTAAAGCTGAAGTCTCTTTGCACAATAAGGGAACTGATTGTTGGATCATTATCAAGGACAAGGTACTTTTTGATTTTTTTTTTTGGTTTTATTGTTGTCGCATCTCTGTTGCTATTTTCTGTATTTCTTTTTTATTTCTCTCTCCTTTAATATCTTTTAGGTGTATGATGTTACATCATATGTAGAGGAACATCCAGGTGGTGATGCCATCCTAACACATGCTGGGGATGATTCAACTGAAGGGTTTTTTGGGTATTCATTTCTCATCTCTAATATCTATTTTTCATAGCCCGTTCTTCTCCAATGCATGTTTGACCTTAGATCGGTAACTTCGGTTATATGACAATGGATATATTTGTGAAAATGTCTCCTCATATAATTCTCTGTACCAATTTCCTCCTCTCTGTTCTAATGTTTGCATAATGGTGGAACGCTCCATGAACCACGCTCTAGTAATGCATTAACCCAACTGCTTAAAAGTGGGAGTCAGTTCATGTAGGTCTGGGGAGGTGTTTATGCAAGCTTTTGAACTCTTATTTTAGCTAGAAGACACCAATGGAGGGATTTCCATAAAAGAAATATGGATTGTCTCTGTATATCATTGACAGTCGACATATTAAATCGATTCTTTGGGATATCAACTTCTCTTCTTTTGAGCATCAAACGCCTTCATCCCTTTTTGCGAAGGCCTTTATTGTTTTTTTGCATGGCAGTCCATAGTTAGAGTTAAGTTACAGTCATTCTTGCCAATAGTTCTAATTGGGAACTCTTTTCCACACCTTTCTGCCATTATACCTTTCTTTCTGCCAGTTTACCTTTACTGTTATAGATTATTTTGTCTAAGTACGGTTCATTCTACTCTAAAATGGAGAAATAACTCAGCTTTCTGCTGACATTTTTTTCCATATGGCAGACCACAGCATGCTACCCGAGTCTTTGACATGATCGAGGATTTTTATATTGGGGATCTGGAGCAGTAATTTCACAGCCATTGTTTTGTATAATAAACGAGAAATTGTACATTGATAATCTAGTGTTTTTTTAATTGCCTCTCATTGATGCAAACATTGCTTCTCTGTCAAAATGTTTTATGCTGGAGTTTCTTTCTTATGGACCATGCAGCAATCATTATCCATTTCTCTTGTATTCTATTCTACTTTATAGCAGATCATCTGTCCTTTTAATATCCCCAAGAATATCAAAGAGAAAAGAAAGAGAGAAGAAAGAGAACTGTTCCTGTGTTCCATATCCTGTCAGTATGTTACACTACAGTCTACAAGTAAATTGCATGAGCAACGAGCTCATTCTGTAGATCAGAATAAATATGGAGTGTGTATAGAGGGTATTCTTATTTGAAGAGAGTAATTACCTACGCCTAACAAATAAACCAAATTACAATAGATCCATAAATTGAATAATAGATCCATAAATTGAATATAAATTGAGAGAATCATTTAAGATGGTATGAGCACGTTCAAACATAGTGATGGCTGTGGGACGGTGAGGAAAACGAGGCTGTAAAAAGATCTGAAAAAATATTACTTGAAATAATAAAAAATAATATGAATTTAATAGAAATAGATGAATGTAGTATTCATGATAGAAATGAATACACGTGATAAAGTCTCGTCTCGTGTAGCTGGCCCCAAAACTTTTGGGATAGCCCCTTAGATGACGATGACGATGACAATAGATCGGTCAAAAAAATTTGAACGATTGAAATAATACGAAACCATGCCATAGATGATGGGAGTAAAATTTCTCTCCAACTGCATTGAAATCATTCCCCTCGAAAATAAAATTATGATAAAGAGACATCTAGCTGTCTTATGAAAGTAAAACAATTGCTGCAAGTAGGGATGGTAGGAAAGTTCGACTCTTTATAAATTTCAGCTTTCGAGATACCTTGTGGATATAAGCAAATGGTTGTGCATAATACATGCACATCTCCACAGTATTCAAAAGAAAATACTCACAGAACAAACAAATAAAATGACAAATCGTGCTACTAAACTTGGCCTTTCCGATTAAAAGCAGAAATGATAAGAAATTATCAACGACAAATAATCTACAATAATCAATTTTAAGCTACTGACTATTGCCTTGTTTAGTGACAATTCTTAATCCTGCATATTTTGAGCCCGTAGGAAAGATAAACAACACTGTGAACCTATCCTCAGCTTTGAAAATAAAACAACAAAATGCTGGTAATGTCTAAAAGCATATGATGGCTTGAAAAAGGCTAAATGATAACATAATTAGCATAAACAAATTGATCCTTGAATCTCATTCCATGATGTTGGATCGGTTTAGCCTACCCACTGCTGATTTAGTCTTGGTTGTTGCCAATAAAGTGGTGAAGAAGCACACCTGCAGCGACACTCACGTTCAAGCTCTCCACAGCCATAAAGGCTCGGAACTCTTCACCTGTGCATCCTACGCTTTCTTCAGCAGGTTCTATGTCATCAACTTCTCCTACAGTTACCTCAACAGGAATGTTGCCAGGGATCCTAATCAACTGAGTACATGATCTCTCCACCAAGGGCCTCAATCCAGTGCCCTCACTACCCAAAACAAGAATTGTTGGTGCACCAGGAGCAATCTCATTCAAAGGAGCAGCTTTCGAAGAAACCGAGCCTCCAAGAACTCGCCAACCATTCTCAGCTGATGATGTCAAGAATTGCATCATATTCTTACAATACCTAAGCTCCATCAACTCTAGTGAACCTGCACTTGCCTTGCTCACAACACCACTTAATGGGGCTGAATTTTTTGCACATAGCACCAGTCCAGAAGCTCCAAAGAAGTAGGCAGATCTAATTATTGCCCCCAAATTCTGAGGATCTGTAACCTCATCCAAAGCCACCCAAAGAGCACTCCTATCTTCCTCTGGTGAGACGGGCTCCAATTCCTTTATTTTCACCAGCTCCAGGGGAGAAGCGTCTAAAACCAGTCCCTGGTGGGGGCGGTTATTAGCAACCATATTGAGATCATGCTTTGAGGCTTCTTTTATACTTATCCCATTTTTTTCAGCGATTCGCAACACCTTCTCAAATCCTTTCTTGTCCTTCTTCTTTCTACTGTTACTACTCAGGTCCAATCCTTCCTGAACATACAATGCGTAAAACTCTCTTCTTCCAGCAGACAATGCTGCCAAAACAGGACCTACTCCATATACTCCTTCCCCAACTATTTTTGGTACGGTCGACTCAGTGGCCTCTTTCCATGTCTTTCTACCCCAATTTTCCTGCTTATTCCACCTTTGAACTTCAGGCCTCTCAGACCTATTTTTTACTTCCACCATTCTGCTAAAACTGTTCTTAATTTTATCCCATCTGGGATCATCAACAATTTCCTCTTCTTCTTGTGCTTCTTCTTCAACACTTTCATCACTGTCAACAAAAGCACTCCTCCTACTTATCATTTTACCTTCTATTCTATTTCCTTTATCCTCCTTTACCACTGTGTGAGTACTGTCTTTCCTTGAAGCAAATTCTGATTCTTTCCAAGAAGAGTGAGCATTTCTTACAACTTTTGCTTTCTCTATCCTGTTTTCGGGTTCCTTCTGATTAGAACTGCCAGATATACTTAACATTTCTGCTGATTCCTCCCAAGAAGAACGAGCAGGCTTTACCGATGCCACTTTCTCTAACCCCTTTCCAGCTTTAGCTTTGTTAGGTGCTAACCAAGGAAGTGTATTCTCAGCTCCTACAGCGCCACTCCTTTCACCAACTCCCCGAAAACTACAATAACTTCTAGCACCCGATAAAGAATGGCATTGTCTATTGCTGCTCTTCCTGATAAAGAATGGCATCCTACTGGTCCTCACAATATTATCTAGTTCAACATTTGTATCACAAAATCCACAGGAGATCTTTGTGGGTCTCAAAACTTTGACAAACTTACCGTTCTTGTGCCGCAATTCATGTGAGGGGGTAGTAGTTAAGTTGATGGACATAGGGTTTAACAGGGGTTGCTGGAACCCAATTCGCAAACACCTCGGCTCTTCGGCATGAAACTGTATTAAGTATCTGGGTTGTGAAGAAATCCTGACTGCCATGGCAAACGCTTGGGTCTTTGCGAGATTACAATACATCGTGGGCGTTCGATAGAAAAGACTACTAAATCAAATATTAAACTCAGTAGATCATTCAGTAAGTGTCTTGAAGAGAGAAGAATAGTACCTGGATTGAAAGTAAAGGCCTTTTGATCAAGCGAGCAAGTCAGACTCGCTTTGTCTAGTTCGCTCTCCTGCGTTCTAATCCTCGCCAGCGTACTACCCCAAGTTGTTGCGAGGGGGAGCAGAAAAGGCAGTAGAACGCTGTCGTTTAAGTCTTGATTCTGAAAAGAGAAGAATTCGCTAATATGGTCCAATAACACACCGACTTGGCTTTACCGATTCACGCATGGGGAAAAAACAGATAAGGCTTCCCGAGTAGAGGCGGCCAGGTTTACTCGGACTCAACCCTGTAATACTCAAATGCTCTCACCCAACACCGACTAGACCCGAACAATTTTTACTGTATTGGGTCCGAATCCAAATATATACATATTTCATATTTGATCTGATGAGTATCTGATCCTATTATTCGAATAACTAGATTGGGTACCGAACTATTGTAAATCTGGATTCGGATCCAGGTGCAAGTCCCAGCGTGCTATTTTTTTAGCGGGTTTGGATCTTGAGTCCTGATCACGGATCCAATAAGACCCGTCAACATGCTTGACAAGATGGCCCAATACACTTCGGATGCCAGAAATGAGAAAACCGCATACATGTTCCAATACAACAGGTCGTTGTTGGCTGGCTAAGATGATGAACTTGATCACGCAAACAAGAGACATATCTCATTATATTATTGGTACTCTGCATCCGAAACAAATCTTCTCACAGTTCATATTTTGGCAATGTATGATGCATTCTGTTACGTGGTCAATCAGATGAGCCCAGCATACGCAGAAAGGAAATGAAATCAGCAAGCGCTAAGTTCAGGAATTCTTCACACAAACTAGACTAATTGCAATAAAATTTCGGTTTATTTTGCAAGAAATTTTAGTGAAAAACGTTCGGCAGATGTAACATCTCAAGGAACAGTATGCATCCCCTTTTTATTCTCTAAAATCTGGTATACTGCACTCCCACCAGTACCTGCAGACTTGACTCCCAATATTTTAGGAGCAGAATATGATGAAGCTAGCACGAAAACTTTCGGCATGCTATCTGATACATCACTCAACTGAGTTCTGCATGCCCGTAAATTAAGAATTTCCAGGCAAGCAGTCACAATCGCGTGAGCTGGGAGGCATGAAAAGCTCCATAATGATTTGTAAGTTCCAGTATGGGGAAAGGCAACATATACAAAATTTGAAAAGGTTTTCCTTCTTGATCCACCTAGATGCGTCCTCAGGACTCCTTGACCTCAAGGTATTGTGAATGAGAGGCTGCCAGGAGGGCTGCTCCAATGCCTGAGCCATCGTTGGCGTGTTCAATTGCAATGCTCTCAGAGACTTCCTCACCCAGTAACTCTTTCAGAGTGCTTTCCAAGCAGGAACTGAATTTTGAGTAGTGCTCATACAATCCACCATCCATTGCAATTGCTAACTTGTGCTTTTCCCCGTCCCTGACCATGTTGTCTTTCCCCAACTTCTTCAGGATGCCTAAGATCCCAGCAGCAGACAGACGGGCACCACGATTTGCCACAATATCACATAGCTCAACAACAACTTTTCTCGTTTTTAGTGAGGTATTAGATATCTGCGACACATATTTGAATTAAATAGTGAGAGGCTCTTGCATTCCAAAACAGAGAATTATTTCCAACAGAATACTAGCCTAAGGAATGGATAACTAGAGAAGACGTTCCAATTTTAGAACTAAGGCAAGAAAATGAAAATTGAATACAAGTTTTCAAAAAAATTAAAAAGGAAAAAGAATAAAATCTCTGGTCCTCCAGTTATACAAGCAGAGATTGAAATACCTCTAATATGTCCTTTAGATTGCTTCCAACAACTTTCAAATCCGGGGAAGTGTCATGATGCATTGCGGACATATGAGGAGTTCTACATATTTTGCAATGAAAATGTAAATGTTTAGCATACTCATTATAATTTTCAGAAAGACAAGCATACTCTGTATAGCATGCCTCATTATAATTGTCAGAAAGATGAGCATAATCTGTTTAGCATACTGCCATACTTGTTATAATTGTCAGAAAGACGAGCATACTCTGTTTAGCATACTCATTATAATTGTCAGAAAGACGAGGATACTCTATAAAGAACCTAATCGGGTTTTTATCAGTAAGGAAATGTGCCTAAACC
The DNA here is from genome assembly GCA_963580455.1 of Euonymus europaeus. NCBI lineage: Eukaryota > Viridiplantae > Streptophyta > Magnoliopsida > Celastrales > Celastraceae > Euonymus > Euonymus europaeus. The sequence goes on along the minus strand of OY756957.1, from coordinate 3,533,230 downwards.
ACACAAGAACCTCAACAAGTATCATATGAAGGGAAACATGTAATCAGATTTTGTCGATACTAGTGGCTTGCGAGGAGTTGCTAGTATCTGTGCTTTACTCTGCAAGGTGGGTCGTCTGAGGCCAATGGCCATGGAGGGAAAAGACACAGAGAGAGAGAGAGAGCTGAGTCTATAAGCCTTCACATCAAGTCATCGCCAATGGCCATAGAGAAATAACCATCATATATGCATAAAGCATCTATTTTGGAGAGGAAACTGACTAAGCAGTGGATAATCCATAATTGAATACCTTAAAATATAGGGAATTTGCAGTTTACGTGGAACAACATCACCAAAAAAGGCAGCTTCTTCAGCCATCTTGTGTAATACTCTTCGTACAATCTCTCCCAAATACATGCCGGAAATCATCTTCTCAAATATCTGCAGACCAAAATAAAAAAGGATATGCGAAATAGACTAAACTTGTAAGCGTCATAAAAGTGGAACTGATTACTAAGAACTAAGAGTGAAGTCTCACCTGCTCTCCCACATTAAAAGTCTCAGCATCAAGTTCTTGATCGTACTCTGTCAGAGGCAGATGTGATGATTGGAAACTACCCCACTCCATGTTGATAACCTGTGGCAGTAAATTACTTAAAACAACTAATAATTCATATGCAGTTGAATATAAGAAAACGAACAATAACTTTAGCACTTAAAAGCTCAACTGAATTATATTAAAGAAGCACATACCATTTCTCCAGATTTAGGCAGAAGTCCATGCCACTTGGGAATTGCATGAGCCCGTTCAACATATGCTGCATTTGTTCCAGTACCCAAGATCACTGCAGCAATGACATCATTGTTGTAGTATCTACCTCCAGCTAATGTTCCAATGGTATCATTAACCTACACAACAAGTGCATGTTAAGGGTCTCAGAATGAATCTAAAGGGGTAACCAAATGGGAACTGAACTACACAGACATTTTATATCAACGCTGAAAGATAAATCATAACAAGGAAAATTTCATGTGGCACTCCAGAAAGTAAAAAAAGTCAAAACTAAAATTACCAAAGCTGTCACGCGCATGTCAAGGCCCTTTCTTTCCATGGCTCTCGTTAATTCTCCCACAACATCTTCACCAACCTACATAGAAACCAACACGCAGAAGCCTAGAAGGTTTAAAAAACTGCAAGAGAACACAAAAGGTAAAAATTAAAAAATGGGATAAAGTGGGCTAGAAAAACCTGCAAACTGTTCCGTATTACAATTAAAAATCCACTGAGATCAGCAATGCAAGTCTTTCATCTACTGTGATTTTCAGAGCAAATTTACTAGAGATAATAACGGTGCATATTTTTAAGGTTTGTGAGTTACTGATTGTCTAAGACTAAAAGATCCCTAGGAATCATGCAACCCAAAATGGTAAAATTCTATCAGAAGCTCCCACATATAATGACTGGTCATTGATAAACATGACAATCCATTTAACAAGAAGATAAAAGCAGGTGAAGCCACCAACATTGTATGAAGTTAATGCCTAGGGAACTGGATTATCAGTTAGCAGGGACAGAATTAACAATTTAACTACATACAGATGAAGACAAGAGACAGAACAAAGTCTAAGAAGTGTGAATGCTTGAGGAGAAAACCTTCAGAGCAGTTACAGTAGTTATATACTGATCAGTAGCTTCCAGTTTGAAAAATACATGTTTTCCAATTTGAGATACTAATGAACATGTCTTAGAATAATATCATTTGGTGGAAAGCATTAATAAGTTTGGCAGAAAGGCAAGCTCCAAGAGAAGTGACAACAGCCCAACAATTACGCCCATAATTTGGCTAATATATCCTGTACATGTAAATTGGATTGATGAAACCCTTGCCCATAAGAAATATGATTATGAGAGCAATGAATAACAACAACCCATATCACTTGAATCAAAAGTTCTTAAGATAGGCAGCATCCTCATCCGAACAATATATTAGGTAATATGATCACTGTAAGAACTGGTATTTGAGTCGTGAGGGGGAATGCTTGGGAGATATCATTAGCAGTAAGGAAATGGGAGGGGAAAAAACATTGAAAAAATAGGGGAAAAAAAGAAGAACAGCAATGACTAGTGAGACTCCTATATAACAATTTGTATTTTTGGTGCCCACTTAGTGGCATAACTTTGAAGACAGTGGTATTTATGTCAGACAACCATTGCAGAAAAATATAACAGGCAGGGGGGAACAAGGGAGTTAAGATAGTTGGATTTAACTGCATCTTCAATGGAGAAGCCCTTTGTCCATTTCATAAGATTCCCAGATGCTATCGACGTTTGCCTAACTGGAAATGAGAAGGTAAAGCCTAGTTCCCTTTGTCTACCAGGTGGAAGATGAAAATCTTCACTTTCTGTAGCAACAAACTTTGCAAGCGCTTCAGCAATATAATCAAATAATTCCTGAAATCACCATCATTGACATAAGAAGAAAAAAGGTTCAGTAGTATGTGCGACCATGAGAAGGGTCAGAAATTGTAGGTCTTGTCTACAGTCTACACGATACTCACATCTGAAGTTCCAGTCATCAAATGTGGAGGAATTGAAACTTCCCGAAATTCCTGTTTGACAACACGTCCTTCTTTCCCACCCAACTGTACACGAATGACACGGAAGTTTGTGCCACCAAGGTCCAGTGCATAAAACAGTCCTTCTTCATTCCTGGAAAAGTCAATATAATAATTATATGCGCGTTCCTTGGGTGATTTCTTTTATTGGCAAAAAACATCACAATTCAGGAAAATCAAAATTAATCTGCTTGTTCCACAGAAAAATTATTTTAACTTCCTATTACTAGCAGTTTCTTTTTTTTTATCTCAGAATTACTAATCAATTTCATTATCCTTTCACTTTAAACTTGATAAATAACATTCAGAAATGTCAATTAGGATCGTATATGAGGCCCACGAGCGAAGTATCTAGCTGCTAAGCTCCTAAAGTACTAAGTACTAAGTACTAACTTTCAAAATATTGTTCTTGACCAATGAACCAACCACAAGTAATCCTAAGCTCCTAAAGTACTAAGTGCTAACTTTCAAAATATTGTTCTTGACCAATGAACCAACCACAAGTAATCAGGAAAACACATTGACAGCATGTAGACATGCATCTCAACGAACTCTCCACTCGGTCTAGTTTATCATTGTTAGCATCATTTCAAAGACAATCTGGTCTCAATATTTCACAGGAAACTACTGAATATACAGAGGATAAATATTTTCCCTTCAATATATTATACGAACTAAATTTAATAGTATGCATGACTGAAAATGATCTCCCGCTCCAATCTTTGCTTTGGAAAAAAAAGTATTTGCATTAAATTAAACACTCATTTTAAGATATATACTATAAAAAATAGTTACAATACCCCTGATAGAGGAAATCATAACCAACAATATTTTCATGACAGAGTTGCTATAATGGGTAAAGAAATTCAAATCCAACAATTATGTCATGATTCATAAGCTAAAAAAAAAGCATTATAATAGATACAAAATACAATTAGACAAGCAAATGAAAGCAAAAGGTAGGCCTGGCACACTATTTTAGGAAGGATAAACTAAGCACTAAGTAAACAACTAAAGTGACAAAACAAGCAAACACATGAAATTTAAATGAAAAGAGTGAGCAAAACACAAGACTAAGTCGATGACCTTTAAAAGAAAATTGATTCAAGTCATCATACTACAAATAGTAAGTGAAATGAATTTAATCAAAACAAACTAGCCTTTGAAATTTAACAAAACAACTGCTTTTTTCATTACAGAAAGTTCTCTGAAACAAATTATTCTGACTGTTCCACAGAAAAATTAATCAGACTTCTGATAACTAATAGTTTCTGTTTTTTCTCTCGCAAAATTGCTACTTAATTTTCATAATCCTTGCACTTTAACTTGATAAATATCAATTAGGATTGTTCACGAGGCCCAACAAGCAAATTGCATAGCTGCTAAGCTCCTAAAGTACTGAACTTTCAAAAAAAAATGCTTCTTGAGCACTGAACCAACCACAAGCGATGAGGATAACAAGTCAATAACAATGCATACAGGGAAAACACGTCTCAATCTGACAAGCAAATGAAAGAAAAAGGTAACAATTGCACAATATTTTAGGAAGAATAAGTTAAGCACCAAGTAAATGCCTAAAGTGACAAAACAAAAGAAGCAGATACAATTTAAATGAAAATAGTGAACTTAAAACAAGATGACATCGGTGACCTTCAAAAGAAAATTGATGAAGTCATCACACCATAAATAATAAGTGAAATGAGTTTAATCAAAGTAGCACATGAAATTAACAAAACAATGGCTTCTCAATGTGGGAAGTTTTAAAATATAAAACATTTAACAGAACCATTTGCATCAAAATTCTGTGAACCACTGTATTAGTCCAAACAAGAAGAGTAACTTGAAATTTCCCTTTATACACTTGGGCTATAAAGACAATGTAAAAGATCCAATCTCAACTAGTGTTGTTAAGTATTCATCAAGGCACTCTTGCGATCCAAGGCTAGACCAGATTGTCTTGCAACCTTCATGTGACACTTTCACAGAGATACCACATAGGCATGTCCTGGAGCTGGAGGTAAGACATCAAGCATCGAGGCATGCACCTGGGTGTGCATCGATTTAGACTTCTGTTTGGGAAAATTTTTACGGACTGCAATACGACAGGGCCCTTGTTATTGCTTCAAACAATACTAATTCTGCATTGTGTTTTTGTATAGTGCACCTTTGTTCGAAATCCAAATTAGTTTGTTTTGAGATTCCTAGACTTTAAAAAGATTTTTGATGATTTCAACTTGATTGCATTTTATGCGCGTTGGATAATGAATATTTTCACTATAATTTATTTTTAAAACCTCTTCCTTTCACTTGTTGCCTCGCTTCACTCTATCAAGTGTGCCTTGTGCTTTAAATGACACTAATTTCAAGTGGAAAAGGCAGAAATTGATACGAACATCCAAATAGATATGTTTATATCATTTAACAATCAGAGGAGAAAGAGCAAATTACAAACAAAACCTCCCTTTGTCTACGGCAACACAAAAGCAGAATCCAAGCACTTGTCACTTGTTTTGTCCTTGCAAGAGGCTGAAATGATATTGACCAACAAGGCCAAAAGCAAAACATTTGTTTTTATAAATAAGTAAAAACAATAAAGGCCACCAAAGACCCCCTTATTCAACTAGTATAAATTATGAAATGGACGATAAAATATTATTTAAAAGGAAAAATCCACTGATAGACAAACAATATATAATTTCCACAGTAATTAAATAACAAAAAAACTCAAAACCAGCACCCCCAACCCCCAGTGTAAGAGTAATAATTGAACAATAACGAATTCTGATATGAAGGAGATCATAACTAAAAATTTGATTCACACGAAATTCAGTGAAACTGATAATTCGTTACCCTGAGAAAGACTGGTAAAAAAAAAACTGGATTCTCAATCAAGAATCCATCTTTGATCATAAAAAATTCACAATATGCCCCAGCCAAAAGATCAAATCGTCAAAAGAAAAAGGAGAAAAATATACCCAGTAGGAAGATTGTCGACATAGGAGATGAGCATCTTGAGCTTACTGCCACCCTCCGATGCAAGTCCAGCGTGCATCTCAACAGTCATGGCGTCGGCCACCTGTTCCAGCTTCGAGATTGGAGTCCCACACTTCGCCTCGAACTCATTCAGTATCGCCATAGCCCTCGCCCACTTCCCCGAGCTCCTCATCCTGTGCCGCACATACAGCGCTGCCCCCGCACACACCACCGCGGCACAAACTACCGCCGCTCCTCCTGTCGCCTTTCCCATCACCACCACCACCACTACAACCAATAAGAAATTCAATCAAAAACCAAAATGAAGAAATCGCTCCCTTCCGCTTGTCTGAATCGAAAAAACACAACTATCGACTGGCTTGTTTCTCTTGATTTGACTTTCAAATTAAGAATTTCAGAAATCTATTTCCGATTGCTACATCCAGGGTTTTCATACAACAAACAAAAAATCAATCGAAATAGTCGAAGATTTTTCAGTTTTCTTTCCACAGAGAAACGAGAAATGAGGAGCGAGTGTACATAAAAGTATTTTAATCTTTTTAATAAATAAATATCTTTTAGGGGTCAGGACTCAGAATATAAAAAGTCAGAATATCTATTATGGGGCGTGCTCACACCCGGTATCCCGGATGCAAAGATATAGCTATATCTTTAAAAATAAAAAGATATAGCTATATAGGTAACTTGGAAAAGCTTACATAGCTCCAGAAAACCTCCAGCAATGAATAGGACAATCAAGTCAAGCCTATTATATAAAGTTGCAGCATTTCACGCAACCTCGTAGCGAGTACCCACTATTCCGCAACAGTTCCGCGAGTGGGCGTCCATCTACCGCACGGAAAACGACGCCGTTTAAACCAAAACGACACAAAATCCAGCTAAAACGACACAAACGCACGACAAAACCTACCCAAAACTCAAGCTCCCCTTCCGCCCCAAAATCCAACTAAAACGACACAAATGCACGACAAAACCTACCCAAAACTCAAGCTCCCCTTCCGCCCTGCGATACGCCTCTGTCTCCCACAGATCTCGACTCTCCTGGCTGCGACTCGTATGATTCCTCCCATAGACGCTTACTCCTCCCATCCACGAAATCCATACCTTCCGCACTGCGCGGAGCGACCTGCGCGGAGCGACTCATGCCTGCGACTGAGCTGCCATTCCGTGTTCTCCCATAGCAGCAACAACTCAGCTGCTGCCTAATCAATGTACGCTCTCCATATTCTCATTGTACTTATTCCGATTGTTGATGACCTGCCGTTGCCTTTTGCACTACTTATTCCTGTTGTGAATGCCCTGAATCTGACAATCTCTGTTTCATGTTGGTTTTCACTATCTATTACAGATTGGGCAAATTAGGTTTCCACTGGTTTTCATGTTTGCTATGCTCGGACTCCTTTCTGGTTAGTTCCTTCTTTATTCCTTTGTCTATGTGTATTTTACAATTTCGAAATACAGTTTCACTGGTTGACTTTGAACTTCTAATTCCAAAATTTCCATTGACTATGTGATCCATTAACTCTATCTTTTCCTGAAAATGAGTAATTATTCCATCTATAGATATGTGTTCTAGGAAGTGTGATTATTAAGACAACTCATCCTCAAATATGAAAGTTCAGCCATGAGTATCTTAGTGTTCTGAAACATTCTATGCATGTAGCCATGTACAAATCCTGAGATAACTCTCTTAATTACTCCTTAGGAGGAGTAGTATCCGCAACACAATTCCCCAATATGCTTTATAATTGTAGGACGAACGAGTTAACAGCACACTATTATCAGTGGCAGTGTGCCACTGAGAACTCAATCATTGAAACAACTATGTTGACATGTAATATATATACACATGCAATCCTATTTATTTATTTAAATATATGGAGATAGAGAGAGAGAATATATTATACATATAGATAGAATGGCAGCTCTGGACGAGCCAGTAGTTTCTTGAGAAGATCAACTGCACTTTGGATTGTTTTTGTCGTAGGTGATTTAAAGTTGTTTCAACCACACGCATATCCCGAGCAAACTTTTCTCTTACAGCTGCAAACTTGGCCTGATCACATTCTCAACCAGTAAATAAATATCAAATGAAGGCAGAGTATGCCAGCAAGTCTAGCATAATAGTTGGAAGATCTCCTATACAAAGGCTAAGCTAGATATTTATTATAATAATTTGAGAAGAGTGGATAAGTTTTATAATTAAAAGGACAGAATTGTAGATTTGATAAATAAAAAACTTTCTTACTCCTTTTGTTTCTGAACAAATTTCCTCAAGCTTTTTATTTTTCCATTCATATTCCAGGGACTTTTGAAGTTGCTCTCTTCAACTTAGAGGTGCTATCTATTGCATGTTGGTTGAAGTTACTCTCGTGGTTGCAAGCTTAGTATTCTAGGAATTCGTCTCCAATAGGAAAAGCCCTTTCATCGTCCTTTCGTTTTCATCAGGGCTCGAGCTTTGCAATAGCTTGATTGCGTCTTTCGTTTACTGGGTAAGCTTTTGCTTATGTCCAGTTGAATTCATTTTGCTGTTCGTTTATGGGTAAGTGTTTGCTTGCTTGCGTCATTTGTTGGGTAAGCTTTTGCTTTGGTTGTGGTGCAGTGTTTTTACTCCTTCCACGCGGATTTCTGGAGCTAATCATATTCCTTCACTCAATTGGACTTAATCAGGTAATCCTTAGTGAGCTCCCTTTGCTGCATGTGATAAATTGCAATATTAATTCCATTTCCATTAACTTGCATATGTCTTTTTCATGTGGTTGTCTTCTGCAGTTATGGATAGATCCCCTGCAAAGTGGAATGTGTTAGAATAGCTGCTCTTGAATTGCGCTATCTTCTTTTGGATAATTTTGAATTACTACGGTTAGTATTTCAATGCTATGTCTTTGTTTGCCCCTGTTTGAGTGGTGAATTGATTACCCAGTTAGAATGTTATATGGGTCATTTTTGGGTTTATCAGCATGTGCTTGGATATGCGTTATCAGCATGAGATGAGCCTTGTGGCGAGGTGTCAAAGAATATATGCCCATGCCCATGATTATCATATCAATCCATTTCTAATAACAGGTACATTTATTACGACCATTGCAATTCAATCCTTTCTTGGTTTACCTTTGTTTTGGTTTCAAGCTGCCTTTTGATTTGTTTCTCTATATTTATGTTGGTTTGTATTTTGCTGGAATTTTTCCTACGAATTCCTTTTGATGGGGTTTGAGTGGTATTATTATGTATTGTCCTTGGCATTATGCTGGTAATTTTAGTAATATTTATTTAGTGCATAAACTGTGTATGAAACTCCATTCAGATGGCTAGAGTCTCACCGGTCAGACCCTCCATGTTTGCAGGCCTCACGTCAACAATATTAAAACTCTAATTGCTAATTTCCAAGTTCCAAAGATTTATTCTCAAATCATCAGCCGATATAAAAGATTCTCCATCAGTACAAAAGAGCAAAGAAAATAAAAATGATTCCTTAGTGAATATGAATAAAATAGGACGAAGTTATGTTTTTCATAGTCAAACCTCAATGGCACTTCATAGACAATTCTGTCCCTTTACAATTCTGTCCCTTTACTAATAACACTTATCCACTCTTCTCTAATTATTATCGAAATTCAAATGATTAGTTCTAAATCTAACAATGTATGTTCTTATTATTGTTATTATAATTATAAGGCTGTAACTATTTGTTGTACACTTTTGCCATAAAAATAACATTTCCATATCCCCAAATTTTTTTGATAATTCATTGATCTCTTACAATATCTGTTCTTACTATTCTTATCAGGTTGTGACTATTTGTTGTAAACTTTTGTCAATTGAGCTTCTTACCCACAATATTCCGTGGTTGTTTTCGCTCTGGTCCTACTCAGGTTTGAAATTTGGAATTTGAATTAAATTGCTTCCTAAATACTATATGACTTAAAAATTATCAAGAGGAGTCTTTCCATTTGTGTCCTTAATATCATTCTCTAATTTCCACTATTTCTTGCAGATTTTGTTAATTTGTCTTCCGGTCTGTAATAGTTCCTGCTTCTTTTGGAGTCTTTGATACTCAGGTTTGTCATTTCAAATATCATTTACTTGAATCTTTTACTGCATCTTTGAAATATGTTTGTAATCAATGATATTTTATTCTAAGATGGACCTAGGAGAGTCAAGTAGAACCAACAGAAAGTTACGGGCAGAAATTATTAGAGCGCGTAGGGGCTCTTCTCGACGACAACAGTCTATTCCCATGCCTTTAACTTCAGCTGTTGTTGGTCTACTATTACCTCCAACAACTACTGAAACCCAATCCATTGACTGCGGGAGAAATATTTTTGAAAAAATCAGTCATCCAGCCATCTACTCTGGCCATAATATTCATTTGCATGATCTGGGCTTCCCTCCGTACAAATGCCAGTACTGTGGTGCTTTATTTTGGTTCAATGAAAAGCTTAAATCAGTAAGGGGTCGTATACCAGTCTTCTCCCTCTGCTGTAGGCAAGGCCAGGTTGTACTACCACAGCTGAAAGAAGCACCTCCTCTTCTGGAAAAACTTCTGTCTTATACCAGCACAACAAATTCCAAATTTACCCGTGATAACATTCGTTCCTACAACTCTATGTTTGCATTCACCTCTATTGGTGGCAAAATAGACAAGAATATTAACAGAGGAAGAGGACCATATATATTTAAGCTGAATGGACAAAATCATCATTTGATTGGCTCACTACTTCCAATGGATGGCCAGCAACCCAAGTTCGCACAATTGTACATCTACGATACAGAAAATGAAGTTGCAAATCGAATACAAGCTCTAACTGGATCTGAAGTTTGTAAAGAAATTGATGAGTCAATTGTGGTTCAGCTCATTGAGATGATAGACAGTTTTAATCCTTTGGCAAAAGCATTTAGGATGGCAAGAGATCGTTTTGTAGCAGGAGAAACCAAGAATGTCTCACTGAAATTAACATCTAAGCGTGCGGGAGATGGAAAGCAATACAATACCCCTGCTGTCCAAGAGATGGCTGCACTCATAGTTGGAGATATTGGCATCACAGACTACGGTCGCGATATTATTGTTGAATGCAAAAGTAATGAATTGAAACGCATAATTTCGTGTATTTATTGCAATATGAAATAGGACAATTTCTGTATGCCTTCGTCTGGAGGTGATCTTTGTATATAGAAAAGTGGATAACTAGAATTCTTACCCACAATATTCCGTGGTTGTTTTCGCTCTGGTCCTACTCAGGTTTAAAATTTGAAATTCGAATTAAATTGCTTCCTAAATACTATATGACTTAAAATTTATCAAGAGGAGTCTTTCCATTTGAGTCCTTAATATCATTCTCTAATTTCCACTATTCGTTGCTGATTTTGTTAATTTGTCTTCCGGTCAACACAACCATTGAATTAGAGTCACTAACCAAAGAAGCAACTGAAAACATATGGGTTATCTAACACAAACGCTGTCACCTATATGAAAACTATTTCCCATATGATTTTGTATGGTTTATCAAATGTACATATGTTTCCCGTCCTGGACTACATTTTAGGAAAAATGTACGTCGCCTCATAACTCAATGGCAAGTCAAAGTACAACTAACCAGTACGCAGTTGTAAAAATCAAACCTATTATACTCGGAAAAATTAACAATACACAGCTTCATCAGCTTATCACCTCCAAAAAAAAAAGAGTTCTCTAATACAAAACCTATTAGCTATATGAAAACTATTTGGCCTATGTAAAACTAACATATCTGTCAATACAAGAGAAAATAATTGGTAACTATTTCTTAAATAAGAGAAAGGCGCATATATACAATTCCCCCATTCAATACTTTAAGATGCCTTGCTTTAAAAATTAAAAAAACATAAAAAATCAAAACATGATTATTTTAAAAAAAAAACCCTCAACTAATATAACAACCCGGGGCAACGCCCGGGTTCCTACCTAGTATCCTATAAAACAGCTCCAACCAAATGTACTCAAAGCAATTTCAATTATCCATTAACTCACGTATGAATTGCCCAAACTACCGTCCTTGTCTTCTCTCACACAACTCATTGACTATGTTCTCACATAAAACAAAAAAGTTCAATTGTACTCCACAATAGCTATTCAACAGCTTGAAATCGAGGTTTTAGTTTTAGAGCTGCAAAACCCTCAAGTGTAAGGAAAAATTGACAGAGTTTACGGGAGTCAAATTCGGTTTTCACACTTCTGAAGTAAGAATGAGGACGACAGAGTAGATGGATTTGGGTCGTGAGATCGAAGATCGAGTTTGGAACGGAGATAAGGAGCAAGGTCCAGTCACGATTCAACTGGACTGAGAACGATATGGGTCGCGAAGAGAGAGAGAAGAAGTAGAGGAGAGAGAATCAGTTTACAAACATATATTTAATTATTAAAAAATGGACAAGCCACTGTCGTTGGATTAATCCAACGGCAGTAAAGTGTATCCCGGATTGAAATATGTATCCGGGATACCTGAGGTGAGCAGCACCCATCAGAAAACAGATATATACTTAATCAAAAACATATCTGCATCTAATATTATTATAATATATTTTTTATCTCTCTTATTTTTTACCTCCTCTCTTTAATTTATATTTATCTTTTCATTTTCTATTATTTATTTATTTAATAAAATAACATTTATTTTATTTTATTTATTATATATCTATTAAAACTATAATTTTATTAATTTTAATAGCAAACACCAAATAATCCATGTCCAACAAATTCGACCGTCCAAATTGAATATAATTTTCAACGCAAAATTAGTTCCATCGAATTGGCACGACCAAAATGAAATTCGTCGAGCCAATAGGGTCCACAACGTTTTGGTGCTTTTGTCTTTCCTTGGACGGATCAAATTTCAGTTCCAACAAAGATGGAATCCATGCTAGAGTATGCTTATTTTGCTGTTACTACTCAATACAAGTATTAATTATTTCATTACAAATATCAACATCAAAATGGGACATGTTTATTTCTATTACACTAATGTACAAGCAGGGACGTTGGCAGGGGGGACTGCGCTAGCCCAGTGCAGTTTTTCATATTTTTTTACACACATATAAGATAAATATAAACTAATTTTATCTTATATATCATACTTAAAGATAAATGGTTTACCTTATATATACACACACTTAGAATAAATATAATTAATGTCATCATTTATTCATTTATCAGTTATATATGTGTTGTCATACTAGTGACTCATGTTTAAAGTGTATGATGACAATATCTTTTTTGTTTGCGTTGAAGTGACCGATGAAGATATCAACCTATCACCATTAACGTTAAATTCACGTTAGTTCTGGGCATATGGGCGACATGTCATTGCATTTCAATTTTTCCTTAATCCAAACATGTGAATACATGTCATGACATCTAAATTTCATAGTTAAAATTATTTATGTGCACTTACGTTAGTTCTAAAAAAAATCTGGGGGCACTGTCCTCGGATCCCGCCAAATTTCTCTACCAAATCTAAGAAATTTAATTTTAGTGATAACCCCAACATGATTTTCTGGACTTTAATGCTCAACAGTTTTAATGTTACTATCTTATATGAGCCAAAAGCATATGAAAGTTGTTTTCTTCTCCATGTTTAAGCTTCAGTCTAGTCTCAATGGTTTGTCAAGATAGTGCAGGTCACTTTGATGAGCTATAGTTTGGATCCAATCCAATTGTTTGATGGACACGTTGAGTAGGGAATTTTCACAGACCAACAAAAAAATCCATATATTTCTAATGTAGCACAACAGAAGAATTAGTCATGTTCGTTTAACACATGAACGCGTGTTTGTTCAATCAACGCTCAAACAAGCTGATGAGTATCCCACATCGCTAAAATAGGAGTACCGACCCTAGCTTATAAGTGCTAGCCTTCCTCATTCTACCAGCCAAGGTTTTCATGGGCTATCATCATATGGGCCTTGGTTACAGCCCGCAAGAGTGTCGGTTGGGCTTTGGTTGGCAAGGGAATGACAGGTTTTTTAGATTCAAAAAGTGCTTCAACCCTAGAAGGGCTTAAATAGTCCCCATACAGAGACAAAAGACAATAAAGGACTCAAGAAAGTCTTTAAAGACAAATACAAATAGAAAATTAAAAGGATAAAAGATTGCATGCCTAAGGTGAAGTAATAGCTGAACGACGCCGTCCCTTCTTGGCCACTTGCTGTAGGATATGTTCTTCTAACAAGGATGCCTCATCAATTTCCATCACATGTTAGCTTCTATGCGTAGCAATGCTATTGGAAGAAAACCAAATATCATTCAATTCTACGACCTACGAGCATGTTATATGACAAGAAGCTCACGATGTAGAAGAAGAGTTGAGAAAAATTATAGACAAATGCATTGTCTCAAGACAAGGGAGCAGCCAGCTAGTTCTCCAAGAGATGGAATTGCAGGACCACGAAAATTCCCAAAAATGGTGAATCTAAAATTCTGTAATTTCCGGTGTAACCTCTTTGCCGTGCTTGTACTAATGCAAAAAATTTAGCCTGTTGAATTCACATATACAAGCTAAAACAGAGAGTGTTGTTGAATTATGACGTAACTCATTGTGTTCAATGACTGGACATTAAATATCACTAGAAAATATGAAGACTTCGCTAGGGTTTCTTTTATATATGGGGATACTTTTATAATTGTATAAGAGGAATACTAGGGTTACTATATAAACCCTATATTGATTCTCGTACTGGTTATGCCGTTTTTCTCATAGTAAAAAGAATCAGGAGCTTACGTAGGCACGTTCTGATCGAACCACATAAAATTTACGGTGTTCAAATTTCTTTTACTGATTTCTTATGTTTGTGTGTTATTGATTGTGTGAGTCTGTTACAATAAACGTACACATTGAATTTCAAAAATAGATCAAGGAACCCAGCTAAAATGAAGAGGATTTTGCTTCTTAGCCAGCATGGAGCAGAGTAAAAAAGGGAAAAAAAGCAAGGGCTTGCAAAGTAAACTTTCTATTCAATAGAGAGATCTAAGATTTGGCCCACTCATGTCAACTCTAGTTCTTCGTTCAGGACTTGCCAAGTTATTTAACTTCTATAGACTCAAAGATTTCAAGGTCTGAAAATGAGGTTTTAGCCATAAGCAATAACATCGGTTTCGTAATAGAGCCCTGAATAAAATGGGCCTAGAACTTGTAATGAAAATAGGACTAACATATGGTGAGTTCTATTTGAACCCCACTAATTTTCTATTACACCCCATTATATTTATACCCCACGAAAATTAAAATATATATAATCGAGTTCAAAGTAACAAAAAAACTAGCGCATTTATGAAATACACCTAAAAGCAATAATTATATCAAACAAAGATACTTTCACATAACAAAATATAAAAAACTGATGTCATCCAACGATAATTAAAGCAACATACAAACCAATGATAAACTTACTAAGACAATACACAATAAATTTTCAAAAGAAATAAAAAATGTACCGCAAATCTAAAAATTCACCATTGTGATAATTGCACTTGTCGGGGAGGCTACATAATCAGGAGACAACATCATCAGTGTTGGCTAGTTGACAAAAATGAGCCAAATGGCGACGATTTAAATACATAAGTTTCTTGTTCGTGTTGTTGCGCGATGAAAATATCCAAGGATGGGGTGGGAACATCTAATACCTTGAAAAATTGAAAAGCAGAAAAACAGACAGTCAAAGCTAAGTTAACCAAAACTGGGATTTAATTGAAAAATAATGAGATCTAAATAAAGCTGACCCTAACATATTGGTGGCAAACCCCTAAAATGGGCCTAATACTATGTTATGTATGGTACTAGGTTATAAGAGTGAGATAATGTATGAGAATATATATTTTTTGTTGATGTGGTTGTATTGAAAGATGTGTTTTGCTGATGTGACTGTATTGAGATGTTAATGAATATGTGTCTTGACTTAAAAGATGTGGGATATATTATTAATTTTTGTGTAATTTTGTTAGAAAATGAACGAGATAATGAAATAATAGATGCTTGACAATATTGAGAGGAAAGAATGCATAAGGATTTGTGTTTTGCCGTTGTGTCTGTATTGGAATACATGTTTTGTTTATGTAAGTGAATATGTGGCTTGACTTTTTTTTTGTAATATAGGTGAGACCCAATTTAAATTTTAATACGAATGAGATATTGACACTATTGTGAGTGCTCTAACTTTGTTAACCTGAACTTACTTAGGGCCCGTGAACAATAGGAGTTGTAATTTAATTTGTATGCAACTTAGTGACACTGAAAATTTTGAATTGTGCAAATAAAGTGATAAGAAAAAGAATATGTAAAAAAATAAAAAAAACATGTTTTAGAGTTAAAAAAAATTTATATTGAAATATCCGTACACTTATATTTATAGTGTGATAAAGAAAATATGTTAAAAATGAAAATTTTATTATATCCAAAGATTTATTTGATGATATGAATTAAATTAATATGAGATTTGATTTTTTATGCAATAAAAAAAAATGACACCCCATTAACAAATTTAGAAAGTTTTTTTTGGAGGGTGAGCAGTGGCCAGTGGAAACTATTATTGTCGGATGAGCAGATCACAGCCACACTTTCTATGGCCCACACAATCCAAATGAGGTTCGAGGGGCTAAAACTCGTGACCGACACCGGCAACGAGTCACCATCAATGTGAGCTGACTCAGCTCGATCGTGTAGAAAAACATTAAAAAGAATTTGAAAAAGCTGATTCGATGAGCCACAAGAAGAAGAAGAAGAAAGTAATTCTTCTCAAATATCAGCACAGGAGATTTGCTTTTCTTTATTGTTTGTTTTGAATTTTCGTTTGAATAATCGATGGCGGAAGAGTTTGCGAAATCGGTGGAGGACGGGTTGAAGTTATCGAAGAGGATATATATCGGAAAGGACAGGGCAGTGGCGGCTCCTAGCCCGCCGCCGTCGATGGAGAAGTCTTGTGCGTCTCTCCTTCCGGCATCTCCGATGGTTTATGCCGTGATATCGAATCCGGCCATTGTGGACAACCCGGACATACCTAGCTACCAGCCGCACGTGCATGGAAGGTGTGATCCGCCCTCGCTGATCCCTCTTCAGATGAACGGGATTGAACTGGAGGTTGATTGCTACTTGGACACCGCGTTTGTCAGGGTTAGCGGATCCTGGAGGGTTCATTGCGTGATGGGAAGCCGGAGCTGTCCTTGCCGGATCGCCGTCCCCATGGGCGAGCAGGTGTGCTTTGAATAAAAAGTACTTTTGGGATTTTTGAATCTCTTAATAGCTTCAGAATTTTTTTAAAAAATGGGTAAATTCTTTTACAATCAAGTATTGTAAGGGCTTCATATATCAATCATGAGTAACTCCAACATTAAAATGATTACTTTTTTATGAATTAAAAGGCACTATTATCTTGCTAACAGGGTTCAATTCTAGGTGTTGAGGTGGAAATTCCTCGAAAATCATATTCTACCCAATTAGTTGCATGGGATGATAAAAAGGGCATGGAAAAGGAAGCTCGAGCTGAAGATGGAGGATTTCTGAAGCAGAATGTTTTCACCTTAACAATACCACAGGTAGTTAGCTACTCGTTATTTACATGTAGCTCAAGTAAAGTTGTTACAGTTATGGCTTCGAAAGTATTTTTGAACTGTTCAACGTTTCAAATTGTGTGTTTTGATCACTAACTCTAACCTTGCCTTTGTTATTTTTCAAGGTTGATGGTGGTTCCAATCTTTCGATTAGATTGAGTTGGTCTCAAAAGCTATCATATTCAGATGGACAGTTCTCTTTGAATGTGCCCTTCAGTTTTCCTGAATATGTAACTGCTGTAAAGAAACTTGCAAAAAGAGAAAAGATACATTTGAATGTGAATTCTGGCACAGGAACTGAGATATCGTGCAAGATGAGCAGCCATCCTTTGAAGGTATAGTTTTGATTCTCTTGGATGTTGGAAATCTCCATTTTAGTCTAGTAAGTGAATCAATTTGTTTTTGTTCTTGATAACTTTTTTCAGGAAGTAAGACGCCATGTCGGGAAATTTGGTTTCTCATACGAAGCAGATGTTCTGAAATGGTCCAATACCGACTTTACTTTCTCATATGATGTAAGTCCTGGTTACAGTTCCATCTTTATGCCACGGTTATATATGAAACACAAGATTGCCTATCCAAGATTTTCAAAATACATGCTCTGTTGTTGCATGAAAATGTTTTGGTCCTTTTGGATGAGTACTTTAATGCTGTTTTATGCTGCATTTATTTTATCAGTTCTCGACAAGTCATGTATTTGGCGGCATTCTTCTGCGATCTCCATCTGTTCAAAATGTGGATCAAAGGGAGATGTTCTGCATGTATCTGTTTCCTGGAAATCAGCAGACAAAGAAGGTTAGTCCATTTCTTGCCGAGTCTGATTTGTTTATTCTATGGGTTCTCATCATATTTAATCTGATAGGTTTTCAAAAAGGATGTGGCATATATTATTGATATAAGTGGAAGCATGAAAGAAAAGCCGCTTGAGCATACAAAGAATGCATTATTTGGGGCCCTCTCTCAGCTGGATTCAGAAGATAGATTTAACATTATAGCTTTTAATGGAGAGACTTATCTATTTTCATCATCGATGGAATCAGCTTCCAACAAAACCATAGAAAATGCCATTCAGTGGGTTAACATGAACTTTATTGCAGGGGGCACTACGAATATAATGACTCCATTAAAACAGGTATTTCTCTCCTATTGAGTTAGTTGTTTATGGCTGAGGACAACTTGATATACATCATTTTGGTGTACTTGGCCTGCACTTCAATTGTTTGATGGTCAACTTTGATTTCAATGGATCTAAAGCTTCATTGCAACTTTCTTATAGGCAATAGAGATGTTATCCAGTTGTCGTGGTTCAGTTCCTATCATCTTTCTTGTTACTGATGGGACTGTTGAAGATGAAAGACAGATTTGTGATTTTGCAAAAAGTCAACTAACAAGTAAAGGATTGATAAATCCTCGTATATTCACTTTTGGCATAGGTAATGGCTCAACGTTCGGTGCCGTGAACCCTTGGACTGAGGGCATTTTCGTTTTATTATGATTGGCATATTTGGGTGTTTCCAATTTTTATAATTTACGTGGTGCCTAAGTTACTTTTTCATGTTGAACTTTGTAGGTACATACTGTAATCACTATTTCCTGCAAATGCTTGCAATGATTAGCGGAGGCCTACATGATGCTGCTTATGATGTAGGTTAGTTAATTCTAATTTCATTTATTTTTGATTGCTTGGAGTCCTACCAAGGTAGATATAGGTCAGCTATGAAAATTTGAATTTAGAAATTAAGTTATCAAACTCCTCTCTAAAAGTCCACCCTCTTACTTGAGTGGACTGATAGGTCATTGATCTATAGAGAATTGGAGATCGGGTGGGATTTTGTCCTTACTTGTCGGCCAATTCATCCGTTTGGTAATCTGATTTTTACTAGCTATTCCTACCCTTTGTTGTATGACTTACTTGAACTACTCTTGTGGTCTGGCAAACTGCCCTTTATTTTTTACCAATATTTGGGTCGTTGTATAATTTACTCCAACATCCTGATCCCACGCTAGAATCCATACACATTTCTCGGCTTATTTTCTTGACCTCTGACCTCATGCTCTCTTTTTTTTTTATTCTTTTTCTTCCTTTTTTTATGTAAAGCAGTACCTGAGGTTGTTCGTCCTCAGAAGACCTCCTATCATACGCTGATAAGCATATGCCAACAGTTCACTAAAAAACGCCACTCTACCCCAGATTTAGAGCCCAACTGCCAACACTTGTCACGCACCTGCACCAATGCACCCAATACCTTTACCTGTAGAGCCCGAAATCTACAACCAAAGGATTCTACCAGCTCAGCTTCAAGTGGACCCTGACAACCAAGGTTTTAAAAATCGTTCGAGGCGCAGCTCCTCCGATCCCAGGCGTACGCCTGGGAGAGTTCCATGAGAGGCGTGCCCCTCTCATGACTGAGGCGTCCGCCTCAGACACGGAAGTTCTGAGGCGGACGAGGTGCTATGCATGAAACCTGGGCTTCTTGTGGGCTTTTTGCTCTGAAATTCAAAACCCAACAAGCAACTCTAGCTCTATCGCAAGTCGCGACTTCTGGTTACTTCTCGCCATGCCCTAATTGCTTCAGCCGAGCGACATCGCAGCTGCTCTTCAGCTTCAGGTATTTCGTCTCTCTCCCCCTCACTCTTCTGCTTCTCAGTTCCTCTCTCTCTCTTCTACTCACTTCTCTTCTTCCCTGCTTCTCAGTTCCTCTGTCTTCTTCTTAGTTGTCTCTCTCTCTCACTTCGTCCCTGCTTTTGGAATGCTAATCCCTGCCTAAACAACACTGCTTCTAATTTCTATTCTATTGATATGCTCCACGACACAGCACAGTGGCACAAATGCCACTGCTTGTTTAGTTGTTTTGTGTTTACTTGTTTTTAATTTTTTTTTAGTTAAATTTTGCAAAACTGATTACTTAGTCTATATGTAATTTGTCTATATACATAGATGATAAAGATGATGATGACTTTTAAATTTTATTATGGAATTAAAGACTTGGAGATAAACTATGGATATTTATTTTGTGTGTGCTTTGATCTTCCTTTTTTTTTGTTTTGGTTTGCATTGAACTTTTAGACTTTTGATGCTTTAATATCTTTTGAATTGATGAATGATGGTATTCATATTATTTAGAGTCATACACTTGAAGTTTTTAATTATTTTGTTGATTCACTTTGAGGCTTACGCCTTGCCTCATATAAGGTAAGCGCCTCGATTCCTAAAAACGATTTTTAAAACCTTGCTGACAACTTTCCTCAAATATCTGAAGATCCTTCAAATCCTGCACACACTTCAAGCAATAAACCGTGAGATCCCAAAGACCGGATTGTGGGGGCCCGGTCGTTGGGGCTCCGACGATCAAGTCAATTCCAAGGAGGAGAACAGACAACGACCGTGGTGGAGACCGGGAAAAGAGGGACAGTATTTGGAAGTTTGCTGGTTGAGATGTCCGTTTGATGTGTGTTCTTGTTTTCCAGAAAATGTGCATCCCCCTTCCCCGTGGAGGTGGGGTGGTATTTATAGCATTTCCTCTTACTATTTTTAGTAAGAGGGAAAAGAGGGACAGTATTTGGAAGTTTGCTGGTTGAGATGTCCGTTTGATGTGTGTTCTTGTTTTCCAGAAAATGTGCATCCCCCTTCCCCGTGGAGGTGGGGTGGTATTTATAGCATTTCCTCTTACTATTTTTAGTAAGGGCTTTTAGGTACTTTGAGGTCGAAAAGACAAACTGACACTAAAAAGACAGGTCTGTGTCGAAGTGACGGTTAGTTTATAACATATCAACTAGAAAGTCGGTTTAAGGCAAAAGGTGCATTAAATGAAGGATATAACGCAAGAAAGGATAACTGCAGTCTGACAGACGTGTCGGACAACCTACCTTGGGAAGGTGAGGTCACCCCCCAGGGCACAAGGAAGAGGCGCACTCTGGTGTCGGCGACCTCACGACTAGGCGAGCCTCGTAATCACTTCATCTTTGAGCTCCAGTCTCCAACAGAACCTGCAATGGTGAGCTCCTGCGCTCACGGCTTTGGCGAGCACCAGTTCACTGATAAGAGTCCGAGCTGAAGCTGAGATTCTAAGTATCAGACATTATCAAGGTTGACTGGACCTTTGACTAGTCAAACCCTGACTAGGTACAAACTTGGATTGGGTCTGACCCAATTTTGGTCATTACAATACCCAAACCCTAGTAACATAGGTTTAGCTAACTTTGATGTATGGTATGTATTTTGCGCTCTTAGTTAGTTTAATGTTTTATTTTTCTCTGTTTTTTTGTTTTCAGAATCAGTTGAGTTTCAAATGCAGAAGTTTTTTGCCAGCGGATCATCAGCCATTGTTGCTAATGTAGCTATTGACCTATTGGATGATCTTGATGGCATGGAGGTATGCTAGTTATGCCCATCTACGACATTTAGCTGCCTCCCAAGTGTTATTATACTGCACAACACATCCATCATTTATGTTTTTATGATACAACAATAAATGTTGCAACTGCCAGAGTCAGATTTTTTCATTTATAGGGGAGATATTTTATTGCATCCCATTAATCTTTTTTACATTATTGAAAACTGAAGTTTTGACCTTCCTATGATGTATTTTTTGCCTTCTATCATCCTTGTCAGCCTTAAATTTAGTTTGGTATCTTTATTATGTTGATGAGTTTTATTAAACTGATATTTGAGTTTTCTTTATTAAGTTGTCTAATAACTTTCTTCATTGGTTATGGTTTTTATACAACATTTGTAACAGGTGTACTCTCCGCATATTCCAAACCTTTCATATGAAAGTCCATTAATTGTCTCTGGGAGATACCAAGGAAAATTTCCTGACTCCATTAAAGCTAATGGCATCCTGGCAGATTTAAGCGCATTTGCTTTAGACTTAAAGATAGAAAAGGCGAAGGAAATACCTCTTGAAAGGGTAAGCCAGTATGATCCATTTTTCTCTTTCAGTCTCAACTAGTTTTACTTGCTTTATCATACTAAACTTCCGTCAATCACACTTATTCTTTGATATGTGATATTGATGATCCTTCTGTGGAACTTAATTACCCCATGCCTAGCTATTGATTTGCATCATCTGTTAAATGGCCACATTTCCCTTTTTTGAAATTTGATGATGACCCTTATACATGCAAAATCTATTTTGCTTGCTAAGTACATTTTACCTTTTTGCACATTCGAGCTTTACTAGAAATTTACTGCACTGGCCTTATCGCTTTACCTATTTTCTCGTTCTCATTGTGCTATCATGACCTTTCTATTTCTGCAGATATTGGCGAAGCAACATATAGATTTACTCACAGCTATGGCCTGGCTTTCAGAAGACAAGAAACTCGAGGAGAAGGTAGGTTGCTGGGTGTTTAATCTTTTGTTTCGTCCTTTCCTCCCTTTGTTTCCTTTTTCAGTTTTTTAAATGTGTGAAAAGTGCACTTTAACATAAGCATATGAAAGCCTCGAGATATTCAAGGGATTAACCCTTAATAAGATGAATAGTTGAGTACTTCATAGAAACTTTATTTGGCCGTATCTATATTCTTGTTTGCTTCCCTGTCTGAAGGTTGACCTCTTTATTCCAAACTTCATTTGCATCATATGCCACATGTGAGCTGTGAATCTGAAAAATACTGATACCTCCAGTTCTGGCCCATTTCTTCATTTTCCAGAAGGTACTTTCTGTTAATTACAGGATTAAAAAAAACACTGAAACTTGTTGCTAATACCACCTTCAGGTTTCCTTTTTCTAGTAATGTTACAAGTTTGTAATGTATCTGATAAGGCTACATGCCTGCACCTTTCTACATGGGAAGACGAGATGCTTATATCTTTCATTATCAGGTTGTTAATATGAGTATACAGACTGGCGTTGCATCTGAGTACACCCGTATGATACTACTTGAGACTGATGGGAAAAAGGCCATGACATCATCTGGGGTTAAAAAGGTATTTGTCGATATTTTAGAAGAGTATTGCTGCTTTCCTTGCATTAAAAGTCTCGGCCACGCTCTTGTGATTAGTGTGGGCCACGCGTATAACATTTTACTCTATTCATTGAGTAACATCCATCTCGGTCAGTTTGATGGCTGGGAATTCACATAGATTCTAGCTAAATCGATAGTTAGTTTTCATATCATTGCAACTTGCAAACGGCAAACTACCATAACAGCAGGTATTTGACTAATGTAAACAGATACCACATAAGAAAGATTCACCTGAAGAGAATAAAGGCCAGAGGGAAATATTGCTGCGAAGCCTTTCAATCGGGTTTGGCAACTTGACTGCAACAGTAGAAAACGTTCCTCCTGGATTTGAAGAGCCAAGAATTCCCGTGGCTGCTGAAATATTTGTCAAAGCAGCTTCGAATTGCTGTAGCAGTATTTGCAACCGCTGCTGTTGCATGTGCGGCATCCAGTTTTGTTCCAAGATGAATGACCAGTGTGCAATAGCATTAATGCAACTCTGTGCTGCTTTAGCATGTTTTGGTTGCTTTGAGTGCTGTTCAGCAATATGTTGTTGTGGACATGGAGACTGAAAAACCACATTAACAAATTTGTGATTGTAATATATCTGTTTGGGGGTCCGTTTCCTCACCCAAAAATGCAGTGACCCAGCGCCAAGAGAAAAATTCGGTGTTTGGCGGGACAAAAAATGGCATTCGGATGCATAGCTAATATATTGATTTGACTAGTTTCAAGTCCTTTTAGGCTTTAGCGTTGAGACTGATCAACGAATTGGTTTCCTGTGTTGGTCTGCATGAGAGACGTTGAAATGAAATAGAGAAACATTTTTGCATACTGATGGGCATATTAAGTACTAACCTTGCTTATTTGCCAAATTTGGGCGATTAACCATTTAAGCTATCTTTGTTGCATTTGGTCAACTTAAATTTGACCCTCTATGCTTCAAAAGGGATGCCTGTGGGTTGAGCATTCTTTCAATTAGAAAATATCAAAATTGATTTCTATTAAGGTATCCTATATATCAAAATCGTTTAAAAAATCATTTAAATTTTCAAAAATTAGAACGGTTCTATGACCATTTTTTGACGGGCACCTCTTTTTTCGTTTAACTCCTTAAATTTTTTCATAGATTGTCAAGTTAAACTTTTTCATAAATTAAATTGTCGAATAACCGTTTTAAGACCAGCAAATATGAACTCTAATCCACAACAAACCTGATTCCGATCGAAGCGGGTAATGTAAGGGAATCAAGAAGGGAAGGGAAGTGTAGACACATCTGCTACAAAAGACCAGCATCTGCTTTGCAAACGGGACTTTATTTGCCAAAAAAACATTCCAGTGGGTTTCAACTTATACAAGAGTCCAGGAGTACATCAACTTTTTACTGACAAAAAAAAAAGCTAAGGCAAATGCCGTCAGCGCATGAAGTGACAGACAAAACGTGATCATTTTTCAGCTGGGTAATGTAAGTAAAGAGATGAGAGGCTCATGAGCTGGAAATCGTGAAACAAGCTCGGAGCGGTTTGCCAGTTCGAAGTCTTCAAACTGAAAGGCAGGTGAACAGGTGCAACCTACAAGTGAGAAGTGGCTATCAGCACCTCTTAGAGCACCTTGGAGCACTTCACCACTAGGAGATATGTTGAAGTCCTTCGTTGGGAATGCACCAAACCAAACATATGAGGGCACCGTGTACTGTGGTCGTTGATCATCTCCGACAAGATCTGGCCCAAGGCACGTTAATTTCACTTGCCCATCATTTTCATTCAATTCCAAAATCTGAAATAACATACATATTTAGGTGAGAGAGGAGGGGGTGGGGTGGGGACAACCAGTTAAAATGTGAAAGTTAGAAGACAATCTTTGATCTACAAAGGACGTGGAATTCATGATTTTCTTTCAGAGATGCTAAATACAATCAAGCCCAGAAAACAATGTGTAATGTATTCCATTTTGATGTTCATAATTAAAAATTGAAGATAAGAAAGTCTTCCAATGTTTCAATGCAACTCACTTTCATGCCTCATGAGTTTCCCAAAATCTAGTTTATGTTCTATTTCACGGGTCAAACCCAGTCCCAAATGAAGCTAGCTGCAGTTGGCAAATGGCCAACAGAAAATACGTCTTGAAAAGAGAGAACGATCTTAACCACGGGGTGGCTCTACCAAGTTCAGTCATCAGCAAAGAAGAGGAACCAACAAAACAGTAAGGATAGACCACTCTAAAAATTCGGAAGCTATGGGAACCAAACAAAGTTTAGAGGAGTATAACTTGAAGCAGAGAGTTGAAAGTGTAATTGATACAACAATGGAGCTGATGTATAAACAGTATGCATGGCCCATCACTGGCAAAAAAAAGAAGTGTAATATGAATGATTAAATATAGACACAAAGGAGAGAACATGACATGACATCAATACAAGTAGGAGTTGGAACTGGAGCTTCATGAACTTAACCGAACTCCTAATCCCTATAATCAACTGTAAATTAGTCATGAGAATCAACATAAAACTATTACAGACGGCAAGTAAAGTTGTTTACAAAAACAAAGCAACAGAACATATTGCAGATGAAATGGAAAAGAAAAAAAACATCTTCAGAGGAAACAACATTGAATGTATCATCTAGTATATCGTTGATATTATATTTGGACATTCACTTGCAGAGACTATTCTACTGAGAAAGCTAAAGCCCACAAAATATCCATTAGAGTTAGGATGGAATGAGCCACATACCGTAATAGGTTCACCCATATAAAAATGCCAGGTTTCTGCACATGGGATACGATGAAGGAGTGATATGCTCCCAGATGGTAGCAAAAAGTAAATTGCCGTGCTGACAGGGCGATCAACCTTGTCTACAGAGAAGCAAGAGTCACATTACTGAACTGTATTATAAATGAAATCCTAAGGATAAAAGAACTATTAGCTAGGAATATGAGTTAACCCAATTCCACAACTCGAAATAAAATGAGTTAACCAAAATCCGAGCCCAAGTAGCATCACCTCAATAGAAGAAGAAGACTGAGGACAAATTTTAGTCTGCTTACTGAGATTAGGAACCTAAACCTCTTTTAACACCTGAATGAAATTAGCCATACTATGAAAATTGGATCATTTTGATCATCTGAAGTTGGATTATTATTTTGTTTCTATTGCAATTTTCGGTAAACCAAATATGCAGATAATAATAATCAGATTATAAATCATTCTTTCCTGTTTCCTGTTGCTTATTTTACAGATTTGATCTCCAACCAATCGAGCTTCACACAGAACAACTGTATCACTCATTCGAAAGGAACTGTAAAGTGGTTCCTCTAACAAGTGGAGAAGACGGTATTTGGATCTAAAACACAACATAAGAAGCGAAATGAAATCGTGAAATACTGCTTACATTCAGGAGGAAGTTGAGACTTGGAGAGGATCACAGATGTGTCCCTAAACGTCTCCGAATAAAATCCACCTTCAGGGTGCGGCTTCAGATTCAGTTTTGTCACAATCTCTGATGTAAGAACCATCTTCTTCTTTCTCTTCTCTAGTTTTAGTCAGACGATCTGCCCGATCAGATCCGCCTCTCTCATCATATAGAATTGACACGCAAAAAGTCAAAAAGAAGTGCGAGATGAAACTGGGCTGGGCTATCCGAGGGCGGCCCTCTTCAGTCCTAGCCATAGCTCGGCTCATATGATAAAGGGCCCCAATTCGGGCCTATTTTTATGCTCATTTAACATAACAGGCCAAGTCCGGTCTTGAAGTTGTCCGACCAGTAACTAGTAACCAACCACAATAGTGCTCTACTAATCTAATGTCCTATTAAATTTTAAAAGTGGATCCTACATCTATCTCACATATTTTAATACTGTCACATCAACAAAACACATATTTCGATACAAAATCATTATCGAACCCAACTTTTTTTCTATCCTTCATACAATCTCTATCAAATTTACACCAAAATCAAGACTGGGTCCCACATTCATTACAAAAAGTCAAGCCACATTATCATTCACATCACTAACAACCACAACAACAAAACACATTTTTCAATACAGTCATATCACTAATTAATGACCCATCAATACAACCATATCAACAAAACACATTTTTCAATACAGCCACATCAATAATTAATGACCCATTATCTTTGACACCATTGTACCAAAATCAATATTGTGTCCCAACTTTGTTACAAAAAATCAAATCACATATTCATTCATATCAGCAAAACACGTCTCTCAATACAATCACATAAACAAAACACATATTTTAATACATATTTGTTGGCTCATCAAAATTGCACCATTGCAATTGGTCTAATAAGTCATTAAGAAGCCCAATAGCTTTATATGATATTGATATATCAAAAGCCCAATGACTTTGCCCAAGTCCGGTTAAGAATTACAATTAACAATTAATTAAGAAGTCCAAAGCCCAAAAACTTTCAAATTCCCTCTCTTCTTCTACGGTTCTACCATTTCATATGATTTCATGATATTTTTCATAAAACAAATCCACTTAGATTCTTGAAAATTTTACATAATTTATATGAAACTAATTTTCTTCACCAGACTTGTTCTCCACCTTCGGATGAGTTCTATCTCAACTAGAGCAGCTTCTTTCCTTGGAAAATTACCAACAATAGCAGGTGACAAGCCAATATCTCTTAACACCAGAAATCATGGCCTCTTCAGTCCATCCCAAACTACCTGCGTTCCTATGTTAATCTGTAACCACATCAATGGTAGATTTTTCTCCAAACCAGCTCGAATACTCAACGTCAGTGCGAAGTGAAAGCCTGCAGGAATGAATTATATGTAAGTTTTAGTTACATGATTGCTAGAGGAATAAAAAACATTAATGATAGTTGAATATGATCACAGGATAAAGTTGGAGAACTACTGAAAATATGTTGCAGTGACCAGGATCTGCAATGTGTGCCTGCAAGTTTTCAAGGGGGCTTTGGCCAGTGTAAATATGTTGGAACCAAAAGCCAACGAATGCTAGCATAGCAAGACGTCCATTTTTAATCTCCTTCGTCCTCAATACCATTACTGGCTCTGGAGATCCCATTCCCCACATCAATGGATCAAACCATAAGCCCCCTGGATATCCAACATCAGTTTTCGGTTTTGTTATATGTGGAAGCTTTGGCTCAATGTCAACGCACCCCGGCTTAATCATATCAGCCCATCTCCTGCCCTCGACCCACCCCATGAGGGCTAATTGAACAACAAACAAAGTTGTAGGGTCTGCAAAGTATTCACGAGCTCCCGCATCGTACCAGTTGAAGTTCTCCATAAAGCCTAAGTTTTCAAGCCATTCTGGTATAAGAATTCCAGCCACAGCAAGCATTGCCCACCTGGCATGCATTAGCTCAGCTTGTGCAAACCATCTAAGCGACTCCGGATCAGAGCCTGAAAGAAAGTTCAATTTTACTTGCTATCTCTATAACCAACAGATTGTACAAGACTACAAAAAATTCCAATTTCTATGACTCCTGGAAATTGCCCGAATGAACTTTTGTTATCTAAAAACACCAGTTGTTAAGAAACATTATGCAATAAAGATGTACCTAATCCAAGTGGGTCAAAGCCAAAGTCTCCGGGAAGGCTGCAGTAATACAAATGAAGAAGTCATGTACGGGCTTTCTCACATCTCGCTAAAATTAATCAAAAATTCGAAAAAAAAGAAGAAGAAAGAGTCCAAGATATGCAACCCCCAAACACAAAATTCATGCTAATTTACAGCAAACATAAGGCAAGAAACTCATCAAACTATTCTAACTTCAAGCACAACATTAAGAGAAGGTGTTCTTCAGTGAAGAAATTTGAAGGAACAATGTAGCTGTGATTAGCATTATCAGAAGTTCTTACGGTGGCTTTCAGAGCACAACATTGCATTTCCCTATTGTACTTCTTTAATTAGGACTGAATATGGATGATCTCAAACAAAACAAATTGATTATAACAAACTACATAGCAGCTGATGCTTGCACCCTTCTTGCACCTAAGACGTTCGACAAAATTACAAACAGATAGAAGAAGAAAAGAGTTACCTGCCATCAAGCCACGAAGGAGGCGAACTGCCAGGGAACCACAACGGCCTATCTGGAGGAAGTGGTTCGCAAACACTTGACACCCCTTTTGTCGCCCTCACTCGTGTTTTCCCTACTGAGCATGTTATGGTCTTCAATGGGAAAGATTTTTGAGATACATCCCTGTTTTTCAAAAAGAAAACCTATTTCAGATTGAAAGAAGGATGCAATTAACTTCAACAAATATTGCTTAGCCTAATCAGATTTTTATGACCTTATTGGAAAGCTTGACAGTGAATGGGAGGCAATGTTGAGTGCCATGGATGACAAATTCTCAGTGTTTCCGACTGGTGGGTTACCTCTTTTCTTAGCGGCCTATCCAGTGCTTTTGAAGAGATGATTCAGGCCTATCCTCTCGAGACTGGTTTATTATTTGGTTGGATTGTAACTCTGCGCTAGTCAGCAATCCAGCATCTCTTATCTTCCTCCCATTCCTTATCAAGCGGGTGTACTTAAATTGCAATGAAACAATTATTCATTTTTATATTAAAAATAATATTCAATATCATCACCATTAGATGAGCGGATAAATATAACTTTTAGTTACTGACAGATTTGGTTCGTTTCAACTTAATAACTAAGATTTGAACTCATCAAATTTGGGAACCGTAGTTTTCCTTTTGTTTCAATTCTCGTCACTCTGACCTTCAAATTATATTTTCACAAATAAAATAAAATAAACACAATTTTATTATTTAAAAAATCAAAAAAATGTAGACAAATCAGTGTTTGACAAATATACTCTCCAAACCCTAACCCATTTTCATCCATCTACCACCATTGCCCCCTCTTCTACTGTCACTATCACTCTATTGTTATTCTTTAAAACTCGATAAATTCAAACATAGATGGATCCGAAGGAGAAGGATGGATAAACAGATATGGGTCAATCCGTTCTTATTACCACCAGTTTTTACATATGGACGAGAAGAAATCGAACCCACCATTTGAACATCCCAAGTGAGAAACGGCGAAGACTTGACCCATCAACCCACCATGGACGATCATGAAGGGCATAGACTTGTGATTGTTGAGTGAGATTTTATTCTAAGTCTGAGTGCTAGTAGAAATAGAGGAATCAAAGAGCATCATAACTGGCGAGGATGAAGAAGGATGGGTACCACTGCACGCCGCTTCGGAGTCAGAGATTACGCGTAATGCTGCATCACCGAGCTCGTCGGACTCTGTGAGTTCAACTCTGCTCCTATGTGTTTGTATTTCGACTGCGGTAAAGAAGGTGAAGGGGAACAGGATGAATCTGAAGGAGAAGGGCTCGTCGGACTCTATGAGTTCCACAGCTTGGAGATGGAGATGAAGTTGCACACCAGTGACAAGAATTGAAAAAAAAAACTACATTTCTCAAGTTGGATGAGTTCAAACCTTAGTGACTGAGTTGAAACAACCAAAATTTGTCAGTGACTAAAAGTTCCATTTATCCACTTTATGTAATAGAGATGATATTGAATATTATTTTAAATATAAAAATGAATAATTGCTTCATTGCAATTTAAGTACACCCGCTTGTTGTCATATTAGGGCATATACTTGATTATAAACATGCGTCGTGTAGGGATTTTAGAATGTTGAGTACGTCAGGAAGTGTGGTCGTAAGGAGTCAAGTACTCGTAGACTACAATCAGAGGATATTTGTGTTTGGCTATATCAACAAGCCTTATAAGAATGAAGATATTACCAGATTCTTCAATACATCCAGTGTCTAGAATGCGGTTTAATCATCACCACGAAGAAGCAACATGATGGGTAGAGATGTTTATATTATTTTATTATTGGGTGATTAAATTAATGATTATTATGTTTAGGGTTCATATTTCTTATCAATCGTGTTTAACGTTCATCTTTCATGCCTCTATTGTTTTTGCCTAAGAAGCACCAATACGGATACGTGATACGTATACGACACGATACGGATACGGGGATACGTCATTTTTCAAAAAAATAGGATACGGATACGTTTGAGATACGTTTTAATTTAAAATTTAACTAAATAGGTTTCAAACTCTCATAACATAATCAAACATAAATAGTCATGAAAATTGACAAATATAACATAAATAGTCATTAGCCTCCTACATAAAAATTACATAAAGCCTTAAACATTCATTGCTTCATGACTTCCATCACCCAATCCACCCTCATCGCCATCATCATCAAAAACTACACTCTCCAAGTCCGGCTCATCAAGAGAGAGATGTGCAACCTCTAACTCTCCAACATCCTCAAATGTGCCAAACGTGTCACCTGCAATGTCCCACATCTTGCTCTCTCCTTTCCAATAATCTGGTTGTCTTCTTGATAAGAGTCGAAGATTGCTATGAATGAAAACCAAGTCTTCTGCACGTTTTGGTGCCATTTGATTTCTCCTCACTGAATGCACAAATGAGTAAGTGCTCCAATTTCTCTCAGCACATGATGAAGAAGATGGTTGCACAAGTATCTTTAAAGCCAGATTTTGCAGTAAAGGTGCACTTGCACCAAAGGTAACCCACCAACTCTTAGGATCCATATTGTTACGATGGTGAATAGAATCGGTATCTGCAAAATCTCCCGACATGCTAGAAAACTGTACAAACTCCATTGTTACCGCCATCCTCTCTTCAGAGTTAGAGAAGTATTTCTTCAAACATTTCATTCTCTCCCTAGCAACTTCAACATCTTTATGTGGAGGAACCCGAGTAGGATCTTCATTAAGCCATTGGTCACTATAATACCTTAAAAAGGAGGAAAAACAAATAGCAAGATTGCAAAAGTTTAGACTTTCAAATTTTAAAAAGAAACAAAATTAAGATTAGGACTTGAAATATAAAAGATTAAAAGTTTGATTGTTACCTTGGATTGAGTGAATGAGCTAAGCAATGGAGTGGGGTATTGTTCTTGTTCCAACGACTTACTAGAATGCCATGCACTACATCGTAAAAGTTTGAAGGCTCTTCAACTCGCTTTCCTTCTTTTCTATATATTGCAAGTCTCACTTTTTCAATCATAGAATCCCACATATCATAGACTAAGTGAAGACAAGCCTTGTCTGTATCACAAGCCCTAAGCATATCATATATAGGAGCTGTGAATGAGAGTATATAGTCAATGGCATCCCACCAAACTTCATCTATCACCTTATCCCTCACAAATTTAGCCTTTCCCACATCATCCTCCCGATAAGAATTCCACTTCTCACTAATCACCATACTCATTAGACTTCTCTTTATAAGTTTGAATCGCTTCAACATCACAATAACAGAAGCAAATCTAGTAGTAGCAACCGATAGCAACTTCAAAGGTACAAACTCATTAAAAATGGCTAACCTCATGGAATGGTTCATGATAAAATTCTTGATGATATTAACATCCCCCGAAACAATTGTGATCCAAGAACACTCGTCATACACTATTTGATTGTTTTCCAAATTCTTCGCCGCACAAATATTCTGCAAAGCAAGATTTAGTGTGTGAACCACACATGGCGTCCACACAATGTGTGGATACACTCCTTCAACAAGAAGTCCTGCACCTGCACAATTCTTTGCATTATCTGTAATCACTTGAACCACATTTTGAGGACCAACTTCTTCAATAACTTCTTTCAATAAGTTAAAGATAAAGAATTTTTCTTTCGTCTCACCAGAACAATCAATAGCCTTGAGAAACATAGGCCCACTTTCAGACACTGCCATAAAATTGATCAAAGGCCTTCTTTGTGAGTCACTCCATCCATCACTCACGATGCTTACTCCTTTCTCTCGCCATGTACTTTTAATTGGCTGCAACAATCGCTCTACATTCGCCTTTTCTTGTTGGAGCAAAGTTGTTCTCAACATATTATACCCTGGAGGCAAATAACCTGACAAGTTTTGATTGCATGCAAATAAGAACATACTCACATAGTATGGACTCCTTGCCAAGTGAAATGGCAAGCCTGAAGCATAGAAAAATCTTGCAACGAGAGCATGCAATTGATTTCGAGCCTCCATATTAAAAGATTTCTCAACAGGACTAGTCTGTCTAGAACTTCCAGCCTCCTTTCTTTTCTTAGACTCATAGCCAGTTGGATACATTCCACCTGAAAACATAGTAGAAGGTGGCAATGGCACTTTCTTTGGTGCATTTGCTATTTCTCTATTCTTAACTTCCTCTTCCAATCTTTGCATTTCCACAATATCTTTGCTAGATACTTTTTTACAACCAGCAATGCCTAACCTAGGCAATTTCAGTAAATGAGCTCTCACTCTAGTGTAAGAGGTAGTTTTTTGCATATGGCAAAAATTACACTCCCATGAAATATTTCCTCCACCACTACCTTCGGCATCCCTTTCTTGTCTTTTGACATATCTCCACAAAGGTTTGCATGAATCATCAGTACTACTATCAATACTACAAGATTGCACTGAAGCAGAAGCAGAGGCAGTGGCTGAAGCAGAGGCAGTGGCCATGAGAAGCCTGAATATTAGATGTCAAATTCAGAACCTGAGATTACATTTTAAAAAGGCTTAGGCGTGGAGACATGACAAAACGTATTAAATACAAAGTTACAAACTCATACCTGGATGGCTGGATGGAGTCGCCTCGCCTACTGGAGTTCCTTGCGGGAGAATCGCATGGAGCTGCGCCTGGAGAAGTCGCCTGGAGTCGCCTGGAGTAGTTCCGATGCCGCCTGCTGGAGTCGACGACGATGTCGCCTGGAGTCGCGCCTGGATGGAGTCGCCTGCGAGTCGCCTGGAGTTGCGATGTCGCCTGGATGGAGTCGCCTCGCCTACTGGAGTTCCTTGCGGGAGAATCGCATGGAGCTGCGCCTGGAGAAGTCGCCTGGAGTAGTTCCGATGCCGCCTGCTGGAGTCGACGACGATGTCGCCTGGATGGAGTCGCCTCGTCACCTGGAGTCCCCTGCGATGTCGCCTGGAGTTGCGATGTCGCCTGGATGGAGTCGCCTCGTCACCTGGAGTCGCGTGGAGCTGGGATGTCGCGAGCGATGCTTTCGTTCCAGATAAATTAGGTCAGGTAAGTAAGCCCAGAGCGATTTAGGCTTTCCATTGTGATAAATACGTATCTGGGACGTATTTGTGACGTATCCCAAACGTATCTTCCATTTAAAAAATTAATTAAAAATTTGTATTTAAAAAATATGTTTTCCAGACGTATTTTTGGCGTATCCGTACGTATCTGTATCCGATACGTAACGGATACAGATACTTCATGTTAGTTAACGTATCCGTGCTTCTTAGGTTTTTGCTATAAAAAAAAAGTATTTAGTGTGTCAATGATTTCTCTTGAATAATTAAAAAAATGAGTATACTCTTATTTATGTATTTTTTAAATGAGATTTTTTTTATTTTAGAATGTAAATGGATAAAAATAGGTATATTAAGCCCCCACCTATATCAAGTTAATAGCTAAAGGTTGACTTAACCCCTCACGAGAACATAGCATCCTTTCAAACGAAGAGCATGGACCTCTAAAGTCTAAACCCTATTACTGGGCCGGCTCACTTATCTCTACCCAAGAAATCCTCACTTTGGGTTGATCATTGATGCCTTGATGGTTTCTAAGCCCAAGCCCAAGCCCATAATTTATGCTGTCTGCATTTAAATTCCAAGTAAGTAGTCCGGTCAGACCCGCTTTTTAACGGGCGAGTTACTAATGCTATACATAGAGTCGGTGAGAGGCGCGTGGAGACGAGTCACTCCCTTAAAAATTTCTAGAACTCTCTATCGTCTGCTGATAAAACCCCCCATTCGATAACTTTTTAGGGTTTATCCTCTCCGACTCTCTCCTTCATTTCAGCGAACTCGCTCCTAACTCAGGGCGTCAAGCAGCTACACCAGTATCCGTGGCGGTTCTTTAATTTATTAACGGTATTATTTGATTTTAGTGTTTCAATTTGTTTTTTTGAATATTTTGATTGATTCGTGGATTTGTTTGGTTGATGAGAAAGTGAAGCAAAAGAAGAAGAAAGCAATTTAGGAATTTTGTGTTTCTGTTTCAGGAAATGGCGACAGCTCAGCTCACAACATCATTGATCTCCGTATCAGCGACGAGAAGTTTGACATCATTTGAAGGGTTCAGACCCGCAACATTCAAATTTGCGTCGTTTGGGACATTGAATGCTGGAGCTCTCTCCCAACGGTCATCGCGGGGGCTGGTGGTCAATGCAGCCACTGTGGTTGCACCAAAGGTATAATTGAATACATCTGAGTAACTTGTATCCTTTCATTGACAGTAGAGTTAGTTCTTACTTCTTTGTGGCATTTTTTGTGATATTGTTTCAATGTTTCTTTTGTGCAACGGTTATTTAGATTGATAGTGTGTGGTTCTTTAGTTTTTCTGGATAACGTTTGGGAGCTTTCATAAAATTTGAATGTTAGCCTTTTGTTTTCATGAGTTCGAACAGGGCATAATCTTGAATATACCCAGCCTTTGAATATATTGTTCGGTAAAGTACAACTTGCTTGGATCATTTTTTAGAATTTTTGAGGAACTGGTTATTTCTTAAAAAGGTGTAATTCTGTAAGCTTTTGTTTTGTGATGCTGACCTTGGGATTTGTACTCTGGTTTCTTCATCACAATTGGAAGCTTTATTAAATTGTTCACTAATTCAGTATATTACGAATGTTATATGGCGGATTGGCGGTGTTGCCAATTTCGCTAATTTGATATGCTACTCATTACAGTTTGGTTACTATGCAGCTGATGCTTTGTCTAACAGTTACACTCTTAACTTTTTTACAGTTTACTTCAATTAAGCCCACTGGTGATAGAGTTTTGGTAAAGATCAAGACCGTAGAGGAGAAGACAGATGGCGGTATTTTACTTCCAACATCGGCTCAGTCAAAACCACAGGGAGGTGAGGTTGTTGCTGTTGGCGAGGGGAAGACACTTGGGAAGTCGAAAGTGGATATTTCTGTTAAGGTGACTATACAATTGAGGACTTACCTCCCTGCTAAATCCCTGTTATACAATGCTTGCACTTACATTGTGCTGCCTTTCATAGACTGGTTCCCAGGTGGTTTATTCAAAGTATGCTGGAACTGAGCTAGAGTTCAATGGTTCAAATCATCTTATATTGAAGGAGGATGACATTGTTGGTATTCTCGAGACAGAGGATATCAAGGATCTGAAGCCATTGAATGACAGAGTTTTAATCAAGGTTTGTTTATGGAGTGAATTACTAGCTTAAGCACTTGAAATTAGTCTAAAGATTCTAGGAGCACTCTGATGGAATTTACCCTTCTTTTGTTTTTGTTTGAAAGGAGTAGAGTAGCCATTTTTTTCTATCCATACTTCATTCCTCCTCAGCACTTACGATGTGGTAGTCCATGCACCCATGACATTGAAAAGAATGCATTGCATCATTTTGAGTCCATCTCGTTTTTAATTGGGCTTCTGAATGCAGGTTGCTGAGGCTGAGGAGAAAACTGCAGGAGGTTTACTGCTAACAGAGGCGACAAAGGATAAACCTTCAATTGGAACAGTAAGTGCAAGCTTTCTTAAGCATATTCACTGATGAAAAATTACTGGGTTCTTGCGTACAAGTATAAGGATTTTGATGTGTTATTCATTTGATGATGATTCACAGGTTATCGCAGTTGGGCCAGGTACTCTAGATGAGGAAGGTAATAGGAAACCTTTACCTGTCTCTCAAGGGAGCACTGTTCTATACTCCAAGTATGCTGGAAATGACTTCAAGGGCAGTGATGGGTCTAACTACATTGCTCTTAGGTTTTCTGATGTGATGGCCGTGCTCTCTTAGTTGTCATTTTATTGTGCTCGAGTAGGCGTTGCGGAGTTTCTTGCTTGAGTTTGCCTCGAGGCATATGAATTTTGAACGTAATCCTCCTGTTTTGAATATGTACAATATTTGATCGTCGCTTTAGGTTATGTTTATGCAAATTGTTATGGGGCTGCTCCATTGGTGAAAATGTCGACTCATTTCTCATAATTCATGGTACGAGAACTGTTCTCTGGCTTTCATTTGCTTCGGTTTCTCAGCTAACCTGATATTTATGGATCTCGTTGAAAATGGTAGGAATCACTGGTCAGAGATGGAATCTACGAGCCATCAGGCCTAGTAAGATCCAAGATTGCACAAATTACAAAAATTAGGTCACTGGAGTATTACTATTAGGTTCTAATAACCTCACTGTTCCATGGAGTTTTATGAAATTCGATTTTTATTCAACTGATCGGGCCAAATCCGATGGCCAATTTAATGAGAATAAATAAAAATGTATTTGATCAGTTTGGTCCTTTACTCGATAGACGATTCTAAGATGAGAGAACATGACTAATATGCCCTTGGGGTACTACAACAGTTGCTATTTGTTGGGGACAATAAATGATGTTGGAATATTTGTTTTTATTATGTGATATATTGAGAGATATATTTTGCGTATATGACTTAACTTTTGGGTAATAAAAGTGAGATCTAATATTAATTTTATTGAGAAAAATGGGGATGAGTGTTCTTGCAATAATTGCAGACGTAAATGTGGTCCATTTTAAATCATAATCATCAAAATATGATGAAATGAGAGACAAGTTGACATAAATAAATCACATGGATGATTGTAATTTAATTAAAACACACATTTTAGCTTGCAATGATTGCAGACCCTTATATCGAAAAAATGATGGAGGAATAAAATGTTAATGACTTGATTAATGGAAAATGAACAAATTATATTGAGAGATATGTTTTGCTAATATAACTATATTAAGATGTGTGTTTTGCTGATGTAGATAAATATGTGTGATCATTTTTTGTGTAATAAACATATGATTTAATTGAAAAGTTAATGAAGACATTAACAATGTATCATACTACCACTATGGTTGTCCAATGATAAACCCAAAGGCCCTTGCTGTTTATTTCCAAGCAAAATTATGGATAGACCTATTTTATGGAATTTATTAAGGTTAATGTCAGTCATTTAAACTTGTTTGCATTTAAGTCTAGTTATTAGTTTTTTTTAATTTGAATTTTATTTTTTGTATTCGTGGTATGGTTGGAAGTTTTCAAGAAAAATATATGTTAAATGAAGGAAATTTAATTTAGAAAAAATATTAATTTTTCTCTTCTAATTAATTATTTTACTGTTTTAATCAATATGGTGAGCATATATAAGCCTGTTAAGGTTTAACGAATTCACTTATCTTAGGGTTTAACACTTATTGTTTAGGCTACAATATGAAAAATTAAAACACGAGCTCGTTAGGTTTTTTTTAATCCATTCATATTATGGTTTAACACTTATTGTTTAAGTTATAGTAGTGAAAAAAACACAATTACATAGAATATATACTAATTAATTTTTTTTGAAAAATAATATAATTAAAAAAATACATTAAAAACTATCGATGATGAGTGTTGTTCGAAATAGTATTACGTGTTGTATTCGAATATGCAATTTTTTTGAAATTTATAATGTATTTTGAGAAATAAAACGTTTTTAAAAATTTATTTATGAAAAAAAATTACAATAAATTGAATTGAAATACAAATAAAAATTTTCAATAGATTTTAAAGCCTTATAAATTCCATTTTATGGATCAACCTCCAAATCTCTCTTATTTTCAGTTATTTTCATGGTGTAATTTGGAGCTTGGGCTGTCAAAATTTGTGAGCCCATTTTGAGACTGGCCTTTGTCAAATAAAACCCCAGACTCCCTCTCTTGCTATGCACACAAACTTCCATCGGCGACGGAAGCGTAGGCAATCTCTCCGCATCTCTGCCGCTATTGTTACACTTTAATCGCGACCGTAGGTGAGCAGATCGAATTCAATTTCTCGGCCTAGATTGGATAATTTGTATCTTGATTTACTTATGTTGTTCTATCTTGAGGCTTCTGTATTGTTTTTCTTAGATCTGGATTTCTATAGGGTATTTGTATCTGTGTGGCATTAGAAGTTATAACGGTGGATCTTTATTATGCTAATTGGGAACTAGATTTTCTCTTTTTCGTGCTTGTTACTCATGCTTGTAGGTCTGATCTTTGTAGGACTAAAATGTAAGATGTGTGTAGAGAATTAGAGATGCGTAACTCTGCAACTCCGCTGATGAAAATTATCATTTTATAGAATTGTTCCTTGAATCTGAATAAATTTTGGGAATTGGGATAATTGTGCCCGACTTGATGTCCCATATATCATTCCTATTTGGATGTGTGCTTATACTGTATATAGGTTTTTAAATTGGTCGAATGTGTCTATTTCTGTTGAGGTTCTAATGTAATTGGAGTTTCTGAAACCAATATTAGGGTCAATGTAATGTCTTAACACTCGTCTCTTACTTGTTTCTAGGCTTAAATCTGGTAGCTGATGGCATCGAAGTTGTTACAGTTACAATCCAAGGCATGTCAAGCATCACAGTTTGTAGGCAAGCATGGAGCTGCTTACTACAAGCAGTTGTTGGAACAGAATAAGAAATACATGCAAGAACCAGCCACAGTGGAGAAATGCAACGAGTTATCGAAGCAGCTGTTTTACACTCGTCTTGCTAGGTTAATTCCTTTTTCTTATTCTTTTTTTACTTTTGATGTCTTAGATTTTGAAGTCATGTTGTACTTTCACATTATGGTATTTCAAAGTGAGTCCAAGTTTCTATCACTTGAATGCCAATTATGCCATTACTTGATGAGTACCCCTGTCAGTTTCTGTAATGATTTACAAAGGATAATGGCTTATGTTCAGGTTTGTTTTAGTGTGTAACATTGGGATACATATGCTGCTATCTAATTCATTTTTTGGTTCCATACATGTGCTTGGATGTAATTGCCATTGAAGATGGGCATATTTTTATGTCTTGCATTCTGTAAATTTGTCCGCTTCTTGCACATGATACACACAAGCAGTGGTTATGCATTTATCAGACTTTCTTTCTTTTTTTGAAGGATGGTGTTTTTGATCCTACTGCATTTGAGGTATTCCCTTTTATTTGACAATACAATTGTGAACCTAAGAAAAAAATTGAGTTGATGGTTTTTCTTTTCAGTTGGCTGATGAAATTTTTTGGGACTTGTATGCTGTTGAATTTATTCCTCTTTTTTGTTTGAAGTTCTTATGCTGGGTTAGGTTGTTGTAGTGTGGGTTTTATAATTTTTAAAATGTTGAATGGTAACTCAATAGTTCAAAGACAATAACTTTACCTGTCTTGTTGCTTTATTTGTGTGTAGTGAGGCATATTATTCATAATAAATATACATTGCAAAAATTTATTTAGATCCGTATTAAAAATTTGGAATCAACAACAACCAACGGTTCAAAGACAACTACCAATGTATATGGTCTTTGATGCCATTTTAAACTCTTTTATACATGCCTCTTTCCTTGGCGATGTGTTACCTGCTACTTGTTCAAAGACTATGGTTGAGTTGCATGCATTCTGGTACCCTTAATTCTGAGGGGTGCAAGTTTTTACCCTTTTTTTTTTCTTCCTTGGAACTATGAGCCTTTTGAGTATTTTCATTGTCCTATTTTATCTGATTCTCACATGAACTACTCTACCTGTTCAGTATTCCCGGCCGATACGAGTCATTCTGGAAGGAACTTGACTGTGTCGGGAATTTGTGGAAGAACAGGAAGGAACTGAAGGTTGAGGATTTTGGCATTGCTGCTTTGTTCGGACTAGAGTGCTTTGCGTTGTATTGTGCCGGTGAGATTGCGGGAAGGGGATTTACTATCACCGGTTACTATGTTTGAGAACCACCCAGTAAATTTTATTCAAGTGGCATGAGTTTGTAAGCTCCTTGTGTCATTCGCACGACTCAACTGCGAGCATTTTTAATGCAAAATTTTTGTTTTCTGCAAAATTTTGGAAGCTGAGAATCAGTGGCCAACTGTGATTCCCTCAATAATTTTTTTGTGTTTGAAGTGGTTGAGGTTGTTCTATTGTTAGAAGTCAATGGTCTCATGAGTTGAGACATTGCTTCAAGTCTCTTGAAGGTTTCTTAATCGGAAGGAAAAAAATTTGAGGTTCTTATGAAAATCTGTTAATGACTATGGCTGTTTGCCGGAAGACGCTCCTGCACTTGTTCCTGTCCTGGTACTCAAACTTCACTGTATGATAGATTGATAGATTGATCTGCCGGCAATTGGAAGATCAACTGGGTCTTTGTTTTTTTGCCTAGATGTTTCCCTTCTAAGATAGGCCTGGGCTCGGTTTCTGTCAAACGAGCCTGCTAGCAGTTTGCATTTAAGTTTCGAGATTACATTACTCAAATCGTCAATTAAGTTATTCGGGTTTGTGATTTCTTTGTTATGGAGAACATGCAAATAATATGAAATCATTGTTGATGCTCTTGCTTAATAGAGTATAAGTTATCGTAAAACATAAAAGTTAAGAGTGTCTGAAAGTATGAGTGACAGATAGCTTAAGAGTATAAGTTCTCGTAAAGCGTAAAAGCTGAGAGCGTATGAGAGTATTGGTGACAGAGTATAAACTAGCTTATACGTTGACACAAATAGAGGGTCAGTGTTGTATTACGATTCGGTCCGTCAATCAAATTATTCGAGATTCGTGGTTTCATTGTTACAAAAAATATGCAAATAATATGAAAACATTGTCGATGCTATTGACCCTTTTGGAATGTTTTGTGCTTCCAATGTTGTATGAGGAGGGTCCCCCCTCCTATCCCTTTACCTAGGGGTGGCAGAACGGTTTGATGGTTCGATTTCAAACCAAACTCGAAAAAAATCGAAGTATCTCGGTTTGACTATTAACAAAATCGAACCAAATCAATCTAATAACTAAATCAGACCAAAATTGATATACAATGCATGGTTTGGTTTGGTTTAAACCGAACATGACATTGGTCATTATGCCTTCAATTATAATTTCAATATGCAACAACACATACTACACAATTAATCACTTAATCTACATCTGAATTTTGAGATTTGATAATCTGAATAATATAAGTCTCAGTCACATTCTCATAAGTAATAAGTCATAATTTATAGCAAATTACAAATTAATCATATCCATTGGTATTACTGCATTAGTAATTTGTAAATAACAATACAATTCTAAGTTTTATTTAATTCAAATCATTAATCATCACAGATATCAAATTCAATTGACTCAAATGTAATAATGTATTATGTATATATTTATACAAATAATAATGTATAAATAAAGAAAGTTTATTACAGTTTTTGCGATTTAAAACCGAATTTATTAAAAAAAAAACTGACCAAACCAAAAAACTAAAAATATATAAACCGAACCAAACCCATAAACCCATAAATCGAACCAAATGAAAAAATTCGGTTTGATTTTCAGTTCTTTAAACGGGTTGATTTGATTTTTCGCACCCTTACCTTTACCTGTCTCATTAATGTGTTAATGTGTTTAATAGTCTTATTTGAAAAAAAAAACACACTCAGACAAAGAATGACAGAAACGCCCTTTGATACTTGATAGCAAAAAAATGAAATACAGCATAATAATAATATTTTTTTTAAGGGAAATGCCCGACCGCGTAAACTAGGGTTTAAGAACGTGATATAAATTCGGCACTCCTCCATCCTCTTCCTGCAGTCAGTCGTCAATTCAATCGAACCCTCTTTCTCTCCGTTCCATTCGGTGAGTTTTTCGATTCTGGTGTTCCTTGCTTGATAGAGCGTTCGAGCGAGTATTCTTGCACTTGTAACTTTTTTTTAAAAGATCTGGTTTGATCTGATAATCTATCTTGGTTATTGCACACTGTTTTTCCTCAAATCTAGTTTGATCCAATCATCTAATTTGGTGTTATAGATTGTGCAAAAAGAAATGGCGGCGGTTCCTGGACAATTGATTTGGGAGATTGTAAAGAAGAACAACTCTTTCTTGGTGAAAGAGTTTGGGAGAGGAAACGCTAAAGTCCAGTTCAGCAAGGAGAGCAACAATCTCTACAACCTCAACTCCTACAAGCACTCTGGTAAGCTTCCTCACTTGATAAACATTAAACCTCCTACTTTTGATTGATTGGTTAGTTGGATTTTTAATGCTTTCATTTTTGAATTTTAGGTCTAGCGAACCGGAAGACGGTGACTATTCAATCAGCCGGAGATAAGGAACAGTTAGTGGTGTTGGCTACCACAAAAACGAAGAAGCAGAACAAGCCCAAGAGCTTGCTCCACAAGTCCGTCATGAGGAAGGAGTTCCCTCGCATGGCTAAAGCTGTCACCAATCAGGTAGAATAGACGCATTTTTAAATGCTTATTTACACAAATATATGTTAGAAGAGAGATTTCTGCTTGTCTTCATTTTATTGTCTTGACACTTCATTTATACGAGTCACATGCAATCAGTATCCCCTTATAAGCAGTGATGAGAAGCTAACATGTAAGAAGACCCGCTTGAGTAGTGGGTTTTTCAATGAAATCTTCTTGTTACGCTTGGCTTCTGAGCTTTAT
Organism: Euonymus europaeus; assembly: GCA_963580455.1. Classification (NCBI taxonomy): domain Eukaryota; kingdom Viridiplantae; phylum Streptophyta; class Magnoliopsida; order Celastrales; family Celastraceae; genus Euonymus; species Euonymus europaeus. The sequence continues at coordinate 3,489,624 of OY756957.1, read as the reverse complement.
TCCTCAGTCTAGTTCGAACATTTTTTATACTTGAATGATTGTTTGTAGTTATTGGAGGCTTTTTGTAATCCCTTTCAAAGTTGATACACAAGATTTTTTTTAAGGAGTGAGATTTCCAAGTTCTAGTCTGCCAGAGGTGTCTCATATGTGAATGTCACTGCTAAGTTTATACATTTTTAGTGTTGTTTTGTCTTAGTGTTTGATGTAATAATTCATGTTTTGATTATATGATTTTTGATGTTAATATGTTCAATGTCTGCTTGCTTCTGCTCTCGTTCTTGCATTTTCAGTTAGACATCCGAAATATGAGTCCCTGGCGTTTAGTTGTTGTTCATTAAGCAGTGATGAGAAGCTAACATGTAAAAAGACCTTCTTGAGTGGGTTCTTCAGTGATATATATTTGTTACGCTTGGCTTCTGAATCTAGTTATATTCTTACAGCTTACTTTTTCTACTTGAATGAGTGAAGTAATTCTAATTTATTGGATGCTTGAAGTATTAAAAGGTGGGGTTAGAACTTAGAATAACAAAAAATTATTGTGTTTTGGAGTTGGATTAAAGTTAAATAGAGGAACCCTTATTTCATTCAAACTGAATCTGGCTCCATGTTCAAAATTTTTATTGTGAACAGTGAGGTTGAGGTTTGGGCATTGTTTTTCTTTTCTTTTCTGTACACGCTGTTTTTCTTTATAAGCGGTGTCCGTTGATCTAAATTCTTCTTTGTTTTAGTGTAAAGGAATTATATAAGTTTAATGTTCCTTGAGGGTAGCCCATCTGACGTAGAAATGTGTCTTGGATGAACGTTGATGTGTATAGTTTGATATCAAGTTCTGTATTGTGTTATAATTTATTTCCTTCCTATGTTTACAGGTTGCAGATAACTACTACAGGCCAGATTTGAAGAAGGCAGCTCTTGCAAGACTTAGTGTTGTTCAGAGGAGCCTTAAGGTCGCCAAGTCTGGTGCCAAGAAGAAAACCAGGCAAGCTGTTAGGGTCCCTGGTAGAAAGTGAGAGGTCTTCGAGAAAGCTTCAATCACTTGTTCCTTTGGGTGCTTCTCTTTTAAATTCCAGACAGGCTAGAAGTTAATATATTTAGTTCTTTTTATCTTGCTGGATTTGGTGCATCCTAGATTTTGACAATTTTTTTGTTGTGTTTAAAATCAAGCATTGTTTGCCTAAAACTTCATTTCTATCGCGTGGTTTGATTTGGCTACTTGCAGTTCCATTTTAAATGCATGATTTAGCCGGTAGTGTGGATGACTAGCTTTGATAACTTTTAATCCGAGCTTCTGGCGATGGCTGATCTTTTGTTTTGGATCAAAAGCCACTGCCTACATCAAATTTGATTTGGCTACATGTGATCTTTTTGCAAGCAACCTTCCTTGAGGCTGAGGTTCTTTTATTGTCCAAACCCTTGGCTCATTGGATCATTTGCAGCTAATGTTTCGAATTTGAATGGGCTTATGCATGCGATGCACGTAATTGCTTGTTTGTCTGAGCAGAATGAATCCGGACTTCCTCAAGGCTCACAAGGCTCAAGCCTCAAGCCTCTGCCTCTCAACATGAAGGGAACCCAAGGTGTACTTAAAAAATCAGGGTCTTTAATTCGTCAATTAAAAATCGTAAGAAAAAGATGTGCAATCAAAAGCTATACTGAAGCACTGCTAAACCTTGTGAACACTGAATCCTGCATCTTCTGACTCCAAGTTTTCCTTCCAATTCTCAAACTCAGATCCACCAAACATCAATTGCTTAATTCCGACATGGCTGTCAAGGAAAATGGGAGTGTGAGCCAATTTAAAACAAGAAGCGTAAAACAAGTAAGGTCTGCTATATCCGCAACATAATGCATTGAAGAAGGGGAAGGCAGAAAGGAAAACAAGAAAAGGTTGCACTAATGGAACTATCTCACTGTGCGCGCACCATGAAACATATCGAATGGTTCCCTGTCATATTCTAGAACACCCAACACCCACTCAGATCAACTTTGTATTTGGAGGAAGGTTGAGGATCGTAAATGAGTACATATTTCCTCCAAATCCGATAACAATGAGGTCAAGGTACCAAAAGATTAACAAAAGAGGAAAGGAAGTATTGAGCTTACTCAGAGCTTATTTGTGTCAATGCATTTATCAGAACATCCAGAATCAATGGTTCACTGGTTCCAATGTCCACCCTGTATAAAAAGTATGAGCAAAAATTTCAAAATTTTCATTTCCAGTTACAATTTATATGACTGCTAAGGCAAACGAAAAGAGGAAGGTTAAACATCCAAATTGAGGCTCATACCATATACGCGCTAAGTTGTCTTGAAATTCGAGATCCCCAATGTTGTAAAATGTGGTCGGTGTCACATTTGCTCCCTGGATGGCATCATAACTTGGTCTTTTATCCAGAGGAGATTGTGATAACTGCAAGAATAGAAGGTGTTAATTCTAATTTCAGCAGAAAATTTTAATGTCGGAAGATTGTGTGAACAGAATCCTCTATGATACAATAGTCAGAGTGGATACTGTAATATAAATATTACAGATTGCTGAATTGAAACGCACTTGCATATTCATGGAATTACATCCGCCAAGGCGTCCAATGATGTGCCAAGCTCGAATTGCCTACAAACAAGCCACACGGATCAACCAAGCGACTAAAAATTTCTTCGAAAAATCATCTTTGGGATGAAGCAAAACACTCACGTCACAAATTAAGGAGACATCTTTTTCCAGGGGAGCATTGTAGAATTCGAACCATATGTATGAATTTGAGAACTCAAATCTGGAGTACCAGCAATACAAAATTCAACACAGCAGGGTCATTGAAAGTTTATATTTGCATAAAAAAATCTATATAACAGAAAATGACTGAGAAACGAGAATGACAAAGTAAAAGTAATCATATAACCAAGCCAAGCCTGAAGTTCATGGAATCATAAATGACCTCAATTAGGAGGAGAAAGAACACAAACACCAAGAATAAGGGTCGAAATGAGTGTTTCTAGAACTGTTTGATTGAAGGAAATTTAGAATTGGGAAACATGGTTATAACCACATAAGCAAACCACGAATGTGAACATGCATCCTCTACGAGATCACTGTGACTAATCAAGTAAACTTCATATGAAAATGTTGAGATGTGAGTTCAGAACTTCAACTCTCAGCAGATTAATGACACGGATTAACTTACTTGGGTTATTTGGATTAATGACCAGTATAATATGTCTCAGCAGATCAATGACATGGGTTATTTGCAGAAAATTCAAATCAAATGCCCCATATGTTAACTTACTTGTTGAATGTTATTTTCATGGGTTTTGCTGAACCCGTCTTTGTATGCAGAATCTTGTTCCTTTTCTTCCTCACTCTCTCCTCCATCTGAAAATTCAATGATATTGGTATCAATCAATTAAAAGACAACTAAAACATAATCATAAACCAAGCAAATTACTTAACCAAGATGAGCAAATCAATGCTATGCCCACCTTAGACTGTGCTTTCTTGGGGTCATCAAGGCAACTCCCAAGAATTTCAGCAAATTCAGGGTCTTTATCATAATCCTTATCCTCTCCTCTCCTTCTAAATCTTCTGTGAGCCGGAGATTCATCTTCATCAGCCACACCTATATCATCGTCGTCGTCGTCGTCGTAATCAAATTTATTTCCCTCAACTTCAATTACCGGCTCTTGCGCCCGTTCTGGTCTGGTCACGCAAAGCGAAGAAGACCTGGTTCGAGCACCAAAATGCGGCGGTAGGACTGCAACTGCCTGGACCGGCGAGTAGGAGTTGAGGTGGAGTGGAAATTCGAAGCGCACAGTTTCATTGTGGCGTTGAAGAAGTCGTATACGGCAATGAAAAGTAAGCATTTTTATATTCTTTACAGGGGATAATGTCTGAAGGTGGCGCCTGCTTCTTGCAGGATGCGAGGGCAATGGATAAAGCCTGGGAAGCAAATCACAGTATTTTGTAATTAATTATTTACCAGAATAATATTTTGATTATTCATTAAAAAATGTGATCAAGGGGATTTTTTTATTAAAATAAATCGATATAGAATAAAAATAAAATAGACGAGAAAAACTTTCCTCGTAATTGGTCTGTTTAGTGTACGGAGAAAATGGATCCGCTTCCGGGAGAGAGCTCGCAGATTCCGAAGAAGCACGGTTTCCGGTCTCTGAAACTGGTGAACGTGGAAATGGAGAAGGTTCTGGATGAGTACCCGTTCGGAGCTCAGTACGGCCGTCTCGACAACGGCCTTACTTGCTATGTTCGCTGCAATTCCAAGCCCAGAATGCAAGCTACTCTTGCTCTCGCTATCAAAATCGGGTAATTCATTCATTCATTTACTGCCTTCCGCTCTTGATTCCTAGTTTTAATCCCATTTTCTTTACTTCATTGTCTTCGATATTGATTTTTATGCAATGTTTGGCGTTCGGCATCAGTTAGTCTTTCAGCCTAAACTGAACTGAATTTCTCGACGTGTAGATTAGCTTCTGTACTTGTGTTAATGATGGAGTGTGAGTAATTTTAGCTAGCAGAGCAGTGTAACTCGCTGGACCAATGTCTTTCTGAAGTAGAGTCTTATTTTCATTATTTGGTTGTTGTTTCTCTGATTTATTGGGTTTGAGGCAGCTCAGTTTTGGAGGAGGAGGATGAGCCTGGAGTTGCGCACATAGTCGAGCATCTTGCATTCAGTGTCACTGAGAAATACACGAACCATGATATAGTAAAATCTATTGAAAGTATTGGGGCAGAGTTTGCTGCTTGCCATGCTGCAACTTCTGCAGATGAGACTGTATATGAGTTGTTTGTTGACAAGCCTGAACTGTTTTCCCAGGCTATTTCGATCTTAGCGGAATTCAGTTCAGAGGTATCAACAAATTCATTGTTTGATATGTTTTGAAAACCTTAACGTAGTTTGGTGTATAATCAGCTATGTCATGCAGATTCGGGTTTCGAAAGATGATTTAGAAAAAGAAAGAGGAGCTGTCAAGGAAGAGTACAGAGGCGGCCAGAATGCTAGTGGAAGGATGCAAGAGGCACATTGGGTTCTCATGATGGAAGGCTCAAAGGTTATGCTACTGAATTTCTAAATTTATTAATAAAATGCTCTTCTTGGGGATTTTGTTGGCAACCCACCTTTGTAAGAAATGCTATTTTCCAACCTAAATTGATGACGAACTCGTTTGTTTATGATAAGTCTTTTAGTATGCTATTACTTATGGTATCCTCAGATGGTTGGATATGATTGCCTTTCTATGTTCTCTTTTGGCTGGACTAATAGTGGTGACTATTGGGGTGTAAATCACTTGTGAATCTTTATCCTGGGAATTTGAATTTCATATTAAGTGGTTGGAACCATGATGGGTTTGGGTAATAGTCTTTAGTCATGCCACTTTGTAGATTATGCTGATGCTAAAAGAATCTAGCAAATTAAAACTATCATGCAATTAGTTTCATATATGATTTGGCAAGTTCTTGAAATGATCATTGTATTTGATGCTCTAATTTTCAATTGCTTGCTGGACTGCAGTATGCTGAACGTTTACCAATTAGAATAGAGAAGGTAATCCGGATGGTTTCTCCTGAGACGGTGAAGCAATTTTATCACAAGTGGTATCGTTTACACAATATGGCGGTAATAACAGTTGGTGATTTTTCTGATACAGACGTGTGGATTTATTTAGCTAAAAATTCTTAGTAGAGTTATAATTCTATTATGTGGATTGATTTTTAAAAATGACATTCTGTCTGTCTGTCTCTCTCTCTCTAGAGCGTTGTTGGGCTGATTAAGACTCATTTTGGGCAGAAAAATTCAGTCCCTGACCTTCCACCTTTACTGATCTTTCCAGTCCCTTGCCATGACGAACAACGTTTTTCATGCTTTGTCGAATCTGAAGCTGCTGGGTGTAGTGACCAAAATTAGGCATGACCCACTTTTTCAATAAAGTCAGAATACAAATCAGCATTTAACCAGTCAGAGATCCAATAAGTTTTGACCAAAGTTACAATTCAGTTTCTATTTTGGCCCAATGGACCAGAGGTCTGAGACTGGTGTTCTCTTGACAACGATCTTCAACGATAAAGACCTTGGAGATCGCTTCCACTTCCCAGTCTCAGGAGGAGCTTGCCTGAGGTACATTTGCTCTCTCATTTAATGTTTCTTTAGTGCTTTTGGTCATAAACCTTCTTTTTGACTGACCTTATAAGAGTAGGCATCATTTCATACTGATGCTCTCGCCCCAATGTCAGACCTATTAGTTCGACAGAAAAAGACTGTAAACTCCTTACTAAATTTAGTAATTCCAGACACTATAAAGAACCCTTTTCCTCCTCTAGAGAAGGGGATGCGCATTTTGAAACCAACACCAGATTAGGAGTAGTTCTCTCTCAACTCTCCTAGCCAGAATATTTCCAAACACCATCCTTTCTTTCTCAATCTCTACCACGGTCACCGTTTTTTCACCATTTGAACTGATTTGATCGTTGCAACTCCAATGACCGGACCCCCAAAATCCAGTCCTCGGGTTCTAACGGTTCTTTTGTTGGAGGTTTGTGCAGGACTTGGAGCAACTCAGGGTGTTCGTAAAGATTATTAGTGCCCACCTAAAGTCAAAATTCCTGAGTTTGGTGATTGTGGATTTCGGGCATCTACATTGGGGTTAGTATGCTAAAATCTGTTTTCTTGTTTATGCTAGTGTCTTTGAAATTCGTGATGACATGCAATTATATCAATTTTCATGTGCTGCTGATTTGGTGATGTTATCTTAAATTTGCTTATAACAGTGTGCAGTGATGATCAGCTATAAGATGTCAGCATGTGAACTGAAGACAGTAAAGGACTACAGGGATATGCTTGCAGAGTCCATGTTCCTACATGCTCTGAATCAGAGGTTCTTTAAATTATCTCGTACGAAGAATCCGCTTTACTTTTCTTGCTCTGCTGCTGCAGACGATCTAGTTTTTGCTCTGAGGGCTTATATAACGAGTTCATCTTGTAATGAAAAGGGGACTCTTGAGGCCTTGGAATCAATGCTTCTCATCTTTGCCTTTTCTGCTTCCCGTCACTTGTTCATGATGAGCTTATATTGTGTTGTGACCGTTGTTTTCTTAGTACTTTGTATCTTATTTTCAGGTTTCTTGAGTACGATTACATGGGTTTTCTGAAGGTGAGATATCTGTTGTTCGAGCTTTACTGATATCTGAGGTTGAATCTGCCTATTTGGAGCTTGATCATATGCAGTCAATGAGCTTGCAATATGAATATTTACAAGTATGTTGCACTGTTGTTCTTTTGGAAATATGAAACTTTTCATTGAATACGCCGACTGAATTTCCCTTGTCTGTCTTGTTGCAGCATTTCCTCCGCAATGATCCAGTCATTGGTATTGAGTACGAGGCTCAGCTCCAAAAAATCATTCTGCCTTGTGAGTAAATATATTAGGATTCTATAATGTCTACATGTGTCATTTGACTCCTTTCTCATATCATGGTTTCTGTGTCTAGGTATATCGGCATTAGAGTTATCTAGGTATTCAGAAAAGTTACTGACATCATGCAGCTATGTCATAAAGACCACTGAACCTCGAGCTTATGCTTCAGTAAATGATCTCAAAGATGTGGTGTTGACGATCAATAGTCTTGAGGAGGAAAGAAGCATTTCTCCTTGGGATGATGAAAACATCCCGGAAGAGATTATCACTACAAAGTCAAAGTCAGGGTAAAGTCAATTGTAATTTCTGTTGAGAATGCTTTTGAAGTGGGCTGGGTTTAACTGTGTTTCCCTACATTTTTATTGCGGTTGCCTCCGTTATATGTCTGCATGTATTTTCCCTGCTACTTTCTATTACAGTTACTTCTGTTTATATATTCTTATGTTCAGTTTTCAATCCTATTTGAAACATTCTCCTCTATCTTTTTCGTTGTTTAGAATTATTACCCCAAGGTATTTCAAAGCCTTAATTATTAATATCTCATTTACTCATTCCTATTCGTCTTTTCAAAATCCTCATCTCCTACCTTTGCTAAAATTAGACTTCATATAGTATAATTTTTTGGTACTAATTACTTTTGCTTGGGATCCCCTTATTCTTACTCAAGAAAGGCAAACAATTACACAATTCACCTCTTGCGTCTAATCATGCAAGTGGTCCAATGGAAAGGAGGCAAGGATTGGCGAGCAAAATTCATTTTTTTTCTTTCTGGGCAAGCTCTGTTTATCTTAGTCTTTCTTTGCCTTTTCTGCTCCGGCCACCAAGTTTCTCATGCATCAAATGCAATTGCGGCAAGCACTTTTTCATGAAATTGAACTGAAACAGGAACATAGGACATACCTGACCTTTCTTTGCTGCCCTGATATGTTATTTTCCTTGCGATGCTAATTTTCCTTTTATGATAACTTGGCTTCCATTATTTCTCTGGTGCAGGTTCAAGATGAAGGACGCTTGAGAGTTAGAAAATCTCTGGCACCATTAACGGCATAGTCAGCATTACGAAGGATTCTTCCTTATCCTTGCAAGAAAGAGTACACTGCAGTTATTCTAATGCTTTAGACATCACGCATGGGGAGACTTCTCAAATCTATACCAATCATATATAGGAACAATGCCAAGGTCAATTATGTGTTCCCTCTCTCTCTCTCTCTTTGTATTTTTATCGTTGATGTTATAATCTTTATAACGCAATTTTTGTTGTTGTTGACAGCAGGTCTTAACAGCAATTGCTGGCTTAACAATTTGCGGCTTCAGTTTATGGAGATATTCACTGCGTACTGTAAAATAGAGGTAACATTTTATCTGGAGGGTTAAGTACTGTTTCAAAATCTAAAGAAGGATTAAGATATCGTCATTAGTTGGTCAGAATCGTTCCTCCAGGAGCTCGGTATTCAAAAAAGAACCAAGATATGTAGCCTCTTCCAGTAACAAAACGAAGCAATCAAAGGTATGATGCACCTGTCTTTTCATTTACTTTATGCTCTAGAATCAATTTTGGGTTTTGCAAGAGATAATCAACAGGCATGGTGGTATGATATTTTTTGATAAACAAGCAGACTGTTATTTTCACGTTCTTAAAAAAATAAGCCAGAGGACTGGACACTCTTCAATAGTGTAGTCGGATGCGGAACCAGAGCATAATCATCCTCTTACCAAATGACTCGGATAGAATATGATCCACTTCTTCCGATGACTCGGACTTCTTCCGATGATCCACCTGTAGACTGATTCCAGATCTGCTACAATATCATAGACAGACATTTCTGATTGACTCTACCTATGAGCTGCCTAACAAGTCCAATGGCCTCCCACAGAAAAGAGATCATAGCTTTTAAGGAGAGTGAATGCATAGTTTAATAGGAAAACAGAGGACTTCGAGCATTAATCGTATGGAGGCAGCAGAAGTCTAAGAGACCCAACAGCCTTTATTTTCAATAGCTATTTGAACTAAATCAAGAATTAAGTCACAATAAAAGTTTAAATAGATTATCATGAATCAAACTTTTTGAATACTTTAGCCAAAATATTAATATTTCTACATAATTTCTGCTCTCCCAGGATATCTGGGGAAAGGGATACCATCGTTAATATTGTCAATACCTATGGCAAACAAAATCATACTACAAATCACAGATCTGCTCTCCCCGGATATCTGGGGAAAGGAATAACATCCCTAATATTGTCAATACCGGTGGCAAACAGGATCATCCGTTCAAACCCTAAGCCAAATCCACTGTGTTTAACGGTTCCAAAGCGTCGCAGGTCTAGATACCATTCATACGGCTCGAGCGGCAGCCCCATCTCCAAGATTCTAAATGATAGAATGCATCCAATGAGAAAAATATTTCAGTTCTAAATAACTTATCATTCAAACATAAATGCAATAAGAACGCATAAAGGAAATGGTTCTGCAGAACAAATTGTTTACTAGAAGAGTTTGAGTTGCAAACATATCTAAAGTAACACAATAAAAAAAAGGGTACAATCAATGATAACGTTTATTTAAGGATTTACCTTTCCTTAATATTTTCATAACGCTCCTCTCTTTGGCTTCCACCAATTAACTCTCCCACCTAAAACAATCGCACTAATGTTATTCTATACATAAAATCTACTCACAAGAAGTATCAAGCAAGAAATTATAATTAAGTTAAACAATATCCAGCAAATGATATTCATAGGCACGACATTGTACCTTGGGTACAAGTACATCCATTGCAGCCACTGTCTTTGAGTCATCATTAAGCCTCATGTAGAATGCTTTGATCCCTTTCGGGTAATTGTACACAATAACAGGTTTCTGAAATTTAACCTCGGTCAAGTATCTACAAGATCAGGAGAACCAAGACATCAATAAAAGACCACCTAGAAACACAAATGCATTAAAATAAAAAACATCAGTCTCACGCACCTTTCATGTTCAGATGCTAGATCAATTCCCCATTCTACTTTGTTCTCGAACTTCTTACCATCTTTCACAGCCTGCTGTAGTAATTCCACCGCTTCCGTATATGATATGCGTACAAAAGGCGTAGAAGCAACCAATCTTAGACGATCAATGCAACTTTTATCAATATGCTTAGCCATAAATTCCATGTCATCAAGACACTTGTCAAGTAACCACTGACACAAATATTTCACATATGCCTCCGCACAGTTCATATCATCCTGCACAAGCAACAAAAATTATACCTCCTGCACAAGCCACAATAATAAAATAAAAAAGTAGTGATTAATGATCCTTTAATATAGAGATTATTCGATTCAGACAGCTCCAAATAGTCTAGCGGTCAGCAGTAACTAAAATATTTGAGTGTGACATCATTTGTAGAGACGACAACCAAATTCAATCCAACATCCAAAAAATCACTGAAAACTTCAGGAACAGAACTTTTCAATAAGTTGTAGGCCTATAGCATACCTTAAGATCTGCAAAAGCTATTTCTGGTTCCACCATCCAGAATTCAGCCAAATGCCTTGAAGTGTGAGATTGTTCAGCACGGAAAGTTGGACCAAATGTGTAGACACTGCTTACTGCGCATGCATAAGTTTCAACTTGTAGTTGGCCAGAAACAGTCAAAAACGCTTGACGGCTGAAAAAGTCTTGGCCATAATCAATTTTTCCATCTTTTTGAGGGATTCCCGGTTTAAGGTTAAATCTCTCCTCCAGCTTAGAAACGTTCTCTCTTGCTCTTTTCAGTTCAGCCACAGCAGAATTAATGTCTTGCTTATTTGCTTTAGAAGCTTTTAGTTGGGCAACTGCTTCCCCTTTCTCTCTGTCAATGAGCCTAGCAGCATCTACTTCAGCTTTTGATGGCGGAGGATTTGCAATTAGATCCTTCTCTAGTTTTTCTGCCTCGTTGATCAAGGTTGTGACTTGAAACATCTCACCAGCACCTTCACAATCGCTGGTGGTGATAATTGGAGTGTGTACATAAAGAAATTCGTGCTCTTGAAAGAACGAGTGGGTGGCAAAAGAAAGTTCATTTCTAATTCTTGCAACTGCAGAAATCTAGAGCCAAGCACTGTATTAGTGTTCACATATATCATAATAATTTACAAAACAGATTTTGAACATTTGAGTACAGGTAGATGCCAGCTTGTAAACCCAAACGTAGAAAATTTATCAAAATGAAGGCCAGGGAGAGAAAACAAGAACACCTAATGTGAGATAAGATTCTAAATAAAAGAATATGATTTCCTATCAGCAACTACGGACAGGGATCAATAAAAAATCCAATAGAATCAAGTAGAGGTTAATTTATAACTTCATAATTCAACCCCATTTCCCACCAGCTGTATTATTTTTCTTATTTTTTTATAAAGTATACAATCGGGAAAACCAACCCGAAACTGGCATGCATGTTCAGGTATATCGGCATCCAATGACCACCTAGGGACCACAAATTAACTCCATGACTGATCTCAGAGATCTGATAAAACTCAAGGTAAATCAGAGGTAATGACTAAAATTCCCATGACTATTTAAGTTTCAAATTTACAAGCCAATTGATCTTCTGGAGGGATGGAATAACAGAGGACTCAACTTCAGTACTTACCCATCTGTATCTTGCTCGGTGATCAATACTGATTTCAGAAATATAGATGTTTAATTCCTTTACTCTGCATTTTCGTGCTCAGTAAACTTCTATTTTTAATTTTAGAACAAAATGAAAAATATAGCGTCCATGAATTCATGCCATGAAACAAACAAAAAAGCAGAAAATAGTCAAAAATAATTCTAATATTATTATTTTCAAAATCAAAATAAAGATAGTAATTTTAATTAAGACAATAAGACCAGGTAGATGCGTTTATTCATTCTATCTTCCCCAAGTTCTGTCCAATTCAACAATTTTCATTCCATCAAAGCTATAATAAGCAAATCGCAAAAGTGTATAAAACTCGCGACCACATTAATAAGTAATACTCACCGTGTTAGTTCTTGGTCGAAGATGAATGTGTTCCCTCAAAAATTCGAGTGTGAGCTTCGTCTTAGGGATAGGATACTTGGACGGATCCACGGGGCCGACGTGCATAACCTGCTCCACACGGAGCTCCACCTTCTGCTTGGTACCCTCCGGCGGTAGCTTAAGCACGCCTTCAACGACAACACACGTGCCAGTCAGCACCAGCTGGCCCAGATCCGCCACGGTGGCGTCCACTATGACCTGTAAGTTCGCAGGGCACGACCCGTCGTTCAGCTCAAGGAAAGCGAACGTGTTCTTCCCTTGCTCCCTGCCAGTCTTGACCCATCCACCGACACGGACCTGCTGGCCAGCGAGCCCCGCACCTCCATCGGGTCGGGACACGATAGATTTGATGGGGACCCGGTCGGAGAACCGAGCCTTCAACGCGGCGGCATCATTTAGTGTTGTGGCAGCGAGTTCGGATACTGGCGGCTCAGATTGATCTGCCATTGATGGTAAAACGGATATCTGAACAACGAATTACAAAGTCTCACTCAGTGTCGTCGCCACAATATTCGTTAAGCTGCCATAAACCCTAACTGGAATTTTATATCTAAGGCGATCCGAATCTGGTGTGTGAGATCCATCGTATCTCATTTTTGCGGCAAATAATTGAACGGCTATGAGCGCGGAATCGCGGATTTTGCTGTTTAGCCGCTTTAATAGCATTTTAAGCTGAAAATTTTCCATTCATTTTTTAAAAATTATAATTTGATCCGAGTCCAACCATATATTTTTAATCTAAATAAATATCAAATGAGCCATAAAAACAAAATTTAGACCGTTCAATAATTTTCTGTGACTTTTTCATATCATATTTGATTTTTGTTTGATACAAATAAATATTTCGTGACACATAATTACTATCAAAATAAATTCACATTTTTTAAAATATAAAATAAATTTTTTAATGACTTAAATGTTATTACACCGAGATCCGTTATAAAAATATTATAGTAGATCCCAGACTCCTATAAGCATAATGCCATCGCATGAATATTAATTTGTTAGTCTGATTCTCATATTTGTTCGAAAGCAACAAAAAAAATCTAAAAATCATGATATTTTCCTAATTTATTTTTAAAAGTGTTCATCCGAGTATTTATCTCTAACATTTGGAGTTTGCTGCATAATTTAGTAGAACATTAACAAAAAATCACTATATATATATTCATTTTAGTCATTCATTTATATTTAAAATTATACTTTTCTCAACTCCTATTAAATCTATATTATTAGCTCATATTTGTTTTTTCTTCATTCTTTGAACACAAGTATAATCTGGAATGTTTGACTCAAGCGTTTTGTTCTTCCTTGATCACCAAGATTTTCATATTTTGGGCTTTGGCCCATTTGTCAAGCTCAGTAGGATACAACTGAACTGAGGAAACTTCATGGGCCCTTTCCATGGTTACAGAGTTGGATCTAAATTGGGCCCTAATCAAAGTCCTCCTATATTTATGGGCCGTAGGTCCAAATCCCTAATCTGACTATCTGAGTTGTTCGTAACCTAAGCTACAGAAGCAGCTCTAATCGCCGGCGCAAGAGTTCTCCAAGAGTAGCGATGGGTAAGGTTCACGGATCTCTTGCTCGTGCAGGTAAGGTGAGAGGCCAAACTCCGAAGGTGGCCAAACAGGACAAGAAGAAGAAGCCACGGGGCCGCGCTCACAAGCGTATGCAATACAACCGTCGCTTTGTCACCGCCGGTAATTTCTCCTTCGAATCCTGTTATTTTTCTTGCATATATGATTTTGTAGGGTATTTTGTGTTACTTTTGGTTTTAAAGCTCTCGTATATCGTGTCGATTACGTGCCTATGCTCGTAGTTTTCCTTCATCAATGCAAAATATTATGAAGATAACGTGAATTTTGATTTTTATTGTCTTGTTTTTCTTTGGAGATAAACACGTAACAGTTTCTTAAGAAACTAGGGCAAGCGGCGAATCCCTAGCCCATTTGTAGGCGCTGGTGCTAGCTTCTATTATTAGTTGGTTTACAGCGGTTGGGTTAGGATCTAAACATCTTTCAAACTTTGATCTGCATTGATTTACTTTCGGTTATAGTCAATTGGCGACTCATTTGTGCTTCAATATGTTTGCGGCATAGCTTGTAGAATACTTATTTGGGTTTTTTTTCTTATATCAAAACAAATACCCTTGAACTTTCTTTATAGAAGCAGCATGATCAAGCTGTGAATTATTTGAATTAGGATTTCAGAGCTTATAAGTTATTTTGATTCCTCCTAATTTGTTTGTTTACAGTGGTGGGATTTGGCAAGAAGAGGGGACCCAACTCTTCAGAGAAGTAAAGCTTGAGAGAATGAGGACTTCTACTGGTGAAGATGCTTATCTCTCAAGTCTTGTAGGGTTTTAGTTACTTTTATTTTGTTTCAACTATGATGAAGACATTTTCTTTTAATCAGCTGGAAATTACTTGAGTGGATTTGGAATTCAGATATTGAATGCAGAGTTTATCATGAGTTTATGTTTCCTTATTTTGATACGTTACTTGCTGAAACAATCATGTGTGGAAGTCATTGTCTTTAAATGATGTAGTTTTTGTAGTTTTCTGCTGTGGAACATTGCATCTAAATAATAAATTTACTGTGAAGTTGAGTTGGTGATTATAGTATACCTGTTTTATGTTAGGTCTCCTCAGTCCACTGTCTCTGTGAACTCCAAACTACCAGTACATAAATTACCAGTATTATTGTACAAGCAGTATGTTCAGCAAACTTCCAAGTTCCAAACGCTTGAATGTGGGCAGTAGTGCTCCAACTAGCTTTCCATGCTGTGGACCATTCACCTTACCATACCCACTTTAGCTTGGACATTGATGATTAGCCTTACAAAATGGTAAAACTTGGACATGATGGTGCAAGAGTTGATGAAAGTCACATAATTTGTCTATATAAAACTACTCAACTGGGGAGCTAAATCATCAAGCTAATAAAACTTCCAAACCCTCTTCTCCAGCACCTAATCACTCCAGAACTTATAAGACGTCTCTCCTTTGATTATTTTGTTCCTAATCTGTATGTTCACTTCATTTTCTTCTATCAAGCAAACAAAACCAATTCCTCTAAAACATCTCGAGTGTGTCAAAGCACCTCCTCAAATCTTTATCTAGCTCACGGATACTAGACATGGTAATGGAGTGGAAGCATGTGTGGTATTAGATGAACAAGCCATGTCTCTCTTAGAGCATGACAAGGAACTCCTCTCTTTAGCCTCGTTAGATCCAAGTCCTATAGAAATCTCTTCACTAGTTGTTTGTAAACATTTCGAATACATAAATAAATATTTCTCACATGTGGGATCCCGCACTCATCTGTATGTGCGAGATCCTCTTCATTAAAAGATGTTTAATAGCAAAATCGTTCCTTTCTTGGCTCTCAGGATGAAGACCCAAAATTATCAAAACCCGAATCAAGAGTGGTTTTGTTCGGCTCACAGTTAAGATCCAAATACCTCCTCTGTTTCTTAATTGACAGAATCTTGAAAATCCCCTACCAATTTCGGTATCTCCATCTCGGCACCAGAAATCCCAATTCGGTCGGACGGTTCGGGTATGAACATTCCCGTTTCTCCCCGGGCCTTCACTGGTTGTCTTTCTGCTAGCGAGATGGAGCTCTCTGAGAACTACACTAGCGTGATAGCGCACGGGCCTGTCCAAAGAACCACTCATATCTTCAACGATTGTGTCTTGAGAGCTCTTATGGGGTCGTTGGCTTCCTTGCGTGGAGGAAAGAAAATGGGCTTTTGGGTGATCCATCAAGTTATCCATTTCAAAATTTCTTGAGCTCCGGCTATGCTTTCAACAAGAATCTTGGCCTGGGATCCCGCATTAAATGTGAGGAAAAGCGAGGTTTATGGAATCCAGAAATGACATATCTTTCATCAATGATTTTCTCATATGTCAATTTGTAACAAAATAATAGAATACCCAGCCCTGTAACAGCTGGACCTAATACAAACTCAAGATGGCCATGCCATGCGGCCACCAAGAGAAAGCAGGCCTTGCCCAATGAAACCCAAGAAACCAAGAGAAATATTAAATATAGAGTAACAGTAATATCTAATATGATAATTCTTGTTTCATCAATTATGGACAACATGGTGCTTCTCATATTCTAGCAGTAACTTCGAACTTTTATCCGATGCAAAGACAAGGTCAGCAATATTGATGCAAGATATATGGAACATATTTGAGCAAGAGCAGGCTTGGTTTGCCTGAGATCAATGTTCAATTACAGTATCTCATAATCTAAGCCAATTCCATCCTCAAAGTTCGTCATGAATGCTTCCCTTGGGTGAAGACTGATGCTGCAGGAGGTATGTAGTAGCTAAAGAGGCATGTAGTGCTGCTCCATAAGGAAGAGCCTCTTCATTTACCTTGAAATACGGCGAATGCCCAGATTCGAGAGGCCCTTGAGTTTCATTCTTCATCCCGAGATAGTAGAAGTAACCAGGGATAACCTCAGAGAAAAATGAGAAGTCTTCTGCTCCCATCGAGGGCAGCCTTTCTTGAACGTTTTGAAGACCTAGCATGTTACCTGCAACACTTCGGAAGAACTCGTGCAAATCCTTATCATTCACAGTCGCCGGGTAGAAAATTTTATCATTTGGATTGAAGTTGACGGTGGCGTTGCATCTTTGCACACCAGCTTGTGCAGAGACAACCTGTCACTTGCATTGCAAGGGATTATCATCCAAAATAAAACACACTATACCGTGTGTGTGTGTTTGTTATTTGAATAACGACTATACCTCTTCAATTCTTTGTTTAAGTTGGGCTAAGCTTTCCTTTGAAAATGCCCTAAATGTGCCACCAATTGTGACAGAATCCGGAATAATATTAAACGCACTGCCTCCTTGGAATTTGCCGATTGTAACTACCTGTACGATTAAGTTTTGGTGTTTGAGGAGGCTAACTAGACGGTTAAAAAGCAACAGAAGGCACCTTAGAAAGCATCCGATAAGCATATCACTGACAGATGCTAAATGCATCAATGGATGACTGACAAACCATGAAGTAAAGGATGTATGAGTTAATCGTTCCCACAGTAAAAGTACAAGTCCTACAGATAGTCCTTAGATAAACATACATGCTAGAAAAGGTAGAACATAGTATTTGCTGACAAGAAAACAAACAAAAATGAAAGACAACCATCAAAACAAAAATTAAAGGCGAAATAAAAAAACAGAGGGATCCAATATAAACGAGATGCGTATTACTCTCTCAAACTGTGTGTGGGGGTTGAGAATGAGTGTGAAGGTGTATAGGAGTGTGGGGATGAGGTAGGGATCGAGAGAGAGAGAACCTGTGAATCCAATGGATCAGCTTCACGAGAAACTAGATGCTGCAGACTAATTATTACATTGGATGCTGCTAAGATTGGATCTATTGTGTGCTGAGGAAGGGCAGCATGACCACCTTTTCCACTGATTATTGCCTCAAAGAAACCTGAACCAGCCAAAATAGGGCCAGGTCTAGAGGCCACTGCACCAATAGGGTGATGAGTAGACACATGCAACCCGAAAATGGCATCAACATTCTTCAGT
The DNA here is from genome assembly GCA_963580455.1 of Euonymus europaeus. Taxonomy (NCBI): domain Eukaryota; kingdom Viridiplantae; phylum Streptophyta; class Magnoliopsida; order Celastrales; family Celastraceae; genus Euonymus; species Euonymus europaeus. Next base: position 3,471,609 of record OY756957.1, on the reverse strand, counting down.
GCTCCCGCTTCTATCATTTTCTTTGCTCCTCCGCCTCCTTCCTCAGCCGGTTGGAAAACAAGAATAACCGTTCCCTGTCAAAACCACAACATGCAACTATGCAATTCTTAATATGTTGATATTTTTTTTGTTGCTCAAGTTTTTCAAATTTTCTCATCTAGCAACATTGTCCTAATCTTGCATTATAAAATTAACTCCGAATGTTGTCAATTAAACAAGAGATATCATCACATTAGTGATTTGTGGAAATTGAAGAATTTGATAACTCTTCTGCCAAGAAATGGACAGGAAGGTTTCAAGCATGATAACAACATATGATGATATGAAGATAATTACTCTAGACAAAGCGGAATCTATTGAAATTATTCCCTAAAGCATTTTAGAACATATCAACTGTCTTCGAACAGAGATCATGCCATTTGATTTTCCTGTCTCACACATAGAACTTAAATTTATTCGATCTCCACAAAACATTCAACAGCCCACATCTCATTTTTTCTCATACTCATTCCTCTTAAATCAGTAATAAACACAAAACCTATGCATAGTCATAAAATCAAATCCAAAAAAGGAAACTCTACTGAGCAGAGATGTCTCAATTCTTTAATAAAAACCTGTAACTCATGGCGATATTCTTGAAGCATCTTAGCAGCACCCAGAAGCATGGCAACATGTGCATCGTGGCCACAAGCATGCATTTTACCAGGAACTTTACTCTTGTGCTCCCATTCTACTCTTTCCTGAAAAAAGTAAAAACCAGACTACTAGTACGGAATCTCCTTGACAGCGATCAAATCAATAAGGACCCATGTTTTCGTAATGTAAAAGAAGAGATGATATGCTTATAAAATAAATAAAGAGATGATATAGTAAAATGGGAAAAATTAGACCACACCTCCATCGCTAGAGCGTCCATATCAGCTCGAACAGCGACAAATGGAGGCTCACCGGTCCCAATGAAGCCAACAATACCAGTAACCGCAACTGGGTAATTGTAAGGAATGCCCAGGCGATCAAGTTCGGATCTTATAAGCTTACTGGTTTCGAATTCCTCAAAACCAAGCTCAGGATTCTCGTGGATTCTCCTCCTGACATCGATCATCCAATCCCGAATATCAGGCTTCTTTGCAAAATGAAGAAAGTTGACTGGGATTTGAGCCAACTCGTCTGGACTTATGACCGGATTCGAGATGATGGGTTTTGGCATAAACAAGTGAAGTGCAAGAATCAGGGAGACCCATTTCGAGAAACCCATGAATAGTGTGACTGAGTCTGTCAGGGACCGAGTGATGAGTAGTTCCGATTCTGCAGAGAGAAACGAAGTTAAGAAGGTGATTAAATCCGACATAAATCCTAGTCACTTAAGAAATAGGAGCAGCGGAAATGTCAAATTAAAAAAAAAATTGAAATCTGAAAAAAAAATTGAGAAACAAAAAAAATAGACCAGTCAACATCACATAAATCTTATATCAATATTATATATCACATAAATCTTATATCAATATTATATATTTGATATGACAAAGGGTTTACCTAGGGAGCTAGGTACGGGAGTTTGAATAGTATTACCCTTTATAAATCTATGATAGACCGGCTTTTGACAGTTTTAAAACCTCCCAAAACTAATAACTCAAAAAATAATTCAGGTTTTGATTGGTTATGAGAGTAGCGATTTTTGGTGTTTTTAATAGCCATTTTTAAAAACGGTATATTCTAATGCTTGGAAAAGTATTAAAGCACCGATTTTAAAAGAATTTATTTTCTAAAGAAAACATTAAATATCAAAAATCGTTGAAAACATCCCGATTTGGGATGTTTTATAAACCCTTATGCATTGTTTGGGAAGTAGAAGAAGAGGAGAAGAAAATTTTGGGAGGAATGGAAGGTGGAGTGGAGGGGACGAGAAGTTAAATTTACTTTCTCTTATTTGGATAGTCAAAAAGTAGGAGAAAAAAAGTGAAAAGAATATGTTTATGAATCGTAAGATTAATATAAATTTATCATGTTATCCTTGATGTAAATTTATATATATTTTTATATTTATATATATAAGGTGAGACCCGCCTGTTATAAAGGTCATGTACAAGGTAGGATCGACTAAAGGTTATAAATATAACTTACCGCAGAGGACCCACCACTATTGCAACTTTCACTTGATTTTCTCTCCAATTTTGAAAGGAAAAAACATATGGGATCCATCTCTTTTAATTTTTCATCACTTTTACCTCTAAATTCTTCTTCCTCTCATTTTTCCTCCACTCACAAACCATGCATTAAGAATTGTATTAGATCGATTTTGGACGATTTTAAAACCTTCCAAAACTAGTAACTCCAAAAATAATTCAAACAAGTGTTAATAAGACCAATTATTTTAAAATACTCACATTTTCGATGTTTATTGATCTTCCAAACAGACCTGTACAGTCACCACATTGAATTATAAGAAGAAAGCAAAAAACTTTTATAAGTACTTTTTCCACAACAGTAATATTGTCATACGTAAATATGATTATATATCTAACATAATTGGTCTTCCTAATGCAAGGCAACCACTCCTCTCAAACAAGTCTTCCTTATGCAAGACCATTGTCATAGTCTCTCACACATGATGGTTTTGATCACTTGAAAATTTCAGTTTTATCGATTCTATTTGTTTGGACAGAGTCTGATTTCTTTCACCAAGGTTAATTTACTGCGTAGGGAGTTGCGAGGGTTTTTTTGTAGCGGGGAGGACGACCATGTCAATGTTCAACAGGCTTTTCCGAAAACCTATGCAGAAAACTAATGTTTTAACTACATTTGACATGTTAAACCGGGTATGATTCATCCGACTATTCTTGTGTGTTGTCCGTTTTGTTTTGCTGATCGGTTGATTGATGTTAATGTGAGTGAAGTTGGTATGGGAATTGAGGATGAGAGAAAACAATAGCTTAATTCAATTTCGTGTGTGATGAGATTGTTATGAACAACATAATTAAAATTCACACACTGCAAAAAGTAAGAACTATGAAGAGCAACTATGGGCATAGAAATTCCTTTCCGTACTGAATACTGGAAAGATTTTATTAGTGTTGATGTGGCAAAATTGATGCACTTCCCCGGACCGACCTTTTTGAAGCAATACAATAGTTCAGTTCGGTTGATCGGACCATCTCGGGTGAACTCCGCAAAGGGTCCCTTGAGACCTCCTGTTAGTTCGGTCGGTCATGCTCTACAGATCGGTTCGACCACCAGCTCTCACTCATTATCTCTCGCTTTCAGGTAGATGGGTCGGTCGGTTAGCCTGTTCTTGAACATATTGGTCGGTCGGTCGGCCTGAGTCGGATTCCAATAAGATTCATCACTTCTTTTAGGAGTCCTATTCTCATGAGTAAAGATCCAAAATGATTATGACTCCGATAAAGACGCTTAGAAGAAGAGAGTTTCATTCCTAGTATAATAAGAACTCTCTAGACCCCTATAAAAGGAGTCCCACACATCAGGTAAACAACTACATCACAACTGACATTACTATTGCTTAAGTTGAGAGACGAGCCCTCCCAACTGTGAGTTATTGTACTGACTTGAGTGTCGGAGCGGACCTCCTCGAACTAATTCGGGGTCTCTCTTAGCTTACGTTTGCTTGCTAGGTAGGATGTCCAACTCAGCGGTTTGGGGTCTGACAAAACTGATTGGTGTCCAACTCGGACGGACAGTTTTAGACGTCATCAAGTGTAATGTCCTCGAACATCTATTGCTAACCTGGAAAGAAAGAAATAGAAAAGGCAAAAAAAAAGATTGACCTTGAAATTAAGAGATGGACTTGATTGTATTTCCTTCTAGCATAATACTGCATCTGATGTTTCGACTGTATGCTGGTGAATTTCGATTATCATCATTCGTATGAAAAGAAAAGAAAATGCATATGAGAATTTTTGTAGAAGAATAACCAATCTGCATTTTAAAAACTCCATTAGCATGTCCAATCTTTGCTACTACGCCTTTAAATTTTTGCATGGTACAGACTCTGGACATGCTAGAGAAAAGCGAGACTCTGAAGCTAACTTCTCTACCATTTTTTTGTTTCCATGTATTTTTGCACTTCCTTCCATGACTTATTTGGCCTCTTCCTCATTTCCCTTTTATCTTCTACTCTTTTTTTGAATGGAAAATAATTTCATTCATATGGCACCAAGGTTACAAGGAGGCAATCGATATATCCTCAATATTTTCTACTTCAATTCTATAAATTCTTAGCTTCTGTACTTGGGCACTAACTTTCTATGTTGTAAGTCTCCGTACCATGCTTGATGATTTTCCTTTATCTTAACTTCATTGAAGCTACTCTTGCCTAGGATCAAATATTTCATTTCTTGTCATCGTCATTTCTTTTCTTGCCTTGCCACATAAGTTTTATACTCTCCAGCCTTGACTAGGATTTAGAGTGGGGGGGGGGAGGGGGTGGGGGGAAGTCAAAACTCAATACTAAGGCAAGGATTTATCCCTCGTTAAGCGATGTCGGTCGACTACACACTCTACCACTGTTTGGTACACATACTCTATCTTTCTGTATTCATAAAATGTCTATGATCATAAAATCTCTCCATTATTTTGAATTATTTACTGTACATATTTAAAAACTTTAATTGTTGTAGTCTTCTAGAAATGAGAATGTTGCGCTAAATCTGTGGCCACGGAAGAAACGATGAGATAAATTATGGACTATTTATTTTAGGCCAAGGGTAGCTTAGATTGAAGGTAGATAAATAAGGATATGGATGGAGGTGTTAGAAAGAGGTTATGTATGAATAGAAGAGGAGAATCTACACTCTGAATTCCAACTAATTGTTTTATTCGTGTAGCCGACTCCAAATTTTTTGGGATAAATGCTCGATGATGATGATTAACCTTTAGCCTGAATAGAAAAGGAGAATCCACTCTGTGAATTCCAACTAATTGTCTTAACCTTTAGCCATAGAGGAAGTCATTGCAAAGCATGGTATACTTCACTCGCATGACTTGACTTATATCTAGTAGGTCAAACTGGTTTCCTTCTTTTCCTTTATATCTCAAGTGCTTGCCTTTATCTGCACGATTTGGTGAAGTGGTATCATGGATGAAAACACAAAGTGCTTCATGGTTTTCCCTGTTAAAGTGATCTTGCCTTGGGCATTGTGTTAGTTTGTATTTCTTTTTCAATTTTTGCCATCTATATTGATCTCTTGAATGTTACTGATGATAATTCGCTGTGTTATCATATATATTTTGAAACCTTTGCTTTCTAATGGCAGGGGAGGATTCATGCTGGTGAAAATGGGACTGTTTCTGGAAAGCCCTTCCCCAAAGGACTCTACGTTATCCTTTGTGAGGTAGTATTGTATTACTGCAATGTGTTCATTCTTGTTGTTCTTGGGGCCTCATTATTGGGCATTGAACATTGCTTATAGAATTTATAAGCATGTCACGTTCAAAGAAGCATAATTAATGTGCTTGACATAATTTGAAAGCTTTAGAGGACTCAAAGCTTCCTATGGCAAAATGCTTTGTTGAAAAATTGTCTTTTGGCAAGGGAACTTATTTCTTACGTAAATCTATTGCTAAATTTGAAAAAGTATACATGTGGTGCTTGATATCATATAGATCAGATTGTTTTATCGATGCTTCTTTTGGCAGAAATGGATCAGGCAATGACTCTTTCAATGAGTTTAAAAACTTGACATATGTTTTCCATATGGGAAAATTACAATGCAGGAATTCCTGTTGGGACTTTTAAGAATGCCAGTGGGTCTGAAAAAACTGTCGTCAATGCCCGTCTAATGAACTTCCACGTCGTGCCATATGTATTTCTATTCGAGGCAATCCCAGAAATTTTGGTTGCTGCCATATGCAATTTATTTTTCGCATACTGTAATTATTACCTATTTTCTTGAAAACGTTAAACTTTTTGTTAGTTTGGATTTTGCCTTTCGCCAGTGATTGTTGCTGTCAATGGTTAGCATTCTATTTGCTAACCATCAACTTTGCATAGATTTATGATTTCTAGATTCTTCATGTTAATTATTTGGTGATTCCACTTTCAATTTTTAACAGTTGGTGTCACTGAGAGTCCTTGTCCATACAAGTGCATGTCTGACAGATATCACATGCCACATTGTTATACTGCTCTTTGAAGAGTTGGCATACACATTTGGCGGACCATGGTTGTTTAGTCTTATTCTTTTATGTCTCCTCTTCCTCTTAGCGCTGCACGAATGAATTATATCGGTGGGGATGAATTACCAGCTCTTCAACCCCCTCAACGTAGCTCTCGTATGGATCACTCCTTCCCTTTTCTGGAGTCGCTGAATGAGGTCAATCTTCAATTTCTTCCATGCAGTATTCATACCTTTTCTTCGAGTGCACTGATCAAATAGAAAGCAAAATTATGAAGCCCTATATATTATTGCCATATTGTTCTCAGGATCATGGCTATGTTCACTCTCAGGTACTGGCAACAAATAGAACTGAGAAATCCCAAGGTCGTGCACAGGATGTATTTTATGGGCCAAACACTTTTAGTGATTCTTGCCATCTACCTCATTCTCCTCCTGAACAAGTAACGGGAATCGTGTGAGCACTCTTTTTCTTATCTGGTCCATAAGTTTTGGTGATTTTTGTCCCTTATTTGATTTTGAGATTTCGTCTAAAGTGGAAGTTTTATTGTTAGGTGTATGAGAAGCTATGGAGTATGGTATTTTTTCCTTTCTTTATGTTAGGAATCATATATTACTCAAAATTCTCGTTTTAAAATTTCATTTATTGTGCAGATATGAAAATGCATTCAATAGATTTGTGGATGAGATTAATGGCTTGGCTGCCTATCAATGGTGGGAAAGATCAGTATACAGCATTCTTTCAATTATTGCATGCATGTCCACTTGCATGGTCCTGGATGCAACAATGAAGGAAAAATAACTTACAACAATGAAGGATCCGCTCAAGTAAACAACACTTCTAACTTTCAGTCCTGGAATTTTAGCACGCAAGTAATTTGGTGTACCTGCCAGCCATTGGAGGCAAGTAGAAGCTCTTGGTTATTATCATCACATTTCAAAATTATGTTGTCATTGGTTTTGCAGGGATGAAAGTGAATGGTACTGGATGCTTCTTTCAGGATTAATATTGTGTAAAATTATCCAAGCACGACTACAGATTTGCATGTGGCTGACCAGGAAATTCAAGATCGCTCATTTTATAGCAATGACCCGGATGCTTTCTGGCGATCATGAAAACGTTCTGCAAGTGCGGCTGGGATATACGCATACTTTCTTCATTCATGTCAGACGTTCCGAGTCCCGAGAGTAGGTTGATGTTGTTCAATGGGGAAGGCTAGTTGGGTTGGCTTGTCTAGCAACTTTCACTGCAATTTGCTGGAAGATTTGCTTATATCCTAGTCATATCATTGTCAATAATCCTGCATGCATTCTGGTGTTTCCCGGTCTGACTTCTGAAGCCAAAATAATATTTTTGTACATAATAATATCCATCGAGTCTCAAAAAGAAAGATTGGCGTTGTCTTCATCCTTTGGTTCACTATTTGATTACCTTTAGGATGAGGTATTAGCTTGGGTGCTGTTGTGTCGATTGTTTTCCCTTTTGTTGTGCTAGGCTGCTTTTTTCTTTGGCTCAGCTTGTAACTTCGGTTTTCCGCTAGAGTTTTTAATAAATTTAATGAAGTATCGTCATCTTTTTATCAACAAAAAAAATAATAATAACGTACTAGTTGATTATATATCACATTTTACAGGACTATATTTTCCGTCCCAAATGTTTAGCTTATAAATTATTATTTTTTATTTGAGTTTGAATGTTTTAAAATTTAAGATTGTTATTGTGTTTGGTTGCCAAATTTGGAATATGCTGTTGCTTAAAATAGAAAAATTGGTTTCACCACTTTGAATACTATCACTCAAAAAGAGATTCTCGTTTTTCAGCCGTCCAAGTTTCAAAATGAAATAACTAGAATTTCATTTAGTAGAGTTGTTTATATTTGAGAAAGATAAGTTAGTTTATAAACCGTTAAATAGGCTCTTTGGTAATACTTTTTTAAATAAGTTAATTATATATTAATTGCAATAAGTGAAAACTTGATTAAAACTAGTGATATTCAAATAGCCAAGACTGTTCCAAAAAAACACCATGTTTAATTTGGTTTTGTTCATCCCAACCTCCTGTAGCATTAACAATAGAGTAAAGAATCTGAAATTTATTGGGCAGAATTTAGGTAATCCATCAACTTGACATTTCATGCCGAGATAATTACAATCAAGCACTCAAATATTCATTGCAGGTTTATCTGCAAGATTTTCAAGCAAGTTTTGGGGATAGAAACAAGAAATTGATGCAAATCCACGATTCCAATTAAATATCATAAATGTCTAAATTAAGCAAACCCTTTATGATGTTTTGTCCATCAGCTGTATAGGGCTCAGGATGTTCGACTTGCTTGTCTCAACAATACACCCGTTCATGACCATTTCTTCCAACATGAAGTGTGCCTTCTCTAAATGGAACATAATGTCAAGCTCACACTGGAACAGACAATACAAAAGGGGAAGCCATGTAAACGCTCATGAAAAGACAAGAACATGAACCTCAAAATGCTACTTCCTAAGAAAACTTACCACATTACCGAAGTGTCGGTCCATGGTTTCCACTAACAGATGTATGAATTCAAGAATCGCAAGCTCATTCTGTGACATTAAAGAGAGAACAAAACAAATATCATAAAGTTACTTTTTAAATGGTAATATCAAGTAACGAACCGAAATACAAACGCAATGCATAGCAAGGGTTTCAGTCAGATAATTCGCAGTGTAAAAAGCTTCCAACTTGACATCATAGTCAATCCATCTTTCCCTCCCTTCTCCCTCACGAATGAAGATCTAGTCCCCGCTCATGAACAATATATGAAGTTAATACTAGGAATACCCAGTCCTGTCTTGTAAACAGAGAGTATTCAATTCACCTTTTAGGGCAGATGATGCTCTATACCCTTCAATGCAAATACTTGTTTATTGTCAATAGCAAACAACTAGAAAACCCCTACTTACTTTCTTTCACAGACACTAGTTATCTATATTGGCAATAACAACTATGTATCAACAAGCGAGAAGAAACATGGCAACTTACTTCATCGTTGTCGACTCCAACCAAGAAAAAGAGTGAAGCATAGCGTCTGTACACAATTTTGTAGTTGCGATGCTCAACAAATGAACACTGATGTCACAATGAGAAAACAGGATCAGCGGAAACATGAGGAATGATATGAACTAAAAAGTAATTCCAGCAGCCCAAACAAAAAATTAATGATGCTCAGGAACATAACAGATTTGCAGAAAAAGGCATAAACAGAATCAGAGTATTTGCTCATTATAGGAGTCAAATAACAATCCTGTCAACCCAACTTTTACCAATATAGCAAGTGAGTAACTCTATATAATACTCAGGCAAGCATATAATGGGTGAACAAACACCCCCAAACATTGCAATGTGCTTTTGGAATCAAAGGTAACGGGTTGATTGGACTACATTGACATCTCTCTACAGTATGAGGGAACGATCTAAATCTTTCCTGGAATTTCCAAATCAGTAAAGCCATCAGCTGGAAGAAATTCATTGATTGATTGTCTAAATATAAATCTAAACCAATTCTTAATTGGTGAATTCACTGAATTGGGATCTAAGATTACCAAGTTATACCAAAATCAATTGAAAATGAATAATTTCCAGTGGAAACATGGGGTTGAGGATTGAATCTAACACAATCAAACGAAGCTCAATAAAGAAAAACAGTACGAGAAAGAGAGAGCGACGAACACCTGTTGTTCGTTACGCGCAAGGCATTTGCGAACAATTTCACCCTCAAGAGCACGACGTTCTTCGAGGGTGAGCCATTCGTAGTACTGGGCAAGACGAGTCTGCCCTTGCTTGTTCACCATCAAGATGAATCTGATCCCCATCTCCCTCCCCTCTCTCTCTCTCTCTCTCTCTCGCTCGTTCTCTCCCTCTGTGGGCAAAGACCATCTCTTTGTTGAAAACGTCGACTGACCACATTTTGTTACCCGATTAGGACCCGCTCCAATTAGAAGGCCCAAAATTTATGGGCTGACCATTTCGCTGAATGGGCCGCCTTCAAATTCTAATTCTCTCTGGAAGCATTCCCATTGGGCTTGAAAATGGGTTTTACCCACCACACTTTATCTTTGGGCTCAGCCTTGGTCTTACCTAGCCCAAATGGGACCACTACCCAATACGCCGGAAAACCCTCTTCAGCGAGTCTCCCTCCCCTCAACAGCCGGTAAAAAAGAAAGTTCGGTAACGTGAATCCTTCACGGTTTTACAGTCACCATCGACCACCATGTACAGAATCTCCGCTTCTCGCCTTCGGGCTCTCAAGGTCAGTATCATCGTCTCCAGTAATCTTAACTTCGACTCTTACTCATTGGATCTCGTTGCCAGCTATCAGATATACTTGTTCGAATATAAATTTTTTGTCTGTGGAATCCTTGGAGTGGATCTGTTCATAGTTCAGTTGCAGAAAAAATATGTTCATTGGATATGCTAGGTTTTCGTTTGTTGCCAGCAATATGTTATGAGAATTTTGATGGAATTTGACGCTTTACATAGCAAAGATAGTGATGCACGACATGGTCGTAATGGAACTAGTAATGAAAGTGATTGTGTTAATTATATTCTTTTGCGTCATGCTGGAAAAAGAGAGAAATGTGGACTCGAAGTGTTCACGTGTTTCGTAAAACTGGATGAATTTTGATAACTTGTGAAATGTGAAGTTTTGTACTATGAAATCGTTTCTAGGAGTTCTCGATTTGAATTTTTTTCAGCTAAATTGATGTATTGGGCAACCATTTATTTGGCTAATAAATTTGAAAATGGGTAATATTTGAGAGTAGGTAGCAGTAGTGCTTGTACGAGGTATCTTCATGATGTTCACTCGACAATTTGACATAGTGTTAGCTGATTTTTTTCTTTTTGCTTTTTTCACAATAGTATCTAGAATTTCGGTTTATATGGAAATGCAACATTTCTGAAATCAAACTGGTTTAGGGCCGCATGTGGAACAGGGCACCTGCAAGATTTGCAAGTTCAAGCGCCATTACCGCGAAGTCATCCTCTTTTGGTGGTTTCTTTAGCTGGTTGACTGGGGAGCAGTCCAAGTCCTTGCCACCTCTTACTTTCCCTCTTGCAGGTGCTGGCCACCCGCCTGTGTTGCCTGATTATGTTGAACCAAGTAAAACTGAAATCACAACTCTTCCAAACGGTGTCAAAATTGTCTCAGAAACTTCAGAGGTATGTGTGTATCCGTTATGGAAGTCACGGAAGGATTAAAGTTTTAAATTATTGAGAAGTTACTGTTTGATTGGGTTGCCCATCAGAATCCTGTAGCATCAATTGGGTTATATGTCGACTGTGGTTCAATCTATGAATCACCAGACACTTTTGGGGCTACACATCTTCTGGAGCGCATGGCCTTCAATAGCACAAGAAATCGAAGCCACCTCCGAGTTGTGCGGGAAGTAGAGGCAATTGGTGGACACGTATCAGCCACAGCATCAAGGGAACAGATGGGATATACCTATGATGCTCTGAAGACTTACGTACCTGAAATGGTAGAGGTGCTAGTGGACTCTGTCATAAACCCTGCTTTCCTGGCTTGGGAGGTCAAGGAACAGGTATATTTCCATGATTTTGCCATGCATCAGCTAATGCTCTTTTGGAATACAATCTTAGCTAAACAGAAGTAATACACTAATACTCTATTTATGCAGCTTCAAAAGATAAAAAACGAAATCAGCGAAGCTTCCAACAATCCACCTTGCTTGCTTTTGGAGGCAATTCACTCTGCTGGGTATTGTGGTGCATTGGGAAATCCTCTTTTAGCCCCGGAATCTGCAATACATAGATTGGATAGTAATATTTTGGAGACGTTTGTCGCCGTGAGTCTGAAAATTTTCATCTATGAGTGTGATATCTATTCCATGTTATTATCTCATCATTTTGTCTATTTTTTCCTTCTTTGTTTTCCAAATTTTGCCACTCTTTCCTTATCTTAGACTGCTATGTTATGAAAATTTTAGGAAAATTATACTGCTTCTCGGATGGTTCTTGCTGCATCTGGTGTTGAGCACAAGGAACTGTTATCAATTGCTGGACCACTTTTGTCTGGACTAGCAAATGTGCCTCATCCTGAAGAACCGAAATCAGTGTACGTTGGAGGTGATTATCGTCATCAAGCTGACGCAGGGGTATGCTTCATAAGTATTTGAAGACCTTATCTTTCTTACCATCCATTCAGGACTTTTAACTGTCATATTGCCCTGCAGGGAAAAACACATATCTCTCTTGCATTTGAATTGCCTGGTGGTTGGCATGAGGAGAAGGATGCTATGACTTTGTCTGTGCTTCAGGTTTTTATACTTCAACTTCCATACAAGTCCCGAATGACTTTATTTTGGCCTATCTAGACTGATACTGCTGTCTGGGTCTGTCACTTTGTTGGTTCCTTCTGTTTGTACAATACTATGTCAATGGCATTTTATACTAATATTTCGTTTTATTATTTCAAGTTTTCTTTTATTAATAATATAATATGATCAATAATTTTGTTTTTTGTATGTTAATTGATATGCTCAATTATGTCCTACATATTAAATAGCTTTAAAACTATTAAACTTATATGCATATAGAATGAAATTAGATATAGAAAAAGTATCTGAAATTTGGGATATCTAAATCTGAAAGTTTTTTCTTCTGTCATTCTTATTGGATACTGCCTTGAAAGGCTGTAATGAATGTGATCATAATGCAGATGCTAATGGGAGGAGGTGGATCATTCTCCACTGGTGGCCCTGGAAAAGGGTTGTACTCAAGGCTATGTAAGTTCCTTTGTTTGTTTGTTTCTGTGTGATTCTCTATTTTCTTTAATAGCTATGCTTCTTGTCTTTGACTTTTCAATTTGCTTTTACTAGATGGAGAAGGCAACTTTCTTTCCCCATTGATATAATCATCTCTCATTCTTCAACTTGGTTTTACATTGATATGATCTGCAGATCGTCATGTCTTGAATAAGTTTCCTCAGTTTGAGTCCTTTTCAGCATTCAGTAACATCTACAATCGTTCTGCCATATTCGGTATCCAAGCTACCATTGTAAGTCATCAATGAGAAAGTTCATTTATCTCAGTATGCAATCTGTGCCTGTCCAAAGAAGTATTTATTATATTAGACTATAAAGGTAGCTTGAAAATGGGGTTTGTAACAATTTCTCATAAATTTCTTTTTCTATGTTCGTTCTATGCTATCATTGTATGTTTGATGTTGTCTGGAGCAGAAAGGTTAATCCATTCCATTCTCTACTTGGGGGGTGGGGGTGGGGGTTAGGGTTGGTAAGGGGTCTTTCATAGTTGTGTCCTATTATGCAGTTCACACATGATGCTTGATGTTTGGCTGCCTGAAGCAATGAATGAATTGTGCCTGGTGTGTTGAAGTTGGATTTAGGTTTTAGGGGTGGGGTCTTTTGTAGCTGTGGTGATTGGTCATTTAGCAACAAGTTCTTATCTTTGTCGACTAAACGTATATGGATGGTTTGGTGTTTGTGATAATCCAAGAAGAAGATGAGAGGCATGTGCGGGTAAAAATGACAGCTGTAGTGGCATCCCCTAGAGGCAGTGCAAGAAGATGCTAGGGATGGTAAAGGGTAGTGGCAGCTTTTACTTTATCCACAATTGTAATAATACTGTGCTCCCCAACACCCAACCACCCTTCCAAAAAGAAAGAAAAATACTCGGGCTCAGTATTCATATGCCTATTAATGCTATAGTTTGACGATCTTTTACACCTCTGATGGTTTGGAAATTATTGATTTCTTTTTAGACATATGAGGCATTAATGTGTCTATATGTCTTCCAATGTTCTTGTTCTTGAATGTCAGTGTTTTCTGCATCTTGTTTTTATGCCTGCAATTTCTGCATGATGGTGCTCCAGTTGAAGTTATTTAACCTTCTCGTGTCAGGGTTCTGATTTAGCATTGAGGGCCATTGATTCAGCAGCTCGAGAGCTCGTATTAATTGCAACACCAGGAGAAGGTCTTGTGCAATTATTTCTATCCTGGTAGTTATGTTATTCTGGATGCCACTTGTTGGACTGAACTTTCTTCACTCCCTGTAGTTGACCATCAAGAGCTGGATCGTGCCAAACAGTCAACAAAGTCTACCATTTTAATGAATTTGGAATCCAGAGTATGTGATATCTTCTTTCTTTCTTGATCGCAGATGTGAATCCAACTGAAAGACAACCATCCTCTAATATGGTTCTCTTAATTATTATTTGCTTAAATATGAGGCTTTTTTTTGTGCAGATGGTTGCTTCAGAAGATTTAGGTAGGCAGGTTTTGACGTATGGCACAAGGTATGATATGAGTTATGACTCTGTTTTTCACCTTTTCTGGTGCCATAAGGACTGCAGATTATGATGATTTCCATATTTCCATTGGCAAGGCCCTTGATAAAAAATAAAAAATTCTCCACACATGGTCTGTATATTATTTCCTGCATCGTTAGGTAGTTTCTTAGTGGTAGAGTTACAGTGGTGCACTAGAGATTATAATTTTATTCTTGGAAACGTCCTCTCCATATATTATGTGATGGTCAAGTCTGCGCACATCTTGCCTGTCTCTAACCCCTCCCATTGTGCACAAGAGTTGTTTGCCTTGGTAGTCTATTATATGGGGACCAAATGATAAAATATTGCACTTTTCTTACTTCTCAGTCATGATAAACAGGTGTATGGAGACCAAATAATAATATTTTGCCCTTTTTCTTAGTTCATGTTCATGGAAAGTGAGATTTCTTCAAGCCATTGACATTTTTGTTATGGAATCTGGTCCATATTTGGATATTTTGTCTTCTATCTTGGTCTTCCTGGAACATAATCTATAAGCATAGAATGTCCATTCTATGTTTCTGCTTAACTGTCTTGTGGATGTCACAGCATTCTTGGCATCCCTTTTAGATATGTTATTAAATAATACTGTAAAATGGGAATTGTTGGGTCTAATAGCTGAACCCGACGTGTTACCCAAGAGAGGGTCTGAGCTTTATGCCTTCCTACTGAACAACATACTTCACAATAATTCAAGAAAACCTTGCTCTTTACATTGTATGGTGAGGGGTGGTTTAAGAGGCACAATTTCTTCTAGACTGCACATATTGGTGGCCGCAGTAGGTTCTGTTGTCATATTGTGACTGCAGCCAGCAGTATGAATTATTTTTCTTCGACACTGGAAATGAACTGAAATGAATTTATAGCGCAAGTTTTTTAAAATTATTTTTTGTTGCCATAGGGTGATCTTTTTCGTGGTAAACGACCTTTAGATATAGGGACAGAATTTGTGAATTACTAAATACCACAGAAGAATAATTGCGCTCCTTCTATGTTTGTAATATCTCAAGTTACTGTGATGTGGTATATATTTTTGTTTATTTGTGCAAGTATTTCTATTTCAGGAAACCAATTGAGCATTTTCTCAAGGCCGTGGATGAAGTTTCGCTGAAGGATATCGCTTCAATAGCCCAAAAGTTACTCTCCTCCCCTCTCACTATGGCATCTTATGGAGATGGTATTTGTCTTGGTTTTTTAAGAATAGTCCTTTGTCATTTCATGTTTTAACTACAAAGAATAGGACTTTCTCTGATGATATTCATTTTCTACTTGTGTGTTCTGCAGTTATTAACGTTCCAACCTATGATTCAGTCAGCAACAAGTTCAAGTCAAAATGAAATCTCTTTTTTTTTTTTTTATTCCAACTGGCCATTCACCTGATAAGTTACTGATATTGTGGTGCATTCTGCAAACCTTCAAAGCTCTCATGTTTCAATTTCAGTGAAGAAGAAGAGACTTGGATGTTCCATTATTGTCAGTAAATTGGCGGTCTCTGAGGAGCAGCTTTTCAAAATGCCTCATAATTTCTGCTTGCAGTTGGCTTGGATTTTCCTGTTTGATGTTGTATACGATTATTTTGATGCTTTGAAAAATGGATGAGCTTCTGCGGTAGATTCGTTCACTAAATACTGAGCATTTAACAGCTTTCTTTGGTGTTGGCCAAAGATTTTTATGGTGTATTTATCATCCATGAACAGCCGAACATGTGACTCAGTGATTTGATTCATTCAATAAATTAAATCGTGATTAAATAAAAGAAGTAATATGTGATTGTGAATGTCTTTATATATATATATATATATATATATATATATATATATACCCACACATGTTATATCAAAGTACGAGAATATTTTTTTCATCATTCAAGATTATGAAGTATAAAATATGATCAAGTCAACTTCTTTCAAGGCGAGTCTTCCTACAATGGAATATATACCCTCTTTTTTCCTAAACAAGTTCCTTGTTGTTACAAAGGCAAGAAAATTCTTACATTTATGAGATTCGAACTGTAGGTTGTTACTTATCAGGGAACACACACTATCTTTATCCCTACAACAGCAGCTCGAGTCTCAATAGAATATATATGTTTGTGTATGCACAACTTGGACCAATTTATTATCATATGAAAGCTTGATAGAACCAAATAGTTTGTCTGTAGGAATTGTAACATGAAATATTCATGTTCTTTGTAGAACTTCATGATTGTTGTTTTATATGGACTTGTTTATAACATATTTATCACCCACAAGTCAAATAAGGCCAAAGAATCAAGACTCTCAGACGAGACTTGCGTTGGCCAATTGGTCACAAGTCTACTTTGTTGGATAATCTGTGCAATCTGATATTCTATATTTCCTTTGGACAAAAAGAGAGAAACCTAATCATGGCCATGTATTTTTGGTTCTGTGATAATCAATTGCATCTTGACTGTTGAAAAGAATGTTAGAAACGTGAAGTCTAAACCATCATCTGATCTAGAAACTTTGGGCCTGGGGACATCAGATCTTTGAATTGGGCCCACTCAATTGTGGGGCCTGTCTAGCTAGCTAGATAGCCTTTTTATTTGTAGAGTGCTTAACAATTCAAATTTTCTCTCTCTAGAATAGATATATAATCATATAACAAAAGACCAAAAGACAGGAGAGGAAAGTCCAAAATAGGTTATCACTGTCTGTTGTATATATATTTGTATATATATTTGTATACATACACATAGATAGATAAGCCTGTTTGTACATATGGTGCTTTGTGCTTCTGTTTGAAGTTTCCTAAGATGTTTTTATATGATTTTAGATGGTCCTAATTAATAAAGAAGAGAAGAAGAAGAGGTGTCTGTGGTGATTCATCAAGTACTACACTGCTCATTTGTCTTGCTCATCAAGCAACCTCTTAATTCTCTCTATCATCACTTTCTCTCTCCTCAAAGCATTCATGGCAAAAGAATCATGTTCTCCCTGCTCGAAAACCATGTGAGTTCCAATTAATTATCTCCTTTTTTCAATTTCCTCTATATTTCCTTTTTTTTCCAAACACCCTCAAATAATTTTTTCTTCTAAAATCACCTTTTTTCTTAACCTATATTGGCAACAAATACACACACACATAAAGAGAGAGAGGGAGAGAGAGGAGGACTGTACTTATATTAAACTAAATTAAATAATTAGGCCATATATGCACTACAACTGGGTAAGTACAGATTGGGTTTTTTGTGGCTTTTGCAACAGCTGCGAAGGGCGTTTTATTTGTGTGCCTTGCTTTTGCTTTATCAGTCAATATTACTCTCAAATGGAGGAGAGAGACACTTGTGTGCTTTAGTGAGAGAATTATATATATATATATATATATATATATATATATATATATATATATATATATAAGTATATAACCAAACATAGAGATGGCTTAAATTATTAACAAAGGTTTAAAGAGGGGCGAGAGAGAGATACCTTTTTCTTTATTTATGGTGTTGAGTACTGGCTGGGTTAGCTTCCTTCAGTTAAAGTTAAGAGACCACAGAGAGGGATTTTCTGGTGGCTTTCATGGTTAAAGCAGGTTTTATACCCTCAATATTCCACTCCTTTGACAGTTTCTCTCTTTTTTCTTCTCTTGCTTTACTTGCTATTCAATTCCCTCAAGTTTTTCTCATTCATCTTCATTTTTCCTCTTCTGGATCTAATTATTTTCTAAAATTATATTTTGTTCAATACATGGTTGTGTGTTTGTGTGTGTGTGTATATATATATATATATATATAGCAATATAATTCATGTCTTCTTATTTTCTTGCTGAATATTTTCAAGCGTAATTTTGTGTTTTTTTGGGGGCTATCAAACTACACTCAAAATCATTTGTAGAGTGTGTATATATTTTTTCTGATACAGGCATAATTTCCCAGATCTTTATTTTCTTCAAAAAAAAAATTTTGTTTCTGCTGGATATGAGTAGTTATAGAGTTGATAGCTATGTACAAGATTTCAAGAGTTTGAGATCAAGAACATCATAGCATCAAGCAACATTAATCGCGAAAGGAAGCGATGAATAAGAGTATAGGGTCAATCAGCAACTCTGATCTTATTGATTCAAAGCTTGAAGAACATCAGATATGTGGATCCAAGCACTGTCCAGGTTGCGGTCACAAACTTGAAGCCAAGCCGGTACGAATTAATTTTCTCTTCTCATTTACTTTTTCTTCTTTGGCTTCTAACGAGAAATTACACTAAAGTAAGAATCCAAACAAAGCAGTACTTGTGATCCTTCTTGTTTTTGTTTCAAGAGTAATTTTTTAACCCTTTTTTTAAAAAAAAAATCCAATTCAAATTAAATCAAAATGTTCTCCTCTCCCTTTTTTTTCCTTCCCTATTTGGTTGATTTTTCTTTTCTTGGTTTCAATTCTTATTGAATTTAGGGTTTAATTTGCAGGACTGGTTAGGACTACCAGCTGGAGTCAAATTTGATCCAACAGACCAAGAATTGATTGAACATTTAGAAGCAAAAGTAGAAGCCAAAGACACCATATCTCATCCTTTGATAGATGAATTCATTCCTACTATTGAAGGTGAAGATGGGATTTGTTACACCCATCCAGAGAAACTTCCAGGTGATCATCATCAGGTTTTCATTCTATCTATTATATTATATGTATGCATATATATATATATATATATATATATATATATATATCTAAATTGGATTTTTTTTTTGTTTATAATTATGAGTATCGTCAAGCTGGTTTCACCTAATTCAACCTAACTTCGATTTTTTCTCTTTTAGGAGTGACAAGAGATGGCTTGAGCAGGCACTTCTTCCACAGACCATCCAAAGCATACACAACTGGAACAAGAAAGAGAAGGAAAATTCAAACAGAATGTGAGTTGCAAGGTGGAGAGACAAGGTGGCATAAAACAGGCAAAACAAGGCCAGTCATGGTGAATGGGAACCAAAAAGGGTGCAAGAAAATCTTGGTACTCTACACAAACTTTGGTAAGAATCGAAAACCCGAAAAGACGAACTGGGTGATGCATCAATACCATCTTGGGCAACATGAAGAAGAGAAGGAAGGCGAGCTTGTGGTGTCCAAAATATTGTATCAGACTCAACCAAGGCAGTGTAATTGGACTACTAATATAGCTAGTACTGCTGTTGATAGGAGTACTATTGCTGCTACTGGTGAAGGAAGTAGTGATCAACCTAATAGTACTAGTAGAAGAGATAGTGGTAGTGGTAGTTGCTCTTCTAAAGATATTAATGTACCATTTAGAGAAGATATATCTGCAACCGGTGCTGCTGTTGCTGCAATATCAAGTTTTGGTACTGCCTTGGATCATTTGTCACAGTTTAAAGCTCATGACCATTTCAGCTTTCTTCCATTCAGGACAAATTTTGATGAGGTAATTAATAATGTGTATATTGTTAAATTTTTGTTTTCAAGAATATATAAAATTAAATTTCAAAAAAAAAATCTTTAATAAAATTTGATTTTGAGAATTGCTTTTAAAATTTCCTAATCATTTTCATTTTAGACTTCAATTTTCTATCTTTAAACCACAGTTTTTTAATTTAAAAAATTATTTAATTCCTTCATTTTTGGAGTATGAAACAGTTTCTAATGTCCATTCTACATTCATCCACCTTCTTCATTCAAACAATATTTCATAACCAACATAAAATCCTATGTAATTTTGGTATCAAAATGGGCATGAAGTTCTAATTTATTTATTTTTTTAAAAAGTACTATTTTCCCCCTTTTTAAAAAAATGGGCATGAAGTTCTAAATTCCTTTTTTAGAGCGAGAGAGAATTCAAAACAAGTAGTAGCTAGGGTTAGTTTTGAAACTTGCAAATCCATCATGAATAAACTCACTCTATGAATCGGACTACCTCACTTGATTAATTATCTCTTGTCAGCTTATAACACAAAAACTTTTGTTTCACCATGTCTATATAAACTCTAAAATTATACAAATAACACTTAACACTGATAAAGAGTAAACATGTTGGGAATGGACTATATATCTAGCCATGCATATATATATATATAGGTTTGGCCATATATGAAACTGGCTTCACATGTAGATAGTGTCAAGTTTTTGCAGGTGGGGAACATAGGAGATGCTTCTACAGCAAGAGATCAACCCACTCCGGTACCTGTCACGTTCGAAGTGGAGTTCTGCGAGAACCAGCAGACGCCACATCATCATCAACAGCAACATCACCATGCACAACATCAGACTATTGCAGCTGCTTCTGCCGCCTTCCACATAAGCAGGCCTTCACATCCAAGCTCCGCCATCGTCTCTCCTCCTCCACAGCATCACACTACTTCCATAATTCTCAATGAAGATGTCTCCGGATTAATGCTGCCTAATGATAATTTCCAGGTATTGACTTTTATTCGAAAAATCTAAATTAACTTCAATTCCTCTTGTTCCCTACAAAATAAATAAAATTTGGATATCACGTACGCACGCATGCATGCATGCACTTTTTCTTATATAGAGTTTTTGGTCAGCACCGACACTTAGAGATATTTGATAATGAAAGTCCAGCGAGTCAGAATGCTCATGACTCGGGCATCGGCTCCGCTTTTAGTACTGTCCAGCTGGGAACATTAATAACTAAAAAGAAACCTCAAATCAATTATTGTTTTCACCTTTTTTATTTTTTTATTTATATTTTTGAGTTTTGAATTTATGAAATAATCCAGCATCAACAAGTGCAACACCACCACCAACATCATCATAAACTAGAAGGAAGGTCTGCGTCAGGCTTGGAGGAGCTCATCATGGGTTGCACTTCAACAGACACAAAAGAAGTGAGTTTTATATATATATATATGTGTGTGTGTGTGTGTGTGTGAATATGATGTGTGTGTGCAAGTGTAATTGTGACTATACTATTAATTTCTTGACCTGAAATCCATGCCAGACTTGTGTTTGGTGTCAAAATTATAATTAACTCAGACTGGATTGATAAAGAGGAAAAGATTAAAGTGGGATAATTAAAGCAGTAAAATCAATTTATTTATTACAATCAATTTAAATTAAAGAGAGAAACCCAGAATGATAATATAGGGTTTTCTTTCCTTTTGCTCTTTTATCTCCTCTTCTTTACTGGATAATTTTTTTTCCACACCCAACACCCATGCTATTGGGTGTGCTTTAATTAGCTGAAATATGAAAAATCTTAATTAATGTACAAGAGTAACATATGTAGAATATAGTGTAAGTTTCTTGGATAAACTCTTGTCAAAGGAAAGAGTTTTTTTATTTTTTAATGAAGCTAATTTCATGAGTTAAAAGTCTGTAATTGGCGAGTTTGAATGCACTCACTAATATACCCGAAATTTATCATGTAGGGCGTGGTCTAGTGTGGTTGTGTCTTGGATGGATTCAAAGTTAATAAAGGAAGAAGATTTAGTTATTTATCTCCAAATTAATGGTTTCTTTATCTTTAGATCTTTCAAAGGTAGAGTGATGACATTAGCTAAAAAATTTATCTTGCGTGTTCTAGTTAATATATAATAGGATGAAATACCATTAATGTGGGTGGAGAGAGAGGAGGACAAAAAAGAGGCAGTCTTCTAGCTCATCCAATTCATTTTAGACTTTAAATTCAGCCCTAATTCGATATTTATGAATAATATTGTGTCTTGTTGTATTGGTAATTGCAGGAATCGTCCATTAATCCAAACCCACAAGAGGCAGAATGGTTGAGGTACTCGTCCTTCTGGCCTGTGGATCCTGACAACCAAGATCATCTTGGATAGAAACAAACACCGCAGCACACCATCATCATCTCTCTTCTTTTTCTTTCTTTACTCTCTTTCTCTCTCTCAACTGAAATTAACTGCACAAACAGTCCATGTTGGAAAGAAGGAAAAAGAAGCCAAGAAAGGAAAAGGCGAAAGAAGAAGAAAACCAAGAAAGGCTGCTGCTCTATACTGACACAAATGCAAGGCCAGACAAGGAACCAAAGACCCAAACAAAGCAGATTCCTCTCCCCTCTCTCTCTGCATGAAAATTATCAATGTTATCATTGCACTATCATCTTTCATATCTCTGTATTTTTTTTATTTTTTTTTTGTACTTATATTTTTGCAAAGAAAATACCGCACAGTTTAAGGCTCATTAAGGTAGACAATATGGTTATTAATTGAAAATATTACGCACACAGCAATCCAAAGAAGAATTGCTTGTACTTATTGTTGTTGCAATATATCAGTTTTTTAAAGAGTCCAAGAAATCAACATTGAAAAGATTAAAGATTAGTTTGTTTATGACTGTGATTATACATGAAAAATATATAATTCGATAGGATGGTGTCGTCTACATAAGATGCCGATAGAAACGAGAGGCGATTATTTGAGCATGAATTATTGGTCGGCATTCTATCATTTATATAAAAAGGAAATTTCCTTTAAATAGATTTTGTTGTTTAATTTATTGCATGTGTGTCCCCACCCAATTACTTCCTATGTCTGTTGTGTGTGTGTGTTTATATATATACTAGTTTGATGCCCGGGCGTTGCTCCGGGTCCTTAATTTTTTATGATTTTTTTTTGGTAGATGTTAATTGGTGAAAACTCTTTTTAATTTAGTTTAAATAGAATAGCAATGATTAAAAGAAAGGGAATAAGTAAGGGTATTTTTAGAATTAAGAAAGAACAGATTTATAAGTTGAAGCTAAATATACATTTATAAGTTGAGGATTTGGTTTTACTTGTTATGATCATATTCAAATCTTGAAAATATCATGTATAAGGAGTGTTATCATCAAATACTAAAAGCAAATGTTTTATCCCGAAAATCTTGTTGTAAATTTTTTATCCTGAAATTATTGTCGTAAATTTTTGGGTGAGAAAGTGAAGCTGATGATGGTGTTTTTCTTGCAGCAAATACATTTAAAGTTACTAATTCATTAAAATAAATTTCGTTGAAGAAAAAAAGAAAAAGCCACTACATTCATTTATGAAGTAGTACATGATTTTGATCCGAGGTTTATTGGTTATCATCATGGTGTAGTTACTTATAGGGGTGATTAACAGGTACATCAGAGACCTAAAATTTTATAAACTCCAATTTTCTAATAAATCTATACAGTTTTATTTAACTAACCAAATTGAGGAAGTAGAAGTTTGGATGGAGTCAGCTTGTTTTAAAAATTGGTGGCCCTCTTGACTGACCATTATTTTGAACATCAATCGCAAAAGGATTGGGGGTCTTCCACTTGCTTTTGCTGAGGTGTACCGAAGTATAAGATAGTCATTGTTTTTGTAAACTCTTGTAAGCACCAATCACCAAAAGAAACATAATTTCTGCATATTTGTTTCTCTAATGACCCATGCTCTTCTAAGTTATTGAGACATCTATTTTCTAGATTGATCTGTATTGTGCAAGAAGCAATGCCGTAGATAAAGAATCACATTTTCAAATAAACAACCCCCAAATTATGACAAATCAAAACCAAAAGATGCATTAAGAAAATGCCTATAAAAAATGAAAGAAACAATTTAAAATAGCAAAGCAAATGCACATATGTAAAAGAAAGCAATCTTCTCGGCATCTAATGTGAAGAATGCAAATATATTGAACCAAACAAAGAAAGGATCTCTCGATTGTATAACTTGGTAATGAGCACAACATAAATATATATATATATATATATATATATATAACAATGACAGATTCTAAGGTTTTAAAGCCTTAATGCTTACAACTTAAAACCCCAAAAAGTCGTTAGACTTCCATCATAACAAAATAGAAATTCCAGCCCATACAAAATAACAAAAGTGCCTTGCATGATAGTAGTCAATAAAATAAATATCCTCAATTCCATGCAACAGGGGCACTAAAAGCATTGTTGTTAAATTTTGATGTTGAACCGCATGCCTTCTCCCCTAGGTTTATGACATTGTTAACAGCAAGTTTATCATCCAGAGGTTTTGCTATATTGATGGCAGCAAGTCTTGCTGATTTCCTTTGAACTCCATTTGTGTTGTATCTATAAAAGCAACTAATGGTTTATATATATACTATATAAGATAAAATATCCAGCTATAAGTTTTAATATTCAAATAACGTACCACATAGTTTTGACGGGGAGGGTGGAAGCTCGAATCATCACTTGATTCATAGTCAGGTGAAGTAAAGTTTGAATCCATAGAAGAAAGAGTTATCTCATTATAGCAAATTTCATGAGATAAAGAACTCTCAAGGTCTATAATCGGATATACCACGATCAATTCCAAAGAACCTTTAATATATCCGGTAATGGCCATTTTCAAGAAATCATCATTTTCATTTAGATCAAACATGCCATTACCAAACACAAAGGATGTGCTAATGTATTTAAGAGTCACCGAGTTCACTGCTACTCCTTGTTCCATTTGCAAATAGTTTAAGAAGATATTAGTATTCCAAGAATATAGTTTCACATTACGTACACTTATCGATTGGCCATTAGCATATGCCGTATTGTTGTCAACCAAACAACCATGACAATGAACAACCACACTAAACCTTCCATAAGGATCCATTCTGCAGCTTAGAAAAAAAAATTAAAAGTAAACACAACATAGTTACAATAACAGCCTGTACCAAAGAGAAAGACAGAGACAATACCCAAAATAGAGAAAGTGAAAAAAGTAACGAAATGCAAGCTGTGACTACTTATAATGGCTTAACGATAGTGGGTGCCAAAGCATATGAAGAATGCACAAATATGACAATATGACAAGCAATTATGTGTTGATTATAAGAAACTGATTAGGGTGAGCTGGGTAATTCAAAAGAGCCACTTATCAGTTTCCCTTTTCATTTTTGACCATATAATGGTTCAATCATCCTTTATTTTCCTTTATAATATAAAAACTTCACAACAATAGATCAAATGCAGCAAGCACATGCAATATGAAAAATTCACTCACCCAACTAAAAATGTTTTCAGTTCTTAAAATGCTACCTTAATTCATCTCATTACCTTTTCAACATATGAGCGGACCATGCTTTCAATATCTTGAACAATAGTTTCAGATCGTCCCTCTGAAAAGATAATAAAAGATAATTCCATCTATGAGTCAAATAAAAAAAACATATTATTTTAAATGTGAAACCAATTTTAAGCAAAACGTACCAACAGCAACCTTTGTTAATCCAGGTAAATCAATCAAGGTTAAGTTAACAACTGCAAATTAAGGAACAAAAGTTTATTAATATTGAAATTTCTAACATCATGACAAAGTCTGAACATTAATATAGGAACTAATATAAACAGAAAGAACATAAGAGCACTGTGTTTACACACCATTGGGAGAATATATGGTCAAATGGATAGGAACGAGAGATATTTGCTTTGTCTTCCCTGTTAATCGATCAGTTTCATCCTGAATTTCCTTGCGAACCATAGCTGCAACAAAATAAATAAATTCCAATAACACTTTCATACTTGTTTCTATTCAAACAATGGTGGCATTATAGATATGTCAATAAACAATCATAAAGAAACAATAGAAAATGCATATCGAAATCAGTGTATTTCCTCTTGGGAAGGTGAAGAAACTCCGCATACTCCTGTGACCCATCTTCAGTCTTGTGAAGCTGCAAAACCAGAGGCCGTCTAGTCACAATTCCTGCAAATTTTCACAGAAGTTATCCATTATCAACAACACAAACGACACTACAATAATATGTAAATAACTAAAAAAATTGTACAAATCGGATCCTCTGGGAAGAAAGTCTTGCCCCACTATGCTCTCCAAAACCGAAGACTTCCCTGAACTCTGTATCCACAAATCAAATAAACAATTAAAGAAACGCAGCAAATAAAAATTCAAACAAAATCACCATTAAAAGGGACATTTTCTCTCTCAAAAATATTATATTCTCCTATATTTTCTCCGTGAATAAAATATTCACTTCAGCTCAATTAGTGAAAGAGAAGGGCATAAAAAGAGAGTAAACCTGACCACCGACGACACCAACAGTAGGAAGAGCTTCCCAGAGAGGAGAAAGGATTATCGCCGCCTCCAAAGTCACCAAGAACCGTACATGCTCTCTGGATCCGATTCACTAACCCTATCAGGCTCTCCATAGTCGACATCTTTCAATGTCGAGAACAAAAGGAAAAAAGCAACAAAAACCCTAAGATCACCTGTCGAACCGATTGAACGGCGAAGAATCGAACGAAGCAGACGAAGAAAAAGAGCGAGCTTGAGTTTGAAATGAATGAACGAATAAAACCGTGACGCGGCGGCGAAGATCGCAAGATAGTGGAGAAGAAGGGTCAGAGGAAAAGACTGTGACGCGGCGGCGAAGATCGCAAGATCTGGTAGGGACGTTTGCGTGGATTTGTTGAGGAAGGTAGATCTGGTAGATTTGGGTGAGAATCTGTATTGAAAGTGCAGAGATTCTGGTAGATTTGGGTTAGAGATCTGTATTGAACGTGCAGAGATTTTGGCCCCAATATCAGGGCGAAGCACGTGTGAAGGACGACGAAAGGCAGAGCCAGGCGCGCGGTTATGAAAATAAGGTCGGGACTCGCCCCAATATCGCCCCAAAAAACTCTCTTTTAAAATAAAGGAATGATATATATATATATAGTACTTTTGGAGTAGTTTGGGTGGCTGGACAGATCTTAATTAGTTTGTGTGGGTTAAGCATGCACATGTATCTGAATTTGATTCTGTGTTTGATTTTATATTCACGACTAAAATGGAACATTGAGACATATCATTGTCTCCTGAGTTATCATACTAGGATTGATCCCAGGATGGACCGAGTCTTGTGAGTTCTTCGTCAAAAAAAATGACACTGATTACATAAGTAATATATGATGATGAAATTTGTCATCGAGTGGTTATTAATTAATGCTCCACTAATAAATAAAAATCATAAAATGGAGGGTTAATTTGTAGAAATAAATTACCAGAGTACTATAGGTATAATCTTGATGTTTTATATATATATATATATATATATATAGGATCGTTCTCTTTATTTGTGGTGTTTATGAGTAGGTAGGGAAACTTCTTTATTGCATGCTTTACTATGGTATTCCAGAGTCGAGCATTTCTGCAGTATATGTTATAACTGATAAGAGTAGTACCTAGTTTGCTTTTATATTATTGAGAGAGAGAGGTGTCATGCTATATTTTATTTTTATGGGACATGCATGTAATAAAGATGTAAAATGAAACATATGTAAGGCTTGAGAAACTTCATGGTAGTTTCTGAATTAAGAGGAATAAATTAAAGTTGGCAACCAAGGGAATTTGCAGATCGAGAAGAATAACGACCTTTTACTTATCCTGATTTTCTCTTTTATATATCTCTTACTATATATCTTGTCAAATTCAGACATATAGATCCCGCAATTCAATAATTTTCCCACGAAATTTCCTGTTTGCGATCTTAAATCCTGTTTTGTTGTGTTATAGATTTCGCAAAGATTCATCCTCAACCAAGTCAATAAATTCTGTTAACATGTGGTGTCTAACCCATATATATATATATGTATGAAAACCCTTGGACCTTAATTATTAGGGCATATTCTGAGTTCTAGACGGGATAATTCATGAAGGCACTTCTTCACTTAAATTGAAAAAACGGTGCGTATGGCTGTCATTGTTTATGCGTATGAGATATGATATTCATTGATAATATGTAAAGCGGATTTGGGTTAAAAGAATATAAAAAAGCTTTTGTGGGGATGCTTCTTGTTAGTATTAGGGTAGCAATAAAAAGAAGCAGCAACAAAGATCCTATTAGGGTAGGTTTTTCCATTCATGGGTATGTGGGGAAGGAGAAGTGTCTCTTTCCACATGCACTAAATATATTAAAAAAGTTTAAGGGGAATGCAATGCAATGACAAACAATTCAAGAACATGTATTGTTCAACCTAAAAAGATGATATTCAAAATTAAAGGGAATGTGTGTCTATATATATATATCCTGAAAATATCACATGCGGGTGTCCGTACGAGGCCACCTTTTGAAGACTCATCAAGAATTTGGCCCACTATTTGCGCCCCACATGTAAAATTAAATCTTTTGAAGAAAAAGGCACCCATAAATTTTAGACTTACGAGCGCCCACATATGAGCAGGCCTCTCTCTCTCTCTCTCTCTAGATATATATATATATATATATATATATTCTCACATACGAATGTCTGTAAGAACTCCTATTCACGGACCTTTTAACCCCTGTTTTTGTTGAATTTGAGCAACCGCTAAGTTTAAAATTCGAATCTGCTTGTTTTCATTTTCCTTTTTCTAATCTCTCCTCTCGCAATTGTTGTTTGATATATGAGCATTATTGAGGGTTTTAATATGTGATATATTAGCGTTGTTTAGGGTTTCTGGATATGCATAGTCAGCATAGATTTGGTCCCCCTCCCCCTCCCACTCCCAAAATAATCGAATAAGCCCACCAATTCATCCATGCAGTAATGCAGCAGTAGTACTCCTACTAAGTTTCAAAAACTTGAATTACGTTCAACAGTCCAAACTCCGAAGCCCAATCAGTAAGTTTGTTTTAGGAATTCAAAGCCCAATTAGTTTTAAGCCAAACGGGCCTGGGCCCATTAAGAGGAAGCCGCACGAGCAAATAAATAATATTTTCAATTATTAGCTTCAAATAGGATACAATTAAGAGACCAACAATGGCATGTCTTCTATGGAGAAAGCAGTGAAGCACCTTTTTTTTATTATAAAAGCTGGATTGTACTCTAAAATTTATTAAAAGTCTCATTTGTGAAGAAGAAAAATCGAGGATACAAAACATATTAAAAGTCTCATTTGCGACGAAGGATAATCGAGGATGCAAAACACGAGAAGCAAGACCAAATAAATGGGCCCAAACAAAAATTGAACGGAGAATGCAACATATAGTGTGGCCTTGTGATGAACTGCGATCTTCATTTCTTGTTATGGACTTCACATTAGAGCAACAACAATGATACTATTTTGTTGGGCAGCAAACTTATATTTTGGGTTTCATTTTTATTACACGAAATTCAAATCACACACAATCTCTCCATACAACCACATCAGTAAAATAGGTTGTTCAATATAGTCACATTAGCAAAACACAAATCTCTAAATATTTCAAAATCAATATCGAATCCCGCCGTTATGTCAAGTCACATCATCATTCACACCACCAAAACACATCTCTCAATATAGACACATCAATAAAATACATCTCTCAATATAAACACATCAATAAAAAGACACGTTTTCATACAATTTATTCACGGGTAAATGGTACAGAGCCCCCTAAAGTATGACATAATTGAAAAAAACCCCCCAAATTATGAAAAACTGGATATAACCCCCCAGACGTTTGTTGACCGTCTGAGATGACGGTCAACCCACACGTTTAGCTCACTTTTAAAGGGTAAAATGTACAGAGCCCCCTAAAGTATGACCTAATTGAAAAAAAACTCCCATATTATGAAAAACTTGATATAACCCCCCAGTTAGCCACCAAGGTCGTGGTTAATGTGAAACCGAGCAGTCCATCATTGGTTTCACCTCCACAGATTCATCATGTCAGTCTACCTCCAAGCAGTCCGCCACCAGGTTCACCTCCACATAGGGGGATAAATGCTATTAGACTAAACTATAGGAGTGTATTGACAATGACAATAACAATAACAGTGAGACTAAACTAACAGTCAAAGTCTGCATACAACATGTCCAAAATACATCTAGAATTACTTCATGTCCCATTGTTGGTGTTGGCATGAATAAGGGTGCAGTATTCTCTGGTGGACTATGAAGATGAATATGTGGAGGTGAATCTGGTGGCGGACTGCCTGGAGGTGGACTGCATGATGAATCTGTGGAGGTGAAATCAATGATGGACTGCTTGGTTCCACATCAACCACGAACCTGGTGGCTAACTGGGGGGTTATATCATGTTTTTCATAATTTGGGGGGTTTTTTTCAATTAGGTCATACTTTAGGGGGCTCTGTACCTTTTACCCTTTAAAAGTGAGCTAAACGTGTGGGTTGACCGTTATCTCAGACGGTCAACAAACGTCTGGGGGGTTATATCCAGTTTTTCATAATTTAGGGGATTTTTTTCAATTAGGTCATACTTTAGGGGGCTCTGTACCTACTCTTTATTCACCTAACAAAATGCAACAAAGCTCGGTGCAAAACTGCATACTTCCTATATATATATCATGTATATATATGGATTCTAGCTGCCATCCAATGAGGACCTAAAGAGTGGCTATCATACGCATGCCCTAATTGGTTCATATTTCTTCACATGAATAATGATGAACAGTGTCTGTGTGCTGTACCCAATCGATCGCATTAACAATGGGCCTATAATCAATCGACACTTGTTATCATGTGGACGGTAAACATTCAGTAGCCAACTGCAGGACGGATAACTACTGAAGACATCTAAACAGTAAACCGCCTCAAATTGAATCTTATCTTGTTTGGATTTTCCCATAACCTCCAGTAATATAGCTTATATAGTCAAAAAGGTGACGGATTCGCTCATATTTTAGAGTTTAGGATTTAATCGCAAGTTTATATTCTGAACCCCACCGTTTTGTTCATATCAGGCTTCATCGTTCATACCTTCTTATAGTCATTAGACTTTGAGTTTGAGCAGCCCAACCCAGTGCGCACTTAACGACAGTGAATCCTTGTTCTATAGAGTACTATTTTATATCTGAATGAATGAACGATGATCCCAAAAAGTAGGACTGAAAAAAAGTTCAGAAAATCAAAATTGTTTGGCAGAAATATGTTAAAAAATGGATTAAAATTGACTCTTGATATCACTACTAAAAGGTAATAAATCAAGTAAGAAAAATAAACTAAGTACGAATGCTCTCATCAACAAATTAATCCAACACAAATGATTACTGAATTCATTAAAATCAATATAAATTTTGATAAAAAAAGGAAAAAAATCGACTAAACTGTTTGACAGAAATATGTAAAAAAAAAAGATTAAATCTGACTGTTGACACCCTTCTAAAAAGTAATAAATAATGTAGGTAAAAGAAACTAGGTATGAATGCTTCCATCAACAAATTAATCCAACGCAAATGTTTAGTTCTACTTCTATTTGTTCTACTTCTAAGCTTTTACCTACTATTTCCTCGAGATGAAAACTTGGCATGAATTAGTCAATGTGTGCAGAGCGTATCATAAATCAAAGCCCAGGCATGTAAACAATGAATGAATGAATAAATGAGGGAACAGATTCATTACCAATTTAACCCCCCACCATTTTTCTGACCCTATTTGGACAAGTACACCCATCAAATACGTATCTCAGAACCTACGACTGAATATGAAGAAGATTTGGGTTTTTCTGGGTTTTCTACTTTTTCTGCATATAATTCCAACAAGAGTCTCTGCTCTTGGCGTGGGAGGTGGAATTGGTGTTGGAATTGGGAATGCAGGTGGTGGAGGAGGAGGAGGTGTGTGGATTGGTGGAGGAATCAACACTGCTCCAAACCCATCTGGGTCTTCAAAGCTTGGTAGTGCCTACACTGCTCTTCAAGCATGGAAATCTGCAATCACAGATGACCCATTGAGGGTTTTGGATACTTGGGTTGGCACTGATGTTTGTGCTTACAGAGGAGTGTTTTGTGGTGTTCGTGGAGATGAATCTGGACCAGTTGTTGCAGGAATAGATCTCAACCATGCGAATCTACAAGGCATTCTTGTCCAAGAACTCTCTTTTCTTACAGATTTGACTCTCCTTCATTTTAATAGCAACAGATTTTCTGGCACAGTTCCTAACTCTTTCAAGGACCTCTCCTCTCTAGAGGAATTAGACCTCAGTAACAACAATTTTTCTGGGTATTTTCCCACAATCACTCTCTACATTCCAAATCTTGTTTACTTGGACCTCAGATTCAATTACTTCTCTGGAGCCATACCTGGCGATCTCTTCAACAAGAAGCTTGATGCAATCTTTCTCAACAACAATCAATTTGAAGGCCAAATCCCTCAAAATTTGGGGAATTCACCTGCTTCTGTGATTAATTTTGCAAATAACAAGTTTAGTGGGAACATCCCAATTAGTATGGGCTTTGGTAGTTCAAGAGTGAAGGAGATTTTGTTTCTGAATAACCAGTTAAGTGGTTGTATACCTGAAGGAGTTGGGCTTTTCACAGATATGCAAGTTTTGGATGTAAGCTACAATACACTGACAGGTCATTTGCCAGACACAATTTCTTGTATGGAACAGATTGAGGTTCTGGATTTGGGACACAACCAGCTATCTGGGGTTCTGCCAGACCTGGTTTGTTCTCTGAAGAACCTTATGAATCTGTCTGTTGCTTACAATTTCTTTTCTGGGTTTAGTCAGGAATGTGCAAGATTGTTCCTAAGGAATGTGGGTTTTGATTTCTCACTGAATTGCATTCCTGGAAGAGATATGCAAAGACCCCAACCACAGTGTTCTGTCACTCCAGGAGGTGGATTGAGTTGTCTTAGAATCCCTATAGTTCAGCCTCTTGTTTGTGGGACATTAGGGGAGTTATTAGGGAATAATGAGAACCCATGAAAGGAAAGGGAAACTCAACTGAGTTTTGTTTTTTTTGTTTTATCTCTGTCCCATTAATTAATACTATTAATTATGATTTATAGCTTCTTAATTTATTGCTTTTCATTGATTCAGCACATCTGCATTTGCCATATTTTACCTTTTAACCTAAAAGGCATGCCTAGAGCAGGAAATTCCCAGAAAATGAAGGCTAGGGAGAGTGTAATTCCTGTATATTGTTGTGAATCTCAAATAGCTCAATTGATTAGCTGTATCGTATATAATCTCGAATCTTAAGTTCGAACTCTATCCTCTTTAACTTATTTTAAAAATTAATGTATATTGTCTTGCTGAGATAGACTTTCATTAAATCTTTCCACTAGCAAATGCACTAATTAATGCACGAAGTATATGCTCTGTCATGTGATCTAGTGTCTCTTTTGAGTCATTTTCTGTACCAAAACATCACAATCCACAGATATCTTGCTTATTCCCAACTCGTGAAACACAATTTGTTTTTAAAGGTATCCCATGATCATGGAGTTGAGAATCTTGTCTGTTCTATTAAGTGATTATTTTTTCTGTCTTTTTTCTCTTACTAAAATAATTGAACCAAGTTAATTTGTCAGTATATGCATTCTGTTCACAAAAGCATACCACACAATATTGTGCACAAGTTTCTTTAAGTGGTCGTAGACAGACGAACTATAAAAAAATGAGGGGGAAAAAAATACAGTTGCAGTTAACTGTGGTTAATTGTGAATGGGACACATCAGCGCATTAATTGAGTCAAAGTCTCAAAATTTGTTTGAGTTCTAGTCTAAAATAAATGTAAATTTTAGATTACTAATCTGTAACGTGAATCTAATAGAAGCGTCAATCTATAACGAAAACGAATCTCTCTAAAATCAGAAAATGAAACCAAAGAAATCAAAGCGAGGTGAAAACTTGAGTTGAGAATGTGATGTGAGAGAGAAGTGAGGGACACTGAGGGCGAGAAGTGAGGATAGAATGAGACTTTTTCATATGTATATGATTTTTGTTTACGGCTCAGCAAATCTAGACATGCTCGATGTGCTCTTCAAGAACCAGAGCAACTCTTCAACGAGAAAAATTTGTTCTCTAGGGTTTGAATTGGGGATGCATATGCTTTGCGTTTCCATGTCTTCCAAACATGTGAGGCAGAGATGTGGAGGGATAACGAGAGAAAGTAGCTCAAAATGTTGGGCTGCACTACAGTCAAGTACAGTCAAATGACTGTATCAGTATAGTACACTCAATGATCATTGGATTTGATTGCTAAAAAATGATCAAATCTTAACCATTGAATTAATAAATCATATTTTTTATTTAAAAATAAATAAAATAGCCTTACAATTATTATAATGCCTTTGTCTCTCCCGTTAGAATATCTCTCCCGTTACAGTTAATTCAGAATGTTTCTCTTCTTCTTAGAGACTCGTACAAAGGAGAAAAGAAGTTTCATGCCATGACACTTGCCTTCTCTTACTCTTACTAAGACTAATGTTCAATCATTCCCCCTCACATGGATTTGCAACAGATTCTAACTAAGTCCAACCCCACTCGATTTTTTTTAAAAGGCGTCTAAGTCGATAGATAGAAAAAACTTGCTACAGCTTGAAAAAGCCTGTGGCTCGTTTACGCCCCTTTTGGCATCTTTCCTTCAAACCTATACTGATAAAAGGCCAAATTCCAGATGAACTAAGCGGGAATCGAAAGATTTTATTTCAAAGTCGGGGTTTTTCTTTTGTTAGGGGAGATATTTAAAAAAGCGATGAAAGTGATTCACCTTTCATTGAAAAAGAGAGCAAAAAGCGGACAGGCTTCACTCGTCGCTGCCATTGATCACAGATAGAGAGAGAAGGATACAACGGTGGAAGTGGGAAATGAGAGATAAAACGTTAGGCTTCTCTGTTAACTTTCTGTTAGTAAATTACTAAATTTATATATCTATTTTTGTCATTTCATATTTATAATGAAATTCTAAAAAAAAATCATTCCACATGTCACTCAATGAAATGGACTTAACCGCGTCCAATCCTTTGGCTGGACTGGACGGTAGTAAAATTCCAAAATGTTTCCCATCATGGCCGTATCGCTTAAATAATAGAGCGTAAGACACGAAGGCACGTGTTTGGTTAGTAGAGCGTATGTAAGCGTAAATACGCTAGCGTATGTCACTCCACCAAACGGTCAAACCCCAAAAGTTCATAACCCAAAAATGAAATAGGTAAAGTTGTTTTGGGCCCATTTACATATTATGGGCATTAAACAATTAGGCCCAACTCAAGACGTAAAGTCAAAGTCAACAGGTCGGAGCCTAAATTCTACGAAGCCCAGCCGTTCGCACGTGCGAGAAATAACCTTGAAAGAACCATCCAAATACAGAAGCTTCTGGGTCATATTAACTCATTCGAACAACACCTAGCAACTAAAATTGGATTCTCTCTCGCTTCCATTGATCGTTTAAATTCACAGTTTTGTAATCGGATCAAAAAAATTATCGAAGGTGATTCGAAGCCAGGCGGTTCTTTTGAGCTTTGCGTTTCCATGTCGTCCCCTGCTGAGTAAGACTCTCTTCCTACTTTTCTCTTTTTCCCTTCGCAGATTTACATATAATTGTTTGATCCAATTTGTACTGAAATCTGTTCATTCTCAAGTTGGTCCTCTGTTTTTTAGTTTTTACATATTAGGATGGCATTTTGAAGGCTGTGTTCGTTGACCTAGGCTGTGTTCGTTGACATTTTGGTCTTCTCGATCTTACTTCGTGGGTTTTAATTAAAAAAGTAATCAATTATGCTGAGTATATTACAGAAGACTTAACCTGAACCCTCTTAATTGAAATTTTTGATCTATTGGAATTGTGAATTAATACTTGATTAAGAACTTTTGTCTCCTGGTATTTTGAGTTAAACTCGTGATTGAATATAAAGAAATGCTAATAGTGCTTGTTTATAGTTTGATGTTGCTTATTTTTACATAAGTGATTTGTAGAAGCTGGTGAATTCAACCTCTAGTTCCACTCTCACATGTGTTTATTCTCCATTATCCTAAACGATTTTCTTAAAAAAACTTCATTGGGTAAAATATAATCTTTGATGTTAAATAACCAACGTAGAAAACTGCTCAAGATATTACTTGCCTGTGCCATGCATCTCCTGACTCCTGGTCAATTGTTGTCCAAAAATCATGCCATGGGGGAGAGAGGTGCGACTAAGCAATTGTGTTTTCCTTGTTTTGTTTCATGCCCAAAATGCTTGGATTGATTGGCTAGTTATATTTTGTTCATTTCCGTTCTTCTTTCAGGAAACATTGTGCCATTTTTATTAGTTCTGCAAATGATAACTTTCATCATTTAATTCATTTCAGATTTTACCACTCTCTTCCACCCATAAGCAAGGCTTATGGGACGTTATGTGTGCTATTTACTGTGGGCTATCAGATTGGACTATACAATCCAATGAGTATCGCATTGATATATGAATCTGTGTTCTTCAACTTTCAGGTATAGATCTATTATAAATGAATTTTTATGCTATGCCCCTTGCATCGTTCTGTCATTGTAATCATAATAAGTACCTACGTATTCTTGTTTTTGGCATTCTTTTACTGCAGTTATGTTCACTGCTTACTGTACTGTAGTCTTTAGACTCCATCTAAATTGGAAACAGGGTGTAATTTTGTTCTGCTGTGTTGTTAGGACTATGGCCTTAGGTGGATTCTCATTGATTTTTGTAGCTGACCCCAAACAGTTTGGGACACAGCTCGGATGATGATGGTCGGTGTCTATGCATGTGTGAAGACATACGTGGGGTTGTTTGGAGAGGTTGTTGTTGTTGTTATTTAAGGGCTAAACTTAATAGTTAGTTATACATGTTGACCATATGAAATATATAGCCCTATAAATAAACCATTCACATCATATCAAATACCCATGCAGTTTTGTTTAAATCAAGTTTTATGCCCCCATCAATTCCAGTACCGCTGAAGTTCTGGCAGTACACAACGCAGATGAGACACATATCTGGATCATAAACATTTAAATATCGAGAGTTCTTAGGTTATGTGGAGAAGGAAGATCGTGCTATGCCATATTAACCCAAGGCTCCATTTTTATAATTTGGGAAAATTCCTGTACATACCCTGCACATTTCATTGTCGAACTTGGAAATGAAAACGTCATTCATCCTCGTTTAAAAAAATAGAGGAAAGTTCCATACTGAGATGCATGATTGATTTGGTTACAGCAATTTGAAGTCCCTTCCCCACTAGCTAGCGAAAATGAAAATGGTAGGAGGAGTTGAGGAGTGTTGTGCAGAACTCTACTAGGCTTGAGTATACTACACCCAAGGATTTAAAAGGCGCGCATGAGGTGCGCCTCCAGGCGAGGCGGGCTGGACTTTCATCGGAGCGTCTGCAGCTAGGCGGAAGGCATGGAAGGCGCAGTCGAGGCTCACGAGTCACACCTCAAAGTTATTTTTTTTAACTCAGGCTAAGGGCCAAAACAACATATTTTTGGCCCTTAGCCAGCCCTAAAAAAACATAAAAGAAAACGAGCTCTCTGCTGCGCCTGTTGCTGGAAGCTCGCCCGGAGGCTAAATATGGAAACACATGCTACCAACACAGTTTTTTAGAAGATATATTATCTCCATAAAATGTTATAATCATGAGCTATCAAATCCTTGATTGTTTCTCTATGCAACTGACCAAAGTAAATCTAAATCTGCAAACCAACTCTTACCTACAAACCTTCTTAATATAAATAATTTAGATGCTGGCAAATTTTATGTATTGTTGAGACAATTTGTTTTATTTCATGATTTTTATGGATGATTATGCTTATCTTAACTATATATAATTGTTTTGTATTATTAAATTTTTTTACACAAAAGGCTTACGCCTCCACGCATTGATGCTTACGCCTCGCGTATTAAAACCTTGACTACACCCACTAAGGAGTTAGCTAGGTCATTGTTTGATGGCTCTCATTTTGTAATGACATTCATCTAGGCCGGCTGGACCATATCTTGACTATCCTTAGCCCCA
The DNA here is from genome assembly GCA_963580455.1 of Euonymus europaeus. Classification (NCBI taxonomy): domain Eukaryota; kingdom Viridiplantae; phylum Streptophyta; class Magnoliopsida; order Celastrales; family Celastraceae; genus Euonymus; species Euonymus europaeus. The sequence continues at coordinate 3,433,537 of OY756957.1, read as the reverse complement.
ACAAGGCATGGTAATAGAAGTAAAACTGGCGTCTACACATTAGTAATGGATATTAGATTTACTCGCGGAGACTTCCGATGGTGCCTTATAAGAATCAAATACTCAACATCCTGTCCAGCACATGATGGGAATAAACCTCATGTAACTGGGCTATCACCCTTGCTCGGTTTTCTGTTATGTTCCATAACTTGGCTAAAATTTCGATCTCTTTTTTTGGTGATGGGATTATTTTCATGTTAATTTTGTCTTTATAATTTTATTAATTCTTTTTGTCTTTATAACTCTTTTGTGACTCTAATTCATTTATAGTTATGGAGGCTGATTACAAATTTCTTTTTCCTCGGTGGATTCTCTGTCAATTTTGGAATTCGGTTGTTGATGATGTAAGTAACAGTTCCAAAATTCTTTTCAATGTGATCCATGATGTAACTACTGACATTTTTGTTGTAAATTCTAATTTTTCACAGTGCAAGATATGGTGTTCAGTTGGAGAAAGGACCCTTTGAAAGGCGTACAGCTGATTTCTTATGGATGATGATATTTGGATCATTGACACTGCTAGTATGTGATATCATCTCCTTTTATATTGGGTTATGTAGGGATGCAAACTGGTCCTCTTTTTTCCCTCCTTTAATATGCTTTTGTACACTTGGAGTGCTCTGTTTGTGTATCCCGTATTTTCACTTATTGGTTTGAATCTATGCTTTTTAACCAATAACTTGGTGTATCACGACGTTAACATGGGCATCCTTTTTTTCCTCCTGTATTGTAGGTATTATCTGTCATCCCTATATTTTGGACCGGTTTCTTGGGGACATCACTTGTCTTTATGCTCGTTTATGTCTGGAGTAGAGAATTCCCTACTGCCAATATCAACATATATGGCCTCGTGACCCTGAAGGTATACTGACTAGGGTTTGTACAAAGTTTTAATTTGGTTGTCTATTGTGTCCATTTGTAATTATTTTAACGTTTTGATTTGATCATTTAATTGTTTTATTACTTTTCTTTCGTACAGGCATTTTATCTACCATGGGCAATGCTTGCGTTGGATGTTCTCTTTGGCTCTTCTCCCATGCCAGATCTGCTGGGAATTATTGCAGGACATCTATATTACTTCTTGACCGTGCTGCACCCCCTTGCAACTGGAAATAACCTATTGAAGACTCCAATGTGGGTGTATCCTTGATTTCTGGTTTTCATTGGGTGACAATTATGTTTTGCATGATGTTTTCTTTATGCTCAATGTGGTCAACAATGGAGATGGACACGAGGTCAATTTTCAAACCTCACAACACACACAAATGCGATCTAACCTGCCCACACACGTTCAAAACCACACGCAACTGCTAAATATGACTTGGCAATGCTACATTTTCTTGTTTCTTCCTGTGCGTGTATTTGCTTGCTTTGTTTGCAATCTCTCTTTTAGAATATCTACAATGCAAAACAAATAGGGTCCTTGCAATTGTTCATACCACATTATAAGCAATCATAAGTTTTGTTTTGTTTGGAGTTTTATTTTTCCTCCGCGCATTTTTCTTAACTGTTATAAGACGTAAGCTTGTTGCGAGATGGAGAATAGGAGCTGTAGCTCAGACAAACACCGGTGCCCAGTCCCAGCCTGATCCAGTCAGAAGTACTGGCGGTGCTTTCACAGGAAGATCATATCGAGTTGGTGGATGATTATGCTCCTGTTACACCCTCAGCCTGAATTCATACGCCTCCTTTCAGTCTGCTCAGCAATTTTTCCAATGACAACCCAGATACTGAGTAATATACAATGACCCTCATTTGTAGTGGATTCCAGTATCCAGGAAAGGATAATTGATCTGCTGCAAAACTAGCAAAGCTAGAAAATTATCAAAATTATTTTGTTGTAATCCATTAGGTTTCAGTGGGGCAGAGCTACGTTTTTTATTTGAACTGGTAACTGGAGTTTGGTGAATTTCTTCAACCATTACTTCTTGTGTTTGTCTCTTCTTTGGTGAATTCCTTCAAGCATTACTTCTTTGTGTTGTACTTTTCTTGCACTCCACGCTGTTGATGCTGAGAGGAGAAAATACAATCAAAATTGGCAAATTTTTTCTCGAAAGCTTATGCCTTATGAAGCAAGATGAAACGGGCATGTATAGTGGAATTTCATATGCCAGAAATAGAACTGTTTTTTTTTTATTATCATAGATCTGTGTAGCAAAATCAGGGGTGGCTAAACTTTGACGACTTTGGATCATCGAATTTTTCTAAATTCATTAAATCAAATTCGTACATATGTTTTATGAAATTTAACCCGAATTTTAATCCGGATTTTACTATTATCCGAATTTGAACATGTTATATTGTTTGATTTGGAACAATTTTTTTTAACCCCCCATCAACTGATCAAGGTGTTGTGGGGGTACAACTGCAAAACGACAGCGTTTTGTGACTGAATTCGGGAGAGCTATTACCGTAACGAATCAAAGGATTAAAAAAAAACCGGGTGTAAAAATTAAAATGACGCTTGACTTCGTAAACAATGAGGAGGAGCGCCCTAAGATGAAGGAGGACGTGAATGGTAGAAATTAAATCAGCGAAAATGGACGGTGAATAGAGCATCATCATCAGATCCACGGTCGTCTCTCGCTTTTTTCAAACCTCTCCCTCCTTCTTCGCTCTATATTTATTAGTCAGTTTTCTAATAGGAAGCAACTAATAATACAGTGAAAACCACAGAGCAAGAGGAACTAAGGAAGCACGCACAGAGGGACGAAACCAACACGAAAGAAAGAAAAATGTCGTGGCAAATTTACGTGGACGATCACTTGATGTGCGACATCGATGGCCAGGGGCAGCATCTTACCGCCGCTGCCATCATTGGTCATGACGGAAGCGTCTGGGCCCAGAGCTCTACTTTCCCTCAGGTATCTCTTTCTTATCGTCACTGATTCATTCTATTTGATTTCATGTGGTCTCTTCGGGGAACAATCGTTGGTTGTGATCTGCTTTGGATATGCTTTTGAGCCTGCATGTCTGTTCGTTCTTTGATTGATCTGGCAGTTGTGCGTAGGATCGGCCATTAAAAGGACAATGTGTTCCGATTTCCGATTCTGTGTTGATTAGATAGGTCGGCAGCTTGTGATTCAATCGGGGTGGCATTTTCTAAAATTTGCTAGTTAGATTAACCATTACTGCAACAATGTGATTTCATTTTGCCTTGATTTGATTATGATAGGAGTTCAGCTATAGATGATTCGGTAAAGCCAGAATACTAATGATGTTTCGAAATCATGGGATTGTTTATCAAAATATTAATAATGTATTTTATCAAAATATCAATGAGCTGTTAATTTTATCTCCTCTTTATAAAATATTTGTTGAATTCCTTAAAATAATGCCAGACTGTTTCCTGCCTTAACAAATGGCAGAGAGACGATTTTCCTTGATTAATAATATTCACCAAGAATCTAGCTGGGGCAAAGGCCTCAGATACTATGTGCACGTATCAATGCTGTGTGATTGTTGTTTCCTTTTACATAACTATAGTGCATAATAGTGAGTGCTTTTTTTTTGTGCCTGGATCACTGAACTTGTAATTGTTCAGCACTCTCAACACAATATTTATTACAACCTTAAACTTCGCAAGCTGCCTAACTTCAATATACATCTTTTGAATTTCAATGTTTATTGTTGAATGCTCAAGTACATTTGAGCATTATAATCTAGCAAAGCGGCTAATTGTTTCATACCTTGTGTTACGTGTACACAAGGAGAGGGTAAAGTTATTTTTATTAACCTGAAAGACTAGCATTAGATTACGCTAAATTAATGCTTTTTCCAAGTAATGCCTACACACCACTGAACCAACTTTCAGTTGAGTAGCACATTCATTTCAGCATTCGTAGCCAAGTAGTTACAATGCTGTTGATGATTTTCTTATAAGGATTGAAACTGTTTAGTGAGTTGGAGCCTCGGAGTTCTTGAGTTCAACTCGTGAGTCCTGATGAAAGCACTGATTTGAATAGGCTATTTTTATTTCTTTTCTTTCTTTTTTTCCTTGTCCACGTTAATATGGTATCTACTTTTTCAAATAAAAAAAAATCTCCCTTCGTTTGGCTTCACTAAATTTTTTATTTTTTTTAAAAAAAAAATCTTATGAGTTATGAGTTCCAATATGTGTAAGTTTATTGCCAACCTAAGTATTTGATCATCCTTATTTAACTCCATCATGTGATCTGCAATTTAATAAAAGATTGCTTGATTTTGTTTGGTGTTTCCACAATTGTCTGAGAAGGACTTCAGTGCCTTAGTCTGTGTTTAATAGTTCTTGGGTTTTGCTGATTTAAGATGTACAGGAAGAAAAATACTCTTATATTTCCCTACTCTTATGGTTCACTACCTCAAAACAAATCCGATCTCTTATCTTATCTCTTTGCTAATTATATCCAGATCAAGCCTGAAGAGATCACTGGCATCATGAAAGATTTTGAAGAACCAGGGCACCTTGCACCCACAGGCTTACACTTGGGAGGCACCAAGTACATGGTAATCCAAGGAGAACCAGGAGCTGTCATCCGTGGGAAGAAGGTGATTTTCTTATTCAATGATATGACAGAAATTTAGATTACTTGATTGACCTTGAAAGTCCTCCTATTACGTGATTGTAGTCGGCTCATTTTGGCCATTTCTATATCTTATCGTGATAATGGTATTTTAAATGTTCTAAATGGATGTTGAATTCCCCAAGACATAAATCAACACATGTTATTCCTAAGCTCAAACTTGCTTAGAATGACAATTTTATTCCATGATCTTGACAGAAGCTCCCCTTTGTTATTTGACAGGGATCTGGAGGAGTCACCATAAAGAAGACTAGTCAAGCTCTAGTGTTCGGGATATATGAGGAGCCTGTAACTCCAGGACAGTGCAACATGATAGTTGAAAGGTTGGGGGATTACCTCGTTGATCAGGATCTGTAGGCCTGGCTCTATTATGATTGAGGCATTTCTTTCTGGGGTTCAACTATGACTTTTTTCCTTATTATTTTCCAGTTTGACTGTGATTTCTTGAAAGGCATTGAGTTTTTGATGATGATGATGTTGCAGACAGTAACAATGCGAGAACTAAGGTGTTTGGTTATTTGAGTTGCATTGCTATAACGTATTTTTGTTTTTCCCCCTTTATTCCTTATCTATTCATGAGGGGTTACACATTCTGAATGTCTGATGCACGTTCCTTTAATGGCTTGCACCATTATGCATTGGATGGATAGGTTTGGATTCCTTTGCCTTGAGCTTTTCCCGAGAACAAGTTGTCCTGTTCTTTGGATTCATTCTTCGGACTACATTGCACTCCATTTTATTACAGCCCCCCATCTCTAACTGAAGAATATCCACAACTATTTATATGCTTCGAGGGAATTGTCCACACCATGTGCTCGAGGACCTGCCCTTTTTCAAATTACAGTCCGGACCTAGACAGAATATCCGGTTAAGCATGCTAGTGTCCAATTAACTACCCTGTGAATCCTCCGAGATAGTGTCCCAAATGTTGGTGTAGTGGAAGTGGCTCTCCCCCCTCAATATAGGTAAGAGATTTGAGTTACAAAAGCAGAAATTTATCTCATAAATTCAATTTGCCCAACCTCAAATAGAATAATTCTTCCTCGAGGTGTGGGTTCATTCTCACTCAACACACGTGTGAGTGTTTATGTCCAATTAACAACTTGTGACTCTTTCGAAATTATATCTCAATTGTGTCCTAACAAAACGAACCAACAGGGAAAAAAATTATGTACAAGAATGCGATCTTTTTCGTAAAAGTCATATTTTTTTTCATAATATTATATTTTATTGGTAGTTTAATTATAAAATTTTATTTACATATGTATAATAGTGATGACATTTTAGCAAATCTTAGCAACTAAAGTAATGCAAATAATCATTCCTCATTAAAATTAATACTAAGTTTCATTTTTATAACACAAAAAATCAAATTACACACTCAACCACATCAGCAAAATACTTTATAGTCCACATTTTGTTATAGCTAACAATATTGTTGGTCTTTATGTTGTCCCTAACAAAATGGACTCACTCCTCACTCCTATCATATAAAAAATAAAGTCACATCAATAAAATACATATTCCAAGACGGTCATATTTATAAAACACAATTCTTGGATTGCACCGCTGTATTTGCTGGCCTAATTTCCTCCCTCATTTCTAACATTCAATAAATCATTTAGTACTATGAAATGTATGAATAGTTTATATATATAAATATAAGGAAAACGCTAAACATCCCAATACTATTTGGTACATAATATCCCTAATCTATGTGGCATGACACATCACCATGCCACATAGATTATTAAATATTTGTTAATGATACACTTTTCAAGAAAAAATCTTAATTCCCTCTTAAATTTTGGTTTTCTTGCTTCTCTCCCTTCTTAACTCAACATATTACCATGGTTACTTCAACCAAGGTACATATTGGGATAAACACACAATGTAATGAGGATACTGCACATAAGTTCACAATGTCATTATTATAGTGAACAATGTATTTCAAATGGATTTACATGTAATTATGTTGTTGTGTTTCATTTGGAGATATTTTATTATATGGTTCACACAGTACTGACGATTTTGAAGGTAATTACATTGTTATATTTGTGTTATAAGTTCTTTAATACATTGTAATATATTTTTAACCTATGGCAGTGCATAATAACATTGTCCATATTGTTAATTACATTGATTTCCTAATCAAAACAATGAGCTGTGGCATTCTGTGTAGATATTTATGCACACATTGTAACACGTGGATCAAACAATGTAATACGCTGACTGAACAATGTAATAATGAAGAATCATCGTCCGGCCACCGTTCATACTGTCATCACCAAAAATCGAACCCCCAAGCTTCAAACAAGCTAAATCAGCTGCTCCTTGCACTCAAATGTCACTTAAATCGTAGAAAAAATGCTTAAAAATGGTAGCCTTTGCTAGAGAAAAGTGGTAGATCAGACCAAATCCGATAATATCTTCGTGCATCGATGTCACCGTTCATCTTCTTGTGATGATACGCATCAGATCCCGTCATTTTCCGGTTGAATCGATCACCGAATTTCGGAGACGTCACTATTCACGTGCCTTTGAGAGAGAGAGAGAGAGAGAGTGAGCATTTTAGAAAAAAGGATTGGATTTGTTTTTAAATTTTAAAATTGCTTGCTCAAAAAATCTATGTAATATGTCACATAAATTGAGATATGTTATGGACACTTTTATTTGGATACCTAGTAATATCGTAAATATAAACCGGTAACTTTATTATATATCTCGTATAATCAAATATATTGGTTGGTGTGCTGTATGCCTGTATTTCGTTGTTTCAACGCTAAATAGCTCTGTCGGTGGGCCAGCCCAATGAGGGTGGCCTTACCAGTTAAGACCAACCACTCCCAAGCTTTATTGCTGTCTAAAGGCCTTTAGAAAAACAAACACACGCTCACACAACACACTAACACAGCACAACAACAACAAGAAGCGGAAGAAGAGGAGCTAGAAAGCAAAGATGTCGTGGCAAGCCTACGTAGATGACCATCTCATGTGCGAAATCGAAGGCAACCATCTCTCTGCTGCCGCCGTCATCGGCCACGACGGCAGCGTTTGGGCCCAGAGCCCCACTTTCCCTCAGGTTTCGTATTTTTCTTTGATCTATGTTGTCCTACAATTACTCAATTATTTTGTTTGATGGTTATATGATCTTGGTGCGTCTTTTGCGATCTGATTATCGTCTGCGTAATTGACCTTTTTATGTTGTCTCTCTGCCTGATTAATTAGCTAATTGGATTTGGTACTTTGCTGCTGATTGTGGTTCACTGCATCTCCAAATTGACTTGGTTGCGATCATTTATTTGTTTTTATTTCCTGTCTTATATTCTGTTTTGTTGAGATTGTGGTTCACTGCTTGGTGATTGTTTAGTCTAACTGACCTGAGGGTAAAGGGGGAATTAGGCATTTCTTCTACGCTTTATGGATTTTGGGAATTGATTATAATAAATATATTTTCCTGATTACTTTCATGTTAGTTATGAACTACAAGGAAATTCCCCTTCGACGGAAATTTTTTGAGATGGGTAGAGACATAGATGGAATTAATCTTAGGGTAAGACCAGATTGTCACTTTTATTGTTTCTTTTACAGTCTTTAGTCTCTCTCAGTCATTGAATTACTTCATTTTCTTTGTGCTTTCGCTTTTACATTGGACTGAAATGAACAAAATCCTTGGACTAACATCCTTGCACATCCCAATATCTCCCGGGTCCTGACACTATAGATAAGTTCTTATTTTTGAAATTCTTAAGATTAGATATGGAACATTTATGACTTCAAATAGGCTTGTGTATTCTTCAATTTTATGCATGTTATTTCCTTTTTGTCGGACCTAAACTCATTTTTAGTGTTCATGCTGTCACAGTTGAAGCCTGAAGAAATTACTGGCATCATGAATGACTTTAATGAACCTGGTTCACTTGCTCCAACGGGGTTATACCTTGGTGGCACCAAATATATGGTGATCCAAGGAGAGGCTGGTGTTGTCATTCGAGGGAAGAAGGTGACGCACTTTCATCTACTTTTTATTTGGTTTTGTTTGTAATGTTGTACACACACGCGAGCGCGCGCATACAGATTGTTCGTTCTCCTGGTTTTGAGTTTTAATTTAAGTTCAAAGATGCAAATGGTGGTCATTCCCTAATTAACACAATTTCAGAATTATGCGATCTTTCATACATGCTAAGAACATATATCCGTGCCAAAACCACTTAATATGTTGACATCTTTTTTCCTGAAACCTATCATTGCCTTCTGTCAGCTTGTTGATGGGCAGTATCATATATATATATATATAAGGAAAAATGGGATAGCTGGACTGGTCTTCTTTTTTTTTTTTACCGTGTTTAAATTGGGACAAAAAAAATTTGTCTTACAATTTCCTCCTGTATTATTAGAAGCTATTGATGCTATCGTTGACAATGGTTCTGAACTCATAAATTATGCCTTTCAAATGCTATAAACTTTGTAGTTTCAACTTCTTAGAGTGACTGATTGAACCAAAATCTGCCTCTTTTTTTCATTCTTCTTCCGTTGCACCAATAATGGGGCAATTGCCTCCTGCATTGTTTTTTCCCCACTTCCTCGTGCTTAATACTTAGCATTTGTTAATCCAATTTCAGGGACCTGGAGGTGCTACTATTAAAAAGACAAATATGTCTTTAATTATTGGTATCTATGATGAGCCTATGACTCCTGGGCAGTGCAACATGATTGTCGAAAGGCTTGGGGATTATCTTGTCGACCAGGGATTTTAGATGCTTCGAATGTCCCGTCTTTAACTCCAGTTCTCTTGGCTTCTATACAAACTCATATCTGCCAACCTTCTGTTTATTATGGTTTAATGCAGTGAAATAATATCAAGTGTTTAAAGTAATAGGGAACTGTGTGGAAAGAAGGGTGTGCGTGTTTGCAAGTGTGATGGATATGGCATCTGTCATTTACTCATTTTTCGCTATTTTGGTGTAAGCTATTCTGATTATTGCTCGAGTGAGTTACTTGTCTACATTACAGTGATTCCATCTGCTGTGTTTAATTTGATTTGATCAATTTGTAAGGAAGTTGTTGCTATTTTAGATTTCTTAATTTCTTCTTTGCTACTTCTCTCCTGTGAAATCAAATGCCAAGCAGAAAGAACAGTTTTAGCATCATCTGGTTATCATGGCTTCAAAAACAAAAACCATTCTCTCATCCCCAAATATAAGAAAGCAAAATAAGCAAAAAATTGGGCTATCATACAAGAAAAAAAATATAGTTATCCAGTCTTGGACACCCACAGTAGGACTGGCTCATGCCTTACAAACAGATTACATCCATTTTGACATAACTTGCAGGAAATAAATAGAGTAGATGCATCTCCCTTGCATCACAAACAGGCACTTCTGATCTCAATTCATTCATAATTCAAAATTTTAACTTGCTTGAGCATTTCAAACGTTGACGATAAATGCAAGCAATGCTATTAAAAGACAGCCAGAGATCAATGTAAAGGCTTCCTTCGGCGCGGAAGAAGTAGGTGAAGCAATTGCAGTTGCATTACCTAATGATGATGTTCTGTTGGTCCTGCATGTTTTTTTCATAACAATTTTAGCACACGACATTTCAACGAGAATGACATCATAAATGAAATCAATGCTTTCTAATAGTTTGAAACTCACCCGGCACTAGTAGTCATATACAAGCAATTATCGTAGCCTACAGCGGCACATCACAAAAAAGGGTCTCGTTAGTTGAAATCTCCAGTAAAAGATTTTTTCATGGACAAAAGCAAATTTAGAATATCATGTCAAACTTGTAGGCAATATAATGAAAAATCGCTGTTCGGGTACCTGCATAGAATCAACGGTTTACATTTATTTATACTAGGAAAAGTTGTATAGGGAGGTCAAAAGGCCAAGTGTAAAGTTAATAAATTATCAATGTTCGAGAACAACAAAAAGAGACGATGACACAGACAATTTAGGGGCCTCATAAGGACTTTCTGTAGAAGCAAGAGTGGTTTCAAATCTTGCTTATGGATTTGTCACATTGATAACCCAAAAGAAACTCGCTGGAGTAGCATTCATGTGTCATTCAAGTTAGAAAAGAACAGGAAAACTAGCAGCAATATGTTGATTAAAAAGGTTAGTTCTGACTATACGTACTTGGATTTTTGTCAACCTTCACTCCTGCACCCCCAAAACCGCAGGCAATGTCAGAAGCCCCATTTTGCTGGTAGTAGCTATTGAATACATAGGAGGCATGGGAAAGCAAAGTATCCGGTTCAAAACAAGGCTGGCTGGGCTGAACTGCAGAACAATCCACATTTCCAGAACTGCATGCCCAATCTAAGGCACTCTGCAAATCCAGTTCAGAAGCCTTGCTAGAAGCAATGCACCACGTGGTTCTATTCAAACTGGTATGATTTGAGCCTGTGGTTGTATCAACGACACCTTTTCCAGTAAAATCGAGGTTATATACACTTGTCTGATCAGGATAAAACAATCCCCAATTCCTCTCTGAGTCCAACCCAGGCTTCCTGTTCTCATTAAACAAAGAGAATATATACACATCTGTCTCCTGTCCTGGCTTTGCAGGAGTGCCTGCATTGTCGATGACATGACGAATCAAATTGGTGTTGTATGTCTGGGCATTATCAGGAGTTGCAGCAGTCTCCTTTGGCGAACCTTTAGATGGCCAGCCCGTCTCAGTGACCATGATTTTAATTGTTCTGAAATTTAGAGACATCAGTGCAAAATAAAGGGAATCTATTTGAGCATCGAACATATTAGTGTAAAGCAAACCAGTATTTGGATCTATAACATCCGAGCTCGACTGAAATAAAGCATAGTCCAGAGTCACATTGTTGGAGGAATCTCTATAAGCGTAGTAAGGATACAAGTTAATCATAAAAGGGGACTGATTCTCGGCAAGGAATTCCAGCATGGGTTTCAGGAAAGATGCATGACTGCTATTAAAAGCGCCTGCAGAGGGTGGGAATGATCGGGACAAAACACCAAGGGAATGAGTGCTTGAGACCTTTATCTTCTTATGTAGGCCAACCTTCTTCAAGGCTGTGAGAACGTTCTGCATTGCCGGCACAACCATAGCAGAGGCATTGTTAGGGCTTTCTGTTACTTCTGCACCAACAGTTATGTATGTGATCTTTGTAGCTGGGTAGTAAGGAAGGATGCTGTTCTTTAGCCAAGTGTCAGCATTGGATTGGAATTGGGAGAATGGCAACAAGTCTGTATTCGGAACTCCGATCATAAGTTCAACTCCAGTGTTTGCAAAGGCTTTGAGAATTTGGATATTCGAGTCATAGATTCGGATGTATTTGATCTTGCGTTGTTGAACTAGCTCTGCCACTTTATCGGGAGTAGGGAGATCATCAGCATTTCTTCCATAGCAAACTCCTACAATGCTTCCTAGGCAGATATCTGCCACACAATGTAATATAAATCAAGTCAACTTCAAAGCCACATTATTTTCCCAGTGAAAATCAGCAGAATGGCAAGAAATACAAGGGGAGAAAGAAAACTGCTTTTGTATATGAAGTTCAAAGCAACCAACTACATTATAAGTTCAAATATACAATTTATGTGTGGAGGCACTACGCACTACATTTATTATCAATGAGCTTACGCTTCACTGAAACAAAATCACAAACAGGTGGATGCTATGCAAATATGCGATAATGGTCTTGCATCATAAAAAGAAAGTTCCGACCATGTTCCTGGACATGATTATCTTAGAACTGGTAGAGATTTTCTTTCAGACCAGCGCAAAATCATATCTAGGTTAGATAGTTTTTTGCATAATTTTCCAAGGCAAATATCCTGAACAACAATGTGGATTCTTAGCACCACAAATTAGTTCAACAACAAAAGGAAAATGCAAGTCTCCGGAAAAACGATCATTTTCCATACAGCAAAGTAAAACATTTTACCCATGTTCTCTTGTGGTCACACGAACTCGAGATTATTAAAGAGAATATGGCATAAGCAGTGGAACAAGCCACAGACTCTCTCCCATGAAGCTGCAGGCTTCTACCATAACTTGGAGGAAAGATGTCAATTAAAGAAATCCCGCCAAATAAGTAAATTGAAACAAGGGTCACTAAACCCCCCATTAACTAAAATTTTTGCCATTAAAAGCCTCAATAGATGCTCAGTACACCCAAAGTATCACATACGATCAAATGAAAGGAAAAGTTTCCCTGCATAAAAACCCTTCGACCAACCGTGACTGTGACCCACAACCACAAACCTAATGCATTTGATACTCAGGAGAAGGAAACTCAGCACAATTGATTCTTACTCTAGAATCCCCGAGAGACTTCTGGCTACATCTTATACTTATGCTATAGTTTTACATTACCAACTTTGCAAATCCTTGCAACGTGAAAAAACTCTGGAATCAGAAATTAGGAGCCTTTTTATGAGCAGAACTTGGGAGCTTTAAATGTTAGTGCATTGCATTTTAATGGTAATCAAAAGGGGCCCACAAACATAAATGCTGCAATATAGCTGTCCATCCAATTCATCGGAAGCCCACCAACCTGATAAAAATAGTAAATACAACTACCTATAATTAAAAAGTAATCAATGATTGCTCTTTGTGTTGTAGCATCAGGTTCTGGTTGGTAATGATAGAAAATTGAGCATAAATATCTATTTTCTTCTTTTGAACTCACTGTTCAACAGCCTTTGACCGAGGCTTCAATCAAGATTATTATAAATTCATTTTATAGATGTTAAACATTGAAGAGAGTGTATGAACAATGAGAGAGATAATAGAAGCAAAGAGAACAATGAGAGAGATAATAGAAACAGAGAAAACAATGAAAGAGATACCCAATAGCAGATCAGGCTTAAAAAGCATAAATAAATTCTTCAAAAATGCTAGAACACGCTTAATCGAGACTAGAAAATAGTCGAAGCACACAGACAAATTGGGAATCATTAACTAGTGTTAGAGGCATCGAATGCAGGAACAGAGCAGAGACAGAGAACAGTATGTGCATTTGTGTAGAACAGTAGATAGAGTAAGGGAAGAATCTTGGTCAAGGAATGACATACCAAAATGTGTAATCAGCAGCGAAATAGCAATTAGAAGCTTCAATCCTCTCGCCATTGCTTCCCCAAGACCAAGTCTTGCTACTTCGTATCAGAGATTCTGTACTCACTCCAGACGGCCACCTTCTCAATGAGAGTTCACTTTACTCTTTTCTTATCTGGGGATTTGTTATTTGTGAGGAAAAGCCACAGAGAGTCGAGAGTAACGTCTCTCAAAAAGGTCTCTCTAGGGGTACAGGTAGTAAGACTGCAGTGGTAGCCTTGGGAGAGACTAGTGTTCGGACCGGATTTCAGAGGGTCATCAATCAAATCTAGTTAGGAGAAGTGTCTCGATTCCGTGAATTGGGATGTCTGTATGTCGCGCACTATTTTACTATACGCCACTGTTAACGGTCGGCTTCGCAGTCGTAAATAACGTATTCCAAGGAACCACCTCATCGGGTTGGGAGTCCCGGTAGGCCCGGCCCATTCATTTGAAAATTAGGTCCGAATTCTTTTTCTGAATGGGCTTAGGTAGAGTATATTAGGCTTTAATTCCGGCCTAGTCACCTGACTTGATATTAAATATTTACTTAAGAAAATTGCTATTAAGTCTACATTTACATACGTATTTGTAAAAATACATATGTAAATATGTAAAGGTGATATCACCGGTAATAGAATACATACTCATAAGGCTTGCCATTGTTGATTTTGTAAGTCGAATAGAAAGTAGGAATGTTGGAAACCCTAACTTTGTCGGAACTGTCGATATATAATGATACCATGTGAGGTCGTGTCAATCCGCGGTGATGACGGTCACATTTTTGTTTCGGTCATCTCCTTCGCAAGAGTATATAGCCGATCACGATATCGGATTTTAGCAAAGAATTTTTTTGATTTGAAATCGCGCTGGGTATCACGCCTGACAATTCTTGGCAAATGGGTATCACGTTTCTCAATGTGTACTCAAATGAATTTGAATTTAGTGAGAGGGGGTTAGTTTTGGAAATCAACATAAAATGTGACTAAAGATGGAACAAAAATCTGGTGTCATACATTTCTGCCCAACAATCCCATTTCATGTATCTGCTTACAAATTCTCCTATTTACTTGTCCGTTTAGGCCCAAATACTAGGGATGTTGTCAAATGTCATTGAAGGGCAATGCCTACTAACTACTAGTACCTAAAAATGATAAAATTTTGTCCGATTCAGATTGTCTAATTTGTCGTATTTGAATTAATCAGGATTTGGATAAAAATTATATATTTGAAATTTGAATCCAAATATAAAAATTTATCTAGTTTAAAATTAGGTTGATTCTAAACATAAAATTTGTCATATTTAATTGTCTAAATCCTAAATGAAATTAAATTATTAACAAATTTACTCGTTCGAATTTAAATCAATATGAACAATTAAATCAGTGTAAAAATTAAAATTAATTCAATCCAAATATCCAAATATTTTGCAAGCACTTTATTTATATTGTCCGATCCGGAACCAATCCCATATGGCCATATCCTTTTCTTTCCCACCCTACCCGCATTGGGATCGCATTCGCATATGACATTTGTATTCCTTTTGACAGCAACGGTCGAGAAAAAAATTGGAATTCTATTGCGCGGTCTTCCTCTTTTGAATTTATGTTACTGTTGATGCGTTAATCCCACTTTCTTCCCCGACAAAAGAATAATATTTTCTCACCCTTTCGCGCACAGTCTCCCATTGAAACCCTAGAAATCCCCGTTAATTTCATTCGATAAGAAGATACGAAGGCGGAGAAATCCCTTAGAAACTAAGAAAAGCTATGAAGACCAAGAAGCCTTTGCCATTGAAGCAACTCAAGCTCTCCGTTCCTGCTCAAGAAACCAACATTACTTCCTTCTTGTAAGTTCGATCTTCACTCTCGTGTTCTTAAAGTTGACTCCAATTTTCACTTTCTTGAATTGAGATATCGGGCGAGACTGTTTGATTACGTGGAAATGGTAGTGAACATTTTATTTTTAAGTTGTTGATTGTTAGCAGAGAAAGTACCAATCGACTAAATAAACCGAAAGTTTCAGATCTCTGATTTCTGTGTGAAGTTATTTTCCGAATGATATCTTGTAAATCAGGAAAGAAAACGGCGATTCCGCTTTCTTTTTTCATTTTGTTTTAATTCGCACATCGCGACTTCATTTAATTTATTTAAAACTCGACTTTCATGAGGATATGATGCAACTTAAATTCTCAGGACGGCTAGTGGTACTTTTCATGATGGTGATCTGTTGTTGAACCAGAAAGGCTTGCGGCTTATCTCTGAAGTGAAAGAATCCCGTGTAAGTTTATTCTTATTCAGATAAAGTACAGTAGATTTTGCTATTGTTCTACTAGTTTTGGATTTACTCATGTACGTTTTCTGATTCCGGAATGCAACAAGAATTTCTACTTTTGGTTGATGTGTATTACAACTTCACTCATAGGTATATTTAATTTCTCTCTGCTGAAAAATGATGTGGGAGGAAGCTCGACAGAATTTTGGAGTCTGTTGTGAAGTGCAATAGTGTTGAATAGAAAGATAGCACTGCTTTTCATTTACAGTTGAATCCTTTGATTTTGTCATTTTTCCCTTCGAAGTTTTAATTAAAGTTTCTTTCTTTAGAAGCTTCATAAGCAAGATTTAGAGAACCAGGATAAAACTTAAACTTCACCTATATCCAACACAGAAACACATCACATCTTAGATTGTCAAAATTTTATCATGTCTCTTCACAAATCACTTAGGGACTATCCGGTTTTTATTATCTAGATGTATTCTTTACATTCAATTATTTCGGCTTTTGGTTATTAGACCTGCCCTTCATTTTTTTTGAGGTAATTCAAGGTTAAAAAAATAAGTTATTTTTTGGCTGAAATGAACAAAAGTTTACATCATGTGTGTCCAAGTAGCAAACATATGATGAATTAACTTTATGAGCTGATAATGTTTTACCTTCAATTTGTCAGAGGTGTATGTGCATATGTTGTCTTATAGCGTAGCACTCTAAGCTGTCTTACGTATTCCTGCAATGCTTTGTCGATGACTCTATACTTTTATGGATACTAGCTGTGTTTAGCTTGGCTTTGATGTATATAAATTTAAATCCTCATTGTTTCTCTCTCCATCTGTTGGACAGCCTTCTGATTGTAAGGAACCAGATTTTGAATTCTCACTGGAAGACTTGGAGACTATTAAAGTTATCGGAAAGGGAAGTGGTGGTGTTGTACAACTTGTCCGCCATAAATGGGTTGGAACATTATTTGCCTTGAAGGTAATTATTGCATAACCTAACCTTATACTTTCACTTTAGTTTTTGGATTTGCACTCCTGATCCTTGGTTGCACGTTCAAACTGTCTGCATGTTCTCCTTTCCTGAAATTTTCACAGACCTTTATTAGTCTTTGTGCGATATGAGATCTTTATATTTGGCTGGAATAGTTGGGCTGGATATATGACGTCCATTTTTTTTTTGGGACCGTCCAAATCAATGTCTTCAGGGGACCAACCAAGAATCTAAGATGCAAGATGAAAATTAAATGCACCTCACTGTATGAATATACAAAAGTTCTTTTTGAAAAGGGGAACACAAATTCAGCATCGAGTTTGAAGCATTATGCTTAATTGCTTATATAGAATTAATGCGAAGGTTGCTTATTTCAAACTGTTTTTAGCTTCTTTTTCTTCTTCTTTTCTTTAGATGATTATTTCCGATACTTCTAGGCATTCAATTCTTAGATAATGATTATGAGGATATATTATTAAAAAAACAACCAACAGCATACTTCTTACGTTTTGAGTTTGGATCAGTGGAGGCTTAAGTGTTCTTTCTGTTATATTATATCACTTCTCATACATTTGGCAGTGCCTTTTTCTTGTTAGTTCAGTTTGCTCCTAAGGTGAGGACACATCTTATTAATTTGGTTGCTGGAAGTTGTGCATAACCAGGAGACTTATCATGTACTATAGGTCATTCAGATGAACATACAAGAGGATATCCGTAAACAGATTGTACAGGAGCTGAAAATTAACCAAGCCTCACAATCTTCACATGTCGTAGTTTGCTATCATTCTTTCTATCACAATGGAGCCTTTTCTCTTGTATTGGAATATATGGATCGTGGTTCTCTGGCAGATGTGATCAAACAAGTCAAAACAATTCTCGAACCTTATCTTGCAGTTGTGTGCAAGCAGGTCTGGTCACTGGTGGCTTTTTGAAGATACATTTCTTGCGTTTGATTTTAACAAATTCTTTCCTTATTCCAATTGTTCCTGTTTTTCTTCCAGGTTTTACAGGGTCTTGTATACTTGCATAATGAAAGGCATGTCATTCATAGGGATATCAAACCTTCTAATCTACTGGTAAACCACAAAGGGGAAGTGAAGATTACTGACTTTGGCGTGAGTGCAGTACTAGCAAGCTCCATGGGCCAAAGGGATACATTTGTTGGAACTTACAATTACATGTCGGTATGTAATCTTTTGATCCTTTTATGATTGGTCTTTCCATTCTCCTATTATTTTGTATATATTCGTTCATGTTTGTGCTTCAAATCATTTTTTTTCTTTTTAAATATATTTCCACACATGTGTGCCCAAGTGTTTCTCAGAATAATTAAGCTAATGAATTTTCGTACATCCTCAGCCAGAGAGAATTAGCGGCAGCACTTATGATTATAGCAGTGATATTTGGAGTTTGGGCATGGTGATACTAGAGTGTGCTATTGGCCGTTTCCCCTACATTCAATCTGAAGATCAGCAAGGCCGGCCAAGCTTTTATGAGCTTTTGGAAGCAATTGTCGAGAGCCCACCTCCATCTGCACCATCAGATCAGTTCTCCCCCGAGTTTTGTTCATTTATATCAGCATGGTAAGAACTTATGTTACTTCAATGAGACTTTTCATACATTATCTAAGTTCATGGCATGCAAATTTATCAAAGTCCTATAGTCTAAAGTAATCATTACTAGAATAATGGGTGACATAAGCTCAAGTTTTAAGATGAATATGTTTTATCTGCAACCAAAAGAGAACACTACTTTAGAATGTTAGTCAATTCTGTTGGCAGGGCCCACCAATCTATGCGAGTCACTAACCAAGCTGTGCAGGCATTGTAAAAAAATCCCTAGGGGCTGTAGTATCAAATATGGGCCTTCTCCATTTGCACCAAAATTTCTTATAAGGTATAGTGGTATATTATTCACCCTTGCCTTCTAAGGCTCGCAATTTTACCATCAAAATGGGCCTCACGATCCCCCACAATCCAATCCCTCCGGCTCCATATATTGTTTTAGATCATCCACTGAGTATTTGATATGTTGTGACTTTCTGATGCTCAGGTGTCCAAAATTGGTTTTAGGGCAAGACTTTTATTTCTTTGGTGACTGGAATTTGAGTCTTTATAGTGGCACAGCTTGTAATAGTTTGCCCACGATGATAATCCAATGCTGAAACTATTAGGTTTATAGCTAGTTTTTTTCCCTATTTACTTTGTCCACTTTAGGAAAAGGGGGAAATCATCTAGCGAGAAAGGTTTAATTTTCCCTCATAACCATAATTAAGCAAGAAAGGTCTTTTTTCTTCACATGTTTATCATTTTTCTTTTGTTTTTATTTCCAATATTTGTTGATCTCAGAATCCATGTATAAATTGAAATAACTTATTGCTCGACTTTCCTATCGTTTGCAGCATACAAAAGGAACCTCGAGACAGACTACCATCTTTGGAGCTCTTGGTCGGTAACTTAACACTCCACATTTCTAAAACCCTTCGAGTTTTATTACATTTATTAGCCAATATACAGAATCAGAATTTTGAATATTTGTTCTTATGTTACAGAGCCATCCTTTCGTCAAAAAGTTTGAAGACAAGGACATTGATCTTGGGATTCTGGTCGGCAGCTTGGAACCTCCTGTAAATTACCCAAGGTAGTGTGCTTTTGTAATATTATGTCGAGCTGTGAAATGCATCACTGCGTGCTTGAGTCAATATCGCAGGCTTCTCTTGTAGTATTTAACCTAAATGGTTGGTATGAATATTTCTTACATAACTTCAATTTTCTGGCCCGATAAGTTTACGTGCAAAATGTTATTGATATTTTCTGCTCAACATTTATGTGCATGTTTAGGGAGGAAGATGGAACCAAATGCAATGAATAGTCCAGCACTCGAAGCACAAAATCGATGAAAACATAGACTGATAATGACCATATATTTACACATGTGGAGTGTAATAATAATAATCATGCATTTAGGTTTATTTTTTTTTAAGAGAAAAAAATCATGTAAGCTTGTTTTTTGCATATTCGAGGTGGATATAAATTTATGCATAAAATGATCATTTGGGTCAACACCAAGCAGGTGGCACAATAATATTATAACTAGTGAAATCGAACTTCAGATTTTTCAAGTCCATACGCTTTTGTGTTGAAGAAATTCATCGTTGGTGTCACGCAAATGGTTTCAATGGTGGAGAGGATGTAGGCCTTAACCCTTAACAAAGAAAAGTGGATTTTTCTCCCTAGTTTTTACTTAGAGCATTAGAGCAAGTGCAATGGTGCACTTGAAAATAAATACTGAAAATTTTGAAATATGTAGAGAGAGTGATAAGAAAAAAATATATAAAAATTATATTGGGAGATGTGTTTTAAAGTAAAGAAAATGAAAAAATTATATTGAAAGATGTGAATACTTGATATTTGGAGAGTTCGGTAATAGAGAGAAAAAATTGTATTGGAAGATATGTTTTTGTTGATATGATTGTATTGAGATATGTGTTTTGCTGGTGTGATTAAATAAATGAGATCCAATTATATATAATGGAAGTGGGACCCAATTGAAAATTTTAAAGTGCAGCAAAGTGGCACTTGCTCTGATACGTGGTTAAGGTATCTAGACAGCACAAGGGCCCATTGCAGAACTTTATGTGCTTTTTAACAGATAAACAATGTGCATGACTGCATGGCTTGTTTGAGGGAGAGTGGAAGGGGATGTGGGCTCCATTATGTGGGCCAGTGCAACGCATTTATGATAAAAAGGGATCAAAAGCCCAGCCTGTGGGCATAAGAGATAAAGGGCATATATGTAAAAGCACAAAAGTAATGCAAACGCATATCCACCTCATGATGATTGGTAACCAAGTCAACTTCCTTATCCTCTCAATCCTTCACTCCCTGTCTTACCAAAGCCTCTTCTCTCTACCTTATCACATTGAGAGTTTTGAGACACTTTCTTCAATCATGTCCACATACACACGAATTCTTGTGTGCGCCTAATGTTTTAGAGTTTATAAAATATTTTTAAAAATTTTGAAAAAATTAGATTTTTATTTGATTGATTTTACGAATCTAATCATATATTTTTTGTTCGAAATAAAAATTAAATACAATTTAAAAAGTGTATTGAATGTTTTGTGTTTTATACCCAACGGTCAACAATTATTATGCACTTGTCATGTTAAATTTTTATTTTATTATTTTTTTTTATTTTGAACAAAAAGTATATCGTTGGATTCATAAAATTGATCAAAAGATAAATATATTTCTTTAAATATTTTGAACCTCAAAAATTAGGTGCTCATTTATATTCTATACTTTTTAATTATTTTTGCTTAAAAGTGGGTGCACAATTTGCTCAAGACCCTTTAATTTGGTTTTCTTGCCCGAATTAAGGTTGGTTCACTGAAATATAGCTGATAAAATGTGTTCACAGCTTTGTTAAACAGATCATATATAGTTCATCTGGGTAAAACTCATTTCATACACCCACTTGAAGTTTCATGTTTTTGGCCAAATCCTACAAAAATATATGTCTAAATTTGCCATATATTTGAGGTTGTAAATCTAGCCAAAGAATCTTGCAGCACAAACATTTCAGGATATGCACACGCATTTATGTATGTATGTATATTATATTGGTAGATGCCTTGACACATGAAAACATGTACATGTTGTCATGGCTTTAAGAGGCAAAGGAGAGCCAACGATGTTGACCTAAGTTTCTCTCCATATATATAGAGAAAAGATAGGTGTGACTCAGATTTGGATGTCTTCAAAACTTAGACCTTATCTTTTTTTTCTTGTAGTACGGGAAAGCTATTAAATTTGCACCATAAAGAGATGGATGACAAATCTTAGGATAAAGCTATACAAAGAAGATAAATATAAAATAATTCTAAAAATAGTGACTAGTCAATACTATCCAACTCTTCTTCATCATTCTCTCTACTTATATTATCAACTATAGTCAAGTTTATGCATCAATATATATATACACACACACAGTATGTTTATATGCTCCCTACAAGAAAACCATATAGTCCATAGTCTCCAAAAACTTTAAGACTAAGATCTTCTATTCTTCTCTCTCTTCTGCTGATAATTCTCCAAATATGGGTGAGAAGTCAAAGCAGCTAGTTTATGATCTAACATTGAAGCAAATCAATGTTGATGAAGATCTACACAGCTATTTGTTGACCAAAATGAAAGATGACCATCATGAGTCCATCTCCTCTGAATCCTCCATGGAAGAAGCTTCAACAAAATCATTCGATTCATCTTCATCACTGGATTTGGCAGAGGATGCAACATCTTCAACAACATCGAATTCATCCCAATCCTCATCAAATGGTCCTCTATATGAATTATCTGAGCTCATGACCCAACTCCCCATCAAGTAAGTGTGTATTAATGGTACATATATGCTAGCTGTGATCGATGATGAATTGGATATGTATTAATTATTTTGCTAATTATGCAGGAGGGGTGGACTTTCAAAGTATTATCAAGGGAAATCAGAGTCTTTTACATCTCTGGATAGAGTGCTAAGTGTAGAAGACCTTGCAAAGAAAGAGTCTGCTTATAGTTACAGAATAAAAATGAAGTCTTCCAAGAGCTATGGAGGTGGTTTAGATGATAAAAAGTATCATGCTCCTAAGGCCACCATATCAAAGAAGTTCTCAAGAGGTTCCTTTACTTCTTCTTCTTTGTTAGGTAAGAGAAGCTTGTTAGGTTGCAGACCTTCAATTCATGTACAAAGAAGTTGTAATACCTAACAATACCTAGAGAAGTTGTATATGTTTTGGTACATTCTTACACTTGAGGCTTCACTATTAATTTCCATATTGTTTGAGCGACTATTATATTAATACATGATGCTGTCTCAATTAGAAATCTGACGGTGGCATTGTAATAAACCAAATTTCAAGTTATATTTTGGCTAATCATCATTTTTTATAACTTTTAATTATGTCTGTCTATCAATTCTACTCTTGATTTTCAAGAATAGACAATTCAAAATATATTTTGTAGCTTTTATATTTTATATTTTGGGAGATGATATCCTTAAAAATTGAATTGATGCTAGGAAATTCAATTGTTTTTTTTATATTATATTAAGGGATTTGAGAATGGCTATGATTGCAAGACCCCTTCAAGAATAAAGAACTCCTTTTCATGTATTTGTAGAGAAAGCAACAATTTCATTTGAGTCTATTTCCCTAGATACCTTGTCACTTCTCTATGCAAGACCCCCCCTGGTGCTCTGATGAACTATTTTTTTCCCATCACACAACAAAGAAAAGCTACATGATTAAATCCATATTCCCCCAATATTAATCACGGTAATTATTAATACGAGGTCAGCTCGGAGTCGATACATTTACATTTTATCACATCAATATTTTTTGAATGTATTTTTGGACTTATTAATGACATCATTCTAACCCAATTAAAACTTAATAAATTGCGCACTATTAATATATGAACGAAAAAAATAAACAATTCAAACAACATATATACTAAGCATCACATGTTCCACGAGCTCGGGTTGGAGTTGAGTACATATTTCTAATAAAAAATAAAATAATAATAATAATAATAGAATAATACTGTAGGAAATTACAAAACAACTTGGAAATACCTAACAATAACAGAAGAGTTTGCATGTCTCTGCTATAGTTCTTACATTTCGGTCTTCACCATAATAATTAAACCAGATTCCATGTTATGCATTTTGGCACAATCCATATGAAGAAGTTTCAAGAGTATCTGTATACAAGCTTTTATCAACACCAGTGAAAAAGTAGTCAAAAATCCTCTAAAATGGGTTTGTAATAAAGAAATCATATCTTGTAAACTGGTACAATTCCGAGAAGATGAAAGCATTTCCGCATAACAGTTGCCGTTGCTTCACAGATCAAGAGTCGACTTGTTTCCTCTGCTGACCCGACCACCTGCCCAAATTTCCCAAAATCAGAAGCTGAAGTCTAGGCCACTACTTACTGATTATATTCCAGTAACACTTGGAGCATCTTTAATTACATTTGATTTCACATTCTCGCTCAAGATTCCAGACATTTGTTCTCGACATTTTAATGCGCGGCAGCAAGAAAAGAAAATGCATGTTGTGTGCTTGCATGTTCAAGCAATGAGTGTGTGTGTGTGTGTGTTTGTGTGTAGAGAATTGGTCGAGTACTTAGTGATACAGGGCAAGAAATCGATGATAAAAGTGATAATTCTTTTCAAAATTTTCCACGGGAAAGTGACTCGACAAGAAATGCAATGGCTAATTCATAACTCATAGTCCAACTAAACACCACCAATAAGCTGCTTACTTGGTCAACAACGTCATGAGGATGTAACAGAACATTTGAAATTTCATCACCACAAAAGCATGAGAATGCAATCAAAATTGACCATTAGGCCTCAAGCATAATGCAAAAAAATGCAATTGCATTCCAACACTACCTGGCAATTGGAATAAAATTTTGTGAAGTATTCAGATAAATTATAGAGGTATTCACACAACACATTTGGCAGTAGATTGTTGCAGGCCTCCTCAACAACCTGAAAAGTGTTGTCAAAACACATCAAGAGTGAAGGTGTGTATCAACTGTAAGCCAATAAAATAAAATGTACAAGGTCAAAAGGCAAGGGACAATGTAAAACCTCAGCAAATTGTAGCAAATGAAGTCCCAACGCTCGCTCATCAGAATGATTTAAATCTATGGCCACCGTCTGTCACAAGACAAATATGCAAAAAAATCCGTCAATTGGATCAAGCTACAGAATCATCTACCTGCCTCCTTTCATCCTGCTGCTTATAGGAGAGAGGACTTTAAGTGGAAGAAAACATAAGTAATTTAATGAAAGTTGACGCACAGATATTTTCCGAGTGCCTAAATGACTAAATTGAGGGAATTCCTGAAACTTTAATAAGAAAATACACAGAAGGCTGGAATGTGTAAATTATTTAAATTGTCCCACTCCATCACAATCCACCAGCCAGGAGGCTACAATCTAGGTTTCAGTTCTATTTGCATCAATGTATGTTAGTCACATGCACAACCATAAATTTAAAGGCATAGCAACAGTGAAAGTGTGAGAATAATTACTGACGAACACAGTTGGTAGCAGGATATGAAACTTACTTTCTTCAACTCCTCTATATCTTTCCCAGACTTCCTGATGATTGAACAGATCCGTGCATGAGCATACAGCAGATAGACAGCAGTGTTGCCCTACTCATTCAAATTTTGGAAGGTAAGAAACACTTGCTAGTTGGGCTGATAGCCACAATAATCAAATCAACAATAACAGTTAAAGAAAATGCATCAATGGATAGAAATTAAGAGTTGGTCGTGCTTAAACATGATATCAACTCTA
Organism: Euonymus europaeus; assembly: GCA_963580455.1. Lineage (NCBI taxonomy): Eukaryota > Viridiplantae > Streptophyta > Magnoliopsida > Celastrales > Celastraceae > Euonymus > Euonymus europaeus. The sequence goes on along the minus strand of OY756957.1, from coordinate 3,408,219 downwards.
CAGGAATAAAAAGATCAAATTTTGAAAGCTGGGGGGTGGGGGAAGAAACCTTGGAAGTTAGAATTGACCTAATTGCAAGACATTGTATATGCACCTTATCATTTAGCATCTGATCAAAATTGAATGTATAATTTGTCAGCCTATTATTCTTCAGATCAGCATACCTGCCAAGTGACAGTAAAAGTTAAAACTTTTAATCAATAGGTGACTGAATCTCAAATTGAGAAGACGCAGGGTAACCTTGACACAATAATGCAGGACCCGCAAACCTTTTTTTTCCGGATAAGCAGGAATAAGAACTTGCAATGCAATAAATCAATATCATCCCAATTGCTAACACCATATTGTCAAATTCTTTGGCAGACAATGGTCACCATTTCACCCATAAAAAAGGCCGAATAATTTATAAAGAATCCCAAATCACAAATACAGCATTCTCGGGACCTTATTTTCAGCCAGAGCTGCATAATTAATTACTTTTCACACATTAGAAGTAAAGATGATGCATAACCACATCACAAACAAGGATGTGAAATTTAATGATTATGAGAATGATAATTAAATGTCACAAACGAAAAGGAAAATGGCATAGGTAACTTACTTGACAGCACCATAACCAACAGCCTCAGCAGTACGCTCAAGCTCCTCCTCCGTCCATTCTTTATCCTTGCCTAAAGAGGAAGAAAGAAACATGTTAATTCATTCTAAGCATGTATACGACAAGTCCCTAACATATTATGCAATAAATACAACATGCATCAACACACACCATACTTGTATTAGACACTCTTGATTCCTTGCTGATTGAGAAAAAAATGAATTAGTCCAAAGTTTGAATGATTAGAAGAGACCCCCCACGATAACAAAGGAGATTTTTGGCCAAGGTACAATCTCATCAAAATATGGTTCTTCTCTCTTCAAAAGAAATGAGTTTAGGGATGAGCTAGCTCACTTCTCCAGAAAGTTGGAGATGGTTAATTTTCTATCAAAAACATAAAAATAAAATATTAAGAAAAGCACTAGAGGAGTTATAAAACATTGTTTGCAGTGAAAAAAATTACCCAGATGAAAGATTTGAAAAAATATAACTATTTAATTGATAACGAAAAGGAAAATCTTTCACATCCCCAACATTGCACACATTAAATGAGAAAAACTAAATGCAGAGGTAACTCTTTCTCATCAAGGAACTCCTACTATGTTTCCTCCATACTTGTCAAAAAACAGCCAGAGGGCCTTCACTCTATAAATATTAGTGTGTGTGTGTGTGCTTGAAATTGAAACAATAACACTCTCGTTACAAAGGCTTCTAATATACAGGCGGAGGTTAGATCTTAGAAAATCAAATGGAGATGTTATATAGGGGGAAAAGAAGCTCAACAACGTACCCCGCTCAATTAGTGCATCTTTACTCCGGCTCTTGGCTTCATCAAGTAAATCAACTAATCGGACTACCTCACTGCTGCGAGTCCGAAAGCGCTTGCCATCCTCTCCAAGAACTAGGCCAAAACCAACATGGCTAGTTTTTGGGTATGTACTACCATCAGCTGGGAGCCAACCCGCACGCTTGGCAGCCTGAATTAGAAAAGAAAATAATTTGGATGTTAGCCAACAATTGCATGTATGCCAGCATTATCCCAGAATTTAGAAAGCTGATGAAATGGGTGAAAAAACCTGGTACATATGAAAATCAAAACAGTAGCAAAAGGTTTAACTATAATGATAAATAAATGAATAGTTGTTGACAGCATTTTTTCTGAAGGAAATAATAAAGAATGCACAGATCTAAAAAATAACGGTAAAACAAGAGGAAAACTAATAAAGCAATCCATGATTTGGCCGTTGATACATACTTTAAAAAACATATCAAAGTGCTGCTGCTGGCCAACATCAGTGACATATATAATCCACTCAGCTTTCTCCTCGTTAAGGCGATACCTACGTGTTGCAAACAATACTCAATAAGAAATACAATGTTAATGATTGAAAATCCAGCCAATTGAGAAAGAAGCATAAATATGTAAATTCATAAATGAAAATTACTTTGTCAACATATGAACATCAAATCTCGAAGGAGATAGTTGACAGCAACTAGAGGTAACTTAGATGCCATGAACAAAGCCAAAACTTTTTTTATCACATGAAGCATTTGGGAGGAAACAACATAAATTTGTTACCCTAAAAGAACAATGCAAGTTAAATTATGTTTGATAAAACATTATTTTGAAAAACCGTAAGAGATTTTTTGCACAACGATAATCAGTCCAGAGTTAAAGCAAAGGAAAGAGGACGGTGGGGCACTTCAAATTTAAGGACTTCCCAAACATTTTCAGCTAGACTAGGGTCAGCGAGTGCATACTATTCAGCAACGATTCCCCTGATCTCCAGGCTTTGGAACACGGCCTTACCAATAATGAGGCATGAGTGGGTCCGGCAAAGAGTCCTTTCATGAAGAACTGAAGGCCTAGAATTTTCGCAAGAGAAACTACTGCAAGTAACAGACTCATCAAAAACATCCATTTAGCTATCATTTGAATTACTTAGAAAGAAAAGCCAACATTGTGAAGAAGAATGAGATCTCTGTAATTTTGGTTCTGGAAAGAATTTTAGATCATTAGGTTTTTGGTTTATAGGTTCTGGTTGTACTGAGTGAAGGAACATGTAAATATTCAAATAGGAAAAAAAAACTACTCAAATCAAATGGAAGGCGATAATTTGCTGAGCTCAAAGAGTGTACTCAAGGATCACAAAATTAGTAACTTCAGTTGAAGCAGCAAACAACATCAAACTCAAACAGAAAAGAAAAAATGGAAAAAAATGACAACTGACCAAAGAGCAGTCAAATCAGTGGAAGCATAGTTGTAACCACCGTCACTCTTCACAACAATAAGAGGTATGTTGATTCCTTCGATAAAAATCACACGAGCACCTTCACTTTCTTCAACCAATCCTTGGTTGCTCAACGCCTCTATAACCCCTGGAATGTATGGATTATAAAAGCTTTCTCCCTGTAGACAAGGAAAATTACATTCTTATACTAATTTGTTACTTCTTGTCATGCTTCTGGTTGTATCAGATACACACACATGCCTATGTTTAGAAAGAATTTTGTCCCCCGACACAGAATTGATAAGTTAACAGACCCGTCTTTAAATAAAAAATCAACAATCCCATAGATTTAAATATTTGATCAAGAAAAATACTTAGTAAGATCATAGAAAGCTGGACAAAACATTGAGGCTAAATCATACGAATGCAACCCAAGGCATTGCCACTTACACAGTGAAAGATAGGATTATTGTGACAGAGTTTGAAGTTTTAACACCCGTCAAACCAATCACAAGAAATAATGACATCAAGGAACATATACAAAGAGTCATTATCACGATACTTAACCCTTCATATAATAATATTCAGAATGTTTGATACAATTGCACCACTGCCACACTCAAATTAACTTGTAAAAGCCTTTATTATAAAAAAAATCCATTCATCAATAAAATAATCCATAACTTGTATCAAATAATTGGCCCATACCTAGAAGGAAAATAAAGTTGCAAATAAGAAACAATAAAAATTGAAGAGGATGTGTGCAAATGAGATCATTAGTATGTAATATCAATTGCTGAAATTAAGAAGGATGGTGTATAGAGAACAAAGAAATTACAATATAGAAATGAAACCTACCCATTCTAGTTAAATTCAAACATATATACTTGAAATGTAAGAAAAACACAAGTACATATATCTTTTATAATATATGGCCTCATGACTTAATGAGCTAGCACAAATCGACAAACTTCAAAATTCAAATGCATTTATGGATACCAAGTTGATTCCACTCAAGTCAAAGAAGTAACAGAAGGTACCTTTTCCTCCAGCTGAACTCCAAGGCGCTGATAGACCTTGTCAAACTCCATCCTGCTGATTTCACAGATTTTTGCCCATGCTTGGCGATACTTGTGTTCACCACCCTGTAAATAAAGTTGAAGCAGAGTTTAAAAAAGAACTGCATGTGTAACATATATCCTAGAAACCAATTACATTCATGAACTCATAAGATATTCCGAAAGAAGATGGACCAACTACCAAGAGTTTTAAAGACAAAAAGGTGCAGTCCTCTACCTGAAGCCGAACCACCGCCTGTTGTGCCTTTTCCTTGAAAGCAGAGTCAGCATCAAATCTCTCCTTCGATGCCTTATAGAAATTCTACAAGGGCATCAATTGAGATTGAATTACATTACTACCATGAAATAACGAAGTAAAATATTTCCCCAATTCTAAAAAACTTCAGAATTGGTGGCCTAAAATCATTTTATAAACTGCATTTTGTCGAAATTGAAAACAGGGAACAATAGTAAAAGAAGACCATGTCAAACCATCATGCCCCTTTTCCAGTTACTGACAGTGAGTATTCAAAAGTGAATAAGGTACGTTTCCAGTCAGAATATTTTGATTGACCAAGCTTTTATACACATTCATGTTATACAGTGTACAATGTACATACAAGTTCAGGGAGGAACAAAAATATCACAACTGTGCATTCACTCAATATTTGTACAATATTAATTAAAAAATAGCATATGAGTACCAAGATACCAGTACTTAAAGAAAGGAATGGACCAAAGTACTTCAGTAAAAACAATTCCTTTATTACAAATGAAGCAGTTTTGAAATTTTGGAGCATCTCAAAGGTGAAAAGTGCTGTCATTTCTCATAGAATTTGGTTGCTCAAGTTGAAATATGATTTAGATTTAAATTTAAAATCTGTACTTGTTTGCCAAATATTTTCAACTAAATTTGCAAAATTTTAACTAATTGTGATAATTAATATTCCAAGTGCTATTAGTCTATTTCACTCACCTGTAGATCTCCAATGGCTGCTTCATTGACATCTTCATAGTTTGGGAACTTTTCAAAGAGGAATTCGATCAACATACCAAACTGTTAAAACAGATAAAAAAAAAAGTTTTGAGCGATACACTTCTAAGGTGCAAGTCAAATAGGAACGACAGACCAATTTCAATCACAGGTAGTTAATTAGGACAAAACTGGTTACTGATTATGGATTTAGCATAAAAAAAATTAAACAAATATTGACAACAGCTCAATAGAATCAGTTGACGGACTTGTTATGCTATATGACACGGAATTAACCGACCAGATCTCATCTTTGATTCTTGATAAAAATAACTGAGGTGCACAAATTAAGGAAAGCAGAGAAAAACAAGGAAATGTTGATTTCATCCAGTTAGGAAGACCTATGACAAGACAAGTACAAATAGAAACATAAAAGAGTTTCAATTTTACTTTGTCCCTTAAAAAGAATAACCAAATTGCAAAACCACACTCCATACACGAAGCAAACTACTGATAAGAGAATTTCACAAGTAAGAGGACATCAATCAAATCAGTAAATTCGCCTGCCTCAAATGAACCTAGGGAAACTACAAGCAATAGACAATTCCAGAAATCACATACCTGTGTGCCCCAGTCACCGACATGATTTCGGCGAAGAACTTCAACCTTTGAAAACTCAAGCATACGAGCTAGTGCGTCACCAATAATAGTAGATCTCAAGTGCCCAACATGCATTTCTTTTGCAATATTGGGAGAGGAAAAGTCAACCACAGCCCTTTTAACTGAAATCCTTGGTGCCCAAGTATCAATACCGTCTAGCAGCATCTTTTGTATTTTCTGCAATCAACACAAATGATAAGTATCCCAATCAATATTGTGAAAATTATAACAAAGTGACACAAACATTCACGCCAAAAGAATTCACCCCGAATAGGCTGAAAAGTATAGTATTACCTAAACCCATAATATAGGTAAGCCTATGAAACAAATAACTGGTAGAAATATGCACATACCTTAGCCATCCAATCCTTTGACAATAAAACATTTACAAATCCAGGTCCTGCCACGGAGCATGATTCTATCATCTCGGATGGAGGCAGATTTCCCATGATAGCCTGTCAAATAAAGAGAAAAGGTTGAGTAATTACCAATTGAAACCAGTTTAAAGGTTGAAAGAATACCAAATATCAGTGTGAATACCTGTCCAACTGACGGGGGACCCCTAAATTCTGTTCCCTTTCCTTTTATTTTAGACCATAGACCCATGGCATTATTACTGCACAAACAAATAGCTTTAAATCAGTGTTCAAAAGCACATACATATGATATTCAAACTTAAATATAGTGGCTGCAAAAACAAAAACAAAAAAAGAGAAATGTAACCAACAGCTTCTAAATTTATTTTAAAAAAACAAAAAAAGACTCCATCTTCTATATTTCCAGCGTGCATACCATTGGTAATCACCAAATTTTCCAGTGCAGGCAGCAACCAGAGGCTCGACGTCTGGCAAATCGGGGACTGTTGTTCTAAGAGCCTGTTCAAACAATTGAGCCAATAGCTGCTTCACAGTGACTTTAATTTCTTCATCCTGTGCGCAGTTTAGAAACAATTGAAGCGCAGTATAACACAATGTCTTGTTCAAAAAAAATTCTACAAAATCAGTCGAAGTTTCGAACTAAATTTTTTTGCACCAAGTCAACTCACACTAGCCATGGTTGATATCGGACAGGCCTTTGTAGCCAATGCAAGTTTTCTAGATGTCACCCTCAATAAACCTGTCTAGTTGCACAATAACCACATCAAATTACAAAAGCATTTAATTTTGCAATAGCAAGATTGCAATAACCTAGTGAAAAAGGTAACTAAATATACTGTATAGATTCGAAGAAATTGGCTCTGATATGTTCAACAATGCCCTGTAGCTTCTCTAAAACATTGAAACAAAGCATTCCAAAGGCGTTTATATTTAACATCCTGATTCTATCATGAAGCCAAAAAAATGACACTAACGATTTTTAAAAAAGGGGAAAATTGTAATTCGAATCTCCGGTGCCTTCTATTTCTTCAATCATACAAACTGAAAAACTCAAATTAACCTTCGATAAAAGCGTAAGACTATACCGGACGGAGAGTGAGGGTTTGAAGTCTCACCGGAGGAGAAGAGTGGAAATGAGAGATGCGACTGAACGAGGAGAGCAGCGGTGGAGGAGATACCGGCGCGAGTAAAAGGGTTAGGGACGCTAACATTACTTTACTGTTATTTTACTCCTTTTATTTGAGTGATAAGCGGAATCCCTCAATTCCGTCTCCCGCCGCGGTTCCTAACGTTTGCTGTTCCTGGATGCTCGCCGTTTAATGAATTAGGGTTTTGGTGGGACCCCTCTTTTGGGTCAAGTTCTAATTTTCTCACACGTCATCGTAATGTGGGACCGAATTCCCTCACAGGATACCACGCCACGGTCCTTGAAAGTTGAAAGTCGAACCCCTACTGTGTATATATTTTGCTCTGCCGGATCTGCAATCCAGCACAACTTTTCACTCCTTTGAACATCCGAACATGAAGATCACAGGAAAGAGCACGAAATACAATGTGAAGTCCTTATGAGCAGCTTAGTTGGTTAGCATGAGGGCTGCAGGCCTTATGTTAAAGGGAGGTCAGGAGTTCGACTCCTGCCTCCAACAACCTGCGCGGTAGCGGCTGGGTAGGGCCAATGGGCTCGGGCCTGGGTGCACTTTTATGTTACGAACCCAGCGCCCACGCTGGGTAGCCATCCCCGCGGGACGCCCACGCCCAGTAGCCACTGGTCCGTAACAGGCCTGCAGACCGTACACCCCAACCCATCACACGGCCCGCAGCCCAGGCCTGGGCCCATTGGCCCTACCCAGCCGCGCGGCACTTTTATGTTACGAACCCAGCGCCCACGCTGGGTAGCTATCCCCGCGGGACGCCCATGCCCAGTAGCCACTGGTCCGTAACAGGCCTGCAGACCATACACCCCAACCCATCACACGGCCCGCAGCCCAGGCCCGGGCCCATTGGCCCTACCCAGCCGCTACCGCGCAGGTTGTTGGAGGCAGGAGTCGAACTCCTGACCTCCCTTTAACATAAGGCCTGCGCGGTAGCGGCTGGGTAGGGCCAATGGGCCCGGGCCTGGGCTGCGAGCCGTGTGATGGATTGGGGTGTATGGTCTGCAGGCCTGTTACGGACCAGTGACTACTGGGCGTGGGCGTCCCGCGGGGATGGCTACCCAGCGTGGGCGCTGGGTTCGTAACAGAAGATCACAGGAAAGAGCACGAAATACAATGTGAAGTCCGACGAAAGAAACGACAGGAAGTCGGCGACTGGCATGAGCGGAACACCCAAGAAAGGAGGACATGGAGGGAAGTATACTTGGGCCGGTGACGGGTACTCACAGGCTGAGATCGGGTTTGAGAAAGGAGCCATGGATGCTAAGGATCCTAACTTTGAAGATCCAGAAGAGACTGAGACAGTGACAGCGATAGCGACTGCCTGATTTGATCTTTCTCCGATCGTGATCGTCTATGATTATGTAAATATTTGTTTATGTAGGGAGGTGATCTGGTCTTGATTAACAATAATTGTTCCTCCTTGGATTTCTGATTCGAATTACCTGTTTGATCTCGCCTTGCCGATTAGATAGCGTTAATGATACTACCTGCTTGCCTTCCGTGTCTATCCTTGAACCCTTGATAGTTGGTAGTAGTGATCGATCGATGGTAGTGTGTTTATTTGGCTGCTAGAAATGTTCGTGAATCGAAGGCAAATGAATTTTATAAGTTCAGAGACTTGAGTGGTTTGAAAGGGAATTTTTTTTGCTAGTGATGTGAAAAAATGACCGTTGGGGTTGGGCTTTACACGTGGATGGATACCAAATACGCAACGGGCCCAAGTCAAGCCCATAAGAGAATGGGCTATTTAGCTATCTTCATCGTTTTGGGCCGTCAATTGCTAACGCGGGTTAAATAAATCCACATTGTTGCAAATGCAACGGGCTCACTTAACAGATGGAGCTAAGCCTAAAAGATGATTCGGTACTGGACTACAAGAAGACGGTCCAAATCGGAAACTCATCTAGTCATCTCCCCCATCTCCTCACTTCCTTTCACATCCTTGGATTAGATCCGTATCTAAATTCTGTTGACGTGAGCCATTAAGATTGAGCAAGTTGATAGGCCACAATCTTAAGACAACTGTATAGGATGGTGTATGTTCACACGTTAGTCCTGTATCTATAAAAGATGGTAAACTGATTTAATAATCGATACACTTTTGAATTACAAATTTTAACAAATTCATCAAAATAACTGATGGGAATTGGGTCTTTGGACACTTGTTTTTGATATTTAGATCTCCCTCGTTGTTGGTTTCTGTGCAATTTATTTTTAATTAATATATTTTTACATCAACTTTTGTTTCATATTTTAATCTTGATAATCCCTCTCTTCCTCGCTTTCTCGTAGGTGGTAGGTCTGGAAGTTCTTCATCTTCTTCCTCTAGAGTTGCCTGACATCCTGCTCCCATATCATACAATATAGTGCATCTCTCTGCTCCCTCAGAAGTAAAGACTGGGAGCCGCTTGCCCTGAGCTCCGGTTATTACTAGTGAAGACTCTGCCCCCTCATCCATACCATACTGGCTAGGGAACTTCAACGATTCATCTTAGCTTTCCTTCTTGCTTGCCTCCGATTTTGTATGCTTGCTTCCACTATCAATCCCAGATCCGATCTTAATAGAAAGTCACTGCCATCTTGACTAAACTTTTGGAAGTCTTTTTTTATCATGGTCTTTCAAAATAAAACAAAAATAAGAAAATGAAAATTAATGGTTTTTGAAAGAAAAAAACAAAGACGTCACGGAACAAAATAAATGGAGGAAAGTAGAGAGAGGGAAATAGAGGAAAGTGTCAATGAAACCCTAACTCATGGATTGGTAGAGTATGTGTGATAGAGATAGCTTAAAACGTAAAAACTGAGAGTATCTGAGAGACTATACCAAACATAAGTGAAGTGTTCCTCGTTTACTTATTAGGTGATATGTTTACTTATTAGGTGATGCTTTTCGTCGTCTTATTTTGAATTTGAGAAAACACATAATAAACTGATTAAGGTAGCAAATCAAATATTTAATTGCATTAATATTTTTTTTCCATGTAATTTAAATATACCAACACCTCTTTGTAGGTGCCCGAATCTATAATTGTTGAGTTGAATGGAAACTCAAGTTTTTGGTGGGCTACTGATAATCTAAGAATGTCGATCTGAACTCGGCCTGCAAAACAATTCAAAAAACTACCGTTAGTCATCCAATGACCGACTATGAGAGCGTCTGTCGTTGGGGCTCTGACGATCAAATCAGCCCAATATGAAAGCAAAGACTTGGGCTCGTAGTGGACACCGACTAGAAAGAGAATAAATTATGGTGCTTTCAGTTTAAGAGATGCTTAGAAGCGAGTGCCTCTAGTGAATGATTCCGGTGGTTCAAAATAGTAGAGAAAATATTATGATTTTGGCAATTTGTGAGTAAAAGTCCTCTCATTCTCTTAGAGAATGAAGGGACTATTTATAGTGTTGAGGCTACCATGATATAAAATTCAATTACTAAATACAATATGTTTCTTGATATTGAAAGAATAATGAAAGGTCAAAAAAACATAAAGCAAATCTGAAGATGTCATGTTTTATAAGAATATTAACAAAAGTGATGACGTGCTAATATGACCACAGCTAAAACAGTATTAAATCATTTAACGTAAAGTAAAAATTGATTAATACGTCGCCTATCTAAGCTTAAGATCTTTGACAATTGAGATATATTTGCTAGAAAAAATAGTTGAAGTAGCTCTCGAGAGTGTCTAGCTACATGGAGGTCATACCTGGCAAAGTCTAGGACCTAGACCGGAGGTCATATCTAGCGAGCCCTTGGACATGTGTTAGAGGTATGAGTTGAGTTTGGTTTAAGATGATGAGTCTGAATTGGAGATCTCTAATAGCTACAATACTAGGCAGAGTTAGTAGATGTAAGGCTCGATGTCGAACTTCATGTCTATGTCGAGCTCCAGGTCTTAGATTTGACCGGGCTCGAGATCCCAAGATGACATCACAGTTGACTTAGTCAAATATTAACCTCTAATGAAAAATGGGTTTGGCCACTACACTCTTTATAAAAAAAAATTATAATTTGTTTTTGCAGTTATTCCATACGTGAAGGCTCGATTGGTTAAATTCATAAATAGGTATAATTAATAGATTCAAATTTGACTTATTAAAGAAATCAACTTACATGGTAAGAAATTTCATAAACTTTACGCGGAACCAACACGCTTTTATAATGATTTTTTTTATGATTTACTGTTTTACAGGATTCAATGTACCCTTTTTAAGGAAACAAATCCTTTCAAACCACTTATTCCTATTTCCATAAAACAAAACATCACACTGAAAGAATCCAGAGAGAGAACCACACACACATATATAGAGAGAGAGTCAGTGTGTGTGTGTGTGTGTCTGTATACAAAGTCGATGTTCTAGTGCGAGCGATGGTAATTTCAGGTTCAGAGACTCAATCACAGAACCCGAGAGTGGTTCCTCAAATCGGGGCTGTGTCAGTGAAATGCGACTCATGTGGGTTCACTGAGGAATGCACCCCAGCCTATATTTCTTGCGTGCGGGACCGATTTGAGGGTCGATGGATTTGCGGGCTCTGCTCGGAGGCGGTGAAAGACGAGGTTCGAAGATCAGACGAGGTAATCACCACCGAAGAGGCCCTGAAACGCCACTCAAGCTTTTGTGAGAGTTTCAGGTCATGGAGTCCCCTCCACCAGACAGAGCACCCAATCTCTGTCATGGGTCGGATCCTCCTCCGAAACCTCGACTCCCCTCGTTCGCTCCGATCACGGTCCAATTCGATCAGTTCCTTGCCTCGCGTGGATGAGGTTCAACGCCAACGACTTGTTCGATCGGAGAGCTGCTTCCCTGCTTTGTCTCATTAGAAGTGACTTAAGGTAATCAATACCAAAACATACAAAGCTCTTGTCTTTTTGGATTCTTATGGAATGTAATTGGAGTTTTTGGTGCTCTCAGAGAATCTGCTTATCATCAGAGATTGGTAGCTGAAACTGATTTCAATTTGAAAATTTGTGCTTAAATGTTCTTAGAATGTAAATATTATATTGATAAACTGCTCAAGGCCATTTCTTTTCTCATCTCTTCTCCTATGAATGCAAAACATACTGAATCTGCATTATTTTTTGTTCAAGGAAAGCAGCAATGAAATTGAATCTTACAGCTTTTCTATTTCATGAAAATGGCGTAATTCGCTGGATTTTTTACAATTTTTGGGGGTATTGGACTCTGATAAGAATTCATAAGATCGAAGGAAGGCTACAAAGAACGTCAGAATGTACAACAAGGAAATATTTAAGAAAATTATGATATTTACAGACAAATGTGACGGGAATCCACTGAATCATACATATGACAAAGGTGAGGCCATGTGTCGTACAGAGTTGTACTGAGCAAGAAGTTTCTGGATGCGTCCTGCCACGGAGGCTTTAAGGTAGTTAATTTTTTATTACTATAAAATTTCTGGGGGGATTTTTTTAACAAAAATAAGACATGAAAGAGGTCATGCTTTACTCTGACTCAATCTAACGGTCATCACCATTTCTGGTGACTGGTGTTCGGTGTTTTTCACAGGTTTCCATTTTCGGGCTCATTAGCCTATTGGCTTGGACCTACTTGTCATACTACAGAAGCCCACTCTGACTATTGTTTAGTACTTTAGTTACACGGCCACCAAGCCCATTTTATAATGGGCCCATTCGGCCTCTATCTTTAGTAGACATGCCGTCAATTTGGGATCCACGTGTAATTAAAGGAACTTCCTGTGACTGCTTCGCAACAACCAAGCGTTGTTTCCGATTAGTCTCGGGAAGACCTCAAGACCAAAAGCCAAAAGGTCGAAAACTTCTACCAGTCTCGGCCATCCAAACCGACCAAACCCAACTTTCTACTATCCAGTCTCCTCTCTCCGATCTTCCCTAAACACGATATACCATCGAAGATATCGAAGATGATGATGCACATGACCTTATACTGGGGCAAATCGGTTACTCTCCTCATCGATTCATGGAAGACTGATTCCTGGCCGAGTTACTTACTCACCTTATTCGCCTGCTTCCTATTCTCCAACTTCTACCAGTACATGGAAGATCGACGCTTCCGATTCAAATCCATCGCCTCCACGCCCTCTGCCCCAGCCTCTACAGCCGCTCCACTTATAGTCAGACTCAGCGGGTCCCGCGGCGGAATGCCTGCGAGATTCGTGACGGCCGTACTGTTCGGAGTAAACTCGGCGATCGGGTATTTATTGATGCTGTCCGTCATGTCGTACAATGGTGGAGTGTTGTTGGCGATCGTGTTAGGGCTCTCCGTTGGATATTTCGTGTTCAGAGCCGGCGATGAAGAGGTCTTGGTTGTAGACAGTCCCTGTGCCTGTGCCTGATTAATTAAATTAATCAATCCTTGTAAGTTTAATTCAATTGGTGTGCTGTGGTCGTAGTTGTATGATTGGACAACAATCTCCGAATTCGATTCACGAGTTTTCAAATTCTCAGATCTGCGTTGTGCAGTAGACGATGAATGAAATGTGATTTGTATAAATATTTGAAATTGTTTTTATGTAAAAATTTAATGGAACATTTCTAGTTAACCATTGATTGCATGCGCTCTTAATTGCCGATGGGACAGGTGGGACCATGAGTTATCATGTTTTGTAAAGTGTTTAGCGACCTTAAATGGGCCTAATATAAGTGGGCTTATTACGTAACTGGCTTGGGCTTGAAGCCTAAGTTACTTATGGCCTTTGAATGACGGGTAAATTGTCCAGTGTCCACGAAGGTTTTCTTCTTTTATAAGTTTATAATTTTATCTTAACATGGATTTTGAACAAAACCAAATAAATTGAGGAATGCGTGTATTTAATATTTCAGAAACCCACACTCTATGTAGATGCCTTTAGTTTGCGTGGTTGATTAATGTAAGCATCTGATTTGTCACAAATCAGTGTTTATCCTATTTACAAACAAATTGGTAACAATCACGTACCAATTGAAAGTCTTAACAATAATAATATTATATAACCAAACAATTATATTTCAAAAAAAAAAATGAAAGCACGCCTAGAGAGTCTCTGTGTTTCCTATTTTCCGAAAACAATCCGAAAAATAGGTTTAATTGTCATTTTGAATAACACATTTGGTTATTATTTTGGAAAACACGAGAAGATAAAACAAACTAAATAGAACTAAGACATGAATTTGATTTGCTATTGGTCATCAACACCTGGTTGATTCACCATAAATGTAGTCGAGAATGGCAATGACTCCAAAAACAAAAGCCTGATCAATTCCAGGTTTCACTGCAACGTAGTAGAAATCCTTGATTGTCTTCTCCATCTCCTTCTTCACTCCAATCTGTTGTTTATCAATATTCACAAAGTTAATAATATTACTGTACATATATAAATTGTGTGTGTGTGTGTGTATTTATATATCAATTTAAGCATATATATCAATTTAAGCATATTTGAATCACCTGTGCAATACTGTTGCCTCTGCAGTCAACAATGCTACAATCTTTATCAGGAAAACTGCCTTTAATCTCGAATTCTCCCTGTATCCCCAAGGAGACTCTAATTGCATCGTTCTTCACAAAGAATGAATTGGGTTCTCTTAAGCAGAACACCATGTTTTCAGATCCTTCATAGCCATGAGTATAGCCCTTCCATTTTCTATGCATACTCAGAGCCTCAATCATCCCTCCCTTGCGACGAATGAGAAGCAGAGATTCTCCACCGGAGTCACGTAGAATCAATTCCCCTTTTGCACCAAGAGCTCCACATCCATCGACTTTAAAAACCAAATTGTGGGAACAATCTGTCACCACAAAACCTCCTCCGTTCACAACATGAGGCCTTCTCCTGACTACAAGTATTGCCTGAGAAGAAGAACAGTACATCTTGCTTATGACAGGCATAATGGCATTACCCTTTGAAACTGAACCCATCTTTCTGTTTTTTGTTTCTTGACTTCCCATCTCATTGTATATACAACAATGTATGCGTGTGTATATATATATATATAAACAAACGTATAAGGTGATAGATAGATACATACAACAAGCTAGGGTTTGTGTAGTCTTGCAGAACTCATTTTTTTCAAAGGTTCGGCATGCAGGCTTTTTGACAATTGTGTATCAAAACGAACTTTATTTTGATTAAGTTAGTTGGGCAATTAATAAAGTTATTTTTGAAGGGTACCCAACAGAATCATTCGAAGGATGCTTCGGTTGACAGAACACAAAACATACTAGATTTTTCAATTCATTTAATTTGATATATACATCAATCCAGATCTATATCTTAACAAATCTGTCTGATTTGATATGTTGTAAATGGTGCACAACAAGCAGATAACAGCGAACTACTTCTTCTTCTCCGTTCACTAACCACACAGCTACAGGAACTTGATCACGAATAGAACAACTCTTGTTGATCACGAACCTAACTGTTTCTTGGTATCACCAATTGAACAACTCCTTCTTATCACGAGCAAAACACCTCAGGAACAAAAACTCGAGACTAGAAGTCTTCCGCTGTGTGACCACGATTATGGAACTCTAACTCAGGTGGAAGAGAAGCCGTGTGTCTTACCCCAAACATCTTGAATTTTTTATATAAAGGCGCAACAAAAACCACATAACAAATTTGTTTTGACTAAATAACAAATTAAAAAAATCCGGACTTACACTTTTTTCAACAAAGGGTGTGTTTAGCTTTTTTGAAACTTTGGCAAAATTAAAGGAGATGACTAGAAAAGGAATATTTGAAAGAAATTAAATGTAACTAGTTAGCAGTGTTGATTTTTTTGATTCTTCAACAATTTGCATCTACTGTTGCTTGGTCTGGGAAAATACTGGATCATTCATGGTCATTGCACCTGATTTTGATTCTGGAAGATGCCACGTGGCATCATAACATGGGAAGATGAGATAGTTGGTGGCGGTTGGGCATTTTAATTATTTACACACGTGAAAGAAAATAATAAACCACCTCTCTCTTGGTCATAAAAGAACATATATGGTAATTGAAATACTAGTAATTCTACCCACATACGCTATAAATATTTTGTTTGTCAAACCCAAACCGTATGGGTAAGATGTGAGTTGACTAGGAATCAATTCTTGTCTTAACGGTTGGGAGAAAGTTTTTCCTCTAGTGATTGTGAGTTCAATTTTCAAAAAAAAAAAAAAAAAAAACTCACTTAGCTTGTACAAAATTATAACGTGTTGGTTGCCACGTGTGGCTTAAGCCTTTGCGGACTATTGTTGAGCCCATGAATAATAATAGTATTTTGTTAATAATGTATTTTTTTTTATCTTACTTCAATAAACATGGAAAATATCATTAATCCTAATTTAAGAACAACTTTTTTTAGGAGGAAATTTCCAGTTCAACGTAATAGACTATAATAAGTAGGCTCTAAACCTCGATCCATGTAATGTAGTGTGCATAACTCTAAAGAGCATTTAAGACAATGGTTTAAGTTCAAGGTGTACATATAACGTAGGATGTCTATAGCACATATAGATTGAACAAGAGCCTAATCATACAATTGCAAAGAATGACATCCATAAGAATTACTCCCAATCTCTTGCAGTTGTAAGGATTTATTATGGTCAATAAGTGAAAGGTAAGATGAATTGTAATTTCTTTTTTAGTTTTGAATTTGTCCTGAAGAAGAAGAGTAACTTCAAACTTCAAACTTCAAATACCATTTATTCCTTCACAAAAACATGGACAAAACTAGGGATGTAAAAAATATCCGTACCCAACCCGCATAATCCGTTTCAAATTATTCGGGTATGCCTCGTTTATTAATGAGTCGGGTAACGGGTACTTGTATTTTCATGGGGAAAACAGTAGACGGGTACAGGCATGGGTTTGTCAAAATCCAATCCGCCCCGTACCCGTATATATTATTAATTATATATAAGTATATTATTTATAATATATACGTTATTATTTTTATTACTATTTATAATATTATCAATAAAAAACTCATAGAAATATATCATTTGGGTATATTTAATTTTTTTAGTAAACGTATTTATTTAATGGGTAACATGCATAGTTATGAAACTCAAGAATTGACCATGAATGATTTCGTATATAAGTTACTACAATTTATTCCGTCCTCTCAAAATAAATAAAGATATCAATAATTTTTTATGATTTAAGTTTCAAAATTTATTGTAATTTTTACAATTGAAATTGATAGAACAGATACTGGGATAGAACAAAAGTTAAAATATCAATGGATAATTTTTGGGCGAAGGGGTCCCATCCCATTGCAATCCCTAGGCAAAACCATCTAATCTAATATAATCTAATCTAATACTAAAATTATATAGCCCGTGCATTTCCGGCAATTCTATGGCGAGTCCCAACGTTCACTTCGTACTCGCGCCCGTGGCTATCGACAACACAGTCTCTCGGCCATTCGATCCCTGGGGTTTCTAAAAGGCACAAACAAACTAAAATGGAAAATAAGTAATTGGGCCTTGATGTTCCCGAATACTAAACTCCATCGCTACTTCGTTAGCATATTCCGCACCCAAACAAATCTTAACCGGGGCCGAGAAGGCCCATTAAAAACCATGGAGCTCAAAGCCTGAAAAATACTCGAACAGCCCATTTCCCATGGCCCGCGGGTCCTCAAAAACTCAAATAAACGGCACCGTTGTCGACTCAACCTCTGTAGTTTTGTTCAATTACTGAGTGCCAGTGACCTGTACGAGGAAGGAAGCCACATCCATGGCTACGTCGCTTTCTCCCCCTCCCGTGCCGATGGAGCTCCACTTGAAGAACCGCGAAAATCTTTTCAAATCCATTCGAAAACACCTTACTGATTCCTCTCGGCCTATCCACGGCTTCGTTTTTCTTCAGGTAACGTCGACTATGCATATTCGTTTGAAATTCGATGATCTTAATATGTTAAAAATTGATTTCCTGACCACATATTTTCAGGGAGGTGAGGAGAAAACTCGCTACTGCACTGATCACGCCGAACTCTTCAGGTCTCGTATGATTTTCAATGCTCATCTATACAAAATTAAAGTACATACGTAATCACGTCCACTAAATTTCAGCAGTAAATCAGATAACCATATTTAGGTTTTTGAAATCGGTTCAGAGTGTTGTTCTTTTGTTTTCTGATTTTTGACTTCTATTTCTAGGCAGGAGAGTTATTTTGTTTATCTTTTTGGGGTGAGAGAGCCTGGTTTCTTTGGAGCTATTGTAAGTTCATAGCGTTTGTCATATCATTATCTGCTTTTCATATTGTTATTTCTTCCCTCACTGCGCCATTTTATATTTCTTGAAGTGTTTAGCATTCCATTTGAGCTTTATTTTACATTTTGAGAGGGAAATTCAAATAATCATGCCAACGTGTTTTCAGTATTACATTTGTTGCATCGTTGTGTGATAGATCTGTGTTGCTTGCTTTTAAATGAAGATGAATATTCAGTATGAATATTTTGTTTAGTTAATATTTAGTATTTACTGTATATGCCAATGTCAGTGTACAGCGTACATCAATCAGATGTATGAGGATTTTCCGGGTAGCCTTTTGGCCGCCTTTGATTTTAGAAGGCATTCCATATCACCATTGGAATAAGTAATTAACCTACACCTTCTTGAATGAAGGATCCTTTCTGTATACCTGGAATTGTAGGTTCTTGTTTAGCACTATTGAAATTTGCAATTTTGGTTTATAATATTTTTGAAATTTCTATACCTGGTGTCTTGCATGTTTCCTTGCCTGTATGCACACACGGTGATTCATAACAGCTCATATCGATTTATGGAGTCTGCGAAGTGACCTTTACTGTCATTCTTTTTTTTGCAAAGGACATCTCTACCGGGAAGTCCATGCTCTTTGTCCCTAGGTTACCTTCAGAGTATGCTGTATGGATGGGAGAAATAAAACCGCCATCCTACTTCAAGGTGATCCCTACCAATGATTGTTTATTCCATAGGTCAACATGCCATCTACTTTTTTATTAATTCCTGTATACATATTTCTTTTGCAGGAAAGATATGGAGTTAGCACGGTTTATTATACTGACGAAATTGTGGGAGTTCTGCAAGAAGAGCACAAAGGAACTGAAAAACCTCTATTGTTTCTATTGCATGGACTAAATACAGACAGCAATAATTTCTCAAAACCTGCATATTTTGAGGTTTCTACATATGTTTTCCCATTCCAATTTTTTATTTCACAGACCGCAAAAAGCTATGTAGTTATTAATTGTTTCATTTCCATCTCAGAATTAGTGCATTGACATCACACAATTTAAATCAAAGTATGTCAAGCACAATAATTTGTAGGAATGGTTTCATCCTCTTTAATGTGTATTTTTAGTACCTTGATATCTTTGAAATGGAATTCAAAAATAATTTTTATATTCTTTCCAGGGGATGGAAGTCTTTGAGACTGATTTGACTACATTGCACCCTATTCTGACTGAGTGCCGTGTTCTTAAGTCAGACCTGGAGCTCGCTCTTATTCAGTTTGCCAATGACATCAGTTCTGAAGCTCACATTGAGGTAAACATTTTTTTAAGCATCTAATCATTTGCTTGTGTTTGAATAAGCACTGTTGGTTCCACATATTTTGCTCTGCTACATATAAATATGCAGGCACCAATATGAGGTTTTCAACCAGCTATGCTGGCCACTTTTTGTGATCAGAATTTTTAAACAGAAATCATTCTTTCTTTCCATTCCTTGATAAGTATTAGACAAATTTTATATAGTTTTACCTCTTATTTCTATCGCATATTTCTCTCTGTGCATGTATTGTTGGTGGTGATCTACTGTCTTTCTACTGTTCCGGTTTTCACCAGGTAATGAGAAAGACTAGAGTGGGCATGAAAGAATATCTGTTGGAAAGCATGTTTCTCCACCACACCTACATGTATGGCGGCTGTAGGCACTGCTCATACACATGTATTTGTGCAACTGGTGAAAATAGGTAGTTATTAAATACAATGTTGCTACTGAAGGTGTCTATGCATTTGATGTTACAAAAGCTGAAAATGCCTTCAAGACTTTAAATTCTGAGGGCTAAATAAATTAGAATCTAATTATCTAATACAAATGTAAGGCAATAGAAAGCAGTAAGCCCTTTCATCAGAACTGTTAACTGTTTTGATAAAATAAAAATAAAATAAAAAGAATAGCACCATCTAGGGATGGAAAGAATGGAACATACTAATCAATGGCTTTTCAAGCATCGCTAACTGAGACATGATGGTGCTTGATAGCTTTTGCGATCGCTTCATAAGTGCACCATTGTTTTTTTTTTCTTCTTCTGTTCTCAGTGAGTGGGTCAAACATCGTAATATCAAGGTCCCCTGTTCAGACTCCTAAATTCTTAGTTCTTTTTATTTCTTTTGCTATTTGAATTGGAATATCAAGGAGTTTTGTAAAACATTAATTATTTAATTGGTGGGAACAAGCAAACCATCTATATCAGGTTCATGTCCCCAACATAAGCATCTGTTCATACTTGGCATCTCAAAAGAACGCCTCCTTATGGGGGAAAACATGGTTGCAGTGGACCAATTCGTTTTACTTTTGGATGCTGAATGCAAAGTACCAACTTCAGGGTATAGAGTTTGCCCTACGTCATTTCTTCATTTCCTAGAGAGTTAGATTGATATGTATAACGTCCAGAAGGCTCAGCTTGTTGTCGTTTGTATCAGACCTGCAGTACTATTTTTAACCCTTTTTTTTAGGAATGGTGTGCCATGTTTTTTCTTCTTTGTTTTAGGCTTTAACTTTTTTATACTGGATATCTGTTTCTTCAAGCTGTTACTAACAGTTGCAATGTTACACAATACAGCGCTGTTCTCCATTATGGGCATGCAGCAGCTCCTAATGACAAAGTAAAAACTCGTTGTACTTCTCTTTTGAAGTGATCTATTGTTTTTCAATCTACAATTTGAGGAAATCATCATTATTCATTTCTTCTTCCAATTTTATTTTTCTTGGTCAATGGATTTTATCTTCTTACAATTTCGGTAAGCCAACAGAGAAGGAAGGCTTATGCAAGAACTTGTGTGCCTGCTTGTTTCTCTGTAATGGTGTTTTGGACTTAATGACATTTATGCATTGTCTAACACTGCAGTTTCTTTGGGTGTCTGTCTTCATACCATAGCACAACTTTTATTCTCGTGCCTGGTACATTTGTAATGCATTGGATGTGACTTCTATAATTAGCAAGGGTCTATATTTAAGTGTTCTTGCAACTAAAGATTCTGATTTTCCTCTGAGGGAGACTATTTTTTGAGAAAACAAAATCTCAGTTGTGGTTCCCCATCCCCTGCGTCCTTTTGAACTGTGGTTTCAATAATGGGCACATACTGTAATAACTTGATAAAGCCTACTGTATCTGGAAAGTAACATAGGTAAAAAGCGACGTTGATATGATAGAACTTAGAGAATGTATGAGGAGGGAGAAGAAGAAATGTTTGTGTGGAAGTTCAGGACATTTTGAAACTTGATTATGGCTAACAGCAGTACTCAGTATCATTGAAACCTAAGGCTTTAAATAAGTCTAGTGTCAGCCCTCCAAAACAAACATATTAGGGTGGTAGTAACCTGAATACCTTCTTCTTCTTTTTTTGCCATTGTTCAACTGTGATGGGATTCGAAGAACTGGAATGGGATTCAAAATTTAACTGGGATGGGTTTCGAACCCCTGTATTTTGGCAGGGTGGTAGGATATTGAATAGTAACACATGAATAATCTTTGATTTGTCTATAAAGCTATTGATCCTGCGTCAATCGAAATTTGAATGTAAGTTATTATATTTCTCATGTCAGATATTATTTGTTAATGCTAGTTTTGCAGAGTAGTTCACAAGTAAACCCAACTTTAGTGTTGTTGTTTGAACCAATCATTTTGTTTGAACATCTACTAGAATTAGAGCTTTGATAAACTAAAAGGATTGACTTATGCAGAGAATCTCTCATTTGTTAATAGTTGGAAGGAATCAAAAATAACATTTTCTCATCAATATTTTCAGAATACAAAGATTAAGATTACTCAGGGTCTGACCAATATTTTTGTATCACAAGAATTTCTGTCAAGCTTACAACTCAGTATCCATGTTTTACAGACTTTGAAAGATGGAGACATGGCATTGTTTGATATGGGAGCTGAATACCAATTTTACGGGTCGGACATTACTTGTTCATTCCCTGTGAGTACTCACACTTCCACTTGAATCAGTCTCTGTTTTCAAGCTGTGGCACGCCAAATGTTGCATTTTGTGTTTGGTGCTTTACTAGTTAGAAAGCTCAACTCTTGGAGTTGTTTATAATATCGGCTCTTGCTTTCTCTTTGTTAGATAGTTCTCTTTCTTTTAAAAAAGAGAATTTTTCAAGTAAAAACAACCAGTTCGACCCTATTGTATTAGTGAATTTTGCCTTGTTTTGTTACCACCTCCAATGGGATGTCTGTTAAAAATTTGGGGGAATATTACACTTTTTCGAGGAAGCTAATGATTATAAGTATGGATGATCAATCTTTCTCTGACCATCTGGTGGTAATCATATGAGCATGGCCTATTTATTGTCATAATTTTTATTCTCTTCTTTTGGGTGGCAATTTAGTTCTATTAAAATGGCTGATGGGAGGGTTTTACCTTCTTTTGTAATTCCTTCAACACATAATTCATGGATTTTTGTTTTTGTTTTTTGCGGAAACTGCTCAGATGTCTCACCTAAGCCAAGGTAGGGATCATAAATGTTCATGATCTATTGATGTTATGTGATAGGAATGCAAAATATACTTGAAAGGTCTATTCCATGTTCTAGCTATTTATGTTATGTTTTGTGCAGGTGAATGGGAAGTTTACAATTGATCAATCTCTTATATACAATGTAAGTGGTTTATGATATAAATTTGAAGTTTTAACGGCTACAGTTCAACATATGTCTTCCTACTTTCCTCTCTCCACTTCCCCCTCTCTTCACATTTTCCAGGCTGTCCTTCATGCCCATAGTGCTGTAATCTCTGCAATGAAACCGGGAGTAAGCTGGGTAGATATGCACAAGTAAGTCTGGGTTATCTAATCATAAAGTATTATGCTAATGATGCTTGTCTGTGTTGTATGGAATCTTCCTTCATATTCATCTTACTTTCATCTTAATATTTACAGATTAGCTGAGAAAGTTATTCTTCAGTCACTTAAGGAAGGGCGCATACTTTTTGGGTAGTTACTATTTCCTTGAAGAAATATCTCTACCTACAAATTTTCACTCTTATTGGAAGGAAGTAGATTAGTTAAATAGTGACAATGTTTTTCTGGTTCTAGCAATGTAGATGATATGATGACGGAACGATTGGGTGCTGTTTTCATGCCCCATGGGTTGGGACATTTACTGGGTATTGACACTCATGATCCTGGAGGCTACTTAAAGGTCTTTGCTTCTTTAATTCCTAACACTCACCTTTTTTTGGTTAATATTCTCACTATGGCATACATGGATTGATTGACAATATTTTCCAGGGACCGGAGAGGCCAAAGGAACCAGGACTGAGATCTTTACGCACAGCTAGAGAACTCGAGGCAGGAATGGTTAGTAATGGCCTAATGGGTTTTTTTCAATCTAAGGCTATCTTGTCTGCCTTTTATATGCATTTTTGAGAGGGGAAATATGAAAAACTCATAATGACTTCCAAGATTCAGATGGTGTTGTCTCAGATAACAAATACCATTTTTTTTTGTCTTACATACTATTAAAGAGTTTATTTAACTGTGCTCTCATGAATGATTATTTTAAAGGCCTTGTCTTTCTTCATCACTGCCTTCGAGTACAATGCCTTGCGTTATCAGGATTTGAAGAATAAATCAAAGAATCAAAGCAGTCAATTTATATGTGGATCATGGGTCATTATGTTGGTGGATAGTTATTTTTCGTCTAGTACTATATCTCTATTGGGTGGCATCCCCTTGGTGCCTTGCAATGAAATTCTTTTTCGTTTTAAAAAAAATCTAAATTCGATATTAGGATCTTTCATATAAATCACAAACTTCATAGATTTTGATTTCAATTTGGAACACAGCTTCTCGATGGTAAGGCTTTGTGCCTGTGTTTATCTTGCCTTTCCCACCCTGTCTCCGTTGCAGCAGCCTTGTCCACCGGAGCTTTTCACTCCTTTTTAATTGCTATTTTGCCTTTCAAGAGTGGGTTTTTTTTTTGCTTGGAGGGCATGCTGTCAAACATTTGATATTCATTTAGAATTTACTAAGTTTGTAAACCTCCAATTTGTTGCTTATAACTATAAAGATGAGGTACCATTGTGTTACCTGCTCAAGCCAGAACCTGTGATTTGATTTAATATGCTGGGACTAATGGAATTCATCCATTAAATGTTCTGGAGGACAAAATCACATGACATCAATCCTCTTATGGGCTATACGCCTATACACCATTTCTTATTTTTATTTTATAGGTGAACATGTGGGCCGACTGTAGAGTTGCAGGGTGAAGTAGTCACAAGTTCAATTCTGAAACGACCTCTCCACATATTATGTGGGGTAAGAGTTGCTTATATTTTCCATGTCCCTGACCCCACCCACTGCGAGAGTCTTGTGCACGAGTGTTGTTTATCTTTTACTTTTGATAGGTGGGTATCATTCGCTTATCAAAAAAAGGGAAGGTACCATTCTAAAACATGATTTCTGGTGCTTTTTGCAAATTCAATTGTCTTTTGGCTTTTTACCCTCTTGGTCTGCTGGTGCAGTAATTTTGGATTGCTCAGTTAACAAGTAAAGTAACAGAACTCAGTAGGCAGTGAATAGTAAGAGCAGTGATGTAGAGGAGAAGAGAGAAGAGTGTTTCGTATATTTCATTCCTGGAAGAAGAACCCTAGGTAATACATTACACACACACCAAAAAGACTAAAACACCCTTACTAAAACACCCTTACAACAGCCCCCCTCAAGCTGGAATGTACATATTGTACATACTCAGCTTGGTACAAAACTTATGAAACATGGAAGGAAACAAAGGTTTAGTAAAGAAATCTCCTAACTGGGAGGTAGAAGAGACATACGAAGTACAAATATCCTTCCTTAACAATAAATCTCTAATAAAATGACAGTCGACTTCTATATGCTTGGTACGCTCATGGAAGACAGGATTATTAGCAATATAAATTGCTGCTTGATTATCACAATACATAGGCATGGGACGAGGTACTTCAATAGCAATATCAGAGAGAATAAAGAACACCCATAACATCTCAGAAGCTGTATGTGCCATGGCCCTATACTCATCTTCAGCACTAGAACGGGCAACAACTTGTTGCTTCTTAGAACGCCATGTGACCAAATTGTCTCCAAGAAAGGTACAATATCCAGATGTAGATCGACGATCTGAACGAGAACCAGCCCAATCTGCATCACTATATCCCGACACTTGAAAAGATGATGCACGATAAAGTAAACCACGTCCAACTGTGCCTTTGAGATATCGTATGATTCGCCAGACAGCATCAAAGTGAGGAGATCGAGGGGCTTGCATGAACCTGCTAACAATACTAACTGCATAAGCAATATCAGGACGAGTGACAGTGAGATACATGAGCTTGCCCACTAGACGTCGATATCGGCCAATATCTTTGAAAGCAGCACCAGTGTCAGGATCAAGCTTGGATTTAGCATCAATAGGAGTGTCCGCTGGACGAGCTCCCAATAATCCTGTCTCAGTAAGAAGGTCAAGAATATACTTCCTTTGTGAGAGAAAAAGTCCACTAGAAGAACGAGCCACTTCTATACCAAGAAAATATCGAAGATTGCCCAGATCTTTAGTACTAAATTGATGACTTAGGTAACTCTTCAACTCTTTAATACCTTCAAGATCACCACCAGATATAATAATATCATCAACATAAACAATGAGAATAACCACCCCAGATGATCGTCTTCTAACAAAAACTGAATGGTCAAATACAGATCTTTTATAGCCATAATCCACCAAAGCTTTGCTAAAACGATCAAACCAAGCACGAGGCGACTGTTTCAAACCATACAAAGATTTCCTCAGACGACAAACAAGTGTTTCTCTCCCAGGAATAGTATATCCTGGAGGTTGATCCATATAAACCTCTTCCTGAAGATCACCATGAAGAAAGACATTTTTTATGTCAAGTTGATATAAGGGTCAAGATTTACTTACAGCAACAGCAAAGAGGATACGGACTGAATTCAAACGAGCTACTGGAGAGAATGTTTCCATATAATCTACCCCATATGTCTGTGTATACCCCTTGGCAACCAATCTTGCCTTGAGACGTTCAACAGACCCATCTGGTAAGTATTTCACAGTATAGACCCAGCGACATCCTACTGGCTGTTTCCCAGAGGGAAGAGTAGTCAACTCCCATGTATGATTCTTATAAAGAGCACTCATTTCTTCATCCATTGCTTGCTTCCACCCCGGAGAAGATATAGCATCTTTATAGGATGCTGGCACAGAAACAGTAGACAAACCACAAACAAAAGCATGGAAACATGGAGAAACACGATGATATGAAACAAAGTTAGAAAGAGGATATTTAGTACAGGCACGCTTACCACGACAAAGAGCAATAGGTAAGTCAGTTGTAGATGTAGGACCTGGAGTCTCAAGTGGTAGGACTTCAGAAGCAGATGACAAGTTGGATGGGCCATAAGAAATGACTTTCCTGTTTGAGCTCCGATGAAATACCTGTAATGGAGGATCAATAGATGGTTTATCACTTGAAGAAGAAGAATCCTCAGGAGTAGATTCCTTGGAAGAAGACTCCCCCTCACTTAGAGAAGACGGAAGGTCCGCACTAAGTGTATCAGGCGAAAGAGGGAGAACAGGAACAGCGGAAGGTAGGGAAATGGGAGAAGGAGGAGATGGTGCATCAAAGAACAGTGAGGAACCCTCATCAGAATAAAAGGGAACATTCTCAAAGAAAGTAACATCATCACTAACAAAGTAACGACGAGAGGAAGAACAATAGCACCGATAACCCTTTTGAGTGCGAGAATAACCAAGAAAAATGCATTTGCGGGAACGAGGAGAGAGTTTATCTAAACCAGGATCTAAAATATGAACAAATGCAACGCAGCCAAAGACACGAGGGGAAACGGAAAAAGAAGAACGAGTAGGATATAAGAGAGAAAAAGGAGTTTTGTTGCCTAATACGACACTAGGCATTCGATTAACGAGATGACAAGCAGTGAGAACAGCATCACCCCAAAAATGTTTAGGTACATGCATCTGAAACATAATAGTACGGGCAACATCTAACAAATGTCGATTTTTGCGCTCTGCCACCCCATTTTGTTGAGAGGTATGAGCACAACTAGTTTGATGAATAATACCCTTGTCAACACAAAATTTAGAAACCGAATTCTGAATATACTCAAGTGCATTATCAGAACGAAGAATTTTGATGCGTTTGTTAAATTGTGTAAACACTTCATTATAAAAACGAACAAGAGCATTGGGTAATTCAGAACGATGTTTCATTAAAAATAACCAAGTCATACACGAGTGATCATCCACAAAGATAACGAAATACAAATGACCAGACACACTAGAAACACGGGCAGGGCCCCAAATATCAGTATGAACCAATGCAAAACACTCGGGCTCACGAGGAGCATTACGAACAGGAAAAGAACTACGATGATGTTTGCCTAATTGACAAGCTTCACAATCAAGACTCGAGATAGAACTAAGTGTAGGAAGAACAAGCTTCAACTTTTGTAAAGATGGATGACCCAAACGACAATGCCACTGAAGAAGAGTAAGAGATGTGTGGAGCGCAGGAGATGAAGTGGAAGTAGGTGGCAAAGGATCCAAATAGTAGAGGCCATCACGTTCATGACCCAAACCAATCGTCTTCTTGCTCCGAAGATCCTGAAAAATACGAGAGTGAGGAGTAAACATAATGGAACAATTGAGAGTACGAGTCAATTGACTAACAGATAAAAGATTGAAGGGAAATTTTTTAAGGTAGAGACTATGTGGTAAAGAAAATAAAGAATGTGGATTCAAAGTTCCTTTTCCAGAAACAGGACAGGAGGACCCATCCGCAAGAATGACACTATGATTAATGGAATGTAAATGAGTGAAAAGTGAGGAATTATCAGACATATGAGAACTTGCACCAGAATCAAGAATCCAAGGATGAGTGTGAATAGAACATGCAATATTACCTGACTTGGCAAGTGTGACAGTAGTAGGAGTGGAAGGGGAAGCACGCAATGTCTGAAGAAGTTCACTGATTTGAGCAGTAAGTTGTTCTTGTGTACCAATTACGGAAGCAGTAGGTAACTCAGAGCCAGAGGAGTGAACTGAAGAAGATGCATCTGTCACTCGGTTCACATGATCCGGTTTGCCATATTTAACCCAACAATACGGCTCAGTATGATTGGTGCCACCACAATGAGAGCATAGTTTGTCACCACGACCTTGAGAACGCCCTCCTCCGCGACCTCTTCCACTACCACGGCCACGAGAGGAGCGAGCGCGAGAGAAACTTCCACCACTACCACGCTGGTTGGGAGTAGATAATAGAGCTGTAGCATCGACAGGTGTTGAAATAGAAGAACTGTGACCCAAAGAAGAGCGTAACAACCGAGAATAAGCATTGGAAGCAGTAGGGAGACTCTCACTAGCCAGAATTTGATCTTTAAAGCCTTTGAAATCAGAATCCAAGCTGGCAAATAGAGAAGCAAGCATAAACTCCTCCCAATAGCGTTGTTGTTCAGAAATATCGGGAGTGAATGGACGATGTTGCAGGAGCTGATCCCACAAACTTTTAAGTCGACTATAGTGATCAGGAAGTGCTGCACCATTTTGTTTGGTGGAGAAAATTTGTTCATACAATTCATAAACCCGAGAAACATTAGAATGCTGAGAATGAGCACTAGATAGAGTATCCCATATTTGTTTGGAAGTCTCAGCAAATTCAACAGTAGATACAATATTGGGCTCCATACTATGCCATAACCAACCCATAATAAGAGAATCTTCACTTTCCCAATCTGCAAGAGTAGGATCACCTTTCTTTGGAGGATCATCGGTAAGAAATTTCAATTTCTTTTTGCCACGAAGGTGGACTTTAACAGCATGAGCCCATGACATATAATTATAGCCATTGAGCCGTTTTGAAGTAATTGAACGAGGGAGGTCATCCTCACGAGAAACAATTACTTTGGCAGAGGCTTTATCCATAGATTCTGTAGAATCAGACATGCTGCACACTAGCACTAAACACAAGCAATGGATGATCCAGCAACAAAGTAATGAAGCCCAAAGAACAATAGGAATAAAAATTCCAAGCAACCAGAGCAGAATGCCAAGTAATATCAAGCAGCCAGATCAATATTCCAGCAATTTATAGCAAACCAGAGTCAAAAATGCAGCAGCCAGATCAATATTCCAGCAATTTATAGCAAACCACCAGCAATTTATAGCAAACCAGAGTCAAAAACACAGCAGGCAGATCAATAATTGCAAGAACCAGAACCATTTTAGAGAAATGAGGAGCAGACCAGTTGAAGAAAGCAGAGTCGCGCCCAGTCGACAAAAAACAGAGGTGCGCGCAGCAGGAAGAAGAAACAGCCGAGCAAATTCAAGAACGAGAAGCCGAAACCAGGACAGAGATGAACGAAAACGAAGCTAAAAGGAGTCCGATCATCGTCGAAGAGAGAGACAGCCGCAGAACACGTCGAAGCTCGGCGCCGAACGCATCGTCTCAACTCATCGCGACTCAGGTACTCGCGTTGTCATCGGCCAGCAAAGAGAGGATCTTCTCGGCCTCCGATACCAAGTTAACAAGTAAAGTAACAGAACTCAGTAGGCAGTGAATAGTAAGAGCAGTGATGTAGAGGAGAAGAGAGGAGTGTTTCGTATATTTCATTCCTGGAAGAAGAACCCTAGGTAATACATTACACACACACCAAAAAGACTAAAACACCCTTACTAAAACACCCTTACAACATGCTCCATGTGGAAAATTGTGGAACTCTAGATCATGTTGTTATGAGAGAAACTGGATAGCTATTTTCGAACACTTTGAAAAACATTCTAAAGTGGAGGCTCCTTTTGCAGGTGATAACGGTTGAACCTGGATGCTACTTCATTGATGCTTTGCTGATTCCAGCCAGTGAAAGTACAAAAACTTCTAAGTTTTTCATTCATGAAGCAATAGAAAGATTTAGAGGTTTTGGCGGGGTTCGAATTGAAAGTGATGTGGTACAGTACTTGCACAAGATTTTCATATTAAGAACCTAACCTTGTGCTTTGTTTACTTTGATATTCGCATAATTGCACTATTTGCAACTTAGAGAATTGTATGATGTGCCTGTTTTTACTTGCTTATTCCAGTTGGATGAATCAAAATAATAAGCTCTTTGTTGAATGCAGTACATGCTGCTATAATCTCTACCTATGTTGCATACCCCTTCATTGTTATTGCCTAGCACATGGGCTAACATGGTTGGTCTTTTCCTTTCATTTTGTATGTAGCATGTGACTGCTGATGGTTGCAAGAACATGACTAATGTGCCTCGGGAGATAGTAGAGATCGAAGCTGTTATGACGGGGGAACCTTGGCCACGCAACAAGACCTAATAAAGTATAGAGGTAGCTTAATGACGAGACTCATTTTCTGAAAAT
This sequence comes from Euonymus europaeus, assembly GCA_963580455.1. Lineage (NCBI taxonomy): Eukaryota > Viridiplantae > Streptophyta > Magnoliopsida > Celastrales > Celastraceae > Euonymus > Euonymus europaeus. The sequence continues at coordinate 3,377,536 of OY756957.1, read as the reverse complement.
ATTTTAGCTGTGTTCTTCTAAAGAAGTTGGGACTGTTAAATGTTTTGATTACTTGTCTCTCTGAAACTGCATACGAGTTGAGCAGTGAAGGCATTCCTTCAGCATTCGCTGCCTGGCGCCAATAATTTTTCGGAAGGTTTGATTTCTGATGAATGATGATGGGATTGCTAGGACATTTGCAGTTGACAATGTATATGATTAGTTCATCTTTTAAGCAATCATGGATAACGGGAGGGCGTTGTACCTAATTAAGATGTTAGCAAACCCTTCAACTTGGGCCGTGGAATTGTAGGTCTCGTATTTTCATCGTTCTCTCTCATGGTTTGCAGTGGTTTAAACTTGAAAAGGAGAAGGTTGGAGAGAATTCTAATAAACAAAAACACATTTTTCCATACGAATCCTCTCTGAGCACTCCTGCTAGTCATGTTCTTTTTATTTTGGGACGGTATCTACGTTGGTTGCAGTGATGGAAGTAGATAATATGATAAGCTGTGTAATACGTACATTGTTAGGCTTGATAATTCAGGTCCTGGCCGGTGCAGATGGAGATATGTTTGGCTTCCTGCATGTAGTTGGGAGGGGCTACAATTATTGTAACTAAATTTGGCTATAAATCTACTCTCTCAAAAAATGAATTTTTTTCCCCCAAAAATGACATTAGGATTTATGAATTAGAATTTGGTGTTCAGAATTTATGTTTTACTGCTTAGAGTTTATGTTTTAGAATTTAGGGTTCATGATAATTATTTTTCTGAAAATTTATTATATTTATAATATAAATATTTAAATGCATAATAACAAATTTGAAAACATGGTTTAGCATTGAAGAATTGTAGTCAATCTTAACTACAAGGATTGTGGCCCCCTGGGTGGACTGTATGAGCTCATGGACCTTCTTAAGTAGTTGCCATCCCACCAATGGTTCAATTCCCCCATTCCAAAAGCTTCCCTATTAAAAAAAAGGTTCATTAAAATGGACCGGACTGGCTGTCCTTCTCAGTTATCATTACAGGCCTTCATGGTTGGGCTGGGGCCAGTGGTCTAATACTTAACAAAATTTTGGTCGGGCTTTCAGTCTAGAGTGCCTAGTCCATCTGAAATTGACATCCGGTTTGATCTTTGAACAAGTTTTTAAGGAGAACAGCATATTCTGTTCTTACCAACTTCGAGGGAATACTTCCCTCCTCTTCATCACCATCACCAAAGTGGTTCGTATTCATCAAATTATCATTTGAATACATTTGCATGTTGGGTGCTCCAGCCATTCTAAATTGGATGCACCATCTTCCTTTTAAGAACCTCCAAGTCCATGCCCATTTGAAGAGCAGTGGTTGATTTTGTAAACCAAATGAACCTCCATTTGATGCAGATAGTACTGGGATGGACTGAAGAGGCCATGGTTTCTGGCGCTAGAGATATTGGTGCATCACCTGCTATTGCTGGTACTTTTCCAAGGAAAGAGGCTGCTCTATTTGAGGTGGAACTTGTCTTTCGTAATATTTGTTGCATGTATTTCAGTATCCAATATCATCGCTGTTATTATCTTTTTTTTCCTTTTGAAGTAACTCTTATGACTAATCTGCTGACGCTTCATTCGTGTAAGTACTATCTGATTACAGAACTACTGTAAATCTGAAGGATCCATATCAAAATTACTGCTAATTGTCATTAACCCCCTAGATGTTAATATAATGATCAAATATTCATAGAATGGTCGGGTCTCAAAAAACTTTGCATGGGTTAAGCTTCACGTAATGTCGTTCCTCAGAAAGTTTCTTTTCTTCTTCACTCCTAACAGATGCAATTTTGATTTGCCCTTGAGTTCGTATTTCGTATAATGTTACAGTAAACAAAAGGGAGTAGATCCTCGGCAACCCAGTACAGAATGGCATCTTATATGGGTTCTAAAGCTCCGACTTCCCGGACTTCGATTTCTTGTTTGCAGGAGCTGCTTTTGTTCCACTCCACCAATGCTGTATCTTGTTGGAGATCTTTCTTGCATGGCTCTTTAATGTCTCACCTGTGTTGACAACTCCTTTTTTGATCTTTTCTTTCCAGTCCTCCTTCTTACTTCTGCTCTCTCTCAGAACTTTTCCCTGTACGGATGATTGAGAATCATTAAGTGAGACAAATATAATTGTAATAAGTAGAAGAATGAGTTTACGATGACAAGTCTAATAACTAGCAGCAGATTTTATTCTTACCAACTTTGATGGAATGCTTGCCTCCTCTTCATCTTCGTCTTCATCTTCATCAACATCTCCATCATCACCAAAATTTTTCATATTCATCAAATCATCTTTTGAATACATTTGCATGTTAGGTGCTCCAGGCATTCCCTATCGCAACATGGAAAGGAATAACACCAAAGGAAACTGATGAAATACAAAAGCATATGTCGTAAACCAGGAAAGGACATTTACCTGCATTCCGCGTAAAATTTTATCCATTTCTGCATCTTTTGATGGTTTAGGCATAAAAGGTTCTCCTGGCAGCCTATCCTGTAAAGTGAAAATGTAAAATAAAAATCGATATAATCAATCTTGCACATATAAAAAGAAATGATAGTATACAAATGTGAGCATCAGAAACATCCCATCCTCAACATATAACAGAGGCATGAAGCGCATAGGAGTTGGAAGTTTAGGAAAACTGAAAACAACAGCATGACATGTGGACCAGACATTTAGTTCCACGTAACATTGACATCATGAATCACTATTCCAACGACAGAATATCAGCCATCATCAATGTTCCTTCCGCTCAACAATGGATATAAGATTCCAAAAAGGACATCCAGTGGGATAAAAATTGCAACTTACACGGTTGAGAAAAGTAGTATTATAAAAACAGGTTGATGTTGGAGGACCTTGAACATGAAGTAATGGTTTTAGTCTAATTTACATGGTTGAGAGAGTGACAGTGTGAGTTGATAGGATTCTTGGTCTGACCACAACAAATCCTAGGGAGCTGAAATGAAAAAATCTGAACATCTTATTATAAGTTCGCCCCAATTGTCTATTACATTTTTATAAGATATGGGAAAGAGTGAAAGACAAGGGAAAAGTACTACTAATTTAGAGGCAATTTTGAAGCCAACATGAGGCTCTATGATAGTCCACATCAGGCTAGCTTGGATTTTGCTTCCCTGTTCCCTATGGGAATGTGTATCCTCTAAACTTATAAGTATGGTACAATACCACATCTGGTGGCTGAGAGCAGAAACCCAACATCAAGTGTAGTCCACCCTCAGTCGATCCTTCATAATCCCTTTCAAGGCAAAAGCAATCTCCTTTAGGGAAAATTTATGTTTCTCAAAAGTTAAAAAGAAAATTTATGATTCTCAATATTTCAAACCAGTTAGGCATGGATTTTGTGTGATAATGTGATTTAAAACTAAGGCTGTGAAAATGAATGTTGATGGTGATAATATCATACATAAATAATAAACAATCTCCTTTTATCTCCGAGAATACCTCTAGTAACATACATACAAGACATATAGTTTAAGATTCGCAAACTTGAATGATAAATTGGCAACAGAATCAACTTTTCTGATATTTCCCATAGAAAGCTACAAAGGATGGTCAAGCACAACAAATAAACTTCCTGTATCATGTCCAGGAAACTTACCTTTGGGAGTGGAGGTGGCTTGCCAATACATGACCCAGTAAGGTCTTTGCAGAGATAATCAACAAGTGATCCAATCTGAGGCTTGGATGCATAAAGATATTCGGCAACATCAGTATCAGAATACCCCATAACCTGCAAAGTGATCAAGTGTAGTCCTTTATACTTCAAACTATGCATTCAGGATGATCCAGCAAACATAACAATGGCTCTTACAATTGAATTTGTACTCTCAAATGATCCCTTTAATATAATCTTAAGTGAATCACATTAATGTTTAAACCCAATTTGACATGGCATCAAATCAAAATGCAAAGTAATCATCCAAATCTCACCTCCTCACAAGCCCGTTCAATCGTCTTGCATTCTGAATTACATATTCCTTCAGAGTCTTGTTCAACCAACTATAAACAAGGATAACACTTGTGAGCCAGGAAGTCTACACAGGATATAAACAATTTTCTAGCCATCCGTAACCACACTACAAATATTAGTTAAATCCATGGCTCTTTCTATTCAAACCCTTCACTTCAATTCAACTCGGTGCATACAAATGCACACAATAGAAAACCCAATAAAAAACGATCATCAACTAACCTCCAACTTATCCCCTTGTTCAACTATATCAATCCGTGTAATCCAATCAGCTTCCTCCTTCTTCAGATTACAGACATTCTCCGCAATCTCAATAATCTGATACTCAGAGATCTGAGAAACCCAGAAATAAAGCGCAAACCTTACAATCAAATCCAATAAAACCCACAAAAAATCAAAGGTTCACAATTAGTGGAAGTCACCTTCTTGGGAGAGATCTGGACCTGCTTCTTCTGCACTTGCTGGTACAACTGGGTTGAAATCTTTTCACAGACTTGGCATTTGATGTACGGTATGTCACCCTTTCTAGGCACTGCTACTGCCTTCTTTGCACAGTAAGTCGTTGGTGTCCATGTTAACACTACCAGCAATGCTAATACAAAACCCAGTATCTGCTTCGCCTCTGCCATGTTTAAAACCTTGTTTGTTTGTTTGAGCCGTCGAATTACTTCGATCCCTTAAAAGGTATTCATTCTTATTTATTTTTTTCATTAAAAAAATGCTGATCGATAGTATAAATAGATTTTTTAAGCTTATTTTGATTATTATTTAAAAAATACGTGTTTCTAATTTTCTCATTGGTTCATTATATGGGCCCAGATGTTTCGACCAATAGCGTGGAAATAGTAACCGTCCGCTATTCTTAATGCGTGCGTGGCAAGATCATGTGGCGAATAAAAATATATTCAACACGCTGGATAAGCCCTTCCCCGACGAAGTCCAGCGGCTTAAACCCTAAACAGAGTCCTAGGAGGTCAGGGTTTTGCATTTGCAAGGCACATGCCTTCTTCTCTCAGTTGCCCATTCAGGCCTCTCAACTTTGGATATGACTTTAGGAATCCTACTTCAAAATCAAAAGATGTTTTTTCCTCGAATTTAATAATCATCAAGTGAGACGACTCAGCGAAAAATATTTATGTGATTTTGAGTGAGACTGTGTTGATAGCGATAAACCTTATCTAGGTTGTGGGGAGGGGTTACATAGCGAGAAAATGCATTTGTACTTGTAAATAAGGATGGTGTCATTTTGAAGTCTGTTGATCGAGATTTGCAGCTTGTAAATATAACAATGGAGTTGCCCGGTTGTCGAATAGATGCTAGAGACGCCATTGACATTACTGAACTTATCACCGAACAAGGAACGGAACAACAAAAGAGGCAGTAAAACCATGCCCAAGTAAATCTTGACCTCTCTATGAACAGATGTAGGGTTCTACAATGTAACAAATTCAGTCCAATACTCAAAACATCATATATTGTCATCGGCTTTGATTGATCAAGCCTATAAGCAAAGAAGGAATACAACCATAATGCTATTGTATATAACTTATAACGTGCCGCTAAAATAACAAAATTGAGTTCAAACTCATCAAATGATATAATCTGACCACTCAGAAATGAACGATGTATGATCCATGGACTCACCGGGGCACTCCTCATGTTCTGCTGGTTTTTCTTTCCCTCCAACCAGCCTTGCTGGGTTCCCCACTGCAGTGGTCCGTGGTGGCACTTCTATCAACACCACCGAACCAGCCCCAATTTTCGCTCCATCCCCAATCTTTACATTCCCCAATATGGTTGCACCAGCCCCAATAAGAACTCCATCTCCGATCTTTGGGTGCCGATCCCCACATGCCTTCCCTGTCCCACCAAGTGTAACATGATGTAATATTGACACATTGTTCCCAATCACTGCTGTCTCACCTATCACCACTCCAGTTGCATGATCAAACAGTATCCCCTTCCCGATTTTCGCTGCTGGGTGTATATCAACAGCAAAAACATCTGAGACACGAGACTGTAATGCCAGTGCCAATGGCCGACGGGACTGAGTCCACAACTTGTGAGCAACTCGGTGAGCCTGATAACATGAAATGTAATAGAGATATTTGTGGTGACATTTAAACCTTCATTTTTTCTTCAATTAAAGGTGCTGACAATTGACAATAATTTGAGGGGGGAGCAAGAGAGATAAGATATCAAGTCTAAGACTCAAAACTTTAGAGCAACCTTAATAAAAACAATAGAGGCTTAGATTATTTTTTTTGACACAAGGAATACTTGGATATCACTCCATAAACACACTCCGTAAGTGCTTTGGTATAGTTTGGTATTCAGAAAAATATGGCAGAAAGCAGTGTTATTGTCTGGTCGGTTTCATAGAAGTTTATTTGTATTCAGTATTTGCTAATTTGTTTTTTGAAAGGTCAAACTCTAACCGATGTTGTTGTCTTACTAGCTTCCAGTTAAAGACTTGAAGTACTTGTAGAATAATTCACTGATTTGCTCTACAAATGTAAATAAAACCTGCAGTTTTACAAATGAACAACACACTCTCTCTATCTTTCTCTCCCGTCTTTCCTTTGTTATTTTCCGAGCAGCTACCCACAAATTCAGATCTGAATGCTAACCCATCATACAGCGAAATTCCTATTCTTTTAAGGGCAATGGTTTGAACTATCGGCTAAATCCACAAGCTCTCCAAGCTACTGTTCAGTAATATCTCAACATTGCACTAAAATAGCATGGAAAATTTTTAAATCCTCATCTTATTTACAGATTAAGCAAATAATAATATATGAGATATTTCTCCAGAGACTAGAGCTCTTGAATTTACTTCTTAACATGCCATGGGTAACGAGTAGCGGACCACCCCAATGGATTTATAAGGACTCGCCTCATGTTCCATAGAGAAATACCAGTAAGAACATGGTAGGATACCCTAAAATTCCTTTATTTTACCTGCACACCAGGGATACAAATCCTTATCATCTGTGAAGAATTTGAAGGGAAGAAAAAGCAGAAACATTTCAAAATTTTCCCCCAAATACTTTTCGACTTTTCGTGAGGTATCACTAGCAAAGGGGATGGAACCTTAGGCTTTTATAGGACCATTTGTCCAACTGACAATAATGTCTGCACTTTAAACTATTAGCTTATCCTACATAAGTTTATTTCAGATTGGATCCCCAAAAAAGGAAGAATTTCTGGTCTATCATCAGTTGGGATGCCCTCAACTATCTACATATTTATTTAAATCCCACAACCCTAAATCACAATACTAGTCTAGTTCAAGGAAAAAGTTTCTCAATGTAGAAGAGGAAGTTCATAAAGCTAAAAACCTACACAAAGCTTGGAGTAAAATTGTAACAACTCATCCCTGGACACATTTGTGGAAGAAATGATAATAAAAAAAGTTAAATAAACATCCGCCAAAGACCGACCAACTGACAAATGACAAATATCGCATAAAAAACCTAATAGTTATAGTCAGAGTTTTCTAAGTCGAACGAAGGATACGGAGCTCGATGCATGTGTTTTTAGTCCTAAATCAATGAAAATTCAGACACAGAGCTTGCTAGGTTGTTCGATAAAATATGTAGAATTTTAAACAAATACTTGCAATAATTAGACAGAAAAATAATTTAGACGCAGAAAACCATCAGCAAAAACATAAATTTTAAGTTTGAATGTTATTAAGTGCTGTCAATCAAACTGAAACACAGTCTATGGTACCTGGCAGGCCAAGAAACCCTTGTAATTGAGAAGGCAGTGAGAGAAGGACACACAGGCTGGGTCACGCGTACGAGTCGCACGCAGATCGGCCACGGCGGCGGCGCGAAGGCAAGGATCAGACGAGAAAGTGTTGAGAAAGAGATCGTAAAGCAGCGTGGAGAGCAAAGTGGAGGAGCATAGCTTGTTTCCCAGGTGGAACGAGAGGGACCTCTCCAGCGAGGAGTGCGAGAGGATAGTCGAGTACAGATAGCTGGCGAGGGCCGGCTCCGCCTCCGTGTCACGCCGTGCTTCCGCCTTGATTTGGTTCCACAGGATAGCCTCGTCCTCTTCCACTGATAAACCCGCAGGCGGAGGATGTTGCTGCGACGCAAACAGGAGCTCACCGGTCGGCATTCTGATGATCACGAATGATAGCGAGGTCGAATCGAGAGCAGAGGCGTATCGTAGCAAAGAGGATAGATCGATCAATAAGGACCGGTTTGTGGTACTGGAGACGTCGTCATTAGTTCCAGAAATTTATCGATAATTGGTAATTAGTCTCTGCCGAATGCTGATTAAGCTTATCTGAGACTAATACGTTATACGTTTACTGCTGATATGCTATAAAAATCCATGCTCTATCAGAGATTATCTAAAGCAACTCAAGTGACGAAAACTCTCTCAAATTTTCATTTTTTCGATTAAATCTTATATTTATTATTATTCAAAAAGTTAGGTCATATATTATTTTATATCATTAAAATACTATTTCAATTCAACTACACTAGGAAATCATAAAATTTCTAAATATTTTCATTTTTCTCTCGAGTATCCCTCGTATATTTTTGAATGAAAAATATATCAAAATTAATAATGAGTCTCGCATATTTTATAAAAAATAATTCATATTTTCTAATAAAATCAGATCAATAAGAACACACAACCCTATATATTATCAAGTATAACATCAGAGTGCCCCCAGGGCATATGGCTCAGCGACACCCAATGGGGTCTTCGGTTTGGTTAGTACGGTGGAGTCCCGAGTTCGAAGTGTGCCTTTAGCGCAGTTTCGGTCATTCTTGGTTGATTTATCGGAACGCACCCAGCGGTCCCTGTCGTTGTGTCGCACAACCTGCAACTTACATTCTACCGGCATCCCGAGGGCACGGGTCGGTAGACAGGCCCTTTGGTCCTGCCCCAACCAAAGTATAACATCAGAGTACCATACTAGATGTTCTTACGAAACAATCAAACAACCAAAAGTATCGATGGATGTCAATTTATACGTATGATGTTAAGGATGGGTAATTTGTTATCTTGTTTAGATGGACTATTGGGCCTTTTGTTGTTGGGTTATAGGGGTCGATATCGGGCCGGCTCAGCCCGAAAATATGAGGCCCAAACTCAACCTAAGTCCAATTATATTGACTTTGGGCCGGGCTCGGGCTTAGTGCAAATTATTGAACACAAGCCCGATGTCATTTCGTGTTTGGGCTGAGCTTTGACCCATTGGCCTGGGCTGGGCTCGAATTGTTTGGTGACCCCTATTGGGTTGGGCCTTGTGCCAACGGCCTTAAATGCCTCTAAACTCATATTAGGCTCCATTGATTGGATTAAACAACTTTTTTATCTAATTCATGTAAAAATAGAGCAAGAAAAAGCAGAAAAAAAAACAAATAGCAAAGCATATCCATAAAGACTTTTGATGCTATGTTTAGTTCGCGGAGATAATGGAAATGTAACGGAAATGAGAATAAAATAAGATTGAGAACGGAAATGAGAACATAAATGTGTTGGTAAAAGAATTGTAGCAGGAAGAAAACATTAATATTTAGGTAACTTTCACTTTTAGTCTTTCACATATTGAAGATCAAAAGAAAAGCCAGCTAAAACCCACAAATGTTTGAAATTGTACATAGTTCCAATTAATACATGCCAGTTCTTTTTTTTTCTTCCTGGAATTATGGATGACACCTAATATTGACATTAATGGCTATAAGAGAAGGTGACAAAATGACTATAAAAAACATCTTCTCCACCACCTAATCCTTCACTTTCTTGACTTAATTTCTTGTCACTAAAGAGTATTTAAAATATTTCTTAATATAGGAGGAGACAGAGCAAGCCCAAATCGATGCATTATTGTTTGATATATCTAAAAGTCATATGCTGGAAAGGGCGTCGGTTTCTTTTTGTCGTTTTGGTTTCTTCAAGTTTTCTTTCTTGCATTGCCGCTTCTGTGTTGGAATTATTCACCCACAAAAGGCCGGCAGAGAGGGAATATCAGTGTGTCATGCCTTACACGTCCATAGTCCATTCCATATGCTTTTTCTTCTTCCTCTTTTTGGTTTGGTAGCCCTTTTTGTTTTGTATGACTTTCACGCACTTCACATGAAATTAAAAAAAAAGAAAGAAACAAGCCTTGGTCCTCTGCAAAAAGAGTGCTTTGAAGTTATCGTCCTCTTCTCCTTAATGTATAGTCACTATTTGAAAAGAATCTTTCACGTATGTTCTCCTACAGTTGATGTATTCTGTTCATTGGGGCAATAATGGAGTCTTTTTGTTGTTCGATGGTGAAATTTCATGTGGGTTTTGGTCATGGGGTGTGTTGAAGGAAGTTGGGGTTTTGGATTTTTCTGGGTGGATTTGATATGAAGCAGAAACAGAGAGATGCATCAGATATGGTGGTGGGGAAGATGGTCTTGGTTGCTGTTAAAGCATCAAAAGAGATATCAAGAACTTCTCTGGTGTGGGCTTTGACCCATGTTGTTCAACCTGGAGACTTCATTAAGCTCCTGGTGGTCATTCCTTCTCCCTCCTCAAGTAATCTGCTTTCTTCTCATTTTCTTCAAATTGTTCATTTTACTTATAGAATTGTTGCCATTGATGTTAATATGCCATTTGCCTTATCTGCGGTGTTCAAATTTTCCCAATTCACTCTACCCTTGTGACCTCTAGCTCTATCACTAGGCCACATCTTCTGTCATTAAAGATTTTGGCTTAAATGAATTTTGTTAACATGCATCGGAAATCTTTACTAAATAAATGTTCTAAAGCAGCTGAGGATAATGTAACAGCATTTTACGCATTAGAAACAGCAAAAACCTAGCTCTTGATGTGTTCAATAGATGGGGAACAAAGATTGAAGGGATCTATGGATTAACGGTTTGGAATTCACCAACATTAGTCTAAACCTTGAATTTTAGGGTGACCACAGTTGGGCTCAACTCAGTGCTTATCTGATATACCTATTTCCCATGATTAGGACTTGTACTAACAATGTGCCCAGCTTAAGCTACGAAGGACCATTGTTGATGTTAAATGCTTAAACTTTGGCAGGTTAATTTAAGCACAATATGTCCAAATATATGTGCATATATAGGTTTCTTCATGTCAATGTTTCAGTTCAAGCCCCATGATGCTTGTTTTCATTTTCTTTATATATATATATATATATATATATATATATATATATATCTCCCCTTTTTTATTTATTTATTACTGAAGAGGAGGCCATTACTTCTTGGCAGGTAAAAAGATGTGGGGTTTCTCAAGATTCACCACTGATTGCGCTACGAGTCACCGGATGTCATTCTCAGGAACTAGCTTAGATCAGAGGGACGATGTTGTGGAATCTTGCTCCCAAATGATGTGCCAACTCTACCATGTTTATGATCCAGAGAAGGTCAACAATTTTTTTCCAATAATTAGTTTCGTGTTTGTTACCTGTCAAGTATTGACTACTTTACTACTCCTAATCATTGTTCACAGATTAAAATCAGAATAAAAGTTGTTTCTGACTCACCTTTTGGGGTAGTAGCTGCTGAAGCTAAGAGAGCTCAATCAAACTGGGTTATATTGGATAAGTAATAGACATATGTGCAAGTTTTCTTAGTCACTTTTCTTCTTATTCAATTCAAAATATTTTTTTTTCCTCTCTTTTAAAAGAGTAGTATTGTTTTTCTTGCTGTTGGTTCTTCAACAATTTAATGCACGTGGTTCTCAACAGGCGACTGAAACATGAGAAGAAATATTGCATGGAAGATCTACAATGCAATGTTGTGGTTATGAAGCGATCACTGGCAAAGGTCCTCCGACTGAATTTAAACGAATCACATAAGATGGAACCTGAAGTATCTTTTCAATTGCCATTTGGTTCCGAACCATCTTCACAGTATTTCAAAGGCAAACACGATAAGTTAGAAATATTGAAAGGACCGTTCGTGACTCCTGTGAGTAGTCCAGAGCAAGAGTCACCATTGACTACAACAGATGCTTGGACTTCATCAATATCAAGCTCGGATCCAGGGACTTCACCATTTTTGCTTTCTAGAAATTGCAGGAACCGGAAGAAAGACCATTCATTTATCTTTGAAGAGAATCGGAGTCTGTATGAATCTGAATCTGAATCTGATGCTGGTGGTGGAGATATGGTTCCTCCATCCGCAGCTTTATATTTCCAGCCTTGGACAGATGACGTTTTTAGTTCGAGTGGTGAATTATCAAAACACTCAGTTGAAGGTTTGCAAAGACTCAGTCATACAGCTCTGACTTCCACTTATAAACTTTTACTGCATAATTTGTCTACACTAGATCAGGATCCTCATGTTGGAGTGCTGAATTACAAACTTGATCTCAACTTAAGCAGAAGTGTGAGGGAAGCAGTTTCTTTGTCCAGAAATGTACATAATGGTCCTCCTCCATTATGTACAGTATGCCAACACAAGGCACCTGCATTTGGTCATCCTCCAAAATTGTTCACCTTTGCGGAACTGAAACTTGCTACAGATGGATTCTCAGCATCGAACTTCCTGGCTGAAGGTGGTTTTGGTTCTGTTCACCGAGGTGTCTTTCAAGATGGCAAAGTTGTGGCTGTGAAGCAACATAAATTGGCTAGTTCTCAGGGTGATGTAGAATTTTGCTCAGAAGTAGAGGTTCTAAGTTGTGCACAGCATCGTAATGTAGTGATGCTGATTGGCTTCTGCGTCGAGGAAGGGAAAAGGTTGCTGGTTTATGAATATGTTTGCAATGGGTCTTTGGATTCTCACCTTTATGGTAAGTCTGTATATCCTCATTTATGGTACGTCCTGTTTTCTATATCTCGATCGTCATGCAATTTCTAAGTGTAGGGTTTCCTCTCTAACTTGATACTGCATTTCAATATCTATCATAGAATTAGTGCATTAACAGACCTGGATGACTTGATTGTAAGAGAAGTTAAGAGGCTAAATGCCTCTAAAAATATAATAATCATGATGGTCATGCTCATTGGCATGTTACAATTTAAAATCTACTCCATTAGCATAAAGTTCGTAAGGTTAGTGTCTCTGTCTTGAAGTTTTGGTGGATTATTTGCATGGCTGTAAATAATTTCTTTACAAACAAAGATGCACCTATTTTGGTCACTCAAGTTAACTACAGTGTTAGAAAATTTCAGGACGAGGCAAAGCTCCATTGGAATGGCCTGCAAGGAAAAAAATTGCCCTCGGTGCAGCTAGAGGATTGAGATACCTTCATGAAGAATGCAGAGTGGGTTGTATTGTTCACCGTGACATGCGGCCTAACAATATCCTCCTCACCCATGACTTTGAACCATTAGTATGTTCTTAGTTATATTATTTCTATCTTTGGTCAACAATGCATTTCTGTGGAAATGTTACTCTTTTATTGAAAAAATAATATCAGTCAATGAAATCCACTTCTCCATCGCGTAGATTAGTATGTTAGAACTAACCCCCTCTCCTGGGAACAGGTTGGAGACTTTGGACTCGCAAGGTGGCAGCCGAATGGTGATATGGGGGAGGAAACAAGAGTAATTGGAACTTTTGGGTAAAACAATAAGAAGATTATTATGGCAGTCGTTTTAGTTCAGAAAAATGGCATATCAAATGACAAGCATCATTTTTTACAGGTATTTGGCTCCGGAATATGCTCAAAGTGGCCAAATCACAGAAAAAGCTGATGTGTATTCCTTTGGAGTAGTCTTGTTAGAGCTCGTTACGGGAAGGAAAGCTATCGATATAAACCGGCCGAAAGGCCAACAGTGCCTAACTGAATGGGTATTAATTTAAAATTAGATTTAATTCATGATATTATAGTGTTGACAGATCATCAGCTAATTTTAAACATAAATTACTACCTTGGTAATGTTCATATTTACAAATCTGGTTTTTGCTTATGTTTTTCAAATCTGGACCAGGCACGACCGTTGTTAGAGAAGGAAGCCATTGATGTGTTCGTTGATCCACTGTTAAGGAATTGCTATTCAGAACAGGAAGTTTATAGCATGCTGCAATCTGCCTCCTTCTGCATCCGGAGAGACCCTCATTCAAGGCCTCGAATGTCTCAGGTTGGTGAATCGAAATTCAAAAACTTTAAGACATATTCAGACTAAAGTAGACCAAAACATTGATCTTGAATCAATTATCTATAAACATCAGCATTCAGGCATTCTTGCCTTTCCCTTAAGCCTAAGCTTTTGAGTCTGCAAGTTTGTCTCTAACAGGTACATATGTAGTTTTGTATCTTATTGTTTTAACTTAAATCTCTCGTGTGCTTTGTTTGTCGGAAGGTTCTCCGGATATTGGAAGGTTAGGTTGTGCGGAACTCGAGCAATTTCGAAGCAGTACTTAACGCAAGTCACTGAAACGACACGAATTTTTGACTGACAATGGTGAAGCTTTTTAAGATAGTAGCATTGTGAGTTACTTTGGAGGAGGAAGGTCACTTGTATGAGAACCACTAGATAGATTTGGTAGCAAAATGTTATGTGGATTCAAATTTTATTGTGAGAAAATTGTGGTATTGTTCTTCAGATATGTATAGCCGTTCTCACTTTCTCTGGTTGCAAGGCTTTGTAAATGATGAAAATTTTTAAGTTTGTAATTCTTTTTAAGAAGCAATGATTTTTTTTTTTTTTTTAAATTTTTTTGTCGTTCGTACTTTTTTCTTCTTCTTGTTTTTAATTACTTAACAGAAAAAGTAGGGTGGAAGGCCAGGGGTGCCTGGGGTCTGTTGTGCCTAAATTTAGTGGTTTTGGAGCGAGACTCCCTTTTTTTTATTCAAATAATAAACGAAGATGTATCGAGTTTATGAGTTAAGTCATGTCTTTTATTTTAAAGTAAAAATCAAATTTATTGTGGAGGAGACATAAAATGTTTCGAATTTATATTTGACAGTTTAAATAGTCCAAAATTTTATGTATTTTTATGTTCTATTCAAATTTTATTTAGAATAAAAATATATATGATTAAATTCTCGAACAATTTCACGATTTTTTTTTTTACATTAAATCGCTATCAGAGCAGGTCTGCTGTAAGGCCTAGCCCAATATGAAGGTCCAGTACGATTCTACGATCGTGAGCTGTTCAAAATCCAAATACTACAAGATATGGATCTTGGAGCGACCCATTTTGATATTTAATCGGCCCAATCATTGTGGAGTCCGCTTGCTTCGACGTAAATTTACGTTCTACTCTGTACTCTCACTTCCCGTTACCTTCAACGGAGTCTAGCATGTACAACTCTCGGTCTCCCTCCCTCCCTCCCTTTGAAGTTGATAATTGTTGGTGATGTAAGCAAATGTACGCAGATGCCTCGAACGAACGAGGGGAAAGCGGAGGCCTCGCGGGAGCCAAACCCTAGCTTCATTCATCCAACTGCGGTTGTCTCTCTGTTCACTTCTCTTCAATTGCGACTTCAGTGTCTACGCTCTAGAAATCGTCTTTAATGTTATGTGCAGAAGACTGGAGCCGCTGTTTCAAGCACCTGGTATGTCATTGTCCATCTTCTGCCTTTGTTGTCCTTGTAGATCTTTTGTGTTACTTTTTACAACTGTTCATTGGATTTGATACCAAAATCCTTGTCTCCTAGTGGACATAGTAGCAGCACTCTAGTACTGAAATCTGATTATGATTTCTGATGCAATGCTACTTTTGATGATTTGAGTGGCGTTACTGAAACAGTAAGAAATATGTATTAGGATAGGATAAATATGATACACCAATGCGACATAACATTCATATGCTCTCATAAGTAGTGGTCGATTCCCTTAATTTGAATATGACCTGCGTGGTAACCTTGTCCTTTCATTTTCACCTCCACCTTCAAATGTTGATGGATCTCTGCCTTTCCTTTTACTTATGAAACACAAGTGCAAAGTGGAAATTTCTTTTACAACTTTCACCAACTAAAAAAGGACCAATATCAGGAAACCTGTTTGATTAAAAAAATAGCCATTAAATCACATCAAATCCTATATTCCAAAGTTAATTGAATCTTTGAACTGAGATTTTGTTCTATTTTAAGAATCTTGTATTGTAAGTACTGCGGTTCTTGGTGTCATCTCAGAGTTCAGGAACTCTAAATTTCTTTATGGTGAAGTCTGTTTTTTATGAACTCATTGGAAGGGCTTGAGGTGTTTGTGAACTTTGTTTATATTGTGGAGGTAGAACCAGTATACACAGAGTAGGAATTTCCAATGAACTACAAACCTTGTGCTTCTAGGTAGTGGGTTTGTGGAAAATGCTCTTTCTAGCTACCTCCACCCTAACCAAAAGTTAAAATTATGAAAGACACATTGATTTGATGCAGTGCTTTATACTTTCCCAAAAGTTGTTTTAGTACCTAAATTTTTTTATTAGACATTTTAGTACTTATGCTTGCATTGTTCTTTTGCTTTTTCTTCCTTTCAAACTTTATGCTTTTATTTTTATTTTTATTTGGTTTATGACATACAATAGATCGTTTTGATGGGGTTTGTACATACCTTAGTTTATGCCTTTCATTTTACATTATCAAACAGTTTTTTAGCCACAACCCAATGTCTATGTATTTATAAAAAAATCTAAATATAAAATTACAATTCTTAGAAGTTGAAAGATTGACAGCTTATAGCCACGTCACATGTTGTGGTAGCCAATAAGAAAGATTTTCATTGTTCAAGCGAGAGCCCAAAAAAAACAATTGCAATTTACATCATGTCAAAGAATTAGCAGTTAGATGAGTAAAGAGAATGCTTAAACAGGAATCTTGCACAACTTACAAATACAATGGATATACAAAGCAAATAATTATTCTAAGTAGTTGCCAAATTTAGTGGTTTATTATCTAGTCAAACGAGGGTTAAGAGTAATTTTTGAAATGGCATGATTTTTTATATATATTTTTTATTTCTTCTGGGGAGGAAGATCCCTTTCTCTAAATAAAGCCAAATGGGTTGAGTCGCACGTTAACTAGTTCAACCTGGGAAGGACCAATAAAATCCTCAGCTTTTTTTTTATTATTATTTTATTCAGTTGTCTTTGAGTTCACATAGCAAGTTGGATTATACTTATATATATACACACATGTTATAATATATTATCTTAAAGTATGACAAAGGTTGTTTGAGAAGATATTTGGGAATATATATACACACACAGACAATATATATGTTATATAATACATGCGAACATGTGGCTATGTGATTAAGTTGTACTTTTAGAGGTCACAGATTCATGTTTCAAAAAATAGTCTTTTCGCGTATCATGTGGACAAAAGTTGTGTACACCTTGCATATGCGGATAAGGTTATGTATATCTTGTTTGTTCCCGACCCTTTCCATTGTGAGTCCCTCATATCCAGAAGTTGTTCACCTTTATTACATAGTATATAATCTAGGTCTTTATCTCTGTTTATTACATTTAATTATGTGTTAGGTTTACTAATAGTCTAATATGGAAAAGAGAATTATATTGTTCCCTCATATTTTTTAATGCAAATTGCAGCCTAATGTCTGGTGTCATGATAGGCTTCTATATAATTGATTAAGAAAAAAAATGGGGTTGATGGACGTGATTTGTTAAAACAATTGAATGTCAGAGTTTCTTTCCTCCCTAATTGACTTGATTAAGTGATGGGTTTCACAATAAAAGGTTGGGTTTTAGTCTTCCAAAATCTAAATTAACCTTGACCTTTAATGCCCATGATAAAAATTGTAACAATAATTAATTTAAAAGGAACCCATTTCTGGTTTTGATCTTTTACTGATTTCTTATTTTTTTGATGGGTCATTTATCGGAAACCAAGGCGGACCAGAACAAGAGAGACTGGATGAAGGTGAGATAAAAGATGAAGGAGAGAAAAAATGATCATCTCAGCCATTGGTCATATCCAACGGCTGAGAAGAAAGTCCATAATTTTTATAAAAAAAAAGGATGTCTACACAAGAGAAGTAATATATATACCGTTGTTGTCAAAATATTAACCCATTTTAAAAGCTGATTTTGTTTGGTCTTTCAAGTAAGACTTTATGCATATTCACCAACAATTGACAAAGACTGAAATGTTTTATATTCTTGATAAACCCAGAAATTGAGTCATTGAAAGCAAATTCCAGGTCATAATAACAATATGTGTTCAATCAACAGTAAATCTGTTAGTTGATCAACATTGACATTCAAAGTTCAGATTTTCTGTGCATATTTGTCTTCCATTTCTTTCAATTAAAATATCTAAACTACTGTACACCTTTGATCAAAAGTTGTATTAATATGTATGTACAATTTTGTACTATGTGCTTGCACTACATCACTCTGTATAAAAAATGTGAATCCAAGTGTTCCAACCTAGCTAGCTACCTAATGTGAAACTCACATTTTTCTATTGTTTAGAAGACAAGTTAAAGAAGAAAAAATCTCCAGTGAATGAAGTATTGCCATCCAAAACACAAATAGCCTATCCAATCATCTTCACTTGGTGTGCAATCCATTTTCTTAAACCCCACCACACCCCCCAATCATCATATATACCACCAAACCAATACTTACATCTCCTCTCTCTCTCTCTCCATCTCTCTCTCTCTCTCTCTAACTTTGTTAGAGTTGGTATTGATGGATTGTTAGAGTGCGTAGAATTTTTGTCTAGGTGAAAATGGGAAGAAAGTGCTCACATTGTGGAAACATAGGCCATAATTCAAGGACTTGCACTATTTACAGAGGAACTACTACTTTTGTTGCTGCAGGGGGGGTTAGGCTATTTGGGGTACAACTTGACATGCCTTACTCCTTTTCTTCTATTGTTATGAAGAAGAGTTTTAGCATGGATAGCTTGTATTCATCTCCATCATCATGTTCTTCATTGTGCTCTTCAAGAGATGAAAATTCAGACAAAACAAACATTAGTTATCTCTCCGATGGCCTCATCGGCCGAGCCCAAGAAAGAAAGAAAGGTAAATTCACAACATCAAAACTAATCTGTTATTTATCTTTTTTGGTATGATTTTTGTGTGATTCATGTAATTTGGGATGATTAGGAGTTCCATGGACAGAGGAGGAGCACCGGAGTTTTCTCGTCGGGCTAGAGAAGCTAGGGAAGGGTGACTGGAGAGGCATATCAAGAAATTTTGTGGCAACAAGAACTCCAACACAAGTTGCAAGTCATGCTCAAAAGTACTTTCTTAGGCAAGCAAATCTTAACAAGAAGGAGAGGCGTTCAAGCCTCTTTGACATGGTACATAAATCTAATTTTTGGCTTAATTTATCGTGTTTTGATCTCTCAAATCTTGTTTATGAACTGGGTCTGAACTTTTTTGATTTTTTTTTTGTAGGTTGGGAGCATCAACATAACACGAAATCACGTCAATACAAGTAATTGCATGTCAAGTGATACCACTGTTACTCTGCCTGGCCTTGGTTCTTTTCAACAAAATATCAAATTAGATGATAAAGAAACCAAGTCATCTCAGTTGGGTTCTTACAATAATCCTGCAGAAATCTGGTCTAATAAAGAAGACAGAAAGACTAATCCTCCAAATGCTGCAAAACCCAATTTGGATCTCACTCTTGCTGCTCCTCCTAGGCATTTAGAAGAAAACCAATCGTCTTCCCTTCCTTACCTTATCAGACCTATTAGTGTAACCTGATAAAGAAATTATGCATAGCAGTAATCAACTGAAGATGCTATTAGTGGTATCACAATTACAGCCAGAGTCCTAATAGAGAAATCTATCTGTTCTTTCTTGACTTCTTTTCATTTTTTCTGTTCTATTGTGAATGAACAGATTAGAGGACTCTGTCGCAAAAATACTGTTATTGATATTATTATTCTACATGGTACCTGCAAAATTTGTGATTGCCATTGAATTATTGAGATAACTGACATTTTAAGTCAAATGGATTGGAAGATTGAGAACAAATCACAACTTACCTAATCCATCTTTGATGGATTGAAGGAAAATATAGTAAAACTAATTGCATTGTTAGGTACCATTTGGTTCAACAATTCTAAAACAGTTTTTAAGCTAACTATCGATTGTATCTATAAGCTACCTTATAAGCTGTCCATCAAAGTCTCCACAAAATCAGAAAAACATAAAAAAGGTTATTATCTAGTCACATTTTTTTTCCCAGCTGAGAATGGGAATGAAAGAGTATTGGTGCCTATTCTGTTCCACTAGTAGAGCAGCAGAAGAAGATTCAAGAAGAGGGTGCACTTTTTGCATGAAAGGCACATATAGCCACACAAAATAAAAATGGTGTGTGGTGCGTATATAAATAAATGTAGAGATAAGGACAATTCAATAGGGATCTATTGTCCAAACATGAAGTATATGGGACCAAGATGATTGTTACTCTCTTTTCTAGAGTTTGTTACTTCACATTCAATATCATCATCATTATTAATGTCTGAATTTAAGGCATTTACATTGTTTTTGGGTCCTACAATCCTACTAGCAAGTGGTTAGTTCATAGTTGTTACTCTTGCAAGCAAAAAAGATTAGTCAACCAAAATTGAGACAAGGAAATGCCTCAATTGATTAGTACTTTTGTAAATACACATTATTTATCCATATATTATGTGAAGATGAATTGATCATGTGATCTCTAGATTGCATTTTCTGCAACTCTACCACTACGTCACATGTTAATTTACTCTGACTTATATTTTCTATTGTAAACGTTCTCAGATAGCATTCTCGGTCACTTGCCTCCAGATTTGCAGAGTTAGTGAGATGGCGATTATTTATCCCAGATCATTGTTTCCGTCTAATAGTGAGATGGTTTGTAGTTCTCATTATCTTACTTATATATATATGCACTCGAATATATCATTGACTTGTATATGAGTGAGCATCCAAGATCCATTTAATTAGTCTCTCAAATATGTTAATACAAATTGTGTTTTTGGTCCGTTGAACATGAAATTATCCTTTTTAAAATGGAATTAAGAATAGATAGGCATTGATTATATAATCTATGGAGTATGGACTGGCTGTCGGAAGAAGTAGCTAATCTAAATACTGTTTTTTTTTTCCCATAATTTTTTTCTGGGTACATCTTCTCATAAGCTGCTTGTTATAGAATATGTGCCAAGAATAAATGTAAAGGGGTAGGTTTAGACTTTGGACTTGAGAGTCGAGATAATTAAGAGAAGAAAAAAGGAATCAAAATGAATTTGAGCTAATCTCTGTATTTTATAGTTCATATCTATATATATATCTATACTATATATATTATCATGGGTGAGTCAAGTTGACGCAATGAGCGCGGTGGTATATTTTTATTTCTCGACTTCTCATGGTGTATTCCAAAGTCTATGGACTTGGATATTTTATAAGGAAACATTTCATATATCAATTTACTTTGGAACCAATTATTAAGTTAATTTGGACCCAGCTCCAATTATTAAGTTTACTAAGTTTTGAAGTCATTTTCAACTCTTTTGCTTGTGTTCCAAACTTGGACTTGGTTGTTTTGTCACAAATGTAAGTGATATGGGTATCCCAAATCAGATAGATAACGTGTGTATTGTGTGACTACAAATCTAACAAAAGCTACCATCGTTTCTGGGTGTCAATTATTTGAACATAAGAGAACAAGGAAATATTCAAGCTCGTCTACAAGGGGATGAAAAAGGGTATACTCTGCAAGACAAACAAAAATAAATCTCTCTCTCTCTCTCTCTCTCTCTCTCTCTCTCTCGTAACTGAGGGTTCCCATCCCCACAATCCATAAAACAACTTAGTAAAAAAGGATTATAAGAAACAGAATATAAAAAATATCTTGTAATCCTGCAATTGATACCCTGTAAACCAAAGAACATTGATCAATTTACGCCGGGAGCAAGACTTTAAGATCTTCCGCGGCTGGGAAATATTTTCCATACTACACTGCATTGGCAAACCAATAATGGCAGAGAACAACATATTGTTTACTGCATTTGTACCAGCTGCACAATGAAATACAAAAGGGAAAGAGAAAGAAAAAGGCATTTACATATACTTGTACTGCTTCGTGAAAAGAGGGGAAATTTGGCACATTTCAGTTCCTTTTTTTATCTCTTATTACAAAAAGGAGGAAAAATAAAAGAATATATATATATATATATTGGATCCTTTTTTTACACAAAACATGTCATCTGATATTTGACTAATTCAGTGCCTTGTATTAGGATATGGACAATATCTCGATTCCTGTCTCAGTTGATGTAAAGATCAACTTCCCCCAAGAAATGCATGCAGAGAAGGCGGCGAAGGAAGAAAGATCTTTGTGTGTGCATGTAACTGTTCACCTTGTCAAAGCTGTCTAGATTTCCAAATTCCAAGCATCGTTGCTTGCAGGTAAAAATCCTGGCAGGGTCAATGCTGAAATTGGAATTTATGTGATTAATACTCTGTTGATATATCATGAATGAATCATGATCATCACGGACCATCGAAGCAATATGTTTAGCACTGTCTGGGAGAAAGTTATCTCCTTTGTATCCAATCTAAAAGGAGAAATGATGATTTAGCATTCCTCCAACACTGAAGATGCCAAAGACAAAATTGAGACCGGCAACCTTTGCGCGGTGAAAGACAAGGGCACAAATTATGCAATCAAAAGCACCCCAAGATGTACAACAGCAGGTACCAGCTTGAAAAGCAACGGCTTAGTAACCTGAACTATTGCTCTGTTAACGCAGCTCCACCACCCAATATTAGCTAAAATTAGGTGTACTAGATCAAAATCACAGTTAACTTAAAAATTCCTAATCAAACTCAAAATTACTACTTATAAACTTGTAACGGAACGATAGGTCTCGCGTTGTTCTTTCTTTCAAGAAATAGATCCCACTTGTTTTCCTATGTTTTGCAACCTTAAACAGCATATCAAAATGATGTACATACCGGACTGAGAGCCGTTGTGCCTAGAAGAAGTAGATACAATTTACCCTGGAACAGATACAAGAAACTTTAGTGCATTCCAAAGGCAAGCAACTCAAGAAATAGTCGACACTCTATACAAAAATCACATGCCAGCGCTTAAATAGCCTCAAGAAACTTAAATAGTAAATGGTATGAGTGTCAAAACCCCAAAGCTGGTACAAATAGAAACATGTAGAACCATTTTGAAAAACCACACAACGTTCAATAAAATGAGGCTCATAGTTACAATATGCATGGCCATATACTAACAATAGGATGAGTGAGACTTTTGAACACCTCTCCCTTATTGTTGGGTCGCATAATCTGCGACTAACATTTTACCGACATTCCGTTGACACGGGTTGATAGACGGATTGTTTAGTCCCGTCCCAACCAAACAATAGGATGGGTGTGCCATGCTATAAAGTATAGGTGCAACGACTAACTGACCTCGATTAGATGATGATTAGAGGCACGACTAAGAAGAATAGATCCCAATTCCCCAATCTGCACCAAAGACATTCCAACCTACAAACGGCCCCACTTACGTGGATGTTTACTGCGCGGACACCCATAGAGCGAAATATACAGTCACTTTCGTGGATGTTCCATGACCGCTGCACTTAAAGAGTCAATAGTTCAAAGGAAAAAAGTCAGCAAATTTGACGGTTAAATGATGATGTACCACAGAAAACCGACGGTTTAGATCTGATAACCAGCAAGAGCACATATCCGCCAAAGTAGAGACTCTCTTTACATTGTGAAGTATTAACAAATCAATAGTTTTCAATAAATTTAATTAAAATTTATTTAATTTCTCGGATCTTGCAAAAGTTGCATTCTTCTGGTAGTTAACTGTTGTTTACTTTAACTGATTAGAAGGTCTCAATAATCAATACGTTATCGTGATTAACTTCTGAGTATTTGAATTATATTTATTTTTATCCTCTGAGAAGATTCAATTTTAGCCAACTCGATTATTGTTAAAAATGGATTGGGGCATGTCCAACAACTGGACTTGTCAAGTGGCCCAATTTAGGGCACCAAAAAAATTTTAAAAATAATAAATGTATAGTGTAAATCGTAACGATCTCAACGATATATTTTCATAATTATCGTGAAAATGTGTGACAATTCTAAACCGTCAGATATAAAATCTAGACATTCAATTTTAGATCGCTATGATTTTTTATTTTTGTTTCGAACAAAAAATATATTGTCGAAATCGTTACAATGTAAACCACACATTTATCATTTTTTGAATTTTTCCAAAAAATTTTGGTGCCCCAACCCTTTAAAAAGAAATTACAAATATTTAAATTCCACATTTATCAAGTGAACCTTAATTTTAAGACAGGAAAAAAAACAGCTGCTATGAAACTGTGGATTATCTAAATAAGAGAAACCTAAAATGTGAGGACCCAGGATACCTAAAATTCTAGAACTAGAATGCGTTCCACTTTTGATTCTCATCTAGTGACCTGTGAACAGAAAGCTTGACAACACATACATGGTGACTAAGTCTCAATCAAAAAGCCCTCCTTTGCCACTTTGCCACGTAAAAAAAAAGACCACATACTTTACCAACTAAAGACTTGAAACCAAAGGCGCCCACTGAAAACACAATGGATTTCTACCCCTTAGTTTTCCACTGGTTGTTGAAGGAAACTTGTACAGTGCCTTACTGGCCCCTAGTTTTCATCAAATTCGGGTTTTTTTTATAAAAAAAATCATGCAACAAGGGCAGTTCCCCAAACAAAGAAAACCATTAAAGTAGAGCCGAGGCCCCAGTTGCAGATGCAGAAAAGAGAGACACGAAATACACTAACAGTGGCAATCATTGAATCCAGTTAGTTTCCTTTGAAAAACGAAAGAAAATATACATAGTTTACAAAGAGAGATTGATTGAATATTGTTTTTTCAATGTTTCGAAAGCAAACTGACTAAGTCAAATGGATGTGATGTACCAGTACTTGACTTTGACTAAAATAGACTTTTACTCAACTTATTATGGTGTTAAAAGCATCCAATCAAATCTTGGCCCATGTTACTTCAACTACCATTGCTTGAAATCTAACTTCCCAACTAATAATATCAGTAAAAAATTGTTCTTTCCCCTGCTTCTACTGCTATATATACCACTGTATGGTACTAATCTTTTCACAATCAGATTACAAAGAGAGAAGTCGATATGGAGATTCCTCTTATAGATTTTAATGAACTCGATGGTGAGAACAGGAGCAAAACTATGGCACTGCTGCACCAAGCTTGTGAACAATGGGGCTTCTTTCAGGTAAAGAGCTTATGATATGACACCCATAGAAAGAATCGTGTAATTCCAAAGTAAACAGAATATGTTAATAATGATATTGCTTGATGTATGCAGGTTGACAATCATGGAGTTGACAAAAAGTTGATGGAAAAGGTGAAGGAATTGGTGAATTCACACTATGAGCGAAATTTGAAAGAATGCTTCTATAATTCAGACATACCCAGGAGACTGCAGAACCGAAAAAATACATCTGATATGGACTGGGAAAGCAGCTTTTTTGTTCGGCACTGCCCGACGTCCAATGTTAACGAATTCAATGACCTGCCAGAGGATTTCAGGTGAGTCAAATAAAATGCAATAGGTTTCGATGTAATTCCTTCAGGTCATAATGAATTGGGAATGTTTGAATTCGTGCAGCAAAACAATGGATGAGTACATCAATCAACTGATTAAGCTAGCAGAGAAGCTGGCTGAGCTCATAAGTGAAAATCTGGGTTTGGAAACAGATTACATAAAGGAAGCATTCGAGGGCAACACAGGTCCTTCTGTGGGAACAAAAGTCGCAAAGTATCCTGAATGCCCCCAGCCACAGCTTGTGAGGGGACTACGAGAGCATACAGACGCTGGTGGGATCATACTTTTGCTCCAGGATGACCAAGTCCCCGGCCTGGAATTCTTAAAAGATGGAAAATGGGTGGAGATCCCTCCATCTACTAATAACACTTTTTTTGTAAACACAGGTGACCAACTGGAAGTTTTGACCAATGGAAGGTACAAAAGTGCTTTGCACCGTGTGATGGTTGACAAGATAGGAAGCAGACTCTCGATTGCTACTTTCTACAATCCTGCTAGCGAAGCAATTATCTCTCCCGCCCCCAAACTCCTGTATCCCAGTCACTTCCGTTTTCAAGACTACCTGAAGCTCTATGCCACCACAAAGTTTTCAGACAAAGGCCCTAGATTTGAATCCATGAAGATGGCCAATGGTCATCATGCTATGTGAAGTCTAAACCCTTTTGCACAATAAGTTTAAAGCACTACTCACTAAAGGCTTTCCTATATCTTTGTACTTTCTCCCACTAAATAAAACATGTCTCTTACAATCAGGTGAAACAACAGAGAGTGGAATTTATTTATTTTTCAACTACTTTTGCCTTTCCCAGACTGTCTTTTGTAATTTTGCAAAGAGAAAAACCATCCGTTTGCAAATGGAATCCCCAAACAAATGAAACTAACGAAGAGAGACTATTCATCAGAATTCAGCTAAACATAAGGCACCAACCGCCTGTATTCACAACATTTTAGAGTTAGCAATAGGCTTGTATGTTCTATGGATAAGAGTGATCCTCAACACAAAGGCTCAATCTCAAGCTACTTGGGCTGGACTGCCTGAACTATATTTCTCCAGTAAGCTACCACGGAAATACTTAAAATCTTCCGCTAGAGATATGAGAGCTCAATCATGGTTAAAAATGATATGCAATGTACGAAAAAAATTGCAAAACAGAAAATGGGTTATGATCAGACAGTGAAACTGGAAACATATTCAACCAAAATATAAGCAATTGGGTTATCGCTTATATTGAAATGAAATGTATATAAACTAATGAGACCATAATATTCTTCAAAAATATATTGAATAGATAACTATAAACTAGCTAGCTTTGATAAGATGGTTTTGGTCACAAGAGTATTGGTGTGCTCATTTTGTAATCAAACACAGCAAGAAGTTTCCAACTTTCAGGGACATAGGAAACTTTTTCTGCAAATTCACAAGCGCAGTAAACAGTTGATCAATAGAATCCTGAGTTAGGTGGATATTATGATTCAAGATGCTGTGGTTCAAGTTAAAACAACGATTCCGCCCATACCAGTTCATGGGATATAAGACATTTGTGGAAAGGTAGACATCTAAATCTCCTCTCAGATTCCGGACCAGCTTTTGGAGGAAGGCAGCAACTTGAGCAGGGTACAAGCAATCTCTCACAATATTTGTGATTAAATCAGATATCGAATTGTTGATGCCCTCCTTTCGCAATTCGCATTAGAAGTGGAGACATCATTGCATATACAACAGCCCTTTGGTGAAGCTTGCAGTACTCTACTGTGGCACTCGCTAATCTGCGAGAAGCTGGTTGTTCCAGTACCAATAATTTGGGAAGGACAAGCGAGCATATAACCAGGCTCGGCCAACCCAGCTGTTCCTCAGTGCCATCCAAAAGGTGAGGCATCAGAACTGAAGTAGTCTCATCATCAGCTTCCCAAGGCTCAATCAAACCTAAAACCCAATAGTATTATCTTCATTTTCTTAGCAAAGTTGGCGCATCTCATTCGCTAATCTTATATAGTGTTTTATAACTAGATTCAAAATTACTAACTTCATCTCTCAAACTAGCAAGGGATTACCGTTTCGTGGTCGCGCGCATCATTCTTAAGCCAAACCCATAACAAATGGACTCCTCATTCAATCCTCTCCCCCATAATTGGAACTCAAACTCGATATCCACCCGAAACCTGGTTCAGACACCGCATCAAGCAGGTTACGTGCAGGTCTGTTGGCCCAAAAATCAACCCTCCCTCCCTCGACGTCCCTTGCAAATCGATTCAAGCCCCTCGCGTCTAACCTCTGACGCTCAAAGGCCATAAACGATAAAATTCGTGACTGTACCCTGTCCGGTAGGGTTTGTATAAACATTACCTGCACTGCTGAACAGGAACATAATAATTACCAATCCTCATAATAATTGCCTCCATGTTTTCATTGTTTTCTTTTTCTCTCAGAAAATAGGCAGATTTCCCGGGAAGAAGTTAGGAGTGGGAAGTTTCCAAACAAGTGGATCTTAACAAAACTTATTCCGGGAGTTGTTTTTTAAAAAAAAAAATTAGGGAGAAGCCTTTGTAATTAATCTTAAATAAAGTTATTTTGGAAGGCGAGTTGACGGTTGATCGTGTTTGACAATTACTTGCGATGCACTACCATGTGCCATTGTATCGGCGGAGTATTCTGACTTGCATGTGCACCCTAGTATGTTGTAGATTTTTTTAATGAAAATGTTAAAAGTATTTCAACAAAACAAAAAGTATTTTAATAAAAATATGATTCATAAATTTAAATTTTGAATTATAAATTTGACTTCAAATCATATAATAGGATTATGAATATTTTGGAATATTTTTGTATTGGGATGACTAACACTACTATTTTTTTTATTACATATAAGAATCTGTTTGGTATAATGTATACTCATTTTCTCCGCTCAATATTTTATACACTTTACCAACTCGTGTCAACAAGCACACCAAAAAAATATCTCAATCTCAATAACGTATAATGTTTGACAAGATGCGGTATTTAGAGCATTTATCATGTACCAACCTAAAGCATTTCATTTCCCTTTTCTCATTCCAAGCATATCTATAAAACTTCTCCAAAATAAGGGTTACACCTCGCTTTTGAGGAGGGGTATTGTTAGGTAATGTTTGAAACGGACTCGGCTTTGGTGGTTGAATGGCTTCAGGTAGATAAGGCCCCTCAACTTGGTATTGTGAACATGTGTAAAACAGTACTCAAGAAGGACTGGATTGTCCGAGTGAATCACATTTATTGTGAGGGCAATAGAGCAGTCGATTTCTTGGCTACTGAAGCATTACAATGTCCTTGGGGTTTATCTATCATGTATTTTCATCCTTGTGATATGTCGTATGTGCTGTGATAGGATGTTGTTGGGTTACTTGGCGAGGGAGCAAAATCTATAGTCTGTTAGTGTGTTTGCTGGGTGATCCCCTCCTTCCTTTCAAAAAATAAATAAATTAAACATTCATACTATGATGGAGATTGAATTGAGTGAGAAATGAAAGTGAACTATTGAGTTGATTATGGGTGGACTCTATTATGTTGTATATATAATAAATATTGTATTATATATATAGGCCCTAGGGTTTTAGGGTCGGACATCTTCAAGTCCCGACTCAACCAGTTTAACAAAATGGGCTCCAAAATAGGCCCGAACTCAACTCTTTTGACTTACAAACATTTGATTCATTTTCATTCTTGGGTCGCACTAGATACCTTGATCTTTATGCATAGCGTTGGATTTCAATATACTCAATAATAACTCTTGAGCCAAAACTCATTTCCTCCATCTTTTTAAGTGGCTATCGCAAATATTACAATTAGTCAATTTAGAGCCACTTCAAATATAAAGAGGTATAATTTTTTTTCCATATGTTTTCGAGTGTCAAATTGCGATTATATTACACTCAGCCTCCGTTTGTTTCAGAGTATAAGTCCCCATACTCTCAGACACTCTCAGCTTTTACGTTTTACGAGAGCTTATACTCTATCAACATACTCTGATCCAAACGGACCCTCAATTTTGAGTGCTTCAAACTATTCTCATTTTTTATGTCCTATTGTCTTAAGAAAAGTCCGTCACTGTTATCCCATTAGCACGACCAAGGAGAACAATTAGGGTAATATACACCAATTAATCAATCCACCCGTTTTTGATGGTATAGAAAATTCACTTGAATGCAGTGTTATCATAACCATTAAAGTTCAACCGATTAATCTAACGAGACAATGGTTGAACTGCACTTTTTTAAAAATAATCAATTAATTTATAAATAATAATAAAAATATAGCAAATAAAAAACTTAATTATGTAAGAAGAGTAGAAATAAAGACATAGAAAAGTAGCTCTTATTTATTTATTACAATAACAAGTAAAGGATATTTTGTATTGTAAGATTCAAAGTGCACACATCTTGCTTAAATAATCGAACATTTCATTCTGACTACCAAACATATTGACATTAGCTAGCACTTCATTAGAACAGTTGAGCCAAACGGTTTTGGTAACGATTTATATTTTTGACTAAACAACATCAATTGAGTTGGTTGTGCATCAATCATTTTAGCTTAAAGCTAAGATGTCAAAGCTTAATGATACAAGTAGTGACTTCCACAAGTTTTTAACTTTCACGTATCAAACCAAACCTCCCAATTCCCAAAACCATAAAATACACGGACCCAACGGAACAAAGGACACACTTTTTCCACCGTCCCATTCTCACACAGAAAACATCACTCCCTCAATTCTGTCTTCAGACTTCCGAGATTTGAGAATTCGAAAAGCCATGGCAGTAGCCAACAACATAACAGCAGTCCTCAACTTCATAGCCCTACTCTGTTCCATCCCCATAATCGCCGCCGGAGTCTGGCTAGCCTCAAAGCCCGACAACGAGTGCGTCCACCTATTCAGGTGGCCGGTCGTCGTCCTCGGAATCTTAATTCTCACTGTCTCCCTCACGGGCTTCGCCGGCGCTTATTGGTACAAGGAGACTTTACTCGCCGTCTACCTCTGTCTCATGGCCATCCTAATCGCTCTCCTCCTCAGTCTCCTCATCTTCGCTTTCGTCGTGACCCGACCCGACGGGAGTTATTCGGTGCCCGGAAAAGCTTATAAGGAGTATAGACTGGATGGATTCTCGGCCTGGCTTAGAAACCACGTTGTGAATAGCAAGAATTGGGAGAAAATCAGACCCTGCCTTGCTGAATCTGATGTTTGCCCCAAATTGGCTCAGGATTACGTCACTGTTGAACAGTTCTTTTACGGTCACATCTCTCCTCTGCAGGCAAGTTCTTCATCTTCTCTGTTTTACATCAACAAACAAATTCTTCTTCATCCTCTTCTCAAACAACTCTTTTTTTATTAATTTTGGATTAGAATTATCAGAGAATTTTGGTTTATTTGCTTGAATCCGAGTTTACTTCAGTCTACTGTGTGGAAACTGGAAAGGGCAGATCGCTATGGTTTTGACTTTCGATAGATTAAACGGTAAATGTGGCACGACGTGGCGCGCTGTCATTGGTTGCTTCGCAGGCAACTGGACAGTAAATATGGCAGAGGAACTTTGTTTCTTTTGGAAGATGCCGGAATAGGACATATTTTAGATGTCAGTGAATCAAAGTGGGACCTCCATTTAAATTAAAATAATATTAGTTGGAGAAAATTAATGGTTTAATTAATCAATTATGGTTTTGATTAGGGGGTCCAGTCCATTCTAGACCCATGTTAATGTGTGCCCTGTCTAGGGGATCAATGTGGTCCATACACAACTACAATTCAATTTGTCAAAGCTTAATCAGCATGACATGATGAGAACGCATTAGTGGTTTTTAGACCATTGTCAATTCTCATGCTTTGTTCCTAATTAAGAGAAATTATGGAATCTAAGGCCAAAATTAAGTGATCCAAACCTTTCAATTATTGGGGGTAAGAACTTTGTTTTCACCTTTTTCTTATTTTATCATATCATATAAGTTTATTATTTAAATATTCGATATAATTTTATTGTCAGGTCCATGGACACAGTTTTTCATTCGATGATAAAATAAGTCAGGATAAAAGTTGAACACATGACTGTAACGCTATAAAAGTATGCTCTCAGTGGAAAGTTTTGTCCTCAGTACATATGATAGAGAATGAATGTTATGGATGTCGGCCCTGGCATATATTCTTTTTCCTTTTCTAACTTTTTTCCCCCTCTTATCATTTATTCATTTATTGGTGGAGGACTTAGTTTTGTGATTTATGTGTGATTGATACAGTCTGGATGTTGCAAGCCACCAACTGCTTGTGGGTACAACTATGTGAACCCAACATTGTGGCTAAACCCCACATCCCCAACAGCAGACCCAGATTGCTTTTTGTGGAACAATGACCAGAACGAACTATGCTACAATTGCAGCTCCTGCAAGGCTGGTTTGTTGGGGAATCTGAGAAAGGAATGGAGGAAAGCCAATATAATCCTGATTGTCACAGTTGTGGTGCTTATTTGGGTTTATCTGATAGCCTGCAGTGCCTTCAGAAATGCCCAAACAGAAGACCTATTCCGCCGTTACAAACAGGGTTGGGCTTGAAATACACTTGTCGCCAAACACACCCTGACAAGAGATCTCCCACTTTAATAGTGATTGTTTTTTCTTTCTTATCTTCCGTTGTAATTCGCTTGTCAGTTTTCATTAGTGTTTAGTGTATATTCCTTTGTTCTTTCTTATCTAGAATGCATGGCAAAACAATGAAGCCACTAGTTTTTTTCTTTCTTTCTTTTCCCCAAATACGCATATTATACTAGAATCTCAATTACATCAGCGATATCTATTGATTTGAGAATCAGATTCTTTGCAATGGTCACCCGGAATCAACCAGTGCTTTCTCAAACACATATGAAGCACATCTCAATATTCCATATCCAACCACAAGAGAGAAGAAAAAGAAGAAGAAAAACGATCGTGAAAGATTTATAATCTCATGTGGAATTGACATAACTTAATTGAGTGGTATAATCAAGTCTGTACGTTTCTAGATTTAAATTCTTGGAGGTGGTGTATAAGAATAAATCCATATAGACCTTTGGGCCGAAAGTGACAAAATCATGATAAAATGTGTACCAAACTTTTGTTTTGGGCCTTTTTCTTGGGGTCAAAGTTTCATTTGAGGCATATCAAGGGCCGAGCCTGTAAAAGTCCAAACATTTTTTGCGTGGCCTACTGAGAAGCCCATTTGACCCAATAAAGAATTTCGTGGGCTAATGAGATACACTACTGTCCGAGTGTGTCTGCAGTATAAAGAGTTCGACAGTTCGTTAGTGCTCAAACTAATTACTCCTTCGTCTTCGTCTAAATTGATCTGTTCAACCTAAAACCCTAAACCCGTTAAAGTATTTCAGAAACAAAGCAGGGCAAGATCATACATAATTGTTATAGTTCTGCTGTCAAAAGTATTTGAGTGGTGAATTGGCAATGGCTGCAAATAAAACACGAACAAGCAGCTTCTCGCGCAACTTTTCGGCTGCACCCTCGTCTCAGACACCCGGAATCAAGTCTGGTCCCAATGGCACAATCTTTGTCTCCTCTGGAATTCCTGACCTCGACAGTAAGTAAAACTTCTGTATTTGTTTCCTTGTGCATTGTTTCTATTGGTTTATGGAGCAATTAACAAAAAACAACTTTTTATTGTTAATATGTAGAGATAATGGGCGGTGGGTTTCCTCTGGGAAGCCTAGTAATGGTGATGGAAGATGCAGAAGCGCCTCATCACATGCTTCTCTTGAGGAACTTTATGTCTCAGGGACTTGTTCACAACCAACCTCTTCTATATGCCAGTCCTGCCAAAGACCCAAGAGGATTTCTGGGTACTTTGCCCAGTCCTGTTTTGTCCAAAGATGATAAAACTCATAATAAGGATCCAGAACAGGTGCTCCTCTTCCTTAATTTTCTTCTTATGTTCGTTTTAATTTTATTTTCCTTTGTATAGGTGAAGAATTTGAATGACGTGTGTAACAAATTTCAGGATAAAGGGTTGAGGATTGCTTGGCAGTACAAGAAGTATTTTGGTGAACATCAGCAAAATTATGTTGGTCATAGAGGTAATTTATTTTTTTTAATATAGGGTGTTGAAATTATTTTCTATTGAAATTCCCATGGTATTTATTATTGACTCCACTTTTGAATCTCACAAGATCATTCACGTAATATATAAAGTATGTTCTCAAGGGGTGATTTATATCAAGGAGTGATTTATAGCTAATCTGATTGGGCTTGGTCATTACCTTTTCAATAATTCAATTTTCATTAACCTCATCGAGCTTAATCGTTCCATATTAGACAATTCAATGTCCATATCTTGTCTATTTCTTTTCCTTCTTCAAAATAACTTCCAAATAATCGCCTGCCTTTGAAGTGGATCTGTGGATGCATCAGGTCCTTGCCATTATCAGCTTTGTGCGTCTCTGGTTCCCCTAGACACCAGATAAATTATAGTTATTGTCATCCCAAAATTGTAAAGTACATCCAGAGAGGGCCCTTACCAATAGTTGGACTGCTAGTGAGGTTTGACTTTTGAGCCTTGAGGAGGAATCACATGGACATGATCCTCATATGAAGTGGCCATGCTCAAGGGTAGATGCAAGTGCAATAGACATAGCCAGGCATAAAAGTAATATTGTCAACTAGGGCAATTGGCACAAGCAGACATCTCAACCATCCCATTGATAAGAGAGGAATCCGGCTTTCATTAGTATGACATTCTTATCATGTTAGGGACATCAAAATTGAATTTATGTCTAACTTTATTGTTATATCGTTGTTTCAATTTTTGTGTGTTGCAGTTGGTAAGCAAGAATTCTGCAATGACTTTGACTTGAGGAAGCCATTGGAGAAGCAATTTCTCGGTGGACATCGAGTGGATTGTGTTAGCTTACAGAAAATATCTAATCTTGGTGCGCTCCAGGACCATTGTGCTTCATTCTTAGCTCAGTTTCCAAGGTATTCAAACATAATTTTTTTCCTTCTTTGACACTAAGTCATAACTCAGCACCTTTTTTATGGTTGCTCTCATGTTTAAAATTTGTTATGTCAAGTTTTCTGCTTTTTCCCTGTTGAAAATACATTTTGTTTTTCCTCCTTAATTAAAAATATAAGAGGGATCAGGTAAACCTTTTGTAGATATTTTCAAATAGAATTATCTGCATCAAGTTGTGTCACGTGTGCACTTTTGAAATGGGTTCAGTTACCTTTTGAATTTATTTGTTTTACAACTTTTGAATTATTTCTTGCGTGTCATCTGTCTTGCAGCTCAACTAAGAAATGAATGTAAAGCTTAATGAAACTTGTTTAGTTGTTCTTTCTAAGATGTGGTGAATGGTCCTTTAAAAATTGATTTATTACACATTTAATGTGGTGCATAGAGTCTTATATTTTGTTTCCTCATATTTTATTTAGTTATGTTAATCTAAACAAATAATGTATGTATTCCCCTGTTTATATCCCCAGAAATGATGGCACCATTTCGTGTGTTGGCCGACTTGCCATCCAATCACTCTGTGCTCCACAATGTGAATATTCCACCATGGTAAGCGGTGGTTACACATTTTTTGTTATGCGCTTAAATCTTTTGAATCCCTTGTTTACGAAGTCCTAGTTCATTTACTTAATGTTGAGACCAAAAATTTTCAACTTGGCTGTGCATGGATCCTATTCGGAAAAGCTTTACGCTGATGTTCTTTTATCTTTTACATCTTGTCATATCATTACTATCGCAGGAATGGGAGATGCTTTCCTTCATCAGGTCTCTGAAAGGCATGCTACAATCTTCATATGCAGTTGCAGTGATAACCTTTCCACCTTCCCTTCTTTCGTCATCGTCTTCTAAAAGATGGCAGCACATGGCTGACACTTTGGTTTCTGTCAAAGCAATCCCAGGTTTTTTCCACAATTGTCCACATTTTGTATGCTCTTTTTTTTTGGTCCAAGTTCTCAGTTGGTGATTATTTCAGACGAGGATAAGGAGTTGGCACAACTCCTCACGGGCTACCAGGATATGGTTGGCCTTCTCAATGTTCACAAGGTTGCACGTATCAACACACAGGTAACATAAAAGCGGTTCATGCCAATCTTGTGTGATGGTTATTTTTTCTCGAATTCTGAATTTTCGATGCATATCAGTCCTCACACATGCATGAATGCGGACTTTATGCATCTTCATGCATGTTCAGTTATATCCACCCAAACCTTCAGCCTATTGAAGGTGAAGGTGACTAACACATTTTCTCTCTAAAAAGTTGATATGGGAAGAAAAAAAAACCTGCACTTGATTCCACCTGAGAAAATTTACTTCTTGCACGGCAGCTACCATCTACAGTCATCGGTTGCCTGCCTTAGATAACCGCCAATTCGAGTACTATTGTGGGTCTTTCCTTTCCTTTTCCCTTTTAACCTATTTTGGGTCTTTCTTTCTAGTTAACCTAGATTGCTTTGTTCAATCTAGTTGTACATAGAATTTGAACTCCAAAATGTTTATTGTCTCTTAACTCTTAAGATTGGCACATGATAAAATGCCTTCCTCCTATTACTGCTCGCAATCTCAAGTTCGCTTACTCCAACCTTATTTGCAGGTTCCCGTTATTCTTGAGGCAACAACATTCTCAATAAAATTGCAAAAGCGTAGGTTCTTGGTTCTGGAATGTCTCAATCAAGCTCCCATCGATGGGTCAAGTGGAAATTCCTATGGCACAACGGCTAGTTGTTCAGGGTCCTCCAAGACTTCGTCTTTGGATTTCTAGTTACAGTTCAGTAGTTTGCGATCAGCAATGCAGGTTATTAGAGTCTGTAGAAACCCACCTATGAGATCGACCAGCACAGTCCCGTCGTGTAGAGAAGATTAGCCAGTGATTTCATGATAATCAAGGTCGAAATTAAGTACAGGTCTTCAGCAGAATGCTAGAAGACACGACAGCACAGGCCCTGAATTGCGAAAACAACGCTGTTGGGGATTTCTGAAACAAAGGAAGTGTTTCTATTGAGTTAGACACAGATTGAGAAGTGTACGTTGTACAACATCGAGAATGAATGAAATTTCAATGACAAAATTGCGTAGAGTATGTACCCGTATAACCAAAACTAGGCTATTGACTTGAATAGATAATAATTTAGGTCTTGTTTGGGAGAGGTGTTGGGAGGGCTGCGCTCCTCCAAATCTTTGCTTGGCGCGAACACCTCGAGGTGTTCGGAGGGGTTGACAATTTCTCCAATACTCATTTTTTCAACCTCTCAAAATAAGAGATTGAGAAGTGTTTACTCATATTAAAGACTTAACCCCTCTCATATTAAGTAAATGTTCACTTTTATGAACCCCTCTCCCAAGCATAGTCTTAGGGTTGTGGAAAAAAAATGACAAAAATCGAAATCAACTGAAATTGAATTGTTTGGTCTTTTTTTTGAAACAACTTTAATTGATGAAAAGCTTGATTAGTCGAAAAATTGATTAAATGATTTGACTAAAATATATTAAAAGATCGATCAAAATCGATCGTTCACATCCTAAAAAATATATAAGATGTCAAGCACTTGAAACTCCTCTATCAATGCTTTTGGTAGATTATTGCTCCAGCCTGAGTTTGGAAGCGGCTCAACTACGGCAAGTCGTTTGGGCACGATGGATTGAAGATTTTCCAGTTAAAAAGAAAAATTGTGGTTGAACTGCAAAATGTTTAGCCTACAGATGAATTGAGTCCAGCAAAATAACTATCCAATTTCTAGGCCCATAATTTAGATGGCCCATCAAGCATTTTGGAATGGGCCAAGAAAATTCCAGAGTGGCCCATCATGTATTCTCTTTCCGAGGAATAAAACAAGAATTTATGCGTTTGGTTTATCATCATCCTCCCCTTCAGCTGTGCATAATTTTACAATCTGAAGTAGAGACACAGTAGAGCAAGTAGAGACAGACGGAGAAAGTGAGAAGGGAATGGCGTACTTAAGCATGGGAGAAGCACACAGAAGAGTTACTGAATTCTTGAATCGCTTCTCAGACGCCGTTTCTTACCAAGACGGAGCCTCTCTCAAGCAACTCTTCTCCCTCTCCTCCAACTCTCCCTTTATCCTCTCCCTTGCTGATGGTCTCAACATCTTCCAGGTTCCCTCTCTTTCTACATATAATGAATTACCCGCAGATTGTCTTAAGTGTTGATTGATCTGACTATTATGGCTGCAGGATGCGAACAGATTGATCAACCAATCCGAAAAGTATTCTCAGTTCGGGGACATTATAACGCCTCTTTTTCGCTCCATTCAGAGTTACAAAGTTGGGAACTTGGTTGATGCCTATCACACCTTCGAGAAATCTGCTAAGTAATTTCAAATTTCTCTAATTTCCAAGTTAATTGACTTGATTGTTTTTTTAAATGCTTTGATAGGACTGTCTTTATGTTTCCGTTGCAGTGCGTTTATCCAGGAATTTCGCAATTGGGAGTCCGCTTGGGCTTTGGATGCACTGTATGTCATTGCTTATGAAATTAGGGTTCTTGCTGAAAGGGTATGTTTAACTTCTTCTCCTCCTCATTTATTTTATTTATTAAATTTTGCAGTGACATAGTTGTTTGGGTGACTTGACTCATTCACTTTTCATTATAGGCTGATAGGGAGTTGGCTTCCAATGGAAAACCACCTGATAAATTGAAGGGAGCTGGCTCATTCCTCATGAAAGTTTTTGGTGTTCTTGCTGTACGGTTATCTATTTATCATTTCTCTTTTCTTTTTGGACGTAGTTTGTATTTATCCACTGGGCCCTGTCTTTGGCACTAAAGCGAAATAGCTGTGGATGAAAAAATGTCTGATTTCCAAATACTGTATTAAATATTGTTGAGTGTTGTATCCATTGTCTGTAAAATGAGTTGACGTAGAGTAGGTCTGATGCATAAGTATTGTTGGTGATGGTGGAAATTGGCTTATCACATTTGAGTTGACATTTGTTTAGCTGTTTAACTAGATTTCTGTGTTATAGGGTAAAGGCCAAAAACGGGTGGGAGCATTACATGTAACCTGCCAATTGTTCAAAATCTACTTTAAGGTAATGGCTTCTGTTGTTAGATTTTTCTTTGGCAAGGATTTGTGTGAATTTCTTATTTGATCTGAGCCAACTATTTTATTGAGAGGAAACAAAGAGCAAAAAATAGCTCCCTCCGTTAGCAATTCAACTTCTCTCGTGTATTGAAGGAAATGCAAGTCACCTAATCGACTTGGGTGATGATAAAATTATCTAATGCATTCTACTTTGCAGCTTGGCACAGTTCATCTCTGCCGAAGTGTGATAAGAAGTATCGAAACTGCTCGAATATTTGATTTTGAGGAATTTCCTAAAAGAGATAAGGTCAAAGTTGGTTTGATTATGATGGATTAACTTCCTCAATGTGGCAATTGTAAATAATTTTCTGTCTCACTTAGATTTTTTTACTACCATCACATACTATTGCAGGTCACCTACATGTACTACACTGGCCGCTTAGAAGTTTTCAATGAAAATTTTCCAGCTGTAAGATTTCTGTATTCCTTTCAAATGATATAAATAGTTTTGTGTTCTTGCGTTTGATGTGTGGAATACCCTTGAGATACTGAACTCCTTGACTGTATACTGATTGACCTCATTGCTCTGGTTGATATCTGGTGCATAAGTATATGGGCAGTTATGTTATGAGCATGCTACCTTCTAGTTTTTGATGGGACAGCCATTTGCTTAATCATTACATTCGGTTTCACTTAAACCCCTGAACATTATCTGAATTGCCATCCATTTTTATGTTGTATATCTATAGATTCTAATTATGTTTCTCTGCTATTCTCTCGTTCATTGCATTCGCTTTGCTACATTGTAGGCTGATCAAAAGTTATCATATGCATTAACACATTGCAATCCACGAAGTGAAGCAGATATCAGGTTTGGTTCAGGTGTGCTTGCTATATATGAATTTGTCTACGGGATATGAAAAATGTGGGATATTTTTGTTCTAGGGTCTGTATCTTTATGGGTTGGTGCCCTACAATATATTTTCTTACAAAAACAAGGGCATGTGCATTTAATATGAATGGTATGTTCTAATGTTTTCTAAAATCTTGTTCCGGACAGTGTTTATGTCATTGTTTGAAGTTATGATTTGTGGTCATTCTGCTCAAGATATAAACAATTGACATTGGAGCCTGGATTAATAGGTTCAATGTATGTGACTGTTGATTGAACCTGTTAGGGCCCAGAATTCTGTTCTATTGATTGCGAATTAGACAATATTTATTCAACTTGCATTATATTTGAACAAGCTTTCAGTTGTCAAAGAAAGTGTTAAGCTTGAAAGTAGTTTTCCTTCTTATTTAGCGTATGTGTAATATAGCATTTGTCATAAAATTTGAGTCATTTTATCATAATCCAGAGTTATTGCTATAATAATTCGCAAGTTGCAACTTTCTCCTGTTATGTTTCATCCGTTTAGGCTGAAGAAAAAGGCTTTATGATGGGTAGGAGTGGGAGTGGTTGCTTTTTGAAAAAATAGATTATACAGTCAATGGCATGTCTCAGTTCTGCAGTTTTTAAATTCATCTACTCTCTCAGTTTATACCATCTAATTTCTAATTTCAATAGTTTATTTCTTTATTGATTGATGCGCTGCGAATGAGATTCAGTTAATGTTTGATTTCTTCAGTATCTTCAGCATGTTTATCTCACATTTTCTTTTTCGTCATTGCTATAGGATGATTTTGAAATATCTGATTCCAGTGAAGCTCTCAATAGGTATTTTACCTAAAGAATGGCTCCTAGAAAAGCATAACCTGGTTGAGGTATCGCACCTCATATTCATATCTTTGTTTCTTTCTCTTTTGGAGAGAAAATCTAATTTTCTTGATAGATAAAAGACGTTTGAATTTATATGGCACACATTTATTTGTGACTTGACAAGTTGATTTGCATATGGTTAAATATGTGTATTTATAGACACACATAACAGCGAATATGTGGTCGGTCCAGTGAGAGTTGCAGATGTGCGACCTATAGGTCACTTGTTCAATTTTGGGAAATAGCCTCATCACATATTATGATTATGTGGGGTAAGGTCTGTGTATTTATCTGTCCCGGATTGAGAGGTCTACATAAATCATGGCTTTCCCTTACCCTATCTACTGCAGGAGCTTTGTGAACAAGAGTTCTTTTACCTTTTATCATATAGACACATAATATATTCAAATAGATTGTTAGGGGAAGCTATTATTTTAAATAAATGTCCAAGATTCATTTTCTGCTCCTCTGCTCCTTCCATTAACGATAAGTCTCGACTTCCTATTTATCTGCATTAAATCTTGTACAGTGTATTATGTGGCTAACATTTTGTGGTTGGATCATACATATCTAATAAGCAAGGTTTTTCTTGACAGTACAGTAAGGTTGTGCATGCTCTTCGTAGAGGTGATCTCCGACTTCTTAGGCAGGCTCTCCAGGAGCATGAAGACAGGTACTAATTCATTGTTTATATTTGGAGAAGTGTAAAGATTGAGAGAAAGCGAAATCTGAGTCGCCCGTTTTTCTTTTTTTCCTTAGGTTCTTGAGATCTGGTGTGTATCTAGTCTTAGAGAAGCTAGAGCTGCAAGTTTATCAAAGATTGCTAAAGAAAATGTAAGTTCCACATGTATGATCAAGGCTATATGGATGCTTGAGGTAAAATTATTTAACAAACATCCCATGCTTGTGGTGCAGTTACATTATTCAGAAGCAGAGGGACCCGAGCAAAGCTCACCAGATGAAATTAGAAGTGATCATTAAGGCACTAAAGTGGCTTGACATTGACATGGATTTGGATGAGGTAACTATTTGAAGATTTTGGCTTCCTGTCTCACCAGATACTTGTCGTAATTTTTTTCCCTGCTCCTTCTCGACTATTAATTGGGACTTTGTTGTTTGTAACTGGTAGGTGGAGTGTATAGTGGCAATCTTAATATACAAGAACCTTGTGAAAGGATACTTCGCTCACAAAAGTAAAGTGGTGGTGTTAAGCAAACAAGATCCATTTCCCAAACTAAATGGAAAGCCTGTGAACTCCTAGTGATGGTGAACCGTCTTCGAATTGACTGAAAGCGGTTTTGCATTTCATTCTCAGATGATTCAAGTCCAATATTATAGGTAACAGTTGGATGATTAGAACATTCATGACTGCTAATATAGTCCACAACTACATTCTATTAAATTTATCTCCTCCCGTTTCTTGTTTTGAACACACATAGCATGGTGGTTTACACCATCATAATCATTCAAAATACCTTAAAATTAGTTATACATGTCATAGAATAGCATGCCATATCAAAGGAGCATGGGCTCGTGTCAGACAAATGTTTCTATGGGAAGGCCATGGAACCCATTATTCTTAACCTCCACTATTGACAGTTTTCCACATTTTACCCTGGTGTTTTCCATTGGATAACCTTCCAGACTCTGAAAAAAGCTTAACCTATAGAACAAAACCAATCCATGAAAAAGAAAACCATCTATGCCTTGCCCTATCAAATCCTCCTGACGTCTGACATTATTGAATCATTTTTTGGCGTACATAGCAAGGAATATACTATATTACACACAACCATGGAGCATGAAATTCTTAACATATGAAGCTAGCTTTGACGATACTGAAGTCAACTTCCATAGCCATTAGATCCCTCAACCTCATGCCAACTAACATATCAAATCATAAGAAAATAATAGCAAACAGATGGGAAAGAAGATCTTGTTTCCCATCTCTTTGTCCGAATTACCAAAAAATGAATTGACTTGAAATGTTTGAGCATTCCTTACATTAACCCTACAAGGATATAAAGAATAGAGGTTAGTATTTGGCACGCACACATAACAACAGACAAACTGCTGATGGATTGATGCAGAGCAAGTGTTCCCTGGCGCATGGACATGATGATGGATTGATGGCTAAATAACCCTCCAACAGCTCACCCATCTGCTATATCACGAAAATTTAGACCAAACATCAGCAAACTGAGTATTCAAGATATCTATCAGTCGGTTTGTTCCTGCCGATTTTGGCTTTACGAAGGAGAAGTTATTCAAATTTATATAATTAAATTTCCAAGGGCATGTCATTACACCAACTTTAAACCAAAACTTCGTGGCACTCCACCGTTGCATTATGTAAATAATCCATAATAAGGATGCTTACCTGCATTTCTTTGTCTTGTGAGGAGAACAAGTGTTGCAAAGCCTACCATAATTGCGATTTTCATCAACTGAAACAGGAGAGAGAGAAACTTCAGTCATGATACTCACCGGCAGTTGAACCATTTCAATTGTTCAGAAGTCCAGGTAAAATGATAAGGTTTGTAGTAGGTTGACAATCAATAAAAACTCTGAAATAAAAGCAAAAGAAAATACTCCAAATAATTTTCATAGTGGGTTCATCTGACTACAAGATAACTAGGACTACGATTTATCGATATCATAGACGATGAATAGAGAAACAAAGGAGAACTTCAATGTACAGAGTTAGCACAATGCTTAATGGTAAGTGTTAATCTAGCTATCTATGGGAGGACTTACTTTTAAGGGGACAGATGACAAATTTATTGTAAATACTGCTATTACCATCCAAAGTGTAACTAAAAGTGAAAAAAATGTACTTTCCCAGCCTTGGCTGAGCATATAAGACAACAATGAAAGTGTAATTGCATTTGATCTTGGAACTGCAGAAAGAGTTGAAATTCTCCAGGGGTGTGGCAGAGTTTTTCTTCATTATTTCATCAATCCAAAGAAAATTCCGTAAACAACAGAGCAACATATTAGAATAAATAAATAAATAAATAAAAGACACGGTTTCAAAAGAGAAAATAATGAAACCTGTCCGAATGGCCCTCCGGGAGTTTCAGTGTTCCTTGATCTATCAACTTTTGAACTTCTCTGTCTTTGAGAAGTCCTCTCTTTAATATCAACACCAGAACCAGAATGCACACTTTCCTGCAGCTTCAATGAAAAAAATAGAAAATCAGGAAATTTCATCGATACTTGAGGTTTTACGTAGTCAGAAGATTATAACAACATTCTACTGTAATAAACTATCTAGGGTTTAAGGCTAAAAGTTAAATGGGTGCATACTGAGGCATGGAGATGGTCCTTGAAGGATAAAAGTTCATTTAATACAAAACATAGTTTTGTAAGGGTTTATTTTGTGGACTGCCCCACCTCTAATGAATAATAACATAGGTATACCTTTTTGTCGAACGGATCCAGTGACAAGAATGTTGTAGTTCATACTCTATTTAAAAGGATGTAACATTGGTCAGACTTCAGTCTGGTTGTTTAGCCCATTAGTCGTTAACGAGGAACTGCGTGAACATATCAAGCTTGTGAACTTATCAAGATACCTAGTCACTCTGTCAGGAAGCAATTTTGCTGACAAAACTTCTTCAGATTGTCAAGAACAGTTGGCATCCCTCCATTCTTTACCTTCATGGGAAGTATTCTGATTGTCATCAATTTTTTAAGTAAACAACTTTGGCTGGTTTAAGTCACCTTAACTAACCAGATATTTTAACTTACCAAGAAACAAAACTTAATTAAAATTCCATATATTCTCATCCTACCATAATTAATTTGAATGCCCAATATATGAATTTTGAATCTTTATACTAATACCAGACACCAAGACCTGTACCTTATGCTTCACAGCTCAACTAAGGCCCAGATTACTATAATTCAGAAGTGATTTACCAGGCATTTTATTGAAGAGTAAAAAATGCTATGTAGAAAAATTTGATACCTCTTCCACATTATATGGTGCATTACTCGTATTTCCTTCCTGAGTTTTAGCTTCAGGCCATAAACCATCCATTAGATCCATAATTTGTTTCCCACCAGTCGTTATACACAATTTCCTCGCTCCATCTGGAG
The DNA here is from genome assembly GCA_963580455.1 of Euonymus europaeus. NCBI lineage: Eukaryota > Viridiplantae > Streptophyta > Magnoliopsida > Celastrales > Celastraceae > Euonymus > Euonymus europaeus. The sequence continues at coordinate 3,333,111 of OY756957.1, read as the reverse complement.
CTATCCACACAGGGGAACTTTCTAAGGAATGATGCTCATCTTCCCAATCCATTCTCGATCTCAGTTTTTCATTGGAAGATTTTTGAACATCTCCTTCTCCTGAATCATTCAGGCAACCACCTTTGCATCTCTCTTTTCTGAAATGTCTCTGGACTGACAAGTTCATTGGTTGGTTTTTATTGGATTGGTCATCAACCATTCTTCCTGAAACTGAAGCCACTTCACCTGTGGATGTTCTCATCGTACCCTCGGAAGATGTCTCCTTTTCCTCTACCTCAGCTTCTTTATGAATAACCTTGTGTTCATTCTTTAAATCTACACTTATTCCTTCAGCTTGACTTTTTGCTGGGTTTACTCCCTTTAGTGGCCTACTATCCTTAGATGGTGCAGCTCCATCAGGTTCTCCAGGAAAATTAGCCAGCTCTCCTCTTTTTTTGATACATGTTGGGTCTTGTCGCAGCTCCTTTGTTGGCGAAGGACTTGCAATCCTACCTGAAATAGGTGGAAGGCATAATGTTCTTCATTTTAATTTCATAGAAATCTGAATGTTCCAAAACAGATTCATACCAGTCTTTATTGGCTGAGATTTTTCCAAAGGCACTCTTATTTGAGGTCTCATATCCTGTTTAAGAGCAATTCGAGTGAAGTATAACTTTGAGTAATTAACAAGCAATTCATGTAGCAGATTCTTCTCAATGACACATTCTATGTACCTGTGATAGACTATTTTCAAAGGCACTTATCATATTCTTTACATTGCTAGGTGTTTTCTCCGACGGGCTCTGCTTCTCAGACTTATTAGCCTCATCTTTGTTCATCAGTTTTAGGGTGTTGGGCTTAGTTTTTGCAGCAATATCTGATCTTGAGTTTCCAAACGATGTTGAAACTCCTTCTGAATAAATGGCTCTCAGGGGAAAGTCAATGGAAGGTTTTTGAGTCTCAACCTTCTCACCTGAATTCCTGTTGCTTGCTTCAGCCAGAAGAATGTCAAACTCTTGTGGAACATGGGTGTTTGTTGAAGTCTGTTTGTATATATCTGTATCATTCTAAAACAGGTGGAATGACCATTAGGCAATCTCAACAATACTTTCCATTAGTGATGAAAATACAAAGTTCTCACTGAAATTTTTTGGGTAATCCTTAACTGGGGCTGTTGGCCTGTGGACAGAATGAGGTGCTTCTATGACCTTTGGATCCGATTTTCCACCTCCGAAGAAATTTGGAGGGTTTGAAGCTCCACCAGCTTGCTCTGCCTCACTCTGAATAAGGCGATCTTGTGAATCTTGAGAAGATGGAAAACTCAAAAGTAAGAAAAATAAAGAAATTCCTTGAGGTCAAGGCCAATATAAGGCTCTTGGAATTCAAATCTCTGTTTTTTAATTTACTTTTTTTAATGAAAACAAACCTGAGACCTCGCAGTTGAGGTAAAAAGATGTACCAACGTCTGGATTTGAAAAAGATCTTCTCATTTTTTGCTGCTTGCTGCTAAGAAGTTCTTGGTGTTTGTTTCTTAGTGCCAATTCTCTCTGCAAGCGAACTTCAGCACGATTACAATGACAAACTACATATCCTTTATAGACTAGACAACATATATTCCATAATGCACTAGAAGAGACATATATTTCTAACCTTTTTTTCTCTTCCAGAAGAGATATTAGACTGAATGTTGAAGTAATTTACTTATGAGTTATGCCTATGTCCAGTCTGCAACAAACCTTACTTCTTAAGAGCTACTTAGGGTCATTAGTAAGGTTAGTTTTGGTCAGCAGATAGACTCGAATTGTGGGTCTACTTGATTATCATCTCCCGCAGAGAAAAATCTCTGAATGCAATGTTCCAAATTCTCGGGGCCGAAAAAACTAAAAAGGACTAGAATTGATAACAAGCATTACCCTGGTTCGAATACGTTGATGATCTTCTTCACTAAGGATGAACTGCAACTTCAGATGGACATGTCCACCTCCTAGAGGAAATTGGTCATCCCACGTACCTTTCTCAACCACCAGCCTGGTATCGACACCTGATCAGAAACATGATCCATCTCATAATCCTCAATGCTAGTTTGACATCAAATGCACATGATTTTGATTTATGAGAGAGAATTTGGGTACATTATATCCAACCTGTATGTGATATCTCATTTCCCTCAGCATCCTGAAGTGCAATGACCAATTTATCGCGGAATGTTGATAAGGGGCTGTAACAAAAACTAGTAGAAGTTGGATTAAGAAGCAAAGCTTAGATATTTCAAGCATATATGTCATCGCAGAAATCGTGAAGTTCAGATATTATTGAGAATCATTACAAAGAGAAGTCTCCTTTATCCAAGGTTTGATAAGCTTTTTTCCCCAAGGAAACTGCATTATGGAAATGAAGCCAGTTAAATTTTTCTCCCAAATACTGCAGTTATGCAATAAATTAAAAGAAGTAATGGTCATCTACCCTTGATGGATGTTAGTGGTGGTGTTGACGACGACTCAAAGCCAATGAAACCCAGAACTAGAGTGAGTTGCAACAGAAGAAGAGAGAGAATTAGAATAAAAATAACTGCCATTTTTAAATAACAGTGGCAAGAAGAACAGTTAATACCTGAAACCTGAATGGTTCCTGGCATTGAAGAACGGCTCCCCCAAAGAGTGGCAGAAGTTTGTATTGCTGATTTAACTTAAGATCTTTGATTGGACTGGTTCAAGAAATGGGAATTATTTTATGCTGTGGTGAGCACAGATCACCTCTGTGTTGTGTGTGTGTGTGTGTGAAAGAGAGAGAAGACAGAGAGATTGGATGAAAAATAGTGGATGTGGTGGGAGTTGAGGAAAGATTACAGACATGGGTCCACACAATGTTGGAGTTATTCACCTCAAACTGTAAAGAACCCAAGCTCCTCTCTTTGTCTCACTCTGACTCTTCAGTCCTGATTGGGTCGGCTCGGACCACAATTATTGTTTCAAGTTTAAACTCCAAACTTCACCAACGGTAATGCTATTTCCCCTCAGCCAAGTATCAATCGAATACTGGAAATGGTTTTTGAACATATCAGCCGTTTCAGGATGGCTGTCTCTTCATCAATTTGTTTCTTCTATTCAGGATTTTTACCAGCTAAAACGCTCGCATTCCAACATTTAATTATCATCAATTCTGCATTTCCTACTGCCAATAAGAAAGCATGGAGATTGCCGTTGACAGTTACAACACCAGTTCCAAGCACCACAAAAAAATAAAGAAAACTATCAATTCAATTGATTAGCTAAATTCCCAAATCCAATCCACGAATCACATTCGGATCCACTATTTTGCTGTGATCTGTGATCAGCACTTTTGTTTGGGCCTTCAATCGTTTCCATACGACATAGCCCAATAAAAATACCGGCCTTGCTTGCCGTCGCCGACAAACTCTGTAACTTAACCCATAGAGCCCAAAATAAGTAATGGACTTGCACGAAAGCAAAGCCCATGAAGCCCAAAATAAAATAAGTACCGGAGAATGGATTGCTAATTCGATTTCCTAATTTGGGCTTTACTTAAGATTGGTCTGATCATAAGCCCACATATATGAATTTATTAAAAAAATTATTAACTGCCCCGAGGGTTGCACGATAATAAACCAGATTTTAAGATGAATTTGATATTTTGGACATAATATTAGAAGAGGTTAATGTTAACATTATCGCTAGCTAATTCTACCTATCACAGCTCACCAAATCAACATTTCGAAGATCCTTTCCTTGTTTTTTAGTAAAAAAATATATATATACTTAATTTGTGCTAGCTTGTCATCAATTAATGATTCGAAAACACATCAAAGACTAAAAAAAAATATGCATGTCTGGCTCTTGTTTGCTCCGATGGGTAACAAAATATATGTTCCACATAGAAGCTGCCACCAAAAGATGATAAGATCCATAATATATCTATCTATATATCTAGAGAGAGAGAGAGACGTTAATTATGGCAATGAGGATATTATGTCATGTAGTTCAAATGGCCAAGGCGAGGGCCTTATTGAAAACAACCTAAATTTGGACATATACTATATATTATTACTGACAAGTAATACTACAAGGATCATTTTGTTTCACAAATGTCGTTATCGTTTTCCCTATGCACAGTGAGTGATCCCCAGTCCACATACGTAGCCTATCTTACTACCGTAAAAAATTCTTCTTTTTTTTTCTTTTTCTTTTTATAGATATTATATATTGTTTTCTGATTTACATGTAGACAAAAAAGTTTAATTTGTGATCGCGCCCTACGTGCTTCAGATAATACCTTATATATATATGTGTGTATATATGTATGTATATGTCGTGAACATGGCATATAGAGAGGATATACAGGAAAAGAGAAGAAGAACAGAATGATGACTGCAGAAGAATATGTACGGACATATCACGAACAAAACTTTACGAACACAAAGACATAATTAGTGTGGAGACTGGAGAGGATCCAGAGACAGAGTAGATTAAGGGAGTAATTAATTAATGCGAGCTTTGCAGATAGAGATTGTGAGGTCATCGTCTGTTGATCATGTGATTTGATCCGCTTGAACCAGCTTGGGAGAAACTGTGAATTATTGGGGAATAATATTTTAAAAAAAATCCTCAATTAATTATTACTGCTATTAATTCCCAATAATTTGATGTCGCCTTTCTCCTTTTGTCACGTTTCTATGACCAGTCTTTTTTTTTGGGTTTGATCGAAAAAGAGAAGGTAAAAGTGAAAGAGACACATGCTTTTGAAAATTGGAATCATATATGTATTTATTGACCAATATCCATATAATATCATATATATTTAGGTTATTGTATATACGCTATTGGCCAGTCAATAATAATATTTAGGTACTGTCTAGTTGCGTAAACACTGGTTATATATTTCATGTGTTACATGATATAGAACATGAAGTGGAGGATTTTCAGGAGAAGTTTCAAGGTAGCAGTTGCCAACAGACATTGATAGAATTGGGCGTGTGACCTGTCGATTTCATGATATTTTACACTAAGAATTCAACTCAGGATTTTTGGTGTTGATGATCAATGTCCCACGGCATTTCGGGATCGTTTAGGTTGTCAATTTGGCGTTTTAAAGTTTTGGACTTTTTTAACTGATTATTCTAATTAGCTTGCTTAGGGTATTCTGAGACTTTTGCCTAATAGGCTTAATTAGGGTTGTTTTGGAACACTTTGTTTCCAATTTTGATCTATGAAAAATTGTGAACTTTCTCCAAGACCTTGAGTCTCTTAATGACAAAATCATCATGATCAATTCTGGTGCTTGATTTTCATTTCTAGACTACATCAAGAAAACTCTTACTGGTTAATTTTAGAATGTAGAAAATATGTAACCAGGGATCTAGTAACCTAGCTATTACCCTTATATTTACCTATATACACCACTAATGTATATATACATGTGTGTGTAGTGGTAGTGGGGAAGGAGAGAGATTGAGGATTGAAGATGTTGTATATCTGTCCACTGTCGTTTGCCCAACACAGGCATTGAATGCTCTTTGGCAATATTAAAGATATAGGATAGCCTGTAGTTTGTACAGATGATGCCATGCAATTCTAATCCTTCAAACTTTTTTGTCATTTTCAACGAGTTCTCTCATCTCTCTAGATACCTTTATCATCAACCAAATACTATAATTTACTTTAGTCAATATAATTAATTACATCAAAATTCTCTTTTGTGATACTCGTACGTGCAAGATATGTGTCGTGTGTGTGTGTGTATATATAATATAATAATTGGTCTACGATGTTAGCATTAAATAATGAATATAGATCATGATCCAGTCTTGTTTACGTACGGTTGCAATCGAATTTCCTACTTGGGAATAAACAATAATATATACTCTCTTTTTTTTTTGATGCAAAAAAAAATAAAAAATAGAGTATATATTATTGTTTATTCCCAAGTAGAAAATTCGATTGCAACCGTACGTAAACAAGACTGGATCATGATCTATATTCATGCTTTGACAATTAACATATTATATAATATATATATATATATGGTGCAGACTTTTGGTCCAGAATTCCAGATAGGGTTTTGTCACTGGGGCTGCAAGTGTACCAGAGTCCTTGGGGTCCTAGCTGAACTGTAGAATAGAGATCTGAGAGAATTTTAAATAGGATTTAAATGATATTTTTAAAAATAGGAAACCCTAGAGATTTATGAGCGGCGACCCGTATCTCTCATCCTCGATGCCTCTGACAATACTCTTTTGTTGATTGTCTTTGCTTCGATAATAAATCATGGAGAGAATACTACTAGAGTCACGTGAACTATCTCTTGTGGCCCCCCATACATATCGTGTGTCCTCCTTATTCACAGGACTACTTTATATAATCTCAACTCTCTTGAGAGATTAAGCTAGCGCTAGCTGTTTTTCTGTATTTTCAATTTCACTACGTAGTCCACTGTTTTCCTTATGATATCTCTCTCTCTCACACACACTCTCAAGTATTTGATTGATCTCCTCGAGCCCATATTGGTTAAGTACACTGTTCTTTGATCATTCTTGTGCGATCAATGACTTCAACTAATTTCCATTCACCTTGTACTTCTTTCCCTTTAGACCTTTATGAAGAAGATCATCACCGCCTCTTCTATTTAAAACGACAAGCTCCATCCTCATCTTCAATATCCTCTCCACTTTCAAATTCAATCTTATCCAGTTCTAATCAAGAACAAGGAGGACCGTGCTATTATAAAGAATCGCAACAAATACGACATCAGGTAACTTTATTTTTTTAACTAGTGTTGAATATCAGTGGATCGTACGTTGCTAGTTCTTTTTTTTCTTCTTTATATAGTGTTGCCGTCGCTAATTTTTCTGAAGTGATTTGGGTTAATTAGGGAGATATATTTGTTTTACACGACGGATCATGTGATCACCCATCGATGCTAAAGACTGAGAATACTAATAGTGATGCCAAATTAAGTACTAATTGGAAGAGCGGCGATGGAGATGGAAATGGAAATCCGTTGTCTTCAAAGATGATGTTGATGAAGAAGATGATGAATTCGGATCAATTAATGGCGGTGGCAGATCACTCTACTCATTCGGAGACTCAGACGCACAGATCAACTTCTTCACAACTTGACGATTACAAAGTACTTGACAATCCCTACAAGAACAGCAACAACACAATTAGGGTTTGTTCTGATTGCAATACAACTAAGACCCCTCTTTGGAGAAGTGGACCTAAAGGTCCCAAGGTATATAACTTAATATATTAATTACATGGCTTTAATTTCCTCTTGTAACTCAAGCTTTGATTTTGTGACAGATGGTGATTTAAACCTAATTTAATATTTCTTGTATACATTGTTGCTGCAGTCACTTTGCAACGCCTGCGGGATAAGGCAAAGAAAGGCGAGGAGAGCTATGGCGGCGGCTGCAAATGGCGCAGTTGAAACACCACCACCAACAACAAAAACAAATATGAAGAGTGACCATAAAGTGAAGCACAAAAACAAAAGATCATCAGATGAAAGTTACAATACTCTTCCAATCAAGAAAAGGTACAAACTCGCTTCCCAACCTAATCGAGGAAGAAAGAAAATATGTTTTGAAGATTTGCCGATAATATTAAGCAAGAATAGCACTGCTTATCAACAAGTATTTCCTCAGGACGAGAAAGAAGCCGCGATCCTGCTAATGGCTTTGTCGTACGGGCTTGTTCGTGGTTAATTGACACTAGTTTTGGATTGCCTTATTTGCCTAATTAGATTAAGTACTATTAATATTCTAGTAGCTAGATTCGTATGTTTGCGTGTGAGAGATTGCCTGTCAGTCCCTAGTGATATAAGAGAGAAGTTTATTAATAAGATATATATATATATATATATATATATATATATATATATATATATATATATATCTTTAGGATATTGTTGGGTTTTGAAGAGGTTGATAACCAAGTTTTTGGGTCCCTTGTTCACCCACAGATCTTATTATGTTTTCGAAGTTAATCAATAAATAATCTTTTATTTACGCTAACCTGTGGATGGAATTAATGGTGGTCTGTACATACATGATGCCTATCTAGCAAAAGAAGCTAGGTCAAGAGGATGACAGTTATGACATATGAATGGTCTTTATCTGGGTTATCCAATCGTGATGGTGATGATTCATGGTAGTACGAACACACAGCTTTTTCATTAGCTTTTTAGGGTTCTGATGAAAAAAAATTGCCTAGAACATTGTACTTCTTTGTCACAGACATTGTCTGCATGCATTCTGATCAGACCTTGTACATGCCAGAACCAATGAATAAAATCTGGTCATGAACTGCGAAATCGAATTGCACGAAACAATTCGTTGTGTGAATGATTACAAGTTTACAACTACTTTTTGAATTACAAACGTACCCTGACCTGGTGATTTACCAATGTACTTTGGATTTCTTAATTATGCTTATGCACTATCTAATTTAATTATCCAAATACCCAACAATGCTCAGTATGTGTGTGTGTATATATATATGTATCTATATATAAGAGTGGAACATTCTGCCATTTATATATATGCATGGACAAGAACCTGGATTTCCCGACTGTAGGGTAGCCTGTAGTGAGAGAGCAAAAAAAATACCTTGGGTCAAGATAGCCTGGGCCTGCCTAACACCAGGGGATTCCGCTTAGTGCTTTTATGAGATATTGATTGATCGTCTTTACCAAATAATCCGAATAAAAAGCCTAAACAAACACGAAATCGCACACAGAATAAATTATTTCCCTCAGAAAATCAAACCTGTAGTAGTGAAAGAGGACTGGCCTCGAGATTGATTAATTGGTCATTCGTCGTTCGTACATTGATGAAGTCTGATTTAGGGTTTGCAAGTGTAGAGCGAGATTGCCGGATTGGAGAAGTACTCGTTTTAGCAACTCCACTGCCACAAATGCTACAAATTTTTCAGTTTTTCAGTTCAGTCTCACATTTATTTCACACAATTGGGTCCTGCTTATTTATTAACTTCAGTAAAATACGTCTTTCAATACAGTTATATCAACAAAACACATCTGTCAATACAATTTTTTCTACTTTTTATTTAAAAACATTCCAAATATCAAACATCAATATCTTTTTATCAATTTTAATCTTTTTTTATCATTTTACATTTTTTATACAATTCTTTTCAAATAATTCTCTCCACTCTAAAATTTGTAGTGCTATAAAACATTTATCTATTAGAGATGCCCACCTCATGAAATGTGGATATGATTCCGGGAATGAATGTGACGACGGAAAGCGGACGAAGACGAACATATAAACGACGATTATCAGATTTCCCGCTTCATTTCTTTCCATAATGGGCCTTGTCTTGGGCTTTTATTTTTGTCATTGGGCTTGGTCTTGGGCTTGTGTAAATGCTTCACATTTTTAGTCTCAGACAAATTACGATACTGCAATCCATAGATGTAAGTCATAGATTCACCTGAAACTTACTTTAATTGTAGTTAAGGCTTTAAAGATAATTGAAAATCATTTTTTTCCCTGAATTTTTTTTAATACTACAGGCAACTTCAATAGCATATATATTTGGAATTATTTTCAATTTTTTTTTCTAAACGATAAATATATAATATGAGTCTAAACTAGAGTCTTTAGGACAATGATTACTAAAATTTTAAATTTCTTACACGAAAACAAGGCTGCAAAGGTATTATTAGTTGTGAGAATCAAACCATATTGACCTTTCGAGTCTATACAGTTTGACCCCGAAGAGTTTGATCACGTATTAGGACATCGCGCGAAAGTGGTTTGTATGTCCATCAAATGCACGGCCTAGTCACAAATACAACTTAAATCCTTAATATATGATAATTAAGCTTCACAAGGAATTAATAACAAGTCACATCTTCTAACAGAATTTTAAAATTGGAAGCCATGTTAGTTATGCAAGAACAAAACGCAAACGCTTTCTTACTTTGAGAAAACAAATAAAGTAATTCATTACAACACTCAAAACACTTCTTCCATTCAAGCTTACATTCCTCAAGCATCGGTTCCGCTGCTATTTAAGGCAATTAGCCATTTTGACCAAACCAGACGCATCTCTCTCAATCACACGCACAAATGATTATATATTTAAGAGAGTTTTACAATGTTAAAGCTTTTGTTGTTGTTAGTTTTGTGTACATTATGGATCTCTGCAACAAATGCCACCGTTTCTTACGACAAAGAAGCCATCCTCATCAATGGTCAAAGAAGGATACTTATTTCAGGATCCATTCACTACCCAAGAAGCACTCCTGATGTATACACACACACATATACATATTTTGTGGTAAAATTGAGGTTTGTTTTTCTGGGTTATTGTTGTTCACCTGTTCTGAGATTTTTTTTCTTCCCCAGATGTGGCCTGGCCTTATTCAAAAGGCCAGAGATGGAGGCTTGGATGTTATTCAGACGTATGTGTTTTGGAATGGACATGAACCTTCTCAGGGAAAAGTAAATGATCACATTTGCTTTTCAATCCATTGAATTACCTAGTGACTCACAAGTTATTTTTTTGTATGTTCAGTACTATTTTGAGGATCGGTATGATCTGGTTCGATTCATAAAACTGGTGCAACAAGCTGGCCTTTATGTTAATCTCCGAATCGGGCCCTATGTTTGTGCCGAATGGAACTTTGGGTAATGAAGATGAAAGATATGAATGAAGAGATACATTTTCTGTACATAATAATATTGTGTTCTGTGCCCGACCAAACTACAATCTTATATTTCAGGGGATTTCCAGTTTGGCTCAAGTTTGTACCGGGTATCGATTTTCGAACAGACAATGAACCTTTCAAGGTTGATTATTAGTTCTCCTTATGTTTTAATGAGTGTGCATGTGGATCTTTGTATCCTTGACTCGTCATGATCTTATATATTCCACTGTAGGCAGCAATGAAGGGATTTACAGAAAAAATTGTAAATATGATGAAACAAGAGAAACTGTTTGAACCACAAGGAGGCCCTATAATTCTTGCCCAGGTTTCAATATTTTCTTTTTCTTTTTTTCCCTGTTGATCTTGATTGCAATTGTCCTAGAGTTTCCATTACTAGTAACTTTTGATGACAGATAGAAAATGAATATGATTTTGTGGAGTATTCACTTGGAGAAGCTTCAAAAAGTTATGTGAAATGGGCAGCAGGAATGGCTGTAGGTCTCGGAGTTGGAGTTCCATGGATCATGTGCAAGCAAATGGATGCTCCTGATCCAGTTGTAAGTAGAGAAATATAATCTCGCTACATCGTTATACAAGCGACTGCTAATATGCTAAATTGGTGTCACAGATCAACACCTGCAATGGTTTCTATTGTGACAAGTTCTATCCTAACAAGAACTATAAGCCCAAACTATGGACTGAGAATTGGAGTGGCTGGTAAATTGATTCTCCTCATATAAATAAGACCTGTAAATAAGTAACAACTCGATTCATCGATATATTGAGCTCTTTATGACTTCTTCCAATGATAATTCTATCAGGTTCACCAAGTTTGGCGGCCCAGTTCCGTACAGGCCTGCAGAGGACTTGGCATTTTCAGTTGCAAGTTTTGTGCAGAACAAAGGCTCATATGTGAATTACTATATGGTGAGTTTGTTTTATTGAGTAATCAATCTACTGCATAACTAAATTTTTCAGTCAGTGAAACTGCATTTTCTACTGCTTAATTAACAGTATCATGGAGGGACTAATTTTGGAAGGACATCAGGTGGCCCGTTCATCACAACTAGCTACGACTATGACGCTCCAATCGATGAATACGGTATTATTAATCTTAGTTAAGATATTTACACCAGAAATGGAATGATTAACGATGGTCTTAATAGGACTGGCAAGGGAACCAAAATGGAGCCATTTAAGGTACTTGCATAGAGCCATCAAGCAATGTGAACCAGCATTAACCAATGGAAATCCAACAGTGACATCTCTTGGGAAGCATCAAGAGGTAATTCTCTTATCGATAAAACTCGAGTATTTGTTCATCTAAGCTGATAAATTCTTGTGTTTGTAATGTAAGGCTCATGTGTTCTGGTACAAAGCTGGGGGTTGTTGTGCATTCCTAGCAAACTATGACACTCAATGGGCTGTAAATGTGAGCTATCAACATTTTCCATACACCCTGCCCCGTTGGTCCATCAGCATTCTCCCTGACTGCAAGAAAGTAGTATTCAACACTGCACAGGTGAAAGAAACAGACAACTTGGTCCAATCTTACTCCCTCTTTCTCCTTTTATGATGTTGATTGTTGACATCTACTTGTAGGTTGCGTCCAAAGGCGTACACCCGAGAATGTGGCCTGCGAATAAGGGGTCATACTATTGGCACTCATATACTGAAGCAGCTGCATCTCCTTCTGATAAGAATACATTTACAGCAGACGGTTTACGCGAACAACTAAGCGTGACTTGGGACAAAACAGACTACTTGTGGTACATGACAGAGTAAGTTGTTCAATTCTAATGATAAATTCTCTCTCTCAAAGCTTTTGTTACATTAATTTGTGAACTTTCATGGCAAAGCAGTGTCACCATAGGTGACAATGAAGGATTTCTAAAGACTGGACAACTTCCTGTCCTTACCGTAAAGTCTGCAGGTCATGCTCTTAATGTCTTTGTAAACGGCGACTTAGCAGGTATGAGGACAGGATTTTTTTTAGGCCAAAAGCCTTGTTTTGTTGTTTCATAATCTTTTAATTATTTTGCAGGAACTGTTTATGGTAGCATGGAAGATCCAAGAATAACATTTAGTGGTAAAGTCAACCTAAAAGCCGGTGTTAACAAGATTGCATTACTGAGTGTTTCTGTTGGTCTTGCGGTCAGTACTCAGGCACAAATTTCATACTATATATATATATATATACACAATTTGCAACACAATCTCACATCTTTCTTCTCTCGTAGAACGGTGGCGTGCATTTTGAGAAATGGAATGTTGGGATTCTTGGCCCTGTGACACTACAGGGCCTCAATTCAGGTACCTGGGACATGTCGAGATGGAAATGGACATACAAGGTAACTTGTTCCTTACTTGTTCTGTTCATGATATCTTTGCACAAATCCAATAACTTGATTTGAATGGTTTAAGCAGATTGGTTTAGAAGGTGAAGCCTTGAATCTCTTCACATCCAAAGGCTCATTCGTCAAGTGGGCGGAAGGATCCTGGATTGCCAAAAGGAAGCCATTGACATGGTACAAGGTGAGAACCACTGATCTGAAATTTGATATTATTCCAATACATTTTACACATAATTGTTACTTCTTCTTCTTCTTTTTTCGCGCAGACGACGTTCGATGCACCGATAGGCAATGACCCATTAGCCTTAGACATGAGTAGCATGGGAAAAGGCCAAATGTGGATAAATGGGCAGAGCATTGGGCGTCACTGGCCTACAAACAAAGCCTTTTCTGGTAAATGTAGCCAATGTGACTATGCTGATTGGTATACTGAAACCAAGTGCCTAGCTGGTTGCGGCGAGCCCTCTCAGATATGGTAATTAAGGCAGAAATGCAATCAATCTCACAGCTCACTTGTTTTCATATCACTTTTGAATTTGCTTATGTAAATGGATTTTCAGGTACCATGTTCCGCGGTCGTGGGTGTCGCCGAAAGGGAACACTCTGGTTGTCTTTGAGGAGCTGGGTGGTGATCCTACTGGGATCAAACTTGCCATGAGAACACCAAAGTGAAAAAAAAACTTTGATGGAGATAGACTCACTCATATTGTTTTGATCATCTTATATACTTAAGGGTGTCCACTCAGCTATATTCAATGATCTTCACAAATTAGTGTCTAATTTTTTTATACCATTGTTATTGTCTCAACCTTAAAAATTTGTTGAATCAAAAATCTTTTGAGTTCAGACAGATTTAAACGATCAGCCAAACTCCAGTTCCTGGTTGGAATTCAAGTTATATTTTGGGCTGATTTAAAATTTGTTGCAGTTAGGGTATGGGTCCAAATTCAAGCCCAATTTAAATGACATAAAAGTTTAAGCCCATGGGCCTGCAATGCACTTCCAAACCCCAAATTGATGGTTGGACAAAGTTAGAAACTGGTTGAAATAACAATTAACAGGAAATAATATATTCGACAGAGTATAAACGAATGTAGACATCCTCCCAAGTAGCGTTAAGATCGGGTTGGACAGCATTGACCTTAACTTTGGTCTTGTCTTTCAGTTGTAGCAGCACCATGTGTTATTTTTATTTTATTTTATTTTTTTTAAAAAAAGACAAATCAAAGGTTCGGAGTTTTGGAATTGTAATTGAAGGCAGATCTTACAATGATTGTGCTTTCGCATCATCAATCAATTACATTTATAAAACAACTAATTTATGTTGTTGGTGCTTGTATGAGAGAGCGAAAATGACAAGTAACCTAATTTATTATTATTAATTTTATTTTATTTTTTATGTTGGAGAAATGATTTATCTAGTAATAAGTAGATTTGTGTGGACATATTACAATAATTCATTATATGTCATTTCAAGTTAAGAAAAACTCAAAAAAAAGTTAAGAATTTAGGATGATTTTGAAAAACTTGAAGTTGGAATATTTAGCAAAACTAAAGAGACCCATCAACCCTAACCATGTTGTTCTAGAATATTTGTTTTTTTTTTTTTTGAAGTTTCTAGAATATTTCAATTAAACAATAGCCATCATGACTTACCTATTATTAAAAAAAAGAAAGGTCGTTAAAGGATGCTATTGTAGCTTCATTATCACAAAGCCTTTAAAAAGCGACTAGATATTTAGATACCACTAAGATAACTTATTTAAATTAGTTAATCTTCATTAATTGGCTCACTTAAGGATAGAAAAGTGATCCGCATTTAGAAAGAATAATTAAAGTAAAGTACTTTGGTGATTGCCCATTGGTGAACCTTCTGAAGCTAAATCGTATGAATTTAAGAGGTATTAAGTTTGATGTTCACGGGGAACAATACGCTCGTAGTTACATGCTAGACTTTGATCCAACATACCCCATTATCATTTGTGAAGTTTCTGTATATATGGGCCTGATTGCTCAAATTTAAGATCATATCGACTGTTAAAAAGGTAAACTTGTATGATATCGTTTTCGATTAAAAAAACAAAATTAAAGTAGACACTTATGTTTAATTTAATCTAAGATTTTGCAAATAAGCAAGTAGGGTTTCATTGTTGGGTATGAAGATATTGGACAATTTCTAATCACAGTGAAAATGAAATGTTGTCCTATGGTGGGGTATGATTGGTATCAAGAAGATCAAAAATGGAAAAGATGATCAAAGACACCATAAAACTGAATAAACAGAAGGGAAAAAATATTATATTGATGTGGGTTGAATGGTACATAAGGTAGTGATAAGTACTCTATTGACTCTAAATATTTGAAATTATTAATTGTTGGTCCACCAACAAACTTTCTTTCTTTTTTTCTTTTGCCTTTTGTTTTTTAAAATGACATGAGTGTTTATGTTGCATCCAAAGTTTCTCCCAGTATATTTGCGGAGGGTAAGTCTATTTATCAAAAAAAAGTTTCTCTCGATATTTTATTTTTTTACTTGTCAATCATTTTCAAAGAAAGCTAAGGTAAAAAAAGTGGGGGAGAAAGCAATGAGAGATAATTAAACTTGATTAATTAATTAATACTAATTATATTAATAATGATCAATATGTGTTTGTCTTGATAACCATCACAATGCATTGTTTTCTTTTTATTTGGGCATATAATTCCATATAGTCTTTATCAACTTTTTTTTTCTTTTACTTTAAAGATTCGACTCCAAGATAAACCTCTTTCTATCATAGAAAATAACTTTATATCAATCTTAAGTTTAGAATTTAGGATTGAGATGTTGATGAAACCGGGCATGCAATTAAGTCACAGTAAATAGACTAGACATCGTTGAACATGTTAGGATTTGTGCAGTATTAGTAACACTGGATGGGGATTGGGGAATGTAGATTCTCCTTTGCTTATTGATGAAGCAGACAGACTGGGTGATAGATTGGTCTGTGGAATGCACAATCATCAAAGATTGATTGAAGCCCACAAAAATTGTAAAAAGAGACGTCAAGTGGACCATCCCCATTTGGTTGGGGGGGTGGTTATTGCAAATCATACAATAATGGAGTTTCTATGAATAGCTCCTCTCAGTAGACCATACAGTTTCACAAGTCACAACACTAAAGCAGAAAAGCTCAGCCTTAATTGATTGAGCAAATTCCATTATTAAGCTACATGGGATCCCTTTCCTCTGGTTTATGTGATACATAAGTAGTAGACAACCTGGGCTATCTATCTAGTCTGATATGGACATTCATTTTTGTGTCTTTAGCAAACAGAGTAATTGGATCTGCCTCTGCAGTAGAATCTTGCTGTCCCAAAGTTTTTTTGTTCTGTTTTGCTGTACCAACTACCAAGTTGGCTACACTTGTTTGTTGTCCTAGTGTCTATTGAATTGAGAGAAGCTGAACTGGTAGGACCTCTCAATCTCTCTAATGATCAATGTAACCTAGATGCCCGTGAACTGCTCGACGAAATTCCTGACTCGGTTTTTTAATCAAAAGACCAGGCCTTCCCATAAGGTCTAAACACATTGCTTAAATCCAGAATTGCATTAAAAATTCTGTCTTTGGTTCAGCAAGGAAGAGGACTGTTTTGGCTTTCAGTGCAAAATACAATACGATATATGAGAGGAAGTAGGCGGGTTTACCGGATCCTGTCCATTGAAGAGAGCAAAATACTCTGACAGAGAAAGAGAGAGAGGTGGGATCCAAAGCTTTCTTGTTCTTTTGGTTTTTAGCTTTAAAATATCCAATTCCAGACACAATGTTGATGGGTTTGCTTTGAATATCAACCAAAATAGTTTAAAGAAAGAGATCATAAAAACAATGAAATGAAACCTCAGCTTTTTTTAATTGATGACAATACATCTAATCATCTATCTCCTTCGCTCAATACTCCATTTCATAGAAAGAGAGATATTTCAGATGGAAATAGGTGTCAAGAAAAAACAAATAAATAAAATACTAGATTGCTAATTGTATCTAAACCCCAACACAATGATAGTGTTGAAGAAGCCTATTGGCTTCTCTAAGACCACTAAAATAAGCTCCATGAGTTGTTGAATAATGGGTTCTATGTGTTGCTTCCCCTGCAAACAAGATCTGAAGTGGAAGACCACTCTCACAAGTATCAATCTCTGGCAATGGCTCAGCCAATTTGTCCACATCATCACAACTTGATCCAACTGCCACATAACTGTAAGAACCCAAAAATAGAGGATCATTGCCCCATTGACTCTTCAATACCTTTGTGAATCTCACTTCATCACCTCCATTGGCATGACCATTACACAATTGATCATCATGAGAATCAAGATTCACTTGCTTTTGTGGTAAAAAGCACGAAATAGTCCTTGAAACTCCACTGAGAATCTCTTCATCACTGAGAGATTCAAGTTCAAGTGCTTCTTTCCCTGCAAACCATGATAACAATACACTCGAATCCTTATAAATTGGACAAAGAGAAGCTGTCCTCCTCATCCACCATGGTATCTCTTTACGCCTCAATTCGAAATCCGGTCGATGAAAAGCCATTTGCAGGAATGGAAACTTGTTGGGATCAGTACCTTCCGTATCATCATTTCTTTTAGTCAGTTGCACAAACAGCTTGTTCACAACACCATATCCTAGCCTTGATATGGCCTGGACCTTCAAAGATGGAAGAGGGGGATTAAACATACCGGAATCACGACCAATACTAGCTTTCAGTACACCCAATGAAACTGTAACAATAACATGATCAGCAACAATAGTTGACCCATCTGAGAAATGTAGCTTCACAGGACTTGTTGAATGCCCATTCACCATCTCTGTTGATTGAGGCTGCCATTCAATTTTCGCAACTTTTCGGCCTAATTGGATCAAACCAGGAGGTAGAACAGAAGCTAATGACTCGATTACACTTATGTAGCCTTTAGCAATAGTGATTTCTTCACCTGGAAACATACGGTACTCACTCTCTGCATTGAAGTCCAGAGTGAACAGATCATCAGCTGCAGTGTAAGTTCTCTGGGTGTTCTCATGCATTGCAAAAATGGATTCTTGAAGTGACTTTTTAGTCCACTTACCATAACCTTTGATCTCTTCTGGGTCTTTCTCAAAACCCCAATAAGCATCAAGTCCACCTCGTAGAAAACAACCAACACTAAGCTGCTTGTCACCATCATTGGTTGTACGAATTCTGGAAGCTTTAGTCACTGAATCTAAATCTTCAATCACATTTCCTTGAGCAAAACCCATCAAGTTATTGAAAAGGGTGGAGACGGGCTCGACTATTGATGGGTTTAGCTCAAACCCACCTTCTGCTATGGTTTTTGGGTCATCCAGGAACCCATCCATACACTCCCATGGTTGGTCTGACTCCAGTGAATTCATTTCTTGAGCAATTTTGTGAACTGGGCTACCACGAATGCCATGGATCCAGGTCGCACCCATCTCAATCCGGTCACCACCAAACTCTGAGGTGCTAATCCTGCCACCAATTCTGTATCCTCCTTCAACAACACAAAGCTCAAACAAGTCCTTTGAAGCAGTACAAGTGTAGAGCTTGTTAGCTGCTGTAAGACCAGCCATTCCTGCTCCAATTATCACAATTCTAGGCTTCTTGGCCACCATTGTTGCAGAAAAAACACAGACAAAACGAAAGATATTTAAGACTACTCTGTGGTGAGATTGAATTACTGAATCAGAATTTATAAGAGGAGGGTGTTTTGGCTTTTTAGAGAGAACAATAATAATTTATTCTTTCTAGTAAAAGACATGACTCTACTTTTTCTTCAACTCTAGTAAAAATATTAACTCAAACCCAAAAACATAACTCACTCAAAACAAATCTTCCTCAAACTCTTTTGACATTTATAGCATATCTACTCCACTCAAATGCTCAATTTGCAGGAGTATTAGAAGTATTAGAAACTGCAACCATTTCAGTTTTTCAAATTCAAGAAAAAAATAAATATTAAGTATGTGAGGGAAATTGAATTATGGTGATGGCAAGAGCAATAAAAGGTTGACACTGTCTTTCACCGACCGATTACATGTAAACTGATTTTAGGGACGACCCACCAATTAAACAAGTCATTGGTCCTTATCAAAACTGAAGCAAAGTCATTGGATGAATCAAAATGGAGGGTATCCCAGAAATGTAACACTTAAAACTTGATTTTTTGCATCCAATTTTTATGGGTCAAAACAGTATTCTCTCTCTTGGAGACATGGCCGCCATTATTGTTAGTACTTAGCATGCGTTAGCATTGTTCTTATACATTGAAGGATACATTTACATATCTTATTTCCAAAAGAATCAAACACCAACTTTTATTGTTAACCAAATCAACTAAAAGAGAATATATCACGTGTTAAATCGTTTATTGGTCATGACTCATGAGGTAATGGAATAGAATCTTCATTCTTGTAGATAAATTATTTATTAACCCACAAAATATCTTTAATTACTTTTATGATTAAAAACATCTCTCACATTCTGCAACCATCCCATGAGAAATTTTTACATATCATACTTTAAAATTACTTTCTTATCATTTACTGTCACTCATGTGAATGTCATGAATTGTGTAAAATGTAGTTAAAAAAAATAGAGAGGGATATTTTATATTGGGTGGATTTTTTCGAATAATTTTTATTTTATGAACCCTAAAATTTGGTCATTACTCATTGATCATTATTAACTTGATTCTTTCTCTGATGTACGCAACATATCTCTATTATAAGTA
Organism: Euonymus europaeus; assembly: GCA_963580455.1. NCBI lineage: Eukaryota > Viridiplantae > Streptophyta > Magnoliopsida > Celastrales > Celastraceae > Euonymus > Euonymus europaeus. The sequence continues at coordinate 3,313,314 of OY756957.1, read as the reverse complement.
ATTTGAGTTGAAGTCAGCTATGAATCTTGGTGGCTCCAAGCACTATGATAGCTAGGGCCTTTATTACTATGACCCATCATCGTAATTATAATTATTTTAGCATAATTATTTACGATAACCTAAGCTTCAACTTTCTTGAAGATCTTCATGAAAGGCAGTGCAAGATATGTAAGTATCATAGATTTAATAGATATTGTTAAACTAGCATTGTTCATATATATTTATATATACGCGTGGCATGTTGAATTCATAGAAACAATCTCTACATACTTGATCGATGATTGTCAATGCATGTTAATTACAAGGTCCATAATTAATTATATTATTGGCAAAAAAAAAAAAAAAAGAAGGTAGATAAGCTTAATTAATCCGGGGATGATTAGTCAAATTCTAGAGTTCCCAAATTTTTCTTGAGCATTGAAGCATGGGATCCAAATTAAAGAGTCTCCATTGGATCACATGCTCTCACTAGCAGGAAAATGCCAAAAACACCAGAAACCAACAAAAAAAATCAAATTAATAAAAAGAAAACAGATAGACAGAGAAATAAACAGAGCAAAATTGTCGTGTTTTTTTAACCTTTGTAACTATTCATTGTTTTTGCATCAGATAAAAATTGTCCAGGAGTCTGATAGCTAAGATGGGAGACCGGGTGTGTTTAGCAATGATTTTCAAAACAGTTTTCTGTTTTGAAAAATCAAATGATTGCTTAAAATTCATTTGCCTAATTTGTTTTGAGTTTTTATTTTTAAAAACAATTTTCATTTTTCAGTTTTAAAAACTAGAAAACTAAAACATTTTGTTGTTTTGTAAGATTTTCAAGTGGCATAATTGTAATTAAGATGAATTTATTTTATTTTATTTTTCTCTCTCTTCTCTCACTCCCAACGGTGACTCGCCTCTCTTCACCGACATCGTCGTCCGACCACCGGACGGCCTTGCTCCGGTATTGGCCCAAAATCACCTTCATTTTTACCCGATTGATAAATTTGAATTTCATTTTGATAAATTTGAGTTTTATTTGGATGAATTTCAATTTCATTTGACTAAATTTCAATTTTAATTTCATATTTTTCGGTTTCCGAAAACAAAGTCAAATATCACCAACCGAATGAATTTTTTAACAGTTTTTTTTTCCTAAAAAGTGTTTCTCAAAACTATACCCAAAATCGTTTTCAAAAACTAAAAAAGAAAATAATATCCAAACACACTCCAAGATTTTCACTTTTTCTTCTGACAGGAAGGAATCGATATGATAATGAAATAATGATGGTGTGATTTGAATTGGGTTTTAACTTGTTACATCACCTTTTCTACTTTTTTTGGTATGGTCTGTAACCATGATCTGTCAAATAGCTTAGACAATGGTGGGTATTTGTTGGGCTAACAAATATTGTGAAAATTTATATTTTTGATGATGTGATTATATTGAAATATGTGTTTTGTTAATATGATTCATTGAGATATGTGTTTTGATGATGTAGATAATGATGTGACTTGACTTTTTGTAATAAAGGTGAGACCCAGTCTTGATTTTGGTATAAATTTGATAGAGATAGTATGGAGGACAAGAAAACAATTAGCTTGGATAATAATTTTATATTGAAAAATGTGTTTTGCTGATGTGATAATATTGAAATATTTGTTATATTGATTTGATTGTATTGAGAGTTGTATTTTGTGTGAGAGATGTGGAAATCATTTTTAAAATATATTGAGCCATAAAACATTCATTGTTGCATTTTCCTTTACCACGTGACAATCTTAAGCCCATCAAGATTGACGGTTTGATATTGCATGGTCCGGCCTGAATCCGAGTTGAGTATGGCCGGATCAACACTGCTTCTGGCCTTATAAACTATTTCGTTAAAGATCTAACCCGCCCAACCCAAGTAAGCACTAGGCCTTTTAGGCAAGTTCCTTAGAATCACAGCCCAAACGGCTGGGCTGGGGTCTTTTATTAATTGGGCCACCTAATGGACTTCAGACTTCAGCAGCAAGTATCAACGTTTGAAAAGTCCCAAGGGCACGAGGGAAATTTTGAAATCTTCTCTCATTAGGATTTAGGAATGAAAATTATACTAGCAAAGGATCACTTTTACTTGTATGTTTTCAATTCTATTAACGTCTATCTGTAATGGGGATGAAACGTCTATGAATCGGAAAAGCCACGTCCAAGAATTACTTAGTGGACAAGGAAGGATTAAAGAGGAAGTAAAACAAAAAATCAACCAAGCTCCTCCTCTATATTCCTCTTCTGTAGTTCTATTGACAGGTGTAGAAACCCTAAACTGGAGAAAACAAAATTAATATTAAAATAAATAAGCCTACTCACCGAGAAACCTTGCCAGCATATCATCATCCCAGTCAATCCAATCGCAGTCCTCAACCGCTTCCCAACCACGCGCCTCCTCATTCCACTCGCACGCGTCGCCAATGTCCTCTACTTGAGTCCCCAATCCCACCGCCTTCCCTTCCCCACTCAGTAGGTGGCGGGAAATGTTGCTACCACGCGCGTCTACACTCGCCATCATCGAGGACTCGGAGTGTGAGAACGAGGACCCGCAGCTCCCTTCGTTGCCGTTAATGGTGACGTAAGACGACAAATACTGGAAGATCAACGGCCTCTGTTAAGATACAATAAGCAAGAAGAAGCACGAAGCTGAGAAGCTGTTTTGGGCTACCGGTTTTTGGTTTTGATGTATGACATGAACTCCATTAGCTTATCATCTGTCATCTCCATTTTGTGACCATTTGGAACAGAATTTTCAACCTGATTGACTGAGTGCTGCTTCCCTTGATAGTGCCCATTATTTGTTTTCTGTCTTTTGCCTCCAGGAAAACCCACCAGTTTAAAACATTGCTCCACAGTGTGGTTGTTTCTTTTGCAATATTTACAGAATAAATTTTTCTTTCCTTGGAATCCTTCCTTTTGGGATGACCTTTGATTCTTTGCAGTCTGATTTTTGAATGAGTTTGAACCACCAGTATTCTGTCCTTGGAAAGTCATTGCCATTGAATCTGAAATGCTTGTTTTAGACATGTTAAACTGGGTCTCCTCTTCCTTTATCAGTCCCAAAGCCTTGTTTATTTCAGGCAGTGGCTCCATCATCCATATCTGGCGACTAAGGCTACGATATGTATCGTTAAGCCCCATCAAAAATTGTGTTAACAATTCCCTTTGTTGCTTGACATGTGCCTTGCTGCAACCACATCTACCCTGCTCATCTAACTGGTCATACTGCTCCCATAAAGACTTGAGTCTGGTGTAGTACTCCATGACAGTGGAGTTCTCCTATCTAATACAATATAATTGCCTGGATATTTCAAAAAATCTAGCTCCATTGAAAGATGAGAATCTACCTTTTATATCCATCCAAAGATCATGAGCAGTATCTTTATCAGACATGCTAGCTAAAACTGTTTCTGATATGCTATTTGTTATCCAAGTTTGTATGATGCAGTCGCAGCTATTCCAAGCAACATAGTTTGTATGCCTGCCATCAATAAAACCCACTTTATTTTGGGTCTTAAGAGCCTTCAGTGTGCGCTGGCTCCACATTGTGTAGTTTTCTCCAGTTAATTTGAAAGTGATCAGAGTGCTAGTAGTGAGGTCACCAGGCAAAATAGTGTACGGATTAAGCAAGGTGTTTTGTGAAATGGTGCCTCCTAAAACAGTTGGATTCACTGCTCCTGCATTCTGAATTCCAGGAAGTGTCGAAGCATCACCACTTGGAATCATATTCTCTTCCAGTATTTGAAGTCATATTTGCAGCGGATCTGGTATTCACCATGTGGCTCCGATACCATGTAAAGTTTGTATTCAACTGATTTGTAATAACCAGTAGAGAGAGAAATAGTTAGAGAGAGATGAAGAGAGTTGTAAGAACATTCATAGAGCATTATATTTCACTATCTTTTTTTTTTTACAAACACAAGCTTGATACTTATAATTTCATTTGAATCACACCAACGGTCAAGTGTTCCATCTACTGTATAAGATATACAGTAATGGGACACATTCCCGTTGAGAACCAGTTTGAAAGTATTCAAACTGGTCGAATGCAGATGGGAGAAGAAGAAGAATCAATCTTGACTGGACTGGACTTGAAGCCCAATGAAGAACTTGACCCATGACTTAATAATAAACCCATATGAATAAGCCCAAAAACCGGTAGCCCAAAACAGCTTCGTGCTTCTTCTTGCTTATTGTATCTTAAAAGCCTCGAGTACGGGTTATAGATAAACCTAACCCTAGTCGTCGCTTCTGCACCGCTGGTTTCCGAGTTGGCGTCCAGAAGCTTCATAAGTTCACTCGCCGTTTCATCGTCAGTGGATAACCAAGCCAATGATGTCCTCTCCGACCTCCACGTTACTCTCTGACTCCGCTTCCGAAGGAGAAACACTTGGCCATTTCCTCCGCGACGACTCGGTACTGGTTAGGTCTTCCTCCACTTGCCGCTTCCTTGTCCTCCACCGATGACGACTCTGCAGCAATACTTACGTTTCAGCAATTTGCGATTGCGTGTGCTTGTGGTATAGTAAAGGAGAGAGTGAGAGGGTGTGAGGTAGGGGAATTTACAGATCCACAGAGTACTCGCAGGGCAAAGCGAGAGAGAATGATCTCGACTATCTACTATGTAGGTGAAAGTGGTATTTTATGTGTCATCAGATGAATTCATAACCGCTTGATCTAGAAATGGTTGATGAGTGTGATGACGGGGTAGCAGTTTGTGATGACGTGGCAGTTCTTCAAGAAAAAGGCAGAACACTTTGTGTGTAATCGTTATGCGGCGAAAGTACAACGCATTTTGGAAGAACCCTGCGATTTCACACACTGCCACCTGCCATTTATCAGACACAGGGAGAGTAAATCCATCCAAGTATTCAGAATTCACATTATTCCCTGCTTGGTAGAGTTGTGGCACAAAGAGTATTAAAAGTTGTGAAATTACGCTATTTTTATAAGCATTTGCCAATAGTTTAATTTCATCACATCCCGAATTTGCAACAATTGGTAGGAAACCTTTAAATGTTATTGAGAAAGAAGAAAAAAATCATCTCACCAATGGCAAGGAATGCATTAAATTAACAATCTCGCTTAAAAAAATTATAGTAGCACAATATTCAGAATTAAACATAAATGCCAGATGAAAGTAAAAGAAACAAAGATCCAAACCCCTGCACGAAAAGGTAATTAGACTATTAGGTATCAGCCACTGCCCAAAATATCTTATTATGCTTATGAAACAGTTTGACTAGTCATACCAAGAAGGCAGAAGCCACTGCTCCCGTTATAAGCTCCTTGGCAAAACTGCGGTTTCGCCTTGATGAGGTTGCTTCATAGCTGCACAAAATATCCAGCACCATTATGAACCCAGAGAAAAATCGAACAGAAGGCTCACATCCACATGGTAAAGGGAGCCACTAACTCTCAACCAATATGTGTGATAAGTTTAAGGATTAATCAATGTTGTCAACAGTAGCACAGCAAAATTTATCATTGTGATCAGCCACCATCCCAAAAGAAGCATTCACCAAAATTCAATCCAATGCGAAGAAACTCAGTTGTCTTTGATCACAGACGCATGGAAATTTAGTCCAAGTGGTCTAGTAAAAATATTGCAGTGAACATAACTTATTTATAGACATAATTGATCACAATCTAGAAAATGAGAACATGTAGCGGCCCTTGGTGCCCTAAATTCATATATTATTGTCTTTGCAGCTCAAAAAAATAAAGTGTGTCATCCTTATAAGAGAAGTTAAAGGGAAGATTAGGAGAATTTACATGTCGACTTAAGTATAAGTGTTGCGTGGTGCAGCTCAAACATTTGCCATAACCTGAAACGAATTACAGCTATGCACATGCACGTGTACTAAAAAGGGACTAAGATATTTCTTAAAATATACTCCAGAACTTTGTCACATGGCCAACCTATATGACCTTAAACCAGCAAGTAGGTATATGCTAACAAGAAAACCAGGTATATGCTAACACAAGAAAACCTTGTGTATAATAGTTTACGCCTATAGAATGAACTCTAGATTATTCATGAAATCTAACCAATATAGACATAAAACAGTAGTAATTTCTACATGTCACTAACATTACACCTATGGACTTTGTCACCTATGGCTATAAGGCTGAATCAGTAGGTTTCCAAACACCTCGAGTCCTGAGGGTAATCATTTTCGAATATTGATCAAGCTGAGCTACCAACCACCAAACTTCAAACACCTCCTGATGAGTCCTGAGGGTAATCATTTTCGAATATTGATCAAGCTAAGCTAACAACCACCAAACTATTTTCATCCTCTGAATGCATCTGCGGTACTGTCCAACCAAAAGACACTGTGGCATTCTCAGGAAGGCATAGAACCAAAGAATTCCTTGGAATCAGTTTCACTAGTTAGTGCCACATCTCAGGAAATAAACTGATTGAAAAACATCACATTGGAGACTCAAAGCAGATACAAATAAACTGATTAGAAGCAACACGAGAATCCAAGCAGTAACAAGTTATCAATGTTTGTTCCTTAGTAAAATTGGCAGAGTATAAAGAAGTCCATTAGCATGATTCGATAAATAATTAAATAAAAATGATGATGCCCAAAAGGATCACCAATTTGAAATTTCCACTGATAATTCCAGTAGGAATGGCCACTAAACCGTTCAATATGATTGTATTCATGCCTTGTACATAGTAAAGAAGATGGGAAGCTAAGTCATATCAGACAGATTAAAACATCAAAGAATTCAGGAAGTCAACGTCTCTCACTATATCTCACACACACCACAACCACAGTCCACACCCCCACCACAACACCGACACAAATGCGAAACATTGAAAGTTAAGGCCATATTGGACCCATCTACTGATAACTACTAGTTAAAGACATGCTTCTCTTAATTGTTTATCCACACATTGACTAGTCCTTGCAGAAAATGAAAAACAAGAGGAAAAACAAGAGGACTAAATCCCAGCATAAAATATTCTAAAACATTTAATATTTTTCCACAAAGAGTTCAATCCACTAGCACGGAATTGCATAATGTCATCAAAAAATAAGAAACCAACAGAAATGTTTCATAGAAGAGAAAAAGCAAGTATTTTTACAAATAGATTTAAAAAATGAACGCCTTTAACAAGAAAAATACTTTTGACATAAATTTCAGGCATACTCCTATGTATAATTCAATTTATGGGTCTCCTTACTTGAAAACTAAGCTAGCTTTCAAGCCCAAACCATGAAAATTATAAAAGATATAGATGAGTGCAACGTAAAGATCATAGTCTTGGGCTCACAATGAACAAATCATATCTACATTCTGTATAAGCACTCCTTCAAATGTCGCATCATATAACAAAGAAACAAAAATCTCATATTGTTATAATTTTGACACCCCCACACACTAACAATATTGTCCGCTTTAAATTCTCCGATTCACTGGATACATCAGGCTCACATATGGATTGTCCGATTTACATGGATACAACGGGCCCGCGAGACTTTGTTCCTCCTCAAGTGTAGTAAGTGACCCAACTCACTACACAAGGGAAAAGATCTTTCTAGTACTGAGAGGTGGGCTAACACTTATTAAGTTTTTGAAATACCTCACATCTTTCGATAGGGAACTTTTACAAGTAGCGCATGTGAACCATTGAATGTCTCAAATGTCATTCTCACAGAAGATCCATCAAGAGATGTTTCCCTATCCTTTCATTTCAACTGATTAGCCTTAAATTAAATTGGCCTAGCCCGTCACTTTTATCTAGCTCCCACCCACTCCTAGTGACTTGAGCTTATAAACAAAGGTAAGAAAGTGAACCTACCTACGGAATCCCTATTATCACATACCAGAACTCAAGCAAACACCAAGCCATGAAGCAACAAACCGAATTGTGGACCAGTTCAATAGAAAACAGCAGCTACAATAGACTATGACCAATGTTCCAAACCCTGAGCACCGCATATAAGACAATATTTATCTCTTCCGCACAATTTTAAATATTTCATGAAAGCCGGACATAGTTCACAATCTAGTAATATCTCCAGTGAACAGATTAACGCATAGACCACAGTATCTGAAGCAATTGAATTCGTACTGTGAGTTATAGCAAAACATCATACATCATATAGCCACAAAATCCTTCGTCGAATCTGCAATCTCAAAATAGTTAAACTTAAATGCCCCCCAACGATTCAAAGAAAAAAGAAGAATCAATCATCGATTTTTACGGAACAAAAAATTGTTATGAAATCTGAATCGAGCTTACATGAAGAAGGAAGCAGTGATCACGAGGCCGATCGCGAGCATCAAGAAGGCTAAGGTCGGGTACGGGACTCGTGATCGGTTTCGGAGCCTTAAAAAAATTTGAGGATCAGAAATCAATAATTTACGGGCAAATCGTGAAATTTTGCTGGTAGAAATAGGGCATTGAGAGTTTTACCATGATTGCAGGGTAGAGGAGGATGTCAGATCTTTGCTCCGAACTGAGAATTCAAGCACGAGTAAAGCTCCCGACTGAAGAGCTAATAAGAGAGACTCGGCAGTCCACGTTAATTTCTTGATGCTACGGCAGCACATGAAAGTTGTTGGGGGATCTCATTGTAATTAGTCGCAATTATTCCTTAAAACAATTGTTTTTTTTTTTTTTTGGTGTTACTAGTATTTAAGCGTTAGAATTTAGAATTTAGGGATTACAATTTGGGATTTAGGGCTTTGATTATATGATTTAAGGTTTATGATTTTTGTTCAAAATTAATTATATAACAATATTAAAATTATTCAAATTTTCAAATGTATAATGTAAAGGAAAAAATTGCATGACACGTGCATGCCCAAGGAATGACACGTGTCACCATCCAACTTCCAAACCGACCTCAACTCCCGAGAAGGATTGATAAGTGGCCAACCTCATAGAAGGCACTCAGACCTCTCCAAGACATGTTTAATCCCTCGATGATATGGATATGATTGATTATGGGAATCAATTGAGATTCAATCGATTAATAGATATTGAATCTGATTCTTACTCCTAAAATAAATGGATTCGATTGAGTTCAGTTAAGAATTCATAGTCGAATTGAAATAGGAAACCACAATTGAGATGGAATCGAAAACAAATGTTACAAAATCTATAGAAGGAGGAGAAAGACAACCAAGAAGGCGCGCACAAAAATTCTTAGCAATTAGTATTCTCCCTTCATACTCTTAAGTATTTGACTGACTAAAGCGTGAAAGCGCCAACAATAGTTATTGCCACCATCCAGCAATATTCTTTTCAATTGTTTTGCATATATGTAACCAATCAACAATTGAAAGATTGAGGAGGCTAAATTCAGCCTCACACATTGAAAAAAATTAAGAAAAACATTTATTTGAAGAGTTTCGGAGTAATTACAGCTCATATCCCTTCTAATTCCAATAGAAAAGCAGACGGATCACCCAGCTACTTATAAATTTGGTGATTACAAGTCCATCTAGAATTACGACATTAGTTTGACCAGAAAAAGAATTACAGCATATAGCCTAGTAGTGGGCTTAACCACTAAATCGGTTGAGTTGTTGGGTTTGAGCAAGGATCACTCATGGGCTCCACTTGCATGCCTTGATTTAAGCAAAGGACGGATTGTACACCATGTGCATTGCAATTTGCAACCCCCATCTAAAGATATAAGGCCACACAGATAAGCCATGGGTTGTTAAATGTCAAGTTGATTATATCACGGGCATGTATTGTGATTGAAGTCGACGACTAATTGAGATTTAGTTTTCTATAATTTTTGTAATGATTAATACAACATTTGATAACCGAAAAAATTAATTTAGTGCGAAGGTGTTAAATGTGTCGATTTGCACATTCTCTCGAGTTTTCAAATTATGATCAGCCAGTCGTTGGCAGGTTAATCGTTAAACTTGATTTTCATGTGTGAAAATAATTTCCCATGTGTAAATTAATTTATTTTTAAAAAATAAAATTACTCGTGGCAAAGTCTTAAAACCATACACATTAACACATAAGACCCCCCCCCAAAAACAAAAAATTAATAAAGAGGGTGGTTGGTTTGAATTGGCTTTTGAAGATGGACAAATAGACTGGTTGGATTGGTGAGAATCAGGTAAATGAAGGTCTGTATGATTGGTTGGATGACCAAATCTTGGAAAATTTGAGTACTCTGCAAGTCGTTTGGAGTAAGAAGATGCTGCCATCAACATGTCCTTTGTTGATGTGTTCCAAAGGGGGTTGATAAACAAGTTTTGCTCATGTTTTTGTAAAATTGTTTCTATTTTTTGTTTAAAAAAACAAAAACAGGTTTTACATATTTTGGACTGTTTGGGCAAATACCTGCCTCTTCCAAATGGCGACGAAGATGACAAGAGTAGCCTCCTGAATCACATCTAACTATTTTCATGGAGCTGCTGCGCCTCCAACGTCTCCTTAGTTGACGTTTCCAAATAGCGATGAAGATGACAATACTCAAAGGTATATATGCACACTTAGAGCACCCACAATCATGTCAATATTATATTTCTATTAAAATTTAAGTAGGGTATCACTTCTGTTAGAGTACATAAAAAAAGTCATCACATACTTAATTTACATAAGCAAAACACAGCTACATTAACCCAGCACAAATATCTGTACATTTTACTCTCTCAATATTTATCAAGTATTTATTCTTTCATTCTCTTATTCATTTTATAACAAAACTACACCAAAATCAATACTGAGTCTCACATCTTTGATAAATAGTCAAGTCGTCATCCACATAACCATAACATATCAATAAAAACGCACATTTTTCATATATTGTCTCATTCCCAACAAAAAAAACACACAATTGTGAGTTCTCTCACAGCAAGCCGTGATATCGAATCAGGCAATTGTAGACAAAATGGACATACCTAGCTAGCTACCAGCTGCACGTCCACCGCAGTCGGCTGGCGTGCTTTGATTAAAAAAACGATTGTGCTAGCTATTCCTAACAACTCATATCCCTAATATTCTTAATCCTATGTGTCACACCCACACACCACAATTTTTGGCTCCATCTTGACATGTTCAAATTCAAAATTTATCACATCACTCGCTTAGAGATATTAGGGATACTAAAATTTAGGGATACTTTAGCATTTTCCTTAAATATAAATATATATATATATATATATATATATATATATATATATATTAGTTTGAAATTTTGTCTTTGGGGCTAATATAGTTTTTGAATTTTGATTGCTTCAGTAAATATAAAATTTAAAAAATCAGTAATCCTTACTGGCCTTATTAACACCCAATACGAAGGCAACACTCCACCCCAACTCCTAAATCGCCGTTTATGGCAGTTGCAGTCCCACCGCAGCAAAGAGACAAATTCGTGGTCCCCATGATATGCAGTCGATCAATAACACACCATCACCAGGTCTGGATGTAATTAACAGGCTAGAACCATTCACACCACAACATCAACGAATTCAAATTAAATTAAGGGCCGGTTTTGTCTGTGTGAACATCGTACCCAAAATTACGTCGCCCATCCAACACTTGCTGACAATCTCTGTTAGTAATATTTATATGCATTGGCTCCACCATAAACCTAAAACCTTGAAGATGAAGACGTCACACGTGGAAAATGTTATACCGACCTCCGCGCTACAGGTGGAAACTCTTGAAAGCAAAGAATGTTACTCAATTCAACATACGACGTCGTAAAGGCATCGCAGAGCGGCAAACCACTAAACGGGAAACGCATATCCAACGGCGTCAATAGCATATGTGAAAAATCATGGCCCACCGATTGCGCAAGCTTAAACGTCGTCGTTACGTCAGATTTTTGGTGCAATTGAATTAATTATGTATTTGTTGTCGTCGTCATACTGAATTATTAATTATACAATTCAGTGACGTTCGATCAGTACTAGTACTAGTACTAGTTGTTGGATTTGGTTTAATTTGTCCGAGGCGAAAAATAAAATCATTGCATCCAGTTGCTGGACTTAACTACTTTGTCGTCACATGAAATTTAAAATAAAAAATAATAATTTGTAAAATATTTTAGTTTAAATAATTATCATTCTTGATGGTTCCAAGAAATAGATATATACAGGACCACTAGTTCCATACAAAATGACGCCCCAAGTCATATTATTATGTTTCGCGAAGATAAGTACGAAGATGATATTGACTTATTGAGAGCAACTGCAATGAGAACGCTCTTAAAATTTTGCATTATTTTAATTGAATTTTATTTTTATTTGTAAAAAGTCAAATCACATGTTTGCTTTGCTTCTAGTGTCTCTCATCTATTATTCAATAAATATTTATTTATATTATTAAAATATATCTTTTAATATAATCATATCAATAAAACAAAATATTTCCTTACATTATTCAGTATTCATTTTTAAGTGTTATTGTATATGCTCAGATGCTCATATAATAATAATATGGTTTCCTTCTACTAGTCAAACCATAAAACAGTGAAGCATTTTCCTTTTACTAGCTTCTCTAGGCGGGTAGGAAGCAAAGCAAACATGCAAAATTCCAAGCAGTGTAAAAGAAGAACCGGACCTCAGAATATTAAAATCTTATTATGTGGCTGTTTGGCCCAGTGTTTAAAAAGCACGTTTACCGTTCATTTTGAACGTAACGTGCTTTTTAAACGTTTGGTGAAAGCATGGTGCGTTCCAGCACCGTGGTTTATACAAAACACAGTTTCAAATCCCTAAACGCACTTTTCCTTACGTCGTCGATCTGTGACGAGAAGCGGCCGCTCCTCCTGCTGCGAACGATCAGGTACAGATCTACAACCCTTGCCTCTTTGTTTTTCCTCTCTCTCTACTCGCCTCTCTCGTCTCTCCTCTCTCATCTAACTAGATTCTGTGCAATTTTCAGAGACCTAGCCGCTCCGCCTATTGCGAACAAGACTCTGGTACTCATCTTTAACCCCCTTCGCCTCTGCGTTTTATTTTGTCACTATTTTTGTCTCTCCCCTCTCCTCTGTCGAACATCTCTTGCACATAGAAAAGTAAAGTATTCTAGGCAGGCTTTTGGCTTAGGTTATGCTTCGGCTTGATTTACCAGAATTTTTGCTTCAAAAAATGCTTTCAAGCTACGAATTTAAGCACGGGTAGATCATAGATGGGCTTAATGAGAAAAATCATATGCGGGAAGGTGGATTCCCCTTGGCTTAAATCCGAATAGAACGAGGGCTCTCCAGCTATCTCTCGGAAATAGAACTAGGCTGTCAGTTGCTCTTTTATACAGTCGAGTTAGATGGCATTACTTGTTTTGCCACATTGCTCTTTCTTCGGCTGCACCTGAAGTAACTCATTCCCAATTGCATTTCTGGTTAAGAGAAGTAGGTTCTTTGGCTGTCTTTTTTTTTAATTATTGATTGGATCAAAGAGGGGCCATAGGAATGATTCAAAGGTAGGAAGAGTTTAGGCTGTTAGCGTGACGAAGATGAATGCGTCCCTCCACGGTACTCTGCTCTGCTGAACATGGTAAAAAGGGCTTCATTCAGCCAACAAATCATTGTTAAGAGCAGGGAAAGCCTTTCTTTCTAATATGGTTCGCTTTATGTATTCATATGGGTCCTCTTATGTTCTTTATGTTAGACATTGAAGGAATTCTACAGGCCTGTGTATTTTAATTGTGGAAGACTCTTGTATTGGTTTTGTAGGTTCTTGCTCGTATCATCTAAACTGCTGAATATCCGTCCCAAATCCACACTATCAGGTTAATTGTGGCAGACTCTTGTATTGGTTTTGTAGGTTCTTTCTTTATGTTTTTTACATTGGATTGTTTTGGGTTATAATCTGAAAAATAAATATACCCTCCTATTTGATTATTTACATCTTATCTTGTTCAATTGCCAACGACCATTGTTAAGTGGGTGGCAAACTACATGATGCTGTAATTCAAAATATACTAGTTGAAAGGAAATGAAATTTAATAATTTGTGTATTGTTTTCAAAATACATGTGCTACGCATAAGTGATTCTGGGCTAAGTTTCTAGTGTATTGTTTTCTGGGAAGGTACTCTAACTTCATGGAAGTGTATTGTTTATTGTTTCATGTTACAGTAATACTAGGCTTGTTGTTGCTTGTGCTCTTCTTAAGCATTTAAATAGGCTTGTGGTTTTTTTGATTTTTTACTTTTTCACATTATACATTGCTTGTTCTATGTCTGATTATAAATGAATTTATGGATGCTGCTACTAGTATGAGTACTACCACCCCGCCTCCTACACAATCTAGCCAAGGTGCAGACAAGGCTAATTGGGACTCTGCCCAAACAAAAATATTTTTGAATCTTTGTGTTGAACAAGTGAAAGCGGGCAGGAGGCCCGGCTCTCATTTCAACAAGGAAGGGTGGCAGAAAATAGTGGCTGGATTTCCAGAACAAACTGGGAAAAGGTATGATCAACCACAGATGAAGAATAAATGGGATAATTTGAAGAAAGAGTACAAACTGTGGCAGAAGTTGAAACTACATGACACTGGGACTGGCTGGGACAATGTCGCAACACCATTCTGGCAGACAACGAATGGTGGGAGAGGAGAATTAAGGTAAATTATAACATATTCTGCATGGTTGACTTTGGGTGACTAATACATCATTTTGGTTTCATTATTTATTGTAATTCATTATTTTTAATGATTTGCAGGAGGACAAAAAAGTGGCTAAGTTTAGACTTGCAGGTCCTGAGAATTTAGAAGACTTGGAGTTCCTGTTTGATGGTTTATGTGCAACTGGTGAATATGCCTACATACCGGGAACACAATCTAGGGGTGCTGATCATGCTGAACCGGAGCAAAGAAGGAGATCAAGCACTGGGCAGAATGTGGATATGGATTTGATCAACACTGATGAGTCCACCGATCCAGAGTTTGACATTGCGGCAGAGGCAGAGGCAGAAGTCAATAGCCCACCGATTACTCCAGCTCGACAGAGGAGGAAGACAGTGACACCAGGATCACGTGGTAAGAAGAGGCGGAGGGCTTCTGAAATTCGTGCTGATCTCAGTGATTCCTTGAACAGGTTGGTCTCGGTTGTCCATAGCAAGACAGATTCCATCGCCAGCACACCGGTAGGAGATCCTAAGGGTGAGATTGTGGATTGCTTGCGCTTGCTAGAGGATATTCCAGAGGTGGCAGCTGGGGGACCATTACTTGACTTTGCTTTGTTGTTGTTCAAGGATAAAGGGAATCGGGACTACTTCACGAGTTTGTCTTTCCGCCCTGAATGGCAGCTGAACTGGTTGATGGCTGAGTTCAAAAAACAGGGGGGTGGTGGTCCATCTTCTATGCCATGATGAGTTTATCATTATTTATCATATTCAGTTATTATGCAGGAGTTTGATATTTGTGTATTGTCATTGAGTCTAATAATTCTGCGAGATTTTCTTTATGATTTGGACTTTGTTGGATTTTATGGATGATACTTCTTTATTTGTTGGATTTTTTTTGGACACAGTTGAGGTTGTTGGTTTGGTTATATCTATTTAGTGGGTGTTGATGATATTGCTAAAAGTTGATTTAGTTTTAATGCTAATATTTTTCTTTTTAATTTTGCTAGATCCGTTTAATTTGGTTGACATTGCGGTATGCGTTGGTGCAGTGGTTGCCGCAGATGAATTAATGTCTCCTATTCAACGTCGACCTCGTTTGCCACCGGAATACACGGGGCATATGTATATGAATGATCTTTTACGTGGTAATCCGCAGGATTGTATGAATATTTTGAGGATGGATAGAAGGGTATTCCGGGATTTGTGCCGACAGCTCAACACGAGGTACGGACTAGAACGCACCCGTGAAGTCAGTCTTGTTGAGATTGTTGGCATGTTTGTTTATACTGTTGCTCACGGGGTAGGAAATCGTGTTATAAAAGATCGGTTTAAGCATTCAGGTGAAACTGTATCTCGACAATTTCGTAGGGTACTAAATAGTTTGCTTCGGATGTCAGATGACATCATCAAGCCTAGAGATCCGACATTCTCAACTGTACCTAGATACATAGCGGAGAATCAGAGATATTTCCCTTATTTTAGAGATTGTGTGGGAGCAATTGATGGGACTCACATTCCTGCGGTAGTATCAAGTGATGATCGAACTCGGTTTATTGGTAGAAAAGGCATTGTGTCACAGAATGTCATGGCAGTATGTGATTTTGACATGCTTTTCACATTTGTCTGTGCGGGATGGGAAGGATCAGCACATGATTCCCGCATATTTCAAGAGGTGCTTGCGAAGGAGGACAGTAACTTCCCTCACCCACCTCCTGGTTAGTTTGTTATTTGTGCTCATTATCTATAAAATGATTATAATTTGTTGTCATGAATTTTAAAGTGAATGTTAGCTATTTGTGTAGGTAAATATTATTTGGTTGACTCAGGATATCCAAATCAAACGGGATATTTGGCACCATATCAAGGGCATAGATACCACTTGGAGTTGTTCCGTAATGGTCCAGATGTCAGTAGTCCACGAGAGGCATTCAATTATTATCACTCGTCTCTCCGTTCGGTTATTGAGCGTTCATTCGGTGTGCTTAAGGCAAAGTGGCACATACTGACAAAAATGCCCTCATATCCATTTGATATCCAGGTGAAGCTGGTTGTCGCGTGTATGGCGCTACACAACTTTGTACGGTTGCATGAAATACAGGATCCAGATTTCCTTGCCTACGGTGATGAGAACATTCAGATGAACTCCGAGACGATTGGCAGTACGAGCGACGGAGGAGCAAGCACATCAGGAGACCCATTGGTTTATGGTGAGGATATGGACATGGCTGTAGTCCGTGACATGATTGCAGCGGAGTTGTATGATCAGTAGTTAAATATTTGTGTTCATTAAAGTGGGGTACTTTGATTAGTGTACGATTATGTATGTATTTTATTTGTATTATTGTATATGGATAATGTATTTGATAACATTTGTAAGTTAATTTAGTAGTACTTTGAACAAAATAACAATTTAATACGCTGAATGTAAAACCACGTTCTGAACGCCAAACGCTAATCTGCGTTCTAACACACAGCACCACAGTTCTAAAATCGATGCGCCAAACGCTAAACTGCGTTTAAACGCACCTCACAGCACCACAGTTTTACACCTCACAGCACCTCACAGCGCTACCATAACTTCCAATAAATATTAGCATGTCAACAGTCAACACTGTAGTGGAACAGAAAAACACTCTCTAGTTTCTAGTTGTTTCTAGTCAGAGTCTACCAGCATCTGTCCATCCTTGAATACCGAATATGCCCGCAAAATCTATGGATTAAACCCTAACAACTTGGATGGGCGGTGCCCGCTCCTATTTTTCTTTATAGCAGGTCCCGCTGTAGGGGCATTTTGGTTCATAACTTTTTTTATTTAAAAATTATGAATATATTCTGATCGCGAATCCAACGGCATATTATATTTGCGAAATAAAATTATGATCGTAAATTTTCATTGATCCTCTTTATTCATAAAAAATTTGGAAGTTGTAGGTTTGATACTTTGATGTCATAAAGCACTAACCTAATCAGGGTACTATTTTGGCGCACCAAATTTTTTTGCTTAACTAATTCAATGACATATTATTTTGTTTGAAATAAAAAAAACAATTTATCCTAAAAAATACATGATAATTGAACACCGAAAAATATAATTCAAAACATTCAACTTTCCAGTGGTCGACACAAGTACTGCAAAATGTAAACCTAATTACAGCTTACGGGTTCGACTTCTTTTAAATCACTTTGACAGTAATGTATGATGTGGAGTTGAGTCCGATCGCTGTGTCTATTTTTCGCTGCCGTAACAAAGCCGGCTAAGTTTAACAAATCTATACTTCTTCCGTTATTATCTAATGATCCGTTATTAAGAATAAATGAATACAAAAGGCACATGCCTGCATACAATCCGTTCAATTTATGCAATTATTTTTATTTTGACTATAATTACATATATTTTTTAATCTTCTAAAAAGACAAAACAGAACAGTTCTGTTTTTCCTGGCCACCACTAGACTAAAACATAAATACCCCCCACACTTCCTTCTGCAATCTCAACACGCCACAAACCCACAACCGCAAAATCTGCTCCCGGAAAAAGATCACCGGATCCATGTTGACTTACATCGCTAGCTGGTTCGCACCCACCCCTCTCTTCCTCGTTTTCAACCTCGTCGTCGGCACAATCTTCATCATTTCTCGATTTGGCAATGACAGAAGGCCACAGCATGAGCATTTTAATTCCGGCCATCCGCCTCCACTTGCCCGAACTCCGTCGTTACTAGACCGGGTTAGATCTGTAAACTTCTCCAGCTACAAATTTGAACACCCGGAACCACAAGCCCAAATACACTATATGCAAGATCCAGGACACGGGTATGAAGAGAAACCGGACCCGAAACCACTTGCTCGAGCTCCTTCTCTGCTTGAACGGGTAAAGTCCATTAACTTCCCCTCTTTCAACCGATCGGACCCGAATGACACGGAGCGAGAGTTCAACCCACATACCGATTCCGATGCCAGCATCATTTCGGACGGTCAGACTCCACTTTCTCGAGCACCTTCCCTACTGGAACGTGTCAAGTCTATCGGCCTCAATACTTTCTACCGACCCGACCAGACAAGCCAGGAGGCGGAATTCACTCCAGAAACCAGCATGGACAACAACCTACTTCCTGATCCGAGTCCATACAATTACAATGAAGATCAGGGTCATCATGTGACTAGAAGCAAATCGGAGACAATTGCAGCAGCTAAGCCTTCTGGGCAGGTGGTGAAGATGAAGAAGTCCGCGAGTGTGAAATTGAAGATGCCGGTGCTCGATGATGAACAAAAGGAAGACAGAGAGAGCATAGAGAAGCGGAGGCCGGCGACGACGAAGGTTGAGAAGAGTGGGTCGTTGGGGGACGAGGAAGTGGATGCCAAAGCCGACGATTTCATCAACAAATTCAAGCAGCAGTTGCGGTTGCAGAGGCTCGATTCCCTATTGCGCTACAAGGAGATGTGGACGGGAAAGTGAAATCTGAGAAAAAAAAAAGTAAGAAAAATAGCACCGCTTTAGGCGCTCCCTTTTTTTTTTTTTTTGTCATTTCGTTTTCCATAGAAAGAAGAGATTTTACAATATGAGCCAATTGTTATTTTCTGTACAATGCATGGGTATTATGGTCATTTGAGCAATGACAAAGTGATAGTGACTGGAGGGGTGGACGACAAAGGAGTTTGTATTGGCGTAGCGGCATTTGCCGGTTTGATTGGTGCTGTCATTCCAAATCTGCTGGACTTTTATTAAATTGTTTAATGCATTAGTTTTTTCCATTTGTGTTTGGCCGGTTGAATTATTGCATGCGAACTAGGGATAAAGGGATCCATACCTGAAGTAATGGGGCTCTTTAAATTGTTCCAGTTGCTGCATTTATGATGATTTTCTTACTTAAAGGAGCAGTAAAGCCGTAAAGGCAATATGGGTCGAGGAAAATGAGAAAAATTATTAGTACATAAAAGACATGGACAATTGGACATGGTGTCGGGACTTGATTGTATTTCCCATTGAATTCGCGTCGGTATGATTGCTTGATCCCAAACAGTAGCCCCCTGGCCCATAAAGGGAAGCTTCCTTGACTCAAATGCTTGGAAAATTTGGACCGAAATGGCCGGATTCTGGTCTCTTGTTTGTTAAGTACGTTGTAGGACCATGAAAACATATGATGCGAAGAATATTGCAAGCTCTCATGATTACTTTTATTACAAAATGTATCATTCAAGGTTAAGTCAGGTGTAGATGTAATTATCTTAAGCACTACTCAAGCGGGACGATCGTTTGAAATTTTGAGAGTGGAATGAGTTTGCCAATCATCTATTCACCTAATTGGTTGGTTTATTTCGTAAGATGGAGTCGCAAATTCATGACATTTTTTTTTGGAAAATAGTCAGACTTGTCAAAATAGTAAGAATGTTCATTTTTTCAAGAAAGAATGAGTTTTAAATTGAACAAAATAATTATATCTTTACTCTAAAGTAATCACATGTATTAGATTAATCTAAGTCAATTTAGCTAACTTGTTTTTATAGACAATAAGAAAATTGTATTTTAAAAAATTTACAACTCATCCCGATCACTTTATTTCATATCAAATATGATCACCCACCTCATATTCGCACTTGCTAAATTATGAATTAAATGTCCCCCAACAGTTAGATTATTCACAATTGGCTCATTAGCATGAGGTGCATGAGCTTTGCAATGTTCCCAAGTTGGCTTGCTCTTGGGGCTTCACACTCATTCTATCTTAGAATCAATATTGAGACTTTCCCATACATAAAAATTGAGTTAATAAATTTATTTTATGGGTCGTATTACATCAATAACATACTCAAGTGCATCAATAACGTGTCGCTCATATAGAATTATCATTGGTCTCTCACCAATCAGCACTAGAGATTTCTATTGCACGGATCCATGAGGTGTCCATACTGACACGTGGATCGGACTGAGCTTCTAGAGATATCTCAGCCATGTGTTTGTTGACAGCGACACGTTGGTCGGACTGTAAAACTTCGTGGAGGTAGTGCCGTATACTGAAGTTGCAGGCTTTCAGTAGTCACGGGGGGAGTTCAAACTTCGAGGTGACAGTATATTGGGCAGGCGCTTCAGAATGTACAAAAGAGACAGAGATGGGCTTCGTTCTGTTTCAAGGCCTAAAATTTCAGGCCGAGCCAGGCTCTATTGGGTTTTCATTTGTGTAGCAAAGGCCCAACTTTCCCCCGATCTTGTTTGAGAGAATAATGTCCATTCGCGATTCAACTTGTTGGAAATTTGGGCTGGGAAAGTGGGCCTGAAAACTCAAACCTTGGGCCTCGACTCTCTCATATATTGGAAATGTATATACAAATCTTGAGCCCACACAACTGCTGTGAAACTGTGCTTTCCATCTCTTATTATATTAGCCATTAGGTGGTGTGGTTTACGTGTAAATCTCGACGCAACAGTAACGATTGCAATAAACTGTGTCGGAATATTACATCAAAGTTCATGTTTGAAAGATACTGAAGCCAAGTTTATGAGAACTACTAGCATGTTGATCGTGTATTAGTGGCTACAGTTTGTTGGAAGTGCATTGTCCCACATCGGAATATTACAATCACACGTCAACGTTTAAAATGAATGGTGCGAACAGAACCTGATGTGTTCATAGAAAGGAGAGATGGTTGGCATCTCCCCTGACAGGGTCGGGATTGAGCTTCGGCTCTTCTTGTTAACACATCCGTGTTATTAAGGCTATCTGCTTCGGCAGATCTCCCAACACATTTTTTTTTGTCCGTTAAACCTGGTTCTGCAGTTGAGGCAAGCCGCTTAACATGTTTATGGAAGTACATATTTATCAGTTCATCACCTTGAATGGTGTTAAATAATGGAAAGCTTAGTGTATATAAACACTGAATGCGGAATATATTATGAAGCAAATACTCCAGCAAGTGAAAAACGGAACACAAATTGAGATGGAGATATTTTCAACAGAGTGCATCAAACCCTCTTCTCCAACACCTCGCCATCTAAGAACACATGAGATCTATCTCCTTGATCAATTTGTACCAAATATTTATGGTGCCCTACTCTCTCTTTTTTACCCAGCAAATCATCAAGTGTCCATCTCAAAGAGATTACAAGTGTTGAAACAATCTCAATCCGAGACACTAACTGGTTACTATCCCCTAGCAGGAATGGCCAAGGACAATCTTTCCATTGATTGTATCGACGAGCATTATGTGTCCCACTTTCAGGGTGAAAGCTTAAGCTAATTTGATGGAGAATCTTAGACAATCAAAAAGAATCCAGCAGAAAATTAACTCAATAAAGAGAGCGGCAAACTATCGAACACCTTGTGTGCATATACAATAATAAGCCGCCAGCACAACCACCATACTCGAAACTCTTAACAGATTATGTAAAATCGGTACAGCCAAATTCATACAAGGCATGCCACAAGATTAATAAAATATTTATCAAGGTACATATATGGAAGTCATGATGAGAGTCTCTTGACCCTGTAGAGTGTGGAGACGAGTGATGTAGCCATTTTATGATCAAACACTATTGACAATAACGAATGAGTTAATGTCACAAGCATTACGACGAAATTTTGAATGGGATCAGGGATATTGGATCAAGTTTCATCATCTGTGTTGTACATTGCATTAGTGTTCCTTTCATGGAAGAGCGTCAGGAAGATCAAGACGTGGAGGACAAGAGATTTTTTTTTAAAAAAATCATCATTATCGTATGGAATTGTTCAACACTGTGCTAGATAGACAACTTGTAGAGTCGAATAATTGCTCAATAAGACAACTATATAGTATAGTTTACTTATTTGCGTGGCATGTCCCAATGCTAATGATTCATTTTCAGCTAATTAGTTAATAAGCAGAAGCTCATTCTATTTTTGTTTTGGAAGTTTCCTTTTGTGAGGTAGCTGGTTTGCTCCTAGGTGTTTTTGTTAGCCAATCGGTATATCGCAACGGAAACGTTACTTTTGAAGCGTGCTTAATCAAAATTTTCCGATTGAATTTTGATTTTACGAAATTTCTAGTACGTTCACCGAATCACACACTAAGAATGCCTTAAAAAATATTTTAATAATAGAAAATTTTCTAATTGATTCTTTAATCAATTATATACGAGATCATGTAGTGTGTGTGATATGTATCATGTGTGTACTTTAGGGCAATTGCAATGGTGTAAACTTAATGGACCAACAAAATTAATGTGTTTTGCTAATGTCCTTGTATTGAAAAATGTGTTTTGTCGATGTGGTTGTATTGAGATATGTATTTTGGTGATGTGGCTTGACTTTTTGTAATAAAAGTGGGACTCAACCTTGATTTTGGTGTAAATTTGATGGGGATAGTATGAAGGATAAGAAAATAGTTGGGCTGTATAATGGTTTTGTATTGGAAGATGTGTTTTGGTGATGTGGCAGTATTGAAATATGTGTTATGCTGATTTGATTGTATTGAGAGTTGTGTTTTTGTGTGATAGACGTGGAACCCAAAAACAAAATTGTTGGGTCATTAAACTTGCAACCATTGAGGTTGCCCTTATACACATATATACAATTTGAGAAAGTGTTGTCGACAACCACTTTTTCAAATAAATTTGTTATACATTAACTAAATCATGACTCCACTTATAATTAATGACTAATGTGCCAGCAATATCAATTAATCACAACCTTAGCGAAATAATTTCAATGATTATTTATGTGTAACTTTCTAGGTTCATTATCGATTGACAATAAAAATAATATCAAACTCTTTGATATTAATATAAAAAACTTTTAATCATTTCTTATGAATCACGAGTGACGTCTAGCAACATATCGTGACTATCCAATCAGTGATGAATACTTTCATGTAAACCTTTAATTACGATTATCATGTAATTGAATCTTTTAATGGTACAATATCCCAATTTAGTGAGGATCATAGATATCCGTCAAATCTACTAACTTAATCATATGTCCAAATCCAAATAATTTATTGACAAACAATAATTAATGAAAACACCTTTTCATTAATCATTTAACCTCGGCTAAGAATTTCTTGTGTCAATAAATATCCGGATCACGTACATAGGATATTCTCCTCATTTATTTCGAGATGATGAATTCCTTGTTAACTGCACACAAGTCTCCATATATAAGTAACCGAATTCATCGAATGTTAATATTTATTCAATGAATAAATATTCTCAACATTGATAAAATTCGATGATCCATATACAAGACTACTGTGTTGACAATGAAATAAACCTCCATGTAATTCATTATTTAGCAAGTAATGTTCAAACATTTATTCAACAATAAATCTCTCATATAGTTTATTCTAACATCTCATATTAGATTACATGAGACTCACAACCATATCTTTGTAGAAACAAAGCTGATCTTCCGAATTGTTATTGTTCGATCAACAATTCTACGATCAGAAATTTAATTTAAGATATTCAAAGTAGAGATCACTCGTCATTTATATTTTCGACTCTTGAGTGAATTGAAAACAAGAAGAAAAAGATTCATCATTTTTATCAGAAACAATAAGGAAAAATTTAATATATGAAAGATTATTACCTAAAGTATCAGTACTCTCATTATTTTTCTCTCAGTCAAAACTCAATTACACCCGATATTTCTTACCACAAGTTTATTCTCTCGTCTTGGGATATATCTCCACTGCCACTTGAGCTACCTATTATATTCAAAGAGTTTTTGCATGCATGTGAATACTTTGCAACTCTCCAGCCGCCCAAAGCTCTGCACTTTTTTTATGTAACCATCCAAATCCATACCTGATATTCTTGACAAATTAATGATATCATGCAAATTTAGATTCTAGCCGGCCATGCTTCCCAAGCCAAGCATTAAAGGTTTTTTTTTTCCATTCATTTATTACAAGCTAAATCCAACTTTGGCTTTTTTTTGGCGACTTCACGTCTCCTTTTTTTTTTTTTCTTTCGTTCCCCTTTTTAAAATCAGTATCAACTCAAGATGCGAATTGAGTGGCTAGGGATCCATACCTGAAGTAACAGGGGGGGGGGGGGGGGGGGGGCGGGGGGCGGCGGCGGCGGTCTGGTTGGGGGTTTAATTACACAGAACCCCAAGTTTGACCTTGGAAAGTTTAGTGCATATAAACACTGAATATGGAACATATTATGAAGCAAAGATTCCAGCAAGCTGTGAAGAACAAAACACAAATAATGGAGGTTGAGATAGTAACTAGAGAGTGCATCAAACCATCTTCTCCAACACCTCACCACCTAAGAACATATAAGATATCTCTCTTTGATCAATTTGTACCAAATATTTATGGTCCTCTTCTTATTTTTTATCCTGCAAATCATGATCAAGTCTCAATCTCAAAGAGATTACAAGTGTTGAAACAATCTCTATCGGAGACACTAACTCATTACTATCCCCTCGCCGGAAAGGCCAAGGACAATCTTTCCATTGATTGTAACGACGAGGGGGCTTATTTTGTGGAAGCTCGTGTTACTTGCCGTTTGAGAGATTATCTTAAACAACCTGATATCTCAGCAATCCCTAAGTTTATGCCGGAGGAGATTCTTTTCGATGAAGTTACTCTGGGAGCTCATACCGGTATGGTACAAGTAAATGTGTTTGCTTGTGGTGGTATGGCGATAGGCGTTGTTACTCCACACAATTTGTTTGATGGAACTGCTCTGATTGTATTTGTCAAAACCTGGGCTGGAATGGCCACAGGAGGTGGATCCGGAGCCGGAGGAGCGAATCGATCACCGGATTTTAGTGCCTCGGTTGTGTTTCCTCCAAACAATGCATTCCCTCAAGATTTAACCAGTTCAGCTTTGTCGACAGTCTTAGTTCGAAAGGGCAAGCCTGCTGTAAGGAGGTTTGTGTTTGATGGGAAAATCATAAGCAAACTTAAGACCCAAGCAACTGGTTATGGCGTAGAGAACCCTACTCGTGCTGAAGTTGTCTCAGCATTTCTCTATAATCGTGTCATGTCTGCTTTAAGGGAGGTAAAATCAGGTGCCCCGAAGTCTGCTTTGGTAACAAATGCTGTAAATCTGAGATCAAGGGCTTCTCCACCATTCCCAGAAACTAGCGTGGGGAATTTCGTTGGCTGGTAAGCATGATATCAAAAGGAGAAGAAACAGATATGGCTAGCTTCATGCGCCAGAGGAGGGAAGCACTGTCGAGCATCAATGGCGATCTGGTGAAGAGCCTTGAAGGTGATCAAGGGTTGGAAAATCTTTGTGAATACATGGGAAGTTTTCGTGAATTGAATTCTAAGGCTGTGTCCGATGGAGCAGAAGCAATTTCGTTCAATAGCTGGTGTAACATGGGGAATTATGGTGTTGATTTTGGATGGGGAAAACCTTCATGGGCTCCATTTCTTGGTATGGTCCGACCGTATCCAATATTCTTGATCCAGCTAATGGACACAAGGCTTGATAATGGAATTGAAGCTTGGTTGATGTTGGATGGACCAGTCATGTCTGTGCTTGAGCATGACGAGGTAATTCTTTCTGCAGCCTCATTGGATCCAAGTCCTCTGCAAATCGGTTCGCCAAAGTCAAGTCTTTGATATTATCACCAGATGAGTCTGTCATTATTTGTTCTTGCAAGCAATCGTGTGTTGTTTTTCTTCCATTTCAAGGAAAGTTTTTGTGCATAGCATGCCTCTGCTAGCTTCTTCCCTGCTCTACCTGCAAACACTTGGAGAGAACATCAAGCCTTATTCAAGTGTTGATATTGATAAAAAATAAGTTGGGCGGTGGAACAACTCATGCGAGGACTACTACAATAAATTATAAGAGAATTGCAATTTAATTTCTCTTCGCAAGAGAATTGCAATTTGATTTCTCTTCCAAAAGAGAGAGCCAAATTTACTTCTTGTTTTAGTGGCTAGAAGTTGCAGAGTCAACATAAGTGGTTGGATGATCTTTTGTATTCAATGCTTATGAGTTGCAAAGCTCCTATAAATAGAAGACACAATTATTTTGTAAGAGACACACAACACAACATGACGTACTAGGCACAGGGTGGTGCACCGAGAAAATGTGTCAAACTGTTAGGTGTGTTGGGACGTGTTAGGTATGACGCAGAGGTGGGGCTCATGCATATGTGGTGTGAGATTATAAGAGATTTCAAGATGTAGAGTCTTAGATAGTTTGAGTCGAGCGGAACTTATGATAACCTCTTGGGTTCTCTAGTATTCTTGGGTTTTCTGTTGGGTGTGTCACTAAGAATATGATTGTAACAATTTATCATATAGTGAATTTTCTTTGGTTGTCCAGACAAGAACCGTGATTTTTCTCTATTTTTAGAATTTTTAAATAAATTCTTGTGTTGTGATTATAGATATAATATTATTCTCCATTTTTATTTCTTGTTTGTGTTTTGATATTTCTAAAAAGGAAAATTCTTTGTATTTTTCCCAACACCAATGACAACATCAATCCTTGTGTTTTACAGTGGAAACATGTAGCAATGTAGTTGGGCGCTTGGGCCTCAGAGGCCCAAAGCCGAATATTTGGTCCTTGAAATTTAAATGTCTTGCTGCTCTTGCAACACAATTTCAAAGGCCTAGAGGCCCTAGCTAGACCTAGTTGCACCATCACCTAATATGTGAGCATATTCCTATTGGTCCACCGCATATTCATTTATCTGCAATAAAATTAAGAATTGGCACATGACAATAGGGAAACAGACATTTTGTTATCGGGAAATAATAGACAATATTCATTTAGTTGTAAATATTGATTGCCATATGAATTTAGTTGGTATGATTTGAAAACATCTTTTGATTATATTCCCACACTATCCTATAGTTCTTTATATATACATATAGAGAGAGAGATACCTATAATAAAATAGATGCTGACATATTAAGTCAAACTAATATTAAGTATGGTGCACACATATGTATATATATATATATATATGATGTATATGTTGCAACGCCTAAGATCCATTGAACTACGATTATCGATCTTGACCAAGCATGTATTAATATGTATGATGATCAATTAATCATAACATAAAAGATTAAGCATACAACGTAAGCAGAATCTTCAATGAAGAATATTGTGACTAATTTTTATGCAAAACATTTTAATTTTTTTACCGTACATCAATATTTATGATGCACAATTTTGATCAATATATATGGTTTAATGTACAATGTATATATACATAATTTTGCCAAAACATGAATTTGTTTCGTGTTACTCTCACGTGTGTTTGTTTTTAAAACTATCAAGTGTTTAATTTTGTTTGACTATGTCATCATATGGAGATTTTTTATAAGTTTTGTATGGACGATCTTCATTAATTATTACATCGATTGTCGTTTGACTAAGTGTTTGGTACTTCAATGTTGTTTTCCGATGTGTTGTTATTGGTCATGGTGTGCCGTAAAACATTTATTATTATTATTATTATTATTTTATGTGCGACAATCTTAAACATTTCTATCTAAGTCTAGCTCCAATATATCCCCGTTGCGTCAAGGATATTTTGATTGAATTATCACATCAAAAATTAACCATACTATATACATATCATTTTCTGATAGATACACAAAGATTTAGTTTCATACTCGGTAACCTAAATTCAAATGTAGAAATTTTAGGAAAATGACATAACGTGGCACCGAGATTTGTTTTCCTTTTAGCAATTAAGGTATTCGAAGACTTTGGGTCCGCATTATTTTCTCGGATATTTGAATTGTCTCCTTTGTTATAAAATATCTTGAGGAATCCTGCGAAATTAATATGAAAAGTCAAACTAAATTAGTAATCCAATTGTGAATCCAAGTTCAATTTTATTTGTAAAATTGATACGAATTCGGTCATTCCCCATATCCTATGGAATTAGCCTCAAATTGCTCTGCAAATTAAGAAAGGTCTTCTTTTCACAAGGCAAGCTCTCGATCTCTACATGTACAACAAAAAATTCTCTTAATCATAATCAATGCAAAGTTTTGACTATTAATTGCATCAGTTAACAATATTAACAAAAGTATTTTGGCGATGTTTGTGTTTTTTGATAATACTATTAATACTGTTAAATTATCATGTATTTTTCATATTGAATTTAAATTTTATTTCATTATTTCGTTTTGCATTTTATGTGTAATTGTATTTTCTAAAACAAATTTTAGAAAAAAATGTTTTATTGTTTTGAAAAAATGAAAAACAAAAAATGATCCAAAAACACCCAAACCAAATGACAAGTTAGTATCTTTTTTCCAGTCGTGCTTGTCTTTTTTGCCACAATTAGAGGTGTACGTTCTTCCAATTAACAATTAGTAATTAGTACTTAAATGGTAATATATTTCTTGCAATATATCATTCTAAATTAGGAAATAAAATAAAATAAATTTATGTATAATAAAACCGTATGCCCTTTTTTTTTTTGAGAAATAATAAATTATCAAAACAGACCAATTAATCACCTCAATATATTATCCTAAATCAGGAAAGGAAATAACAAAATCAGATACACAACACATTAGCAAAATTTGATAAACTAATCACCTTAATCCAAGGGTCCAAATTAATCGACTTGGTACCGTAAGTATGAAGAAATTGTGGGTCTAAATATCTTTCTATTGTAATTATGGTATTCCTCCGTCATATGTGAAGACTTTAATAAAATTTAGAGATACTGTCATCTTTTATCAAAAATAAAATAAAATATATATATATATACACACATACATACGTACAAAGTAGGGGTGTCCAAATCCGATCCGCAACCGAGGAACCGATCCGAAATCGTGGTTATTCACTTTTCGGTTTCGGTTTTTTGGTTAACGGTTTCGGATTCGGTTATGAATTTATAGATTTTTCGGATATTTTTTCGGATTCGGTTTCGGATTTAACCGAAAAAAACCAAATAACTTTTATGTTTTATATATTTAGTTATTCAAGCAATTAAAACTCAAAAATCTAAGATTTAGCCCCAAATATTTTCAATTTCTTCATTAAGGATTGAAATAATATCTCTACTCATTCTGCTCTCTCACTCGTCCATCGACTTCGTTATTTCAATGTCGATCCATAATATTTTAAGACATATGTTGTGCAATGAAATAGAAAAAATCAATACAAAAGAGACTTCATCCTTCAAGTTTTTTTTTATTTTTCTTATTAGATTGATGAAATGCTTCTTAATTAGAAAATTACAATATCAAAACACATGTATTTCTATATTTTTAAAATGTTAAAACATGTTTTTGCCTTTTTGTTTGGTTATTCGAAAACCGATCCGATCTGAACCGAAAAAATTCGATTTTTTTGGTTTGGGTATCCGAATTATATTTTTCGGTTATGGATCGTAAAATATCATAACCGAAACACTTCGGACATTTCGGTTAAAAACCGAACCGAAAACCGAACGGATACCCCCTAGTACAAAGAACTGAATTCTCAACAAATGACAGTCATAAACTGACTTTAGTTCATGTCATTATCCAATTGATTTTCTTCTTCACAATCCAAGATTTTATTCATATAAATACACACACCACCCCCCTATTTCTTCTTCTCACAACCAACACAAACCCTCTTGTCGCTCTCAACACACAACAATGGCTGACAATTCTCTAACTTATCTCATCTTCTTTTTTTCACATATGATCATGTTCTGTTCAATATCCGAATCCAGGCAATGGACGGGCAAATTACCTCCTTCTAATGAACTAATGCAAGTCCCTTACAATATTTCAAATAAACTTCTCTCCGATCCACAAACAATCCAGTCCGCCGCCACCGATTACGGCAACATTGTTCACCAAAAACCATCCGCAGTACTTTTCCCATCATCGGTGCAAGACATAGCTGCCCTAATTAACATCGCTAATCAACCAGGCTCCAGTTATGGGTCCGTCGCGGCTAGGGGTCGGGCTCACTCTGTCCGCGGACAGGCCATGGCCAAACAGGGTGTGGTGGTGGACATGATGGAGATCAAGAGGAGTAAAACTGGGACCGGAGTAGTCGTCTCCGGCAATGCCAAGTCGGGCTTTTACGCGGACGTTGGGGGAGAACAACTATGGCTTGATGTGTTGAGCGAGACTAACAAACGTGGGCTCTCTCCGGTTTCGTGGACTGATTATCTGAACATCTCCGTCGGCGGGACCTTGTCTAATGCCGGAATAAGTGGCCAAACGCACCGTTTTGGGCCTCAGATCAACAACGTTTTTGAGATGGATGTAATTACTGGTATGCAAATATATTTAATTTTTTTTATTTTAATTATTATATTGCGTAGCCGGCATTGCCCATGATAGTAAAGTAGAGTCGGCTGCCGGCTGGTCACTGGTGCATGTGGAGTTATTGTTTGGGTTAATTTACAGGAAGAGGAGAGTTGGTAACTTGCTCCGGAAAAAATAATCCTGAGCTGTTCTATGCTGTGTTGGGAGGGTTAGGCCAATTCGGGATTATAACCAGAGCGAGAATTCCCTTGGAACCGGCGCCAAACAGGGTAAATTATAATTATATATATACGTACACCAATTCAATAAATATTATCTGACTTTCTTGAGAAAAAAAAAAGAAGAGAAGAGTAAATAAACACTGTTTGACTTTCAAATTTGAATACATTAATTCCTCTAATATATATATATATATATGTATGTATGTATATATATATGTATTTAGTTGACTATTGAAGAAAATTAATTTGCAGGCCAAGTGGTTGCGATTGCTTTACAGTGATTTTGCTGCATTCACAAACGACCAAGAACATTTGATTTCAATCAATGGTGGAGTTGATTACTTGGAAGGTTCACTTCTACTGGACCAGGGTTCTCCAGATCCCACTTATTTTCCACCGTCTGATATTCCTAGAATAACTGCGCTGGTGAAGCGGAACCGTATAATCTACAGTCTAGAACTAGTCAAGTATTATGATGATCATACCAAAGGCTCCGTCCAGGCGGTACAAACCATCACAAATACCTAATTTCCTACTATATATATATAAATATATGTGCATGTATACATTTGTGTGCTTGATTTGAATATTTTTATTGTGAACTTGTACAGGAAGTAGCAGCATTGTTGAAAGGATTAAACTTCGTTCCAGGATTTAACTTCGAAAAAGACGTTTCCTACGTTGAGTTTATCGGCCGAGTTCAAACTGGAGATCAAAACCTTAATCAAGCTCATCCATGGCTTAATCTCTTTATACCGAAATCTCGAGTTTTGGATTTTGATGTTGGAGTTTTCAAGGGAATTGTTCTCAGGAGCAACCTCACCCAGGGACTTGTTCTTGTCTATCCCATGAACAAAAATAAGTAAGTGTTTTTATTAATTTTAACATTTACGTAACTGTCAAATGCGTTTATTCTCCGCTCTGGGGTATATTGATGGGTGTTTCTACTCGCTTTGTTCATGAAATAATCTCGCCTCTTTCGCTCCAATTTATAATATCTTTAGTTTGGGAGTGGGAGTAAAACTAAATAAATTATGAGCTCGAGTAGGGGAGGCAACATAATTTCATAAAATAAAACCGTGCGGTGAGGATTATAAGAGGCCTGTAGATATACTCCGAGCAGACAATACATGTAAATGCAAAGACGCATCAACAGTAACCATATCAAAATAAATCCTCTCTCACATTGACTAAATGTATAATTTCAAATCAATAATTATTACCTGTAATTAATGACTGTTTCTTGGTTGGACAGATGGGACGATAGAATGTCTGCAATGACACCAGATGAAGATGTTTTCTACACTGTAGGGTTTCTTCATACAAGTGGGGTTGGTGATTGGCAAGCTTTTGATGACCTAAATAACGAGATATTGAACTTCTGTGATGGAGCTGGCATTAAGGTTAAGCAGTATCTTCCTAACCACGCAACCAAACAAGAGTGGATCGACCATTTTGGACCAAAATGGGGAGTTTTTCAAGGGAGGAAAACTACCTTTGATCCAAAAATGATATTATCTCCAGGACAAAGAATTTTCAACAACAACTAGGGCCTCCTTTTTTTGTACTATTACCATCTTTTAGGATATATGATTATTTGGAATAGAACATGCAGCTGAACAATCCCATAATGATAATGGTAACAATAATAATAATAATAATTAAGAGTTGTTTGAATTGTTTGGAACTGTTCTGGTTGTATGTATGTATACACAGATATATGTATATATACATATATGCATATGTATATATGTATGTGAGTTGAGGGAATACAAGTAAATATTATGACTTAAATCAATCAAATGTGATTTGTTATTAATACCGGAATAATCGAATAACTATGTCTAATCTAAATCCTTAACAGCTTTAATTAAATTGTTAGCATGCATCCTTGCTCATAAAAATATATATTGATAATATTCTTTAGAGAGAGAAAAAGAATTGTAAGGTACACACACATGATATCATTTGTTTTTATTTTATTTTATTTTATATAGATGGTTTGAGATCAATTTATAGCATAAGGTGTTATGAGAGTGATTAATTGATTTTTAACCACGTTCAAAATTTGGTATGTTTTTTATCAAAAAATGTGAAGGGTGTTATATGTATTCGTAATCTTTTAATGTTTTGGGCCTGAGGAACAAAATACTCGGCCCGTCTCAGTGATCCAGTCCACTAGAAACAAATCCAATAAAGCGCTAGCCTAGCCGCTAGGTAGTAGTAATTTACCGGGCCTAGTTGGCAATTGTTGGGCCACCATGCTATCCAAGAAAATAATATTTATTAAGTTTGGGCCTCTCCATATCTACCACAATCCACAAGTATTGAGTGGGGCCTTTTCATACAGCCACGTGGAAGAAATTTATTGACAGTTTATTATTTAACGATAAACTTGCATAATAATACATTTTGAGATAATTACATCTGTGCCTCGTGCGACTGACCGTTGACCACACCAGGTCCAGCTATCCAGTTTAGTCAATCAAAGAAACTAGGAAGAGACTATTTGTTTCTTTTTTAAGGTAAGATTTTAGCTCCATATATTTAAGGCTGAAAAAAAATATCGACAAAATCAAAAATACTGAAATTGAATCTATTGGTGGATTCTTTAAAAAAAATATATACATTTTTCACTAAAATCGATCAAAAATTAAAAAAATCAATATAACCTATTAAACCATTTGATAAAAATATGTTAAAAAATCAACCCTTCACAATCCTAATACATTTTGCAATATTACAGGGAATACCTCCAGCCCACTGGACCGACCTAGCCCATTTCTTAAGTACGCTAGTCCATTAGCCGAGACTATTTGCAAACCTGAGTATAAATCTAGCCTCTATTATCCAAAAAGCAGCAATTTCAATAAGGCGCTAAATCATAACAGTGCTTGCATTCCATTTGTTTCAAAATTTCACTGTCACTATACAACCCAACAACTATATATTCACCAAGAGTTCAAAAAAGCCGCATCAATGATCAATACCTTGACGTCGCTCAAGCGCAATGTAGACCAAAGGCCAGTCAGCAACTTCTAGTGATTGCTAAGATGACAGGTATTGCACGTCCAAGAAATGGGGCGAGACCCTGCCAGGAGATCACTTCCGCTTATAGTTTCAATGCCAAACTTAAGCTTCAACTGCAGCGACGGTTTCTTCATCTGTACTATCCGAAGAAATAGTCTCTTCTAAAGGCTCATCATCGGTAGCTTCGGTTTGTGGAACTTTATGTAATTCAGCAACAAGCTTTTCCCTGAGCGACATCATAAGTTCATTTCGTGCACTATCATCCTGCATAAGGAACTTTTTGAAGGCTTCCTTGCCATGAAAATTCTTATTTTTATAACCATACATTGCACCCGCCTTAGTAACAAATTTGTGCTTCAATCCCAAGTCTATGAGCTCTGCCTCACGACATATTCCCTTCCCAAACTCGAGTTCAAACTCTGCAGATTTAAATGGAGGAGCAAGCTTGTTCTTCACAATCTTCACAACAACTCGACTTCCAGTTGTCTGCAAAAGCTTAAAAATATCAAAGGAAAGACCCGCAGAAATATTTGCTTTGAAAAAGCAAAATAGTTTTCACAATTGAGCCTTTTAATCTCCTGAAAATTCCAATACACGTTCCAATAGAAGATCGGAGAGGAATGGCTTGAAAATTATTTTGTCATTCATATTCTCAATGAGACCCCCTTAATGATAACTACTAACATGAAAAAAAAGAGTCAAGAACAGAAAGGTCTCAAGCAAAGAGGATGAAGCGATCTTCATTTCCAATATATGATAAGTAATTTATTGCTATCCACCCTAGTCTTCCTTCTCCTTAACTGCTTCAGTAAGATCTTTCTCAGCTCCTCTTTGGAAAAACGGTCTAGAGTGATAAGTTATTTGATTATTTCTTAAGAAATTCGCTCATGTGTTTGAACAGATTAATGAGCTAATAATATTCCACCAACAGAGTCCAATTGGTCATGCAATTTTAAAGAATATTCAATTGAGAGCACAAGACAGTTAATGAATATCAAAACAGTAGTCTCCAAACACAATTATCATCATATTCTTAGAAAAAGATGGGAATGTATACCTCTTCCCCCTTCTTGACAAGGCCCACCCTCCTTATATTTAGGCGCATCGAAGCATAGAACTTCAAGGCATTGCCACCACAAGTAACTTCTTGCGGCCCACCAAATCCTCCAAAGGTAGAAAGTTTTGCCCTAACCTGAATAAAAAAAATCATTGATTGAAGTAGGAATAATAGTAGTAGATTGCCCACACGTTACAGTAGAATTGCATAACATTAACAGCATTGGCATACACAATGTCAATTTTTCCAAGCGCTATTTGTCTTGTCATGTTTCCAAGCATCTAAACCTTTGAGTAGTGCGCAGAAGTGAACAAACGAACTAAAACTACATAAAGGCAGTGAGAAGAATCAAGAAAATATGTACAAGAGAAAGTAGGAAAAGTAGGAAGAGAAGATGAAGATCTAAAAAGACATGACTTGAAGTAGTATGAAAGGATGGATTCAAAAGATTTTATGAAAGTATGATCCAAAATAGAAATGAATGGTGGAAACGAATACAAGTAGTGGATTCCATTGATTTTCTCGTAGACTCATGAAGCCGGCCCCAAACTTTTGGAATAAAGGATCGAATGATGATGATGACAGCTTCTTACGAGAAAAAATGGAGGACCAGTTGGGAGTGGGGAGTTAATATAGATTAGATGTTTACATGTTTACAGAAATTAAACTTGTGACCTCTAGGTTGCACCAACTTTTTGACATATTAGAAACCTTTGCTAATTTAAAAGTCCTAACAATGATACCTGATTTATAAAGATCAAAATAGTCTCTGACAGAGACAGAGAGTGGCTCAATTTCCGCAGTGCCTGACTCATCAGCCTAGCTTGCATTGCCATGTGAGCATCCCCCATCTCACCATCAAGTTCATTTTTAGGCACAAGGGCAGCAACCTGGCATCAACCCGATCAGGATTCAGAAAAATTAACCATCAAACCTAATACTTTTATGGAGTGCCCCCCTCCCCCTCCAAAAAAAAAAAACCCATTTAGAAGAGAATCACTTTTGGGTAGGGGAGGAGGGGTGGGTAAACTATACATTAAGATGACAAGAAACACCAATTCTTTCTACCAGTGATAAACATGCAACCCGTAAGCAGCTGCCAAAAGCAGAGGGAATGCAACCCGTAAGAAGCTGCTAAAAGCAGAGGGAATGCAATCCCTTGCAAAAGAATTATGAAGCACTCAAGCGCCTCACTTACACTGTCCACAACAACAACGTCGACAGAGCCGCTCCGTATCATTGTATCCACAAGACTGAGAGCTTGCTCCCCACAGTCAGGTTGCGAGAGGAGCAAATTCTCAGTTTTCACTCCAATAGCCTCAGCCAGCGACGGATCAAGGGCATGTTCGGCATCAACAAAAACACAGTAATCTGAAGATAAATATCAGGCATCGTAAAACTTCTAGAAGTAACTGAGGCAATGAACATTATAAAACTCAATTTTGTTTCGCACATAATCCGGAAAATTTATTGGTATTAAACCAACAAATAGTTATCACCACCTCATAATCAAAATTAAGGAAAACATAAAAAGGAATTGTGAATGCCGTATGATGGTACCATTGTTTCATTCCGAATTTTCATAATTTTTTTGCTTATACAATTTAATTATACATCAGCTACCAGCCTACCATTGACTTGTATTCTAATTGATACATTCACGAGCACAGTTAATCAAGTAAACACCTTACAAAACATGACACTGGAATGTGGTAATTGTCCTGATTCTTTCAGTTGAAGAAACTGAAACAAATAGCTATAAGAGTACTAAATTAACCTCCTTGCTTCTGCGCTTCAGCAATTACATGAAGAGCAAGAGTGGTTTTTCCAGAAGCTTCTGGACCATATATCTCCACAACACGACCCTGTATAGATCCCACACCCACAAAGAGTTGTCATTACAGTATATAAGTAATGCACAATACAATAAGCCATGGATCCCCTCTGACAGTAATGGTATCATGATTCATGCAAAAGAGGAAGGAACCCAAAAAACAAAGAAAAAATGATGATCAGCCTAAATTTCCCTGTGGAAAGTTCACAAGTTGTTACTGTTAAAAAATAGATGCAAATGCAGGCACTATAGCAGGAAGCAACAATAAGCAAAAGCACCAATATTGGAAAAGCTTTTGAGGCCTTAAACATATAAGTACCTTGGTACTAAATTTCTTTTACATTGATGTTCAGGGAACATATGTTTGCACATAAAAGAATGAAAATTATTTCGAATCAAAGTATTCAAAAATACCTTAGGAAGTCCACCGATACCCAGCGCTATATCCAGGGCAAAAGAGCCTGTTGAAATTACAGGAACATTCCTGGGAGCCGTTGACCGACCAAGCCACATGATAGATCCCTTTCCAAATGAGCTAGTGATCTGATCCAACGCTTGCTGTAGGGCCAATTCTTTCTTAGACAAGTTTTCATCGCCAGAGTTACTTCCCTCGGACTTGGATTTCTTCCGACCTTCAAATGTAGGGAAGCATTATCAACTGTATAGTGTACCCGAATGGAAAAATGGCTACAGCATCATTACTTCATTAGTAAAAAAGAACGTCCCAAACAAGCATAACATGTCAGAAAATCAGGGCAAAAAGAATGCCGATTCACATATTTTCAATAATTCAAATATAACGAAAACCCAGCACTGTGGAGGATAAATTACTTTTATAATGCATGACACAATTTCCTGTTACACGGTAGAGTATTTCATGCGCTCATCCAAATCATATCAACTCCCACTCCAGCTTTAAAGTCATCACCAGGAACATCATACAGTTAAATCTCGACAAGCCTTTAACCTCCAAGAATTACATTCACAACGAGCTTTCTCCAATGCATGCAAAAGTCAAATTAAGTTTTAAGTCATTATTGGTGTTATTTAACATGTCATTACATTTTGCTCGTATTATAAAACAAAATCATCGAACCGCAGGAGCCAAACTACCAAACCATTTCAATGTCCATAATAAAAGTTAACCCCAATATATGGTAAAACCTGAAGCACCTTTAGATGCAAAATTCCGAAACTGACATGATGTCCCCAGTACTCCCCTTCTCAAGTCCTGCAGAGTAAATAAGTATTAGATAATAACAAAAAACCACACAAACAGAACCAACTCATCAGAAAGAAAATGGAACACAAACTAGCAGGGGCCAAATAAGCAGACAGAAAACAAAAAAGAAAAGTCGATAACTTCATTTTAGCAGACCAAAGCCATTTCTTAAAGAAAGAGAATATAACCAAATACGTATACACTCAGTAAATACGAGAGAGTCCTCGCACAAAAACAGAGAAAAATCCAAGAGAACAAAACCTCTGGTGCCAGTAGAGCTTGTTTCAGAGAGTAGCTGTTCCGAAAGAGCCTCGCCATGGAGTACTGTGAAGATTCAATATACGGCTACTCTCTCGGGATCAAAACTCGTCAGAGTGAAAATGAGAGGAATATCGAATTCACAAAGAGAGAAGTGAGAAGGGCGAGAGAATCCACTATCCCCTTGTTGGTAGGGTTTTGAGAATCGGTTTCCCTCCTTTCGTGAACTGTATGTTCTGAGGTTTTTTAGTTTCGTAGAACGAGAAAACCGGGCTCCCTTGTCCGGCCGCGACCGCGAGTCAATATGCCGACTGTTGGTAGTTAGTACAACTAATGACGTGGCTTTATTTTACGACGAGTAAACCGGGTTCCAATAAAATAAAAAAGATCCGGATCATGGGTACAAACTTTTTATATTTTTTGGCACCTTTTTTATTGACAAGTTTTGTTTGAAGCTTTCGTTTATTTAGGGTTAAGTACATTTTTAATGATGGAAAGATTTTGTAATTTTTAGTTTAATAACTAATTGATCAAACATTGTAATTTAATCATTTGAAATTTGAATATATTTTAAATTTGTAACTCATATAGATTTCTAAATTTTCGATCGGGTAATATGCTTATGTGATGGGTTGGTACAAAAACCATTACTTATAACTTGACAATTTTTGATATTTTAGATGAATCAACATGTTTACGTGACATTTTGACACAAAAATCATTACATGTGATACTGTGATAAGACAAATTTTGAGATTTTTTGTTATCAATGAACAAGCATATGTGGTGTGTTTACCGAACGAAAATTGTTGGAGTGTGAAAAAATGACATAATGGATGTGAATCAAATTGTAAGTAAATGTCAACTTTATTGAAATTTAAATTCGTTAATAACGAGTTTTTTCCATTCGTTTTGACCGATTAAAAAGATAAAAATTGCTCTCTTTTACATAGATAGGAAGGGGGAAAAAACTTTTTAAAATGAATGGTAATAAAAAAATAAAAAAAAATGAACTAACTTTTGATTTGAATGGAATTGCTCAATTGCATTTGGTCCTATTGTACTTCCGCAGTCCATTAGGCCAAATCATGAGCTAAAGGCAACCACAACCATATAACAATGTCCACATTAATTTTATAATTAGGTTCCATTTTTGTTACACGAAAAACAATCCCACATACTTATCTACATCGACAAAACACGTCTCTCAATATATTTTCATTAGGCAAGCCATTAACATTCAATTCCTTCATCTTTTTCTCACTAAAACTAATAGTGAGTCTCACTTCTATTATTCAAAAATCAAGTCACATTAGCAAAACACATCTTTCAATATAATCACATCAACAAAACACATCTTCTAATATAACCACATCAGCAAAAACACTCCCAACAACACTAATGTTCCCAACAAATCACCACCATTGTGGTTGCCCTTAAGCAATTAGAAAATCTATGAACCTTTTAGGCCCCCAAGCTATGAGAGTGTGCTAGGTCGACCACTTCACCCGTCTTCAATCCTTGTACTTATCAGTCACTGTAACAATGCCCAAGTCCCTTCCAACGATAACTCTCGAGAAAGTCTTTTTGGGCTTACATAAATTGTCATTTTAGGCTTTTAGTAGTGTAGTGACTAAAATCGAGTCTAATCCACTTTGTCATTTAAGTCAAAAGTCAGTCAACATTTAACTAAGTCAGAGGTCCAGTTAGCTTTAACCTAGTCAAGGTTCAGTTGGCTCTGACCCAGTCAAAGTCCAATTCAAATTGGGGTCCATGATTCGGAGGATTAGGCTTGGAGCTCGCAGCATAAGGAGCTCCCCTGTGAGAACGAGTGCCTTTCCCCGACAATTAGTTTGATGCATTGTCAGAATACAGGTAGCCTCTGACTCCCATTAATGTTCATACATTGCTTTAGTCCAAAAACCCTATTTTGTGTGATTTTTGTAAAACAAATATCTCCTCAATCGCATTTCATCCTATCATATAACAAAGTCCATCAAGTAAGAAAAGACCATAAACTCCTTATTAAATCTAGTAATTGGACTGATATAAAGGATCCCTTCTTATCTGAAAAAGGGATGGACATTTGAAACCAACACAAAAACTAGTAGCAATCTACAACTCTTCCAGCCAAAACACTCACAAACACCGACCTTTCTTTCTCAGTTTCTACCATAGTCACTGTTTTTTCATCCTTTAAATTGACTTAATCGTCGAAACCCTAACAAATAACAACTAGACCCCCAAATCCAATCCTTGAATTTCTAACGATTATTATATTGGAGTATCATCTAGGATTCAGAGCAACCAAATTTTCTAAAAGTTATTGCTTCCACTTAAAAGTCCAAATTCACAGATTTAGTGATTGTGAATTTCGCTCTTCTGCAAGCAGCAAGCTAAACCAAACCCTAGATCCATCATCATTTAATTACATCACTACAAGTGTACAACCATTAGTATTCAGGGGATCAATGCACCGATCCAACTAAATAAGATTGTACTGTTATCGCCCCC
Organism: Euonymus europaeus; assembly: GCA_963580455.1. NCBI lineage: Eukaryota > Viridiplantae > Streptophyta > Magnoliopsida > Celastrales > Celastraceae > Euonymus > Euonymus europaeus. The sequence goes on along the minus strand of OY756957.1, from coordinate 3,272,400 downwards.
AGGGCATATGGTTTAGCGGCACCAGCTGGGTCTAAGGTTTAGGGTGGAAGGCGGAGTCCCGGGTTTGAGGTGTGCCAATGGTCGAATGTTCCTGGTGATTTAATCTGACGCACCCAGTTGTCTCTGCCGCTGTGTCGCATAACCTGCGACTTACATTCCACTGACATTCCGAGGACACGGGTCAATGGACGGGTCCTTAGGTCCCACCCCAACCTAAGATTGTACTGTTATCTGACTTCGTGGAGGCAATACCATAATAAATAGAAGGTAAACAGTTGCAATTGAATTAATCATAAATCTAGTTGCGACAACAATGATAGGTGCTTAAATAAAACACAAACCGAAGAGTCTGTCACTGTTTTGACATCTTGAAAAAAATCACCAGAACAGCAACAGCCCTTAAAAAACTATATATATGACCAATATCTTTCCCCCTACCAATAGACCTTCGAAACAATGACTCGAGGATGACCAAAGGAGCAACAAGACCGGTGGGGGTGGGGCGATGACCCACGACAATTCCTGGCCAAACCGACACATCTCTGCGACCAGATCTTACTGCTGCTTGCATTCTGGAGGCCGTTCGCCCTGCGGCTGCTGACCATCGCCAACTAGACCTCTTCCACTCGTCTATAATGCACAAGACACGAGATCAGAACAATCAGATTATGTTCGTCCATTAAACATAGCATCCTAAAATAATTAAACATAAAGAATATCCCAAAGTAGACAGGATAGTATCAGGCAACATACCTTTTGTCCAGACAATGACTGCAGCACATTTCAAACCATTAACAAGGAAAAATTAGCAAAAGTTAATGTCAACAAAAACAATCATCATAGAAGTAAACAAAGCAACAATTTACATGTACCTTCTTTCTCATCTTGCTCCCATCTTCCACTTCATCATCCTCGTCCTCGTCCTCATCATCATCCTCATCATCATCATCATCGATGTCTTCATCGTCATCTTCATCATCTAATCCAATATCCTCTCCTTGAATAGCTTCACCAGTGTACCATGAGACAGCATGGGGAATGACCTTATCACGAATAGTAGACCTATATGAAGCACCAATGATTATCATCAAGCAGCAGCCGCATGCAAAAAAAATTGAGTCGAAAAAAGTTCAATTAAGATTCCACTTCCAACTTAGTCTAAAGAAATCCTGTAAAGATCTAGATGTTGAGCACAATACTACCATTAATAGAGCAGCTAGAGTATCAACAACCAATTGCCCATCAAAATATCAGTCTCTAAGCATAAGCCACAAAATAACTCACCCAACATCATAATCTTCTTCCATCTGATTCTGAAGATCCTCAGCCTGTTAAGAGCAAATAAGATGAGAATAAGTATATAATACACAATGAGAAATAATCAAGCATTTATAAGTGCAACAATATTTGGCCATACAGCATCTTCATCTATGTCTTCATCATCCTCTGGAACTTGAGGTGGGTTAAAAAAGTTGAAAAAACTTTCACAATCTTCAGTTTTTGTTATAGGCTTGGCATTCTTTGTCCCCTTCTTTGGCTTCTTTTTCAGGACCTTCTGCGTTAAACACATTCCAGGGCACCATTCAATCTCCGTTCTACAATAACCAAATCAGTTAGGTGTCTTTTACAAAAAGCTAGTTATAGGCTGAAAAAAGTTATGACATCACAATTTACAGCCAACCAAATTACCCAATTGCTTTCTCCAAAATAGGATCATCTTCATCAATCATGTGATATGTCTTTGTCAAGACACTGTTCTTGAAGTATGTATTAGGCTCAAAGGTGAACTCAAGCTTGAATCCTTTGGGATCCTCAATCTTGCACCATTTAATATCTTTAAGATACTTAAGTGCCCCTTCATCAAGCTCTGTAATCTGATGGCAAAGTGAGGGAAGGAATATTATCAGTCAAAAATTAAATTTAACCTAAAAGAAAACATATATAACAGAACTTCACCCGTATAACTAACCTTCTCAGCTAAAACCTCATTGTTCTTCATTGCAGTAAGCCAAAAATCAGGCACTCCTTTCACTGCATTCAAGGAAACTTGTTATCAGGTCACGAAGATTATGCACAAATAGATTATCTAAACTGGTCATAGAGGCACCTTCAGCAGCTTTATCCCCCACTTGGTCCACTGTGGATTCTTGAGGTGTCCCTTCAACTTCAATGACACCATTAACAATATCATAGCGCTGCAAAAGTTCAATAAATTAACACTGAAGAGAGAAAATGACATCAATTAATTATTGTCAAACCAATGTGGCCATTTTCTAAATGCAAGGCTAAGGGCAGATGCAACTACTACTGCTACTTTCGTAGAGGCATTCAGTTCAGCCACTAGCTTCATACAACTGACTAATCAGAAAAAAATACAGATTATATTCACCAATAACATTACAACTCAGTCAATGCATATGTTGTAAACACAATATCCTCAAAACTTGTTTTGCTTCCTCAACTATGTTTATGATTACATCCAAAAACTATAGCATCTTTATTAATTTAAACTTTATGTTGCAACAATGACAAAATGATATATCGAAACAGATTTGAAGCTCTGAATGAATTATAACAAATGGGCTCTCTTCATCAAAATCAGTCTATAGATTTTTGAATGTGATAAAAGAAAAATCTATGCTTTAATAAAGGCACAATTAGGCATGTCATTCCCAAGCTTTCGGTAGCTAGGTTAACCAAGGCTAAGAATATTTAAACAGATGAACCTAGCTGGCGGAAAAAGTACATTCCTACAAAACACATACCATTCACCCTTATGTCATTCAATGGTGCATATATAAGAGATCAGTCATCTGTGGTGAACATATAAGGGAAAGGGGGGGACACACTCAGGCTCATCAGTAAAAAGTATGTGGATAAATACCTTTGCATAAAGTGGTTGATATAATTTTTGATATTTGGCTTCCAGAGCTGCTCTCTCCTCAAAAAATTTTGCCTCCGATTCATCGTGTTGGCTCTGCAGATGAAGCAAAAAATTTAGGTTGCGTTTGGTTTGTATCTCAGTTTTGAGTTTTTAAAGTCATTTTCAATTTTATGTTTTGAGTGTCTGTTTTAAGATGTATTAAGATTATTGAAAATGCGTTTGGTTTGGTTATTCTAAAAAACTATTTTTCAAAATGAAAACTGAAAAAACGTGTTTATGATAATTTATTTTATAAATTTGTATTATGCATTTAAATATGATTACAAATACATTGGGTATCATTTACCTATATTTTAGAATTAAATTATGACGTCAACAAATGATTGTTGTATAATCATTTTAATATCATCATTTTGTGAATGGGACATCTTTACTAGGCACCAAATAAAAATAAAATAAAAAATAAAACGAGGAGATTCAGCATTATAAAGGCTTTTGCGTGACTCTTGTCACATTCTCTCTCCCTCCCTCCTATATCTCTACTTTATCATTGACCCTTCTTTATCTCTAGTAAGACGGAGGGGTCAGGGCCACCGCCACATGCCACAGCAATAAATGGCGAGATTTGGAATTATGAGGCCTGCAAAGGCTTTATCCCAACTGAAGGAGGGTCCGGATCCAGAAGGGAATGACAGTGGAGATTCCAAGGATGGAGGGTACGTGGGGCCATTGGATGACGGATCAGCTTTCCAGTACACCATTAGTTGCTAGCTCAGCCTTCAAGCGGTCCAATCTAAGGCCGCTGCTGGATGTCGTTGGAGTGCCACTCGCGCTTCAGATCGGAGCAGAAAGCAACAAAAAGACGAACGTTTACGTAAATGTTTGGGTTACGGAAAATTCTGCGTTTTCCGTGTTTTGGATGTTTTGGGTGAAAACACCCAAAACGTAAAAATATTATTTTTAGTTTTATGTTATGTATGTTTATCCGTTTTCAAAAATACATTTTTAAAACACACAAGTGAACAGAATTTCAGTTTTGAGAAAAACTGAAAACCGAAAAGAGACTCAAAAAGGTAAAGAGAACAGACCCTAAGATACTATGATGAAAAAATATTGTAAGTTTTTATCTTGTCAAGATAAATAAGCTGTAAAGGAAAGAGTTGTGTAATATAGTAATGTCAATTGTGTATGATAAAACAAACAACAAATTTGGAAGAATGGACAGTCATCCCATGAAGAAAAGAAGAGTGAAACTTCCAAACCCAAAATATGATATGTATGTCAACAAATCGTCAATGCAGTGAACCGCAGTTGAGCAAGAACGAAATCCAAATTGTAAAAAAAAATTAATAATTTTTAAAGAGCACCACTTTTTGTCCCAGAGATATGAGAGGCAAAGTATCAACATTCAACAAACAAAAGGCCGTTGCATCACACAAAAAAGAAAAAGAAAAAGAGATTTATGTTGCAAGAAGGCAAGCCACCTGAATCTCTCTGAGAACCTCAACACGCTTTCTGACAGTCGGAGTCAAATTCTCCAGAATATCAGAGTGCTGTCCAGCGAGAGTCTGCAGCTTATCCTGCACCATGTCATCACAAACTCACCCAAATCATTCAGCCATCAAAACAACTCCCCAACAAAACCACCAGTTCATAATCAAAATAAATCATACATAATTCACCGACCTTGAGAGCAGTAACAAGACCCGCTCGATCCTCAGCCTTGAGAGCTACTAACGCAAAAATAAACAAAAAAGGTCACTTCATTTACGCGAACAACAAATTTCACCGGAAAAAATGAACAAAAAAGGTCACTTCAGTTCGAGGGACGTTACCAGCGGAGAGATCGGCCATGCTGAAATCCTTGTTTTCGTTGCTCATTTTGGGGGTACAATTCGATTTCGAGCGACAGATAGGAGAGGAGGGGAGGGAAGAAGCGATAAGCTAAAACCCTAGCCAGGAACAAATAGGAGATCTTCAAAGAGAGCGAGAGGCGGTCTTTGAAGCGTGAGTTCGCATGCAGAGCTCGCCTTTATATGGGCCTGGTGAATGGGCTTTTATTATTTGGCGGCAGTAAGAAATCCACATCATTTTTTCAATATTACCCCCCAAAATAAGGCCGCATTTGGTAAATCAGAAGCAAAACTCCTACTTCCTCCATACATAAGCTTCAATTTCTCCTCTATGCCAATGGGAAAGAAGTAATTCAGATTGGGACAAACGTGTAATATTGGAATAACACATTTATGCAATGTAATCAATCTAAATTAGTAAAGACTGTTAACTTCAAATCGAAAAAATCAATAAAATCAATGTGTCTGAAGATCACTACTATTATCGGCAAGATTACAATTAATTTACTAATTTATTTCGGAAAAACACAGTAAGAAAGTGAAATGTAATACAATAATCTATCTATTACATCAATCAAATAATGTACATCCACCTCAACATCGTATTACTCCGATAATTGAACAAAATCACAAAATGTATATAAATTCACTTTATTTACCATTCATCGTTGTACATTCATGCATGATCTCCCTAAATACATTGGGTACATTGATCAAGTCAGGTACATTGATCAACATAAATATCAAAGATACTATCATAATGTACATTAATCGAATTCTTTTTTACTGATTATCCATCTCTGTAAATTCGTAAATAGTCTCCCTAGATACTATGCGACGCTTTCATTGATCAAAATCATATATCATAAATGTTCAAGTATCGTTAAAGTAATCTAAATCAATGTAAAGGTTACATTTACCTTAAACGAAGAAAAGGATTTTGTACGCATTAATGACTCTTTGATAGATCGAGTCACTCGAGTAACTATTAAGGTGCTATCCATGCCTCTACCCATGCTACTAGTCATCTTTAAGAGGAGGGGGAGGGGTCTGTAAAGAGCCCCATAATTTTCTTTAGCTCAAAAGCTACAGAAATACTGAAACAGCAATACGGTATTTTCCTCAGTTTTCAGCACCTTTTGATTGGCCTTCAGCGCCTAATACACGGCCAGTTAGGGGATCAACAGAATGTGTGTCGCGTGGTCCACCTTTGCGTCCCATTGCAACCATCGGTGGGGGAGGCAACAATCCAGATCTGAAAAGAATGCGCTGGGCGCTGTACAGGATCTGAAGGCTGCGCACCAACTGATAACCAATTCGTATAGAACGAAAAAATAAACACAAGCATTAGGATCATTTTCCATTTGAACGAAAAAATAAACACAATCATTAGGATCATTTTCCATTTGGAGGATAACGAATACTGCATATGGCAGAAAAGGCAAATACTTTGTCCTAAAACTCATAAAAACCAGAACAAAAATTATTCCTCATGAGCATATTGCATAACAAAGAACCTGTATGATAAAACCAATAATGAGTGCCAGTTCTAAAATATCATAGCTGAATACTAAACCTTGCCTTCCAGAAATTTCAAATTTGCATATTGGACATAGAAATTACATGGCACAAAGTCATCTAAAGTACTAGATCATAGTTTCTCTTTATTTTTTTCCCAATGTTTGTTTCGGATAAAATTAAGGTTTATAAAAGCAAAGGCACAAAAATTTCAAATTGTGTATGAATCTTGCTTCAGTTTGAAGACACCCGAGTGATCTCTGGAAAAGCTAACCATTTTCCAGGAAGTTTCAGTTCCATTCAATTATTTGGGTTTACATTGGGACATGAAGAGTTTGGGAAACCCTTGGGGTTAAATTATAAACTAGAGAGAAAAAAATGGTAGCAGAATCTATATCTTTCTAAATGGTCATATTTATCGATGAGTACTCCCCAAAATCCCTACCCACCATGTCTCCCTTACCGAATTCCTACCATATATAATATCCCTACCAGTCATGTCTCACATTCAAATCCTTATGTGATTGGCAAAGAGGCTAAAGAAGGTTCGAAGAATATTTCTTCCGGTAACAACTGCACAAGTCACAAGTGTGAATTGCCCTTGATCAAAACTAGACCTCTCTTAAAAAACTTAAACTCTAACAGACATACTTCCTACCAAACAAACGCTAAATGTTACAGGTTGACTCTTCGTAGTTGAGTATCAGCCTGGACCACACATGAAGTGGGAGTGTTAAGAGTGCTATATAAACAACAAAAGACAATCCTATAAATAATAAAAGATTCACCTTTCCCATTCAATTGTGTTGCAGCCTGTTCCAGGTTCCTCTAGCTTAGCCTGCTTACCGTTCCTCATTTGATTCTGCCTATTCAGGTTAGCATTTAAGTTCCGCGAAATTCAATAGCCAGACAAAACAATGTTAAGCAGCCTTCTCTACATTATTTGCAATCTTCTTTCCTTATTTATTACTTTTTAGGAGAAAACCTGAACTTTGGTTTTCCTTTGCGACATTTCTGGGCACCCACTTGATCAAAATGTATTACTTGAGGATATAAGTAGTAACAAATTTCAAGGAGTGGCAACCTCTCATGTGCCATAACCTCACTTACCCATTTGTCTAATCAGACGCAAAATTTTTCAAAGTAAAGTCACATTTTTCCGGAAAGAAATGCACTCCAGGACAAAAAACAAACAATCCATCATCTCTCATACGCTAAAGACTTTGCCACATATTCTCTTCCCTCATTCTCTCTTCCATATTTGAGTAGGAAAACACGAAAGAATCCACATCTCATAAGGCACAAACAGATCAGATACATATCTTGAGGCACCACATGCATTTAGACTATAGATTCTCAACCATCTGATAATCCAACATCGCATATACCAAAAAACAAATTCAGATATTTAAATACAACATTTCATGAGATATTGCGCATGTATAAACTTAGTGTGCAAAAAATGTAGAAGAAAACGTACTTCACTCTCTCGAAGTTGAGGCCCATGCGTTTGCCACCATCATGACCTGTATAATACATAACAGTATAACAAAATATACAGGAACGACATGAGGTGAGTGGAAATCATTAAACCTTTGTTTGAAATATTACAGAGGAGAGAAAAGACAATAAATGTTTAATGAAATTTAACTGGTTTAGATTTTATCTATGCCTCAGTCCTCACAACCATGAGGATAAGGCACAAGAAATGCAACCTTCAAACATGTTCCCTCTCTTGCCTTCATACTCCCAAAATGAGACCTATCTTTCTAGTTTAGTTTGTTAAGGAGCAACCAAAAAATTCAATGAAGCCAAATAACTTTCTTAATGTCTTCTTTATTCTTGTTCTAATTGATATTTTGATCTTAATAAACAAGAAACTCAAGGAAGACAAGTCGCTCCTCCTATTCTCAAAAAAAAAAAAAAACCTTTCCTCTTCTGCGAGAAGTCGGCGTGATTAAAATAAACTATTAATGTACACTCCCCGCCCATCAATTTTATGGAAAAAATTGGGCAACAAACTCCTGAGTCCTGACCATATGACGTTGGTCATAAAAAACCCCATCCCCAATTTACCAACAAATAGCATACAAACTGATCATGTCACTCATTCATAAACTTTTATTTTTTTGGACAATCATGAATTTATGACTTATGAAAACCTTAGATGAATTTGCATAGTAAATAGTAACTCATAATAGGAGTTGTGCATAAGAGAAATAGACGCAAGGAAGACCTGGCAAAGGATTGTAGTAACCCGAGACTTCAAGATGTTTGCCATCCCGGGGAGATCTACTATCAGCAGCCATGGCCCGATAAAATGGCTTGTTTTTGCAGCCAAATCTTGATAATCGGATCCTTACCACCATTTTCTGAGCTGTCTTCCTGCTTGATCAACTCCTATTGTAGGAAAATTAGACAGGCATTTACTGGAACATCTCACTGGAGATATAAATAAGGATAACTCAAAACGCCACCTGTAGGGTGGGATTCTGAATAGCTCAACGAGACATCAAAACGACACAAAAAATGCCCCTGTTGAACACTGTTAACTGCTGCTGTCATGAAGCACCATAAAAAAAAAACTCAAAACCCATGTACTAAAACTTCCAACCAAGCAGATCATGACCCTTTTATTGTTTTTTCAACTTCTCGTCCGAATTAAAATTCGTCTGTTTTATGGAGTAACACTTGCCTATCAATCAAAAAAAAATCTTCCCTTTTTTATCGTCCTATGGTGAATTTTAAGGCCTATATCGGATGGTACTGACTAGTATAGAAGATAAATCAACGAATAGCATCGGTAAAAGAAAAAGAAAGACTTCAGTTACATTCAGGAAGAAAGTGGGATGAGGAAAAAGAAAAGGGAGGTGGCCATACCTGCAAGAAATCGAAAGGCGACCGGACGGCCAGAGTGAGCAGCTGCTTCGAAGGTTCCGGTGTTCAACAATGGAAAGACAGTGGAGCGAGAGTTACCGAAAATATTTGCAAAAAAGAGAATTATGCAACTAGTCCCTGTACTTTAGGTCTATTGCAAAGACACCTATGAAGTTTTAAAATTTGTATAGATACTTGTGATTTGCCCAATCCTATAAATATCCATATTATTCTTTTTTTCCTCTCATTTTCATGATTTTTGTATGGCTTTTTTTAGAATTAACCATGTAACTTTTATGGTTTATGGTATGTTTGATGAGAGAGTAATAAATAGAAATGTAATGTATTACTAGGGTAATTATTATTCACCTCTCTCAATGAGTAACCATTACACTCAAAATATAAAAAAAAAATTGTCTAAAAAATTGCATAGGTAAATAATATACATGTCTACCAAACACAAATATTTGTTTATTCATGTATTTTTATTTATTTTTATAATCATTACACCCTTGTCAAACACATTAGTCGTAAAAATTATTAAGTGTTTAGATTGAACAATTTCCAGAAACACAAATGTGAGATTCACAATCACTTGGTTAATCTGTTGGCCCAAAATGGTTTTGTATTGTAGGCGTGCCAAAGATTAAACTATCTCAACCGTAGAATGTTCAAATTACATCAATTACTATTTAACTAATATCAAATGAAAGTACGAATTACCTTGGGACCATAATAATTATGGATTCTTCAACTCCACTGAAGTGAAATTTGTTGAGATTACAATAAACCAACTTTCAAATTGCATCTGGTCACTACTTTGGCAATGACAGGTGTTCCCACAATCTTGCCACTTGGCCCTCAAGTTAGTTACTAGATCCACCTTTTTAGAAACAATTTCCGCATACTTCTTATTGGACATGTACTATTCTTACTTGATCTTATCAATTCTTCCTTCATGGGTTGATCTCTTGGGTCAGTCTCTTCTAACATCATCTACCTTGGCTTGTATTAATTAATCATCACGGGTTGAGCTTCTCGGGTCTTGCATGAGGATGGTGCCAACACAATCTTTGTTGGTAAAAAGACTTAAAGTTTTGGTTTATGTTATATGCGCCCTTCATATTTTTGTATGCGCACCCTAAAAAATTCAAAAAAGCTTAACTCTATAAACATCACATGGCGCCAAAAAACCCCATACCATATACATCTTTTGTCATCCATTCCTACTCCGTAATCAGGCTCGTAAAAATCTTTATCTCTGTGAAGATCCCATAATCTGATCCCTGCTCCAACAATCCTTTTACCCTTTCTTCACCACTTCCTACAAACGGCCCCCAACCACCACCCTTGGATCTCATGGTGATGGAGCTCTCCACCATCGCAAATGAGATCGATTGTGATCTCTTCTACTTCTTCTACTATGATGATGATCGACCAATGATGGAGAGTACCTTTTTCGAATAAGACGATGAACAAGATAAGCTTCTAGACATCTTTGTTTGCCATTTTATTTTTTTAGTCTTATAATAATCCAACTGCACAATCAAACCCTCATATGCGAATTCCCTACCTTTCACACCAAAAGTGAACGAGAGCGAGATTTCCTCTCATATCTCTTTACCTCAATTTCACAAGGAGCCACAACACCACTTGCCTAGTGAATCTTTGGTGGGAGGGAGAAGGAGCAAGGCAAGGCATAGGTTATGATATTTTTCTTCTATTGAAGTGGATTGAAAGGAAGTGCAAACAACATCGAAACATATTCGATCAAGGAGATCAAGGCGTTGAAAGGTGAGGTTGGCCTTGGATGAATTTTCACTGCCAATGCAAAGATTGATGAGGATAATCCTCATGAGAAGAAAACATTGTCGTTGATGTCAATAGGTAGCCTATATGAAGGGTGTGAATTCACCATCAATGCAAAGGTTTGAGGTCCTCTTACACCTCATATGGTTTGAGTTGTTCTTGTTTTACAAAATGCCTCAATTGTAGTGTCAATGATTTTTTTTTGAATTATTAGAAAAATGGGTGTACTTCGACTCGTGTTTTTTTAGATGTAGTTTCCCCAAGTCAGGTTTGCATGGAAAAATGAGAGACGTAAATAGTTCGAACCTAAGTTTTACATTTTGAAATCTGCAATAAAATACGAGATGACCTTTCGTGGTTTAGAATACTTCAGCGTGCTAATCAATAATCTTAAAAATGAAATAAGAAAAGATAGATTATGTGTTACCTTTGGCTCATTTTAATAATTGATTGTCTCAACTTCTTTATACAGTTAATTGATTGTTTATAATTTGAATGAAGGATCATGTGATTCGATCATTGTGACTATTTCGACGTTCAAATAAAAGTTGAATAAGTGGACCATCTCAACAAATTAGATCATCATCTTCTTTGTTGACGACTCAATCTTCCTCTTTTGTTTGTTGTAGAATTAATCTCCTTCTGACGTTTCAAATGAATTTAATATCTATTTTGTCCTCTCGATAAAATTAGTACCAAAATGTAAGTTCATCTCTCACTAAACTTTAAAAATTATACTCTAATGGTGAGAATTGTAAAAGAACCCTTTGTGTAGTCCACCGACTCATTGAGTTTCTTTATTTTTGTTGGGTATTATTCCTCCTTCATATAAAAAAAACTACACTCTAATGGTTGAATCTTTTGTACATAGTTAAAATTGAATTATGTTACTATGCAAATTATCTATTTAAGTTCTAAATATATAACACAAACAAAAAAATATTGAATTGTGGCTTCGTTTGACAGACAATTTTGTAAATAACATATATATTGGAGTATATATATATATGCAGGTTTAAATGTTGACACATATGCTGGTTCAAATGTTGTGATTGTTTGATTTTTTTTTGCAGGTAACAGATATGTTGGTGTCAATTTATGTGCATGAACATTTGAATTTTACTAAATTAAATTAATTATAATTATTGATTAATGCAACAAATGTTAAAGTGAGCGCAAATTTATTCAAAAATATCAAATGGTCTCAAAATACTCGTTTGATGGACAATTTTCAAAAAGGTGATTAAAATAAGTTGATTTTATTAAATTTTTGTTGCTTTTATTGATGTTTGGTTGATGGGTAACCTATATAGTACTGGAAAATGTTTGCCAAATAGAGTTTCACATGGCAACTATAAAAAAGTGAAATCACTTAGGGTAGATTTCTTAAAATTTAAAAATATAGAGGATCTTTTTCAACTAGCCCAAAGTAGAGGGGTCTAGTTGAATATTTGTCACATTGTGAATGCCAGGCCGAAACGATACCGTTCGGAAATCCACACTTTCAAAAAAACCTTCTAAACCTCGCCACAAACGGAAGCCAGACTCGAGGATTTAGAATTGTGGACACACTGCACAGCATGAAGAGAACTCGAATGGAGAACTCGAATCCATCTGTTGGAACTCCGATTCCTTTCCCTCCTCATAGCCAATCGCATCTCGAGAGTGAAACTTATCGGACGCTCGCTCGTATTATCTCTCGCTGCTACGAGCACCCTCAGCTCTGTGAGACCTCGTATTCTGCGCCTATTCAGTCGCTAAGACCAGGTGATGACATGAATTATTGGATTATGTTTCTGCTGATCCTCTTTACTCAATTTTTTGTTAATCTTCATCGTTTATTTATTCAGTTTTTTTTTCTTCTGTAAAAATATGTATTAATGTATAATGTTCTGTCAAGAGTAGTTAATAAAAAGTACTCTCGATTAGAAAACTGAACAGAGCAAGTGATGGAATATGTAGTTTGATCTAGCTTGTTTGTTGTCTCTGAATCTTATATGGTTTTTAGACTATAAGACCGTTGAATGAAATAATTTGTGAATTCTTTACCATGAAATTTTTTTCTTCTTGCTCTGTTGATTCAGAATTGACCTAAAGATATATTCTTTATTGAAACATTATCGCTCTTTGAACTTTCTTTGGTACTTCGATCAGCTCAGTTTATAGATATCTAGTATTTATGATTTTATTTCAGTCCTGAAATTTCTTAAATGATTGCAAGTATTATCACCGATCTCCAGTCAGTCTAAAACAAATAACCTTAATGCTGTTTGATGAGAGTTCCTCAACTTCATCATTCGTGTCTCTTGGGCAATAGTATATTAAAGCATCTGTTTCTTTTCCTAAAATTAAGTTCTATATTATTGCATTTCCATTACTAAGACATAAGATGTTTTAAACTTTTAATTATGCTGTTGACAGTTGACACTGTTTCACTTGTTTGAAGATATTGGTTGTACTGCACTGGAGCAAACTCCTGAAAATGAAGCTCGAGAGTGCTGTGAATTGGTCAGCCCCGCTGGCACAAAGCCCATACATATTATGGCTCGTAATGGGAATCCTAAAGCCAGTGATGTTAAAGACAGTGGGTCTAATGATACTAAAATGGTAATAGATGAAATATACACTATGATGAGAATAGAAGAAGATGAACAGTTGGCGAAACAGAAGGAAATGATGGTTGATTGCCTAACTGAAGGGGCTGAATTGCAAGATAGAAGGTCTGATCAGGTCCAAATGCTGGTAAATGAGCTTGAGCATATTGTAAAAGGGAATGAAGGTCCTGCATGCAACAACAGCAGCGATGTCTCAACTTCACCGCAAGGTGAGTTTAAATTGATAAATAACCCTGATGGACATGCTAAACTTACACAAGATGTTATGGAGGAATCTGGAAATCTTGGTCAGCTACGAATAGATGAAGAGCATTGCAGTCAAAACATTTCTGATGCCTTGGATAACTGTGTCACCAGTAAAGGTTCAAATTCAGCTGAAGATAGCAAAATAAGTCCTTCGAGGAAGACTATTGCGCTGGAACTAAACAATGAAATGCAGCAGAAAAATATGGAATTTGAGAACTTGGCTTGTGCCAGAGGCACAGAGGATCCTCTTAACCATATGATTGAAGATGTGGAAGAGGGAGAAATACCTGATGAATTTGAGGCATATGGAAATTCAGACAATAGGTTTCTTGAAGATGCCGTAATGTTGGAGGAGAAGAATTTTAAGAAGAAGCAAGTTTCCAAAGACATATCAGTGAGAGAAGATTTCTCTTGTAATGAAAAATACAGAGAAAATGAGAAAAATTCCAGTTCTATTATTGTGGACGCAGTTGGCGAAGAAAGTTTTGGTGTCGAACAAAAACACAAAGAAAGCATCAGGAATGAGATTTTGCCTGGACCCGCAATGGTTGTTCTGGAAGAAGCTCAAATAGTTAAATTGGCGAACCATTATGAGAATCAAAAGGAAGGTTGTGGAGCTGAGGGTGACAGCTCTCCGGCAGATATTCCTGATGAATTAGCATTGAGTGGAGAAAAACTGGAGCAAAATGCATATGAAGGGCAAATGATTACAGCTAAGGAAAAGGTATAACTTAGGTGACTCGCTTTATTCCGTGATTATTTGCAGCTAAGGAATTTATGTTTCTTTATGATACAAATTACCAATTAATATTTATTTGCAAAATATATTACATTTTGCTTGAGTTGTGACTTGCCACTATCATTCTCCAGGGAGGTTTTATGACGAATAATAGTTTTCATTTGATGTTTGAAATAGTATGGGAACATGATCTCCCAGTATCTAACATGATCCATAAGTAAACTTTGACAGTTTGACTGCATAATCGAGCGATTTCAAGTGATAGGCACTATCTTGAGCTATTTTTATCTTCTACGCAGTTAGTAAGATATGGAATTTTGAGTAAATGGTTGTTTCTGTCGTAATTTTAGTTACGAAGCATGCTCTCACTTCCGAAATATTTTATTACATAGGATATGATCTGTCACTCACACACATGCACACAGGTTAGCACTTGGCACAAATTAAAATGTGTGCCCCTGCAAGTGCATGCATGCATTATGTCTGGCAGGGGCATTGCGCTATCTTGAAAGCCTTTTGGTTTTGACAAAGTGTTCGAGAGCTTGAATCTAGCTTAGTTTAAAATAAAAAAATGAGCTAGGTCATTTAACTCTGTGGAATTTGTGTTTTTACTCACATATGATCTATGTGGTCTAATGTGATCTTGTGCAGCTGGATGCTGATGTTCGTAATCAGAGAAAGCGCGGTCCTCTCTCTAAGGAAAACAAAGCTAAGAAAAAGGTATTACTATTTTTCATGAGCATTTTTAACAAATTTCTGCACTATTCAATTTTTTCTTTGTCTAGACATTATATATTAATTTTAGATAGGTACAATTAATCAGTATTCTATACTTCATATTCATGTAAAATTTATTGATTTATTTTGTTTTCTTTTTACCCTATAATGTGACTATTCACTATGTATATTAGTCATAGGTTCTCTTTGCAAAATACTAAAAATTCATTCATTTTTAAATTTAATTGCAGCAACGAGAACGGAAAAAACGAGCAGAAAAGAATCGGCAACTTGGAGTCAAAAGGTTGAAACTGAAACCAGTATTGAAACCGAAAGTTGTGGCACATTGTCGACATTATCTAAAGGGCAGATGCCACGAGGTTAGACTGTGTTCTAAATTTCCTTTGTATGAATCTCATCTATCTGTTTGAACCATTTAATTTTTTTTACGACATTCTAATCATGATTAGGACTTATCTATTTCCAGTAAATTGTTGGTTTAGCATAAACAACTTTATCACCAGGCCAAAGCTTAAAAAAGTTTTCCCAATTTAATATCATGGAGGATATGACATGGCACTGTTAGTTTTTAGGTGTTTTAGGCGGATAGTTAACAACATGGCCTCTTGTTCTGGGTCCCTGGAACCTCCATCTGCAACAATGGAAGAATTTGATTAGCTTGGAATAGGCAACAAACAAGTTTGTTGTGGGTCCACCATCTGTGTTTTAAGTAGTCAAAATTTTATAAATTCTCTCGTCTAATGCATTTTTGCGCGTTGCTTTTCATGTGATAACATATTTCTTTGTTTAATTTGATATTTTATGGTGAAATCTGTGAGCATATAGAACGAAACAAACACCATAATCAGTTACAGTGGAGACACATGAGATTTTTTAGAGGCGAACATGTGGCCAGTGATAGAGTTTCCAGGTTGCGACCTAAAGGCTGCAAGTTCAATTCCTAGAAAAGCCTCTCCACATAGTATGAGTGAGAGGGTAAGGTCTGCGTACATCTTGTTTGTCTCTAATCCATCCAGTCACTGTGGGAGCCTCGTGCACAAGTGTTGATTGCCTCATTACCAACCTAACTATTTGAACAAGTGAATGTAGCATAGTCATTTTTCAGCTCAAGGTAGCTGTTATCTTGGTTTGTTAACAACTGTACGGCGTAAGACAATATTTATTTTTGTTTTGCCCAGCAAGAATCTTTTATCTGGACCCGCATGCTTCTGAAACTGAGCTATTGTTAAAGTTTGGATTAGGAATTAAATTAGCTGCAGAGTTGTAGTCTCAAATATGGTTGATGTGCGTTATATTATAATGTTTTGCTGTCTGTTAGAGTTTGTGCGGACTTTCATCCATTTGCAATCTACTTAATTTGATTATTTCATTGTCAACAGGGGGAGAAGTGCAAATTTTCACATGATGTGACACCTTTGACAAAATCCATGGTATGTTGGTTTGACCTTAAACCTTGTCCTCTTACATGATGTAACTGCTGTATGCTCCAATGACTTTCGCTAGGTTGAAACCGTTGAATAGCTTGGGTAGATTTCACAGAGTAGTTAACTTGTTCAATTCTTATTCATTTATTTATTTTTATATCACTGTCACTTTTCCATAACTTACACGATGAGCTGAATATTGATGCTTCATGGGAAAATCACGATGTATGTGTCTTCTCCCTCACTCTCTGATGCATTTCTGTTTTGCAGCCATGCGTTTACTTTGCTCGTAATTCATGCATGAAGGGGGATGACTGTCCTTATGATCATCAGCTCTTTAAGTATCCTTGCAATAACTATGCATCCACTGGTTCATGCAGTAGAGGCAAGGATTGTAAGTTTTCGCACAAGGTACCCTCTTGCACTTGTATAGGGATTACTGTTGAGTGACCTTAATATTGGTCAAATTAGCTCTAAATTTGCTTAGATGATAAAGCTTGTTGGTTGAGTGTCTAATCAAGCATCTTCCCTTCAGTTGCTGTTGAAGGAAGATTCTCCACTCAAGATAGAATCCTCTTCAATTCCAAATATTTGCCAACGTGGATTGACGCCTCCATCCTTGGTGGGTAACTCAATATCTAAAAAGCAACTTAGCATTAATGGACACTCTGATCAGAATGTAAATGTGCTGTCATCCTATGCGGGAGATGTTACTCATAAGAATATTGGACAGGATGTAAGGAGCATACAGAGTTTACCCCAACAGACACCCAAAGGCATCAAATTTCTAGCTGTGGGAAAATCATCAACAAGTAGATCCAGTGAACTTAGCCAGGGCAGCTCATCTCCGAAGAATAATGAGTGTGTCAAAGTTAGAAATCATACGGCCATAAGTGCGTCTGGCACTGCTCATAAGTTGAATGAATTTCCTGAGAGAAATTCACCAACTGTTCCACCAAAGGGAATAAATTTCCTTTCTTTTGGGAAAGCTTCGCTCAAAGATTCAGGTACTAGGAAATTAGCTAATCTGACCTTGAATAGAGATGCAAGTGTCCAATCATCTTCGTCAAGCAATGCTGCTGAGCATAAACAAGCTTGCTCATCTTCGTGTTTGGTTGATAGTGTAAACAAAGGCAGCGTGACTGACCTAACTACTTCACACATGATTCAGAAGTTAAATGCGATGCTGAAGAAAACTCGACCTGCTGCAGCACCACTGAGACCGCCTTTTCCTTCTTTTGATCATGATTCATTGGATGTTTTCAAAAGAAAAGAAAGAACATCAAGTTCAAACCCATGGAAGATGCATGCTACTCCAGGTCCACCATTAGATTACTTGCCTCATGTGTTCTTTAAAGACACACCAAACTCCTCTCAGAAGGCACTCATGTCAACACTTGCATTTGCTGCAGAGTTTGAATCCGAAATGAAGATCGACAGATCCAGTTCCGATGCACTGGATGTTGGCAATGGGGGCTATAAGGACAATGACGCATAATACCACTGCCTCTTTAGGTTGACAAAATGATTCTGCAAATTGTTAGACAATTTTGTATTACTTGTCCGGAATTTGTTGCAGAACGGATTCTCAAGTAGATTGTTTCAGCTGTAGTTAGAATAGGATTCAAGAGTCGGCAATATATGTGCACACTAGCGATTCTAAACTTAAGACTGGTCAGAGCCCAATGTACAATCCAGTGGCAGTTGATTAATAACTTTTGGCACCGGTCATTGTTAACCAGGTACTTCTCTGCTTTGATTTACAATGTGCAAGTTGAATTAATGGATTTCAGTAATCTCATTATCAGTGTGCTTATAATACAGGAGTGTCTGATGTTTGGAGTTTGGACATAGGTGGCTTTGATGGTTTGTATTTTGGCAAAAGCAATGTAGATGAGTTAAAGCCCTTCCTTTTGCCTCAGAATTTAAAAATTCAAAACAACATTCTGAATGCTACCAAGGTTTGACAGATTTCCGTTTGGCATTGGCCAATTTTAGTTTTTGAATCAGCTTAAGCTTGATGGACAGGAACGTAGTACTCGCAATCATGTGGCATAAGTCGGTTTCAGGTACGCATGCGTATCTGTTTTGTTGTGTAAATTTCCCTTGCGTGGTGAAGAATTAAATCTGATGTAGCATAGTTTTGGAGGTTTGTGTTGCAGTTTCCTTGGGGATCATATTCCCTAATTTTACCTAGACCTCTGTTTGCCATTAAAGTGAAAATAGAGGTCTGTCTAGTGGTGGCAAAAATTCAGGTATGGGTTTTTCCGGGTTTGACAACATATGATGTTTATGAGATATTTGCACATCCGGACCCGGATTGATTTGAATTTTTGAACGTATTTAATTGATTATACTTGAATTTGTTTAAATCTAGACAAGTAAATCAGAGTATCAGACAATAATTCAATTCGGGTTAGAGTTCGAATAATTAAATCGAACAAGTTATTTGTGTTTGGATCATAACTCAATTTTAAATCAAATAAATATTGTGTTTGGGCCTGTATTTTAGACGTAAAATTTATGTATAAACTTAGTTTAATCCGTGTATTGTACATAATAATTTTATCACCCTTAGATCTGTGACTGCAATTCTCCCTTGAATGGTCCATGATAAGAAAATCACATGTACAGTTCTCTCCATATACTAATGTGAAAAGTAATATATATGTTTTTAAATATTCTCTTTTCGGTTCTAAGATTTTTTTTCCTGATTATTTACCCTTCTTGAGATTTAATGAACAGGTTTTCCAAATGAAATGATGCGGAAGTTAAAATTTTCAAACACTCCTGTGGGTGCGGTGGCCTCGGAGAGCTTTAAGTCTGGCATTCCTGATATGCCAAAAATCTGATGATGGGGACTCTTTGTTTTTTTTTTTAAACTTGAGTCTTTATGTGGATCAAAGTCACTGGATGACAATTACTGGAAGAGTGGATGGCTAGTCCACCGATTACTAGTGGACCCAACAATAGGCTAGCCAACGCAACACAGTTAGGTGCCAAGTGGCAATTGCACGGTCGTGTTAATTTGACACTTCAAAATTGGCTATTCTCTCTTGCCCATATATCTCGTGGAAGGCAATTTGGACGGAAATTTTTGTTCGTGAAGTTCAACTTGTCGCTATGAAGGTGAGGTTTGAGTATGAGACAGCCCCGCTTTCTGCTTTGTTTGTCCTGCATCGGGCACGTGGAAGCTATGCATTTGCGGGACCGACATACGGTGCACCAGCCTCTTGATCATGACCGCTCAAATCTACCCTGTTGAACGATTTGATGGTATATATTCTCAAAAAAAGTCTACCTAATGAGCGGTTTGCGATGATGTGTTATGTTTCTAATTTTATCCTTTTTTAAAAATAAAAAAACATGACATGGACATACACTTAAAATCTACTTTCTCTGTACTTATTTGATCAGTGTTATATATTTTAAGTCTAAACATTTCATTCTATTGTAACATGATAATTTTATAATAGAATATTATATTTTATTGTTAAATATATAATGCAATATGGTATTATAATAAAATATTACAGTAGAATATGATATTTCATTGTAATTGGACGATGAAATATCATATACAATGGAATATGATGTTACAATGAAATGAGTTATATGAGATCTTTAGGACTAGGATGTTTAACATTTTTATTATTTGATAGTGCCTTTTATTAAAAATAAGTAAAAAATGAGAAGTTCATTAATTTATTATCATTTGTTGTGCATTTTTATTTATAAATGATATTAAATTCTCACAATAGTAAAATGTGAGAAGGGTGGTTTTAATGAAGGACATATTAGAGATAAAATTAATAAAATTTATTATTTTAATTATATTTATTGAGTTATCTTAATCCGTGTAAAAACGAGTCGATTAAATATGATCGGTGGAGTAATTTTTATCATTTTTATATTTTTTAAAATTTATTTTGTGGCTCAAATTGAACCCACTGCAAGCCCTGCACTGCAGTAGAAGTTCTACAGCAGCTTTCATTCCAAAAATAGAGCCATTTTTTAGCATTAGTTTGGGGACGGGAGGAAGGCAATTATTGCTTGAAAAGGAAAAAATATTTCAAAAGCAGTGAAACGTGGCGCCTTGTCTCTATTTCTTTAAATAGACAGCACCCACCCTTTCACACTTTTCATAACCTATTCGCCCTCTATCTCTCTGCAACCTCACAGTCAGTCGCTCCAAATTTCCATCTAATACAATAATGGCGTTACCTGGCGCAGCCGGTGGCGGTTTCGGTGCTGGCGGTGGTACTCTCGTTTCGCCTTCAGGATTTTTATTAGCTCCGTCGCCAAAACCTAATGAAGAACTGAAAGAATCCACTGACGTAGAGAGTGATAAATCCAATCTGGGCATGCCTAGTGAACTGCGAGAGCCGCACTATTCATCATCGTCGGCGTCGAAGAAAGAAGATGCACTCAAAATAGTGACAATCAAAGTAGAGGAGGAGGAGGAAGAAGATGACGACCTAGAAGTTGTTGATTACATGGATGGAGGCTATCGGTTTAAAGTAGCCGACGGAGTGGAGAATACGAACAGAAATGGAAATGGATCGCCCTCTTCTTCATCATCAGTTGGTCTGCCGAAGCCAATGGAGGGACTGCACGAGTCGGGCCCACCACCGTTCTTGAAAAAGACGTTCGAGATGGTGGAGGATCCGGAGACCGATCCGGTCGTTTCGTGGAGCAAGAATCTTGACAGTTTCGTTGTTTGGGACTCTCATGAGTTCTCCAAAAATCTGCTTCCCAAATATTTCAAGCACAGCAACTTCTCTAGCTTCATCCGCCAGCTCAATACCTATGTGAGGGTTCTCTGTTTATTTTGTTATGTCAGTGTTTTCCATGTGTTTGATTATTTGTTTAACCGAAGGACTCTCTCTATCCATAATCAAAGATTTCGGTGTGAAGTAAATAGTTTTGTGGACATATCAGATATGGCGAATGAGAATCCATTTGTAGGTTTAAATTAATTTTAATTCCTGTTGTGGTCTAAAAAGTGATTGGAAATAAAGTTAAAGGGAGATGACAGTGAACTTATTCACCCGACAATGAACATTCCTTTGGTTTTTTTCAAAAAATTTGGCAGATTTTGTACGGATGTGACTTGTCATATTAATTATATTTTCGGTTTGATTGTTTGGGATATTGCATATGCAATTAGTAATGTTGTTGTGCTTTAATTTTGATTTTTTTCCTTCGAACGGTGCCATTATGGTTACAGGGATTTAGGAAGATTGATTCAGATAGATGGGAGTTTGCGAATGAAGGGTTTCGAGGGGGTAAGAAAGATTTGCTCAAGAACATCAGGAGGAGGAGTAGATTTGAAAAGCAGAAACATGAAGCAAAATCTCGTGCCATTTCGTCAAACCCTACATTGGAAGCTGAGGTTCAATCCTTGATGACAGATCAGAACATGTTGAGAGGTGAAATCCTGAAACTGAGACAGCAAAAACGGGAGGTAGATGACCAAATAGGTGTTGTGGGAGAGCGCATTCGGACAGCAGAATTTAAGCAATTACAGATGTTCATTTTCTTCATCAAAGCAACCAAAAACCCTGGACTCATCCAACAACTAATGTACAAGAGAAAGCAACAAACAGCCCTAGATGGGGGCGAATTCATCAAGAGACACAGGTTACTGACGACCCCAGCAACCGACCAATGTACGGGTTGCAGAAATCAAGTGCAGGAGCAACTGACTAAAGTTCAACCCAGCAATGGTGAAGTGTTACCCAGAGGAATGGATACCTTCACAATGCAGAAGGGTTGTCCAAGAAGTGACGACTTATGCTGTCCTATCGAGGATCATAGGGAAAATCTGATGTGCGGAGCAAGTGCTCCAGATATGTCTTCTGCATATTATGCAATGTCAGAGAAATTGATGGGAGACAACATGGTTCTTGAGAATTTTGTTGATGAAGAACTTGCTGTGAATGACACTAACCTGTATTTTGAGTTGGAGGATTTGATTACGAAGCCTGAATTGAAGGATTTAAGTAACAAGCGGCAAAGTTGGGGAGGTTTTATGAATGAGATGGTTGAGCATATCGGCTGCGTTGGAGCAATAAATTGAAGTAAGCAATGGTATACCTATCAACTCTTTCTTGCTCCTTTAATGAAATCACCATGCACACATTTTTTACACTATTTCCTGATCAGTAACTGCCAACGTAGGTTGAAGATACGAAGTTGCAGTTGCTCTTGTTGGAATTCGCAGGCTTGTAAGAGAATACTAGCAGTTGAATTGTCAGGATTGGAATTTGAAGGGATTTTGATTCCACTTGAGCTCTTGGTGTACTAATATTGTTGCATGTATATTTTCTTGAACGTTTTCCTCTCCCTTAACAATAGGCTTGCACAAATTCCTTCTGCAATAGCAGCATATAGTAACAGAGTAGATAGAATAGATCTTGTCGCGTCAAAACTTTTTGTAAATTTTGTGGCTGGTAATAAATGATGTAAATTTTTGTGGCTGGAAGTGATGGCTCATAACTGCTGGTAAAAATGCATGGTCTTTTGTAAATTTTTGTGGCTGGAAGTGATGGCTCATAACTGCTGGTAAAAATGCATTGTCTTTTGTAAATTTTTGTGGCTGGAAGTGATGGCTCATCACTGCTGGTAAAAATGCATGGTATTTTGTAAATTTTTGTGGCTGGCAAATGGCAGTTTAGTTTTCCTTGGAGTAATTGAGAATGACAGAGTGCAAGTATGTCTTTTTAAACATTTGATGAGTCTAAATTTGAGTCGTCACTGCATAAAAATTTCTCACATGATAATATATAGTAAATTCTTTAAAAAATATAGTAAATTCTTTAAAAATTTAGCGTGAAATGGGTTTAGACTCTAAACTTAGACTGTTAAGCCGCACAATTTTCTTTTCTGATCATGATAAATTTAGCAAAAGTCAAATGTGGGGTCGGTGAGATATTGTGACCCATGAGAATTGAACTCCACACCTCCTAATTTTATCAGTTTGATCATATAGAGATTTATGAACTAAATTATAACTCCATTAGCTCATCATGCTAAAATTCTTGTTCTCATATCAGTTGCTTTGCACTGGGAAACTAATCAGTAATGATAGGTCAAATAATTTCAACTTGATGTTTGAACCCAGTCTAATTTTTTTATCAACCAAACCTTCCACCATTGACAGCTGCTGCTACTTGAATAACAGCATGCAAATCGGAGAATCTAGAGACTAGAAAGGGCCCCTCATTAACAGGAGTTGCAAGACATGATTTTGTGTGATTCCTAACATCTGACAACAAGTGTATTGATCTTGTGTGTCATTGTCTCTAATTACTATATTCGGTAAAATAATTTTGTGAAGCTAAATACTCTTTGATCGTCACTGGAAAGTTCAAACGGACCCTAACAAACAAATCTTGGTTATGTTAATGCCACGCCAACTATTAGTAAAAATATATTTAATTAGGCCCTAAAGTGGTTTCAAATCATACCTTTTTGCCCAAAGAAACAAAACTACTTTAAAGTTTATCTTAATGACTGTGGATCCATCTCCCACTCTAGAGTATAGTTGCATCATTTAACAAAGAATTAACAATCCAACAACAAATCTTAGTGGGACCAGAACTAATTAGTCCCACCTTATCCTCATTTTACTAGGGATGGCAATGGGGCGGGGCGGGGCCGGATCATGGTCGCCCCGTCCCCGCCCCGCCCTTCCATACCCCGCCCCGCCCTCGCCCCGCCCCGCTCTTCGGGGCAAAATCTTTGCCCCATCCCCGCCCCGCGGGGCACCCCGCCCCGCCCCTAACAGTATAAAACTTATATATAACATATATATAAAACTTATATATAACATATATATAACTACTTATATATAGGTTATATATATGTATATAACTACTTATATATAAGTTATATATATATATATAGCTAGTATAGGGTTATTAGCCTTTCGGGGCGGGGCGGGGCGGGGCGGGTTGATGGATTGACCCGTCCCTGCCCCGCCCCACATGCGGGTTAAAGTTTGTCGCCCCGTCCCCGCCCCGTCCCACTGTCGGGTCGGGGAAAACCCGCTCGGGACGGGTCGGGGCACTTCGGGGCGGGCCGGGTCGGGTGAAAATTGCCATCCCTACATTTTACCCCAATGACTGTGTTAGAGACTTGAATTCACGAAGTCACGCTTACGTAATAAATAATTGCATTCAAATTCATCATCTCAGGCTCAGTCAATGACCTATTGTTACTCATGACTATTTCACATTTTTATGTAGATTCAACGATAAAATGTGGATCATATTTTGGAGTGAATTTGCAATTGCAGTGCTGCTATATAAAGGATCGACCCCTAATAGGCTACCTATCAAGTAAATGACGCAATCCGAAGCCCCAAATTCTCAAGTTGAGAAAATCCTAGCTTTATTGAATAATCATAATAATTAAAAGTTCTTACAATGACTGTATAAGCCCTTATTTACAATGGAAAACATAAAGAAACCATAATCAACTAAAATTGAAACTAGCTAAGATATTTCATTTAACGCATAAGACATTTAAACAGTTCCGAAAACAAATAACGTCAAACCTCGACCGGATGAACCCAGGTTGACTCCAAAATCAGTATTCGAAAACATATTAAGGAAAAGGACTCTCGATTCAAAAGTTATGGACGATTAAAGTTGAGTCTGCACCTTTGAACCCCTTTTCTTGCACCTCACATAAGGCATACCCTTGAACGACTAGATCAATGTCCACGTCGGTAAGGATGTTATTAAAGCCCAATAGCCCATTTATAACCATCCAAGAGGACCACTAAATTGGACCATGTTTCTTGTCCTTAAATTACTAAATTTATTGGCCCATAAGTATATTGTTAATTGTAATCAATAAAACTTTTTTTTAGAAGACTTGTATTTATATATATAATATAATTATAATAATTAATAAGTATTCAGTATTAACAGCCAGTCGGTACTCCCATGGGTGCGTTTAAATTAAATGTTGGTGGTGTTACATTTCCAGGTCAATTGCATTCTCTGCTTCTCGTCAGTGTTTATTGGATGTGGGGGCGGTGGAATCTTTGGTTGTGCAGGTGCTTATTGGGTTGTGGCTAAGGAACACGGTCAACATGAGTTTATCCTTGAGTCCAATTCTACCTCAATGTGTGCTTTTTTGGACAGTGCTTCGACAGGAGCTGTTCTTCAATCGTGGAGTTCTTTGATGGATGAGCTTGGTGTTTCTAGGTGTGTCCATGTCTCAGTGGATTATAATCGGATTGTGCATCTTATGACCCGTAATTCTTTGCGTTTCCAGGATTGTCATGTGTGGCTGCATTCTGCTCCAATTTTGGAGGATTGCCTAGCACTTGTAACCCAATTCCTTTTTTTTTGTTGTTGGTCTCTCTCCATTCTTAGCTGTAAATATAAAATCTCTATCTGAAATTATTCATCCTCTCTCTAAACCCAATATATCAAGTGTAATATATGAAACCACCCCCAACCCCAACACACAGTGAGACTGAAATGATTTCATCACGAAATTTATCTCATTTTAAATAACAATCATTTAGATAAATTACAATAAATAAATAATATAAGAGAGTACACCCACAAAAATGATTGATATTCACATAAAAAAAACAAGAGATTTTATGATAAAATCATTCTAGTAATTCAGTCACCTCATCCTCATACATGGTTGCCAGAAAGTAAAGTAAAAAAGCCTTGACATTGTTTCAGTATATTTTAATAATTAATATCTATCAAATCATATTTTTGGGTGACAGTAAATAAAACATCCTTAAAAACATAATCATTGTATAATTTCTTCTTAAAAAAATTGCTAATCCTAGTCTAAACCTGCACTCGTAGGCTTAAAGATGCTTCACCCAAAATGCTCCCTGCAGTCACAGCCAGACAGGCCATTGAGTCCTCCCTGTCTCTATAGGTGGTCGGGCTACACAAACTTGCAGAAATCTATTCAATAGCCACAGACACTAGACTTCAGACCCAACTTAAGAGTGACCTCACCACAGCACATCATGTCCTTCTTTTTACTCTCTTGTCTCATCGCCAAAAGCTGCGTTAATCAATGAATACCTCATAATTTCCCCTCCTCTAGGTTTATATAGGCTCTAATTAGGGCTCTCTGTTCAATGTCATGGCCTAGTCTCGTCCATAAATGGACAAACTTCTGGCTCTAAACTTTTGGTCCTCCTGATCAACTTCTCTAGTCAAAGTTGCAGACAGCACAAAAATTCATTGAAGTTTTTGCCCTAGCTGAATTTTTTCAGAAATGTGTTGGTCAAAATGTTAAATCTTGAATTAAGACTTTTCATGTAGTTAATTCATTCATTAACTGAGAATTTTTTCCCCGGGTGTACGTGTGTTGACCATTAGGATATTATCTATATTATCTTGAGTGAAAATTAGAAATTGCAAATCTTATAAATTCGTACAATTTGATCCCAGAGATATTCACCGTCCCACTATCACAAAATGCACAGCTAAATTCAGTGATAATATACATATGGGCATGAGACAATGATGTGTGTGTGTCAGCGACGACTCACATTACTGACTTGGTTCACTGGATACCATTAACAGTAGACTTGTGTGCTATCACTTTCATATGAGTCCACAAAACTACGAAACAATTCCAAGAGTATTTAATAATAATCAACATCTGTCTCTTGATTTGAATTTTAATTGGGCCATGCTGCACTGTGTGTAGCTACCCCATCAAACCAATCCAGTATAAAACCTGACTTAATTCTGCTTCTTTTCATGCTCAATAATAACACAGAGGGCATGTTAAGTTTGGCCACTTTTAAGCCAGTCTGAGTAGTGAATTGAAGCTTTTTTTTTCTTCTTCTTCTCACATTCAACTCTCAACAATCAAAATGAAGACTAGTTGCTATATATTGATAGTTACTCTTCAGATGACGACGACTTGGGTTTCTGCAACAAGCAGTTCTTTTGCACCACACAATGCTGCTTCTCCTCGACAAGGTTAGTTACTCTCTGTCCCCATGCATGAATGCCTTTTTGTAGCCTTCTCCATGTGTAAAAGTTCTCTCAACTTTTCTATAACTGATTGAACAGGACACACCCCACATGATGTCTTTGACTCCAAGCAGGTAGGGAGGAACCTCTCTTTTATGTCCAAATCTTTTTTGTTTTGTTTTTTTTTTAAAAACTTCTTCATTAGTTTTTTTGGCTTGTCAAAGGGAGTTGAAAGTGTCCCCAGACCATATTATGGGAATCAAGAGACATATAGAGGGCTAAGCAGACTTGGGTCAAGACCACCAAATTGTGAGCACAAGTGCAGTGGGTGCATACCATGTTATGCCATCCAAGCACCTGCACCTGATGACCAGGTTGGACTCCAATATTCAAATTATGAACCAGAGGGTTGGAAATGCAAGTGTGGTACTTCTTTCTTCAACCCATAAATCTATACTGATCAAATAGAGAGTCACATTGATCAGTGCTCCCACACTTGCAGCAGATGAGGAATCTTTGTTACCATTTATTATCTTCAGATTGTTACGTGATTAGCCGAACCCAGATTTTTGGGATAAAAGCTCGGATGGTGACTGGGAAGATCGGAATTTTTTTTGGGATATATTTAATATTTGCTAAATTTTTGGGCCATATGTTTGTATTAATCAAATTTAGTAAACTATATGTTATTTGTACTAAAAAAGTTTGGAATATATGTTAATAAATATAATTACTTAAATATTTAGAAAACAAAAGCAGGTCTACCAACTAAAACAACATCCAAACTACTAGAAACTGAAAAACAGAATCAATATGGAATCTACCAAATTTTTAGGTACCATATACACATTATTTTCCTTGACTTTACAATTAAATTAAGTATACGGAGCCCATCAACAATAATTTATAGGCAATGAATTTTTTTTTATTAGATGCCAAGCAATACTTTATGTTATTGGGTGCAACAGACCTGGCTCTAACAGAGTAATAGTTTTTATCCGAATGAATTTAATAATATATTTTTTTGTTTAAAATAAAAATAAATTCACTGCGATCGAATTTTTTGAATTTATATCAAGGTTTTGAAAATCGGACCGGTGATCGAACCGGAAAAATCTTTGGTTCATGGTTCAATGGTCTAATCGGGGTTCAATCGTGGTTCGAACTGGGTTCAATGTTATTAATTATTATATATATTTATTTAAAATAATATTCATAATAATATAAAAATACATATATATTTGACAAAATAATATATATTTTTACATTATATACATTATAATATATGTTTAAACTTTCAAAAACACAACATATTCAATAATGTACAATATTAGTCATAAAAAAAGCTTACAGCTTAGTGGTTGTAGTTCTGTCTTAACACTTACAGGTTACTAGTTCGAATTTCACCAAAAACAAGTTTCAAAAAATATTCTTTTAATTTAGGTAGACGAATCGAAATGGTTTCAATCTGTGAACCGGCCGATTCGGTGAAAAAAGACCGGTTGAAATATCGATCAGTTCACATGTTCCGGAGATGACCGGAACCGGTCGAACCGGTCCGACCGGCCAATCCGGTTTTAATAATCCTGGTTTATATACGATCGAATTGTTTTTGTTTAAAAAAATTGAATTGTTAAGCATAATACTATATATCTATAATTATTTAAAAAAAAATTGATACCCAAAAAACTAGGCAGCAGGCAGCAGCAGGTACCAGTCCACTCCTTGGTCGTTGTAATTGACACCTGGATTCAATTGGTACAAAAGAAATCAACACAATCAATTAATCACGTGAGAGTTACGCCCCGGATTTAGGCGGATAACGGTCACATGACAGAGAGCCCCACTTGGACGGGACGTCGGGACATTTGTATCTATTTTCGCCACGCGTGGGATACACGCGTGACAAGCATATTTGTCTTTTTAAAACGCCAAAAAACCAGATTAAAAAAAAAGAAAAAGAAGAAGAAAAAGACCCACGCCAAACACATTGGGACCGTTGTTTCGATCGAACTATCGAGTCGAGCTTCGTTTGGATCAAATCAAATAAGCTGGCAAATATTTAAAAAAGGAGAAACAAAGAGAGAGATTAAAGGAAAGTTCGTAGAGATGGAGAGAGCAACGACTCCCAATACGCTATGCAGCAATACCTTCCTCTTTTGGTTTTAATCCGATTTAATTCTCTGTAATTATTAACCAAAGCCTCGTAGATTAGGAGGTTTTTTTTTTCTTTCTCTAGAAAAGTAGAAAAATTAACAGGAAGCCATAGATCTCTGATTAGGTCTTGTTTCGTTTTTGCTACGATTTCTTGATTGCTTCGTTCAGCTTCGTCGGTGGAAGAGTGTCGGTTTTTTTTTTTTTTTGAATCAACGGTTCTTTGGCATCTCCGTATTGTTTGTAGGATTCTTTGTTTGGTGAATTAGGTTTTGGTAGCTAGGCTTTCAATTGTGGCTGTTATTGCATCGATGGAACCTCGTGTAGGGAATAAGTTCCGGCTAGGTCGAAAGATCGGTAGCGGCTCGTTTGGAGAGATCTATCTTGGTACGTTGTTTTTATTCTTCGGTGTTCTTTTTTCTTCTTCTGAAATTTTTTTACGATTTCTTTGGTGTTCTTGATTGTAATTGATATTGAGTTGTTTTGCAGGTACTAATATTCAGACTAATGAAGAAGTTGCCATTAAGCTTGTGAGTGTTTTTTCGCTTAAGTTGTCCTACAAATTGAGGATATTTATTTTCTTTTAGAATTGTTGATTGCAAGAAAATTGGGATATTTTTCACTCATTTTAGGCGCGAAATACTTGATGATTTGCACAATTTTATTGTTGGTTTGCATTTCGGACATTGTAAATTGAGCTATTTCATTGAAGTGGAAATGCAGGTCAAATAACTCGGTGATTGAACTGGTATCTTGTACTTGACTTTGACTATTGTGACGAAATAATTTCCTATTTCCAATATTTTGAATATCAGCAAGATAGCCGTGTGTATTCAAATTTAAAGGTGGTTTCTATTTCATTTGCCTTTTGAATTTTCCTACCACGTCTTTCAAATGCTCGGGTTCTTTAGCTGAAACAAAATGTTTTTTTTTTATTCTTTCAGATCTTTGAAACCTTCTTGTTATTTCAATTTCTTCATATGATTCTTGTAATAATTCCTGCAACCAATAATGTGTGTTCTGAATTGAATTATTCTACTTAATTGTATATTTTACTTGATTTATCTAAATGGAGGTCGTTTTCCATGTTGATGGTTAATAATTGGAGTTCCTGCTCAGGATTTCTTTAACCTTCTTTGTTCTTTCTTTCTTTCTGTTTTTTCTGCATTATCCACAATTGATTATTTCCCCCTGTTTTAGTGTATAAGATGCTGATATGGCTTTTCAATTTCAGGAAAATGTTAAGACGAAGCATCCTCAACTTCTATATGAATCGAAGTTATACAGAATCCTACAGGGAGGAAGTAAGAAAGCTTTTTCACTTCTCGTGACTACTTTTCATTTTATTTTTTACAAATAGGCTTTATGGCCTGGTTGATTTTTTTGCTATTTTTATCCTCTCTCCTGAATCCTGATGATATTTTGTTTTGGCAGCTGGAATTCCAAATGTTAGATGGTTTGGAGTTGAGGGAGATTACAATGTTCTAGTAATGGATTTGCTTGGACCTAGTCTTGAAGATCTGTTTAACTTCTGCAGTAGGAAACTCTCTTTGAAATCAGTTCTTATGCTTGCAGATCAAATGGTAGATCCCATTGATTGTGCATTTTACCTTGTCAGTTTGTATACTTCCTTATATTCTTCTATTGATTATATTTTTAATGAATTTTAAGATCAATCGCGTGGAGTTTGTCCATTCAAAATCATTTCTGCATCGTGATATTAAGCCTGACAATTTTCTTATGGGTTTGGGAAGGCGTGCAAACCAGGTATTCAGATGAAATTTTATATCTTCATTTAAAGGTTTCTTTTCTTTTTCCTCAGCTGTTACAACATTATAATACTGACAATTGTCAATTTGCATGCAGGTCTACATCATTGATTTTGGTCTGGCTAAGAAATATAGGGATAGTTCAACCCATCAACATATTCCTTACAGGTAAGGAGACTGTATTTGTTAGTGATTGTTACTAAGGTAACCTGTGAAATTTTTGTCAATGGAATCTTCATACACTATTTTCTGGTTTGATAGGAAAAGGAGAGTTTGGGAGTATGAAGTTAGTGGGCCGGGGATAATATTCGTTAAAATAACTGCTTTTTTGTTCATGTTTGCCAGTGTACATGTAATATGGGCTTTAGGTGAATCTTTATACATGATTATGCAATTGCCAATGTATAGTTTTCAATAACGTACGTAACAAGATCGTATTTC
This sequence comes from Euonymus europaeus, assembly GCA_963580455.1. Lineage (NCBI taxonomy): Eukaryota > Viridiplantae > Streptophyta > Magnoliopsida > Celastrales > Celastraceae > Euonymus > Euonymus europaeus. The sequence goes on along the minus strand of OY756957.1, from coordinate 3,240,351 downwards.
TAGTAACTGGCTGAATTCCTGTATGTAATATAGACGGCTTTGCAACTTATTTAAATTCTCCTGCGAGGTTTGGCTGTTATTTCATCCTCCTGTTATTTAGCTAGACATTTAGTCCATCTTATCTGTTTATAAGGGTTTTTTTAAAAGAAAAATAAAAAAGGTTGGAGCATACAAATATACAGTCCCAAAGAAAAAAAAGCTTGTTGGATATATTGCTCGAAAAAAAAGATTGGTATTTATGGTACATTATGTAAGTATAATTTGTTCCATTTCAGCATTAAGTACGGTAAAGTGATGAGAATTGTGTGAGTGGTGCTGTAGTAGTGCACAATGATGCCATTACTTCTGATTCTACTATATTGCGGTTAATCTCTTTGTTTTTTTATCATTTTACTTTGTTTTTACCTATATTTCAATTTCAGTTGATGGCATTTGGTAACTGCATGAGATGGCCTCATGCTCTAGTTTTCCATTCAAGGCCTGTTGTCTGTTCATATCCACATGCTGTATTTCCACTGAATTTGGCTATAAACCATACAGGGAGAATAAGAATTTGACAGGAACAGCAAGATATGCAAGCATGAATACTCACCTTGGGATTGGTTAGCCTTTTCTATCTTTTTGAAATTGAAATTATTTTCAACCTGCAAATCATCTAGTTAAGAGTCGTTCTCTTTGTTTCTTCTATTGATTGTTTCCTATTTCTTTTGAACTGATTAGAGCAAAGTCGTAGGGATGACCTAGAGTCTCTTGGTTATGTGCTTATGTACTTCTTGAGAGGAAGGTGATTTTATTGTCTGCCTTACCTTTCATCCTATGTACATTCTTCCAATGCTTCGTTTGATGCTGACTTTCCCTCCTTTCCCTTCTTTGTCCTAAGTCTTCCATGGCAGGGACTGAAAGCAGGAACAAAGAAGCAGAAGTATGAGAAAATTAGTGAAAAAAAAGTTTCGACCTCGATTGAGGTCAGTGTTGAATTTATGCATAGCATGCATACTAGATCCTGATATTGATGAAACTTTGACATGAGATACAATCCCTTTCCAGGCCTTGTGTCGTGGTTATCCATCAGAATTTGCTTCATATTTCCATTACTGTCGTTCACTTAGATTTGACGATAAGCCAGACTATGCTTACCTGAAAAGAATATTTCGAGACCTTTTTATCCGTGAAGGTTGGAATAATTTTCTTATTTTAATTCTTAATATTGTTTTTTGTCTAAAACTATTTTGAGTCCGAGATTTTGATCTCTGGCTCAATGGAAATGGTATTGACATTTTGTATTTTAATTGTTTTGTTACGCAGGCTTCCAGTTTGATTATGTCTTTGATTGGACCATATTGAAGTACCAGCAGTCACAACTTGCTGTTCCTCCGGCCCGTGCTGTTGTATGTGTTTTCTTATAATGAGTTATTTATATTGGTCATCTATGTGATGATGCTGATTTCTATCATGCTTGCCTGTTTTAGGGTGCTGGAGCTGGCACTAGTTCTGGAATGCCTCTGGCCATTGGAATTGCTGAGAGACAGACAGGTAATTTATTTGTTCCTTGGTCGCTCAATATAAATGTTCTTGTAGATGAATATATCTGAAGTGGATGATACTGCTGGAAGAGTTTTTTGTGCTTCCCCTCATGTGAACTGAGTTGACTATTCGCATTTCCTTTTTTTTTATTATTATTTTGATATAATATACACTGGGATTTTCTTGTTTCCACCATTGAGGAAACATGGTCTTTTCTTCTACATAAGCTTCTGATTTATGCTATTTACTTTCTTTTTGGCAGGGGAGGAAAGCCGACCTGCTGGTCTGTCTTCAATGGATTCCTCGCGGCGAAGAATATCAGGACCTTCAAATTCTGGAAATTTTTTGAAACAGAAGAACCTAGTAGCACATGATTCTTCAATTGCTAAAGATGCTACGGTAAGTTGGTTGGATTTATTTGTTAACTATTTTTTTCCTTCTTTTAGTTGAATTTATTTCTCAACTGTTTTTTTCTTTTAGTTGATCTCTGCCTAATTTTTTGAATTTTACCGAATCAGCTTTGATGATCACAATTTTATTTGTGTGATGCATGAACCTTACTCTGATTCTTGCATGGTGCCTTTTTCTATTAGTCCGACTGATGTGCATTACTTAATTAATGATGGCTTGTTTTAATTATAAATGACGCTGTCATATTCATTTCTCGTGGCTGCTATCTATTTATTTGTCTGTTTATTGAACCAGAATGCTTAGTAGCTTCTTTCCAATTGATTGTCGGGTTCTGTTAGATTTATACGTGCTACATTGGTTGATACTAAACATTTTCATACTTCCATTAATACCAATATTTTGCCCTTTACTTTTATGTTGATTATATTAAGCCTAATCTCTAAGACCCTGCAGTTTCCAAGCTCCAACATTTTGGGCCGGTCAAGTGGATCCTTAAGGCGACCTGCTGTTTCTAGCAGCCGTGATGCATTTGTTGGAAGTGAGTCAGATCCCCAACGCTCTTCTACAATGGAAGCAAGCCCTGCAGCATTACACAGGATGTCAAGTGGGCTGTCTCCTGTGGGATCCTCTGATCCTAGGCTTCCATCATCAGGAAGGACTACCTCTCACGCAAAGAACTATGAAACTACCCTCAAGGGTATTGAGAGTCTGCATTTTGACGGTGATGATAGGGTTCATTATTAGATGCCCGTTGATGTGCAGTGCTGTAAATCATGAAGTTGTCTGATTTTCTTTTAGGCATGCAGTGGGATAGATTCTATGTTGGAATTGAGTTTCAAGAGAGCTGTGATTCATTGCCCAGGAAATGCTGGTTTTGGATATGGGCACTCAAAAACATTTAAGATCATGTGGAGACTAGTCTGAAAATTGGAATTCCCGAATTCGGCTTCACTTCGCTAGCACGAGTTTTTTTTTGTTTTTGTAAAGGTTTTTGTGTTTTATATAGATACCTTGCGCTTCATCTCCTTCCTCTGTCAGTGCACTTTCTCTCCTCATGAGGCGTGCCTTTTTCCGGTGGGTTTGTCCAGTTTAAGCTATGTCCAATTCAAGTTAAGCTCTAATTGTCCATACTGCCACATCTCGACTTGAAAAATTCATGGCTCTACAAATTGACCAGGAACTTTTACTTACTGTTTGATTTGCTTTTATTTTAGCGCAAATGCAGGGTCAGATTGTATTGACGCAGGTGCTGCATTCGAAAGTCTGGTTGTAGCGCTGAAGTGTTAATATATACTTCTTTAGGCTTTAATATTACTTTTGACGCTAATATGAAAGAACAAATCATGGGATTTCGATTATCAGATCAAGTTGTGTAACGATGATAGTATCCTTCAAGCTGCCTGTGTTTATTACTCTATTTACACTGAATTCATGCTCATAATATACTCCAGACATGGAATTATACTGAGTATTTTCTGCTTACTTTTGATCCCTCCCCCCACCCCCCCACACAGAAGTAGTCTTTTAGTGAATTCTCGTGTTGGTTGTCTTGCTGCATACATCAAATAAGGTTACCCAGCAGCGAGAAATAGTGCGGCAGTGTACTCACCGGTATTATAACTTGCCGGTCAGACGCAAAACTTGCCTCTATTCCATCTTCCCATTGCGATTCATCAAATCATGATAATATAGAAGTAAACACATAGGTTGACCGAGAATGCAGAAAGAGAACCAGAACATCATATTTCCCACCTGGAAGGAAGGAGAAGAAAAATCAGAAGGCATAAAAAGATATTTATTACTCTAACTGGCTGGAGCGGTACAGTAAAGACAGATTTAAAAGAAAAATCTTCATATAACTCTCCAATCCAGTGAGAGAGCATTCCCTACTCGAAAACGGGGCAAGAAAATTATGACACCGAGCTAGGAACCCGAAACAAAACCCCTGCTTTGTTGTTTTCTCTTTGTTGGTCCCCAAAGGAAAAAAAAATAGGAGACCAAAACCATATCGATGGAATCAATGATTGAACTATTGATATGGAAGCAATGGATGAACAAATTTTTACCTATTACAATATCATTACATATGAAGAAGCTTGTAGAAATTCTAATTTTTTTTATAACCAGTATATATTGATGATTGTCCGGTTATGTTCTTGGGGAGATTCTATTTCTTCTCCCATATCCCATTGGATCACTTGGTCAGGAATATCAAACAGTAATCAAAGTCTACCACTTTCAATTCTCGTTCCCAGGTAGTAGGAAGTCATATTGTTGGTCAATATATCTGAACTTTAGTCATTTGGCAACACTTCTAAGGCCTTAAATTACTCCCAGAGTCCCATAGCAAGTTGGGATTTCTAATCCTAATCAAATTAGGACAGCAATACAAATTTTTATAACTGCTGTTAAAATTGACAGGTTTTGCCGAATTGAGTTGAACCAGACATACCATTGAGCTTCTGAGCTTATTTTGCAGATAAGTTGTGATCAACACCAAGGGAACCTGTTAATTTTCAGAAAAGAAAAAAAATCCTCAAGACACCAGTATTACTTTGGAACGAAAAAGACAGGGAAATCTATTTCCACATGCATTTCTTTCTGTACAACTACTGGTGCAACAATAAGAACGAGCCAAGGAATCCTGACAAACGATGGCCGATATGAGTTCCTCACTCAATTATAGCATGCAGATTCATGAAACCACCACTATCCTAACAAAGATAGAGCTTATAAATTAAAATAGCTTTACCTGAAGCATTATTCCAAAGAAAGCCCATAACTTGAAGATGTGGCAGGGAACAGCAATGCATAGCTGCAGATGAATGAATAATATTTTACGCAAAATAATGCAATGAAATAACATCCTCACTACTCTTAGCAGGAAAAACACAACTGCAACTTGACTTGATGTCTACGTAATATTAACTGCAAATCAATTTGAATATCAATACGACTGGAGTTCAACCAAGAAAATGGTGCAACAAACTGGTTTTAACCTAAAAAATCATACCAGATAAAAAGAACATCGATGAAAAATTAACACTGTTACATAAAACCAACCATCACTTCTCTTTAAGCTTAGGCTTTTCACTTTCATTCACTATTACGTAAAAATAAAAAAAAATAAAAACTTATTACTGTTTCGTTCTGACGCATTATAATAATTGTTATGTCGAACCACCAAGCCACCGGATCAACTTCCAGTCTGGTTTTAAGACTATGATGCGAACTCCAAGAGGGCCCCTTTTGACTTTTAAAAGCAAAGCCGAGGAGAATACATATTAGTTAAAGTTGTTATTAAATAACATGTGCAAAAACACCTCATTTCATTTTCCAGCTGTAGTCATACTCAAAGTAAGACTTCAAATGATGATACTATGATAAAAAATTTATCCACTAAATAACAACAGTTATATTTCTCCATTATAAAGGAATTCATTTAATTCTAAGAACCTCTTTCAAATTTCTCTCTTTCAAAATCAACCATTGCATTTACAAAGATTATGTGGGAGAAAGGAAAATATAGTTAACATTACAAAACGGAGAACAGGGAGAAAAATAAAGAAATATGATATATATATATAACATCCCCAGACAACACAGTGATTTTTATATAACACTACATAAATGAAAAATATATACCTCATGGAAGATGGCAGAGACTAAGAAGGAAATGACAAAAGCAACACCCTGAACCAGGATAAAAATGGAATCAAATTGAAACATAGAGGCAATAAACAAGGTTTGTTTACTGATGCAGTAAGGGATAGGGATATAAAATGAGGCAAGAAGGGCAATTAAAGATGTTTAGGCACAGAGGGAGATTAATTTACCTTGGGTATCCCGTTCCTTAAGCATGGGAAGTAGATATGACGAACCATCCACTTATGAACAGGCTGTAAGAAATTATAATTCCATCAGTAATGGACTTAAAACAAACTTTTCTGTTTGTTTCTTTCTTTCATCTAATGCAGCTACAAAATCATGAAACATCATCTTGCATAAAGAAAAAGTTTGCATGCTATTATCAATGGACGGGCAAAGATAGAACATTCCAACAATCGTGTTCAAGATTGAGTCAACAAAATTAAGATCAAAGAATAATAGAATATGCCATGCTCTTCAAGAAATGCAGGAGAGCAATTGCTGAAATTTATATTGATATTTGGAGCTCATAAGTTGTCTTTATCCATTGAAACATACTTCACAGTAACTTTGAAAGTTCACATTTTTTTTCAGTCTATTCCTCTCGTTACCAGTGATTAAGATCCACCTACTGACTTTTCAAGCCAGGTCTCAGTTAGCCAGTAAAGGTGTCAAACGAGCAAGGTCTGGGTAAAGGACAAAGAGACAAAGGGTTATTCATCTTAAAGCACTATTGCTATCATTCATCGCCTTACTACCAAACGTAATAGCTAAAGAGCCAAGAGTGCTAGTGTGATTCCGTCTAACAATAATTTCATTCCTTCTGATGATAGTGGGCAGTAGTACCCATATGTATCAATTGTACCAGTAGTTGTGATTTTTATCACTCTGCTAGAACTTTCACCTTATTTTTTGCGTTTTTTACATAAGAAAACAAACAGCAAGAAATATGTGTTCAGCAATGCATTCTAAGAAAAAACTATTGTTTTTGAGAAAGAAACGTACCATATTCCACAATCTCCAGTACTGATGCCGACCATGAAATCAAGAGATATAAACAACAAACAGAAACAGTTCATAAACTACAGTCAGCATAGGATTGTTAAGCATACAACCAAAGAAAACCCTTTCGCCAATAAAAACCTACCTCGTCAACAGTTTTAGCGTTCCACCAATCCTTGTAGAACTCACGATCACCAAAACAAAGAAGTTCAGCAAGTATGTTTAACCTGTTTGTAGAAAACCATACATTACATGATACATGCCAAGCACTATCATCATTTCCAATAACCAAAAAACTTAAAAATCAGATACTCATGTGAACATGCGTTTATGCAAATGTGCTGGGACATGCGAGCACACAGAGAAAGAGAGAATTTATCTCTTTACTAGGAAAAAAAAGAAGTTGATAATGAAAAATCTTCAGAAAACCAAAAAGAGATTTCTCTTAAATGAATCAAGGAAAGCCGAACAAACCAGAGATGAAAAAAGCAGTAGAACATGCAGAGCCAAACATAAAGGTTTGGGACTGAAAGCTTCAAAACTCTCTCAATGGCATATAAAAAGTTTCCTTTCAAAGGATGTTGTGAATTCTGGACAATAGGATTGATATACTGCAAAAAAGCATCAGTAAAATCATGTCAAATTTCCATACAGATAAAAAATGCATATGTAGTAAGACGACTTCAAAACAGCTCAATACTTACTTGTTCAATTATAAATCCCATAAGTCCAGTAAATATTATCAACTTGACAAATTGACGAACCACCCAACCCTTGCGAACATATGGGGTACGAGGATAGCTAATCTACAATGACAATGAATCAACATGAACATAAAGGATACAAGGTCACAATTTTAGGCTAAAACTATGAGTCTATGACCAGAACCCTGAAACAAATCATGATTTGCACACCAAAACATTCAAAATGAGTAGCAGCATAAGCATACACTCAAAACATGTTCTATCAAATAAATGTGAAAGAATTGTCACCTGGTAACATAATGTGGGAGCAACCATAAAATATGCCAAACTCTTGATATTGACATCACATGAGTAATCCATGTTCAGAGAGCTCAACGGCATGTACCCCTAATATCACCATAAAGCCACACCAAAGAACAGGGGAAAAAAATCATTGATCGACCATCAGTACAGCTCATCAAAACAGAGAATGGATCCGCACTTAGCATATGGAAGGGATACGAGAGAGGATAGAAGCATTCAAAGTTTCCAAATGTGAGTGAGAAGACGTAATGTTAAATCAAACTGTTGCCACAAGATAGTAGCAAAAAAGAATTAATGAAAAAGTGATTATCACAATGCAGAAATCCCAGCTGACGCTGTTTTGTACACAAACCCAGTACCTTAATTGACGATTACTATGAATAAATAATTTCAGGGGCAAAAAATTTATTTTATTATTCTATATTTTTTCCCTAATGAATAAATGGTAGATAACTACCTGAAGGCTTTGCAATAAATTTTTACATTACCTTTTCAACAGACTTCGCAAGGGCTCTCATATCATAGTTGGTATGAGCATAAGATACCAACTTTAACCACACAATACAAGCAAAGAGCATCAACGTAACCCCAGACATAAAGGCAGAATCACACCTGCAAGACATATATTCATTAAACAACTCAAGCATTCTAACTAATATTCATTCAAAATGAACAAGGAAATTGACTTCTATAAAATTGCGATATGATATCAACCACACTAGTAATCTCAATCATTAAAATGAAAGTATATCAAGTGATGATCTTCTCAAGAAGGCCATTAGTTATTCCCATCAAAATCTCGTAATTTGCCCCAGTCCCTTAAAAAACGACCCAACAAGAAGAAATTCAAGCCTACAATTGCAGAACATACACAATTAGCACGCAAGGATTTTCAAGTACAGCTAAATCTGTAGTCCAGCCTGGACACATTAGCAACCATATATCGGAAGTGGATATGCACAATAGAAATTTAATTAAAATTCCATCAACAAACCAATGGACCAAGGTGGTGATAATCTAACTTCTGTACCACACAATGTGAACCCAAAATTTGGAAAATGTACTTTTTTTTATAATCATTTTACAGTTCCAATTCCTTTCTGACATTCTATATATACATTTATTGTCTCCATCGACTGTATCCAGTAAGAACTCGCAATTCAAGTCACAGTAAGTCTGACCAATCATCCAAACAAAGGATTGAAGATTCCGCCGCTCCCTGAGGCCATAAATGGCTTAAGAAAGTTCTTCGACTCTACAGCTAAACCTTTAAAATGTGCTGAATACTATGTACAGGATGTTGTTCCTGTACAAACTGTTCTATGAAACATCAATTAAGCATTTGTGAACATCAATGCTCAAATAATGCTTCAACAATTCATGTTGGTACTTCTCCAAGTTCAAAAGACTTAAGTAAAAAATTGTAAGACTCACAATTTCAAAATCAAGAAAAATCTAAGCAAATTTACCAAACATGAGGGGACAAGGGAAGGAAGAGGGCAACTGACCTTAGAATCACCAAAACAGGGTATAAAACTGCAGCTGTAGTGTTTACTATATGAAGCAAAACAATAACCTGTAACATCAGAGTTACAAATTAGCATTCAAATGAGTTCACTGACCTATAGATCACACTACCTTCTAGCAAGCAGCTTTATAAATAAGAACTAGGAAAGAAAAAAGTACAAGTCACTAGTGAAGGTGGCAGGGTAATATGCAAGAAACGCTTATGACAGCCATAGCTGGATAGAAAATACCATAATACTCACAGGTTCAGATATTATTTTTTTTTGAGCCAACTTCTCAAACAGAAAAGCAGCAAGAGGGAATATTGGTAGTGTGAGACTGCAATGCAAATAAACATGTCAAATATAGATTTAAACAAACACCCCAAACACACATGAAGATGCGCAGAATATACATCACGTGAAGTAGTTAGTGTCAGAAGACATTACCAACACATAAAAAGGGGCCAGTCTCTCAATGATCTTGAGCTGAACCAAAACCCACTCCTTATTAACCATCCATACTGCAACATTAATTCAAATAAAACTACAGAAAGTAAGTTATCATGCAACTAACAACAATCAGACCAGAAAGTGTAACAGTTAGCAAGGGAGACCTTCATTAGATTTTCAATGATCAGTCTGCTGTTCACTGCAACCAGAACTACGATACAGAGATTGAAAAGACCTGCATGACTCTGCACTCATTTTCCAAAAAAAATCAATAAACAATTATTAGCGTTAAATAGGAGTTAAAGCATCAAAGATCAAAGATGGAAGTATATAATACTTTGGCATCAAATGTTTGATTATTCATCTGTCTACTTCAAAGTTCAAATCAAAGAAAGGAAAACTCCAGGAATTTGTGTCGCGAAGAAATGGCGAATAGTACTTTTAATTTTTATGGTGAAGCTCCAACGTATAGCAATTATTGAATACTTTTTGGCTGAGTCCACCTAACAGCGAACTGAAAACTCAAATGGCTTCCACAGTAAAAAGTAAAAATCAACAAATTTCCACCGAACAAACAGAGATCAGTTTCGTATTAATTTGATCGTATCGGATTCGGGATAACGAATTGCAATTTAGCGAGAGGAAAAAGTGTACACAGCGGACAAACCTGTTTGAATATTGCGTCCGAGCTTAGCGGGCTCTCCTTTATTGTACGATGAGCCGGTACCGACGGCCTATACGTGAATCTCGAATCCAATCCTACTCGGCTCTCATGTTTCTCAATTTTCTCCACGTTCCTCGTCGAATTCTGAAACTCCACGGCACCATCCCCACGATCTTTCATGTCGGCGGCACCTTCGCCTCCGTCCAAATAGTCCGCCTCAGATGAACTTGTCTCGGAACTAGAATCAGGCACAGTCGTATTTGAGATGCCACTAGGTCTCCTCCGAAGCGATAAATTAAGATCCAAGGCTTCGTTCAAGTCAGCAGCCATTGTGGTCGCTGTAGCAACTCCGCTCTCCGGCGACTCCGATATTGCAAATCAATAACGGAAACTACTGACAAACAAATATCAGAACTACAGAGAGAGTTAACAAAAAAACTTCAAAGAGCGAATTCTTATTCTAGAGACAGAGAATTGTCAAATCGAACTCTGCAAATAATACGTGTTTGTATAATATTGTTCTGCAGGAATATTTACGGAGAATGAGATCATGCGAAGAACACAGGGGTTTGTTCATAAAATATAGGAAAAAAAGAAGACGAATCTGTTCAAATGGTTGTATTACGCGGTGGTTTTAGAGAGAGCTAACAGAAACGAACGACTTATCTGATCAAGCAGGGTTTGGAAGCATTCGTGTATTTTCCTATTTTGCCCTCTCGCTATAACTTTTTTTTTCCTCTTTTTCCGCGTCTAAAAGTGACAATTAATCTCCATCGTCAGTTTCTTTCTTTCTGGGAGAGAATATTCCCAGATGGATACGTATGAAATTATAAATAAACCCTTAATTACATTCCTACTAACCACACCCCCATTTGCAGGGTCTCGCTTACACATATTTGATATTATTTTAAACATTTAATAGAAAAAAATATGACCAGATTAAAATTTATAATCTGTTAAATATGTCTTTTAATATAATCAGATCAGTAAAACATAAATTTTTATATATTTTTTATTTTCAAAAAAATAAATCAAACATTACACTTTCATTCTTTCATTCTTCCATTACGTTTCTAATAAAATTACATCAAAATTAATATCGAATATCATTTCTTTTATAAAAATTCAAGCCACATGCTCCGTCATATCAGAAAAATAAATTTTCTGATACGGCCACATTAACAAAAATACATTCTCATATTCCCCTCCGGTATAATTTCTTCATTTAATACCTGAAAAACCACGTGATTGCTAAAGTATGGGAAATAGTCCCATGTGCTAGTTTCCAATGGAAGCATTAATGGCTAGTTTGCTACCGCTTTAGTTAATGGGATAATTTGAATTTGCTTGGTTAAAGATTAGCAACATTGGAAAATAATACGTCAAATGCAATCTATTATAAGAAAAATCGTCCAGATTCACTTACCTGCATTTATAATAAAGTTGGAGGGGATGGCCGGGTGGATATATTTCGTCTGATAATGCCGTGATGGTTTCATAAAATAAAAAAATACAATTCTGTCAGCTTAGCCTGCTGATTGAAGATTAAATTGTCCTTTGCAATAGAAGATCAAATGATGACGTTATTTGCCTCTTGTCTTAAGTAGCGACGAGCCCAAGTCGAAATACCCACCGAGAGGCCAAAAAGTCTGAATTGATAAATCTATTTTTATCAGATTGGCTCAATCCAAGCGGCATGTTTTGAAAATATTAAGGCTGTTAAATAAGTTTGTCATAATTTGAATTGAATATGACCGAACCGTTTGATTGATTTATTTATTTTATACTAAAATTGATCAAAAATAATAAAAAAAATCGATTGATAATGGACTAAACAATTCGACCAAAAAATATCCAATAATCAACGAAACCTACGACAAACCTACCCTTAAAAATAGTGATCTCTACTACCGATCATAACAAACCATCACCTTTTTTAGTCGAGGTTCACAAAAGTCCATTTTATAGTAGTACTTTTTACTAGTTGTTTTAGGACCTTTGAGCCGATATGTCCTACAGCTACAGCCCGGGCACCCTCGACATATTTAAATTGACCATGTAAAAAACAATACACCGACATATTGAGACAAACACCCGCATACCTCTGTCACCATGAGTCTGCAGAGACTCAATAATGATGCATGGCCCATGTATAAAAGCTTTGCCACACAGGACCACACTGCCTTAATACCGATCATTCAGCTTTCAGAGCACAAAATGCAGAGTGCCGCAGAGTAATGACATTATGGCAACATGAATATAGTTCCAAGGACAAGGAGTATGCAATGCAATTGGTCAGATCGAGCGGCAGTACGGCACTACACATGTTTCTTTTTTTTTAAGGTGACTACTCTGTACACAGGTTGTAATGAGTCGCTGTACAATCTCCTACAAAGGTAGTTTTCTTGTAAACAATAAATCAGTCAGACAGTCACCACTATTATATTGGATCATAGGATGACATTAGGCCTGTCAAAAAAAATCCATAAAATAAAAACAGTTCCACGATGAATTACATAGTTTATATTAAAATTGACCAAAAATCGACATAATCAACCGATGAATGATTAAATGGTTTGACTAAAATAAGAAAAAAAAACGACCTTTGACATGTTGGAAAAATGATGGTCAACCACTATTTGACCAATAATTATTTACAATTAATTGAGTATTAGTTGAATGTAATTTAGTGGGTTCTAATCTTCAATATGAAGACTAGAGATTGGAGTTAACAGTTGTCCAAAACTATTTTTTGGTTGAATAGAAATTGACTCCAAAATTGGTCATGTTAGACATGATATATTGAGTGCAAAATTATAGAAATGTGGGAATCTCACATTGAAGAATTGTGACTTGAGTTTATAGACTCAAGTGTTGGATGTAAGACTTGGACCCAAAGACCCAAGCTTTTGTTCGGGCTCGGGCTTACGTAGCCCATTTGGGCTCAATATTTTGCACTAGCCCACTACTAGGTTCATTGAATGTGGACATGAGGTTTATTCAAAATTCAAAATGTCCGTTACGGTTTTAATAAAATATTTTCGTTACAATATTAATTTGGTTTAATTTTGAATTTATTTATGGATCCCTACTTTTTAGGGATCTGTTTTCCTTGGGTTCTACTATAAATAGTAGCCCAAATGGTACGGAATTGATGACACCATTTTCTCCAAAGCTTAACGCTTGTGTCGAAACTCTCTTCCTTCTTTCCGGTCAAATTTCTTCTTCTTCTTTAAGAGTGTTGTTCATATTCTTGGTTCGAACGAGCCTACCGGTATACTTGTGCCACCTACCGGTAGAAGGGAGTGTTGTATCTTGGGAGGTGTTTGCCTACTTTAACATTGACACCGATGGCTGAGCCATTTTCACCTTAAAGAGATTTGCGGTTAACATACCTCATTTCAATCTCATGTTTGCATTCCGATCCGATTTTTGATAACTTTGGTTGTTCTCACTTTCAATTCTACATATATGATATATTTTGTATATATGATATATTTTTTATATTTTGTTTATATTTGATTATTAATGAAATAAACTATTTCTATTTTTCATGTTTTATATGTATTGATTGTTTAGTTTCCAACAAGATACCCCTAGATGACACTTCATAATAGAAATTCATACTACACGCGTGCAACTCTCGTCCCTTTGGCGGCCGTTGTTCCAACAATACGTAAAGAAAATAAAGGTGTCCATGTTGACAATTGAATACTAAATGCATCATAGACTACCCTTAACAACAGGGAGATGATGCAAGATATTAATGAAATTGAGTCAACAATACAACCACCCAACTGCACATCTGTATACAAGAAAGAAGGATTCAAAGGTGGGTTGGGAGGAGTTGAGTTGACAAGGCCAAAAGGGTTAAGAACAGTAAAGAACTTGAAGGACCTGTTTGAGAACACAAACATTGGGAGATCTTACGTGTTTTCAAGTGCCTTAACACTCACTAATTCTCAATCACTATATGAGCAAGATTGAATAAAATTGAATTGGGAGAATAAAACTGCTACTAAAAAGGAAAAAAGAATAAATCATAGAACTTAACCTTCGATGGTTCAAAAGGACGAGCTTAGGCAACTGTAAAAAGTCATGCGTCCGCAATAAGTGACCTCATTCACAATGCAGAGGGACACCTTTTATGCCATTATTTGCAGAGTTAAATTTGTCGTATCCAATCTAGTGGATATCTTCCTTACCTTCAATTGGTGAGGACAAAACTATTACTCTTCTACAACCTACCCAAATGAGACCTCAGGTCCAGCCAGATAGCACACATTCACCATAAAACCGCACAAGAATATCCATGTCAACCACCGACAACACACGAAAGTCCCTACATATACAGTTCGTGAAAATCTTGACTACAAAGAACTGGCAACAACAAACTCCCATCGTAAATATGGTAATGCTAAGTTCAACATCGCACAGAATTGCTTAAATATCACTTAAATAGTAAGATGCTAAAACATCTTTGCTGAAAACACTGGCCTATAAAACAGATGTTCAAGAAACAACATAAAGGAAAGAAGAACACAACAGATGACACTTAACACACGAATCTGTCTCTATGTACTTCAATAATTAACGACAAAAATCTCATCAGAGGAGATCAGCAACATTTGCAGGCAGCTCTTCAACAACCACATTATAGAACCTCTGGATGTCTTGCAGCATCCTCTCATCATCACTAGTTACAAAGTTGATAGCAACACCCTTTCGCCCAAACCTACCACTTCGTCCTATACGATGGAGATAATTTTCAGGCTGTGTGGGGAGATCAAAGTTTATGACAAGCGAAACTTGCTGCACATCAATACCACGAGCCAAAAGATCAGTCGTGATTAGAACGCGAGATGACCCAGACCTAAACTCCCTCATGATGATATCTCTGGTATTCTGGTCCATGTCTCCGTGAGTAGCAGATACAGTGTGATCTCGGCTCCGCATTTTGTCAGTTAGCCAGTCAACCTTGCGTCGAGTGTTCACAAAAATGACACTCTGAGTAATGGCTAATGTCTCATAGAGATCACAAAGAGTCTCAAGCTTCCACTCTTCCTTGTCAACATTGACATAGAACTGCTTTATACCTTCCAAGGTGAGCTCATCACGCTTCACAAGGATTCTCACAGGCTTATTCATAAATTTCCTAGTGATCTCAAGAGCTTCTGGTGGCATTGTAGCAGAGAATACCCCTACCTGAATTTTGGATGGCAGAAGCTGGAAGATGTCGTATATCTGATAGCAAGCAGATAGCAATCAGAACAAATATTACAAGATTAAGAAAACTTTAAATGTCACACTAATGAAGTAAGAATGTTGTTTTAGTCCATCAAGCTAATCCAACTACACCACAGAGATTCAAGCACTGAGATATTCAACTTGAAAGCATAAAATCATAGCACTGTAACAAAATGGATAATAGGCCATATCAAGAAAATCAGATAAAAGATAAAAATATAGAATTTAATAGAACCTGATCCTTGAAACCTCGTGAAAGCATTTCATCTGCCTCATCCAACACAAACATTCTAATGTTATCAGGACGAAGAGACTGCCTTCGAAGCATGTCAAATACACGACCAGGAGTACCAACCACCACATGGACACCACTAGACAGAATGCGCTGATCTTCACGAACACTTGTTCCACCAACACAAGCATGTACCTTGACTCCAAGATAGTCTCCAAGCGCTCTCATCACCTTTTCAATCTGTTGTGCCAGCTCTCGTGTAGGTGCCAAAACCAAGGCCTGGCATTCAACTAGACCATAATCAAGTTGTTGCAGAATGCCAGAACAGAAAGTTGCTGTTTTCCCTGTCCCAGACTGAGCCTGTTGAATGACATCGAGACCCTTGCAAAAAGGAACAATTCCCCTTTGTTGTATAGCTGAGGGTTTCTCAAAACCTGAGAATTAGTTTTATACAACGTTCAGCAATCAATTAATAATCTTCTAGACAAAATCATAACATGACAAAAGAATTAGTTTATGCATCAATATGCCAAAAACCATCACCAACAATCACATAATAATCCTACAAACTCATGCCCTAAAGACCACTGTAAGTGGTTTAGCTCCTTTAAGTTCACATAAAATAAAAGGAAAATAGATGATAAGTTAAAATATAAAACAATAAAGAAAAACATGCAAGGATGATGAATTGATGATAATCATGAAATCACTCAAAAAAAATCCGACATAAAATAAAAGCTCCAGGGATAATTTAGACATACCATACGCATAAATTCCCCTCAGAAGATTTTCTTGCAAACCCATAGCATCAAAAGTCTCATAAACCTCATCATATGATGTAAAGAAGTCCTGCCCATCAGCTGAAAGTCTGTATTCATCAATTAAACAAAGAAAGTACAAGATCAGCCTCTCTCTCTGCCAAAGTAACGCATTTGACAGTGGAGAAATACCAAGATGTCAAAAAAAATTGATAGCTTGTAATCGTTCTGTTCTTAATAGAAAGAAGAAAACACAGTTTTGCATGTTAGCCGAAAAAGGACAGTAATCACAAGCAAGAAACAATTTTGTAAATCTCATCGAATAACAATAAGCTTAAGCAAGAAAATAATACAGGGGAAAGTTGGGGAAGGAACCCACATTTCATTCATTTTTGAATCATACTGACGTGCATCATATAATGATCCATCTGGTGCAACTGCTGCCATGACTGCAAGTAAAACAACAATTAGTCATGATACAAATCATAAATTCAAACCCACATAGAAATCTTGATCTATATTTTAGTACTTTCACATGGAGAATGAAGAAGGAGATGAAAATATTATTTTAAAAAAAACCGAAATTTAAAAAGCTACATGGCAAAGAAACCAATAGATATTGCTGAATAAATTAGCTTAGTGTTTTCTTTGCTTGCTACACTATCCTTATCAGCTGAATATTCAATGTCCAGCAAAACCATTCACAAAAGTGAAAAACCGTGTTGCAATTATAAATTATTTATCAGCTAGGGAGAGTTCCTACTCCCTAGTTTTCCATTCCAAGAGTGAATCAGACAGGAAATTACTCATTGGAATCAAATTGATATTTTGTAAATGTGGTGCAGTGGGAAATTACAAGAATAATACCTTTCCCTAACACAATTAAAAACAAAAACCCACTAAGCATAAATAATAAAACCATCAGTGAAACTTTCCCTAGTGGAACTGACCGTAATTAAGAAACTTCAACTTGAAGAATTCCTCTTGAATCTTTACGAATGATAAAGTTCAAATAATTCAGTAAAAAAATCCTATCACCATAATGACAATAAACCCACCTCTAGATCTACTTAACATACTTTGTAAGGTTCAATACAAAAATATTTATTAGAAGTTACAAACTTGTCAAATTTCAAAGTCCTCATAAAAGACACAAACGATGAAATATACAGTACTTTTCGCACTTGAAATTTTCTATGCTGAAATACATCATAGAAAACACAGTAAAATAACATCTCCTAGTTAGTGATTAGTGAGCTTTCTATACAATCAAACAATATTTTGCAAAGCCGTCGCTACATGAACGTGATTAAATTGATGTACCAAATCAAACAAACCAAATTGGATTCTTTGGCACCATATTAACAGAGAGCTAACATATATCCTCAAATTTTCCAACACAAATCCAATCCCTTTCATCTTTTCCACTAATAACCGCTTATAATCAGCCATAATTTCACAGGAGAAAACATAAAAACCAAAATATTACCCAAAAATCAAACATCTTCCAGAGAACAATAGTTTCACATACAAAACCAACAATAAGATCAAAAAGGAGAAGAGAGATTACCTGCTGATGATGTCGAATATGGAGATCGGTGATCAAATAGGAGAGCTTTGAATTGCTTTTGAGGAAATTAGGGTTTCCCAAACTCCTCGGATCTAAGCCGCGGAGTTGAGGAAGAAAGCTGAAAGCTTTTAGGAGAGCTCGCGAAGATTGTTTGGGCACGAGATAGCGAGTGAGAGTCTGTAGCCAGTATGAGGGCTGGATATAAAATATAGATGCCCCGTGTAGTGGTTTATTATGTTACGGATTTACCCTTAACAATAGTCAGAATGACCAAATGAGTTACCCATTCGATTAGACGAAGCTGAAGCAGTGTTTGGCAACGTAGACTAATCTAACCTGACTTCGGATTGCAAGAACGCACCCTGGAGTGCAGATTGCAGACAATGAAGTATTAAGCTGAACGAAAATAAAGCGATCCGGTTATTTCGTTCCCAATCGAGCTTTGGCATTTGTTCGGGGCTATCAAAAAAAATTGTTAAAATCGAAATGTTTGATGGATTTTTTCAACTTTTTTACATATTTTATATTAAAATTGATCAAAAATTAAAAAATTGACTAAATTATTTGATCAAAATATGTCAAAAAAATCGAATCGACACTTCAAATGTGTCTTTTCACTTTTCATTTTTATTTTTCTAAATTTATACGTTATAAAAATATATATTGGATGTGTTTTCCTAATTAATTATTTTCTTGAGTTTTCCTAATTAATTAATTATCAATCGTTCGAAATTGACAAAAACCTACCTGTGTAACAAAATTATAACATGAATGTTCACTTTTTAATTGTTTACTTTCAATGATTAAGGGTGCATTTATTTCACATTTTGCACAGTTTTAAGTTGTAGGGTTCGCATAAAATATTGTGTCAATCAAATGTCACATTTTATTGATAGCTTAAAGCTGTGAGCCTTACAACTTTAAGCTGTGTAAAATAAAATGATGTCATCTCATAGTTTTTCAGAGCTTAAAGCTGGGAGATCCATGATATTTTACAACCACATTACATAATTGTCTCTTCATATCTTAAAAGTTTTCAATTACTTTCAATCATAATACATTTTTTTTGTAATTTTATCTACAAAATTAATCTAACAAAAAAATGAACCAAATATCTTACAACATTTTATACGACTTAAAATTATGGACTCAACAACTTTTTATACAATATTTTTCATAATTTTAAATACAATATTTATAACAATTTAAAATTATGAAATGTAATTACGAAACAAATCAATCCTAAATCAAAACACCTATCATATTTCAGTCGTCAAAATTTACTCTATCGATTCTCAATCAAGCCATCCCTCCTCGTTGGTTGTTTTAGTCAACTTTGGCATGCTTTGCTATGTTTATTATATTTTTGTGAGTGTTTTCTTATCAATGCTGAATGGCCAAATTGATTATTCATGACACACATACCGACATACGAATAGACAGGCACCACAAACTTTAAAATTGCCCATGATGTTTTTTTTCTTCCTGCTTATCCTTATAATTGATATTTTTCTCAATCAAAAGTACCAACCTCGTCACCAAGCAATCCTTCAAGTTGCTTTTCTTTCATTTCTTCGCAGATAAGGTATGTCAGAGTGATTGTAATGGAACAATTTCTCATTCTCAATTGATCTAATTTTTATTATGCACAAAATAAATTTCTATTTAATTGAGAGTATATTTCACAACATATAAGCTAATATGTAAATAGAAGCTGAGCTTATAAGCTCTGCACGTATTCATTTACTATCATCAAAACATGTTTGTCAATACAATCACTATAACAAAACATAAATTTTAATACATTTTTCTATATATCTATTAACAAAACCACCTACTATTACATTCATCCATCCATTTTTCAATAAAATTATATCAAAATCAATATCGAGTCTCACATATTTTATAAAAAAAAATAAATCACATTCTCATATATATAATCAAAACACGTATCTCAATACAATCACATGAGTGAAAACATGCATTTACATATATTATTCATTCCCTCTAAAAACACTCAATTGTGACTACTCCCATATGTGAAAGCGATTATCAATAATTAATGGAATCAGTCAACGCCAATCTTAGGTTGGGGCGGGACCTAAGGACCCGTCCACTGACCCGTGCCCTCGGAATGCCAGTGGAATGTAAGTCGCAGGTTATGCGACACAACGACAGGGACAGCTGAGTGGGCAGGTTAAATCACCAAGTGAGCGTGCACATTGGCCGACTCGAACCCGGGACTCCGCCTTACCCCAAACTTGAGACCACAGCTGGTGCCGCTGAGCCATATGCCCTGGGGGCCAGTCAACGCCAATCTTAATCCTACAGGCTATAGCAGTCAAGTACTCGGACAAAACAAGTGGCAAATCATTTTATTGCTTAGAGACCGCTAGAATGTCAACAAGTCCGGCTTAATAATACATCCCGAACAATCTAAGAAAAACTACACGAACTTGGATTCCTGGTCTGCTCGGGACATAAAAGCACTGATGCATACAAATCTAACTTTCTGTAATAGCGAGATATTCGATATAAAACACAACATAAAAAAAAGAGACAGAGATCTATTGATTGATCTTATAAAAAGACTTAAACGAGCTCAATCTTTGTATAAACAGATAAATATGAAGGATATTGTATCAAATATGCAGCTAGTCAAGAGGAGCTTAGCAATCATCCTCTCGGATGACCATTTGAATAATAGTTTGAACTTTGAAGTGGAGAACCTGGTGTCTGTCGTATTTTAAGTCTCGAGCACAACACCCTCCAGTTGGAAAACATAAGAACTGCAGAAGATCCATGAACCCTTCAAATGCGCCGTCTGGTGCACAAGTGGCTGCCAAACTGTTGTGAAATGATATCTACAAGACCTCCAACAGGAATAACCTAAAACAGCTTGTCGATGAGCAACACAAGACAGAGCAGCTCTAACAAAAGACAATGTTCATAGTATCTGTAGTCTTTACGCCAAAAACTAACATAAGATATTCAGTCAGTGAAACAATATGACATATTGCGCCTCGTCGTCTTAAGAGGTTCTTTAAAGGGGACAAAACTTCTTTCCACCTTTCAAAAGATTCCATGTTTCTATCCTGTTAGTTTGGTTCAGAGAAGTTGTAATGTTGAAGAGACCGTTGTGAATCTCATTGGATGCTAATGTATCTCTGGCACTTCTGATGTCCTGTTTGCTAATAAGATAGTCTTCTCCATGCAGAAATGAATGTGACGTCTAGAATCATATACTGCTTTTATCATTCGAATCTACTGCCATGTTCAAAACAGGAAGGTAAGTTTCTTTAAAAAAATAAAAAAAAGGTGTCAGGGAAGGATGAAAAAAGAAACCAAGAATGTTGAGAAACGGTGTACGTTTTTCAATTATCTCTTTGGCCAACTCTAGCAGTGAATCTGCATCCGCAGCCAATTTTGAAACCCTCTCCGCCTCCATAACTGCTTCAGATGCCGCAAATGATTTGTTTTCTGCTTCAGCAATTCTGCAGGCAGCAGCACTTGCTGTTTCATCCACAGTGTCATTCGAGGTTATAAAGCCAGTGCTCTGCAACTGTCTCATTCCAACCTCTTTCAGGTTTGTACTAGGCGCCTTCCCCCCAAATGACGCATTCTTTAACTTGTAGCCATTTTCATCCTGCATTCAACCATATCAAATTGAGAGGTAACATACCCTACTAACTTTCAACTTTCAAAATTTATCTTAATGGCATTCCATATCAAGAAAAACATTGCAAGTTGCTATCCCTCTTCACTACAACTGTTTGTTTTAAAATTATCTACATTAAGTTCCCCCTTTTTATGTGATATCTTCCTCGAGTCCATCACTCCTCAGTACCTTAGCTGCCATTTTATAAAGTGATGGTGATACAGGGGTACAGACGATCATGTGGCCCAGCAATAGAGGTCACATTTTCAATTCCTAGAAACATTCCCTCTACGTATTATGTAGGAGTAAGATTTGCGTACATCATGTACGTTTCCAATCTCGCTTACCGGAGAGCTTTGTTGTGTACAAGAGTTGTTTATCCTTTTGTGGTGATTAGCGGGCCCGCTACTATTCATTTCCCTTGTCAAGTATCAGCTACACATTGAAAGAATAACAAACTAGTCTTCCAAATCTCTATGATGGACAAAGGAAAATTTTAACTCAACTCCCAACTTATTAGTTCAAACAAAGGCGACGCATCACCAAAATCCACATGGGAAATTGAAAGTTTTTCTTTCACTGGATGAATCAAAAGTGATTAAAGGGACTCCCAGCGCATCTATCATTGTTTTGTTCCTGGTGATGAGATGCTTTGATTGGTCACTTTTACCCTCACAGCATAATCCAGATTTTTGTTTCCACATACCAGAAGAGATCACATGACCATAACATTGTTGGGGAAAAAAACTTCTACTTGTTGCAAAAGCTGCTGCTAAACAGGGCACAGTTTGCGACAGTAACAGGGTAGTTACACCAATTATTACAATAAAAAAGAGAGCTGAAAGCCTGCCTGAAACACATTAGGAATCTAGAAACAACAATTTGAATCTACCGTACATCTATGTATCCTGAGGTGACTTTACCTTCTTTGAGGGGTGAACTTACAAAGGTTTATCTAAGTTAATTGAATGATGAGCATTTCATTTCAATATATATTAAAGACACACATATGTTTGTGTTGTGTTACGAGTCTGGGAATTAACACAAAAAAGACTTATGTAGGTAAGTTCTCATATGGCACTTTATAGGGTTTAACCCTTTATTGCTAAAACGCTTGGGTTTTTTAACTTTACTTTATGTTAGGCGATATTTTCTTTCCAAAATGTTATAATCAATGCAGGTGCAAAGTTAACACCTAGTTTCAGAATTATTTAGGGTCCTAACCAGCAGCACAATTATCAAGAAAATATCAATTGATCAGTCACAACACAGAGGTAACACTGTTAACCTTTTCAAGCTTTTCCTGTGCAACCATCCTTCTCAACCTCGAACTTAACAGCCTCCTAAAATTTGGTGGAACTTCTTGCCTTTGCTGCATATAATGACAAGATTTTCTGTCATTTCTCTTAAACCCATAAACAGAAATAAATGATTCAACATGCAACCTCCTAAAAATCCAATAACACACCACAAATACTGGAAAGTCATCAATTATTGCAGCATTAGTAGAAAAATTTAACATCTCATTCTAAGCATTTTTGTTTTCCTCATATGTCTAGAAAATGGGATCCATTTCCATACCAGAAAATAAAGTAAAAGAAATCCAGCCTTACAACACTTACAAGTTTTCATCATTATTCATATGATTGACTCGAATATTCCTGGGCATACTATGGCATCAGTCATTCCCTTTCTTTATCTATTATTATCACCCTTACATTTTATTTCCTTTAAGAGAAGCAAAAAAGTTTGGCTGGCGTCAACAGCTACTCTGGTGGAATACTGTCCACTTACAATCCATAAGATGTAAGATTTTCTTACCCGGACAAAATTTAGTTGACTTTGCAAACTGAAAACATGGTTAACTGAAGAATTTACCTAACTCTGAATTCTAGGATAGTAAGGAGACAGAGAGACCTAATATGCATATCTGTACCATCATTGCACTACATGAATGCCGGTGCACACAAAATTATGGACATGTCTTTCCATAACTTTATAACTTAGCCTCTGCCATGATGAGTCATAAATATAAAATCCGAGAAAATGCATCAAGTCAACAGAAAAATATCATCATACCTCGATGTAGCTAACAATTGCACTGATGCTTGATCCATGTGGCTCATTTAAGGATGAAAGGGCTTCAAAAATCAGTGGATTGTACCTGGTAAATTAAGTAATTATGTTAAAACATCACAACCAGTATCGCTAACCCATGAAAAAAAAGTAAAGAAAAATCTCACAGCAACCTTTATGAAATTGTTACTAGACAGTAAAATAATGCACATCTAAATACTTCAAGGAACATAATAAAATGAAGAAAACATCCAGAAAATATTCCCAATCTATATATTATTATTTGTCTCTTTCAGCTACTAATTTTGTGTGAGGATCTATTGAGTGTAAAGATCTAGCACAGATAAGATAAACAATCGAGCAGCACACATTTGTGAGGACAACTATCAGTATAACACAACTATCATTCCCTAATTGACCACAGTTTTAAATTCTATTTAGTTGTGGCCTAGATTAAGACCTCTTAGCAATTACTTGCTTGAAGTTCTCACCTAAAAACTAAAGCTGGGTTAGATAGATTATTTTCTTGCGTCTGTCTTGGGATAATGTAACAGAATATATGGTGGTGCTCGCTTCCGTAAATATTCCACAAGACTGATTCCATAGCTTGGTGAGCTATGAAGCATTTAATGTATCCTTCCCTCGTTTTCTTAAAAATTTCATATTGCAGGGCTCAAGTCCAGTTTATAAAGCAATCTTGTTCTTCATTTCACAAATAAAGAGTACTCCCATGCGAGGTTCATTACCTTCTTTTTTTCTTTTTCTTTTTCTTTTTTTTAATAGGCATCTGAAATCCACGATTTCAAGTAAGCATCTGAAATGCAAATTATACATAGAGCAAAAGCTCTGTTCTTAGCAAGACAAGTGAACGAAACACCAGTCATTTGCAGTTTTGCATTAGAAAAAGGAGAAGAATTCATGTATGAAAGACAAAGCAAACACAAAATCTAGGCGTCCATACCTTGAGGAATCTTTCCCATTCCCAGAACTTTTTAACAAGTCATCAACGACAAGATCTGCCAATGCATCATGGGCAGCTGAAGCAGCAGGATCAGAGGTCTGTGAATTAGACACCAAAGCAGAAGCAGGGGTGGGAGCATCTGTGCCAACTTTTGGCTTTGGTGCTCTTGATTTTTCCCTGGACCCTTGCCCACTAGCATTAACACTCATATTCCGCCATTTGTCCTACGTAATCATACAGTAATGAGAGCATATACTTTGAGCATGAAAACATAATCATTTAACACCTGCTATTAAATTTGGATGCTGATGCCAATAATGTGAACTACAACTCTATAGATTGAGGTATATACAAAATTGTATTCATATGATCCCTAACAAGATGAGCAACTTGAATCATAAAAACGAAATAAACAAAACAGTAGGGAAGTATCCTTGCAAACTAAGTGAACATAATAAAGGTCTTAACTCTTAACCTTTTGAATTGGTAGCAAGCACATGGTGAAAACATATGGTAAAATTATCAGCTTCAAAAGGAAGAAAGGCGGTTAAGGTTGACTAAACAAAATAAATGGTGACTGTTAATATCTTTAAGCATCAAAAGTATGATACTTTGCAGCCAGCAGAATCTTAAAAAATGCAACGTTTACTAAATCAAACTCACCAGGAGGTGACCCCCCATAATGTCGCAGGCAGTGAAAAAACGGGACACAGTTTTTTTCCCAGATAAATATAAGTGTGAATCACTTAGAGAAAAACCAAATTTAGCTCTCAATAATTTTCTCGTAAGAGAGCAGAATCAGTCTCCTCAGATAGTGCCTTCTTCATTAAATCCAGTTTAGAAAGCAAGTGACCAACGTCAAGCTTGCATAGATTAACTCATAGAATGCTTCACATGTATTAATCAATTTGCCTAGTATTGCAATGCAACTGGCCTACCACCAGTAGATTATCTATCTCAAATCCCCGTGCCCAAAAGCTCATTCACTCACCCATTCTACATAAATCGTGTCCCTGGATTACTCTACCAACACAAACACAAATAAAACGAAATACACAGAACAGAAGAATAAAGTAATTACTATAATAGAGAAAGTAGTCAATTTTTTAAACAACCGCGACCATTCATCTCCAACCCAATTCTTCAAGGAAGATGAATCTACAAAGGATATAGTAAGACAAACACCTTTGAGTTCCTTCAATTCTTTTAATAAATGAGCTCAAATTGAATAACGTTCAGCCTATCAAACAATGAACTCAAAAGGATTGCATTAATCAGTCAAAGAAAATACAGATAACTGCAACATCGTAACAAGTTTCAGAAGTACATAGAGAGTACCTTAAGGTCAATATTTGATCGGGAGGAGAGGAATGGATGGAACTCAGGGTCTCTCTGGATATTCTTCCATTTCCCAGTGCCGTGTTTAGCAATACCAGCCATTAGGGCCTCTTCCTCCTCCTCTGTCCACTTCTGCTTTGGATTCCCCATGTCTCTTTATTCTTATCTTCCTTTCAGATAGATTTTATTCGTCTCGTTCTTCCTTCTCTCCAAGAAGCAAACACGTTATGAGTATTGAGGTCTTGTCTATGGCGCCTTCCCCGTCACCGTTAATAATCTTTCAACCAGAACCCTAAACTCATCCGACCCGTGTGTACACGTGCGTATTTCACGTTATTAAATACTACAATAGTGATATTGCAAAAGCGACATCGTTTTGGGCATTTGGAAAATACCATTGCACATCCAACCTTTTCTAATTCCGAGCCAATCCAAATCATCTACGTGGCAACTGGAGATGACAGTTAGAAAACTCACCAATTTTTCTTCACCAGACAACTCCCTCCCTATCTATTCCCAGACCTCACACACACAGCTTGACACACAGACTCCAGACTTTTCGCATTCTCAAGCAAGACAGTCGGCATAATCTGCATTTTCGCTCTCAGGAACGATAAGAACCGCAGTGATGGCGTGAGAGATCATTTTCACGGAAACAGAGTCCAGGAGAAGTTACATATGGAAACTCTTGGAGCTCGAAACTTCGCAGCAATGGCGGTCTCTTCTTGCCCTACGTGGAGTTCTCGAAGAAGAACGCTGAGAACTAACCGTAGTGTTTGGAACAGGAGGTTTATTTGGTGTAAAGTAAGAGCAACTACTGCGGGGAGTGAGAGGTGTGTGACCGTTAAAGAAGATTTTGCTGATGAGGAAGATTATATTAAGGCCGGTGGCTCTGAGCTCTGTTTTGTACAAATGCAACAGAAAAAGCTCATGGAAAAACAGTCTAAATTGGCAGACAAGGTCTTATTTCTGTAACTGTTCTTTGTTTTATGCATTATAGTAGTTATTCTTATAAGTTTCAAAATACGATTGCAGATTACATGATTATTACAATGCATATAAAATAGTGGTTGGATTGATCATGCGTAGTTATTGATGAAGATTAGGATGAGTCTGGCGAGTGGACTCTGTGGAATTGGCAAATACTAAGTTGGTGGCTACTTTTGGAAGGTTATTCGCGCTCTGCTGCTAGAGCGCTAGTTTTGTGAAGATTTTTGGTGCCATTACTATTGCTTATAATCTATAATCTCTACACTGTGTATTTTCCGTGGTTGGTTTTCTTGTTTTCATTATTTTCTGGACGAACACTCCTTCAAATCCTAGTACTATTTGGTACTGGTACATGCATTTGCCCAAAACAATTTAAGGTTTTATCCTCTTTTTTTCAAGTAAATTCTTATGACATAGATTTTAGTTTTGCTCACGGCATCCATTCGTGTTGATTATATCTGCAGTTACAACCAATATCCGTTGGGGATATGCTGGATCTGGTGGTTATCGGATGTGGTCCTGCTGGTCTTGCTCTTGCCGCAGAATCAGCCAAGTTGGGGTTACGTGTTGGACTTATTGGACCAGACCTTCCATTTACGAACAATTATGGTGTATGGGAGGATGAATTTAAAGGTATCAATTATTCAGTAGAGAGCTATTCAATGCATTGCCTCAATTGCATTTGAGATGTGGTTTCTCTGTGTCTTCAATCCTTTTAACTAGTTAGTCCCTATGTTCAATTTCCAGACCTGCTGTGACTATGATTTTTTTTTTATTCTTATTGGTTAAGTCGATACCTTATTTTCCTCCTTGCACCATCTGTGACATCTATATTTTACTGAAATTCTTTTTAAGATATTGAAAGAATGCATCAAATTATGAAACAACTTATCTGCTTCAATTAACTTTTAAATCAGTAACTCCTTACACTTATACAAGGGAAAAAGTCTCAATTCCCTCCTCCCTCAAAAGTAAGAATATAACCCCATAACTTATCAAAAAAAAAGTTTAAACCAGTGCATATTATTACATTTTCAGATCTTGGACTTGCAAGTTGCATTGAGCATGTTTGGCGTGATACCAT
Source organism: Euonymus europaeus (assembly GCA_963580455.1). Taxonomy (NCBI): domain Eukaryota; kingdom Viridiplantae; phylum Streptophyta; class Magnoliopsida; order Celastrales; family Celastraceae; genus Euonymus; species Euonymus europaeus. The sequence continues at coordinate 3,212,223 of OY756957.1, read as the reverse complement.
TGTCTATCTTGATGACAATGATCCCATTCTAATCAGCCGTGCTTATGGACGAGTAAGTCGCCATCTACTCCATGAAGAGTTGTTAAGGAGGTAAAACTGCCAGAATCCATATTCCACAATATTTTAATTTAGACATTTATTTCTTACCGGCTGATTGATGTTGAGAATACTTTGTCAATAAATAATTAAACATGTGATCTGTGTTAATTTCACCTAGGTGTCTCGAGGCAGGGGTTTCATATCTTAGCTCAAAAGTGGAAAGCATTAAAGAAGCTAGCAGTGGTCATAGTCTAGTCGCTTGTGAACATGACATTGTTGTTCAATGCAGGTATGATATGATGGTTTTATTATTTTATTCTTCTATTCATGTTATTCTGCAGATTGTCATTTAGCAAATCTAGTTTTAAAATTTAATACTAGCATGTTTCTAGTTTCTAATACATGGTTATAGGCTTGCTACTGTCGCATCTGGTGCAGCCTCTGGGAAACTTCTGCAGTATGAGGTTGGGGGTCCCAGGGTATCTGTCCAAACAGCTTATGGTGTGGAGGTAGAGGTAGGATGTTATATATGCTATTTTAGACATGTTGGAATAGTGTTTGCTGATCCAAGTTTTCCAGCTTCAAACTTTATTTTAATTTGTGTTTAATCTGCAAATGTTCCCTTATACCACCTATGAATTTCCTGTATTCTCTGCTTTACTCTTCTTTTATCCTATCATGAGAACATGGCACCAAATTGTCCCATTCTGCCTACCCCAGAAAAGTGTGTTTTTTCTATTTGTAACTATTGCTACATTTCTCATTTTTCTGCCCATCCAAAGCATTTAAAATCATTTTGGTACAAATTTTGGATAGTGTAGATATGGATATCTCCGTCTTTTTAATAGTGCCAACTGCCAACACTTTATAAAATAAATCTCGTAGTGTTGTTGTGTAATTATCCTTGTACCTCTGTGGTAATGAGGATGGAGAAAATTAGAGTGTGATTGGATCATTCCTTTGGATATTTTACATGCTTCACCAATTTTCATGTATTCAGGTGGAAAACAATCCATATGATCCAAGCCTGATGGTTTTCATGGATTATAGAGACTACAGCAAACACAGAGTTTCATGTTTAGAAGCTGATTATCCAACATTTCTTTATGCCATGCCTATGTCATCTACAAGAGTCTTCTTTGAGGTTTGTTCTGTCTTAATTTGATGTAGTACATTATTTAATATGTAACTATTATGTGCGAAATAGTTTGAGTAATGTGCTTCAGGAAACTTGTTTGGCTTCAAAAGATGCTATGCCTTTTGATTTATTAAAGAAAAAGCTAATGTCAAGGTTAGCGACTATGGGCATCCGGGTTCTGAAAACTTACGAAGAGGTAATACTTGCTTCCTTGTGATAATTTTTTTTTATTGTTCTGTATAAGATTATCAACCAAAAAATATAGTTTTTTTTTCCTTTCATATTTCCCTTTTGAGCATAAAAAATCCTCTAGTGAAAATGTAAGCTTTTGGAGCACATTTTATTGGGAGGAAAATTTTGGTAAGTCATCTAGTTTCTAGCTTGTATGATTTTTGGGAAATGAGCGAGCAAACTCCGATGTAAGAATTCTGTCTGATAGTTATTATATCAATCAAGGCTGTCGTGTGGTTGAATTAATTATTCTTACTATTCTTTGAGGAGTGTCAAAAGTTCCCTGTTTCTTACATGTAATTATAAATTGTAAAGCTATCTGTAGTGATCTATTTGAGGCCTAACTTTAGGATAGTGGTAAAATTTTCTACAATTGCAACCTAGGTGTAGCAGCAGCAAACCATGGAAACAGCCTCTCCACAATATGGAGGTAAGGCTGTGCATATCTATTCTCCCAAGGCCTTAAGTATTATCAGGATTCTTGTGCACTAGGTGGGTTCAATCAATAATGATTAAGCTGTGTTTGTTTGTGCTTTATGCCTAAAATGTTCCTATGATCCTCGATTAAAGTTTCGTGATATATCAGATTGAGTTGTAACATATCAATATTTAATGCAGGAATGGTCTTATATTCCAGTTGGTGGTTCTTTACCAAATACAGAGCAAAGAAACCTTGCATTTGGTGCTGCTGCTAGCATGGTGCATCCAGCCACTGGTAAAAAAAAAAAAGCGAGTTAATATATGCTTTGTGCAAATTTTCAGACATAGTGAACCTTCCTAGCATGGAATTGTTGAACAGGATATTCAGTTGTTAGATCACTGACGGAGGCTCCAAAATATGCTTCTGTAATTGCAAATATATTGAAAGAGAGTCATTCTAAGGGCATGACTACTGATGAAAGAAGTGAGGTGAATATATCAATGCAAGGTAATTAACTAAGGCTTTGTTGTTATTTTTATGGAGAACACTGCTTATTTAGCTACCTAGCATCCATTGTCATTGAGTGCTATATACATCCAAAAATTAAAATGTCACATTTAAAATGATTACCTTTATTGCACTTGTTTTTGACCTTCTTGTTTCAATTTTATCCTCTTTATTATACTGGGGAATACATGCAGTTAATCATGAATTCATGACTGAATGACAGTAACACATTATAGTGTGGCTACTTTTTAAAGAATCTGTGGTGCTCATGATCTATTAAACTTCTGTAAATTTTACTTTCGTCAGCTTGGAATACTCTTTGGCCACAAGAAAGGAAACGACAAAGGGCATTCTTTCTTTTTGGATTAGCATTTATTTTGCAAATGGATATTGAGGGCATTAGGGCATTCTTCCAGACTTTCTTCAAATTACCTAAATGGTATGATTTGTATTCTGAAAGTTTATTCTGTTTCATTTGTCTGAGAATATTTTAGTTATTTCTTCATGTTATCACTTGTTACCTTTGTTTTCTTGATTTAGAAGCTTGGTGTCCCATATTCGGGCACATGTATTTGCTCTCATGGGAGAGCCTTAGCATTTAAACTGTATTTGTGAAAATTTCTTCTGCATTATGCAAAAAATAATACTGTTTTCTAGAAAGTAATCTAGTGAACATGAAATGAAGCTATGAAGTTGCTTTTGGCATAGATCTTACCTTACGAATAAACCTAGTGCTTTCTTTTTAATCTATTTGTCCATCTTTCTTAACTGCCTCTAGTTCCCATCTTCACCCTAATGTTACTGTTTCCAAGATTTTTATCCTCAAACATCCTCGCCATTCATGAAGGGCGTCAGGGTTTCAGTTAGATTGTGGAAGCGCAGGGATGTTTTCAGTATATCTGAGATACACACTGGTGAGCTGTGTCTTTGGTTGGATTGTTTCGTTCAAGCAGCCATATGAAACTATTTTGGGTAACTATGAGTCAAGAGATTCGAGTATTTAGACAGTAGTGTAAGCTGGTTCTGTTCATTTTTGGTTTGGAATGAGATTGGGAGCACTTGGGAAGTGACTAGAAGTATTGCTTATGCGAGTTGAAGGTACTTACAGTGATGGAAATTAATTAATTTCAATGCAAAATAATAGGCTTCTGCCAACTCCCCTTGGTTTTTCTATTCAAGAAGTTAAAGGGATCATTCTGGAATATTAAAACACTCCTAGGTTCCAACTCCTTTGTTGGCATCTACTGATTTGGTAGGAAAAGAATGCCACTGGTGTCTCAACTAGTCAAAGATGAATGGAAATGACAAAAACTAGTCAGTTTAAACAAACTTATATTAAATATTTGATTGACTTCTTCTTGGTTTCTAAGTAATTTACTATTGACAACTGTTGCCTTGTCCGCAGGATGACGCAGGGGTTTCTTGGCTCTAGTCTCTCCTCAATGGATCTTGTACTATTTTCCATCTATATGTTCGTCATTGCTCCAACTGATTTGAGGATGAGTCTTATCAGGCATCTGCTTTCAGATCCAACTGGAGCAACCATGATAAGAACCTTTCTCATTCTATAGCTGCATCTTTTATACTCTTCTTTTGTTTTCTTATATCTTGGATTTCCCAGTTTAGATAAAAGGAGAACACCAACCCTTCAAAAGTGTCTAGTTGGTTTATATCTCCATTAGCTCAAATCCAATTTCCGCAGTCAGTCTATCTGTCTAATTAAGCAAAATTGTAATAGGTCCACCATTGCTTGTGAGTTTTGTGCATTGTCTTTAGCAAGAGGGGTTGTTATTGGCTAAAACACTGTTATTTTATGGTCAATAGAAAATTTGAATTGATGCACGAGTACAGGCTAAATATGTAATCAAAAGATCTCGCAAGTTACTCGGACTTCTACCATGGCCATTCTCATCGTTTTGCTTCAGTCTCTATTCTCTAGTGCCTCAATGTTTTCTCCTTTTATGCTTATAGAAATATCATGGAGGCTTTATCTGCAGTCACATCGGAGAAGGGTAGTTAGTAGGTTGCTCATGATCAGTAGTCTAGTGTTTTAAACAGCATTATACAGGACAGCTCAAACCCGATCAAACACTGTAAAATTGTTGATAAACATTGCACTCTTGATTTCATAATTAATTTTATCGAGGAAGCCAAGTGTGATACGAACCCAGTGTGCTTAGCCGTTAAGTCTTCTGTTAAAATTGATTAAGCTGTGTTAGTGTATTAGGTGTAGCAGTCCGGTCCCTTGTTGAGGCAGTTTAGAAATGATGCGAAATGAAGAAGCGTTCTTCAATCTGTTTTCCTCCTCGTTTTTCTATCCACCATTGCTAGCTAGGTTTAAGGTTTGGAAGGGGAATTTATCAACATGGCCGAGTGCCCCACCTCCAGTTTTTGGGCCTAAAATTACCAGACACTGAACATGATCTGGGATTGGGCTTAATGGGCCAACCCAGTGACTCTTTACATCGCAATTTGGCGTGCAGGATGACTGGGCTTTGTTATTACTTGCGAGTTGCGACCAGACAGGCCTGCGTGTTTCGTGTCAGGGCTAATTTCGTAATATGTGGAACCTTTGGACGGTGAGGAATTTAAGTCGTAGCGACTACCGATGATAGGGAAAGCCCTGGGAATTTAATGAGGTTTTTCCGGATAAATAATGTTATGTTACATACCGTTATTTTTCCATACAACTTTCTTGTCCTTATTTACATTCAATTTCATTTTTTATTCAAAATTTGTCACAATCCATGAACCAATTTTATTTAAAATTCCAAATTAATCATTATATAGCAATTTCAATTTTTACTCTGATTAGGACACCTGCCCCAAAATATGAAGACAACAGCACGACATCCTCACGTGTGCCCAAATTTGTCAATCCAATCAATGAAACATAGAAAATTATCCGGTTGTTTACAGTAATGGGATTTTGATTTCCACAAATATTTTGTTTTATTCTCTTTTATGATCAACATTGATTACCATGGTCCATTTCGAGTCCACTTTTTCCTCCTTTTTTTTTTGGCTTAAATTACAAAATTAACATGCCGTCAATCAAGCCTAATCTCCAACAATGTCTAGATAAAACAAAACAAAAACAGCGTATAAGAGCTATATTTTTCATAAAGATTAGTATTAATTATCTTGAGAATTTGCCTCCTTGATGAATTCCTGTTTGTTATTCCAATAGAGTATCTTTCGACTTTCTTGCCTAAAAAAACTAAACTGGGGGCTTTTATACCAGAAAGAGAAACAAGTAGGGGTCATTGCATGAATAATTTTACCAAGAAAAGTTGTCGTCTTTCGAGAACACGTTGAAAATATCTCTTAAAAACAGTTTTCTCCACGAGTCTTTTTGGGTTCTTTCCCTCTTCCTTCCTTTCACCAGAACTAAGCGAAGGTTCCCCACAACACTCCTCCCCCCATCAAAATCACCCCGATCTCTCTCGAGCAAAAAACCAAAAGCCCCCACCGCGTTAAAATCTTAACATACGCGTTCCCATCTACGCACACGCTTCCTTGTGTTTTATATAAATATATATACTTGCTTCATTATCTCCTTTCATTCACATATCCGTCTGAAACCTCGGTTTCACACTCCTTTCATTCAAGCAATTCGTCGAACACTTTCAAATCTAACATCCAGTCGTCGCTTGGTCGGGTCTTCTTCTATTTCTCCTGTGATGGAAATCACTCCTTTCCCATTTCTTAATCAAGAAGAAATCACTCATTTCTACAGTTTGTTCCAAGACATGGAAGGTAGTTTCAATGGGAACACGAGTTTGAAAAAGCGGCGAAGAAAGGACGATGAAGGTGATGACAACAAGAAGAATAATCAGGCTGATAAAGATGGAACCACGATTAGTGCAATGAACGAAATACTGGCTTCGTTGATTATGTGGGACGAGGAAGAGAAGCGGGAACAGAATCAGTGGGTCATTGATTCTCAACAAGAAAAAGCACTTTTCGATGCAAATTCGAAGCAGAAGATTCAAGCTATGAGTGACTATCAATCTAATTTACAAACTCGTCATTCCGATTTGGATGAAATGGATCAATTGAGGACAAAGCGTGCCCGGAGTGCCGCCACCGTGGTTGCTACAGTGGCCGTGGAAAACGCTCTCTCTGAAAATCCGGCTCAGCCAGGTGGTGGCGGGTCCGGGCCGTCGGGTCAGCATCGCCGACTGTGGGTCAAGGACCGGTCCAAGGCTTGGTGGGACTGGTGTAACCATCCCGATTTCCCAGAGGAGGAGTTCCGCCGCGCATTCCGGATGAGCAAGGCCACGTTCGACCTGATTTGTGAGGAGCTCGATTCAGCAGTAATAAAGAAGAACACCATGCTTCGTGACGCGATTCCGGTCCGTCAACGTGTGGCGGTGTGTATATGGAGGCTCGCCACCGGTGAGCCTCTGCGGCTGGTCTCAAAACGGTTCGGATTGGGGATTTCCACTTGCCACAAGCTAGTCCTGGAGGTTTGTTCAGCAATACGCAGCGTCTTAATGCCAAAATTCCTGCAATGGCCTGATGAGAACAAAATCCAGAAGATTAAGGAGGAATTCGAATCGGTATCGGGTATAGGCAATGTTGGTGGATCAATTTACACTACACACATACCGATTATTGCTCCCAAAACCAGTGTGGCTGCGTATTTCAACAAAAGACACACTGAGAGGAACCAAAAATCCTCATACTCAATGACCCTTCAGGGAGTTGTTGATCCAAAAGGGATTTTCACTGATGTTTGCATTGGTTGGCCTGGTTCAATGTCTGATGACCATATTTTGGAGAAATCTGCCTTGTACCAGAGAGCCAATAGAGGACAGCTGAGGGATGTTTGGATTGTTGGGAATTCTGGTTACCCTCTAATGGACTGGGTTTTAGTCCCTTATACACACCAGAACCTTTGGACACAACATGCCTTCAATGAGAGAATCGATGAGATTCAAAAGATTGCAAAGGAAGCGTTCGTGAAATTGAAAGGAAGGTGGACTTGCTTGCAGAAGAGGACAGAAGTGAAGCTCCAGGACTTGCCAGTGCTTCTTGGTGCTTGTTGTGTGTTGCACAATATTTGTGAAATGAGGAATGAAGAGATAGACCCAGAGCTCAGGTTCGAGCTTTTTGATGATGAGATTATCCCTGAGAACAACCTGAGGTCTGTCACTTCAAGACAAGCTAGAGATCATATTGCTCACAATCTCTTGCACCATGGCGGCCTTGCAGTTGCAGGCACTTCTTTTCTGTAGTTTTTTGTTTCCAATCTCTTAGACCCAGTTTTGTTTGCTACTATTTCATTGTCATTCTTTCTATTTATGCTACAGAGCAATAAAACCATTAAATTTTTTCCCGATGGGTTTGTGTGAAACGGTCATTTATGCAACGCGCGGGTAATTACCAAGTATTTTTTGCGATCTGATAATTCTGCTTTACAATTCATAGGAAGATAAACATCTGCTGATGCTGTACAGAAAGAAGGAGGTGGAAGAAGCTTGCTGCTTATCTGCCACCTTTTCGAAGAGATGAAAATTTACTCTATGCTTTATTACAGTGTGACGTGTCTTATCTTCTGGCCTTCTGTCTTGCAAGTTGGAATCCCGCGTATTTCGTTGCGTTGTCATGTTATTTTATTTTTATTTTCTTAATCGAGAATTCACAATATCAACACATCGGACACGAATATAATATCAACATATTTAAAACATATATCATATAATGATCGTTGAAAATATAACGAAAATTGTATATGGATCGATCAAATTCACATATAAATGAAATAAAAAGCAACCAAAATTTTATTACCATAGAAGAACCTCGAAATACATTGTCAATTGAACAAACAAAGGAGATAGAAAACAAGAAACAGAAACGTCAAGTCCAAAGTAAACTCTGTCTCCTTAAAACTTAACATTCCACACGTGTCTTCGGGAATACTTGACGACAGTCTCCCAAGATAAAATGGCATCCCACACGTGTGACGTGTCTTCGGGAATACTTGACGACAGTCTCCCAGGATAGAATGGCAACACCTGCACGGAAGGAAGCGACACTCCGAGCTACGAACGGAAAAGATGAAGGCAGCTCCTCTCAACTATGCACGTGAATGCTCTGAATTTTTTGGTGTAATTAAGTTCCAAATATGATGTGCCTTGGTTCAGAAAGTTGATGGTCATTGATGTCAGCCAAATTGGTTGAATCGAACTCTTTTTCAAATGTTGACCTTGATTTCGAGAATACTCTCCAATAGGTCTCGATCTGAATACTCTAGCAATAAATTTCTCCAAACAGGCTCAGAATACCCAATGGGAGGATTAATATCAGCTCTGTCCCTTCTAATTACCTGTTCAATATGCACAAACAGAGAGCCTTGATAGCAATGAAATTGAGGGCCAAAGAGACCTTGTTTGATAGCAATCGAAAATGATTCTAGATTTATTTTAAAATTTGTCAAGTTTCGATTTTGGATGCTGAATTTAGAATACTCGAATCATTTAATAAATTGTTTAGGTACCGGATCGCAAAGACGAATCGAATTAAGGGTATGCAAATTGTTTATGATATATACCCAACCTAAATCGACTGGTAACTCACCTAGCTCGATATTATAAGTAAGTTCTAAAAATATCAGCGAGTAATGTATGCTAATGAAGAGATTCAAACTCCTCATTTGTTTAAAGAATGTAAACTCAAGCATTCAACCATTAATCTAATTATTATTATTTTTATTGCTATGAATACTTCTTGGATATGTATTGAGTATGTAATGTGACTGTGCATCATAAGTTGATAACATTATAAATACGAGTGATTAAATATATAATTAAATTATAATTTAGAAATTTGAAAACGTCTGTTCAACTATTTATGAAAAATAAAATACATTAAATGTTCAATGACCAACGACTACCCAGTTCATGGAATAGTTCCAATTTTAGGAATTACTATTTTTAAACAAATTTTAAATAATTATTTTTGTAAACAACTCTAAATTAAAAAAGTTTAAATATTCCTTTTTTTTTATATAGAAAGTTGTAATATCTAAAGTTTTGTAGTTAAGTGCCACATAGGATGTTGTGTGTGTGACACATAAGATTCATTAATTTTGAGTGAATAAGTAAATGACACATAATTGAGTTAACTTCATATACATATAACTTGGCCATTAAGTTATTAAATGATTTCATTTATGTTTTTGTGATAAGAATTTATGCTATTTAACACATAATTGAAATTGAGTGAATAAGTAAGTAAATAACAAGTTACGTTACAATAATTACAACCTCTACTAAACTAAATATTACTTTACCACTCATTCATTGTCAAAGCATCGTATTTAACATTACTTTACCATTCATTGTCAAACCAACGTATTAAACATAGGAATAAGAACAGTCTTTGCTTGATTGATGAATCATGAGTGAAATGCCCTCATATAATAGTCATTCATTTACCTAAGACGTTTAACTTGACCATTAAATTATTCAATGATTTCATTTATGTTTAAGTGATAAGAATTTATGTTATTCATCTTATTCATGAAATTCCATGAACCCATCACATTCACACGACTTATCATTTACTTGATATACGTTTAACTTGGCCATTAAGTTATTAAATGATTTCATTTATGTTTTCGTGATAAGAATTTATGTTATTTATGTTATTAATGAAATCTCATGAATCCATCACATTCCCTCCCATTTATATATAATCGGCCATCCATACATCCATACAAGTTTGTAAAATTTTGCACAAGATGACAGCCACAATGCTTGCAAATCTCCAAACAAATAGAATTCAATAGAGGATTAACGCGCAAATCACACGTATGTGGGATGCAATCAATTTAAGCAATGATGATGAACTCATTGGAATTGATATAATTCTAATCGACGAAGAGGTAAATATGTTTGGATTGTTTATCACCTTCTAAGAGTATATCTCTATGTTGTTATCAATCAAGAAAGTTCTAATGCTTATGATTTTTTAGGGATTCACAATGAATGCAACAATTGGCCAACGTCATGTCGATGTATTTAGGAGGCAATTGGAAGAGGGCAAGGTATATCGTATCACTACTTTCCGAGTGGTAGAGAGCAAGCCTTACTATAGGCCGATCTATTATGATTTGAAGATATTATTCTTGCCAACTACAAAAATATCAGAGATCTCTGATGGACCCCAACTTTCCATCTTAATGCACAAATTTGATATAAAAAATCCCGATGAAATCATTGGCCGCCTAGATGAAATATCAGTGTTGACAGGTTATTTATTATCATTTGCCCTTAATTTATAATTCATTTCGTTGACTTCTTTTGTCTAACTCTATAATATTGATTTACCAACAGATGTGAGGTGTTCTTTTAAAAAATGGAAATACCAGTAAAGTTATTGTTGGTGGCAAATTGGTTGACAAGAAAAAGATTGAAATAGGAATCACGAGGTATACCAAAAAAAGTGTTTTTAATTTGAGTTTAATATATGATTTCTGTAATTGATTAATTTCGTTGGTTGCTAAATAAATGCAGGGATCTCACTGTTAGACTTACATTGTGGGCAAACAAAGCCAAAGAACTAGATCTCACAATGTCTGAAAATGTTTCAAAACATTCCATTTTGATCGTTACGTCAACTACAGTGAAGATGTTTGGAGGTATACTCAATTCAAATTTAAGGCCTAATGCAACTATTTCATGATAAACTTTGTCCATATTTTTTTGGCCAATTCTTAATTAGGAAAAAAATGGCATATGGATATTTCGACTATCAACTACTGGAGCAACCAAGGTTTTTGTCAACCTCGACATTCCTAATATTAAACCAGTCCACATCTGGTAAATAATGAAAACACTTCTTCAAATATATTCATTTTGTAGACATGTCAATTTGTAGGTTCAAATATTAAAAAACTTATGTTAGTACATATATTTTCATTATAATTGACTATTATGTTTTTTTTTTTTGCACGGATAAACTCCAGCATATGCAGATTGGTACTCTAGAATTAAATATTGTCACTCATCTGTAAATGATAAATAAATGATAAATTAGCCTAAACACGATTGGAAAAATGATTCAAGTTTATTATCATTAAACCGCGCGTAGCGCGGGCATTACACTAATTACTTAAGTAGAAGGCTACCAACCCGTTTTCATCCATATTCAAATAACAAGCATAAAACCGTAGTTGGGAGGGCCAGAACCAATGAAATATGCCCACGTGTCGGAAGACAAAAATGAAAAATAAAAAGAAAATAAAATACAGCGGAGCGTTTTATTTAGTTACTATTAATCAATAATTTTCTATTTTTATATATTTTATGGTTTTTACCAGTCGATTTCGTCCCCCGGTGACCAAACATGTAAATAGCACCGAGTCCAACTTTTGCTTCGTTGTCGCTATCACCAGAATCCACAAACAAACAGTACGAAACAACAGAGGGAGGGAGCTTAATCGATAGAGAGAGAGAGAGGGAGCTTCCGAGAGCTGAGGAAAAATATGGAAAATCGTGAGGAAGATGGGGTGGGGCGTATGGCGCGCATGGAGGAGGACGAGACGGTGGGGTCGAGCTTGACCATGGAGAGGGTGGCCGCGGCCAAGCAGTTCATCGAGAACCATTACAAGGCGCAGAGAAAGCACTTCCAACAGCGGAAGGAAAGGTAACATATATGCAGCCGATCAGAGTCTTGTATTATTATTATTATTCTATTTCTAGAATATTTTTGTCTTCACGATGTCTCTTCAAAGCCTTGGATCACATGTAATTCTGAAATGAAATTAGGTTTTGTGGACGAACATTACGAAGTTTGTAATCAGGTGATGCTTTGAAACGAAATAGCCTTACATTAACTCAAATTTGACGGTGATTTAATTTTGATTTAGCTCTAAGGCGGTCAGCTAGGCGGCTTTTGTCTTTGTTCGGTGAGGTTTGTCATGCGAACATATTGAAGTAAATGTCTTACAAGAATTTGATCAATTAAGGGAAGAGGAGTTTAGAAGGATGTTCTTAGCTAATGTGCATCTGCTTTTATACGGCCGAGTACCATTCATAATCAAGCATTATTATGTGTCAAGAAAAGTTCTATGCCTAAGTCTATGATAAATCTCTACTCATTTTTTATGTCAAAAGTTGAGAGAGTTTTAGACAATAAGAGGATAAGTGAAAGGCTGAAAATGACACAGTGTGAGCAATAAGGAGTGACTCGAGATTAAGTTTGTGGCGGCAATGACTAATAAGTACGAAGTTTTTTTTTTCTTTTTTTTTTGGGTGTCAAGAAACCTAGATTAAACTGAATTACTCCCTAACTTGGATGTTAATATTCTAAAAAAAAACTTATGCCTCATGCTAATGGTTGAGAACATTTAAGGATGAATATAAAATAAATAAGGTTTTAACTAAATCTCTTTTCTTTTCACATTTAAAAGAAACCATGTTCGAGTTTTTGATTATATGACACAACACTTAATTGTTTTCAATCTAGATAGACACATCTTAGACCTCAAGGGATGCCTATAGTTCGGGTTGTGTGGTTCAGCACTACCTCTTGCTTCACAGCTTTAGCCATCTTTGATCCTTGCCATCATTTTTTTTTCAACAAATAAGTTGGGGTTAGGTGTCTGAAATGGTGTTCCGATTTCTTTCTTCTAATCTTTTCCACGGAAGTATAACAAGCGTGTGCCTTTTAAGATTATGGCGGGTACTGCAACACGAGATAACGTTTAAAGAAGTTAAAGACAAATGTACCATTAGGGTTAGTTGAATCTTTAACTCTTTTTTTCTTCGTTAATCAACTGTCATTCTGTTAAGTTCTTGAAAAATCATTCAATGGCCGACCTTGTTGTTTCGCATTAAAAAGTACAGACTGCATGGGGTTGTATTGTATCTATTGCTTTTGTTTTAAGTGCTTTAAAATTTCAGTGTTCTTTTACCTTGTAATAATATGTATTCATTGTTGCTAATAAGAGATTCTTTGGAAATGACTTTTGGCTAAAGCATAGAGGTTTTGGCATTTTCCCTTGCAGTGTTTGCTGATGTGTTTTATCAATTGCAGGCGCTCAGAGCTGGAAAGACAGTTGGCATCTTTGGATGTTCCACAGGAGGAACAGATTAATCTACTGAAGGATTTGGAGCGCAAAGAGACACAGTATATGCGACTCAAAAGGCACAAGATATGCACTGATGATTTTGACCTTCTAACCATGATTGGGAGAGGAGCTTTTGGAGAGGTTAGATGTCTGCAAATCTCTCTCTAAACTTATAGAGGTTTCGTTTGCAAGATTATCATAATTGTTTGTTTGGGCTTAATTTTCATATGATGAGAGAGTACGCATGAACTCACAAAAGGAATTATTGGTTCACAAGGTTCATATGCTGGAATTTTTGTGTTTAATTTTGCTGCTCTTTGAGGGAGATATGATGACAAAGGCATGACTAGTGGAAATGGTAGTGGTAGCAATGATGCATGGTAGGTATGGTGTTGATGGTGTCATAAAGGTTGTATTTCACGGAGGTAAGTGAATGTGCTAATGCAGTCTGGGTAGTAATAATATTGTTGGTGATATGCCGGTGTAGGTAAAAACGTAGGAGTGCTAGGAAATGTTCTTGGACTGGTCAACGGTGCAGTGCTAATTCTAGTGGACATGCCTCTGCTACAAGATGTCTTCCTAAGAGTCTATGGAAGTGGATTTATGGTGGTGGCTATAGATCTTCCTCTTGAGTTTGTGTCTTGGCATGTTGACTGACTGCTATGAGGCAGAGGCAGAGGCAGGTGTGGCATAGTGTTGTGCTGCCATCAAAGTGGCAGAGACATGGGTTGGGTTAGGGTAGCCTCAATTTTTGTGAGCATAAGATTCAATTATGATTACTAAATTAATGTCTGTAAGACTCAGATGTCTAAAAGACCTTGGATGTTGTAGTTACGGAGTTACCAATTAACCTTTCAGAAACGGAAAAAGTTGACTGCTAAATGTTGTCAGTTTTGTGCGGTTGCAATTTTTACTTATTTTTGTTTATGTCTTCCCTTTAACAGTAGATTATCCTCTGTTTCCTCACATTCCAGCTATTCTGTCTTTGTTCATCTACTTATTTGGAGGGGAGACTCTGGTTTGGGTGGTAGTGGTTTAAGGAATAAGGTTAAGATTGGGTACATGAGTCATGAGCTATATGCGATGGTGATGACTTCTTTTATATTTCTAGACTGAATTTATATGGAGAATGGTTAGGTTTCTTATATGTTATTTAACACTTTTCAGGTTAGATTGTGTCGGGAAAAAAAGTCCGGCAACATATATGCCATGAAAAAATTGAAGAAGTCAGAAATGCTTAGCAGGGGACAGGTAATGTTCAAGATATTTCAAATTTATTTTGACCTTTTATGGATGTTTTCCTTTTTTTTTTTTAATGTTATGCTTTATCTCATTCCTCAAATTTCAATATGGGATATATTCAACTCTGTTGCCAATGCCTTTGTTTTAGGTTCTTATTGTATCTAGAATGTTTTTCTACTATCCTTTGTTTACTTTTGATTGGGTTCTTAATCTTTCTTGTGATTACCATTGAGCTTCCATAGAGCAATTATTACACTCATAGTATATACTATTATTATTCATCTACGATTCAACTTTGAAATTCATTACAAACTATGAAGTGATCAGAAAAGTAATTGAATGACTTTAAAACCATTCTTTCCTTTGAAATTTGAACAGCTGCTTCTGGTAAGGACCGTGGTTGGTTACTTACTTACTTGGTTGTCCTTTAATAGCAATAGCCCTCAAAATCCCCCTCTCCCCTTCACCCGTTTCTTTCTCTTTGAGGGGAGGTTGTGGTACATAATTAAGTTTATTGTGTAGTTACTAACACTTAATGTAAATCTCCATATTTACTTTTTTTTTAAACTTCACCTTTTCTTTCTTGTGTAGTTCCTAACACTTAATGTAAGTCTCCATATTTACTTTTTTTTAAACTTGGCTTTTTCTTCATTGTTTACATACATGCAGGTTGAACATGTTAAAGCTGAACGGAATTTACTTGCAGAAGTTGCCAGTCACTGCATCGTGAAACTCTATTACTCATTTCAAGATGCTGAATACTTGTATCTAATTATGGAGTATCTACCTGGTGGGGACATGATGACTTTGCTGATGAGGGAAGAGACCTTGACTGAAACTGTGGCTAGATTTTACATTGCACAGAGTGTTCTAGCCATAGAATCAATTCATAAGCATAACTACATCCACAGGTTGGTATATCCCGTCTTACTTTTACCATCATAACATTACAGGAATTTTAGTGTCGTGACCACTTTAGGCATCTAGGTTGGTGTACTTTGTTTCTCACATCTCTCACTGCTTTTGCAAATCTGATTCAGAGACATAAAACCCGACAACCTTCTGTTGGACAAAAATGGTCACATGAAGCTATCTGATTTTGGCCTTTGCAAACCTCTCGACTGCTCAAATTTATATTCTATAAATGAAAATGAAGTCCTAGATGATGAGAATTTGCATGAATCAATGGATGTTGATGGGTGCTTCCCTGAAGCTGGCAGTGGAAGGCGTTGGAAAAGCCCCCTTGAACAGCTACAACATTGGAAGATGAACAAGAGAAAATTGGTATTTACTCAATCCTCTTTTCCCTGAGTTACAGAATAGGCATTAAGTTACTTTCACCAAATTTCAAGCCAGTTGGTTTGAAAAAAAAAATGCTGCTACCTTTAGTTTTATAATTTGCATATCTTGAGTTAAAGGCGGTGATCTTGATAGGTTGCAATTGTAAAATTGTGTACATTTATTTGTAAAATGAGTGAGTTTGCTCTTTATGAGTGTCAGTCCGTCGATAAAACTATGGATCTAATGGAGCATGAACCATTGGTTTGTAATTAGCAATAAAATTCCTGTTTTTTCAATTTACAGGTTTAACCTTGTTGCTGACACTTTCTTAGCTTCACAATGAACTGGGTTTCTGTTTTGATTTCTTCTTGTTTTTGAGGATCATTTAGGATTTAGTTCTCTTTATTATATATAATTATATATGTATACGTGTGTATGCGTTCTTTTGCATGTAATAGTTGCCTATTTTATTGATTCCAGGTAGTATTTTTTCTTTTAATTCTTAGTTGCGTTCCAAAGGTTTTCCCCCCACCACCCCCAAAAGATATGTCAATATTTCAATGGTAGAGTTGCAGTGGTGCAACCTAGTGGTCACAAACCTCTCTCCACATATTATGTAGGGCTAAGGTCTGGGTACATCTTGCATATCCCCGATCCCGTCCCCTACGGGAGCCTTATGCATGGGTATTTAACCCTTTTTTTTTCTTCAATGGCAGGCATTTTCCACTGTCGGAACGCCAGACTATATAGCTCCAGAAGTGTTGCTGAAGAAAGGATATGGCGTAGAGTGTGACTGGTCAGTTAATGAACTGTGCTTTCTGTTTAAATAGTAAAATTTTAGATTCTTAAATCATGTTTTTAAACCCTTTCAAACTATCTATGCTTGATATTTCATTGACTGCTTTGAGCCTGTCTCCTCCCCTGATTCGCTAGGGTAATTTTATGTTATGGACTTTGATTTCTTGTGCTATGTTCTTGCCTTGCAACAGGAGCAAAAGAGTGTTAGAATAAACTCTGGTTTTTTCCCATGTACATGGCTTAAAATAGGACCGAAACTTCTAATGTTAAAGTGAAAATTGGTGTAAATACACATAATCCTGTCTGAAAGAACCATACAGATTGTTTGATACCCCGCCAAAGCGTGATTAAAGGTCTCGATCTCTGCGAAAAGGCCCAACAGCATGGTTGGTATGTCACTTCACACTTGAGTCTGGGATGGTTATTCTCTCCAGGAATCCTCCATTCATGTGCTTGTCATACTGAATACAACTGTTTTATTCCCATTTCTGTAGCATTCTCATTCCTGTTCAATGTGTATTATATATGTTATCTAATAGTGATTAAGATTTAAGATATGAAATGACTTGTCTACTCAATGAGAAAGAGGCCTCTTTGATAAAGCAATACTCTTGGCTATCCCAGTTCCAAAATAACATAACCTTGTAAAAGTTCCCATAAGATTGTTTGGACTAATTATAATTGGCCATTTGGCCTATCCCGTGTAGTTTAGTGAGTGTGCTTGATAAAAGTGCATTTAGAGTTTATGAGTCTCATTGCTTCGTATGTTCAATATGCATGGACAAAGAAACGTTATCTCAAAATAATGAAAATTTGTTTTTTTAATGCTTTATCTCATCTAATTCAATTAAAAATTTAAGCTTTGCAAGAAATTGACCTTGTGAAAAATTCATGACCCTACTCAAGAAATTTATGATCACAGTTAAGAAATTTATGACCCCTAGAGAAAAGAAAATCTCTTGTTATCGAAGCTTTATCCTAGTAAATTAAAGTATATCCTTATGAAAAAATAATCTTAATGTTGATGAAAAAATTGAGAAATAACATTTGGGTGGTTTGATAAGGAAATTGAATTTATATTTTTATTACTATAAAAATGACTTTGTGAGAGAGTTTTTTGAGAGTTGCAAGCTTGTGTTAGGAGGTTTAGCACAATTTTTTTATATTAATTTTCAGTATGCTTTCTTTCCTTTTATTTCTCCTCTATTTTGTTCAAAGCAATCTCATGTAGTTGGAAAATACCCTTCACGTCCCTTTCTGATTACTACATGTCAATGACTCAATTCTCGAATCTCATCTTGCATTAGTTTTTAATTATTGATAGAAAACACAAAAAATCTTTTTCTACCCCTTTTATCACTGCATGTCAATTCCTTCTTGAATCATATAGGATTCGTACATATAGTTTTGCCTATAAAAATGTATTTTGATTTTTTTTTATATAACTGCATATAGGTTTGCCCCTCTCAAGATAAATCTTGGTTTCTTCCAATATTATTCAGTATTTCAGTGGCCTTTCTAATTTTGGGATCTTTGTTAATATTTGACCTGGTTCATTTTATGTGTACTTTTAATTAAGGGGTGATATTTGTCCTGCAGTCATGCGGACAATTTTTTTTCCCCTGATAATGGGGTGGCCTGTTATACCTGTTTGATCCATACTTATATAAATATTAATAAGCTTGTTCTTTTTCTTTCATAAATTCTCATTCAGTTGTCTTCTTACAGGTGGTCGCTTGGTGCTATAATGTATGAGATGCTTGTTGGTTATCCCCCATTTTACGCAGATGATCCAGTCACAACTTGCAGAAAGGTTACCTTTCCATAAACTCTTTATTTATTTTCATGTGTTGAATAATTATTTTTGATTAAATTCACATATGTTCTCATATTTTAGAATATGTTGTACCTTTCGTGTAGTGTTATTGATTGTTGAGTGTAACATCTGCCTCATTCCCCAGTTTTGCATTTCGCCGACTTTTGTATTTACTTGAGTGAATTTGGTCGACATCCCCAAGTAAGAAAAGTGTTCCATATTAAAACAAGTTATATTTGACCAATTGGATGATAATAGTTATCAAAGCAATAGCTTGTTTATGAAGTCTCACTATTCTTGTTGGAGAGAGACTACCGAAGATGATTCTGCGCATTCAGGGCATTGGTAATGCTACTGCACAACACGATACTTGCCTCTAGATCTTGTGTAGTGGTTCATGTTACTCAAACTACCTTAATATAAATTTAGATATATTAAAAAATTTGAACTTTAGATAACTTGTATGCCTTTTCTTTTTTCAAATAGGAAGCTCTATCTTTTATTTACTTTCCTTTTCATTAGCCAATTGCTAGTCCATTCGTAGGAAAGTTATTACACCTTGAATAAATCGTTTCTTCCAAATGTTTTTTTAGAGAATGGCTTTTGATTATTTTCGTTTTTTATTTATTTATGAGAACTGTTGAATTGATATATCAGCATCAGAATAGAAGCTTGTAACCAATACAAGCAGAACTAAAAGAAAATTGAAAGAGAAAAAAGCATAAACATTCAAGGAAATTGTCAGTAGAATTGAAAACAAGAAGAAAGTGACATGCGCAGCAACATTTTTCCAATATATTTTCATTCAGAATTTGTTGTACAGAGATACAAGACTATATGGAATACTAGGGTTTCTATCTAGTGAATATACAATACTACCCTTAATTGATATTACACATTCTAAACTCATCCCTCAACACTCCCCCTCAAGTTGAAGCATAGATATTAATCATGCCCAACTTGTGACATAACTCAATAAAATGACTTTTCCATAAGGCTTTAGTAAAAACATCACCAAGTTGATCTTTAGATCGAACATACACCGGATGAATCCGTTTGGTCTTCACAATTAAATCTCTAATAAAGTGGCAATCAACCTCAATATGCTTTGTGCGTTCATGGAAAACAGGATTAGATGCAATATACATGGCAGCTTGATTATCACAAAACATTCTCATAGGAGACTGAGATGGAAATCCTATCTCACTAAGGAAAGACTGAACCCACATCATTTCAGAAGCAGTATGTGCCATAGCACGATACTCAGCTTCTGCATTAGACCGAGCCACCACATTTTGTTTCTTACTTTTCCATGTAACCAAATTATCACCAAGAAAGACACAATAACCTGAAATTGATCTTCTATCAATACAATCTCCAGCCCGGTCTGCATCACTGAAACCCCTGATTTCAAAGATTTAGAACGTCTAAACCATAATCCCAAACCAGGAGCACCTTTAAGATATTTGACAATTCTATAAGCAGCATCCCAATGCTCTATACGAGGATCCTGCATAAACTGACTCACAACTCCAACTGCAAAGGAAATGTCAGGACGAGTAACCGTCAGATAAATCAATTTTCCAACCAAACGTCGATATCTCCTTGTGTGTTCAAAAGGTTCACTGACATCCTTACCAAAATTGACATTTGGGTCCATATGAGTGGAAATAGGTTTGGCACCTAGCAGACCAGTCTCCTGCAACAAATCAGTAACATATTTCCGTTGACATAAAGATAAACCATTCTTGGATCTGGCAACTTCAATTCCCAAGAAATAGCGCAACTTCCCAAGATCCTTTACACTAAAAAGACTGTTAAGAAACAATTTTAGTTTCTGGATACCTGATAAGTAACTGCCAGTCACCACAATATCATCCACATAAACAACAAGAATAATACATCCACTGGCTCTATGGCTCACAAATACAGAATGGTCTACAGCCACCTGTTTCATGCCAAATTTTAACACAGCACTGCTGAATATATAGCTTTGTGTAAACGACATACCTTCCGAGACTCCCCCTGAGCAACATAACCTGGAGGTTGCTCCATATACACCTCCTCCTTCAAGTCACCATGTAAGAATGCATTTTTAATATCAAGTTGGTACAAGGGCCAATCCTTGGTAACAGCAACAACCAAAAGCACACGAACAGAAGATAAACGGGCAACCGGTGAGAAAGTTTCAAAATAATCCACTTCATAAGTCTGTGTATAACCCTTGGCAACCAACCGAGCCTTGTAGCGTTCAACACGTCCATCAGGTAAGTATTTGATAGCGTAAACCCATCGACAGCCAACAACACTGCCCCCTGGTGGTAGATCAGTAAGAGTCCACGTGTGATTGTGATGAAGAGCAGCAATCTCATCATCCATAGCACACTTCCAATGAGGAAGAATAATTGCCTGCTGAAAAGAAGTAGGAAGACTAGTGGAGGACAAAGAGCTAATGAAAGAGGTATATGAAGAAGACAAGTGAGAGAAAGACACAAAGTTAGAAACAGGATGTTGAGTACATGTCCGTATACCTTTGCGAAGAGCGATAGGAAGGTCAGATGAAGAGACCGGAGGTGATGAATGATCCATGGATGAAGGCTCAGGAACTTGGAGAGATGCAGATGGTGGTGGAGGCGCTGGAAGAGCCGGCGGAGTTTTGGACCAAGTACCCCGAGTATAAACCTGCAAAGGAAGAGAGGAAGCATCCAAACTAGGTGGGGGGAGGGAGAGGTAAAGGAGGGGAGAGAGAAACAGAGGGTGAGGAGGCCTTAGGCACAGAAGAAAAATATGGCACATCATCAAAGAAAGTGACATCAGCACTAACAAAATACCGAAGTAAAGTGGGAGACCAACAACGATAACCCTTTTGAGTACGAGAATACCCAACAAAAACACATTTGTGAGACCTAGCATCTAACTTATCCCCACCATGCTGCAAATCCTGAACAAAACATTGACTACCAAAAACATGAGGAGGAAGAGAAAACACAGATGTAGAAGGGAAAAGGGTAGAAAAGGGTGATTTACCATCTAAAATAGAAGAAGGCATACGATTTATTAAATAACAAGCAGTCAAAACAGCATCACCCCAATAGCATTTAGGAACATGCATATGAAGGAGTAAAGTACGAGCAATGTCAAGAAGATGACGATTCTTACGTTCAGCCACACCATTATGCTGTGGGGTATGTGGACAAGATGTTTCATGAATAATACCTTTGGCAGCACAAAAAACAGATAGAGGACCTTTTACATATTCAAGTGCATTATCAGAACGTAATATACGAATAGAATAACCAAACTGTGTTTGAATTTCATTATAAAACACCTCAAAAACAGAAGCAACATCAGAGCGACGTTTTAGTAAAAACAACCAAGTCATCCGAGAATAGTCATCAATAAATGTGACAAAATAAGAATAACCACGCAAACTAGAAATACGAGAAGGTCCCCAAATATCGGAAGGAACAAGTGCAAAAGGTGTTAAACGTCTCTTAGGCACACATGGTGAAAACGAAACACGATGATGTTTACCTAACTCACACGCCTCACACTTTAATTTAGACACAGATGCAGGAACAGAAACAACTTGACGAAGAAGCTTCAAGGAGGGATGCCCCAATCGGACATGCCACTGATAAGGAGACAAAGAGGAAGTAGAAACCAAAGCTGTAGGAACATCCAAGTGATACAGACCAGCACGTTCACAACCCCCACCAATCATCTTCTTCGTCTCCAAGTCCTGAAAAACACAATGAGACGGAAAAAAGGTGACGCTACAGTTAAAAGACTTAGTAAATTGGCTAACAGACATAAGATTAAACGGAAATTTTGGAATGTACTGAACATCAGATAAGAATATAGAAGGAGTAGGGGAGATAGTACCACTCCCCAAAACGGGACAAGTACGACCATCTGCAACAGTGACATTACGAGATGATGTGGAATGAAAAGAATTGAAAATATGAGACTGACCAGTAATATGGGTAGAAGCACCGGAATCAATGATCCAAGGACACGAACCTGAAACAGAAGAACACGAAGAGTTACTTGGATTGGTGGTAATAGCGACAACATATGAAGAAGACGATTGTTGTGAACGATGAAGAAGAGAATCATACTCAGCTTGAGAAAGAGTGACACTGGAAGAATCAGGCAATGGATCAGGAGATGCAACTGCATTAGCACTATCAGATCTTGAGAATCCAGAAATACCACCAGAAGGTGGGTGGGATTGAGAACTGCGCTCCCATGGTTTACCATGTTTATCATAACAACGGTCAACAGTGTGATTATCCTTCCCACAAAAAGTGCATTTCCTGACACCTCTACCACGACCACGACCACGACCAACTCCTCCACGATAATTACCCCGGCCAGCACCGAGTAAGGCAGAGGGAGCATCCACAACAGCAAGATCACTATAAGTGGAAGAAGGGCTAGCACGGGACACTCGAGAGTAAGTGGCAGAGAGCGACGGAAGAGTACCATCACCAGCTAAAATCTGACTACGAATAGGCTGATATTGAGAATCAAGGGAATTTAGATACATAGACACACATAACTCCTCTCGCTGCTTCTTCAATATAGTTAAATCAGTAGTCAAGGGATGATAAACACACAATTCATCCCAAATTCCCTTAAATTGAGCATAGTGTTCAGGAGTAGTACGACCACCTTGCTTCAAGTGAAATAGCTGTTCATACAATTCAAATATTCTTGATGCATTACCAGCCAGAGAGTAAGTTTCTTTCACTGATTCCCACACCTCCGATACCATGTCAGTAGAATTGAAAACAAGAAGAAAGAGACATGCGCAGCAACATTTTTCCAGTATATTTTCATTCAGAACTTGTTGTACAGAGATACAAGACTATATGGAATACTAGGGTTTCTATCTAGTGAATATACAATACTACCCTTAATTGATATTACACATTCTAAATTCATCCCTCAACAGAAATAAAACAAACCCTGAGACAACAACACTAGGTTTCCAACTTGCCATCACTGCAGCCACACACATTGATCATTTGCAAGATATGCCCCCTGCTTTGCCGTCACATCTACGACATTATTTGCTTCCCTCTCTATATGAATTAACACACAATTAAGGTAGAAAAAGCCCCCCTACATGCTTGGCATGAAAACCTTTTTGTATGATGATTGTTTTTCTCAGTGTTCTATTGTCCTATGAGTACAAAATCTTGAGATTTCACATTGGACTGGTTAAAGTAGCGCCAATGTTGAATTCTGGATCAGCAATAACTTTTAAGTACCCTAGTGATTTATGTTATGCATCTTCCTTTGTAACATTTTTATATGAAGAAAATGTTATGCATGCTTCCTATATTTGAGTTATATAGTTGCTTTAGATTACTGTTACTTAATTTTAATATTTTTATTTGTTTCTCTTGTCCCCTGAACTGCCTTTCACTTCTTTTCCAAGTTTACTATTCACTGTAAAGGTTGCAGACTTGCAGTGCATCTTCCCTTGCAGATCAATGGATATTTTACATGTTTTTGACATGCCAACTAATGCATCTCAGATTGTGCATTGGAGAAATCACTTAAAATTTCCAGAGGAGGCTAGATTGACACCTGAAGCAAAGAATCTGATTTGCAGGTTGCTTTGTGATGTTGAACATAGGCTCGGTACTTTAGGGGCAGACCAAATTAAGGTATTCTTTCTGTACTTTCTGAGCTGTTTACATTTTTTCCTACAATTTATGAAATTTATGAACTTTGGATAATTCAGGCACATCCTTGGTTCAAAGATGTCATTTGGGACAAACTCTACGAGACGGAGGCAGCCTATAAACCTGAGGTCAACGGAGAACTTGATACTCAGAATTTTATGAAGTTTGATGAGGTAAGGTGTTAGTACTTGTTTCTTGATTGTTGTTAAGAGAGATTTAGTATTCGGCAGCCAGCGCACTAGCATGTGCAGGCTAGCTTCTTGTTGAAGTCTCTTTGCAGTTGTACTTTAACAAATTTTGATTCGGTTAAATGGTATAAATGAATTGCTAGGAGAGTATAAAGTTTTACGTAGCTAGTAGCATTGCAAAGGGTGAAGAAAATAGTGGACATCTCACTGAACTCTGGTTGACATAAGGAAAGGCTACTAAGGCAAGAGAAAACTAGTTGGCTAGCAGTTCAAAAAAGTCGGTGATAAGGATCAGGCTCTTGTTAACTTAGGCTTGGTTAGATCGACTTCAAGTAAACATTTCTTTTTGTCCTATTCTGAGTCAAACAATAGAAGGATGAAACATATAGCTGTATGCATAAAAATGCTGACTATTATGCACTCAAGATTTCATGCATTGAGCGTGTGGTTTTTAGTCTTATGTACTTGCTTATAAGAGTAGATGGGAGATCTCTTTATGTTCTCGGGACCTACTTATGTGTATTTACCTGGATGATATGGAATGAGAGAAACAGTAGGATCTTCAATTCTGAGGATACTAGCTTTGATTCTTTTATTGATAAAAGGTTGAGCAGCTTTAAACTGTGGTGTACTTTTCTTTGTAATGATGTTCTAGATGCTCTTATCTTAGGCTCCTTGTAATTTCTGGTAGCACCTTCAATAAAAAAAAAAATTCCCATTAAAAAAAAAAAAAAAAACTTGTGTATTTACCTTGCTCGAGGTTTGCTTAACCCTAAATAACTCTTTCTCATTATCCTGTAAATGAAAATGTTTATCTAGAAGCATTCTGCATAATTAATTATGATGCCTGCCATAGGTTGAACCTCCAAGGACTGCAAGAGCAGGATCTGGACCCACGAGGAAGGTATGCGTTTCCTTTTTCAATGAATTTTATCTCTTTCTTCTGTTGGGTTTTGGGATGGGTATTAATTGGCTGTCCTTTTATTGTACTTTAGTGCCCTGTAATACACCCTTAGAGAGTATCAGAATTCCGAACTGTGGTTAGTTGTAAGTTATAGCACTACTTGGAGGAAAGTGAAACTATTACAGAGCTTCTATTGTTTTGGCTATTTGGTGGATATTTAGAAAAAAGAAACACTAGTGCTTTTGAATCGTTGGTTTTAATTTTTGGACGCTTGGTTATACAATTTCTTGTTTTCGATCGAGTAATCATTTATCAAAGCAATGCAGATGGTAATACTTTCCTAAAATTGTTATCGAGTCTCAATCTTTGGATATTTGTAAATGAGTCGTCCATGTACTTGTGCAGCACCACCTTCGTCCCATTTTAATGATGGAATTCTCTTTATATTTAAATGAAAAGTGCTCTTACTTGCTGAGATTTTCCGGGAGAGTAAGTACTAACAAGCTGATTTCTACAATCTCATTGTATAAGTAAGCCATTAATTAAGATATCCAGTTTTTTCTGGAAATATATCTGGAGCTTTGAATTACAGAAGTTTCTTGTTCCAGCCAATTATTTCTGATTTCTGAACTCTGAATTAATTAATTTTTATGAGTGTTTATACACTCCATAACAAGTGAATAGGGGACCTAGTGGTAGAGTTGCGTGGGTGCAACCTAGATATCACGAGTTCAATTCCTGAAAACATCTCTACATATTATATGGGATCTTACATAGATTTTGCCTGTCCCCGACCTTGCCCATTGCAGGAGTCTTTTGCGTGGGTGTTGTTTAACCTTTTTTTTTTATGTATTTCATAGATAGAGTAATGCATGTATAATTCTGGTTGAATGTAAAACAAGAGGTATTATTTCTTGAAAATTTTGAATTAACTTTGTAATGTTTGACCTAAGATTTTGTTGTTCTCTAGATAGATCTTCATGTTAAAGTAAAGCCTGGACTGATAGTAAAAGTGCATCTCCTCTGGCTTTGAGGGGGAGTATGGTTCATCATTGATGTGCAGTGCTTCTTTCTTTTGACTTGAAGTACTGATTAAGTTTCTCTAATTGCTAACAAATACACTTTTTTCCCTTGAAACTTTTTTGGCAGATGTTGCGAACTCCTCAAGATCTTAGTTTTGTTGGTTACACATACAAAAATTTTGAGGCTCTCAAAGGGTCGCATCATTCTTTTGGTAAGTAGTTTGGCTTCTACTCGAGCATGGTGCTTTTTTCCTTTTGTGGATATAATATACACAAAAATAATCTCGTTCACCTAGGTGCTATAAATCGCAAGTAGCATGCAGGGAAAGAGTGCTAGCTGGCTCACCGTTGTCTATCTTTATTTATTGTGAACCTGTCTTGCACATGTGCTTCACTACAATGGTCAGCCCGAAATCTTTTTAATAAATCCTGCTACTCCAGATATAAAGAGGAGCACACAACGAGAGTGAACATTCATCAACTTTTTCCACAGTTTTAGATCACATTCCAATATAGGATGTGATAGGACTTGTGAGTGTCAATTAATTTTATCTTTTATAAATAATATAGATTCTTGTGTGTGCTGGATATTTTGCCAAATAATAGCTATTAGAATGGAGACATGAAATTGATTTTACTGACTTTATATTTCGTTATCCTGGAGATTCTACGAAACAAATTGTCAGTAATTTCCAGAAAAGTAGTTGGTGGAGTTTGCCATCAACTCAGTCTTTTTGGATTAACTTGTCTCCTGTATTTTCCGGTATCTTGATTAAATGAAATTTTCCTGATACATTCATTGGCTGCAGATATAAAAAGGAGCGTGTCACCAATGCGGTCATCCACCGATTCTTTCCACAGTAATAGATCTCTTTGCAATTATTGTCTTTTCAGTGTTGAAAGTGAAGTTTAATTAATTAATGATTTTCCTCTTCAGGTGATTCTGCTGTGGACTACTCTTCCAAATGCTCAAATGATGAGACAGAAATGCAAATGCTTGCATCATCAGAGGATGCCATGTCACAATGACTTGGCTTGGAGAGGGGAGGCTAAAAAATTTTATTTTTTATTTTAAGGAAGCATGTTGTGTAATGGCTCCTATATACCCTCTCAAGAAGATGTCGGGTTGACCTGCTTATGTTTCGGTCAGGTTTTGCTCTCATTTGCAATATAAGTCGATGTTGCGTGTTTACAGAAGTTTTGAGTGTACAGCGATATTGGATGAATTTAGTCTTTAATAGGTTGTAGTCGTCTTTCAAGATAATATTGAGGTCCTGACTACCCAGGTTGGCAGACTGATGTGCCTTCTCTTGTGGCAGTTTTTTCCCTCTTTTTTTGGCAAATTGTATCGATAATTTGCGGTTTTTGGCTACGGGTAATGAATTTTTTTTTAAAAATGTTTTATCTTCAACGTGCTTATAGTCAGTTCTTCAATGCATAAATAGATCTCAAGGTATTTAATTTGCTCCATTTGATTTGTGTTATATTTATATGCTAAACACTGATTACTCTGTACCGTTCCATTCTTTAATATATACTTTTTTGAGCGTTTTTATATTTTCTTTTTGAAGTTGATTTTCTACTTTTATAAGTGTAGAATCGCAGGGGCGGTGCTACAAGCCTATTTATGGGTCTGAATTGATTATGCCCCGGATGCAACCAATCAGATGCTGGCATGCTGTCACTTGGTACAGAAGAAAGCCACATGGTCTAATGGCAGCTTGCCATGTCAGCCTCAAAGTACGACAGTTATATCCACGTGTTGCCATGTCGGCAAGTTAAGAGACAAGATTTAACTTTTAGACGACGTTCTGCTTGCAGATACTTCGCAAAGTGTTAAGTGAACACCAAACTCGCTCACAGGCTGTCCGAGACGGCACATAATCTTAAACTACACAATCATTAGTCTCGCTGGTTCGGCTGTAGAGGAAAGGTGTCGAGCTCTAGCTCCAACTTAAGCCGAGTTTCTTCAGAGTTTAAAAAGGTCCAAGCCTGTATCTAATCCGGTTCAAAGTAGCCGGGCATGATCCTCTACATCCATTCTTAGTTGCAGGTTTGACTAAGAGCCTAAAACTAAGTTCCAATTTCATTGAAATTTAAGTTAGCTATTTTTTTAACTACTCATCTAATAAGCGAATCAAGCTTGGGTCGGGGCAGCTCCTTACTAAATATACAACTAATAATAGATTAGTACTATAGAGGTTCATTTTTTTTATTTCAATCGCGTTATTAACAAATTATTATTATTACATTGTGTCGATAACAAATAGAATAAGAGATCACTCTCTACATATTTTATACACACCATTGATTTATATAGAACTTGCATTGTATCATCTTGTGACAATCCCTCTAATTGAATTTGATAAAAAATTAAGATTTTAAGAAGTGACAAAAATAATAATGTTTTCATAGAAATAAATCATGTCAAATTCGTGAAATTTTCACATGCGGACATTCGTATATTGATTTTCACATCTAACAACTATGAAAATGAGCCGAAATAGTGAATTTGGTATTGTCTTAAAGTAATATCCACCGTTTTTTTGAAAAAAATAATATTCATTAATAATACTCTCTTCGTCCCATAAAGATAATATTACTTCTTTTTTCGTACACATTAAGAAAATCTAATTAATACAGTGAGAAAACTAAATTTTAATTGCATTTTTCCTAATATACTCATAATTAATGAATATTTTTTTTGTAGTTCAAATAGTCATAGAAAGATGAAAAGATTTGTAAGATAATGAACCACATTAAATAGTGGTCTTTTAGGATTTTAAATAATTAATTACATTATAAAAATAAAACTAAATTATAATTTGAGACAGAAAAATATAGAAAATATAACTATTTTTACAAAATGGAGGGAATATTTACGAACATCTAGACATTGATGAACTCTCAGTCTCAATTGTGATTTATGATCGGAATGATTGGTCAAATCACTTTTTACATTAATTTTGTCACTGTTTATCATTTAATTTATTTGTTTTCAGACCAATTAAATTTCTTAGATTTCAAATTCTAATTTGTGTCTCTTCACAATTTGCATGTAAGTTATCGTAATTAACAAGCCTACATCACTAAATAGCAGCACGAGCCGGCTCAAACATGTTCTCCCCAAAACACCCCTGTCTTCGTATCCATTTTTGAATATTCTAACGGGACACGTTCCGGGCA
This sequence comes from Euonymus europaeus, assembly GCA_963580455.1. Lineage (NCBI taxonomy): Eukaryota > Viridiplantae > Streptophyta > Magnoliopsida > Celastrales > Celastraceae > Euonymus > Euonymus europaeus. Next base: position 3,182,668 of record OY756957.1, on the reverse strand, counting down.
AAAGAGTAAATTCATGTACGGTCATTCCATTGCGATCAAAACAGAGGGCGCCTCGGCCTCCATGGCTCAGGACGAACCTTCGATTTGGAGCTCCGATTCCTCTTAAATATCCAATTCGACTATCATTAGTACTAAATCATCGCGGCTTTCCGCTACCGACCACACTTTGACAATCATTCGCACGATTATTCAAGGTAGATTTATGTACTTCTTTTAATGAGATTCTTCATTTTTTTTCGTTCTTTTTAAATTCCGTTGATTCAAGTTTAGGGTTTCTGTTATTGGTGATTCTTTTCGTAATTGAGGTTGGATTCTGATCTTCTTCTTGGGTTTGTCGGACGATTCAACTTGTAGTATTTCGTTTTTGAATTTTGTGATATGTAATTTATTTATTTATTTATTTTTTTGGTCAAGGAATTATTGCAGAAATTCAGATTTTGAAATAGATTGGAGAATTAGGAGTGGAACAGTAATCTTAAGCTTAGACTAAGAAGCATTCATGCAAGGATTATCTAATTTGGTGAATGTGGGTTTTGGGTTCAATGAACAATATAATCAGTTGAAAAATATGAGCAGTTGGAGAAAGAATGAAGATGTTTAAAAAAAACTTATTCAGTGTTCATTGATAAATTTATTAGATAACACATTCAACTTAGAAAGTGAACTTGAAAGCGTTATCTGGCCCAAATTGAAAGGGGATATTCAATTGAAAGAAGGAAATATTTAGATGGTTATTTGTACGTAAGATTTAGATGGGATGAAATTGGGTGAGCTACACAGAACTGTTGCTATTGACCCCATTTTGAAAACCCGATTAGGGAGGCACAATAATTTCTTTACATATGCAATTTTCTGCTAGTTTAATGAATTTATGGTTCTAGATTTGTAGGATCATGAAGTTTAGCTGGGCTTAGATACTCATGATTTATGCAATCGAACTTTTGGATGTTCTAGCATTTTTCATTAAATTTATGTATCATTTACTTTTATGAGCATCAGCTGGTGAATTTTTAAATTAGAGATAATCTATGAAGATGATAGTATCACAGTTGATGGACTTCGCATTTAATTTCTTTGCATTTGGTTTTTGCCTTTGCAGGTTCATCTTGTCAAGTTGCTAGAAGTTTGAAATTGGCTTTTATGTGCTACAAGACTGTATCTTTGTCATGCATTGTTGTACCTGTTGGATCTGCAAGATCGTGGATGTGAGAAAAGTTATGCCATGGCTACATTTAGTAAATTTGAAATGTCGTCAGGTAGCCCAGACAGGCCGCTATATGCAAATGGCCAGCGTGGATCCAACTTAGCCGTTTCCATAGACAGATCAGTTAGCTTTCGTGAGAGCGTGGAGAATCCAATTTTATCATCTCTCCCGAACATGTCTAGAAGCAGTTCTTGTGTGACACAAGGAGATGCTGTCAATTTCTTCCAATGTTTACGTTTTGATCCAAAAGTAGTGGCTGCAGACCACAAGTCTAGTCGCCAAGGGGACTTGAAGCGACATATAAATGTTGCTCTTGGCTCAGTGGATGATTCTCCTTCTGTTTCTTTAAAAGGAAAGCTGGTACCATCTCCGATACCGGAGGAAATCAAGCGCATCAAGACTGGTCTGCGTGACAGTTCTGTCAAGGCCAGGTATTGCATTGTATGTCATGTATTTGTTTTATTGCAATAGTATGTTTATTAAATTCTTTTAATTAACAGAGAACGCATGAAGATTTTCAATGAAGCCTTGTCTGTATTTAACAAGTTCTTCCCCAGCATACCTTCCAAAAAAAGATCTCGATCAGATGGTTTTTCTAATGATCGGACTAATGCCATGATATCAACTGATCGTTCTGTCCTGGGCCCAAACCTTGGTAAGATGGGACTTCAAAATCATGCCATCTCAGGTTTTGAACCTGATCAGCAAAAGCCAGAAGAAAGGGCCAAAAGCGCTGTTCCAAAGAAACGCACCCGGACTTCTTTGATGGACATGAGGGTCTGTATCATCAACCTGTCACATTTATTTGCGGTTTTTTGGCTTTTGTTTGCTGGTGTTGTGATCCTCCCCTGATGTTGTTCATTATCATATAATTTAATTGGCTTGTAATAACCCTCTCCTATACATATTGCATATGGGCTTCGCAGTATTACTTTTTCTCTTTATTTTTGCATTATTGCGATCACTAATTGCCGGGGTGCTTATTGGTGTTTAGATTCCTTTTGTTTTGCTTGTCTACCTTCTCTCCATGCAATATAAAAGTGTACTTTTAGTTTACTTACCCTTTTCTACTGAACACCCCAATCATCTCTACGTTTTCCCATTGTCTGTCTGAGTGAGGGACAATATTTTTCTGTCAAGATTTTGGAAAAGCATTTATTATTTAGTGTTTGAAAGTTCTTAATGTTTTAGTTGAACTATTTATGTGACTAAATCATGCCCTTACTTTCACATACACATTTGCATACATCCACTTAACTGTGTTTAAGCATTAGATTTTATGTTTTTCCTTTTACCGTCCCATTTTTCTGCTCCATTTATTGCAATTTTGGTGGTGTCAACTAGTCCTGCATGCACGGTTGTACTGATGCTTACTGTGTAGCATGATGCATGATGTGACATTGTCTCTCCAAAAAAACTTACACTTGATTGTGATAAAAATAGATGGATGCTCGGAGTAGTACTAGTGTCAGGACATCTAGTGTTGTAGATAGGGAGAGGGACATCATAAGGCTTCCAAATGGTGCTGTTCAGGGAGATGATCGAAGTCTCTCTATTGCGGTTGATGGTTGGGAAAAGTCAAAAATGAGGAAGAAGCGCTCTGGCTTAAGGCCAGATCTCTCTCCAACTTTGGTGTCGGCTAAATCCACTGATGGTTATCGGGAACCTAAACAAGGAATGCAGCAAAGACCTGTCACTGATGTTCGATTAAAGTCAAATAACGATTCCCATGGGTTCAGGTCTGCTTTCTTTAAGTGCAATTATCAGTACTTGTCCGTGGAAACTATTGAAGCCCTCAAATACTAAATCTATGCTTTTCATTTATAGAAAAATCAATTAAATATATTCCATCCACCTCATTCGCTACTTCCCTTGTTGCCAATTTGGTAATGCATGGACTTTTTTTATGAGTAGAATTTCCTTTCAGTATATTGTTTATTTTATAAGTACATCGTGAGAATCCTGTGGTAGTAGGACTTTTGCTGATACGAGGGATGGAGTTTTCGTTGCTTGTCACCTCTTTTTTCTGGAAGCCTTGTTTTTTTACCTATTTCCTTGGGAGTATCTGTTGCATGTTTACTTATTCTTCAAGGGAAACCTAGCGTTATAAATTTGAATAAGCTGTTAGTCATGCAATTATGCTTATTGTTAGTTTGAGGTTTTGTTGCAAATTTATTTTTTGAGCCTTGGGAGGTATCTGTTGCGTGTTTACTTATTATACAAGGGATACCTACTGTTAGAAATTTGAAGAAGCTGTTATTAATGCAATTATGCTTCATTTTGTTTCAGGTTTTGTTGCAAATTTATTTTTTGAGTTTCTTATTCGATTTCTAGGTGTTTGTTTTTTAATACAAGATAAGTTTTTGGAAACTCGAGAATAATTTACCTTAAAAAATGAAAACTGATTAAGAAGGCTCGGAAAACTGACGATAGTTCCTTGCATAATTGGTACTAATTTGTTGGTTCCTCTCCATCCTGTTATTATTTTCCTGTAAAGTCATGCTTTATTCTAGTGTCCTTGTGTGGTCTATTCTCAGGGTACGTTCCTGTACCTAGAACATTTAGTTGACCCATGAATACATGTGCGTCAGTGCATGAATGATTATGCAAAAGGTACCATTGTGAATTGTGATTGAGATATGAATCTTACCTATGAAGGTATTATGAAAAGTTACCAATGAATGATTATGCTAAGTATCTAGCTCCTTTTGTAATCATAATTGTATCGCTTCTAAAGGATTGAAAATGTTTTACTTTGCAATAATAATAGCTCATTTTGCCTAAAATTGGTGATCCAATAAATTTCTTGCTGCTATTAAGCAGAATGCTAGTCAAAGGATTGGTGTTAGAGGCAGTAGAATAAGATTACATATTGCTCTTTCCTGAAAAATCAAAGGGCCAACAAGATTCTCTTTTATGATCAAAGTCAAGTTTCATTTTTAAAATTTTTTACACTAGGGAACAATCTGGTGTGATGCATCATGTTTTTATTTTACATAAGAAACATCTTTAGGTCATGAATATCCCTTTTCTCCTTCTGTTCATCTTGCAATTTTATTTTTTATTCAACTGTAGGCCAGGAGCTGCAAATGGAGCTATGGGAATTGCAAAATCAGATGGTGTTTCACAACAGACAGGCTTGGTCATGCGATCATCTGCCCCTAGAACTGATGCAGCAGACAATGGTTCTCTTCCCAGTGAGAGGAGAGATCGTTCTATTGGTTCAGATAAAGAGAGAGTGAACCTTAGAGCTGTTAATAGGTATGGATAGCATCATAACCAATTTTTTTTCCATCCTTATTTGGAGTAGGGAAGGGATGGGGGATTTCATATTTCATTGAAGTTGTTTGTCTGTCAAATTAGTTTCCTACCTTGCCCTTCATCATTCGTTTGTTCCTTTTCATCTTATTTTCCTCTGCTTTTTTCATTGTTGGAATTTTATTCTAGGTACAGATCACCTATTTTTCTTGCTTTTTTCGTATTTTCTTTTCCAAATAATCACTATCGATTAACATGACCTTTTTGATATAAAATTCAGGACAAACATTCGAGATAGTCCTAATTCAGATAGCACCATGTCTAGTACAAAAATGAATCCATCTGTTCGTGGCCCACGATCAGGTTCAGGAATTGCTCCCAAGTTGCCATCAGTTGTCCATAGAGAAACTGCTCCTAATGATTGGGAGCTTTCACATTGTACAAATAAGTCAGCTGCAGTTAATAATCGCAAACGCACGTCATCAGCTCGGTCTTCTTCGCCACCTGTTACCCATTGGGCTGGCCAGCGACCCCAGAAGATCTCCCGTACTGCAAGAAGAACAAATTTGGTTCCTATTGTTTCAAATAATGATGAAACTTCTGCTTTGCATGCTGTATCGGATGCTACGGGTCATGAAGTTGGGTTGGGATTTTCCAGGCACTTGACTGGAAGCTCTCCAAAGCAGGTTAAAATAAAAGGTGAGCCCATGTCATCAACTGCATTATCTGAAAGTGAAGAGTCTGGTGCTCCTGAAATTAAATCAAAAGATGGATGCAAAAAGTCAGACGAGATAGAAGAGAAAGCTGGTCAGAATGTCCAAAAGATGTCCACTTTGATTCTGCCAACAAGAAAAAATAAGTTGGTTACTGGGGAAGACCCTGGAGATAATATACGGAGGCAAGGAAGGCGTGGGAGGGGTTTTACTTCCACGAGGTCTCTTGTGCCAGCATCTACTGAGAAGCATGGCAATGTGGGAACAGCAAAACAGCTTAGGAGTGCCAGACTTGGTTTTGAGAAATCTGATAGGTTAAACATCTCTTCCCACCTTTGCATTCAAAAAAAAAAAAAAAACTATTCCTGCCTTGGCTTTTTGCATAATTATTTCCAGTTATGTAACAATGGTCTTGAGTCTTGACCAGTTGGCAATCTAGCTATGTTATGTCAGTTGCAACAAGTGCTTACCATTTTGTGCAATTTTTACACAGCAAAACAGGTCGCCCACCAACTAGGAAACTCTCTGATCGCAAGGCTTATAAACGTCAGAAGCATATGGCAGTCAGTACAACAGCTGATTTTATTGGTAATTGTCTTTTGAGTAACCTGATCTGTGCTTACTTTCTCTTGACCTCTTTTCACCGCCGGTTCATTTTAGTTGGTTCAGATGATGGTCATGAAGAGCTATTGGCTGCTGCTAATGCGGTTATTGATCCTGGTACCATTGTAGCTGAAAATTTTTATTCATTCTTTTTAAGATGTTCTTGTAATGTTGGATTAATATAATTGGTTGTTCACTGCAGCTCATGCACTTTCCAGTTTATTTTGGAGGCAGATGGAGCCACTTTTTGGTGTTATTTCTGATATAGACATTGCTTCTTTAGAGCAACAGGTGCTGTCATTTTTTTCGATAGAGTTGGTGTTTATGATCATGATTTTGAAAGTGAATTTTGTCTTAGTGAGTTTTACTCACTTTTTATAGTCTAACAATGTTTAAGTCATGGATGTTCTGCAGAAAGCATTATGTGTTGACTTCCTGAGATTTGACAAATTTGACTGATTATGTACCATATAGCAATATTTAAAGTCCTCTTACTTTTCTTGATAATGTTGCATGAAAAAAGTGGGAATATCGTCATTTCTGGGAAGTACTGTTGTTGCACTGTAAATGCTGGAATCTTTTAAATTTTAATGATGCTTCCTCTTATCTATCATTTCTTGGAAAGCTAAAGCATCTTTGTTTTATGTCTGACAAATCAGTTTAATGATCTGTAAAGTATTTTACATGTTGCGAAACACCAATGCGTTGTTTAGTTGTTAAGACTTTTTATGATTTATTCTTTTAAATAAGATTGTGCATTGTGCAGTTGTACTAGTAAAAGTTTTTTTCCTGTGAACTATGCTAAGCTTCTTTTCCATTATTTCAGGAAAGCTTTGAAACTACAGAAGCAACAGCTCCTAACCCTTCTGATGTAGACGGTATTAACATTGTTGCTAATGGGAATGGATTGATTGACAGTGATGGAGAGGTGGGGATGGCTGGTGAAACAATGGATATTACCCTTTGTCAGAGACTGATATCAGCTATAATTTCAGAAGAAGATTATACCAGTGGAAATGATGACCTTGAATTTGATGAACATGAACATGAAAATGATCTAGATGGAGAGTGGCATGAAAAGGGATTAAATCGACCAGATAACATTCAGTTTACTGGGCATGCTGCTTTTAAGGGTTATAGAATGCCAGGTAAACAGGAACATGGCCAGCCAAAAGTTAAGAAGTTGGACACGCCAAGCACGGGGATCAACACAAATTTCGGGCATCCCCCAAATGGACAACTTTTAGATCAAGCACCAATGCCTGGCATACCATATCATGAACTTCAGTATGATAATATGAATATGAATGAAAAACTTTATCTTGAGCTGCAGAGCATTGGTATTTGCCCAGAAATAATAGTACGTTATCTACACTAGAAATATAATACTCATTTTGGTTTTTCTTTTAGACCTATGTTACTGCTTCATCAGAATGGATATTTTATAAAAATCTCTTATCAGGTGGCAGTTCTTACTGCCCCTCCCTTTTCTTCTTGTGGCTCTTGTGCATGTGTTTTTGCAGCATTAGGGTTGTGGTTGGTGATGATATTTTGGCAAAACCTTTTTCTCAGTTGTTTGGATAACAAGAATAAAACCCTTCGGAGCTTCTTTCCTGTTCTCTGTGCCCCTTCTTTCTCTTTCCTTTTTCCCCCAATTTTTTTTTCTCCTTCTTCTTTATGTCCTTTTTTGTCCTTTTCTCAAACCCTCCTGGCCTTTCTTTTTATGTATCCCTTTGTAGAGAGGGTGACATGTGCTAGTTTCTGCACTTTCTGGCTAGAATAATTTATCTTAGGTGCTGTCGCAGTATGGATGTTTTGCCTGTTTTTGAAGTTACTAAGACTTGCTTGGAAAATGTTTTTGATAGTTGGTTTAACACTTAAGATTTTGGTTATCTTGTGGTATGAATCCAGTGTTTGTAGCTTAATAGAAGCTTTTGGTAGGACTTAAAGCTTGCTAAGTGGTAGTTTGTTTCATGTTTCCCTCTATATCCCTTTTGGCATTCCCTTGGTACCTTGCAATGAAATTCTTTTTCATGCAAAAAAGAAAAAACGGGGCCTGTTTATGCATCTTACTAATCGCTTGTTTCATTTTCAGCCGGATAGAGGACAAACAAGGACTGAAGGAATCTCCTTGGACATCAGCAAGTTAGAGGAGGAGTACCATGGCTGGGTATTTTCCTTTTCTTACACTACTAAAGTCCTTGTGTACATTCACTCAAAATCTTCAGCTTTTGACAATATTTGATATCATGTTTCCATTTCCTTATCATTATCATGAGAAATTTTGCAGAATGTGACAGAGCTATATTATTTTTTCCTTGACTGCAACATTATTTGTTATTGGACTCCCCATCTCATTGTATTTCTCTGTTGATGCTACAGATCTCAATGAAGAAAATCTTGCTGAATAGTCTGATAAAATCTGCCTCAGAAACCAAAGAACTTCTAGAAAAGTAATGACATTGTCCCCTCTTCAGATGACTATAAATGTGTCTCTTTTTTCTGAAAAAAGAATTTGTGATCCTCTTGTAACCACTATTTTTTTTTTCATGTAGGGAATTTGAAGGACATGCTCATGAAAAACTTGTTACCATGGCTTATCAAAAATATATGGTATACTCTGATGTCTTCTCACTGTTTAATGCTACCATATATAATGACTATTGCAGCAATGCTAAAAAAATATAGTGCCAGATTAATGTAGCAAGGCCCTTCAAAACCCATAAATAAAAAATAATAAATGCTTCTTCTGTACTTGGTTTGATGTCTTCTTGGTTTAAAGAGGAGGAGGGGAGTAGTCATCTGCGCCTTTATCCCAAAGTAAAGAGTAGAACTAGAACTAGAAAATAGGAAAAAGGCATTAGAGGTCCAAACCTTCAAATTTATGATTATTGTTAAATTTAGCTTATAGTGGCCCATAAACTCTCCCTAAAAGGACCCAAATGTAACAATTACTACCTATTTTCTGGGTTGTTGGTTTACACCTTACACTCAAGTGCCATTATGCCAACGTACATAGAATGACCTCCTAAGACTCAAGAATCAAATAAATAAGTACATAAGAATGATAAAAGCTAAATCGATAAAAAGCTTCCTTTAATTTTGTCATGGTAGTCTTGTAAGTAGGTTATGGTTCAACAAATTGACTTTTAGGTGGTGTGTTGATGGTGGGCCAAATAAGGTGTAGAAATATAGGTAACAAAAGAAAGGGATGGATATGTTCAGGGCATCCCAAACCTTCAAATCTATGATTATTACATAGTCAGATTGTTTGGTTTTCATAAATGGTACCATACTGCATTCTTACCCTGTCTCAATATACTGAATAGAAGTTGTGCCAATATAGATGAATTGAAGATGATTTTATCAGTTTCTATCTTTTCCTTTTTCCTTTTGAAGGGAGCTGTACCTAGGCCTGGCAATGGGTGGGGTTTAGACTTTAGACCCAAACCCGCTAAGCCGGGTATATACATGTCAGACCCAGGTACACACTACACAGTAATGATCGAAACCCGACTACCCGAATTCTTAGCAGATAGGATCCGGGTATTTAAATAATGGACCCATTAAGGACCTGACTCGATAAATATATATATATATAATATAGTTATTTAATATATGTTTATTTTCATATTAAAATATATCATTTAATTTAAACTTCATAAATAAATTTCCATTTAAATATTTATATTTAATTAATTACATAAATTATATTGAATCAATTGGGTCCGAAATATTCTGCCTTTGTCGGGTTCGGGCAGACCCCAACGCAACCCGATAAGGACCCGTTGGCAGGCCTAGCAGTACTGGTAGTTTCTCTTTTTCATTTGATACGTTCACTTTTAAACTACTGTCAGGAATTTTTTATTTATTTGAATGTAAGCCTTTCTTTCCTGTACTAGTTATTTCTTGTTCTTCTCGAAAAACTAGTTACTACTTGTTATCTCAGAGGCTATCACACCATGGATGATGCTGAGTGTCCCTTCTTTTTTCTTCTTTTTAAATTATTAATTGATCGTGTCTCTATGTAATAGAATTGCTGGGGTCCTAATGCCACTGGTGGGAAGAATTCCAATAAAATGGCCAAGCAATCAGCCTTGGCATTTGTCAAGCGCACGCTGGAACGATGTCATAAATTTGAAGATACGGGAAAGAGCTGCTTCAGTGAGCCCTTGTTTAAGGATATTCTTCTATCCAGGCCTTCCCAGCTAAATAGTTCACCATCAGTAAATACTCCTACAGATGGCGAATCTGCAAAACCATTCACCAATACCTCCAACTGCTCACTGGAAGGCAGAGTTTCAGGTACTTATTGATGCCATCTGGTCAATAAGTGTAGATTTTTTTTTATCATATATGTGTCTGAAAAATACGTGACAGGTTTGTTTTCTCCTTACATTTTTCTTTTGGGACATATAGCACTGAAGCAGAATTGATTCTCAATTTGTTGTGTCTTTTATGCAGCTTCCGTGGTATCACAGCCAGCTAATCTAGTTTCATGGTTGAGTCAGAATGGTAACAGCTACATTGATCCCTCTGATATGCTTCCACCGATAAATCAGTTACCTGAACAAACTTCTGTGAAAGAAGTGTGGTCAAATAGAGTGAAGAAGAGGGAAATATTGCTTGATGATGTTATTGGTGGTACTTCATCTGGTGCCCCTTCAGGAATTGCAGCCTCACTATCAGGCAGTACAAAAGGTAAGAGGAGTGAGAGAGACAGGGAGGGGAAGGGTCACAGTAAAGAGGTTTTATCTAGGAATGGGAATAATAAAATTGGCCGACCTGCATTATCTATTGTAAAAGGGGAAAGGAAATCTAAAACAAAGCCTAAGCAGAAAACAACTCAGCTATCTGTTTCTGTGAATGGCCTTGTAGGCAAGATATCAGAGCAACCCAAACCAACATTGCTGTCTGAGTCAAAGTCAAGTGAAATGACTACCAATGCAAAGGAGAAAAATGGTTTTGGCTTAGACTCATTGGACGAGACTATTGACTTGTCCCACCTACAGCTACCAGGCATGGATGTATTAGGTGCTCCTGATGATTTTGATGGCCAAGGGCAGGATCTGGGTTCATGGTTGAACATTGACGACGATGGACTCCAAGATCATGACTTCATGGGCCTCGAAATTCCGATGGATGACCTTTCAGACTTAAATATGATGGTTTGAAAAGTTGCTTTCTTTGTATAGTATTCATTATACTTTTGACAAATGAAAAGTAATCGCTGTTGTCAAGAAATGACGAGTACATCGTTGGTCATGGCCATCCAATTAAAAATTAGGTAAAATAGATTCTTTTGTAGACTTCCCAAGAAGTTATTTATTTTTGATGTTTTGGTTTTCCAGTATTAAGTTAGTGGGGTCTACTGTAAAAATCTTTTGCTCAAGGTACAAGTTAGCGTGTCTTAGTGGTTTATATTTTAGGAAGACTGTATCCTGGCTGTGGCTTTTACAGATCTGATAACAATGTTCTTGTACATACATTTAAAGTTTTTTTTTAATAAAAATGAGTTTTTTTTCCAGTGCAATGATCTCTTGTTGGGCTACTTGTGTGTTGTCTTTTTTGCCCTTATTAAAACAACTCTCGGGCACAAGGCTCTAGTAGTGGGCGGGGTCGGGGACAAGCATGATATGCGCAGATCTTACTTTTACATAATATGTGGAGAGGTTATTTCCAAGAATTGAATCTGTGACCTCTAGTTTTTCCCCCCATTTTTTTCCAAAACAAATTAATGGTTCTTTTAGTATTGCCGCATGTTGGATGCTCAATTAGTGCCATTAAACTGACTTCTGCTGACTGCCCCTATTTTCTAAGTATTGTTTATAAGGGATCTCCCTGAAGGATAGAGTGAGAAATATGTACAGAGTTCTCACTCCAGTCTACCTTTGTATTCATATATTTCCCCTTCTGATGCATTTATTGGCTCTCGGTATATTGTACTTTCAGGCTACTGGATGGTAACTTGGTAAGATTTTTCTCACTCACTTTCTTTATGATCTCATTCCTTTGAGGCTAGGCTCCGGATCTCACCCATTCATGAGTTCTCATTTGTGATATTACATTTCTAGATAGATTGATCATGCTTACCAGGTGGATTTCTGATTTTCCATTTCAGTTGATGGTGAGCAAATAATTGTTATTTCAACCTGGGAGTCATTTTTTTGGTCTGTAATCAAAGTCGATGACACTTACCAAAATTTTCAGGAATTAGTGTTCGAGACATTTGGCAGACTTCAAAACATTTGGGTTAAAACTTTGACGATGGTAATGGTGGTGATGATATTTTTAGGTAGAATAAATTGCTTTTGCTCATCTGTGACACTTGAGTTATTTTGTATCCTTGTTTGTCTGATTTATTTCCACAGTACCTATTGAGTACTGCATATTTTGTCAAAAGGTGGTGGCCTTTTTTGTTCTCCTTTTCTTCCTGCAATATCTTTTACGTTTATCATTTACGCACTTTGTGTTTTTCATAGGTGGAGAATAGCTAGGGCCTAGCAGTGGAGGCTGAAACTCTTTGAGGTTTGTTTCTTGGCAGCATTTATCGTATATGATGATCATCATTGAACTTTCTTAAGTTGTCTTCTATGCAGCTGGCTTGGTGATATTTTCTTTTTCCATTTTTTGTGACTGAATATTATCTATTCTCACTCTTTTTTTTTTTCCTTTGTTTTGGTGCGATGGGTTCTATACGCAAGTCCCTTCCTTGAATACAGTTACTGTTTTAAGTTTCGCCTGCAGGTTAAGTTGAAAGGAGCAGAATAAATGGATTTATATTCCATATGAAGCAAAAACAAAAAAAACCTGTCTGGTGCTATAGTAGTCTCTAGCTTAAATTTTAATCCGAGGAGTTTTATTGCATTGCTGGCGTGTGCTAATTTTCCCTACTTTATCGTCTGTCACTGTACCATATTGGTACTGGCACCTCATTAGACAGGAGAAAAAGAGGAGAATATGTCCATGGGTGTATATATGCAGTGTGAGGACCAAAGTCTGCATTGCAGTATTGCTGATAAGGGCAAGATACCCAAACAAGAATGAAGTTAGTTGGACAAAGGAAAAATTATTTCGCCAGGGGAACCCAGTATATGAGCAATATTTTGAAAGGGATACTCATATAGTCATATACAAGGAAAAGGTTATGGGATATCAGGTATGATATATGTTTATTTCCTCTGGAGCGATACTCCTTCACACGTTAATCTTCGTTCAACAATGCAGCTTCATATCAAGGTAAGTTCTCTCATGACTCATCTCTCTCTCCCCCTCCCCACCCCCTGAACCCCCCATTTCTCTACCATGATTTCTTACACTGCTACTCTAAATTGCATATCTTGATAAGAACACGACTTTAAAATTAAAAAAAAATTATAAATTGATTTTGACCACTGTTGCTAAAAAAATTTCATTATAGGTGTAATGTGCTTGGCTCGGCTCTTCCTATATTCTGTTGTGAATAATGTTCTGGAATCTGATGTTGTGTGATAGGACAATTTCTGATAACTGTGATATTGTATCCACGTCATCGGATAGAAATGAATCACCCATTGATGGACTTCAAGTCGGGTTGTCATTGTGAGTTCAGGTGTGTAGATGTTTATGTCATTTGATGTGCAGGTTTTGTATCTTGTTTCATGTGGTGATTGATTACGTTTGCTTTCCCTCTTAATTAGTTAATTACCCCATTGGGATGAACTTTGCAGTCTTGTGGATTTAGTTCTAGCCAGTGTTGTTTCTGTGACCCCACGCAAGTTGTGTGGGGCTTGGAGAGGGAGATTCTATGGTAAGGGAAGAAAAGGTGTCTAGCTGTGGACATCTTAAGCTAAATATAAAAGATGAACCACTGGATTTTGATCTTCACGTGCATGTTTTCTTTAAGCCTTGTCCAAAGTCTACTAGATTCGTAGCTGATAGAAAGTATATAAATATCAGTGTATAGTTATCAGTGTTTTGCACCCAGATGAGTGAATCTTTTACAATATCCTTTTTGACATACAAAAGCAACTGTGGATGTGGAGATTTTCGTTGATGCCTGATCATATTCATGGGTGGGGGTGGGGGTGGGTAACATATACATAATGGAACTCGTAAGGCATATGGTCTTGGCCTGTTCAGCAGTCCACTTTATTTTGGGCTTCTGTGCATGTCTAGGCTCAGTCTAAAAACCCCTTTTTTTTTATCAGTGAAGGGGATGTGAGGATGAGACTTAAACTCAGAATTTGAGATGAGATACGATTCAGTCATCAAATCACCTATTTCGAGTTCGTAAGAGCATCTCCAACAAGGAGTATGCAAAATGGGGATGTAAAAATGATTTTGCGTGCTTGAATAATGGTTTGCATACCACTTTAAATTTTTTCACTCCAACAATGAGTATGTAAAATGGGGATGCATTTTTTTTCCTACATTTTTTTTTCTATAAATAACTTAGTTTCTTCTTCATTTCAACAACCAATTCTCTTCAAAGAAAATCTTATTCTCAAATTAATCCATGGATCATCCAAATTCTAGTTCTGAAATTTTGAGGGAATTTCTTAGCTTCAACTCTGATTCCGAAGATGAGTTGGAGCAACTTTTTTCAGCACGAGAGGCAGATGATCAACAAAGTAGTGGGAGGAGACGAACTGGCCATCGAGGTTCTATTCCCGGACACAAAATAGTTCATCGCAATCATGCTGACGGTCACTCCAGACTATGGAATGATTACTTCAGTCAAGATCCGGTTTACCATGAAGGTCTATTCAGAAGAAGATTTCGAATGAGTCGAAATCTTTTTCTCCACATTTCTAATGCTGTAGCGACGAATGATACTTATTTTGCTCAAAAACGAAATGCAGCTGGAGTTCTAGGTCTCTCTCCCATTCAAAAGATTACAGCGGCAATTAGGATCCTCGCGTACGGGACTCCAGCTGATTCCTTAGACGAGTACATTCAGATTGGCGAGAGTACCGCAATTGATAGTCTAAGGCATTTTGTCCGAGGAGTTGTAGAAGTTTTCGGTGAACGATATCTGAGGGCGCCCGATCAGAATGATGTACATCGTCTATTAGCTCAAAATGAGGAACGTGGATTTCCTGGTATGCTTGGAAGTATTGATTGTATGCACTGGAAATGGAAGAATTGCCCTACTGCCTGGCAAGGGATGTATACCGGTCATTGTCGTGCACCGACAATTATTTTAGAAGCTGTGGCTTCTAAAGATCTTTGGATCTGGCATGCCTTCTTTGGAATGCCTGGCTCTCTTAATGACATAAATGTGCTACATAAATCTCCTATTTTTGGGGCTCTAGCCAATGGAAATGCTCCTGAAGCACACTACACTATTAATGGTCATCATTACAATATGGGATATTATCTTGCAGATGGAATATACCCTCGCTGGTCTACATTTGTCAAAACTATTCCATGTCCACAAGGCCCGAAACGAAAACACTTTGCTAAAATGCAAGAAGCTATTCGGAAGGATGTGGAGCGTGCTTTTGGAGTGTTGCAAGCGCGTTTTGCCATTACCCGTGGACCGGCAAGATATTGGGATGTCGACACACTTAATGATATTATGACAGCTTGCATAATATTACATAATATGATTGTTGAGGAAACCGGCGGTCTTGACAACATAGAGTTTGATGGACTCACATCTCCACCGACAATGTCACATACTCGTAATAATGGCTATGTGAGTTTCATCCAAACACATCGTCAAATCAGAGATGCTTCAAGTCATTCACAACTGCAAGATGATCTTGTAGAGCATCTTTGGGCTCGTTTAGGCTCATCAGATTAATTCTATCTTCATGCGTCAGTGAGTCTAGTTTACTTTATTGTTTGTAATGCTTCTCTTTATTGTTTGTCAGAGATGCTTCTCTTTATTGTTTGTAATGCTTGTGTTTATTGTTTGTCAGAGATGCTTCTCTTTATTGTTTGTAATGCTTGTGTTTATTGTTTGTCAGAGATGCTTCTCTTTATTGTTTGTAATGCTTGTGTTTATTGTTTGTCAGAGATGCTTCTCTTTATTGTTTGTTATGCTTGTGTTTATTGTTTGGCAGAGATGCTTCTCTTTTTTATTATAATGCTTGTGGTTATAGTTTGTCAGAGATGCTTTACTTACTTTCTTGTTACATGTGTTTATCTTTATTGTTTGTTAGAGATGTTGTACAACCATCAGAAGAAGAAGATAGAGGCAATATAAAAAAACATTGTTCAAGAAAAGTAAAATACAAATAACATAATGCAAACATAGTTCAAAAAAAGAAGAAGTACAAATAACATAATTAAAAAAGAAGTGTGACAATACATCAAAAATTATAACCTTTTTTTTATCATGATTTCAATCCTTGCATTCTTCCAGTACTAAACCACCATTGGATCCATTCCTGTAAGGTCTTTGGACATAACTTCAATCTGATATGACAGCATATGTGTGTGTGCGCCGTTGCAATTGTTCTAATTGTAAAGAGCACATAAATCCTATAAAGTAAATCACGCATCAATCTCTTATAATTGTGAATGATTTCAAAAGAATACAAAAGACCATTTTCGTTGCAATTGTGAGATAGCTGCTCCATATATAAACATCAGGCTCTATCCTAACCAACTCAAGCAATTCTGTGCATATGTGTGTGTCTATATCCATAGAAAGGACAGAACTCAAACTCAAGTAATTCTGTTAAATAAATTGGAACGACAAACAATAGCATATATAGAGAGGCCCAACAAAAACAAAAGCAGATCAAAGCTGGAAAGCATAAGACAAATAGAATGGTGGGAGCTCTCCAATTTTTTTTTTATTTCTTTTTCATAATGGATTGTTGACATATCAAACAACGACTACACATCTATATCTTATTCAAGTTGATTGGGATCAATAAGGACAGCCTGGAAGGAGCCAAATTTCAACCCCACTTCCATTATTATTTGTAGGGAGAAGATGATCATCATCTCTCTAATAAGTAATAACAAGCACAAAATGCACAATACCCACTCATCACTGCAACTAAAGTCTCTATAATTCATCAAAATTATGCTATAAATCCATACAACAGGGAAATATCATAAGACTCAATCTCCTCTAAAGGTAACATTTTAATTTCTATACAGCTAGTACTTTGTATTTGTATTGCCTACATCTCCAAATCTCAACAGCTGGAGAAGGGGAAAAAAACAGCAGTTCATAGTTGCAGTTTCTTAGCTATCTTGCTTTGTATTGGAAGAAATCAGTTGTTAACTATGTTGATATCCCTGTCGCATCTTTCAGTATCAAAAACAGAAAAGCAATTGGAAAGAAAATGCAGAGGATTTGAATGGAGATGCCGAAAAGAAGATTGTCAAAAGATCCAGAAGACAGATTCAAAATTGATACAAATCATCCATTTCTCTACAACATTCAACCCTAGGCAACCAACCAGAACCACAAGATATCGAAGATTGACACAGATCCTTGCATTCAAAAAATTACACAAAATCGTACCTTCTAGGAAGATCGATTGACGAAGAAATGGGCAAGTCGATTGTTGGAACAAGATCGTGTTGAGGAAGAAGATCGAGTCGTCAAGCAGTCTTTGCCTTCGATTTGATTCTGATCGCGATCTCAGCTTTATGGGATGTGAAAATGGACCGTTGAGCAACGGTCATGTTGGCGCGAGCTTTGCGACTCGCCTTCAAGGGACGCAAATTTGGGAACTGAAAATGGGGTCGCAAATTTGCGACTCCATTTTCGACCTCTGTTGGCAACGTAAAAGACGGAAAAGGAGGTCGCATTTCGTTAGTTGGAGGGTTCCGACCTCATATGCTTACGCTATTGGAGATGCTCTAAGGCCTGCTAAATATGATTTAGTCAAGAATTGTGACTGACCAAAACAATATCTTACCAAACCTCCTCACCACAACCAACCAAATTACCAAACTGATGGTGGCATAAACTTGTTTATGGTTTCAAAGTTACTCCGACACCAACCAAGACTGACCAAAATTGTTTTTACATCTCGAAACCGCGTGCTTAGAATAATCAAAATCAATCATAGAATGGTTTTTGTGGTGAAGTGTGATGGCTCTGGCTTACTTCAATTTTAGGAGGAAATGAAAAGATCACTCATTTCTCGTTTTATGGGTTGACTTGTTCTTAAATTAATTATAACATAGTATTAACAAATATATACAAATGATTTTTTTTTCAAAATATTTTAAATTTTTTTTATCAAAGTTATATTTGTTTTATATTTAACGATACAGAATTATCATATATTTTTCATGTTAAATTTGATTTTTTGTTTTAAACGAATAATATATTATTGAATTCGTAAAATTGATCAAAATATAAATAATTTTTTTATAAATTAAAAAATGTTTTGAAGCTCAAGAAATTAAAGGAACCCACTTTAAAAATTCCGGGAGAATTATTCTTGGCAATTTCAAAATTAGACTAAAAAAAAAGAAAAATATTTTCCCAACAACGAGTCCATCCACCAGACTGGTCCAGTCACCAGGAAGACCAAGGGCATCTTCGTCTTTTCATAATCCATATTTTTTATAAAAAAAACTTAGTTATTACAGTTTAAAGACGAGACAAAAGATACTGAAATGTCGTTCGGTTTTCCGACGAGATTAAACATTGAAGAAGGAGCTTAACTTGCCATGTAAAACACTCCTCTTTCATGCTTAAACCCTGCCTGATTTCGCTCATCTAAAGCTGCATTCAAAATTCCCGGTTTCACTTTTCAATTTCTTCTCAAACCAGGCAAGTTTGCTCTTCTTCTTTTAATTTGTATCCTGTTGCGATGTTGATGTTCATATTACGTGCCCATTTTCGCAATCTACTGAGACTTTTAGGTTTAGATAGAATTCAAGAAACCTGGGTTTGATTGTTTTATCTTGAAATCTGATGTACCTGTATCAGTGACTGCTTATTAGTGTGCTGATGAAGTTTATTCTTGACGAGGGAAATTCCAAATTCGAGTTACGATTCTTGGTGTATGGTTTCAATAGACGCAATTATTTGTTATAGATCAATAAATTCCATCAAGAGCAATGAGTTCCCTTTCTGTGTGGAAAAAAATGGTCACAAGTACAGGTTTTATTTATATTTCTTTAAGAGTTTCAGATGGTTTGTTCCGCCTTCTGATTTCATATATTGTCCTCTTTTTTTAATCTCTCTCAAAAAAAATAAAAAATGAACGTGATGCAAATCCGTTATCTGAAAGTTTTTACGGTGAATCTAAATTCAAGCTTTCTTGAATTTTCAGAACAGGTCTTTGAGGGCAGAAACTGAACTAAGATCCTCCCCTTGCTGAATACGTCTACTCTACGCTGGTACACATGGATCAGAGTATGCATCTTTTCTTTGAGTATTTGTGTCTCCCCACTTCTGTGTGGAAGTTTCATGTCAGTAATCATTCAGCAATATTTGGAACGAGAATATGGTAGCTTAGCTTTGTGGTACTTTAACGTACCCTTTATGCCTATATATTATTAGGAACAACAAGGCACATGAAAATTGGCTTTTGTGGGACCAAAAGCAATGCAGTGAAACAAATGTTAAGATTTAGACATATTTTCATTAACAAAAATGATATGGCAGGTAACAGGATGAAATTTGTACTATTTTGTGTAGTCTTTTTCTTCATAAGCTGCTGTATGCTTGACTCTACAAATTGATTATCATAATTCACCCTTAGATCATTTAGATCTTCTCATATCCTAAAATGTTGTTGGTACTAGATAAAAAGTGCGTGACCACAAAAAAAACATAGTAGTGTTATGGTGTGTTCCACTTGCCATTCGACACTCTTTTCTCTGAAGATAGTGTTGTTATGGTATGTTACACTTACCATTCAACATTTTTTTTCACTGATATTCAAGAATGGCCATCTCATAATCCATCTGTATGAATTAGACGGAAGCAATTTTGAATCAAGGATTATTCTAAACATAACATAATGCTGAGGCTGTTAACTGTAAAATGGTTTGCAACAGGTGCTTGAAACAGTTTTTATGGATGTTGACTCTCAACCATGAGGTCATACAAGTATCAAATTAGCTAATATGATGCATGACTTCTTGGTTTCACAGATGTTGGTCCTGGTCCTGAGGACACTGAAAGATTGAGAAGTTGCCTAGAGTTGGTCAAATCAGGGTCTGATAAGCATCTTGACCTTTTGAGGCCAGCTTCAAGATATTCTTCGTTATTGAAAGGTACTATGTTCATCCACACAGTGTTTATTTTCCATGTGGTTTTGGCACTCATCCTGAAGTTGATATATCTCCTCATATATATATATATATATGGCAAATATTTGTCAAGTTTAGTTTATTGATTCCGTTCAAATTATGTACGCATCCATCGGGGCCATTTCTAGAATGATATTTGTTTTGGGACCATCAGAAAATCTGTTAATATCCTTACAATCATTTCACGAAGACACAAGTGTTTTCATAGGAACTTGTAGGAGTTTGATGCTCCTCGTGCTAATGCTGATCTCATTAGAATCTAGGTACCCCTTCACCTTTCTCCACTTATCTACAAAAATAATCTAATTGCAGTCTCTCTAATTGATACTGATCATCACATTGTTAAATCCTGTTAAAATTGTGTCATTTGTCTATTCATTTCAGTATGTCCAAATTTAATCTAGTTTCGCGTGACAGATATTTTGCTTGAATTCTCCTGTTTGGTACTGGGTTGTTTGAAATTCTTGTCAGTGAAACAAATATGTGGAAACTACTTGGTTTATTTATTTTACCAATTGAATGACATTTTATCTGAATAGGGGGGGCAACAGATGCTGCAGATCATGTAAGGGGCAAGTATACCCTTATTAGGGATCCGGAGGACTTCCAAGCTGGGATTTATGACAAACCTCTTCCATGCTTTGGTTGTGGAATTGGATGGTTTTCGTGAGTATCTTCTGATTTTCTTCCAACAACCCTGATTCTCTCTTCTGATGTTTGGATCCTTTGTTGTATGTTTACCCCGGCTCTTTTCATCTCATATCTGCTTCTATTTTTGCAGTTTTCTTCTAGGATTTGCATTTCCTCTTATGTGGTATTATGCTACTATTCTTTATTTTGGAAATTACTACCGCAAGGATCCAAGGGAACGAGCAGGTCTTGCTGCCTCTGCAATTGCTGTAAGTGTTTTTTCAATAGTCGGTACTGATCCTGTCACCGAAAATTCTCTTTTATTTTTGCTATTCCCTTTGTTTATGCTATTTTATTTATTAAACTTTACTTGAGACTTCTAATTTGTCCATTCTAAAACGTAAAATGGGCTACCAGCATGCTTACTTGTATATAATTGTTGATGCAGGCAATGGCATGTTCGGTTGCATTATTGATCATAATAGTCTACTATTATAACATTGCCACAGTGGATTATCGATTTAAAATGCTCTAGCACTCCTAGATAGATTGTTTTGGCAGAAGGGGAGGAAGAAAATGTGGCGACAAATGGATTTTCCAACCATCGAACAAACTTGCAAACTAGGCAGGAAGGAAGTGGAATTTCCAGTCCTTCCTTTTGACAGTTATGGTGAGATTGGTGGAGAAATTCTTTCGTGAACATAATTTTTTATACATATTTCCATAGTATTAATTATTGTGAGATAGGAGGTTGTGATTGCTTGTAAAGAGTGTACTTGGACCACATGGAATAATCTGGTCATCTTCCCAAGTCCCAAATGAATGAATGATACCAGAGTTAATAATGTGTCATGATTTGTTCAAGACTATAAAAACCACATGAGCCAATTGTATAAAAGGATCCAACTTTACATTTCCATCTTGCACCTCTCTATGATTAATAGATATTAGATCATTTGGGTTTTGCGGAACCACGTAAATTTTGTGTGCGCTCGTATGTCTGCTTGATATTTTTTCATGAACTGAGTTTGTTTGCATGGTGAATCTTGAATCTTGATGCGATTTGCTTCTGCGCGGTGTACAACATAAACTGTCCCTTAGCCTCTCTATGATTTATAGTCATTTGAATTTTGTCGACGCAAATTTTGTGTGCACTCTATGATGTCTTCTCTGGCTTAGGTAGAATGCTGCATCTCAAAGGAAAATATTTTAGGCCCATGGGCCCTCCATGGTTTCCAAAGTTGTGTGGGCCTGTGGGGACATGAACAAGTATCGAGTGCTATAAAAGTATATATACACACTTCAAATTATACATTTTTTTGGAACTCACAGCAATTCTTAGCTGGGGTGCTATATATTGCCATGATTTTGAGGCCTAGTGTAATTGTCAAGCAATGATTCACTATTTCAACCCAAAAAAATTCCCACATGAGTATTAAAGAGTTGTTGGAGACAAAAGGATGAGAATCTAGGATACCTTCTTAGGGTTTGTGGGTAAAAAGGTTTGAATCCGATGGTTGAGATTGAAAGATGAAGGAAAAAAAACCTTTCTCTATAACTATATATAGCACTCCCTCTCATTAAAAAAGCGAAAACATGTAAATGCATAATTCCATCTACATCATACTTTTGATGAATGGCCCTCAAAGTGGTTAAGTTGTGGTAACTCTTCTTTTGATCATTGTTGATGGGTACTGCTAACATATCATCAAAAACGAACGGCTTAAACACGTTTAGAATGATAATTAAAAAATAAATTGTATTAAAATATTATTTAATATTGATTTTTACACGAGTTCATAAATATTTGAATCATTTCACTCTCTAAATATATACGTAAATTATCTATTTCATCATTTGCTCTAATCGCCTAGCGAGTAAATGTAATCACTTACATATCACCCGAACCCGTGTAAATGATGTTAGAATGCTCCAACTCAATTTATAGTAGTTATGATTGTGAATAGTTTAAAGGGAAAATAGGGTTTGAAACTTGCTCTTTTAGGTATTGATGGACAAAGTGCAAGCTAAAGGCATGTTTTTAGTTTTATTATTATAAAGGAAATTATTTCAATCATTCCATAGACGCTCCTATTATATAGAAACATATTACAGTTGTCCCTGTGTACTTCACTACACATTACCGTGATGAGTATACAATATATACACATATATGTGTGTGGAAATTCTCTTATACGAATGTTCGTATAGGAGAATTTTTCAAACTCCGGATTTACGACACCGTTTTGGCTATGAAAACGGCCAAAACCCCTTTATCTCAGTGACAAAGCCCAACAAGCAACAGCAATAGTCCAAGAGAACCAACTCTTTTTAATTTGGACAGACTCAAGGAGACATGCTTTGGAAGATCTTTAAGGACATTCTATTTTGTCTTGTTTATTGGGCATGATTGCTTTCTCTACCAATTATGTTTACAAATATAGCTTTCTTGTTTATATGGAACTAAAAAACCTTGAACTTATTCAATCAATAAGATTAGTGTAATCAAATTTTGGGGTTATCTTGTTATTAAATTTAGCATTAATTAGTGGTTCTTTTGAAGGTTTCATCCACAAAATCCACTACAAAAGTACAAATCGCTTTCTTTATAATAATTTGTATATTTTGAATACTCTCCCTCAAATTTTCTGGTAATTATTAATTAAAATATTATATGGCCCCACTTCATCACCCCATTTTTTTTCTTTCAATGACATAAAAAAACAGCTAAAATTTGATGTAACAGCCTAATTATTTCAATTAATTAACATTTAATGACATTATTAATTTCATTACTATAACAACAACACCATCAGAGTCTCTAACGCCAAGCACTAAAAAGCCTATTACAAGCAAAAAAAACACTTGCTTTCAAAGTCAAGGAAAAAAAATAAAGTCGAGAAAAAATATAAACATATATATAAGACCTTCTAACCTCATCCTCTGCTCTCAGCCTCCCAATCCTCCCTCCATGCCTCGCCGTCAATACTCGCCAGCTGCTCCACCTCTTCCTCTGCCACTTCTGATCATCGTCTCGTCAACAATTGCTTTGATTCTTTTACTCGCGCTTCTCTCCTTATGCTCTCATGTTCTCCGTCCAATTTCAGTGAAGACAGGTTGGGACTCACTCAATGTATTGTTGGTATTGTTTGCTGTTCTCTGTGGCATTTTCGCTAGGCAAAACGAAGATGAACCTATCGCTGATGAAGGCAATACGACGACGTCGTACACAGTTGATCAAAAGACGTCACGCAATGCGGTTTCGAATGAGTGGATTGATGATCAGTACGAGAGTACTACACCGGCGAGTGGTACGGGTCGATTGAAGAGGAACAGTAGCTCGGACACGGATCTGAGACAATATTCTGTTGGGGAAACCGGTGATAACCCGTTCAGGTTCTTCGATGACTTCGATTTGAGTAAATATCGGTCAGCAGAGGCGGATATTTTAAATTTTCATGGACATCGGAGACAGGAAAGTGAAATTCAGG
The DNA here is from genome assembly GCA_963580455.1 of Euonymus europaeus. Lineage (NCBI taxonomy): Eukaryota > Viridiplantae > Streptophyta > Magnoliopsida > Celastrales > Celastraceae > Euonymus > Euonymus europaeus. Next base: position 3,158,540 of record OY756957.1, on the reverse strand, counting down.
ACGAGCCCAAGGAGATTCCAGTGGATACTTTTGTGGTCCGTTCTTCGTTTTCTCCACCGACGCCGTCGAAGTCTCCGGCGCTAGAACCACCACCTCTTCCGCCGCCGCCTCCTCTGCCTGCAAGATATCAGAAGGCAAGAAGAGCATATAGGCCTGTTGGCCATAAAAGGAAGGTGAAGAATTCGAGTGATCAATGTGATACTGGATTCGAGGAGATTAAATCTCCGCCACCAGCACCGCCTCCACCTCCGCCGCCAAGGCCACGACCATCGCCATCAGCTGCGACGGTTGAAACAGAGCAGAAGTACTCGAAAAGCGGACGGAAAATGAGTAATGCAAGGAAGGAGATAAAAATGGCTTTGGCTTCACTGTACAGTCGGAGGAAAAAGCTGGCAAGAAAAAACCTACTAGATGATTATTTCGATCACGCTTCAGAAGAACCAGTTTATTCCACAAGACCGCCACCATCCCCGCCTCCGCCTCCACCTCCGCCATCCGTCTTTCATAATATATTCAAAAAAGGCACCAAAAGCAACAGAAATAACTCCTGGTCCGCGCCGCCAACGCCGCCACCTCCACCTCCACGGTCCTCAAAACCTAAGAAGAACCAAACTCGGACACCACCACGGAAGGCTCCACCTACTCCTCCACCGCAATCTTCCCGTCGGCGACCTGCGAGCGCAACAGGGCGACCTCCATTGCCGACGAGAACCAACCATCTCTACGATGAAACCACGAATAACAGAGGACAATCTCCGTTGATTCCAATGCCGTCTCCGCCTCCAACTTTCGAAATGCTAAAGACGAAATTCGTGATTCGTGGGGCTAGTAGAATATCGAGCACTCACAACTCAAGGTGCAGCTCTCCCGAGTTGGATGATCGTTATGTTTCATCCAGTAAAGGAAATCCCGATACTGTCAATAAGATGGACGGTGAAGATCGTGTGACGGGATCCGCGTTCTGTCCAAGTCCTGACGTGAACGTAAAAGCTGATGCATTCATTGCTAGGCTGAGAGATGGGTGGAGACTCGAGAAGATGAATTCGGTAAATGAGAACCGCAATTTGGCCCGTGGACCAGGCCCAAGCCCAAGCCCATCAATGCGTTGGTAGAAAGTTAAGGGCAAGCTGGTGGACTTCGAAGGTTGATAATTAGAATAGAAAGTATAGATGAAATGGGGCCTCAAGAATTACTTTTTATTCACTCTTGGAGCTCCACTAGAGGACGTGAAGTGGGATTGAAGTCTGACAAGTATCGTCGGTCGCTAGGTGTAATTTTCTTGATGGCATTTAGGCAGGCTGGGTGTTTTTTGTTCATCTTGTGTAGTCACCTGCTTAGTGATGGTATTGAAAGGTATAAAAATGTTAGCTGGAATGGCTTTAGGATCCAATTGCACGAAATTCTCCGAACTAGGACCATGGCTACAAGCTCATGACGGCATCCATAGTCATTTCCTTTCTATATGTTTTTTCAGTCGATATCAGGGGTGAAATGAGTAATGCGAGGGAGTCACAATATACTAAACTATAGAGAAACAGTCTTTCATGTAATTTTCTATGTACTTGTGTCTATTATTTTTTTATGAGGGGAATTCGCTCACTAACTAGAGGTTTTCCTGTTAATAACAATAGTCATATGAACAAAATAAATAAAATTGACAAATATGATTTGTGACGCCCTGACTCAGAATTCACGCACTGAGTCGGGAGCGCCACTTTAGGCGTGTGCCCCGTCACTAAGGACCTCACCATACGCCAACCTAACCCCGGATTCTAACAGAAATCCGACAGCACTTCCCCGTATATCGGAATCAGAGAAATTCCGCAGCCTAACAGGGCCTCTGGCCATCTATCCACATTCACACACTAGGCAGGGCCTCAGGCCTCCTAATCACATGCAATCAATAAGCAAAACATATTCATATCAATAATATCATCAGAGACTATCAAAGTCTATCAATCCGGACTCAAGGTCCTATATCCAGGTACGAGAGTCTCGATCACACGACATACCTCCCGACCATCCATCAAACATACCGAAAAGGTATTTAAGCAACATAATAGTCAACCAATAAAAATACTACATGTACTTAATTCCTGACCAAGGTTCTCAAACAACCAAATACATATCCTAGTGCTCCTAGGGTGGCCTTCCATGTCACGCCGCCTCCTACTGATCCGCAGCCTGGTTCTCAGCACCAGTCTCACCTGAAGGATACAGAAAAGTAATAGGGTGAGCATGAGGCTCAGTAGGGAAAACAAAATGAATCATAAGAACGTAAAGGCTGAATATTGAAACAAGCTCAATGCAGCAACATGACATCCTAAAATGTCACAACAATGTATAACCTCGGGCTACACCCTACAGCGTCTGGCACTAGTCAACGAATATTCCGGAAAATCATCGGAACCCTTGCACTTGCCCCGGAACGACTATAGGTGCACCTACACCATGGAAATCCCGATTTCCGGCAACAATGTGCCCATTCGGTATCCAACATCATCACAAAAGTATAACCTAAGGATACTACGAGTCCATACTCGTAGACCCAATGCATCTATAATTCATGTCCACTAATGTCATGCAAAAGAAGCTCGTATATATAACAATCCTATATATGTACATAACTACATGATGCATGAACGAGGTTTATCATGCCCAATAGATGATTAAGCATTCAAAGGGTATGCAAATTCTTCAATAACCAACAACAAGGTTCGTTCTTCCTAAGAAACAATTTAGGCAATAACACAAATAATAAAGATCAATGAAGAATTTCAACCGCTCTTTAGAGAAGAACAATACGATAGAAAATGGGGTAAGAATCCCTACCTCTTGTTGAGCAATTTACCACAAAATCCACAATTACGTTCCTAGGGTTCCGATTTCCCAAACCTAACAATGTGGCGAAACCGAACCCATTCATACACCAATAAACAACCAACAACTCATATAAACATCAATTAAATCAATAAATTCGAAATTACTCACCTTCTCTCTCTATAAATTTCTCCAAAATCCTTGAAACTCAACCCAAGCTCAACTCTACTCCAAATCACAAACCAATCTACATATACATCCAAAATCAACCTATAATCAACATATCTAAGCCTTACCTTCCATCTATTAAAGAATCAAACAAATCTAGGAAAAACCCTAGAATTCCAAAACTATGAAAACTCACCTCAAACCTTCAAATCTTCCTTGATTCCAACTTGATTCTTGACATGCTTCATGAATCCATGGAAAACCAAGCAAAAACCTCAACAAATCTCCTTCTCTCTCTAAGTTTCTTTCTCTCTCTCTCTAAAATCAAGTCTCACGAAGAAAATACCATTTCTGGTCGAGCACTGGCTTTTAACAGCTCGGGGAGCGCCTATGATCTCAGAATTTGCGCCTAGGCGCATTGACCTCAAGTTTAAATTTTGAACCCACTGTCCCGTGCAACTTTTGTACACGCCTAGGCGACCGCATAGGCGTGTGGCCTTACATTTTTAGCTCCGTCTCTTTATGGCAATGCAATTACGAAAATATGAGAACGAAAGCGGGTCTTTGTGCTCACATACTAAGGGGATTATCGTTGATCTTATACTTGAGATGATCTCCTCAGTACGTGGAAAGGAAATCCAAAAATCATTATTTTTAATGCATTGCAAAAAAAAATTCTTTTATATCAAAAGAGAACAAATGCTTAGCTATTTATTTGCTGATATGTATTTTTAGGTCATCTTTGTGTTTGATAAGGGTTCATATTTTATTTTACATGCTTAGCTACCCCTAATTGTTGGAATAAAGACTTCGATAATGTGTTCTCCCCTACTGAACCTCGGCTTCTCTTTACTGCATCAGATGATGCTCATGTGCACATTTATGATTCTGAGGCAAAAACTCTAATTGCTGCCTTGTCTGGTCATACAAGCTGGGTATTGAGTGTGGATGGAAGTCCAGATGGCTTGGCTATTGCCCCAGGCTCAAGTGTTAAAACTGTAAGACTAGGGGATCTCAGTATGAGGGCTGCTGTTTAGACAATGATCAACCATTCAGATCAGGTCTGGGGAGTGGCTTTCCGACCGCCAGGAGGGACTGGTGTGCTGTTTGGTCGGCTTGCCAGTGTATCAGATGATAATAACATTTTTCTTTATGATTACTCTTAAGCTAGAACAGCAAGCTCTTGGTGATTTTGCATTGCTTTGGTGTTAATTATTGCAGGACTGGTGACGAGAGAGGATATGCGAAATTGGGAATCCAGATGTTAAGAGTAATCTTTTTAGACCCAGCCAGGTGACTACCTTTTTTTTTTCCTTGCCGGATAGGTCTACGGCCCGTGGGCCTGGGCAAGGATTGAAATGGGCACAAAGCCCAAAATACACGTCTTTAATGGAAGATAGTTTTCGTAATTGAGCTTCTTTGTTTTCGCTAGAGATGGCAAAAAAACCCAATTCATGCACTATCCGCAATGTATTTGATTTATTTAAAATCCGAAAACCGATCCTATAGGGTTTAGAAACGGTTTTGGTTTTTATTTTTAAATCCGTCACGGTTTTGGGTCGGTTTTGGTATTTGATGCCGGGTTTAGGATACCCGAACCGATTAATAAATGATTAGGGTACCCGAACCAAAATCGTACCTATAACCAGCCCGACCCAACCTTATCCTTAATTTGAAGTAAATTCTTAAAAATATAGTATATATGTTAGAGAAGGGATTCAAACCTTACACATGTATACAAAACTTAATCACTTAACCACTAATCAAAGTGTTTGATTTCTTGTTATAGACTTTCATAGTTTATAAATATATATTGAGTGTTTGGAAACATCATCCAATCAATTATGAAATAAATTGAAAAGGTTAAACGGTAAATGGGTACCCGACGATAAACGGTTATGGAAAGGTTTCGGTTTTGGAAATCTAAATGATTTTTAAAATGGTTTAGAAACGGTTTTGATATAGGATACATTAAACGATAACAGTTTTGATATTTCTTAAATGGAAGGGTACCCGACCGTTGCCATCCCTAGCTTTCGCCCTAGCAGTATTGCTTTGCTTATGAAACGACGTCACGTAATTGGAAAAATAGAGAGAAGGGTAAGCACGTAAATAACAGCAGAAATATGCCGCAAAACAGATGTCTTTAATCTCGGTCTAATGTCGGTTTTAGAGCTAAAATCCGCTGTTGGTGGCAACGCGCCTCTTTCTCACACTCTCCCTAGTTGGACCCCACTTGACCCGTCTGTGAAGTTACAAAGGCGCTTTTTTTTTACTTTCACTTGTGTAAGAAGTATAAACTCTTCCCCTTCATTTTGTAGAGAGAGAGAATTTTAAAAAACCAAAAAAAGCTTGGAAAGGGAGAACAAATCCTCGAAATCGACTTTGTTTGCTTCCGGTTGGTACCATCTTCGCCAGCTCGACAGAATTCAAACGGCTTCGTTTCTCTTGCGGAATTGTCTATTGAGATTGCAGGGCCTCACTCCAATCCGAGTCACTGGGTTCCGTTTCTCGCCGACTCCGTGGCATTTCGGATGAGTTAGATCGATTTGTACGATCATCATGGTAAAGAGGACTAACTATTTCTTATATCTCTTGATTTGTTGATTTCTGTGACTGGTGGATTTGTTTGCTTAGCTGAAAATCAGATAACGAATGGAGTATATGTATAATATATTATGTATAATATATATATAAATATATATTTTGCTGTCTGTTTTTAGAGTTATGTTTTGGACCTTTCGGTGAACTTGCAATTTAGTTGGTTTCAAATTTTTGTGCTGTAAAAAAACTGAATGTTTTGACAGCAAAAGGGGATTTTTCTTCTTCTTTAGCGTTGCCTTTTAACAATCTGTTTTGAGAATTCAAGCTATTTTGTTCATTTCATGCTGGAGCTGTAGGGCTTGATGCCAAAGATGGGGCAATGCATAGATTTTTCGGAAATATTTAGTAATTATCAATTTTGTCCAAAGGAAAGCAGGGTGATTGTATTATTCATCGGCCTTGGCACCAAGTACAAATCATAGTTTCTGTTTTATGCTTCTAATAATGGGATTTAGAAAGTCCATAATGTTATTTAGTTGTAGTACAATAGTCTGGCTGACATTTCTATGAGCTAAGTATAGGCACCAATGGTGTATTTTTGTTGGGGAGGGGATAATGTATGAGAATATGTGTTTTGTTGATTTGGCTATATTGAAAGATGTGTTTTATTGATGTGACTGTATTAAAACATGTGTTTTGGTGATCTAAATGAATATATGGCTTGACTTTTTGGGAAAAAAAGTGAAACTCACTATTGATTTTGGTGTAGTTTTATTGGAAAATGGATGAATGAATGAAAGAGTAAATGTTTGAAAAATATTGGGAAGGAAAAATGGATAGTGATTTGTGTTTTGCTGATGTAGCTATATTGAGAGACGTGTTTTGCTTATATGAGTGAGTATGTGATTTGACTTTTTGTGTAATAGAGGTGGGACTCGTTTTAAATTTTAATGGAAACGGGATGTTGGGACCATTGTAGGTGCTACAGTGTCTTAGTGCTGTCAGAACGCGTGATGGCCTTAGACATTACTCTACGGTGAACCATCTAACAATTGTGGGAGGTTGAATTACTGATTTTCAGATGCCTTAGTAGGTTTTGTTTGAAAAATATGGGACATTATTTTACGTGAGGGTTTGACACATCTCATTTGCACTGTATTTGATAAAAGGATAAGGAGAAGCTCTAATGTAGTAGACTGTAGAGTGAAAGAGTTAAGTGCAAATAAAAGATATATTAATACCTTATGCAACATGCTTTCCAATCTCACTTCAAAGCTAATGCGATTCTAGGTTCATTTTGCTTGAAAAATATGGGACATTATTTTACTCAACATAAACGTACAAGTTTGGCGTTTCTCATATACACTATGTTGGGTAAGATATGGAGTATCTTTTTTAAGTTGCTGTGTGTTTTTGGATTTATTTTTGAGTATGAATTTTCAATTTAATTTCCTTCAAATCATGTTATCGTTTCAAACTTTGAATGTTTATATAACAAAAGGAGATTATCCTTTATTGGACAGTTTTGGGAATTGAGGCTGCTTCGTTCCTTTCGTGCTTGAGCTATAGGACATGCTGCCAAAAATGGTACAAGGCACATATATTTGGAAATATTTAGTAATTATCTATGCTTTCATATAGAAAGTGATGGTGCTTGCATTATTAATCAACCTTGGTTCTCGTTTCAAAGTCATAATTTCTGTTTTTTACTTCTAATAATGGGATTTTAGAAGTCCAAAATGCATATAGTCCCACGATAGCATGACTTCTTTTCTTCAAGGATAGTGGAGGCAATAAGTAATTACTAATGCAATGTATGAAACAAGTAAAAAATTGCAACGGGCATTACTCTGCGGTGAACTATCAAAAACTCTGGTGGGTTGAATGACTGATTTTCAGATCCTGCTTTACTAGTTTGCATTTGGCAACAATGAGAAAATAGCAGACATAATTGTATATCTTATGCGGAATGCTGTTCAATCTCAATTTAGTGCAATGGGATTTTAGGATCATGTTGTTTGAGAAATACAAGGCATCATTTGACTTGAGGAAAACATACATGTTTGGCATTTCTCATTTTCACCGTGCTTGGTAAACTGGTAAAGAGAAGTACTAATGCAGTAGAGGGAAAGAGGTAAGGGATCAGGTTCGATCTATTGTTTGGTTGGAACTTAGAAAACAAATGGATCTGTTGAAATATGATGAGATTACTCTTTCTCAGTGGATTGGATTCCAACACATTTGAGCTTACGGTTTGTCCCTGAGTCACATTCCCTTTCCACTAGGCTACGTTACTCAGATTAATTTTGTGGTCTACAATTCGGACCCACACCCTATGAGTGATAACCAATATTGTAAAACAATAACTTCACAATTTGAGTCATTTGACCCCTATGCAATTCACTTCCTTCCCTTTTTCTACCTAATACACAAAGGACAAGAGAGATTTCCTTATTTTAGCCTCTTTTTTCCTTCCCTCCAACTTTTTCATAATTTTTAATCAACGAAGCGGTAGTATTATACAAATTCATTTTTTTGTGTTACATTCTTCCTGTAAGGAAGTGACATGATTGCGTGGTAAATATTCCTACCTTCAAGCCTACATACTTTGTAAGTCTTTTGTTTTTATTATTATTAAGGTGGGAGGACTAATTGGTGCTTACCATGAGCTTGTGGATGGTCAGCTCTGTGTGTATGTGTGTCATTTATTAAACAAGATATTATTAAGGCGGGACAGCAAATTGGTGCTTACTGCCTGACCATGAGCTTGCAGATTCTCAGCTCTAGTGAAGGGAGTGGAAGTAGTCGAAATAGTTTGCTGATCGCAATTACAGTTTCTAGCATCTTTTTTTCCCCCTCCTAATTTGGTGCTAAGTTGATTTTGAATGCAAGCATCTATCTGTGCAATTTCTTGTTTAATGGATGCCCACTTGCATAATATGCTGCGAACCTGATCTTGCAATGTAACCTGTTAGGATTGGCTTATCTTGTGCAGGTGCTTTAATTTTCAGACCATCATTACATGGTGTTTGTAAGAGCCTCACATACATTGCCTTTTCTGCTTGAGAATTTACCATGGTTTAGTTTATTAGTTCCTACTTCTCCATGTTTGCCGATCTTCCGCTACTTTGCAACAATGTAAACAAAATAGTTGCAATAGAAAATTTTGTTGGTTACACGTTTTTTGACTCTACTATATAAATCACTTTCTTGCTCAATGGAGACCTATTTTATTAACAAGACTTTGTTGAAATTTTAGTTCTGTATGATGTGGTCTGCCATTATTTTTTGCACATTCACTCTTTCTGGAAGTAATTGTAAGTTGTGATTAAGTGGTTCGCAAGATCTTGGAATTCTGCTAGTATTTCCTTTTAATTTTCTGAATCTTAATGTTGATGATCAATTAGTATGTTTTTTGCATTTTAAACTAAACACGTGTGGGCTCTTCAGATCTTCTCTTCACTTTCTCAACGGCTTTTATATTTGCAGGCTGCACCTGATAACATCATCGTTGGTTCTCATGTATGGGTTGAAGACCCACAGCTGGCATGGATCGATGGAGAAGTCTTTAAAATTAGTGGTGAAGTAGTTCATGTTCATACCACCATTGGGAAAACTGTGAGTTCGTGTTGTTATATATGTTGTTTCCGTCTCTATTATTTGCATATGTTTCTGGTTGTATTTCTAGGTGTTTGTATCCATATACTTGTAAGCAGCAATGACACATATAGATGGGAATAGACGAATAGTGTTGTAGAAAACTCATACTTTGGGCGGCTAAGGAAAACAGTGCTAAGCGATTCCCAATTTCAGCTTGATACTTACAGCATTTTTCTCTCTTAATTTCTTGACTGAAGTTCATTGAATTGTTTTTAGGTGGTCCTGTGGTAGTTCAACATTGATGCTATCATTTTTTTCCTCTCAGAAAGCCATAATTTCTCCCTTTTTTAATGATTGTCAACTTGCTCAAAAAATGAGTGCAGGTTGTTGCAAATATCTTGAAAGTTTTTCCAAAAGATACTGAAGCTTCTCCTGGAGGTGAAGATGACATGACCAAGTTGTCTTATTTGCATGAACCAGGGGTAGTGCATAATCTGGCAGCTAGATATGAACTTAATGAGATCTATGTAAGCTACTTTCAAATTTGATTCTTCATAATCTCAGTTGCAAAAGGAGATTTTATTGTAGAAATTGTATGTATGAGATGTTATTTTCTGTCCAACAAAGTGGAGTGCTAACCTTTGTTTTCTTTCTCAGACATATACCGGAAATATCCTGATTGCAATTAACCCATTCCAAAGACTGCCGCACCTCTATGATACACACATGATGGAACAATATAAAGGAGCTGCATTTGGAGAGCTAAGTCCACATGTCTTTGCTGTGGCAGATGTCGCATACAGGTTTATTAAATTCACTCTATGATTCCTCACCTCTTTCTCCATTTGAAGTTTACTGATTTCTTTACTTTGTGAGACAGAGAAATGATTAATGAAGGAAGGAGCAACTCAATTCTGGTTAGTGGGGAAAGTGGTGCTGGTAAGACCGAGACAACAAAGATGCTTATGAGATATCTTGCATACCTAGGGGGCCGATCTGGAGTAGAAGGACGAACTGTCGAGCAACAAGTTCTGGAAGTAAGATGAAGATATCATTTTTGGAGTGAAATTGTTGATCTCTTATGTTCTTTGCGAAATTTGCTATATGCAACAAATTTTGATGTGATTGAACAGTGGCCTAAAATGATATTTTCTTTTTTAATTGGTCAATCCTGACAGTCCAATCCAGTTCTTGAAGCATTTGGCAATGCCAAAACAGTTAGGAACAACAACTCAAGGTGAGCACACAATTTCGGATTTTGCGAAACCAGTACTTGTTTAATCTGATCATCTTTCACAATGCAGTCGTTTTGGCAAATTTGTTGAGATTCAATTCGACAAGAATGGGAGGATATCTGGTGCAGCAATAAGAACTTACTTGCTTGAAAGATCTCGTGTTTGCCAAGTTTCAGATCCTGAAAGAAACTATCACTTCTTTTACCTTCTTTGTGCTGCACCACCTGAGGTATTACGATTTAATTCTCTCTACATTGTGCCTAGTTATTTTGCATTAGTTTGTGAGACTGTAGAGCTATTTTGCTTGTTTCATCAGTGATACATAATCCTTGTCATTCATAATTTCTAGGAAAGGGAGAAGTATAAGTTGGGAAACCCAAAGTCATTCCACTATTTAAATCAATCCAACTGCTATGAGTTGGATGGAGTAGATGACACGGAAGAATATCTTGCAACTCGAAGGGCTATGGATGTTGTTGGAATCAGTGAGGAGGAGCAGGTTTCATCTAGATGTCTTCTTTTTTTTTCTTTCCCATTTGTTGTAATAAATAGTATGTGCTTGCTGGTTTACTCGCATTTTCAATTTTGAATAAAAATTTCATTGCAGGATGCAATTTTTAGGGTTGTAGCTGCAATTTTGCATCTTGGAAATGTTGAATTTGCCAAGGGACAAGAGATAGACTCTTCTGTCATTAAGGACAAGAAGTCTAGGTTTCATCTTGATGTCACAGCTGAACTGCTCGAGTATGACTCCTAAACTTCCTTGGTGCATTTTACACATTTTTTAATCTTTCAATCAAGGCCATGTCTGAAGTCTGAACCTTGTTCTTTCCATTACGTTGTTTTTAATTGTAGGTGTGATGCTAAAAGCCTAGAAGATGCCTTGATAAAACGTGTGATGGTGACTCCTGAAGAGGTTATCACCAGAACACTTGATCCGGTTGCTGCAGTGGGTAGTCGAGATGCCTTAGCGAAAACCATATATTCTCGATTGTTTGATTGGTAAAGGAACTTCCTGAACACCATATTTTATCTTGCACTCTTACATGCACATACTGCATGATTGACTGATTGTTGCATGTGTAAAATGATTATTACAAAGACAAACATAATGTAGATATCAAGAAATACTCGTCTTTGTAGATAAAGTTATTTGTCTACTATATATGAAGTGTGAGGTTTTAAGAGATCTATATCTGTTATCTACAGGCTTGTGGATAAGATTAACGTTTCAATAGGACAAGATCCAAACTCAAAATCACTAATCGGAGTTCTTGATATATATGGGTTTGAAAGCTTCAAGTTCAATAGGTAAGATTTTAACTTTAAACATTATTTGTTATTTGATATTTTGCATTTAAGCTAACATGTTCATACAAATAGTTTTGAGCAGTTCTGTATCAACTTTACCAATGAAAAACTGCAACAGCATTTTAATCAGGTTTTCTTTGTCTTCAGTTCGTTCATATGTCTACTATTGGAAACAATTCTACCATTGTTAAATCTGAAATATTATATGTATATTTGCAGCATGTCTTCAAAATGGAGCAAGAAGAATATACGAAAGAAGAAATTGATTGGAGCTACATAGAATTTGTTGATAACCAGGATGTGTTGGACCTAATTGAGAAGGTGTTTTGCTCTCACTTTCTGTGCTTTATTTAATTTCTATTGTGTCCATTTATGTGTGGGATGTCACGTGCTTGATTAAACTTTGTTATGATCGTTGAAATTCTGCTTAATCTCTTTCTTAACTTTTCAAATTAGACAGTTTATAATGCTTCCAATTCATATGACTGCAAATGTTTTCTCCAATCTTTAGCAGAAACCTGGGGGAATTATTGCACTTCTGGATGAAGCCTGGTATGTTTTTATTGTTCAGTTTCTGTCTTTGTAAAGTAAATTACATACTTCTACTGAAGGCTATCTATTACGTCTACAAGAGATGCTTTGATAATTCAAAATTTCCTGTGTTTTTTATCGCTTCATACAGCATGTTCCCGAAATCCACACATGAAACATTTGCCCAGAAGTTGTATCAGACATTCAAAAACAACAAGCGTTTCATCAAACCTAAGCTTTCTCGTACTGATTTTACCATCTCTCACTATGCTGGCGAGGTAAATATGTTTGAGCTGATACTTTCTTGTACTTTTTAATGAACTGGAAATTTACCTTTTTTGTTTACCCAGGTTAATTATCAGGCTGATCAGTTTCTTGACAAAAACAAAGATTATGTGGTGGCAGAGCATCAGGATCTGTTGATGGCGTCAAAGTGCCCTTTTGTGGCTGGTCTATTTCCTCGGCTTCCTGAGGAATCATCAAAGTCATCAAAATTTTCTTCCATTGGTTCACGCTTTAAGGTATCATTGAGTTACTTTTTTCCCATCCATTACCTGTGGTGTGTGCTTTTCATTACCACTATATGAACAGAGGAAGTTGAATTTTTGATTTAGCTGACAAGCAGATGTTTTGCTTTCCGAGTGCTAGGAACTGCTTCATAGATGTGTCTTAATTTTTTAAGTATGGCACTGATCTTCTCGGAAAAGGATATATTAAGAGAATACTCTTGTACAAATTACAAAATTGTTTGAATGTGTATAGCTTGGGGAAAAGACTTTTATGACGATGATGTGTATTAGTTGCTTATGACATTTATTCTAGGACTCCAGATTTTTGTTCATTGACGAAGATTGTCATGCGTTCCCAACTGCAGCTGCAACTTCAGTCTTTAATGGAAACCTTGAATTCAACAGAACCTCACTATATCAGATGTGTGAAGCCAAATAACGCTCTGAAACCTGGGATGTTTGAAAACTTCAACATTATCCAGCAATTACGTTGTGGTGTGAGTATAATTTTTCCTTTCCTTATAATTTGATAATCATGCGTTCAATGTTAACTTATGTATTATATCTTAATTTAGCTTTTAAATCTTTGTCGATATGTATGTTTGTGGCTATCACCCCCTTCCCCTTCTTCTTTTTTTTGAATTTTAGGGTGTCCTCGAGGCAATCAGAATCAGCTGTGCCGGGTATCCTACAAGACGAACATTCTATGAGTTTCTTCACCGTTTTGGTGTTCTAGCTCCTGAAGTTTTGGAAGGAAAGTAAGTCATAAAGTTTTTTCATTTTCTAGTCGTAGTTTTGAAAACTATTATGGATGTGTTTTTTCATGAACGCAAAAAACTTTGTGATCAATTGGGTGTTGGTACCTAGTTCGGAGTGCCACATGCTGTGTTTCTTCCTCTCTGCCTTACTTTTTTGTTTGCCTTTCCCCTTCCCCATCCCAACTTTTACTCTACCGCATATTGCGTTTATTGATCTTGTGTTATCATCATTTCCTGTACAGTTATGATGACAAGGTCGCTTGTCAAAAGATTCTGGATAAAAGGGGATTGAAAGGCTACCAGGTAATGTAAATGCCCTCTTGTAACTTGTTATCCTGATTATACTTTTGGCTTTGGATCTTTAGAAATGTTGGGGGTCGACTTTCCTTGTTTAACCCTGTACTATGTGTTTGGAGTGTGATTATAGAACAACGAAGTAGAGCAGAAGAACTAACTTTGTTAAAAACGTTTACGTATGGGATGTGCCTGATATACTAACCTATATATTAATATAAGTAGCACTTCCCCTATCCACCCCACATCCACTCTAAGAGCCTTGTGCGTGGGTGTTGCTTATACATGGATTATTGCCTGTTTTGTAACCCACATGTACTGCCAACAGTGGCAGTAAGTAGATAGGTAAAGAAACAACATTAGGCTTTAAAGCTCATGATGGAGGTTTTTAGTGAATGTGTTGATGAAGGTGTCTTTGGTGGCCACTTGACCAGGACCCAGCCCCATTTAACCACCGAAGTCCTCTGTTCTTGTCCTTGTGGGATGCGGTTGGGTTGAATACGTAGCCTGTTGTCTCACTAGTGTCAGCATTACTTATTTACTAATATGTAGCCTCAGTTTGGTTTCAATCTGTGCATGCCTGCATGCAAGTCTTTGAACACGGTGTCTTGCATAAGTGGATGTGGATAGAGTGGTCTTGCTTTTGATGCTTCTTACTGGTTGGGTTGGTTAACTTCGGATATCTCACTTGCAAGTTGCATCCAACTTGATTGGTTATGCAGATAGGCAAAACAAAGGTCTTTTTAAGAGCTGGTCAGATGGCTGAACTGGATGCAAGGAGAACAGAGGTGCTTGGGAATGCAGCTAGAACCATTCAAAGACAAATTCGCACCCATATGGCACGCAAGGAATTTATTGGATTGCGTAAAGCTGCTATTGTATTGCAATCTTACTGCCGGGGTATGCTTGAGTTCTCTAAGCTACTTTTTTTGTCACTGATTCTACATTTTGATAAGTCATTGATTTGTAAATGGCGACATTGCATATTTGCATTACAATTGACTATGCCTGTACATTTGGATTTTATTTATGTTAATCATGTTTTTTTTTTAATCATGTAAAGGTCTGCAGAAATTTTGAATCAGATACTAACCCTTTTTATTTTGGTATCTATCATTAGGTGCAACAGCTCGAACAGTGTATGAGCAGATGCGGAGGCAAGCAGCAGCGGTGAAGATTCAGAAGATTTTCAGGCTACATATTGCCAGGAAATCCTACTTAACACTATGTTCATCTGCAATTACGTTGCAGACAGGTTTAAGGGCAATGACAGCTCGCAATGAATTCAGATTCAGAAAGCAAACTAAGGCTGCAATTATTATCCAGGTTATACTGCTGTGCCTTTCCTGATCATATTACTTAGGTTTATGAGGTGAAGCCACGTGAATTCAAAACGCAAGTTGTGCTTACTTTTACATGTTTCTTCCAGGCATATTTGCGTCGCCACGTTGTGGAAACATATTACAAGAATCTCAAGAAGGCTGTCATAGGTACTCAGTGTGGTTGGAGGTGTAGGGTTGCTCGGGGAGAGCTCAGAAAGCTCAAAATGGTTTGATTATATCCCTTAACTGCGGTTCACATTCTTTCTTGTACAACTTGTATTTATAATGGAGAAATTCTGTTGGTAATCATTACTTTTAATTCATTCAGGCTGCAAGGGAAACAGGAGCTCTTAAAGAAGCAAAAGACAAGCTGGAAAAGCGTGTGGAAGAACTTACCTGGCGTTTACAGTTGGAGAAGCGATTGAGGGTAATCTATTGCTCTGTAGCAAATTAGCTAGCTGCAAATTGTTTGGTCTAAGAAACTGCATCATAGGCAACGAACTTCTGCTAAAATTTCAAATGTTGTCAACTTTGATTTGCAGACTGATCTAGAAGAGGAAAAGGCCCAAGAAATTGCAAAGTTACAGGAAGCTTTGCGTGCAATGCATGTACAAGTTGAAGAAGCAAACTTAAGAGCAATCAAAGAACGAGACGCAGCTCGGAAGGCTATTGAGGAAGCACCTCCGATTGTTAAGGAGACTCCCATTTTAGTTCAAGACACAGAAAAGATTGATCTGTTGACAACTGAGGTAGAGAGTTTAAAGGTAGGTGCTAAATTTTTTGCTTCAAATTCCACGTTGAAAACAAAGTCAATGCATTCATACTAATAGGAATAGTGACAAGAAGAACAATTTCAACGATATATATCAATCCAAATTTTGACCTTTATGCATCACATTTCAGAGAGATAAGTTTAGTGCAACTGGTCAGGTTTTCTTAGGTGTACTCTAACTTGCATGCTGGACTAGTTCAGGGATGCACAGAGGCTCAGCTGTGTTTGGCTGTTTGCTTGAGTTGAAAAATATATCATAACTTGTTTACACGGGATCCCTGAGCAAAAGTGTTCTTACAAGTATTAACATCTGAGTGAAAGATCACAACCGTATGAACTCTACTGTATGAACTCTTATAAATGCACAGGCTTTGCTGCTGACGGAGAGACAGGAAGCAGAGGATGCAAGGAGAGCTTCCAAAGATGCTGATGTCAGAAATGGAGAGTTGGCTAAGAAACTTGAAGATGCTGGGCGAAAAGTAGATCAGCTTCAGGAATCTGTGCAGAGGTTTGTGAAATCATGTGCTAATTGAACCAGTTCAATATTGAACTCCACCAGACCCACAAAACGCCCTTCTCATTGGGGAAAGGCTTTTAGTGCATTTGATAAACCACAGCTATTTGCTCACGGCTGATTCTTATAACTCAGGCTGGAAGAGAAACTCTCTAACTCCGAGTCAGAGAATCAAGTACTTCGTCAGCAAGCACTTACCATGTCACCAACAGGAAAAAGCTTATCTGCACGAACAAAGACGGTGATTATTCAGGTATGTATGGAATTCTGGTCTCTACTTATCTTTGATCATGACTCAAGCTTCAAAAAATTCATGCTTTTTATGAATTTCCAGAGGACTCCAGACAATGGGCATCTTGGGAATGGAGAAGTGAAGGTTCCAACGGTAAGGGGCATAAAGTGTTCTCATAAATTCAGCATTGACAGTTTTCAGTATCAGAACTGCAACTAAAGTGTATTGTTTACTATCTGCAACTAGTCTCAGGACACAACTCTGGCTGTATATAATGTCCGCGAGCCTGAATCTGAGGAGAAACCACAGAAATCACTGAATGAAAAGCAGCAGGTAAATGGTTTTGGTTTCCATGATAGGATTTTTTTGTCAATAATTTTCTTTTTTCTGCTGCTATCCTGTGCCTTTGGAGGTTTGTTCTTTCTTGCTAATATCTTTCTTGCAATCTGTTTCAGGAGAACCAGGAACTCCTGATCAAGTGCATATCGCAAAACCTAGGATTCTCAGCTGGCAAACCTGTTGCTGCTAGTGTCATTTACAAGTGTCTTCTCCACTGGAGGTCATTTGAAGTTGAACGGACTAGTATTTTTGACCGCATCATTCAAACAATAGCTTCAGCTATAGAGGTTGCCTTTATGCAATCTTGATATAAACTCTGTAAGACTTTTATATTTGGAGTTGATGCTTACAGCATCTTGCTAATGTTCATTGTTTGCTCACTGTAGGGCCAGGACAATAACGATGTATTAGCCTACTGGTTATCTAATTCATCCACGTTATTGTTGCTGCTCCAGCATACACTCAAAGCTAGTGGAGCAGCTAGCTTGACGCCTCAACGGCGTAGAACATCGTCATCTTCTCTTTTTGGGAGGATGTCTCAAGTGAGAATTAACCATTGCTAATACGTGTATCAGGTTCGTGCAGTTTTTAATTCTTTATCTTCTAATTTCGTTTCTAGGGGCTACGGGCATCTCCGCAAACTCCTGGCCTCACCTTTTTAAATGGCCGAGGGCTTGGGAGACTGGATGACTTACGGCAGGTTGAGGCCAAATATCCAGCATTATTGTTTAAGCAGCAGCTGACCGCTTTCCTTGAGAAGATATATGGAATGATAAGAGACAATCTGAAGAAAGAGATCTCACCTTTGCTTGGATTATGTATTCAGGTTAATGCCATTTGTTTTTATTGTGCATGCTACAAATGTTGTTGCCTCCTCCAAGAAGTCACAAATAATGTGAAAAATAGCAAAGCTACGAGATTAATGTCCTAACCAGGAAGTTAAGTTGATGCAACGAGTTTAGCAATTACCTTTTGAGTTGAAAGTAAATTCTTATTGTCAAGGCCGGGTGGGAACTGGTCCTCAATCCATGTACTAAAAATATTATGGGAAAAACCAACCTAGTATAAACAGATAATGAGGGATTATGACCCAAGCTACAAGAATTATATTAACTAAGTTGAACTCCCGGAGTTTGCTGGTCGAGAAAGAAGAATGAATCCTTTAATGTCTCATGCATGACACGTTGATGATCCCACTAACATGCAGCCCTGGAAAAACAAATGGTGAACAGTCTTCTATTTTTGATTCACACCGGTCGAGTTCCACCCGTAGTATAACAAAAAGTAATAAATGTTTCTCTCCCTATTTTTGGTGTGTTTATATTGTCTTTCCAAACTGATGCAGGCACCCAGGACTTCACGGGCAAGTCTTGTGAAAGGACGTTCACAAGCCAATGCTGTTGCTCAGCAAGCTCTTATTGCTCATTGGCAAAGCATTGTAAAGAGCTTAAACAGTTATTTGAAGACTATGAAAGCCAACTATGTGAGTTTTGAGCCCTAGTTAGGAAGTCAACACTTGTTTCCTGCTTTTGGAAAAAGCATCATTTTTTTGTGTGTTCCGGCAGGTACCACCCTTCTTAGTTCGGAAAGTATTTACCCAAATATTTTCCTTCATCAATGTTCAGCTGTTCAACAGGTAAATGCACTTTAGTTTCTGCTTTCCTCCACCCATCCCCCTCGCCCTCCTCTGTCACATCATGCAATTTGTTTGTGTGTTTGTTGCAACTTGCAAGTTTAATAGCATAAGTTAATGATAAGTTTTATGTCTTTCTGAAATTATATGCACAAATGAATGCCAATTTGTGCAGTCTTCTTCTGAGGCGAGAGTGCTGCTCATTCAGTAATGGGGAGTATGTCAAAGCAGGTTTGGCTGAACTGGAGCAGTGGTGCTACGAAGCAACAGAAGAAGTGAGCTCCATGCTAATCCTTTATACTTGTATTCTCTTACGGTCATTTCGTGTAGTAACCCAAACTATTGTTCTGTGTAGTATGCCGGATCAGCATGGGATGAGTTGAAGCATATAAGACAGGCTGTTGGGTTCCTGGTAAGATTTGTTGCACCACATTCTTGTTCTAGAACTGATTAATATCATTATTGCTGAATTTGCTAACCAATCTATCATTTAATTAATACAGGTTATACATCAAAAGCCCAAAAAGACCTTGAACGAAATAACAAAAGAACTTTGTCCTGTACAGCCTCGTCTTTTCTGATCTCCTTACTTTTCTAGGTTTATGTAGTTCTTATATTCTCTTTTTTATTATTGACATTGATTACTTGCTCCTTCAGGTGCTTAGCATACAGCAACTATACAGGATAAGTACAATGTACTGGGATGACAAGTATGGCACACATAGTGTGTCTTCAGATGTGAGTTAATATTAGTTTGCTAGAATTTTAAATCTCTGTGGCCCTAATAATTGGTCATAAATATTTCTATACTTTTGATCTCTCTGATCTCCTTTTTCTATAGTGTCTAGAAATATGCGTAAGATTCTGAAACTTCTTTAATATTGCAGGTTATATCTAATATGAGAGTTATGATGACTGAGGACTCGAACAATGCTGTCAGCAATTCCTTCCTGCTAGATGATGATTCAAGGTAGTTATTTCCATTATCGATATATTTTTGATTCTGTTGTAACAAAGTTCTTAAGCTTAACTTGATTTTAATTATAAATTTGCAGCATCCCATTCACTTTGGATGACATCTCCAAGTCAATGCAAAAGGTAGATATAGCTGAAGTGGAACCTCCACCCTTAATTCGCGAAAATTCGGGTTTTGGGTTCTTGCTTC
This sequence comes from Euonymus europaeus, assembly GCA_963580455.1. Classification (NCBI taxonomy): domain Eukaryota; kingdom Viridiplantae; phylum Streptophyta; class Magnoliopsida; order Celastrales; family Celastraceae; genus Euonymus; species Euonymus europaeus. The sequence goes on along the minus strand of OY756957.1, from coordinate 3,138,793 downwards.
CGCGGTCTGAGTAATGCTCACAGTGAAGGTTATCTGGTGTCGATATTTATATCCTGTCCGCAAGGACATGTGGACTGTGGTACAGTCTATCCATCACTCACGAGTCATGAGCAAAGATGACCCTACTTTGCATCACTGTATTCATTTGTACAAACACCCTGCATCAATCGTCCTCGTCCGGTCGATTCATTCTTTCCCTCAAGTTATATCAACACTGAGGGGTATTGGTTAAGGAGCCATGCCACCAATTGGTGTGATACGGACCTATGAACAAGGGGCATTGGTGGCCTGTAAGTTGTTCATGTCCGCAAAGGGCTTCCTTTATATTGTTTGTCATTCTTTTTTTTCTTTTTTTTTGGTTCGGGGGGTTCGTATGATCGTTTCCGGGTTTTAACTTTTAAGTTGTGGTAGCTCTTTTTCCTTCCTCTTTCAGGGGTGCAACTAAAGTCAGCCGCATTTTATAGGCAATTGTTTGTTGTATTGAATAACAAGTTGTATCCATTGTGATGTAAATTTGTAGTTTTTTTTTGGTTGGACGTACTGCCAACTACTCGTCATCATACTTCCCCAGCCTATATATGCTTCCAGGAACAGATACTTCTTGGAAGCATCTGGAAGAGGGCACACAACAGAGAACATGTTATGATTCTTTCTTTTTTGTTGTTGGAAAGTAATATTTTCTGCCTGATGGTTGCCGAGTATTCAGTGCTACTGGGCTTTAGGTTTATGTTGATATAGTGCATCATGATCAACAAGACAATGGCGAATTATCCAATGCATCATTGTTCTTCCAATATATGTCACCAATCCTTCGTGAATTTCTGTCAAAATTATTGAATAGTTTTGCCTTGGTTGTCCCCACGAGTAATTAAATGGAAATATGAAATTGACTTTTAGGTTAATGATTACGAGCGAGTTGTTCTTTGAAGGTAGTGAGTTTGATTTTCACTTTTGATCGGTAAATTGTTTAAGAAACGAGTTGTTTGCGCTTTTTTATGAGTTTCTCTGATACACACTCGAAGGGTAGTGATTAGTGAATAGAATTCTCATCAATTACGATAAAACAAATGTTAAGAAAAGAAGAATAATGGATATTTTATTTTTTTTGAAATCAATTTTTTTTATTATATTCTTTTTATATGCAAAATGTAATGCTTTGCAACGACCTTCTGGGAAGTACCATTTCAAATTTCAAGTAAAAGCCCAATAACGCCTCCAGCAAAAAGACAAAACATCGATTTTAGCGTAATTCTATTGCTGCCACCACAGTTCTCGATATTACTGTCTATACAATATATGATTCATATAGTTCATTCTCACCCTTGTGTATGTTAGCTAAACTTGTAAATAACTTTGTAGTTTCAATATCCTTGGTAGAGAATGAAACATAGAATGGTATACGAGATGGATAAGTGGTTCATAAATTTATTTTTGTATATGTTATTAACAATTTAACATATAAGCTAAATTTATTTTTGTAGGCGGATGACATAAATTTTATGCCAATGTCATGCCATCTAACTTTTTAATTTGTTGATCCAAATAGAGACTATATCACAAAATAATTAAAATATTTTACCTTTACATTATCTCTCTCACTCTCTGTCTCTATGAATATCTTTATTATATTTTGTATGGAATGTTTTAATACTATTGCCAGTTTAACACATCTGAGAAATATTTATTTTTTATATAAAATAATATTATTAATGATAATTTTAAGGCAAATATTTAAACATATCAAATTAAAATAAATAGAAAAACAGCCATAATTGTTAACGTAATCAGTGACAACCCTGCGAATCTCAAATAGTTTAGTAGTTGTCGAATTAGATTGTATGTAATTTCAAACTCTAAAGCTTAAGTCCCGCCCTTTTTCTTGTTAACAAAATAATCAATGACAACCCTAAAAACAAATAAATTAAAGTGTACAAAGAAAAAGGGTAAAACCCGAATTTAAGAAAGTACCGGTTGGAAAACAACAATTTTTTTGAAAAGACGGGTTTCTAGGTTGTATCGAGTAGTTGTTTTGAAATTGGGACAAAAAGATTGCAGCAGCGGCAATCCGGACATAGGAGTCACAGACTTAGCGAGACAAACGCTCCTGTCGACATCGTCGTTACTCTTCTCGTAAGATTTCGAAAATCCCGCTCTCGCTTTTCGTTTTGTTTGTCTTTCCGTGTTTTTCTCTGCTCATAGGATTTTTTTAATTTAGGAAGAGAGGGACGGCACCTGCAGAATTATTTAGGGTTTTCGCTCATGCTTGAAGAAAGGATTTGATTCAAACGAGCTTCATCTGGTAATTATTTATTTTTCCCTGTTGCATCTTGATTCATTTGTTGGGTTAAGAGCATGAACTTCTGGGGTAGTTTTATTAAAGAACCAAGAAGTATTGTCTGAATTTAAGCAGGCCGATATTTTTTTTTTTTTTGAGACGAATTGAGACTAGGTTTTTCTTATTAAAACTTTAAACTATTGTCTCTCTCTCTCTCCTTTTGTTATAAATAGATTTTTTTTAAAGACAATGTTGTCAAGAGTCGAAGCTGGGAAGAAGACTGGTTTGGACCCCGTGAATGGGAAGTTATTGAATGAAATCGAAACCATGAACAAAGTCCTATATGTGCAGAAAAAACTTGCAAGGAACTCAATCCCGACTCCAAGTAAAACCCATTTGCCTGATCCCAAATCAAAGCAAAAACATGGAAGTAATGACCCTTCATCAAAGGACAAGAAGTCTATTTGGAATTGGAAGCCCTTGAAAGCCTTATCTAACGTGAGGAATCGTAGGTTCAACTGCTGTTTCTCTCTCCAAGCTCATTCAATTGAAAAATTGCCTTCAATATTTGATGATGCGAGTCTGTGTGTGAACTGGAAGCGGCGGGATGGAGGTTTGGTGACTCGTCCTGTGAAGGTTTCTCAAGGAATTGCTCAGTTTGAAGAGAAGCTGACGCATATGTGTTCAGTGTATGGGAGTAGAAATGGACCACACCATTCAGCAAAGTATGAGGCCAAGCATTTCTTGCTCTATGCATCTGTGTTTAGCTCACCAGAACTTGACTTGGGAAAGCATCGAGTTGACCTCTCAAGGTTGCTACCTCTTACATTGGAGGAACTGGACAAGGAGAAGTGCACAGGGGAGTGGACAACTAGTTTTAAACTGTCAGGAAAAGCTAAAGGTGCTATCATGAGTGTTAGTTTTGGGTATACTGTGATCAGAGATAATGTCACTGCATCAGGAAGTACTAAAAACATTCCCGAGGTTTTGCGTGTAAAGCAAAATAATACGAATATGATAAAACCGGTCAAAAAATTTGGCCCAGGTAATAATGGAAATGGCACACGGCATGTTGAAAGTCCTCCCAATATTATTAAACAGAATTATCTTGCCACAGCTCAATCTGTAGAGAATATAAAATATCTTCATGAGGTTCTACCGGTATCAAAATCAGAACTCACAGATTCAATGAACGTGTTATACCAGAAATTTGATGCAGAAAATTTTGATGCTTTGGTGGACTATAAGTGTGAACTTGATGTGTCCACTGAGCATCTTGAGCTCGCCATAGAAAATGCCGACAATGGATGTGAAGATAGAGATTTTTCTGTTATTGATCAGGGGATAGAATTTCCAGCAGAGGAACAGGTTAAATTGGAGGAACTTACTCTGAAGTCTGATAAGGTTTCTATAGCAGAAACTGTTGAAGTTGTTGAAACTTATACTGGTGTGCCAGTAGCCTCTAACAAAAACACAAAGATGGATGCTCATTTTGAAGACAATGATAGCAATTCCAAAGAGGATGAAGTGTGCTCCAAACAAACACTAGTGAAAGAATTAGAATCAACCTTAGGTACTGTATCAAACATGGAAGAAGTGGCTAGAGATTCTACTGAAGCCCAAGGCAGTGACATGGAAATTAGATTGGATTGTAAGGCAGATAGCTTAGATGATGTTACTGAAACTGTGGCTAGTGAGTTTTTGAGCATGCTGGGGATTGAGGATAGTCTATTCGGCTTGAGTTCTGAGAGTGAGCCCGAATCCCCAAGAGAACTCTTGTTAAGAGAATTTGAGAAGGAAACCATGGCTAGCGGTTATTCTCTGTTCAATTTTGACATAGATGACAGAGACCAAGAGATGTGTGGCTATGATGTCCTTTCTGAGTCTGGGTGGGCTAATATTTCGGAGAGTTTTGAATTTCCATCCAGTATTCAGGCAGCTGAGGTAGAGGATTTTATGGAAACTCAGACCATGGAGAGCAAAACAAGGACTGAAATATTAGAAGACTTGGAGATAGAAGCTTTAATGCATGAATTGGGGTTGAATGAGACCGTATTTCAAAGTTCACCACCTAAGAGCTCTGGTGGATTTGAAAGTCCGGTTGATCTCTGTCCTGAGGAGCCACCTGAGTTGCCTCCTCTTGGAGAAGGGCTGGGTTCATTCCTACAGACAAGCAGTGGAGGATTTTTGCGGTCTATGAATCCTTCACTGTTCAACAATGCCGAAAATGGTGGGAGCTTGATCATGCAGGTTTCTAGTCCAGTTGTGGTTCCCGCAGAAATGGGATCAGGTGTAATGGAAATATTACAGCGTTTAGCCTCAGTTGGAATTGAAAAGCTCTCTATGCAGGCTAGTAAGTTAATGCCTTTGGAAGATATCTCTGGAAATACAATGCAGCAAGTAGCTTTGGAGGCTTCAGTTACTTTAGAGGGACCTGAGAGGTTTGTGACTTCAGTTAATTTAAGCAACCGCTTTTAAGGAGTATGAACGACATTCTAATTTAGTAATTTTCTGTTGTCTTCTAAATTTGTTAATAGTATTTCCTTGGTGCAGGCATTACTTGCAGCGGCATGAATTAGAGTTCGGGGAAGGTGCAACTGGGGTACAAAAGAGGGTGAAAGGACGACTATCTGCTCCCCAGTATAATAGAAGTTCAAACTCGGTTGGGAATGAGATCGGCTCGGAATATGTCTCTCTCGAAGATCTGGCTCCCTTGGCAATGGATAAAATTGAAGCACTTTCGCTTGAAGGGTTAAGAATAGAATCTGGCTTATCAGGTGAGGATGCGCCTTCAAATATTAGTACACAGTCTGTTGGAGAGATTTCAGCCCTCAAGGGCAAGGCAGTCGACGGCAGTGGCTTCCTTGGATTGGAGGGAACTGCTGGACTGCATTTGTTGGACATGAAGGACGCCTGTGATAATGTTGATGGATTAATGGGTCTATCACTAACTCTTAATGAATGGATGAGGCTGGATTCTGGTGAAATTGATGATGAAGATCAGATCAGTGAGCGTACTTCCAAAATCCTGGCTGCCCATCATGCTGCATCCTTGGACACGATACGCGGAGGCATGAAAGGAGAGAGAAAGCGAGGAAAAGGATCTAATAGAAAGTGTGGTTTGTTGGGGAATAACTTCACTGTTGCACTCATGGTGCAACTTCACGATCCCCTAAGAAACTATGAACCAGTTGGTACACCAATGCTTGCCCTCATTCAAGTCGAGAGAGTGTTCGTCCCACCAAAGCCTAAGATATACAGTACAGTTTCAGAGCTAAGAAATATCAATGAAGAGGATGATGAGCCTGACACAGTGAAGGAGGTAAAGGAGGACATTAAGGACTCGACTTTGAAAGAAGTCATTCCTCAATTCATAATTACGGAAGTTCATGTTGCTGGGCTGAAGAATGAACCCGGCAGGAAAAAACTGTGGGGCACGTCAAGCCAACAGCAGTCTGGTTCCCGGTGGCTGCTTGCTAACGGGATGGGGAAGAGCAATAAACATCCAATCTTTAAATCAAAGGCTGTTTCTAAATCTGAAACTCCTGTGACAACTAAAGCTCAGCCTGGTGAGACCATCTGGAGCATTTCGTCTCGAGTACATGGTAATGGGACCAAATGGAAGGAATTGGCTGCCTTGAATCCACATATACGGAATCCCAATGTCATTCTCCCTAATGAAACAATCAGATTGCAGTGAGTCGACATTCGACAATGTATTTTGTAATTCCTTGAAAGAAATATCAAGTCAGCTGAATAACCAAGTATTCATAAACATGCTGTGCCAGAATTGCAGTTTCTTCCCTCATGGTGTCAAAAAGAATAGTTCGTCACAAGCACCACAGAGTGTATTCTCATCTTCATCTCCATCTCCATCCAATCCCCCGTCACTGTTTGGAACTGATGACTTTCCCTTTGGCTGTTTCTTCGCATTACCGTTCACAACCTCAAATATCGTAGGGACCTGATTTATCATGTTGAAGAGTTTTTTCCCTGCATCAGAAGAGGCATTTTATTACATAGAACAGAACAGGTTTGAATGACTGTACAGAATAATAACCACACAATCAGAAACAATATGCTAAAAGAATTGCGTCTGTTTGCTAGAGTTTATAATCTCAACTTTTCTCCGCACATCTATATTATGTCAGACATATTCTTTACCAAGAAAGTTTTCTATATCGCCAGTAAAAAAGTGAACATTCGAAGAATGACAATTGTATATACCTGTCGGCTCTATTGAAATCAAAGTATATATGTTTTTGAACTATTTAATGATTTTTTAAAAAAAAACATATAAGGGTTTAAATGAATGTATTATTTTCATGTATTTTATTTAGGAAATTTTTTCGATACATACCATTTGATAAAACACTTATTTGATTTGTTATTAATTATCAATGAATTGGAGTTTTTATAAAGTACATAATCATGATCTATATCCCAAATAATTTATATTTCTCATTTTTTATATTTTTAAAAAATAATTTAATGCCTGTTTCAAAATATATATATGCAGGCTTGTAGTAGACCCTTACACAACAAATTATTGGCTTGGGACGCAGACCATCCATCTAAGCCCTACGGCAATTTCGCTATTCAATTAAGGCATTTAAAAAGTTTTCAATTGTACTAAATATTTCTAACAATTTATATCTCTAATATCTCTAATCCGCACACACACCACGAATTTTGGTTCCATTTTGACATGTTCAAATTTAAAATTCATCTCATCACTTACATTGTGATATGTGATATTAGAGATACTTGCATTTTTCAAAAGCTTTACAATTTGGGGAAGAGGACTTAGAGAACAGCGAGACTACAAATTGTCAGATCACACTAAAGATACAATCAACCCAGAATACGTATATATTTCAATTTACGGACATTTAGTACAAAAACAACAGGTCAGCACTCAGATTATCTATCTTCAGTCTATGTCAAAACATCACCAGGCATCCAGCATCCACAAGTTTTGGAGTCTGTTGAAGCTTGTGAAACGGTATAAATTATCTTCAAGAGAACCCAAGTGGGATCAACTGGTCTCAGCAAGCTCCAACTCTTCACAAATAGCTTTTAACTACTGCAATTTATGGAAGAAAAGGTTCAAAGACTTTGAGGTCCCAGGTGAGTGAATCAATAACATTTGAAACATAAATGTCCTAATCATTCATCTACCTTCAAAATCTGAAAAAGAAAATATTAAAAGAAAAAATTAATAACTGAATGAAGGACCACACCAAGAAGATGAGCAATTACACCATTCCTCATCATTAGGTGACAATAGATAAAATGCAAAAAACAAGAAATAGGCAGAGAAAAATATGTATTTTACCTGAGGGCAATGAAGTCACAGGGAAGGCAATGAAGTCACAGGGAATATAATTTCACACAGTGTGGATTCGGTTCTGTGAAGATAAAAGCTTACCCATTGGGATTCAACAGCAAAATCTCTTGTATAGATGAACTAATGGTTATGGCACTACCGAACTAGTTATCCTCAAGTTTTATGAGTTAAGTCAATTTTGTCCAGGCAATCTACAAACGAGAAGCCCAACCCTTGGAACTCATAGAAAAGAGCATAATAAGTAGGAATGGTTAATGCCGCTAATGAAAATTGATGATGTAAACAGAGTAACAGACATACATCAGTACTCGTTATTCTTTATTCTAAAATTCTGGGGTCAATTACATGAGTCTATGAGAAAAATCAAAGGTAATCCACTAAGTGTTCGAAAATATATCAGTACTGGCATGGATTATTATAGCCTTGGCACCTTCTATTCTGAGGCCCATCTAAAAGTTGCCTGTTCATACCTTCTTGCTGTCTCAAACCTACAGCCTAGACTGAACCTTTGACAGCAAATTTTACTCCTCACTTACACCTCACCATCACAATCCATTCAAGAAAGACACCATATATAAATCCATCAGAAACACCACTGCCTCATTACCAAAACAACATACATCAAGAAAAATCCACAGCTGTCACTTTGGGAGTGGTAAGGAGAGGATGTCCATTGCAAGGACACTAAGCCTAATGCCAAACCACAAAATACACAAAAAGCTACTCTATAGAACTTCAACCCATATTACCACAATAACCAACCTTCATGGCCAAACAGTTACTCAAGCCACCAATCCGACCCCATCACTCCTTATCAGACCTCCAACTACCATACCAAATTACCCACACATACACAAAACCACAAAACAAAACTTAAAAAACCAACCTACTATAATAATATTAAAAGAAAAGTCGTCCTGGGTTAGCATCATCTTTACCAGAAGGGGTGAAAATAAGAATTGAGCTATTAGGTGAAGGAATTTGTTTGGAGCCTCAAAGGAAGTCAAATTTGGAAATTTCTTGGGCCAGAGTGCAGAAGTGAGGCCTCCACATTAGCGAGAACGACTGAAAAAAGCAGAGAGTGATGGAGAAATAATGAAAGAATAGATGGCCTGACAAGAGCGACCTTCGGGGTTCGCAAACAGACAATTTTGTGAGGGGCCCTAAACAACCAACCTCTAGGCACATGGACAGTAGAGGGTTATACTTCTTTATCACCATACCAATTTCTTAAATCCGGATAATGAAGCATCAGTGCATATCAGTAATTACCATCAATGGATATTAAACTAAACTGCACCTCCTTTCCAAGCTCACTATCTGATTGCACATTTGTCAATCCAGATATTTATGAGTAAGATACTAAGATGAAGTTCAAATACCACTGGTGCCATAAACCCCTAATGAAGTCATGGGTAGTCCATAAAATACCAGACTGGATACAGTCAACAGACTACAAAACCAAAGCAGATGCTATGTTAGTGTGTTATAAAATCTGTAATTTAAAGAAATGGCAAATAATTTCCAATGTTTTTGGACAATGACCTAATTTGTTTGAGCATAAAATGTCACACCATGACATAAGAATATTCAGAGCAAAAGACGCTGGAAGTAAAATCCAAAACAGAGGCCAAACTCTACAAATGAAAATGGGACTTTAAAAAATTGTTCTCCTTTGTTTTTGGACTTGGGAATAGTTTCTTTAAAATACCATTTTGACTTCACTGAATGATTGAGGTAGGTTTCTTGGCAAAGAAAAATCACCTTTATCCCTTTGAGATGATTCTTTTTTGTCTTTATCCGGAACATGCTCTTCAAGGAACTGCTGAATTGTTCTCCAGTAATGATCACCACCAGAAAGCCAAGTGTCCATATGCATGCCATTAGGAAATTCCACAAAAATGCACTTCTTGTTATGAGCAGCAGCTTTAGCATACAACAGCTGCATATGGGACGGAGGAACCATCTCATCTTGCAATCCAGAGAGAAAAAGGATTGGCTGCTTAACCTGCAGTCAATAAAGTTAGCAAAGAAATGAGGTCTACGAGTTTATTACAAGGTAGTAGAGATTAGGAAAAAGTAAAAGAGGACAAAGGTCATAAAAGCCACCACTGCTTTACACTGATTTTATGAGAGATTAGAAATACTGTTTGGAACTATATTACATCATCAGAAAGTCATATGACCGATTAGAATCCAACTCAGGATTGAGATTTTCGAATCTGATCACTGTAAAGATATGTAATTAGAAACAATGTTAATTCATATAAGGGTTAGAACATTTAAACTAAAATAAAATTGATACAGCATGTAAACAATGTTAATTACTCAGCCTGGTAAAGTTTTCTTTCTAACAACAGAATAACACACTTACTCAGAGTAGTAAAGTTTTTCATATCTATACTGAAATCAATAATGAATTGAACATGGTAACTGCTCAATTACAAAAACCTGATGCTATCTAAATGAACATGCCGCATACTCAAAAAAACTAAAAGATCCAATAAAAAAGGGTTTGAACTAATACACAGTCTTCTTACCTGGCCTACTATGTCAATTGTACTCCACGGAGAACGTACAAGGAAGTTAAGAATTTTAGGACCCTTTGAACTACTGTGCCCAATAAACCACTTCAGGAAGGGTAATAGAACTCCAGCCAAATCTAGAATAGATGTGAAAGTGTTTTCCAGTACAAGGGCAGCAACCTGCAAATTCGCATAAATGAACCATGAGCTCAAAAAATGACAATAACAAAATTCGAGTAATATGAAAACCTTTGAAATTTGAATAGGGCTTGGAGCCAGCAAAAAAAGTAAAAAAGATGTTATATTGAAAAAGAAATTAAAATTGTAGTGTCTTATACGAGAATCAGTTGGATAAAGCTGCCATGGAGAAACTCATTATCTATAGTCCGTTGAACTGAATTACTAAGTGCCTTCCCAGACTTTAACAAATTAATTTATTTGGCATTGGTTAGTTTCCACCGGAGGTAAGCTGTTATATACATGTTAGGTTGTAGTAATCAATATTTTTGAGGGAAATAATAAATTAATAATTAACTCAAACAAATCATGAAAACTATCATCATTATAATACACTAAACTACCAAACAGGATGATAAGCTGGTCTTTTTGAGGAAAAAGTGAACAGCACAAATTTCAAGATCCTTAATTCCACTACTTCTCCACAATATAAAAGGTTCAAGTAGAAGCCAAGTGGTACCTTGTCAGGGTTGTTTTTGGCAAGCATGGATCCTACAGCACCCCCAAGAGACCTTCCAAATATAAGTATTCTAGACGTGTCAATGTCACCCCTCTGACAAAGATGATTCAGAGCAGCCTGGACAGATATTCTAGAAATCAAGATTGCATTCGAAGTCCAGGAAAAAGCCTTGCAAAGTTAAGAAAGAGCATGCGGGCACACACCTGAGCATCCTTGGTAATTCCACGCTGAGAAGGATAACCATCACTCGCTCCATATCTGTTTTAAGTTAAGAACATCAATTAGCATTCGTATGGTGGTGAAGCACCATTTATATCATCAAATGTTAATTTACGTGAAGATGCTCAAGTTCTCAGTCTTTTTCCTTATCTTTTTCTTTCCCTGATTTGAAAATTTCTTGAAGTCATAAGAGGAAGAAGCATAAAGCGAAACATTGAAATCGCATACCCTCGGTATGAAAGCATGAAAACATTGCATTGCAACTTCTGTATCATTATGCGAACCATTTCAAGACGGTGGGCGATATCTGCATGCCATTAGTTAAGGCCTCTAGAATGATATCAATGCTGATCAAGACAAAATAAAACCCTGAAAACAGAAAATACTGACTATTGGAGATACTATAAATAAAACAGTAACTACATGCCAGTCCCATTATGAGATAAAATGAGTAAAGGTAAAACTAGGATACTTCCAGCATTCTCTTGGAAAAACAGGATAGTTGGACCTGCAAAATCAGAATGCTATTTCATGAGCCTTGAGAAGTTTACCCTATCCTCACCATCAAGCAAAAACAAAACTACATAATAAAGACCAATTCAAAATAATTTCATGACAGAAAACCATCTGAGACCATGCATAATTGCATATTCAATATGAGGACAGTGCTAATTGTCTTCTTCACTAAAATTAACATTCAAAAGAGTAGGAAAAATACTGGATCACCTAATGTCACTCCATACACAATTTCATTGCATCCTTTCCAAGCACACTTTTGAAAGGAGCTACTGATTGGTGAATAACTTCCACTCACAGTCGGGTCATAAAAGTAGTTTCGTGGAATTTGGCAAGTTATCCCTATATTGACATTGTTTTTCCAGTTTCAAAAACTGAAGAAGAGAATTAAAGACAAACAATGACTTTGAAACTCAAATTATAACCTTTGCAAGATGCAATCGAGTTCACATTTAAAATTCATAAGCTCATGCATTGAATTTCCACAAATTTTCAGGTTTCATTGAGAATTCGTTACAGTAGATTCAGTGAAATTCTATAGGTTGAGTAAACATACCAACGAAGAAGCACAAATCGAGCAAGCAGGAATTAGAAATGGAAGAGAAAAGTAGAGAACCTCGACAGTCGGGAAAGACCTTGATGAACCACGCATGTAGGCGGACGCCATCAGAGGATTGGAGCCAGACGTCTTCGTAGAGGAGACGGAGGCGGGCGGGTGTGATAGCGTATGACTTGGAGAGACCAGGCAACACCGGCACATACACCAACTTCTCTTGAAACGCCACCAGCACTGCCATCATCGCCACCACTATCCCTCCCACTCCGTACATCAACCAGTTCACATACGAACCCATCCCCAATTTTCCCTCTGCTACCCTCTTCTCGTCCTCCCTCTATTTTGCACCGATTTCTCCGTTATTTTGTAAAAAGAAACTGGGAATCTGTGGATACGAGTGGCTGATAGTGGGGCCCACCTCTTGAAGGTGGGGTCCGGCGTTGAAGCCACGGTCAAGATTTTATCAAGCATATTGACACGCTTGTTAAGCTGCACCTGAGGACCACCATATCACACTAATCAAATATTTTTTTGAGTTGTTTGTGCCATTATTATATTTTGGTTTCTACATCCTAAACAATTAGTAGATCAAGCCATTCTTCAATCCAAGAAGTATTATGAATGTACTACTTTGGTACTACATTGCATAGAGGATTTGTTGAGTAACATTTATCCTCAAAAATGGAAATAACCACAGCCAGATTTTATGAAGATAAATTGGGATGCATCTATTAATGTTTCTATTGATAACACTGGATTTGGTCAGGAAATTTCATATGTGCTACTACTACGAGTAGAGGAATTACCTTGGATTCTACTACAGCCGAGGCAATGGGTGCAATTGAAGCTTTGAAATTAGGCTCTGCCATAGGTTTTTTATAGATTGAATTAGAGGGGACTCGCTAGTAATTGTTAAATCAATTCAGTAGCAAAAGGAGAACTTAGCTCTTTGGGGCGGATTAATTGAAGAGATTCAAGCACTTTTATCCATCTTTGGTTGCTCAATGGTGAGATATATCCCACAATCTGTCAATGAAGCTGCGCATAGTATAGCAAAATTTGCTGCTGCAGTAGGAGGATCACATGCTTGGACTGATGTTCTTCTAGATGTTTCTATAAATGCGATTCGTGTTGACCAAGAACAATCCCCAACTCTACAGTATATGGGTAGTTTTGATAGAGAAGACGATGGAAACCTTTGATCGTCTTATTTCTTTGACTTTCGTGTTTTATATTAAACATGTGTAAATCTCATACTTTTAATTTGTTAAAAGCGTTACTGTGTTAGGTGCGTTTTTGATGAATGAAATAATCATGGAGATTTTATCCCCCAATTTAAAAAAAAAAAACAACATCAAAATGTCACTTATTATCAAGGTTTTAAAAGGCGCGCGTCCAGGCGAGCTTCCAGGCGAGGCGGTCTGGAATTTCACCGGAGCGGCTGCAGCTGGGCGGAAGACACGGAAGGCGCAGTCGAGGCGTCGTCGAGGCGGAAGAGGCGTACAAAGAGGCGGAAGAGGTCGTTCGAGGCTCACGCCTCGAATGAATTGTTTTTAATAGGTCAAGGCCAAAACGACGTCGTTTTGGCCCTTAACAGCCCTACAAAAAATAAACTAATAACAGCCCCTCTGCTGGAAGCCCAAGTCTCCCTCTGTTGCGCCTCTTGCTAGATGTCTCTACTGCGCCTCTTGCTGGAAATCTTTGATGCGCCTCTGTGACTGAAGTTGTGAGGCACCGCAAGGACTCCGACTCTTCACATCTATTATCTCTGTGACAACTTGTTTTATTTCATGATTTTTATGGATGATTATACATATCTTAATTCTTAACTATATATAATTTTTTTTGTATTATTAAAAAAAATACACAAGAGGCTTACGCCTCGCCTTACAATCCAAAAAACGCCTCGCGTAGCGCTTTCGCGTATTAAAACCTTGCTTATTATACATATTTACTGCTTCAGAACTCACAAAAACATTCGGACCACCAGACCTGCACACACAAAAATTTACCACAGGACAACAGGGTACGCCCATTCAACTCAACAATAATGTCATGCACACTTGATAATAATTTAGCCGTCATCAACATCGGAAACCGAAAGGAGATCCACCAACACTTGAGTTTCGAACAAATCAGTTGAAATTTAAAAAACTGGTCTTCATAAAACAGGTTCTAGACTTCTAGCACATTACAAAAGTTTTTATAACGCCGCAAGTAAAGTTACAAAGCCAAGGATGAATTGCCTAACGATGAAACCTCCCTTCTCACCGCACAACTGAAGCACAATGCCGCATTCCACCTCTAATAAGGTGCCTAGTGCCTTGCACGCTTCCACCCATGGAAGGCGAGAAGCCAGCGACGCTGTGATCATGCTGTTGAAAAAGGACCTCACCATCAGAGACGCTCGTGATGTCTGAGCCTGTTGCATTTGAAACATGCTCGGCCGTTTCTGACTGGCAGATTTTGAACCCAGACATATCATTCTTTTGACCTTGGTGAATGTTATCTGAGATCGAGACACAAGGCATGCTAGTTGTGGGAGATGCATTGGATTGATGTAGCTTTTTTGTGCCAAGAAAGCGTCCACCAGATCCTCTAACCCTATTCAATGCATGACGATGCCGAGATTCATGAAGGTAGGGCTGTAAATAAGTGAGTACCCAAATCAGTAAATTACGGTATGCGGTGCAGATAAAGATATGATTTACAAAATCTATGGCGCATGTGATGCTCATTATGATCACAGGTGAACAACTTTTGAAGAAAATTTTAGCGTGAGATTCATGTTCTCAAACAACTATCTATCTTTGAAGGCCTCAGACATGATTTTAATAAGGCGAGATTCTCTGAAACTTCTAAGAAGTTACTTCTCCGTATTACTAAATGCAAAATAAAAACAGGAGTTCAAACAAAAGGTAATTCAACAAAAGACCTTTCGAGCTTTGACTAGTTTGTTTTGAGCCTCAAGCTTTGCCCGTGACCGTCTCCTTCTGAGAATTCCATGATACTGTTTAGCATTTACATAAATGGGAGCGTCATCTGCAAGATCAAGAGGCAATGGTATTCGCGCAGATGCCATATCAACCATCTGAGCTCCTAGTTGGGGCTGATCCGGTTCATTTCCAATTGCAATACAAATAAAAAGCAGTAAGGTTACACCCCAGAAAAGTATAAATATACAAGTACACAAAGCTCAGATTTAATATTCAAGGTTTGAGTGCTCAATCAGTCTACATGACAATACGTAGTGCTACATTTTTGCAGAAAGAACCTCTAATTCTTCTTTTTATGAGACACGTTTTGCATTATCATTATTAGCATGAAAGGGGCACTCAAACCTTGCCTTGGTTTAAGTGGTAACGAGTAGGCTTCCACTAGGACAAGAACTTCTTGTTTAAGACCTAATTCATTAAATACAGTGGCCTCAATACAATAAAAGGACATGCATTTTCATCAGAGAAATAAACTTCATAGGCGCATAATGGAGCAAACACGGTAACACCCTTTTAACTCCAACTGGTAGAATCGAACTACTATGTAAACGATATTTCATATAGTTATTGCATGGAAACAAAAGCATTGTAAAAACTATACTCTAAGGAGAACTTACGAGAGCCTGTGGTCCATATGGAGTAAAAATATTGCCATAGCAAGCATTTGCAGAAGTATAAGCATAAGGAACCTGAAAAGGAGCAAGAATATAAGTTTAAACCAAAGCTGACAAGGCAGAATGTTAACAACAGCTCAACTTACCATCGAGTTCTGATAATCAACTTGAGCAGGATTGACATCAGTGTCTGGAGTACTCAAACAAGGAGCCAGCTTCATTTCACCGTCCACCTGTTTGCCGCAACTTCTGTCTTGAACTGAGAGCAAGGGAAAATAATCAGCCACTGTTTGGCTAGCACAGCAATATACCAATTATTGGTGTTGTTTTGACAGCCAAAATAGATTCGCAAAGATAGCGAATTGCAAATCATTCCTAGCTCATTAAATATGGCCTACCGACATGATGGGAAAGAATTCGATAGGTACAATTTTACACAAGAGTGACATATAAGTGATATGAAGATCCCCTAATAAGCTCCTAAGCATCCACAACAATTATGCTTTTTAAGAAGATTTTGTATAAGTTGATAAACTGCCAAAGTGCCAAGGGACCTAAATTCCAGCCGCTTTAAGATATATCAGGCAACATTTTGTTAAGTAACAGTGATGAGGTGACATTGCCATACCACAACCATATTTCAACAGACAAAAAAAATAATTTCAGGGACGAAAAAAAAAAAAAAACAGGTCAACCTTAGATCTACAAAGAAAATATTGATGTATGTCATCAAAACACAAGTACACATGTACATTGTACATAAATATACAAAAAGTTATAAGTAAAAATAAAAGAGGAACAAAGTTGAAGAGTAACCTGTTTAAAAGAAAGAGATAATATGGATGTGAGACAATAAAGAGATCAATAGACTATACTAGGAATCAGTTGCATGGCCAAGTGCATTCAGATAGATTTCCTCAACAAAGTATTAGAACTTCAGACACATATCTAATCATATATACCAGATTCTGAGGAAATGCTTTGATCTTGAGAAGTGGTACATCCCATGGCACCAATTTTACCATTAGAAAAACCAATTGATTGAGTTGCGGATGAATCTGGATCTGGAAGTTGAAGACCCAACAGCTTTGCCTCATGACAAAGTTGGGATGAAGATTCCACTTTCAAGCTCGTGCTCCTTGATAGCCATGGAATGTGCTGTTCATTGGAGGTCCACCATGAAGGGCAACTAACAGCAAAATGTGGCTCTGAGAGGGCATACCTTTGGCCTGAGTTTTCCTCTGGAAGGTTTTGAACTCGAGTAGTCATCTAGTTCATCTAATTCCAAAGGTAATGTAAATTCCCCAGGATTATTATTAAGATAAATATTTGTTTTGGCTCCCTTTGAAAGAGCTATTCAAGGAAAACAAAAGTTGGGTGATACCATCTCAGTTACTTAAGTACATTTGCAAATGTATAACCTATTGAATATCTAATCTATGAAAATGCATGAATGGGGAAAAGAAAAGGATGGAAATGGAGTACAAGAAACTCAAAATAAGTCGATTTGACACAATTAAGTAATCAGATCCAATATATGTTCACTACATTGAAAAACAATGCCAAAAGAAAATTAGATGGACTTGAGTAAGTTAGCTGGAGCAGCCATAAGTTCACAAATCTAATTGAGAAAATATCAAAGGATAAACCCAACAAAACCAAAATGTTGCATCACTCACAACTTGCAGCATGCAAAATAAAATAACAGCATAATAGGTGATAACAGTTTAGAAATGAAAACTTGAATTTTGCCTAAAGTCTCTTCTCCCTTTAATTTGCACTCAGCAAAAATAACATGCCCTTGACCAAAATTTCACATGCAACTGAAGTTACTGAACCATGAAAGAAGGTAAAGTAATAACTAATAATCTGATCTACAAAACAAAAATATTAAGGCTATTACATCTTGTGATCATACACTTAAACTATCTTTAGAAAATCCACCACGAATGATTCAAACATGTATAGGTCTTAAAGGATTGAGTTCTCAATTAATTTTGTAAAATTTCCTCAAAAAGAAAATCAGATTAATCAGACATCAATGAGTAAGTTGATGAAGGAATGATACCAAGTTGATATCACCCTTAAATCAGTATGTCCATTACCCACATTCATTAAACCAAAGAGTTTCTGGCAGGAAATACCAAAGCATTTTCAAATGATAGTATTGTGCAACTGAGCAAAAGTATCATAAATTTATTTAAACTGTGAAACAAAGTCATCAGAGCACGAGATAACACAATGACATCTTGACAAATCAAAGCCACTCTAGGAAAAAAAATCCTGCACCTTGGTAAGTACATTAAAACCCTTGACTTCATCATAAAATAGAATACCACTCAAAAACTATAACGTGAAAAATAGGAAATTATTCCGCAGATCCTGCGACAGTTAAATAAACCCCTGTAATCCTCGCCATTCCACGTAGCTGCAGCTAATAGCTACTTAAATTTAGACAATGATAAGTAATAATTAAAACCCTCGAATTCATAGTTTGGAATACTCATGTAGGAGAATATCAGCAACTCTTCTGCATGAGAGAAGAAGACCCAGAAGCAAGATAAACAGCTAACAAGTTATTCATAGGCCTTGATCCTATCAAGAGAGGTTTGACATCTATTTTCAATTGCATAATATGCAACAAAGTGACAACTATTGGCTATGGTGCAGTGGAAACCCTACTTTTCGAAGAACTAAGAAGCATTTCTGTCCACATGCGAGAATGCAGAAATGGGGAGAAGAAACTAACAGAATCCGACAACTTGTTACTTGAGATTTGAGAGGCTTAGAGAAGTCAATCAATCAGGTACAAACTAACCACCAAGAAATCCGGTAATCATGTATCTTCGCCTAAAATAGTTCCAGACATTGTGATATATAGACTGAAATATCATGACCCAAAACCGTAGCAGAAAATACCAGAAGTGTCCGCAGCAAAAACCCAGGACAATAAGTAAAAAGAGTGGCAAGTGAAAGTTACCTTACAGAGATTGAAGAGGAAGACAAAGAAATCAATATAAAACCAAAATGTAGCAAAAGATCCATTCACCCAAATGAAAGAGAAAAAAACTAAAACAAGGACCAGACCCAAAACTCTTAAGGAAAAAAAGAGCCCAGATCAACTACTTTACCAATAGCTACTTTCTCATATTCATCATCAACAAAAATGATCACAAACTGCACATGCAATCAAGAATCAGCACATAAAGCAAACAAACCCACAGACTCTATACCCAGAACAGAATACCGACACAGAGTACGAAGAGAAAAGCAAAGATAAAATAAAAAGGTGAAATACTTAAGAGGATAAGTATTAAAAACAAAAACCAGTAACAAAGAGACCTTTGGAATCTGATTAGGCAAGAAGAAGCTGTAGGGGAGATCTTGGGCATGTCTCCTCCCTTGAAACTCTCCACCTATAAAAGGTCACGCACACTCCCTCTCTCTCTCCCTTTCTTCGTTATTGGTTTTGCTGTGATAAGCAACTCGAAGACTTTTCTTGAATTAACTAAAAAAAAAATCAACCACCACCGTTTCTTGTTTGTAAGCATTTTTTCTTTTGTGGCCCCACCGCATCCTCACTTCCAAACTTCGGCTTCACTACCTCGCCATCGGCCGTATGTCTCTTCCCCAAGCACTCTCCTGATTGGTCCGTAAATCACCATTTAAATGACTAAGCTATAACTGCCCACATTTATTATTGAATTAAATTTCTAAATTGCCACGCATCCACCCTGAACCACACCGACAAGGAGCAAAAGCAACAAAAACGGAAAAGAAAAAAAAAACTACTTTAATTTTTTTTTAATAATGCAAAAGCTTGAAAAAGGGTGAGGCTCAACTTTATATACGATACATTTCGCAAATTGTATGGATCGCAAAATTCCTCGCGAGTCTGGAGCTTCGTGGTTACCCAACTCGAAAAATCAGGTTAGGGTCACTATCCGAGGACAGGTAGTACTATACTCTGTCCCGAATTCGACCCGAACTTTTTATAATATTTTACTAGATATTTTTAATAGTCTATTACATGTATATAATACATACATTGAGACACATATACCTATATATAATATATAAATACATTGGCACACACGTATATATAATACATATACATATATAGTAATGTAGTATTTTTGGGGTAGATCTTACCCCTCCCCATCGGGTTCGGGGATTCCCCGAATCCTAAAAACCGGGGATGGGGTTCGGGTTTAGGGATGAGGAGGGTATATCCGACCCCGCCCCATTGTCATCCCTAACGAATTAGGCTATTCTAAAAATAATCTTGAGTTCACCTCCTATGTCCACTAGATTTTTTTTGCAATGACTTACATTTGCGTCGGACAATATATGATGTTTACGATATAATTGATCATACCCCAATTGGTTCAAATCCAGTCAAATAATCGGACAATAATCTAATTCGAGTTAGAATTCAGACGACTAAATTGAATAAGAAAACGTGTTTGGATCCGAACCCGATTTTAAATCAAAAATAAAAAATATGATCGGATCCGAATTTCGGACATTAAACTTATGTTCAAACTTGATTTAATATAGATCGGACAGAATTTTAACATTCTAGATATGTATTAATTGGATTTACTATGTAATTCGGAATTTAAAATTGGACTATATTTTGGATAAGATTATCATTAAAAAAATCACAAATCATGGAAAGTTGGTAATCTAGGCAGAATACAGACAAAGTATGGAAAGAAGGTAAGTGTCTTTTTCACATTGATGTCGTCTTGCCTTGTAAGACTGGAATCTAGGGAGCCCAGAATACGTTGGGAAAAAGAGGTGTCTATGAGTATTTTATTCATCACTCATAAGTCCCGAATACGACGTCGATAGAGACGAGGCCTACTGTTCTAACCATTCCTGGCTTCACTCAATAAAGACCACTTTCTTTTTCTTTCTGTTTTTTGATGAACCTCAATAAAGACCACCTACCATGGATTTTTCTAGCCAAAGTTGGACAGTTTTTTTTTTTTTGGCAAATAATGTGAGGCTAGATATTGCCTTATCCACGTAACGATCGATGATTTAGAGAACTTGCATAACACTGATTAAACAATTTTATGGGAGTGGTATTCTATGCAGAATTTCAATCGATGAAGTTGATCGATCGCATGTGCAATATCAGAATAAGATCGTCAGATACTTGATGAGTATCACTTGATGAAATTTGTGATCAAATGATGGGTGAATTCTATCGTACTTCAACTAAGAAAACTTTGAAACTAATGTTTATCCTATATGATGATCAGATGCATAAAAGATACTGCAACTTACACTAATAAAATGAAAAACAATTATAATGAAATAATAAAAGATAGCAAAACTTATTCTAAAAAACTTTTGAGATAAAAATGATACAAACTATGACTATGGTTACTTGCCTACGAATCTTTCTAGCTTTAGAGAAAGGTAGAATTTTTGTGGTGGTCTTGGACCCTTTTACATTTGTGTTAGAGTCCTATTTATACAAATCTATAAAAGCGGTTACAGTAATTCAAAGATTTCAAAGTTCAAACATATTTGTAATCGTTGCCGCTCTTTCTTTGGACCAATATGATAATCTCAAATAATAACCTTGATCAACAGCTCATATGTCTTGCTTATTGACTCCTATCTTGTCTTGATTAATTTATGGCATCAACTGAAAGATTAAATGAGTTTAGTCGATAACTCTCATAGTCAATCGAAGATTGGTCTTTCTCCTCCTCCACCACCATACTTCAATCCATCGATCATAGGCTCGCTTTATTGATCAATTCGATCAATTGATATTTGTTTAATTGGTGACAACAAGTGGTGACAATGGCCACCATTGGCGCTCCGACGCTTAAGTCAATAGGATTAAGAGTTAAAGGAAGGAGTAATGGTTGCTGAAAATATGTGTATGTACCTTTTTTTTCCTTGTCTCCCCCTTTCTTATATAACTATGTTACAGTTTGGAGAAAGTTTTCTTTTTGAATATAATCAAATCTCTTTATTTTAGCGGCAATAATAGTGTTCAATCTCTACCAATTAATTGATATTTAATTAGCAGTTGTAGTCAATGATATCCTTATAATTTAGAGACTAGATTCATCTTGTAGAGGTCGATTAGATTCTAACCTGTCTTTGTAGTCGTACTTCACTTGTAGAAAGCTGAACTGCTTGTGTTTGATATCCCTATAATTAGAGACTAGATTCACATTGTAGAGGTCGGTCAGATTCTAACCTGTCTTTGCAATCGTGCTTTACTTGTAGAAAGTTGAGCTGCTTGTGTTTAAAGTTGACCCAAAAGCTCTGCATACTGTCTATCCTCTACTATGGTTTAGGCGTTAAGGTTGGTTAGGTAACTCGATGATGACATATGACATCCTTTGATACGAACTCGTGTCATGAAATTTTTATCCTTATTAATATAGTGATGCAATAAACAAAATTAAACTCCGAAATTATAATCGGGAGGGTTCTTATCATTATTCATCTATAAGATGAAGATCCTGAAACTTGTTACAGGACAAACCTCTAGCAACAGTCCAGTTGGACAGTCAGTTGACCAACATGGTTGAATGCTACCACTATCTTTCTCTTTCGCTCAAGTCGAGTGTAACGCGGGCCAGACCAGTCCGCGAACTACAAATCTCCTGGCTCAGCCACTAATATGGCCCAAGGGTAGGGTCTGGCCTGGCGTGTTGAGTGAGTCGAGCGGGCCCTCGAACTTGACTTTGTTAATATATATATATAAAAAAAGTGTTTCTTTACCCTTTTTTAATAAAAAAAGAAGTTTAAGAGTTTCAAATAAAAAATCACTCATCACACCCATGCTTGACATCATAGTCGAGAGAGGTTAGATTGGGAGGAGTTGTTAATAAAAGTGAACTTTTATTTGATATTTATAAGAGTTTAGAGAGATTGGGAGGTGTTAAGAAGGTTTATATGAGTGAATACTTCTCATTTTAAGGGATTGAGAAAAGGGGTGTTGAGAGGGATTCGTAAACCCTTCCGAACACCTTGAAGTCTTCGCGTCATCTAAAGGTTCAGAGAGATTTGTTTGTTCATGAATCCCTCTCAACGCCTCTCACAAGTAAGGTCTTAGGGTTCATTTGTTATCCAATTGTATTTCATAGCTTTAAGTTGTGAAAAATGTTATGCTTTAAGTTATTAATAATACTGTGTAAAATCCACAATTTTAATCTGTGTAAAATGTTGTGAGGTGTATGATTCACTTTTTACATTAATTTTTTGTTATAATATTTTATATGAAATGACAAAAAAGGACATGATAATAAAAAATTAATAATATGGAATAAAAAGTTTAAATTATACACATAACAATTTCAAACAAGTTAACTTTCCACGTCTCCTCCTCTTGTGGATGAACTAGTAGCCCAGTGAAAATCAAATTCACTGGGCAACTAAAAGAAATCATCGCAACAAGAAAGCTCTAAATAGAATCATATGCAACATGCATGGCTTCACAGTGGAAAGGTTCTCAAGATTTAAAGCATTAATAGCCTTTTCATACACATCCAAACTCTATAGTTTTGTTTATTTTCATTCCAAGACAAAATTGCCAAATATTCAAACAAAAGGTTCAATCTTAGTTGAGAAAATCCAGAAACCCTTGGGCAGTGGAGTATACACAAAGAAACAAATTTTTAAGCAGAAGTAGTTTGATAAAAAAACAAAAGACCTATTAAATTCGAAGTTCATAAAGCACATAAGTAGGCGCATAAGTCATTGAATTGAACCAAAACTTTAATTGGGTAAGCTATATCAGAGCAGCAGGAAAAGAAGAAACCCTAAATATCTTGACATAGATGCACAATTAAGGATAAGAGCGAAAATTAACATCAACAAAAAAGTCAATAGAGTGGGTGTTAACCCAGACCAGCAACTTCAACCTATTAATCTAAATTCATACTAGATTTTGATGCATAGGATATAAATGGGTATTATGCGGAATGCGTTATAGATCGTAGGTTTTAGCAGCCAAGAAAGCATGGCCAGATAATTAACATAAGCATGGCCAGTATAAATAGGCATCAAATGCCCCAACAAACTAGGAAACATAAGCTAAAAATCCATGAGATAAGTATGCAAATGGGTAGAGAGCATAAAAAAAAATTGTCAAAGAAATTGTGCATAAACAACCAAGGAAACACATAAAAGTCGCAATCGATTCAGAAGCAAATTGAGCGAGAGAGACAAAGAGATTCAGCTTAGGGAAATCGATTCGCACATATAGAAACGAGATGCCGGACTCCACCGACCTCCACCGAACGAGCAGCAAAAGAAGAAGAAGAGGAGCGACAACGATGGTCAGATTGGACTATTGGAGTGATACGAATCGAAGCAGGCACGAACTCGGATTGAGAGAAACAGAGGGCAAATAGGGAAAGAAATATGAGATGCAAATAAACGCACATCCATGACAACCTCTCGTTTTGCATAGCATTAACGAGGTGCAAAACACACAAAATGATTCGGTGTTTGGCTCACACCGCATTTCAACTGAATCCCACAACTTAAAGTCATGAGAAATGCAAAACAAACGGTGCCTTAGTGCATAGCTGGATAATGTTTGTTTTTTGGATTTAGTGCCATGGATATTGGGCTTTCCTTGTTTTGAATTGTTGATCCCAAAATTAGAAAATCGTGAGCCCACACAATGGGCCGAAAGCTAAGCCCAATTACAAACCTGTAAGGCTGAAAGTGAACTAGAATCTCTTGGACTTTTTGAGTCTTTGGAGTTTGGCCCAAGGAAAAGTTGAAAAGAAAAAGAAAAAGAGAATCTTTTTGACTACCGAGTAAAACCAAGTTTCCATGACACCTGCACTACAGGCGCCTCAAGAAGCTCAAACACAGTAACCGTACGAATATAGAACCGGTGACCTTCCGGTTACAGGTGAACCAGACTGTGTCTTTGAAATGAACGATAAATATAGCATTATTGTCATTAGTGAGCTCTGTCTCCGTCCTTCACTACTCGCTCTCACCAATCACCATCGTCTGCACTCCGACTTTAATCACGCAAAGAAAAATGAGAAGAAAAGGAAAGTAATGCAGCTCTCACTCTGCAGTAACCCTTCAAAGGTAATCTCTAATGGCTGACCATAATTATTTCATTATTTATCTATATGTGCAGAATTCAATGTTACATTGTTTTCTTCCTTCTTTATATTTTATTTATGTTCAAATTGTTGATTTCCCTCTATCATTGGGTCTTGCTCAGAGAATCTCTGATCGCATAATTTAAGGTGGCCATTATAGCGCCTGCGCACCGTAGCAGCAGTCGTAGCTTCTTCGTTGTCTGCGGTTTGAAACTGAACCCGACGGATCTTCGTCATATCTCACAAGTACGTGACACTCCACTTGTTATTAACAATTGATTGCTTTGTCTTTGCCTTTCTAATAATTTGACGCGATTTTGAGATCCGAGGGTTACGGGGGTTCTGGTTGAATTCGAGTTCTTATGTGTGTGAATGTGGTTTGGTTTTGTTCAGAATCGAAAATGTTGACGTGCATTGCGCGCTCGAAGCAACCCGGAGATGACTCAGTGAGTCAGTCGGAGGACATGGACACAACCAATACTCCGGGCTCAACCAAACAAGCCGTCAAAGCTCTTAGTACTCAGGTATTAAGTATTAACTCTTATAAGTGCGCTTCATATCCGAAAACCCTATCTCTATTGCTTCCGTCTAATTTTGGTTAATCATGGCAATTGCAGCTGAGGGATATGGCACTGAAGGCGTCGGGGGCATACCGACACTGTAACCCCTGCACAGGTCCGCCTACTCGGCTGAAGAGCAATAATTCGATAGAGTCGGCCGAATCGGACCGTTTCAAGTGGTCGTACAGGAGGACCGGGAGTTCAAACTCGACGACGCAGCGGACTTGGGGGAAGGAAATGGAGGCGAGGCTCAAGGGGATATCGAGCGGAGAAGCCACGCCAAAGTCCTTGAGCGGTCGCCGCTCCCTCCCGCCGATCATCTTCACGGAGGAGAACGAGCCAAAGGAGTGGGTGGCACAGGTCGAGCCCGGCGTGCTCATCACCTTCGTCTCACTCCCTCGCGGCGGTAACGATCTCAAGCGCATACGGTTCAGGTACGACTATTGTATTCTCCATTTCCTTTTTGCTCATCACATTGAGCGGCCACGATTGGATTACATAGTATTGAGTTTTGATCGGACGGTATAGAGAATCGATCTGCTTTCATGTGTGTGGCCCACGTTATGAATGATGACCTCACCGGGACGTTGTTAGGAATTTTAAGGTGATATATTTTTCTCCATTTTTAATTGGTGTTTGGGGCTGTAAAAGGTTTTGTTGGATAAAGAATTTTTATTTTTTTACTTTTACTAATTTGTATGGAGTTACTCTGTCAAAACGAATAACTTGTGAAGGAATTGGTAAAGCTAATTAATTTGTCGAAAAAGACAACACTTTACTTAGGTGTATCCAAACAACAACCAGTAGGTAGGAGGGCCTACGTTCTACAGTAAACATCACGCCTGGTGAAAAGCAACGAAAGAAAAGTCCAAAAGCCGAACTCATTGTGACTGAGTAATGGTGGTGGGGCAGGTTTGATTGTGTTGAGAAGCTTTTTCACTGAAGCATTGTCGTCGTGTCGGAGAAGCCTATTTGCCTTTTTTAGCTCATTCAAAATTCCTTCACGCCTGGTTCCCCGTGGCTTGTCGCCATTCTTGATACCTTTTGTGATTTGTCTGCAAGTTGGACCTCATTTTCCCACGTAATAAGATAACTCCTCTGCCTCTCGTAAGCTTATGTTGGCAACAGCCAAAGACATGGCTTTGAGTTCACACAATGGCAAAGATGGGTTCATAATTTGATCATGAAAAAGTTGTAGCTTCCCCCTCCTTGATTAGTAATGATCATGTTTAACCTTTTGACTAATTGTGCCTTTTCAATTATCCTTTTCAGGTTTAAGTTTGATTTTGTTGACTCTAGATTGTAATTGGACATTCTATCTTTACTTAAGTTGGATTTAGGTCGCTATTTTTTTAATCAATTGGAGTGTTGGACACCCATTTGCTTAATGTCAAAATTACCCACCCACCTTGCACCAAATAAACTAGTAAACTAGTCTGTTTCAGACACAAAGTGGCGGTTTTCAGCTTCTTTGTGCTTTTTTAAATTAAAGGTATTATATCCTTTTGTCAAAGGTGTGTAGTTCTTAATTGGGCTAGTGGCTTAGCATTAGTAGCAACATCTCCATGGGCACCGTTTTTTAGGATTAAAATTTTCATATTTCGTTTCTTCTGGATGGATCGGAATTTTCATAAATCCTGTATACCTTGACTACTTATGAGAATGAGCTGAATTGCCATTATAGATCACATAATGTGATATTTTATTCAACTTAACAACCAAGACAGTCTTACCTGTGTTTAACCGTTTCACTTTGATGAACCATAGTATGTATTTGTATACTCTGAAATGGAGTTTGCTTTTCTTTTTTGGCTAGTCGAGATATGTTCAACAAATACCAAGCTCAAAGATGGTGGGCTGAGAACTATGATAGGGTTATGGAACTTTACAATGTGCAGAGGTTTAATCGCCAAGCTTTTCCTCTTCCTACAACCCCAAGATCTGAAGATGAGGTGAGTACTGAGCTAAGATAACCAGTTAAATAAGCACATGATAGCAGAAATCAAGGAACTGTTAAATGTCTGTTTTCCTGTTGCTATTTCAATACATGATTTTCTTTGCCAGTGTTTGAATGTTCAAATTATTTATAAAGACATCCCCTTTTATCTAATATGTCTGGAACAAACCTTTCTTTATCTCTTTATGTAGAAAATTCATTTATGAAAAACCTCCTACTTCATTGTCAAACTAAGATTGATGGATCCACAACAATGCATCAGCTGAAATTGTCTTTTAAATTTATTTTTTAAAATGACATCCTACTAAAAAAAAAAATTGTTGAGTGACGTCTTTTTCGATCGTCTGATTTCTTACAGAGCTCAAAGATGGAATCTGTTGAAGACAGCCCTGTGACACCGCCTCTAACAACAGAACGGTTGCCTCGTAACTTGTACCGTCCAACAGGGATGGGGATGGGATACTCATCCTCAGATTCACTTGACCATCATCCAATGCAAGCTCGTAATTACTGTGATTCTGGTGGTCTTACCTCAACTCCAAAACTCTCCAGCATAAGTGGGGCCAAGACAGAGACATCATCTATTGATGCCTCTATAAGAAGTAGCTCATCAAGGGAGGCAGACCGTTCTGGTGAGCTATCCATGAGCAATGCCAGTGATATGGAGACTGAATGGGTTGAACAGGATGAACCAGGTGTTTACCTCACTATCAGAGCTTTGCCTGGAGGGAAAAGAGAACTAAGAAGAGTCAGATTCAGGTAATATCTAACTCTATTGCCAGATTGATAGGCTCTTAGGCAGCATGATATTTGATGAAGTTCTGTGTTGCATGTGAACGAGTCTAGGAAAAGGTAGTGGACCATTCTGTTGCAGGTTGAAAGAATAGCATTACTCCAACAGCTCATTGTTGGCACTCCATGGATTTAAGCTTTTATGTATTTGAATGCAATTCGGTTTTGGTAGTTACCAAGGCAATATTTTAAGGGTGGGCCTTGCTTTAGTATTAAAATTGCTTCATTGCAATATAGGTGTCACCCGTTTAAACTAAGGAAATAATATCTACATAATGTGTGGGTTAAGGCTGCATGCTAGAACTTGCCATATTGCAAAAGTCTCTTGTGCCTGAGATTTTGAAACTAATGGTCCCTGGTCTTTCATCTGGTTGAGACTTGAGACCTATATGGTGGTGAGTCTAATGCTTTGCCACTTGAGTCACTTGAGTTTATGAATGTACATGTAGATGGCCAACTTGCCATCTAATAAGCATCAGATAGATTGATGCCTATTTTGTGGATAAGCATTGTCACTCTTGCAAACTATTAGTAAAACTGATTGCCATTGTGCCCTTCTTTGTAAAACCCAGTTCGATGGTTTAGCAGTTAGGGTTTCCATAAATATTATTTCATTATTTTGATTCATTCATATCCTTTTTCTGACTTGAAATTGCATTGATTGTGTTGCCTGCGTGGTGCAGCCGAGAAAAATTTGGAGAAATGCATGCTAGGCTGTGGTGGGA
Source organism: Euonymus europaeus (assembly GCA_963580455.1). Classification (NCBI taxonomy): domain Eukaryota; kingdom Viridiplantae; phylum Streptophyta; class Magnoliopsida; order Celastrales; family Celastraceae; genus Euonymus; species Euonymus europaeus. Next base: position 3,109,898 of record OY756957.1, on the reverse strand, counting down.
AGAGAACCGAGCCAGGATACATGAAAAATACTTGTAATTGGGCAAATATAGTGATTGCTGGTGCTTACAAATTTTGGGGTTTTTTTTCTTTCTTTTCTTCATCTTCTTTGCTGCCATAAATAGTGAAGTCCCTAATTCTACAGAGATCTCAAGGGGTTGCCACTGGCACCTCTTGATGTTTTGGGGGTCTTACTTGAATACGTCAACCTTGTACAGTACCAACTGCAAGGTTCCAACTTCATATGATACCATGTCTTCTGGCAATTGTACTCAATTTATATTCATAGTTCCTAATTAGGTTGTGGTGGATGAGATAGGCCGGTGGTCGACAAGATAATATCAATGAAAGAAAATTTATCTAGTGTCAACATATTTGTGTTGGTGATATAATTGTCAGCATGCCACTACAGTACTATTCTCATAATTGGGTTTGGGGAAACTGATGCATTGCCTGGAGTCATTTTCCCGGCCCATAGTGAACTTAACCCCATTAGGGGTTATTCGTATGGCTCTTCAAGGCAAAGTTAGGCCTGGCCCAAGAAAATATTCATTTTTCATTTCGGTTAACAATGTGCCTTTGTTTGTACTATTATTTACTTTTTCCATGATTTATTTAGTTGGATTGCCTGGATAAAACCAATAATGACTGGCTGTTGAAAACTTCCATTGACAAAGAAGAAGTTACATTTCTTTCTTAACCATGAAAGAAACCTCACTAGGTTAACCGGGGGGGGGGCAAACGAATAATCATGATAAAAGAAATGATTTAGGTCATTTTCACACAACATCTCACGGCGACAAGTTCTGTATTAAAACACAAATATTCACACCCTTGTCCCCATTTCACTCACTGCAGTCAAGAAGAAACTTGCTTGTCTGGTATGCGTGTTTTATACTGAAAGACATACTCTCCCTATTTTCTTCGGTTCAACGACAAAACTCAAAATGGGTACATATTCATATTTGCATCCAATTCCAACAGAGAGAATCTTTGATGAACTCCTCCTACGAGAAATAAGACAGTAAAGTGGTAAAGAAAGTAAAAGACTGACAAGCTGGCAGAGATGAGAGATGCTTCATTTACCCGCACGCGTTGCACCTTCTCCCTTTAAATCTTTATCTTTTCCCTTTTTTCTTGCATCTCCAGTCCAAATCCAAGCGTGTAAACGTGTTGTCCCTCTCTGTCTCTGCCTCTGCCTCTGCCTCTGCTCACCTCTCTCTGTTCTTCTCGTACATTTTTATTCAATACCGTACACACACCCAACAAGTTGTGCAGCTTTTGACATTCTGTTGACAGACACAGAGACACTCACTCCTTAAACTAATCTCCCCTTTACTTTCCATTCTCTCATAAAACCCTCTGCACATTGTGTGTTATGTCTCAGAGAGATATGTACAAGTCTCACAGAAGAAAAACCCCTTCTTTCTCTTCTTCTCTTCTTGACTCCATCTACCGTTCCATCGATGGTGAATCCTATGGTCAAGAAGAAGCGGCATTCAGTACTCTTTGTAGGGAAAAGTTTACAGTGAAAGAGGCTAGTGCAATCAAGATTGGTACTTTAGATAAGGAGAGAAAGAATCTTCGGCAAGCGATTATGATCGAAAGCTGGAGGGAGAAGAGGAGTAATAACTGTGGTTCTGTCGTATATAATTTCACCTCCAGCTCTTCAGATTCTAGCTCTGGAGGAGGTGTGTTCTCGTCTAGCGAAGCGGAGTCGAGTTATTGTCAGAGAAAATCGAGATCATCATCTTCATCCACACAAAGAAAGCAATTCGAGAACAGAATTAATGGAGACAATAAGCAGAAGAAGCAGAAGCCTGAAGGCGGAGGATTCAGGAAGACTAAACTAAGAGCATTGAAAATCTATGGAGAATTGAAGAAAGTGAAGCAGCCGATATCTCCAGGAGGTCGCATTGCGAGCTTTTTGAGCTCGATTTTCAATTCAGGGAGTGGTAAAAAAGTTAAGATGTGTTCTGATGAAGCAGCAATGGAGGATGTGAGTTTCAATGATGATCATCGTAAGCCAGAATCCACGTGTTCATCAGCAACTTCATTCTCGAGGTCTTGCTTGAGCAAGACACCATCTAAATTAACTGGTAACGGCACGAAGAGGTCGGTGAGATTCTATCCGGTGAGTGTCATTGTGGATGAGGATTGTCGGCCTTGTGGTCACAAATGTATCTATGAAGATGATCCGAGTTTGATGCCAAAGGTTGTCAAAACTTCTGCAGTGAAACAAGAGCTCATGAAAGGAAGGGATTACTTGACAAGTAGTTATCAGAAGAAAAAGGTGAATGAACTTGTTTTCAGAAGGTTTGGCAACTACGATGACAATGATGCCGATGAGGAAGACAACAACGACCATGACGACGATGCAGAGAGCTGTTCAAGTTCTGATCTTTTTGAGCTTGACCATCTCATTGGGATTGGTAGATACAGAGAGGAGCTTCCAGTGTATGAAACTACTAATTTGAAGACTAATCAAGCCATTGCTAATGGCTTCATTCTGTAATTCAATGTAATTAATGGGTTTTTGGGAGATTGAATTCAATAACCAATTGAGTTAGATCTTTCCTTTTCTTTGGATTAGATTATAATCAACTTTTTCTGTTTCCTTTAAATGATTTGATTTGTTTGTTCATTAATAATGGAAACCGTGGAAAAGGAGGAAAAGGTAGAATCAAAAATTTTCTTCCCATGGGAAGTGATGCCATTGCTTTTTTCTTCTTCTTTCTGTTCAGCACATGGCCTCAACCTCATCATAGACTGTCATTAGACTTAAAAATCTCCAAAATCTCAAATTTTGTCTCGTTTTCGATCTCTAAACCCTAACCAGCTTATTTTCGATCTCTAAACCCTAATAAGCTTATTTTCGATCTCAAACCCTAATGATCTTATCTGTAATGTAGCAATCTGACTGCATACATTCACCATTAATTTTAGACTTACCATCAATAAGTCTCTTGGTATTTCACAAAGACATTGCCAGTTCATGCCACTGGCAACAAGAATTATGGAGGTGACTCTCTTCTTAAAATTGCAAACCCTAATAATACCAAATGCTGGGTTGTCTATTCAAACTTCACAGCTACTAAATAATGCAAAGATGAATCATTATTGATGTACATAACAGACAGGTGGGGACGAACATAATAAGGAATCTAGTTAAGTCAAAATGTAGCAGGATCTTACATGATAACAAAAATCCAAACTAGCTAGCTTTTTCACCAAAGGAGAAAGATGAAAAAAAAAGTGTTCAACGACTACTACTGATCATCATCATACATGGCCACCATCGTTGACTTGGAAACACTTCTGTCTTTGCTGGTTAACAAGGGTGTATCATGTTTTTCTCGTTCGCGCTGCTTCAACATGTTAACTTATTGGGTTGAATCTATATTTAAATATGGTAATTCTGATTAGGTGAAAAATTCAAAATCTTACTGGGGCTGATGAGAAGGACAAGTAAATCATTGAGACTCCAACTAACCAACCCAGTTCTCCAAATGATGCCTGTAAGCACTAGTGGGTCATGTTTCTCACCAACCAAACACAAATCCGTGTCAAATATGAAAATACCACATATATGTAGGATTAGTATTAGAAATTATTGATCATTTAAGCCTATGAAGACCACTTACCAGCTCTTTAATTTGGATTGGGTTCATTGAAACTTCTTCGCTCCTTCTCCAAAATTTGTCTTTAATACCAAGGTGTGCATGGGTTTGCCACATATATTGACAAGCTCAAAATCAAACTAAGCAAACTGCTGTATGTGATGCCCAAAACCCATGTTGTGTCGGACAGTTAGGGTTACCGTAACCAAGGCTAGCCAGATGGATCCAATATGCAATTAATTGTTAATTATAATTAACCTATCTATTTGCATTACCAAATCTGAACGATAAGATTATGATCATGATTCAACCTCAACAATCAGGCTAGCTATCTATCGTATTACAATTCAAATATAAGCATTTTGACCCTATAAAAAGAGAATGAAAATACTCATCTCTCAAATATGCTTTCGCAACTGAGACATTTGACTATTGATTTATTAATGACTTAGCGTTGGAGTGCTCTGGGGCCACGAGGGACCATCGTTCCATTAGTTATTCTTACAGGATTCAGGAGCTTCACTATTAACGTCCTAACGTATAGTATAGTTATGCGAATTTTTACATCGACAATATGTATGTGTGTGTTATGTGGGTGTGTTTGATCATTTATGCCTTACTCAAAGGCATGGAAATCATATAGCCTTAACGTTCTAAAAAAAACTTGCTAATCAACACAGACAAAGCTTCAACTGATGTTTATCGAAACTGGGAGTCTAGAAGATTAGTAGAGTATCCAATGCAAGATCTTATTTAATTATCAATACACATATTTCTTGACAAAAATTAGTCGTGCCACAGCTAAAATAGGCTTTTTGCAGGCAATCTTTCTGTCTCAAGTGGGGATCAAACATGTTCTTGGGCACAGTCAAGTTGGCTTGGGAACAGAAGTTTGGAGTTTTAGGTTCGACTATTTCTCTGTGCATGCCAATGTAAATACTAGCTAGAAGGCAACACAAATAAAATAAAATTGAAATGCCTTTTAGCAAGTGACCCACCTGTGATATCTGCCTGTCTGTCTGTGTGTGTAAGCTTTGTTAAAAGCCTGCCTCAAAGATGCACTCGTGTGTGCAAGTGCCCACCATCTGCAGAATTATCAAAAACTAGTTGCCGTCAACTTTTTTATCATATATTTTCAATAATTTTTAGGTCGATTTATCCCTTAAGATCTCCGTTCTCAAATCTCAACACGGCCCCAAATAACTCGAAGAAATATTGTTCATTTTAGACCTAAAGTTCATTCCATTTTGTCATCAAAATATTTTTTTTAAGAGTGATTAAATTTTTATTTATAAATTACATCGGTGATTTTATGATTTATGATATGTGCATTAAGTATTAACAGCCGAAGCCTGAAAAAATAAAATAAAAACAAGGCGGGCCTAATTGGGCTTTATGAAAGCCCAGCTCATATTTCCTACTTTTTCTTTCGAGAAGGTCAGAAACTCCAAGTTAACGATCAGGCCCATGGGCTCTGATGCTTTGAGATATGTACGCGTCGATTCGTAGTTGGAATGTAAGTCCATTCCTTAACCACTAAACCGTCGTCCCCGCGTAAGCGTTCTTACCCGCGTTGATTGATTAATTTTCATCGGATCCGTATAACAACAACGGAGACACGATCGATCTGATCTGATCTGATCAGTTTGTGGTAAAGTTCGGATCAGACGCAAGAAACCTAATCGTCGAAGCTGTTAGTGCTCATCTTTCGATCGTCATGAGTTTTATCTTCGGCAAGAGAAAAACTCCCGCAGGTTTCTTTTTGTTGATCCTACTCTTTTCTCGTTGTTTCTCTTGATATAGTCTGCATAAATTCTATATATTCAATCGGTTTCGAATTCGATGATTATTATGAGTTTGTATCGATTGTTTTGAATTCGTGCACCCTAACTCGTATCTTCTGATTAAGTAGTTTCGGGAGGAGCGTTTTGTCCTTAGTAAGTTTTTGATGAAATTCTCTGAAGAAGTTATGATTTACTTTGAATTGAGCTCAAATGGATTGACTGAACATAATGCAACTGATTGGATCTCTCTCTCTCTCTCTCTCTCTCTCTCTCTCTCTCTCTCTCTCTTGTGTGTGTGTGAGTTATGTAAGAAAGTTTTCTTCATAGTCGAGTTGAAAAAATCTATATTGGTACGAAATTCGAATTACAACATTTTCGATCGTGATACTAACCCTACTAATACTGAATTTTATTTGCTTGGTCACATTGTTTATGGTTTGGTCTTTTGTTGGGGTGGTTCCTTGGATTAAGGCATTATCTTATACATGCACAAACCCTGCTTGGGGAGTACATACTGCTGGTTTATTTTTGGTACTGAGGTTATGGTTTTGTATCAGAACTTCTGCGGGAGAATAAGAGGATGTTGGACAAATCAATAAGAGAGATAGAAAGGGAAAGGCAAGGGCTACAAACGCAAGAGAAGAAACTAATTTCAGAAATAAAGAAAAGTGCCAAACAAGGACAGATGGTTTGTTACTCTTACTTTCTACTTGCTCTTTTGTAGTAGCCTATGACAGACAGTTTATGTTATATGGTATTGCTCTCGATAGGTGTTTCTTGACAGGTTTTAAGTATAGATTTTGTCTCCACAGGCCTGTACTGAGGGGAAGAAAATTACTTCCCTGATTAATTTTTGTATAAATGCTCAATTTTTTTTCTCTATTTCTTATCATGTTATGCTATTTGGTATTTTCAGTTGTTGTGATGAATGTCTAGATGAAGTGATCTAGCTGGAAAAAATGCAAATTATTAATAATTCTGTGCATCAAGCCTACACAAAGGAGGTGGGTTGAGGATGGGAATATGGCCTTACCTCTTATAGCAGAGAGGCTGTTTCTACACTCATGAGTACACTTTTAGTTCACCCTGTGCCTGGGGTGCCTTTTGCCTCTGATAACACTGAGTCGAGGATGATCATACTATTCTTGCATTGTCATCTAAATGGAACTTCTTTAGTATCATTAAAACTATACCTTCAACATACATATTCAATGGGGGCTTAGGGTTTCTTTCCTTTCCACCTTTTGTGCATTAACCTGGCATAGGGTGAACTTTTTTACATGAATAATTTTTACATGGGTTTGTTTGAAACAGGCTGTCATTGCTTCTTATAAGCAATGGTTCTAAATATGTAATCGCAGGAGAGATACTTGATTCTGCTTATTGCTATTGGTAATGATAGAATTTAAAATGTAAATCAACATGATGCATGATTGATTGTTAAATGATATTCTGTAATTTTGTTCCAGGGAGCTGTGAAGGTGATGGCAAAGGACCTTATCAGAACGAGGCATCAGATTGAAAAGTTCTATATGCTTAAGTCACAACTCCAGGGTGTGTCACTTAGAATTCAGGTATATATTGCTTTTTGTTGTTCACGTCTCATCGTCGAAATTGAAGAATGACCCACCGTTGTTTCCACAATTCATTACTCATTGTCTTTTAAGAGCTCAAAGGTCTCATGCGACGTTTTATTCTCCTTTCTCTCCCTCCTCAAAATTATTTGCCAGACCTTAGTTCATGATTTTTTTTCTTTGTTTCCAAGTATATTGGCAGATGTAAGTAGAGATGTCACTTCACATTTCAAGGTTTTTTTTTGGAAATATTGAAAGAAGTTTGATAACTTGGTGGGCATCTTGTTAGAGAAAGGGGTTCTTTATGGTCTAATAGAAAGTCAGATCCATCAGTTAGTCTATCCTAGTCTAAAAATATTTACAATTTTTTTTCCTGCTCGTTGGTTTTCCATGGGACTTGAGTTGTGACCTTTGCAAATTTTAGATAGTTTGTAAAATTGTTATGTCTAAAAAGATAACGATGAGTGTTGAAAATTTGTATAAATGTACTGATTAGCCACAATCACATGCATAGTTTATTATGCATTCTCGAGTTTGTGCCTACTTTGTTAGACCAGTTGTCATGGGAAAAAGTATACTTTGTCTTGATTTCTAAGATCAAGTTTATTTCTTATTTTCCTTTTTTTTTCTTCCTGATTATGGAAGTTATGTTAAACTTTGATATGTTTTAATTGTTGGTTCCCCCTCTTCATAGTGTTGTATCACTGTACTGGTTCCATGTGACTGACTTTTTCACAGTGTTGATGTATTGATACTTTGTTAGCATAACCATAGCGTTTTAAAATGCTTAGCAACTTAAATTTGTTGGTTCTCTTCGTGGTTCGCAGACGTTGAAGTCAACACAAGCCATGGGAGAAGCAATGAAAGGTGTGACGAAGGCAATGGGCCAGATGAATAAGCAAATGAACTTGCCATCACTGCAGAAAATAATGCAAGAATTTGAGAGGCAGAATGAGAAAATGGAAATGACGACTGAGGTGATGGGAGATGCTATAGATGATGCTCTGGAAGGGGATGAAGAAGAGGAGGAAACAGAAGAACTAGTTAGCCAGGTTCTTGATGAGATTGGAATAGACATCAATCAGGAGGTAGTCAGACTCTTATCATGGATAGGGAATTTATTTATCTTGTGGTTAAACTTCTACTTTGCAAGTGTTTACATGTTTGCTGTTTTTGTTGAATGCACAGCTTGTGAATGCGCCATCATCAACTGTGGCTGCACCAGCTGTGAAGGGTAAAGTCGCACAAGTGGAAGCTACTGGGAATGAAGATGGTGGGATTGATGGCGACTTGCAGGCAAGGTTAGACAATTTAAGAAAAATGTAATGTTAGTGGTGTTGCCCCGATCTGCCGGCCGGTAGAAAATTTGAAGTCCTTACTATTTCTTTCACTTCTGTAAATTTTCCAATCTGAATTATACTTGCGATGAGTACGAAAATTGCCTGAACTACCTGCCGTGAATGTAAATTTCAATCAAATTGCTTTTATGTTATAACAAATGCATATGACACTTCTCTGCCTTCTATTTACGTAGACCACTGCATGTAACGGTATATATAGGGATGGCAAAACTATGCCCAATTCACATGACCAAATTTTTTCGACCTAGATTAAATAAAGTTTGAACATAAATCATATGTTGGATATTCGAGTTTAAACACATATTTTGTCTGATTTAAAATCGTGTACATATTTTTATTTAAATCAATTTAGATATGGATAATTAAATATGTTTGAAAATATAAATCTATTCAAATTTAAACATGTAAATATTTTATAAATATCTTATATTATCCAATCCGAAATGCGAATTATTTTTGCCACCCTAAATACATCCAATGAAGTATATTAAATTATTAATCAACACTTGCAAACTTATATCCAATGGACCAATATATATGCGTTATAGGACGTTGGGCTAACCCAGCCCAAGTTAGGCCCTTTTTACAACCCAAATGAGGCCCATAAAGTGGGTATAACTACCCAATTCAGCCCAAAAGAGAACAAAACGGAATGAATGAAGACTCCGAACGCTGCTTCACTTTTATCCAGAACTCATTCCAAAATCTACAGACGCCGCTGTTACTCAACAATCACCGCTGCGGCCAGCAGCAGCAACCGAAACCTGAATTCCTGGTTTAGTAAGTACGTAGATAAGACCAATGTTTTCTCCTGGAACTCTGTCATCGCTGACCTGGCGCGTGCAGGAGACTCCATCGAGGCACTTCGAGCATTTTCATCCATGCGGAAGCTCGCTCTTAAGCCCAACAGGTCTACTTTCCCTTGCGCTATCAAATCATGCTCGGCTCTCCTCGATCTCGTCTCTGGGAAGCAAACTCACCTACAAGCGCTTGTATTCGGGTTTGAGTCGGACCTTTTTGTGTCGTCGGCTTTGATTGATATGTATGCGAAATGTGGCCACTTGACGGACGCAAGAAAACTGTTTGATGAAACTCCGCGTAGAAATGTTGTCTTGTGGACGTCCATGATTACTGGATACGTGCAAAACAACAATGGACTTGAGGCTTTGCTGCTCTTTAAGGAGTTCTTGATTCAGGAGTCCGAAGGGAATCGAGTAGGGGAGGTTTCCATTGATTCAGTTGCTGTGGTCTCTCTTTTAACGGCGTGTGCTCGAGTTCCAGAGAAGGGATTGACTGAAGCGGTTCATGGGTTTGTGATAAAGAAGGGATTTGACGTGGATTTGGGAGTTGGGAATACTCTGGTAGATGCATATGCGAAGTTTGGGGCCGTGGACGTGTCCAGAAAGTTGTTTGATGAGATGGTTGAAAAGGACCGAGTTTCTTGGAACTCGATCATTGGGGTGCTTGCACAAAATGGATTGGCTGCAGATGCTTTGGAAGTTTTCCGTGGCATGATTGAGGAGAGCGATGTCAAGTACAACTCCATGACATTATCAGCTGTGTTGTCGGCTTGTGCACATCTTGGGGCTCTGCGAGTTGGGAAGTGCGTACATGATCAGGTACTTATTTACCTGCCAAAGTGTTTAATTTTTTCATAAATTATAATAACTTATTGTTTGCATTTATGTACTGCTTGCTGTGCTGACATCAAGATGCTGGTCCTGTGAATTAATGTACAATACCTCTCCCCCGCCCCCCTGAATAAGTTTTGATACTAGCTGCCTTGCATTTCAGGTAATTATTATATTTCCCTGACATTTTTGTTGCTCTATCAACTTGTTATCTTTCATAGGTTCTTAAGTTGGGTATGGAGGAGAATGTTATTGTCGGTACCTCTATAATTGACATGTACTGCAAATGTGGTAGAATTGAAATGGCTAAGAAAACGTTTGATAGCATGAAAGAGAAGAATGTGAGATCATGGACTGCATTGATTGCAGGATATGGAATGCATGGCCTTGCCAAAGAAGCTCTGGAAGTTTTCTATAATATGATAAGGGCTGCGGTGAAACCGAACTATATAACCTTTGTGTCAGTCCTTGCTGCTTGTAGCCATGCTGGTCTATTGGAGGAAGGGCAGCATTGGTTCAATGCCATGAGCAACCAATTCAAAATAGAACCTGGTCTTGAGCATTATGGATGCATAGTCGATCTTCTTGGGCGTGCTGGTCGTCTCAGTGAAGCTTATGATTTGGTAATGAAAATGAAGATTAGGCCTGATTTTGTGATATGGGGTTCTCTTTTGGCGGCTTGTAGGATTCACAAGAATGTAGAACTTGGTGAAATTTCTGCATGGAAATTGTTTGCTTTAGATCCAACTAATTGTGGTTACTATGTCTTGCTTTCAAATATATATGCCGAGGCTGGAAGGTGGAAAGATGCTGAAAGGACGAGAATGCTCATGAAGAGTCGTGGACTGGTCAAACCACCCGGCTTCAGTTTGGTTGAACTGAAAGGAAGAGTTCACACTTTCTTGGTTGGAGATCAAGAGCATCCTCAAAATCAGAAGGTCTATGAGTATTTGGAGGAACTTAGTGCAAAGCTGCTGGAGGTTGGCTATGTCCCCAATATGGCGTCAGTTCTTCACGATGTTGGTGAGGAAGAGAAAGAAATTACCTTGAGAGTGCACAGTGAGAAGCTAGCTGTTGCCTTTGGAATAATGAATTCTGTTCCTGGTGCAACCATTCAGGTTATTAAGAATCTCAGGGTTTGTAGTGACTGTCACACTGTGATAAAGTTGATTTCAAGGATTGTCAATAGGGAAATTGTGGTTAGAGATTCTAAAAGATTTCATCATTTTAAGGATGGATCTTGTTCTTGTGGTGAGTATTGGTGAGCTACAGCTATAATACATCAAACACAGAGTTAGCAGAAATTGAGGATCTAGAAAGGAGCTAGAAGCCTAATTTCTGTCACGGAAAATCAAGGGGAAGCTATAGCAACATTCTATACATAAGTTATCTAGAAGACAAGCTATATAGCTTTATATTGAAGATTGATACATTTCGTACAGAAAGAAGAAAGTAACTGCCAAATCACAAACAACCTCCCCCAAAGAAATTACCCACAAAATTTTCTCCAAATTTTGATCTCTGCAATTTATTTTGATTCACATTAACTTTTGAGAATATGAGACAATCCCGGAGGGCTGAATTCTCTCGTTTTAAGCATTCATTCTCTAGCTGAAGCCTTTCAATGGCAACTTTCTTTTCAACATTTCTCCTCGCTAATTCTGCCTGCTGCTGCAGATTCTCATCCATGAGCTTTGTAAATTGGTGGTTTAGTTCGGACCATGTGTTCTGTGACTCATAGCTTCCTACAGGGAGCTCTTCTTGTGCAGCCTGAATGTCCTGAAAATCATTCATCTTGATACTTGTTTCCCCTTCAATAACACAATTGTTCTCCTTTCCCACTATATCGTTTCTTTGTTCGAGTTTTGTTGGGGAATTCATCATACATGATTCAGTTGACACTATTTGATCTGCTGGCTTGTTCAGATTTTCAAGGTCAGAGGTTGCACTGTAGGATTCAGGAATGGGATTTTCATCTAGTGATTGCGAGTGGAAGTACAGTCTCTTGAGATTAGAATCATCAAAGATTCCTGTACCTCTTTTGTCGTTGTTGTTGGCATCGTGAGTACTTTCAATCTTCGAGGATGAAGACCCTGAATTAGTGGCTCGATGCAATTTTGATCTCAGTTGATCATGTTCTTCCGCCAACGTGAGAAAAGATTTGATCAACTCCTCAAGCATTTGCTTCAGTTCTGCCCTCTTCATGTAATAAATGCCGGCTTTCTGCGGAGAAGAATCGACATCTTCTTCCAAGAGGTCTCTCATAGCTTTCATTCTCTTTTCCATACCTGCAAGTTGCCAGAGATTGCAGAAGTTAGGAGAATCAAAACTGCACCAATTTACAAGCTGGGGGACGGGATGTAACAGCCCACCATGTAAAAGCTAACCATTTCTTCTGCACTTGTACATTTTGGGTTGATTTTCATAGTTTTCATCATCGTTGATGTTATTGTCATATCTATTATCATGTCTCAGTCAGGAATGGACTTGGGTTCAAAGAAAAAGACGTTGACTTACACACAAATGCATGGGGAAAGACTGACCTGATAGTGTCATCTGTAGCCATTGAGATACTGGGAACCTATCAGGACTATCTGCACACCAGGAAGGAGAAGCCTTGTCCTCCATTCAAAAATTGTCTCAATCAAAAGAATCTACCTGTCCTCAAGAAAGAAACAAGTTAAGAACTTTCTAAGACATGAAAGTCAAAGCACTGCTCTTCCAAATTCATATATAGCGGGATGGATTCCTTTCTCAAATTTGAATGCATCCATTCCATAACGGTAAGTTATTAATAATATCTCTTTATACAGGGCTTGATTTGCTCGTTTCTTTTAAAAACAATTGAATAGATTTTCAATATTATTGCTTCTCATAACTCCATGCATTTATTGGTCATTATTAGGAAGGCAACACCTTTGAAAATTTTTGCGCCGGCCATTCTTTTCTTCTGTGCTCCTAAACATTTTCTTTTCTTCTTCTTCTTCTTCTTCTTTTCTTCTGTAATGGTTGATTGTACTTGGATTCAACACCATTGAAAGTATTTTCGGAATATTCCTACTCCCATGGACCCAGGCCCTTTAGTTGCTTAGTATGCATGGGACAGGAGATCCAATATAACCGTGTCTTGTATTTTTTTCGTTAAAAAAATATCAGCAATTTCTTTTAACTGTTTTTTCATAAAATTGGATATGATTTGTTCTACTACTTGTCATAATCCACATTTCGAACTGAAGTAAAATTTGAATCGTGAACCTTGAGCTAATAACAACAAATTTATTCTTCTGAGTCAGAATTAAATGTATACAAAATGATTTCTGATTGATTGTATCAAAAGAGTGTAAAATTAACATAATCTAGTGTAGTTCAAAGGAAACTAAAGTGGATTTTAACCAAAATTGAACAGGGCAAAGATTTTACCAACAATTAACATTCAAAAAGGCTAATGGGGAATCACAAAAACAAACTAATTTGTGGCTCTCATTTTTTTAGCCTTTCTTTTTCTTTTTTAACTTACCTCTAATGTTATTTGTCCGTCATTGCAGTTATGGGATTTGTCAGAGAACTTGAAGCCATGGAAGAACGTGTAGGATTTCAATAGAGATGTTCCGTTTAATAATGTTAATTAATGTGAGCTTATCAACTTCCGCGGTGTAATCTTTCCTTCTTGAGACAGAATTACTTGGCTGTGAAGTAATTGATCATAGCTTTCTCCTTGTATCCACACAAAAGCCATAGAATTACTTATTAGTGAAGTAATGCTTTGAAACAGAGTCGGTGATTCCTTTCTTGAAAACCCATACAATTGACAAAACAAAAAAGAAAGGTAAACCTGCCATGCCGCCCTTTCCTGTCCCTGTTGTTTACCTGGGAAAAACATATTACTAAAGCAGACTCTGAGAGAGCACAAAATAATGTTCAGTGGGTGGGAATGCTTGAAAATTTTCTTCTGTAAGTGTTCTATTGAGTTTAGTATCTGCTATGGCTTGCTCTTCCTCTGAGTTCACTGTGGGAATGCTGGAAATTCCATTTTTCCGGGAAAGTTTCGATTTTTAACAGGAAATGCAACGCAGTCTTCTCTGTTCGAATTTGTCTCTGAATTTCGCGTTTTGGGTGGTGGGTTGTGACCGGAAATAGAAAGTAAAAAAAAAAAAAAGGGTCTCATGGAAGGCGTGAGAGAGAAGAAAGGAACGAACGACGTCGTGCTCCAAATATCAAGCAGCGAAGAATTTTTTTCTACTAACAATGGAATCAGAGATTCTACTACAGCTTCTGTAGTCACTGGGTCTAGCTCTCACACGATTTCAAACAATTCTCAACTGGGTTCTTCTCCAGAAGGTTCAAATTTGGAATTAATTGAGCTTGAAAACCTAAAATGCAGTGTCCAAAAACCCCCTTCTTCAGAGAGAGAACAGCAGAGCCCAGCTCCCAATATGCCTCCAAAATTCTCAACTGATACTTTGACTCGAAGAATATCACTTGCACGGTCCGAGTTTTCAAAGCCGAAATCGAGATTCATAGAGCCGCCATATCCAAAGAATACCAGTTCGGTTGAAGAACAGGCCCATATGGGAAATTCTAGCTCGCCCTACAGGGATTCATCAAGTGCTGCTTCACCAAGAAACGAAGTAAGTGCTACAACATCGAAGGAGAAGGTAAAATCAGCCCCGTTAACCCCAAAAACATCGTTAATTGGGTCGCCAGGAGGAGACAATGAAGATGATGATGAAGTATATAAGACTGCAAGTTTGGAAGTTAGCAAAAGAAAGGGTAAGAAATGGAATGTCTTGCGGTTGATTGAATGGATGATTTTTGTGTGCTTTACGGGCATTTTGATCGTGAGCTTGACTCTGGATAGATTGCAGAATTCTATGATTTGGGGCTTGGAATTATGGAAATGGTGTGTATTGATAATGGTTGTTTTTTGTGGTCCACTGGTTACGGGATGGTTAATGTATGCTTTGGTTTTCTTGATAGAAAGGAATTTCTTGCTTAGGAATAAAGTGTTATATTTTATCTATGGATTAAAGAGGAGTGTTCAAGTTTTTATTTGGTTAGGGTTGGTTCTTCTTGCTTGGTTCATGCTGTTTACCCTTGGAGTCGAGCGATCAAAGGATACTACTAAGATTCTAAATCACGTTACAAGGGCTCTTGCAGGTTGTCTAATTGGAGCTGCTATATGGGTTGTGAAAACCTTCTTAATAAAGTTGCTAGCTTCTTCGTTCCATGTCACTAGATTCTTTGACAGGATTCAGGAATCAGTCTTTCATCAGTATGTTCTTCGGACCCTCTCTGCGCCTCCAATGATGGAGATGGTTGAGGGGGTTGGAAACACTGCGACAATCCCAGGCTTGTTGAGTTTAACGAATTCGAAGAAAGGAAAGAAAGATTGGAAAAGTAAAGAAATAATCAATATCAATAAGCTGAAAAGAATGAAGCAAGAGACGATTTCTGCTTGGACCATGAGAGGTTTAATTAATGTGATTAGTGGCTCAGGATTGTCGACACTTTCGGACACCCTCGATCAGATTGTCAATGATGATGAAAGTGAGAACAAAGATAAGGAGATAACAAGTGAGTGGGAAGCAAAGGCCGCTGCTTATCAAATTTTCCAGAATGTAGCCAAGCCTGGTAGCAAGTGAGAATATAGACTTATTAAGTTCCTGCAATTTTGTGGTGTTCCTTGTTGTGGAACTCTCATTATTTATCTGTCCAATGATCTAGGTACATTGACGAGGATGACCTTTTACGCTTCATGAAAAAGGAGGAGGTAGATAATGTGCTCCTACTCTTCGAAGGTGCAGCAGAAACTCGAAAAATCAAGAGAAAAGCTTTAAAGAACTGGCTGGTAAGTTCGTTATCCGTTGGTTTTCGCATAAATATTTACTGCTTTACCTCCCTCTCCATATTATCGGTGTTTATTACTCAGTTTACATGCATGGAGTCGGTACTTTAAACCTCTCATTATAAGTTTACTTGATTGAAAAGTATATTGATTTAGCTGAAAATTTTGAATTCAAATTGGAGCAGTATGATGAATTCTTGAGATCTGGATTCACATAATCTAACCATCAATCAATGTGGGGCTAGAACCTGGTCAACGTGATGATGTTCTGCTTTATGAATGGAAAAATTATAGATTATACACACCCAAACCACAGAGAGGAGAGAGAATGGGGTTCTGGGGAAATAGATCCCGAATTGGTGCAATTTTTCTTAATGTTTGCTCTTATGGCAGCGTTCTTTTTTGCAGGTTAATGTTTACCTTGAACGGAAATCACTAGCACATTCCTTGAATGACACCAAAACAGCCATAGAGGAGTTAAACAAGCTACTTTCTGGAGTTCTGTTCATTGTCATTACTATTATGTTGTGTCTTTTGATGGAATTTTTAACAACGAAAGCACTAGTCTTTATTTCATCTCAGCTTGTACTGGTTGTATTTATGTTCGGTAATGCTGCCAAGACAGTGTTTGAAGCCATCATATTCGTATTCGTAATGCACCCATTTGATGTTGGCGATCGTTGTGTGATTGACGGAGTACAGGTAACCACTAAATATTTAGCATCTGTCTGTACTTTCTAATAGTAAGATCATCTTGGTTGACATATTTCTTCCTCACAGATGGTTGTTGAGGAGATGAACATATTGACAACAGTATTCTTGAGATTCGACAATGAGAAAATATTCTATCCGAATTCAGTTCTAGCTACCAAACCCATCAGCAACTTTTACAGAAGCCCTGAAATGAGTGATTCGGTAGAATTTGCTGTTGATGTTTCCACTTCGATTGAGATTATTGGATCACTAAAAGCAAGAATAAAAGTGTATGTGTTGGAACTCTTTATCATTTTGTATTTATTTGCTGCATGTTATGATGAATTGAAATTGCTTGAGAGATTCCTTTATTGAATGTGGGTTGCTTTGTTTGAATCCTCAGATATTTGGAAAGCAAGTCGCAACACTGGCGACCTAACTACAGCATCGTGGTTAAGGAGATTGAGAATGTGAACAAGATGAAAATGGCTCTCTATGTAAACCATACCATAAACTTCCAGAACTACACGGATAGGAATAACCGAAGGTCTGAACTAGTTTTGGAGCTTAAGAAGATTTTTGAAGAGCTTGGTATTAAATATCATCTTCTGCCTCAAGAAGTTCAGCTTAGACATGTTGGGTCTGCAGCTTCTGAGTTTCCAGTTCCTACGCGGTGATGGTCTCTCTTCTTTGTGAACAAACTCAGCTTATATTTTCTATTGACTCTAAACGTTCGCTGCTCATTCGCATATTCAGATTTAAGAAATGAAAACTCAGGCTAGATTGTTAGAACAAAACCCAACATATGTACAAATATTTAAGGAGTGTAACATGATTGGAATCACATTTGGAATTTCTCTTAAGAAAGATGTTGACTTGAGCTAGGATGACAATTTTTGTATGTGTAGATCTTTGTGATGTGAAAAAAATGAATTTTTAGTGAAATTGTAGGGACTCAATACTTCTAATTCTTTAGTCATAAAGTTCTGACCTTTTTGTGAGTCTCTCTAACACAACTCTGTTGTCGCCTTGCTTTTAATATCATGTTAATACAGAATCTTGCATATACCTCCAAAGTCCATGCATAAGAATTTTTTTATTATTTCTTTACTTGTGATTGCAGAAAAGAAAGTTGAAAAAGACCAATACATACCAGACATCATTTTAAACAAAGATGATGAGGTTATTGAATGCAAAAGAATGGTTAAAGCATGACAGTGTCAACTAGAAGGGTGACTAGTGATTGATCCAGAATGACATTCTCAAGGCTTTGGAGCAAGCCCGGCCTTGAGAGCTTGAATGGTAGCGACATCAGTTTTGAATGACTTGGCCAAGATATTGTCGTCAATGTTGGTGTTGAAAAGAGTGGCAGGAAGAGAAGCAGTCCCTGCATTTGCGCTCCCAAAGGCAGAAATTGCCAGAGCGAATTTTTCAGGATCAGCATTGTACTGGAAGTGAACAAGCCCCTTTGGAAATACAAACATGTCGCCAGTTTGTAGTGTTTGAGTGTAAAGCTTGTTGGTTGTGTCAACAAATCCTACTTGAAGTGAACCTCGTGTGACGAACAGTAGCTCAGCAGAACGAGGATGAGTGTGTGGTGGGTTTATGGTTCCTGCCGGGAATTGAAGGACAGCATAAGAAACACTCTGCCCATTAAGAGCCTGGAATTCAACCATGCTTGCTTTCATGACCGTAAAAGTTGCAGGTGGTTGTCCATTGACAAGGTTGCGCATACCAGTGTACGTGAAGAAATTCCCATCGACATTCTCACCTTGGGGTGCCAAGAAATCAGAGATAATATCTGCATCTCCGGCTTTGCTCAGTTGTGCAATGGTGAACGAAACTAAAAGTAGCAGGAAAAACTTTATTGTTGAAGCCCTTGATGCCATAGCAAACAAGCAAACTAGTTGATTTCTAGTTTTAATGATCTGCGAATGTGAGATTGTACTTATATTGTGATGTTTAGTAGCTCTATTTATAGTCTCATGGAAAAGGGGTTTGTACTTGTAGATACATTGTGCAGGCTTCTTGTTGTTTGTTACAACCAAAGGACATGGAGATTACAATGTGGGTTCTCTTTGTTGGTCATTTGTCTTGTAAAGTTCTTGAGGAAGTAACAACTTCCAGTCATTTGTCCTGGATCTGTTTTGGATGGCTAGAGACAAGATATTTTTTTATTTTTTTTTGAGGACTAAGGTCTTAGTCAACGCTCAACAGCATCCTTGAATTCTGGACGGCCCAAAAGGTCCACAAAACTAGGAAACAAGTAACAACCAATGAGTTAGCCCACTAATAGCCAGATGGGCCCGACATGTCAGTGGACCCAACAGCATTCTTGATAGTTGAATCCCACAGTGTAAGAAGGTTTTGGGCTTTGACCGATGTTCGCTCACATTCATGTTTTGCACTCAAGCCCTCCCCGTCCAATTGAAGCGTTAAGAGGGATTATTTTGCAACTAGACGGGTTATTGAGGGTGAAATCTATAAATTTTGTGTTGGCTATAATAATCATCTTAAATTTCTCGGAACCTCGTCAGACATCAAAGATCTCCTCCCTCAATTATTGTCTTCGCAAGTACACCTACTCACAAAACGGTGCTAACTTTTTTCTTTCCATATATATTCTTGAATAATCAAGCATATTGCATTCTCTCTTACAAGTTAGGGTTTTTATTGATTTGGGGAAAAACTTTGGGGGGTCTTAGCTTAGGGTTATTGGGAGCAAAACATAAGTAAAAGAAAGATGCAGCAAGCTCCGCAGATGATCCCGGTGGTGCCTTCTTTTCCACCTTCAAACATCACCACCGAGCAGATTCAGAAGGTATAGTCCGTGTGCCTTTTTGCTATCTCTCTGTTATATATGCATGAGATTCTTTTGTAATCTTCGTGATATGGTGGCTCGGCTTTGGAGGATTCCGACTTAGGAGACCAATTGAATAATGAAGATAATGAATTAATGTCAAATATGGAACATATGGGTTTAATTGATTGTTGATTGCAATTTTTGTTTGGTTTTGTCATTTATGTCCAACTTAATCGATGTCTTAATCTGAATGTTATTGAGATGACTCTGTGAATTATTTAATTGGGACATGGTGTTAAGATCGATGATTTATTATCAATGTTTGATGCAGTATCTGGACGAGAATAAGAAATTGATTCTGGCAATATTGGACAATCAAAACCTCGGAAAACTTGCTGAGTGTGCCCAGTGAGTCTCTCTCTCTCTCTCTCTCTCTGCGCATACCAGCGCATCTTTGGTCGTCTGTTATTTGTTTACTAACGTGCACATTAATCTTACGTTATGTTTAGATAACTAGCTCCAGATTTGTATACTATTATTTAAGTATAACCAAGTTATCAATGACTGAATGAAATCGAGAAATACTCCTCAAATGCAGAATTGTAGGAAATTGTATATTAATGATCGGAGAGAACCAAGAAATTACCCGTCACATGGAAGATTCCCAATAAAATCAAACAATTCCCTCGAATCTAGTATGTGATTGTTTGTGTGATAGCATCTACAACACTTCTAGAATATATTTCATAGGGAATAGATTTGTTTCTCCCAAAAGGGTAATGTCTATATTTTGGTGATTGAGTTGATTTCATGAATGCAAGTTCTTCCAAACCAGTCCGAAATATGATTATTTACATTCTCGTAGTCAAAAGGGTCATGCGAGCATGTCTAAATAGATACTATGTTTTCATACGGATGTGTATGTCTTTGCATTCCGTTTGGGATTAGGAGTAGATGTAATCGAACTTCCTTTTTTTAACCTTTTTCCATATTTAAATATCTTGTTATTTGTGAGTGTATTTTGTTCACTTCTTTGGACTTCTATTGAATTGAGAAATAGGTTTTATTTTCCATAGTTTTCATAAAATAGTTAGAAGGCATCCTCCTGATAACTCAAATCGAAGCAATTGGATGTCCAGCTCCGACTTTTATATGACATAACCATTAACCAATCGGTAGAAATACCTTTGTCATTTATTAAATGCATCACACTAGATAGATGTTATATTCGAGGAATATGATCCCCTATCGAGATGCGTTAGTAGTAAATGGTAGATGCATGAGACAATATTGAGAATGGTCTATTGGTCATTGAATCAACTATTCAATTGGAGATCTCAGACCCCAATAGCCAAATGCATCACCAATTTACGCTGATCAGGTGGCTCTGAGAACTTGGAATCTGTTGTGAATGCTCCCTCGCAAAGATAGTCTAGATCTGGTTTTTTTATTTAGAGTAAATGGATGGTGATTTTAAAAACTAGATGAACATGATAATTTTGAAAACTCAGTGCCAAATAAATTGTGTAAAGTGTGTGAATTTTTATTTTTGAATTGAAACCTGTTTCCTCCCTCTTATCTTATTATATGAGTGTGATCATACCCAATCATGTTCATGCTTAAACTATATATTGTACTTGATTTATCCAGCACTTGTGGTTTTCCTTTAACAATTTTATATTTAGGTATCAAGCTCAGCTTCAGAAAAACTTAATGTATCTAGCCGCGATTGCTGATGCCCAACCACCAGCCCAAACATTGCCAGCTCAGGTGTGTAGTTGACCTTACTGGATATAATCTATTCTTACATGTTATGCTCACCTGTTATTTAATTATTGCAGATGTCACCACATCCTGCAATGCAACAGGGAGGATTTTACATGCAACATCCTCAGGCAGTAGCAATGGCTCAGCAGCAAGGTGTCTTTCCTCCAAAGATGCCATTACAATTTAATAATCCACATCAAATACAGGATCCACAACAGCTACATCAACTGCAGCAGCAAGCCTTCCAGGTGCAAATGGGAATGAGACCTGTAGGACCCAACAATGGCATGCATCCCATGTATTCTGAGGCCACACTTGGAGGTGGCGGTGCTGGCCCCATTTCAACTGCAGGACCGAATGATGTGCGTGGTGGAAGCACCGATGCTGGGACAACTGGGGCTGATGGTCATGGGAACTCTGCCGCTGGGCATGGTGGTGATGGAGAATCCTCCCACTTGAAGAGTTCCGAAGAACGAAAATGACATGGCCAGATGAAAATCAGGTGGATTTTCTGTGGCTCTTTAGGCCTCTGGCTAGTGTTGCTGTGGTGATCTTTCGATACCTTGAGTCAAGGATTTGTAGTCTGCTGTTTGCTTTTAGCTTCAATAGATTAGTTAGGTTTCATAGCTCTTGGCCAGCCAATGCAGGGAACTGATGGGAAAAGGTCTAGTTGTAGTGTTGTAGAATGGGACAGAGGATGCTTGTGTTCTGCTGTTGTATGTTTAGAAGTTATATGACTTGCAAATGTATGCAGAATCTGTCTGACTCTAAAGCTAATGGTTCCTAACTACGGCCCACGGACCTGGTCCATTTGACTAGGCCGAGAAGACAGCCCAAATCAGAGCCCGTGAAGGGCCCAACTGCGACCAATGGTCTACTCTTGATTGCAGCCATGACAAGTGAGAGCTCGTGGTGATTTGAGCGATAAGGATAACCTTATCCACCAATTACAAATGGAGAAGCTGCCACGTAAGACATAGATGAAGCCTATGGAAATCTCCAATTTCCACCTCTCAAAAACAACCCCCACCACACCATCTTCTCAATTTAACTAGAAAATTCAGAGAGAGAGGATTGTTGATTGTTAGAGACAGAAGAATGGCTTCAACTTCAGCAGTTTCAATGGCTATGCCACTAACCAAGCCAAGTCAAAAGAGGGTGGTGCCAAGCTCTTATGCCTTGTTCAAGCCACTGCCTGCAGTGAGGCCTTCAAGAGTCATGGCAGGAGCATCAAAATCCAGTGGAAGGCTTCAAGTCAAGGCTTCCTTGAAGGAGAAAGCTGTTACTGGACTCACCGCGGCTGCTCTGACTGCTTCCATGATTATACCTGATGTAGCAGAAGCTGCTGTTGGTTCTGGGCTTTCTCCATCACTCAATAACTTCTTACTCAGCATTGCAGCCGGTGGTGTGGTGCTTTTCGCCATTGTTGGTGCTGTGGTTGGTGTGGCGAACTTTGACCCTGTCAAGCGAAGCTGATAGAACAATTCTTTTCTACTACTATATATGTATCTCTTTTATGCTTCAGTGACTGTCTTTCTATTGTGTTTCTCTGCATCTTCCATTGTAATTCGGCCTTTAATCGGTAAAATTTGAAATCTCTATTTTCAATTCTGCACACAAAGACGTACACACAGAAACTTTTTCCACTAACAAGAAATTATCCAGAGAATTCTACTCTTGATCATCAACTTATTATTATTGAACAACGGAAGCATCTTCCACTGTCAAGCAGAGAGCCATCATTTTCTAATTGTACGCACTCAATTTCCTCGGCCATATTTGGATGGCTAGAAACCGAGCAATCAACGAAAGGACCTCAGGTGAACCCGTAACTATTAAAACGGTTGAGCACTTGAGACCATGTAAACGAGAACAGACTCGCAGATCCTCTCCGGGACTGTCAAACGCCCCCTGGGTTTCCAAATCAGACCGTAAACAAAGTTCATAGATTAGTAAACGCACTCATAAGACAAGAAAATGAACAGTGGGATCCTTAAGCTCCGACCAGTTTGCAATAGAACTATTATGTAGTAAACAGACGAGTTCACAAACCAGTAAAAATTGTGTACTCAACATTACCAATCGCAAAGAAACAAAATTTAGACATATTTGACAACATTTTAAAGAAAGCAACATGAGCTTTAGGTAGTCCAAGGGCTGAAAAATGAAAAATGCAAAATGCACTCAGAGGTCTAGACTACAGATCCCATGGACTGGAATCAGAGAGACAGTGTTGGAATTAGGCCACGACTGGGACTTCAATCTCAGCTGCCACGACAGGAGGCCTGATATATTCCTCTTCCTCCTTGGGAGTATGAATTGTGACAAGATCAGGGAGAGGAGTCGTTGGACCTTGCTTGCCCTTGGGATCCCAATCAAGCATGATCTTTACCTTGATACCAAGAACTCCCTGCATCAAAATCACAAGCAGCTTGTAAGAAAGACAAGAGAATGAAAGTTCCATGGATAAAATCTAAACCAATTGACGATGATATAAATGATAATAATAAATTAATAATAAAGGAGAAGACCTGTCTCAAAAGCACGTGTCTCACGGCAGAGTCAATGTATTCATTAACTGGGTGGCCAGATGATATCATGTACCCATCCTTGAACTTCATAGACTTGGCACGTTGTGCCCTTAGCTTTCCACTAACAATAACCTGTTCATTAGCCACAAAAATTTAACCCAAAAAAAAGTTAATTTTCTGAAGTTAGGAAACCCAATAATAAGACTTGTTACACAAAAATAAGTTGGATAAACAAACCTCACATCCCTTAGCACCAGATTCCATTATAAACCTCAGAACACCATAGCAGGCCCTGAAGAAACATACAACAAAAAAGATTAATTTCAACTGCAGATTTATCATTTATGTATAATAAATCCCAAAACAAACTATGTCACGGCAGAACTGTTTCCCTGTCAAACAATAAAACAAAAACTCTCTTTACATACTTAGTTCAGACATAAACAGCACAAACACAAGCTCAATGTGAGGTAAGAGACCTAGGTAGTTGAAACTTGAACCAAAATGCAAAAGCAAAGAAAATCTAACAAACAGCCATCACGAACAATTGAGTAATTCTTAGAGACCAAATCACCAAACTCACCTTCAAGTTAAAGATAAAAAAAATTATTTCACATAAATCTAATTTAGAGACAAGACCCATTCAATAATTTGAAACCAATATTAACAACACACAAAATAATGCATAATCCTAAGATATATGAAGCCAAAAAACACAGCATTTTACCCAATGTTAAATTGTAAACCCTAAAAGAGGAAATTTTTTAGCAGTAAATATTGCTCTCACTGCAATCCCAAAACTATTTGCAATAACCATGTTCAAAGACAGGTGCAATATAAAAGCAAGTTCAGAAAACTTGAGATGTGTACTCGCCAAGGTTAATGCATGAAAACTTGAGGCATTTCACGAGGACAATGGCATGGAGGACCACAGTGAATCTTGTCATCTTCCGACACAAAAATGGTGAGGAAACACCACTCTGTTTTATAGATGACATAAGCATGTAAAACTCACATCGGAAAAACATTTGAACTGTAAGACTGAATACATCGTTTGCTCATTTCAATAGCAGCCCAAATAAGAACACGATGAGGAGGTTTCTTCAAATAGGTATCAAACAACAACATTATCTCACACATTCGATGTCAGAAATATAAATGAACCCAATTTGCAACAAATAGGACAGAAAAAAGGTCAAAGGCAGTAGAGTCGCAAAGATTAGAAAGTATGCTTAGAGATCAAATTACAAGTTAAGAACCTAAAATGTTAAAAAATAGTACAATTGAAACATGAAACTCCGAAGATGTATCCCCACCAAGGCAACTACATGAAAACCATATTCATTTCAGGGGAACAATGGTCTAGAGATTGTATGGATCTCGTCATCTTCGACACAAAAATGGCAGGGAAGCACCACTCTGCTATGTAGATGACAAAAGAAAAACAAGTTGGAATGAACATTGACACGTGAAAAGCCTAAAACAACTTAAACAGCCATTGGGTTTCATGCAAATCAATACACTACAAAATCCGAGTTCACAATTCACTGTGTGAGCTTATATGCAACTAATATGCCAATATGATCCATTATCTTCACTAATCTGTTCATCTAGTTAGTGGATTAAAATGAACGCCAGAGGAATCGTTCTCACAAAAAATACCATAGATTCGTGAAATACCTGCGAACAGCAAGACCACCGAGAAGCTTGTAGCGAAGAGACTCAGCCTGAGCTATAGCGCAGAGCCCTCTGTTGTTAACCTTCTCGGCATAAAGTTCAACGCTGTTCTCTGGGAACTTGAACCTCTTCTGCACCACAGAGGTCAGCTCCCTGATTCTTCTGCCCTTCTCACCTGAAATTTTCAAAAAAAAAAATCCATATAAAACATTCAAATAAGAATCACTACAACCAAACGAGAATGAGATAAAAATGTAAGCAAAAGCGTTACCAAGAACGTTCTGTGTACGGGTTGCTCTGATGATAATCTCAGTGCGCATCGGAGTAACCCGGACCTCAACTCCGGAGTAGCCATCCTCAGCAAGCTCCCGAGTCAGGACCTCATTCAGTTCGGCGAAGAAGACGCCATCGGCGACAAACTGCGGCAGACACAAAATTAAAAAGACGGTAAAACATCGAACTACAGGGTTTAAGAAAACTGAATCAAAACCGTTTGTGAGCGGAGAAAACCAAGTAGAAAGGAGAAGAAAATTCAGTTCCTCGAGAAATATACAGAAGCGGCCCATAAAGAGACTGACCTTTCGCTTCTTGCTAATTTGAGTCGCCATTTTATGTGACTGCGCGAGAGAGCAAGTTAACTCTCAGATGCCGATGACAAGCGATGTGGCTCGAGCTCTGAAAACCCTAATGTTGCTTAATCCAATTGGGGTTATATCTATGAGTGAATACTGATCGAACGGTTGAAACTGAATTTAGTGTTTGGTTATCAACGGATGTGATTTTAGTGGTATGTTATTCATTCTGGGCCCCTACGAAATGGGCTTTTGGTTGAAGAGCAGCCCAAACATTTAAATCTGGGCTGCATAAGCATAAATAATATCCACTGTCCAACGAGAAAATAGTTTATTGGGCTTGGGCTTGAGCTTAGAGAGTATTAGACCCAATAAAAACAGTCGTGGAAAATAAGCACAAACAGTGACTAGAAAATAGAAATGTGCTTTGTATGCTAGAGAAAGAGCAACCCTTGAGTTAGTTGAACTTATCAACTTAATGAAGCTTGTGGGCCCGTTGATACCTGGACTTGAGGGTGTCCGTGTCATGGATTCATCTCTGTGTATCCTATTGTTTCTTAATTCTTGGACGCATATTTGGGCCTTGAGCTATAAAAATATAATTGGGTCTGTGCACTCCTTTGTCCCAAGAGGCCTTAGACTGGTTATTTTGGGCTGTTGCTATGGATTTGGCCCTAATAATCTTATATTGTATTTGGACCCTACAATAGCACCTTTGTATTATGAAATTGGCTGCAACACAAGTTGAAGCCTAACACTAAATGGGCTTTTCATTTTGGTTGAAAAGCAACGCAAAAGTCCGGCCCATAAAAAACTCAAGATTGATAGAATTTTGTTGAATAATAAACTTTTCATCTAGTCCATTTTTAAGACTTATCATGTGTTCAGTTGAAAGTATGTCTGACAACATATAAACTGTGTAATGTATAAGTTGTGTGCTGTTTGATATAACATAAATTTTAATAACGTATAAACTGTCAATTTACTATTAGGGTATGTAAATTAGTTTAATAATGAAATAAAAGTTATTGAATATGAGTCTTGTTGGAAAGAATTTTATGCATTCAGTTCGAATATATATATATATATATTTGAAATCTAACATATATTTTGAGAGATAAAACGCCAAATGTGTCAGAGAACGAGGGCAACAGGCAAAATTGAGTGAATTTTTTTAGTATGTGACTGATATATTCGTTGACAGATGTAATCAAGCTTATAAGCCGAACATATAAACTCACCCACCCCCAACCAAACGCACCCCTGATTAAGACAAAATCCAAGTCCCTCTCGCGTTTATAATAATAATAATTAAAAAAATTACGTTTATAAAAAATATAAAATAAAAACTTTGATTTTGATGGGTGATTCTAGCATGATAACGTTGAACATTGCTATTAATATTGTTTGATTTAGATAAACAATTTTCTCAACTAATAATAGTTTATCTCTTTTTCAATTATCTCACACACCAACCAAAAAACTAAGATAGTATTATATTAACCTATCCTATCTTCCTATTTTTAATATATATCAGTCACCATCTAATTCTTTGTACCATTGTCCATTTATCAAACTATACTAATTATAGTGAGAGTATAGACATCAACTTATAAATCAAGTTGTCTTTAGATTAAGTTTCACAGGAATTTCCCATTAAAGTTCATTTTCAAGTGGGGGCCGATAAGTCTTGAACCAGGCTGCATTTCCTAATTTCATCTGCTTACGAGTTTTTTTTCTTTCTTTCTCCTTCTTTCAATAAACAAGTACACTAAGTAAAAACTATCAATGTCAAAAGCAACCTTACCTATAATTCTCCGTAAGACAAATTCTTGAAGCAATAAATATCATTATTTGGAAGTTGAAAATTATAAATAGCCATAAAGTAAGTTTTAACTATCAGTAAAGCTTGTGATTGAGTTGGTTAAAAGGTCAAAGTTATCTAATATTTGCCATTTTCATAGTCAACGGTTCAAATTATGTGAGTTGTAGTTAGCTAGGGATGCAAACGGTTGGTTAGGATTAATTTTTTTACATTAATTTAACAAATCAGATGGTCGGTAGTTATCGTCGGTTATTTCGATTATCGATCAGTTCTACCATTGATTGGTTCAATTAATTTGAATATTTTTTATAACCCTAATTGCAATCTCTACATAAATTTCTCTCGTCCTAACGAAACTGAATTTTGTGAATCAGATGTCCCTGGATATCCAAAATTATAAGTGCAATGCACATGTGAGTGTCATATTATGGACAACCAAACAAGGAAAGCCAATGTACAATTTTTAGATTTTGTAATGCAAGCCGTGTTCGTTTATTAGATTTTCAATAGTTAATTTTTTTCCCTTGGAAATTAGCTTTATTTATTAACATTATCATTACAATTATTATAATTGTTATTAAGCAATAATTGGTCATGTCATGCTGAGCGTGCATTATTCTAATTGGATTGCTCAAGAAATGGTCCAACTAATGATGTAGATACCCATACTAATCTTCTTCCTTTTTATTATTATATTGTTTAAAAGGCCAAAACTAGACTTGGGAGGCCACCTTTACAACCTAATTGCTGGAAATGCAAGAAACAAAAGGAAAGAAAAAAGTAGATTCCCACTCCACATGTTATGTTAATAAAGCATGTTTAATTTTGTCTTGGCTTGGAATTAGGGACCAAACTGATCTGCTGTTCCAGCTTATAATGATTACCTTAACCCAGACCACAACAAATGCAGACCAATGACACGACTGGCATGTTTTGTTAATCCATATTATAATATTTCGGCTTCATCGATGGCCGGCGACTGCTGGATTTAGTTGACAAATCAGCGAACCCTAATACTTTTGCCTAACAGTTTTTGACTCAACAACAATGAAGCTCTCACTGAAGAGTATAGTTACCCGAACCGGACCGAAAGACGACGAATCAACAACTCTATTAGTTTTAGTTTTTATAGTTCAACCGTCAAGTCATGGTTCATTAACATATTTAGGGTCCGTTTAGGTTTGATTTTCTGGTTCAGTAGTCTATTTATTACTAATTAATCATCAATTTAATACATTAGCCAATAGTGGTAAGTTACATTAGCCAAATCCAGGACAACAGTGTGTGTGGGAGATGCATAATGAACTAAAGTTTCAAAAGTAATGACACACAGAGACTTGAATGCGAAAAGAGACCAAATATAGTGGGATGGAGTAAGTAACGCCCTCACCACCAATTTTGAAAGAAAGAAAAATCTAAAGCCAGGAACAATCCACATCCAGGAATCAATCATGTGGGCCATTTATACTAAGATTAGAAAAACTCGGCTCCTGGGTCCACTAACAAAGACTCCTGCTGCTTCTCAATGGGTTTGCTATGGAATCATCAAGTTGCAGGAAGTCATAAAGGTGATTTATTGCATAAGAAGAATGATACAGAAACCCAAAATATAAAAAGTAAAAGATGGAGGGAGGGATAAGCAATTAAGTATAGAGAAGTCTGAGTTCCATCCCCAAAGAAGAGAACTCTATCTCCATGGGACCCTTCGTGATGTTGTTGGGTCTTGGGTGTCACTGTTTATACACATATCTGTCTGTCCCACTTCAAACTACCTGTACAAAATACTTTTACTTTCTTTACCTGCCAATAGTACTACCCAAGAGATTGTCATTGGTTATTTATATGTATAAAGATTAAAATAATAGTCAAAAATCCCCTCATCTCTTATCTGAGATTCTGTTCTTGTGGTGGAATGTGATTGGGAGCCAAAAAGGTTATCTAAAGCAGCTTTTTTTCCAATGCTTTCAGGGCATCTTCAGAGCAGCACCATTGATCATCAAATCAATGGAGCTTTATACAGTAGCAGTTCACCACAGTTTTCAAACCCCAAGTCCCAGAACAAGATTGCTATTACTCTTAATTAGATGAAGAGGGAATAAAGGGATAATCATGAAGAGTTTCAATCAAAAGTTAATGATGAAATCCATTCATAAAAAGGAGATTGACAGATAATAATATCTAAAAGACTAATAGTAGATATCATCAGCCTTTTGGACAAACAGAAAAAGCTAGGAGAGGTTGGAAATCTCTCTTTTTTATAATGGAATAAAAAGGGGTACTAAATTTGGCCAAAACAAAAAGATAATCTGGGTGAAATCTCTGTACTATAACACAGGAAAAGAAATTAAAAAGCTGAAAGAGGATAAAATTGAACTTTTATTATCCATTAGTCATTGTGAAGAATAGGAGCAGAATGGAATGAACATACAAGACAGACATGCTTGATTTCAATTAGATCCACAGTTGTACAGACTTACATTGAGATTGCAAATTTTGGGGGATTATTTCTCTAAAAAGAGGAGGAGTAAGCCAACTACAGAAAGTACTCACAGATACAAAAAGGTCTCAGAATCTAATCATGTTCAACTATACCTCAACACATCTGTGAAACCTTTACTTGCCAACATGAAAAGAATCAAGAACCAGAAATTCTTTCTATGCAGGCCTATTTCTCTTCTGGCCTCCTTTCCCATCAGATCTCAAAGCACCACTAGAATCACCCTCAGAAGAACCATCCATGGACTTGGTGAAGGAGCTGGATAGGTCAGAATACAGGTCAACCACTCTCCTGATGTTACTGTTGAGCTCCCTGATCAGACCCACATTTCTGCTGAGGTTGTCAGGGATCTTGGATTCATGGTTCTGGTTTATTTCATTGATGAGCAGCCTATTCTGATCCAAAATGTTTTGGACTTGAACAAAATTATTTTGGAATGTCTGAAGGACCTTGCCATCAATCTGGGTACCATTGGCAAGCCCTGAGAATGAGTCACCCTCCATATACTTTTCTTCTTTGAGTCAGAAAAGTCTATCGGATCAGAAGTCAGAACCCGCCCTGCATCAAGAATCAAGAAAGAAAAACAAAACAAAAAGATGAGACACTGGCAGTTTAATTTTTATATGGACAGACCCATAATCATATCTTTCTATCTGCGCATGCTTATACAATCCAAGACCCCAGACAAAATTTTGAAATTCTTTGCGACATTTTGTGCCAAGTGAGACAAGTTCTGAGTAGAAATCATGACTTCGTGAGTTCTAAGCTTTTGTTTACAGAGGGATCTGAAATATGATGACAAACATCATTATTATTTTTTTATCATATTTTTTTTATGACGAGATGTGAAAAAGCAGATCCCATTTTCCATTAAAGGGGACCTTTTTTACTTACTCAGGAAAATACCCACCTAAAACTCAGTTTCAAGGAAGAATCTAAGACCCCAAAAAACCAGTCAATGATGCAGAGAAGATGAGGCAGCAAAGGTCGTCCTGCTACTGCAGAGACAGCATTATTAACCTTTTTTCAAACAAAATAAAAACACACATTCTCATATGAAACCCAAAATGCCAATCATAATTTTGAATCCACTAAAGTAAAGCCAAAATCAAAACAATAAAAAGAAAATGAGTTTTCCTTGAAATTCAAGAATATCCGAAAACAATCACCAAAAAGGGAATTCAAACGTTGAAAAGAGTGGAAACTCTGCAGTGGCAGAAGCATAAATTCTCACTGGAAAAAATTGAAAAAACCCAATTATATTTTTTTTGACGAATTTAAATTATATATATAAAAAATGATACAAGAACAGTTGAAATTCCTGTAAAAAAAAGGATCAACAGCTTGAGTTGAAGAAAATTAACTTATTAAACTCCGAATTAAAACCAAAACAGATATTAAATAATTAATAATTTCACCGTATTGTCTATATTATATGTACAAGCACATCCATCTTACCTTCAAAATCTGAAACATTATATCCTGCGAGAGAGGACAAAGATTTAAGAGCAAGGGCCGAGAAAACACTGGATAATATCGGCGATTGCGAATCGAATCTCCGGAGGAAGCTCTGTGCAGAATTACGATAATTTTAGAGAGAAACGGGAGAGATAGAGATGAAGAAAGAGAGAATATGTAGATTTGACAGTCACGCTCGGACCCCTCTGTGAGTCCAAAGCTTTGTTTTCTTCTCTCACAATATATATATATATATATATATTGTTTTCTTCGTATTTGTTTTTGTTGTGATTCGATGCGGCTGAACCTGCCTGCTGCTGTGCTTTTTATCTGATTTAGATCACGATTTGTTCGGTTGTATATTCTGTGAACACGTGGCATGAGATCGATGATCTAACGGTTACCTAAATAAGAGACAGCTTTAACGTACGTTGCTTTACAATATAACTTTCCTCCTGTGTTTAGTTGTCATGCTATGGAATATATTTTTCTATTAATGGCACCCTAATTTTGCACACAAATAGTATTATTCTTGGTTAATTTTGTTGATTTTTCAGACATTTAGTGAATCTCCCTAATTGGGTCAGTAAATTGAATGGAGGCAAGCGTACGATGCAAAGCCTTTGTTTTTTTTAAAACACTTATTTGTGAAAGATAAGAGAGTTCATTAGGCGTGTGAATCATCCAATACAATCTTTCCCAATTGCTTTCACAGTAATTAAGGAGTTATGTGTAGGTGTCATGTGTACTAGTAGATATTGTTCATTATTGTTCCAAACAAATTGTTGCATAAGATATCTAACATTTGATTGTGATTTCTTTGGGGTAATTCATATAGGCTCGAGAGGTCAAGATTTCAATTTTTACTAAGACGAGTATATTTTTGGTCGTGCTCTGAGTTATGATGTTATTTATTCCATCGTCGGTAAAAATTTATAGATGTTTAGATCCGATGATATGAGTTTAAGCTTATATCATATCAAAATGGTAAGAATGTTGGGTGTCGTTGTCGGTTAAAACAACTCTATCTAATAGGCAAGTCGGAGATAAATATAAAAGAACAAGAAGACACACTACAAATAATAGAGAATATTTATATGGTTAGGTGATGAAGTCTTATAATCAAACAAAAATTAATGTGAATTGACTCATACTAATAATTAACTTCAAGCGCCCAAAAGATAATAAGCGCCTAAAGAGTGAATTGAAGCCACAAGTCGAAACTCTGCGATGCACCAATGATTGGCTTACAGGACTCAAAATGATCACCATTTCATAGTACAATTACCCAACACCCACCCCATGTACTATATTATATTTATACATAATTAAAACATTTTTTAAATGCATGAAATAATATATTTAATAAAAGTATAAAAAATCATTTACCAATTTATTTGACAAAAACCAAATGATAATACATTTTTATTAAATAAAAAATGACCTGCAAGGTAGGGATAGAACTGTAATTTAGGGAATCGGATTAACCTCATATTTGGTTGTAGAGTATTACAAATGAGGCAAAATAATGAGATATCTCAAAACTCATTCTTTTATGTGGTTTATATGAAACATGAGTCATGAGCTTGATCTCATGTGTCATATTCTCCAGATGGAAAGAATAATTTTTTTTTAAAATGACAAATCTGGCATTTATTAAATTTCATATAAAATTATTAATTTATTATAAAAAACTTTTTATCTATATTATAATTCATTCAAATAAAAACTCATACCAATTATTACATTCAAACATATAAAATTATATTTTCAAACTTACTCAACCTTCTTTATTTTTCAGCTCATCTTAAATTTATACTCGCTTCAAACTCACTCTCGCCCAAAACCAAACTTGAGGTAATGATTTTGCAGTTCTACTTTTGCCTACCCTCGGTCGCGGTCGCGGATCTTCGTTTTGGCAGAGAATGGGAAGTTCCCGCACATTTCCTCTCTTTTCTTTTTCTTTCCCTGTGGCAAATTATTCATTCGTATTTTCTCCACGTTCCACCACGGCACCACCAACGAAATCTACCTAACAGCTGTTTATAGCCAATGATTCATCGACGCGTGTCAGTTCAGGTTCGGGAGATCTGCAGATTTGGTATGGAGCCTAAACCCAGGCCCGCGCTGGCGCTGCCTGGATCATAAACGTGGGACCCGTCTAGCCAATCAAGAAGTCAAATGCTTGTTCATTGCCAATTACGTCAGATGCCAATGTGTCATACCACAACTAATTAAATACTGTCTCAATCTCATTTTAATCGTCGTCCTTTTTTTCTTTGAAATGTTTTAAAATATATATTCATTTCAATTAATAAAAGTTATTTTTATTTTATTTTATTATTATTTACTTTTAACTAGAAAAGTTCAATAATTAACTCAATTACAATACACATTATAAATAAGGGTATAAACTTTATATTAAAAGAGAATTAAATATTTTCTTAAACTAATATTGAATTCTCCCTCTATTATCAAAAAATTAAGTTATATATATATATATATTAATAAAATACATCTCTTACCAATATTTGTTGTCCCAATAAATAAATGATTGCTCGTGGATGACGGGACATAATAATCACAATACAAATTCTTATATGCCGCAGTAGAAAAATATAAATACAGCAAGAACCAAACAAATATTAAATATTACATCGAAACCACAATCAATCTCCAAGGACAGCGAAGGCTTATTTCTAACCGTTGAGATGGGAGGTGATCTCCATGTAGGGTACAGGGATAACTGATCTATCTTTTATTCTACCAACATTTTTCACGTTTCAAATATATATTTTTAAATCTTTTTAGTTTAATTAGCTGTAGTCCAAAGATGATATGGACGAGGAAGTAGGAGCGTACTCTAATATTTCTGTCTGTTTCTTCTCCACAAACTTTTATTTTTCTTTTAATTTTCTCCACAAACTTGGGTGATATTTGTGATGTACTGATATCTGTAACACATGGTGCTTGTTCAATGACAACTGTGAATGTGATAGTGATATTCTGGAGTAGGGATGGCAAAAACAAGCTGACTCGCGCACTATTTATAGAATATTCGACACATTTAAAATTTTAAAGTCGATTTTATAGGGTTTGAAAATGATTTTCAATTTCAAATTCATCATGATTTTGAGTCGATTTTTGATGTCAGATTAATGTATCCGACCTTATTAATAAATTATTAAAGTATCCTAACCGAAATTACTTCGAACCTGACCTTATCCTTAATTATAAGTATGTTTTAAAAATATTATTGAGTGTATTAGTGAAAAGATATGAATCCTAACTTGTATAAAATAATTGAAAACTTAATCACTAGTCCAAATATTTATTTGCTTTATAGATGTTTCTTAAAAAATATACAAGTGAGAATTTTTTTTAAAATAAAAATTAAATGATAAACGAGTATCTGACGATAAACGATCATGAAATGGTTTTAATTTTGAAAATTTAAATATTTTTTAAACAATTTTAATATATGATACCTGAAATGAAAACTACTTTAATATTTCATAATTGGAAGGGTAATTGACTGTCATTCCTATTATGAAACTCACATGTTGTTGGGCTACTTTTAATTATGGCCCATGCTTCTTAGTCCAAAGTCCAGTGGGCACAGGCTTTAAAGTTCAATTAAGAACCTGCCCATTACTAAGCCCAAGAATCGAAAGCCCGATATTCAATAACATCACAGAAGCCCCGATCACTGTCAAAGCCGCACATTCTATTTTAACCGACGATGCAGCGTCTGAGATTCGGAGCATCTCCACTCGTCTCCTTCGCACGATCATCTTCGCTGCCTTTTCTCTTCAAACCCTACTGTCACTCCTCTTCTCCTTCCGTATCTAAATCTCTCAGGATGTCGACCGCTACTTCTCCTTCGACTGTGATCGAACACGTGGTGCTCTTCAAAGTCAAGGACAACACAGAGCCTTCCAAGGTCAACGCAATGATCACAGGCCTCAACGGCCTGATTTCGCTCGATCAGGTACTCCATCTCACCGCCGGTCCTCTCTTCCGTACCCGATCCCCGCTCTCCAACTTCACTCACATGCTTCACAGTCGCTACTCCTCCAAAGATGACCTCTCAGCCTATTCTGCTCATCCAAGCCATCTTGGTGTCGTTAAGGAGAATGTGTTCCCGATATGCGATGACATCATGGCTGTCGATTGGGCGGTGCTGGATTTCCAGGGCCATGTGGTCCCTCCGGCGGGGTCTGCCATGCGCGTGACTTTCTTGAAATTGAAGGAGAATGTCGCGGAGGAAGGGAAGAACGAGGTGCTGGGGGTTATTAAGGGGATTAAGGAGAGTTTTGGCGGTATTGATCAGATAACTTGTGGTGAGAACTACTCGCCGGCGAGAGCGAAGGGGTTTTCCATTGCTTCGCTCGCCGTTTTCCCTGGATTGAGCGAATTGGAGGGCATCGATTCCAAGGAGGAGTTGGTGAATTTGCACAAAGAAAAGGTTAGGGATTATTTGGAGGGCGTGATTGTGGTTGATTACGTGGTTCCGTCCTCACAGCCTGCCAGTCTTTGACTGTGATCAAGCTCTCTTGAGCTATGGTGAGTGTTTTCTACTATTACTATTTGAATTATTGTTGTAAGCTTATTCATCATCAAGCATCGAGCTTTGTGTAACTTTGAATGATGAAGCAGTTGTGTACTGAGGTATGAAAGACACAATTTACGAATTGAATAAAAGCTGCATTTGAACGTTTTTTGGTGCTGATTTTGCCTTTTTGCTTGTTGGTCTTGATTTGGTTTTCAGGCAGCTCATTTTCTTATATTATCGTTTAATTTCCCTCAATTCTATTATGTTTTCGATTATCTGTATGGCATGCTGTGGTGCTTTTGCTCAATGTATTTTTGTTTCGGGAGGGTAATCATTTACCTGATAAATAAGTTTAGAGGACGTTTGGCACTATGAATGTTTGACCACAAGATGATTTTGTTAGATGATTGTGATTTCCTGCCAAAAGTCATATACTGAGTTTCAATTTAGAAGCGGCATACATCTGCTTGGAAGGGCTTAGAGACATAGGATTTTCGTTTTCTTTTCATGAAGTTTTTGATAATGTTTTTTGTTTGTGGAGAGGAGTCGTTGAATGGGATCATGAAATGAATGATACTTGATAGAGATAATTGGGCGGCTTTTGTTGGCAGTTGGATAGTTTTTGGGATGAAGCTTGTGGTTACAATTACTGTGGGAAAAACACGATATTCTTACTAGGCAGGTGTTGTGGCCTGTAGGTAATTAACTATCCTTAGATTTTTGCACGAGAAAAAAAAAATAGCCCATCCGTCTCTGTAGTTGTTGAGCAATTATAAGCTGTGTGGATATCTTCACACAATAACAGGTGGGCTTATCAAGTGAAATTTGTATTATTTCTGAGTTAAAACTAGAATGCGTTTTTTAGATATAATAGAGTTAAAGGTTGTCCCGACTTGAATCCCAATTTCATGAACACTATGCTAGTGATAAGACCCATAACATCTGCAACACCACTCTCAGGTGCAATGGTGCACCAGAAAATTTATCAGCGAAATTAGTGCCTGGTTCTTATAGGGTGATGGGTATTCTTCCTTTAAAAGGTCATAAGCAGGTTCGTGACACTCATTTTTATAGCTGATGTGTTATCCTACCAGAGCAGACGAGTTATTATTCAATACATTCTTTGCTTCAATCTGGGAAGTTGATTGTTATAGTTATGGCTGCATCATGAGCATGCCTTTGTAAAACTTGTCAAACTAATGTCTAGAGTTTAGGCTTTCTGGATCCACCGTTTTTTCTTCAGCGACGTAAATCTGCCACAGAATTCCCCGATCCAGGTACAGTGATGCAGAGGGCCTCTAGCATTTGAAAGTGAAGGCGGGGGACTAAGGATGTGTAAGAAACACGCTGGTGGAGGAAGCGAGGAAAGACGGACTTTTAGATGATAGGTTATGTGGCAGCAGGAATAGGATTTTGTTGAAGAACATATAGTAGTCGCGTTAGATATAGAGTTCTTGTGTAAATATGATGGAGGTCGCGTACCACCACGCTGCTAAACTCGAGCGTTACGAAGAGGTTGAAGGGTGAGGAACTCCAGGCTGTTGGGGGGGATTTGTCAAGTTACGTAGTGAAACAAAATTTATGCACTCGATTCCATACAATTTGACAGAGGCTTTGTTGGGAAATATATATGAACATTCTTTGCTGTGTATTACAGAAACTTTCTTATGGGAATGTTCTGAATTACTTGTCGGTAAAAAAATACTCACTTACAGATGCTTTTCATTTTCGGTAATAGCCAATAGATTCATTAAGGAGTTGTTCTTTGCTAGTCTAGAGTCTGGAATAACTTGCCTTGGCAGATGACTAAACGCAAACGAAGCTGCATTTAAAACATGCACTTGAGATGGATGATTAAGGTTCTTTTTTCAAATGGGATTTGTGTAGGTGGCTAGGTGCTCGAGTTACAATCGTTGAAAAGTCAAGACACATCAGCAGTCGAAGACCTTTCGTACGGGGGTGCTGGCCGCTGGCCACTGGCCAAAGAAGCTCCGACGGTCAAGTAAATGAGCGGGGAAGCCAAAGAGACTTGAGGTGGATGAGACCACGGTGGAAGGTACGGCAATGAGCACCGGCATCTCGTGATGTGATGCAAGTTGTAAAGTACAATTTTTTATTGGCATACCTGAGATAGGTCATGGGCTTGGCCTCATAGTGGGCCGAGGGCACTTGTGTAGTTGTGTTGGGTCACGTTTCTGTAAACAAACAAGGTCTTGTGGGCCAGTTACTCATGATAGTTGACTGGGCTTTTAGTCATGCCTAATATAATGGGCCTGTACCATTTTTGTCCACGAAAATTTAACTCTAAATGTCAGTTTGGATTAGAATGAACTTAATTATATCGGTTCCTGGGTTTACCTACATAATAATACACATGAGCTGGAATTATATATAGTGATTACCGGTACGTTCTCAATTTCTCTTGATGCATGCTTTGCTTGAATGGTCGTTGGGATCCATGGCTAGCTCTTGTATTTTCGTTTGTCGTTTTTAAGCATTGGAGTACAAATTAATTAGGGGATCGAGGGCGAGTATATATTAATAACCAGGGTTCCTTTCAAGCTTTCACCTTATTTAACATGCATGCATGCTTTTGTTGTACGTTACTCGAGAGAAGAAATATATAATAGAGACATAACACCACCCCCTCCGACATATTGGGAAGAGACGTCATATCATGCAAGCAAACATGTCGATTGTGAGTCCATTATTCATTTATTTGTGATTTTTATATGGACAATTTTTTTTTGATTAATTTAATATAATAATAAAATAAATTGAAAGAGATGTCTAGATCTCGGTGTCAATCTATGAGTGGACAGATGGCACATTATATCATATGTAAAGTCCACATCGTAAAGATGCGAGACATAAGAGTATTTTATAAGTGCTATTTTCCCCTCAATAGTAATAATAGTACTTTTTTCAAGGTTCGGTGAGTTTGATCTAGTCCACTTTGCCAGCTTTAGGAAAAACAAAGTTGTATGGGTATGATGTATAAATGTGAATCGAATAACTCATATATAGGTCCACTGTATCCAGTGAACTCATATATAGGTCCACTGTATCCAGTGAACCGAACGATTTAAAGCAGATAATATTCTTGTTGTATGGGGTGAAAAAATTACAACATCATAGAAACCAAAAGCCACAGGTGACTCAATTGTATATTTATACATATAAATATATAGGGATTTTCTCACATGCGGACCTAACTAACGAACAACTTACGAACGTACATTTTAAGCCGTTAGATGACGGTCATGATTAAAACCCACTAAATTACCTCTCTCTCATCTCGTTGCCTCTCGCTCATATGTGATAAAGCAATACGAATAGCAGAAATGACAAAGTAAAGTCAACAAAGACCAAACGACGAAGATCAAATCGCAGACAAATGGAATATTCTCCTTTCAAGGTGAACCACTGAAACGATCTCTTATTGGTGATTGGAGAAGTACTGCAATGATGATTGATTTTATTGGGTCTGGTGGAATTGAGGTTCTTGTCAAGATTGTAATCCAAGTTCTTGTCGATTTTTGATGGTTTTAGGAATTGAAGCACCGGTGAATTTACATGATTTTCCATTACAATTCGAAGAAGACAAGATGTTCGATCAATTGTCGAAACCAAAATGTATAAAGGCTATGACTATGATGAGCTTCAAAGAAGAAGCACGGATCAGGGTTTTATATGATCACAATCTTTCAAAAATTGGCCAAAACCAATATGGTCTTCAATTGTTTGACAAAAGATCAAGGTGTCGATTTCTTCAAGTCTTTGTTAGAGCTTTTATCAGAAGACAAGATGGGTGAAAGGAGATGAGAGAGAGGTAATTTAGTGGATTATCACTGCCAGATCAATCTAACGACTCACAATATATGACTGTAAGTTATGAAAGTAAATTATGTCGGCATGTGAGAAAATCACTATATGTATATACATATATACGCACATGCAAATTTTGAACTTTTTTTAGAGTAATGGTATAGTGCAATTATATATTGTAAGAAAGTCATATGCTTTGTAGAACAAAAATCATGATATAATTTGACCCCAAGGTTGGTTCACACTTCAAAGTTCAAACTACATTTTCACAAGAATATATAATTTAGATTTAATATATTTTCTTCATGACATGATGTTCAGAATATCATGCATGCACGTGTTAAATCTAACTGGAAATAGAGAATCGGCCGTAGATGATGATGATTATTATTATTAATTAAGATGAAAAACGACACAGAACAAGATGGCCAAGCCGAGACAAACCCAATGAGGGAAAGAGAAAGCAGACCTAAACCTACCCAACAAGGAGAACCATCCAATATCACCCAATATTAATTTCAAATGCCAGAAGATAAGAAAAACTCTCTCTATCTTTTTAACATATATTTCTTTCTCAACATTAGGAACATCTTGTGGTTTCTCAACTGCATGAATTAATAACTGGAAATTAAAGTTTTAACCCTCAACTTTGCATCCATCCATCTTCTCGAGCAGTCCCTTTCTTTTTCTTTTTTGATAAAACAGCCAATTTTATCAACGAAAGAAGAGAGATAATGGAAGATAAAAGATCATGGTACTGTTTGGGAGATTTAGAGGTATATATATACACGCAAATGGAGTTGTGTGTGTATCAAAATCCAGTTCTGGTTCTGAATGACTTTTGTTGTTTGGTTCAGGGTTTAGGGTTTTGACTTTTGATTTTGAGTAACGTATACGCATAAGCATTTATACGTACAAAGGTGGTGGCTATGGAGACTGTAACCAACTTTCAAGTTTCAACGAACTAAGAGAAAGTTGGTTTGAAAGGAGGAGTAGTATTCTTTGGACAGAATTAGGCGAGACAGCTGGAATTAAGACTTTACTATAAAAGTCAATTCATTAATTGTCGGTCTAAAACAGCTGCTAGCTAGGCTTCACTTTACCTAACATGCATGATTAATTTTCAATTAACTAACTGTTCGTATTTGATTAGTTAATCAATTAATTATGCCGTCCCTTACGTGCACAAGATCTCTTCGGCTCCACATAAATAAAATAAATAAAATGATATTGATTATACTATGACTTGACGGGGTTAATTATCTTACATCGGGGTTAAAATCACAAACACTCATTCAAAATAATATCTTGATACATACATACACACACACACACACACATATATATATATATATATACTTGTTGAGCGAAATTCCTCTCTAGGTAGACGTGTGGTGGAGATCTAGTGTGCCACCGTTGAGATGGAACCCCTAACACTGAGAGAATTGTGCTTCGTGAGAAGGAGTCGAACAAAGCGTTGTTTGTCCTAGACCTAGTTGGGTCGTTGGATTGTAGCAGGTCATGAGTCCGAGTGTTTTGCCGGAATAAATTGGAATTTATTCCACGTCTTTCATGACGTACGTGACCATAACCTGATTAAAGATGGGGAAACTATTATCAACCAAACTGCTATATATATATATATGAATTAACATATCATAATTTAAACCAAAGACGCATGATATAAAAAAAAAAAAACTAGTGCATTTGTTTGTGGCCTGTAGTCTCATAATTATAAACACAAATGGTCCCTATAGTTTGCTCAGAAGCCCCAATTTCGTAGTAAAGTTTAACAATCCAAAATTGTTTGTTTGATTTTTAATGTAAATATAAGGGACCACAAACCCCGAAGAGAAATGAAAAAAAAAATCCCCACCAATACTTTGCCATTCTTGATTATTATACAATTACAGAAGTAGTAGCAGTAGAGAATGTGACAAAAAAAAAAAACTGCTATAAGTATCACTCTCCTTCTCTAGAGGAAGAGGAACAATAAAACACAAAACCCATATATACTCACACAAATGGGGAGAAGCCCTTGCTGTTCAAAGGAGGGGATGAGAAGAGGAGCTTGGACTGCTATTGAGGATAAAATTCTCACTGACTACATTAAACTCCATGGCGAAGGGAAGTGGAGAAACCTCCCCAAAAAAGCAGGTTTGTCTAGACAAGCATATTTTCATATACATATACATATATCTATCTATCTATATATATATATATGTATGTATGTATATGGTTGATTATATTGCAATTACAAAAATGGGTTTTCTTTGTTTGTGTAGGTCTTAAGAGATGTGGGAAGAGTTGCAGGCTTAGGTGGTTGAATTACTTGAGACCAGACATCAAGAGAGGTAACATTTCTCCTGATGAGGAAGACCTCATCATCCGTCTCCACAAGCTCCTCGGCAACAGGTCTTTTTTCTAACCTTAAATTACTCAAAAACATTGTTCTTTTTTTGTTGATTGTAGATATAATTCCAATGATTATTTGGGTTTTTGTATTATTATTACTTTTCTTTCTATAGATGGTCGTTGATAGCTGGGAGGCTTCCAGGGCGAACAGACAATGAAATAAAGAACTACTGGAACACCATTTTAGGGAAAAAAGTAGTCAAAGATGATCATCAAATCTTGTTTCCTCACACTATTAACCATCATTCATCAAATCATGATCATCACCATCAGCAGCAGCAGCCAAATTTGAAAAATAGAGAAGAAGTTACACCAAACACTTCTCCATCATCATCATCAAAGAAAGAGCAGTCATCACAGGTGATCAGGACTAAAGCATTCAAGTATGCCAGAGTTTTCAACAACCCATCTCAGTCGTTCAATCTTGACGATGATCATCGTGACAATGCCTTGACAGGACCATCGATGGATGATAACAGCAGTAATGGACCAACTGATGACAAGTCAACGAAGGAGTTCAACAACGTCGTGTTGTTTGGTTGTGGAGAAACAGATTATAGGATGGATGACTTCAACATGGGAGAGCTCTGCTTCTCCGATATTCTTAATTCTGGATTTTTAACTTCTT
Source organism: Euonymus europaeus (assembly GCA_963580455.1). Taxonomy (NCBI): domain Eukaryota; kingdom Viridiplantae; phylum Streptophyta; class Magnoliopsida; order Celastrales; family Celastraceae; genus Euonymus; species Euonymus europaeus. Next base: position 3,066,836 of record OY756957.1, on the reverse strand, counting down.
TTGATGATCACATGATCAATTGTGACAACAACGATAACGATTTATTGGCTTCATCGGACGGTCATCCCCCGTGGATGGTCATCGATGAAATCCTTCAGGAGTACTGGACCAATGTCGGAGACACAAATGTGGATGGAAACAACTGATCACATTCCTTCAAATAATCTCAATACAATCCAGTTTCTAGTCAAGTATACATGATAGGCAATATAATAAGAACCCAGATTGTTATTATTCATTATCCACTTAATTAGTCCCTCCTAATCATGTACGATAAATTTTAGATGTTAAAATCTTGTACGGAATTAATAATGCTGAATTTGTGAATACTGTTGTTATCTGTTATTTTAATATTTATGGGCTCACATTTTGATTGTATAAGCCTCCGTTTGTTTCAGAGTATAAGCTAGCTTATACTCTGTCCCCATATTCTCAGACACTTAAAAAAAACGTATATATATATATATATATACAATTTTTTGTTGTTAGTCTATTGTTATATGCAGGAGAAGGAATGATGAGATATGATTTTTTTTTTGTAAAAAGCGTAGATATTACTGTCTTACAGAAGTGGACTAATGGAGTCGTTTATGCTATAAAAAAAGAAAAAAATATATAAATATTGCAAAACTAGCCTGAGTCATCCTGAGATCAAATAATGACTTTTATTGCTTCATAAGGACACATAGAAGATACGATGATAGACTACTTGATTTAATTAATTATGGATTTAAAGGGTAATGGATTGTGATTAATACCTAATTCAGATATCAAAGAACTAAAAAAATTGTACACATCATAATTACGGTGGGTAAACTATCAAAATGACTAATTAATGGTTACAAGGAAACCCTAGCTAGCTGATTTGAAATTTTTGATAAATAAATGACTCATTTTGCTAAAAAAAGTGAAGAAAAAAAAACAGATCAAATTGCATTAGATCTCTATGCATCTATGCTTTGATTTTGACTAGAGAACTGGTCATTCATGGCAGCCAAAACCATCATTAATTATAAGGTTTTAAAATGGAAATCTTCATCACTGTTATATGTAGTTCATGCTCTTCTTATTTTGAAGAATTAAATGGAGACTGTTTCTTCTTATTGTTTGGTGGGTGATCAATGGCAAATAAGCATAAATACTATAATTATGGAATAAATTATTTTTCTGTTAATTCAACTAATATTAAAAAAAAAATCAATACCTTATAGGCTTAAATTTCCCATAAATCGAGCGTAATTAATTATTTTCAAGGCCATGAATGGAAAGATTTTTATTTCATAAAACCTAACCTTTGTGGGTAAAATTTTATATTGAAAATTGTGGGGTGTATGTATATAGGCTGATGGGTACCATATATATATATCACATACTCACATGATTGTTATTTTATCATGCATGCTTTGTACAATATATACGTATCTATCTAGACTCGACATGACATCATACATAAATACTAGCTAGATATACTATATTCACATCTTGAAAGAAGAACTTCTTGTATTTTAATTTTTTTTTCTTTTTTTTCTTCTATATAGTCAGTCACTTGAATGTGATTATTTTATAATTGTATTACCTTAATTTGATTATTAGTAATAGAATAAGTACCAAGCAAACTATCAGTGCTTTGTCAAGCAGACAAGTCCATGAGAGAAAGTTTTAGAGGCATCATACATGTTGAAGCAAAGAGGACAACGTAAATATTATTTTTTTTTTTTTTTTTCATTTTGCAAGAGAATACGTAAACCTCTCATCTTTTCCTTTGATTGTTTCTGATAAAAATTATTCATTTCCCTTAGGGAAAATATAAACTTATAGAGTTTATTCTATGCAAAAAATCCGTATCGGCAAGGAGCTCTTCTTTCATAGATCAGCCATACTGCTTAATATAGTATCCACATCTGGGGTTATAGTTGCACGATTATTGAGCTCTGCAACAACACAGCAATGCTTCTCTGCAGTATTCACAGCTACAACATCCTGGGCAAACATGCAATCCATGCCAGGGGAAACCTGCAACCATTTTATAACTAGATATTGAGATTTTTTTTCTTTTAAAGTTTTTACATGTTTGACAAAAAATAATAATGTTTTTAAGAGTTATAAAAGCCTACTCACATCATAAAGAGTATCACCAAGCTTTAGCTTGACAGCACCACTCTTGTACACTAGCATTTTACCCATGAAGCCAGCTGTTAAATCGTCTAAACCACAGTGCTTAGGCTTAGGCTTAGGCTTAGCACGCTCACCTCCTGGTGGGCCCGGACTATCCTTCGCACCATGGCCATCCTTAGTGGCTGATCGCTTTAGCATAGGCAAGGCCGGTGGCAGCTGAAGAAATAACATACTGGCCTCGAGATTTTCCTCCTGCCAACCAATCCTCAGAAAGCATGACAAAAAAATTAAGCAAGTATTCTATATAAAATTAACATGTTGGTGTACCAACCAATAGACCAAGATCTGCTGCTGAATTTGTTGCATTTTCATCATATGTCGCAACTTTTGCGGTCTCCCCAAATTCCTGCTCATCAAGATGTTCTACAATAAACATGGACAATTTAGTTTAATGTTACAATCTAGAAAGTATGAGAAAATTTCCATAACAATGGGATACAAATATTTGTTTCTACCGAAAAAGTGTAGAGAAATAAAGATTCAAGCTGGCCAAGTAGTAAGAACAATGAGTGCAGTCTATTTCATGATTGAGTACGACTATTCACAAAGGTCTGTTTTGATTCTCATATTTTTCTTGTGCGAACGGACAGATTGCAATAGGTATAGTAAATGGAGAAATCTACGCCCCAGTACTTAGTTTCCTTTTGATGGAAAATCCTGTCTCAATCCACCCCGGGTAATGCCTAGTTTGTTGTTTATAATTTTTATCCTTGCTCAACAATGAACCTTAGTATGTACCTGGATTTCCTGAATATGGCCTCCTCAGAGGAAGCGTGACAGGATAATAACTGTAGTAATCCTGCAGTAGAATCCAACAAAAAGAGAGGAACTAAGTAAAATCTCCAACCAACAGTAGGAAAAATGGTCAAGAATAACAAGCGGATAAAATAGTGCTGCCTGCAAGTTGGGTCATGGTTTCACCTACCCATGGTTCTTTGTATTCTTTCTCCATCAGGCTCGGAGCATTGACACCACCTAAAGGAGCACCATCACAAATTAATGTGCTGGAAGCATTACATTAGTGTCAAACCAAATAAAAATACTAACCTTGATCTTTTCGACCACTCCAACTTTTTGGACCACCGTATGATTTAATGGAAGCAGAAGCACCTCCGTAACCAAATGCAATTTGGTTAGCTGCAACTGCCCAAATTCAAAGAAAAACAGCTTAATGACACTGCATACAGTAGAAAATTTCCAAGTAAAAGAATGATAAATTATCCTCAGGTTCTGGATAGAAGCACTGAGTGACCATGTTCTTGAAATTGGTAAATTAAAAGTTTTGAGGCACCATAATACACAAAAAAAAAGAAAAAAAAAGAAAGAAAGTTCAGAGAATATCGGAAAACTTTTCCAGTGATTAAAAAGAGCAGCAAAATCCACTTCTGTTTTAGTTCATGTAGTAGTTAACTATGGCAGGAAACTTTCAGTCCTTTCCGAAAATTACAGAGATCATAACATGAGGAAAATACAGTTATCCTCTCTCTGAACATGAACATCCTAACATGTATCATCAGATCAAGAACGCCAGACTTTCTGTTCCACTCTAAACCTTGATTAAAGTTTTCTCACAATATATTCTCTTGGCAGAAAAAAGGACATCAAAAAAGCTTTATCAATTGACAAATTGAGGCAGAGACAATTTTTTATACTGCATTTGTTCCCACAATACTGAACAAAAAAATCATTCACACAGGAAAATGCATTTCAATTGCAGCTTGCTTCTATATGGTGCAACTTTCCAAAATATAAAAGCCAATAATATAATTTGACCTGGCTGGAAGAGTGGCATTTCATATCAAAAAGTGTCCTCAAAATATACCTTCTCAAAGAGTCATTCTTCTTGATTGTGAATTCTTAAATAACATGTTTGATGTTTGAACTCTCGATACTAATTTGTAAACCTAGTTCAAATCCTTAGAACTGTGAGTTTTATTAATTAATAGCAATTAATTAGATGATGGCACAGAGAGATAAGCCATTGTAACTTCTAATGCAGAAAACCTAAAAATAAAGGTGCTAAATTGAAATAGAAAAACCAAAAGCAAATCAAGATGCACGTGTTAGAAGGAAACTTGAAAAATCAATGGGTGCATGAAAGATAGCTCTCGGGAAGAAAGAAAAAAAAGTTACCCTTTTTATCAGATTTAGGTCTGAACCTTGTTGATCTTTCCTGTGAAGAGGAAAAGCAGATATGAGAATGTGATAGAGAATGAGAAAACCGAATGTCCCTAATCGCAAAAGGGGCTTACATTAAAACGTCGAAGCAAATCACCGGCCAAAGCAATTTCAGCATTCTCCTCTTTCTTTTCACTGCAAACAACATAGACAAGTTACATATGTGACAAGAATGATTGGTCAAGCAAAAGCAATGTCCATTCATGAATTATCAAATGATCCATACCCTTTAACTTCGGGCTTGGGTGCTCGGCGAAGGGGAGCTTTTGGCGCAAACCTATGCTGCAGCAATCAGCAACGAAATCAATTCATCAGCAAACAATACATCTTCAATCAACTCCAAAAATAAATTAATAGACTAAGGTTGTAGACACAAAACCTTCCTGGCAGGACCTGTGTTGTTAATATTTTGTCCTTGCTCCATCAGAATTCACTGATAAACCTCTAGAAACTTGAAAAATGTAATAATTAGTCCAATCACATTGTTCTTTGATTAAAAAGTAAAAAAATAGTGCAGAAATTTTAAACAGATCATTCTTCAAATATGTAGAAGATTAAATTAACCAACTTCTAATCTCCCAAAACAATAACTACATTATTCTGGCACTCCAAACAAAAACACGGAGGAAAATTGGATTACAGCGTTTTGGAACATGAATCGCCATAGAAACGCTAATTATGGAGAAATGTAAGTGCAGCAGACATAAAGATAGATAAATATTTATGAACTATCGAATCTTAAAATTTATGTTTATATACGTCAGAGAGAACACAAGGAGAAGAAGAAGGAGGTATATACGAGAAGAGAGAGAGCTAACCAGCAAGCCAAAAGAGCAGAGACGAGGGGCGGCCAAACAACAAGAAACCTAAAGATCAAGCGCGCGCTGTAATCATAATTTCAGATTCACGTACGCAAATTTGCGAGTTCCACTAAATTTCACCACCCAATCGCAAAATTTTGCCCAATTGTTACAAGGCCCATTCCTTCTCAGCCTGGCCTGCTGCAACGAAAGCCCAAGACAAAAGCCTAAACCAAACCAATTGCCAAAGTCAGCCCATCAAAAAATAGCCCAAATGACAACAAGCCTTAAAGGTTGACCCAGCATTTGTCAAGAACTGCCCAATCGTTACAATTGTAAAACTTAGTACAGCCCAATTGTAACGACTGCAAAGAAGGGCCCAATCTTTACAAGGCCCATCCCGACAAAACTTTTACGACTCCTCCTCCTTCCCCAAATGCCTAAATAAAAAAACCTAGCTCCTCAATCTCTTCGTCATCGCCATTGCTTACTCTAACATTTCCTTCCCATATCTTCTGTTTTCTTCTGTATTCCTTGCTTTTATGCCAAAACGTGAGGCACTGACGTGATGTTGTCAGAACTCAGAAGTTTTTTTTTCTTTCTTATTGTTCTGGGTTTAGGCAGTGGGGACTGACTGAGTCAAGACAGACAGAGAGAGAGTCAGACTAAGATATTTGGTGGGTAAAAAGTGTACAATTTCATTTCATAGTTCTGCGTCTGCTTCTGCTGCTGCTGCTATGCCCCACTGATTACTGATATTTGACTGACAAAAGTTTTTCAATTGTGTATTTCTGTGCAGTGCTCTGCACCTCTTTTTGGACCAAAGCAACCTGACCAACTCCCCCACCAGTCATCAGAAGCTTCAGTACATGTACCCATTATGCTCTGTTTGCCAAATGCCTTCTTTACTGCCTCCTTGCCCGGTTGCCCCGCTTCATTTTCATCATCAAACTGCCCCTGAAAATCAAATGAATTTTGTTTTTTTTTGCTTTGGTCCTAAATTTGGAGGGGAGAAGAGGTAAAAACTGGGGTTTGGGTGTTATGAGCGCCCAACAACCTTGACAACACACCCTTTTGTTATTTTTGTGTAGGATATCATAGGGAAGATTTCCCCCCAAATGTATATTAGCATTTGTACCAGAAATCTTTCAACCTCAAGCCCAAATCTTCAAGTGTCTGATACAGATATCTGCATGGACAAATACTAGCTATCTGTGTTTAAGCTGGATTAGTTTAATTATATAAATCAACAAGTTGATGCTTCTTTATGATGAGTGTAATAGGTATGTATTAAAGGAATATTACAAATCTATTTTCTTTCAGTGTACACAGACTGTTCATCTTCATCTTCCACTATTGTGGTGTAAAACATAAAAAAAAAATTAAATGAGAGAAGTCACATCAGTTTTCTGTCATTCTTGTATTCACTTCTATATCTGTTCCTTTTTTTTTTGAGAAGTTCTATATCTGTTCCTTTGAAAAGCCGGAAGAATGATAAAATGCCTCAAGTGTACAGGAAATGGATGGCATTAGAGCCTTGAAAGAGTGAGTTAACCATGCATTTCTAGTGGATTTTGTGCCAATGAATTATCAACAGTTGCATTTGTTTTCTTCCTTAACGAGTTACAAAATCTGGGGCCATTGGGTCCCTCAATCTATAATTTGCAATGTGCAGCAGATTTGAGTAAAGAACAAGGAGATACAGTATCAAATGCTTTAGCTACCAATAAAAACAGATGTGGCTGTCTTTCAAAATCCATTTATGAACTCTAAAGTGAAGTAGAACAACAAAAAACACAGAACAACACAGCAAAAAAGATATAATAGGATACTTCATTAACACAAAAACTAACCCCAACCACATTTTGAAAAGAAAAAAAAAATCCTACTCTTTAGACCCACAACATAGACTTCCCCACTATGCAGGTACATTTTGGCAAAACAGGGTGAAAGTGCTTTCAAGATAGACTATACCAAGTACCCCATTCAGGTTAAGATACCTGTAATAAATTGGTACAGAACTTTGGTTACCATTGTGGGATGTTCTTGTAGTGAAGTTGTGAAAATGGTGAAGAGGATGGAATGGAAACTGAGAGCCCAGTTGTTGAAATTGATCACTTGTCATCCAAGTCAAGCCATGAGTTTCTATTCTTGTGTGGCCACTCATCAAAGAAATGATGCATAGTCTTTCGGGGCTCTTCTTCCTCTCCTCTCTCCAACTTTAAGGCCATTTCACTACCGAGAAGATAATTCTGCTGATCTTGCTTTTGATGATCAGTGAGACTGCTTTGAAGCTGCAAGTAAGAGTAGTCATTCCTCTGTTTCGAAGAGGAAGAAGAACTTATAGTCAATGGTGTGAGTTGCCAAGAATCATCCAGAGATGATGATCCAGAGAAGCTCCTTATATTCCCAGAAGGTTCTGAGAAGAAAGCATGCTCATCAACTTCCTCTTTCAGCCCATAAATGTACCTGTTCCTGCTTTTCAAAGCCAAATAAAAAACAAGCCCAAATCAAGCCAAACTCATTAATAGAAAACAAAAGAGAAAAGTCAATGGAATCTAAAAAGATAAAAAAAACCTGTAATCTGTGCTAGTCTGGGAATAGGAACCGGAGTCCAAAACCAAGTTGGTGGAACTGTCATGTGGTGAAAGAATAATTCCAGGATGCCTGGAACTTGAAGATGATGTGTTGGAACATAAAAAGGCATGATTGACATTGGAGTTGTAACTAGGATGATAGTCATGTCGATTTTCAGTGGAAAATGAAGAAAGTGAAGTGAGAGCAGAGGGTGTTTTATTGATTGATGACAGGGTTGGTGGTGTTGTTGATTGTGTTGGGGTAACTTCCACAGGCTTTCTTGAACGGTTCTTGCCTCTATGCATATGTCTCTCACAGTATTTTGAGTCTGGATATGCTTCTTTTGAGCATCTCCATTTCTTCCCATCTGTTCTCCTACACCTTCCTGGCTCTGGATCAACTTTTCTCCCCAAACCCATCTGAAAACAGCTCAACCCGACTACACCCACAGACCCATAGTTACCAAAAAAATCCAAGAAGAAACAAAAGAAAGTACCAAACAGAATGGGAATGAAAACTTACTATGAGGAGGTTGATGAGAAAAAAGCTTTGAAGACAGCGATGAATCCAAGCAGTTTCTTTTTACGGTAAACAGGAGATCAGGAGGTATTGGGATGCCTGAAACCATGTACTTGTAAATCAAAGCCTGGTGTATAAGCTCTTGCCACTGAGAAGCAGTGAAAGGAAACCCATTTCCTGCAATACTCATCATTCAAAGTAACAAAATAGAGCAAGTATCAACTATCAAGTACCTTGCTTTAAGTTTTAAGTGAAAAAAATGGAGGAAGAACCAGGGCGGCTTCTTGTGAATAATTAATATGCTAGAGTAGAGTAGGTATATTTATTCCGGGGACCATTGGCCTGCAGAATCTTCTGTACATGGATAAAATTAATGGTTCTTATTAAGGGCTACTGCATTATGACTGCTGCCACCCCCTCTGTTGCTTCTGAGCCTGCAGCTCTTGTCTCTGACAACACTACGGAAACCCATAAACTAAAGGCAAGTGCGGAGATTAGAAAGGACTGTAAAACGGAAAACCCACATGGTTTTAGTCTAAATAAAAGTTTTTAGGTTGTGTTTTTCAACTCTGAAGCTCATGCCTGTAAACCTGGCCACCAGAGAGTAGGTTTGTTCGTACGGTTTGGGTGCTTTTACTGCTACTAAACTCTCTTTACCTTTTCTGTTCCATTACCTCACACCCAGTAGGGCACTACCCACCACCGCTGGTCCACTTATATCAGTTATATCACTTATTGATACCTCAATTTGGGGAATTGATGAGAGATTCAGATCAGGTCTGGTTCAGTGGCTCTTTTGGGTTCTCATAGAACTGGAACCATCCACCCCTCTCTGTGTAATTATCTGATAAAATCTGTCGGTTTGCTTTGTCTTGTTTTAAACAGGGTTGTTAGTGTTTACCCACACTGTCCGCCTAAAAAAGATGGCTCGCTCACTAACAAGAAATATAGTGACTGATGGCCCTAAAGTCTAGATGCAGAAACCGGAATCATCAAATGTTACTATGCCAACGCGACTGTCTCCACCATCTGATCCTATGGTGGAAGACATTTTGCTTTTCAAAAGCAGTTCTTCCTCTCCGATTCAAAAGACGCCCAGGCTTACTAGGCTTAAAGAAAAAGCTCGAAAGAAAGGGTCAAAGTTGCCCCTAATAGTTACAGTCTCCAGTTCTCCGAAAATTGGTACAAAGCGACCAGTGAGTCCAACCAGTTTATCTATTGAGGAACTACACTCTGTGAAGAAACAATTTCTGGATGTTTCTCTCCTTGAGATTCACACTGAAGATCCCATTTTTTTATCGGCCGCGGTGGAGCTTGATAATGCCCATCGCCGCCGGACACAATGAAAATTTTAGCTTGGAACTGTCGTGGGCTTGGGAACCCACGGACAGTTCAAGCTCTCCGCCGGACGATCCGGCAACAAGCTCCTGAGATCATTTTTCTGTCTGAAACGCGCCTTTCTTCCTCTGCTGCTCAGCGCCTCCGTATGCAAATTCAATGGTCTTCTTGTTTCAGTGTTCCTCGCTCTAGTTTGGCAGGGGGACTTTTAGTGCTTTGGAATGATACTACTAATGTTTCTATTAAATCCTTCTCATTAAATCACATCGACTTGGTTGTTGATGAAGATTCTTCGTTACCATAGAGGTTCACGGGTATTTATGGTCATCCTATAGCGACTAGAAGAAGGGAGACCTGGTCTTTACTTAGACAACTCTGCTCTGTTTCGGATATTCCCTGGGCCTGTGGGGGAGATTTCAATGAGGTTGTTTCAATGAATGAACTCTCTATTCCAACTCCTCGTCCTGATAATCTCATGCAAGACTTTAGAAATGCTCTGGATGTTTGTGGCCTTCATGATTTGGGGTTCTCTGGTCATCCTTTCACGTGGAGTAACCGTCGCTTTAATTCTAATTTGCTTGAGGAGCGGTTAGACCGGTTTGTAGCCAATAACGCATGGCGTGATTCATTTTCCAGATTTTCGGTGACTCATCTTACAACTGTGACGTCGGATCATAGTCCTATCCTTCTTTCAACATGTACGGTTCTCTCTAACCCAGTAAGGAGAGTCCCTGGCAGATTTCATTTTGAAGAGTTTTGGTTTCGTAAGGATAATAGTGCTTCTATTATTGCTTCCTCTTGGAATGCTATATCTATGGGCGAGGGATTGACAGATCTGCATAGAGGGCTTAAATCATATGTTGACTCTCTTTCCAAGAATGGGCTTCCCTCTATGAACTATCTTGACCGAGCTCTCAGGGATATGGAAAGGCGTCTTCATCACCTTCGTGTCTCCCGTGGAGTTGGCAATGTGACTGATGAACAAAGATCGTTGGAGGCTCAAATTAATGAGTTATTGTACCAAAAAGAAATCGGCTGGAGGCAAAGATCTCGTCAGGATTGGCTAAAACATGGAGACCATAATACAAAATTTTTCCACCTGAAAGCTTGTCAAAGGAGAAGGAGGAATTCAATTTCCAGTTTGAAAAACTCTGAAGGCCAATGGGTCTCATCTCAAGGCGACCTGGAGCATATTTTTACTGAGTATTTTCAAGACCTATTTACATCTTCTAACCCAGATTTTACTACTAATGTGTTTGACTCTTTCAGGGCCAAGGTCTCTCCATTCATGAATGAAGCCCTCGACAGGCCGTTCTCTAATATTGATATTAAAGAAGCTCTTTTTCAAATGCACCCAAATAAAGCTCCAGGATATGATGGCCTGCCAACATTGTTTTTTCAAAAGAATTGGAGTCTAGTTGGGGACCGAGTTTCGGCGGCTGCTCTGGATTTCCTCAATGGTGGCATGTTTTGCCAATCTTTAATCATACACTGATTGCTTTAATTCCTAAGCTGAACTCTCCAGAATTTCCTAGTCACTTCCGGCCAATCAGTTTGTGTACTGTGGTATATAAAATCATATCCAAGTGTCTTGCCAATCGGATGAAGCCTATTCTGAGGGAAATTATCTCAGAATTCCAGAGTGCATTTGTTCCTGGCAGACTTATTACTGATAATCTTATTGTCGCAGCTGAATCTTTTCACTTTTTAAACTGTCTCCGAACAGGTCAGAAGGGTTATATGGCATTGAAGCTGGATCTCAGCAAGGCGTACGATAGAGTGGATTGGGGCTATCTCAAGTACATGATGCATCTATTCGGTTTTAGGGCCTCTTGGATTAACAAAATTATGACTTGTGTTTCGACAGTCTCATATTCTGTCATTATCAATCGGGAAGTTAAAGGTCATATTATTCCCTTGAGAGGCTTGAGACAAGGTGATCCTATATCTCCGTATCTCTTTCTTATTTGTGCTGAAGGCCTATCCTTTTTACTTCAACAGAGAATGTCTTCAGGTCAAATAAACGGTATGCGCATAACACGGGGCTGTCCAAAAATATCTCATCTTTTATTTGCGGATGACTCCCTTATTTTTGGGAGGGCGGAGGAAGAGGAGGCGGCTCATATAGTCGATACTATCAATCTGTTTGGGGCCCTGTCCGGTCAATGTCTCAATCAAGAGAAATCTTCTGTTTTATTTAGTCGAAATGTATCAGTTGAAAAACAGGAGCGAATTCTCTCTTTTTTAGGTATGCAACCTTTTGCCAATGATTGGAAGTATCTTGGTATGCCGGCTCTAGTGTCCCGAAATCGAAGACAAATTTTCAGCTTTTTAAAAGAAAGGATGGGGTCAAAGATTAAGAACTGGAAAGGAAAATGTCTTTCACAGGCTGGCAGAGGAGTGCTAATCAAATCCATTCTCCAAGCAATTCCAAATTATGTGATGAGTGTTTTCAAACTCCCTAAGGGGTTGTGTGAGGATTTTAATAAGCTGGCCCGTGGCTTTTGGTGGGGTTCTACTCAATCTGGAACTAACCCATGTTGCTGGGTGAGTTGGAAAAAAATGTGCACTCCTTGTAGCAATGGAGGAATGGGTTTCCGTGATTTCTTGGTCTTTAACGAAGCTCTTTTGGCTAAACAAGGATGGAGGCTGCTGACAAATGATTCCTCTCTTTGTAGTCGCATTCTGAAGGAAAAATATTTTCCTTGCAGCTCTTTTTTGGAAGCCCCTAAAGGTTCGAATCCCTCATATGTGTGGTCTAGTATCTGGTATGCCCGAAAAACTCTGTTAACTGGGCTTCGCTGCCGTCTTGGGAATGGAATGTCTACTCGGATTGTAGGGGATCCTTGGTTCAATAGTGAGTCGGGAATGTTGATAACCCCTCACACAATTTTCCCTCCTCAAATGAGAGTTTCTGAATTAATTGATCATTCCAATGGGAGGTGGAATGGTCATATGATTGAACATTGCTTCCCTCAAGAGGTTAAAGAATCTATCATCTTTATACCCCTCCATGATACGGCAGCTCCAGATTCTTTTTATTGGAAGCTTACTCCTTCAGGAACCTTTTCGGTTAAAACAGCTTATCATGCTGTGTGTAGTTTACCAGTAGCTCATCCTCACGCATCTAGCCTATGGAACAAGCTATGGAAAATTAAGTGTCCTCCAAAAGTTAAAATTTTTGGGTGGCGCCTTCTTCATAATGGCCTTCCTACCAGAGATAAATTGATCCAACGAGGTATGGACATTGAACCAAAATGTCTCTTATGTGATCACGCCAATGAATCTTTATCACACCTATTTTTCCAATGCTCATGGTCTCAGCCGATTTGGCTTAATTTATGTGAAGGAGTTCCTCCCACTAATCACATGCCAGCTTCTAGTTTGACAAATTTGGAGGAAGTCTTCTCTTTTTTTCGACATCTCTCATCTAAAGAGATGGTGAACTTTCTTCTATATGCTTACCATGTATGGAAGGCAAGAAATGGAGTTCTATTTGGTGAGGATTTATTAAGCCGGGTAGCTGTGGAATTCCAGGCAAAAAATCTCCAAGCAAGTTTTATGGCTTCGCAAGAATCTCAAGCTCCTGAATTAAGAAATGTTATTAAATATTGGCAGGCTCCAAGCTTGAATATTCTTAAAGTCAATGTTGATGCCTCATGGGTTAATGCAGTGGCACCCTCGGGGGTGGGGTTTATTATTCGTGATTCGACTGGGAAAGAGATTTTTTCAGCTGCTACACCTATTTCGGGTCTGGCTAATTCTCTTGAGGCTGAAACATATGGCTTTCTCTTTGGTGTCCAACAAGCTATAGGCATAGGAGCTTCAAAGATTATTGTTGAAGGAGATGCAAGTATGGTGGTCACAGCCCTGTCTAATAATGTTTCTACTCTGGCTCCTCATGGTCTTCTTATTGATGAAATTAGGAGATTGGCTTCCACCATTGATTGCACTTTTGCTTATGTCAATCGGGAAGGTAACAAAGTAGCAGATATGTTAGCTTACTTGGGTCGAACATCCTCTTATTTTTCTGTTATGACTGGGGGTATGTCTCCAGCAGTTCAAACTCTTATTGCCTCAGATTGTATGTTAATGACTCTAAGCCTTTTCTCAAAAAAGTCCTAACTTTAGGCGAGGTAGTAGTACATCCATGGTATCAAATAATAATTAACTGAACAGACCAATTCAAATTTCTGACCCAATTAACTGGACAATTGTGCAATTATGATTAATGAGCAACCAATGAAAAAAAAAATGTTATTCTAAAAGCAATTAAATTCTGAACCAGGTGAAAGAAAGGTGTACTTTGATTTGAATAGGAAAAGAGACGTTGGGTTTTGTTTGGTTGCAATGAATTCACTGGAGCCAGTCTTACATTTGTAAATATGGGAGGTCGTGCCATACAAATAGTGAACCGTTCAGGCTCAGACACGTGCACTCTTTACCAATTTTTTTGGTACAAAACCCCACTTATACAGAATGTCATCACTCATTTGCATGTTTTGGTTAAAGTCTTCTTCCAAGCATTGCTTGGACTTGACACAGTATTATATACTTCACTTTCTTCAAAAAAGTCCTTTGTCTTTTGACTCAGCATCTCACCATCATTGGCCACTCTATTAACAAGCTCAGGCCTACAACAACCACCAGTCAATTCAATTACCATAAGATTACTCATCTTAGACCAAAAATGTGATGAATTCAGCATCAGAAGTTAATGGTTTGTGCCTTGATTTCAAAATTGGAAAGAATTTGGGAACTTGCCAATCAAACGTGACCCCAAGAAATCATTTCGGTACCATAAAAGAATCATAGCTGTGATCTACCAAGAACCCAGACCCCAGCCATGTTTGTACCAGTCATAGAAACAACCTAAATAGAGGTCTAATCACAGCTATGATAGTTCAAAGAATCATAAGTGCTGAGCAACCAAAAAAGGCCACCAGTTTCATGTCAAATCGAGATTGTCACTTGCACAAAACAATGAAGCCTAGAGGGTCACTAAGCATACTTTGCTTCCAAATATTCTGGGGAGCACCAAGAGTAGCTTGTCTGGTATGAGAGTGGCGACTACAGTATGTGCCTGCAATCACTGCTCATAACATGAAAGTAACAGCAATACAAAACAATAACCTGGCTTCTACTTTTAACATCAAAATTTATGCCAAGCTCTAAATTTTAAAACTTTCACATCGTCTTGCAGGCCATTGTAAAATCTTTTCGACAAAGATGAGGCAAGTTCAATAACCAAATTCAATGCAACACTCTCACGGGGGTGCATGAAGGCGCTTCGCATATTTCGCTTAACAATAACAAAGTATGGCTACCTTATCAGGAACCGCTAGATATATTACCCAACAACAGAAAATTAGGGCAGGTTGATCATTTACTCATCCTGCTGTGAAAAAAAATTGGGCCTGAGGGAAGGAAAGAGAGGAACCTACCATATTGTGGCATTTTAAAAAAGAAAGAAAGATGAATAACATGAAGTACATGATTAGTTAGACATTGCTGAACTTCTGTTCAAGATACAACAAGATATATAGTTACAAGCCAACCTTGCGTGGCCGCACTACTCCTTTTGAAAAAATGATAGAACAAGATCTGTATGTACAGAGAAGAGTTGCGTGTCCAGAAAAAGCTGGTCATGACAAAAAAAAATTGTATCAGTATGCTTTATGCGTAAGTTTAATTCAAACACCAATACAAAGTATTAAAGAAAGATTAACAGGCCAGATCCATAAATATGAGGAAACAAATGGGGATTCTCAAACAGATTTGTGCAATGAAAACTCCAGTGGGAAATTCATTTTGAGGAAACACCAGCAATAGTGTAAATATGTTGCATGTCTAACAGACCATTTAGCGCTGAAATAATAAAATGTGTGCTAAGAACACGTCCAAAATTACAGAAAAATAGCATCGTGTCCTAAAAAATATACCTTCATAAATGGTCGATCACGACTAGGAAATGAGTCTATGAAACTCTCCTTCAAAAGCAAGGATACCTACATAGCAAGGTATTAAGGATGAGGTTGCAACATAATATTTCTATTATTTACATTCAAAAAACATATATTTGTTCTTTGATATAAGAAAGTGTGATTTTCCATGCAAGGAACCATGGTTACATGGTTAATCATTTTCATAGTCTTGCTGATTTGAATCAAGGCACCATAGTAGTCTTTATTACCATAAGAGTAAGTTCCTCCACATTGAAAAAAATATATTCCATAGTCATTTTCATAGTTTCATTGAAAGCAATGAACCACGGTTACAAAGTAGATGTTGCCAAAGATCACCATGCAAGGAGAAATGTCAAAAACACTCAATACCATGAAGAACAGACCTTATCGTTATTTGACTGGACATTCGTGATGGTGTGGGACCGCAGATTAGAGCAAAGAGAATCCAAATAAGACCTTAACACCGCTAGGAAGCCTTTGGCCGCTTCAATCTGCACAAAATATATTTTGAAGACGAAGCTTTGAGAAATTCATGCGACATAGATGTTGGACAAAATGTCATCTATAGAATGCATACTATCAAAGAAAAAGCAAAAGAAATGGTACGTGTAATGTAACAATTAGTAAAGTCCCATATATAAGAACAAAACAGGAAAAAAGAACAAAACAGGAAAAGGTAAGTAACCACAAAAAGGCGAGATTATGAGTTGAACAGCATACCTGCACATCTGTGCATTCATACACTGGCCTTTTCCTTCCCAGATAACTTTCTCCCACAAGCTTTGCATGGTAAGGACTTAGGGATGAAAATAACTGCTTCAGCTGAGGCAGTTGCGGCAACGTTGGTGACTTTACCTAAGACCATGTGGGTGAAGGAAATCAGGATACCTGACTTCATAATTTATGCCGACACATATAATAATGAGTCACAACTTGCTGCTTTATTCTCAGGAAAAGACATCACAGTTTTTTTGCAGTGTCTCTCTGCCAAGCTATCCTATGTATGATCACCCATCCAATATTCCGGTAATTAGTTTATTCCCACAATATGACCAATTAAAAGCAGATCTCAAAACTCCCTCTATCTTGGTGATCTGGAACGTCTAGCAAAGGAATTCTTGGAGCAGGCTAATTGTCAAATGCCCAAACGAACGGCCAGTAGGTTTTTAAAGGGGGGATTTCCTTAATTTTAGTATTTTTTGTTCCCTGTTTAGGAATCCTTAGGGTTGGAGTACCCACCACATAAATACTTTGTATTCTGTCTTCTGTGGGGATAGAGATTTCCTATAAAAAACCTGTGTCTTAAGGTTCTTGTTGATCAACTTCAGAAGCATAGTCGAGTGCTTTCACACTTAATCACTGCATCACTTCGTAAAATTTCCACAGGATAAAAAGATGCTCAGCCAAGCCAAAATAATGTTGTAGCAAAACTTAGCAGTTAGCACTCTATTGGATCCTGGAAATTCTAATCTAAATTCAGTCACCAACAGAGATGGAGCAACCAAATTGCGGAATGAAGTGAGTACCTGGTTTTTATTGACATCAATCACAATGGCACTGGTCAACTTTGACTGCACTTCACTGGTTTTGTTCTTTACACCAACCTGCAAAGGATTAGTGACTTTCATTAACCAAAGTAATGTCAAGAACAAAACCAACTAGAAAAAAGAACAAAATAATAACTTAAACCCTTATACCAGAACATTCAAAAAATAATTTAAAGTGGGAACTCTGGTAGAAATGGATGTATTGTGCTTAAATCTTTCAAATACCAGCACTCTCGGTGCTTTTGCTTATATGATACATTTGTCATTTAAATTTTAAAGCACACACGTGCGAGCACAAAAGCACACACAAATGACAAGCTTGAACAATCCTAAGCATGTTTTGGAAAACAGCACAGCACAGAAAAAGCCCAAAAGGTATTCAGATACCATTCTTATAATGATTAAAAACAAGCTGAGAACTGAACACTCACTATGTAAGGAACAGGTGCATCCAAGAAATCCAGCATATCATCAGGTAATACCTGAAAGTAGAAGCACATAATTAATGACAATGCAATGATTAAGTAGACAAGCAAAATAAAAAGCATACAGTGTTGATTCATTTTTTATTCAAAATAATAGAGGAGTATTTCACTTTACAGATTTCAGTGATAAAAAAAAATCCATACCGGCATTAACAGGCTTTGCCATTGGTAGGGACGAAGCAGTGGAATAATTGATAATACAGAAGCAGATAAGATACCCTGCAAATCAAGTAATTCAATAAATAATACAACTATAAAGATTGGATTTTATTTATTGAAGAACGAAATATAAAGCATAAGCAAAACTAAAAATTTACACGATTAAGTAGAACTACAGATGTGAAAACTACTATTTAGAAACACAAAGACTTTAAGGCACAATTAAACCGTCCTTGAAAATATAATTTAATATGATATGCGTGGAATAATGCCAACTGCAACCACCCACATCAACTATACGACTCATACCAGGTACTGATTAGGGCATAAAGTAACCAGGATAAGATGCACCATTGACAAGAATCTGTTGCGGGCTTTAAAAAATCGCAACACATCTCAGACAACTTATACTTGAAACAAAAACATGTAGCAGACTGTATAAGACTATATGTCTATTGTACCAAATTAAACGTGAACAACATACCAAATTAGAACAAACAATAACAATATGCTTCTCCAGCAGTGCTCCGGCAAATAATGTCAGCACCTGTGTGGAACAATTACAGATTAAAGTTAAGATTTCTAGCAATACTTACGAAAAGCTATACAGGGCAATGCTATGAACATCTGGAAACAATCAATTATAGTCAAAATATTAGGGGGATGTGAAAGCTGAAATATAGCATAATGCTGATGGCAAAACCGAGGAACAAACTTACATGCTCAAGACGCAAGGAGCCACAAATGCAAGCAACAGTCCACGTTGATAATGCAGTTGCTTCCTCCTCTGCCAAGAATGCACTGTGTGCCTGATACATGCAACAGCAATGAGGTGCATATGGCCAACTAAGTCTTAAGACGAGAAATATAAACGTACAAGAAGTGGAATAACCGTGTGCGGAAAGAAAAAGAAAAGTTCAGCACAAATGTTCAAAATTTGAAAAACATCAATTAAATGTGCTCCTTCAAAAGCTAGATTGCATTACCTCGGCAAACTCCAGACTCGTATTGCATGATCTCAAATCAATGGTTGAGCCAGCACTATGCAAAACTATTTCATCGGGCCTATGATATTCTAGGGGATGGAGATGCTCCAAAGGATGAAACCTCAGCGTTGAACCCCGAGCAGGGAAACATAAACGGTAATATTCACATAGTATCTGTAACGATCCATGGCCACGTACCTGGAAAATGTGGGAAAATAAAATGTGTCAGAAGATATTACAGGAGGAGAAAAATAATTACTGAAAATAATGGGCTTAGCCCAAAAATGGGTGTCAAAATGAACTAAAAAACTTATGACAGTGGTATTGGGAAAATAATTTCGGAAGCATGGAAAGATTAATCTCACTTATTTTTATGTCCAATGGGAAAGGAGGGGTTTGAACTCTTGTCTTGAGGACAAGGTGTACTCAGTATCGTTTTAGTTTCTTTTACTGATTTCACTGTCATCCAACGCACACAAATTGAGTGAATGGTGGATTGGGGGAAAAAGGTGGATAACAGTTGAACTAAAAATTGCTTTTGATATGGTAGGAATAAAGAGATTTTGTTATATGCCAATGTTAGAGAAAATAATGGAGCAACAAATGGAACATAACATCAGCTAAAGAGAGCCAAATTGGGTGGTGAAAATTTTCAAGCATCAATAGACGCTGCATCCACAAACATCAATGTGGAGGGTGACTTAAATGGAAGAAGTTGAAAAGATTATTCCAACGTTAGGGAAAACCATTTAAAAGCAGGAAGTTCCAACAACAAAAAAAGTAGCTTCTTCATTTGGGAGGCATCTATTTAGCTATTCAAAACCTTATAAAAGGGGGAAAATGCCCTGTTGTTAGATACTTTCTTTGTAAGAAGGCAGAGAGAAGATAAATCTCACAATCTTGTATTATACCTGGTCCAAAAATTATTAAGCTAGCCTGTTAATTTTATATGCGTGTCTTGAGTAATGACTAGTTGTAACTTGTAAGGACTAAGGAAATGGAGAAGTTTCTTCAAAAAAATGAAAAAGAAAATGGAGAAGTGCTTAGGTTTTCATGCATGGGAATGAACAGTTGGCAAATTTTTTAATTTTCTTTTTGCCTTGAGCCATTTGTTGAAAAAGGAGGCCGGTGTAAAAAAAGAGAGCATGTGATTGGTTTAAAGTTTAAACCCTCAATGGCTTCACTCAGAAAGATGCTGAACACCCTTAGTTTTTGGCATGGTCAGACGAAGAGGTATAATGAGAGTGCTTGTGTACATATAATGGATTTATATTCTTGTTCATAATTGGACGTTGCTGGCAATTTCACGGTCTATTTAGATAACAAAAGTTGGAAAAACAAGGTTTGTACCCAGACCTTAGCCCATTCCAGAATATCAATGTGATCGCTAGGATCCTCCTGACCAGAGAATGATGCCTCTTCTGTCTCTGTGTCATCAATGTCACTTCTAAAATTTCTGTCTTCACAGGGAGAACCCTGAAAACTGAGGGGAAAAACACATTTTACAGCAATATCTTCTGCATGGCTGAAGGTTTTAAAAAAGTCAAGTCACCGCATATCATAAGATATATCCAATGCTGTATCTATCATCAAAAATTAGTACTGGAAAGAACCTTTCAGAGGTACCACAACCAGACAGCAGAGAAACAATTTAGCTATCCAGATCAAGACCAAAATTGAAGTTTCCGTTTGAAGGATACTGAGAGTATATATGCTGTCCCCCTCAAGACTTGAAAATACAAAAAATAAAGAGAAGTAATATCCAAACAAGATTATGAACTGGAAGGGAACTTTGAATCTGTATGTAACTGAATTCTACAACCTTTTCAAATCAATATCCATTATTTTGAAAAAAGAAATTTGTGTTGCTGGAAGCGTAATGATTGAACATGATAAAATTTTAATATGAAAGGCAACATTTTGACAACAATGTTAATGATGTTATCAAGGGCAGGAAAAGGGAATTAACAAGAAGACAAGATGAAGATGCAAGCATGTATTTAAGAAAAATATTATGGTAGGAGAATTATAGCTTCTAAACACTAAACAGAAAAGGAAATCGTCAGTTTTTCCTCTTTTTTTTTGGACAGACTACAAGTACTCCATTAACAGGTCAAAATATTCACTAACAGCGTCTAAGAGAGTCCATCTAAAATGTCCATATCCTTCTGTCTCGTGTAGCACTTTCATACTGGTAATAGCGCAGTATGAAATATCCTTGCTTGTCTCATGTCAAAATATCCAAAATTTAAAATTATCCTTCTGTCTCGTGAACAGTATTTTAATATGCTGTAGCGAGTAAGAGTGCATGATGGACGAGTTAAAAAATAATAATACCTAAACAGAAAACTTTAAAATACCTGGAGGATGAATCCGAACTTTCATACTGGTAATAGCGCAGGAGTGGAAGAACAGCACTCGGTACTTGTCTTTCTATTGTCTGCTTGTTCATAGTAAAATCATCAACATTGGCATCACCATCTTCAAGGTTTGTACTCCCAGATTCTCTTTCGGCTACAACCATCTCAGAAGCATGATCAACTTGAACAATATTATCATTCACACCTGTCTCTAAAACATGAAGGTCTCTTTCATGCAACTGATGTCCTGCATCATTCTCATTGCCAACATCAGTAATGCTTCCTGGTCTAGGACCTCCCAAACTTGATTGGGACATATCTGACCCTTTATTTGGAACCTCCTCTCCAGCTCTATGATTCAGAGATATATCACTCAAATTTTCTACACAAGTTTCTTCCTTCCTACAGCCCTCTGAGGACTGAAAATCTAAATCACACAAACCCTTTTTCAACCGGTCCAACCTTTCTTCAGTAAAGATACTGGAAGGAAAAAATAAAACACCAAAAATGAGCCATGGTACCAACTAAACACATGCTGTTCATATCAAACATGAAATATCCCACACCAAACGGCTACATTAGACAAAAAAGGATATCAATATGAAGGAAATGGCAAAAAATTCAGATAAGATTGAGTGGAGAAAGAGAATCACATGGTGTACTTTAACTAGTTTTAACCAAGGATTCATGCAGCCAGCTCAAAAAAAATCAGTGCAACTTATCATAGGAACCCAACACCCACAAATTTCAGATAAACCATCCAGCGAGCAATGGAATAATAGAGAGAGGTAAATTTATCCCCCTTTTCTTTTCTTACTGAAAAAAACCTCTTTTTCACATTTTCACGAGTATCACAACAATCGGTGTTTGAGACATTAGCATCAATTCATAGGAGATGAAATTACTCAAAGACATTGCTGAACAAAATTAATAAAGCATTCAAGTACAGTTCATTTCAGTAGATTACTTACTGCATGGCAGGACCCCAATTTTACGATTCTCCCCTTTTCTGAAGGCAGGGGAGCGAGGTGCTGAAGGGGCTTAACATATTTATATAAGTCAGTGTAGACGTGTATGTAAATATAAGACACACCTATTCAACACACCAAAGTGCAATTCGAAGAATGGAAGCCTTGAGAGGATGCAGTAACATCTCCGTGTGGTGGTTACATAACGGCTAAAAGATGAGACGGAAGATTGTCTATCTAAAATCATGGAGAGCAATCCGGAGGGTTTTTGCACGACCTCGTCAACCAACACACAACATCCATACAGGGTTGAATCATCAGCAACCTAAAAAAATAACACAAGCATCAGGTAGGAAAGGAAAAGTTCAAGAAAAAAAGGTTCAGCAATGGTTTGAAATTTCTGTATAAACAAAAGAAAACTATAATTCTAAAACAGGCAAATTCTAATTGAAGATTCAATGAATACGAGAAATATAACATAGAAATTCTAAAATTCTGCAATCAACCAGTCCAAATAAGCAATGGAAATAACAAATGGCCATAATTCAGTCAACTTGATTATCTGAAATTGAAGTGTCCAATGATCACATGAAAATTTTAGTTAGACCAAGATGAGACAAAAACAGAGAGCCAAGGAATAAAAATCTAAAAATTATCAGAATAGAAATAAAATAAACGGTAACTGGTGCAGAAACTCCAGAACTCTTACAAATCCAAGCCAAGCAAACTTGTTTAATGGGACTACCAGTAAATAAGCAGGGCCAACATAGCAGTTCCATAATGTTAGAGAAGCTATAGTTAGACTTGTTAGAATTATGGACAACAGACAACTAAACACAAAAGAAGAAATGAAGGAATATAG
The DNA here is from genome assembly GCA_963580455.1 of Euonymus europaeus. Taxonomy (NCBI): domain Eukaryota; kingdom Viridiplantae; phylum Streptophyta; class Magnoliopsida; order Celastrales; family Celastraceae; genus Euonymus; species Euonymus europaeus. Next base: position 3,043,916 of record OY756957.1, on the reverse strand, counting down.
TATAAAGAAAAGACTACCTGTAACCGGAATACAAATGAGAGGTCACTTTGTTTAAGGTGTTCCTGTAAAGTACATAAAGTAACAACTGCGATCAGAATTTTATATGAGATGGATTTGGAATTCCCGAAAATGAAAGCAATTAGTGTCTCCATCGAAAATAATACCAATAAACCAGTCATCAATTTTAATAACAGCTATACCGATACATAGAAAGTAAACCCACCTGGTTTTTTCATAGTTACATGGTTGAGTACATAAATCTTGTTGGATCCAAAATGCTACAAACTTATATTTATCTCCATTATGCTCCTCAACCGCAAATTCATGTATAGGAGAATTTTAACCACTAATTAACCTCAATATGTTGACCGAACAAATTTAAAATGATGTATCTAACATATCAATGAATGGAAAATTGTTTTCATTTTATATCAGAATATATTTAAAGAAATTAAGCAAAATCCTAATCCTATAAATGTGTAGTGCAATACACACACATAATCCCCATGTGAGAGGGAGGAGCATATGTAGCCAAGTGAAGGGATTGCTCAACCAAATACATGCAGTCAAACTAAAAGGTCATCAAATTGGGTCTGCAGGATGTGTTTATTAAGTGTGCTATGCAGCCTATAATAATCTTAAGGGAGAACCTTTCAACTTTTTCTCATCAACATCTATAATTTATTGGTATTATGACTTATTGATTCGATGTGAGAAAACCCAAAATTGATGGATTATTGAGAAGGTAAGAGAAATCAATCCCTATTAACTATGATAAAAGTTTGATATGATATTGCCAGTCATACCTGACCAAGAAGAATTTCATTCAAGTCACTCATGGAAGGAGTTCTCTCAACAGCATGAACCTGAAATCACGAATACTAAGTTTAGGACCACATGAAGTGTCCCTTTTGTATCACAAAATATAGATAAGCAGACAACCACGGAAATATATGAAGCTTTTGACAATATAGAGGATGATAAATTTAAACTTAAAGAGAAGTGTTTAAGACTCAATTTCTAGCGTAAGGAGGGTATCTTAAAAACCAAGTAATATTATTGACTTTTTTGGGGATATAACTTCATATTCCATTGTTTTCTATTTGTGCATACACACACACACACACACACACCCCAAAGCTCGTGGATCTCCTTTTTCAAGCTTTACAAATTTGCTTTTACCAGTCACTTTTTTTCTTGATAACCGTTAGGGAAAAAAACCTAATGTGAACCAATTCTAAAAGGTTGAGTGCATTAACATACATATTTAATTATGTTCAATAGAATATCAATTTAAAAGAAAAGCTACAGCTAAGTTCGACAGAATATAAGTATACTGTTATTACCGACCAAACTGAAACTTTCCACTTTTAGGCACAAAGAAGTAAGACAGAAATCAATCATGTTTCTGCAAAGTAATATGGCACAATCAGGTCATTGGCTAACTCAAATAGACAAGAAAAACACCAACAGGCCCAACACGCTTATCCTTGCAAGTTATTTATTACCTTTTGTACTGTTTCCGCGGCAAATCCAAACACATCTCACTCTCAATGCCCCACCGCCAAACAAAGATTATATGGCGGCAAGCCAATGAGGAAAAAAAAAGATTCTTTTTGTGTTGAAAATACAAAATCTATCACTTCACAACCACCACCATCATCTGCAAAATACTATATAGACTAAATCATAAGAAAGATCCAGCCATCTTATAAGGACAGGTATGATAAGTTGATAACTATCTAAAGAACGGTAAAAAAAAGGTAAACTCCCATGCACGAAGATCCCGCTATAGTTAGGGTCGAGAACAAGTAAGATATACACACACCTTACCCCCACACAAAGAGGATGTTTCTGGAATTGAACATATGACCTCTAGGTTGCATCCCTGAACTATCGCTGGACTACATGCTCGCCTGTTATAACTATCTAAAGAATGCCTAAGCAATCTCATATTCCCATAAATTCTAAATTATTTAGCTATATAACAGGCCACCTCTTTGATAATTTCATAAGTGTTAATTCTACCTGAGAAAAAATCTCGAGTACAATCAGACCTCAAACTTCCAAAATTGATATTTCATGGGTCATAGAGACGGAAAGTAATGGAAATGGAGCACAATACGAAATCACAACAGCTCAACAAGCCAAATGATATAAAAAGGCAAGCACTCTACAATAGAATGCAAACAAGTTGAAGAATATCAAACCTCCAGCCCACCAGGGAAGCAAAATGACAGAAGATCTTTGTGTTTAAGAGGCAGCTGCTTTTCTGGAGGGTAGACAAATAAAATCTGAAAGTTGACGAGATGATTAAAGTCCAAGCCAAAAAAAATCTTCAATTTATATAAAAATAAATTGATACTTAGATAAAGATAATTCAACCTGAGGTTCAATATTAGGTTCTACACGAGTTTGATTCTGATAGCTAAGTGCACTTCGAAGTTTTCCAGAACCTTCAGACTTTCTGTCAATATATTGCCTTTGGAGTGCCTTCATATCACAGTCAGGGTGAAGTCCAGCAACAACCATGCTCTCGAAAAGCCTTGATGGCTCTTTTAAAGACCTGTGATCCTGCACACTTATATAAGTGAGAATGTTATGGAAACACTTTGATTTCTTTCATTTGGGATGGGAAAAAAGAAAATGTAAAGCCCCCAAGTGGATTAGCCCATATGCATCATCTACAAAACATGGAATGAATAACTTCCAAGGAAACCTTCAATGCCATTAAAATTATGGCTATATCAAGTATGCAAACTATATTCCTATGCATCCTTTGTCAAAACAAAATCTCTTACAGCTTCGTTTGTAGCATTCTCTTGAAAATGCTACCATGCAAACCAGATATTAGGATTATTCAACCAACCACTTGTTTTCACTATACATTGTTTCTCTTTCAAAAAAATATTCTCCCATTTTTCCCTCCATATTAACCAAAGAAATGCAAGGCAGATTAGTTGTAGACCTCTTTCCCATACATACAAGAGTGTATAGCTTTCAGTAAACCGTAATAATTCGCCACACAGAACAAGTAGTACGACCAAAAAGGAATCCATTTGGATGACGTAGCATACCAAGTATTGCAACTGAAAGCTTGCCCATTGTCTCTTTTGGCTGGTAAGGACTTCTGGATTGTAAGTGCAACTTTTCACTTCGGGTGGAGTTGAGAAACCTTTCAGTAGTTTTGAAACTTGATGCTGTAGTTTCTGAAGTTGGTTACCTCCATGATCATCTTTAGATGAAAATACAACCGATGGGCGTGAAGAACGAGCACTGGTGGCAGCAGCAGCAGCAACAGCTTTTGCAACAATAGCAGCACTCCATCCAGGGCTACCAGTGCCTTCGCTCTGAGCCATGACGACAACAATATTATCTACAGCGCACAGCACAACATATACGTCACATACACAACTACAAATTTCAGGCTAAATGGTGTCTATGAAAACTGAAAACAGAAAACACAAGACTAATCAAAGAATTTTAAACAGAACATGAAAAAGGATTCAATATTCTAATCATTACTTTTTGAATACAGAGGGAAACAAAATTTGCAAAAGGGAACAATCAATTTATGTTCATATATTATAATTATGCTATCTGATCTGATTAAAAAAACAGCTTTTTCACCCTTGACTGTATCATCAGCAGCAAGTTTAACACAAAGTTTCAGGTAGATATAAGATCTCTAATTTGATTCACAACAGATGAGACGTTGATCTTTCTTTGTTATCACTGAACAGATCACCAGTTACTTCAAAAAAGAAATATTTAAAAAGAAAAGCCTCAACGTCTACCTTAGTCGCCAGAGTCATTAAGCTACTTTCGTTGCACCAAACCTTGCCAGTTACAGAAAGTTCAGAATAAAAAAACAGATAATAAAATTAAAGCTCCAAGAATTCCATCCCCTTAAGAAAGCTAAAAGAACGTGGATTTACCCAAAGAACCAATTAAGTTTCATCAAGCTAACAAACTAAGTCCGAAACAAACAAATCAGTTCGAATTGACGCAATCAGTAATTCAACAAAAACGTACATCAAGCAGCACAAAATCACAAACCAGTAATTTCACCTTAAAAAATAAATAATTTATGAGAGATAAACGACGAGCTCGAAAAGATAAGTTCAGGTGGCCGCCATAGCACAAGCTCCTCCTCCTCCTCTGTCCTCTCTCTTTTCTTGGACAAAAAACCCCAAAATTGAAGAGAGAAGACGAAGCGATGAATTGTAATAAATTAATCTGGATAATTAATGAAGGTTCACTCTCTCCTTCGTATGTTGGAAATGCAAAAACGAAGAGCGAAACAGAGATGGCGTTGCTTTCCCTGTTCGGTTTCTTCCTCCTCGCGTCCGTCGATATGATTGAATTTGGAGGGGACGATCAGTTTCTTCCCTGTTGTAATCCGAGGAAGGAAAAAAAAATTGAACGTTTATGTTTGGCAACAAAAACAAAGCATCCAATGCATCAACCTCGATTTTCCTTTCGACTTTGATTTTTCTCTGTTTTCCTAAATTCAGCAGGATTTTCCATGTTATTGACTTTATTTTCTTCTACAAGGCGGCATTTTTTCTACCGTGCTCGCGGTCGTGTTTCTCGCGATAATAGATAACGGGGCAATAGGCAATTTTAAACCGACCCGTTTCGACTTGTATTTGTCTGATCTCCATCGGATTTTACCCGATACTACCTCTATTTGGTAGAGGTAGACTTATATCGCATATAAGTTGTAAAATAAATAAGTTAACGTATAAATTATTAATATTTGATATATTTGACATTATGATAGTGTCCGACCCATTAAACTATTAATATGAGTATTAACATGCACACATGTCACGTGAGTATTGAAGCGTAAAATGATAGAGTATAAATTTGTGAGCTTACAAAAGAAGCATATAAGTTTACACTCTACCAAATAAGATGTTACTCGTAGTTTAGCTTTTAAAAATAACTTGGCCCTAAGTCAGAGGCTGGTATAGGCTATCCCCGACCCCGACTCAAAATATACCTAACATAAATCACATTACATACATATTTACATATGCTACTTGGTAATCATAAAAATGAAATTTTTGTGGTGGATTTTTTCCACCGAGAAATTAGGCTTTGAGCCCAGGCCTTAATCACAATTTTATTGAAAATTTTCTCACCTTCGCTCCTCAAATCCTAGGGCTCCTTGAAATTTCTCAATAAAATTGTGATTAAGGCCCAAAAGCTTGAAGCCTAATTTCTTGGTGGGAAAAATTCACCATAATTTTCATTGTAAAAATGAGATTTTTTGAGACTCTTAGCTAAAAGCCTAAAACTCAATAAATGTTTTTTTCCCAATAAATGAGTCGGAGACGGATTTTGCACAATCCGACCCGTTTCCATCCCATAAAATGGGGTATTCTCACCATTAGGCAACGTTGGCAATCAGAATAGTTAATGAAAGAATTAAATTATTAGGTTATTTGAGGGGACATGATGATGTGTACAATAATCAATGATAAGAGCGACAAAGAGTGTTCCCTTTCTGCTCATGGTGTTGGAGGTGGACCATTCATGGTGGTGACCAGCATCATTGCATGAGAAAAACTAAAGGAAAGCTCGTAGACTGTTTTTATTATATGAAATAAGGCAAATGAAATAAAAGCAATAATCAGTACTCCGTTTGGCTATGCGAATAAGCATTATAAGGTCTAGGATAGGTTGTGAGGCTCGAGAATGACCTTGTTTGGTATCGGGAAAAACAATTGTATTGGGCCCCGGACTGCTGCTATTGCGAATATCAGTCCCGTTATTCTTTGATTTTTTATATTAATACTTTTTTAAAAAATCTGAAAAATATTAAATGAAAATTACCAATGATTTTAAATAATGTTGTATTTTTTGTTGAATAAAAAACTATTTTTATCAGAGAAAATGCATGAAAAACTTAAAATGATTTTAAGCAATTGAATACAAAGTGTGTAACATTATTTTTTAAAAGATTATAATAGTTTAACATATGATTCCAACGGTCGAAATTTTACACAGGTTCTATTTATTATTCTTTGAAAAAAAATTAAATATTGTATACCTCGAGACGAGGAAGAGCAGGGACTCCCCAATCTGTCACTAGTATCCAAATTATTTTATTGACTAAAAATAGTCAAAATGAAGTGATGATAGCCTGGAAGTGAAAGGAAACATATCAATTTGAGCTTCCTTTTGCTTGCACAATTGCAGGCTTTTGCAATCTTACTCTACCTACAATTTTTTTCTCTCTTTTTCTTCAATTTAATGTCTTACATTGAGGAGAGAAAAAAATATAAATTATCAACATTTTTTTCTAAGAATATATATTTATTTATGGTATTCTTTTGAGTACGAGCTAATTTTATGTTGTGAATGACTTGTTGAATATCATATTATTTTGGATATTTGATGACGTCAAAAAGTGTCAATTTCAATAAAGCGATAAGTCGATCAGACTTGCCTGCACTACATTGCAATTGAAAATAGTAAAGATCTTTCCTACGCAATAAGCAAACGTGAGCTAAATGCCGCATCAAAGGTTTTCTTTTGATTCTTATATCGGTAGGAATCAAAATCATGTAGTAGGAAATCATGCTTTGTTGAATTCTTCCTCGATAGGCTAAGGAGGTACGCCAGACTTTAACGGTCTCCTACCGAGGTGCCCTCCTCGGGGGTGAGGATGCACCCCAAACTTTAAGGGGCTCCTGCCAAGGTGCCCTCCTCGATAGGGCGAGGTGGCCTCTTGGACCTAGAGGCAACCTCCATAGGCCACTTCAGCGTACTCCTTATAGGGACACGTGTCATAATCTCATTGGTAGAGACATTTTGATAATATCAATATCAATTAATGTGAGACCCCACGCGTCATTGGGGATGAGTTCGGATTGGAGAACGTTTGTCTCCATAAATGGAGAACGTGGTATACTTAGATCGTAAAATTATATATTGGGTGAATGAGAAATTGTTCTTTAAAGTACCCACATGAAATAATGATACGTTGGCGAGATACAAAATCCCACATTGAAATTTCTTGAACTCTATAGTGACTTTATAATCTCCACGCCATTAATAATGTTAACTTGGGTCTGAGGCACCCAAGATTTGAGGTTGATGGAGGTTTTTTTTTTTTTGTAGACTTTGAGTAAGGCAAAAAGTATGCGTGTGCGCACTGGGTCGAGCGTGTGGGGCCCTATCACGGGTCATTGACTTTAGTCAACCACTAACGGAATTATTTGTTTTAATTGAACCGGTTGTAACTGATGATCGGTCACAAAACTCGTAAACTGACCAAAAAATTTAATGTGGTTTTTTAACTTGTAATAATTGACTAAGATTTTGAATATTATAAAACGGTGTCAGAATAGGGATATTATTCTACACTGTTAATTTCAGTCCTTAAAAGAGCATGCAATGAAACATTTGAGGATAAAGTTATATTTTTATAGTGTACAGAGATAGTGATTTGAAAAAATTATATTGAAAGATGCGTAAAATGATAGAAAATAGTGAAAATTTATAAAAAAGTATGAGAGAAATTGTGTTGATGCTTGATATTTAGAGTGTTTGTAAATGAAAATTGAAAAAAATTATATTAAAATATGTGTTTTGTTAATATGATTGTATTGAGAGTCGTGTTTAAATGTAATAAAAGTGGGACGGAAATAAAAAATTTGTAATGCCTTCCACCAACGGAGGGTTTTGTTTGCATTTTTGGTTGGTTATTACGCCTTTCTTCGTGCTGATAAAAGCGTGCGGATGGAGTGGACCCGAGAGACAATGGATCGAAAACAACTGTAGCACCCTTAGGAAATGATAGATTGTCTTAAAATCAAAGGGTAAACCTGGCTTCATTCTAATCCTTTTCTCAATGTATCAATTAATGTAAGTCCATTCTAATTTTTATTTTGTCATTTTATTATATCACGTGTTTATATCTAGTTACGCATGTGATTATAAATTTGGATGTATGGTATTGTAAAATGCAAGATTTGATGTATCATGTATGTGTATTGTGATTAAAACTATCATATTATATTCCCAACAGGACCTTGTTTCCTATCCAAATTCTTATTGATTTGATTTGGCTTTAAGGATGGCATATCATTGAAGATTCTTTAGTACGTTTTGAGTGGGTCTAGATCCAAATATGCTTGAAGAAGTGCTCAAATATCCAAATTTGCTTTGTTCATTATATTATACATATATATATATATATATATATATATATATATATATATTTAATGTTTGTTTGGTTAATTTGGCGTAGTCCAATGATATCGGATGTTGTTTGATCTCCAAAGATATTCGATGGAGTATGGTGTCTAAAAAATTTGTATAGCTCCCAAAGATAATTAGTTAACAAATATGGAAAATAAAAGAAATAATTTTTATGAGAAAAATTCAACTTGGAAAACAACTCCTAGCATTGAATATCTCTTATCACGGTCTCTATCAACTCTCCAACACGTCACAAATATATCTCACAATTGTCAATTAATTTTTTTAAATTAAAAAACCAACAGTGTAGTTTGACAATGTCCAACAACGATCAATTTTGTTTTTTTTAGCTTACTTATTGTGTGATATTTTATTCTTTATGATGACTTAAATGCGTACGAACTTCAAGTTTTATCTAAAATTTATTGGATAAATGAATACAATCAAATCTATGAAAAAAAAGGAATCTTATTGACTAAAATAGTCAAAATGAAGTTATGATGAGCTGAAAGTAAGGAAAGATATCAAATTAGGCTTGCTTTTGCTTTTGCATAAACTGCGGGCTCTTTTTTTCCCCTCCAAAAAAATCACAACAGTTTGAGATCTCAATTTTCCTAACTGTTAAACGTACGCATAGGATAAAAATGAATATCATGGATTTCACATAATGCACGTAAAATTTTGCGTACAACTCAACAATTAAAAAAATTAAGAAATTTCAGATATCCGCTGCTGTGATCCCATCAATGTTTATGTATTGAGGTTAGTGTAGAACTTTTCAAGGGGGATGTTATCAAGTTATTGATTTCGTCAAACAGTGGACCTGAGCTTTAACGCAGGAGTTTGAATTTGATCAGTTATTAATAAAAAATTACTTAAGTCCACTCCACCCAGTTACAGTCAATTCTAGCCATCAAATTGGACTTGCTGGATTGAATTTCTCATTTCTCAATGATACTCTTGCATGAATATTAAATGGGCCTAATCGAATTGGTCTTCTGAAAGCTCGGCCCATATGTGTTTGAACTCTAAGAATCTGCTTGAGACTGATAAATACTGTAAGCCGGAGTTTTTTAAAAGGACTGATTTTATTAACATTTACCTGAATTGTTTTTTGAATCACTGATTCTTGGAGGTTTTAAAATCTTTTAAAATCTGTCTAATATAATTTTTAGAGATTTATAAAACATCTCGAATAAATTGTTTAGAAATTCCTTCAAAACGGGTGCTATAATACTTTCTCAAATATTAGGATAAACAGTTTTTAAAAACTGCTACTAAAAACATCCAAAATCGTTACCTGGCCCCACCCTATTTTACCCTAATTTGACCGTTTAGGGCTCCAATTTTGCATTTTAATGTTTTAAGGACTAAAGTGAACTTTTTATTTTAAGTGTGTAGGGTAATTGAAACTTTGTGTTCGAACATATAAAATTATTTGTTCAATTGTTCGAGTGACTTAATTTATTCATTTGCCTGCAGATTTTATTGAAATGGATTATTTAATCCCATAGGAGAACTTCAAGACAAAATCGTTCGATGTTGACCTGTCATCCAACCAAAACACATAATATCATGTTCTACAAGAACAATTTAATTCTACACGAGCAAAAAAATAAATTAATCTAGCACAAAAATTAAGTTACTTGAACAAAAAAAATTAGTTACTCGAACAATTTTTTTTAATTTACTTAGTTACTCGAACAAAAATTTTTAAGTTACTCTAACACAAAATTTTAAATTACTCGAACAAAATTTTTTAAGTTACTCTAACACAAAAAATGAAGTTACTTGAACAAAAAAGTTTTTAAGTTACTCAAAAATAAAAATTATGTTACTCAAACACAAAAATTAAGTTACTCGAACAAAAAATTTGAGTTACTCGAACACAAAAATTAACTTACTCGAACAAAAAATTTGAGTTACTCGAACACAAAAATTAACTTACTCGAACAAAAAATTTGAGTTACTCGAACACAAAAATTAGCGTACTCGAACAAAAAATTTGAGTTACTCGAACTTTCAAACCCAGACACCATAGTCAACCCATAATCATTGTATACCCATATCTGTGTATAGTTATTAATGAGGGCAAAAATGTCTAAAAAGTGTTAGATTTCATTAGATTGAAAAAGAGTGTTATTTTTTACAAAGTGACTTTTCAAAAGTGCTACTTTTCCAAAATACCCGATAAACAATTTTTAAAAACCGCTACTAAAAACATCCAAAACCGTAACTATTATAATCCATTAAAGTCTCTCAAATATCAAGATAAACAGTTTTTAAAAACCGCTACTAAAAACATCCAAAACAGTTATTATTATGATCCATCAAAATCGATACTTTAAAAACATCGTATCTCCGATACTTTAAAAACACCTTCTCCTCGATAGTCATATTTTGGGCAGAGCCTAAAGAGAGAAAACCAACCATCTGCTGTCCAATTTCAACACCAATCGGACGAAGTCATCCAAATCTGTGTAATATTCGTACTCTGACATTCCTGTTATTTTAGGTTGATTACCAGAGTTTGTGGACTGGATCTGCTATAAAAAACAACAATAATGGCCAATGCAGCGAGAAAAGGGACGGGGGCCACCATGTTTTCTCCTTACAAGATGAGCAAGTTCAATCTCTCACATAGGTGCTTAGATCCTCAACTCTCTTTTTTAAGTGAGATCGAATAAGTTGTGTGGAGTGAATTTCTGACCGATTTACTCCTGTAAATGTTATGAATATGCGTTGTATACAGAGTGGTACTTGCGCCGGTGACGAGATGTAGAGCGTTGAATGGAATTCCGAATTCAGCGCTGGCGGAGTACTACGCGCAGCGCTCGACTCCCGGTGGATTTCTCATCACTGAAGGAACCATGCCATCTCCTTCTGCCGCCGGGTAATTTTGTAATTCTTGCTCACTTTATGGTCTATTTAGTCTTACACGAACTCAAATATCCTGTTGTTTTTTGGTTTTTTGAGTGGTATAGTGACTATGGGACCCACTAAGTGGCCAATGACCTCATAAATTCATAAAACGACTTCAACGTGTGTTTTATGGCCCAAACAAAAATAAGTTTGCAAATTTTGGACGTTAGAATATAAACTCAGAATATTTATTAATGTCTTGTCTCGTTTGATATGAATTTGTTTTTGTTTTTGTTTGAACAAAAAGAAAATTTAATTGAATTAGTAATCTCGATCAAAATACAATTATACATATATTTTTAAAATAGTTTTTTTATAAGAAGTAAAATTGCATTTAGAGTGCGATCCATTTATTCTCTACTAATTTTAAAATTTTAATGATGTTTAGACACAATTATGACTGATTAATTATGTTTAAGCACCATCTTTTGAAACCCTGTGTTATAAATTTGACACTTCATATATATCAACAATATTGTCCGCTTTAGGCTGTTCGATTCACTTGATATATCTGGTTCATTTATGAATTATCCGGTTTACATGGATACACTGAGCATGCACTGCTTCAGTCATTCTCAAGTTATTCAAGTGGGCTGGCCTAATAGACATGATATGAGAAAAGACTTTGTTGATTGTATGAAGGGGTTGACTTGTAAAGTGTACCTTAAGTCCCACATCTTTTGATGTGGGACAAAACCCTGAATTCCAAGTTGGGTATGCGTTATCATATTCACATGCCATGATATTCAATGCTATGTTTTTGATGTGGTAAAGGTGAAAACAGGTTTCCACACGTCCCTGGGATTTACAATGAAGAGCAAGTGGAGGCATGGAGGAAGGTAGTGGATGCTGTTCATGCCAAAGGAGCCATCGTATTCTGTCAACTCTGGCATGTTGGTCGTGCATCTCATCAAGGTGACCCTCCATTACAACAACTTCAATCGGGAACTTCATATTATATTTTGCGGCAATGAACGTGGCCTCCTTTTTAGAATGGTTTGGTAGTTTAATTGTTGTTGTTGTTGAAGCATTTGATATATGTTTTTTTTTTGCGAAATAATGAATTAGTTTATCAACCTGGTGGATGTGCACCGATATCCTCGACAAGCACCCCCATATCGAAAAGGTGGAGAATTCTGATGCCAGATGCAACCCATGGCATTTATCCGAAGCCTCAAGCCTTAGAAACCTCTGAAATACTGGAGGTGGTGGAGGATTACCGTCGGGCAGCAGTGAATGCCATTCGAGCAGGTTAGTTGAAATTAAGTGTATCTTAGGCATATCAGTTGTATTAAATGTAATGCAATGATTATACTTTAGAAAACTATGAAGTTTACTTGACTAATTGTTTAACGAAAGGGCAATCATGATGCCTCTATATGGTGGCAGTTTCTCTTGGGTATTCTACTAGAACAGAAATTCATTGAGGAGAAGATACTGTCTCCAATTTGATGGATATATATAATAGATTCATGTGAAGCTGTTATAGAGTGATCATGATCATGATGCCAAGTATTGCTGTCAAACCAGGGCACCCGCTTTACTACTTAACTGTGTTATCTGCTAAGACAAGAAACAGTGAATTCATAATCCAATAAAAGCATCCAAAGCAGAGAGTTTCGTTAGTGATTTTTGTGAAATGTGAACATCTTTTGATCGACTTATTTGGCAGAATCTGTAATTGATCAGCATAGAGATTGTAGTTAGAATGGATGATATCACGATCATTCAAAATGGCCCAGCTACCATTTTGGTAAACCCTTATGGTGTAATTGATAATATTGTTGGTTGAAATTAGAGCAATAGTGCTTGTAATGAATTTGTTAAATGCATGCCCTATTGTCATGCACAAAAACCAGGGTAGCCTAACTCATTAATGGTTTCATTTCCAGCTTATCTTTCAGAATTTATGTTCCCAAACTATAAATGATTACTATATGCTTATAATAAACGATGACTATATGTTTGACAGGATTTGATGGAATCGAGATCCATGGAGCTCATGGTTACCTCATTGACCAATTCTTGAAGGATGGCATCAATGACCGAACAGATGAGTATGGTGGATCATACACAAACCGGTGCAGGTTCTTAATGCAGGTGGTTCAAGCCATTTCTGAATCTATTGGTGCAGATCAAGTTGGTGTCAGAATTTCACCAGCAATTGATCACCTTGATGCCCTGGACTCGGATCCACTCAGCTTAGGTCTTGCCGTGATTGAGAAACTTAACAAAATCCAGAAAAACCTGGGTTCAAAACTCGCATACCTCCATGTTACTCAGCCTCGCTTCACAGCTTCTGGACAGACGGAGTCAGGCAGGCATGAGAGTGAAGAAGAGGAAGCTCAGTTTCTGAGGACTTTGAGAACAGCTTATCAGGGTACTGTAATTCTTAGTGGTGGGTTCACCAGGGATCTTGGAATGCAAGCTGTGGCTCAAGGTGATGCAGATTTGGTATCCTATGGCCGTCTCTTCATTGCAAATCCGGACTTGGTATCAAGATTTAAGGTCAATGCACCACTGAATAAGTATATTAGGGAGACTTTCTACACACATGATCCTGTCGTTGGGTACACAGATTACCCTTTTTTGAGCAGTCAGAGTGGCCGCCAGGAACCAGATTCTCTCCTTTAACTGTCATGGTAATGGATACAAGATTAGCAGTTCAACGCCTCCAAGTTAATGATTATCAGATTATATATGTAATTTAATAATATCTTGGGTAAGAATTCCAAGACCTCCATTTTAATAAGGTGATGCAATGTCACTTTTGAATTATGTTAAGAGATTCTTAACAGGTTGCATATTTGGAAAGAAAAGTCCGAAGTTGTGCTCCACACTAGCAGGTTTTTGAGTATGCACATTAAATTTTGTGATGAATTGTCGAGAATTTTTTTAATTTAATTAGTTACTCGAACAAAATTTTTTAAGTTACTCTAACACAAAAAATTTTAAGTTACTCTAACACAAAATTTTAAATTACTCGAACAAAATTTTTTAAGTTACTCTAACACAAAAAATGAAGTTACTTGAACAAAAAAGTTTAAGTTACTCAAAAATAAAAATTATGTTACTCAAACATAAAACTTAAGTTACTCGAACAAAAAATTTGAGTTACTCGAACACAAAAATTAACTTACTCGAACAAAAAATTTGAGTTACTCGAACTTTCAAACCCAGACACCATAGTCAACCCATAATCATTGTATACCCATATCTGTGTATAGTTATTAATGAGGGCAAAAATGTCTAAAAAGTGTTAGATTTCATTAGATTGAAAAAGAGTGTTATTTTTACAAAGTGACTTTTCAAAAGTGCTACTTTTCCAAAATACCCGATAAACAATTTTTAAAAACCGCTACTAAAAACATCCAAAACCGTTACTATTATAATCCATTAAAGTCTCTCAAATATCAAGATAAACAGTTTTTAAAAACCGCTACTAAAAACATCCAAAACAGTTATTATTATGATCCATCAAAATCGATACTTTAAAAACATCGTATCTCCGATACTTTAAAAACACCTTCTCCTCGATAGTCATATTTTGGGCAGAGCCTAAAGAGAGAAAACCAACCATCTGCTGTCCAATTTCAACACCAATCGGACGAAGTCATCCAAATCTGTGTAATATTCGTACTCTGACATTCCTGTTATTTTAGGTTGATTACCAGAGTTTGTGGACTGGATCTGCTATAAAAAACAACAATAATGGCCAATGCAGCGAGAAAAGAGACAGGGGCCACCTTGTTTTCTCCTTACAAGATGAGCAAGTTCAATCTCTCACACAGGTGCTCAGATCCTCAACTCTCTTTTTTTAGTGAGATCGAATAAGTTGTGTGGAGTGAATTTCTGACCGATTTACTCCTGTAAATGTTATGAATATGCGTTGTATACAAAGTGGTGCTTGCGCCGATGACGAGATGTAGAGCGTTGAATGGACTTCCGAATTCAGCACTGGCGGAGTACTACGCGCAGCGCTCGACTCCCGGTGGATTTCTCATCACTGAAGGAACCATGCCATCTCCTTCCGCCGCCGGGTAATTTTGTTATCCTTGCTCACTTTAGGGTCTATTTAGTCTTACACGCACTCAAATATCCTGTGCTATTTTTTGGTTTTTTGAGTGGTATAGTGACTACGGGACCCACTAAGTGGCCAATGACCTCATAAATTCATAAAACGACTTCAACGTGTGTTTTATGGCCTAAACGAAAATAAGATTGCAAATTTTGGACGTTAGAATATAAACTTAAAATATTTATTAATATCTTGTCTCGTTTGATATGAATTTGTTTTTGTTTTTGTTTGAACAAAAAGAAAATTTAATTGAATTAGTAATCTCGATCAAAATATAATTATATATATATTTTTAAAATAATTTTTTTATAAGAAGTAAAATTGCATTTAGAGTGCGGTCCATTTATTCTCTACTAATTTTAAAATTTTAATGATGTTTAGACGCAATTATGACTGATTAATTATGTTTAAGCACCATCTTTTGAAACCCTGTGTTATAAATTTGACACTCCATATATATCAACAATATTGTCCGCTTTAGGCTGTCCGATTCACTTGATATAACTGATTCATTTTAGAATTATCCGGTTTATATGGATACACTGGGCATGCACTCCTTGAGTCATTCTCAAGTTATTCAAGTGGTCTGGCCTAACGGACATGATATGAGAAAAGACTTTGTTGGTTGTATGAAGGGGTTGACTTATAAAGTGTACCTTAAGTCCCACATCTTTTGATGTGGGACAAAACCCTGAATTCCAAGTTGGGTATGCGTTATCATATTCACATGCCATGATATTCAATGCTATGTTTTTGATGTGGTAAAGGTGAAAACAGGTTTCCACACGTCCCTGGGATTTACAATGAAGAGCAAGTGGAGGCATGGAGGAAGGTAGTGGATGCTGTTCATGCCAAAGGAGCCATCGTATTCTGTCAACTCTGGCATGTTGGTCGTGCATCTCATCAAGGTGACCCTCCATTACAACAACTTCAATCGGGAACTTCGTATTATATTTTGCGACAATGAACATGGCCTCCTTTTTAAAATGGTTTGGTTGTTTAATTGTTGTTGTTGTTGAAGCATTTGATATATATATATATTTTTTTTTGCGAAATAATGAATTAGTTTATCAACCTGGTGGATGTGCACCGATATCCTCGACAAGCACCCCCATATCGAAAAGGTGGAGAATTCTGATGCCAGATGCAACCCGTGGCATTTATCCGAAGCCTCAAGCCTTAGAAACCTCTGAAATACTGGAGGTGGTGGAGGATTACCGTCGGGCAGCAGTGAATGCCATTCGAGCAGGTTAGTTGAAATTAAGTGTATCTTAGGCATATCAGTTGTATTAAATGTAATGCAATGATTATACTTTAGAAAACTATGAAGTTTACTTGACTAATTGTTTAACGAAAGGGTAATCATGATGCCTCTATATGGTGGCAGTTTCTCTTGGGTATTCTACTAGAACAGAAATTCATTGAGGAGAAGATACTGTCTCCAATTTGATGGATATATATAATAGATTCATGTGAAGCTGTTATAGAGTGATCATGATCATGATGCCAAGTATTGCTGTCAAACCAGGGCACCTGCTTTACTACTTAACTGTGTTATCTGCTAAGACAAGAAACAGTGAGTTCATAATCCGATAAAAGCATGAATTTTTATCCAAAGCAGAGAGTTTCGTTAGTGATTTTTGTGAAATGTGAACATCTTTTGATCGACTTATTTGGCAGAATCTGTAATTGATCAGAATAGAGATTGTAGTTAGAATGTGTGATATCACGATCATTCGGAATGGCCCAGCTACCATTTTGGTAAACCCTTATGGTGTAATTGATAATATTGTTGGTTGAAATTAGAGCAATAGTGCTTGTAATGAATTTGTTAAGTGCATGCCCTATTGTCATGCACAAAAACCAGGGTAGCCTAACTCATTAATGGTTTCATTTCCAGCTTATCTTTCAGAATTTATGTTCCCAAACTATAAATGATTACTATATGCTTATAATAAACGATGACTATATGTTTGACAGGATTTGATGGAATCGAGATTCATGGAGCTCATGGTTACCTCATTGACCAATTCTTGAAGGATGGCATCAATGACCGAACAGATGAGTTTGGTGGATCATACACAAACCGGTGCAGGTTCTTAATGCAGGTGGTTCAAGCCATTTCTGGATCTATTGGTGCAGATCAAGTTGGTGTCAGAATTTCACCAGCAATTGATCACCTTGATGCCATGGACTCGGATCCACTCAGCTTAGGTCTTGCCGTGATTGAGGAACTTAACAAACTCCAGAAAAACCTGGGTTCGAAACTCGCATACCTCCATGTGACTCAGCCTCGCTTCACACTTTATGGACAGACGGAGTCAGGCAGGCATGGGAGTGAAGAAGAGGAAGCTCAATTTCTGAAGACTTTGAGAACAGCTTATCAGGGTACTGTAATTCTTAGTGGTGGGTTCACCAGGGAGCTTGGAATGCAAGCTGTGGCTGAAGGTGATGCAGATTTGGTATCCTATGGCCGTCTCTTCATTGCAAATCCGGACTTGGTATCAAGATTTAAGGTCAATGCACCACTGAATAAGTATATTAGGGAGACTTTCTACACACATGATCTTGTCGTTGGGTACACAGATTACCCTTTTTTGAGCAGTCAGAGTGGCCGCCAGGAACTAGATTCTCGCCTTTAAGTGTCATGGTAATGAATACAAGATTAGCAGTTCAACGCCTCCAAGTTAATGATTATCAGATTATATATGTAAGTAAATAATATCTTGGGTAAGAATTCCAAGGCCTCCTTTTTAATAAGGTGATGCAATGTCACTTTCAATTATTTTAAGAGATTCTTAACAGGTTGCATATTTGGAAAGAAAAGTCCGAAGTTGTGCTCGACACTAGCAGGTTTTTGAGTATGCACATTAAATTTTGCGATGAATTGTCGAGAATTATTTCCTGTTGGCGAATGTGAATCAAACCAACTAGATTGTAGGGTTTGGGTGGCTGATGTACAAAACAGTCCCTCAATAATGGTACAAAAATAATCTTCCTCTCTGACATTAAATCAAATGTTTTAATCTTCACCATTAAAAGATAAATTGCACAAATGTCTATCTTGTCCAACTAATAATTTGATATTATTTGTCTCACTACAAAAATTTGCAAATTTTGGATGCAATTTTTTGTCGGTAATCCTAAAAGTCATTTGTAATATTGATTGCCGATCAAAAACTTATGTCGTTAAAATCCTCGTAGGTAATCTAAACACCTTTGAAAAAATTTTAGTTGGTAATTATCAATAGAAATTTTGTCGAGAATCTGTTTGTAAAAAATATATTTCATAGATAGAGATGACAAATGTGTCCGAATCGTGGATTTCCGATCCGATCCGATCCGGTCAAACAATAGAAAAATCCGTTGACTGGATAATGGATATGGATGTGGATAGAATTCGAATTTTTTGAATGGATATGGATTTAGGCACATCTGATCCGAAACTCGTATCCGATCCGACCCGAACGTGCGGATATTCGATCCGATCCGATTATATCCGATCTGATTCTATATAATATAGTTCATATACAATTATGTAATTGTCAATTAATGTCATTAATATAATTATATACATATTATAATTGTCAATGTAGATATATATATTTGTTTGTAATTTGAATTAATTGTAATTTGTAATAACACTATATAATGAGATATGATCTCATATTACTAATTCAAATATTCAATTGGCTAATAGTTTTAAAACTCTAATTAGTAAAGTTAGCACTGAATACTAAAAACATAATAATGTAAACCCTAAACCTAACAATAACATTATAAATTAACATGTAACAAATGATAGCATTGTCATCAACTTTTATGAAGTGAGGTCTACCAAACTTTATTGAAGGTGTTATTCATATTGAATTTGTCAGTTGATGTAGGCATTTTGATTGTGACGTTTTATGGACTTTACACTTTGATTTTAGAAAACTTTTTATGTTGCTAGATGATTTTTGATATTATTTATACTTTAGACTTTGATTTATATTCCTAAATTAATGAATCATGAAGTTATAATTGGTGTCATAGGCTAGCAAAATATGTGTTAGCGTGTTATATGGATAAATCTGATATCCATGGAGAATATCCGAAATTCGATGGATAGGATATGAATTTAGATTTTTTTTATCCGTAGTATATGGATACATTATTTTTATTTAGGATCGGATATGGATTTTGAGAAATCCGATCCAAATCCGATCCGATTGCATCCCTATTCATAGATAATATGAAGGCAAAAAAAAAATTTGTCTGTAATTTTTTTTTATTTAAAATTTCATATGTAATCCGTCAATAAATAAAAAAATTCATCTATAATTCACCGACAAAAAAATAATAAACAATTGTTGTTACCTCTCTATTAAATTTTCTGTGAGTAAGAAGATAAATTTTCATAGCCATTTTTATCATATCCTTTTTATAATAAAATTTTTAAAAAATAAAAATAATTTATGAATGTTGATCGAGTGAATGTATACGTGTCGTGTATTAGAATGAACTCTACAATATCGATCGAGTACTTTTTGTACTTTGTGGTTGATAATTTTACAAGGCTGTGAGCTGTTGAAGTTACGTTGTGTATCAAGTGACATGCCAGGTGTTCGAAAAAATGACTCAACCAACTGAATCATCATCAGACTTCGTCATTTTGCAAGGACTTAATTTTACAGAAATAGCGGACAAAATGTACTTACAATCCATTCTCAATTACTAAACAAGGAGTAAACAGGCTGCATATCGATATTGAAAAGTCCAAAATTTTGATTTCCCAGATTAAATGTGAGATTTTCATTGATCATGGTATGTAGAATATATATCTACATTGACAATTATAATATGTATATAAATATATTAATGACATTAATTGTCAATTACATAATTTTATATGAACTATATTATATATGTGTTGTATTCCATGTGTTAATCTACTTCGTATTTGCATTCTATTATTTCCAACAATCTTAAGGTGAAAAACATCGATTTTTGTATATGCAAGCCACGGTTGTTTTTTGTGTTTAATGTCACTGTTCCCTTATATTTGCATGCTACTGCCACTGTGAGCTTGCACGTGAAAAGATTTTTTTTAATCGATCAATAGTAGATTAGATATGTATGAATAGAATCAATTGCAAATTCTTTGATTTGATGCACGTTTGTTTGTAATTGATGTTTAAACAATTTATAAAGCCACGTTTTGTTATTCAAATTGTAAAAACTGAATAGTGTTGTAATTGTCTCATATAATTAATGATTTTGAGATTTTATTGTTAACGGTTTTACAATTCAATGACTTTAACGTACTAACTAATTCAATTTGCATTTTGTTAATTCAATTTTGAATTTCGAATTTTGGTGCCACCTATTGGTTTTCTATAGTCATTGATTACACGTGCATGTGTTTAAGACATATAAATTTTCTTTATTAAATTATTTGAATTAATTTATTATATTGGTTTGGTAATTGAACAAGTTTATATATATATAGGTGTATGCCACAATATATTGCATATTACATACAATATGTGCATGAATTTGTCATCATAAAATATATTGATTTGATAATTGTTAATATTAAATATTTTATTGTGGTACATAACTTGCCACATTTTATTTGTGGTTTAGAATTGTGGTATCTTGGAAAGTTCTGTCTAGGAAAGGGGTTATCTAATTGCGCGCCATATTATTTGGAAGACCCCCTCTTTTCTGGGAACCAACCTAGTTGCTAATTTTCTAAGTCACAAATTTTATTTGACAAGATATATACTTTAAGGTGTTTAAAAGTTTTCATTGGTGATTTTATTATAATTTGATTACTCACTCCAATATTTGATATTGTAGTGAAAGATGGAACAAATTCAGCAAGCCTACAATGAGTTACCCACCATCCCTAATGGAGGTGATGATATGGCCCCTGGTGTTGTGAACCTAGGTGGCGTGGTTGCTCTTAATGGAGGTATGCCGATGGCTACTCCTGTTGGAGGCGTGCCTGTTGTTGCTGCAACCGTTGGAATCAGGAACAATGTTCCTATGACAAACAAGGTGATTCTTGTAATTCCCGCTGAAAAGTTGGAAAAGTTCAAGGGCATTGATTTCAAAAGGTGGCAACAAAAGATGCACTTTTATCTGACTGCCTTGAATCATGCTCGATTCCTAATGGAAACGTGCCCTGTCCTTCGGGAGGGTGAGTCGGATCCGACGACTGTGGCAGCAATGCATGCCTGGAAAGATGGAGAATACATATGCAGGAATCTAGTCCTTGGTGGACTTGCTGATGACCTGTATAACGTGTATTGCGGCATACCTTCAGCCAAGGAGTTATGAAGCTCTTTGGAAAAGAAGTACAAGACTGAAGATGCTGGAACCAAAAAATTTGTGGTGGCCAAATTTCTGGACTTCAAGATGGTGGATGGCAAGTCTGTTGTCAACCAGGCTGAAGACTACCAGCTGATTCTGCATGACGTACTGGCAGAAGGAATGACTCTTAGTGAGTCTTTTCAAGTGGCAGCACTCATTGAGAAGTTGCCCCCTAGTTGGTTGGACTTCAAGAACTACTTGAAGCACAAGCGCAAGGAAATCAAAATGGAGAATTTAATAGTCCGTCTCCGAATTGAGGAAGACAATCGGAAGAAGAAGACACCTCCAAAAGCACCAAAGGCGAACCTAGTGGAAACTTCCAAACCCAAGACTGATGGGAAACGGAAGAGAGAGTACCAAGCTAAGGGAAACAGAAGGAACAACCCCAGAAGTTCCAAGGTACTTGCTTTATTTGTGACAAACCTGGACACCGTGCCAAGGATTGTAGAAAATGTCCTAACAAGGAGAAGGACAAGGCCAAAGCTAAAGGCAAGGGGAAAGCAACCAAGCAAGCTCACCTGGTTGAGCAGAGTGACGATGAAAAGATTCTGGCTGCTGTGGTCACCCAAGTAAATTTGGTGACAAACACCAAAGACTGGTGGGTGGACACTGGTGCAACCAAACACATCTGCATCGACAAGGACCTCTTCACATCTTATGAGAAGAAGGATGATGTAGAGAAGATCTTCATGGCTAATTCTGCTCCAGGAACTATTGAAGGAACTGGAGAGGTTATTCTGAAGTTCACCTCAGGCAGAAAGCTCACACTGCGAAATGTGCTACATGTTCCAGAGATTCGTAAGAATCTGATTTCTGTGTCTGTGATGATAAGCAAGGAATTCAAGGTTGTGTTTGAATCCAATAAATTTGTAGTTTCCAAGGATGAAACTTATGTGGGAAAGGGGTATATGTGTGATGGGCTTTTTGAAGCCAACATTGCTGTAATTGATAAAAACAACAAGTTTCTGTACCCAAAAACTGTTATGAATAAAGATGAATCTTCAGTTTACATTGTTGTTTCTCCATACTTATGGCATGGTAGATTAGGACATGTAAACTATGGTATAATGAAAAAGTTGGCAAACTTAGGTTTAATTCCCAAATTTAATTTGGATGTCAACCATAAATGTGAAACATGTGTTGAAACAAAGTTTGTCAAGAAACCTTTTCACACAATTGAAAGAAATACTGAGCCTCTGACATTAATTCATAGTGATTTATGTGACTTAAAATTTGTTCAAAGTAGAGGTGGAAAGAAGTATTTCATTACTTTCATCAATGATTGTACACGATATTGCTATATTTATTTGTTAACTAGCAAAAATGAAGCAATGAACAGCTTTATCAAATATAAAAATGAAGTTGAGAATCAACTTGGTAAAAAGATCAAGGCACTAAGGTCCGATAGGGGAGGAGAATATGATTCTGCTCTCTTTGATGAGTTGTGTACTGAGTTTGGAATCATCCACCAAACAACAACACCATATACACCTCAACAAAATGGAATTGCTGAAAGAAAGAACAAAACTTTAAAAGAAATGGTTAATTCCATATTAATAAGTTCTGGACTACCGCAAAACTTGTGGGGGAAGTAGTGCTAACTGCTAATTATATTCTTAACAGAATGCCACACAAGAAAACAAGTAGTATTCCATATGAGATGTGGAATAAGAGACCACCCTCTTTCAAATACTTGAAAGTGTGGGGGTGCCTAACTAAGGTGGCAGTACCTCCACTTAAGCAAGTCAAACTCGAACCTAAAACTGTGGATTGCATATTTTTAGGGTATGCTCAAAATAGCAGTGCATTCAGATTTCTGGTACACAAATCTGAGATAGATGACACGCATGTAAATACTATCATGGAAACGAGAGACGTGGAATTTTTTGAGGAAATATTTCCGTGCAAACAAAGTGAAACTTCTCAGAAAAGGAATAGAGATTTGATTTCTGAGAAAGAACAAAATAGAGGACAAGAGGTCGAGGAACCGAGAAGGAGCAAGAGACCAAAAGTCTCAAAGTCCTTTGGACCCGAATTTCTAACATATATGTTAGAAACGGAGCCTTAGATATTCAAGGAAGCAACGTCAACAACAGATGCTCCATTATGGAAAGAAGCTGTAAACAGTAAAATAGAATCCATTCTAAGTAACCATACTTAGGAATTGGTTGATCTCCCATCCGAGAATAAGCCAATTGGATGTAAATGGATATTCAGGAAAAAGCGTAAGGCTGACGGATCCATAGATAAGTACAAAGCAAGGCTTGTAGCCAAAGGGTTTAGACAAAAAAAAGGTCTAGATTACTTTGATACTTATTCACCAGTCACGAGAATTACATCTGTGCGGATGTTAATTGCTATAGCATCGCTATATGACTTGATGATTCACCAAATAGATGTAAAAACAACATTTTTGAATGGTGAACTCGATGAAGAGATATATATGAAACAACCCGAAGGGTTGAAGGTCAAAGAACAAGAACATAAGGTATGTAAACTTTTCAAGTCGTTGTATGGGCTAAAGCAAGCTCCAAAACAATGGCATGGAAAATTTGATCGAGTAGTGATTCGAGATGGATTTCGAATCAACGAGTGTGACAAATGTGTTTACACAAAATTGGTAAACAATGATTGTGTAATCATTTGTCTTTATGTCGATGACATGCTAATTCTTGGTCGAAATGTTGAGATCATCAACAAAACCAATAAAATGTTATCAAAGAACTTTGACATGAAAGACATGGGTCAAGCGGATGTGATACTAGGCATTAAAATTTTCAAAACATCGGAAGGCTTAGTATTAACTCAGTCAGACTATATAGAGAAAGTGATTGAAAGGTTTAAAGGGCATGACATCAAAGATGCTAATAGTCCATTTCTCCCTCATCTGGTCTTACATAAGAATACTGGAGATAGTATTCAACAATTGGAATACTCTCAAATTATTGGCAATGTAATGCATATCATGAACTGCACGAGGCCGGATATTGCGTACTCTGTTAGTAAACTAAGTAGATACACAAGTAATCCTGGACATGAGCATTAGAAAGCTCTATTGAAAGTATTAGGGTACCTGAACAAAACAAAAACTAATGTTTTGAACTATGGTAAATACCTAACTGTTTTAGAAAGATACAGTGATGCTAATTGGATTGCGAATTCGGAGGAATCAAAATCCACAATGTATTCCTTCTAGGAGGGGCGGCTATTTTGTGGAAGTCCTCAAAGCAAACGTGCATAGCACGGTCTACGATGGAATCGGAATTCATAGCTTTGGATAAAGCCGGTGAAGAAATAGAGTGGCTTCGTCACTTCTTGAAGGACATTCCAATATGGCCAAAACTCGTGCCTGCAATTTGCATTCATTGTGATAATCAAGCTGCAATTGCTAGAGCACAAAATTTGATTTATAACGGTAAATCTAGACACATTCGTCGTAGACATAATACCGTTAGACAGTTACTCTCTACTGAGATAATTTCTTTAGATTTTGTAAAATCTAAGGAAAACCTAGCAGATCCGTTTACAAAAGATTTAAGGAGAGAGGTGATAGACTGTGCATCGAGGGGAATGGGCTTAAAAGCCTTAACTCAATGAGTTATCTTGATGGAAACCTAACCTAGCAATTGGAGATCCCATGGACTAGGTTCAATAGGAAAACATAAGTTGAGAATAACTTAAGTATGAGCAGGATGGAGTTTTTACTCCATCCCATTCCTTGGATGCCCCAAGAATTGCTAAGAAGAGTGTTAAGGTTAAGCTATGCTTTTAATGATTCCTATATCTTGTAAATATACAAGTGGAGTATAAGAGAATACTCTTGATAGGACATCACCTATGTGAGTGAAAAATAGGGCCGACTCTATGAAAATATTTAAATGACGATATTTTCTAAAGCACTCGCTGAACCCAAGACGTTCATGACCGAAACAACGAACACAATCGAGAACCAATTATGAATTGGATAATTGCTGTGTGAGGTTTATTGTCTGGGCTTATATAAACAACTGGCAGTTCAAGGCGTTAGTCCACTGACTAGTTAAGTAAGTCCGATAGACTTTCACTAGGAAAAGTTCAAAGCCAAAAGCTACCGATCTCGATGCAGTATTGGTCCTACTGCACTCTCAGACAAGTTTTCAATCTCAGAAAAATTCTCATGTCCGAATTGTCGTC
Source organism: Euonymus europaeus (assembly GCA_963580455.1). Lineage (NCBI taxonomy): Eukaryota > Viridiplantae > Streptophyta > Magnoliopsida > Celastrales > Celastraceae > Euonymus > Euonymus europaeus. The sequence continues at coordinate 3,018,166 of OY756957.1, read as the reverse complement.
TGTTTCCATTCAATGTGGGGGATTGTTGGAAAAATGGTGGTCAACCACTATTTGACTAATAATTATTTACAATTAATTGAGTATTAGTTGAATGTAATTTAGTGGGTTCTAATATTCAATATGAATACTAGAGATTGGAGTTAAAAGTTGTCGAAAACCATTTTTTGGTTGAATGGAAATTGATTCCAAAGTGGTCATGTTAAGCATGATATATTGAGTGCAAAATAATAGAAATGTGGGAATCCCACATTTTAGAATTGTGTTGTGTGACTTGGGTTTATAAACCCAAGTGTTGGATGTAAGACTTGGGCCCAATGACACCCAAGCTTTTGTGAGGGAGAGAGGCTCTACATAACGGACTTGCACTCACTAAAACACACATACGTGCGGGCCCGAGCTTGGGCTTACGTAGCCCATCTAGATTTATTTTGTACTAGCCCACTACCCAGGTTAGTTGAATGTGGACATGAGACTTATTCAAAATTCAAAATTTCCGTTACGAAATTAATTCAAATTTCCATTACAGTTTTAAATTCGTTTTATTACTGGTCCGTTACAGAATTTATTTGTCCATTTTTGGTTTGGGTTCTACTATAAATAGTAGCCTAGGAATAGAGTAAGAGACGGAACTCTAGAGCCGAAACTCTCTTCCTTCTTCCCAGTCGAATTTCTTTTTCTTTGTGAGAGTGCTGTTCATATTCTTGGTTCAAACGAGCCTACCGGTATACTTTTGTCACCTACTGGTAGAAGAGAGTGTTGTATCTTGGGAGGTGTTTGCCCACTTTAGCATTGACATCGGTGGCTGGGGCATTCAATCTTGTGTTTGCATTCCGATATGGTATTTGGTAACTTCGGTTGTTCTTACTTTCAATTCTACATATATGATATGTATTGTGTCATGTTTATTGAATTGTAAAATTTGTTGTATTTCATGTGTTAATCTACTTCGTATTTGCATTCTATTATTTACAACATTTGTCTTCTAATATAAATACGTCTATGGTTGTATATATAATCCTCTCTCTTCTACTTTTGCTGATTGGCTTTGTATCGCTTCTTGTTTTGTAGATGAGAGAGATATGAAAATTGAAGCCACCTTGGCGTTGAAGTCATGAGTCTCTTCGAGCTCGTTAGCAGGTATTCTCTACGTCTATTTCTTTCGTTGATTGGTTCTTTTGGCAGGCATTGTTTGTGCTGTTGATATTGATGATTTCTCGTCGCTAGGCTTGGTCTTGGTATTCAATTTTTCATGCGTTGTTGGATTAGTGTTTTAGGATCACGCCTATTTTTTAGTTGTTGATTCCGTATTGTTCTATTTGTTTTTTGGATGACTGATCGTTGTGAAATTTTCATGTAAAAGAAGAGTGATGATTACATGTGAAGAGAATTTGAGATTATTGTGATAATTTTATTTTCTTCATTACGATTTGTCCAAATTCTTTACCCCTAGTCGATTTGATGATTTGAATTAGAGCTGATGTTAATGATATGATTAGTGTTGAGGGCAGAACGTATTCATTCCACGATCAATTAATTCACATTTCATAAGGAAGTTAAATTTTAATCCAAAGCCTCGTTGAGGAAATAAGGTTCCAGGAAAGTCTTATAATTTGAGTGGTTTATCTGGTCTGATTTGGGAGAAAATTCACGGAGTCGAAATTTTTGGCATGTACTTTTCTGGCAAACCGAATTATAGAAAATACTTGGCTGCTGAGTTGGGCTTTTGTGGTGGTTTGATATGTCGGATAGTATTATCCGTGATATTCCTTTCCGGGACAAAAGAGGCTTGCAAAGGCGAGATTAAATCATTCAAGCAGCTTTTTAGACGATTAGCCAATATCTTTGAGATGATTTTATAAGATACATTACAGAGGGATATTGGCTTGTAGTTCTCCAGCTGAGTACCTTCCTTGTTCTTCAGAATTAAGGCAATGAAAGTCCTGTTCAAATGCATTGGCATCGAGTAAGATATAAAAAAAATTTGAATACAAGATATCACCTGATCTTTAATAATACTCCATGATTCTTTGTAGAAAATTGGGGGATAACCGTCCGGACTAGGGGAAGTTAAACTACCCATCCTCGAGACTACCTCCCAAATTTCCTGAGAGTCGGGAACTTTAACAATAGCAGCATTTAAGGAGTCAGGGATTGAAGGCAAAAACAAAGACTCCAGCTCATTAGAAATATCCGGATTAGACGATTGGAATTAATTATTGAAGTGATCAAGTGTAATTCACTCCATCTCGATCATCTCTGAATGCAACCTCCCAGAGGAGTATTTCAAAGCCCAGATAAAATTCCTCTTTCGTCAGATAACTGTGGAGGCATGAAAGAATCTTGTGGACTGATCACTTTCCCGAAGCCAAGTCTCCTTCGATTTTTGCTTCCAAACACTCTCTTCACGAGCAAGAATTTCCTCCTATTCCCGGGTCACAACAGCCTGAGAGATAGATGTTTCATTGGAAGGAGGCAGGCTTTGGAGTCTCGCTAGATCTTTCTAGAGCTCAAGGGATCGATGGTGACATATTCCAAAGGAAACTCAATTCCAATTCGATAAATCTGTTTGGGTATTTCTTTGACATGCACGCAGGATACTGTAAGGAGAATGAGCTCGCTGATGTTTCCAGCTATTCAAAATAATCAATTGACAATCTTCATGACGATACCAAGCGGCCAGGAAGCGCCATGGTCGGATTATAGAGGAACGTTCTAAAAAAGTATCCATGATAATAGCCCCATGATCCGAACCCCATATAGGAAGGTTGAGATTACCAGATTTCGAGAATAAAGCCATCCAAGCGGCACTACAAATAGTTCGATCCAGCCTCTCCTTACAAACAATTAGTTGATTTATTTTCCTATGCCATGTGAAAATAGGGCCAGAGAACCTTAAGTCCACACCACCAGATAAAGTCAAAAAATTCTATAAACCTCTAGATCCATTAGAAAGAGCCTCCAGCACCCCCCATCGCTCAACGGCATTTAAGGTACCATTTAAGTCACCATTAATTGTTCATTTATCACCAAAAGATTGAGTAAGATTAAGTAGAGAAGTCTAGAAACTAGCATTCCAGTTGAAATATGGTGGAGCAGGAACACAACAAATTAAAAATTCCTGCTCAGGGAAACCCCCAACAGATAAGAAACAAATCATATCTTAGTGACCTTGATGACCCTGATATGCAATTGGTATCTCCACCAAACCGAGAGACCACCTTTCAACCCATCAGCAGATATCGAAGAAGAACCATAGTAACCCAACTTGTGAGCCAGACGATCCATATGAGACTCAGAGGCCTTAGTTTTCATAAGAAAAATAACATCCGGATTGTGCTTCCGAATTGATCCGAGATCACCCTAACTGCAATAGGTCGGATCGACCCTTTGCAGTTCCAGGAAAGCACTTTCATTGGGAGGGTGGGGGCATGAATCGGCCCGCCTCCTCGGCCATTTTAAAATTCTGGATGAATTGAACTTGAACCTCAGTCAAAGGAGACTCATCCATAATACGCTCTACAATCTGCGAAGATACAGACTTGGAAATTTTCACTTTCTTACGGATATATGACGAGGCTCTAGGTTTGATAGCTCTATGAGGTGACTTTCGTAACGAAAACCTCTCCTCAGAACACTGACCCCCAGAGCAGGATACCAAAGAAGATTCCATTGGAACTGAAACAGAAGTATCACCCGTCGAAAGTTCCTTTACTGGCTGGGATGGTGAACCAGGAACAAAAGGCATTAACTTTCGTTTTTTAGACTGGGAGGGCTCAATCCAGTCACTCAAAGTTGGGTTGATGAAAACACCTGATGGCGGATAAATGGGCCTACCAAGGAGAGAGCCCAAAGAATCAGTCTCCAAAGACATATTGGACCTCATAGGAGTTGCAAGCCCAACCACATCAGCACTTAGAAGAAAAGAATTAGGAAAAGCTTCTTCCAAATCTGCGTACAGTGCCAGCTCACCGACAATAGTGCCAAAGCCGCTGGAGTTACTATCAAATTCCATAATGCACGTTAAATTTTGCGTACAACTCAACAACTAAGAAAATTAAGAAATTTGAGATACCCGCTGTTGTGATCTCATCACTGTTTATGTATTGAGGTTCGTGTAGAACTTTTCAAGGGGGATGTTATCAAGTTATTGATTTCGTCAAACAGTGGACCTGAGCTTTAACGCAGGAGTTTGAGTTTGAGTTTGATCAGTTATTAATAAAAAATTACTTAAATCCACCCCACCCAGTTACAATCAATTCTAGCCATCAAATTGGACTTGCTCGATTGAATTTCTCATTTCTCAATGATACTCTTGCATGAATATTAAATGGGCCTAATCGAACTGGCTTTCTGAAAGCTCGGCCCATATGTGTTTGAACTCTAAGAATCTGGTTGAGAGCCTGATAAATACTGTAAGCAGGAGTTTTTTAAGAGGATTGGTTTTATTAATATTTATTTTGAGTCACTGATTTTTGGAGGTTTTAAAATCTTTCAAAATCCGTCTAATACAATTTTTAGAGATTTATAAAAACATTCCAAATAAATTGTTTAGAAATTCCTTCAAAACCGATGTAATAATACTTTCTCAAATATTAGGATAAACAGTTTTTAAAAATCGCTACTAAAAACATCCAAAACCGGTACTATTATAATCCATCAACATTAGGCCTCTTCAAACGGCCCGTGGGCCTTGGGCCGGCCCGAGCCCGAAAGGACCTCGGGCTTGGGCAGCTCGACCTAGGCTTCGGGCGGGCCTGGGCTCCATTTCTAGGGCCGAGCCCGGCCCGAAGCCTGATCATTTGGGCCGGCCTTAAGCTCGACCAGAGCCCGAAAAATATAATACACAATATATATATATACACATATATACATAAATATATCTATACATATATCTATAAATATATCTATACACATATATACATAAACTCATGTTTATGATGTTAAATACCCAATCTTTATGAGGTTTCTAGCACAAAATAATATCCAATTGTGTGATTTAATGACAGGTACAGCTGGATGATATTTATTTGGAAAAGTTGAATCCTGGGTAAAAGTGAGCCAGGCGCGACCTACGCGCAGCGGCGAGTTGCGGGATTTGCAGAAACGGGCCCAGCTGACGTGGCAGTGGGGACAATAATTTTTTATGGTTAAAGACTAAACCCTAGCCGCCAGATACGGAGGAGAAAAATTCGAGCAAAGGAGAAGACGGCGGAGAGAGAGGAAGCAATTCCAAGAGTGGCGATTCCTTCTTTCCCCCATTGATTCGAACATTGGTTTTAAGTATTTGTTGATTTTCATTATGGATATGTGTAACTAATTACTTATTAGCTAGGATTTGGTACTTTCTTCTACCGAAACCTCTGTGCATGAATTTGATTCTTGATTAGACTGATTTAATTCATTGTTCTCTGAATTTATTATTGATTTCCTATTGTTATGCATGTTTGGCCATCATCATAATATTTAGGAATTGTTAGTTGAACATATACAGCTGACCATGACCCGGTGTTTGACGAAGTAACAATAACTTGTTTTGCGATTCAGGTTAGAGAATAATGAACATAGCTGATTGGGTGTGAATTAACATCCTAGGTTGTGCTATTGTCGATTTCCACGTGTTGATGCTTATCTTAGAATGTTCTTAGGAGAGACCAAACCAAGACATCTTTGATAAGAAAAGATCCTGAGTTGGACCAAAGTCAGGATTGTTGCTTAGGGAAATCTAATTGATCGAGTTGGACCAAAGTCTTTCAATTGACGTAGTTAAATTCTTAATTTGTTTAATTGATAATTGATATATGTGCACAAGGTGGAGGTAGATGATTAAGCCAAATTCAAGCTAATTCTCATTAATTGTTGAATTCATAAGTTAATTTCACTTTGCACTATTGTTTGTTTTTTTAATTGGTTTATGCAATAGTCCATGTGGATTCGATCCCTTTCACTGTTACTGCTTTGCGACCGTACACTTGCGATTGGGTAAAACCTGTCGAGATTTATTGCGATTATAAAATGTCGACCAAGTTTTTGGCGCCGTTGCTGGGGACTGTTTGATTTATTCTGATTGTTAAACGGCGATAGTGTTAATTTTTGTTGGTTTAATTATTGTGACATCAAATTTACATCGTCTAAATTGTTTGTAGGTACTTATTGGATCCTTGCAGTGCATGGTTAATACACGTTCTCATCAAGAGCCATTGGAAGAATTTGATCCTGAGATTGAGAGAACAGCTAGAGCATTGCGACATAGGACAATGGAGGAGAACAACAGACAGTTGGTCGATGGGATTGTAGGAGCTGCCGATGCTAATGTCAAAGTACCAATGATGAATCGGTATATTCCGCAGAACATTGCCCATCCTTCGTGCATTACTTATCAACCTACAGGGGCTGCCAATGTTAGTTTGTCACCACAGTTGTTGAATTCTGTGCCCCATTATGAGGGGAGATTTGATGAAGATCCTCACTTACATTTGAAAGATTTTACTGACTTGTGTCGAACTCAACACATGACTGGAATTACTGCCGATAATTTAAAGTTGGTTCTTTTTCCCTTCACTCTAAGGGGTGGTGCAAAGATGTGGTATAATGCCATTGAAGCAGGATCTATCGGTACATGGGAACAGATGGCGACTAAATTTTTGAGGGAATTTTTTCCAGCTCATAGAACCAAGCAACTTGTGAGAGAAATCCAGAATTTTCAACAAAAGGATGGTGATTTGTTTTATGAAGCATGAAAGGACTTCAAGAGCCGCTTAGCTCGTTGCCCTACCCATAATTTGCACAAGGATGATGTGGTCTTACATTTTTATGAAGGGTTGAATGAATCTAATCGAATGAAAGTGGATTCAGCTTGCAATGGAGTACTTATGAGAAAGAGTAGCGAAGAAGCTATGGAGTTATTTGAAGAATTGAGTGAAGACTCTCAACAATTTTCTACAAGGGGTAGAAGCTCAACAAAGCGACAAGACATATATGAGGTGAGATCTGATGTCAAAGTTGAAGCAGAGATGTGCAATATTAATCGAAAAATAGACATGCTTGTTGAAGCTTTGACAGGGGTGACTATAAAGGTTCCATCACAAGCTCAGACCCTTTGTGCAGTTTGCTCTAGACAAGATCATGTGACTAAAGCTTGTCCATTGATATCAATGAATGATCAAGAGCAAGTCAATTTCTTGGGAAATTACAACACATGGAACCAAGCTTATCCTTGGCGCAATCACTCTAATCTTTTTTGGAAGGGTGATCAAAACATAATGAATGCAGCAGTCCAAGCACCACAACCAGCAAAGAAGATTGATTTGGAGACTACCATGCTGCAATTCATGCAACAAACAACTCAGGCTATCCAAAAATTGGAAACCCAAGTGGGACAGATAGCGAAGGAGGTGAGCGAACGAAAGAAGGGAGAGCTACCTTCTCAGCCTCTCAATAACCCAGCTGGGCATGAAGAGTTGAAAGCCATAACCACCCTTCGAGATGGCAAGATTATCGACAATAAGGTGATGTCGCCAACCCCTGACGCAGGGTGCAATCTGGTCGCACATAGGGTGCAGGAGGGTCGCAAATCTGGACAGAAAGAAGTCAAAGATTGGGGAAGAGATCCTCCGCCTTTCCTACAAAGGTTAGTAAAAAAGACAATTGATTCTAAGGTGCATGATATTTTTGAAAATTTACGTAAGGTAGAAATCAATATTCCATTGCTTGATGCCATTAAACAGATTCCTTCTTATGCTAAATTTCTCAAAGATTGTTGTACTAAAAAGAGAAAATTTTCTGCAAATGAAAAAGTTGCTTTGAATGAAGAAGTGAGCGCTGTGTTACTGAATAAACTTCCACTCAAGCTTAAAGATCCTGGTAGTTTTACCATACCTTGTAAGGTGGAAAATCAATTCTTTGAGAAGACATTGCTAGATTTAGGAGCGAGCATCAATTTAATGCCCTTTTCTTTGTATAAGAAATTAGGATTGGGGGAATTGCAAGAAACTTCCATCACTTTGCAGTTAGCTGACCGTAGTATTAAAAGACCTAAGGGAATTTTAGAAGACGTGTTGGTAATTGTGAAAGACTTAATTGTGCCTGTTGATTTTGTTGTGTTGGATATGGAGGATAATCCTAGTTCATCCTCTATACCTATTATTCTTGATCGTCCTTTCATGACTACTGTGGATATGAATATTAGTGTGAAAAAGGGGACTATAACAATGCAGGTGAATAATCAAAAATTGGAGTTTCGTGTATTTGATTCTCTTGAACTTCATGATGATAAAAGTGATTGTTTTGGTATTGATGTTACACATGACATTGTGAGTGAGGTTTTTCAGGTTACAAGTCTTGATCCAGTTGAAGCAGAAGACATAAAATATGAGAGCCAAATAGAGGAAGTAATAGAGCCGTTGCATCTGGCCCAGTCGTATGTTGGTAAGGGTATTCCTCCTTTTGAACAATTGATACCTACTAATATATCGCCTGTTTCTTCTACAGTTAAGGCACCTACTATGGAGTTGAAGCAATTGCCCAACCATTTGCAATATATTTATTTAGGAGAAGACAAGACTTTACCAGTGATGGTGGGGACAAATCTTAGTTTAGGAGAAGAGGAAAAATTAATACAAATTCTGAAAAGATGTAAAACTGCCCTTGGATGGTCCATTGATGCATCAAAGGAACCAATCCTAATAGCTGTATGCATCAGATTTTGCTTGAAACTGATGCGAGGCCAACTAAAGAAGCACAGAGGCAGCTACATCCACAAGTGAAAGATGTGGTGGAAACTGAAATTTTGAAATTGTTAGATGTGGGGGTGATCTACCCACCTTCGAATAGCAAATGGGTTAACGGGCATCGTGTGAAGCCTTATTGGAAGTCGGTTCCACTCACAATGGAAGAAGTCGTCCGATTTAATGTTTTAGATCCTTGACGAATTCTAAAGCTATGTCCGGCTGAAGACAATAAATTTAGCACTTCATGGGAGGTAACCCATGTGGAGAAGGAGCATCTTATTCAACATCTTTGAACAGCTAAGTCTCCTCACCCTTTTCTTTTATTGCACATTTAATTTTCGTCGTCGCAAATTTAAATTATGTTATATTTCCTTCACATTGAGGACAATGTCGAATTCAAGTTTGGGGGAGAAGGGAATTTGCGTTTTGCCAAAAATTTGAAGTTTTAAAACTTGGCATCCTTTGCTTGATTATCATGACATGCTTTGATAACTGATAGTGTATTTCCTAGCATGATTTTTTTTGTGATGAAGGTCTGCTTGGTTTATATGTCATTTGTACACTAAGTAGCCATGTGAGAAGCCTCTAAAAATTCTGAGTGCATTGAATTTCATGACATTGTATTGCTAGAACTTGCCTTAAACCAGCTGAAGTAATTGTTGAATTTTTGTTCCATGAAAGTGACAAAGGCGTTCTAATCCTAGCCCATCTATATTTGTTCTCAATTATCCATATTTTCCTTCCCATTCGCCTTATCCGATCTCTCTTATGTGTTATGCTTGTGCCATTGAGTTTAAAAATTAGAATACCAACATGAGGCTGACAGATGAGATGAATTTTGGGTGATAAGAAAGTGGAAAGTGGTGGTGACGATGCCTTAGAGAATTTTGGGGTAAGAAAACAAGTCTACAATACTGGGAAAAGATGTGCGACCTAAGTGCGACCGCACAAAAAACGGTGATTATTTCCGTAGATGAACAGTACCAGAGATGTGCGACCTAAGCGCGGCCGCACAAAAAGCGGTGATTATTTCCGTAGATGAACAGTACCAGAGATGTGCGACCTAAGCGCGGCCGCAAAAGTCGGGAATTCAAAAAAAAAATGTTTACACTGTCGAGTCAACGTCACTAGTTGACTGAGCAGGAAAGGAAAAAAAAAAGTGAATTGTAAGCCTTCTGCGAGCTAAGCGCGGTCGCAAATTCTGCTTATTTAAAATGCAGTGCATAAGAGACATAACTCCAGCTACATCAGATGAAATATTTCCAAGGGAATTTCCTTAAGCAACAACAAGAGATGATTGATTTAATTAAAGATTGTACTATGCGATGATGCTTGAGGATTGATCTTGTTTGGACTCACTTTGTGGGGATTTATTTTGCTATGTGTTATTGACTAGTATTAGATGTAGTTGGCTTTGTGTTGGTTGCCTAATTTTGGAACTATTTGGTGCGCGACATAACCATTGGTATAAGATTTATGCATCATGACGATCTAGTTCTTGATTAATTTTCTTCTCAATCTAACCTCTGCTATTTGATGCCTTTACTTCTATGCCTGCTTGTTTTGAGCCTACCCAAAAACCAAATTAATCCTTTCAAAGACCTTTTGATTCATGGAATGAATATTATAGCATAAGTAAGTTTGGTGGACATGCAAGCCTATGACAACATGTTGTGAATTCAAGGGAGAGTAAACACCACCCTCTAAACGCTTGAGTGAACACTTCATATTTCTAACTATTGTGTGAATCTTAGTGAGTTGGTGTGAAGATGTTCTATATGCTATGGCAGTAGTGAGCAAATTTATAATTGTGCAGATTACACTTGATGAATCATTGCATTGATTTGATGAGAAAGTATATGGCTTGCCAAGTTATGATGTTGTTTTTCGAAAGAGACATGCAACACTTTGAAATTATTTTCTTGAGTGTTTGCTTGAGGACAAGCAATGTTTAAGTTTGGGGGATTTTGGTGAGTGCAAAATGCACTCATGTTTATGATGTTAAATACCCAATCTTTATGAGGTTTCTAGCACAAAATACTATCCAATTGTGTGATTTAATGAAAGGTACAGCTGGATGATATTTATTTGGAAAAGTTGAATTCTGGGTAAAAGTGAGCCAGACGCGACCTACGCGCGGCCGCGAGTTGCGGGATTTGCAGAAACGGGCCCAGCTGACGTGGCAGTGGGGACAATAATTTTTTATGGTTAAAGACTAAACCCTAGCCGCCAGATACGGAGGAGAAAAATTCGAGCAAAGGAGAAGACGGCGGAGAGAGAGGAAGCAATTCCAAGAGTGGCGATTCCTTCTTTCCCCCATTGATTCGAACATTGGTTTTAAGTATTTGTTGATTTTCATTATGGATATGTGTAACTAATTACTTATTAGCTAGGATTTGGTACTTTCTTCTACCGAAACCTCTGTGCATGAATTTGATTCTTGATTAGACTGATTTAATTCATTGTTCTCTGATTTTATTATTGATTTCCTATTGTTATGCATGTCTGGCCATCATCATAATATTTAGGAATTGTTAGTTGAACATATACGGCTGACCATGACCCGGTGTTTGACGAAGTAACAATAACTTGTTTTGTGATTCAGGTTAGAGAATAATGAACATAGCTGATTGGGTGTGAATTAACATCCTAGGTTGTGCTATTGTCAATTTCCACGTGTTGATGCTTATCTTAGAATGTTCTTAGGAGAGACCAAACCAAGACATCTTTGATAAGAAAAGATCCTGAGCTGGACCAAAGTCAGGATTGTTGCTTAGGGAAATCTAATTGATCGAGCTAGACCAAAGTCTTTCAATTGACGTAGTTAAATTCTTAATTTGTTTAATTGATAATTGATATATGTGCACAAGGTGGAGGTAGATGATTAAGCCAAATTCAAGCTAATTCTCATTAATTGTTGAATTCATAAGTTAATTTAATTTTGCACTATTGTTTGTTTTTTTTAATTGGTTTATGCAATAGTCCCTGTGGATTCGATCCCTTTCACTGTTACTGCTTTGCGACCGTACACTTGCGATTGAGTAAAACCTGTCGAGATTTATTGCGATTATAAATTGTCGACCAACATACATATAAATATATATCTATGTGTGTGTGTGTGACATGCACACTGTCACAGTGTCACACACACACACACACATATATATATAGATATTTATATATATATATATATACACACACACACACATACACATATATACATATAAATATCTATATATATGTGTGACAGTGTGCATGTAACATGCACACTGTCACACTAATGTGTGTGTGTCTATATATATATATATTTATTATATATATAAATATATCTATATATATATATATAATAGGTATAGATATATTTATGTGTACATATATATATATATATTATACGAACTTTCTCTTATACGGACACATCTTACACACTCATTTTACGAACTTCTATTTTTGATCGTGCGATGTCATCAACGGAGCAGATCTATTTCAGTTTCATAGAATCCAACTTCTTCTTCCTCCTCTCAATCAGCTACCTCCTTTGTGCAATTTATTCCTCTGAGTTTGTGACAACCTGCCTCCATCAATAATGAGTTTTCTTCAATACAGAGGAGGTTCGTGACAGATCTGATTTCGCGGCATCTTCTCCCTCCTCTCAATCGGCGATTCAACATCTCTATCACGAACCAATGTCTCTGCCGCCGATTCCGTGTCTCTATCTTTTAGATTGATGAACCCATTTCGTGTATCTCTCTCTTTTCTTCTTTCTTTGTCCATCTTGCATATATGGGTTTGCTCATCTTTTTGGCTCAAATCTTCTCACCTGAAAATCCCAATATTTGTATACCCAAAAAACAAAGACTCCAGTGGCCATTCATCATTCCGTCAACGCGAACCACAAAGAGGGACATGGGAGTGCTATCGAAGCTTAAATGAAAAGAGAGCTAGAGAGGGACATGAGAGCTTTTCAAAGAAGAAGTGCTGGTTAGAAATCTCAAATCATGGCCGTTGTTGCAATCGAACTGATGAAAATACAGTTCGTAAGTTAAGTCCGTAATTTTAGCCCGCATGAGAGAACAATCGATATATTGTATAGATATATTTATATGTGTGTATATATGTATTTATGTGTGTATGTATATTTATGTGTGTGTGTATATATTAATTTAATACTTAGGCCCGAGCCCATTGGGCCAAGCCCGAAACCCGACCCGAGGCCCGACTTTTGGCCCGAATTACTTGGGCCAAGGCTGGGCTTAGGCTTATCAAATTCTCTTAGGCCTGGCCCGAAGCCCGAAGAAAGCTCTTGGGCTTGGGCCAAGGCCGGGCCTGGGCCTATTTTTTTGGGCCAGCCCGGCCCGATGACGAGGCCTAATCAACATCGATACTTTAAAAACATGTTATCTCCGATAGTCATATTTTGGGCAGAGCCTGAAGAGAGAAAAAACAAGCATCCGCTGTCCAATTTCAACACCAGTCAGACGAAAAGTCCGTTTGGTATGCATTTTCCACAGCGGGACCCACTAGAAATGCTGTGCATACCAAACGGATAGAAAAGAATTGCGTTTTGGACTACGTTTAAGCGGTCCAAAATGAGACGCTGATGTGGTACAACGTCTCATTGCGTTTCGTTGGATCCAAATTTCTTGAAGACGATCCTGCCCCTCAAATCGCTGATTCATCTCTCACCGAAGCACTCCATCTCTCGCCGTGATTCACTCTCGTTGTACCTCCTCCGTCTTGAAAACAAATCAACCTTGATGTCAATTTGTTTGAATAACTTATGAAGAATAAGATAAGAAAATAGATAAGAAAGAGATCAGATGAGAAGTGGTTTCAATCTTCATTGCATTTCAAAACCATGAACTAAAAGATACAAAACAGCGGATATAAATACAAGAAGAATCAACGGTCATATTTATGACCGTTCTAGGAAAAATGTTCGTTGCTATTCAACGGTCATATAAAATAATTGGGCTAAGATAGCAGACATGGACTTAAGAGAATAAAGCCCTAACACTTCTAATAAGATATATAATTTGATATAGGCTAATCCATGGTCCAAAACTCATATGAGCCCATTAGAGTCCATAAGCCCATTAGGGCTTAATCTTCTTCTTTAGTTGTGTCTTCTTTGACGTGAGCCACATTTACTTCTCTGTTTGTGTCGTCTTCATCACGAGCCGCAATTCCTTCTTTGTTTTGAGCTTTTATCGTCATCGTAACTCTTTTATCATCATCGTAACTTCTAACACCCCCCTGCAAGGTCGACATGGTGGAAGGATTTACCATGTGGAGCTTGGACAGTAAGAGCTTCAGCGTTGGAATAGGCACGCCTTTGGTGAGGATGTCAGCCGGATGGTGTTCGGACTTGAGGTAGCTTAATCTTACAATTCCTTGTTTGATCTTCTCTCTTGTAAAATGACAATCTAACTCTATGTGTTTTGTGCGTTCATGAAATACAGGGCTGTTAGCGATGTGAATTGCCGCTTGGTTATCGCAATGCAAAATCATCGGTAATTTTATGTCTATTTTGATTTCATTGAGTAAATTGTGTAACCACTGAAGCTCACTCGTTGCAGCTGCCATCGAACGGTATTCCGCCTCAGCAGAACTTCGTGAAATAGTCTTTTGTTTCTTCGACTTCCACGCAATTAGAGATTCACCCAGAGTAATACAATAGCCGGTTACAGATCTTATTGTTTCTACGCAAGCAGCCCAATCCGCATCGCAATAGGCATGAACCTGCAGGTTAGTTGATGAAGGATAGAATAATCCTTATCTTATTGTACCTTTTATATACATTAAAATTCTATATCCTGCACTTAGATGAATATTAGTAGGATTTTGCATAAACTGTGCAAGAGTATTCACAGAGAAATTAAGATCTGGTCTGGTAATTGTCAAATACATTAATTTTCCTATTAAACGTCTGAACTCTAGGGGATTGGATAAGGGTGTTCCTGTACTGGATGATAGTTTAATATTCACATCAACAGAAGTTTTGACAGGTTTACAATTCATATAACCAGTTTCCTTTAGTAAATCTAGTATGTATTTTTGTTGATTGATAAAATAGCCTGATATTGATTTATGAACTTCAATTCCCAAAAAATATGTCAAACTCCCTAGTTCCTTGATTTTGAAACAATTTCTCAGATATGTTTTTACACTTGTAATTAATTCATAATCATCACCCCCAATCGCCATATCATCAACATATAATAATAACAATAATGTTTTACCATTATTTCTGTAATAGAATAGTGAATAATCAGATTGGCTTGAATAAATCCAAAGTTCAGTAAAACACTAGTGCACTTAGCATTCCATTGTCTTGAGGCTTGTTTTAAGCCATAAATGGATTTATTTAAATGGCACACATGACCATTAGGCACTGACAGACCTGGGGGTGGACTCATGTAGACCGATTCTGTTAATTCTCCATTTAAGAAAGCATTGTTATGTAAGCTTGCCAATGCCAGAAATAACCTTACTGTAGTTATTTTCACCACTGGGGAGAAAGTTTCTAGGGAACCATCTGGATTAAATTTAGTTTTATACACCCATTTGCATCCTATTGGCTTTCTTCCTTTTGGAAGTGGAGTGATGGTCCAAGTTTTATTGTCTATTAATGCATTCATTTCAACTCTCATTGCTTCACACCAATTAGGATCTTTAGAGGCTGACTTGTACCCTGTTGGTTCTATATGTTTATGTATATTATTAATATAAGCAACATGTCTCTGTGGAAAAACTGTGACATTATTGATAGTATACATGAACCTATCTTTCACTGAGAGTGTTTATATTACAATCATAATCCTTTAAGTATGTAGGTTTTCTTCTTACTCTATCTCTGGTTTTCATAGAACTAGTTGACTCTTTGGTTTCACTCTGTACCACTTGTGTTTCTAATTCTTTTTGCTTAGCTATTTTCGGTTCAGTCTTTGTAATATCATTCTGTAGCAAGTTATTTTTGAGGGGGAAATAATTCTCAATAAATTTGACATCTCTAGAAATAAATACATTTTTAGTTACCAAGTCTTGAACTCTATAACCCTTGATTCCCCACTGGTAACCCAGGAAGATGCATTCTCTAGCTCTCGGATTGAACTTAGAATCACTAGGTTTATTATCTTTTGCAACACAGTAGCATCCAAATGTCCTAAGATAGCTATAATCTACCTTATTCTTATGTAAGATTTCATAAGGTGTTCTCTTCTTTAATTTTTCAGTAGGCAGTCTGTTTATAAGAAACACAGCTGTCTGAACACAATAACTCCATAAATTTTCTTCAACTCCTGATTCCAACTTAATGGTCCTAGCAATGTTCAAAATATGTTGGTGTTTCCTTTCTACAATACCATTCTGTTGTGGGGTATAATTGCATGATCTTTGATGTACAATCCCTTCTTTTAAATAAACATCATTCATCTGAAACTCCAAACCATTGTCACTCCTAATTGTTTTGATTACTTTCCCAAATTGAGTTTTTGTAAAATTCATAAAAGCCTGAATATATTTTCTTGTTTCACCTTTATTATGCATCAAATAAATCCATGTATATCTTGTGTAGTCATCAACTATAGTAAGAAAATATTTATATCCTTCTATAGACTGAATATGATTTGGACCCCATATGTCCATATGAATCAAGTCAAAAGGCTTTATTGAAACTGTTGTGCATACATGAAATCTCTCTCTTTTCATTTTTCCTAGCAAACAATCATTACATTCTCCAATTTCTCCCTCATAGTCTGTCCCTATCATCTTAGTTACGCCATTTGAAGGATGTCCTAACCTTCTATGCCATGTCATGGCATCCACAACACTAACAAAAAATCCTTCAATCTTCTTATATTGTTCCTCAGTTTCCTTCATCAAGTATAATCCTTTAAATAAACTTCCCATTCCAATCTTCTTGCATGTGCTCAATTCCTGCAAATGACACCTTCCATTTTTAAAACTTATCTCGTACCTATCATCATTTGTTAGTTTACCTACAGATATCAGATTAACTGAGAATGTAGGAACACATAAAACATCATGTAATACTATGCCTTTTGCTAACTTAACACTTCCTATATGTGTCACTGTGTGTTTATTGCCATTAGGGAGTGTCACATAAGCATTTTTAGCAATAAAATAATTATTCAGCAAGGAAATATGACACACAACATGATCAGATGCACCACTATCTATTATCCAAGTATGGAATTTAGAGCTGTTTTTTAAGTTACCTGCCACGCTTGCTACTGACCCTGTGTGAGAGTTTGAGTCTGCATTATTGCTCTTCAGTAAAGTCATTAGCTTCGCGTATTGTTCAGTTGATAGTTCCATTTTGTTGGTGTCTGAATTTTCATTGCCGCTGCCCTGCACGTGGTTTGCTGAGTAGCTTTTATTTTGATTCCAGGATCCAATTTTCTGTCTCTTGCTGCCATCATTTGGATATCCATGGATTTTAAAGCAAACTTCAATGGTATGACCTTCCTTCTTGCAATAATTGCAAAAAAGATTTTTTTTAGGCCTTTGTCCATTCTTCTGGAACTTCTGATTTTTGTCAAAGAAAGATCCCCTGGATTGGCCTTTTTGTTGATCTATATTTGAATCACTCCCTTGTTGATTCCTTTGAACATTCATAGCCAATGGGATCTGATATTGTTGAGAATTCTTTGCTTCCAAACTCAGCTTTGTTTCTTCTTCAATCACCATGCCAAGTGCTTTGTCCACATCTGGCATTGGTTCCATTAACTGAATTTGATTTGAAAGCCCTTTATATTCCTCTTTCAGGCCATGTAAAAATTGTAACACCCTTTCTTCCTCTTCTTCTATAAGGATTTCTTCCAGAAGATCACAATTGCAGTTGCCACATTTGCACTTGGGCCGCCTTTTATAAGTAGTATATTCATTCCACAATGTCTTGATTCTAGTAAAGAAATCAATGACTGGAGTTTTCTTGCTTAATAGTTGAAATTTCTCTGATGAGCTGTGACTTCCTCGTGCCATTTTTTTTGGTGTATCTTTTCTTGAGATTGCTCCACACATCCAATGTTGTAACACATTCTTGAAGGCTCATCATAATTCTTTCATCCACACATGCTGTAATCCAGCTTTTCACTAAGAAATTATTTGTCTTCCCAACTGATAATTGGGATCTGTTACTGCAGGTGTTTTGATGCTCCCATCAACGAACCCCAATTTGTTTCTTGATTCTAAGGAGTCAATCATGCATCCACTCCAGAAAGAGTAATTTGGTCCTGTGAGCTTCACAGGAACCAAACTTGTGATGGAGAAATCAGATTGTTGTAAATTATAAGGATTGAGGAAGTTGTAAGATGCCGGACTAGGTAAGATGCCATTCCCACCGAGCATAGCATTTTCTCCAGGATTCATCTTGGCCTTGTAAGTGATACTTGATCTTTTGTAAACGATTCCAAATAGTTTCTGCTCCGATACCATGAAAACAAATCAACCTTGATGTCAATTTGTTTGAATAACTTATGAAGAATGAGATGAGAAAATAGATAAGAAAGAGATCAGATGAGAAGTGGTTTCAATCTTCATTGAATTTCAAAACCATGAACTAAAAGATACAAAACAGCGAATATAAATACAAGAAGAATCCACGGTCATATTTATGACCGTTGTAGGAAAAATGTCCGTTGCTATTGAACGGTCATATAAAATAATTGGGCTAAGATAGCAGACATGGACTTAAGAGAATAAAGCCCAACACTTCTAATAAGATAACTTATAATTTGATATAGGCTAATCCATGGTCCAAACCTCAGATGAGCCCATTAGAGTCCATAAGCCCATAAGGGCTTAATCTTCTCCTTTAGTTGTGTCTTCTTTGACGTGAGCCACATTTACTTCTCTGTTTGTGTCGTCTTCGTCACGAGCCGCAATTCCTTCTCTGTTTTGAGCTTTTATCGTCATCGTAACTCTTTTATCATCATCGTAACTTCTAACACGTCTCTCCGTCGATCGATCTCCACCACCGTTTCGAAAATCAGGTACTCGTCTCTCTCTCTGTTAACACTTGATGCATGTATTCTATATTTGATCTTCTCTGTTGAGAATGAGTTTTATGATTCTCAAATTTTGGTTTCTTAATTTTCTGGCGAATCGATGGCATGTTTGGTTTCTCGCACAGGGAGGGAGCTCCAGAGATACGACCACTTGGGCCGCCACCAAGTTGTTGGGTGGGTTTTCTGCTTTTTTTTTTTTTTTTGAAAGAGGGTTTTCTGCTTTTGGTTGGTTGAAGCTTGATTTGATTCTCATTTTGTGTTTGTGTGGGTGCTTTTGATTATTTTCTAGTTCTTAGAGGTCGATTTGCCATTTGGGTTATTGGCTCCACTGTGAATCTTCTGGATTATGCCCTTTTGGTTTTGTGATAAAATTCTGGGTTTACTTTTATTACATGAAGTCAAGGTTCTGGGTTCAGTCTTGTGGGTTTTTTGTTAGGAGAAAAAAAATATCTTATTTGACTAAAAGATGCTGCTTCACTTGCTTCTCTGGTCATTTTAATTTTCTCTATTTTTTTGGATTTGGATTTTTTGGGGGTGTTTCCTTATACAGGACTCTGACCCAACAAAATCTAAGAATATAATTATCTGGGTTTGGATTTGTAAATTAAAGTGCTCTAAGAGTTTGGTCGATTAGATGAATATATGCATCTGATTGAAGAACATATGAAGCACATTTGCGGTTTGCCCCTTTCTTTGTCCACTTTTCATTTCCTTGTGACACTTTCGTTCTAGACTTTTTACAAAACTTTCATTCCAGACTTGTCAGTATCTCGCCATAGCTGATCCTTGTTTGCAATTTTTTTTTGGCTTATATGACAATTGTGGTCTACTTATTTAATGTATTTGTGATTTTGATTGTCTTGATTGGTACTACAGCTGTGAAGCAATGTATGTAATCAATGTCAAAAGTGAGTTTTTACCTTTGGCCAATAAAGTGACTGTTTATAGAATATAGCTAAATTGTTTAAAGAATTGTATCATTATGCTGCAGTAGAGCTAGATATCTTATGCAGGAAATGAACTTAGTTTTGTTTTTAAGAACTAGTGAAGTGAGAGTAATGCTAAAAAACCTAGAAATCTGTCAGGCAAGGACAGAAAGATTTGATGAACTTTGGTGTATAGTTAGTGTTTTGGAGTTTGAGTTTATTGTTCCATGCTACTTAACTTGCGTTGCTGTAACGAATTGGATTCTCAATTGATTAATATATCGTTGTTTATTGTTCACTGTGTTTTCTTTTTTGATGGATGGACTGAAAAGGTTTTGCATATGCATAATGGGTGCTATAGATTTGAGTTCATGGGATTGGGAAGAGTAGTTGGTTGAAGAGCTGTATTCATTGTTCACTGTGTCTAAGGGTGTTTTTAAAGTCTAGGGTAAGCATGTTTGTCAAAACACTGGTTGAAAAATCGACGTGTCTAATTAAAAAAAATTATTCAGTATTATTACTCTTTTATTGTAATGCCCTTTTTTGTCATTTCATATAAAATATCATAACAATAAGCTAATGTAAAAAAAGTGAACCAAACATCCAACAACATTTTACACAACTTAAGCTGTGGGTCCCACAGCTTTTTACACAGCATTTTTGACAGCTAAAAACACAGCTTTTTGCACAACTTTAAGCTATGAAATACAATTGGATAACAAACGGAAGTCATCCAAATCTGTGTAATATTCGTACTCCGACATTCCTATTATTTTAGGTTGATCACCAGTGTTTGTGGACTGTATCTGCTATAAAAAACAACAATAATGGCCGATGCAGTGAGAAAAGGGACGGGGGCCACCTTGTTTTCTCCTTACAAGATGAGCAAGTTCAATCTCTCACACAGGTGCTTAGATCCTCAACTCTCTTTTTTAAGTGAGATCGAATAAGTTGTGTGGAGTGAATTTCTGACCGATTTACTCCTGTAAATGTTATGAATATGCGTTGTATACAGGCTTCGTCATTTTGCCGACAAAATTTCATATGTAATCCGTCAACAAACAAAAAAAATCATCTATAATTTGCCGACAAAAAAATAATAAACAATTGTTGTTACCTCTCTATTAAATTTCCTCTTAGTAAGAAGATAAATTTTTATAGCCATTTTTATCATATCCTTTTTATAATAAAATTTTAAAAAAATAAAAATTATTTATGAATATTGATTGAGTGAATGTATATGTGTCGTGCATTAGAATGAACTGTACAATATCGATCGAGTACTTTTTGTACTTTGTGGTGGATAATTTTATAAGACTGTGAGCTGTTGAAGTTACGTTTTGTATCAAGTGACACGCCAGGTGTTCGAAAAAATGACTCAACCAACTGAATCATCATCAGGCTTCGTCATTTTGCAAGGACTTAATTTTACAGAAATAGCGGACAAAATGTACTTACAATCCATTCTCAATTACTAAACAAGGGGTAAACAGGCTGCATATCGAGATTGAAAAGTCCAAAATTTTGATTTCCCAGATTAAATGCCAGATTTTCATTGATCATGGTATGAAGAAACCCTTCTACGTAAGCTTTTTTGGTGTCCCATTGAAATTCAATATATCTCTAATGAAATTTTGATTATATGTCGCAGCAAGCTGTGGAGTTGTGAAGTTTCCATTCCCAACATCAACATCACTGACACAATCTCTCCATTGCGTAGTAGAAAGCATCAACCATGGCATCAAACAGGTTCAAGTAACTCAACCCGTTATCTTGAAAAATTGCTTCCTTTGCTGTAAATTATGCGTAATCAAACCGAATTTTGCTGGTTCAGTTGCATAGGCATAGTAAGGATACA
Source organism: Euonymus europaeus (assembly GCA_963580455.1). NCBI lineage: Eukaryota > Viridiplantae > Streptophyta > Magnoliopsida > Celastrales > Celastraceae > Euonymus > Euonymus europaeus. The sequence continues at coordinate 2,996,628 of OY756957.1, read as the reverse complement.
CATTGATCATAAGGGGAGATCCTTGTTTTGATAGAAACTTTAGAACTCTTTCAAATGCACCATGTGCTTCTCTAATGAATGCTCCAGATGAGGTGGATAAGAAGTTGCCAATGTGGTTTTAGGCACCACATTAGTAACCTTAATACCATGCAGGTTTGATGAATTCAGAATGCTTTGGAGATAATCCATTACAGTTGGAATATACGAGGAATATTCACCCAGTATAAGATCATTGCCAACGACGATAAATGAGAAGAGAACATTGTCAAGGTAAGGTTGAACTTTGGATGAAAACCAATGGTTTGTAGCTCCTTGACCACTAGCTAAATTGGGTATGTCATTTTTTGGTATGCCAAGAACGACACTAATTTGGGTTCCCTTTAGTGCATTAAGTGAAGGAGGATCAGGTTCATAGAGTCTAATCTTGCCAATACCGTACTTTTGTAGAGATTGATCACATTGCTTGGTTGAGCGTGGTTGTTTCCGAACAATTGATAACTAACACCAATGTCTATTGATGCTTCTGTGATGATGATTTGGTTGAGAGTGGCTGATATGGCGAAGAGAACTATTGTAAGACAAAAATGTGCCATTTTCAATAAGCCTCAGGTGCCCTGTTAAGGTATATGAGTTATTTGGTTAATGAATCAACAGATTCAACACAGCCAAAAAAAATAAAATAAAAAGAACATACCTTCACCAACAACAAAGAGAGCAAACAAGAGATTGATTAATTGTACCAACCTGGTCCTATTTATATATTTGATGATGATATGCTTGGATTTAAATTAATCCCATCATACGTCGAATGCTGAATTGAGAATGAACGCATATGCAGACAGTGTGAATGTAGAAATGAGGTGGATGTAAGCTTGGAAATAATCATGTTTGGTACACATGTAAAATAAGCATGAGTGTGGTAGTGGTATATGTTTGGTCGGGTAGCTTAAGGAGTAGAATGGAATGAGTTTATAAACAAGTAGCTATACCACCCTTGTGCAGAAAAGTAAGGACATGCTCAATGTTTACACAGTATGCTGTTATATTCTTCATATTCTATGCTTTGTTAACAGTGCTTGTTGGGTCTATAATTCTTATTGCTTCACATATTTGTCACCCTAACAGTGAATTATTACTCAGCTAATTGTTGATATCATGAGCTACTTTATCTGAAAATATAGTCTCTGAGAGTTCTACTACTAACAACAAAAGAAGAGAAATTGTTCAGAACACTAAATTTGTTCACAAATGCACCACATATGTAGAGATTAATTAATGGTCAGTTTTTGCACAATCATCTGCCTTTAGGTTTTTTTTTTTTAAGTTGAAGAGCTTGTGAATGTTGCCAATAAATCTCAACCCATAGTGATGTTTTTGTTATCTTATTTTGAAGCTTAAAATTGTTGTCTTCTTCTACCTTTGAGTTTGGAAGACAATGTCTGCTATTATAATATCTATGGGTTTCATTTATTGATTGTTTAGCAATTAGTGTTGTATAAAAAGGTGACTCACATGTAAAAACTAGTGGAAGTCTTGCAACCTCAAATACATCTTAAATTTCTCAACAAGAGACAAATGACAATTGGTTATCTGAATGTGTGACAGCCTTATCCTTAGCTGCCATACCATGTATGTATAACATCAAAACTTTAAAAGTGTCGGTGACCGGCTCTAGTTCGAAACCTCCTTTTACAAATATCTCTTTTGGGACACTCTTGAGATCCTGAATAACCTAATAATCGTACAGTGCATATTGGAGGAGGGTCTATGGCTATGTATGTGCCGAAGGAATTATTCGGGGAAAATTCTCGGATGTTTTTGTTTGAAAAAAATTTACTGGCAACAACACAGTCAAGAATTGACATGTGTGGAGGGTTTGGTATGAAGTTTTTTTCCCTATAAGTGATTAGCTGCTGAATGAAGGTAATAACTCTCTGAACTCTGTAGTGGATTTTACTTCATTAGAAGTAAGCTTCAAAAAGGACTTTGTAGGTTTGAGCTTGTAGATGCATGCCTTAGAAGATAGGGAATTTCTAAGGTCCACAATTTTTTCACGGTAGACATCTAGAGTACTTGCCTAGTGTATTGTTATTAGCTGTCAAAAAGTCTTCTTATGCCCTAATTCTCACCCTTTCATGTGCCGAGGATGGACCACATCCTGATATCTTTCACAAGTTTCTTGGATGCTTGTGTTGGTCTATATGTAAGTCCAATTGATCATGTCTGAGGTCCAGGTCCATTCTTGATTGATTTTGAAGGCAGGATATGCATTTATCTAATTCCATTGGATGATTAGTTACAACAAGTTGAATCATTATCATGGAAAAAAAGTGAGGACCGATTAGGCACAGAATAATGAACCGGTGTCGCTATTTCTCATTATCAATCTACTATGCTACTATGATAAGAAATTCATTTTGTTTTGATATTCTGTGCTCTTATTCAGCTATACTGATATGCATGTTTGGATGTTTGAAATGTATCCCATTTTTCCTCCGACAGAAATCCAGTATTTTTTTCTTTCAATTTCTTACATTTCCAAACAAAAAGAGAACTCTTGGCAGTGTCTGAAAAAGCTAGGAACAGAAGAAGATCACACACAGACTTGATAACAGCTCAGAATCTGTCGTCTTATACCCAAATCACGGCACATGGAATCCTACACGAACGTATACCAAAACTACCAATTACAATTCCCCAAGATATTCACCATATCCCACTCTATATAAACACCACCAAATTAAACCAACCAAGCACAACCTTATCACAATCATGTTGTTGAAGATGAATCTATCATTCTTGTTCATCTTCTCTCTCATTTTCTCCTTCTCCAATGCTGCTGTGCAGGACTTCTGCGTAGGAGACCTTGGGGGACCAGAGAGCCCTTCTGGCTACTTATGCAAGAAGCCTTCTGTGGTCACAGTGAATGACTTTGTTTTCTCTGGCTTGGGTGTTATGGGGAACACCTCAAACCTTATAAAAGCGGCTGTGACACCAGCATTTGCAGCACAATTCCCGGGCTTAAACGGCCTTGGCATTTCGATGGCTCGTTTGGATTTGGCTCCTGATGGGGTTGTGCCATTGCACACACACCCTGGAGCCTCAGAAGTACTAATTGTCATTCATGGTTCAATCTGTGCAGGGTTTATTTCCTCCTCAGCCAATAAGGTTTACTTCAAGTCGCTTAACAAGGGAGACGTTATGGTATTCCCACAAGGGTTATTGCACTTTCAAATCAATGCAGGAGGGGGTGCAGCACTGGCTTTTGTTAGCTTCAGTAGTCCAGTCCCAGGTCTTCAAGTCGTCGACTTTGCTTTGTTTGCGAATGATTTGCCTTCAGAGATTATTGAGAAGGTTACCTTCCTTGATGATGCTCAGGTTAAGAAGCTTAAAGGTGTTCTTGGTGGCACTAATTAAGGTCTCTGGAGACTATCTGTGCAAAAAGATAGTTTCTTCTCGCACCCAATTAACTGTTCTGTTCGGTAGCTTGGTCCGTCTTTGTTGTGATTGAAAAATCTAGTATCTCAGTGTAGGATTTTTCTAGTCAATGTTGGTTAATTCTCAATCTACTTAATAAGTAATAAACCAATTAGTTTTATTTTTTTTTTATTTCTAAGAGTGGTGATTTATGTCAATGAGTGCTTCTATTATGACTCGTATGTAACAAAGAAGTTTTAGTTCGAACGGTAAAATTGTCTGTGATTTAAAATTGAAGATAAGGTACTTTATATTCATTTTAATTTTATTGATAAATCTATTTAATTATATATTACGCTGTTACAACCACAGCAGATGACAACTAATTAAATTAGTCAAAAATTAGGACCTAGATTATGGTATTAGTCTAATTTGGTAATTCTTAATGGACAAAAAAAAAATCGTTGATATGCCAATATATAAAATTTAAGATTTTCTTAATATGTGTCCAAGAGAAACATGCTAGGAGAATGTGTAGAATAATAATAATAAAAAAAATTATTCTTTATATAACTTTCTGTTACAAGGGAAGGTTTAGGTCAAACAAACTATGATCATCAACACACGATCACAATCCAATCCAGCAAATCTGTACAGCTAGATCCTTATCATTTTCTGGTCCACTGCCACTCCCCCAAGGGGCCCCAAAAATAGAATCCCCACATTTCCTTTCTTATCAAGTCATCTTAAACACACTAATTAGTTTTAACCGTTCTAAGATGTGCCACGTGGATGGAGGGACATTTGATTAGGGGGTGAGAAGTACGCCAGAGACTCTCGATATATATAGTATATACAAAAATTTCAAAAACAGTCAGAGAGAGAGAGAGAGAGAGAGAGAGAGAGAGAGAGAGAGAGAGAGAGAGAGAGAGAGAGAGAGAGAGAGCCAGGTAAGCAAATGGAGAAGGAAGAGGAGTTTCTGTTTGTTTGGCTTTGCAAGCGTGAATGCCAGTCTGTCATCTCTATATACAATTCTGTGTGTATGTATTTGTCTATTAATATAAATACGTCTCTGGTTGTATATATAATCCTTTCTCTTCTACTTTTGCTGATTGGCTCTGTATCGCTTCTTGTTTTGTAGACGAGAGAGATTTGAAAATTGAAGCCACGTTGGCGTTGAAGTCATGAGTCTCTTCGGGCTCGTTAGCAGGTATTCTCTACGTCTCTTTCTTTCGTTGATTGGTTCTTTTGGCAGGCATTGTTTGTGCTGTTGATATTGATGATTTCTCGTCGCTAGGCTTGGTCTTGGTATTCAATTTTTCATGCGTTGTTGGATTAGTGTTTGTAGGATCACGCCTATTTTTTATTTTTTAGTTGTCGATTCCGTATTGTTCTACTTGTTTTTTGGATGACTGATCGTTGTGAAATTTTCATGTAAAAGAAGAGTGATGATTACATGTGAAGAGAATTTGAGATTATTGTGATAATTTTATTTTCTTCATTACGATTTGTCCAAATTCTTTACCCCTAGTCGATTTGATGATTTGAATTAGAGCTGATGTTAATGATATGATTAGTGTTGAGGGCAGAACGTATTCATTCCACGATCAATTAATTCACATTTCATAAGGAAGTTAAAATTTTAATCCAAAGCCTCGTTGAGGAAATAAGGTTCCAGGAAAGTCCTATAATTTGAGTGGTTTATCTGGTCTGATTTGGGGAGAAAATTGACGGAGTCGAAATTTTTGGCATGTACTTTTCTGGCAAACCGAATTATAGAAAATACTTGGCTGCTGAGTTAGGCTTTTGTGGTGGTTTGATATGTCGGATAGTTTATTTCCTACTTTTGCCTTCTCAATCAATGCTCTCTTCTCATCTATTTTTCCAATGGAATACTATATAACCAGTTCCCTTTTCCATTTTTTCATCATTTACTGTGGCATATTTTGAGAAACAGTAGGGATGTTGTTGCCACGTTAAGGTACATTAATGATTAGTAGCTTCTTTGTTTCTCTGGATCGGCAAAATGTAGATTTAGTTTCTTCCCACAATAATCCATGTAATAGTAGAATATCTGCACGAAAACGGATTTAAGTGATGAAAAATTGTTTCGACTTTCTGCAATTTTCCATGGTGCCTCAGAATCTAATTTTATGAAGTATATATGGATGTTCTTCTTACCTTATAAATTATTTAATTTATTTGGATATCTTTTTATTTATTGAATGTCTACTGTTAACTTGGAATGTGTTGAGAATATTATGCACGTTTTCTGTATAGGTGCAACTTATGTGAGTGTATGCATCAAATTATGTTCGAAATAACTGAAATTTCTCTAAACTCTGACTTCAACAGAAACCAGAAGACATTTCGCCCTAAGAAGAATACGCCATCTGGAAGTAAGGTTGGTATTTTGTCTTGGAAGTCTGAATATATATATTTTTTTTGTCTTGAGTTTTTTTAATGCTATGCTTCCATGCCTTGCATATTCAGGGTGCTCAACTTCAAAGACACATTGATGCAACTTTGGGCAGTGGGAATCTGAGGGAAGCTGTTCGACTACCTCCAGGAGAAGACATCAATGAATGGCTAGCTGTGAACAGTAAGATCCTGATTTAATGCAAAATCAAAGTTATTCATGAGAGACTGTTTTTGTTTATGCATCGATTGTATATTAAAGCAGCTTTTACTATCCCACATTTGATTTCTATTAGTTATTGTTCTCTTTCTTCAGCGGTTGATTTCTTCAACCAAGTGAACCTTCTGTTTGGCACTCTTGCTGAATTCTGCACAGCATCCAATTGTCCGACAATGACAGCTGGGCCAAAGTATTGTTCTGAATCCCTCGACTAAGTTCTCTTTCTGAAATAGATTGTAAGAGCACTGATGCAGTGCTTTGGAAATATCTAAACTGTATATTGTTTTAATATTTCCATGCACTGATGCATATATGTACAAATATTCATAAATATGAAGGTTCATACATCCGTATGTAAGTACATCCATACAAGAGCGTACACATACACACACTTAGGAAGTTTACAAGTAAAAACATAAATCTCATCTGATTTTTGTTTTGATTTTGGGGCAATAGTAGCATGTGTGTGCAATGTCCACATCATCATATTAAGTTTCATACATTCATCATATCAAATTTCATATGCTTTTAATTCTATGCAGATACGAGTATAGATGGGCTGATGGAGTTACTATCAAGAAACCAATAGAGGTATCTGCTCCAAAGTATGTTGAGTATTTAATGGACTGGATTGAAGTTCAGCTAGATGATGAGTCAATTTTTCCACAGAAGTTAGGTAACTGAGATCTGGTATACTTGTATTCTGACAGAAGCAGTTACCATTTTGGTTAAACTTTCATGATATAGAGGGCACCACTTAACTCTTATGCCCTGCTACAGGAGTACCTTTTCCAGCGAATTTCATAGATGTTGTCAAGACAATATTTAAACGACTGTTCCGTGTCTATGCTCACATATATCACTCACATTTTCTGAAGATTGTGAGTCTGAAGGAAGAAGCTCATCTGAATACTTGCTTCAAACATTTTGTTCTCTTTACATGGGTAAGTTCTTTGCATTGTGATATCTGTGCGTACATTTGACTCTCTTGTGTTTATTTCCTTATAAAAATTTCTTTTAGTAAGCAGAGGTTGTCCCTGCCTTCCTCTCTCTTGTCCCCCTACTTTCCAATTTCGTTTCTTCCATTAGAAAAAAAAAATCCCATGAATCAAAATAGATTTCAAAATATATAATTTTCTGACTTAGATATGTTAAGAGTTTGGATTACCATTCACTATATAGTTGTATGCCTTAATTTTTAAGGAATTATCGTTTCAATATCCCAATAGCAATCTTATTGGCTTCTCATACAGCCAAGGTGATTCAGCATCATGAATTCTTATATATTGCTTGTGATGTGATGCAGGAATTCCGCTTGATAGATAAGGGGGAACTCGCACCTCTCTATGATCTTGTTGAGTCTATTTTGCAACTATAGCTCCATTTGAACATTTAAGGGAACAATTTTGGTTTGGTTTGGGCATATATTGTTTTGGCTCATCTTTGTCCATATAATTTCTTTGTTGTTTGAGATTACTTCTGCATGACATCTTCTCTTTCTATATATTCTTTCTTTTTTCATTAAACAGAGGACCTTTTTTAAGTGATAATGAAGAAGTGAAAATGGGAGAGTTTTTTAACTTCTAGAAGACCAAGCTACATGCTCTAGGGTACTTATATGTTCACATATGACTTGAGCATAACAACCTCTGGTTGAGCATAACAACCTCTGGGGACTTTTAGCTCATGTTTGTTCGTCTGTGTAGAAAACCACCATTGGAAAAATAATATCAATCGAGAAGATCTAGCTCGGCCATATCATGATATGTCATCCAAACCGAGTAGTCATCATATTCATAACTAAAGGAGTCACGAGCTTTGATTAATTCTCGACCAGCAGCTATACTTGCATGCTCTTATATGGTCAACGTAGTCCGTCACTTAAAACAGACAGACCGGCATAAAATTCTCAAAAACAAAAGTAAAAAATTGATGAGCAAGATACTTTCATCTAGAATTGTATTTTTTGATCATGCGACTTGGGCTGGAAAAAGGCTATCCAACATTACATCAACACCATATATGGCCATCCATTTTGGACTCAGATTATCTGGATATCAGACAACTTGACTGAAGCCTACTTGAGAAAAAATTTGAAACAAGAAGCTTGAAAATTTGCTAACCAGTCAGTCACCGAACGATTAGTTCCACATAAACATGTCGTAACTTTACTTCAAGATAAAGACTTGATTGCAGCGATAAGCAATGGTCTTGAATTTGTGATCTGTGTTACTTGTTAGTGTTCAACGTGTTTGTCAAAGTCAATAATAACAATACTTTCTAAGAAAAACTTGTGCGACATGAAAGGGATAGAGAGAAAATTCTAAACAGAGTATTAGTTGACTTCTTACTTGATCATTTCTACCATGAACCATGAAGCCTCCTGCAGCTCCCCAACCCTTTTATGGTGTTCCTTTTATATATTCCCTTCTCCTTCCTCTCTCTAATTTGTTCAATTCTCTCACATTTTCTTCTAAGCAATTTGTTGAGTTTTTCTCTGACAAAAACTCTGTATTTTTGTTTCTGATCTGTCTACTTTTTCGATGGCAAGCACCTCAACTGAACACGATATTGCATCAGGCGCATCTGATGCAGATCCTCTGTTGCAAACAATACCAGATATTGAACTACAGACAATCTCACAGAATGTAAGAGAAGCCTCTGCAGCAGTATTACAGCCAAACAATGTACCTGCTAACCCATCGTGTATGTGAAAAACTGCATATTCCTTTTTTTTTTTATGATTTATACTTCAATGTCTTCAATAGATTCTGCTGATATTAGTCTAACAAATCCTACTTAACAATGTTTTTTTGTATACAAAAGCAATGGAATTGAACCTTGATTATTATCGGCCCTTGTACCTTGCTGCGCTACAAGGAGATTGGAAAACTGCTAGAGACTTTTTTGAGAGAGATCCCAATGCATTGACAGCAAAGATTTCAGTAAGGTCGATGACAGCTCTGCATATCTCTGTATGTAATGGACAAGCAGAGTTCACTGAGAAGCTGGTTGAACTGATGCCTTCTGATGCGCTGAAAATGCATGATGAGGGGTCCTACACTCCCCTGCATTATGCTGCTATGAGTGGAAACATCGGGATTGCAAAGGCTCTGATCAGAAAAAAAACCCGCGTTACCACAAATTACAGACTGCGAAGGCTATACTCCTCTCCAGACTGCTACTTTATTTGCCACTGAACATAAAGAGTTGGTGTGGTATCTTGCAGAGGTAACCAAATATGAGGCTCCCTAGCTCTCCCTTCAACGGTCAATTTGCCGGGGTGCTCATTTGCTACTTAACTCACGCAGGATTTCATGGTAAGTAGTATCTGTAAGAGCAATAACATACAGATTTGAGTTAGATTACATACTAGCATTAACTTCTCTATCCATTCTCATTTTGTTCAATTTTTAAACAGATATATCCCTACATATACTCCAGAGCTACCCTAACTCGAGCACTGCCAAAGATATGAATGGCTGGACTTTACTTCAAGTATTGGCAATGGAACCTTCAAACTTCCCAAGTGGAAGTAGGTTCAGTTTCTGCGAGAGATTGATATATCAAAGTTGGTCTTCTCTGAATTCGGGTTTCCTCCGTTGAGCTTATAATGTTTTTTTTTTAATCTGATAATGAATTTAACAATCAACTTCTTTCTTTTTCTTGCATAAGTTGTCCCTGCTGATATACACTTTGGGAATTATGCAGAACTGGTGATTTCAAGGCAACCAAAGACCTATGGAGCTCAAGGTTTGTACTTATTCATCAAGCTTTCGTACCGAAGTCAGCCTAATTAACAATCTTGTTATTGATGCAAATTCTGCATAACAACTAGAATCATTAAAATTATTTGTAGGATGAGAAAATCACGAAGCATTTGATTCTAATCATATGATATACAGATTTTGACTCTCTATTGAGAAAACAATAATTGATTTTCACTTCTTTCTTGAAATTTTTTTAATGGTAGCAGCGGTTCAGCAGCTGAAAATGTGGCTTTGGAAAGTTATTGAAAAATTAGGTATGCAACTTTCCAAGTTACAGACTGTATATAAATGCTAAATTTTCGATTGTCTTCTTAAAATTGTAAGTGTATCTTATACAAAGAACAACTCCTTTGAGCTACTGCTGATTTCAGCTTGATCATTTCTTATTTGCAGTGCCGGGATTTGAGCAAATTCGGGAAAAAAAAATTGAGGCATAAACATGCACTTGAATTGGTACATTTTGTTTGTAAACGAGTTATTACAACCATGACTCCTCTAGAGGTCTCTCAGTACTTTGTCACCCATGCCATCCTGGCAGTTGCGACAATTAGCGGAGTGGTTGAAATAGTATCTGTGTGCCTTCAATATTTCCCGGATTTGTTGTGGTATCCGATCGAAAACCAAACCATAATGCACTTTGCTGTTCAACATCGTCAAGAAAAGATTTTCAATCTTTTGTATGCTAGGACTGCCATTAATAAGTAACAAGCTTATTTTACCTGCGATGCAAGTGAGAACATCTTGACTATGGCAGCTAAGTTATCACCGTATTCTCAACTGTCAAGTGTTTCTGGTGCAGCCCTACAAATGCAAAGAGAGATGCAGTGGTTTAAGGTGAAGTTTACTCTGGTTTGCATAAACATCACTCTTAAGTATTAATCTCCTCTCTAGTTTTTATGCCTTTATTAAAGGCAGCAGAAAAGAGGACCTGACTGTTGTAGATTTTAACGTTCTTTGCAGGCCATAGAAAGCTTTATGCATCCTGCTTTTAGGGAATTGAGGGCAGATGGAAAAACTGCATGGCATATGTTCCAAGACGAGCACAAGACATTGCTCAAGGATGGAGAGAGATGGATGAAAGATACTTCCAATTCTTGCATGGTCGTTTCGGCTCTCATTTCTACAGTGATGTTTGCAGCGGCTTTTACTGTACCAGGAGAGAATGATAATGCGAAAGGCATTCCGATTTTATTGCAGGAAAACTCATTTATGCTTTACACGGTCTCGGATGCACTAGCTCTGTTTTCCTCTGTTACATCAATTCTGATGTTTTTATCCATTCTCACTTCACGTTATGCCGAGGAAGATTTTCTCAGAGCACTACCCAAGAGGTTGATTATCGGTGTTGCATCTCTTTTTATCTCCATTGCTGCAATGATGGTTACTTTTGGTACGACGCTCTCCATTGTGTTGAGTGATAGATGGAGACCAGTTTCTGTTCCTATTGTTTTACTGGCTTCTCTCCCAGTTACCCTTTTTGCAATGCTGTGGCTTCCTTTGTTCATCCAAATGGTCCAATCGACATATGGGCGGGGCATTTTTCACCCTGAAAAGCTCTGGTGACCCTTTGCGCCATGAAGGTCACTTGAGCATGTAAAAAATGAAACTGTTTTCATTATTCAAGTTGTATAAGACAATTTTCTCTATTAATTAAACTCTTCAGATGTATATCATTGCAAAAAAACAAGCACTTGGAGACCGCCCGATCTTGAATCTGGCAACAACCTATCTTATTCTTGTTTCCTTTGTACTTTCTTTAGCCCTTATTTACTATTTTTCCTTGTAATCCAATTATCAAATCTCAATAAAAAAATTCAAAGGGAGTGAAAACCCCAAATTTACATGAGGATTTGCTTGAGTGACATTCAGTAGTGTAACAAATTCACTGTAATACGAAAGACTTGCGCACATATCTCGCTTGGCATTACTATGAATGTGATAGTATGCATTCCGTACAAGAATATACACAAAAGAAGGCCAGGATCATCATCCAAACAAACAAACAAACAAAAAATTCATGTAATTGATGTATCATGGCAACTCAGGCCTGCAGAACATCAGAATTGAAAGCTCACTTTTCTTGTTCGATCACTTATTGTACATCAGAAATTCCTAACAGAAAAAGGTTCAATTCAGAACTCTCAATATAATATAGCCTTCTTATTGAACATAATTGCATTGCCAGATTTTTTGCGGCCAAAAAATGCTGTGTCCATAAGTTGATTTGACCATTCGGATGAACAAAGGAAGCTGCAGCATCACAAATAAGGCCACTGGGAATGAAGCCAGCAAGATAATTGGAATAGGTACCCACCTCCATCTCTCACTCAATACAAGGGAGAGAGTGGCACCAAAGGCAACCATCATCGCAGCTATGGCGATAAAAAGAGAAGCAAGACCTATTATCAATCTCTTGGGTAGTGCAGTGAGAAAATCTTCCTCGGCACATCGTGAAGTGAGGATGGATAAAAACATCAGAATGGAGGTGACAGAGAAAAAAAGGGCTAGTGCATCCCAAACAGCAAAAACCATAAATGAGTCTTGCTTCAAGAAAACCGGAATGCCCTTGTCATTAATGTTGCCTCCAGGCACAGTAAAAGCTGCAGTGAACACTACCGTAGCAATGAGAGTGGCAACAAGCATGCAAGAGTTGGAAGTTTCCTTCATCCACTTCTGTCCATCCGCAAGCAATTTTTTGTGCTCGTCTTGGAATATATGCCAAGCAGTTTTTCCTTTGAATCTCAACTCTTTAAAAGCAGGGTGAATAAAGCTTTCCACAGCCTACAAAGAATGTATCTTCCATATTTAGGTTTTCAATTATGGAATTTATAGTTAAAAAATGGGTTTTATCAAAAAGGATAATCAATGGGGTACATCACCTTAAACCACTGCATCTCTTTTTGCATTTGTAGGGCAGGACCTGGAACACTGGAGAGTTGAGGATAAGGTGGTAGCTTGGCTGCCATAATCAAAATCATGTTGTTCGAGTCAGAAAAAGAATAAGCTTGTTGCTTATTGATGGCATTCCTCTCATACAGGAGGTTGAAAATTTTTTCTTGTCGATGCTCAACGGCATACTGCATTAAAGTTTTGTTGTCGATTGGAACCCACAACAATTCTGGGAAATACTGAAGACACACCATTACGACTTCAACTACCCCGCAAATCGCCGCACCAGCCAAGATGGCATGTCCAGAAAAATACTGGAATACCTCTTGATTACTCATGCTTGAAACATGTTTACAAACGAAATTTACCAATTGCAAGGCATATTTGTGCCTCAATTTTTCATTTTGGATTCTCTTAATTCTGGGAGCTGCAAGTAACAACTAACTAGATCACATCATTCATAGAAAAGATAAATAGTAGCTCAAAACAAAGTCAGTCTCTGAATAAGGCAGATTTACATGTGTATAAATAATTTTTAGAATGTGGCATACCCAATTTCTCAATTGCAATCCAAAATAGCATTGTAAACCACTGGAGCACTGCAACACGGGGAGCCAAAAATAGCGATTTCAGTACTTACATTCTTTTAGTCAGATTTATCACAGCTGTCGATATTACAATAATCCTAAAAGCTCAATGAACTAGAACCAACCTCGAGTCATGCATGTACTTGGTTGCATTGAGGATGGCATTTCTGCATAATGTCCAGATTCTTGAGGGGGATTTTCAACATCTCCTTTCTCTAGGTGTCGTGATGTGGAGACGAATTCGACAGGGACAACTTAAGCAGAAAATGTAAAAGAAACAAAAATCCGGTAAATTCCTTGGAAGACAAGAAAGCGGTTACTAGAGCAGAAAAATGTGGAACTTAGGAAAAACCAACTTTGGTATATCCATCTCTCCCAGAAGCTGAGCCTACTTCCGCTTAGGAAGTGGGAAGGCTCCAATGCCAGCATCTGGAGTAAAGTATAATCCTTTGAATCTTTGGCAGTGGTCAAGTTAGGGTAGTGCTGGAGGAGGTATAGGGATATATCTGTCGAATAATTAATGGCTTAAAAAAAATGAGAAGACACAGAAATGCTAGTTAGTTATCCAGTAAGTACGTGGTTTTCCCAGATTACCATGAGATCCTGCGTGAGTTAAGAAGCAAACGAGCTGACCAGCCCATCGACCTGTGAAGGGACGGCTAGGAGCTGCGTCTGTGGTTACCTTAGCAAGAAACCACAATAGCTCTTTGTGTTCGGCAGCAACAAAAGTAGCAGTCTGGAGAGGAGTACGGCCTTCGACGTCTGTAACTTGTGGTAAAGCTGGGTTTTTTCTCACCAATGCCTTGGCAATCCTGACGTTTCCACTCATGGCAGCATAATGGAGGGAAGTGTAGCACCCACAGTCATGTATTTCCAAGGCCTCAGAAGGCATGAGTTCCAGCAGCTTCTCAACAAATTCTGCTTGCCCATTACAAACGGCAACATGCAAGGCTGTCATTGACAATACGGAAATCTTTGCAGTCAATGCCCCTGGATCACGCTCAAAAAACTGTCTAGCACTATCCCAGTCTCCTTTAAGAGAGGCAAGGAACAAGGGTCGATAATAATTGGAGTTCAACCCCATCGCTTCAAACAGAATAGAAAAAAGTGGTTACTCCTTTGTCAGTCAAATACATGAACACCAGCAAGCTATACTTTGAAGTTTGAATTGCATTCCGAAGTTAAATTTCGGCACATAAGTAATTAAATTAAGCAGGTATGGTAGTAGATAGAGAACACCATTGGGAATCGAGAATGGCTAATATGTAGCTTTTAACTTACATAATCTGTTAGCAGGATTCACATCACAGGGCGGCTGCCACACGGGCTCCGTTGCATTGGCTGTTACTGCTGTTGCTGCTGCTGTAAATGTAGTTGCAGAGCCTTTTTCTGCCTCCTCTGCATGTGCTTCAGAAGTATGGACTAAAAGTTTTTGCTGCTCATCTGGCGCATTGTCACTTTTTACATGCACCAAGGGATCAAGATCTAAGGGGGCTGGTTTTACATGGTCTTTGCTTTCGGTTGAGGTGGTTGCCATTGAATTACAAGTGAAATAACTCTATAAGAATACAAGCTAGTAGTATGATGTCTCAAGCGTGTGACAGATTTCAAACCCTTTTAATGCTTATTTAGACGGAAAATGCTAACTTCCCTTACGGGTAAAGTATAATGAATAACTTGGGATGGCCAGTGTCAAAATATTCTAAAGGAGAAGACATGTTTAAAAAAGACGATGCTTTCAGGAGTTTGAATGCTTAAACAGTATAAAAGGTCGACTATTACTCAGTTAATTAAAATTATCCCTTACATCCAATGTTTCACACAATAAGATAACGTGTGCATCATGTGACTAGTACTAACTTGCTCTGCTTCATTTGATATTCCATTATGGACTCAAAAAGAGCAAAGTGGGAAGAAGCAGATTATTTTATTTAACTTTACTCTAACTCCCCTTTTTTTCTTCCTCCAATGAAGCATCGCCAGCCACATAAAACAATGTCTGTACTTCTCCTTTAGAATATTTACGTAGACAAGCTCAATCTACCTTCACACTTTACATCAAAGTGAAGATAGTAACTTCAGCATTAGAAATGTTTGAAAAGTGTCAGAGAGTTGAGATGTAGTATTCCTAATAGGTTTAATTCTTTGTGAGTTTTCTCTTTCGTTTGAATCCAATTTCAACCACCTCAACCGAATACAAATACAATGTAAAATTAAAATCCCTAGTAGCAAGCAGAACCTGAATGCGGTAGATGAGCTAGCCAGCAATACTTTCCGGTGCAGTTGCAGCAGCAGCCACTGCCGGAAGTCCACTGTGGCGGCGGCGGCCAGGTAACATAAATCCTTCTGTGAAAGTCAAATATGATTCAGCCCACACTCCTCTCCACAATACTGCCATGACTGCAGGCACCAAAATTGCAATGGCTTCTGCAGAGAAGTCTTCATGATTCTTAAAAGGAAGTAGGTTCAGTTGCTAGCGTAGAAATCAACAGTATGGCTACGGGGGAGAGAAGAAAAAGGGTAGTCGAAACTTGAAAGTTCGGGTTCGTTGGAGCAATTGGTAACTTCCACATATGCGAGGAGCACCCCATTTTTTAAAAAGTAGTGCCTCGACTCTCAATTTAATTGTCCACCTCGCCTTTTTACACAATTTAATAAAATATTTAACTTCATTTCAATTTGATGTTTATATCCTATTTATAATAATAAATATTTTGACACTATAATCAATGTGCAAGTTATTGAATTTTTCAAATTAATGATAAATAAGAAAAAAATAAAAAAAAATAGCTTTCATTAATTAAAATGAAAGTGCATTTTGGGACATCTCAAAAAAGAATAAAGTACAATTAAAATGAGACGGAGAGAATATATTTTACTCTTAAAAAACCCCTATTAAATAATTTACACAAAAATAAAAATAAAATAGATTTGTTTTAAAAATAACAATTCAAAATAAGGAAAAAAAATCAAAATAATCTTATCTATATACAAAATGATTGCGTCAATATTTTTTTCCTCATTCTTGTTCGTACTCCTTTTTTCTTATCAGTCAATCTTCTTCGTTGATCTTTCTACATGCCCCATGTCTATTTCTTTTACATCATTCTCTTTCCTCTTTCCTCTTAATCATATTTATTCTTCCTCGGCCGATCTCTTTTTCATCAATCATCTTCCACCAACAAAAATTATTTATCTATACTATTGATAGAAGTGGGTCTAAATCCTTATTGTTTGAATGAATCTATGTGTGCTGAAGACGAATTTAAAAGCGGAGTTGTTGATCTAGAGAGATAAATAAAAAAAACTGAATCTACTGATATTATTTCTGTTTTGATTTGTTGGATGTTTTGAATGTGATGATATTAAATTTGTTTAAATGAAATTCTTGTGTTTTAAGTTTCATTATGATAGCATTTCTAAATGAAATTCTCGTGATTCATTCTTCAAATAGCATCTACTGATATTATATTTGTTTTGTATCTGTTAATATTAAATCGTTTTTTTTTTGTGTTTCAACATTCTTTGTCGTGACATTTCTAAATAAAATTCTCGTGAATCATTTTTTCAAACAGAATATGCTGATATTATATTTGGTTTGAAACGGTTGATGTTATGTTGATTATCTCCATTAAAATCAGCTTATAAACTCAAAATATATGCATGAATCAAATAAGAAATTCAATTTCGTGAGGAATAATGGTGGAAGGAAGCAAATCGATAAATAAATTAGTCCACATGAAGTGCGCGAAGTCAATCGCGTCAATATAACGAATCTTGTTTTTGATTTAAGAAAAAATAACTTAATTAATTGGATTTATATCATTAAATGACCTAATTAAGGTTATTATGGTCAATTAAAGATTATTATGATCAATTTAAAAAGTTTGTTTAAGGTTCGTCTTTTTTGAAATATTGATTTAAATTTTATGAATTTATTGGAACAATTTAAAATGTCTTATCTCGATTTTTCTTTAAAAAATATAACATGTTCATATAAGTGCACCAATTTAGAGAATCAGAAGTCTTTTTCTCTCTCGTGGCCCTAGGGTTTCAAGAAGAAAAAGGAAAGTCGCTTTTCTTGGTTTGACCAGGAGGGGCGGTGGAGTTTGGTCCTTGTGAGGGTGATAGGAGTTTTGGTGGTATCTTGTTGGAATCGACAGCTGTAAGCTATGGAGGATTTGGATGCTATTTGGGCTAAACTAACAGTGACGGAAGACGAAAATGAGGGGCTCAATGTGGATCAAGCAGATTTTCCATTTTCACAAGAAGCGGTTTCACTGGGGGTTTTTGGGAGGATCATCATGGACAGAACTATGTCTATGGAAGTTGTTACTCGTACTTTGTCAAATATCTGGAAACTTTCCGCTGCACCCAAGTTCCATGAGATGCGGCAGAATATTTTTGCAATAATATTTCAAACAGCAAGGGATAAAGAACGCGTAATGGAAGGGAGGCCATGGTTGTTTGATCGTAGCTTACTTATTTTGAAGGAGATGGAGATTGAGACGCCGATAAAGGAAGTGAAGTTTGATTCTGAATTATTTTGGGTTCAATTTCATAATTTACCTTTGGCTGGTATGACCAAATCTTTGGGAGAAAAGATTGGGGCTTCAATTGGCCAAGTGACAGAGGTAGACGCAGATCCTGACGGGCTATGTCTGGGCCGATATCTACGTGTTCGCCTGCATTTACCTTTGGAGAAGCCTTTGCTCAGAGGAAAAAAAGTTAACTTTCCTTCTAGGGAGGTACAGGTGACATTTCAGTATGAGCGACTCCCTAGGTTTTGTTTTAATTGTGGTCGAATTGTTCATCCAAATGGTATTTGCTCTAATCCAAAGCAATCGCGATTGCATTCAACTTCAGTTTTATCTCAGTATGGGAGTTGGCTTAGGGCCGACCCTGTTTTTCGGAGGAGGGGGCAGCAATCACAATGGCATCCAGGGGGGTTTATGTATCGAGAGGAGAAACAAACTTCTGGTTCGAGTGAGGGTTCTTTTGTTTCCCCGAAGGTTGCTGTGAAGGATGGTTTTGATTCGGAGGCACAAAATAAGGACCCGGCATATGAAGATTGTGGGGAAAATTCTGGCTCTAAAAAAGGGTGGTCTGAAGATGGTCTTTTTGTTGTGGGGGTTGAAGGTCTATCTCCGACTCCATTGATAATTGGAAATGAGTTTAATGAACTTGGGAAGCAAATGACTCTGCCGACTGAGTCTATGAATTTTGATTTTGCTACTGATATGAGGGTGGAGCAGGGGATTGTTCCAATTGGAGGGAAGGTGGTTCCTCCTCTTAGTGATGGCGATGGCAAATTAAAATGGAAGCGTCGAGCTCGTGACGTGGCTATGGTTGACCATGATCACATAAATCAACCTTTGGTTTGTCTGGGAGAAAAACGTTCAAGTATTGAGGAGGTGTCAGAGATGGCAAATAAGAAAAGTTGTATTGGTGAGAACCAAGATAAGGCGGAGGCTGATGCTCAGCCCCGCCGAGCATTATGACATGCTTATCATGGAATTGTCGGGGGCTTGGAAACCCTCGCACAATTCGGGAACTTCACCAATTGGTGAGATCTAAGTTGCCAAATCTTTGTTTTCTTATGGAGACTGAGATTCCAAATTATAAGGTGGAAAGGATTCAGTGTCAGTTGGGTTTTGATAGTGTTCTTGCAGTGGAGCCTCAAGGTAGGAGTGGCGGGTTGGCTCTTTTTTGGATGTCCAATGTTGATGTCTCTATTGTCAACTATTCTCAACATCATATTTCAGCTTCTATTGGTGATAATAATTCGGGGGTCCCATGGCTTTTGACAGGTTTCTATGGGCATCCAGATGTTAGTAGAAGGGATGAAAGTTGGGCGCTTCTAAAGTCTATTCGGCCTTTGTCTCCAATGCCATGGCTATGTGTAGGTGATTTTAATGCAATTATGAATAATTCTGAAAAGGTGGGAGGTCGTGATAAGACGGGTGGACAACTTAGTGGTTTTACTGATGCAGTTAATGGAGCATGTTTGTTGGACCTAGCCTTTAGAGGACAACGCTATACTTGGAGTAATAAGAGGAGAGGGGGCGGAAGTTTTGTGAAGGAACGGCTGGATAGAGCTTTAGGTAATTTAAATTGGATCAATATGGTTTCTCTTTTTGAAGTCATGAGTTATGGTACTTCAAATTCTGACCATTGTTGCTTGGGGACAATCACTGCAGAGATCAGTTGTTTCCAGACCACCTTTCAAGTATTTTGCTAATTGGGGCAAAAAATCCCAATGCAAGGAGATTGTTCAATCAGTTTGGAATCATTCACAACGGGGCTCATCTAGTGCCTTATATGACGTTTCTTTTAGCCTTAAAAAATGCCAAAAGCCAATCCAAATATGGGTGGCTAAAGAGACAGCGACTCAACGTAGAAAGGAGGCTGGTCTTATATCTGATTTAAATATGCAAATTCAAAGGGAAGATGCTTCTAACCAGGTTGTTTTGGCTAGCATAAGGAGTCTGCTAGAGACTGCCCGAGATGAAGAAGAGGCACTTCTACGCCAGCAATCAAAGTTGTCTTGGTTGAAGGAAGGAGACAAAAATTCTAGATTTTTTCATGCGTATGTCAACCAGCGGCGACAAAGGAATTATATTGATTCTATCTGTGATGGTGCGGGCATCAAAAGGGACGACCCGAGTGCTATTCATAAAGCCTTTTATGACTATTTTTCTACTATTTACACATCGTCGTGTCCCGTGCTTTCAGATGATTCTCTGCAGGGTTTTCCTACTGTAGTTTCACCTATTCAGAATGCGATGCTTGTTAGGGATGTGTCAATGGAAGAGGTGTGCAATGTGGTCAATCAAATGGAAGATATTAAGGCTCCTGGCCCAGATGGTTTTTCTTCAGGGTTCTTCAAACATCATTGGGAATCCATAGGCCAAGATGTGTTCAAGGGTGTGCAGGACTTCTTTCTGTCTAGCTCCATACCAGAGGAGGTAAACTTAACTCATATTGCTCTAATTCCTAAGGTGGCGATTCCAGTTGGGGTCTCAGAGTTTCGCCCAATTAGTCTCTGTAATGTTATATACAAGATTATTGCAAAGGTGCTAGCAAATCGATTGAAGTTGGTGCTTCTGAAATTAGTGGGGGAGAATCAATCGGCGTTTGTACAAGGGAGATTGATAACTGATAACATTCTGGTGGCGTATGAGGCATTGCATAGTATGAGTACAAAGCAGCGTGGTTCAACTAATTATATGGCAATAAAACTAGATATGAGCAAGGCATATGATAGAATGGAGTGGGGATTTGTGGACTTGGTGCTGAGCCACATGGGGTTTTGTTCTCGTTGGAGGAAATGGATTATGGCGTGTATTACATCAGTGACATATGCAGTATTGATAAATGGGGTACAAGGGGAGAAACTTGTTCCTTCTAGAGGATTGCGTCAAGGTGATCCATTATCTCCGTTGATTTTTGTCTTGTGTATTGAAGTGTTGAGTTATTATCTAAACCAAGCTGTTGCTAATGATGGTTTTCGAGGTTTTCCTTTCGGTAGGGGAGCGTTATCGGTGTCACATATATTCTTTGCTGACGATAGTTTGATTTTCTGCCGAGCTACTACGCAAGATTGGATTTGTATTTATGGGATCCTAAAGGCATATGAGACCCAATCAGGCCAGCAGATTAATGTTGCAAAAACTGCATTGTTCTTCAGTAAACATACCCCGGTGATGCTGCGCCATAACATGAGGGACCTTATAGGGGTGTCAGAGATACGAGCGTATGAAGCTTACTTAGGGCTGCCGTCTTTGGTGGGTAGATCCAAAAAGAAAGCCTTCCAATAGCTGGTTGATAGAGTGAAACAGAAGGTTAGCAACTGGAAGAATAAATTCTTATCTTTTGCATGGAGACAGGTTTTAATTAAGTCAGTCTTGCAGTCTATCCCTACATATGCGATGCAGGTTTTTAAACTTCCAGATAATCTTTGCAAGGAGATGGATCAAGTAATGCGAAGGTTTTGGTGGGGTGGAGGTGTTAGTTCCCAAAAAATTGCTTGGGTCTCTTGGGTTAAACTATGCCATGCTAAAGTGGAGGGGGGATTGGGATTTCGGAGTTTTCAATTTTTTAATAAAGCTCTGTTGGCAAAGCAAGTGTGGAGGATTTCAAAAAATCCTGGCTCTTTGGTTAGTCGGGTTTTAAAACTTAAGTACTTTCCCAAATCCTCTGTGTTTGAGGCGACTAGTAAGGTTTCCTCATCTTTCGCGTGGAAAAGCGTCTTATCGGCGAAACCATTGCTCCTTTCAGGTTTACGGTGGCGAATTGGGGATGGTCTTATGGTAAGGATTTGGAAGGATAATTGGTTGGGAAGTATCCTTCCATGGTCCGCGAATTGTGCCCAGTTTGGATTTTGTGAGGATGATCGAGTGTGGTCTTTGATTGATGCTAGTGTGGAGTGGTGGAACCATGCCTTGATTCTGGCTATTTTTCCTCTGGAAGTTGCTCATCAGATTTTTCGAATCCCATACTATCCTAGAAATGGTCCAGATGAGGTTTATTGGGATGGCACTGTGAATGGGATTTATTCAGTACGTAGTGGCTATCATAGGGCCTCTGCTATCTCTGGTAATTCTTTTGCCTCCTCTTCTTCTGCAGGTGATGAAATGTCTTTATGGAGATCAGTTTGGTCACTCCCAACTCATGAGTCTACTAGATCTTTCATTTGGCGTGCCCTTCAAAATGCTCTCCCTACATATCAAAATTTGTATAGGCGCAAAGTATTGTCAAATCCAACCTGCCCAATTTGTATGAAAGACGAAGAATCAAGTATTCATGTTTTGTGGAATTGTGAGGCGACAGTGGAGGTTATAGGCTATAGTATCCCTTCTATTCAAAAAATGGCATCGGGCTATGCAGATTTTTTCTTTCTATGGAAGGCGGGTATGGAGAGGTTATCGACTCACAATCTGGTCATTCTTGCTTCGATGCTTCGTATGGTTTGGAATCGTCGAAACTCATTTATTCATGAAAATAAATTCTTGAATTCAAGTCAGGTAGCTCTCCTTGCTTTACATTCTGTATCCATGGACTTGACTTCACATGTAGCTGGGACTACTTCCTTTGATGCTGGGATTGTAGGTCCATTGGGACTCTGGAGGGCTCCTCAAGAAGGATGGGTGAAAGTAAATTGGGATGTTGCGGTTATGGAGCCATTAAACAAGACTGGCTTAGGAGTTGTGATCCGAAATTCTGCGGGGGAATTGTTGGATGCTTATAGTTTTGGGCGTTCCATTACTTTAAGCCCTACTATGGCAGAGGCAGAAGGAGCTTTGGCAGCTGTTGTTTGTGCAAGTAGGAGGGGTTTCAAAAATATTATTCTGGAAGGTGATTCTTTGATGATTATTCAGGAATTAAGGAATGCAGAGGTTCTTTTAAATGCTTGGAGTGCTATAGTTAAGGAGATAAGGCGTCATATCAAGTTTTTTGATGGCTGTATCTTTTCCCATGTGCGGCGTAATGGTAATGAAGTGGCGAATGGATTGGCTGGAGAAGCTATGTTTATGTCAAGTCCTCAATTCTGGGGTGTGCATGCTCCTTCAAAGATTATGACTATTATTGAAAGGGATAAAGTGTTGCTTCAGTAATTAACTTGAATGTTGTTTCTAGTGCTTTTTCATGTGCTGGATTTTGAATGTAATTTTCATGTGCTTTGAACTGTTATTGTAAGAAGTTATCTTTGTGAGGTTCCTCTTTAGAGGTCCTTGCGGTTTGTGTGGTAGCTTATGTCTGCCATGAGTGAGCTTTAAGCTTACTGAGTTATTTTGAATGCAATGCCAGGATCATCTGGTTCTTTTTCAACAAAAAAAGTGCACCAATTTTTTTTTTCTATTTTTTGTAAACCATTCCCCAATGCCATATGTTCCACATGAAGAGGATGAACCCGAACCCGATCCCGATCCTATATATACAGAAAAATCACTCAATTGCTGATTTGACAGGTTTACCCAAAGATTCACGACCTGCAATGGTATGAATGATTATTCCTATACAAGATACCAAGAGCAGCCAAGCGAAACCCAACCAGGGGCAAAGCGAGCCCAAAAGAAGACTTGGCAGAGGAATAGAGCAACAACAACCACACAATGAGGAGAAGAGCCAAAGAAGACAAAACCAAGTCTAGGAGATATAGGGGAAAAAAGAAGATATACATGACAATTTTACAAACCCAACTAAAACAATCAACTAAGCAGCCATTTGCGCAGAAACCCAATCAACCACTATGACCTGTAGAGACCGAAAAGCAAGGGCTAAAGACGATCCAAATATAGCAAGAAACTCTCATGGATGTGGAAGCCGCACTGTCCGGGGAAGAAGGAGAAGAAGAGAATGAGGGTTGATAGATGAGGAGTTTTTGATGATTAATAAGGTGAGCTTGATAAAATGAAGAGTGCAAACAATGCTTCACAAAGTCTTAGAAATGGGCTCTGGAGTTTTGGACTTTTTAGGTGGGCTTGGGCAAGATATATCAAGGCATTGGGATTGGGTTAGAAGCACTTAAGGATAATTGGGCCTTTAGCTGACTGAGGCCCATTCATTTTACAAAAAATATCTCCACAGGGATTTGAGTGCGGTGATATAATAATAAAATACAAAGTACAAACTACTGAAGCTCTTGGAATATTTCAGAGATGATTATTGTGGAGGAATTTTTCCACCTGTAAGGCCTTAAGCCCAATAATCAAAGAAATTGTATGCTTTGGGTCCGTGGCCTTAATCACACTTTTATCGCACCACATAGTCATCTCCATGCCTCGAACCCCTTACTTGGTAGTGTCTCAACCCCACCTTTAATAGGTAAGGGGTTCGAGGCATGGATGAAGGCGGCTATGTGCTGCGATAAATTCGTGCGGGCCCTATACAGGTCTAGTGGTAGTGTTTCAACCCCACTTTTAATAGGTAAGGGGTTCGAGGCATGGAGGCGGTCATGTGCTGCGATAAATCCGTTGCGGACCTAGACAAGCCCATAGAGGACAATTCCTTTGATTGTTGAGGACAGGTGGAAAAATTCCCCCACAATTATCACTAAATTCTTATTATCATTTTTGCTCCAGTTTAGATTTAGACTGCAAGTGCGAGGATGCACAACAGACATATTGACCAAACACATGCATCTCTCATCATAAAGACGAGAGAGAAGGCCATGGCATGCCATCACAAACAAGTGAACAACACTTTTTCATATAAATAATATGTGTAATCACTTATCAGTGAAAGCTCACTTTCATAGTGTAATCACTTGCTGTACATCGTAAAAACTAGAATGAAAAATGTCCTGTATTGAACACTCAAGAATACATGCAATAAATCTGTAAACCTTTTCTCATTGTACAAACTTTTGCTACCAGATGGTTTTGATGGTGAAAAATGCAGGGTCCATACGCTTGATTTTACAGCTCGGAAGCTGCAGCATTGCAAATAATGCCACTGGAATGTAGCCAACAATATAGTTAGAATATGAACCCATTCCCATCTCGAACCCAACCCAACACAAGGGAGAGCTTTGCAGCAAAGGCAATCATCATTGCTGCTATGGCGATAAAAAGAGAAGCAAGAAGTATATATAATCAATCTCTTGGGTAGTGCCATCAGAAAATCCTCCTCCGCATATCATTGTGAAGTGAGGATGGAAAAGAACATACAAATGGAACAGACAGGTCTTTCTAACATACCAGAATGCCACTCGCATGGCATTACTTTGAATGTGATAGTACGCATTTCGTACAAGAATATACACAAAAGAAGGCCAGGACCGTTGCCGGAAAAAAACCGTTGCCGGAAAAAAGACCTCCGTTGTTGTCAAGGTCAGTGACAGTGAAGCTTCAGCGAGGAGTCCAGTTGGCTCAAAATTCAAAAAGAAAAAAAGGCAAAAAGGAGGAGTGAACCCAGTGGTCAACACACGCAATCGAGGAGCAGAGATTCAGAGTTGTAGCAGTTCCTATTCCCACTCTAAATATTCAAACGGGGATGTGAAAGATAAAGCCAAAGCAGAAGTTAAAAAGGGTGATTTCAGAGAGGCAAAAACTTTTGTGCAGGTTAGAGCAACTACGATAAGGCTTATTTATTGGGCCATCAAATTTAAAAAATGGGACCCACTTCTATCTCACAAAAATACAATTTTCAATACAATCAAATCAACAAAACTCATATTTCAATACATTTACATCACCAAAACACACCTCCCGGTACTATCACATCAGCAAAACACATCCCCCAATACAAAACCATTATCCAACCATCTACTCTTTCATTCTCTCATCCATTCTCAAACAAAATTATACCAAAATTCATAATGGACCCTACATCTTTTACAAAAAGTCAAGCCACATCATCATCCATATTACCAAAACACATCTCCCAATACAGCCACATCAGCAAAACACATTTTCCAATATAGCCACATCAGCAAAAACACACATTCTCATATATTTTTCCTTCCCCATTAAAAATGTCTTATTGGATTTGCTCTTATAGACTCTCAAATTGTCAATCTGGTACGAAGAGGCTAGATGTGTCAGAAGGTTCAAATGGTTCAAATGGAGATATAAAAGGCTCTGATTCTTTTTGGGTTCCTGAATCTATAGAGAGTTCAATTGGGCCCATCCAATCTTTGAATCCAAAATGTAATGGGCTTGACCCACAGTCTTGTGCAAATAGGCCTATAAGTAATCTGAATCTCCACGTTGCTGCTACTGAGGTTGAAGAGATCAGAATTAAGAAAGAAAATAGACGCGTGAAAGGCGACGGAAAGGTCAGTTCAACCTTGAGCGAGAATGATTTATGTTTTACGGAAGATGATTTGTTGCAAAATTTCATAAATGAAGGTAGAAAGAAACGGACCCCTAAAAGGAAGATTGTTCGGAAGAAATTTCAAAGCTTGAGTAATCTTAATTCCCTAAAATTTGGGCTCATGATGGCTCAAATGCAGAAACCAACGCACAGGAAAATTCGAAGATTCAACGCAATGCTGCAAGGTGATAACGACTTCGAAAGAGATGAGTCAAGCTCCGTTGCAAAAATTAGCATTAAAATTCCTGGTGAACAGAGTTGTGGTAATGCGTTGGACTCTTCTAATAGTAAGAAGAAAATAAAAAAGGGCAAAGGCAATAGTAAGAAGGCTCCCAATAGTGATCCAAATTCAGTTACAAACCTGACTGGCTGTGGTAAAGAAAATGAAGCGGCAGAGACTTGGAAGTTGGGCAAGTTGATTGGGCTGAGTAGTTCTGAAACAGACTTCGAGATAGAAAAGAAGCTTGAGGCGATAATTGAGAGGGAGGGCATTGAATGGGAGGCTGTTAATCAGAAGAGTTAAGTCTTTTCTTCTTGTTTGTGTTTTTTGGGTCTTTTTTCTGTCTCGATGTCTGGTCTAATCTCTTGGAATGTTAGGGGTGCTGGTGGTTCTGTCAAAAGAAGAGCCATTGCTCGTTGGGTCAAGGAGAAAAAGACTGATTTTATTAGCTTGATTGAAACCAAACTCTCTAGTGTGGATGAGAAGGTAATTCGTTCTTTATGGGGTTCGGATTCTTTTGATTGGCGCAGCTGTGACTCTTCTGGAGCCTCTGGCGGGTTGATTTGTGTTTGGAATCCTACCTTCTTCTCTCTGGAAAGCTGCCTAATTGGGGAAAGCTGGATTGTTTTAGTAGGAGTTCTTCTTGGAGTTAATTTTAAATGTGCTATAGTTTCTTTTTATGGTCTTAGTACTGATTCTCTCAGGCTTAATCAGTGGAGTCAATTGCTGTCCATCAAAATTTCGATCTCCGTTCCGTGGCTTATGTGGGGTGATTTTAATGAAGTTCTTCATCCTGATGATCGCTTTGGTTGCTCTCGTTTCACTAAAGGTATGGGTGAGTTTAGTGACTTTATAAGCAGTTGTAAATTAATTGAACTTCCCTTATCAGGAAGGAGCTACACATGGTACAACTCAAGAAGTATGAGTCGTATTGATAGAGCTTTCGTTGACTCCGAATGGCTCTGTAAGTTCCCCAATCTCTGTGTGCAAGGGCTGAGTCGTGGTGTGAGTGATCATTGCCCTCTCCACCTCACCTTCGATCAGTTCAATTGGGGTCCTCGTCCTTTTCGATTTTTGGAATGTTGGTGGCTTCACCCTCAATTTGCTCAGTATGTTAGAAAGTCTTGGGCTGATTTGAAAAGTAAGGCTTCGGGAGACTACAACATTGTTGGCAAGTTGAATCTTCTAAAGACTAGATTGCGTAGCTGGAATACCAAAATCTTTGGGAATGTCAATGACAAGCTTAAAAAAATCGAAAATGATATAGATCAACTAGAGAAAAGCAGAGAATCTGGGAGTATGAATTCTAGTGATCAATTAAGGCTTCAAAACCTTCAATGTGCCTTTCAAATTCTTAGTAGGCAACTTGAAAGTTTATGGAGACAGAAATCTCGTGTTCAATGGATTAAGGAAGGGGATCGAAACACACGGTATTTTCACACTGTTGCAAGTAGAAGACGTAACATTAATCAGCTTAGAAATTTGCTTACAGAGGCGGGGACAGTTAATGATCCTATCAGCATCAAAGCAGAGGTGCTGCGTCACTACCGAGCTCAATATTCATCCAGTAATTGGCTTCAGCTGAACATGCCCGGTTTGAATTTTAACAAGATATCGACAGTTCAATCTCAGATTTTGGAATCCTCTTTTTCATATGTGGAAGTTAAGGAGGCTATTTGGAGTTGTGAAAGTTGTAAGGCTCCTGGCCCGGATGGTTTCAATCTTGGTTTTTACAAGAAGGTTTGGGACATCATCGATGAAGATATTATGAATCTGTTGCATAATTTTTTCTCCACAGGTCGGCTCCCACACAGCATTCATTCTTCCTTTATCACTCTTGTTCCTAAAATTGTCAACCCTGTCAGCATGAGAGACTATAGGCCTATAAGTCTCATTAGCAGCTTATACAAGATAGTGGCGAAGACTTTGGCTCTAAGATTAAAACAAGTTATGAGTGATGTTATCAGTCAGGAGCAGACAGGGTTCATAAAAGGCAGACAGATCATGTTGCAAGTTTGACAAGTTAAAAAGCCTCGGATACTTTTCTTTGAGAGGAGTGTTACCAACCCAAAGGTCCTCCCAGAACTTGATGTTGCAACCATTACCAATGCTGAAGTACATTCCATCTTTGATGGCCTTTTCAACACCATCCCTAGATTGATCAAGCAAACCTTGAATGTTCCTCCATATAACTGACATAGGAGAAGAGGTCATTGGATGAAATATTATGTCTGGCAGATTATATTTTTCTTGCAGAAGTTTTTTCCAAACCAGATTTGAGCTAGCTTGAGATTTATTAAAACGCCAAATCCACTTAAAGAGAAGAGCCTTGTTCTTCTCCAAAATTGACCCAATTCCAGTGCCCCCCTTATCCTTTGGCTTAATCACTTGGCACCATCTAATGTTGTGAATTTTCCTCTTATCAGTGGTGTCACCCCATAAAAAGCTTCGCTGAAGTCGTTCAATCTTGGCAGCCACACTTTTGGGGATTTGAAATAAAGATAAAAAGTAGATTGGGAGACTTGATAAAACAGACTTTATCAAAGTTAATCTACCACCGATGGAGAGGCTTTTAGCTCTCCATAATAACAGTCGCTGCTCAATTTTTTTAACCACTGGGTGCCACATACCAGGTTTCTTCATATTGCCACCCAACGGCATTCCAAGGTAATTCATGGGGATAGAATCAGCCTTACATTTCAGCTGATTTGCCACACGCTGGACCCTACTCGCAGTTATGCCAATCCCCACAATGGAGGATTTATGAAAGTTTACTTTGAGACCCGACAGAAGTTCAAAACACCTTAGAATTCTCTTCATGTTCAATAAATACTGCTTTTTGGGAGGACTGAACAAGATTGTGTCATCATCGTATTGAAGATGAGTGAAAGGAGAGCCACCTCTTTTAACCGAAACACCTGCAATCAAGTTCAAATCACGAGCATTTTCCAACATTTGATGAAGACCTTCAGCTACAATGATAAAAAGGTAGGATGATAATGGGTCTCCTTGTCTGACACCGCGCTGGAGATTAATTTCTTCAGTTGGGGAACCGTTGATAAGAATGGCTACTCTAGCTGATTCCACGCAATCTTTAATCCAGCCAATCCATCTCCTTCCAAACCCCATTTTAGTCAAAACTCCCTCCAAAAAACTCCACTGAGAGCTTTGGCTTTTGGGATGGAATCAAATGGTATTGGATTTTTTCATGGAGGAGATCTCTTTTTCAATGGGAAGAAGCTTTGGAAACTGATTTGTTGAATTCAATTGGTAGCATGGTTATTTGCCCGCAGAAAAGAGATAAAATTATTTGGAAGCACACGATTGACGGAGACTTCACAGTTAAGTCTCTAATCTCTGTTGCTAATTCCTATGAAAATTCGGTGATGGATGTGGCCTCAACAAGGGTTTGGAGTGGAGTGTCTCCTCCTAAGGTTGATTTTTTCACTTGGTTGGTTCTAAAAGGCAGGATCAATACCAAGGATAGGCTATTCAGAATGGGTATCCTTGATTCTAGTAATGCCTCTTGTCCCTTTTGTCATCTTCATCCCGAAACAGTTGACCACCTTCTTCTTCTTTGTGGGTATTCTCAAAAAATCTGGTACAGGATCATGGATTGGTGGGGGGCTGATTGGTGCATCAATAACTCTATAGTTGGTCTGTTTGAAGAATGGCCCCTTTTTGCTTTTGGTAAAATTCAAAAGAAAGTCTGGAGTATGGTCTTTACAGCAGTGATCTGGACTTTGTGGACAGAACGTAATAAACTTGTTTTTGAAGATATCCAAATTGATTGGGACAATGTTCTTTATCTTATCTTTATTAGATATGGCTTATGGCTGAAATCGGTGAAGATTGTGCTTCCGTTCAGTGGCCCTCAAATCTTAGACTCATCCGATGGTCTCAAGTTCAAAACTCTATTATCTAAAAATTTGAGACCCTCCACTGTCTGGAATCCCCCATCCTCTGGTCAGCTCAAATGGAACACTGATGGTTCTATGCAAAATGGAAAGGCTGCCATTGGAGGTGTTTTGAGAAACAGTGAAGGCCACATTCTCTGCATTTGTTCAGGTCCTCTTGGTGACTATAGCTCTAATCATGCTGAGGTCAAGGCTGTTAGAAAAGCCTTGGAGATATCTCTAGCAAATCAAGCTCGGATTGGGTGCAATCTGATAGTGGAGTCTGATTCCTTCAATACAGTGAATTGGATTGCTAGGGATTGTCCAAATCCCTGGAAAATGCAGCAAGATTTCAACGCCATCTCAAATTTATGTGAAGCTCTAAACCCAATCTCTTTTAGTCACATCTGGAGGGAGGCAAATACTGTGGCAGATATGATGGCCAAAAAAGGGTTGGAGCGTGCTGAAATGTTAGTCGCCTGGCTTATTGATGAAACTTGATGTCTCTATGGCTTATTGAGCTGCTCTCTCATGGTTTTCGCTAGCTTAGTCTTGGTTCTGTTGTGGCGTGATCTTCTATTTCTTCTGCTTCTTCTTTGGCTTTGAGTTTCTTCATGAAGCTTTTGCCTCGGCTGGGTTCTTTGTTTCTTTTGAGGACATGGTGATTTTTCTTGGCCAGTAAAATCCAAGTCGTGATCAAGTTTGGTTGTTGCTGGGAGGTTGGTTCTACTTTGGTCAAAGCTAGCTTTTTGACTCTGATGCCCTTAGTTTTTTGACTCTGTTGCTTTTGATTGAATCTTTTTGCCTTTGGTTGAATCTTTTTGCCTTTGGGAACCTGCATGGTTTATTTATGATGGCTAGTATATCTTGTTCCTTGCACGGCGTCCTGCTGGTACAGACTATTTTATGGTTGGTGTTAGGCGTGTTTTTTCACGGCGTCCTGCTAGCCATAGTCTGTGCTGGTGTTAGGCGTGCTTTTTGGCACCTTGGGGTTGGTGTTTCTACATCTCTGCCTTCTTAGCTGCAGTTTATTCTTCTTCCAGTTTAGTGATGGTCTTGGTTGGTTGAATTTCTTTTAGTTTGTAATTTATTTAAGTTGTTTGTTCTTTTTTTTATTGCTTGTTACCTCGGTATTCCTCCGCCACAAGTGAGGCTATTGATAAACTTACGAGGTACCGTCCTCTTTTATAAAAAAAAAAAGAAGGTCAGGACCGTCATCCAAACAAAAAAAATTCATATAATTTATGTGTAATGGCAACTCAGGCCTGGAAAACATCAGAAGCGCCTTTCGTGAAAGCTCATTTTTATTGTGCAATCACTTATTGTACATCTGAGATTTCTAACAGGAAAAAATTCAATTCGAAACTCTCAATATATATAATATAGCTTTCTTATTGAACATAATTGCATTACCAGATTTTTTGCGGCCGAAAAATGTTGGGTCCATATGTTGATTTGACCATTAGAACGAACAATGGAAGCTGCAGCATCACAAATAAGGCCACTGGGAATGAAGCCAGCAAGATAATTGGGATGGGTACCCACTTCCATCTCTCACTCAATACGAGGGAGAGAGTGGCACCAAAGGCAACCATCATCGCGGCTATGGCGATAAAAAGAGAAGCAAGACCTATTATCAATCTCTTGGGTAGTGCAGTGAGAAAATCTTCCTCGGCACATCGTGAAGTGAGGATGGATAAAAACATCAGAATGGAGGTGACAGAGAAAAATAGGGCCAGTGCATCCCAAACAGCAAACACCATAAATGAGTTTTGCTTCAAGAAAACCGGAATGCCCTTGTCGTTAATGTTGCCTCCAGGTACAGTAAAAGCTGCAGCAAACACTACAGTAGCAATGAGAGTGGCAACAAGCATGCAAGAGTTGGAAGTTTCCTTCATCCACTTCTGTCCATCCTCGAGCAATTTTTTGTGCTCGTCTTGGAATATATGCCAAGCAGTTTTTCCTTCAAATCTCAATTCTTTAAAAGCAGGGTGAATAAAGCTTTCCACAGCCTACAAAGAATGTATCTTCCATATTTAGGTTTTCAATTATGGAATTTATAGTTAAAAAATGGGTTTTATCAAAAAGGATAATCAATGGGGTACATCACCTTAAACCACTGCATCTCTTTTTGCATTTGCAGGGCAGGACCTGGAACACTGGAGAGTTGAGGATAAGGTGGTAGCTTCGCTGCCATAATCAAAATCATGTTCTTCGAGTCAAAGGAAGAATAAGCTTGTTGCTTATTGATGGCATTCCTCTCATACATGAGGTTGAAAATTTTTTCTTGTCGATGCTCAACGGCATACTGCATTAAAGTTTTGTTGTCGATTGGAACCCACAACAATTCTGGGAAATACTGAAGACACACCATTACGACTTCAACTACCCCGCAAATCGCCGCACCGGCCAAGATGGCATGTCCAGAAAAATACTGGAATACCTCTTGATTACTCATGCTTGAAACATGTTTACAAACGAAATTTACCAATTGCAAGGCATATTTGTGCCTCAATTTTTCATTTTGGATTCTCTTAATTCTGGGAGCTGCAAGTAACAACTAACTAGATCACATCATTCCATAGAATCTCGGAATAAGGCAGATTTACATTTGTGTACAAATAATTTTTAGAATGTGGCATACCCAATTTCTCAATGGCAACCCAAAATAGCATTGTCAACCACCCGAGCACTGCAACAAGGAGAGTCAAAAACAGTGATTTCAGTACTTGCATTCTTTGGTCAGATTTATCAAAGCTGTCTATATTACAATAATCCTAAAAGCTCAATGACCTAGAACAAACCTCGAGTCATGTATGCACTTGGTTGCATTGAGGGTGGCATTTCTGCATAATGTCCAGATTCTTGAGGGGGATTTTCAACATC
Source organism: Euonymus europaeus (assembly GCA_963580455.1). Lineage (NCBI taxonomy): Eukaryota > Viridiplantae > Streptophyta > Magnoliopsida > Celastrales > Celastraceae > Euonymus > Euonymus europaeus. The sequence goes on along the minus strand of OY756957.1, from coordinate 2,963,506 downwards.
TCCTTTCACTGGATGTTGTGATGTGGAGACGAATTTGACGGGGACAACTTAAGCAGAAAATGTACAAGAAAAAAAAATGTAAGCCAGTAAATTCGTTGGAAGACAAGAAAGCAGTTGCTTGAGCAGAAAATGTGAATTTAGGAAAAACCAACTTTGGTATATCCATTTCTCCCAGAAGCTGAGCCTACTTCCGCTTAGGAAGTTGGAAGGCTCCACTGCCAGCATCTGGAGTAAAGTAGCATTGTTTGAATCTTCGGCGGTGGTCAAGTTAGGGTAGTGCTGGAGGAGGTATAGGGATATATCTGTCGAATAATTAATGGCTTAAACAAAATTAGAAGACAAAGAAATGCTAGTTAGTTATCCAATAAGTATGAGGTTTTCCCAGATTACCATGAGATCCTGCATGAGTTAAGAAGCAAATGAGCTGACCAGCCCATCGACCTGTGAAGGGACGGCTAGGAGCTGCGTCCGTGGTTACCTTAGCAAGAAACCACAATAGCTCTTTGTGTTCGGCAGCAACAAAAGTAGCAGTCTGGAGAGGAGTACGGCCCTCGATGTCTGTAACTTGTGGTAAAGCTGGGTTTTTTCTCACCAATGCCTTGGCGATCCTGATGTTTCCACTCATGGCAGCATAATGGAGGGAAGTGTAGCACCCGCAGTCATGTATTTCCAAGGCCTCAGAAGGCATGAGTTCCAGCAGCTTCTCAACAAATTCTGCTTGCCCATTACAAACGGCAACATGCAAGGCTGTCATTGACAATACAGAAATCTTTGCAGTCAATGCCTCTGGATCACGCTCAAAAAACTCTCTAGCACTATCCCAGTCTCCTTTGAGAGAGGCAAGGAACAAGGGTCGATAATAATTGGAGTTCAACCCCATCGCTTCAAATAGAGTAGAAAAAAGTGGTTACTCCTTTGTTAGTCAAATATGCATGAACACCAGTACACTATGCTTTGAATTGCATTCCGAAGTTAAATTTCTGCGCATAAGGAATTTTATTAAGCAGGTATGGCAGTAGATAGAGAACACCACTGGGGATTGAGAATGACTAATATGTCACTTTTAACTTACATAATCTGTTAGCAGGATTCACATCACAGGGCGGCTGCCACACGGGCTCCGTTGCATTGGCTGTTACTGCAGTTGCTGCCGCTGTAAATGTAGTCGCAGAGCCTTTTTCTGCCTCCTGTGCATGTGCTTCAGAAGTATGGTCTAAAAGTTTTTGGTGCTCATCTGCCACATTGTCTTTGTTTGCATGCACCAAGGGGTCAAGATCTAACGGGGCTGGTTTTGCATGGTCTTTGCTTTCGGTTGAGGATGTTGCCATTGAATTACAAGTGACAGAACTCAAAAAGAATACAAACTAGTAGTATGATGCCTCATGTGTGTGACAGATTGAAACCCTTTTAATGCTTATTTAGAAGGAAGATGCTAACTTACCTTACCGGTAAAGTATAATGAATAACTTGGGATAGGCAGTGTCAAAATATTCTAAAGGAGAAGACATGTACAAAGAAGACAATGATTTCAGGAGTTTGGATGCTTGAACAGTAAAAAAGGTCGACCATTACTCAGTAGAGTACAATGATCCCTTCCTTACATGTTCAGTGACTGAGACCCCTTATCTTTCCCAGTAAGATGATCTGATGATGTAATGATGTGTGCATCATGTGACTTGCAGTTGCTCTGTGTTACTTGATATTCCATCATGGACTCAAAAAGAGCAAAATTCTAAAGAGAAAGTGGGAAGAAGTGATCATTTTATTTAGCTTTACTCTTAATTCTCTCTTTTTTCTTCCTCAAACAAGCATCGCCAGCCACACAAAACATTGTCTGTACTTTTCCTCTAGAATATTTACCGCTGACAACCTCAGTTACCTTCACACTTTATATATCAAAGCAAACGTAGCAACTTCAGCATTAGAAATGTTTGAAAGCTGTCAGAAGGTTGAGAAATAGTATTCCTAATAGGTTTAATTCTCTGTTATTTTATTTTATTTTTTTACTTGAATCAAATTTCAACCACCTCAATCGAATTCCATAAAAGAAAACTGAATACAAAGGCAATGTAAAATTAGAATCCCTAGCAGCAAGCAGAACCTGAATGCGCTAGATGAAATAACCAGCAATACTTGCCAAGAACATATAACTGGGTCTTCAGCTGATTGAGGCCATATTAGATATAACTTTTTATTCAAACACGATAATTCGTAGTAATTTATATGACGACAATTAAAGATAATTCATAGACTCATACAATTACACAATTACAGAGAATACATTATACAAATGATTAACGTATTACAAAAATCATAATCGAATATAACTTGATGTTTGCATTGATCGAGTACCATGTACGTAACTTGCGAGCTGTTCACTGTACGGTGTGATCGGTTTGATCCACTCTAATGCACACTCATACCTGTACCTAAACCACTGCATGCAAATAGGAGGCATCGGATAATTATCGACTAAACCTAGCTGCAGAAAGTTATTGTCATTAACAAATCCGATTGACATAGCAATTTGCTCATGTTGAGGAGGAGACATTAAACGTAGAGGCAGAAAATTCAGGCACTGTTGATCACTAAAAACATGTAAAATAATATTGTACTTGTTGGCAATCAAAATTCCAATATCAGGCATCGTCATCCAATTCTTATGAGGGGCAGGATTAACTGGGTCAAAGAAGTTCAACATATTATCAATATACAATGCATGGTCATAACCACCAAAAAATTCAGGGTACTCTACCCAATTTCTTCAAAATACTGACACTCTCAGTGCACGGTTTATTTTTAAATTGCTCTCTCAACATATCTAGCTCAACATTGCAACTTATGTCATCATCCTCAATAGTTGCACATGGTAACATGTCAAGCTTCTTCCAAAATATATCGATGCATCCAAGTGGGATGAGCTTCTTGGATATAGGTTGCTAGTTCATGCGCACACGATAGTCCATGGATAATTCGAATCTTACATCTACATTGATACACATCAAGACAAACAACTTTAGATCGATCAAGTTCATTCAAAATCCGCTCCAAAGCCTCTGACGATACAAAACCTCGTAGGTCATGGAAATGTGGCAAATTGAATCTATGTTGGATAATACTTTTGCTTTTCTCCACACTTGCTTTAACTGCAATAAACTGATGTTCTAGGAGCTAGTGAATCGAAGCTCATGCTGATTCAAAATCCATATGCGATGTGCCCAAATATCTTTTTAACTTTGCATGTTGACTCTCAGCCCTATTAGTTGTTCGGTTTTCAAAATGCATATATTTAGTCCATGCTGCAACAAACATCTCTTTAAAGGTCGTCAACCATACCTAATTGATGTATTTAATGACAATCGAAATTTGATTGAAATTGTACTCAATGATTGATAAATTATATTCATATTTTGTCTTTATCTCTGTCTCTGAATCCACCAAAGTATGCCACGAAGAGTAGAATGCATCCCATGATTCCTTTTCATGAAAATATTTTTTATAGTTGGCAAGGACATTTTTGTCAATATGTCATTTGCATAGCAATTCTGACGATCCGGGAAATACAGTGGCACAAGTCTTCATCAATGCTAAATCTCTATATGTGACCACAACTCGTGGTATTGTGCACTCATCCATTGTGGACCGCAAGCAAGTCAATGCCCAGATATAATTGTCTTCCTTTTCATAGTGAAAGAAAACAAATGCAACAAAAAATGTCGTGTCCGTCGACATCATTCCAACAACCTCAAATAGTGACTTTTTAAACCTGTTAATAGTTTTGTACGTCGCATCCATGATTAAGACATCTAGAAATGCACGGAGTAGTTCTAATGATTGTGGATGAGCGGAGAATAAATCTTGTAGCTAATTACTTTCTTCATCTCTTCGATGGAAGAAAATGTAGTCATGCAAGTTTAAGCTTGAAAAAAGCTGTTGTATTTGAGATTTACCTGCTTTTTCAACGGTATGAAACTTCTTCCGATCGTTATAAATTTTCTGAATGGTGGACACATTTTCTAGATTTTTTCCCTTCAAAGTCGTTAGAATGTTGCGTGGCTTGACCAAGTTTCTGGACATGTCAATCAACATTTCTGACTCAGCATCGGTAAGTCGAGTAGCGTAGGAATGTCCCTCCATATAGTTAGCATCATTATGGTTATGAATTCCGCATAACACTCTAACCAAATTTGTTTGATTTTAATATTGTTTACACGCAAAAAACAAGATTAACTGGGTCTCTCTATCAAATATTGAGGTGCCAATATCTATTCCCATTGGATCCGCGGCGGTGGATGGTGCTCTCAAATCTTGTTGAGATTGACTGACGTCCCCCATATCTATTATGCTTTTATTTCAACAAATACGTATTTTTCTCAGGCAAAAAAATCCAAATTTTCATAGTCCGGCCTTTTCAGACACAAGGCCCAATTATCTGAACTCCTTCCACAAAAAACCCGTAGCCCATACCTTAGTTTTTTAGGCTGACACTAGGCCCAATTATCAGTCTTCCGATTAAAAATATTGCATGAGACATACTATCCTAGTTTAGTTTTTTTCTTTTTTCACAGTTTACACGTTTTATTGTCTGATTTAATTGCAGGGGAGAATAATAAATTGATAATAGCAAAAGCTGCAGGGATTAACCGACCCAACGGTCGGTTATTTTCAAAAAATATCTAGTGAGAACCGGTTAACCAACCATTTACATCCCTGCTAAATACCATAACCGAAGATGGTGTCAAGAAATCATAATGTAAAAAACAAAAAAAACATTTATCATAAAGTACAAATCAGTACTGAAAAATTAGAAGAAGAAAAAAACCCATATCATAGATAAGTTGAAAAAAAAAAACCAGAATGAACAGAAACTATCAATGCTACGAGCAAAGAAAAAAATATCTATTCCAATGATATGAACATCAGTAAGGGAAAATTGATACTTTTCAGCAACCATCTTGAAGTACTTCTAAACATAGTCAAATTGGTTTACTTGTGCCTATTTTACTGAAGCCAATCATGATGTATGGGTTAGAATGGCCTCAACTCTATCTAAGGAAGCTTGCAGTCGTCCGGAGTTCATGTTGAACAATGGTTCCCCACTACCCAAAGCCCTGTTCAATCAGATGTTAAAAATATGAGCTACATATATAACTCAAAAGAAACATAGAATTGTGTGGATGTGCTGAAAACTTTGGATCAATTAACTATCAAGCAAGACTGAGCAGTTCCATCCTGCTCTCTTTTCATTTTCTGCCATTCTTGAAGAATGTATGGTGCAAAGGAACGAGAAATTCAGTGACACATCACATATTAAAATGTATTTAAGGAGTAATTCTAAAAGTTTATCACGCCAGGCAATAATTTGATTCGAGTTTGTAGCTATTATTTTGTTCAAAAATGGGTATTATTTAAGACATGAGAACTCACCCAGTAATTTCTGGAAGAACGTAGTCAGCCCTCCAGCCAAATCGAAGATCCATGCCAGGGACCAACCCAAGTGATGTCTTATTTCGAATGCTAGAAATGCCATCCCCACCAAAACAAGTAGAAAGCTTCCATTTCCAACCAGTTGCATGTAACTGAAAGTTATGTCCTATACCAACCTGTATTTTGCAGTGTTATCAGTGTCCTCTTTCAAAGCATTTGATGTGTCCAGATTAAACAAACATGAAGTTAACGAGGATGCATCACTCCATCTGCATAACATGTGAAAATGGATGAGGTTCAGAATAAAACCTGAAGGTATAGAAATTTGGTGACTGAAATCTTTTTTGAGAGAATGCGAACATCCTTGTGCATGGGCTCACATATGAACTTCCACTTCCGCTCCGGGGCTAAAGGCTTGAGAACAATCTTCGTTTGGAATTCATTGACTGGAGCATTGTAGAGCTGGACAAAATTAAGATCACAAAATATCGCATTAAATACAATCTTGATATTAAGTTAAAGAAAACATGAGAATTAACGCGGTTCCCTTGAGAATAAACACACCTTCATATTAGCTTTGATCAGAAACACAACATACAACATACAGCACACAAGTATAAGTACTAGTCAGAAAGGCCACAGTACATGAGACAGTAGAATTTCCTGAGAAAATTGGATGTCTTTAAACTACTAAGGGTGCAAAATATTACAACATAGCTAAATTCTAATACAAATTGATCATAATATTCGGTGTAATAAAAAAATAAAAATAAAATCTACCTATGACACCCTAATGTGAAAGAAAAGTAAACAGGAACCGGTATGAGCATGTGTGCTAGAAACCATAGAACAGTAAACATTCCCTTTCACTCGCTAGTTTCTTTAACTCAACTTTCCGTAAGAAACAGTAAAAATTCAAACTCATCCTACCGTAAATCCTATCTCCTGTACATTGAGCAGGATATACTCGAACCGCTACAGTAAAAAGAGTCTTAGGTTGCAACGAATCAATCAGATAGCTAATAGAAAAATTACCTCTAAATTGACTCCAACCCGAATTCCCTCGACTTCCTTTCGAAACTTGAGGAACAACTCTGATGGCATCAAATCAATATTGTAGAGTTCATCCCACGAAGTGGGTTCTTCACCGCTCGAACCAGATTCCATTTTAAACAATAGACAGTCAAAATGGAAAAACTGACAAAGCACGAAACAACCCATCAGTTCTACCATTTTGAAACTCCCGCACACAAAAAGAATTCAGCGAGTTTTGGACTGAACAAAGCTGCTCTGCCCATAACAGTCCGTAAATCTTTGAAATCTCAATAGATTCTAATTCAATTACAGGGAAAAAAAATAGAAGTGTGCCTACCTATTGCGTACTCCTTCCTGTGACTCTCCGATGTTTGGACTGTGGAAAGAAAAAGGGGAAAAGGTTTCGAAAAAAGATTTCTCACGATTCTTAGTCATTTTGCCTGAATGCCCTTACTAATTTACGAAAATACAGTAATATCCTTATCGGGAGCCTAGGCCAGTGAAGAGACATCATGGACTAATGGGCCCATCGCCCGTCGGAGTGTGCTAACCTGCGAGGATGTCCAATGGATACCGAGGCCCAAACCCCATCGTATTTTAAAAGTTATGCGATTTAATGATTATTTACAAATTGAATTGGATTTTAATTAACGCAGGTACAATAAATATTAGTAAAATTTTCGTATAGAAACTTGATATAAAAATTAATGAACAATAACGATGTTGAATAAATTCAAACGACACCCTTAAAATTAAAATAATTTAGTAGGCAAGCCTAGCTAGCCCATTGACTCCCCCAAATACAATCAACACTATAATAATGAAGTGGGAAGCATTAGAGGGAGAGAGTTTATGTTTTGTTGTTTTTCTGTTTCCAGTAATGAACTTCCAACTACTACTTGTGTTAAGCTATGGACTAGTAAAGTTTACGTGCTGTCAAAAAAAAATAATGAAGTTACTTCCTTCCATCAAAAAAAAAAATTGATGTTACTTTCACTTGTGCACATGATATCCAATTATTAAACATCTTTCAAGAATAAGAATAATTGTATTTCATAAGTAATTTAACCCTAAAATTAATCAGTTGAGCAATTAAAGATATTGTAGTACGTGGGGCCACGATCTTTGATCAAAGCCAGCGGACAAGAAACCAATGGACCACATCCAGTGGACACTTTGACTGCATCGCCGGGTCCCCACTGCCATTGTTCGCTAGATAGTGGGTTTGAACTTTGTGCCTCCTGGCAAACCTTATTTGGGCAGGGGTGTAAAAATGGGTTACGATATGGATTATTTTTTTTGGTTTTTTACATGAATTCAACCAAATCAACGGTCCATAAATTGGGTCCATTGTACTCATTTGCCGTAAAAATACTTGTACGGAGTCTAAAAGAGCAGAGGTCCACGACCAACAAGTCGAGAGAAACATCAAAACTTTCATTTGATTTGGCAAAAGTAAAGCTCAATACTGACCGAGTCGGGAAAATAAAAACTTGACTTCCACCAACCAACCTTGTTCCACCTAGGATGCAGGGCATGATAAATGTTCCTGGCAACAGGTTGAACTAAGAATCCTGCCAGTAGCTGCTCCATACATCAATACGGAATGAAGAAACCAACAATCTTAGGCCATAGAAACGTGATGTGGAAAACAATAGATCCATATATGTACGAGACGATGAAAGAACTAGATGATCTTGCTGCAATTGCAGTGAATTTTATACCCTCTGAAAAAGCCTTCCGAGACTGTTATGTACATCCCAACTGTTCACTCCATATTCTAATACTTCCAGTGGGAAAATGAACAGTAAAAGGCGGGAGTGTGAAAAATGCTAGCATATTTTATGATCATGGAAACTACGCACCTCAGCTGTCAACTTTGGTCGGTTGATACATGTGATTTATTTTTCAATGCCGCAATCTTCTTTTGCAAATCGAGATTTGACACTCGCTCAACTTCCAACGCCCGTTCAAGCTTCAATAAATTGAACGAGGTTAAGCTATGAACAACCCCTTCATAAAAGGAAATGGAACCCCGAGTAGTAATATAAAATGCAAAATTAATAGATTAGAAGAATACCTTTGCTGCTCGAGTGCTCCATTCAGCTAAAATAGCTCTCAGCCTTTCATTCTCCTCCACGTACTTAACATGGTTTCAAAAGAAAAATTAAGGGAAGAATCTCATCATCTCAAAGATTAGCCAGAATAAATAATTTTGTAAAACACACCAATAAGTGTTGTAGCAATTTCTACAGCCAACCGCAGAACTTGGATTTTCTCACAACAGAAAAGTTTGGCATTCAAAATCTTTTTAACATATTGATGAGAAAATAGTTTTCAGGTTCTACTAACATGTGTTTCTTAGAGAAATGGAGGGTTTTTTTTCCACATGCATCAATCAATTATTTCACTCTTGGTAAAGCGATAATAGCAAAAGGCCGAACAGCGTTGCACAGTAGAATGAGATGGACCAATCATAAATTTCTCAAGATCTTGGGTTTGGTTCTCGCCTGGCACATTTTGGCTTTAAATATATTAGCACTGCCCAAATAGAGCTAGGGTTCTCTATAATCATATACAAAATAATGCGTCGACCACCCATTGAAAGAAAAAAAAGTGACAATCCAAAGTGCTTAAGATGATTGAACATACCTGATTGTTTGTATTGCGAACACGCTGGACTTCAGAATCCCTCTCAGCAATCAAAGACCGTGCAAGCCTTAGCTCAGACTGCAGTTGATTCATCTGCAGTAAAATTGAACTCTCAGTGAAGGTCATCCTCTTTTAGATTATGCTCAAGGTTAGCATATATGAGACCCATATCCCTTTTTTCAGAACAAGAAGCTTCCTACCCCAAGTTTATCTAGAGTGAAAATCAGGTTTTGCATGTTTAAATAACAATGACCAATCAGCCCGATGTATCCACCAAAAAGGTCCTATAGGATTTAATAATATGAGATCATTTTTCATGCTTAACATATGGAAGAGTGGCCATACATTCAAATGGAACTGCCAATAAACCAAAATTGATGGCAACTAATCAGATAAAGTAGTCAATTGTCGTGCTCAAACAAGTACCCTATGGACACAGAGAACAGAAACAAAATCAATACTGATAGTATTGTGTTCCGAGACTCAATATTTTTGTCAGAAATGTCTCTAATGTAGTAGAGGTAGCATCACAAAATGACAGCATGATCTCTTTATTTCAAGGAAGTGTACTTTATGCACAAAATATCATGATGACTGGGTCTTACCTCTGCAGATAATGTGCGCAATTCCTGATCACGAGCTGCCAAGAGATGGGCAAGATCAACCTGGAAAATAAGCCAATGAAAAACCATTGCTTTTATTATGTTATCATAAACATTCCACTTTTATAGTACATAACCAAACAATTCATATTTCACATCCCTTAAATTCACACATTGTTCCCACCTCCATCCCAACCCATCAGAAACTGGTAATTCTCACATGTGCATTTTCCAGACATCCATGTGTTCCAAAGCTGGCAGTGAGCACATATGATAGAAACTTAAATTCTTGTCTCCTTCCCAATAAATTTAGGTACTCACAGAAGTCTTGTAATCTAAAACTAAAACAATGTAAGTGTGGGATTATGGAAGAGTTTTATTGCAACTACACCAGATGTGAAATCAACCCTGCAACTGTCTGATCGAGAGGGAAAGGGACTCAAAACCGCATGTGTGAGCCCATCCCGGCCAGGCAGCTGGGAGGTCAACTCACACCAACTACAAAACCCTGATCACAGCAAGACTACTCCCTAATGGAACCAATGAAAACAGAAGCCCTGACTTCACTGCAGTAAAATCCATCTCTATCAATTTAGCTTAAGAAGTATCTCGGGTAACTTGATTTTTGTGAGCTAAAAATAAGGTACTGACAATAATTTATTTTGTGGTATTTAGATATTTGAATGTAAAGAATGATGAAATTCAGCCAGTCATAACCACCTGAGGTGTGCTACCATCATCAGATCTTTCATATTTGCTTAAACACTCTTGCAATTGAAGGATCTGCATGAATATATTTCGATTGAATTTAACTGAGTCAAATGCAAATAGATGATTTTTTAAAGGAAAAAATGACAGATAATACAATCATGCAAATTTCAAAGAACCTACAAAAACACTGAAGGAGTACCTCCTCACTCAAAAAGTGAAGGTTCTCACGCTGATATTGCAACAAAGCCATTTGTTGGTCAGAGAGTCGACCGCCATCATTGTATCTGTTGTGGTCATGAAGGATAACAAATTTCAGCTAGTACATAATCAAACAATTATATATTGCTGTGAACGTTCTGGTTAGACTATAGTTGCATCAAATGCTCGTCACTGACAAACGTAAGTACGTAACACGTAATGAAGTTTGCCAAGGGATTCTCAAGCAGGATACATACATATGCATGTTATTATATTTATCTTACATCTGATTCCAGCCTGTCCATAGAGTGTAGTCACATTTCAAAGAATGTATGATTACCTTAAACCTTCGAGAGAACTTGATGGTTGGAGTGGAGAATACAATGACTTTAAAACATCTGGTTCAGAATCCAGTGAATTGTACTGATGCACATATCCTGAAGGCAAAAATAAAACAATAACTTCTGTTTGTCTGATAGAAGCAAAGTTGCATTAAGGCTTCAACATGAGTACATGACTGATAAAAAATTATGCAAAAACTATTGGTATACAACTTATACACCAAGAAGCTTCATTTGTCCCATATCACTTTTATACTCCATGAAACCCGCAAATGGAAGAGAGAAATTTGACCATAGCTTCATTAGCATTCATCAAGCATAAGAATCCCTACATGGCGATGAAATGCTGCAGAAATGATAAGTCTCACCTATATTGAAAGAGATTTGAATTTACCAAGTCATTTTCGAATTTGTGGCCAATTGTTCAGTAAAAACAACCACACAAAAAAGTCTGCCAAGTGTTGAAGACACAATTATGGAAATTTTAATCGTAGACGCAAGGTCTTCAAAATGTATAATAAAAGAAGCTACCTCAGATTTTGAACAAACCCAATCCAACCAATAGTATGCTATGTGATTGAAATACAGTTCTCTAAGAGCACAAAAAAACTAAATATATAATATGAAATCTTTAAAAACAACCTATGAAGACACAGAGAAAAAGAGCAATCCCAACAAGCAAACATAAATCAAATATCAGCATGTGCCATTCAACCACCTCAAATGCCCATATGCATCTAAACTCACCTATGTATGCACTCATAAAGGATCCAGCACATATTGCTTCAATCAACATGATAATCCTGTTGATTTAATGGGAAATGTTAAAATATAGTTTTAGGCCAAGAAGCAATTGACATCTAGTCATGGAACTAAAAGAAGATGAATTAAAGAAAAAATCTTACATGTTAATTTGATGTAATGTCAATAACAATTACTGCCATCATGGTTCTTTATATTTATCATGAAAAATGCTTTGAACTTTTACATTTGCAGACATCCAAAATTATTATATTCTCGGCATTCTATATATGCATACCTCAGTAATGCAGAGATAGAAAGAATACTGATGTGGGGTCTCCAAGCCATGACAAGCAGCATAGCAGCAGTACCTAGCATTAATCTAAATTATTCAATATGATGATGATGATTATGTCGGCAGCTAAGATTATTAAATAAGAGAAGAAGTTCCTGTTGTATATTACAAATACTATGAACATAATACATAGAAGGCATTGGAGGTTGAAGTAGCAGGAAATATAATTATGTTATGACAAAGTAGGAAAATTATATCAAAAAAAAATAAAAAAATCCACTGATCTAGAGCTTTTATCATATCCCAGTATTTTCAGGGAGTCTCAATCCCTATGATGATTTAACATTCCCAATTTTTTTTATTTGCTTTGCACTCTAACCACAATAAAAGATAGAATCGATGTAGAATAGAACCCTAAAATGTACTTCCAACTAAAATCAAACAACTATTTTTGGACCCGTGTTAAAATGAGTATGATTTGACTGGACCAAAATTAGCAAGGATTCATCACAATAGAAATTGACATTGCTATTTTCGCATGTATCCATATAGAAGATTTACACCCAAATCCCATATGTGTGTACGTACCATAAGCAGTGATGGCAAAAGGTAGGCGAACAATGTGCTTCAATTTCTGGCTGAAACTATAATAGCCCTGAAAGGAAAAAAAGAATACAATTGATGTTAATGTGTCACTTTTGCAACACATGATTTGATGTCCCGAAGCACACTAGAAAATGCCAAACATCCATTTGGGAAGAAGAAACACACTCATAGCGTATTGTTCAATCACGATTACCTGTAACTTTATTTTCTGGACTTGGTAAACCAAATACTGTTGAAAGATGCCTGAAACAATAAAGTGTGATCTTGATAAGGGAAATTGACTTCCAACAGTAATGGTATACAATTTTCAGAATTATTTGATGTTCTAGGAAAGACATACCAAGAGAGGTATTTCAAATATACAATGTGGCCAGAGAGGTCAAATTTTGACCACCCAAAGAAAGAGCGGCAGAACTAGTTATTTTAGGTAATATATGTCTCCCATACACAAGCATGCACACATAAAGATGAAATACAATGTGCTTTCACCTCTACTATTGTTCTCCCAAGAAAATTTTATGAATCTATATTCCGGTTTTTTTAAGTCTTATCTCAAAATGATGAATAATGTCCTTATTCAGACATTTTCATCATTTTCAAAAGTGAAAAACAACTAATCATCATATGAAAACGCTTAATCCATAGACATAAACAAGCCTGAAGATCTAGATAAATTGATAAAATTAGTTTGAAATCACAAAGCATGCAGGAGATCTTTCACTGTAAGGTCCACAGATGAACGTCAGGGTACTCTGAAGAATGCGACTATGTGAGGCATGCATTCCTCATTGAAAATTGTGAAACAGGAAAGTGAAAATGACAAAAAAAAATTGTTACAACACCATCAAACCATGTAATATTATCATTTATTATTGAATTCATTGGGAGATACTCTGAAATTATGAAATATTTAAGATATAGCAGATTGAAATTTTAACCAGAAAGATAAAGAAAATAGAATAGAATATTTTCAAGCTAAGAAAATTACCTGTTAATATCAAAAGAAGAACATCGCAACTGCAAAGCAATATAGGAATCAACCACTGTATCGGACTAAATATCCATGGAGCTGCTGCAGCCAAAACACCATAGCCTGCCTAAAAATGGAAGAACTATCAGAGTTCAGCCCTCGTTCTCTCCCCATAAAAAATAGGGGAAGTCCACGCAAAGAAAACAGTAGTAAAGATAATCAAGTATGAATTGGTACTTGCCAGTATCAAGAAGTAGAAAACACTCCCGAAAAGACTCCTGGACTTCCTATGACCGAATAAAGGAGCTTCATGCAGTATATCAATAAACCTAGCATTACCAATAGCAACAGGAGCTTGAGTAAGAAACATAATACAAAGTACTAAATAACCAAAACAATACATACAAAGTACTAAATAACCAAAACAATACAACAAAATAATCGAAATCTATATGATCGAAACAAGTCATTTAAGTTATTGATTGGAGAAGATACAAGAAAGGCAGTGATAACTGGAGACATCTTCTTCCTTTCCTTCGCTACTAAAAGAATGAAGATAAGAACCTTAAGGTTTCCTCCAATCGCAAAGAAATCCAAGCGCAAGCAAGCAAAACGAATCAACTGTGAATAGAACAAACAGAACAGACTGGATGGTGAAAAAACTTACATGGAATTGTCATCGGGAGAAGTGGAAGGCGAGGCAGCGTGTCTCTCAGTCGACATATTCTTCTCTTTCTTGTTCCTGCTTATGGTTTGGAAGCAACCATTGAATCTGAAGTGTGATTTTCCCTCACTGAGATCTGCTTCACAAGTCGAACTTTTCTTTTGTGTTTCTTTCCTTTTCGGTTCAGTTCAGGATTTGATTAACAAGAAAACGGAAATGATACACAAAAGTTCTGCTGAGTGCTGCCTCGGCTTCTTGGCTCTTGCACACAAACAAATGGGCCGGTATTTCGGTTTAACAGTCCTAACATGTTAACCTGGCCCAAACAATCAGCCAGAAAAGGGCTGGCTTAATTGTTAGGCCAAGCCCACCGTACTTAGGCCCTTAATTCAATGGGTAATGGAAAAAGCCGATGATAGTGTTGGCGTGGTAGTAACAACAATCACGATGGAAATATTTTGCTAGCCCAATAAATTGTGTGTATTTTGTGTTTTTGTTGATTTGGTTATATTGAGAGATTTGTTTTACTGATGTGGATAATTATGTGGCTTAAATTTTATAAAAAATGTGTGATCCAATATTGATTTTGGTGTAGTTTCGTTAAAAATGGAATGGATGAATGAAATAATAGACGCTTGGATAATGATTTTGTATTGATAGATGTGTTTTGTTGATGTGCCTATATTAAAAAATATGTTTTACTAATGTGATTGTATTAATAAATATGTTTTTGCATAATAAAATGATACTCAAAATATGTTTCTGCTTGGACAACAAACATACGACATTGTGAGTGCTCTTAGTGGGCACTAGTATTGCATTTAAGGGTTTTGAGAAGAAAAAGGAAGGGTTAAATTAGTGCCCACTGTAGTAAGAAAGCAATGTAAAGTTCCTTAATCCTTACTGCATTCTTCATAAGAGCAAAAGCCAAAAAATGAAACTTAATAATGAAAGAAAATTTTCTGGAAAGATAAACTCTGGTTCCATTTTTATACTCTAGAAGCATAATGCAACAAATTACAACATTCATAAAGATAAATATTCTTTTATTCACAAGCTCCGTATGTTAATAAAAATAATTTAAAGGACATTTGGTCTAGAGCTTATTTTGTACATTGAGCCACTGCCATAGTAATTGCTACAACCACAACATTCTAGATGGAATCAAGACGAGACGGAAATCACAAACTTATTCCAATAAAGCCTGCCATTTCTCTTTGATCAGATCAGGTAAGAATAGGGTATGATGCACAGGTTGCAATACCTGCAATAAGAACATGGATATCAGTATCAATTTAAGCATCATACTCTTGAGTCTTGACTCACAGTTTTGCAATTTGTTATCAAATTATAGTGAGCTGGTTCAAAATATATATCTATACATCAAGCATGTATAGATTGTACTATTGCAAGTCTATACACGCAAGTGAATTCCAGTTTAGTTGTTTAGCCAAGATAATCCAATTCAATTTGGGTTGGAAACTTACCACACATATTTTTCCACATCTCCATCTTAAAGTAGCCATTATCACCCCAATTTGCTCCCCAAGAATTCTTGATGAGCCAATACGGCACACCGTCTTCGACTCCATATCCGACAGCAACAACAGCATGGTTCACATCCTACAACACAAACTCACATAATGTTAGAAATGCCAGATACCATCATGTGGATGGGTACAAAGGAAGAAGAAAGCGAATACTCGAGTCTATGTATGCATGCCTCCATAAATACAGACAAGAAAATTTTATATCCCTACATTTGGACATGGAAAATATGTGCAACAGAAATTGAGAAAATAGGATACGGCATTATAGAGCTTTCCATCAATAGCATTTACTTCATATTCTTCCCATTCATATGTATGACTGTTACAAGTAGATCTGTAGAGTGGCCAAGAAAGGCTCTTGATGACAATTAAAAAACCAGACCTGAATGCATCTTATCTATCAACTTTTAAATTTAATTTGTTAATGCTTTCAGAGGATCGGACTGCAATAGAAAATAAACTTACATTAGGAGTCGTGCCACAAGTGTTACTGGTGAAAACACCTTCCTTGTAGAACCGGAACCCACTTATTACCTCGAACGCCACACTCACAGGTCGAACCAGACCAACAGCGTGCTTCAATTCATCTTCTGCACCCTAAATGTGTCCAAAAAGTTAGAAACCAGAAATATATAAAAAAACATTAAGTTGTAAATCTTCATAGGGACAGAGTTCAGTCTATAGTCGTTGCCAGCATAAAACCTTTCCTTCAAACAATTTGGACTTGACAGCACGAATTCATAAAATAAAAAATTTAATGGAACAACATTATTCATAGACTCTTTCAGTCAAAATTAATAATTCAAGAGAGTGGTTTATAATTTCATGAACAGAACCCTGTCGAAAAAATCACCAAAAAGAAGATAGCCAGATTATGAGTGATCCTCGGCCAAATTAGATTAGCATAAACAATGTCAAATGATAGAGGATAAAACACGTATGTCAAAATCTAAAATGGCTACCTCAAACTTAAGCAGGTTGGCAAGGGACACTAGATTAGGATCTTCAACAAATGATATCCCCTAGTCCCCTACGTTTCTCCAATTATTATGTCAATCTCATTGTGTAGTCATGCTAATGAAGCTTTCTCACTCTACCTCCGTATCAGTAAGGTGAGTGATTCTATCACATTGAGGACACAAGTCTCTCAAAAATCAAGTTGATGCATATCTTGAAGAATCATGCACAAAAACTTACCAGGGTAATATTGACAGAGTTCAAGACTTGGACCGCAACATTATCAGACGAAAATTTGCAGATACCATTCTCTCCAGTGTAAGGATATGCCTCCTCAGTTTCAAGGCCACCATTAAATTTGATGTATTCGAAAGCTTGGGATGGTAATCCCCCATTGCAGCCATAATTATTGAAGGCTCCTGCACAGTCCACAAGCTGCTGCTCAGAAAGAGATATTCCCTTTCCAAATGCCTGTTTGTAGGCTGCCTCAAGAGCTCCAGTAGCGCTGCAATTTGATCAAAAAAAGTTTAATATTTTGAAATTGTATGAGATAGCAAATTGGAACAATGTCTTGGATAATATATCTTAGACCGAAGCCAACCTAAATGTCCAGCAAGATCCACAGTGGCCTTGGTCTTTGACTGGGCTGACAATGCCTTCGTCCCTCCAGTCTTTCTGCAAATAAAGCCGAGGAATGTAATGTCAGACTTTCTTTTTGTAAATACAAATCTAGATTACATGGCTCAGCCAGTGAAAATTTGCATCCATTCCATAGAGAATATCGTACTAAAAGAGCATGTCCTGCTGCTATAAACCGGAAAATCATCATGTTAGGTTGTGCAGTCAAGTCTCATAAATAATTGGTCCGATGTTCCATTGTCATGAAGAATTTAAAATGAGAAAACACTTACCTTTTCGGGAAGAACAATATCAGTAAGCTTGTGATTGCCCTTTAGAGTGGCAGAGCAGTTCTGAGCAGCTCCCAGTCTGTGCCTTTGAAACTCCTCCCATGTCCAATCAGCGAATTCTATACAAAAAATATAGAACTAAGAAATTGATCATTAAATCAAATAAATTAGATATTGAATATTGAATCAAATAGGTTTGCCGTTAGCCTCACCCAGAAATATAAAACTGTAACAATAATTTATATATGTAATTCCAGATTCCAAGGAGTGAATATTAGAGCAAGTGCACTGCTTCTCAAATTTCAAACTCTCCAAATTTTTTAATTGGGTTACACTTCTATTACACAAATAACAAAATACGTTTCTCAATACAGTCACATAAGCAAAACACAAATCCCTGTATATTTTCCATTAAAAAAATCTCTATTTTTTCATTTCCTTATACATTCTTCAGCAAAATTACACTAAAATCAATAATGGATCTCACATCTTTTACAAAAATTCAAATCACATATTTATCAATATACCACCATAACAAAAATATACATTCTCATATATTATCTAATACCATTATCAATAGTCACACTGCACTTGCTTTTACTACTTTTACAAGTAGTAATATAACAGAAAAACAGAACAATATAAACTCATTAAAAGCCAAAAAGAAATCAAAAGCTTACGGTTAACAGCGAGCTTGTAAGGCAATCCCTTTCTGTTAGTGGATCTTATCAAGTCAAGATTCTCCGAGAAAATTGCAAAACGGAGCTTCATTTCGTTCTCGCCCTCGTACTTCTTCCCGAACCTAAAACGATTAAAATCTATCACTACTCTAGTAATGCGTATTAATTTGAAAATCTATAAATAAAGTAGCGATCGAGTACTCACCTGTGAGCGAATCGAGCGAAGGAGACTGCGTGGTGAGTGTTGCCGACGATCTTGATGACTGATTCCTCCAACTCACGGAGGCCGTCAGAAACCATCCTGATAGGGTTGGAGTCCAGGAAGCTTGATACGCCGTCAGCTGCGGCGGCGCTGCATAGCAGAAACAAGATCGCGGATCCAAAAGTCAATCGAGCCATCTGTCAGTGTGATGGGAGAGGCAGAGAGCGAAGATATGGGAATGATGTCTTGTTAATGTAACTTTTTATGGCCAATCTGGATACCCTTTCCCAGTCAATTGGGTAAATTTTTAGAAACGAAATAATGGAGACATGACGTGCATGATGACGTGGAATGGCCCGGTGTCTTTGTCGCCACCTAAACAATATATTAACAAGTCGGCTACGCCTCCGTCACTATCGGTTGCCATCGATATAATTTTATAAAATATCGTATTGACCGATTTTAAAGAAAATAACAAAAAGTATTTTAAATTGTCATACGAAATCACTAATATAAATAAATAATTAAATATGCATGAAGTAGGAACCATGAGTTTGGAGATAGCTCCTCTTAATTTTTTAATTCATGGAATTGAAGTGCTTACATTTGTCCGTTTATCAATCAAAACAATTTATTAAGTTGATGACTAATGGGATCCTTACGGACCCTACCAACCATTTGTTTATTCGCTAAATTGTATTATTCCTGTGACGCATTCCACTAAACAATCTCCAAATCAATAACATTTCACCAAACCCTTACAAACGTACGTGAGTTTATTTTGTTGGAAATTTTGAATTTAATTGAATGTGTAATCGAAAAAATACAAGATTAATGACCATTTATATATCCTGATTTATTTTTTGGGCTTGTCTTTGAAAGGGAGGACAACAATTTGATTCTGTTATTTTTACTCTAAAAAAGGCGTTACTTTTTTTTCTGTCAAAAATTCATTTTATGTCCGTCATTCAAAGAGCGACATCAATTTATGGTTCGTAGTACACCTTCTCTTAATGTTGTCATTGGTGTGTAGACCTTAGATGCAAAATTGCAACAACCGCTGGTACGGTTTTTGATTAGCAAACAGTCAATCCCTTCAATATTAGAGGTCCAACCTCGCCTAGATATGGTTTGAATTCATTCTTATTTTCTTTTTTTGATTCGAATTCGTTATTGTTATTCATTAATAACCTGTTTATTTTCTTAATCTCATATTATAATAGGTTTTTCGAAATTTATATTGGTGTTATGCATCGGTACTAACCTATATGGCTTTAATTTTCGATTATAGAAAACATCGATAACACAAGTTACATAATTACTTGTGTTACCCGTAACTTATGGTAACATCAATAACACGAGTTCAAGTTATGATATGGTGTAATATCTTTGATTGGTTATTTGATCTGATATTTTATTAGTCATCTAACGTGTGTGTAGATGTTGACTTCTGCGTGTGTAATTTATTAGGCCTGTCATTGGTCGGTTTTGATCGGTTTTCCGACACCTCCTAACCCGGGCTGTTATTTTCGGTTTTTTTATTTTTGAATAATCAAAACCGACCAACATATGAAATGTAAAAGGGGAAACCGGCCATTTGGTTCGGTCGGTCAAAGGTCGGTTATCGGTTTTATTATGGGCCCTAATTTTTTGTTGGGCCAAATGACCAAAGCCTTAAATTGAAGAAGAAGAAGAGAACATGTTCAATACTTCAAGCAATCAATCCAATCTGTTAAATGTTTACAAGCCATAATTCATTACACAAACATAAAGTGCAACCAAAGCAAGTCCATAACGACATAACCATTACAATATTTAAATATTACACACACAAAAATTAAATTATTAATCAATAGGCAGCAATGCAGCACAAGAAGACAACAACTGCTGCAATTCCAGTAGGCAGTACGCAAGCATCATTCATCCAGCTGCACCTTCAACTTCAACAACTTAAAATTTGAAACCTGCAAAATGCAACTCCAGTGGTAGAAGAAGAATGAAAAATGAGTCCAGCAGCCATTAATCAATCTAGACTTCAACAAGTAATAAATAAAGGTATACAAACTTACAAAAGAGTAGAGAACTCCAGTAGTTGCAGTCCCTCCAACAACATAATTATTGATCTAATTCATTGATTCAACATTCTTACCATCAAGTTTTTCCCGATACTCTACATAAGCAAGTTTCAAGCACATATTTACTATTTAGGCAGAAAAACTACAAAACACAAACATATAGAATTTTCAAAAAAGAAAGACATACCATTATCAAGCTTTTCAAAATGCTCAACGTCATCCATGGCCTCTCGAAGATTAATTGGTTTAGACGAGGAACGTATCCAATTTTGTGAACAAATGAGGGCCTCAACCATTGTAGGAGACAATGAACTACGAAATGGATCAATTACACGGCCTGCTGTACTAAATGTAGACTCGGAAGCAACAGTAGACACTGGAATTGCAAGGACATCCCTTGCAACTCTTGATAGTACATGATATCTACTCGAATTAACCTTCCACCATGAAAGAAGATCAAACCTTTCATTGTCCTCTTCCAAGCTCTCCAACAAATATCGATCCACTTCAGAATTGTTTTCAGGACACTGTGACGCTTTCAAATGTTCTTGAAAAATAGCCAACCTTGATGCACTTGTACCCGTAGGAGGTTTTCCATTGTTCCTTGTCTGTTTACTTTTTTCAGCAGTCTTTCCTTGAACATTAGAAACTCCCTCCTCCTCAAGATATGCATTATAAAAAGCATTTAAAGTTTCTTTTACTTTCTTCGCTACCCCTGATGTTGTATCGAAAGAGTACTCTATCATCTTTAACTTACATCGAGGATCAAGCACAAGTCCAACAAACAACAAAGAGTTCATGCTTTCAATGTTTCCCCAATATTTTGTGAATTTAGTGATCATATTTTCAGCAACCTTCTTCAACATTTGATTAGTACCATTGCATTCGATCTCGATGGAATCTCGAATTGTCAACAATTCGGTAACAAAACCATTTACCGTCACAAAGTTAGACCCTGAAAATTGTATTGTTGCATCATAGAAAAGTTTAAGAAACTTTGCAAACAACCTCACATTTTCCCATTCATCACAAGTAGGCACTCCGAAAACAATCCTCCTCCCTCCATCACCATTATCATCCTCAAAAGCGACACTACGTAAAAAATTAGGATCATCCTCCTCCAATCTTTCAAATGCTTTTTGATATTTTTCAGCTCTCTCTAACATCTCGTACGTGTAATTCCATCTTGTAGGTACATCCAAAACAACATTATGTTTACAAGATAATTTTTCCTTTTCCGCACAAAGTCTAAAAACTTTCATCCTTTGCGGAGATGACCTAACATACTTCACTGCATTTCTTACCTTGACTATGTACTCATTCATATCCTTTAAACCATCACCAACAACTAGATTCAATATATGCGCACTACATCTAACATGCAAGAATTCATGATTCAACAAAGTGTTCTTTCTATACTTCATTTTCTTTTTCAAGAATTCAATAAGCAAGTTATTGGCACTAGCATTGTCAACAGTAAGAGTAAGAATCTTATCTATTCCCCAATTTAGTAAGCATGTTTCCACCTCCTTACCTAATGTTGCACCCTTATGATCATCCACAATGCAGAAATTCAAAATACGTTTATGCATTTTCCAACCACTATCAATGAAGTGTGCGGTGAGACACATGTAATTCAAATTTTGGACAGAAGTCCATGTGTCCGTAGTGAGACAAACACGCCGCCCTTCAAGAGATTTTGTCAAATTTACCCTCTCAGCCAAATACATTTCAAGGCACTCTTTAGTAATTGTCCCACGAGAAGGGATCTTAGTCCATTTAGGACAAATCTCATGCACAAATTGCTTAAACCCCTCACCCTCCACAAATCTAAAAGGTAATTCATCTATTATGATCATGCGGGCTAAGGCTCGCTTTGCTTTCACAGGATTAAATGCTCTCGTCAATGATGGAGACGATTCCTCACCAGGTTTTAAAGGGTTAAAGGACAAGGTAGACTGGCCCTTCACCAATTCACCCTCTCTATCCCTAAATGGATTCTCCAAAGATGAACATACACAACACAAATGGTTAATCAAGGATCCAGTACCATTTTGTTTTGAATCCGCAGCATAACTTTTATTACAATATTTGTAAAATGCCCTACGTCTACCAACTTGGTTCTCAAGCACATCAAAATGCTCCCACACCCATGATCTTTTTCTAGAAGATGGATTAGGTTGACTAACCGTAGCATCCAGATTTGATGTAACTGTGGGGTGCACCAAATCTGCCTCTTGATCAATAGTTCCCATCTCTACCTCTTGATTCTCTTCAGCCATTTGCTCAATATTCAAGCGTGAAGACTATCTGAAACAGTAAAACAAAATCATTAAATAATGAAATTAGTACAAGACACAAGGCAATAAAATTATAAAATCAAGGCTGTAATGTAAATATCAAGCAAAATGGATCAAGAGTTAAGAAGCAAGAGCTAAGAAGCAAGAGCTCCGTCACTGAATCAAATACCGATTTGAAAGCTGCTCCAAATTTTGTTATTAAACCCACTCAAAACAAAAACTAGACTACCAGTAGAGGAACTTAACAAGAAAGATGTCGATATGCAGTAATAATAGAAAACCCATAATAGAAGGGTGTCGATTCTGTCAAAGAAACAAAAAAAAAAAAAAACTTACCACAAGAAATGATGATGATTAAGTCAATTGACTAATTGAGAGAGCATAGAGGGAGGGGGGATGACGACGGCTCTGCCGCTCTAGACTCTGTGTTCTTCAAGGGTTGCAAGTGTGAAATGGAATTTTGATTTTTGGAATGTGAACCCTAGTCAAATATTTAATTATTTAATTATTTAAAGTTTTTAACTGTTGAGACTTGAGACTTCGTAAGTCGTAATAACCAATTCACTAAAGTCTAAAGATATTAAGATATTTAACTTAAAGAGTTAAAGTATTAACCAGTTAAATTTAAACATATGTAAATATAATTATATTTAAACTTTTAAAGCATATATATTATTATAGGCGGTCGGTTCGGTTATAACCGAACGGTTTATGTGAATATGTATGAACCGACCATTTTATTTATTTTAATCATGATTTCCGATCGAACGGTCGGTTTTATTTTTTTAAAAAAAATTAAACCGCCCAAACGGTCGGTTCGGTCGGGCGGTGCGATTTTCACGGTTAATTTTGACAGGCCTATAATTTATCTAAATATTTGAAGATGTTAATAGAAGACTTTAAATTATTATTATTTTGGAATAGTTTCCTTCGAGCTACAAAATCATATATAATATATAATGATAAATTCTTAAATTTTACATTTCAATCACTCGGATGAGATTTTTATAATTTGTATATAAATTATAGAGAATGCATATAAAACAAAAAATAAATGAGAATACCTTAGAAAGATACACCTTCGACTGCTTCAAAATGATTTTTCCGTATGCATGATACAGAAATGACTAAGAAGTAAAAAAAACATTGAAAATTGCAAATAGTCAAGAGAAACTTCAGTCAGTCAAACCATCTGTCGCCAGAGTCTAGTAATGTTCCATCGCTAAAGTCAAAGATCTTATATGCTTAAAATCCACGGATTCATCGCACGATCTCTCTCACACATAATTTTTCATGGTTCAGAATCATGATTCACGACAATCTCTCTGACTATTTTGTTACTCTCTATACAGGGCTTGGATATGATATTCTATTGTTTTTGCAATTAAAGTTAGGGGAAGACACCAATAATTTATACCTAATGAAGAGGTAGATTTATGAACCCACCATGAATCAAATGCATTAACTAACTCTATATTCATTCATTACTCGCTATAAAAATTCAACGTGGCAATGTTAGAGTGATCCACATGTCACAGTGGAGTTCAACCAAAACTTTGCTTTATGAATTATATACAGTATAGAAGTATAGATTTGCTTTAGGAATTATATATAGTATAGAAGTATAGATGAATCAAATGCATGAACTAACTCTATATTCATTCATTACTCGCTATAGAAATTCCACATGACAATGTTAAAGTGATTCACGTGTCACGGTGGTGTTCAACCAAAACTTTAGTTTAGAAATTATATTTAGTATAGATAGATAGATGTGTTCATATTTACAAGAAATATTTGCTATCATTTTTGTTTGATCAGGTAATTAATAACACTATTGATTTTATTGTATTAAGCATTGATTTGTATATTATTGTGCTGAATAGCTTGAATTTTGTTATACATATATCTACGTTTGATTTGTTGTCAAGAGCACTAATTGTGTGCGCATTTTCTCCCTTCACGTTCACTTTTACACAAGTTGATTGTTAACGTAATATACTAGCTAATTGAGTTTTATAATTTACGTTTAATTTTCCAATTTATCTGTTACTACATTGCTGCCCTTTTTATTGCTATATATGGATAATAGCCTATTGGTTGGTCAATAAATTATTGAATATTTTAATTATTCCATTTTGACATAAACGGTATATATATAGTGTGATTTAATTGTGTAGTGATCTGGTCCAATATATATATATATAAACATGATTCATGCTATAATTATTTTGTGTGTATATATTTGTTATAAGCTTGCATTACTACGACTGCCATGTGCAGTATTGTTGAAGTGCGTATAATATAATCAATTATAACATGAATGCACATATTTGTATATTTTAAAAATTGGCAGTTAAGGTTTCCCGCTGTATATTGTGTGCATTCGGGTTCTTGCAATTATTATATTAGATTGCTTAAATTTGTTTCCTTCCTTTTCCTTTTTTTTTTCTTTTTCTTCTTCTTCTTGCGTTGCATAGATTTTGGAACTAAACAGGGCTCAACATCTAGAAGAAACATAAGTGGATTAAAACCACAATTACAAAAATTCGATGAAAACCAAAAAACGTAAAAATTGATGTACGATGACTTCGCAAAAGTGAGGTAGAAGGAGAGAGGTAGCTGAGAAAGGAAGATACATGAAACTTAGTATATGGGCAAGGCCATGAGATGGGCCAAGGAACGTCAAATCGATTAATGTAAAAAGTAGACTGCAGATGGGTTATTCTTGTGATTGGTTTTTCAAGCTAAAAGTGGAGTGATAACCTTTATGTCCTTATTGAATAAGGTTAAATAAAGGGATTAATATTATTTTCGGTCATTGAAAAATATTTCATGTTTCATTTTGTTCATTGAAAGATTAAACGTTTCAACTGAATCGCTAAACTTTTCATTTGATTCCAATCAAGTCACTCGGACATATTTTCTCAAACTCGAGCAACGAATTTACTCATGTGACAAGTTGACCTTCAAGTGATAGGTCCACGGGGAAATTGATTTGCCTAAAAAGGAATCACCCCACCAAGGGGTTGATGTTGAACCTCACATAGGTATGTCAAAGAAGGCATCACCTCTAAGCTATAGCTAACCTCTAATTGGTATGTCTATGAAGGCATTACCCAAGGGTTGAGGTCGAATCTCTCATGGGTATGCCAAAGAAGGCAGGGGTTGAGGTCTAAACTCCCTCGTAAAAATACGCCAAAGGCGTCACCCCAGGACTGAAGTCTAACCTCACTCGCATATATTCACCTTTAAAAAGGCTTCACCCTAACCCCAAGTCCAACCCCGCATAAATGTGCCAAGAAAGACGCTATACAAGCTTTGGTATGTATATATGTAAAAAAATATAGAGAGATGCTCAATTTACTCAAGAGGACAAGGAATGTCCAAGACGAGAAGAACCCCAACAAGTGACAACTTTGAGACTTCATTTATTCTTTTTTGAGAAAAGAAAAGACAGAGTAAAGGCTAGGGGCTTTTGTGGATGAAAAAAATGAGTCATGCGTAGTCAGCATAACAGGTGGCGAAATAAATGAAGGATGCCTAAGGTAGCTCTTTAGAGAGCATGCGAAGGATCAAACCAACCCAAGGTAAGGGAAGGGCATCAACCCATGGATAAAAGAAAGGTCTCAATCCATGGGATAAGGAAAAGATTGTCCCAACGACTGAGGATTAAGGGGAGTAACTCCTTCCATAGATTAATGTCGGAGATTAAATAATAATTATGATCGTCAAATGAGTTACGTTTCATCTCTATAAAATGATGACTTCAAGTTGATCATCGGACATAAGTTAATTCTCTCACTTTGATGTTTTATAAAAATTCACCAACCTGTTGAATAAAAATTTAAATATCAGTGAACATAAACGATTTGTCGAACCACGTAAAAACTTGTGTTCCTATTTTTGTTTAATTACTTTTGTGCATAAAATTGCATCCAGAATTGCTATAACCAATTTGTAATTAGTAGGGCACAACGTTGTATGTACGGCAAGTCTGGATATATATTCGAAAACGTCCACAATGCATTGGTTGTGCGCGTGATATCGGGCTCATAATAGAAGGCCTACACACCAGGGCCAGGATATTTGGGTTAGTAAGTCCAGCCCTAATAGAGCCCAACCCACTGGGCTTTAGGTTTTGGGTCAACGTATCAGTTTGCATCTTGTAGCCCATCACGCAACTTGATAATTAATAGTTAATAACTTAATACCATGTGGTGAATCTGGTGACGGGGAGTGGTGACTGGTGAAGCTCTTGGGCTTCTCAATGGGCTCTACATTTGGGCCGTTGCAGAAATTCATGGGCTTATATTTCCGCACGCTGACATGTTGCTGACACGGTTGAAGGCATGGAATCAATCCCAGGCCGTATGCATAAATACAGGCCTGATATCTAATATTGACTTTGACTAATGTATATATACACACATTCCGTACGTATATATACACTTACAAAATTGTGTACGTAAACAACTCCATGAAGATCAAGCAACTCTCTCTGTAAGGCAGAGTCTTGGGTTGTTGAACTGAGCACTTGGTGGTGTTTGTTTTTTGTTAGTTAATTTTGGTTGGTAATTGAACTGAAATCTATGGACTTTTTCAGGTCACGTGGTTAATTCCTACATATCGATCGATCCATCCATCCATCCATCCATCCATCCGAACACTGTGAAGGTTCGTCAAACTAAAATAGGCAAAGGTTCTAGAAACTCTTTCATCATGTTTGGTGAAGTTCCATGGAGAAGCTAGCTAGCTAGGTGAAGTAGTAGTAACTTGCTTGATTTGTTCTTCCCAAATATTCTGACCTGCAGAAACTATAATATTATGGTGGTTTAGGGTTAATCTACTTAGAATTGCAGGATCATAAATTTGTCGGAAACCTACAATTACCAGATCCGTGAAAAACATGAATGGCTATAAAGTTGAAACTTTTTGTTTGGTCATTTACAGCATTTTTAACTTTCTAGAAGCAATCAGGTTGGGCCATATATATGCTTGACATTTTTTGATTATAACTATTTATATAATTACCGTTGTCATTTATCAAATAAAAAATATAAAGATTCCAGTTATTTTTATCCCAAAACTATCCCACTAACATATGTTAGTCATTTATTAGGTGTGATTTTCAATGAGGCTCTTGCTATAATGTCATGATAACCGATCAAATAAATATTACATTGGGATATTTGAGGATTAAAATTATTGAAATCCCTAACATTACTGTTATCACATTTTCCACGTACGGACTAATATATCTTGTATTGGTTTGAAACCTTGTGCTGCACAGGAAAGGGGATTTGATGTCTTCAAAGACTAAAGTGGACATGGTCATCGTTTTCATGTGTTATATTTGAAATGACAACAATGCCCATTGACTTCACCAACCGACGATCGATTGAGTACATTGACAAATCACACGGATCATTCTATATACCTACTACCTCTTTGACAATAGAAACTCTCGACTGGCGGAGAAGTTTCGGCAACCATCACAATCCAGTGTTTTTTGTGTGCATTATTTCAAATATTGAGATAGACCCCACGATTTTATGTGAGGTCCACATTTCACATCAATCATATGTGCACATCGATCATATGTGCACATCTCAATATTTAAAATTAATGCAACAAAAACATTAAAATTGTCAAAAAAAAACTAGAATCATTAACGATTATGAGAAAGTCCGAAGATTTTAAAGGAAGGGCGAGAAGTACAAGTTTATGGTCTTTATTGTTATATGGGTTTCATTATAAAGAAAAAGTATCCCCAAACACAAATGTTGATTAATCATAAATTAGGAGTTTAGGACATTTTATGTTGAATATAAGGCAAAAAAAAGAAGGGAGGATTACGAAGGTGTTTACATGACCCCTCAACAACCTTATTATAAGGCCAACTGCATGGGACAATCGCGACCATCCGATCCAGAAAAAGTCGACAATCCACACGGTTGCGATTATTTTGTACCTTGATTAGGACCATAAAGATAGGGTTCCATTGTTAATTAGTAAAAGGATCACATTCTTGTTGGAATTATAATAATTTATTTATGAGCTAGGCTTCTAGAAACTAATCAATAATATTGCAAGCAGACCAACTTTTATCCAACCAAGTCTAAGAGCAAGTTGCTGCTTATTTAACGAAACTACCCTCCATGAAGGAAGACTGAGAAAGAAAATGCTATTTTCTCACCCCCAGTGTGAGCTAGCTGGAGTTTGGCTTTAAGGGTTTGACCATTTGTTCAATAAACTAATTTAACACATTAGTCAATTTTATCACCTTTCCTTTTAGTTTTTACCTAAAATGCAAACTGACCCATACAAGTAAAACTCTTAAATATGCCTCGGCACAAAAGAGCTGCAACAGACGGAACACAAAAAGATGGCAAAAGTCAAGAGGGGTAGCCATGTCATTTTCTCACAAACCAACTACGTGGACTTCTGTGACTCATTACCCATTAATCAAATACGTAAAATACAAAGCAAACTACCTATATATATACATATAATAAGGTGTAGAAGAATTCCATGCTGTGAAGAAGAAGATATAATATAGAGAGAGGGAGAAAAATTGATCAAAGATTTGGTCACAAAAAAGTAGTTGCGAGCTTATTTCTCATTGTCCGCGTTTGGAGAGAGGAGTAGAGATTTGAATATTCAGTCTTAAAATTTAGCCTCTCCTTTATATAAAGTCCTCAGAGCCTTCAGACATTTTGTACCAAAACAAAATAATTTCCTCAGCAACGATGACTGCAAAGAAAGGAAACTGGAGATGCATTATTACAAGCTGTTACTTGCCTCCTGTTGATCAGACAACAAAGCCTTGTAGTAATAAACCAAAGAAGGCCACAAGGCAGAGTTCATTT
This sequence comes from Euonymus europaeus, assembly GCA_963580455.1. Classification (NCBI taxonomy): domain Eukaryota; kingdom Viridiplantae; phylum Streptophyta; class Magnoliopsida; order Celastrales; family Celastraceae; genus Euonymus; species Euonymus europaeus. The sequence continues at coordinate 2,933,720 of OY756957.1, read as the reverse complement.
CAAAGACTTACTGATTTGAGTTATCCGAGCTCGACGCTTTCAGAGGAACTTTCAATATCTCTGGCTGGTTCGAACCTTCACGTGTTTATGCTCGCGGAGTTGAAGCTGATTACACAAAGTTTTTCATCGAGTAACTTTCTCGGTGAAGGTGGGTTCGGACCGGTGCACAAAGGATTCGTTGATGAGAAGCTTAGGCCTGGTTTGGAAGCTCAGCCGGTCGCAGTCAAGCTGTTAGACTTGGACGGTTCACAGGGTCATAGGGAGTGGTTGGTGAGTTTATCTCTTTTCTCTCTTTGCTTCGGCTTCCAGTACTTGTGATTCAACTGAAATATAATTTCCTAATCTTTTTTCTTCTTGTTCAACAGACTGAAGTGATATTTTTGGGGCAATTAAGGCATCCACATCTTGTGAAGCTAATTGGATATTGTTGTGAAGATGAGCACAGGCTCTTGGTCTATGAATACATGCCGCGAGGAAGCTTAGAAAATCAATTGTTTAGAAGTATGTTTTTTTTTTTAATTTTTATAATCTGGTTATAATGTTATTGAGTTAAAACAAAATTTGCAAATACTGAAGTTCGTGTTAATTTCTGGGTTGTGCAGGATATTCAGTGCCATTGCCATGGTCGACAAGAATGAAGATAGCTTTAGGAGCTGCAAAAGGACTAGCCTTCCTTCATGAAGCAGAGAAACCTGTAATATACAGAGATTTCAAAGCTTCAAACATATTACTGGACTCTGTAAGCTAGTCTTAATCCATGTTGACTCAGTCATTAATCAAAAATTATTCTTCAATGAATGCTCTACTTATCGTCTCTGATTAATCTTCCAGGATTACACAGCCAAATTATCAGATTTTGGTCTAGCGAAAGACGGTCCAGAAGGAGATGAAACTCATGTTTCCACTAGAGTTATGGGGACTCATGGCTATGCTGCCCCTGAATACATCATGACAGGTATGAATACGTTTGATTAGTCACAGATTAGCAATAAAAACAGGCTAATGTGGTGTTTAATTAAGGCTGCCATACACTAAATATGAATCTATTTGTTCATTTTTCAGGTCACTTGACATCAATGAGCGACGTGTACAGTTTTGGTGTGGTACTATTGGAGCTATTAACAGGAAGAAGATCAGTAGACAAGACAAGACCACAGAGAGAACAGAATCTAACAGAGTGGGCAAGGCCAGCGCTTAATGATTCCCGCAGACTTACTAGAATTATGGATCCAAGACTAGAAGGCCAGTACTCGGAGAGCGGGGCGCGGAAAGCAGCACAATTAGCATATCAGTGTCTAAATCACAGGCCTAAACACAGACCAAGTATGAGTACTGTTGTGAAGACATTAGACAGTCTAAAGGACTATGGTGATATCCCAATTGGACCTTTTGTGTACACAGTCCCAACTGAGTCTGATACATCCAAAGAATGCCAAGCACCAAAGGAAGAGAAGAAAGAGAGCAATGGTCACGGTTCTCACCACAAGCATCGACCCCATAATCACCGCCATAGATCAGCTACAAGGTCTCGAGTTGTTCACTCCGACACTGCTTTGTACAAAAAAGCCAGGGTGCCATAGATAGATCGATTAGTAAGACGCGTTTTAAAACCGTTAACCTGAAGGTCCGAAGGTTTTGAAAGTCTCCGATAAGTTGGCCTTACACAAACAAACAAAAAAAAGGCAGGGGAGCATAGATTGATTAGTTTGCAAGTGTATAAAATTAGTGTGCAAGTACAGATATTTGGGTAAAGTTTACATTTTTTTTGAGCAATTGGCTGCGAGCATAAAGACTAGTTCAACAAAGACTGGTCAGCTGGCAATAGAAATGGTAGATTTGTCAAATACAGCTAAGATGTTTGAAAAGGCCAAAAACACAACGCGGATTTGGTATTATTGATTGAAATCCCACTACCTCATTTTTCGTTCTTTTTATAGATTAGATTTGTCATCTCGTGTGATGGAAAAGTACACCTGTTTGGACATTGGTGGGTGACATCGTTTTTGATAACCAAAAAAAGATGCGATACTGCACTTTGTACAATCAATTTCCATGTTTAGTGGTCTCCCCTTGCACATACATATCGTGGGTAAGTTCTTTTTTTAAATATCAATTTAGATATCGAATTTTTAAATATTGTAACTTAATAATCTAAATTTCGAGATTGTTTCAATATTGAATATCATATCTTTTATAAAAAAGTCAATCCGTATACTCATTCATATTATCAAAACACATCTTTAAATATAATCACATCAATAAAAACACACATTCTTATACATTATATATTTCCTCTTGAAAATTCCCCATTCCAATTGCCCTTGGGTTATGCCAATCGAGTATTGAATGAAGTCTTAACAATGGGCCGACTGGATCAGAGCCGGACCTGGGCCAAGGTAGAACAAGCAGCTGCATTGGGCCCAGGTTTGATGGGCCCATTTTTTTAATTTTAAAAAAAATATATGAATAATTAAATAATCAACTGATGTGTGATATTATTTGACAAAAATAAATGGTTCCAAATGCTTATATTATTTATAAAATCTTGCTAATCATACCGGTTATAATTGTATGGACAAAAAAGAGTTTCTCCAAGTTGAAGTTGATAAAAAGTTATCTCCGATCAAATATGTCGTAGGAAATACTGAATAGACTTGTATGTTATCAATTGGAAAATAAATGGTAGATAACACTAATTTGATTAATATTTTTGCCTCTAAAACCGCAAGGCGGATAATATTTACATGATTTTATTGAACTTTTTTAGTGTTGTTATTTTATTATAATACAAATATTTTGAGCAAGTTAATATTTTTATAACAAAGTATCCACCATTAAGAACATTTATTTAGCAGATATGAGGGTCCAATTTATACAGTTCGCTTTAGGCCCCGACGAGTACAGGTCCGGCCCTGGATAACAAAAGTTATTTAAGAAGGCCCAAGTGAGGAAGATGGGGTTGACTAAGCTGATTAATATATGGGCCAAAGCTTTATGCAGTCTAAAGCACGAGCCCACCCATCGGCTATTTGAAGGATGGGCTTGGACTATCCGTCCCCGGATATCAGCAAGCTCCCTTAATTAATCTACTTTCATTAGGGCCATTCCAATGAACAGGAAGATGAAATGCAGCAGAAGTTGCTTCCTTAATTGCCTCGAAACCCACATAACAATACAAATAAATGAAACTAATAAAAACCGAAGCATAGAAATTCATCACATAAGAAAAAATGTTTACTTGCAAGTAAACCCAGAAGCCTAAACCATTCCCTCTGAATCTCCTCTCTCAATGGCAAGAGACAAGAGTGTAGACAAAGCTGTCCATCAACGTCCTCGCCGAAGAAAAGGTGACAAAGCCAACAATCGTAACGCCAGAAACACCAACCGGCCGGACACTGTCCGTCGCCTCTGCATCTTCATTTTGGTTGTTCTTCTTCTACCTGTGGCCTTGTTTTTGATTCTTCATTATCTCTTTAGGTTTTGAGATCTATGATACCTTCAATATTGGCGATTGGTTGATTTAGGTGGAACTTGATTGTAGTAACAAAAATAATGAAATTCAATTTTTAGTTTGCAAATCTAGTACTCATGATTTACCTTAATTTTGTTGCATGTTTTCATTGTCTTCGGTTTGATGAACGAAAATGTGAATGAATTCTTTGGTCGGAGACTTGAATTCCAACGGTAGTCAAGACCTGTAATTTGAGGTATGTTGCAGTGTCGTCAGCATTCACACACGCGCGGTGACATTTTTTGAACGATTAAACCGTATAATTTTTTAATAATTAATATTAATAGTGTAAGAAATAAAATTTTACATAGATGTGTGTGATTTTTTTTCATTCCTAGTATAACATTCCAAAAAACTCAACAAACGTCTAATTCATTGATTTAAAATTAGAAAAGAAAAACAAAAATATCATATTTGACATGTGAAATTCATTAAATTACTTATAAAAAGTCCCTAAAAATAATTAATTTTTTTTCAAAAAGAGATATAAATTGGTCATCGGTTGTTTGAGTCTCGTAAATAGGTTGAAAAGCTACTAAATTAAATTTATTCCATAATTTTCTCCCGGTTTCCATGTCTCCCTCTCCCACCCTCCCTCCCTCGCTCTTTCTCCGCGTCTCTTCCCTTCCCTTTCGTGTCTCTTCCTCTCTTGAATCCCACGTCGAAAAGGTGAAGAAAAATGCCATGAGAACTGTATAAAGCATGCAAGAGTAAGGCCAACTATGCAACCGGCCCGCTATCAGTGAAAAGTTGAGGTTAAATTGGTTCGACCTGCGGGCCGACCCGATTTTGATACCACTGATAGGTTGAATTGGTCTGGATACACTATTTCAGTCAACATGGTTGACTGGAAGGAAAGAGGACAAAAATGATACATTCTTTTTATAACCAATTGATTTGATGAAGTATAGTATTTTGTGACATCTCTTATTCTCTATTATCTTTATTTAGTTTTAATGTTACGATAATTAAGTTTTATGTAGGAATAGGATTTAATTTTGGATATAAGTATGATTTTAACTTTTAATGACCTATTTTTTATTTTATTTTTGAGAAATCATGGGTCAATGCATATATAAATTTATGATATTTGGATCTCTCTACTCTCCCAAAATATTATAACAATTAACAAGTGATTGTTGATGTGAATAAGTGAACTAAAATCTTCCACCTAAAAGATACCCGTAAAATGCTTTTTATTATGGAAATTTCTTTAATATGTTAGAGATGTAGAAAATATGGTAAAACTGTAGAAAGAAAGAAAGATTTGTGTTGATATTGTTAAGGGTGTGTTTGGTAGGTAGAGCGTCCGTACAATTGATATTCTGTCAGATATAGTGAGGTGGTGTTTGGTAAACAATTCTAAAGAGCATACATATTAGCATGTAACATATAAGTCACAGATAAATGTTAACCTAACCAAACAACAATTCAGCATTCAACATATTATTCAACATTTTTGCATCTAAAAATGACATTCCCAAAATTGTCATTTTGCTTAGCATATTTTGACTATTATACATGAAATGTCGAAACTAACCCCCATCTATTAACTAATGCCCAAGTTACCCCTGCATGTACGGACCAAATATTATTATAGAAATATTTTTAATGTTATTAAAAATGTTTGAATTTTATTAGAAAATGTAAAAATATGTTGAACATTATTCAAAAATTTAGAAAAGTTGTATAACAAAAAATATTAATATTTTGATATTATTAGAAAAAGTTAGAATTTTATTATAAAATGTAAACATATGTTAAACATTAATAAAAAAAATTATAGAAGTCGTATAGCAAAATATAATTTGTTTTCGTATTATTCAAAATGTTATAATTATTTTAATAAAATGTAAAAATGTGTTGAACATTAATAAAAAAAATATAGATAAATTGTATACAAAATATATAAATATTTCATATTATTAGAAATGTTAGAATTTTTTTATAAAATGTAAGAAAATGTTAAATATTAATAAAAAAATTAAAGAAAAATTGTATAAAAAATATATAATATTTTAATATTATTAACAATGTTAAAATTTGTTGTATTAAAAATGTAAAGATTATTTTTAAAAAATATAAATCTATTTTTTAATAATTTGTGTTAATACCCCTATATGTAATTACTCACAGCATTTATACTAGCATATATATTTTTCTCTGAAAAATCTAACCAAACACCCACAGCATTTATAACAACATACATGCCAGCATTTGAAGCAGCATAAAGCAACCAACATACAAACTAAATTATATGCTACTGATAAAATTATTTACCAAACACACCCTGAATCATTACTTAGACTCTGTCTGTAAGACTATTGAATATTTTCAAAAAAAAAATTGAAACCCAGGAAGAGAAAAGGATGTTAAAGAAGAATAGACGGGAAAGAAAATTATTAAGAAAAAAGTTGATGGGCTCAGAATGACAACATCAAGAGAATGTGAGTGCGATCCAAACTAGGATCCACTAGTACTAGGGCCCAAATCAGTTTAAACAGCCATTATTAATTTATTGCTCACCACATTACGCCATCCACTACAATAATTGAAATCCAAACAGAGAGAGTAGTAATTCCGTGACCTAGGTTTCCGATCAGAGATCGTACGATGGCGACGCTGGATTCCGATGTGCCGATGATTCCTGTAGGCGAGGCCTCTGGCAGTGCTGCTCCTTGTTGCTCCTCTAAGAAGCCCAAACGCTTCGAGATTAAGAAGTGGAGCGCTGTCGCTCTCTGGGCCTGGGGTACCTCGCATAACCCTAAATTCCTTAAATATTCTGTTATACCAGAAATTTTTAGTTCATGACTACCTGCTTGTTTGTTTGGTTGTGTGGTTAGGGTTTGAAATTGCGTGGGTTTTGGTTTTTCGATGTTTGTGATGATATTTTCGTTTTTGGATTGCAGACATTGTTGTCGACAACTGTGCTATCTGCAGGAATCATATTATGGATCTTTGTAAGTTGTTGTTCATATTGTTAAATTGTATGGTTTTCTATGCTTCTATGGATTCGATCCATGATTGCATCACTTGATTTTGTTTTCTCTCGTGTTTGGTTGTTTCGGTGGTTAGGCATTGAGTGCCAAGCAAATCAGGCCAGCGCCACTAGTGAGGAATGCACAGTTGCTTGGGGTATGTGATCAACTCTAAACTTTAAACTATTTTAATGTCTGGTATTTTGTTGTTCCTTTTGTTTTGCCTGAAGCTATATAAAGATGATATTTTTTTCTGCTCTGTAAAAGAGGGCTTGTTTTTGTTATAATAAATATAAACTTGCTCACTGGTTCGGCGATCTTATAAGAATGTGCAGAAGCTTCCTTTTTTTTTTCTTTTTTTTATTCCTCTTTTCTTTTCGTTTAGATGTGGGTATGCTCTTGTTCTTGGAGTATTTTCTTTTTGTGGAACATCACATAGCTTTTTGACAATTTAATGTCACCCATATGATGGCCTGTGTTTTACATTTGGAATTTGCTGTAGTGGCTGCCCAAGTAATTTTCGACTTTAGAGACTGTTTATAATAGAATTCAATTGGCACTATCATTCAAGAATTTTCTCTTTCCTTATGCCTGCTTGCCAGTATTTAGACTCCTCATTTCTGTTGAATTGATTAGAACTCATAATATGATGATGCTATACATTCTCTTGCGTTTTGCCTATTTTTAATTTTTATGTTATTCGTCTGAAGCTTGCCTTCAGTTAGTCTCTCTGCCTGTTCCTTTCCCGTTTTCTCGTCTATCAGAAGTTGATATTGTATATGTATTGAAGTAGTTGAGTGTCACAAATTAACATTGAGAGCTCCATGCGACAATTATGAGTTGGAAAACTGTATCAATCTTCCTGTCACTTTTGCGATCTGGAATTATTTAGGATAACACTAATGTTTTAAGCATACTAATATGTTGTTGACACTGATTTCTAACACACACACACACACACATATTATAGTCGTTATGTTTGACGTAAGCCGTGATACAGCAGCTGCCCCATTTAACTTTTTTGGTGGTGTTGGTCCAAACCATAGTAAAAACTTCACAAAGTGCCCTCTGGGTTCTCGATTTAATTACTTGAGGCTTCTTCAATTCTCTGAAAATTTGATTTCCACGTCTTCCAACTTCCCCATGTGTTGATAACCTGATTTCCTCGTTGATAATGTATTTTCGTTGCTTTTATGTTTTTAGACTTTAAAGATACTTGGAGCTTAAATTGGCCTGAGTTTCCAGATCGAGGGTAAAGGGGGTTGATAGGTTGGGAAAATATTTTCCAATTTCTGCTTTCAGTTTTCATTTTCTTCAAATAGTTTCCTACTTTATGTGGACATTTTTTATTTGTGAGGCTGAAAACTGTGTTCTACTCTCAGTTACGTTAGTGGAAACATTTGCATTTTGCACATAATTAGGCTTTGATTTTTCCAAAGGAATTTTTCGTGCAAGCAGTTAATAGTATATGCAGATGAATTAAGAGGGTGGTGTCTTGAGCGTAATGGGAAAGGATAAGAGAATGTAGAAAAGGATTTTATTAATTTGCTCCTTTTCGACGAAATAAGTGAGACATTCTTTATGTGCTTTCATTTTTTTGTTGAAATTTTAATCTTCTTTCAAAATATTACTCTGCTTAGAATGTCTACCTTTTTCTTATCTGACGCTTATTGATGTTAACTTTGTACTTTATTGTAGGAGTTTGCAACCATGCATTCCATTTTCATTGCATCAGCCGATGGCTCAAAACTCGTCAAGTGTGTCCACTGGGTATGTTTCATGCCACTGCCACCCCCTCAATCTGTTTATTGACTCCTCTTTTTTTTTCCTTTCTGCATTTCCTGAATCTCTTGAATGCAATCAACTCTTTTTTCCTACGCTGCATAGCCTGAATTTCTCGATTTTTGTGTGGTGGTTTTGTTAATTTGACAGATAACAGCGAGTGGGAGTTTCAGAAGTATGGGCATTAGAGTGTCTGAACAATTGAACAAGTGGAATTTCTCACGAAGAGGCCTTTTCACAGTGCCAAAGTAGAATGTTTAAACTCCTTTTATTATGTGTTTCAACACTATAGATAAATTATGTAATGGATATTTTATCTGTGAATTTTTATTAGCTTTTGTGGAAATGAAGCTGAGGCTCTCTGTCCCTCTCTACTTTGTGGATCATTGAGCTTTTTCCCTGTATTTATTTTGGGGGTGGGGATAAGGGATGGAATGTTCGTGTACAAGTTCTCTATGTAGTACTCTCTTATCTTTTTTAAATACATTGCTGCCTTCTCATCTGCAATGTGTGCCTCGGCATATTCGATGTGTGCTATCATGGTATCATGGTTTAATTGGGCAAAAGATTTCCTTCCATTACATCTGCAGGCTCTTGTAGTTTCAGGATTGCATCATAGAACTCATTCCCAGTGAGATGTGAAGTAGTTGGAGCCTTGGAGGCACATAGGAATTGCCAAAGCCCATCCCACGGAATCAGTGCTAAACATTTGTATTGACACAGGATTATACGTCACATTTATGCATGATGGAACTGCTGCTCTCTTGAAAAAAGGAGAAATGGGTGAGGCTCAAATTTGGATTCAAGATTACACATGATTCAATTAGTTAGACTTGAGCTACTTGACAGGAGTAGAACTGCTGCTCTTAGGATAGGGTGTGGCTGGTAGTGCTCCAGCACATTCAATTTCCACTATTTGGTAGACCCAGTACTGGATGGATATTGTAGAGTCCACTCTTGGATATGAAGAATTGATCATGAAGAATTAAGGGACATGAATTATTTTACCCTTCAATTATAGGTTCTCTTCCAGATGATAGCATCTTTTAAGGCTGAAATTGCACTTTGCTCTTTGAGAGGTACCCACCACAAACGTTGGTCGCAATTGAGTGGCCGGCCATGGGACCTCCTCCTCATCCAGACCCTCGTAAGTGTCTCATTATATCGATTTAAGGAAATCATCAAAACGCATTGCTCCTGTTTCGTGCCTTTAATCATTGTTCTTAATCATTAATTAGCTATTTAATACCATGTTTGCTTGTTTTCTAATCCTCTCATTTTTACTGCAACTTTGTTGGTAAGCTTTTTCACCTTCTGCTTATATACATACACCTACTGCTGATGCAATGATTAATAATACAAAGTCTGTCTTTAATCATGACAAATTGATGCAGGATACATGTACACATCCTTTTACCATTGCATATCCGCTACATTTTTTTACTAATGTTAATGCAATTCATCATTCCAACACTTTTGTTTCTGCTTTTATCACCTTAGTAATAATTTCGCTTGATCCAAAAAAAAAAAATTGTGACATTTATTAGGAATTAGGATAGAATAGTATCAGGGCAATTACAACAGTGACATGGAAATGTCTTCATTAAATTTATTTTTGGAATCTACGTTCATTACACAAAAAATTATCTCATATACTTATTCATATAAACAAAATGAGTCTTACAAGACAACTACATCGACAAAATATATATTTCAATACATATTTGCTGGCTCATCAAAATTGCACAATTACAATTGCCCTCAGAATATATATGATTCTCAAGTTAAATACTTAAATCAGTAAAATAAAATTTTAAAAAGATTAAAGTCTTTAGACAATACTTTGATTTTTGTTGTTTTAATTTTGTTAAGAGGCCTACAAATCAGTAGCTCACGTCCTTACTAGAGCAACTGATTTTATGTCTGGCTTAGAGGTTTGAGATGGTTCTCCTCCACCTTTAATCCATCCGTGATGTAGTGCTATTTGATCTGATTTAATGAGATTATCTACTCTTCAAAAAAAAAAAAAGATAAAGATTAAAGATGTATGGTGTATAGAGGCAGACAGGGCCCATTATTAACAGCAAAAGCATGGCTTTGTTATGAATAAAAGGGAGTTTTTCTCTGGCTCGATTGACGCCACCACATGCGCGGTTACAACAAATAATTTTTGTTGTACTCTGCTTGCTTTACACTAACAAAAAATAAAATTATCTCGCTCACTGAATCATCCTCCGTCGGCCGAGTTGCATCTTTCTGAGATCCAAAATCAACTCTTCATGTTACATGGGTTGGTCCAAATATTCGGAATTTACATGGATGAAAGACTCTGATTTTTCGTTAAAAAGAAAACGAAATCACTAACTTTGTAGTAGATGACGTACATTGTGTATGCATATTTGATCACTGACTAAGCTCGACCCGCCTACCTTGGTTAGGGGCTCCCATCTCGACTCTAATTTTCTTTTAATCTATGTTTGATGGTGTTAAAAAATTGTCTTAATTGAAAACTTAATGATCATAATGTTAAAATAAATTTATTTTTTTTTAAAAAAATAAACCCTAAAATTCTCCCAATTCCGACTGCATCGATGTCTCTCCACACCACCCACAATGGATGGGGGTCATTTTTTGGTAGCAAGAACTCTTCTAAAAGATGTTCTCGATCGTAAAAAAAATGTTCTCAATAATTTGTTTGAAAAAGCATAAATATTAGTTTATACTCTAAGTTTATAAGCTCAACTTTTCTCTACATATCCGTTTATACGTTGTCAGACTTAGCATATGTTTGGCAGAGAGTATGTGCGATAGAGTATAAGCTATCATAAAACATAAAAACTGAGAGTGTCTGAGAATATGTTGGCAGAGTATAAACTAACTTATACTATGTATCAAACATATGCTTAATTTCGATAAAATGGTCAAAATATAAAATCCTAATTTAATAAAAAAAGTGAAGGATCATGCAGCTAGCGCGTGTGCAATAACAGTAGAGGAAAAAGTACATTGGGAAGTGCAATTTTTTCCTCGGTGAATATTGAATATTGAGGAAAAAACAAAAAATCTAGCCGTTCCGCTTAGAAAAACATCATACGATGACTTGAATATTGAGAAAAATCGTCTCGTACCGCATGATCTGGACTGCAGCAACTTCACATTGGTCATCGTGCCACTTTCACTTTTTGAATCCTAAAATACCCTTCATTCAAAAACTTGTATGCAGTAGAAGAGCGACCCAATAGTCGGAACACTATTATCCCATCAACTTGAATATCATCCTTATTATTACATTCCTTCTTATTTGATAGATTAATTTGTTTTTCTCGTACACGGATCAAGAAAATTCAATTAATATTATTAAAATAATAAATTCAATTAATTTTTTTAATATACCATTCAATTACTCCAATCGCATTTTATTATTGTTAGAGATTAATGTTATTTATTAATAAAGATGCATAATAAATGAAGGTAGAGTAGTAAACTAGTGTTTGTTTACTTATTTTCGATAAAAAAGTGAGCTATTATTTGAGACAAACCAAAATAGAAAGTGAGTCTATCAAATATGGACGGAGGGAGTATATAAAAAGTGATATCATATATTTATTCACATTAATTCATTATCAAAACACATCTCATAATATTACTACATCATTAAAACACATCTCTCAATACTCACTTCATTCCTATTTTATAGACCATATTTCTATTCTGGTTTGTTCCTAAATTACAACTAACTTCCTTGATTAAGTATTAAAAAAAAAACACTCATTTTCTAATCTACCCTATTTTGTTGTGCATATTTATTAACAAATGCTATTAAATTTTAGCAATAATACGATGTGAGTGGAATATTTGAAGGAAATATATTAATTGGATTTTCTTATTTCGTGTGAAAATGCAAATGAGTCAATCAAATATGAACGAAAAGAGTACAATTTTTTCATTACCCAACACTTCAAGTCACTAACATTTCATTCCTCCATTCATTTTTCACTAAAACTAATATTGAGTCTCACCTCATATCCATTCACGTCAACAAAACATACATTTCAATAGAGTCAAATCAGCAAAACACATTTCCTAATTTTTTTTATCCCCAATAGAAAACAATCGTTGCGGTCGCTCTAACAAATCACGATATTTTGTAGAATATTTGTACAGCTTATACTCCGTTAAATATTATTATTTATATCAACTTATACTCTATTAAATATACTTTCTACCAAATACACATCACTACATTTTTCAATTAAAAAAAAATCCTCAGTGCATGTCGGCATGTGAAAGCACTAGGATGGCAAGCCCATGATTTATATAAACCAAAAAGTAACAAAAGATCTTCAAAGGCGTATAATCAAACGAATACTGGGTGGGTAGTTTTCTTAACAAATTGGTGGTATTTAATTTCAAATCTGGAATTTGCGTCTTCATCCATCCTCTTTCGTTATACAAAAAACAAAAAATCAAACTGACAAACACAAACATATAGTAGTTTCAGCACCAATCACGTAACAGTGATGGGGAGAATCCCAAAATGAGATGAGAGGTTGCAATCCAAAATTCATAAAATGTAAAGTGTCCTTGTTTTCAATCAAATACTTTATCCTTTGTTTTCAGTCACTTGATTGTATATGACCGGATTGCAGCCGCATCCCCCCTAAAACGGGAGAAAGTAGGATGAAATCATCCCATGATGTTTGATTGGCTTTTCTTATCGTTACGCGTCTCCATCCATACAAAATAGAGTTGTCTGTATGTGATTCATAAACACCCCGAACACAATGGGGCTGGTACTTGATGGGAGTACTAAACCCACCTCGTGATCTCACCAGTATCAAATTCTAAATCAGTTTTTGGTGTGTATTGATTGGTATGAGTGGATATAGAGCCTGTGAGTTTATGAGCGGAGAATAAGCTCTCGTAAAGCGTAAAAGTTGAGAGTGTCTGAGAGTATATGTGACAGAGTATAAGCTAGCTTATATTCTGAAACAAACATGTTAAGAAGACACTGGTCCAACACACCCCCTAAAAAGCCTTATAGAGGAGAGGATACCAGCGCTTATATGCACTTCACTTATACGGATCCCAGCCGATGTGAGACTTTTCAACACGCCCCCTCACACATGGGGGCACACCAGTCCCCCATTTTTGGGATTTTTCCATGCAGGGATGATACGTGCTGCTGCTCCGATACCATGTTAAGAAGACACTGCCCAACACACCCCTTAAAAAGCCTTATAGAGAGGGAAAGATACCAGCGTTTATATGCACTTCACTTATACAGATCTCAGCCGATGTGAGACTTTTCAACAAAACAGGGGCTTATAAGCTGTTATACCTGTACAAAACGAAGTTGAGAGCTCTTTTTCCAGGTGGTTTTAGAGCAGGTTCATTGCAATATTGTTTAGGAGAATTATTTTTATTAAAAATTATATATGTGAAGCATTTAGTCTAATGAATTTAATGATATTTTTTTGTTTAAAATAAAAATTAAATTTAAGATGGAAAAAATGATTATTTCATATCATCATGTATAAATTCAAAACATTCCATATTTTCAATCATGAAGATTTGATTTTTGTTTTAAATAAAAATATATGGTGAAATTGATAGCTCAAATATGACACATTTATAATTTCTTTAAAACGAAAAAAACTAGAGCCACTCAATCACATTTTACAACAGACCCCGAGCGCCCTCCTTTTCCATGACATGATAACCCACGGCCATTATTTTTTTATGCATATTGAATAAATTTATGCATAAATTATTGATTAGGGCATGCATAAATTTATTCCAACCCTAATCACTAGGTTAGAAATTTAATTCCTTTAAAAAACTCTAAATGAACTTAAAAATGATGTCTATAATCAAATGCACGCCCTCCTTTATTAAATTATTAATGGCATAGTTCTTATTAACACATGGATCTTCTCGTTAATCACTCGCAAAACTATTTTCGAAACAGTAAGAAAAGAAAAAAAAACAATTTTTTTGGTACTCAACTTCACTAATTACTTTGTCAGGTTGATGATTTTCGAGGTGATGGCAGAGTAGTAATAATGACACACTTTTAAGCCTAGTCTTGTAACACGTTAGATTATAAACCCGAACACCAGTCCCTCCTTTTCTTCTAACCCCGACACTACAACATGCATTAGCATTTCCTTTTCTTTTCTTAAAAAACCGTTAATATTTTTCACACCCTCTCTCTTCCTCTGCCATGGCTTCCATGGCCTGGATATGGCTTCTGCTCCTAATTCCTAACCTCGCAACAGCAAAACAGACCTACATTGTCCATATGAACTCCAATTCCATGCCCTCCTCCTTCGCGACCCACAACGACTGGTACACTGCCTCCCTCCAGTCTCTTTCTTCCTCCTCTGAGTCACTTATCTACACATACACCACCGCATTCCATGGCTTCGCCGCCTCCCTCGATCTAGATCAGGTCGAGTCGCTTCGTCAATCCGAATCTGTAATCGGCGTCTACGAAGAGACTGTTTACTCACTACACACCACGCGCACCCCTGAATTCCTCGGCCTCAATGCCGATTTCGGACTCGGGTATGGGCATAACAGTCAGGATCTCGATAAAGCATCCTATGATGTTATAATTGGGGTGCTTGATACCGGAGTTTGGCCCGAGTCCAAGAGCTTTGATGACTCAGGCATGCCTCCGATCCCAACTCGGTGGCGGGGGAAGTGTGAAGCGGGGCCTGATTTTGCTTCCTCTGCTTGCAATAAGAAACTCATTGGGGCTCGAAGTTTCTCCGGGGGGTTCCACATGGCGTCCGGTGGGAGGTCCACCAAGTCCAGGGAGACTGCCTCGCCTCGGGATGAGGACGGACACGGAACTCACACCGCCAGTACTGCTGCCGGTTCACCAGTCACAAACGCGAGCCTGCTTGGATATGCTAGCGGTACCGCGCGTGGTATGGCCAGTCACGCTCGCTTGGCCGCTTACAAGGTTTGCTGGAACACTGGTTGCTTTGGGAGCGACATTCTAGCTGCTATGGATCGGGCAGTTTTGGATGGTGTTGATGTGCTTTCCCTGTCTCTTGGAGGCGGGTCGGGTCCGTATTATCGCGACACGATTGCAATCGGAGCATTCACGGCTATGGAGAAGGGCATTTTCGTCTCTTGCTCTGCTGGCAACAGTGGGCCAACCAGGGCCTCACTCGCCAATGTTGCTCCATGGATCACAACTGTGGGTGCCGGAACTCTGGACCGAGATTTCCCGGCTTATGCGCTTCTCGGAACCAAAAGCCGTTTTGCGGGGGTATCGTTGTATAGTGGTAAAGGAATGGGGAACAGAGCGTTGGGATTGGTTTACAGTAAGGGAAGCAACATTACAAGCAATTTGTGCTTACCCGGTTCTCTTGACCCGAATCAGGTTCGTGGAAAAGTTGTGGTGTGCGACAGGGGAGTCAATGCTCGTGTTGAAAAGGGTTATGTGGTACGCGAAGCAGGTGGGGTGGGGATGATTCTAGCAAACACGGCCGCTAGCGGTGAGGAATTGGTGGCGGACAGTCACTTGTTACCGGCGGTGGCGGTGGGAAAGAAGGCCGGTGACATAATCAAAGGCTATGTGAAAACTGACGCATATCCGACAGCTTTGCTTGTATTCGGTGGTACAATTTTGAACGTTAGGCCGTCACCGGTAGTTGCGGCGTTCAGTTCTCGAGGGCCGAATATGTTGAATCCACAGATCTTGAAGCCGGATCTGATTGGGCCAGGAGTCAATATCTTGGCTGGATGGTCAGAGGCTATAGGGCCCAGTGGGCTTGACTCGGACACTAGAAGAACTCTTTTCAATATCGTGTCAGGTAATAATATCCTCCAACGGCTATATAATTTTTCTGAATCGCACCATTTTAGCTAATCTATGAAAATTACAGGAACATCAATGTCGTGCCCGCACATAAGTGGGTTAGCCGCTTTGCTTAAAGCTGCCCATCCGGACTGGAGCCCAAGTGCAATCAAATCCGCACTCATGACCACTGCCTACACTGTTGACAATACCAAGTCCTCGCTCCGGGACGCTGCGGGCGGTGGGCTTTCCAATCCATGGGCACATGGATCTGGTCATGTTGATTTACAGAAGGCCTTATCTCCAGGCCTAGTATACGATATCTCTGCAGAGGACTACATCACATTCTTGTGTTCCTTGGACTACACGGTTGAGCATGTTCGAACCATCGTCAAGCGCCCGAACATCACCTGTTCGAGAAAATTCAGGGATCCCGGACAACTCAACTATCCATCATTCTCTGTTGTGTTTGATAGGAAGAGAGTTGTGCGATACACTCGCGTACTAACCAATGTGGGTGCTGCTGGTTCTGTATATCAGCTGGCCATTACAAAGCCAGCAACAGTCGATGTGCAAGTGAAGCCCACCAGACTTGATTTCAAGAGCGTAGGGGAGAGGCAGAGGTACACAGTGACTTTTGTAGCGAAAGCCAATGCAACTACAAGGCCTGGATTTGGGTCAATTGTTTGGAGCAATGCCCAGAATAGAGTTAGCAGCCCAGTTGCATTTACATGGACAAGAAGAGTTGTGTAGAGATTTTAAGATTGATTTGGTAAAAAAATGGGCCTTGGCAGTTGGCACCAATTTGGTCATATAAATTAATGGCTGTGGGAGGCAGGCTAGAATGGATATGGACAACCACAAGTGAAAGAAGAAATTGGGGTTTGGTTTTCCATGAGATTAGAAGAATCAAGGGAGGAGAGGAAGTTGAAATTTGGAACTAATGTTATCAATGTAATAGAATTGGTAGCAAGAAATTTCTGGATGATATATTTTCCTGCTGCAAATAATTATCATTCAACTTTTTAGATGTTTTTACATGTTCAAGGAAGTGTGTTCACCCAATGATCAAGAAGAATATAAGTCTATAATTGAAATCAAATGAATATGAAGGATATTTCTTCCCTATGATTGCTTTAATATGTTATAGGAATAGGACAACATGGGTTACAACAGTTTTTTGTACAATTGGAGCAACATACTCATCTGCAGCAAGAAATGCAATCTGGGAGTGAACAACATTCTAAACTGCAGCAGCATGACATCTCTCTACAACAATTAAATCTAGAACAAGCACAACACCACCACAACTTTGGTAATGAACAGCATTTACAAAGATTACAGTCCCAGCGGTAGCAGCAGGGTGGCATTTTCAGACGAAGAGAGAAGTCAGAATTGCAGCAGCAGCAGCAACAAATCCATGAGAAGTTGAAACAGAGCAGCCCACTGCACATGAATAAGGAACTTATGTTATCTACAGACAATCATCGAGTAATGCTTCCCAGATGCATGATTAACAACGCATTGATGCCCACAGACACAGAGTCTTTACACATTCGTACGTGGCTTCATCCGACAAGAAATGAATTCAATCCAAAATATATATTGAGTCTAAGACAAATGGACAAGAATTATACCAAAGCCACTTCCAGAAGCGGCAGGACTTTCGATTCTTCAAACTTCTGTTTTCAACCAGAAATTGAAATGTAAGACTTACATTCCCTTCTAAAAAGCATTAAAATCCAGTTTAAATTCTTACACAGGTATCAAAGGATCTGAGTTCGCCACCACGAAATCAGTAACACTGTAAAATTATCACTTACAAGCTCTTATGAGGTAGCACAAAAGCAAACATATGAAATTTGAGAATTTGGAGGAAAAACGTTATGAATGAAAACTGAAATCTTATTAAACATACTCTTTGCAGCATCTGGAAGCAGGTTGAAGGCCCTCAATGGATTTTAACTCCTCCTGCTTAGAGCAGAAGTAGGAATATAGTTATATGATATCTATAACTTTAGGAAAGTCCATTAACTTGTAAAAATGGTCAATGCAGCTTCAATGTGTGTGTGTGTGGTGTGCAAATATTAGGTTATGAATTGGGGAAACTGAAGTGAGCTAACTAGTGTTCATAATCACATCATCTCATGCTATCAGAAATCAAATAATTCTCCAGTATCTTAAAATTTGAGAATCCTAGTTCACAATGTTGATTTAAAATCATAATACTGAATGCTCTCAAATTCTTCTCAAGATTGGAAAATTTGGGAGTATCCTGGACCAGTAATTTGTTTGAGCTCTTTCAGTATATCACATTGATCAAATCAATAAATATGCATAATTCAGATGAAGCCAATAGGAAAGAGCAAACAATATTAACAAAAGCTATTCATATGTTACCAGTCAATACAACTGAAGGTCCTGATGTGATATTTGAGTGCTTTTAATTGCTCAAACTTAATGAACCAAAAAATGTTCCATGAAAGTAGCTTAGAAAGAAGTAGTCATTTGTGTTTTAACTTTTAAATAGTTAATTGAGATCGAGGCCATGAACTTCCAAGTTAGGTGACAAATCTTGGTTGAAAGTAGGATTCCATTCAATTGATCCTTACTTTCCCTTCTTGTGATAGGTTTAAGGTTTGAAAGAAGGTTCGTTTGATTCTTGATCCTGATTGGAACCTACTGTTCCCTTTCTATGCTATATCGCACCAGCACACTTGTTCTTGGTATTGCTACCATGGATAACCACGACTCATTTGATGAAGAAAATTTTGAAATTCAAGAATCCATCCTTGAAGCTAATCTTGAGAATCGGATGTCCATTCTTGAAGCAAAAGTCGAAAAAATTTCCAAAGGAAATTCCAAAACTTTGTTCATGTCGACTTTGCGACCTTGTTGACAAGAATCCATTCACTTATTGATTCTAAGTTTATTGTTGGTCTTGAGAGATTGTGTTGCGATTTGATTCATACCGGATCTTTGGAGGATCATATCAAAGTCAAGACCACTTTCCCTACTGTTGGGTTTACTTTCGAAGATGTAGATTCAACCACTGTGGTTGATGCTGAGTTGCCGGTTACAACCGAGAGCATTGAAACTACTACAATAATAGTTTGTCCACTTCTTGGCAAGAGGCAGCATAAGCTATTTGTGAAAATGTTCCAACAAGAAAGGTGTTCTTGGAGTGCATGTAATGTATTGGACGAAGGAAATGACGAAAACAAACGAAGCTGAATTGGAGATTCTGGGGACTGTCGATGTTCCAGAACTAGCTGAAACTGGTCTAAGAGTGGAAGTTGAACATAAAACTCGACGAGCAAAGCTTGTCAATGTATCATGACTTTGTCCCGAGCTAGAGCTTGAAGAGAATGTTCTCTGCTGTTCGAATGGCTGTAACGAGCATGCCTTTTTGTTTTGTCCTCTTTGAATGACGAGAAGCAAAATTTTCTCAATCTCGGTGGTGCAGCAACCGACAGCTCCTGCATCACTTGGTCTTCTTTCCTCAACTCAGATGTCAGTTTTGTTCTTCACCAGAACCAGATTGACGTCGAGTTGAAATGTAGTTGCTGCAAAGTTGCTCAGTAGTAGTTACAACATCTAATGGCTGGACATATTGTTTTCCAAGCACCAATACTACTTTCCTCTGTTACTGGTGGGCTTGCCTATGCGACTTGGAACCCATTAATACTGCAAACCCTGGAACTGAGGTAAGCTCAAGGCAAACTGATGACGGGAAGATAGCACAGATTGGAGGTGCCTAGCATTTTGCAGTTAACAGTATTGTCAATTGGGTGGACTCACAGCTCTCTAGCCACCCACATCTGAAAGCGTTCTATCAAAGCATCTCACCTAGGCATTTTGTAAATGGAGACTGGAACACTGGAGGGAGCTATGACAAAACGCCGCTTCTGTCCGTGGGAAAGGAAGTATTACAATATATGAGTCTAGTGATTATGGTGCATGCTTCCAGTGCTGTGAAGGGGACAGGTTGATCTCTTGGACATATATAACAGCTCTGTCACATGTAACTGAGAGATGAGAGTCACATTACCCCGTACAGTGTTACAGCTTCACAAGGTGTACAGAATTGCTTGCATTGGGGTCTACCTGGTGTTCCTGACTTGTGGAATGAAATTCTCTATACAAAATTGGTCTTTCATCAATGAGGCAAAGATGATTCTCCCGGTACTTCTTGTTAAAAGTTCTAGCTAGATATTCGGTCAAGGTTGCTGCCTGTATACATATTTCTGCTATCAATTGAGAATACACTGATGGTGGGCACCCTTCCTCAGTTTTTTAGATTTGAGTTTTACTCCTTAACATGAATTTGTGACAAAATTCCCAAAGTTACAGTTTCATACGCCCTTCCACATTCTACCATCTGGGACTTCATATAAATATTGCAGGTGCTTTTCTTGTTCTTTTTTGTGTATCAGCTTACGATTTCATCCTTTTTTCACTTTCTTATTCTGGGCCTATATAGCCGTTAACGGTAAAGTGTTTAACAAGGCACCTGCTACGGTGATCTGATGTTGCCTTTAACGGATTCTTACTTAACTATTAAGTCCTCAACAGCGAAAAGCAAGGTGGTCCTCCTTTCTATCTTTCCAAGTACCTTTCAAGCGAAACTCAACGTCAAGTTTCTCAAAATAATAATAATAAAAAGAAAAAGAAAAATGCCAACGGTCATATAATTCCAAACTAATTAGGGCAACGGTAAAATGATTTTTTGCCACGTCATCGATACGGACAGGCTGACACTTTTCATATGACCCACAGGATCCAATTCACGTGTCCAGGTATTAACAAGACAGCAAATATAAGTGGTCCCACCACTAAAGGACGGACACCGATCATTGGGCCTCGAGTCACAATCAATGAGCTGACTCTGCCCGTTCTGATCGAAAAACATTAAAATAATCGGAAAAAAGCCGAACGGAAATTCGATGAGCAACAAGAAGAAGAATCAAGAAACCCATTTGCAAAAGTAATTCTTCTCAAAAGTTGCTCCGCGTGTCTTTCATTCTCTTTTTAAACGACAGCTGAAATATCAATACAGGAGATCTGATTTTCTTTATTATTTCGTTTGAATAATCAATGGCGGAGGAGTTTGCGAAATCGGTGGAGGACGGGTTGAAGTTATCGAAGAGGATATATTTGGGCAAGGACGCGGCAGTGACAGCTCCTAGGCCGCCGCCGTTGATGGAGAAGTCGTCCGCGTCTCTCCTTCCGGCGTCTCCGATGGTTTATGCTGTGATATCGAATCCGGCCATTGTGGACAACCCGGACATACCTAGCTACCAGCCGCACGTGCACGGCAGGTGTGATCCGCCGGCACTAATCCCTCTCCAGATGAATGGGATTGAACTGGAGGTTGATTGCTACTTGGACACCGCGTTTGTTAGGGTCAGCGGATCCTGGAGGGTCCATTGCGTTATGGGCAGCCGGGGCTGTCCGTGCCGGATTTCTGTCCCTATGGGCGAGCAGGTGTGCTTTGAATACAAAATACGTTAGTTTGGAAATTTTTATTTGAGGCTAATATTGAATATATTAGGTTTTGATTGCTTCAGAAAGTTTAAAATTTGAACGATCAGTAGATTCTTAAGCATCTATGGTTGTAGGCTTCCTATATCAATCACAAGTAACTCCATCATTAAATAAATTTATCTTTTTATGAATTAAATTTCACTCATTTCTGTTCTTAAGCACTATTATCTTGCTAACAGGGTTCAATTCTAGGTGTTGAGGTGAAAATTCCTCAAAAATCTTATTCTACTCAATTAATTGCATGGGATGATAAAAAGGGCATGGAGGAATCTCGAGCTGAAGATGGAGGATTTCTGAATCAGAATATTTTCACCTTAACAATACCACAGGTAATAATTTACTCCTTATTTTACATGTAGCTCAAGTAAAGTTGTGACAGTTTTGGCCTCGAAAGTAGTTTTAAACTGTTCGACAATTCAAATTGTGTGTTTTGATGAGTATATTTCTAACCTTGCCTTTGTTAATTTTCAAGGTTGACGGGGGTTCCAATCTTTCGATTAGATTGAGTTGGTCTCAGAAACTATCATATTCCAATGGACAGTTTTCTTTGAATGTGCCCTTCAGTTTTCCTGAGTATGTAATGCCTGCAGTAAAGAAACTTGCAAAAAGGGAAAAGATACAGTTGAATGTGAATTCTGGCACAGGAACTGAGATATCGTGCAAGATGAGTAGTCATCCTTTGAAGGTATAGTTTTTTACTTTCTTGGATGTTGGAATGCTCCATTTTAGTTTTGCAAGAAAATTAATTTATTTTTGTTCTTTATAACTTGTTCCAGGAAGTACGACGCCATGTAGGGAAATTTGGTTTCTCATATGAGGCAGATGTTCTCAAATGGTCAAATACAGACTTTACTTTCTCATATGATGTGAGTTCCAGTTCCAACTTTATGCCGTAGTTATATAAGGAACACAAAATTGCTAGTCAAATATTTTCAAAAGGCATGCGCTGCTGTTGCATGATTTTTTTTTGAGGAGTACTTTAATGTCGTTTTGCATTATTCAAAATAATGAGAGCTTTTATCAGGTCTTGACGAGTCATATATTTGGTGGTGTTCTTTTGCAATCTCCATCTGTTCAAGATGTTGATCAAAGAGAGATGTTCTGCATGTATCTGTTTCCTGGAAATCAGCGGACTAAGAAGGTTAGTCCATTACTTGCTGAGTCTGATTTGTTTATTGTATCGATGCTTATTGTATTTAATCTGATAGGTATTTAAAAAGGACGTGATATATATTATCGATATAAGTGGAAGCATGAATGAAAAGCCGCTTGAGTATACAAAGAATGCATTATTTGCGGCCCTCTCTCAGCTGGATTCACAAGATAGATTTAACATTATAGCCTTTAACGGAGAGACTTATCTATTTTCATCATCAATGGAGTCAGCTTCCAACAAAACTGTAGAAAATGCCATTCAGTGGGTTAACATGAACTTTATAGCGGGCGGCACTACGAATATAATGATTCCATTACAGCAGGTATTTCTCCTCCTATTGAGTTTTTTGGTTATGGCTTAGGACAATTTGATATAAATCATTTTGGCATACTTGGCATCCACTTCAATGTTTGATGTTGACTTGGATTTCATCATATCTAGCTCTTGATTGCAACTTTCTTATAGGCGATAGAGATGTTATCCAGTGTCCGTGGTTCACTTCCTATCATCTTCCTTGTTACTGATGGGACTGTCGAAGACGAAAGGCAGATTTGTGAATTTGCTAAAAGTCAACTAATAAGTAAAGGATCGATAAATCCTCGTATACACACTTTTGGAATAGGTAATGGCTTGATGTTTTGTGCCTTGAATGAGCCCGTGGGCTGAAGGCATCTTACTTTTATTATGACTGTCATTTTTGGGTGTTTACAATCTGTCTAATTTACGTGGTGCCTTAGTTAACTTTTTCATGTTGAACTTTGCAGGTACATACTGTAACCATTATTTCCTGCAAATGCTTGCAATGAATAGCGGGGGATTACATGATGCTGCTTATGATGTAGGTTAGTTAATATTTATTTTGATCTTTAATTTCTTTCTGATTAGGCGGGAGCCGACTAAGGTAGATGTAGGTGAGTTATGAACTTCAAATTTTATAAAAAATAAGTTGTCTTTCTGATTAGGTGGAACCTTACTAGTCCTACACTCCCAATCCTTTGTTGTATAACATAATTGAACTAGTCTTGTGGAATGGCAAATTGCCCTTGAATTTTACGATTTTGGGGGTCTTTGTATAATTTACTTCAGCAAGTTTAATGCTTTCTTTTTCTCTGTTTTTTGTTATCAGAATCAGTTGAGTTTCGAATGCAGAAGTTTTTTGCCGGCACGTCATCTGCCATTGTTTCTGATATAGCCATTGACCTATTGGATGACCTCGATGGTATTGAGGTATATTTGTTATACCCATCTCGACATTTGAGGCTGCCTCCCGAGTGTAATTATACAGCACAATACATCCATTATTTATATTTTTATGATACAATAGCAAACGATTTGCCATGGCCAAAGTCAGTATTTCCCCCTTATAATAGATATTTTATTGCATCTCAAAATATTTTCATATTATTGAAAGCTGAAGTTTTGACCTTACCTTCTGATGTATTCTTTGCCTTTTATCATGCCAATGCAGCCTTAAATTTAATGGGCATATTATGTTGATAAGTTTTATCAAAATGATACCATTGAGTTTTATCTGTTAACTTGTCCAATAACTTCCTTCATTGGTTTTGGTTTTTTATGACATTTGTAACAGGTGTACCCTCCACATATTCCAGACCTTCTATATGACAGTCCTTTAATTCTTTCTGGTAGATATGGAGGGAAATTTCCGGACTCCATTAAAGCTAATGGTGTCCTAGCAGATTTAAGTGCTTTTGCTTTAGACTTGAAGATAGAAAAGGCAAAGGAAATACCACTTGACAGGGTAAGCTGTCGTCGGTCATGATCCCTTATTCTAAGTTATTTGATACTGATGATCCTTGTGATTCAGTTACCCCAAATGTTTTCCTACCTAGCTATTGCTTTGTCTCAACTGTTACATGCCACATGTCCCTTTATATATCAACATGATGACCCCTTTCTACATATAAACCTATTTTGCTTGCTAAGTACATTCCATATTTTGCTTCATTCAAATTTTACTGGAGATTTACTTGCTTGCCTCATTGTCTGTTAAAGTCTTCGTACTTTCCTAAGTATCTTTCTTTATTCCTCATTGTGCTTTCATATCTTTCTATTTCTGCAGATATTTGCCAAGCAACATATAGATTTTCTCACAGCTAAGGCCTGGCTCTCAGAAGACAAGAAACTTGAGGAGAAGGTAGGTTGCTGGGTTTTCAATTCTCTTCTTGGTTTCTTTCCCCTTGTCATTTTTGTAAATGTGTGAAAACAAAGTACACGTGAACATAATCGTATGAATGCCTTGACATATATGAGGAATTAATCCTAAATAAGATGAATACTTCATAGACATTTATTTGTTTGTCTCTATATGCTTGTTTGTTTCGTTGGCTGGAGATTGACATCTTTATTTCAAGCTTCATTAAAACCCTATGGCTTCATTTAAACCCTATGCCATGTGAGAGCTGCCCATCGAAAATTCTGATAGATCTAGTTCTCCCCCGATTCTTCACGCTCCAGAAGGTACTTTCTGTTAATTACAGGATTACAGAAAATACAGAATTTCTTGCCAGTACGAACTCCAGGTTTCTGTGTTCTAGTAATGCAACAAGTTTCTAGTTATTTGATTGCCTGCACCTTTCGACATGATAATATGATATTCTTATATATTTCATTATCAGGTTGCTAAGATGAGTACGCAGACTGGTGTCGCTTCTGAGTACACCCGCATGATGCTGCTTGAGACTGATAGAACAAAGGCCGCGGAATTATCTGGGGTTAAAAAGGTATGCATCAGTATTGATAGAGTGTTGCTGCTTTCCTTACATGTCTGGTTGGTATATTGGATTACCTTTAGCTTTCAGATCATTGCAAATGGAAAACGACCATAACAGCAGGTATTTGACTAATTTTAACAGGTATCACATAAAAAAGATTCAGTTGAAGAGAACAAAGGGCAGAGCGCAATATTGCTGCGAAGCCTTTCTATCGGGTTTGGCAACTTGGCTGCAACAGTAGAAAATGTTCCTCCTGGATTTGAAGAGCCAAGATTGCCTGAGGCTGCGGAAATCTTCGTCAAGGCAACTTCGAATTGTTGTAACAGTATATGCAACCGCTGCTGTTGCTTGTGTGGTATCCAATGTTGTTCCAAGATGAATGACCAGTGCGCGATCGCATTAACGCAGCTCTGTGCTGCTCTAGCATGTTTTGGTTGCTTTGAGTGCTGTTCAGCAATATGCTGTTGTGGAAATGATGGAGATTGAAAAAGAAAAAAAAAAAGAACACCAGTATATATAGCAAATGAATTTGACAGTTGCTCACAGCCCCCGTGTTTTCTGACCCCCTTCATTCTTTCATTACTGGGTATAATGCCATATAGTGTTTCAGCCCTTAATATCATCGACTGTAAAGTACTCTTCTTTTGCTGCATGAGAAACCTTTGCCAAACTGAAAACAAATTAGGCTTTGCAGAAGCTACTTATATTGGGCTTTGTTATGGACTTCAAGGATGTAAATTGGGCCGGAGGGTAAAATATGACGGGGCTTAAACGGTTCATGGGCCAAAGTCTAGACAATGATTCCGATGGGGTCTGCCCAGTACATAAAATGGTAAAAATTATTACAGATGATGAAAATAGACATAAACATAGTCAGTTTAACGTCTCAGTGATTCATTACATAATCATTCTTGAGACAAATCAATCATATGTAGGCCAACATCGCATCACACAACGTAGTTTATATCTCCAAAACAATGTCTGCAATGAAAGAACGTTGCAAGCAACATCATAAACAAGTATAATTGTATGTATATATGCATCCACACCTATTAAAAACCAGAGGAACTTACATTCAGAATCTGTCTTGACCCATTTATTACCCTCCCTAGGCTCCTCTTCCGTCGTCATATTTCTGTTCTCCAAGTACTTTTTGGCAGACAATCTTGAAGCAGAAGTTTGGGGATATATTTTCTTGTGAAGAATTGATCTCAATAACTGCAGACAACAACATTCACGAACAAAATAATAATTACAGCATGTCGATTAGAATATTCTTATACTAAGATCTTGTAGATTGTATATATACCTTCTCCATTGTTGAGTCTGGAATTTGATCCTGCAAACTTGGGGCAGGAGTGAACCCACCTCTGCAAGCAAACATTTTCTTAAGAAGAAAATAAAATGATTTCTTCCCATTTAGGCCACTACCTCTTGGAAAAACCAAACACTCCTTATTATCTTTGCCTCTACCAACAACTAAACTTGTGCTGCGCTGGAGATCCTTTGCTGTTCTTTCTGCTTCAAAGCTTTGTTGATCAAACAAGATTAAACTGAACTCACTCTGTAGTTGTCCAGCTTCTTCAACTGCAAGTTCTTCTTGTTGTGGGCGATCGTCATTATTATTTCCAAACGTTCCAATTGCGAGCAACCCATGTAGCCAGTCACTGAATTCTTCTTTTTGAAGATTAAGATTTTTCACTGAATCAACAAAATCTGAAGCTGGGTTTTCTGTTTTGTGTGTGTGAGTGTGTCTCCAAGTGATTTTGTTGTGCATCCATTCAAATATCTGCAATAAATGTAACTCTCATTAACAAACAACCTTGAATGTGAATGATTATTAATATGTAAGAAGCTAAATGATACCTTCATTGTATGGTAGAAAGAACCTTGTTGTTTGGTTATGGCGATAGATCACAGAAGCAAGGTAATGGAGTTTAGGTGCATGAGGTTAAATATAGAGAGTTGGTTGCATTGAGAAACTCCATTAGATCTCAAGTTGTTTGTTTGTTTGAAAGAGAGTGGTTCAAGTTCCCAAACACCGACCATCTCTTTTCCGCATCTTGTGTTTCTTTCGTCATCCAACAACCGGAGTCTCCTTCTTCCCCTACTCCTTATTTTCTTGTTTTTTTTGTCATCACTTCTTCCCCTACTATTTATTTTTCTCATTTGTTGGAACAGAAAATATCATTATTTGTCCCAAACAAAATGTTAGGAACAAAATATAATGTCTCGATCTGCATTACTTTATTCTTATGGACCGTCTGCATCATTGATACTCAGACGATTTTGT
This sequence comes from Euonymus europaeus, assembly GCA_963580455.1. Classification (NCBI taxonomy): domain Eukaryota; kingdom Viridiplantae; phylum Streptophyta; class Magnoliopsida; order Celastrales; family Celastraceae; genus Euonymus; species Euonymus europaeus. The sequence continues at coordinate 2,905,902 of OY756957.1, read as the reverse complement.
TGTAGATAGAATGTGAATGATTTATTTTGTTGTAGATAGAATGTGTCTCTAATTCTCTATTATGGTCCTTGTAACATTCTTGTGAACTGCAATGGGAAATGCTCAACAAATCATATACAACTTTGAACAATATTTTAACAATGTTTCTTGTTTGTTTTACTTTTATTGTAGCGATGATGTTAGAAGGAATCAATAAGTGCCATATATACTCTTAATCCATAGAAAGAGGAACCGTGTTGCTGATTTTCTAACGATAAAAACTCTTAATCATGATTGTGGTTTCAAAGTCCTTTGTTATCGTTGGTTAAATGCTAGAGTTTGTGTCGGGAGGATTTGGTTGGTGTTTCGTGGCCAATACATGTTGCGAAAATCAAGGGTTGAGCTAGGTATCTTCTAAATAAAATAAAATATAGGACCGACAAATATCACACCACGGATGTCCAAAACAATAACAAAATATGACAAGGTGACTGAATCTCATCAAAATTTCATAATTAAATTTACTTCAACAAGAGTAGTACTAGAATCAGTGGTCTATTGGGAACTTCTCGTGTTGCATTGAAAAAAACCGGATTCACGAAATTAGATATTAACTACTTTGTTAAGGATTACATCTGATTTATTCACTTCTCAAAAAGACTATTATCTATTCGTTAGTAATAGTACATTATTTTATGTTCTTAAAATATATATTAACAAAAAATAGTTATCTAATTCTTAAACTTGCCAATCACAATTTTCGTACATGTCAAACGCTAAATTGCACATCAACTTATTTCACCACAGTTTTATAAGTAACGCGCCAACACAACTCTTCTTAACCCTCACACACACACAATTTTCTACCCCGCCTAATCACAGTACGTCAAAATTCAAAACACCGCCAAATGTGTGTAACTTTTGTTTTAATGGCTTAATATAAATTTATATTTTTCTAAAAAAAAAACAAAAAAGAGAGGATTGGATTGCATCGCATCAAATTTTGTTCGAAGTATCGAGATTCAAAAACAAGCCAATGAAAGTGGGTCACTGCCTTTAAGAACATCATTTAACCAATAACCAGCTATGATATTTCTAACACGACAGACGATGTGGGATCTTACATCTACAATGTCACCCTTTTTTGGTAACCTTAGAAGTTACAACAGTGTGCCTTAATGGGAAAGTCTGCCACATTTACCAGTAAATATTAATAAAATTACGAATGACTTTTTTGGGCCATTAAACACGGGTTTTATCAACTTTAAGTCCGGCCGAAGGATTGAACGTCGTACAGTCCATTCCAATGAACGATACGTGTATGTTGACTTGGTCAACATACATAAATGATTTTTATTTTATTTTTCAAAATTTTATTATGAAAAGTATATGACAAAAATGGATATGAAGATTTAATTTATTATTAATGAAAAACAGAGCGATGACACTAATTCTTTTTTCTCATTCCTTTACCAACAGATTACCGATGATTTATTTCCCCCGACAGATTATAGATGAAATTTATTTATTTTTGCCGACGGAATACAGGCAATGGAGTATCGACGAAAATTAATTTTTTAATTTTTTGTCAACGGATTACTGACGAAAAAATTCATCAGTAATTATCAACAATTATTTTTTTCCCATCGATGTTTAGATTACCTATGACGTTTTTGCCAATAATCAATATTACCAATGGAGATTATCGATAAAAAATTCTATAGATAATTCGTGAATTTCTTGTAGTGAGATAAACGATGTCAAATTATTAATTGAGGCAAGACGGACATTTATGTATTTTTTTTAATAGTGAATATTAGAACATTTAATTTAATGATAGAGAGATTGATTATTTTTATACCATTAGATGAATATACTGTTTTATAGTTCAGCCCATTAAACACCCTGGAAGCCCATTCAGATTCTTTACAATTACACTGAAATAAAAACTAAACAAATAATAAGAGATCTTGTATCGATGGATTTGATCGAACGGTACAGAAAAAGTTTCCCCTCAATCAAAGATTTCCATCATGAACCTCATTTTATTTCTGGTACAGAAAGTCAAAAGGCGATTCTACCTTTTTCTACTTCCTTCATCGAACTGCAGTCACGGACTCTCTGTACACAGTAGAGAGCAGAGTGACAAATTGTTACGAACGTCCCACATCCCTAAGATATTGGAGTTGAGATTTATTGATAAGGAGGGCAAATGCCATCCTTAATCAGCCAACAAATTTTCTATGCAAAAAGTCTATTGGGCTTGTTGGTTACAACCAGCCTATATGTGGCCATTCGTTAGGCTTGTTGGATGGTTGGGCATGCTAAATGTGTATATGGGCGCGCACTTGGCTAAGTTCTTATCAATTGGTATCAGAGGCAGGTTCGGTCTCTGCGCTCTTGGTCCAGGTATGGAACTGGACTAGGCCTCCATGTAAAGGGCTACCAGTGAATCTGGTGGTACGGGTAAGGACCCCAGTCCAGTGAAAGATCCCCGCTGAGTGCAGCAACCGTGGTCCTTCGTCTAGGTATGAGATTGAACTAAGCCGCCATGGAAAGGGCTACCAATGGATCTGGTGGTACGGGTAAAGACCCCAGTCCAGTGAAAGACCTCTATTGAGTGTCAGTCAACGTGGACCTCGGCTTAGTAAAACGGAGGGTATTGATACGAACGTCCCACATCGCTAAGATATGGAAGTTGCGATCTATTGTTAAGGAGGGCAAATGCCTTCATTGATCAGCCAACAAGTTTTCTAGGCAAAAAATCTATTGGACTTGTTGGTTACAACCAGCCTATATGTGGCTATTGGTTGGGCTTTGGTTACAACCAGCCTATATATGACTATTGGTTGGGCTTGTTGAATGGTTGGGGCTACTAAATGTGTTCTTATCACAAAGACGATATATTTTCTTGTCAAAAAAGTTGTAAACCTACTATCTCTGTCAAAAGTCTTTCATAATTCGCTTTATTTCGTTTTCTCCTTTATATCATCAAAATTCAAGATTAGGGTTTCGTTGGAGCTTGATTGATTGATTGATAGGGAAAGGTAGAGATTTGAGGAGGTGGTTTAGTAGGAGGTGTTGTTGAGAGCCAATGTAATTGGTTTGAGTGGTATTTGGAATAGCGAACAAAATTGTTCCTCATGTCGTTCGTTGGCCTAGAAGATATCTTCCTCTCCACTTCGCTTGCTTGCTATCTTGATAGTAATTTTCTCTCCCTATCTATCTATCTGAATGTATCTCTATATGTTTATGCAAATCCATCTACGAATTTTGATGCGGTTGATTTCTCGCAATTTTGTGTATTATTGGGTTTCTAGTATATCTTTATCGATAAATGTTAAATTACGTTGGATCCAATGAAGTTGTGCTTAGAAAGTATGATTATTTTTAACGATATATGTACTATATATGCCATTTGTGCTCTAGTCATTTCTATAATCTGAGTTTTTGTTGTTCCAAGTGCTGCAGCATCGACGACAATGATTTTGTTGAAGAACATATCGTTTTTGTTAACTATTGGATTGATATTAGTCGTAGAAAAGAGAATTGAATGATGGCAATATGGATTTACCTTCAGTATGGTGATCCAACTTTGCAGCTATTTGTCTTCCCAGAGTACTGGATCTTGAATTTGAAGATCTAGAAACCTTTTGTTTTCTTATATTTATGAAAAAGGTAGGATTCGTTAATAAACCTCCAACGGATTTTCTAAGTGGACCATCTCTGGTTTCTAAGTGTATTTGATTGGCACCATCCTATTGAGACCTTCTTAGTATTGATAGCTATGAACAGTAACCGTCCGGCCCCTATTGGATATTAAACAGGGAACAACACATGATGGTTGCAATTTGTTTTTCCAAAGGGAAAGCGTTGTTTGATGCACTAAGATAGACCAAGAATTACTGAAAATTGCTGTTAGTTGTGGCTTTACACAAGATAACCTCAAAGCCTTTTTTTTTTGATAAGCTATATTGATTTTCATCATTCCAAATGGGGATTCAAACGTGTATTTCCAAGGTGTGCCACATCTGAAGCAATGCAAGCTAGTTAAGCCTGTACTTCACTCCTAACTACTCTACTAGAGAACATCGCGGACTCCTATTGATGTCCCATTTTGTACCTGGAACATCACAGCATTGGGTTCATGATCCCTATCCATTGACAACAATGATCTAACATTGGCATATGAAACATTCAGAGATTATGCCGATTTTGTGTATTTTCCCATTTCTGTTGGGTATACATGACACAATGGGGGGCTTGTATTCATGTCCTATCTGTTTCTTGTCTCACTCTAGGTTCAATAACACTTTCCCCTAAACACAAATGTTGGAGTTTTAGTGTCTAACCAACTTTTTCAGCAATTTTCTGCCTGCATACTTGCTAGATGTAGTTTCTGTTCCATTGATGCCAGTGACATGTTAGTTGACATAAAACAGTTGCGTATTGATGATTTTTAAGTAAATACCCTTTATCATTTGCAGAAAAGCTCTTTGTGTTGCTTCGAGATGGTAGAAAGCTCTTGGGGTTGCTGAGGTTTTTTGATCAATTTGGTATTCTTTCATCAGTGTTACGTTTTCTTTCAAACTACTTTTTCCATTTCCTTAAACAACATTCACTGATGAAAGCTTGTCCTCCTATGCTCGGCAAATGTTATTCTTGAAGGTGCATGCGAACGAGTTATTGTTGGTGACCTATACTGGACATCCCCTTAGGCCTCTATGTAATTCGTGGGGAGAATGTTGTCTTGATTGGAGAGCTGGTATAATTCACCATTTTTGTTTTGAGGTCTGAGTTATCATTGATCATTGCTAACATGAAAATTATCTCTATTAACTATTTAGGAACTGGATAAGGAAGAACTTCCTCCACACATGACTCGTGTGTCAGCTGTAGAGATTGAGATGGTCAGTGCTATAAGTTTTATCTCAGTTAATACTTGAAAAACATAAAAACTGAGAGTGTCTGAGAATATGTCTAACAGAATATAAGATAGCTTTTACACTGTACCAAACATGTGTGGAAATTGCCTCTGGGTATCGGTCAAGCTAATTGACAACATCTACAAAGGATCATGTTGTAGTGTTCCATAGTTTATAGTCGCCAAAGGTTGACATTTCACTATGAACAGTGTGATTCAACTAATACAAATGTACGGACGGAAACTTTTCTGCTGGGCTTTGTCATTTACTGGGATATTTTAGTCAATCACTATATATATACACACACTCATAATTGGTTAGATTTTGTATTATAATTGGCATCCTCCAGTGCAGTGACCTATCATCCAGCATTTCTTCATGTTCCTTCAGATTAACGTGAAAAAGACATTCCAGTTGAATTTCAATATTTGTAAATTCTTTTATATTCCAAGCTTATCAATAATGGCACATTTGTTATTCAGCCTCATCCAGTTATTAGATTTTATTTTAATTTTACTGATAATGGTTGAGATTATGAATGGAAACTGTGTGATTATCTAGACAGTCTGGGTAAAAACGTGCCTTTTTTTTACCGTTTTGCCATCGAAGTTCAAACCCTAGATGTGTCACGAATTCGATGAATCTTCTATCATTTCCTTGTCAATCAGAGTCAGAGTCAAAATCAAAATCCACTCTCTCTTGGCTTCCCTTGAAATGCACTCCACCAGTTCATAGCCAATCCACCCTTCTGTTACTGATCGCTAACATCTCACCATACCCGCTCCACTGACCCAGACAGAGAGATCCAAATTGGTCACCAAATCCATGGCCAAAACCAAACTCACCATTTTCACATTGCTTTTGCTATTTAGATCCAAGTGAGCGTTAACTGTTCGTTCGCACGCATTTAGTGATTTTAGAGAATGATGGTGGAGAACTTACCAACAGGAGGGCGGTTCCACCACCAGAGGCTGGACCTCAAGCGGTTGGTACCGCAATTACTCTCCTCTCACAAGATTCTCTTCACAGTTCTCTGGATCGCCGCCTTTGGTTCTGTATTTCTGTGGCAGCGGAGTTCGGTGGCCGGATTGTCTTTCTTCTGGTGGGGGACACCGCCCAGGCCGATGCCACGCCTCCGCCCTGTCGCGTTTAATTTGACGGATTTTGGCGGCGTCGGGGATGGGGCCACTGTTAATACGGAAGCGTTCGAGAGGGCGATCTCGGCGATATCGAAGTTAGGGAAGAAAGGCGGTGGGCAGCTCAATGTGCCGCCTGGAAAGTGGCTTACGGCGCCGTTTAATCTCACTAGTCATATGACTTTGTTTCTCGCTGAGGATGCAGTTATACTCGGAGTTCAGGTGCGTACTGTTTTTCTTTCCGTCAAGCATTCTATTAATTTTGTTGAACATTTTAAATGTGAACTTGCGTTAATCTTGATGGGGTGGATTGAGAATTTTGAAGTCATTGCCCATGGAATTAATAGTCAGATTGTTGATATTTCACATTTATTCATCTCCTAACAAGTATGCTTTGAGGTCCAGTTACTATTTGAGTCTGTTTTTCTTTGTCCATCAATTTTACTTTTATGAGGCTTATTCAGCTGAGATTGCCTTCACCTTAGAATTTTATGTCTCTGATTGTAACTTCTATGTATTTGCTTGAAGATAGGCTGCTTCAACGCTTTAAGTGGAATTGCTGGGCAAAGCACTAATTAACATTCTAACCTAATTTGTTCATATATTGTACTAATATATAATGATGACTTATTGAACTATTGACTTGCTGCTTAAGTTACATGGAAAGTTTTGTACAAAAGTGGAAGCACATGGGTTAAGATCGAGTGCTGGAGGCTCATAGATCAGGCTTTAAGGTGGAACATTTCAGAAGTTTGATCTGATTAGATTGTATAAAACAACGCATACAAGTGGGATGAGTACCAAATGGCTGAGTGGTTTTATGACCAATTTTATAGCTTTCCCCCAACCTTAAATATAAAAGGTCAAAAGCTCTCATGGGATCAAGGGCGGGCAAGAGGCACATGGTCCTATTCTCGCATAGGGGGTAGATTGTTTCTAAGAATTGAGTCCATTGCCTATTTACCTCTATGTCACAGTGTAGCAACTTTACCTCCAAGTCAAGGTTCCGCCCTTAAAAGGTAACTCCCATGAACAATGCACCTGCCGTGGAGGTGGGATCACGGCTCGGTTATTGGAAAGGCTGCTTCATGGAATGAATCCATGACCTAGTTGCAGAGAATGGACTTTATCACTACCCTGTCAATCAGCATTATTGCTAAGAACTCAAACGAAAAAGGTTTAATATGCTGGTCAAGAAAACTTAAAAAGAGGAAAGGGGGTTGCAAAGATAGCTCCAACAAAAGTATCAATTGAATTCTAGCAGATTCTCTTATGAGTTACCATTATGGGGTTGCGATGGAAATGTTAGATGTATAGTTGGTATAATAGCCAAGCATTATGAAATTAGTATTTTCTGAAATTGATTAGATTTGGCTTGCCTCTCTTGTTTGGGAGGCCTCTTAATGCTCTCCTATGTCTATGATATTGAACAGGATGAGAAGTACTGGCCGCTGATGCCACCATTGCCTTCATATGGGTATGGGAGAGAACATCCTGGACCTCGGTATGGAAGTCTGATTCATGGTCAAAATCTCAAAGATGTTGTAATAACAGGTGAATCAACCTTTATTTCCTCAGATTTCATTGCAATCCTCTTTATACTGAAGATCTGTCTGTCTTGCACCAGCCACTTAGTCCTTTCGCCGGGAGATATTAGCATATTACTATTTTTCTCTACTCTAAACTTCAGTTTCAAGTGAGTTTGGAGCAGGAACTAGTGACATACTTCCTTTCTTTGATGTCCACAAAAGATCATTTTTCTCGTTCTTTCTTTAATACCTGAGGATGCCCCACCAGTGGAAATGGACTCTGAATGATAATAGTATTTAATCATAGAATTTATATGTGCTCTTGGAGTTGTTGTGATTTAAGTATTTAACCTTGACCATTTTACTACACGATATTGATACTACAAATCCAATAATGGTATACAACTAACTGAGGGGAAAATCATAATTGACATAGCTATTTCATGGCTGTTAGCTTCAGAAATAGTCTGATATGGTTTGTTTACCATGAACTCCCAATATCATGAATTAAACAGCAAGCTGACCTTGCTTTGGCATGGATGTTTTCGACATGAGATTAGTTCATGTTTGACTTGTGTGCAATGTTCCGACTTATACTTTTGTATGTTGTTACTGACCAACAGGGCATAATGGTACCATAAATGGACAAGGTCAATCATGGTGGAAAAAATATCGGCAAAAACTTCTCAACCACACCAGGGGCCCACTTGTGCAGATAATGTGGTCAAGTGACATTTTGATCTCTAATATAACATTGCTTGATTCCCCATTTTGGACTCTCCACCCATATGACTGCAAGAATGTAACAATCAGGAATGTCACAATCCTGGCTCCTATATTTGAAGCCCCAAATACTGACGGAATTGATCCTGGTAATTATTTTCCACAGTTTTACTTATCTGTCTGTAGAATCTATGACTTGCAATTGATCGGACCCCCTTATTTCTTGCACGGATTCTTATATAAGATTAACACTGCAGCTTGATTCTTTTAAACATATGAATCAGAAACCCGAGATAAAAGATGAACACAACATTATGTCATTAGGGGTAGGAAGAGGATTATGACTGTTAGAGAACCCATTGGTCGATATAATTTGTGGCTTTTCACCAACCAATTCATTTGGTGGCTCCAAGACCTGGCCTTGTGCTTGAACATCTGAAAGTTCTCATCCTAATGCAAAATAAGTAGACTTTTGTGCAGTATCAAGTTGTCTTTTTCAATGAGAAAAATCTTTGTGTATGAACATGTGTGCTTGGTTGTGTTTAATTTGTGCTGAACAACATATGTGCTCATACCAGTAGCTTGTACCCTTCATTCCTCTTTATTTTAGTTTTCCTTAATCTTTACTCATTAAAAAATTCTCTAGCATGGCAACCTGTTATATATCCTAAAACTGAAACTGCGATGGTGCATTTGGTGGCTTAATCTCCAAAACTTTGTATACATCATCAATTGGATGCCTTCTTAACATCAACTTTGGTGTAGCATTAGCGTTATATAGTAATTAATTTTATTGACTTTCTTTTTGAATTTTGTTACTAGTGCCTTTTCATGCTAAATGCTATTAACTTGATCTTTGCACGGTTATCAGATTCATGTGAGGATATGGTGATTGAGGATTGTTACATAAGCGTTGGAGATGATGGGATTGCAATAAAGAGTGGATGGGACCAGCATGGGATTTCATATGGACGACCTTCAGTGAACATTCTCATTCGCAATCTTGTTGTTCGCTCGATGGTCAGGTGAAATTTCTTTTTATTTGTGCTTCAGAATTGTTTGAGCTTCAGAATTGTTTGAGCTTCAGAATTGTTTGAGCTTCACTGTGTGGTTTTCTCATCATCGCGTCAGCATCCGGGTAATTTTACAGGCTTCTGAGAATGGCTCCCGGGTGTGCATACTTGCCCCTCGGGAGTGCTTGAATCGGACATATAGTATGGCTGATATATAGTGAATCTCCTGAAAGGATGAATGTAGGTTGGATTAGAGTGTCTACTTATGGTCAGGTTGGTTGAGAAGCCATGGCTAAATATTTGCCTTTTCATTTCAATAAAAACTGGCATTAGTAAAATTTTAGTTGTTACTGAGTTCCTGGAAATTAGAAGGCACAAATCTGCTTGACCTCGAGTTTAGTGAAGTAAGCTGATTTGTTCTCTTGTCAAAAGCTTGTGTGAAATTTTTATTTTATTTTAATTGATAAGGTCTCATAGAACGAGGAAACAGAAGTTTGATTGTTGTTACTGATCTACCTGAGATGGCATATTGAACTTCTGGTGTGTGAATGACTCTGGATGATGGTTCTTTTGTATTTAATTTGAATAGTAGCAAGAAATTTGTAATCAATCAGTAGGTTTAATGCACTAGTGAAGTAGTGAAAATCTCTTTTCTTTTTTATATGGTTCCTTTTCATGTAAACAAGTTGCATTGCAACATCCAAGTCTTTGAATCTGATTCTATCATTGTATCCAGTTCATTCGTCTGAGACCTCTACCTAAGCTGTATGGGACACTGGCTAATTGAGCCTTATTGACATTTTCCAACTAGGAACCGATACTGAACTGTTTGAAGTGCCTTTACTCTAGCTATGCCCTTTTTAAAAGATCCCTATTGTAGTTGCACGTGTAAATGTTCTAAATTTGCTAATCTTAGTGTTGAGGATCGTCTTATGAATGGAACAGGGCATGCATTTAGAAATTCTGATGACCTGTTTCATATTTTACGCGCGCACACTTGAGTTTTGCTTTGGGTATCTTGTGAGGGAAGTGTAATTTGTAAAGAATGTCATAAGTACCCTTCTTTATTCTTCCGATACTAACTGAGCTGCAAAATTTTATACTTTGCAACAGCGCTGGCGTATCAATTGGCAGTGAGATGTCCGGTGGGGTATCAAATGTTACTGTGGAGAATGTTCTTGTTTGGGGTTCAAGGCGTGCAGTCCGGATCAAAACTGCTCCTGGAAGGGGTGGATATGTCAGACATATAGTGTATCGTAATTTGACATTTGATAATGTTCGGGTAGGGATTGTCATAAAGACAGATTACAATGAGCACCCTGAAGATGGGTATGATCCGAAGGCTCTACCAGTTCTTGGAGACATTAGCTTCACTGGGATCCATGGTCAGGGAGTTCGTGTACCTGTACGTATCCATGGAAGTGAAGAAATTCCAGTTAGGAATGTGACTTTCCGGGACATGTCAGTTGGAATCACGTACAAGAAGAAGCATATATTTCAGTGTGCCTTTGTCCAAGGTCGTGTTATCGGTAGCATATTCCCTTCACCATGTGATAACCTTGACCGGTATGATGAGCAAGAACACCTCGTTAAACGCTCTGCCTCCCAGAATATAACGGACATTGATTATGATTTTTGACGAGCTTGCCTTTTGCCTCCCTCTCACCCAAGATCCGTACATTCAGAAGATTGATATTCTAAATGTATTTGTATGGGGTGAGGTGGCAGATGCTTTGTCATTTTTTCGCTTTTCTCACTCCCAACTTTTTCTTGAAATCTTCTTGTATATACAGAAAATTCTGTCATACGTTTTGAGGCAAGTGAAATGCACCAGTACATGAGTTTACGGTTCAAATCCTTATTTCCTGGAAAGTTCCTTGGTGGACTGCAACCAGAGTAAGCATGCATGAGATTTATGTGACTGGAGTTTATCATGTAAGGACACTGTCCAATGTGACTGTTGAGAGGACTTCTATCAATTACCATGTGATTCAATTGTTGTTCATGTTGATTGAGGAAGGTTTGTAACTATGTTGGTCAAATCCCAAATGTGTATCTCTAAAACCTCCCTTCTCTATCATTTCTAGAACTCTCAATGCCTGCACTGCTGCAGTATTCTATAGAAGAGCATGACATTTAAGAATGTGATCAGATAAGCTACTGTAGTCTATTATCGCACAAGGGACTCTTTCCGAGCAGCTTAGGCTACTTTCTCAGCCTTATTTTCAGACTAATAGAGATACAAATTGCAAAAGTCCGGCCAGCTCTCTCTTAAACCTTGTATATTATTCATTTTGGGCCAATGCATATTAGCATGCACTGTTTTGTTCTCATGAGTCCTTTGACCTAGAAAACACATCTACTAGATTAATTTGGACATTGTATTCTGCACTCAACTCTTTTCACGCATGATGTGAGATTTAGAGCAATAAACCCCATTACCACTCGATAGCTTGCCTATCAGACTAGCAACACTAAGTTTGACACTAACTGCAAAGGCTTATGGTCCCTTAGAGCCAGGTACTACATGAGTTGAGCTTGATTCTTTTTTTTTTTTCCTTCCTGTACCCAATAATATAAAATTAGAAACAAAAACAAACATTGGAGAGGTTGCCTGACCATTGGATCTCCCAGCAGGAACCAAACACAAAAGTTGCTGGAGTCTTATGAAAGAGAAGGATTGATCGGAGCAAATGTGTGCCATGTATGGCATTATCAGCATCTACTGATCAAGCAGCTAATCGTAAGCTTAAAGACCATACATACAAATCGCCTATATAACTGCAAGTGACCAACTCTTCATAATTAATTATTAAATCATGCACTACCATATGTATCAAAGTTGATCAGGAAGAAAGTCCACATAAATGAAGCCTCTGGAAAGGGATTCCAAAGACAAAATAAATATTGCATGACATTGTCAACTCATATATCATAAATTATTGTCCTCGGAAAACCCCCAGGCACCAGGCAAAACTCCGTGGGATATCTTGACACTCGTGGCAAGCACTCATCCACAAGAACAACTGGCAATGTATGAGTACTGAATGATAATCAACAAATTAAAAGAATCCATAATCCAACCTGGATTTTACTCTATAATTAACTAGAAGGCGACAAGTTTCAAGAAAGCACTCCACTTAAAATACTCAAATGCATACAAGAAAATTAACAAAAACAATCATTTGGAGAGAGATTTGGAGCCTAATTACGGCTAATTACACTTAAACTAATTATAGCCTCCCATCCCTTTGTCAAAAGAGACATGTGTAGCAGGATAAGAGTAAAATATAGTCTTGGTAATTGAAAGATTGGCCAATTTTCAGCTAGAACACTGTCATATTAGGGGTCCAATTATTCTCTAATCTTCACAATCCATGCACAGATGCACTATCATGTCATTCTGCCAACTGTGTTTACGGAGTCTTTGCATCATTCTAACCTCAGTGACCTGAATGCATCTCTCTGGAAAATTCAGTATCTTTTAGTGATTTAATTGAAACTTGGCTTTTCTTATAATGACCAAAAGTATACTTCACCTAAAGTAAAAAAAAAAAAATTTAAAAACATTCATTACAATGCAAGAACTTGAGGAAGTGCTTATATATTGAATACATCAAATTCGTACAACTTTATTTATCTTTGTCCAACTATTAAAGAGACTAAACCTAACTCACTGAGTAAACCGATCTTGATTAGTCAAAACCCAACTCACTGAGTAAGCCCATCTTGATTAGTCAAAACCCAACTCACTTGAGATAAGAAAATGCATTGATAGTTGTAAGGGGTGGATTTATACCCAAATATAAGAGTTGATTGAGACATACCAAATCGATGTAGAATATTGATTCCAGGAGCACAGACAATATACCCTGGAGGGGGTAATCAACCCGTGCACTCTAGGCCTTGACAATTTGATTTGAATAATAACAAAATATGTAGGTGTACTACGTACTATTTGTCCATAACCATAAGTTAACAATCACCCTGTGACGCAAACGCATCGACACCCTTGTTAAGAATACTAAACATCATTACATTATTAGTCTATTAATTAATATAAAATTGAAACATCAAGCGACATTTGTTTTAGCATAATTTAAGCTGCAAACATTTGACCAAAGCAGATATAAAAATGCCATACACCTGCTCGATCAATACTATTTCAGCAAACAACTACAATAGTTTGATTGATTAATTAATTAATTAATTATATATTAAGACCACATAATGGTGTTTTATGATAAGTATCATGAATTCTATCAACCGAGTCATGGCTTTGGAGCACGTTTTATAAATGATTCAAATAGTCATTGTAAAAGTCAAACGAATAATGGTTGAAATGTTGGCCAAAAAACACTCACCTCTACATTCTGCCGACTCAATTTAATGTTTTAGTATTAAAATAAATAAATAAATCACTAATTCCATTTAAGACCGACCTTTAATTTGATTGTTTCCTTTTGTTTCTTCTCCTACGTATCACTCACTTACCATATTCAATATTTCTTAATTTTTATTCTCTTTGTTCTTGTACCATAAAAAAAATCGATAAAACAAACCGAAATCCAACTGTTCGGTAGGTTTTTTTCAAATAAAAAATTGCATAATTCTTATTAAAAAAAATCAACAAAACCGACTATTAACACCTCCATCTTATTATATTTTTTATATACTCAACACTGTTAAAACTCCCACATCGAAAGATGTTGGAGGTTAAGTCTCCTTTATAAGGAGTTGCCCACCTCAACCCACTAACAAAGCCTTTTCCCTTGTGTAGTGAGTTGGGCCCAAGTTCGCTTGCTGCACTTGAGGAGAAACAAAGCCGTGCGGGCCCGTTGTATCCTTGTGAACCGGACAACCCCTATGTGGGCCCGATGTATCCAGTGAACCGGACAACCTAAAGCGGACAATATTGTTAGTGTGTGGGGGTGTGGAAATTACAACAAACACGTGTTATTGCCTATTGCCTCGATGCACGATAGTATATATAATCAGCCTGCACATTATTGAGAATTGAATGAATGATTACTACCAGCTTTGCACTCCATCCCACAAATATATATATATTTGGAGTCGAAGTCCGAAAAAATCATTTTGTGTGAAAGAAAAATCGAACAAATAGACCAAAAATTATGAATAATATAGAGATATTTCTGGCTATCGAGAATTTTGGACCACCATGTACGTTTTAATTGCAACGTGATGGTCCTAATCGCAAATACTGGAATAGCACGGCAAGCAGTACACTACAAACAAAAGGGACCACTTGATTTCCATGGACCACTTTCAATCCAATGGCCATCAACTAATAAAATTATTGGTAGGTTTGGAGGGTGAAGATGTAATTTCGCCTACAAAATAAAGGCCGTAACGGTGTTAAGAGGGGCAGGCAAATCACGTCTTGAGAGGACACTTTCATCTTTATTGTTTAACAGGTGACTACTCTCATCACATCCCGTGATCGTCATCCGTTTTAGCGTCTCGAAATTAGAGACGGGATGACACGTAACCACTATCTGCTTCCCACCCTATCCACGTGGCCCCACTATACTACTCGTAAAAAGTAGTAAAACCCTGCTTTTCCTTACACCAATGATCTTTTGTTTCGGTTAATATAATAATTGTCCTATTAACTTCCGCCACGTGTTATTTCTTCATTATGCGCGGTCCACGTGCTACTAGGTATTTTTGTCTCATATTTTCTCCGTGCAACCCCCAAAAAATATATATATAAAATGTTAGTCTGCAAAACACCTCATCCGCCAAACTTTTATGATCCTCCTTCTCCTTTCTAATTTTAGGGTTTCAAGGGCCCCCAGACAAGTCTCCAAGATCAAATTCTCCAACGATGGCACTCTCCTAGCCTCTCCATCCATCCACAAAACCCTAATTATCTTCTACTCACCCATCACTCGCCTTGTCGATCACTCTAAAGGTATCTCCGACCTCATCTACATTTGCTCTGCATCAGACAATAAAACCCTCCACATCTTGGGGTGCTCGTTCCCCTTCCAATGCCTAAAGATTTTGAGAGGTCACTCAGGCTTTATATTTCGAGAGGGTGAGTTATAATTTGAAACAAATAAAAATAAAATAAAATAAAATAAGGACGGACAGCGTATTAATAATTACAGTGGGAGATGCTGTAAAAGCCTATAACACACATTTTTGTGAAAAAATTACAGTAGTCCCGGGCACCCGACACGTGCACTTGCGGCTCGTTTTTCTTTAATTCGGGGGAAAAGAAGGTTTAGGTTGTGGTCCCACCTTAACCATGTTCCTCACATGCGTGACGGCAAGTAAATGGACCGCCTCCCCATACCTAACGACGTCACAGTTTTATCGTTCCAACTTGTTCCAGGTTCTAGTTTGACGATATTACCCTTCCCTTTTGCGTCGACATGAATGAAAACAGGGGCGTTTATGTAAATTGATATGATTAAAACGTGAGCAAAATGGCAGGCGGAAGATGTGAGCAACCGGAAAGAAACGCAAAGAACACGTGTTCAAAATAACGCGTGAGAAAGAAGACATATATGAAGCCCTCTCTGTTAAAGGGAACAAAACAATTTAAATTAAAAAGAAAGTCGCACACACATATTCCTTGTGCTTTAACTCTCACGAGCCCCCAATAAAGATAAGCGACCCTTCCCCCCTACCAAAAATCTCTCGCTTTATCGAGCAAATGCAGGCGTAGAACAACGTAATTGGAAGGCACAGATCAAAGAAAAAGAACGCTAAATCTGTTACTTCTAGTTGATTTCCCGAAAAATATGTCGACCGTGACGGATAGGTCGGAGTTCAGTGGACAGAAACCGGCGAGTTTGCCGGAGAAGGCAAGCTTCTCTCAGAAGTGTAGTCTATTGAGTCAGTACTTGAAGGATAATCGGAGTTTTGGAGATCTGAGTCTAGGAATGACATGCAACGTTGAAGGAAACGGTAAGCAACTTAATCGTTTCTTGCTCTGTTTTTTTGGCACGCTTCTGTTACTAATTTTAGGGTTTGAATGGTGTTTTATAGTTTAATTGAGATATTAATCGACAAATATTTTAAATCTGTTGATGGAATTAACTAATTCCAGATCCGAAAATTTGTGGTTTGTAATCGACACGTTTGTGTTTGATTCTTCTATATTACTTGATTCTCTCCTAGATATGCTCGACCTTGAAGTTTTCGTATTTTGACAAAAGAAATTAACATGTGATGAATCCTTTATCCTTTTTTATAGTACAAATTCAGTTTTCGTATTTTGACAAAAGAAATTAATATGTGATGAATCCTTTATCCGTTTTTATAGTACAAATTCATTTTTCCTTCACAAAAACTATTGTTGAGATTATGGCTGATCTGTTGGAGAGGAATCCGGATAACAGATCTAAAAAAAATCCCTGAAAAGATTCACCTGCAATTCCTCCCCATAAATAAACATGTTTTTGTCTATAACAGATTCATTGGATATGGTTACAGCAGAATTTGGATTAATTAGGCATATATCAAAGTTGTATTGGCTGTGATAGAGGAGAAATCTGATGTTTTGTTTGGTGTGATTGTAACAGGAAAGCCAGAGATGTTGAGACAGGCAGATACAGTTTTGAATTTGTTTCCAATCAGTGAGAAACCTGAAGAGGTTTTTGGGGGAAATAATGCTAAAATCCTCAGACCAATGAATTTGTTCCCGGAAACAGCTGGTTTCCATGCATTCAAGGAAGAGCAGCTCCCAAAAAGGGATGATTCTTGGTGGGTTTGTGCTTCAATGAAATAATAGGCTATCCTTTTTCAATTGAAGTTACAGTTTTAGCTGATTTGTTGTTCTGTTCATTGTGATGTAGTTATGCAGCAGGGGAACTTCATACTGCACCGATGACTATATTATACGGGGGACAAGTGTTTGTGTTTAATGATTTTCCGGCAGACAAAGCAAAAGAAATCATGCTCTTAGCAAGCAAGAGAAGTGCAGAGAGTTGCACAGCATTCCCTCCTCCTACTGAGAGTAAGATCTCAAAAAATCCGGTTGATGCTTCCCGTTTGAGTCCTCCTAATGTTGCCCCTAATTCTGGCAATGATTTAAAGCAAGACTGCATTCAAACTCCCACCACTCAGCCCATAGTCAGTGGTACTGGTAATCCTCTCAGCCTCTTTGGTATCCTTTATTCGTTATTCACAAGTGAGGGAATTTTTTTCCGTTCTCCCGTTTAGTTGGTCATGCTTTCCTAATTAAGGTCTTTTTTGGCTTTGATAGCAGTTCTACCAATTGCAAGGAAAGCTTCCCTGCAAAGGTTTTTGGAGAAGAGAAAGGATAGGTAGGCATTCAGACACAACTTTTGGGTTGATTCATTCCATTTGTTTGTTAACTTTCTGGATTGTCCATTGAGTTATCGTATAATTATTGTCAAAATCTACACATGTTCATTCCTCTGACCTGGGTATTCATTTATGGCCATTGCTGCAGGATTACTGCAAGAGCTCCATACCAATCAAGTAACCCAGAGAGAGGTCTCTCCAAATTAGCAGTTGAAAACAATTCGTGGCTTGGCTTGGTGGCTCCATCACCATAGTGAGATCCAGATTTTGAGATTTTTAGACTCCTGACTCGCTTTCTCGGTCCTCCAGTAGCTGAAGGAAGCGGTTAATAGTTGTTCTGGTCTCTTTTTTATAGTTATCCAAATTATATGCCATGTTAAGCCTTTTTTAAAGAAAAATTCTTGGATCATCTATTTCTGGTTGTGGCTCTAATTAACGAGTCCATCCCATATATGTAATTACGTTATTAGTTTCATGTAATTCGTCAATTGAGAATTTAATTAAATTATGATTCTGGTTTCTGGACCATCGAGTTGTGGATTTGTTACGAATTGTAATTGTGATTCTGGTGATCATGACAATCTTCATAATAAATATTCTTTATTTTTTTTAATAAAGTCAAAGTTTTAATCATATTAAGCGGTCGTGTACGATTTGGAACAGTGTTTTTCCCCAGTCCCCTTTTGTCACGCGCATGCAATGAATTTGAAATAATGACTGACTTAATTAATTTAGTATTTTTAAATTCAAAGTCTTTTCACGCGTTTTACCCCGGTTGGGAAGGATTTACATTCATTTTCTAAGCTTTATACGTTTTAATATTATTTTACGTATTATTTTACGTTTTATGAGATGAAAAATTATTGTACGTCACATGTGTGAATGTCATCTCATCTCATCTGCACCTTTAAGTATGTTATGTGAAAATACATTCGGAACGTTGAATAATTTTTCAACATTGGACACATATTATTTAATATCCCTATTACTACTTCTAGTAGTCATTTGACATTTTATACTGAATCATAATTTCAAGTTATACTAAATATCAACAATTTATACACTAAACTATTAATTTTAAAGTTTATACACTACTAGGTGCCAAACACAAGGAAAATGTGAACACGGCATGGCCATTCTTTTGTACGTAATATAAGATTCACACTTCACATGCGTCAAGAGTCAATAAAGTAGGCAAAGAGTAGATGACTTTCTCGTGCACAAAATAGTATTATCTACAATAGTCCATATGGTCACGTTGTTCACGCACATATATATATATAT
Organism: Euonymus europaeus; assembly: GCA_963580455.1. Lineage (NCBI taxonomy): Eukaryota > Viridiplantae > Streptophyta > Magnoliopsida > Celastrales > Celastraceae > Euonymus > Euonymus europaeus. Next base: position 2,887,009 of record OY756957.1, on the reverse strand, counting down.
ATATCTGAGAGAGAGAGAGAGAGGGGCAGGCATGTGTGGATGAGGATTGATAATGTTTTTATTTTAATGTGGGAGATCACATGCTAATGTTGGAGTAGGTAGCTAGGACCCAAATTTTATTTTGACCTATTCCTTTTGTCATCACCATTTATTAATAAATAAATAAATCATTACGCGGTTGCTTGCACGATGATACAATCCACACTTTGACAATTAAGTAAAAGAGGAATTGATTTTGCTGTACAAAGTCGGGTTCACTTCCAACTAACCTCCACTCATTAACTACCTAGGCAGGTGCTGCTTCTATTCCTTACTAGTAAAACATAAATAAATAAATCAAAATTTAATCCCAAAATAACACAATATGCAAGACAAAAGTGATTTCGACCGTTTGATCTAAATTCATCTTCGGATTTTAAAAAAATCAGAAGTTTTTGTTATCCAATCCTCATCCAACCGTCCATGTTTATCACTGACTGTTTTAATGAATTTAGTTGTTTCTCTAATAAAACAAAAAGACATAATTGAATCGGAGGTGACGTTAAATAGCCCAAGTTTTTGTAACTCAATATTAATTCAAGTCTACATGACATGCTTTCTAAGCGAATGACATCAAAAATTAAAATTTTAAAAAATAAAATATTATATTTGAAAAACTCACAGCACATTTTTTTGTTTTTTTATCAAACGAAATTTTAAAACGCTTTACTCTTAAAATACATATTAGATTTCGAAAAAAATTACGTATTCATAATCAGCAAGTAAATATTTATCCAACAAGATCTATCATCGATGAATTTTATTCAGTTATTCTTAATTATATTATTTGTTCGTACTAATATGTAGGTTACGTAGGTTCCAGTGTTTATTTATGGGTACCGATATGGACACTTATATCGGATTTTCATGCTGTAATCGAAACGATAAGTGTTAAACCTTAAGAGAACGAATTCGCTAAACCCTAATGAGCTCGTGTATCAGATTTTCATGCTATACATAAACAACGGGTGTTATAAACTCCAATGGGACGAATTTGTTAAACCCTAATGAACTCATGTATTGAATTTCTATGCTGTAATCTAAAAGGCTCAAATTCGCTAAACTCCGACGGAATCGCTACAAAATTTTGAATGTCACGGGTGTTAAACCCTATGATTCTAACTACTACACCCTAAAGGGTTTTGGTACCCAACATAATTTTAATAAAAATGCAAAAAAACGAATATATATTTTACTATCATATTTTAATAAGATTTCAACCCGAATCAACAGTTTACACATCATATATATGAGTTACATTGTTTTTAAAAACAATGTAATTGAAAAAACACAATAAAAACTATCAATAATGAGTCTTATTAGAAAGATTTTTACGCATTGAGTTTTAATATGTAATTTTTTTCCTAAATCTAACATATATTTTAAGAGATAAAATATTTTAAAATTTCATTCATGAAAAAATTAATATTATTAATTGATTTTTGAAAAAATCCAACATCTCTCATCTACATTTTCGTTGAATTGGCCTCCTTTAACCGAACTTGCAATAAATGGCCATTGGAGTGTGTAGGCCCAATGTTACCGAGGCCTCCATTTCATGAACAAACTTTGGGCCAAACCCAAATTGCATAATCTGCATTCGTCATAACAGAATATTTTTGGGCTGGTCCGAATTACTACTTGGGCTTTTAAAGGAAAGCTTGACTTGAGCAGAACATTATGGGCTGATCAGAATTGGTGGACCAAGACTACTTGTGCTTTCAAAGGCTGCATGAGGACTTGAGCCCGAAATTCTTGGGATGGGTTGAAATTGGTGGTCCAGCCCACAGAACTTTTTTTCTCCTTGCAGAAATAAAAATCCATCGAGAAGCTACGATCACACTCGTGAGAGTATATCTACTTCTTCTCTCCTTGTCGCTCTCTTCGTTCTCTGCACTGCCCTCTCTCTTGGGGGGGTTTTCTTTTTCTTTTTTCTTCTTTTCTTTCGTTATTTCTTTCTTTCTCTTTCCGTTTTGCCCCCTCAAATTCTCTCGCTCGACAGTAAACCCTATATTTATTTCTGCCTCAACAATTATCGATGATGCAACAACAGCAGAGACTAAGACAACAGGCGATGATGCAGCAGGCTCTGTACCACAACCCTGCTCTCTTAGGTGCTCCTCAGGTTTGTTTCTGTACCTTTCGCTTCATTATTATTGTTATCTTGCCATTATTAGCTTACGAATTTGGGCGTATTTGAGTCTCCTCAGACTTGCAAATCGGTAAAGGGATATGTTTAATTTTGGATTTCTGATTGGTTGTGTGGCCACAGAACTATTTGCTTCTTGTTTTATCAATATGTGATTTTTTGTAAAGTTTTTATTTTTCAAAAATAATTATATAAGTGAAAGGCCATTTTTGCTTTATACACACTCCTTGTTATTTCAAAACTGAATGTTTTGTCTTGAAATTTTTATGGCGTTTTTTCCCCTTATTGTTTATATACACATTAGGAATTCAGTTTGCTTGTTGGTGTCGCTGATTTGTTTGTGGCCCTTACATCATATTATGGCTATATGGTGATATCCTATCAGTGGGCTGCTGATAATCATGGTTAATAATGATGTGCCGCAGAGTTGCAGCTTTATTAGCCAATCTTGTCATCTTTTCCCTAATATCATGAAGGGGCACAAATTTTCACATTTGGGTGGGAAGTAGGAATACAGTAATACACATTGCCGGGTCCCCGTCCCACCATTAACACCCAAAAGTGTTGATCACTTTTGAAAGAAAAGATTAAAGATCTTAAACAGACAGCCTTCTTTAGAATCATGGACAGCTTCCTGGTTCCTACCTTAGTTACTTGTGAGGAGTCTGTGAGTTTTAGGGATTTTTATTTATTTCTTTTTTTCTTGTTTGCACTTTTTTTTTGCAGATAGAGCCTATCCTGAGTGGAAACCTGCCTCCTGGGTTTGATACAAGCACATGCCGCAGTGTGTGAGTTTCACAAAAAAAAAAATTATATTCTCACCTTTTTTTTATTAATTTTTTTTTATGTTTTGTAGTCTTGTCCACAATTCCTAGAAATAGCCTCTCCATGTATTATGTGGGGTTAAGGATTGCATACTTGTCCCAGACCCCGCTCACTGTTGGAGCCTTGTGAGCGAGATTTGTTTACTTTTATGTTTAGTCTTATGTGAAGATCCTTAGTGGTTGGCTCCCTGTGAACATGAACAGTTCCCATTATACTAGAATTTCCACATTAACTACGTACTTATATTTTGTGAGATGTTGGTTTTGTCTTTTGCGTCTACTGGCTGTTTACAAACATTCTTTTTACTTGTCCTATATATTTTTTCGGTTCTTTTTGTGTTATGGACTTATGGCCTATGTTTTCCTACTTATTTGTGTTTTTTTTGTACTTCTGTTAATAAATCCTGGTCTCTGTATTTTGCTGTCTCCCATGTTTACTAATATGATTGAGTCTTTGTACCTGAGTATTGCAGGTATGTTGGAAATATTCCTCCTCAGATCACTGAACAACTTCTACAAGAGGTTTTCTCAAGTACTGGCCCTCTGGAAGGATGCAAGCTTATTAGGAAAGAGAAGGTTAGAAAACGTCATTGTTTTTGGGATTTAATTGTTGGTCTGTACTCTGTAGACTACTGCAGTCCATTGAGTTTTTACCTTAGATGTTCGATATTTTGTTATTTCTATTTGTTTGAGCATTAAAAAAGCCTCTTTGCTGTATGTCTTATCAAACTACTACTGTCAGTCCACTTTCTGAGGGCTTTGGTGGTCTTGTTTTTGTTGTTGATACTAAGTACTAGCATGGTAATATATTCTCTATGCAGTCATCCTATGGTTTTGTGGATTACTACGATCGCAGGTCAGCTGCACTTGCTATTGTGACTCTTAACGGGAGGCATCTGTAAGTGAAATACAGAAGATCATGGCTTGGTTTTACCCCTTTTCTCTGGTACTTTGGGTCTCACATGTTTTTTGCAGGTTTGGGCAGCCTATTAAAGTTAATTGGGCTTATGCTAGTAGTCAAAGAGAGGATACATCAGGTAATACACACTTAGCATTTTTTTCTCGTTTTGCTATGTGGAGTTTATTTTTTGGCTTCAAAGCATGATTATTTTTTAATAGCCTTTCTCCTTTTCTTTTGGTTTTGGTGCAGGTCATTACAACATTTTTGTTGGTGACCTTAGCCCTGAAGTTACAGATGCGACGCTGTTTGCATGCTTCTCTGTGTATCCTAGCTGTTCGTAAGTTCTATCTTCCCGAGTTTTTATTAGTTCTTTGCGTTGTGCATAACTGCCTTTAACGTGTGGAATACAATCTGGAATCATGTTAAATTTTGAATCATGAGTTTTCTTTCAAATAAGGTGGGATTTTAGGAAAGGTTGGTTTGTCAAAACTGAGTCCAAAGTAAGTGGCCTGTTATATTGGTTACAGAGATGCAAGGGTTATGTGGGACCAGAAGACTGGACGGTCAAGGGGATTTGGGTTTGTTTCTTTTCGGAATCAGCAGGTACTTAAATTTCTTAATATAAATGTTTTTGGTTCTCCCATCCCATCTTGTGTGTATTATTTTATTTTCTTCTTATATGTTTATCATTTCTAACTATTTTCTTCGTATATTTTGCAGGATGCTCAAGGTGCAATAAATGATTTAAATGGTACTATAATTAAAAGTGCTTTGATGTCTTTTCTTCTAATAATTTATCTGGGGTCGTTTATTTCTCTTGTCAAGAGCAGCATTCCATGAAAAGCTGCAATGCAGAGGCTGTTTTCAATTTAATGATATCAGGATTTAAATTAGTTTTCTGAGTAAAAATTGATCATGTTGTTGAATTATGGTGGTGTTTGTGATGTTTAGTATTCACTCTGTGTCGTGATGGATATAGGTTATTGGTAACAAGTTAAATTTGAGGAATGGTAATGAAAGTGAAAAAGGTTGACATGATGGATTCTTTTATTGTGCTGGATATTTAGTTGGGAACTTAACATAGAAACTAGAAAGTATATGACCATTGTGTTGAATAATTTTCCTATGAGTGGGAAATGAACATTGAATAGCTGTAATTTTTTCTGTAGTTCCTATTCCTTCTTAGCTTGTTGATGGTTTTATGTGTATGTGACTCTTTTATACGTCCATTACATTGCATTCGCATGATTGAAATTGTAGTCATAGATCTTTGTTTTGATTGATGTTTCAGGTAAGTGGCTTGGAAGCAGACAGATTCGCTGTAACTGGGCCAATAAGAGTGCAAGTGTTAGCAATGATGACAGGCAGAGCTCAGATGCCAAAAACATTGTAGAGCTAACAAATGGAAACTCAGGTGAGCTTGTCTATTGAAAATTTGACCTTTAAAAGTTCTAGAGGGAAGACACAGGCATAGATCTGTAGTTTTTAGCTTCTTTTGCTTTTTCTGTATACTATTGTTTTCATAATAAATTTCACCTTTAAAAGTACTAGAAGTTGAAGATTCAGGAATAGATCTATAGTTGTTAGTTTCCCTCGCTTCTTTCTTATACTCTTGTTCTCGTAATCTTCGTTAAAATTTTATTTGTTTGGTGTCACCATTTTCTTTGGGATGAAAAGAGGAAATGGAAAAAAGGGTGGTGGGAGTGATTGATGTAGATGGATTTGATATGCAATGAAACTGGAATATTCTTTGTGCAGATGGGAATTGCAATACTTCAATTATTTATTTTTGTATGTTGACTTCAAATTTTTTGGGATAGAGGGTTTGATGGCGATGAGGTGTTGGGAAAGTTGTCCAACATATTATTCCTTTTAATCCTTTATGTCCTTTCCTCTCATTTGTGCTATTTTCAACCAGTTTCCTGCCAGTTGTATACTTCTTATGATTGCGACTGCTTGTTTTTACTTGGGATTCAGTGTTATGAATTGTGGAAGCAAGTAAATGCTTGAGATATGTTCACTTTAAGGGTCCTCTTTCATTGTCGTTTGACTTATTTAGCTTACTGTATTTAATCTTCTTTGTTTAGAAGATGGTCAAGAGAAGGTTAATGTGGATGCTCCAGAGAATAATCCACAATACACCACCGTCTATGTTGGCAATCTTGCTCCAGAGGCAAGTTTACATTTATCTTACTCGTTACTATTTCCCTGTAGGCATGTCAACATCGCAGTCTGAATTTTATTGTTATCCTAGAAGTTCTCATTATCTGGTGCTGCATCCTGACATGTATAAATAATAAGTATTGTTAGGTTGGCCCCCAATGAGCTGACCAAGTCTACGAGTCATGACTGGTTATATATGGAATAATTGTCTTCTTTTTCAGATTTTTTATGCCAAAGCCAACAGAATTTTGCAGATTATTTAACTTATTGTTATCTCAGCCATATGGTGGGAGTTGTCCAAAAGAGTTCACTATTGGTGGTGTAGATTTATATGCTGCCGGATCGCTTTGTATTGGAGGATCAAATTGGATTAGAAATGGTAGACCTCTAAGTAACATTTGGGAATTTATTTTGAGTATCATACAATTTGCAGGTTACTTCAGTTGAGCTCCATCGGCACTTCCATGCACTTGGTGCTGGAACTATTGAAGATGTTCGAATGCAGAGAGAGAAAGGCTTTGGTTTTGTGAGATATAGCACACATGCTGAAGCTGCTTTGGCTATTCAGATGGGGAATGCTAGAATTCTATGCGGAAAACCTATCAAGGTACCGACGTATGAAGGCTTATATTTTGCTTTGCAAAATGACTTTGGTTGATGTTCACTTTGAAGTAATTTCCTTTCCAAAAACAATGTTTTTATTGTTAATTTCTAGTAGTTATGACCATCAGTCTCATGCTGTGCCCCATCTGAGGAGGTGGCATTATCAAATGCGTTTACTCCTGTTTACTATAATATACCATTTGATGTATACTCATACTTGAGGTGAAAAAAATGCCATAATTCGTTCTGATAAATTTCATTGTGGAATTATATTACATCTGAAGAATGGTGATATTGGCTGCAATTAATTAGGCTCAAGTTTCGGACTTTTCTGTCCGGACAGACATTGTGGATGATCTGTTCGCTACATCTTCTGAAGATCATGTCCTATTTCACAGATTTGTTTTCTACCAGTGCATCTAGAGTACTAGTTTTGGCAAATTTGATATTATAGCGCTTGAAAAGCTTAATTATGTGATTTTATGTTGCAGTGCTCATGGGGTAGCAAACCCACCCCACCAGGAACAAGCTCTAGTCCTCTTCCTCCACCAGCTGCTGGGCCTTTCCCAGGTTTTAGCGCTGGTGACCTTGCAGCCTATGAACGCCAGATTGCTTTGAGCAAAATGAGTGGTGCTCAAGCACTGATGCATCCTCAGGGGCTCCATGCCTTCAAGCAGGCAGCCATGGGAATGGGTGCTGCCGGTGCTAATCCTGCAATGTATGATGGTGGATTCCCGAGTGTTGCTACAACCCAGCAGCAGCTTATGTACTACCAGTAATAAAATGTGCTGGAAAACTCCCTTTATACATTGTCAGGGAGCGTCTCAATCAAGTTTGGAATTATGTTTCCTTTTTTATTTATCCTCTACACTTTGTGCCGACCGTTCAGGAGGCTTTTGTACCTGTTACAAACTGAGGTTTTATTAGTAGCGTGTTATCTTAACCTCTTTGGGGATGTTGGCTTCATAATCAGGTTTTCTGCCAGCTGCTGCTGGTTTCTTTTGCTTTCAGAAGAAGCAGTTGTAGTACGTAGCGTGTTAGCGTGAGAACTGTTGAATTTGCTGTGCTTTAGGTTGCTTTCATGGCGTTTTGTGGTTTGGGAGTTTCTAGATTTGTCAAACACACTTTTGAAGCTATTTGAAGATATCTTGAGTGGTGCAAAATCTGCCCTCCCTTCTGGGGTTGAGTGGGAGAGAGGAATTTAAATCATTTTTTTTATTTTCTCTGGATTTTGAATAAAAAAAATAAAATGTACACTTTCAATCGGAGTTTTTAGGAAATTTTATTTATCTTTCTTTTAATTATAATTGTCATCTACCTTTACAACGGTCATTTACTTATTATACAAGACACCCAACTTTTGAATACTTTGATTCATAATATAATACTATTTTTTTTATATTGTTAATATAATACCAATCGTTTGAAGATAATTATTATATATCTTTTTTTATTTTTATCTGCGAAGATATTGATTATACATTGATTTGAACTATTGAGAATGTGATTGATAACATCTTGATGAATTTTTCTTCCAAGTTAAGTTGAGGGAGAGAGACAAAAACATATGGGTTCCAGCCAAATGATCTTTATAATGATTTTTTGTCTCTTACCACAAAAAGTTGCAATGATTATAACATTCTGAAAATTCAAAGTCTTCACTTTCCAGTAACTTTGATAGTTCCTAGATTTTCCTAGGATCTACCAAAGTTGCCTGTAAATAGAAAATTGAAACAAATTCAATGGGATTTTGTTAACTCAGCAAAGAATTCTGGTATGTTTCAACAAAATCTAATTTAAGTGTTTGTTCTGTAAGAACGCAGAATTAATCAAATCAAGAGACCCAGATATGAAGAAAGTGCATATCATTGAAAAGATTACATACATATATGTGATCAAAAAATTTCCCTCTTATTTTCCCTCTCTGAGTCATATATAATTATATATATATATATAGTATAAGAAAAAACTACAGATTTCATGACTGGTGGTGTTAAATAGCAAGAATTCCAGTGGAGAAGATGTGGTCTCTTGTGTAAGGCGAGCTTGATCTCGCAGCATCTGATCTACACTGCTCTTTTCGCTCATCCACCATTATTTGGCTCGATCGACACTCTGGACTACAAAACGCCTTCTCACCCCTGCAAATCAAAAACATTCACAAAACCCATTAGAGACTGATTAACATAAATCACAAGAACCAGAACAAGAACAAGAAGAAAAAAACATCGGGAAAAACAAAAAAGAGAGGTAGAAATTGTATGTACCTGTACATGTATATGTCTTTCCCGTGAAGATTTTTCTTGCACAAATGACAAGAACTAAGAAAATCTGAAACTGGGTACCCAATTTGATCAACACATCCTGCCTCCTCCTCCTCCTCCTTCGATTCACAAACATTGTTAATCCTAACGTTATTACCAGCATCATAATACACTTTTGTGAAAGACTTGATGTCTGGTCCATGACAAGTGACATAAGTGTAATTCTCCAAATCAATCTCCTCCTCCTCCTCAAACCCACCACAATTTCTGCCAGAATAGACCGGAATCGGAGCCGATTGGATTGAACACCACCGGGGACTTGTTATCGCATACTTGGCCAGAATTTCATGTCCTTTGCCACTACTACTACTAGTAGATTTTTCAAGGGCAGCAACAATTCCTAATCCAACCCCACCAAGCTCATAACACTTAGTGCCACATCTGGGTGATTGAGCTTTCAAATCTAATGGACTTCTTGGACTAGTAGCCTCTGAAATTACTCCAGCACGGTTGCCGGAAACCAATAATTCAGATAACTTTCCGATCACCGGATGGGTTCTCTTCCCCAACATGACTACTCAAAGAATGATTATTGAGAACAAAATTGGAGAGATGGTGGGTGTGCAAAATAAATCTCCACAAGAACAACAGAAGGTGGTGTAAACCTCCCAATATATGATGGAGTGGGTGGACTAAGCCCATTGGTTTTGGAATTATATGGTAATAAAATAATGATATCTAACAAACCCAATTAAATTAATAATCATAAAACTATTATCATTATTGAATTATTGAAGTTTTGGATTCTTATGATGATTTTCTAATAGGGTTTTATGGTCACTTGTCGCCGTGGGGCCAATATTAATTTTTTTTAAATGTCCATGTCTAAATGATTGAGATTTGCATTGGGATCTACCCCACCAAGTGACAAAGAAAGATTCGCCGTGGCACTACCACCGTTGAGGAATGTACACGTGTTGGACATCTGATGGGGGGAACGAGTATGACTAAGCAGTCTCCATTGAAACCACTGGCGATGAGCTCCCTGTTTGTTTGCCAGGAAAGAAGAAGGAAAGAGAGAGAAAAAAATAATGACATATAATTTGGCATATTATGGAAAATACTTGCATAGCTTGGTTTATATGCATGAATGTGGAAGTTTTGTTTTTGGAATTGCTTTTTGAATGATTCTACAATAATATGATCTATTAATTAAATTATTACTAGTGGTTTGTGATTAATAAATTTATAGAGATAGATAACTTTTTCGTCACACTAATCACTACAATTATTTATTAGCTTTTGTGGTTTTTTGAAGCAACTAATAATTATAATTATTATTATTCGATGATGAAAGATATTGATTCTATGGAGATCATGAAATCTATTATTTTAATGTCTCAGATAATCTTTGCAATATATTTTTAAAAATATTTTGGATCAAAGTTTTAAGGTTTATGATTTTTTTTTTCCAAGAAATGTTCCATCTTCCTTGTATTTTTCAAAAATGCTTAGATATCTGGTTTTCAGATACTTAATCCAATTGATTTAATTACATAAAGTTATGACTTAACATAATTCAGACATGTATAATGTATTGCACTCTAAGGGTACCAAATGAATAATGCTACAAACTCACAAAATAAAACCCTTATTTTATCCATAAATTTATGTGGTGTGGAATAATTATTAATTAACAAATCTTTAATAACTCGATTGATGAATTGGATCGTATATAATTTCAAACTCGGAATTCGAGCCTCATTCCCTCCCCAAATTCAATAGAAAACGGAAATGAACATTTGACGTTAACACTTTATATTAACAAAGTAAAATGGGGTCACGCATTACAGTACACCTGCATGGTTTGATAGTTATCCTTGACAATGCAAAAGCCGCAGGGTCTCATGCCCCACTTGACCATACACTTGTCGTGATATTATTAGTATTCTTTCCCAAAATCCATGTGAACCGGTTTAACTCGCTGGACCGGCTTGGGGTCAAGAGGAAAAACACATCAAAATATCAATTGTTAGTGTTTCAAACTTTCTCATACTCGCGGTTTAATGGGGTATAATCATGGTTATGATGATTCAACTGCTTAAATAACATTTAGAGATGTATTGCAAGTGAGCCTGCCGTTGAGCGACAATCACTATACATATAATGATCGACCATTTCAGTACGGAATGAATTTGAATCTCCCATCCTCAATTCCATTAAATTAAAAACCAAATTTAGAGAGATGATATCATGAAATCTCACGATTCGTGGTCTAATCGATTGAACTGCCAGTACGATATAATTTTAAAAACTATACTTTTTTATCTCTTAAAACTAATGAATCACATATAGCAGGATAAATTAGACCGTTTGTTCAAAGTTGTCACTTTTTATTTATATTTTATGTTTCTCTATTTGAAAAAAATCGAATTTGAACTTTGAAAAATAAAATAACTTAAAAAAATTATGAGTGAGAGATCGACCATACATTTTTTTCACATCAGCTTGTTGAGTCGACTCGATGACACTGACACTCAAGTCCAATTTTATGTTGTGGAGTTCGTCCGTGACAGACACTGACACATACCTTCAATTACTGCTAATCCGAATTATTGACCAAAATAATTAATAGTTATTTTTGAGGTGTCAAGAAGTTTTTTTTTTTTTTGAGGTGTCAAGAAGTTGACAGGCCTTATTATAGTTTTCTCCAAAGTTTGATTAAGGTATGAAAGCGAAACACTTTGATATCTATGGGATAACCTTTTATATCTGATCTTTTTTACCAAAAAATCACTCAAGTGCGTTACCCTGTAATAATATATATATATTTGATAGTTGAACCCACAATTAATTGACACGTATTTTTTGTATTCATAAAAAAAATACGTATTTTTTTAATGGGTTTTTACATAGGAGGACAAAATATTAGATTTTATATTCCAATAAGAATGACGTGATAAAAACATTAGGAAAAATGATAAAAATTAATTAACTTGCCTAAATGCCCCTACTACAGTACAATACAATACATCCCTTTTTATGCATTCAATGCAAATTTCTCTTTTTCTTCTTTCTTCCTCTTCCTCCTCCATCGATTTTCTTCGTTCAATCTGAGCTTTTCATTCAAAATCACCATAGCTACTAAATTTCTTCATCTCTTTCGTTCTTTTTTCTTCTTCTCCTTCTTCCTAGGCCTCCTCCTCATTCGCCAATCTCTTTCTCCATCAGATCTTCCACCGCCATATACGACAAAAGTTCATTATCTCTTCAACTACTGATAAGTTTCACTAGATCCTTCTTCTTTGTCAGATCTACGGGTGTAGAAGATAGATCTTCAAGCAAAATTGTTGATTTAGAGATAGAAATATAAAAAGTATATTCGCTAATAGTATATTTGTTTTAGATTTGCTGATCTTATGTTTGTATTGATTTGCTATTTGTTTTGTATCTGCTGATATTAAATATATTTAAATAAAATTCATTTGTTTCAACCATCGTTGCGACAACATTACTAAATAGAATTATCGTGTTTCAATTTCAAACAAATAACATTCCATTAAGAACATATAACATTTTAACAAGACGTATATCATTACAACAACAAAAAAAATTAAAACAATCATATGACGACATTAAATGTCTTTATATTGTGGTTTCCGAACACCTTACATCCATCACACTTAATTTTCTTTCAAATTTTCTCTCCAAGAGATCAAAATTTTCTTTCGAGGGATTCTCGATTGTGAAGGAAAGAGATATTTTGATAATATATATATATATATATATATATATCAGAATCTAATGACAAACAATATATAAGAACAAAAAACATATATTAGAAACAAATGATATATCATCAGGTCAGTTTCAATACATCACTGTGAGATAATAAAAAAAAAGATAATAAATTCTTCAAAAAACAGTGCAAATCAAACCATAAGAATCAAAGAAGATATATAAATATGACCAAAGCAATTGCAAGAAAACTAATATTTGTGTTGTAATCAACTTTCAAACGTCAAACATATATAAAAACATGATTATCTCCCTGAAAATCAGTAAAGCAACTCACAATATCTATATGAATGAGTTAGAGATCTCAATTCCGTGAATAACAATAATCGAAGGAAGCAAATCCACGAAGGGATCTCAATTCTGTGAAGAACAATGATCGAAGAAAGCAAATCCATGAAGAGATCTATGTGCGAGAAGTGCTCAAAGTGAGTTTGCGAGATAGGGAAATCTCTTTTGATTTGATTTAACAATCAATGATTGATTAATGAAACGAAGCTAATTTAATTAAATAACTTATTTGAGATTTGTTTGCATATTTTTAAAAGTATTTTTAGTGTTTTGTTCTTCTTGAAATAGTGATTTAAACTTAATGGGCTTATTGAATTTCAACTTATATGAGTAGTTTATTGAAATAAAACTCTCAAATGAGTGACTTATCTCCAATTTTTCCTTTCTTTTTATATGTATAATCACAGAATATATCACAAGCTTTTCCCTCAAAAAACAAATTACATAATATATCCTTCATTAATAGTTGTATATGCTGAACTGGGTACCTATATTACCTAAGTCCATGAAAGATATAAGTAACTGGACTAGGTATAGGTGTAAAACGGGCCTAATGCCCATTGGCTCGGCCCAATGACATTTATTGCAAAACAGCTTATTGAATTGAAACAAGCCGAAGTCAGATGCTGGTGACCAACAACTTGGTACAAGGTTCTGACTTTCTTAAGCCTGTATCTCTCTTGGGAGAATTTATTTAATGAAATATTATTATTAAAAAAAAAATGTTCTGATCAATCCTCGTATCACCTTACAGCATTGACAACTCTGATACTAATTAGTAACTCAAAAGAGACTATTGATTATAGTCTAATTGGAGTGTATTTTCAGGCCAAATTCTTGATACCAGGAGGTACAAACCCTGTGGCTGTGGGGGTGGTGGATCCGTCATGAGACTGCCTCCGGAGTTAAAAAGCCCTCCGACGGAACAAACCTACTGGTCAGCCCCACAGTGCGCGTTAATTTCATACTACAATTAAAATGTGCTCACATCATATATCATCGAGTACTTTTAATTTATACTTTGATCATACATCACTACAATCTACAGTATTGATAATAGAAGAAGAAAATCAATTTGTTGTGTTTAAATTACATTACAACATCCTAACAAAACCTAGACCAAAAAAAATAAAGTATTGATGTTTCCAACTCGATCAGTCGAAGAGGGTAATCAAGTAGAACTGCAGATTTAATTTCCTTTTTCTTCCCATCCGCGGTCCGCAGACCAAACACATATATTCCACTCTGCGGCTCTAAAGGCAATTAACGGTCACCTAGACACCTACTGAGAGCCCATCAAATGCTTCTGAGGACACCGTATGCATCCCCGACGACTCAACTCGACGGGCATGTCGTAAGGCGGCTTCCTGAATCTGGGAAGGCGAGAGGCCTGCGACCGAGGGTATGTCCGGAGGATTTTCAGGGAAATTAAGAATGGCGGACGGTCCACGCAAGTGATAAACAGCCGCATCGTACGCTCTTGCTGCCTCTTCCGCCGTTTTGTACGAGCCTAACCAAATTCTGCCTCTGCTGTTGGGTTGCCGAATCTCCGCAACCCATTTCCCCCACTTCCTCATCCTCACTCCCTTGTAACGACCACCTCCTCTCTCTTTCGCAACACCCAGTCTCGCCATTTTCTCTGTCCCTCTGTTATCTTTGAATTCGGGTAAGAAACCGGGATTTATATGCGTTGTGGTGGGGAAGTGGGAAACGTATGAGAAAAACAAATGGTATTGTGGGCGGATGCCACGTGTGGATGTGGATAAATGAAAATTCGGGTGTGGTGAGTCTGTGATGGGGACCTGGAACTTAGCTTACACGTTGATGATTATCGACGGTTGGATGTTGAAAACATGGCTTACACGTGGCGGAGATATGCCAAGTGAGCGTGTGTGTCATGCCAGATGCCGACTACTGATCAACTTATCTTCTGATGAAAAAGGTTGACTTTTCTCTCTCCAACATGCCATTATACATTTATGGTTTATATATATATATGAATTTTGAGTATTGGGTTGAATAAATTCGACCAACACAACATATGTTATATACCGTTTCTAGGTTCGATCACTGGTTGTCTTTTTTAGTTTCGTATTTCTCCGACTCTGGTCTCAATTTATCTGTCGGCGGACTATGCACGTGGAGCATCCGTGATCCGACCCGAGTTTAATCATAAGTTGACTGTACAAAATGAACAAAGTCCGATAATATCGTTCTCGATTTTTTTTTTGTTGATTTCTCGATTCTGAACTTCAAGTTTATCAATTTAAGTATGTTTTTATTGATGTAACTGTATTAAAAAATATATATTTATAAGCTGAATATATGATTTGATTTTTGTGTAATAGATCTGAGATTAGTATTGATTTTAATATAATTTTGTTGGGGACAACATGAAGGCCAATGGGCCTCTCTAATAAAAGCAAATGCAATGGTAAGTTTTTAAGGGAATAGATAATGTATGTTAATGTGTATTTTTGTTGATATTATTGTTTTGAGAAATGTGGATGAGTCTGCACTATGTACATGGTTTGATTTTTTTTGTAAAAAATTTGAGACCCAATATTGATTTTAATATAGTTTTGTTGAAAAATGAATAAAGGAATGAAAGAATATATGCTGTGCAAATATTGAGAGGGATAAATGTATAAGAATTTATGTATTACTGATGTTATTGTATTGAGAGACTTGTTTTGATGTTGTTTTTGTGTAAAAGCAACCATAACAATCGACTTTTGTTGCCCCATTAAAATTACATATTGGGTATCATTTATATTACATAAAAGTGGTCTCACATACTTATCAACATTAGCAAAACAATCTCTCAATATAGTCACATTACCAAAACACGTCTCCTAATACATTTTTCCCTCTGAAAAAAAGTCGAGTATATACTTTTAAATTTTTCATCCATTTTCTAACAAAATTACAACAAAATCAATATTAGATCTCATAGTTTTTACAAAAAATCAAGCTACATACTCATCCATATCACCAAAACACATCTCTCCGTACAATCAATTCAGCAAAACATATATCCAAATATAGCTATATCAACAAAAACATATATTCTCATACATTATTCTATTCTCAACAAAAACTCACCATTATGGGTGGTTGGACTCAATATATAATTTTAATGGACAATCAAATTTTTATTGTTATGAGAATTTGTATTTTACTGATTTAATTGTATTGAAATACTCATTTTGTTAATATAAACAAATTTGTAACTTAATTTTTTATATTATAGAGATGACACAACTCTAACTTTAACAGGGAATCGATAAATTCCTCATTTTACATGTGCTAAAGACTGGCAAGTGGCAAACAGAAACTTATCTATTCATGTTAATCTTATTTGGGATAAAACAAGATGCACTTTAATAAGATCTCTTTTTCACATGTCCTAATTCCTAGTCCACGTCAGCATTTTTATTTTTCCATTACTTTAAAAAAAGCTACAAAACCCGCACGTTTAAAATTTTTTATTCTCTACAATTTGGAACCACAGACATTTTATCAATTACCAGTAGAACGAATCAAAGAATACGATGATAGATGGGCCATACCCAACAAAAAAATAGGCCCCATCCACGCGTACAAAAAAATTGCCCCTATCAGTAAAGTCAGTAGCTCCGAATCTAAAAACTGTCCGGATTTCTGACCCGTTTTTTGACTCCATTTAGAAGTTCCATAGAAATGAATCTTGACCTGAATAATGGTTCAGATTCTCGTCCTCATAATCAATTGGTGCAAGAAAATTATCATGAAAATGGTCCAATCCAGGAAATAATCCGTAATCTATAGCGTAATTACCCGAACCCATATCCGTGTACAGATCCGGTAACGCCCTATCCAGATTCATTTCATTATCCATTTGGACCGTCCCATCAGAAACCGAAGGAGAAGGCGAGTATTCCATCTGCAATTCGGATACGGACCGATTCATGTTGTGACTTCCGAGTTGCTCCGGCTCCGCATTTGCGAACCTGGACGCCGCCAATTGAATCTCGGACGGACTCATCGACCTCCCGCCGGGTATATTGGGTGGATTATCGGGGAAATTGAACTTGGCGGAGCCGCCACGTAAGCAAAAGAGTGCCGCATCAAAGGCACGAGCCGCCTTCTCCGCCGAATCATAAGATCCCAACCAAATCCTTTCCCTGCTGTTGGGTAGTCTGATTTCGGAGACCCATTTCCCCCATTTACGCTTCCTGACTCCCTTGAACTTAATATCGCTGCTGCTGCTGCTTCTCGGATCACCCGAATTTTGCTCAGCAGTTGTGTCGTTTTGTTTCAGCATATCAGGCGCCGTTTCAGGTGAAGTTTCGATTTTGATTGATTAGATTGAAACTGAATAATTTTGGTTTTTCGGAGGTGCATGTATGTGTGTGTACTTGAGTTGAGGGGAATCAAGTGGGGGGGAGTATATAAGACTGAAAGAGTGAAGAGTTTCCGACTGTGAAGGGTCAACACAGAAGAGGCGCGTTGAATAATGTACACTGGCCTGTGTCCGAATCAGCTGGGTTACGCGGGTTAGGAGAATGGTCTTGGAGACCACGTGTGTTTGTTGTATTTCTCCTCGTGGTTCAATTTCATTCGAACTATAATATTTTATATTTTGTGTTTCTCTCTTTGTCATTAAAAAAACAGAGCCAAAGCCAGTGTCACTAGTTAACAACCATAGTCGTTGTTATTTGTTATTTGTTGGAGAAAACAAATATTTTTGAAAAATATATTTTGTTGATATGATTATATATTGAGAGACGTATTTTGTTGATATAAATAAATATATAAAACACTCTTGTAATAAAAGTGAGACCGAATTGAAGAATTTGACATAAACTCTCCACTATTGTGTTTGCACTAGATATGGGACAATATAATACACGAGGTGGAGGATTACTAAACTTGGATTTTGCTTTATACAATATAATCCACCCGTGCAAAATGTGATCTTAATTTGTAGTTTTGCTTTATTCTTCGTTAGATTAATCAAGTATGTACAACTTTGGGGCAGCCCAAATAGTAGTTTTTTATTAATCTAAAACATTGGAACTGGAGTCAATCAAACTATAACTTGTCTATGTTGAGATGATAAGTGGAATACACCGATCAATTGAGACAAATAATAAGCTTATCAGATTTTGGAAGGTCCACGGTTGCTTCCAATTAGCACAACAATTAAACCACAAACCAACCTTCCAGTCATATAACTCATGTTTGACCGATGAGGTTCTGGAACACACGCTCACTTGCGGACGCTATCACTTACGTCACTTGTAGAACTTGAGGTCACTCCATCACTCACAACTACCAACAATTTTAGGACATGAGAACAAGGATGGACAAATTTGTTGGAGGTGTTGTTTACGCTCAGGTAGGTCCGCGTGATTTTAAATAATCATGTTGTATTAAACATCATAAATAATTTCTCTCTCCCTGCCCCTCTCTCTCTTCTATGATGTGTGTTGTGCTCTCTGTAACAGGTTGAATACTCTAATTATCTGCTCTTCAGCTTGTACTTGATGGTTTGCACTCTAATGAAATATGTTACTTTTCTCAAAATAAATAATCATATTGTTTAAACCAAATCAATTATGTGAGGCTTAATAAGAAGACTATATATATTGAAAGTCATTAAGATCGAGTTTATGCTAAGATATCATGTTGTTGAAATTATGGACCGAAAGTGAGCCCACATTACATCGGCCTAAACATATATAACCTCAATACAAGTGTCGGAACTCATTTTGTCTGAAAGTCAATGCTCAAAGCATTGGGGTCTAATTTACTAGTGGGCTTGTGGCAAGTGATGGTTGTTTTTCATACTCACCCCCTGGTACTATTCTTTTTCCCTTTCCATATGTGGTTTATGCATCTCCTTTTCGGATCATCTCTGCTTCGATTTTCTGATTCCTGCATTCACTCGCCCATATAATGATGATTCGTGATTATAAGGATTAAAAGAATTGATCATATATTTCAAGGAAAATTATACTTTTATGAATGTTGGTTTATTTGTGACAATTGTGTGGAGATAAGGATTGGTTTCCATATGTTATCATTATCTAGAGAAGCTTATCGAAATGAGTGTGATGTTTTATATAAGGTTCAACCATCAACAAGAGGAGGTATGAAAGCTACATGCAAGAATATATTATTTAGGTTGTACTTTTTTTTGATATTCTATTATCTCATAATCATTTGTTTAGATGAGTTCTTGAGTGCTCAAGTGAAGAGAGAGACATGTAGTAAGGCTTTTATGTTTTGAGTGGTGAAGGTGTGATTCCTTGACTGTGAAGTCTTTTGAGGATTCCAAAAGCGAGCTCTACCTTGGTGGATTGAGTGAGAGTGAAACAAACATTGAATGGGATGTACTAGCGATGTTTTTAGGTTAAAGATAGGGTTGTACTCTTGATTCATGATTAGTGGATTATTTTTCAAGGTTGGTCGCTCATAAACTCAAGGTTTTTCCCAATAAAATTTCCTCGTTAAAATCGTGGTGTTATGATTTGTTTTTATTTTTCGCATTAAGTTTTTATATTTTGTTGACTAACGATCTTGGTGAGAAACACCGAACTTTCAATGAAAATCCATGATTATTTAATTTGCTGTTTGTCAAACTACCCACACAACATCCTGTTTGCGACATCGTTGAGTTTTGAAATGGATTTTTTTTTGATAAATATAGGCTTAACCTCAGAGATATATAGATAAAAAAACCTCACAAGGCAGAGGAAAATCAAACGTAAAATCCATAGTTTTAGTCTACTTAGCCTTCAAGAAGAAAGTCGGAGGAGACAACAAAGAAACACAAGAAATATAACAATTTTTACATATATGGTGACAACTAAAAAAACTCTCATCTCCATAGCACATTGCCATGTTCCTCAAGCACTCAGAACCAAACTATTCGATTTTCATGTAATTGAACACCTTCCCGAGCTAAAGCATTCGCAAGATTATTTAATTCCCTTGGAATTTGAATAATATCATTCAAGTTAATATCACTTACAGTCACTCATAGATAGGCCATGTTCCATTTTGCACGCTACATTTCCAAAACTTGCACTTTCCACACCATAATTTATGTTTTGTGTCAGTCTGCACATCTGGATAGGTTTTCATATTGCTGGATAACAAAACTACCCATGTGATAATTTGACCATCCTCAACATTTGAATTATAATGATGTGTCATGTATTTGCAAATAAAATAACTAATAAAAAATCATTGAATTGCTTTTTAGAAAAATTGATGAATAACCCCTAAATCGTGAAAATCTATCCACTCCTGTACTTTCCAAAATTGTGAAAATGCGATGTCCATGACAGAAGATCTCGTCGGCAGTCATTTTCACCGCTTTCATCTCCATCGTGTGTTTCAATTTTCATTTTCTAGAAAGAGAAAGAAGGAATTGATATATATATATATATATAGATATATATATAGAAAGAGAGATGTACTAGTACTCATCAGATGAGAAAGAAGCAATTGAATAGAGAGAGAGATCCACCCATGATGGAGACAACATTGTCTTTTGGGTATGAGTGGATCAATTGCGCAAATGGACAAATATGTTTATGTTAAGCGGACCTTGAATGACTTTGGGCTCGTATTTGACGGCGAACAAGTCTACACTCTCGATCGGCAACATCACAAGCTTCTTCCCCATTCTTTTCACAGATTTTCATAAGGATCAGATTGTAAATCATTTCCACATAATAAATTGGGGATAATTTAAAAGAGATTCAACCAATAATTCTTGAAGATTTGGCCAAGAAATTGGATAAAATGAACGAAGAGAAATTAGGGATAGAGAAGAAGAACAGCACATGTGAAGACGAGTTATGTTTTTAATTTTTATTACTATGTTTTATGATTTTTTACATTTCCTTTATAATTTTGCATCTAAAAAAAATATAACCTCTTTCCACATGTCAACCATTTTACACGTGAACCAATCGAGATAAGGTCAAAGTGCCACATATGTATTTTAACTGTCCAAAAAGTTAGAAACCTGTCCAGATGATGAGACTGAAATAATTTGAAAAGTACAGTGTGCAAAGTGCAAGTTTTAAAAATGATGCGTGCAAAATGGAGCATGACCTATCTTTGAGTGACTAAAAGTAATATTAACTCATAAAATTTTTGAAATATTTGGGGTAGTTATGAAACTTGCCTAAAAATTATGGGACAATAAATGTACCTATTCCATTTATTTTGGAGTAAAAAAATTTATAAAAAAATGCGTTTATTTTTAAGTTTCAGTGATGATTGTACATTGTAGTCTTTGCCTCTTTGGTGATAAGAATATGCTATCCATCAAAATGAAGAGCAATAGAGAATAGACCTCGAGACACTATTATTGGGCCGGCCCAATTATCTCGACCCGAGAACTCCTCCCTATTCATCATTGACGCTTCCGTCTCTAAGTCCAAGCCCATAATTAATTTTGAATAAATTCAATTCCATGTTTACCAGCTTTGACTATTTGACTTCACAATTCAACCTTCCTCTGTCAATGGTCGGGCTTATCGGTTTTTTTTAAGCCCATAAAGATGCCCGATAAGGCGAGCGTATTCCATTTTCCAGAATCATCAGTCATTTTGTCTCTCACACACGCACTAGTCGGGGGCAGAAGTGCGTTTCTCCCACTCTCCAGTTAAAGACTCGTGCATTCGCGTTACCTGCTATCCGCGAGTATGTATTTTCGTACACCCGCTTTTTAAGTTGGCTACAATGGTGTATATAAAATCTGTTTGGTTGGGCGTTGAGACAACTATATTCTGTTTTTGTAAGATATTTTCAGATAGTATTTGAAATAACTAGAAGAACAGTGTGCTAGCTTCTCATAGATATCAAAAGATTACAGTCGAAAAAGTGAGTTCAGAGAGAGAGCTCGGAGATACAAATAGAGAAGAAGAAGAAGGATAAGACCGTTGAGCAACGGTCTGAAAGTAGAAGAAAAAGCTATACAAGAACGACATCGTATAAAGAAGTTACGATGTCGTATTTGAAGAGAAACTAAAACCATTTAAAATAATGTATAAATCAGTCCTAACACTCCCTCTCAAGCTCTACATGAGTATTCACCATGTTGAGCTTGAACATATGTTGTTTAAGTTGAGCAACAGACATGGCCTTTGTTAGCATGTCTGCTGGTTGACTTCTTGTAGTAATATGCCGTAGCTGAATCAATTTGTCTTCTACCCTTTCCCTGATGAAATGGCAGTCTATTTCTATATGCTTAGTTCTCTCATGATATACAGGGTTGGTAGCAATATGGATTGCAGCTTTACTGTCACAAAAAATAAACACTGGTTTCTTGAGAGGTAAGCCAAGTTCAGTAAATAGAAGATTAATCCATGTAATTTCTGCAGTAACCGATGCTAGTGATCTGTATTCTGCTTCTGCAGATGATCTTGAGACAGTTTGCTGCTTCTTGGACTTCCAAGCAATGAGAGAATCTCCTATCATAACTGTAAAGCCTGTGACAGACCTTCTAGTGTCCGAACAAGAAGCCCAATCTGCATCACAATGAGCAGTGATCTGATTTAAAACTTTGTGAGGAAAAAATAGAGCTTGATTGACCGTTCCTTGCAAGTATCTGAGCACTCTGTGAGCAGCCTTCATATGTTGATCTGTAGGAGCTCTAATGAACTGACTAAGAGTGTTGACAGTGTAGCATATATCAGGCCTTGTCAATGTAAGATATAGCAGTCTTCCCACCAGTCTTCTATAAGTCATAGGATCATCCAGAGGCTTTCCCTCATGAATAGATAACTTAGAATTTGTATCCATAGGTGAGTTGCAAGACTTTGCATCTTTGAAATTTGAATCTGCAAGTAAATCTAATATATACTTTCTTGGACAAATTGTCATTCCTTTGTTAGTATAGTCAATTTCAAGACCAAGAAAATATTTCAATGTACCTAAGTCTTTAACTTTAAAACAAGATGCAATGTAATGCTTAATCTTTGTTAACTGATTTATACATTATTTTAAATGGTTTTAGTTTCTCTTCAAATACGACATCGTAACTTCTTTATACGATGTCGTTCTTGTATAGCTTTTTCTTCTACTTTCAGACCGTTGCTCAACGGTCTTATCCTTCTTCTTCTTCTCTATTTGTATCTCCGAGCTCTCTCTCTGAACTCACTTTTTCGACTGTAATCTTTTGATATCTATGAGAAGCTAGCACACTGTTCTTCTAGTTATTTCATGGTATCGGAGCTCCGATCTCCATCAATGGCACAAGAATTTTTTCCCAATCTAGGCAATCCTGCCATTTCACAAAATCAAAACCCTATGCCATATAATCCTTTTCGAAACCCTTATTATTTAACCCATTCAGATTTTGCTTCAAACCTAATTTCTTTAAAACTATCTGGGAGCAATTTCCATCTATGGAAGAATCAGATCGAGACTGCCCTATTATCGCGCAACAAAATGGGTTTCGTGGATGGTTCGCTGCCAATTCCTGAAAGCGGTGATGTGTTGCTGCCAGACTGGATTCAATGCGATAGTCTGGTCAGGACTTGGATAACCAACTGTTTGACAGAGGATATCCAAATCAGTGTTTCCACTGCCAGAACTGCAAAGGATTTATGGGTTGATCTCAACAACAGGTATTCCTCTGGTAATGCAACTCGAGATTTTGAGCTTACTAGATCTATATCAAATATTAAGCAAGAAGTGAAACCTATTCAAGAATTTTTTGCAAAAGTCAAGTCTATCTGGGATGAGTTGGATCAATACAGAGAAATTCCTACTTGTAAATGTGGGAGATGTACTTGTGGAATTTCTGATATTGCCTTACTGCAAAGAAACAAAGAGAAAGTCTTGCAATTTCTTATGGGACTTGATGACTGTTACCAACATGTCACAAATCAGATATTACTCATTGATCCAATCCCAGAGGTTAGCAAAGTATTTTCTCAGGTTGGTCAAGTGGAGAGGAATCTGCAGGTCAGCCAAATCCCCAAGAAAGATGTTTCAGTTCCAAATGAGGCACAGGATACCATGGCTATGCAAGTCACTGGTAGATTCAACAGAGATTCCAAGAATGGAAAGCAATCTGTAGTAGATAAAGAGAAACTATTTTGCAAATACTGTAAGAAGACCAACCACAAAATTGACAAATGTTTCAAGCTAGTGGGATATCCAGCAGATTATGAAAATCAACCAAAAAGGCAGAGGCCAAACTCCTACACTGATAAAAGAAGCATTAATCATGTGGACTCTGGCATACAAAATGGTCAATCCATGACATTTTCTGGTGATCAGTGTCAACAATTATTGGCACTCATCAAAGGAAACTTTCCTACTCAGACCACTGGAAGTCACACTGCTTCTATATCAGCAGTGGAAGGTAATCTTTTAAATTCAAAATGGTTGATAGACTCTGGTGCATCAGATCATATAACCTGTTTACATGCTAACTTATGTGATGCACGAAAATTGATTGATTGTTTTGTTACACTGCCTGATGGCACTAGACATAGAATTAGTTATGTAGGCAGTGTGAGGCTGAAAAATGGAATTGAGCTGAAACAAGTATTATGTGTGGAAGATTTTAAATTCAATCTTATTTCAGCAAGTAAACTTGCTAATCAACAAAACTGTGAAATAGTTTTTACCAAAACCTTGTGTATATTGCAGGATATAATCACCTTGAAGAGGAATAGGATGGGAATCATGCTTGATGGACTTTACTTTCTGCTAATGAGCTAAAACCTACCCAGAGGACTATTGGGATGATAAATTCAGTGTTGAAGGATGACTTATGGCATAGACGTTTAGGACATCCTTCATCTAAGGTGTCAGATATGTTAGGATCTGTTTCTGTAAAATCTTGTGAGAATTGTCATGTTTGTATTATGTCTAAGTTGAAGAGAAACTAAAACCATTTAAAATAATGTATAAATCAGTCCTAACAGTATTTTTTATTTTTTTACATTAATTTATATTCTATCAAATATAAACGTTACCAAACATACGCTTAATCTTTCATTTCCAGCCATCCGACCCGACCCGTTTTCTAACAGGTGAGTTATTGAGTTGGTATATATAAAGGAAATTTGCAAAATTGACCTCCTGGAAAATCGAAAACTCATATT
Organism: Euonymus europaeus; assembly: GCA_963580455.1. Lineage (NCBI taxonomy): Eukaryota > Viridiplantae > Streptophyta > Magnoliopsida > Celastrales > Celastraceae > Euonymus > Euonymus europaeus. The sequence goes on along the minus strand of OY756957.1, from coordinate 2,861,852 downwards.
TGACATTTTTTTAAAAAATTAAATAAATTACCTACTTTTGCAACCAAAATACTAAATAACCCTCTTTCACTTCTCAAATCTTTTTCTCTTCATCCACTTCTCATTAACTTCTTCACTTCTTCCCAATTTCTCATTAACTTCTTCAGTTCTTTCCACTTCTCAATAACGAATAATTGTCTTCTTTCTTATACAATATATATGAAGGGAAATTCTCCAGTACATGGACTCACAACAATGAAATATCCACGTACCCACGTCTTACTTGAAGCCAATAATCTCATCTGCATGTTTGTTAATGAAAAATGTCTGTATTGAGGTCACTAATATTGTCTGCATGTTTATTAAGGATGAAGGTTCTCATTGTTTTAAAGTCACCGTGTGATGAGGTCGAACACTTTTTTTATGGTCGAGTATTTATTCATTCACGTGTTGATTTGGTCAAGTCATCTTTCATTTATTTGGTCAGGTAGTGATCTGTTTTTTTTATATATTGATCTGGTCGAGTAGTTCTTCATTTATTTGGTCCGGTACTGATCTGTTCTTTTTTTGTGTGTGTTAATTTGGTCGAGTGGTCCTTCATTTATTTGGTCGGGTAGTGATCTGTGCTTTTTTTATGTTAATATGGTCGAGTAGTTCTTCATTTATTTGGTCTGGTACTGATCTTTTTTTTTTTTTTTTAATGTTAATTTGATCGAGTAGTCCTTCATTTATTTGATCGGATAGTGATCTTTTCTTTTTTTATGTTGATCTGGTCTAGTAATTCTTCATTTATTTGGTCTAGTACTGATCTGTTCTTTTTTTTTTATGTTAATTTAGTCGAGTAGTAGTTCTTCTATGGATGAGGGAGCTCTAAACCGATCGGCGGAGGAGGCAGATTTGCTGGAACGTAGTAATAAGAAGGTAAGGATTAATAGTACGGCTCTTGTTGAAGGCATAACTGAGGTTGACATGGAGAGTCAGGTTGAAGAAACCCCTGGAATGGCTGAAAAGGGAGGGACGGGATCTGGAACGCGGATACAAGTTCCATCATTTAAGGATACTCTGATGAGAGGGGCAAGGGAGAAGAGTTTTCCGGTTGATATGGATGAAGATGAGTTAGTTTTTGATGATGACAGTGATGAGGTTGCGGAGGTTGGCGAGATGGATTGTCCTGTGATAAGGGTTTCTAGAGCAGAGAAGGCCAGAATTCGTAGACCCTGGAGGCAGACTTTAATTGTAAAATTGGTAGGGAGAGTCATTGGCTACAATTTTCTCCTTCGTAAACTAAAAGCTCTATGAAGGCCAAAGGGTTTGATTGAGTTGGTTGCAATAGATAATGATTATTTCCTTGTCAAGTTTACATCAATTGAAGATTATGAGTTTGCCAAATTTGAAGGGCCATGGGTGATCTTGGAGCATTATCTTACTGTTAGACAATGGTATCCTAATTTTGATCCTACCCAGGATAGCTTGGACAATCTACTGGTGTGGGCTCGTGTCCCATGTCTTCCTATAGAATATTATGACAGGGAGTTTCTCATGCGGGTGGGGGAAGTCATTGGCCGACCGATCAAAATTGATGATGCTACTAGTATTGTATCGAGAGGAAGGTTTGCTCGTATTTGTGTGGAGGTGGACCTCAGGAAGCCGTTGATCTCAAAGTTTCGATTGCGAAGGAGAGTCAGAAGAGTTGAGTATGAGGGGCTTCATCTTATCTGTTTTGGCTGTGGTCGATACGGTCATCGAAAGGAGCTATGTCCATCTCCCTCGTCGGAGCATGGTCTGGTGGGTGGCGAAGAGTTACAAGGCGAAGCTGATGATGGTGGTGCTCGAAATGGAAATTACAATAATAGGAAAGAGAAGACTTTAATCAATCCGAAATTAGTGGAAGATTATGGGCCATGGATGTCGGCCATGCGCAATTCACGCAAACCAAGATGGCAACAGGAGGGAGTGATGGGGAGAGGAAATCAGTTTGGTCAACGAGTGGTGTCTAATCAAGTTATACGTAATAATGGGATCAAAGATCATAATCAATTTGCTGCTTTGGATGCTTTAGATCGTCAAGTGGAGGTGGTGGGCCAAGATTTAGATTTTGGGCTGGGCTTTATGGATGACGAAAAGGAGAATATGGGCCAAAGTGAGGTGCTAGTTCCTAGGGGTCATGGGAGGGGTAAAAGGCCAGCTGTTCAAGTCCAATTGACTAAGCCTTTTGAGTCAGGACATAGTGGTGAGCAGAGACAAGAAATTCAGTTTAATCAGAGGGGTCAGGAAAGGGTCAAACTTTCCACTCCACCACAACAAATTCGTAAACCGAGTCAAGCGGCGGCTGAGAAAGAACATGTGGTAGTTAGGGGGTCTTTGAGGAATAAAGAGATTGTAAGAATGGTGGTTGATAATCAATGTAGCGGGGATGCTGTTGAGAACCCGATAGTTATGTTAGAGGGGTCTTGCTCAGAACATCATCAAGATCCCCCTATTACTCGGGGGAAGGAGGTGGGGCAGACTGATAAAGGAGATGGGTTACCAGTGATCGCTGGTGCGCCTGGGACCTTACGGCTGTGACATGGTCTGGGTGGATATGGGGTTTTTCTCTTCCAAGTTGCTGTGTTTGTGTGCTGGGGGTAGTTTTGCTTATTACAATTTTTTATGGATATTATTGTATGGAATTGTCAAGGTGCGGCCTCGAGGGAGTTTAACCGCGCGTTAATGGATTTGTTGAAGATGTACAAACCAGGGGTGTTAGGCCTTCTGGAGCCTAAAGTCAGCGGTGTTAGGGCAGATAGTATTTGTATGAAGATGGGTTTTGATCACTGGGTGAGAGTGGAAGCAGTGGGCTTTAGTGGAGGGATTTGGCTCTTCTGGAGTGGTTTGTATCAAGTTTCTATTCTTAAAACGCATCCTCAATTTATTTTGGTGGAATTTCAACAGATGGGGATGTCTCCATGGGCTCTTTCAATTATTTATGGTAGTCCCAATCTGTCTCTTCGTAAGCTTCTATGGCAGGATCTGAAGAAGGATATTTTGTGTATTGATATCCCTTGGCTCATTGTTGGGGATTTCAATTCTGTGATATCAGCTGAGGAGGTCAGTTCAAGGGGTCGTTTTGATCATCAGAGGAGTGCAGACTTTGTGGATTGGATCTTTGATCAAGGTTTATCTGATTTGGGATTCTCAGGTCCGTTGTTTACTTGGAGTAGAGGTGTTCATGAAAACACTTTTTCAGGGGCAAGGTTAGATCGAGCTCTCAGTACGATAGATTGGAGGGAGAGGTTTGTTGGAGCCTCAGTTTTTAACCTTCCCAAATTACACTCAGATCATTCTCCTGTTTTGGTAAAATGTAATCCCACTCATGGATTAACAACTCACTTTCAGTTCCGATGTCAAGCGGCATGGTCAGATAATAGTGTTGCCATGGCAAGTTATCTGAAGTCTTGGGGGCAGAATGTGTTTGGGTGCATCGTTAAGCGGAAAAAAAGACTGTGGCGCAGACTGGAGGGAATCCAGCGATGTATGACCCAACGCCACAATCAGAGCCTTATTAGGTTGGATTTGAAATTACGCAAGGAATTGGAGGATGTTTTATATCAGGAGGAGATTATGTGGTTTCAGAAGTCAAGGGTGGATTGGATTTGCTCGGGGGATCGAAATACCAAATTTTACCATGCTTCTACTGTGGTGAGGAGAAATAAGATAAATCAATATGCTTAAAGATGATGCGGGCAATTGGATTTCTGATCCTACTAAGCTTTTGCAGTTGATTCAGAATTATTACCAGAATTTGTTTACCGAGGATAAAAGTTGTAATGTGTCCCTAGCTCCTCGGGGGTGGTTTCCAATGTTTTCTCCGTTTCAAAGACATGTTTTGGATCAAAAATTTTCTCAAGAAGAAATTAAGCAAGCTTTGTTTGACATGGCGCCGTTGAAGGCTCCTGGGCCGGATGGATTTAATGCTGGGTTTTATCAGAGGATGTGGGATATAGTAGGACAGTCTCTTTGCAATCTTGCCTTGGATTTCTTAAATTCAGGTGTTATGCCTCATGGTCTTAATGACACGTTCTTAGTCCTTATTCCCAAAGTGAGGTCTCCAGAGGTGGTTGGTCAGATGAGGCATATAAGCCTTTGCAATGTAGCATATAAGGTTATCACGAAGGCTATGACGAATCGGTTGAAAGGGTTACTTTCTAGTATAGTGGCCTCTAATCAGAGTAGTTTTGTACCTGGTCGTCAGATTACAGACAACATTATTGTGTATCAGGAGACTTTGCATTCAATGAGGAAGAAAAGGAGTGGAGTTGGGTATATGGCTATCAAAATTGACTTGGAAAAGGCTTACGATCGATTGTCGTGGGCTTTTATCAAAGATACTCTTGAGGAAGCAGGGTTTTCTAATGGTTGGGTCAGAAATATTATGCAGTGTGTCCAAACCACTAGAGTCTCTATTGTGTGGGATGGTAGTAACAGAGATTGGTTTAAGCCTGGGAGGGGTATCCGTCAAGGAGATGCTATTTCTCCTTACCTTTTTGTCCTATGTATTGAGAGGTTGGGGCATATCATCAATAAAGCGGTTCGTGATAATCGGTGGAGGCCTATAAAGCTATCTCGGCATGGTCCTACTTTGAGTCATCTCTTTTTTGCAGATGATTTGGTTTTATTTGCAGAGGCCTCTTTGGATCAGATCGAAGTCTTGATGGAGTGCCTTAATATTTTTTGTGACTGTTCGGGACAACGAGTGAGCTATTTGAAGTTGAACATTTTCATGTCTAGTAACGTCTCTCAAGAGTTGGCGGAAGCTATCTCTCAGTTCTCAGGTATTCCTCTTACAAATAATCTGGGAAAATACTTAGGAGTTCCTTCCATTCATGGAAAAGTCACTGTTGGTACCTACTCCCAGGTGTTGGATCGTATTTCTTCTAGACTTGAAGGGTGGCAAGCCAAATATTTGTCTTTTGCGGGTAGAGTTGCTTTGGCCCAATCTGTTTTATGTTCCATTCCTATGTATGTCATGCAAACGACTCTTCTTCCTATGGGTTTTTGTGAGAAAATAGAGAGACTGGTTCGTCGTTTCATTTGGGGAGGAAATGAGGAGCATCAAAGGATGAGTTTGGTAAACTGGGAGAAGGTAACTAAACCTAAGAAAGAATGAGGCCTTGGTATTCGTAGGATGCATCAAACCAATCTTGCTTTTTTAGCAAAGATTGGGTGGAGATTAATTCAAGAAAAGAATTCCTTGTGGGCAAGTGTGGTGAACAGAAAATACCTCAACCGAGAGGTTAATATTGCTAGCTTCCAAGCACGATCGGGGGCCTCTAATTTATGGCGGGGAGTAGTGAAGGCAGCTAATTTATTGACCTATGGTACACGCTCTCTGGTCCGCAATGGTCGGAGTACGTTATTTTGGGTTGATCTATGGATGGGTGATGTGCCGTTAATAAGTCTTGCTTTGGGGAATGTTAGCTATACGGAGAGGTTTAGTTCTGTCCACAACTACTGGATCCGTGGTATAGGATGGAATTGGAGTAAGATTCGTGGGCTTCTCCCTTCAAACATTGTTGGTAAGCTAGCTTTTTTCATGATTGAGGATGATGATGAAGTTGAGGATGGGATTTATTGGAGACGAACCAATAATAGAAATTTTTCTGTTGGGTCAGCATATTCCCTTGCTACGTGTGGGCTTGTGTCTGACTTGGATCCCATATGGCAAGTTATTTGGAAGATAGAGGTTCCTCAACGGATTAGAACATTTCTTTGGTTGGTGGCTCATAGGAAGATTATGTGCAATGAGGAGAGGGTAAAAAGGAGGTGTACGAATAACCCTTATTGTGTGTTTTGTCCAACTCAAGTAGAGGATGTGGAACATCTGGTGCGTGGATGTTTCATGGCCAAGCATGTATGGAGTAAACTTCTTTCTCAGCAGGAGTTGGAGTTCCAAGCCAGTTTGGATTTCAAGGCTTGGCTCTATCATAACCTGCGGATTAATGTTGGGTGCGACATAGGGAATAATTGGAGCATGGTTTTCGCCTTGACGGTTTGGTGGATTTGGAGGTGGAGGAATGATAAAGTTTTTAATGGGACTGATCAATCTGTGCAGTCACATTTTCTTTGGATAAAAAAGGTTGTGCATGAGGTGGAGGATGCTTTTAAGAGAAGTGCTTTAGTTCATGGTAATCTCATTCAAAGGAAGACTCTTCTTGTGGGTTGGTTCCCTCCTAATCCTGGATGGGTGGCGTTGAACACGGATGGATGTTGTAAAATTGAGAGAAAGCTCGCTGGAGGAGGTGGTCTTCTGCGAGACTCTGGAGGCAAGTGGTTGAAGGGATTTCTTTTGAATATTGGTGAATGCACGGCTGTGGAAGCAGAACTCTGGGCCGCTTTTCATGGCCTCTTGTTGGCTTGGAATGAGGGATATAGGAGGGTTCGCTTTGAGACAGATTCAAGCCTGGTTGCTAATTGGCTTACTAAGGGATCCTCTCCTCTTCTACCCATATCCAATCTGTTGAGAGTTTGTCAAGGGCTGTTGAGGAGGGAGTGGGAAGTTCATGTGAGGCATGTTTATCGAGAGAAGAATCAAGCTGCAGACTTTTTGGCTAGTAAAGGGATTAATCAAAGTTTAGGAGTTCATGTTGTTCATGTTCCCCCCCCCCCCCCCCCCCGAGCTCTTCTGCCCTTTCTTTATGCAGATGTGGCCGGTGTTGCATGGCCTCGCCATGCTAAGTGTCTTGGTGTTTAGTCTGACTGGGTACTCCCCTTCCATTTGTTTCAAAAAAAAATTTAGTCGAGTAGTGATATGTGCTTTTTTTTATGTTGATCTGGTCGAGTAGTTCTTCATTTATTTGGTTGGGTAATGATTTGTTATATTTTTTATGTTAATTTGGTCGAATATTTCTTCATTTTTTTAGTTGGGTGATTATCTATTCTATTTTTATGTTGATATGATCGAGCACTTCATTATTCTGATGGAGCATTTCTTCATTTGTGTGCAAGCATGACTTCATCATATTTTTATAAATTATATTTTATTTAATTTATGTTTTGAAATAAATTAAAAAAATCCTCAAATAATTTGTGTGAGTGTTTTGTTCGTTTTCGACGAATCGAAAAGATTTTTGGACCGTAATAACTTTTTATGAAAGTAGACAGTCACTCCATTACATGACAGAAATTTCTAGAAGTCTCTGTTATCGTCTGATAAAACCCTATTAGAATCTTTCTATGGTTTTATCCTGTCCGACTCTTTTCTTCGTTTCAGCGAATTCGCACATAACTCACGACCTATCGCTCCACCAGTCTCCAAGCTAATCCTTCAATTTATTCTAACGGTATTTTTAGATTTTCGTGTCTTAATTTTTTTGTTTCATGATTTTGGTTGATTCGTTGAATTTGTTTGGTTGATGAGAAAGTGGAGGAAAAAGAGAAAAAAGATAGATTTACGAATTTTGCGTTTATGTTTCAGGAAATGGCGACAGCTCAGGTCACAGCATCAACGATCTCCGTATCAGCGAGAAACTTGACATCATTTGAAAGGCTGAAACCCGCAACAGTCAAATTTGCATCGTTTGAGACACTGAAGGCTGGAGGTCTCTCGCAACGGTCATTCCGGGGGCTGGTTGTCAAAGCAGCCACTGTGGTTTCCCCAAAGGTTAGTTGATTACATTTGAGTAACTTGCACCCTTTCATTGACAGTAGAGTTGGTTCTTACTTATTGTGAAATGTTTTATGATATTATAGAAATGGTTCTTGTGCGCAACGGTTTGATAGATGGATGGTGGTTAATTCTTTAGGTTTTCGGATAACCAGATAACCTTTGGGAGCTTTCATGAATTTTGAAAGTTGAATGCTAGGCTTTTGTTTTTCTGGTTGCAATGAGAAGGGCACAGCGTTGAATAGACTCCAACCTTTGAATTAACAATGTTTGGTAAAGTGCAACTTGCTTGGGTCCTTTTTTGGAATTTTTATGAAGCTGGTTATTTCATAGATGCTCTTGGTTTTCGTTCTTTTACTCCCTGTTTTATGGATTTTATTTACGAGTGACATAGAATACTGGAAATGAAAAGTGTAATTTTGTAAGCTTTGATTTTGTGATGTTGACTTTCTTCATCACAATTGAAAGCCTTCTGTGTTCATTAAATCAGTATATTGTGCGTGTTATTTGGTGGTGTTGCCATCTTCATTGATTTCTTATGCTACGGCTTACAGTTTGTTAGATAGTCAACCCGACCCAACCACCCAACTCTTATCTACAAATAAAAAAGATTGGATTGGGTTATAATATTCTCATCCGCATAGAGATGGGGTCGGATAATGGTAATGAACAAACCCAACCCGACCCATGGTCACCCCTAAATTTAGTTACTCTGCTGCTGGTGCTTTGTCTAACAGCGGCTCTCTTATTTTTACAGTTTACTTCAATTAAGCCCACGGGCGATAGGGTTTTGGTAAAGATCAAGACAGTAGAGGAGAAGACCGATGGTGGTATTTTACTTCCTACATCAGCTCAGTCGAAACCACAGGGAGGTGAGGTTGTTGCTGTTGGCGAGGGGAAGACACTTGGGAAGACAAAAGTGGACATTTCTGTTCAGGTCACATAGAATTGAAAGCTTCCCTTTCTGCTCAATCCCGGTTATACATTACTTGCACTAAACTTATCCTGCCTTGTGTAGAATGGTGCCCAGGTGGTTTATTCAAAGTATGCCGGGACTGAGCTAGAATTCAATGGTTCAAATCATCTTATATTGAAGGAGGATGACATTGTTGGTATTCTTGAGACAGAAGATATCAAGGATCTGAAACCTCTCAATGACAGAGTTTTGATCAAGGTCCGTTTATCTTGTGAAAGTACTAACTTATACACTTAGAGATAGTTTAAGTGATTCCAGGAACACTCTGATGGCATGCACGTTTCTTTTGTTTGTGTTTGAAAGAGTAGAGACCATATTTTTCAGTCCATATTTTCATTATACTCTAGCTACTGGTTTTTTACGATGGGCTAGGACATGTGTCCGTCACATTGACACTAGTAGAATTCATTGCCTTGTTTTGTGGAAGTCTCAACAGTATGAGTTATGACAGTTTCTAGTTGGACTTCTGAATGCAGGTTGCTGAGGCTGAGGAGAAAACTTCTGGTGGCTTGCTGCTAACAGAGTCATCAAAGGATAAACCTTCAATTGGAACAGTAAGAGCTACTAGCTTCCTTAAGCATTTGCTTATGAAAAAATTACTGAATTCTTGCATTTAAGTATGAAGCTTTTGCCGTGTTAGACTGATATATTCATTTTATGATGATGCACAGGTTATTGCAGTTGGGCCAGGTCCTCTAGATGAGGAAGGTAATAGGAAGCCTTTAAGTATCTCTCAAGGGAGCACTGTTCTGTACTCCAAGTACGCTGGAAATGACTTCAAGGGCAGTGATGGATCTAACTACATTGCTCTTAGGGTTTCTGATGTGATGGCTGTGCTCTCTTAGCTGTGGTTTTGTTGTGAAATTTCTTGTTTGAGTTTTCCCTCTAGGCATATGAATTTTGATGTACTTGATTATTTCTTTAGTTTATGTTTCTGCTTTCGTATGATGCAAATAGGTTAAAAGAGTTGACCTATGTTGAGTTATAGTTGAGCCGAAGTTAGTTGTAAAAGAGTAAACTCAAGCTTGGAAAGAGAACTGATCTCTTTCCTTCGATTATGTGTCAGCTAATGTGGTATTTATTGAAAGAGTTAAAGGAATCACCGCTAAGAGATGGAATACAAGCTTGCATGCCCTAGTAAGATCCGGGAATGAACCAACTGCAGAAATTAGGTCACTGAAACAGAGCCTACTGTTCCATGGAAGTTTATGAAATAGCATTTTTATTTCAAACCACGCTTATTTAGTCAAATTTCTCTTCTGAGACTTCATGGGTTCCAATAACCCTAAAGCCAAAAAAAAAAAGGAACTAGAAATTTATCATCGTAGTCATTAGTTATGACCTGTGAAACTTAAGTTACTCGTAACATTCGAGCACGCAATCTGGCTATGTAAAAATTGTACTAAGAAATATTTCCGTTTAACATCCGTTATCTGGCTGATTGAAGATGTTACGAGATCTACAGATGTTTAGAAAAGCTGAAAAAGAGGGAAAAAATAAACAAAATCGAATGAACTTGTATGAGAGAAACCTGTTTAAGTAGCAGCCTCATCAAGCAAGCATTTCTTCAGGTTGACCTTTGTTGGGAAGTACTATCGCGTAACATGTTAGTGCACAATCCGTCAACCCTATATCTACTAAAGCAAGAGAGAACCTCTTATTTATCATTGAGAAAGACCGTTAGCCAAATAATGCCGTTTTACATAATGAACAGACAATCATATCTGCTGATGGGAAAAGCTACAGCTCGCTCATCCTACCTACAGTCTACCAACATAGCATTTACAAGGGGAGGATCGATGTCAGACTAGGTTTTTCGTGTCAGACTAGTCTCGAAAAAACCGGCAAGACCATGAGGAGTTTACGTAGGCAATCATATCTGCTGATGAGAAAAGCTACAGCTTGCTCACACTCCTGTCTGCAGTATACCACCATAGCATTTTACAAGGGGAGTATCGATGTCAGACTAGTCTCCAAAAAAACTGGCAAGACTGTAAGAGACACATTGAAGAATCTTCATCCTTGCTTCCTGTTGTACTTCATGATACACCTAGAGGCTAAAAGAGTCGTAATCAACGACCTACCTGCTAGTGCCGGAAGGTTGGGTAAAAAATGCCAGAAATTTGGATAAACGTTGGCAAATTGAGTTCTAAAACCTCACTCTAAGTGCATGCAGAACCTATCACCACCGCAATGACAAAAATTCTTCAATCCTCTCGGCAAAGATGGTATACTGATTAAATAGCTACACTTTCAATTGTTACCTGATTATCCAACGAGCACTTCGACATTTTAATCATATTAAACTCAAGTATTGAGAGTTGGCAACCAGATAAATTGTTGTGCCTTCCGAGCATGTCAGCACGCATAGAATCCAGATGCATCGTTATCTATTAAATGAAGCGGCTGAGTTATCGTCATAGTGTCCTTTCCATGCATTCCCACTGTCCGTTCCACTACATGCTTGATTGGGAACTGGAATGTTTCCAAGATCTCCATCCAAGCTCATCTGCTGAACTTCAGCAGCTGATAGTATCTTTACACTCTGAACGTAACTCACAAATTCCCTGCAAGCAATTTAAAAGAAAGTTTTTACAAATAAACCAAATTTAGATACATCAACTGCTACAGAAATCTGAAGCTATTCACTTACTCCCAAGGATCGTCACCAACGAGAAGTATGTCGTTTTCATGATCTACATACACTAGTTTCCAGTCGGAATTATGTGGATCTTCTAGCTGGCCTTCGATTCCAAACATCCTCGCCAGATCATGCCTGAGCTCGTCATACCCTTTGTAACGGGTGACATCAATAGATCTCCCAACAGATCCACGTTTTTGAACCTTCAAGAGTTTAATTTATATATTAAGCTACTTGAAATATCACAATATAACCCACATAGAGTTATTTCATTGAAAATTAAAAGAAACAAAAAAAGATGCCAGAAATAGACCATAATTTATAGAGAAATATTTGGCCAATGTTGTCAGAAGACTCAGAACACAAGAAGGTTCAAATCATTTTAAAAACACATAAGAAACCAGAAAACCCAAAGTTCTGTTCTTTTCCAGGTATACACAATTATGCCAGATGCTGCCAGCACATGAAAAGTAACATCATGTCTTTGATGAGAATTGAGCTTAATATTGTAGGCAACATAAAATATTTACAGTGGCGAATTCATAATAACTTGTATCCATCCTGCAGTTGAGCTCATGTCATTGCTACGACTGAGTAACTTTCAAAAAACCAAATGGGAGTATACCTTGATTACACCAAGTATCAGTAATAAAATTGGCAACCTCTCCATTTGACTTCAGCCACTCAACACAAAGATGTCAAAATTAAGAAGAAAGCTGTTTATGTGAGGGTTAAAAAAAAATCCTATTTTCGAGTGCTAGTCCACAATCAACCAATGCAAAGTGCAGACTGAGGCAAGCTAATTTTAATTTGTTCATGCAGGAGTTAACATCTGCTTAATAATATCTAGTGCATATTAAACAACTGTCGGCTCCTTTTTTTCCCCCAGAAAATGTTTGGCCTTCAGGAAACATATTTCCCAATTTTTGCTGAGGATAGTAGAACACTATATTTATTAAGAGGCATAAGGTAGTTAATGGTGGTGCTAGTAACGGCAGCCCATTAGTGATAGTGGGAGTTGCTGTGCGGATTTTGAACAACTATAGTTGGTGGTAGTCACTAATGGCTGACAACAGAGACCCATGGTTGTTGATAATTGTCATTTGCATCAATATACCCAACCACGTAAAAGTGAAAGTAAGACAATAGCTACCCAAAATAAAGAAGATAGGTTGGCAAGCAAACCTTTGTATATGTTCGCATTCGTTGAGCCTGGTTGCTCCACAATCCATTGCATAAAACTCCAGTGTCATTGATGGCCACATCACCTGAACACCCGGGCTTAAATGCGATGTCAGGCACCCCAAATGACTGGGAGCTTAGTGCAGCAGTGGACAACTCTGTCTCAATATCTCTTAGTGTACCGCCATAATTAGACAGCAAGTTATGAAGATCCTTTTGAGAGTCATATCCTCTTGACAACAGCGTGTCAGGTGTCAATCCATCAATATTCGATGCAAATGGTACATTGTTTCGAGGATGTGATTGAACATCACCCTCCAAACCAAAACTGGGGATTGAAAAATTTTGCTGGATATTGCCTCCATCCAGACAATATGATGTTCCAGAAGTCGAGGCTTCCAATTGATCACCCATTGTACCCTTAAATTTTTGTTGGTCAGGTCCTTTGGAGCTGGGTAGCTCATGTTTGATCCTCATATCAGACTTAGGATGAAGCTCTTGAACCAGATTATTTGCAGGGTCAGCCACTGAATCCCCAATAATCATGGGTCCGTGTTGGATTCTGTTAAGGAAATTTGATGGGGAAATCTGACAATTATTAGTAGAAGGTGAGGTCGAACATGATGGTGCATCCCCATCTGTAATGATAGAATTGGCTCTCAGTGTAGCAGGTGGTTTTTGTAAATTCTGGTGCTGGTTTGAAGGATAAGGTTGTGATTGCATTAGTGCCGATGTTGAGAAGTTATTTCCACTGAGAACTTGCTGATGGTTCTGTAACAGCGGGGACTGTTGCAACTGCTGGCTCTGCTGAGCCTGTTGCTGGAGTATCTGAGTCTGCACGAGTGAGCTTGCTGGGGAGAGTACTTGCTGTTGCTGCTGTAATTTCTGTAGCAACTGTAGGTGTTGTTCAGAAAGGCCTTGCTGTGATAATTGTTGTTGCGGAACCCTCTGTGAAAGGTTTTGTTGCATTAACTGTAATGGGGACTGTTGTGACTGTGTCTGCTGCTGGTGCCGCTGCAAAAGGGCAGGTGGCTGTTCTATTTGTTGCTGAAGCTGTGAGTCCTGTGGTAAGGATGTAAGCTGATATGAGTTCTTATTATTAGAGGGAACAGTTAGATGGGATTGGGCACTGCCTGTAAGTAACTGAGGCTGCTGCTGCTGACGAAGCTGAGAGTATGCAGCTGTTTGCTGCATATTTTGGTTTGCCATCTGATTAGGGACACCCACACTATTACTAACAGGAGTGGCTTGAAATATTTGTTGTTGTTGTGGCAGTGGTGGTGGTGGCTGTTGCTGCGGTCGTTGTATTTGTTGTGGCTGCGACAGCAGTTGAGGTTGTGGTTGTTGGCTTTGGTGTCTTTGCTGTTGCTGAGGCGGTGGTTGCTGCGGCCTCTGCTGCGGTTGTTGGTTCATAGGATTTTGCAATAATTGCTGAAGCTGCTGCTGTTGGGTCCATGCTGTAGCTGGTTGTGGCAATTGATTGACTTGGTTTTGTAGATTTGTTTTATTAAACTGCATATTCGGAGCAGGCAGAGCTGGGGACTGAAAATTCAACAGCTTAGATGGGTCATCAGTACTCAGGTTAGTATGCATGGCAGTAGACGCAACCATTGATGGGAAGAATCCTGACTGAGCAGCTGGAAACTGATTGCTCTGTTGCATACTCATCCACTGTACTAGACTCAAACCAGGGAACATTGAGTTAGGGGCATCCTTCATGCCAAAATCATCTCCAAGCCAAGGCATCGCTCTCTTGAAAGCATTCTCTACATCAGACTCATCGTCTGTAAAAGCAGTCCCAAGTTCATTAACAAGGAAAATCTGCTGGCCTATGTAAAAGCAAACACATTTTCCAGGCTGATTTTATTCCAATTTGGCCAGTTGCAAATTGTAAGATGACAGATAAAAGGTTAAATTTCCATTTAAAGATCCATTACACATTAGTAAGATGGTATTCTTTCTATTATACTGCTAACTAGCCTTTACATGTGCAACAATCAAGAATATACTTTGATTTTCCATATCTTTTTGCATAGAGTACGAAAAACAGTACTTAAATCATGTAAAGGAACAACTTTTAAGAATAATGTGTGCAAATAAATTTTAAGTCCACGGAACTAACAGCACAGTTTTTCTTCCTTATATTTGGTTATAAACAAAGGCTAAAAAAAACTTACCAAAGTTAATGCTGGATATGCTACTTCTCATTTTCACATAAATAAGGTGTTTCCTAGTTTTTTTTTTCCTAATAACTTCAGAATGCCTCAGCAGCCCAACCCATATACTATATACCCCACCACCCCCCAACCCAACCCACCCAAAGAACGAGAAAAAAAGCTATATATATTATATGCATTCATGACAATCGTCTCACACACATGGTTGACTATTGGATCTCACATCCAAATCAGATAAGTATGGATAAGTGAGTATCCATTGCAGCCAGAGATGCGCACTATCCACCCAATAAAATTGGCTTTTGATCGTCTTTCTGTCAAGCGCAGAACATGAATTATATTCCAGAGCTCTATGTATGGTATAAACACAAATGCACAATTGTGGAATTCTCAACCTACCAAAAAAAGAACATTCAACAAAGAGTTTATTGGGGAATTTAATGTACCTGGCATCCCTGGTTGTTTCGGAAACTTGGGTCTGAAAAACGGAGGAGGGCATATGTAGAAAGGAGTTACCACAGGTTCAATTTCCCAAATTGAAACTCGACTTGGACGATCACCTGCTGCTGATTCATCCCATCCAACCTATAAAGAAATATAATGTTGTTACTTGTTAGGCTCAGGTTTCAATGCTTGCAGAAACCGTATGTTAAAAATAATACATACATTCAAGTACAAATTATTCTCATACAAATTGAACATCCAGAAAAATGTCTCAATAATGCAAAAGAATCCACACACATGATGATACATATTTCAAAATGTCAAAACATAACTCCAAGGGGGTTACAGTGCCATAGACTTTACGAACTAGACCAGGTATGAGAAGCTAATGTTTGAAGGACCAATACTTCCCGAGCACAGTAAACGCAAAAAACAACAAAGAAACTAAATTCAACGAGATTAAATACCCATGCACTGTCTACAAGAAGGTAAATGCTCTGGAATCTATCAGACCCAGTCAAATCTATTCTAGACATACAAATAAACAGGATTAAATAAGCTAAACAAAGCTGGGATATTTTGTAGAAGCAGCATGATATGCCAATTAATACCTGAAGGTTACGCCATTGTGAATTTTTCCACCTCACAGGATCCAAATCACTGATACCGGTGATTGTACCCATGTATCTGCGGAGCCCTGACTCTTCAGTCTCAAACATCATCCGGAATCTCATGCCAAGTGACACTTGGGTGTACATTGCTTTATTATACTTAGCTAAAGGGACAACAAACTCAGAAGGGCTAGCCCTGTTACAGTCAAATAAAATTCTAAGATGGATCAAAAGCTACTGTTTCAGATTAAACATACAACATTATACACCCTTAGATGTTACAGTTGTACCTTGGATTGAAAAACACAGTAAATGGACTATTATTTGCAGCAGCATGAGCGGCAGCAGCAAGTATTCCAATATGCATGCTGTCACTGGATATAACTGACGAAGAAAGAGCTGGCTGCTGTCTATTAGCACGCCGAATACCCAATAGAAGCTGAGACTTCTCATCTCTACATGTGATCATATTATTTTAGCTCTGGAAAAAGTGAACGACAATCTAGAAGAAATTTCTTCTTATGAAAAACTTCTATCATACCTTATAAATAGAACGGAATCGCCAGCAAACAGTCTTTTTGTGCTGACAAAGACGCTCCACCCTGTAGTCAGCAAGTGCCTTTTTGGTTGCCCTGAAACGAGAGAGTTAACACGGATTTAATCCATTACTTTAATCCAATATTCAATTCGTGAAAGAGATGTCAAACTTCATTTATAAAACAAAAAGGGATGTCGAAGTTCCCCTCCACAATTAATCTATTGCTAAATTATTACCAAACAATATCAGCGAAATTTGCTAAGATCTTATGACAAGACCAACTCAGAGATCTTTATTGCAGTGCATTAAGACAGGATACAAGCAAACACAGGAGAGGGGTCCCTAAAGAACAAAGTACAAATTAATGCTTTAAATAATACAATGAGCAATACCCCGATAAATATGTCTGAATGTCCAAGAATTGTCATGCAAATCTCTGGCTAACAGCTCCTGAGCAGGTGGTTGCTGTGAAAAATCCTATAGAATATGTTTTTCTATTAGAAATGGAAATGAACATTTGGCAAGTCAATTTGGATCGTTGACTTTCAAACTCAGAATTAGACTTCAAAATTAACGTACACACCAGAGGTGGGAAGATTTTTTCAGCCGCTCTCCTAGGTACAGAAAAACCACCATGAGTACTTGTGTCACTTGCTGTAAGAGTTTTGCAAAAGAACTCAGCAGGCTGCCTGTTTTGTTTGAGGCCCATGTCAGATGCCAGCAATGCTTCTTTTTCGTACTGAGAAACAGAAATACTTTTAAAATCCTTCCTTGTAGGTGGAATTTAAGAAAGAGAGGAGCTGCATTTGGTCAATTCATGATTAAATGGCTGACATACTTTGCTTACAGGTTGAAGGGCCATCTGTGCATAGACTTCATCGGTTTCTGGATCAGCCTGATTCCAAAACACCAAAAAAATGTAAACATTGATAGTATGCATTAGCTCCTCTCTTCCTCTGAGTTTTTAATTTAGCTCCTCTCTTCCTCTAAGTTTTTAATTCATGTACCTCACAAAATTATGTTTATTATACCTGCTGCCATTACTTGGCATCAAAATTTGTCATAAACCAAGTGAGACACATACTCATCGATTTGGAAATATTACTAAACAAAAAATTAAATGCTGCCAATGTACCGCTTCCCAAAAAGAAAAAAAATTATAACAAAATAAATAAAGCAACAACAAAGGCCTTCATACATGCAATGTGACATTATGAAGCATGCAAATCAACTTCGAAGGAAGGTTGGGGTAGCTGGGTACGAAATCAGCCTCCTTTTGCATCGATGCTGCAACCTGAAAATTGTTGGAGTCAAGAGAAATTACATCAGAACAAAGTTTCTCTTGTTTTTTTCTTTATTTATTTAAATAAGTTGGCAACATACTTGCTCACTGTGTCCTTGAGGGAAGTAAACTACAAGACTTCCAACTGGTGGCAAAGACACCAGTGGTCCCGCACAAGCATGCCATAACTCTGAATTAATACTCTTCCTTTCTCCTGTACTCAAATAGGTACGAATGTGATCAAATAATGGGTATCCAAATACTTGAAACCAATTAAATGTTATCAAGTTGCACGAGGATAGAAGAACTAACAAATTGCAGAATCTTTAATCTCTAAAAAAAAATATTCCTACAGGTTTGAAATGAACAAGATCCTCCACCACATTGAGTTTTAACTGAAGATAGACTAAGTAGGAGTTATGAGGGTAACGTGGCAACTAAGGTCAAGCGAATTCCTAAGCGACACTCACAAGATAAGACGCAAAAAGGTTTGCAATTTAGGCTTAAGATATTAAGCAATCGAAATTGCAATCCCCATTGCAAACTAAGAACAAAAGCAAAAACGCATATTATATCAAAAAGGGAATGAAAAGGAATCAGGACACTTTACCTTCCGCAGGATTCGCCAAAAATCCATTAGATGGAGCCTTCATGTTTGCAGATATGATTGATTTAAGTAAATCTTAGCAAATCCAGTCGCTCGTTCACTTCCACATGCCTCTAACTTTTGTCATCATAAACCTATCACTTACTCTTAAACATTCCTCAAAACCTCCGGCAACGGAAAATCTCAAGTGCATAACCATACACCATTCCTTGCCAACCACAAAACTCACATTCAACACAAGAAAAGCCCTAACTTCCTTCTAAGCTCCTCCACCAGTCCTGAATCGCAGAATATCACAACAAATTGAAACTCGTCCATGAAAACCGAGCAAAAACTTTTCCGGCTTCGTTACCAGAGATTGACAAATCCAAACCAGCAAAAGCTCAAGGAAATGAAATTATAGAATGTCTGATTACTTGTAGAAACAATGAAATTTCCTTCTCAATAAAATTCCACCGAAAGGCAAAGAAAGAGAGACAGAGCGAGAGAATATAGGAATTGGGAGCGGATCAAGTTGGAGAGAGAGAGAGAGAAAGACTGACTTGTCGCCGAGAAATCAGAGACGCAAGCAGCAGAACAGCAAAGCTTAAGCAATCACAGCCTTTTTTATGTGAACAAGCCGACATATAATGGACTGAACCAATCAGGCCTGACCGGTTTTAATAAATAACTAAATACTTTTACCTTCCTGTGTTAATCTATTTCCAGTTAATTTTGTTTTAATGATCAACTATTAATCTGGTCAGTAAATGAATTCACCTTTAAGTTACCTTTGGGGCGAATATACCTGACGCCTACGTGTCAGTTGATGGTGAAATAACCTTTTATAGTAAAGTTTTTAGATAAGGGAAAATGTGTGTAAATGCAAGTGATCAGAACACACGCATGATTCTCATTCCTGCTGACGTGGCTAGTGTTTTTATGACTTTTTTTACTTGCGAGTTTTTAGTTTATTATTATCTAAAAAATAGAAATATCCTCTTGATACTGAATTATCTTTGTGTTTGGACCCACCCAGCCATAGCACTCACATGAATTTTTGTAATCAACCAACTTTGTCGAACATGCAAGAAATAATACAATAAAAGTATGGGGATTCGCTCGAAAAATAGGACAGATATAATTAATAAAGGATATAAAAATGGAACTTTCTTAGCATGACATTTCATTCTGGGTAAGGGATTGTGCATTTTGAACTTCTATCAAGTCGACACGTATTTATTTTATAAAATAATCCCGTCTCTCCATTTCAATCGTAATTTTTAAATGACAATGCTATGAATCTGTTAAAGATGTATAGTCAGGATGGGTTTGGTATTTTGAGAATCGAGCAACTTTATGACCATCCATCAAAAATAAAATGTTGATACACCCGGTCTCAAAAGGAGGAGAGCTTCACATATCATAATTAGACTAGGTGGTGGTTTTGCGTTCGGACATCATTATACTCCAATTAAAAGTTCAACTTTAAGGTTTTTAAACAATTAATTAACGATGACAACAAATTAATTAATTGATTAAAGTTAACTACTAATGAGTGCCCTAATGACATGTCTTAAGAATTAAGCTAATAGCACTCGTAAATCATTAATTTATCTTATAGTGGCATGTGTCACGAGGTTGACTAATTTGATAGAATTGTTAACACTGGTTAAGCATTAATTTATCTCCCATTTGAACTATTATTACTATTTGAATGTTTATTTGCATACCCAAAAATGGGGGAAAGCCTATTTTAAAATACAATGTCATCAATCCATTAACGTTTGTGAGGTGGAAATTAAAGTATCCTAATCCATACGAAAGAAACATTGACAAATCCTATTTCACGAGCCTTAATCATTTGGCAATGTAATTAAAAGATAGTCGTGAAAAAATAAAAATTAGAATTTGAAATATTAAAAACTAAGTACCTTGTTACAATTTCCAATACAGCATTATCCCTTAAGTACTGATTAGCATAATTACAATATTACGTCCAAGGAAAAGAATGCTTTAGTAGATCCTGATTTTGAGCATCTTACAATATTTTTATCCTAATTACTTTTATATCTACTCCCACTATGGCATACAGCGTAACTAACATTAGGCCAGAAATTTTAATTGTAAAATAAATTATTTCCATTAATATTAATTACAAACAATAAATAAGTTAATTTTGACTTACACTTCATATTCCGTATTGAGAATTTCAAACCTGAACATCCTCTGTCAGCAAAACTCTTATATTGACTTGAACGTTGAAGAGGTCCCTCGAGAGAATATTCCCGAGCCCCCCTAACTATCCGGAATAGGATTGAAGAGGCCGGTCTAATTTACTGGTTCGTTACGACGGATGTACATATAATCAGACATTAGCTTGTTTAGCTCTCGGGGCATATGGTCCAACGGTGCTGTGGGGTATGACCATTAAATGGGAGTTGTAGTGTTTCTGTTAGCGTACTTTGATGCTCAAGTTCAAGTCGCGCCAGCGATATGTCCTTAATACTCAACTCTAGTAGACCGTCATTTAGTGGGCAGCCTAAAAAACTCCCTCAATATTGAGCTGCATTATCCCGTATCTTACCTTCTACTTCTTAACTCAGGGCAGAGTCGAGATAGGACGGATTATTGTATACAGCCCCAATCCAAGACATTAGCTTGTTTAAGTCCTAATATATGTGTATATATATATTTATTTACATACATGTATATATAATAATTCATGTGTATGTATATGGACGAGCTGTAGGTCGCTCATGGGGGGTGAAGCAATCCCCGCCTAAGCATGTGAGGAGGAACAGCTTTTGTCGGGGGAACAACCTCCAACTCCGACCAGATTGTGGGGTTTCGTCCGCTTCCGTCATTTTTTCCCCTTATTAGTGGCTCTGGATTCGCCGGCTGGCCACTGCAGCCTGTCTCTCTCTTCTCTAAAACTCCCTCTGGTTTTTATCCAAAAAAAAATTAAAACTCTCTCTGGCAGTCTGGTTCCTTCTGTACGGACTCAAAATATTTTATTTTTTAAATTAATACAATACCTTATCTCACCTACTATCTTCATCCTGTATGGTGTCGCTGTTGACTATTCTATCAAAAATAAATGCTAATTAAATTAATTTCCATTAGTGTTGGCACAAACTACATGCAACAATTCCCTTTTCCCTCCTATCAAGATAAATGTATTTATTCGAATCCCCTTTCACGTCGCACCACTATATATCGACTGTACATGCAGTTCAATTATCTTTTCCGAGCACCGCATAAATCCAAACTAAATAATAAAAAGGTATGTTCACTAATCCTACGCCTGTATAATTTTGTCTCAGTTGAGAGATATTGGATTATTACTTATAAATTATATCAATGACTCGGGAGAGATGTGAGATGTAAGTAATGATAATCATATTTGAAATGGTGATGTTATACCTATCATAGCGCGTGGGGGACTGGGGCAGATGTCACCCTCATCATTCACACCTCTTAATTAGCCGCAGATATACCTAAAGTTTGCTTAAGATTCGAGGAAAAAATTTAAGGAAAAAATGTGATTGAAAAGAATAAAAATCCGATGAGGATTACTAAAGCAGACAAGACACAACTAAATCACACTCACTCGTCATACAAATTGGCTATCAAATTGAGCACAATTTGTCATTTCGTCAAAGAATGAATACCTTTGCCTCTTAACACTAATATTGTCTGCCATTACAAATTTAAGTGATCACACCACAAAGTACAAGATCTTCTGAGTTCTGGTGCCACCAAATATCATCAGATTAAAAAAAAAAGTTAAGAATTTAGGGTATAATTAGGGCAATTAACATGCATTAACACACGAGGTTTAGGTGTGCAATTTACATTGGATTTAGGTTTTGATATTTAACTGATAAGTTAATTCGTGATTATTCATTTGTACGGAAATGTTAGTATGTGTATGAGAGACTGTTTTCTAAAGACAGCGACAAGCCAAGCCATGGCACGGGGGGAGTTTTTTGTATTAGTAGTACAAAGTTGTAACTTTTCATTAATGGCGTGACAGCCTAGTTATGTTTGATTGTGTTTACTCACCCAGCCTGGGTTGATCGAGCACCCAGCCTGGATCCATTGATACTGGCTCGATCAACCCAGGCTCATACAGAATAGACGAAGGGAGAGAGAATGGGAGGGATAGAGAGAGAGAGTTGATGTTGATAAAGGAGCCACTAATGTCTCAATCAAGATGATTCAACCATATCTCCAAAAGGGTAGAGTGGGTCCTATCTTTTAAATATAGTGAAGGGTGGGTAAGTGCGATGAGTGTGTAGTAATCCTCTCTCATTGTGTGATTATGAGGGTATCTGTAGTGTCCACCGTAAAATATTTGGTTCGAGTCATAATAGTTCTTAAAGCGAGCCCATAACAATATAACTGGCTGCAACAATTGAACTTGATAGGGTAGCATCTGATTCACAAAGTTTAGCCCGGCCAACGATTTCTTAGAAATTGTGAAGCGGACTTGATGTATGTTAGTGTGTGGTATGTTTATCCACTTATTTTCCTTCATTTCTTAACTTGGGGCCCATTTGAATGCACTATGTGCATAAAGTGGGGTTCAATCAATCAACATCCATCTCCATTTGTCGAAGATAAAGATTGGGGTTTAATTAGGTTAACTTGTACTGTTCAATGGATGTAATCTTTGCCACACCTTAATTCCAATGGTAAATATTTTTGGCAACTCCAACAAATAATGTATATGAGAATGAAAAATCATAATCCTCAACCAGTATTTCCTTTGTTGTGTAGTCTGAAAAAAGAGTACAATGTCCAACAATTCATTCTACGAACGCAGAACTAGTGATACCTAACTGTCTAGAAAATCAAAAATTCAAGTCTGGTTGTTGTAATTTTCACACCCCCACACATTAATAATATTGTCCGTTTTGGGTTGTCTAATTCCTGATGATACATCGGGTCCGTACGACTTTATTTCTCCTCAAGTTTAACAAGTGGACTTCGGTCCAACTCATCAACCTTACGAAAAGGCCTTGTTGATTTTGAAAGTGGACATTGATAACACTCATTAAATACACTTAAGTTTCACATTTTTTGATACGGAAGTCTCTTACACTAGAAAATAAGCATTGGAAGTTAAATAAATAAAAAACCTATTTTATAGTTATGGCATACCAGCTCTTGTTGTATAGTTATGGCAACCTATAATTATAGAATTATGATGGACACCATTTTAAGCTATTATTAAGATTTCTCGACCTCTGTATTAATTACGATCTATTATTAACCCACACGAGCAGAGCAGTACAAAATGTAGATAAATAATGGAGCCTGCGAAGGCCCAAAAATTATTTTCTGACTCACTTCACGTACCACCACAAGCCTAATAGAGAGCGATTAAAATAAATAAACGAAACGTACATTTTGGAGTACAAATTCAGACATGGAGCCCTAAAAGGCAAGCAAGAACCGGAATTCACGGCACATAAAACACAGTTGTGCGAGCTACCATTATAACGAACACAGTGAAATATATATGATTGTTTTTGTCTGCCGCGTGTGTATATATATATTAATGGGTCCGTTCGGATCAAAGTATGTCTCATAGAGTAAAAATTCTCGTAAAGCATAAAAACTGAGAGTGTTTGAGAATATAAGTGACAGAATATAAGCTAACTTATATACTGAAACAAACGGAGGGAATACTCATGTTTAGTTTCACGCAAAGAATAGCTACAGATAGGATGTTTTTGTACCACCGACACTACTATAAATTCACTTCCATTTAATTAACTTTCTCCACAGTAATATAGTATGTATTTATTTTAATATGCCATTATTGCTATTCACATGGGGTCTTGTGGTTAATGGGTTTTTAAATTGTCTCTATTTTGATTTGGGAATATTTGAGTAATTATTGCTTCATGAGCAGGACATCCTTGACTTGGCCCACCCAATTAATTTTTAAAAACTGTAAAAGTTCTCTAAAAAATGGCACATAATTATTTTTGTTGAATTAAGTTATAATGTGTCTTTAAAGTTATAAGTGATTTTTTTTATTATGAAAAATGAAAAATGTATTAATTTAAAATAAATGAGATTAATTGTGAATCAATAACTTTCATCAGGGTGGCATGATAGTTCTCAATGATAGCAATGTGGATGGCTCTTTCGTTGAATCCAACTCATGAACAGCTTTGTTTTAAATTGACCCATAAATAATTAAAAGAATTCGAAGCCGAAACATTCAATTGAAATGCATGCAAGATATATATATATATATATACATACATATATATTATACATTCAATCTGGTCAACTTCCCGATAAAATATTTGAATTGAAAAATATGTATCGTACAAATATAATAAAATTTACTTTCTTCTTATATATATACAAACATTGGACAGACAACAAGATTCCAATATGCACTCCAAAATCCTGTTTAAACTTTAATTATTCATGTCGTAATCTCAATTATGATTCTAATTATATCCATTTAGTGGTCAAAGAGGTCAAACTTATTGTGGATGACAACTAATTAACTTCTAAACAACGTTAGTTGACTCAAATAATCCAAGCTAATTACGTTCAATTGAGGATTGTACGTTATTGATGGCTGCACACTAAATCATTGGCAATAATAATGACGAGTTTGTAAACAAAAAGGTTTAGGCCACATAATTGCTCATTAAGTGCATGCCCAACAGAAATTATTACTTAGTGCCTAATCTATCTCGAAAGATCTCTTCAGAAGCCCGAAATTAGGCCCATAAAATTTTGACAATTTGGGCTAATAATATCATAAACCAGAGGCATATATAGTCAGTCACTGACAAGTCAACAAGGACGTAGAGTGGGCCAGCTCAGAGGTTTCTGGGCCTAAGTGATGAATGAACATCGGCCTACTTGGTCCAATTTGTGGGCCCAAGAGATAAATCCCCCAACGAAGGTAGCTGTATTTAATTATTTATAGTGTGGTGGCAGTATATACACGTGAGGTTTGGTTTATGGTTCTCTGTATGTCAACGCGTATGATGCTGTGAGGATTGACGTTGATGGGGTTGGGCCCTACGCTTTCTATATACATTCCATGTG
The DNA here is from genome assembly GCA_963580455.1 of Euonymus europaeus. Lineage (NCBI taxonomy): Eukaryota > Viridiplantae > Streptophyta > Magnoliopsida > Celastrales > Celastraceae > Euonymus > Euonymus europaeus. Next base: position 2,836,702 of record OY756957.1, on the reverse strand, counting down.
CATCTGATTTTGACTTCACTCCTGAATTAGGTTGACTGGTACTTTCACGGGAGCCCACTGCATTAAAGCCTTCTCTTGTGTGATGTGAGCAATCCAGAATTAGGCTGACATAGTATTAATATTCTTAAAGGCCCATGGGCCGTTATTCCCCCAACAAGGAAATGGATCATATATTCTATCCAAAATTTGGTTCAAAGCTTTTGAGGAACTCGAAAGCCCATTGTCCCATATACAGATTAGTTTCGGTTTTTCTTGACATAATTTATGTTTTTGACTCGATCAATTTTTTTTTTTGAAAGTTAATGTTATTAATTCAAATCATTCTGCAATACATCAGCAATGAAAGATGGAGGAGAACAATTCCAAACCTCCAGGTTAGACACAGAATCAATTGCCCTAGCAAGGATATGAGCAACTTGATTCGCAGACCTCTTGACAAAATTAAAACAACATAATTCAAAGTTCAATGCAAGGACTTTACAGTCACCAACTATGAGACCAAAATAAGAGGGATCCTCCGTATGACGATGAAGCGTATTGACTAAAATTTGAGAATCCGATTCAATCACCACTCTAGATTAAAGCCTTCTCTTGTGTGATGTGAGCAATCCAGAATTAGGCTGGCATAGTATTAATATTCTTCAAGGCCCATGGGCCGTTATTCTCCCAACAAGGAAATGGATCATTTATTCTATCCAAAATCTGGTTCAAAGCTTTTGAGGACATTTTATTTGGGCCTAGTATGAAATAACTCGAAAGCCCATTGTCCCATATACAGATTAGTTTTGGTTTTTCTTGACATAATTTATGTTTTGGACTCCATCAATTAAGTCATCACTCTTTCTCCACATTCATAATAACATGGAGAGCTAATTTTTCAAGTATTTTACATGCAAGGGTGCATATTCGAAAATTCTATCCGGATTTCATATAATTTAATATATAGTTTTTGTATTTTTATGGGGACAAATTAGGAGTCTTAATGGTCGGTTTTGGTTAATTTTTTGATATATTTTGATAAAATTGTTTAGCTAGTTTTCAATCGGTATGTCCACTTTTCAATTTTTGGTTGATTTTAGTCGAAAATATGTAAATATTTTTGAAAAATAATATTAAACTAATGGTTCGGTTTTGATAGATATTATTTTTTCAATTTTTTGACGGCCCTAGGACAAATGAAAGTGATGGCATTAGCATTCAAACAATGGTGTTTAATGCTTGAAACAAACATTCAAATAATGCCAGATTATAGTTAAATACTCCCAGCCTAGATTGGTTTTTTATTACATTGTTGTTCAAATCGTGGTTTCTTTATTTGTATATATGATTATGTGAAAATCAGTGTGTTTTTCTATCTGGGTTTTTTATTTGAGTTTGTGGGTCTGTCTTCAATTGGCGTTCTCTGCTTCATTCTCGTCTCCTTTGTGCACGTGGCTGGTGGCGGCAAGGACTACTCCATCAACCCACAGGCTTTCCATTCATCTTCCTGCAGACGGATATGGTAATCTCATTTATAATCCTTTTGCTTAATATCTTGTTAGGTTTGTATGTATAAGTAAATAATGAATCCATCCCGCGTAACTGTGCAGCTGGCTTTTAATCAAAGGTTGTTCGTTTGTCCCGGCGGCCAATATTCAAACTTGTTTTAGGTTCATTGTTGGGTATTGGTATAGAATAGAGGACTTTGAGTTTTGTTGTTGCATACTACTGCATGCTGCATAAACATTGGAGTTCTAAAATTAAGTTTCAGAACAGCAAGAACTTAATTCAATTCCAATTAGGTCACTGCATCATTTGTGGAAGTGTGTTTTAATTTCTGGGAGTTTCTCTGGATTGGATTGCACCCACTTGATGAATTTCTGGTCTAATTTATGTGTTACTTTCTTTGAAGTGTTTTTCTTCTTCTTTTCAAGTCGATGCAATGATCGTCTTGTTGAAAACATGTTATTATATGGTGCCTGCAAAAAAACGACAAAGTCATGACTATAGTCTTGTAAATCTGAACTTTTCGAATTTATAAAATTAGACAAGGTCTGGAAATGCCAAAGTCTTCAAATTCTTAATCCCAAAATATACAGAATTTGAAATAACAGAGAGAATTTAGTGTAAAAAATGGATAGAAAATAAAACAGCTAACGACCTTGTTAGCCTGTTAAGCGAGACAATGCATGAAGGACTGATCAAGGAGAAGTTCGGGACGACAAGTCCAGGGGTGGAGCTAGAATTTGAGGGGGGCTATTACTAAGTCATATTCTCTTTGATCCATTTGAAAAGTTGGGGGGTCCGGCGACATCGCCCCCGGATTTTTTTAATGCTATTTATAATAAAAACACCTTAAAATGATATCATCTCATGTATATGAGATTAAGAAAAAAATATATATTTCAAATATCATGACATATCCCCACATTCTTGATATTTAGAAAAAATTATCTATTAAAAATTAAAATACAATTGTTATAAACTGTAGTTAGATCACGGGCCATAATGTTAGCAGCCTATTTGATCTGTCTTGTCCTCTACCTTTCAAACATCTAAGCCCACTTAACTACTTCTCTGTAACTCTGACTCTGAGATATACAATTAGCCCAATGGACCTTAATGAGGCACATTTAGTTAAACCATGTGCCACACGTCTCCTCAATCCTCATTGTGGTCTCATCCGCTCATGAACCATTGGGCTGGCTGGGGAGTGAGAAATGTATCTACTGAGACTAGGTAGTGGATAATTGGGCACTGGGCTAGCTATCTAATGACTACTAGGCTGGCCATATATTATTGCATATGTATAACTAGTAAAATATTTTAATTTTTTTACCCCGGGCTACAGCCCAGCCCATCCTCTGCCACTGGCAAGTCACAACAGCCAATGGCCCAACAGAGACACTGAGTTAAACAAGACTAGCGAGAGTTGAGTATTGAGTAGACAGACTAGAGACACTGAGACAGAATTGGCGAGCAGCAAAGCAGAGGTAGAGCCGCGAAGAGGCCAGAGTGACAGAGTCGGCAGCAGACGACTATGACCTAAGGGCGAAAATGCCAAGGGGGAAGGTGAAGTTGCAAAATGTCGAATGCGGGTTTGTCAAACTGCTCGCAAGTTCTAAATCAGCAAAAAAATATAATTATATATAATTTTAACATCCCTAAAACTATTCGGTTTTTCAGCTTCAAACTGATAAACCCATAAAAATGGACATCCCTAAACCATAACCAAACAATAAATCGCCAAACTGAACCGAATTAGTTTTTTTTAGTTATGTTTACGGTTTGTCAAACGGTCAAGTTCAGTTTTTCAATGCCCAACAAAAGGTTATTATTTTGATCCGGCTTTCCAATGTTGCAATAATATATTTATAATTTTAATTATTAAAATGTATAGTTATTAATCATGCATGCTTGATCTGAAGTCATGGACGTGAGTCACGTGACACATATTATGTCAATCGATCTGTTCACTTTCTATCAACCGATGATTGTTTGATTAGGTTCCTTCTTGTATTTCCTACTTTCCGCACTACTTGTTTTCTCGACGTTTTTGTAACTTGCAAGTTCTATGTGCAAAAAAGTCTTACGTCTAGATTGACAATTAAGGTTTGTGAGTTCGTACGACCTAAAAGCTTGTGAGCTTCGGTCAGGCTTGTGAGTCCATACGATCCAAAGGTCTGCTAGTCCATCTAAGGCTTTGAGCTCCGATCAGGCTTGTGAGTTCGTACGATCTAAATACTTGTTGGCCCACCTAAGGCTTGTGAGTTGTGAGCCCTCGGTCAAGCTTGTGAGCCAGTACAACCTAAAAGTGATCTGTTGACCCACACAACTCTACCATTTTACTACGCCTACCTAGCACAATGATTCATAAGCCCATTAAGGGTCATAAGGCATACATGGACAATTAGGGCCCATCAAACCCTATAAAGTCCAAAGGTTGGGCATCAATACAAATAAAATTTAATGTGTATTATGGCCCAATACAAGTTTGGTGCTTGACAGCTCAAGCACGTGCCAAACATATGAGCTGGAGCACTATGAATATGAGTAGTCCAAGCCTCATAAATCTCTCGGAAATATATGATGCTCTCATTCTCTCTCTAAAAGTCTATTCATTGATCTCACTATAAAGTCTCCCTCGGTCTTAAGACATGATCGTCGGAGACCACTCCGGTGGTCATCACTCGTTCGTTCGACATAGTATTAATATTTAATTGATTGTAGATTTTAGGGCCTACACAAATTACAAACTCTTTTGTTTCAACTGAATCCCCTTTATGTACTGGTTATCACCTACGAGCAGCCGGTGGTGTTGGAAACTGTTGCAACAGTACAAGTAAATTGTATACTTTTACTGGTTTTGGAAGGCTAGGTAAAGAAGCCATAACATACCGTTGTAGTGTAAGAAGAGGTATAGATTAGCAGTTTAGATGTCTAGTTTTGTGTGGGTTTGCTGCATTAAAACATTGCAGGTCTTCTTTGCGCTCTCTCTCTCTCTCTCATTTGCTTCCTCCATGTTTTTTTTTTATAAAAGAGAACGGTATTTTATAAATTTATTAAAGCCCCATTTGTGGTGGAAGAATACCGAAATTATAAAAACAAAAACATGCACTTATCAAATGCTAGGTTATTTCCATTGTCCCTCGACCCATTAATAAGGATAAGCATTTTCCTAACCATGTAGTCAAGTTTTGAAGCATAGTATTAAGCTTGATTACAACTAGTCCACGACTTGTGTGTGATAATGTATAGTTGAGCTTGGTTGTTGATTGAATTATTTGGGCTCAGAATTATGACACCAAAAGAAACTATTAATTATTGATTTCATACTAGGGATATCTTTTAGGCAATAAGAAAGGGATGGACCGATGGATCCATCCAAATATCAACCTGGAAAACCCAGCAGATATGAAGGCATGGTATGTTGTCCTTAAAATACGTACCCTTCTCTTTCTTCGACCCCACCAGCAAATTAACGCGCATCCTCATGAAATAATACCAGTGAATATGATGATGGCCTTAACACACAAAAGGGTAATAAAATACATAAAATAATAATTATTAGATTCTGCTACTCAATCGAAAATCACAGCCAAGCTTTAATTAATCTCCTCGGCTCTCATCAAGTCGGTTGATCATGTACAAGGCATTACTGATAACCCTAGCCAAGTTCGTGACCTTCCTTTTAAAATCTTTCTTAACCTTCACTTCCACCTCGTGAAATCCATCAAGACACGTGTCTTCGTTCGTCAAAGCCGCACTAACCCACGTCTCCGCATTACTCACCTGCCACCGGAACTTCGCGCGGTCGAGATGCTTCAGCTCGTTGAGTGTCCGTCTCAACTGGTCCACCGAGTCAGATATCTCCTCAACGCAGTCACTCAGTGCGACTCGCTCGCGTTTCGACTTGAAACCCGAGACGGTGGTCAGGTAACTCGAGACTCCCCGTGCGCGAGTGAGGCTGACGCTGACTCCTGCTTGGGCCAAATCGCGTGGTGTCTCGGCGGGGCCCGGGAAGGAGGAGAGGGTGCGGACGCAGAGATTGGGGTATCTGGCATGAACGCATGATGAACGTACCAGATCGTGGCGTGCATTTGATTTGTGTGAAGCGGCGGAGCAGAGAGAGAGGAAAAGGAGGAGCGAAACCGTTGTGAGTGAGAACGAGCGAGCCATTACTGTTATTACATGTGCTGCGTTTGTGAGTGGTAGCTCGGTTTGATTTTATAGATCAGAGCTCGTTTGCATCGAGCATAGAAATGATGATACTACGAGAATGGGCCTTGTGGTCATGATGACAGCTATAGGTACGAAATTACCCTCCCATCGTTTTATTTACAGTTTTCTTTACGAGGTTAAAATCGGAAAAACATTTAGGAAGTTGAAGAGATAAATATTAAATGCAGCGCTGATATAATATATGCTTGAAAAAACATATACTTATATTTATTAATTACCAAGCTTTACTAGGCACTTTGAGAGGTCAAAATCCAAGTAATTTATTTAAGAGTCATATGTCAAGAAATTGTGCAACCAATAAAAATAGAGAACATAAGCTCATATACAATTTTTAATTACACAAAAAATGATGTTAAAAACAAATACTCAATTTTTAATAACCATCACATTTTCTTAGCGTGTGCCTTTGGACAAGTAATATGAAAATCTTTGGTTTAATGCTGTAAACAACTCGGGGGCATAAAATTCTCGGGCCACGGGAAAATGCAGTCATGCCGCATGCTGTCTCAAAATATCTCTTAATTAATTGACCGTTTGTATCCTAATGCGAATTGTCACAAACAGGTGCATTAGATTCTAAACGAAATAGCGTCATTTCTAACCATCCGTACATGAAATTATCTGTCATGAACTGGTAATTGCTGGCTCAAACGAGTCACTTCTGTAATTTGCAACATCCGTGTCAGGTTTTAAAAAAGGGTACAAGCCACAGTGCAGACGAAGTCGTTTCACATGTGAGCCTGGCCAACCCCCAATCAGAGAGGGAAGGAGGTGGGGGTTTATGCCGCTCTATCCAGAATTGGACGGTTGTAGTTGTTCTGCATCCATTGACAATCTACAACATGATTGATGGGCCCGTCTCAATAAGATGCGAGCTGTTGGGCCCACACTGTCTGGACTCGAAAGAATCAATCAAAGGCGCAAACGCAGCAAGTTCAAACATGGGCCAGGTCCAGCGGGTCCGGATTAGTGGGTTGGGCTTTAAGTTTTTAGCAAAGCTTATTGGACGAGCGCTTTAAACGAAAAACTGCTTTAATTTGTTGATTTTTTTTGTGCCAAGGAGATAGTCTTGGTTAGTTCTCATGATCTTTCGTAAATTGGATTGAAGTGAAATTCACCCATAAAACTATATATATATATATGTTCCATTCAAAGTATCTAATAATCTAATGCACGTCTTAATTCTATTTATCTGTTTAATTTTTTATGGTGTGTAAACCCGCCATGTGCATTAGTTAATCTATGTACCCACACAATAGTCCACAAACCACACATACCAGACGATCATATGGTAATTTCATATATGAGTTCGGTAAGAATCTAACCCGCGACCTCCAAAAACAGAAGAAGGGCTCTTTCCAAGTACATACATACTATCCTCAATCTCGATATTCAACATATGAACAAAAATTTAACGCAATCTAAACGGTCAATAAACGCTTATGAAGAAAGAAAACCTGGTTAGCAGGAGTTTTCAGCGCTTATGGTAAGTCACAATGAGGAACATGCAAGAAAAAGAAGTATTTGCTTCTATTCTTACATTAGAAAGGTTAATTTCTCATGCATCTGGATCTACTACAAGAGGTAGTTTCAATGCCAAGAGTAGCTATGATAACTAGGCTTTTGCTTCTGAATCAAAATATACAAAAACCAAGGGAAATCCACAGGATTTTAAGTGGGCTGCAATTAATATAGGTACACTGTCTAACATCAACAAAACAAACACACTGGCCACGGGAGAAAAATACAAGGCAGTCGTAACCGAGTGGTTCAGAGGCTTTGAAGTAGTTTCAAGGTTTCGTCGATATGCTTTTCAGGTTGGAACTGATTATTGTAGATTAGTTGAACAACACCATTCCTGTCAAGAACATAAGTCTGTCTCCCAGGCAAAGTTCCAAAAAGATCAGTTGGGACTCCCCACTCTTTTCTAACCTTGTCACCCTCATCGGACAGCAATGTAAATGGAAGTCTATACTTCTTTGCAAAAGCCTATATCCATTCAAAATTCATTAACTTCTAGCATAAATGGTAATGGATACAAGAACGTAGTCACATCAGCATGGATTTGTTCTACCTCTGGTATGTATACTAATCAAATGCTGATCAGAAAAAATACAACCTTGTTGAGCTGATTGTCTAAAGTGCTTCAATGCATAGAATAAGTCCAATCATGGGACAATTGAATCCAGCAAATATACCAAAAGGTCTAACTATGCTTAGCGGGGGAGTTAGGGGCATTCGGAAGGGGAGGGTTTGGAAACATTTCAATAGAATTAAGGTCAAATGTATACTTGAATTCTCCAGGACCCTCCCCTCCCCTCCCCAACGCCCCGTGAACACCTTGCCAACCATAGCCTAAGCCTAATGGTCATCTTTCAATGCACTTATGAGTAAAATAAGTCCAGACTTGCTATGTGGCACTCAAACTTTGTCATAAAAATAAAAGAAACCTGCATGTATGTAAAGGCTTTGACAGAAGTAGGAGGTGGACTGAAAGTAGAACAATCCTTTGAAAAAATTGTTCCGTCACAGAGGACAAGTGGCAAATGGATGTACGCTCTTAGAGCATTCTTCTATACAAGGAATTAAACCCTTAGGCAGCAAGGAATGGAGATTGAGATTGCCTTTGGATTTAGTAATTTTTTTGGCCATTCACGCAATGTATAGCTCAAAGAGCTTCATATTGACTTAAAAGGGAATGTCAAATGTTCAAGCCAACTAAATTGGTTTACGAGCAATTTGGCCATTTAGTAATTAGTAGCTAAAATGTAAAATCATCCTTAGATTAGATGGAAGAAAGAAAATCATTAAGCATATAACTCATTTCAAGATATAATTTTGTTTTATTACCTTATGTGATGAAGGATCATCCCCACTAATTCCAACAACCTCTGCCCCTGCTTTCTTAAATTTCTCATAAGAATCCCTGAAAGCACAAGCCTGAAAAGTAACTCATTGTTATGTAGGAAACCATTCATGACTAGTCAAATTCATTTGGATCCCTATGACAATCACAATTTTATTATGAGATGTGGACTGTATAATAAAGGAACCACACATTTTAGGCAGCACATGTGTAAATTAGTAGTGTTTTCCAACCGATTGAATTGTAGGTGCATTTCCTAAACAGAGTTATAGCTTCGAGTACTGATTTACTTAGATGATTAAACGGATTATACCTGATTGGCACTAACTCACTACAACGAACAAAATGCTCAATACTAAATCACACAAGTGAATATTGCAAAGGATAGCAGATTATACACATTTTTTTCCTTCTTGTCTAGTCCTTGCAACTCCAAAACTAAAATTTTGAGGCAACTCAAATGATAGATAATTACCTCTTTGGTACAACCAGGGGACTCATCTGCAGGGTAGAAATAGATAACCGCAGGCTTGCCTTTGTATTTGGAGAGGCTCACACTCTTCCCTTCTTGATCTTTCAATGTAAATGATGGTGGAGCCTGACCTTTGTTCGCCTGCAAATACACAAAGAAGCGAACTTTACAAACCCATCACCACAAAAGTACCAATTTTCAATTAATAAGTGAAGACAATGCACCTTAGCGAAAATGAAAGTTTTCCATGAAGAAGAAAAAGAATTTGGGGCCGACAGAGCTGGAGAATAGGAGAATTTGACGCCATAAAAATGAGATTGTGATGATCCGGACACAATGGAGAGGGTTTTAGGAAGTGGGTTTCTGGGAGTTTGTCTAAGGAGTAGAGTGGGAAAAGAGTTTTGGGGGAGAGAAAGAGAAGCCATAGAGAGTGAGCAAAAGCAGGATCACCGAAGGTAAATGCCCTTTGTTATCTTTAGAACCTCTTCTTATCTTAGCAGAGTCAGAGATAGATGCAACTTGCAATTGGAAGTAGGTGGATTGGCTTTTTTACTGTTGCCCCAATCTGTGGCTCTTGTGATGGCACGTATTCTTTGTTGGGGCCTATATACAAAAACACAATTATATGGGGGTCTAAATGAAATTTCTAATACTTTTGGTAGAATAAAAAATAACACAAACCCGAGCAAAACCCTAACCCGTAGGTCCCCTACTGTACATACACTACACCATTTTCTACGCAATATAGTTAGGGTTTCGGTTTTCTGTCTATTGTAATTGTATTAATTTCTATTTGTTCTTCTTGAATTTGTTGAAGAAATGGAGGGGTTACAAAATCTAGTTCGAACGATTTCAAAAGACCCCAAGTCAATTTCTTCTTCGTTGCCAGATAATCCGTTCAAATTCAGCGGGAAAGACATGCCTGCCGCTGTATCTGCTTCTGATCAGTCTGGTGCCCTGATCACTAGGCCTCCCAGGTACTTGTATTATGTTATTCTGGGTCGTTTCATATGTACTGGTTTTTCTTGCTCTTACAGTTAATTTTCTTTTTTATAAACGTGAACTATGCCACAAAGAAAGAGGTTGAAGCTTTAAGGTTGTTTAGATTGGCCTGAATATGAAGTCATGATTATTCTTTATTTGTAATTGACTGACTTTAGCTTTATAGAGAGGATGCTAAATTGCTAATGAACGAAGTATAATGAACTTGTGTAGTAATACTGGTCAGAATGTTTTATATCCTCATCTATGTTATATTCAAGTATCTATTTTCTATATCTTTGTAAATTGTAACTAAAATCGTGGGAACGTATTCTCTTGATTTTATTTATCTGCAAATCAACCTATTGATGTCAAACTGGCTTTAGGTGAATTTTGGATAATCCCGTAAACATTTTGGAACTTTGATTTCATTTGGTTCTGATGGTCATGTTAAGTTCATGAACATTTACTAGAGACAAGGAGTTCTTTAGTCAGACAATTTATTGAAGGGCTTTGTCATCTTGTCTTTAGTTTTGAGTGCTAAAATTTTTCTGATCAGCTCTAGATGTTTCGAAGCTAATTATTTAACCCTAGTCAGACAATTTACTAGAGACAAGGAGTTCTTTAGTCAGACAATTTATTGAAGAGCTTTGTCATCTTGTCTTTAGTTTTGAGTGCTTAAATTTTTCTGATCAGCTCTAGATGTTTCGAAGCTGATTATTTAACCCTAGTCTTATTTTCTCTCTGTTTTTTCTATACTGATGATTCAATGTTTATCTGATTGCAGGCAAGTGGTGTCGCTGTGGACATGCTCAAAGCTGTGCGTGATTTTCTTTGCTGCGGGTGTTGTTGTTGGTTATACATTGAAGCGACGTGTTCGACGCTGGGCTGCTAAACTGCTCAAGAGATTGAAAGATGATTGAAGCCACCTAATCCCTTATGCAGTTGTGCTCCATGCAACAAGGAAGCTTCTATCTTTTGGGGAAATATTAATTAAGTCATTTCTACTTGGAACTTGTGAAATGGAAGAACTTCGTCAAGCAAGGGCATTATCTATCCAACCTAAGATTCATTTGTTGCAATTTAATCTTTGGGTGACATGTGGTTTTCCATGTAACTGTTGATCTCCAAAGAATATTGAATATTGATACATAAAGAAGGAGAAGTAGATGTTTTCCATTTATGCAGTGTTTTTTTCCTGAAGAGTTTTAGAACTATTTTCTTTTTTAGCATTTGTTCGCTTGAAAATTCTCTTAGCTGATGAAGCTGCAACAATTTGAACTCTCTGTGCTTTGTTTGGCTAGGTAAATTTACTTTTGTTTCAAATGTTATTTGTTACAGATGGCTTAGAGTGAATGCAACATGTAATGTTTAACTTATTGGATTGTGGCAGATAGCCTTCTTTGGATAACCACCAAAGCACTGGTATTGTGAATGCCTTTGCAATCAGGTCTCAATTCACAATCTGTTCTCTTATTTGGTAGAATTCTCTAATTGCACAGAACTACTATTTTAGAAGTATTTTCAATTTACACATTGCTGAGCTAATGTAATCTTACATGTGTATATTTCGGTGTATATATATTCTTGAATCATTTTTATAATTACAAGTAACAAAAATATGAGGTTGACAAAATGGTGATTTCTTGTTTCAGAAATATTCCTTGTGGAACTCAAAGCGTGTGGATGTTCTGTAACTCATCTCTTGCGATAATTTCTTCAACTCCTTCGCCAACAATGGCATCCCACAGTAGAACACCCCTGCAATTTGGTAACCCAATTTTTTGTCAAGCAAGTTTTATTTATCAGTATATCACGAACATTATTAAAAAGTTGTTATTTGAGGAAATATGAGCTTTGTCAATCAAGTATGTTTCTTTCATATGATCTTTACCTATTGTAGCAAATGGATGTTTTGAAGCTATCTTGGTGAATACTTCCCTCCAATTTGGCCTTGCAAAGTGGGTCCTCACCTGCAAGAGACACTGTTATATTTGTGTAATATATATTCTTCATATGATTGATCATATACTCCTGTGCCTTGAATTTGACATAACATTGGTCATTCCCAAATAGGTTGGTGTGGGCATTACAACTCTGTCAGCAGGAAACTTACTCGGGTTCCAGAAAGGATGTCAACCCCATGTTTGGCGTGGTTGAGGGCTTGGACCATGGTGATCAAGGTTGATCTTGCATCGCTCTCTTCGTAAACACTTGTAAGGTAGTTGTGCAGTTCAATTTGACCCTGTCCAAGTTTATACATAAATGAGAAGAATATTTGACGTCGTCAATTAACTGCCTAAATCAGATAATAGTGGTGAGAGCAAACGGCAGTGGATTTGAAATGTGTATGACCTTAAGGTCCATCTCTGCAACCTCGTCCATTACTCCTTTAAACCATTCGAAGGACCCAGCTTCTCTGGTAACCCAATAGAAATGAGCATTTCTAGTCCTCTGTGACTTCTTCTTGTCACCTGGTGTCATATTGGAAGATGAATAACTGTTCGAACTGGCATCTGATATACTAGTTTCAGTGTTCGATTCCTAGACATCAGAACATGATAGGCAGTCAATATCTTTGAAGCAAAGGTTCAACTTTTAAATACAGAAATTGGTAGTATGTGAATTATACCGTCTGTTCTTCTGCTGTTCTTGTATTATTTAGAAGATCTTTTAGGATGCTTATAAAGGGAGTAGCTCCAATTCCTAGCCCCACGAGGAGCAAGACATCATAATTCTGGTAGTCCTGTGCCGGAGCTCCATATGGACCATCAACATGTAGTCTGGGATGGCTGCATTGATTGGGGTATATTATATGTTCTTTCCATGGCATATTCTTAAAGCATAGAGATGAATGTAATTACCATTTTTTATCTAAAAGAGTGAGTTGTCCCAATGTTGCTCGACCAATAGCACGTGGTGAATGGTTTATCTCTGTTAAAACTCGCTTCAATTCCTTGGTCCAGTCTCCCACTATCCGGATGTGAACACTTAGGTAGTCATCTCCTGGTGCTGAGGTAATGGAAAATGGGTGCCTGGAAAGGTCACTGAATAAGTTTGGCGCCTAAAACGTTATAGCATCTTGCCCTCTTGAAAGGGTTAGAGAATCTGTTACCATTCAAACGGAGAGATTGTTGGGCATTGTAGAAAAATGTATTGCCCGCTTTTGTACTTAAATCCATTTGGCTTTGACATGAATAAGCTAAACACATTTCCTGGTAGTGCCGAGACCTGGAGAAGTCAAGAAGCTCACATATATATTACCACACTCTCGAAGTCTATTGCTTTCACAGGAACAAAACGATTAAATGAAAGGGCAGAGTTTTGCAATACCTTCAGTATTTTTACTGAATAATGTTTTGATCTACATGTTCGCAGGCTCCTTTCCGCCACATAGAGCAACAGTGGCACAGAAATATACATCCCTGTCTGGGAAGGTCACAAAGCTTTCAACATTAATCAGCTCAGTCAGGTTCGTGCTTGTCATATGAACAAAACATTCAGAGTTCTTACTGTTTTCTGGTACCACTTGTGGGATAAATATAAGAAGGTTCCATGGATGAGCAGCAACACGTAAACAAGTCCAAGAAGGTGGTGGGTGTACCAGAATGCATTGAAGCCTGTCAATTTGTTAAATGGTGCGGGTAGCCTCACAACGTTTCTCCTGAAAAGGCGCGTTGCAAGTGTGAATGCAACGGCCATAAAAATCACCATCAACAATCCAGTTGTACCCTCAATACCAGTCAGAAGTCCTCTGTAAGTAGGCTTCTTGTCATCAAAATCAGAAGCTATGTAAGCAAATTTATCGTCAGATGAGTATACGAGACGGGGAAAGTCGCATGATAGATGAGCTCCTGCATGAATGGTAACTCCGGTGGCTATTGCACAAGCAATCATCTGCCAAATTACAAAGTAGTACCATGTCAACATTCGCAGCATTTGGAGAAAGAAGCACAGGTATATCATCGAACACTAGACACCACAGTGGCTTCTCCTCTTTACCTTGTGAAAATTGATGTTGTCATCAAAGGGAACAAATGACCTTGCTCTAGTGGTCCGAAGCCTTGTCAACATATTTCGACAAACTGGTAGCAGAACGAGAGCCATATTGAGTTTTAAAGTCTCTGCAGCGCCTTTGGCAGTACAAAGACAGTAGCCCATGACCTTGAATGCTGCCATGTTCCTGTATTGGTAGAATTTCCAGGCAAAGAGCCCAGCCATTGCCATAAACCAGAGCAATAAAACCCAACCCCTTTGCCAGTTCTCTAAAATTAGACACCATAATGTAAAGCTGGCCTTCCTTACCACACTCTTGGGCTTGAATGAACTCAGATTCTGACTCCACCCTACACTTGCTGTGCTAAGTGGTCTGCTGTAGCTCATGTATGTATCTCTTTGTAGTAGAAGTGTTTCCAACTGCCAAAGCTGAATACATGGCAGGATTGGAACATAAATTAGTTCTCAAAACTTGTTTTCCAATTCACATAAAGGGAAAAACAATTAAAAAGCACATTATTGATGGTATTCGCTACACCACACACAAAAAATTTCACATTGGCAAAGAAAAGTTATAACCATGTGTGGCATGAATCTATCATGTACTGCACTCTTTTTTATATAGCGAAATTTCCGGTTCAGCATGTCCACCAGACAGCGAAGCCGGATTCAATTTCGGGTTTGTCAAAGCGACTTGCACTATCCTAACAAATGGTTAAGATTGGGTCGAAGCTCAGACAGAGAAAACACCTCTCATGAGCCTTCGGAGCCTATGGGAAAAAATAACGTCGAAATTGCTAGGCGTGAGAGTTGTTTTTGTGATCTGTCACATTTGTAAGAAGTTATCACATTCAATTTCACTATCTTAATTATAATTAAGGCGATTTTTTTTAGTATATTGTCTCCCCTGCCTTACTAATTCGGCTTCGGTTAAGTGATGGGCTGGACTTTATACAGCCTTTAGTCTCTTGGGCGATCCAAATATGGTAAGTAATAAGTCTCCAGCCCAAGCCCAGCCGATATTAATCTCAAATTAGTCCGAGCAAAGCAAAGCAAAATTAACCCAGCTATGGTAAGAATTGAAATGTGGACATCATACCCAGGAAAAAAGAGGAAGGAAATGTAGATATCATTACCTCAATATATCCAAGATTTTCAGGATCTAGTTCTTCCATTATTAAGGCAGCGTACTCTTCAGCTTGTTCATTCAGCTTGGAAAGCTTGTTGGCAGAAGCACTAAGCATTATAAGCTGTGATTAAAAGAACACTAATAAAGCTTAATACAATCATGAAATTATTGTATATTTGTATACAAATCTTATCATATACACCAAACAAGTCAATATATATATAAAAAACTGCTAACTAAGATTCTTTGAAATTGTTTGGTTTAACAACATACCAATCAGAGCTGTTGCCAGACAAAATTGATTCCATTAGCCAAGAAAATAAAAGAGTTAGGTTAGAAAATTTTCTTTTCTTTTCTTTTTCCTTTCTGTTTCATATTTAAAAATCATGTGAACTACCTCTTGCACTTCTTCTCTTGTGATCCTTCCATCTTCATTGCTGTCTGCCCTGAAAAAAAGAACAAAACATGAAGGGTCATTATTAATTTGTTTAATTAAATTAAGAACTTCAGCTTGCTGGGCCGAAGGCCCAATATGCAGTTCAGTTAATCTGATGCTTCACAATAAGGTTAATCGGGACTCGATGACCGTTCGATCGGGCAACTTTTCAGGTGAATCACCGTACAGAAAGAGAGTGAGAGGGAGACCCACATGTCAAAGAAAATTTGAAGGCGGGCATCGAAACTTTGGTCCGATATTTGCAACCAAAACTCGCGCAATTCTTCTTTCGTTATCTTTGAAATCTTTTGCCGCCTCCGTCTCGCTAGGGCATCGAAAATCCCTACTGCGAACTCCTTTGAGTCCACCATACCTAAAATTCACCATGAACAAAATCAAGATAAGAGTTAGCAGAGCAGAGAGTTTTCTCCCACTTTCTCGGATGCCAAACGGAACTTAATTAATTGATTTGTTAAAAGGTTATTTCGAGTTCACCTATACATTCACCGAAATCTTCTCTGGCGAGCAATTCGTCCTCGGCGAGCCTATTGAACCGTGATTCAACTTTTATCCATAATTCCTCCGCATCAGCTGCATTAGTGTTCTTGCTGATGAACCTGAGTCCTTTGAGTGCTCTCTTTGCGGTCGATTTTGTCCGTTGAAGCTTGGCTTTCATTTTCCTCGCATCGCGAGCAGAAATTGTATTCACCTCGATATCGGACGACGATGACCGAGGCGATCCCGATCTCAGCCATCCGAATTTCCGGCGAATAGTTCTGGACGTCGCCGATATGCTCCTCGCTAAACCGCCCGGAACTTCATCTCCGCTAGGTGGAGTCACACTGCAAACTACAATAGAGTCGTCCTGTAGCTCTAGCGTGACCTCAACTAAATCATTCTGGTTGTTTCTTCTCAGGTCGTCGAGAAAAACTGGCAACATTGCGCCGCCGACCTCGCAGTCGCTGGCTCGGCAGTCATCATCCGGTAATTCAAGTGTGCGGCTGTAATTCGACGAATTGGAATTGCTTTTTCCAAACGAAGGCGATAATCTCATTTTCCAGGTCAGTTCTGGTCTCTTCTCTCTGCAATTGTAATCTCTATTTTTAGTGTTTCTGTTCTTCTTCTTCTTCTGTCTAAAAGTGTTGCTCACACACACACACACACACACGAATAGATGAACCGGCCTTTGCCTTTGACACGCTTGTTGTGGTTAGGGACTAGAAATGGTTTAGGACTAAAACATGACAAACACCTCTCAACCGATCAGCACACATGAATTCAACGCTTGCTTCCAATCATGCTTTCAGGTGTTGGGATTTTTACTCTTTAAGCACCTGAAAACAATACTAATCAAATTTAATTCATCAAAGGGAAAAAAATAAAGAAATTCCAGTGAATACAAACTAATATTCAACCCCACATTATTGTTTAAACATTTCTTCTCACATATTTTATATACAACCACCTTCTGTTTCTGGTCTAAAAAACAGAGCTAGAGGTGGTTAAGGAGAGAAGCTAGGGCAAGGATTGCGCCGCGTAGAGGCAGATCCTGCTGTAATCGCGTGCTTGTTTTATTTATTCAAGTTTAAGGATCAATAGGTAAGAAAATGAGAGCGAAATTTGGGTTATGATTGAAATGAGCAGGCGAGGGAACCATGGAGAAGCTCCTTATTTATATATATGATTAGGTCAAAGAGCTTTTAGGGTGTCGTGTGTGACCTGCAATAAGTTAGCATTCCAACCCTGTATTCTTCATCAACGATTAGTTCTTGAGTTTGGTAGTAATTGGTAGCCTGTTTTTACTATACTAGACAGCGCTCTTTACATTTCTTTAAAAGCAATTTTACTACCTAATTTTTGGCATAGCATGGTACCGTACTACTGCACGAACATATATTACTTACGTTTATAGACTGTGTTCTGTGAGGGAAAACAAAGATTTGAACTTCTCCGTCACTTCTACAATTTACAGTGACGTTAAAAGAGTGAACGAGCTGAGAATTTACTGGGTTATTTGCGTGAATTATTTGTGAGGAATTCATGATTTTATAATTCACACCAACCTTGCCTCTCTAGACCAGGCACTGTAATTGTTTATTGTTCTCCCCCAAAATTTACATTTAAATGTTCTGGCTTTTGTGTTCTAACTTCTAACTCCTCTTTGGTGTTCCATATCATAGACTTTTATTTTATTTGCCTCCCATATGTTGAAGTAAATTTGGTTCAACTCTAGACAAAGGATTTGAAAGAAAAAAAAATCAAAATTTGGTGAAAGGTCATGCTGGCAGCCAGTTCTAGGTAATTCCCGATTCAACTTTAAATTGGATTTTCTTAGCAGGATCAAATCACTAAGCTAGTAGAAGAGCAATAAAACCAATAATTTGTCTGAAAGTTAATTGGTTTTTTTTTCCTCCAATTTTTATCTACCTTAGCAGCCAAGAGAATTAATCATATTTTTTTTATGTTGAAGACGAGCTCTTAAAATGCATGACAGCATGTTTTAGTTTTTAATATGATTTGGTAGGAAGGATGCCACTTGGTGTATAGGCCTTTGACATAGTGCATCTATTATTTATTTGTTTTCTTGTAAACAATAAAAAAATTGAACAGCTGTTTGTGTAATTCATGAAATTTCCAAAAATATTCTTCATCCGTTCATGACCTCCACTCCTTCAGTCTCCTCATCCGACTCCCATCTGGTCTACATGAAACCAGTTGTTTTTGGTCCCATTGGGCAAGCTATATATCATAAAAGAAAGTTGAATGCCCTGTAACAGAGATTTGTGGGATCAGAGCCGTTAGGTACTAAAAACAAAGCTTCTTGCATGGTTTTTAATACTTCCAAAAGTCTTCGGTTTCTATTATTCTAAATAGTACAATATTCATGCTTTGTTGAATTCAATTTGATACTAGATTTTGAGATCTATTACATTCTTAATTTTCATTAAAAAGAATATCCTCCATTAAATTCTTCTAAAATTAATATTTCCCACAAAATTTATTTACATTCCTTGAAAATTTGTTGGAACAGCTATTTCATCTGTCTAATAAAAATGCTTGTGTTTTGTACTTTTGTTATTGCTGAAGTTGACGTTGAAGGAATAATTAAATTATTCTTACCTTCTAAACTCTCTCAAAGCGTCGGCTAATTGTGATTAGTTGTTTTATTATGCTGAATTAATGTGAAAGATTTTCTAGATCTTTGACATTTCATCTCTAATACTCTAATTGCAAAGGCATCTAAAGGCACTCCATCCATGACTGATGACTCTATCACATTTTTATTCATAAAAAAAAAAAAAAAAACCCTTCCGTGACACCTTTGTTTGCATTGATATCTTTTGGATATCTTTTGGTTACTTGGAATCATTACAAAAAATAAATTTATCATACAACTATTTACATTCTTTTTAGTTAATTAAACACGTGTTAGCTTAACATTTGACCCCCTGCACTTTGCTATTCTTTGATAAAAAGGCCATGAATTGTGGATCCTGGGAGAATCGGTGCACCATTTTTTAAAAGAATTTGGAAATTTGTTTAATTTAATATATCATTGTAAAAAAATGTTTCTTAAATTCCATCCATCGGTTCATATTTTTCTTTATGAGTTAATTGTTTTTTGAAAAAATAAAATACATGATTGTGATTTTTCCAAAAATTTTAAAAACATTTTGGTGCACCAAAATGGTGTACTGACTGGGCTACCAGTGACTTGTCCTACCCACAATCCAATCCTGAAATTGTAGTACAATTTTAAAGTAGGACAGCAGTAGTTTTGGGCATCCAGTACAATTTTGCACTATGGCTTCCCTACTTGTGAAGCGAGATTTGTGCCTTTCCGTGCCTTATTTACTAGATTAATGGGGGGGTTTTAAATAAATCTACAATGATTTCTTACCAGAATCAGAAATATTATTAGTACAAATATGTATACATTTCAGGTGTTTCTTTCACTGTAACGGTATCATCAAACTTTCTGATATTCTAGTCTAAATTTGAGTAATTACTGAATTTTAAAAAATTTAAGTACCCTGGACCTGGACATTTCATATATACTGTAGCTCCAATTTATAGTTTTAAATTTTCTTTTGAAATGTAATAATGGCGTTCTAGATTTTGCCATGATTATTCTTTTAGGCACATGTTACGTGTATTCCTCTCTCACTTACTAAGCCTTCCCAAAGACCATAGGAGTGATTCCAAATAAATTAGTAATATATTAGTAGGATTTTAACCTATGACCTTGTGGTTCAAGAAGTTTACCATGGGTGGTGACTGGTGAGTCGCCCAGGAGTGTTTTTCTGCAATTTCTTGTGGGCAATTCATCGGGAGTAGAAGCCACCCAATCCCTAGTCAGTCCATTCTTATGTTCGACTAAAGGTCATTTGACAGAGAGAAAATAAGTTTATGGACAAGGTAATTTCTTATAAGTAGTTTATCTGATAGTAAGTTTGGTTTTGGTGATGCATACATACAAAATACATGAACTCGTGGTAAATGTTACATAATTCCATTGTAAGAATAATTATTTAAGTTTTAATTAATTGCTATATCGTTAGTAGACCTTGTTAAAGAAATGATTTTTTTACTAGCCTCGAAAGGAAGTTGCCCTGGTTGATTGTATTTCAGGTTTATATAAATGATTAAGACTTTCAAGCCCGTTCGGTCATTAAAAAACACTTAATTACCATGATACGTGTGATAGGACTCTAATGATGGACAAGGATTTCCAACATCGACATCAGTTCGGCAGTTGAGATGTAAGGGTCACGGTCAACTTTCTATTTTCTTTATGTTCATTATTATCATTTTTTTAATTTTGGTGATTCAGCCTCCCTGTTTCGTCATGGTTAAATGAGTCCCCGACTAAGACACCGTATATACAACACTTTAAACTTGATTTGCTGAAAAAAAATATTTTGTTTTTATGGGGAGAAGCACTTTTTTTTTAAAAAAATGAAACATTTCCATTCTAACTTAATTTGTGCGTCCTGTGTGAATCTCAGTTGACTTTCACTGTCGATCCCTTTTAACTGCATTCATAAGCTAATCATAAGAACCATAATTCCATTCACAACACCTAGTTAAGAATCATTATAATATTGATGTATTTACCATCGTCATTAGTCAAAAATTCAAACATCAGAGTCCTAGCATTAGGGAATAAGAAAACATTTGATTTACAACGTTAGTTATCTTAATTAGTTGGTGGCAATTATTAATACTTTCTGCTACTACCTAAATGATCATTAATTTACTCACTCTAGACGACTTTGTTTATCGGGTTGTCGCCATTGGTATTTAGGCCCAGAAAATACGTTGGTTGTGTGACTTTATTTATTGAGTTGTCTTCATTGATATTTAGGCCCAAAAAATATGTTGATTGCGTTAGAGAAAAATCTTTGTTTATATGATATTCGATTGGGTTATTGTCAATTCAATTCTGATGTGGGATAAAGTCTTAACGCGTCCAACATGAGGTTAAAAGGGAATTCATATGAGGATTAGCCATCATCGAGTTTGAGAACATTGGCTTTGCTTGTAGGTTCAGCCGCTAGTTTGTTGTTTTAATATTTTAGGAAGAAGTAGGTGAGCATGGCATTGAGAATTAGTTAAATTACAGCTGTATTCAGCAATTTTAGTTTTAAACCATGTTTGTTTTGTTTTTACGTGCTGGATTCATGTAAATATGGAAGCTTAGATATCGTTGTTGAGAACTCTTCAAAGTAATTAATACAGATTTGTGTGACGATGGTAGATTGTTTAGGTAGGCAGCATGCAGCAGTCTCTGCATGTAATTGGTCAATATGAGGATGAGGATGCAATTCTGATAGTCAAATCGCTAGGCAGTAGAATAACTGTTCATTTTCCTTCTGTGGTTTGTAATTTAAGTTACCAACTCCCGGTGACTTCGAATGTCATTTGAAAGCCATGGATAGCAGACTGAAACTTGCCTTGTTATATTCTCTCAATGGTAGATTAAGGTCAATACTGAACTAACTTTGACTTGGCCCTAACAAGGAAGTTGCAGAGTCCTATCTTGCTATTTTCACCTGGAGTAATTCAAAATTCATGAAAACCTGACGTGCTTTGAATGCTACTAGATAGACTACAGTTTTGGGACACATTTTCTGTAAGCAAAACGTGGATATAACATATTCAAGAGTGTACTATTTGGATCGAGAGATTTTAGGAGGGGAGCGAATGAAAATTAGTTTTTTCCAAATTTCTTTGTTAGAAAAGTTAGAAAGGAAGGAAAAAAAATCATAGTTTTTGAAGAGAATTTGGTGAAGATTTCATCAATTTTTTGTCAACATACTTCCTTGCATTCCAAAATGATATCATTTGAAGCGATGTGAGATTGAATTAGATTATTATAATTTAAAATTTTATTTTAATTGCAAATAGATTAAATGAACTAACTTCTTTCCTTTTGTTATGATGGCTTTCTAAATTAGAGAAATAATAAATTATTTTTTATTTTTTGAAAAAATATTCTACCTTTCATTTGAAGTTTCCCTCACCATTGCTCTCCTTCCCTCAATCCAAAGTCCCAACAGAACCTAAATCCAAGTGCTTTAGAATCACACAAAATTCTTTGTATCCAGTAATTTGTACTGGTGCGAGGGATATAAATTATATTCTATTACAGTTGAAGAATATATGCTCAACTACACCAGTTTTTCCATAAAAAAAAAAACTTCACCAGTTTTTCGTTAAAATAAATCTGTGTTAACTGTCAATCTTGCGTACAACAATTTTTTGCTACATGTAGAGAGAGGCTTCAAGTTGTACTGAATGTGCCATAATTGCTTTGGTTGTACTCCCTGTTGTGCTATAGTTTGTACGAGAAACAAAAGTCAAGATTTCTCAACAAGCACTTTAGGTCGGACCTATAAATCAACCAGAAAGAAAAGAAGAGCAAATGTCTCTTTTCGAGAATTGAAGTTAATCTTGATGGCTATGTTTTTAAGCCTAATAAAAAAAAGTCCAATCAAGTGGTAGTGCAAGAAATCTTTACAGGAGTGAGCCTATACCCGATTTCTTCCTGATTAATTTAATTAGCTACGTGTCGTTACATAGTTTTCTGTAATGCATTTCTCTCTGTTGCCGGAAAACAATGAAAGGGTTGTTAACTAAGGACATAAATTAGATGCCAAAAACAATCCCACTTACCTACTGTGCAGTACCAAACCGCACAAATTGCAGGTACATGACAGAATTTGAACATAATGTAAGCATGTGGTAATGGTCGCAACAATAATGATTTAACAAAAGCTCGAGTATCCCCTTCCCCTTTTAAATAGCTTGCCTATATATATATATATGAACTCCAATACGACAGATCAGGAAAGAAAAAAAAAAGGTGAAAAATCCCATGCAACTTTGTGCGTCAAACACTTTATTCAGCAAATAAGGCATTGAGGTCGTGCTCAATAAAGCCTTATTCCTCTTGTCATCAAGTATTCAATTTAATAATTGTAGCGTGAATATTATCCCAAGGAAATAAAAACGCTTTCGGTATCACTGACTTCAAAAAAGACATTAATAATGTTGGAGAGAAGCTCATAAAGCCAATAAATACAAAAGCTACAAAACTGGGATGATCTCATCCTTCACACTCAGCAAACACTCCAAATTTGTAACATGTCTAGTGTGGTTTCGGAACATACCCATCAACAGCAAAATTTCGCGTGGCGGAAGGAATTGCCAAGCGAACCCCATCCAGATCTGGTTTTGCAATCACTTGGCAACCCAGACGAGATCTGTAAAAATACCAAACATGGAAATGAATTTAAGTTGAATGTAAATGAAATTCTGGTGACAGATTCATGAATGAGGGCCTCACGTTTCAGTGAGCCCAAAAGCAAGATCCAACATATCGTTTTCCTCATCAGTTGGGTCTTCTAATTTATTGTAGTATTCCATATCCTACAACAATGATTGATACCCACTTCATTTGTTAGATCAACAGATCCATGGATTTATTCAGAATTACTTCTAAAGAACATTTCCTTCATAGACATTCTCTTTAACTCACCATAATGATTACATGGCATGTTGAACAGGCAAGCGAGGCTTCGCATGCTCCTGACATGAGGATAAAGGCAAAACATTAAACAAGAAAAAGAAAGAGAGGCGATGAAGCGAATCAAGAATATATGATATGCTGCAAAAGAAAAACCACTGGAGAGAACCAAAATGCAACCAAAAAAAAAGGGACACCACATCGTAAGTTTTCTATGTTGTTACCATGCATATTCTAAGGAAAAACTATTGAGTAACAACAAGCAAATTGAATTTTCAAATAAAGCATAATTTTCCACAAGATTTCATTAAAAAAATGAATAATTTAAATCGATGAACCATCAATTTCAAAATGTGGAGCCAACAAAGCATCATGGTCCTTGCCTTCAAGCTCGATATCATTTTGATGTGCAGCTTCTAACATAGACATTCCCACTGGGACCTTAATGTGTTCTTCCTCTCCATCCTTGCTGACAAATGTCACAGATATCCTGCAGATAAAGTACATGTGTGAGATAAAAAGACAGTAGTGCTGTTAAGTGCACTAGAGGTGCAAATACAACTGTTCACTCCAAAGGGAAAAGTGCACTTAAGTCACGTGCTTGAAAAACACAAAATTTAAAAAATCTTATGATAGATTTAATAATCATAATGAAATTATATAATGCTCAAACCACCAAAAAATTATAGCTACATAGATCAATCATCTTGTTGAGTTGTTTCTCCATTCTTTATCCGATAGGGTTTGTCACATAGTTACCAGGAACTCTGTATGCTCCGGTTCGTGGTACGGGTATTTGAATGTGGTATGCGACATGATTAATTTGTGGGACGATAGGGGTAGGCTTAATCGGTATGCTAGTTGGGAATGTGGTACGGTTTGAAGAGTTATTCGGGTCACGATTAAGTAAAATCAGCTCTTGTGAAAAATGTCACTTTACCTTTGCTTTACTCCTTCCTTGAAACTACCAAAATCTAGGGTTTAAAATCTCCATAAGCCACCTTAATCAGAAACAAGGAATGTTGTAAATGAATTTCAAAGGTCAGTTTTCAAATTTTCCATTCTCACACCCTCTATTTCCCTAGACTCTCCATATATATACTCAATCAATGACGATTTAAGATTTACTTTTAGTTTTGATTTAATTATACTTGATTTTTCATTCCATTTCTCAAGTTTTCATTTGTAAATTTTTGGGACGCCCATTTGAGCGTCCTGAGTCGTTAGTACGTCCCAATTCGGGGTACGGAGGGGGTTTGAGTGTTCCTAGTAACTATTTGACTTGAACGTGATGGAGATCAATCGGTTTCCTCTCCCTCTGCACCTTTTTTCTTCAATTAGAAGAACACTAGAACTCTCCAAATTGGGCTTCTCATTTCTCAAGGCCCACAGCCCAACTAAATAAATTAAAACCCAAAACAATTACCCCACTCAATTATCTGGCTGAGGTGAGGGGTGGTTCACCTCTCTTCTTACTTTAACCCACTGAAGCGCGCTTTTTGACAGCACTAAGTAAAACTAGCTAAATTCAGTTCACGATGAAAGAACAAATCAAACTGTGATGTTTTTCAATGCACAGTAATGCATTCTGCTCCAGAAAGCATATTAGAGAAGCAGAATGTACCTGCATATTTGTTTAAGGGATCTTACACAGCTTAATAGTTCTTTTGTTTTGGGTACCAAGTCATAGGTTTGAATGTAATATTACAACTGCCACTGTTCGGTGTAATCTCACTGTTGTGCTCTATCTTTGTAAACATTACATTCTCTTCTAATAACTATAACTCCCTTCTAAATTCGAAAGATCAGCTGAAACAATAGTCAACTACCATATATGCATCACATGCAAAGTGAATTTATAAATGGTGCTAAACACATTCAAGGATCCCCGACACCATGTGCTGGAAAAATGTAACGTAATAGTATATTGAGATCTAGATAGTTTCTTCACTTAATCCACTAGAAGAACAAACTAATGCAACAATGATAGACACCACATTCATGTCTCAAGACCTGTTTTACATGCGTTGATGAGGTGGGCTGAAAGCAGTTTTTTGCATTCACAAGCATATTCTTGTGTGCTAGCTTACAACTAGAGGCACTATCCAGTTTAAGAGTTTCTTAAAGGGAAAGCAGTTATATGTGTTTGCAAGAAGAGTAAGTATTAAAATGGATAACTAATTTTTAAAATTGAAATGGAAATAAAGCATTAAATAGATTCTTTAGACCAACAGCTCTAACAAAATGTGGCAAGAAATTGCCATTTGATTCTTGTTAATCAAAATTTTTTACCATAATATGTATTTCCCACATAATTCCTAACTCACAATTAATATATTATAAAGCAAAGGAGCTTACTCTTGTTTTTCTCCTTTATCTGCCGAGTTGGCTTCAACTGCTGTAGTGAAACAACAGTGATTCCTCTGAACTATGGCACCATGGAACCACCACGTTTGTGGCTGCAATTCATACTGTATAAAGAGATCAACTAGTTAATTTCCACATGTCGCGAACAGTTTCACCACGACAGCATTTCCACCACAACAACCTTTATCCCCTACATAAAATGTGGATAGCCTCTTTTTAGGAATTGAACTTGTGACCTCTATGTTGCACTCCTATGATCACTGGGCTACACGCTCGCCTATAAAACTACACTATACCATATCCGCCAAATTATGAATATGACTCATTCCTTAAATATATAAATGTACTAGACAAACATATATCCCGTGACAGCTTATGTGTAAACCAGTATGCAGTCGCTATGGCTAAGTTTCACAAAATATTACGTAACTCCAAAAAAACTATGAAGCCTCTGCACGGCTCCCCAATTCCGGAATGATAGCACGAGATGACAAAAAGACTAACTTATGTGCCTGGCCCTTACTAAATGGATTAACCCTCCTCAAGGAATAAACCCATTGATGAGAGATGGCAACAGTGACTCTGATGGGAAAGCACTATATGGAGCCATAAATCAGTATGAAGAAAGCAATAATAAGACAATCATAAGGTTTCTCTTCCATTTCAAAGATTTTTGCAATCAAGGTTAAAATGTTTTGGTCCGTATTCCATATATGCATTTACATCCAGTCATGAACCTTAGCATTTATGAAAAGATTTAAATACGAAGGTGAGCGCTTACCACCAGATTGGGATACGCTACAATTCTTATTTCAAGTACAATGAAGAGGACACAGTCACATAGCATGTCAGTCAAAAACTCACATTACTTTTTCTCTAAATCCCTTAAAACCAAAGTCTTGCAGACATGGCTATATGTAGAACATTATATTGAAATTTTACAGGAATCATGGGAGGTAGGAATTGTAGCATATATTTATAAACAGCACCCATATCAAAAGTCAATTTCCTTAACCACAATACATATCATAACTGAAAAAAAAAAAGTCGGATTCCTACTTAAAAAAAATAAAACTCTAACAACTAACCATACGAAAACACTTGCAATAAAACAATGTAACCAAAGATTTCAAAACAAAAGTTAAAGGAAAGAACACTGACCCAATGTCTTTGGCGGCAATAGGAGCTTCGGTTATGTCCTGTTCTGTATACATGTGTAGAAATGCCTGCAAAAATTATACGGTATGGGTTGATAGGAATAAAATGGTATGTATTTCATTTCATCATGCTAATTGATTAACCTAGTAATTCCATTTGCCTCTGTAACTAACTACTTCGAGAAGCAAAACGAAACTATTTCATCATTCAAAATAGAAAAAGAGACAAGAAAAAGAGGCATACCTCTTGAAAGAGCTCTGATTATTGGAAATCCAACTCTCGAAAGTCTAGAAATTAGCATTTGCCACCAAAGTAACCCCTGTTTTAACAAAAATAAATGTTATATTGAATTGTATAACCACATATTGAAAACTACGGAGAGCGAAAAACCGATGGTCTCGATAGGTATTATCCCGATCGAATAACATTAAGCCTTAAAATTTTACAATTTGTTCTCTTTTCGTGAATCCAATTACCGAATCTGCCAGCATCAGACGCCATGTAAGAAACAGAAACTCACCTTGCTATGGCAACAAATGCGAGCTGGAACTGCAAGAACGGAGAGAAGTTGAGCCTTCCAAGATTGGAGAGGTCTCAGGTCGGGGTTTTTGTTGCAAGCAGAGGAGAGGAGGTTTATCAGCCAAAGGGAGAAAATAAAATCTGTATCGGCTGTGGAAACCCGCAAAACCTAATCGCCAATAAAATACCCCCAAATCCCATTTTATGTTTTTTTTTTTTGAAATATAAATGCTTGTTAAATTGATTTTTTTTCTAGAAGAAAATTGGAAATTGGTATTTTTAATTATTTTGCATAATTATTGTGTTTTTACGATTTTACCTTTTTCTGTGAGAATCTAATACCTTATCCCTGTTTATTATATAGAATATTTCTAGAAGAAAATTGGAAATTGGTATCCCTTAATATTTTTGTTTATTCAGACTTCACTTCAGTGCTTAAATTGAATTGTCTATTTTTTAAAAAATAAAAGCTTTAGTTTATTATGATTAATTAATATTCATATTGGTTTAGTGGGAAGAAGGGGCACACACACTTAACTAAAGAAAAAATTAACATTCAAATTAATTATTCTAATTTTACCAAATTTGAACACTTATCGGTGTTAAGTTTGGATTCCGCCTCCCATTAATTCAAATTTCAATTTTAAAAAAATAAAATAAAATAGTACCAAATCATTGGCTTAATTTGGCTGATGATTTACACTAAATTAGTGAATTGAATGGTATGTAATTTTGAATTTTGAATTCGATCTTCCTTTTTTTTCTTTATTTTTTTAAAAAATGGAATGGTGGACTATTTAAGAGCTCAAATGGGCCCAGCCGAAAGTGGATCTTTGTCCCGAAACAAATCAAAGCTCACCTGACCCTATCACCTCCAAACCGTCGCCACCATCGATGCACGTGTTAAAGTTGAGCTAATCCAGCGCTACAAATACGCTTTCCCTTCCTTCTCCTTATTTGTACCTGTTGATGTTATTCTTATTCACAATCCTCTGCAACCATCGCTTCGTAGAAACAGAAAAAACGGATTCTCCGAGACCGTCGCTGCAGCCAAGAAAAATTCGAAATTTTAATTTCAAAATTATCTGAGACAATCATTCCCGAGACTATAAAAGCGTCCTCGATTCCCCAAGTTCCGCTTTGGGATTTGAATTAGTAGAAAAGGGCTTTCTGTATCACAAATCTCTCTGCTCGCTCTGCATTTCCACCTTCCGAAGCTCCCATGGCTTTCCTTCCTCCGGTTCGCGAGTGACTGTTCTTCCGTCCTCTCCTCTTTCAGGTAAGGTCCTACTTACGTACAATGTACATTCTCGGTTGTTGTTTGTTTTTGACGTCGTTTTTTTATTTAGATCCAGAGAAGTACCGGTGTTCTATTAGTGCCTGTTATGTTTGTGGTGTGCTATTGATATTTTCGGCTGATTGGCACCATGATCCTTGAATTACATGTACATAGTTGTCACAATTATGAACATGTTGTATCGACTTTTTTAGATCTGATGATCAAGGCACATTTGATCGTAAAATGAGAAATGTTCTTGCTTGTCAATGTTTTCTTTCAAAGATGGTTAATTAATTGTCTTTTACATTTACCTTGGCCTAAATGAAATTTAACATTTGCATATCAGACTTGTAGACAACTGATTATTCTGTCAGTTACCAATCATTTGTTTCTTTGTTATTTTCTTTTTTGAATTTATTTCACTTGATAATGTCGAGGATTAGCTTACTTCAATCGAGAACAAAATACTCCACACTTTTCGCCTTCCTAAGAAATGAATTACCCCAGGTACTATTTCATTGATAACTATTGGCAGTGTGCCGTAGCATACAGTAATTTGTTTTACTTGGCCTTGTTGTTTACTTTCATCTTCCTCCCCATTAGAGTGGCTGATAGTTAAGGTTTTGGGTTCGATACTATAGTCTATAACCATACTTCCCAGTTACTGGAAGGAAAAAAGAAGGAAACTTAACAATATTGTTGTAAGTTTTGATTGTGTAGTTTTTTAACTTAGTGATGTGATTAATGAGGATATTGTTTCTTGTTTATGAAACTATTTTCATTTGTTTCTTCATCACATAAAATCAGTGGAAGAAGATCTGATGAGCAGCGACAGTTTTGTATCAAATACTCTGAGCTCAATCCTGGGGATCTTTTTATTGCTGTGGTGAACATTCGCAATGGAAGACCATGGAAGCAACAAGTTGACTGGAATCCGGCAGATTGTTAGGCTAAAGGAAATACTCCAGAAGTGGCAATCTAACACACTTGGCTCGAAGGTAGAAGGTCAGTGCTCTAGTCAAACTCATGGGGGCATTTCACATGCAATTAGTAAGAGGCTAGCAGAAGTCCAGTGTTGTGATTCGGATGAGGAGAGCTGCCAGAGCCCTGAGCCACCGCCTGATGTCCCCGAAGGATATTTGGCTGTTTATGTTGGGCCAGAGCTTCGGAGATTTATCATTCCTACCAGCTATCTTAGCCACTCTTTATTCAAGGTATTGCTGGAAAAGGCTGAAGAGGAGTTTGGGTTTGATCACAGTGGCGGGCTGACAATCCCATGCGAGATTGAGACCTTCAAGTTTCTCCTGAAGTGCATGGAGAACCATCAGAAGGATCAGCATCACGACTCAAGTAGGTTTTCCTTTACATTCTTTTGTGAAGTTTATAGGGAAGAGATAAGCAAACTCAAATGACCAATTACTGACGTACTTGAATTCACGTGATAGTCTTTTTTTCGTCAACCACATCTCTGAATTTGGAGCTAGTTATCATTTGCAAAAGACGTTTATGTTAGTTTTCTTATTTGATGACGTGCTGCTAGTTCTGTTAGATGATACGAATATAGTGGCATCATGGAGAAAAATTCTGCAAAGAATTTCCTCTGAAGAAGCTCTTGATCTTATATATTATATGCAACAAAAAATCCCCATGTGTTTGTGGTTCATCAGATTGCTTCTCTCTGTCATTGTTGTCTTTTTCACTAAAGCATTTTGTTGTTATTTTGCAGCTGAAGATTCATTAGATGCTGAAGAGTAAGTAACGGGTCATAGTGTTCGTGATTTTAGGGCTGATTTTCATGTGTAAAGCAAGGTCTCCTTTGTATGCAGATATGTTTTGAATTTTCAACAACAAAGATAGAATACTGTAGTTAGAAAATTTTCAAATGTGTTTGTGGAATTTGGTACTGGGTGGCGTGCAATATTTGACATTTCCTTCTTCTATATCGGAAAAGTTAATCAGCATCTGATTGTTAAATGAACATGAGACACATTTGTATTCTTCATGGTTTCCAACAGAAGATTCTGATCATCAATTATTATCCGTCCTCAGCCTTTTGTTTCAGTTGACCCTGGTCGTAAAACCAACTAGATCATTTTTTTCACAAGGTTGTCCCACATTTCACACAGGTC
Source organism: Euonymus europaeus (assembly GCA_963580455.1). Classification (NCBI taxonomy): domain Eukaryota; kingdom Viridiplantae; phylum Streptophyta; class Magnoliopsida; order Celastrales; family Celastraceae; genus Euonymus; species Euonymus europaeus. The sequence continues at coordinate 2,805,617 of OY756957.1, read as the reverse complement.
TTGAGTTCAATTCTACTCATATCTTCCTTCTCTAATCCTTATCCATTGCTGAGTTTTCTTCATAGGATTTGTCTAATTAACCAACAATTCTTGAGATATGGTATTATGGTATGGTATGGTATGTTCTTCTCACTGATATTATTGGCTCGCATGTTAGTCTCAAGCTCAGCTTATAAGCTAAGTAGTAGCTTATAAGTTGAATGTCGTCGGTCAACAATAATATCAATCACATATCAAAAAAAATCAATTTCTTCTATTATTTCTATTCTCTCACACATTTGTCATTTTATCTCTCAAAATATATTTTAGATTTCAAAAAAAATTACATATTCGAACTCAACGCGTAAATCTCTTTCCAACAAGCCATATTCGATAGCTTTTATTTCATTATTAAATTATTTTACTTAGTCTTAATGATAAATTGACAGTTTATACACTGTCAAAACTTTTGTTCTACCGATTGGACACTTATTATTTGACAGAAAGTTAAGAGGAAATAAATATGGCTTTACAGTCTGGAGCCACAAATAGTGACTTTTCACATTCATTTGTTCATTACTTCATTGGATGATAAGAGTCTTTATGGGTTTATATACACACGCACAAAGTTTTGTTCTTGACATTGTTTATTCATTACTTAGTCTTAATGATAAATTGACAGTTTATACACTGTCAAAACTTTTGTTCTACCGATTGGACACTTATTCTTTTGTTCTACCGATTGGACACTTATTATTTGACAGAAAGTTAAGAGGAAATAAATATGGCTTTACAGTCTTGGAGCCACAAATAGTGACTTTTCACATTCATTTGTTCATTACTTCATTGGATGATAAGAGTCTTTATGGGTTTATATACACACACACAAAGTTTTGTTCTTGACATTGTTTATTATTGCTGATAACAACTGATTCCATGCTCTGATGTTACATTTTCGACTGGACACATGCCACTAATCAAAGCAAAGGCACTAGGGGTTTGATGATATTTTTTTAATGTAATTTAGTGCAAATCTTGATAAGCCAAATCTTACTCGCATGTGAAACCAGTTTTGAGGCCCGATGAGTCACTTCTGGCAGGCAGTCTGTCTCGCACCCACTGTGCGGCATGATTTCACCACCATTGTCTTCAATAATGTTATAAGGAAAAGTATGGGTGGAAGCATCCCTTTCTCTTCCCCCGTTTTATCGGGAAACTAAAAATAGAAAATACAGTCATACAGATGTTTTAGGCTTGATTTAGGTTTCTTCTTGCTCGATCTGTTTTGTGACCAGATTCTCGTTTATAATTCAGTTGACCCAGATTGCACCACATTACTAGGCCATCTTTACCTGCTGGACCTAACCCAATTGTTTTGATTTTTATGCTACAGCCTATACATGACTGGAGAGTTGAGTCTCAACAGGCTGATGACCATATTGAGCTGGTGTCACAACCAACGCGTGATTTCTCTGGATGACATTTTAAACAAAGTTGTAGATTATGGATTTTCTAGTTGTTTGGTGGCAAGCAATGGAATAATTTCATTAAAGCCATCCCCATAAAATACATCATAAGAAGGAGAAGAAGAAGAAAATGGGAGATATAACATATAAGACAGAAGGTGATAAAAGCCAAAACATTTGCAACTTTACTACAATTGATAGAGCTCAACATCCAAGTTCAAACAACGCCGACAAATTGAAAAGAAAAAAAAAAGCCAAAAAAGAGAACACATTTCATTGAACTCTTTGTTCAGTCACAATCCCAAAATTGGGAATTATTTTTAAAATCCTGTAAATCATAACTGACGTTGAGCTTCTTCCTCCAACTTCCTTTTACTCCTCAACAGCCAGAGGAACAGATTCAGCCTGGCAGGTTACAAGTTCAAAGAATTAGTTATTGTCTAGCAGTAGAACAACAATAAGGTCACAATAAACCCATTACCCTTGGACACTTACCAGCTTGCGATACTTGAGAGCATAAAACATTTCAAGGTATCGGCGGCTCTCAAGGCGATCAAGGTGCGAAACATGTTTCCAGAAGCCATAAACTCCAGTCAGAGTGAGTAGCCTCTGAGAATAGATTTGCCAAGTATACCTATGAAACAAAGCAAAACAACAAAGCAAACTCATTACACATTGGATTAGTCTAACTTTTAATTTATACCAATAATAATAGTTAAGACTTAGAGCTTACTTTTCTTGGATTCTCTGAAGGCCTCCCAGGGAAATCTTGTCCCAATAAGTGGGATCAACCTTGCTCTTCTCAAAGAAATTAACAAGGGTTTCAGCAGCCTGTTCACCATGGTAAGGGTCAATGTGGAAGCCAGATTTTCCATGGACAATAATCTCGGCAGGTCCACCGTGTAAAGTGGCAACTGTTGGCAATCCACAAGTCATGGCCTCAACAACAGTAAGTCCAAAAGCTTCATACAAAGCAGGCTGAACAAAAGCTCCCTTTGTGTCTGCAATGCAGCGGTAAAGTTCACCGTTCCTAACACGGTCCATCTGGGAAGAAATCCACCTGAACTGACCATTCAAGTTGTAACTCTCAATCAGACTGTACATCTTCTTCATTTCAGATTGCTCTTCTATGTCTTTTGATTCCTTCCTTCGGTCACCACCAACCACAACAAGGTTAACCAGTTCTCTCAGGCGAGGATTCTTTGCGTACCATTCCACAAGTCCAGTTAAATTCTTGACCTTGTCAAGCCTCGCCATTGTGAAGAGGATTGGCTTGTTGCGATCCTTCAACACACATCTGTTCGGAGACAATCACAAAATACAGTTAATAAAAAAGATTTATGTTGTCAAAAAGTGAAACATAACCATAGTTGTGCTGAAACTTACAAGTGTTCGTCATTCTCAACAGAGCTGAAAAGCAGCTCCTCGATGTCAGGATGGAAATGTTTCAGCCTACGCTTCTCCTCCGTGTAAGAGAAGTATATGCTCATGTCAGCACCAGGGGAAACAATGTTGAATTTTGGATCAAAGACATCAATACCATGAACAACACGGTAGAGACCAGGTAGAGTGAAAGCATTGTGACTCTCATATTGACCCACAGTGTCCTTGCTGATACCATAAAAATATAACAAAGTTAGGATCATAAAACTTACTTTAAAAACATTACATGTTAAGAAGAAACAGTGATATATAATAATATAACCTTCCAGCAATTTCTTGGTATGTACTGGTGATGATGAAATCAGTGTGGTTCATAGCTATAAGATCAGCAGTGAATTGGCATGCAAAGTGGTATTTCTCATCCAATTTTTTCCAGTAAATATCCGATTCTGGATACTTTGTCTTCTCCAAAGCATGAGCAATGGTACACTACAAAACCCAACATCTCAAATGAAAATTCTATTTAACCAAAACCTTGAGACTATCTATCTTTTAATCTTAAAGCACAAACCTCAGTAACACCCAACTTGTGTGCTAACAGAGAGGCAACAATGTTGCCATCACTGTAATTTCCAATGATCAGATCGGGCTTGCCCTGCAGCTCTTTTCCAATTTCAGAGGCAACATCCTGGAATAAACAAGTCAAGCAGCAAAACGATTATTAGAACCCAGGAATTTGAATCAGAATGATATAATAAGGTCTAATTGTGTGACAGATTTCAAACAATGCAATCTATACCTCAGTGAAAGTCTCCAGATAAGGCCAGACTTCGAAGCGGGAAATCCATTGGCGGACAATGCCTTTCTCTGTTCTAAAAGGAACCCTAAGTATATCACAATGTTCTGTATGATATACTCGCTCTAGACGCTGACCACATGTGGTGCCAACAGCATCGGGCAGTAGACGAGTGATCTGTGCATACAACAACAAATGGTGTATCAGAGGGGATACTCATATCCTAACATATGAGAGTAATTTGAATTGTATTCGAGATGAGCCTCACAATGAGAATACGGGGCTTGATATCGAGCCCTTGCTGCTTAATCCGATGGATCATCTCCTCCTCCAATGCACGAACTTGATCCAATATATACACAACCTAATCAAACAAAGCAAACATAGTTCATCATTTCTAGTAGCCAAGCAAAACTGGGAACAATTTCAGGATTGCTAGAATTGAATAAATTACCTGACCACCGGTGTCAGGGTACCCCAGAACATTATCTTGGGCAAAGTAACCATGAGGAGAAAGAATGACAACATTGAAAACCATAGGAATTCTTCCAAGGAATTTTTCAAGAGTGCAAGGATCAGGTGCCTCAAGAAGATCCAAAAGCAGTTGAATCATCTCGAACACGTGCTCTGCAGTGTCACCCCACCCTCTCTCCAATCCAATATCCTGGAACTTGTGCTCAAAAACAGAGTATGGTGTTGCTGGAGCCACAGTTTGCAGATACTCCTCTGCCTTCCTCAGAACATGTTGCAGAGTCTGCAGGTTTTGAATTCTGTCATTCAGCATCATCGTCTGCAAAACGCAAAACGACACCAATTCACAAGTTAACAACTCTCACATTAGTTAGTAGTACAGAATCTGAAATTCTGATTTCTTCTTTTCATACCTTCCCCTTGTGACAGTGAACTCGGAGAAAATCAAGCAGAGGTTGCATACTCTCTTTGCCATGGAACAATTGTGCCGAAAGGTGACGGTTAAGGAACTCGACACCATTGCCAATTGACTTCGACAGAGTTGATCGAGGGACTGAGGCATTGAATGGCTCAAAATCCAACTCCAGCACAAAGTTTCCGTTAGCGCTGCATGGGATCCAATAACATTGTGTGTCAAATGAGTTCTCAAATGATCATATGGTCAAACAAAACCAGATCAATAAAGAGAGAAAGTCCAACTTACGTTCCATTAACAAGTTCTTCCTTGAAGTGCAAATACTCGGCAACACGCAACTCCTCAACAACAAGTGCGTGCACATTCACACGTATATGCTCCCATACACCAGGCCTTGATCGCAGAGCAAGAGCGATCCATGGAGTAACAACAATAGCTTCCTATTTATCACACAATTCAAAGAATTAAGTGAAAACATTCTCGCAACCAAATATACAAAATGTTATCTTTGTTACCTGTGCAGCTGTCAGAACTTCAGCAAATGCTCCCTCCGCAAGTTTCTTTCTATTATCTTCCGGAATTGCTTCAAATTCAGCAATAATTTGATGCCTTTGAAGTATTCCTTTCCCCTTCGCTTCAATCCTGTCACACAGGTAGTGTTGGTGTTAATTCAAGAAGTTTCTTCACAAAAAGACCATCCAAAACTCAAGCAAAAACATATTGATCAAATTACCTGGCAAGTAAGGCAACGATTTCATTGCGATGAGCAACGAGAGTCTCATCGAGACGCTCACGGATGCTGTGACTGCGAGTGAGAGCTCGTTCAGTAGCCATAGCTTCTCAAGCGAACAAAAACAAAGTCTCTACACACACACACAAAAAAGGGAAGCAATGATGCCTGTTTAGTGGTATCCAACCACCCCATTATATAAACTTGAAATTCACCCTCTTAAGTCAAAGAATATTATCCAATGAAAGAATTCTAGAAAAGTAAAAAAACTTTCTAAACCTACCCCATCAACAATTAGCCATTCAAAAGATTGATTAGACCCAAATTTAGTTGAACAAAACAGAATTCACCGTATACATGACAAGAGAATAATACACAATAGCCATTTCCTTTTTTTGCTACAGAGGCACTGTAAAACTGTTAAAGCTCCATATACAAGGAATTTAAGGATTTGACCCCTCAAAATTTGATGGGTTATTTTCAAAAGTTGAGTTTCTCAAAGCAAATAAACAGAAACTCTCGGTTTCAAAGAATAAAGCAGACATGTTTAAGCAAAAACCTGCCAAATTTTGATAACGATGAAAAGAAAAAGAAGAAGGGAAGAAAAAAAACATGTAGTACAAAGTGTGATTCCAACGGTGTGAGGAATGCAGATTTGACAAATACAGTGCATGACATGAAGTCTTGGAAGATTTTTGTTTTCCTACACAATAACGAATCCAATACCAAATCACTAATACATAAAAAAAAGAGTAAAAAAACAAAAAATATTTTGAATTGAGTGTACAATACAACGCAAAAGGACTATTATCAGAATAGCACCCAATACCAATATCAAAGCAAACCAGACTCTGATTCAGAAACTATGATATGAAAAAAACAAACAAGAACGTTAAAGAAAGAAGGGGAATTGCACCTAATAAAAACAGAGGTAGTAGTAGACAATGAGAACACGATGAGCCAAAAGTGGATTTGCAAGTTGAAATTTATACAGACCGAACAGCATGTATGAATGGAAACAAATGGGTCAAAGAATCAATAGATGGTAGTTCGATATTTTTTTCATCGAGATCTAATTGATAAGATTGATTTACTTGACAAATTTGTGCTGGTTCAAAGAAAAGAAAGGAAAAATCAAGGTCCAAATAAGGAACCTTAACATTCAAAAGAAAAGTCTTGTAATTTTTTCAATGTGGTCTTCCATTAATGCCTAAAAAAAAATATTACTTGAGAATCAAGGTTGAGATATTTGGAAATTACAGTAGAAATGGAAATAATACTGAAGGTTGCAGTGGTGGGTCCGAATCCGATCACAGTCCACAAGATCATCAAACGCATGCAGAGACTTTTAGAATGTGCAGAATCTGAATTTGAGGCTACCTTGAATATTTCTCCCTGTCCTACCTTCCCCAATTTTAGCTACTTTATTTTTATCTTTTATTATTCTGAGAATAGTATTTGCTCTTTTGCTCAAGAATATATCCCAGACTAAGAAAACTCCAAAATAGAAAAGGAAGAAGAAGAAGAAGAATATAAGAGGATCAAAATGTAATGCTTTTACACATGCAAGAATTACAGAGCATAGCTAGTGAATCTAGAAAAGTGAAGAGGACTGAAATGGAGTTTGGAGAGTTTTTACCTTATAATGCCACAAAATGTGCAGAAAGAAAGAATAATAAACAGAATGAACACAGATCCTTCAAATCAACAGAAGAAAACGCTGAGGATTGATGGAGGAGAAGGTGATACCAGAGATCCTTATATACACATGCACACACTCTCTTGATCCCCCACCTAGAAAGTGCATTTGGTGCTTCAAGTTGTGAAAAAATAGTGCCACCCTCATTATTTCCTTGAAACAACCATCATCACATCCCTTTACTGCTGCTTTGTCGCTTTTGCAAAACAACTTTCCTCTTCAACGTGGCCCCACTTGCCCAAAACCAGTTAGGTGATAGTGTAAGCAACTCTGATGAAAATTTTAGAGTGTGTGGAGGGAGTGATAAAAATGATAAATATATAAAAAATAAAAAAATTGTATTGAGATATGTAAATTGGAGGCAGAAAAAATGAAAAAATAAAATAATATATATATATATAAAGAGATGTGTATACTTGATATTTATATTTATAGAGTGAAGTTTCTCTAAGAAAAAGATTATGTAAAAAGTGAAAGAGTTATATTGGGAGCTCTATCGAATAAGTATGCGGTTTGATTTTTGTGTAATACAGATATGACACAATTAAAAAATTTGGAGAGTGTCCACTAGATTAATGATTAATCTTTTGAGCTAAATAGAAATAACATGGACTTGAAATATTTTGTCTTGATCCTCTGAGTTTGATTTTGACTCGAATTATTTTCATAGGATAGAAAACATTTTGTACTTGAAAGTTTGATGTCTGGATAATAAACTTGTATACGGTTGATTGTTAGTGTCAGTGTTAAATTGACGACCTGCGGCTTCTCTGCGACCGGGTTCCCAATTTGACCCTAACAAACGTTGTAAAAAAATCATATTTCTAATAAATAAAGAATTTTGTATTCATTTTGTTGTAATAAACTAATAATCTAACATTTGGATTCAACGTTGAATAAGCAAGAAAAACATAAGAAAAATCTACAACATACTTTTGTCAAACACTATGGTCATGTGTTTTTCTATTGATCTAAGCTGTCTTGGACTCTCGACCGGTTTTTGCTTCTGTTGGCAGGTGTTCCTGTTTCAAAATTCCGCTAGCGCCTCCCACGTCACCTGTTTCTAGGGGCGCGTCACTTGACAATTAGAAATTAAATTAAACTAAACTAATTTGATTTTCAATGAGAGTCACCGAGCGAAGTCTATGTACGACGTCGTTTTCAATAATGTAGAAAGCGAAGAACGATGTGTGACGTGTAGTTATTTTATTGGCGGAAGAGGCTCAGCGGGACGACAGCGGAGAAGGTAGAGCCAATCAGGAATTTGGACACGTACGACACGTGTAAGAACAGGAAGATAAGGTTATTCCTAAATTAGTATGTACCAATTCTTCACCCCAATTAAATTTTTATAAATGTTTGTTTGTGTCCTTCAGAGGGTCCAGGTGCCACATTTAATACATTTTATCTATCGAATAGAGTGAGATTTTTCTTTTCTGTTTTTCAGACAGGCTGTCCGGTTCAGAATATTAAATTCACATTAAATCTCTGTTTTGGATAAGATTAAGAATCAAAATAATAATAAAAATGAAATAGAAAAATAATATCATTTTATTTATGTTTTGTCCACAAATACTACTTGATCGTTCTGCTTTCCTCAAAATTAATATTTGAGACCATCAAAATATGACTCCCAACGAACATTAATGGACCTTACATATGTGTTTTTAATCATGATCGAGCTAGATCCAATGTCGAAAAACATTGAATCCAAATGATGTACATTTTTTTAAAAAAACAAATAAAGGAAATTATAAATATGTAATATTTAGCCTGAAGAATTCAACGATATATATTTTATTGAAATGAAAAAAAATATCGATTTTAGATTACAATAAATTTATGTCAGTTTCGAACAAATAACGCTGGATTGGTAAATGTTAAATAGTACTACGCATTTGGTGAATTGGGTCCGGAGTGTTTTTCAACACCGGACTTTTTTCTCATCCATGTCATTTCACACATCACATAGATTTGACCTCTCTATCATTACCCGATAACCACTTCACACCAATCTTGTGAATTAATTTGCACCAATTAACAAGCTTAATCTGTCTCCCAAAGAAAGGTCCAAAGCATCACTCGCAGTGAAAAAAGTTTATGGTGCGACAAAAAATAGTTGAAACTAGTGAAAGCGATTAATTAATGGGTAGGACCATGCATGGGCCTAATATATGATTTGGATAGGTCGATTAATGTGTTTCTAATTGTGGAGGGGTTTGCCTTGCCTAACGCATTAAACTTTAAAGTCACGTCTATTAGACCCACTCATACCAAATTAGATTGCCAACAAAATTGACAAAATCTCTAGTCATTATTATGATTTTATGACGTGAGATATATCAAGAAGCATGTGAGAATAGCACTCGCTGTTTTATTGTATGATTAAGATAACAAAGTGTGCATAGTTTTTCATGTGGACTTCATAAAAAAAACGCGTGGATAGTTTGTAATAGTTGCAAGTAGATTTGTCAAAAAATCGAAGCCGATCAATGTTTTTTATAAATAAACATTTTTTATTAAATTTGATTAAAATTTGAAAAATCGACTAAACAATTTAGCCAAAATATGCCAAGAAAAACTGATAAAAATCAACGGTCGACTCCCTTAGTTGCTGAGGCCATGTGTCGTTGTGCAATGATGTTGCAACAACCTATCATTTTATGCCTTACGGTAAACTAGTCTCATGAAGTGGGTCACCCAAGCTTGTCCAATTGATTGTTTTGACGCTTTCAGTTTAATCAAACCCTCCATCCATAAACTTCACCATCTATGCTAATTTAGTTTTGCCCAATTATGGTGTTATTGAAGCTAATTATGCCAAAAGAGAAACGATTGGCCATAAGAAAGAAAAAGAAAAAATGGGGTAAAAATTAGTGTGTCAATGACTTCTCGTGCACTCAAAGCTTCGAGATCTCCGTTGATTTTTATTTGCGTTTTCTGTTTTGGAAGTTGGACTTTTCAACTCCTTTATTGGTGGGTGCATGGTGATCTATGCTGGTGCATACGAGACCGTCTAGAGGCTTGACCAACTCTTATATTTGTACTATTAATTTATCACATGAAAATTGAAACCCGTGACCTCTCAGGTACTCACTTTTCCATGAGGTCATGAATCGAGTGGCGAGTAGTTTTCTGAAACATATCAAATAGAATTAGATCCAGAGCCCAAGAAACTGAAGATTATATCAGGGAAAGCCTTTAACAATTTGGATTCAAGAAACCGAAGATTATGTGTTTAATAAGAGAGTAATAAATAGGAGTGTAATGTACTATTGTAGTAATTATTACCTATATCTCCTCATGAGTAATCATTTTACACAAAATATGAAGAAAATTGCATAAAAAAATATTCAAGTAAATAATATACATGTTTATCAAACATGAGTATTTGTTTATCGATGTATTTTTAATTATCATTGTAATCATTATACCCCTATCAAATATAACCTTAGAGTTAATCAAACATGTGCTCACCCAAAAAAAATTCATGTTCCATTTTGATCACCCAAATATCAAATGTTTTAATTTGATCACCGAACTTTTGTTTTTGTTCTTACTCCATCAGTCGAGCAGATTTTGTCCATTTCGAGCAACAAAATTTGCTTATGTGGCATTAAAACATAAATCAAATATTTGTCTGTTAAGTATAAATTATGTGAAATTATATAGGAGAAAATAATTTTTAAAAAAAATACAAATTCCACATCAGCTTCTCCTCAATTAAAAAACTTTAAGGTTGTGCTTGGATTGAGGGGGAAGCGGGTTAAGTGGAGGGTGTGAAGTGAGGGGATAGATTTTGTCCACTTTGATTGAAGGGCAAGGGTTGAGGGGAGGGTTAATGAGGGATGTTTTTCCCTTCCTCAAACTCCTCAATCCAAACAAGATTATACATTTTCTTATTCATTAACACTCCTCTCAATCCAAACAACCCACAATCCCTCACTTGACTCTCCCTACTTAACTCTCCCTACTTAACTCTCCCCTCCTCAATCTAATCATAGCGTAAATGACACGAAAATTATGAGGTGGTGCATATGCCCTTGACCCCTATGATACACAAAAACAAAGGAGAAACATCGTTGAAATCAAATGCACCACAACAATGGAGTCCACCTCCCAGTGGGTGCTTAAAGGTAAATTTTGATGTTGCTAATAGAGGTTCAACCTTGACACTTGGTTCTAATTGGGAGAAATCATGTAGGTGTAGTGATGTTTGTTAATAGAGGTTAAACCTTGTCCTTGCTAAGATGTCTTTAATTTGTAGCTGCACATCTAAGTTCTTCGTATCTATTTGATCTGCCCTCGCATACCCATCTCCTTCACTCTTATCCTTCATCTTCAAATGGGGTCTCTATGTTCGCTACTGCCCACTATCGTCTCTCTGCTGCTACTACACCACCTCATATGGGCCGGACCTGTACTAGTCGGGGCCCAAAACAAACTGTATAAATTGGGCCCTCGTATCTGCTAAGTAAATATTCTTAATGGTGGATATATTGTTATAAAAATATTAACTTGCTCGAAATATTTGTATTATAATAAAATAACAAAACTAAAAAGTTTAATAAAATCATGTAAATACTATCCACCTTGCGGTTTTAGAGGCAAAAATATTAATCAAATTAGTGTTATATAGTTGTTCTACCATTTATTTCTCAATTCATAACATAGCAAGCCTATTCGGTCTTTCCTACGACGTATTTGATCGGAGATAACTTTTTATCAACTTTAACTTGGAGAAACTCTTTTTTGTCCATGCAACTATAACTGATATGATTAGCAAGATTTTGTAAATAATATAAACACTTGGAAACAACCATTTATTTTTGTCAAATAATATAACACAACAGTTGATTATTTAATTATTTCTATTTTTTATTTTTGTGAAAATTAAAAAAATGAGCCCCCCATCAGACTTCAACCCAAGGCAGCTGCTTGTTCTGCCTTGGCCCAAGTCCGGCTCTTTATGTCTCACTTTGAAGATGATGGAGTTTTTGTTGTTTTATAGAAGGGAGTTGGGGTGTGGAGGGTAAAGGAGTAGGGCGGCATCAAAGTGACGATGGAGCAGGAACCTAATCGTTGATTTTCATTTGTTTATCATTAAATTTTGTTTTCTTTTCAAAAATTAAAAGTTTTTTGTTTTCTTTTAAATAATCAAGTTATTAATATTTTTACCATGTCATCGCCATAACAAGTGATAATTATTTTTGTCTAGCCAATCTATCACATAGACAGGTTGACTGTCTATTTTAAACAAAATCTGTCAGAGTGATGAAATTAGAATAAAAATAAAAATTCGATGATCAAATTAAAACATTTGAATTTTAAATAACCAAAATCAAATATTAGATAAATTTTTGGGTGATCACATGTTTGATTAACCCGTGATATTTAGCTTCGAATAGCAATTTTATCATATGGCCTTGGTCGGCCTCTAAAAAATAATAATTTTGCTTGAGGTACTTGGCCGTAAATTTGCCTTCTTTGAATCAAATGTATTGGGCTCTCCGAACACTCTCATAAAGGCCCATTTGAAGAAAGATGTATTATGGGCCTATGTCCAATAGCAATTTTCTCTTTTGTTTATGGGCCTGATTTCAATGTTGGCGAACCAAATATTATCTGCAATTGCATCTCGTTTGCTGCAAATTTGTTTGGGCTATGGTAATGGGCTAGAAGGCAATACCACACCACGCCTTTTCTTTTTAATTGTCAACACGTCACACGTGATATCAAAATGTCTTCGTGAATCGTGAGAATAATGGGCGTCCATACACGTGTACATGTCATGAGGGGACCCATCTGAGCCGTTCAAGACTCCCCGCAATTCAAATACTATAATGTTCGCAGTGGACGAAAAGAAATAAAGAAGCACAACTAGCCGTTACTCTCTCTCTGAGTCTCTCTCTCCGCTTCTACTTGAATCCGATCACATAATCCACTAACGAGTATTCTTTATCTCTATAGTTTTCACGGAAAGAATTTCAGAACCCTAATTGATCCTCACTCGGTTTCTGGTGACTGCTCGGTCTTTGTCATTCTCCGGTGGTCTGGAAGAACTCTCTCGATTCTCTTCCTCGGTCTGGTTTTAACCGAAACTCGAAGTTCAACATTCTCCTTTTTAGTTTAATTTTTTGCGTTCTTTTCAGTCGCTGGATCTGGCTTTTCCCTAATCTGTCACGCCAGGTTAGTTTTGTTGGATTTCGAATAAATATAAAAAGGAAACAAAGACTCTCTACTCCAGATTGTGTGATGTGATAAATTTTCTTTCCATTTTTGAACCTTCTTGAGTGTTTTTTTTCCCAAGATTCTGCAGTGTGTTCTTAATTGGAAATCCCAAACTGTTAAGTTAAATTATGTTTGACGAGCAAGAGTTAATATGAATACAATTATGCATCTCTTCTTGCGTTTTCCTTGGAAATTAATCCCTTGCAAGTTAAATTTAACTTTTATGAATTATTGTCAGATTTTCTTCTATTGACGAGGAAACTTAAACGAGCTGTCGTTAATTTGCGTCCCGTAAGGTGTGCTAGGGTTTCTCTACTGAACTGGAAAAATTAAGGTATTTTAAACAAAGAAGGCAGGGCTAATAAATGTCTTTATTAGCTGCCAAAGTGGTATTTGAAACCAAAGTTTGCCTATAAACATTGATTTTGGATGATGTCAAGTGAGCATTTGTGTCATTAAATATAGGTTCTTAGATTAGTTTGATTCCCTTTTCTGCGTGCTACTTTAGATTAACCAATGGAGAGTTTTAAATAACATTAGAATGAAAAGTTCCACTCTTGGATGCCAATTACCAGGGAATAGCTGGTCTGGAAAGGATGGTTGGGAACCCATCCACGCCGATATCTAAGATACAGAGGACTCCTTCATTTACTCCAGGAGGTACAAAAGTCAGCGAAGAGAAGATACTTGTCACTGTGCGTGTCAGGCCATTAAGCCGGAGAGAACAAGCATTGTATGATCTTATAGCTTGGGACTTCCCAGATGACCAAACTATTATTTTCAAGAATCCCAATCAGGAGCGTCTGGCAACTGCATACACCTTTGGTAAGTTTTCATGAATTCGTGTACTCTCAGCCTGTCCAAGATCAACGAGCAATACAGTTAAATGGATGAGTACTTATTTAACAATGCACTTATCATGGAGTTTTCTTTAGGAAAGTATTGTTGTTGATTTTCACGTACACGTGACAGATAAAGTTTTTGACCCGACATCTTCAACTCAAAAAGTTTATGAAGAAGGGGCTAAGGATGTTGCTCTTTCAGCCGTTATGGGAATCAATGGTGAAATATTTCGCTACAGTTTCTTCTCCGTGAACAATTATTTGTGTGGGGAATTTTTGATTGATACTTATATTCCTCCATATTCTTGCAGCAACAATCTTTGCATATGGACAGACTAGCAGCGGTAAGACATTTACCATGAGAGGGATCACTGAAAATGCAATAAAAGATATCTATGAGCACATTCAAAAAGTAAGGACTCCATTCTTGTTTATCCTAATGCTTCACTGGATATTGCTCAGATTCCCTTCTGGTGATGGAGAAATATGATATGGAAATATAAATTAGGAAGGAACTGTTTTTGAACTAAGGATAAGGATAAAGGTCTTGTACCCACCTGCAGGACCATGTTGCCAATACGATCTCAAGTAGCATTAAATCATTTATAAATATTTGGATACTCATCCAATTAGAAATTTTAAGGGTAGCAATCATGCTCAAAAGAATTTCTTTATTTTTTATTTCTATTTAGAATGGTGATGGTATGTACACACTAAACAGTGCACTCTATGCTCCTGCATCAATTACCCTACAAAATTAAGGTTGTGCTTAATTAATGAAAAGTAAGACTCATTTTTTGATTATTTTATTTTACAGACCCACGAGAGAGAATTTGTATTGAAAATTTCTGCTTTGGAGATCTATAATGAGACTGTCGTAGACCTTTTGAATCGTGAATCAAGTTCACTCCGGCTTTTGGATGACCCTGAGGTATGTGAAGGAAGTTTTGTAAAAGGATATCAGTGTTCTTTCTAAGATTTATTTAATACTTCAAAAAACTAACACTTTTTTTTTCCTTCTTTTGGTGACATAGAAAGGAACCATTGTGGAAAAGTTGGTTGAAGAAGTTGTCAAGGACAGCCAGCACCTAAGGCATTTAATTGGTATTTGTGAAGGTAATTTTATGATTCATCTTTTTTATGATTTCATGTTAGCAGCCTTTTTGGCTCCCCCTTGACCCTGTAGTGGTGGGCTCCTTCATTGGGTTGACTAATTTTAATTTATAAGCTGAGTAAACTTTGAACCTCATGAATGGAATTTTATGATTCTAGGCATTTGGTTCTTTTCTTCACCTTTTCTAGAATATGTTTCGTCTACCTGTATTTACTTGTCTATTAACCATGCTAATGGTCATTTAGCTACCTTCTTCTCTTCAGTTGTGGTAATTTTGTTATCAGTCTTCAACATCATCATCAAAGCTTTTGCTTCAAACAATGTTAGGGTCGGCTTCATGAAAAATTATTGAGAAATGAGAACTTTGTGAGAACCTCTGTACAGTAAAGAAAACTGGCTACCCTCTTCTCTTCAGTTGTGGTAATTTAATTATCAGTCATCAAACATCATCATCAAAGCTTTCGTTTCAAACAATGTTAGGGTCAGCTTCATGAAAAATTATTGAGAAATGAGAAGTTTGTGAGAACCTCCGTACAGTAAAGAAAACCAGTGTTTGTGTCATTTTTACTTGTTTTTTGTGATTCACTTTTCACCAATATTCATCTGCAGCTCAAAGGCAAGTTGGAGAAACTTCTCTAAATGATAAAAGCTCAAGATCACATCAGATAATCCGACTGGTAAGCCTAATAGTATTTGGAATTTTTACTTTTTGGTACTTCCTTTCCGTCAAGCTCTTCAGGAACGGGAGTGTGTACCTTCTATGGTAACCTTTGCCATCCCTTGTTTACTCCATGATATCATATAAACGGGTGTTTATTTAACTGTCATGTCAATTATGTGGAGTTCAAGGACGGATGTTCAATTTATCTTAGCCCCATGTGGATATTTGGCGACCCGTTAGTTGCTTGAAATTCTACCATTCCTTGCCAATGCTGTCAATCGATTTATTTGTAATCATTTTATTCTTTATTTTTCCCCTTAATCGGAGACTTTCACTAGATTAAATGGCACTTGCAGTGCTATATTCTTCCTCAGAAGTCCATTTTTTGCAAAAACTACCGTTTCTTTGTAAGGCATATTTTATATGCAACTTTTTAAGGGTTTTTGATAGTCTGATACAGTTATTTCTATATCCACCCCTCTCTAGCACTCTTTTAATGTGTGTATGTGCGTGTGGTATTTTTTTTTATAACAGGAGATAGCCTAATATACTTGCCAGCAAGACAGCTCGTTTATTTCCATTATATTATAAATGTTGTACTATCTATCTCTTTTAAAGTCCATCCATGAAATTAATGCCCTTGCTGAAAATAATTCTTTTCATCGCAGACTATTCAGAGTAGTCTCCGGGAAAAAACAGGGTGTTTGAAGTCTTTTTTAGCAAGTTTGGTATGTATATGAGTTCTCTTCACACTTAGGATAATTGACACATGTTTCCCCAACCACTCCCACTGCGTGAGCCTTATGCACGAGAGTTGTTTACCAATACGTTCCCCGGGATATTGCAGAATCTTGTGGACCTTGCTGGAAGTGAACGTGCATCTCAAACAAACGCAGATGGTACGAGACTGAAGGAAGGCAGTCATATAAATCGTAGCTTGTTGACGCTTACAACAGTTATCAGAAAACTAAGGTTAGTGGTTGATGAAGTCTGAATGACCGTGGCAAAGCATGCACTGGAATTTTTTGAAAGATAAAACAATCTTGAGTAAGCTTTTCACTGAAATTGCATTTGCTTAGAGGCAAAAGAAATGTGTGATTCATTGAATAGATTTTATTATGCCATCTGGCAGAATATGCTGCATGGAAATGTTTTATGTCTACCTTCACAATGGGTGAATGAAAGAGATAGCGTATGCTAACATGCTTTTAACTGTATGGGATTATGTATCTTACCCTGTCAAAATGTGTAGTGGTGGAAAAAGGAGCGGTCACATTCCGTATAGAGATTCCAAACTGACAAGAATACTACAGACCTCACTTGGTGGTAATGCACGAACAGCAATTATTTGTACTATGAGTCCAGCATTAAGTCATGTGGAGCAAACGAAGAATACAATGTCGTTTGCAACCAGTGCAAAGGAAGTTACAAACAGTGCACGAGTGAACATGGTAGGATAATGAATAAATTTACTTTCGTTATGAGTATTTATTTTTTGTGAAAGTTGATAGCTGTTTATTGATAGCACTTACCATGAGCCTCCACACTCGTCTCTTTCTAATTCTAGTTGGTGTTGCTATTACCATTACAACTTGCTAAAAGTTTTATGCTTTGATTAACAGCAATAGTAATGGGCCTCTTGCTCTTAAATGGGATAAGTTCTTTAGTGATATACAATACAACTATTGTTGTCGATGGATCACATGATTAACGAGCAAAATGCATACTGATTTTCATTGAACATCAGGAACCAGATGCCATTTTTAATAAGCTTTTTTAATATACCCTTACTGATACATTTGTACTTTTACACCTATCTCTGTAAAATATTATGATTTGCAATATAAAGATTCATGACAACCATGTTGGTATCCAGCATGCAAATAATATGACCCCTTGAAGGTATGCTAATGACATTATTGGTCTCTTTCAGGTTGTGGCCGACAAGACTTTAGTCAAGCATTTGCAAAAGGAGGTGGCCAGACTTGAAAACGAATTACGGAGTCCAGAACCTTCTTCATCATCATGTCTAAGGTCTTTACTAACGGAAAAGGACTTGAAAATTCGGCAGGTATTCACACCCTTCCTGCCACTCAGAAAGTGTCTTTTGTTCATGTCCTGCATGTGTTATTAAGAATTATCTCTATTCCATGTCCCTCAAGTTAAACATCTTTTAATGTCCTAACACCTGAGTAAATCATGAATACTCTTGGTCCTACTGAAAATGCTAGTGTCGTGAAGATCCTATTCTGAATAGAGCACCTAAACGATGTATAACAGGATACTCCATACGAACACTCAGTATGTTATATTGTCCACTATGCATATATGCTGGTAGCTATTATAAGTTCCTTCTTATTTTTTCCCGTATTACAAAATGTAGTTAAGGATCTTAACTATGTAGTTAATCTTTGGTGTTTAAGTATTCTTTCCAGCTTGTGATGCTAGATTCAAAACCATCCCTGGCCCTCACTGAAGCTTAAGTATGGAATAACCCTATAGTTGATGCATAAACATTTTGGGTTAAAGAATCTTTGGTTTAAAGAATTATATGAAAAACATATTACCTACGATTTTCAGTACCCTTTTGTCTAATGCTGTATGGATCCAATCTGATGGATCAGATTTAGCTTGCTATCTTATCATGTAATTTGGAAAGAAGATAATCCCTAATTTGCAGATGGAGAAAGAAATTAATGAACTGAAGCGCCAGAGAGACCTTGCAGAAGCTCAACTTGAGCAAGAAAGGAAAGGGAGAAAGGAGCAAAAGGTACTTTAATGATAACTGCTGCACATCTTTTCTTTTCAAATATGTTTCCATTAATTTGTATCTGTATACACTTTCAGGGGTTAAACCAATCGGGGCCTTCCCACCAAGTAGTTAGGTGTCTTTCTTTTCCATTCGAGGATGAGTCAGTTTTGGGTACTAGTACTGCTGAAACTGTGCAAAAGAATGTTGTTGGAAGGCAGGTGATTTTGAGGCAGTCAGTTACCTCTACAGATCCATCCATGCTTGTGCATGAAATTCGTAAGCTTGAGCAGCACCAAAGACAGCTAGGGGAGGAAGCAAACCGGGCACTTGATGTACTTCACAAGGAGATCGCTTCTCACAAACTGGGGAGCCAAGGGGCTGCTTTAACCATAGCAAAGCTTATGTCTGAAATCAAGGATATGCAAGTGGTTTGCTCTATTCCTGAAGAGGAGGTGGTAGTTGGAGACAAGGCCAACTTGAAGAAAGAGCTTAATAGATTGAACTCTCAAGAAAGCACCATTGAATCGTTAGAAAGAAAGCTTGATAATGTTCAAAAATCAATTGACTTATTGGTAGGTTCCTTTTCTGGTAGCGAGGAAACTCCAGAATTCAAGACCCGAGTGAAGAAGAAGAAGAAGAAAATACTTCCTTTTGCATTGAGCAGCAATGCTAACATGCAAAATATTATTTGGTCCCCATGCTCACCTCTGCCCCCATCTCAGAACAGAACGGATAATGAAATTGAGAACAGGGTGCCTGATAATGATGTTACAGTGTCTAGTAGCAGCACAACTACTCCACCAAAGAGTAATAGGAATAGTGTGTCATCAAGGGAGGGAACTCCAGCATCGCAACAACCAAATTCAATTGATGTAAAGAAAATGCAGAGGATGTTCAAGAATGCTGCTGAGGAGAACATAAGGAGCATCAGAACTTATGTTACTGAGTTAAAGGAACGAGTAGCAAAGCTGCAATACCAAAAGCAACTTCTGGTTTGCCAGGTACCTGACTAGAACTATTCGCATTTCTTAACTCTTTATTCATGATTTGTATCTCGGTGCCAGTATCATGGACATTAGTGACATTAGTCTGGTAGTATTGTCAGAATCGTTTGTGCTGCCAGTGATGGGATATTAAAGGACTGACCACATGCCTGGTCCATGTGCCTTCATGTTAGTTTTGGAAACTGTGAAGACAATATATATTAATCATGTCTTTTTGAAACTCTGGTGTCTTCAGCCTGCAATTATTCCTTCATTCTGATAGATTCAGGTGCTTGGATAACTGTTGCCTCCCCTTCAGGTGTTAATCTGTCACATAGAATATCACTGCAGATTATTACACAAACCCTGACCAATTTAGTAAACATCTTACTGAACAATTATTGGGAACATTAGTCATAATTCTGCTGTTGATATTAGTATTATTTCACACTTCGAGAAGGTTACTGCTCAAGTATTGCTCAGTGTTACCTTCACCTTTAAATGCAAATTTTTAATCCTTATCCTGTATCAGGTATTGGAGCTGGAAAATAACGAGACAGCAAACGATGAGATGGATGTTAGCCATCAATCTCCTGTGTCATGGCACTTAGTTTTTGAGGAGCAGAGGAAGCAAATTATTATGCTATGGCATTTGTGCCATGTATCAATTATACACCGTACACAATTTTCTTTGTTATTTAGAGGAGATTCCGCTGATCAGATATACATGGAAGTTGAACTCAGAAGGTTGACTTGGTTAGAACAACATTTGGCAGAGCTTGGAAATGCTAGCCCAGCGCTCCTAGGCGATGATCCAGCAAACTCTGTGTCATCAAGGTATCTGAGGAGTTTATAGCATTAATCTAATCTTTTTTTTATTAACCTACAGACCCAGTAACGATCAACCACTGACCACTTGTTACTTGTCATTGAGTGCAGTATCAAGGCTCTTAAACAAGAGAGGGAATACTTGGCAAAGAGAGTGAACTCAAAACTAACAGCAGAGGAAAGAGAGATGCTTTATGCAAAATGGGAAATCCCACCAGTTGGCAAGCAGAGAAGATTGCAGCTGGTGAACAAATTGTGGACAGACCCACTTAACATGAAGAATGTAGAGGAGAGTGCTGCAATCGTGGCAAAGCTGGTAGGTTTTTGTGAATCTGGAGAGCATGTTAGCAAGGAGATGTTTGAACTAAATTTTGTCAATCCTTGTGACAAGAAATCGTGGATGGGATGGAATTTGATCTCAAATCTCGTACATTATCTGTAAGTAAGACACTTCGTAGTTTGTAGTTCCACTTGCGACTTATTTTCTGTCTTCTGTTAGTAATCCACGACCATGAGCATACTTTGGGTGGTTGTTAACCTTACCCCACTGACTGTTTGATATTTGTTTTACATAAGAAACCGTGATGTTACTAATGTCTTGAAGACTTGTCAAGGTCCGTCTCTCCTGATTGTTCAATGGGCACGTTGAGCCAGGATTTTGTCTTAAAAAAAAGGTTCAATCTGACAAAGAATTAACAAAGCATTAGTGACACATATTGGATACCCGTTAAGAAGCCTGTGTGATATGTCGAGACAAAGAATACAATGTTAGTTGTGTGCTCGTCAATGTGACACTTTTATCCCTTATGAATTCGTTTTATAGGCCTAAAAACTAATGGTGACCGTTGGAAAAAAAAGTGCTTATTAAAAACGGAAAAGGAAAAAATGGATTGCATATTGCTATTAGTACAACAAAATGAGGATAAAAATGCACAACAATTGAATTTAACCTATCCATACTCTATTTGAAGGCTCTCAATCGATATAGTCTAGAAGCCGATTATGATTATTATCTGGAGTAAACACTAAACAATAAGATTATTAAATCATTATCTTTGTTGTCGACTTCTCATCTCATTTCTTCAGTACAAATATCATATCATTTCATTATCTTTGTTGCATACACTCTGGAACAACATTCCATGTAGACACTGCATTTTGTTTTAATTAAAAAAAAATCACTCCACTGCTCCGCTAATCTGCATATGGAGTTCGCAACGTCCACTGCTCCTTTTAATCTGTCAGGAGAAGCATAAAAAATGAAGGAAAAAGCACTTAAGCGCACGCGCATATATATATATATATATATAAAGTCCAACAAAGCCGCTGTCCCAGTCAGGCGGGCTTTTATGTTTGAGAAATTCTGGGTTCGAGAGGAGAGTAGCGTTCGGGTGATTGCTGCAGCTTGGAACTCGCAGGTTCGGGGGTCTCCTACGTGTCGGCTTTGTTTCAAACTGGGAGTTGTGAAGAAAGCTTTGAAACAATGGAATGTTACAGAGTTTGGCATCATTCGGGAGAGAATTGGGCAGATTCATTCGGAGTTGGTAGAGGCTCAGCAGAATTTCGATTCGGAGAATAATCGAATTAGAAAAAATCAGCTTCAGGCTGCTTTGAAATGAGCAATACCAACGGGAGGAGATTTTATGGCAGCAAAAGAGTCGTGAGCGTAAGTTGATTTCGACTGACTTGAATACAAGATTTTATCATGTTTTTGCGCTATTGCAGAGAAATTCCAATAATATATCTCGCCTGCAAGATGATAATGGTGTCTGGATGTCAAATCGTGAGCAAATTGGGCACTTTCTTGTGCATCATTTTTCAACTCTATTTGCAACTCAGGGTGAGTTGGTGGATGAGTCTCTGGATGAATTAGTTGCTCCTCTTTTAGATGATGCTCCGAATCTTCAATTTGGTTCAATTCCGTCGGCGGAGGAGATTTATGAGGCCATTCGTTTCATCGATTCCTCCAAAGCTCTTGGCCCGGATGGTATGACTAGCTTATTTTATAAAACATATTGGGGAATTGTTAAATTGGCGTATGTTACGACAACTGAACCATACTAATATTGTGCTTATTCCCAAGGCCGTTGGGGTTTCTCATGTTGGGCAGTTGCGCCCAATTAGTTTGTGTAATGTTATTTACCGGGTCATATCTAAGATTCTGGCGGACAGGTTGAAAGGGGTTCTTGCAGATTTTATTAGTCCCAATCAAGTTGGTTTCTTACCCGGGAGATTAATTCAGGAAAATGTGGTGCTAGCCCATGAGTTATTTTGTACTATGAAGCAAAAACGTGGTATTGGTAGTTTGATGGCATTGAAACTGGATATGGCTAAGGCATATGATTCTATGGAATGAAATTTTTTGGTCGATATTTTATGTTGTTTGGGTTTTTCCAATAGTAATGTGCGGCTTATACATCAATGTATTTCTACATCTTCATTTTCTCTTATGTTGAATGGGGGTCCTTTTGGATGGTTTAGGGCTGGTCGTGGGTTACGCCAAGGGGCTCCGTTTTTGTTCATCATGGGAGCTGAAATTCTTTCTAGACTGTTGTTTAAAGAGGAGGCTATGGGTACTATCCATGACATTCATATCAACAAGGGGAATGTGTCTATTTCTCATCTTTTTTATGCAGATAACTCCATTTTTGCTAGAAAATTCTTCTGAGGCTCAATGTATTTAGAACTGTCTTTCTAAATATTGTGCATGGTCGGGTCAACGTGTTCATTCTTTAAAATCAACAATCTTCTTTAGCCGCAATGCTTCTGAGGGATTAAAAACTAGTATTTTTTTTTATCTCCTTGGCTATCGTGTGTCTCCAGTGCGAGCTGTTTATCTGGGGATGCCGATTGTGGATTTTAATAATAGGAGATGCTGGTTTGATTATATGCGTGAGAGAGTTGTTAGCAGGTTATCAGGATGGCGGGCAAAGCTTTTATCTCAAGCTTCTAGCGGTATGTTAATTAAGTCGGTTCTCTCTACTTTGCCTTCCTACACTATGTCTATTTTCCGTCTGTCGCATTATGTTTGTCAATCGTTGGATGGAATTATGCGTGATTTCTTGTGGGGTGTTGAGCGTGGAAGTAGACATATGTATTTGAAGAGTTGGAGTTCCATGTGTACTCCGAAAGCTCAATGTGGGCTGGGATTTAGGAGAACTGTCCATATGAATTCTGCTCTTTTGGCTAAATTTTCTTGGCGATTGGTGGCTGGCAGGTCTTCTATGTGTTTGGTTCAATTGATAAATAAATATGTTGCTCCTAGAGGGGGGAATATCATGGAAGCTCGAAATTTGGGAGGAGATTCTTGGGTATGGAAGCATTTGATGTCAGCTAGGGAGGTTGTTCGAGAGGGTCTGTGCAAAATGATTAAAACTGGATCCCACACCAGCGTATGGAATGACCCTTGGATACCAGAACAACCGGGCTTTAGATCAGTTCCTCTTCCTCATTTAATGGAGAATTTGACTGATCTTTCGATGGCTAATCTTATGTTGGATAATCTTAGACGATGGAATGTTCGGACGTTAAATGAATTATTTGATCGGCCAACTGTTGATAATATTCTAAAAATTCATTTGTTAGCTTTTGGAGGAGAAGATAGGTGGATTTGGCACCCTGATAGTAAAGGAACATTTTCTGTCAAAATTGTTTATCATTGTTTGAACAACTCTGCAAATTCTCCTTTGAATTTTGGGTTGTGGAAGCAAGTTTGGAATTTGAAGGTGCATGCTCGCTTGAGATTATCTATCTGGAATATGATATGGGATATTTTTCCTACTAAGGCAAGGGTGTCTTCTATTCTTCATCTTTCTCATGACAGCAACTATGTCCAATTTGTTATGTTGAAGTGGAGAGCTTATCTCATCTTCTTCTCTCTTGTGAGGTTATGAAGTTATTGTGGGCTGCGTCCGGGTGGGAAATTAATTTGTTACAATATGCCACTTTCAATGTTTGGGAAGGGGTGAGGGTTATTCTAAATCCTCAAAGGATTGGTATTCCTAATGGGGATGTTCAGGAATTTCAATTACTTGCATTGGTCGCATGGGATCAAATGTGGCATTATAGAAATGTTTGGGTTCATGGTGGTTTGAGGATCAATTCTTCCCAACTGCTCTTTCGAATCTTTTCAATCTATGAGCAGCACTCTCAAGCTTGGAGAATTTCAGCGTTACATGGGCCGGAGCAATTGGTGTCTTGGTTTCCTCGTCCTGTGAATTGGTACAAGGCTAATTTGATACTGCTCTTCATCTTAGTGTATGTTCCTCTGTCGTTATTATTCGAAATGCTTCTGGGAATATGATTTCAGCTGTTGTGTCCAGCTCTTCTCGGTTGGATGCGACTGTTGGGGAAGCAATGGCATTACGACTTGATGTTGTGCAATGTGTGGAGAGTCACATGTCCAATGTCCTATTTGAAGGAGATGTCTTAATTGTTGTTAAAGCAGTTCATCAACCAACTTTGGTGGCGGATTGAGCTATTGAGAATGTGATTGAAGACATTCGAGGGCGGCTCACTATTGTATCACATTGGAGGTTGTCGAAAGTTAACAGGCTTGAAAATGCTTGGGCGGATAAATTCGCCAAATGGGCCTCTACCTTGAGTTTATCGGGCAGCATTCCCATTTCTTTCCTTTTAGAGTTTCAAGATTGCCTTCATAATGGTTTTGATCCTCCTAACCATGCTTTTGGGTTAGGAGTGGAGGTCTTGTAGTTCTGATTTTATCTTGCCATTAAAAAAAAGAAAGTCCAAGGCATAAACCTCCACACGTCAAAATACAATCATGGACTTGACTTGATTTAATATAAAGCTTATTATACCAACAGGTGGTAGCCTGGTTGGTTTTCCTACTGTGTAGTCCATCGAGTTATTGGACCTCCATGTTTGTGTTGGGTGTTCCTCCTCCTTGGTATCAAAAAAAATATAAAAAGATTATTATATAACCAACAGGTGGTAGCCTGGTTGGTCTTCCTACTATGCAGGGAGTGAGAGGTCTTGTGTTCGAGTGGGAGAGGGTTACCTATCTTTGTGTAGCCCATCATCAACTATTGGACATGTGTTTGTGTTGGGTATTCCCCCTCCTTGGTATAAAAAAAAATAAAGATTATTATGTAAACAAAGTACCACTTCCTTTAAAAAGAGAGAGAGAGAGAAAGCATAAAGAATTATCTCGATAATTATGCGCCTTGAGGACTCTCGAGCACTTGAAACTAGTGGCAACAATAGCAAGATCGAGTTGACAAATCAATATAGAATGACTTGGCTATCTAATTGTATAGAATGACCTGGCTATCTAATTGGATTAGTGATTGTATAGATGTCACTTTGGGTAGTTTAAATTATCTGATGTGGACTAACCAAATTCTCTCCCTACACTCTCTCAGTCTCAGCTTCAGTATTTATATGTAAAATTAGACATAACAAATTCAACAGTCACGTTATGATTCTTGCAATAAAGTGCGCTTATTTGGTAGAGTGTCTATATCAATTTATATTCTGTCAAACATACTCAGACATTACTCTCTACACCAACTTATATTCTATCAGACATATCAAGCCATAGGAATTTCCCTGTGACACTTCTGAGCCAGACATTCTTGAAGAAATCAAAGCATTTTTTCACTACTTTTTCTTTTCACTACTTTTTCTCCTCCATTTAGCGTTCTAGATTCAATTTTGAATGTTTGTAAAGGAATCAATTGGCGAGTTAGTTTGGTTTTATCCTAATAGTTTTTTATTTGTTTATTAATAGTATCTTCTTCGACGGTCTGTCACTGAGATTTCTTGGCCCCTACGACCCTCTTAACCTCCCAAACCAAGAGTTACAATTATCACTTAATAGAATAGTGCAGAGGATAATTTATCTCATATACTATCATCCTAACCCATTCTCGCTTAAAACCAAGCAAAATATACAATGATTATTTTATTTAATCCTCCCTACTTAACTCTCAAATATTCTAATCCAAACAGACTTTTACTGAGCGTATCTCGTACACTACCCTCCTAACTGATTCTCACATAAAACCAAATAAAGTATACAATAACTATTATATTTAATACTCCATACTTAACACTAAATACCTTTTTTTTTTTGAGATAAACATAAACTTCATTAAAAGACTCCTAAAGGAGTAAAAGCTCCCGAAGGAGATACAACCCCACTAAATGGAGAGACAACCCCACCGAATGGGGATAAACCAACCCACCCAAAGTGGGATAAACAACCCACCCAAAGTGGGAATACAAGAAAAGATAACAACCAAAGAACCTTACAAACAACAAGTTCAAAGACAAAAATTACAAGATCTACACCGTTGCTAAGCCTAAAAAGGCTGGATCTGAAGAAATCTACCGTCACACTGGTAGTACACAACAAAGCGGGCGCCCAAAGCCATATAAGTCCGATAAGGTTTGCCCGAGTCCAAATCTGAGAAAACAGGTGCCAAATCTGCAAGATCCCCCAGAGAAACAAGAAGTCCGCAAATCTCTTCAGTGTCACCGATTTATTCAACAACAACAAGTTCAGAACAAAGAAAAAACATGAAAAAATGGAAGAAAAGAGGAGAATGGAAGTCTGAAGTGGGAAACGAAGGAAACACAGAGAGATTGAAGTGGAGGAAGAGGAGGAGGAGGAGGGGGAGAAAGAGGAGATCACCTCCTCCCCCTCAAAAAACCAAGTACCCGATTGAAAAACCAGAGAAAGAGAGAGAAGAGAGGGAGAGAGACAAGAGAGAGTACTAACACTAAATACCTTAATCCAAACAAGTTGTTAATTTTTTATCTTTGCATTTGTCCCCTATGATTAATGAGATGTTTAAGGGTAAAATAGTCCAAAACGGGGTAACTATACGTTAGTAACACGCAGGGCGAGTCGGGTCAGATCAAGCTTTTGAAAATTGTAAGTTACTTTTTTTGATTGGGAAACCTAATCCGTAATCACTACTGATCACTCGAATTATCGAAGAGCCCTTAATTTCGAAATCGAAGAATTAGCATTGATTTCCTCGTGTTGGAGAGTGTGGAGAGAATGGCAACTGCCTTGAAAGAACTCGAATTATCGAAGAGCCCTTAATTTCGAAATCGAAGAATAGCTTTGATTTCTTCGTATTGGAGAGTGTGGAGAGAATGGCAACTGCCTTGAAAGATGTATCGGAACCACAACAAGTCGGTGTGGATGAACAAGCGACGACAAGGTCGAGCAAGAGGAAACGAAAAATGGATAAAGCCGAGGTCGGCGCCCCGATTGAGATTGTGGACGTTGATTCGTTTTGCTTCCCAGCCATCTCGAACAGAGGCACAACCAAGAAAGATGCAATCTCAGTGGAGCAGCACAGCGAAGATAAAGACTTCCAGTCGGCGATCGCCGCCTCGCTGTTCCAGAACCCGATCAAGGCTGAGAACTTTATCGACCTGGAGAATGGTCGCAATTACTACCCTGTTGTTGACGATGATGATGTAAAGATACTAAATTCAGAGCCTCCAAACACCTCTTTTGGTAAAAAAAGAAAACCCTTTTCTTTTCCTTCAGTCTCTGAAACTGGGCAGTCTTCGAATTCCCTTATGGAATTTATTTGTGATATATGTGTTGAAGCCAAAACTGTAAGTGATTCGTTTTGGATAATGGGTTGCAGTCATTGGTATTGTAATGACTGTATGATTAGGTATGTGGCATCCAAGTTAGAAGATAATATTACAAATATTAGATGTCCAGTCTCAGTTTGTAAAGGATTGTTGGAGCCGGAAAATTGTCGCAATATACTCCCAGCAGAAGTTTTTGATAGGTGGGTTGATGCTTTATGTGAGGCAGTGATTCTTGGGTCTCAAAAGTTCTATTGTCCTTATAAGGACTGCTCTGCACTTTTGATTGATGACGGGGACGATATTATTAGGGAATCTGAGTGTCCGAATTGTAGAAGAATGTTTTGTGCACAGTGCAAGGTCATGTGGCACGCTGGGTTTGAATGCCAGGATTTTCAGAACTTGCATAAAGATGAAAGAGAAAAAGAGGATATCATGTTGATGAATCTTGCACAGAAGCAAAGCTGGAGGAGGTGCCCAAGTTGCAGGTTCTATGTTGAGAGAATAGCCGGTTGCTTGTATATGAGATGCAGGTAAATATCATTTTCAGGTTTTTCTTTTCCAGTTGATGTATAGGATCATATGTATGCCGAGTTTTACATTTGTGTTTACAATCAGAGACTGTTTGTTTCGTGTATCAATAATTTTTTGCTGGAATTTTTTGTGGTTGGGCCTAAAATAATTGGTTCATAAGCATTGCTTTGCCGCCAACCATTGCATTTCTAGATTTCACCAACCTAACAGCTACTCCCTTGAAATGCAAAGACTAATGAGTTGGCCCAAGGATAAAGCAATAGATTCCCTTACTCTGTTGCTCACTTTTCTTTTATTTGTACTGCCTGGAATGTGATTGCCTTTTCTTCTTGGTGCACATTGAAAATGGTTTATCTTTAATTATGATAATGAGAAGCTCTCAATTTAAATTGGGAAAGAAGTCATGGGAAAGTCTGCTGACTCATTTTATTGTCAGCATGCTTGGGTTCTGATTTCCGTTGCTTTTTAAGTTGAAGTGTAGCTATGAGTTTTCATCTCCTAGAATGAGGTTACTGCTCTGTTATTGATGATCCAATCATATGTCTGAATGAGCCAACTCAGGAAGTGTTTGAATGATGACCTTTGGAACAAATCTAGAGTGGGTTGTCGTCGTGATCTTCTTCACCAGCATATTTTAGTAGCAGAAGACATATCTGCTTACCTGGACCTATTGCGTTAAAATCCCTTCTTGAAAATATTGTGAAGCTTGGAAAGGCTTGTAGCCTGAAGAAAGCTCTTAAGTGATGAGAGTATGAATTTGTGAAGCAGGATATTTGTCTTTTTTGTTTTTATGAAATTGGACCACTTTAATCAAACAGGTGCCTTGTTACTCTTTTGCTCGGCTGAGCTATGGATTATGGAGGTATCATCAAGACAGTACATTCACCACTGCTAGGATTATATGCATGCTCTCTGGATCTCATCAACCTTAAATGATTGTCCTTATTTACTTGCAATTATGATGATTTATTAGTCAGATTAATAATACTGAATTTGTTATGCTATTGAAGGAGCTCCAGATAGTGTTTGATCTTGGCCTTTGGTTTGTGGGTTTCTTCTCAAGGTCTTGTCTATTTCTCTGGTTCTATTCTATGGAGTTATTTTTGTGATTGATATGCCATTTTGGATGGACTGCAGGTGTGGAACGGCTTTCTGTTACAACTGTGGCAGCATAATTACTGGTAACAGCCATTATTGTAAGAACTGCAAGCGCTGAAGGTTTCCGTGCTTCTTCCCATAATATTTGTCATACCAGAGCATATTAACTTAAAGCACCTGGTTGCGCCAGATCAAATGTGAATATGAAGAATAAGAACAGTTTTATGAAGACAACAAGAGAGTTTGTTTCTTCTCGAGTTTCACCAGTGATTTTATACGGGAGCGTTAGCTTATCCTGTCTTTTCAAGGGGGAATAGGTACTGTCTTCAGGTTTTTGGCTTGCTCTTGTAAAGTTTCTCAACGTTTTGGGTCTTTTAGCTAACAGGTTGATGAACGAGCTCCTATCTTACTCTTAAAATATGATTGCTGGCTGGGGAGTGCCCATCTTACTCTTAATCCAGGTCTCTGATTTACTATTTAGGGTGTGTTTGATAAGAGAGTATTAAATAGGAGTGTAATGTATTATTAGGGTAAAAAAATTATCCGGTAAATAATATATATGTATACTAAATATTAGTATTTGTTTATTCATATATTTTTAATTACGGTTTTAATCATTACATTCCTATTAAACAAACCTAAGAGTAATATAGGCTTTTCATTTGGTCTCCTGGACTAACAAATTTTTATAAGAGTATTTGAGCCTTAACTTTACCAATAATCAAACCTGCCGCCGGCCTGCTGCAGCTAAGTTTCGGCTGAGAGCCTTGATTCAGCCCATGCTGCAAGCAAGGCCGGGATTCTCAAGCTGACTGATTTGGGCTAATTGGTTACCATTAGTGCATTAGAGCAATTCCAATGGCAGAAGTGCTACAATTTTTATAGTTTTTTAGTTGAGTTCAAACTCTATTACATATGATTGAGTATCACATGGTTTCATTTCCTGCTGCTGAGGATGCAATTAAGCCGAAACCACATGTTCCTTCTGATGGAAGCACCATCTGTTTTAGTTCAGATCAAGGAAGCAATTCTTTGCTCTGCTCTGGTTTTGGTTGGGGAGAATATGAAGAGAGAAGTCCAGATATCTCATCAGTAGCTTCAAACATTATAAAATTTGAAGAAGCTGCAATAGCTGGAGACAACAACCAACCGAAGAAAAAAGTGAAGATCGTCACTAGGGTTGCGGTGCTGGAAGAGCTATCTAATTTTGAGCCCCAGATAGAGTTCTCACCAATTCCTCCTTATTTGGAGGGTAGCTGGGATCCCATTTTTTTGGGAGTTTGATGGATATTTGGAGCTTTTACAATAATCCTGTGCTTGAGGGCACTTCCCAGTGATAGTTTTGTGTGTGAATCCTTTATAGTTGGAGATTCCCTACCTTTGTGTTGTTAATCCGTCCTACATTGGCTGCAGTGAAGACGGAGAGCATAAATAAGAGCTAATGAGGACTGGATAGGGAGAGTTTCACAGTTCCTGTTTTGAAATTTGTAGTGGAACAATTGTATGTTTTTTTGGACACAAAGGAATGGGCTTACACGAAGAACAAACTAATCCCTTACATACTTGATCTGTCTAGTCGAAGCTACTCACACAACATCATCCCATAACAAATTAGACATATCTCTCCGAGGATGATGGAGAACACTCACTCCCCCTTACTCAACCAGTTAGCCACAAGCGACGAGTCCCACAACATCATCCCATAACAAATTAGACATATCTCTATGAGGATGATGGAGAACACTCACGCTCCTTACCCAAGCAGTTAGCCACAAGCGATGAGTCAGTTTCGAGAAGAATATGTCTATATCAACCAACAAGTAGTAGTCTAGTTGCTCCCCTATTGTGTAAAAAGTGGGAGATTTAGTGTTTAAATATTATCTTCTACCATCCATTGGATCTCCTTATTTCTATTGGGTATTCGCCTCCTTAGTATTAAATTAAAGAAACAATTGTATGTTTCCCACGTTATTACAGATGTATTCTCATCTTGTTATGAGCTTTGTCATAACTCATAAATAGTCCGGCTCAGTAAGGGTTTAACATTTGCTTCTCTGTGGGTAGGGTTCATTGCTAGACAAAAGGGAGGGTGGGCTCGAAACTCTGTCCCGGACTGCTTTTAGGTGGCCCACGCCCACAAGGCCACAAGAATGAACAGTGGGCCAACAAGAATGAACAGTGGGCCAGTCGTAGCAAGACAGGTGAACGCGGGGCCTGTGGGCCTTGCCAGTCTCAAGGGCCCTTGGCCCATTTTACATCTCTAGTTCAGAGTGGATCAACAGTTCATAAGTAGGTTACTATCAACTAATAACTTCTTAACACAATTGAATGTACATTAGTTGGTTAATTTGGTAAAATTCCTCATGAAAATGAGATATTTTACTCTTATTAAGTCAAGTAATATCTAATATTCCTCAGATTATTTTCTTTGTTTTTTTTCTCTATTGGGTCTCATATGATGTGATATATGCAAAGAAAAATGTTTTCACTTGTTTGGTAAACAAACAACATGCTTTATTTTTTTTCTCAATAAGAACAAAGTTAACTAATTTGCTACATTAACAGAGCTCAATCAAGGAAAGCCAAACAAATATGTCTGAGTCCGTGATATTTTGAGGGCCTAAATTTACCAAATACACCCTCTGAAAATCAGCAAATCACTCCTCATTGTTTTCGTCGTCGTGGATGCCTAAAACCTCTCCGCTTAATCCGGGGTGGGAAAAAACCTTCTTTTCACAATGACCATAATACCACAGCCTATTCAGTCAGGTGGATCTCCTTTTGAGGTCATTAATGGGAAAAAAGTTGTCCGTTAAAGGTTATGGGCGTCATTTCTCCATGGAATGTAACGTTAGTGGGAAATGAAACGGAACGGAAGAGCAGAATCTGGATGACGTTGCACAAAATATTCTACGACACGTGTCAAAAACCCTTTTGGTCTAATAGCCAAAAACAAAAACAGAATAATGAGATCGCAAATGAGTTTTTTATTTAAAAAGGAAAACGAAAGAAAAGGAGAGAGCAGTTTCTCTTCAAAACTCAAAAAGCCGAACTACTTTTGTTGTGCAGCTCTGGCATGCTGAAAGAAAATATAAAGGAAAGAAAGGGCTGCTCATTCACTACTAAGAACCGCTAATCTCTTCACTCCTCTCACTGTTAACTCTGTAAGTCAATTTTGTTTATACTGATATTCCTTTGTACTTCCAATTCAGAAGCTGCATGCACTTGATCGTTCATAACTGACAATTTATACTGCTTTTCTTGACCACGTTGTGGGGTGTTGTGTGGAATTATTTGGTTCTTTCATGCTCTCAATTGGAAATTGAACCTGTTTTCATGAACTGGGTACCTCAGAAATGAACTTGCAATGATCATACGAGTACAATTTAGCTGGCTTGTAATCAGGCCAAGGTGAATAATCACGTGAAGTTTGGCTCTTTTTGGCTGAAATTAGTTCTTGAGTAATTTGGAGTTTTGGACTGTATTTTTTGGGTTGATCTTTGCATGAATGAAAATGAATTTCTGTTTATCAAATGGGTGTGCTACTATGCTGGTTTGATAGTCTTGAATACCTGTTATTTAGTCTTATCTGGGCATTCCGTGTTATAGACAAGTGTAATTTATGCAGATTGTTTCATAATTCTTATAATTTCGCTTTATTTCATTCTAAGTGATACTCAAGGAGCAGTTGTAGAATTCACAATCAATCATTCTCATTTTGTCAATTACCAATTCAAATGTTCACAGTTTTATTCATGCATGTATCAATGTGACTGTGGCTGGGTGTTCTGAGCCCTTGGAATAGCAAAATAAGTGATTAAGCAGCTTAAAATAAGGTCATCTTTTATGCACCCAAATTTGCAAATTGTCACAGTTGCAGATGTCCTCATGATATATTTTCAACCAATTGCTAAAAGAGCTATTCTGATATCATATCATATTCCCTTTCTGATTCAAGGGACATCTTTTGTTTTGTGGGATATCATTATTGTCTAATTTTTCAAAATAAAGCTTTTACAAGTTTTTGGATGCACTATGAAAATTTCAACCTCGCAGTTTAGGTCCTTACTAAGGGGTTTATGACAAGCTTAATTACCTGCCAGTTATGTGAGTTGTTAGATTTCTAACATGCTCAATGACAATATGTAGGAATAGAACTTCGTACTTTCTGAAGCCAGGGATATGAAAACCTGGGGAGCTCTTGCGTAGGGCTTTGAGACCAAATTTTCTCGGCTGCATTGTGTTTCATGATGGATGAGTATCTTGACCACCTTATATCGTCCACATTGTGGGTAAAGGATGCAAAAGAAGGATTTTCTTTGGACAGTGATGAACATGATCAAGAAAATGGGCTGCTGCTTAAATCACTTGGAGCTTATCAAGTTGACCAAGAGATTTCACCTATAAGTACAATTAGTTCAAACCAGAATATGGAAGTTTTGGCTGCTCATGATGTTTCATGCACAATTCTTACTGAAGAGCTAGGTGATGGTGTAGACACGAGCTTACTATGTGGTGATTCTAGGACAGCCAAAGATGGTTTAGGTGAAGGCAACCGCACTTTACATGGAAGGATGAATTGCAGCTCAGAACTTGGAAATACAAACCTGCAACATACTGGATCCATTCCTAGTAAGGGCTTACTGAACCTAGGCTCCTTGAAGCACCTTCCAGTGTTTGGTGATCTCACGCCATCTGTCTCCTTTGCTGAGGCAGGGAATGTTGGATTTGGAGGTAGCAATGCAACTGATTTCCATAGTTCCTTCAGTGATTTGCAAACTAGTTCTCCAATTTCAGAATTGTGGGCTCCACCACCTTTTGAAGCTGTTTCTTCCCTCTCTCCTGTGGTGGGACAAGAAAGAATGAACGACTTTGGAATACAAGGCGAAAATTTGGAAGACTGTATGGACATTATGGATAAAAGATTTGTTAAGGTGGATGAAATTTTCCAATTTGATAAGGTTTCTTCATCAGTCACCAATAAGGTATAAGACTAATAAACTAATTAAACTTTTATAGCTACTCTCAAGAAATCATTTTTCCACGTATAATCATCTTTTGTATCAGTTCAGTTTTATCTCAAGTATTATTTAGGTCTATCTATTACTTGATGTAGCAGGGGACGCAAAATTTGCAAACCTGTCCATTGTCATTTGGTACTGTGCCATCGCAGATTTCAACACTACCAACAAGTGGAATTCCTTCTCTGACGCAGGTGATTGTTGTAGTGTCAGTGCATTTTAGCATATGTTTCATTACTAGCCAATTTTGTGTGGTATTCCGTGTTAGTCATGAACATCTCAGTGCATTCTAGCATGTTTCATTACTTGCCATATGTGTGGTATTCCGTATTAGTCATGAACATCTCATACTCTATTAGAAATGATTGAATGAATTCCATGTATCACCAATTCATCATGCAAACCAAACTTACTGTTTTCAGTTACAGAATACATATGCTGATTCAACTGGTGGCTGTAATGGTAGTGGAAAGCCTCGGGTGAGGGCACGAAGAGGCCAGGCCACTGATCCGCACAGCATTGCTGAAAGGGTTGGTTTTAAGCAACATCTTATTATTATAAGTTACTCCAAATTGCTTTGCTTCAGAGCTTTGGGATTCTCAATAAGATCTGAGGTTGTTTTTTCACATAATTTAGTATTTCGAAAGTCTTCTGATCTTTTTCCATTTACTTCACAAAAAATACGCATCTGCAGCTTCGTAGAGAAAAAATTGCTGAACGAATGAAGAACCTACAAGAACTTGTACCAAATCCCACCAAGGTATACTTTTTTACTTGCTCTGTACTCGGTACATACTAATTGTAACATCGTGTTATTTACTTAGAATGTTCAGGTGCTCCTACAAAAATAAGTCCAGATAGATGCTTGATCTTGTTGCATATAATTCTAAGAAGATTTAAATCACCTCTGAAAAAGGAATTTAAGAACTTAAAGCGTAATTCTTCAGTTCTGCAAAGGCCTATTAGCAACAGTAAACAAAACACATTTTTGTGCAACATTCAATTCAAATGTGCACATAACATACTGAGTCGAAAAAATTCTGTTCATGGATTGACTTCGTCATTATTTTTGCAGACTGACAAAGCATCCATGCTCGATGAAATCATAGAGTACGTCAAATTTCTTCAACTTCAAGTCAAGGTAAGAAAATAATCTTTGTGATCAATCTGTACGATATTCAGGGGCGCGAAACTGAGCAAGATTTAAACACACTATATATTGCATCTCCAAACATTGACAAACAGTTCTAGTTCTCACTGTAGTAACGAATAGCGCGCCTAACAAAATGATACACAGGTACTGAGCATGAGCAGACTGGGCACTGCAGAAGCAGTTTTCACAAATGGTCAAGATGAGGTGCTGCAACTTTCAACTCTCTAAACTAATAGATATTACACAGTCATAGTATTCCCAGTATTCTTTACGAGAATTCTGTGTTTCATTGACTATTTATTATGCTGTTAGTTATCATGCAATGAGTTATGAACTTACGATCTACACAAACTTTGGCCAACACAAACGAAACTTCTTCTGTTGATATGATGCCAACTAGTTTCTTTTCTTTTACTAAAACATGATTTGTTATATGGAATTCATTTCTGTTAGGGCTCAAATGATTTTCCGCAATCCCCATCTCCTGATCAAGTTGCCTTCGAACAAGAAGTAATTAAGCTGATGGACTCCAATGTTACCATGGCTATGCAATATCTTCAAAGCAAAGGACTCTGCCTCATGCCCGTCGCTCTTGCCACTTCCATATCCAGCAAAAGAACATTGATACCACAATCCGTCTTTAAAGAAAGAAGGAATTCGGGGGATGGAAACGGTCTTGTTCAAACTAACAGCAGCAGCAGTAGCACCAACAGTCCACCAGGTGCCGAGTCTCAGATGCCCTCTGATGGAAAATCCATGGTGGGAAAGCTTAGCAACATAGGCAACATGACCTATGGTTGCAATGTAGGTACGAAACAAGAAGTAAAGAACCCATCTTCCCGCGCATCTTAAGCCCTAGGTATAATTTGATGATTTCCCTTTATGACCAAGTTTCCTTCTCTCTTTTTTTTT
Organism: Euonymus europaeus; assembly: GCA_963580455.1. Taxonomy (NCBI): domain Eukaryota; kingdom Viridiplantae; phylum Streptophyta; class Magnoliopsida; order Celastrales; family Celastraceae; genus Euonymus; species Euonymus europaeus. Next base: position 2,768,968 of record OY756957.1, on the reverse strand, counting down.
TCTTTTTTCTTTTTTCATTTTTTTCCTGCAAAGAATAAAGTACCAAATTTGGTTGTCAGAGATGTACATGACCAGCATTAAAATTTTCATTTACTCCCTGCTCATACATAGGTGTCATTGGGAAGCATGTACTAACACTGAGTAAATAGGCTTTTCCTACCTTATTTGTTGTCGGAACGGAACGGCTACAGTTGTAGATATAGAAACACAAGAAAGATCCTGAACTTTTTCTATCACATCTATCACATACCATGCATACTTGACAAAATGCTACCTCATTAGATTGAATTGTACTGAAATAATATTCTACAATTACTCCTGTGACACTTTCTTCTTCAAAGGGTACACATTGGGGAGGAAAATTGCAGGGCAGCGGCCTTCTTACTCTGTGTTATCTATATATGTAGACAACAATGGCATACAATACAATAATTACATTCCTAATACATGCCTTCTCTTGCACATTCATATCAAAATATAATGATAAATGATAAGGAAGTGAGATTTAGAGAGAGACGGTGAATCCGAAAATGTGAAGACTTATGAATATCCATTTGCAGTTCTCTGAGATTTCTTCTTGAAGTTTGAGGTGCTGCAGGGTGGACATATATATTCCAGTCCATCTGTTTTAGCATAGTCCTGCACCAGTGTCACAAAAATGTTTCAAGTCTTCAAAACAACATATCTGAAAACCATCGAGCACCCCGGAACAATTTGTGACCAACTGCATAATCTAATCAATGTCCACACATCTTAAAATGATAAGAACAGGGCAAAGCAGAAATACCTTAAAGGCACCGAGTCCTTGCCGTCTATCACAGCCAAAGTGTGCCCACTCGCCACATATTCCGCAATTCACCCAATCACCTGCCGCGCTACTGTTGAAAACACAAATTCAATTGTCAATGGCCGCTCAATGCTGAAAAATGCAGTGTGTGTGCAGACAGACAGAGAGAAAGAGAGAGAGAGACCTGTGACACAACAAGCAGCATTCACCATCAACATCATCATGAGCCAATTCATACTCCAAAAGGTAAGTTTCATAATGTCTTTTTAGTGTGTTTCCAACACCCTAGAACAGACAGAGAAACAAGTCATTAAAAACATAATATTCAGAAAAGGTAAACTATTAACAAGATAACTGCTATCACAATTTCAGTAAACTAAAAACCCAAAAATGACTCAAAGTCAGCTTCTACGTTGTAACCAACCTTGACTTTATCAAGCTAAACTAGCAAAAATTAGAGTGGGAAAGAACATGAATGACAAGTCAGAAGCCATACAGTCATCCTATTGGTTAAGGTGTGATTACGCATCTTTGAAAAAACTTGTCCCTTCCAATTGATTCCATTCCCGACATGAAAGCCTCCTCTTGATACCACCTAAAGCAAAAGTAGTATAAACTGATTTCTTGGCCAATTCTCAAACATTTTCCAAGCAAATCAAATAGCTTACCTCTCTGTACAAATTGAAAAGGTCAAGGCGTTTTGCATTTAAAATGGCATCAGGAAACTCAGCTAGCCCGCCTTGAGGAACAAGACGATTATGTCCACGAAGCATCAGGAATTGCATTACATCCCTCAAAAATTCCTCCTACAAAACCAAATAAGGAGCGATTATTATTTACTGATTGAAGTTATCGACTAAAATGCAGGAAAAAATGAGGAAAACATCATACAGTATAACAAAATTAACAAAGAAAAGAGATTTCAGAAAATGTAGCAAAGTGTATTAAATCTCTAAGCATTAGAACATTTCAACTATCAAAAAATGTTCAAAAGACAATCCTAAGTTAACGCTAATGGACATGAAGATGAAAAATCAAAAGTTCCAGACCTTGTCAGTAAATTAGTTGAAATAAAGTCATAAACTATATGGATTATCCTACACCAGTCTAAAGATAGACTCCATACTAATGTTATGGTATAAATTTCCTTTCCTGGCACTTTCATCCGTGTTTCCAATGGCATCCATCCTCTCTATTTGGTATCTCCTACTCAATTTTTCTCGAACAAATGTTTGCACCAGGCTCCAATATTTCTACATTCTCCATGCCCAAAACATCTTACCAATTTTCACTGGTTCGTCAATTGGGCTACCAAACTCCAGATCAACAAAAATTCCAAAAAAATGGAAAAGTAAAGTAGACACGAACAGCACAACCAATCCACTCGAATATCAACAAAAAAAAATGATAAAGCAAGAAAAAAAAAAACCTCACCTCAGAACACGCCTGTATTGGTGCTCTGCCACAACCGTGCTTCTTTAAAGGTAGAGGATTCAACGAAATAATCTGTTGAGCCTGAAAAGAGCTTGACAAAGACTTCCGATGTGTGACTGGAGCAGGAACATGCTTTGCTGGGGCAACAGGCAAGTTGACTTTTACTTGGTCTCCGTCATATCTTTCACCCTCCGCAAATCCAGAGAAAGGTAACATCTTATGACCACGAGTGTGAGGAATCGGCCTCAATGCAGCAACATTAATTTTTTGTCTTGCATGACCTCCATTTTGACCTTCCAGGGCTCTACCATTCAAGCGTTTAGCTTCTTGGCATGGCTCAGATCTTTTGCGGCAAGGAGCAGGTGGCATCCACCAACTAGGGGGCTTACTGATAAAAGAATTATTTGCATGAAGCTCCTTGCCCTCTCTTGTACAAAAGTAAAGCAGTCTTTCCACATCATCCTTTTCAAAAGAAGCAACAGACAATCCTTGAATGCTAGCAATTCCTAGCATAACTAGGCTGCGGTATGATACATCTGGTGCAAGTTGCCTCAAAACCTGTAATGACATTCAAATAGTAACATGTGCAAGTACACCTAAAGCAGCACTAAAATCATGGCAAAAGTTTTAATTAATTAATAAAATCTTTCTCATAGCTTCTAGCTGACCCTATCAGAACTTTGATGTTGGCACTTCCGTTCAAAATCTTCTAAGAAAAATGTCATGAACTCCCTTGCAAACATTCTACCGCAACACAGTTGTTCCTCTCATTAACAGGAATATTGAAAAGATACCTGTGAAGCCCATGTGGGAACCTTCATACGAACTTCAAATACACTTGCACCACAGGCGATAGAAGCAGACTTTCTTGGTTCAGATAAAGGAAATTTGACTCCATCAGAGCTAGGGAATGCATGAACTAGCTGACTGTTCTCAATAAGCTCATTTTTAATATGATTCTCCAAAAGCTGAGACAAAAGAACCGAGGGACACAGAAGTTAGTATCACATTCGTGAATATAACAAGCAAGCATGCACAGATACACCAAAGTTTGTCCTTGCCTGGTCATTAAAGCAAGTCTGCGCACTACCAGAAACCAAAAGTGATACGTGTGCAGAACTGCAGGTTGATACATCACATCGCATGGTCACTACCCCACGAGAGAATGTTCCAGCCTGTAGAGGTGGTGGTGGAGCGCTACAAATTCACATTTTTGGTTAGCAAAAAATAATTTACAAGAATTAAACCAAGTAAAAAAAAATGAAAAAAAGCCCAAGCATTGAAAAAAAGCAGCGTAAATAATTCAAATAAAGGTCAACAATAAAGTAACTAACAAAATCCAATTCAACACAAAAAAAGGGAATAAGATTTAAAATCATTCAATAATTAATACCTTGTTCGATTATGAAGTTTACTCCCACGGATCTGGCAAAAATAAGAAAGATGAAAAAAAGATTAGTGTAAAAGGAAAGGGAGGGAGGTGGGCGCAAAATATAGAAAGTGCACATAAATATCTTTAGAAAGTTTACAGGGAAAAATTCTTTAAACATAATGAAAACCATTAATACAAATAATCAACATATGACTACTGACATACTTTTATGTCGATATTCAAAAAAACTATATAAGAAACTGGCGCTCATTCACAGGACCTTGAGCCTTTCAGTGAAGCATTATCAAACATACTTTTTTATCTTCAAGTATCATGGCACATAATTTAAATTGGAAGTATGTTCAGCCATAATTTACATTTAACACCATCATGCAACATGGCACAAGAAAGGAACAGTACACCAATTACATGCAACACATAAGACTCAATTTTAGAAAATCGATCAAACTTACTTCTATCTTCAAGAGGGCATTTAGTCCATATTCCAACGATCCCAACAAGAAGGCATCCTGAAAAGAATATGGCTTGTGAACAGAATGAATCATGATAATGGTATCATTTAATTATGTTGACAACCAACAAAAGAATAGAGTCTGAATCCAATAGCGCAAACATACCAAAGTGGATGGCATGCCACAAACAAGAAACCTCATGCTCACATCTTCATCATATATCTTAATAGCAGGAAGAGATCCAGGAGAGCTGTCTTCTCCCTCCAAATCTTCTTCCGGGGGACCAATATCGATTTTAGGAGGGTCTCCAGACAAGTATGGTCCAGGCTTCCCGTTAGTGGTCTGGCTACTTGAAGGTAGTATATAGTTGTTTCGAATGCAGTAAAGCCTAAAAGATGCATCAGCAAGTTGGAATGCATCCCACGTATGGCTGCATGAACTGAAAATAAAAAGAGCAGGAATGGTAATTTCATTATCAACTCAAGAAATGTAAGATAAATATAAATGCCCTGCGACAAATAGCCATTAGCATCCAGAGAAAAAAACATGTACACATGCTTATAGGTAAAACCAATCCAGTCAATAAAGGAATAATCACATCATGAAATTAATTTTCAGGTTAAGTACACTTCAACCTATTAAAGTAAAAATAGATGATCATACCTTTGTACCACTGACAGCAGTGCTTGACGAAAATGGCAAGCCTCATAACATGAAATTGCATTATTCCAATATATGACATAAGGAACTCCCTGCCAAAAAGCAGTTAAAACAACTTACTACAGGGAATTTACAAACTATATGGGAGTTCAATTTCCCTACTTCAAAAAGTCACAGATAGTCCAAGTTGAAAAGGAATTATCAACTATTTATATCATGAATCCCCCAAAATCAATATAACCTTAGAGCGAAGTGCCTCTGCCAACATTTCACCATTTGGGATCTCCAAATAAACCTGGTCACAACAGTCGAGAGTGTTAAACTAAATACCATAACTGTCTGCGCCAAGTTTAATCGAAGCTATAATTAACTCAAGTACATTGAAAACACTTGGGGAAGACGAATAATTGAGGCCCAGAGCTACTGTTATGAAGTTGATTAAATAAAATCCATCAGAAAATCATGCACTAAAATAGCAAATAGTGAATCACGTATCATAAAAGCACAAAGTAAATCACCAATATGCACATGGCATTCTACAAAGCAAATGAATCTACATGCAACACAGTTGCTAAAAGTTGTTATATGTCATTTACTTAAGAGCTAAACATGGATCAAAACTAAAAACATCACCAATTATGGAAAGCTAATAAAGTAATATGTATGGTGTCTGATTTATAGGGTGGAAAAAAGAAAGAAAGAAAGAGAACAGAGGCACAAAGCACAAAGGCATAGATTTTTTCTTCAAAATGGGATGGCTACCAACATAAATCCACAAGAGAAAAGATCAACTGCATACAAAACAAGCTTTCATGAATATCAACCTGCCTCGACGACAATATCAGAGAGTATGGAACCACGCCAAAGAGAGTACACTAAAGACACAAACCACTAGTTCACTTAAACCTAATGTCCACCATGGACATCCGAACCCAAGACCAAAGACCCCAGGAAGGTTAACCTTTCCGTATACTATCTTCTTTATCTCCCTGAAAGAACCAAACAAATTGCCACATCAAGGCTATGGCATCAGTAATTTTTCTTTTATCTTTTCTTTACTATGTAAATTGAAGGCCCACATATCATATATCCACAGGCGCACAAGTAGCCTAGTGGTGATGTCAAATTCAAATCCGAGAAAACTCCTCCTGTTAATTCAGGGGTAAGGTTGCATGCACCACGCTATTTTCAGAGCCAGCACTGGTCTTCATTGCAGAAGTTTTCTAGATGGCAGTGCTTTAACCTTTTACGAAAATGAGTATTTAGTTTTCAAACAACTCAGCTACCACCAAGATGTCTATGCATGTACATATAAACATGGCCATTCAACTTTATTATTACACAATATTACGCGCCAAAAACAAATCAGACGAAAATCAAGTTTTTTGCACCTACAGTGAACGAGCTCCCAAACTCCAAAAAAAAATGACAGGTAAGTATTAAACTCACAGTGGTCGGTAATGTGGAACCAAAGAGCTCACATATGGCCTCAGAAGTAGTTAACTCATAATCTCCCCATTGAAGATATCCAATTTCTTCACTATCTGTTATTTGCTCTCCTTGCAAATAAACAATATTTGGTTCCGACGATTCAAATACTCGTCGAAACTCATCAATACTTGGATTGTTTAAAACCTGTACCTGCATTTGAAACGTAGAGATACACAACTGATAGAGTCTAATAGACAAGATTCTGCATCATATCCAAACACTATACTGGAAATTAGCAGCACAAAATAAAATTTGCATACCTCGAGCCGCCCAGAAGAAGCCAGCTCCGGGAATGGGTATCTGGTCTTGTCATAAGAAATTGACGGCTTCTGCTTATTATCAGGGATCTTGCCACAAAAAACTGCAAGCATACTGCAATGATTCCTCGCAGGACCCTGAGCATGAAACATCATCCGCACATGCCAGAGACCAACGAAATTGTTCACACAAAGAGAAATTACAAAGGAGAGAGAAATCCACTCTCAATAATCCAACGTCGTGGTACCAATGCCTCACAAATCGAAGAACGATCAAATCAAAATCCTGAAACTTTCTCCGAATCTAAAAGAACCCCAAATCAAGCACTCACCAAGCAAGCACTTTCATTGCATCCAGAGTAACCTGGAACTGCAAAAATTGAAAAAAAACAGAGAGAACCAGAGAGAACCAGAAACAAAATCGAAACAAAAACCAAAGAAGGGTAAAGTTACGAAACCCTAGAGACTACAAGACCAATATAAAAATCTGTAAACGGAAAAAGTACGCATCTTTTCTCTTCGAAAATAAAAATCCTCAATGATAATAAAAATCTCATAAACATAAATGTATAAATAAATAAAATTTAGTTCTTAAAGAAAGTCGAAGTCATCCGAAAAATTAACTACAGTCACCAAAAAACACATTCCGATCAAGTCAAACAAAACGCGCCTGCATTAATTAAAAACCCTTTTATGATTTGATTCTTTAACTTTGATAACCAAGAAAATTACCCGTAACAAACAAAACCGAAAACCCAAATTTGAACCCGAGACGCGAATGGGGGATTAATCTCTCACATTTTATTGGGCTAACTTTTCACCGCAGATAGATCAACCTATGACGGGAATACTAACAACCTGTTGCTTACCGTACTCCAAAAGATATCTACAATGCACGAGTTCTAAATAAAAATTAAAACGCGAAACTTTGTAGTTGTTGCTCTTTGCGCTTGGGTGTCTTTTTCTTTGTTCTCGACATTTCTGGGGAAGGAATAAAAAGTAGTACTAGTAGTATTTAAGCAAGATTCTTCTCAAATGGGTACCGAGTGTTTTGTTGGGTTTGGACTTGCGATTTCTTTCTTTTATCTTTCATCTTTCTTCTCTAGTTTGGTTTTGGATTTGGATCTGGGCACCCATAGTTGAAGAGCCCTGGCGTTTTTTCAAATCATGATCGTCATCATCAAATCAATTTTTTTTTTTTTTGCCATTGTCAACTGATATAAGTCGAAGCTCTGTCCCCCATTTGAAGAGAATCAATATATCTCAACTTCTCCACTTCGAGGCTTGCAAATAAAGACAACCACGCAGCCCCTACAAATTTTCCAGTCGGCTTTGGTGTTGGCGTCTGTCAGTTTTAGATTTTCGGGTTTTAACAAAAACTGTGTGCAAATTTGTTTTAAAAAATCTACAAAATAGGAGTAGTTCGGATCGATTTTAGTTATGTTTTTTGAACAGCCATATTTCGAATTATATGTTGCATAAAAAATCCAAACTTGAAAATGCATATGTTAGCTAAAGGAAATCACACAACCACATGTATTTATTTTTTTTATTTTATGCTCATATATAACTCATGTCCATAAAATTCTTCAAGTGGGAATAATGAAGAACAAATTAAATGTACGTAGATTTTATCTTCATCCATTATAAAATTCATAGGACAGTCTAAAGGTTACAATGTAATTTTTTTTTACGATATATGAATAAATAAACTTATGATTTATGGTGTGTTTGATAAAAGTGTAATAATTACAAGGATAATTAAAATTACATGGATAAATAAATAGTCATGTTTGATATGTATGTATATTATTTACTTGAGTAATATTTTTAGACAATTTTCTTCGGATTTTGAAAGTAATTGTTACCCATATGGATAGATGAATAATGATTACCCTAGTAATACATTATACTCATATTTATTATTCTCTTATCAAATACACCCTTAGTTGTAAATTTATAGGACAACCTAAAGGTTATCATATAAATTCCTTTTTAAATAGGACAAAATATGAACTTTTATTTTCCTTCAGTTCAAGTGGGAGACCTTCATACCTACAAGCATTAATTTCTCAAAAAAAAAAAAAAATTCCCTTGTAAGAAAATTTGTGTTCGATGCTGAAAATCTGCATTGGTCCAGGCCTATTTTTTTTAAAAGGCCCGATATTGGGAAAAGCTCCGTGGGCTTAAACTCTGTCCAACATGAAAATTGAAAAACAGGTGTCCGGGCCTGCTTTAGTGGCCCAAGTTTCTCTCCATTCAATTTTTCTACTGGCCCAACTAGATTGACATATGACATTCATTTTTTATTTTATTTTAAAACGGAATTCAAGCTTGCCGCCAGACACGGATGCATGCAATAACGAATGTCATATGTCAAGCGTGATTGCGGTGGTCGTCTACTTGGTGCAGCCGCTATTTCAATCTGTGGAGTCCGCTGAAATCTATGTTATTCGTGAAGGGTTGAATCTAGCGGCAGAGCTTCATGTTTTTGCCTTTCCAATAAGAACGTGAATATGTTGCGTTCTCAGAATTAATGTACGTAAAACATAATTTGTTGCATTCTGTTGATTATTGATCGACTGAAGGTTCTTAACGCTTAAGATGTTACTGTAGATTTGTTATTAGTCTCACCAATTGTGTGGTGAAGGACAGTTATCTCTTATTATGCTTTTGGTTCGGTTTGAGTGGTATTGTAAATTTTGGAGTGGGTAAAAAGTGATTTAAAAAAAATATATTGAAAAATGTATAGAATGATAAAAAAAAAAGTAAAAAAAATGGTAGAAAAGTATGACAGATATTTTGATACTTTATAGTTTGAGTGCTTGTAAATGAAAAGTGAAAAAAATTATATTGAAAAATGTGTTTTTGTTAATATGACTATATTGAGAATCGTGTTTTGCTATAATAAAAGTGAGATGCATTAGAAAATTTGGAGTGCTTGAGCTTGAAACACACTCCCCATTGGAGTTACTTTATACGCTCAATTGAATCAATCAACAATCAGATCAGTCACATATCAAAAAAAATTCCATCAATTTTTCTTATTACTCCCGTCCTCTCACACATTTGTCATTTTCTATTTTCAATAAAATTCATATTCTACAACTTTTATTTCATTATTAAACTAATTTACATACCTCTAATAACAAATTTCAATTTATGCACTATTAAAAACTTACACTCTACCAAACAGTACAAATCTTATTGACAAATTATACATTATAAAACTTATCCGTTATCTTAGACACCGTCAAACATACCCAGTTTCACACAGACCCAGTGTAACTTTGACACCTGGGCACATGAAAATTGGGTCAACATGTTAGACAAGCAGTAATAAATGTTAATCTTTTTTCTTCCCAAAATGGAATATTAATTATAAAATAACTGTACTAGCATGACTTTAGTCATTTCATTTGGTATCTTTTCTTAAGTGATGGTCGTCTGCTTGCTGATGGTGCTAAACCATAAAGTATTTTAGACACTAAAAAGTAAAAACAGGCGATGGGCTGTATTGACTATTTTTTAAAACGTTATTTCAGCTTGTCCGAAAAGTTTGGACTATAACCTGATCCTTAGTATCCGCAGTGAAATTTCTTTTTACTATATAAAATAGCGAGCATTTCAAATAAATTCTTTTAATTAAGTTTACCTCTTCCGAGTCATCCGATAAATATTTCTAAATTTTTTCGTGTAAACACATTTATATGCAATATTTTGGTTTTTGCAAAACTCTATCATATCCGACAATCAATCTGTACATTCTAAATTAAATTATAGTTAGAATCGAATCTAAGTACACAAATTTTGTTCGATTTAAAATCGGGGTCAGGTCAAAAGACAAACATATTGTCCGATTTAATTGTTTGCATCATAAATTGATTAAATTATTATTCGATTTACTTGTTTAGATTTAAACAAATTCGCATATATTAATTAAGTATATTAAAAAATCTCAACTAATACGAATCCAAATATACAAATATTTTTTAAACACCTACATTATCCGACCACCCAAACTTTTTCTCCACCCCTACCTAACTGGCAATCCTCTCAAGAAAAAATCAAAACTGATTTATTTGATCTTAACCACCACGCAGTTTATATATATATATTTATATTTATTTATTTATTTTTATCGTGGTTCAAAGTTCAAACAACATTAGTCTTTGTGAGAAGATAAAAAAGAAAATAAAATTGTATATGTAATGTATATAATTAATTAATTATCACTGTCTGCACACGCGGCTTGCTTAAAGAGAGAGAGAGACGTCTTTTTCTGTGTAAAATTAGCTGCAGAGATTTTAGAAGAAAAAAAAAACTAACAGAAGATCAGCCAGAAGAAGGAAGAAATCTCCACCATATAAAATACCTGAAAGGTATTTCAATTATGGAAAAAAAGATTGAACAATTGTCAATGATCACGAGTTACGGTTGAAAAATGCGAGGGATTACAGGTGCCGGTTAGCCGTTCACTGTATACACTTTTCTCTCTATGCCTCTGCGTCGCCGTGTCGTGACAAAGTCAGTTTTGAATATTCAAAATCGCTCTTATGCGATTGGTGTTCTAGTATTATCTCGATCTGATCGTGGTTTCACTCCCAACGGACCGTTCTTTCAATTGGTTTCGTTGAATACAGTTCGCGATGAAGAATTCTCCGGATTGGCTTCTCCAGGGCTTGCTTTCTTGTATGGGAGTTTGATTTAGTTTTATTGAAGGTCCAGGTACTGCCCTGGGGAGGGAGTCGAATTTAAAGGGTTGAAATTAGGGTTTCTGTGATTGGAATAAGAGCGGCTCTGCGGGATCGCAGGTAATTGAATTTCATTTCCCTTTCTATTTAATTTTCTGCAAGTTGTAATAATCTGTGAGAATATTATAGGTTCTTGATGGGTGGCATTTTTTTAATTGTTATGGATGTTGTAGATTGAGTAGAAAGAACTGTCGAATTTGAGGCCAAATAATTCATGTATTCACTACGAATTTGTCAGGTTTTTTGGCGGATAAATCAAATTCGTGTATGCATCTAAGTTTGTTGAATTTGTTTGAGCTTGAATATGACAGGAACGTGGAGTCGTGGACATGCAGTGATTTTGTGGTGCGTGTAAGATAAGGGAGTCGCCAATGAACATTTCAAGATGAGTCAAGTGGGGTGTGATTGCAGTGTCCATGGGCACCCCTGACCGGAAAATAACAGAGCTGGTTGACAGAGTCAGGTCATGGATCCCTCGCAGGAGTGAGCCAGCGAATGTGTCGAGGGATTTTTGGATGCCCGATCAGAGCTGTAGGGTATGCTACGAGTGTGACTCGCAGTTTACTGTATTCAATCGGAAGCACCATTGTAGACTCTGTGGCCGAGTTTTTTGTGCCAAGTGTACAGCAAACTCAGTTCCTGCCCCATCTGTTGAGAAAAGAACTAGTCGGGAAGATTGGGATAGGATCAGGGTCTGCAATTATTGCTTCAAGCAATGGAAAGAGGGATTAGCAGGTGTTGATAATGGGACCACTTGTGTGCTTAGCCCTGATCTCAGTAGATCGCCATCTGCAGCAAGCTTGGCTAGCAGCAAGTCTAGCGGCACCTGTAACAGTAGCAACAGCACCGTTGGGGCAACTCCTTACTCCACTGGACAGTACCATTGTGTGCCATATGGTTCTGTTGTTAGTCCTCGTCAACCTGCCCAAATGGATCCAGGTATGGTTGAGCAAGAAAATATGACTTCTGGGAGGAGCTCAAACCCCTCCGCAGCTGCATTGAGTTCATCTCCTAACCAATTCGGCTATTGCATGAACAGGTATTTCTTCCCTCATGTATTTCATCACTTTTTTGTCACATTATTTGTACTGCATTTCGAACATTCCAAGTTTGCATTTGCTTTTATATGAATGTGCCGCATGACTTCTTACTCAGTGATTCCTTAAGAAAATAATCCCAAGATCGGATCCTTGTAGTGTGTAAGGGTTTCTCTTTGTTGAGATATGGGATATTGCTTATTCACTTAAAACATTAATCACCCACTGTTGCACTTATGCTGTTACACATTGAATGATTCGTCTTAATGGTATCATATAAATAACGATCTTCTCAGTCTCATAATTCTTGGTTCTGATGCTTTGTAACCATTGCTGTGCCTCTTCTTCTTAATTTCAGGAGTGATGACGACGATGACGATTATGGTGTTTATCATTTTGATTCGGAAGTGAGGCAGTTTTCTCAGGCTGATGACTATTATGGTGCTGTCAACATGGATGAAATTGACCATGTTTACGAACCTGAAAGATTGCATTTAAATGGTGCTAGCATTGACTCAAAAAGTTTTAGTGCCTCCCCATTACCTGATAATTTTGATATACAAGGTGTTGACATAATAAATAAACCAGTGGAAGAAGTAGATGAAAATGGTAATGGTGATGAACGCGAGGCTCCTTCTTACAATTTGGAGGAGGCAGATAGAGAACCTGTGGATTTTGAGAATAATGGGCTGCTTTGGCTCCCTCCGGAGCCAGAGGATGAAGAGGACGATAGAGAAGCCGTTCTTATTGAAGAAGAAGATGATGATGATGAGGGTGCTACTGGGGAGTGGGGGTATCTACGCTCCTCAAACAGCTTTGGTGGTGGGGAATTTCGTAGTAGGGAAAAGCCGGGTGAGGAGCATAGGAAGGCCATGAAGAATGTTGTAGAAGAGCATTTTAGATCTTTGGTGTCTCAGCTTTTGCATGTAGAAAACCTATCTGTTGGGGAAGATGACAAAGACAGTTGGCTCAACATAGTTACATCTTTGTCCTGGGAAGCTGCCACACTTCTTAAGCCGGATACAAGTAGAGGTGGAGGAATGGATCCTGGTGGTTATGTGAAGGTTAAATGCATCGCAAGTGGGCGGCGCAGTGAGAGGTAATGCCATTGAATTGTGCTTGAAGCTGCATGTATAATTGGACTTATCACTTTTTCACCCTGCTTTACTTGTCCAGCACACCGTCGTTAGAGTTTTCATATGTGCGGTGATTTGCAGTTCTTTTTTATAGTTACCACTGCACTCTTTTGCTATTCAATAATGAATTATACATTAGATTATGGAATGTTGGCTGTATTTTAGGGCATAACTCTTTAAGTCACATGATTTTGAATATAGTTTACTGTGCCATGCCATTCTAGTGTACTCCTCTTTTTGTATATTTTATGCCAAGGACAATAGTTTCCGTGCATTGAACATGAAAAGATTACTAAAACATTATAGTTTCCGTGCTTCGCATTCTCAGTTCTGTCCGTGGGTGCTGGCTATAACTTTGTTGAATTGTTTCTAAAAATATTCTTTAAATGCTGGCTAAAACATTTGAAACATCCTATTATATGATTACTTGAATATGATTGTAGCGGATTACTCAAATCTGATTGCTTAAGTATTGAATTTTATCCGTAATATGAGGAACCCATTATGGTAATCCTTTAGAAAAGATCACTGCCCTTTGTGCCCTCATCACCCAAATCTTTCATTTCCAAAAAGGAAACATTTGATTGCGAGATTTTCTCATTCTATAAGATAACTGCAAGATGTGTCAGAATTCATGTTTATGAAGGATGCTGCTAACTTTGATGAGTTCTTATAGGCAGTCTTTAGTTTTAGTGTTTCTGTTGCCATATACAGAGTTAAGTCATGCTGATGGGCTTTTATATATTTCTATAGTACGGCGGTTAAAGGAGTTGTTTGTAAGAAGAATGTGGCTCATCGGCGAATGAATTCAAAAATCGATAAATCACGCTTTCTAATCCTTGGAGGAGCTTTGGAGTATCAACGAGTTTCTACCCACTTTTCAAGTTTTGATACTTTGTTACAGCAGGTTTTTGTTGTTTACATTTTTCTTTGAATTTGACTCTTAATGTCGAGTTGAACTTGTTTACTCGTAATGTTGAGTTGAACTTGTTTACTCAATATTAGCATGTACTGTTTTGTTAATTTATTTGTTGTTTTCTAGGAAATGGACCATTTGAAGATGGCAGTTGCGAAAATTGATGCTCATCACCCTAATGTTCTTTTGGTAGAGAAATCAGTATCTCGATATGCACAGGAATACCTGCTTGCAAAAGACATATCACTGGTTCTGAATATTAAGAGGCCACTTTTAGAGCGAATAGCTCGGTGCACTGGAGGACAGATAGTTCCTTCAATTGATCATCTGACGTCACCAAAACTAGGATATTGTGACATGTTCCATGTGGAGAAATTTTTTGAAGAGCATGGCAGTGCGGGACAAGGTGGGAAGAAATTGACCAAGACTCTGATGTTCTTTGAGGGTTGCCCAAAACCTTTGGGTTGTACTGTAAGTTCTTTGGCAAATACATGCATACATACACAAACACAAAAGTGTTCTTAATATTGTGATATGGAGAAATTGTATTCTTAGCTTCTCTAATGCTGGTCTGTTGCCAGTAGTGTAACCTCTTGGGATCTTCTGCCTGGAGGCTTGTACTTAAAGGTGCCTTTACTTGGGTTTTTTGGACCCAAAATAATTTGTGATTGAACTTAGTTAATGTAGGATATAGACTAAGTAAAGTATAACATAGGATCATTTCATGTTCCTATGTTATGTTGGATTCTAGTGCTTGTGTTCGCTCGGTGGCCAGGGTATATTATTCTGCCTCCATTGGTGGAAAATGACAATTTTTTTATTAGTGTACTATAGTTAACTTTTTAAAGACTTTCTTTGGGAGTTGGGACTCTTGGAATGAGAATCTACTTTTATTTGTACTGTTTTTTCTAGATTTTGCTGAAGGGTGACAATGGGGATGAATTGAAGAAGGTGAAACACGTTGTTCAATATGGTGTCTTTGCAGCCTATCACTTGGCTCTTGAGACATCTTTTCTGGCTGATGAAGGAGCCTCACTTCCTGAACTTCCTCTGAAGTCTCCAATAACAGTTGCATTACCTGATAAGCCATCCAGTATTGACAAGTCGATTTCCACTATACCTGGTTTTATTGTCCCGGCTAGTGGAAAGTCTTCAATTTCACAACCCATTACTGAATTCACAAAATCCAAAAAAGTTCTCATTTCGGATACGGCCTCATTTCCCTATACCGATTCAGTTTGCGAACTGGAGGCTGCCCTTTCTGCCTGCTTATCTAAAGGTCCATGCCCGAAAACTTTATTCATGAAACCTGTCTGAATTATTGTTGAATTTACTATTTCCCTCACCCTTGTCTATCTTCTTCAGGACAAGACATCTCGGGGTCTCATCGTAATGAACTCTCCTCAGACCATGTGTCCGGAGTGGATACTGAATTGATTCCTAAAGAGTCTTTTCAGTCCAAAACAGCCAACTTCGTGAAAAATGTGGCAGATGATCATTTAGTTTCTAGTTATTTTGGTACTCCAGATACATTTGGAGAAGGTATTGCCAGCGGTTATGCTGATGGAAATGTGTTTGCTGCAAATCACCATTTTACTCCAGAGTTGTCATCCTTAAAGCAAGACAGTAATTGTAACAATGAGGAAATGGGATCCTCAAAGGAAGAGTTTCCACCCTCACCTTCTGATCATCAGAGCATTTTAGTTTCCCTATCAACACGATGTGTTTGGAAAGGAACCGTGTGTGAACGGGCACATCGGTTTCGAATCAAATACTATGGGAGCTTTGACAAGCCTTTGGGGCGGTTTTTACGAGATGATCTGTTTGAGCAGGTGTGGTTAGATCTCTTACTTATACTTGGCATACATTTACCTTCTTGGGTTCCTAATGACCCTAAACTTATCCTGAGTAAACTCGTCTTTTTTATCAGAGCTACCGCTGCCGTTCATGTGATATGCCATCAGAAGCACATGTGCATTGTTATACTCATCGGCAAGGGAGCCTTACCATTTCTGTTAAGAAGCTCCCCGAGTTGCCTTTACCAGGAGAGCGTGATGGTAAAGTTTGGATGTGGCACAGGTGCCTGAGATGTCCTCACATCAATGGAATCCCTCCAGCGACTCGGAGAATAGTGATGTCTGATGCTGCCTGGGGTTTATCTTTTGGGAAATTTTTGGAGCTAAGCTTTTCTAATCATGCAGCTGCTAGTAGGGTAGCAAGCTGTGGTCATTCTCTTCACAGAGACTGTCTCCGGTTTTATGGGTAGGTTCTTCCCCCTCAACAAGGTCATGTGGTGTGCTTGATGGCGTTTGCTAGAAATTTTTATTCTCTAACATTTTTGTTTAGATCTACAACTAAATGTCATGTGTCATCTGAATCTCTATTTGTATCTTACATTGTTGTTTCATTGCAGTTTTGGAAAAATGGTTGCGTGCTTCCGTTATGCGTCAATTGATGTTCATTCTGTTTATCTGCCACCTTCAAAAGTTGAATTTCATTCTGACAATCAGGAATGGATACAAAAGGAGGCAAATGAGGTGCATTGATTGAAAATTATTGTTCTGGTTTAGAAAGTAGATTTAAGTATATTATACTGATAGGATCAATGATTTTGTGTACTAGGTGCGTCACATGGCGGAACTCCTGTTTACGGAAGTATACAATGCTCTTAATCAGATTTTGGAGAAAAGATCAAGTGCAGGGTCTGAGGACAGTGACTTGAGATCACCTGAATCTAGTCAGCGAATAACAGAGTTGGAGGAGATGCTACAAAAAGAGAAACAAGAGTTTGAGGTAGCTTATAGAGGATCCATCTCTTTCAAAACCTAATCTCCTTCGCCCCTTGCTTCAATTTGCTTTGAGACTTGAGCTAGACCTAGAATATACTTTGCTTCAACTGTAATACACAGCATGTATCCCATGCTTTTGGCTGTTCAACTTGTGACTAAACTTGTGGATATTGATAGGCTTGAAACTGTTGTTTCCTAGCTCTCTTCATCCTTTAAGTATTTTTTTTTCTTCTCAATTTAGGTCTTCCGTTGATGATCTTGTGAAGGCAGGATCCGTTTTTCTTTGAAGAGAGCTTGCATGCAGTTCATTAATATTTTTTTGATAATATGCTGAGTTTTCCTAGTTGATGCATGGGTGGCTATTTACTTTTTTTAGCACAAGGCTGCAAACTCAACTTCTCCATGTTGCATAAATTAGGCGAAGTTTTTTTTTCTGACTTTGTCTTTTTTTTGTTGTTGGTGTGTGGCACTATCTAGGAATCATTACGGAAGGTGCTGTTTGGGGAGGTGAAGACTGGTCAACCTGCAATTGATATTCTTGAGATCAACAAACTGCGGAGGTGGATTCTCTTCCATTCGTATGTTTGGGACCAGCGCTTAATACATTCAACCAGTTCAAAAAGCAACGTCCAGGAACGTCAGAGGAGTTGCATTTCTAAACTCGAGGAGAAACCTATTAATACCGTGGATAAGCTTTCAAAAAGCAACGTCCAGGAACGTCAGAGGAGTTGCATTTCTAAACTCGAGGAGAAACCTATTAATACCGTGGATAAGCTTGCCGAAATGAGCGCGACTACCAAGCCAGGTAAAGGCTTTAGTAGTTGTGACTCATTCTTGTCAGATACCAAGTCCGATTTAAACTCTAATCAAGGCAGAAATGCTGGGCACATTAGCCAGTCTGCTGGGGATTCAGTTCAACGGAATGACACCGAGGAATGTCTTTCTTCTCTAGATTTTATCAGATATAAACCTGATGCTTTGGAATCTGGAGAAATCATAAGGAGGGCTCTCTCAGAGGTGGAGTTTCCAATAAAGACGAGTTTATCTGATACCCTTGATGCGGCATGGACTGGTGAAAGTCAAACTACAAGTATCACAGCTAAAGAGAATGGCCCTTCAGTTCCCAATTCAACAAGCATAGATTCTTCAACTATGTCAAATTTAGTGACTGCAAATCTAGATTTGGAGACTTCTAACTTGGGCAAAGGTAGGATTGAGGTAACTCATTCCCTTGGCTCCACATTACCCACCAAGGGGACTGACTCTTTAGAAAACTCTGCAAGCAGGGTGGGAACATCGTTTCTTAATTTCCCTAGCTCGTTTGGCAAAAATTATTCGCTGAATGCTCAAAAGCTTGGTATTGGCGATCACAATCCTCTTTATGTCTCATTGTTTAAGGAGTTGGAAAGGCAAAGCGGTGCCAGGTTGCTTCTACCTGTTGGTGTCAACGACACTGTTGTGCCTGTTTATGATGATGAGCCCACTAGTATTATTGCATATGCACTTGTCTCATCAGAATATAATCTCCAGATGTCTGAGCTTGAGAGACCAAAAGGTGGTGGTGATTCTACTGCATCATTGCCTCCTTTTGATACAGTGAGTCTGCTCTCACTCAATTCTTCTGATGAGACAGCATCTGATACCTATAGAAGCTTTGGGTCTAATGAAGAGAGCATTTTATCCATGTCTGGGACGTGGAGCTCCTTCGTGTTGGACCCACTTTTATACACTAAAGATTTGCATGTCAGAGTCTCTTTTACGGATGATGGCCCTCTTGGAAAGGTGAAGTATTCAGTGACCTGTTACTATGCAAAGCGGTTTGATGCTTTGAGAAGAACTTCTTGTTCTTCTGAACGAGATTTCATACGATCTCTTAGTCGTTGTAAGAAGTGGGGCGCCCAGGGTGGCAAGAGCAACGTTTTCTTTGCGAAAACCCTTGATGATAGATTTATTGTCAAACAGGTTACAAAGACAGAGTTGGAATCATTCATCAAGTTTGCTCCTGCTTACTTTAAATACTTATCAGAGTCGATTAGTACAAGAAGCCCGACTTGTCTAGCTAAGATTCTGGGTATTTATCAGGTATTCTTTTGCTACAGTGCTACCATTATAATAATTAAATTGTTAAACCTTTAAAGCATAGTGCATTCGTGAGAGTTGACAATCATATGCATGAATTCTCTGAGTTGCAAGACCAGGCTAATCTATGAGTTGAACCTTTATTCTTGTAAATAGTCAAATTAGTTGCATTGACCTTTGCATTCGAGCTCTGTCAATGAGGATAAACGGTAAATCACTTGATAAACATGTGATCACTTAGGATTCCGCTAGAAAACTAAGAGAGATGCCATGTTCAGCCTCATACCTCACTACCTCAGCCTTGTGCATCACAACGTGGTGGTGAGTGGTGACCCAAAGCAATATTCTACTTCTCCCACTACTACTACCATTTTAAGTCTTTGTTTAGAGGATGAATAAATCCTTCTTGTTGTGGATATGTGAGGAATTCTTCATCTCCTAAAGAGTTGACAATGGATGGTGAGCTAAATCTTATAGGGTGCTGTACAGAAAGGGCTTCATAAATTATTAGAGAAGAATTCAAGCCGTTGATGGCCTTTAATATATGATATTCTCTGAAGTCTGAAACTCTGAATGTCTTGGACGTTTTGTTAGTGGATTATTGGAGGAAGGATCTGCTGCACCAATTTAAAAAGCTTAGATTGCCCTTTCCCTTTCATCTATGCTAAAACTATGCGATCTATAAAGTTTGGGCAAAGAGGACCCTATATTGGAGGGTTGTTGTGGGGGGTGGGTGGGTGGGTTTGGTTGTAAATGATGTTTTATGCTGATTTACTCGGCATATAAGTTTTGCTCCAACAATTTTGTTAATTTGCAATTTTTTTGTTGGTATCTTCTTTCTTCAAGGTCTCGTTGAAACATCTCAAGGGAGGGAAAGAATCGAAAATGGATGTTTTGGTCATGGAGAATTTATTATGTAGTCGTAATGTTACTCGACTCTATGACCTCAAAGGTTCTTCACGTTCCCGGTACAATCCAGATACAAGTGGGAGCAATAAGGTTCTCCTAGATCAGAATTTGATTGAAGCAATGCCAACCTCTCCAATTTTTGTGGGCAACAAGGCTAAACGGTTGCTAGAAAGAGCTGTCTGGAATGATACTTCATTTCTGGCTGTAAGTTAAAGCTGGCTGTTCTTACTGTAAACTCATACATGGATGTGTGATTGCATTTTTAACAGTTTCATTTGTCAGTCCACATTCTTTTGGCCGATGGGGTGGAAAGTTTAGCTGTTGTTGAATAAAGTTGATAATGTTTCATATTGGATTCTGAAGGACAATTATTAGAATAATTTGAATTTTTTTTATCTTTGTAAAAGTCCTTGTGAGGTTGTAAAAGCTGTATTACTTTTTTTTTTGCATCTACCTTCTTATTAGCTTCACCACTGTGAATATTGAATATAGGGTCGACACTTAAAATTTATTAATAATTTGAACTTGCAGAATTGGGGGAAAAGGTTATGTTTGTGTATTTTATTTGCCAAGACATTTCTTGATTTTTATTATTAAAAAAAACTACTTTCCTTGAAGTTAGGTGTGACTTTCCTCTTTTATGAAGCACCTATTTGTAATATATGATTGATTAAATAGTCGTGCTTGTGCATTGTATCTGCTGTGGCTTGAAATCTCTGGGTGTAGTATTTTGTTATATGGCTCTTATTTTTATTTTATGTTTATTTTAATGCTACACTCTCCTGTTATTATTTTTTTTCTGATTCCTCCATACTCATGTTGCAACAGTCCATTGACGTGATGGACTACTCATTGTTGGTTGGCGTGGATGAAGAAAAACATGAATTGGTTCTTGGGATTATTGATTTTATGAGGCAGTATACATGGGACAAACACCTTGAAACTTGGGTGAAGACCTCGGGAATCCTTGGCGGGCCTAAGAACACAACTCCAACTGTTATCTCCCCCCAGCAGTACAAGAAACGGTTTAGGAAAGCTATGTCTACTTACTTTATTATGATGCCAGATCAGTGGTCTTCCCCTACAATACTTCCCAGTGGATCCCAATCGGACCTTTGTGAAGAAAATTGAGGTGGGTCATTTTTTTTCAGTGATTCTGTGAAAAGCTGTTCGTGTATATGTAATTTAAATGCCATTTTGTTTATTTACAGCTCGTTCCTCGTTCTTCCCATTGTAATTTTTGTTGGCTGCCTCATATATTCTCTTCATAGTGCAGTATTATTCTTTGATTTCTTTCGTTTTTTTTATAAGGAGCAGGAAAAGGCTCTTGTAATGCCTAGAAATGTCTTTTGCATTTGGCTTACCAATTTCATCTCCATTTTTCTTTTTCTTTTTTCTGCATTTGTATTTAGCACAAGAATGCTTTTGAGAAAGCCTACCATGAAAGTTTTGTTGAGCTTGTCATGGGCTCCTGTTGTGGAGGAGACAAGCGGCCCGGCCCATGATCTCTGGCACAAAAGTACGGATTCTGAAGGAAAAGGTATGGGCTTATTGTAAAGAAAGCCCATTCAGGTTTTCAATGCCTTTCTAAAAGAGGCCAATGGCAGTCCAAAACAAACAGTCAGTCTGAAAACTTGAAGACGTCATCCTCAACATTATTGTCGATACCTAAACAATCTGGGGTACATAGAGGCTGTCCATCGAACACGATAATTGCAGATATCCAAATTCATGGGCTGACCCACCTTATGCAGTGGGGGTCAAAGAAAACCACGTAACTCTAATACATGTCACAACAGTTAATCACGTCTGAGCTTGCTAGACTAGAGAGTTAGTCCACATCTTCATTTTTGGATTGGAAGTGAAGGCCATGAAGGATACATTTGTAGTCGTACTGATACTTCTCATTTAAAATACTAATTGGACAATACCCATTGAATTCACATCCGTTTAAGTAAACAAAGATTAAGAAGAAAAATTAATTAATACCATGCATGTTATATTAATCAGCAAGACAATGATGGGTACTTGCTAACTAGTTAATCAAGCTAATAAAGAACCAAACTGGTCCAATTTTTTAGGCTCTATCTCATCCAAACTATATTGTAGAGTCAATTCACTGAAAATCAAATCCATATAACAAAAAAAATAATTTGATGTGCCATTTTGCCAGTAAAAGTCGGATCATTTTAAAATGGGTAGGGCTACCTAGGGCAACATAAAATAGTGACTTTATTAATGGTCCTTATTAAGGGAGCCACCCCTCTATCGAGTACCCTTATCTATTAATAATGCTTATCTTAATTATAATTGGTTGATATATTTTTGATATTGACTTCACAACCAATTGTTAACATGGGAAGTGGTTTCCATTCCTACTCAAAATTATTGTATTTTGTATCTTTGTATACGATCATATTGACTTTAAAAACACTTTATGTCTTCTCACTCTGAATATGAATATATGAGTGGTGGAGGGAAGAATAATTTATAATATCAGTTTCTTAATTAGGTCATAAATAGAGCCTTAATCAGTTAATCGTATTTATTATTTGTTGAGCACCACCAGAATAAAATCGCCCTAAGTTATGTGCAAACTCTTACTCGAGTGGGAGAGACAACTTACTACTCGCTCTTTGCCACGGACAGTACTGACGGGCAGAACCAGGAAATCCATATGAAGAGCCTACTGGTTGATGGGCCGCCCCCGAGTTTTTTAAGACTTTATTAAAAATTATGTATTTCATTAATTATAGCAAATTCATATTGTTTATATATATTTTTCTGGGGTCGAGGTCAGGCCACATGTGGCTCCGTCACTAAATAGTGACGTTTGACCAATTATTTCAGTTCGCCAAGTGACAACTGATTATTAGTGTTCAGGAGTGTTCTTCGAAGTACCAAGGTAACGTGATCAAAAAAAAAAAAAAAAGTACCAAGGTAACTAGAAAGGACTTGGTTGGGTGATAAATTATAAGGTCCTACATTTCAACTCTCACGTTCAATAATTTTTGGTTGTTGGGGTCACTCTCATGAGCTGAAGGCTTTGTAATTATCTACTGTAGTGTATGAAACGAGAGAACTTATGTGTCCCATATTATCATATAGGCCCAGATCTGATGTGACTATCTTAAATATATTTCTTATTAAAAAAAAAAAAGAGTGCCACGGAATGCACGCTAACGTAGAATTACTGGCACTACATAGTGCCTAACATAAATTGAATAAAATCAAACGGAACAGATTGTGTAATGAAATGGGATAAGCCATTTCTAGTACTACACTAAAGCTCCGATCAAGAATATGAACTAATGGAAAGATATTGCTTAGAGCAACAATGGAGAGATTTTGTTGGTCAGCAAATCTAAATTTTGGGTCTCATTTTATTACATAAAATTTAAATCACACATATCTTTCAATAAAGCTACATGCAAAATGCTTTGTCTAATACAACCATATCACTAAAATGTAACAATTATGATTGCACTCATATAAGTGAAGCATGCCAAGAAACAGAGAATCAAACTGAAATTTTACTCTAACAATTCTATCAATTCTTTACATCATTGAGGATTGTAATATTTACACTTTCAAATAACCACACCCCCATAAGTAACACTGTGCAACCTGAGTTCCTGGCTTCTTTTTGCCTGTTTATTTTATTTCAATCCATCTATATTCTATACAGCCAATAGTAAAATAAAAACAAACTTATATGCATATAGTCCTGTACACGCCATTTTCAATAATCACTGGAGATCTGAGTTGAAGATTACACCAGTTGAAGGAATCCACAAGTGTCCAGCAATAAAATTCCGAACCGTAAATTTCTCAGCATCTAGAGGTCCAAGAAAATGATGTCCAGGCCAATTCACTCTCCCAGAAGAAGTCCCACCTCCAGGTCCTATATTTGCATACTCTGCAAAATACAGAGTCTTCAAAATTCTACTTCCGGCTCCAGGCCACTCAACCCAGCCTCTCGAAGCGATACTGTCGTCGATGTTTGATTGCATCACAATTGCTCTAGAATAATCTTTCCATGGCCTCCCTAAATAAGATTTGTAGCTATGTTTCGCTGAATTGAACTCCAAACTCGCTCCGATTCTACAATTCTGTAAACAGAATCCAGTGTTCTGTCCAGGATCACTCCTTCCATTAGCCAGAATTACATTGTAGGAACCTCCTGAGCGCGGTCGTCGAAACATAATGTTGCAGTTCTGGAAAACAGCAGCTGCATTACCGAAGATGAAGTCGATTGTGCCTGAAACGTCGCATTCTCGGTAGAATTGTCGGAGGGCGAGCGCGTAGAGAGTGTCCTGGTAGCCTAGAATGCTGCACCTGTAAAAGACCGAATGATCTGAAGATACATATAGTGCCAAGGCTTGTTCTCCATTAGGACCTGCTGTGTTCTGGAATCCGATATCCCGAGCCATGAATCCATCTCCTGTGATCGCTGTTCAGTAAAAATTGTCCAACACAATTGATCTTAGTTTAGCTTAATAGACCAAGTTAGTAGACTAATGCCAGACTTGCAATTAAAAGTACTTACTAAAGGTTGCAGAGCTAGGCATGGAGGAACCACCATTTACACTGTCGTCGTTGACGATAATCGTGGCGTATTTTCCATCTCCTATCAATGTAATTCCATCTTTTTTACTCTTGATTTTCTCCTTATAAACTCCTGCCTTCACATAAATCACAAACCTATTCCCTGAAGCAGCCTTTATAGCTTCAGAGACAGTTCTATAATTTCCTGTTCCATCTTTAGCGACTACAGCATTTGCTCTGATGGTAGGGGCCTGAAGTAATTTTCGATCTTTCGTCGATACCCAGCTCGGAAAATCGTGTACCTCATTGAGTCGGCGACTTGTTGATGAGTTGCTTGACTTACAAGTAATCCGATTTACAAGGGCCAGAGAATTGCTTGCTAGCCGTGTGAGATGATCCATGTGGGTGATGAACCGGTCGCCGGTCGAGAGTTCGAGGCCTTCTATGGCGGATTCTTTACAAGCCTGTTGGAATGTCATGGCAGCACTTAACCATGTCTGGATGTCATGCTTGTTTTTCCTGTGAGACTCCTTAAGAGCCACAAGCGATTGCTGTAGCCGTTTGAGAGACATTTTCATTAGGTCATTGCAATAACCTACCAAAAAAAGACAATAGTGTTAGTGTTAGAAAAAGTTGTGAATTGGGCATTAGACATGTCATGGGGAGAAGTAGGGCTTAACCCGTTTGAGATTTGGCATGTCTGTCTTCTCGGAGATAAAATTGAGAGCTGAATTTGGGAAATCTGTCTGAAATTGGAAGTTTGGTCTCAGATATGGTCCTGTTAACAAGAACGGAGACAATATCCTCAAAATGTTGTTGGTCTCCCAACTCTGACAAGGTTTTAAGGCAGTGGTCAGGGTATCTAGTAAACCCACATTGCCTTTGGACTCGTTCTTTGTAACCAGCACCATCTATAGACATGGTGGCTCCTCCTATTGAAAATCCCAATACCCAAAAGACTACCCACTCTAGAATTCCCATCTTAGATGCTAAATTAATTGTGACTTGTGAGTAATAACACATTGGGGGTTTCGAATTTATAATGGGAGAATTGCCTTGCCTTGCGTGCTTATTATGCATGCATGGACTAATGACATGTAAAACATTTTTAGTGGTAGTTTGGTGGTCTATTTTGTTGATTCATGATAAGGAAATGGTGCTCATATGTCCAAGTCAATGGGGTCTCCAAATGAAGAAGCACCCAACTCTTCTCTTCAATCTGCCAAGTCCGTACATACTCATCTTAATTAACTAGACCATACCGTGTTTATACATATTGTTGGAGGAATGACTCCAATATTGTTGTAATAGCCTAGGTTGTTAAATAAAGTGGTTCATATTAGAAAATTGACTTTAAACCTTGTTGATTCGATAGGAAGAAGAAACACTTACTTGTTTCTTGATCGGTACGACAAATTTGACAGGATCGTAGTAGGTTCCAATGCTTCAACTCGTAACTCCGATTACTAGAATCGAGATAGATTTCACAGTACGAACACCCTTGATTCTTTTGTTTTAGGAACTGGAGAAGTAATCTTCTTGGAAGAAACTCTTCCTCTGTTTTTCCTTGCCAATATACGTTTAACGTATATTGGCAGTTGAGAGCAGTTGTCTCCAAGACAACTGCCTCAACTCCCAAGTAAATGGGTTGGGCTGAGTCTAGCCCTCATGGGCGACCCAGCCCAAGTCCAACATCTCCCACTCGCCCATGATGGGCTGGACTTTATACTTGCATAAGAAATCATTCATACAGGTGAACGGATTGTGCGACCTGAAGCACACAGATATTGGGAGCTCTAATATAGAAACCTCATACAGGCCATATTAGAGACATCAACCTCAAAATATAATTATTCATGAAAGTGTACTTATATACCCCAAACATTTTGAATCACACATAATTGAGTATTATTCAATCCCTCAAGAATTCTATACTCAATCCATCACAACAATTACAAGTATTCTAAATCATATCAAACTCCTTTGAGCGAGATGATCCCGGCCGGTAAATACAAGCAATAGGTGTAAATCCAAAAAAAATGTTCTTTCTTTCGCCCTCATATCAATTAGATCTGAATTAACTCGCTTTCCTAGGAGTGGACCTTTATGTCGAATCATTCCATGACCATAGGATACACCCTTAAGGTAGCAAACATTAATACATCACATCATGATATAGTCTAAAGTTGCAAAGGGTAAAGTATTGAGATCTATGTCTAGATCTCTCTAGGACTCACACAGTGAAGAAGTAGGGATCCATTCTTTCACTTCCAAATAGGTCGACTAGCACATGCAGTATGAAATGCATGCTATGGCAGAGCTTCTCTCTTCTATTCTTAAGACAAAGAATGTATGTCATTGCTCTCCTCATTAGAGGTAATATACCATACGAGTCTTAGTCTTGTCACCAAATCACAGGCGCCAAACCTGAACTTCTCATCTACTCACTTTTAAAGTGTCAGATGACTAACTTCACACTCGGCTTTTATCATATAGACTCATGAATGGCGGGGATTCATTCATGTCGATTCTCTTATTTAAGAATCTCATCTTGGTCCTAACCAAGGCGACTCCAAATTGATGACTTTGAATTAAATTCGCTCCCATTGCGCTCAAGTCGCTAATCAAGCGCTATAACTCAAATAGTCTCATCTCTACTCGCTTGACAAGCGCTAGAGGCGATTGCTCGTGTGAGTGAGCCAATCTTTGTCTATCAACATACCTTATTGAATTGTACAACTATACTCTTACAGTATATACCGTAAAATAAACGTTGAATAATATGTAGAAAACATTTAATTTATTCAACAAACTGCAAGCATCCTAATCGCATATTACATTCTACACATGCCTAGGGATTTTACATGTTTCATAAATACATCCCTTGCTATAGGCTTGGTGAGTGGGTCTGCCACCATGTCATTTGTAGAAATGTATTTTAGGACCACGTCCTTGTCAGTAATTGCATCTCTAATATAGTGATATCGTTTCTTTATGTGTTTGGTCTTTCCATGATATTTAGGATCCTTGGCAACAGCCAATGCAGCAGTGTTATCACAGAAAATTGTCACAGGTTCTGATGCTGTTTTGACAATTTCTAAGTGCTGCAGGAAACTCTTTAACCAAACAGCATCTTGAGTTGCTGCGGAACAAGCTACGTATTCAGCCTCCATAGTGGATAAGGCTACACAAGATTGCTTTTTGCTACTCCATAGTATTGCACTATCATTTAGCAAGAAAGTAAATCCTGAAGTTGATTTGCACTGATCAACGTCTCCTCCCCAATCAGCATCGGAGTAACCTATCAAGCGCAAATCCTTCTTCCCTTGATAACATAGCATATAGTCTGAAGTTCCTTTCAGATACCGCAGAATCCTCTTGACTGCCATCCAGTGCTTTTGACCAGGATTTGACTGATATCGGCTGACCAAACCAACAGCATAACATATGTCAGGACGTGTGCACATCATTGCATACATCAGACTCCCGACAGCACTGGCATAAGGTACTCTGGACATCTTTTCTATCTCTTCTGGAGTCTTGGGACACATATCAAGACTTAGGCTCAAACTCTTTTCAACAGGAGTATCCATCGGCTTGCTATCTTGCATGTGATAGCGCTCCAACATCTTTTTGATGTAAGTCTCTTGAGATAAACCCAAAAGCCTTTTAGCGCGATCTCTAATGATCTTCACACCAAGCACGTAGCTAGCCTCACCCATGTCTTTCATTTCAAAGTTGGACGATAACCACTTTTTAGTGGTATCAATCATCTCTTTGTTGTTTCCAGCTATTAGAATGTCATCGACATATAAGGACAAAATTACAAAACCATCACTTGAACGTTTTAAATACACACAATGGTCCTCATCCATCATCGTAAATCCATTCTTTTGGATTGCTTGATGAAACTTGATGTTCCATTGCCTAGATGCTTGCTTGAGACCATATATAGATCTTTTGAGCTTGCAAACTTTGCGCTCTTGTCCTTTAGATTCAAAACCCAAAGGTTGATCCATATAGATTTCTTCATCTAGTTCTCCATTGAGAAAAGCAGTTTTTACGTCCATTTGGAATAATTCTAAGTCCATATATGCAACTATAGCTAGAACGAGGCGAACAGAAGTAATTCTCACAACAGGTGAGAATGTATCTTCATAGTCAATTCCCTCTTCTTGTGTGTAGCCTTTTGCTACTAGTCGAGCCTTATATCTTTCTATGGACCCATCCGCCTTACGTTTAATTTTGAGAATCCATTTATTTCCAATGGATTTTCGACTTGGCGGTAGATCAACCAAATCCCAGACTTGATTAGCGTTCATTGACTCCATTTCTTCTTCCATAGCTTTACTCCATTCCTTAGCCTGAGGACCAGATAGAGCCTCTTTTACCGATTGTGGCTCTTCATCATCCTGTGGGGCAATCATGAATGCTTCCCCCTCAATCTCAAATCGACGACGTGGGATACGTTCACGGATGCTTCGACGAGGTTGAGATTGCTCATGATCTTGCTCCATAGGAGTCGGATCAAGCACCATGTCGCTCCCACGTTCCACGGGAGGATTAAGAGTGTTCTCTAATCCCTCAACTGCGGTTGGGGCGCCATTTTCTTGATTTTCATATAATTGAAAATCTTTATTGACCTCACCTCTCACAGGAAAGTCCTCTTCTAAGAAAATGACATCTCGGGACTCACGTTCTGTCACGCTCCCATCAGCTTTTTCACCAATGAAAACAAATCCTTTGGAGGTTTCTGAGTATCTAATAAAAATACACTTCTTCCCCCTAGGACCAAGTTTCCCATATTGATGAGAATTATTATGAATGTAAGCTGCACACCCCCAAGGATGCAAATTTCCTAAATTAGGTTTATTGCCATTCCATAATTCATATGGGGTGGATGAGACAGATTTAGAGGGAACACGATTAAGTACGTATGCAGCAGTTAATAACGCATCTCCCCAAAAGGAAATAGGTAAATTAGCTTGCGCCATCATCGACCTAACCATGTCTAATAGGGTCCTATTCCTCCTTTCTGCAACTCCATTTTGTTGCGGAGTATAAGGAATAGTTAGCTGACGAGCTATACCCTTTTCATCACAAAAACTTTTAAATTGATCAGATAGATATTCACGACCTCGATCGGTCCTTAATGTTTTGATCTTCATGGTTAATTGATTCTCTACCAAATTAGTATATTGTTTGAAGCAATCCAATGCATCAGACTTATGAGAAATCAAATAAACGTGACCAAAACGTGTGAAATCATCTATAAAAGTGATGAAATAGTCGGCACCATGCCTAGCCCTCACATTCAGTGGTCCACAAATGTCTGAATGAATAAGCTGTAATGGACTAATGGCTCTTTTGGCTTTGCCAAATGGTAATCTAGTTGCTTTTCCAGCTAGGCAATGCTCACATGTGGGCAATTCTACTTTGGCGAGTGATCCCAAGAGACCTGCTCGTGCCAATCTATTTAATCGGTCTTGCCCAATGTGTCCTAATCTAGCATGCCATAAAATACTTTCAGTATTAGGAACAGCACTGGACTTATCAACAACATAGATAGATGGATAGTTATTAACTACAATGTTAGTGGTATCTAATACCATAAAACGATCCATTATATAGCCAGAACCATAATAAACGTTGTCCAGAAATACTTTTACACAACCTTTAACAAACTGAAGCTCAAAACCTAGTTCTAATAAGACAATAACAGAAACAAGATTTCGTCGAACTTCAGGAGCGTAGAGCACATCATGAAGGTAAAGTGTGCGACCACCCCGCAGCTCTAGCTTGCAGGTACCGATCCCAAGCACATCAGCGGAAGCATTGTTCCCCATGTAAATACTCCTACTTCCTTTAGGAATTCGACGAAATTCCACAAAGTTTGTTCGGTCCCTTGTTATGTGGTCGGTTGCTCCTGAGTCTACAGTCCAAAAAGGAACAGTCTCAGCAAGCATTAAACAACTACTAACATATAAGTTAGAGGGACAAATTTGTGCAAACAATACCTTTGGCTCAGTGCAATCACGAGCAAAGTGACCAGGTTTGCCACAATTGAAACAATTGTTGTTTCTGCCTTTCTTGCCGCCGCGTTTCCCACGCTTGCGCTTGTGTCCACTAGTACTAGCTTCATTTCCTCCTTTGCCTTTATGGAAAGTCTTTCCTTTACCCTTCCACTTCTTGCGTCCAGAGCCTTGTGCTCCTCGCGATTTGGACTCAGTCAAGAAAGCTTCATTATCAGGCTTCTCAGAGAGAAGACGATCTTCCTCAAGCTCAACATGACGAGCGACTTCATCAAATGTCTTGATGTTGTCGTTATGGGTAAGGTTAACACGCATGTGTTCCCAATTTCTTGGCAAAGAGCGAATCACAGCTTGAACTTGCTGCTCATCAGTCATTTCATGCCCAGCAGACCTCAGTTCACTGATCATGTTAGACATGACCGTTAGATGCTGCCTCATGGTTTGATCTTGGCGCTTCTTATAACCATCGAACTTGAGGGTTAACTGACGCAACCTTGTTGTTGAAGTTCCACCATACTGGAGCTTAACAGCATCCCAAACTGCTTGAGCTGAACGATACCTCTCAAAGCGCAGCATTATATCATTCTTCATGCTGCTCAACATCAAAATGCGAGCCACACGATCTTTGCGCTTATAGGCCTGATATGCTTCCATATCACGCCTATGTTGAGCAGTGTTGCCTTGTTCAGGTTCAGCCATGGGTTGTGTAATTAATTCCAACATGTCTTGCTCTTCCAGGAGATACTGAATCTTACGATGCCAGACATCGTAATTCTTTTCATTCAGTTTGTCTCCATGGTTCAAATCAGCGACAATGCTCTTTGTTGCAGCCATTTCAACTATATATAGATACAATTACTTAAATTAGGATTTTGTACAATTCAAATTATTTAAACAATGTTTCGCCATAAATTTCCAAATTAATTAATAATAATCTAACACATGCAACAGTAACGAAAGTAATGTTACACATTCAATCAATTTCTGTTAGCATAGTCCAATTATTATTATTTAATTTAAACATGCGCAACATTTTGGTTATTAGGTAAGATTTATCTCATAAATCTACCAACCTAAAACCTCCCACTATCTTAAATATTTCCATACATGCTCATTTAATGTAACTAATTAATAAATTACATAAAAGAAACATGCTTTTAATTAAATAACACATCAAATATGTACATCAAGATCATAAATATGTACATACATAAGCAAATAATCAAATGTACTGGAAATATGTTCAATGTGATACTATAATAGAAAGACTACATATCACATCCTAGGTATATAATCAGGATCAGCTATCACATCATCCGTGTCATCATCACTGTGTTCACCAAGCTCATACACCTCATACCATGGAACAAAACGAGCAGCAGGCTCCAGAGACCTTGCGCTTCGTCCTGTTCGACGTATACCCATAATGATATACTGGCGCTCCCTCTCAAGCAGTATCTCATCAGCGAGAGTGTTGAAGTTAATAAAACTCAACCGTGGTTTCAACGCCTGACGAACAAACTCCCATTCATCCGGTAGAGCATTGAGCACAATCTCAAGTTGTTGCTCAAGAAAGAACTCATGAACATCACGATGCCACAAATTTTGAATCCAATAAAACATATAATCTATATGCTCAGCAATCGTATGCGATGCATTCTTCTTATATGTCAATAAATGAATAATTTGTGCTCGTGTAGCCACTACATACACAAATAATCAAATAAAACAATAATTAACTTAGAAATTAGTTAATTATAACATGTACAAAATTTTCCAGAAATTCAAAAAATTCCAGAAAAATCATTAATAATTAGAAAATAAATAAATAATTCATCGGAAAAAAAAATTATCATTTTCTAACCTTTCACGCGCTCACACGCGCCACAAAGCCGGAAGCCAATCAGAGCCCGCGGTGTACTACACGCGCGGTCAACGATCTGGTCAACGCGTGCTTAATTTTTTTTTTTTTTTTTTTTTTTTTTTAAATAAAAATGGAGCGCGGGTCAACCCGTGGGTCAAACCCGACCCGCGCATATGGATAGGTCAAACCCGGGTCAAAGGACCCGGTTGACCAAGAGGAAGGCGCGTGAGCGCTCCGCCTGGCGCGTGATCCTCACGCGCCGCCTTCCAGGGCTTTTTTCCGGTCAAAAATTTTTCGAACCTGGCCCAAAATACTTCCAGATCTTGTTTCGCATTTTTCCGAAATTTTTTGAGTGTTTAATTTTGATGTTTGATCATCACACAGTCTCTACGCGACTGTAACTGTTCAAGAACACATAATTTCCAGAAAAGTAACCCAGAAAATTCATCCAAGAACAATTTCGATCATGAATTTTCAAATAATCATAACAATTCATACATTTGTCAGAAAAATGTGGAAAAATACTCGTTGGAAAGCTTGTTCAGAGAGCTTTCCAACCATACCATATACGAAATCAAAACATGAAATAACAATGATCAAAATTCAGAACAAAGTTTCGGTTTTCATATTGAAAATCATGGTATATATCGTATTCTAACCCGATTTTAACATTACAAAACACGTAATCGAGCATGAAACATACTATTATTCGGCTCCGATACCATTGTTGATTCGATAGGAAGAAGAAACACTTACTTGTTTCTTGATCGGTACGACAAATTTGACAGGATCGTAGTAGGTTCCAATGCTTCAACTCGTAACTCCGATTACTAGAATCGAGATAGATTTCACAGTACGAACACCCTTGATTCTTTTGTTTTAGGAACTGGAGAAGTAA
The DNA here is from genome assembly GCA_963580455.1 of Euonymus europaeus. Lineage (NCBI taxonomy): Eukaryota > Viridiplantae > Streptophyta > Magnoliopsida > Celastrales > Celastraceae > Euonymus > Euonymus europaeus. The sequence goes on along the minus strand of OY756957.1, from coordinate 2,735,532 downwards.
TCTTCTTGGAAGAAACTCTTCCTCTGTTTTTCCTTGCCAATATACGTTTAACGTATATTGGCAGTTGAGAGCAGTTGTCTCCAAGACAACTGCCTCGACTCCCAAGTAAATGGGTTGGGCTGAGTCTAGCCCTCATGGGCGACCCAGCCCAAGTCCAACAAACCTCAAGGATTTAGAAAAGGAAAAGTGCGAGAGGTGAGCGTACCAATCGAGTTATTGTCAAATTACGTAAATCTTGTAATCTTCTTTTTTTTCTTACTCTTTTTCATTTCTCTATATTTTGTGTGCCTACTATTTGTTGTCTGTCCGCGAGCGAGCTATTATTTCAATATGCTACTCTGTCGGCCTAGTAAATATTGTCCATTTTGGTCCAATATGTTGTTCTTCTTGGCCCAAAAAATGCGTCTATTAGTGCTAGATTGTGAAGTTTGGTCTATTATATTATGTGCTACACTATTTTTTCCATGGACATCTTCGCCACTCGTTAGCTACACTCAACACCACTAAACTTGACACTACAAGTTTACAAAGGCTTGTGTCCTGCACACTCGAGCCAAACGCTATGCTTGCTATGACACTAGAAGATTAGGCCAAGATTTCTTCTCAAGTATGACACACATATTTTGTTTCAAAGCATACAAATATACTAAGATCATTTTAGAGAGACGGGATGGACTTTGTGGACATATCTAGATGTCACAACAAGGGATATGAGTGGTCCATTCCTTTCTAATTGACCTGTCTTCCTTTTGAGCCCGTTAATGCAAATTCCTGTCCTGTTATTTTCCCATGATGCACCAACGGAATAAAACTATTCTTTAGGGTGCGTATTCATTGTGGTTGAAATGAAGTCCAGAACCCCACCAATTAATATTTACCAACTAATTAAACCTTAAAACAAACACCCAAAAAATATGCATCATTATTTTGGGAATTCGTATGTTTACGCAAATTTTTTGTACTCAACCAGTTTGGGTTAGGATTCGGGAGAGATTTAAAAAAAATTTTATAGACAATTAACACCATGTGAGACGAGACATTCTAGTCTCAAAAATATCAATGGACTCTCTTGTCCAAATTTGACGATAGCGTCCACTTTTCTCAGGCCAAACTCAATCCCCTATACGAGCACATACAATGGTGGCAAGATAATATTTTCATTAAAATTATTTTTGGATCCCATTTTATTACACAACAATTCAAACCACACACATCTCTCAATACAATCATATCAGCAAAACATATGTCCCAATATAGCTAGGGATGACAATTTCACCAATGGGTTTGGGGACCGCTAGTGCCGCCCCAGCTATGGGGCGATATGGTATTGCCGTACCCGGCTCCTAATAACCCGCCCCAAATAGTTATATATATAAATATAAAACATATACTATGGTAATTAAGGATACAAACTTATACTTGAACCCATGATCTCACAAAACCACTAATGACTCCCTACCGGTAGATCATGACACTTTTAGTGATTTCTTTTACAGCATATTAGTATCTGACCGTATATCACTATTAGACTATAATACATTTGTCAACAAACTGAAGAAATGTTATGAAACACAATGTTAAATATTAAGTATATGTATATTACGTATATGACTATGTATGTATATTAAAATTTTAAAACATATTTTATTTATATTTATTTGTTGGTCGCGTTTTGGGCTTCCCCGAACCCAAACTGCCGGGATGGGGTTCGGGGAGGGGGATGAGAATGGCATACTCGCCCCCGCCCCGTTATCATTTCTAAATATAATTACATCAACAAAATACATCTCCCAATATAACTATTTTTTCCCTATTATTCAAACCAACCATTATTCATTCTTTCATCCATTTTTCAACAAAATTACACAAAAATCAAGACTGGTCTCACCAAAACGCATCTTTCAGGATATCAATATTAACAAAACAAATCTATCAATACAATCGTATCAATAAAAACACACATTTCAATACATTGTCTCCTCCCATCGTACCATTACAATTGTATGTCCTCTAAGCTCAACTATCATTGTAACATGTTGTCACTTCCCACGTCCAAGTCGATGCCCAATATTACATACATCTGGCCGTACCTAACAAGTAAAGACTTGTTCATCTATCCATCCACACATCGCATCACTTTTAAAGTTTTAATGTGAAATTGGCTCTTTTTTTTAAATGCTCTTCCTGTGCTATTCCAGCAGGTTCTCCGGGACACGTGTGTACTGAAACAAATTGAATTAAACTACGACAAGCTAGCTTGTATAAACTTTAATAGGCTGGCACCTTCAGGTATTTTGATATCGCTACTGGACACCAGATTTCAAGTATAACCTTTTTTTTTTTTTTTTTTTTGTGAAATTGATGCCCACATCGGCTCTTGAAAATGTTACTGTAAACAAGAGTATGCTGCAATAGAAATGTAATATTTTGTTAATACTAATGTAATATTTTATTGATGGTGGGTGCGGCAATAGGAACGAGAGACAAGGAGATGCAGAAGCACTTGGGGAAGGCAGGGGCAATTGTGGTGGTGTTAGGACAAATATTGAATTAAATCTTGAATTAAATTATTTATATGATATATTTAGGTTTATGAAATATTAATGCCAATTAATTTATTACTTTAATATGATTGGAGTTTAAGTGATGATAGTCGTAAAATAAATTTATTTTAAATTAATAAAAATTGATTTTATAAATAAATATTTAAATGATTTAGAGTATAATTTAGAATATTTGATGTGTGAAATTACTATTACAAAAATTATAAATTAATGAAAAGTGTATTTTTATAGAAAATTAGACGATCTGTAAGAGTAGAGTATGTGCTGTTGTGGATGACTTTTTTGGGTGGAGCTATGGATTTGTAATATGTGTAGTTTGACTTTTTGATAATCCCATAAAGTCATTTAATGAGACTTTAGTTTAATGGGTAGTTAAGAATTTTAATTATGGACCGCAGTACCTATTTATTATATGAACTCCTCGTAGAGAATTTTTTTAATTATTATATGAATTTTGATAATAATATATATGCAGTCACTTTATTGTTAAATTTTGAGGCGCATTAGTAGCCGAAATGTTCCTTTTCTTTTATTTTCAAACTAAATTATCGAATTAAATGTAAAGCATTCAATGTGATGCAAACTTAATTACTCTTCTGAAATTAAAGTTTTCCTGCTGGATTGCTCAATTTAATTTATTGTTAATTTTTTAAGGAATTATTGTTACTTTTTCTCTGCTGTATCGCTCAATTAAGCGTTTGTTTGATAGAGAGTATGTCTGACAGAGTATAAACTGAAATGTAGAGAGAAACTGAGCTTATAAACTCAGCATATAAGCTAGTGTATACGCTCTGCCAAACAAATGTTAAGTTTTAGCTACTATTGGACCTCAACAAAGGTCAGTCCATCTGTAAACCATCAAGCCCATAACTTAGCCAAATGGGCCGCGTACCATTCTAAATTGCCTGTAGAGATTAATTGGATCATTTTCCATGAATCTTCGAATCTTAACAGAGCTCCATCTTTGGACGTTTCTTAGGCCCATTTTTCTTAAAGGATAGCCACATTTTCTGATGCAATTGGGTTAGCAAGCCCAGACATGGCCCAAGCCTAAGATATGTTCAGTTCCGGGTTCCCAAGAATAAGCCCAGGTCCTGGCCCAATCATGTTTGAACACTTGTGTGGCTGGGAATGACAAGCGGATTAGTTGTTTGATAAAAGTCCTGACCCAGTTTGCATCAGTTTCTTTTTGTACAAATAGGCAAACACATTGAAGCTTCAATGATCTTTTGATTGGCCGGAATCTCCTAGTTGAAGTTCTGTGCAAAAAATGAGACCTTAAACTACTACATAAAATACAATATTCCCTCACTTGTTTCTAATTAAGTAATGTTATACAAATATCATATCTCTAAAGTGCAATTTCTTGCTCAATAAAGACAAGCATAGCGGAAAAATAAATAAGAAGAGACAACTGGACGTCTGGGACAACAACAACGTTGTACACGTGAAATCTTTCAAAAACATTGCAAAGCCACTTCTCTTCAACAGAATTAAGTAAAAAGACCAAGTTTAACCGGAGATCCGGTTGCACTGATCCAGTCTCCTTGCAAGAAAGGTCCTACTGTGTACTTCAAGGCTTCTTGCCTGTCAATGACCTTGTAACCAGGCCACTTGACTCTGGCAGCGGTCGTCGCGCCAGGTCCTTTGTTGTTAAATTCAGCATAATAGAGTGTTTTTAGCGCGAAATCACCTTCCCATGGTAAGAATCCATCAGGATGAATCAAATCATCGATTGTGGATTCCATTATGATTGTTCTCGAATACTCCTTCCAGGGCCTTCCAAGGTAACTCTTGATAGTTGTCTTGGCAGGTACAAGTGCATCATGAGCTTGAATTTTACAGTTTTGAAGTACAATTCCTGTGCTTTCAAACTTGTCGATCCTTCCTTGCGCTGTAACGATGTTTTGCTGGTTGTCCAAGGGTTTCCTGACAATGATCAAGCAGTTCTGGAAGATAGCAGCAGCGTCGCCGAAAATGAAATCAACTGTGCCTGAAATCACACAGCTTCGGTAGAATTGTCGATGAGTTTGAGCGTATAAGGTGTCTTGGTAGCCCTCAAAGCGACAGTTGAGGAAAACTGATCGATCTGCTTGGACTCTTACGGCAACTGCTTGGTGCTTTTCTGGACCAGCAGTGTTCCTAAATCCCATTGCTTTGGCCAAAAACCCTTCTCCTAGTGCCACTGGAAACATTGAAAAAGAGAGAGTTAATGAATGTCTTAAAACGCAATCATCAATTTATGAGTCTTTTTTTTCTTCTCAAACGTACCAAATGTTGCAGTTTGGAACGTCCTAACTCCATCTACAAAATTTTTGCTTCCAGTGACAATTGTCTTTTGAGATCCATCACCATACATGGTAACATTTTCCTTCTTTTTGTCCACTGTGACAGTCTCATCATAGATTCCTTGTTTAACATAAATGACATATCTGCATTGCCATTGAAGAGAAAAAACTATCAGAAAGAATGTTAATTTCGAAAATAAAATTGATTATCAGCACATATTAATCAATTAGGATGCTCACCTTCCTGTATATTTTGCTGGCATAGCTGCTAATGCTGAGGAAATAGTTGTGAAATTTCCACTACCATCCTTCGCCACGGTCACATTTGGCGTAGGCTTTTCAGTGTCTGCGCCTTTCAATACCCTACGATCCTCGTGAGTCATCCACGTCGGGAGACCATCACTGGCAATAGATGGTGTGCTTGATTCATCTTCCAAAAGATGACGCGTTGTTCCTTCGAGGAACGATGTAAGTACTGAAGAAAATTCTGAAACCATAGCAAGGGAATTGCTAGTAAGTTCCTTAGTAGCCTTGAATGCCTTCTGCATATCAGATTTCATTTTCCCTTCAGGGAACCCATCAATGCAAGTCTGCTGATACGACATGACTGCGCTAAGCCAATTCTTCAATTCTGGTGCTTTGGTGTGGAGCTTCCTTATATCACCATCAGCATTTTCTAATGAGCTTTTGAGTTCTTCCTTAGCATCAACAATTAGTTTCTCGCAATCTTCAAAAGCTGCTTTTTCTTCAGGATTATCGAATTTGAGCGTGGAGGCCTTCCTAAATGCCTTCTCAACCTCAACATCAGCAGCCGAGATAACAGATTTGAGAATCTCCTTAGGTTGAGCCAGTGATGGGTTCTTGGTTGCAGCCTTTTCAAGGGTGCTATGACATGTTTCCTTATAACTAGTGCCATTACACACAGCCTTAATTACCTTCTCAACATGTGATACTTCTTTCGTGGGTTGTTGCTTTTGACCTCGTGGCGCTGCCTTGTCCGTGTCTTGATTAACTTTATTGTTATAGACAATTGCGAAAACACCGGCAGCAACCAGAAGGAGAAGGACTAGTGATGAAACAACGGCAATGGCAACCCTATTTCGGAATTTTTGCTGCCTCTCGGCCCTCCGACGTTCCGATAAAAGGTCAAAATCTTGGAATGCCATTTTTGATTATATGGTGGGGGATTGAGGTAGAGGTCTCTCTGCCTTAGAAAGAAGCCAAGGCAGAGAGAACAAGAGATCTTAAGGCAACGTTATTGGTTTTTTTTTTTGTTCCTTCTCTCTTCCTCTCCTTGCTCTTAATTTTTTTAGGATTTCAGTTTTAATTATTTTGGAGGTGATAAAAGAGGCCTGGACAGGAGGCTTTCAAGGTGTTCTATTCAAAAGTTAGTTAGTAGATTTGTGAAACGGGTGATAGAGATTTGTCCATTTTCAACCGTCATTTCCGCGCACTTATTTTTTGAGACAGGAAAAAAAAGTTGAATTATGAAACTACCATTATACCCCTCAAGCAAAATTATGTGCACAAACAAGGACAAGTTTTGTTATTATGGATCTCTTGTATTTCTAAAGAGACCAATCATATTGTTTACCTTCAGAATTTATTAAAATTCTCACTTATCAAACAAAAAAAATCATATTGTTTACCAACAAGTGGTAGCCTGATGGTCTTTCTACTGTGTAGGGAATGAGAGGTCTTATGTTTGAATCTTCTTTGTTATCAATTTAAGTGAAATTTATCATCATTATGTTATGTTAAGAGTTGTAAAAAGGAGAGTATTACGTCCTTTTGTGTAACCCACCAGCCTATTGACCCTCCTTATTTTTGTTAAATATTCCCCCTCCTTGGTATTAAAAAAACCATATTGTTTAGTTGTGTGGTCCCAGTTGGTTAGCTACTAATTGCTATTGCTTTTCCACCTATAAAAAAACCTCTTTATAACCCAAAAATATAATTCTTAATTTCATAACTAATTTTTTTTATAAATCATTATATAATGTAGAATGATACATTGTCATGTAATTATATACAAAATAACTCAATTAGTTAGATTATAACCAATGCAATACATGTTTGATATGTACATGACTTATAGCATAAATAACCAAGCATCTTATTTGTCACTTTCTCTATTATAAAATTAGATATCAATAAATATGTTTGGTATGTATATTACTTACAGCATAAATAACCAAGCATCTCATTTGTCACTTTCTCTATGATAAAATTAGACATCAATGTAAATATGTAAAACGAAAAATTATAATTCTTAATTTCATAACTAAATTAACTTTTATAATTAAACATTGTCATGTAATTATATAAAAATAAGTAAATTAATAAAAAACAATATATACACACGTTTTTACTCATGGATATATATATGCACAAGCACACAAGTTTTCACTATTATAGCATAAATAACCAAGCATCTCATCTGTTCCTTCCATTGCCTTTTCACTCACTTGAACAATGCATCAATTCATCTTTCTTTTTGCTCTCATTTTATGTATTCAATCTCCAGTTAAAGGAAAGGAGAATGGTTTCAGCGTTCAACTTATTCATCGAAATTCACCAGAATCTCCATTTTATAACAGTTCTGCCACTCCATCAGAACTTATTGAAGATGCTATTTTACGTTCTCTTGACAGAGCCAACTTCTTCCGTTCATCTATGCATAACGAAGAGAAAACAATTGTGCCAACGCTAATTCCACGTGGTGGTAACTATCTTATGAAGATTTATGTTGGCTCTCAAAAGGTGGAAGTCCTAGCTCTTGCAGACACGGGTAGTGATCTCATATGGATAAGATGTAAACCCTTTGATATGAAGGCGTTGTTTAATCCACACAAATCCACTACTTATAAACCCATTTTGCGTAACACACCCTCTTGCAGTTATGTGCCGATATGGAGGGAAGCATTTCATTGCATGTACAATTATTCTTACTATGATGGGTCATATTCATTAGGAATTTTGAGCAATGAAACTTTCTACTTAAATGACACTGCTACCAATGGTAGAGCTAATTCTTTTCCTGGATTAGTGTTTGGATGTGGCCACCAAAATCACATACCTTTTCAGAGCAGTTTTACTCAAGGCTACGTTGGCCTTGGTGGTGGGTTATTGTCCTTAGTTTCTCAATTAAAATCTCAAAATGTTGAAGAAAGATTCTCCTACTGCTTGCTTCCCTGGCAAAAACTAGTTAGTAATAAGCTTAAATTTGGAGTGGGAGCAAAGATCACTGGTCCAGGAATTGTTTCATCTAAACTTGTAGCCAAAGATCCTTCCACCTTCTACTTCCTCAGTCTTGAAAGCATTAGCATTGGAGATAAGAGAACAAGAATCAGTGAAATCCCAGGTAATATCATAATCGATTCTGGAACTCCTCTTACTATGTTGCATTCAAGCCTTTACAATGATTTAGAAGCTATGGTCACCGATTCTATTGGCGTAGAGCCAATATCAAATCCACCAGAAAAATTTAAATTGTGCTATGCAGAACAGCGCTTTGGTGAGGATATTACTTTTCCAGAAATGATATTTCATTTTGATGGTGCGGACATTCGGTTACTGCCTATCAACATATTTATAGAATATAAAGACTTGCGATGTATGATGATAATCCCAGATGATAAAGTTTCAATTTTCGGAAGTCTGGCACAAGTGAATTTCCAAATAGAGTTTGACCTCATGGAAAAGCGAGTTTTATTTGCTCCAACAGATTGCACCGTGTTTGGGCTGAGAGATTAGACATCACCCTGTGGTCCTTAATTCTAATCTCCGCTGGAGATTGGGGTGTAAGTTTATTTGAAGACTGATTAAAGTATTGACTCTTTGTTCGATTTTTCTACGCCGTGTGAATGCTGTTTTATCTACATATTTGCTTGAGGTTAAGTCTCTTTATCAAAAAAAAAAAAAAGTTTATGTGCAGGGTTGAGGATATTTGCCTGCCTTATGTGGGTGTAAAATCACCCGCATAGTTAGGGAGTGAAAAGAATATCTCTTTTTTCTTTTTCTTTTTTGTATGAAAAGAAGGTATATTTACAGAATTTCTTACGTGAAAATGAAAAATATTTTACTTGGCTAAAAAAGAATGTGCCGAATTATTTCGGTCACTTATAAAAAGTCGAATAAAATGCGTTGGAATCTCTCTGCCCCCAAAGCTGATGTACAAAAGAACAACCAACAGCACAAAGCAACAAATGTTGAATGAGACGGCTTGCAGCTATTTAATCTACTAAGAAGATGATTATGGACTTTGTGCTTTGTACTCTTCCATTGAATGGGCAAACTATATTCCCCACACACACACACACACATAATATGTACAATATGAATGAGTAAAACAATTTTCACAATATTAGGGAGGCTATTCGGCAAGGTATCGTCTAATATATATATATATATATATATATATATATATATATATATATATATATATATTGTTGAATGCACTAACTGTCACATTTAAAGATAATATCCAAGTTTGATATAAATAACATATATAGAGATGACACCAAATGTTTTATTTGATGAGTCCACATGTTTTAAATTTGCATCTTTGGAGGTTGCGAATTTAAGAAAGTTGATTGAGGGGAAGGTTAACAGTATGAGGGTAGCTTTCTCGAAAAAAAATTAAGGCTATTTATTGAAAATTAGATCGAGAATAAGCAAATATCTATATCATTATTAAATTACGTATATATCAAAAATTAAAACATTAAATATTTAAGATAACAAAAAAATAATCAGTGCTAGGCAATTTTTTATTAAATATAAATCATCTATCATCATGTACATATGAGTGCGTATTAATCAATAATTATAATTTAATTTATATATTAATCATACATATTATATAGTTATTAGACTTCTCCAAACAAAGTAATTGGATGATGATTTACAAATGTCATCTATTATTTTTCACTTTTTGAAATTGTTCCACGATAATTTTATTTGGAATAATATAAAAAATATCTTTCTCAATATACCCAATTAACTAAAACTATCATTTAACAATTGATCGTTCATTCAATTCCGAATCCAATTATTGACAATCTCCATGACAAAAAATAATGAATATAACTATTTTCAACAATATTAGGGAGACAATCATACGACAAGAAATCAACTAAAGTACAAATCTAGGATTAGCACCATATAATGAAACAAGAAACAACTCAATTGAATTCATAGAAATATTCCCTGTCAGATGAGTAAACAGAGTTGAGCAATCGCATTATTCCATGATGCAGTGGGCCCCACTCCTCAGAGGTGGCGCACCACATGGGCTGTGGGCTGTCAACTCCCGAACTTGTTCAGAGGCCTTAGCATGGCTAGCCGGCGGGCCTAGCCCACTACATCAGGCCTATAGGCCGTCACCGCCAACCCAACATTCATCCCCCGATCACAGGAGGTTGGGTTGTTGGTGTCAGGATTTGAACCCTTTAACACTAAGGTCGCAGGCCAGAGTGCTAACCATTAAGCTGCAGCTTAAAATGAGTAACTCAAACAGAGCTAATATGGTGAACAACTCAAACAGAGCTAGGCATTGTTCATTGGTCAGAAAGATCAAGGAAATATTGGGACATCAATGACAGAGTGCGTATAAGGCATATCTACCGAGAAATTAATTCTTGTACGGATGGCTGGCAAACTTTGCACATTAGTTGGCCTTCAGGGAAGACATTTATTTAGGGCCACCTAGGGTTACATACCCTGCTTATTGCTGATTCTTGACATTGCTTGGGAAATGTGTTAAAAAATGTTCAAGAACTCCTCCTAACAGCTTTTTTCTCAATCCCTTAAAATGAGGGGTTGGAAGGTGTTCATTCACATAAAAACTTTCAACCTCTCTCATGTTAAGCAAGAGTTTACTTTTATGAACCTCTCTCGACCCAACTGCTCTCAACCCCTTTCCCAAGCAGAGTCGTAATTATAGTCGTAACTTCTACTCTTTCGGTAAATTATAGTCGTAACTTCTACTCTTTCGGTAGATTAATTGTCAGTTAGTTTGTAACTGACATAAAAAATAAAAATAAAAAACTTTTAACACACTTTTGGAATCTCATGAATAATTTTGAAAATAAGACTACCAATCAATTTATTTCCATCCACTATGTAGAGGCCAAATACACACTTTGATGAATAAAAAGTGTTTTCAAAACAAATTTTGATAATCAACAACTTTTTAAAAAACTGGAAAACTGCTATTTACCTACTACAACTTCAAGAAACACCGCCACATTAGCTTCAACAAGAAAGAAAAGTAGTACGAGAATTTGCATATTTACACTTATACTGCCAATCCAGCTATGTATGTAACCCCTGTTGAAGGCAACCACATGTTCCCTTCAATAAACATGGCAACAGTATAGTTACTGGCGTGGGCCGAGTCATTAAGCGGATGGTAGCCCGGCCAATTGACGCGACTTCCAAGCCCAGATCCAGGCCCATAATTCATGAACTCACCGTAGTACAGAGTGTCCAATGCGAAGTCCGCATTCCACTCGAGCCATCCTTTGGGCCTTATAACATCACTCATGTAAGACTGAAGTATAACTGTCCGTGAATACAACTTCCATGGCCGACCCAGATATGTTTCTGTAGAGGTTACGAAAGGTAAGAGGTCCGAATCGCCAGTGAAGTTGCAGAACTGAAAGGAGAACCCAGTGGGCTCATTTGGGTCTTTGCGTCCATGGGCCGTGATGGTGTTCTTTTGGTTCGGTAGTCCCCTTTTGGCCATAATTTGGCAGTTCTGGAAGACGACAGTGCCATCGCCAAAAATGAAGTCAACTGTCCCAGAAATGCGACATTCCCTGAAGAATTGGCGCATAGTGTGTGTATAGAGAGAGTCCTGGTAGCCCTTAATAGCACATCTGTAAAAGACCGATAAATCGGAGTCGGATCGGAGCGCCACCGCTTGGTGCTTATGGGGTCCTGCAGTGTTCTCGAATGTAATGTCTCGTGCTATAAATCCTCTCCCACTCACAGCTGCACATATCAAAACGAAAGATTGATATTGGTATTGCAATCATACAGGTCAGACGACTGGCATGTGGTATAATCGGTTTACCAAGAAACATTAATGATAAGGGTCATAAAAATTTAAAACCTGTATTTATTGAAATATAATTGGGGAGAGGAGAGGACCAGTGGAAGAGCGGAGTATCATTGGAGTGTATTTATCCGTTCACGTTATTTAGGGATGTACATGGGTTAGTTTGAGTCGGATTGGACCCAACACCTCATTTAACCCATATAAGCTCGGATTATATAAACTAACCCTAAATTGACCTTAATTTCATGTGGACTGGGTTGGGTAGATTTCATGGGGTTTGGGGTCGGATACAGAAAGGTCAGGGTCGGGGTCGGGGTCGAGTACAATAATCAATTATCATTGGACTATAAAGATTCTCATGACACAATATATATAGTTTTAACTTTAAATTTCTAAGGTCTGGGTCGGGTACACGTACAATAATCAATTATCATTGGACTATAAAGATCTCATAACACAATATATATAGTTTTAACTTCGAATTTTTAAGCTCTCCTTCTTAGACATAAGACAATAAGACATAATAAATTAACCATGTTCACGTCACAAATTAAAAATTCAACATAACTTCATTAAATGGGGTTGAATTAGGTTAAATGGAATTGGATTAACCAATCACCCATAACCGATTCATTATATAAAATGGATAAAAAATCTAGAACCATATTTTATCTAAAGTATGCGGGTTAAGGTCGGATTTAGTGCACTCTAACGTTATTAACGTAGATCGAAAATAAAGACAGAAAAAACACGCTCATCACATGACCCACAACCACAAAATGTATTTAATGGTGTAGATCTGCACTTAAGCAGCGCAAAAGTGCACCAATTATCCCTCAAACCCTATAATTATCCACACTAATACCATGTCAATGTATCCAAGTAGTGCCACTGTGGTCCAAGTAGGACTGTAGAAAGCAAAAATTATAGTTAAATTTGTTAATGAGAGATTCGAAGAACTACTTACCAAATGTTGCTGAACGAAATGTAGTGTAACCATCGGGAACGCATCGATTACCAGTAATGACTGTCACATCCATACCATCTCCAATCATGACAAGATTCCACTTCTTCTTCTTGATCTCCACATATTCATTATACACGCCTCTCTTAACATATATCACAAATCTACTCAAGCTCTTGTCAGGAGCAGCTGCTATGGCGTCCATTATTTTAGTATAATTTCCAGTCCCATCTTGAGCGACTATTGCATCAGCTGTTAAGTCACCATTCGCTTGCAACAGTTTCTGGTCTTCATATTTGAACCATGAAGGGAGATTGTGCCCTGTTTTTGCTCTGCCACTGGACATGGATTTGGGAGTTGTGTGCACCATCGTCAGTAAGTCTTGAACCAGTGAAGTAATTTGACCCAAACTACCTGCAACAACACCCTTGACAACGCCGTTTGTGCCTTCAAATCCATCAATGCATGTGTCTTGATTAGTTAGTGCGGCACTTATCCAGGTCTTTAGATCAGAACCCAAATCGCCTGTACTGTTGTCTTTGCCTGCAAAAACTTCAAATATTAGCTTCCACAAACAGAGAGTTAAGGGAGAAATAATTAGTAATTATTACCGTTTGCTCTAGTTTGGGAAGCAGAGAGAGACCAGTCCAACTCATCAGCGGAGGAATCAAGCAAATCGAGACAGTCGTTTACTGCATTAGTGAGCCTGAAGTCACCAAAAAAATTCCCAACATTGTTGACAACAGAGGTCACTTTCTGGATAGTGTCAATTGTAGTCCTCAATGAGCCTACAAACTCTGATGCAGGCACAGCGAAGTACTCATCCTGCAATAAGTCACTGCTGAAGGTAGCATCTGATTTTGGAGTGGAAAATGAAAGAATTGTGGTTATGAACAAGAAGAATGAAAGAGAGAAGCTAAAGTCGGACATTTTTTTTGAGACCATTATGGATGTGAAGAAATGATAGCAGAACTCGATACGGGTTTGGGTTGTAATAAAGAAGGAGAGGGAGTGTGCGTATTTAAGGCAGGGATAAGAGGGCAGTTGAAGGAATTTATGAGGGTGTTCTGTGTCAGTGGGGCATGCGATGTCTAGTGTCGGCGGTCACACAAAATGTGGGTTTATATTTTGATGACTGAAATGATTTGTTATTTTTTATTTTAGTAATAGATTTTTTTATTTTTTGAGGAAATTAATAATTGAATCTTCAAAGGTTATACATCAATAATCTAACAGATCATTATACTACTGAAACAATAAAGTTATTATATTATAACAAATTAAAGTTTTAAATCACTAATCTATAATATTTGAACAATTCCATGACTAAAATGAAAAATAAAACATCTTTCGATGATCAAAAGTTACTTACACCCCCATAAAATGCTGATTACGACTTTTCAACCCCTGCTAATTTGGATTTGGCAGTTTTGCAATTCGTTGAAAATAGCATAATTTATCATTTGAGAGTTATGACCAAATATTCACATCATATTTTTGTTTTTTATAATATAAATATTGTTTTTTCTTCAACATTAAATATAAATTAAATATTTTAAGAAATTAAAGAACTCTCGACTCTAATGGATAATGTCTTTGAGTGATCGAGTAGGTTAGGAATTAATTTTTCGACCTAATATGTTAACATTTAAAGACCTACTATAATATAAATGAAAAGTCAAACGATCTAAAGAGAAATAGCTGACCTGAGAAGTTTTCTAGTCTTGCGGGCCCTGCCTTGTTTTTCTTTTCCTACCCTGTTCAGGTCGTCATGGTAATTTACTGTCAACTGCATTAATCTTATTTCAGAAGCACAAGGGCACTTGCAATGATGTTAAGTTAATGGGCCAACAAAGTTATTGTGTTTTGCTGATGTGGCTGTACTGAAAAAATGTGTTTTGTTGATGTGATTATATTGAGATATGTATTTTGGTGATGTGGATGATGATGTGGCTTGACTTTTTGTAATAAATGTGGGATCCAGCCTTGATTTTGGTGTAAATTTGATGGGAATAGTATGAAAGATAAGAAAATTGTTGGGTTGGATAATGGTTTTGTATTGGGAGATGTGTTTTGCTGATGTGGCAGTATTGAAATATGTGTTATGCTGATTTGATTGTATTGAAAGTTGTATTTTTGTGAGATAGATGTGAGACCCAAAAACAAAGTTATTGGCCCATTAAAAGGGCAACCATTGTGGTTGCCCTAAATTTTGATAGGAGGAAAGGTCCTTTCTTCAATGACTAACGAAATTTGCATGAATCCACACTTTTAGTTTATTAGTACAAATTGTGCAGTCAAATGGCAATGGATGAAATGAGCTTGTGTCAAAAATAAATGTTGTACTCTAATTGGTTAGCACATTTTATCAACATGTGTCTTTGGACTCATGTTAAGAAAATTCTACTTCCATTTCTACACGATTGACAACAATACCAATCAAACCCACATAAATGACACATTTGGTTTAGCATTTGTCCCATAAATTCTCCATTGAATGGTCTATTTATCCGAACAATTTATTCTTGTCACACCTCCCATCACATGCATACAACCTGTAAACAAGGTGACAGCCATAATGCATTTAAAGAGCATTTAGGATTAACATTTGTGTCAAGACTTTTATCCCGCTTCAATTAGGAGTGAGGTATCAATGTGATTTACAAAACCTCTCAATAAAGAGCCTCTTTTAAGAATAAAATCGTATGAATTGTAGGCCAATAACATATTGTAAAGCATAAAAGTTGAGAATGTCTAAGAATATGAGTGACAAAGTATACACTAGCGTATACCCTGATCCAAACATGATCATAATTTTTTTCCTCGTTGGGTTGGATTTATGCAATGCTCTACTTATAAATTAGACAACGACAAGAAAACTAGCTAAAGTGGGCTAAAATTATGGATTCTAAAACAGTGCTGGACAGTGTCATTGTAACTTTTGCACAAATTGGTGTTGACATAAACAATAGTGGAAGAAGAAGTTAGTCATAATGTCTAAGAATATATACCCAACAAGGAGGCATGTGTAGAACAATGAATAACACTTTTTTAGTTTTTCAAAAGCAAATAAAGGCGAGAGAGAGAGAGCCTTTTAAAGAGATGGGGACGCCCAAAGCGCGTTTGTTCAGTACAGCTTTCCGCATTGGACTTGCTTTTGAATCAAGACATCGCACTACATGGTCGGTCTTAAGCTTTGAATACTCCCGTGTGATCACGTCGGGAGCATATGTCTGCCTATTCAGTAAAATGGTCGAACACCTTATCTGCACCTTCGAATCCACTATTATAGTCACATGCGTAAGTTTCTATAATCATTGCTTCCTTGTAGTTTGCAAAAAAAAAATGATAATGATTGTATCTAGTGTTTAAACTCCCAACTAATCACATTATATGTCATAGGTCATTGTACTCTTATTTCTGATCTCCCTCTCCCTCTCTCTCTCTCTCTCTCTCTCATGGCTTAGCTAAGTTCGTTAATATCCTTCATCATTACTACTCTTTCACCTTCATTTGATATTGATTATATTGGTCCCATGGAACCTGAATGTGAGGCCACGGTGTCGGGCGGGCCAGATGGGCTGTCGAGCTGGGCCGGGTCGTCACAGAAAAACTACCTTTTTATAAATTTCCCCACCCAGACACGGGCCCGTGGATACTCACTCAAGGCCATGGCCCAGGCAGCCCAACCCATCACCTGTCCAGCCGCACTGACTCCAGGTAGGTTGTTGGAGCGAGGACTCGTACCCCCGACCTCCCTTTAACATAGGGGTCATGCCCAACTATGCCACCAACTAAGCCGCGGATTAGTTGGTGATGTGGGATGCACATCAAAGGGTGTTGAGGAGTTCGACTTCTAGCACCAACAACCTCCAGCCATGTGAGAGGTGGAAATAGGTTGAGGGTGGTGGGCCGCGGCCCTGTGAGCCGCCTGTCGCCGTGGAGCCCGGATCTGGCACGGGGCAGCGGCGTCACAGTCTCACATTACTAAAATACTTTTGAGATGAAAATTAATGACCCTAAAACATTATAAAAAGTTGACTGTCTTTTTTTTATAGTCAAAGTTGACTGAGCTTAATAAAATTATACTCCCTCCATCCCATTTTAAATATCCCCTTCACTTTTTCACACAGTTTAAGAAAATCTTTAATTCTCTTTGAATTTAACGTTTATACCCCTATTTATAATGACAAATACTTTGACACCATAATTAATGTGCATGGTTATTGAACTTTTCAAGTTAAGAATAAATAAGGCTAAAATGAGAAAAAATGAGAAAAAATAATTTTCATTAATTGAAATGGACATGCATTTTTGGATATCCTAAAAAGGAATAGAGGACAATTAAAATGGGACGGAGGGAGTAATAAATGAGAGAGGCAATGCTATTTATTGATAACTATAAAAGGAAACAACTTTGCCTATTGATTATACAACCAATATATAGTGAAAATTATTCACGTGATATCATTTAATATACAAATATTTGTGTGAGTGATTTCGCTTAGATTTTTCTAAAACTAGCATTATATTTATATGGACTGTCACGAGTATCATCACTCTCATGGTTCATAACCGATGACTGGATAACCATCCAAAAACATGTTTTGTGTCCATTTGGGCAAATCCACGTAAGAAAAGTTCCGCAGAGAATCCAATAAAAACTTTCCTTTAATAGCTGACGAGATTCTCACCGTTGGATTAAACCGAGGGTCACAATTTGAAATTTAAGGGACATGCATTTTTGGATATCCTAAAAAGGAATAGAGGACAATTAAAATGGGACGGAGGGAGTAATAAATGAGAGAGGTAATGCTATTTATTGATAACTATAAAAGGAAACAACTTGGCCTATTGATTATACAACCAATATATAGTGAAAATTATTCACGTGATATCATTTAATATACAAATATTTGTGTGAGTGATTTCGCTTAGATTTTTCTAAAACTAGCATTATATTTATATGGACTGTCACGAGTATCATCACTCTCATGGTTCATAACCTACGACCGGATAACCATCCAAAAACATGTTTTGTGTCCATTTGGGCAAATCCACGTAAGAAAAGTTCCGCAGAGAATCCAATAAAAACTTTCCTTTAATAGCTGGCGAGATTCTCACCGTTGGATTGAACCGAGGGTCACAATTTGAAATTTAAGGGACATGCATTTTTGGATATCCTAAAAAGGAATAGAGGACAATTAAAATGGGACGGAGGGAGTAATAAATGAGAAAGGTAATGCTATTTATTGATAACTATAAAAGGAAACAACTTGGCCTATTGATTATACAACCAATATATAGTGAAAATTATTCACGTGATATCATTTAATATACAAATATTTGTGTGAGTGATTTCGCTTAGATTTTTCTAAAACTAGCATTATATTTATATGGACTGTCACGAGTATCATCACTCTCATGGTTCATAACCTACGACCGGATAACCATCCAAAAACATGTTTTGTGTCCATTTGGGCAAATCCACGTAAGAAAAGTTCCGCAGAGAATCCAATAAAAACTTTCCTTTAATAGCTGACGAGATTCTCACCGTTGGATTGAACCGAGGGTCACAATTTGAAATTTAAGGGACATGCAGTTTTGGATATCCTAAAAAGGAATAGAGAACAATTAAAATGGGACGGAGGGAGTAATAAATGAGAGAGGTAATGCTATTTATTGATAACTATAAAAGGAAACAACTTGGCCTATTGATTATACAACCAATATATAGTGAAAATTATTCACGTGATATCATTTAATATACAAATATTTGTGTGAGTGATTTCGCTTAGATTTTTCTAAAACTAGCATTATATTTATATGGACTGTCACGAGTATCATCACTCTCATGGTTCATAACCTACGACTGGATAACCATCCAAAAACATGTTTTGTGTCCATTTGGGCAAATCCACGTAAGAAAAGTTCCGCAGAGAATCCAATAAAAACTTTCATTTAATAGCTGACGAGATTCTCACCGTTGGATTGAACCGAGGGTCACAATTTGAAATTTAAGGGGTGGTTGTGACCGAAGACATGATATATGTATTTGTGACCGAAGACATGAGATATGTATTTGAATCATAAAATCATTTTTTTAAAAATATTAAAAAATGATAAACATAAATCTTCAAATGAGAAGTGTATAGATCATCATCATGTATTTATTTTTGAAAAATAAATTAAATTTTTTGAAAAAGATGAATAAGAATATAAAACACTCTATATCGTTTAATTGAATACCTATTTGACTGGTTACTTTTGTCAATAAATATGGTGTTTTTACCTAAAAAAAATTTAGGTTATGATGATCTATACTTTACATTTATCATTTTTTAATATTTTTTAAAAATCATTTAATGGCTCAAAAAGAGCCAATGCAGCCCCCCCCCACCGGGTCGTAACTGATTTTCTTTATAATGCATTAGTCTCTCACTGTCTTAGACCAACGCAATCAACTTTGTCCAAGGCAGTCCACCATTAACGTTACGTGGCAAGTAATGCACTCAAACATTTGCTATTGCTTTGTTTCATTTTCTTAATATTAATCTTTCTGCAGTAGGAATCAGCTGCACTCTTATTATTGTTTTGGTTCTCTCTGGTAAGTTATTAGTGCTGGATTGTTTTCCTTACTGTGTGTGAATCTAGAGAGAGAGTGAAAATTTTCGCTTGTTAAATGGGCTATGTAAACCATAGAGATGTGGCGAGATTGCGAAATATATAATTTTGTCGGGTTATTGTAGCTGGTTTAGAGTTGTTTACTTGTTTTGGATGAGGATTTTGATGATGATCATGGGGTGATGTTTTCAGAGAAGGCAAAGGGGAACCATGTTGGGGAATGGAGTTATTGGAATGTTGGACGAGACCTCGAACAAGTGGGAAAGAAGGGCACCTCTAACCCCTGCACATTGTGCTCGACTTCTGCTCCAAACCCGGGATGGAACTGGAGTTACCCGCATAATTGTGCAGCCATCTACAAGGCGCATTTATCATGATGGACTGTATGAGGAAGCTGGCTGTGAAATTTCAGATGACTTGTCTGAATGTGGTCTCATTTTGGGGATTAAGAAGCCAAAGGTTATAAAAGCTGTCTTTGTTTTTTCCTTTTTGAATAGAGAAACTAGATTTTTAGATCTGATGTGGTTGTTTCGTTCTGATACAGCTGGAGATGGTTCTTCCTAACAGAGCCTATGGCTTCTTTTCACATACCCATAAGGCCCAGAAAGAAAATATGCCTCTGTTAGATAAGGTTTATCAGCATTCAAATTGTTGTCCATAGGGATTGAAGTATATCTAACTTTTTCCCCATGTTCTTATACTAACGATTGGCTATGGAATGTAGATCCTGGCTGAAAAGGTGTCGCTATTTGATTACGAGCTTATTGATGGGAATAGAAAGAAAAGGTTGATTGCTTTTGGGAAATTTGCCGGTAGAGCTGCTCAAATTGACTTGTTACAAGGACTAGGAAAACGTAATATGCTTCATCTCCCAACCCATTTGTTTGATTCTCCTGAACACAAGTTTTTTGTTCTCTCTTTTTGTTGTTTTTTATTCTTGATCAGACTGGGAGTAATACACACAGTTTCAATTGTATTGTGTTAGCAATTAGTTGACTGTGCCATTTTTCTTTTTCCTAAATAAATTTCAGGGTACCTAAGTCTTGGAATCTCAACACCTTTCCTCTCACTTGGTCAATCTTATATGTATACTTCTTTGGCTGCTGCCAAGACTGCTGTAATTTCTGTGGGGGAAGAGATTGCAACCCAGGGACTTCCATCAGGGATATGTCCACTGGTCTTTGTCTTCACTGGATCTGGAGATGGTATTTTAATAATCACATTTCACCCTTTTACAGTTCATGCATAAAATTTTCTGATGAATAATCAGTAATTTGGCTGTTGTCGATATGGATTGAACTATGTTCAACCACGGCGATAGTGGTTTTAAGGTCCCCGGTGTACCTGGAACTTTAACTTTGGGGAAATCATGCACTTCCTGCAGGTTCTGCTGGTGCACAAGAGATTTTCAAGCTTCTTCCTCACTCTTTTGTCAAGCCAAGTGAACTTCCGGAATTGTTTGAGAAGGTACATATTGAACATAGATATGCGATCAGAACATCATATTTGTAAACAAGGTAAACTGCAAAAATGATTATCATAGGCTTAAAAGGGTCCCTATCTGAAATCCTAACAACAGAAATCTTTAAAAAACATTGAAGGCGTACTTTTTAAACAGGTATTCCTACCCATTTTTGCTTTCAAAAATTACTATTGAGCCGCATTTTCTTATTTGAAACTAATGGAAATTATTCTGTTTGCTTAGGCCAAGGATACAAAGAGAGTCTTCCAAGTTTATGGATGTGTTGCAACACATGAAGACGTGTTTGAACACAAAATTAATAAGGAAGTATTTGACAAAGTCAGAAACTTTGCTTCATTTTCTTTTTCATCTACTACACATTATATAAATTATCTCGAACCAGACTGCAAATTCTGAACATCTTTTGTTGTTTTCGTTTCAGTCCGACTATTATGCACATCCTGAAGACTACACTTCAGTTTTCCATGAAAAGATAGCCCCCTATGCATCTGTTATTGGTACGCGATCTTTTTGGATTAATGTTCGTTTGTCTTTGATGTAAATATGCGTACGCCTGTGTGTGTGTCTAAGCTATTGTTGTTATTTAAAAGTCCAGGGAGGTTAATTCTTTCCGAGTGTTGAGTAGTGTCTGAGGACATGCTTGTTAATTTCATGAAACTTGATTTTTGGTTCCTTCTTTGAGCTATTCTGCTGAAATTGTCACAGTCAATTGCATTTACTGGGAGAAAAGGTTTCCGCAGTTGCTGAGTATCCAACAACTTAAGAATCTGGCGAGTAAAGGCTGCCCCCTCGTTGCAATCTCGGATTTAACTTGTGACATGGGAGGTTCAATCGAGATTGTTAACCGAACTACAACAATTGACTCACCTTTCTACAGGTATTGTGATTTATTAGATTTATGTAATTAGTGCATAGGCAATATAAATGCATATAAACACATGAACACTCTATAAAGCATAGTACAGATGAATCCTACAGTTGGTAAATGATGCTATGAACATCACATCTATCCTGATAATCTTGGAAACCGTGATTTTTTAAGGTATGATGCTGTAAATGATACGTGCCATGACAACACAGACGGCGAAGGAATCTTATGTTCAGTTGTCGACAATCTCCCCACACAGTTTGCTAGAGAGGTGTGTATCCAGACTCCAGAGGGCTTCAATGTCTGAAAACACCTTTTTTTTTGTTTGTTCTTTTAATATTCATTGCGACGTATTTAACCTGCCATTTTTTGGTGTGAAAAGGCTTCCCTGCATTTTGGAGGCCTATTGTCCCAATTTGTTGGCAGTTTGGCTTGCATGGAGGACCTCACAAAGCTACCTGCACACCTTCAGAGAGCTTGCATAGCCCATGGAGGGGCACTCACTCCCTTATATGATTATATTCCCAGCCTGAGAAACTCTGTTGATGATGAGTGAACTTTCTGGTTCATCTCTCGCTTCTTCTTTTCCCGAGTTTATGACTCAATGATTTTGCATACCTGATTGAACTAGACAGGTTTCTCCAATAATTTCATTTTGAATTTGGTGTTGAATTCAGTATGTTTGCTTGGACCGCACAACATTATACAGGTAATGGTTATGGGCTAGGCCCAACGTTCACTATATACGACATTCCATTGATGGGCCTAGAAATAAATGGATACTCCTGGCTTAGCATAGTAAATGGGTGTATTGGGCCTAACTTTGGCCAATAAATAAGCCCAATAAATGGATGTATTGGGCCTCACTTTGGATACAAAAGGGTCGGGTTTTGATTGCACGCTTTTTGCTTCCTAATCTTTTTTGGAAGTTTGGGTCGACCCATTTTCTCTTCAAATATCTAGTAAACTCTGATCTTAAGTGGAAAAAATCATCCAATCAACTCGTTCACTCTTGGTGAAAGTAAGTTTGTTTTTTTTTTTTTTTTTTTGAGAAAATTGGTGATTAAGTTAAAATAAGTCTGGCACGTTACAATTAAATTATCTTAAAGTTTTGATTGATTAAATGAAAATTTCCTAACAATGTAAATCTAATATTTTTGATCTGGCAATAATTTAGCTTGATTTTTTTTTAATAGTCTATAAAGACAACACACATATTTTTTTTCTCTTCTCTATTATTTGATATGAGTTTAAACTTGAATTGTCAGGTTCATACGTGCAAAAAAAATTCAACAAATAATAGGAGTTGTAGAAGTATGGTAGTATGGAGTATTTACATATTGATCTATGTTGATATGATAATGAGTTTTCTTGTATGATTGAAAAATTAATAAAATCAAACACTTGCGTGAAAAATGTGTTGGTGAGAGTGACTCAATAAATTGACAATGTTTTGGTGATAAGTTATTGAGAATGTTTTGGTGATAAGCTTTAGCCAAATAAAGACGACACGAAAAACATGTGGGCAATCTATTGAGAGTGACTCAATTAATTGACAATGTTTTGGTGATAAGCTTAAGCCAAATAAAGACAACACGAGAAACATGTGGGCAATCTAACGCTATGTTTGGTTGACATCGAAAACGAGAATGGGAATGGGAACAGGAACATGAACAGGAGTTATTTAGAATTCGTGTGTTTGGTTGGTAAATGAACTATAACATAAATTATGCATTATTATATTTGGTATGTAGAATTCATTGAGGAATAAGAATGAGAATTATTGTGAAAATACCATATTGTCCCTCATTCACATTCTCCTTTATAATCTCAAATGCATAATAGTCTGTTATAACAAGTCCATGTAATGCATATAATTTGGTAAGAAGACAATTTTCTCACATTGTTTTTAACAAATATTTCATAAAACTCAATAGAAAGGCTTCCGAGCCATAATACAAAATCCACACAGCATGTCATAATATAATATTCACCAACATCAAGTTGGTCTCATGAAACATAAACATAGAAGTACTTTGAGAAAGGCAACAATAGGTTCATAACATAAGCTACCCAATGCAAATTCAGAGCATTAGAATGTAGGTCTTAACATATGCTTCTCTTTCTTCTACCGGCAGACTAAAAAACATTGACGCTAGTGTCCTATCACCACTCATCTTAACTCCAGCAGTGAAGCGCTCATCTCTAGATAGTCCTTCCAAAGTGCGTAATTCATCATAGAACTTATCCCTTCTATCCTCAAATCTCTTTTCAGTATCAATTGCCTCACTAAGCTCATGAGTGGGCCGATCTTTACCATAAATGACATAATGGTTCAAAATGAGGAAGTTTTTTATTCCTGAAGTTAGCTGCCCTTTTATGACTTTGCAATACAAGACTAATATGTTAAAACACACATTAAAAAAATTGTGAAGCAGTAGATATATATCTAAAAAAATATTTACCTTTATGTACTCATCCCAAACATGAGCTTCAGCAACAACACACTTGGTGTTGGGAGTCCCAACCAAAACCACTAGTGTTCGGACCACACACCATGTCAAAAACTACGAAGAAGTCCTTCTTCAATGTTTTCATTTGTGATTCTATGTGTGGCTTGGCCTTGATATTTGTATCAGGCATCTTCTCTTTGATGGATTTCTCCAGCGCACTCAAATAACCATTCTTGAACCTATTATCAGCATTGTATGTACCAATATTGTACAAATCAAGCTAAGCATGGACAAGGACAACATCCTCATCATCAGTCCACATGTGTGATTGCTTTGTTTTCGTAGACATAACTTCATACACGATAACCAACATATATAAAATTAAGAAATAGCTTAATCAACAGGATTTTGTATAGACATTCACTTAACATTGAATAAAGCAAAGTAGACATTCACTTAACATTAAATAAAGCAAAGTATATAAAATTACATAAAAAATTGATTTCATCTGCCATGCCTTGATGCCCTCCATTCATGGAACATTTGGGTAGCCAATTCCTTTCTCCAATTGCTCCAATGGTCACTTGGTTCAATCGACGATATAGGTTCACAAGAATAATTTTGTGTGCTCTCAAATTGATCAAGAAATGGCTCCATTGGATCATTGAGCATATGTATCCCAATTTATGTAGAAAACAACAAGCAGTAATTCTTCGATTTTGCATTTAAGTAGGATAGAAAGATGGACTACGAATAATTTCCCAATGCAACTTCAACAAACCAAAGCACCTCTCAATTACATTCCTTGCAGATGCATGCTTCACATTAAATAGCTCCTCAGGGGTTACTGGTTGATGACCATGTCTCCATTCATTCAGATGATACATTTGCCCTCTAAATGGAGCTAAAAATCCCTCACAATTTGTATAGCCAACATCAACAAGGTAGTAAAAACCTACATTGTAAGCACCTATTATAAATTATGCTACCAGTAGGATTTTTAAAAAAGAAGAAGATACAAACTAAATTCATGCATTCTTACCATGTGGTACTTTTAAACCATTACGTCTGCTCACTGCATCACGGAGCACCCTACCATCGACTGCAGAACCCTCCCAACCCGGAAGAACATAGATAAAATTCATATGAGGGTCATAGACACCAAGGACATTGGTTGCAATTTCACCTTTACGATTATGATATCTTGCTTTATTCTCTATTGGTACTCTTGATATATGTTTCATCTAAAGCACACATACAATTCTACAAAGCAAAAAGAAAAAAGTGACATTGCATAAAAATATTTTTTAAGTTGGTAACTAGGGCAGTGAGTGTTGATCATCTTAAATTATCTTAAACCATCTCCATTTCTCATCCGTAGAATTTGGTGGCACATGTATAGATTTTTTAAGTAGCTCCCCATGTAGACAAATGATGACATCCAACACTCTCCTGAGATATCTACTAATCGTCTCACTAGATCGCTTAAATTGAAATTGGATAACTCTATTCTTCACATGGTGAGTCATAATATGTAAAAAATTGCAACTTGTTGATCAACAAACATGTTTTTTGTTGGTTTTAAACCTCTTATATATACTTTCTAACATGGAACAAAAATTCCAAAAAGTATACCTATTCATTCTTAATTGTGCAATACATGTAATATCACTTGAATACACTAAACTTCTAAGGTGTGCCCTTTGATATGCAAAATCCAATATATAAGGTTTGCCCTTTGGTCTTACTGTATGGAGTGATGTTCCAATACAAAAAAGGAAGAAAATAAGGTCAACCAAAGAAAGAATTTGGTTTCAAAGTGACAATGCATCAACCAATTTTGTTTGTCGCATAATATGAGTCATCACTGCAGTAACATATATTTATGAAAAAGTCATTGAACCTAATCATTCGAGTAAATATATTCAGCACATACATAGAGCCACTATATTCATACAAGTCAATAAAAGAGAGGCAAAACTTATAACAAAAAACCTATTCAAGCTGGTATGGAATAAGAAAAAAAGAACCTGTTTAAATCAATGAAGTAAGCCCCGTTGATTAAGACCCTATTCTGTTAGCTATCTAAGAGCACAAGATGTACCTGTCAGTTAATAAAGTAATTACAACAATTGAAATCTCAGTTTTGGAGGATTGAGAAAGTTTTTTTTTCCACAATCATAAGAACCGAACAAACCCAACTTAGCAATTTGGATCTCTAACAAATAATTGAGCATCATAAGAACCGAACAAACCCAACTTAGCAATTTGGATCTCTAACAAATAATTGAGCACATCCTGATCAATATGGACCTCCTAACTAAATTCAAGTACAATCCAAAAACCTTTCATTATTTGTGGGTCATTTTCATCTCGCTTTCTATTTACAATTCAAATCACGAGGAAGTTTCATAGAAAACAAAACCAGCTAACCAAAAGGTCTTCTATAGATCTCAACTACCATGACATGCAAAAGAATAATTAATTGAACAATGCAGAAAGTCCTTATCAGTTTTATTTTAAGACTTTGACAATCGAATAACTCTGTCTCCTACTCTTCAATTGTAAGGCAATATGAGCAAATTTCCTTTCAATTGTATTTTGGGCATTTAAAGATCTCTTTGAGTCATCCTTTGAACAATTCTCATTTTTGGGTGCCAATCTTGCGACAAATATTGACAGAAAATATAACATATAGCTAGAAGCAAATCAAAAGCTATAAATTAAAGATGATACAATCACTACCACAAATGCATTGAGGAGAGACAAGAACCCAAATTCGGAAAAATCATCAGATTCATACATACAATTTTTTTTCAACAAATAACATGAGTAATACACGTATGGTATGGTAGTATGAAGTATTTATTTATGAGTTTGTTTGGTTGAAAATATGTCTGACATAATATAAGTTGATGTAAAATATAATGTCCGAGAATATCTAATAGTATATCTGACAGAATATAAGTAATACAAACGCATTATCAAATTTATGTCGATATGATAATGTTTTTTCTTGTATGATTGGAAAACTAATAAAAACAAGCACTTGCGTGAAAATGTTTTGGTGAGAGTGACTCAATTAATTGACAATGTCTTGGTGATAAGCTTTAGCCAAATAAAGAAATCGGAGTCGTGGGTAATCTGAGTTTCAACTACCCGAAACACCAAGAAAAAGACGACACGTGGCTTGGTTGTTTTCCCTATGATGACAAGGAAAGTCTATATCCCGGAAAGGAAGAAGAGCACCATTTACTTTTGTTACCGTTTGCGATGAACTAACGAATTATATATGCCACGTCGGCGGTTGATCAAAAGTTTTCAATAAATGCATCATAAATTGGATTGATATTCATGATTTGGTGGATGACGTCAAAATAAGTGGGTCCCATGGCTCGCTCCCCCACTCACCTTCATATGCATATATCATGGGCATCGCATGCAAATCAATATGAACTAAATGAATTCCCAATCTGATTCACTCTTCGTCTGAAAAGTGAAAACCCAATTTCTGGCTCTATGCAGCCAGGTACCCCTCTCTTCACCTTTTTTCCTGTTCTGTTCACTTCTATCTGCCAAATACACAAACGTTAACAGGGAAACATTTGCTTGGCAGAGTTGCGGGAGTTTCAGAGATTACGTATGTGCTCTCTTTTTGTTTCTTGTGGTTCGATCGCGAAAAAATTTGAGTTATCGCAACGTCTTAGGGATTACGTGATCATATCACTTAATTTTGCGGTTTATTTGATTTCACAATTTCTAAATTGTAATACAAATTGGATTATTAGCCTCTGGATTGTGGAGACAGTTCTTCTCCGAATCCTTTTGTTTGAAATAACTGTTGTTTTTTCTTTTGTGGTTTCTCTTGTTATTGTCATCGTAGTTTGCGTGTTTCGTTTGATCATGCGACGTAATCGACTGTTCTTGGACGCTCTATAGCCGTGGAATTGTTCGATCAGCATTATTTATGTGATTATTCTTAAATTGGTGGTTTGATCACGAAGATTTTGTGTTACCCTAATGTCTTAGGATTACGCTATGATATCACTCAATTTTACCGCTCAACTGATTTCACAAATTCTGAACTGTAATAAAAATTGGATTATCGGGCTTTGGATAGGGATTCAGAATTGAATTCATCTGATAGTGGAATGTGGAGAAATTCTTCTCGGTCTCCTTTTGTTTTTCATTACTATTAATTTTTTGTTTCTTTGGTCGTTCTCTTATTATTAATTAACGACAGAATTTGTGTGTTTGGTATGATCATGCGATGATGACTTACTTGGTACGTAGTAGCAGATGAGGATTGTTAAAGTTAATGGACTGTACTAGTACACTCTCTCTAGCCGCGGATTTGTTTCATCGTCATTTTTTGTTTGACCATTCTCAATTTCGATTTCCATAATTAAGCATTGATATGTTCATATTTTCTTGTGTACTGAATACTGATCTGATGATCCAGACGTCTAATTTGTCTAGTCAACTTGAAGATGAATTGTTTCTCGTTCATTATTAGTAGTGTTATTATTTTTGTTTTTGGAGGCAAAAGAATTCAACAGTAGTGACTTAAGGAGCTGTTGAATTAGGTACTTAGATTTGTTTAACGAAAGTTGGTGGAACATTAGGGGAAATAGTTATCCATACGTGACTTACATGTAGGGCCTTGGCAAGATATTACTTGGTACTGAATTGTTTTCAATTGCTGGTATTCGATTTGTAGTAAAACGAAGCACAGAAAAACTTATACAATGCTCGGGAATGGAGTTGTTGGGATCCTCGCTGAGTCTACAAATAAGTGGGAGAGAAGGGCGCCTCTAACCCCCTCTCACTGTGCTCGACTTCTACATGGGGGCAGTGATAGAACTGGGGTGACTCAGATAGTTGTGCAGCCATCCACAAAACGCATTCATCATAATGCATTATATGAGGATGTTGGATGTAAAATATCGAATGACTTGTCAGAATGCGGTCTTATCCTGGGCGTCAAGCAACCAAAGGTGCTGGCATGCTTTTCTCTTTTTTTTCTTCTTTCAATCTATCAAAATGCTTGTGAAGTTTAATATTACTTTCATTTTCATTGTTATTTCAGCTTGATATGATTCTACCTGATAGAGCTTATGCCTTCTTCTCCCACACTCACAAGGCCCAGAAAGAAAATATGCCTTTGCTGGATAAGGTGTCTATTTGTTCACATCCATTAATGGAAAGCTATTTATTAGTGATTGTAATTTTACTCCTGCTGACTTCCTCTTTTGCTTGAAGATTCTGAGTGAGAGGGTTTCATTGTATGATTATGAACTTATTGTTGGAGACCATGGGAAAAGGTTACTTGCATTTGGGAAATATGCTGGAAGAGCAGGGCTAATTGATTTTTTACGTGGAATGGGACAACGTATGATCCTTTTCCCTTGGCCTCTTTACTTGATTTGAGTTCATGACTATCCTGCGTGTTAACTTATTTGTTTAGTTAATGCATTGGCCTATGTTAGTCTTAATAAAAACCTTCATTGACTTAATGTTTTTCCAATTCCGATAAACTTGTGATTAAATTAGATGTCTAAATATTGAGTATTGAATGGCAGAACTCAAGAAATTATATTTCTGGTATTGCTCCTTTTTCCCTCCCTGATATTTATGACTCTAAAATTTCTATTTTTGACTTTGTTGAATATTAGGAAAGTAGATAGTGCTAAAACGAATTCCAGAAGAGAATTTATGTGAAAGTTATCTACATGTTTGGTCAAAGGTTGAAATATGGGAGTCTTTGCAATCTACTCGTTTTTTTTTTTTTTGGGTAAATTTTTGTTGGGGAAGGTAGACATAACTGCTTAAAATTTCCATGCTATTTCTGAATGGTATGTCCTTTCGTTTGGTGTAAAATGAGTGACATTTTCTGGTACATTGGATGATTATTATTGCCTATATTAATTGAAGGGCCACATCCGCTGTTATGTTATATATTCCGCTTGTTTTAACTATGGAATAAAGGGTTGTTGGACTATATTAATTTAGGGCTCGAAACAAAACGTGTCTGTGGACTGAGTATGCACTATGCTGTCTCTCTGAATTATGCTGAAGCATTTGCATCCATATTGTTTGTGAAATATGTTGAGCAGTGAGGCATTCACTATGAGGACGTCGATGAGTAAATTTTTCATGTTTTTTTTCCTGTCCATATTTTACCTTCAGGTTTTTTAAGTCTTGGATATTCAACACCATTTCTCTCACTGGGGTCATCTTATATGTATTCTTCCCTTGCTGCTGCCAAGGCTGCTGTAATTTCCGTGGGTGAAGAGATAGCAACCCTTGGACTGCCATCAGATATCTGTCCTCTAGTTTTTGTTTTCACTGGTTCTGGAAATGGTATCATCATATTGTTTTCAAAATATTTGTTTTATGTTCATACATTGAACCATTTCTTTCCCTTTTTCTTAATCCTACACTATGATTCCGTCAAATTTATTTTATCGTTGTTGCTGAAGTCATTTATGATTTCGCCATTTTCTTTATTTCTATAGTTTCTCATGGCGCGCAAGAGATCTTTAAGCTTCTTCCTCACACTTTTGTGGAGCCAAGCAAACTTCCTGAACTATGTACTAATGTAAGTCAAACTGTAATATGTCCAACTTCGACAGTCCAAGCATCATTTTTGTCTGTCTGTGTAGTTTGGTAGAATATGAAGAATTACAGGTTGATTGAATTGTGCTTATTTACGGTTCTCAGGTAAGCCTCATACATTTTAGGTATTACACCATTCTTGTAATTTTCCAGCATGCATTTATTGTCTATGAATTGTTTGTCTAATTTTCTCTCTTCATGGTCGCTGTTTTCAACTTTATCAAATTTCTGCATGTTACTTTTCCTGGACTTGAAGAAACCAAGAAGGGAAGAAAAAGTTCAACTATTATATTTCTCTACGTTGTTTATATGATCAAATATTTGTATCTTCCTATTCCTGAAATTAAATAAGGGAAAAATGTGTATTTCTTTTCCTCGTCGTTGTGCTCCGTTATGTTCATTGGACGAATTGCATTCTTACGGTCTCTCAGTTCTCTCATTGATGTTATTGTTTTCTTGCTTAGGTCAGGGATTTCAGTGAGCGTGCAAGGACATCAAAGAGAGTGTTCCAAGTATATGGCTGTGTTGTAAATTGTCAAGATATGGTTAAACACAAAGATTCTTCCAAAGCTTTTGATAAAGTACGTAATCCAACTCCTCTGTTTTGGGTCTTACTACTCCCTTGTAACTCACATCTTTCTAACTTGTCAAAATACCTAATATACTGTTATATTTTTATGGTATATTGTCAATATAAGAAGCGAAGCATCTGCTTGCATCCTATTTTGGATGAATCATATAGATTATGGAGGAAAAAGAGTGAAAATAATAAAGCCTATGGACAAACAACAATAGAAATGATGCGGAACTTAATTCATGCAAATGAACTTCTGTTGTGATGGGAAAAGAGTATGACAAGCTTCTGAAGGAAAGATTATTAAGCAAAAAAAAAGTTTAGCTCATATACAACAGTCTCATCAACTGTGTTGAGATTACCTGCAAGGATAGGGAAACCTCTTTTAGGTTAAACGGAGCGCCGAGTAGGAGAACCTATTTAGGTAACAATGTCTCCTGATTTATGAGAAAGTTCTTCTGTGCCAAAAGTTACAACTATTCCAGCTGTACACAAGCTGGTTTATGGATTCTCATTGGTGTCAAATAAAAAAACAACTCTTGTTCACAAGGTTCCATAGCGGAGGGAGGATCGGAGAAGGAGAAGCGCAAGATGTACATAGTATTTCAAGGAATTGAACTCATGGCCTCTAGGTTGGGTCGATGTAACTTTTCCACTAGGTTAAGACATGCCAGTAGCTTATGTCTTTGTTGTAATATCCAAAATATTTATGCTTATGAGGACCAGCTTGTGGTGAGCAACTAGTTCTTGGGAAAATGTTTAAGGGAGTGGTATCCATGCACTTGCATCTTAAAGTGATACAGCTGCCTCTATGACAGTGATCATGGTGAGTTGGTGACTATCGAATCGTAAGAGTCTAAGGGCCAAGTGACTTCTCCTTTCCTTGACTTGGAAGTCCATAAACAACTTATGTCAAAACATGTGTATTTTCTAATATAAATACACTGATCAGCAGAAGTTTTGCATCCATGCCTTGACTTGAAAGAATTAATACTCCACTAGCACCCTCTTGAAGCCTGTTTCAGCCATGGTAATTTGTTCCTTTTATCATGCGCTCTCTTTTTTTGCTTGAATCTGGACATTCTCTCTGCTCTGGGACAGATTCATTGTTCAGAATGCCTTGAATAAAGTAATTTTAGCTGGTCAAATTAACATGCATACAAGCAGACTATAAAAAATACATAGCATTTTGACTTTTAATATATATTTTGTTCCCTTCTCTCATGAGTTTGTAATGATTTGTCTTCACTAGTGATAGTACTCATATTTTCCCTCTTTATTGGATTTAACAATCTTAGCATGTTGCATTTCAGGTGGACTATTATGCGCATCCAGAACACTATGAGTCCATTTTCCATGAGAAAATTGCCCCATATGCATCTGCTATTGGTATGTCACGCTATTTTCTGTCAACGTATTTTCTGGAAACATTTTTTTTAGCTTTCTGATCAGCTATTACTGTCAGAAGTAAGTATATAGCTCCTTTCTCATGGAAATTCATTGCACGTTATATTTCCTCTAGCTTCAATTGTATCACTGGAAAAGGAGTCATGTTTTCCTCCATGGATAATGCTTAATGTGGCTACTAATTAATATGTTTATTTGGAATTACAATCTTAATACTGAATTTTATATTTCTTAAACTTTCTTTGCATGTGTATATGTAGCAATTGTTGTTCATCAAACTACAGTCTTGATTTTTTGGCGCTTCATACCATGTTTCGAGAAATGAGAAGATGCTAACAAAAGGAATCAAGCCAAAAACTCAAAATGTTTCCTTATGATCTCCCATAATTTTAGAAGTAAAATTGTCTTTTGTTGTCCCTAGCATTATCCTGATTTCTTAGTTGCGGTAAGTGTATTACATTGTTTTCTAATTGGATCATCAATGATTCAATGGCATTGTACACGATAGTAAATGTAGTTTTTTTATTAACATATATTAATTCTAATTTTTATTAATTTTAGCGTGGTGGATTCGAACCTTTAAGCTATTCGAAATCCTAGGA
Organism: Euonymus europaeus; assembly: GCA_963580455.1. Classification (NCBI taxonomy): domain Eukaryota; kingdom Viridiplantae; phylum Streptophyta; class Magnoliopsida; order Celastrales; family Celastraceae; genus Euonymus; species Euonymus europaeus. The sequence continues at coordinate 2,702,021 of OY756957.1, read as the reverse complement.
GGTGGCTAACACTAGGCCAAGAGCTCCTTTGTTTGATAGTAAATGTAGTTAATTCCATGAACCGGATATTTGAAGTATTTACAGCATCAAGCATGTTGTTTGGGGTTATTTTGAAATGTGAGAAACCTTTGTCTGGACTCCGGAGTACAATGTGAGAATATTGTATATAGATATCTGAGGAGGAGTTTTTCATCACCGGCACCAACCCCGCCCCCCAAACCCAAACACACTTCCTCACCTCTTTAGTAGATCTTTCTTTTCTGGATTTTCACCACTTTAGCAGTTATCTCATTTCACTTTTACTCTACTACACTATAGTCAACTGCATGTATTGGGAGAAAAGATTTCCTCGTCTGTTGAGTACCCGACACCATCATGATCTAATGGAGAAAGGAGGATGCCCACTTGTCGGAATCGCTGATATAACCTGCGACATTGGGGGCTCAATAGAGTTTGTCAACCAAACCACATCAATTGACTCACCTTTCTTCAGGTGTGTGTTATGTCGCTACATTTGCTTAACCAGTAAAGTGTGCCAATTGCCATGTATCAACTACCTTCTTGTTTATGTCATTTTCTTTTCCTTTATTTTGTTTGAATTAGCGTAGAGATGTTTGTACTTAGGCATTAACTGTTTGTCTGAACTGTTGTTGTTAGCACTCAAGCAGATTATCTATGGCTTCGGTTGAGTGGATCGTGTTACTCTTTCTTTTTGGTCTTACCATTTTGTGTTGACTGCAATTAATGATACATGATATCCTCCTTTTCATTGGTAATTTGAGTCAGTGCAAATATTAATGAACACTTACAAAGCAAAAATTGTCTGAGCTTTTTGTAAGTCTCAATCCCCTATGGAACCAATCTAAGCTCCTATAATTCCTAGGAAAAAGAACGGATTCTAGTGACAAGTGAATAATTTTAATGAATAGGATGAGATATGATTGGATTGATAGATTTCATTGCTGTTTGTATTTGTATAATGACGAGGTGGTTGCCGAAAAGTATAGTTTTCTGCACTCTATGCTTGGAAGGGGTGTGTGGAGGGTTGGGAGGGATAGGGTGTGTAGAGTTTGGGGTTTACGACAGCATTGAGATGGCCAAAGGGGTAAAAAAAAAAAACCTCTCGTGCACAAAGCTCCCAAAGTGGGTGTGATGGGAGACAGACAGAATGTTTACAGATCTTACTCCTACATATTATGTGGAGAGGTTTTTTGGAATTAAACAAACATGTAACATCTAGGTTGCATCACTGCAGCTTTACTACCGGAGCACATGTTCACATGTTAAAAGTGCTCCTCTATAAATGCACAGTAGATAACGTCATAAGATTTTAAAGTAAAAGTAGACTTTAATGTCCTTCTCATATGCATATGTTCTCATCCAATCTCCAACTCACATTTTGTCAAGGTAGTGTGAGGTTATCAAGTACTAAAGTTTGACAAGGGTATGGGAAATATTTTAGACCCTTAAGGCTTGTTTGGTGCTACAAATTCAAGGGAAATCTAATGATATTATTGTGGCATCATATTTTTTGCTAATGTTGCTTGTCAACCATATTCTATTTACCTTATTGTTTTACTTTTTTATGCATCATATCTGTGGTTAAGTTCCCAATCTTATTACCTCATCTTTTTCTGTGTTTGATTATTTCGGATCTTGGTTTCCAGATATGATCACTTAAATGATACATACCATCATGACATGGAGGGCAATGGCGTGATATGCTTAGCTGTTGAAAATCTTCCTACAGAGTTTGCAAAAGAGGTGTGGCCCTCAGGGATCTGACTCATGCATTTTTATTTTGTCATTAACTTATTTATGATTTATGAATGTGCAAGGATCTATGTCATTAACATTTATTTATTTTTAATAAAAAAAATTAGTTCAGTTATCATATAACTAACTTTTATTGGCATATGCTCTATGACAATCCATTGTGGACAGGCTTCTCAACATTTTGGAGACATACTATGCCAATTTATTGGTAGTTTGATATCTACAGCAGACATCACAAAGTTACCAGCACATCTTAGGAGAGCTTGCATAGCCCATGGAGGAGCGCTTAACTCCTTGTATGAGTATATTCCACGGATGCGAAAATCTGATTTAAAGTAAGATTCTATTCGAACTTCACCTATTCGAACTTCACCTTCTCATTAATGTTATCTTATATGGGGCTTAGTCTGGATCACGATCTTAAGCATTGAACATTTGAACAAATTTTTTTATCAAGACAACTAGCAAAGTGGATTCTGCTTGCCAATGTTCTTTTTCGTTTCTGGTGGTTCCAATTGTTACCCTAGCCCCACCACAGATGGAAAAGAAAATCTCAATGTCAAACAAAACATCCAATAAGAAATCCAGAGAAGCATCAAGCTGTTCTGGACATAGCTTCAAGAATCTCCTATTGTACTCAGCGTAGAAGGGGACAATTAAATGTCACCATTCACAAGCAGTGTCTCAGTTGGGAGGGGGAAGAGGAGAGGAGAATGAAGTATTTGTACCCATATATAGTTGCAATGTTTCAGTTTTTCTGCGAGCCAAATTCAATTGAACTTCAGACCGGTTTCTGTGAGACTGAAACTTCAGGATTGAATTCCTTGACTTGGTACTTGGAATCCACAGACATGCTAGTACTTTGGTTGCCAATAAATTTATAAGTCATTGCATCGATTTACTGCTAATCTGCTATACGTCAAGTTACTGCATCACTTGACAAATCTCCTCTTTACAAACTAACCCAAATTCCTTTGTGGATGCACAGTGATATATCGAAAAATCTTGCCAATGGCCAATTTGGCAAGAAGAAATACAGTATACTGGTAGGCCTCTTTCTTATTGTTGGCTGCCCATTTCAGTTCATACAGTCATTAACGCTTATATAATTGCATGCTGTTCATTTTATCATTACAACTGACAGGTGTCGCTAAGTGGTCACTTATTTGATCAATTTTTGATAAACGAGGCTCTGGACATAATTGAAGCTGCAGGAGGCTCATTTCACTCGGTGAAATGTCAAGTGGGCCAGACTACTGATTGCATGTCATACTCAGAACTTGAAGTAAGGAGACATATTCTATATGCTTTTAGAAAAGGGCATCTTTAGATGTTTCAATTGAAATTCACTTTGACACATCTGTTAGCTGTCAATTATTATGAAACTATGTCTAGGCATCTGTTGACCACCATTCTCATATCTCATTAATCATTAGTGTCTCCATTTTTTGCTTTTGAGGGATAGGAGAGAGAGTTAAGCATACAAAAAAGTATTTCCAGAGAAAATATCACTTTGACAAATCCTCTTATGTCATATTCAAAGGGGTCGGCATAGTGGAAAGCTGGAAATTGCTACATTCTATTGTTCAACTTTTGTTTCATTGGTTGATTGTAATGAGGAGCACCGGATGGCTTCTAGTTGGCCTTTCATTAAAACTTCGAGCTATCCAATTTAACACAATGATTTCTTGATATCCCAAAATCAAGTTCGGAATAAATAATCTTGATAATGTTCAGTCAAATTTGTGTTAAATTTCTCATAACAACCCTTCTATTTGCTTTGGCCTTTGGGCAGGTTGGTGCTGATGATAGGGCAGTTCTAGATCAAATAATTGTTTCTTTAACTTCTATTGCTTATCCAAATGAAAATTATGGATTAGATAAGGAGGCTAGTAAGATTTCCTTGAAGGTTGGTAAAGTGCAGCAGAGTGTCATTATGGAGGAAGATGATGCGAAAAGGAAGCCTGCGGTTTTAATTATTGGTGCTGGCAGAGTTTGCCAGCCAGCTGCTGAATTCTTAGCATCTGTTGGAAGCATGTCATCTCACCAATGGTATAAAACATGCCTGGATACTGATATCAATGGCTCGAATAATTTTCAAGTTACTGTTGCATCTCTTTATTTAAAGGATGCGGAAGAGGTAAAAATAGTGACTGTTTCTGCATACAATTCAGCTTTAATGGATCTCCTTAAGAGCGTTTTGGTATCATATCATTTCCAGAGGGCAGAATTTTAGAAATTCCCACATGAAATTAGTAATGGTAGTTATAAAATTGTGGTTGTGATGCAAATATGCATATTTCTGTTTACTTTTTTTCGTTTAGAAATTTTGATCTGCTTACTGGATTGGATCCAGATTATTGAAGATATTCCAAAAGCAACAGCAGTTCAGCTTGATGTGATGGATCATGGAAGTCTTTGCAAATGTATTTCAGAGGTAAAATATTTTAAAATATATATATTTGAATCATAGGATAGGAGTAATTGAATGCAGAATGGCTTGGAACCATCATTTGTAACAATCTTCAAGTTATATTATTACATATATAAGGAATCAAGGATGCAGGGCTTGAGGTTGATATCTATCAAGCCCTTAAACTTTCAAATTCTATAAACTGATAATTGTCCATCATGGTGGAATGATGCTCTCTCAAGAGGCCGATAAGTTAAATTGCTGTTTTTTTTAGCAAGTTCGGTTGCTGCTGTTAAATACTTATCTGCTTCAGTAAACTTTCTCCATCTGAAAGGGCTGTATATGTTCTTATAATTGTTTCACATATTTTCTTGTCCGTATGCAGGTGGAGGTTGTTATAAGCTTGCTGCCCCCTAGTTGCCATGTTCTTGTGGCTAATGCATGCATAGAGGTACTTAAATTTTCTTGACGTAATTGTCAGTGCCATAACTAATATATTGTGGATGTTAAAGGAACCTTCTAAGAGCATTTATAGCAGATTCCCCTCTCCATCCCTACCCTAACAGTATATATGATCATTTATAAAATAGGGAGTCGATTCCTACAATATACGCCCAGCAGTATCCCTATATTGAAGAAATAGGTGAAACAATTTAAGGAAGAAGAAAGAGGAAATACTGATTTAGAAGAGAGGTTGAAGAGAAAGGAAAACTCTGTTTTTCATTCATATTTGTTTCTCTCGCATACGATCCCTTTTCTTACAAACACACCAACATAAACAACTACACTTAACACCTAGAAATACCCAAACTACCCTTATGACTTATAACTCATAACACTCTCCCTCAAGCTGGAGCATAGATGTTAGTCATGTCCAGCTTGTTACAAATGAAGTCAACCCGGACACCAGTTAGAGCCTTAGTGAAGATATCAGCCAGCTGATCATGAGTTCTCACATGCTTCAATCCGACCTCCCTCAATTGCACCTTTTCGCGTACAAAATGACAATTTACTTCAATATGTTTAGTTCTCTCATGGAAAACAGGGTTAGACGCAATATGAATTGCAGCTTGATTGTCACACCACAACTGAGTTCCTTCAGATGGATTGTACCCCAATTCGTGCATTAACTGTCTCACATAACATATTTCACTCGCAGTGTGAGCCATAGCTCTATACTCCGCCTCAGCACTCCACCGGGCTTTCACAGATTGCTTCTTACTCTTCCAACCAATCAGGTTGCCACCAACAAACACACAGTAGTCAGTAGTGGACTTCCGATCAAACGGAGATCCCGCCCAATCAGCATCAGAAAATGCTTCAACATTCACATGATCACGATTTGCATATAGCAAACCCCGACTCGGGGCACCCTTAAGGTACCGAAGAATACGCAAGACAGCCTCCCAATGGGGAACCCGAGGATTAGACATAAATTGACTAACCACACTAACTGAGAATGCTATATCAGGCCGAGTCACTCCAAGATAATTCAATCTTCCAACAAGTCATCGATATCGCTCAGGATCATCAAACACATCACTCTCATCAGGATAAAGTTTCACCCCAGAGACCATAGGAGAGTCACAGGGTTTCGCACCACTCATTCCAGTATCCTGTAATAGATAGATAATATACTTCCTTTGGGACAAGAATATCCCACGACGACATCTAGCAACTTCAACTCCTAAGAAGTACCGTAGAGGACCTAGGTCCTTCGTCTGAAAGTGGCACTGCAAAAATGTTTTCAATGAAGATATACCATCACCATTGCGCGAGGAGATTGTTTCAAACCATATAATGACTTCTTCAACTTACATACCATACCCGACTCCCCCTGAGCAATTAACTCGGGTGGTTGCTCCAAATAAACCTCGTCATGAAGATCACCATGAAGAAAAGCATTTTTCACATCCAATTGGTGTAGAGATCAGCTAAAAGTGGCAGCAAGAGAGATAAGTAACCGAATAGAAGTGAACTTAGCAACCGGAGAGAAAGTGTCGGTATAATCAACCACATATGTCTGAGCATAACATTTGGCCACCAAACGTGCCTTAAGACGATCAACAGACCCATCAGACTTCGTCTTTACAGTAAACACCCATTTGCTACCTATGGGCTTCTTACCCGGAGGGAGAGGCACCAAATCCCACGTATGATTGTGTTCCAAGGCAGACATTTCATCATTCATAGCAGTGAGCCAGCCAGGAGAAGCAAGAGCCTCAGATAAAGATCGAGGAATGGTGATGGAATCAATAGCCAAAGCAAAGGTCCGAAGGGACTGAGAGAGCCCAGCATAAGACATAGTAGCAGATAAAGGATATGTGGCACATTGGCGTCGCCCTTTGCGAAGAGCAATCGGGACATCTATAGCCTGTTCAGGATCAATGGCAGTAGGAGGAGCAGCATCAGTCGTCACCACAGGATCAATCGCCACAGCAGGAGAGGGAGGGGAGACCACTTCTGAAGGAACTGGAGAAAGACACTGGTAAACGGGGCGAGGACCTCGGACAAAGGTCTTCAAAGGAGGCAAAGAGGAGGAGGGAGGCGATGTCTCAATAAGTGTGGGAGAGGAGAATGGCTCAGTGTGCTGATCAAGATCATAAACAAGGAATTCATCAAGAGCAGAAGACGAACCAGGAGAAGACACAGGGTTATGATGGGACGAGTAAGGGGTAGACTCATCGAAACTAACATCAGAAGATACAAGATACCTTCCTAACGCAAGAGAAAAACAACGATAGCCTTTTTGAGTACGAGAATAACCAAGAAACAGACACCGCAAAGACTTAGGATCAAGTTTAGTAAGGTGAGGTCGAATATCACGAACATAACAAGTACAACCAAACACTCGAATGGGAAGAGAATGAATAGCGTCATGAGGAAACATAAGCTGATAGGGAATTTGACCACGAAGAATAGAGGAAGGCATACGATTAATAAGGTAAGTGGCAGTCAAGACGGCATCACCCCAAAACATTTTAGGAACCTGCATGTGAAAAATAAGGGCACGAGCAACTTCCATTAAATGACGATTTTTACGTTCAACCATCCCATTTTGCTGAGGGGTATCAGGACAAGAGGATTGATGAAGAATACCTTTACAAGACAGGAAAGAAGACATGTCACTGGAGAGATATTCTCTAGCATTGTCACTACGAAGAACACTAATACACACATTAAACTGATTTTGAATTTCAGCAGCGAAAGAACAAAATATTGAAAATAACTCTGAACGCTTTTTCATTAAATAAACCCATGTAGTACGGGAAAAATCATCAACAAAGGTAACAAAATAGCGATAACCAGACTGAGACACGACAGGACATGGACCCCATATATCAGAATGAACTAAGGAAAATGGAGCACATGCTCGTTGAATACTCCTAGATACATAGGACCGACGATGATGTTTTGCAAACTGACACGACTTACAAAACAAATTTGGTAAAGAAGACAAAGAAGGACACAAAATCTTCAAACTCGGAAGTGCCGGATGACCAAGACGACAATGAAGATCCAAAGGAGAAGGAGGACTAGACACCACCAAGGAAGAAGGTTGAACATCCAACACATATAGCCCTCCAGAAGTGAGGTGACCCCTACCAATCATCCTCCTCGTCGATCGATCTTGAAACAGACAATGATCGTCATAAAATGTTACTGAGCACTTGAGTGCCTTGGTAATGGCACTAACAGAGAGTAAATTAAATGGAAATGATGATAAAGTAAGAATGGAATCCAAGTGCAAATTAGGAGTAGGAGAGGCAGTGCCAATTCCCTTTACTTCCATAAATGTCCCATTAGCAACCCGTACATCAGGACGGGAAGAGGTGGAAGAATAGGTATCAAGAGTACCTGTGTTCCCGGTCATGTGATCGGAAGCTCCAGAATCAATAACCCAAGTACGAGGAGACACAGACAGACAAGCAGAGGCATTAGTAGTCACCGAAGCAGCACTAGAAGAAGATATCTGACTCATGATACGAGAGTATTCGGCAGCAGAAAGGCTAACACGCCCCTCATCTAAAAGAGTAGAATCAGAAGAGATTTTGAACTCCTGAACTTCCAAATCACCGCCAGAGACACATGAGCAGAGCGAGTGGAGGGTGGTTTGCCATGCAATTTCCAACATCGATCCCGAGTATGGCCCACTCCACCACAATAATAACAAGTAAACTTAGCATCTAAGCCACGACCTCCTCGACCTCCACGGCCGCCACTTTCACCAGAGAAGGTATGACCAACTAGACCAGACCGCATCGAAACATCTGGTGAATAAGTAGCAGGCCTAACTGAACGATTAGCCCGAGAAAAAGCCTCAGTAAGAGAAGTTTCCCCACTAGCAAGAATTTGCAAGCGCGCCGATTCATACTCAGATTTGAGGCCACTAAGAAAGGCAATGATCGCTAACTGCTCACGCTGCTGGCGTCTCTGTTCAAGATCAAGATCCAGAGACATCAAGGAATTAAACTCCTCATACACTTTCTTAAAAGATGCAAAATAATCACCCAAAAGAGTGTCCTTCTGTTCTAGGCGAAAGAATGACAAAGCCACATCATACAAGCGATTCATATCATTCTTCCCAGAGTACAATACACCAAGATACTCCCATATTTGCTTCACAGTATCACAATGAGTCACCAACTCAGAGACTGTAGTCCATAGAATTCAGTAGTTGACCATAAAGACGGGTATCGTCTCTCATCCACAACTTATGCTCAGTAGCATATTTAGTAGAATCAGGAGGAGCATCAACAAGATGATCCTCTTTTTCCATTCCTCTGAGAGCAATCAAAACAATTTTCCGCCAATGTTGATAGTTAGGACCAGTAAGTTTCTGATCAGTAAGTTTGGAAGAGGTGGCCACCACCTCAGTAACAACTTTCTTGGCTTCCTCACTCATAATGAAGTGATAACCAACAGCAATCAACTCAATAAACTCAGAAATCCAAGCTGAAACTAGATACCTCAGCAGCCAGAACAAAGCAAAACCAAAGTTGGAGTTCAAGATAGTAGAAACAACCTTGCTGGAAAAATACTAATCAAGCCCATACCCACAAACAAACAATAAACAAATCACCTCCAAAACCAAAGTCCATCAAGAAAAACCAGCAAACCAGCAAGACAAACACATTTTCAGCAGAGGCAGAAAAAAAATCTGGAAATTTCACATTCCGGCAGCGGCGCGTGGCTCGCCGGCGGCGGCGCGTGGGGCCCACGCGCGACTCCGATGAGATGTCCGGCAAGTGCGTAAGACTCGCCTGGTGCTGAGGAAGCTTTTTGGGCTGGTTGTGTATATATGGGATGTGTTAATCAACACAGATCGGAGATTTTCTTCTTCTTGGTTCAAAAAACTAGTTCACCGGAAACCTCTAGAAACACTGCAACAGTAGGCCAGCCAAGGATGCTAAACGAGGCTCCGATACCATGAAGAAATAGGTGAAACAATTTAAGGAAGAAAGAGGAAAAACTGATTTAGAAGAGAGGTTGAAGAGAAGGGAAAACTCTGTTTTTCATTCATATTTGTTTCTCTCGCATACGATCCCTTTTCTTACAAACACACCAACATTAACAACTACACTCCTAGCATGCCAGCAGCTCCTGTTTGGGTCTTGAGAAAGTGAGGAAAAACCAGAAGAAAAACATATATCTAGCAGCTCAATAATGGATCTTTCCTCTCCCGGAGACATTATTTCTTCATTATTGCTATTATTCTTCTCCTTCTGTTCGTGGGGGCTTTTTTTCTTCTCCTTCTTGACCTTCTCCTCCTCCTACTCCGCCGACGTTCGTATCACTACCGGCACCGACACTTGCTGGGATGCTCCCGCAGTGCACCCAAGTCCCCTGAAAGGGCCTGAGTAGGAGAGACAAGATGGTGGATTTGCAACGAGCGGATTGAATGATTGAAGGGATTTGTGGGTCTGGATCCGCTGTTGTTGTTGATTCTGTTGAAATGGCCTCAAGGCTGATTTGGATTCTGGTGTTGAGTCTTCTCAGCCTCTCCTGCTCTGCTACTCCTGCTGAGATGCTGCTCTCAACGACGGACGAGAGGGAGAAGAGGCGGCGAGGGTCGACGAGCAAGAGGCGAGAGTTACGGAAACTTTTTTCCGTAAAAAAAAAACACACACACACGTGTCAAGCAAATAGACAAATTAAACACATAGGGACCGGTCTTTTGAATTCCCTCAATTTGGATACAAGGATTGAGATAGAGATTCATTTAAGGATAGGGATGCTGTTGGATTAGTATTTTTTTAGATAATCTTTAAATTTGGAGATAAGGTGTGGTATAGGGAGACTGCTGCAAATGCTCTAAGAGCTGAAGGATCAGATCATGCCACAGGTGAAACTTGAATAGTAGCTGCTAGCAAGTGATTTGTTTAGCCTGTGTCAATAAAACAATAAGGAATTTTCAAACATTCACTAGTAGAGATTGTAGCAATTTTTCATAGTGTGAAAATAGCTTGTTAACTAGACAACCAAATTGTAGAATGGGAAGCTGGTAAAAAGGTCTCCAAAATGTTGTAGGATTAAAAGATACTTAAAGTTGAGGGAGGGTAAATACTTAAATTAGAACATTCCCAATTCGAGAATGATATAAAAAAGGATAAATAATGTGGGGTATTGATTGAAAAGGTTTTTTGATGATTTAATTGGAGAATAAAACCAGGAACTGTATGGTCTTTTGGAGTAAATGGATCCATTTGCTATTCGAAAAGTTAGCATGAAATGAACGCTTACTGTGTTCTGGATAGCATTCTGTTTTGCTATATGCTTGAGTATGCAATTTGTGTATTTATAACCTTTGAAATAAGCATATGAATGTGTCTCTTGATTCAGCTTGGAAAGCATCTCGTCACTGCAAGCTATGTTGATAATTCTATGTCAATGTTAGATGAGAAAGCAAAAGCTGCTGGCATTACAATTCTTGGTGAGATGGGCTTGGATCCAGGAATAGGTAATTTTCTTTCCTACTAGATTTTGATCAGTTGCAGTATGACATAGCTTGTGAAAGGAATCTGAGTATGAATTCTATACCAGTGAGGTCATCCTCTTACTTGTTAAGACATCTTAGAAACCTATATTTGATGTTCTGCTCATTTTACTTAATTTTCTTCTACCAGTTGTCCTAACATTATTGATGTGAAAATTACTAGACATACATATAAAAGTCAGTTTGATGATAATTTCTTTTAGGCGTTTTTATCATGCTTTCACTCGGTGGTTATCTTGAACCGCAGTCATATGAATTAGGCAGCATTACATTATGGTACTCCACTGTTCAATATCAAACAACCAAGAAATCTTGCTATTTTGATACTGTCAGCAACTTCATACTCTAAACCTCTAAATTGACGATCTTTGCTGTGACCTATGAAGTTATCAATCCTATGAATTAGAAAGCAAATCCTCCATTACTCGTTGACTTCCTTCAAACATCATCATATCACTGTATTAATCTCTGATGATTTGGTCCTAACCAAATGTAATTCTATTTTATTATCCTTGTTTGGATTCTTAAGACTTCAAGTTTAAACTTGATATTATACGTCAAACACTTACGGATACAGGCGTGTATCTGGACTTGTCAGAAAATGGAACCCATGAAATCCATTGATAGAAAACACAAGGAGCAAAGCTCATACATCAAACATAGTCATGAAAGACTCTGAAAATGGAGTCTTGGAGACTCCCCTACACAGGCCGGCATGTTGCCCTTTTCTTTCTTTTGGGGTGCTAACCCAACTTACAATACACATATCTCATATATATATATATATAACACCATCTTTTCTAGAGAATTCTACATACATCTTTACCTATTTTTACTTTCTTGCTTTATCTAGGAGACGTGGCACATGATAGAAGATCCTAGAAATAATAACAATTGTTGCACTGGTCACCACACATGCAGCAGTGCTCCAACAAGTCTGCTGCTGTTAGTTATCTAAGCCTTTTGAACCTTCATATGTTCTGTGTGGATAAGTGATTATTAGATGTAACAAGATGTTAACCAGGTTGAAATTTATTCTTAGGAGGTGCATTTGTGACTTTTAACATAATAAAATATATCCTTGTGAATAGTTAACTCCCTTGTACTATTTCAATCACACTGTTGACTCTTGACTCTCTTTCTTTCGAAGTTTTTCATCTAAGGAGTTGTTTTTGGAAGAAGAAAAAATTAAAAATATATACTGAGGTTTCTGATAATAAAATGCATATAACTGAACCAAATACATATTAGATTATGCTCTGCATGAACTTCATAGTGTCTAATAACATACCTTGAATGCGTCAGATCATATGATGGCAATGAAGATGATTAATGAAGCACGTGCTAGAAAGGGGATCATAAGGTCTTTCGCTTCTTACTGTGGTGGACTTCCATCTCCAGCAGCTGCAAATAATCCATTAGCGTACAAATTCAGGTATACTTCCCTCTGAACTATGTGGAATGGAAACAGTTTTGTAGTTTTAGGCTGTTCTTGGATGGGGGATTGTAGAGGGGTTGAGATGATTTGCATCACATATGATCTACAATACGAGTTCCAAGTTTAACCATTTTTTCTGCTGGTCATATTTCAAAATATTATCTCCTAAAACTGTCTATGCTTAGGGTTCCTTTCAGATGCTTGTACAGAATGCAGATCTTACTGGGTCCACTCCTTTGAGTGGCTTACTTGATATTGGGATTAGTAGGCACAAGATTCTTACATAATTTTCAACATTTTATGGGGGTTGTAGAGGGGTTGAGATGATTTGCATCACATATGATCTACAATACGAGTTCCAAGTTTAACCATTTTTTCTGCTGGGTCATATTTCAAAATGTTATTTCCTAAAAGTGTCTATGCTTAGGGTTCCTTTCACATGCTTGTACAGAATGCAGATCTTACTAATACTGGGTCCGCTCCTTCTTTGAGTGGCTTACTTGATATTGGGATTAGTAGGCACAAGATTCTTACATAATTTTCAACATTTTATGGGGTGAGAGTAAAAGGTAAACAATTTCCGTGCACAAGACTCCTATAGTGGGCAGGGTAGGGGACATGGAGGATGTGCACAAACCTTTTTATGGGTGAGAGTAGAAATGCTAATTTAGTGGTAAAGTAAAGCAACCTCACTAATTTAGTGCTAATTTAGTGAGAGTAGAAATGCTTCCATGTAAATAATTCAAAGAGGAGAAAAGTCATAAGACTGAAGAGTTTACAAATGCTCATCAAGACATAGTTTTACCTTGTTCTCTTATATACTGTAGTGTACATGAGTGTTTTTTTTTTTTTTTTTTTTGATACTCCTGCAAAAGTTATAGTTATAGCACTAATTATGTTATTCAATCATTCAGTTGGAATCCTGCTGGAGCCATCCGAGCTGGGCGCAACCCTGCTACCTATACTTCTCATGGTCAAACTGTGCATGTTGATGGTAAGCTATCAACAACCAGAGAAAGTGGGAATTTAAATTTAGGAGGACTTGTGCCTGTATCTTTTGTTTCCTGATGCAATTTTTTTACTCTCCCATTTGCATCCTCTGATCTTGAAAGGATGTACATGTTTAACTTGATAATTTCCATTATATTGCATAGATGTCATGTACTGGTAAGACCTAGAAGAATGTTTTAAACACGCTTAAGGAATAATAGCCTCTCTCTCTCTCTCTCCTGAATATTTTGTTCTCTGAGGATCCTCTACATGTACATATTTGGTTACTATTTTGCAGGGGACAGTCTTTATGACTCTGCTGTGAGACTCCGGTTTACTGATCTTCCAGCTTTTGCATTAGAGTGTGTTCCAAATCGTGACTCTTTAGTCTATGGGGAACTCTATGGAATAGAAAACGAAGCGTCAACCATCTTTCGAGGAACCCTCCGTTATGAAGGCATGGCATGTGTTCAGCTTCTAGATTATTTCAATACTGTGACTTGCATGAAAAGAATTATGTCATTGTTAATTGATGAGTCTGGTGTTTAGTGACCCCCACCCCCAACATATATTTAAAAATTTGTTTGACAAACAAAGAAATCAAGCCTGGATTTTGGCAACTTCAACTTATAATGATTCACTTCCTCCATTATTTTTGTAGGGTTCAGCGAAATAATGGGGACACTTGGACGAATTGGTCTTTTTGGTGCTGAAGCTCATCCATTTCTTAAACACCGAAAGAGACCCAAATTTAGAACATTTCTGTGTGAACTTCTGAAGATTAATTGTGGAGGTTTAGATGCAACTCAAATAGGAGAGAAGGACATTTCTGAAAGGATTCTCGCTCTTGGACACTGCAAAGAGCAAGGAACTGCAATGAAGGTGGCCAAAACTCTAATGTAAGTGATGATGAGCATCCTTAGTTGTGCAAGAGAAACCTAGGAGTTACATGCATCAATGCTGCTTATTTCATCAATGGTCTTTCGCTATTACCTCAATGACATTGCTCAACTTTTCTATACAACGTTATTTCCAAATAGTTGATATTATGAATTCATGTGACATAGATTTTTGGGACTTCACGAGCAGACAGAAATTCCTGTTTCTTGCCAAAGTGCATTTGATGTTACTTGTTTCTGCATGGAGGAAAGATTATCTTATTCCAGACTAGAGCAGGTAAACCGTCTATCCTGCACAGCTTTATCTCACTGTCATTGTTCTGAAGTTTTGAGTACTTCTTAAGACCTTAAAAAACAATGTTAACTACTTTCTACATGGCCTATGTTTGTCCAGGATATGGTGCTTTTGCATCACGAAGTGGAGGTAGATTTCCCTGATGGTGAACCTTCCGAGACTCACAAGGCAACTCTGTTGGAATTTGGAAGGACTGAAAATGGGAAAACCACCACTGCCATGGCTCTTACTGTTGGCATTCCGGCAGCCATTGGAGCTCTGGTACTGTCAGTTTCTTGTCCTTCCACCTTCTGAGATAAGAGGAAATACATTACTAACACAAGTTTCAATGTCAAATTTTCTTGCAGCTTTTGCTTGAGAATAAGATCCAGACGAGAGGTGTCCTGAGGCCTATTCAACCTGAAGTTTATATTCCTGGTAATCAAGTTCACTCTACTTTGATGTGTCCTTGGTGTAGCACAACACATCCTAAATATATGTTCAAACCCTTGGTCCAAATCCTCAACGAAAACAAGACAAAAATAAAAATAAAAACAAGACAAAAGCAGAACGCCTCTTGCTCTAAGCTTGACCATTTAAATGCAATATATAAACGCATTACTTTCTACCAAAAAATAAAATAAAATAATATATATATATATATATATATATATATATATATATATATATATATATATATATATATATATATATAAACGCATGACTTAAGTCTAGTGCAGGGAATACTTCAGCAGGGCACAGGGCAAGAGCACTGGATCTGGCTCTCTTACTGACACTCACTCTTCAGGCGTTTCCAATTAAATCATTATCTTCACTCCTGTTTTTGGTTACTGCATGGAGGTCGCAGGAAATCTTACAATGTTTACCAATACACTGAAACCTATACTATATATCCTTAGGATTACCACAAAGCAAACTATAATTTGTTTCCTTCATTTTATGGTAACCTGTTTCTTGTTTTTGACCATGCTTTGGTGGTTCTTTGCAGCGCTGGACATCCTGCATGCTTATGGTTTCAAGTTGATAGAGAAGGTTGAGTAAAATCCTACTTTGTATAGCATATCATTTCTTTTACTCTACAAATGCAATGTCATACCAATAAATATTACGTTATCTACAAATTTGTTGACCACGGATGACATGGGATCACATACCTTCATTGTGTTTTGAGACGTGCTCTACATTTGTGCCTCAATACCAAGTTTTCATAACCAACCGAGTTTATCTATCTCTAGAGCATGTCCTTGGGATTACCAAAAGTATAACCGCCCTTTTTCAAAAAAAAATTTAGCTTTTAACGGTTACTTGAAACCCTTGCCTATTTTAAATTTTTTTATTTTCCATAACCCAAGTTTGGGCCCCCAAAACTTGTCCAAAATCTAATAAATTATTTATTTTAAATAGATGATGTGAGTTGGAAGTAATTTGGAATAGTCGAAAAATATTTAATTAAAATAGAAAAATCGTATCCCTCATTTTGAGATACGGGTTGGACATGCCATGGTGGCATTTTTTTTTCTCCATAAAGTAGCACACACACAGGACAGTATGTGTTAGGCTCTCAAATGCCATGGTGGCATTTGAGAGCCTAACACATATATTGGAATTCATCTCTGTATCCCTGAATAGTTGGACTTCCCAAGTCATCTTTTTAACAGTTCCGCGTTCTACTCACTGAAGCAGTGAGGTCAAACTAAAAAAATTCAACACAGAATGTCTCGTTATCTGAAAATTAATAATGTAGCTTAATAGAATGGAAGTACCTGAGTCCAGTGTTATCAAAATTCAAAACTAGGGGTGTTTCATGCACACCTTCGCAGTTCACACGATATAATACGTGTTGTTCATCACCAGTTTTTCAACCATCAAGCATTAGAAGACTTGACAGCGATTCTTGGAGTAAAAGAATCATATAACATTAAATAAAAAACATTAGATTGGTCAGCATCCCGGTCAGTTTCAGAAGCCCTGATGTTGAAACCATGATTTTTCCCTCCGTATGTCTCCGGAGGGTGTGGAGGGAATACAAAGACCATACACCACTTCAGCCATACTTATGGGGCTCCTCAAACAGCAGCACCTTGGGGCTTACCCCGTCACAGCCACTAAATAAAAGGCCGAGTTATTGTCATCCTATGCTCCTGGCATCATAAAAAGTAACTTGAATTGTCTTTATCAAGTGCGCATTTGGAATGCTGCTGTTGAATATTTTACTACGAAGCAATCCATGAAAGTAACTTTTGCTCCACTTCTTCCCAGTTCTGAACTTTAGTCACAAGGGGGTGTTTATTAACCAATTCTGTCTTACACCAGGGATAGGAGTTCTCGTAATCGAAAAGCAAAACCTTGATCCCTGCTTCGGCACACTCAGCAGCATATCTTGGGTTGTCATCAATCAGAACCTTTGCTCCTAAGGACCTGCAAAGATCCAATCCATTATAGCTCAATAGTTTGATTCTGCGATTTTCTTCAGTGTAATGAATGTCCGTGATTCTCACGGTAGACTCCATTGGCTCATTCCTGATAACCCAATGGTACTTGCACAACCCAATAATCCGCATATTATCACTGTAGCATATGTTTATATGTGCATTCATCTCCAAAATAGTTTCATGATTCAAGGCTTTGCAATCAAAACAAACAATATATAATCATGTAGTTCAGAGGACTGAGAGCATATAAAACCATAGTGCTTCATGAAAAAATACCTGCATATTTCTGACTTGGGCCTAGACTCTCCGTCAAGGGCAAAGTGGTTTCCAAAGTGAATCTCCTGAAATAGTCCTGGGTAATGCCTCCCAATCCACTCAATCGTATGGTCCTTGATCGCGTTCTGCCGTGACCTAAACATGGACAGGAAAGACAGCCAAGTAAGCTATTTTCTGATTACATTAGTTTAGACGTTGAAAAGTACTATACAATGCAACGATGCATACATACGTCACGACAGATAAGTTACAAAATCTCGACAACTTATGAAGTGCTTTCTGAGCACCTGGGAGTGGGTGGATCCCTTTCTTGAAATATGAAGTCTTGAAGAACTCATGCACACGGAAATCAGCTGTTAAATGCAAAAAAAATCCACCAATCATATCATCGCTTTTTTTAAAGATCTAGAAATGGAATGTATAAACAACACATGCAAATGTACATTTAAATTAATAAGGGAAAGATTGACAGCATTTTTAGCTTGTAAAATTGTTTTTCAGAATCTCAACAACAATTCTTTAAGTCATTTGTTTAGATCTACGTATTTTTTCCAATAGAACCACACAGACCCGATCAATATAATAGCAACATAAGCATACAAATTCATAAATATTCCTCTAACACTCCAGAATTTTGACATGGCATCTCTCAAATAAAGCCACAATAAGTAAACAACATCCAGAGTACACGACTCACCAACTCGGCATATTCAAAGAATTTCAAAGAACAATTCCACTGCCCGAGAATAAAATTTTCATCGAATGAACTTCTGATCCAAAATGCACTTTTACATTACATGCTCAGGGAAATGAAATTAATCAAATTATCGTTATAATGAAAATAGTCGGAATTGTGAATCCATTTCATTACCTTCATCTCGGGAGCAGTTCCAGATCTGTGATAAAAATTAAGAAGGAATCAGAATGCATATAAGAACCACACCATCCCAATTCGTCACTGATTGAACACTAAAATTTTTAAGAAATTTATACTGTATAAACATTAAAATTTCACCCAAGCATAGCTATAATATCCTTGAAAATATATATATCCACTGCAAAAACCTGAATAAAAAGAACATTTCTCACATAAAACAATGGCATAATTTAAACTGCAATAGTAAGGACCATAATAAGAAGCAAAATGACTCGGGTAAAAAAAGTCAATGACGATAACATGGTACATTTTATTCCAACCAGAACCAAAGAATAATTACACAAATTGATGCTCTTTTATAATTAATGCTTAATGACACACTTACTAAGAAGAACTACATGTGAATGTATGGCTTAAATTAATTCCAACCCTGCCTCTAACAGCCAGGCAAGATCAACTAATCATTGGTTCATAGTTCATATATCAAAGCAAATGGAAGTACATAAAAGAAAGCAATCTTTCCCGGTTCCCGCATCTAATGTGAAGAGGCCAATATATTGAAAATTCTCAGAATTCGGCCATATCGTAAAATTTCCCATCATTTAGATAAAAGATGAGCAAGCTTCTGTTTCTCATTGTGTTTAATGCTAGCTCCTAGTTGCAAATTTCAAACGTTATCTGGCTTCAAATTTGACAGAAGACGACCCCAAAGCTTTAGATACAAAAGAAAAGCTCTGAAATCATAAAAGATACTTAGTTTGCAATGCTAGAGGGTTATGCAAATCCAACACGATGCCACATAGCATTACCTTGAAAAACTCATACACATGGTACTCTGAAACTGAATGATTAGAGGAGTAACGGTCTGCGATGAACTTGTTCAGAGCTGATAGAAAGTTCCCAAGAACTGCTTATCGTAAAGAAACCAAAAATGAAAATGCATCAGAGAATGAATTAGAAAAACATTTATCAAGGAATATACAAATTGCGACAAACAAGATATCAGGAGCTAATTGCCATGTAACAGAAACCTTCAGAGGCTAGCAACAGCCATACAGCCAAAACATATGCAATGCAGACAATATATTATGAATTGCAGCAACCAACCAAAAAAGCATGAATTCATCTTGCAAAAATCATATAAATCAGATTAGCATCACACACAGAGAAATAAACAAGCAAGCAAAAGCTCATTGAAGAAACTTTCTTGATCTGGTGAACAACTGAACTAATGAACATCATCAGAAAAGACAGATTAAGAGATTACCCTCATCAACATCAACAGCAACTGCCATCTTCTTGGGCACAGAATTGCCAGAAAATCCAACAGGCCTAGAAGGACCGCCTCGAGCGCTCAACAATCTAGAATCCGAACTAGCATCTCCATTGAGTCCAACGTCCAAATCGCGCAACAATTCGGGAAAACCCCGAGTCGCTCGGGCTTTCTGATCATTAGCGGTTGCCCTATGGGAATCGTGACAGCCTCTGAGAATCAATCCAATGCTCTTGCTGCTTTTAGGGCTGTAGTTATCGACAGTAAAAATCCTTCGGAAAACCCCAAACCTGTTCTCCGAACCGCCGCCGCGGTCAATCGACGGTGTTTGAGGGATTCCGTTGCGTGTTAAAGAAGCCATGAAATTGGAAACGAAACGAGCACCGCCCACCCTCCTTAACATAATAGCAGCCCTCGCCCAAAGCCTACCATTAAGGCATCTCCAGCTATCAGGAGAATCAGAAACTCAGAAACCCAACCCTAACAAGAATGTAACGAATCCGAAGAAGCAACAATAAATGAACGAATCTGCTTTCGTCAGTGAAGGCAGAGAAACAGACCTTACGCTTCAATTAGTTCAAAGAAACCGATTAAAGGGGCAAAAATTAAATTTATAATCGTTGTTGAAAGCAAGAATACGTCGATCTCATAATGAAACTGTGATCTAGTTTTAAAAAAATTAGAATGGAATCCGCAACAATGAATCCTCTACCAGGAACAGAGCTTGCGCTCTCTATTTTCCTCGCTATATATGGTTAACCACTGGGGAACCGAATTTTCTGGCTTAATATCCGATTCCCTGCCGTGCTTGTGTATGTGTGTGTTTTATAGTGTTGTACAACTTCTGCCCATTCACGTATCTCACAAACACTGATTCAGTATCATCGTTGCAGGTGACCAAAGTTTCACTGGATAATATATTTTCCTTCTCTAACGCAAATAACCCCCATACGTATCCCTTTTTGGTCTTTTTCCGTGGTCAGGATTTATGAGGAATCACTCTTTTTCCAGAAACATTTTTTCAGTTTTTATTGCTTATTTAATTTTATTTATTTATTAAATAATATTGCATTTTGGATGTCACCTCTTCTTTTTGGCATCTATCAGTATGAACATATCCTCTTTATCATCTTTATCCAATTCAATGTTGCCAATCATTATCTTCCATCACAACTCCAAGGGCTCGATGTATGGGAAGTTGTTATGGCCAAAACTCTCATTAAAAAAAAAGTATGATTAATTTTCATGTTAAGCGACTTTTTAGTCGCCTAGTACGTATGAAACAAGAGACTCATCACCAGCTACCAATGAACTTATAAACTCAATTTTATTAGTTAACAATCACATCAGTCATATACTAAAAAAAAATCTCTCAATTTTCTCTATTGTCTTCCGTTCTCTTACACATTTGTCTTTTTATGTCTCAAAATATATGTTAGATTTCAAAAAAAATTACATATTCGAACTCAACACGTGTTACGCGTCAAATTCTTTCCAACAAAACTCATATTCAATAACTTTTTATTTCATTATTAAACTAATTTGAATACCCCAAATAGTAAACTAACAGTTTATACGATATTAAAACTTATGATTTATCAAATAACACATATCTTTTGACAGCTTTTAAGCTATTAAAACTTTCGTAATACAAACGGACACAAAGTCAATATTTATACACTACAGATATATAATATTGTAATTAAAAAAGTAATGTGGTGAATTTTAGAAAAGAGTCTTGATTAATTATATTCCTATGATAATATATGTATGTGTGTGTGTGTCTATATATATATATATATATATATATAAACGAGTCATAATTAGTGTTAGGACTAACACGTGAGTTGAATGGAATTTTTCATCAAATATGTTCGCACAAAAAGGTCGGCACAAAACTCATCCCTACAGTGATGAATGAACTCACAGAATATATACAAGGGCGCGATCTCATCCCATCGTAATGGACTAAGATTTTTGGAAAATTCCTCATTTTTCTATGGAAACTTGCGCTGCAAAAAAGAGTAGTGGAGCAACTCCACGGGGTTCCAACCAGGCTTGATACAAAATCACTGTTGCAGTACTTTCCATTATATTACAGGTAAAAAAAATGAAGCATTGCAGGAATGAACGTCAATTTCATATGTTGTTTCCTGTCATTGTGTATCAACCATGTCAACCACCAGATCACGAAAATCTAACTCGATGCCTTTTAAGGTTGAAGAGAGCCCAAGAAATGCCACTGATATCATATTGGATGCAAAAAAACACCCAACAAAAAATAAGCTGAATAACACGAGAGAAAATTGTCACGGCAAGAGAGCTTTCAATTGCAACCTAAACAAATCACCAAGTGCTCCTCGAACGTCCATCTGAAACAAAATAATATATTGTCAGTTTTCCAGCAAATAAGGTCACTATACAAATTAATAAATGTGGAGTTGGGTGTACAATGAGGTTATGACCACTCACACAGATGTTTTAAAAGGGATGCAAGAAGCTCACTTAGAAGTGACTTACCATCTATTATGATGCTAGACTTAACATGCAACTACAGATTGCTCACTTAGAAGTGACTAATACTATCTATTATGAAAAGGAACAAAATAAACATGTTGAAGTTGATGCATATAATGATCCAGGGGAAGTCCGATAAAGAAATAGCATTAAACAATGTCAAATGTGCAGATAGATAGATACAGAGTGCCGGTGGAGGGGGTCTTAAACATCCATGGTGTTGACAGTGGCAGCATAGATGTCACTAGCAGCAACCAGAAACAAGGTTATGGAGGACTAACTGGGTTGTTGAATATTTAATGGTCAACACGAACACATTTGGTAAGATATACAAGTCAGCAGTAAAATTTAAGATTTACTTTTGCATGAACTAACTTTACTTACACCACCTGGCACCTATTGTAGGAAATTACCTGGTCACAACAAACAAGCTTTGTAAGCAGGGGATAAAAATCCATCAGGTGTCTTCTGAAAATCTGATGGTTCATAAAGCACATGCTTTTAAGCACCTGAAAGAAAGAAAAATTTGAGATACTCGGTTTTAACAAATTCATTTGAAAATCTGATGGTTCATAAAGCACATGCTTTTAAGCACCTGAAAGAAATAAAATTTTGAGATACTCGGTTTTAACAAATTCATTTGAGGAAGTAGATAGGAGAAAACAAATTAGAATTTTAACCTAAAGCAACAAGAGGATTACAAGTACAATCAATCCAATAGAGTAATAAATACTAGAAGTCTGCAGAAAGATGCTTAAAGATTTACTTTTTCATTCCTTTATGATAGATGATGATGACATATGCAACCAAAATTATTTAAGCAACATATTTTTGTAATAACAAAAATACACGTTTACAAGAGAAGCAAAGAAAAAATATATTCTTTAAAGAATAAATGCAGTGAAATATCATTCATATAGATAAGCAAATGCGCACTACTTTCCACATAATAAAATATTAAAGAAACCCCAAAGACTGTCAGTATATTACACTTGACAACAAACTTTTCAACCAATTAAAACAAAATGCATTGTGTCCGTAGTTTTCATTAGGCACCAAACTTCTCAACCAATTTAAATCAAACATATTTTATACCTTAACAATGATTGGAGAACGTAGCTCTAGAACTCGATGAATTTCCATATTAGTAGTCTCCCCTGCACTGGACTGGAGATCAGATGCATCCCTGAGCACCTGCTCACAGAAAGATACCAATTTCTCCTCTGCTGTTCTTTGAAATTTCTCTTCCACATGGGGATCTTCCGCTGTGCTTGAATTCGTTTGGACATCCTGAGAGCCATTGGACTCCACATTTTGCTCCTTGCTGGCAGAAATTTCTAAAGTTGTTTTCTGTAAGACATCCAGATATATGCCAGTTCCTACTAATTCCTGGCGAAGGAGATTAAGTGGAGGCCTGTCCAAGATAAATCAGTCATGAACAATGTCCATCTATTTCGAGGTTTAAAAATCTACAAATGAATGGTGTGCACCTTTCAACAGGAATGTGGTTCATACGAACTCTGAGGTTGGAATATGAATTATATGATGTGGCAAACTCTAACAAAGATAACAAAATGTCCATTACAGACATCTTTTGTGGTGCTTTCAACTTGCTCCAGTACTTCCTCTGCAAAGTGAAAAATGACTCTTAGTAGAAAACATTACTGATGCCATGAATAAATGAAAGCACAAATGATGTCTTTAAGCATGGTCCCTCTCCATCGCCTTGCTCACTGCATGCCTTCTTATGCAGGGTGCCAGGGTTTGATTATGACATTACCCAGTTACCCACATCATGTTCTCCCGCCACCAAATGAATAAATGTTGAAACACTACAGACAGGTATTGTTACCCCACTGGTATTGACGAGGTACCAAGTTAAACGACAGAATCTGGAGAACTAGTGAACTGCTGGAGATTGGCTGTGCTTATGGTTAAAGGGGCAGCTTTATAGCATTCACAAATTTAAGTGAGCAAACATGGATGTATCAAATCATGAATCAAAAGGCACCTGAATACTATCAATGGCACCAAGAAGTAATAATTGAGTGATGCATTTGCCCCTAACAGTTCCCATTAGTGGACTTTCCTCTTCTTCTTTCACATCATTCTCCAGAGCATCAGAAACCTGAGTGGCATTAGATTGAACAAAAATATGAAATCCTGACAAAAATGCCAAAATATCACAAAAATCATAGAGATATAAGTTTTATTGGATTGTCATTTGCTTGACCATTGATGGAACTATTTAGGAAACTTTAGGTAACCCGACAAGCTGTTGAAATCACTTGACCTTATAATTGAAAAAACCATAGGTTAATGTTAACGAAGACATAAAAAGAAAAATCAAAGCCAAGAACCATAGAAGTTTTTTTAGACTTTACCCAAATACAATAGAATCTGAAAAATCTTTCAAACTAAAACACAAGGTTCAGATAGGCCTCCAGAAAAAATGACCTCAAATTACTTAGCCCTAAAGAATTTGCCCCATCAAAATAGCGCTAAAAAGCAGGCATACCTTAGTACAGAGTCTATGGATGCACTAAAATCAGGCAGATATCAAAGCTTTAAAAAGAAAGAATTGAAACAAAGAATATAATAAAGTTATGAAAAAAGAAAAAGATATTACTCTCGAATATTGAGGATTCACAGGTTTCCAATCCAGGAGACTGAGAATGTCTTCATCACTTAGTTTCATTAATAGATCATTCCACAGCATAAAAAGAGCTACAAATTTACTGTACTCACAAGATGCACAAAGAGTTCTAGTGCATAACTGGGGAAGATATACATGATTTGTTGCTACCAGAGTGGTAAAGAAAAGCACCTCTACAGTCTCGAGAAATATATAAGTGGCAGAATAGTACCTTAGCTGGAGAAGAGGATGCCGAAGCATCTGAAATATGATTGTCAGATTTAGAGGTACGTCGAAGAAATATGTTGTCCATCATGTTTGCCATAAATTTCTGACTAATAGATTGAGTCTTTTGAAGGCCCACAGATTCAGAAGCAATTTTTGACGGCGAAGGCAGACCTAAACATAAAACACTTCCATTAATAAGTTTTCCCATGAAATTCTAGTCTATCACTCGGGGAAGGGATTGGGGACAACATCATCTTCTCCACCCCTATAGTGAGGGAAGAATGGACTATGAAAGAAATCATTTCCTAGTACTTGAACTGCTAGAAAGTTCAAAAAACGAAATTGAATAAGCAATTCGCTTATTCCAACAGTCTATTGTTATTGCTCCAAGAATAGTCATAGAATTTATTTTAATTCTACTTTGACTTGATTTCATGTGTAATAATCATTTAGCATTGTCATAACTCTTTGAGTTTACACAACTTTCTACTTGATTGCCTTAATCATTTTCCTAATTTCTCTTTAATCAAAATATGAAAATATGCCCTCATGAAAGACATGTTGATTCCTCTTGGGGTAGTACAAATTTAACAACCTAACCTTCTGATCCATTAAAATCAGTCTGCAAACTCTGCACTACTAAAGCACTTGGGGATGCTCGCGGAGTTGTGTATCCATTCACACCAACTTCCAATAGATGGTTATTTACGTCCCCATCAGCATCTGACTTTACAGAAGGTATCGGGTTCTCAAAACCCAATGCATTGAGCAGCTCAAGCGGTTGGGTTGTGTATGAAGCATCCCTATTGGCCAAATTGGTGAGGTTAGTTCAAAAATAATTATCAAGTCCAAATCAATTAAAGATGCATGACAAAGCACCTTATGCTTTTCAACAGCGTCTCCCAGTCACTCTCACTGAATTGGTGCCCACCAACTTCAATGAGATGCACCAATGCACCCAGAGATATCGAAACAACAGTTTGATCTGTCTTTTTTGCGCAGTCCAACAGCAAACTCAATAGCGGTGGCAGCATAAAGCATACTTCCTGCAAGGAAGAACCAGGAAACATTTACATGTATTCACGAATAACTAACCACAAGACTTGCCGCTTGATTTTAAAGCATAAATAATAGAAATAAGCAGAGGACTAAATTACTTTTAAAACAATGTCACAAATTCACAATTACCTTGTAGAACGTGTTAAAAAGATTGCACAGCAACTGAAGTGAGTGAATACTGGTTTCACGAAACCATTCATCTCCCGAAGAAACCAAACTTTCCTTCCCAGCATGTCTCACTTGATCAAAAATGGGAAAGAGTACCCGGTGGAAAATACTCTCCCAAAATGACGAGGAGAACTTGCGACCTCTTTCATTCAGCAAATCAAACAACACTTCTAGGGCACAACTTCTGACCTCAGGTCTTGGATCTGATGTCAGATCAGACAAGCCAGCCAACATAGGGAACCAATAGTGCTCAGTCACATCAAAAGTTTCCTCTACAGTAGTATCAATAGGCTTCAGAGCACCACCAGGAATATGACCCTAAAGTACAAACATGAAAAAACTTTTAAGCATGAGTTTTGTGCCAAAGAGCAGAAAATCAGTGAAAGGTGACAGAAAATTCTAGAAAACCATATGAAAACAACCCGTTGCAAATTCCTAGAAAACATCCTTGTGTTAACCACAAATGGCAGCATGTTCTCCTTCCTCTCTCGTTAAATATGAATTCTATGATTTGTAGGATACACAATGAAGATAAAACACATAAGGCAGCAAAGGTTCATTCCTATATGATTTCTATCAAACATCCTAAGAAATTTCAGAGAAGAAATACATTTAAGATGAAAATTTCACATCTTTGATGTTCCTGAAGCTAAAAAGAATAAAAAAAAATAAAAAAAATAATGGGGAAATGACATCTGAGGAGTATTACAACAGCTTTGATCAAATACAGACAGTGTTATGGGCAGAGGAAAGGACAGGTGGTCATCCGTGATAATAAACAAGGAATATTTCATTTGGGACTGTATGTGGAAAGAATCCAAGAATGGTGTCTTCTGAGCAAAGAGCTTCTATACACAATTGTTTGCCTGAATGGTTGCCTGAATGGTGGTCGCGGTAACAAGGATTTGCATTGGAAGTGTGCGTGGAAGCCTAAAGTTCAAAGTACCCTTCTTTGATTGGGAAGCCACCTGAGCAAAGATTCTCACTCCTGATAACTTGAGCATAAGAGGGTGACACTTGACAAAGAGATGTTTCCTTTATAACGAGGACTCAGAGACCATTAATCATTCTTCCTACACGGCAAGCAGTCAATATATTGAAGGGAGCTGGCTTGGGAGTTTATGGGCATTGATCGGGTCATATCTAATTTCCTAGAGGATGAACTAAAGGCATGGCAAGCACTGTGCAGTAGCATGGAAAAAAGAAAACTTATCTCCATGGTTCCCCTGATCACATGCTGGAATATTTGATCAGAAAGAATCAAAGAAATAAGAAAACATTTTATGGTTCGGAGACAAAGTTAGGAAAAGCTTCAGAGAAATTTTTAACACTTTCAATCATGGTTCTCCATTTATGATGAAAGTATGGTATGGTCAGCAATGTACCAGAATACCTTGATGTACTAGTTTTGTTTCTATACTGACGCGTTACGTCAGGAAGGAATTAAATTTCCTTTTTTCACCCCAAAAAAACACAAGGAATGTTAACCAAAAGCTTCAAATTTCTGACTCAAATTCACGAGCTTGCAGTTCCCCATTTTTCAAATTCAGTTAGCAACAATTGCATAAATTTACCTTTGTAATGCCCTGTTGGGCCACTCCTTTACATGTTAAAAAGTATCAAATTTCAATTCTGAGTGAGGCTTCACAGATTAACCGAGAAAAAAATAAAATATAGAACACATTCATTCTTTGCATATAATCAAAAATTCAAAGACACCATTTTCAGAAAGATATTAAGACTGTAGCAAACCTCTGCTAGGCGATCCTCACATATACGAAGAAGAGCAATAGCCTTCAGACTTATGCGGTGAGAAGTCTTATTATTAGCAAATCGGATAAGACAGTTGACACAATCCATGAAACAATCCCCAACTACCTGATCAAAGTGTTCCAATATAACTGCAAACCATTTGTAGATTAGATACTCTATATATGGCCAAAGAAAAATACAACAACATATAATGACAAGCAGAAAAATAGAGGAGAAGAAGGTAAGCTCTTACCCTGCTCAACATTTTCAAATGCACTTTCCACGATGGATTCAAGTTCATCATCCGCAGCTGCAGTAAAAATCATAAAAACACTGCGCCATCCAGATTTTATGCTTCCTACTTTAGATTTTATCATCTGCAATGGACACAGATAATCAATTTATGCTACAAAGAAAATAAGAAATAAATAAGTATTCAGGGAAATTTGAAAGCATACTTGAACAATGCAGTCAACAATTAGGCTCCTTATGGATTCACTTCGACTATTCCTCATAAGAACAACAAATGGCTTGAGGATGTCATTTTGAAATGTGAAGTTCGAAAGTTCAGCACGCTCAAGATATTTCATACCAAGTTGCCTTAGTGAATCTATGGCATACATGGCAATTTTCTCATCATGATGGCTCCCAGCAGAAATAAAATGATTTGCCAAGACAGACCATATTCTAGCCCACACCTGGAAGACATTGATAGAAATTTGTAAACATAAGAAATTATATTTATCTGGCAGGGGACAGAGACAGTTCCTTGATGTACATAGCAGCTCAAGATGTTCACCAAAACATTATAATAGCTAATGCAAACTAAAAGGTAACATTCTCAGAAATTTCCCAGGGGAAAAAAATAAGCAGTGTACAACAACCAGACAATACAGTATCTTACGGAATCTGACAAATCATTCATCTAACTATGATAGTGACCCAATCGTGTAAGAATAAAGAACATATGCTTTGATATAAAGAACATTATCCCCAATGATAACAACAGCACTGCTCGGTCAACAAATTTCAGGGCCTAAAGAAATTATTAGCCACAAACTAAGCTGCAGCCAGAGAACACAAGTTAATTACGTTACATCCAGAAAGAAAGATATCAACACATTTGCTATTATGAAAATGGAATTCCCATTAATGATTCTTTCCAATTTATGGTCTAACCATCATTTGTTTCTTTAATGTTTAGTATCAGATATCAGGTTTCAGGTTCTATATGTAAATCTAACATGAAGTTATGAATGGGTAGTGGATGGATTTTTTTTCCTTTTTGATTGCACAATAGTGATGGATCCCCCAGCCAAAAGGCAGGATGGTGAGGAACTTAACCACTTGAACCAGCAGTGCTCCTCAAAAGGTGCTTGATGACTATGAATCATAAATTTAAGTATTAATATCTTCTTGCCTAATTCTAATTCCCTGGTTTCCAAAAACCGCTTCTCTTCCATCCCAAATAGTCATCCTAAATTTTAACATTCAAAGGCAGGACCAGCAAGCCTACAACTGCCACATAAATCAAATTCCCATCTCTTTGCCGAAATATTTGTGATCACATGTGTCTTGTGCAAAGTTGAGACATCCTTTGCAACTCACAAGTCCATATAATACAACACATCCAGGCAACTGGGAAAACTAACGTCGCACAACCTTCAACATGGGAACTTCTGTTTTACTGAAACTCATTCATTTCAGGAAAAAATAGTAAACCTATAGAAAAGCATGATTTTGTGGAAAAAAAAATTTGTAGTCCGTAAGTACATCAACTCATCAACCATATGAAACTTTAAATAGAATCCTCGAATATTCTAATTCTTTCTAACAAACTAAGTTGTTCATCAAATCAAGAACATAACATTAAGTCATTAACTTCTCCAACTATTCCCAAAGATCCAAATATTTACATCCAACAACCACAACTTGACACACGAACATACATGCTTCGTTTAATATTTTGCTTCGTTCTGGAAACCAAGCATTCAGTCGCCATAAATGTGAAACTCAACATAAGTTAGTTGTAGCAGGTCAAGATGTTCTGCATCCTTCATTCACTTGTGTTATTAATTCACTCTCATAGTGGTAAGGCTACCCACTGTAGCCAAGGTTTCAGGGGTTCAAACAGAAGAAAGAGATGGTGCAAACATTTTACCTCCCTAGACTCTAAATGGTATCTTGAGACATGGAAAGCAAAACCCGGCTTATGCATACAGTAAAAGTAAGAGGGAGCTCTAACTTCAATCCACAAACCTATTTTATGTTGTAATCCTTTAACATGTCAGAAGGATCAGTAAGCAACTGGAAGGACAAAGGCGAGTTTACAAGAAATCATTAAGTAACCAATTTTATCAAAAAGGCACTTCTGATATAAATGAGCAAATACTATGATTTTAGTGAATAAAAGGAATACCATTCGTATGCGAGCCATATTGTAATAGCTGATCTCCACAAGCTTTTGCAAGCTGAATACACGGGCTGGAGTTTGTTTCAGTTCCTCAGCCGAAACACCACAAAGGGCAGTAAAAAATTCCACAACAGATTCACTGGGCAACTTCACACTATTGACAAAAACTTTTTCAGCAGGCTTCCCAGCCAACTCTTTTAAGGATTGAATAACAGCGTCTCGGGAGATCTGGTTTGATCCAAGCATGACAGTTCCAGCAATAGAAGGCGTTGACGTGATGAATTCAAGCCGAGAAACACATTCCAAAACTGCATTCCATGTGTCTTGAAGAGAGTCAGTTTCAGAGTCACATAAAGCAAGTAGAGTCCTCAATGCTTCCACATTCTTACTACGCATCTCCTTCGGGGCATGCAAGAAAGTAAATCTGGGGTACAAAGTCAAATGATTAATTATGAGTGTCACAGAATCCTCATCTCAATAAGAAAAAGAAAAAAAACTTGATATAATTGCCCAATTATTTCCTGAGAGAACATGAAATTGATAGAAATTTGAAAAGGATGGAACAATCACATTGAGAAATTATGGCCTAAATAATCAGGGGGGAAAGGCACCACATACCTAACTAGAGATGTTAGAAAAGCATAGCGCATGGTATCCATCCTGAGAACATATGTAATATGTATTCCAGCTTTGAATCCTTCCATGCAGAGAACAACTCTCGGCTTATTTTCACCTTCCTCCATTGTAACAGAGAAAGTAACAAGCAAAGGCCATGCAACAGCTTCAACCATAGGCCTCACAATTTCTATCTGTTGTGCCGTATAGAAAACGCCTCTTCTTGATCCTTGATTCCGGATTATAGCCTGAGTTTTCTTGATAATAGATTCACTTTCAGACTTAGCATCAATTGTTGAGTTTCTTTTGGGCAGCGCCAGATTGAGAATACTGATAAGACCGCCTCTTTCTTCGCCATATGGCTTCTGCCTGCTGCTTTTCCCTGCAGTGCCTGTCTCATCTTTCATTTTTATCTCTTCCTTAATGATAGAATCGTAAATTTCTTCTAGGAGTTCTGTTGGAGCACAATCTTCCGCATCGTTCATGGCATTCATGCGTACAAAATCCGATTTCGACATCTTAGGCCACACCATTGGGTTATGGGCATCGGTATTTAACATTATAACTGCATATGCAAGGACATAAGCAATATCTGCATTTTTGAAAAGACCTGGATTGTCTGCGCAATATCTGTCATTCAACATATGAAAAACCCAGTTAATAACAGGTGATAAAAGGAAAAGGTCTAGAGTCAAAACACTATTCGAAGGCATGGAAAGTATTCAATTCTACCCATTTAAAGCATAAGTTTGATAGAGCAAGGGCAGCAAGTCTCTCCTCGTTCACAAAAATTTTAGGATGACCCACCCAGCAGAACCATACAGTAGCAATCAAGAGCAAATCAATGCTATCATCAGTGACCAAGTTGCACCGGGTGAGATTGGAAAATGAGACCTCTGAGTTTATTTTGGATCCTACAGTTCCCTTCCTTTACCATGGGGCTACCTTGTTTGGGTACAACAATATTATTTAAAACCTTAAAAGTGGTGATCTTTATTATTTTCTTTGTTTAAATGCAAAAGAGCGCCACAGTAAAGGTAACACTAAAAGAGGCCAAATTAATTTATTTTTTAAAAATTGTTCAACAGGGGTGGGCACTCAGACCCCCACATTTAGGCCAGGCGCTGATGAGGAGCTTGAGAAAACAGTCTAAACTACATATAAGTGATGAAATTAAATTAATACTTTCACAACAGGTAAACCTTAGTTGGGGAAATAACTCAGATCCACAGGTGTACAGGAAAATCAAAAAAAAACAAAGAAAAAAAAATAACCATGATAAAGTAGAAGAAGGGGCAAGGGATGTGCCTCAACTTAAACAAGTGAAAGCCCATCAGAAGTACAAACACGTAATTGAGAATGAAGACGAATAAGATGTATGAAGTATTGAAGTTCCCACACATACTGTGTGGTAGTCAGAATATACAAAAATTGCAGGAGACATGCTTCTTCATTACAAGAAATCACCACACATACATGTCTGCAGACATAGCAAACTCGCACACAGCTTGCAGGATAAACATACCTTTCTGCAAACTTCTCCATGATGCGATCTATCTTTTGAGCTTCCCCTGGAAGTCGGAACCCTCTAAGAAACTCACGGATTGCCATATCGAACTTCATGCCTGAAAATTTCATGGAGTCCGCATAAGCATGCATTACAGAGAGGGGGAACTCCTCATGCTGGCCCAAATAATCACCAATCATAGCCTGCAAAAAAGTGTGTTACACAAGATTATATGCATATAAGTAAAAGGCCATTGCAATATTAGATTTTAAGATTACACCTTGTCCAAATTTGGAGTGTTTCGCAAAAATTGGGCAACTGAAGAAGGATTATTTTCAAGCAACTTATTGGCCATCAGATACTCAATGCCTTTTACTGGACGCCTGTTGAACTGCAGTCATAGAAGTGTTAGTCTAAGATAGCCCAAGAAATTAATGAAGATGGATCAAAAATGATTCTATAATTTGGCACATTAATCACATCAGAACTGTGTATTAAGATATAAAACAAAGAACATAACAAGTTCACCTCCGATATCGCAGCTTCCAAAGTTGATTTATGAGCTTTTGCCTTCTCAAAATTATTTGGACCATCCTCCCTTATTTTTGTCTCAATAGATTCTCTAGTTGAAACATCCTCTTCAAGAGACTGTGAACTTCTGCTCTGCTTTTCTAAATTTCTACATGACTTCTCCCAATCAACGAGTGACTTGAGCACGTTTACAAGGCACTGCAAAAGTAAGGAAAAAAAGCTCAACCAAAACTTCCACCAAATAGCAGCATGGAACATAGAAAAAGGAAAATACAATTAAGAAGTGCTCTAGAAAGACCTATAATAGATAAACCAACCTGAAGTGATGAACCTTTGACCGAATTGCTTTGAGATACAGAAACAGAATTAGGATCTGCAGTTTGTGTCCCCTGAGCGATTTTAGATAGAGTGGTGACCTATGTAATATGCCAGAAGACAAATATGAATAATGATTAAAACTATTTTCATAAAACCCAATTCGTGAAGAAAAACAATCAAGTGAATGTTCATGAGATTTCACCATGCGCTCAAACAAATTTGGTGCTTCAAGATCACAGTCATAATTGACATACACATCAACCAACATCTGAGGATCCCCACAAGCTTTCTCCAGCATCCTGCAAAACTACACATGATCAGATGATTAAGAAAAATGGGAATAACCAGAATAACAAATTAACAGCTAATTTATGCTCCGTTTGTTTTACAAAAAATCAATTTTTGAAAAACATTTTCCTCACTTTATAGTGTTTGGGGATAGAAAATAAAAATAGTAAGTTGAAAATGTTATATAATCAACTCAATTTTAACACTTTAAAAATGGAAAACAACTTTCCCTCTCGACTTTGGGATGTTGTTTTCCCCAAAACTATAAGCATGGATGTGAACATATTGAGTCACATATTTTTAACCCAATGCACATTTTTGACCCGTAATACTTTAACCAAGTTAATTTAGATTGTGTTTTACGTACATATAAACATATACGTATTATATATATACATATACATATGTATGTATACACACAATAAAAAATGATTTTTTCTAAAGAATTTTCATTACTGTCAATATTCTATATATATATATGAATATGAATTCATGTATATTCACACGAAACATACACACACATTTGTTGGTCAACATAATAAAAAGTGTTGTATTTCAAATTTTTAATTCCAAACAAACAAACAATGGAAAATATTAGTAATTTTTTTATCCAAACACTAGAAATTAATTGTTTTTACATGATATGTTTTTCTTTTTCCATGAGATGCTTGTTTTCCGTCAAACAAACGGAGCCTTAGAAAGCCAAACAACAAAGCACATACATGGTACAAAAAAACATCCAATCAACAATAAAGATTTTTACCTGAGAACACTTGTTTTCTGATTGATGGGACATTCAGAGTTATCCAATGATCTTAGAACTATCAAGGGAAAGAAGATGCCTATTTCCCCCTGAAAATATTTTTATACGTAAACAGAGAAGGAAATCGTTAGAAACAAAATCTGAAATACATCACTGAAATATATTGTTGAGAACACACCTTCAGACTTTCCCTGAATCGCAATAAAAGCACTGAGAAGATTCTGGTTGCATACTGCCAGGAGCAAAAACATAAAATTAAAGCTATAATTTCTAATCTCACAATCATGTACTCCACAAAAGAACAAAAATAATTGGTTGATATACCTGGAAAATGACAGGAGATTGAGAAACTGAAGCCCGCAACAAAGCGTAAGAGAGATACGCCTTTACCGAATCAATAAAATGGAAGTTCCTTGTAAATGACTCGCTAACCCCTTCTAATAAACCCTGCAATTCCACATAACAATTGTGTTTTTCTTTCCGAAATTATATAACAAAATAATTATTACAAAAGATAACCGTCTAGCAGAAACTAAAAAGCCTTCTGGTCAAACATTTAAGAAATACACCTCATGATTAATGAACACCAATCACATTTCTTGAAATGAAAGGTATCAACTGCAATTTTCTTATCATCTCAAACTTCCCCGATGAAAAAATGTCTCAGTTTTAAAACAAATTTCGCATGAGTTTGACTAAAATTGCATTTCCTTACAAAAGCATGAATGCCAAAAAATAGTCTGCAATCTGACATATCATAAATAAAATTTTAATGCAAACCCAAGTTGCTAGGAAATAGTATCATGCTCTGAAAATCTGCCTAGTAGACTGTGCAAGAAAAGTAGTAATAGATCTGTGGAACTACCTGCAGAAGCTCAAGAGATAGAATGCGTGTCTTGGTCGTGACTTCATCGTTATCTTCCTTCATTCCCATCTGCAGACAGTATATTTGAGAGAGCATGAAAAAAGTTCCTGAAACTCTTGGTGAGAAAAATTGTAAGAAACCAAATCTTTACCTTGCAGAGGGTGCGGAAAACCAATAAAGTATCCCGTTGTCCTATGCTCATGCTCTCAAGGTCAATACCTCTTGAATTGTTTAGTTATGATTTCAAGCATCCCCATCAAAGGTAATTAAGAAGTTGCAGAAACAAGCAAAAACACTATACAAGAAAATTGGAAATAGCATCCACTGCAGAATGTCAGATGCATACCGTGTTATCTTTTTACCATCCTCAGTATGCACAGCTTTGTCAAGAACAGCCTCTAGACCCTACAAAAAGAATATTCGTATGACCAACATCCAAAACTTTAAAAAGAAAACTACTAAAGCATTTAACTATACATGTAAACAGTTTGAGAGAAGAAGAGAAACAGAAACAAAGAATCAAAGATGGACAAAAAGCTGCACCTTGATATCAGCACCACCAGCGAGGTTATGAAGTTCCTCAACTGATGTAAGAGATGCCTCTTTGGCCTGGTTAAGTGCATCTCCCAAAGTCATTCCTTCCTCATGTTGGTCAATCGATGAAGTCTCTTCAACTTTCATGTTTGATTTTCCTGATGAAGGACCTTCCGTGCTCCCACCAGAGGCAGACAAGGTACTGACCTGAATTTCCTGCAAAACATTATTAACATTCCAATTCACAAAGTGGAAAAAATTCAACATTATCCACTTATTTAATACCATCCAAAAAAAGTGAAGATTAAGAAACAAAAATTCCATACAGCATCGTTTTCCATTCTCCTGAATACAGTGCTAATCATCTGTGTCAGCATTGCCTTTGATGTACCTTGATTCATAGGGCTCTTGCTGCACACCAAACATCAAGATGAGAACTATTGCAAGCAAGTGTGATGTAAGAATTCATACAACTTCAGAATACAAACCCGTTAAGAGCAATATTGTAGCAAATCCTGATGACGGCAAGCAAAGGCTCTCCATGTACTGCATTCAGAACATAATCTCAGAGTGGTTTCATCAATCTTTAAATGCAGCAACAAAATAAAATTGGGTTAAAGTGGAGAGAAAATTGGGAACAAAATCCTCAAATATGCATGTAAACCTTCAAATAGCCACGTAATTATTCTCATTGGTTCCATTCATCAACTACTTTTTCACTTATTAAAATTAGTCTAACAGAGTAACAGCTGTTAGCTCTCGCTCAACTTGGCAACATCATTGAAAATTTCAGTGCTTCTTTTTTCGATAAGTTATGAGGTTATATTATTAATTTTATTTTGTTTAGGGAGGGGGTGAATCGAACCGTGCCCCTTGTAAACGTATAAGGAGTAGGCTACCAAGAGGGCCCAAGCTCCTTCTCTGAAAATTCCTATGCAACCAGCCCAAACTCTAAAGAACACTTTGGATTTTGTTGGGTGACTCAGTAAGTATATACATATGTACATGTGTATACATGTATATTTTTTGAATAGAAATTTTTTATTAAATTATATATATATATACTATTAAAAAAAATTGATAGTATATATGTGACAAGTGATGCAGTAATCTTCGGACATTACTCATGTTTGAAACATACCATCTTCTACCTAATATTTTTTATCTGAAAGGAAATGAAGATGTTACTAAAAAAATGCTCCCATGGGGAACCAGCCTTTATCAGAAGCCATCTAAAAATAGAATAAAATCGATAAACAAGATTTTCATTTACATTGTTGTTCCAACTAAAAAAAAATCAACCATTGATCTATTTGACAACTCTCAGGGGCAATCTCTCTCCTTCAAAGAATCTACTGATTCTCACCCTCTAAACAAGCCAACAAGTCATCTAACGTAAGCTATCTAAAATTTTCATTGAGCTAGCAACCACCCACAATACATTTCATAAGTTCTTCTGTTTTCTTGTATAAGGAAATTTAATGTTCAAGATGAGACCCCCTTCCTCATACCTTTAGAAACCTACAGTCCTTGACCATCCATACATAATGAAAAGTGCTATGCTTCTAACTGCCTTTGTCGAAAATGAATGTAAAAGGTTTTCAAAAAAAAAATCAAACTTACCCTTCCAAATAAACCCCTTCAAAACCTAATTAAAATACAAGCGCTGCACTGCTTTCCTCTTTCAATTCAGAAACCCAGAATCTAGATTCTCCAGCCACATATTTGTAGGCAGGTTCTCGAATATGCCAATAAGACACTATCACGTACGCTTTAGAGCTAATATGCTGCACTCTGCCTATTTATGTGTAATTCTTTACCGGTAAAACTTTGAAGCTCAAGCAAAAGTTAGCTCCCAGCTAGTTCCCTTTCCCCCAATACTTGCACGTATAGTTAGATATATCAATAAACAGACAATTAATCAATTTTAGTAACAGGAGTAACCGAGTAAGTTATGCAAAACTATACTTTTTTTTATCTCAAAGCATACCTCTCAACTTTGTGGACGACACGGCAGCTATTAGTACCTTCAGCACTTGCAGAATTGTACTGCACATGGTCCCTCAACAGTAAACAATAATGACAATAAAAACATGTAGGGGAAGATTACCAATTTGCATAGATACATACCTCTCAGAGGACGAGTTATCAACACAATTGCATACCATGTTCAGAATATCAGTAAGAAGAGGGGCATTTTGACCGCCATCTAAACCTGGATCTCCCTCTAAATGACCATATGCGATAAGTTTCTGCACTTGCAATTCAAAGAATCAAGTTAGAAATTACTATGTACTAGATCTAAGCATTTGAAAGTTCGAGAACAAAACTCACAACATGGCAGATGATTATTGAATATAAGTAATCAGATGTAAAAGGCATTACGCGATTGTCAAACCTATATTCGGCTCAAAATGGGTCATTGCCTAAAAAATTATATTCTAGAAAGAAGAATGAAAAAAAAAACGAAAGTTACATACATGAAGACAGTCCAAAGCGGCTTCCAGAATTTTCATATTCTTGGTTACGAATGCCAGACGAAGTGGATTCAGAACAAGCTCTGCATCAGCTTCCCCTAAGGTGTTCCCAGCACTAGCTAAGGCGGTTGAAATGCTTCCACTGATACTCACTGCCTTGCCATCATGCCGTTCCTCCTCAGCAGCATGCTGATCTGTGCGTGACAAATCTGACTCTATTTCAGATTTTGCAGCTTCCCCTTCAGTGTCAAGTGAACTAGGGGGAAACGGCAAAAAGAACGACTTAGGACCTAAACTTGAAGTTAACAATTGACAACACCTGGTCTCATTGAAATAAAATTCTGACAGCAACTATTTTATGAAGCAATCCAATTATTATAACCAAGGATTCAAGATGATAACCCCAAAGGCCTTGATGTAATGCAATTTGACAATATTATGTTCAGAGCTTCACAAAAATTACTCTTGAATGCAATTTCAGGCCACAGGTATGCCTTACACAATAGCAAAGCAATACATAAGTGAAAGCATCTATGATCTATCATGGATATGAAAGAAACAAAGTACAAATGAAGGTTTATCAAAAAATCAGAGGAATGGGGATAAATATTTAGGCCAACTACACAATTTTGTGCAATTTTGTACATATTGGGGAACAAGAGAGAAATGCCAAAAAGTGAAAACATTAATGTCCTTTACTTGCGAGTTACAGACTTACAATGAGCGCAGCAGAAACAAAACCAAATACAATTTAAAAAATCACTCCACATACAGACCTTGCATCTCCAGCCGATGATGATGCTTGATTTGACCTACCGGATGCAGAATGCTGATTCACTTCCTTTGCACTATCTAAGAAAACAAAAAACAAACATGAAAATGATATACAGTGAAAATGGCAGCACCAATGAAATCGGAAATAACAAAAAAGGTAAGACAAACATGCAGAAAAGAAGAACAACAGTAAAAACTCAACTGCTACTACACCACCCAGCCATTTATCCTTACAGACTTTACATTTGACGATATCACATATTTTCTCAGTTCTGAACACAGAGCACATTCACATACAAGAAACCCCAACTTTTTTTTGATGGAAATTCTAGGTAGTGAAGCTTCAAGTCTTTATCTACTTGTAGTAACAAAGTACTACTTCAACTTTACTTACATGGCAGTTCCATTCTGAAAGCTGTGTCTACATATGAAATAAATCAGCACAATCCTTATCCATTAAGTTAATATCATTTTCCAATATTTAACTTTGGCTTATTGCAAGTTTGCAACCACTAAAGCAACTTTAAGACACCAGTCCTAGAAGTAAATGAACTCCACAGTCCACCAAAAAAAAAAAAAAAAAAAAAGAGGAGAACATCCTTCCTTGTGAAGCAAACTAGGTTTTTGGCATATGTAGCCAACAGACCGAGTTATTAAATAAAAACTACCTACAGAACCTAGTAGGATAAATGATTAAATTTGTGTTCAAAACCAAACCACATTAACTGTAAAACCGTCCTCCAATAACTCTTTCTCAAAATATTCAGCATGGTCTAAACTCCTCGACTTAACAATTAACATATTAGAATAGTTTTCAAGACGACACTAGTTCCTCGCGTGATTTAAAGTAAGCCATAACGACCATTCTCTTCTTATGGCATTATCACGGTGACAAGAGAAAAGGCAACGCGTACTCTAAAGCCCCTATGTCGGTACTAAGCACCAAAAACAAGCACAAGCTCTAAAGCGAAAATACGATCAACGCATGCGCAAGATAGAGACCACTAACCTAAATACGTCTGGATAGCCTTTTGAAGATCGGGGTACTTCTTGCCAGAACATTCTTTGAGCATATACTCGAACGAACGGTTCAAGAAACCCCCTGCGGCCATCTCGCAATCGAAGCTCTAGTTCTCCAAACTCTTCTGCGAAATTCACTCAATACCCCTGATGATGTGAACTACCTGATTGATCCAAAACAAATACAGAGATGTTCAACAACAAAAACACAAGTAATGGCTCTCTCTAAATCCGGATCGAGTGAGAGAATTGAAAGGGAATGAAGAAATTACAGAGAAAATGAGAGCAACAGAAATGACTGCTCGAGTCCTGAGATCTGGAATTTAGGAGCTAAAAGCGTAGATGTCCTTCCATTGTATGCACAAATCAGTGGGATACTGGACCGTTCGCGTTCGATGAGAAGTGGACTAAGGATGCGGTGATCTATTCAAACCAAACCGGAGAAGGAAACCGTTTGAATTTATATTACGTTTTAATTCCCGACATTTATAGTTAATTGCAGTTCACCCCCAATAGGGATGGCAGAAATATAATTCAACCTTAATTTTTCTAAGAATATACACGATTATAAATTAATTAAAAATATAATATTTGGAGTGGGAGTATAAAATAATGGGTGAAAAAAAAATGTTTCATAATTTTATATGATAATGTAAATTTTCTTTTTCCTTTTTAAAATATTTTGTTATGCTTGATTAAATAATGGAGAAATTAGGCTTAGCTCCTAATTTGTTAACTCTTAAAGATGTGTTTGATAGGATGTAATGATTACAGGAGTGATTAAAAATACATGAATAAGTAAATACTCATATTTTATAAGAATGTATATTATTTACCTAGTATTTTTTAGGCAATTTTCTTCATATTTTGAGTGTAATGATTATCTATGAGAATATGTCGATAATAATTATCTTAATAATACATTACATTCTTATTTATCACCCTCTTATCAAACACACCATTAAGAGTAAAAGGATGGCTTAAATTTTTTTCATAGTTAAGGTTAAGCTAATTTTTAAATTTCTTAAATTAAGAACAAAACTCGAAATTACATATTAGTTATTGTTATTCCATTAAAAAATATTGAAAACTTTTTTTCTCCCTTCAGATGCTTCCGAATTTGGATCAAAGTAAGGCTGGTGTCGTTAGAATCTTCAGGTCTAAACGAATTCAACGTCACTGATCTTACCAAGATTCGACATCAAAAACTTTCTAATAAAGGCAAAATGACCAAAATACATTTGTCATGATTCAGCTGTTTCTGGTTATGAATCGAGGTGAGGCCAATGACGTTAGAATCGTCAAGCTAATAATAATTCGACACCTTTGGCATTGCCAATATCTCAAATTGAAAACTGTCAAATTGAGGCAAAACAGACGAAACACGTCTTGCCTCCATCTACCATTGGAAAGAAATTACCTGATAAAAAAAATTGAACGTTCTACAAAGAAAAATTATTTTCTACAGAGAGAAACAAAATTGTACAGTTTATGATGATATTATCGGTTCATTATACATCTTGCTTTAAGTGCTTCTAATGATAATAATTTGTTGGGGTTAACGAATCCAAACTTTCTTGTCCATCACTTGAGACACAAGGTTTTAATAGAGAATTCGGGTTTTGGTCAGTCAAATAGATAAAACGTGGTTCTACAGGAAAAAAAAGTTATGACCAATTTTGGAAGTTTGGACCCCGGTGTTTACGTACTCGAGTCCTTTAGGATTTAGTAGTTAGAACCCTAAGATTTAACACTTGCAACATGTAGGATTTTAGTAGTGAATATGTTTCTTGAGCTCGTTAGAGTTTAGCAAATTCAACACTTAGAGTTAATCGTTTGAGATATAGTGTTGTAGTAGTGAATCAGAACTTTGAGTCTGTCGAACAGATAAAAATAGATTTTACTGGGGAAAAATTATTTTGCAGATAAATAAAGATTATACAGAGATATATATATATTATATAGAGAAAAATAGTTATACATTAGTAGTAAGATGAAAACTTTGATTTCTTTTTTTTTGGCGAACTTTTTTCGTCCAAGTCTTAGGGTTCATCACTTGATACATAGGGTTTTAGTAGTGAATCTAAGCTTAAGACCCATCGAATAGAGAAAAAGTGATTCGAGAAATAAAGGTTCTAAAAACAAAACAAAAAAAGTTATGCACTAACAATATAATGGAAAACTGTGATTTCATGTTTTTTTACCCAACTTTTATGTCTGATCACCAAAATGATTGTTGTGGTATCAAAAGAAGACTGTGAGAGGAGTTAAGCCCGACATACGATGATTGAAACAAAGGTCCACCGTCGTCGAAAAGTCCTCCAATAAGGCCCAAAAACTTATTTTCCTCGTTGCAATGGTTTTTGACGTCGAATCCAGGTGAGGTTGGTGGCGTTGGAATTACCCTATCGAGAATAATTCAACGCTACCGGTCTTGCCTCAATCCAACTTCGAAAACGTCCAAATCAAGGCAAAAACTATTTTGGACTCTAAAATGCGATTTGCCTTGATCCGGACGTTTTCGATGGCGGATTGAGGAGAGATCACCGCTGTTGGACTCATCTCGAAGATACGATTCAATTGGCGGTGGTCTCACTTCGATCAGATTGGAAATGAGAGATATGATTGTTGATCCATTTTGACCTGGTCGAATGATACTCCTATTTTCAGGATATCCATCATTTTATCATCATTTGTAAGTTTCAAAATGGAGTGAATCTATTTCAAACAATAAGACTCCTAAAAGACCTCTATCTAATTTGTCCTTAAGGAGTTGCTTTGTGGTATTCACCAATGAATACCAATAACTATATAATGTCAATATATATAATTTGTTTCCAATAATTTATCTCAAATACACTAATTGGTGAATGAAGCTCAGATTACATGATAACTTAAAGAGTTGAAAGGCTTTTTAGGGTTTGATAACTTGATCCCACTAGATATTGCTTACACAACACCGTTCCATTTTTTATGATTTTTTTTTTGCATATTGTTTCTGCATTTGGTATCTAGTATTTTACGTGATAATACTAATATCAAGAAGCAGGAAGAAAAAAAAAGGCACGTAAATATTAAAAAAAAATTATAATACAAAAAAATAATATTTACGACCCAAAAACTGCTCTAGATTACACTAATTATCTAGTTTTATGAATATGATTTGCAGTACATCGTATATATATAAAAAAAATGCTCTCACTACTTATACTCCTAAGCACTACGTTGTGACATCAAGCTCTATATTAAGATTAAACATAAACATCATAACTTTCTA
This sequence comes from Euonymus europaeus, assembly GCA_963580455.1. Lineage (NCBI taxonomy): Eukaryota > Viridiplantae > Streptophyta > Magnoliopsida > Celastrales > Celastraceae > Euonymus > Euonymus europaeus. Next base: position 2,658,614 of record OY756957.1, on the reverse strand, counting down.
AACAGGACGTGAAGAATTGTGAAATTTATTCAAGTGGATCACACAAGCAGATCGTCTGCAAACAAATATAGAAGTCTCTCCACGGCCCAACTAGGCTCGGACCGGGCCCAGCCCACAATTTGTGACGACGTCAACAAAGGGGTCCTACAGAGCGGACAAGTCTTGTGATTCTCATGATCATCATGATCGTGATCATAATCCAACCATCTATCAATGCACTCCTTGTGAAACACGTGGCAACAGTTCCTGAGCTCTCTCACCTCATCCTGCTCACTCAACTTGGCCAGGCACACAGCACACGTGTCCGAAATCAGTGGAGCCCGCTCCATGATGTCACCGAACGTTGACAATGTAAGACTCTCTCTGATCATCTGTGACGAAGCAAGTGGACGGTGATCCTGGGACTTGTTACTATCATCTCTGTTTCTGAATCTGAGGAGCCACGTCAAGACCCATCTCAGAACTGCTAGTATTAAAGCTGCTTGGGTTAATATGACACCTGAATCCTCCACAAAGAAACCCATTAAAGCAAAATCAAAGCTGAAGCAAATTAAGAGAAGAAGCAAATTAAGAGTGAGAGGAGGAGGAGGAGGAGGAGGAGGAGAAAGGGGAGATTTGAGGATGCAAGTGTGGTGTATATAAAGGCCCAGGAGGGCTTGTTGTGGTTGTGCCTTTTCTTTTATTAATGTTTTCTTTAAAGAAGTCATTTATTTTAATGTTCTCTGTAAGGAGTCATATTCGTGTAAGTCACAACTCAAAAAGTGGTTGGTTTTATCATCTGAAGTCTGAACGTGTCTTTTGAATTTTGTATGGGTTTTACTTTTATGACGTGGTGGATCATGGATGGTGATTAATCTTAACAAAAGTAAAGAAATCAAGATAAAAAGGCCAAGTGGGGTGTAAAGTTGAAGCTGTGAACGCTGGCAACTGGATTTGTTCCTGGTGAAAAATACCCAAATTATCCTAAATGGGCTCGGTTATTCACATACATTGATTGATATTCTGTATTTTGTCCACATATATTAGAGTAATGGAGTAATTAACATGGTTAATGAGTCTATAATTCTATATAGATCTCTCTTGTTGAGACGAGGCTCTTCGAGTAGCTTTTGGCATTTAAGGGCCTCAGTAGTAATTTACTTTAAACCCAAGACCTTTATTCCTCAATAAAAAAGATCAAAAAGAAAAGCGAGAACAAGAGCTTTAGATAAAAGATACTTTGGCAATTGATAGGACTTATCATCATTATTGGCAATGACCAAAACCAGTGAAGAGTCGTCATGGTCGACAACAATCATGGTGGTAGGACATAGTGTGAGCGATTATTGTTCAAGCGTAAGAAAAGAAGATTGAAAAAGAAAAAAGCAAGGCAGTGTCGTCATCGACACTGTCTAGTTAGATAATGGAAGATTTGTTAGGTGGAACAGAAAGGGATTTGATAATCACATATCATATGCAAACATGCTTTTCATGATACACCATGACATATAATATTTCCACGACATCCTAGTCAGATCCCACAAACGCGCTTATCTATATTCTCAATGCTTTTATCATCACCAACTTGAAAAGGAAAGAGGAAAATAATACCCTGCAACATGACAGCGGACTAGTAGAGAGGGAACTTAAGCTCGAAGAGCTCACAAGCATATACAATATACTCAACAAAATCAAAAGCAACAAATATGTATTACAGTCTAGCCTAAAATGTGATTTGAATCCAATTCAAAACTAAGCTCACAAAAGTTGGATATCTATCCTCCAATGGGATTATGGCACCCTCACTTGGGTTCTCCTCCAGATTATCAGTCACAATGTCTCATCATATTTACCTATTTTCCCAGCACTTTATGCCCTATCAGAGGGAAATGTAATTCTTTTACTTCAAGATGATGTTTCATGCTGAGAAATATGTCCTAATTCGCATCATACACCTTATATGGCAGCGATAAGCAAATATATTAACTAATGACAAATGATTTAAAGTTTGGCAACATAATCCGGAGTGTATCTAAAGGCAGCCTCCACCTTGACTCGGTCAATCCTAAACTTCATCAATGGCAGAATAGCTATTGAACAATCCCGTCCACCAAAATACAAAGTAAAAGACAACCATAGAAGAAAAGCAGAAAAGGATAATCTCATCAGCCACCTCTAGCATCATCAGCAACGAGCTTTATGGTGTGATATATTTCGGCAAACACCAAGATGCATAAAAAAATATTGTCAATGACTCGATGCCATGCCATGCAGAGGTTGACGTAAAGGTCTCTGAAATGCATCAGCATCCCCTGTTCAAACTTATTCATAACAAAAGGCTAGCCCATGTTGGAATTCAGCTCAAAATTATTTCCGAGCTATTATAAAGGATATTTGAAATGCATGAAGAGGATGTAACCAAATCTTAGACAGGGGCTTGTTTATTCCCTTGGAGACAATATACGACACTCCATAATCAGAAGACTTTCCAGCCCATCCGCCATTATGTACATAATGGATAATACAAACACGTGCAGCAGTAAAAATGGAAAAAAGATCTCAAGAGTAAACATAAAAGTTGAACTCTTGGGTCAATGACAACAATTTATCCGCTCACATTTCCTATATAGGTAGGCATCACTGCAAACTTTCTTCCATCTTCTGTCGCATCTTGTATTGCAAAGTCGCAGGAGCACAATCCAGTGGAGTTTCCCCTACAAAAGAGTGTATGAATCAGAAGAGAAGTATAGCATTGAGACAGCCTACTGTCACAAGTTACAATAAAATAATAAAAGCAGGCGAGTAAGAAACTTCATGAGACGGCATAAAAGATAAAAAGTAGCAGCAGCATTCAGTGGAACTCAACTTAATTCTTTAAAATAAAGGGACATCACATGCTTACTAAAGATAAGAATAAAAACAATCCATAATCAGCCATCGTTAATAATATTGATCATGCAACTTTAATGAGTATTTGACCATGCTTAGGGTTTAATTATCAAAAGAAGAAAAACACATCTTGGAACCATATCAACTTTCAGCATCTAACTGCTCTCAAGCAGCTTAATGCATAATTCCCCAAAAAAGTAACTGTTTCACTCAACATGAAAAACTCCACTAATTAACAATTCCACATAAGATGTGCATACTATATCACCTTGTGCATTATTGCTGTCAAGGCTTGCTCCATGTTCCATAAGGGTAAAAACTATATCAGTACGGTTAAACAGAGCCGCCTGCACCCATTAAGTTTCAATATCAACAATACATTTTTTCCTGACAGAGGGGGGAAGAGAGAGCTAAAGAAAAAGAGGAGACCAGATGAAGCAAAGATGATCCTTGCTTGTCGCAGTAATTTGCATCCACCCCCTGCTAACAAGGCAACATTTTAAATACATTTGCAGGTTTATCTATATGAAATAAAATGTCTGATACCATTTTCATTAATACCTCACTCAGGAGCTTCTTAACTGCTGCAGTATCCCCGATCTTTATAGCTTCTCTCAGACCCTAAGCATAGCACATGCAACATGCACAACGCAAACCTAAGTAAACTAACGCATCAACAGCAAAATACTGCAAATTTTGGTATATCATCAAGAGTTGATACCTCTCCATTGACTTCATAATCCTTCTGAGGCATACTCACAGTAACATTGCTTGCTTGACCAAGATTGAAGACCGAACTGCAGGATTGTGCAAGTTAAATAACCTTCTGAAGAGGATAGGTCAACTTACAGACCAAAACAACACGCTGATAACCTCCATCCAGCTAGATATCAATATGCCTCAACTCTCAAGATCAGAAATCAGGTTCCTAATATAGTTTTTTAAAGGTTCTTGGTTAAGCTGAAAATTAGTAAATTTGAGGTCATACAGGAGCTACAGGAAGGCAAGAAAAATAGATATCGTTAAACCAATCGTGGGAAGACAAAACCATCAGCAAACAAAACTCTCGATCACAAAAAAATGTTGCTTGACTAAAAGCTAGACTGTGTTAGGAAATTGTTTTCTTTTTTAGTTTTCAAAAATGATTTTGAGTTAAGTTTTCAAAAATCATTTTTAGAAACAAGTGTTAAAAATTCATTTGATTTGTGTTATTTGATTACGTATGAAATTGAATTGAAATTCTTCCAAATTAAACTCAAATTCACCAAATCAGGTCAATAATGGCATTGAAATTTTCTGAAAATTGGTCAAAACTGCATTTTGGTGTTTTCAGTTTTTGGTTTTCAAAATGCCCAAATGAATTTTGGTGTTAGTTTTTGTTTCCAAAAACTCAAAAGTTTCAAACAAACTCTAAAGTTTCATAGAAGTGTTTTTGATCAATTTATCTTTTTTAGTAGATCACAAAGAAATGAAATCCCAGTAGTAATTTGAAATCAACGATAACTTTTTGGTAGTTTAACTAGATGTGATTAGATTATTTTACTTGAACTTAAAACTGCACCAGACATGGTACATGGTAATGGAAAAATGGAATAGAGATCCCCATGGCCAATAATATTCAATAACAAGGTGAATCCAACCCTAAACGAACACACGCGAAAAGATAGGTGTTCTTTTTCCGATTCATGCTAAGTTTTGGGATGAATGCTTCAAAGTGTGTCCAGTTCAGTTAACCCCAGCTTAGTAATAAAGGATAGAACACCATTCAACTCACCCCAACTATCAGAAATGACTTTCAGAAAAAATTTAGTCATTAACTCTGAGAAACTATGCCTGACAAATAAGGGCTTGGGAAACCACAATATAACTTACCTAGGCATGCTGTTTGAAGTCGAGCCTCTATTCTTTGGAACAATGTCTGTCTTCTTTGGTTTTGGATTTGATTGGGCAGTAGAGATGGAAGTGCTTGTCATCTGATACAGAACAAGATTAAGACCGGAAGGAGCATGCATGGACCAGGCGACTCTTCTACGACTATAGAACAAAGCATACCTGCATCGGAATTGCATTGGTGGTGGGGGGTGGAGCTTCACAAATGCATAAAGGCATCCCACACTTGCATTCTAAAACTCCTACCACAGGTGAAGTCTTTTCCGTTTTTCCATCTATACCTGCACCAATATCTAATCTAGCTACTGTATCTGTTACGGAATCAGTGCCATCGGAAGAAGCTTGTCTGTGCCAAAACGAAGCATGTAAATAAAAGAGAGAATAATTACCCCAAAGCATTGAGGAAAAAGAAATCCACAAATACAAAACAGAAAAAGCAAGGACGTCAAACTGTGACAATGACCCTGTACATTGAAAAGTCTATAAACGTCTGAAAAAAAACAGGAAAAGAAGGATCTGCAAAACAAGAATCCAAAACTGGAGAAGCCTCAAGTGCCCAAGAAAAAGAGGGAGGGTGAAGGACTTCAAGTGCCCTTTTCTTCTCTTGAGTAGCCTCAAGTGGTAATTTGTCATCTTGACGACATTAACAAAAGGGAGGTTTCTAAACTTCTCATCATACGTCATGAGTACTATCTAGTTTGAACTAATGAATAATCTGATAGCATTTCACAGGGTCGAATCAAGAGTAACTCACCGAGAGGACCCATTAAAACAGTCAACACAAACTCTTACAGAGGAGTAGATGCCAAATTGTGGTAAAGCCTGCAATTGTGGCAAAAACAGAACAAACACCTTAAATGAAGGCAAAGCATTGAGTAGATTATAACTAAAATTAAATACAACCCCATAAAAGCAAAGGCGAGCTCAGACCATTTGATTTGATGAATGTTCATGGCATAATGTCTTCCCACAACATCGGCAATGATGCTGCAAAAAATAAATAAGAAAATAAATACTTCGTTATTACTTATAGCTCATTCCTAGTCTAAATGTCACTTCCCAAACCAAAACTGACTTTCCCATGAAGTACCAAAGGTCGACAACAGGTAACATAAATGAACATCTGTTTTTTTTGTATCCGGCTATGAAAGGGAGGCCAAAAAAAACTAGAAAAAAATCTCAATTTTGAAACAAAATCGTATAAGGCAAACTGAAAAATATCAAATAGAGCAGATGATGTTGTATGAGGTTTCTCTAACGTGGGAGGTGAAACATGAAGTGCAAGTGAATGTTCTTCCTTTCTTCCCCCTTTCTTCCACACACCAAAATCCATTATAAATGCATCAGCTCATATATATTAAAGAAATCTGAACTGACATTATTTTTTCCGTATATACAGAGCTTGAATAAGTAAATATTTGCAAACAAATTACTACTAGGTCGTGGTCAAGTCAACTCTAGGAAATGGCATCAATTAAGTATTGCAACCTAAGGATCTTTCAGATGCTCTAAAATCCATCCTTACAGTAGTGCACAGAGGCTAATGTTCATCAACCTAGCCCTATACAGTTGAGAGGCCAAATCCATGGCTTCTGGGTTGCGGTGAAGCAACTTGAGTATACTAAACTAAATCTCGAAAAACATTTCGATTACATAAATTACTGAAGCCAAGAGATCGATCGAACACTTAAGATCAGTTATGCAAAGCTAACAAATAGCATAGATCTCTGTATCATCTGACCATTTCTTTCATTCTATGTCACATGAGTAAGGGCTGAAAGTATATGTTAATTGACGATGACGGATGCAATACCCGTCGACGGAAAGTGTTGAAACTGCAATTGCAGACGTCACAGCGGGACGCGTTCTGGAAAAGCGGAGGCTCCGACGCCATTACTGGTCTGAACCCGAAACCGATTCCAGTCCTTTCTCGCAGCTCGGAATTTTCAGATAGGCCACGCAGAATCCGAAATCTAAAGACAAAAAATAAATCTGTGTGATTTTATGGAGATTGATATCATTTAGAGACGGATTCAACGTCTGCCGATGAAAGACAATAAATCAGTTTGATCTGATCAGACATATCCGTCAACAGTGATCCGGTTTTGAGAGATCGGGTTGCAACTCGATCAACCCATTTTTTCACACGGGGCCCACAAAGGTTTACTTACTCAGTCAGCCGAATCCCCGAGTCGACTCTAGCAAGTCCATCATGGTGCTAGTTTCAAGCGGTTCCTTCTCTCTCGGTTAAAACATGGGGTGTTCACATTTTGTCACTTAATTTCACAATCGTCCTTAATTTGCTTTTATTCTAAAAAATCGTCGTAAACTAGTTACATTCTTAATTTCACTTTAGTCCTTAAGCTTTTTTGCTATTAAAAATTATCGTTAAACTATTTTAAGGTATTCCGTTCATCCATCTTATGAGATAGGTGCTGAAAAAATCTACTATTTGTAAAACCAACCAATACTATTAACGATAATTTATTATGTTCCAGATGTTTGATGAGATAGTTTATTATGTTCCAGATGTTTGATGAGATAGTTTATTATTGTAATAGTACTAATTTTGTGAATGAAAAAAAAATATTGTTGTGAGAGTTTTGCCTCCTTAATGCGACTCTTTCTGCTCGATCTGGATTTAATTGCAGTGGGATTAATTACAAACATTGGATGATCTAGAAAAAAGAAGAAGGAATAGTTATTGTAAAGAAAATGTAATATCATTCACTCATTCCTTGTGGTGACTCATGATCACGAGTGTTATTCAATGATAAACATTTATTAATAAAACAAAATTATTCAAAAAAAACAAAATATATTTCATGCCCATCACATTCATAATAATATTAAGATTTTTTTGGAAAGTTAATGATGTTAAGATTAATAAATATTTCATTCCCATTACTATCTTTGTCATTGATGCAGCCAAACATATATTTATTCGCTTTTATTGCATAAAACAGTGAAAATTGTTTAGACATGTATAATCCTCCAATTCAACAAGCACATAACAATTATTATCTTCTACAATTATGAGGGTGATTCTAAGATTGCGTTTAGATTGAGGGATTTGAGGGGAAAGAAATAAAAGATAAATGAACTTCCTCATAATCTCTTGTTTGATAGGTTAAAAAATAATAATTTGAAAATAATTGGAGGGAATAATTATCTAATTTTTTGTTAAAATGTTCTCTCTCCTAAATGGAGTCATTCGGAGGAAAGGAAATAATAGCATCTCCAACAATGATATGTAAAATGAGTTTTCAAAATATACTTTACATACTCAAAAAATAGTTTACATATTTATTTACAAACTCTCAAAACTCTTTCATTTCAATAATTGTTCTTAAATTAACTAACTCACTTTTACTCTCTAAAAAATATGAAAACTCACCCTCTCTCCTCCTTGAGTTTGTATATTTAGAAACATCAAATGAGAGGATGCAAATTTACATGCTCATATACAACCTTGTTGGAATGAAAAAAAACTAAAAATGAATATGCATATTGGGAGTTGATGATGTAGAATTGTGATCTCAAAAATCGTAATTCGTACATCTCATCATTAAGAGGTGACTTCGTGTCCTACTCCTCTTTTTTTTATGAGTATGACCCAACTCCTCACTCACAGCGTTTCGCTTGCGGAGGGAATCAAACTTCTTACCTCATTTTACATGGGAAGGAGATACTACCACCAATTTTTAAACCATTTTTTTCCTTTATCTTATGATAACTATTCGATGTCCGTTTGTATCTGAGTATGTTTCATATAATATAAGATATCGTAAAACGTAAAAGCTGAGAGTGTCTGAGAGTATGAGTGACAGAGTATAAGCTGGATTATACTCTGAAACAAACATGGGCGACAAATTCATTCCTTTTATTTTTTTAACTTATCCAAACATGAAACATAACAAATATTATATATTATCTTCATTTCTCTTCCTTCAATGAATTTTCTTCCTCTTTCCCTCAATCCAAACATACCCTTAAAAATTAGGGCAATCACAATGGTTCCAAAGATAATGGGTCATTAGTTGCCGATATGCCTGTATTGAAAAATATGTTTTGTTGATGTGATTGTATTGAGATATATATTTTGGTGATGTGGATGATGATGCGGCTTGACTTTTTGTAATAAAGGTAAGACCCAGTCTTGATTTTGGTGTAAATTTGATGGGGATAAAATGAATGATAAGAAAATAGTTGGGTTGGATAATGATTTTGTATTGAAAGATGTATTTTGCTGATGTGACAATATTGAAATATGTGTTATGCTGATTTAATTATATTAAAATTATATTTTTGTGAGATAGATGTGTCACTCATTTTTAAAATTTGATGTGCATTAGTTGAATTGTGGTTGCCCTTAACAAATTATGAGTGAAGATTTAAACCTGTAATTTTATATTTTGGTACAAAGGATTGTTAGGAGTGTGCATGAAGGGTGAGAAGTCAACCGTCTATTAATGATCATCAACTGCCAAATATTAAACTTGTTATTCATTATTTTAGTCATACCTGGTAGAAAATTAAGGAACTTGAGGTGTATGTGTCCGTTGATGGAAGTAGAGGCCAAAACAAACACAGCGGACCAAAAAGGACATAAGACAATTTACAGCATTAAAATCAAGCACGTGCGAATTCTCCTGGTGGCTGGTGGATAGGAACGGGTGAGACTTGGGTCTGCGGTCTCCCTCAAGAGGACAGACCGAGAACTACAGCTCCCACAGAGAGAGAGAGAGAGAGAGAGAGAGAGAGGGAAGAGGTTAATCTCTGTACTTTCTGATCCATCATGGCAGGCGAGACGGAACCTGAAGTGAACCCAAAAGTTGAGCTGAAGCAAGTGAAGAAGGAGCAAGAGGTTGTTGACTCTGATACTGCTGCTGATGCTGGTGGCGGGGGCAGTGATTTGGACCTGAACGAGCTCGGATCTGGCAAAGGAGGGTCCGGTTTGGCAGGGAACGACAAGCTGGTCGAAAAGGCTGGCACCATGTGTGTTTCTAATTTTGCCTTCTACGAAATTTAGGGACAACTAGTCTCTCTTTGCTTTGATGCACTCTTAATAATGTTAAAATTTTTGAATTGGGTTTTAAAATCGTGAAGATAAACTAAATCCATAGAATTGGTAATACTGTAGTGGGATTTCACATGTGATGCTTTTGTTTCTATAAATACTTGTTTTAAATTCAAGATTCGTTGAATTTTATTTGTTTTGGAGATCAGTTAGTGATAGAAAAATCTAGTTAAGATGTCGAAACAATAGCTGCAACCGTTCCGGGGATAACATTTTGGGTTAGAAAGAGCGATTGCTTTGCTCTCTGCCGTGTGGATTCATGTAGTTGACTTTAAAGTAGTTGATCTATTATGGATTCACGTAGCAGATCTCAAACTGTTTAGGTCAAAGGCAGGCTTTGATGATGATAGTGGATGCAATTTGGGGATAAGAAAGTGTGGTTTGTAGGAACAATCGGAAATCGGAATATTTGGTCGTGTTCCAAGAAGCTGGTCAGAATGAAGTATTGTTGAGGTTGGCCATATGGCTCTGGCTATTAGAAATGGGTAGTTTGCCCATCTAATGCTGAGGCTTTGAACATTTTTCAAGGATTTCAAAATCCTTCTTGTGAATGGTTGACCCTTTCCTGTCTTTTTTGTTTTTTGTTTGTCTTTTTAGGTGGTGATATCTCCATATTCATATATTCATGTTTTGTTTCGTATTAGCTATTTGGAAGACCTTAAATTCATAGAAGTTGGAATCTGATGGCTAGCTATTTTGCTACAATGACAAATCCCACAACAATGAACTGAACGGAACAATCCCATTCACTAATGACACTCTTACTTGTACTGTGCCAATGTACAGGAGTGTGGAAACTACAAAATTGAGGCTTTTCAATCATGTAGAAGCCATGCCGGTTTTGTTTCAATTGAATTGGATTATGCGCTTGGTTCCTGGCAATCAACAACCATATCTGGAAGTTCACTGCTTGTTTTCCCCCTCACTTTTATCTTTATTCCTTTTGGTTTTTATCTAAAATTTATTTAGGAAAAAGAACTTTTACAATTGTTTTTTTTCTTCCTATTTTCTCATTGTATCCCATCAACAAAATTTGTTTTGAATTCTTCTTTTATTTACCACTTAGAAAATTAATATGCATTAGCTTGCAGGAGTTGGGTTTACAGGAGCTTTAACATAGTTTTGGTGTACGCCAAACTTTCAATTGTATAGTAACCTTTTTATCTCTGATTGTTTAAGGCCCCCAACCATGCCAGTGTCTGGAACAAATTCTCCAGCTCCGCTTACCATATTCTACGGTGAAAGAGTTTTTGTATTTGATGCAGTTTCATTCGAAAAGGTTTGCCTTCACTTTATCTTCTAAGTCTTGAGTAAATTTCTCATGACAGGATTAATTATAACTTTCCAGTATATTCTGTGTGTGTAGGCTGGTGAGATTATTTGTATTGCTGCTGCTGCTGCAAGCTCTGGTGACGTGAAGAATATTGGGACCGATGTTGCTGCAACTAAACCAGTTCTCTCAAGATCTCCTTCACTGCAAAGTACAGCAACACCTTTGGCTTCACCACAGTCTCAGATGTATCCTGTTCACAGGCCTTCCCTATGTAAAGTGCAACCTGGTAATATTTGTCACTTATCTGAACTAGCTGGTCTCTGTTTTCTATTGATTTTTTGCAAATGCAATTAATATATATAGTTTCACGGTACCATCATCTCTATTGGTTCAGAATTACCTATAGCGCGGAGGCATTCTCTTCAGCGATTCTTTGAAAAGCGGCGTGACAGGTATGACCTTTTGCCCTGTGATGGTTCCTCTCATTCCCTCTGTAGTTCTCTCTGAATCTACTATAGACATGGGAAGTAATTAGACTGGAAATGATTGTCTAGTTGTTCTAGTTTTGAGACCTCAACAAATAGTTACGTGATTCTATACTTCAACAAAAGTGACCGTGTTTTGTGGTGGGTGTAATATTGTATTTAGTTTATTGAAATTCTGTACTTCACCTCCACACTTTCTATGCAGACTGGTGAGCAAGAACCCCTATCCTACCCCTGTTGGGACTAAAAATGTGGAAAGCTCCAAACCTGAAGTTTGTGCTAAAACATCGCCAGATGCAGGCTGCTTTGAGAAGTCTAATGAACCTCAGGCTGCTTGAGCCAAGTATAAAAGGCCTTCTTTAATATGTATCATGGACAACTATAATACAGTCTGTTCTGACTATGCTGGGTTGTGTATGTTCAACCTTAATCGTTGTCTCACTACAAATACTTCGTGGGTTGTTTGTGTTCACCTTGTGTACTTTTATTTATTGAACCAGTGCCTTTTGCCCAACTCTGAACATGTGCAGACTTTCTTACGATTACCAAGGGAGGGTTGTTGGAATCAAAGATGTTGAAAGATGGTATGAATTTATTTAGCTTATGTTTGGTAGAGAGTATGTGTGAGAGTATAAACTATCGTAAAACGTAAAAGTTGAGATATTAAGGGAGGGTTGTTGGAATCAAAGATGTTGAAAGAAGGTATGGATTCATTTAGCTTATGTTTGGTAGAGAGTATGTGTGAGAGTATAAACTATCGTAAAACGTAAAAGCTGAGAATGTCTGACAGAGTATAAGCTTCCAAATATATGCCTTACTGTGGTTGAGCATCTAAATCGGACTAATTCTTGTGTTTTGATTTTTTATTAGGGGTGGCAAAATTTTGTGCAATCCCTATGTCTTTACTTGATTTAATTCATGTCAAACAAAACATGGTAAAGATTCATTTAGATGCATAAGTTTTATGTCAAAAATTTGAGTCCAAATACAAAATGTTAATCTGATTTCAAACATAAAAAATTTATCCGATTTAGTTGTCTGAAATGTAACACAAATTTTATCATTGTCCGATTTCCTTTTTATTTAAACAAATTTGGATATGATCAATTAATTTTATCCAAAAATTTAAATAAATCCGGATCCAAACATCCAAATATCTCGTAAACAATCTATTTCGTCTAACTTCAACCCAAATTTTTATTGCACCTAATTTTAACTAATCGGAGTATGCACTGGCCGGAAGTTTGTATCTTCAGTGGTAGATACCCGGACTATGCACCTTCTCTTCTCTACTCTAAAGTCTAAACTAATGCTTCAGCCACATAACCCCAAAATATGACCCTCATTTAAAGGGTCTCGAGCATTATTCTGCCTCATGGAAAAAGAAAATAGAAGGGGGGAGTTCCTCTGATTGCATTTCAGGTCTTGCATATATGGTCTTCAAATCTATGATTTAGACTTTATATGTAAAAAAATGTAGTAGATTATACAAGGGAAAGAAAGATCACATATAACCACGAGGATTTCTATGACAGGCAAGCATTTGTAAGACAAAAAAACACAAACAGACCCTGCATATCAAGGATTACAAAAGGTTCCAGTTGACAAGTTCCATACTCATTTCTACATACCCTTGCAGTTATTCCCCGCGCTCAAGAAAGTGAAGCGGTACATTAGTTACCAGACCAGATGCTTGCAGAAAAAAAAACTAGGTGACAAATAGGGCTCAGTGAGCACTACGCAGGATACCATGCAGATAGCCGCCGGTCATCACCAGGGACACAAGAGATACAACCCCTGCTGGAAATATCTTTCCTGATCTCCTGAAACGAGATCCCATCACTCCCAAAAGTGCTGCAGAGACTCCTGGAAATTAAGAGATAACAGACAGTACACGTCAAACTTACAATTAAACAATAAACTTGATGAATCCTATGATGACATGACAAAGCCCTCATTTGACACTGAATTTGCTGAATATTGTAAACCACGTATACAATAGTCAAACTAAAATTTACATTTTGTTCTTTCAGTGTTGAATTGTCTACTGATCATGTTTTAATTTTTTTATAATGGAACACACATATTCAAAATACTTCTCATTCATATACAATACAGACACATAGCAGATAGTCCAAACTCTTACATTTATCATACCACACAGATGAACTTAAGTAACCTAATGATCAAAAGTTCAAAACCATTTCTAGAACATTTTGGATGCGCCAAAAAGAGAGGAAATGCTTTGAATAGGTTGATCTATAATAAAGTCAACAACTTCAAAAATAATGTTATTTAAAGTAGCAAAGTTAGAGAACCCCAAAGCTGAGATAATCAGCCAAATGGTAAAGAATAATACACATGGCAAACTTATATTAGTTTTTACTAAGGATTCGTGCAGCAAACCCCAAAGAGGAGATGACGAAGACAATGACACGCTGAGCATTGCTGTAGTTTTAGAAAGTGATATCATGATGTAGTTTTTTTTTCTACATAATATATGCAATGACCAATCAATTTCACAAGGAAACATCAAGAAGACTTAACCAGACATCAACTTTTACAAACATAATAACTTATAGATGGTCGTCAAATAATCCTTTATAACACGGCAGCACTAAATAGTGTTTGTTAAACAAAGCCTTAGATTATGGATAACCATCAGTGGTAAAATTTAAACATTCTACCCTCTGAATCTAATCTATTACAAACTCTGCTAACCCTGGAATTCCATGGACCAAAAGCAATTAGACATCCAGGAATCCCAGAATGATTATAACTTGGATTATTGCAAAGTGAGTAAACAATCTTAAAATGCAGCTAAAGCCATTTCTGTAGGAACCCGAAGTCTGAGGAATTGTAAGTTAACTAACAAGAAAACAACAATCCCTTACCAAGTCCAAGCGAAGATGCGAAAACTGGATTACTTGGAAGCTGAGTGTAGACATAATACAGAAGCCCCGAGGACAGTCCTCCCGCCAGTAGTGACTTCTGGCTGCCACTCTTCATAAATCCCATAACACCACCAACTGCGACGAAAATAAAAATAAAAAATCAATCCAAAGCTATGGATTAATGGATCGTCGATAGAAATAATAATTTACAATGAATTCTCACCTCCCACAAGCACAGCGTATCCAAGAGTCAATTTCTGCGACATCGACAAGGCCATCTTTTTCGGACTATCGTCAGACGATCCACCCTCGCCCTCGTTCTTACTATCGTCTCCATCACTTCCGCCGTTTCCGCCGCCGCCCCTATTACCGCCGATGTCGCGAAAACCGTCACCTCCACCACCGACGTCGGGCTTGATATCGGATCCTTCAGCTGCGTAGTTGACGGAATCAGTGATTACAGCGGACGCTTCTGAATCAGAAGAGACAAAGCCGACCCCGCTGAAACGACGTTTCAGATTGTTAGGAGAGGAAACAGTGACTCCACGAAAAGTGTTGCTGTTGCTCAAAGACGGCTGCAGGCGAAATGTAACTACTCGGGTCACGCGAGCCTTGTTTTGCGACTCGAATCTAGCAGTTTGTAGGAGAAGAGAAGACTGTGAACCACTTAACGACTGCGCCATTGTGCTTTCGTCACCGTTTCGCCTATTTCTTTTCTCCTCCGCTGACCCTGACAGGGTTCTATACTGTCCGTTTCTACTTTCTACAATATTTCGTGGGTCATCTGAAGGCCCAGTTGAATACTATTTGGACTTTGAGAATGGGCCAGATGGATTTTTTTATATGGGCCAATGTACGCCTAATGTTAGGACGCCAGACCCAAGTCCAACATGAAAGCTTCTGCGTGTGACCGTGTGTGAGATTCCTGAACATTGGAGGGGCTAATATTGATAAGTAGTTTAGCAGAGATCCATCACATCACAAATGCTATCTCTAGCTTATTGTTTCAAGGTTATAGACTATCAAAATTTAGAAGCCAATTGACATGGAAGCAAGAACTAAGCTAAGGTCGTCCCTGGAGCCAATAAGTCTATTCTTTCACCAGCTAATCCGCCAGCCAGTATAGAGTATGCAAAGAGTTCTGGTGCCCGAGCTAGAGTTATGAAGTCGCTGGTGCGAACAAGTCCTCTTGCGAGCTAATCCCGCTATAAAGTAAGCTGGTGAAGAAGGAAGGTTCTGGTAAGATAACTGGCTAAGCTATATCCTTAACGCTGTGTGAGTCAATCCCATGGGATCTTTTATTCTAAGAGTCAGTTTCATTTCAAGTCTTTATTGGGTTTTCAAGCCAATTGGCATGGAAGCGATAACTAAGCTATCCTTATCGCTGTGTGAGTCAATCCCATGGGATCTTTTATTCTAAGAGTCGGTTTCATTTCAAGCCTTTATTGGGTTTTCAAGCCAATTGGCATGGAAGCAAGAACTAAGTTAAGGCGTGCAACTAAAACAAATCCCAGAAATTACTTATTTCATTTTAAACCTTCATTTCAATTTAAGCAAGGAGAAGCCCAAAAACAAATCCTGACCGATATAACATAAGACACCCACTAAAAATTGCCAAGTTAAATGCAAAAACATCAAAAAGAGGGAAAGAACAACACGCACCAGTTCATCGCCCAATTCAAGAGCAGCTGCTCTAATCAATTTATATTTGCAGGAAATATATGCACAAATGCAGCTTTGATGACGGTGGACCAACAACGGAGATAAGACACAGCTCTAGCCCATTTCTATTTCATCGAAAATCGAACACATAGAAGGTGAACAGTTTTGCGGCATCGCAAATTTATTCCGCCACATAACAATAGCCTGGACACCTGTTAACACATTTGCAATTACACAAATGACAATGCTTTTTGACAACCGTGTTTTATATTTCATTAGATGTGAAACCAATCTAACGGGTTTCAAAAGCAGCACAACACATCACCACTAAAAATATGCAACTTACTCGCCACCATATCTCTCCAATCTCACGGTTTATATATATTTATTATATTATTATATTATATATATATTCATTATCTTTTTGCGCTCTTTTATCAATTGTTATCCGAGTATTTATCCCAAAAGTTTAATGACAACTACGTGAATTTATGAGAAAATTGATGAGAATTAATTATGTGTATATATTTTTATTATTCATTTTTATCTAAAATCACACTTTCTTCAACTCCTATTAATCCATATCCTTTATTATTATTTCTTAAAATTTCGGATGTATGTTATCTTTTTCCCCCCTCAAGCAATACGATTTTATACAATGCTACTAGGTTAGGGGTGAAAATGAAACCTTCTCAGAATGGTGTTTGATCAAGGGGCCCTCAAAATTCAGTATTTGGTAATTGTGTCTGTTGACGTGTAAAGATATGGTTGGTTAGGCACGACACGTGAGAGGAGTGGAGCTTTACAAGATGATATTACAGGAGTCGTCGGTCGGTGACGGCCGCGCTTTCCTCTCACACAAGAAAACACCTTGAACAAGTAATGTACGATTCGACGGTTCTATTCTCCATAAATTTATTTCAATCTACCGAATTGTGATATCCTCCTAACATAATTCGATTTATCAAGACTTTGATAGCAGTATTGAATTGAATTGAAATGGAATCCGAAGAAGCCCTGAAACTACAATTGGAGGAATTACAGAAACAGCTTGGAAAGAAACAGAAGTTCGAAGACGCCGTCTTCTCCATCACTTCTCTCCTTCGCGACCGCTATGCCTCCGCTTCTCCCTCTCTCCGCAAATCGGTACGTTTATTTTCTTTATACACCGTCTTTTTTCTTTTCTTTCAATTTTGCATCTGAAATTCAAAATCGGCGATCCAAATTGTGTCTTAATATAGGTATTTTGAGTAATTTGCGTTCGTATTGTGTTATTAATTTTGTTTTCTTGAATTTCTATTGGTTTTGTAGTTTTATTCCGTTGTTTTTAGAGTTGCAACTGTTTTAAAGACGAGATACACCGCCCCTGGCTTCTGGCTTGCTGGGCTGCGGCTTTTTGAGGTAGCTGAATGCCTCATATCTGAGCCTTCTGAGAAAGAAAAGTTGAGGAATTGTATTGCTCAAGCTAAGGAACAATTGCATGATGTGCAGAACCCTTCTGTGGATCAAAATTCTGCAGTTAGAGGTTCAGTTATTTGATACTTCTATCTAATTCTATTTTGGGGTTTTGTTGGTTGTTGGATCTTTGCTGAGCTCTTGTGATGTGTTGATTTAGGTTATCTGTTTGAGGGACATCTGACCGTGGATCCTGAACCACCACAGCCTCAATGGCTGGTGCAATCAAACCTCTTGAATAGTGTTGCTACACTTGCTGCTGCCGAATCCTCTCGGGATGCCGTGGAGAACAATAACACAACAGAAACGGCTAGCAATTTGCTGGAACAGCTCATTAGTGGCTTAGATAATATTATACCAGAGGTAAGCTTCAGCTCATCCCCGTAGTTTTTATACAAGACAGGTTGCTTTGCAGTTTCTGCTTTTAACTTTTTTCAGCTAATTATGCTATTGATGGCTGTTGAAGATTTTATGTGTCTATGAAGTTCAATTTTTTAATAATCCACATATTGCGGAAAAACAAGCTGCTTGAACAATTTATTTCTTGATACAAAGAGACCACTGCTCTTGCCATTGTGTGCCTCCTTTGGATGGTGCTTGGCTTTGATGTTTCTGGTTTTCTCAATGTCTGTGCTCTTTAGTTCCTGGAGGATGATGCAGTCCCGAGAGCCCCACCTGCCAGTAAAGAAGTTGTCAAGAAGCTTCCAGTCATTACTCTCACAGAGGAAATCTTGGGCAAACTGGGACAAGAGGCAGAGTGTGCAATTTGCAAGGAGAATTTGGTTGTCAATGATAAGATGCAAGAGTTGCCTTGCAAACACACTTTCCACCCTCCATGCCTAAAACCATGGCTGGTAATGTTCCTCAATTGTACCTGATGGGTGTATATATATTGTTGAAATTCATAGTTGTCAAGTCTGCTGCTTTTCCAACTTCCAGTGATTCTTGTTTTGCTGCCAAAACTCATAATGCTCTGCTCTGAAATTTTGCAGGATGAGCACAATTCTTGCCCAATCTGTCGGCATGAGCTCCGAACTGATGATCACAACTATGAGAGTTGGAAGGAGCGGGAGAAAGAGGCTGAAGAAGAGAGGAAAGGTGCTGCAAATGCTGTACGTGAGGGTGAATACATGTATGTTTAGTGCTGTTATTTATTTCATTCATGGTCAGCAACGTATTATTACTCTAGCGTTGGATTATGGAGAACTACTTTTGTCTCCTTTTCTCATTTTGTGTCTTTGGGCTGGTTTCAGCGCACATTTTTTAATCTGATTTCTGAACACAAATCATTGTGTGTTATTTGAAATGACTGCTGCGGAGTTTAACTGCAAATTGCTTGTGTTTGTTCGATGTGAGATAACACTAGACTGCAAAAGAAACGTACTTACATTGCTCGTGATACATAAGTAACCGTGTAAAGTTGATAATTGATTATGCGACTAGGAGATGTTTAGTCCGCTGGCATCTCTTATATGGCTTGGATTTTTTTCTCAATCTGAAAGAAGGCTAGATATGGCTGCAGCGTTCATACAACGAATGCATGAGACCATGATGAATATATAGTCAATTCCAAAGGTATTACCTCCCAAGGGATCCAAAATAGACTCCACATGTTTGGTGGTCTTAAATAAGTTCATTAGCTTCCAGCTTATTTCATTGAGTTGATTAGCTCATTGTTATTTCCAGGTTTCACTGAGATGGGTTCTGACTTCTGAGACATTCTGCACTAAACAAATTGGTTCTGAAACATTCCAACTGTGCACGACTTTTTTCCTTGGGTGACTAGTACTGAACCAGAAACTAACCCTTGGGTGGGTGGTTTGAGTCCTAGGTGCAAGGTTGAAGTCCTAACTCTAACCCCCTCGTCCCCTAAAATATCTTACTCAAAAAAAGGTTTCGAGACTGAGAACCAACTTACTGTGCGTAAATGAACTAATAGCTTGCATGACTTCCGGGGCAGAGCCAGGATTTGGGGGCAGTGTGATGAGTGATCTAGGACCCTTGGTATTCATTGAGTTAATGTTTAACAATTTTACCACAAGAAGTTGTTAATAATTGTCAACTTTACACAATTGATTTCATACATTTCTTGCTAGTATCCGTGAGTGATCAAATTCAATTTGAATACACACTTTAGCTGCTGGTGTACCGGCAAAAATTGGTTGAATACCTGTACTAACCAAGAGTTCAAACCCCTTTTCTTGCCTTGTAACAACGAGGCTTTGTTTAGCCCTCTCGATTAATTGAATGCACACCCAAAAGATAGCTGAGTTCCCGATGGAAGGATAGGGCATATCTATTAATTTTGGTCAGGTTACAAAGATGTTATTGAATTATGGTTATTGGTTTTGTACATATACGGCTTGACGGAAGCAATGAGCCCCCACTAGTCATATAAAGGATAGCTTACACACAGCTACACAAGTCAGGAGCTCAAACATATCCTGAATATGAGTCATATCTTTAATATTAGCCGTCCCAACTGCGGTGAAGCTTAGACAATACAGAGATTTTGCTGCATTTATACACATAATAATAAATACACACATAAGAAATTAAGAATGATAGATACAAAACACAAGCATTGAATATGACGGTGGCCTTGCACACAAGTTTTTATTAGCGGAAATGAAAATGAGACTAGTAATGAGGGAGTGGTGGGGGGTGAGGTTCTGGGTACTGATCGAGGGTTGCAGGCTTTTTTTTCGGCGGTGGAGGCTGCCACTATTGTTGTCCATTAGTCCAGTTCCACGTGGCAGGACTTTTTTGATTGGATCCTTGAAAGGCAGACCACGTGGCAGCCACACTCCAGGGATAATAATTATATGATTATATGACCCGTCACATCAAGTCCATCTCTGCCCTTCGCAGGCGGTCCAAAGCCATCGATCTTAAAGCAACTAGACAGTAGACAGTCATAATAAATCACATGCATGGTGTGTGTTTAATGGGAACATTAGCGGTTCGTTTGGATCATAGTATGTTGATAGAGTATATAAGCTCTCGTATAGGGATGGCAATTTCACCCGCGGGTTCGGGAGCCCGCGGGTGCCGCCCCGATCGGGTCGGGTTCGAGGGAGCTCGATTCGGGGGCGGGGGCGGGTTCGGGGATTCCCCGAACTCTCGGTACCGGGTATGGGGCGGGGATGGTATTGCCATACCCGGCCCCGAACCCGCCCCGAATACCATCTATATATAATATATATATATATAATATATATAAAAAAAAGCAAAGTGTAAATGTGTAACCACTATGAGTTGAACTCATGACCTCACTCAAACTCCAAACACTCTCTACCACTAGACCATTACTCTATTGGTGATTTGCTTTTTGACTTATTAGTATTTGACCATGTATCAAATTATCAATATTAGACTATAAACAATTCTTAACAAACTGAAAAATTTGTTATAAAAAATATTATTAAATATAAAGTATATTTATATTACGTATATAACTATGTATGTATATTAAAATTTTAAAATATATTTTATTTATATTTATAAATTGTATGTTTTAAACCCTAAACACAAAGTCACAATTCACAAACTCTTATTCATAATATGAACATATGATAACCTTATATTCAATCTTCAATCCACAATAACCAAACAAATTATGAACTTTCAAGTTAGACAAATTGGAATAAATAATGAACACGAGCCCTTAAAGATTAATATCATATGTTCATATTATGAATAAAAGTTTGTGAATTGTGACTTTGTGTTTAGGGTTCAAAACATACAATTTATAAATATAAATAAAATATATTTTAAGATTTTAATATACATACATAGTTATATACGTAATATAAATATACTTTATATTTAATAATATTTTTTATAACAATTTTTTCAGTTTGTTAAAAATTGTTTATAGTCTAATATTGATAATTTGATACAAATCACCAATAGAGTAATGGCCTAGTGGTAGAGAGTGTTTGAAGTTTAAGTGAGGTCATGGGTTCAACTCCAAGTGGTTACACATTTACACTTTGTTTTTTTTTTATATAAATAAATATATATATATAGTATTCGGGGATGGGGTCGGGTTTTGGGATTCCCCGTCCCCATCGGGGTCGGGGTCGGGGATTCCCCGAAACCAAAGGGACGGGGATGGGGGCGGGGATGAGGTTCGGGGACGGGGATGGGGAGGGCATACCCGGCCCCGCCCCGCCCCGTTGCCATCCCTACTCTCGTAAAATGTAAAAGCTGAGAGTGTCTGAGAGTATGGCTTATATTCTGAAACAAACGGGGGCTAGATATTATCTAAATATATATTTTTATTGATATAATTGTATTGATAAATGTATTTTGTTGATGTGATTGTATTAAAATATGTGTTTTGGTGGGACCAATCTTAATTTTTGTGTAATTTTGTTGTGGAAATAATGTATAAAAGAAAAATAGTTGGTTTAAATAATAGAGAAAGAAATAATTGTATTGAGATATGTGTTTTGATGATGTGGTTGTATTGAAATATGTATTTTGCTGATATGACTGTATTGGGATATATGTGTGGTTTGAATTTTTGTGTGATAAAAGTGAACTCCATAAATAATTTTAACGGGGACAACAATATACAAGTCATTGCATATGCTCTAAATCTTTTATTTAGGGTACTGATAAGTAGTCATACTTTACTTTAGGAGCTTATGATGGTACATTTTTAAACAATAAATTTTAAATATTAAGAATAATTAATTCACTAAATCTTAACGGATTGATGTATTGAATTTTTATGTTATAATCTAAACATTAAATGTTAAACCATAAGGATGTAGCTGACTTCATCTTTATCAAAGTTTGAGCTTGAAGATATTTTTAGTTTGCTGTATTATCTGTGGATAGCTAGAAATAAAGCGGTCCGTGCTGAGTCTTGTTTGTCAATCTCTGATATATTCTTCAAAGCTGAATTTCTAAAAAAAATGCTCTTAGGCCAACTACTATGTCTGTGTTCTGTGCCTCGGGTAGGTCTTGACAAATGAGTGCATCCTCTATCGAGAAAGCTTAAGATTAACGTGGACGCAGCGTGGGCTCCCCTCCTTGGCTACTGCTGGAGTAGGGGCAATGATTAGAGACTCCAGTGGATCCATCATAGCTTCAAGTTATAAGAGTATATCCTCTGCTGGTGGTGTTCTTTATGCTGAGGCATAAGCTTTTGTCTTTGGTATTAGCTAGGAATTTTTCTTCATATCACTGATTTCATTCTTGAAGGCGACTTTTTGACAATTATTTCTGATCTGCAGTCCAAGGAAGTGGCTCTAGCTCCCTACGGTCTCTATTTTGAATCAACAATCTCTCTTGCTTATGGCTTGTCAATTGACGTGTTACATACTCCACGATCAACAACCAACTAGCTGATGCCCTGACGAAACTAGGAATATTTAGTTCTTCATCTCAACTTCTTCTAAGTTGTGTTTCTCATAATTGTGCTACATTAGCAAACTTTGATTCTATTTAATAAATGGTTTAACTCGTTTTTGCCCATATTTTCTCCATCTATACCCATCGTCGAGTATGTCAATATCACTCGTTGTTTGAACTACAATTCTAGGCTCTAACAGTTATGCTCCCACAAGCTAAGGTAACATCATTTTCATTCTCTCCTTTCTTGCAAAAAAATACATCGTCATGGTTTAAACTTGTGAACTATTTCATCATAAGAAAAACGAGTTAATAATTAATTAAAATAAGACTATAAAATCAAATAAATGCTCAATATATTGATTAATATAGTGTAATAATTAATTAAAATCTAAAAATTAATAGAATAACTAGATATGAGCGGTTTCCAAAATATGAGCTACATATAATTTTTTTTTATTTAAAATGATCAAATAAAACTCCACCTCACAAAAAAAAAAGAACTATCCTAATTTTTTAATCAATATCTATTTGATAGAGAATATGTTTGAGATAATATAAATTAATTTATAAATGTAATGAAGGTAATAAGTCAACGTATTAACTCATATGAATAAATTGCGGATTGCACAACATTACAACTTTATGAAATACTTATATCTGGATTCAAATGATTTGAATTTTTGGATATATTTAATTATTTTAAATTGAGATAAATAAATTATATAATAGTTTAATAGGGATTATGG
The DNA here is from genome assembly GCA_963580455.1 of Euonymus europaeus. Taxonomy (NCBI): domain Eukaryota; kingdom Viridiplantae; phylum Streptophyta; class Magnoliopsida; order Celastrales; family Celastraceae; genus Euonymus; species Euonymus europaeus. Next base: position 2,634,891 of record OY756957.1, on the reverse strand, counting down.
TTCAGATAGTTAAATCGGAAAATATTTTTTTGTTTGGACCTATATATAATTTTAAACCACATAAAATTTGTATGTTTACACTCAAATTTTAGGCATATGACTCATGTCGAAACTTGCTTTAATTCATATCGTATAATTTGGATCGTCCGAATCGGCCAGAGCTTTACCACCATTAATCAAATGCCTGTTTTTGGCGAATTTTGTGAATAAATGGTTGACATTAGTGAGCAAAACTTCCATAATTTTGGCACTTTTTTTTTTATTATAAAATTTGGCACTTTAATAATAAATAGTTATAAAGTCCATGAAATCCACTACAACAGGTTAAAATTAAATTAGAATAAATGATATCTTACTCGCAGACATTCTAAAAAGTCCATCTTAATTTTTTTTCCTGATTTATGACGCCATACCTGCAATTTTGTATTCAGGATACATCTAATTAGGGGTTTAGGAGTAGATAAGAACTATAGAGAGCGCTGAGCGCTTGATCGCGGAGTCTCAATAGTCATAGAGAGCAAAGGCCCACTGATAGACTCCTTCAACCTAGCTCCAGTTTACTATGGAAGTAGAAGAAGAATGGAAGAAATTACAGAGGAAGAAGCACGAAATACACACAGAGGAAGCACCTCATTTTACTCATATCAAGCATACCATTTACAAGATAGGTCGCCACCTAATATAGTGGAATCCAAACTTCTAGAAAGTATTAGCTAGCTAACAAACAATTAACTAACTAACTAATATTGAAAGCCACACATTACAAACCACCCGGCCACGTCACCAAAATCTGTTAAGCAACAGTTAATGAAATATAGATTCGTATCAATACTCCTCCTTTCAAGAACCTTGTCCTCAAGGTTAATCTCACAACTGGAAGTCTGGAAATCTTTTCTTAAAATCATGATAATCTTCCCAGGTAGCTTCATCTCTATTGTGTCCCTCCCATTGCACCAATATTTGTGTTCCAGCAACAACACCTTTCTTATAAACTCTTCGCTGCAAAATGGATACCGGCTGCTGCACAACTAAACCAATATCAGTGACTGTTGGTAAAGTAAGAGATGGTTTGATCGCAGGACCCGCATGTCTCTTAAGGCAGCTAACATGAAACACTGGATGAATCTTTGTTTCAACAGGTAGCAATAACTTGTAAGCCACGTTTCCCACCTTTTCCAAAACTTCATAGGGTCCATAGTACTTGGGATGTAATTTTGTGAATGAATGAGCTTTCAGAGATGGCAGCTGGTAAGGTATTAATCGTAAATATACAAGATCTCCCACTTGAAACTGTCTCTCTGTCCTATGCTTATTAGCCTGCACCTGCATTCTTTCTTGGGCCATCTTTAGATTTTGTTTGAGCATATCTAACAAATTATCACGCTCAACCAATGTTCTTTCCACTAAATCCAACTTAGCAGTACCCAATTCATATGTACTGACATGAGGGGGTGGAAAACCATATACCAACTCAAATGGTGTTGCCTTAGCAGATGAATGATAACTGGTATTGTAACTCCATTCAGCCCATGGAAGCCACTGAACCCACTGCTTAGGCTAAAGTCCTGTAAAACATCTCAAATAGGTTTCAAGACACCTATTAACAACTTCAGTCTGGCCATCACTTTGTGGGTGATAACCAGAACTCATACAAAGCTTGGATCCTTGGAGTTTAAAGAATTCTTTCCAGAAACTACTCAAGAACACTGCATCTCTATCACTGACAATGGTGGCTGGCATTCCATGGAGTTTAAACACATGCTCAATGAATAATTGTGCCACAACTGCTGCTGTATATGGGTGTGCCAGGGCCACAAAATGACTATATTTTGTCAACCTATCTACCACCACCATAATAACTGATTTTCCCTTACACATAGGTAAAGAGGTGATAAAATCCATACTTATGTCTTGCCATACCTGTTGTGGAATTGGCAGAGGTTGTAACAAGCCAGGAGGTGATATAGTTTCATACTTATTTTGTTGGCAAGTGGGACATTCAGCAACAAACTTCTTAATATCTTTTTTGATACCAGGCCAATAGAACCCTCTCTTCAATCTCTGATATGTTTTTAAAACTCCAGCATGTCCTGCTACTGGTGATGCATGAAACTCATCAAAGATCTTTCCCTTCCATGAAGAATGAGGACTCAGTACAATTCTCTTCTTGTATTTCAAAAAACCATTGTCCACAGAATAATGGCAGTGCTCAGTCTGAGATTTCACCTCCTCCCTCTTTGTAATAATCCATTCATCAGTCTCCAAATGTCTTCTTAAATCATCCATCCACCCAAAATATGGGTAGGAAATTGTAATACATTCTCCTTTTAAAGTCAAAGGATGCTCTGGTAATTGAGGTGTTCCTGTTAATCGTGATAGTGCATCAGCAACTTTGTTTTCAATTCCCTGCTTATACTGAATCTCATAATCAAAACCTAGGAGCTTGGTTACCCATTTTTGTTGAAAAGCAGTATTGGCCTTCTGGTGCAAAAAATACTTCAAGGGATTGTGATCAGATTTTATAATAAAATGCTTGCCTTGCAAGTAATTCTGCCACTTCTTCACAGCATATACAATGGCCATCATTTCCTTCTCATAAGTTGACTTGGCCTGATTTCTTGGACCTAAGGATTGACTAGAGAATGCAATAGGTCTACCTCCTTGCTGTAATACTGCTCCTATTCCAGTATCTGAAGCATCACATTCCAGTTCAAAGGGCTTGGTGAAATCTGGCAGTGCTAAAACTTGTGGTGATACCATCAAAGCTTTCAATGTCTCAAAAGCTTCAGTAGCAGATTGATTCCACACAAAAGCATCTTTCTTAGTTAGTTGGTATAGTGGGTGGCAGATTTTCCCATAAGCAGGAACAAACTTTCTGTAATAACCAGTAAGGCCCAAAAATCCTCTCAACTCCTTAACTGAGGTTGGCACAGGCCAATCAACTATAGCTTGCAACTTAGCTGGATCTGCTGTAACCCCTTCTCTGGAGACTACATGGCCTAAATATTCTACCTTTTGCTGGCCAAAAGAACACTTCTGCCTCTTTACTAACAGATGATGCAAAAGAAGAACTTCAAAAGCTTGTCTTAGATCTCTTAGATGGTCCTCCCAACTAGGGCTATATACTAGAATATCGTCAAAGAAAACCAAGATGGATTTTCTCAAATATGGCTTAAAAATCTGATTCATTAAACTCTGGAAAGTTGCAGGAGCATTGGTCAAGCCAAAAGGCATGACCAAGAACTCATAATGGCCTTCATGAGTTCTGAATGCTGTCTTCTCAACATCTTCTGGATGCATTCTTATTTGGTGGTACCCTGATCTGAGATCCAGTTTTGAAAAATACTGAGAGCCATACAGCTCATCCAACAAGTCATCTATAAGAGGTATAGGGTATTTATCCTTAATGGTTATTTGGTTTAAACCCCTATAGTCCATACACATCCTCCAAGTCCCCTCTTTTTTCTTAACTAACAACACTGGGGAAGAAAATGGACTGTGACTTGGCCTAATAAAACCTGCCTGCAAGAGTTCTTCCACTGCCTTTTCAATTTCAGTTTTTTGTAGAGGTCCATAATGGTAAGGCCTCTTACTGATTGGAGTTGTTCCTTCCATCAAAGGAATTCTATGATCACAATCTCTTCTTGGTGGCAAATTAGTTGGTGTTTGGAAGATAGAGGCATAACAGTCCAGTAATTCATTCAATTCTAACTCCTGTTGGCCAGATAAACTTTCTTGTACAGCACTGCTCTGCATAGTGGATGAATACAACAACAATACCAAACAAGTATTCTGCAAGTCCTTCTCCAATTGATACACAGATCCCTCCTGGATCAAAGGCAAGTTGTGTAAGTTACTACCAATCTGATATTTTTTACAATCCACAGTGAACTCCATGGTTAACTTCTGGAAATCCCACAATACTGGGGAAACAGTGGTTAACCATTGAATTCCCAACACAACATCACAACCACCCAAAGGAAGCATAAACAGATTGGTAAGGCCTTTATACTGACCAATAGTGAACTCCAGTCCTTTACAACAACCCATGCTTCTGACCTTGCCACCATCCGCAATCATCACATCAAATTCTTTAGTTTTTTGCACTTCCCATCCCACATTTTTAATGAACCTTGAGTCCACAAAATTGTGCGTACTGCCAGTGTCTAGTAATATTAACACTGGAAGATTTTTAAGATAACCCCTAACCTTCATAGTTTTATGGGATGTTGCTATCCCATAAAATGCACAAGAGCTTAGCTCTAATTGTTGCAGCATAGGCTCTTCCAACTCATCAACAGACGCATCTAAATCAGCCATCTCATCATCATCAAAGTTGACCTCTAACAAAAGTACCTGTTTCTTGGAACATTTATGTCCCCTCACATATTTCTCATCGCAATAGAAACATAGCCCTTTAAGTTTCTTTTCTTGAACTTCCTCGACAGTAATTCTTTTTGTGGGATAGTCAATATTAGATGTCTTTTTCACTGAATTTTCCAAGCCCTTATTAAAGACTGATGGAGATTTAACAGGAATTGTAAATCTTGAATGAGGGTTTTGGAAATGGTTTAACTTGGCATCTATTTGCATAGCAATAGCAATTGCATCTTGTGTAGTTTCAGGACGTAAGAGTTTAACATCATACCGCAATTCTGGTTTAAGACCTCCCAAGAAACAACTCTTCATCAAAGTAGGGCTCACTCCAATAGTTCTTGTAGCCAACTTTCTGAATTCAGTCACGAAATCCTTGAGACTCCCAGTCTGTCTCAATTTGAATAAAGATTCTGCACAATCTTCAAAATCCGAAGAACCAAACTCTCTACATAGAGCCTTGGTAAAATCCTCCCATCTTGGAGTAGTATGCAAGCAATCCAGCCAATTGAACCACTGCAACACCTCATTTTCCAGATTAAAAGAAACTATCACCACCTTTTGTAAGTCTGGAACTCCATGGTAAGTAAAATACTGATCTGCCTTTTGGATCCAAATCAGAGGATCTTGCCCTTCACAAAATTTAGGGAATTCAATTTTCTGCCATAAATTCCTTTGTTGAAATCCACGTTCTTGGCCTTCTCCACGCCTAACAGAACGATGATAACCAGCCTCTGATCTATCATCCATCTCATATGGTGGTTCTTGATGCCCTAAATCACGTCCTAAATCACGACGTAACCTCTCCATAGCCACGGTAAGTTTGATATCCAGATGAGTATCAATGGAATTGGCTATGTTTGTAATTTCAGTACCAACCTTTGCCTGGAATTCAGTGAAAGAAAGGTTCAATTGTTCTATCGATGATTCCAACGACGACACACGATTGTCCATTGAAGCGGCTCGAGTTTGTACTCTTGGCATAAACAGGAAGGGAAGCGATGATCTCTCACTGAATCAGAATGGCTTCGATACCAATGATAGACTCCTTCAACCTAGCTCCAGTTTACTATGGAAGTAGAAGAAGAATGGAAGAAATTACAGAGGAAGAAGCACGAAATACACACAGAGGAAGCACCTCATTTTACTCATATCAAGCATACCATTTACAAGATAGGTCGCCACCTAATATAGTGGAATCCAAACTTCTAGAAAGTATTAGCTAGCTAACAAACAATTAACTAACTAACTAATATTGAAAGCCACCCATTACAAACCACCCGGCCACGTCACCAAAATCTGTTAAGCAACAGTTAATGAAATATAGATTCGTATCACCCACCATTTCAGGTCCCCCACCAACAGATTCTGGAGAAACAGTCGTGCATAAATATTGGGCGTCAATGGAATTAAAGTCTCTGTTTGGTTTTGGTGGAGCATATGTTTAAGAAAGATAAAATAAGCTTGAATGGCGATTGATAAGCTGGTTAAGAATGCGAGGTGTCATATGCACTTTATCCATTCCCGCAGATGAGTCTCTCTCCCCTTTTCTTTCTCAGTTTCTCTCTGTTTTTTAATTTTTATTTTTGTAAATAATAATTGTATTCTGGAATTCCTATCCAATTTGTATCGAGTGTGTTCAGATGTAAGTTCAGTTTTTAATTTTTTTTTTCATGTCTCTGACTGCAAGTTGCACTCTTGTTCTGGTTTTGCCTCTTTGGATCTGGTGTATTTTGTCATTTGTGTCCTGAGAATTAGGGTTTTACACAGCTGAAAATTGCGATTAAGAATTTTGTCTTTCTTAGGAAATTGGTATTAAGTTTCCTGCAAAGTAAATTAGCATTGAAATTATGGATTTAAACGACTGGATTGCAGTGAAATTTGCTTGTGAACTTACGGATTGGAATAGGTATTCAACTCCTTCAATCTTCCACTAATGGGGATGTTTCTTTGGGCTGTCCTGTAACTCTTTCATCCAATTAAAGGGGGAAAAGAAAAATTTTCCCCAATGAATTAGCATCTTTGGTTTAAGTGCTGGGAGAGAGTCTTCCTTACTCTGTCAAACCCTAATAATTTGTAGATTGGGATTTTTCAATTGCTTTGTGATTTCAAGTGTGAACTTTTATTAAGTTTTACCAAACATTTACTCTTTTATGTGAGAAAATAAGGGAAATATCCACTCTCGGTTCACATACAAGATTGCCATTACTGGACAGGAGTTCCCATTTCCTCTCTATTTCTGGCAGTCGAATGGGACCTTATAGATAGAAGTAACAGGGTTTGAAATTAGCATTTGAACAATAAAAAATAAATGAGGAAGGAAAGGCAATTGAGTCATTGCTTTTTAGTTCTGATCGTTTCTCTGGAAAACTTAAATTTGAAGATTGCTACTTGTAATTAGATTAGAATATGAAAACAGAAATCAGTAGGTTGATAAGTAGCTCTTGAGATGTAGTGATAGATCCCAAATGATTTTCTCATGGAAGAGGAGGCATGAGTTCTGGATTCAGATTAATTCAAAAAAGTTTGTTTGGGCTTACCCTGCAGCTTTTCTTCTCTGGGATAGAAGTAATAATTTGCAATGAAAAAGAAGAAAGATGACAAGATACAGAATCAGATGAATGGCCCTAATCATCCTATTATTACTTTATCACTTGTTCTATTTGTGAGCCTTCTTTTTGTAGGACCACCGGAGTGCTGTGGACTTTAACTTGAGCAGCTGTATAGATAGGAAGGTGAAGTGTTGAAACAGGGGTTTGCTAGGAAGTGGTGGGGTGGTTAAGTAGCAGAATTGTGTAGTATTTGACATGCAGACAACTATTCCATTTTAAAGATAGAATTAAGTTAATTATTGTGATTTTCTTACAATGTTTTGGAAACCTCTGCCATATTTCATGTGAACTTGTATTTTGATATACAGTAGACATGATAAATCCATTTCTTGTTCTGCCTCATACCTGCGTATTTCCATTAAATAGTATGTGAATATGCTTAAATCTAACAGTTAGGAGGGGCTTGTATTATTGTTTAGACTGGTTAATTGTTATTATTATTGGGATAAAATTATGCATTCCGCAAATTTGAATAGAAAATGATTGTAGTTCTGTGACTGTTTTCCTTACTGTAAGATGGAAATGTAAAAGCTGAATTATTTTTCTACAGCAGCAGTAACATCTTGTTTCTAGCCTTTATTTCATTGTTGTTGCAGTCTGTTATCTCTGCGAATAGACTCAGAAGCCATGCCTCTGTCTCTGCCTCCTCCATTGAGTGATAAAAAAGAAAGTAAAAAAGTGTTGGGTGAAAAGGCCAAAAGGCGGCTATGTAGGAAAATAAGATGAAAAAGGAAAGAAAGAGGATGGTATGGAGCATTTCTGTCGTTAACTTTCTGTAGGATGCCTTTACAAGAGGTCCAAGTTCTCTGTTTCAGGAACAGACTCGAATCATGTTGAGCAAATTGTTTTAGACATAAACATTTGGGATTTTTTCTCCTTCCTTTTTTTTTTCTTCAAAAAAAAAAAAAAAAAGAGAAAATAATTGAAAAGGCTACAACAGTAATGGAGATTCTTCTGTCAGTCTGTCTAGGCTTTTGCTGACGTTTTTTGGAGCCTGGTTCCATTGTACTTGCAGACAATGTACCAGAATAACCATCAACCATTCTATACCTAAAATACCCTCTGGCCAGGAGTACTCACTTGGAGATTGGGAAACTGGGATCCAGGAACTTGTCCAGTTTCCAAAAGAATCCTTCCTGCCCTTTATGCAGTATATTACTATATTTGTTTATCACAAACCAGTCAAATGAATGATCAAATGGCAATAACCTAGCCATCTAGGTATCATTTTCTTTCAAGGAAGACTAATTTCTTTTTATATTGAGGGGGAGAGTAATGTGAGAGTTATTGACTTAAGCAGCATGATTTCAAGTCATGAAAATAACCTCTTGTGTGCAGTGCTACTGTGAGCCTTGTGCTTTAGACTTTTGGAGTGCTGTAATTATAAAGTCTTCTTGAGTGTATGGAGATGAGACTCTTGTACTAATGTAGCAGGATAAAATATTGCCACTATATCTGAGAAGGGAGGGTACTTTGGTAATGAAAAACTTATTATTTAAGGCAGTAACAAAAAATGTAACCATTACCAAAGCTGTTTGCCAAATTTAGGAAAAATCCAAAAGATTTTAAAAACCCTAGACTGTCCTCAGATAGTATTTATAACTCTCATGCCCTCCCCCCAGGGCACTCTGCCTTTACTTCTGCATTGTGTACTTTGTTCCTCAGAAAAGAAAGAGAAAACCTATGATTCTCCTGGCCTAACTTTTTATGCATTCCTTATTTTGAGAGTGAGAGAGAGAGAGAGGGATGCGGGGTCGATCCACAAAGCACGAGATCAGTGAAAGAATGGAAACAGACAATCTTTGTAAGCTCAAAGAGGAACCTCAGCTCTCCGGGGCTTACATCCGTAGCCTTGTGAAACAACTGAGCTCCTCAAGAAGCAAAGGATCCATGCAACCTAAAGACCCTGAATGTGTTGATGGTGATGGGGTCCCTGGCCAAATTTTGCCCCAATTTAGAGAAGGTATCAGTGAAACCCCTCAACCTCAGCAACCCCAACAACCCCAAAACCACAAAAAACAGGTTAGGAGAAGACTCCATACCAGTAGACCTTACCAGGAAAGGCTGCTTAATATGGCTGAGGCCAGGAGAGAGATTGTTACTGCACTCAAGTATCATAGAGAATCTATGAAACAAGCCAATGAGAATCAACAACAACAACAAAATCAAAATTCACAACCAGTGCAACTTGTACCTTCTCAATTTTCTGATCAAGAAGGAAAGATTGAGTCTCAGGGAAATCCTAGCATACACCCATCCAGAACTCCTAATCTCTCAAATTATTTAGACAATTATTCCTACTCAGCCTTTTCTCATCCTCCTCCAACAAACTTCTCTTGGCCTGTTTGCTCAATTCCTCTTCCACCTGTGGGTGATGACCTCAATTTAGCTCTTCCAAACCAACCATTGAACCTAAATCTCAATTTTCATGATTTTCACAATTTGGACACAAATCTTTACCACAGTACCAACAACTTCTCTGTCTACTCTCCTTCATCTCCATCTTCTTCATCCTCTCCACCTATTTCCTATGCTACTGAGGAAATTCCTTCATTTTCAATATCACATGATTTAGGTCCTCCACCAGTCTCTGAATCTTTTGGTGGAGGAGATTTACATCCAGTGATCTATGAAGAGGAGATGGCAGAGCTCAGATCAATAGGAGAGCAGTATCAGATGGAATGGAATGATAGGATGAATTTGGTCACATCAGCATGGTGGTTCAAATTCTTGAGGTCCACGGAGCTGGAGCCAGAAAAAGTGAAACCAGAGGAGGATGGGTACCGTCCATTTGATGAAATCATGGAGTTTCCAGCCTGGTTAAATGGAAATGAAGGCTGCTTGCAACAACATTTTGACGATTACTGCTCACCTGAGTACTTCCAAGATCCTGCCTTGCCTTGGTAAGAATCCATATATTGCTTATGTGTTTGTTTGTTTTTTGTTTGGTTTTGAAAATAACAAAAATTATTCAATTTTTTGTTCCTTACCCTCTGTACCATGGATCAACACAAAAGGATTTTTGTACTTTTATTTTCTGGTCTGCTTATCCATAAGTGCCTACTTGTGATTTATTCATTAGAGATTTAAGCATCACATGCCACATGGAAAATGAAAATTATGGTTAGCTGCATTTGAACCTAAGAGAACACACTCTGCAAACTCTTTGATTTGGTTGAATAGACCCAAACAAGGGAATGTTTGCTATGATGATACGGGCTTTATTTTGTTCGGCCACATGAGTCGCTTGTTTTTCTTTATTTGTTGTTACATCATGTATGGTGGGTGTTTTGAATTTATTTTAAGTCTATATGCTTACAAAAGTTGTTGAAATATTGATGATTTCATAAAGTTTTTTTATTTCTTTTGTTGTGTCTTGTAATCTTTTTGTTTTTGATGGGCAGCATGGACATCGAAGAGATTGATGGAATGGATGGGGACTGGCTTGCTTGAATTGTCAAGGATGGGATTTTTTTTTATTTATTAAAGACACCCTTGGCCCCCTCATTTTTTTTCCCATTCAAATTTTGTTAAAACTTTTTTGCTAAAGCAACGTCTAAATAAGGCTTGCAGTGATGGTTTTAGATTGGCAAGCCATAGTTGAAAATAATGTCAAGGCAGGAGTTGATGTTCTCCTAGATAAGTTTTTTTATATTATCAAAGCATCTTTATTTGTAGTTCAACATCTGAGCTTGTTTTTGGCTTGAATGGGAATTTCAGTGAAATAAGTGTCTTCTACTCTATTTGTGAATTGTGAACCCATTTACAGGTTGGGATGGATATGAATGAGTCCTTTATGGATAAAACTATAATGGGTAGTGCTGAATGAATAGATGCGGTGTGGAAAGGACAAAACAGTTTAGGTAGTACCCGACTCATACATTGCAAATTTGGTGGTACCTGAGCGAGTTAGCTATCGAGTGCGCTGAAAGGGCTCGATGCTTAAAATTCTCAAAATTTTACATACTGAAAATCGAAGTGCTTAGAAGAAACTTTCTAATCTAATAAAAACGTTTTTGGGCCAAGGTTCAGGAGAATAAATTCGTGCAAGTCTGTATCAGTGGGTGCAAACTGCAAGGCGGAAAATATCTATTAGGCCTTTGGAGTTTAAGCTTTGACAAAAAACAAAGAAAAAAAAGAGAGAAGAATAAATGTGATGACAATGTCTGCAGGTTCATTATGTCAGCACTCAGCAGTGTTGATAACATGGATTTGATCTTTGATTCCCGCATTCGGGCTAGAGCCTAGAGGTTTGACCATTTGAGGTTTCTCCCTCGAATTAAAAGCCCAGGGCCAATATACATTATGGGCCTATAAACATGCCCAAGGTGGCAGTGGCATCACAATCAAAATATTGTGGGCTTTGCCCACGCAAGTCCGAAACCCTTTCAATGGGAGCCCTACTTTCCCCTTTCGCTTTTTAGTCTTTGAGAATTGAGACCTCAAACTGCGGTTCAAGCACGAAACCCGTTTCTTTCACCGGGCGGAGCGAACCTTTGGGTACTTCAGGAGGGCGAGATGTAGCCAATTCTTCTTCGGTAGTTAAAGGATCCAAACGAAGTGGCTTCCTGGTCTGGAATTACTGAATTTCGTCAGTTCACGTTCTTCTTTTTCCTCAATTGCCATATTTTTTTGGAAGTTTAAATTTTAATCCTGTAAGAGGCGAGAGGCGAGAGGCACTTTGGAATTCTTGTCGCTCGGTGTACTCTGTTCCCCTCGTCGGCGTGCCCTGTTACCTATATCGCTGGCTGCTTTCGCTGTTGCATGCAACTTGAGTAGGCAACATTGGACTGCAAGAGGGATTGCTGTTACGCATCATTTCTTTAAGTGGTTTTTTTAACAAACAGATGGTAAACCTCCAGTGTAAAGAGGTATTGTGCGACTTCATAAATCAAGCATTATTTTCACTCTTACTGTGAAATTATTTTCACCTCTATGCTCTCCATTTTGATTGTTAACGTGCTATGATATTTTTATTTGAAGGGCTGCTTCAAGAATTTCATTGACGAATCGATTGCAAAGAAAGGACAGAGTTTTGTAGTTGTTAGTTGTTGCTTTAACAACGTAGTACACTCAGTCTGACGCAGAATTCTTCATTATGATGACCACCTGGGGGTTTAAATCTGCAGTCATTGTCAATAAATTGAACAAGGCTTGTAGACCGTATCCACACTGCTTCCAGGTGTTTGTGTATATGTCTCTGACAGGAAATTCGAATGTGGATTCTTTATTCAGGTGGTTCCAAACCAGATTCATGACCAGTAGTAAGCGTGTGCAAGATCGAAGCCGGAATAAGAGAATACATGGTCTTGAAATCGTTACAGAGAAGTGGAAGATAGCCTCTAAAGTGTTGTTCTTGGTGGAGGTTTTGAAACAGGAACCGGAGATGATAATCCCAATAAGGAATTTGGAACAATATAGGAGGCAAATTAACCTGCCGAAGCCCCATAAAGTATCGGATTTCATTAAGAAAATGCCAAAGTTGTTTGAATTGTACAAGGATCAAAGGGGTGTGTTGTGGTGTGGAATGACCAAGCAAGCAGAGGATTTGGTGGAGGAAGAGGAGAGGTTGCTTGAAGAGAATGCAGACAAGGCAGCCGAGTATGTTACAAGGTGTCTAATGATGTCAGTCGACAAGCGACTGCGCTTGGATAAGATAGCAAATTTTAGGAGAGATTTTGGTTTGCCGAAGGACTTTAGAAACAAATGGGTGCACAAGTATCCTCAGCATTTTAGAGTGGTCAAGTCTGGGGATGAAATGGAGTACTTGGAGCTTGTCAACTGGAATCCTGCTTGGGCTATCACTGAATTGGAGAAGAAAGAAATGGGAGTTAATGAAACCGATGTTCACACACCTGGAATGCTTTCACTGGCTTTTCCTTTGAAATTCCCTCCCAATTACAAGAAATTGTACAGATTTGGAGGAAAGATTGAGCACTTCCAAAAGAGGTCCTATTTATCTCCATATGCTGATGCCCAAGGGCTCCAGGCTGGGTCCAAAGAATTTGATAAACGTGCAATTGCTATTATGCATGAGCTGCTTAGCTTTACTATTGAGAAGAGATTGGTTACAGATCACCTCACCCACTTTCGCCGTGAATTTGTGATGCCACAAAAGTTGATGAGGCTCTTTCTGAAGCATATTGGTATTTTCTATGTGTCCGAGAGGGGGAAGAGATTTAGTGTATTTTTAACAGAAGCTTATGAAGGTTCAGAGCTGATTGAGAAAGGCCCGTTTGTTGTTTGGAAAGAAAAAGTACTTAACCTTGTTGGCTTTAGAGGAAGGAAGAAGAAGATTGGAGCTTTCAGTGACTTATCAGACAAAGAGGAAAACACTTTAATTCAAAGTGAATCTGATGATGAAGACATGGAAATGCAATTTGAGCAAGAGGAGACCATGGGTGGTTTAGAGGATGCTTTGCTTACAGACAGTGATGAGATGGAGATGGAAGAGTTTGGCAGCCTGTACAAGAATACTGATACATCTTGAGGTCACAAAGTTCTTTTTATTTTTCCCCTTATGTTTTATAATGTATTTTGATAATGACAAGGGATAAGTATAAAAAAAGTCCCGAACTTTGCGTTTTGGGTCATTTTGGCCCCTAAACTTTTTTTCGGGCCAAAATGACCCCTCAACTTACAAGAATGGGTCACGTTAGCCCCTCGAGTCAATTTTCGTTAAATATTGCAGGCGTGGCCGTTAGTTTGATGACGTGTAATTTTTAACCATTTGAAATGGGGCAAATGAGCCCCTGTACTCTGAAAAATGGGTCAAGTAAACCCCCAAAGTTATGAAAAATTGTTCAATAATAACATTTTAGTTTCTATTTTCTAATAACAACATTTTAGTTTCTATTAAAGGGTTAATAAGGATCGTGGGAGGATCTTTGCATCTTTAAAATCAGTGCACCAAAATTGTTAAAAATAATTTTTTTAAAAAACCATAATATATAGTATTTAGAATAACAATATGGATTTCCCAAGAGCCAAACAATTTTTAAATGTCCCATTAGCGTGGGCTTTCTCCAGATTCAAAATAATTTGCGATGTATTGGTTTATGATTAATTATGTTAAATACTATATATTATGGGTTTTTTTTTCAAATTATTTTTAACAATTTTGGTACACCGATTTTAAAGATGCAAAAGTCCTCCCACGATCTGTATTATTAACCCTTTAATAGAAACTAAAATGTTGTTATTAGAAAATAGAAACTAAAATGTTATTATTGAACCATTTTTTCATAATTTTGGGGGTTTACTTGACCCATTTTTCAGAGTACAGGGGCTCATTTGCCCCATTTCAAATGGTTAAAAATTACACGTCATCAAACTAACGGCCACGTCAGCAATATTTAACGGAAATTGGCTCGAGGGGCTAACGTGACCCATTCTTGTAAGTTGAGGGGTCATTTTGGCCCGAAAAAAAATTTAGGGGCCAAAATGACCCAAAACGCAAAGTTCGGGGGCTTTTTTAATACTTATCCCTAATGACAATAAACAGATCACATGAGATCCCACTGTGGAAAAAAGCGACTCAGTACTTCAGAAAAAAGAAGGCATCGACCATTGGAGAAAACTCTCACACATTGCACATATTTTTCCAATTTTCCTGTCAGAGTTGCAGAACCCAAGCGGATAATGACAAGCTATCGTAGAATAATTTAAAGAAAATAAGTGGAAAAAATTATCGTCTACAAATCCAACTTATCACTGTTTTGAAGCAATGCGATACCAACAACACTCAATATGAACATTATGGTGAAGAGGTTCAAGTCTTTGTAAGAGAACAACACCTTGTGCTTCAACATATGATATGATAGACGCCTAAGTGGGCTTTCCCGTGTACAAACTCCATGCAATAAAGAGTTCTACTCTGTCTTCTCTTCCTCCACATCATCTGATTTTCTATTGCCATTTTGAGCTGATGCAGGTTCCGGCAAGCTTCGAATATCCTTTGATAAAGCCACATAAGAAGGCTTGATCAGTGTGAGAGTATCCTCCTTGTCAAATTCTTCTCCGGCTTCTTCGGAATAGGCATATCTGTCAAGAAAAGAAAAAAAAGACAGCTTCAGTATAGAAAGGGAAAAGGCATCCCTAGTGTGTTTTACTGCTTATGAACTTGAGTTGCCTAAGCGATAATATAGGACACAAAACAGAAGCCAGCGCCCAGCCGCCCAATTTAAGTTGAAAAAGAACTGCTGCACATTGCACAACCTGGGAAATGATGTAACGTTGAAGCTCGCCAGTTTTCAAATAGGGGCAAAGACTTCCATAGAAGAGAGAGGCCTTGCTTTCTAGCATAACAAGTTAATAGCGGACAACTAGTTCTGGCATTCTGGGTGCAACCTATCACTCGGATTTAGTTATAGGCATCTTCTCCAAGCAATTTTGTTATTTTCCATTTTCATGTTGTCTGAGTCCTAAAGCCTGTTCTTTTCAAAAAAGTTAGAAGCCCCTTTCTTGACATTTTGAAGGTGTTATACTTTTGCATGATATTCTAAAGATGTATACAGGTCCTTGTCTATTCATGACTTCAATTCCACTCTAAACCATCCCCGAGTATAATAACTGCTATTTGAACGTACATTCATCAATAGATTATTCATTCCTCCATGGGCTTCAGTAAAATTAGAAACTAAAAAAATTGTAAGCAAAATGAGAAATTAGCACGACGATTAAAAGTCTTACCTTGTAGAGTTTTGGGAGGGTGACCAAAGAGCACATATAATACATAGGAGGGAGAAAGATAAGACTTGTGAAAATGCAGGGATAATCCAAGCACTTTGCCAGCGCTCATTGTACACGTCTGTTGACTTGAAGTAAATCTGCAAGGATATATACAAAGTTACGAACCACATTATGAGAAAGGAAGGCAGAAAAACAACGTTTGTAAATATTAGCAATAAAGAATAAGTGTCACGACAAATGTGCATATTTTTTTGAAGGTGATGGATTCATATATGCTCGAGCGAAGGAAGTGTATGATAGTATTCTAACAACTACTGCAAGCCCAAATGTCTTTTGAATCTAATTACAAAAGCATTAGAGTGAAATGCAGAAGGGTAAAGAAAACAATACAGTTACCTCATAGCAGATCCAACCCACGGACACAATAACAGCTACTGCTAGTGCATTTGTAAACTTTCTGTAAATATCTAATTTTCCCAGCATCCTTTTTGCCTGCAATTAAATACATCAGATTAGCTTTATGACCAATATTCTGGTTGTCTACTTAATACTGTCATCACTGATAATACTGTGCCACATTTAAGTCCAAAAGTCCACTCTTGGCCATATTAATGAGAATACTACTTTATAGCATATATAAACGCGTGGTTACAATTAGTCAGAACAAGTTTCTTTATGTGTCTTTTTCAGTAAGAATGTGTACCTGAAGTTTATTAAGCGTCATCGAGAGGGCCCTAAATATCCAAAGAATGAAGAAGGCATCTAAGAGTGCAACAGGAAGAACCAGGAATAATCTTGCCTTTCCTGAAAGATCATTTATAGTACCAACATTCTCCACAAGTTCAAGCACCTCAGATGTCAGGAAAAATGTGCCTCCGAGCATAAGGACCTTTGATGTCAGACCACCCAAAGTGGGTCTCACGACACCATAACCCATAGAAACGAGAAGAATGATGAGACGTGCCACTGTCCGCTTTAAAGTGGCAAAGGAGACTGCCCATACAGTAATTCCAGTTGGCCTGACTCCGGTCTCATTAAATTCTGCATAATCGAAGTACCACAATGCCATTTCAAACATTCCCAATGCAATCACAAAAGTTATGCAATTTTGTAGATGAAGAACCTCTGTCCAGAATCTGGCATATTGCGAAAACCAAAAGATACCAAGTATCACAAAAGCAAAGGACATGAACCCATAAAACTTCATAAGTGGAGCCATCCTTCCAGGTAAATATCCTGTAGGATTTTTCCAAATGGTTTTTCCCTCTATGGTCAGGGCCTTGAGATTTGGATCACAGTGGATAAAATACAGGTTATACATCCCAGTTTCTGTAATCTGTATAGTTTTAGATGGAAAATATGCAACAAGGTCATCTCCCTCAAAAGAGACACCAAATACTTGAGGCCAGTCAGGATTTCTAATTGATGGACGGTGGATGATCTCCCCTTGTTTACACACTCCTAATTTTGCAAGATCTGGAGTGCAGCAGACTGCTCTCTGACCACCATAAGCAGAGCCACCAATTGTCTCCCTATCTTCAACCTCAAAAACAATGGCTTGAACCAGAGATGGACCAGCCTGAGAAGCTTCTTTAGGCCTCCGGACAGTGATCTTGTCAAATCTGGTCAGGGACCACATCAGAAAGTTACCAACCAACGTGACTTTTGAATCTCAAAAAAATCAGACTTTTCAATTTTTGTCAACTCCCTTCGAATTTCGAAGTCCAGAGCATCAACATTTCCAACTAGTAAATCCAAAGGTAACACCAAACAACACAAACTTCACAAATTATTCAATAAAACACATCCAAGATTCAGTTTAATTCAGCTTCAAAGACATCCAAATCTCAGACAGCATTCTTACATACATTCAAGAAAGCACAAGCTCTCTTTAGTTTTCGTTACATGAATCTGGAACAAAAGGAATCTACCCCTATCTTCTTCTCATTTCAGATTTCAGTTTTTTCTTTTTTGATTTCAAATTTCAGTTACTCAGCAACTAATATGCGGTTCAGTTTTTCACATCAACAGCTCAATTTTTCAGTAATCAGTAAAGAAACACAGATCATCCACAATGCATGACATAATTACGAAATATAACCCGATCAAACGATACAACAAAAAGTACAAATAGAGCCACAATGAGGGAGTTACTTTATGTAAGAAATTCCAGCAGTCACAGACTCATTAAGGCTAGGCACGGAGGAGTAAAGCCCCTCACTGCCTCCGTGAACCACGAAGGCGTTTCCCTTGCTAATGAAGTTCACTTGGTTGTACTCATGAACCGAACCATTCACACACCACAACCATACCGACACTAAGTGCAACAATAGCGCATAAGCTGAGACATATATTCGAACCTCCATTGCTGAAGAGCTATAGAAAGTGTAGCGAGAAGTGTAGATCTGCAATGGTGGCTAACGTAGAGTCTGGTATGGAAGATTCGGGGTAGGTCAACTCAAAGACTGAGATAAGACAAGGAAGTTAGTATTTACTGCTGGAAAGTCAAAAAGGGCCTATGAAAAATTAAAGATTGAAGATTGAAGACGACGGTGATTCGGTGCGAATGGGGTATGGTGGGCCTTTGAGCCCATTAATTGAATCCGTAATCCGATTCTCAATATCAAAGAATCAGTAACCCAGTTTCCGACCCGGCTAATTAGTAATTATGTATTCAGTCAGTGGTCCAGTAATTGGGCCCAGGAAAAAGAGATAATGGGCCTTTTTGGGCAGACATGGCTGACGCCGATACAGTCAGAGTGTGTTTGGTAAACAATTTTACCAGTAGCATATAATTTAACCTGTATGCTGATTGTTTTATGCTGCTTGAAATGCTGACATATATGTTGTTATAAATGCTGTGGGTGTTTGGTTAGATTTTTCAGAGAAAAGCATATATGCTAATATAAATGTTGTGGCTAATTACATGTAGGGGTATTAACACAAATAATTAAAAAATAAATTTATATTTTTTAAAAATAATCTTTACATTTTTAATAATATTAAAATATTATATATTTTTTATACAATTTTTTATTAATATTTAACATTTTCTTAAATTTTATTAAATATAATTAATATATTATTTAAAAATAAAAATATTATTAAATATAAATAATTAAATATGTTAGTAAAAATGTTAATATATTATTAAATATAAATAAATAAATTAGTAAATATAATTTAATATATTATTTAAAAATAAATATATTATTAAATATAAATAATTTAATATATTAGTAAAAATGTTAATATATTATTAAATATAAATGAATATTTTATTAAATAAAAGTAAATAATAGATTAGTAAATATAAATAAATAAATTAGTAAATATAATTAATATATTATTTAAAAATAAAAATATTATTAAATATAAATAATTAAATATGTTAGTAAAAATGTTAATATATTATTAAATATAAATACATAATAGATTAGTAAATATAAATAAATAAATTAGTAAATATAATTTAATATATTATTTAAAAATAAAAATATTATTAAATATAAATAATTAAATATGTTAATAAAAATGTTAATATATTATTAAATATAAATTAATATATTATTAAATAAAATAATTGGTTTTCATCCGTACATGCAGGGTAAACTCGTCATTAGTTAAGAGTGTAGGGGTAATTTGGACATTTCATGCATAAGTGTCCAAAAAATGCTAGTAAAATGACATTTTGAGAATGTCATAATTTAGAGGTAAAAATGTTAATTAATATGCTGAATGCTGAATTGTTGTTTGGTTAGGTTAACAATAATATGTAGCTTACATGTTATATGCTGTATTATATGTTATTTATAATGGTTTACCAAACACCACCTCAGTGTGGTTCGTTTGGCCCGTTCCATCGG
Source organism: Euonymus europaeus (assembly GCA_963580455.1). Taxonomy (NCBI): domain Eukaryota; kingdom Viridiplantae; phylum Streptophyta; class Magnoliopsida; order Celastrales; family Celastraceae; genus Euonymus; species Euonymus europaeus. Next base: position 2,615,348 of record OY756957.1, on the reverse strand, counting down.
AGAGAACAAATAATATGCCTTCTCGTTCATTTTATGATACATAAGTAACGTTATACCCAAACTTATGACCACAGTTTACCCCAAATTCATGTAGTATGTGTATCAGTGTATGTGACATACTCATATATTATACACATGTATAATCCTCTTAATATTTAACACTCCACGTAAATCGAGGATAAAATAAAAGTTATAAAGTGGGATCAGACATCTTCAACATCACACAAGTTTCGTAAGTTTTTCTTACTACGTGAAATTCACACAATAATTTGTCTATAATGAATATTTTGATCGAATTTAAAAGTTCAACAATATAATTTTTGTTCCAAATAAAAAACAAATAGAACGTTAAGGAAAAAAAAAAAACATGATGTATTTTTCACTTTCAATTCAATCTTAAAGCAGAGTTTATAGAATACTATGACTATAAAAAAAAGCCCTGCCGAACTCTAAGCTAAAAATCAGAATCAGCAGAGACTGGCAGAATTATTCTGGCTGGCCAATGATGAGTTTGCCCAGCCGTTTGACCTCGTAAAGCAAGGAGAGTGCAGCAGAGTCGAAAGAGCTCTTCTTGTCAGCCTTTGGTTCTCCCATGGATTCAACAACACCAAATCCCGGAATATGTAAAGTCACTTTTGATACAAAGCTACTAAACCCAGTCCTTTTCTCATGGCCTTCGCCAAATTCAATGGGAGTTCTGCAGGAAGAAAGATTTAATTTTATTGCAGCAAAACATCATATTATTTAGTAGCCTTAGCCTACTATTACAACAGTTGTGGGATGCTTTCAATGAGTAAAAAAAAAGTTCATAAAAGTTGTTCAATCAGTTATAACCTTGATTTGTGTTCGCTTGTGTTGAATACAGGCAATGGCCACTGTACTTTCTTGCAGACTTCGAAGAGAGATGTTCTCGGTCCTCCTTTCTTCATATTGATAGAAGCAATAACTGTAAAGAAGAACCCTTTTTCAATTTAAACGAGAACCCTTACTCTTCCTTTAGCTTTGTATTTACATGATCTCAATGAAGCAAAGAAGGTGACATGAGAATTATTATGGTGCGTACCTGGAGTGTTGGGGCTCGAGGTTTCTTTAGAAATCCCGTTCACAGTAGGACTTTCACTTGGCTTTACATTCGGTTGACTATTAGATTTCTTATGCTTTTTCGAGACAAGAGGTTCTCCCAAAACATCCTCGGTTGGTTGGCTGCTAACTTCTGTAGCACCATCAGTACACTTGTTCATCCTCTTGGAATCAGCCCGGGAGATTCCTCTAATCTGTTTCAATAAAAGTGCTAAAAATCTGGAATAACCGAGTCGTGAAAATATCAATATGAATTTTGTGATTGCAACATGATCAGTCAACAAAATGAGATTAAAACCAATCAAACTCTAAGCATAATATTTGTTCACTGCTTACATTCCACCGATTGTCTGGAACCAAAGACAAGCAATTATTGAGAAAATAGGATTATACATTAACGGGGAAGGAGAAAATAGTTTAGTGATGCACATCACCACAGCATTAACGGGGAAGGAGAAGAAACATTTCATTGTCCTAGTTTATATCTGAATGTTTTGCAGGGATTTTGAATGCTCTCGACTTAGACCTTAAAGAATCGACATGAAAAGGGTGAGAAGACAACATGTTCTTTTGGGCAAACTTCTGTGCAGTTACAAATTTCTTTCTCAAAGATTTTAAAGATAAATGTTTAATTGTTGATCAGGGAAATTTCTTTTCAAGGGATTTAGACTTAGTTGTTGCTTTTGATTATTATGGTACGCCAATGAGAAAAATGCATAAGAAATAACAGCATACAGGCAGTCTAAGAGTCTTGACAAACCTTGAGTTGCTTTAACAGATAAGAAGCTGCTTTTCCTTTTGCGGCCTTTCTCGTCCGGTCATGTCCCTCTCCAACTAAAAGAGCATCTTCAAGCTGTAACCTGAGCTCAATGTGCGCTGTTTCCCCCTCTCTCGTACAATTTTCTTTCACAAAATATCCAAGTGAATCGCACAGTTCATTCAGTTCACGCCATGGGGGCAACTCAAGTTTCTCAAGGGTTACAATTGGAGATAGAAGAGGTTTAAATATTGCCCAAACTTCCTCAATATCCAGCTTGGTGTCAAGCAAGATTGCCCCAGCAATACTTTCCACAAGGTCTCCAAGCGCCTGCAACAAATAACACGAGGGGCCAAGGAAATAAAAATATGATATGCAAAGCACCAAACCACAGAACTTTTTAGATTCTGGTAAAAATATTTTCAGCAGTGACATAACTTGTTCGGCCACAAGCTTTGCTGGATGCATAAAATCTAAATGATAGACTACAAGAAATGTCAATAATAATTTGGGCTTGCACGAGATCTTACCTTAGGACCCTTTAGGCCTTCAAGAGATGGAGAATGATGAAAATGCTTTACATATTCAGTTATTTGACCTGATAGTAAAGTAGAACAATGTTGAAGATGCTCATAAAGGTTGTGTCTCACAGCAACTTGAGCAAAATTTTCGTTACTAACAGAAGCTGAACGCAAGTCAGTCAACTCGCCAGGATCAAGATCTGCGTGGTTCTGATAGAGATACCGGGTAATAAGCAGGTCCAACGCAGCATCTCCAAGAAATTCAAGCCTCTGTCAAAACTAGGAAATTAAAAAGAGTAAAAAATAAACAATTATCGTGCACAATACTTCAATCTGTTGTCGTGCAGAATGGAGCAGATACCGTCTGTCAGGGCATTCGTTTTGCCATTGAGGCGGTTTTGGTTCTAAAATCAGCCTTGGGAAGAGTAACCTATTGGTGTTGGTGGAAATTTTCAGATGTAGCATTGCCACAATTCTGACCCAATATGCAGCCTTTCTACTTGGGGCTAGGTTCAAAGACAAAAGATTTGGAATCCTATTGCAGAGAGGTTTGAGAAGATACTAAACGGTGGAAAGAAGATCCGGAGGGTTTAGGGTAAATTTTCCAACATCTATGACTATGATGCAAAATATTAGTATACCCAAAGACAACATGTTGCATAATAAACATGTGTAAAATACAAATGCTGAAGTGGATGCACAAGGATAAGAAACAAAGATATATTATTAAAGAAAGGTAGCTCAATTGGGTACGATAGGATGAGCACGTAACTCACAGAAAAATTAATTGCTCAATGATGGTATGCTGAGAAAATCAAAGTAGAGATTTGATAGCAAAGAAGAGGGGGGGCAGAAAATACGCAGAAAAGAGAAATAGAGAACAACACAGATGCAAAAGTATTAGTAATTAGCATTTAAAAGTTACCTGGTAGCAATAATTAACACCTTGTTCTTGCTCAGATGCATGCGTAATAGCCTCTTGCAAGAAAAACTTAACAGCAAATTTATAACCGAGTTTTGACTCTAGGCTGCTAGTCTCCTTGACTTTTGGAATGTAAGATCTTAAGGATGCACTTTTAATGGCTTCGAGGATTAATGAGGGCTCGAGTTCAGAGTCCATACCCAGCCACTTCATGAGATGGAGAGCACCAGCCAATCCACCACTTACATAGTATGCTCCTATGAGGCTTTCAACACAGTCAGATATGGTTTTTGAGCCCATCCATCTGTGACCCATATCACAGCACTTCCCGACCACGACTTTTGGTTCTTCAGTTTGAAATTTTGAATCCAAAGGCACTTCTAATGTATCCACTCCACATTTACAGGGAACAGAACGGAGAGAGCGCTGTCCTGGAGCAATCCAACGACGGGGTTCAAATGCACTATTCCGTATGTATCCCTGTCATATTATAATGATAAGCCACAATAGTTCATAAGATTAGATGCAGAAATGTCATTTATTTTGAACAATAAAGGAATTTATCAACCGATAATTTCTGTGAGATCAAATTTGGCTTATGAAAATACCTGCAATTTGCAATCCGTTCCCAATTTATAAAGAGTTGCATTACAAACAGCCCATGACCGCCGAGCAGATAATTGTCCTTCATGTTTCCCAGGACATATTAGGTAGAGATGGCAGCTTACAGCATACTTTAAAACTGAATCACCAAGCAACTCCAGTCGCTCCATAGAAAAGTCTTCACAACATATGAGTGTCGTAAGTGCTTCGAGAATCTAAGCATAAAAAATTCAATTCAATTGACCGAAATAATAAAAGATTTCCAAGACTATGATCAAACAAAATGAACTATTTAACAGAAAGATGGAACAAACCAATAAACTTGGTATGTGAAAGTTGCCAGAATGACTACTGATTTCTTGACGGAGCTGATTGGCTAACATAAGGGTTTCCAGACGGTACATCACAGATGGTAATAAGTAGAGTGATTTTACTACATTTATTGAAATGTCAATGGTGACGAGTAGCTCAGGTGGAATATGAACATAAAATCGCTGCTTTTCAACGCCTTGTGAATGACCTGCTCGTTTACAACAAAGACATAAAACCAGATAAACATAAAATGTGACTGCATTGCTAAATCAATTTGAAAAGGGTACAAATGAACCAATCGGCTTATTTCATTTTAATAGAAACCTTTTACTTAAAAATATTAGTCTAGATAGATAATGTGAATTGACTTATGAAAAGCGTTGGATGATGTGACAGAGTGTAGAAACCTGCTGGAAAACTTCACTGCCCCTGGAGGCTAAGGCATTCAGTTTGTGAGGCAGAATGAAATGGATGAAAACCAATTTCATGAGAGAGAAATCATGAAGAAAGTGGCATTCGCCTATCTGGTTTTCAGTTTGTAAGGAGTAAGAACATAACGTTTCTTAGGATTTTCCTTTCTTTTCAGTGGTCAGGTTTCAGGGGAGGGCTTAGAAGGTGGGGGTTAATTAAAAGATCAAAAGTTGATGGTCGTTTAAAAACATAGAAGTACGAGAAAAGTTAAGGAACGTGATGTTTCTTTGCCTCCAGAACATGAGGTACCAGCAGGTCATCCACCAATTCTTTTCAACCATCTTAAAACACATAACTTGCCCGTTTTTCTCTCCACCAACCATAATACCATGGGAAGATATCTGAGCAAAACAAAGCTGAAAAGCTATTGAAACAGGTATAACCAACTAGACAGGGCTTCATGGACTCAATATGGAATCAGTTATACCCACTTTACCCAACATATCTGTTGTATCAGATACTGTAACAAAAGAATGACCGCAAGCAACATGAAGTGGTCTTGCTAGGGTATCAGGGCAACAAGGCCAATGAACAGACTTTATCAAGGTTAACAGCATTTCAAGACCTTAATCATGATCGTCAACAGATGCCTTAGAAAGAGATTGAAAGATGTACAAAAGGTTTCATGGAAAAACAAACGTAAATGAGGTCGCAAAAAACTGCAGCCATAAGCACAACCAAAAACACACATTATTCATTATAACAAATCTCAAGAACACAAATTAACAAACCTTTATTACTGAAGTCTACAAGAAGGTTATGAGCATTATGACTTTGCTTCAATCGCAACAAAGGCTGTCCAGGATGCCGCAGCACAATCCCATACCTGATAAAAGCATTATATATCAAAATTATAAATAACTGCTCCACGGAAAATATATTGCAGGAAGAAAATATAAGCAGAACTGCAGATAACCTACTTTTTGTTGAAATACTCAGCAAACGTAGCATACTCTGGTGGGTCAGCATCCGAGTTACCATCAAAAGGACTCTCAGCAGTTGTCTCACTCATTACCTCAACGACGGAATAGATTCTTCCAGTATGAACAGCCAATACGACCATACAATTGACATTGTTCATGTCAACCAAACTATTAGCAAAGCGTATTAAACCTTTGTTGTCAATTTTGGGCAAACCATTCATACAAGTTGATGGATCTACAATGTGACCATTACAACGCTCAACACCCATTGAAAATTTTTGCTTCAAATATTCTACCAAAGAAGAGCAGGCATTTACTCCTGTCCAATTTATTTTCCAGGATTCATGACTAGCTCCTAACATCTCAAGTGGCAGAAGCAGATACATGCATGATGTACGCCACAAAGAATTTGTTTCTTTCTCAAGTAAAAATTCTCTCTGCTTACCAGAATATTTGGAACTGATGAACAGTCTCCCGAACAAGCCATTAAAAAAAAACTCCTGAAAGCACCTTGCTTTCATCATCTGTTTTCCGCCATTTTGGGAAGGAAGAAAATAAAGGCTTTATTAGTGCGGTTCCCACAAAGAGGAAAAAAAAGACTAGAAGTTACATGCATACCTGTTCTGCATTTAAATGCACTGGCCCGCATGGAAAAACATGAGATTTCACTTTCTTTGCAACCAAGTGAAGTTCCAATTCAGTGTTGCCAACATCATCAGCAAGCTTAGACTCGGTCAGAAGTATGAATCCAGAATAAATATCACTGATAACAGTACATGAAAATATTAATTTATAGGTGTGAAAAGTGGCACCATCAGAACTTTCCCCCCAATTTCCATATAATGCACGAACGGGTACAGTCCCATGTAATTCCTTCCTTTTGGTTGTTCCTTCAAGCACCAAACAGAACGATTAAAGGGAAAAAGATAAGGATCAGACACAAAAACTCATAGAACAAATAAAAGACAACTAGATTTCAACAGTAAGAAACAGTCTGAAACAAATAAAGGTTATGAAACCCCTCTACAGGAAGATCAAATGACACACTCTACAGAAAGGGTATGGTGAGATAGCAATTTCAAGTGTAAAATGATTTTTTTTCTTAAGTATCATTATTAATTTTGAGCAACAAAAATACAGCTAATGGGTGTGACAAAATTCCATGGATAAGTGCACCATGGCTTGAATCCTACTCCAAATTACATCAAATTAGAATAGCAAGCAAGAGTTTCTGAAAACAGCTGTGGATCACCCATATGATAATAGCAAGTAGTCATAGCATTCCTACCAAGTATGTCAGTAGTTCTGCAAAAATGCATACCTGCACCTGGAGCAGATCCTTTGCTTTTTGCGATGAGATCATCCTCTGGAGGCTCTTCCATAAATGGAATAAGATGATCATCCAGAGCAGCTATTTGATGCAACTTCTTACAAGCATCCAAGCATGCTAGCTGCTTTGCCACATGAGAACTTCTACTTGCTGGGCCTACTATTGTTTGAAAGGCTGCATTAGGAGGTAGTTTTATCATACACTCACAAGAACCTCCAGAAAATGAGAGCTCAAAACTTGGCCTTGGTTTGTAGTACCTAATCACATAGTAGCCAATTAGGACCAATGCCAGATCAACTAAGCATTGTGAAGAATTAACTATGAGAATATGTCCGTACTTGTCGCCAGGGAGCTTCTCACAATACTTTTGTAAGAGGCTGACACTAGAATCCGCAGTAACAGAAGCTCCAGTCTTATCTACAACATATATGTCTATCTCCTTGAAATTGCAGGCTTTCATGATGCATGAGTCAGGATCTCTCTTCATTGCAGTCTCTATCATTGAGTGCTTGCTCTTAATGATATCAAATAGTTGATTCCTTTGTTTCTTGTTGCCCCTATAAAAACATGCATAACATCATAGGCATGATTAAACAAGCATGAGAATTCTATGACAAGAAGGCTCTAATGACTTAAAAAGAATTTGAAAATAATCATAGTCCAACAAACAATAATATGATCAACCAATCAATCTACCAAACAGGCACACACGACAAAGATGGAGAGAACATCACCTCTCAAGCATCATGACGAATTGGGAATCCCTTTTCCGAGCTCTTCCCTGAGACTGAATATAGCTACGAACTGTCTTGGGGAGATCAAAACGTATTACACAGGAGCAGTTTGGCATATCAACACCTTCCTCAACCACATCAGTAGAAAATAATAGATTGACCTTGCATAGATTGAATAGGAATCATTATTAGGTTTGGAACAAAACTCTCTACATACCACTCCTGCTATATAGCCGATAAGGTACCTTCCCCGTACGAAATGATTCCAATGTGTCTTTTTGTGCTTTTGGTGCCAGTGCATCAGCTGAGTTATTACTTCCGGTCATATATGAAACCATCAAATGAGCTAAACATGCAACTCTCTTCACAAATCTTTCAATCACTTTAGCTGCAATGATTCTTTCAACGAATATAATGCATAATACTTGCCTATTGACTCTGCAACAAAAGAATAATCATAAGTCAACTTTCAACAGCACTCAAGGACATAGATTGATCAATGAAGATAAGTAGTGTTATTACCCAAATGATCGGAAAAGTTGAAGTAGTTCGTGCAGTTTTGGAGTTACGTAGCCTAAATGCATTGCATCTAAAAAGTCAACACCAGAATTCAAAATGTCTTGGTAGCCTGAGGATAGATTAAGGATATCAAAGTCATGTATCAAACTCAAATATAAAGTCAAACGTAGAGGTAGCATATGAAACCATTTCTAATACGACTCCGACAGACAAACATAATAGTTCAGCACTATTCACATCTATGCATATACACATTACAAAATCTGGCAAATATCAATTCACATCTGTTCTTCAAAATCCCAAAAGTGCACACTAATTAAGTACATTAGAAACGTAAATCACACATCCTGTTAAAAACGCAAATACCTGAGTTGGCCTCACGCCACTGGAGCAACTCAATTATCAATGAGGCTCCTAAATCATCTTTCTAGAAAAGACAAACACTACCCAAATCTGAAATAAGAAACAAACACAAAATGGAGAACACTACAACAAAATGCTTCATTTTCTTTGTTGCTAATAATTCACTAGAATACGAAGGTGAAGAAGGACGAGATCGCATTATTACTTATGGGAACCGCTAGCAGCTTGGGTCCAGTTTATTGAGAAGCATTTTGCTTACCATTGGACTCTAGCATGAGAAACAGAACACTGAAGGATTGTGAAGTGAATTCACAGTAATAATTAAATATGTGAGAAAGCGCAGAGATTGCTCAACTGAGGCCATCATTAATGACAGAAACAACAGATACAAGTTTCACCCAGAAAAAGAAAAAGAAAAAGAAAACTCGAGGTAATGAGCATGACACTTGTCACCCTTCAAGGCAAACAATTCAGGCTTAATAAGTTACTGTGAATTGTAATGTGCCTTCACCAAAAAGGCAACTAAAAATCTCAAACATGGCTTGTAATAATAGACCATTTCACTGATTTTGCTCACAATACAAATTCCATATCAATAGATTCAATGCAGCTATGCTGTTAAGGTAAACCAACAATCCAGTGCCAATTTTCAAACTGTTTGGACACTGGGACATGACATGGAACCTTGAAACATAACCCAAGTATGAATCTGTCCTGGTCGATTCCACTCAGCAGATTAAACATAGAGCTCCACCACAAATATAAAGGGGAACCAAACAATGTGGGTATTGACCTATCAACAAACCTAACAACATGATGGAGAAAGAAACAATAGAAATTTGAAGATATATTAAAAAAACCCACCATAAGGTGGAATTGCCAGCAAATGCATACATTTTTTTCAACATGGCACAGGACCGTAAAAGCTAAAGCTTCTACAGAACATACCTTGAGGCAAAAAAATTCCAATTATGCATAACATGTCCTCGAGAAAATATTTATACTGCAAAGAGATCTCCCTGTACAATTGACATTCCTTTTTGGCATGGGAGAAATTCTCCAAGCAAATTTTGACAGCCTATAAAAGAAATATAAAAAATATTTTATAAGGACCAAATGATGGAACTCTCTCAATACATTCATTAATTCATCCATTGATAGCAAGCACAAGCATCCAAATGCATATCTGTAGATTATTTTATCATTCCTGATCCTTTTTGAAGACTTTCCTACAAAAAACTCGTAAGTTGACAAATTTAACTAGGACTTGACTTATCAAATAACATATTAAAAGACCTCAATGAACCTTTACAGTGATCAGATTCCTGCATAGGAGAATTCAGACATAAATTATTGTTCTCAAGATGAAGACAAACAAATATCATCAGTTCGTAATGGTTGTAATCGTTGCCAAAGTATCTTTGACTCTTCATACCAACAAAAGAATCTTTCCACTTTCACTATGCCTTGTCAGCAAAAATATATCCTTGAATTATTAAATCAGGGGAAAATAATTACATTTGTGCCAATGAAAGAACAAACTCTTCTTCTTTAACAACAGCAATCTTCTATAACTCTTTAGACAAGGATTGTGAAAGTAAGATTTACCTCTTGAGCACATATGAGACCAAGATTGTCAAGGCAGTACAAAATCTTTTTGTGGCCATTTGACAATTGCTTTTGGAGTTTCTCGAGCTTATCATCAATATCGTTGGAAGAACTTTGCAATGATCCATGCAATTTTACCAATAAAGCATCAAACTGGAGAACGAAAAAAGAGAGTGAGTATCTGTATCGCCATGATTGTTATCAAAATATCTTGATGTTGAATGGGAAGATTTGACAACTATGGATGCAGGAGTACCTTGAACCATGAGGCTTCAAACTGCCCTTTCAAATCTGAATGAGAATTTGCCTGGTCATAAAATCTATAGCTTTCCTTTGCAGATGGAATATATACTTCTACTTCTGTCCTGCATTCAACCGTATAAATCTGCAACAACACAGATGTTCGAGAAATATATGCATCAGCAGTTGCATGCCCATAATCAATGCAGAATTGTTGCAATTAAAAAATAGCCTTACCTGTGAATCTAAGATGCTTTCAAGTTGTGATATCTGATCCTCACAATCCATGGTGGATGAAACACCTGCTATGCAAAACCACTTTAAGTAATGCATTCAAGAAGATGGCACTTCCTCGATGTTGGTAATAACTCTACAGTGGTAACCGGCACCAATATATTGCCAATGTCACCAGGTTTACATATAGTAAGCATCTTTAAGTATATATATCCCATGATAAATATACATGCAACTAGAGAAGTTGCAAATTTGTGTACTCTTCCTTATGTTTTATGAACAAAAAAGAATCAACCAAATTTCTTATGTTGAAATAATGATCTCTCATGGTATGAACAACTATTCAACCACAAGGGAATAATTTTTTGGTGTCAAGTGTTAACGCTATGCATTGGCATCCAAATAAAGACTATGAAATTTGATTCAAGAGCAAATTATTCCAGATAACATGAATCTTCATACATTGTAAGTTAAATGACACAGTGACTCCATGATATAGTTGATTTCACTTTGAAGCTTATGATATGTTATGTTTGGAGAAGAAAAAAAAAAAGGATGCCTGCTTTGGTACCAAGACTTGAGTGGGAAAAAAAAGAGCTCCAGGTAACATTGGACTTGCTGCTGTTACAAAAACAGCTGTCGGGAACAACTCTGAAGGATCAATCACTCAAGTCTCGCACTAGGCATCTTATTGATTCAGTATGTCTAAAATATTTTCAACGCTCTTAAGTTACATATTAGGGCAATTTCTTCAGAAAGGAAGTTTAGTACAACGTCTTACCCCTTCTAATAACAGGTGATGCTGTCATCCCAAAAATCTTTGGCTTGTTACTTGATTTATGGTAAAATTCCTTCATCAATATAATCACACATAGAGATGTTAACCAGGCAAAATAAATAAAGTTGAGCAAGAATAATAAGAATGATGACATGAAGTACAACAACATGAAAGATTCTAGGAATATATTATACTAACCTTCATTATTTTTGCATAGGGATGGTTTCCTGTAGCACGATGACACTCGTCAATTATCATTAATTGCAACATCTCTATATTCAAGAATGCCTTTCTCAAGGCATCCAAGAGAATCTGGGGTGTCATGACCAGTATCTATCAGATCAAAAAGAGAATATGAAATTAATTTGGAAGCTATCAATTCATCAGTGCTACAATTTGATAATCATTAAATGATAGCTGGGATTATAAAAGCATATCATATATAAGGACATGAACAAAAAGAGCATATCATCTATAAGTGCACCGATGGTGTTTACATGATCAATCAAGTTCATCCTGAAAAGTTTTTCGATTCATCAACGGCAAATCAAATTAGACAAGGCCCAAGTGAATTTAAATATTACAATTTAGAATATCATGTAAGTTTTGTTGTCGGCTTTTCGCTGCTCCTGATTACATTTAGACATAAGCTAATCACGTAAGTTCCTCAAGATATATTCCAAAAGTACATTCGAGTCAACATTGCTTTTGAAAATTGGTACAAGTTGTGAACTCTATTTAATCAGCATTGGTTTCATTGTCCAATATTCATTCTCCAACCTTAAAATTCATTTTCATGTTGCTACACTGATATCATCTCCCTGATTACATAAGTTCTATTTTTTACAGCATCTTGGCACCATGAAACAAAAGACATGTGCCACCAATCAACGATGCAAAAAGGAAAATGGATGTCCACATCACATGATGAAATGATTAAGTAGAAATGTTGAAAAAAAGTAAGTCAGCCTCAAGAAAATGTTAATCGTGATAATTAAAACACTAAGAAACAAAAGGTAAATATGGCTTAACATATGCAGAAAACAGAGAAAATATGCTCATGATACACTAGGTCATTACATGAGCTATTCAACAAACTTACGTCATGGTCATTTCTTTCCTTTTCCCAGCTTTTCAAATTCCACTCATCAATCCCCAAGGCACCATAGTACTGCCCGACTTCAAGATCCGTATGAAGTTTAATAACCTCAAATTGCTGCATGCACAAATGACAAAACCAGTAGTTTTGTCATGAAAGGTATGTTAACATTACAAAAGAAGGAACAAAAACAAAACAAAAAAGACATAAAAAGCTATTATAAGCAACATCCAAACACATTATCCTCATGAGCACCATCATCATTCAAGCAGTAATTGAAATTATGCAAATCCATAACGAAATAATGCAGAGTCTGTTACGTGATTCTCTTTCGCCATAATGTCCAATCACATGTAAAAGTTAACATAAACAACATGTTTTTCTTTCACCATAATATCCAATCACATATAAAAGCTAACATAAACAACCTCTAATCATGTCATCACCCTTAGCACCATCATCTAAGCATTTATTGCAATCATTTGCATAGGATATATGAATCCATAACGAACATAATGGGAATCAGACTAAGTAATTCTCTTTCACCATAATCGCCAATGACATCAAAAAATTTAAAACTGTATTGACAGCAGCAAATATAATGTCTTTACAGAACACACCTGATTAACAAGGTGAACCGTAGGAGCCAAGAAAATGATTAACTTTTTATGGCCATTGGTCTTCAAAGTTAGACCAATGTCGTTGATCAGCATTACAGCTATCAAAGTTTTCCCTGAACCAGTATCCAGTACTGCTATAGTGTTCCTCCTCTTTGCAACCTCGTATATCTGCGATTGATATCTACAACGACCCACAAAACAAAAACAAAATCAAAATCGAACCCAACAAAATCCACTACAAGAAAAACAAACCCAGTAACAGAATGACATTTAGCAAACCTTCTCGGTTCGAACTCCTTGGGATTGCTGCAAGCAGATGGTTGTTTATCATCTAGAGCACCAGAATCAAGACCCTCCATGGCCATATTATCAGGAGGGCTTGAGTTCATTTCATCAAAGCTACGTTTAAGCGGATTATATTCTTGCATTGGAGAATCCATGCTTAATAAATTATAAAAACAAAACAACCAGTTTCTCCAACGCAGAAGTGCTCAGAGTGAAAGAACACACAAGAAACGTGAAAAGCCTCAACAGATAATCTAGTTTGGTCTAAGGTTAAATTATTGGCAAGAATTATGTGGAAATTTTTTGTCTTCTTGGCTTCTTTAAAACAACAGATGAAACGTTGAGACTGGAGAGGCGAGAATAAAGCATTGAATGCTATTAACTCACACACTGTTAGTGTGACGGTCTACTTGGTTGGTCTAACTTTTCATGGGATCTTGTCTGAGAATCAGGGGTCGTGGTTCCAGGGCCATTTTTAAGTTTTCCCAGTTGAATTTGGATTTTGGACTTAACAGAGACAGCGGAAGAAAGACAAGGCCCAATAACAGTTATTGGGATGCGTGTTTTTATTGATATAAATATATCCAAAAATATATTTTATTGATGCGCATGAACATCTGAATTAATTTTTAAATAATAGGGATGAGACCCATAATTAATTTGAGTAGTGAGAGAATCAAGAAAATGAATATTAATGACTTTGACTAATAAGATTATATTAAAAGATATATTTTATTGATGTAATTATATTATGATATATATTTGTATAAATATATATGATCACTTTTTGTATTATAGGAGTATGATCAAAGAAAAAATTATTGAATCATTAACTTTGCAACTATGGATGTCCAAATAAGATGGAGGTTGTTGCATAGATTAAGCCTCTGTTTGGTTGGGAGGTAACAAGCGTCATAAGCTGGGGTATGTAGCTAACTCACGCTCAAGTAACCAAACACCAAAATACCCCAGCTTTATAAGCTAGCTTATTACGCCCCGTAAAAAGAAGCTCCTTGGACCAGCTTTTTTCCTCTTGTCTGTGGGTATCCGTCTCGTCGATTTCAATATGCTGTACATACTTTAATAAAAGGTGGGGACATTTGTTGGAGTAGAGCAGCATAAACAATATGCTGTGGTTCTTTTAGTGGTGCACTACATACTTTAATATAAAAAGTGGGGACATTTGATTGAGTTTGACAATAATTTGCTTTAAACCAAGTCCACGTATGTTTTCATTAGAGGATGACATGATTGTTATGTTTTTATGTTGTTATATTTTTAAAAGTCCTTAGTGGTAATTTTACAATTTTTACTCTATTAACAAATTAGCATCACCAAACACATATTCAGCGTAAAGTAGCTTATTTACACAGCTTTATACTCTAGCGTAAAGTAGCTTATTTTTACAGCTTCATACACCAACTTATTTACCCTCCCAACCAAACAGGGGCTAAGTTTTAATTCCACCCGCAGTTTTGCGCATGTGCACACAAACCCATTAGATTTTAACAGCTGTCTCTTCAATATTGGACCCACAAACAGTCACATGACTTTATTTACCAAATACAGCCTTCTCACCTGTAAAGGAAAAGAAAGGAAAAACAGAGTCTTCAGTCTTGCGAGCTGTAATTGTAAATACTAAATACTGGTGGTAATACAGTCTTGCAAGGTTAGATGTACAGTCTTGGAAGGTATCCAGAATGGGAAAATCGAACACTTTAACGTCCCCCACACAGACTATATACAGTATTTGTTTCTCTGTACAAATGGATGCTACTATAAATACCATCACTTAATATAACGTGTGCAGCAAGACGTTAAAATATTCTACTAGTCCCTCAAAAATGGATCCTACTGTACTGTAATATAATAAAAACACTCATTTATCACATTATAAGCTAATATTACAGACAAATTTTTAAGAAAAAATATTTAATTTAAATTCCTCAAAATTCCTTAAAAAATTACAACTGATTGAATAAATTTTGTGAAAGTGAATCAAGGGCATGTCATTAAGTTCAACCGCAACAGTCCATAGGACAGAAAACACCTATAACTGGGAAAAAGCCACCTGCATTTCAAGCAGTCTGGGAAAAAGAAAATCTTTTCAGAGGATTGATTGATGAGCACAAGTCATGAAAAATAGATGGCATGCGGATCTGATGATATGCAGACAGTCCTTAGCAAAACAAGCTCCTTAACAATGGGAGAAAGTGTCGCATAAAATAACTTCAAACAGAGAGAATCTTCAAGAAAGGATTGATTTATGCTATTATTACCAGTAATCACCACAAGAACAGATTCCATCCTTAAAACGATGGAAGCGATTTGCGTCTCTCAACACAATCTCTCTTTGAGAGACCCTTGATATGTATTTGATTGCATTGTGACAGTCACCACAAACACGGAGGTTCTTTATCACTCTAATTGTGGTGGATGGGGGTGTTTTCAGGAGTCCGTAAACTATTGCTAGCTTCTCGCTATGGTAGTAGAGAGAGCGCTCTTTTTCCTCTTCTTCCAAATCAAGCAGCACGAAATCTTTATCCGGGACATATCCTTCTTCTTTGATCCTTTCTATTAGGTCCTCTATCTTAACATATATTAAATCAGACTCTGGATGGGATTTATCATCCACAACAAACAAATGCATCCTGTTCTTCACATCAATCCAACTAAACCCTGGATCCTTCTTTACATTCTTCTGCTTCATTGTTCTTCTAGCACTGGTTACATCATCCCATTGGTTTGCAGCAGCATATACGTTAGACAGAAGAACATAAGCTGCTGAATCTGAGGGCTCCAAGGCCAAAAGCTGCTCTGCCACCCATTTGCCAGTGTTTGTGTCTCCCTGAACCTTACAAGCACCAAGCAGGGCTCTATACATAGAAGCAGAAGCTTCAAAAGGCATTGATGTAATCAATTTCTTCGCCTCTTGTACACGGCCAGCACGGCCAAGTGCATCAACTAAACATGAGTAATGCTCAATCTCAGGCTCAATAGCATAATCTTGTTGCATTGAATGAAAATACTTATAAGCTTCAGAAATTAAGCCAGAATGGCTACAAGCAGAAAGTACTCCAATAAATGTAATTCTATCGGGTGCAATACCATGAGAATTCATGACCTTAAAAAGGTTAAGAGCTTCTTTGCCATTCCCATGTTGAGCTAGACCGACTATCATGGCATTCCACAAGGCAATATTCCTTACATTCATCCTTCTAAATAAACAATAAGCATCATCTATGTTTCCACACTTTGCATACATGTCAATAAGTGAAGTTCCAACAAAAGGATCAGAAGCACAAGCAAGTTTGATCACCTCTGTATGAATTTGTCTCCCTTGTTCCAGTGCTGTCAGGCAAGAGCTGGCTTTAATTAGAGTGGCAAAGGTATATTCATCAGGGGGAACCCCAGACAACCTCATCTTATGATATACAGACAGAGCATGATCTTCATTTCCGTTTTCAACACACCCTGAAATCATAGTCGTCCATGCCACATCATCTGGAGCGGGGATATCACTGAACACTAAGTTTGCATCCACCATATCCCCACATTTGGCATACATGTCAAGAATACCACTGCTGACACACAAATCTTTGTCAAAACCAACTTTTATTGCGTATGCATGGATTTGCTTCCCTTGTTCCAACCAAACCAAGCAACCACATGCCTTTGCTGCAGTTGCTAAAGTTATCTGATCAGACCTCTCTCCACTTTCATGTATCAAACCGAAGAGTTTCAATGCTTTTGGGCTATCATTACTGGATATGTGGCCAAACATCATAGTGTTCCATGTTGCCAAATCAAATTGATCTTTATTTACAAAAAGAAACTCCGCCTCTGCCTTTTTTCCACCCTTTGAATAAACGTCAATAAGAGCAGTCAATACAAAGCCATCAGCAACAGTCCCATTTTTTATTGTATGAACATGAATCTGGCTACAGAGATGCAAGCCTTCCGTATATGAGGAGCAAGCCCTAAGAACACTTGCCAATGTGTAATGATCCGGTCTTAGACCACTCCGCAATAGATTGATAAACAGAGTCAGTGATTCTTTTTCCAATCCACCTTGAGCACAACCTGATATAATCGTATTCCAAGAAATTAAATCCATCTCTCTCATGTTAGCAAAAACTTTTTGTGCCAATGAGGTGAAACCCATTTTTGAATACACATTGATAAGACTATTTGCAACTGAAACATCTGAATCAAAACCAGATTTCAAAGCCAGACCATGAATTTGCTGCGTTAATGGTAACTCATTTATATCTGAAGCAGCAGACAAAGTAACAATTAATGTCACATTGTCATATTCTACATTTGATGTGATCATCTTCCTAAAGCACTCGACAGCACTCCAATTGTCACCAATTTGGATGAACGCAGACAAAGTTTTATTCCACGTAATCACATTTGAACCATCATCATACACAAATAACTTAGTTGCATAGGCTTGAACCTGCTCCTTTTGCCTCTTACCTATATCAGAACCGACGTCATTAATCCCACTGAGAACACTTCGCACACTAACAGCATCAGGAGACAATCCACTACGATGGAACTCTGAGAAGAAACGGAGTGCCTCTACCTCAAAACCCATCTCTACATATGCCTTTAGCATTACATTCCACAACACCACATCTCTTTCCAGCATTCCATCAAACAAAACCCGAGCCTCCCTAATTCGCCCAAACTTCGAATATATATTAACAAGAGCACCGGAAACAAAGACATCCCAAATCAAACCAATCTTCACCCCATATCCATGAACCGCCTCTGAAGCCCAAACATATCCCGAAAGCAAGCATAGCTTCAACAAGGGAGCAAGAGTCAGTTTAGAAACCGAAACAACAGACTTTCGAAGAAGTCGAAAAAAACGAAAACCTTCCCTAACATTCTCTAAATCAGCGTCCACAGATTGTGCATAGGCAGCTAAAACAGAATTCCAAGTAACTAGGTCCCGGTCAGGAGTTCTATCGAACAGACGGCGTGCTAAGGTGATAGACCCACATTTTGAATACACAGCAATGAGATTGTTTGTCAAAAACCGATCTGGGTTTTCTCCGGATCTTATGATTTGCCCGTGGATACATTTTCCGAGAGACGGGTTGGAGGCGGAGACTGCCGTTCGCAGAAGAGAGAACCAGTGAGAGGAGGAAGATGAAGAAGAAAAGCAATGAGAGTGGGAGATGGCTTTCGAGAGAGAGAGAAAAGGGAATTGATAAAGCAGAGTGATCGGGTATAGAGTTCTAGGAGAAGAAAAGATGGAGAGGACGGCGTTGGGTTGCAAGTGCATCGCTTGCTCGCATTGCTCAGTTGGGGCTTCCCTCCAAACCTCAAACTTCAAAGTCGAAGAATCTGCTGGAGTTCAGTTCTACTTATTTGATAGACGACAAACCACTTGTCTGGATTTGTTTTGGGCCTATTATGGTCCAGGTAGGCCCATTTTATTTTATTTTTTCATTAAGCAGCAACAAACAAAAAAACTAAAGCCCAAACTAATAAAGAAGCCTAGTAGACATCGAGCTGTCAAATTGGGTAATTGGGCCAGATAAGAGCCCAAGTCTCTTCAAAATTTGTTGAGCTCCACAAGTCCACTGTAATCCTACCATAAAACCTGTTGATGCGCACCAGCAGCACTTCAGACGAGCTAAGCTCTCAGATGGTCGACCATCCAAAGCAAGGTCTTAACCAGAACGATACCCCCTTTACAGCAGAAGCTCTTCGAAGAGTCGAAATGCCAAAAACAAATTTGAAAACCTGCAGAACCTCCAATCCTTCTAGCCATACCAGGACTTCCAGAAACACCATAGAAGTCTAGAACTAAAAGTACACCATGCATTTCTTCGTGCATTAGTTGAACTTGATGATGAATTATGCTATCATGTAATTCAATTCTATCAGGTACATCTGAAAGGGGAAAAAAATAATTTAACAAAGAAAATTTAACGTCCAAAATTAACAAAATGGTGCAAAAGATTCGCTGATTTACAGTCAGTCCCTTATAGCTATCAAAATGTAATGCTGCTGTTACCCGGTTGCCCCATAAAGCTGCACTTCTGCTTCCTTCCTTTCTGCTTTCTTCGCCTCCCTTCATTTTTTACCAATTTTTTGATTTAAACCTACTTCTCTTCCGTCTCTTCCATGTACACATGTACAAGAACGATTTTGATGACAATAACTTGATGGGTTTTGCTTTGTGTCGAAAGATTCTCAACATCTCCCACCGCTTCCCTCTGGCTCAATATATCACGACACGAAGCAGCCCCGGCTGTGGCTCAGAGTAGTCAAGGCACTCTTCTTCAAGTAGATAACACTGTACAGCAATGGGAAGTCTTGCTGGTGTATGGGAACCCCTAGTGTGGTGGCCAGTCCCCACACATATATAAACCTGTAAACGCTTATCTGTTGCACGAGCTGTGCTCCGCAGCACACTCAGTTCATGCTTTAGGACATGTATGGCTTCATTAACATGCAGCCCATGCAGGTCTATAATCTGCTCATCCCCTCTACCGTTACCCTGCATCTCTGGGCTAACAGGGTTCCTGAAATATATGAAGAACAGTAAGAGCTCAAAATTCCATCACTTGGCTTTACCGAAATGAAGTATATGTGGATGCGGAGACAAGATGAGGATAAAGACGGTCCAGAAACATAAAAGTACTCGAAGTCTCGAATGCCTCCCTCCCTCCTAAAGATGATAATTACAAGGAAAAGGGACAAGGAACCATTTAATCAGTAGTCCGGTGTATCAGCCTGTCATGCCCAATACCGCATGATAGCAGGCAGAGGTGACAAACCTCTGACGATAAATTGATTCCTGAGCTTTTCCATGAGCTTCCTTCATATGTGCATTGTGCAACTGTCCTTGTGCGCTCAGTTCCTTTGCTAGGGCCTTGTTGCCGATAAGGTATGCTTGTTGTGCCTAATTTAAAGAAGCAAGTGCTACTCAGTTAAAATAGAGAAGTTAATAAAAGCAATCTCGACTCAAAAACAGCAAGAAAATAATAAGACAGGAGCAACTCATTCACAGCTAGGCTAATCAATACAGATTCAATGGTGAAAGAAAAAGAAAAAAAAACCTTCTATTAAACGGTCTTATAGATGAGGTTCACCGTAGTGGCACAATGGCCTTATGTCAAAAGGCACAGCTCATTCAAATACATGCTCAAGCAACATGTTTTGACCCATACATATAATCAAAGTACGCTTGTAAAACACTACTGAGTATGTTCCAAGGTTTTAAACTCCTGAAGAGCCCAGTCCAATGACCTTGTTGATCAACTCATGAATGGTAAAAGTTCTTAAACCCACAAACATGAAGTATATCAAAACTAATTCGGATAAAAATGTTAGAACAAAGAAGCGACCGAATAGCATAGCATACTGCAGTCAGTGATATAAAAAACTTAGAACCACATAGTACAAATAATAATAAAAAAAGCCAAAGAAAACTGGATCTCTAATTAAACTACAATCAATTGGAAAAAGTGGTCTGGAAGGAAGGAAAAAAATACTCCATAAAGCAGTTTCAGAATAATTTAACTTGAGACCGTAGAAAGCACAGTGCACTTGAAGTTTTATTTGGAGCCTTACAACTTTTATGAAGGACAAAACCCTATTCCAGCAAAAAACCAAAAAAGGGTTTTACATCAAAAAAATATCCAATGGTAAAGCAAAAAAGAAGAAATTGACACCAAAATTGTAATCAATTCATAGCAAACCTGTTCAAAATATGCATTGCGTAAACGTGCATGGCCACGAGCTTCTTCCCGCAATTCAGAATATAATTTTGCTGCCATCTCAATTATGTCAGAGCATATACAGAAGTCATTTCCCAAAAATCTAAAGGCATATAAAATAAAGTGACTTCAATTGATTGATGAATGTTAGTAATAGTATATTACCCACTCTATCCCCAGTTTCAAGCCACACCGAAGGCATTTGAGCTGAGCTTTGAATTCGCAATCTGTCAGCATAAATACCTCCCCCCTGCCCACTACTGTAAGTACTTGCCAAAACATTAGAACTTCTGCTTGAGCCAACAGTAGAATTAACTGCACCATTCTCCTCATATTTCCATAGAGAATCCTGAGACGCCAGTTTCCTGACAGCTGAAGCAAAATCTACTGCACCCCTACTCACAACAGAGGAGCTAGACTTGAATGAAAGCATGTTTTCCTTGACTGAAGATCTGTATGGATTGTTATTTTGCGGAAGATCATTCTGAGCATCAAGAGTGAGGGCAGGAAAATCCATTGCACTGAGATTGGCTGCTGACAGGTCCTTTGAGTTAATATTCTGATTGTAACCACCATGAACTTGGAACTACATGAAAAGAAAGGCAAGAATGAAATGCCCTGGATAGGGGAAAAAATGGAAATAAGATCTACAAACTAAATACAAAAAGGTCAGTATGTCGTGCTGCCTCATGAATACACAAAATTATTGGCATATGGAAACTGGTCAAACTACATTAAAACCATGAAATACATAAGTAAAATAATGTAATCCCCACACTACAATAAAATAAGGTCAATCCAGATTCGACAGAGGAGAAAAGATCCTTCGTAAAATCACCGACCACCAATACCACCCCCACAATACTTTAGAAGAGGCTACATAAGACTCCAGTCACAATGAGTCACCTCAGAGCTTCTAAAGGGCCAGCTCTTCCCTGCCAAAAGAAGGCATATGAAGGCTCTCCAAAATTAGAATCAAATTCAACAGAATCGTCAATAACCCATTACACTAATGGAAAATTTTAGGATGCATAGAAATATGATTGATTCCCGATTTTCATGCTTTGATTGGAAGTTTAAAGTAATAAAGATCCCTTAAATTCCTTAGCATGCGTTCAATTGTTTCCCTTCAAATGCAAAAAAAGGATAAAGCAGCATCATTCCAGAAATTTTGCAATTCGATAGGTAATTCCACTACATTCTCCAGCGCACCAATCCAAAAAACTTCATCAGTTCAACCGTTCGAGCAGTTTATAATCACTTCTTCTCAAGAACTTCTCCCATATCATATACTCTTCAAAACTGTGAACTAACTAGATGCAAAAGATAATACCTCAAGCTGAGTAAGCATCTCCACAGTCAAGTTGAAGTCGCAACTATTAGCAAAGTAAACTTCTGCAAGGCTTTCAGCAGCAACTCCAGGGAACTGTGCAGCCAAGAACTCCAAGGGGTTCATGTCGGTATTGTCTACCATTCCATGTTCAGTTAACATTTCGTTCATGAACCTATGTCTAGAATTCCCGTTGTAAGGATGCCCATCTCTACCATTTCCAAGAAGCTGATCGGTGTTGACAAGTTTCTTGTCCCAAGGCTTACCTTGCAACTGCAAAAAGCTGGCTGAGCTTGGAACTTCTGCATATGATGGAGCTGAATATTTCATATTTTCAGCAAAAACATTACCATTTACACGTGAGGACAATTCCGACTTCCCATTCAACAAATATCCACAGCCTGTAGAAGCTGGAAACTTTGATGCTTCACTGCCATCATGCAACGATAAGCCAGCCAGAGAAAGGCCCCCGAGACCTTGAGATTCATCCTCGCTCATAACCTGAAAATCAGGGGTAATGTCATCAGGGAGCTGGCAACGCCAATATTGATGGGCCTCTTCATCAGAATTGTTTGAAACGGATGATTCCGATCTATCAAGCACTGATTTCCCTATACTTCCAGTAGTACCAAACCTAGCAGTACCATCTGTGGTGCTTCCAGGTGGAGCACTCGGCGACCTGAGGGAAAAAGGAACGAACTCCACAGCATTGGGATTCAAGGTTGTTGCCTGGTTTGGAGCACTTATTTTTGTATCAATTGCTTGGGTCCCTTTCTTGTATAAGCTCATTCTTTAAATAGAAAGATTCTACGTGCATAAAAAGCTCCCGAGAAAGAGAATAATCTGAGTTCTAGAATGCTTCACCCAAAACCTGAAAAAAAAATCTACATTTGATTATTCTAATTAGCCAAGCTGACATGAAATGCTTTATACTTGATTGCTGATTCACATGCAAATAGACCACTCTTAGCCACAGAAAAGGAAAAAAAACAATAAAACTGCCATTTCTTAACCAATCACTTTCTACACAACTGTTTTGAGTTATATTTCAGCCTTCAATTATGCGCGAAGAGCAAACAGTAAGCATTCATACATTCGCATACACTGTAATAAAATCTACGAAACGTAAAGAATGAAATTTCAAATTTGGTACGTGCTATCCATATCTAATGAACTCAATTCAGCATAAACTGCAATTACAGTAAACTTACATACACCGTGCAAACAAAATGGATAGGAAGCAAAAAAGATATTCCGACAAAATGACTAAATTCCACATGATAATATAGTTACTCAAAGAGTGAATACCTTGACATGAGGCGTTAATGTCGGAAAAAAGAAAGATTAAACAACAAAAGTGCACAAAATCCTCGCGCATCTCAGTGGCCCAAAATTTAGCTCATAAACAGAAGAAGAATAAAAAAAAGCAGAAGCTTTGAAATAAAATCTAATCAAATCAAAGCTTAGAGATCACAATACTTCAAACAAAGACCACAACGAATAACAAACCAGGAGATATATATCGAGTAACAGATGAGAAAGTGAAGATCTGCAAACAAAGAGAACTCATGTCCAGATATACCTTTTCGAACCAAATCGAACGGATCCATTGCCAAACTGAAGACAAGATCGGGTGAAAGAGAGAGAGAGAGGAGTAAAACAACTTTTGCCTTCTTCCTCTTAAGCTTGGTCGTCGGGGTTTCTGTTCTGTGCAGAAAAATATTGGTTTAGCTTGAGCTTATCAGGTCTCTCCGAATCCCTTGCACTGCAGCAGCACCACCACCACTAAAATATAATATGGAAACAAGACAAGACAACCCTTCGGCAGTCGGATTTTGACCCTTTTTCTCCTTTCTATCTCTTACTCTCTCTATCTATCCGGGTGTCACTCTCTATGCTTCCTGAAGAGTGAAGACTTTGTTTTATAGCAAAAATAAATAAATAAATTACAAATTATTCACGATGAGATCCAACCAGACATATCGCTGTATAATTTTTACACCCGAGGCTTTCCGGCGTTAATGCTTCGTGTTATTAACGACCCATAATTTCTTCGAACATGTCACAGTAACAATGTTGAAACATTGTAATTTTCAAAATAATTTTCTGTTTTGAAAAATTAAATGATTGTTTAAAATTTATTTGCCTAATTTATTTTGAGTTTTTATTTTAAAAAATAGTTTTTATTTTTCAATTTTAAAAATTAGAAAACCAAAATAAAATTGTTTTGTAAGCTTTTTAAGTGACATAATTATAATTAAGATGATTTTATTTTATTTTTCTCTCTCTTCTCTCACTCCCAACGGTGACTCGCCTCTCTTCATCGACATCGTCGTCCGGCCACCGGACGGCCTTGCTCCGGTGTTGGCCCAAAATCACCTTCATTTTTACCCGATTGATGAATTTGAATTTCATTTTGATAATTTTGAGTTTTATTTGGATGAATTTCAATTTCATTTGACTAAATTTCAATTTTAATTTCATGTTTTTCGATTTCCGAAAACAAAGTCAAATATCACCAACCAAATGAATTTTTCAACAGTTTTTTTCCTAAAAAATGTTTCTAAAAAGTATATTCAAAATCATTTTTAAAAACTAAAAACGAAAATAATATTCAAACACGCTCTAATACATCACCGGCAACCTACAAATTATGATTTCCAACCTGTCGAATTCTTGTGATAACTGTTAACGGACAGAGTTTGACAACTACACACTTGTTGGCGCTAAAATGATAAGACAGCGCGTGGCCGCGTGTGATAGAGAGCCCACGAAACAAGTAGCAATGTAGGCCGAGCCCACGGATTTCCAACAGGCCCAATTCTGAGCATAGTACTACTAGATTTGGGTTATGGGAATCACTGGAGTGACTAAGACATCACAAGACCTTATTTGTCATTTTGTGGTTCAGATGATTGTCTGTGGCGGACAGTGTAGATTCAGATAAAGACAAAAGATGTTACCCGTACGAACAATTCACACTCTGTGATTTTTTTTCACTTGCGGGTCCCACACAAAATAACATGCACTACCGTTAACTTCGAAACTTTACTGCACGCCACGTTTGGCTTATACTACCCGCAATGGGAATTATTTTCTGACAGCTGTCAGTGTCTTTTCAAAAATTAAAGGTCATAATCAATTGCCCACCAAACCACCAAACCAAAACCTGATTATCGCGTGAGCAAAGACGTTTTAACTTTCAACACTTTAAGAAAATTGGTCGAATCATTCAATGCCACGTGTTTTTTCGTTGAAATGTCGAGAAAGGGCCTTTGTTATGGACAATATTACACTGCCACCAAACCTCCAATGATTGGCTCATTTGTCTGCGTTGATAAAGAACCCTCAAAACAATTTCCTCTTCACTGCTCTGCTCCTGCAGGTTACAGGAAAAGACAAACCTTTCGAGCAGAGACGACCCTGTCACTAAACATCTTCTATGGGCGACGGTTTCGCATGATTTCGAATTGATTCGGAAATCGAGGCCAATTGAAGCTTTTGCATTGCAAATGAAGCTCCATATCGGTTTCACTGGCGACTATAAAGTCGAAGAAGGCGATTGGGAGAAGGAGAGATAGAGATTCCCTGATATCTTAATTTTTGTATCCAAACAGTTCGTTTTCTCTCCCTGTATAGAAAGAGGAGTAATCAGAGGGAAACGGTAAAATTTTGGATCGAATTCAAATTTCGTAAATTTAAGATTCGAAAACAATCATTAATAAAGGTTTCCATTTTCATACCCGGCTCATACCCATTTACGTTTCTGTGCAGATCTCTTGCTTTCAATGGCTGCGACAGTATTGAATGAGGCGAAGGCAATTGCTAGCCTGGACTCGCAGTCAGAGCCATCGCTGGCAATCATGCGAAGCTCGCAAGCTAGTGAGCTCGAGTTCGCAAAATGCGAGTGCTGCGGATTGACGGAGGAGTGCACGCCCGCGTACATTGCTCGCATCCTCGAGAGATTTGATGGTCGTTGGATTTGTGGACTCTGTTCTGAGGCAGTCAAATACGAGGCCTCCAGGTCAAAGAGGTGTATCAGTCCTGATGAAGCATTGAATCGACACATGAAGTTTTGTGAACAATTCAGATCTTCGAGTCCTCCGATTCATCCTACCGAGGATCTAATCTCCGCTATGAAACATCTGGTTCGGCGTACTTTGGATTCTCCGAAGAAAAAAAAGGGATCCATTTTCCAGTCTCCGCCACCGTCCCTTGTTCGATCCCGGAGTTGCTTTTCAAGTTTATCAGAGTGAGTAGAAACTCTTGAGGATCTCAAAAAAAAATGGCTTTCAAAATGCTTACATGAATTAGTGAGTCAAAACGCTGTAGTTTCGGGAAAGTTTAACGTGGTTAGATGTTTATGGTGGTTATTCAAGCTTCGTTCTGGTTTAATGTAATCCTGCTAGCTCTTTCTGACAGTATGACTGAATCCATTGAGTTTCTTCTCTGAATAACCTTTTTCCTTGTGGTTGTTTCAAACCAAACAGTACCATAGACAATATGTGGCGAATCTTCAATGTTTGAAGGATGGATTTCGGTTCTTTGCAAATTACAAAGACTGCTAAGTCTGTTGTCTTATTCCATTCTCTGTTTCATTACTCAATTTGCTCTGCTTCTTCAATCTTGAAAGTACTGAAGGAGGATCCAAACTCCAAAAGGATCCTGGGTTTTTTTATTTGCCCCTACTTTTAACCCCTAGCTAGGTCACTTTTTTGTCAAAACAAAAATGAAAGATTTTCCAGTCTTTCAGCCTGAGTACGTGATTGGGCCAAACTAGACCATGTCAACACTGGGTCACGGCTTTTAGTGCCCCTCTTGCCGAGTTCAACGGTTGTGAAGCGTACGGATCCTACATCCATGGTGGCTGGATCGACCTTTTTCATCTATGGTGACACCGCACGATTTAAGCCATTTTCCGGTGTTTTTGGCGGCAGCTGGTGGTCGAGTAGTTCTTTTGGCAGTAGTGGCGGTCAAAACGGTGACCGAACAAGGGCAGTGTATACACGCGTGAGAGAGTGGAAGAAGAGCAGGATTTTGGATAAATGCATACATGCTGATTTTGGACAATGTATACATGACGTCAGGAGATGTGGGTAGACTAGTAAGGGGGTGAAATAAGAGGTTTATTTATACAAACGGCCTTGATAAAGATTGGTTCCAACTTCAAGCGAGGATAGCCCTCGGCCATTTCCTTCAGGAGGTCCCGTCATTATTTTTGCCATGACGTTGTCTCTAGCTTGAGAAGTCAAGTGGATATGACAGTCCACACTGTGGAAGTTGTTGATCATTTGTTGAAATTCACAATATTCTCCATATGAATTAGGTGATTTTGGTACAGTTTTCCTTTTATTACAGCATTAAAGTTAGGTTCCTGTCTATTCTTCTGTTAAGAAATAATTGCATGGAAAATCAAGCAATTGAATATCAGAACATTCAAACTATGCATTTATCATTCCCTATGCTCCCATTTCTGGAGAAAAATAATATAAATTGTTGGAATTTCTGTGCTTTTATACAATTGCTTCCTCTTGAGGAAATTTTGATGCTCGAAAAGAAGCAAAAGGAACAATTCAAGTGCAGTTGCTTCTTGATTATGTTCTCTTGTACTTACAAAATAGTATAATAATTTCACAAATTCATAAAAAATAAGATCACTAAGATATCAAAAGTATGTACCAGTGAGGTTAATTACTTCCTCTGTCATTTGGGAGAGGCCAAGCCACCTCCAAATTTCTCATATAATGCAGGATCCGATTTCGACACCAGAGATAGAGGCAAGTGGATCTTGTGTCTCCAACCAGGACGGTTCCGGTGCCGGCTTTCATCCTTGTCTCCTTCACATTTTAGTCTCCCTTTTGTAAAACATTCTCTGCTGCTCTCAGTTTCCTTAGGCACTACATATACAAATGGTGCAGAAAATGAATCATCGTAGTCCTGCAGAAGTTCCAATATCTTGACCACATTGCTCATTGTAGGCCTTGGCTTTGGTTGATGACTCAAGCACCTGTAAGCCAATGCAATTGCCTTTTGTGCTCCTTTGGTGGAAAATTGGCCTTCCAGTCTTGGGTCTATAATCCTGTTAAGCTTTTGTGGATCTCTCAATAGAGGTCTTGCCCATTCCACAAGGCTCTGCTCTCGCCCGGGCCGGATGTTATCCATGGATCGTTTACCTGTCAAAAGCTCTAGCAAAACTACTCCAAAGCTGTAGACGTCACTCATTGTTGTCAAGTGACCTGTAATCAGTACATTTTCAATTGAATTAGGGGTCAGTCACAAACTATAGTTCAGATAAAGATTAATAAGATTTGGATTTGATTAACTTTACCAGTCATGATATATTCAGGAGCAGCATAACCTTGCGTGCCCATTATACGCGTTGTGACGTGTGTTTCTTCTCCTTCAGGACCATCTTTTGCGAGACCAAAATCTGATATTTTGGCAGTGTAATCCTTGGAAGAAAGAAATTACAATTTGTTCAATATCATAGTTAGAAAATTTTGCTAGTTCAAACATGAATTGAAGCCGCTAAATTATATACTTACAGAGTCTAATAAGATGTTTGAAGACTTAAAATCCCTATATATTACTGGTTTATCAGTTTCATGGAGGAAGGCAAGGCCCTTGGCAGCACCCAATGCAATTTTCATCCTGGTCGACCATGGCAATGCCACTGTATATCCTGCAATACCCAATATCCAATCAATTTAACAAGATTTCAAATATTCAAAACCAAAAAAAAAGGAAGAAAAAGTGGACATACTTCTGAAGAGTTGATTCTCCAAGCTTCCTCTGGCCATGTATTCATAAACCAGTAGTCTTTCCTCTTCTTCACAACAATATCCAATCAATTTAACAAGATGGGGATGCCTTAATTGTCCCAGAAATATTATCTCTGCCTGCAATTGTGATCGATTTTTTCAAAATGTTTAAGAATGAATAAACCCATATAAGTTATATAAGAATTAAGACTAACCATCCACTCCTTATGTCCCTGCATTCCATCCAAGTTCAGTAACTTAACCGCGACCGGTTGAGCCTCCAAGCCAGGCCTAATCTTGTCATCGACAAATCCTTTGTACACTGGTCCGAATCCACCTTCACCAAGCAGATTACTTCGGGAGAAATTACTCGTGATCACTTTCAGCTCCGCGAAACTGAATGCATGAAGTTTAGAGCCAGCGAAAGAATTCGAGATGTCGTCGATGGAGAGTGGAGAACTATGCTTGCTAACATCAAAGAGTGATAGTCTTTGAAAGGAATTGTTGTTCTGAACTTCATTTTTGGATTCTGGAGAGGGAATCTCAGTCTTGTAGCAGCTTGTGATGATAGATTTCAATCTAATTAGCTTCTTCAAAGTCATCTTTCAACAACTAAGAACTTGCTAGCTATTGTGTATGAAAGCTAAGAACTTCTGGTTCATTCACTACCTACTACTCCACAAAAGCCATATATATAGGTTACAGTGATGAATTATAAATACACATAAAAAATATCTGATATAATCATGTATGTCAACTTGAATGTCTTCATATTAGTTAGGAATAGATGGACTTCTGGACTTGATTCTTGTTGACTTTAATCAATAAATAACTCAAGCTTGTGTGTTCATGTTACCTTCCTCTGCCCCTCGAGAGGGTCACGTAATTTCAACAGTTTTTATGCGCCAGCGGAGAGTAGGGGAAAGAGAAACACACACAAGAGGCGCACTTCAAAATGACGTGAGGAGGCTCAGGGATAGAACACGTTATTACTAGGCCTCGGATTGGGTCGGTTGGTTATTGACCGATTATCAACCCAACTATTGTGAATCAGTTGTCGTCTGTCCGATAATCGGTCGATTGTTAATAACAATCGACTCCTTTTTAACAACGGATAATATTCAATAATTCGCTATGTTGAAAACTGATATCCCACCCAACTATTATGCGTTAGATAAGATATCGGCCCGACTATCATGGGTCAAGTATCGGGCCGATAATGGATTGGTTGGTCGATAAAGACCAGTCAAGAAAACACAATGCTACCCCTAGTTTATTACTTCCAAAATCAATCCGTCTGGAGTAACACGGAACCCCTATAAGTAATAAACTACCCCTAGTTTATTAAACTCAAGCAATTATGATTTTTTTTTGCCCTTAAAAACTCTAATAATCAATAGTTAAACTGTGTTAGGGTTTATAGTGTGCCGTCCACAGGAATGATTAATTTTAATCGGGGATAAGCCAGGTTTTTAAAAACAATTAAGGCGGCCAAAGGTCATAATTGGACTACTACCAACCCAACAAGTGCGATTGTATATATTTTTTTTTCAAGGCATACAGAACAGCTTCTAGAATAACTTGACCACAATTGCTCTGTAAGCTGAAAATTTCGCAGCCAAAGAAAAAACATATAATGTCATGCAAAAAAGCACGTCTAGAAAACAAATAAATAATTGATTAATTATTAATTTATTAGTTGCCATTAATTAATGTTAAGTGATTATTACATTATTTCGTTGAGAAAAAGGTCAAGAATAAAGGGTGAACAACCAATCTACTCACAACCACCTCCATTCTATTTGGATAATTTACCAAACACCCTGCACCAAAAATTAACCATATAACCTATTAATAGTGGCATGGTAGTTGGACAATATTTACATTTTCAGTACTTTTAGGGGATAAAACTTTATACATATTACAACTCGTTTTTTATGAGAAAACTTAAAACAAGAGACAACATGTCGAATGTCAAAAAACATAAATCTTATACGATAATTTAGTTTAAAAATAAACCAAACATTGCATAGTATAATAAATATATTATACAAGCCTTGTACCACATTTTTTTGTCCCAAACACTGAATTCATATGATTAAATTGTACATCAATTTAGACAATGATTAACTTGTGTATTCGATAGTAATATTATATTATTTTATATGGAGGCTCAAATTGAACCGATTATAGTTACATATATAGAAAGAAGCAGTGCAATCCTTGCTCTCTCTCTCCTACCTTCTTTCTCCTGCTCCTACTCCTCCTCCTCCATACTACTTGCAAATTACAACTCAGTAGAATCAAGCCATTAAAACAAATACTCTTTAACTAATACACTCAACAAAGTCTTGATTTACAAGGCAATTGTGCGACGGAGTTGTACACAATACACCCGAATTAGTGGGTGTCCGCCACTTGTCAAACAGGGAATTTCGTGTTTGCCAAAATGACCAAAAGGAGCATATTGTCTTGTTCAATGATTGGACATTAACGGTCTGATTAGTTGCGTGTGGTAGGTTATTTGTCCAAGGGCAGAGTAAAACGTGCGAGATTGTACTTGTGTTTATGGAGGACACTTTGTTGGTTTGTGCTTTGTATTAATACGACATGCTCGGATTCGACTACAGTACTACGGAGAAACAGACCAAAATTAGGTAGCCAGGCTGCTTGGTTTTTCCAGCAAATATTATTCAACGGACTTTTTGATTTTTTTTTCTTTTGAAGAACGGACTAGATGACTTCGAAATAATTAAATAAGCTATTATAGTTATCAATTTTATTTCGAATTGGTTGGTACACAATAAAAGGGAAGGTTCCACTGTAATAAGACGGCTCGCGCAGAGTGGGAAGGTTCCACTCTTGGATTACTAAACAGGCCTGTTGGGCTGGGCCAGGCTTTGCATAAATTTATTCGCAAGAGGCTTAACGTACTAGAATGGGCCAAAAATGGCCCACTTGGGCATGACATTTGGTCTTAGTTCCGGTCCATGGGCTAAACTCCTTATCCTTCTTTGGTACTCTTGTTGTTATAACAAAAGCATGACATTTGTGAATTTTTTTTTCACTTGACTAATTGTGAGGCTGTTAGTCTTATGAAGTTTGGTTGATACAGATTCATCATTTATGTTGGCTTACTTTTGTCACCTTTTTCTTGAGTTTCGTGAAAAAATAATAAAGATCTCAATAATTCACGATCCCAATTATCCTAGCAATTGATTGTTAATTTGTATATACAAGATTTCAAGTGGAGTTCATGCATTTAAGTGGATCCTGTGCTTACAACTAAGAAATTGGGATAACTAGAGACGAAGTAATGACGATTCACCTTTTTTTGTGTGTGGTTAAGACTAACATCGAGTTGGAAATAGTTGAGGAATATTAGGTCAAGTTAGCAACAATTAAGGAATGGGAGCTTAATCAAAGTCCAAAGCTAGAATGCGAGTTAAGAATGACTCATTGTCCTTGGATTTGGGGTGGGATCCAAGAATCCATCCTTCCCTGAGATCCTGGGTCAAGGGGTAGAATGTAAGATGCGAGTTATGTAGCCCAACAACAAGGGGAGGAGGATTTTTAAGGTGCCCACCAAAGGGTGACCCACCAGCGCTGAGCATTAAGGACATACCTCGACGTGACTCGAACTCTAGCATCAAAACACGCTGACAGACATGCTAATAGTCATTGTTCTTTATCCTTAAGCAAACCTTTTTCAATTCAACTTGTCCAACTCTATAGTATGAAATCACCCACTCAAAGATAGACCCAGTTATTTGGCAATATACTTGGTTTAGCATATTAGGCCGAAAATCCGGCACAATTTGACCCTTCAAAGTTCAAAGACAGCACAGCTGTTGGATGAGTAAAACAAAAATAGTATCGCCAGATGGAATCTGATGTAAAGGCACGAATATCATGAATGCAGGAGCCTTATAATACTCAACTGAAGAAGCCTCTGCAATTTTTGGCTGCTACAGCAGGCTTGTTGAGTACTTGGTCTCCTATATGACTGTAGAAAGTTCAATTTTACTGGGACATTATTGGACTCAGCAAATGCAGGCTCTTGAAGCGACATTTCACTCTACACTGGCGAGACCTAATGTGCCAGCGTCAAGACGTAACTCCAACATCGCATAAATTGTCTTTCGTGAGTAGGGGTGGTAAAATTATGTAAGATCCGTATGATCGATTTATCCGATTCGGATTAAACCAAGTTTGAACATAAGTTTTATGTCCAAAATTCAAGTCAAAATATAAAAAATTATCCGATTTAAAACCA
The DNA here is from genome assembly GCA_963580455.1 of Euonymus europaeus. NCBI lineage: Eukaryota > Viridiplantae > Streptophyta > Magnoliopsida > Celastrales > Celastraceae > Euonymus > Euonymus europaeus. The sequence continues at coordinate 2,581,837 of OY756957.1, read as the reverse complement.
AGTTAAGATCCAAACACAAACATATTGTCTGAACCTTAATCCGAATTGAATTATTATCCGATTTACTTGTCCAGATTTAAATCAATCTGTGTATAATCAATTAAGTACGTCCGAAAATCAAAATCAATCCGGATCTGAACATGCAAATATCTCATCAACACCATATATTGTTCGACCCAAACTCGAATTCTTGCCACTCCTATCCATGGGCCATGAACACACGCGTTAGGCCTATATTCAACAGAGCCATCAGACCGTGGTGGATTCTTGTATTTCATGGACTTGAAGATTTTGTAAATCCGATAACTCTCGTGACTTCAACCCTTAATCTTATTAGATGTTTAATTTAATTGGGGCGACTCTTCCAAATTTAGGGCTTAACATGCAGGCTAAGCTCGGATTTTTGAGGGCTTACCGAGCCCGAAATCGGGCCGAGCCCAGACAAGTCCGCTACAGAATCAATGCAGGTACATCCCATATTCCCACTTGTGTTATTTTAAATTAGATTATTATACATGTCCTTACGAGTCCTTTGTCGAATGTGTGGGGGCTGGAAGATAAATTCGAGACTTCATTGGCAGAGAAAAACCAGTCTCATCCACTTTCAACTTTGAATAAAGAAAAACTGTTTTTTTAAAAGAAGGAAAATGTGGGGGTCAGTCGGATAACATTACAACGACACAGTCTGTGATGTTTTGTTTTGTTTGGTGAGTATTTTCCCAAGAACACTGCTGTCCGTATAAATAAAAATTTGATTTTCTTTTATGGGTACATCTTTTCGTAGCCTTTGACTGAAGAAAAACCAGCGAAGAAGGCCCCTTGCAGCTTTCGGCGCTATTTCTCTCTCCATATTCCGTCTCCCCTTCTATATATCTCTCTCTCTGGGATTTTCAGATCTCTCTCTTTCTCTGTATATAAACATATAGATTGATTGTGTTAATTTTAATACAATAGAGCTTTAACAACATCAGATTAAACAGGAGAATGGGTTGTTAATTACTGTATTGACACCGACTAAGCAAATCCACCAAATCCAGTGGCATCTTCTTCAGCGAGGGTTCCCTTCAATATCAGGTATCTTTCATTTGTTTTTGATCCGATGTCCTTTCATCTTTACGGATACCTTTTTTTTTTTTTGCTTTTTCTGTTCAATGCCGTTCTTGATGCTTTGCTTCAGTTTTGCTCAAGAGTCTATCAGTCTTACTTTGATAGATCAGGAGGTTTGAGCTTTTATTTATTTGCGTAACTATTCCATTTTTTCTTTTTCGGGTTTTTCCCCCTTACCTTTTTCGGGTTTATTCGCACTCTGCTGAGGTTTTGTACGTGATTGTTTCAAAATTTATTAAGGGAATGGCTACTTTGTGTCCAGATATTAATAGAACAGTCTCCATGATTTTGGCAATTTTCTTTGAATTTCTCTTTTCATAGGAACCCCCATACTGTTTTGTTCTAAATCGTCTGTTTTGTTCTAAATCATCTGGTGTATAACAGTCTTACAAGTTGTAGCTTGGGATATCAGTATTTTCTTGAATTAAATTGGTTATTCAGGTTAAGCTCTTCTCTATTGAACATGCTTCCAGCTTGTCATTTTTTGTTAATACATTAACAATGCTTGTTAATTGTTACTTGTTTTGCAGTTCTGCAGCCAGGTTGGTTTTACTGCATTATGAGTGACCATTATAAAAGAAAGCTGAAGAGTCAAGTGGCACTTGGTACAGTTTGATTAGTTTGTTTTCTATGCTGTCTGTTATAGTACAAAATATGGGTTTACTATGCAGCAAAAACCGTGGTCACAATAGTGCGAATACTGAAGAGAATGCTCAGGTAAATTATTCTTGACAAATAAATACTTTGATGTTCTTTTTACTAAGTGTGGTTAGAGCAATATGTCATCTAATATGTGATGGGCTTTGTTTTTCGAGTGTTATTTTCTCATTTTGTTACTGATTTTTATGTTTAGTCTGAATGCTAATGAGTGCATTTCCAGACTGCAGAAATTGAAAGGAGAATTGAACAAGAGACAAAAGCTGAAAAGCACATTCAGAAACTTCTACTACTTGGTACTTCGAGAAAATTTCCCGAATTCCTTAATCTATTTAGCATTTATTCTGATTATAGACATGGCAGTTGAAGCATGTCAAGGTTGTACGTAGATTAATGGGTGAAAGTGAAACAATGATGAATCATGGTAAACTTGCGTGTTGTTTATAGCGTGACTAAGTTATCATCATGAACTACTTCCATGGATGTGCCTCTCCAAATTTTGGGAAAAACAATAATGAATTGGTTGCAATATCATGCCACGTTTTATTATAAATTTAATAAAATTCTACGCTCTTTCTTGTGGACTTATTAATTTACTGGTACCTGGTTGAGCTTGTCATCTAATGGAAATTTATTACTTCCTTTTGTTTACCTTTGGAAAACATGCATGCTCACTGATTTTCAAGAAAAAACTTTTTTTGGGTTTTGAAATGCCTTTATTATTTGGCCTCTTCCAAATGCTTGGATGCTATAATTCTTTTATTCTGTTTCTCTTCTTCCCATTTGGAGATGACATGTTCAATCTTTTGTTGACAAGGTGCTGGAGAGTCCGGAAAGTCCACAATATTTAAGCAGGTCTGTTACAGCTTTAGTCCCTTGATTAGATTGTGCTGCCATCCTGTTGATAGCTCTAACATGTTTACTCTGTGCATGATTTTTATGCAGATAAAACTTTTGTTCCAAACTGGCTTTGATGAAGCTGAGCTGAAGAGCTATATCTCAGTCATTCATGCCAATGTTTATCAGACTATAAAAGTATGCAATACTTGAAACGGTGTGTTGGTTATTTTCTTTTTTGCAAGTTAAAAACAAAACTAATTTCATCCATTGACGATGATGTGAATTTTGAAACAAGATTAGTCATGTCACACCTCTACTTAAGAGAAGCTTGAGATGGTTCTTAACTCTTATACTCATGGTGCACATGAATGTGTTTTAACAGTTATTGTATGATGGGTCAAAGGAATTCGCTCTAAGTGAATCAGATTCCTCAAAGTATTCCATATCCAAAGAAAATAAGGTTTGAACTCGTTTCTATCGTCTAATGCAATGCTTGTATGAGGTTTTGTGTTTTGATTCGGCTGGTGGGCACTTCTTTCTTTCCTTTTTACTTGCTTAATCTTGATCTCTGGCTACTTCTTGTAAAGGCAATAAAGTTTCAATCTATGTATTAGGAAATCGGAGAGAAGTTATCAGAAGTGGGAGGTAGCTTGGATTATCCACGTCTCACTAAAGAGCTTGCTCAGGAAATTGAAACTTTATGGAATGATACTGCAATTCAGGTAGCTGGCCATCAAGAAGATAAACATGCTGATTGTACAATTGCTTTCTATTTTGTGTTGTGGTATTTATGACAAGTTATTGAAGTTCCACTGCTATGGTGTATTATATAAGAAGCATTCACAATTTGGTTCTCCCAATGCTCATAGGAAACCTATGCTCGTGGTAGTGAACTACAAGTTCCGGACTGTGCCCATTACTTCATGGAAAATTTGCAAAGATTGTCCGAAGCAAATTATGTTCCTACAAAGGTATCAAAAATTAGTTATATTTTGATCGGCAGCAAGTGATTATATCAATGCAATTGTAGACCGTAGGCTCACTCATTCCACAATAGTGGTTGTGACAAATGCTATATGGTGTCTGTCTGCAATGTATCCTCTAGTATGTGGATACAAGCATACAGTTTTGTTCTATAAATTTTGTTTATGCTGTTTTGGTGCCATATCTGCTTATGTGTCATATAGTATATTGTTTTTTACTTGCTGTATCAGAAATTCCAAAAACATTCCATTGGTATCTGTTAAGTTTATAGCTTCTTCCACAAGCTTCTCATTGTATGTTGGTGTACCAGGATGATGTTCTCCATGCAAGAGTTCGTACAACTGGCGTTGTAGAGATCCAGTTCAGGTGATCGATTTGTTTCAAATGTATTGTGACGTAAATGATTTGGGTTTAGTTTTAATCATCTCCATTTGTCCATGCCCATCTTCCTGGCTTTAATATTGCTTCAGTTTGAGGCCATTCTATTTGAATTTTACTGGGGCCAAGTTATGTTGCATGACGTTTGTCTGATTGTCTTGCCACAAGCTGCTGTAGGTTTAGTTGCTCTATGAGCCTATAGTGGATGATTGGGTGATTGCTTGCTGTACCTTCGTTGGTGGTCTTACAAGGGTTATTAGCTCTATATTGGTCATGAACTGCATACATGTAGTTTCTGATAATGGGATTTGTTGCTTCACCCTCCTTTGGATACTGTCACAGGAATTTTAATCGCCTCCTAATTGTAGGAATGCATCAGGTTAATTAAGAGCTTCTTATATAGTTTCTTTTTACTTGCATCAGTTTCTATAACTGTTGATATTGTCCACATGGACTCTCCATCAGTTGTGCATTACGAATTATTAACTCATCAATATTAGACAATATTCTGCCTTATCTTGGTTCTGCATAAGGATGTTTTGAGGGCATATGTCAAGATATGCCTTGATGTGTGGTTCAAAGTGAAAGAACTTCTTGAGTCATATAGCTTTTATTCTTACTGTGAATTGATCCTCTTTGGTATTGCTCTTTGGTATTGACGTATATGTCCTGTTTGGGGCCAAGTATCATTTAACACAATCTTTAATTTAGCATAATGAGTGACCAGTTTTTCTTGTGCTTTGTAAATTATGTAAATTGAATAGATTTTTTCTTGTTCTTCTAAATGAATAAAACAATTGACATTGCCTATGCCTATGTGTTTTTTCAGTCCAGTTGGAGAGAATAAGAAGAGTGGTGAGGTGTATAGACTATTTGATGTCGGTGGCCAAAGAAACGAGAGAAGAAAATGGATCCATCTATTTGAAGGAGTTTCAGCTGTGATATTTTGTGTTGCCATCAGCGAGTAAGACCATTATCACCCTCGTTCATCTACTACAGCATTTTGTCAAATTGTCATATGTAAATTGAGCCTTATTTTTGAATAATTTAGCGTGTTTTCCTTTGAGTTTATTTTTAACCATGTCCTGTCTATGGATTTTACCATCAACTAAACATGTTTTCAATTGAGATATCAATTGCATTTGTCATTTCTTTTGAATGTCTCATCTCTTGTACTGGGTAAATCTTATTTGGAACCCATTTGTTCGCATTACAAAAGTCACAGCTCAATTATTTGCTACGGTTGAAGAGTATTGTGGTTTTAAACATGAACTATCAAAGCTTTGTGCAGTTCTGCTATATCTGTTATAAGGCTACCTTCTTTATGTCAAGGAAACCCATTATAGTACCCCTTTGTTTGATGCAACGACAAAAAAGAAAATGGAGGGGATGTGGGGCATTCTGTTGCTGGGTTGGACTGAATTATCTTAAATCATATACTCTCGTGTCAAGGTTACTATACCTACATGTGGCCAAGCTGAACATGCTTTAACATGAAAATTGTATGTTTCAGATATGATCAAACATTGTTTGAGGATGAAAACAATAACAGAATGATGGAGACAAAAGAACTCTTTGATTGGGTTCTCAAGCAACCATGTTTCGAGGTTTTTATTCCTCTGCCTCTCTGCTGTTTACCTGTTTGTGCGTGGACATGCTTCTGTGAATGATGTCTACTATTTTCTTTTGTACTCTATTCATATCTTTTGTTTTTTTTTTCCTTTTCAATAATATGATACGTGGTAAGCTTAATATCTTGTACACTTCATATTCCTCTGAATTTCTGCTTGGATTCTTTTGAGCAGAAAACATCCTTCATGCTGTTCCTGAACAAGTTTGATGTGTTTGAAAAGAAGGTTTTAAAAGTAAGAGTTTGTAAAACAGTCGGGCATTTGTTTTTCACACAAGAGCTAGCTTTGGATTGGATCTCTGATGTTATATATACATTACACAGGTCCCGCTAAATGTGTGTGAATGGTTCAAAGATTACCAGCCAGCTTCAACAGGAAAGCAAGGGATTGAGCATGCGTACGAGTAAGTTCTATGTGTTCCTAGCCCACTCTTTTGCAAGAGGCAAATGCAGGATGGTTTTGGTCACCACTAATAATAACAATCCCGCCCTTGTTCTAAAATTTTCACTTTCAGGTTTGTCAAGAAGAAATTCGAAGAGTTATATTATCAGAGCACTACGCCTGATCATGTGGACAGGGTCTTTAAGATCTATCGAACCACTGCACTTGACCAAAAACTTGTGAAGAAGACATTCAAGCTCGTGGATGAGACTTTACGACGGAGAAATCTGTTCGAGGCTGGCTTACTGTGACTGCTCTGGTAACAATGTTCATAATTTGAAGAACTCGATCAGTTTTTCCACGTTAGAGCTGGAACGAGTACCTCTCTGTTGACTGCTAGCACATCACATTTTCACAATCTATAAATTTTGGATTTCCATTTGTTTTTAGTCATGATTGGAGGAAAATGATTCTTTCCCTCCCTGATTTTGTTGACTGATTAATTGTCTGGGAAAATCCATTGCTCATGTGTCTTCCTTTCAGTCTGGGGAACAGACCAAACATGTAAAAGTAAGCTTAATATTCTTTCTATCCATCGCAGATTTTCGTCTTTAATTATCTACGACAGTTCTCAAATAGAGATGCCTGCATCTAAAGGCTGAAAAATAGGAGAGAGTCTGAAAGTGGGTCATGTTCTTGTTTTCTATGTTGTCATTGATCTGTTTACCGATGTCACTTGAATGAGAATACATCGATGGCTATTTTCATTATCAATCAATTACGGTTGACTTTATTTTTTTAAAAAAGAGTGTAATTTTACTTTGAAATAGTGGTGATAAATGGCAAGCATTAATGGTCCGTTTGTGTGACAATTATATTTTATAATTTTAAATTGTCAAAAATAATGTACTTAAAGTTATGAAAAATGTTATATAAAAAGTTGTGAAATCCATAGCTTTAAGCTATATAAGTGGGGGTATTTTGTTCATTTTTCTGTTAGATTAATTTTGTAGATAAAATTACAAAGAAATGTATTACAATAAAAAGTAATTGAAAACTTTTAAAATATGAAGAGACAATTACGTAATGTAGTTATAAAATATTATAGATTTCACAGCTTTAAGCTATGAAAAGTTATAAGATGATAACATTTCTTTTGAGGCAACTTAAAGCTGTAGGGTCCACAACTTGAAATTGTCAACAAAATGTGACGTTTGGTTGGTACAATATTTTATGCGAACCCCATAGTTTTAAACTGTGCGAAATGTGAAACAAACGCACTCTAAACAGTTCATATTATCTCATTTTATTTTGACATCATATTTTATTATAAATTTTATAATAAAATATGATATTTCATTTTGAGTGTACAATAAATGAAATATGATATTTAATTATAAAATACGATACTACCATAAAATATGATATTTCATTATAAATGTACAATAAATGAAATATGATATTTAATTATAAAATTACCATAAAATATTATATTTCCATAAAATGTATTATGCACTGTTTAGAATTGGTCATATAACACTTCTGACTTTAAAAATAATCGATTGATGGATTCAATTATTTCTGATATTTTTTACAGTCCCATTGAAAAGTTCGACAAAAAGTTGCCTACCATGTGCAGTGCCGGGTGCGGACGGTGGAGGTAATTCACAACGAAGCTGCGAATAGAATACTTCCAATGTTAGGTGGTGGATTTAGAACTCTGCGTCGGGTGCATCCAATTTGGACAAAAACAAACGTACGGCCAGTCGGTGCATTTGTTATGTGTTGGACACACTCTGTCCCTTCTATTTGGATGTATTTGTGACGTGTACAAACAACCAATCTGATAGGAATTAAGATCCAAATAATAATATTGAAATTTATATGAAATTTATTAAGATTAAAGTCAGTCATTTAAGCTTATTTGCAACAAAATCTAGTTATTACGTTTTTTTATTTATAATTCATTTGACTTTTATTTTTTAAATTTATATATGATTTGATGTTTTTAAGAAAAATATGTGCTAAATGATAGAAATTTAATTTTAAAAAATATATTAATTTTTTAATTTTAATTAATTATTTTAATATTTTAATTAATATGCTAAGTATACACGTGCGCTTTAACAAATTCATTTCTCTTAATTTAAGACCTTTTATTTATATTACAACAAAGAAATCCGATACCTGTTAGGTGGACTTTATAAAAAAGGGACCCAACTTGCGACTTGCCAAGCCCAGCAGTAATTGACCAAGTTCAACGGTTGAACGTCGAAAGAACAGAAGTCGTACTCGCATTCACAGAGAACGACGGATGATACACGAGGGTTGATCGACCGACCGACCGACCGACCGTCGCTATATCTGGAAAAAATATAAAGAAAGAAGGCTGTACAACGACATTAATTGATTCTCGAGAAAAACACGAAAGAACGAAAGAAAAAGGTTATGGAAAAGCGAGGAAGTGCTTAATAAAAGGTTGATTTTTCCGATTATCTTTGTTAGCGCCTCCTTTTTTCGCGTTATATACGTTTTTTTCTCTGATTTTCCTTTTCTGCTGCAAATGCGACGTTTGTATCAATTATTTCCTGCTAAATGTCAGGAGGCTGTGTGAATTTACGTTGCTGCTGCGAAGCGGTACAAAGATCAGATTGACACCAGTTTTGTTTCCTTGGAGGTATGGTTTATGTGATCTTTGGGACTATGATCTCTAGATGTATTGCATTTCGTTTGTAGACTCTCTTTTTATGATTGCCTTGGCGGTGATGACTTTAGCTTGCCAGTGTCTCATCTTCTTTATGCATTGATGATCATGTTTAATAAATATTCTGCTAAAAAAATAATCCTATATATATCGCTATCCCTAAAAGACCCACTGGTTAATTAAACTTTTGTTGTGATGGATAGTTTAATTAAACGATCTGCTGCTGTGATGGATAGTTTAATTAAACTTTTGTTGTTTATTAACAGGTAGAGCCACCTGAAATCCAGTATTCGCTACGAAAGTACAATGCGGAATAATTCGTGGTTTTTCATGGATATAGATGGAGGATCTCATTCTATCTTGCCCGAGGATCCTTTTTTGTCTCATAGTGGTGGGGATCATTTTCTTTCCCAGTTTAGTGCTTTCTTAGATCATTCTTTACGCCAAACTGGATATTTGCATGCTCATGGAAGTCAGGCTCTTCAAGAAGCTTTCGGGTGCATGTCACAGTTAGCAGGTGCTTTGCTTTGTTTGGTGTCTAGTATGTCTACTACAAATTTCTGCCAGAGAATATCTGGAACTATTAATGGTTCAGAACCTGGAAGCTTTAGATCTTCTACACAAGTTAGACGCGTCAGATCTATTGTGCATGAAGCTAGGATCAGCTTTGGTTATGGATTGAAACGAAAATCACCTACACCACTGGTTTTTGACAAGATTTCAGGATTCATTATGAAACTTCTTCACGGAGAAGCTGAAATGCTTAAATCCTTCTCCATACTCTCATTGGCATCTGGTCTGGTACAACCGTTGGACAACTTGTAAGTCATTTTACATTTTTCATTGATAAGCTGATCAAAGAACACCCTGCTTTCTTCTGTTTCACTTTGTTTATTTTGGCATCACTACATCTGTAACTTGATTACTTGTTCATGGCCATCAGAACTTCAAAGGTGTTAGCAGTTCCACTCCAGGATACTGATGTACAAGTTCAAAGATCCCTTGATCAAAGGCCCTGTGAGGTTGGGAATGGTAGACGTGCTAGTCTATCTTTCCCCGATGTAAATTGGGCAAGACATACAGTTGAACCCCGAACGGGCATTGAGTTTCCTACAATTTTGGACAATATCTTAGCTGAAGAGAACCGTTCCAGTTTATCATCCGAGGTAGACCTTGAGCATACAATACCCTTTTTTGGCGTAAAATTTCTACCTTCTATAATTCATTAATTCTATTATATCGTCAATGTTCATTATGTAGCTCCAATGATATGAAATTATAGACTTTTTTAGTTTTATACACTTTTGGACATATTCTGGCAATTGGCAATCAATTTCCATAGCATCTGTTAGGAGCTTTTTTCCTTAAAATTCAACTGAAACTGAAATTGTGATTTATTATCATCTTCAGTTGCAGTTCTATTGAAATTTTTGTAGTCAAAGTTTTTTGTAGAATGCCTACCAAATGCTTGTTCGAATTTGATGATTTAATTTGGTAGATATAACCAAAGTTCTTGGTATAAGTCAGCAGGTATCTTAGGTGAGTTGTGATCTAGTGAATGTCTCGAGCATTTTATAGTGATTTATTGGGGTTATTTTTCAAATATGATTTTTTTATTATTATTACTGCTCCTTTTCTTATAGGCTCAAGCGCTCAACTACCAGAACAACAGATTTCAAAGATCCAAAATGTAAAGCATTGGTCAATTGGCAAAAATTATAGTTATTTATTGTTTTCTTACTGTTGCAACTCTTTTCTTTCAATTTCACTAAATAATGTACTAATGTGTGCTTCTAGTATAAGGTTGCTATCTCAGGTAGCGGAACCCATTTTTTGGTTGCTTCTTGGCATGGTGTAGCCAAAGAGAATTTATGCATCTCTCTTACCTTTTTTGCATCCAACAATTAGTTGTTTCATGCATTTCAGGTCCTTGTTGGAACTGGATCAAAAACTATGAAAGTAATCAAAATTAAATCATTGAAGGTTTTTGCATTTGGTTTTTGTAAGTATCCTTCAATTTACATTTTCTGCTAATGTATAGTGTTTAGTTCTTCACCCAAGTTTGTAGTATTTATATCTGTTTCTTATCATAGATGTTCATCCTCATTCAGTATGTGAGAAATTTGGCCCCAAGTATACTTCTTTACAGCTAAGCGAACTGAAAAAAAGCTCCGATTTTTATCAGGATCTTCTAAGGTATAGCATCAAAAGTCAATGTATATTACTAAGCATTTCCATTTTAACTTGTCCATTGCATATGAAGAAAGGAGAAGTTTCCTGGGAAAAATGTTTTCTGTTTTTATTATGAAAAGAAAAGTTTAATTCTAGTGCTCTATTGCGAAATAAGATGAGAAATGTATGATTCGGACTAGCTAAATGTTGCTGCTTTTGTTAACCAACTATTCCTAAGCAGCCCTTGACACATTACAAGTTGTTTGCCGTCGAGTGCATTTTTGAATGATCTACCTCTTTGTACGATTGTCTGGCTTTTTTGCTGCAGGGCGGATATCAACATGACTGTTCGGCTTGTAGTTAATTGCAATGGGATGAAAATCAATACTGTGAAAGAGTGAGTAATACTCCTGGAATTTCTATGCTAAATTTATTTTCTTCTCTGGTTGCTGCAAGACAATGGAATGACATGTGAAAAGTCACTTTAAAGTGTTTATAAACTATGGTTTCAATAGAATTCGAGACCTCTTTCTTTAAACGGTCAGTCTACTCGGTGCTCGAGATGCAACCTAGTGCTCACTGGAGCTATTAGGATACGTGAGTCCCTCATGTAATGGATACGTAGGTCATACTGGTTTAGTTGGGATAATGTTTGATGGTTGGATCTCATTTTTTGGATTCATTGGGTATCTGCTGAACTAGGTCTAAAGCCAAAACTCTTTTTTTTTTCTTCCCTCATTTTGGTTACCTCATTGATTCAGGCTGAGGTCGGTCCGAGGCACGCAAGTGTAGATTTAAGTAGTTATTATACACTAAGTAAACCCTTGTAAAACTTCAGTATGTTTATTTTATCAAAGCTTCAATTTTGCCTGAGCTACATTTCTAAGACTATTGTGAATTACTGTCAATTAAAAATGAAAATTCAGGCTGACGTTTATTCTATCTTGTTCTTCGATTTTATGACGCAGTGCTTTTGAGAAGTCTCTCCGAGCTCGTTTGTTGAAGGTTTGAATTTCGGATCTATTCTTACTGATACTTACATATACACATTCAATTTTTCGGCTGGAATTTAATTTTTTTTTTTGCTGATTTGTATTTCTCTTGGGAATTTTATATTTTCAGGCGAATCCTGACACTGATTATCAGTGCCTGAGAACATTTGGTTCTTGCTTCACACAAGACATTCCATTGCCTGCTGTACTTTCGACTTGTATCTCTCGTCTATTACTGTGTTGGAGCATCAAGGTGCTATGTTAACATTTGATGAAATTTATGCAGGGAACAACAATTGATTTCCGGAGTACTGCCGATGGACAACTAATTACTGAAAGTAAGTGGACTGCAAAATTTTGATATATTGTAATTCACATGGAATGAGGACTAAAAGTGATCCAGATTATATTGCTTTTAGCTTTATATGCAGACTTAACGAAAATCTTATTTGTGCAGTTGGAGGTAATCAAATTGGAGCTGTTCGAAGTAAGGATTTGTGCAGTAAGTACTCTTTCCCTTTTTCGTTGAATAGCTTATTTAAACAATCAGAGTCAAGTTATAGTATGAGTCAATTATTTAGGGAACTAGTTGCTTGGAAAATTAAGGGGCAATAAGAAAAACGGGTTCGATTCAAGGTTCGATTCTAAATGTTTCATCACTTGCAGGGGCATTCTTTGACATGTACATTGGAGATTTTCCTGTATCTGAGCAGACAAAAGAAGAGATCGGCAACAACATCGCTAATATTATTAGGCAGTGCTGAGATAAATATCATGCAAATGTCGGAAGTGATCCCTTGGGACAAATTTTTGAGTTTCCTACCGTGTTAAGCTTGCTGTGGTTGCTCAGTAAGAGATTTGGATGCAGCTGATTTTGACATAACCAGATAGTTAGTGGATGCACTGCAAGCCTGCAATATCTATGGGTCTGCTGGATGATTTTATGTTAGGACAGTTCTATTCGGATTCGATTAGCACCAATTTAATAGTGTTTTTTTCTGGGGGGGATGGCATTATTAGAATGTTTATACAGCCATCCCTATTGAATATATGCATAGATTGAAGAACATGTTACAGTTCTGTAATCATTCAAAATATCAATAATACAGTTCTGAATTCTTTCACATTTGAGCATGCATTGTTTTTGTTGGCCGGAAAGGAAGACGAAGAGAGAACTATTTGTAGAGATGAAAGCGAGAGTTTGTTGTAAAATACTGTGATTAAGCTATGAAACTATTATCAATTGTAGAGAAGAAAATTGTCAATTTAAGAAAGAATATATTAAGAGATTGAATGAGGTGCATTATAATTCACACGAGAAAATATAAATTGTTTTCTTGTAAAAAAATACACCAATCTTCAGTGAATTGGCACCGTCGTATTGATTATGGTACATCACATCAACATATGACATGGTGTGTCAGGATCGCTGAATAATTCTCAATTAGATGGTTAAAATTTCACAAATTTCCCAAAAGTACTCGAAATCTTTAACAATTAACCAGCACCATCTGATAAATATGGTAAAATCAATGCTATAAATACCTCAATAACAAAAAATACCAAAATATGGATATTAAAATTGAAGTAAAAAAAAAAACCCTGGTATGAAGTCCAACCCCACGTTTCCCTCCACTTCTCTCGGCCTTCCAACTCATGTACGGTGCTTGAGCAATTCACCATTAATAACCAACTCTTCCTAAAGCTTTCCCTCCACTTCCCCTAATTTTTGTTTTTCCAACCATAAAGCCAAACTGCTCTGCTTTTTTAACCGGACACCATTGCAGCAAACCCAAAAAAAACCCTCTCTCGTTCTCTTTAAAATTTTGATTTTGTTCTCTGGTTTGATTGTCTTTGGAGAGGGCAATGGGTACCTCTGTAAGAGCATTTACGGCGGCCATTGTAGTGGCTTGGCTTTCTTTGTTTCAAGGACTTCTGGTGTCTGTTAATGGTCATTTTGATTACAAGGATGCCCTTACTAAGTCCATCATTTTCTTAGAGGCTCAAAGATCTGGTAAACTCCCTCCCAATCATAGGCCCCAATGGAGAGGAGATTCCGCCCTCGATGATGGTAAACTTGCAAATGTAAGTGCTTCTACATGGATATAGATGTATCTATTTCATGGGTGTATTGATGATTATGTGAAGGCATTGTTCATAATGTGTGGTTGAAAATTTTATGTAGGTGGACCTTGCTGGCGGATACTATGATGCAGGAGATAATGTCAAGTATGGACTACCAATGGCTTTCACAGTTACAACTCTAGCATGGTCTGCACTCTTTTATCATAACGAGCTACAAGCAGCAGGGGAGCTTGAAAATGTCCGGGCCGGAATTAGATGGGGCACAGATTACTTTCTGAAATGCAGTTCTAGGAAAAATAGATTGTATGTACAGGTAATAACAATCATCGTTAATTTACAGGTTTTGATTTTTTTTTTATTAGTTTTGGAGAAATTTAGTGTTTGTGATTATGTGAAGGTGGGAGACCCAGTTCAGGATCATCAATGCTGGGTAAGACCAGAAAACATGCAGACACCGAGGACTGTTTTGCAGATTGACGAGAACACTCCTGGTACTGAAATTGCAGCAGAAACTTCAGCTGCCATGGCTGCTTCTTCCATTGCCTTTAGAGGCATTGATCGCGCTTATTCTCGTCGTCTTCTCAATAAAGCCAAACTGGTACCTTTCACCAACCTAAAAGCTTAAACTTTAAACGTACCGTTTCATGCATAAACTCAGAACCAATTGACTTGTTTATAATTCATTTTCAGCTTTTCCAATTCGCCAAGGCGCATAAAGGAACTTATGATGGAGAATGCCCATTCTACTGCTCCTACTCTGGCTACAATGTAATCTCTCTCTCTCAGTAACTTAATATTATTGTCGCTAATGAGATTAGTCCATCCCTAACAGCTTAAGCTTCTGATGGTTGGGATTGTAGGATGAATTGTTGTGGGCAGCGACATGGCTCTACTATGCAACCAGGAGGCCTGTCTATATGAAGTACATTCTTGAAGAATCCATTAGTGCTAATGTGGCTGAGTTTAGCTGGGACCTTAAATATGCTGGAGTACAAGTACTTCTCTCTAAGGTTTGTTCAACAAACAAGCATGTTAATATCCATTTTTCAGTCCGAATATATCATTGAAGCCAATTAATGTGTTCTTGGAACTGCAGCTCTACTTTGAAGGACAGGAGAATTTACAGACTTTCAAGACCCAAGCTGAAAGCTATTTCTGCTCAGTTCATCCTGAAAGTCCTTACCACCAAATTTACGTCTCTAAAGGCGGTATGGTTCACTTCAGAGATGGAGCCAACACTCAATATGTTACAAGCACAGCATTTTTGTTCACAATCTACAGTGATTTGCTTGCCAAACACAACCAAAAGCTCACTTGCGGAAACAAAGAATTCCAGTCAACCCACCTCTTTAGCTTTGCCAAGCAACAGATTGACTACTTATTGGGAGCTAACCCAGAAGGAAGATCCTACATGGTAGGGTTTGGGAAGAATCCACCAACGCAAGCACACCACAGAGGAGCTTCAGTCCCAATACTGTCAGCTGATACAGTAGTAAACTGCGGCATGAGCTTCACTCAGTGGTTCAGAAAGAATGAAGCAAACCCTAATGAACTAACTGGTGCTATACTCGGTGGACCTGACAAGAATGACCACTTCAACGACCAACGTTGGGACTCACCAAAAACTGAGCCATGCACATACGTTAACTCCATTGCAGTTGGTCCTCTAGCAAAGCTTGCAACGTAACATCACATACTGCTGCCTAATTTATATTTATATTTTTTTTTACTTAACACTATAATGTCAATTCTCTTGTTTCTTGATTAAGAAATCTTTGACTTGAATTATATTCATTTTAAATAAAAAATAACAACTGGGTTTTTTCCTTTCAAAATTATCTCAATAGTTAGTACTTGGTGAAATTATGTACTTGCCTGATTAGAGTTGGCTAGGCTCTTTCGCTCCAAAATGAAGAGGTTTTCATAACCATAGGTCCGGTAGCTTATTCGGCCCATGGAAAATACGGACTTGGACAGTAGTTCTATTGGGCCCACTCCAAAAGAAGCGGTCGGACTTTTAGATTTGAAAAGGTAGGGTTGAGCTCGGCCCGCCCGATAATTTTCATTACAAAGAAGCAAACCTAATGGGCCATACGAGCCCGGCCCGCAATAACAGGGTTTTAGCAGAACTGTTGGCATCAGTCCTAATTTTGTCTCTGTGAACCGAGGAGAAAGGGAGCTCAAGGGGGAAGATGATTGTACCAGGAGAGAAGCAAGGAGATCAACCTCTTTCATGCAGTGTAGCCGGACTCTCATGTCGATCCAAATAAATTCTCCTTTTCAAGGAGATCGGTAGGACATGCATGTATTTTAGATTTGTTTGATAGAAATCATGTCTGACGGAGTAAAAATTGATATAAAAAATATGTTATATTAGACAAAACATAAATTATACAAATGTTGTATAAAACAACACTTTATTTCTATTTACAATCAAATTCATAAATGAAGTAGTAATGGTGCGGCAACCATTATCAGTTTTTTTTTCCACATATGTCGAGAGACCGAGTATGTGATGTGACGCATCTCCACCGTCAGGACGAAGACATAAATGCGATTGATTTAATATGTTGATCAACACGTGGCCCGTATGATCTCCATCTCAATTGAGAATCAGTGGGACCCATTATTAAAAAGGGCGCTCCGCACACAGATTCCAGTTCATACGATAATGAGCTATGATCATCGTAATCCTCCTTGCTTTGAATGAAATTGTGTTCTTCTTAAAATAAAAAATAAAAAAGAAGAATTCTGTAATAGCTGTTAGAAATTGCTTAATACGACAAATATTCAATTTGATAAGTTTATAATTAAAATCATTAATATGATTAATGATTATAAAATCATTAATATCATTAATATGATTAATGATTTTCAATAGAAAATAAATTCGAAACTCTCCATCCTTAATTCCGGAAAATAAAAAAAATGATATAATAAATAATGATTATTTTTATTATTATTATTATTGTCAGATTTTTATTAGTGTGTAACACAAGTCAAGTTTTCGGACCAAGCTGAGTCACCGTAGTGGATAAGACCAAACAATTTAACAAGAAAGAGGGGGAGAAACCAAAGATTTGAAAAAATAAAAGTATTTGGTAAACACATGGGACCCATCAGATATGTGGATAAGGTTTTGCCTTAAATAATTTCGTCAATGCCACGTCAAAGAATATCTACTTTAAGGCTACTGGAACGTGTTTAATCACACATCGTATAAAAACGACAGGTGTCCATATTGATTCAACCTCCTCAAACCCTGCAATATTACTCATTTTTATTTTTAAAGATATAATTACTATTCAATACCATGAAATTATTATTGATATCAATTAAAAATAGTAAAATATTAATAAATTAATTTTTGATAGATAGATGTTTATAATAAATAGAATTTCGTATTTGCATTATTTAATTTTCTTATGCGGATTCTCTTTAATGTAATACGTAATTCATCAAGGAGATCTCATCCTCATCCGCCATTAAACACTCCTCTCTATAAAACTGGATTCCAGTTTCTGTCTTCTCCCTCTATCTTTCCGTTATTGTTATATTGTGTTATACGGTATATCTGCTGTTGTTGTTGATCAATTTTAGAGAGAAGCGTGAACAAATCATGTCGATTGCGTTGGATAGTAATCGGAGGATTGGCATTGAATCGTCTGGATTAGCGCTTGGAGGCGTCGCGTGCGTGCCAATCACCGCGGTCTTCGATTCTTTGCATGAGCGGAGCGGAGTGACTGCCGCGGTGGAGGCGTGTAGTTCCTCTTCAACTTCGTCGATCGGGCATAACAGCGATCTGAGTGGGAGGTCGGGATCGGACGGTGAGGATGGCGAGGAAAATGAGGTTCAAAGCAAGTATAAGGAGACACTTGATTCCATGGAGGCTCTCGAGGAGGTTTTGCCAATCAGGTTCGTTTTTTTCTCTCTAACCATTTCAATTTTCCTTGTCAATCATCATTTCGCTGGTGGAAATTTGAACTTGATGGATCTGGAAGAGTTAGCTAATATGAAGATTTCGAGATCAGCTAAACTATTGAATTTAATAGATTTTGCTGCTCTATAAGGAATGAAATCAACAGAAATTGTGCATCTTTTCCGTCATCACAATAAGGATTTCCTGGTTTTCATTTTCTTTCCTTTTCTGTTGTCCAGACGATATCTTCTTCGGCTACAACAACACAGACAAAAATGATATCATTTTCAACAGATAGGGTTGGCCTGGATTTCATTTTGGAATTCTGTCGACAGTTTTTGATCATCATTGTGATTTAGGCCACCTGTTGCCACTTTTTTTGATTTGGGGTTGATGATCTTGAATCTGGATTTTTAATTTATTTATTTCATCCCATGGAAACCTGAGATTTTCCCATTATCTAGTACCAATTTCGTTTTCTCGGAAACTAGATCATTATTTTCCAGTTAGAGGCTGTGTTTAGACGGACGGTTTAGCTTTGGATTCTTGAGTTTTCCCCCCTTTGTTATAAAGTGTTTATTTGAATGTTCTCAGGAGGGGCATATCGAATTTCTACCAAGGCAAATCGAAGTCCTTCGCGAGTCTGGCTGAGGCTGCCTCTAACTCCGTCAAAGACATTGCGAAAGCAGAGAATGCATACACGAGGAGACGCAGGAATTTGCTTAGCTTCAATCATATATGGGACAAGAACAGAAATTTCTCCCACAGAAATGGTGGAGGTGGCATAACTAAGAGACCAATCAGCGCCAGCCGGAGCACACTGGCACTGGCAATGGCTTTGAGCAGCTCAGATAGCATCAGCAATACAAGCGATGATTCGAATTCAAGCTCGTATTCAAGATCACCTCCTTGTCTTCCCGCATTGCATCCACTTACCACGGCATCTTATAATACCTTAGCAGCTTCAGCATCACCATTGACATCTGCTCAAGAAATGTTCTCTCCTTGGCGGTCCTACTCTTTGGCTGACCTGCAACAGAGCACCACTCTATTGACAAATACAAATTCTTATTGCTCTTCTGCCCGTCACGAAAGATAATAATTATAGGCTAAGTGTTGGTTATTAGCAGGTCTATCTGTGAATAATAATTTTGAGATGGTTGTTTTCATATGGCCTAATCTTCTCACTGTCTGCCTAGAGAGTAGAGAATGTATCTGAGAAGAGTGAAAGTTTTCGTTTCCTGGAAGCAAAGCGGAAGACGTTATTCTGTTGTATCTCGCCAGTTTGGCACGGATGGAAAATTCATGGTTATTAAGAGCATTTCCAGCAGTCCCGTTCCTTGACGAGAAGTAATTGTTGGTGGAAAAAACATTTTTTCCTAGATTAACTTATTATTAATCAGTAACATCTAAGAAAGAACGAGGAGATGTGCTATCTATGGTCGTAGGGAGTTGTTGTGACAAATTTTTATCCAATTTAGATAACCGTCAAATTGGTTCGATAATAATTAAACTAAGTTGGAAGGTGAGTGACATATCCGAGAGTATACCATATTCATGTACAAATATAAATATTTTTATACGATATAGTTATTTGAACTTTAATTCAAATTATATAACAATTTCAAAATGCCGAAGGAGTGCCACGCTGTCAAAATTGGACCGAAAAAACCATAGACGACGGACTAAACTGGAAAACCCCAAACACGACGCCGTTTAATAATTTGCATTCCCCTGTATGGTCATGAAACCATCCAATGAACACTTGCCACGTGGTAGATACAACGCGGGACGTGAAAGATCTCTCGCCACCATTATCCAAATCCACGACCGTTATCTTCTTCCCCACTGTCTCATCCTCTCCACCAAAAATGGTTATGGAGGCGTCCACAGAGAACCCAAAGTATGTAGCGCCCAGGATTATGCAGCCCTGTCTGATTCTCTCGGTACAAAATCCTTTTCCGAAGCCCATCAGACCCAGTCTATGTCCACAAAAGTTCATCCGTGACCTTCACAGTTCTATCGCTTCAACGTCTCAGAAATGGCTTCGGTTTCTACACTTGTTTCTCAAAGAAAATCCAATTTTTGGAAAGATCATGTCTCTCCGTTCCGATTTGAACCGCAATTTATCCCAGATTCAGTGCAGGAACTACAGGAACCAGAACTGCCTGTCCAATCATGGCTTCGCCGCCGTTTTACCTGGCGATTCGATGGCAGGGATTGTGGTGGCCAACGGTCTCATGAGTTTCTTGAACTTATACAACACATTGTTGATTGTAAGGCTGGTGTTGACCTGGTTTCCTAACACTCCTGCCGCCATTGTTAGTCCCCTCAGGTGAGCCTCCCTAAACAGCTTTTATATTCGTGCCCTGATAACTGACTAGTGATTTAGTATGAGCTTAGCATTGATTATTTATCTCTGCTTTAAGATTATCTGGAAGAAAATATGAGATTGAAAATACATTGGCTCCAATACCATCTTAAATCCCCAATCTTCCGATAAACTAAGCTAGGACTAGATGTGAAATTTAATTATTGCATCTACAGTTGTAGAGTATGATGGGATGATGGAGTGAAATCTGTGATAGAGCCTAGAGGGTGTTTTTCCTAGTAAAATTGGTTTTCCTAAACTAGGAAAAAGAGTTTTGAAGAGTATCAACCAGCTAATGGGATGCTGATCCTGGCCAGTATTTCCAATATTGGGGAACAGAGATTATTTATAACTTCCGTCTCTTGAAGAGTATTGAAATTTTATATTGTTATGTGAGTCTCATTCTAGTTTGAATGGATGCCATCATTTAGTTTTACTTTCCTATTCAGATTGAATTATGTAGCTGCTACTTACAATGGATGTTACTTTTCTGTTCAGCACATTGTGTGACCCGTACCTGAACATATTCCGTGGAATAATCCCACCATTGGGAGGGACGTTGGATCTTTCTCCCATACTGGCATTTCTTGTTCTTAATGCCTTCACAAGCACTGCTGCTGCACTTCCTGCTGAACTTCCTGTAGCAGGATCACCTCAGGGTAGGTATTCCTCTTCTGGTGGTCTCACCGCATCACAGATGAAGTGGATGAAAAGGATCGCTGGGAATCGGTCAAAGAGCTCCAGTAATGGCATGTAGGTCATCATTCTTGTGAGATGCTAACAGGTATATCATTTCTGTTTGGTGTTGTAAGAGTGACAGTCTATGATTTTCTGCACATTTCATTCATTTCTGTAAAATAATTTTGGAAAACAGTGATATCAAGAGTTTTGTATGTTGAAAAGCGACCAGTTAGAATCAATATTATGAATTATGTACCTTACGATTTCTCTTGATCATTTGAGATCTGAGAATCTCCTCTCTTGCAGTATGATCAAAGAGTGGTATCTCAGTAAAGAAAACTGTAGTCTGTAGTTATGGAAAGAATTTACATCTGGTTGGGACCCACTATGCCCATATGCAGTTTATCCCACATCGGGAAGCAAAGTCAGTTCAGACGCAAGTGCAAAATAAATTGGTTGATGCATGTATGCTTAAACATACTTACCTGGACGGGGTCATTGGGCGATCATGTAGGCCCATGGCCTAGGTTAGTGACCTCCATTGCACGTTGGAGGGGTGCTGCCCTAAGGTCTCCCCACTGAGGGAGAGCCTACGTCGTCATTTGTGGCATTGGGGGCCTGCGTCCGCGCGGCCTCTACCGATTCTAGTTTTCAATTGTCTGTTATTTTCTAGATTTTTCATCAAATGATTATGGCAACGTATGCTTCCTTGGGCCTGGCTGATTGTGTTTCGGGCTTTGGGCATCTCTCGGCCCGGATCCTGTAGATTCTTAAGAATAAGAACACATGTAATGATTTATATGTTGTTGTCTCCATTAAAATTATTTGTGGAACTCACTTTTATCACATAAAATTTAAATCATACACATCTCTCAGTGTAGTCATATCAGCAAAACACATATTTCAATATAGTAACATCTGCAAAACACATCTCTTAATATAATTATTCATTTATCCATTATTCAAACCAACTATTTTTCTTTCCTACATTCTTTCCACAACAAAACTACACAAAAATCAAGATTGGTTCCACAAAAACACATCTCTCAATACAGTCACATCAGTAAAAACACATTTCTCAATACAGTCACATCAACAAAAACACATATTCCAACAATATCTAATGTCTCCATTAAACACACATCATTGAATGTGCTCTAACTTATTAAGATATTTGGGCCTTTAGAGGTATTTACTTTTTACGATGGTAGCCTTTTAAGTTGTTTAATTTAGTAGTGATGGATAAATAATATTTTTTTCAATCTCTATTTTTTCATATAGATTAAGAAAATTTAATTAATATCATTAAAATAATAAATTTAATTGATTTTTTTTCCTAATATACCGTTCAAGTACTCTATTAACATCTTAATAAGATGCATAATAAATTAGGATAGATTAGTAAACTAGTAATTTTTTAGTTATTCTCAATAAGAAAGTGAACTATAATTTGGGATAAATCAAAATAGAAACGTAGCCTATCAGATAGAAACAGAGCTAGTAAAAATAATATTAATTCCAATTTCTCGGTATGCTATGTAACAAATTACCATTGTCGAAACATTTTGTTATATGAACTTGTAATTGTGGACATTTGATAAGCCTAAACACGAGTCAAAATTTCACCTAAAAAATTAGAGTAAATTTTTTTGTATATTCGATAGGTTCAATATTTATCACCTAAAAATCAGAGTAAACTTTTACTTACATTTGATAGCCTCAAAAAAGTTCTCACCGCTAATAACATGAGTGAAAATTTCTCACCAAGTCCGAGTAAATTGGGCTTTAATCTTTAGGTTTTTTTAGTGATAAATCCTTTATATGAGCTTGTTATTCCATTAAGTCTTTTAAGAGTTTTGGTGGCCCAATACATCCTTAAGTTTTTGAATCTTAATCCAATAAGCACAAATTTAATATTTTATTTGATATTATGACAAATTTACCCTTATGAATGCAGAAGCCTTAGATCGTCTTCTCCCTCTCTCTTGAAGTCCCTGGACGACCATGACTTTCAAGCGCAGGAACGGAGGCCGCAACAAGCACGGTCGTGGCCACGTCAAGTTCATCCGCTGCTCCAACTGCGAAAAATGCTGCCCCAAGGACAAGGCTATGAAAAGGTTCCTTGTGAGGAACATTGTTGAACAAGCTGCTGTTAGGGATATTCAAGAGGCTGGCGTCTATGAGCTGTACACTCTGCCTAAGTTGTATGCGAAGATGCAATACTGTGTTGCTTGTGCTATTCACTCTCAGGTGTTGAGGGTGCGTTCTCGCATTGACAAAAGGATCCGCGAGCTGCCACAGCGGTTCATCAGACGCAAAGTGATTTGCCAAAGCCTAGTCAGCCTGGCCAAGCACCTCAACCTGCTGGAGCGGCCAACCCTGTCCGGGCTTCACTGACAAAAAAAATTATAAAATAAGTTACTACATTGTTAAAGCCAAGCAGATGGAGAGATTTACAGTGCATGTTTTCTTTAAAGAGATAGTGTCAAATGCAACTGTTGGAAATTTTGTGTTTAGGTGTGGTTGTTTTGGTAATCATAATAGGAGTCTTGTACTGCAGAGATTTAATTCATTCATTTTAGATTTTATTTTGAAAAATTATGAAATGTTATTATGAATATGAATTACATCTGGTTATGTTTTAGAGGATATTTGTAACTTTACTTTTTTTTACATGATTTTATCATTCTTAAGGTAGTTTTTGTTGTGGAATGTTCATGTTTAGTTTTATTATTTGTGTGTAGATGTCATTAATATGCCATTTGGAGTAGAGCTACATATTTCAGAGGGTTTTTATGAAATCCAGAGGATTTCTTTGAAGTTCAAAGGAATTTTGTATATAGTAGTATTTCAAAACTCATATCCTTAAAAAAAAGAGTATATTAAAAAGCATCATATGAATTTTAGTGGTTTTCTATTCATAGTAGCAATACAAAAGTCATCATATTTTAGTGATTTACAAAACATCCATATGATGTATCAAAAGCTTTTTACATCAAAGCATTTTTTATCATATGTCATCAACAATTTTGCTTGGAGGATCTTCAGTCCATGTTCTCCTTTTGTCTTGCAGGAATTCATGCATGATTTTTTCTCTAAATTCGTTTAACTGCATAGGAGACACTTTTTGGTATGTCTTCACTTTTGAAAATACAACCTGCATATGCACAAAAATTGTGTTGTTAATTTTCACTAGGATAGCAAATAAAGAGATAATTGGTTTAATATCTCACCATTTCCTGTTTATCCTTCGAATATGGATCTCTAGAATTTTTATTCTTTGGTAGCAATAAATTATAACGTTTTCAAATTTCTTCTCATCTATCTATTATTAGCAGTGTCCAACGGTTTGAGAAGTTATTATTTCCAGCGAAATGTATTAGGATAATAAGGGCGTACTCTTTATCCTTTAACTCCTTCAATTTGTTCTCGACAAATAGTTTCATATTTTTCTCATCTTTTCTCCTGAGGAATTTTTGTTAAGCAAACATATATATCTTAGCTACATTTGTTTATATTTGCAAACATACAAAATGAAGAAGAAAAAAAAATTAACTAAACATAACGGAACTTAAGAAGACTAGTGTCTTGCCACTACAAAACAACATTGATTTATCACATTCTTTTTTGCTTCCTCATTAGGATCTCGTCAAACCCATCAATAATCTGGAAAAGTAAATAATCTATGACTTGAAAGATTTTATATGATTCAGAGAAATTTTTTAAGATTCAGAGAAAATCAAATAGGTTCAGATGGAATACAAAAAATTAAATAATATAAATTTAAATGGAATCAGACATATTCAGATGGAATCCATCTCATTTCCTCTAAATTAGAGGAAGTACTACAAGTTTAGATGGAATCCATCAGATTTATAGAAATTCCTCTGATTCACAGGAAATTCCTCTGAATAAGAGGAAATCCCTCTTACTTAGAGAAAATCCCTCTACTTAATTACCAATTAGAGAGGAAAAACATTGACTCGGTGATGCAATTTCTACAATGGCACAAGTCTCAGCTTGAACCATTTGATAATTGTCCTAGAGTAAATCATTTTGGCTCATTCCATTGCCCGAATAATTGAGCTTTCCATAACTCAATTTCAAAATACTGGAGCCCCAAAAGAAAAAGACAACTAGTTGACCAGTGAGTTGACCTCCTGATCAGTATGACGTTGATCTTTACCTGATAGTCACACTTACATGTACATGCATTTTTGGACTGAATAACATTTTCAACCTTCTTTCCATGTTAAAACCTCAATATGCATATTTTACTAAGTTCAATGATCTTGTCATAGTTTCATATTAAAAGCACTCAACTACACAAGTTGATGCCATTCACACTCCAACATTGTTAACTAACCAATGCTTTGGTAAATTGTCCTACTTGGGCAATACCCTATCATGACATCAATAATGAGCCCTCCAGTATAAAATTCATTGTGGAAACAAACCACTTTACCGTAATAATTATTGTCAGACTATTCTACTACCAATGTCATGAATATTGTCCAATCAACATAGCAAAATATCCAAACCTAGCATCAAACTAACTTAAAAACATCATAATGGGAAAACAAAAACACTGCAAACACATATGAAACCTCTTCTCCATATTGACTATATAAATCCATAATTGTTTTATGGTCCATGTAAAATTCATCTTTTAGATCTTTTAGATGTACCAAAACAGTTGGAATCAATCTGATTCTGAGAAAATTCCTCTGATTCAGAGGAAAAAATTAAGGTTCAGATGGACTCCATCTAAATCAGAGGGATTTCCTCTGATTCAGATGAAATCCATCGATTCAGAGGAAATCCCTTTGAATCAGAGAAAATCAGTCTGAATTAAATGGAATCCATCTAAATATGAGGAAATTCATAAATTAGATGAAATCCTTTTGATTCAGAGAAAATTAATCTGAATCAGATGGAATCCATCCAAATATGAGGAAATTCATTTAATTCAGATGGAATCCATCTAGTTTAGAAGAAATTCCTCTGAATCAGAGGTGTTCAGTATGATTTATATGGAATCCCTTGATTTAGAGGAAATTCCTCGAATTAGTGGAAATCAATCTGTAAAACACCATAATTAGCACACAATACAACATAAAGTAAATTTTAAATCAGGGGAAATCATATATCCTATGAACGAGAAACACTATATTATTCTTGTTTTCCTAGTTGTTTTGCTCTTCTAAACTACACGCGTGTAAAATCAGATAAAATTGATTGGTAAATAGAGTATAAAATCAACAATCGAGAAATAGGTTGTTACCTTGAATGTGAGTAGCTGGTCATTTATCAATCTGTGAAATGCTGTGAATATCATCCACCTCAGAAAAATTTCAATCATAATAATACGCACTATTGTTTTGATTTCTTGTTCGGTGATGGTCGATTTGTTGTCTTTGTCGATGTTTAGGTTATCGTTTTGAAAATCGTGTGTGAATGAAGGGAAAAAATTCTACTATTTTGATATTTTTCATATTTATTAAGGATATTTTTGTATATAACTATTTCAAAGATGTATTGAAAATTTTGAAAGTGCAAAGTTCTTAATAACATGTGATGTTTCTTTCAAGACCCATTGGTAAAAGCCCCCGATCGTTAATAGCCACAAAAGATTGTTGAAAGGTCAACGAATTCATTTTATAAAGGTGTACAAGGGACCCACTCACTTGATCCCCAAGACACGAAGTTCTATTAAGATCCTCACAACTTCGATCTGCAACTCCAATAAGCCCCAATACAGCCACAATATGGAAGGCTTTGTCGTGAAAACCTTGTTCTACTCTTTTGTGCTACTTGTAATCCATTCTCTCATCAGACTTACTCTCACATATTGGTGGAGACCGAAGAGAATAGAGAAGCATTTGAGGAGGCAAGGTATCAGAGGCAGTTCTTACAGTCCTTTTAATGATGACAAGAAAGAATTTGCGAAATCTTGCATGAAAGCATGGTCCAAACCCATGTCCTTGAATCACCAGATTGCTCCCCGTGTCTCCCCATTCGATCATCAGATGGTTCAAAATTATGGTAAGAAGTATGGTGATTATATCTTATCGTTTTGTGAAATTGGAGATTTTAATGATTGAAAATTTGTGAGTGCAGGAAAAGTTTGTCTTAGTTGGTTTGGAACAAGTCCTAGATTGATAGTGGCAGACCCAGAATTGATGAGGTCGATCTTAACAGATAAACAGGGTCATTTTGTTAAGGCCCCACAAAACCCTCTTGTGGATCTTCTGCAACTTGGAGTCTCAACTCTGGAAGGAGAAAAATGGGCCAAACGGAGACGGTTGATTACTCCTGCTTTTCACTTTGAGAAGTTAAAGGTATTCTACGCTCTTCTGTTTCGAGACTGTTTCCATGAATTGAACTTGTAGCACTGTTAATAGTTTCGCAAATGATTGGAAAAAACAGGGGATGGAATCTGAATTTTCAGCAAGTTGTTATGACTTGATCAAAAGATGGAACAATACAGCGAGTGACAAAGGATCGGTCGAGTTAGACATTGCACCAGAACTTCAAAATCTTACCTCAGATGTTATATCTAGGACGGCATTTGGCAGCAGCTATGAAGAAGGGAAGGAAATATTTGAACTTCAGAAAGAGCAAGTCCGATTAGTCCTCGAAGCACACTATGGCTTTTATTTTCCAGGCTACAGGTGCTATTCCACTCATTCCTTTCAAGATTACAGCAAATGATGTTCAATGAATTGTATCTGATTCACAAGTCTTTTTGTTTGCAACAGATTCCTACCAACAAAAAAGAACAATAGAAGATACAAAATAGACAAAGTGGTCAAAGCAACATTACGGAACATGATAGACCAGAAAGAACAAGCAATGCAAAATGGAGTCACTAGTTGTGACTTACTAAGCTTGTTGTTGCAATACAAAGAACAATCTGATAGTGGAATGACCATAGAAGATGTGATAGAGGAATGTAAGTTGTTTTACTTTGCCGGGCAAGAGACCACAGCGAACTGGCTCGCGTGGACGATGATTTTGTTATCAATGAATCGCGACTGGCAAGAGAAAGCAAGAGAGGAGGTTTTGAACATTTGTGGCAAGAAAATGCCCGGAACTGAAGATTTGAAACACCTCAAGATTGTGAGTATAACTTCTAATAGTCCATTTTTTTGTAATCAAACATTTTCAAAGCATATCACAGATTTTATGAGAATGGATCATTGGCAGGTTTCAATGATACTACATGAGGTACTAAGACTCTATCCGCCGGTGACTATGTTGCTTCGTTATACTAGTCAGGAAACTAATATAGGAGGAATGTCAATCCCAGCTGGAGTAGAATTTATATTACCAATGCTGTTTATTCACTATGATCATGAATATTGGGGAGAAGATGCAGAACAATTTAGACCAGAGAGATTCAGTGAAGGCGTGTCAAAGGCATCAAAAGACAACGCTTTCTATCCATTTGGTTGGGGACCCAGAATTTGTTTAGGCCAGAGTTTTGCTATGATAGAAGCAAAGATGGCTCTAGCAATGATTCTTCAAAATTTCTGGTTCGAGCTCTCGCCGTTGTATGCTCATGCTCCTTATACTGTCATAACTCTTCAACCCCAACATGGAGCTCCTATGATCCTTCACCCAGTACTCTGAGGTTTTATATGTATGCATGTAATAAGTTTGGTTAGCATTGTAACTTGATGTTATTGAGGCAATGTACTGCTAATGTTTTGTTGAAAATAATTGTGATTTTTTTTGCCATTTTTTACATAGCTAACTGATGCATAGAAATCAAATTCATGAAGATGAGTGTGAATTAGATAAAGAGCAGAGCAGATCAGATCAGATCAGATCAATGGGGGTGGGGTTTAGGCGGAAATGAGCTTGGGGTTTTTATCAATCCCGCGTTTTATTGCTCCAACTGCACTTCATCAACCCATTTGTCATTATTGTGTGTGATGTTTGCGCAATTCAACGGAACCTTAACAATGATTAATGAGTTGAAACATCTCAACATACCGTCTTAATTTTTCAATGACAATATGTTGCATTAACGGAGGCCCAGTCCATAATGGTGCAAACTCTTGCGAGACAACTATTGAACACTAGAAAAATCAATGCTTGGAGCAGGTGGACAAGCGACTGTACGTATTCACGTGCAACTCCCGTCCTACAATTCCAAACGGCATGTCTCTCGCGTGCCTGCAATCAATCAGAATCAATGGCTGCATGCTTAAGATAACAAGTACGATTATCAAAGAGAGAGGAAAAAAAAAGAATAATCTTAAATTTTAATTGAAATTACGAGTTCAAATTCAATAACAAAAACCTCAAATGAAGGGGATAATAATCACATACACGACGACTTCTGTTTAGGGTTTCAAGAGAATAGAAGCCACTCTGGACCAGATATGCAGCATCCTGCAGGTTATGTATTACCACAGCAGGATCAACAACAAGAACAACAACACTTCATTGAAGCTCCAGTTTTCCCAATTCCAAATTATCGAAACCAAGACTTCCACCCATTTCATCCCAATTTACAGTATCAACATCGAAAGGTAAGATTTTTCTTCACAAATTGCTTGTTTCAACGCTACTGCCATGACTTCCAAGTTCCAACCATTTGAACAACAACAGGATGACTCATTTTGTCAGGCCTCGCCTTCTCGCCTGAATTTCGAGTTGGGATTGAATGAGAACAGAAGCAGCAAGGAGGGTTTTGAAGATGAAGATGATGAAGAAGAAAAAAAAGGCCCGTTGCTTCACGGGTCGCAGATTCCCCATTCTTGGCATATCCGTGACGACTCTACTGCCAAAGAACCATTTTAGTAATTATTGCATAATAACAATTTTCTTTTTAAAATTTGTGTTGATAAGTTTGATATATTGTAGTTTATGTGTTTGTTTAAATGTCACAGCAAGCCTCTGACTAACAATGACAAAAACGGGTGCATTGAACATGAAGAGCAAGCGAGGGAAGGGAACAACAAGTACCACAAGCTTTTACAACATTCTGGTCAGGGTAGTGGCAAGAATTTGGACAACAGACTCTTCAATGAGCTTGAAGCTATCTATGGCCTCTCTACGAGGGGAGAAGCTAATCAAAAGTGCCCAGGTTCTGCTCTCACATTGGAAAACTACACTGCAAATGCCGGACTTTCTTTGCTATTTGGTCATGTCAATGGTCAAAATGTAGCTGCAAGAGGCACTGCTAATGCTGCAATTGGGGTTGATCATGAATCAGAGAATTCTGTAGGAGAAGAAGCTGCCCTGCGAAAGAGTCGAAAGAGGAAAAGAAAAGGAAAAATGAAAGAAAATTTGGGTTATATTGCTGGGTGCCTTGAGAACTTTGTGAAGCAAGTCATTGATCACCAAGAAAAACTGCACTGTATGTTATTGGGAGTGATTGAGAAAATGGAGAAAGAGAGGACTGAACGAGAAGAAGCATGGAGGCTCCAGGAGGTTGCATTACATAACATAGAAGCAATGGCAAGAGCCCATGAGCAGACTCTGGCTTCTAATAGGGATGCTGTGATTGTTTCATACATTGAGAAAATTACAGGAAAAATCATCAATCTTCCTAAGAGGAAGGCTCAATTGTCGCCCCTTGCCAAAATCAGAGATTTTGAAGCAACCCCGCAACCAATTGACACCCGTGAAAACTGACTCAAATAGCAGATGGCCTAATGCTTAGGTTGAGGCTTTGACTTAACCAGGAGTATCTTAGAATCAACATTTCAGGAACCAGGACTCAAAGGGCATTTGTTGGAAAAGACAAGCTCATTAAATGGGCTCAATGGGTTATCGGAAGAGTGCCAAAGGGTGCTTAGAGAAGTGGGAGAACATGCAACATGTTTGGATCAACTATGCTCGACTGAGGGAAACTGGCATTGATGTTGGGGTCCATAGAAGCTATTTAGATGTTGCAGGGAATGTTAGGTAACTTGAAATTGGTCAATGTCTCTCTAATATGCATTCTGAAGTTTCTGAAATGGGCTCATAAAAACTGGACTGAGTGGACTCTGATGTCATTGCTTATAGTTCAGTAGAACTTGAGCAAGGTGAACAATACAATTTTGTTATAGGATAGACTGCAATCCAAAGGATTGCAAGACTTCTTTTTTAGTGGTGTTTAATTTCTTTGTGTTACTGGTTATGAGTGATCAATTGTAGTTTTGGAAAGTACTCATTCTGAGTACAATTTGTTTTTCTACGAGTATAAAACGTTTTAATTTTCAATTTTTTATTTCAGTTTTAATAATAATATCATACTACAATTGTGTGTTCATGCTATATGCCATGGAATATGTGTTCCTATGCTTTATCCCACGAAATCTTCTTTTTGGCGCAACTGTTGAAGCTGGTTAAGGTAAGTTTTCTGTCCCAAGGAAATAAAAGCAAAAAGGAAACTAAAGGGCTAGCTAGCTAGCAATCAGCACAGGGTAACTAATCTTTTCATGCGGAAGAATGTTCTTGTGAGTTAATTTCCGGCTTTCGATCAAGCTGAGTGGGTTCTGCTATTAAGAATTATTTGGTTTCAGTGATACAGAACTATGGCTTCCAATGATACAGAACGGGGTTCCTCATCGATTGAGAAAGAAGGGGATTATAATAGATAGTACAAACCATCCCAATAGTCCATATCCCACCAATCTTGTTGGCCCAACGTCCTCTGGTTCCTGCCACCACAACCCATTTTACTAATGAACTGTGTGGTCTGGTATGAATAAACAGAGTTTGGGGGAAGATGAGGTGCATACCCGGGGTGGAGGATTCTCTGAGGCGACCTTCGTTTTGTCGACCTCAAAAGGCCAAGCATATCTATCTGGGTTTTCGCTCCTTGCTAAGCTCCAATCATACAGTCTTCTCTCTTCCTCGGATGACAAAATGTAGTATGATTCCTACATACACAATCAAATCATTCACAACTTGCCCATTTAAGTGAACAATCGTTAGAAGCTCGAAAGAAAAAATGGGAATGTGTGGCGTAGTAACTTTTAGAAGTTCCATTTTCTTGCTGAATTCCTCTTCATCCAGGCTCTGTTCCTTGAGTTCTTCAATCTTCTCGTTATAGGCAACAGGGACCTTTTTTCACGAGAAGCAGAGAAAGTAGGATGAGACAGAGAATTAAAGTAATCAGGGTGAGTGGATAACACAGAAGATTGTGAAGATTTGAATTTTGACCTGCTCATATGAACATTCTCTTTGGAGTCCAAGTGTACCATAATGATCTACGTCAGTAATGGCTGTTTATCGCAGACAAAACCTTTATTATTAACCATGACTTTAAGTGAACTTAAAAGTTTGAAAAGCTTCGTGGAAGGATTAATAGGTCCGAAAAGCTTACGTATGCCCCGAAGAGCCTTCTCCACATTTAGAGCAGAAATCAAAGATGGAGGTCCTTTGGGAACTTCAATGGAACTCTCTGATCCTACTTCTGTTGATGCAGTCTCTGCTGATAAATCATTGGAGCTCTTTACAGAAAATTTAGTTGTTTTTGGGTAAAAGGAGATGGAATTTGAGAAGATGGTCCCATTTTTTTGTGTTAAGGAAGTGAAACTTTGCTGGGGAATGTACACTGTTGCTGTTGTGGATGATACAGCCATGGCTGCAGGTAGTAGGATGATGTTTGGTGTGCATTTGCAACAATATAATGGAGAGATAAGACGAGTATTTTGGACCTTTGGGATGTTTACAGGTAGGATGATGTTTGATATCTTCTTCATCCTCTTGTTCTTCGTTATTGTATATTAAAATTTAACTGAAAGCAACCTTCAACGAAGTCGTTGTAGTATAGTGGTAAGTATTCCCGCCTGTCACGCGGGTGACCCGGGTTCGATCCCCGGCAACGGCGTTTATTTTTATTTTTATAAAAAATATGTGTTATTTAAACTGGTTTGTTGCCGTTGGATTCAATCAACGTAGTTTTTATATACCGTCGGATCACATCAGCCAATAATCTTTTATTAAATACCATTTTTATTCATCGTCCAATTGCCATAACGCTTTCTACACCCTCCGATCATACCGACTTGTCCTTCTCCTTATAAATTATCATTATCTCGACCTGAAACTAGGGTTTCACTTCCACTGCTCAGATCGTCTTCAACGCCGAGTCCGACTCTTATAAAAAGATCATTATGTCGAACTGGAACGAACTAGGGTTTCACTTCTACTGCTCAGATAGTCTTCACTGCCGAGAGCTTATTTTCTTGTTTAATCGACACCTCCAAAGTAATGGCTACTCAGATAACCAAGAAGCGCAAGGTGAGTCAGTCTCCGGTTGCTCTCTCGATTATATACTATATTTTAAAGAATATTAAATGAGACACGGAAAACAATTTTAATTTCGTAGTGTGCTTCTTGTTTGAATATGATGTAATATTTTTGGTTTACGAATATTACATTGAAATCAACGGTGATGAGCATTTTTTAAGGCGTAGTACGTTGTAGTGTTTGAAAGACGAGTTAGTTTGATCTATGTCGGTTCTAGATACATTTTATGAAAATGAGAACAATTTTATTGAATATTACTTCTCGAATTCGTGTTGTGTATGGAACTACATTTTATTTTATTTTGCTCGAGTGAAATGAGACTGGTGTAGAGAATATTTGATTTGGATCTTATTTTTGAAGTGCTGTAATTGATCACAGCCATACAAATTGATTTTATTCAAAGACCTATTTTGACCCTAATGTATATATTACACTGCTGGTGTGTTCGATTTAAGAGTTTGGTTTTTGATTTCCTTTTGTCCATTATATGCCTCTGCTACAGTTTGTTGGTGATGGAGTCTTCTTTGCGGAGCTTAATGAGGTGCTCACCAGAGAGCTCGCTGAGGATGGCTATTCTGGTGTTGAAGTTAGAGTTACTCCAATGCGCACTGAAATCATTATTAGGGCCACTCGTACTCAGAATGTTCTTGGTGAGTCTAGCATTCCTTTGGACAGCCATGGTGTCGCTCTGTTTTTCCTCCTTTTTTTAAGTTTGTGATTCGAGTATTTTGTTCTCTTTGGTTTTTGAGACTTAGAAATGTTTTTTGAGTAAAGGAAGTTATGATACATTGGTTTGCTGATTAGCATTGAATCAATTGGTTGGTGCATTTTATGCAGCATTTTGTTTTCACTTTTCATGAATTGACAAGAGCGTAATTTGAAGTTCAGATCTGTGTTTTTAACAGTCAGTGTTCATGCTGCCATGTGGAGATTTTTATTTTCACATATTTGGATTTATCAATATCTTATGATTTGTGAATCAGGTGAGAAAGGTAGGAGGATTAGGGAACTGACCTCAATTGTTCAGAAGCGATTTAAGTTTCCTGAGAACAGTGTGGAGTTGTATGCTGAAAAAGTTAACAACAGGGGCCTATGTGCCATCGCTCAAGCTGAGTCCCTGCGCTACAAGCTTCTTGGAGGCCTTGCTGTTAGGAGGTACTTCAGAGTAGTAGAATATTGTTAAAAGCTGTTTCAGGTTATACCTAAAAAAAATTAGGTGCCAAAGTTGATCTGTCTTGTTTTTGTTTGGATTTTAATAAATAACTTGAAGGATCCAACTTGATGAAATAACTTTAAATGATCCATCACCAATTTTGGGCCTCAGACTCTTTTAAGTGTCCAACGCCTGTTGTTACCAAATTGAATCGCTGTTGTGGAGTTAAGTTGTTTTGTTTTGTTTTAGTACCTCAGGAAGTGATACGGTGTCGTGGTATTTATGCTTTTAATAACATTGTTTTTCAGTGAAAATTGATATTGTAAATTAGTTAGCGTTCAGTCAAATCAAATTGCCGATTCGAAAAAGAATTCTTTTGGTATTTGCTTCTCGTCTTGGTTGATGCGACTAACTCACTCTATTTCAATGGTCATTCTTGAAAACATATTATGAAATGTAGTTTAGAATGCTCTCTCTCAGTCGTTGTTTCCCCCCATTTAGCTCAGTCTGACCCAGACGCAGGAAGTAAGTATGAACATGGATGAATAATGCAAGGAATTTTGAGAAAATGTTGTTTAAAAGTAATTTGTGTTGACATTTTTCACTATTTCTATTTTGTTTTCTTCATATAAGCATTGTTTTCTCCTTTTGCCTGGGAAAGTTGGCTGTTGGGGGTT
The DNA here is from genome assembly GCA_963580455.1 of Euonymus europaeus. Classification (NCBI taxonomy): domain Eukaryota; kingdom Viridiplantae; phylum Streptophyta; class Magnoliopsida; order Celastrales; family Celastraceae; genus Euonymus; species Euonymus europaeus. The sequence goes on along the minus strand of OY756957.1, from coordinate 2,546,844 downwards.
TAGTCTTAATGCTGAAAATGAGGATCTTATGGGGGATTGTCAGGCTTCTTGTGCTTCCGTTTAGGTGCTTGGAGTTTGGAATAATCTCCCACATTACCATCGTTTACACTAAGGTTTTTAAATTCATTGGTCACACCAAATGTTTTCTGCTAATTGATCTATTTAAACTAATTTGAGCTGACATTTTTTACAATTTTTGTTGTCTTTTTGTTATGGTCTTCATATAAGCATTGTTTTCTCCTTTTGCCTTATAAAGTGGGCTGTGGGGGTTTAGTCTTAATGCTGAAAATAAGGATCTTATGGGGGATTGTCAGGCTTCTTGTGCTTCCATCAAGGCGCTTGGAGTTTGGAATAATCTCCTACATTACCATAATTTACACCAACGTTTTAAATTCAATGCTCACACCAAAAGTTTTCTGTTAGTTGATCTATTTAAACTAATTTGAGTTGACATTTTTTACGATTTCTGTTTTGTTTTCTCGTTATGTTCTTCATATAAGTATTGCTTTCTCCTTTTGCCTGAGAAAGTGGGCCATGGGGGTTTAGTTTTAATGCTGAAAATAAGGATCTTATGGGGGATTGTCAGACTTCTTGTGCTTCCATTAAGGTGCTTGGAGTTTGGAATAATCTCCCGCATTACCATCGTTTGCACTAAGGTTTTTAAATTCAATGCTAACACCAGAGTTTTGCTGTTAGTTGATCTATGTATTACATGGAATCTGAGTGCGTTCTTGATCTTGTATTGTCCTTGCTTCCATCGAACTAATATAGAACATTAGAACTTCAATGTTAAGATCAATATCTTATATCTGTTCTATTATAGTTAAGAATAAACCTGACTACCTGAGTTGATTTGAATTACTGGATATGACTTGAGTTACATAGTGTAGATAAAGTTTGATTTGTCAAAATGTGAGCTGATGTTGCTGACCTGCAAAATTGACATTGTATATTCTTAGGTCCAAACTCCCTTTTTTTTTTCTTTTTTTTTTTAACGAAAGGTCCAAACTCCCTTTAACTAAGAAACATTTCTTTTTTTACTTTTTGTCTAAAACTTGGAGTTTATATTGCTTGTTCTTTTGTGTCATTCCTATTTAGTTCAGGTTGATCCCGACTTAGGAGCAAATATGAATAGTCTTATGTAAAATTTCTGGGAAGGTTGTTTTATGGATTTTTGTTTTGATACTTTTGACATACTATTTTGCGTATTTTTGTGTGTTTTATCTTTCTGTATGAGCATTTATTTCCCCCTTTTGCCTTATAAAGTTAGGCTCTGGGGTTTTATTGCAATGCTTACACGAAGGATTTCGTAGGAGATTGTCTGGCTTCTTATGCATGATGTAAAGATGCTTTGGAGTTTATAATATTCTCCGACATTACCTCCATTCACTCATTTTCCTGTTGTTCTTAAATACTGCTTTTGTTCTTGTCGGGGATTCACATTTTTAATATTTTCCTTGCATGTTTTTTTGGGGTGGTTATTTCCTTAATTCTTTCACTCTTCTGTGGAAATGTTAACTAAACCAAAACTTTTTCATCTTTATAGGGCATGCTATGGCGTCCTCAGATTTATCATGGAGAGTGGAGCAAAGGGATGTGAGGTATGTCTAGAACATTTCATTTGTAGTTGGGTGCACATCCATTCGTACGTAGGTTATTGATTTTCTAATGTACATTGATGTAGGTTATTATAAGTGGAAAGCTTCGTGCTCAGCGTGCCAAGTCCATGAAGTTTAAGGATGGTTACATGATTTCCTCAGGTCAGCCTGTGAAGGAGTATATCGACTCTGCTGTGAGGCATGTTCTTCTTAGGCAGGTTGGTTTGAAATGTCTTATTCTCTGTTACTGCTTCTATTTTCAGGCATGTTGTTGAGCTTGCAGGTCTTTAGTTTTGTTATGTGCTGGATCATTGTTATTTTCTTTGTGAAACAGGGTGTACTTGGTATCAAGGTGAAGATCATGCTTGACTGGGATCCAAAGGGCAAGCAGGGCCCAACAACACCTTTACCTGATGTGGTCACTATCCACACACCCAAGGAAGAAGAGGAATATGTCCCACCAGTGCTTGCAACAACCAATATTGACATTCCAGTTGCTTAAATCATGAGTTGGGTTGTTGCCCTAATGAAAAATGATTTTGCAGGATATACCTTTTAGCTTTCCAATTCATTCTCTCCCCTTTATATAGCATAGTGTTACTAGAGAGTCCCTGAATGTTGCGATCTGATATTGAATTAGTACCTTGTTTTTTTATCATATAATATTGCTAATCCCTGTTACAGAATGACATGGTTTCACTTTTTTCCTTGCGATAGAATGTAATGGTTTTGTTTCATTGGATTTATGGAAAAAGATCTGTTTGTCTTCAATCTTCTTGACTAGTTCTTACTTTTGAGGTTTGCTACTTTGGTTTTATGGCCCCCCGGAAATTAAATGGAGATCTCAAACTGACCGAGTGATAATTTAACTTGTGTGTTGATTGATTATTTATGTTGCAGATTGCTTACTTTCTGTCACTCTTGTTTGGATTACAAATTGACATTGTCACTGTGCGGCCTTGATTTTCATCTTTCAGTAAGATGTACTTAATTGTATCCTTACTAAGGTATTTTGTGCAATTGAGGGGATTTGCACTTTAAGCCTTCCCCCTTGAGCATCGGTGGTCTTAAATAGTATGAATTCTCTTCAAGACTTTCTTTGTATTGTGATGAGCTATGCCTATGGAATCGGATTTTTCCTAATACAAGTAATGTGTTCTGTCAGCAGCTGATGGAATCATGTTTCGGCAACTTCTCTGTGGATTCGCTTGCGCTTGTCCTGACTTTTGGGTGTAGAAGCAAGGTTGATACTGCTTCTGCAAATTTGTGTGTGAGACCATATTTCCATTACAAATGTTTGAAATTTAGCAAATATTGTTCTTATATACCTTAACTTGACCTATGCATGCAAGGTCGATACTGCTGCTGCAAATTTGTGTGCGAGACCATATTTCCATTACAAATGTTTAAAATTTAGCAAATAGCCGAATATGTTGTTCTTATATAACTTAACTTGACCTTTGCTTTCCCCCAAGTAATGGCTTTCTCTGCATGTCTTGTGGCTACGAATTAGGTTTAGAATAATGTCTCTGCTTTCGCAGAAACACTTCTCGCTGTTTGCTTTCCTAGCCTTTCGCTTTTTTTTAAGTAGGCAGTGAGAGATTAGAATGATTTTGGCTTGTGGAAAGGTCGACTTTTATTTGGTCATTTGCACTAGGGCAATTGCAATGATAGTATTTTAAGGATGAATGAATAATGCATAGGAATGTATGTTTCATAAGAATGTATGTTTTTGCTGATGTGATTATATTGAGATATGTGTTTTGATGATGTGAATAAAAATGTGGCTCGATTTTTTATAAAATATGTGGGACCAAATATTATTTTTGGTCTAGTTTTATTGGAGAATGAAATGGTAAATATTTGGATAATAGTTTTGTATTAGGAGATGTGTTATGTTGATTTAATTGTATTGAAAGATGTTTTGTTTGTGTAAAAAAAGTGAGATTCAAAATTGATTTTAACGGAGAAGGGGGAAAATTGTAATTGGAACTCTTGAGCCACTTATGTCGGAGGATGGAATTCCTGAAAAATCTTATCGAGTTGGTCGATTTGACAATTGTTTTTAAGGTCACCTTTGAACCACGGGTGCAAGACAGTTTGACGGAATGCCACTCATTATACCCAACCTTTTGAAGACACATTTGAGATTTTAGATTACCAAAACAGCCCACAAACCCATATAAAAGTGTAAATGATTGACATTGTTGAAGTTTGTGATAGCTACCTTTATATGCGCATCTTCTCTCGCAAGTTTTATCATAGCACACATCACATTCATGTCAGTGGAGTGCACTAAGCACGCCTGATATGCATGTGTTGTGTAATTAAGTCTATCACGTGTTGAGCATATTAAAACACTAGTTTTGACCTTGCGGTTAGCACGAGTTTGTTATAATTTGAGAAGATTGAGATGTATGAGAGAGGTTTGTCCTCATTTATTTGTACAAGTATTGTCCGTTTTAGGTTTCAAAAGTCGCCTAGTTTTGTTCTTAAAAATGTCATTTATAATTGACAGGAATTGGACTTAGACTTATAAATTATACGGTTGATTTTCACCCAACCGATATAAAAAATACACATGTATATATCATGTTTTATTTCTAACAAGTTTGCTCATACTAGACACTAAGGTGTGTTTTTTTTTTCTTTCTCCAAATGATTTTTACGGCAAGAAAGTTAAAAAGAGGAAAAAATATAGCAAAAATCATCATTAGTTGTTCAAAATCTCTTAAAAACCATAGACATCAATGACAAATTTTATAGAGGAGGGAGGAACAGAAGGCATAAAAGAAAGCTTTGACTCATCCTGCTTAAGGATTTTATTAAAGCCGTTGACTTTGGTGAATGTAAGCAAATAGAGAAAAGGTGGGTTGGGCCCTTTTTAAATTGAGTGCACCACAAAGGCCTTGAAAATGATGGATATCCGCCCTTGGATGTACTATTGGCTGGGGGTTTGTTGGTCCACAAAAATCCCCGTAGTGGAATCATCCCACGCTCTACACTCCATGCTTCCTCTCCAGCACAAACAATTGTGTATGACCCACGATGTACTCTTTCTTCCCTCTACATCACACCCACTAGAGTTAGGCAGGCAGGGTGGGCGTGGATGTATTGGTGTTGTGGGTCTTTAATTAATGGGCGGTTCGATATATATCTAATTATATCTTCCTCTCCAATATTAGATACCATTAATTTATCTTCCATTAAAATTGACACGTGTGTTTCTCAAAAGAACATACAACGGTCCCACCATTATCTAATGGGTGTATTTATCAGCATCAAAACTTTTTCCAGTTCCACTCGAAAACTACAAAAATCTTAAATAAAAATAAAAAAGAAATTGAAGACACCCATCGCTTAACAAACCTTTCTCCTCATCTTTCTTCACTTTTTCCATCTTTCCACCATCGAAGACGTCAAATTTATAGATTGATTATGTAATTTAGTGATTATGTCATTTAGCGACCCCATGGCTGAAAGTTAGCTGCTTGAGGACGTAGAAGCAGTGAGTTAATGAAAATTACATGCTTGAGGAAGTAGAAACATTGAGTCGCACAGATATAAACAAACTCGGAGTACGAGATCGTGCTCTCAAGTATCTCTCTGAGCTTTGCTTTAAGTTTCTCAACTTGAACCAATCTCAATAGTATAAATAAACTACTGTGATTGAGAGAAAACAAATTTAATTAGAGAGATAATGTTGTAAATTTCACACTAACACATCAACAATATTATTCGTTTTAAGTTGTTTGGTGGGCCCGCAAGACTTTGTACCTCCTATAGCAATTGGTGTGTGCTAGACACAACTCACTACACAAGGAAAAATGGGTCTTATTATAACACCAACAATATTATCCGCTTTAGTTTGTCTAGTGGACCCGCAAGACTTTGTACCTCCTATAGCAAGTGTGCTAGACACAACTCACTACACAAGGGAAAATGGGTCTTATTGTAACACCAACAATATTATCCGCTTTAGGTTGTCTAGTGGGTCCGCAAGACTTTGTACCTTCTATAGCAAGTGTGCTAGACACAACTCACTACACAAGGGAAAATGGGTCTTATTGTAGTGTGAGGGAGGGCCTAACACTTATTAAGTGCATCAAACCTTCTTCATCTATCGATGTGGAAGTTCTTACACTCCCCCGATACTTGTGGGTTGGGTTATTCTAGAGACCCAACAAGTGGAGTAATCTAAGTCCAACCTAGCTTTGATACCATATTGTCCACTTTAGATTATCTGGTTTATTAAATAAATCGGGCTCATATATGGGTTGTCCGGTTAACATAGATACAACGGACCCGCACGACTTTATTCCTCCTCAAATGTAGCAAGTGGGTTAAGCCCAACTCACTATACAAGGAAAAAGACCTTGTTGTAGTGTAAGGGAGGGCCTAACACTTAATTATTAAGTGCATCAAACTTCTCACGTTACATATGTGGGAGTTCATACAAATAAGTGTCAAACTATTAAAATATCTGTCTCTAACGGAAACCCTAGAAATTGAGAATGGGCTCTCACTAATGTCCCTCATTAAGCTCACGCTCACAATCTACCCAGTAATTCCATCTATTTGAAGTCGATTGACGAGTGAGGCTCTCTCTTAATTTATCCAGTAAATGGGAGGGTGAGGAATTTCAAGAGCTTTGTCGCCGACTATTGACGAAAGAATCGTACAAGAGGGGGAAAAAAGTTGTCGAAGATATATCAGACCGATTTGAGATATTTTTAGACTTTTTTTTTTGTAATTTTGAGATGGGACAGGTAAAAATTAGCCCCACCCATTACCAAATCTCTCGCATGCTCCCAAACCCAATCGCACGCCTCTCGACTCACGTGCCTCTCTTTTGGCTTTATCTGATCTGGCCCACCACTCTCCTTCTCAATTTTGTCTTATTATTATTAATAATAATTTAAATAGTAATTAGTGTTTAAACTCTGTTTGAATGCTAGCGTATATTCTGTCATTCATACTCTCAGATATTCTCAACTTTTATATTTTACGATAATTTATACTTTATGGGACATACTCTGATCCAAACGGATAGTGTTTGCTTATTCTTTTAGACATTTGGATCAATATCAATCCACTTGCCTTAATTATTTCGTCGACTTATCAATCAACATGGAGGGTCAAATTAAGTTCGCATTTTAAATCCCGATTAGAGAATCCTCTTCAGTAATATATTATGTTATATGTGTTGACATGGTTTAGGGGAATTGGTAATTTTATTTCATAATTACATGTATTTTTTTTTTCAACGCATTCTGAAAGGAGATATGGAGATAATTAATTTTTTATTGGCTATATATACAAGACCCAAGTGCATGCCCCATTTGGCTTTCACAAAAAGACAGTACTTTCTCCACCTTGTACTTGTTCATTCTCTTCCACTGCTAATTTCTTTCAAATAAGATGGGTACTGAAGTTGCTGAGATATGCTACACAAATGGATTCCCTACCAAAACCTGCAATGGAATTGATAACCACCTGAATCAAAATGACTCCTCCTCAGGCTCTGGCTGGTATGAAGAAGTCATTGACGAAGATCTCAAATGGTCCTTTGCACTCAATAGGTTTCTACACACTCAAACAAACCTATTCATATACACGCACACGCATATATATATGTATATGTATATGTATGTATGTATGTATTTGTGACTAAATATCTTTGATAATATACGATGATGATCGATATTTCAGTGTGCTACATAAAGGAATCAGTGAGTATCAGGATATAGCACTTTTGGACACAAAACGTTTTGGAAAGGTGAATTCTTAATTAATGAGAATCATGCATCTGCCACTCATACTTAATGACAATGATCTTCTTAATTATATTTATATATCACACATGCATGATGCATGCATGTGTCATTCTTTTATACATTGGGGTTTAGGTACTTGTGATTGATGGGAAGATGCAGAGTGCAGAAGCGGACGAGTTTGTTTATCATGAGTGCTTAATTCACCCTGCTCTCTTATGTCACCTTAAGTGAGTTGCTAACACTCTTCATGCTTTTTTAATCTACATTATCATAATATATATATATATATATATATATTAATTGGAATTCATGCTTAAAGTTTTTCTCTTATAGTCCTAAAACAGTTTTCATAATGGGAGGAGGAGAAGGGTCGGCTGCAAGGGAGGCTCTAAAACACAAGTCAATAGAGAAACTAGTCATGTGTGACATTGATATGGTAATTTCATATTTCTTTAAAGAATATTTTAAAAATCAATCTTTGAACTTACAGTTAACTTCCGAGCCAAACAGGGTCTTCATTTATTTTGTGTTTGTCCCGATTTCCCCCCTTGTAATTGCAGGAAGTTGTCAGATTTTGTCGCAGACATCTGACAGTAAACAAGGAAGCATTTTGTAGCAGCAAGCTCGAATTAGTAATCAATGATGCCAAGTAAGGTGTTTTGAATTTGTATTTAATTAGCTGTGAATTGTATAGAAATATTAATTAAATAGAGTAAGGAAAAGCCAATACAATTGATGTTGATCATGAAGGGCTGAATTAGAGAAGAGGGAAGAGAAGTATGATATCATAGTTGGTGATTTGGCAGACCCAGTTGAAGGAGGTCCTTGCTATCAGCTCTACACAATTTCCTTCTATCAGCAAATACTCAAGCCCAGGCTCAACCCTAATGGCATCTTTGTCACTCAGGTTATGCAATAGTCCATTGGTCCTGCAACACTATGTCTGCTGATTTGATAGACCAAAATTAATGGGATGATGTCAATTCACATACGGTCGATGCATTTTTTAAAATTTGAATTACAAACTATTAATCTCAGTTTTTAACTATTCATGCATTGTTACTTACAGTTCGTGAATTAATACAATTTCATTGATTCTGATACACCACATCAACATATCATATGTTGTGTCAGGATCATTTAATAACTTATTGGTTAATATAAATAAAATCGAATCCCGTCATCAAAAGCCCATTTTATATTCGTGATGTCTAAGTAGCCCATCTAAAAAACCCATTTTGAACTTTGTTTTATTTACTTTAGGTCATTCGTTATAGCCCATTTTGTACATGATGAACGCCTTCCTGAGACTCACTGATTTTGTGTATAGGCTGGACCGGCAGGCATATTCACCCACAAGGAGGTGTTCTCCTCTATATATAATACAATTAAACAAGTTTTCAAGTGTAAGCAACTAAAGACAGTCATGTCAATCAAATCTTAATTAAATCATTGATGCTATCCATACCGATTAACACAATCCTCTTTCTTTGATGTGTTGGTGCAGATGTGGTGGCATATAGTGTTCATGTGCCATCTTTTGCAGACACATGGGGATGGGTCATGGTATTTTGCCAAAATTCTAACTTTTGGGTTCTGAACATAAATTAATCAGTCTCCAAATACTTTATCTGAAACTTTATATACATTAATGTATCCAGGCATCAGACAAACCATTCTCTATAAATGCTGAAGAAATAGACAATAGAATTGAGGGCGGAATTGATGGCGAATTACTATATCTAGATGGTGCTTCATTCCTTTCCTCTGCCACCATGAACAAGACTGTTTCTTTATCGTAAGTTGTTCAATCACATTGTCAAATCGTTATCTGCTTAGTTTAGGAGGGTTAGAATATGATAACTGCTGTAAATGTCCTAATTTAACAAGTGAATTTATAAGGTTGAATCCAAATAATAAATTTTAAACGGGAGGTCTTTAATTCGAATCTTAACTTTCGCTGTTTAAACCTCCTATTGTTGCCAAAGTAACAATTCTTAGCATAAGCTCCTTTCGTTGACAAAATAACAAATTTTAACCTTAAAAAAAACACTTAAGACCATGTCATTAAATTGTCGATTAAGATTGTTTCACTCTGACTTTTCAGGTTGTTGAAGGAAACCCATGTCTACACTGAAGAAGGAGCAAGATTTATTCATGGACATGGATTGGGCTTTCACAATTGAGGTCTCAATTTAGTGGGTTTGGTGGGGAAATTGCTGCACACTAGGAAAAAAAGCTTGGGCAGATATGTTTGAAAATCATCCAAATAAATAAATCAGCAATTCTTAATTTTAGTTCTCATTTTAAGTCCTTATATTTTGGTACTTAAAGATGCACTTCAGCTCCATAAGGAACAATCAATATCCAATTTCAGACGTGCACTACAATTTTATGTAATCAGACAAGCATAGACAGACCAACTAAAAGAATAGACTGACCAACCTCAAAAGAACTGTCAGCTTCTCTTGACAGGATCAAAGTTGGAAGACCCAACAACAGCTGCAATAATGACACCAAGCACAACCCCATCAGCAGCGATACTAAGCAAGAAATTGTTGAGAAATAAGGTTATCCTCATTCCTCTCTATAGTTCTCACTTCTCAGTCCGCATCAGACAGTCTTTCCAATTTGAATAGCCAGTGTTGAAGCAACTTCATGCAAGAATCCAGAAAGGAGACCTACTCAGCTCATTTAAATACTATGCTTAGCCTTAAACACGATGATCAACAACCCATCTGCATCACAGATGACAAAAATATACACGCTGAACCATATCCAGGTCCTCAGTCAGTCATATGGGTAAAAGCCTAATCACAAGCCGCCACTATGAGAGAAGCTTTTGAGAAACAAATGAGACCTACAAAGCCTATCCAAATACAAATTTGTGCTTCTACAAAATTTAAGCTTCTATATCATCAGATGCAGCAGTTCAGCTTTGAAAACGATGGAAATAACACTAGCATGATGTCCACATAAACGCTTGGTTCATCCCTGCAGATCCGGCAAGCACCCCAGCCTGGTAAGGATGTGCATCTAACTGGTGCAACATTGCAGATACATATGGACTCTGTAATGTTGCGACTTTCTGTCCTTGTGCAGAAGACATAACATCAACACCACCTTCTCTGTTTCCGATTAACACATGTGAATCATCCCAACCCCATATCGCTCTGCTTCCATCCAGGAAAACAAAAGATCAAATCGAAACCAAATCCACAAAATTATAGAACATGTTGGCGTATCAAAATTCAAAAGCTAAATACAACAGTGAAAGTATCAAACTATCACTTAGCCACAAAAAGGCTTGATTTCAACTTTGAAGAGTCACACCCAATTACAATTTTGGCCCATGAAGTTGGCCATATTAGCATTGTACAATCTGGCAAAACACATACCTGAAAGAAAACATATCACCAGCCTTATGATCATGGCACATCAGGGAATAGTCATCGAAATCAACTCCACCTAGTATAGAGAGGGCATTGTCCACACTACAATAAATAAAATAAAAAATAATTAATTCAGATAGTCAAAAACAAACTTGACCGATATGCACATAAACATAATTTCCTTTTTTCTTTTGAAGAAATAACTGTAGAAGAAAACACCTTACATATTGGAAAGGAAACAGAATTTGACATAATTATAATAAGCCAACTATTAGAAGCGCATATAATTAACTCTGATTCTCTCAACTTAAATCGTCCCTTCAAAATGATCTTAATAAATTGTACATCAACAGCAGCTAATACATGAACGATAAACTCTTGCTTTTGACTCCGATTCACTCAACTTAAATAATCTCTTCAAAATGATCTTGATATAAATTGTACATCAACAGTAGCTAAAACATGATGTCATGAACGGTAAACTCTTTTACTTTTGACTATAATTCTCTCAACTTAAATAGTCTCTTCAAAATGATCTTCATATCATCGTAACATGGACAGCAGCTTAAACATGAACAATAAACTCTTTTGCATTTGACGAGTGGATTCCATTGTCCTGTATGTGGATATCATATCATGAAATCAAGTTTTAAGCGAGATGAATGAATATGCTTGTCGTTAAGAGACAATAATGACCAAAAATCCTGTCACTCAGTGAAGGGAAGAATGATGCTTACACAACTCTTAGCAATAGCGTAATATGTCTAATGAAATAAAATAATAGACTAGTTAGGTCCAAACAAGAAAAATACCTAGCAATTGCAAGATAGCTTCCTGAAGGTGAGAAGCAGGCAGAATGTACACCCTTTCTATGGCTAATGATCTTCAAAGTTTTGGGTTTGCATGCATCAATACTTCTCAAATCCCAAATGCAGGCATTGCCATCAATTGAACTTGTTGTCATAATGTAAGAGTTTTTTGAGTTAAAATCGATTGAAGTGATGCAGCGAGTGTGTAGATTCCATATCGCTGACCTCCCTCCCCTATTGTCCCAAGTACTCAATCCTCCATGACCCTCGCCAAAATATAGGTAATTCACATCGGTTGGATGGTGAGAGAGAGAATTTATGGCTTGATCACTAGAATAAACCAAATTAAAAACCTCCTTTTCAGCATCCATCATTCGGATAAATCCCCTATCACAAGTCGTATATATCTGCAATACGATATATACGACTTCAATTAATTAAAATCACACGATTTTTCAACACAATCCTGATGTTAATGTATATTAACTTCATACATTGGCTCCACTCTTGAAGTTATAAATCAAGGTACGAAGTATATAACCTAAAGTAACAGTGTAAAATGGACATGTAGTAGAAATAAAACTTATAAGTTATAACCTAACAATACTTCCAAACATATTTCAAACAGCATGCCAACAGAATATCTACCTTGGACAAGGCGCTGGGTTGGACCGAAATCCCCGAAATGCAACCTATATGTGGTTGATAGCAATACACCCCGTCTCGTTGTTCCTTATCAACATCCCAGAACCCAACATGCCCAGAACGATTCCCCGCTACAATCACTCTTGCATCGACATATGGTAAAAACCGCACAAGTGTTGTATCTCCCGGAACAACCCGGGTAATATTCTCAGGTTTCAACTGGAAAGAGCCCAAATTCAAAGGCAATGAATGATTCCCTACAAACGATTGGGGGTTCTTTGAAAAGCCCGAAACTCTATCAACCAGCCCTGAATAATGAGATTTAGACTTAATCCCAATAAACACATCACTCATAGAAATTGGACCCATACAACGCCGCAAAGAGATGTCTAGAGTGCTCGTTGGAGTCTGTTTTTCGGGGCATTCGGATGACCCAGGCGATTCAGAACCCGAAATTTCGGGCGGTATACCTCGGGTACGGAGAGACTTGCGTTCCGGTGGGATGTTCTCGATTTTGGGCTTCTTCTCAAATCGTTGCGATCTGGCAATCGTTAGCAAAGAATGAGAAATTTTGGGTGCAACCCAATATAGAATCGAACGTAAGTGCATGCGAAAACCTGTCACCTTTGAAGGTTAGAAGAAGCGAAGAGTTGCGTAGCTTTAGTGCGGACATTTAGAGAAGCGAGCACCTCCGCGTTTCTCTTTAAGTTCTCGAACCTCTGCCGTTCGTACTCGGTCAGCTTCTTCGTCTTCTTCGACGACACCATCTTCCCTGAAACTCTTCAGGCTCACAAACCGAGAAACGGAGAAGAACTCTGTAGAGCAAGATTTAGACGCATTTAATTAATATAATATATTTTGTTTGTTTGGCAAAATGTGTTTATTTAACTTTTAAGCGGGATAGCGAAATAAAGCGCGCCGCTGTTCTTTGAAATTAGTGTTGGGCCTCTTGGGCCGCTTCTACAAAAGACTTAAAGTTATGGACTTATGGCCCGTAAAGATGCAAAATTCGGTGCAACAATTTATAAGCAAGGCCCAAGTCAAGCGAGACTCTGGTCCAACATATTTAAGTCTTTCAGACTCCTAACCATGCAAGGTTGCGTGGAAGTTTTTTCACTGACAAAAGAATAAAATCTCAGAGCCTTCCTTCTTTGTAGTGAGTAGCGTTGATTCCTACCAATCCTGAACTATAGAATCACTGTTTGCTTGAGAGCGTTGACCAGTAATCATCTGCTAGTCATGTTTGTTGATTGAATGAGGAAATGCTACTGAAGTCTGTTATCACTTGATACCATAATGTAAAATAATCTCAACCAAAATTAGTACATAGACAACAATACAATTTTGATAAGCAGTCTGCCAGTCCCCCAGGGCTCCAGAAGCTAGTAATCACTGGGAGTTCAATCTCTGGGCATCCACCAGCTGGTAAAGATCACCCCGTCTTTGCTTTTACTAATGGAAGGCTGGTCCTGAATCTCAACCACAATTCGAAGATGGAGACAAAATGAATAAAGTCAAGCCATTCTACAACATCTCAAAGGATGTAACGCAATTCACCTCCTGACAAACATTGAAGCTCCATCTGAGGTTGATCGAACTTGGGAGAACACCGCTGCTGCAAATGATTAGGGATTTGGTTTTGTGTCTCTGGCCTTCTTTGAGAAAGAAGAGACGTGGCCTTGCTAAGACACACGTCTTTTGTTCATGTGTGTAAAACGGTGCACTTTGGTTTTAAGTAATACGGTGCACTTTGAGTATCAGTTTCATATTATTCAAACACAATTGTATTTTCTTTATTATTTTATTCAAGGTCACATCATTGTGACCGTTGCTTTATCTGTATACATAAGTTACAATTCTCTTACTTTGAAGGTTAACAATGCTATGAATTTATTTCTTCCTCTGTTTGGTTCTTCTTCTTCTTTTCTCATCTGAACTCTATTTCTTCATCTTATATCTGCAATACAGTCACAAGATCATCAATCATAACATGGTATCGGAGCGATCGATCCCCAAAACAGTAGACTCTTCAGAATTACTGAGAGTCACACAAGCATTGAATGATGCAAGTAATTTTATGAGAGGTAGGCAAAATTTACCTCATTCAACCAATGTTGCTGGTTCTTCTACAGCACCTCTGTTGAATCATCTTCCAACTTTTTCTACTTCTTTTCCTTACCCATCTACTGCCCCTCCACTTCTACCCACTCCAGCTTTTCATAAACAACCACCTGCACCAGCAGTAGCTATAAATAAACCAAATAATCCTTATGCTATGGATGTAAACAAGTTCACTCAGTCTACTCAAGCTTCCAATACTCGATCAAATTACAAGCACAACAGGGATGCAGATAAACCAAGAAATCAGCAAGCAAATAGGAATAACTTATTCTGCACTCATTGTAAAATGATTAATCATGTGGTGGAAAAGTGTTACAGGATTCATGGTTTTCCCAACAATGGAAACTCAAAGAAATTCAAGACAAACAATGGCAACTCAAAGGTCTATTCTGCCAATCAAGCATCTCATTCTACAGAACCTACCACTCAACAGAATCATCAAGTTTCTGTCTCTGCAGTGGCAGGTAACAATAATTCTCACTCTACTAAAAATATACATAAATGGATTATTGATAGTGGAGCCACTGATCATGTCATTTGTGATGTGCATTTGTTTGACACATATCATCCTGTTTCACATGCATTTATTTCTTTACCTAATGGACAGAAACATGTTATCTCTCACATAGGCACAACGAAATTAGACAATATCACCCTCACTGATGTTTTATGTGTGCCAAACTTCACATATAATCTTATTTCTGTTAGCAAGATAACTGATGATGACAAATATTCAATAATATTCACAAAGAATCAATGTCAATTGCAAGAAATTATTACTTCCAAGAAGGCTGGGATAGGAATGAAGTATAACAACCTGTATCTGCTCAGTCAGAAACAAGGAAGACCCTTAGATATTTTTGGCAGTGTCAATTCTGTAATTAGTAGTAGGACTTGGCACTTAAGGCTTGGACACCCTTCTAATATAGTGTCCAAACTTTTACCTCTACCTTTTGGGAATGATAATGAATCTTGTAATGAATGTTATTTGGGTAAAATGAAAAGAGCACATTTTGGTATTAGTATTACTAATTCCAAGCATTGTTTTGATTTACTACATGTAGATATTTGGGGTCCTAACCCAATTGAATCTTTATATGGTTTTAAATACTTTGTCACCATCGTTGATGATTTTTCTAGGATGACTTGGATATTCTTAATGAAATCCAAAGATCAGACTAGATCAAAACTACAAAATTTTATCACTTACGTGAAAACATAATTTCACACCACACCAAAAGTTATTAGAACAGATAATGGCAGAGAATTTCTCATGCCAGAATATTATGAACAAGAAGGCATAATTCATCAAAAAACATGTATTCACACACCCCAACAAAATGGGGTTGTGGAAAGAAAACACCAACATATTTTGAATGTAGCAAGAACAATTAAAATACAAAGTGGCCTTGATGATAAATTCTGGTCATATTGTGTTAGGACTGCTGTTTTCTTAATCAATAGGCTGCCCACTAAGGTGTTAAACAAAACAACTCCTTATCAGATTCTTTATAACAAAGCAGTTGATTATAGTATTTTTAGAGTATTTGGCTGCTTCTGTCTTGCTAAAAATAACAGACCTTCTTCTTCAAAGTTTCAGGCTAAAGCTATTCCTTGCATTTTTCTAGGTTATCCCTATGGAGTCAAAGGCTATCAGCTCTTAGACCTAGAAACGCAAGAAATTTTTATATCTAGGGATGTGTTTTTTAAAGAGAATGAATTTCCTTTAAAATGCATAGATTCAAGTGTTACCACTGCACAAAATAAAATTGTCCAACAAGTCCCCACAGCACTCTCAGATAGTCTCATAAACATCTCAACTCCAAATAGAACAACAGATACTATACCTAGTACTAGAATAAGAAGAATGCCAGCCTACCTCAGAGACTATCATTGTGAACCAGAAACCAATTCATCTACATCAACATCAACATTCATTCATCTGCATGAGCATTCTGTATCCAATGCTTGTTTTATTGCTTCTATTACAAAAATTCCAGAACCTATAAAATACATAGATGCTGTGAAAGATGCTAAGTGGTGTGAGGCAATGAACTTAGAACTAAAAGCTCTAGAAGACAATAAGACTTGGATCTTAACTACTCTTCCACATGGTAGAAAGGCCATAGGGTGTAAATGGATATATAAAGTTAAGTATAATTCAAATGGATCAGTTGAAAGATATAAAGCAAGATTAGTTGCCCAAGGTTTTAGCCAAACCAAAGGTTTTGATTACAAAGAAACATTTGCTCCTATAGTTAAAATTACTACAGTTCGAATTTTTTTAGCTTTAGCTGCCATGAATAGGTGGACAATTCATCATTTAGATGTGCACAATGCCTTTCTAAATGGTGAATTGCAAGAAGAGGTTTATATGAAAGTCCCTCCGGGTTTTAAGCAAGATGACAACAAACTAGTGTGTAAATTAACTAAATCTATTTATGGATTAAAACAAGCCTCTAGAGTTTGGAATGAAAAATGTAGACAAGCCTTGACAGACTTTGGTTTTATCCAAAGTAAGTCAGATTACTCTATGTTCTACTACAACAATAATAATGATAGAATCATTTTATTGTTATATGTGGATGACATGGCAATAGGTGGTAACAATATTCAATTAATCAACCAAGTCAAGGCCCATATAGCAAACTGTTTTAAAATAAAAGATCTAGGTCCTTTGAGGTATTTTCTAGGAATAGAAATTCACACAACTCCTAAAGGTTTTTTAATATCTCAGAGGAAGTATGCATTAGATTTGCTTAAGGATGCTGGTTTCCACAATGCTAAACCTAATAATTCACCTATAGACACAAACCATAAATTGTCTAACACAACAGGTGCTATTCTTGACAATCCTCTACAGTTTAGAAGGACAATTGGCAGGTTAATGTACTTAACAATCACTAGACCTGACATCAACTATGCTGTTAATCACCTTAGTCAGTTCATGCAACATCCTACAGATGCTCATATGAATGCTGCACATCGTATATTAAGATATGTTAAAGGCACTGTAGAACAGAGCCTGTTTTTCCCTGTCAATAACAACATGCAGGTCAAGGCCTTTTGTGACTCAGACTGGGCTTCTTGCCCTGACACTAGAAGATCTGTAACCGGCTACTGTGTCAAATTAGGAGAAGCTCTTATTTCTTGGAAATCGAAGAAACAAAAAACAGTATCCCGATCGTCTGCAGAGGCAGAATATCGTGCTATGGCTTCTACCACGACAGAATTGGCTTGGATACAAAATTTGTTCAAAGAATTACAACTAAAGCTTCAAAATCCTATGGTCCTACACTGTGATAACCAAGCAGCTCTACATATTGCAACAAATCCTGTGTTTCACGAGCGTACTAAGCACATTGAAATTGACTTACATTACACGAGGGATAAGGTTCAAGAAGGCATGGTTCGATTAACTCACCTCAAGTCCAGTGAACAGCCTGCTGACCTCCTCACCAAAGCCCTTCCGGTTCATCAAATCCTTCATCACATCTCCAAGCTAAATCTGGTGCCATTCTCACCATCTTCAGCTTGCGGGGGGATGACAAACATTGAAGCTCCATCTGAGGTTGATCGAACTTGGGAGAACACCGCCGCTGCAAATGATTAGGGATTTGGTTTTGTGTCTCTGGTCTTCTTTGAGAAAGAAGAGACGTGGCCTTGCTAAGACACACGTCTTTTGTTCATGTGTGTAAAACGGTGCACTTTGGTTTTAAGTAATACGGTGCACTTTGAGTATCAGTTTCATATTATTCAAACACAATTGTATTTTCTTTATTATTTTATTCAAGATCACATCATTGTGACCGTTGCTTTATCGGTATACATAAGTTACAATTCTCTTACTTTGAAGGTTAACAATGCTATGAATTTATTTCTTCCTCAGTTTGGTTCTTCTTCTTCTTTTCTCATCTGAACTCTATTTCTTCATCTTATATCTGCAATACACTCACAAGATCATCAATCATAACACCTCCAATTGTAAATAATCAATCTCAGCGATGACTATATCTGGCTCATGTTCAATTGTAGCGAGAACATCCCCAACACAAACAAATAAAAAAAATCACCGTAAATTGAAGCAGTTTTAGTGTACGAGTGCAACCGACCTTCGTGATCGGAGGAGTAGCCAATGGAAGAGCGGGAGGTGCCCTGGCTTGCTCGAGATTGAAGGAGGACGCCATTGTTGCAGTAGTGGACGCGTGGATTTGGAGCCTCTGATTCAATTTGATAGAATTGTTGTTGTTGACGTTGATGGTGGAGTGTAGGTTAGTGAGGGGTTTCGAGTGTGAAAGAGAGCGAGAAGGCAGGTCCGATGGAGAGTGAGGTTCTTCGGACTCAGCAGCGACGATAATGCCTTCATTTCACAGTCTCTGTGATTGCTCCGGTTACTTTGCTATCTTGGTCCATTGTGTCATCGCTGTTCGACTGGAAAGCAGAGTCTTAGTTAACATTCTCACACATACGATGTCGTTTTGGGATACTTTTAGTTTCTTACAATCTTCCTAGAATCTAGATTTACAACTTCCAAATTTCAAAAACCCAAAACCGTCTTCGTCGCAACGGATATTAACTGCCAATCGCGACCTTCTTTCTTGTAACACAACCTTTCATACCAAACTATTTAAGAACCAAAAAACACAAATCCCCACTCACAAATCGTCCTCTCTCAAGCACCTACACATAGGTGCTTGAGAGTCCCATTCGACATCATCTTCGCACTACAGAGTCTCATAGTTCTCCGCGACGCATGGCCTACACCAGTAACGTCGCGTCTGACGATGACACATTTGACGTTGATGCAGTATTTGATTACGAATCATTCAACAGATTATTCAATGAAGCGGACCCTAATCCTGCAAATTTAACGTCAGTCAGTGAAGTTACTGATCCGGTTCCTCCTCCTACTGGTTTTGTTTATGGGTCTGCCGTAGAATTTCGTCCTTCTACTAGTTATGTTTATGGGTCTGGAGATGGCACTGCAGATACTAACCCAAATTTAATTTCAGTCAGTGAAGCTAATGTTCCGGTTCGTCCTTCTAATGGTTTTGTCAGAGGGTCCGGAGAAGTTCCTACTTCTACTGGCTATGTTTCTTGGTCTGGCAATGGCATTGCTGATGCTAATGCTAATGCAAATTTTATTACAATCAGGGAAGCTACTGCACCCGTTCCGTCTGCTGATGATTTTATTTCAGGGATGGGAGACGACATCGCGGATGCTAATGATCTCACAGATGATCCGATGATTTGGAACTTAGATAATGAGTTCAATCAAGTTAATTCTTTGCCGGGGCCATCTACTGTTCCGGTACAAGACGGAAATGGAGGAGCAGGGGATTCGGATAATACAGGTTTTGGTTGGCCGTCACTCCGTCTTGCATTTTGGCCACCACTACCAGAGCCATTTCGTTGCAGTTGTTGTCAAGTGCTTAGGGATATAGTCCATACAGATGGTATGCAATGGCACAATATGGTTCAATGACTTTGGTGTGATTTTTGTTTTTAAGTAGTTGTGTTCTATATGTTGTGATGGCAGGCACCGTTACGACTAAACTTGAGATCCATGGAAGACTGGGCATGATCCATCACGCAATTCTTGAGATTCGAAACAAAATCAATGCGACTTTGCATACGCCTGATTGTCACATGTTTGAGTAAGTTCGACACGAATGTGTCTCATCAATACTATCTTCTTCTTTTTTGATAAATTTGTATGAGTTTAGTAAATGTGTTTTGGGATAGCATTACTATTCCATTAGAGGATCCAAATATATGGATTTAATATTAATTATGTTTGTGAAACAAGTTTTTGCGCGAGAAGCATAAAGCAAGTGAAGCAGTTTCTGGTGAAGTACTGCCGTGAGAGAAAAGTATCGGGCTTTGTTAAGGTGCAAGATCCATTCTCAGGCTTCTATGAAGCCGTCTGCGTGGGAATGGACATGGAGAATAGTGTAAATGTTAATGCTGAGGTTGATGACTTCCTTAACCTATCTCCGACGACAAGCTCAGGTGAGTGGATCTCTATGCTTCATCAACCTCAAATAGCAAAACTTTTTATGATATTATAGGTCTATATGTGTTGCAATAGAGAAACTTTACAGTACCTTATAACACATGCTGGTAGATCAATATTGTTGATTTTTCATCCATTGGCACTGTCATGAGCTGTGAATTTAACATTTCTGCAGGAGATGGTCAGATAGAAAATTCGGAAATGGAGAGTGGGACAACAAATGTGCCAAATACCACTCTCGTAACACAGGTTCATCTTGCTCTCGCGGATCATACTATTGAATATTCTGCCTGTCTTTTGCTAGATTTTACATATTGATTTTCAACTTGTTTATATTTTTCTTATAAGTAGCACCGCAGAGGCAGAGGCAGAGGCAGGGGCAGAGGGCATCAGAGTTGAGACTGAGAGGCATGAATAGATGGCCACATAGAAAGGTCCACGCCTACATAGTTTTATTCTGTTCTATTTATTGTTTTGTCACTTCATCGAACAAGCTTAGCTCTTATCATTATTGTTTTTCCTTGGTTGAGTAGATCAAAAGCATTGAGAGCAGTAATAAAAAATCGTGCAATATGTGCGGAAAAGAAGGCACAGGCTCAAACAGAGATTCCGAGGCTAGTGCCAAAAGATGAGGACATTGTGTGTAGAAATTATATGCAAATTTAATATGAGTTTTTTATTTTTAGTTTTCGTTCTTTTTCCTCCAATGTTTGTAACGATGACTATGTTCATGATATTGATATCTCTAGCTATATCAGTTCAAGTAGTGTTCAAGCATCGGTGAATACTATGCCGAAAGTACATACAATTTTTTGTTTTGTTGCTGCAGATTTCGTGGGTGCTTCACTGAACTTTGATTTAGTCGTGGGAACTTTGATTCTACAATAACTGTCCTAACATTGCTAGCTTGTCTAAGTTACAGAAAGGTGCCAGATGAGCAATTGCGTATGTATCTCCAGTTAGCAAACAATGATAGTATGCCAATATTCATCCTCGGATAACTCCTAAAGTTTCTGATGTGAGCTTGGTAGTTGAAAGTGAGCAGAATATTGAAAGTTCGGGTGGATTTGCAATTGATTTGTCCAATGGCATTAGTCTGAAATATGAATGTGGTCATAAGGCATCTTCGGCAGCACAATGTTCTGGCAATTGTTGCAGATGCGCATGCAGTAGTCATCTTAGAATTGGCATTATTGCAAAACGATAGAAACCAGCTGACTAATACAATAGCTTATTATAGGTGATATCAAGGATAAATCAGTAGTGAGCTACTTGTTTTTATGCGCTGTTCATTTCTTGCTGGCTATCCAGAATTCACCATGACAGCTGCCCTTGCAATTTCTGGCTTGGATTCTAGTGAGAAGCTATTTGGTGCTTTTCATTGTATGTTTCGAATTACTGGAGTTTGACAAACAAAGTCACTAAGGCCTCTCTCACTTTTACTATATGCATGTACGTTGTACACTATTAGTTTTGCTTTTTTAGAAATAAAAGAAAATTTTAAAAACCAAAATTAAGGGCGGGTATCCACTAGCGAGGCGGTTGTACCCTTGGATTCGGGACGATATCAAAATATGTCTTGAGGACAGATTGGAGATGGGGCAGATAAGGGAGAGTGAATGGACATGTCACGGCAAATTTTGCATAATCCAACAAATATGCATTTAGTTGAGCGTGTCTTAACTTATAAGCTCAATTTCATTGGTCAACAATCACATCAGTCACATTATTAAAAAAAACTACTCAATTTTTCTTATTGCTTTCATTCTTTCATATATTTGTCATTATATTTCTCAAAATATATATTAAATTTTGAAAAAAATTACATATTCGAACTCAACATATAAAACTCTTTTCAACAATATTAATATTCAATATCTTTTATTTCATTATTAAATTAATTTACATATCCGTCATAGTATATTGACAATTATATGCTATTAAAACTTATACTCTACCAAACAATACAAACTTATTTGACAGCTTATACATTACACAACTTAACCGCTATCAGACATCTCTCATCCAAACGTTGGAGAATATGATCCATTAAAATTGCAATAAAATATTTTATTAGGTTAAACGTTGGTGGGTTTACTATGATTAAAATATGTTGTTCAATTTTTTTTGGATTAAACAAGCCCAATAAAATACAGGGGTCATTCTAGTTCTAGATTTTATCCCTATAACGATAACTACCATAAACTGCTAATTTACTACCTAAACTATAATTAGTTCACTTCAAATACCCAAACCCTATTCTTTACTCTTGTTTTCATCCACGTAAGACAAAAAAATCCGTCTCGGGCTCTTCCTGCTTTTATAAAATCCAGTTAATAAGTCCGACTCCTTCCGATTCAAATCCGCTCCCTCTCTTCTCTGTCTCTCTGCTGCAGTCTGTAAACAGGTCAAATATTTTCTCATCCATTTTCCCTCCTTTTATTCTCTCTACCTTCTTTTACTCTCGATTTATATCTCTAACACATTCTCTCTCTGTATATTTTCCAGATTTCTCTTTATACATTCACTTTGTCTCGCTGACGGGTATAGTACTCGAAGCCATGGATGGCGATGCGTCGTACAACCCGCGTACGGTCGAGGAAGTGTTCAAAGACTTTAAGGGTCGGCGAGCGGGCATGGTTAAAGCCCTTACTACCGGTACCGTTCATTTTTTGAAATTTGTTTTTCAAGGCTCTGAAGTTTATAGGCTACGCTTCGGTTGCTGAATTTCATTTGTTTTCACTCGTGAATATGTTTTCCTTCTCTTTTCGTGGGTGCAGATGTTGAAAACTTTTACCGGCAGTGCGATCCAGGTTTTCTTCCATTTTTTTTAGTCTATGTTTTTTAAATTTATTTTGTTATCCGCTTGGTATCAAAGAAAATTAATGAGAGGGATTTTTATGTACCTTACCGTTTCATTCATTAGAGATTTAGTACCTCAAAAGTGTCAAATGTAGGCTTAATTATTATGCCTTAATAAGTTACGAATTGGATTTCAATACTTATGGATCTGTTAGTTGCACGAGTTGATAATTCTTCTGAGTTCTGATTATCATTAATGTTTTTCCCCATGCGTTCACATGTAGCATGTTGTGTGTTCCCAGAATCGAATGTTAGGTAATATGACTGGCTACTATTAGTATATTGGGTTTTTTAATTATGCATGGTGATAAGTTATTGATGAATACATGTAAGCTTAAGTTTGTTACTATTCGTGAATTGAAGACATGTAACACCATTATGACATGCCACTGGATTGCTAATTGGATCTGAAGAATCAGGCTAGAATTATTTACTATGTAAAGGTATTGTTTTGGCTTAAATACTTGGTTGAGAATGAACGGAATTTTTTTTCCCATTATGCAGAGAAGGAAAATCTCTGCCTCTATGGTTTTCCTAGTGAGCAGTGGGAGGTCAATTTACCTGCTGAAGAGGTGCCCCCTGAACTTCCAGAACCTGCACTGGGCATCAACTTTGCCAGAGATGGGATGGAAGAAAAGGACTGGTTATCTTTGGTTGCTGTCCATAGCGATGCTTGGTTACTGTCTGTAGCTTTTTATTTTGGTGCTAGGTTCGGGTTTGACAAAGCTGACAGGTCTGTCTTTCTTTCCCCACTTGGTCTCTGTTTGTATTTACTTTTTTATGAGACCCTTCTGGTGGGTTTTGTTTGTTTGCTTTGGTCATGAGAAGTTTGTTGCTGGTGATATTCTAGGTCTGAAATCAATAGTATCTTGAAGTGTATTCTCCTTACCTCACCCTCAGTTTCCTTTCAATAATAACGATGTTTTTAAAACATTTATCTCCCACCCTCAATTTACTGTAATTGGTGAGAGTGCTTTTCAGATGTTTGTTTCAACACTATCTTCACACTCCTGTTGCAGACTTTTTGGTCAGTTCTTACTATGCCATGGACTCACAAATTTTGTAAAGATAATTATTAACTTGAATATGTGTTATTGACATTATTTACAATGTTATTAGTACAGTGAATGATAAAGCATCGAGAATATCCTTACTAGAGGAATATATTGAGGACCTGGTTAAGAATCTCACAACAAATCAAATCAAATCAAATTGAAAGCACCAAAGAACAAAGTAAAATATATATTTGATTGATAGGATTCGCAGAACCCTAATACATTCATTTGCTTATGATGATTGTAATAACTCTTCAAGCAGAAGGTTATTTTCTTGACCACCTGATGTTTGTATTCGTGGTGCAGGAAACGCCTTTTTAACATGATAAATGAAGTTCCCACCATATTTGAGGTTGTGACAGGGTCAGCCAAGAAACAAGGAAAGGAGAAGTCATCTGCCTCATATCATAGCAGCAATAAATCCAAATTAAACCCCAAGGTATGTATGACTTCTAATATGCTTTCAGTTTTCATGGTTTGAATTAGGGTTGTTGGTGACTGGTGGATTATACTTGTTTGGTGATGGGCCGTTGGTAGGGCTCTGTTATGCTATTTTTCGAGTGCAGATTTTTCTTTAGCTGTACTAAGGAGGTTTTAATTGGTCATTGGGTGGGTAGGCAACTGCTTGACTCACCCTGACATCAATTAGATGGCTTCAAACATCATGGCTATGCCTAGCAGGGGCATTTGCCAGTGCTGGTGAGGAGAGGGTTCGGAAGTGTTCCAATGGAAAATAAACTGTGTTGGATCGTTTTGGCATTTTTTGTATTGGAACACTTACATACCCTCCTCTCCACGACGCCTTTGCAAAGTATACCATATCATATGTAAAATGGGAGTCAGACGACTGGCAGTGGTGGGGTGAAACCTAATCCTCGTTTCGGATTTGTCTGAGATGTTCCTAAAGCTTCAAGAGACTCAATAATGGCAATGCTCTTTAATAATAATAATAATAATAATAATAGTGTTCTCACTGTTCTTTATTCTACAGAACTATTAAAATCCTTGAAAACAACTTAGTAGTGCTGTAGTGGAAGTCGTTATTATTGTATATGCCACAAAAGTATGTTCCAAGTCTATTTTAGGTAGGTTATGGACATAATGGGTACAAACATTGTTGCTCACAGTCACAGAAGAAGCAGGAAAGTGCAAGTATATTTTGTATATTTTGACATGAGAGGAATGGCTCAGAATAAGATTATGCAAATGTATTATGAAATGTAGTTTAATCTGGAGTATGTTAATCCAACTGCATCCAATTCAGTAATTTGACAGGATATGTGGCCGTGTGGGTCAGGTCTCGGTGCCAGTGTGTTCAGAATTGACGTTGCATTTGTTAGTTAGATCACATTGTGAATGCCTAATTTTTTTTGAATATTAGTTACTGGTTAAATGAACTGCAACTTTATTCTCTTTCATGAACATGCATGACTGGAATGTTCATGTTGTGCTGAAACTAGGCTGGAAAAGAGAAAAATTACATTACATTGGGTTTTGGTTTATGCAGCGAAGCTCTGAATCTCAGGGCAGATATTCAAAGGCCATGCCATTGAAGGATGACGATGAGGATGGGTTGGATGAGGAAGATGATGATGAGGAGCACGGGGAGACGCTATGCGGGGCTTGCGGAGAGAACTATACTTCTGATGAGTTCTGGATTTGCTGTGACATTTGTGAGAAGTGGTTCCATGGGAAGTGTGTTAAGATCACCCCAGCTAGGGCAGAGCACATTAAGCAGTACAAATGCCCGTCTTGCAGCAACAAGAGATCGCGGGCTTGATTGTGGATTGGAAGTTAAATGAAATGAGTATTGTGACATGATGGACGGCTAACTGTGTAGTAGGTCGGGTTTGTTTTCCATCATGGAGTACTAGGATATCTATTTAGAAGTTTGTGTAGGTTGCAGTGAGGTATTTAATGATTGTAAAATTAGGGTAATCAGGTTCAGATTTATTGCTTCTTTGCCGTTGGGAGAAAAAGTGTTAGTTTTATACTTTTATATGTTTGCTGAGTTTAGTCGTTGATGTATGGGATCTAGGTTCATTTCCTCAGTTAATTTATAGCAGCTTGCCTTCCTGACTTAGCTTAGCATGCATTAATGGCATTTTATGTCTGGTAGTATATCGTAGAGGAGAGATGGGCCAGTTCCGAGGGCCCATTGACATGTTGTCCCTGCTGCCTGCCAGAACCTTCTAGTCTGTCCGGTGATACCGCTTGGGTTGGGAAATTTTTTATTTTAGACCTTATAACATAAGTGTTTTAAAAATATTTATATGTTTTAAATTTGGATTCATTTGAATTTTTTCATGTACTTAATTGATTATATCTATGTTGATTTAAATTTGAACGTATAAAATTAGACAATAATCTAATTTAATCTAGCTTAGGATTGGAGATTATATTTTTGTGTTTAGATCATAATTTGATTTTAAATTGAATAACTTTTTATTTATTTAAACTTGAATTTAAGACAACATATCTGAATCTGATAAAATTTTGTCACCCAAGATGCAACCAGTAAGGACAACCATGATGCATTTCCATGTCCTCGTTAAATTTATTTTTCGGCCTCGTCTCTATTAATAAAAAGTGATTTCACATATTTATACATATTAATAAAATACGTATCTCAATAACGACATTAGCAAAACATAAATTTTTATACATTTATTTATCTTCATTTTAGTCAAGTCAATAACTTATCTCTCCTCCATATTATTTTCATTAAATTTACACCAAAATCAATATTATGTCTCACAATTATTACAAAAGATAAAGCTATATATTCATCCACATCGATAAAACATGTCTCTCAATATAATCACGTTAACAAAAATACATATTTCAATACAATTTGAGTGACACATCAAAATTGCACCACGGATTCTAATATTGGCAATAGAGAAAAACAAGGCATGCTTAGCTAATTTAAGTAAAAAATTAATAAATTATTTGTCCATATTGTGATCGAATACAATCCAAAGCAGACACGCAGGGCCACCACGTCATCACCTCTCGATGCCACGTAGTTCACATTACATCCTAGTGGGCAACACGTAGCAGGCAAACGAAACCGACCGCTTTCCAGCGATGCTAACTTCACTGCACCGCATATACACAAATCCTATTGTCTGTCAGTTAACCGGAATGACGACCAGTGATGATCCTTGATTCAACCCCTTTTATCCTCTCCCATCCAACCACAACTATATAAACCACCCCTCCCTCAATTGCCGAAACCAAGAAACTTTCCTTCATTTTCCATCGCGAGAAAGAGAGAGAAAATCAGAATGGCTACTCTAGATCTAAGGGGAATGGGAATCGATCAATCCATAATCGACATCCTCCACGACATTATCGACCTCTCGGACGAGCAAGACAAGTCATCCCACCACGCTCCGTCGCGTGCCTACGTGCGTGACGCCAAGGCGATGAATGCAACGCCGGCGGACGTGGTCGAGTGCCCTAGCTCATACGTGTACATCATCGACATGCCTGGTCTGAAGAAGGATCAAATCAGGGTCCACATGGAGGACAACATTTTGGTCGTGAGTGGAGAGAGGAAAAGAGAGAGGGAGAAAGAGAAGGAAGTTAAAGAAGGGATTAAGTACATTAGGATGGAGAGGAGGCAAGGGAAGTATTTGAAGAAGTTTTTTTTGCCGGAAAATGCCAATCCGGAGAAGTTATCGGCTGTTTATCAGGATGGAGTGTTGACTGTGACGGCGGAGAAGAAGCCGCCGCCTGAGCCAAAGAAAAACAAGAGTATCGAAGTGCAGGTCGCATGAGGTATAGACTATAGAGGGTTTTAAGTTTCGACTTTGAGCTTTGAGCTTTGAAGGTGTCATCGCTCATCAGTGGACTGGTTTACTGCTTTTGTTGTCCTACGTGTCGCACTTTGTTTTTTTGCGTGGTTTTGTATGTTGCTGTTATCATACGTGTCTTATTCTATGAGGTACCACGTGGAAGTACGGTTCCCTTGTTGAATTCTGTATGCGCATTATGAAAATAAAATAATAGTAAAAAAATCGACTAAATCAAAATCCATAAAAATCAGTTTAATTTTGGTCGGTTTTTTTATTTATTTAAAAAATACATATTTTCTACTGAAATCGACTAAATCATTTAATCAAAATATGTTAAAAAATGATCGTTATCACCTCTATGCTCATGTTTCCAAGTTGAACGCTCCGTAGTTTATAATTTTGTTTTCTAAATAATGTACTTATTCTAAATACAATTTTGAAATTTTGCTCGGCTGTGTTCTTTGGTCACTTTCATTTCAGGAAGGTCAGAAAGCCCAAAAAACTACTTTACTATTGTTTTCATTTGTTTGCAAGTCCACAAAACTCAAAAAGTCCAATGGGCCTTATGTTTTAATAAAAAAAACAACTTCAAAATAGTGAAGTTCGCGTTACTCCGAGGCATGAAGGTTCTGGACTCATGTGGAAGAAATCAAATGAACCTCCTGGAAACTCCACCTTCTTTCCTTTCCCCTCCAGAAACTTCTAAATCCGCTCCTTCGCGAATCCTGCAAGCCCGCCCTATAAATAACCAGCCACATCCTGCATCAGAATCCATAACGAATAGCAAGAAAAATCATCAGATCTTTGGAAGTTGCCAATTCTGTGAAACCAAGCGAAGATTTCTACGGTGGGAAGGAAGCGAAAGATGGATTTCAGAATCATGGGTTTGGATGCTCCAATCTTGAACGCGCTCCACCAAATGATGGACGTCAGCGAAGACGCCGAGAAGTCATTCAACAACCCGTCTCGTACTTACGTCCGCGATGCCAAGGCCATGGCGGCTACTCCGGCGGATGTTAAGGAGTACCCGAATTCCTACGTCTTCGTTGTCGACATGCCTGGGCTGAAATCAGATGACATCAAGGTGCAGGTGGAGGAAGACAATGTGCTGGTGGTTAGTGGTGAAAGGAAGCGCGAGGAGGAGAAAGAAGGGGCCAAGTATGTGAGAATGGAAAGGCGGGTCGGCAAGTTTATGAGGAAGTTTGTGCTGCCTGAGAATGCAAACATTGAAGCGATTTCTGCTGTTTGTCAGGATGGTGTGTTGACTGTCACCGTTCAGAAATTGCCTCCACCGGAGCCTAAGAAGCCCAAGACCATTGAGGTTAAAATTGCCTAAATTATGGGATAATATGATGTGAGTAATGGTCGTCTGGTTGAATATGAAATAATTCGTGCTATGTGGATGTTAGTCTCTCTGCCTTTTTTCACGTTCGGTAATGTTTGTTTTGGCATATTAAGTTTGCGTTTGGTTGTATTCTCCTCTAGTAGGTAGTGAATGAGAATTAACCTGTTATGCCTAATTGATGCTGTTTTCCCCGGCCCTTTTCTCCCCTGATCTGTCTCTATTTGCTCTTCATTCTCCTTCACAATATCTCTGTTTCTTAGTAGGAGTCGATCCACAAATTGGCAAACAAGAATCCAGCGTTCGACTAATATTTCTGCCTTCGTACTTGAGATTTGGTTTGAATCTCTAAAAAGAACAAGAAAAATAAGCATACCTCATCATTTATTAAACCCAGAGTGCTTAAACTCAATTAAGGCAAATTCCAAGTGTATATAAAGCAATTTCAGCTATGTTCAGCGAACGAAACCTATCATTTGCAGACAGAATAGTCACATTCGCTTGGAAACTGAATTCGGTACTTTCAAGTGTTTGTCAGACCAGAGCGAGCATTGGCTTCTGTTGCTGACAGAAGGGCTGTAGACGAGCGATTAAATGGAGCCGACGGCTCGACGCTGGGCGCCGCTTTGGATAACGCCCCTCAATGCTTTCGCCGCCTCTCTTCTTGCAAAATTAGCCTACTCTCGATCTGATCTTTTCTTAGTTATGGATTCTCCTTTTCTTAGCAAGGCTTGCTTGACACATTTTCCTTTGACATTTGGTTTCCTAGTCTTTCAGCTGGGCTTGTGGATTCCTATTATTATATGATCTAGGGTTTGTTTAGATTAGAGCTTTGGAGGGTTATAGCAATGGCAATGGTTAAGATGTTATTCCTGTTAAAATTATTTATGAATTTCATTTTTATTATATAAAAATTCAAATCACACAGAACTTTTAATATAGTGATGTCAACAAAATATATATTTTAGTATAATCACATTAATAAAAACATATTTTTCAATACAATTATTATTTTTTTCATTATTCAAGTCAATTATTTTTATTTTCTTATTTTTTTCATAACAAAATTTCACAAAAATTAATATTTGTCCCATTAAAGCACATCTTTCAGTACAATCAAAACAACAAAATATATTTTTTAATACAGTTACATCAGTAAAAATATACATTTCAACAACATCTAATATCTCATTAAACACACACTAATGCATGTGCTTTTAAATAGAAAGGATTAAGTGGGATACTGATTATATATACTGTTTGATTTTAAGTGAGAAAGGGGTAAGAGAGTAGTGTAGGAGATAAATTATATTTTATTCTACTCTCATTAAGTGATAATTGTAATCTCTTGATTTGAGGGATTAGCAAGATAGAGTAAGAAAAAAGTCATTTTAAATGTTTAAATTATTTAATTTATCTTACTCTACGTCATATTCAAGTAAAGTTAATAATTTATACTTTAATTCACTTTTTCTCCATCCAATCAAGATAAAATTTTATTTAATTATTTTACCTCACTTAATTCTCCCTTATACTATTCCACTTAATCCTCATTTTTGTTATCCAAGCAAGCCCTTTGTGTTCTCTATTTTTCTCTACCCTTTGTGTTGTTATTGTTGCAATTTTTTGAAGGCATAAGGACTTTCTGCGCATTCTTGCTCTACATTGAATTGGCATGCTGTTAAGGATGGAGTCTCTAGAAAAATGAGCCATTTACTGAGAGCAGTATGTGTGGAGTCAAAACTGTTTAAGGATCACAATTTTTTAGGTTAAATAATGTGACATCGTGGTAAGGATATTGTTACTTAACCGACAGACCTTTGGCTTTTACATTGTCCTTGATTGTGGCATTGTCTTTTCCTTTTTCATCCTCCTTTGTTCTTCTCATCGTTTGGTAGGTAGGACTAGGTTGGCAAGTTGATAGCAGTACAAGGGGCATTGATTGTCATTTTATTTTTTAAAATAGGTATCTTGATTAGTGATAATTTATGCAAGTAAAAACAAACGAATCAGTCGGTAATGGACATTTCTATTTGAAAGTAGGAAATTTGGAAAAATAATAGGGTAAAACAAGGAGACAGTTTCTATCCGACTTTCGTTTGTTAGACATTTGTGCCCAACCGAGCGACATTACCGAGCGACTATCTCTGTAGGTTGCAATACAACAACAGTGGGAGGACAGAGGCAGCGTAGATATTCCTTTGCATTCTCAGTTTTCAAATATCCAATCTTTGTTTGAATTTGGTTATAGCCTTGAAAAAATATTAAAATCACTCTTTTTAAATAGAACAATCAAAATCTTCAGATTGCTGTGTTCTCCAAGAGTTCGTTCTGTTGACAGTTGATGCGGTTAACATGGTTAACTTTTTCTGGTATTCTATGTTATTTTTAAATGTTTTAAGGGGCTTCTTAGTTGAATGGTTGACAACTTGCCTTGCCTTTCAAGGGCTTGTTGTTCTTTTTGTCATTTTGGGTTATGTTTTGAGTTTTTAATTTTGGGAAAAACTGAAAATTTGTTTGGTTGGTCGCTTTAAGAATTATATTTTTGAAAATAGGTGAAAACATACAGCACAAAACTGAAAATGAGATTTCCACGTTTTTGTGATTTTCACCCAAAACATGGAGAGTTCCGTCTGTTACAAGAGCGAGCGTATCCTTTGTTCTCGACTTCACTTCTTTTTTGCAGATCTATTCTTCTTCCCTTATAGGGTTCCCGATTCACCCTTTTACGATCTTCGATTTGTGTGAGTGGTAGCTGGATCATGTAAGAATATGTTTTACGCGATTATTCATTTTAGGGTTCTCAATTTGTGCTAAAAAACTCAATCGGTTTTCTCGTGTTTTCATTTTTATTTTTAGGTTTACGGTTAATTCGTCTAAGACTCTGCTTGAATATCGATTTTCACCAAAAATGAGAGTTTTTTAAAGACAATGATCCTATGAACACGTACTTAAATAGTTTTTTCAGTGACTGGCATTGCCCTCCCCCACCCAAAAAAAAAAAAACAGTAGTGCTAGGTAGCCCATCAAATAATGGCCCATGGTGACCCATTCCTACATGGCAGATGACTCAGCATGTGAGTAGACAAATTTTAATTTTTGAAATACCAAATAAATAATCATTGTCACATTCTCTCTCTTTAGCTCACTTTCACGTTCTCTCTCTTCTACTACCTTCTTCTCTCTCTTCCTCTTCTCTTTCTCTCTCACTGTCGGAGCTCAAAGTCGACCGTCCGGCCACCCATCGGAGCTGGCGACCCACCGATTTGAAACGCCGGAGCACCATGAGTCATCCCCAACCTTCGTTTGCCACCAACAACCAACTATTTCATCGGAATCTCTCCTTGAAATCGCGGCCAACCAAAACTTTTGGAGCCTGATCCGGCCACCGTAGGCTCCCCCTTCATGAACCACTATCATAACTGAATTTGTCTTGATGAGCTCTACATGTTTCAGCCATTGGACGGCCGGAATAGTCGTCGGAAAATTATTCCATTGATTTTAATCAATGGATTCTGGACGCAAATTTTATTTTTAAACTATTATGATTTGTGTGTCTTCTTTTCTCCATTATTTTTTCTATTTCGTTGCATGATTTGGGAATGAGATAGTCAATATACATTTTCAGTGTGACTTTGTATACAAACTCATAGAAGAAAGATCAATATCTTGATGACCCTGCACATACAGCAGCAGCAGCACGATTCATTCCTTCCACATGGTGTTATAGTGGAAATGATCCAATCTTTGCTTATTGGTTTTACTACTGCAGAAGTGCATCACACTAAGAGAAAAGCTAATTCAGTGGCACATGAGTTAGCACAAATTGCACTTAGGCAGAATCATGATACTTTTCTTATAGAGGATTATCCTCCAGACGTTGCTCATTTTGTTTACATGGATGCTATTCACTCGAATTAATATATGCAAGTTTCTTTGATAAAAAAATAAAATAAAATATCTTGATGACCCTGAACATGAAAAATTTGAACCACAATTTTGTTTATTCCATTTTTTTTATCATGAATGATATATAAATAATATATTTCACTGATAAAATAGCATTGGTTAATCAATAGTATATTTCATTGATAAAATGAACAAATTTGTAAACTTCATTATATATTCCATTGATAAAATCAATGGAATTGATTAGCCCATTGGTTCTATTCATTGTTAAAATCAATGAAATTGGTTAATTTATTATTGTTTGAAGGAAATAGTCAGTTGCTTTAATCCATTGATTTTATTAATGAGTTGATCAGTTCTACCATTTCGGTGAAAAATCAATGATATATAAATCATATATTTCACTAATAAAATAGCATTGGTTCAATTGTATATTCCAGTGATAAAACATATGGAATTGTTAACTTCATTGTATATTCCTTTGATAAAATCAATGGAATTTATAAACGATTTAAAAATGATTAAAATCTCTAACATTTGACAACAATATCAGTGAATTCCATTATTAATCGAGGTTAAAATTTAAAGTTGTTCTTATTAAGCTAAACTTTAAATATTTGAGGATGTATTGGGTTAGAAAATAGATTATGAGGTCCATATAAATGACATATCATAAAAAAATGCTTATATCAAAGATATATGGTTGTCCATTGTATATTCCATTGATAAAATCAATGGAATCGTGAATTCCATTGGTTCAGTTCGTTGTTAAAATCAATGAAATTGGTTAATCTATTGATTTTTTCAATGAAATAGTTAGTTGCTTTAATTTATTGATTTTATTAATGAATTGGTTTGCTCTACCATTTTGGTGAAAATTTAAGAAAAAACAAGACCCACAAAGAGAAAAATGCAAGTCGTTGGTTCCTAAGTGATAGCACCCCCACTACAATAATCTTTTTTTTCCTCTGTCTTTCTTGCACTTCAAAACTTCCAAACATAAAATAACAAAATAAAATCAGTGGCGTAGGAAAAAACCAAACCAGCAAATGTCAAAACAAAAACAAAAATGACATATAGCCACCACCAATATGTGTCCAGAATCCATTGATTAAAATCAATGGAATAATTTTTCCGGCGACTGTTCCGGCCATCCAAAGGCTGAAACATGTAGAGCTCATCAAGACAAATTCACTCATGGTGGTGGTTCATGAAGGAGTAGCCTATGGTGGCCGGATCGAGATTCGAAAATTTTGGTTGATCGCAACTTTATGTGTGATTCAGACAAAATATACGGTTGTTGACGGCAAATAAAGGTTGGGGATTACTCATGGTGCACTGGCGTTTCAGATCGGTGGGTCGCTAGCTCCGATCGGTGGCCGAACGGTCGACTTTGAGCTCCAACAGTGAAGGTGCAAGAGAGAGGAGGGAGAGAGAACATGAGATAGAAAGTGAAGGGACAAGAGAGAACATGAGATTAAATATTTATTTGAAATTCATAATGTGACCTAAAACCAATCAAAACATGGGTAATAATTCCAGCTGTGTATGTGAGATGTCATTGCCAACACAGTTCCACATAAGGATGGGCTACTTAGCCATGTACTGCATATCATTTTTGAAAAAAAAACTTGTCTAGTATAATTTTGAGTGATCTAGAAATTCACTGGTGTTCAATTTTGATACCTTATTTACCCCTGACCTAAGCTGGTTCTATCACATTCCTCTCGCGTACGCAGGTTCTCCTCCTCTCCGGTGGATTCCTTCTCTCGGTGAGTCCTACTCTCCTAGCTTTCGTTTCTTCTCTCTTTCTTCTCCGTTTCTTATCGGTTGTGTTTCTTCTCGGTGGGTGTTGCTGCTGCTAACCTGGTTGTGCGGTTCCTTTTCTTTCCACAAGTCAATTTCGAGCCTCTTTTAGAAAGAGTTTACCAGTTTCAAGGGAACTTATTTATTTTAGAGAGTATTTTGTCTCAAGAGGGTTGCAATAAATTTAATCGTGACAAAAAAACTACTGATTTACAGTGTGCAGAGGAGATCGCTGAAGACAGATTTGATCAATTTGATATTTCTCGGTTGTGCTGGAGCTTGATATCATTTTCAGAGAGATCTGTTCTTGAAATGTATAAACAAGATCAGCCTGCCTTGGACTTTGCTGATCATCATTCATTGGATAGAGATGAGGTTCTAAAGTCACAATGGTTGCATTCTGGGCAAGGAGTATATGAGATAAATATGTTTCTGTCAAACATTAAGGATCAATCTTTCGTGCTTTCTGAATGCATAAATATAGTTGGCTCAACTGAAGATGCTGTGAAGGCTCTACTTGCATGTGGTTTGCGCCTTACTAATCAGTATGGTTTCTCTGAGTCAGAAGATCAAGATATTCCCGAAATTTGGGATTTCCGCCTGGCTAGACTTCAGTTATTGCAATTTGGAGACAGGCTAGAGACATATCTTGGGATAAACATGGGCAGGTATGGCGAAGTTGATTGCAATTGATGGTTTTTGAAATGACGACGTTTCAAATAATGTTTGACCTTGATAATTGCTTTGCCTGGGCACTGCTGAGGGGTATAAAGAATCGAGTTGGCCTTATTCTTGTTTATCTTCACTTAAAATGTGTGTGTCTTTGTGTCAACAAAAATGTTTGATGAGTTATGACCGCAGTTTCAATATGTAAGGGAGTTTTTTTTAATTTTCCTGAGAAGAGTATAGAAATTCATTGACTTTGATTTATATTCTACATATCTGAAGAAGGTACCTTAAATTCTTTTAAATCATATGTTTTGATTATTCACCTTGTGGTATTTGCATGACACAGGTTTTCTGTGCAGGGATACGGCAAATTTCGTGCTATGCCTATTAGTGAAGCTGCTCTGGAACTTGCTGAAAGTGGAAAAATTGGGGCATTAAACCTGGTTTTCAAACGTCATCCCTATTCATTGATTCCTTCCATGTTGCAAATTTTAGCTGCTGTCCCAGAGACGGTTCCTGTACAGACATATGCACAGCTTCTTCCTGGGAGGTCTTCTCCAACAAGTACTGCCATTAGGAAAGAAGATTGGGTTGAATGTGACAAAATGGTTACATATATCAATAAATTACCCGAAAACCTTGAGATTGGTTTACGGGTCAGAACCGAACCAATGGTCAAGCGGAGCACGGAAACTTCTTGGCCATCAGCTACTGAGCTTTCGGTATGGTACAGGAATAGATCTAGAGAGATTGATTCCTGTAGTGGCCAGCTAGATAACTGCCTAAGTTTGGTTGACTTTGGTTGTCGTAAAGGTATCTCTGAGCTCCAAAGGTTTCACAAGGATGTCTTATACTTGTACCAGCTTATTTATTCTGAAGAGAGTGATGGTGAATTATGCTTGAATATGACTCTTGCCACATGGGAACAATTATCTGACTATGAAAAATTCAGAATCACGCTTAGAGGAGTTACGGAAGCAAATGTGGTTGGAAGGTTGCATGATAAGGCAATTCCATTTATGCAAAATAGGCTTCATGATTTTACCTCAGTTGCTCAAGATCTGGTAACTGATGTCCAGTTTTCAGTAGATCTTAAGGATGAGTCATTTCTGGTTAGATGGCTGAAGGAGATTGCTGTAGAGAACAAATTAGATATATGCTCGACTGTTTTTGAGGAAGGTTGCAAGGAGTTTCCCAGTAATGGCTTTTTTAGGGATGAGGTTCAAGCTATAGATTGTGCTATTCAGTGCATATATTTATGCTCATCTACAGATAGGTGGAGTACCATGGCTAGCATATTGTCAAAACTTCCGCAGAAGCAAGGTAAACTTAGTTATCATATAGTATATTATAAGTGTGCCGAATGGGGTTATATCAATTTTATGTCTGGATAGTTGATGACACTTATTTTTTAAAACAAATTTAGAGTGAATGGGTTATTGCATATCATGGATGCTAAGTCTTCTTCAATATGTTTATCCTTAAAAAGGCTTACTCTATGAAGTGTTTTTTAAGAAATGTCAATATTATTGCATTTAATTTTCCGACCGGATGAAGAGCACCCCTGGTTCAGTGGCTGGCTCCTGGCTCCTCATCACCCTCCCTCCAGGGTAACTGCAGCAGATGCAAACTGAGACACTGTAATGTAGTTTTGATTGTAGCAGAAATGCTATTTTATCTTAATATTGGCATCTAGTTCTTTTCTCTTTTGAATACAAGCTACCCACATACTTGCTATTGTTGTAAACTTGTAATTGCTGTTTTTTTCCTTCTCTTGAGTCGAGTATTCTAAAATTTATGTTTCATATGGTCTTTTTTATCGCTGGAGGATATATTATTGGGCGTCACATATAATATTTTGAACTTCACAGATACTGAGATATGTGATGAAGAGTTATTAAAAAGAATTAAACAAGCTGAAGCTCATATTGAAGCTGGAAGAATTTTGGCATTTTACCAGGTTTGCCTTGTTTCTTCTATCAGTGCTTATGAATATGAGTATGTCATTATTGTTATGAATGGAGGATTGTTATAGATCTTTTTTATCCACCTTTGTTGATCCCAGCTCAGAGGTCTGTGCAAGGTGCTAAGTGTTTTTTTTATTACACACAAAGTTATATAGTTATTGTGTCGTAGCCTGCTCTTGGTCTTTAAATTTAATATATATTAGCTATTACCTGGTCATTTGGATCATGGAATGGATGTTCGGACCATCCTGCTCTCATGCAGGAATGGGAACCTGCAAAATCATTTGAAATGAAATATTATTATATATCCTCACTGTTGATGAAAATTATCAAGCCATGGTCCCATACTGTTTTGGGTCGCCTGCTTTATTTGCTATCAGAAAAAATAATTTTGAATTGATGAAGTGGATTCTCTTTCATTAGCCATTCCCATCTAGAGCCTCAATTTTTTTGTTAATTGCTTCTTTTAATTTAAAAAATAAATGGAAAAGAACAAAGAACTTTATAGGCATTCTCTACACATTTTATTTTCTTTGTCAATTAGGGGGATCAGGGGCATCAGAATGATCCCTGACTCTCAAATTATTGTGATTGTTTGATTGAAATATGAAAGGCGACTTCACATGGCCTTTGGTCACATTATTCCTGGCAATAGACTGCTTTTGCGAGGTGCATTGGTTCTTGTAATCTGTATAATTTCTTGATTGGTCTGTGCACCTTTCACTAAGCAGTGAATTGCGTTTTGATCTGGTCAACACCCCTTCATGAGAAAATGTCCCCCAAGATTATGAAAATGTGCTATAAAAGAATGGTAGAAGAAGTATGAGGGACAGAGGCATGTGGACTTGGAGAAAACCCTATGGGAAAATGGTTCATGGGGAAAGAAAAAACGAGTTTAAATCCCTAAGTTCAACAAATTTAAGATAAAAATAAAATAAATTATATGGGAGCCAAAGATTTCTAAAACCTAGAGTTTAATGAGTCTAAACTAGGAGCTGAAAAAGTCTAAATCCTAAAGTTTAATGACTTTGAGAAATCCTTTAGTATCCAGAAAATGTAATCTGAGTTAAATACAGTTGGCAGTTAATGAAGCCATAAGACTGTTGATTGTGGTTGGAATTGCTATATTTTGTGGCTGGTGTGTTTGAATAAGTCTGGTTGTGATGGTTCTTGTTTGTGTTCAGGTTCCAAAGCCAATGAGTTTTTTCCTTGAAGCTCATGCAGACGGAAAAGGTGTAAAACAGATCCTTCGCCTCATTCTCTCAAAATTTAGTCGACGGCACCCTAGCGGATTGGATAATGATTGGGCAAGTATGTGGCGTGATATGCAATGCTTGCAGGAGAAGGCTTTTCCTTTTCTGGACCTAGAGTATATGTTGACGGGATTCTGTAGAGGACTATTGAAAGCTGGAAAGTTTTCGCTTGCGAGAAATTATCTGAAGGGTACAAGTTCAGTTGCCTTAGCACCAGAGAAAGCTGAAAATCTTGTTATTCAAGCTGCAAGGGAATATTTCTTCTCAGCTTCAAGTTATGCTTGCTCAGAAGTAAGTCCTTGGACTTCTATTCTTTTTCATGGCTCTGGATTTCAGGAACGATGACAAATAAAATAGTTTGTTTTGGCCAGTTTACTGTGCCTGATCTCTGCCTTTTCTAAAAAAAAATTAATTATATTTCAGTCTTGTAGCATCTTCAATTTACTTCTAGATAAAGATGTACAAACTGATAAGCCTGGTGTATTAAGCTAAAGCCTCAAGAAATATATGCCCTTCATAGGTTTTTGAAAATCAAAAGAGGAAAGGAGAAAGAATATTGTGGAGAACATTGGGTTTAGATGGATTGGGAGATGGGATGATTCTGCAATGACTCTCCCTCTATAGGAAATAGGTGCAATTACAGTTATCCTGCAGTGGTTTCTCAATAATCTCAAATCTTAACCAAGTTATTTTGCTGTAAAATGATTAAATATCATTTACTCGGATGGCCTATATTTCAATTAATATTGATTGCATCACTCTGACTGGTTTCAGATATGGAAAGCTAAGGAATGTCTGAATATTCTCCCTAGTAGCAGAAATGTTAAAGCTGAGGCTGATATTATCGATGCACTTACTGTTAGGCTTCCAAATCTTGGAGTAACTCTTCTACCCATGCAATATAGGCAAATAAAAGATCCAATGGAAATCATCAAAATGGCAATCACTAGTCAAGCTGGAGCTTATCTACTCATTGATGAACTTATTGAGGTTGCTAAACTTCTTGGGATGAACTCTTCGGGTGATATCTCAACTGTTCAGGAAGCTATCGCTAGAGAGGCTGCTGTTGCTGGGGATCTGCAATTGGCATTTGACCTCTGCCTTATATTGGCTAAAAAAGGGCATGGTCTCATTTGGGACTTATGTGTGGCAATAGCAAGGGGTCCAGCTCTGGAAAACATGGATATAAGCTCCCAAAAGCAGCTACTTGGTTTTGCCTTGAGCCATTGTGATGAGGAGTCAATTGGTGAGCTTCTCCATGCATGGAAGGATTTAGACATGGAAGGTCAGTGTGAAGTTTTGATGGGTTTGGATGGGACAAATTCGCCTAATTTTTCAGTTCATGGTTCCTCATTCATCTCACATCCAGTCTATAGTATTCAAGATAT
This sequence comes from Euonymus europaeus, assembly GCA_963580455.1. Lineage (NCBI taxonomy): Eukaryota > Viridiplantae > Streptophyta > Magnoliopsida > Celastrales > Celastraceae > Euonymus > Euonymus europaeus. Next base: position 2,506,432 of record OY756957.1, on the reverse strand, counting down.
AGTTGACCTAAAAGATTGCTCTGAGCTGGTTGAGGAAGTCCATATTGATGATCAAGAAGTTCACTTCAATAAGATTAAAAATATTCTTTCAGGAGTTGTTAAGGAATTAACTGTGGAGGGGGGAACTAACTGGGAGTCCCTTTTGAGACAAAATGGGAAAATAGTATCTTTTGTTGCTTTAAAACTCCCATGGTTACTTGAATTGAGTATAAAAGCAGAACATGGTAAGAAGAGATTGGTTTCTGGAGTTATTCGAGGTAATCAATATGTAAGCATAAGAACACAATCTGTGGTGACTATACTTTCCTGGTTGGCAAGGAATGGTTTTCCTCCTACAGACAATCTGATTGTGTCTTTAGCAAAATCTGTCATAGAATCGCCAGTCACTGAAGATGAAGATGTTCTAGGATGCTCTTTCTTGTTGAATCTTGTTGATGCCTTCAATGGGGTGGAAGTAATTGAGGAACAGCTGAAAATAAGGGATAATTACAAGGAGATTTGCAGCATTATGAATGTGGGAATGATGTATAGTTCCCTGCATAATTCTGGATTCGAATGCAAGGATCCTGCTCAGAGGAGGGAACTGTTATTGAAGAAATTCAGAGAGAAGCATGCATCACTTAATACTGGTGATTGGCTTCAACTTCATAAATGACTTCTAGAATTTACACTCATAAATGACTTCTAGAATTTACACTCCATGAATTATCTTGTGTTGTTGAACTTGTGATGCTTTGGTTTTATTTAGTAACCTAATGATGACTAAGTTTTTTCTCCAGATGAGATAAAGAAAATTGATGAAACACAGTCCTCATTTTGGAGGAAATGGAAGCTGAAATTGGAAGAAAAAAAGCGTATAGCAGATCATTCAAGAATGCTGGAGCGAATAATTCCCGGTGTTGAAGCAACGCATTTTTTGTCTGGTGACTCTAGCTACATTAAGAGTGTTGTTTTCTCCCTGATTGAATCAATAAAGTTGGAAAAGAAGCTCATTTTAAAGGATGTGTTGAACTTGGTTGATACCTATGGCTTGAACCGTATCGAGGTTTGTGGGCTCCTGTACTTGGATACTGGCATATATCTATGAAAATATTTATGGAAGATAATACATTAGAATGCAGGTTCAGGAATTATTGGTTATGCAGATTTTTCTTTGTTCTGCAGGTTCTATTACAATATTTGAGTTCTGTCCTTGTTTCTGAAGTTTGGACTGATGATGATATCATGGGTGAAATTTCAGAAGTCAGAGGAGAAATAACTGGTCATGCTGCTGAAACAATTAAAACTATTTCCTTGGAAGTATACCCTGCAATTGATGGGTGCAACAAGCAGCGCCTTGCTTGTATATATGGCCTCCTGTCAGAGTGCTACTTGCAGTTGGTGAGAGCTAAGGAGCGGTCACCAATGATACACCAAGGTCCAGGATACATACCACCCCGTGAATTAGCCTATTACTACAAGATTATCGAGCAAGAATGCAGAAGGGTTCTTTTCATAAAGAACCTGAACTTCAAAAATATTGCTAGGTTGGATGGTTTGAATTTGCAAAACTTTGAGAGTGAAATCTACACACACATTGATAAATTTAGCTTGGAGCCTCTGGCTGAAATGGTAAAAAATCTGGTCAGCATCTATCCCGATCCAGTGACAGGGGGTCTCATCTTGTGGCAGGATGTCTATAAACACTATGTTTTCAGTTTGTTGACAACTTTAGCAACCAGAGCTGGGAAAGAGTGGAGTGTTGGAGATCCTGAGAATTTCCTGGATGTAATTAGTCAAGCTGAGGAAACCTACGATTTGTGCAAAAGTTATATTAAACTCGTGGCTCCTTTGGATGCTTTGGAAATTATGAAGCAGTATTTCAAGGTCATCATACCTTTATATGGTGTTTATGGGAATATACCAGATAACTCAACGTGGCAGGATTGCCTAATCATCCTTTTGAACTTTTGGATCAGATTGACTGAAGAAATGCAGCAATTTACATCCGCTGATGTTGCTGAAAATCTCTGTTTTAGATCAGAATCCTTGATGAGTAACCTGAAGGTTTTAATGAGGCTGGTTATGGAGGACAGCATTTCACCTAGTCAGGGCTGGGGCTCCATTATTGGCTATGTCAGTCAGGGTTTAATTGGTGATTTTGCGATTGAAATTTTGATTTTCTGCAGAGCCATGGCATTTTCTGGTTGTAGATTTGGGGCAATTTTTGAGGTCTTTTCTGAATCAGCAGCAAGCTGTACAACTGATGCTGAGATCCAGGATCTTCCGTGTCTCTATCTGTGTATGTTGGAATCCATTTTACAAGAGTTGGTTCATGGATCTAATGAAAATCAGAATTTGTACAATCTGTTATCATCTCTGAGTAAGCTGGAAGGTGAAATAGCGGTTTTAAAGAGGGTCAGGCATGTAGTTTGGGTTAAATTGGCCACATTCTCAGATGATCCACAGCTACCGAGTCACGTTCGAGTTTACATCTTAGAGCTTATGCAATTCATCTCAGGTAGGACTGTCAAAGGTTTCTCAGCAGAGATAACAAAAAATGTTGTGCCATGGGAAGGATGGGATGAACCGCTTTATAAAAGTGAAAAGCACAAGACTACTTCTGACCAGGGTTTATCAGATAATATAGATACTTCTATCAGGTTTACAAGTACTCTGGTTGCCCTCAAGTCGTCTCAGCTTGTGGCAGCCATCTCACCAAGCATGGAGATTACCCTGGAGGATCTCTTAAATGTTGACTCGGCAATTGCCTGCTTCTTGAAGTTGTGTAGTGCTTCCAGTGCCAATACTCACTGTGATGTTTTGCTTGCAATATTGGAAGAGTGGGAAGGGCTCTTTGTCACTGGGAAAGCGGAGGTAGAATCTGCAGGATCATCTGATGCAGTAAACAACTGGAGCAATGATGACTGGGACGAAGGATGGGAAACATTCCAGGAAGCAGAACCTCTTGAGAAAGAAAAGGAGAACTGTTTCTCGGTTCATCCTTTACATACATGTTGGGCAGAGATCTTCAAGAAACTAATTGCCATATCCCAGTTCAGAGACATATTAAAATTGATTGACCATTCCTTTATGAGGTCTAATGGAGTATTGCTCAATGAAGATGAGGCGGGGGCCCTAAGTCAGATTTTACTTGGAAAGGATTGCTTTGTGGCTCTAAAAATGGTGCTTTTGCTGCCATACGAATCAATGCAGTTTCAGTGTTTGGATGTAGTGGAAAACAAGCTGAAGCAAGGTGTTTCTGACGTGATTGCAGTTGACCATGAGCTTCTGATGCTTGTGTTATCTTCTGGAATTACTTCATCTGTCGTCACAAAGTCTTCTTTTAGTAATACTTTCTACTATCTCTCATATTTGGTTGGCAATCTGTCTCGCAAGTATCAGGAACTCCAGTTATCATGGCTTGCCCAGGGAGGGAGGAACCAATGCGAGGACAATGAATTGTTTGTATTTGCAAGACTCGTCTTCCCTTGCTTCATAGCGGAGCTTGTGAAGGCCAATCAACATATCTTAGCAGGATTTCTCGTCTCAAAAACCATGCACACAAATGAGTCTCTTGCTATTCTTAATGTTGTAGAAGCCAGTCTTAGTACGTACTTGAAAAGACAGCTCCAAGTTCTTGAGGACGACGACATTGGCATTGAGGAGAAGAGTTTATGCCAAATATTCAAGTGTACAGTTTCCAAATTGAGGGGCAAGTCATTGAATCTGCTCCGATCTGCTTTGTCATTATTTTCTGATACTGGACTGTGATAAAATTCAGTGCTGGGTTTTGAAGTTTGAACTTTGAAGAGGTGTACATAATGTGTTATAGAATGCTTTGTTTCCACCAGTACTTGCAAGGTTAACCTCAAGGTGTTTGTATACTTAGTTGACATTCCTCTTCTTCCATGAGGAAATAGGAGATTTTCTGGGTCAGTAACCCATCTATAAAATGCATTTCTATTTTAGACTGGTATCTTCTCTGTATAATGAAGCTTGACTTTGGCAACATAATTATGCAGAGAGGAGGGTATATTACTAATTTACTATATCATTAGCCTTCATCTGCTTCTGCTTTATTGGAAAAATCAAGAGATAATTTTATTAGGAATTTAAAAAATCGATTAGTATTTCTGATTTCTGACTAATCGATTAGTATTTCTGATGCACAGTTTCATAGCAGCACATGGCAGTCATTAATTAGTATTCTGATGAACGACTCTTCGATGATTTTGAACGCATTTCCTTTGCTTTGAAATCCTGGGCTGGATTTTAATGTTTGGGCCCTTTCCGTCGTTATTGAGAGAGGTTCGGCCTACGGATCACTAGATTTTAGTTGGTCCAAAAGGGCCCACCATTCAGGAAATCAACCTAAGAGCAAATACAACAATACAAGGGTTCATTCTTTCAAATGGATCTTATTTCTATTACACAAAAATAAATCTCTCAATATAATCAAATCATGATAACACAATCTCTCAATACAATCTCTCAATACAAAATCATTAATCAAACATTTACTTTTATATTCCCTATCCATTCTCCAACAAAACTATATCAAAATCAATACTAGATTCCATATCTTTTTCAAAAAGTCAAGCCACATATTCATCTACATCAATAAAACATATATTTCAATACAGACACATCAACAAAAATATACATTGTTATACATTATACATTCCTCCCTAAAACACTACCGTTGCATTTGCTCTAATCTCAACCACGTAAGAACTTGATCCTCTTTATAGTCCCCCAAAATCCCTAGAAAGTATAAACCCATTTTTACAAACTCTCGGTCCATTTGTGTAGGAGATAATACTTCATGCAGCATAAAATTATCTTTTAATGATGTTATCAGGTATTTGGATGAATTTATAAAAACTCAAGATAATATAAATATACAAAATGAGCTCTTAAGGTCGTATTATACTAAAACACCTTCAACTCATTTTTATTTAATATAGAACTCTTAGCATAAGAGTCAAACATATTAAATGAAAAAAAACACAAATCTTATACTATACAACTCTAGTATCATATTTTTTCCAAATAGTAGATAAAATTAAATTATACATCAAATTATACAATGATCAACTTACACATTAAATAATAATATTATACTATCCTATATTCCTATATGGAGTCCCAAACAGAAAGTATCACACTTACTCTCGAAGCCTTTTTTCAGAAATTTTTTAAAACATGTTCAACTAGTATATATATTTTTAGAATTGCTGTTTATTTCAAAAATATAACGAAAGCCAAAATTTAAAACAAATAAAAAATTATATATATATATACACACACACTAGGTTCATGCCCGGGCGTTGCCCCGGGCACTTTAAAAAGACGAAAATTTGGTGAACATAGTTATAAGCTTGTACATCAGTCGTGATACAGAGATTTTTGTTAATTTGATTACAAAATTTTCTAGATAAACTATTCAGCTTCTCGATTTTACACAAACAAAAGTACCAAGTAATTCAACACTGATTAACATACATACATAACATAATACCAAAATCTTGTCTTCAATAATCTTTCAAGCAAAGGAAGCTTTCCACCTGAGTAGCCATGTTCAATCAAAGCACCATTATCAACAGATCTGGCTGGAAAAGGGTAGCTTCTTACCTCAATTGCTATATAGCATGGAGAGCCGCATGTTGTAGTTATTACATCTGCCGCCTATCTACTATCAAGTATTTAAAAATTCAGCCTAACATTTTTAGATATACTGCTGGACAACTCATCGCACAGCTGGATATCAAAACGCTTTTTACCTTCCTCAATGATAAAAGGTATATCATTAGACTCTACCGCCCAGAAAGTGTTGATTGCCACCTACCATGTGGACTTCCCTCGTCCGCAATTCAAAGGGCCTTCCATTCTGCACATCACCAGTCAATAAACCAAATGATCAATGCAGACTGCAGAGAGTGGTAAACAGAACCTGAAGAAATTATGGCTAACGAAGCCTGAAAAAACACCACAACAAAAAATCCATGAGATCATAACTTTGCAGGAAAAAGCGTACCAATAAGATCAAATTCAATCAGCCGACTCAATAGGAAGAAGAGGAACCTATAATCAAGACAACACAATGAACACGACAACCATAAATGAAAACCCGAAGCTCACACAGAATGAAACACACTAAATCAGAGTACATGTGACGTACCTCCAAAGACGCTGGAGATCACACCGGTAGAACCGTAGAATCAAATTACTTCCAAAGGCGCTTGAGATCAACTACGGCTTTTGCCGGACACCCGAAAGAAGGAAGAAAATGATATAGAAAAATTTGAAAATGAAAAGAACAAACAAAATGGCAAGAAGAAGTGTTGTGACCCCCTTGAGAGTTGTCGGACACCCATAAGAACGAAGAAAATGATTTAGGAAATTTTGAAAAGGGAAAGAAGAAAGAAAATGGCAAGAAGAAGTGTCGTGAACCTGAGACAATGATCTAGAAAAGAGAACGAAGACACGTGCAAAGACTGGATTCAGAAATAGACAAATCCAAAAAGCTAAAGCGACGACAACCATCAAATCAAAGCAGCATTATTTGATCGAACGACCAGCGTTAACACAGATGAATCCCAGTCGCGCGAGTACGAAAACAAACCTCCTATTCGCTACCAAATCACTGCAAACAATCTTATAATAGATAGAAGATATATATTTATGACAATAAGCATGTCAAAGCAATATTGAGGATTGAAAGATGAATTGAGTGTAAATCTATACCGTCAGACCTCCAATCGAATTGAGGGGTATGGAGAGGAAGAAACATTCCAATCTAAATACATCCCCATGCTGACTCAGAGATAATAAACCACAACTTGACCTTTCTGCATTAAAATTACTTGACCAGAAATTGCATGACAAACTTTCACGTACAATAAAGCTAACGGATAGGAGTCCAGAAAAAACATTCTACTCCTGGATTACTAGTATAAACCCATCTTTGAAAAAAAAATTAAAATCAGAATTACAGAAACGGATGAAAGCTTTCCTACAACCATAACAAGCAGAAGAAAAAGAAAAAGAAAATAATTCATACATTGTGTTAATATAAGAATTACTGAAGACAATTTTAAGAACTCATGAGACCCTTTTGTTATATGGGGTGCAATTTGTCACCTCTATTAACTTGTATGCTTCAGTGTCAAACTTAGCACATCATCAAATCAAATAGGAACTGTAGTAGTTGAACGAAATGAATTTTTTTGTTTGCCTTCAACCTGCCAAAATTTCCCGGACTGACAGCTCAACTTGAATCATATGTTTAGGGGCTCCACTTCCGTATCATGCTCCTTCATTCCTGTCCATTCTTGTGCCTCTGTAGCATTAAGAAATGCCAACTATAAGAACTGATAAATAACGAAAGGAATTTGACAATCATGATATATATATATATATATATATAGACACACACACACAAAGAGTAAAATCTCAGACCAAACTAATTTTATCACTATGAGAAGGTTATAACTTAATAGCTGTGTAGTTATAAAAATTATTTTATTGACTTGGTTATCCTTAGTGCAAGTGGCATAGACCATAAGAGATAAAATATATAGTATGTTGATAATTAATTAATGAAACATGTCAAATGCAAGGTATAGAGGTTGATAAAAAGAGATAAACACAGTTTTTAAAAAATAGTACAGTTTCTTTGTAGTGTCGTAAATATGCAAAATCATCTTAAAAGTTCGAAATTTTTACATTTCTTTTGATTATTTTTTTCTGCACGTTAATTCTACAAGTATATTGTACTATAACACAATTCAAACAAATTTAGATTATTATTTTATCTTAAACTTTTAATGCAACATAACATATATATTTTGCAATATACAGATAATTATTACCATGCAGAGGCAAGTTCTTTAAAACGAGACCTAGAAAAATTATAACTTATTACAATGTGGAGTTTATTCTTATTTATGCCCAAATTGAGACCAAAATTTTTTATGACTACATGCAGGTTATTCCTATATAGAGTATCATTATAGAATATTGTATATATATACTAGGAAGTTTGGGTTCCAGAATATTGGCTAGACAAAATACAAAGTAGCTAATATTACAATTGATATTGATTTAATAAACAACACGAGCTTGAACAAACCAAATGTGCACCATTTATATAAAAGCTTGACAGAACAAATAAAATGTGGAGTGAGGCACGTACTTGGCTTATCTGCAATGGCCAAGAGTCGTCTCTGCAAGATAGATGCCACAAAGAGGAAAATTGAGCACATACCGAACATAACGGTAATAGGGAATCCGTCAACCTTCACATGAAAGCAACTTGTAAGATAAGGAAATAGCCTTTTTCCATTTTCATTAACAGTATGACTGGACAAAACATCCCAGGAAGATTAGTTTTGACAAATCTGTATGTTACAATAACAAATCATGACAGGGCTCAGATGTTACACTGTCAAAATTTGTATGCCAGATAAATGATCCACTTCAAACCTTAGTATAATAAAGAAATCACAGGCCTATTGGTTAAGCAAGGGACTTACATTGTAAAGCACAATGCACACAAATATATTCAGAGGGATGCGGAAGAAGTTCATGATGGTGCTTCTGGCCTCCTCAGGAATATACTGGGACCTCATCTTCATAATGGATGGCCAAAATATTCCTACACAAGCTTCAAAAGTACAAAACCCAAGAAGCTGGATACAGCTGGAAAAGGAGATGCTTCCACCTTTCACGTTAGAAGGTGCCACCAAGAACTGTCCCAAATTAGTGGAGTTAAAGAATAAGAGCAAGACAAAGCAAAATCACAAAAATAAAAGGAAAAGACAAGAAAGATTTAAAAAAAAAACAAAAAGATGAGGTGGAACCCTCGGACATACATTAGTTACAATGGGAAGGAGAAGTGACACTGAAGAGACCATAAAAACAATCTGCATATAGCTCTCCACTCTGGAGGACGGGCGAGCCATCAATCGAGATGCAAGAGAGCTTCCCAACATGGAAGCCAACATGAATGTTGCAAAAATAAAACCATGGGGAATTTCCTCATCATTTGGGCTCAAAGCAGGCGTCCAGAGAAATACAAAGGTATACATCGAGCCTTCAAACAAAGACTGGATAGCACCCAACAATGCAATTTTTTCATCTGAATGACATGAATGATGATTCATCATTGATGAATTAAGTAAGAGATTCAAAAGAAAATGAAAAGTTCATAGGCGATGAGAATGACAACTAATAGGAATAGAAACAAGGCACTCATTCAGCCAAAATTCGCTTTAAGCAAATAAATTAATTATTCAGCTTAAAGTACATAATGCATCTTACCAGAAGCAATTGCCACTGCAGCACCCTTGAACTGGGTAAGCAAATCCTTGCTCTCTGAAGAATCGCCATAGTTCTCTGTCCATGATGATAAAATAATAGCCATCCCAATTGCAAGGAAGCATGCAGCAGCATCAAAGGGGGCCACAGGACCAAGAGCGACTGTGTGAACAAGCAAATTTCCAAGTAATCCAGCCACAATAGCAATAAGACCGTTGCCAAGAAATATTGCCTTGGAGAAAGTTAGTGATAACCACTGTTGGTCAAAGCCCCTCTGCACGTATGATGGGAGAAATCAAACATCAGTTAATGATTAAAACTTTTCACTGGGTTTTAACAAAAGTGATAGAAAAGCGCTGAATGCAACATTGTATAGGAGAACCCCACTAAGACCTCAGACAACTCGAATAGGGAAGAACAAAAATGACCATTGTAAGGAACAAACCAAAGCAACATGCGAACTCGATGCACAAAAAATCACATTCTTGGCTCTACAGTTATAGCCCAACATTAGGACTTTGGACATTGAATTTTTGACAATCAACAAAATGCAGAAGAAAAAAATCCTCCTAAGAAGAGTCATATTAAAGAAATATCTGGAATTCTTTCACAAGCCTATCATCTTGCTGTACCAAAAAGCAATCACATAACAGAACAATGATGCAAAAGTAAAAGGTCCCTCTTGAGGTGTAAAACCAGAATGGCAAGCTTATAACAAGTTGCAAGGACTAAAGATATAGTTGTGGAGAGTGTGTAGAAAGTGATTACTTAAAAGATTAAAATTTAGATATTGTAATATTCAAATTCAACATTGACTGTTTAAATCGCCGATCCCCCTAATATATAACAGCATGGATACTACTGTCTGACACAACATTCAAATACATAGAACCCAAAAGATTATTCCATTTTGCACCTAATTTTTTCTTTCTTTTTCCTAAACTAGCAAAAAGTGATGCATACGAAGAGTCAGGACAGAAATATGATTCTTCACCTTATTGTGTTCTGCAACGAGCCATGATTCAAATGCTGAAAACAGGAGAGAAGTGGCGATACCTCCCAAAACACGGCCTATCATCAAAATTTTATACTGAGGAGAATGTTTTGTGATGCAACTCATTATATAGGTAATGCAGTACGTCACACAAGCCCTCTTTCGGCCCCTGAATTTAAGACACAAAAGCATCAAATATATTAGCACAAGGTATTCCATTCACAAAGGGTGAGGGACAAGGGAAGGGGAGAACTCATATTAGAGTAAAATCTTACTGTTTGTCGGCAAGAGAACCAACGATAGTCCCAAACAACATGGAAGACCCAAAGCCAGCAATAAAAAGCTGTCCAATCTCCCCTTTTCCATAGCCATACGTACTGTAAAGGTAGTAGACATAAGGACCCTGCAACCAGTCTCCAGCTATTGCCACAGAGAAAGTACACAGTCAGGCAAAGAATTGCAAGGTCATTAATATTTCGCTAACGAGTTCAAGAACAAACATGTGTAATATCAGCAAGATCTCATATTCCATAATCTAATTAGATACTAGTATCAAAATAATATTAAACTACTTAGTCATAATCAGACTTCATTTTGCCTGTGGGAAGTTCGATCCATAATCAGTCTAGTAAAGTGGCTTAGATTTAGCAAATATAAAATGTAAGACACGAGTAATATCAAAGAAGCAAGATATAACAAATACAACGCAGTTCCTAGTAACCCCTCCATACTATCTCTTAGATAACTACTGGAACGAAAAAGTCAGTAAACTCGGCACTATGGGCTGCTTTATCGCACACCCATTGAGATTTTTGAGTTAAGCTCATCACCACAAAACAAGAAGCTCAACATTCAATAATAATTAAAAACCAATAAAGATGATTAGTGATTAGTTTTCTAGTCCCGTATTCTCTGGTTCCAACCTGCATAAACATATAACCCAGATCCAGTGTGTCAGCCGCAAACATCACAACACATAAATAATATAAAAAAGGCACGAATCCCCAAGAACCTGACGCCGAATGAACATTTCCGAGTAAATCGTTCTTTTAATTTTCACTTTCTAAAGCTAAAAAAAAAAAGGAATCATGTGACCTCAGACTTGGTGTCTGGGATGCTTATAAAGTGCATATCTAAAAACGGTAACACAAGGAAAATTATATTAGATTCAGAGGAATAAGCAAGAAAGGAGCCATGTAGTAATTGTGTAAGATCTAAAGTAGAGAGTCAGATCGAGCGTGATCTTCCATATATAGAAGTAGAAATTACCCATCATTAGACAGTAAACGACAAGGTAATTGTTCTTGAAGGAATTGAAAGCGGTAGAAGTGGTGATCCTATCCTTGTTGTTCTTGCTGAGTTCCAATGCTGCGACCACTGCCCCCAATCCCCCAAACACCAAGTAGAAGAACATCTCCATTTCGAGAGTGGGAGGAAAAGAGAGAGCTGTGTCCTCTCTATTGCGATTCCAGCAGCTTCACTATATAGAAAGTGAAAACAGATCCTCTATTTACGATGATTCCATTTTAACAATATTCACTGTTTCCGATAAATAAAATATTAATTAAGGGATAATGACCTGCTAATAATCATATATTTAGTAATAATAGTACGCGGTTTCTCATAATTTTTTTATCATAGTAGTGGAGTGTCGGTGGTGACCCAAATGGTTTCAATCTTTATCATCAACAAGTTGATCGCTGAGATGAAATGTTTTTCAATCACACAGCATCCATCTTCATCATTCTCCTTGCATCCGTTGCTGCAAACCTCACCACTCATCTCTCCTCTTCAAAAACTACTTTGGACAGTAGATTCTGCTTCACAGTCAGACCTCTAAGCCAAAGAAAGATCTTCTTCACATAATAATACTACTACTATCCAAAGGGGCTGGAAAATCCAATGTGCCGCAACAAAACCTGCAAAATCACCAGGTACTTTCTTTTCATCTTTGACTTCAAGATATTAAACTCAACCTCAAAACATTTAAATCATTTGTTTCGTCCATCCTAATTTGGATGAACTAGCTGAAGAAGAATGGAAGGTCAGAAGAGAGTATCTGCTACAGAAAAAGGTATTACTTTTCTCTTGCTCCAAACACAGCATAGAAAATACTAATCTAAGATGAAAAGCATGATCAAGTTCTGAGTAGATTTGGTTCTGCATCTCCATCAAATCATTTCAAACAATTTAAAACCAGTGAAGTGGCAAAAATAGTCAGAAAACTACCTCAACACGACAGCAGCTTTATCTACAATCTAATTCAACAAATCTTCAACTGTCAAGATTCACCATGCGGAAAAATAAACTGAAAAATATTTCTTCCACATAGGTAAGGAGTGTTGATGTGAAGGAAGCTCGACGCCTTCAGCAAAAAAATAATTTTGTGATCCTTGATGTGCGGCCCGAAGCATAATAGAAAGAGGTCAGTCTAATCAAATCTACACAGTGCCTTACTGAAACAACATGTAACTCAAATGTAAGTACAGTTTTTAAAATACTCTTGCATATGGACTCATTTCATCATATAGATATGAAAACCATGTTAAAAGTATCATGCTTCTGGCCTTAGGCTCATCCACCAGGTGCTATCAATGTGCAAATATATAGGCTTATAAAGGAGTACTGGACAGCATGGGACATTGCTAGGCGTGCAGCATTTACCTTTTTTGGTATCTTTGCTGGCACAGAGGAAAACCCCGAGTTCATCCAGAGTACGATATGCCCATCTGAGCGAGTTTTTTTCTTTTCTAGCATCCGTACAAAAGTTATTTCCCACATTAGCATTGGACTCAATTTATTTCCCACTCTACCATGCCGAACCTACGTGGCAATTTTTTATATCATGTCACATTAATTTTTGTAGACAAAACTGAAAAAGTGGACTAACAAACTCTTGCATACACTCAAAATACGTGCTCTCACTTGACAAAAATTTATTAATTAAAGCTTAAAATTTTTCAAAACTAACTGACAAGTTTTGCATGCACATGTATTGAATAAAACAAAAGCAAACTAACTGACAAGTTTTGCATGCACATGTATTGAATAAAACAAAAGCAAGTTGAATAAGATGAAGCCCGGACTCCTCGCTGTATTGTCCTCCATTTGATTTGAAAATCAAGGGTCATTAAATTAAATTTGTTTCTTGCAATTAATAATATAATTTATATCTCTCAGTTATACTAATTAAGTATTAAATATTCTCAATTTTCTAAAAACATATTCATTAATTAAACATTAAACATTCACTAATCAAACATTCGTTAATTAAACATTCACTAATTAAACATTCGTTAAATAAAAATTCACTTATTTCTATTAGGACAAGACCTCCTAGTGTGTCCTACAGTGTGACAAAGACCACAACGATGGGGCCTACGAGCACCATCCCTAGCATCCATCTCATTGTGAAGGCGAGTGGACTGAGGTCGGCCTTTCTTACTCCTCCGCAAACTAGGATCTGGAACAATAACTGGGCCGTAGTAAGTTGGCCAAGTTGACCGGTCTGGTACTGGAAAAAACATTGGAGCCCAAGTATTGATATAACTCTGCATGAAATAAAACTCGTCCACAAACTGAGACTGATTAATTCTTCGAGCAGCACATACTGCAATAACATGTGAACAAGGGTAATGATAGATTAACCACTCGTTGCATGTACATGTGGCATTGCCCAAATCAACAACATTTGAAACTCGAAGTCTGGATGGACCACTTAATCTTGATGATGCACGTTTGACTTCAAATATCCCTGGTTGATGATAAAACATTTCCACCTCATATGCATTTGATTGTTGTCTCAAGCCCTGTAATTTCAAATCTATCTCTATTGTAAATTCAGCTCCTGAAATAATCCGAGCCTCACCTTGTTGTCGACGGTGGGTATAATATGCATTACACCTGTAGAAGGTTAGTTGCACCAAAGCTGTAATTGGTAAAGCACGAGCAGCTTTCAAAACATCGTTAAAAATTTCAACCATGTTTGTGGTCATGTGTCCCCACCTTTTGCCTTCGTCGTACAACAATGTCCAGGATGCCAACGGAATCTTCTACAGCCATCGAGTAACAGCTCCTTCATTAATTGTGTCAATCTCGGCCCATAATTTTTGAAACTGAGCTTCTTGGGTCAGTAAAGACATTTTGTGGACTACATTCTTCAACTCCTTGTTCTTCAACACAGTATTGAAATTACTGGCTAGATGTCTGATACAGAAACGATGATAGGCTAGTGGCTCTCGCCAACCAAGATAGGGATCTTTCATGGCATTGATGATTCCGATATGTCTATCAGAAATGACACATAAACCTGGGCGAGCTGTGACCCGGTGTCTTAAGCATGCCATAAACCAGCTCCATGAAGAGTTTGACTCCCCTTCTGTTACAGCAAATGCCAATGGAAATAGTTGTCCATTCGCATCAAAACCTACAGCAATCAGCAACTTCCCCTGGTATTTTTCGTACAAGTGAGTGCCATCTACACATATCATCGGTTGGCAAAACCTAAAACCTTCAATTGCAGGACCAAATGCCCAAAATACTCGTTTGAACATTTGGGTCATTTGTTTGTTCACAATGCCAGACAACAACTGTCCCCGGATTTGATCTTTGTAGTGCATCCATAAACTCTGGTAGAACCCTGTACGACTCATCCCAATCACCAAACAACTGAGCAATGACCATCTGTTTTGCAAGCCACGCTTTCTTGTAAGAAATTGTGAAGTTGAACCGCGTGTTAATGATAGCAATAATAGCACCAATGGTAATAGACGTATCCGTTTTCACTGTCTCTTTGATATAGTCTGCAATAAAACTAGAATCAAGTTGAGCATGGTCCCGATTTATAATAGGATTGGAACAAGTACGAACAGGCTGTAGTCTCGCAATCCGAAAGAAATCATGCTCATCGGGCATCGATGCAATCAGTTTCCAATTGCAGCCACCTCCTTTTCTGCACTTTAAGATAAGACGACCAGGATCAGAGTGTGTTACTTTGTATTGTGCATGTGCTTCAATGTGGTACATCTTCACTGCATATATCAATTCTGCCTTCGTTGCAAATTGTGCTCCGACATACAAATTTTCATTCGTATTTTGAATTTGAACATGTTGTTGCACCCACTGACTTTCCACAGCTTGGTTGGCCCAGCTAACATCTACAAATTCTGGAGCGGGAGGCTCCATATAGTGGCCAGATGTCCCAGCACCCATACTGCCATGAAATTGAGAGTATGATAAAGGGCTTGCGTCCATACTGCTCTGAAATTGAGACTGTTGGCCAATCTCGTATTGATGCTCATCATCATCATCATTCTCCAAGATCTCGTACTCTTCTTCTTCAGAATCATCGGATCGGAGATCATTATGGCTAAAAGTATCAACACTGAGAGCTCGTATATCCTCTTGTGATATCAAATTCGGAATTACATTGAGATCCATATTTCTTGTAGTTGAGAGTTATGATCTAGGCAGCAACTTTGACAATATTTATAGGCTAGATTTTTTCACACAAATTAAACCATGTGAAAAAAGCTTGTCATTGACAAGCTTTGTCACGTAAAGTTTGATAAAACTTGTCAATGACAAGCATGTCAAGCTTTACATGACAAAGCTTGTCATTCAAAGCCTGCCATTGACAAGTTTTGTCAAGCTTTACTTGACAAAACTTGATAAAACTTGTCAATGACAAGCTTGTCTTTACATTTAAAGTCTGTCATTGACAAGCAAGTTTTGTTAGCTTTATTGATTGGGCATGACAAGCTTTGTTAGCTTTGTTGATTGAACTTGTCATGACAAGCTTTGTTAGCTTTGTTGATTGAACTTGTCATGACAAGCTTGTCTTTACATTCAAAGTCTGTCATTCAAAGCCTGTCATTAACAGGCATGTTTTGTTAGCTTTATTGATTGGACATGACAAGCTTTGTTAGCTTTGTTGGTAAAATCAGTATTAAATTAAATAGTATTTTCAATTAAGGATTCAAAAATTGGTTACTGGAGTTTAAGAAGATAGGAAATTAAAAAAACAAACAAATAAACGTTATATATAATTATATACATGACACAAGGGTTAATATTATTTTATTTAATTGATAAGAACAATTTTAATTGCCTTGGGGAAAGTGGCGTTGTACATTACATAGAGAAATAGCTTTAATTAATAAACTTTTGTCAAGTGATAGTGGCGTTGTCAGTTAGTTTTGAAAAATTTTAAGCTTTAATTAATAAATTTTTGTCAAGTGAGAGCACGTATTTTGAGTGTATGCAAGAGTTTGTCAGTCCACTTTTTCAGTTTTGTCTACAAAAATTAATGTGACATGATATAAAAAATTGCCACGTAGGTTCGGCATGGTAGAGTGGAAAATAAGTTGAGTCCAATGCTAATGTGGGAAATAACTTTTGTACGGATGCTAGAAAAGAAAAAAACTCCATCTGAGCTTACTTCTGTTGTGTTGCATCATTTTCACTCAACTTGCAAACTGACCAAATTGCATGCCTATTACTGGCTAGCAGGTGTGGAATCAAATTTAAATAAGGATGCAAAAATAACCATGAAGCCATCTCAAAATCTCCCAGAGGGTCAACAATCAAGGTTGGTCCACTCTTATTTTTCATCTAGTCCTTCTACATAGTTTTCCATTGTCTTAAGAACTTCACTGCATCAGATAACTTTTTCATGTATACATGATGCTATAATTTATAAATACTAATAAGCGCATTGTCAAATAAGATGTTATTGTGTAATGAAAAAGTAAATCAGGAAAATTCAAGGAGTCATGATGTCAGAACAAGAATACTTAAAAGAAATTTCGTTTACTTAAGATGCAGCTGCACGCGAGTACCCCACAGAGGAAATAAATGCTTCAAAAAATTCCTGCAGATCGTTGATAGCAGCCTATGTGTTAGTCCTCAATGGTTACAAGAATGTCTTCCATTTAGAAGGTGGCCTCTACAAATGGTTGAAGGAGGGATTGCCAACTATTTCTGAATAGTGAAGCATCGTGAGTTATAAAGGAGCAGTCAGTAGAGACTCAAATTTCGTTCCTAATGAAACTTTTGATGTATCTGTATCAAGATTGCTCTTTTCTGTCCACGGATTGCAGATGTTCTTTGTATGAATACTTTAAGAGCTGTGCATATTTGACAGGCTTATGACAAAATTGACTTCGAAGATAAAAGTTTTTGAACGACTTTCCGCACAGAATTTCACATCTGTAAGAACAAAACTAATGATATTCTAGCTCTACATAGTAGAAAGAAAGCAAAGATGGCACGACCGCTACAATATAAAGAGATCTTAACTACGATACAATTTTCTAGGAGCACTGAAACTTTTTCCCATCATATTGTAGAGGGGATGTAGAGGTTTTGAACCTTGGCCTGTAAAGAGTCAACCCCCGTACCCCATAGAGAATACATTTAACTCTTCAAAAAGTAAAAGTGAGAGAGAGAGAGGAAGACAGTACCATATTCAAAACACGATGCCCAACTGTTCTGACATCTACCTCTTCAAAAACATAGATAGTAGCATTCTACCAAGTACGTAGTCATTCCAGGAGACGATCTGTAATTCATCCATAGTTAAAGACTAGATATTACTGTACTTAATCCTCGACCAAACTGCACACTAATCACATATAACAAAGGGCAATATTATACCGTGACAATTCATAACGTTAACAGCGGGGCATCCCAGATTCAGTTGAACTGCAGCGAGATATATTACCTTCACTCATCAGCACCGGTGTTTTGTTATGCCTTCAAAGAAGCTCTTGCCATACGCAAAGCACCTTCAAAACTTCGATTTCCACCAATGAACCCACTCATGTGGAAGCCCACAGCGTGGCCCAATGGGCTCATCTATTAATGCTTAGTTGGGTAGTCCTTCTGTAGTGCTTTTGAGGTGGTGTTGACCGTTGACGTGTGTCCTAGGGCACTTTTGGATGAAAAAGCTTGTTTTCTTTCTGTGCTATTTTCCTCCGTACTTGTTCTGTTTAGCGTTGTTCTTTGTTGCGAGCGACTCCAGTCTTGAATCTCTTCCTGAGAGTGAGTCTCAACCTTTTGTGTTCTTTTTTGAACGTCATATTGGAGTGGATCTAGTAATTGTTATAATGTCAGCTAGCTGCGTTCTGTGCCAACTCTTCCTGTGCTTGCATCGAGTTTCCTGCTCTCAAACTTATCAGGCGCACTGATATCGCCTGCACTCGCCACTTTTGATTACTGTAATCCTGCAAATAGGAACAGCAGGGAAAATATGTATTTTGAACTGTAATATATAAGTTGATAATGTATGGGCCACATGATTCAAAGGTTGGTAATAACCACAACACAAGCATGCATGCGCATATAGTAAACATCAAGCTCTCTTGCATAATGAATGCCAAAACTTTGTTTTGGTGTGAGCTGTTTTGATGAGCCGGAAGGCCATGGGGTTTTTGACATTTTTTGTGATGCGTTCCAAACTATTCTAATGCCATTAGCAAGAAAAAAATAACTGAACATTTAACTTCATGCAAAATGTTTACATAAAAACCATTCAGAGATGCAAAGCCCAGATGCTAAACACCATTCACCCAAAAGCTTAAATTCGTCTAAAAAGCTTGAGCTATTGAGAGAATTGGGGATTTAGCACCATGTTAAATCACACTCTACTTTCCAGGCCCATATATAGGAATTGAACATGTCATATGGAAAGGTGAGAATCTAGTCATTTATGAACATTCCCAACAGCAACAGCAGACTCTTTTTCGTTTTCCTTTTCTTTTTCCCTGTTATGTAACAGAAATACATCACCACTTGTAATAAGAAGCTACCAATTCTTTTTTCGAATGGAAAAAAGTCAAAAAACTACCAATTCGAAATATTCACTCATGAAACTTCAAAGCAAAACAGCAAACAAGTTAATCTCACCGCATGCAATCACCTTGATGATATCGTATTATACTAAACGAGTAAAAAACTATACCCAACTAATGATAAATTATTCACGGAATTAGCGAAACCCCAAACATGTTAGATAGTCCGAGAAAAGACTCAG
The DNA here is from genome assembly GCA_963580455.1 of Euonymus europaeus. NCBI lineage: Eukaryota > Viridiplantae > Streptophyta > Magnoliopsida > Celastrales > Celastraceae > Euonymus > Euonymus europaeus. Next base: position 2,487,101 of record OY756957.1, on the reverse strand, counting down.
ATTTCCTGTTCAGTTGTTTTCCAGAAAATTCAAAAAAACAGATGGCAGACAATTGAAGAACATATCGAAACTGCAAAAAATAAAAAATCTGACCAAGCAACACAAATTGGAACGATTTCTGAACAAAGATGACCAAGCAAGTATACAAAACAATTTCGGGCATTTATATGAGAGAGGCGCTCCAGGAAGTCCAAAAACTTCAAAGCGTTACTAGGTGTCTTAAGGCAGTAAAATCTTCTATCATCCAAATGTCTTGTATTAATGACATCATGTACAATGCTCAGATCAGCAAGTTTCATGCACCCTGTGTATTGTAATCTCCTGCTGCTTAAAATACCGGCGGTCCTCCTCGTCAACCAGAACCAGGTTTAAATAGTACTTTACACTGAACTTGTTGTCAATGTTGCCATGTGTCGGTGCCAATTCGTAAGGACTTATAAACAGACTGATCGGTATTGATTCGCCTGAAACAGCAGCCAAGAGTTTGTAAGACATTACAACTTCTGGCAGTGACACCAAAAGGTGTGTTGCATACTTGCACCTAAATTCAAAGCAAATGAAATGAAGTCTGCCAATTAACTTACGCTGTCTAAAGAAATTAAACAGATAAAGCCTAAACTTAATGCTTTGCATTGGCACATCGTACCTATGTTAAGAACGTAGCCATCTAAATTAAAAACGAACAGATAAGGCCAAAACTGGGTGCCTGCAATGGCATATCAGTGAATATGGAAGTAACTTGGACCCGGTACATGAATTAAATAGATAATGCCACCCTGATCCATGCAGTGGGATATCTGTGCAAATGGCATGGTTGTCGAAAATGAGTTCACTGTGTTTGGTTGGTGATGCATACACGAAACTTGCCGGAAAATCAATACTTTAACATACCCCTGACTGGAGCACCATCCATCAACTCAAATTTAGCGAGTGTCTCTAGCGTATTGGTCAGGATCCTGTAGATTCTCGGCGCCTGATTTCAAGGTCCATATTTTTTTATCTTGATTCTTACAAGAAGGAAATATATCTTTCCAATGATGATACCTGCATATGCATTCCATTCAGCACAAAGCATGACATTCACCTAAAAAAACAGCCAACAAATCAATTTGCATGCCTAAATGATAAAAGCAAAGCATATAAACCAAGGCAGTTAAAATCTAGATTTAAATCGTAAAATCTTAGGTGTAGAAAAATAGCAAAATCGTTTCAAAATCAGAACTCATATAAAATCGTTCAAAATCAGGATTTAAATTGTTCAAAATCGTAAAATCGTAGATTTTAGAACTATTTTTATGATTTCAATTTTTTTCATAAAGTAACCTGGGTTGGACATTTTACAGCCCAGATAACTCAAATTTCGGGCCCTTATTAGTGGGCTTTAATAGCCCACTTCAAAAGAAAATAAAAAAGCTCATTCTTCTTTACTATGTTTGGCATCTCATCTTACAAAATCAAATGACCTAAACACAAAGCAGCCAACCACCATCTCCTCTCTGCGCAGACACAAAATGTCTTCTTCAAGTTCTCGAGCAATCAAGAGAAGGAAAAATGCTATTTGCAGCAGGACTGATGTAAGATGGGAGCATGGCACTGATGTAGATAAAAATTCGAAGGTGCTGTGCAAATATTGTTCTAAAGTTTACACTTGAGGTATTTATCGATTCAAACATCACCATGCTGGTTCAAAGGAAAATGTGGAGGCTTGCCCTTGTGTACCAGACGATGTAAAAATGAGATTTATGGAGATAATTAGCAATGGTGCAGAACTGAAAGATGTAAAAATGAGATTTATGGAGATAATTAGCAATGGTGCAGAACTGAAAGAAAGGAAAAAGAGACAATATTGAAGATTTAAGCTAGTTTCATGCATTTTTCATATGTTTGTTTTAAAAATTTTATGGTTTAATTTGTGCGTTATTTGAACTTATTTGGGTGATTACCGGAGTATTAGTTATGTACTTGTTATGTTTATTATTGTGTTGTTATGAATATATTATAGTTAGTTAATTCTACATAATGCATAAAATCTTACGATTTTACGATTCCGATTTTACATCCCTTCTCCGATTTTAGGTAAAATCCCGATTTTGACTGCCTTGATATAAACCCATATATCCCGGTTGAGCTAGAACCATTTAAGATAAGAATCAGACTGTACGTGATTAGAAAAGCCCTCTGGCTGAATTAGCAAAAAGACAACCAGATGAAACAACAAACTCTTTTCAACCAACACTTATCACACTGATTGGGGTTTAATCAAGAACATAATGACCCAAAAAAATTTGGACAGTAACCCTATTTACAACATATGCTCAACTCACTTGCTGTTATTAGACTCGAACTTAATATGTACGCAATCTTCAATCCCAACTTTCATCTGCACGAGACAAAGATTGCAATAAAGTCTAAGGATTAATAGGAGATTAGCAGTTGTCCAGTGCAAGAAATACACAAATCAACATTTACAAATATATATATAAAGAGAAAAAGATAAAGCAAGAAGAAAATATTACCACAAAGTCCTGGTACTCAATTATGGTTCCAGCATAACCACGACTTACAGTCACTTTCAGGACATATCTGGAAAGAGGAGTAAGCGAGTTATTATTGTCAGTTGAGTTGTCAACCATCTTCTAATATAGGCCCACAGCCCACTCCTAAAACTGATATCTAGAAATGAAAGACCATCCACTATATTCAAGCCCAAGCTTGACAACCTGCCCGATGTGAGATTTTATCCCAACACTCCCCGCACTCGTGAGCTCGGGTTACGATCTTTCCAAATTACGGAGACCCAACGAGTGGACTTTTTATCAGGGACAGATGCTCAGGTCTCAGGCTCGCTCTGATACCATCTTATAATATAGGCCCGCAGCCGACTCCTAAAACCGGTATCTAGAAGTGGAAGGTCATCCACTATATTCAAGCCCAAACTTGACAACCTGTCCGATGTGAGATTTTATCCCAACAAACCATTACAAAACTTTCATCCTATGATTTATTCCTATCACTAGCCAAACTTCCATATATTAGGATTTCATATTTCTCCTAAAATTCTCATATGACTCCAATTTATATATCCCTAAAATTCCCATATCACTCCAATTTTTTTTTTGATAGAAATATCACTCCAATTAGGGCAATCCTTTTGGAACTCCCAATTTTATATTCTCCACATCCAGCTAAATATTATGATTTGCCTCAATAAGCGGCGCAGGAAGAATTGAGATCGAACTTACTCAAAGCGAGAGAACGAGGTTTAATCGGGAAAATTTGACAAGCCTAAGACCATTGAGGTTAAAATTGCCTAAATTTGGAGATAATATGACGGGAGTAATGGTTGCCTGGTTGAATATGAAATAATTCGTGCTATGTGGGTGTTAGTCTCTCTGCCTTTTTTCACGTTCGGTGATGTTTGTATTGGCATATTAAGTTCGTGTTTGGTTGTATTCTCCTCAACTATGTAGTGAATGAGAATTAACCTGTTATGCCTCACTGATGCTGTTTCCCCCGGCCCTTTTCTCCCCTGATCTGTCTGTATTTGCTCCTCATTCTCCTTCAACAATATCTCTGTTTCTTAATAGGAGTCGATCCACAAATTGGCAAACAAGAATACAGCGTTCGACTAACACTTCTGCTAATGGCTTCGCAATCTCCCCCTGTACAGCCAGGCACTGGAAAACCAGAAAGTTCTCTCTCTAACACTCGAAACGTACGGCGTACCGTTCAGGAGGAGAATTGGGTTTTTTTCACGGTAACCATTTTTATAAGGGAAACCATCATCAAAGGTCCTTTTTTAAAGCCCAATTCAATAATATAAATTGAACGTGAAATAAGAGTATAATTGGTTGCAAGTTGCAACAAACACGGCCGGCCCATTCTAAATGTGTTTGGATTCCGTCTCAATCTAAAGAAAATGTGAGGAAAATTCACTGAAAAAGAAGAAAAAAATGTAGAATATTTTTCTTCCTCATATTTAGATATGTTAAAAAAAATAAAAAATGAATTTATTATCTCTCTTATTTGAATAGTTAACATAAAAAATAAAGAAAAATTAATTTACCTTTATTTTTATATTAAAATATTATATTATGTACAAGAATAAAATAGATCTTTCATTTATAAAAAATTAAAATTTTCTTTCTCTTCACTCGAAAATGACACCATTTTGAAAAGAAAATATTTTAGCAAAAAAATATTGAATTCTTTCTTCTTATTCCCTTTAAATATCTTCATTTTTTTTTCCAATCTATCCAAACAAAACAAAAATTTTTTTTGAGAGAATTTATTTTCCTCTCCTGCACCTCTCCCAAATTCCTCAATTTTAACACACTCTTAAATTATTATCTAGATGAGCCTAATTGCAAATTAGAAATCCTACTGATTTTGAGAAACTAACGTAGAACTATCCACGAACCCAGGAGGCCTGATTCGCAGCAGATTATACTTTTCAGTAGCCCCAAAATGCAGTTGTCATGATTACCAAAAGTGACATACTGAGAGATGTTCATTAAACCTTCGCGGAAACTGCAAATTGACCGATGTTGTAATCAGCATTCCAAGGCTGCCCTATAAAGGCAGAAGACCTAACAAAATTACAAGACTCTAGCCTTTGGAAGTAACATCTCAACTTCGTTTCTGAATTTTGGTGTCTAATTATATGAGGGGTGGGGCATTTGCAACCGCACCCTCACTGTCTTAAGATTCCTACGTTGCTTCGGCTGGTGCGCGCTATAAAAAGTCTTCTCATGATCAAAGCACCAAAAACTAAATATTAACTTCAATCACTCACATCACTGCCACTTTTGACTCTTTGTATTCCTCTTCGTCGTTAAGGGGTTTAGTCTAACCACGAGACCTAGACCTTAGAGAGACACAAGTCCACTCCACAAGTCTATCTCCAACTATATATGATTGGCCAGCCAATAGTCTCAAGTTTCTTGGTTTTTGAAGTTTCCTGAAACGCAGCAGGAAGTCATCGAGAAGTTGCGTGGATGGCTGTGGAGATGGAAGTATATATGTATTCCCATTAAACTCTCCAGTTTACGCAGCGATGTCAACAACTCGTTTCGAGTTGCCTTATCATCTCAAATCAATGTCTGGTTCTCATTCTTCGTGGCCGCCACAGTCACCTGAGAATGAGGATGCCAAGTTCGAGCTCTCAGATCAGTATTTCATTGATGACTGGCTAGAGGAAGATCCATCAACCTATGCACTTTCAGACTCTCTTGGTCATAACCTACAACTTTATCAGGAAACTGAACATGATCAGTCAGCTGGGGGATCAAGTAGTCACCAAGAAGGACCAAGTAGTACTGGTGAGCAAATTAAATTCATCTTTCTAGCATGAACTACACCATCGATCTGGTATTTTAATTACATCAGTTTTTCTTTCCGTCATTCATGAGTAATGGGTATTTACTATTTAGACTATGTGCTATTAGAAGAGAAGAAGGAAACTAAAGGAAGATTTGCATTCAAAACGAAATCGGAAGTCGAAGTACTGAATGATGGTTTCAAGTGGAGAAAGTATGGAAAGAAGATGGTGAAGAACAGCCCAAACCCACGGTAACTACTGCTGCTTATAAGCTTGAGAGAAAATGACAAATTAAAAGGTCCAACACATATAAAGTTGAAGATGCAAGAAAGTAGACATCTATCTGCTGCATATAATGTTTTCTCTAATAACCTAATTAATTTTAATTTTGATTGGCAGGAACTACTACAGGTGCTCTGTGGAAAGCTGTCCTGTGAAGAAGAGGGTTGAAAGAGATAGAGAGGATCCAAGATATGTTATAACTACCTATGAGGGCGTCCATAACCATCAAAGCCCATCTTAATTATATTCTAAAATTTTGTGGTTCGATCGAGTTTGTAAGTACTTATGATGTTGCACAACGTTACTGGTTAAAATACGCTTAGTTTTGAGTTAAATCCTTCTTCTTCCATAAGCTGACATGCATTTGGGATACAAGTCAGTTACTTAAAAAGTTACTATAATCTCCATTAGATATAACAATGGTAAACGTGCACAAGGCTAGCTCTCCACTGGAATGGATTCGAAGATAGCAAAACTTACCTCCACATACATAATATATGGATAGGTAGTTCCCTAAAAATTGAACTTATTACCTCACTGTTTTGACAGTCTTCCCAAACTTTACAAGCTCAGAAACATTCGTATTACTTATCGAATCAACAAAATTGTGCCTCGCTGCAAGCGTAAAGCTTGTAGTCCACCTATCAGAGTTTTTCCACCCTCGAACTCCTCGAAAGTAATTGGGAACAGCCTTCTGAGATCAACACAATCCTTTCAAAATCTAGCCCCGCATGCATCCCCAACAACATTATCATAGACCAAGAATAACTTTCCATCATACTTGGCTGAATGACGAGATCCACTTCTATTACCATACTCCATAAGCACGGCATTTGTGCATTAATATCTCATCAAATTCAGCAAGCCCCCTAGCAACCCTGGACGGGGGAAGTCTGTAACACTTCCTCCTTCCTCTTCCAAGATCAAATTAAGGCGAATCAATTTGCAGTAACAGATAAACAAGATCCTAATTCCTAAGTTTTCAACATAATTGATTGATGATGATTGAAATCTATGAATTAACCAAATGGACCACTTAAACAAAAATTGATCAAGCAAGCAATGAGATACATACCTTGAATTGCGAATTTAGCGAGTCACTTTATCGACTCAATCTCTTACTCTACACTAATGAAGAGGATGATACGTACAAGAACGAAAACAGTTGATAATCCGGTAAATTCTCCGGAATCGCGAGATTAATTTTGAAGGAAAATTTTCAGATTGTTTTGTCTCTGCATGTGCAATGAAACTGCAAAATGTAGGTAGATGGTGAACCACAGTGGCCTAGCATTTTCGGAGAGAATGGTGTTTACGATCCCATGCAACCGACTCCACCATAGCATTTTGGAAAGGAAGATGGACTCATGTCGAAGCCCATAACCCTAATTCTACCGACAGTTTGGCCCATAACCATTAAAAAATGATAATATTATAGGTAGTTTACTTTATTATACTTATTAAGATTAAGATCACTCATTTAAATGTATCTATAATTAGGTATAGTTTTTAAATTTTTAGTAATTAAGTTAATTTTTATTGATTAAATTACATAAGTCTTTTTTAAAATATGAAAAATCATTAAGGGTGTAGAGGTGGGAGAACTAAAAATAGAGGATGAGTTAATTAATTTTCAATCATTAGGGGATGTGAGGGGTGAGAGAACTAAAAATAGAGGGCAAGATAATCAATTTGCAATTATTAAGGAAAGGAGTATGAAGGTGAAAAAATTAAAAATAGGAGGCGAGATAATTAATTTTCAATCATGAAGGAGTGTGTGTTAAAAAATAAGGGACGAAATAATCAATTTTTAATTATTTAGATGGGTGATGGGAATACTGTTACCATATATGTGATGTTATAAGTCGTAAAAACAATGATAGACCGTCATGAAGGGGTTCTATTAGCATCCAGTCTGGCCAAATAATTGGATACAGTACAGTCTATTGACTGGGTTAACATTTATAAATGATTTTTTATTTTTATTTTAATTTTAAATTTTATTATGAAAATGATATGATAAAATGGGTTTGAAAATTTGGCTTATTACTAATGAAAAATTTAACAAAGCGATAACAACAATTTTTTTTAGGACATTTTTTTGCCAATAGATGACAGATGGAATTAAAAATAATAATTTTTGTAGACAGATTACAGATAAAATTTAAATTTTTATTTTTTGTTGATGGATTATTGATGAAATTTATGTAGATATATATCTGCGAAAAAAATTTACCAACAAAATTTTTCCCATCATCATCAGTATTTAGATTATTTATGAGGATTTTAATGATAAAAATTTCCGATCGATAATCAATATTATTGATTAATTTTTTGAATTATTGAAAAAAAAATACCGATAATTCACGAATTTTTTGTAATCAAATAAATGATATAAAATTATTAATTGAGGGAAAATATACATTTATGTAAAAAAAAGAAAAAAAAATTAATGGTGGATATCAAAAGAATTCGCAAAGCACTGCGATCGAGGGATAAGTCCATTGAGAGCATCAGAGAGAGCAAGAGAGATAATGGAAGGATTGGTGCAGGTACCATACGATGTGACGGTGAAGCTAATGTTGGCTTCACTGGAGCGAAATCTGTTACCGGACGCTGTCGTGCGGAGGCTTACAAGGTTGCTCTTGGCTAGCCGCCTTCGCTCCGGTTACAAGCCATCCTCTGAACTACAGCTCTCTGACCTCGTGCACTTTGCACATAGTGAGTTTTGATCTGGACCTTCTTGTTTCTCTAGTTGATTTATGTGGTTAGTTTAGTCATTGTCTAATCTGGGCCACTCTGCACATTTTAGTTTTGAAACGCAATTGTTTAATGTGATTTGTCAATCTATTAATTTTTGTCTTGTTATTAAGCTGACTGAATCGTTTATTTTACTTGTCTAAACGGGAATTTAATTCACAACCAAAATACAAACAAAAAGAGGCAATCCAGCTACAGTTGTATCGTTGTTTGTGTGAATGAATTACTTAACTTCGACGACGACGATGATGATGATGTTGAAAGACAAAAGCTGTCCCTTTTCTGTACCCTATTGATGTGAATTAGTTATACTGGTTTTCTTGCAGCTTTGAAAGAGATGCCAATTGCTGTCAAGACTGATAAACCAAAAACCCAACACTATGAACTGCCAACCTCTTTCTTCAAACTGGTACTTGGCAAACATCTCAAGTACAGGTAAGGATACAACATACCCATTACCCAATTGCTTCTTGTAATGTTACTTCCATTATGTGTGTTCTTGTGTTGATAAGCTTTACCTATATATAATTGGAAATTTGGAATTATCGATCCCAGTTTTATAAATTTGACAAGTACCAGGCCATAAATTTTGTGTTACATGAAAATTCAACACATAAAAGATGCCAAAGAATACTAAAAAGGATGGTGTTGAAAGCTTTATATGCTTATCTTGACCCAATACATTGGTGCAGCTGTTGCTACTTTACTGATAAGTCGAGCACCTTAGAGGATGCTGAGAAAACAATGTTTGAGCTTTACTGCGAAAGGTCACTGCTAAAAGACGGTCAAACTGTTCTTGATGTTGGGTGTGGCTGGGGGTCACTCTCTCTTTACATTGCCCAAAAATACAGAAATTGCAAGGTTACAGGAATTTGCAATTCAACGACACAGAAAGCTCATATCGAGGAACAATGTCGGTATGATACCAATTTAAATTACTGACTGAAGTATCTAGGTGGCCCATGTCTTATGTACTTCATACCCCTGTAGCTAACTGAGTGATGATCTCTTTCTCCTACGTTTGCGGAATTCGTGTGTATGTATTCTGTCACAGTCTTACCTAGTCCAAAATTCCTAGAACTTTTATCATATCTCCAGGTGTGAAACCGTAATTTAACTTTTGATTTACCTTCTTCATATGATTAAAATCTCTCGCAAAAGAATTTGGCACCAATTGGCATGGCAGGATAAATCTTTTAAACACATTTGTCACCATGGGCAAAAGGGCCTCAATATAGATCCTCGATGTAAGATTTCATGATGAAAAGTTCTCCTGTGGTTCCCTGTTTGGTCCCCAAATCAAGATAATACATAGATTAGTTCTTACACACTAAGGAGATTCTAATCGGTTGCCTGCATAGGTCAAAATCAATCTTCTTTATTTTTTTGACAGGAATCTTCAGCTACAAAATGTGGAGATTATTGTCGCAGATATTAGCACATTTGAAATGGATGCATCTTATGACCGTATATTCTCCATTGAAATGTTTGAGGTCAGCTTTTTACTTTTCATGCTCTAGATATGATATTAGTTGCGAATGTGATTTGAGAAATTGTTCTCCATTGACAGCATATGAAGAACTACAAGGAGCTTCTCAAGAAAATATCAAAGTGGATGAAAGAGGATAGCCTTCTTTTCATTCATTATTTTTGCCATAAAGCATTTGCTTACCATTTCGAGGTATAGTTGATCCAATTTTTGTTAAACGACATTTGACTCACATTGCTATTTATTCCTAATGAATTATTTAAAGTAGCAGACTATTAAATATTTTAATCATACAACCTTCTGTCATCGACTTTTATGTAGGATATAAATGATGATGACTGGATTACTCGGCACTTTTTCACTGGAGGAACAATGCCTTCATCAAATCTACTGCTTTATTTCCAGGTTAGATCAGTCTATCCATCCTCTAGTATGCAGTGTTTTCTTTCTTTAAATTATGCGGGCGATGCTATCTCTCATGGGATCGCTACAAATTATAAAAGGAGAAAGTTCAGTGTTGCATAAGACAACGTTGGATAAACATATCGAAACGAATTGAAAGCTTATTCTGTGTCATTTACTCACAGGATGATGTTTCTGTTGTTGATCACTGGCTTCTGAATGGGAAGCACTACGCACAAACAAGGTGAGGATGGCTAACTACGGCCCAATTTGTAACAGCATTTACTAGCCTCTTATGAAGTTGATTTCTTCTGCAATATATTAAGTACTTGCATGGTTGGCCAACCCTTGTTTCTACATTGGGCTATATTATAACTACAAAATCGAACTCTCTGTCTTGTCAGTGAAGAGTGGCTCAAAAGAATGGACCAGAGCTCGGCTTCTATCAAGCCAATAATGGAGTCTACGTATGGCAACGATCAGGCAGTCAAGTGGACTGTCTACTGGAGAACATTCTTTATTGCAGTGGCGGAGCTTTTTAACTACAATGATGGAGAAGAATGGATGGTTGCACTTTTCCTATTTAGAAGGAAGTAAAGAAAAATGCAAAAGGGAACTCTTCCTAGAGGAAGAGTAGATGAAGGGAAAAAAGTGAATGCACCATTGTTGTCATGAAAACATAATGTTATTCAATCTAAGTAAAACTTCAATGAGGGTTTATGTAGCAGTTTGTGGGAGTTACCCTGTACGTTGTGGGTGTTACCGTGTACTGTACATTTATATGCAATATGCAATTCAAATGATAGGAAGTATGCACCTCACAGAGCTCTTTACTCGGAGGTACAAGGAGACAATTGGCATATCACCAAATGCATAGAACTGTCAGGATCTCCTATCTCTAAAACAAACAGAGAAGATTTACAGAATACTGTATGGCTTATATTACAACAAAAATTGACATGGAAAAAGAACTAGAATGACCCCTGTTCTATGGTAAATAAAGACTACTATTTTCTTTTAGATACAAGCCCAGGTGAAAAATAGATGGGCATAACTAAATTGGATCACATGAAATCAACAAATCCAGCAGCTAAGGGAAAGAGGAAGAAATTATCATGTTTTGGTCTTGAATTTTCTCTGAGCTTTCAGATCCACCACAATCACAGTGACGTTGTCCTTGCTTCCTTTTTGAAGAGCGCGGTTTGACAGATACTCTGCTGCAGCTTGAGCTGCAGGATCGATTCCATTGCCCCTCTCGTGGGGAAGTGTAACACCGTTCTTTTTGTGCCAGACTAGTATTCGCTTTCGAGCCAGATCACATGCTTCTTCATTTGTCATCACATCCCACAAACCATCACTGGCTAGAATGAGACACTCATCGTCTTTTGCCCGAGCAAAAAATGTGACTTCCGGATCTGGAATAATCCATGGTTTCAAATATCTATCACCTGCAAAGCACAAGCAGATTCATTTTTATAATCTTAATTACGATATCAACTCAGCTGATGTTTAACCATACCTGGCCAGTAATGGAAAAAAAAAAACATCAGAAAAAACCCAATGCCACACCTTACACAAATCAAACACATACTTATGAAGTCAAGTTAAAGCCTCAAACAAAACAAAATTATAATCCCAAAAAAATCACCGAAATGGGTCTTTTCCTATGAAGTCAGTATCTTCATAGAAACAACTTACAATAGATGGATTTGCACATATACTAAAAACTAATCTAATGAAAAACTCTTGCCAAGGTTCTACAGCGATATCATTCCCAAAAAAAAAAGGACAGAAAATCAACTTAAGTGACGAAATCACTGAAAGGGACTTTCTATTTACCGTTTAGAGAGTGATCTAAGTTTATCCTTTTATATGGTGCTGTTATGGTAGGGGAGATCTAACCGGGGGGAACGGGAGTCATGTGGACACCTCCACACACACCCACATGTAGGGGCAAGGGGAGGGTCAATATAAAACACGAGTGGCACCACTAGGTTCGTATATTAAGTATTAACACGTTAACATTCTCATATCTAACTCATGTGAGTCACATTAGTATCACGACAGTGTTAGCGTGGAAAGCCAAGGGCTGGCACGCCCTTAGTTTAAAAGGCCATGTACTTTTAGGAATTGTTGCATTTACACATCTAGGTACTACCAATCCCAATCAATGGAGCAGAAAATGAATTAGATATACTTCTCATTTAAGAATTTTCCTTCATAGTACAAGCGATAGCAGGCCCTTATCAACTACAATATTCAGTTGTTTCATTTACATGGTGCTCTAGGTACTATCCATGTCAATCAATGGAGCAGAAAATGAATTAGATATACTTCTCATTTAAGAATTTTTCTTCATAGTATAAGCGTTAGCAGGCCCTTAGCAACTACAATATTCAGAATACCTTGATGGAAAATCAAATTTTAGTTTGTTGTCTTCTTCCAACCCTTTCAGTAGGTATTTCTCATCGTCACATTACCTACAGATTGTACACTAATGTAACTAATCCTTAGTACAGCCTGAAACAGCAACCTCCCCAAACTTGAAACTTATCTCCTAACATAGTGATCGCGCAAACTTTTACCACCAGATCACCGGCAAGTAAATTGAGAATTCCATTTGCAACGATCATTTAATAACCTTTTTAATCCTCTATCCAAAATAAAGAAGAAAGAAACAGAAAAGAAAATGAACAGCAAAAGAAAAGAAAAATTGTTCACTCTGCATGGAATTTTCTGAACTAGGTGTCGAAGGTGGCATTACTCGTTTGTTTTGGTATCTTAAACTTTCATCAACACATTTTACTTTTCTTGCGGTCAAGGTCGATCTTTTTAATGTTACAAATTGAAACATTTATTTGGGGCTTAGACATGGGGAGGATAATGGTATAATTTTTTTACCTCATGCATATTTTAGCTTACTACTTCACTGTATGACATCAGCAATACTAGAAATAGCATAATTTTAGTAAATGCCAAACTCATAGCAACTAACTACAACATGTGCAAGTACAGAATGGGTTGCTACATGTCATATGATTATACACATTCATAATTATAATTTATAATAGATTAGACGGCAGATCAACAATCATAAGAATATAGATCATCGTTTACATTTACGGATCACCATAAAGTTGTTTTGGAATATGGTAGATGGCATCATAGTATACAGGATAATCGCATTGTTGAAAAGAAATACCTAATCAAGTAGATGACCAGGGATAGAGTAACCAATTTTGGATATAAAACTCATACCACATCACTACTTCAAAGAATTCAAAAGTACACGTTATTATGAAGGGATGCATACCAATAGACCTTGACATGGCGAGAACACCAAAAACACGATGCCCATTCCATTGTATAACTCTGCCTCCGGCGGCTTCGATTCTGGCATATTCATCTTCTCGATTTGGCTGGAAGAATATATAAACAAAATGTAACGGTGAAAATAACTTCTCACTAGTAACAGTTTAAAGAATGCAAGAATGTGATTTGAGGGCTATTACTTTATGATCCACTGACAATGCCATCGGTTCTTTTCCACGACATAGAACTGCTCTTGAATCTCCACAGTTTGATACAACTATATGAGATGAACAGATGATGGCAACAACAGCAGTAGACCCCACAGTCTCTGGGGCAATAGGTTCATTATTGGCTTTTCCTCCCACTTCAGTATCTACCTTAACAAAACAATTGGTGAATGCTTTTCTCCATTCCTCATGGCAACTAATCTTGATGCTCTCATCATTTAGGGATTGCTTAACAAACTCTATCTCCTCCGCCAAGGCAGAATGGACGCGATCACGACAATAGTTTGCAACCTTAAGAAGGAAAGGGATGAAATTTTAAAACAAACTTCATGCAAGCATTTCACACCTCCAGGAAAACATGAAGTACAAGCGGGTGATAGTATAACAGCAGGAGAAACTATAAACAAGAAGTACAATACCTGAGAGCCACCATGACCATCATAGACTCCAAAGAAATGGGCAGTCTGCTGGGTCAAGAACTTACTCATGCCGTCAATTATGCGATCACCAATTAGCATTTGGATAGGAATTTTCATAAACCGAGGCACAGTCGCAACTGCATCTTCCATTTCAGGTCTTCTTCCACATAGGGATGTAAATCCCCAAAGTGGTACGTACTCAACTTCAAAAACACTGCGTCCAATTGTTCCACTCGCCTGTCTCTCGAGGGACAATTGAAGAACAACTGCAGATGGCTTTGGGTCAGGCCCATCTCCAACATCTTCTCCAAGGCTTACTCCCACAACAAGGGCGTCACTGACAATATCTGGCTCACAATTTGATGCAGCCACACTAGTGGCCTTTGTGATTATATCGACACTTCCAAAGCTCTTTTCAATTTCAGAGGAACTAGGAGTTCCAACCTCCGAACTAGCATCAAATGTCAAGAAATCCTCTCCACATAAGCTACTAGTGTCACTTGCTACCGAAACTGAAAGGGAACAAGAGCTATCAAGAATCTGATCAGCCTCCAATGATAAGGAGTCATCGTCTTCTCTTTCCTGGGTTATCACATCTGCACTAGCAGCCCAATTGCTTTTGTTTTCAGAGATTATATCCAACAAAGGGGCTGCTCCTTCCCTCTCCTCTTCTGACACGGACTCAACAGGATCAGTAACTCCATTATCTAGATCACAAATACTATGTTCATCCCCAGCAGAAGAAACCTCAGTTACAGAACCAGATAAGAACCCACTCGTGTTTGCCATCAGCTTCAGTCTTGTGATATCCATATGGTTAGCAAGGGATGGATTATCACAGACTGAATTACCTACTCTAAATGGCACTACGACCGCAGGAGGCATCTCCTCCATCAAAATCCTTATCTGGGCAGTAGAAAAAGTGACCCTCCAACGCCTCTAGAATCACACAGGCTGTCACAATTCAACTAATTTATCATCCCCTTCTCTTATAAAAATGATCTTAGAATGTGAACGTTACTAATTCCCATGGCTTGGGAACAACTCAATCTTACCAGAAGAGGAAGCAGAATCATGAGATGCAAGACATAGGTGACTTAAAAGGTTGTGAAAGGGATATGAACAGTCAGATCTGGGTCAACAACAATGGATCCAAACTTCCATTTTGAGGAAACTACAATCTGGAATCTTCTCTACTTACTTCCATCAACTACAGTGAACCAGAAAGTAACTTCAAATCCACAAAACATAAGACAAAAGAAAATTTCTAAATTCAGAAGAAAAAAAATAATACTTGAAACTAATTATCTTTTAACACAAGAAAGAATGGGTCATGAGAAAGAACACCCAGAAAGCAAAAGTTCCAAAGGAATCACAGGAAAACCCTAACAAAGATAGTACCCTTTTTCACATTACCATGTCAGTTCCCTGGATCTGAGGCAACCAATCTCAGCCTCTCGTCAGTTAGCTAGCTCTCTCAAATAATTGTCACAATTAGTCAGCATAATAAAGAAAAGAAAGTCACTACCGAAACATTGTCAACTCTCTCTTCCCACTCTCACTGTCAATGGAAACAAAAAAGAACCATAAACGACCAAAAGAAACAAGATTGATGATATGGGTTTACTTACCAATTGGAAAAGATAACAGGTCAGCTTTTAAATGTAATCACTAGCACTTTTTCTGCTGTTTCTTTTCTTTCAAAAGAAATATATATATTAGTAGTACTAGCAATGTTTGTGGTGTTCTGAGAGTTGGAAGATCAAGCAAGAAATAGAGTGGGGAAGAAAGACAAAACAAATGATAATAAATAAATAAAAAAGGACAAGAGAGAGAATGTAAACTGTAAAGTGAGAGAAAGGTGACAAGTGTCAAATCCAGAAGAGCATATTAAAGCATCTCCACCCATCCAATGGGACCAATGCTATTCTCTGTCTCCTCCTTTTTCTTATTTCATTCCTTTTTTGCCCTTCTTATTAATCTGTCAGGTTGTTTTTGTAAACGGAAATGTTATATGGCCAGGTCTTAAGTAATTTATGATAATACATCTTATTATAATATTTTATTATAAATTTATAATAAAATATAATTGTGTGTTAATAATAAAATATCATAAATTTTATAATAAAATATGATATTATAATGAAATTAAATAATATATGAATTTACGTATAAGTCCGTTTTTTCTTCTTTAAAGTTCAAAGGGAGACCGTATATGAAGTTGTTTACGACAACATCTCCAGCAGATTTACTCATGAATGTAAGAATAGATCGTGTGCCAGGCACATGCCTAAAGGATATCAACAATCAACTTCTTTCGATTATTTGAGGGTAAAAATCAATTAATTATTTGATTTTTTTGTAACACCTCGACATGTTGATTGTTTGGAGAGGGCTAAAATTAAAATCTAGCCTAGTGATTATATTGGAACGATTTCAAATGTTCATCAGTTATTCAATACCAACATTTGAATTTTGAGAAAATCCGAGTTGAAATACACCAAATCTTTAATTCTATTTAACTTTATGGCTATGAAGATGATGTATTCACGTGATTTGGTTTCGATATTTGTGTGGTCGAGACTTGTTTGATTGTGGAACAATTTTAAAGGATTATTTATAGTGGCTGCATTGTCAAGGTTGTAGCAGGTGAAAAACCTTACCTAGCAGAAACAATATCTAGTTTTTCAATTAGTTGTTGAGGATCTAATCCCAGCTCCCAAGTCTTTTGGATTTAGGATTAGTTATCAAGAAACTGCATCACTAGCCAACAACTTTAGACCTGCTTAATTAATTCAACCGACCAAGTCATTTGTGCTAATAAAAAAATGGTTAATATATATATAATAACATGTGTCCTCAAGATATAAGATAATAATTCATCATTGCATGTCAGATGTGATAATACTCTCTTACATAATTTTTGAACTGAATATAGTATTTTCAGACTCCGATGTACATTTTTTATCCTTATTGTATGTTCTAAGGGCAAATGTTACATTTTTTTCCAAAAGAAAATAATTATAATCAGAAAACCTTGCACTGAAAAGCATGTGCATCGACCACCAAAGTAATGGCATGCATTAACCAGGTAGAGGGGGGGAAAAAGTCTTTAAGCATGTGATGATTGTCATGCAATCACACTAAAAACGGCATATTATGATATAATAATGCATAAAGAATCAAACTTGGGAGACAATACAATACAATACATTTTAATAAAGTACTGTTCTTAACAGCTAGATTTTCAGTGTGATCATGATAAATAGCTAATTGGGTAGTTTGATCATTGATGTGAATACAAGGGTCGACCAGAAACTGCCACTAGAGAAGGCATGATTAAATACCAAAGCCAACCTGGGCAGCCAGGGCATGGTTTTTCAGAGAGTCTCTGCTCTAAATTCTAATAAACAAAGGCTTAGCAGATGCAAGTTTCACTTGTCCTAATTGTTAACCCATCACTGGGATTTGAATCAATTACTACTGTACACAAGGAGAACATTTATACGGTGCTACATGAACTACAAGCAGATTTTGTGAGCAACATCCTGCTCCATATTAATCAGGCATATGCAGAGTTTCACCTGCAGTTCAGCCATTTTGTCGAGTTAGGGCAGCATGGGATCCCCTGATGATGCGAGCATCGGCACCTCTGTTTCCTCTGATGTTTGCTTGGGAATACCTGAACCTGAATCAGCTGCAGAAATCACAAATCAAGCTTAGTCCAAGTAAATATATAAGAACCATGATGACATAGAAAGACCATCCTTGAGTACAGCGAAGGTTAGAGAAGCTTAAGGAAGCAAGACTGCGAGAATATATATTTCCCCCATCAAAGAGAACCAGGAAGACGAGGAGAAGAAAGAAGTTGGGAATGAACAACAGAAACTTCAATATTGGATGTAAAGAGGAAAATGCCAAATTGCCACAGGATTTAAAAAGACTCAGTTTTCCTTTTTTAAACGTTAATGTTATTAGAACTTGATTGCTAGAATTTCAAATGAAATAGGATTTCAATAAAAATCGATGTCAATATAAAATATGTATAACACCCTGCTTCGCAATAACCCATCTTGATCCCAAAATATCCATCAATCATATGCAGTGTCAAGCTTCATCTATTACTCATGTTTGGAATACTCAAACAAGCATAAAAGCAAACGAAAAAAGTCTTACATACTAAGTCATCCTCAAAACCAAATGTAAAATGCTACAATGATAAGAAAAAAAAAATAGATCTTGATTGCCGAGAAAGAATTACATACCCAAGGACTGACGCAATCCTTTGAGGGCATCGAAGTTCTTGTATGTATAGCCAACAAAACTTAAATCTTTAGGAGTTAATAGCATCTGCATAAAAGTCAATGTACATTAGTTTAAAGACTACTGAGGGTTTTCTGGAACACTAATTAGCAAGAGAAACCAGAAAAATAAGACAGAATTATCTTCAACAACAGATAAGGAAATCAAATATTAGCCTATTTTTCCTCTCCATATGATTATCCCACTTATGAACCATGATAATAGAGTGACTCACAAGGGGAATAATGATGCCAAATGCTGACCTACTGAAAGAAACATTGTAAATAAAAGTACATAAACAGTGAAAAGAGTAACAAACCTTCCTCAAAGGTCCTGAGCCCGCTCTTGCTGGTGCTGGAGAAGCCAACTGATGACAATACAAAGAGCCATATCATAAATAACGAGTATGGCAGGACAATTAACAAAACCAAAAGCATGCATGAAGAAATTCTTTATGTTCGAACACAAAGGAAAGCCAAACAATGTCTCTCATCAGCACAGGTTCTAAACCGTTTTCTGGTGATCAGTGTCCAACTAGCATGATCTAACTCCAAAATATATAATAAGGCATAAACTTTGAAAGATAAGCATCTATCTAGCCAATATGACATGGTAATCAGGTCTTGTAACATATAATAGCTTTGTAGAATTAGGAAGTGACCAAAATACTTAAAAAATTAATAGTAACAGTTACTCAACAAAACCCCGGGAATACTTATTAACTTTGATTTTACCGACTGCTAATTAAAATTCACGTAACAGATTGTTGTATCTTCTGTCTATGAAATCACCGCTTGCAGTGGCATGATGTTACTGACCAATTACAGAAATGAAGTAACTTTAGAAGAAAATGATTAATAGGCAGCAGCAGAGTAATTACTGCTGAAGCAACAACATTCAAGAGGAGAGATTTTAATCAGTACTTCATTGAATTTCATAAAGTTCTGGGTGTCTAGCTCCCCATTGACTTCTGGCTTAAATGCCGCCTCCATCTCATAGAGTTTATGCCATTCAACGTCTCTGAACCACGGATGAGCCTGAAACAGCCTTTTCTATTACTATAACGAAGAACCACACAGAAAAGAAGTAATAAGACATTCATTTCAAATTCTTACTTTAATTTGATGTGCACCGCCAGTACCTAGCCTATGCTCAACATCGGATAGCAATCGGCAAATGAGGTCTTTAGCCTCTAGCGACAACCTTGCATCGTCTGGAAATTTTAAGTGATTTCTCCAATGAACAATCTGACAGCAATTGATGACAACATCAGGAAGAAATTCGATATCTATCATCAACCAACAAGAAGTATTTGCTTCTTTACTTTGTTCAAAGATTTCTCACGACATAAACTGGAAGAGAAAGGAGAGCATAAATTTTTTCAAAAAGAAGCATGAATGTCAAACAAAAACAACTTTTACATGCAGAAATAAGAGGAAAACTGGAAAAGGATAGCAAAGACAATAGGAATTGAGGGAAGACAAAATAATACCTTTCTGCAGGTGGTTATTGGTTCATCAGAGTAAAATGGTGGGTATCCAACTAGCATTTCATACATAATCGCTCCTAGTGACCACCTGAGGGAATTTTCAAAATAAGAGGCAATGAAACATTTTGAGATGTATAGCAAGAAGACAGTAGAATAACACATGTATATGCTAAAAATGGTTTTACATAACAATGGAAGAAACCAGTGCATACAGCATGCCAAAGTTATATCCTCCAGTTACTGAAAAGATTATACAAACGTATTCTTGGTACAGAGAGGGGGGAAAAAAGACCAGCATGAAACTTAATTCACAAAAATTAAGATATATTGATATTCCAAAAGGCCAAAAAGAAATCTAGCTTTGAAAACAGAGTACCAAACTATAACACAGAGAGAATAGTAAGCTAACCAGTCACATTCTATGCCATATCCTTTCTTCAGCAACACTTCAGGAGCAATATAGTCAGGTGTTCCAACAGTTGAGAATGCCTTCCAAAGAAAGAAAGAAAGAAAGTAATAAAGTTAAGGGAAAAAAAAGGGGAAATGAAAAAGTAACCATGATCCATTAATGTCCATTGATCAAGTCCACTTATTTAAAAATGCCTACGACGATCAACCGCTTCTGAGTTTTGGAGTGAGCCATCAGGGAAATCAACACCGAAGTCTCACATATCTCAAAATGTGACTAAAGCAAAAGCAAATTGCTCAATTTTGTCTCTGCAGCAGTTTCCAGACCCAACCAATCCTATAAAGGCTAAAGACTCTCATCCTATAATCGATCTTGGCACTTTGCGCATACTTACAAGAGATACTACACAGCATGCTTAGTCAAAGGCCAATTCATATGCTTTTAGTACGGCGAGATTGAAACTACACAAAATTTCATAATTTAACCAGAAAATGTGCTAGGAGAAGCAAGTAGACGGATTATGAAAACCTAATGTGTGCACCACCGTGGAACAAATTAGATAAAGAGAAACACTCGACCATACTAGTATGGAAAAAGCAGACACTATTATAGTGAAATTTTGAACCAAGGTTTTATTCCAACCTCAGCAGTTGAAGCTCCAAGAATTGCAGAGGATCAAATTTAAAGGAACGCCTTTTCAAGAGTTGGAATGAAAAACTGACAGGTAGAATGTCTAATGTTCAATGTCAATGGCGGCAAACAAAATTAAAGATGAAACTTTACACAACCTACAAATTTGTGTTCTAGGCCACTAGCATATTTATGCTCACAGATATGAGATATATATATATATATATATATATATATATAATGCACTTTGAGGAATGTTTATAACAACATATCTTCAAAATATGAGAGCATACCAATGTCCTCCTATTCATCTGCCAATGCTGAAGTTGTTCTGCAGGGCTTCTCCAATTCTTGTTGTCATCCGCATCAGGGAAACATCCATCAATATCCATTGGCTCCGTCCCATCATCAATGGTTTTATTTTCATGGATTATGGCTAAAGTTCTACAATCAAGAGGCTTACAGAGTCCAAAATCTGATAGCTTCATATGACCATTTTTGTCCAAGAGAAGGTTGTCAGGTTTGATGTCCCTGAAAGAAAGAAAACAAAAAAATGCAAAGAGGAATCAAAGACACAAAAGATTTTGATTCTAATTTCCATGACACAAACATTCAAAGCATTGGCTTAATTATATAGGGAGAACACTGAGGTGCCGACCTGTGAATGTAGTTGTGTTTGTGAATAGACTCAATGGCAAGGACACTCTGAGCAATGTAAAATTTAGCTACGTTTTCGGTTAAGGTATCCTCCCTCATCAGCAGAGTCATCATATCACCCCCAGGTAAATATTCCATAATCAAATACAAATACTCAGCATCTTGAAATGAGTAATAGAGTTTCACTATGTAGTGACTCGCAACTTCTGCTAGCAAGTTTCTTTCAGCTCGAACATGTTCTACCTGTGAAGCAGAAAGAAGATTTGCTAGAATATTAAAAACCATGTAGATGTTACAACATGTTAATAACACTATGCAGCTTTAACCAAGTAATATAGAACAAAGACAAACTTCCTCAACTTATCAAGAACCTATTTCACTCCAAAGAAAGATCTTGATATGAAAATCAAATAACACGATCACAACCAATTCCAGTTATCAATTGTACAACCAGCTGAACTTCAATGAATACCACTTTTCCTAAACATAGGCTGTAACATAAAGGAAGAACAATTTGTCCGAAGAAGCCAATCATATTACCAAACAAGAATATTTATTAGAAACTTGATCGGTAGCATATAATAATTTATTGGTAGCCATCTCCTTCGTCCTCACAAAAACCACTTCCTCCATCTCCTAAACTATAAGCCGTCTCCTTGATTTGAGATATAGCTAGAAGCCAGCATATTAGAAACTTGAACTTCACCCAAAAACCACCTCCTCCATATGCTCTTTTCACAATGAAACAACTTGGCTCAATATCGTCCATGTGGCAGACCATTTTTCAGCCAGTTGTACACATTTTTTTGAATGGAAAATAAATTTACTAAGCACCAAGAACGTGCATGGTAGGAATTATATGGAAGATAGTTGATAGGACGTCTATTGGTCATTTTTCATAGGGAGTGATCCTGTTGTATAACACCGAGGCCACAAAGCTAAGCAAGTCAAGAATAAACCAATTGTCCACAAAAATTAAAGTTGGCAATCTAATTCTCTGAGGAATGTGTCTATTATGGAGGCGAATCGAGGCCTGGCCACTGGCCAGCCGTATGCCCCATTCACTCGGTACTCACTTCCTACCTTCAAGTGGTCATGGGTTCAAGTGGAAAAAATGAGACTTTCTCCACATTAAATTCCTATAGGACAAAGCCCAAAGCACATTATACCTTAGTGGGCCATGTGCTAGGCCAGACCCTTTATTCGCCTCCACATGTATCATAAACGAACACTTGAAAGATAAGAAGTACGCATATGACATAACCATCATCCCTCTGAATAATAGAAACATGAGGACTATATGGTAATTGTTGCAAATAATTGGTAGAGAATGAAAGACGACCACAAAAGCCACTATACACATTTAAGGGTATGATATGAGTCGTGATAATTCTCGTGCAATAGAAGGTGAGGCAAGAAAATGGTAAAACTTAAACAAGAAAACACTAGAGCTAGACCTCAAAATAGGTTTTTGAGGTAAGAAGTATGGTAACATCTTACCTGTCCTCTCATAACCATTTCAGATTTCTTCAACTTTTTCATGGCATAAATATTGCCAGATTTTTTCTCTCGACATAATCGAACCTGCAATGTAGGTAAGTATGAGACAAGCATGCTGCAAATTTCCTATAGATGAGCATATATTAAAATCAATGCACACATTTTCACACAAAAATGTTGACATTCAGTGGATAAGAGATTCCAACCGAATGGTAATTTCTTCAATTCATAATGGATATATTTGTTATGCATCTTCTAACCTCTCCAAAGGCTCCCCTTCCAATAATGGTCAACAGCTCAAAATCATCAACACATATTTTGTTCCTTTTCAGTCGCATAAAATGTGTCTCTTTGCGCTCTAAGTCTTTGATAAGGTTGATCTGCTCTTCCTTTGGCACATCTGAAGAAGCTAATTTTCTCTCTAATACCCATCGTCTGCCACAAAATCAAAACATGCTATGAGTCCAAAAATGCATCTTTGAGGTTAGTTCTGCACAAGCCAAAGGAAATTTTTCATAATATTCGTCAAACAAGCTCTATTGTCTGAAATTCATCTTCAAACACTAACTGCTCAGAATTTTCCGGTAAGTTTATCTCCCTCATTCTTCATTAATTATGAATTGCCTAGTCCCAGGTATTTGGGAGTGCATGTTTAATAAATACCTATGTTCCAATTAATTTAGAGAGAAAACAAGTGATCATATCCATCAATGGCTTTTTATTAGTCATCTCAGATGATAGTTGGATCTCGGAGGATCTAATACGTAAAAGAAACACAAATAAGATACAAGTAGCATAGATAAACAATAATGTTTATATCAGCTTTCATTGTCCCACTGCCGCACATCAGTCCTGCATGTGTGTAATCACGTTTGAATAAACTAGGAAAATAAGAAATGAAATCATCTTTAGATTTGACATTTTGATCCTCCATTGCATGAAAATACGCTTCACTTAACTACCTGACTCACGTCAGCTCGATTTCCCCTAGTTCCCAACAATGAAAAATTTTATATTCTTTACCCACATTTTCTCAACAGATCAAACAGAGTATTACCAGTACCAACAGATGAACAAACGGAAATTCATAAGCAAACTTCACCACATCTAAACAATCTTCCCTTCTCATGCCTAAAAGATTTAAATGAACCAACTAAGCACAACAGCTCTTTTAACTAATTACTACAGTTAACTACAATTTTTGGCTTGGTTTTCCACAATGCAAGACACTTGAATTACTTATTCCTCTTGTCTCCTCGACATTTCATCGAGTAGTGTACGGGCTATGAACAACAACATTAAAACCTCATCAATTCCTTATCAATCACTAAAGACCAAAAAAACACTAATCACTAATCCTATGCAATCGACATACCTCTCTTTACGTTCTTGAATGTTCTTCCTCTGAGCTCTGTAGTGATTCTCTATGAACTGCTTCGCTGCTGCAACTTTCTCCATCGTCAAGCTCGAACCCGACGCCTCCTCCTCCTCCGCCTCTTCCTCTATCCCCATCATCCTCTACACACGATTTCAACTCCCAATTTGTATCTATGATTATATGTGTGTGTATATGTGTATACACGAGCTTATCTGTTAAAAAGTTCAATCTGCCTGTGTGTTCTTTCTCTCTGAGCGCTCATCTATGGCGAGTGGCGACAACTAAGACGTGAACCACAAAACCCCCCTCTGGCCAGGGACAACCCACTTGTTTTCCTGTATCACTCTCTATATATACGATTTCGACCCTCGACGTCTACCTTCATGACACGTGGCTTCTTCATTTGGACGAGAAACATGTCGATACACGTGGTGACGTTTCGTTCGCGGTTCAATGAGATCCTAAGTTTCTGAACGTATAGGATTGCGAACTTCCTTCGAGTATTGTTGTGGATCACTCACGCGCTCGAGGACATACTTGAGTATCACTCGAGAAAAAGTTCCTCCGTCAAATCATTTATCACATTTCAACAAATTTTGTATCAGAACAAAAGAACGACAAGGTGAGGTGTGATTGGTGCGTGTTGTCCCCTTGCTTTTAATCCGACGTGGATATATTAAAATTTCTCTGGCGTGTGATTGGTAGTCTCGCTTTGTCATGCACGCGCACCATCGGAAGTTATTTTTCCCAACATAAAACGACAACGTTTTTGTTTTCAAAGATAAAACCGGAACAGATTAAATAAGTAATTTAAAATTTTCTATTTAGATAAATTACTAATTAAATTTGTACCACATTGTAGTTATTATTATTATTTAAAAAAAAAACTGAAGCTTGTTGAAGTAAAGTAATATATTATCATCAACTAGGGGGTATCTACCTGTATATACACTGGATTTTATCAGTAGAAAAAAAAGCCAGCAAAATGGTTTTAAATAAGAAATATTTAGTAATTTACAGTGAAACCTAGCTGTGAACCTGCAACCACTGCCACAACTAGGTTGTCTCGAGCTGTACCATTAACAATTAACAAAACCAAATTATCCACTACAAATCATGTCCTTCACTTTCTCATTACACTTGCTGACGTGCCAACTCCCTAGCTCACATTGGACAATGTAACGATGATAGATCTACCGTTTGATTGAACTGAAGAAGGGGTGGGTGTGGGTCTGGGTCTGATTCGGATGATGAAATTTGTTCGATCCAGATTCAATCGAGTTTGGAGATGTCATATGTCTGTAGTTCATGTTCAAATATAAATATTTTGACTAATTTAAAATCAATACGAATCTTAACATGCAAATATTTTATAAACATTTCATATTATTCGATTCAGAATTAAATTTTTGCGATGCATTTTGAACCAGAGGTAAAGCAAGAAGGATTATGATCAGCTACGTTTAGATTTGGTGTGTGTTTTTTGAGATCTGTCATGAAAACTGAGAGTGTGTATAAGCTCTCGTAAAATGTAAAAGCTGAAAGTAACATATGCAAAATAAATCGGATGAAATACAACGGAAGGAAAGCAGGCGTGTGATAAAATGCTAAAAAGTACTGTAATTAGAAAACATCGTTAACGTAAATATAGACATATGAGTTGTTGAGTAAATTAAATTATTAAAGTAATGCATGCCCCGACAAAAGTTTGAGTTAAGGTTCTGTTTTTCATATAATTGACAACTAGAGGGACCATGCAAGTTGACGGTTTTATAAAGAGTAATGCCACGAACACGCAAAATATCACCTTCAAAATGATAAAAGCCAAAATCCGTCGGCCCAAGCAGACACGGACTTCAACAACAGCCCAACAGCTCTTGTTGAAGAAAAGCCCAAACAGCCCCAACACACACTTGCAGTACAAACAAGCTTAGGCCTATCTCCCAATATCCCAAACCCTTCTGAAACTCAAGCTTTAGCCGGTTACTTGGTCTATGAGTTGCTCAAATAAATGGTTGAGATCCAACCGCTAAAATGATTCATTCAGGAGATGGTCAAGCCTATCAGAAGAGCACTGGAGCTTACAACGGCTAGAATGACACCCTTTATAAATATAATAATCACACACATTACAAGTGGGATAGCAGAAATGCAATGCTATAAGAGAATACTGCAAATTTTAGTTATTTTCCTCTTTCATTTCGAAATAGATGTAGGAAACCTAGCTTACAGTTACAAACACGCCTCTGAGAACTTTAGCTAACTCCAGCTATATATATAAAATATATATATATATATATATATATAAATCCATTTGTGGAAGAGGAGAGAATAAAAGTCTTTTACAAATCCTCTAAAACAAATGAGGATGAATTCATGGAACACAGACCAAGCCATAGGCAAAAGAATCAAAATCTTAAAAGAAATCAATTAATCAATCTCTTTCAATTATAGAAAAGAAGTACCAGCAAGCCCATGGTGCAAAAGATTATGGGCAATTGCATCCCTAGCCTTCATTGAGCTTACTGATCTCAAAGGAACCTCAGCAACCATCTCATCATCAGCAAGCTCATACTTCAACTCCGGATCCATTTCCTCCTTCCTCATTTCACAAATGTTGTGCAATACACAGCACGCACCAAGAACCACCGGCAAGTCTTGTAATTTCACCTCAGTTCGTTTCTGCAAGCAGCACCACCTCCTTTTCAACCTTGTAAAGGAATCCTTAGCAATCTTTTGAATCTCCCCAATCTTCTCATTGAAGGCATGCTGAGTCCATGTCAAATGCTGGTGATTATAAGGCACCAACACCCAATCCATAAGCGGGTACCCTGAACTCCCGACAATCCAAACACCCTTCAACGACCCTGAACTAGCTCTCTGATACAAGGCAGACTTCTCCAACACCTGATCATCAGGCATTGAACCTGGCCAACCAATACACACATCAGTAAACAACCCCTTAGGATCAACCACACCTTGAACCGTGATCGAATACGATGTCTTTTGGTTCCTCTCTGTATGTCGCTTATTGAAATAAGAGGCCACACTAATCTTGGGAGCTATAATGGGTATATGAGTAGTGTACATAGATCCCACAACATTAGGGATCCCAGAATTCGATTCGAACTCTTCCTTAATCTTCCTCAAGCCGTCTTCATCAGGCCATTGCAAGAACTTGGGCATCAAAATATTTCTAATAGCAGAACAAACTTCAAGAACCAATTTATGACAAGTAGATATACCTAAACCAAACTTCTTTGATACAAGCCTAAGAGGATCCCCTGTAGCCAATCTCCATATGCAAACAGCCACTCTTTGTCTTACAGGAATTGCGTTTCGCAGAGTAGTATCCTCCTTGGCAATGACAGAGTTTAAATCCTCGCAAATCATATCGAAAGTGGACCTGCTCATCCTAAACGCTTGCTTGAATTCCTCCGCCGGGAAATCCGGACTGTTGCATTCATCCCACCACGAATTTGATCGGTCCTTCACCCACAACCTCCTTTGTTGCTGTTGTTGTTTTTCCTGATTCTTACTTCCATGTCTGGCACGTTTGTCCAGATTAGTCTCGTCGAACTCGGCAGCAGCAGCGGCAACGGCGATGCCACCAGCCAAGACTCCTCGCGACTTCCTTCGCTTCACGCCATCTTTCTCTTCAGTTTCTGCGTAATAACTTTGTAAATTAGAGTAATAATCGACCGAAGTCTTACTTCTCTTGTTGTGATTCGCATCAAACGAGAGCCTCTCCTCAGTTGATTCCTTGTTAGTTTCTTCCTGATCATACTTCTCTTGCTCTTCCAGCAAGAGCAAAGTCGTAATTATGCCTTTCAAATCCTTCTTCTTGTTCTTCTTCCTCTTGTTGCCTTTGTCTCCATCTTCTTCAAACGAGCTACAATCATCGTCTTCGCTGCCATCCGCGCCTCGATCATCGTCGTCTTCACTGTGACACTTACTTGTTGATTCGTTCATCTGGTTAATTGGGTACTGAAGCGAAAGCATATATAGATATATATAGATGCAAAGCAAGTATTCTGGAATGAGAGAATTTCCTTCGTACAGAGACTTGCTACGAAGAAATGGCAGTGTTTGCTGATTATGGACTCCACATGTTTGAATACACGTGTGAACAAAAAAATTTGTAGTGTGAACACAGATAGCAATTGATAACGCCGTATCGGATCGTGTGTGGACGTGGGCCCTGAGAGTCCATCAATTTTAATGGACCTTTATTTGCTGGTATTTAATTACAGTTTGACTTTGGGATACTCCGTGGTGCAGATTTGTTGTAATTTATCGTAAAATTTTATTGATCTTATCGTGTGGAGTGAAGCCTTATGACTCGTAATGGAGTGGCAATACATACAATAATTGTCAAAACGTAATAAAAGAATGAAGAAAACGTGTCTGGGGAGGTGTGAACGCGGTTTGCTTCGACCTTCTTTTTTTTTAGACGAGAGGACGCGTGGCGGTTGGTGGACGGTGACTTTTGGAGTTTGGATTTAGATGGGTTGGGAATTTTTAGGAAGCTTTTGAAAACTCGAGTAGGGGGCCCATATTTGGGTGGGCCAGGATGCTGACTTGGGTGGCCTCAAATAAATTTGTTGTTTTGGTAAGCAAAATTGTGGAAGATTTGATTAATTGGCATTCTAATCAATGTGCTTTCTTTTGGGTGGTGGAACTTTGATGGTGAAAGCGGAAAAAAGAGGTTTTGTTGAAATTTGGCCCATGCCATGATAATAAAAAGTATGCTATTTCAAAGTAAAGCACGTAGAGTTGGTAATCCCCAATTTAAGATTTCAAGTTAGGGGTGATAAAAAAAAATCGATTTCGAATAAAAAAATACTGGTGTTTACAAAATATTTGTATGTTCATAATTGGATTCATTTAAATTTTTAGACATATTTAAATTTATTTAAATTTAGACAATTAAATCGAACAATAATTTAATATGGATTATGATTTATACAACTAAAGTATACAATTTTATGTGTTTGAATCCGAACTTAGATTTAAACCAAACAACATTTTTTTGTTTCGATCCGAGTTTCAACATATAATTTACGTCTAAATTTGATTTAATTCGGATCGAAAAAATTTGCCATTTGAATCCGACGTAATTTTCCGACCACTATTTCAAATGTCACTCCCTTTTCACATTGTCTTGCGAGGAGGGTTTTTGTTATTGGGTTTTCCTGAGTTAGGTAATAGGGATTTACATAGAAGACCTAATACATATAGCATCATCGTACTACACTGTGCATTTCTTCTTCATGAAAAGGTTGAAAGGGGCCCTACTTGTAAGGAAACGAAGTCAACATTATACACTCACCTTTTGACCAGGCATGAAACATGCCATAGCCTTGGCCTTGTATTCTAAGCTTCTCCGAAACGGAAGCGCAAGATACGATGTATCAAATATTCTCCACTTTCTCTGCCGGCCTCAAAATCATTCATTCGTCAAAAGAGCTTGTAAGAAAGTTTCGAATACAGGGAAAACGTTCTCCGTCCGGATTATGGTACACTGTTCAAATGTGTTTGTTTGAAATGTCAGAATTCACTCAGTGGGACTGGCCAACTTCCATAAACATTCACATACAATGAGAACACAATTCCAATTGTTTCATCATTCAACTTGAGACATTCTATATAATCAATCTATCCAGCCACATTTTGACCCTATGTACAGGACCTTCGGCTTTGGACTATTTCCATCTTAATCTAATTAAATATATATATATATATATATATATATATGGGAATACGAACTATATATGAGAAAGAGGAGGAAAGTAGAGGTTTGTTTTTGTTGGGTTGTTATTTTAGCTTTGATTTTGGGATGAGTTGATGAGTCTGATAAAAAAAAAGAAGCTATTCATTCTTAACCAAATCGATTAGTCATGGACAGATTAATTTACAATTATTATAAATTTAAGTTAATCGGACCGGTCAATTTTAATATTTGAAAAATGTATGTTCATGATAAGTTTTGAACCTCATTTACTAAACCAAAGACCTCATCAGTACGTTATATGAGATATTTTTTGTTCAATTAAGACATGTGAAACTAACGTATAGTATTTTTGCAAACTATTTTTACACATTATTCAATAATATTAAATAATTATCTATACCATGTAAATATATATATAAAAATAGTATATTTTATTGAATTATCTTTGAACCTTTTAACCTTAAACTGAAGAATTTTTTAGATCAATTTCCGGTTTGATTTTCAAAACCTTGCTTAATACACGAGAGTCTAAGACCTAAACAAAGTGTGCTAATTAAGGAAATAAATCGTTGTTAATGAGTGCATTGTACTAAATGAGCAAAGCCCGCGGGATGGCCTGGTCAAACCTCTAAAAAAAGGGATGGTTATTATTCGGATTATTACAGCAGTAGTTTTTGTTACACCTAGAGACCGAGGCGGGGGAAGCTTAACGGTCAGATTATTTTCTCCCTCCTCAAAATCACGTTCGCCTCCGCGAGCTCCGTGACAGTGGCGGAGCTAGCGGCGGCGGCGCCCTAGAGTTTTCAAAAATGTCTATGCCATTCCCATCATATGACAACGGTCTTTCATTCGTCAATGCCACCACGATTGCCATTGACAAAGACAAGAACAGCCAGCATGCTGTCCGTTGGGCGATTGATCATCTTGTGATCAAAATGCCACTCGTCATTCTCATCCATGTGAAGCAAAAAAACAGTAATCGCAGGTACGCTCTCTCTTGTTTTCTCTTTTGTCGATGCTATTTCACACTTAGGATGTGTTTATGAGTATTTTTCAAGTATAAATTTGATGGTGGATTGTTCTAGGGTTTATAGTGAGAGTTCAGCAGAAGGTGATGCAGAGGCTGATGACACGCCGCAAATATTCATTCCCTATAGAGGATACTGTGCTCGTAAAGGGGTAACTGATATGTGTATATAGTTTGTCTTTGAATTCTCAAATAAGTTTGGATTCAATAATATAAGAAATCGTTGTCGAATTTAGGTGCAATTGAAAGAGATTGTCATTGAAGATAATGATGTATCTAAAGCTCTATTAGACTACATCAGCACAAATGTAATCAGCACTATTGTTGTTGGTGCATCATCAAGAAATTCTCTTACGAGGTCACCTTCTTAATAAGGACAAGCCATGCAATCATGTTTTTTTATTTGCTTTTTGTTGTTGTTATAGAATCATAATGTTAAGGTACATTCTTATGGGATCATAGGAAATTTAAGAACCATGATGTGCCGACGTCATTGATGAAATCTGCTCCAGATTATTGCTCTGTTTATGTAATATCAAAAGGGAAGACAATGTCAGTTCGATCAGCATCACGTCCTGCAGCAAATACTGCCGTTCCACCAAGGATTCCATCCCCACAACTAGCAGACCGTGTCGAATTCGAGGATGGACATAGGTAGGAAACTCAGCTTTACTTCTGGTGGTTTGAGTAATGGATATCGTACAAATGCATAAACCATTAGATTTTGATATCTTTGATGTTTGGTCTCCTGTTTATTTATAATATATCCTGCATATGTCTGAGCATTGTTCCTCTTGATTAACACAAAGAAGAGGACAGATCACAGAAGGACCATCAAGGAACGCAGTGTCAGAGAGGACTTCGTTTGACAGAAGTAGTGATTACACGAGGCCAGTTCGAGAGAGAGCCAGGAGTGCTTCACCTAGTCTCTCATTGGACTATATTGATATTGGAGTCTCTGCGCCAAGGTCCTCTGTTAGCCGCAATTCTGTTTCTGATGAGATTGACATGCTGGGTGGATTTTCTAGGGGATCAATAGACGTCTCGGGCCAAAATTTAGATTTCTTCGTCATATCAAATTCTCCCAGAAAGTCCTCGGCCTCCCAACCTGCGGTGAGTGCAACTTGATTGGTAAAATATCACACATCTATGATATTGTCTTACCAGAAGAAGAAATGACATTCATGGGAAAATCTGATGATGAACTGCAGCGAGATATGGATGCTGAGATGAGAAGATTAAAGCTTGAGCTTAAACAGACCATGGATATGTACAGCACAGCTTGCAAGGAAGCACTCTCAGCTAAAAAGAAGGTGATTTCTTTTTCTCCCCCTAAACTTTACCTATAACAGATTACAACTTAGGCAAATAAGGTGTCAATGTGCTTTTCAGACCAAATTAACATTACTTTAGAGAACAAACTACTATGTCAGTAATTCTGAATCGGTTCGCTCACTCATCTCTTGGTAGTTGTCTCCTTATTTCAATGTAACTCATTAAGATGACTGAATATGGATGCCAAAAAAATGATTTGATGGATGAGTAATAATAGAAAGCTAGAATTACCTTACCAGATCATGAAAATGGGATGCATCCTTAGAACTCCTTTGTGCCTGATGATTGGTAAATTGGCAGTCAAAAGCCATAAACCACATTAACTGAAATGGAAAATTAGTGGAAATGTGGGATGACTCATTTTCTGGGAATGACAAACTGATAATCATGCCATTTTGCGCTCTATCTGTCAATTAGTTTCTGATGCCTTCTCCTTCATAATATATTAATATTCTGAAGCCTACTTTCTGGATCTAGGCTAATGAGCTAAGTCAATGGAAAGTGGACGAGTCTCATAAATTTGAGGAAGCTAGGGTCGCAGGAGAGGCAGCTCTTGCCATTGTAGAAATGGAGAGGGCTAAGACCAAATCTGCTATTGAGGCAGCTGAGATGGCAAAGAAACTAGCAGGGATGGAGGCACAGAGAAGAAGGCAAGCAGAGATGAAAGCCAAGCTAGAGGAGGAACAAAAGAACCGTGCTTTGACAGCTTTGTCAAAAAATGACGTAAGGTATAGAAAATACACCATTGAGGAGATAGAAGAAGCTACCAACAAGTTCTTAGATTCAAATAAAGTTGGTGAAGGCGGTTATGGACCTGTGTATAAAGGAAAACTTGATCACACTCCTGTTGCGATAAAAGTCTTGAGATCCGACGCTGCTCAAGGGAAGAAGCAATTCCAACAAGAGGTAGACGCCAGACAAGTTTTAGCTGCAGCTTTCATTCTCAAATTGATTCCTGCCTTTTAAACCTCCTAACCCTGTTTCAAGCAAACAAAGATTACTAGTTTCTTGAAATTATTCATCACTCATTCAAACATCAATTTTGCAAGTTCAACCTTTTTGGCACGAGACTCTGTGTTCGTGATGCTCTAATGTTCTATGTCATGATCTTCTATAGGTTGAGGTCCTCAGCACCATTAGACATCCAAACATGGTACTACTCCTTGGAGCCTGCCCTGATTATGGATGCCTGGTATATGAATACATGAGCAATGGAAGCTTAGAAGATATTTTGTTTTGTAAAGGCAACACACACCCACTTTCATGGAGGAAACGGTTTAGGATAGCTGCTGAAATCGCGACTGCACTTCTATTCCTCCATCAAGCAAAGCCAGAACCCCTTGTGCATCGGGACCTTAAACCAGCAAACATTCTCTTAGACAGGAACTATGTGAGCAAGATTAGTGATGTTGGCCTAGCACGGTTAGTCCCACCCTCTGTAGCCGATACCGTTACACAATATCACATGACTTCAGCTGCTGGGACCTTTTGCTATATAGATCCTGAGTATCAACAAACTGGAAAATTAACTACAAGATCAGACATATACTCATTTGGGATAATGCTACTTCAGATTATTACAGCCAAGTCTCCAATGGGTCTTACTCACTATGTTGGGAGGGCAATTGAAAAAGGTAAATTTGCAGATACCCTCGACCCAATAGTAGTGGATTGGCCTTTTGAAGAGGCTCTAGAGTTTGCTAAATTGGCCCTAAAGTGTGCCGAGCTAAGGAAGAAAGATAGGCCAGATCTCGGTACGGTTATCGTGCCAGAGCTCAACCGACTTAGAGATCTCGGAAGAAATTCCGAGCCACGCAGCAGCAATGGCTATATCCAAAGCTCTCTATATGGCAATAGTGGTCATAGTCGCAGTCCTGGGCAAAGCAGCAGTTCTTACAGTGGCAGCCCCTTGCCACGCTCCCCTTTGTCAAGTGGAAATCATGTTTATGGCTTACCATAAGTAGATACATTTCCATTTTTTTCAAATGCAAAACATGTCTATGGTTCGCTTGAACATTCATTGTTTGAGTATCTGTTTATCTACTTTTCCTATGCATCCCTTTGATGCCGCAAATCTGGGAAGGGAGGGGTAAGACCTATGATATTAGGAGGGAACGTAAATATGATCCAGAAGATGGCAATAGTGGTCATAATCACAGTGACGTGAAAAGCAGCTGTTCTTACAGTGGCAGCCAGTTGCCACGTTCTCCCTTGTCAAGTGGAAATCAGCTTTATGGCTTACCATAGACATTAAGATTGATGCATTTCCATTTTTATCAGATGCCAATCCGGTTTATGGTTTACTCGAACAAGCATTTTTTGCAAATTTGTTTATTTACTTTTCCTATGCATCCCTTTTACTTCGCTTATCTAGGAAGCGACGAGTAAGACCTATGATCTTAGAAGGGGACGTAAATCTGATCCAGAAGATGGCAGCACATGATGATCAAGATCCAAATTAGAGAACCCAAGAACCGACACTGGCAGACTGTAGAGAAGATGTGACGGAAATGGGCAAAACAGAGTTCCCTTAGGTAGAAATGTGTTTTTTCAGCTAGGGTCTCTGCATTTGGGCATCCATCTACTTTTCCTTATTCTTGTATACACTTACTCTGACTCTACTACCTTGATACTCAGTATATTGCATCAAACATTTCTGAATGATCAGCATACAGAATATCCTAAGTCGGGAGTGAAGGCCCTAGAACCTGCTATCGAAAAGGACAGTCAGAATAACACTCTCTTGAAGAAAAGTATTTAAGAACAAAGAAGAAAGTGTAAAGTGGGAGAATTTGGTGAGAGAATGGTGTATTCAAAGGTGGATTGTGTTTAGAGAAAAGTATAAGAAAAAAGTGAGAACGAGATTGTCAAATGAGTTTTCATAGGATTCCTTCCCCAGAGAAAATTAAATAATACAACTGTTCCATCCTCCACAGCCCAAAGAGATAACAAAGCAATTATGTAGTGTTTAACTTTGTCATTTGTGGTGCTTAGGTGCTAATCCTATTCAGAATTCACACTTTATGAATACTCTACGTAAAAAAGGTAAACAACTCTACGGCTCTACACAGAACATATCCCACGTAATATGTGGAGGGAGGGACGGACGGTATTGAGTGTCTAACATATGGTCTCAATAATTGGTAAATAATAAATCAAACCCTTTAGGGACAAGGGTTTCAAGTAAATGATCCACTTTACAGCGATAGACCAACCTTGAAACTTCATCGCAGCTAAGATTTTATAATAATTTCTTTTGTGGAACCATTAACACGCTTGAAACAGGGTACCTATTTCCAGGCCTCATTTTAGGCTCTGTCCATATAAAGCCAGAGAACATGTAAATGAAGCAAGTTTGCAAGTCAGAATTCAAGTACTCAATCTGGTGCTTTTGAAGCTTCTGCCATTCATCCAGAAACAGATGGGTTATGTCAATACTCTAAACCCCTTGAGGAAAAACTGGCTTGGTTTGTTTGTGAAGGTAGCAATATTGGGAATTGTCATGGTTGCCAGAGTAAACTCAAATGATCAAACAAGTTTAATGTGTATTAGTGATTGTGCTACATGTCCAGTCGTTTGTTCCCCACCTCCTTCCCCAGTAAAATCACGATCACCGCCACCGCCCCTGCTGACGCCAATCTATCAATTCCCTCCTCAATCTCACGATCACTCTCCACCACCGCCAGCGCCACCAGTGCCTTCATCAAATATTCCATGGATTGTTGTTCCCACACCTCCTTCTAGTTCTAACAACCCTCCTTCAGGTCACTCGCCGCTTACAGCAGGACCACGCGACTACGCCTATCCTTACTACTATTTCTATGCCTCCAAGGCCTCTAATCTTTGTATTCACACTTCAACTTCTGTTCTACTGTTGTTGTTTCTTGTTCTGTATTTTAGGTGAAATAGTTGCCTTAGATGTTGTAATTAAGTGGTCAAATATGGAATTAATCTTCTTGTAGAATTGGAAAACTGTGGTGTTGAAATGTTTCAGGTTATTTCCCAGTCTGGTTGTGCTTGCTTATACAAGTCATTTTTTGTGTTCTGTTGCGCCTAGCTCTTCCCTTCTGGTCTAACTCTGGCTTTTAACATTTAACACTTGCTAATGTATTATTGCAGTTATGAAATGATAATGTTCTTGATAGAGGTCATTAATCAAAATTATAATGTCATCTTACTATGTGTTAATTTGTAAAATAACAAGCTAAGAAGACCAAGATACTGAGTGATATCTTGGCAGCATGCCAGCATTCTTAGTAAAACCTCAACGTGGAGGCTTCAAGGAGGAGGGGGCGGCTGTAGGCCGGTAGCTACTGAATCTTCAAGGAGGAGGGGGCGGCTGTAGGCCGGTAGTCCTTACAAATGACAATCACAATAGTTATTAATTTGTTCGACAATCTCATTTAGTTTAAAATTATACTATTGAAATTATAGCTGTTGTCCGTTGAAGCCAGAAAGACTATAAATGGGCCCAATGGGCCGCTTTTATTTTTATAAGAAGCATTACCTAGACTTTCTTCCTCTGTAGATATTAGATAAAGGGTTGTTGAATGCCGAAAGTTCCAACTTCCAAGTCCTTTATCTTTTGTTTGGGCTCTGGGCTCTTTTCTCTTTCGGGCTTGGGGAAAATATGGTGAACCCAGGCCCGATATTCCAGAATTTGTTCATGACACAGAGGCTAGACTCTAGAGTCGGATCCAACAATACTATTCAGAGGAGCTCGACGGTGACGCAGTGTAGGTTCAATCGGATTTACTCCGGTTCTGGATCTGCTTCTTTGTTTGGATCCACAACTCGAATTAACGGTTCAGTTTGAGAATCCATTGAATTGCACTTTGAATTGCAAAATTGAATGAAGACTGAAAATGGAGACGATTCGTCGACGATGGCGAGTCTCCTCCCCCTTGCTTCCTTCAATCAACAGTCCTACGTCTCCGAGCTCCTCTCTTTCACTCTTGATCGCCTCCAAAAGGTCCTACCCTTTCCATACTAATATAAATACATCTACCATTGCATGTTTATAGTCGTTTTTCTTTGATTGATTTGGTTGAATAAAATATGAACCGGAAAATAGTATAATTAAGGACCTGAAACAGTTGATTATTGGCTCTGGCACATTGTAATTTTCGGTCCTGTCTTGAATTCATCAATGCATTACAGGAACCAGAGCTGCTACGGGTGGATGCGGAGCGAATCCAGAGGCAAATGCAAGAGGTGGCAGTAAAGAACTACCGTGCATTCATTGCTGCGGCTGATGCATTGCTTGCAATTCGAGAGGAAATGTCTTCTATTGATAAGCATCTTGAATCTATGGTAACTGGAATTTCCGTTGTCCTTTTCACATTTTGATATAGTACTTCTGTTGTCTGATACTGGGTTGTTGCGCTGCTTTGTGGTGGACATATATAATTTCTAATAAGTCCTAAAACTTTAAGTGTTTTAGAACTGCAGACTTTTTATGAGTGAAACGCTTTTTGGTACATATAGAAAGAAGCATTAATAATAAGTCATTCTTATTTTTCTTATGAGGCTTCCTTGCCGTTTTCTGTTATACATTTTGGTCATTTGGATTTGTTTGTTTATTGAAATGTGTGCTAAGAGGGTAAGAGTAATGTAAAGAACTTGGTATTCTATGCTTTGTAGCATTGTTCATGAAATGCCAAAAAAATGTTAGTTAGCTTCGTTTATATTTCTGAGGAATGTACTTAACTTTTTTTTTTTCACATTTTTTTATGTCTTCCCATAAGATTTGTTGAATATTGTGTTATTAATGGGGATATATTATACATTGTCTATCCTTGACAGATAACTGAGATCCCAAGGCTGATGGCTGGTTGCACTGAGTTAGTTGAATCTGCAGAACAGATCTTAGAGAAGAGGAAGATGAATCAAACTTTACTAGCCAATCACACTACTCTACTTGACTTGCTGGAAATTCCTCAGCTCATGGACACGTATGTTTTTGAGAATTTTTTTTATGGTCATTTCAATTTGTTTTAGTTAAATCGTTGGGCAATGTTCTAGGGATATCAATGGAATTTACAGAGACGGTGATTTTGATATTATTTTCTAATCCTTTTATTAATTGTTGACTGTAGCATTTGATACGTCGTTTATCAAACAAATTGAGAGACTAGTGATGATCTAATTGTGTGAATAAATTGAGATCTTGCAAAAAGAAGGATAGCCTGAAGTAAGTTTAGGAATATCTCTCATTTATAGTTTAAAGACATAAGTAATAAGGCAGTAATTTGAAGTTGTTGTACTATCAAAAGCACTTCAGGGATGAGAATATTTGCCTATAAACTATAAAGAGAAGCTTGCTCTCTTTTGCATTTGGAAGAGTGAAATGTGATGATCTCGTTCTAATGTAATAGATCTCAGAGTAGAAGTGTCTTGTACTCATTTGACATATTTCATTTATATCTTCTGTTCAAAAGTTCATTGTCGATTTTCTTGGAATTTTTTGGCAACTTTTTTGGCAGAACAAGAGTTTTAAAAGTCTAGTAAGTATTAACTCACATCATCTCACAGATGTGCGAGGAATGGAAATTATGATGATGCTCTTGACTTAGAAGCATTTGTTTGCAAACTCTCAACCATGCATCCCAAGCTAGGAAGCACCGACACGGATACGGCGACTCGGATTCGACGATACGGGACACGTGGATTCGTAAATTCTCAAAGAATCCAGGATGCGGGTGCGGGGGGACTCGGCAAATAAAATAAATAAATATATAAATATTACATATATATTCCAGATAAATGAGAGGCAGACAGACGCGAGACAGAGAAAATCGAAATGAGAGAGGGAGACAGACACGAGACAGAGACGAAATCGAAATGAGAGAGGGAGACAGACGCGAGACAGAGACGAAATCGAAATGAGAGAGGGAGACAGACGCGAGACAGAGACGAAATCGAAATGAGAGAGGGAGACAGACAGGGGCGAAATCAAAGACCCAGAAAATCATACCTGAAATCGAAGTGGTAGAGGCGCAGAGATGACGACCGGAGAGAAGCAGAGCTGACGATAGGAGATCCACGGAACTGACGACCGGAGAGTCGCAAAGCTGACGACCGGAGAGTCGCAGAGCTGACGACCGGAACGGAGAGGCAGACGCGAAGCTCCAAACGAGAGAGGCAGAGTGAAGTTCGACCTTCGACTTAGGTCAAAAATGAGGAAATTTCTAATCGAGTAAGTGTAAAATGCGAGTTGACTGTCGAGACTCGGTCAACGCTAGTCCGACGCGAACTCTGGCGCGTCGATGGCGCTCCCGAACTCAGTTCGAGTCCGACGCTGATTCTTTGGCAATTTTCACGCGTCGGTGCTTCCTAGATCCCAAGTGAGTTATAAGCTTCTCTTACATTTTCAAAAAGTCTCTGAGAATGGCAGCTCACTGAGAATGTCTTCCCCGTTGTCAAAGAATGCCTGTCATTCAAGCCCTGGCTGCTGAAGTTAGGCAGACCACCCAATCGCTTCTGTCTCAGCTTCTCCAGAAACTTCACTCTAGTATTCAGGTATTATGCAATAGTCATCTTGGTAATGGCAACTTGACTAATCCATGTGCATGGATGTGAGTTCTGAAGCACTTTTGTGGATGTGCTTTTGTGGATGTGCTTGTGCATGGCATGTAGTTGCCGGAATGCCTCCACATTATTGGATATTTACGTCGTATAGGAGTATTTAGCGAGTATGAAATGCATTTGCAGGCAAGCTTACTGCTGATTTTTGTGCACCCTGTCATTTAAATTTTGTTTTGTGTGTCCCGAAACAGTATAGTTAATATTTCCAGCTGACTTTCTGTCAGGTTATGTGACCATTTAAAGTTGCTTTTGTACTTTGTTTAGTAAAATGTTTGACAACGATATTCATTTTTTTTAGTTTTTGAGACGCCAAGAGGCATGGTTTACTGGAATTATTGAAGATCTGGACCAAAGAAATCCTTGAGTGCTTAAAAGGGATGAACAGTACCAGAGAACGCACCTGTTTGATATTGTAAACCAATATCGAGCAATATTTGCTGATGAGTGATGACACATCAGGATGTGAAGAAAATGCTGATGGTGGGCTTCTTTTTAGTTGGACCATGCATCAGATTACCTCACACCTAAAAACATTGAAAGTCATGCTTCCCAAGATTACCAAAGGCTGGGCTTTGTCAAATCTTCTGGATCAGTGCATGGTGAGAATTTCGCAGTAACTTCTTGTAGGAGGGCTTACTACTGCTTAATGTGAACCAAATTGCACTTTGTTAGAACATTGATGGAAGATTTACTCAGTACAAAAAACGATGCTAATTATTTTATGGGATTGGGTTGGGTTGGGTTGGATTTCCGAGGCATGCTTCCACCACTTTTTGAAGAGTAAATAAATATCTATCGCTTTCCTCCCTCATCACTTCTCATTATTTTATTTCCTTTTTTCAAGGTGCATGAACTGAACTTGTTTACTTTACAGGGCAGTTCTCAACTTGTTCTCAAAGAATATTAGTACAGCAGTTGAAAACTTTCAGGTAAACCAGCGCCTGTGAAGGTTGTACACAATATGTTGTATGGCCTAAAATTGTTTTATGTTCCTGGTTTTTTTACTATGGACATCATGCAGGCAACTTTCTTTTCTAAGCAAACATTTTTGCCGTTCGATGAGTGGAAATTTATGGGTTATTCACTTGTTCTGCAGTTAGTTCTGGATTCACATCGTTGGATTCCACTGCCCGTTGTCGGGTTTCCTGCCTACAGCGTTGGAG
Source organism: Euonymus europaeus (assembly GCA_963580455.1). NCBI lineage: Eukaryota > Viridiplantae > Streptophyta > Magnoliopsida > Celastrales > Celastraceae > Euonymus > Euonymus europaeus. Next base: position 2,445,679 of record OY756957.1, on the reverse strand, counting down.
AAGAAAGTCCGGAGGATGTGACTCCTCCCTCTCATCTTATGGAACATCCACCTCTAGCGGTTCTTTTTAATGGTAAATCAGTTCTCTACTTCCCATTTACTTTTTACTCGAGCTGTCATACCTAGCATTTTTCATAATTAATTACCTGCAGCGCCGCGCCACTGAAGTGGTTTCATTGACCATTTCTGCTATCTTTTTCTATTATTATGAGTTAACACTACTTATATGCTTGCCTGAAATAAAAATGCTAGGTGTGACTTCCGATCCAATTAATAGACCTATATTTAAACTAGAGTAGTAGACAACTTGGCTAGTTATTGCGTGATTATATTGACTAGCAAAGCTTAAAGGATTGGCTGAGTTCTAGAATTACTTAGCTGTAGTACTTTTTCCTGGAAAATCTATTGTTTAGGTGTATCTGCTGCAATGAATGAGCTCCGACCCTGTGCTCCAATAAGCTTGAAGCATGTACTTGCACTGTTGCACAAGAATTAATAACATGTTTGCGGGCTGTTTCTGTCTCTCTGTTGAGGTATAATACTGCTCGGATGCTCAAAGAAAACGAGTCTGGACTCTTCCTTGCACTTTGCCGGGCATTTCTAGAGGTGATGTTACTAATTAACTGGCAGTGTTTATGGTAAGTGAACTGTATGCAGAAACGTTTTCATAAAATCTAAAAATCCTCTGAGATGCAGGTTGTCTATCCACATTGTGCGTTTTGCTTTGGCCGCTGTTATCCTGGCAGTGCTGCTATTATCATCGATGCTAAGAATTTATATGATGGTATCAGTGACCTTTTGTCAGTGTGTACTTCAAGAGAACTCCCCAAACCACCTGACTATGCAGATAGAAAGAGTGTCTTAGAAAATGGTGAAACTGCGGTGGAATATGCGGACACAAATGCTTCTGAAGCAGAAGGTCCCTCAACGTTTGAAGAGCAGGAAAGGCGCACTCAGGAGACTGATGAAGAACAACGTGATCCGCGAAACACCAAAAAAAAAAAATCCCCTTGTCAAATGAGGCTCAGTAGTTGTTTGTTCCCCTCTTAAAAAATACTAGGAAAGAGAATTCATTTGTTAATTGGTTAAAGTGATTGTATCATAGCAGAGAGAAGGATACTAGATTACAGTGTGTTACTTATATACAGAACGGCAGATAGGAATTAGTAGGGCTCTATGTATACATGTAATGTTCTAGCTCTAGGCAATGCAGTTTTCCTTTGGCCTGTTGTGACTCGTTAGTTTATGAAATTTATTTATACGCTCCAAATAAAATAGCTAATAACCGTACAAAAATTACATGATTCAAAATACGTATCTTTTGACATCAACATTTGAAGATCAGAAAATGTTCCTGACATGCAATATCAGGATTCCTATCTTATTCTGTTTGTTTGCTGCTCTGCTAATAACTCATGGCTTGACCCAATATGCTCATGTCCGACCATTCCCCCAGTTTTTATCATTCCTTCTTTTGATTGAACTGGGCTGGTGTTTTAAGTATTCTTTGTTTCCAACGGTTATATATTCCTGCTATGACGTCCTCTCTCTTGAAGTATTTTTTTCCTTCTTAACCCTACCAAGTAATTTGTATACACCATGATCCAGGAATATGCCAAATTATTAAGAACCAACGACCACTTTCACAAATGGAGAATATATATATATATGCATGCATAAACGGATGCATGAATGCATATATAATTGGAGAGAAGTACTCTTTGGTCCATTGCACTAAAATGTATATATCCTTATATAGACAGACAGTGTAGTAAGATGAATGCGTCAACTTTGGAACAAATGCTATGAGCAAGTTCTTCCACAATCAATTCAGTGATGCTGAGATGTTTGAAGTAAATAGTGACTGGTGATGGAAGAACCAAAGTCAGTCAAACAAACAAAAAGTAATACATAACAAATCACTAATACAAGGATTTTCTCACCGCACAATTCAATCCCAACAGTTAATTATATAATTTCTACCATAAACCATGAATAAATACAACCATGCAAATCAAGAAGATTATGGAAATGTTAGCAAGATATGCATATATATATATTGATCATGTGATCTCCTATCAATATTAATACTACTAATTAGATATTATTATATTCTCATAGAAGGAAGAAGATATACAGATTGCCCAAAATGAAGGCTAGACTACTACTAGTTGAAAATAAACAGGTCCCAGAACCAATTATTAATTGTGGATATTTCTTTGATCGATCCACAAACAAAGTCAAAGTCACAATCTAGCTGCTAAATGTGTGTTGAAAATATACATATATACACGCAATCTGCTGCACCAAATAACAAAAATAATGATGATAAGATGTAGGCAGTTTCAACTGGAATATTTAAGCAAATCGAAGATTAGGAAATTAAGCTTGTAATTCTTGTGCTGGGCTTTGTGGTCAACATATATAAATCAACCAGCAGCCTCCAAATCATATTGACACATGCAATTAGGTAAAGAAAATCCGAAATATTCCTCATTAACTGAGTATTATGAATGATCATATGTGAACCCTAAAACGTTTTTGAATATTAGGATGTATGTATCATGTTTTTCTGATGATTGACTATTGGCCTACTTAACGATTCACATACGTATATATCATGACAATTTATAATTAACAAGACCCGCCGAGATTCACAAAGTCGAGAAAAATTAAACTAAAATTATTGAGTCTGCTAATTATGAACGTAAAATACACATAATTAATACACCTAATTTCATATTTATGCAACAGAAAATAAAAAATTAAGATTCGCACACACGCACACACATCTATATAGAGAGAGAGATGGAGGGGTGACAGACAGAGAGTGAGCACGCATAGCTTCAAGCATGATCGATCATGACAGAAAGTACCATGTGTGCTCACTCTCTTCTGTCACCTCCCTTACCCACACAAAATCAATTAATTAGCCTCCAGCTTGCGCACCCACAAAAAGCTTCAACCTTCAACCTTCTGAGAAACTCCTCGAACATATATGCCATAGCAAGTCTGTCAATATATATATATATATAAAGAGAGAGAGAGAGAGAGAGAGAGAGATACTGTTGCATAAGAATGGAACAACTAGCTAGGTTTTCCATTTTGTACCTGATGGGGTTATTGAGTTGTGTTGTGTGGAGAAGCGAATTGGAGTGTTGGGGTTTATATAGAAGCCCAGATATGTTTGGCATCACGTATGGAATAACCCTAAATTATTTTAAAGGAAAAAAAGAGGACTATCTTTGTCCATATATCTCCATACACACATTTGTTCAGCGACCGTTACCAATGGGTCTTGTAATTCTAAATCTCTTAGACCCAATCCTCTTCCTTCCTTGTTTATCCCCTCATCAACTGCCCCATCCTTATCCCCCAACTGATCATGAGGTTTATCTCATCAATGACTTTTGGCTATTGTTGTTATTCTAGAGATCAAGAAATCTAATTTATTTAATGTTAATTATGCCTTTGGACCATCCCAGATAATTACTAATTAATAGCCATTCAAGACGCGTTTAGTACAGCTGAATAACTTAAACGGTCAATCAAATTATATCTTATATATATATATATATATATATATATATATATATGTGTGTTGTTGGGACAACATCTACATATTTAATGAACATGTTGAATCTTGTTAAGAGTAATATTTACAAAGAACTCTCGCACTGTATGTGCGAAGTCAAACATTTATTTTTCTTGTATTTATAATGCGAACTGGATGAATTTAGTCAGTGCACATCCCATCTAAAAACAGTGGCTGCGAGTTCTATTTTTTTTAGAAAAAAAGATCAAAATTCAACACTCTTAATGAATTTTGAGAGGAAAAATTAAATGTCTTACAAACTTCAATTAGGGCATAATGGAATTGGGAAAAAGATAATGCACGTAATAAATCTCAAATAAATTTCAATAAGAATTTGCATCCAAATATTGGAGCTCATAGAGTTATTTTTGATCTCATGAAAAATATTGTTTTAGAGAACTAATTTGTTGCAATACTTGTTTATATGTGCATTCTTAATGTGGACATCTTCCAATAATATGATGAGTAAGAAAGTCCAATAACATTGGTCCCATGCATTTAATTTGTTTGTTATGATGCCACTCATGATCAACATCAATAGCAATTATATTCCGCCACCAAGTTTAGTCCATGACTTTTCTCAGAAACTATAAATAAATGATCAATGGTTGGACTCTAAACTAACTTTGGCAAGAAGAGAGAGAAAGTAAAAGAAACTAAAGCACATATATTTTTTTATAAATTGATCGGTGTGCAAATGAGTGATCAACAGCTAGAGCCTCATAACCACACACACACACACACAAAGATCTCATATATACGGCTCCTAAAGCATATATGCTTTATGTTATTCAAACATTAATCATGCATGGAATCATTGACAATAGACCAATTCCTGTTGTACATCATGCATTTCTTTAGTCTCCTCCCCTGTATCAGATTATTTATAATCCATCGCGATTAGATTTGATACCCGGGCCTAGACCTAAACTTAACAATAAAGGATTATTAATCCATATATATGCATGCAGGCCAAGCTTAATTAATCATGCTTAAGAGAATTATAGCCATGTAGCTAGTACCTAGCTAGCTATATGTTATTACACATGATGAAACTTGTACTTGGAATGATGATAAGTGGTGGTTGGGTTGTCAATTTTCAAATTGAAAAGGAAGAACATGAATAAGTTTCCTGTTATGGAAGTGGAAAGTTGTTTAATATTTTCTAGAAAATTTCTATTTAAAGGAAGAGTGGGAAGTGCTTACATACACACACAGGGAATTGGGTTCATTCCCCTCCCCACCCCCACCGCAACAAATAAGGAGAGAATTTGAAAGAAATAAAGAAAGAGAGTATTTGGGTCCAAAGTGACGAGTGATCGGATAAAGGAAAAGGAAAAGGAAGAGTTGCATCACTTGTCACCAATGGCAATAATTATGAAAATAGCATCTTCTGTCATTGTAACCATATCTATCTATCTAGCATTTTCCGGTCCTATCTAGCTCATACGATTCCACTTTCGGCAAAACAATATATCTAACCATAATCCTACAAGTGGCATTACAGGGGAGACTTTACTTGTTGGATCAAAGGGCACCATAACTTTGGGAATCCTTGCATTGTCTTCTTCTTCTTCTCTTTAATTTGGAAAAAAAATGGAACTTTTTTCTTTCTTCCTTTGGCACTGGATCTGGATGGATGGCAGCTAGTTTTGATTTTCGGGTTAGCTAGTTAGTTTGAGTTTATGAGAGCACGAACTCTTAGTACAACTGGGAGTTGTTGGTTTTCATGTGTTGAACAGGGTTGCCACAAATTGTTAAGTACGCTAGGTCAAGTTTATTATTTTAATACAAACAATATTTTTTTATTTTTTTTGAAAACTATAATTAATGAGCCATGACTTTTGATCTTGAACCAATCTAAAGCAATGCATGCATGTGGTATGATGGTGGTCGAATCAGAACCATCTGCTTTAATCACATGATTCACATGCAGATATATACCTGCAACACTAATGTCGTCGTTGGTTCAATGAGGAGGTGTGGCAGTCCCCTAGCTCCCACAAAGACTTTATGGACCATTCTTACTATCTCACCAAATGGTTGATAGAAATATATAAAGCACAATATTCTTCCGTCCCTATTTGATAGTATAAATAGATATAGTCTCAGTAGATGTATAGATAGAAAAATTTTCACAAAGAGAAGGAAAATCGAACATAGATCGAAGTTGTAATCTTAAATTAATGAGCAAGAAGAAAGCCACAAGAGAAACCAATATACAAAAGCACATACAAATTGAAACATATAATGTAAACAGTCAAGCTAACTCCTATCCCAATAGCGCAATGCCATTTTCCTGATCAGTCACTCAGAACCAAGCTATTCGATCTTGAACACCTTCCCGAGCTAAAGCATTAGCAATATCATTTAGTTCTATTTGATAGGTTGTATTTTTATTTTGGTTTGTTCCAAATTATAGCTCACTTTCTTATTGAAAATAAGTAAAAACGACTAGTTTACTAATATACCTAATTTATCATGCATCTTTATCAACAATCGACATTAAATTCTAGCACTAATAAGGTGTGAGTAGGGTGGTATTAATGAAAGATATATTAGGAAGAAAATTAATTAAATTTATCATTTTAATAATATTAATTGAATTTTTTCAATTTATGTGAAAAAAACAAAAAAGTATGTCAAATAGGGATAGATGAGTAATAATAAAATAAGGATTAATGGAGAGATAAAAGAGTTTATAGTGGTTCATCACTAACAATGAGTTTTCCTTCTACTGAATTAATCTTCTAAGGAATGTAAACAAATATATTAAAATTCAGAGGAAAGAGAAAGAGAGCCCAAATTAGGAAAAGCAATAAAATGGCATAAGCAGTGGCCATTAGGCCCACTACTCGGCCCAACCTAACACGCGATTATTGGGTCTTCAACTTGGGCCACATCCAAAAAAAGGCCCGTTTTAAGACTCTCAATCTGTTTAGTTACAGGGCCAAGAAAATGTGTGCTATTTTATAATTGGGCCGCAGATCAGTAATTTTAGTGGTCCCGAGAAAATGGCTCTCTTGTTAGGGCACCAAAAGCGACGTCGTAGGACTACCGGAGAAGATACAAAATAGTAAAACTGTCTAACTGTTAGGGGCAAATTTGGGATATTAAAAGGAGAGCATCATCAACAAAACCCTCGCATCGACTACTATCCGCTCTCTCTTTCGCCTCCTCCTCAGCATCTCAATCTACTTTCGAAAGTGATCCTTATACTACTCGAATACTTTTCCTACGGGGATCTTCAGAGTTTAGGGAAGCAAACCCTAGCCCTACATATCAGAAAATCTTAACTTTTTCGAGGTTTAATCGTCATCTACCAGGTAACTGTGCCCTTCATTATACTCCCACTCTGCGATGATGATGCTGATGCTTTTTTAATCCCCGGCGCTTATATTGCATATTTTTATATTCTGGATCGTTCGGTGTCTGATAAATTTGACTTCTTTTTCGTCTGTTAATGGATCCGTGATTGGTTTTACTCTGTTTTGTGTGACCGAAAGGAGCATGAGAGATCCTGATGGAGTCACTGATGGTTGATCTATGTTTTAATGTGATGGTGAATTTTCATTATTTTAAGCTCTGGTAGTATTCGTCACGTGTGTTTCTGGAGTCTGGGGTGCTAATTGTCACTTGGATCGATTTGTTTGCTGGTCTTGTTCCGTACTGATTGGCAGGTATGATGTACTGGACACAGTTAAATTGGTTAGAGTGGATGGTGAAGTAGATTTCTTAACTCGCTATGAATTTTCCTCAGACTGGTAATGATGCTAGGTTTTGGGAAAAAAAATTGCATTCAGAAAAATTATGCCTGTTTTTCATTTCTGCGTATGCATATATGGTGGTTTGAGGTTAATGGGTAGGAATAATGGGATTTGAAAATGAAGTGGAAAGGTTTTATACTATTTCTTTAGTGATTCATTAGAATGGTAGATAAGGTGATCTGTTTTTTTAGGCACATTAATTACTTGTTGAAATTGCAATTGAAGTCTTACACATGCTTATCTAATACTCTTGAATTGGAGTTTACCATTTCCAAATATATGTATTTCTTATTGTTTACTAATTAAGTCCTTAAAATTTTGTTAGACTCGTTGTAACTGTTGTTTAAGTCAAATATTTCAAAACTTTGTTATTCTATGAAATGTCTTTATCATCATATTTCTCTTTCTAGTTTATTTACATAATGTTGAGCTTTGGGTTAGTGATCACTCATTTTAAATGGACGGTTTGTGCTTGGATCTTGCTTTAGGAAATGGTTATATATGAATATGAGTGAAACATACAATTTGGTGTTTTTTTTAAAGATATGTTATAGTTGTTTTGCAATCATTTTTTGAATGCTAAAGAAATTGTACTAAGATGGCACAAGGGGAGTGCTGCCCGAATATACAATAAGTAAAAGAAACATTACAAGATGAGGAAAAACTAACCAAAAGAACAAGTCCCATGAAAAACTCAGAAGGACCTAGGATTAGGCAGAACAGAAACTGATGTCAAACATTTTGTAAATGACAATACATTGTTCTCGAATACTTACAATTGTGTCTTGGTTGTTTGGAATTGATGAGCTTTTAATGCTTGCAGTAATGGCTGCTATGGCACCTGAAGGATCGCAATTTGATGGTCGCCAATATGATGCTAAAATGAATGAGTTGTAAGTTCTCTTCTTGACCATCAATTCAGTGCTTTTATTTTCTATGCCAGTTGGTGATTATTTTTTCATCTTCTAGACTTCTGCACAAGTATTCTTTTTATTTCATACATTACTAATATATTTCCTACATATTGGCAATTAAACCCGTCTTGCTTAAATGAGATTAGGCTTGGAACTGATGGACTAGAGTTCTTTACATCATATGATGAAGTTTATGACAGTTTTGATGCTATGGGGCTGCTGGAGAACCTTCTGAGGGGCATTTATGCATACGGTTAGTGATTGTATGGGTTATTCATAACTCATCTCTCTCTCCTCTCTCGGTATAAATGTGTACTTTAAATAAAAATGCATAATCTTCTGAAGTAGTCTTGTATGACAATGCATGTGATAAGATTTATGATATTATTTTCCTTTTGCATTCAATGCAACACATGCTCACTGCATTCAGAAGGGAAAAAATGATGTTCCTGATAGGAGGATGATCATAGGATCTTATTTGTTTACATTGTGGTCTCGATATCTGTTTTTGGGTTGCCTCCTAGATTTCTTTTAACGAGTGAGTTCTTTAAGGAATTCAATTTTGTGATTCAAAAAATCAGTCTCATGCTCTCTGACATTTCAACTGATGTCTTTATGAGTTAGCTTTGGAGGCTATCTGGTGTATATATTGGAATTAGGGGTTGATATCATAGTCTAAATTTATTGAAGGTTTTGAGAAGCCCTCTGCTATTCAACAAAGAGGGATCGTACCATTCTGCAAGGGACTTGATGTAATCCAACAAGCACAATCTGGAACTGGGAAGACAGCAACTTTCTGTTCTGGAGTTCTGCAGCAGCTTGATTATGGCTTAGTTGAATGCCAGGCATTAGTTCTTGCACCTACTCGGGAGCTAGCACAACAGATCGAGAAGGTCATGCGTGCACTTGGTGACTATCTCGGAGTCAAGGTCCATGCTTGTGTAGGGGGTACGAGTGTCCGTGAAGATCAACGCATCCTTCAAAGCGGAGTCCATGTTGTTGTTGGTACCCCTGGTCGTGTGTTTGACATGTTACGGAGACAATCGCTCCGCCCTGACCATATCAAGATGTTTGTGCTGGATGAAGCTGATGAAATGCTCTCACGAGGTTTCAAGGATCAGGTCCCTACTACTAACTCATGTTTTGTTTCTGTTACTTTTTTGGTACTGATTGGCAGGATATGTTAGTTTTCCTTTTTAATGTACTGTCTGGAAAATTGCAGTACTCATCTCATGACTTATGGCATTCTTCGTTTTCCATTCATATCATTTCATTGTAGTTGTGTGCTAGGCCTTGAAACAAAATTCTTGTCTACTGTATTTGATGATAAACTTCTGAATGATACTTATGTTCTTGGTTTGGTGGTTTTTCCATAGTAACAAGCATTTTCCATTTCTTTCAGATCTATGATATTTTCCAGCTGCTGCCTTCAAAGATTCAGGTCGGGGTTTTCTCTGCAACAATGCCACCTGAAGCTCTTGAGATTACAAGGAAGTTCATGAACAAACCGGTGAGAATTCTGGTCAAACGTGATGAGCTTACTCTTGAGGGTATCAAGCAGTTTCATGTCAATGTTGACAAAGAGGAATGGAAGCTTGAGACCCTTTGTGATCTCTATGAGACTTTGGCAATCACCCAAAGTGTGATCTTTGTGAACACCAGGCGTAAGGTGGATTGGCTGACTGACAAGATGCGCAGTCGGGATCACACAGTCTCTGCTACCCATGGTGATATGGATCAAAACACGAGAGACATCATCATGCGAGAATTCCGTTCTGGTTCTTCTCGCGTGCTCATCACTACTGATCTGTTGGCTCGTGGTATTGATGTCCAGCAGGTCTCTCTTGTGATCAACTATGATCTTCCAACACAACCAGAGAACTACCTTCATCGTATCGGACGTAGTGGACGATTCGGGAGGAAAGGTGTTGCCATCAATTTTGTGACCAAGGATGATGAGAGAATGCTGTTTGACATCCAAAAGTTCTACAATGTAGTTGTTGAGGAGTTGCCAGCTAATGTTGCTGATCTTCTTTGAATGGGGTTTGGTTCCAACCAGGTGAATGATTTTGCTGGACGCCATATGATTTCATCTTCTTTATGCATGGTGGTGTTAAGATTGGATTGAACTCTCCTGCACCTTGGTGGGCATCCATGGTGGCAAAATTTTATTGGTATTTATTTTTTTCTGTATCCTAATCTCTGACAAAGAATACAGAGTTGATGCACGGCTTCGGCTGAAACTGTTTTGCTTTGTTTTTATTCAAGTTCATGAATAGACTCTACTTTCTAAATGTTGGGCCTGGCCTAACATTTTTTTGTATTCTGGGCTTAATTATAAAGCTGGGCCAAGCAATGTTTGGGCTTGACTTTGTGTTATCAAGTCCAGTCGCAAGGCCTGTCAAAGCCCACTAATATCAAGTCGGTAGCGGTCAGAATCAGATAGTCAAAATCAAAATTCTAAATTCGAGAAACTCTGCTCTGTACTCCATGTATTCTTATTATTCTTCGTCGTCGGTTTCCACGATTCCCCTTCTCTGGTTCGTCAACATCGGGTGATTCAACGAAGAAACCCAGGACATCACCCTCTCATTTGTTCTCGGCAAAAAATCCATGGAAGAAGATTATAACAGCAGATCGAGAAGCTCCCATGGGAATGGAGGGATGATGCAGATGGAGAGTTACTATGGCCCGCCGCGAAGACAACCCATTTCGTACGATTTTAGGAGCTACAGTGCCTCCTATGAGCAGCCCCAGATGGGTAACAGCAACAACTTCGGATACAGCAACAGGGATTTGAAATTGAAGAAAGGGAAAAGCACTTCTGGGTCATCTTCTTTCAAGTGGAGCTTCACTGACCCCGAGTTTCAGAGGAAGAAGAGGGTGGCAAGCTATAAAATGTATAGTTCGGAGGGCAAGGTTAAAGGGTCTTTCAGGAAAAGCTACAGGTGGCTTAAGGAAAAGTACACCCGGGTCGTTTATGGGTGGTGATGATCTGGTGGGTTTTCTTGTCTTTCCTCGTCTTTTGCTCTTTGTATTTTGTGCTTGTATGTATGGTCTCGGTGACACTGAAAATACGGCAGTTTCAAAGAATCATGCTTGTCATAGAATTGATGAACTGGGTAGTCAAGTATTGGTTAGGCGGGCCTGAGTGTATGTTTGGCTACCTATAATACATTTGGTTTGGACATATAATTTTACATTTTGATTCATCAATCGAATTCCCTTAATACTCTTAAGCATGATGCGATTAAGGCGTGTTGTGTGTTTCTCTGATCATGAGAAACTTTCCTGGAACATCGATTCTCCAAAAAAAAATTGTTGCCCAATCTCTGTTTGAAGAGTTTGATTATTTGTCATCTGTGCAGAGGATCAAGTCTTGTGAAAGCTGCTATTGTGTAGCTATCTGATTTGGTGTTTATGCTGGATTTTACATGAGGTTGTCTTCTATCATTAGTTTGATAGTATCTGAATATCCTTCAATCTGCAGCATGAATTTGCTCCTTCTCCTTTGTAGTAAGTCTCATGTGCTGATTCCTTCCATCTTGTGCAGTATGTGCAATTAAGAATTTCCCTCGTATTGTTTGAAGTCCTTTTAAGTGTGAACCTTGACCTACTGGTATGGTAGGGGTAGCGCTGCACACATGCACCTTTTCCAAATCCTGCTTTCTCAATGGGTTTATACAGGGAAATTGTTTACCTTTTATTATTTGAAGCCCTTTCCTAGATTCCAGAAGTAGGGTAACCCGTTAGTTAGGGAGGGGAAGGACAGACGCAAAACAGTTTGCTGAATAATAACTGATAAAGGTAAAAGTGTTTGTCGAGCTTCTAACTTGCTTTTTTTTTCTTTCTTCTAGCGTATGGACTCCGTATGTGGGGGCAGGGGAAGTGTGAAACTGCTACTTTTCGTGTAGTTGTGTTGTCATGTTCTGCATTTATCTCTATAATTCCTCGTCATAATTAAAGAGTTCATGCCGGAAAAGTGATGGCAGCACTCACTAGATGCACTATTTGGTCATCCTCCTGCTAAATTGTTTTCAACCTTTATTGCTCTCGGTTTTCTTTCATAAGTCACTAAAATATTCCTTGACAGATGGATATTTGTTGGTGCTTTTATGAATTGGATCTCATAAACGAATGTCCAACTCCAAACCCCTCAGTTCATCCTCACCCCTTTTAAGTACTTGACCAGTTTTCTGGTGTTTCACAGCAGCATATCGCTGTTAATAGTACACAATTTCTAGGTTATAGGAAAATGCCCTTTAAAGTTCTGTGTTGCATTTTTCCTGTAGTTTTCTGAAATTTATCTTTCTGTCATGTGTTTATGCAACTGTTCTCTCTTGAAACTTGAAATTCTTCATATAAGTGTTCATTTGCCATATACCATCAGGAACAAGGCTTGATAGCTTTTGTTTCTAAAACACTTGTTACATCTGATTCTGCCTCAATATTTTGTTTTCCTTTTGGTCTGCTTCAGATTACTGCTAAAAGAGATGTTACTGGTGTTGACACGGCATTATTTTATGCCCATGGTAGGATAGTGAAATGTGAATCACAAAGTCTAATCTCTTGCTTTTAGATTCTGGTAAACCTAGTGTTAGAACTTTTACAGTGATAGGTGTTTTTTAACGTTTTTGTTTCTCCTGGAGCTTTTATTAACTCCATTAATGGTGAGGTGTTGATAATGATAGCATTAATCCTCCAAAAAGTATTGTTTGTTGGATTTATGTTTGATATCAGTAGCTAATCGACTACAAATACTCTAAATCTGTATGAGTTAACCAGAAGGAAAAGGATTTGCTTAGTGAAAATTGAACAGATATTACAAAAGTATTCAGCAATCAAGCTCAAGAAGGTATACCCACCCAGAATTCAAATGTAGGTCCATGGACGATGATGGCAGGATCAAGGGATATGAGTTATCGTGCCTATTCAGAGCATCTCCAATGCTACAGTACTCTAAATTTTTCAGTGCGGTCTCACTTCTATTACAGCAAAACACGATTTTCAATGCAATCATATCAACAAAACACATATTTCAATACAATTTTTTTCACTTTTCATTTACAAACACTTCAAATTTCAAGCATCAACATCATTTCTCTCATACTTTTTTATCATTTTTCACTTTTTTTTATTATTCTACACATATTCCAATATAATTTTTTTAAATTACTCTCTCTATACACTCCAAAATTTGTTACCATTACACTTGCTCTCATGATAAAAACCACAGCAAACAGTGTAAATGTTCATATCATCCATGTGTTACGTCCACCAAAAGTTAAGTGGCTTTTTAGTTACCCATTAAGAATCAACCAGGAGAAATGACCCCCACAAGAAGCAATAGGCATTCCCACTATCAACTCTTTTTCATGGTAAACAAGACAACAAGGTCCACACTGAAGGAGGACATGAACCACTGAGACAATCATTATAGACCACAGAACAGTGGTTCCATTGTGCACGGCATGGACCAACATTGTGAAACGGAATGCATAATTCCAATAGAACTAAATGACATTGACACAAGTTGATATGACCAGTTGTGGCCATATTTCAGAAATTGTACACAGCTCAAATGATGATGAATCACATCACAGTCAAATGTATAAGAAAGACCCTACCACCACCACCACCACCAATAATAATTCACCGTGAATTTTCTTTCCTTGGATAATCACCAAGTTGCTCCATATGCCAGCTTTCATGAGGAGCAACATGTTCATGGGAGGGAGTGTACAGCTGCAAAATGAAATTAGGAGTTAATATTTGTCATAAACTAGGTCCTTTACATAGCCAATCTTTAAAAGTAAGATTTCCTTCTCTCTACTTGATGGCCTCAATCAATCTCACTTGCGTCTATATGATTCCAAGAAGCTATTTTTCATGATAAACCAAGGGGGCGTTAGTGAAAGTGGATCGTGACCTTTTTTCTTTCGTTTTCCCACCATGTATTGACTCAGTTCAACTTATTTGACAAGAATGGAAATATCCAAGTTTAAATAATACCTCCATCTTTTCTAGAAGTTCTTTGGCTGTGGGAGCAGAAACAACGATATGACGAGCTCCTGGCTTTATGAAACCCTCTTTCACGCCATTATCAAATAAAGCAAGCAGACAATCATAGTAGCCATCAACATTTAGCAGACCAACCTGTACATAGTGAAGTCTGGTTACCATATAATTAGTAGTTTGCTTATCTTTCTTCGACCACAAAGAAGACCGAGTGATTACCGGTTTCTTATGAATTCCAAGTTGGGACCAAGTTATCATCTCCATTAGCTCTTCCATGGTTCCATATCCTCCTAAACAAAAGACTCAATGTTCAGTTCATAACCGTAAGAAACAGCTTCAATACCAAAAGAATGATAAATTTTGATTCTATGTACGTATGTGTGTTTATCAGTTACATTGTATATCGACCCATAATCTCAATATCTGATGGGTTTTTCAAGGTAACTACATGGAGAGCGCTAAAGACATCAGGTTCTCCACCCATTGCCACTTAGTGTTCATGCATAGCTTAATCAGCTCTGTATGCAGTATTATGTACGAGTGCACGTGTATATATGTCATTTCTATATCTTTGAATACATGTATTCATCTTGATCAATGATAGGGTTTTGCCGGGTAACTACCAGGAAGAGCAATAAAGGCATCAGCTTCTCGGGCCATTGCAGCTTTACGCTCATGCATATCTAAAACAGTTCTTACTTCTCCAACAGTTTCACCAGAAATCTATCAAAATAAACAATATCAGTCACAACCAAATAACATACAGAAGCAACGCCAAGCAATTTTCATGCAATTAGCAATAGAAACAAACAGAAAAGGATGATAACTAGAACATAACCGAAATCAAACAAAAAAATCTGCCATTCCTAAGGTTTTCAAAAGTAAGCATGTGAAATGAAGGCATACTCATCAGGGACTAGTAAATTGTATGATTATGAGCAGATACCTCAAGAGGCATGAGAGCCTTTGGAATGACCCTGCATTTACAGAAACCATTAAAACCTTAGATCATGCCAATGAGAGAAGAAAAAAAAAAGGTACACAATGTAAGAACAGTTCAATATACTGAAGGGGAAAAGGTTTATTTTTAGGCAAGTTATTTAAAATTTAAATACCCAAGAACATGGCAACCTCCATCATACACTTTCCGGGATATCAAGCCCATCAACCCAATACTTCCACCACCATAAACCAAGTCTGTCTTTCTCTTCACCTACAAACAACACATTGCAAGGCCAAATCATTACCATAAACAATTGCACACCCAAATCATTAATATGCCCCTTCTCTGCTTTAGAAGAATTTGCTAAAACAAAGAACGACTGCGATTGCATTTTATCAAATACCCCATGTACAAGCTCAAAAATTGAATTTCACATTACAGCATTTGAAACTCAAAATTGCAAAGAAGAAAGTATTCCGAGACTAAAAAACCAACATAAGTCGAGAACAGAATAAACTCCTGTCATCATCAAAACCCATAACAAGAACCATTCCTAGAGTACAGAAAAGAAATTCCGGCCGGGATAACATAAGACCACCCACATCACAACCCATCAAGTTCAATGCCAAAACTCAAAAGGGTTCATGTTTTGACTACGACCTGGTGAAAGAAACAACAGATATCTGAATCAGAAGGATATCCAAATAGAGTGTAAGCATACACACCAGTTCATCGCCCAATTCAAGAGCAGCATCAGTAAAGATTTGCCTATAGCCAGAGTTGCTACCACAGAACACACACACCCTCTTGAACTTGATCATCTTGTTGCCTTCTTCCATTCACAGTCTCTCTAGAACTCTTTCAAAGTTCACTCAATCCCGGACCATATCAACAAACGGAAAGCCAATCCAAACACCCAAAAAGAATAAAAAACAAAGGAGCAAACTTTTACTTGTATGGATAACACTACAATTTCGTTACTAACTCAAAATTCTCGAAGAATCAATGAAATTTTGATGAAGAGACAATCTGGAGTGATGTCGAATAAAGGAAACATTGAGTAATGGAGATATTGACTGGTTTTATAGAAGAAAACATGAGAACTCACATGCTTCATTCCCTTTCTAATCCTAGTATCCTACGTCTCTTTGTCGGCTCCAGAAGATTTTATTTTAAAAAATCACAATCTACAAAATAAAATAACCGAATTTATTAACAACTTGTCGTCCAACCCTGCTAGGTCAAACATAGAGTGGGATGTAAGAAATTGACAAAAAATAGTCTTTTTTCGATGACAATATAAAAAATTTGTGTGTGATTTTGGACCAAAAGTCTTTCGTTAAGCCATTAAGATTTGCCGGTGACTCAGATAATATAGATGTTTATGAAATATTTGTATGTCAAAATTGAAATTGATTTTGACTTTGCACATATTTAATTGGGCACATTCAAATTGATTTAAATATAAACAACTAAATCTAATAATAATTCAATTCGAACTAGGGTTCAGACAATTAAATCGATTTTTTTTTGATATATTTAAACTCACATCCGATTTTAAATCAAATAAAATCCTAATATTGAGACGTGAATTTTAAACATGTAACTCAAATACAAAATTGATTTAATTTAATTCGGACAAATCAATTATACAAGTCTCATATAATTTTATCACCCTAATTTCAAGTGGGATGTAAATTGGCCCAATCCAATTTCCCTATGACTTGTTCAAGAAGCCCATAGGCTTTAAGATTAAGAAAATGGGCTTTTACCCAAACTATTTAGCTCGTATTTTTAGGATCCAAAACAAGTCAAACTAACTTGGCAGATAATGAAAAGATTTGTTTTTCTCTAAAACTGGATGACTGAAAGGCTGTCAAAATTGCTAAACAGACTCCTCGCCTCCACTTTCATTCCTCCAATCTCAACAGAAAGCAACAAACACTCATCTCCATCTCAATCTCAGCATCAAAACACCACCAATTCTGAGCAGGAAAAGCTAAAAAAATTGAAACACATTGGGGCAGAAGGTGATCATAGAAAGAAACCCAGAAAGGAAAACAAGGAGAAGGGAATCAAGATTTGATAAATCTGCCTTTTGTGTCCAATAATGGGAAGAAAGATTCCCATAGGAGATGACATGTTAGTAAATCAAATTATCTCATTGTCACTAATTGCTGCAGGGTTTGCGGCAACAATTGCTATAATCACATCTCTCTGTGTTGTTCGATTTCTAAGAAGATCGCTACCGGATTCATCAAACCAAGCAGAGAAATTGGATCCGACACCACCCGCTACAGAAACAATAATGACACCGCCAACACCACAAGTTGTGACAACATCAACAAAAACAGAGGATGAAACAGAGGCCGGTCATGATCAAGATCAAGACCAAGACCAACCAATGAAACAGCTACCATTACCACCAGCAATGCTTCAAGTAAAGGAGATCAATGATCCTGAAATTTTCATGAAGAAATCTGCGTCGACACGGAACATAGGCTCGCGATTAAATGCAAGTATAAGCATGAAATTTCCAAGAAGCTTGTCAATGGCAAGAGGGCGTGATCGAGTAGAGAAAGTTAGTCATCAAAGGAAGAAGGGAAAAACAGAGGATTCAATTTGGATGAAGACAATTATATTAGGTGAGAAATGTAAAGTTCCTGCAGAGGAAGATGCAGTTATTTACGATGGGAAGGGAAATAAAGTCTCTACATACCACCCAAAGACCTCCATGTCTAGAACACATTCATGTATTGATCCAACTGCAGTTCCTGAACAAGAACATGGAGAAAGAAGACTACCAATAAATGGGGAAGATGAGTGTATTCAGGTTAATGGATGATTAAGTTAATTAATTGTTACATGCCATTTTCAGGATGATTTTGAAATGAAAAACAAAAATATCTCAAGTCTCTTGGTTTTTTGGGAACCAGCTCAGTGTTTCAGGTTTATATTACATTTAAGTAGTTTTTATATGAAATTTCATATTAATATGGTATGTTGGACATCTAATAGAGAACTGAAGATATTATGGTATTCTTCGCTTATTAAAGGGAAAAAAACATAATTATTGTTTCAATCTGGGAATCTGAAGGCCGAAAACGTTGTAAAGCGCAAGGGTGCTCAATGCACTGACTGGGGTTGGATAGACGGATCGTGCCTTTTCATGGTCTTTCACTGGGGGTCTTTTTTGGTAAGAAGGTGCCAAATAGAATCCAAATCCTCCCTGGGACTCGAGCGGGTGCTTTGTCCGGTGCTCCGTTTTTGAATTTCAAACAACAAACGGCCTTACTGGCCCTTGTAATCCGTAACCCACAAAACAAACCCACCTCCTCCCTCTCTCTGTCTCTCTCTCTGTGGGTTGCTTTGTTGAGAGAAACACACTTCATTTTGTGAAGTTGTGTTCTTTGAGATCCTTTCGGCTTCAACTTTCCCCAGTTGGCATCACCTATTGAAGGGTTGTATAGTTGTTTTCTTAGTTCAAGCAGAAACGTGTAATTAATGGGTGCTTCAGGAAAATGGGTGAAATCTCTCATTGGTCTCAGGAAATCTGAAAGGGAAGACATTGTAAGCTATAATGATTCTCTCCAACAAAACCCACTTTTCCTTTTCCTTAGGTTTTTTCCCCTTCATATGAGTGATGGCATTTTGTTGTATGTTGTGTTTTAGCAGGAGGGTGAGTGGTAAGAGCTGGAAATGGAAGCTGTGGAGGAGTTCATCAGGAGATTTGAGGTCGTCGTGGAAGGGTTTCAAAGGGAATCACAGAGCAGCTTCTGAGTGCTCTGATTCTTCACCAAAGGCTGAAGCTTTTACTGCTGCAGTAGTCCGAGCTTCCCCTAAGGATTTCAGGGTTGTGGAGCGGGAATGGGCTGCCATCCGGATTCAAACTGCTTTTCGTGGCTTCTTGTTATTTTTCTCTGGATTTTTGGCACTATTTCTAAAGACTGTCTTGATAGTTTACTCTTCAAAACAAATGAAGTTCTAGTTTTTATCAGTAGACATATATGAAAAACTCTTACTGACAAAAAGTTTTGTGTTTTGTCTTTCAATACTACATGATCTAGTGTTGATGTAATTACAAATTCCACAGTAGTACATAAATTATTAGCATGCTTCGGAAACCAAAAAATCAAAACCATGCAAAATTACTGTCTGAGAAGTAATCCAAATGCATATTTGCTTACCATAGAAGAGCACTGCTTCATTACTACCGTACAAATGTTTGAAAATTCAATCTTCAAATCAACAGCGACAGAATAATACTATTCAGGAAGGTTGGATTTCCCCATATTTCAACTTTAACTATGTTGAATTGTTGTGTACTGTCACAAGTGGATCAGGCATTATGGATATTAATTTCTCCCTCTTTATGTAGCAATTTGGTCCATTTGCAGGCCAGAAGGGATTTGAGGGCCTTGAAAGGTATTGTGATGCTTCAGGCTCTAGTACGAGGTCGACAAGTGAGAAAACAAGCTGCAGTGACATTGAGATGCATGCAGGCTCTTGTCCGAGTTCAGGCAAGAGTAAGAACTTGTAAAGTGCGAATGTCCATCGAGGGGCAGGCAGTGCAAGAAATGCTCAATGCACGCCGCACCGAGGTTGAGTATCACAAATTATGATTACTGCATCTTTTGATATCAACTCGTTTGATATGCTCATCCAATTTACAGGGTTGTATTATAATTTATAAGCAATTCGAATTGACTTGCCTCGTGAGAAGCGTCGGTTAAGTTGGGAAATTGGAATGTAAAATTGCAGGAAGGGTGGCAATAGTAGCAGACCTAGCTACATGAACCTGACTGAATCTACCAAGGCAAAGCAGAGAGCTGGCAGTCATCTATCGAACAGGATTCAGAGGCTACCAATGGATCTCAAGAGGTCTGGAGCATTTTTTAATGGAGATTAAAAAAGCAGTGCTGGTTCTGATCCTTCTTCAGTCAATTTCTCAAAGCCACTCTGCTTGCCAACTCGATTGGACAAGAGGTCAATGAAAGTATAGATTTAGGGTGGCCTGGAAGTTCAAAGGTTTGTTGTCCGCCATTATTTATCAGTATGGTATTAATTTGATCGCTTGTGTAATTCTGAAACTGTAATCTGCCCATTTAGAGTTTTTGAGAGTTGATTCATTTTGTAAATTAGTTCATTGATGTGGTCAAAATCAATTTCTTTTCTCAGTCCTACTTCTTCAGTGTAAGATGATGAGACAAACAGGGAAAGACAATCAAATAGAACTACAACCTAGACAAAAGAATATTGAATCGGTAGTTGTCTTGGTATCCTATGTCTGAAGCCAACTTCACTTCTTTTTCTTTGCATTAAACCTTAATTACCTATTATGGCAAGCCAATCACTATACAATTTAAGTTCAAAACTAAATGCATCCCTCCCAGACTTTGGATCAGTCAGTATCCTATATTACAACTTCTCTGTAACAGCAGATGTGTATCCTACTGCTTTTTTCCAGCAACGTATGCTAACCATTGTTGCCAGTATGATAATCCAGCAAATTCCTCTCCTTTTTATCTTATTGGTTTCCTGCGGGAAGCTGTGAACGTCTTTCCCGCAGCCATACAATAGGAGGAGCAATCTGAACAAACCCATAGATAATAGTACTCCAAGCTTCAGTCATATTGAACTCCGATGCCCCGGCTCTAGATGTCAGGCATAATACTGCATCCATCATGAGAATACAGGAGAACTCTCAATCTGAACCAAAACTAATCATCCTGAACGGCTGAGAATTCCAGTCATTGTCTATTGTGATTAAAGCCAGACAAAGCATCATAAGCAATTCAAATAGAGAGGTTTCGGCAGGAGTACCCAAAGGAAAAGGTACTGTAAATTCCCAACCCATTCTTTACAAATTTATCAAATCAATTACTCCAAAAATCCCCTTAACTAACTAAGGCTTCACCAAATGACATCATTTAACATATAGAAGTAAAGGGGGAGCAATAAGCTTTATGATTGACAAACTGATTGATAGGAGTCAAGACCTACTCAAGTTGCCATTGCACAACTCACAAAACTGCTAAACATACGATAAAACAAAAAGGATCTCTCATAAAGAAAGTAGTAGATACACAAGACTAGAACAACAATTTTGTACACAGTAACCTCTTGATGCATATAAAAGTTAACAAGGAAGCGAGGTTTACGGTCTTCACTCGTCAATGATAGTATGAATCCATTTCAACAAATCTCCTTTCCAAGTCAACCTGCAAATAAAAATTAACCAGAGAATCACAAATTTCTGCTACTGATTAGGATTTTTTAGAAAAAATAAAAAAGGTAAGAGAGCAGTAATTAACATAACAGAAAAAACTCAACAAGCCTTAAGGATACATAAGTTATGTTGGTCCTCCGCAACTTCCATAATTCCCTGCTGTGTAAAATAAAGTGTCAGAATATAAATTGGACTCCAGCAAACACAATCAATCAAATTAGTACTCGTAAAGTATACCATAATGTAACTGGGAATGGGGTTGCAAAGACCAACTCTTAAACACCACAAGCTAACCACAAAATCACAAGCTAGCATGTCATCAAACTTATGGCTTTGGATTTGACCCAAGAAAACCCATTTGATCAACAAGGTCTTGCAAGTCCTCACCCCAATCTATAGGTTTCGAGACTAAATCTTCCACTTCCACATCCAATCCTGGTTCATCACTGATCAAGACGACTTCCTCCTCTTGATTCTCGATGGCAATATCTTCGCGCAATAGTTCCTCCCAGGTTGTCTCATTGACAGAACCAAAATTGCCACCGCTTGCCAGTATAGAATCCCCAATCGGATAGTTAACATCACCAATTGATTCGTTTTTTATGGCAGCTGAGAAGAATGTCTCCATATCTGTCTCAATATTTTCCAGTTCTTCTTGGCCTTGATTTGGGTAATTCACTTCTTGTTCCAAAGCAACAGAAACAGCTTCTTCCAGAAAATTTTCCACATTTGGGCTGGCAGTCAGTCTTCTCTTACGCCTAATTCCTACACCACGCAGCTCCCTCCTCTGTGCATTCCTTTGTATAAATTGCTTAATGAAAGCAGGATTATTAAGTGCTTTAGCAAGGAATGTCATCATCTGCCGTTGTTTCTTCTCTGTACTTCCTAACCTCTCTTCCATTGCTGCTAGTTGGTCCCTTGAATTCTGTTGTTGCTTCTTCAGCTTCACAATCTCTGACATCAACAAACTCCTCTCTCTCTTTAGCCTGTCCAGTTCACTCTCTACCCCACACTGTCCCAACTCCACACAAGGTCCTCCTTCTGGGTGCTGCATACAGTGTGCGACATGTCTTCTCCTCTTGATGGTCTTCAACAAGTGTTTTTGTCCTCCCAAAAAGGCTTCATTTGCAAATTCCCACCTATCTGGATCAACTTTTCGAAAACCCTGCACCGATTTGTTGCATTACGATGATTACCATGTATCGAGTTAAAGATTAACATAATCAGAAAAACCAACAATCAAGAAATCCCGGACAAAATCCGGTATTTGTACTTTAAAGCTACATAAATAAAATTAAAAAATGAATTATTACAGACACCTTATGTGCATTTCTCTTTCAACGACAGAAGAATATATATTGCACAATGCAACCGAATAATTAGCCCGACCCAAAATCTAAAAAAATAACCAAACCACCGATTGATCAATCATGTTAATACCACTTGATAATTTATCTACGAACAACTGACAAAGAAGACAAAATTGACTTATAAAGAAATTTATTAAGGCGGAGAGAACTTACATATGTGTTGAGCTGACGAATAAAGCTGGAGAAATTACTGTGCTTGAAATACCTTGGAAGCAGAGTCGTCGAGAACTTGTAAGAGTCGCACACAACGAAACTGTTACGATATTTGCTCCAACAAACAACAGAGTCCGTTGATGGGTCCTCCACCATTTCATAGGTCTTCGTCAGAAATGCAGGTGGACCCGCATCGTGAAGCCCCTCCATCGGCTTTGGTGGAAAGCTTGAAGACGATGACGAAGATGATGCAGCCGCAGCAGAAAACATCACAGTCTCTTCTTTTTTCACCACCACTTCCTCCATGTCTTCACAGAGTCGCAATCTTCACAATGCAGAGCTATCGATGATGCTAATTAAGAGAGATTCTCGATCTGGGTTTAATCATTTAACCCGTTACACAGACCATTCAAGCTTCAAAGTTAAGTCTCGGCTCGAATGGAAATGCGGTTGTCAGAGAACTTGATATATTTTGAAGAGGAATTATAAAGGAACGAATTAGGAAGTTCTAGAGAGGGAAATAGAGACAGAGATTGTGAGAAATTTCTGCTAGAGTGTTCGTCAAGTTCTGGAAATTTCTCTAAACTATAAGGAAGTAGTGGGCCGTTGATTTTTTATATGATCTGGGCTGGGCTTTACAACTTTTTCTTTCTTCATGCATCAAAGAAATATGCCGAATATAATTTATTTATTTTTTGAGATAAATGCCTAATATAATTGGTTCTGGGACTCTCTTTGTTTTTTTTGTTTTGGAAAAGATAGAGTGAGGGATTACCCAGAATAAGCTGTAGCTTACATATCCTACTCTCCTAGGCCAAGAAACCCCAAGCAGAATAATCCCACAATTCAGCAAGCCACAAGGAGGAACAGACAATTTAGATATTCCCCTACTATACTTCAACGCCTCATTAGCCATAAAATCAACTGCTCTATTGCCTTCTCGATAGGTATGCTAGATCAATCCTTCTGGATTAACCGCCCGCATGCAGTGACCATGTTTAAGAGATTAAGTTGTGGTGCATTAGCTCCATTAAACCACCTAGCCACCAAGGTTGAATCTTTTTCAAAAAAAGACTACTTTTCTGTGTCCCTCCTCCCATGCAAGACGTAGCCCACAAAGAGCAGCCCATCATTTAGCCTCAATCGCATTACACAAGCCAATATTAATACAGTGGTGCTAGTCACCCCAATACAAAATATCTCGAAGCATCCATAATAACAAAACCCTTAAGCCGCTTGCCTCTACTATCCCGGATCAGCCCTCCTCCGCCTGCTCGAGAAGAATAGCTTTAAAACACCCGTCAGTGTTTAGTTTTACCCACGCATAGTTAGAAGCATACCACCCAACCATCTGCACTTTCTCCTTCACTCCATTCCCATGAACCAAACTTTGATTGCAAAAGGCCTCTGTAATCTCAACAATATAAGGTTTTAGCCAAGCTATAGTATCCAAGTGAAAGACGAAATTCCGAACAACAAAGTCATTCCTCCATCTCCATAGAGACCATAGCGTAACTGTGAAAAAACAGTCTCGCTGACAATCAACTTTACAACTAATTATACCAGTGAGATTATGTGAAAGCCAACTTTGAAAATTCAAATGGCTCTGGAACTAATACTCCTGGGGCAGCAAAAGAGTTTTCCAAACCTGCGCAGCTCTTTTACAAGTGCGGAAAACATGCTCCACATCTTCGTTACAGCCCACGCATTCTATAAAATCCGAAACCATGGTGAATCCCCTACGCCGCCGTTCAACATTACACATGATCCTTCGATGAGCAATCATCCATAGCAAAGTCTTGCACCGTTGAGGGACTTTGAGCTTCCAAAAAGTATTAGGAGCACTCCAACTCACACCAGTAGAAACAGCATAAGCAGACTTTACAGTGAACAACCCACTATTTGAGAGACCCCAACATACTTCATCTGCAACCTCTTCCTCATCACATAAAAGCACAGCAGTAATTTTATTTTCCATCTCAATTGGAAGCTTGCCTGATAGGCTAATAGAGCATTCCAATCCCATCCCCTACCATTAATCCAATAGTAAGAAATCGGCCTATAAGTTTCTACCAGACTTAAGTCACGCACCTTCGCATCTATCAACGACCTATCACCCACCCAAATATCAAGCCAAAAGCGGGTCCCCTTGCCACTGTGAACTAGAGCTCGTACACCTTTAATTTATTCAAGATAGGGGTTGCTTGAACTATACCACGCCAAGCATTAGAGGCTCCTTGCTTAGAATCTAGGCGGTCGATTGTAGCTTCGCAATGCAGGTACTTCATAGCAATCACTCTAGACCATAGGCTGCCCTTGTCTCGGACTAATCTCCATCCCAATTTAGCCAAGAAGGCCAAATTCATATCAGCCATGCTTCTAACACCAAGCCCAACTTCATCGATATGCCTAGTGACAACATCCCATTTGATAAGATTAATTCCCTGCTTCGCATTAGTACCTCTCCATAAGAAGCTATGAACTAATTTATCAATGGTATCACGCACCCCTCTAGGCAGCAACATAGTTTGCATCACAAACAGAGGAATGGAATTAAGAACAGATTTAACTAAAACCATTCTTCCAGCAAAAGACAAAGACTTGGCCTTCCATCCCTCCAGCCTATTTGACACTCTATCAATAATGTATTTAAAATCATTAATTCCCTGCACCCTTCCATGAATGGAGTGAGTACCAAGATACCTCCCTAAATTGGCCGTGAGGACTCTTTTTGTTGGAAGAGGTTTTGGGAATTGTTAATTTTCAATTAGTCTAGCCTTCATTTTAGGGCAATCTGTCCTATATAGAAGAAAAATGGATAACTGATATTGTAATTTCATATATGCATGATTTTTCTTATTTTAAAATTTTAGTGAAAATTTTGTGAATTTTATTTTTTAGATTATGGAGGTGAAAGAGATTAAAGAAGCAATGAAGCTCAATGTCTCTCTCTGTATTGCCAATATTCATATTGTTGCAAAGCAAAGAGGTTATTCCATATTCTCTATTGCAAACAACTCAGTGTCATTCTCCACATTGCAAATATCTATCTTTGGTTGGGGCAGGACCAAAGGGCCTGTCTACCGACCCGTGCCCTCGGGATGCCGGTAGAATGTAAGTCGCAGGTTATGCGACACAACGATAGGGACCGCTGGGTGCGTTCCGATAAATCAACCAAGAATGACCGAAATTGCGCCAAAGGCACGCTTCGAACTCGGGACTCCACCGTACTAACCAAACCGAAGACCCCATTGGGTGCCGCTGAGCCATATGCCCTGGGGGCAAAAGTGGGTTATATGTAAGCGTTATGGCAACACACTATAATGCAGTAGTAGGTAAATGCATGCAATGACAAAAATTTGTTGTCCCATCAAGATTATATATCGGGAAAAGTCAAATAACATATTCACTTACTTCAATAGAATATGTCTTTCAATATAGTTATATCAACAAAACACACAATTCATCAAAATCAATATTGAATTTCACATTTTTTACAAAAACATTTATAGCATATTATTTTGCATCATTAAAACAATCACTCAATACAATCACTTGATGAAAAAAAAAATACAAATTATCATCGTACATTTGCTCACTCGTAATACACATTAATGAGTCAAGTCAATGACTTTTATAAAAAAAAAAATATAGTAGAGCCCATTATTTTTTACGTGGATAAATTAAAAACAAATCAAACTATCAAATTATTCGTTTAATTGTCTGAATATGAGAATTTGTTACTGAATGACGAGACTGAAATAAAATAAAAAGTTTAATCAGCAAGTTAAAACGTGACTAACTGAGAGTAGTATTGAAGGAAAAAAAACTCTTGTAGAGCCCAGCATAAGATGATGCAATTGCAAACGTTTATTGTAGTAGAACATGTGGCAGACATCATGTGGCAGTTTGGAACTGCGTTATGAGACCCGCGTTCGTGTTGCTTTCGGACGAAACGCGGCCCAACCTGTTTGGATCCAAATCCAAGCCTGTCGCGCTTTGCGTTATGCACTTTGATGCAAATCCAAGCCCAACGCGACGCTGCAGCTCATTTGTACGGAACCATCCATGTGAACCCTAGATCGCGAAAGCTGCTTCCTCTGGTGTGACTACGACGATTCGGTGAGTAACGATCATTGCTACCTTCTTCTCTTCTAATCTCTTTTCATTATCAAACTTCCACGCACTTCACTTCCTCAACAACGTCTTCTATTTTGTTCTCACAGCAAAGCCGAACGTCGATCTTTGGAGTTGTACACCTCTCGTCAATCCTCGGTGAGTTCATCCTTATGTTTCTTTCTTCAATTGCACGAATGCTTGCCTGGAAATAGCCCTTATACTCTGCTGGTCCCTCTTTGGGCATTGGGTGTGTTGCAAATCTTGATTTCTTGCTGATTTTTGGAACTTGAAATACTGCATGATGCTTCCAAATGAATTTCTTGCCTCTTCGTTAATATGATAAGTAGTGAATTTGGAGTAATTGTTATGAGATACTGGCCCAATTGAGATGGTACCAGCTTGTTCTATACATGGCTAGGGAGTTAACATATCCTGTTAAGAGCTTTAATCCATGTAACCAAGCCTGGAAAACAACGGCTCGCTCTTAAATTCTAGATTGGGTAATAATATAAGCAATCAGACATTTATAGGTCCTCTTAGGTTTTCATACAATTAGAACAAAGTCCAAACATTAGGACACTATTGAATGAGGGCACCCTATTGCTCACTGAGCAGTTTCTGCTAAAACATTGGCTAAGTCCTTGTTTGAGGTACTTTGAGTAGTCTCCCCAAGCTACTTTGGTGTAATGCTATGTTTTTATCAGCTCTGTGAGGGTATTGTTTGTATCTATCTTGTATCTTGTGTGGTTTGCACCTCCTTGACACTCCTTATTAATAAAGCTCTTTTCTCAGTCAGAAAATGTATTCTTTGATTGTTCTGCCACGATAGAGTTCCCTGAATTCTGTTGCCAAATTAATCTGTCAGGATCTTTTCAAGATGAGATAGCAGAACTTATTTTTGATGCTGTTATCTTGTTTTTTTTTTTTTAATTATGAATTTTGATATTCAGAGAATGTATAGTTTTCCATCATTTTGTGCTGAATATATATATGTGCGTTTAAGGCAGAGGATTTGTATTTGGTTGGAATTTTTTATATGTTTAATCTATAATTCATATATCATCATTGTTCATATATTGCTGCCAATCTATGATTTGCTACTTGACTTTTAGTAGTTCTTCCACTGCACCAACGTTTAATGCATCTTTTAGCTGCCTTGTGTGCTATTCTTCTAAGGAAAAGCATTTATGTTTTGTTTATAGTGCTAAAACATTGCATAAACCACATACTACTATGGGTAGCAAAACGACACCTTCTGCCCCATCAACCCAAGTTGTGGACAAGGCAAACTGGGACTCCGCACAAACAAAAATATTTGTTGATCTTTGTGTTCAACAAGTTAATGAGGGGAGGAGGCCCGGATCACACTTGACCAAAGATGGTTGGCAAAGGATAGTTGTTGGGTTTGAGGAGAAAACTGGAAAGAAATATGATCAACCACAGTTCAAGAATAAGTGGGATAACTTGAAAAAAGATTACAAATTGTTTCAAAAACTGAGACTCCATGATATGGGCACCGGGTGGGACAATGTTCGAAACACTATTTTAGCAGATAATGATTGGTGGGAGAAAAGGATTAAGGTATGTGTTCAACAAAATCCTAGTTTCTTAAAAATGTTACTTTATTGTCATATCTAACTTGCACTAATATCTCTCAATTAAATGGCAGGAGGATAAAAGGGTCGCGAAGTTCAGAACCCAGGGACCTGAGAACTTGGATCAGTTAGAGATTATGTTCGATGGCTTGTGTGCTACTGGGGAGTTTGCATACATTGCTGGAGCATCCAATCGCAATGACAACCCTACCAATACTAGCACCGGTGATAATGTTCGATTTCCGGAGCTCCCCACTAAATCTTCTGATCCTGAATACAACATCAATAACGATGAAGACAATGAAGTCACCAGTTCTCCGAATCAGCCGCAGAAGCACAGTAGGATGAGGTCAGACACTCAGGGCAATAGAGCGAAGAAGAAGAAGCGAAAGACATCTGATTACCGAGAAGAGATGTGCAATTCATTGGGTCATTTGGTGTCTGCAGTGAACAGCCGAACTGCCACAATGTCTGCCACCAGTCCTGCTCCAGCTCCAGCTCCTGCTCCAGCTCCTGCTCATGCTCCAGCTCCTGCTCCTTCACCCCTTACAGAGTCCAAGGCAGAAATTGCGGATTGTATGCGCATATTAGAGGAAATCCCAGAGACTGCTGAGATTGGGGAGATGCTGATGTTTGCCTTCAAGTTGTTTCAGAAAAAAGAGGAACGCGAGTTCTTCACTGCTATGATACGTAGGGACTGACAGCTTGCCTATTTGAAGATGAAGTATGCTGAGGAGACGAGACCTAGTGCACCTGAGACTTAGTGAAGTTTCAGTGTGTTTGTTTTATTTCTTAGATAATAATGAACTTCTTTTATTGGTTTGTTCTTGAGTTTGCTTTTTCAGTAGAATGATATGCTACTTGTTTATGTTTGTTTGATTTGTTTTTATGTTTCAGAACATGTGACTGAACATTTTAGTATGAGCTTCTTTGCTATGGAATAATTTGCTGTCAAATAATTGTATTTTTTTTCATTCATTTTAGGATCAGATGGAGCACAATGATGAAGAGAATTATTTATTTGACTTTGATGAACTTGCTGCCATTATTGGGGGTGCTGTGGTAGCATGTTTTGAGGTTTTTGAGTACGTTCCACGTACACCACGCTGGATAGCTCCTTACACTGGTCATATGTACATCACACATCTCCTAAATGGCAATAGATGCAGATGTGCATCTATTTTGAGAATGGATCCTTGGGTGTTCAATGAATTATGCAATGTGTTGAGCACAAACTATGACCTCAAGCAAACTCGTAATACTAGCATTATCGAGATGGTTGGGATGTTTGTTTATACGGTTGGACATGGGGTGGGGAATCGGGCAGTCCAAGATAGATTTCAGCATTCCGGAGAGACCGTACACCGCCTATTCCATAGAGTGCTAAAAAGTTTGATGTCATTGTCTGACGATATAGTTCGGCCACGAGATCCTACGTTCTCCGGAATACCGAGCCACATTGCGGACGATGATAGATTTTATCCATATTTTAGGGACTGCATAGGGGCTATAGATGGAACTCATGTTCCGGCAGTTGTCCCAACTTATGACAGAACTAGATTCGTTGGGAGGAAAGGAATGACGACGCAGAATGTGATGGCGGCATGTGATTTCGACATGTTATTCACCTTCATCTGCGCGGGTTGGGAGGGTTCGGCTCATGATTCGAGGATATTTAACGAGATTGTTGCAAACGAGGATGCCAACTTTCCACATCCTCCTCCAGGTATATAAAGTTTGATATTTGTTCTTGCATTTCGATTCACTTTTTTTTATCAATTAATAACATTTGAAGGCCTCTGCTATAGGGAAATATTATTTGGTCGATTCTGGGTATGCAAATCAAACAGGATATTTAGCACCATACCGAGGACAGCGGTATCACATGGAAGTGTTTCGGAATGGTCCCGCAGTCTCGACACCCAGAGAAGCGTTCAATCATGCTCACTCATCTCTACGCTCAGTCATTGAGCGAACATTTGGGTTGTTGAAAAATAAATGGCACATTCTGTCAAGAATGCCTTCCTACGAGTTCCCCGATCAGGCGAAGATTGTGGTGGCATGTGCTGCTCTACACAACTTTGTCAGATTGCGAACGATAAATGATCCAGATTTGAGTATGTATGATCACGATCAGGGCAATCAAGGGGTGTCATTCACAGAAGACATCAGCAGTTCCTATGGAGCGAGCAGTTCTGCTGGTCCGCCAGATACATATGAGGATCTCCATATGGCAGCCACACGTGATATGATTGCTGCGGAGTTGTTCGGTTATTATTAGTATTTTATATTTGAGTATTATTATATATTAATATCTGTACAAGACTTGTATTTTTAAATGTAAGTGTCTTCCTGTTGTTAAATTCGAATGTATTTCATTAATGCAATTGTGGTTTGACTTTTAATGAATTTATTATCCTTAATTGTAATTGTTTTATTTTTTTTTTCAACATTCTATTTTTTAAAAATCAAGAAATTAGTGTTAATGTAATTTATCTTTACAATAAAAATACAATTTCTAAAACAAATGTTAAACTGCGTTCAAACGCACTTCACCACAGTTTTGATTTGCCAAACGCTATACTGCGTCTCACAGCACCTCACAGCACCACAGTTTTATACCTCACAGCACCTCGCAGCACCACAGCACCTCACAGCGATTACAAACAGCACCATATCTACCCACCATCAGCGGTACACCTTGAAGGGCCGATTCATGTTGAGTAGGGATCCACATCCCACAAAGGTCGCCTCCACGTCATCTCACCTCATACTGACGACCACGTGGTACTTCTTCATTGGTTGGGCTGAGCAAAATTGACAGCCGATATAGGCCCACTCAAAGCCCATAATCTCCATAGCTGAAGGAAAGTTAGCCAGCGCGCCACGTGTCGTGCAGGGGACGTCATGATGACGGGTAAAGTGTAATTTTGTTCCGATGACTATGTCATCAAAGTGGGGACCAAGCACAATGCCACATACAGTCGACATCAGCCGGTCCTCTCGTCATGTTAATATAATTTTTTTTTATTCGCTTTTTCTTTGAGTTAGGGGAAAAAAAAATGGTGACGTCACCGTTCAACGAAGACGAAGATAATGTGACAAATTACATAATCACGCCACGCGCGTTTCAGGCTCGTGCCTTCTTTCGTCTTATAATTCCCGATTACTGTTCTTCTCATTAAAAATACCAAATTTTGATTATTTACTTGGTCTCGCGTCCAACATTTTGACAAAACTGACATGTAAAATCCACATCGGTCATTAAAAGATAGCGTACTTTGCAATTAGGCCACTAACAATAAAAAAAATTATAATTGGATCTCTAAATGCCTAATTTCATTGCAATTACATCATTCTTACCATATTTATGTGCAATATGTATAGTTTTAGAAAAAAAATAAGAGAAAAATTTTGGAATTTTATCGTCATTCACAGTATAAATCAAATTCGAAATCTCATCTAGCTAGTAGTCGTTGCAGCTAAAAGAACCACTTGATGTGGATTACATTCAGACCATTGACTGCCATTTCTGCCACGAAAAAAGAGGAGAATTAGTGTAGTGTATTTGTTAGTACAATTTATTATCGTAGATTAAAAATAGAGAGAGAAAAAAACACACTTATTATAAGAATTATAAAAATTATTTAATGATACATATATATAATGCTTAAAAATCAATGCAAAAATACACTAATACCCCCCCTAACCCTTCTGCCATCGATTCCTGAAAAAAGCATCACAAATCAACTTCTTGAATCATGACACATAATTTCTCGGCCAAACAACTGGCGGAAGCAAAAGTTTTGACATTTGACTAGAAATTCGGCCTTTTGACCTGAGTTCACCTTCCTAAATTGGAAGGTTTCATTCATATTCTTTTTTTTTTGTCGGAGTTTTTTTTTTTTTTTTTTAAATGCATACGACACCCTCACATTCGATTACAATATAAATATATTTCCTCACATTTATAAAGACCAAAAAACCTTATCATAGCTTAATAAAATATATTTATTTTATATTTATAATAGTTTACTTTAGATTATTGAAATTTTAAAGTTATATCATTAATTAATTATTAGTCCAGTTATTCATGATATTTTAAATCCGAAACTATTAATTTTTTACAAATGTGAGAGAATATTTATCTTTTCCTCAAATGTAAGGAATGATATATATACACACTTTACAATCTACTCTATAAAATAAGGGGCGTTTACCTTTTTACAAATATGAGAAGAACGTCCGTATTTTCATCAAATATAAAGGTGCTATACGTATTTTATCCTTATTTTTTAGGGTTTCAACAATAAAACACATCATCAAAATTATACTTAAAAAAAAAAAGTTATACTTTAAAAAAGTGATGGCTAGTGGACGACACACAAAGGAGAGCGCGTGGCCATAGAAAGTAGGAAATATCATTCCAAATAACTTCTTTTTCTTTTTCTTTTTTTCTCTCTTTTTTTTCTTTGGGCCATTCAAAAAGAGCTTTTTTGATCCCAAAGAAGCTATGCAATATAGTACATTGTGATGTAAGCAAGCACACACACACACCACCCTCCTCCTCTCTTTTATAAATAAATAAAAGCTTCTTCCCATCAAACCCAAAACTCACCCCCCGTTGACATCAAATCCTGCACTCTCTCCTCCGGCGATGCAAGGCCAACGTAAACCCGACAGCCTATCCTTCGACGTAGCCGAATCAGCAGAGACCCGAATCCAGCGCCTGATCTCGGAGCACCCGCTCATAATATTCAGCCGACCCTCGTGCTATATGTGCCACGTCATGAAGAAGCTTCTCGCCTCTATTGGGGTCCAGCCAACCGTTATTGAACTCGACGACCACGAGATCGCTGCCCTCCCTCCTCCTCCTCCTCCTCCTGAGGGCGAGGATAGCACCTCTCCGAGAAACTACTCTTCCCCCGCCGTCTTCATTGGTGGGACCTGCATCGGCGGCCTTGAGTCCCTTGTGGCACTCCATCTTAGTGGCCACCTCGTCCCCAAACTCGCTGAAGGTGGTGCTCTCGATGGGTATGGAGTAATTTGCTCTAATTAATATTCAAATATTAGAAGTGAGAACTACACAATTGATCTCAAAAATCAAAATCATGGTAGTATAAAGATTTGATTTTTAAGGTCTAGATGATTTGGGTTTGTTTTTTTGTTGTTATTTCTTGTAAAAGCATAAAGATTTAGACAATAAATTAAATCGACGTAGCAGAAGAAGAAAAATCGATCTGCGTATATATGCTAATGTTTCTTTGTTCTGTAAATCTATAAGAATAATAATATATCAGTGCATGTAGGACCCATTACCCAATTATTGATCCATCGAATTAACCCTGTTGAATCGATGCGATTTTCTCTCATGGATCTGGGTTTTAAGTACTACTTAACAAGACATGCAATGACCACATTTGAGTTGCACTGTCTCATATTCTGATATTCTGACAAAATTCTATCTATTATTGCAACTTCTGCTTGTATTTTATTGCCATTTCCCGTATGATGGGTCGGGTTATCATTACAAATGGTATTGGGTGATCAAAAGATGTTAGGATTCTTAACATTGAAAGAATCTTAGGGATTGGACAAGAAGATTGAAGAGTAAAGCCAAGAGAGTGACATATTTTTACACATCCAAAAATAGAAATAGGGGTCGTTATACTTTCATCATCGAATTTACATTTGTTTGGAAGTCATCTTTTGGAGGGAATAAAAATGAGACAAAATGGTACGTGCAGGTGCTCGTTGATGTGGCATTTTCTTAACATTAAAATAATTAATATATACTTATGTGGCAAGATAATAATTTACTCATTTAATTTTTTAAAGAAATTATCACTTCTCTCTTCTTCCTCACTCAGTCTCTCTCTCTGCACCGTGCCCTCCTCCTCGTTTGCCTGTTTCGTCAATCTCCCACTTGTTCTGCCCTTGACTCGCGAACTCATTCTGCCATCGCCTTGTTGTTCCAAATAGTTACTTGATAAGCTCAATGGTGACTGCAGAAAAATAAGCTTCCTCGTTGCCCCAGATTTATGACTTGGTGGGTTTAATTGCACCCATGGAGTTTAAACATTTAAGTGGACTTTCTGGCAGTATTGGTCCTTGCGCCTCCTATTGCTTTGGTGTGTGGTTAGAGTTGGTGCTGGATTCTGATTGAAGGGTTGCTTGGCCTGATGGATCCGATTATGAGAACTGAAAATTCGGTATGGAGAGATGGATCAAACCTGCTACGACGCTTTCGACTTCTATCCGTATTCCAAGAACTGCGGGAATGCAGAGACACTAGCCGGAAAATTGAGAGAGAAAGAGAGGAGAGATGCAATTGGAGATAAGTTGATTTATTTATTTATTATTAATTTTATTTAGTTAAAATCTAGCTGAATTTCCATGTCATATGTCAATTGCAGGATAAAAGAGGCTAAAATCATTTCGTCAATAAAATTTCGTTCATTTTGAATCACAATCATTCAAATGGAGTATAATAAATTCATAGTATCAGTTAGGACTTTCACACAAATGATTGAAATTTAAAATAAATAAATTTTATGGTAAAATCATTACATACTAAGAATTACTTTTTACCACATAAAAATATTTTGATCAATATATGAGGACTAAGTGCCACATCATCAGTCTTCCTAATTTATATTGTACAAAATCTACACGAGTTATAATTTTGTCTCACTTTTTATTTTAAATAACGACTTCGTAACAAATGAATGCGATGATTAAAGTGTGACAATCCCTATCTTTTGTGGCGTAAATATAATTAATTCTATTATTTTTTATATACGGAAAAAAGGTGAATATAC
The DNA here is from genome assembly GCA_963580455.1 of Euonymus europaeus. NCBI lineage: Eukaryota > Viridiplantae > Streptophyta > Magnoliopsida > Celastrales > Celastraceae > Euonymus > Euonymus europaeus. Next base: position 2,410,156 of record OY756957.1, on the reverse strand, counting down.
ATTAGGGTTAAGAAAAATATTAAAAAAAACTGAGAAAAAGAGAGCCAAAACCCACTTCAGAAGAAAATGGGCCCCATATCCTTTGGGCTTGAAAAGACAGCTTGGGCCAGTCTCAACCACAACCACAATCAAAGAAAGTGGGTTTTCACTTTTGCTTTTTGAAACAATACGTGGCAGACATGCAATGGTGTTTGATACACCAGCTCTCATCAGTTTCAACTCAGCTCATCTAGAATCTTTTTACGGCCCAAAAGAATCTCCCATTCTGATTCTTGAAACAAAACATTTTATTAAAGAAATAAGTATATTTTTTTTGGTTCTTATTTAAAGGGAAAAAGGGAATTTGGGCCAAAAGTTGAAAACTTAATTGTTAAGGGTGCCAAAACTTTCTCTAATCTGGATGATCGATTTTTTTTCTTTTTTCGATCTGAATTAAACTAAGTTTAAATATAAATTAGTTTGTTCGAAATCTAGATTCAAACACAAAGATTTTGTCTCGTTTAAAGTCGGGTCCTGATCCAGATACAAAAATCTTGTATGATTTAATTGAATGAATTTTAACTCGGATTAAATTATTGTTCAATTTATTCATCTTAATTTAAACTAATTCGTATATGATCAATTAAATACGTCTGAAAATCAAAATCAATCCAATCTGGACATATAAATATTTTACAAACGTCTTATATTGTCCAATTCGAAACTCATATTTGCCACCCATGGCAATTGACCCCACTGAAGGCTCCGTAGTAGTAGGCTTTTTTATTACAACTTTTATCAGCTTCTCACTTTTTCCATATATTATATGATATAATGTACACAATCTGTTGTCCACATTATACCTAATAAACTCCAAAATTGGTTAAGCAATTCTTTAAGGATCCAACCTCCATTTCAGTTGATACCTTCCCTGGATGCTCTCTGCATATTATCTTAGTGTCACATCACTTGGCTGTATCATGGAGTCAAGCTCGCGTCACTTTGTGGACAGCACAAACAATTTTTCTTTCCAAGTAATGAACGAGTATGGGACGCTCTTTACAGACCTCAAGGCCCCCCACCATTTTGGATTCAATCAGACGCAAAAACTATATCCACTTCAACAAAACTCTGTCCCGTCAGGATTATTGAATTTGTGCTGATCCAGACTCTAATATGGATTATATTATTGTCTAATTTACTTGTCCAGATTTAAAACAATCCGAATATAATCAATTAAGTGTGTTCGAGAATTTAAACGACATTGGCTCCAGGCTTTAACATCTGTTTTGTGTAAAATATCAAAGACAGATTGTTGACACTGCCAGTGATGTGTCAAAAACTGCGAGTATGCAACTCATTTGAGCTCTGCAAGTACTCTAATTCTCTTGCCCGTATGGAAAGCCACAAAATTGGTTAGTGCTGCAAGCCCTACAGCCCACCCCATTCCATGAATTTCTTAACTTCATCATACAAAATCAGGATTGCAGCAGCACCGGTACTTCTAAACATGTTTGAAACTGCCCCGCGATAAAATGAAGACACTCTCTCTGTTTTATAAATTTTCTTCCAGCAGTCCAGTGTGCTTTGATACATTGGTTTTTCCAAACCTGACTGCATCATCATCCGCCTTCGAACTGTATCCAAAGGATATGACAACAACCCAGCAGATGTTGTGACTGCTTGAGCCACAATCCAACGCTTCCACAGAGGTACCGGTTTAGAATCTTCAGACATAACCTCCTTAATAGTATCAAAACCTCCAAAATACAATCCGCGATGGACAACCATCCCATGCAGAGAGGCAGGAAGCCCTCTGTAAATCCCTCGAATCCCATCTTTCTTATGAATGGTGGAAAGGAAATGTCTGATACCTCGAAACTGACGAACTTCAGCTCTTCCAATATCAGCAGCAAGGCGGGTGTGTGCAATATCAAGTGGGTAGATTAGAATCAACGTCGTACAGCCAGCAGCAGCACCAGCAAGGAAGTTGGCAGATGCGCCAGACAGAAATTGACCGTCTTGAGGGTTGCCATTCCTTAAAAAATTTCTATAAAGATCCTGCAAAGAAACAAAATGATTTAGGCCACGTTCTTGTCAGGGTATATAATTCAAAAAAACCAAATATGAATATTTCTTAATTACTGTAAAATCTCTGGTTTACCATTAACTTTATTTCCCCATACTAGAGGCAAAGCATATATGAGGTTTTATGCATGCAACTAAGGAAATAAAACCAAGTCCCATTTGGCAAACCAAAATTTACCCATATTGTTCAACCATACAATAGACTGTCACCAAAGAAACCTAAAAGGATGATGGTCCAGTATGAACATGTTAATAAGCTCTTCAAAATGTGTACTTGTTGGGTAGAATCCGTGTTGCCTATAGTTGGGGAAAAGATGCATAGAGCTTTTGAACTTCAATATCATGGTGTCTGCATTTCCAATTTTCATCTCCTCCAGTGCATCAGAAAACAATGATGATGTTAGCTTTTTTATAAGGCCCACGCCCATACGCGAGCCCAAGCAGCCAAGGCCCAACTGCACCCACCAAATGGGTCAGCTGTAACCAAGGCCCAGGGCGGCCCATACCACCCCAAAACCTTGGCTACTAAGGGAGGCCCATACCTCCCCTTATCAACAACACCCTCACCACCACATCTTTCGATGTGGGACTCTATCACTTTTCCATTGTAGTCTTATGTCTAAGTTCACTCCTTCTTTCAAAGCCAGATGTTTGACCAGTTCACTCTACTACACAGTCTGTTTTTTTTTTTTTTTTTTTGGGGATAAGCTCGCTCGCCATTGTTGATATTCCCAAGGTTTTATGAGATAACAGGAGGGAGAGGAGGTGGGTGGGGGTACGCATGCTTTTGGTGTTTGTTTGTGGGGGTGGTTGTTGTTGAACCTCTGAGCCATTGGACAGGGATAGGGTCGAATTCCCACCCATTGCATCTCTAATAATCAAAACCTTCATGGAAGAAGAAAAAACTCGGTTCTTTTGAAAACGATCTCTCCTAGCAAAGCCACTCTCTCTCCTGTTCTTCTGTTATCTCATAAAACCTTGGGAATATCAACAATGGAAGGTTGCATAGGCATTCTACAAAAATACAGCCATAAACCTCATGCATTGTGAAGCTATCATGCACGAGTCAATTTCCCAAACAATGCCTCTATTCTTCCAACCCCTTGGGGTTCTCTCCTGTATCTTGAGATCCAAAGATTATACACTATTTTCTTTCACGCAGTCAATCTTTTACACAACATCTCCAATACCATTACCCTCGAAAGCATCAAAAGGATAAGTCAAATGCACAAGGTAAGGCAAGAACATGAAGGTTCTATATTGCTATGGACAAGTTAAATAATCTTCCCAATTACATCCTAAAAACTGACAACATGAACTTCTAGGCTTCATTACTAAACTAGATACTATTCAAATTACTGGTTTTTTTCCCTGGAAGCAAATTCATTGCGTCATTAAAAACCCAATACCATAACTATCCTTCAGAGACCATAGATTGAAATAAAACATGAAGATGCGAGCTCTATGTGCAAATCGAATCCGTATGCTCCAAAGCCAGAACAAGCAAGATAAAAACTAATAAATCGATGAAATATTTTTGATATTCTCCATCCGCCTCCCATTTCCTAAGACTACTTCTCATACAATATAAAAAGAGCATTATTTTCATCAATTCGCCCCTCCACCAAGTCCATGAAAGAAATTAAATCACACGGGCATTTTATCAAGCACCTAGTGCTCCAAAGATGACAACAAGTCTAGTCCAAGCACTGAGATGAAGAAAAGGCATGCGAAGAAAAATTAGATAACGCGGGCATTTTATCAATCACCTAGTGCTCAAAAGAAATCAACAAGTCTAATACGAGCATTAGAATCAAGAAAACGGTTATGAATACCTTGAGGGAGAAATTGAGGGCCACGGAAGGGTAATAGCGAAGGACGCTGCTGCCATTGCCTCTCCAAAGCGAAAGAATGCCTTCCTCTCTAACTGTGCGACCAATACAATCGACCATACCCTTGAATTTACGGCTCCTTCCTTCCACAATGGAGAGGTTGCTCTCCTGGGTTTGCAACAGCAGCTTGGTTCTCTCGATCGGGGCCACAATCGTATGCACCACTCCTCCCATTAACGCCCCCGCCAACAGATCCCTGTGGAAGTTGCTCAACCAAACACACGGCCCGCCTTTGTTCTTGCCTGGGTCATCATCATATTTGCTCATTCTTTGATCCCTCAAGAATACAAGGGGAAAAAAATTAGTCTTTCTTGCCAAATTCCATTATCACTGCAAATGGAAACACAAATGGAACCCTCTGGCCCTCTCAATTTACAAATTCATGAAAATTGGCATTGGGTTACGATCAACGAATATCAAAATTCGATCACCGAATTTGGATTACAGAGTTCAATATTTAGCGAGTGTATCACCAAACGGACAAAAAGTAATGAAAGATCCGTCCTTTTGGGCGATAATATGATATGAAGATTTGGGGAAATTAAACGATAACGAAAATTCAAGCACAGGGGTGGATGTACGGATATGCGTGACTTGTTCACTTCCCACGTATAATACTGTATATTTTGATTTTGATTGAAGAAGCTTGGGCTTTGTGAACAAAATCTGTTCTTTAAGCCCGGCCCAATGACACATGAGATTGGTGCAAGTGCAACTTCAAGAAAAATCAAAAATCAATCAGTATTCAGTAGTAGTTGATTGTAGTTCTTGAGGCTCCTCAAATCAGGAAAAATCCAAAATTTTCCTAACTGTTGTCATCGTGATTTCATTGGGCTTCAAAGACTTGGTTAGAGTGGTTTGGGCCAAACGAGAGATTAGTAAAGATCAACCAATCAAATTAAATAAGTAACTCCATATTTGATTGGAGAGAATAAAGAGCAAGACAAGAGAATAAATTTTGTCGAAATTTATTCTCTTGTTTGATTTGTATAAAACATAGGTTATGAACATGAGTTGATGAGCAAGCTTAGCAATTCTCCTCTTGTGGATAATATTTTTTTAAAATGATAATTTTATCCTTCAATTAAAATCACATAAAATTATTAATTTATTAAAAAAAGGTAATACAATATTTTTCTCTATATTACAATTCATTTAAACCAAAAATTTATCTTTAAACTCATTCATCTCTCTCCCAATAAACTCATACTCGGTTCATCTTAAACTCATTCTCTCATTTCGACCAAACGTGAGGTAAAGGTTATAGAAAATGTCAAAAGACTCTTAGGGTCCATAATCAAACACAAAATTTATACTTTTCAATTTATTTGTATAAGACATATGACAGACTCGTAAGTTAATATAGACATAACTTGTCCCGTTTGATTCAAGTAATTGCGAGTAAGTTTATATTTATTTTAGTAATTTCTTTGTTTTGCTCTAACTTATTTATCACGTGTTTAAAAAAAACTTAAATAAATATAACTGCAATAATGCCGACCCACCACACTCACAAATCTGATGGAATACTGTCATTGCTTTTCAGAAGAAATCACTTGGGGAATGCTGATCCACCACGCTCACAAATCTGATGGAATACTGTCTTTGCTTTTCAGAAGAAATCACTTAAGGAATGCTGACCCACCACGCTCACAAATCTGATGGAATACTGATCCATTAAATCACTCGAGGAAACGACTGAAGACCTTGACACGATGACATGAAGATCGTGACATAATTTTTGTCCATGAACCTCGGTAATGTGACATATTTACTTTAGTAAACATGCCATAAAGATTTAAAACTATAAATAAAAAAATACATTTAACATTCTCCACCCCACCCTTTCACTTCCCTCTTCTGCTTCCCCCCCTTCCCCCGCCCCCTTTTGGACTTCTATTCTATCTCCTAAATACTCTCACTTCTCTCTCATATTTATAATGTCATTAAAATAATAAACAATATAATTTCATCACAAAAATAATGTAATTGCAATATGAAAACAATATAAAACATTTTGTTAATTTTTTTTTAAAAAATAAATCCGTGTAACATTTGACACAAATTTTTTATTTTTAAATAAATATGTCATGTCATTACATGATGACCACATCCGTAAAAATAGACGGAAAATGTGAAGGGGGCTAATGTGGTCCACTATTTGAAGTTTATGGGTTTCTTTGGCCTGAAAAAAGTATAGATACCAAAACGTTTCTTATCTCTAATAAAAATGTAATACAATGTAAAATAAATAACATCTGTGTTGATATGCTACATCATCTCTCCCTTACTAAGCAGTGACGAAACTTTGGCGTTCGACTACCAATCGCAGTATGGTTAATTTTGAAAGAACTGCAAAATGACGAGGAGAAAAACCATACAAATTGCATTTGGTAAGAACACGTGATAATGAAATAACAAAACACCACCTTAATAATCCAAATCGAAGTCCCCAACTCATATTTCATAAAAAATTGAAAATTGAAAAGAAACTAAAAAACAAGATGGAACACATGACAACGATGTCTTATTACATTGTCATTGTGTCGTATTGCATCATCACTTACAACTTTGGAGAATCGTTGTTTAGTCACCATTACAACCGCCATTACCTCCAAAAGATCTCTCAAGTTCCAAACAATGAAATGATCTCTCAAACTCCGAACAATGAAACTTACATGACACCGACCGCCAATAATCTCTTAAACCGTTGAAAAAGTGGGGGAGAATGAGAGAGATAATGAGTGTCTAATATATAAGAGAGAATGCGTGCGACAGAGATAAATGAACTTGATACGTTAAACATTTGAATTTTAAAAAAATAAGAATATTTTGAATTTGTCATGTTAGATTGCTATGATGTCATGTCGAGAGAGATAAATGAATTTCATACATTAAACATTTGAATTAAAAAAAAATTGCTACAATGTCATGGCACTTAGATTATGCATTATTATGCTACAATGTCATGTTTAGTACAATCGAAGTTGATGAGATCATGGGCAGTTTGGTTTTGAGTTTTTCAAATTTTAAAAGAATAAAAAATTTGAAATTGGATTTGTTGGGTAGTTGTACGAGTTTGGTTTTGAGGCTTTTAAATTTGAAAAAATAAAAAATTTGAAACATAAATTTTATTACTACTCTACCCATTTTTTCTTCTATTGAAGCCGCAAAGTTTAAAATGTCAGTGTTGATAATGTACAAGCCATGTGGTCTACAATGATTTCAATGCGGGATCAGGCGTCCACCTTCGGTCCCAATCGATGCACATTTGAAAAAAGAAGAAAGGGACCATAGTTTGATGTGACAAGACGATTAGGTTAGGATGTGTATTTTTATTAATAAGATGGTATTAAAAATTATTTTTTAATGATTTGGATCAACATGTGTCTTATTTTTTTAAAAAAATATAAAATTTAATATTTTTTTTGATTTATTTTTGTTAGAAAATTGATAAGAGGTCTTGCAATTTCAAGATTTTACTAATAGAAAAATGAATAAATGAATAAAAATTTATATTTACAGATGCGATAATATTAAAAAATATATATTTATTATATAAATAAATACTTGACTTGAGTTTTTAGGTAATAAAATATAAAATAATGAAAAATTTATACGTTTGCTCTGATACGTTGTCATTGGACGCTCGGGAGTGAAGCTCTGTTTTACACTTTTACCGTCTTTTTAAGTGTACTTTTTGAAACTTTGAAAATAAGCAAATCTTAGGGAATCTTTTACTTTAAATCTGTGTTAGAGCTGGAGAAAGATCTTCAACGAGGAGGAAGCAATGGAGAAGCCCATTATCCGAATATTTGATCTGCAAAACTTCCCAGAAATATACGATAAACAGTTGAGGGAGGCATGCGAGGATTGGGGTTGCTTCAGATTGGTGAATCACAACATACCCGTCTCCCTAATGTCAGAGATGAAGGAAGTGGCGAAGTCTCTGTTCGACCTTCCCACCGAGATCAAGGAACGCAACACCCCTGTTATCGCCGGCGGTGGCTATATCGCAGGCAACGATTACGAGGGATTGGGTCTCCATGACATAGGATCCCCACAAGACGTGCAGCAATTTTGTTCGCAGCTTGATGTCTCTGATAATCAAAGGAAGGTAATTGAGTCTTATAATAAGTCTATGATTGATCTTGCTGCGAAATTATCAGGAAAATTGGGTTCAAGTTTGGGATTGAATGGTTACTCCTTTGAGAATTGGAAGATACTTTTTAGGATGAACAAGTACAATTACACCCCTGAAAGTATAGGCTCTTTGGGTGCTCCGGCGCACACAGATGTAGGCTTCATGACCATACTTCAGGATGATGAAAATGTGGGTGGTCTCCAAGTGATGGACAAGAAATCTGGTGAATTTATTGCTGTTGATCCATTGCCAGGTAGCTTTTTTGTCAGTTTTGGAGATATCGGTACTGCTTGGAGCAATGGGAGGTTCCGCAATGTGAATCACAGAGTGAAATGCGTTGAAGCGTCACCGAGATTATCCATTGGTTCATTTGTCATCGGACCAAGGGAGGGACCAGTGGAAGCACCGACGAAGCTTGTGGATGATCAATATCCGCGTCTCTATACTCCTTTCACCTGGGAACACTACCAGAATCTCCGATACTCAAAGCTTCCTGGTGAGGAGGGCCTTGACGATGTACTTATTCGTCCTAGAAATGAATGAGTGCAAAATGTGGAAGTTCTGCACTTTCATGTCTATGTCGTGTTGTTTCCATTACTTTGAATAAGTCGTGTACTATTAATATTCTTTGCATCTTGATGGTAGTACTATTGTCTCATGTGTTCAACGATATGAAGGCAGAGTTTTTATGGGTGCTACTATATGCATCCACCCTACCCTAGAGAGAATCGAAGGCGGGTGTAGATGAAATGAGAGAGACAATGTGCTATTCCATGATTACATGATCACATGTCACTGAATGCCACTGCTCCCCTCCTCTTCGCCTCTTCCCTATCTAGTCAACAACTACCAATCTAGCTGGGTCTCCAATGCAAAAAAAAATAAAAAAAATAGGATAAATTAAATAAATCTAGTCAATTTTTTATTTTTATTTTATAGAATCATTTATTAAATGATTTTTAAATTAAATAAATAATTAATTTGAAAATGAAAAAAGCTCAAAAAAATGAAAAATGATAAAATATTTAAAATATATTTTATTTTTTAGAGTATTAATTCCATGGAGAGAATTGGAAAAAATACTTTTTCACGTTAAATGTTAAGACATAGTTACAAATCAAACTCCATTTTAATACATAGTCAAACACGAAAAGTGAGTTCAATATATAATTAACTAGACACAACAAGCGGTGATAGCCTTTAAATACATATCCTTGCATAAACAGACCCTATATTTCTAGTTTGATAAATCAGTAAAATAAATTAATGAGTTTATTTTTTGAGAAAAAATAATTTTTAAAATATAAAAGGACATAATCTTCATTAAAAAAGGACGTAGCCGGTATTTTAGTAGTTACTAAGTAGCTCTGTTTTGGCCCAACCATACCTTATCGGAAGCGGGACGACGACAGAAATCATACTCTATGCCTTTTGGCATAGATGTTCAGTGAATTTTGGCTATTCGAGTTTGTCTAGGCCTCATATTTGCAGTCAAAACTCGCAGATTATTTTTTACTTATATTTTAATTTAGTAATTAGTCTTTTAGTTGGACACGTAGAGCCAATTGACAGGTTAAAATTCAAGTGGTTTGTGACGTTGTAATGAACGGGCGACCAAACAGACATATCATCATGTCCGTTTGCTATCGAAACCACTCATTTCCTGCCACGTGTGCCTGCTCCACTGTCCCAATCAATCATTGCTCTACAATACCAATTTTAAGACATTAAAAAAAAGAGAATTTCAATGCTTTTTGAATTTCGGGATTCGTAACCATGATTCTCGGTATCCTCGAAGTGTAGGGTGGATGCATCCAGTAACTAGACTGGATGCATTTATCCTCACCCAGTTTTTATTTATAATATTGGCAGAGTTGTGTTTTTTTTTGTTTTTGTTTTTTAATGCAAGGTTGCTCTTGAGCAATTGAAGAAAGTAGGTTTGAGGAATTCCATTATCTTTTTCTTCTAAGGATAGAGATCCTCAGTTGGTCTGTCTTAGTTCAGTTATCTTCTTCTCATTCTTATGGTGAATATCAGTCAGTTTTATCTCAGAGGCAGGGGTAAAGAGAGTAAAGTTAGTCAAGTAGGTTTGTGCATAAAGAGTGTGAATTGTCAGGTTTAGTGTGAATGACAGTGTTTGAAGGTGAGGCAAAGTGTGTGTATGCGGGATTATTGTAATAAAGAAAGCGTATTTGTGAGGTTTCTACTCTACACAGAGATGCTATCTTTATAAAGGGGGGAGAAGAACAGCATCAAGGAATGGGGAAGCAATGGAGAAAAGCAGTATCCCAATAATTGATCTGCAAAACTTTCCAGGAAAATATGAGAAACTATTGAGGGAGGTATGTGAGGAATGGGGTTGTTTCAGGTTAGTGAATCACAATATACCTATCTCTCTAATGTCAGAGATGAAGGCAGTGGTGAGGTCTCTGTTTGACCTTCCCACCGAAATCAAGCAACGAAATAACTCTGCCATAGTCGGTGGTGGCTACATCGGATGCAGCAAAGGCAACCCTCTTTTCGAGGCATTGGGACTCTTTGACGTAGGCTCCTCACAAGCTGTGCAAAACTTTTGCTCTCAGCTTGATGTCCCTGACCATCAAAGGAAGGTATTAGAGTCTTATGCTCAGTTGGTGAATGACCTGGCTATGGAAATATTAGGAAAGTTAGCTAAACTTATGGGGTTGAATGGTGACTTGTTTGAGGGGTGGCCGATGATGTTCAGGATTAACAAGTACCACTTCAGCCCTGAAACTGTAGGCTCTTTGGGGGTGCAGATGCACTCGGATTCAGTATTCTTAACCATACTTCAGGATGATGAGAATGTGGGTGGTCTTGAAGTGATGAACAAATCTGGTGAATTTGTTCATGTTGATCCACTGCCAGGAACCCTTGTTGTTAATTTTGGAGATATTGCTACTGCTTGGAGCAATGGGAGATTATGCAATGTGAAGCACAGAGTGAAATGCAATGAAGCCACAATTAGGTTTTCCATTGCCTCATTTCTCTTGGGACCAAGAGACGGACCGGTGGAAGCACCACCGGAGCTTGTGAATGATCAGCATCCACGTCTCTATGTTCCATTCACCTGGGAAGACTACAGGAAGCTCCGATTCGCGGCAAAATTTCAAACTAGTGACAGCCTTCCTAATCTACTTATTAATCCCAAAAGTGAATGAGCAGTTAGTTCTGTAATGCAACAATAAAAGCAAAATGGTGAAGCTTTGTAGTTGCGTTACTATTAAAATAAAATTTACGGCATGGACGTTCGCAATCAGAGTCCAGAGATCAGTGATATGTATGCAGATATATGAAGATGCTGGCTTTTATAAATTTGAAATCAAGTAGACATACAGATTCAAGACAACAATATAGGCCAATATTTCTTATTACAAATCCTCCTTTTGGCCATACGCCCTCTAAATTAGGCTATCTTGATGATTGATCGAGGCTCTTTTCATGCTCCAGGCATTCAGTTTTGAGACTGTTACATTCATGGTGCCATTGTTAAAAATAAACAAGTGAGCTTCATCATTAATTGCTAACTTTGGATAGACTCTTGAGGTGATACAAACGCTCCCTCCCCCTCCAAAACTCTCGATGATTGAGTGGTCAATCTGTAAAGTGGAACACAAATATGTTGAAACAAAAATCAAACAGTAGAGGAACTTGTATATGAGCAGGAAGACGAGGGGAAATACTAGTGAACGCACCAAACTTCTTAGTAAAATCTTTTCATGGCGAGGATCAATGTCTACAAAAGCTCCAAATGTGGACTTGTCCATATTTTTTCTCAATGATGACCTGTAAATTTGCAAGCATTATTGATTGAAAATACGGTTTTGGTTAGGTGAACTAATGGGTCAGTAACAAAAAGCCTGGAGAAAAAACCTGCTTTGATCACTGCACATGAGAACTACATGCTTGTTGTGCCCCCTGAAAATCCTAAAAAAGATGGTGGTTCGTTCTGTCAAGTCCTTTGTCGCCAAAGCATACAAACCAAACGGCCCAAACCTGTGGTTGATTGGATCATGTTTATTATCACAGAGTTGTACAGGATCAACTGAACTAGTGTCAATGAACTCAGGCCTTTCCAATTTTGGCAATTCAAATGCCACCTCTACATCAGCCTGAGAATGCAGTAAGCAATATCTCTTATTAGATAAATAAATTTAAACAAATGATTTCCATAACAACTTGGATGAAAGCAAGACAACATTGTAGAGCATAAACTGAAACTCACCTGCGAAGCAGTGATCCCTGAAATTTCAAAAACCGACCCTTTTTGAAGTTTTTTCCCATGGATGCTGACTTTCTTACTGCGAAGTGTGTCAATTTCTTCAATTGGCCACTGAACTAATTGCTTTCCTCTTGTATCAAGCCAGACTTGCCTAGGGATTGACTGCAAAGTAGAGTTCAGAACCATTTCATATGGGAAAAAACAAAGGTTATGAGGTACTCAAATGAACTAGGAAAAATGCATTATAGAATCCCAGGACATACAGGAGGATTTCATTTCCAAATTGAAAGTTGAAGGAACTTCAACTTCTGCATTTTTAATATACCTGAAGTCCAGACCATCCTTTCTGGATATCATCTTCTGTGCTATCTGATTCATTCACCCAGCCCCAAAGAATCCTCCTACTTTTGACATTGTCAAAGAATGTCTTAGAAGCATAAAATTTTCCATAGTCATACCTGGAGTCCAAAAAACTCCCAGTAAAATGAGTCTCAGGCAAGAACTTTTCCATTTGAGGGATATAGTTTCCGAGCACATAATAGTCATGAGAATTAAAGCTCGCCTTCATAACATGCATAACATCAGGGCCAAAATCTGAAGTGTCAACTCCATTTGTGCCATTAATATACACAGGATAAAAATCCGGACACTCCCACATTCCTTCTACCTCTGACGAGTACAGAGGATCCTGATGCTTAGTCCAATTGAAAAAATCTACACTATGATACAGAATTGCCATTCCTCGATTGTATCTATGGCTGTGGCCTCCAACAACTACCCTCCATTTCCCATCGGGCCCTTGCCATGCAGTTGTCGGGTCCCTAAAGTTGTCAGGCTCAACCCCGTCTGGTGGAATCATGATGGGATTTTGAGAAAATTTCACCCATTCTGTAAGTAAAGGGTCATATAAATTCTTCGGAGTTGCTAAATTCTGCACCTGACATTTGTTGGCATCAATTCCTGTGTATAAGATAACAGGTTTATTTCCTGGAAGGATTGTTGCAGAACCAGACCAGCAACTGTTGATGTCATAGGGTTCGGTTGGATAAAGGGCATGATCGAGATGTATCCAGTTGACAAGATCATATGATACAGAATGTGCCCATACCATACTATCTCCAAAAACTGCTCCATGTGGATTGTATTGGTAGAACAAATGATAGACTCCCTTATAATGCATTGGTCCTGCAAAGATACAACTATGTCATTGACACTATTTGAAACTTGTTTCACTGGCTATACATTAGAGCTTCCACCATTACAGGGCTAGTTCAAACAAAATATGTGCAAGTAACATCCTGGATTTTTGTGCTTGGTTCCCATCTAATGAAGATAACCGGGAAATTTTCATACTAACAAAACTCCAAATCAAAACAAGTTCGTTAACAGCATTACCTCAGTGTCATCAAAGGTTATATTAAAATTTTAAACTCCATAATACTATCGGTCCTTCAAGAGACTGAATGCCATTGACATTGTTTGGAACTTGCATCACTAAAAATGCATTGCCGCCCCAAATGGGATGAAATTTCTCTTTCTGTTTGAAAATGAGATTTAGCATGACTCATTGTACTTTTGATGACGAGGAAGAAAGGGCAACTATAGTATATATCGAATTATATTAGGATTTCAAGAATGGCATAGATTACTTGATTATCAGTACACACCAAATAGTCTTCGTTTTCAACGGCCAAATTTTCTTCTACAATGACTTATGCAGTATCCAAATATACATGAGCACATAAAAACTAAAAGCCAAAATGGGATGATCAATCCACAAACGTACCATTAGGATCTGCTCGGTCAACAGCACCCCAGTAATCATCAGACCATCGGAACATGCAAGTTGATAAAAAACAAAGATCAAAACATACAATTTCAAATATTTAAATAGAAAAATGAGACGAAATCAGAAGGCAGAGACAAGACCTACCATTTAGCCAATTCTGAGGTGATTGGAAGTGATAAGAGGTTCTGTAAGGTTGCTTATTTGATGACACTGTTACCTCAATAGCAGGGGAATCCTCCTCAGAATAGTGCGAACCAGAGCATCCAATCCCAATTCCACTGCTTACAAACAGAACACAAAATACCCCCAAAAAGAAAATTTTGGATAAACCCATGATGTCTATCACACAGTCTAGGACTACAGAACATTAACATCAAGACAGACGTATATATCAGGAGGATTTAAACAGTGCAAGGACCAGAAATAATAAACTCCAGAACAACTGACCCCCAAAAAAAAAGACCTTGATTGATTTGTCAACTCATACGCCAAACTGACCTGAATTTTTTAATCCTCCGCCAACCTCAGCCTCAATCACTTTGGAATAGTTTTTGGGTTTTCCTCCATTACAAATCTCACGCTATAAGTAGATTTATGTTTTTGTTTTGTTCAAGCCAAGCGCAGAAGTCACTGTTGGAATCTTCATTCGAAGAAGCGAATCAGAAGTGACCCCAACCAGAAAACTCGGCCCATTTTTGTTCCAGGTTCGTGAATCGTGAGTGAGTCTTGCTACTTTTCACTTACAATCACTTTAGGCCCAAAACCAATAAAGGCCCGACAATAAGCCGAACAGTAAACCTTGAACACTTTCACAGTTTCATATATGCATACGTGTGTGTGTGTGTGAATACACATGTCTGAAACAAAAAGGAGGATCATGATTATGTTGAATCTATAGCTTGTAAACTTTACAAAAGAAAAGGAGAGGGTAGTGTAACACTATGGAGGGTGAATCTATAGTTCATTCACAATTCATAAGGCAAAAAGAAAAGGTGATATAGGCATATTTGGCACTATAATTATTTAATCAATAATTTATGAAGACAAAAGCACATTTTTCTAAGTCTAAAATATAGGCATGATGCTGCTTTCAAACAATAAACAAATAAAAATAAAGAATGATGAGGTGGGGATCGTGTGCGTGTGTTAGTGATATGAACGTAATGATAAAATAATTTTTTTTACGAGGAACCATGGACTTTTGGTTCATGTAAATCTTAAGATATTAATCCTCACATGGTCACTTTTAGGGATGAAAATGAGTCCGGCCGTCTATATTTGATTTTTTAAAAGTGGCAAATTCGGGCTTATTAATGGGCTCGTTTGATCAAATGTGCCGAGCTCGAGCTAGCTTAAAGAAGCCGACTCGTAACCCGTAAGGCCTCTATATAATTATACATATAATATATATATGAGATTTTTTCTCAGACGGACTCATTTTACAGACACAAAATACGAACTTTTAATTGTGACCGTTCGTTGCATCTAACAGCCGAGAACTACTTCGATTTTCATAGCCCATCTTCTTCGATTTTCATATCACAGACCAGAGCATACATCGCCTTCTTCACTCTTGCGACCCACTTCCTCACACCCACCAGAGATCCTCAAAGCCACCAGAGATCGCGAAATCGCGACCCACCAGAAATCGGAGCGAGAGACAGACCGAACCCATCCGCGACCTCCTGATCAAACCAATTTGAACAACTTCCAGCAATTTATCAATAGAACCTCTTCCAAATCACAATACACCCTTGCAACCCCAAATCATGGGACTTTGATAAGAATCAAGACATAAAACAATACTGAGATGGAATGCACAAATCAATCAGTTGTTCATCAATTGTACACCTAAAAATCCCATTTTCCCCCAATTCAAAGCATGACAAAATTGGACTACCCCATAGAGCTCTACCATAGAGAAGATGGGGCGCGTTGATGAACAGAGCCGATGTACAAGGTCGCGATGGATGGAGAACCATAACAGAGTAGAACGCGATCGACGAAGAGTCCGTCAGAGTAGAAGATGAGTACCCGAGCAGATGGAGGAGAACTGAAGACGTGATGCTCGACTGGAAAAGATGTGGCTAACGGAGAGAGGAAGAGGGACTGGAGGAGATGTGGCTGACGGAGACAGGAAGAGGGACTGAAGGAGATGTGGCTGCGCGATTTTGCTGGACTGGAGGAGACGCTACTGGATTGGAGAGAGGAGGACGCAATTTAGGGATGAAGAGAGACCATTTCATATGGAGAGAGGAAGAGGGACTGGAGGAGATGTGGCTGCGCCATTTTCCTGGACCGGAGGAGACGCTGCTGGATTGAAGAGAGGAAGATGCGATTTAGGGATGAAGAGAGGCCATTTCATCTCAACCCTTAGATGAATCTAAGGACTATAATTAGAAGTCCGTATTTTAGGTTTGTAAGATAAGTCCGTCTGAGAGAAAATCTCATATATATATATATATATATATATGTATAGCGTCCCGCTCACATGAGGGATCCCGCACATATATATTGGTGCGGGATCCCTCTTACAACCGTCGGATTAATCCGACGGTCATATCTTGCTTCTTTGGAAAAAAAGAGAGTTTAAGTTCAATCTCGGTATTTCGCCTTCTTCTTTGAGACCAACTCATCTCAGGTCTCCTCCTTCTTCGAAGCGCAGCGACTCTCTCAGTTCCTATATGACCTGGACAAACCCAATCTCAACTCTTCTTGATGTGCAGCTCTTCTCAGTTCCTCATGTTCTTCCAACTTCACTTTGGAGTTCACGGAATCGCAATTCCGATTGAATCCAAAAACCCGATCTATCTTCTTCATCTCGCTTGAGTACAAAGAATCGCGATTACGATTCATCCCCAAACCCGGATCTATCATCTCTATCTCGCTTGGGTACACGGAATCGCGATTTCGATTCAACCCCAAAACCGGATCTATCTTCTCGCTGAATATTGGTGTTAAAATACAAGGCTATTGGATATGCTGCTGCCTTAGTTTTTGATGATGGTTATAATACTCTCTTGGTTTCCATTTTGTCCGTTTGGATTGTCAATGTCCTCGGTTAAGTTCATAGATGAGGATTACATGTGTTGCTGTTGGTTTTTATCCTTTTTGGTTTGCGAATGTTCAATTGCTAGGTAGTTTTGTTTCTCTTTTTTTGGTTTGGGAATGTTCAATTGCTTTGTACCATTCAATTACACTTGATAAAATGAATATCATTTATCAAAAAAAAGAGAAGATACAATGGTGCAGCTGGAGAAATAAGGTCATGCTGCTGATTACATGGCTTTGAATTACACTTATTACATGGCTCTGTGCCTTTCAATTACACTTCAAAGTGTAGGTTTTTATTGATGCAATTAGGCACGATCATCATGGAGCCTGAGTTTCTCCCGCATTAAGGCAAAATATCCATGTAGAATTGGCACTTGCTGCAATCGCTTCCAAAGCTGTTTATGCATTGCAAGAAAAGAGAAATTAAGAATGTATAACTATAAATGTCATTACCTACAAACAGCTAGTGGAATCCAAATGCACAATTATAACACATCCATAGAAATCAACATAATGTGAGATTCAGAGATGCATGGAAGCTCAAATTAGTCAACTAATTCAAATGTATAATCCAACTTAGAAATCCTTTAAATGGTCAAAATATTCAACAAATAATGAAACTTGCAGAAAATATTTTTCGTTGTTGAGGGGTCGAAAATAGGTGTTCTTTGTCCTTGAAAAATAATAAGATCGAACAATAAGGAGAAGTAGCAGTGAGGAGAAGGGGTATTGAAGACTGAAACGGGTGTTCCTTGGGGTTGAATCGGGGTCGAAAATAGGTGTTCCTTGTCCTCGAGAGAGAAGAAGATCGAACAATAAGGAGAAGTAGTAGTGAGGAGAAGGTTTGTTGAAGACTGAAATGGGTGTTCCTTGGGGTTGAATCGGGGTCGGAAATGGATGTTCCTTGTCCTAGAGAGAGAAAAAGATTGAACAATAAGGAAAATTATATGTGAGGAGAAGGGTTGTTGAATACTGAAATGGGTGTTCCTTGAGGTTGAATCAGGGTCAGAAATGGGTGTTCCTTGTCCTCGAGAGAGAAGAAGATCTAACAATAATGAGAAGTGGCTGTAAAGAGAAGGGCTGTGCAAATAGGAAGGAGAAGAGCTTAGAGGAGGAGTTATGCGAACAGAGAATGAGAAGGGCAAGAGAGGGTTTTTGCGGGTACAAATTTTGAGGTAAAAAAAGTAGATATGACCGTCGGATTAATCCGACGGTTATAAAAGGGATCCCGCACCAATATATATGTGCGGGATCCCTCATGTGAGCGGGACGCTATATGTATATATATAAATTTATGCAAGTTCATTTGGAATTTTTGAACTTCAACTTTTCGAGTGGGCCAAATAACACGTGTGTACCAATTGCCCAAGCTCATTTTGATCTCTACTCAAGTCCATTTTCAAATATAACTTACTAAAAGCCAAGCCTTATACCCTAATATTTCCTGTCGTTTGCTTTTAAATTTGATAGTTTTTTTTTATTCTTCTTCAAATTAATGGTTAAGACAAAAAAGGGTCCAAACGAGTCACCCTAGGACGTAATGTTTTGAAACGAGTCACCCTAGACCTAATATTTTGAAACAAGTTGAGCCTGAGTTTGATTATTTGAGACCCTATAGAGCTTAGACTCGCTAAAATGAAAGAGGCGAGCTTAGGGCCTGACAAAGCCTGACTTGATCCACTTTCACCCCTACCCATTCTCCCCAAAATATCTAACAAATAACGGGATAATGATGTGAAGAGTGAAACTTAGTCCCCAACTGGAAAGATTTATACTCAGTAAACCTGGCCTTAATTTCCTTTTTTCACACTGAAGGAAAACATAAACCCACCGAGGACATACACAAGTAAATAGACAGTAGCATACTTTATTATCATTTTCATGGAAAATGGATTAGAAAAGTAGAGAATATGAATTCACGGTAAAAAGCCAGAAAATAAGGAGTCATGAGAGGCACATAATTTAGGCCACAAAGAAGAGCTGGAGCTGGCTTGCACAATTTTGTGTGATACTGACGCCTGTGACTCTCCTCTTATCTTTTACACCATCAGCTAGCATACACCTCATGATTCATCAAACAAATAATTTTTGTAGTTCTACTTCCACCTAAATTATATTATTAATCTAAAATTCTAAAAAAATTGTAAGTTTGATTTGGCCTTTTAAATTAAAGTTGGAAATAATTAAATTCAGATACATATAATTAAATATGAACCCATGAAGCATGTCTGTTGGAATTCAATCAATGAACCAATCATGCTAGTGGAAGTGCGGAGAGAGAGAGAGAAGTAAAAGAGATTTTGCTTTTTTTAATCAACTTGTTAATTATTGCATCTCTCTCTATGTTGATCCATCGTTTTTTAGTGCTTCAAAAGCCTTAATCTTTCTTTTTCATTTAGTTGCTTTATATCTACTTTTCATGGCAAGACAAAAGTTGAATAAACCGAGGCTTCAAATATGGTCAATATATATATTCCATTATTTGAAAAAAAGCAAATCAATAATTTTTTTATTTTTTATTTTGAAAAAAATCTAGTATTAGAAAGAAAACAAAGGAAAAGACAGAAAGTGCACGTCAGTACAAAGCCTGGTTTATGATTTTTTTGAAAGAGTGAAGCGCTGTGTTCAAAGGAATCATTTCTCATTCACATCTCTCTTTCACTTCTTGCTTTTTTTATATAGGAATATATATTTTTTACTAAATTGTACATAGAACCCACTTTTGTAGCTAGCTTTTGTTGGATCTTCTTTGTTGGTATGAACTCAATATCACAGCCAAAGTTTGGCTTTGGAACCATGAAGGAGACCGATGGCTTTAAGGTATATTTGCTATGCTAAAACCCACTTAAGGATTTAATTTGTATTACTCTCTTCTGGTTTTGTTTCTAGTTCTTCTTTGTACCTCACTAAGCTTCAAGGGTACTGATAAAATTGATAGAAAGTTTGGATTTTTGGTCATTTTGAGAACCCTGAAATCAGCTTCATTAGTCTTATCATTTTCCACTTTTACTACTTTTTTTCTAAATTAGGGTTTCCCCACTTAGATCCTGTCAAAGATGTAAAAGCTAACATGCATGGTATCAATGAATCTTGCAGTTTGGTTCATCTTCCACTAGTTTTATGATGGATGAGAGTATGTCAAATTTGACTTCTGCATCTGGTGAAGTAAGCGCTTCTTCAGGTTCAAGAATTGAGATTGGTTCAGGGTATGCACAAGCACCACCAGCAAAGAAGAAAAGAAGTCTACCAGGAAACCCAGGTTAATAATTTCAAATCAATCCCAACTAATCAGCTTTCTCACTTTGATTCCTCCAAAGTTTATGCTTTTGTTAACTTTTGTTGGGTTTTGAATCAGACCCAGATGCCGAAGTGATAGCCTTATCTCCAAAAAGTCTTTTGGCAACAAACAGATTTGTGTGTGAGATCTGTAACAAAGGGTTTAAGAGAGACCAGAACCTTCAGCTTCATAGAAGAGGACACAACTTGCCATGGAAGCTAAAGCAAAGAACAAACAAAGAGGTGAGGAAGAAAGTGTATCTGTGCCCAGAAACAACATGTGTGCACCATAACCCATCAAGGGCCCTGGGAGACCTTACAGGAATCAAGAAGCACTTTTGCAGAAAGCATGGTGAGAAGAAATGGAAGTGTGAAAAGTGCTCAAAGAAATATGCTGTTCAATCAGATTGGAAAGCCCACTCCAAGATTTGTGGCACAAGAGAGTATAGATGTGATTGTGGCACCCTTTTCTCAAGGTAATATTAATAAGTACTCAAGTCATCAGAAATTCAGAGTTCAGTCATAGTTCAACTTTCTTTCACGCTTGTTTAATTTCATTTCATATTCAACAGTATAAGTGTTAGCAGAATAACCAAAGCTTCACATTAATTATAGTTTACAGAATTGAACTATTTATTCAGAGTTTTTCTTTGGATTCTTGTTCATCTTTTCTGACAAATCCCCTCATCTGGGTTTGTAACCAGCTGTATTAGTCACCCAATTAATTAATTTAATGGTTACTTGCATGTACAGAAAGGTGTCAATGGAGTGATAGAGAGTTACTAAACTCTTCTGTTTCATTTTTATTTGTCTCTCTTTGACTGTTTTATGTTTACAGGAGGGACAGTTTCATCACTCACAGAGCTTTCTGTGATGCTTTAGCAGAAGAGAGTGCAAGAGAAATCACAAACCAACTACAACAACCTGCAGGCATATCAGGGTCCCAATTAATCAATTTGCATCAACTAAACACCCATGGTGGTCATGTTCTCCAAGCATCACCGATCAAAAGAGAAGCAGAATACAACCATCTGTTCAATCAAAAACCAAATCATCATAACATCCCACCATGGTTAGCTGTAGAAGCTTCTGCTGCCCCAAGCCCCTCACAGACTAGTCTTTCTTCGCCATTGTTTTCATCAAACACTTTAGATCTCCAGTCATTTGGACACCAAGCAAACCCTAACCAGAACCCAAACCCTAATCATACACGCCCTCACTTTCAAACACCAACTTCTTTCCCACACATGTCTGCTACTGCATTGCTGCAAAAAGCAGCTCAAATGGGTGTGACTATGAGCGGCAGCAAACCTTCTCCATCACCTGCAGCAGCAGCAGTCTATAGGCCCCACCAAGTTCACATGTCTGAAACAACCCCTGGTTTCAGTGCCACATCATCAGCAGGCACGTCTACAGCTGGTGGTCTGGGTTTGTCCTCATGTGAAAGTGGGTTTGTCCCAAATAAAGCTGTCTCTGGTTTCATGGAACAAGCAACTGCAGACACTACTGCAGCCCCTTCTTCTTCGTTTCTCCATGATATGATGACTTCTTTGTCTTCTGGGTTTGATGTGTCACCATCTTTTGGTCAGGCTTTCATTGCAATGTTGAATGAAAAAAGATCAAACAATAGCAACTTTCAGGAAAGTAGCAGTACTCCTTCAAAATCAGCAGAATCTCAACTAGGCAGAAGTGATGATAGTTTGACCAGAGATTTCTTGGGTCTAAAAGCATTCTCTCACAGTGAGTTTCTCAATATGGTTAATCTCGATCGCATAAACTCTTCTTCTACACGTGAACAACAGCAGAATCAAAACCAAACACTTTGGCATTAGCTTGTTAAATGTAATCAACTTAATTTCTTTCTTCCTCCATTTCCTTCTGTAGAGAAAGGGGAGAGAGAGAAAGAGAGACGTTTTTTTTTTTAGTTATTTCTTGACATTCTTAAGTTGTATGGATAATGGATGCAAAGTTAAATTGTGAATGACTGTCAATGTTACTCTGGTTTTGATTATTATTCTGCTTTAGTTATATTAAAAATTCAACATATATATATATACACACACACTAGATCTGATTGGTGCAATAATTTACTATGGGAATGGATGCATGCATGTCTATATAAAACAAAGTTGCTCCTCCTGACACGTCATGTTCCATTATATTTTCCTATATTATATATATATATTCAGGGGACAAGAGGGAAGTCGCACAATGTGATATGTTTTGATCAGATATATTATTGATTAAATTGCACTAGACCAAACCTTCCTAGCTGGCCTGATCGATCTCATGGTTCTCATGTGCTGTCGTGTCAAATGTTCGGTTTAAACTATAAACAAGCAAAGTTTTCCCAAATAAAATATGAATAAATCTTATTTTTCACGAGCCTTTAACCCACAACTATTTATAACTGGGCTACTAGCTACCGGCCGTTGGTAATCTTGCCCGGTCCATGTTTAACGGTTAATATTGTTGCCGTAGTTTAATTTCTTTCTAATCAACTTGATTAATATTCAAAGCAAGAATATATGGATCGAGGAGTGGAGAATGTTCAAAGACATGCTACCTTGACAGTGTGCAGTAGCTATTGAGGTTATCATTCACCATTTTGATTTCTACTAATGTTTGGCGATGACATGATTGATGCTTGAAAAGAAGAACAAAAAAGAAAAGCAATTAATAGTACCATTGGGTAGATTTGGATGTGCTTGCTGCTTGCACTGGATCAGTTAAAGGAGATGCTCTTTGTTCCACACTTAAAAGGGCTCGCTTCAATCCCGAGGTGGCTGGAGCTTTTTATTTTGTAATAATAGTACTACTGTGTATGCCTAATGAGATCTCCCTCTCGCAGTAGACTTTATCCTCTCTTTTCTTCTTTTCAGGCCCCACTTCTTCTTTCTAGCAAATCAAATTCTTTTTGTTTATGATTAAAAACAACAATAACGTTTGAGTAAGAGCTGCACAATGTTTGTTTGAAAATATGTATTTTTACTGATATGATTATATTGGGATATGTATTTTGACGAATGAACGAGGGACCCTTGATATTTGAAGTGTTTTTGTTAATGGAGGAAAAATAAAAATATATAAAGATTTGTGTTTTGCGGGATGATTGGGGTTGAAATGATTTTACTATGAAATTATTCTCATTTTTAATCTCAGCTATCCAAGTAATTACAATAAATACACAATATAAATTAGGACCTCCACCTAAATGGTTGAGATTCAAAATAGAAATAATTTGACGTTAAAGTCATTTTAGTTCATCCCATTCCGTGTTTTATTGATATGATTTATACTAAAAAAACATGTTTTAATAATTTGCATGAATATAAATATGTAATTTGACTTTTTATATAATAAATGTCACATGCAATTAAATTTTTTGAAAAGCTTTAACTCGTAGAAGCATTGCATTTGCTGCCTCTAAAATTAGGCCCACCTAAAATTTGATTACACGAGACATGTGTACATGGGCTGGGCTGTTGGATCACTATCTTCGCGAGCTGGGCTACAAAGTATAAACATCTCAAGCCAGCAAGAATTATGGGCTGGACTGTCAAGAAATGCAATTTCCTTCGTACAAAGTTGGGGGGCGGAACTACAAGAAGCATCACAGACGCAATTTATTTAGCCTCTGGTTCTGGATATATTCATTCCTGTCGCTCCAAAGATCCCCGATCAACGTTCCTCTCGCCGACTCCACGTCGCCTACATAAGAGAGAAGGGGAAGGGAGAAGGTTTGTTCCGAGACTTACTGTTGTAAAGATCCTTACAAGCCATGGCTTCGATGCGCCTAATCAAACAGGTCAGCTCCAGCATCTTTACTGCTTCATTCCTTATACATAGGTTTTTGGGATCAATTTTATATTTTCGTAAAATTTGCAAATCACGGGAAGGCAATGAACCCTAATTAGATATTTACTCGAGGAATTGGTTATTTGGTCTGTCACAATCAAATGTTTTTGATTATAGTTCTGAATTTTGTTTCCATTCCAGTTTCCCACTTCATCTATAAAATAGAGGAGGCACCGCAGCATAGTTTTCCTTGAGATTGAGTTTTGGGCTATGCATTTGATTGCTTGTAGTTGTGTTTAGCAACCATGCTTGATTGAATCTGTTCACTGCTCCAATGGCAAACGAGTATTTTTGCATCATTCTTTTTGTATTTGGAAGACTCCCTGAATTTCATGGAAGTTTAAATATTAATGAATTGAGCAGGATAAGGGAAAGTAAAAAAATTAAATTAGTTGTAGCATGTATGTGAGTGTGCATGTGCATAAAGGAGAAATCATGAACGATCCATGGGCCAAGTCGCCTCCTGCTTCTCTGCCTTCAGCTGCCCAATATCTAGCTGTGGTTTTCATGCATCTGCTAGCTCCCTTTTTTATCCACTCTTTTATCACATAGCCCCATACAAACATGTGGCCCAGTGTTAGTGTTGCAGGGTTCAAACCGAGTGGTCACGGGTTCAGCCTCTTCATATATTATATGGGGTAAAATCTGCGTACATCTTGTATGTTCCAAATCCCACCAACTGAAGGAATAGTTGTTTGCTTTACCTTTTTATCTCTTAGGTAGCACATTTATAGTGGATGAGTTTTGAAGCTGGCTTAGTAATTGTTGTGGAACTTAGTTGTTGGGAGATTATGCTGATGCCATTCAGAAATTGTTATGTTCTGTAATTCCTATTATTGTTGGAAAAAAAATAATTTATATTTTCTTAAAGGAATTATTGTGTTAAAAAGTTTGTTTTCCCCTCCTTACATTCTTCTAATCCAAGTACTTACATTATGTTACCACAGGTCTCAAGGCATCCACAGCTGAGGCAATTTAAAAGTTTGCTTGTCAATACATATTCTCCTTTTAGCAAGTTCAGACTTGAAGGTATGAATTTTATGCCGTCTCCTTATGATGGCTGTGGGGTCAGTCATTAACAGTAGCAATTACTTCTTTCACTTTGTTTTTCTTTGCCTCTTGTATCTGTCTCCATGTGTGCGTGCTTGTTTGCTTTATTCTTGACAAGTATTAGTAGTGCTGAAATACGTTGGTCTTGTTTTGCATTGTGACTACACACATTCTTTATTTATTTGTGTAGGAAATGAGCTTCTAAATGCCCAACGACGGTTCCAGTCAAGCTATGTGGGCAGTTTAGCTCGTAGGGTGCGTGATGCAGATGAACGTAGCGAAGTTGCCCATCTTAAAGAACTTTACCATCGAAATGATCCGGAAGAGGTGATAAGACTATTTGAAAGTCAGCCGTTGCTGCAGTCAAACCCTTCAGCACTTTCTGAATATGTTAAAGCCTTAGTAAGGGTGAACAGGCTAGACGACAGTGAGTTGTTAAAGACCTTGCAGAGAGGTGATTATTATTTTTTTTCTCTTATCTGTTATTATTATTGCCTACTGTGTAGTGAGTTGTTCTTTGTTTTCTTGTAATGCTGGTCAGGTAAAGTTGGTCCTTTTTTACAAAAGCGAAGCAACAAGGATTATTTTTTGTTACTAAAAGAAGACTCTTTACCAAATCGGTTTTTTATTCATAAGCGAATGTGTAGCCCAACAGCATAGTTGCAAGGGTGAAACGTAGGGGTCATAGGTTCAATTCTCGGAAACAGCCTCTCCACATAAAATGTGGGGTATGGTCTGCGTACATATTGCATGTGCCCAACCCTGCCCATTGCGGGGGCTGTTGATTACCAATCAAATATATTCTATTGTAGTATTGTTTATGATTCCTCTTGAGAAATATGTATTCCGAAGGTGCTTTGGGTGTGAAGTTACATGTTTTGTCCACTGCAATAGTGTTTGCCTTTTCCTTTTTTACTTGCAGGCCTGAATGTGTTGTGCATGAGATACCAGTCTTATTCTTGATGAAATATCCTTTTTGGGCATATTTGCTTGCCTGACTATATCTTCCTGTATTATATTCCTTCCTAGTGCATCTTGGCATATTCAATTGCTGTTATGTTGCATGGTAGGCCAGGAAGAAAATGACAGAGCAATGCATGCATTAATTTGACTAGAATTGATTTTTGTTCCCTTTTCATAGGTCTTGCCTACGGTGCAGGCAATGAAGAAAGTGTTGGAGGCCTTGCCGCTTTTAAGAATGTGGGGAAACCCGTGAAGGGTGGGATTCTTGGAACTTCTGATGCCCCAATTCATATGGTGGCTTCAGAAGGAGGTCATGTTAAAGAGCAGCTGTGGCGGACAGTTCGCTCCATAGCACTAGCATTTCTATTGATATCTGGTGTAGGAGCGCTTATTGAAGATAGAGGGATCGGTAAAGGTATCACGAGACTTGTATGCTCATGTGTTTTGCAGTTCAGATGCATTGATATGTTTTCAAACTGTTGTTAGTTCGCCTTTTCAGGACTTGGTCTGAATGAAGAGGTGCAACCTAGCATGGAATCCAATACAAAATTTAGTGACGTTAAGGGTGTTGATGAAGCAAAGGCTGAGCTGGAAGAAATTGTCCACTATCTCCGAGATCCTAAGGTGATTGCCTCTATCTATGTGCATGCATGTGTTATGTTGAACAGTATGATATCTGTGAGACATGACTATTGTTTGCTACAAAATCTACTCGCATACTCAATGTTGGAATTTTCTTAATTACCTCTGTTAAAATTGATTTATGAGAACATATCATGAAATCCCATTTGCAATTTGATTTTATTTCTTTGAAAGATGTACTGTCTCAATTTTGCATGCCTCTTTTTTTGGCTTGACTTATCCTTTTAACTTTTGTCTTGATACTCATATTTTAATGACTCGAGCTTTGTGATCAGTGTTCCCCACCAGCCTTCTCTTATATAAAAAATGTACTTATATAATTTAGTAATTCATTTCTTTTTTACAACTTTGATAGATAATGGGCTAAGGCTTAGCCAAATAGAGTTAAGATTTTATTCTTTACATTTGATATTGGGCTTAGGCCTTTAGCCTAATAGAGTCAGGGCTTTACTCTTTAAATTGATATTGGGCTTAATATAATTAGGGTGGGGCTTTAGTCCATTCATCATTTTTAGTCAATATTCCTACATCAATAAGAGTAACGTATTGTGAACTTGAAATGTTTGAACATTTGGCTTCCTGCATTCTTGTTGTATGAGTTTTTAGCTGGTCCTGGTGTAGTTTAATGCAGGTAATTTGGCTTGTATTTGTGCAATTTTTATTTTCGGATGCTCTTATTTTTGTAATTTGCTTCCAAAAAAAATTTGGGGCGCTCCCTGAACCCTGGCCCCCTTAGTTCTAAAAGCTGGCTCCACCGCTATTTGTGATGTGAACTTTTATGTTGGATACATAGTGTCGGACATATTTTATTGACTAGCTTGGGTAGCCCCTAGCTTTCATCATATCACATTATGAAGATGGGGTTACACCTCAGAATTTAGCTTATCTGTTACTGAATTAGTCTATCTGAACTGTACTTATACCTTGTGGCTCTCATATTTGGCCTTGAACATTAAATTTTGTTGGTGATTATAGTTGAATAATTCCCTATTGGAAAAAGGAATTGCACCTCTATATTCTTTGATGTGCACCTGCCTTCTCCTTTGTCAAGACTCTCCACAAACTTCCCCTCTCTTAAATTGATTGTATGTTTTCCTTTCTACAGCGGTTCACTCGTCTGGGTGGCAAGCTTCCAAAAGGTGTCTTGCTTGTTGGCCCACCTGGCACTGGGAAGACCATGTTAGCCAGAGCCATTGCTGGTGAAGCCGGGGTTCCCTTCTTCTCGTGCAGTGGCAGTGAATTTGAGGAGATGTTTGTTGGGGTTGGAGCTCGGAGGGTGAGGGATCTTTTCTCTGCTGCAAAGAAGAAATCACCTTGTATAATATTTATTGATGAGATAGATGCCATAGGAGGAAGACGTAATCCAAAGGACCAGCAGTACATGAAGATGACTTTGAACCAGTTGCTTGTGGAGCTGGATGGATTTAAGCAGAACGAGGGCATCATTGTCATAGCTGCTACAAATTTTCCAGAATCACTGGACACAGCTCTGGTGAGACCTGGACGGTTTGACCGCCACATTGTTGTTCCTAATCCTGACGTAGAAGGGCGGAGACAAATTCTGGAATCCCACATGTCAAAGGTATGGTATGACTTGAGAAATTTTGTTGTCTTTTGGAAGTTTGATTTTGGGTTGGCAATATGCTCCAGTTGGGTATTCAGTCTTTATCGAAGATTGTTTCTGATTTATTTTAAATTTTGGCTTTGATGTTGAACAAGCCACCAACACATAACAACCAAGGCCCAAATCCGGCCCACGCATGGGCTGAGCTATGCCCAAAGGCCCAACCTGGGTTATACCCTGGTTCAATCTACTAGAAAACCTTGGGTATCATGGAAAGGTTGGGGCACACTTATCAATTGCATAATCATGCCCATATCTTTCGATGTGGTACTTATTAGATGTCTTCTAGAAATTTCATGTTTTCCTATGCATTGCTGTAGGCTGTTGTCATGTATTTGTCTATGAGTAGTTATTTTTTTAGTGGACCTATATCGTACTTGCAGTCTGATCCAACTTCCAAGTTGGCATGTCCAAATTGCAGTATGGTTGCCATACAGAGTGCAGTATTGAATTAGGGTTTTAGAGGACAAACAATCCTTTAATTGGATAAAGTGAGAAATCTTAGTTGTCTAAGTAGGGTGTCTGAAACCATAAGAATCACAATTAGGTGACTGTCAGGTTATTTAATTATCATCGTGCTTAGTCATACACACTTGGATGTTCATATCGCTATAATTACAGGTATTGAAGGGAGATGATGTTGATTTGATGATCATTGCAAGAGGGACTCCTGGTTTCTCGGGCGCTGATCTTGCCAATCTAGTTAACATGGGTGCTCTGAAGGCTGCAATGGATGGTGCTAAAGCAGTAACAATGGCTGATCTAGAGTATGCGAAGGACAAGATCATGATGGGAAGTGAACGGAAATCTGCTGTCATCTCAGACGAGTCACGCAGGCTCACAGCTTTCCATGAGGGTGGCCACGCTCTTGTGGCTATCCACACTGATGGGGCGCTCCCAGTTCACAAAGCAACGATAGTTCCCAGAGGAATGGCCCTTGGCATGGTTGCCCAACTGCCTGAGAAGGACGAGACAAGTATTTCCCGGAAGCAAATGCTTGCCCGGCTCGATGTTTGCATGGGTGGTCGGGTTGCTGAAGAGCTCATCTTCGGTGAGAATGAAGTTACCTCAGGTGCATCTTCTGATCTCCAGCAGGCTACTAAACTTGCAAGAGCCATGGTTACCAAGTATGGCATGAGTAGAGAAATTGGGCTCGTCACCCACAACTATGATGACAATGGAAAGAGCATGAGCACTGAGACCAGGCTCCTTATTGAGAAAGAGGTACAGCACTTGCTAGAAAGGGCATACAATAATGCAAAAACCATTCTTACCACACATAGCAAGGAGCATCATGCGCTTGCAAATGCTTTGCTTGCACATGAGACACTTAGTGGAAGTCAGATCAAGGCTCTACTTGCCCAATTTAACTCCCAGCAACCGCAGCATCAACAGATAATTGCAGCTCCGGTGCCTCCCTCAACCCCTAATCCGGCCGCCTCTGCTGCTGCTGCTGCCGCCGCAGCTGCTGCGGCTGCCGCAACAGCAGCAGCCCAATCTAAAGGCATTGCTCCTGTCGGGTCTTAGCATGATGAAGTTGGTGATCTTTGATTGAGTAGTAATTGAACTCCTATATATATGTATGTAGACTATAGTTGTTGCTCTGGAAAGCCTCTCTAAAGGGGTTGTAGTTTAATTGTTGCCTGCAAGTTCTTAGTTGTCAGTTGGCCCAAAAAGCTGTCCGTGAATTCCATGGCACTGATGGAACCCTTCTAGCGTAGATGTTATTTTTAGCAATCTGGGAGATTTTCTTTTTTTTTTTCCTTCTTTGTTAACACTCATTTTTGGTTACATAGATATTCGGGTGGCATAGCTGTTATACTAGGCACATTGGAACTTGTCCAATGTATTTGGCTTCCACTCTTTACATCTCTGTTCTTGCTTGGTTAGGTTTTAACAATAATGTCCTTTTAATTTTTAGAGAATGATATGTGATAATGTGAAACTAAGTTATGCTATTTTTTTTTTTTTTTTTTTTTGTATAGACTAAGTTATGCTATTAACTCGTCTTTGGCCTTGCTTATCTGAGTCGTTGAACTTTTTTCTGGTGGTTAGTTCTCTCTCATATATGTCCAGTATATATGTCAGCTTTTTGAGACGGTTTTACCATAAATATAACAAACATCAAGAACGAAGGAAATCTCTCAAAGCAGATGAAGAAATTGAAAGAAACTTCCTTCCAAGAAACCCGAGTAACCCTAAAAAAAAAAATGTTTTATCAAACAAAATCCTGATGCAAAATTGAAGGGACAAAACTGGAATTTCAAACCGCAATAATCACCGACAAATATAATTAGTGGCTCTATAGCCAGGTTCCGTTGCCGTTGCAGTTGCATTTCTTCTTGGCGGCTGGCGCTTCTCAAAAACACGATGACTTCTCCGAATCGATCTCGTGATGAAGGACGAGTTCTCCTACCTGGTGATTGACTTCTTGTTCATTCACGGTTTTTTTTTTCTCAATAAAATTCGAACAAAAAACCATGCTGCATAAAGATCGAGGAGATACATTTTTAAAATTTAGTCTCCTTTTTCAAAAATAAAATGAAATTGATTACTTCCATTGTAGTAGAGCTGTTAAATTGGTGCTTGTTTATTTTGCAGCGATTCAGCAGCAGAAAGTGATTATACGGAACAAACATGGGGAGGATCTTGTGGGAATTCTACATGGAACTGGTTCTAAGGAGCTTGTCATAGTGTGCCATGGATTTCAGTCTTCGATGGTGATCACTGCAATTTGTAGTTTATGTCATTGAAACTAATGCACAGCATGAAGAAGTATTTTTTTTTTGGACAAGAATTGGACGAGTATATCTTTCATCATGATTAATCATTCAGTGCGTGTTTCTTGAGAATAAATTTTTATTGCTAGAAAAGAAAAAGGGTTTTTTACTCAACGAGCAAGTCGTCTTATACTAAATTAGTTTCATGTTTTTTTTAATCTTTAGAATCGCATCCCAATGGTGAATCTTGCCACTGCTTTAGCCGAAGAAGGAATCAGCTCTTATCGGTTCGACTTTGCTGGAAATGGGTAAGCTGTACATAAATTAAGACGCAAGTGTGGAAACATACATAATATATGTCAGGGACCATTTCGTGGCATCTTTCCGGTTGTACGGTGTTAAATTTTTATTAGATGCCGTTGTTCACTATAAGTATCACTATGTGGAAATAAACTTTGTGAGCATAGCATATAGCAAGAGTATATTCAATGAATATACTTAAGCTTGCACTATTGTTCTCAGTAAATTTGTTGTCTGTAATCTATCAACATTTGCCTTAAGTCCAGTGATGGAGTAAGAAGCACTCTTTTATTAGCAGTGTGTGTGTGTGTGTGTTCTTCCCCCTGGATGCTAGTTTCTTCTTATTTTTTCATTGGCAAGCATTTTAAGGTTTGGAGGGTTTAGGCGGTGCTGGTGCTACTTAAACCCATAATCTCTTGCTCATGGAGATGCAGTTCGACACTGAAGCAATGAAGGAAGTGGTGATCCCCTTCCTTGGCTGCCACCTATTATATTCGAGTGTACTCATAAACATTCTGAAGCAGAACTGCTGCTTATGGCTGCCCATTGATCACTGGTGTACTTAACCTGCAATTGCATGATTTAACGGATTCATCTCATGTTGGAATTTATTATGAAGTCTGTTGAATGTATAAAGGAGGAAGTAACTCCTCTTGGTTATACAGGTAGTCATAAGCCCGAATAAAGAGAAAGGTACAGTAGGTTGGTGAATAACTTTACCAAGCTTGATGAACTCGATGAAGACAGAAGTAATTTACTGAATTTTGATTCCCCTAAAATGCCATTACTGTTTTATTGTTGAATTTCTCATCTATGTTTACCAGTTGCCCTGATTCAAATTTAAGATGGTGTCCATCTTCTGCCTTCCAGGGAAAGCGAAGGCTCATTTCAGTATGGCAACTATCGTCGAGAAGCTGATGATTTACGTGCTATCATCCAACACTTTCATGGGGAGGGATACGTGATTGCTTCAATTGTTGGGCACAGTAAAGGTTCGTTTCTAAATAATTCTTGCTTATCCTAGTCATTTAACAGAAGATACGAAAGACATGGGGGAGTTACATGTGGGAGGGGAAGGAGATTCTCTATGGAACCAAAATGGAAGGAAAGTTCTTTAATAGCACAAGTAGGACTGATTTTATGAGTTAATAGACTTGTTGCTTTGAGGTGCATACAGGGACTAGAGACGAATTTATACATGACTGGGTGTGAAGGTGGGGATCAGGGGATATTTTATGAGACCGCCCTCAAGAAAAGATTGTGATCTAATTTCATGATGCTGCTGATCATATTTTGGCTGGTTCTTAATCTGCTAACATTATTTATTTTTTAGATTTTAGCTTCAAAATTCTCTGCTACTGAGACAGTTTTCATGCAGGAGGAAATGTGGTGGTCTTGTACGCCTCCAAGTATAATGATGTCCGAACAGTAGTCAATATATCTGGCCGGTTTAATCTGGAGAGAGGAATTGAAGGGCGTCTCGGTAAAGATTTTTTAGAAAGAATCAAACGTGATGGATTCATTGATGTTAAGAATAGAAAGGGTAAGCTATTATGTAAGATTGTTCTTGTCGTTTTGTCCATTGGCACCATAAGTTCTGCTTCATATGGTTGCATAATTGATTGTCTAATATTGTCTTCATCTCTGTTTTGGATAACTTATTCTATTTGGGTTCACAATACATGATTTTAGTTCATTGAAGTTAAGGATTACTACTTTCTTTTACAAACTTTGCAAGTACGAGGTTGCTTTCATTTTAAATTGACCAAGAAGGTGTATTTCTTTACCTTTGTTTAGGGCAGTTTGAGTATCGCGTAACTGAAGAAAGTTTGACGGATCGGCTAACCACCGATACTCGTGCAGCTTGTGCATTGATTCATCAAGACTGCAGGTTCGTAATTTCATTTGCTCTGTATCCAATGCTGAACAATTACTACATATATGTATTTATATATTTCTAATCTCTCATAGAATGAGAGTGATTATTCATGATGTTCTTGCCATTTCCTTGGTTTCTATTGAACTCGAACAAGCCAAATAGCTAAGAGCCTTGGCAATATTTGAAGACTTTTACAATTTCCAGAAAATTTTAAGAATTTGATCCAGCCCTCGAAACTTTGTTTACTTTTAAAGAAGTCCCAGTCTATCTTCAGTTTCACCATTCCCTGATGCACAGCTAAAAGTAAATAGATATTTGTGGTGGATGTTGCTTTTTCCGTTTAATCTTTTGGTTTTATTTTATCTCACAAAGTTTGACACAATGTGGCATTGATTACAGGGTCTTGACAGTTCATGGATCGATGGATAGAATTGTTCCATTTGAAGACGCTTTCGAGTTTGACAGGTTCATAAGCAACCACAAATTACATATTGTGGAAGGGGCCGACCATGAATACACTTCACATCAGGATCAGTTGGCCAAAATTGTACTTGATTTCATAAGCTTAGATATTCATCCTGAGGGAGGTGCAGAAGATCATGGTAGCTCTATTCATTCCCGATTGTGACGGGTTTTGTAGATTATACTAGAATTGATAGACATCAACATAAACAGGCTATTGCTTCAATTATCTGGAAAATTACAGTTATTTATTTAGCAGGTTGCATGGTCATGGATTCATAAGTTGCTATGAGAACACAAAAGTTTTTATGTGCGAAGGCCAACAAGCTGATGCCAAGAATGCACACGAAATCATTCTCGTTTTATACTCTGGTCAAAGACTATTGTTTGTCCAAGTAATATACAAATAGAACATACTTATGTAGGCAACAGCAGGCGAAGGAAACCTTTGTAATCAAAGAAACTTTACAAAGAAACTCCACATGTATGTAAGGACTGCCAATTGAAAAAAGAATGCAACTCAACCAACATTGGCTAGGAGGAAAAAAAGTTCAGTAGCTCTGGATGTCACCAACCCGTAGAGGTATGAGAGATACATTACTCAATCCTCTTTTCCTTGATCAGGCTGTGACAGTCTTTGGCTTTACCCCAATTTTTCTCCAAGAAACGCTGGGCATTATCTGTTTTGTGTCAACACGATCCTTAAACTGAACAGTAAAGTTGAGCAACGAGTCGAGAAGAGAATCTGAAAGAAGGTGTGGCTTAAGTCCCAACTCGATGAGTTTAGTGTGCTTGGCATTGTAATAATGCTCTTCTGCCTCCACTCTTGGGTTTGGCACCGATATTTTTCCCACCGTAAGCCCAAGCTTTTCTCCTGCTTTTGTAACCAGGCCGGCAAGCTCATTGACAGAAAACTGCTCTGTGAATTGATTAAAGACTCGAAACTCACCACGCTGTGCCGGGTTTGCAATTGCAAGTTCGACGCACTGTACTGTATCCCTTATGTCAAGATATCCCCTAGTCTGGTGGCAATATGTAATTGAAAGTATTAGATTATAGCAATAGTGTGTGTTATACATGACATGCCAATTCAATAAGATGAATTTTAAGACAACCAAATCATTGGAAAACTTGTTGTCAGCAAAAGACGAGCCATATAATAAAAGTTAGAAGCAACCGCAGACAGATACAATGAGGTATGGTGCAAGCATATAAATAGTAAAGAGCCAATTAAAACTAAGATTTCTTGTATGATAAAACATTAAGTGACCTTAATCTTAGTAGATTCCTGGTACATATTCAGCCATATATGTTTTAAAGTAACCTAAAAGTGAACGGATCCAAATATAAAGGGGATAGGGCAGGAAGGCCAAACCCTGATGGCCTGATCGATCCTAAAAAATCCAGAAAAGCCATAAAGTCTTTACTACGAATTTATGGCACATAAGAATCGTAGTGAGGGTAGGCATTTTTCGATTTATTATGCTGCCCTATTCAATGCAAGCAACAGACCTCAAGCCACCATCTTACTGTTTAATCTAGGAAACAAAATGATAATTAAACATATTTTGACAGCTTTCTAGTAATATGAGAAGCAAGTAATAGAATAAGCTATGAGATCAATGCTTCAATACAATTGGAAAAAAAAATTCTTACCTGGCCCCCCTTCCCATAGACCGTCAGTGGATGACCCACAGCCGCCTGGACACAAAATCGATTCAAGGCAGTTCCAAACACTCCATCGTAATCAAACCTGTTGAAGAGCTCTTCATGCATCTCAGTCTCATCAGTCTTCACTCCATAAACTACACCTTGATTCAAATCAGTGGCTCTGATTCCCCAAGCCTTGCAAGTGAAGGCTATATTATTCGAGTCATGGACCTTACTCAAATGGTAGAAAGAGCTAGCTTGCTTAGGGTAAGGCAAAGTATCTGTTCTTCCATTATGCGTGATTGTTATGTAACCCTCCTCAATATCAATATTTGGAGTTCCGTATTCTCCCATCGTCCCAAGCTTCACAAGATGACAGTGCTCTCTGAATTCTTTAATAGCAAAGAGAACATTAAGTGTTCCAATCACATTATTCTGCTGAGTGAACACAGCTCTAGAGCGATCAATCATTGAATAAGGTGCGGATCGTTGTTCCCCAAAATGAACAACAGCATCAGGTTCAAAGGACTTGAAGGTTTCCGATAAGAACTCAAAGTCACAAATGTCACCAATGTAAAGGTCAATAGTTTTCCCAGTGAGAGATTTCCAGCGACGGATCCGGTTGTGGATGGAGACAATAGGAGTCAGTGAATCAAGACCAAGTTGGTGATCAAAGAGGCGACGGACAAGGCTGTCAACAATAGCCACATTATAACCCTTGTTGGATAAATGGAGAGCAGTGGCCCAACCACAGTAGCCATCTCCACCAATAACCATGACCCGCTGTGACTTGGATGATTCATCAGAATTCTGAGCAGAAAATGAGGTGGGTTGAGCTGGGGTCTTTTGACTTAAAGGAGTTGTAGTTGCACGTACAACAAAATTCCTTTGCAGCCTATCTTCTCGAAAGACAACCCCTCTAAAACACTGGTTGGAAGTATGCGGGGTAAAGGATGTCTCATATGCTTTTGAAGGCTCCTTCAGTCTTTGAAAGTAAGCTCTGCGGCCACTGGAAACTTTTAAAGAGCACGATGTTGAGACCAAATGTGCCATGCTTGCTTACTGTCCTACTCACAGCCGGCACAGACACCTGCAAAAATACGAAGATATTTAGAAATTGTTTGTTTCAAGGCCATGGACTATAATAATTCAGTAAATTATTTGATATTATCACTATGGCTCATATTCCAAATTATATGCCAGGAAATTTGAGGTAGAACCCTGAGAGAGAGGGAGAGATTATCACAAGAAACATTGGCAATCTCTTAGAAGTGATGGCATAGCAAGTAACCAAGACCAAACTAAATATGGCTATACGGCTCATGGGTATGCATCACATCCAAGAGCTCAGATTAACACCACAAACTACAATATCAAACCAATTTAGTATCAAATACCCACATCCACTGCCTTAAGGGAAATTTATGCAGCACAAATTGACAGAGAGTCAAAATCTAAATCCAGACACACATGTTAAAGAGCTACAAGCGATAATGGATTCCTTCCACAGCTTGAAATTTAGCCCTGGTAAAATATAACTATCTTTATAACTATCCTAAAATCAGGAAATTGAGATTAACCAATTGCGCTTAAGAAGTGAAAGACATCTAATTTAAGTCAAAAGTATATACAATCTTAATGCATCCATACCCTAATCCACCAAAGAAAAATATGAAACGAAATTTGTGCTAAGTCGTCAAAACCATAGACACACTCGAGCAACAATTGGAATCAAGCGAGCATAGAGCCCGAAGAAGACGATAATCAGACGAAATAAAAAGAAATCCAATGATAAAGGGATTGCTTACCTCACGAGAGAGTGAAGAAAATCTTGTCGGAACTTATCATCGACGACGAGGTTAACTTTTTGGAACAAATAGCGAAGGTTTAAGGTTTTCTACAATGTGGGAGTGAGAGGGACAGTATCAAATGAGAGACAAGGTATATTCGGTCGCTTCAGTTTATCCCTTTATTTTTAATTGCTTGGCCCAATGGGCCGCACCCATCGAGTTAACTGGTAAAATAGTGGTCAAATAGTGGGCTTAGCCCATTGGCCCATCTTTTGTCAGCCATTTTTTTCTGTTTCTTCTCGTCATTTCCGCTACTTGATTTAAAAATTAAAATAAAAAAAAAAATCTTATAAATTCGGCAAGACAAAATACCTTACAAATACTCACAAATATCTGTTATAATGTAAGCCAGGCTTCTCCCTACATCATGGTAAAATATGCTTGTATGTAAGCTATTACTTATTACTATCAAATCTTACAGCACCCTTCTTTCCCCAAAACATAGCAGAGCTATGAATTATCTGCCAAAAAGCACAACTCGATGCTCCGTTATATTATTTACGTCAAAATCAGAACTGATTCATCAAAGACCCGCTGTAGGCTTACACTCCGGCATGGGTTCCGTCCGGAAAACAACAGCATCACGCTGCTGGAACCTTTTTCCTGTCTTCAATGAAGTAAATGGCAGTTTCCGGCACCTGAAATTTCACATTGAACGGATAACATTCAGAATTGAGAAACAGAAGAAATTTGATAAGTTAGTACATAGTGATTAAATTTTTTAAAGAAAAAAATCATTCTGATGCATCTTTAGACAAAAACATTTTTTGGCCAGGTCTCAGTTATACATCTACAAAACCAAGGGAGAGGAAGATAAAATTACTTCAGGCCAGGTCTCGGTGATGAATTCCACAACATCATAGGCTATGTCTCCTTGAACATCAATTTGCTCCTTCTCAGTTGGCCCCTAAAAAGTAATCAGAGATTCAAAAGCTGTGAGAAAAAGGATAATATGGAGGAAGAGAAAATTCCAACAATATTCACCTTAACAACTGAAGCTCCAGTAGCATACTTTTTCCCAAGCTTTTTTGAAGCATCGCCAAGTTTGATACCTAAACAACATCTCATCCGTAAATATGTTGCAACTTCGATGGCTAACCACAGCGTTAAGAATTACAAACTAGGGGGGTAGAAGTAGAACTCAATCATAATAGCATGCCACTCACCAAATAATTCCAATCCCTTCACAACAGTAATACATTTACGCCTGTTGCGTACAACCTTTTCAATAACAACTTCTTGTTTCTCCTGTGAAAGAAATCCAAAAGAGGAATGTAAGTGTCATAATATCATCATTTTTCTCCCAAGCAATGAAACACAAGAAAAGCCACTCAGATTTATATGGCCAATGAGCAGTAATTTTAGACAACCATAAACATAAATCCATTCAAGCTTCCCCACAATGCCAGCAACTTCTGGTACGTCTGTGAACATAACATTAATACAATAAAGCCCAAAAAGGAAAAGAGGTTTTTCATGAGCTAGTAGTATCAGCATAACACACAACTTAGCTCCCACTCAATTCAACATGAGAGAGGACCATCTGGATGCAATTATGGAATTCCGAAGATCCAGTATTTTCTAGCTTACTATATTAGATTCAATATTCAACTGAATTACTTGAGCTCGTCCAGAATTTTAAATATTTTTAGAGCAAAGCACTCCTTCCAAAGAAGTAAAAAACTTGTGAGGTCCACTGGTTGGTCGCATTGATTAGGGCCACATTCACGAAATATTCAAAAAAAAATAAAAAAAAAATAATTACACCAATGGGTCATGATAAACACATCTGCAGAAATGAAATTCCCAAAACAAAAGCTTCAGATAGACTACCAATTTGACACATTTTAGGCATCTGTCCAACTTACTCAGTAATGATGAAGCATGGTTCCTAAATTATGAAAATACAAAATATGGCATAAAAGCCCCAAGAACAACGCAATTTTAGGATATAAATATACAATAGCCACAACGATTTCAGTTTCCAGCCAGAATCAGCCATATGGCCTTTTGGACCCATATTAGACATTTTGATGGACCAAAGGGGTGATCCTCGCTATGGTACTGTCCCATTTTCATGGTTACACAGTACAAAGGTAAAATAAAGGAAAATTCTGAGCTTGTTTTCAATTTATTCCTTATCAATTTGAGAGCGAACAAGCAAAACCAAAACTGTTATGCACAAGGCTAAACGCTTCGATAATGGTGAATATTATATAGGTTGAACTCTCCATATAAATCTAGATAGGAGTCATAATCCGCAAAAATATGCACCGAAAAGAATAATTCTTACTTTTTTCTTGATTTTTCCACCAGGAAGACGTTTGACTTCCTCAGGCTTGGATGATGACGTTTCTCCTGAAACTAGAAAATGTGAAAAAAAATATAAATTTTCTAAGACTTTGCCATTTCTAAAGACAAATTTAAACGGACTTCCATGAGAACATAAGTATACATATAGTTTACCTGATGCTTCATCAGCAGCCCCCGCAGAAATTCCAACTGATTGGAGCCGTTCAGAAACCCTTTCAGCCTCCTTTTCATGAGCCTCTGTGTGTATCATAAATCACCCAACGCAAATTACAGCACATATTATTGTATACACAATACAAATATAATTTCAAAGCACAACAAAACTACAAACCCAAATCGATCTTATTAGAGCAGAATGTCAATCTCGATCTGGGTTCTTCAATTTGTTGCGTATAACCCTAAAATCACTAGAGGATTGGGGTTCCAAAATCACAAACAATTGGGTAATAAAAATTAGTACCTTGAAGGAGATTGGGGTAGACTTCGGGAGCGTTCTTGATAAGCCAAGGCTTGCACTTTTCGAAATCAGGACCAAACTCACAGTACTCTGCGGGGAGAGAGCATAGGGCGCAGTACAGTACCTGCACCGGTTGGGGTTTGTTCGCCATGGAAGCCTTCTAGAGTTGGCGTTTACGTCGAATTTTTTTATAAGAATCCGATTCTGCTTTCAGGAAACCCGCTGAGGAATTGAGATCACGCCTCCACTCTCAACAGAAGGTCATTTTATTTTGGGCTTGCTTGTAAGAGACTAAAAGGTCCTCAATGGTGGGCTCAATGTTTTGTGCCTACAACTACAACTGTGGACCCAATCCAGTTTTCAATAAGTCCAAAGTTAAAGACTTGAGAGGCTAAAGTAAAAGGTCGCTGATACTTGGCTCTGTATATTACTATATTAGGCCTCTAACTGTGGACTAAACTTAGGCCCAATTTAAAGCTCAAATAATAAATGAGCAGGATCTGGCATTCTAGTTGCTCCCTCCGTCCCTTAAAAATAACTCTTATTTATTTTTTCACACGGATTAAATTTTATTTGTATATTTTTTAATATATTTTTAATTAATGATTTTTTTTAGCTCAAATAGTCATTGAAAGATGATGAAACACATTACATAGTAGTCTTTTAGGAATTTAACTAATTATGAAGTACATTCTAAAAAATGAAACTAAAGTATAATTTAAAACAGATAAATACGAAACGTATGATTATTTTTACAGAGGAGAGAGAGAGTATTAATTTTGTAAACAAAATATCTTATAAATGGCAAGTACGGTTGGGTAAATACAAACACAAGCCACCAAAATACGCACATGACATGAACGTGGTCACAGAAGACAAAACAGAACTGATAGTACAGTGACTGTAAAAAAATACAAATGACTGCCTTCAAAGGCTTCAATCATACATTCATTCGACTGTCACTGTCCTTGTCCTCACCTGCACTAACATGGGATTACGGAAAAATATATCTAGATATTTACGTGCCTAGCTAGCATTACCAAGGCTCATATCCTATCCTATGTCACAATTGTGTGGCCAGCTGCCGTGTACTCAACAGCTACCCTATCTTAGCTTTATTTTATTTTGGGTTCGAAAATTTTAAACTACTGGATATAATAAATTTAAAATATTATATCTTTTTTTAGCAATAAATTTAATTTTTGTTAGACAAAACGTACATAATTCGATTCGCTCGACTGAAAATTACATATTTATATTTTTTAGAAAAATATTCAGCACCGAATTGGCTGCACCGGGTTGCTGTAGTTTATTATTACAGGTCCGTGGCACTCGGTATACTTGATCAACAAAATGGATAAAATCTAAATTGAATCGCTTGATCAGCATTTTTAAAAGAGAGATTTATATATTTTTTATTAAAATCTATCAAAAGTCGAACTAAAAATTGATATAATCGATTAAATCAAAATATATCAAACATCGACCGTTTACGCCCCTCATTTTTTAAAATTCTAATTGTAACAGCTCCCAGGCACCAATATGCTTTGTATTAAAAATAATGCAAAAATGTGCCTTTGTTAAGATATTTAATGAGTGAAATTAGGCTTATCACATTCACGTGTAAAAAGCGCTTTAGGTCAAAATGTTGAGTACTACCATTTGACTCCTCTGCCCCAATCCCCATATCTCTTCATTAGCACAATCGGCCAAAGATGCGGCTTTCCTCTTCTTTGTATGTCCGCTCATAGATTACTATCTGATTTCCCTATAAAACAACACAGACAGCAAACCAAGATAGACTGAGGGGTTCACATACCAAACCCAGAAACCGTTGCATTCCATAAACTGCCTCTTGTGCCATAATCATTGCCCAGAACTACCGTAAAGGAAGAGACTCAGAAAGAGTCCTTTCTTTCTGTTTGTTTTAGTTCTCTTTCTATTGCTTCAATGGCGGAGACGAAGAGGTACATTTCAAAACAAGAGCTTGAAAAGCACAAGGTACCTGGAGATCTGTGGATCTCTGTGCAGGAGAAGATCTACAATGTCTCAGACTGGACTAAGGATCATCCTGGTGGTGAGGCGCCATTGATGAGTCTGGCTGGTAAAGACGTCACTGACGCGTTCATCGCTTATCATCCCGGCACCGCCTGGAAATATCTCGACAAGTTCTTTACTGGGTATTATCTGCAAGACTACTCTGTCTCTGAGGCGTCAAAGGATTACCGGAGACTTGTCGCTGAGTTTTCGAAGATGGGTTTCTTTGAAAAGAAGGGGCACATTACTTTATGTACCATTTGCTCTATTGCATTGCTGTTTGCAGTGAGTGTTTATGGCGTTTTGTGCTCTGAGAGCACCTGGGTTCATCTCATCTGTGGTGGGTTAATGGGGGTTTTGTGGATCCAGAGTGGGTGGATTGGGCATGACTCTGGGCACTACCAGGTCATGACCAGTCGTCGAATGACCCGATTTGCGCAGATTCTATCTGGGAATTGTCTTGCAGGGATCAGTATTGCGTGGTGGAAGTGGAACCACAATGCACATCACATCGCCTGTAACAGTCTCGATTTCGATCCAGATCTACAGCACCTTCCCTTTATTGCGGTATCTTCCAAAATTTTCAGTTCTTTCACATCCTATTTTTATGAGAGAAAGATACATTTTGACTCTTTTGCTAGATTCTTGGTTTGTTACCAGCATTGGACATTTTATCCTGTCATGTGTTTGGCTAGGCTTAATTTGTTTGGCCAATCTTTCGCGCTTTTGTTGTCTAAGAGAAGAGTACCCAATAGAGGTCAAGAGGTTTTGGGGATCCTTACGTTTTGGATTTGGTATCCGTTGCTTGTTTCCTGCTTACCCAATTGGGGAGAGAAAGTAATGTTTGTTCTTGCCAGTTTTACGGTTACCGGTATTCAGCATG
The DNA here is from genome assembly GCA_963580455.1 of Euonymus europaeus. Classification (NCBI taxonomy): domain Eukaryota; kingdom Viridiplantae; phylum Streptophyta; class Magnoliopsida; order Celastrales; family Celastraceae; genus Euonymus; species Euonymus europaeus. Next base: position 2,367,006 of record OY756957.1, on the reverse strand, counting down.
TTCAGTTCTGTTTGAATCATTTTTCTTCTGCTGTTTATATTGGTGCTCCTACTGGAAATGATTGGTGTGAGAAGCAGACTCAGGGAACACTTAACATCTCTTGCTCTCCTTGGTTGGATTGGTTCCATGGTGGGCTGCAGTTTCAGATTGAGCATCATTTGTTTCCTCGCTTGCCTCGATGCCATCTGAGGACAGTCTCACCATTTGTCAAGGACTTGTGCAAGAAGCATAATTTGCCTTACAATTGTGCTTCATTCTACATGGCCAATGCTATGACTATTGGGACTCTTCGCGCTGCAGCATTGCATGCCCGGGATCTATCCAATCCAGTGCCGAAAAATCTAGTGTGGGAAGCTGTCAACACTCATGGATGAGAAAAACCAAGAGTGAAGCTTCCTGAGCTGCAGGTGATGCTTTAGAAAAAATCGTCGCTTGGGATTTCATTACATTGTTGTTTTGAGATGCAGGTTTGTGGGTTTGGTTCATCATGCCATTCCTCCATCGAGTTTCAAAGCTTTGGTTCTGAATGCTGATAGAATTATCTCTCTAATCCCTTCCATTCACACAGCCAGTAAGGGATCGGTTTCATGGCTGAGTAATTTCATAAAGTATTACATTTCAATAGCATAATATGTACTTGAGTATCAAGGATGTTGCTGTTTATCTAGTCATTTGTAATTTGCTTGGAATGGTCAAACAGGTGGATGTAAACATTTGATGATTTAATTTTTCATGCAATTCAAGTTTTGAACTTTAAAGGACTCTCTTTCTCTGCCTAATTGAAGTATGTTCTGTTATTGCCGTTCCTTTTTCCTGCTTCATTGTTGAACTGCTTTCATTTTTCATATATGACACTGTTTTCACAAAGTATACGCCATGGCTGTCTTAGCACCTCTGCGGGCTATGGACTAACATACTGTAGAAGGTGAAAGATCAAGACCTGTTAGTATCGAACAATTTCACTGTGCTAAAGAACTTCCTGTTAGACAAGTTATATGATTCATAGAGTGCAGCGATTTGATTTTCTCAGAAAAGCTGATATTAATTTCTTCCCAAAAGTTGATGAACTGGTAGTGTTCAAAGTTTTCAACTTTACAGAGAGGAGGCGGCGGCTTTATAGACCCCCTTGTCAATGGACCCCTTCATGTATCATTACGTTTCTCCTTTATGGTTGCTATGTTCATTCATTGGCTTCATGGTTCTTTAGGCTGCATCATAATTCATACAGCAAGTTTGCAACATGGGATGTAATAAGTGTTCTTGGGACCAGTTGGTTTATATCTAATATCCGTATGGGGTATAACGGTGCCCTGGCCTCACGAGTTAGGTTCAATAGTTCCATGAGGATTTGTGAAGGAAACCAGCCCACCGGAAACGAATATGGATAGCAGAATCCTTGGTAAAACACACAGGGTTTGATGTGTGTTTGATATAAATCTGCCGTTGAGAGTATAGTTGTCGTGTTCGATATAAATACCTATACAAGTAGTGGAAGCAAGTGTATTCTATATTATATTAATTAGGAGTCGAATTCGGAATTCGGAATTCGTAGTTGTTTATAATTAAATTCGTATAATAAGACAATTCCTGAATCAGAGTAGAAGAGTAGACGGGGTGTATGAATATCAATCTCACAGAGTACTACTCTGGTGAGAAAAAACACGATGACGGAAGGAAGAGACGAGAGGATGTGTCTAGCAGCGACGCAAGACTCTGTGTTGTTGGGATTGTTGGAACTAGTTGAGCATCTCCAGCGTCTGGAGACCACGTTGGGTATGGTCCGCCAGGTGCTTTCACTTCACCAACAAGGAAATCAAATTCAAGGAAATAAAAATATCGACGATTATTATGATATTGCAGTGTCGATGTCTGTACGGCCAGTTGAAGACTATCTACGGGAATTCCTGACCACCGGACAATACACTCGGGCGCTTCAACTTCACGGAAGGTAAGTTTTTGTTCTGTCTGGACTGTTTCAGTTCAACTGACATGATTATTATTTCAAACACAAAAACTGACTTGATTTCATAAATTCAGGGTTTCCGGTGCCCCGCCGGCAGCAGATTACGCGTACCCTGTGATTATTCGATTGGTAAGAAAGATGATTGACGTGGAGGAGGAGATCAGAAAGGTGCGTGTAGACCTCGCCCAACATCATGGGATTGAATACGATGGTTTGCCAGAGTCTCTTCGACATCTTGTTCCTACGAGTCAATCGGGACGACAGTCGCTCGTTCTGTTGCTTAATAACTCCTATTTTGACAACAGGAGGTAATTCATATTTCACCGTTTTATTCAATTTTTCCACCACCAATCACCAACAATCTTTTTTTATGCTTTTTGGACAGAGAGGAGCTGATGGAATATGTCAATCGAGTTCACCGAACCCAGTTTTGCCTGACGGATGATAAAAGATTTGTTTATCATCTTCGAATCAATAGCTAGTAGCCTCGGATCAGTTTTGCCTATTAATTGTATCACACGTTTTAGTTTTAATTTTAGTTTTAGTTAATAGTCCATTCAGATTTCCCTAATTTTTATTTTTACCTTTTTTTTTAATCGATAAAACTTTATTGTTTTTACCAATGGACCCGACCATATTTTAGATTCGTAAAAGCATCTTCTTCAATGCTCCTCTATCTTCGAGCACTTCAAATTTTATAATTGAATCATATCTCTATTACACATAATTAAGTCTCACTTCTTTATTCACATTAGCAAAACACTTATTTTAATATAATAATGTTAACAAAACAAAATTTTCAATATAATTTTTTTTATTTTCCATTTACTAACACTCCAAATGTCAAGTATCAATATTATCTCCCTCATATTTTTCTATCATTTTTCACTTCTTTCTACAATTCTTCACATTTTTCAATACAAATTTTTCCAATCACTCTATCTATATATTTCAAAATTCCGAGCCCCCGATGAATGCACCATTGGACTTGCTAAGTCGTATCCCATTTAGCCTCCCGTCTCTGAAATAAAACCATCAGCAATTCAGCAGACGGATCACACCGGATTACCGAGGGTGAGAAATCCAGAACATATGTTCAAGCCTATCGACAACCTACCCCAATCCCAAGTCAACAATATTTGGGCCGAGTGCTAATAAAATGTTGAGGCCTGGTGGGCAATCTTGGGCTCTTAAGCGCAGACCAATTGTCCAAATCAGCAAGTGATTAACTGATTATATTGATTATTACCACCACATACTTATTATCTATTTTATTTTTTTGTTGCGTACTAGAATGAATAGATAAAGATAGGCCCGCCATAATTTGGTCCTAACAAATCACTATGTATATATTAGCTTCCAAGCCAAGTCTAAAAAATCTGGCAGAAGCAACACCAACAATCTATGTTATCCTTTCCATACTTAAAAAGTGAAAAACCAGTCAACATAACGAGTTTAATTCAGTGTTTTTATTTCTAAGATTATTTATTGGTAATCACTAATCATGTGAATTAGATATCATCCTGAGTAGCTAAAACACGTCAACTAAAGTGTTTGAAAGTGGGGAAGCATTGGAGCACTTGTTCTTGATATTGAATTATTGATATTACTAGGTAGTGAACCCATACTAGGTAGTGAACCCGGGCGTTGCCTCGGGTGTCCAGAATTCTTAGATTGGCCATTTCAATTTTTATTCAACTATTAATGGATTAGTTTTGCATTATTATGGACACTAGAGTCTGCCTCGCGCCATGCTGCGGGACGAGATTTTTTTTTTCTTTTGGTAGATAATGTGTTGATGCTTATATCAAGCTCAAGATTTAACATTACTGCAACTCATACTTACAAAGTTCGTACTTTTAATTGAATCAACTTGGCCATTCAAGATAAAAGAAATTGAGCAAAAGCAGTTGGAGTTGCCCCTTCAAGAATAAGAGATTTACGCAGTAGAACTGGAAACAAATTACAACAATCAATTGAAATCGAAATCCAAATCAAACCTTTTAGAATAATTTAAATCCAAAATCCGAGTTCATCATGAAATCCCCAAAAACATGGCTTGATCACAACTACGACCCATCACCATACAAATAAAACTACTTCAATTCCACTAAATATCATCCAATTTCAACCCCAACAACTTAGCCTGTAAGAAACCCTCCACCGTAAAGCCACAAATCACCATTAAAAGGCTACAAATTCAAGAAAAGAACCCTCAATCGAAATTAAACAAACTAATACAATCCAAGTCACGACTATGAAACATCTATTATATTTCAATCAGAGAGCTCACCTTGGGTTTTTCCAAAAAGAAGAGCAGAAATAGAAAGGGCAAAATACATCGCAAGGAACCTGTCATAAAAACTATCTTTGAGAATGGTAAAGAGTTTATTGAAATCAGAGCTCTTTGAAAGATTTTGAAAGACTAAAAACTAATCAATATAATATTCAAGAAATTACAATCACCCCTCCTAACCTCCATCACTCCACCTACTCTCATCATGGAACGGCTCACAATTATTTTAAATTCAGTGAAATTCAAAACAAAACACTGCTTGAATATTATATTATTTAATTTTTAGTCATTTACTGATATTTATGACAAATAGGCAAATGTAATTTAAATTGAGAGTGTTTTATGATTGAGCATGAACTCACCTAACCTCATCACTCCACCTACTCTCATCATGGAACGGCTCACAAATACATAAACGCAGTAAATACGAAAATGATATTTGTACTTGCCATCAACATGCGTTTAATCTCATTGATCTTATATATATATATATATATAGATAGATAAAATAAATAGTAATAATTATTATTATTATAAATCTGACAAAATTCTAACTGCTCCCGTCAACCAGACCAAGTACACACAGAAACCACGTGCATCCGAATCTAGCCAACCTTATCTCACTATAATGGGATGCACTAGAATGTCATAAGTATACAATACAATATATATATCACCAAAATCATTAAAAAAGGAATCACTTGTCGTTGTGAATTTGCCATATTCTTTTTTTCTTTTAACCCCCTTTGTATATATATTTCATATCAAAATTAAATATTTCACAAGTGGCTAGTCAAGAAACTCGTCCACATCGATAATTTTATTGTATTGGGGATTTAATTTGGAAGAGTAGCATGCAAGCAATGGATTATATGCATGGGAAGCTCATGAAACCGAGTGAAAAAAGCAAGTAGATTCTATTTTCCCTTTACACATCCGTTCAACCTCTACTTCTCATTTACGTTAACATCAAACCCAAGCATGATTTGTGTGGACAAAACAAACGGAAGCTATATACTTCAGTGAAGGCCACTGACCGAGTCAATGAGTTAATGGATATTATCGACAACAATGATAGAAATCCCAGCAGTTGGGATCCCATTTATTACACTTTTTGAATTGTTCGCATAATATTTTACATGCATCGTGTGCATGGAGGATACGCATTTCACTTGTTTTTGTACATAAAATTTAGAAATTTGAGATAACTGAAGTTCCAAACTGCTCTGTGATCTTATCATTCCGTACTTTCTATATTGACAAGGACTACTAATGTCAACACCTACTTACCTTACTAGTAAAGGCAGAACTTGGTACCTTCACTGTCACTGAATTTGGTCCCTTCAATAATTGAGCACTTGAAGAAGGGCTTATGAATTGTATTCTCTACATCAAGATGACATTCTCACCAAATAACTAGCAAAAAGTTTTTCCCCTCTCATTCGTGAAAGACTTATTTATTAGGATTTATTTGGCAGAGAGAACGTATAGATAAGTGTAGAGAGTAATATCCGAAGAGTATAAAAAATTCTGCAAATAACTCAAAAATTGACAAAATATTATCTTCTCCTTTACTTTTTCTTCTGAAGATTACTGACAATTGCGACTCATGCTCTCACATATCCAAAAAATAAAAAGAAAAATAAAAAAAGAAAAAGAAATAAAAGTGAACATAATTGGGAAAAAATACAAAATAATATTTAATCATAGAGTCCATTTCCAGATCTTGAATCTCAGATCAACCTTACACTTGGACGCGGTAGTAACCGCCACCGACGGTGTCTTTCCGTTCGGTACAACCCCCTTAATCTTATCACACTTCACCCGGATCCCAATTTTCTTTGCATTAAACCCACCAAGCTTCACTTTCACTTCAGTATCCATTTGGATCATCAACCCAACTCCGTTTTTCTTCTTCAGATCCGATCTTAACGCGGTGACCGACTCCACATCCAATTCATTCGACCCGGAAATCAAAACCCCTCTGAAAGTCGTCTCGTTCTTCTTCTGTAAACTGAACCCGGGTAGCGACCCGTTTCCGAGCTGAACATCATTAGGGTCGGACAGAGCCGTAAGAACGAACGGGTCGTACAAGAAGCTTATATGGGAGTTCGGGTTTTTCGCGAAGATTGTCATGTTTAAGAGAGTGGAGAGGTGAGAAGAAGAGGAGTCGGCGGCGGCGGTGAGGTTTAGGCGGTGGATACGAAGGAATGGGACCGAGAATTCAGGGCTGTGAGGTCGGTAGAGCATGTATAGCGCAATACCGCAAATTGACACAATCAGGGCAAGGACTAGGACAATTAGGATTGTCCAGAAACAACAGCAGCAACAGACGCTCCGCCTGCTGCGTCGATGTCGCCGGTGGTGGGGCTGAGGCCGGTTGAGCAGGCGGGGAGTGGGATTGTAGAGATGAGATTTGGCTGGTGCTGGAATGGTTGCAGCACTGTTGCCGTTGCCGTTGCCGTTAGCAGCGGCGGTGGTGCCGTTGATGGCCGGCTTGGAGGCTGGGAAGACTCCGTCGGGCATTTTTCCAGGGGAAATTAAAGTGTAGAAAGGAGGGGGAGATGTGGAGGGTAATGTTACTAGAGAGGCGAGGCACACGCCACCCAAAGGAGATGCTGCCCCTCACCAAATTTGGATTCTTTCTTTCTTTCTTCTGCTCTGCTGTAAATCTCTGTACTTTACCTTCTGTGCCTTCCAATCCAAACCTGATTACTAGTAGTGTAATGTGTCTATATATCTATCATGCGCGCATGTATGTATGCATGGGCATGTCACGTGTAAAATGCGCTCGAGTGGACGGATCTCTATAATGCAATTTTGGAAACAAACTAATGGTAAGGGTTTCATGCTCTAAATCTCACATCCCTTAAAAAAAAAATGAAATAATTGCTCAAGTTTCGTAATATTCAGAATCAAAAAAAAAAATCATAAAAAATAAGTGAGCCTTTATGAGTCTCGATGTGAGTGGACCCAAGACAGACAAAATAAAACATGGACGGAAAGACGGACCGTTACATCAAGCGTTCATGTTTGCGAGGATGTGGGTTCCCGTGGATGAACGGTCAGCATTGGTTTGATTGATGGATGTTTTGTTGGTCAAGTTCTTACAATGTAGTTTTTTAAATTACTACATGACTTCCGATTTCAAACCAGCCGGTTATGAGAAATGGCAGGTGAAGTTATGGTATGGTAGCAAGAGACCAAATCTCTGTCCATGAAAAGCAAAAGAGGACCCTCCACCGACGACTCTCTAATTTAGGTGTTTTACAAGTTACGATAATAATAATATTAGTTAACTAATCCAAATCACCACTTCATTGAGTAAATATACAATGCTGCTTTCGAGGTTACAGGGATCTTTTTTATTGTAGTTATCATCAATTAGTGCCAATAATTATAATTAATAATACAACATTGGATTGGGCTTTCCTTTTTTAATCGAAAGCGCAGCACTTAACACACCATCCAGTTTATACTACGGCCACCGACAATACCCGATAGATTTTGCGGAACAGTTTGCCCTCTTGACCTTGCATAATTACTACTTTGTTGTGTCCCAATTTCATCTTGTTCTTTTGAATCGATGCATGTTGGGTTAAGCTTAGTACTCGACTACGTACACAGCTATCTTTTTTAACCGACAACTATGCAAACAAGTTTGATCCTTTCGACTACTGACATGGACCTAAACTCGGATGGATGTATGGAATATGTGATAGTTCGAACTGGACTACCATTTTATCTCACCGCCACCAGATGATGCAGTACAAATCAAGCAAGCAATTCTAATTGATCGTGTCAACAATTTCACATCAGAGTCTCGGAGGACTGTAGACTGGCATTTGGAGTCACCGGCAACAGATACGCTCCATAAAAAGTAAGGGAGGCAGTAAAATCTATATTTCTAAACAAGAAACACTTATAAATTAAAAATATCAGCACAAAGCACTGCCTTCATTGATCAAGCCAACTATCTTCAGACGCGCTCTTTCAAATCTCCTAATCTGTCATTGATCCAGAAACAATGTAAGACCATAGACCTTCCTTACAATCTTTCTATAAAAATTAAAAGGTAAAACAATCACACGTTAACTGCAAATGAGAACAAGGAGAAGTAATGTGAGCATTGGAAAGATGGGAAAGTAATAAACAAGGCATGCAGAAATGACAGAACAACAGAATTTTTAGTACCTTTGAAACCTTAACTTCCGATACATAAGCATATAAGCAAGTAGAACAGGGATCAGTGCTGAACACAAGTGCTCCAAAGAGTGCCCACTGATGTAGTAGTGATTTGCACGGTATATTCTCCTATCCAGAACAGCATCACATTTCGCAAAAAGGCCAACCCCTGCCCCAGAAGATTATAAGATTTTTAGGCATATTTGACGCAGAAACAAATCAACAAACAGAAAACTGACTAGATTTCCGCAAAACTATGCAGTATATTGGGATAATTTACAGGAGTGGCATCCGAGGGGAAAAGAGGGAAAGAAAACAACAAAATCCGGTACAACTACTTTGAATGCCTTTTCCAAAAAGAACATTGGATAAGAAAAAAGTCTGTAGACTGTCTTTAAGCTTGATATCAGAAATATGCAAAACCAATGACACAGTTAACCTTGATGTCAATAATGGACAAAGCTGGGAAGATAAGATTAGATGAAAACCTTAATTGAAAGTACTTCGGGTTAAACATGAATGTGCCTTTTCTATATAAGCATGTTTCCAATTATTAGAGAATTGCACCCCTACATGATATCGCTAGCTCAACTTATAAAAACCAAGTAAAAGACTATAAAGTCCCTCCAAAATCTTTTCCTTCCGTTCCAATTATTCATAATGAAGGTTTGATCTTGCGGCAACAATGACCGCCATAAAACTTGATGATTTTCTGGATAAGATTTCAACTCCAAGACATGGTCGCCTAATCTTAACCAATTGCAAGCACTTTATGGCATAACTTCATAAGTTAATTTCGGTGAAAGTGGGAATGAACATCCATAAGAAGGGTTTAATTTATCTCTGTTATAGATGAACATTCGATGATGGTACTTTTTGGCGTTATCTTTCCTTGACCGCTACTTGTTTTGCTAAATGATTCACTCATAATATATAAACTTGAGGAGCCACCCTTCACCCCCTCCCCCTTCCTCTCAGATATAGTAACTTCCTCTTCTTTATTTAGTTAGACCCCCGTTCTTAGATATTACACGAGCAAACCCAACCAAATCATAACAATCTCCTTGTACTCCACATGCATGACACCTATAACTTACTAACTATTTCAAAACAGGGGTTCTCAGCTGTTATCATTATCTTAACCCATAAAATCTGTACCTTTCCATTAGAAGAATATAAATATAAGCAAACAAAATAATGTCAAACCAATATCAAGTACCAACTAAAACAATTTGCACCATTCCAGTAGCAATCTTTTTAAAAACTGCGAGACATTCAAGTCAAAAAATGAAAGACAAAAACTTCTCCGTGTCATACCATCTTTACACAGCATGAGTAACTAACTGGTGGTAAAAACAAATGACAACATATACTCAGCCCTTCGGATGCATATATAATACATTTTTGTTGTCACAAAACATCATATTCCCACTGCTGCTTCCGTATTCTATTGCTTGTCCTCATATTTTCTTGTTAATACTAAACCGGTTAGTTCCCCATGCAAAACCGTCTAAAGGAGCTCAAACTCTTCTATCATAATAATATAGAAAATGACATAAAAGGTTCAATGAAAAAAAACGTAGCATACCTGCCGCCCAGATCCAAAATCTTGAGTGAGTATATTTGGGAGGGAACAAAAAATTCATGATAGGTATGGCTATACATGGGATCAACTGGAACATCATGCACAGCCGAAGATCATTAAATGTTCTGCAATCAACTGCACACACACTCAGGAGAAAACTCATGTATTCCAAAATGTATAATCTCCAGATCTTGTGGGTAGTTAGAAGTTAGAACTAAAACTAACCTTGCATAAGCTGTACTCAGAAAAACGAGAAGAAAAAGACCAAGCAAACAACTCAATCCAATCTTATCCCCAACTCTCTCCACGATAATACTAGATAAGAGTGCTGAGTAAGCTATCATCATCTGCAAAAAACATTACCAATTTACCAAAAAATAAATTAAATAAAATGCTAGAAAGCATGAGAAAAAGACAGCATATAAGAACAATGCATCGATAGCATCCAAAATAAACAAATCCCTCCATACACAAGTGAGTTAAATATTCAAATGCTTTCCTGACGAGATCCTCACTTCTTCCATGCCAGAAGGTAAAGTTTGGACTTTAAAATTTTAAGAAGTTGATTATCACTGTCAACAAAATAGGATCAAGTAGCAATTTTTTTTCAATTCTTATTCTCATAGCCAAAAGCATTGCAGACCAAGTGCGAGGATTTGGTATTCTATGCAATGGAAGAGTAATGCTAACCGGCAAGATGTCCCACATTATTCTACTGTCATCCGGCTTGAGATGATAATAGGCAGAGCCAAAAGCCACGCCTGCAGTTGCTGCAAAGAATATGGTCCATCCACAACCCTCTCCTCGCAAACTGCAACAAGCCCATTTCCCATTCCCAAGCACAACCCATTTCAAAAACCCATCACCAGTACAGGAAAGAAAAGACGCTAAAAAACGGGACAGAAATAGTGACCTGATATTAAAGAAGCTTCCTTGTAAACAGAGAACAAAACAAAGGACACCCACAATCAAAAAAGGGAAATTGGTGATCACATTCAACGTATTAGGCACTCCTGAAAAATACCCAGATAGCAAAATCAAGCCAAATCAATCCGATATTCACATTTCTGTATAAAGACAGAAGACGAAATAGCATACCGAGGAAGTTTCGCATATCAGAGAACATGTGGTACTCAGGGGAGAGTGGTATCTTGGGAGTTGCCAACGCAAGGCAAACACAGCACAGAAACGCTCCTCCCCATATTCGACTTCTATTCCCCTTCGTTATCTCCTGATTTACCATCCACACCATCTTGCTTCAATCACTCGACTTTCTCCTCCCTCCGGAAATTCTTTGAAGTTTAAACTTCTTTCATCAAAGATTCCAAATGCTGTTATGGATCTAGCATCTGGGCTTTCTGCCGAACCGTTTTAGCATGGACGACCCTATAGACCCCTCAAGATTTTTTGATTAATTCAAGATCTCTGGATTTTGGATTTTGAATTGAGAACGATGAATATGAACCACAGGATAGTAGTTTTTAAACCCTCACACCGTGAGTTCCATGATATTAAACCATTAAAATCCCATAAAAAAAAAACTCAAATCGTATCATGTCTCAAAAAACAGTCAAGTTTATTTTAGCCTGTAATGATCAACATTTTTTGGTATGACAATTTGATAATTTATATTTATGTACGAGATGTCTATTATAGTCTTCTTTATTCAAAAAAAAAACTCTTATATTTGGTGCCAAACCAAACTATAATGAATGTTAACAAATAAATTGAGTTTTTTCACTGCAGAAATTATCTGAGGGAGTCAACAAAATAATGTATTTAGTATTATCTAATGTTAAAGTTATTTGCACTTTTCATAATTGATAATTTAGTAATTTATTTATAGTCATTAATGTCAAACTCTCTTTTGTTTAGTTAGTTTTTAAATTCAAATATGGACTATGAGAGTATGAATTATAAAGGTTTATTTATAGAAGCATTTCATTATCTTATTTCTTGAGATATTTATAGATAAATACTTAATAATTTTTTATTTTTTATAAATCTGAAGCTTAACTTTTATCGTAACGGTTAAATATCAAAAATCTTAAACCACATCATTCATTAAAGAATGAAGACCAATACCGTCACATATCAATTAAATAAATCAGCATTGTCTATTTGTAGAACAGCACAAAAAACAAGTCCAAACAAGAAAGAAAACAAAGAACAGCAAACCAACCTTATTAACGGGAAAAGTACAGATAAGTTATTAAAAGATTGGTGTGTTCGCAATTAGGTCACCGAAAGAAAAACGTTTCTAATTAAGTCACTTAATGTTTTAAATATAGACGAATAGACCACTCTTGACCAATTTTGGTCAACTAGTAGCCGGAAATTGCTGACTTGGCATAAATTTGCCACATGGTGTGTGGGTATATGACGTGTAATTGTTATTAAAAAAATTAAAAATGAGTTGGAATTTAAAGGGTGTAAAAATACCTTAACCCTAACTTAGATCTACTCTTCCCAACTCATGACTCTCAAGTTCTCTCTCACGTTCTTGCTCGCGATAGGATGTTACCTCTCTATGTTTTTATTGCGATGGAACTTACATAGAAATCGTTTGACATTCTTCTCAAGGTGAAGATTGCGATCTGTTTTTATAGTCTCTACCCTAACTTTCTGGTACGAACCTTTGTTTTTCTTTTCTGCTTTATTTGAAATTTGAAGTTCATTGACATTCCTCTAAAGAAGGAGATCGCAAGAATAGAGTTTCTCATATTATTTTACGGCAATAGAGAGTGAAGTGCCCCCCTCTACAGGAGCACGAGCTCGTATGTAGGAGGACCGAGCAAAGTGACCCCTCTACAGGGTCACGAGAGAAGGTCCCCCCTTAGTGAACTCAAAGCCTGCCTAAGGAGACTTAAAAGAAGGAAAGAGATTCCCTTAGTGAACTGAAAGCCTGCCTAAGGAGACTTAAAAGAAGAGGGGAGACTGACTTAGTGAACTGAAAGCCTGCCTAAGTAAAGCGGGGAAACAAAAACATCCCCCCTTCGAACTGAAGAAGTAGGACAGATCTTCCCTTAGTTTCCTGAAAGTGTTGTTAACCAAGGAGGACAAGCGGGAACGGTACAAGCTATCTGTGTAAAAAGAGTCTTCCTGAGAGAAGTAGGAAAGAGATAGGCTTAGGACACTGAAAGCAAACTAAGCAAGTAACCCCGCAGTTTGCACGGTACTACATAAAAGAAGTGATAAATGCACCATCAACAGGGCGTAGCTCTTGTTGATGAGATACTTTATCCAAACCTCCCCCGAGGGGATTAGAGGGGGAAACGTTCCTTACTCCTGCTCTTACTACAAGAAGTGAGAAAAGTAGCATCAACAGGGCGCAACTTTTATTGATGAGAGACTTTCTCCAAACATCCCCCGAGGGGATTATAGGGGGTAACGTTCCTTCTCATGCTGTTAAGAGTTATGTAGCTATAGGCTTTATAGGAGTGAAACGACTTTAAAGCCCATATCTATGTAGTCCTTTTCTTGTTTTATTAAGCCTCTTAAATAGATGACATTAGACATGGTGAAACGTTAAATAAATGCCTTTTTATTTAACAATCTAATATCCCTTATAAGCTCCCCAAACTCACTCCTAACACCGAGTAGGACTAGGACTACGAGGGCCGTCTCTCTCTGCTCACCAGCCCCGGGGGTTGTTAGGGGGTTTTTGAAATGAGAAGTGTTAAGCAAAAGTTGCTTTACACAACTCATTTCCCCCCTAACAACCCTTTCCTGAGGTATGGAGCCGCGTCGCTTCCGTATGGCATGAGGAGAGAGGAAACCACTCTCTCTCCTCGCTCAGGTCAACCCGGAGTACATCCGGCAAGCTTTCGCTCTCACGTCGAAGACCTGAACAATATGAGCCGTCCTGTCTCTGTTCTGTCCTTCGATGCTTCATAGCGAGATAAGCCGGTCTGCAAAGAAGGTTCGTAAACGCTAGAACAGAGTTTCTCATATTATTCTACGGCAATAGAGATTGAAGTGCCCCCCTCTACAAGGGCACGAGCTCGTATGTAGGAGAACCGAGCGAAGTGACCCCCTCTACAGGGTCACGAGAGAAGGTCCCCCCTTAGTGAACTGAAAGCCTGCCTAAGGAGACTTAAAAGAAGTAAAGAGATTCCCTTAGTGAACTGAAAGCCTGCCTAAGGAGACTTAAAAGAAGTAAAGAGATTCCCTTAGTGAACTGAAAGCCTGCATTTATTTGTGCTTTGATTAATGACATTTATTTGACTAAAAAAAGAAGTTGAATTTTGGATCTTTATGCATTGTTCAATCGTCAGGTCCCGCCTTTCGAGGTAACTTGTAGACCAAAGAAGTATGTTGTCAATATTCTAGATAGAACATGTAGTTGTAGAGTTTGGGACCTCACTGGAATCCCTTGCTGTCATGTTATTGCTGCTCTAAGGTATGTTGGACTACCTATTGGAGATCATGTAAGTCATTATTTCACTAAGCAAACATATTTTAGAGTTTACAACCACATAGGGTATCCTTTAATTGGTATCGATATGTATCCTAAAAGTCATTATGAGGCTATACTTCCACCACCACTAAGAACAAAAATGGGAAGACCACAAATAAAGAGAAGAAGACAAGAAGGTGAGAGTCAAGAGCCATCCAGATTGAGAAGGCTTATCCTTTAGTCAAGTGTGGTAAATGTGGACAATCAGGACATAATAGAAGGAGTTGTAGAGTGAATACAAGTGAAGGTATAAAGGTACAAGTGATGTGAGAGCAATAAATAGTGGCAGAAGACAGAACTTACATTCAAATCCTAATGTGGTAAATTTTAAGGTCTTTGACTTATTACTTTCAATTTCACATGTCTATTAATTTATATATACTGATGCCATTTCAATTGTGTTTTTTTGTTTAACTTGTATACTATGTAGGTTAGTACCTCTAGAAATGCAAGAACAAGAGGTGGTGTGTCAAGAAGGGGTGCCATGCCAAGAAAGGGTAGATCCAATGTTACAAATGAGACTATTGATGCTGCCACACCTTCTAGCAGAGTTTCTTCACTCCTTCGAGCAACTCAATAAGCCGTTTGTAATGGCGGTGGTCAAGATTGAAGGCATTGGTGGTTGTTTTGATGTTTGACACCTTATTTTGTTATTGTTTTGTAAAAAATAATGAGATATCCGCTAAGTTTCTTTATTTGAAGATGGAAATATATGACCAGTGACTATATCAAAGTAAAACATGCAATTGAGTGACTTTTTGCAAACAATCATCAATAACATTGTAATAATAACGTTGATACAAGTTTATTTATTTATTTTCTTTTCAAAAGTCCACGTCATCAAAAATTCAAGACATATACTCACACATCATGTGGTAAATTTATGCAAAGTCAGTAATTTCCGGCTACTAATTGATCAGAATTGGTCAATAGTGGTCTATTCGTCTATATTTGGAACATTGAGTGACTTAATTAAAAATGTTTTTCTTTCAGTGACCTAATTGCAAACACACATATCTTTCAGTGACATCCGTACTTTCCCCCTTATTAACATAAGTTGATTCATTATAATAGCAATCCTAATTGATTATGTCCAATGAACACTACTAATTATCTATATTTGTTAGACGAACAATCTGCTTCTCTACCGTACTCTCCGCATGCTTTTGATTGAGAATATGTCTATACGCTATATAACGTATAAACCGTGTGTTGTTTGGTAGAGCACTGTTTGGTAGAGCGTTAAGTTTAAATAACATATAAGTTATCAATTTAATATTAGAGTTATGTAAATAAATTTAATAATGAAATAAAAGCTATCAAATATGAGTTTTGTTGTAAATAATTTAATGCGTTAAATTTGAATACGATTTTTTTTTTGAAATCTAACATATATTTTGAGAGATAAAATAATAATGTGTAAATAAACAGAACAAAAGATAAAATTGATACGAATTTTTTTTTGAAATCTAACATATATTTTGAGAGATAAAAGAACAATGTGTAAATAAACAGAACAGAAGATAAAATTGAGAGATTTTTTTTTTGATATATGGCTGATGTGATTGTTAACTAATGAAATTGAACTTATAATTTTATCTGATTGATAGTATATATGAGTCAAACTATAACAGTAGTTTGTCTAAACTACCACATATACACAACTATTTGACTATCTGTGGAGGTCTTATGTGACCTATACATCCAGATAACTCAAAGACTAGTGAGTACAAGAACCGACAACTTCTTATGACCATAATAACTCTCAAAACGACGACGTATAGTCATATATACTCAATTAAAATAGCATATGACAGAAAGATCTCTCTACGAAACTAGCCATTAACTATCACCCACGTGCAGCACAACCAAACCCTTGCGATAAGGACAACGACGATGTACACACAGCAAACTGATTTGACCAAACTACCCACCCACTTCGTTCCAATTTCCTAGTTCAACCATCGACATAACCGGCCAGAAGATGGCCAAAAAAAAATCTTTTAAGGTAGATTTTTAAGAACAGGAAGATATATGAGCATATGTGGCTGATCTTTGGACAGCTAGTTCAACAAACGTAAGCAAAATTACAGTAACTGGTAAAGTAGATCTGAACACAATAACAAGCCATTTTTGAGATCAATCAAACTTCCCTCGAAAAAAATTTAAGAACAAAAACTAAAATCCAATCCAGAACGTAAAGACAGCACCTTTACTTTTCAGTGCCTCTACCGGTCATGTCCTTGTACCTGATAATGGAATCAATTCTCTGCAGCTTCAGCTGCTGCTTAAATTTGTTGATGAAATCATCAGCCTTGGCATCCACCTCATTGTCTCCCTCTGTGACTCTAGGCTTCCGTTCCCTCACAGTCGCCGGACGACGAGCCTCCACGATATCCTCTTCCTCGAAATGCGCAAACGCCGACTTGGAACTCGCTGATTTCTTCATCTTTTTGGGTAATTTTGTGGGTATCTCCCCTAAAGCCGGCCTGATGTCTGAATAACTCTTGTGCCCCTTCAGCTTGCCGTATACCTCCTCAATGGTCTCCGCTTCATCTTGGACTTGCTCATTCTCTTGTACTTCTTCTTCTAATTCTTCTTGTGCCTCTTCTTCTTCCTCCCTCTGTTCTACTTCTGGGGCATGTTCTTCTTGTTGTAGTTCTTGAAAATGTGTCTGCGTTTGTTGGGTTCTGTGCAGGGGATTTGGGGTTTCTTGGGACACGTAGTTATAGAGGTTCATGGACCTTAGCCTCTGCAAAACAGAAGGAGATCCGGTGAGCTGAGGCTGCGGCGGTGTTTCTTGCAAGGCAAAATGGGTTTCAGTTTCTTGATGGGTTTGGTTATAGAAGGCACGAGTTGTGGATTCCGGCGATCTGTAGGAATTCGAATCGATGGACTTGAGTCTCTGTAGAACAGATGGAGATCTATCCAGATTTTGTGGCGGCTGCTGTCGGTCACTCTGTTTTTTAGTGGCGAAATTTGAAGTAATAGCAATGGTGCCAATCATGAGATTGAGAAGAACAAAGAGAACGGCGGGTGTGAACCAGCTATTCATGGAAGCCCATATTGAAGGAATAGCAGACACAGATTCCTCAAACATGGCTAATTATTCTGAATGTACTTTGTTTGGGTCGGAAAGAGCGTAGAGGTAGAAGTAGAAGAGCACAAGGTAGATGTGGGGGATATTTGATAGTTTTGGCCGGTCTGGTTGGTTGTTTGGCGTTGGCTTTTGGGACTTTTAATTTTTTTAATCATATAATAATTTAAGATCTCGAGGGACACGTGGCTGGAACGGGACAAGAGAGAAGAAGAGTTGGGTTAAATCAAATAATATATGTATGGCTGTAATTGCATTTATAAAGGCAAAGTGATACATTCAAGGAGGGATACAGCTGGACTTGCAACTGCGCCGTTTTGTCTCAGATTCTTCAACATTGACAGATCTATTCTTTTGGACAATTCGTAAAAATAGTTGAATCCCATGGTTATATATTAAAAAACTCAAAAAAATTGTATGTTTATCTAAATGTTTGATAATAAAAATATCAAAAAATATTTTTTTGGAGAGTTCTTTTTTTCGAGCTACAAAATAATATATAATAATAATTTTTTAAATTTTATCTTTCAATTATTCGGGTAAGACTTTTATAAGTTGTATATAAATTATAGAGAATGCATATAAAAAAATGAATGAAAATACCTTATAAACATACACATTCGACTACTTCAACAATAATCTTTCCGTATGCGCCGCACAAAAGCAACCAAAAAGTAAAGAAAGAAATATTGAAAATTGAAAAAAGTCAAGAGAAACTTATGTCAGGCAAATCATATGTCGTCACCGCCAAAGTCAACGATCTTATATGGTTCAAATTCACGAATTCATCGCACGCTCTCTCTCTCACTTATCTTTTTTATGGTTCAAAATCATGATCCACGGTATCTCTCTGACTATTTTGTTACTCTATATACAGGGCTTGAATATGATGTCCTATTATTTTTGCAATTAAAGTGAGGGAAAGACCTCAATAATTTATGCATAATGAAGAGGTAGATTCATGAACTCACCATGAATCAGATGCATGAACTAACCATATATTCATTTATTAATCACTATATAAATTTAACGTGGTGATGTTAAAGTGATCCACATATCAAAGTGGTGCTCAATCAAAACTTTGGTTCATGAATTATATATAATATAGATATAGATAGATTTCACGTGCACGTAAAAATTTCCACCTAATTATAGTATAAGTTGAGCCAAAATTCAGATTTTTGTCGTAATTTAACGACTATTAAAATGTTTTCAATACATGATCTCATGCAAAAAAATAAAAAAACCATGCTTTGATGATTTGAGGTGAATTCGAGAACTTGTAAAGAAGATAATAGTCATAATTTGATGTCCTAATAATCCTCAATAATTGATCCACTGCCTACATTGGGCTCTGACCACCACTGTTTCAAGCAAAATACTACTTTCCAGTGAGGCTTTGATCAAGTGGGTGTTGAGAGAGAGTTTTGGAAAGTCCTAGCCTCCGTTTGTTTCAGAGTATAAATTAGCTTATATTCTGTCACTCATACTCTTAGACACTCTCAGCTTTTACATTTTACGACATACTCTGATCCAAACGGACCCACAATGAGCCATCTTTTATGAATGACCACATTTACTTGGTTGCGGCCAAATTTGGTCTAAAGCGATGTGTGTATTGGCGTCCAACCATAAGTATTGTGTATTTACTTAAAAAATATATATCGCCTCCTCTATTCTAATAAGTATAGTTGACGATGGTCAGTTTTTCAATATATTATAATTAAATTATTTAATTAATTATGTCGAAATAAAAAAATATGTTAAAAAACCAAATTTGATTTTAATTTTTCATTTTTTTGACAACTCTAATGATAACAGTTAAAATACTACTCACCCGTCCCTATTTGATAGGCTCGTTTATTTTTTTACAAAGATTAAGAAAATTATAAAAAAAATTATGGATTCTATCCTTAAATATATTTTTAATGCACGATTCAGATTTCGAGTTAATGTATATGTATTTGGAAATGATTATCCAACCAATTATGAAAAAAAAATTGAAAAAATTAAACGGTAAACAGGTACCCGACAATAAAGGATTATGAAACAGTTTCGGTTTTGAAAATTTAATTGATTTTTTAAACGGTTTTGGTATATGGTACATTAATAGTAATAATTTTGATATTTCTTTATTGAAAGGGTAATTGATCCGTTGCCATCCCTATTTCACACCTTACTACTACTAGAATTTAATGTTATTTGTTGATAAAGATGCATAATAAATGATGATAGATTAATAAATTAATCGTTTTTATTTATTTTCAATAAGAAAATATGTTATAATTTGATTAAAATCAAAATAAAAACATAATCTATCGAATAGAGACAGATAAAATATATTATGAGTGTGTTTGGTAAACAATTTTACCAGTAACATATAATTTAGCCTGTATGCTGATTGTTTTATGCTGCTTGAAATACTGACATATATGTTGTTATAAATGTTGTGGGTGTTTGGTTAGATTTTTCAGAGAAAAGCATATATGCTAGTATAAATGCTGTGGCTAATTACATGTAGAGGTATTAACACAAATAATTAAAAAATAGATTTATATTTTTTAAAAATAATCTTTACATTTGTAATAATATTAAAATATTATATATTTTTTATACAATTTTTTTTATTAATATTTAACATTTTGTTAAATTTTCTTAAATATAATTAATATATTATTTAAAAATAAAAATATTATTAAATATGTTAGTAAAAATGTTAATATATTATTAAATATAAATAAATAATAGATTAGTAAATATAAATAAATAAATTAGTAAATATAATTTAATATATTATTAAATATAAATAATTAAATATATTAGTAAAAATGTTAATATATTATTAAATATAAATGAATATTTTATTAAATAAAAGTAAATAATAGATTAGTAAATATAAATAAATAAATTAGTAAATATAATTAATATATTATTTAAAAATAAAAATATTATTAAATATAAATAATTAAATATGTTAGTAAAAATGTTAATATATTATTAAATATAAATAAATAATAGATTAGCAAATATAAATAAATAAATTAGTAAATATTATTTAATATATTATTTAAAAATAAAAATATTATTAAATAAAAATAATTTAATATGTTAGTAAAAATATTAATATATTATTAAATATAAATGAATATATTATTAAATAAAATAATTGATTTTCATCAGTATATGCTGGGTAAACTCGTCATTAGTTAAGAACGTAGGGGTAATTTGGACATTTCATGCATAAATGTCCAAAAAATGCTAGTAAAATGACATTTTGAGAATGTCATAATTTAGAGGTAAAAATGTTAATTAATATGCTGAATGCTGAATTGTTGTTTGGTTAGGTTAACAATAATATATAGCTTGCATGTTATATGCTGTATTATATGCTATTTATAATGGTTTACTAAACACCCGTATAATTAAAGAGTATAAAAAATAAGGTGGGTACGTCCGTAAATAAACAAAAGAAAGAAACACATACAAAATGTCGACATTATCGCGCTCATTTTCATACAAAGAACTGAAAGAAGCCCAACTGAAGACTCAACATTCTTCTCCTCCCTTGTTTTTGTCAAACTATGTCGACACTCTCTCTTAATTCATCACTCTTCTTTTTATATCTGGTTTCGCGCACCAAGATCAATACATCCTCCTCCTCGGACGATTCTCAACTTTCGTCAATACATCCTCCCCTTCGCAACTTTCGAAACTCGTCAATCGATGTTATTCTTCGAGGTTTGTTTGTCGTGTGAAGATCGAACCCAATATATTTATTTTGTTTAGATTATTATGGATAAATTGAATTATTGATTTGGGTTTTTGCAGGATCTGTGGCAGTTTTTTTATCTGGATCAATTGGGATCGAGAACTCGGGATTTATCCGGTAATTGAAAGTCCCCGCTTTCTTGATTGTCGAGTGGTTTGGGATGAATTGTAAAACCCAGTTTCTGTTTTTGTTGATTTCGCTTGTGATTGACGCTGCCTGGTATTCAATCCAATACAGAGACTTACGAGTTTGAAACTTTTCGTGTCCAATCGTTTTGTGCATTCAACGAAACCATTTTCTCCAAAAAACCAGTTGACTTCATTACGAATTGTATTTCTGAGTAAATTTTGTTTTCTTAGGTCAATTTTTACAGTCATTCTCCCAATCAACGAGTAACAATACCAATTGCACGGGGGACTTTGCATTCTGCCGCGACGACTCGGCCGCGCTTGTCCTCAAACTTGTCGCAATCGTCTCAATCCTCATCGCCGGTGTCTCCGGCATCGCAATCCCCCTCGTCGGCCGTCAATGCCAATTCCTTAAAACCGACGGCAGCCTCTTCGTTGCCGCCAAGGCCTTTGCTGCCGGCGTAATTCTCGCCACTGGCTTCGTCCACATGCTCGCCGGCGGGACTGAAGCACTATCGAGTCCCTGCCTTCCAAAACACCCGTGGTCCAAGTTCCCATTTCCGGGTTTCTTCGCTATGATGGCTTCTCTTGCGACTCTTCTAGTGGATTTTGTGGGAACACAGTACTACGAGAGGAAACAGAGGCTGAATCCTGAAAGGGAGGAGCACGGGCGGGTCGGGTCGGTTGATGCGGTCTCGTATCCTGATTCGGGATTTGTACCGGTTATTGAGGTTAAGCCTGGGCCTAAGGTGTTTGGGGAGGAAGAAGGCGGTGGCATGCACATAGTGGGGATGCATGCACACGTGGTGCACCATAGACATAGCCATGCACAGGGGAAGGATGAATGCGAGGGGCTCCTGAGTGATCCGGGTCATGGTCATGGGCACTCGCATGGTTTTGGAGAGGGTGACGTAGAAAATGGTGCTCGGCATGTCGTTGTATCCCAGGTGAATATTTATTTATTTTTCTCAAACCAAATATTTAATAAAATGCGTTTTTTATATTTTTTTTGTGGACCATGTATTTTTGGTTTTTTAATGTTGTTTATTAGTGGCTTTGCTGTGGTCTTGGAGCCATGGATTTGTATCCTTTGGACGTATAATTGGTTTAGCATGGATTTTAGAGGAACCTTATTTTATAAACCAGAAGCAGAAGCAATATGACCAAGAGAGGGTTCATGGTTAAATGCTCGGTGTTAACAAAGGCAGAGCGGTCCAATTTGGCTTTGGCTAGACCATCAGCTAAACAATTGCCAAGTCTAGGAGAAAATAAAACACAAGCTTCTAATAACATTCTGCAAGTCTTGAACAACATGTTTGGTCAGGCTATGGTTAATTAGGGAATGAAATTAGCTCAATATTATTTGGTGCTAGGTGGGTCCTACTAGAGAATTGATGTCCATGTTCGCCCTCTATTGACTATTTTTTTGCCTGTCGTTCATTTCTAATGAATTAATGATGACTGGTACATCATTGATTATCATTAATATTACTTTTTAGATGATTTAGGTTTCGATGAAAGGTCTGTTTTTTCTTCTTTTAAGAGGGTTGACTTGTTTCTCTCACAACTCACAAGAGGAGGATGGGGTTGTGGTAGGAATCTTTTGATAATTTTCGTTACGTGAAATGAGTTCTTATATCTAAAACAACAGATGATTAATAACAAATCCTTTATTTTCTAATTTCCTTTGGTTAATTCCACTTTATGGGTTTGGGTTTTGAGCCTAAAGTCTATTAGAGATATCATGCAACCTTGACTTGAGATTGTCAAATTTGAATGCCTTATTTTCTTTCGACTTCCCTTCGGAGTTCTAACTTCTAACCAAGAAGTTCTAACCCAGAAGAACGTAGGTGCCCTTGGTTCTTGATTTTCTGTCAATAATTGCTCTGTGGTCTATATATACAACAAACTCTTTTAAGGATTTTCACAAAATGGCATTTGAGAAGTTTAGAACTTGTAATAATCTGGATTCTTGCTTTTTGATTAGTATTCAGGACTAACGATGTTGTATGCAGATTTTGGAACTTGGCATTGTATCGCATTCGATCATCATCGGGTTATCACTTGGAGTTTCACAGAGCCCTTGTACCATAAGACCCTTAATTGCTGCTCTTTCATTCCATCAGTTTTTTGAAGGATTTGCACTTGGAGGTTGCATCTCTCAAGCTCAATTCAAGAACTCCTCGGCTATAATGATGGCATGCCTTTTCTCCATAACAACCCCGATAGGAATTTGCGCTGGGGCTGCCATTGCTTCATTTTATAACCCACATAGTCCGGGAGCATTGATTGCGGAAGGCATATTAGATTCACTGTCCGCTGGAATTCTCGTCTACATGGCTCTGGTCGACCTAATTGCCGCTGATTTCCTCAGCAAGAGAATGAGCTGCAACTTTAGGCTCCAAGTGGTGTCGTATTTTATGCTCTTTCTTGGAGCTGGATTGATGGCATTGCTTGCAATCTGGGCTTGAATTTTAGATGATCGCATACATGATACACCTCGTGGTCAATTTTTCATGCAAAACCTCATCCCTTGATTCTTTTGATTCCTTGGAAGAGGAGGTAAATAGAAGTAGATGTGAAGTCCTACAGTCTGTTAACATCCTCCATTTTGGCAAGGAAAAATTGTTTTTTGTTCATTGTCTTTGCTTAGCTGAACTAGAGGCTAGAGCAATGTTGTGTTTAGGGTAGTTGTTTATTGTTTAGTATTTGTGATGGTGAGATATATGGTGACATGCTAAGCAAATTGTGTGATGACTTTTGTGCTCTTTTTAACATATGAAATGGATGGAAACTGTACCTTTCAGAACAATAAAAAACGTGTTAGCTGATGGTGGTAGTTATAGGACGATGGAAGCTTTCCTCACTTTAGGGATGATAACATATTGGGACAAGTAAATTAGCTAATAATTCAATTCGTGTTAGACTTTGAATAATTAAATTGAATAAATTTTCATATTTGGACCACAACCGATTTCAAACTTGGTTTAGTTTGGATTGGACAAATTCGATCATCCAAATTGAATATAATTTTATCAACCCTATTATCTTCTCAATTTGCAAATGATATGGACAAATTTGATCATCCGAATTGAATATAATTTTATCAATCCTAGTATCTTCTCACTTTGCAAATGATAAATACAGTAAACTACTACTGGTACTACTAAAAGACGATAAACCCAATTCCCACCACCTTCCAACTAGCATGTGAGGTATAATTCTTTGCCTATTGAGCTTTCATGTTTTCCCCACCATATCTCCCATCTGATGAGGAACATACACTCAGAATGGAAAGCCCAATTCCCACTATACCAAATTCTTGACTTATGGAAGGCACAGCGTAGATTACAAGCAAGCCTAATAACCTATTGAGGAATATGTTATTCCAGATGGAAATAATGATATCCTTCTTACCTAACATGCCTTGCAGTTTCAAAAAAAAAAAAAAAAGTCTGCAGTTACTATATGTACCCTTCAATTGGGGTCGGTCTGTACTTCACTACTTCCCAAATTGTTTGTCTTTTTTCAATTTAGTCCCACTTTTCACGTGAAAGCGGAACCACCACAGGTTGGGGTACTTTCGTCAGATCAGTGTAACCGAGCCTTCCCAAGATAATCTTGTCCTTTTAGGAGAGAATTAAATACCAAGCCGTGCATAGTTGCATACTACATGCTTCTTTACGAATAGCCGTAGGATTTGAGTTGGAATGAAAATCTGACGGTGAGAACAGACATAGTACAAGTTAAATATTGTGCTCTTCCAGTCAATTGACTACGGACAGTGTATTGGTTGTACTGTGGACTTATTATCTTGGTTTAGTACAATCGCAGAGTGGCCACGTCACGGAATGTGTACCTAACATCTTACGTGGCACGTCTTCCCAGCCAGCGTGTCGCTCCCTCCCGAACTTTCCACTTCTTTAAATAGGAGTCGCTCTTCAAACTCGACAGTACTACCTCAGACCTCAGTAACTCTTCCCCCGCTCTCTCTCTCTTCATTCTCTTTCTAGGAATGGAAGAAACTTCTGAACAGCCAGCAAATGACTCCGGAGATGAAATCTCCGTTTCGTTATCTTATTTTCTGACAGATTCTGACGAAGAAGGTGAGCTCTCCATCAGAGAGGAGATGATAGAGAAGTTAATGCAAGAGCTGTACAAAGAGATTTCTGTCTCCAAATCGCCGCCGGTGACGATTCTGTCAACGGCGAATCATCCGATGTCCTCATCGTCGGCCCAACTCGTGATGGACAATGGGAAAAGCGAGAGCTGCGGCGCGTCATTGTCGGGCACGGCGTCGACAGTTATGGCGGGGGTTGAGTATGTGGGATCTGCCTGGTTGAAGGAAGGGAAGATGGGTTTTGGGTTTGGGTTTGGGGAGGTGGGAATCGAGGACTGTGATGGAGTAGAGTCTGGTGATGAGTGGCTGACAAGGATGCTGAGTTGGGGCCCACTGGAGATGGAAGACTGGACCTGAAAAAGTGTGGATCTTGTAGGGTCCCTAAAGAAGGGTGAAGATAGTCAGAGAGTAGCATCCACGACTTGTCTATATGTCGATGTGGGTTTCTCAGTGTTTTCTCTTTTCTTTTCGTTCTTCCCTCCTCTCCTTCCAAACAGAGCAATGTAAAGAAACAAATTGTATTTGTCTTGTTTGAACTTTGAACAGTTTTTAAAATGTATGGATTTAGGCGTTGAATGAATCCTTAATGCTGTAGTAATTACTACACTAGATAGTCCCAGATGAGTGATGAGTCAACAGAACAGAACTATACATACATACACACACACACACACATATATATATCTATGTGTCTCTCTTTATCATTAACACCTCCATCAGTTGAAACTTTGAAACTGGTGATTGGTGTTGGGGTTTTTTTTCACCTTGAAAACCACAGCCCTGAAACGTCAATCTCCTCAATATGTGCAAATTCAATTTCAAATAGCCACAACAGCTACACTTGTTTTTCTTTTCCTGAAATTGGAAAGTTAGGGTCAGGACCCATTACACCAATGTGGGTCAAAATTCCTCAAGATGGGAAACAGTAGTGGTTACCAATACTAACAACAAATGGGATATCATCTACCTAAAGTTGCAACTATGAAGCCCTAGGCCTGCCTCCCTTACTGTTCTAAAGCTGGAAGCACAGACCCTTTTTCATTTATAGTATTACAGTTCAATTTGGAGAAACCAAAACTTAATTTCTTTATAGTTACTCGCCAATGTGGTTGGAGGTACAAAAACAAAATTCAACCAATCTTCACCAACCATAATCATAGTCAAGCGCTCAGGCCTTCTTACATGTGCTTGGAGGCCCATTTTCTGGTTAAGGCCCATTATGGTAATTGTTTGAGTCTGGGCCCATTGAGGCCTTCATCAAACCAGCCGCCCAAACAACTAAAGTGGAAAATTATTTTATGATATTGTTACAGTTACCCCATATTGAACTTTAAGTACGTGTAACATCTCAACCGGTAGAGAGAGAAAGAGAGAAAGGTTGAAAAAATGGGGACCTAATGACACCAGAGACAAAATGTCATGTAGCTAAACTGCCATGGCCCTCGTTTTGATGGAGGATATGGAACCACTTGTAAAAAAATCATAAAGTCTAATGTTATTTTGTGGAAGTGGTCTATGTCAACGAGTACTCGTGACATGTATGTCTAATCTCGTTAGAGACATTCAAGCAGGAGTGACTCACATAACTCATACGTAGCATGCTTCTTTATCTTATAAATTTTAAAGTTTTAGATCAAAGTCATCAAGTGCATGATCTTCCAAAAACCCAATGTTATCAATATTTGGACTAAATGGACGACATAGAACATATCCATTGAGTGGTGTACCTCTAATTATGGAGTTTTGAGTGATTCAGAAAACAGTTTTAGCGATAAGATTAGCTACCTAACAAATAAGCTTTAATTGGGATCGATGATTAAGTTGGATGTGTTAAGTCTTAACAAGGTCACAAGTTCAACTTAGTCTAATAGTTTTAACATTATATCCTTATAGGGTCGAGAGGCCTATGAGAGGCATTTGCTTCGCCTAGACTTCAACCCAATCTCAACCGTTTGTCAGGATAGAATGGACCACTTTAACGTGCCTGAATTTGGCTCTAACCCAGCTTTTCAATGGCACTGAGCACATTGAGCCATAAATTTGTTTGATACCAAAAAAGGATAAGATTAGCTATATGAGGATTTGGCGACCTTGTAATTAAGTCATCAGGTAGGGTAAGTTTTGAGTTTGAAACCAAAATATAAGGTAAGAAGAGAAGATGATAGAGAGAAAAAGCTGCCAATTTTTAAAGTGATGAGTACTACTGATCATGAAGGGGTGTGGTAAATCAAAGGAAATAATGAAAAGATGAAGGAAAAGGTTGTGGGGGACTAAAATTAAGAGGGGGGTGTCATTTTCAGCCTGAGACCATTTGATGGATTTTTGGCAACACTATAAGAGAGGAGAAGAAACAAAGATGCCATCCCATGCAAATCTATATCCATATTCTCTCCATATCTCTGCAACTGCATTATTCTTCAAAATAAAATAAAATAAAATAAAATAAACCCTCTACAGTGACATATACATATACATATATGATGTGGAGCAATAATTATCACATTTCCATGAAGTTATCACGTGATTAAAAAAGTTAGTGAACTAACCCTCAAATTATAAGTAAAAAAAGACAATTCATCATATTTGTGCAACAAGTTTGAACAGTTATGTGAAAAACTGATAGATAAGGTAGTTGTCATATAAAGACCATTAATTACCACTCTTTAATCAGACTTTTAGCTATCCCATATTAGACATCAGCAGCTACAGAATTGAAACTACTCGATCTCTCTCTAGATCTCCATGACTAGTCCACTCTATCTGAACCCTCCTCTCTCTCTTGAGACGAAGCTAAAAGAAGAGATCAAGCCCCAGCTGCAGCTCTTCCTTTCACCACATGATCATCAGGCTTCAGCTTCAACCACCAGCTCTCTCTCTAATGCTCTAGCTACTTGCTTCAATATCCCACATGATCACAAGGTGATTCCTAATTACATATTCACTTCATTAAATTTTTAACAATATTCTCTAATTATATACTTCTTACATATATAGTATGTGTGGTGCTGAAATTCTTAACTAGGTTGATAAGTATAAATCCCATGGCGACGGGGGATCAAGCGATGGCGAACTACTCTTCGAAGATGGTGGAGAATTTGGATTTGATGATCATGAGATGGAAAGCTCTGATGGATCAAAGTGGATGTCATCAAAGATGAGACCGATGAGCCCAAATTGCACAGCAACTGATGAAGCTAAACCACTGAAATTCACACTCAAATTTCAAGCTCCTCCACATGATCATCATGACAACAATAATACTACTTCTGATATCATGAATTATTCCTCCCAGAGCAGCAGCAGCAGCAGCAGCAACAACAATGTTAGGGTCTGCGCAGACTGTAATACCACAACTACCCCTCTCTGGAGAGGCGGACCTAGGGGTCCTAAGGTAATTTCCATTGAATCCAAAATTTGTTCTATATGGGTTCATGACCTGATAACCCTTAATTAATTCGTGTATTAATTAACTTGTGTATTTGTGTTGCAGTCACTCTGCAATGCCTGTGGGATTCGACAAAGGAAGGCCAGACGAGCCATGGCCTTAGCCGCAAATGGTGTAATCGAATCCTCTACAAAAGCAAAGGCTATTAAGGACAAGAAATCACGCAAGAGCCATGTTTGGTCGCAATGCAAGAAGCAGTGCCGACCTCCTCGGGATCATCATCAGACCCAAAAGAAGAATCTTGAGCTAAGTTGGAGTAAGAATTCCACTTTCCAAGAAGTTGTTCCGCAGGATGTGGAAGAAGCTGCTATCTTGCTTATGGAACTATCTTGTGGCTTCATTCACACTTGAATTTTTATCTTTAAAATTTGTTTTATTATAATTTTGATGATTTTTTTAGGTGTTTCCTGTTTTTGTGTTGTCTTAAGCGAGATAATACGTCTTATAATAAGTAATTAGTAATAAAATAATATTATCATGGGTTATGGGCCTGGGATTACTTATGGGTTGGAATTGGGCCTGAGATGCTCATCTAATTGGGTTGGGCAGCCCAATGTCTATAATTTATGTCACAGTGAATATGTTGCTGCACAATCATATTGAATTGGGAGATACTCCATAATCTCCTCATATAATTATTCGGGGTTGGAATTGGGCCTGAGATGCTCATCTAATTGGGTTGGGCAGCCCAATGTCTATAATTTATGTCACAGTGAATATGTTGCTGCACAATCATATTGAGTTGGGAGATGCTCCATAATCTCCTCATATAATTATTTGGAATTTCTTTTAAGCATGTGTGATTTTACCAATTTGTCTCACAAATCTATGTCCCTTTCTATTTCGTGTTAAGTGAGATGTACCTTGTTTCATTGTTTGTCTAAATCACTTATCAAAATAACATTTTTAATTTTCTTTTTAATTTCATTTTATCTGAAGCAAAATAGATACCTTTACACAAAATTAAAAAAATGTTCGAAACTTCAAATTTAACCTTACATGTGTGTTTATAATCAATGATTATTTCATAGGCTGTGGATAAAACTGGGCTAATGAATTGAAACTCAATCAATAAATATTAATAAATCATGGATTGCATGAGGAGTCCAGGGTTCATGAGTTAATTGATAAAGAAAGGGGATGGTGGAATTCCTGATTAATAAATCAACTTTTCCCAGCAAATATCGCTTCCAAAATTCTTCGAATACCGATGCATCCATGAGTGGCTCAGATGTTATCAGATGGAATGGAACATCTTCAGGGGTGTACTCAGTTAGAAGTGGCTATCATCGCGCGAGATCCGTAGTTTTAGAATTGGAGGCCTCCCCTTGTCAACGGATGATAGGAAGCAGATATGGAATTCAATTTGGTCTCTCCGAACCAATGCGTTGACAATTTGGCGCCTCCTACAAAATGCTTTGCCATATTTTCTGAACTTAGCGAGACGCCATGTAGTACAGGATGCTAGATGTCCTGTTTGCAAAAAAAGAGCCTGAATCCACTCTTCATACTGTGTGGCAATGGGTTTTTTCGGTGCAAGTCAGCAAGTGTTCCTCCATCGCCCAGTGCCAATTCATAAATTGTGTTCTACTTATCGAGATTTTAAGTACCTTTGGGTATCGACAGTGGACAAACTTTCAAGCCTTGATTTGGGAATATTGGCTTCTACTTTTCGTTTGATTTGGCATCATCGTAATTTATTCCTTTATGAGAATGAATTTATGAATCCGGTTCACGTAGCGAATCTGGCTCTCTCGTCTGGTTTATCTGTCTCGGTGGATCAACCATCATTTGTTTCTAGCTTCTTCTGAGGGTAGGCGGGAAAATGAGGTGGAAAAATGGAGGCTGTCGAAAGAGGGTTTCTTCAAAGTGAATTGGGATGCGAGAATTAGTTTTCATTTGAACAGAACGAAATTTGGGTTTGTTGTTCGTGATTCATTAGGGGATTAAAGGTAGCACAATCATCTCTTAAACCAGTGAATATGTGGTCGACGGTTGCGGAAGCTGAGGGGGCGGGGCAGTTAAATTATGTTCTAACCTAGGCTTGAGGTGTATTATTCTTGAAGGTTATTCTCAAGTGATCGTTCAAGTTATTGTAGCGGAAGAGGAGTCCATTATGGATTGGAGTGCTGTTATTCAAGAGATAAAGCGGGTTCTTCAAGGTTTTGAGTCGTGGGAGATTAAGCATGTCAGGCGTATGGATAATGAGGCTGCTCATTGTTTGGCTAAGTTGCCAATGCAGAATGCTGTTTTCAATTTATGGAGAGATCAGCCTCCTGAGTATTTGTTTGATGGTCATGATCCTTAGAGAGAATTAACTTTAGGTTGTTGCTGGTATTTACTATTTAGTCTATATTTATTTTTTTGTTTCTAGTTGTTGGTTATTTCGAAGACTTCGCTCGGTATGGTGCTGGTTTTTATGTCGAGTACCATGTTAAAAAAATATTATAAGTATCATTGTGGTCATATATACAAGTCTCCATTTATATTCGGCAAAACCTATTCAGAACAGAGTGTGAGATCCTCCTATCAAACAACTGAAATGAAAAATTTCAACCATTTTTCTCTAGACCAAAAGCTTCGTTGCCATCTCCTCTACCGAGGAGGAGGATTAGGCCTTTGGCTCGCCATCCTCCTCTCACCCGTTTTGTTCTTATGTCTTTCTTTTTTCTCTGTTTTCTGTTCTTAATAACATCATTCATGGAGGAGATATATCAATCTCATTATGTAGAAGTTCACTCACCTAAGATCTGGTTATGGGTGGTCTTTAGTGGTTTGATCTTGCAATTTCAGGTGCCCTCTCTTAAAATTACTCTATGAATTGCATTATTCTTTAGATTTGGTTTTGTTAGACTATTGTATGTTATTTTTTGAGGTTCTTTTCTCATGAAGTTTGATATTTATAGGTTGATTTTGATATTATCTATTTGTATGATGGTTCGCCATCCTTTTGGCCGGGTTGTATTTTCCTCTCCTTCAAGAGCTCTATCTCTTTTGCAAGTTTTTTTTAATATTTTGTTATTCTAAAAAAAAATAACTAAGTGGAATTGAAAATTTGTTTTATTATGTATGCGATAGATAATTATGAAGTCTTACAAAGTTATATGTAAGAAAAAGTCCAAAAAAATAGAAAAAATAAAGCAATAAAATTTAAAAATATTTTGAAAATAAAATAAAAAATTATCATTTGGTATCTGGATCTTGATGAAACAGTTTGAGTTATCAAGCGCGAAACAAGAACAGAGGACTCCAGTTTGAGCTGAGCATGGCAACTGTCGTGCTGCACCTATCACCAAAACCACCACCACCGCTCCTCTTCTATCCCTCAACAACCAGATTCTTCCATTACGATCCCTACCGGTACAGACGTGTAATTCCTAAAATACCCTTGGCTTCATCCAAAAATGGTAGCAACAGTCCTCCAGAAACAGAGTGCCCTGTTCCAATCGACCAGCAGCCGATAAACGAGTACCAAAATCTATCCACCTCCTTCCTCTTCTCGTGGGCCTCAGGCGACATGGTTGAGTACTGCTCTCGATTGTTCATTACTGGGGCTTCTTTCGCGCTCTTTATAGGGCTACCCGTGGCTTGGCTCGGCGCGGTGGGGCCTGATTCGGAGTCGGAGCCGTTGAAGCGAGTATTGGGAGCCGCCTCGAGTGGGATCTTTGCGGTGACTCTTGCGGTTGTTAGGATGTATTTGGGTTGGGCTTATGTTGGGAATCGGTTGCTCAGCGCCACAGTTGAATGTAATTTCTCTGCTTGTCTCATTGTTTTTTAATATTTCATTTAATCATTTGGGTTGCTGAGAAAAATAGAGGAAAAGAAAAAATCTTTTACACAGATATATTTTTCTTCGAATTTCTATACATCCAAATAAAGAAACTGTTTTTGTTTCTGATCCTTCTCTTGTTGCAGACGAAGAGACTGGATGGTATGATGGACAGGTACCTATCTCTTTTACTTTGCTTCTATTGTAAAATGCACTAATATTTATTTCTCAATGCTCAGTTGACTTTAGGAAATTAGAAAGTTTGATGAAATTCAAGAGTTTTTTTTTTTAATGTATTTTCTTATTCAGCTAATGCATCGTTGTTGCTTGCTTACCCTCTCCATTTATTTTTGGCAATTAAACAGTTGTGCTAATGTAAGTCTGCCAGTAGTTGATGGATTGTCAACAATGTATGCCCAAGTTCTTGTCAGTAGTGGCGAAGCAACTGGTATCTGTTGAATGCATTTTGTTTTGGGATATAGCTATCTGTAAAGAAAGTTGATACACATGGTGTTTATCCTTGATTTATATCCTTGTATATTTGGTGTTTATTCTAATAAACTATAACCAATCCACCATGAGTCTATGAATGCTTAAAATGCTTCGTCTGAGCCTATCCCAAACTCGTTTATGGCAATGGGCATTGGGCATTCAAATCAACTGTAGACTCATCAACCAAAAATTCTTGAAGATGGCTTAGCCTTTTGCCATCTCCCCCAACTAATGACCTCAGAAACATCATGCTTGTTGAATCATCTGCTTCTAAAATGAACTTTGTTGTTGAGTTCAGGTGTTGATGGGAATATGTCGTATTTATAGCATTGAGTGGCTAACACACAATTAGCCCACAAAAAATGAAACTGTTTAGCATTCACGAATCATGCCTACTTCACTGTATAAATAAGTTGTCATTTTGGAGGCTGAAATGAATTTCCTGAACAGATATGGGTGAAGACTGCTGAAGTTTTGGCACGAGACCGACTTCTTGGTTCATATACGGTAAGCAAATTATCTATTAGGAGCATTGTGTTTTCAAATTGGTCATCATATGGTGGAGAAACTAAAAGCATAATTCCTTATAAATTGTTTTCATGCTATTATAGAGTATTAGTAGGTCCACTGATGTCTAAGTGACAAGGAAAATATGTGCTCCCATTTCTGCTCCAAAATGTTTTTATGAATGCTTCTACAATTGTACTTGCTTCCTTAGGTTTTTTCTGGTATTTTTTTTTTTTTTACTTCTTGTAAATCCTTTTTTTAAAACTGAAAATGCGAAAATGAGAGGGAAAGGCACCAGGGGGTGCACTTTGTATTTTCTAACAGAGCCACCAGTTCATGCTAGCAGGGACATAGGTTCTTTGATTCTCCATTAAATCGAGCTCCCTGCTCTCCTTTTCACCTTGGTCTACATTTTCGATTGTAAACAAACAATTCTCGTGCACAATGCTCTTATGGTAGGTGGGGTCGGGAACAGATAGGATGTACACAAACATTACCTTTAAATAATATTGTACTCTTGGAACTCAATCAGTGGGCCACATGTGCGAAAATTATGTAATGGGAAGAAATGTTGGATTTCTGTCATAATGCATGATTTATGGATGTTAGATCCTTGATGTTACTTCCTACTAAACACCACAATTGCTTCCTTTTTTGAGATGCCATATCGAATATCAGTTTTCTTATCTGACAGTAACAAATTTCCTTTGGAAATTCTCACAATCAGCTAGATTCATATTCTTCGAACAGGTGAAGCCTGTGCTAAGCAGATTAAAGTACACTCTAGTAAGCCTTGGTGTACTACTGTTTGCTTGTGTTCTTCTCCTCATCAACCTAGACGAAAGCCAAAAGATTTCTTATGCAGCTTCTGAAGCTGGGGGCAGAGCAGTTGCAGGAGTTTACGATGATAACTCTGCAAGATCATTTGAACCGGAAGCATTCTGCGGTGAGCCAGGTATTCCCTAAATGCGACTCAGATAAGCTTTGGCAATGCTTTAAATTACCAAAATTTGGGAAAATTCTCTATTTCCCGGCTGTACAGTTTTTCATATTGCTTTACAAGCATGCTGTATATATAGAGTAGGAACGATGCATATATTAAAATTGTACTCCGAGTTTGTTCAGATTTGTACAATTGACATGTGTGCCAATGTTACAGAAACCTATAATCATATTACTCCTGCAGAAACTATTTCTGTTGTCGGGACATTCTGGAATGCCGATTCCTTACTCTTGGATTGCCAACCCGAGTTTCTTTTAATTATCATGATTGATATTTGGGAGATTCGATTCAGGTTTCTTCAATAATAGAAGGCTAAGAAACTACAGCTTTCTAGTATTCGAATGCTGGTAAGGCCAAGAATATATATATTGCAATGTCGCTAGTGTTAAGTGGTTTCCTCAACATTATATGAAGCATGAGAGACTATTAACTTTCTGGAGTCCTGAAGAGCGCAATATTTGGTAAACCCATCTTTTGTACAATGTACATGGGTGCTTCAAAGTTGTATGCCTGGCTCATAAAGTTCATTTTGACTGCGCATGAAAAGGAAGGTTGGTTTCAAGTAATGCTTTTAGTTGTGTTAAATGTTGTGCCAATAGGTCTATGCCTCTGTCTTTTACTAAGGTTCAGTTTTTTATTGGATTGAGCATCGACAGAAAGGCAAGGCTGGGCTGGAGTTAAGGGGTTAATTCATAATTTATTTATTTTTTACAAACATTAATAGATTGATAAGAATGTTAGATGACACTGATTAAAGAGGGAAAAAAAAAAGGAGTCGGTGGTGACAGTTTGACCATTGACGGGAACAGGCAATCGGGCATCGCCATTAATTGGATACTAATGTATCGTGACTATCACATGTAGATCTTGAAGCAAAGTATAGAGCATAAATGGGCAATTTTTTATTTTTGGCTTTTAAAGGCATAATATAATGGTTGCTCAAATAAAAATGCAGCAGAAATGGGAAGACAAATTAGACAATAATAAAAAAAATAAAAAAAATGAAATAAAGCGTGGGGTAGGGCCCGCAGCATGACTGGAAATCAGGAATTGTGCAAAGAACCTCTTTCTTTTCTTCTGCCAGCTTCTCTCCTTCCTATTCTGGAACGAGAAACTCCCTCATTTATTTTATTATTTTATACGTTTTTCCCCCAAAACAAATCCAAATTCAGCTTAATTTCGTCACAATATGGTCAATTAAAGCACTCTGCTTCCATTCACGTTTTTCCACCATGAATCAGACAACCCAACGACAGAGGAAACGTTCCCTTTTTTCTTTTCTTACCTTCCCTTGCTCTCTCCCCACCTTGTGATCTTCATCTAGTTGTTCCGCTCTGGTCCCTTTGTGTCAACACTTGCTCTTCCGTTCGCAGGTCAGTGACACACCACCATTAGTCAATGCCGTTCTTGTTTTCTCCTTTTCTGTGATTAAGTGGGTTATCGAGGGTTGAGATCTTTTTTTCTTTGAATGTGTGGCGGAATAGGATGAAGTGGTCATCCGGGTTTTTTCGTCGATAAAGTGCTAGAATTTAATGGGTTCGTGAAATTCGAAGACTTATTTTGGTTGGGATCTCGTTGATTGATTGTTTTAAGTGATTTTAGTATTGAGTTTCTGAAGTTCTGTTCTTTATCCGATTTTCCTGCTGAGAATACGGGGTTTAACTTGATCGCGTCCTGAAAGGATCGTCTGGTTCATTGGCTTGATATTTATGGCCATAAGTATAGGAGGTATATCTGGTTTTCCTTTTTTTTTTGTACTTTTCTATATTTCTCTTTTATGATATGAAAGCTAATGGTAAATGTCTCCTTCTATGATGCATCTGAGGCTTTTTGGAGAAAAAGATGTAGTATATTATTGCAAGAGACATAGGAACATATTTCATTGAAAATTTTAATTTTTTAATCAAAACAAGTTTACTGTGATTTCTCTCCAAGTTTCATGGTGTTTATTTATTAAAAAATAATGGAAAGCTAAATGATACGGCTATTTTAGAGCATATTTTTGCATCCCAACAATCATAAGCTTGGCATAGAATGTGGCTGCTATGTTATGGTTCTGGAAATAGTTCAAGTCTGTGTTAGCCGTTCAGTCAATGCTGAAAAGAAATTTATGGTCTTTCAGTATAAACACAATGTTGCAGCTTAGGAATGTTTTGTTGATACCTTATATTGTGGCCAAAGATCACTGTAGTTGGTTCTGTTTGAATGAAGAATACTTAATTTGGATAAATCCGGGATGAATATATAGAGGGAATGGTATTATCCTTGACCTCTGTTTCCACTCAGCACTTGATTTAAGGGTGACTTTAAACAATGGTTTTTCTAACAAATGAGTATTTTTCTTGATCTTGAATAGATATAAATAGTTTTCCATTTAAATAGATCATCAGTTCTTGGGAAGTTTTTGTTCAGATTTTATGTGGTGGTAAGGTCCGTGTACATCTTGACATCTAGTCTGTCTCCAACACCACGTACTACGGGAGTCTTGTGCACGGATGTTGTTTATTATGTTAACGAATAACGATAATCTATGTGCCATCAGCTATGTTTGAATTCATTATATTTTATTGCATTTGGCGCCTAGTTAGAAGAATACAAGACAATTTAATAATAGAATAAACAATTTAAACCGTATTGTCTTTTCCTTCTTTTCAATGCTGCTGCTTTTTAAGTGGATTCGCTAAATGTGTGAAAAGAGCCAAAGACACCGTGACTTTGGCTGAGGCAACCACGCATGGATAAAATGGAAGATGTGTTATATAATTATTGAGTAACATTTCGAGGTGTGGCAATAAAACATCCTTGTAGCTTAGGATAGTTTTCATCATCATTTATTCTTTTTTATTGATGCCCCTTTAAGTAATACAAGTTGATCTGGCGTAATTACACTTCTAATTTCTGCTATTAAAATTAGCTCAAATAAGTTTTAGGTTTATGATTGTAGGGGTTCTATGAGGCTTTTGTTGACTGCTTGGCTCTCAGAGCGCTGCTGTATTAAAGAAGGTTTGCAGAAATAATTTCTTGATCAGAAGGATGAACTTAAGTTATTGTTACCAAGAAAGACATGAGCATGGCCACTGTAAATCTATAGAATAAGGCTAGTCAATAAATGCTTTATGACAAGATAGATGCGGTTGATGTTTCTTGACGTACCAGATTTGGAAGGTAGGCACATCTAATTAAGCTTATGCTTGTTGAGAGAGATTCTGCTTCTTGACAGATCTTTGTGGTGTATGTGCTATAATTTATATTGTTGTTTTTGTTTCCAACTTTCCTTGCGTTTCTTTTGTTTTCCATTTATCTGCAAAGTGCCATCAATGGAATTATTATCGCTAGTGTCATTTTTGTTCTTTTGTGTTTTTGCCCCATTTGTATGTATATCTTAATCAGAAAGTGGTTGGTTGGGGTCAGAGAAATTCTTTGTCATAGGAATTAATTACATGAGTCATTGAAATAAAGTTATGAATGCATTAGGACTTTAGGAGTCTGAATGCGGTGCCTTGTCAAGACAACATGGCATATTGTGGAAAAGAGTAGGGGAATATGGAGCGTGCACACAAATTTGGTATTTACAAATTTAGCATAGTACTTGATATTATAAGTGTGAAAAAGGTGTGTGAATTCAGCTGTGTTGTACTATGAGATTTTAAGTGGTGGAGTGCAGTGCAGGTAGTGCTCACCTAACATTGTGCTTCAGTGTTTTTGATGTGATCATG
Organism: Euonymus europaeus; assembly: GCA_963580455.1. NCBI lineage: Eukaryota > Viridiplantae > Streptophyta > Magnoliopsida > Celastrales > Celastraceae > Euonymus > Euonymus europaeus. Next base: position 2,328,472 of record OY756957.1, on the reverse strand, counting down.
CAAGTCAGGGGAAGAAAGTTTGTTTTCTTATTGATGTGCACGTAGAAGCTTTCATGCATAATTTTCTCTTAAAGACTGCTGGAATTAATTTTTGTGAATTGTGATTATAAATGGACGACTCGATGATTGTATCTCGAGCCATGACAGCTTTAGTATTGTGTACTTTTCAAGTATTTTACTTCTTCTTGTGGACGAAGGGCACTTGCAGCATGCTTCTTTCTGAATGTGATTATATTTTAATTGATCTGCCTAATTTGCTTATCATTTGTGGGACAGATCCATTATGTCTGAGGGTGTAGTTTGACCTGTTGATGTTTTACCGACAAAAAGTGAATGAAGTTGTATGTCACGTGCAAAATTTTATAAGATGGATCTTAAAGGTGGTTATGATATTGAGCAGATGAGCTCTGAGTCAAGAATTCAGCATGAGTTTTGGCCGCTAGATGAAATTGATCCAGAGAAGGCGAAGTTTCCATGTTGTATAGTTTGGACCCCACTCCCAATTGTCTCTTGGTTGGCTCCTTTTATTGGACATGTTGGCATTTGCCTGGAGGACGGAGTTATTTTAGATTTTGCGGGATCCAACTTTGTGAATATTGATGAGTTTGCATTCGGTGCTGCTGCCAGATATCTTCAACTTGATAGAAACCAGGTATGGATCCACTACTGCTTTCTTAATTCACTCTTTTCTTACCCCAGACACTGTCAGGTCTTGCTTGTTAGAATAGAAGGGCTCGATAATTACTTTAAAAAGGATTTATAGTTTCTTTTTCTGTGAGTCCCACTCCCACCTTAATGTGATGTTGCCTTTAGCCTCCTCATCTTCCATATGGAGATGTAACTGAAACTATAGATATTCCTTGTTATCTCATCATTACTTGTGTGTCATTTAGTACTTTATTATAGCAGCACGCTAACTAATTTGCTTATAACTGCTGATTCCATTAGTAACATTTCTGTGGTCTCAATTATGTGAGACAGTGTTGCTTCCCGCCGAACCTATCTGGGCACACATGCAAACAAGGGTATATGCATGCGGAGTTTGGGACTGCAATGACATGGGACGACACCCTCCGGTCAAGTATCGGTCACTTTGAGCACAGAAGCTACAATCTTTTCACCTGCAACTGCCATTCATTTGTTGCAAATTGTCTGAATCGGCTTTGTTATCGTGGATCAATGAGTTGGAACATGATCAATGTCGCAGCTCTAATTCTTTTCGAGGGTCATTGGGTCAATTTCTTGTCCATTATCAGATCATTCCTCCCTTTCACAGTGGTGCTCTGCTTGGGTATGTCACTGGTTGGCTGGCCATTCTTAATTGGGCTGTTCTCATTCTCCGTCCTCCTTATGGGGTGGTATGTACTGGGTACCTACTGTTTCAAAAACTTGTTAGAGTGCTAGTGTTTTAATATCATTTTCCGGAACGGAGTCAATGTACTCGGTGTTCATTTTGTAAGTCTGTTCGTAATACCCCTCACCACCATGTCAAGTAGACTGTCCAGGGAAAACTTTGCTGGTGCTGATGGAAAATGCAAGACCAGTTCCAAGAAACGGAACTGGTTTTAGACTTCTTTCAAGGAGTAATTGGACATTTGGGATATCAGTTCCTCTGTATGGATGGCATGCATTTGAATCTAAAACTTGGTTGTGTGTTATATGTTGTGCCAATCTGTTGTTGAGCAAAGTGAAAATTGAAGCTTCACAGAAAGAGAAATGAGCACCCACCGGCAGAAGACTAGATTAATCTGTGACTGATTTTATTTGCAGTCCCAGATACTGATTTAACATTACAACACCAGAGTCTCTAGCTTATAATCAAATGACAATTCTCTTAACTGCAAAGTAGCCTCCACCACTCAGGCTATCAGTGAAAGCAAGTTGATATCCTCCAGGCTCCAGCAATCAGGCCCCTTAACCTCACGTTATGCGTCAGGGCATATATTATTTCTTGAAAATGCTGGATTTGAGTTGTTCATTAACAAAAAAGTTGAAAAACAACACCAGTACTAACTGCTAGAAGAAGCTCAGGTCCACTTGGATAAAAATAAATATATCAAGTGCAATCACAATGATGCAATTTTAATGGGGAAAAGATAATGTATATGAATTTGTATTTTATTGATGTGGCTGCATTGGAGGACGTATTTTGCCGATGTGGTTGAATATGTGACATGACTTTTTATAATAGAGGTGAGACACAATATTAATTTTGGTGTAATTATGTAGTTCAAAGTGAGCTCATTTTGTTGGGAAAAGGGATGGGGCCAACATGATTGTTGGTTACAATAAAATGAGGAATGAATAATATTTAAATATTGGTGTTTTGGTGTTGTATTGAGATCTGTGTTTTATTGATATGACTCAATATATGACTTTATTTTTTGTGTAATAAGCGTGAAATTCAATATTAACTTTATTAAAAAAATGAATAATTACATTGTTGCAGTTGCTTTAAGAATTGAAGACAGAGAGATCTAGTGTCCAGCCAGTTGGTAGCCAGTCGTTACTCATAGGGAATGTAAAAGAATTATGGGTAGGACTATCTGCACTTCAACAATTACTGGTCTCACGCCAAAAACATAAAAAAAACTTGAATCTCAAAACACCCCAAACCAAATCGGCCTAACATGTAACAAAATCCTATTTTCCTCTCTTGCACGATTCTTCCACGTACAACAACGAAATGTCTCCTCCTATGTTGGCGGTGGGAGATTCTTCGTTTGGTGAGTTGAACCAGGATGCCAAGAAGCTATTGAAAAGCTTCCACAATTGGAAATGGCAGTTAATACCCAAGTTAAGGAGCAATAACCGACCTCTGAGAGCTTGTTTCTACTACCAAAATCCAAGACCATGTTCATATTGTTAGAATGGGGCCGGGAAATATCGAGTAAAGAATTCTCTCTCCCAGCAGTTAGTGATGACTCCGAAGTCTGCATTTTGTCATTAATCGAGGATTGGTAGGTAGAGAAATCTATGTTGTTTCTTTCTTCTTCAAGGGCTAGGTTTGAGAGCGGATCTCACAACTCCAAAGGAAAGAGATCGCATGCCATAAAGACAAAAACTGACTCTAAGAGATGCCTGAGAGCACAATCTCGTACTCCGATTTTGTTCAGATTTGTAATAGATACTCCTCAAACAAGTAAAGATAAAGTGAAGACAGAGAAAAGATGAAGTGAAGAAGAAGACGAGGTGGGACTAGGAAAAAAATGTTTTTCATTTTAAAATTAAAAAATATGTTGACTTTAGTTTCTGCCCGTTTTTAATTGAGATTTTGTTAATAATAAAATGAGACCGATAATTCTTGGGATGTGGATAACCCCACCCAAAAATTATACAACCAGCGCTCAAGTTGGTATCTCTTGGAATATCAAATAAAACAGCTTACAACATTGCTTAAAATTAAATTTATAAATTTCTGTGCAATCAACATGTAGGGCAATAAGTCCAAAACTATTGTATACATACATACATGTGTGTTTATCTATGTGCAATCAATCAACATGTTTATCTATGTGCAATCAATCAACATGTAGGGCAATAGGTCCAAAACCATTTTGTGTGTATATATATATGTGTGTGTAATGATGAAACATTAAAACTTCCCTGCATTGTGATTGGAACAAGTAAAGGCAGGCATGTAGCTACCTCCACACACTCTCCACTCTCCACTGCCAATGTAACGCCAAAGGCCCCTCCAATGGCCGTACGGTTGTATTGAGGACTAGTCGGGGAAGTGCAAGAAGTCTATTTGTGTGTCAGATTAACATCACCCTTTTTACTACTTTTTTTTGTCATCCTGCTCATCGCTCATCAGTCATCTTCCCCCTGAACGAAAAAGGACGGACACAACTGAGGCATAGCTAGTCCTTCCAAAACTACCATCAGTTTTTGACTCCTTCCTTTTTTTAAACTCACATCTATCCAAATTAGGAAACAAGATTCTCCATTGTCCGAATTCAGACAGAGCATATTCCATGTTAAATTGAAGTTTTTTTTTTTTTTTTGAAAATGCTAAGTATCCCAAGACTTTTGTATCCCAAAGTGTCCCAAGTGAGACAATGCACATGTATTTAAATTTCAAAAATGTATTGTTACATAGAATTTTAAATCTTTTAAGACATTTTTATTAGATATACCTAGTACTGCCGTTTTTTTTTATCTTATGTTAAATTGAAGTTTTAAACACACTCCAATGTGCACAAATTATTAACAATACAATTATAAATGTCAAAGATGTTGCCAAAAAATACAATTAAGTGCTATTAAAAAAAATAAAGAGAGAGTCAAAAGTTCAGCCAATAAGAGCAGTAGTAGACCTACCGGCAAACAAATATTCGCAAACCTAACCCCCCCTATGGTAGGGTATACCTTACTGGATAAGATGGTGAATAAGAGTATATATGGATAAGATCTAAAAAAATCCCCTATAAAAATTTGAGTACAGTTCAAATGGGTCGTCACTTAGCTATAATGTTCAAATTTTCAACAAATATAACTCTCCGGTCAAAACTGACATGTCACAAATTTTTCACATCGGTGGCAATGACATGGATTTTGCCAATGTGTCATTTGAACATTAATTTTTTAATGCCCTAGAGATACAATCTAATGCAGTTATTATTAATAGAGGTTAAAAAAAGTTGAATAAATTTATCTGACGAAATTTAAGTTGATATAAAAAATAATGTTTGAGAATATATCTAACAGAATATTATAAGTAGCAGAGATGTTCTACCAAAAGCACGCAAAATATAAAATATGTACTTTGATAAGAGTGCTCTTGTGATACATGCTCATTGCCATCCCTAGCCGAAATTAGGAAAGCAGAGTGGGGAGTTAAAGATCACGTGATTTGTTAGAGAAGTCGCATAGTCCACGAATCGATCTCCAGCGTTTTCCTTTTCAATGATAGCGACAATTCCTCCCTCCCTTCATTCACTAATTTCACTTTTGTTTCATTCAACTCGATTACCTTTCTAATTTCTATTCCTGTTCTCTCTTCTTTGTTACACTTATGTTCCTTCCCTCGTTAACTAATAAGCCTCTGACCTTAAACTTAATTACATGACACTGTGTACAACAAAATTAACATATTCTCAAACATTTTAAAAAAAGAAGTGATTAAAAGACATAAACAGTAATAAATAACAAATAATCAAATCAACATTAACTCGTCGAAAATGGCATAAATAAGGTTCCTCCATCGTTAATCTTGCAAGTTCCAAATGGATGAAGTTTGGAGAACAAGACATTTTATGGTTGCATGTTAAGGACTAAAAACTAACTAATTGATGCGTAATATGAGTTGGTGATTAAAAATTAATTAAAAGTCTAATGATTTTTATAAAGTGCGTGGATGTTTGAGAGCATATTTTCCCCTGTCGCCTTCCGACAAGACAAAATATAATCTCAACATACATAATTATATACCCAATTGAAACAATCAATTTTGCTAAAAAAGACTCAACCTTTCCCAATGTGGTTATTTCTTGGTCCAACCCTAATTCTCTTACATTAGCACTACTCACTTATTTAAGATAACGACAAAACCCCCCACTTGACCCAAAAAATGATTAAAAAATATTCAAAATCCATCAATATAATGACATGTTTGTCCCTTCACACAAATGACAAACCCACCAAGATAAATACCACCCCCCTTCTTGTTCTTTCATGCCAAAATTAAACCATGGAACCACCCCCAACAGGCCTAACCCCTGAAGACTACACAGACCTCAATCCTCACATTGACGCATACCACAAATTCGAGCCGGCCCCGGACACATGCACATCCCTAATCACGCAACGAATCGACGCCCCAGTCAGGATTGTGTGGCCTTTCGTTAGGGATTTTGAGAATCCACACAAGTACAAGCACTTCATCAAGAGTTGCAACATGAGAGGTAATGGTGGTGTAGGCAGCATGAGAGAGGTGACCGTGGTTTCGGGGCTACCGGCCTCGACGAGCACAGAAAGGCTAGAGATTTTGGATGATGAGAAGCATATCTTGAGCTTTAGAGTTGTTGGTGGTGAACACAGACTCAACAATTATAAGTCTGTCACGTCTGTTAATGAGTTTAACAGGGATGGGAAGGTTTACACTATTGTTTTGGAGTCTTATATTGTTGATGTACCAGAAGGGAATAGTAAGGAGGATACAAAGATGTTTGCTGACACTGTTGTCAAGCTGAATCTTCAAAAGCTTGGTGTTGTGGCAATGGCTTCCTGTCATGGACATTATTAATTAAATTAATGAATGGTATGGTGGGTGTGAATTTAATTTCTTTGAAATTAGTCTTAGTGGTTAGTATTGCGTGCTGCAAGTTGGTTTTTTTTTTTTTTAAAGTTTTTGGATCTTTCTAGTGGTTAGAGAGCTGGATTGGTCAGTATATTTTGAGTTGAATTTGATAAAATAATAATATCAGATCTTGTTATTCAAATGTTGATGACGTTTTCAGCAAAAAAATGTTCCAAAGCATGAACCTAATGTTATAGACATGCCCAATTGATGAAGAGTGCTCACATCACAGCTTATTTTATAATATGTTGCACAGCGAGTTCTTCAACCAATGTTTTTGATTCGTAAAAATGCCGAACACAATCTTGTCAATAGTTCGACCTTCTCAAGTCTTGTCCATATGGTCCGTACATTTCCACATGGGAAATTTTTCAAGAAACTATATATTGTTTTGATGGTTCTGATTCGCGTAGTTTTTAAAGCAATTTTGTTTTCTTTCTATTTTTAGAAAACATATTTTTATTTTTATTTTCAAGTGATTTTTTATTTTTCGTATTTTTCAAAAATGATAATACGTAACAGATTGTTTTTCTATTTTTCAAAAAAATGAAAACTGATGAAAATTGAACATGCCAAACAAATATTATTTGATAGCATTATCATTAGATAGTACACGGTAAAAGACCTTATTATGAGAATTTTACAGAGAACTTGGTGATTGGAACTGAGATTTATGAGTACGAAAGAATGAATTACAACATTTGCTTTCTTCCTAACAACTATATTCACCTATATATCCTCTTTTTCCATCTTATCTACAAATGTCTATTGATCTCCCTTCTCGTCCTATTAAAACAAACGAAGAAATTTTAAACTTTCGTGGTAAATTAGATTACAAAAAGAAATATTTCCAGCCCCTTCACATAACCTGTCAGGACATTCGCGTTTTTATTGGTTTTAACTTCAAACCCATGCTTTCTGGTGATAAAAGCTCTGATGAGATGCAAGTCGGTGTCAATGGACTTCTTGGGCTGACACTACGCTTAGTCGGCCTGTACATACTATATCCCATGAGAAAGTACTCCAACGGAATCAACATGGCATGAGGTCGTTCCTCAGTTACAATTGACCCACACGACTGAACCTGCAGGCACCAACACTCATCGATAAACTTAGCATTCCATACACTCATGCACGTAAAATATTACACGGTGGAGCAGGCCCCCGCTACATACCTCAACTAAGGCACTGTATCTTCTGTCTAGTTTCGAAGTCATGTGAACAGCCTCTGAGTGAAACGGAGAACTGTCCCCAACAAAAATTAGAGAACGACATTGTAGCATTCTCAATCCTTCAGTGATGTCCGGTCTCCTGTTAGACCACAAGACATAGATTTAATACCAGATAAAAAGGTACAAGTATGTGATGTGTGTGTTTGACCGACCACTGTGTTCCAGTAGCAGTAACAGCAAGACGAAATGCATAGACTGGTAACAAGTAATAACACTACAGTACAGAGAGAGCAGTGCAAGATGAAGGCTTCCTCAGCAAGAGGCATTACCTATTCATTGCTTCAAGAAACCTCCACACGTTCAAGCTCTGCCTTTCATCCAACAACTGAAAGTAGAAACACAAGTTAAAATAGTGCTTAGTTCAGACCAACAATCATTAAGCTCCTCCAAGAAATAAGATGGTAACATAAGATAAGAGAGATGAAATACTAACTCTTATACAGGTCTTAACTACATCTGATTCTGGCACTTGAGAACAACCTCGAACCTCCTACCACGTCATTTAGAGTCCAATTATTTATGTGATCCAATAATTATAAGCAAATCAACGGGATCGATTTGCAACAGAAAGTACCTTGCTAAAATATCGCTTCAGCAGTAACTCCTTCACGACTCCACACATGCCATAGTAATATACTAAATTCAATAACACCTGCAAACAATTAATAGTCCTTGATAAGGATTGATATTTCCAAGTCCATAACAAATGACAAAAGGATCAGAACGGAAACCTTATTATACAACCATTCTGTCCAAGAGGGTGCTTTGCAAACAGGAGAAACAAGTATCAAACCAATAACCCGTTGTCTGTATTTTATCTGTTGAGGACAGAAACCCAGCAGTAAATTTCAGGACTCAAACAGAATTTTAAAGCATTCAGAAGCAAAGTATCTGCATGCTACCAAGGAAGACAACATACAGCAAAGAGGGTAAGGATGTAAGCGCCAGCTGTAACCCCCACACACATCACTGCATCAAGTCTGGGAAAAGAGAGGAAAGGATAATTGCTTACTCCCGAAATTCCTAAATTAATAAATAACTATAACAATAATGAAAGCGGACAATGGATGACTCAATACGAGAAAAAGACATTCAAAACTTGAAAATACATGGTAAATATGTCCACTGGTATTCCGTTGAGACTGAAACCTCAAACAAACCATATAGCAAGACATACAAATTACCTAAAGAAGTTTAGAACCTCCAAGATCTGATCAGCCAAGTCATCAACAGAAAGCACAGGGTCATCTGGGCTGATAGTGGCAGCTCCTAACTGCAATGTTTCTTGAAAAAGGGCTGGTTAAGAAATTATGTAAATTGCACATTCAACAAACATATATCTAGAGCAGCGCTGAAATTCTAAAGTGGAAAGAAAAGGAAAAGAAAAAATTTAATTTTGAATGGAAGAGAAAGGGAAAAAAAAAAGGTGCACAGTCAAAATATCAAGTTACAAACCTCATGCCCAGGTGGACTAATATAATATATGCAGAAATTGTGGAGGAGCAAGGAACATCCTTCTGAACAAAAGAATAGTCCTTGAAAGCAGGACATATCTGCTCAAACCATCCAAAAATAAAGTTTGATGTTGTTAGTTTATATTTTTATTTCCAGAATAAATTATTTCAATGGCAGGCATAAAATCCCCTAATTTTATCCATAATGAAAGAAATAAAGTTAAAAAAAAGCCCACTTATCTGCGTTTCTTAATACCTAAACTAAGCAAATTTAAGATTCAATCAAACCTAAGACCATTGGAAAGAAAGAAAAAAAACGCTTCAATCATGTCAATCTCATATGAGGGGCAAAAATAATTGATGGCGCAACATTAGCATTTCAAGGAGCATAAAACCATATAGTACCAACAAAAATCAACTAAAGAGATCGACCTAGTTTCCTTTCAGCTTCAGAAAAGAGTAACCATTTATCCAAAAATTTAATCTTTTTGAACTACTAGAATAATGGTAATGCTTAGTAAATTGAATGAGAACTTAATAAAAAGTATAAAATGGAAAATTAAGCTCAAATTCTAGTTTACTCACAATTTAGAGCTAAATCAGGATAAGTAACCAGAGCCGGCTTGTCCTGATCTCCATATACAGCAACAGAAATAGAACCGTGGCTAGTTTCTATAAGTTGCTCCTACAGACATAATAAAAAAATCATTCATATTACATTGAACAGCAGTTCTGGAAATCATATTGAGCAAAGCGCATATCAATGAAGCATTTTCATCGTCATCAATGATCAATTCAAAATAAAATGGCAAAGGCCAAATTCATGTAAGTATATTCTGCAAGGATATGACTTTGCATGTGCAGCAGCCAGCAACACCTTCCACAGACTCCCCGGGAAAATGGTAGTTAGACCAACAATTATCAACAGAATTACAAATTTAAAGACCAACACTAAGAATTGGAAGGCTAATATTTAGAATTGGCTGAATTTAAGAAATATAAAACAGCTAAATAGCATAATTTTCAGAGAGAAGAAACTATCCATATTAAAAAAAAACATGAAAATAGATAGTAAATATCAGTAACTGACTCATGAAAACGTAAGCCTTATCACAAGAATATCTAATACACTATCTGCATTTCAGCTGGAAATTTAAGAAAATTAAACGTAAAAGAACGAAACTAGACAAAAACAAAATTTCGAGAATCGAGCTTTCTGACTTAAATCAGAAATTCAGAATCAGTTACAAAAACCAAAGGCAATCTGTTTTTCCTTTGCCCCTAAAAAAACAAAACTACAAAATACAGCATTACACTTTCCTTTCCCACATTTTCTCAGCAGCCAAACGGCATATGGATACCGTATCGACTAGTGCACGTATGGAACAACTAATACACGCATTCATCCACAAATGCAAATAATGCAGTACCTTCCCACCAAGAGAGATCGTTTCAATATCAATGGACACCGAATCGCTTGAATCTGTCATTTCCCTCTCTCTCCCTCTCTCAATTTGAGAATACAATGGACTTTCCGGGGTCTAATCTCCGTCTTTAAAAGCTCGTAAGGCGTCTTCAACTCACCGACACAATTGGTCAGGCCGACAGTTTTTCGCCAATTACTATTTTACCCGTCCATGTTTGGATAAATATTATCACCCTTTCTGGTTATAACTGAGACCATAATAAGAGAACGAATCTCGAGTAGCTCCGTTAATTAATTGACGATTTGAATCCTGTATAATTTAGAACTGAATTTTATCTCTAAGATTATAAATTTTGCAAAACAATAATTAAAAAAGTTAATCCTAACCCAATAGTCCGTCTTGTCCCGCCACCCCTAATTCTATTTTTTGGATGAGAGTATGTAAAAAGGGGAGAATATATATGAATTTGTATTTTGATGATGCAATTGTATCAAAAAATTTATTTTGATCACTTGAATGAATGTGTGATTTAATTTTTTATGTAATAGAATTAGAATCCAAAATTAATTTAGAAGGGGAAAGGGAAGGGGAAATTTGCTTATTGCAATTGCTGTTTGATTTTTTTGACAAATGCCATTGTTTAGGCCTAGCTTCCATCAGGCCATCAGTGACATTTTCGTCATTCCACCATTTTCATCTGGGAATTACTAATGTGCAGCCAAAACATATGTAAATGAAAAAGAGGTTTGTCAATCAAAACACACAAAGGGGCCACCTGGCTTGACACTTCACCCACCTTGACCTCGACATGCTTTTTCTGTCCCTAATCACCGACGACAATTGGTTTAAATCAGGTGAAAAGCATGCATCAATAGTAATTTTCCTTAATTTTGTTTTGACCCAAAGTCTTTAGACTGGGAAGAAAACAAGCTTCGCACATCATGGGTTCCAATGTCGTCTCATCATTATATATTAATTAACCAACCATTAATACAACTAATTAATTTATCATATTTTCAGAATCACTGCTTATATATAGAGATTATTTTACCTTATACTTTAACTATTCATGATTGGTTAAACTGTAAATGCCAGTAATAATCATAATATGATTGATGTTGATTTAGCATCATCTCATATATTGGAGGGTCCATAATTTCTTTCTGCAATGTTCTTATCAATAAGTGGATGGATGACTTTTATTCCACGACAACATTTCATTATTTTTTAAAAATAAATGGTAAAAATATATTCGAAAGTGAGGCATAGGCAAATACCATATTTAAAAATAAATAAATTATTATTGCGGCTGTAGTGGCAACCATGCATGGCTCTCCCCTCCCCAAGCTCTGTGCGCTTTTATCTTTATGGGCTAGATATAATCAAAGTTCAGGCTCTACATCGATATTGGGCTCTGCGGCCCAATATTGAATAAGACTCGTCAGTGGTCCAATTAACTGATAAATAAAATTCTTGATGCCCAATAACGACGAAGAAGAGAAGGACATGGAGCAAAAATATGCAGAAAGGAAGAGAAATTTTATTTTCACATCCAAAAGGTGGATGCCAACGACAGTAAAATGCACAAAAAAGAAGAACAATGCTAGTTCACTCTCACTAGCAAGCAAAATTTGATTTTCGGATAGGAACCGATCGACGGATTCTCTAAGCAGTGCCCGAAAATAAGAGATTTGGTTCACTTTCATATAATTAATTCAACTCTGAAGTGGAGTTTAGGAGTAACTTTCCGAATATTGGAGCAATTTGGGTTCTAACCATTTGGGCTGTCCAAAAAAAAAAAAGAGACAAAACTAAAATCAATTGATCCACGTTTTTTTTATAAAAAAAAAACACATTTTCTACTAAATTGACCAAAAACCGAAAAAAATCGACTATGTGATTTGACCAAAACATGTAAAAAAAACCCCAAATCAACCATTGACATCCCTATTACCAATTGACCGTTGTTTAGGGCGTTGAGTTGGGGCATTTGGCAACGGAAGATGTTTTGAACTTGCGGGCATTTCTTTCTTCAATTTGTTTCTATTCGTATGTTATATTTCAAATTTTAACTCGAATTCTAAAATTATTTATGTAATTGTCATATAAATTATCGAATATATTGGGTCTGGATAATAAATCCCGCCTGAAATAAATCCATCTCGATCTTTAATTAGCATCTTAATCTCTGTGCACCTAGAATCAGAAGAAGAAAAGAAAAGAAAAAGATCGGCAACCTAAAATGATAAAAGGTCAGCATCTCTAACGATCATTGTTGATATTTCAACACTTAAGTGAATTCTTAATTAGAAGTGGAGAATTTTACTAATCAGAGAATCGTTCCTTCAACTTTGCCACTTATTTGGTATGGTTTCTCTTTGAAGTTTGTATGAATGACTTCTTTGAATTGAATGACTGATCAAATTGACTCATTGAATGCCCGTCATTAAGCCGCACAATAAGGTCTATCGGTCTGTTTAATCGACCTCATATCTTGATTATAGGATTTCCTTTTATCGTCGGCTCACTTAATCCATCTGATTGGAGACACGTGGCAGGCTATTAAATATTTTTAATATGACAAAAAATAAAAACAAAACTTATGATGATTTTATTCCCTTACATTTGTTAAATATACATCGATTGAATTTTCTTTTTGTACAAAAACAAAAAAGCTCATAGAGACGGGTTGGTTTTACAATTTTTCAATTTTATTTTCTAGAAATATAAAAAATGGTGTTTCATTTATCATTTTTCAATTTTAATCTTCAGAAAAAAAAATCTTCATTTGCTAAAATTTTAACCAAATTTATTTTCTGCACACTGCAAATACTATTTTTTTTTAAAAAAATGTGCTCAGAAAATAGAAAATATTTTCGAAACAAAACAACACAAAAAAAGGGGACAATTGGATGAAAAATTATGATTTCACAGAATGATAAATATCAAAAAATCAATAAGATACAATAATATTCACCTAAACTTATTTAAGTAATTTTTTGGGAGAATTTCATGTGGTTCTACTTTTGTAGACTTAGTACGGTTTAAGTTTACCCATAAAACTTATTTAGAAGAGAGTTCAATTAACTGCAACTTTTGTATTTTTTGTATAAACAAAATTTTAAGACATTTTATCTCTCAAATTACGTAGTAAATTTCAATATATATATATATTCGAATTCAGCACGTAAAACTCTCTTTAATAGGACCTATCATCAATAATTTTTAACGTATTTTTTTAAAAATAATTTAAATAGTATATATGCTAAAAAAATTCACTATGATACCCAAACAATAAGTGTTAAACACTAAGAAAAACGGATTCGCTAGACCTTAATGAGCTCGTGTATCGTATTTCATGTTGTAACCTAACACAACGAGTGTTAAACCCTAAGGGAAACAAATTCACTAAATCCTAACGGATTCGTGTATCGTATTTATATATTGTTACCTAAACAATAAGTGTTAAATCCTAAGGATAACGAATTAGCTAAACCCTAATGGGCTCGTGGATCGGATTTTCATACTGTAACCTAAACAATAAGTATTAAACCCTAAGGAGAACAAATTTTCTAAACTCTAACGGATTCGTATATGCTCAATATATTGATTAAGACAGTAAAATAATTAGTTAAAGGAGAAAAATTAATATATTTTTCTAAATTAATTTTTCTTCATTTAATACGTATTTTTATTAGAAACCTCCAACCTTGTCATGGATGTAGAAAATAAAAATCAAATTAATTAAAAAAATATAATAACTAAACTTATTTGCAAATACATGACATCACCCCTAATAACTAATAAGTCTATTTTATGAGACTTATTTACAATCTTGCCTAATTTTGTTTGGTACAAATTATTCCAAAGACATGTTAACCAAATTGTTGTTAAAATGCTAATATTTTCCTTTTGGAAAACTCCAAACATATAAAACTGCAGTACATAAGTCTACATAATCTAGTTGGCATCATAGTCAGCATGCCACGTAGATATAGAGATATCCATTTATGCGTTCTAACTAGCAACATTTATGAGATTTTTTTTCTTGGAAAGTCATGGTCAACTGTGTTGATGTTGCTACAGATGGGGTACCAAGCATTGGGTTAAGGTTTTATAAGCTTTTTGAGGTTGGATTTGCATTCAGTTAGGGTTTTAGTTAGGTTTTTTTAGCTTGGATTTTCATTGGGTTAGGTTATTACTTAACTTTTGAGCTTGGGTTGGGATTCTTATTAGATTTTTTCGAGAAGATTCCATAAAATATGTGTGTTTTGTTGGTTTAAATAATTACATTTGTACTATGTGTAATTACACTTTAAGTATGTACAATTACATTTTTATTAATCGTAATTATAGTGTTAGTGTGTATAATTACATTTTTACATGCACTGGTTGGTAATTATACAAGTATACATTTATGCGTTCTGCTAGTAACATTTATGAATTTTTTTTTCCTCGGAAGTCATGGTCGACTGTGGTGATGTTGCTGCAGATGGGGTAATAAGGATTGGGATGTGTTTTGATTCAATGGATGAAATGTTTAGCTTCTACAAAGAATATGGGGTTGCTAACGATTGCTCAGTGAAAAGGAAGTCACTTACTAAGGATAAAAATGGGATGTATAAGTATTTGATTTTTAGTTGTGAGAGGTCGGACAAGTATGTAAGCCATTCAAGAAACCCAATCAATCATCATGCTAATTGTAAGGCGAGGATGACAGGCGATTCAGTGTGAATGGGAAGTGGGAGAGAACATATCAAATAATCATTTAATTATAACATTTATCATGAACAATGCAATAAAAACATAAAACAATGTAATAAATATGTAAAACAATGTAATTACAAAGTGAAACAATGTAAAATAACACAGGTGCTGATATGCTACATCATTACTGATCGACGACGAAACTTCGATTTTCGACCACCAATCCCAACACGGCTGGTTGGACAAAATAATGTCATTAAAATAATAAATAATGTAATTTCAGCACCAAAACAATGTAATTATAAATCAAAATAATGTAATTACAATATGAGGATGAATAACTGCTTCATCCAGTGTTTATTTGAGCATTCTCCTAATCTTTTTAACTATTATTTTTGTAATCCTAAAAATAATATGTGCAAATAATTTGAAACACAATGTATTTTACAAAAAAAGATAAAAAGAGAGCATATCAAATAACCATTTGATTATAACGTTTATCATGAATAATGCCACAAAAATGTAAAAACAACGTAATAAATGTGTAAAACAATGTAATTACATAGTGAAATAATATAAAATAATACAGGTGTTGATATGCTACATCATCAATGACCGACAACGAAACTTCTATTTTCAACCACCAATCGCAACACAATTGGGTTCAAAAAATTGAAAATCAATAATATATCTCAAAACAAGACGAACACATGGCAACAATGTCATATTACATGTCACTGTGTTGTATTACACTGTCTTTGTGTTGTATCACATTATCTATGTGTTGTATTACATTATATATGTGTCATATTACATTATCACGTACAACTTTCAAAAACCGTCGTTCATCCACTTTTTCGACCACCGTTACTTTCAAGTGATCTCTGAAGCTCCGAACAACGAAATTACGAAACTCATATGACACCCATCGTCAACACCCTGTTAAATTGCCAAAAAAATCTTGAAAAAAGAAGGCGGCCAACCATGAGAGAAAAGTGATAGATCTGCTTGACTCCGACGACATTTTCGTGCACCGCCACCATCTTTGGACTCCTTAAGTTGAGGCGCACCAGATCTAGACATTTTTCGGTTGAAATGATGATCGGATTCCGATGAACTGTGTTTGAGAGAGAGAGAGATGCATATGTGCGAAAAAGAGAGTAAAGTTTTGTATTGAAACCATATATTTTGCGGGTCCCGAGACACTACCATGATTAATGTCAGTGGGTTAAACTTTCAATACAAATTATAATTTTAAATATCTTTATTTGAATTTGTTGACTCAGCATGTCAAGTAGGATGATACATAGACTATGTAGGATTATGTATAAAAACTTTATGTATGTTTAGAACTACCATTCCTTTTAGGTAATTTACTACCAAACTAATTAATAATTTATTTTGGAAACAATAAATGGATTGTGACATTTACGCTAAAAAACATAATGGTTAATTTGTTAACAGCTCTCCTTCTTTTGGTAGTCTCATTAAACCATTTTGGATTAAAGCAGCTTAGGGATCCTTGTAATCTACGCTAATACAAACCTCGTCGACAAGATACCAAAATATCGAATATATATGTCACTTTCTAGAAAAATAATATATCAATTTCCATGTTCACTTATTACAACAAAAAA
Source organism: Euonymus europaeus (assembly GCA_963580455.1). Taxonomy (NCBI): domain Eukaryota; kingdom Viridiplantae; phylum Streptophyta; class Magnoliopsida; order Celastrales; family Celastraceae; genus Euonymus; species Euonymus europaeus. The sequence continues at coordinate 2,311,714 of OY756957.1, read as the reverse complement.
ATACATACAAATAGGTAATGGCCAACAATATTAGTAAATTATTATTATTATTATAAGTGAGAGAAGCTAATAATTTTCTTCCAAATTTTATTCTCTCTCAAATCACAGACAGAAAAAAAAAAAGAGAAAATTAACTCAAGAGAGTGTGAAAATCGCGTCGGCTTTTCAATCTGATTATCGGTGATTGTCTGTTCGTGTCAAATCTCGTTGATCTGTGTTTATTTTTCCGGAGAAATAGAAAGTAAAAGAGAGTTTGCGTATGTGTCCGTGTAAGAGGAATTTCGCTCTTGTTTAATATATGTATTTATGGATGTAATGGATGATACTGAAGAGATTGCATCGAATCCGTGATGTTATCGTCGTGAATCTGGAGTATCAGATCGATCGGTGTGTAATATCTGGCGGATTTCATTGTGAATTCAGTCAAACTAGATTTGCTGAAAATGAATGGCGGAAAAGGGGGAGAAGAAACTGCGGCTGGTCCCGCTGAACCACCGCAGCCGCTGGAGTGGAAATTCTCACAAGTTTTTGGCGAACGGACTGCAGGGGAGGAAGTGCAGGAAGGTGCGATCTTCTAGCGGTTTGATGTCCTTTTTTTCTTTTTATTTTTGTTAGGGTTTGATTAATTATTTTTGTATTTTTTTTGTGTCGGCTATCAAATTGTTGAAACTATTTTAAATGTGACTGCAAGTATGCGTTTAGTGGTGGCCAATTTATTTCAGCTAAAATTTGTGTACTAAGTGGATCGTTAACCACAGGTTGAATTGATATGAGATATCTAAGATGTTATTCACATGAATTTAGGAGCGTGATGCAAGGCAATTTAGTGTTTGCTGTTTGATCAATTTGGAAGAGGCTGAAGCTGAAATCTTGTTTACCAATATTGGGGCGGTACCGCGGTATATATGATGTATTTTACTCCATGGTCTTGTATTGTGGTAGAAAAAAACATATAATTGTTTCAGCGCATCTAAGAGATGGAATCGACATGCATCATAGACGATTATGGATTTGGATAGTCACTACGGAAGAAGTTTCATGTGTGTTTGCAATTTCCAAGCCCCTTCCCACCCCCATCCCCCCCCCCCCCCCCCATCCCCCCCCCCCATGACTGTGTTTTACGTTAGTTTGCTGCTAAGTGAGTGTGGATATTTGCCATGTTGATTGGACAATGTTCATGATATTGAGAATAGAATGGTTTAATCACAGTTATTCTAGTAGAAAAGTTGGGTTCAATAGTGAGTATTGCACGAATAGGAACATTGGCAAAGTATTGGTTACCTAATACTGCTGGAGTGCAGATGGTATCAGCTTGTGTAGTTGAGTGATTTTATTTTAATATGAAACTACGACATCATCACTGAGCATACTTAAATACATATATTGACGTTTTGACATGGAAAGAAGGTTGAAAGTGCTATTCAGTCCAACTCTGTTTAAGAATGCATGAGACGACATGTAAGTGTGGCTATTGGTTAAAGATCAGCATCATACTAATAAGGAGGTCAACTCACTGGATCAACTAATTTTGATCGTCCCATTATTTTGGGTCTCCGGTATGTTGAGATTGAGTTATGGAAAGCTCAACTATATGTGCAATGGAATGAGCCAAATTGATTTTACTCCAGCACAATTATCAAATGGTTCAAGCTCAGAGCCGGTGTAGCAGTTGCATCACTGAGTCAATGTTTTACTTTTTACAAGCGATCACGTGACTTAGTGGTAGAGTTGTAGGGAGTTTAACCTAGAGGTTATAAGTTCAATTGCTGAAAATAGCCTCTACTCTCCATTTATTATGTAGGGGTAAGACGTTCGTACATTTTGTCTGTTCCTTACACCGCCCACTATGGGAGTCATGTGCATGATAGTTGTTTACCTTTTACCTTACCACTATGAAGGTGCAAATCTGAAACTACACGAAGTACTGCTCGTAGGATGTCATTTCAGTTTGATGTTGTGTGCTGCTGGTTTCTAATTCATGACTGAGCAGTTACTGCATTCCTCTTTCTCCTTCCCTGGAGGAAGTGAAGAATTAAATAAAGATAAAATTAATTTTGGATACAAATGGCCAAGGATCTTTTTATTTATGTTGTCAGAATTTTCTCTTTATTCAATTAAAAATAGTGATAGCTGTCTCTCTTGTTGAAGCTAATTTTAGGCTTTTAGATTTTTCTACAGCTCACTTTGTGTTCTGGTTTGTGCTGTTTTCAGTTGATATTATTTCTGCCATTGAATTTGATACAACCGGGGATCACCTTGCCACTGGAGATCGCGGAGGTCGGGTTGTTTTATTTGAAAGAACTGATACAAGAGATGTATGTTATGTCACTGTTTGGTAGTTCATATTAGTAAGCATTTTCTTTTATGTTTTTGCAAACTATGCTGCTGCGGCACAAGTTGATGACATGAACTTATGATGCACAGCATGGGGGAAATCGGAGAGATCTAGAGAGGATGGATTACTCAATCAATAGGCATCCTGAGTTCCGCTATAAGACAGAGTTTCAAAGCCATGAGCCTGAGGTAACTTTTCTTCATGTGTTTTTTGAATTTTCCTGATCTTACCGTGATTGATTTTGAATTTTAGATTTGGATTTGAGATTTTATAAGTGGCTATCTTTTGCTTATATACTGAGAAAAAGTACGCTTCTTTATCTCTAATGCAGTTTGATTATCTCAAGAGCTTGGAAATTGAGGAGAAAATCAATAAAATTAGATGGTGTCAGTCAGCCAATGGCGCCCTATTTCTTCTTTCGACTAATGACAAAACCATCAAATTTTGGAAGGTACGAATGAGGCCGTGTAGTTTAGATTATGAATCAGCTATGAGTTTCTAGTTGGACCTTCATGCTATCATATGAATGTATCTCGCATTTTTTGTATGTTATATTTAATTGAATGGAACATTTTATTTATGATGTTTGTGGCATTTAAATTTGAAGATGCCATTTTTCCCCATAATGCAATTGAATAAAATGTCATACTAAATTTTTTATTTTAACATTTTGTTTATATTTAAATTTGCATCAAGTGCCACAGAAAGTAATTGCTTTCATTGGTTCGCTTTTCGGGTTTCCAGTGGAGACAACTGGTTGGCAATGTGGTGCCAGGTTAAGATTGAAGCATTTTATCCAATTTGAAAACATTTTTTGTTCTTGGATACAGGATATCTCCTAAAACTTGCATTGAAAATATTGCTTGGGTTCTTATGGAATGACTTATGTATTATTTATGTTATGCTGTCACTTCTACCAACCTTTTGCATTGTTTTATAGTGGTATTGATGCCCAAGATTAGTTTCCATTGAATATATTTTCTATCATTGTGGGAATGTTCTTATGAAGGGTCTTTTTAGAAAGTGGCCAAGAACATTTGAATGACCCAAGTAAAAAGATGGCCTTTGTGTAGTGGCCTTGGCATATGCTAAGTAGTGCATTGGCGGGGTAGAGTTTGATTGCCCCTTATGCTAAAAGGTTGAGAGTTTTGAAAAACAAGCTCATCCTTTTAGCTTGGAGTATATCATGGTGCAGTTTTGAAAGCATTGTCAAACAATTTTCCATGATTGTCGATGGTTCAGGACATGGTTATACCCCCTTTTCAATCAAATCGGAATTATGAGGCTTTCTTCAGTAGCAAACTTAACCAACTCGCAGGATGTTTATGTTATATAAATAATAAAAGAATTTTAGTGAGTCTTCTAATTCGATGGACTGGCGATTGGTATGGGTGCAATGATTTATTTAAGGAGAATTATACGCCTAACATATTTTATATTTAAGAATAAACGGTGCTGCAAAAATGCAGTGTCTTAATGCGTTGGCTTTTGATGTTGGAAAGGTTCAAGAGAAGAAGGTTAAGAAAATATGTGACATGAACGTGGACCCTGTGAAAGCAGCAGGAAATGGTCCTATATTTGGTTCGAGTACATCAACCCTCTTGAAACCATGTATTGCAAATGGAGAATGCACAGAAAAACCCATTGGTCATTCAAGCGCTGATTTTGAGTTTCCATCTGGGGGTATCCCATCTTTGCGTTTGCCTACGGTAGTTGTACCAAATCTCTTATGCATATTTTATTGGAGTATTCATAATAGTATATCTGAAATAGTTATTTATTGCTTTATGGATCGGCACAATTTTTTACGTTTAGGTTACTAGTCATGAGATGAGCCTTGTGGCGAGGTGTCGAAGAATATATGCCCATGCCCATGACTATCACATCAATTCCATTTCTAATAACAGGTACATTTATTAAGACCATTATGATTCGTACTTTTCTTGTTTTACTTCTGTTTTGGCTGCAAGTTGCCTTTTGATTTGTTTGTTTATATTTATGGTGGGTTTGTATTCTTGCTGGAATTCTTTCTGTCAATTTCTTTTGGATGGGGTTTGACTGGTATTGTTATGTATTGATTCTTGGCATTATGCTGGTAATTTTAGTAATCTTTATTTCCTGTCACATTCATTATATTCACTGATAAATTGTTATTTTTTTCTTTGCTCTTTTGTAGTGATGGAGAGACTTTTATATCGGCTGATGATTTGCGAATAAATCTTTGGAACTTGGAAATTAGTAATCAGAGTTTTAATATTGTTGATGTGAAGCCTGCAAATATGGAGGATCTGACTGGTGCGACTCTAGTTATCTGAATGGAGTTTATAATCTAAATATAGCTTTTCATGCCTCAAATTTGGCTGTTGCTTTACGATTTTAAATTAGTGAGTATTCTAATTAAAATGAGTATTATATTTTGCATGGTATATTATCATTCCATGTGTGCTTGTGCATGTGTTTTTCTTTCCTTTCTTGATTGAATCTCCATCTTTGCAGCGTGACTGATTGGAGGCCTTGAACCACCTCCCCTCCTTTATCCTCTGTCTTTCAAAATTGATCCCTTTCCTTTACAGTGCTGACAGATTTAATCATGATAGTTGCTTTAATTTCAACGTTGTTTTAACTGCTTAATGGTTCATCCTGGATGTATTCATAGCATTGTACCTTTACTAACACAGTTAAGTTCATAATTGCAGAGGTGATTACTTCGGCAGAATTCCACCCTATCCACTGCAACACTTTAGCATATAGTAGTTCGAAAGGCTTAATCCGACTGATTGATTTGCGACAATCGGCTCTATGTGATAGTCATAGCAAATTGTAGGTGATTTATGGTTTTTCTTTTTGGCAGCTTGCTAGGCCTTTTGTTCAACTCACATACATCGTTCACTAGCTTTGTCATTTGATAATTTCTTTGGTGCTTCATTTGATGATCCTCTAGCAAACAATTTATTTAACCTATTGATGGTTTAGGTTTGAACAGCCGGAGGTGCCTGGCTCAAGGTCCTTTTTCACCGAAATAATTGCCTCAATCTCGGATATAAAGTTTTCCAAGGATGGAAGGCATATACTGAGTCGTGACTACATGACTCTCAAGGTTATCTGTTCAACATATGGTTTTAATATTTTGTTTGATCTGTCAAAGATAAATTGGAAAATTCATATTTGATATTTTATTCTTCGGCCGCTCCATTTATTTTTAGGTATGAAAATGCTGAGTGCTTTATGATTATCTGGCTTGTGTGAGTTAATGATTGCGTCTAACTTATAGGAAAACCTGATCTCTTGAGATTTTGGCCCAATTTCCAATGAAAACAGTAAGCAATTAAGCATAGATGATAAAACCAGATAAGACAATCTCGACAGTGTATTCACTCTTTTTTTTTGCTGCTTCTCTTCGCTCAAATGTTTGCATGTATGGTTGACAGTTGTGGGACATAAATATGGATTCTGGGCCTGTTGCAACTTTCCAGGTTCATGAATACTTGAGACCTAAGGTAATGTCCACCTGGCTTTTGGTAAGATTATGTAATTCTTGATGGAACTAATGCATTGTGTATCTAATGTAAATTATTTATTGACGTTGCAGCTGTGTGATTTGTATGAAAATGATTCTATTTTTGACAAGTTTGAGTGTTGTCTTAGTGGAGATGGACTTCGAGTTGCAACTGGCTCCTACAGGTTTGCTAGACCGTATAACTTTTTTTTACTATCGTTATAATTAGAAGGTGCCCTAAGTCTTACGGTATTATACTTTTTCTGTGATTCCAGCAATCTGTTCCGTGTGTTTGGTTGTTCCAAAGGAAGCTCAGAAACAACGACTTTGGAAGCCAGCAAAAATCCCATGAGGTATGTTAGAGAATATATATGAAGAGACTGAAGGAATATGCGTTCAATAATGAAATAAGAAGGATCTGTCTGTATGTTGTTTTACATCAAATTGAATATTGCTATTTTTATTGATCTAGAAATCCTTTGATGTGATGACAATGTGTAATGCATTCCCAGGGGACAAGTCCAAACACCATCAAGGCCTGCAAGATCTTTGGGCAATCTATCTCGCAGTTTCAGGCGAGGTTTGTTTGTTTTTTGGCTCCAATATGACTTTATATCGGTGTTCAAAGTCTAATAACTCCAGCTGGTCATAGGCAGATAGTGTCAGCAGTGTTATGAAATTATGTTTTATTGTTTGTAATATTGGTAATAATATAAATGAATAGTGTTGGTGATCATATCTATTCTTACAACAGACCTACTGCCTCAAAATGATTTAGGTTACTTTTTGCGCCAAAGAAAAAAGAAGTCAATTGGGTTTGGCTCATTTTTGTTTTCTAATTTTCCCAAGTGAACTATCTTTTAGTTTTTGATGATATTGGATGATCTTAATGTTCCTCTTTCTTTTCCCTTTGTAATGGTTCAAGGTGCGGATAACTCTGGAGTTGATTCAAATGGAAATTCTTATGATTTCTCAACGAAGCTGCTACATCTGGCATGGCATCCGACTGAAAACTCACTTGCGTGTGCTGCCTCAAACAGCCTTTATATGTATTATGCATAAGATGATTCGGCACAAAATTCTTTTTTTTCTTTCCGCTTGGAAAAGCTCAAATCATTGCCTCCATTGAAGGTTTCGTTGCCCTACTTCTTCCTCAGAAAGTGACGTGGACAGACTCCCATTACAATCATAGTTACAGGTGAACATCCCGTCCAGGGATAGAGTTGTAAGGAATGTAACACAGGGATAACAGGTTTTATTCATGGGAAGAGCTTCTCCACGGAAGGCCTCAATGTTTGCTACCAGGCTGGCAGTTACTGATTAGATTCTTTTAGCAAGGAAAGATGCAATTCCGCCTTTGTATTCTTTTGTTTAGGTAGAAGCAAAAAACTGTCTTAGCTCCCAACAATTGGAACAAAAGCTTCTGAATGCTGAAGGCTCCTCCTAAAGCCTGAATCTGGAAGGGGGAGCTGTTTTGAATTTTGATGCATCAATTCTCATTGTTACTTGGGAATTGCGGCTTCAATTGTGTACAATTTAGACCTTTTTTTTTATAAGCTACAATTTTAGACTTAAAATTCAAGTCTTTTATGAGACTTTATCATGATTATTGTTATCTTAACCATTCTTTCTCCTCTCCAAAAGTTTTCGTTTTTTCATTTTATATAAACACCAGATACATTAAGAACAAAAGAGGCACGGCATGGCATCGGATTGGATGGGACTGAGATAAGAAGGGAATAAACAGAAATGAAGACAGAAAAATATAGAAAAAAGAGATCAAGATAAAAATCCATTGCTCATCTTTTAATATATTCATGTCACTCTCAATAAATTAACAATCATTTCCATCTTAATTTTCCCAAAAAAAGATAAATAAATTTAATAATTACCAGTGAGAGATAAATAATCAATGCTGGAAATCTACTGTGCATCTAATACTTCGTCATTATCTTCCCATTTTTGTTTTTCTCTGCGCATATAATTTTTATTCTCTTTCTAAATTCTAATGTCACAGTCCACAGACAACGTCAAGGACAGAAAATTAACTGCGAGAGTGTGAAAATCTCGTCGGTGTTTCAATCTGAGATTGTCTGTTGGTGTTAAATCTCGTTGATTTGTGTTTCTCCGGAGGAATAGAGAGTGTGTGTATGTCTGCGTGCAAGAGGAATCTCGTTCTTGTTCAATATTATAATGGATGATAGTGAATATATTGCATTTTCTACGGAGATTGTGTCGAATCCGTGATGTTATCGTTGTGAATCTGATTATCGGATCGATCGGTGTGTTACTTTCATTGCGAATTCGGTCAAACAAGATTTGTCGACAATGAACGGCGGAAACGGTGGCGAAGAAGCTGCGGCGAGTACGGCGGGAGGGCCGGAGCCTCTGGAGTGGAAATTCTCTCAGGTCTTTGGCGAACGGACTGCCGGGGAGGAAGTGCAGGAAGGTGCGATCTTCGACCGTTCCATGGCATTTATTCTTTATTATTGTTAGGGTTTGATTTTAGGATTCTGTCTTTTGCTTTATTGGTTATCGAGTTCTGGTAATGATTTTAAATGTTGCCGCAACTATAGGTTCCGGTGTGGCGAATTTTTCTCAATTAAAATTTTGTCTACTGAGGAGATCGTTAACCTCAGGTGGAACTTGTATGAGATAAAGTGCCATAATAATAGGAGTTTCTTTGTTTTTGAGAGTATCATAGATGTTCTTACCTTGTGGATTTAGGAGCGTGATGCAAGGCAATGCACTGCATGTTGTTTGATCAATTGGAGTTTACACATCAGAAGTCACAGACGATTTATGGATTTTGATAATTAATATGGACAATAAGTTTCTTGCATGAATTGTTTCAATTTAGTTTTTCCTCCTTGACTGAGTTTAAGTTGGTTTTATTCCTCACTGAGCTTCCATGTTTGCTAAGCTCGATTGGGCAGCGTTTATTATATTCACAATAGAGTTGTCTAAGCTTAATAATTCTAATAAAGATGATGGTTTGAATGGCAATCATCTGCTTATTATTGTTGCCATGTGAGGGCTTTTTTCCCTTGCCTTTTATTAGCTGTGGGGTTAGATTATTAATTCTTCGAGAGAGGGGGAACTGAACCCTGCACCTGATGCAAATAAATTATATGAAGCTGGCCACCACTAGGCCAACTCATGTCTAAATGGGAACATTAGCGAAGGATTGTCTACTTAATGCAGTGAAAATGAGATCAGCTGGTGTAATTGTGTGATATAAATTGAAACCATAACAACCTCAATGAGTGTACTAAAATGTGTGTAATGAGATTTAACAAGTAAAGAAGGGTGAAATTGTTTTTCAGTCCGAGAACACGTTACATGTACATGTAGGTATGGCTATCAGGTAAAGATCAGCTTCATACTGATCAGGAGGTCATCTTACTGCTTCAGCTAGTTGTATGATTATTTTGCTCTCCAGTACATAGAGTCTGAGTTACTGAAAGATCAACTCTTTGGACAATGGAATAAGCCACATTTAGTTTACTCCAGCACAATTATCAAACGACTGAAGCTGAGACTTGTGCCAGTCTAGCAGTTGCATTTCCGAGTCAATTTTTTTCTTCACTAGTTGATGATTAAGTACCAGGAATTCATATCTAGTTTGCTTATAGCATGATATTTCAGTTTGACACTGTGTGCGGCGGTTTCTAATTTATGAAGGAGCAGTTTTTTGCATTTTCTTTCTCCTCCCACAGTGGAAGTTAGGAACTGAACAAACATTAATTTTGGATATATATCACTGGCCAAGGTCCTTTTGATTTACTAGTTTGCTGATGTTATGAAAATTGTCTCACTTGTTGAGGCTAATTTAAAGCTTTTAAATTTTTCCCGGCTCACATTGTGACCTGGCTGTTCTGTTTGCAGTTGATATTATTTCTGCCATTGAATTTGATAGAACTGGGGATCACCTTGCCACTGGAGATCGCGGAGGTCGGGTTGTTTTATTTGAAAGAACAGATACAAGAGATGTATGTCATGTCACTATTTTGTTTTACATTTTAGTCAACATTTCTTTTATGTGTTTTTTGTATGCCATACTGCTGTAATTACAAGTTGATTATGTGAACTTACAATCTGCAGCATGGTGGAAGTCGAAGAGATCTAGAGGGGATGGACTGCCCAATCAGTAGGCATCCGGAGTTCCGCTATAAAACAGAGTTTCAAAGCCATGAGCCTGAAGTAATTTTTCTAAGTTCATTTTTCCTTTTATAAAACAAAAAATTCTGAGCTTACTGGGTTGATTTTTAATTTGAAATTTGGATTTAGTATTCTGTAAGTGACTATCTTTTCCTTTTATCTCTAATGCAGTTTGATTATCTTAAGAGCTTGGAAATTGAGGAAAAAATCAATAAAATTAGATGGTGTCAGTCAGCCAATGGCGCCCTATTTCTTCTTTCGACTAATGATAAAACCATCAAATTTTGGAAGGTATAGACAGCGTAGTTGAGCTTTTTAAAATGAATTGGCCACTTTATTTATTTATTTTTTTCTCTTTTTTCTAAAAAAAAAAAATTAGGAGTGGCTCAAAAAAATGCTGTGTTTCTAATGCATTGACTTTTGATGCTGGAAAGGTTCAAGAAAGGAAGGTTAAAAAAGTATGTGACATGAACATGGACCCTGTGAAAGCCTTGGGAAATGTTCCTATTGTTGGGTCAAGTACATCAACCAGCTTGAAACCTTGTATTGGCAATGGAAAGTGCACAGAGGATTCAAGCAGTGATTTTGAGTTCCCATCTGGGGGTATCCCTTCTTTGCGTTTGCCGACGGTAGTTGTACCCTATCTCTTGTTCATATCTTGTTGGAGTATTCATAATATGATAACTGAAATAGTTATTTCTTGCTTTCTTGATCGGCACAATTTTTTTTTAGGTGACCAGTCATGAGATTAGCCTTGTGCCTAGGTGTCGAAGAATATATGCCCATGCTCATGACTACCACATTAATTCCATTTCTAATAACAGGTATACTTATTAAGACAATTATGTTTCATGCCTTTTTTGTTTTACTTTCTTTTCTGCTGCAAGTTACCGTTTTAATTTGCTTGCTTACATTTGTGTTGGGTTAGTATTCTTGCTGGAAGTTCATTCTGTGAATTTCTTTTGGATGGGATTTGAGTGATATACTGATATTACTATGTATTTGTTCCTGCATTAGCCGGGTAATTTTAGTGATTTTTTTTCTAAGGATTTTAGTTATCTATATTTAGTGCATTAACAGGGAAAACTTGTATTTTTCTTGGCATCTTCTGATTTTTTTTAATAAATTTTCATTTTCCATTCAAAAAAAGAAAGAAAAAAAGGCTAACTGTGAAGGACTTAACTTTGTGCTATCACATTCATTGTATTTAGTATTTACTGATGGCTTGTTATTTTTTTCTTGATTGTTTTGTAGTGATGGAGAGACTTTTATATCAGCTGATGATTTACGAATAAATCTTTGGAACTTGGAAATTAGCAGTCAGAGTTTTAATATTGTTGACGTGAAGCCCGCAAACATGGAAGATCTGACTGGTGCAAGTCTAATTCTCTGAATAAAATTTATAGTGCTAGAATAGAGTTATGGCTCAAATTTAGTTGTTGCTGAAGGATTTTAAATTGGTGAGGATTGCAATTAAAATGATTAAGCAGTGTTACACGGGGCTTCTCCATTTGCTTGGTATAATGTCATTTCGTGTATGCATGTGCTCTTTTCTTTCTTGATTGAATCAATCTTTGCAGGGTGGCTGGTTGGAGGTCTATATTGGTTATTGAATGTCCCTCTTTTAGTGTGTTTTTTGGGTCCATCTCCTTTGCATAGTGTTGACTGATTGAATCGTGATCGTTGCTCTAATTTCAAATTGTTTTAATTGTTTAATGGGCCATCCTGTATACCATTAGCATTGAATCGTGATAGTTGCTCTAATTTCAAATTGTTTTAATTGTTTAATGGGCCATCCTGTATACCATTAGCATTGTACCTTTATTGACATGGTTAAATTCATGCTTGCAGAGGTGATAACTTCGGCAGAATTTCACCCTTCTCACTGTAACATGTTAGCATATAGTAGTTCGAAGGGCTCTATCCGTCTGATTGATATGCGACAATCGGCTCTTTGTGATAGTCATAGCAAATTGTAGGTGATTTATGGTTTTCTTTTTGGTAGACTTCTTGGCCTTTTATTCTGTACACATATGCCACTCACTAGCTTTGTCATATGCATTTCCTTTTTTACTTTTATTGGTGATTCTCCAACAAACAATTTATTAAACCTTTTGATGGCTTAGGTTTGAGCAGCCAGAGATGCCTGGCACAAGGTCTTTTTTCACAGAAATAATTGCTTCTATCTCGGATATAAAGTTTGCTAAGGATGGAAGGCATATACTTAGTCGTGACTACATGACTCTCAAGGTTGACTGTTCAACATATGGTTTTGAGATTCTGTTTGATCTATCAAAAGAGACTCGAAAAATTATATTTGATTTTTATTCTATAGTTGCTTCATTTTAGGTACGAAATACTGAGTGCTTTATGATTTTTCCAACTAAAGTGGTAGGCCTAATTTATGGGGTGGGTGATGATTGTGTGTTAGATGATAAAACCAGATAATATAATCTCGTAGAGTATTTTGAATTTTCCGTCAGGAGTTATCTGAAGTTCCTTTCTATTGTTGTTTTTTGTTGTCTCAAATGTTTTGTGTGTATGGCTGTCAGTTGTGGGACATAAATATGGATTCTGGCCCGGTTGCAACTTTCCAGGTTCATGAACACTTGAGACCTAAGGTAATGTATTCTTCCTACCTGCTGTTGTATGCTTAATGGAGCTGATTCATTATGTGTCTAATGCCTAATGAAAATAAATTCATCTTATGCAGCTCTGTGATTTATATGAAAATGATTCTATCTTTGACAAGTTTGAGTGTTGTCTTAGTGGAGATGGACTTCGAGTGGCAACCGGTTCCTACAGGTTGCTCGACTTTATTACGTATTTTTACTATTGTCAGAATTATAAGGTTCCTTAGTCTTACTTTTGGTATTATTCTTTTCTGTGGTTCCAGCAATATGTTCCGTGTGTTTGGTTGTTCTGAAGGAAGCACAGAAGCAACATCGTTGGAAGCCAGCAAAAATCCCATGAGGTATTGGTCGATATAAAATATCGCAAGTAAACCTGCAATATCAAATACTGACGGGTCTTACCCAATCGCAAGTGTACGTGTCGTGGGACAGTATAAAAGAGAGCGGGGTCGAATCCACAGGGACCGTATCAATCACCAAACAAACAAAGTAGCAATAATAATGCAGAAAATTCAGATTGAAATAAACAATTAAAATATGCTAAAATTGGATAAATAAATGTGGAGGAGATCTAGCTTGGGTTGGTGTTGTTCTTCTACTGTCACTCAATCACACAACTTAATATGCAATCACACAATTTAAAGGTTTACCGTTGTCAATTAGAAGACCTTGGTCCGGCTCTCCTAATTATGACTTTCCTAAGCAACGAATTTGGCTTTGGTCCAGCCCAAAATCTTTTTTTACCGTAGGGGTCTTGGTTGGTGTACCCTAAGATTTCCCTAAGACAAGCATATGAACGAGAAAGTCGACAATCGCACAACCTTAAGCGTTGGTGTACCACCTAATCAATTGTGTTCACAATTCCCAAATCTGGATCCTATGCAGATTCTTGTTACTTCGTCAAACACCGGGTATGGGTCAGCCGAATGTATTCAACTAACAGTTCTTATCATCATGATGTTGATCAGGCAAACACAATAATAAGAAATCAATATTAAATTCAGAGAATCAATGAATTAAACCTGGTGTAATTGTCAATCAGATTGTGCAACGAGTTGTGTAGAAGAAACTAACCAAACCAAACTAAATATAAATTTAGTTACACATGTTCATGATTTAATTGCATAAATAAACCAGAATTTTCAGTTGGGGAAGAAGAATTGCTCAATTGGAATGACTCTTCTCTTCCTTTTGCTGCCTCCTCCCTCTTCTGTAGTGCTGCGGCGTCCAATCCCTCTTTCTGGTCGAGTTTTTAGTATTTAAAACCCTACTTGCCACATCAGCCTTTAAAATTACGTCACTGGCCCGATAAAATCTGCGGCCGCAAACAGGTCGCACTTTGGCTGCAATGTGTTCACAATCCGGTTGCACTGTTTGCCCAGAAAACTCTTTAAATCACCCAAATTTCAGCCAGCTATCACCTGCTCAATAAAACACCAATTAAGTAGTAATTGGACTTAAAAGATCATAATTAATATCCCTAAAGATCAGAAATACAGGTGCATTTTTGCACCTATCAGGTATGTTGTAAAATCTCATGAAGAGACAGTGAATGTCAATATTGTTCAATGGCTTAATATGGATCCGTCTGCATGTATCAAACTGAATATTGCTATGTTGATGGTTTTAGAAACCTTTTCATGCGATAAAAATGTATCGTTTGTTTCCAGGAGGCAAGTCCAAACACCATCAAGGCCTGCTAGATCTCTGGGGAATCTATCTCGTGGTTTCAGGCGAGGTTTGTGTTTGCATCAATATGACTTTATGCATGGTGCTCAAGGTTTAATAACTCTATCTGGTTGATGGCAGATTGTGTCAGTGGTGTCAGTAAATTGTGTTTTATTGTTTATAACATTGATATCACATGAACAGTTTGTGTACGCTGTTCCATTACTGCATCACCTTAATGTTTGTTTCTTTTCCCGTTAACTATCAAAGGTGCGGATAACTCTGGAGGTGATTCAAACGGAAATGCTTTTGATTTCTCTACAAAGCTGCTACATCTAGCATGGCATCCGTCTGAAAATGCACTCGCATGTGCTGCCTCAAACAGCCTTTACATGTACTATGCATAAGATGATGTTCGAAGGAATTCTGTTTTTGCTTGGCAATGCTCAAGTCATTGCCTCCAGTGAAGGTTTCTTTACCTTTTTTTCCTCGGCAAGTTAAATGAAAGTTGTGCAATTATTAGACTCCCAGCTATCCATTGAAATTTATAGCACATTTTAACACCAGGGTTCGATGTTACTGTTGTTAAATTATGAAGGAAGACCTTAGCATTTGCTACCATGCAGGCAGTGCTTAACTGATTTATATTCTTTCATCAAGGAAGATGCAATTCTGCCTTGTATGATTTTGTTTAGGTCAAAGAAGGTGCCATCTTAGCTCCCCAACAATTTGGAAGAAAAAAAACTTCTGATTTTGTGCTGCTACTCCTGAGAGAAGTGGGGGTCTAGACCTGAATTTGGTAGGATATCTGTTTTGATGCATCAATTCTCATTGACACGTAGGGCTTCAACACTGTACAATTTGAATTTAAATATCAAGTCTTGTTTTATCATGATTATTGTTATTATATATTCTAACCATTCTTTCACCTCTTGAAAAGTTTTCCCCTTTGTTTTGGTCTTTGCCACAGAATGATTCTATTGGATGTTGTAGTCTTTTCTATGTTTTGGGATGTTGTACTTGTCATGCATTTCTTTTTTCTGAAAGTTCAACTATTGTTTCGATCTCTCACTGAGGTAATCTAGTCGACAATAACCTCGAATCCTTGGTGTCAGTATCTCTATTGTAATCAAGACCTGGTGGATTTTTGAACCTGAGTGCAAAGCTTATGGCATTCAGGTGGAAGCGATAAACTAGCGTTGAGTCTTGTTCTATGTAGTCTTTTAAAAAAAAAAATAATAATAATAATAATATGTTAATACATTGTTCCATTGTTCTATGTACTGTTGTCTGGTTCTATGTATTAGTTTACTCTCTGTTTGTGGAAGTGGGCACTATTTGCTGTCATTTTCTTTTCCCCACCTTTTTTATGCGTAGGATCTAATCTAGTGATATTACATACGACAGTTATTATGAATTTTTTTGTTCAGGACTTGAGAGATAATGCTTCCACTATATTTTTGATTTGCATGAAATTTAGCTGCAGTTGACAAATTACTAAGAATTTTCTTATGAAATAATAATATGTAAAATGAGTTGATTTTAGATTCAAAAGATTGATGAGCTCATGTACTGGATGATCTCGTGTACTGGGCTCCGCGCAGTTCAATCTGGCCCATGACATTTGGTCTTGCCTAATGAGCTGTCGAGATGATTCACACCGGCGCCTTACACTACGATCTTGACGCTGAATTCGGACGCTATGATTGTGCTGGAACCCTCACCAACAAGATGGTCCCCTGCTCTTCCCTTCTTTGAATCCTAACCTCTTGTTTATTTACTGTAGAATTTTTTATTGGATCATTTTAAAGAATTATGTGTGACTATACATTGGCAATGGCATGTAAATTAATTGACCGAGTCAAGTGAATGAAAGTCATATGGGCTTCTTTTCTGGACATGGTCCAAATCTAGAGAAAGCCCAGTGGATGCATTGCAATCTCAGCCTGGCCCAATATTTAGGTAACAGAAAACATTAGGGTTTTCAGCACCTCTATATATATATATATCGAACTTCCACCAATCACAGCCTCGTCTTCCCACCTCACATTTTCTTTGTTACGGAATCAGATCTGATATTGATCTCCCCAAATCTCCATTGTCGCTTGCTGTTTGTAGTCGATTTCACCAGTATAAGCCGGTGCGTGACTCTTTCTCACTCTCTCTATGGTACGTTTTGTTGTTTTATGTACAAATACTGATTAAACTACGGAGTAAGAAGTGTCAACAGAATCAACGTAGTTGTTGCGGCTCTCAATGTTTTAAAAGGCGGGTTCGGGAATTGAGGCGCTCGCCTTCTATGAGGCGAGGCGTATCGAGGCGTAAGCCTCGGATTGAATAAAAAATTCAAGAGTCAAGATAAATCAATAAGTAATAAATAATAATACTCACAAAGTTTCAAGTAAGAAACTAACAATAATCAACAAGTCTCATCATGATCCATCATCAAATAATGTCAAAAGACATCAAAGCAAAAAGAGTTTAAAATAAACCAAAGCAAAAATAGTTCATAGTTTAGAAGTTTAATACAAACCAAAGAAAAATAAATCAAACCACAACTGAATTATCACGCAGCAGCACAGATACAAAAGTAGAAGAAATTCAGGGTTTTGTAACTGTTGGCCCAAAACGACGTTTTGAAAAAAAAATACGATTTCGTATTTCTTCTCGCTTTCGTCTCTGTAACAGAGGCGCTTTCGCCTCTGTTACAGAGGCGAAAGGCTTACAGAGGCTTCCGCCTCTGCACACAGAGGCGGAAGCCTCTTGCAACACATGCGGGGCGGAAGCACTGAGGCTTCCGGCCGCCGCCTCGCCTCGGGGCGCGCCTCAGGGCGTGCGCCCCGAACGCCTTTTAAAACATCGGCGGCTCTATATCTAAGTAAATATTTATCAGTTGGAGTGTGGGTGAAGTTAACATATTTTTTTTGACCATTTCAGTAAATATGTGTATCATGCCATAATCCCTCCTAATTCGCACAAATGAATGTGAATAGTAGGTCAAAGTCGTATATTATCATGACATTTTGTGTGACCACGCCTTTCCTTCCAATATATCGTTTTCTTTGAATTGTTGAAAATATCAAATCTTTAGGTTTGATTCTCATCAGACATTTGGACCAAATGTTTTAATACATTATGAAACTGTGGATATATAGTTTCTCTCAAATGTTGAAATTGATCTTGCATCATTCTATTGTATCATTCTATTACCAACACTATCTGTGTACACAAACATTCCAATAATTTCCTTGGTACTAAGATCACGAGATTATTTAAGCTCGTACCTCGGGTCCAATTGATTGCAGAGAGCTCTGAATACCCGTTTATCAATCACTAAAATGAACATATTTTTGCTTAAGTTATCATGTAAAAGATTTTTCATGTACATATAGCATGTGTGTGGAGATGTCCAACAAGGTTCACGTTGAATGTGAACCATAACTTCACTCGTTGCAACTATTGCACCTGCAACGATCGCAAATTCAACCAAATTATAATGATTATATTCATCGTCATTATTATTCATAATCTGTTGAAATCCATTAAATCAACACAAAAATCTATCTATATTAATAATGGATTTTAACAAGTTGTGAATAATAATGATTATAAATATGATTTATTATAATTTGGTTGATTTTGCAGTCGTTGCAGGTTCACTGGTTGTAGCGAGTCAAGTTATGATTTTCATTCCACTTGAATCTTGTTGGACATCTCCATACACAGGTCATATGTAAATGAATGATCTTTTATGTGGTAATTTAGGTAAAGCAAAAGTTTGTTCATTTTAAGGATGAATATGCAGATGTTTAGGGATCTGTCCAATCAATTGAGCTCAATATACGGGCCCGAACAATCTTGTAATCTTAGTGCTAAAAAAATATTGGAATGTTCGTGTATATTGTGGCATGTGGTGTTAGTAATAGAATGGTACATGATCGATTTTAACATTTGAGAGAAATTGTATTAAACCTAGAGATTCAATATTTTTGATAGTTCTGAGGTACATTGAAGATAACGGAGATATTTCACATACTTTAGAGATTGCATAGTGACCATTGATGGGACGGGATGCATATTCCTGTGAGATGATCGATTCGGTATATCAAAAGGAAAGGTGTCACACAAAATGTTTTTGCGGTGTGTGACTTTGACATGTTGTTCACATTCGTTTGTGCAGTGTACAGGTTAGGAGGGATCAACGTATGATTCACGTATATTTAGTGAAATGCTTGCAAATAAAGACGCTACATTCCCTCATCCTCCACCCGATAAGTATTACTGAAGTTTATTATAATTCATTAATATTTACCTTTTATAAAAACTTGCTAACGAAATGTGTCACATTTTTTGTAGAAAAATATTATTTGATTGATTTAAGATATCGAATCAAATATGATATCTAGCACCATAGGAGACATAAATACCATATTCAGGTATTTTTGCACTAGGCCAGCGGTATCTAGTCAACGAGATGTATTCAATTATTATCATTTGGCACTTTGTTCGATCATTGAACGCACATTTAGTGTGCTTAAAACGAAGTGATACATTATCAAAATTGTCCTCATATCTATTCCGGAATCGCTAGTCTGTATTGCACTACATAATTTCATTCGATTGCACGAACAACATGACTTGAATTTCATTGCATATGGTGATAAGGACATTAATATGAAGACCAAGATGGAAGCCAACATAAGTGGAGGCGGAGCAAGCACATCGGGTGAACCATGGGGGGCTGGTGAAGATACTGAGATGGCGACAGTCTGTGATATGATTGTAGCAGAGTTATTTGACCAGCATTAGAATATCGTATTTTAAAAGTTTCACGTATTTGTTAAATATAATTGTGAGATTAGGTCATTTCGAACTATTTAAGAAGATGTTTTCTTAAATATGTAGTTAATATTATTTGTTAGTTAAAATAATCCATAAATTTATAAACGGCAAACGCTAAACTACGTTTGAAGTCACTCAATCATAAGTGATGCGTCAAATAGTTTTTTTCAATCCCAATTCACTGCACTACAACATTTCCAAAGGAGGAGTCGCCAGAAAAATCATGTCAGACTGGGCTCTTTGACAAGTGATTTGAGTCATTGTTCAACTTGTGGTACGGCGAACCAAAGGTTCTATTGCAAAATAATATATTAATGTTAAAAATAAATACCTTAATAATATCATAAAATCACCCAAAACAAAAATTATGACGTTATAAATTTATGTTCGTATGATATGTAATATATATATAATTTTTTTTAAAAAAAAAAATCTCGAAGAGGCGTGGAATGCAATTCATATGAGGTTGTGAGCCAAAAATCAAACTTACACATGGAGCAAGACAGAAAACCCAACACTGAACGAAGACAAAGTCTTCGAATAAGCAAAGAAAAAAACATACATTTAAATTGATCTAAACTGCCACCAAACAACTAAAAGGCTATATTTCCGTCTCTCTAATAACCACTTGCATCAGAGGCTCAGGACCCTTATCATACCACATTTGTAAAGCAGCAGCATGCACTCCCATGTTGGCCATACATGGGCTGCTTCATTCCTTGTTCATCGAACATGCACAATCTCCCATGTCTCACGACCTTTGAGAACCCGTTTAATCTCTTGAATAGTGCCACTCCAATCCGTGATGGACTCCTCATCTGCTAAAATAGCTCGAGTAATTATCTGAGAATTTCTTTGAGGGTGGGCGGGGTTTGTTGTAATTTTTTTACAATGTAGGGGCATTTTGGACAAGGAAAAAAAATATTTTATTATTTTAAAATTATTAATATGTTTTGATCGGGATAACGAGTCCAACAGTTTATTGTTTGTGGGAAATAAAAATCAAATGGATCGTAAAAAAGTCACGATAATTATGAATCGTTAAACTCGAAACATTATATCTTAATTTTCACGGTACATTTAATTTTTGTTTGACACAAACAATATACCGTTGAACTCATAATCTCGATCAGAATATATTCATAATTTTTAAAAAATAAAATAAAATTTTTCTGAACCAAAATGTCCCTGCAGCAGGCACTGCTGTAACACTTCTCCTTGAAGGGAAATGTGTCGCAGTCCCAAGTTATAAGCAAAGATTACTGTCGATAAAACACCCTCAGCTTTTGCTATCGTAGGCGACATGGCCACCGGTAAAAAAGATGTCTGAGCTGCCTTCAGACCACCCAAAAAATCAAGTTCAAATTACAAAAGAATTCATATTTTATAACACTTCAAAGTTTTTAAAATTGAATTTTTAATCATTTTAACGTTTTTTCAAAAGGAGCATTGGGTTTTATCAATTCAACCAGCGGAGCTTTTTGAAAAACCATCTGGCTTTATCAATTTTATCCGGCTCACTTGCCTAAGTGATCTTTTAATTGAATCGTACTGGCCTGGTGATTGGTTCATCGGTTTTGCGATTTGACCAGTCGACACAATTGGTTTCGGTGTTTATAAAGCTGGCTACATGTAATCAATGCATATGAACATTGATAATTCTGCTATGCAAGTTGATATTCCTTGATCACATAATCGAAGTACATATATTATTCCAACGTTTCTTTTACCTTGGTAATGTTTCCAAACCTCTTTTTGAATGCCATTTTTTGACAAGTTATGCTATTAATATAACTGAATCTTTGGACTGTTGCCTACAGAGTCTTGCAGCAAACCCACACTCGTTATAACGCTACGATAGTAATTCCCAGAAGAATACGTTAATATAATATCGAGCATGCGATGGGATGGGATGGGATGGGTGAGGAGTGTAACAGTACAAGATTTGAACTAGACAGTTCAGATTGAAGCAGTACCGTTAACTAATGCATACATATTCTACCCCCTAGGACATTGCTCCTCAAAATATGTTCCAATACAAAGATTGAAGGACTTCATACCCAACTGGATCATAATAATATTAGAAACTATGCAAACCAACGATGATTTAACTTGTTAGCTGCAAACTAACTCGTCGACTTATCCGCAAACTAAGCCACAAAATTCAAAACAGAAACATCATCAGGATTCAGAAGCAACATTCACAATCAAATGGGCAAAGGGGCGTACTTCCAGCATCAGCCTTTCCAAGTCCCAACTCCTCTTCAGTATAAATAGAAAACCCATCTTCAATTCTCCTTCGAGGTTGAGAAGGTGGATCTGGAATGCCAGCTTCTTTCTTCTTCTTCTTCTTCTTCATCACTTTAGCTTTCACTGATAAATCTCCATTGGCCTTCTCAGTCTTCTCTTGTTCAGTTTTCTTTTTCTTTTTACCAGAGAAGATTTCATCAATCTCATTACCAGGTTTCTTCAGTGTTGAAGATGCTTTAATTTGCTCTACTGCAGGGTTTTCTTTCATTCGAGCAGCAGCCTTTGTAATGCCTTTTTTAGTCATTGCATGGAGCTGAAAAATGGATACCCACTGAATTATGTTAGAATCACATCATTCAAGTTGGTTATGTAAAAAATTCTGAAAACCAAGCACTAGAGAAACAAAACATTCCACATAAAATGGGCTGATGAACCAACAAAAGCGAAGGAAATTACAGTATAATCCACAATGGAGAAGATTCCAATTACGAACCATTAATTTCTGCAGCTCTTTAGAACCCTAGTTTAGAGTTATCCTTGTTCAGATGAAATGATAGAAACTGGCGAAGGTTTTTTGCAAGAGAAGGAATTACTTATGACGTTGATATCAAATCGATTGAGTGAGGTCTCTCAAAAATTTGAGAACGCAATCAACATTTGTAGTCTCTACTTAAACGCTCTGCCCTAATAGGCTCCGTTGTCAATATAGTTCCTCAATGTTCACTGAGTGTCTAGAACTGCTTCTCCATGGGAAAAGACTGCGTGCTAAGGAATATCAAGGTTGAGCTAAATATGATGCATTAATTTTCCTTTTCTCTAATTGTTGATGTCAATAAAATTGTTCAATGAATCGCATAAAACTCGAGTCTCCAAAACAAAATCAACAAGATATCACCAAAAGTTCATTCTCCATATATACCGTCAATTAATCAAAACTCAGAGCCAGTGAATTCGAGATTGGGTCGAGATATTCCGAGCAATGATCATTGAGATAGAAAAACATACCTTCAGAGAGCTATGCAGAAGAGCAGATTGTAAAGACAGAGTGGCGGCGTAGAGAGAAAAGGCGAGATTTCAAGAAGGCAACTACTTGCGGCGGGGCTGAAAGGGAGAGAGGAGACGCGACGACGGCGTGGAAAAGCAATGGGCACTGACGAGATTGATGAGGGTTTTGGCCATGTGAGTGTCAACGTTTAAAATTCAATTAAGCTATCCATGGACTAAACAAAATTCGTGGGCTGTGTTAAAGGCTAAAGCCCATCAACTTTAGCTCAGGTAAAGCCCATTGTTTTTGGTTCCCCCTGCCTTGGGCTTGGACTAAACTCAAGCCTGAAAAACTGAGTCCTTCATAAGTCAGTTCTTAAATTTTGGGCTTGGCCTGCCTCGTAGAAATAAGCTCCTCTGATAGCCCGGCCCAACATCTAGTCGCAAAAGTCACAGGGCTCTTCTTCGAGGATTCTGACATCGCTACCATAGTGAACAGTTGAAAGTTGCATAAAACGCTCCGTTTTGTTTTTTGCAGCTGATATACCTTCGCCATTGCCAGACCGGAGAGAATCGAAGAGAAATTATGGAGGGAATCGAAGGACAGAGTTCGGGGCCTGTTCGGTACACGTTGAAGCCGGTGCGCATAAACAACGAGGATATACTTTTCTGCATAGATGTGGACGCAGAATCGATGGTGGAAATGAAAGCCACGGGTCCTAATGGGAGGCCACTGACCAGATTGGACACGATCAGGCAAGCTATCCTTCTCTTCATCAACTCCAAGCTCTCCATCAACCCTGAACACCGATTTGGTTTCGCGGCTCTCTCTAAATCCGCTTCTTTGGTAGTCACAATTCCCTCTCTTTCAGTCTACCGTTTCATACCGTGCTCTATTTTTACCTTTATTGATATTGAGAATCCATTAATACGTAGATTTGTGTAGATTTTAGTTGAATTCAAGGTTGATATTAGTAATTAGTGATTGAATTTGTGGAAACAAACCCTGTCACAATGATTGGAGGATCAGCAGGATAATGTATTTATGAATTTTGAGGGGTTTATTGTTTTTTTCCAAACATGTATGAATTTTGCCACTGGTTTTTCTCTCCTTTCTGCATCAAGATAAGTTAAATGTTTAGATTTAGCACGTGCTTTCTTAAGAGTAATATTTGAATTGGCCAACTTTAATTGAGTTTCTTTTCAAATTGGAAATGAGAAATGTGTAGTGGGACAGAGAAAGGTGTGGGGAGGATGTAAAGTCATAGGAAGAACTTTAAAGACTTAGAGCGAGAAGGAACCAATTGGATGGTGATTAATTTGGTTTGGAACCATGTCTAAATGGGCATCTATCCATGCTGTGGGTGCTTCATTGATATTGGTTGTAGAACAAAACCATGTAGTAAGGACTACAGCGTGGTGAATCTAATGTCTTTTTTTTTTGTACTTTAGAGGACTTTACAAGAATAGGTAGTGTTCTGATGGCTTTTGATGCAATGTAGCTCCGGAAAGAGTTTAGCAGTGAAGTTGAGTTTGCTATAACTGCTCTTCGGGGCCTCTCAGCTACTTCATCTTCTGGTCAAGCGGATCTCACCCATCTATTCAAGATTGCATCTCATGAAGCAAAGAAATCTCGTGCGCAGAACCGGATATTCAGGGTGGTAAGTGCATTAAATGTACATTCTTTACACCATCCGTACTTATTTTATGAAGTGTGCAAGTTGTATAATATGTGTATAATATTTACACTCTTCTGTACGACATACAAACTCTCATTTACTTAGTGATCAATATGCTGTGGAACTTGTAAAACATGTGTATAATATTTCTACAATTCTGTAAAAACTCTCATTTACTTCTTGATCAGCATCTGTTTTACACCTTTTGAAGTTTTCCTATGGATTTTTTTCATTCTGTTTTCTTCCGGGATCATCTTATGGAGATTGCTCATTCACTGGCCAGATACACCCATACAGGAACCCTATCTTCTCTGCTTCTTGAATTCGGAGATTAGATGATTTGAGTGTTTCTCTACCTCATTGTGATTACTTTATTCTGAATTTTTAACTTGTCTTTCAAGATCTTGTGATGATCCATTGATGACTGAATTGTGGCTTGCATGATATTGCTTATGGCATTCTCTCATTCCTTGGATTGCGACTGGATAATTACATTTGTTTTTCTAGATTCTTATCTACTGCAGGTCATCTGTAAGACCACAACATCAATGGCCTGTGAACCAGAAGCTCTTCACTTTAGATGTAATATACCTTCATGACAAGCCTGGACCTGACAACTGCCCCCAGAAAGTCTATGATGCACTTGTTGACACCCTTGAACTCGTCAGCGAGTATGAGGGCTATATCTACGAAAGTGGGCAGGGACTAGCACGTGCTCTATTCCGACTTATGTGTGTGCTTTTATCACACCCTCAGCAGCGCTGCCAGCAGGACGACGTTGACATACCTAAGTCACTTGTAAAAAAGTCGCCGGCAGCAGATTCAGCCAATGGTGAAGATAGTGTTACAGTATCTAGCCAGTGAATGAACAATCCACCTTGTAAGTTCACTCGTCTTCTGATTTGGTATGGTTGAGTTCAATGAAATTGTAGTATTAGTTAATTGCTCCTTGGTATCTCAAGGATACCAAGAGTGCAGCATTGGCAAGACTATCCGATTCCCCCAATTGAAACGGTTGTTCTTAAATATATTTCGAGTTGTATGTTATTTTAAAAAAAAAGTTCACTAAAAGATTGCTTGGACCTTCATTATTATAGAGAACATATTCTTCGCACTCGTGTGCTTTCAAGCAAGGTTAAAGCTTATTGTGAATAGTTACAAGGAACCATATTTGTGGATCACTAGTTATTGTTGAGAATTTGCATTACTATAAACTGGCTATATATTTGCTAATGCCTAACCCCAGTCATCTACTCAGTATCTTATAAAGCCTTTGATGATGATGATGATGATGACTTATAAATAATTTCAACTCTCCTAAGCAAACTAAATAGATGTCCATCGCCAACTAACTTGAATGGCCAGTCAGTTCTAGCAACTGGCTTATCACCTACTGCTAGTCATTATCAAATCATGGTTTGTATTCGTTCCCTTGAATGCGTCTTAGGTGTGGGATATGCTTAGTAACAATCAAGTTGAATTGATGGTGTACAAAAAGATATTGACATGAAAAATTCGTTAACAAGAAATCAAACCTTAAATTGCATCCAAACAATTCTCAGGCAAAACCATTTCTTAACAGTGTTCATCAGTTGCATCCATCAGAATATAAAAGAGAGCAAAATTATTCTCCGTATTCATAAGATTGATGGCAGCTATAAATTCTACTTTAATCAGTTTTTGGATCCTCCGCGAAAAGGTCATCATAAGAAACAGGAGCCCTGATCCTGTCATGAACAGATTTACGCTTTTCTTCACCACTGTATGGTTCACTTTGATTTTGAGAAATCTGCTGAGAACCATCTGGAACATTAACTGGCGTCTTATCGGCTACGGTACAAAAAGTTTTTTCAGGGGATTCATTTTTTCTTTGCTCTGGTGCTTTTCTGAGCGTTTGTTGCCGAAATTGCTTCTGCAAAAACAAATCAGATAGCATCTAGATTAGTACTTGGTACAAAATATGAAATTGCATTGCTCTTGTACCCTTTGCTCAATGAGAAAGTGGGTCAGATTCTACACTACTCGGAGAACACGAGTAAGAACCTAATAGATCTGGATTAATGAAAAGGATCGACAATAATCAAAAGAAAAGGGTCTTTAAGAATATATGGGCAACCATCATAAATACTTAGAAACAGACCAACAATAATATAAAAAAAAAGGTCTTTAAGAAAATGTATACATTTAGGTAACCATCATGCATACTTAGGTGCAACATTCTTGCTCTAAAAATGGCCCATCCAAAGAGCACTGCAAGAATTTCACGAAACTAAACGACTCCTTTTACCCCGACCATTTTATGGTGGGCTCGTGAGTGTTGCTGCATCAAAGGGGCCATAACCCTTTATTAAATATATGCACACACGTATAATATTTTGTCTCAAGGTGTGGGAAAAAAAACTCTACAGCTCCATCGAAAAAAAATTAACGGATTCAAATGTCCTTGTATGGTAAAAGCATAACCTAGCATGCTATGAGCCCAAATGCCTATGCGTATACCGGCATAACCATGTGAGCAGAAATTTTGTGGTATATAAATACAAATCTAACACTTGTGTTGACCAGTTAGCAGGAAAATCCGGGAAAGTTCTAATCCAGTAAAATAGCAAGCACACACCTCAAATTCCTTTGCCTTTTTCATTATCTCTTTGTAAGCCATGGGTTCTCGTGCTTTAATGATGTTCCATAATATTCCACCACCAGTGCGTAAACGTCTGCTATCAGCAGTCATCTGCCCTCCACAAGACTGAATAGCATACACCTGAAACTTCTATATTTATTATACAATAAAACTGGACAAATAGCCTCTACCAAGTATCAGACAACAGAAAAGCAAAACCAGTTCACATAAACACCAAGAATACATATAAAGTACCATAGGAGTATGTTCTACTAAGAGGCAATCAATTTAAATGCAACAAGCCATAAGAAATTCATATAGTGCCTCAAACTGCATCATATACATATATAGCTTATATGCTTTCCCAAGATCCAGTTTCATACGTGTCCAAGCTTCTTAATTACTCAAATGATTGAAACTTCTATGCCTATATATCTGGTCATGGTTGTCAAAGGCCTTCTTCACTGATTAACATATTTATCCATTAAAGAAATTAAGAAACACAATACATATAAAAACAGTATTGGAAAACCTGTATCCAATTGATGGAAATTCGTACTTTCTCCCCAGAAACGGCACTATAAAGAATCAATGGAGAAAATTTTCACTAGATAACTTGGTACGAAAACAACAATCTGGGAAAAGCACAGTATCAAAAGGCAACCACATCACCAGAAAACCTTAAAGGAGCATTAACATGTAACTAGAAATCAATCTACAAAGCAATCATATCAACATACAAACAAAGGAGCCCCAAAAGACTCTTTATATTGCACCACCCTTTACCCTATTCCAACATAGTTTGGCTAATGAACCAATTTTAGTTCTCAATTTTGCCTTCAAACCTTAAGCATCTGTAAATCAAGTCCTTCAACTTACAAGATTGACAAACATCCAAAGTACGCATGAAAAACTTTTATATGCATCCTAAATTAAGAAACTCAAAAAAAAATCAACATACATAAAAAGCAAATTATGAAGTGATTCATATCTCATGTCAGACCACAGGATCTGAAGCAGCAAAATGGCTTCCGAATGAAAAATCTGCAAGGGTAGGGAAACAATATAGAGTATCAGACATCAAGAATGGAAGTATGGCTCTACAAATTGGATAAGCATTGTCAGCTCCTATGATACCCGGACTCTTCACTTTACTCTGCCGTACCGGTGTCGGGTATGCATGATATGGGTATTGGTATGATCCCTGGATTCTTCACTTTACCTAGCATCCCTCTATGCAAGCTTTGAATTTGAAGCACCGGACATACGGATATGTACCCATACCCGACACCCGTACCCGAGTCCAGGTATCATAGGTCAGCTCCAGGTCCAATATCAAGTATAATCCATATTCTCACCTTTCCTTAAGCGACCAATCAAACCTTAGAAGTCCATTGCCAAGCAAAAGTGTGCTTTTTTTCTACATGCCTTATTCTTAAAGGCAGGATTGGAAAGCATGTCAAGTCGTCAAGGGGTAAGGTCAGGATGTTCCTAAAGGTTCCAATAGGACTAACAACACTAAGTCAGACCTGAATGAAAGAAAGGGTGGAAGGAAAATGATGAATACTGAAAGAAACCGGGAAGACTTTCAGAAGCAGAAACGTTGACAAAAGGTTGAAATCCAGCTCAAAGGTATGAAGAGAAAAAAGCAAATTGCAATATGTACACATATTGCACGTAAGATGGTTAGTTGGAGCACCTCATAAGATAGCACACCAAGAAATACTGCTGCATTGCAAATTTTCCATTCACAACCCAAACAAGTCTTTGAATGAATAGTTCATTAAAACACCACACCACAGCCTTAATTGACCAAATCAGCCAGTGAGCATGAAATATGAAAATATTATCAGAATTCAGAAACCCCAGAGCGGGGAGGCAATAAAAAAGCCTTAACATACCTCATTGACAAGATCACTAAGTGCAGAAATACCAAGACAGCCTACGGCGGTATAAACCATGTAGGACTTTTTCTCTTTTAAACGTCTACACGTATCCAGCACAAACCTGCAAAAATATTAACATTTTAGTCAGAACCAATGACTTCCAAACCATTCTCATAAGAACACAATCATTACAATTCTGCACTTAACGTCATCATTACAATATTTTCAAGCTCTACAAATAGCATGAAAATATAAGCAGAAAAAAAAAACTGACTACATAAATTGAGATAAACAATGAATTAGCCAACTATTTGTGAATAGGTGTAAACGGTCATTATGACTACCAATGAGTGTGAACATTTCTAACCTAAACTAGTGGTATAGTGCTATAAAAACAGGTATCTTGTAAAACATCTTGGGATCCTTAGCCAACCCAATATTCTTGAATGCAGAGTTAATGAAATTCAGGTATAAATGAGCATATTCATAGTAGCTAAATGAACACACTTTAGAAAACAAACAGAATTCCAACCTGTTTACATCTGTCACATTTGGCAAAGGACCTCTCCTCTTTCTCTTATTCTTCTTCTTATTTGCCCTTCGTCTGTGGTTTTTACTCTCAGATCCTTGATTTACAGAACTGACATTTCCACCAATGCTTTGTCCTAAATCAGTCTCTCCAGATCCAATATGCGAGTCCTTGTCCACGCACTCTCCTTCTTCTACATCAATCATCTCAACATCTTCACCATCTTCCCAGTCATCTTCTTCATAAATGGCTTCCAATATGCTCTCTCCTTCCCCCATGGGAAACCTACATTAAGAATACAAACGCATTGTTAATTTGAGGGTTGCAAGAAAAACACAATATTCAGATATACACAAATATAAACGAGAAATACGTATTGAAAAAAAGAGAGTAAAAGGAATATAACAAATATATGGCAAATAATATGATTACTACAGAAAAATAGAATCCCAACCCCTTATTGTAAAGCTAAGCAGTAAAATTAGAGTATCAGTTTCCGTAAACCTTTTTCAAAGTAGAGTGTCTCTTTCTGAAACAAAAATTATAAAATCATTTCTCAAACTCCATCACATCTACCAGATAATCTAGGTTTAGCGATCAATCGGATTCCAAAAAAAAATAAATTACACTAACAAAAGCAGCTATATTCTAATTCTAAAAAAATTAAAAGACGGTAGGTCTCCCTAATCCATCGCGTACCACCGGACCTCCGTTCAGTTAGGACGTCCACATAGTATCGATATTTTCTCATTCCGACTGACGCAACAAATCAACAACAATAACTAATCGAAATCTGAAAGAGAACACTCACTAAAAACTTAGATAGAACGCCGGAGCAGTGACGAAATAGATAGAACGAATGCCGGAATAGAGAGAACCGTGAGATTACCTCTTCAGAGCAATAACGACTAACGAGGGAACGACAGAGATGCTAGATGCTACTCGCCAAAGAACGTCGGCTTTACAATTTTTTCATTTCGGGGTTGCCCTAGCGGGTCTTGCGTTTAAAATGAAACGTCTGTTTTGTACAAGTACAAGCTCGGATTTTAATTGGGCTTCTAATGTAACAGAGAGCCCATAGAGTGTGGATAAGAAAGCCCAAATACGGACCCCTACGATTATATTATTATATCAATGAACTCACTACTCACTACTCAGTAGTCGCAAATTGTGGATTGGAATTGTTGGACTGCGACTGGGCTCACAGGCAGTGCAGTAAGTGAGTTCGTAAACATTCTATTGTTTTCTAATTATAGTTAAGTATTTTTTATTTATTTTTTAAGAAAAGGAGGGGTAAACCTAAAAAAAACACTAAATCATTACTTCGTTACATGAGACACTCTTCTAGCTCTTGCTGCTCCAATCCTATATTCCCAAAGTAAATCCATCAAACCATTTGGAGGACGTTGAAGTTTCTCAAAACCTCTATCATACTGGAGAGTTAGTGTCGCTAAATAATCCGCACAACGGTTACCTTCATGATACACATGACTCACTTTGATATCTCATTCTTTACTCCAAAAAGCATGGCATTTGTCAATCAGATTAGCACATGTTAAGTGTAGAGTGTTTCCTCCTTTCAACCACTCTACTACAGTGGTTGAATACTTGAATCAACTGCCACCATTATTCTCCGATAGCCTTCCTCCCAACAAAGCCTCAACCCATGCAATACAGCCCACAACTCAGCTTCAAACGAGTTACATATGCCAATATTCACCACAAACCCACCCAGTCATAACCCATGGTTATTTCACAACAAACCACCTCCCGCGGCCAACCCTAACATTTTTATTACTTCTTGAAGTAGAACGGGTGGCTTTTGCGTTCGAGAAAACTTTTGATTGAAATTGAAAGGAAGAAGATTAAAGTTATTGTTGAGAAGAAACGTCATAGTTTTTGACGAGGATATCTGTTTCGCTATTATAATGTTTCTGAATACTGATTTTAGTCATCAACAACGCTTTAATAGGAGAACTGGTTGAAGGCCTAGAACGTCTTCAAATAAGCTGTGCAAGGCTAGTGGACGAGCAGTCAAAGTTTTATTTGTTTTCGTTAATTTTTTATTTAATTTGCTTATTAGATTAATAGATGTCATTTTTGCTTGGCATTGGGATTTCTTCTGGTTATGTAAGCTTTGTTGGCCAACTATTAGATTATTATTAAATTTTTGGTGTTGAACCAAAATTTCTCTTGGTGGATTTCATTATTTCAACTTTCAAGGCATTCGTGGGAATTTACGTTTGTAATCCCTTGTGTTGTTTGGTGTTGCGTCACCTCTCCTCACTCAAAATCATCAATCCAAACAAATAGATAATGAACACACCCTACTTAACTCCCCTCAATTCAAGCAAAATTACGTGTATAATTTTTCTTCACTTAACTCCACCTAACTCTCTTTATTTTTTCCCCCTCGATCCAAGTAGAGCGTTAGGCAACCACAATGGTTGCAAAATTAATGATCCAACAACTTATATTTTTGAGTCCCACTTATGTTATTCAAAAAGTAATCTGCATACTGATCCATATCAACAAAACACATCTACCAGTACAATCAAATCAATAAAATACATATACCAATACAATCTCATTAATCAAACCACTAACTACCAGTACAATCAAATCAATAAAATACATATACCAATACAATCTCATTAATCAAACCACTAACTTTTCATTCCTCCATATTTTTTCCATTAAAATTAATTGTACGCACCACCCTTATTATTCAAAAGTCAAGCCACATATTCATCCATATTATCAAAACACATATCTCAATATAATCATATCAATAAAATATAATTATCAATACAATAACATAAATAATTAATAATCCATTAACTTTTGCACTGTTGTAGCGGCCTCACTTGTATTATTCGATAATATTGACTATTGTTTGTGTGCATTATGATTCTTACAGATTCCTACCGAGTCTCGGTCAGTATGACGGCTGCAATCACGTCATCAAGGAGATATTCTTTGTTGTCTAAGTGGGAGATGGGAATTTGATTGATGAGTGAAATGGACTAATAACTAATTTATCTTATACTCCAATCTTTATTCATTAAGGAAAACGCCATCAAGATTTTGGTCCCACTATTCAACTACCATTTTGGATCCTGGTATATGTTTGGGAATGCTATGGTCCAATCAGCCGATACGGCTCATTTAGTCACTGCATGGGCCACCTCGTTTGCCTATGAACCTTCCTTGCACTCTCAAAACCTGGAAATCCTTCTAGATGCTTAGGGTGCGTGAGACAAGACATTCGAAGTAGATTTTATGGTGCTTTTTTTGCTTCAGATTTCAAATAGCATTTGAAGCAGTAAAAATGTTTTTCTAAAATATTTGAAATACCTCGCATTTTGAGTCATATTCCAAATATACCATGCCGTTTATTTTTATTTTTAACCATGTAACAATTTTATTAAATATATAATAATTTTATTATTCTTATTTTGTAGTGATTGAGCATGTTACTTGGTTGAACATGTCTCTAAATCTCATGAACGGGTCGTTGACCGAGATAATACTCTTTGTGAAAGCGAGAGGTCATGAATCTGTCTCATGGGTGTTAGGCTCAACTATGTGTAATAAAGTCACTCTACATTATCTTGTTGTTAGTTTCTCAATCCATAAATTATCGATTCATGATGGTTGCGAGGTTTTTCATGCTATAAGGATTTTGGTATGATTATTTTGTTGTATCAAAAAATGTCTCTAAATATTTTGAAATATTAAATAATTTATTAATAATTTATTTATATTTTATGATAAATTTCACAATGTCCTGTATCTCATTCGACACACCATCAATGACAATACTATTAGCAAAATTCAACATATAATAGTTATCCTAGGCTTAAATTTCTACGCAATAAAAACACCTACGTCTTACCAAGATCAGTGGGCTCCACAAGGACTACAAAAACCAATCAGATCGCACATATTGCTTTTTACCGATGTCTCTGTTGCGGGGCCGGACGGTTAGGATATAGTATGTATTTAAATATTTATTTTAATAAAGTGATTATATTGAGAAACGTGTTTTATTAATGTTAATAAATATATCTTAATTTTTTATAATAAAAGTGATACATTTTAGTGTAAATTTAATAGGAACACTAAAATAAAGAAGAAAAATATATATAAAGATTTATATTTTATTAATATACCAATATTGAAAAATAATTTTATTAATATAGACAAATATTTAAGATCACATTTTATATAAAATCTAGAAATAAATTTAATGAAAACATACACATGACAAACAAATTTAATGAAAACATGCTCGAGACATTTGTATGTCCCTACTGTGATTGCCGTATGGGCCTCAAATGGGTTGGGACGGTGTGAGATCACACGCTGACGTGTGAGTTTCATATAAAGTAGAAACTGGAGAGCACAAAGTGGGCCCCTGTAATGGTTGAAAAACAGCTTAAAATAATCCCAAGCATTCAGGTTTCAACGAATTCTTGCTTGCTTGCTAACAAAGATATTCCTATCTACTTCCCACCTTTCCCCGGCAAAGCGATCATGACCCACCTAGCCACCGGACTTCTCCTAATCCTCGCCGTATGCGGTGCTGTAAACGGCGGAAGAGGTATTGACGGTGATGTCCTCCGCTTGCCGTCTGAGACTTCCCGGTTCTTCCGTGCCGGCGGGACAGCGGACGATGTTAATGATGACTCTACGGGGACAAGATGGGCAGTTCTGATCGCTGGATCCAATGGCTACTGGAATTACAGACACCAGGTCATAATTATTTTTTTTCAAAATTATTTTTAAGGAAAATACGTGTTGATACTCAAAATTGGTTGTGAATGTTTCTTATGTAATCTGTTATCAACGCATGAAGCTCGACAAAGTCGATTGAATCCGTCTTTTGAATTCGTATTGTGGAGTTATGGTTAATTCCGAGTTTAGTAGGTGCTATTATTGACATCTATGTTCAGAATTTCCCTTGTGTTTGTCCATGATATCATATACAAATAAAAGTTGCTTAGATTAATTTGATCTAGTTTTTTATTTTTATTTTGTGTGAATCTGGTATGGCTTGTTATTTGAATTATAATATTGATTATTTGGTGATTTATGTTTTTGATTTTAAGTGGTACCAACTACACTAACATCCATTATATTGGTAATTGAAAGGGTTTGATTATCTACTTACTTATCACGGTATCACTTATGTATTTTTACTGAGCAATTTGCGAACAAAGAAGGAAGTGAGAAACACGACAAGTTTTCCTTTATGAGGTTTTAAGATGAATCTAGGAGCCATGTATGTTTCAGTAGCTAGATTTGATTATCACTACACTAGTTCAAGATCTAGGAATCATCGCTTGTTTGTGTTTGATGTTCAGTTTATTACAGGTGCCAATCAACTTCCTTCAGCTACAGATTTAATTGTTTATGAAAATTGTAGTTCTTTTGTTTTTGACCGGACAAAACAAAAGAAATTTTGTCCTTTTAAGTGTCAAGTCATAAGCAAGATATTTACGGCATTTGTGAAGATTTATTGTACCCTGGTACACTACAGTTTTTATCTTTGATTCATGTTAGAAATTTGTCTTTCTGTTCTCAGGCTGATGTTTGCCACGCCTATCAACTATTGAGGAAGGGTGGACTGAAAGAGGAAAATATCATCGTTTTCATGTATGACGACATTGCTTACAATGGAGAGAATCCTAGGCCTGGAGTCATCATTAACAACCCTTCGGGCAGTGATGTTTATGAAGGAGTCCCAAAGGTAAACTTTTCTTTAGGAGCTAGCCTTCTGTTAAGTAAATTGTCATGTATCTGTTGCGGAGAATACTGAGTTTACAGGTGAGTGTTCACGCACACCAATGTGTGCGTACATGCGAACATACATGTTTGAAACTCATGTAGACCCAAAAGCTTAACTTTCTTGTATTTATCCATTGTGAGACTCCAATCACTTATGAATTCCAAACAATCTCTCCCTCACATGTGATTCCCTTTCAAATTGAGCACACTCCCGCTTGTAGGAGTTGTCATTCGAGCCACACTATCTTCGTGTGTTATCGCTCAACCTGATCGATCATCGATACCCTAACGATACGAGTCACATTGTTCCCGTGTGTCCGCTCTTCAATCATTTTCCTAGAGATACCTGAACCTCATGTGTCTTCTTACTTACATCGGTATGACGTGACCTCGAGCTACATGCATTTGTTACCATCTTTATGCCTAGCCTCTTCCATCATTCTCCTACAGCTGCATGAACCTCATGTGTCTACTCATTTACATCGGTATGACATGACCCGAGCTACATGCAATGCATGTGTTCTCGCATTTACTTTTAGCTATATCTTTCACCAAGGGTTGTAATACTTGCTCTTTTGAGTCTACCCAAACGAATTTGTGGGCTAAGCCCAAATCCACCATTGGCCGCGACACTTTTTCCCAAGCCAGAATAACGAGTTTGCAGAGGAGTGTTCATGTGCACCTATTTGCAAATAGAGCTAGCATACATGTTTTGAACCCATATGATTCCGAAAGTTTAAAATACTGGTTTCTGTTCTCATCCATCTATATTAACCTCTTAACTTTGTTATACTTATTCGATGTAAGACTTTAATAGCTTGTGAATTCCAAACAGTGTTCCCTCAGTAGGTTGATCTCTTGTTGTAGGATTATACTGGTGAACAAGTCAATGTTGACAACTTTTTCGCTGTTATTCTGGGAAACAAAACTGCCCTTTCCGGGGGTAGTGGGAAGGTTGTGAACAGTGGTCCCAACGATCACATCTTTATATTCTACTCCGATCACGGAGGTCCTGGGATCCTCGGTAAGTAACCTATCTGACCTCATAACTTATCGGTTGTTGTTTGCTGCTTCTAGTTTTGGTTTGGATATGACCTTACTGTCTGTGCTGCATTCAGTGCAAATCAACCTGAAAAGTTAAAGATACTTGGATTTGTGCTGGCCGCCTTCTTTTTATGGGTGGATTTTTTCTTCATATAATAGAATAAGAATCACAATTTTTTAGCCTTTTCATATTGTATTTAATAAATAAGTAATATGGATTTTTGCTTCAAATAATATTGTTGTCTCAACCTTTTGTTACCATTCTGGTTGGGCAAGCATCAATGTTCTTTTAGAGAGTTTTGATTGCTAAAATTGATTTTTTTCACTTCCACTCATTGAGTTACTGGCGGAGTGGGAAAATAAAAAAATGATTTATAGTTCAATATTATGTGGCTTAAAATCGGAAAACTATTCAGGGTGCTCTAAACTCATGCAACTTCAGAGTATATTCTACAGGGCTAAGGTTGTTTCCATATATTGTTAAGTTGTTGACTGATGATTGGAAACTTTCACTGTTGATTAGTATTTAGTAGTTGAAGTCTTTAGTGTTAGGAAATAAATGCAGACAGAATAGAAATCAATGCAACGAAAAACAAGACAAATTTACGAGGTTTGGTCAATTTTACCTACGTTCTCGAAGTTCAGAGAGTTCTATTATTTTCAGAGAAAAAGAATACAAAGCTGCAGCTAGGGTTACAAACTTATGAATACCCTAAATGCCACATGACAAGTGGGCCCGAAAAAACACAGTAATAAAGCCCCCCAAAAAAAAAGTGGCTCCAGACCCCTAAAAAACGATGCCCTCACCTCCGCTCCATAAAGTAAGCTTCCAAAAAATCAACTCATAGGATTTGCAACATCTTCTTCGGCCGGGTTATCAAATTGGACCTCAAACAAAACAGGCTCCATACTAAAATCGCAACATTTAGCGGAGTGGGAAAATAAAAAATGATTTATAGTTCAATATCATGTTGCATAAAATAGGAGAACTATTCAGGGTGCTCTAAACTTGTGCAACTTCAAAGTATATTCTACAGGGCTAAGGTTGTTTCCATATATTGTTAAATGTTATTGACTCATGATTGAAAACTTCACTGTTGATTTTAGTATTCAGTAGTTGAAGTCTTTATATTTTTTTGGGGAAAAGCAAAAGAATTTCATTAAGTGGCAGTGAGGAGGAAAAGCGGAGTGGCAGTGCTATGGAATTCGATTAATAATGGAGAAAGCTTGAGGCGGCTAGAAATGAATCATGCAAGTAGCTCAAGGTTCAAGTTTTACAAGCCCCAAATGTTAAAGTTATTTGGTTTGTTTTCCTTAAAGGGATGAATCTATTCTATGACCTCTGTGTTGATTTGAAGAATTCCAATCTGAGTATTATTTTCATATTTTGTTGTTGTCTTCAATCCTGACACGTTGCTACTTATCCTTGTTTTTATTGACTATCAGGGATGCCTACATATCCTTACCTTTTTGCAAAGGATCTGGTGGACGTGCTAAAAAAGAAGCATGCTTCTGGGACTTACAAGCACTTTGTATGTCCCTAGTTTTATCCTTTACCTGATACTAAAGTGTGACATTCCACCTAATTTTTTTTCCCGTGAAATTACTTGGAAAAAATGCAGGTATTTTATCTCGAAGCCTGTGAGGCTGGAAGCATCTTCGAGGGGCTTCTTCCGAATGATATTAATATTTATGCAACCACAGCTTCAAATGCAGAAGAGAGCAGTTGGGGAACCTACTGCCCTGGAGAGGAACCTAGTCCTCCCCCAGAGTATGAAACTTGTTTGGGCGACCTGTATAGTGTTGCTTGGATGGAAGATAGGTAGGTGCAGCATCATAATTAGTTAATTTTTGTTGAAGATGAGAAGTACAAGCTATGATGTGATCTACATTCCTGTTTGCATCCAAATTACCTTATTTCCCTTGGAAATTTTACTGAATCCAAGCTATTAATGCTAAATATTTTTTTAAAAATGTAATAACATCCTAAATGAAAGGGCTAATTTTCCTCTAGTCTTTTCATCAATCATGGAACTGAATGTTCTTTTTGATTCTTCCTTTTATTAGGAGTCATATAACATGTATATGTATAAATATTACACACGTATAAACTGAACACACACGTACTCAAGTTGGCTCTACTGAACAGATATCTCTTATGGTTGTGTTATTTTCAGAAGAATGAGATT
The DNA here is from genome assembly GCA_963580455.1 of Euonymus europaeus. Classification (NCBI taxonomy): domain Eukaryota; kingdom Viridiplantae; phylum Streptophyta; class Magnoliopsida; order Celastrales; family Celastraceae; genus Euonymus; species Euonymus europaeus. Next base: position 2,273,605 of record OY756957.1, on the reverse strand, counting down.
CTTAGGTTTTTATTGCATTGATTGAAGATGACATTTATGTGCTAGTTTTAACATATTGGCCTTATGAACAGCGACGTACACAATTTGCAGACAGAGACTTTGCACCAGCAGTATGAACTGGTAAGAACTCATACTTGCTGCACATTCTAGAAATTTTATTGAAAAGAAAAAATTGTAGTCCCATTTGCGAAAGTACAGTTCACTAGTTCAGTATGGTAAGATTTTAGAATTTTTCGGCTTTTGGCATTTAATGATTGCAAACTTTCTGCTACCTTCATGTTTGAAGAAAAATGCCGTCTTTTATTTATTCTCAGCCCTAAATTCTTCTGAACTGTATATTCTGGGTATTTTATTGACTAAAGAACAAGAAGTCAAACTTCTTTTTTCTTTGATGGCTTGCTGACTAAATGGACATTTTAGGATATCATAAATTCAAGAAACATAAATGCATGGCGAGTATCCTGATAAAAATGTAAATGCTTGGCGTGTCTTCTGGATTTTTTAACTACAAAAAGGAAAGTGTTTTCATTGTGTCTTGTCTAGCCTAGAATATTTTGCATGCCCCACTGAGATAGATCCACTCGACCACTCTTGTTAACAATGTGAGTCATCTGAATCAAAATGTTGGGGTTTGCAGGTTAAAAAGAGAACTGCAGATGAAAATTCTTTTTACGGGTCACACGTCATGCAATATGGTGATGTAGGGCTTAGTAAGGACAATCTCTTCCGGTATATGGGTACAAATCCTGCAAATGATAACTACACTTTTGTTGATGACAACTCCTTGAGGCTTCCTTCAAAAGCTGTTAACCAGCGGGATTCTGATCTTGTTCACTTCTGGGACAAGGTATATCTTTCTCCTAATTTAGGATCTGTTGAGGGATATATGTATAATTAACATTATTAGTGAGTAGTAGTTTAGACTTTTTCCTAATGATGTTAATTATACATGTAGCCCTCGACGGGATCAAAAGGTATTTTATTTCTAACATAGGGTATTAAAGTACTTTGCATATAAATGCTCACTCTTTCTCAATATTGATGGAAAATGATTAAATATATATGTTAAGGTTCTGATATGCTTGAGCCTTGAGGGTTCTTGTCTCTTTGCTATGGTTAGTCCTGTCATGGTGAGGATCCGGGGAAAGCTGATGGTGAAGTTATCAGAGTTAGGGAAGGAGAAAAGTTAGTCATTTAGATTTTAAATGACAGAGAGGGAAATCAACTAATTTTATTTTTATTTGCTGGTGATAGCATGCCATGTGGAATTTTTGGATTCAAGCCAAGGTCCCCTAGGTAGGACCAAATGAGCTCCAATTGATTGAAAATGATGTAACAGATGACGTTTGAAAATTTGAAACATTTACCTTGACTGGTACTTGGTAGATAGAGTGATGGACCCTGTGGATAAACTTAAGGTCACTGCTCTGCCTAATTGGAGGCATGTATGGAAATGCTGTAAAATTATGGAGTACTAACAATGCAAGAACATACTTCTATTGAGGCTGTACGAAAAACCGAGACCCTTGAATATAATTTATTTCCCTATACCATGATCTAAATTTCAATGAAAAGAGATGCTAGATATATGATTGTTGCCCTTTTTGGTTTTAAATGATAAATGTTGTAGCTCTTGCTTGTCTCTTTATGAAAGCAATAAACCTCCTACTTCTTAGTTCCAACCCACGCGTAACTCATGTTTATTACTTTTTGTAGTACCGTAAAGCTCCTGAAGGCTCTCCCAGGAAGGTTGAAGCTCAAAAGCAGTTTATGGAAGCAATGTCACACAGAATGCATATTGACGGCAGCATGAAACTTATAGGAAAGCTCTTATTTGGAATTGAAAAAGGTCCAGAGGTGCTGAATGCTGTTCGACCTGCTGGTCAACCTATAACTGATGACTGGGACTGCCTGAAGTCCATGGTAATTATCTTCTGCCTCTATTTTACATTACATTCTTATAAGCTGGTCTGGTTAACGAAATATGTATTTTTTTCCCGGTGTACAGGTGAGGACCTTTGAGATGCACTGTGGATCACTATCCCAATACGGGATGAAGCACATGCGCTCCCTTGCAAACATCTGCAATGCTGGAATTGTGAAGGAGCAGATGGCGGAGGCATCTGCTCAGGCTTGTGTCACTGTTCCATCTGGTCCTTGGAGCTCTCTTCACAAGGGTTTCAGTGCATAGAAAAGTTAAAATGTGCAAATCTAAAAGAAGACAGTATATGTAAAATAAATACCTCTGAAGTCTATAATTTGGTCAGGCATGCATATATATATCCATTGCCATTGCTGCTGTGTAAATATGGCTTAGCTGTGCCTCCATGCCCGAATCATTCGGTGTAAATCTGTTCGATTCATTCGAATGGATTCACTTGTAAAACTTGTTACTTAGTCGATGTTTTGTGCCCCTTTATCTGTATCTACTATCTAAGCAGGGGACTCTGCTCAAGAAATGGAAATTATAATCAGAGGATGAGGAATCTACCCATGCCTGCGGCGAATCGTTAGGATCCCAAGAGCACTAGCATCAGAGTTTGTTAACAACTACTTAAATACCATTGACAATTCACAGGAATAAATTATCTTTGCACCTTGACCACTTCGACCAGTGAAAGAGAGATTATAGGGAATTATCTTTTCAAACAAAAAGACAATTCTCAACCAATAACTGTGTGGTGCCTCCTACTGTCCTACATAGTTTTTTTAATCCGAATACACAGACACGATCCCTTCAAAGACGTTAGTATCAATATTTACAGAGACTTTAATACGATAAGCAGAATGACAGGTGTAGTGTATATGTAGGACGATCGGAGTTATTGTGGCTGGTTTAAAACCCGATGAGGAGACCTACATGTAGATCAAGTTGGCCGCACTTTTTGGATCTGTATTCGCAGGATCCGTATGTTCGATTAGATCTGTATACCGAGCTGTGTTTGATGATCTGGTTGTGATTTTTTCTTGCTGATTTAAATACCAAGTCTGCCAAAAATAAAAAATTCTGGTAACCTATTTTTTATTTCTAAAAAAGATAATCACATGGAAGGAAAGCGTCCTTTTTTTAATCGAGAATAACATCTTATAAATTTGCTGGTAGATTCAATTTCAGCCTAAATTTGAATGAATGATAAGATAAATTGAGTCAAAAATCAAAACTGGAGCCTTATTAGTCACCAGTTGGGGCCATATTGATTGGACTGGTAAGTGATAACCCAGCTCATGGGTCCAATCCAAATAAACTTTCAACTTTCAAGCGACCCGGATTCTGGCCCAGTTATTTTCGGAGCTTGCTCGCTTTACGTTAAAATCCACATGTTTATTAAAACAAACCATGATTAAATCGTGACCGAGATGACCTTGACCATAGTTAAGTGCTATGCTAAGTGGCCATCGCACCAGTTCTCTACATGACTCTATAGCCCTGACTGAAATAAACAAAAACAAATCACGAATAATTTGAGGGAATTTAACGTCGTTATATATTCCGTTAACGTTGTGAGGTAAGTGATAAAGGTTACGGGGGCACACTGGAGTCATAACGGGAATTAATATGGATGATTAATGGGGCATGACGGTTCATGGGGGAGTAATAAGAACCGTTTGATTATCAATCAACGGCCTAGAGAGCTCGGCGTTGGACGGTTAAAGGCTACGGAGAGTGCAATGGAGTATAAAGCCTGGTTTCAAAGGGTGAGACAGTATTTCGTTTCATCAGGAGGAGAAGACGAAGGTCTTGCACTTATATTGGTTCTTTGGTTTTCTTTTCCTTTCAAATTTTCTCGCACTTTCTTTCTGATTCTCGGAAAGGGAAGGAAAGGATATTGGTCATAATCGGATATGAGAATGCTGAGGATCTGGAGCCGAAGAAGATAAACAGTGGGAGACATCGTCTTGAGGTGCGTAATTGAGAAGAATTTTGGAATTATTTTGCTTTTCTGTGCCGATTCTATAAACATGACTGATAATACATTTTGTTTGGCTCGTTTTACAGAGATATTCAAGGAGAATTGAAGAGCTCTGTCGAAGAGATTCTACTGGATTTTGTTTTACTTTGCAGCTGATTTGTGAGGATTGGTTTCCTTTCATTGAATTTCAGAGGAGAAAGGTCATAATCTTTGAGTTTACAGGTGTAAATCCGAACGCATATGTTTCAATTTGGTTCATATTATTTTTCAGTGTGTGTTTTCTGAAATGGTCATTTTGGTTTGCTTTCTTTCTCTTCTGCAGATACATTTCCGAGAGATTTGTTACGTCTTGGAAGATCGGAATCTGATGTGTCTTATACATTTTGCATATCCCAAGAACTCGAACAAAAACCTGTTAGTGTGATTCAAGGTGTTCGTGGCCGAGAAATCTGCTTGTTATAGGTATGGAGTCATCATCTGATACCAGGATTGGAAAACTAAAGTTTAAATTCAGCAATTTAGCTCATATATTCGTTCTCTCTTCGCTTCCTTTTCTGTTCTTCTGGTCTAAACCGGTTCTATTCTTCCTCTTGATTCGTTGAGCGATAAATGGTTCAACGCCAATCGGTATCTCTGGATTCCAATTCGATTGTAATTTACAGCTGCGCGTGATAAAGTTGAATTTACCAGGTAATGCCTTGATTATCGTAATCCGGAGACTTTAACTATTGTAATCTTCTTTGTTGTGCTTAAGGATCCTGTCTTCGAATTTTCTCCCTCTCTAATTTGTTCGAAGATTTCAGTTCCAATTCGATTTCGTTGTTTTCATTTGTTTTTCATTTTCTAATCTTTCTCGTTAGTTTTGGATTGCTTTTTCCTCACCGTTCTCTGTAGAGAGTATTTTCTTCTTGGTCCTTGGTCATTGGTCCTGTTAATTCCGATCCGATGACTCTGATTCTTTCAGAGAGAGCAGTCAGCAGAGGAAGGAGAAAACTCTGCATCTCTGTTCCTCCCCTTCGGTGCAAGAATTCTTCACTTGAAAGGAAGACAGTGGATGAGGCCGCAATCAAATAGATGTTCTACCTTTTCTCTTTGGTTCTAATTTTTCCCTGCAAGCCAAACACAACACGGCTGTGAAGTAGTTTTTTCCCTGCTCTTCTGCTCACACCATCTGTTTATTCCTTGAAATGCCTTCATCCATTTGTCTTGGAATTCTCTCATTCCAATGAAATTGCTCTCAATGTGTCATTTGATCTCTCGGTGAAAAAGATGCTCATCGTATGGCCCCCAGTTTCTCAGATTCTTATTATTACTGTCCACCGGACCACCGTCCGATCCAAGCTTTTTTTTTCTTCTTTTTATGTTCCTTTTTTTTCTTCTGTAAGATAACCTCTTTGATTTGAATTCTGTGCAAGTTGCGGAGGGAGCAATGTCAAGATTCTCTCTTCGCTGTTCAACTTCAATTATGGAAGCCTAAAATAAGCCAATGTTAATAAAATTTCTTTTTCTAATTATCGGATTTATTTTTCTGTGTGGGACAGGTGTATAAAAGATGGACAGGGACTCGTCAAGGAACAATAATGGATTATTATTGAGGGCTAGTGCCGATACCACCAAACAAACCACGTCCTCCGATTTCGTGCTTCAGTGGGGAACCCGAAAGCGGCTCAGGTGCTCTAAGATCCAAGCCAAAGACGATTCCACGGCTCCGATACAGAGGACCACAGTCCGGACCCATCGCCGGGTCAAAAGATCCGACAAGGACTCATCAAATCACCACAAGGTCACAGCATTCAATCATAATAGAGACGTTTACTTAAATCTCCGGCAACGTCCGGCCTCACCGCAGCCACCACCGCCTCCGCGTGTTCTCAGGTACAAATTGCCATATCACGCTTTTGTGGTCTTTTTGAAAATCAATTTTATCAGCCTAGTTGACCATAGATGGCGTTTGTGAATTCTGAAGGCTTTGGCATTTTTGAAACTTTATGGTTTTATTGAGGTGTGGCAAAAATTCTGGTTCGGATTGATTCGGGTAGATAATGTAGTGTTTATAAGATTTTTGCATGATCGAAATTGAATTGGTTTAAATTTTTAGACTTACTTAATTAGTTATATTCAGATTGATTTAAATTTAGATAAATAAATTAAACTATAATTCAATATGATTTAGGATCCGGATAATTAAATTGGACAAAATTTTTGTATTTGGACTCAAACTCAATTTTAAAAGCGAAAAAATTATTGTGTTTGGACTCGAATTTCAGACATAAATTTATGTCTAAACATTGTTTAAATCGGATTGATCATAATTCTATCACATAAAAACGTAGGTCTACGGTTTTATCCAGACTGTTGTTTTTTCTATTTTTTAAAGCCCCGACTTTTTTTGTCGCATAAAAAAATTGTCTTAGTTTTGAAGTGCATTTCTGCATGTAAAGGGAGAGTTTGCTGCTGTCAGGAGCACTGTGGTTGGCGTGTGACCGATCTTGTAGTCGTCAGATTAAGAACGAAAGTTCAGAATGATTAAGAACGAAAGTTCAGAATAAAAGCACCGCTGAACGGGTCCATAAGCAGTTGTGGACCATATGTTCTTTATTTGACGGCTGTGGGATGGATCGCATTTCACGCCACGCCCCTTTGTTTTTTCTGGTAAGTTAAAACACATTTCTTTTCATTATCTTTTGTGCAACAAATTAAAAACCATAGGTGGTGGGCCTACAGTGGGAAATAAAATAATAATATTTCCATTCATTATTAGCGGGACAACAAAGAAAGGATTAAAATACTATTTATTTCCATTAACATTACTTTTATTTTGGTGTTCGTCGTGGAGTGTGTTCCCATGTCCTTTTCTCGTGGGGTCGAGTTCATATGGGGGATTAATGGTGGATGCTGTGGAATCTCGATGGCTTCACTATTGATTGATATCACAGCATAGCCTGCCACGTACAAAGTTGTAACGCTTGTGGTGTAAGTGCGTGACATCTTAGTGGAGCTTAAGGTGGTATATTGTTTAGGGTTTGTCTAGATAAGGCTGCAAAGTTGGCACTATTGAATCCGTGACATATTGCGTCTGTCCCACTTGGTTCTGACTCGTTTGTGGTTTTCTATTTGAAATCCAGAAAACCCAACATGGATTAAACTTATTTTTAACTTGGAGAAAAGGCCTCTTAGAATTAGTATAGCTCATGGTATGTGTGTGATGGCTCAACGTAGAAATTAGGTTGATTAAGTTGGGTCATATCATTCTTGATGACTAAATATACACTCTGATTATTTGATTGATCTACTCTTACCTGCGGGACTTTATGGGTAGATATTTTCTACGTGAAAAGAAATTTTGTGGTTGCCTAATTGTGTTTTCGCATGTGATTGGAGACCTTTTAATTGACAATGAAGTAGGTGAAAATATTAAGGCCCACTGGACTCTTCGGAGACATTGGATGGACAAGTTTCATGCCACGTGTTTACAGCAGTTTTGTTTTTAGTCATGGATCCCATTTTACAGCCGTCGGATCTAAAGTGGGATTAAGAGACTGGTCCACTTTATCCCTTATGCCAACCCATATTTTTTCAGCACGTAATAAAAAAGCTTCCCGAAAGAGCAAATCCAAAATCTTACGGCCCAAAGCCTGCCAAAAAGAAACCAGCTGGTGATTCTCTCTGCTCTCTCAAATTTCCCATCTTCTCCACAGAGAATGAGAAAATAATTTAAAGTCTCCTCCTTGAAGACACTGGAGTACACCCACTAAAGCCAAATTCCACCCACCCCATATTATTTTCCCCTAAAAACCCATCTAGATTTCTACTCACCTCCTCCACGAATCGATCAAGAGATCACCCTCAAAGGTTATTCTTGTCATTTCAGCTGTTATTTTTACCATTCTTTTTTTTCACAATTTAATGAACACTTTTGCTTTTCAAGTTACTATTTATATTAATAATAGTAATATTTCCTTTTGTAAATTTTATTATCCGCTCTAATTATAATGAGTTATACTTTATTCTGTTGATTTTATTTAGGAACTCTGAGAATCCCAGTGCCATGAGAGACCACAGCAACGGCGGTTTGAAGGGGATCACTTCACCGGATAGGGGCACACACGAGAGAAGAGGAACTAATAACCACCACAACAACAATAACATCAACCACCATTACAACAACAATAATCATGAGAATAACAAGTCAGCTGCATCTTCGGAGACAGCCCATGATAGCAAAAAGGGAGGGTCATCGTCAGGGAGCGGCGAGGCTGCTGCACCACCCGCGTGGCCACCTAAGTTCGCGATTGCTTTGACCAACAAGGAGAAAGAAGAAGATTTCATTGCCTTCAAGGGGTCTAAGCTTCCGCAAAGACCCAAGAAGAGAGCCAAGTTTATTCAACGCACCCTCAATGTAAGCCCTTTAATTTCCGTTTCTTATTATCTCTTTAGTTTTTTACAGTTTTATATTTAATTTTTAATATTTTTTCAAAATCAAACGACTATATATAACATTTTTGTCCCTATACGCCTAGTTTCAAATTGATTTAAGAACATCTAGAAAACTTTGAATAAGACCAAAATGAAATGGAAATTGGAATGGTATTAGTTTTAGAATTTTGTTTTAGGGGACAATGGTCAAGGTAAGAGAGTTCGAGGCTCAAATATTATTTATTTATTTGCATTTATTCTTATTGTCGAAAATTTTGGATCGGGTCAGAGTTTAGGCGGATTTTCTTAACCAAAAAAAATAAATTCGGAAGTGGCACTGTTTTCGTTAGTGGTTCGCCGTTTATTCGGTGTCTGTTTCGACCTTTTCTTAGCCGGGAAAGCAAAGAAAGCGCGTAAAGTGGCAATAAGCTAAGGATGGACGCGTGTTAGTTTCTACATGGATGTGTACCTACTGGTGACATAAAAGTTTGTTGGCAGTCTGTGAACAATCTACCTTAAGCAAGAAGTATTAGGGAAATATATATTTTTAAAAAAATTGGGTGAGAGGATGTTCAAATGACATCTTCTGCTAAAATCTTATCTGATTCCTTAATGACATAGGTTAACATTACCCAAAGATTATTTGCGAGTAGAAATTCATTGATGTTCGGCAGAGAAAGAGTTGTGCAAGTTTTGACTTTTGAGCCAAACTGACTGTAGAGGGGTAAATTTGGCAGGCACTTGTTCGGGGGACACATTAGTGATTTGATGTCTTGTTCAAATTTCAAAGTCATATATATCAGTAGGGGCTTCACTTTTGTGCTTTGTGGACAGGAAATTTTCGGTGTCTAGAATTGGCCGTTGGGTGTCCGGATGATGTTCTAGCGGGCATCAGATTGGGACAGATGTGGCCTGTTTTCCACGTGTACGGTGATGAATTGATACACGACATTGTAGATGTTTTTTCTTTTTCTTTTTTAAGGGATAGATGTTTAACAAAGGAGTACCGACAAAGGACCGATGGACATGGAGGGGTATGTATGTGGCCCCCATTATAAACGGTCATTGTGTGATAGTGAAATGATATTTGGATTTTGTGCCATAAACAAATATAAAGGATTATTATTATAAAGTAATTAAATTAATGGATGGTGGTGGTTGCATGATTTGTATTGAAGCTTGGACCACGTCGCCCGCCGCAAAACTTGTGGTGTGATGATTGAAGAAGGCATGCCTAGTTTTTCAAAGTTGAAAATCTGATGGCTTAGTTGGTTTTTTGCAATGCAGTTGGTGAGCCCTGGGGCATGGCTATGCGATCTGACCCTTGAACGGTATGAAGTCAGAGAGAAAAAGATATCCAAGAAGGTAACATACTCGATCATGTTTGATTTGTTTATTTTGTTTTACTTTAAATTTGTGTGTGACTCAATAATATTTCATCAACTCTTTTTCCCTTGCATACAGAGACCAAGAGGGTTGAAGGCTATGGGAAACATGGACTCGGATTCCGAATAAAATGGACCTCTGGATGTGATAAGTTCCCCATTATAAGATCTGGTTCTCTATTCGTGTGGTATGATGGATTGCGAGAAAGATCTGGTTCTCTATTCGTTTTTGGAAATGTTGGTATATGTAAACCGAATCTCTTTCACATAATGGAAGAATAAAATTTTCGAATCATTTTTGTTCTTATTTTTATTATTTAGGAATAGGTTTGGCATTGAGGCTTACAAAAGGCTTAAGATTTTTTTGGGCAGGCCAATTTGATGCTATCGTCTCATTTGTCCAAGTGAGAATCAAGCGGGCGAATATTCTTAAGAAATGCAAGAATGGCTAAGCACATTGACATAGAGAAGGATTAGAAGGATTAGAATTATTGGGCGATAGTTTAATGGGGAATTTTTTGAGGAAAAATTGTATGGTTTGGAAGAACTTTAGTTCGATTTCTATTGAGAGATAACCTTGTGATCATCATGTATTGAGCCTTAACCCAATTTATCATATTAACGGGTGAAAAGGTTTTCTGTGAGACTACCTACTCAAATTTAGGTACATTCCAAAAATTTAAAAGACAACCTTGTAAGATGAATCTAAATTCTAAAAAATAAAAACACTGAAAGATAAACTATTACAAGCATAGCCTCCATTACAAAAAGAATAGTTTTTCAATGAAGGCAATAATCATAACCTCAATTGTTATTCCGGATTTCCTCCTTGAAGTTGGCTTTAACACACGACTAAACAATTGACCAAAAGAAACGTAAACAAGATTTTACACATTTGACAAACATAGTGGCAAAGAAACATTGGTTAACCGGACTCGTGTACAGGTCAATATAATTAATGGAAGATTAGAAGCTATGAAAAAGTTGGGGAAGGTAATACACCTAAACCACATGAATTTGCAACAAGTGTCCAATGTAAAGAGCGTCCTTTATGGCTAATTCTAAGAAACAGAGACCATTTCACAATTGGCCAGGGCTTCAATTCTCCTTCCATGGACGACAAGAAGTAACATCGTAGCTAATACGTTTATTATCTGTATCGTCATTTGAAAATCCCAAACACAGAAAAGTAAATAATTGCATCACCAAAAAACTAAATAAAATGACACAACGACAGAGGCAATAGGATAACACTCAAATCACGATAATAAGCAAAGACGGTAAGCTGATCCAAACTAATTCCCATACAGAATCAACTACGGGTAAATCATGAACTCCATTGTTGTACATCAAAAACATAAAACAAACTAACAGCAGATTAACTAATTAAAAACAGAAAATATGGTTGATTAAACTCAAATAGCAAATCAACTACAATACTGATTAACAAAGCATATGCTACACGACTCCAGATTAAGTCCTGTATGGACGACAAAATCTAGTTAAGAAAGCAGAGCATCAAGTGCCCTACAACTTTACAACAGTTTCTCGGTATCCAAACGATGATAAAGCTAAAAATCCATAGGCAACATAATAATTCACATTCATCAAACAAACCAGCGAAATTCAGAAAGACATGTACATAATCAAATCGTAATGTCATATAATAGAAATATATCAAATCATACTACAATCTGTGCAACACAGATCAAAATAGTAACATCTATCAACTCACAACGAAAATCACATAATAAACCCTAGATCCATCACCACTAATACCTCATAAACCAAAAACAGCTCAAACTAGAAATAGAAACTCAATCCGACCCTCTCTACACCATCCTCAACCACAAGTCTCCGAATGTACAAGATATTCAGAACCTGAATCCAGCACCGACGACGAGAGCCATGAGAGCAACGAGACCAGAAGATCCGAAGAAGAGCGAGATAGTGCCCGCTCCAGAGGTAGGGCTTGGCGCCGGAGCATCAACCGCCTGAGCGGCGGCAGCGCCAATGAGAGCGATGAGGAGAGCCATCAGTGCAAGAATCGATGCCTTGGATAGAGCCATTGCCTCAGAAACTATTATTGCTAGGGTTTCAGAGAGTGAGATTTCTTTATCAAAAGGAACAGAGAAAGAAAAACGCGCTTGAACGTAAAAAACAGCATGTTTAGATATTTATATAGGAAGGGAGGGTTATGACTCGGGCAGCAAATACGGGTAGTTTTTTTTGAAGCAGCTGCCCGTAGCAACATCCTGGCTATTGGTTTTTTGACAGCTAGTTCATGTGGCCCGCATGTTATGTGAGTGCATTGGCCCACAAGCTAAATTAAGTAATAAACTGATATTCACCAGGAATCAGTCCCTTCTTTATTTTCACTAAAAAACCAGGGTGCGTGTAAATGACTCGCGCATCAGGTGGTTCTACATTCATTTATTGCGAGTATGATCTACTCGCGTTTGTTTGATTTGTCATAGAGGAATGTGATGAAAACCTCAAGCTCAAACTTATAAGCAAGTTTGTCCAAAAAAAAAAACCTTATACTCTCTTTGTTTCAAAATATTTATCGCTTTAGAAATTTAGTTTAATTTCAAAATATCTGTCGTTTTATGATTTTAAAATATAATTAATATATTTTTTGATAAATTTACCTTTATCGTGAAAAACAAAAGTAAATGGAAGATTGTGAAAAATGAGAATAATTAATAAGGATATTTTTATTTAATACATATATTTTTTACTAATATTAAAATTATTTAATAACTTTTTTAATTATTGTGTCTTTTTTAATTATTGTGTCAAAACCTTAAACGACATATATTTTAAAATAAATGGAGTAAATAAATTTGAATTTAATTTTTTATTAAAAATACAGGTTGAAAATAACAAATTTGTTCTCTCTCATAAACTAGAGTGATGATTCACCCTCATTTCAGATATTTACCGCTACTATATGAAGTCTATAAGTCTAAACTCATAAGTTTGGATCGAACTCTTAATTAAAAATCCAGGTTGATAAATTTGTTTTTTCTTATAAAGTAGGGTAATATTTTGGCGCGATGCTGACCTGCTGTAGTTCTCTTTGATGCGGGGAGTCATGCTCCGGCCAGTATATGGCCAACGCGTGGCGCATCATGGACGGAATTGACAGGCGTGGCGTGTGATACGTGATACGAGCTGTTCATGGAGTTTGGAGAATCTTCACTTCACCGTTGTGTTAGCTTCTCCATTGTTTTTTGTGTTGTAGTAGGTGGCCAACTGCTGTTTATCAAAACAAATTTTATTTCAGCTTTCAGCAAAAACACTCTCAATTGCTTTTTTTCTTGCCTGTCTGAACATGACTTCCTGAGAATAAGTCTCGTTCACCAATTTTTGGCACCTTCCTTTTTCACATCCTCAGGAACTTCTCTTTCGCGTGGAGAACTAATCGTTAGTCCAGAGAAGGCACCTCCATAGACAAAGTCACCATAACCGTCCACTCGGCCTCGGCTTGAGCATAGCAGGTGAACCATATGCTCCATGAGGATAATCTGACCCCATAGAAGAACACAACACCGCCATTCTCAAATCACCTATGCTCAAACAAAAGCAAATTCAATATTCATCTAATCTTAAAGTTCTTTTGTGTTTTCTGTGAAATCTAAAAGACGGTCCCCTCCACGAGCAAGTAAAATCTATATTACATTATCACCAAAGAGGGTGAATATTGTATAAGAAGCAAGGTGTGGCAGTATGAATCATTGTACCTTGTTTTTTTGAATTTCAATAACAGATTAGTCTAGGAATTTGTATTAGAAGCCCAAAACTTTGGAAGAGAGATGTAACAGAGGTTCCAAAGTACTTGGAGCAAATTTCCTTGCAAACAGAAAACAAATTGATGAGTTATGGTCGTTGTATTGGCACTGCTTACTTTCATATATTCTTCTGAAAAACTCCTCAGTAATATCAGCTCGTCCAAATGTAGCCGGGTGAGCTCCGCCCCTTGACCAGTCCACCCAAGTGATGCTTTTATTTGCCAAAAGATTTGGTGCTTTGATGGTTAACATGGTTGGGAAATAATGTTCGTCCACATAGCAATTCGGTTTACAGAACTCTTCGAATTTAGGGTAGTACTTTGTGTCTTCCACTACATTGATGGCAACCTTTCGGTTAATCCCGAACCACTGAGATCCTTTCCGCCACTGGCTTATGTTCACCTCAGGTGCCATATTCGCATCATATCTACCCCGCCCATGAGGCCCGGGGTCATCAAATGCACCCATGAAGCTATATCTTGATTTCATAATGTAGTTGTAGATGATGCTGAAATTATACAGAGGAATGCAAGATTCAGAAAGTAGAATAAACCACTCATTGGAGATATCAAGCAATGCATTTGCAAGGAGCCTTCTCTCTGCATCGCACATACTCATCTTACCCCACTCAGAAACCTGCATGCAAGGCAACCAAACTATGTTAACCAACTTGTTACAGTTTTAAACTCTATTATCTTTATGGTACTAAAATTACTGTTGATGAGAAATAACCATCATCTGAAACAGTCTAAAAGTTGGTCAATTAATCAGCATACCACAACCACAATCACTCTCGGGCTATCTACTCGAGTTAAGAAATTTATTTGACAATGTATGGGAGGCATCAAGCAGACAGTGTATCCCTAGAATGTCACCACTTGTAGTTCCTGTTATACCTCCTATACAAGTCCAACAGGAAATGCAAACATTTTTTGAAGGCGAATAAAGGGGAAAAAATGATCCTGTGATATCAACCCAATTCAAAGTTAAAACCAGATAAAGCGGTTCCAATTGATGGCACTAACATAATTAGCAAATCATACTGATTTCCCCCAAACATGCCACTTGCCATTCTCGCATACTTGGCTTGATCGATCATAATCTACCAGCAATCTGAATAAAACTTATATAGATAAGCACTTAATGCAGGTTCTATTGCCTTGAATAAAATAGCCACCATTAGCCAACCATTTGTACCGTACTTTAAGAAGGGGAATGGTATTTAATTCTCTTTATTATCGGAACATAAGAGGAGGGCAAATACTGGGTTGTTCCTTCTTCCGGTATTTTGATATGAGCCATTCAAACCAAGAGGACTGTCCTAATGAAAAAAAATGTGGCTAAACTGAACAAAAAAGGGGAGCATACGACTTCCTTCCTTAGGAATCCCTTCCCAATTAATTTCGTTTTCCCAACCCAATCTCTGCTTCCTATTTTCATTGCCCCAACGAAACCAGCAACCCAACCGTAAAAAAATAATTATATTGCAACTTGTCACTAGAGGCCTCTAGTTAAGCATCTCACAAGACAGAAACCTAGCAAACAACATTACAGGTTTATCCTCATTCTGGCATCCGAGCTACTGCCTGCTACTTTGCTTCTTGGAATTAATAAATTGGCCCAAAGAAAATTCCCATTCTACAACCTTATTAGCAACCACTGAATTTTCCCCTCAATTTATATTGTTTCTAAACGGAGCAAGGACTTTTCTAGGTTAACAGGATCAATTAAAGGCTCCACCAAATTGCTTTTTCAAACAAATCTAACCATCAAATTGAAGAATAAAAACTAATTATCCTAATACTTTAGTGGAAAAACTGTGAGTGAGCCAAAACTCATTCTATTTTTCAAATCCTCTACATGTGAAGAACTAAATTTCCCTATGTAAAACAAAGAAAATTGCAAAAGTAACGTACAACATGACGCCCGAAAATATATCAATTATTGAAACAATTTGATGGAGCCCATTAACTATCAGAAGCATAATAGTGGCTCAAGAACAATCATTATTTCTTCGCTTCAACTGCATACAACTTTCCCAGGTTGACCATTTGAGGGACAAAAGGAGGCAGTGAGCAAAACTTTTTTGGATGAGAATAATAGACACGTTATTGTCACCAAGGTATTCTCTTAGATAATAGAGCCGAGAAAAAGATGTGTAAGTATATCTTGGTAAAGAAAATGCGACTCTGCAAATCAATAGCTACCTGCTGGCAAGTTCGGCTAGAGAGAAATATCTTTACAATTTTAGATGAGGAAACAGACTTCAATCACTTCATAGACTCTGATGAAGCAATCTACAATTTTGGTTGTCAACTTGTTGTAATACATAAATGGCATCCATCAGAGCCTTGTTGGCTCTTAGTTTTATCCTTCCCCAAGTTAGTTGTTGTTTTCCTTTACTTGTTTGCACCTGCTTGGTGCTACCTATTAAATATTTTTTGGCTTTTAAAAAAGGACCTGTCTAGTTTAGTGTTTAACCTTGGCATCCATGTCAATCACGAGGAAACGAAATATTGTCTATGTCTCATTCACAAAAAGAAAACATTGCCTGACTACTCAGAATGCATGGCAATCACTCGTTCAGTTTAAGATGACAGCAATAGAGGGTCTATAAACTATCACATCCAATTATATGAACATACAAAGAAACATTGAAGTAATTCTACATAGATATCTAACTATCTAAACCCAAGTTTTAGCATGAACAGGACAAAACAAAGAAGTGAAGGCATTGAAGCAAAATAACTCATTAACTTGGCAATATATAACAAGTAAAGATTGATAATATGGATAAAGCATGTTTACCTGACTTGGGATTTGTCTACGGTGGAAAACAGACCAGGATGGAAATTTGGGTTGGAAAGTTGGCAGTGTATGAAGGTAGACCGAATATCGCTCTTCATGTCCCTTAAAAAATCTTTCCCAGAGCGGTGCCAATGGCATCGGCCCCTTGCTCAAGAACATAAAGGCAACCTTAGGAACTCTTTTGAAGGGGTAATCCCTTCTTCTAGGAACAAGTGAGGCCCTCCATAAGAGCTCCTCGTCAGTCATTGTGTGAAGCAGATTCGATGGAGGCCTAATCCAACTTTGCAAACTATCTGGTTCTTCATAGCAGGGTTCAATACTAGACTTTACAGTAGTCACTATGCCTTCAATTCCAAAGCGACGGATTGTGTATATACTAACGACAGAAAATGCGAAACAGAGAATCAAAAACAGCCCAAATACCTGAAGCAGTCTCAAAGGCAACCTTGATTGGTTTACTTTGTTAGGAACTAGAGATTCCTTGCCTTCCTCTAATGGCACAACCCTCGACTGCATCTTCACAATACTCAAATCAATATTCACCTTCTGGAATTCTCACTCAAAGTAGCGCACCAAGAATCAAGAACTGCGTATTTCACAGCAAAATGACAAACGGTTTAATATTCTCGCATGTGGGTTTTCCGGAATCACTCAATTGCAAGAAACAACCACGACAACAGATCTAAAAACCCGATACTCCTTGAACATCTCAACATGGGTTCTTGAATCGAAGCAAATACTGGACGATTGGATAAACAGTAAGATTGGCTTGATAATAAAAGGCCGTCTTCACAGAAAAAAGCAAACCATGTAACTCTACTGGTATGAAATAGAGTTATAGATCCATCTACATTCTACACCATTTAATGCTTTGATTGCGCTTTCAAAATTTAAACAAGAAAATAGTCAAAAAGATAAACGAGAGAGAGGAAAGTTAGGCAAAGCAAAAGACAGAGAGGTTCAGTGGCTTATGGAGAGAAAGAGGTCCACCAGAATGAGGAGATCAGAGAAAGCCTGACAGACACAGTAGAGGGAAAATTAGAGAGCAGCAAAAGAAGATCTGTGATCCGTTGGTTTGTGGAGTGTCGTTTTTAACACGCAGATTGTGCGTTTTGGGTAAATATCCCTTCCCAATTATTGCGAATTTAGTAATTTAGTACTACATTTCCTTCAATAAAAAGATTTATTAGGATTTGCAGTAATTATACGCAATTTCAAGAGATGTGATTGGTCCAGGCCTTGATAGAGTCAACAAAAGATAGTATTGTGATTTTTATTTTCAACGATATTCATATCTTAGGGAACGTGGAAAAAGAGAGAGTAGAATATTTCAATACTACCCAAAATGTCGACTAATTTACATTCTCACCCCTTGATTTTCTTGGTGGATAATTATGAAAAGATATTTATCAATGAGTAGTAACGTAATCAGTTTTGATGTTTTATGGATAGAATTGATAGGGGTAATGGATGTAAGCTCTCTACCTATTTGTATTTATCATTATCGATCCATGGATATGAATTAATATTTTTATTTTTAATTTAATTTAAGACTTTCACAGTCAAATGCTTAAACATATCCGGTCCCTTACTTTTTAGGGTTGGTAAATTAAGTTGAAAAATGCTTATTTTTTAGGATTAATAAATTTTTAATTACTGTCATTTTTGATATGGTAATAATAAACAGTCATTTGTAACGGTTACTCTTATCATAATATTTTGAATGGCATTGACATTTATTTTAATTTGAAAGAAAGAAACATTGACACGTCAGTGGAACAAACAGCATTAAAAAAAGGGCGCTTCCTCACACGATTAAGACCGCCCGACAACCAACCGTGTCCCATATTCCCAGATAGCTAACCAATAACCAAAGCTACGTGCGGGGGCGGTGGGACGTGCAAGTGCTTCTAACGTTGAAACCAGAAAGTTGTGGAGGGGTAGAGAAACTGCATCGTCATACATAATTTTCTCACCGGGTTAATACTACTTTTGGTCACCCAAAGATAGCCCATGTTTCATTTTGCACACTCCATTTCCAAAATTTGCATTTAGCACACCATACTTCATTTTTTGTAACAGTCTGCACACTCGGGCAGGTTTTCACTCTGCCCGGTAGCCAAACTGCCCATGTGGCAGTTTGACTATCCTACACCGTCCGATTATAAACACATGTCACGTTTTAAGATAGATGATAAATGACGTGGATAGAAAAGAGCGGGAGATGAGAACCCTAATCTCTCTAATTCCTCCCCAAAATATCAAACACGAACTACACCATTCACACTTTCTGGTTCTATCTCGACCTCGTGCATCCTATTTCTCTCTGGATTTTGGGTTCATTGTGACTTAGATTGACATCTACAAGTTTTTCGAACGGAGTAACACACATCAAGGCTTGCGATTCCTTGCTTTGTTCATCGGACATTTTTGGTAAGTTCATCAATGTATGATTTTGATTCTGGAAATTTGTGGTAGTGTTTTGATATTCTGTGTTAGAAATGCACCATTGTTTTCTGCGTTTTGATATTTTGAGTGAGAACATTCGAAACCCTAAACATTCTATTGGAGGGAACTAGTTCGTCATTCTTAGTCTCTGTTTTTGTATATCGTGTTAGGTTTTTTGTGGATCATGAAGCCTGTAGCTAGGAGACCAATCACTAGGGCCAGTAACAAGTTGAAAAGGGCGGCTCAAAATGTGGGGTTTCTACCAATCACCATTGATGATGATGATGATGATGTTCTTGATGCGTTTATGGCACAACTTGAGGGTAAAAATGGCGATGGCAATACACAGGTTGCTTCTGATGTAGTTTGTGATGAAGGTGTGATTAATCACAATGTTGCTGGTACAAAATCAAATGCTGGAGAGCAGTTTGCTATAGATGATGATAATGGTGTAAGGGTCAACACAGATGGTGTTGTTGCTCTTGATGATGATGTAAGGTTCAATAGGGAAGGTGTTGATGCACTTGAGGATGATGGAGGTGTCATTACACAAGAAGGTGTTGCTGTATTTGAGGGTGCTGAGGTAGGTGATACTATAGAGTCTGAGGATGAGTATACAGAGTCTGAAGCTCAATTCACTGATGAGAGTGATGAAGATTTTGATGGGGCTGATGGACAAAACAATGCTGATGGGAAGGATGGGGAATCTGAAGATGATTCAGAAAAATATGTGACTGATGATGAAGACTGCTTACTACATGAAACTGACAGTGATGCTGAAGTGAGGCCACGATCTGTTGCAAATCCAAAGTACAAGCCCAACGTAACAGATGAGCAGTCTATGTTTGAGCTTGGAATGGAGATGGTGTTTCATCTCAGACAGACAGAAGGGTCTAGTTGGTGCAATTGACAAACTTTCTCAAGAAATTCAGCAAGGAATTGAACACAGGTTCTGTGTTAGGCACATTTATGCAAACTTTAGCAAAAAATGGCCAGGAGCACAGTTCAGAAAGTTGGTTTATGATTCAGCAAAAGCAACCACGATGCCTGTCTTTCGTGCAAATATGGAGATGATCAAACAACTTGATAAAGATGCCTGGAAGTATTTGGATGATATTCTCCCGTGCCTATGGACCAGGGCTGCTTTCAGTGACCATTGCAAGAATGATAGTATCGTCAACAATATGTCAGAAAGTTATAACTCAAAGATTCTAAGTATTAGGGACAAGCCAATCATAACTATGTTAGAGGAGCTAAGGGCTGAAGCCATGGATAGACATGTGAGGCTTAGGGTAAAAATGGAGAGGAAAAGAGGAATACTAGTGACCAGAGTGAGAGATATGTTGAACCAAGCATTTGTGACAAGCAGAACTTGGACAGCAAAATGGACAGGAGATGTTGGCCACTCTATATTTCAGGTATGACTTTCTCTTATCAAATTATGATTTGTGTTTGCAAGTAATGTTTCTTACATATATATGTACATCATGTAGGTAACAAAAAAACCAGAACAATATGTTGTGAATGTGGCAGACTCTTCATGTTCATGCAGGGCATGAGACCTCTCAGGTATACCATGTGTACATGCTGTGGCAGCCATTGGGTGGCTCCACAAGAATCCAGAGGATTTTGTGCATGAAGCATACACTAGGGAGACCTTTATGAGAGTATACCAGCACAATGTGCAGCCTACTAATGGAGAGAACTTATGGACTTCAACTGGTGATGATAAGGTCCTTCATCCACCTATTCAGAAAGCTGTTGCTGGCAGGCCAACCAAGAAAAGGATGAGAGAACATGATGAAACAAGGAGCAGTACCAGGTTAAGAAGAAGGTATCCCACAGTAAAATGCACCAAATGTGATGAAGCAGGACATAACAAAAGGAGTTGCAAGCATGGGACAAAATCTCAGGTAACCTCTTGTGTAAATTATATTGAAAAGATATGTGCAGCTATGACATGCATCTGTTTGCTGTTGGTTTTTTATGTGTCAGGGTTCTTCACATATTGATGAGAGTTCAACTGCTCCTCGCAGAGGTGGTGGAAGGGGTATTGGCAGAGGTGGAGAAAGGTGTTCTGGAAGAGGTTTTGGTAATGGTGATGCCATGACAGGAGCTGGTAGAGGTGCAACTAAGAAGCTGCCAGTTAAGAGGAAAAGTAAACATTATTCTGAGGACGCTGGACATGCAACTGCTGACATTGCAAACCCAGTTATTGAGCATGTTCGCAATGGAAGATCTCCCACTGCACAAACTATTCTAGGATCAACATCCAGCTCAAGGTATAAAGGTTGGTTAAAATCAGTTTCCCACCCTGGGAATGATGCATAGGGTTCTGCATATATGTATATATGCATATTTTGGATAGTTTGTTGGAAAGATGTGTTAGGCGTTATTTTTGGACAATTTGTTAGCCTGATATGCAGCTGCTATGTTCTTCATTTTGGATAGTTTGTTAACTTGGTATGTTAGGTCTGAACATTGGATAGTTTGTTAGCTGCAGCTGCTATGTTCCTTCATTTTGGACAGTTTGTTAATTTCGTATGTTAGTTATTAACTTTGGATAGTTTGTTAGACTGATATGCAGCAGATATTTTGGACAATTTGAGTACTTTGGGTACTCTGTTTTTCTCATGCTGATTATGTATTGCATATGTTCTTCCAGTGACTATATTGGAACAAATATGAATTTTAGTTCATGTTCATAACGGTAATTACAGGTGTCATCCACTAATTGGGAACCATTTTATAAATATTTGTATTAAAATATAAAAGTAGTCCACGTGTGACACAATTCCACGTGGAACTGCATGTAGGATAGTCAAACTGCCACATGGGCAGTTTGGCTGCCGAGCAGAGTGAAAACCTGTAATATCCCGAACCCAAAATTTAAAAAAATATAGTAATTTTTCAAATTTAATATTTTTAATAAATACTACATATTATTAGAAAAATATAGGCGCAAGAATCACTGAAATCGGAGTTGAATTGGATTTGTTACGAATTATGGAAGTTTAAGTAAATATAGGGAAAGACGAAGGGCAAAATGGTAATTTACCAGAAAATCTGGCATATACCAGATTTTCCAGTGGGTTTCCGGCAGTAGCAACGTAAGAGAGAGAGATGGGAGAATTTTGAATGGGTTTTTCGTGTTTGTGGTCCGATTGGGGCAAGTGAGGTATCAAATTGAAGCTTGTGGAGAGAGGAGCAAAACCCAACCGGAATCGTCGTCATCGGACCACCGTAGACGGCGGAATCAGGCGGAGAAGTTTCGGTTTTTCAAAATTTCAAAGCTCGATCCCGGTTGATTCAGTAGGAATTTTGGAACGAGACAGGTACCATTAGATTTTGTTGTTGTGGGCTTCGTTTTGATGTAGGAGTGACCGGAAAATTCGCCGGAAAAATGGATTCCGGCGACCGGCCGGCCGAGTTGACTTAGCTCCGGCGAGTTGACTCGGGTTTGACCGAGTTGACCCGTTGACTCGGGTTTGACCCGTTTTGATTGGGTTGACCCGGTTTGACTATTTGACCCGGTTTGACCGTGGACTATTTGACCCGGTTTGACCGTTGACTTTTGGTTGACTTTTACGTATTTTGACTGTCGTGTATACGTATCCGTATTTTGATGCAGGAGGTTGATTTGGAGTTTTCAGACGTATTACGGATTAGCTTAGTCGACATTTCAGGTAGAGATTCTGCCCTAGTTCTTATTTGGGGTTCCGGGGGTTCCGTATTCGACGGACTCCTATTTGTCTATTGGTGTGAAATTCCCGGAGGTTGGGAATTTCTCTGTTTATACTCTTATCTGATTTATTTCCGCAATTGCAATATGTTATGATTATATGTGGTTGTTTTGGAGGTATATGTACGACTGACAGTATTTTTGTGTCTCTTGCGGGCCCACTATCCTGGTGGGGCCCACTCATCCTCCTATGGGGCCCATTATCCTGGTGGGGCCCACCTATTCTCTCGTGGGGCCCACTTATCATTTTGTGGGCCCGCATCCATTGGTGGGGTCCACCTCCTGATGTCTGGTTTTATCCTCGAGAGTCCGGATAGGATTCCATTATGATGATCTTCTATGATTTGTGAGATTATGGAGGGATGATTTGTAGAGCGTGGGACCCACATCGGGCAACCCAGCTTACTGGATGATTTATCGATGGTTTTGATCGGGTACGTACCTGGAGACCGGATTGAGGTGAGGTACATCCTAGGGGACGCTCTTCGATGTAGGCGATGCTATCGAGTACCTGATGTAGGCTCGATCCTCATCCAATCTGGGGAGTACCTGGACTGGGAGACACCTTGCGGGGATCAGGGTGGGTCCAGGGGAGGATTTTCTGTTGTTATGTGGATATGAGTTGATACGGATTTGAGTTGATATGGATTTGAGTTGGATCATGATTGAGTACTGACTTGTGAGTTGTACTTGAGGATGGTAGTGGTGGAGCCTACTCGGTATCTACGCTACGGATTGACTGATTGTGATGAGATGTGATGTGTATCACTTATGGTTTCTCTGTATGTATTCTATATCATACAGACTTTCTTACTTTATCTCTGATTTACTGGAGTTCGGTGATACGGGAGTGTATCACTATTTGAGTTTCCTGTTCATTTCACTTACCTCTTGAGCTTTTACTTTCCGTTTATTCTGATGATTGATATTCCTCTATATCCCTACTGAGCTTTGTAGCTCATCCCTTTCATTCACATGATTTCAGGTGAGATAGCCGGAGTGGATGATCAGCGCAGGGATGCGTGAGGCGTGATGTAGCTGGTGTGGGGATGTTGTGTCTGTCTTCAGTATCTGTTTTTCGTATTTATGATATTTGGATTTTTCCGCTGTAGACTCTGGATTGAAGATTACATTATGTTTGGAGTATTTGGGATTATGGTTGAGATTTATATATATATATATATATATATATGTGTGAGATTACTTATGTAGTGTTTGGGTAGCTTGGGGTGTAAATCCGGTTCGGGGAACGGAGGAGTTCCCTGCCGGTCACGTCTCTGGGATTCATGGGTGTTCATCTGCACCTATCTGGGAGAGGGGCGTGACAAAACCTGCCCGAGTGTGCAGACTGTTACAAAAAATGAAGTATGGTGTGCTAAATGCAAATTTTGGAAATGGAGTGTGCAAAATGAAACATGGGCTATCTTTGGGTGACCAAAAGTAGTATTAACCCTTTCCTCACCCTGCAAAATTTTCAAGAAATATTTTCTCGGGAACTTTCCTGTTAACCAATCATTGTTGACCTACAATCTGTACTACTGCAATCAAACACCAAAATCTTACAAGAAAAATGTTACGATTGTCAACTTTTCACTTATTTTTGTCAAAGTTAATTTTGACATGAAAAATTACCTGATACTCTCAACAAGCATCAAACATTCCTAAATCAAAATTGTTTCACGAAACGGACTGCAACACTCTTCATAGTAGGATACGATTACATTCGAGCTCAAGAAATTATATATGTATGGACTCCCCATGTCGAGTCATCACGTGAATTCACTACGGCTCAAATCTGGATGAAGGCTGGCTCGAGAAATAATTATGAAAGTGTGAAAGTTGGATGGATGGTTTGCCCATTGATAAAAAAAACTATTATGAAGCAATCTCAATCGAATCATATTTGTTGCAATTGACTTTAACACTATCTTTACAGGTGCACCCACAGTTACATGGTGATGGTCGCTCGTGATTATTCACGTTCTGGATGGTAATATCCATCAAATCACTTCAGGATTGAAATGTGATATGGTTTATCATATTTCCTTACATATTCATAAATATCTTTATGACTGAGTATTGTGAATAGTATGTTTTCAATGTTTAGGTCGATGCATACAATCAACCTACTTCAAGCCCATCGGGACCCAATACGACTTTTCTTTCGCTATGAACTTGGTAAAGTCTTTCTCACATTTCATGTTCCATTGAGTTCGATTTCCTTAGAATTGCTATTGAAATTCTTACAACATCCATTGCAGGATCCTGTCACACGCAATTGGTGACTGCTAGGTGCAAATGTAGTGATTGGATACTGACCCAGAACACTCTTTGGTTACCTACCACATAGTGCAATACTAGTTGAATGGGGAGGACAAGTTTATAGCCCAAAATTTTTCAGTACCCCTCACACTAAAACACAAATGGGAAGTGGAGATTTGGCATCAGGCCATCTAGGGTATGCATGCTACATCAAGGGGGTTAGGATTATTGATTATTCCAAGTCTTTCAAGTACCCAGAATGGGTAGGTGCTAGAGCCGACGAACCGTACTGCTACTCGACAAACAATTACAGAGAAGGAATTGTGGCAGAGCCTGTGTTTTTCTTTGGAGGACCTAGTCAAAGTTATCCCTATTGAAAATGACAGTGACAAACCGAAAGGTTTCTCAAATAAAATTCACTGGTGTGGCAATGTTCACCCAATGCTATCGGAATCAGGATAGCTATAGTTCAAGAACAATGGGACTCCATCTAAATCAGCATAGGGTGAACAAGCTAAAGTTGCTTTCAGCCTCACTTATCCACAGTTACCACATTTAACCCATAAACGTATAAATATATCAACATAACTTAAGCAGAAAAATAGAAAAATAAAATACAAATCGAGTAATAACACTCAAAATCAGTAAACGAAAAAAAAGGAAATAAACTTAGCAGCACCGAGCATAATAAAAAACCCAATCCATGAGCATACGAGCGCTATACTTGGAAAAGTACATGTAACGAATCAAGGCTGCTTATATGCCTAATGATAATTAACGAATTAAGGCTACCAAGATTGCTGATCATAATAGCTAATAGTAGCTTCATCCTCATATTTTGAAAATATGGCAAGAAGGACAAGCGAAAATTATGTAATATGACATTGGATGGATACAAAATTAACTCTGTCAATGGAACTTATACCCATTTTCAGTTGTCTGCATAAATTTGATGGAGTCGTAAAAGAGAAGCCAACCTCTGAAACCGAAAATGAATGAAGTGGAAAACAAAAAGAAAAGATTCAACAAGAATAACGATAAGAAGACAAATAATCAAAGGGGAAAAATACAGCAATAACAAAAGGCAGCTACAAGCATTTGATCTCAAATCATGAAAACACTTGTGTTTTGATGATATTGTTATATTGGAAAACGTATTTTGATAATGTGACTGAGTCGTGGCTTGACTTTTTGTGTGATAGATGTGAGACCAAGTTCCAAGTTAGAAGCTGATGATATGGCTATATTGGGCAATGTGTTTTTCTGATATGAATAAGTATGTGACTTGACTAGGTGAGATCCAATTCTAATTTTAATGGGAGAGGGGATATTCTCTTAAAAGCTGATAAGCCCTAAAGTTAAGGTCTTCATGGATCTTCGTTAAAGTAATGTGGACTTTGGGCCTAGGCCTTTCTAAGGATATAAAAATATAATCAGTTATCCAAAACTCACAATACCTTAATAGTTTAGTGGGGTGATACGCATGCCCAAGCCCATATTCACTTTTTTTTTTTTTTTTTTTTTATGGCCACATGATGTATGGTTTAATTGTGTTTTCTTTTTCTTTTTCGGAGAAAAAATTAGTTGTGTTTTCAATGTCAATTACTCAGTGATATTTGACATTAACAAATCAACTTTTAATGCGTTTATTTTTATGAAATTTTACTCTTATATGTTTGATATGGGTGTAATCATTACACGAATAATTAAATAAATAAACAAATACACATATTTGGCAGTCATGAATATTATTTATCCTTGTAATTTTTTAGGAAATTTTCTTAATATTTTGTATGTAATGGCTACCCATTGAGATAGGTGGTCAATGATTATCCTAATAATAGTATAATACATTACACTCATATTTATTACTCTCTTATCAAATATACCCTTTAATTAAAAAATGATAATGCACTCATTAAGGCATGACAAACAAAATTGTAGATACACCTTAAAAAAGGAATTAAAAAATCTCTAAATTAAATATTTTATCTTATTTAGCCAACTAAAGCTTCCTAAACAATCACACACATTGAATATTGTTCTTAAATTGAGATATATGAGTATAATATATATATTCTGCATCATATTCGAGATGTTAATTCTAAAAATCATATAAGGGCTCCTCCTTTCATGCTCTTTGTCTTTCTAACAATTTCTTTGAGAGTGATCAAGTGAAATGGATAGAAGGATTTCAATGCTTTTGTTGGTTATGACTCTACTTGTTATAAACAGAGAAGTGGGTGCAAAACATCAGGCTACAAAAGATCTTTCAGAAATTGATCAAAAATTGAAACTTCTCAACAAACCTGCAGTCAAGACTATAAATGTATGTCACCAAAACATTCTCTCAAGTTTCAAATATCTTTCGAACCTCCCCTTTCTTTTTATTTAGAATTTTTTTTTATTATATCCGTTTGCTTATATTTCTTTGTTTTGTAAAATGACATCCAATCACGTTTTCTGGATTTTTTTAAATGTTTTTCAAAAAACGAAAACATAAAACACATGAAAAGCAAGCATACCAAACATAAATATTTTACTACTTGTAGAGCGAAGATGGAGATATAATAGATTGTGTTGACATCAGTAAACAACATGCTCTAGATCATCCCGAGTTGAAGAACCACAAAATTCAGGTTTGTCTTAATACTATTCTGTGCAAATTTTGTGGCTACTAATTCAAGTCTAATATCTTTACCAGCACAATTGTGTACAAAATATATTGACCACTTGGCATTGATATGCAGTTGAAGCCAAGTTTTAGTTTTCCAGCTGAGGATAAAAGTACACAAAATGAGTCTTCTAGGCCAGTAATATTTCAAACTTGGCAAAAAAATGGTTCATGTCCAGAAGGAACAATTGCGGTTCGAAGAACTCGAAGGGAAGACTTACAAAGAGCCGATTCGCTCGAGCGATTTGGAAGGAAGAGCCCTGAAGTTTTCACTGGAACACTCAAAATGGGTAGCCCAAATGACAGTTTGATCCTCGCTTCCGCTCGTCGTTCTGTACGTATTTCTCAGAACTATCATCTCTGCACTCTTATATTCAATCTGATAAAAAGTGATTTATGAAACAGACTGCAACCCTTATCACAGTGGGATACAATTACATTGGATCTCAAGCAATTATAAATGTATGGAATCCCCACGTGGAATCGTCAGGCGAATTCACTACTGCTCAAATCTGGATGAAGGGTGGTCCAGGAGACAGATACGAAAGTGTGGAAGTTGGATGGATGGTTTGCTAGCTCATTGACCAAAAAACTATTTTGAAGCAATCTCAATCAAATCATATTTGCTCCAACTAATCGATTCTAACACTACATTTGCAGGTGCACCCACAGTTATATGGTGATGGTCGGACGCGATTATTCGCATCCTGGACGGTAATATCCAAATATGACTTGGTTTGTCATATTTCTTTGCATATTCATAAGTATCTATATGACTCGGTATTGTGTATATGCTTTCATTGTTTAGGTCGATGCACACAATCAGTCGGGCTGCTTCAACCTTCTATGTTCAGGGTTTGTGCAGACTAGCTCAAAAGTAGTCTTGGGTGCAGCCTTTGAACCTACTTCAAGTCCATGGGGAGGACCCCAATACGACTTTTCTTTCGCTATGAACTTGGTAAAATCTTTCACACATTTCATGTCTTCCATTGAGTTCACTTTCCTTAGAATTGATGTCGAAATTCTTAAAACATCCAATGCAGGATCCTGACACAGGCAATTGGTGGCTGCTAGGTGCAAATGTAGTGATTGGATACTGGCCTGGAAAACTCTTTACTTACCTACGACACAGTGCAATAGTAGTTGAATGGGGAGGACAAGTCTACAGCTCAAATGTTTTCAGTACTCCTCACACAAAAACACAAATGGGAAGTGGAGATTTTGCCTCGGGCCATCTGGGTAATGCATGCTACATCAAGGGGATTAGGATTATTGATTATTCCAAGTCTTTGAAGTACCCGGATTGGGTTGGCGCTATGGCCGACGAACCATACTGCTACTCGGCAGACAATTTCAGAGAAGGAATTGTTGGAGAGCCTGTGTTTTTCTTTGGAGGACCTGGTCAAAGGTATCCCTATTGTAAATGACAGTAACGAAAGTTACTGAACTGAAAGGTTTCTCAAATAAAATTCACAGGTGTGGCAATGTTCACACTGTGCAAGACAGATTACTTGGTTACTTTTGGTTGCTTATTAGCCACTTCTTTGACTTAAGACTGCATAAAATGAACTCTGCTCCAGAATGCAGAAAATGCTTCATCCAGAATACAACGATGACACGATACTGATTACCCTTCTGAGACAAAAAAAAACTGCCTAAGAAATAGAGATCGGTCTAAGTTTTCCTCAGCTAAATTTTCACGTGGTAATTTGTCAAAAAAAAAAAAAAACACACTTGGTAAGTGGGAATTGAACACAAAGTACAAGCTCTACTAAAGGACCTTTCTCTTTCTTAAACAAAGAGGAGTTGCAAGCACAAAGGCACAAACAAGAAAGAATGACAGAAGATGCTGTGAGTTGGGGATTCAAACTAGACGCCCTCAGTAGAAAGGAAAAAGAACAAAAGGTTCATCAGTAAAGCACAGCATCTGTGGCACACATCCTCCAGTCTTTGGCTCTTGTCAAACCCTTGTTTAGTAGAGAGTGTTCAATTGTAAAGCAACACGCTTTTATCTTGATTTCACCAAAGAAAAAGATGATGCAACAGAATTTCCTCAATACGAAATGCTCTTAAGAGTCAGAACAATGGGTGATCAATAAAATGGACGCAAATGATTGTTCTAAATTCTAATGTCATTGAAGAAGTGCAAAAACAAGTGCCATACAACTTATAAACCAAGGTTTGTCTACAGTGACAAGCTAACCAAGTGATTGAGAGAGTTACACAAAAGAGAACTGAATATACAAATACATAACCTATTCTCCATTTGACGACCCAAGCTGCTTCCTCCTATGGCCAATCAAACATGAGTGTACATTATCTATAACAGATACAGCACTTCATGCTAGACTGACTTCCCATGGCCTTCCAGAGACATATCATCTACATATATGAGTAAACAACGTCGACAAGAGCAAAGACCAAAACCGTTTCAAAAATATCACCCAATAAAATACAGAGGAAGACCAAGCACATCAACCCACGTGAGTTCAGAATCAAGAAACATTTACATACCAGTGATTGATCGATATTTTAAGTGGGCTCATGCAGTTGTCTCTCTTCTTGAATAGACTGAAAAATTCGAGCTACTGACTCGGAGGCAGATCTAGGATTGTGAGGCACAACTTTTATTACTCTTCTTGGGTGGTCCGTGTCATTAGGCTGAGAAGCTCCCAACTCAGAAGCCGAAGCCATAGGGAAAAGGGAAAGAGCACCCTTTCTTTGAGTAGTTCCAAATCCTTTTTCAATGGGACTATTTGCTGTACTTGCTTGTATCACAGACTCTCTAGATGCCTGGAAGTTCGTAACTTGTGGAAGTGCTCCACTCTTCTGGGTTGGCACACTACTAGAGCTCTGATGTTCTGTGTTAAAACTAGCTCCCCTTTCAGGCAAGTGACTAGTTTGACCATGTGAACTGGGTCCTACAAACCGGTTCGTTTGTTCAACAGCTGAGCTAGAGATTGCTGGATTGATAACTGGCATGCCATATGGAGGGAAGAAATTCTGACCAACTGTAGGGACGCCTGGCAGAACCCCAAACCCTTGTTGGTGATGATAAGAGGTTGGAATACTATATGAGGGATTCAAAAAGTTACCCGGTAAAGGAGTAGTACCAAAAGGACCACATGCACCAGAAGCATTTCCCATGAATCCAGGTGCAGGATATGGTTTGTATACCAGTCCTTCCGAAGGCGACATCACAGGAACTAACCATTGATGCCCAGGAGATGGATGGAAACACCAAGGAGCCGTTTTGGTATCGGTGGCTACAGGTACCTGTGTTGGGCAAAAATTCAAAGGTTGACTACCAATTTTCCCAGGAGACACGGATGTCTTTCCAATTGTGTTTTCCGCAGAATGTTCCATGTTATGGTTTGGCTTCTCAATATCATCCTTGCTCTGAACACGTGGTGATGGTGTAACAACATGCTCTATAAGAGGTTTTGCTGCAGGATAGGATTTCATAGAAGATTTCACAAGATAAGTTCCATCCAATAAAAAATCTGGTGATGCAGCGATTAATCGTTGAACCTGCTCAAAAGTGAAGAGTTCAGCATTTTGGAATCAAAAGTCAAGAGTTCAGCTATTCAACGGTATACACGATCACCTCACCTTTATCAGTCTATGCAACTCAAACACTTGAACAGCAAACACCCTTTGCTGACTGTAGAGAGTAAAAACAGTATGCTCAAGGAAAAAAATCCAAAGTAAAATGAAGATTATATAAATAATAAATTTTTCTACGACTGGAAGGGAAGACAGGGAGAACAATCAGGTAAGAGATAGCATTATTTTACATGACTAACACTTAGACTCAGAACCTTCCTGTTAAGTGATCCATTTGGGTCAACTTGAATGTTACTTCCCCCGCATATCCTCATGCATAGAGAATCCATAAATCAACTTGATTTACATATGTAAGAGAGATTTCAAATAAAACCTGCAGCACTTTCTAGCAAGAGAGAGAGAGAGAGAGAGAGAGAGAGAGAGAGAGAGACTTACTTGACAATTGCTTTTCTTGCTTTCCAGAAGTGTTTCTGACCAATTATTCCCACAACATCATCTGGAGAGATATCCAAGCCTGTCATAGAATCCACCATAGACATTTCAGAGGCATCATCACTTTTATCTCCGTTTCCCAATTGTGGCAGTCCACGTGCTTCGTCTCCATGAGAATCACTGTTGTTGTGAGGTTCACTAGGACTGCCAGAATCCTCCCTCAAATGAGAGCCGCTTCTTGGTTGGGAAACACCAGCCCGCTCCAAGTATCTTGCACTCTCAATAACCACATCACCATGTCCACCGTCATGCCGCTGCAACATAGCTCTAGACTCTCCTTGTAAACAATCCTCATTAGCAACGTATCTGCCAAAGTTAGCCGAACAGTGATCTTGATACTCTTGATTTGGCGATAAATTTGATTCATACACATTTCCGTCAGCCTTTTCTCTAATTGGTAAATTAGTGACAAATTTTACTGAATGATGCCTACTTGAGACGCAAACTTCAGGGTTCTGATCAATCTTGTTTTTATCCTCTTGTCTCAAACTTGGACCTTCTAAGATAACTCCTTTTTGATCCTTAACACAAGCATTTTGAAATTTCACTGAATTACTTGAATAACTTGCGGTGAAGGGAGTGGGTTTTTCCCTGCCAGAGCTGTTCTGAGTTTTATTATTGCATTGATCCATTCCAGAATTAACTAATACAGGGACACTAAAATCATCTTCATCACCTGCCCTCTTTTTCTGCCCAAGTTGGGATGAATTTGTGTTCAAATTGCCTCCATTAATCTGGTAAGGATGAAACTTCTCAGCCATATTCTTAGGCATTGAAGGGCCAACATGAAATGGGAAAAGCAAATTCCTTTCCTGGCCACCTCCCTGGATAGACAGAACACTCATAGAATTAGATTGTACGACCATCATCCAACGACTATACAAGAGCTATACCCTCGTGCAATTATGAAGATGTTAACCACACATGGTCCACATGGATGCTCCCGCACATGCTTGTTCAAACAAAAAAGGACAACTGACAATTACCATTGACCATAGTATGGCGACACAACTGTGTATAATCCAGTTAAAAGCTTGCAAGCCCCCATCCACAGAGACCATAAATCATATTTAATATGAGCATGAAGTATGTCCCATAATACCAATTGTGATATGCATTAAAAGGGAGGAGAACAGAGAATTCAAAACGGTGGTTAAAACATCATCAAAAAAAATGTTATGATGCTTGACCAATCCCAACAACTCATACGTTATCTTTCTTACATTAAGATCAAGTGGATCTGTCTTAGAGGCAAAAATAACCTTGCATCGCCCAAACATAAATTTGCTGCAAATTATTTTCCTGACCTTCTGAATGATCTAGCACATTACCAAATAATCAATTCATAAACAGAAGAAGAAAAAAAAATTCAGAATCTAATAGAAGTCTACCTGGCTAGAAGACGCGGGAGGAACCAAGTTGATCGGGTTACTTGGGTTAAGAGGCAAGACGCTAGGATTGAACCTCTGAGAAGGAATACTGAGCTGCTCATAGAGGGCCATCTTGTTCCTTGGAGGTGCTCTGGGTCCTCCTTTATCTTTATCATTCACATGAAGTCTTGGGAACATAGGCCCCGTAATCTTCTCATCATCGTTACCTCTCTTCATCTCGTCTTTTCGCTTTCTAAATCAAAATTCAACACCAACAGAGTCTCCAACTGCAAAAATTTACTCGGCTGGAAAGTAATCAAAAGATCCGATGACAATACCAAAAGAGCAACCAGCAAAATCTCTCCTTCCCAAGAAAACTAACAGCTTTACCTCACAAGGAACAAACACACACTATAAATAAAACACCCAGAAAGTAAAATCCGTTCCTTGACCGATGAAGGATAGATTAATCAAAGTCCAGAACGAACCAAGCTTCAAAACCAGAACCCAATTGCAAAAGGTCAAGATCACGAAGACCCAGTTACGAAAATAACCAGATTTCCACCGAAATTGAGCAAATCCACAAACAACATAAAGGAACCCAAGTGTGCGAGGATTGAGTGAAAATAAAGCGGATGCAATAGAGAGAGAGATTGGAGAAGGAAAAGACAGGAAGAGGTGGCCTGAGCCAAATGGTTGTTATATATTTAGGGATTCCTCATAAGACAATCGCCATAGAATCCGTAAAAGGGAAAAGGAAAGGCCAAAAGTGCGAGATTGTGGGACCCGTTTAGATAGAACCAGAAGCTCCCTTCGTAGAAATAAATAGTATACGACTAGTGACTGGATTTGTAGGTAACTTACTGAGGATTTACCTACAAATTTGGCACAGACAACGTGCGATATGTGGTTAACGTTTCATTAGATGTCGTTTTCTATTACCATTGTTCGATGACAACAAATCAGAATTTTCCGTTTTTATTTTGTAAGATAATAGATTTACAAGGAAGTTGGAACAACATCAAAAGATAAGGAATGAGTATTTTGGATCAAACTCTCCATATAAATATATAATTAAAGAAAATGGTTCCCCTTTATCTTAAGCTTTTTCATTACTTAAAAATGATAGAAAATCCATTCTGCTACAAATCGTTATTGTCCACTTTGGACTGTTCTGTTTCATAATCTTTCTTTGGCTCTTTTTTTTCATTATAGAAAGTTCATTGGATGGAATTGGGGATGTGACAATGACACTAATTTGGTGTTGAGATAATAAATTCAATAATTCATGGGCTTGGTTTGGGTGGGAGATTCATGTGGTTTAGGAGCTTTATTTTGGGTGGGAGTTGGGTGTTTAGAATCTGGAGAGAATTGGGCTTTTGTTTTTGGAGTTTCTTCTTCTTTAATAGAAAGGAAGCCTTTGCTACTGTATCTTTGACTGGGTTTCCTTATGGATCTAGGTGGTTCCACTTACTAGGTTCAATTGTTGTCATAGGCTGATTGTGTGGTTCCACTTAGAATGACAATTTACGGAGATACGGAGACCTAGAATGACAATTTTAAAATCATGTCATATTGTACATGTAAACAATGACAGATATTTTAATCAAATTAGGTGCCCACAAAAAAACATCACAGTCGCATCTTAAGTTTATGTAAAATAAATTTTTTGAAAGAGATCATACTGTATTTCTTCTTGGTGGGCTTTTTAGCTGCTTTCCTCTTCCTTAATCCTTACTGCATCCCCGAGGTTTGGTGGTTGACATCTCGCTGGTAATTGAGGTTTTCCCCACTTTTTACAACTATTCTTAATTGCATGTTTTCAAGTGAATTCTTCTTGCACTGTAATTATTTATTCCTCAACCAAAGATCTTCCATATTTTTGTAGAGTCCCAATGTTTTCAATTCTCTTGATGGAATTGACGAGAGAAGAAATTCAACAACGACGCATGCAGGTGCACTCTCTGACTTTTTTTTGTTTGTTCATATATTAGATTTGTCACTTTTTTTGCTTTGCAGTGATTGCAGCAACATTAAAGTAAGTTGTGCTTCACATTTAGAGGAATTGGATAACTTGAATCGATCTATAAAGAATTTAGTTTCTTCAAACTTGATGGTCAGTCCATTGAATCTAATTAGAACAAATTTTTATTTTCTACTATGTTCTCGCAACTATATTTTTGTAATTGGTTCATTTTAAACTAAGCCATTTTAGGAGATTTTTATTTTTATTTTTGCACAAAAATTGAGTTCCCAGTGCTGTTTCAATTAGAATTGTGACTAACCTGGGTTTCTATTTGAATGAGTTATGTACAGCTTGAAGGATAGATCATACAAGAAAGATTTTTCAAATTTGGAATCTTCTTAAATCTTAATATGTACCTCTCATTTGATATATATTACTTGCAATCTCAGATTTGATCGCGAAAAAGCGAAGCTTGGAATTTTTTTTGCAGACCCTGCCGTACGGTTATTTTTTGACAGCTTTGTTTTCGAGGTACGTGTTACGAAGTTTTCTGTAAATCTCTGAAGTTGTGTTTGATTGGCATTACTTTGTTAGTATCTGCACTTTCATGTTTGTTTGCAGCTTCTTGTTTGCTTCTTCTAGGTCATTTATGAGATGGGTCTCTAAATCTGTTTTTTTTGTGTGCTTCTATGTGACCTATTGAGTTTGATTTAACTTTCATATGTTGTCATATTAACTTTGGATGTAGTTTTGCTTTAGAATGGGCATTTACATAGCTGATTGAACTGGTTGTTACATTAAGTCGTTCGCATTAAGTTTAAATTCTACGGTTCTTTATACTGAATAATTTGAGTGCTCAACAAAGTGATATTGTATGAATTTCAGATTTAAATTGAAAGGTGTTTATATGTAGACTTCCTGGATTTTACAGATTCTCTATTTGCTCTAATTTTCTGGAAAATAAGTCGGTCTGTTATCGATGTGACAATCATCATGTGATTCAGGTTGCTTCTGTGATTCTCATTATCCTTTCTTATATATGCTCTGCTGCACATAAGTCGTCGGTTGTTAATTACAACTCTGGAGTATGTTTATAGAGAGTTAAAATCTTCAACCCAAGAGTTCATTTGGTACAAACCATGGTGACCAATTGTGCTGATAATATTTTTGGCCCTAGCTCATGTTTACACTTGTATCTTAACACATTTGTACCCAATCTAATTGGGTGTGTTTGTTCTTAGGAGTTCCTTTCCCGTCTAGCTTGGTAACTCTGATTTTCTTTTTTGCGTATTTCATCTCCACTGCCATTGCTTTGATATTTTTATGTTCTATCAATATTTGGTATGGCTTTCCCTCAATTATTGCTGCCCTTAACTGTATTATCTACTTTATCATTATCACTCTATTCCTTCTGTCAATTGGTATGCCTGCTTTATCAATTATATTTTCAATTAATATTTGGTATGCCTGCTTTATCAATTATATTTTCAATTAATATTTGGTATGCTTGCTTTTGGTGCTACCCATATTTGCATCTGGTTATTGTATCAATGAACCTGTGTTATGTGCTTTCTTTATATCACAACAGCCATAGGTATGTTTTTTCTATGGCCAGTTTACTGCAGTTTTGTAGTATACATGAACTTTTATTTGCTTGTAATAGGTGACAAGCGACACAATTGGTCCTGTAATGTGCTCAAGTCTTGTTTTTTTTTTTGGGTCAAAGCTCGAACGCATAAGAAATAACTGGGAGATGATTTTGTGTCAGCTGAGCACCTGGTCTTATCATTCCTTTCAGATAATAATTTGGACGATAGTAAATCAAGAAACTTCAGCTAAGCGAGAACGATTTGAAGTAAGCTGTTAAAGCTTTCCATGGAAGTGAAAGAGTAACTGATCAAAGTATGCTTATAAACTCTTGTACTTTCCAGTTCAATATGAATGTATATGGTGCAGTTAAGAAAGTAGTCCTATACAACAAGTAGAAGTAGGAAATTGAAGAAATATAAGGTATGAAGAGCTTCAATTCGTAGCTGGCTGCTAAACACGGAGCCTCATTAATGATGTCCCTTTCTCTGTTTGTTCTGGCTAATTACATTGCTCTCAGATTTTCTGACTAATTATCATTTGTGTATGAACCATAACTCGGGAATGCTGAAGCAGTTCTTTGAAGTTGAAAATAAGTTTGCAGGTAATGCTCCAGCAACTCTACTTTCTGGCTTCCTCCAAGAAAGCCAGGAAAAAAAGTGTCCTTATACATTAATTGGTAAGCAATAGCATCCTTTTTAGCTTATCACTAAAATGATGCATAAGAATTTAAAAAAAGTGTTTTGAGGTGGACTAATTGTGTGCCCTTTTTGACACCAAAGGACCCGAAGAAGCCCGGGTTTGACCCTAATTGATATCGAAAATGTTAAGTATCATAACAAAAAACATTTATAAAGTAATCCAATAAAGACATTGTCCATAAATTTGAAATTTGAATTTGGCTGTGGTGTATAAATTTCCACATAAGATTATGAATACTTTGGAGTGTTCTGTTTTGAGACAACTAGCACCACCGCATCAATATATTGATCACAATCGTGTTATCAAAAACCTCACTTACATTGGCTATGATTTAAAGGGGAGGAGGCGAGTAGCCATGCCAACATCATCACCTCAGCCAAGGTGGTTTGAGGCAAATACTCACTTTAGTTCGAGTCCCCACCCCCTTACTCAACACACAAAAAATAGAACCCCCTCAATATCTCATAGGAACCACCAGCAGTGACGGAAAAAGACATCCTGGACAAGAATGCATGCCCCCTTACTAGCAAGAGAAAGTGCAAGTCCCTGATAGTAAGTATTATGGCGTGCCAATCACAGTTGCAGCATCTATTACCATGAAATTTTTCATAGCTGATAGAGCATTGTATGATATAACTCGAAGTTCAAAAACAAAGAACAATATTAAAAAGCATGCTCACAACTCAGAAATAGACGTTGCAATAGACGAGTTTCCAAGCAATTGGAAACAAAAAAGTCCTGCCGATTATCACCACTCATGATTGATAAATTTATCCAATCCCAATACCGTTTGATGCAACTGTAAACTTTACGGAAGCCATGCTTAACACATCGATATATCTTAAATTGTGTTGGCAAAAGAATATGATGAGAAAATACATGCAGGCAAAAAGGTGAAAAAAATTCAATTTACTTCTTGAAGCTACCGAATTGATATTGTTGGCTGCCAAGACTTGAGAAGAAGTCATCCTCGCTGCTGCTGCTGGGAGCCTGTGAAGATGCAAAACCTGACATACCCAGACCAGATCCCATGCCCATTGCTCTCGCCATGTTATTTGAAGCTGGAGGTCCCTTCTCCCTTCCATCCAATCCATCATCCAGTCCCACAATTCCGAATTCTGCCAGTGATACCTTCTTGGCTGCAGTTAAGTTTAATTATCACACTTGTGAGATATTTTTGAAGTAATTAGTACACATCAAAACACACAAAATCTGAGGACAAGAGCAGATCAAGAGATGGAGATACGTTAACAATTGATTATGGTACCAAAATCGGCATGTATAGAATCCATCATCCACGAAAGAAATTTGCTAATAGTCTACAACTGGTGTTCCTGGTAAACTATTCTCCCCAAAAGTTTATCCGAAGTGCACAATATAGAGGAACATGTACGAGGGCATGCTTATAATTAACTTGATTCTGCCTTCATTTTAACTAAACAATCAGGACTATTATTCGAGATATGTAAACATATCCAGAACAAGTCATGTTCAACTACTTTGGCAGTGAAAGCTTCAAAGGAACAACGAAAACAGAAGTTCCAACAGCACAATGTCGAGATGTCTCAATCATGCCCATAATCTTTAAGGAAAACAAAAGAGGCGGGAGGGTGGGGATAATCCAAAAATCTTTACCAGGTGATGGTTAGGATTTGTATGTTTTCTGCGAAAGCAAATCTAGTCTTAATTGTAGAGTAGACTCATGGACACAGCAAAATAGATAAAACTAATATGTCAGTGGCATATATAGCAGGCATACTTGCATAATGACGATGCTTCAGGAGGAAATGGATGTAGAAAAAAATATACTCACGAGCAGTTATGTTAAGATCAATGAGTCCACGGCTTAATGAATCAGCCCATACTCCAGATTTCACTTGGAAAGAATCCTTCTTTGGTGTAGGCTTAGAGTCTGCTTTTCCACCCAAGCTATTCAGGTTGCTGTCAGCAGCAGAACTTTGTGGATTGTTTGTAGTAGCTGAATCAGAATGTGAACTGAACTTGCCAAAAGATTCATCAAAATTGTTCAATGGAACTGAAGCAAATGGATCAACAATGTTAGTCGTTGTTGGGTCAGCTTTTGCATCCACTTTTGGGGTCTTCATCTCTGGTTGCACAACTGGATCTGGAGTGGGAAACAAATCAACAGTTGGAGAAGCTGCAGAAGATATAGCTGGTTGGGAAGCGAATAGATCTACATCAGTCTGCAAAATGGTTATGCCTGAATCTGTTAGTCTATAAGTATGGACTTCGGTAACCTATGCAGAAAGAATATACTCAACTCCCCAGATTAGTCAAGTGCCCCTATGCTATCTAGTCAAAAGCTTTATGCCCATAATGCATTTTAACTTCTATATCTTGGAATCAACAAGTCATTTTGTATCCAAGAAGACTGAGAGGAACATAAAAATAGGTTGAGACTGGAGAGTTCCATGGTTACATCTCACATCAATAAAAACATACTAGACGGCCTCTCAAATTGGAAAGAGCAATGCGGTAGCTTCAGTTACAGAAATTGAGAAATGTGGAGATAGAGTGAACAGAACACATACAATAATACATAAGTAAGCACACCACAAAGAATTCCAAGTTCAAGCAACTGGGACCAAATTACAGGCAACTCCAGGGTTGAAATAATCAAAATACAAAGACGATTGGAACGGCATCACAAAAACATATAATCTCACTGAAAAGGTAAAACTATGTAACAGTATTATCCAGTCTCAAACAAAACACAAAATAAGATCACCCCAAGTTATTGCGTTGCTCGAAACTGAGATTGAAAAGTATCAGACCTGAGACTGAAAGCTTGGACCCTTTTCAATTTCGGAAGATGCTGATACAAAAGTCGCACCGGCAAACAGATCAACTTCCGATGGATTGCTATTCACAGCAGATGTTTCTGAGGGAACAGATGGCGTCACATCCAAGAGATCACCAACAAAACTTTGTCCAAATAGATCCACTTGGTTAGAGCTCCCTGCAGCTGGCTCTGTAGAATAAGGCAAATCATGATTTCATACAAAGTGCATCGGTACATGCTATCAAGTATCTTATTGAAGAAGGAAAAAACACCCTAATTTGGCAGTTGATAGTATTATTAGATGTCGTTCTGCTGAAAATACTTTGATCATGCTAAAGAAGAAAACACTGTGCTGAAACTCAAAAGTATGACAGCTGTTGTTTCTAAGAGAATTATTTAAGAGGGAAGCATTACCAAACCAAGATATGAATTTTTTTTGGAACAAGGCAAGATATTAAAATTTTAGCACAAAAGGCATTTCTAGCACACCTATAGTCATAAAAAAACAAGAGGCCCGCATTTATCAATGATGCCTCGGACAACATATCAATGGCAATTGCTTTGAAACAGTTACATGGAATTATGATTGCTGATACGGCAAAACATATACAGAACAACATTGGCAGATATGTAGACCTTTGACGTAACTCTGCACACCATGAGACATACTTCAGAATACTTACTACTGCTTAAGGTTCCCCGAGGATCAAAGTCGTCAAAATCTTCGTCATTATTATTCGCAGGTACACTTGAGCTTTGGGAATGAGTTGAACTGTACTTGTCAGACTCATATAACTTTGCTGATGACTTTGATGTACTAGATGACTTATTATTTTGATCCTTGCTGCAAAATAACAAACTCTTAATTTATTTTTTAAAAAGTAGCAAATAATCAGGAAATTTTTGTGGATAATCATATTTGCCTTTTGTGTGTGAACAAGCACAATACAGTGTTTCAAAATAAAATGATAACATCACTTTGAAAAATGATAACATCACTTTGAAAAATGATAACATCAAAAAGGGAATGAATTGAGACAATAACACAACAAATAAAAGAATTCAAAGAACACAACATGGATGTGTAGTAGCAAATAGGAACTAGAACACTGATCTGAATGGAAAGGAAAGTCCAAGGACGGAAGTACTTCAAATGCTAAACTTACATAATGATGTAGGAAACATAAATTTGAATTTCCAACCAATCAAGAACAGGAAGAAAGTTGAACCTTCCATAATATGTAGATCCTTTTTTTAATCCATTCCCCTGGCTCTCACTCATAATGCCTCGACGTGACTTTCCAAAAGAATCTTTATCAGTCCTTTCTTCACTGTATCGATCCTGGTCTTTGTAGCTGCTTCTAAAGTTGTCATCTTCTCTAGAACCACCAAAGCCTCCATATCGATCACCACTCTGAAAGTTGCCCCCACCCAGAGATTTTGACCCTGACGTTATTCCGGTAGATGAAAGACCAAAGAACCTGAAAAGGTTCATGCACTCAGTTCAGTTAATTGCAACAATAGGAGTTAATCAGATGATATAAAATTCTTAAAAAAATCAGCATACTTGTCACGGTTTGCAGCAGCTTTATTCCTAACTTCTTCTATTTTTTCTCTATTATTCAAAAGAGACGCGATATTCTCTGCCTTCTTCCTTACATTCAGTCCGACATCCTTTCCATTTGGCTCGACATATTCAAAACCTGTCAGTGACTTCACCAAGCACAAAAAAAAGGGATGATTGAAATTTATAAAAAATCAACATTGGTAGTTATTAAGATATGCACATAAAAGTATAATAGAATGTTAGAGAAAGCCCTCACTGAGATCTGCATAGTATGTTCAATTATGTCATCAACTGCCCTTTCGGATCCATGGGACACTAGATACTCAATAACGGACAAAGCCTGATGCAGAAAAAATTATAGATATTAAAGGCTGACAATGAATAAGAAAAATGAGCCAAAAAATTGAAAAAGAAAGATTTGGAATATTATAATTTGTATCCCTCGGCTCCAAGCTAGAGAGAGAGCTTTACCTTGTAGACAAAACGCCAACCCTTGCCAGTCTCGCTCAGTCTAGTCCATAGAACATTCATGACCATCTGGCATTCGGTGCTATATAGTGAAATGGATAAGATATTACAGAATAGCCAAGAAAGCTTCCTTGTGAAAAATCATTATTAGAAACAATATTTAAAAGCAAAGCGTGGGAGAAAGAACAAGAGGTGGAAGTTACAATTTTTTTGTGGCCTGAGCTATTTCAGCCAATGCAGTGCCATGAGGACCCCAAGGTTCATCATCGGTTGCATCCAATACCTATATTACTAACGGGAAAAAATAATTATTACATGAATCTATAATGGAAAACATCTCCATATGAGCATCATACGTCCCCCATTACCAAACCACATATCCAAACTTAAATGTATAAAAAATATCCAAATCTCTACCATAAGCACTCCGAAAAAACAAAAACAAAAAACACTGAAAAAAACCCGTACTTACATATGCACGAGGCAAACATCGAGGAACATATATTAACACATGCTTACATAGATTTGGATAAATTATTTACCTTTTGTTCAGTCTCAGGGACCTTCAATACTTTAAGATTCACCTCCCTCTTACTGAAATCACATAAACAGAAAATAATGAAAAATATCTTCAGATGGTATCCGAAATTGATTGATCTGCAGAAGATGCATTTCACAGAAATGGAAACTCACATTTCACGGACGGTTTGATCGATGACCTTCATGAAATCCATGCTCGATCTGTCAAAACAGAGTGAAAAACAAAAAAGAACAACATGAGGTCGAATTGTTAGATCTGGAAAGGAATCGAGTAAATTGATAAATGAAAGAAGTACCTTCGATTATCGATGTGAAAATCACGTATCCAGATCTCTGGACGAGGAGGCGATGGAGTGCTACTTTGTGGTTGTTTCTATGTGAGAGACGCTAAAGAGCGACAACGAAGCCCGATGACATTGATGATTAATTAACTAACCACATCGCTATCGACCTATGTGATATTTTATTTATTTTTTAATGAGTGTAACAGGCCAGGCTATCCTAGCTATCATTTTAACAGGTTAATAAAATTATATTAAAATATGTGTTTGTAAATGTGATTATATTAAGAGGCGTATTTGTTGATATAGAAGATTATCTAGCTACATCACCACTTTTTGTATTTTGTATTTTATTATATTTTGTTTAAATTTTTTATTTTGACAATTATTCTATGTGATATTTTATTTATTTTTTTATGAGTGTAACAGGCCAAGCTATCATGATGCAATTTTAATGGACTAGTAAAATTGTATTAAAATATGTGTTTGTCTATGTGATTATATTAAGAGGCGTATTTGTTGATGTTGATGATTACCTAGCTACATTTTTGTAATAAAGGTGGGATCACTATTGATTTTGATGTAAATTTTATGATTATAAAAAAAAACGTCAAAACCTAATGGTTTGATAGATTTTTTTTCAACAAAAAAAAGGTTACATATAAGACCGATCAAAAAATCGATTAAAAACTGAAAAATCAACATATAACCAACAAAACGGTTTGAGTAAAATACGTAAAAAAAGACAAACTAACCATCGACAACCCTAATAAATTTAATGGGGACAATATGGGAATAAGAAATTTGTTGGCTTGATTAAAATTGGGAGAGAAAAATGTATAAGAACTTGTGTTTTATGAATGTGACTCTATTAATAAACGTATTTTGTTAATGTTAATAAGTATATGAGATCATTTTGTACAGAGGTAAGATAATAAAAAAAAAACATTAATGGGGACATATTGCCTTCAGAGCTATTCACATACAGCTCGAGTCTCTAATTTTTTCATAAACGAGTTGAATTTGGGCATCTTTTCAAGCTTGTTTACTAAAATGGTCGGGCTTGATCTTAAGCAATATATATTAATATAATTGAATTTTTTATATTTTAAGTATTTTGAAAGTTGAATGTCGTTTCTTGTAACTATTAGTAATTTCTGAAAAATATATATTATTTTCAAATAATATATTTTTTTACATAAATGGATGTGTAACGAATAGGGCTCGAGCTTTGACATTTCTTAATCAGTCGAGCTTGAGTTCATTTTTTTCAAACTCTATGAAATTTGAGTCAAACAAAAATAGGATGAGTTCCTAAGCATGCCAAAACTTGGCCCGGCTCGACTCATTTATAACCCTACTTCTTTAACTCTTTGTATTATTATTCTATCTCGAAATCTCAAAAGATTGAATTTTAGTTTTTTATTAGTTATTCTTTTTTAGCTTTTTCGCAAAATTATTTTTACAGATCCATTTGTTAATATTATTTCTTCAGACTCAAAATTTTCAGCTATTATAAATTTTTTTTGTAAAATAACCTTGTAAACATTTTATTATTATTATTTTCATTTTGCTCCACGTTTGATCTTCTATACTGGACCACGGGTCTCTCTCTCCACTCTACAACCACTCTAAGGATCATTGAGGAAAATTGCAAAACAGTCGAACACATGGGAATGCTACCAGAATGAGACCCATCACCGGCCCATTTGGCCAGATGAACGGCCCAGACTTTGTTGGGCCCGTTAACATGCATGGATTGCTCATGAGTCGTGACTGTCTCACTCTCATGAGTAGA
Source organism: Euonymus europaeus (assembly GCA_963580455.1). Taxonomy (NCBI): domain Eukaryota; kingdom Viridiplantae; phylum Streptophyta; class Magnoliopsida; order Celastrales; family Celastraceae; genus Euonymus; species Euonymus europaeus. The sequence goes on along the minus strand of OY756957.1, from coordinate 2,229,024 downwards.
GCTGCACACCGGATTCCTGGATTATCGGACCGGGTTTTTTAAAGCCTCAAACCCGGTTCTAAAGTTTTGAGCTATCGGGTTCAGGTCAACTGAGTTACCGGATAACGCGGTTGTAAATTGAGCAAATTAGCAGCAAATTATCATTATTATTATTTTCAAGTTGTCCTAGTTGGTCTTTGATTCACAGCTATGATCGAGCTCTTAAGGATTGCATCTGGTTGTGTTGGGACCCGAAGGCTGTTTACATCAGAGTTTTTAAGAGCTCTTTCCAAGCTATTCACTACCAGGTAATGATTCTTCCGGATTCTACCTCCTTCCAGAAAACATTATTTATATATGCCTCCAACAACTCCTTTGAGAGGAGGGAACTTTTTACTTCAATTACCAATCGGATCCTATAGATTCACATAGAACAACAAAACCAATCGGATCCTATATAATTATAAACCAGCTCACAAGTAGGATGACTACTTAGCAATTCCATTGGATTACTCGATACATGCTCAAGTAATTGCTTCAATGAACCGTCAGCTTTGCAAACATCACGCAACACAGAATAAAAGACTCCAACAGAACAAAAAACATCACAAGCAGAACAATTCAAATTACCAGATAACCTCTTTGAGAGCTTCAAATTGAACTTTTGTATTTTGCTCAGTTTCCTGGGGTCTATTTTATTTATTTTTTATAAAAAATAGCAATATGTATCTATGTATCGTCAACATATGGGATGATTATCTAAAGTAATTCCCTTGGGCTAAAAATAAGAGCAAGTAATTTATTGTGAAGTGAGTCTATTAGTTTTGGGCTTGCTTTCCACGGTAAGCGAGCCCAAAAAAGAAATATTTCAATGGAGCTACTATTTACACACAAAGTTAGATTTAGTACACACACTTATTAAATATATCTCGCATTTTTTTAAATACACACATTAATCGCACTAAATTACCCTTTCATAAAAATTTCTAATATGTTCTTCACCACCCAGACCAAATTCTCAAGAATCTGAGCAAATTCCTTCCATGCATGCTGCTCTGTGATTATCTAAGCATTCCAAGGTATGTAGACATTTCTTCTAAGGCCATATAAATTACAAATATTTTTCCATCAGCTAGTTCTCTCCTAAACACAGTCTAACGGGTTGAAGATGACAATGATGTCTCAAACCTCCAACTTCCTATCATAATTAGATAAACATGATGCAAAACTTGCATAGAAAAAGGTAACAGAAATACACTCATACACATAAAGCAATATGATTGGCAAACAATATGATTGAGAAATTAAAGCAATTGCAGACATGATAGCGGCTCGATAAATTATGGCTCCATTCGACTGATCAAACGGACTTCGAGAGTCGAAATAGAAAGAGTTTGGGAGAGGTTTGTCAGAGATTATGGACTTTAATGAAAATTTGGTAGGAGAGGTATAAGAGGAAGTTAGAGAGAGGTGACTGAGAGAGGCAGCTTGAATGAGTACCTTGACATTGTCCGGAGAATAAAGAAATAAAGTATAAATTTTGTGTTGAATGAACAACTGGGGTAGGCGGGATTGTAGAAGAAACAGAGAAAAAAAATGATGTATTTGCAAATGGAGATTGAGAAGATATAATGAATTGGATCTTGGTTTTTATATTTTGTGGATATGGCGTCTAAATTTTTTGAGATTGGAGATTGCAATCATGGCACAAAAACTAAAAGAGGTTTTTACATAGTTTGTTATAACAATAATTTAATAAATTAAAAATTTCAAAAAAATGTGTGTATTTAATTCAATTTCGTGTGCAAATAGCTGCACCCATATTTCAATAGGCTTATTTAGATCTGATGGGTTTATTGGGCCTGATGGTTAGCCCATCAGACCCATATAAATAGAGCCCGGCCCCTTAAATCTTGGCCCGATTTGATACAATGATTGAAATTAGCGGTCAACGCTTCAATCTGGTTCTATTGGTTGGCCCAGTAGGACCAGAACTCCTTTCAGATATTTTATGCAAGTAAAGAAGTACTTTTTTATTTTATTTTATTTTCATTTTCTGTTTAAATTGGATCATTTAAATGGCGAGACTTCGCTGATTCATGCTGGAGATGAAGAGATGAAGAACCAGTGGTCGAGAGTCAACGTACCCACAATCTTGAATTTAATTAATTTGTGCCTGCTGAAGTTGTCTGTCGCTTAAGAAACTCCGTGATTCCATGTGATTCCATGAACTCTGCATCTCTAAAATTTACGGTACAAGGAGGAGAAGAACAGCATGGGATTGGGTTTTAGACTAAATCTCAAGTGGGGTTTTCCTATTCAATCCCACTCCCTAAACAATCCACCTTCCAGGCTCTCTTTGTCTCTCGGTGAGTTCCATTTTATCTACAGGTCTGTTCGTTGAACATGAGTGAATTCCTTCGTTTTGAAGTAAATCTGGCCTTAATTGAATCGTTTGAATGACTTCATTACCTTATATTTTCCACGAAATTTTTTACTGGGAAGTAATCGTTCATGTAGAACTTGTAGAGTTGGTAATTGTTTGGTTTATCCGCGGCTTCTACAAATTTGATCAACTGTAACTGATAAATGAATGATTGTTTGCAGATTTATGGCTTTGTACTAATATTTAATAATCCTAGAAGGCAATGTTTTTCAAGTTCTTCATCTATTGACTCCATGATTAGAGCAGATATGTTACATTGCGTAAAGAATGCTAAAATGAAAAGTCCATTCTGCTTTGTTACCATGATTATTAGTGAACTACATCCACAATTGAGCACGTATTGACATATTGCTCACACTTTCCTGTAATCTACCATGTGTAACACTAAGGTTGTGAGTTTTAAATCGTGCAGTGAGAGGCTGGGAGACTACTTCCAACCCAGCAAGGTTATCCTTTGTTTCTGTCCTTTCTGAGGAGAGTGAAGTTATCCACAAAGATTCTTTGAGAGCATATGCATCTGCTACTCAACAAACCTTGGACAAAGAGGATTATGAAATGGAGGAAATGAAGGTCAGCATTGTGTTTTTTATTATCAACACTTCATTTATATATATACATACATATTTTTCTGTCACTTGTGTGTTTTCTAGCAACCTAAGATTTTTCAGGCTACCTAAGATCTAGTTATTACTCTAAGACTAATTTTAGCAAAGAGTTCTTGCGGTGTCTTAATGTAATGACTGATGATATAAAATTTCCTGTCCAGGATAGTAGTCCATCCACAAGCTCAAGGGAGGAAAAGGGTTCGCGTTTTAATTTGTTATTGGACAATCTTGAAATTTTGGAGGAGACAGTTGCTGATTCAGATGTGCTTAGGTTGGAAAAGGATATACTTTTACAGCTAGGAAGGCTCGGTGCTCTGAAATTATTTGATACATGTCTACCTAGAACTGCAGAAACTCCTAATATTTTTGACTTGTCTGATGTTTACACTGAACCTGTTATAGAGTACAACATACACAGCACAAATCGTAATGACACCGGTGAACATGTGGTTAGTTCTGGAAAAAAAGGACAAAGAAAATCAAGAAGAAAAGGAACTAAAGGTTGTAGTCGGTCATTGCCCTCAGAAACCATTGAAAAGGATATTCAACGGCCGAGTATTTCTTCCCCGAGAAGAACATCAAGGACCAAGACTAGAAGATTGATGATCACAATGAATGAGGCTGAACTTTCTAAGGGAGTTAAGGTACATTAAACTTCTATTATGCCAAATAGATATTTTTATCTTCACATTTCAGAATATCCTTTACAGTTTCAATGTATGTTGTTGCAGGTGGTTGCAGAATTGGAAAGAATCAGAATGAGGCTGGAGGAGCAGACTGGAAGAGTATCCAGCTTAAGTTGCTGGGCAGAGGCAGCTGGAGTTGATGAGAAAGTGCTGCAGCAGGATCTGAGTTTTGGTTGGTATTGTAGGGATGAGCTTTTAAGGAGCACTCGGGCTTTAATTCTGTACCTGGCAAGGCACTACAGGGGAAAGGCAATAGCCGTAGAAGATCTGCTTCAGGTTTGTCCTATTTATTTCAATATATTTGATTGTGTTCTGTTCAATGTTTCCCGTTCTCTTTTAATATTGTTTGCTTATACCTATCAATGCAATACTTCTAAAGTTTTGCTTCCATATAGAAAGGATATGGTTCTTTTAAGTGTTTTGCTTTGATTATATTATATGTAAAATATATGACATTGGGTATCATTCTTTTTTTGTGAATAATTCATGATTCAGTTTTTAGGGAGATATTAAGTTAAGTGAAATTTGTATGAGCGAGTATATGACCTAGTAGTAGAGTTTCAGGCTTTCAGGGTTGCAACTTAGAAGTCATAGGTTCAATTCTTAGAAACCGTCTCTCCACATATTATTATGTGGGGGGAAAGTTATGTGTATATCATACATGTCTTCTATTCCGCCCACAGCGAGAGCCTAGTGCATATGAGTTGTTTACCCTTTTTTTTATTATGTTAAATCCATATGAAAGGAGCAAAGGATGTATTTGCTTAGCGAATTTTTCATTGTACAATGGAATTTTGTGTTGCGTAGTGTAATGGAAAATTAAAGAAGAAAGTGTACTTTGTTGACATTTTCTTTGCCATTAGATCAATGCATAAGTGGATATAAGCATTGTAATTGAGTACAAGTCTTGCACTGTGAAAAAAAAATTACTGTGTTACGTTTCATTTGACTTCCCTATTTTTTCAAAAATATTCCCGTTATTGAATAATTTGGTGTATGCATCTCTGTAAAGGCAGGAAATCTGGGTGTTCTACAAGGTGCTGAAAGGTTTGATCATACAAGGGGGTACAAATTCTCAACCTATGTTCAATATTGGATAAGAAAATACATGTCAAGGATGGTGACACAGTATGCCAGAGGGATCCGAATTCCTGTATGTTCCTTCCATCCCTTTGAGGTTGTTTCTTTATATTATCCTTCAGTTAGTGCTATGGTGGTGGAGCTTGATCCTTGTGCTATTTTCCTGTTCATCTTTCTTTTCTAGTGTGCTTTAAAAGGTAAAATAAATCAGATACAGTTAGCTCGGAAATTCCTCAAGAACCGCCATGGGAAACATGCCGATGATTTTGAAATTGCAAAGTACACCGGTCTTTCTTTGGCTAAAATTAAAGCTGCTACCCAGTGCCTGAGGGTTGTTGGTTCAATCGATCATAAAAAGGGAGATTTTCATGGTTCAAAATATACGGTATGATAGAGTTATGTCTCCCTCTTTATTTCTCGCATCTTTCCCTTTCTCAGTGCTTTCCCATGATTGTTTACACTGTTGTGCTGCTTCATTTTGGACTCTTGAAACAACAACTGTAGCCTATGCCTATTACACACATTCTGACACACACAAACACACTATACGATTATATTCATTTTCTTAAGAAATTGGTTTGGTTCAGTTTTCTTTAAAAAAATGGTGGATTGTACTGGGCCAGTAATTCTGAAACCAAACTGAACTGTTTTTACTCTATAGTCTGTTTTGGCACACTCCTTTAATTATTGTGAAACCCTGAAGGATCAGGAGGTCTTCATTCCATGAAGAGAACTTTTATGTTGGCAATGTTTTCTTTTCTAATATTTTGTTAGTTTTGATGGCATGTTTGTGTGTTAACCAACTAAAATATTTTATATGTAGAAAAGTTAACGTATATCGGCGAATTTACTGTATAAGTTGGTGAAAGTGTTCATTTATCTCTGCATATGCTTTAGGCCTTTCATTTTGCATGTCATCATACTCATACGCTCAGAGTTCATCATCAAAAGAAGTAGTAATTTTGGTATCTGGGCACGGGATTTCATATGAAACTCATCATTCACGGCATTGGTGATCCTTTTGCTCTGACATACTTGGAAGGATATGTTAAATGACTAAATATATTGGGAATTTGGGGATGTAGGAAACAGTACCTGATCGATCAATGAGGAGTCCAGGAGAAATTGTCATGACAGAACACATGAAGAAAGATGTCCATGTCCTGTTGAAGGGCTTGGGTTCAAGAGAGAGACAAGTGTTGGTACTAAGATATGGTCTTATTGACAACCAACCAAAGTCACTCGGAGAGATTGGGAAGATTTTCCGTGTAAGCAGAGAGTGGATAAGGCAAATAGAGAAGAAAGCAATGGAAAAATTACGGGATGAAAAAACCTGTAAAAACATGAGCTATTATTTGAATTTATAGATCTGGTTTGAACAGAGAAAGGCCATGTTTCCACCATTTGGAGTTAGTTTTGGAGCTGTCCGACGAGTTTAGAGTCCGAAGGTACTTGTCCTGGTGCTTCTGGAGTTGGCACAACCAGTCTCAGCTTGCGGAATACCTGACCTTGAAACGGATAATGTGCTTGTTTTCTTCTCCTTTTCTTGCGGAGTGGCCGGAGAATTATGTGCATTTAGAGTTGCTTGTGGCAAACGACATTGGCATGATTGTAGAAGGTTTTTGTTGAAGCTGAACTATAGAGGTTGCTCATTAGTCATATGTTGTATTGTACTGTATTTGTAATTTGTAAGAGAATAATAAAGGAGCCTTGAAAAAAAAGTATTCATTTTTTTTATTACATGGAGGGGAGGGGAATCACACAGAAAAGCTCTGGCAGACTACAGAGTTAATTCTCCTGCGCCACATAACACCTGCATAATCTTGGCACAGCATATTCTTTAAGGAGTCTTGACAAGTAGTTGTGAATTGAAAGTCAAATAGGGCCAGGGGAAGAGCCCAAATTTCCAAAAACTAGAAAGTAAAGTCCCGGCCCATGTCCATTTTGAGAGGTTGGGCTGGCGTTTTCCAACCAAGAGGATTGAGCTCATTCTTGGGAGGCCGGCCCAATAGAGCCCAAAGACGCAGAAAGTAAAGTCCCGGCCCATGTCCATTTTGAGAGGTTGGGCTGGAGTTTTCCCAACCAAGAGGATTGAGCTCATTCTTGGGAGGCCGGCCCAATAGAGCCCAAAGACGCATAACTGCTTGGCAATGAAGGCAGAAAAAGGTTTCCAACTCTCTGTTTTACTATCACACGTGTTATGTGCTTCCGCTGTCACGTAGCGGTAAGCTCCGGTCATAACTTCCTCACCAGCGGAGGGGTTAATAACAAATCCCTGAACGAGGTAGGATCTTACGATCAAAACTTCGCCACGGCATCGAAAACTTATACAAGACCCTAAACGCACCGTTCATTCAAACCAGTCTCTGTCGTCCGTCGTGTTCGGGTGTATCTTTAGCTTGCGACGGTGCGTACCTCCCTCTTTATTTTGGAAATAATTTTGGTTCAGTCACTAAACGTGAATTCGTGTCTACAAATCCAAAGGTGAGTATGAGCATCGAATGTTTTGTTGGTGATGGGTTGTATTTCTTATTCTATTGTCATGCAGTACGGCTGTTCGATGAAATGCCAACCAGTAATTAGTCTTAAGGGATCATGTATTCGCACAAGTATTATTTCACTTTATCAGCTTCTAAGGTGTCAAAGATTGATTTTTTTTTTCTTAGAAAAACTCGATCATTTACTCACATGCTGCATATACTGATCAGCTTTTATGATCTTTCCTTGCCAGGCTATAAGTGGAAGATTGGGTGGTTCAAATTGAGCTGCAATGCTTCGTTGTTTTCTCTTTGTGTTCTACGTATTCAGCTTCATTGTCAATGGCCCGACTTTCATCAATGGAAACACGTCAGTATAGTCTTTATAGATGTGCATATAGGGTTCTGCATACCATTTTCTTTGCGGCTAATCTTTATATCATACTTCTTTGCTTGCTCGTAAGTAAATTTGAATATCACAGGATTGACAGCAAATTTTTGAATGTCGGGGAGGAATTGTGGAAGGAAACTCTACCATTGCAATTGGGTTCTCGACTCTACCAACTGAAAGGGATTAAACCATCTTCTTGGTATGAAGTGAAGATATCCTATCCAGCTTCTGTATGTAATTTTGTGCTTTTTATGGTGGTTGTTCTTTCCAAGCAATGTAGTGGCATAAGACTTACCTTGCATTTGTTGAACATCAGATACCAGCCAGATTTTCTGTGGAATTGAAAAAAGACAGTACAGAGTTGGGACTGGACCGAAACAGGAGGTTGCTGAATACTGACAAATTAATTTTCAAGACTGATGGTGTTACTGCACTCAGTAATCAGGTTGGTTGGCTACCGAATTGTGAAGGAGCTTTAACATATTGTATGTGGTAACTAGTAAGACATTCCTAGCTTTGACAGGACAAAATGTTTGTCTTGGTGACTGTGGAGCCTGAAGGATTTGTTGCAATACCACATGTACCAGAGAGGAAGTTCATCACATACAATATAGGTTGGTACATGTATGCAATTTCTCTTGGTATCAATACTACAATATGTCAAGCCTATTGGTCATAACCTCATTCAGGAAATAACCCTAGATCATATAGGAGTTTCTGTTAGTGTGTGAGACTTCTCTGATATTAAATGTATTTCTGTATCGTCGTATGTATGCATGTGTCTGGTCAACTTATGTAAGAGCCAACGTTTGAATATTTCACTATATTTGAGTGTGTGGGGGAGAAGCATTTCTCTGCTGTCTTCTACAGGGTAGCTTAAGTCTACCTATTTGGCTATTTCTGATGAAATTCATTTGATGAAACTCTATAATTTTGTCTTCATTATTTTGTGCTCTTGCTACTTCCTCGTGCTACAGATTTTATGTTTTAGCAGATTTGCAGATCAGTTATGCAACTTTCAGTTTCCAAAGAGTTTCACATCCAGACCTATGCTGGGCAAAGGAATCCAGCCAGACCACTTTGAAACAGCAGCCCAATGAGAAACATTATGCACCATATAATTTGCACCTCCAAAAGTTTGATAGGCAGTCTAGCTACTGCCCTTATTTAGTCCCTCTCAAAATGCTTGCAAAAGCTGCTGCCAGACTTCAAAGTATCCAGGAACTCTCTTAACCATTTGTCTCAATGACTCTAGAAGCCATAAGCTCAGTCCCAAATGCAGCAAGAAGTCTAATTTTTGCCTTCCCTTTTTTTTTCTCTCCATGAAATCCAAGCATCATCATTGCTCTGGGCTTTCTGGTTTATTGAGTGAATCAGTTGACGAGTCTCCTGCCTACGTCAATGTGTTTGTTTTCTGATCATGTGTGTTTGTTTCTGAATAACGAAAGTATCCATCAAAATAACAGCATTGAGCTAGTCTCTGTGCCTTAATGCTATTTCAAGAGTTAAATTGATGTCTCTCTCTGTTCTTTTCTGTCCTTACTTGTTTTCTAACTATCTTCATTTTCCATCACAGTTTGTGACGAGCTATTATTAGGGATCCCGCACAAAGCTTGGTGGGTAGCAGTCATGGCATTTCTCTGTTTGACATTGGCATTCATTGTCCCTCGCTCTCTTCCATCTTATTTGCTGCCCATGAATCAAAGCCCGGAGTCGGTGGATCCAAACCCCTCCAAGAAACATTGAAAGATTATCAAGGTCGATACCTTCATTTTCAAAGTTTCTTTTGTTACTCCTAATCTTTCATTCTCTAGTTGCAGCTGAGTTGCAACCATTCCTTGCTTTCTTCTTAGACCGAAAGAAATACATAAAGGTTGCAAGTTTTGGCCAAATATTGGCTCTTAGATTTTTGTTTGTTTCAAGTTTAAAAGGAAAAAAGATGAACAAATCTCTTAACTAAAGATTTGTAAATCTCTGAGAGAGCTAATTAACGAAGGAAGGTTTTATTAACTAGTACTAGTAGAACCACCACCTTAAGGCACAAAACCCAACAACAGAATCCATGCATGCATACACACAAATATCTCAAGATCAAACACCATAGCACAGAGACAACCCATCAAACCCAGGAAAACCAGTCTCAACTCTGATCAAGACCCTTGAGTAGTCACTTGTGCCTTCTGTTGCACTTGCTGTCCATACTCCCTACCCATCTCCTTCATTTCCCTAGCCTTAGTTGCGAACATTTCTTTGGCCTGGTCAAGTTTGTCCGCCCCGGGCGGGTGTTTTCCAGTCACATACTGATATATCCACGTTAACACCGCAACCCCCGCTGCGCCACACCCACCAGAAAATACGAATCCAGCAAAGGCCAGGAATGATGCAATTGCCGCTGGGACTAGAACTGGACTGAACAGAACCAGAAGTGGAGTGACCACGATTAGGCCTATCACTGTCCCGGTTAAGGTTAACGCCGACAGAAGTGAGAGTCCAGCACCTATGGTGGTTGCCGTCAAGATCTTGACGACTTTGCGTGAAGTTGGTGTTGAATCACCATAGAGGGTCTGCCTCCCTTGTCTTGATTGTTCAGACATGATTGAACGGGTGTGATTGAGAGCAAAGAAGCACCGGTGCTTCGGTTTATATCTAGAACAATGACGGTGGCATGAATATAGGACAGAGAGATATGGTACGTGGCAGCATTTGAAATTGAGATGTTCATCTTCTCGTGTTATGTGAGCAGAGAGTGCTTAGGTATATTGAACTGACAGAGCTCGCGTGTTTGGTTTGGCAGCTTTGCATGACTGTCTTGATGGTGAATGGATGCCACGTGGTTTCATGCCAGCAATGAAACAAACACTATACTGGGTGCTGTGATTTCTTGGATGTTTTATATCTATGTATATATTTATTCCATATATATAATATGTATAGTCCGGACATATCAACGAATTATTGTTCAGGTGAATTTGATTGCGATAACTTCTTGCGTGAGTAGGTCTGTGAATTTCAAGTCGCATATTTTTACAATTGCGTGAATGAACATTCACTCAGTCAGGGTGTGCTTATTTTTCCTCAATGAGTTTAGTCTCGAAACATAGAGATCTATGGATATTGAGGAACTTTATATGTGGCTCGAAATTTGAATCTAATACAAGTGTACTAATTATATGATTTTCTTGCATTAAAAAAAGTATTGTAATGGCATAGAGATGTGCATTCATCATACAAAAGCCCCTGCCTCTCGCATGTATTCTAAAAAAGTGTAGTAGAGAAAAAGTTTGTCCTTGGAATAAAATAAAAATAAATGGGAAATTGTCATTAAGTCTACTTTTACATACTTATTTGTAAAAATGTCAGACAAGTTTTGTAAATAGTTGTAAGGTCAAAAAATGGGTAACTTTGTAATTTTAAGTCCAAATATTTTTTATTAATGACAAAGCTACCCTTCACTTTGAATTTTGAATCTTCGTGGTTTATGTTTTGAAATCCTCGTCTTTGCCTCTACAATTTCATTCTCTCCTCTTATCTAAAACCCTTTCGCTCGTTCAAATAGATTTGCAGGATTTTTTAGTTCATCAGATCTAGAAACAAATGTCGCTCCTCTGCCACCGCCTTACATCCACTCCCATGGCAGTGAAGTTGTTAAAGCCCCTGATATAATCAGCTCCAGTTCTCCCTCCACTTCGTTTCTCCAAGAAAGCGCCTTCAGTTCGACCATTTGTGGCAAAAATGGCTTCATCAGAAGCCAAAGCAAAAGTCATAGATTCGCATCTCCACGTGTGGGCTTCTCCTCAAGAGGTATTTGTGTCTGATTATTTCTTTTCAATGTTTTAACTTTCAAATGCGAGGAAAATGGAGAGAGGGACTTTTGAATGATAACGGCATAACTATTTTTGTGAAGGAAGGCTGTAGAGAAGTACCCATACTTTACTGGACAAGAACCTACTTTGCCTGGACATGTGGATTTCTTGCTAGAGGTGCTTCCTCTATCAATCCTGTGAATTGGGGTTTTTTAAAATTCATACTTTGTTATATGGCCTTGTTTGTTCTTGTGGGTATTAATTTACTTTGCAAATTGATGTTTTGGGTGTTTTAGAAGTGAATAATTAAATGATCAAGCGTGGTAGTTCCTTTTTTTTATTGCCAATTCCTTGAAAGTGTATGATAATTGATTTTGATGGACTATTCAATCCTTGTTATATTGAATCTGAAGGGAGAGAATCTTGTTAGCGTGCTGAGATTCTATGATGTATATGTAACTGCTATTGTTCTATTTACTGCAGTCCATGGAAGAGGCAGGTGTAGATGGTGCACTCATTGTTCAACCCATTAATCATAAATTTGATCATTCTTTATGGTGCACTTAAGATACCTTCATGCTTTGTTGACATTTGATTTGGTTTTTTTATTGCAAGAAAGCTTGTTTTAGTAGTATTTGTTTGTGATACTCTTAAGATACATTTATGTTTTGTTGATATTTGATTTGATTTTTTTCGATGCAGGGAATGCTATTTCAGTAGTGTTTCTGTCAATAAGGCCAACAACCTCTTGAAGGCTTGACCTATAATGTGGTATGTTTACAGTTTCTTCCTTTTTCCTGGTATCATTAATGTATCGAGATAGCACAAAGGTATCACAAAAGTATCGAAAAGCTACAATTAATGCATCAATTTCAAGTAACATTCTCAGTGTTTAGCCATCACAAAGATCGTTACCGGAGGAGTAGCGTCTCGATGTCGTACTATAGTTTTTGTTGATATTTGGTTTTATTTTTTTGGTTGCTGGAAATGTTGTTTCTCTAGTTTTATTTTTGTGATACACTTAAGATACCTTCATGCTTTGTTGACATTTGGTTTGGTTTTTTGATTGCAAGAAAGCTTGTTTTAGTAGTATTTGTTTGTGATACTCTTAAGATACATTCATGCTTTGTTGATATTTGATTTGATTTTTTCGCTGCAGGGAAGGCTATTTCAGTAGTGTTTCTGTCAATAAGGCCAACAACCTCTTGAAGGCTTGACCTATAATGTGGTATGTTTACAGTTTCTTTTTTTTTCCTGGTATCATCAATGTATCCATATAGCATAGAGGTATCACAAAAGTATAGTAAAGCTACAATTAATGCATCAATTTCAAGTAACATTCTCAGTGATCCACTACAAGAAAACTGTAGATTACCGACGGAATTTACCGACGGACAAGTTCTATCGGTAAATATCGACGGATTAACGACGGATTAGCGACGTTTTTCTCATATTAGAAATTACCGACGAATTGCCGACGGAATACCGACAAAATTATTACCGACGGAAAATTTTAGTCGATAATATTTGGCGCCAAAGTTAGCGCGAAAATTTACGACGGATTACCGACGGAAACGTTCCGTCGGTAATAGTTTAGTTTACCGACGAAATTAAATTATGTCGGTAATGTTTTCAATTTTTCAATTTTTACTCTCTTTGTCTCTATTTTCGGTCTCTATGTCTGATGCTTTTTTCTAATTAGTCTCAATCGAAGACTCCTCTACCCCATTGCTTCTTCTTAACCCCAGCGTCTGTGCGAGATCAGAGGAACCCCCGGTCATAGACGCCTTCAGTCAGATTTACTACATCTCAGGTAAGTCCTTAAGTGATTCCTTTGATTTTGTTTGTGGCACTGGTGGCAGTGGTGAAAGAGAGGGTTGATGTAGTGAATTAGGGCTCGAAGAAATGAAAGGAAGAATCACGTTTTAATGTGTTCGTAAAGTAGACTTTAGTAGTAGATGGAAGGACGGAAAAATCTTCGAGCCCTAGGCCATTATCGGTAAGTTGATTCTGACTTTCTGAGTATTGTATACACTTGAATGAATGCCATAATAGAGGAGATTGAGTTTTTGAGTGAGCTTTCTTTGATGTTTATGATTATTAAAAGCTTGATTTGGGACCAAATTAGGGCAAATTGACGCTGAGTAGAAGTTGTTGTTCCTGAGCTCAATCTAAACATATGCCACCACCTTGCACATTTAGTCAGGGGGGCCTGGCACATCGTGGGCAGCACAATTTTATTATGTGGTTTGAATTCAAAGACACCATTGTGGCATATCTTGTTCTTGGATCTTAAGGTTAGTAGATTTTTAAAGTCATCATTGAGAGGATTTGAGCCCATGAGGAGATATAAACACATAAAATTGGAGCTAAATGGTTCATCAATTTGAGAGATCCATGTTGAAGTTGAATATGCGGTTTTTATTGTTACCTCATTTTTTGTGAATGCAAGCTGTATCGTTTGTTCTTATCATTTAATTGCAGATGAAACTTTTGAAAGAGCGAGATTCTTTGGAAGTTACTGCAAAAAAAACTCAACAGTTATTTAACAAAAGTAACAATTTTCTTTGACCCGTATAGTTAAATTGGTTAACTTTAGTTCTTTGTGAATTTCTTGTAGTGCTTCCTCTGTTCCTTCTTTTAAGTTATCTTCTATCTATTTTTTTGGTAGATACTCTGTTTCAATATGTGGATTAGTTGATAATCCTAGAGAGCTATTTATGAGAGATATCAGGTGAATTGCGCATCTCTAGGTTCATTTGACATTGTTTTTCTGCCTGAAATTTCTTGTGAAAGAGGCATTTATGTTGTTTTAAAATAATTTAATTTATAGAATGCTCCTAAAATACACTGTCACTGCGACTTTACAGGTATGAGTGTGTGTTCTTTTATCTTTCTTTTCAATTGTTGAAACTCAATGCTTTGTATTGTTATGCAGTAGCAGTTCAAGACTTTTTTTCCAATCAGAACAATCTTCATTTGTCTAGGTTAGTTGTACCTTTAGGAGTTTTGTGAGGAATTCCAGGTTAATATCATTGTCTAGCCATTCCTATAAACTTCAATTTGAGATTTCTGTGACTCTATTCAGAGTATTTACTTTTTTAAAATTTTGGTCTTTCTATTCTTTATTTTTAATAATTTTTGAAAGGTTGTTTGGTCAACAAATTTTATATGAACATGGACAAACACTTGACCTTGACCTTAACTTTTGGTATCTAAGTATTTAACAAAATATGATCGTTAACTAATTTTTAATTCTATATGAAAAGGCATCATAAGTTTGAACATTTGGTAGTTTAAAGGTTCTCCATTACAAGCATGATTGATAAAAATCTGAGAAGGCATGCAATTCACTTTGACATATTCAGATTGGAGCCTACTTTTTTTTAAGCATGCTTGTGTTATGTGCTTTACATGGGACTTTGTTCGTCCACTTCTAATTGTTGTTGTCATTTGTTCGGCAGGGAGAACCAATCATTCAAGCATAAAAAATTCACGTATGTTCTTCTTCATGCTTCTTCTTCTGTGCTTTCAATCATTCATCGCTGCCTTTATTTGAACTTTAAGTTTTTGGGTCTGTCAGATTTTGGCTTTCATGACTGAGCAAGAATTAAACACTAATGAACCTAGAAGAATAAGTTGTTTGCTTCTTATTCTCATTTGATTATATTCCAAGCATATATATGCCAAATGAATTTCATTTTTTTTAATGAGCAGCTGTATGTTTAATGTGATAGTTGTGGTTTAAAAGCTGAGTAATTTGATTTATACATGGATTTCATGAAGTTACTGGTGTGTCCATCATCTATGACTATGTTTCTTGATTACGGTGTCATTCAGCTTAATTCAATGTGTTATGTTTCAGGTTTAAAGTTGCTAGGACTAACAGAACAATATTACGTTTGGTAATCACGGAATGGACATCATGGGAACTATCAATCACCCGGACATTGATATTAATTATTACTGTACTATGGTATTTTTGTCATAGTTTACGATGATTTCTCTAATATATATATATATATTTTATTTTTATTTTTATCGACGGATTACCGACGGATTTTTGTTTTTTTATTTGTTTATTTTTTATTTTTACCGACGGATTACCGACGGATTTTTAAATTTTTAAATTTTTTTTTACCGACAGACATTTCTGTCGGTAATTACCGTCAGACAATTATTCGTCGGTAGATCCGTCGGCAATTTACCGACGAAAGTATGTTTCGTCAGTATTCAAATAGCGACGAGCGTTTTACCGACAAATATTTTTCCGTCGGTAATAAATATTACCGACGTATTTTCAATAATTACCGACGGAAAAATCCGTCGGTAAAATGTGAAATTCTTGTAGTGATAGATATCGTTGCCGGAGGAGTAGTGTCTCGATGTCGGAGAAGTCGCGTTGTTCTGGTGCGTGGAGAGGTTTATTAATTGGATATGAGTAATTGTGTATTACGAATTTGTAATTGAATTTGGGTATCACGAATTTGAAATTGAGTTTGGGTATCACGTCATTTTGACATCTACAGTTTGAATGATTTACAATTTGAATTTAAATTGAAATTGGTTAACAATCGTAGATGAGTATCATAGATTAAATATAAATGTATCATAAAGGTATCACATTACAATCACAACAGCGTGCTTCGAGTATCATGCATGTTAGGATATCACGATTCACGAGACAATGATATAAATTTTGAATTTTGTGATACAGTTGTATCACGATTAACGAGACAATTAAATATAATTTAAATTTTATGATAGAAATGTGGCACAGTTCACGAGGGTACCACGTTTATCTATAATTACCAAATTGAATTTAAATTTGCTGTGATAGGGGCAGTTTTGACAAAGAACATAAAATGTGACTAAAAATCAAATAAGATTTTGACGCCATACCTTATTGCCCAACATTCCTATTTCATGTACGTGCCTACAATTTCCCCAAAAATTTATGACTTGACAAAGATCCGCATATTTGGGTGGGCCTGACCAAGGTAGAAGAACAACAAGTAACAAACCTAGCCTCCATTGGCGGCCCAGTTTCATCTGCTTAATGGATTAAAATCTGGCCGGGCCACAAAGTTCTTGTAATTCCAGGCCCCAGGTTCACTTGCTAGTGGGCCCAACTATCAGATGCCCGACCAAGAATTCCAGGAGAAGATAGAGCGTTCACAGCCTTGTCAGTATAGACAAACTTCACGGTAAGGACAGATGGCCAAAATTTGAAAATGGAAAAACGGCTTGAGAGGCATTGACCACGTGGCGGTCTGTACAAATTCGACCGTTGCGAAGTGCTTAATTCTGGTCTAAAGACGGCCTTCCTTTATTCTTTCTTTGTCCCTCTTCGTCTCTCTTCTCTCGAAAAATCAAATCGTTTCCACCCTCTCCAATGGCGATCGCTTCAGAGACCCAACCGCAAGAGAAGGTAAAATTGCTTGAGAAAACTGTGATTGTTTCGGTTTCAATGGTGAATATTAAGGTTCTCGGCGAACCAGGGCTTGAAATCTAGGGTTTTCGTTTAATATTTTGCGAACAGTTGAGTTTTCGTTTTGATACTTACGAGCGTTAGATTATTTTTTCTAACTTGTATGGGGTGGCATTTTTCTTTTTCGTTTCTTCTGTTGGGTTCTTGGCAATGAATGCAGGAATGTGTAAAATGGCACAAGAAATACCAAAATCTTTGAATATTCTGATTATGTATGCTCCTTTTTTGGTTTAACTTTCCCTATACCTGTAGTATGTATTATACAATCGTTGGCTTAGATTTTTAGGGTTTTCAGTTAGGGGTTATACTGATGTCGGATTTGAAACTTTGGGCATGGATTCGAGAAATCCGTTATAGTTTGTAATTGTAGCTTGTTTTTAATGACTGCTTTTTAAAGTAATTGCTCTTGATTTTTTTTTTTTTTAAAAGCTCTTGATTGTTGTTGGTTGTTCTTTAGAGACGATTTTTGGGTTTCAAGTTGTGTGTTTTTTTTCTTAACAGGCTTCTTCAGAGACCTCGGCAACAGAGAAAAGGAGATGGACGCTTAATGAGTTCGACATTGGAAAGCCACTTGGACGAGGGAAATTTGGCCATGTCTACCTTGCAAGAGAAAAGAGGGTTAGTTTTGCGATTATTTTTTTTGCCATGAATTCTTTGTATTGCTCGAGTACTATTAGTTATGTTGGTGCTTTTTTGCTTGCACTAATATTGAACAAAAGAATATGTGTCCCGTGGATTTGATTATGTATTTCAGTTTTTTCTCTGGGTGAAATTGCTTAGGATTTGGGTTTAGCCCTATCAAACAAAACACTGGAATCTTTTCAGTCCCAATGGAGAATTAGATGCATCTCATGTCTTTTTTGTGTACACTCAGCTGTGAGGTGGTTCGAAGTATTGGCTGTATGTTTCTGATGAGTTGGGGTTGCTTACTACTTGAATTGAAAGGACAATATAATAGGCTTCAAATCCGGAGCAATAATCATAAAATGATCTTGATTCAAACAAAGAATAATCAGGGAATGTGAGTGTTTAACTGATTAAATGGGATATCCATGCATTTATGTATTTTTAGTCGATGACAATTTTTGGGCATAAATGAGTCATAAATCTGATGTTTTTTCTTCTTGAACAGAGCAATCATATTGTGGCTCTAAAGGTGCTCTTTAAAAGTCAGCTGCAACAATCACAAGTGGAACATCAGCTACGAAGGGAAGTTGAAATACAAAGTCATCTACGACATCCCAATATACTACGCCTCTATGGATACTTTTATGACCAGGTACACAACATTTGAGCAACTTCTATGTGTTTTTCATAAAAAAACATGTGGCTTGGTGGAATAATATAATTGATTAACTCTTCTACATGCAATTTTGGTAGAAACGAGTGTATCTGATATTGGAGTATGCAGCCAAGGGAGAGCTGTACAAGGAACTACAGAAGTGTAAATATTTTAGTGAAAGGCGTGCTGCTACTGTGAGTTGTTTCTGTGCTACACGCTATTTGAATTTCTATGACCACTTATATTCGAGTATTCCTGAGTCATTAGCACCTTTGATTTTTAGTTTTCAAAACCTGATTTTAAGCGCCTAGTTCTCGTTGTGTGAAAATTAGGCAAGTTCTTGAATTTTTCAAAAAGCATATTGGTTCTAATTCATAGGCTTTACTTTATGATATAGCGCAGTTTTTGATAGCTGGACATGATTATCATTTTTCATTTATCAAATCATTGCAGTATGTGGCATCTTTAGCTCGCGCCCTGATTTATTGTCATGGGAAGCATGTAATACACAGAGACATCAAACCAGAGAATCTATTAATTGGTGCACAGGTGACGACCAAAATCCAGGAAAACACTTTTTCATTAGTTGATCAATATGAATTGTGTAGTTTGCTTATTGTGTCAGTTTGTTTTTCTTATAAGGGTGAACTGAAGATTGCAGATTTTGGGTGGTCGGTGCACACATTCAACCGTAGACGAACGATGTGTGGCACACTGGATTACCTCCCACCTGAGATGGGTACATTAACTTCTGAACTTGAGAGTTTTTCAACTTCTTGTCATATCTTTTATGATCTGTTCAACTTCTTTTGCTTTATGGAGAATTTAACTTGTTCTCATAATGCTTTTGCAGTCGAAAGCGTCGAGCACGATGCTAGTGTAGATATCTGGAGCCTTGGGGTTTTGTGTTATGAATTTCTTTACGGGGTCCCTCCTTTTGAGGCCAAAGAACACTCCGACACTTACAGAAGGTGCATCATCAATTCCCGAAAATTTATCAATTCATCGTGCAGATTATATTATATATTTTGGAACGGAGCTCTTTGAATTTGCTATGTAGTTGCCTACTGTATCTTCAGGATAGTGCAGGTGGACTTGAAGTTCCCCTCTAAACCAATTGTCTCCTCTGTTGCAAAGGACCTAGTTAGTCAGGTTTCACTCTTCTCTGTCCTTGAACTCGCTGTAGCTATCAGAATTTTTCATATAAGGATTCCAGGGTTTGATTCTCAATATTTTTTCTGAATTTTTCTTTTATGTTGACAGATGCTAGTCAAGGATTCTTCACAGCGCCTTCAGTTACACAAGGTTCTTGAACATCCATGGATCATCCAAAATGCTGATCCCTCGGGCGTCTATAAAGGTTGATTTACTTCTGTAAGTGTTGGACACATCTGATCCTTGAAGCCATAATATGACAAGGTTCTTAAAATATCAGTTGGGGATTCATATGGTAAGATCTTCGTTGTGAAATTGTAATCAAACTGGATCCTTGTTTTTGATCTCTTATGAAATTGCATAGTAATAGCTCTGAGTTTCCCAAGTTCAAATACACGAAGATCATCTTATGCGAATGTGATTGCATCATCTTATGTGAATGTGATTGCCCCTCTTTTTTTATAAGCAATGTGATTTGATTTATCCTCACTCGAAACAGTGCTTCAGTGAGAATCGCTTCTGGGCAACCCTGGGAAAGGGGTAATCTCATGGCCAATTCTACTTTACTACTAAAGATGCTGACGAGGAATGGTCCATCGATCAATTCCACAAAAGAACCACCCAGTGAACAAAACACGAAGTGTTAATCAAAAGACCAAATTACCCACTTGACTAAAGATCTAAATAGACAATCTGATTAATATAAATAAAAGTTCATTAAACAACCAACTACTGATGACTTCATAAACTGGTAGACGTCGTTCATTAAACGACCAACTGATGGCTCAATAAACTAGTAGACGTCCACATCAGCTTTAGTTCAAATACATGAATATACATGAATGTGATTGCATCATCTTATGCGAATGTGATTGCATCATCTTATGCGATGAGCAATCTTTGATAAGCAATGTGATTTGATTTATCCTAACTTGGAATAGTGCTTCAATGAGAATCACTGCCAATTCTGGGCAAACCCTAGGAAAGGGAATTATTAATCTCATGGTCATTCTACTTTACTACTAAAGATGCCTCCCGTTAAGTGTGATTACTATTATCACATATCAATAACGAGATCTTTTTGGATTGTCATTATCTTCTCTTGGTCCTCCCCACCTTGCTACAAAAGATGCCTTGTGCTTTTGAGTGTGATTGTTATAATGACATATACGATAACGAGATTCTTTTGGACTTCGATTATGTTCTCTTGGTCCCCCTACTACTAAAGAAGCTCACGAGCTTTTTGAGTGTGAGTGCTATTACCACATCGACTGATCAACAATGAGATCCTTTTGGATTGTAATTATGTTCTTGTGTCCTTCCCCTTGCTACTAAAGATGCACCCTTTCCCCTTCCCTCGAGCCTTTTGAGAGTGATTGCTATTATCACATTGTTTGATCAATAATGAAATCCTTTTGGATTGTAATTATGTTCTCTTAGTCCTCCCCTTGCTACTAAAGATGCCCCCTCCTTTTGGGCTTTTTGAGTGTGTTTGCTATTACCACCTAGTCTAATCAATAATGAGATCCTTTTGGACTGTAATTATGTTCTTTTGGTCGTAAAAATGTAAATTTATACATGTCTACTATTCCATTTAGATTTGATTTTATATTCACTCGAAGTGGTGCTTCGATGAAAATTACTGCCAATTCTAGACAAACCCGTGAAAGGGGATCATTAATCACATGGTAATTCTACGTTTCTACAAAAGGTGACCCTTTTGAACCTTTTGTTATTATCACATCTGATCAATGATGAGGATCCATTTTGAACTGAAATTATGTTCTCTGTGTCCTATGGATTTAAATTTACATGTGCCTGCTGTTTCCTTTCTATCTGGTTTGTCCTTGTTCAAATACTTATGACTACAAAACTTTCTTGAGATATACAGAGTTGCTCCCTAATGTATGTCTTGTTCCAATTTGACCGTACAAGTGTACGTGCAATTTAATGTTCTGCTCTCCACATAGGCAGTGTTCTGCTGCCAAATTCAGTAAAGCCACCAAAAGGTCCAATCTAGTGGATTTGGGACCTTTGTCTCGTGTCCTGGTTCTAAAGGTGATACTGAGGACATAGCCTAACCGCAGGGAAGTGTCATCATGATTCTCGAGGGATTGAGCTCTCCTCACCATTTATTTAACTAGCTTTTCCTCCTTACATTTTCCAATCTTGGAGTAATATATCTCCAGACCTAATGGTATCAGCTCTCATTTTTTTGCCATTGAGCCATCTCGTCTTGGATGCTGGAATTTTAAAAAAACTGAAAAGTCTTATGGAGACTAGTGCACAGTTGCTCCTTACACGTGAAAATTGCCCAAGTACCTGGTAGTAACAAAAAAAGAAAAGAAAAAAGGAACTGGTTTATTCCAGAATTTGTATTTCTTTCAACTGGTGTGTATCATTGTAGTTTGTTGAAGCTTTGGGTAAGCGCAGGAGTAGTTTGCTTGTAATGGATTTCGTTCTACTGTAAGTTATCATGCATGCTGTAATTGGCTCATGTGAATCAATCAAATTGTCCCTCTATACCTTGGCCTGGTTACTATGTTCGTCTGGGTGTAGAATATTAAAGGAAACTACAAAAACAATACAATTGACTTTCAGTTGCCTTAAAATTATAGCTAAATGGAAAACCCTATTTCGGGCAATTGTCAGTTCCTTAGAATTGCAATGTTCATGATGGTTTCAGTTACTCTTCCAGTCGGACTTGCAAGGATTGAGATCTTTTCTCTTCATCAAACCCTCCAAATTAGATCACTCACAATGGTGTCATTTTAATCATTATCCTTCCAGCTGGACTTGCAAGGATTGAGATCCCTTCTCTTCAAACCCCTCAAATTAGAGCACCCAAAATGCTCTCATTTTAATGGAAAAAGGATAATGTATGAGAATGCACTTTTTTTTTGTTAATGTGGCTATATTGATACATGTGTTTTGTTGATGTGACTATATTAGGAGATGTGTTTTAGTTAAATTAGAGCACTCACAATGATGTCATTTTAATGGGAAAAGGATAATGTATGAGAATTTTTTTTTTTTTTGCTAATGTGGTTATATTGAGACATGTGTTTTGTTGATGTGACTATATTAATAGATGTGTTTTACTGAAGTGTCTTGACTTTCTGTAAAAGATGTAGTATCTAGTATTGATTTTTGTGTAGTTTTGTATGAGAGAATGAAAGAGTAAATGTTTGACTTTTATTGATAAGGGAAAATATATAAAAATTTGTGTTTTATTGTGTGAGTGTATTGAGATACGTATTTTGTTGATGTAAGTGATCATATAACTTGCCAGCAAAAATTTGTTATTGTGGTTGCTCTTAGCCTAATTACCTAGAGGCTAGAGGTTCTCACGGGCTGTCCCCTAGTTCAAATTCAAAAATGTGTTTAAATGGTATCCTCAAGAGTCAAGAAATTTGAATATCTGATATGATCTAGGTGTGTGCACGGTCCGGTTCCCCAAACCAAAACCAAAATCGAAAGTGACAGTTTTGAAAAAATTGAAACCGAACCATATTTTTATTAACCATTAATTCGGTTAACCGATTTTAACGGTCCGGTCTGATTCAATTACGGTCTTAAAATCAATTATTTGTTATTAATAATTATAAAATAATATGTGATGCACATATAATTATAAAATAAGGTGTAATGGATAATGAATTATTAAAGAAAAAATATTTATATAAAATAATGTGTAATGGGCATAAAATTAAAAAATATTTATTGTCATTAGACCTATATATATTTATTTAAATTTAAAATATATTTAACATTAACCAATCTAGTCCGGTTTAACCTCGGTTTCAAGGAAATGGAACCAGAAACCAGAAACCGGACCATATAACTTGGTCCGGTCTTTCAAACCGTTGACCAGAATCTGGTCAATGAACCAATTTGGACCGACCGGTCCAGTTTTCGGTTTTCTACCCGTTTGCACAACACTAAATATGATCCGACTTGAAGAAGTATTCATGGAAATAGAAAACAATTCCTAAGAATTTTAGAAGCCGCCAAAATATTGAAGGATTCCGTAGTTTGGAATTTGCTTCTTCTAGTCATTCATAGAAACTGGCCAACATCCTAGACCCATAGCAGCAATGAACAAATTCTAAAAAGACCTCTCTATTGAAATTCGTCATTATATTCCCTCATAAAACAAGCACAGCCTCAAACTTGTATTCATATGAGCCACAGTTCTAACCATATTGAAGATACAGACCTCTGGTGCAGACTTCGTCATTGACTTGCATCTTTGCAATTCTCCCCATCCAATAATTGAGCTGGAGGTCCTTCCTCTTCCTTGGAGTTGCAAATATCTTGGGAAATTAAGAAGCTTGGCTGGTTGGTTGAAGAAAGAAGTCTAGCCCACATCCTGTCACTAATGACAACTTTGTTCTGCTTTTCAGTGATGCGCTGTACCATAAAAGTCCACAACAAATTCACTGAGAGTACGAACAAGATCATTTTGTGAACGTGAATCCAGACATGGCGTAAAAACTTTATGGATAGAAGACGCAATTAATTTGAAAATTAAAATAAATAAAAAAATTCTACTTCAAATTTAACATCGGAACAGGCATTCTGATATGCAACTGCAACATGCAAGATTTGTATTGGGAGATGAGCAACATACATGAAAAGGAATGTAAGCATGTCTGCCATTTACTGGACCAACAGTGAACCCTGTATATCCAGCCATTGCTCCATGAATCGCACTGTGAGCAAGGAGAGTGCAGTACACATTATCTGATGCATTGCTTGGGATTGCCCGTATCATATATGTAGGATCTGCAAGACAATTACTGGGAGTACGTTGCTCATTGCTCTGTTTTGAAAGAAGGGGCAAAAAACATAATAAGAAAGGTACTTACCTATATATTTGAGATTAATGGCCATCTTTTGGTGTTTTGCAAAATGATCCTAACCAAGAGAAGCAAGAGGCCGAAAAGTTAATCAACACTCAACAGAGAGACATAAAAGTGATTTTTGCATATCTTATGGAATAGTCTGATCACAACGCAAATGAAACTGCTACCATGCAATACTAGCTCAGATTTCTAATCCCGTGAAATGCAAAGAACATCTCAGCAAAAGCAGTTTCCCATGATAATTGGAGGGTTATTTGTGAATGTTAAACGTATAATAGTCCTTTAACTTACTACATAACACAAGTACTACCTTAATCTTGTGGGAAATCCACAATCCAACATCTTGAAGCAGTTTATTCCCTGAAGCATCTTGATGATCCATGGACTTCAAAGACTCAGAAACGAGATCCTGTCCAGCTCCTTCAGCTATAACAATAACCATATGTCCATTCTCTTTTAGGCGTTTTTCAATAAATTTAAACAGTCCACCCTTTCCTTCAAAATAGAATGGAGACTCAGGAATCAAACAACAATCCACATCTCTGCTGGCAAGAGTTGCGTACATTGCAATGAAACCTGCAAATAGAATATCAAATTTGGTTAAAATGTTCTTTCAGGGGCAACAAAGGATTTATAAGCAGAGGATGCAACTTGTGGTTTACATATGATTGTTCTACATGAATACATGATCAACAATGCATACCGCTATAGCGTCCCATTAGCTTCACAACACCAATACCATTCTCAGAACTTTCAGCTTCAACATGTGCTGCATTAATGGCACGTTGTGCCTCCTCAACCGCAGTATCAAAACCAAAGGACTTATCAATTACCTGAGTCAATAGAGGTTATTGAAATTGAAAGACTGCGTCAATGATGGAGAAATGAATTATTTGAATTAAGAAAAAGAAAGAATAGCACAATGTTAGAACCAATAAAGATGTCAGATAAAGGTACCGGAATGTCATTATCAATGGTTTTGGGGATTCCAGCAACAGCAACTTTAAGACCACGCCTCCTTATTTCCTGGAAAAATGGAAAACAGTTTCATGTGGAATTAGCTACAAAGAGGAATAACAAGTCAATTTCAAAGTAAAGTGTTCCTGGCGTCCTGCTATATGAGATACAAGAGAGATAAATATGCAATTAAAAAATTGTCATATAGGAAGATGTTAGGGCTTATGGCTCAAAACAGTCTAGATTTTAAAATGATAAAGACGTCACAAATATCTACACAGACAAATGCCAAGAGATACACTCTAACATTCTAAATTTCTGATCCCTTGTGACATGGTATCTTGTACCAGTTGATAAATAATTTCTTGAAGGGTGAAAAACAGGAAGAGACACAAGTTCAATGGTGCGGCCAATAGAGTCGTACACTAGCTAAACTAATGACAAATCCCACTCGGCAACAAATCTAAAAGGCATGCATTGTACTTTCATCACTTAATAGAGTTTTAGTTAAATTGTAGACTGTCTTGTCTTGAAGTTCTCTTAGAGTCATTATCTAATAAAATAAAATATTACCTCATAAATCACAGCTGCTCCTTTTTGAGTTCCATCACCTCCAATGATATACACCTGAATCACAAGCTATTCTCAGAATCCACAATTATATGTCATGCATATGAAACAATGTGATAGAAGAAACATGCATATATCATGGCACATAAGAAATTCTACCCTGCATTTACCTGACTGATTCCGCGGTCCTGAATGCTGTCAACAATCTTTGAGGTATCATGTCCTCCTCTTGAAGTCCCAAGAATTGTGCCGCCACGTTTATGGATATCATTGACAACCTTTGGTGTCAAAGTGACGGTATTTTTGGAATAAAACCCCATGTAGCCTCCCTACAGGTGTAACACAACAATTTACTGGTAAGATAATCACATGAGGAAATCCAACTTCTTGAATCTCACAACACAACCAAAATTAATGGGCCTTTCATTTTCCGGAAAATGAATATTAACAAGATTAGAAATCAGGGATTATCAGTCTACAAGACAACAAAACCGATATAGTATTTGCGGTTCAAATTTCAGCTAAAAACACTAGTGACCGTCTTTTTACCTTCCATTGTCAACAGTGTGATTGGACCAGAAATGTGGCTAGCTTTCACATGCATATATCATAACAACATTAAATATACAAACTTTGTTTGAAGAACAATTAAGGTATTCCACAATTTTGAAACGCTAAGTTGCTTACATTGTTAAAGCATATACCCTCTCATGATACAGCTATTGTATAATGTAGAAGAGAAAATCCTACCATTGTTTTCTTTCTCTTCCATATAGAGGGCATTGTTTCAATGTTCAATAGTTTGAAAACTAGAAATGTGCCTTTTAACTTTGAAGTATTGTATAATACGTTTAGTAAAGAAAATATTACCAGCCATATATTTTGAAGAAAAAAAGAAAAAGAAAAATTGTATTTTTCGTTGCAATTTTCAATAGTTTGAAAACTAAACAGAGTTGTTATTCAGAAAGGGGAAAAAAATTGCTAGACAAGTTTGGAAATTGTAGATCCAGATTATTTAAATCTTCAAATTATTTGACCAAGAGGTTAACTTAAAACAGAAGCACTGTGACACTGCTACAGAGGAATGACAAAAGGAAACTGTAGCAATCAGTCACACTACAAATTCAAACATTTTCAAATACTTCTTCCGCTACATTTCAATACTGATAAGGTGCATTTACTTACATCTATTCCAAGAATTTTGTTGACACCGTACATGTGATAAAGGCCACACACAATTTCCCGAATCACTGTGTTGAGGCCAGGGCATAGACCACCGCATGTTACTATACATGCATGTACTTCATCAGACTCAAAATATACCTGAACAGCATTATGAACATGTCAGTGACATATGATGCACTTTACTGGAATGGGTGCAGACATTTGAAAGAGACATACGCTTTGACGAGGTCCTGCACGTCGAAAATGTGTTCCCCTCGGACCATTCTTGTGAACAACAATCTACATATGATTCAAGTAACCATCAATAATAAGAAGATACAAGTGTAATTCCCTACCATATATAAAAAAAACTATTACTTTCCTATATAATTCATTTTAGGATAGGAAACATAGCAGGCAAAAAGAACTTCCAAAAAAACAAAGACCAACTTATTTACTAAATGACTCGAGGACAGCCTTCCTCTGCATAATAATTCAGCAGTCGTTCCAAAAAATTTAGACATCTTTACTATAGTCTACATAAAATATCTCAGTTCTAACAACCGTGTGGGAGCATAGCAGATTTTCGTTTCCCCCCTTTTTTGGTGGGGAGGGAAGCCAGGCAGAATAAATTTATATGCAACAGGAACTTTAGAAGAATGGCACAATAAATAATGAAAAAAAAATGCAAAAAACGCTAAATAGCAGAACTTACCTTTTGGGCAACAGTGTCATCCACATTGACAAAATACTGCCTAAAACAAAACAAAAAGACCAACAGGCATGCAGAGAAATTGATTTAAATTAACAATAAAATTCCTCAAAATAAATTTGAGTGTATTAGAAACAATACTTACTTGACCACCGAATAAGAAGGATTTGTCTGCAATGGGTTGGGATAGGTCTGCCATAAAATTAAAAAAAAGAAGATGCAGAGAGTATGGACAAATTAGCAATATTAAGAGAGATTGCTAGAAGAATAGACGTGACTGCATCTTGGGAATGTTCATTGTACAAATAAACACATGATCAATTAACTTTCTCATGATGATTCCTGCAATGGTGGTAACTTAACAAAAAAAAAGCCATTGCCTGATTTTGGTATGGCATCAGCAGTAATGAAGTCCCAATACAGGAAATAATAACAAGTAATAAATTAATCCAGGAGAGCATGAATGGCATAGTTTTCTGATTTGTAGTGTTCAAAATTCACTTACAGAACAGCCCCATTCAGGAAACCTGATAAGCAGTGGCAAACAAACAGAAAACGGAAATTGAGCATCACTTAAAAAAAAATCTACTTGAATTAGAAAAACAACATTGAGAGAACATTATCTACCCTGAGATTCATATACATCCAATAACCTCTGTACCATAAAAGCTAATTATACAAAATTTACCGACGATATACGGCTGCATTGAGTGAAAAAAGAAAAATGAACAATAAGCTCATTGAAGGAGCGCAGCAGTTTTCTAATCTAATCGACCAAACAAACACACGGTGCACAACAACTGTGCATATGTATCAGGAAAGAGCAAAAAGGAGATGAGAAACTTTACAGGAAGATCAGCAATGTAATCAGTCAAGTGAGGAACATCTTCCAGGACATAGCCAGCATCACCCTTCACCACCTTCGATTCTGTATTTCCACTAGACCCCATCATCACCGCTGAGAAATAGCTCCCTGTTGTTTTGAAATCCAGTTAACCTGCTTAAGAGAGGGGAGAGAACTTTGGGAAGTGCACATCTGCAAGGCACCGCGAGTGAGAAACGACGTCGTTCGAGAGTCCAAGCTTTTTCTGTGTAAGAATTACGGCCCACTGATTTTGAGAAGGCTGTTTTGCTTTCCAGTTTCCACTGCACTGTGCACAACAAAGAATCAGCCCACACTGTAGCTCTGAATGGATAAAATTTTATGACTAACGATGGGCCAAAGAGGCAGAAGAAACTGAAGCATTGGGATACTTCACTCATTCATTAGCGTGACTTTTTATTCTTTTTTTTGGGCCCTTGGGTGGGCCTAGGATTGTGTAACTTGTGTAGTGGTGCTGGTGCACTTATGTGCGATTGTGTATGACTGGGCTCTGGGCCTCACCCAACAGATTAATTGAGTGGACCAAACATGGTGCAATTTTAATGGGGTTTATTATCATTTAGTCACCTACAGTGACATCATTCACCAATAAATATCAGAAGACAGTATCAACATTGACAGTATCAGAACATCACGAGTATCAACCAGTGCAGTATATATAGTATCAGCAGTATAATCAATGCACAATAACATATACTGTCAAACTCAATGCAGTATATATAGTATCAATAGTATAATCAATACTTCACAAACAATAACAACAATTACAGTATCAGAACATCACGAGTAACAACACTGACAGTATCAACACTGACAGTATCAATATTAACAGTGGCAACAACATCAGCAAATTGACAGTATCAGACAATGAATAAGGCAGTATCAATAACATATACTGTCAAACTCAATGCAATTCTCAAATAAAATCAGTAGTATCCATATGAGTCACTACAAAATAACAGTATCATGTATCAGAACATCACGAGTATCAATCAGTGCAGTATATATAGTATCAGCAGTATAATCAATGCACAATAACATATACTGCCAAACTCAATGCAGTATATATAGTATCACCAGTATAATCAATACTTCACAAACACTAACAAAAATTACAGTATCAGAACATCATGAGTATCAACACTGACAGTATCAACCCTGACAGTATCAATATTAACAGTGGCAACAACATCAGCAAATTGACAGTATCAGACAAGCTGAATGGAGTACGAATAACACTAACAATACACATAGTACCATAGTATCAATAACATATACTGCCAAACTCAATGCAATTCTCAAATAAAATCAGTAGTATCCATATGAGTCACTACAAAATTAACAGCATCAAGGACACCAACATAGTACATTTCGTACAGTAGTATCAGAATTTCATAGTATCAAAATGAGAAAACCCATTTATAGAGTAGTATGAGAATTTCATAGTATCCGAATGAAAAAACATAGAGTATGAATCACTCAAAAGCCATTTATACAATAGTATCAGAAACATAGAGTATGAATCACTTAAAAGACCCAAACTTTATAATGTTTGCAGTATCAGTAACGAATTATTTGCAAGAAGAAAGCTTTCAAACCAGTGTGGGTGAAAGTGACGCGGCAAAGAAGGGAACCAATAGTGGAATCGATGATGAGGGAGGGAATGAAGAGAAAACTCATTACCAGATGAAGAACAGTATATATAGTGGACAGACAGTATCAAGAGCACATGATACTTACCGGCGCGATATCGGCAAAGAATAAGTCGGACCGCCACTGCAGAGAAGGGAACCAATAGTGGAATTGATGATGAGGGAGGGAATGAAGAGAAAACTCATTACCGGATGAAGAGCAGTATATATAGTGGACAGACAGTATTAATAGCACATAATACTTACCGGCGCGATATCGGCGGAGATTAAGTCGGACCGCCACTGCAACTGCCGTGCTTCTAGAAGCAGTTCGATCGTGAGGGAAGTGGTGTCACGCCCCGACCCGCCGGCACGTGACGTGTATCTAAACCACACTCTCGACTCTTTATTTTTCCAAATCTCAACAATAATATTTTAAATAATATAATTATCAATATACTTAAAATATATGAGTTAAATTTATAAGTATATAATAGTATCATATAACCGATTGAGACTCCAGCTCAGCCATCCCCACTCACCGGGTCCACTCAACCCTTACGCAGCGACTCTGGTATGTACACCGACTGCCCTGTCCTGTCTGCACTCCCAGTCTCGTCACAGTTGTTTCACTTGAAAATAAAACAATGGGAAGTAGGGGGTGAGCCGAAGCTCAGTAGGGAATACCGTATTCACACACAAAACAATCACAAATAATTATTGACAGAAGCACGGCAATTTAAATAACACTTCTATTTCTCAACCCGCCTCGAATATCCGTCACCACCTCGAACGCCTTCCGACCTCATTGCCGGAAACTATTTTTCTCTGCTTTTCGACCTCCTCGCCGGAAGCAACTTTCTCCGCTTTTCGACCTCCTCGCCGAAAGCAATCTACGAGTAAGGAAAGTAGGCACCTTCTTCTACCCGGGACTTACCACCCCTTCGCTATGTGGCCGCATAGCGAATCCTTACTCGGATTTTCACCCACTGTACGTACAGGGCCTCTTTCACATCTCTGCAATCTCCACATCACAACCCCCGCAATCTCCATAATTCCCAGATATAAACAAATGTTCAATCACACGCATTCATTACAAAGACAACACTTTTCTCAATGAGAAGCAGGGGTTACCACATAGCAGAATTATACACAGCAACCATCTACACTCAAACATGCACATGCAATCCACATTAGCAGTAGGCACTTTGGCCCAAGTATTCATTTCACATTTTACCACCAAACATTTATATCCGAAATTCACAACTTCATTAAATAAACGCAGGAATCATCAATCAAACAGAATTACAAAAATTCCCAAAATAATGCAAAGTTATAGTATTCCCTACCTCATGAAGCGTGCCTCACATCTCACTCGAACCAATGCTTTCCTATTTAATTTTTCCGTCGTACATCACTAAACCTCATATACCAGTTCTACACCAAAATGCACATACAAGGTCACAATTACGTTCAAATACCGCGTAAATACGTAAAATATACGATTTAATTGAAGGGGTAAACTTTACCCGGAAAAGTCAACCCGGGTCAAACGGGTCAAATAGTACCCGAAATACCCTTCTTCGGGTCACCGGAGATCCGGCGACTTTCGCCGGAAGTCACCAACTGGGATTTGTAGTACTCCTCGAGACGAACTCAACGGTGGTGGCCTTGCATCAATCGGAGATCGGAGGAGGGAGAAATCGACTGTCGAAGCTCGCGGTGGCCGAAACTTCCGACAGCTTTTCCCGGAGATATACAGCTCCGATTAAGGTGATTCTTGAACCGATTTCATACGTCTCGAAGAGACGAAGAGATTGGTACCGGTCTCGTTGCCTGAGGTGGCCGGACGAAGGAGATCGGCGCCGCCGAAGTTCCAGACGCAAAAATCGCTTCTTTTTTTTTTTCTTCCCTGTTTCCATTTTCTTACCTTCTTTTACGTTTTTTTTCTTTTATTTCCTGTTTCTCCCCCCTTTTTGGAATCTTCTGAAATTTTCTTTTTTTTATTATTTTTTTCCCTTTGTTTCTTTCTTTTAATTCAATTCCTATTTAATTTGATTTTCATAATTCTTACAATATTTAGTAGTCATATTGTATATATATTTGTTTGTATTGATTTATTTTACTCCGAATTTAATCTATCGATTTCACTATTATCTCATTGGACACGTGTCACTATCTTATTCATTATTTATATTATTCTCGAGTCGGGGTATCACAAGTGGAGCTGGCCCACTGAATACAGGCGCGCGGTTCCAAAGCTGCAGGTGGCCCACTTTTTGTACTGTCCGTGCAGTTTGATTTTCAAACTGCTGAGGGCATTTTTGGAATCTCGAAATTGTGTTGTGACTGAATTTGTAATAAAGACACATTGTGTGACTAAGTGGTAAAAATGGTCACTGTTTGTGACCGGCCAGTAATTCACCATTGTAATAAAGACACATTGTGTGACTAAGTGGTAAAAATGATCACTGTTTGTGACCGGCCAGTATTTCACCCATTTTTACGTGGGAGTGAATAGGGATTTGTATTTTACCGATATGAGTTTATTGAAATACATGTTTTATTAATATGATTGAGTATGCGGTTTCACTTTTTGTAATAGAAGTGAAACTCAATATTAATTTTAGTATAATTGTGTAGTTCAAGTGGGTCCATTTTGTTAGAGAATGAATGTAGGCCAACAATATTGCTGGCTACAACAAAATGGGGAAGGAATCATGTATATATATTTATGTTTTATTGATGTGGTTGTATTGAGATATGTATTTTGTTGATATACCTGAGTAAGTGACTATACTTTTTATGTAATAGATATGAAATTCAATATTGATTTTAATATGGAAGGGATTATCACATTGTTATAGTTGTTAATCCAATTAGTGTGAATGTGAAATGAGTATTATCATGTTGGCTATAAAATGAAGAGTGAATATGAGTATTATAATTTTAACTATGATTACTTGTTAAATAAGAAGTACTTTCAAATATAAAAACTCATTACCCTTGTGGAGATTAGTCAATTTTATCGTTGTTGTGGGCTTGGCTAATCTCCATAATGGGGAATGAGTTTCCCAAAATCAACCAAACAAAAAAAATGAATGTTTCTCAACCTCATCTCACTTTATCCCCTCTCAATGTCAACCATATGTCATGTTAAGATTACTCGAATGTGAAATTAAGTTAATTTAAAAAATGATAATGATTTACTAATTATAGATGTGTTGCGTCAAGGAGAAGAGGTAGGTATGCTATATGCTATTGTTTACACTTCTATTTTCATACTATTAACGATTTTTAATCAAAAAATTGAAATACAAGGTATGCGATACGCAAATAAATAACGCGCACAGCTCAGGTATAGTGACGAGTCCATGTTTCGAACTCACTGGGAGCACGATTAAACAAAGAAGTCTAGGGATTATAATAATAATTATTATTATTATTATTATTTATATGACACAAATAATAACTAGTGATAATTTTAAGTAGTAAAACGTTAACACCTTTTTTTTATCACAATTGTTTTCTATTACTCTTCATGTTTTCAAAAAGCTTTGCAATATCATTAATAAGAGTCCAAATTAACTCTTTCTTTTTTCTATGAAACATGAAACATACAAAAAATTCATTCATATTTAGTCACTCATCTGATTATATAAAAATCGGTCTTAAGTCTTAACAATATCCATAATAGCGTGACAAATTTATTGGGCCTAATTAATTTTTCTTTTATGTGGGGATAGTTTGCTCTCCAGTATTTTCCTACGACACTCCTACGTATAAAAACCCCATTTAAAAAACACATGTTTCCATTGTCACACAAATCCATAATTTTCCCAAATAAATCCTCCAACATCCCATCTATTCTCCTCCTCCTCCTCAATCTCCCACCGGTTAGGGTTCCCCTGCCATCTTCCATACCTATAAGTTGAAGCATCATTCACGATTGAGATTGCGTCGTGTGATTTCATAACGAAAACCTCCGTCACTGTCCTACCAGTACTCTCACCGCCGCGGTTGGTGGATAGTATGGAGGTTTTTGAGTGAACGACGACGTTGATAGCTAGTGGTGGTCTTGCAGTTACCTATGCAAAAGAATCACCCAACTTTGCATGTATTTGGCCACTAAAATTGTTACATGAGAGGTCAGGGACACCTAAAGTTGGAAAATACTTACAAGCTCCCCGGGTATTTGACCTGCTAATTTATTGTTAGCCAAATCCATGAGAAAGATTGATATTAAGCTCGAAGATGCTCAAGTGAAGAATAATTGGAGAGAGATGGTGATAGATTGGCAGTAGAGTTGTCTGAGAATGTACTTCTTGTATAGCATCATTCACCGATAGTAGAAAATCCATGGCCAGAGGAGTGATTGAAGGGCCGGAGAGAGAAGCAAGAAAAGATGATTATCCAATCGGACAATTATGATTAATTTGTATAGGGTTACAAGAGGTGGTTGGAGTGTTTTAATAGTGATTTTTTTTCATTTGCGTGGGTGTCCAAGCCAATTTACACGCACCTCGATTAATCCCACGGATCCTGAGGGACTATCGTGAAAGATCTAGGTGGCCTAAAGTGTTTTTCATGGAATATTGGAGGAGTCAAACCTAAAATCGTGCGCCTAACCACACATCTCAGCATTTGCCCTTACCGCTAGATCAACCCACCTTGGATTAATAGTGAGGTTCTTTTATATTAAAGGTTGTCATAGAAAAAACGGATTTCAACTACCCTTACCTTTCTTTTAACGGTATACTTATTTTTTTACTAGCTCATGGTATTAGTGGAGGCCTAGCTCCCAGTGAATTCTTAATAAATCCGCATATGTGGTATATATAAGGGTTGTTAGAATCGGTTCGGACCGATTGAATTGATGACCGGTCATGGAACCGTTTCGATCACCCTCATATGAATAGGGTGTTGTTTAAATCGACTGTTTTTTGTGAAAAAATTATTGTTGGTGATAGGTTTTGAACCCAAGATCTTTTGTTACCAAACCAAAGATATTACTAGTAGGCTATGAATAGGCTGTTGTTTAATATATAATATTTTTATAAAATATTTTTACACATTATTCAATACTAAACATTATTTATATAGTATTAAATAATTATATATTATATATGTATAGTATAAAAATATATAATATTTTATTTTATTAAACCCGTTTTGAATCCGGTTAAACCTTTGAACTTTAAACCAAATAATTTTTCAGTTCGATGATTGGTCCGATTTTAAAAAATTTCACGGGCATGCGATTAGTCTATATGCAATATAAAGAATTTTCTATAATTCTACATATATTTTTAAAATTTATATTTTTCTGTATTTTTGTTTAAAGCACTCAGGGGATGTTTGGTTAGTGGAATGGAGGTGGCTTATGGAATGGGGATTTCCATTCCATCATTTGATGCAAAAAAAATTTGAGGGAATAAAATGCTCCATTCCATTCCCTCCACTCTCTCTCATGAATTTTCATTCCCACATTTTTATGTGGGAATGAGTCATTCCATGTGGAATAGAGGACAAAATGCTATTTTGTCCTCAAGTAAATATTAATTAATATATTTTGATAAACTAATATTAATTAATATATTTTATTTTAATTTGTTAATTATATAATTTATTAACTTTAATTTTGTTAATTTGTTAACTTTAATTTGTAAATACTAATTATATATTTTGATAAACTAATATTAATTAATATATTTTATTTTAATTTGTTAATTATATAATTTATTAACTTTAATTTTGTTAATTTGTTAACTTTAATTTGTAAATATTAATTATATATTTTGATAAATTAATATATTTTATTTTATTTTAATTTATTAATTATATATAATTATAAATGCACAAATAAAATATATTGATTATACATAATTATAAAGGAATGACATAATAGACAAAACACAATTTCATTCTCATTCTTATTCCCAGTTTTTATACATATCAAACGTGAGAATCGAAATCCCATTCTCATTCACATTCTCATTTCCATTCTCATTCTCATTCCCATTCTCACTCAAACCATTCTAAAAACCAAACGACCCGTCAATAATTTATAGCCATCCCGCTATTGAAAGGTTGAAATAATTATTTTTACTGACTTGGCGCACTCTGATTGGAGCAGTTCGTTGTTCTTTGCTTCTACTTGCCTGGCTTTATATAACTTACCGCAGAAGGACCCAGTGAATAAAACGGACCAATGAAATTTCTAACAGACAAGTGTAGTGGCATAACACGGGAAAATTATTTGCCCGTCATTTGGAAATCATGAACTACATGTCAAACTACTCACAAGAGCCGTGTAGTTGGTCTACTTAAACATTTGGATCGTGTTGGCTTCCTAATTTTCTTTGAGTGCCGTCTGGACTCTGGAGCGAGTTTATTAGGAGCCCGAAAAGTTTCGTTCGAATCCAAGTGGAGTTTTGTTCAAATGTCTTCACCAGCAGAGTAATTATCTTATTTTCATACGATCCGTGCTACATTACACGACCGTTGTCAAATATTGATTGCAGTTATTAATGTTCTTGTTTGAATCGGTGTTGGAGTCTGAATTTGTCTATCTTTGTGTTATTTTCTGCGATTTCTGTTTGTTACAATGTTACCTAGGATAGAAAAATTTTCACTGTTTGATTATGCAGTGCTAGTGACGATTCTGCTAAATCGTGCCTTGTAAAATTGTATGTTTGTTCCAGATGGTACAAATCTCTCCCACCTATCACTAAAGCTTATGCTACTGCTTGTGTGGTGGCCACAGCTGCTTTCCAACTAGGATTATACGATCTCAAGCACATAGCATTACTACACCAACTCGTTTTCTCGAAATTTCAGGTACGCTCCTGTATTCTGCAACGGTTTATTTTTATGAGGTAATTGCATCTATTTGAGCACCCTCAAAATTCTCGGATGTTTGGATCGCGCCACTCTCTCCGAATAGTATTATGCCGTGATTAGTCTTGTAAATTAAAATGGGTTGTAATTTTCTTTTTAGCATCATCGTATTATTCTCATGCTATGAATTTGAAACTTTTGATGTCTCTGTCCATAAATCATGTAATAATGATGGTTCAATAAGGTTCAGCACTTTTCTTCCACAATTTCAGTTTTTTTTTTGGGTGGATGATCTAAACTTGTTGGTAATTAATGCTTGAAATACTTGACAATTTTAATATGTATATGGACTGAGGATGAAACCAATGCATAAGCTAATTATTATGTTGTATGATAATCGAAGGGTAAGGGATATAAAATCTACAGAAGATGCAGAAATCCTCATTAATTTCATTGCACAACTATTTGTGTTTTTTGGAAAGCAATCTACATACTGGCAATTTGATATGTTGCGGGTCAAAAGAGTGTAGGATATGAAATGAATCTTTCGCTATTATGCTAAAAAGTTCATCCAAAGTTCCAAACTACCTACTGAGACTCGTTCTTGTTGAACTAGAGGGAGGAGAAAAAGAATTTATAATTTCCAGTAATTTCTTTCCATACTATCTCTAACTGGTAGCTGACTCAACGTCTTAAAGCTAGTATGAACAAATTAAAAGCCAGAAAAGGAACTTAAAGTGTACCTCTCTAACAACATATGATTATTCAGAAAGAGATTTTTGCTGGAGTAGTCCTTTTAAGCAACTTTTTAACTTAAATCAGACTGAACTAGTTAAGGAGTGATCATCAAAATAGAACGCGATCTCTCTTCTGATGGCAATTCACATCTGATTCCTAGCTAATCTAGTTTGATGATTAGAATAGAAAACCTCTTTAAAGTCTGCGAAAAGAAGCAAGAGTAGGCAACTAGGCATGCATCCAAAATAAAATGTTAACCTTTTTTTTAGAGTCAAACTTGCATAGTTTCCTTTAATATGTCTTTTGGTTTGCATATATGTGACTGATTTTCATCTCATTTTAGGTGTGGAGGCTAGTTACCAATTTCTTTTTCCTGGGAAAATTTTCTATCAATTTCGGAATTCATCTCCTAATGATGTAAGTATTAGTAACAGAGCACAGTTGGTATCCATAATATATTTTTAAGTGCTTGTGGTCTGTGTCATGATTAAGTGCTGTCTTATATGCTGGCGCTAGAGGAAATCATTGAAATAGCTTAAATTTCGAGACATGAATTTTATTTTTTCCTCTAATCACTAAGAACTCCATTTATTCTCACAGAGCCAGATATGGCGTTCAGCTAGAAAATGGTCCATTTAATAGGCGGACAGCTGATTTCCTGTGGATGATGATTTTTGGAGGGCTGACATTACTGGTGTGTGAAACTTGTTCTCTGACGCTTTTATTCCATCTATTTGCTTTCCGTGATATTATCTTTTATGTGCAATATTGTTTAATAAGTCTCTTACTTACTATTGGCATGTCATTTTGTAGGCATTATCAGCCATTCCCCTTTTGTGGAATCCCTTCTTAGGAGTTTCACTGGTTTTTATGCTGCTTTACATTTGGAGCAGAGAGTTTCCCACTGCTCAAGTTAGCTTATATGGACTTGTTACACTCAAGGTATGATTCTAATGGATTCAAAAACAGGATTAATGACAATGGATTATGTTGTTTTCCTTTTGTGTTTAATTTGTAGTATTTACTATTTTGTTATGTTGCACTTCTGGGGCCATGGAATGTGAATTATCCTATTTACCGTGTTGTAGGCATTTTACCTCCCATGGGCAATGCTTGCTTTGGATGTTATCTTCGGTGCGCCATTGGTACCAAACATTTTGGGGATAGTTGCAGGGCATCTCTACTACTTTTTGACCGTACTGCATCCTCTTGCTGGCGGAAAGAACATATTAAAAACTCCAAAATGGGTGTATCCTTGCTTGTATTTTCCATCAATAGTTAATTTCAAACAACAAACAGGTTAAAGGTAAACTGCAAATTTAAGCCAATGTAGGTCCCTTGAGGCTTTATCACTCAAAGTAAAGCCTACTTATGCTTATTTTGGAAAGCCCTTTCCCTTTCCCCGAGGTTAAGGTTTTTATATTTCCTAGAACCTTGGAATCATATCTCGTAGTGTGTTCTTCTTCCTGTCGGTATTCTTTTTAAGCAATAGTTCTACTTATTCATCACTTCCTAATAGCCTGTGCAATCCCCCCTTCTGCACAACCCACCCACTAGGTATCTAGAAGAGATTGATTTGGTTTGGTTTGTTTTGTTTATGATTTATGAATATTGATTAGTAGCTTACCTCCTTTTCAGTTGTTGCAGTTCTGCTCTGGTATGTGATTTAATGAAGCTAAGTTG
The DNA here is from genome assembly GCA_963580455.1 of Euonymus europaeus. Classification (NCBI taxonomy): domain Eukaryota; kingdom Viridiplantae; phylum Streptophyta; class Magnoliopsida; order Celastrales; family Celastraceae; genus Euonymus; species Euonymus europaeus. The sequence continues at coordinate 2,189,583 of OY756957.1, read as the reverse complement.
TAATTTTCGTATTAAAATCCTCAACTCAGGATTCAGATATAAACTTGTTGAGCTATGGGGCCTGGGAATTTCCTCAAATGCCAATGCCCAATCAGGTGGGACAGCTGGTGCGTCGTTTAGTGGGAGGAGTTACAGGCTGAATGAACGAGGGTCTTTTCCTTCTTTGCTCAGAAACTTATGGTCACGATGAGGTTTTGTTTTCTTTTCGTAATTCTCTACGCTGTGTAGATTGTAGACCTAGCAAGAAAACATTGGGTTGGCACCAGAGAAGATATTTGCATTAAAACACCCAATTGTTTACTTGCTTCATTCCCCGTAACTGATTATTTATCTTATTAATCACTTGAAGAGGTGGCCCATTTTTACCTTTCAATGTTGTTTTTTTTTCACTTGTATTTTGGTGCTTTGGAATTCTCATTGTTGATTTTTAACCAAAGATAAGGGAATTGCATTGCTTGTGATGTTAATTAGTTGTTTCTGAGAAAATGTTAGTGTAGCATCTCCATAGTATCCATACAGCATAGAAACAAGTTAAATCTGTGTAGATGTCGTTCATTAGACCATTGTAGTAAAAGTTAGTTGTATCAAAATGTCGCTCTGACTCTACTCATAACTTAACGGTCATAAGAGTCTTTCATAGCAAATACGATGGAGCAATTCCTAATGGGAAAGAGTAATGTATATAAATTTATGTTTTATTGATGTAATTGTATTTGAAGAGGTGTGTTACTGATATGCTTTAATATGTCGCTTGACTTTTTGTGTAATAAAAATGAATAGTTGAAATTTTTTGTTGAGGACAATATGGTGTCCAATAATATTGTTAATTACAACAAAAATGACAAAATACATTGAAATACATGTTTTACTAATGTGATTGAGTATGTGGTTTGATTTTTAATAGAGATGACACTAAATATTGATTTTAATGGGAATGAAAGACTACCATCGTTGTAATTGCATAAAGGTTGTGGATTTGATTTTTACAGAGTCCGAATCTAAAATTATCATGTGCTTGTATCATCAGGGATATTATACTGGCTCATTATTTACCAAGGCTAATAATATGCTCTCAAGTTGAGAAATATTAGTTACATCTTGAATTGCAATGGTGACATGGTTTAAAGCAACTCTGGATCTGTTTTTGAATAATGTTTATCTACAAATGACAATTTTCATTAGTTACATATAGTTCAATTATTCAAGTTTTTTATTTTATTAAGTGTAATTAAGGTTAGACCTATTGCCTATAAGCCTAGCACACTCATTTCACCGCGAGTTATCAAAATACCCCGGAAAGAATTTCTCTAGATAGGGAAACTAGTATATTTGTCGACCAGGGACAAAACTGTAGATTTCCAATACAAAGCTAGTGAGACCCACACGTGACACCGCACCAGCGAAAAAGCGCTGTCGTCAGCTTCGTTTTAACGCGACCTTCACTCCACTCCGCTACCCATCTCTCTTATTCGAACGCCGAAATTTAAGTGGTAGAAGTAGAACCTTCTCTTCCTCTCTCGGACAAACCATATCGGAAGCAGCAGCAGCAAAATCCCGAGCAAGATGTCGTGGCAACAGTACGTGGATGAGCATTTAATGTGCGACGTCGAGGGGAACCGACTCACTGCAGCTGCCATCATCGGCCAAGAAGGCACCGTTTGGGCCCAGAGCGCCACCTTCCCTCAGGTCCTGCTTTTTCACATCTATTTTTTTTTCCGGATCTGCCTAGTATTTCAAGTTTCTGGTTATACAGCATGTTCTTTTGATAATTGTTTTTGCTATCTGTTTGAATGAATCCTGATATGTGGACCCGATGCCTAGTATTATATTGTTAACTATGGATTATACAGTTTGATTGAGTTTGTAGCTGTCGCCTGTCGATGGATAATTTAAGACCCAGCTGCTTTGTTGATCTCTAGTACTTCACTGTATAGTTGGTTTTGAATTTGTTTTCTCATGTTCCAAATTGCCATGTTTGTTATTTCATTTCCTTGGAAGAACCGCTGCGTTTAGTTTTCTTCCTTCTGTACTAAGGCGTTGTTGGAGTACATCCGCTGGATACACTAATTATCCTGATGATTTTAATTTGCAAACGTTATGTCCTGACGGTGATTGCTGATCATACATGGAATTGTGTGATTGAACACCTCTTGGTTCAGGCTTAAGACTACTGCCTTAAATGTTATCAATTATTGTCATTCTTATTGAGATCCATATTCGTGTAAGCAAGAAGTACCACGGAGAATTGTTAAAGGTTTAATATACATAATGGATCCAAAACCTGTAGTCTTAAAACCTTTTGGGTTTCAAGGTGACTTCTAAACATGTTTTCCAAACGTGTGCGTAAGAGACTCATTATAATATCCCAAACATTGTAGTCCGTAGCTACTTGATTTTGAACATATTTCACCATCCTTAGATATGGAGGGCTGGGACCGGGTCGGGATAATAGCTCGACCTTACCAACCGACATTGCCAAATATTGGCAACCATTATCGGCCCGAAATTATCGGTCAATCAAAAAAAAATCAAAAAAACTTATTTGTCATTGCTTAAAAACTTAAATAAACATCATAACATATTCTAAATCACAAACAAGATCAAAATCATTAATTCATTATAAATTTATAATACATATCTCCATCCAATTTAACACCATAAGTTCATAATATATTTTAACAATTAGTTATGAAATTAGCAAAGACGATAACAATAAATCAATACTAGGCTAGAGTTGTTTGGCCCATTGTATACTATTATATTTGGCTTATTTCTATTTATCTTATTGGGTTGTAATTGTTTGGCCTTTTTTAAAAAAAATAGTCGACTATTTACACAAATGAAAACCATCAACCAATCCAACTTTGGTGGGTCGGTAATTATTATCTGTCCGACACTTATGGGTCGGGTGTCGGACCGATAACAACCCTCCGATAATGGGTCGGTTGGCCGATAAAGATCAGTAAAACCGACCCAGTCTCAGCCCTACTTATGTTGTTTGTGTGGTTAAACATTGAAACTTTCCCATAGCATGTTTCGGTGCTTCTTATGAAAGTCATGTGTCAGCACCTTTTATTGAACAATGCCCCTGGTATCTTTGTACCATCTAGTTATATAAAAGCAGTTCCATTGTTTCAATCTACCTCTCAAATTACTCTCTTTGTTCGTTTTGCAGTTTACGGCTGAAGAAATATCTGCCATTATGAAAGATTTCAATGAACCTGGAACCCTTGCACCCACTGGCTTGTTTCTTGGTGGCACAAAGTATATGGTGATTCAAGGTGAACCAGGGGCCGTCATACGAGGAAAAAAGGTGATAATTTGGCATCTTGTACTTTTATGCTTGTAATACATTTCTGTGCATCTATGTTATGGCATATTAACTGAACATTGTTTTGAGGTGAAAATGGCACCATTAACTTCAAAGTTTTGAAATACTTGTGGGTTTAATTCTAAGCTACTATATTTACTATCCAAAACTTCTATTCCAGTGAACATGTTGCTTGTGATTGACGTCAGAACTGTTGCAGTTGTGCATAGTACTTATTATGAAATATCATGAGTGGTTGAGAGATTTAAATATACTTGCTAAAGTATATGTCAGCTTTGTTGCCGAATTGCCTAAACTTTGTCATTGGAGTTGGGGAATGCTATTATTTAAGCTTGAAATGCACTCCCATGTGGGAACAAATGAATCCCTTTGCATAATCTCAAAACATGATTGTGATTTAGTTACTCACTGATAACATTGTAGCATGCCTGATTGCCTGTTTTTGCAATCACTTGCTGTTATAATTTGTACTTAAAGTCTATTAATAACCACCATATTCATTTGAATAATTGAATTTTAGATGACTGTTGGGAAGGTGGCTATCTTACACAGATCACAGACAGATAAATTTTCATTAACTTGTGGTTTAGTTTGTGAAGCCTGGGACTCTAGTTCTATCGGTTGATTTAAATTATGAAGAAGCAAAACACAAAGTTAATACTACCTTGCGATGGGGTTATGTTCAATGGGCTAATACAGAAATTGACTATTATGGTATGTAAACTTCATATTTGATTGACCGGTGTGTTTTCCAGGGCTCCGGGGGTGTCACTGTCAAAAAGACCAATCAGGCATTGATTATTGGCATATATGATGAGCCTTTGACCGCTGGTCAGTGCAACATGATTGTTGAAAGGCTTGGTGATTATCTGATTGAACAAGGTCTCTAGTTTGCAAGGTGTGTGGTTTCCTTTCCTGCTATTTTCTTTTTTCTTGTAATTTCTTTCTGCTGTGGAGACCTGCACTGACACTCTGATTCTTGCAGTTACTGATTTTACCGGTGGAAGTGATCTGCAGAGTGAGGTCGTTTCGTTTTTTTGGAAAGTGAGATTTGTCTTCTCTTGTATGAAATATTTGTATCTGTATCCTTTTAACTTACAGTTGAATCCTGTTAATTTATAGTGGATTGTGTTGGTCAATTAGGCATTTTGTGTTCTCCTCCCTCAATTTTTTTTTCCTTGTCGTGTTCGTCTTGGTGATATTAAAAGAATGGGCATGTGCCCATCTGTCTAAAGTCCCTCACCACCTGAATCCTGTGATTGAAACATTGCAGTTGATTATATAATGTCATGTTTCCTGGCAAATTAGATTGATCAAAATTTCTGTGGGTCATACTTACTACAGACCCACAGGACACCACCTACAAGGTTTGGTGTCCTGTGGGTCTGTAATAAGGAGCTAAGATATATGGGAAAGAACAGTTCATGTTACGTGACTAGTCCATGAAAAGAATGATGAATGGTAAAAGAGCACCATTATTCATGAAAAGAACTTAATTTTTGGCTCTTATATAGCTTGTTTCACTGGTACTCGAACGATGGGGAATGGGGGAGCACTTGTTGAATCGAAGCTCTCCAATGCCTCCGTTTTACTTCTACGACTTGAACCAGATTCCTGCTTCTTTCCCACCACCAAAAAGTCCCCCAAACCATGAGGAGGAAGACGAAGAAGATGGAGCCGGACGTTGAAACTTTCCCATTGGATATCCAGGTAAACCAGCCATATCAGGTTTGGCTCTTCCATCATTGGAAAATTCTGAGGTGCACTCTCAAGCTTGTGCACCATGATTTGAAATCCTTCAAGTAACACCCCACCAACATGACAATTTCCATTAGGGTATTTTCACACTCATCCTGACCGCACCCTCTCTATGCCTCCAGGTTTCATTTCCAATATTTGATAACTATTGGAAATGATTTTCCAGTAGTTTTTAAATCATCACAATATGTTGATTTCTCACTATATATGACAAAAGAATCGACTTCATTTAGTTTTAAGAGGACGTATACAAGTCCTTCAATTCAATCTTTTCAGAAATTGTGTCTCTAGAATATGACATGAAGATAGTTTCTCATTGAAAAAACCAGGCAATACAATCCAAAGTAAAGATCTTTTGACCCAACCACAATATTTTACGAATTCAAAATATTTACATTTCGGCGACAAGAAATCATATGACAGTAAGAACAATCAATCAAGCGCAAATTAAACTCTCAGTTAAGGAAGATCGATCGATTAATAAAAATAAATAAAAACCCCCAAAATAAAAGCGAAAGATAGAACATCAACATATCAAAGAGAGTAATTCGAATGCCTGAGATTCTAATTCTATAGCTGATGGATGATAAGCAAGCATAAAGAGGAGGCACACCTGGAAAGAGCAGAAGCGAATCTAAATTCCCTACGACGTGTACTTATCGAAATCATTGAAGTGGGACCTGCCAATCAAACTTTGTCCTTATTTTCAGTCACTTGAAGGTCAAGATTTAAAACAGGTAAAAATTGCATATAATTGGATTGGATGGGAGTTGCAGTAATAATTACACATGTAATTCTATTGGCTTTGAATTTCAACTATTCAAGTGGTGGGCCTATTTATATTATATATTTATTGTAATTCACTTAGATGATTGTGATTCAAATCAGGAAAATTACATCCCTTTTCGAAGCGAAATTAAGATTTTGTTCGTTGCATGTAGGGGTGTAAACGAGCCGAGCCGCTCGCGAGCGGCTCGGTGTTCGGCTCGAAAAAAGCTCGTTCGTGATCGATTCGATTAATAAACGAGTCGAGCTTGAGCTTGATTTTGAGGCTCGATTTATAAACGAGCCGAGCTTGAGCAACATAAAGCTCGGCTCGTTAAGGCTCGTGAGCTAGCTCGATATAGGCTCGTGAGCTCGGCTCGATAGTAGGCTCGTGAGCTAGCTCGTATTTAAGTCATTTAAGTAACTCATGCTAATGTAACTATATATGTTATATAACACGATTGTGAATATGTGATAATGTAAGTTAACAAGTTATATCCCTAAACCCTAAACATATGTAAAAAATCCTAAAGGACTAAACCCTTATGTTATATAACATAATTCATGATAATATGAGTTATAAGCAAAAACCATAAACTCATTTGATTTATCCTTAAACTCTAAACTCATTTGATTTAACCTTATGATAATATAAGTTATAACACAATTCATGATAACTTATATTCCCTAAACCTATGATTTAAATTTATGATAATATAAGTTATAACTCTAAAGGACTAAACCCCTATGTTATAATTACATTATATTATAAGTAATAATTAAAAATATTTATATTTTATAATACTCAGAATAAAATTAATTTTTATTAAATTAAATATTTGTGTGTCTATATATATTATTTTGTATAAATTAAATTTATATATAAAAATACTATATATTTAAGAGAAATGATATATTAATTAATGTTTCACCTTAAGTCAACAAACTTGTGTAGCTTAGTTGGTCTAAAGACTTACCTTTAGTTGGAGGTCATAGGTTCTAATCCAACCAAAAGCAACTTTTTCAGTGTTTTCAAAAAAAATAAACGAGCAGCTTATCGAGCTCTATAACGAGCCCGAACTTGAGCAAATAATCAAGTTGTTTATCGAGCTTGGCTCGTTTATAGAATAATTGAGCATTTGGCGAGTCGAGCTCGAGCCGAGCTCGAGCCCTTTGGAATACTAATCGAGCCGAGCTCGAACAAAAATTCTAGCTCGAGCTCGAGCTTACCATATTAGAACCGAGCCGAGCCTGAACATATCAAAGCTCGGCTCGGCTCGATTACACCTCTAGTTGCATGCACATGCAGACGTTTTTATAGGGCAGATGTACTTGACTAATCGACTATTTTTCCTAAATGGCTCCAAAACAACATTATAAGTACTAAAAAATCGGGGATACAAACTTTACTGCAATTATAAATAAGAAATATAGTTGCGAGCTCAAAAACAGCTGAGAAGACACCTTTATACAGCATTTTTTCAAAAATCGCAGTATAATTTCACTCATAAAAGCTCATTTTCTTGTAGAGAAGTAGATTATATGAGGTAGGGTCTTTCACTTGTGGGATGACTCATTCATAGGACATATGAGAGGCCCTAGTAAGTAACAACGGAATCAATGTACCCCTAGCCTATTGCTAAACTATCCATAAGAACCCTAGACAGATCAAACAGGGTGAAGATTTGCTCTGATGCCATGTGAAGTTTGGCAGAACCTAGGTTTAAAGAATTTTAAACTAATGTTTAATGAAATCTTCTTGCGCTAGAGTCTAGACCCAACAAAATAATTCAATCGCACGGTTTCGTTCTTTTATAAAATGCACCTTAAAGGAGTTGGATTTGGGAGATAAACCATTTTACTTGACTGTCGATGCAAAAAACCGCACCGATGTTAGGGTTCCTGAGTTGATGACGGCTGAAGTATTTAAGGTACTGAAAAGTAAAAGACACAGAGAATTAACGTGGTTCGGCAAGAGTGCCTACGTCCACGGGCCAAGTAAAATATTCTTATTCTCCATCTTTAATGGTTACAAGTGATGCTATTTATAATAAAATCAAGTAACCTCTCTCCTTGCATCATGGATGCAATCTCCATTTGAATTTTGAAGAGAAGTTACACTTGAATTTTGAAGGTAAGTTGACGAGATTATGATCATCACCAATGGCGGGATGAGTTTGTTCAAGTTACGTATCACACTCCCAATACGTCTTGTCGTCTTGTGCCACGTGCAGCCTCCAGGTGTCCACTGTCTCTCAACAGCCACGTGGCATCACACTTTTATACTCCACAATAGCCCCCAGCCTTTTTCTTCTTTCCCAAAGAATGAAGGATTAAGGCTTGAATCATCTTAACACAAGTAAGTAGTGGTTCGCCTCTTGGGTCTCCTTCCATAGGATCATGAAATTTTTCACAAAGTTGCATACGTAGCCCATTCCTAGGCTGGACGTCTAAGCCAGAGACAATGGTGCATCAGCCCCTCTGAGCTGGATGCATTCTTCTGGCACAAGGGTGCCTATGCCTACTCTGGGCACTAGCTCCCTAGATGCCTACGCCTGGTGTATAAGTGCCTACGCAACCCCCTCTTAAGCTGCATGCCTACATCTGGTGCTAGAGTGTCTACGCACAAGCCACTCCTAGCCTGGACGTCTATATCTGACAAAAGGCTGCCTAAGCCTTTGCTTGGCATCAAACCCTCCTGAGTTAAATCCATTCATCTGGCACAAGAGCAACTGGATGCCTACGTCTGGCACAAGGTGTCTTAAGCATTCGTTTGACATGCATTCATCTGGCACTACCTACGCCTACACTAGACACCATCCCTTCTAGGCTCGATGCCTACATCTGGTGAAATGGCGCCTACGCACCAGCCCCTTCTAGGCTGGACGTCTACATCTGGCACAGGAGCGCACCAGCCCCCTCTTAGGTTGGATGCATACGTCTGGCACAAGAGTGCCTACGCTGGGCACCAGCCTCCTCCTAGGCTCAATACCTACCTCTAGCATAAGGGTGCCAGCCCCCTAAGCTCAGCCTCTTTCTAGGTTGGATGTCTACGTTAGGTATAAGGTGCCTACGCCTACGCTGGGCATCAGCCCCTCTTAGGCTCGATGCCCACATCTGGTGTGAGGGTGCACGAGCCCCTCCTAGGCTGGATGTCTACGTCTGGCGCAACGTGCCTACCCTACGTTGGGCACCAGCCCCTCCTAGGCTGGATGCCTACATCTGACACAAGGATACCTAAGTCTTCACTTGCATCAACCCCTCTTGGGTTGGATGCATTCATCTGGCATAACAATGCCTACGATGCCTACGTAGCCCCCTCTTAGGCTGCTTGCCTACATTTGGCACAAGGCTGCTTTTGCCTTCACTTGACATCAACCCTCCTGGGTTGGATGTATTCATCTGGCACAAAAGTACCTACACTGCATGCCTACGTCTGTTGCATAGACGCCAGTCTGCTTCTAGGCTAGAGGCTTAAGCAGCTTCCCCTTAGGTTGGATGTCAGATAACCTCCTCTTAGGTGGATGTCTACGCAATGCACCAACTCCTCCTAGGCTGGCGCCTACGTTTGTCACAAGGGTGCACTAGCCTCTCCTAGGCTGGATACCTACGCTTGCAAAAGTGTCTACACTTAGCACTAGCATATTCCTGGGCTGGATGCATACTTCTGGCACTAGGGCACCAGTCCCCTCCTAGGCTGCACGTTTACTCCTGGCACAGGAGCACATCAGCCTCCTCTTAGGCTGGATGCATTCGTCTGGCACAAGGGTGCCTACGCCTATGCTGGGCACCAGCTCCCTCATAGGCTGGATGCCAACGCCAGGTGCATAGGTGCCTACGCAGCCCCCTTCGAGGCTGCATGCCTACGTTTGGCACAAAACTGTCTAAGCCTTCGCTTGGCATCAACCTCTTCTGGGTTGACGCATTCAACTGGCACTACGCTTACACTAGGAATCCAGCCCATAGCCTTTTTGACTTTCATTAATTAGATAGCCTCTTCGGCTTTCTTTAACTAGATAGCCTCTTCGGCTTTCTTTAACTAGATAGCCTCTTCGGCTTTCTTAATAATTTTATCCCATTGGCTTTTATTGGATAGTCTCTGACTTCTGATCGAGCTAAGAGGCGAATGCTCTCTTCTCCTCTTCTTTCGACAAGTTGTAGTTTCTTCACAAAAGATTCAGGTACCTCTTTACCTTATCTTCTTTTCTTTTTTAAACCTCCACTGGCGGGGCAGCTCCCGCCCATCAGGAGGGCGAGACTGCACTCCGCCTAGCATTACCCCGCCAGTCCTGGCGGGTCAGCTCCCGCCCAGCTGCTGAGCGGGATTCCACTGTCCCGCCTAGCTACTGGGCGGGACTTCACCCTGCCCAACTGCTGGGCGGGACTGCACTGTCCCGCCCAGCAGCTGAGCGGGGCAGCTCTGGCGCTACAGCCAGGGGGCACGACTCTTTGTCAGCGCTGTCGCTACAGCTTCGCGGATCTGCTCCTTCTTTGAGCAGTTATTAATTTTGTCTTTCTTGACTTGAAAATTCTAACTATTGATGACTCTTTGTCTAATTTTGTCTTTCTTTAACTTCTTCAATGAAATGGCCTCTTTGGCATTATTTAAATAGTCTCTTCGACTTTTTCTTTGTACTTAGCCTCTTTGGCTTCATTTAATCAGATAGCCTCTCCGGCTTTTCTTAGTAACTATAGCCTCTTTGGCATTTTCCTTACACTTAGCCTCTTTGGCTTTTTTGAAACTCATAGCCTCTTCGGCTTTTTCTTAATAACTTTAGCCTCTTTTGGCTTTTTCCTTACACTTAGCCTCTTTGGCTTTTTTGAATCTCATAGCCTCTTTAGCTTTTTCTTTGTACTTAGCATCTTTGGCTTTTTCCTTACACTTAGCCTCTTTGTCTTTTCTGAATCTCATCCTGCCCAAAGGGCCATTCTGGGGGATCTTCCCTTCTGAACGATTTCACGAAGGGGGTAGTAGTCATCCTGTTGAGTGTTTGCTCTGCCTTCTTCTGGGCACTCCACATGGCATCTCTAGCCCTCCTACTACTCTCCCTCCGGGGTCGCCTCTCACTGCTGCCCTTGGAGGGAGACCTACACCTAGGCTTCATTGGAGTTGGTGAGTGTCTTTTGGGAGTTGGCGAGCGCCTCCCTCTTGGGGAGGAGGAGCGATCCTACCTCCTTGAGGTCAAGGAGCGCCCTCGTATTCTCTTTGGTGAAGAAATTCTCCGCTGATGTGACCTGCTAGTACTCTTGGTCTCCTCCTCGAGTTGTCGACCCTCCTCTGGGCGATAGATGACACTGGCTAAGCGTTTCCCTTTGTTTTTCAGCTCGTGCAACTGCTCCCTTGGCCTTTGTAGCTCCTCTTCTCTCTGGTGCAGCAACTCCTCAATCTCCTCTTCCTGGGAGACCTTGTTGACATCCTGATCACCAATGACCTCCTCTGGGCGTAGCTGCACTTCCTCTCTCCTGGAGTCTTCCACTTGACCCTCAGCCATGGTAGCAACCTCAAGAAATAGATTGATCTTCCCACAGACGGCGCCAATTGTCGATGCAAAAAACCGCACCGATGTTAGGGTTCCTGAGTTGATGACGGCTGAAGTATTTAAGGTACTGAAAAGTAAAAGACACAGAGAATTAACGTGGTTCGGCAAGAGTGCCTACGTCCACGGGCCAAGTAAAATATTCTTATTCTCCATCTTTAATGGTTACAAGTGATGCTATTTATAATAAAATCAAGTAACCTCTCTCCTTGCATCATGGATGCAATCTCCATTTGAATTTTGAAGAGAAGTTACACTTGAATTTTGAAGGTAAGTTGACGAGATTATGATCATCACCAATGGCGGGATGAGTTTGTTCAAGTTACGTATCACACTCCCAATACGTCTTGTCGTCTTGTGCCACGTGCAGCCTCTTGGTGTCCACTGTCTCTCAACAGCCACGTGGCATCACACTTTTATACTCCACATTGACTTTCATGTGAGATTTTGGATTCTAACAGGGGACTTTGACCCGGTGTGCATCGTAAATAGGTCTCATGGGACTTTAGGGAATCATCCGTGCAAACTCGCGCTTTAAATATTCAATATGAGTCTAAACTCGATTCGTCAAAATCTCACACGCACAAAATTTTCATATGACGACAAAATATGATTTGTTTGTTTTCATCGAATATTTTGAAAAGCGTCTTTAAATTTGATTCACATATTATTATGTATATATACAACCAGTTTCATCACATAAGCATTTCATGTAAAGCCACATCTCCTTAAAATTACAAGATATTGATAAAAGGCAACTGATTTGAAATCACATACTACTTATCAGTTACTTCAAAAGCCAAGGCTTGCAAACCAACAAATCCCCCTCCAGCAAAACAAGCACTACTAGAATTACAAAAGTCAGGTTTCATCTGATATTTGTGCACTTAAGTAGTTGATGGATCTTGCACTCTCCACTGCAGAATCAAAGCGGCGTCTTCTCTTGCTCTCCCTTGTTATCTGAAGACAACACGTTTGATTATCATTTTATAAAATACGAAAAAAATAGAAAATCACTTTAAAAATATAAAACAAAATATGAATAAACATATACAGAAAACGAAAAACACAGAAAAGTGACCCCAAGTTTTTCAACACGGAATCAATGCATGTTTTATTTTTTTATTGTAAATACTTGAGAACCAAATATAATCGTAGAAGAAGAAAATAAAGCTACTAAAAGCTCACTTTGAAGAGTGGGAAGCTCCGAGCTTTTCAGCACACGGAGTCTCCTTGCAGTCGACACAAACATGCTGCAAGAAAAGTACATTATGAATCCAAATTGTGAAATTTCTAGGTAACTTAATTAACAACTGTGTTAAGATTTCAAATTTGCAATCTCGATGTCTAAATTGACGCTATAAGCGCGGAATTAATTATAAAAAGGAAGAAAAAGCACTTACTGCCATGGCACATCCCCAACAAGTATTCTGTCACCTTCATAATCCTCATAAACTAGAGTGTATTCTCCATTTTTTCCACTCCCTGAACCTGCAATTCCTTTCGATTTATCCGCGTCGATTTCACTTCCAGCAGCACATGAATCTCCTTGAGCTAAAAAATGAAACCAAAAAACATAATAAACAACCAGAAGAAAAACAAACTAGAAGATAAGTTCATTAACTGCAATAAAAAACAGTTTTTCGACAAGTTTTGAGAACCTGCAAGGAGACCTCTGAAGAGTTCATCTATGGCAACTGAGAGCTTCTCGTAGCTATCGTAGGCTTTCAGATCAACTTTTCTTCCAATTGGTACACCTTCCATGTTGATCTTCACAAACAAGTGTTGTTTCTGACTTTCAGAGTCTTTGCCATTCACATTCTCTGGAGTTTTCTTTGGCGACTCCGAATCCAGTTTCGACGAGTAGTTGTCTGTGAGTTTCTTTCTGAATGAGCGAACCGGAGGCCAACCAACAATAGGAGCAGCTGCAGTTCTGTGTTTTTTTTTTGGCCAAAGAAACAACACTCATCATCATAAACAACAATGGAGGACTTTTTTTCAACATAAATTTCTTATGGCAGCATGATTACATCCCTTTTTTTTTTGACTTATGATTAGTAGAAAATGGATTACAAATTCATTGACTATATATGACAACAAAAGTCATAATTGCTCTGCATAATCATGTAGAGAAGCAAAAAAGATTGAACTTGTTCTGGTGCCATAGAAAATGTTATTTATGTTCTATGTTAAGTGATTTAATTGGAAGATACCGACTATGCAAAAGTCATAATTCTTCTTCAGTTCTAATCTTTAAATGTAAAAAAATAAAATAAAAAAGGGTATGTGAATTCATGTAACAGAACGAGCGACAGAATCATCATCATCATATCTACCACTCTCTCACAAGAAAAAGCTAAGAAAGTTGATAATTTTACCTTTTATGTGAACCATTTGTCACAGTCTCTGCACCTGCAGACAGTGAGGAAGCACTAGGAAGACTAGCAGATACTGCAACAGCCTTGTTATCTGAGCACTGCAACTCCACCACTGAAGATTCGCATAATTTTGAGGAATCCAGTCCCATAAAAGGCCCCATCTGGGTCATCAATGGGAACTGAATATAAGAAGAATTGTTTCCCTCTGTTTTCTCCTCAACTACTGCTGCTGCTGCTGTGGCTCCATTTGTTTTTATGTTGATGGTGTTGTAATCTCCAGGAGGAGCAAGCCTGAGCTCTAGCTTTTTGTCCTCTGATTTCAGGTTAAACAACTTGGGATGTTTCTCCATTTTTTTCCAGTCCAAGAAAATGAAGGAAAATCAAAGAAAATAGAAGCAATTCTTGGATGAATATTCAAGATGGGTTTCTCTCAATTAAGGAAGAATAGACAAGTCGCCCAAGTTTCCTAGCAAGAAACAGAGTGTATTTGATGACAAGGATGGGTTTGGTTTGGTCTGGTTTCATTGACTTTTGAAGAGCAAAACGTTCCAATATATTCTGAGCAGAGGAGGGCCACGTTTGGATCAACAAGAGGAAATTACAAAGGAGATTCCCTGACAGCAAACCAAGCCAGAAATGAAAAATAGTAGCCTCGCACACGCTATTTACAATTTACTACAGTACTAGTGTATCTGTCACGAACCAGACCGCATGACTTTTGTCTCTTGACAATGCCAAGTCTACTAATTTTGCCTCCTCAATTATCACTAAAAGCTTAGTTTGGTTTTCATAATTTCATTACAAGTTGACTGTTTTTTTTTTCGTAAGTTGACTTTATCAGCATAACTGCGTTGACTGTTTTTCGATAGGCAAGCGAGCATCGAGAAATGCATTTGCCAAGTCTACTAAATGGTCCACTACCAAGTAAACCCACTCGGCTGCTTATAGTAAACACTATAGTGTTTGAAGTTTTGACACACTTGATAGCTAAATATCATACCTCCACATTCCAATTGGTCAACTCTCTTTCATACATGTCAAGTATCTCTCAAACATACAAGCTGTTTTAATACAAACACTATCCAAATTATAAAAGAAAAAAAAACATTTATTGTTTTAGATATATGAAAATTGATGAACATCGGGTAGCAAGTGCATTTTTGGACAAATATGATTTTGTTGAAAATTAGGATGTACGGCACGAGCAGTTGAGTACAGTACTATCATGCCTTTGTTGTGTGAAGAAACTCAAAAACTTGCGAAGCACGCACCTCAATCACCCTGCCTGTGTGAATTGAACGAACTGACAAGTACAACCAGCTTAAGCTGGTTTCCCACCTATTTGTGAGTATTCGGCCATTTGAAGCAAAGTCTAAAGGACATACTCGTTGCCGATTTGGGGTTTTGATGGAAGATATTGCGGAGGTTATACACCAAGTACACACGTGATTCTGCTCTGGCAAAAGTGCACGCGCAATTCAGCTCTGGAAAAAGGTTTGTTTTATTTGAATTCGTTGAGATTTTATAATTCGGTTTCCAAATAAGTAATTTTAAGATTTGATCGTTCGTACTATTTAAGGTTGTAACCGTTTGAAGGCATTTTCAATTTTGGTTAAATAAAATCAGAGATTGTTAGTCTTGTTTTTAATTCTTTAGGTATTCTTAAAATAAAAAAGTATTGACCTCTTAATTTTGATAATTCGTTTGATGGATCAACAGTGTTAAATAGACTTGTTCCTAAACATTCGTACATCAAATCCACATGTTCAAGTAAGTGTTCTTTTCACTTCGTTCCTTGCACCAAAGATTTAATCTTACAATGGATATGTACGTAGTGAATGACTTTTTTTGGTAATCAAAAACACCTGAATAAAAATTTACTATTTGAACATTTGATATGGGTCTAAATTAAGGCCGTCAAAGTGAATGATAGGATGTGGAGATCATGACAGGTCACAAAAATTTTAAGTTTGGTAAACCACACACCACACACCACACTTTCTTGCAAGAGATATCTACTTGGATATGCATGTAACAATGGTATTTGGCATAATAACTCTTTTTTGGAACACAAGTTGTCATTATAAATATGTTGACATTATTTTTCACGCATGCTTTAGCAATCCGGGTATAATGGGTGTGTAGCAAGTGAGAGCTTACTTACACCGTATAAGCTAGTGTGTGTGCGAGTGCATGTGTTATAATCATTTTCACTTTGAAGTTGCTTTCACGTTTTTTTTTAAAAAAAAAAAGAAAGGAAGGAAGAAATGAATGGGATAAGTAGCTAGTACAATGCACATGGACTCAAAAGAGAAGGAAAAGGGTCAAGATCATCATAATAAGCATAAACAGAGGACCTTTTTGCACTCTAATAATGGCGGACCCCTACATTCCACTTACATAGATATGATAGAATTGGCTGCCAAATTCACCTTTTTCTTGAAGGACCCTTTGTTGCTTTCTGCTCTTTTTTTCATTACTTTGTTGCGTTGTTCCTTGTTATCATTGCATTCTTGCCTGCTCAATCGCCAACCAATTATCCTTTCTTCAGTCGCTCTCAAGTTTAAAGTAAACATATGGACTAAATGATCAGTCGGCCCAAAAAATGTTATCGAAAGCCCACTAATGATCATGGGCCTACAGGCCCGGTTTTCCACTATGGCTGCTGAATTCTACTTGAATTTTAGGTTTCTTTTATGAATCAAACACAATAAAAGATGTGAAATTGGAATTGAATCTTCAATCTAAGCAAGCACAGGCAAAAGTTATACAATTCGGGCTGAGAGAGAAATTCTCGGTCTGAGGAAATCCTATTTTTCTTGATTGATTCCCTCAAAAGAAGCTTACAGAGACATATATAGTAAATAAAAGACTCAACTCCTAAAACTACTCCTCTAATTAGGCTTTAATCATATTACTAAACAACTTGTAGTAATTAAATAACATGATATAATTGAGACTCTACAATAATGGATGACGTGGCTTCCTTGGTACGCATCATAATACTATTATTACACTATTTCAGTTATAAAGATTAGCTTCAACTAGTTAAAGACGTTATGAAATACTAGACAGTAATTCATAATACTGTCTAGTACTAGACAGACATATATATACCTCCCACGACAGGTAAATTCTGCATCATTCTTCCATTTTTTTCTTAAGCCAGTTCTGCTTGTCTTACCATCTGACATAGTATCAAATCACATATTTTATACGAGAAAAAAGTTAAAAGAAATGCAAACACACATATATATATATAGAGGGGGGGGGGGGGGAGAGAGAGAGAGAGAGAGAGAGAGAGAGAGAGACCTTAAAATAAGTTTCAAGCTTCTTCCTTAAAATTGTGTACTCTTGTTTGATTTCTTCAAAAGTCCTTATGCATCTGGAATATATAAAATCGTCAGTTCATAATTAGTTTCAGAAACCATGGATTGAAAAATGAATTATTGACTATCATGATCATACCCCTCGGCATTTCCTGCTTCGCAGTATTCCCTGAAAATTGTGCATTCCATTGTCACCTTTTTAGCTCCAATGCTGCCAACGTAATTCACCTTCATCAGTCAGCTCGGTATAACAATGTTTTTTCCCCATAATAAAACGAAGGACAGGTGATATTTTCTACTGCTTTCTTAAACGCAATTTACTCTTCTGGTTTTTTTTCTCTGTCTCCCCTATGACTAAGCATTTACCTTGAGCTGCTACCTTTGAATTGGTGCATGTAATTATCCAGCTTATCAAAATCGATAGATTTAGTAGTCCTGCAGGGCGCAATATATAAGGCAAGACGATTAACTATATGCTCTGATATGTTATTTTATTGATGGTACCATATATAGCTTAGACAAATTTAATTTGTTTACTTACAGTGCCTTTCCTATGTTTTGGATCAATCTAGTGGAATCAGTGTAATGAGACGTGACTATCTCCTCGGCAAAATTCGGGTTTGCATCATCTTGCAAGTCCTCTAGCTGAATGAATTGCTCGTCAAGGTAACCCTGTGATCATATAAGAGGCCAAATGGACACAGTAATGAATGTTTCAATTCTACTGGCGATCGGATGATGACAAAAAAGACCTTTATGCCCTGCCATGAACTAATTAAAGACACCCTCTTTCGATACCATCTTATAATTTGTTGCTCATCACCCAACCCAAAAGATTAACTTGTTGGGTTGATAATTTCACATTCTCTTGACAAAAAATATTAATCCGAAATGCATTGAAACTGGATAGGACAGAAAATATAATAAAAAATCGAAGACGCGATTATATTACAAACAGAACCTGATCGAAGAGGGACTTCCTCATGAAGGATACTTGCTGTTGCAAGTTCGCTATTTCCATCTACGTAAATTATGGGAGTATTGAAGGCTTTACCATTCACCAGCTTATTAAAAATACCTCATGCTAAGGAAGTATATATATACATAGCACCACCAGGTCATCGTGTCGTTGATATTTTTGCAATTTAAAAAGAGAGGAAAATGAACATATGCATCAAAGATTCCAAAACCCTATTTGGTAGGCGAGGATTGGATCTTACTGAGGACGTCACAACATACAGATGCTACTGATAAAGACTTTTCATCTGCATGCCACGTATGACAGGAGAAGATAAAGACTCTGTGCCACGAAAGCATGAAGAACGGAGACACAATTGCAAAGATGGCATCGCAATGACGACAAATAGGTTGAGAAAGACAATACTACACATTTACTCTCATTTTATCTCTAAAATCTATTTATGTAACATATAATTAAAATAATCATTGATTATAAACATGCGTGTAGACTTCACTTAACATCTAACACTCCATATTTCAAATAGGAATCATATTTTGGGATCTCAAACATTATTATTGAAAGACAATTGGATCGACATCGTTCGTTTCTTCCTTAATTTCTACCGTAACTTGTGATGTTTATCTTGTAAAATTAGCAAGACATTTAAGCCCTTGACATGTTTGATTGCATGAATAGGCGATGGATAGCAAATTCTTATCCTTACTCCTTTCAGAGTTTGGCGTAACATGGATAGCATAACTAGATCCATACCCGGTCCATGGATGTCACATTTGGCGGCCAAAATAGTTTCATTTCCATCTCTAGTCCAATCTAATTCCCATCCATCGCTTATGCTGTTCATGCAATCAAACATCGAGATTAGGCACTAGAAATTAAATATCAGCTAAATTAGACGCAAGGGAAAAATATTCGGCTAAGATCAAATGCAATGGTAAGAAGTTAATGGAGGAAGGATAATATATAAAATATGTATTTTTTTCTTAAGTTTTTATATCAGAAAATGTGTTTTGCTCACGGAGTTGAGTATATATCTTAACTTTCAACTAATTGAAGTAAAACTCAATATTATTTTAGTAAAAAAAATGAAAGAATGAAATATTAGTGCCTAAATTTCCTAAAAAATAGAAAATTAAAATGCACTATTCAAAAACGTGTTCTAGGATCACTTTTTGTATGATGACAGTGGGACCAATTAAAAAGTTAATAGAGACATTTATATGTTCCCAATGCAAGTTACACTTGCCATAGACAACACACAATACCACAGTGGATCTTATCTTATAACAAAATGATGCCTCCCTTTGTTCCATTCATTATTGGTGGTACCAGTTGGCACGCGGCAAACCAACGTTGAGCCGAGAAAGAAAGGCATTGCCCCACGAAGGACACACTTCCAAATTTCAATCATAACAAGTGTCATCAGAATCTTAGAAACCTTCTAGGAGAATGGAAACACGAAGAGAATCATATTCAAGGAATCTTTGCTGGCATAACTGACAACTCCCTACACATCTTTATTTTAGGCAAGTTGGGAAAGGGGAGAGTTGGACCCTATTCTTAAGGCCAGATCAAGATGGGTGAGCCTCACTCATCGCTATTGGGGTAGTGTAAGATTATAATCTTTCTCTTCATACAGAGCTAGAAGAGACTTAAGAGCAATGAAAACAATACTATATATAGTAGTCATTGCTCTTTCTGATTTCAGCAATCAGCCCTTTCAAAAATCAGAGGAAATAAACAATAAATTTTATATATAATAGCACGAGTTCTTAAAAGGATCATCAGTTTTAGTCAAGTGACCGATAGACTACAACATCAACATTTTTTACACAGATAATTGACCATTCATATCCTACAAGCCAAAGGAACTGCATAGCTTTATGACTTGACAAAAACAACACTAGTGCAAATAATATATATACGTCTGTCTGTATGTATGTATATACCTAGCTAAGCATGGTATATAGCCTTGGTATTGAATCAATTTGCTAAGTCAGCATCATAAGAGCCAAAAAAATTCCACAAAAAATAGGAGTGTTTCCTGAAGAAGCAGTACTATTGCAAAAAAAAATTGAAAACTAATAATCTGTTACTAGCTGAAGTGCACAAAAGAACAAGTGACTAATTAATGAACATTTCCATGTCTCAAAATATGATTAGCAAGAAGTTGGTGCCGCAGAAATCATCAGGACTCTCACATTCGAGCTGATTACTATGAAAAAATGCATTGATGAAAATGAAAGGGCAGAATGTCACTTGCATCAGAAGTATGCATTTTAAATCATAAAAAAAAATAGGGGAGGGGTGTTCATTTGATAAAAGCAAGAGACTAGAACAATAAATGGAAGATGAATCACCATTACTGTCAGCTGAAAGAAAACACCTAACACTCGACTATTAGACATTAATAACCATATTGAATCACTTATGCAAAGTTCAACAGCTACGACTTCCCCAAATGTCAACCATGGTAGAAAAAATCCAGAGTAAGTTTTTGTGTTTTTTACGGGTCAATCATGTAATGTTACATTCAGTAAGCAGCTAAATTTACGACAAAAAAGGAAAAGATCACCAGGAATCTTATAATAAATTAGTAATGAGGATAAAAAGAAAAAGTTTTACTATCCCTTGACAAAGTTTGCACCAGAAACATTCACTAACCCACATGACCAGTACATTTACTCTTAAACAGTGGAAAGACTGTCATAAGTCATAATTCACAAGGAAAAAATAAGCAAAATTTAATAGTGTTATCATCTCACCATACACATCAGTTTCAATTTCAACTCTTCGAAGGATTCTATTTTTTTAAACTAAAAAAAAAAAACAAGAAGAGAGAGGGGAAGATGGACTAAATTCATTAAATAACGAATATAGCAGTTGTCACCTCTGAACAGAGGACAGGAATCTCAGTTGTTTTTTGTTGTTTAGGGTCGATCAATCTTTTTTGGCTCAGACTTGACCTGTGATCTTTATCTTTACATGGATCAGATAGCAACTAAACCTATGTAATCATTAACCAAAAAAATAGAACGTGTTAAAGAGGATAGTTTATCCAAAGAGCACAGGATATGAATGGCATACATAATTAATGGTTCCCATTTAATTACTGGAGCAAAATCGATATTGTAGCGGATTGATCAAGGAAACCCCAGGTATTGTGGACTATACTCACATAAGCTACAGGCCGCCTATTGCTTCAAAAGTGGCAAATTATACAATAAAACACCCCAAGAGAAGTAAGAGCAAAGAGTCATTAAAGTCACAAAAGAGAAATGATAGAAGAAAAAAATCTATGTAATGATTGATCCAATGGCATCACCTTAATGAAATCAGACAGGGTGTTTTTGTCATACCTTTCTCTTTCATTCCTATACGCAACTCTGATAAACATGATAAAGGAGAAAGAAAGTTGAGAGATGCCACCTTCATTCCTTCATCACCCACAAATACGAGAAAGAAAGAGAATGATGGTTAAGTTATCGAACACCGCTGATTTCTTTGTCTGATGCTTTTTTGCAGATGCGTCTCATCCATTGTTGAAAGAGCAAAGACTGTGAATTGGTGGGTGAGAATATGAGCTTGAACAATCATTTCTTTTGATTGGAGGGATTGAAATTCTCTCTTTACATCACTATCTCCTATGTTGATAAGATACTACATAGACACGACATATATTATGTGTCAAGCCAGATGAGCTCTTACAGAGAGATCAGCTTACAACATGCAATGAACAATCATCTCATTGAGTAAATATATTAAACAGACTAAACCATTAGAAAGAGGAGGAGGTTTCACAAGAAAGCACACGGGTTTAAAGGACATAAAATGACTGTTCACACATTCTTGCGACTGTAAGTGAAATAGTAGCCACCATGAAAAAGCTCAGAATAAGAATTAAATAATCAAATTTAAATTCCATTACAAATAGTGTGTGGGAAAAGAGTAAAGTAAAACTACCAATTCAAGAACAAAGGGAATCGACGCAGGGAAAGAAGGCCAAGTTAAAGAACCAAGTCCAGTGTAAATAAGGAATCTAAAAGGAACCTGTCTGGGCAGGAGTGGTAGATGCATCTGCATCAAAAAAAAATGTGGGGCCCTCCCAATAAATTATCTTTTGTCAGCAATGAAGAATATGCTCACCGATACGCTCCAAAAAACTTGTGGGTACTGTAAATGCCACTGAACTCTATCTGATGGTTGATTACAGTTCTTTCCAAATAGATTCTTCACACTTAAGTGATTCTGCTCATCTATGCAAGAATCCCATTGCCTGGTATACATTATTTAAAGTGGTGTCTGCTATACCTGAAGCTGTTGTAGCACCCTCCGCCAAGACTCTATCCAAATATGTAGAATCAGAAATTAACTCCCTATAACGAACCTAGATAAGTAAAAGGCACAAACAATTAGCAATAATTGAAAGTTGGCAAGGGGAGGACAACTTAGCCATTCATTTGACAGAAAATGGGGAGATCATTGCAGAACAGCGAGGTGGCAATAATGAATGGGTTATAGAAAATTAATATATCGGCAGAAAATACAATAGCATGCAAAGAAAGCAAGCAAAAGAGTTGGATGGATGCACAAATTGTTTGCATACAATAATGAACACAGTGCATGAGAAGTTGTCGTCTCAGTTTTGATTTTAAACTTCCAACAGTACATGGTTCATCATAATGCAATACCATGGAAGCAGGAAAAAATTATGGTATTTGCACTGCAGTTCATTAACTTCTTCCAAATAATTATGACAGGGCTAATTCTTGAATTCATCATGTAGCAGAATGCAATACCAAGTTTGGAATGCCCAACGTTCTTGAAAAGTTAGCACCCAAGTTTGGACCGCCAAAAATCAGGTTTGTTTAAATCTTGTAAAATTACACAGTAAGCGAGTCATTCATATTGTCTTGTAGATAATCATTACCAGTTTGAAGCATGGATTGTTCTTCCACAAATATGTAACTACATAAAAAAAAACATAGTGAAAATTAAAAGAAAAATACAATTGGCTATGTTAAATTTGCATTTGGAATTCTGTATGACAGAATTTAAAACCACACTACGCAAAATATGTGTCAGCAATGACAATCAAACTACGCAAAATCACTCAGCGTTACAGTAATTAGGAAATCGCAGCACAGCTCAAGAGTTGAGACAATGAAAAGGCCCTTAAAAAGCTTTTCAATATTATGTTCATGCCAGATCACAACATTAAGGGTTTGAAGCAAAGATTATAAGCATATATCTGACCCTGAATATCATGGACTAAAGCTATGATGATGATGAATTGACAAGTTAAAATTTAAAATAGGCAAAGAAAACATTACAAATCAACATCAAGTGCAATAAGTAGAAAGAGACATGTTAAGGCAAGAATAAAGGACATTGTATAGAAGTGGGAACCTGGATGGGGTGCAGATGATCAATCAACGCATCTGCCAATAGGGCTTTGAATGTACCCCAATTCATATCTTTGCATTCATGTGCAACTTCCTACAATAGGAAAAATGCTTTTAACAGAATTTTTAGTGGATATCTTCAGCGTTTATCAAATAGTAAAGTCATATGAATCCTCAAGTAAAAGTGCCTCCCCTATGGGAAGACACAATAAGAAAAGGTATGAAAAACAAATAACAGATTTTATGGAATCTATAAATTAACTTCTAAAGCAGAATCCAGTCAGTTACATTACCTCTTTGGTTTTTCCCGAAATAAGTTGATAGATTGAAAGAAGATTATTGCATTCAGGTCTTTCTGGATTGTCAAACTCCAGACTGTAAGAATACAAGAAGAAACACATTGCTCAACCAATCAAGTTTATAAGACCTGCAATATTTCTTCTCTCTCTACAGGAACAAAGTAGTGAGCAAATATTTCATATATCACGCATAGAAACAATGATGCTGACACAGGCACACAGCAGCCACAAGTACTAACCCAGGATAGGAGTCTGTTTTGCAACGTTTAATCTTGTTAGCTATTACCTACAAGGGAAGAACAGTAGATATAAGGTAAAGGAGGACCCAATAACTTAATCTAGCAAATTAGATATGTCACATGTTCTATTATTAATCATAAAGAAGTACGAATATTCAATCTGAAGAATGCTGTAATAAAGAAATTACCCAGCGATCAATAAAACGACAAGAAAGAATGTTTGCATCATTCTAGAGATACAGGAATACTGACTTCAAACCTCAATTTAAAGAAGAAAAACGCCTGAAACCAGATATATCACTTCACATCTTGGCAGTTCATGAAATCAATTTCACTTTCCATAGCATTGATTAATGAAATGGTAATTTCACTCTCCAGTTCGAAAAACCGCACTCTAACATCATAAAGAGACTTCCTGTGATGTCTCACTTTCAAAAGCAAGCTTAATGCTATACCAAAGCTCCGCACTCAATTTAATAGTAAGAGAGTTAGATCCAGTATATTATCTACCATAATGGCCAAAAATATGATGTTTACAGCATTTGTCACAATTCGGCTCTAGTTATCAGCATCCAAAGTAGCTCCAATGGGAAACTTTTGCTCAGATTTTCTTCCTTTCTCATGATGTGGAACCTCCAAAATAGGTGTCATTGGACACACCTCACCTCTGTAGAGTAAATTCTAGATATTGGCAGTTACCTGCTAACCATCCTATCATTTTTATTCGAAGGTTACGACTGGAGCTCAGGTTAATAACATGATTGCTGATAAACAAAATTCAGTCAGCATACTTTTGCAAGCCAGTGCTAAAGCTAGAAGTAGCCTCCAATTTCATTGATGCCAGCAGGGCTAATTAATATTCTGCTGGCTAATAAATAAAGACTGAAGCCATTAGATATGGTCTTTCTAAGGCCATAGTATACAAAATACTATGAAACTTGTCAACAACTTAATTAGAAGACAAAAAAAATCCAAGAGTAGTCACATATCTCCCCAGTTCTACCATCTACTCATGTTGCCCCTGAAGTAATAAAACAACATTTCACTTTACCCTACTATTCCAATGAGTGTGATGACGTTATGGCCTACTTGCAAACAGATTTCCTTCAACAACAAAATCGGCATCGATTCTGACAATCATTTACTTTCACTTACAATAAATTATATTTAACATCAAGCCATGATGCTAATGTCCAAACACATATGCAGGGAAAAAGAAGTATACTCACGTCTTTTGTGTCGATGAGATTGATTCGGGACAGATCAGAAGGTGCAGATTTGGACATCTACATTTAAAGCCCAAAAAGTACTCAGCAGTCAGTACGAATAAAGAGCTGGTCCATGAGAACATTTTCTTTCTTTCTTTCTGTTTTTTGGGAAATGGGGAAGAGTGAAAATTCATAGGCCATTAAATATTGTCATTACATAGATTTGCTTCCACTTCTGGCTTTCGTAGTTTCAACTTTCAAATCCAAATTCGCTTCACAAAGGCTCATATAGGATATAAAACCATTACCTTTGTTAATGTTACTATATCATTTTCAAGTATAAATTCATAAAAATTGCAAGAATAGAGTCTAATGCAGTGAGAACCTTGGAACGTCCATCAGTGAGAGACATGACTCGTGCTCCTGCTGGTGGTATAAGGGGCTCAGGGACCTATATCAGGTATCAGTTATTCATTGAGGAAAGCATTAGTCATGTCATCTATGCAGCTCAAGAGAATAGCATCAACAAAGAATCAGGAAAGTAAGCCCACCTTAAAAATAACACCACCCCTCCTGTCACCAAATACAAAAAAATTGCTGACAAGGTTCAACAACACTGGAACTCTCAAAAAAAATTATAAAATATCCAAGTTAAAATTTATTTGTTCTCACCCTCCCAATTTTTTCCATTTTCTTCCTCCATATAGATAATTAAAACGCTCAGCCAACTCACGGGTTAGCTCCAGATGCTGCTTTTGGTCTTCACCAACTGGGACGAAGTCAGACTGCAGAGGTAAATGACAATTTATAAGAATAAAGCAAGCATGTGGTGATTATCATTTCACAACAAATATGCAAAAAGAAAATAAACACAACCTGAAACAGCTATATTGATTGCAATTGAATATCAAAGAATAAACGATTTCACACTAATAAATTACAACCAACATGCATCCGAAGACAATCACAAATGAAAGCAGTTATAATGTTGCAATTAAATATTTAAGAAGTATTGCTTTATTAATAGCACAACGAGAGACTGGGAATCCCTTCTTCCCCACCCAAACAATTGAGGCACATATATACACAAATGCAGGCATTTAAAAATGAAAAGTTGATAATTATATAATATACAAAATCTATGCATTCAGAACTTCCAAGAGAATGCGGTTAGAAAACCCACCTGGTATAAGAGAATGTCAGAAGCCATCAGAACAGGATAGGTTAAAAGAGCAACTCCGACATTCTCATCCCCCTGCAAAATGAACAGACTTATCTGAATCACTAATAAGGTTAAAATATAGAGACAACGATTTATATGCTGAATTTCATAAATGCTTAAAAGAAGTGACAACGATTTAAAAATATTGTATTGACTTGTCATGGAAATCATTATTATGCAGAACCTTGGACAATAGCAACTGACATAGTAGAAAGCCACGAACATTGCAGGATTAAAATTAAAAATTAATTTTTATGTAATCTTTGCCTTCATTAATCAAATCATAAGTAGCAAATTTTGCTGCAAAGTAATATATTCATCATTCAAATTCCTCATCAGTTTTTAAGATAAAGCTTGGAGGGGAATTTAATTGACATGTGTGGGAAACTAGACTTCAATAAAATAATTATAAGTTGCAATAGAAATTAGGAAAAATCTTAAGCGTAAGTTAAAAGAGAAAAGATATATAGAGGCAGACACATAAAAAGAGTTCGAGCCGTCATACAGCTATAGACACATCACCTTGTGGGACTTCTCTCTAAACTGAATCATTCTGTTAAGCGTGAGTTAAAAGAAAAAAGATATACAGAGACAGACACATAGAAGGAGTTTGAGCTGTCATACAGCTATAGACGCACCGCCTTGCGGGACTTCTCTTTAAACTGAATCATTCTGTTAAGCCAACCAATTGGCGTGGTAGAACTAAGAAGCCACATCAATTCTACATGAGCACGAACATGTGACTGCACAAAAACAGATGCCTGCACATACAACTCATGTTAACTTTAATTACATTTACAAATATAATGTAAAGCACATTAACAAAATTTAAACAACGTTATTAATGGCCGAAATCAACAAAACCTTCGAGGTGTCTATGCCACATGCCAAATATAAGGCTGCTGTATCCCTTGTTGACTTCGACAACTGTTGTGTATCATATGGTAATGTGATCTGCAATTCAGAAAATCTGCCCACCGTTAAACTAGACCCACTAGCCATACTGCAGCATGTCATTAGTTTATTTTTTCTGATGAATTATTGTATAAATAATTGATCAAAAGTTCAAAAAAATTATGCAACCAATGATCACAATCTCCAATTTGAAAGCTCCAAGGCAATAGTTCTGATAATCACGATTCTGTCAAACACTAGAACACTACAACCAAATGAACTAACATGCCATAGCCAGACACGAAAAATCATGAAAGCAAGAGGCAGTAACACCAACAAGAATTCTATATTTTCCAACTGCTTTGAACCCCCATAGACAGGGAAGTTGAAGTGAGAGGATAACTCCACCGGAAATGTTTTCAACCTACAGGCTCATTCATCATAGATATGCTCAAGAAGAAAAATCTTAGTTACATTTGGGAAGAATGGAAAATAAATATGGCGACATCAAGCCTCAAGAAAGTTGAAAAGCCAATGAATCTAAACCGGAACGGCGGAACCAAAACTTAATTTGGAGAAACCTTTTAAACAATTAAACCAGAATGACCAAATGCATTTGATTATCAGTGGCGCAGAAACTATACGATATCTTCACCTAAGAAGTCCATGGTGCCAACAGCACGGTATAAGAAACAAGTAATTGCTCATCAACACTGTCAAAAAACAATAAGTAAGGAAAGCTATACCACATATATTTGTGTTTCAAATCATAAGCATCCTTGCTGCATGGGCTTAGTACATTCAATTTTTTTAAAGCAACTAACTCGACCCATACCCAAGCCTTTAGCCTGAATCCAAACTGCCAAACTTATCAGCAAGACAGATTATACATAAACAATGCCTCTACTCCATAGGACTTTCGATTGAAATTTAAAATTGAAGATTATCCAAAACCATACATTAGTAATCTACAAATATCTTGATGGATCCAGGAAGTTGGGGGTGGGGGAACATGAATAACTTCTCTATCCCAGGTCTTCTCTAATTTCAAGCACCGAAGTCCAAGGCAGTACAAGTAGATTGAACAGCCAGATTCAAAAAATAAAACAAGTACGGAGCAGTTTGGACATACCGCATGGAGGTCCACAATGAAGAAAAGAGTTTCATATGTGTTCTGAAAATTGAAATCAATGAACATTCATCAGACTAAAGAGATATTGCAAAATCCATGACTAAAATTCTTTAAGCATATCACACAATCACACCCCATTACCCCATTCAATAGCACACAGTCACACCCCATTAAGCCATGCAATGGCAAAACATGTCACTGGATGAGTGATTCCTCCTTAGGGGATAAGTGAACCATATATATCCATCGATGAGAACATAACAGGAGTCCTATCTTTTTACATGTTATCCAGGTTGGACAATGCATGTGGATCGAATAAAGTCATGAGCATATCAATACCAACTGCAACAAAAGTGGAGTCACAATTTACGAGAACTTAATATCACAAAGTTTAGCAAAATTGATTAAATGTTGAGAGAATTAACTATTACGGTTAAACAAAAAATTAGAAATTCTAACTCGGTTAACATGCTTCCCTTTGGAAAATAACATAACAT
This sequence comes from Euonymus europaeus, assembly GCA_963580455.1. NCBI lineage: Eukaryota > Viridiplantae > Streptophyta > Magnoliopsida > Celastrales > Celastraceae > Euonymus > Euonymus europaeus. Next base: position 2,160,610 of record OY756957.1, on the reverse strand, counting down.
AACGAGTTCTCAAAACCAACCTGAAGCTCTATCCAATTTTTTATAGCACCAAGATAATTTCCAAGGTGGATAGATCCAGTCGGCTGGACTCCAGACACTATCCTCCTCCTGCAAATAAAAAGATTTAAATGAGGATGTACAATTTTTTTGTTTGCAACTGATAATATGGATATTAAAGGCATACACGTATTCCCGACCTCAATGTTAAACTTCACAAACAACATATATAATTTATGTGTAGAAATTCGATATGTTCGTTGTGGATTCCACAGAAAATTCCGTACGACCAATTTTACCTAACAGAGCTCGTAGTGCTCTCTTGAGCAGTGGATTTGGAGACAGAGACATTGCAACAACATCGAAAACCAGCGTCATTGTTTCCTTCTCCAACACGATTATGAAGATTCAGTACAGAATTCGTCAAGCGCCTACTTCCAAGTCCGCAGCGCGACCTGCCCAAGACCAAAACAAAACCGATGAGGTGAATTACGAATCAACTAGGGTTCACACATTCAGTGAGGCGCATACAGTGGACTAGCGAAGCGTGGGCAAGAGTTGGTAAGGATGAGCATGTTAGAGATAATTGCGCGACCCATTCTTTTTCCTACTTCGTCTGGGAGTAGTGGAGTAGACTAGGGATAGCGATGAGCCAAACGGTAATAAAGGTTTATTAATAGCCGTTGGTTTAAAATTACCTGGAGAACGAGTTCTTCGCTTTTTTTTTCTCAGTTTTTCCCGAGAGTGCCCTTTGTATGCCAACGAAGGAAACTTTTCTTTTTTATTTGTAGGCTTGTAGCCGTTGGTTTGGCTATATAATCCGAGCAGTCCATTAAAATTTACCCAATTACCCGGAGAACCGGTTGCTCGCTTCTTCCTTTTTACTTGAGTTCCAGGAACTTCTTACTTAGTTACGATCTGTTTGATAGGAATGTAATAATTATAAGCATAATTAAAATTACATACCTAAACAAATATTCATGTTTGGTATACATGTATATTATTTACTCGGATAATTTGTTTAGGCAATTTTCTTCATATTTTAGGTGTAATGGTTATTCATGGGGAAATATGGGTAATAATTATCCTAGTAATATATTATACTCATAGTTATTACCCTCTTATCAAACACACCCTTAAAAGTAAAACCCATCGTTTTTACGATAATGCCCTCTCGGACCTTTAAAGGAAACTTGGGCAAAAAAAATTACTTTTTGGTCGCTTATCGACATTTGTGGTCTAATTTCATTTTCATCTCCAAATTTTTATTTAGTCACTTTTATCGCACACCTTTCAACAGGTATCACTTATGTCTTTCAAGAGAGAAAGTCAATGTAGCGGTGGCAAAATTTACCCATCCCGCCCTGATTCTTTGGTGGGGCGGAGATGAGGCATAAGATTTTGCCCCGAAGGCGGGAAGGATTTCAGGTTTCTCCACCCCAAAATATATATTATATACACACATATATATATAAATATGTAATAGAAATATATATTAGTGTACCATATTTTAAAATTCTTAATTCACTCTGCAAGAAGTGAACCACGGCACCTGTCATATATGTAGCTTGAGAATCTTCTCTTATTATTATCTTTATTGTCTTGTATACTGAAGTTTTTCTATACGATATTGAATTAATGTCATTTGCTAGAAGCGTGGCAGGTGTGGGGCGGGGACGGGGTAGGAACAAGAGGGCGGGACGGTGACGAAACCCTCATATTCCATTCCCGCCCCGCCCCACTGCCACTCCTAAGTCAGTGGTCAAATCCTACGTAATGCATATGTGCACTCCGAAACAATCCTAACAATCTTATATGAAAAAAATTTACAAAATGCAACGATGTGTCCTTCAAGTGTAATAATATTCATCATGATGCACCTACACTAATCCAAAATGAAAGAACCTTGTCCCTGTGATTATAAACCCAAATCAAACTCTAAAAATATTGTTCACAAAGTAGTACCTTTATAACACATCAAAGAATCAAAAGGTATATAACCAAGTTCCAATAGATACAAACAGTCTATTAAATAACAATACATCAATCCAAGTCCAGGAAACATAGTAAACAAACATCAAACACCAAATAACCAATTCTTCAACCACTTAAGCTGACAATCACCCTAGTCTTTGGATACCATAGGTCACCACTGCATCATTAAATATGTCTTTAGATGAAAACAGTATACTCGTAAACCACTTAAATTTGTTCATGGACTTTAATACTTCATGGGATATACCTCCTTTTGACTCGCCTTCGTCTTCATCAAAATCATTGCAACTTTCGAAAGAGTTTGTGGCATATTCAACATCACTGAAAGTTGCATCATCATTAGGACCACTAATGTACAAGTCATCAATTGACCCTTGCTCACCCTCAACACTTTCATCTATATGCTTCATAAACAAATCATCATTCATATCTTCATCACTATCATCGAACCTGTCACGCCCCGTTTCCGGAGACGCGACTGGGTGCTCTCTCCGCACCCATCCTAGGTCACTAGTGTGAACATCCGGGATCAACCGGAAATCCGGCGGCACCTCCCCGTATATCGGAGAGTGCCCACCTGCATCAAAAACGCAGCAACAACAACATCACACCAGCAACCTAGCAAACATAGGCCTCGGGCCTCAACCACATGCAATCCTGACCCTAGGCCTCAGGCCATCCACTACCAGCATGCACAAACTGATGGCATCACATATAAATCAACACGCAGATTTATAACACATCAAATATAACCATATATCAACATCTACATCCACATACAAGCACCACTGTGCCAAATGGTTATGTTCTCTCAACATAGATATACTACATACACCCACATGCATAGAGTATATCTCTAGCACCCTATTCTACCCAGGGCCATCCATGACACGACCTGCTCACCGATCCGCAGCACCAGTACCTGTACCAGTGTCTCCTGTGGAAGGAAGAAAGTAAAGGAGTGAGCTAGAAGCTCAGTAGGGTATGAAGAAACATCAATATAAGCTGAACCAAAGGAAAGTAATGCATTAATATGTTCCTACCACATGAACGTATACTCAACAATTCACATCAACATTTACCCGGATAACCCCTTCGGAGCATAACAACCACAATATCATTGCAACTCAATGAAATATTGCACGGGAGCAAGCTCACCACAACCAACCACTCCTAGGATCATCCGGTTGCGTGAACCTATCACGCCCGCACCCCACAAGGCAAGTCACTCTTGACCTTACCCCTAGTGCGTTACCCCACATGAGGTTCACGTGACTTGGTGATAACAACCTTCACCTTGCCATCCTCCCATGTGGCTTTCAAGTAACCTAAAGGTTCCCGAGTCCATACCCGAGTCCCCCATGCATCTCTAATGCATTATGACATGTCATGCCGAATCGATAAGTATATATGAATACCCTATATACTTTACATAACTACCATGATGCATGAATGAAGGCTCACAACGTGTCCGTAAATGACGGAACACTAATTCGGGTCATGCAACATTCAACATCAAACAATGATCCACACAAGGCTCGTTTCCCCTTAGAAGCAATTAAGGCGGAAACTCAAATAATGGCGACCAATGAAGAATCGAAACGCTATTTAGGCAACAATAACGAATGATAGAAACAAAGGTTGGAAATCCCCTACCTCGTGCCGAGCAATTTACCACAAATTCCACAATTACGTTCCTAGGGTTCCGATTTCCCAAACCTAACAATGTGGCGAAACCGAACCCATTCACACATCAATAAACAACCAACAACTCATATAAACATCAATTAAAATCAATAAATTCGAAATCACTTACTTCTCTCTCTAGAAAATCCTTCCAAAATCCTCCAACTCACTCCAAGCTCAACTCAACTCCAAAACACAACCCAATCTACATAAACATCCAAAATCAACCTATAAACAACATATCTAAAGCATAGCACCCAACTCTTCAAGAATCTAGCAAATCTAGAAAAACCTAGAATTTCCAAAAACTAAGAAAAACTTACCAAAACTCCAAAATCAAGCTTGAATCTTCCTTGATAAGCTTCAAGAGTCACCAATCCACAATCCCCAAGCCAAACTCTTGCTAAAACCTCCTTCTCTCTCTTCTTCTCTCTCTCTTTCTCTCTCTAGTCGGGCTCCCAAAGTTGGAAATGCCCAGAAATGTCTATTTTCGTTCTTTAAAATCTGATTTCCCGATAGCCGTCCGGACGCCCTAAGTGGCCGTCCGGACGGATTACTGTTCCCGTGACCCACTGCCCTTCCTCTAGGCAAATCCGTCCGGACGGCCATTTTATCCGTCCGGACGGATTACTGTTCACAGAACCCAGTTTTTTCCTCAAATTTATTTTCCGTCTCGGTCCAAGCTTCGATTTGATATATTATGGGCCCGAAACGGACATGTATACAAAAAGTTATGACCCATTTACCGAACCTAGCTCATAACTAAATTTTTCCATGATTCGGTACCTCACGGATCCTCCGTACTTCGACTCAAACTTAAATTTTTGGGTCGGGGTTTCACAGAACCTCACGTTCATGATGCCATCATCATAGTCAGTAGAACCCTCATTGTCGTTGTTTACTTGAACATTCTCAACCCTTACATTTTTGTCACTGCTAATTGCCACACTTTGTAGCCTAGGCCTTGAAGCACGAGTCTTCATCATTTCCTACAACCTAAAATGACTCCTTACAAGACTCAAGAATCCTAGGCCTTCAAATCTAACAAATTAAGAAGGAACAAGTATGAATTTCTTGCACGCAATATTATAAATCAAATAAATTGAACATATTAAAAGTTTGATTTAAAAAAAAGTTTGGTTTCAAGAAAAACGCATGAACCCTAAAATCACATATATAGAGATTCAAGGCAAGTCGCACATTTAGATGGGTGAACTAAGATTAAAAAAAAAGGAGTAGAATTCACATATTTTTTGTCAATGTGCACCTTGCATGCAATTTCAACATCATTGGAGGAGAACTTATGTAAGCTGAGGAATAAGATAGTTGCGCAGCTTCGGAGAGGTAGAGTGGAGAAAAAACATGTTTTTATGATTTTTCAAGCTCAAATGACACATAAACATAAAATGTCTCTCTCCTAGGTGAACTGTGGCTCAACAATTCACATATGCAAATTAATCTAACTTAACGTGTTAACTCAATTTTTTTCGTCAGTAGAGTGAGTGATTGAAGGGACAAAAGTGATACCTATTGAAAAATGAGGGACAAAAGTAACAAAAAAAAACTAAGGAAAAAAATAAAACAAGACCCATAAGTAAAGGACGAAAAATATAATTTTACTATGAAACTTTATATTATTTAGTTTTAAAGGGAAATTTCTGTTATTACGATAAATGGTAATGTCATATTTTTGCCCGAGACCTAAATTTATCAAAAAAAACAAAAAACTAGAACCCCACAACGGCATACCCCTTGTAACCCTAATCCGGGGTACCCGCCATTACTGTTTCCATTTTTCATGGGTTAAAGTAAAATTTTCATCCCTCAACTATACAGTTGGTTTTATTTTCGTCCTTAAACTATTTTTTCCACTTTCATCCCTCACCTTTCCAATGGTTTTACTTTCGTCCTTAAAGTCAATCCGACACTGAAAAAATATGATTTGGCAAAATGACTTGGCATAAGCTGTACATGTGGCTTGATGATTTGGCAAACTTTGTGGTTAAAGTAACTTTTCATCCCTCAACTGTACAAATGGTTTCATTTTCATCCTTAAAGTATACCATTGGGTCTAGATCCATTCATGGTCCAAGCGTGGCGAGATTAATACAATCACAAATTCTGCCAGCACAAATACCCTTGAATCAAGAGGTGGGAGCTGCACAATGATACTATTAGTATTGGGAATGTTGTGGTCAAGAGGATTCCAAGAAATGATAAAGAAGGACGTAAGGAACTACCTTTATGGGGTTGATCAAAACGGTTTTTGCATGCCGAATGATGCTATTAGTAACGAGAATACTGTGATCAATATGAGTGTGATAAAGATGTTCATATTTGCAGAGATTAATAAAAGTCATTTTGGAATAGTATAAGAACATTTTAATGATGTTAGTAAAAGTTGGAGGACATATTATCACAAAATGGATTTGATAGTCCACATAGGATAGCTCCGACATGCCACACAATATTTGACCATTGACTTGCCAAGATGAGGGATGAAAATGAAACCATTAAAAATATGGGAGACGAGAATGGATTAAAAACATTACGGACAAAAATGAAACTTTATAGTACAGGACGAAAAATATACTTTAGGAATTTTTCATGGTTTTCAAATTCTTGAACATCTCGTGCTTATCACGCCGGCAAAAAGATGACATCGGTCACATGGTAAACTCTAGCGCCCAGTAGACGAACAGACTATTTAAATATCACAGAGAGAGAGAGAGAGAGAGAGAGAGAGAGAGGAGGTGAAGTAATCTCTAGAGTTTTGCCGCGGAGTTTATTTTAATGGCGGGTACAGGTGAACGTATAACTTCAGTATAATTGTAAGAGAGGAGGATTCTGGGCACCCACAGGCCACAGTGACACAGAGATGGAAGATCAGAGGACAATAGAGTCGGAGAGACAACAGATCGAGCAGATTCGAGAGCTTGATTTTGAGGAATTGCAGGTTGAGGAAGTCGATGAGGACTCCTCTGATGACCACCTTGATGCGAAGTAATTGCCTATACTATGTGGTCTTTTTTGTTTTTCGCACCTTATTCATCCATTTTAAGTAATATGCACTAGGGTTTTTTTGTAAACTCATACGGTGTTGCTTAGCAAACCTAGTTTTGTTAACCGTATTCACTGGGGGGGGGGGGGGGGGGGGGGGGGGTGGCGGGGGGGTTCGGCGGTATTGATTACTGTCACGAATTCAATGAAAATCGAGAGAAATCGGAGGGATAAATGGTTGAACTGAAACTTTTATCCTTCTTATAGATTGTTCACGTAAATAAACTGATTCCTGTTTGGCTGCTGAGAATGTGAGGGTATGCAGAATTTTCGAACCTGTGTTAGTCAGCCAAATTAAAGGTAGAAATTACTGAAAGTGAATTCAGGAAGAAAGTAAAAGTATTATCAAAAATGGTTTTCCAACCACAACAATGGATTTAACAAAATTGATATCTGGATTCGTGCTCATATTTATTGTTCTGAGTTCATATTTATTGTTCCCACTGCGGTGGATTCCTCATTTCGTGTTCCTTCTTTTCTTTTCCCTAAACGATGGAGGCATATTGTTGCATGCTTTGGGAAAATGTGTTAAAACAAATATCTTTTTAATAATATTTTTCCTTACTATTGCTTTGATTTTCATTGTGACACTGATTTTAACATTCCTATTTTTGTTGTTTATCTAAGCGGTTCTGCCTCGGATGAGTTTACATTCAACACTTGTCTGGCTTCTTTGCATACATATCTTGGCGGTATGCATTTTATGTTCAGACTCCTGTCCTTTCTGTACGTCTTATTTCAGGGTGTTATTGAAGCTGATTTGACCTCTTTTATATGAATGAAAATGTAACAGAGGTTGACTATACTCAGAACAGAGTGGCCTTTTTGGATGGAGGTGCTGTTTTGAACCTCCCGTTGTTCTATCTTGAAGGTACTTATGTACTGCTTCATTTACTCATGGATTGGTGTTAAGTCCTATTTGTTCAGCTAGTGTCAATTTTTAAATGTTCATCAGTGTCCACACTCCGCATTGCTTGGTTTTAGATTTGGGGGGGGGGGGGGGGGGGGAATATATCCATTGCATTGGAAAAGTTTGTACACAAGCAGTTAGATTGTTTTACCTGCTGTTAGTTTCTAGTTTTCTACTATTTAATTAGTGTTTGTCTCTCACATATTAGTTGGACATGCAATAATATTCCATCCAGTGCAGTTTTACATTTCTCAGGTACTTGAAGCCTGGTTTTATGAATGTCATCTTTGCATATTGTAAGCTTTGAACCATTTTATTTTAGCAGCACCTGATGTTGCTGGTAAGGCGATTTGCTGAGATGATCAGGTTGTTGCAGAACAGTAATGTTTCCATATTATCTGGTGCCATGCATGTTCCTCTCTCATGCACAGTTTATTACAATCTGGCAGTTCATAATTTCTATCCGACTTTTGTTTTGTTAGGAGTTGTTCTTTTCCCAGAGGCCACCCTACCTTTAAGAGTCATTCAGGCCAATTTTGTATCTGCTGTTGAGAGGGCATTGACCCAAGTTCATGCACCGTATACCATAGGCGTTGTATGTAAATTCCAACCCATTTCCATTCACTTGATTGTTCAATGGAAATCTATATCTAAGATTTCGGTATGAAGCCTAATGAGATTGAAATATTTCCAGGTTCATGTTTGCAGGGATCTTGAAAATAGACGAATAAGGTTTGCATCAGTCGGGACAACTGCAGAAGTAATTACTGAACTCTAATATGGTTTTTTTCTTCTTTTTTTTTACCATCTAACTGGAGGGGGATGATTATATATTGAATTGCATCTTAATTACTTCATCACATGTTATCATTTAAGACAATATAGAATGCCATTATTGACAAACTGAGAAGAGATATGCGTATGTTGGTGAGGATTGAGTAATAGATATGTTTGTCTCATGCATGAATTGTAGATGAATGGATGATCCCACATATTAAGCTCCTTTTTCAAACCTTAGCTTATTGAATTGAAAATGTCAAGTATTGAATTGAAAATGTCAAGTCTTTGTCAGAAGTAGCTGTTGGAAATGCATTGCAACTATTGGTACATTTATCTTTTAAATGCAAATGCATTTGGAGGGTGTGCAAGATTTTCTTTGTGAGTGGAGATAGTTGTGTCCAACAACTATACATTGGGATTATGTTTGCTTAATCCCATTTATTTGTTCATCTTGTGAGTGCCTATTTTGTTTTCTCAAAATGTTGCAATAATTATTTCTGTGATTCTGGAGGTACAAGTTAGCAGTTATATGATGCCATAGTTCTTGTGTGTTAACTTTCCATGCTGCTGTTATTTATTTATGGGTGGGAATTTTTTAATGATGCTATTATTTCATTTACTGCCTTTGGTGCCTGCAACTTGAGTTTCTTATACAAGGTTATTGACTGATCCATACCCTAATCTCAGAGTTGCTTAAACATTTGGGAATGCTGTTTGAGCTTTGTAATACATCTCCAATTTGTTCCTTGAATTTAACTGTAGTAAACTCATTCTTACAGATCCGTCAATACCGGCGATTGGAGGATGGGTCCATGAATGTTGTTACTCGCGGTCAACAGCGCTTTCACCTTAAGCGCCGTTGGATTGATGTTGAAGGAGTGGTTAGTAAATTTATAAAGATATGATCATATTGTTCCCCTTTGCTTTTCCGTTAATTATATGGTTGATGGATGATTGGTTAAAATCGTCTTCCTTCTAGCCATGTGGTGAGGTTCAAATTATCCAAGAAGATCTACCATTAAGGATTCCCCGGGATGCATTTGGGAAAGTGCCACTATTGTCTAAACTGCATAGCCGTGGTCCCTTATGCAGTCTGCCTTTAAATGCCGCATCACACAGCCATGGAGATGGGGACAATGAATCAGAGGGACATTCAGAGGGAAGCTTTGAGAATGAGCTTTCACTGGCTGAAAGAAGAATTCACCAATCTGCAGTTGATTCCTGTTATGGGTACGACACTATGGATGAATCCACAAACAGTGATGACGACGACAAGTCTGCATGTCAATCTGGGATCCTGTCTAGATGTTCCCCCCAAAGTGACTCAAACTCCATAGAATCATTGCATTTGCGCTCCAGTGAGGAAGTTAAACATGATGCTGTAGGAATTGGGAATGATTCTGTATCAGGAAGGCCTTCTTGGAGAGGGGATGGGTCAAGAAGGTCTTGGAGAAGAACTGAGCTCACCCAGTTTTGTGCAGTTCCAAGAGCGTTTTGGCCATATTGGGTTTATCGTATGTATGACTCCTATTGTCTTGCCCAGAACGCTGCAGGTAGTTTTTTTTTTTCTTCTTTTCTTCCTGTTCGTGCCTGTACATTTAGTTAGAATATTCTATTAAGCAAAACACCATGCCTTCAATTACATTCCTTGACTTCCATCTGACTTCTAGGGATTCTGTTGAAATACATGTCAATGACATAAATCTCTGAATTCTAATAATGTGATTTTGATGAATTGGAAATTTATGCCATCTTTCAATGACTACAGTGGTTTTTTATTTATCTTCTTCACAGATATGTGGAGACAGATAGTTGGGACACCAAGCATGGATGCCCTAGTGAAGAAGCCTGATCTCTTGTCATTTTGTATTGCTAGTAAAATTCCTGTATCTGAATCTACAAGACAGGAGCTTCTGGAGATTGACGGCATTTCATATAGGTTGCAGAGAGAAATTGAGTTGCTCAAGAATTTTGATCTTGTTCGATGTAGAACCTGTCAGGTAATAGTTTGTCTACTCTTGTTCAAAGCTTACCTTGCAAACATACACTTGCACGTGCCTGTTTGCATTTGCATTTGTTTACGTCAATATCTATGTTCCCAAGCTATCAAATTGTTTTGTTCCCCATTTCTTCATGCAGACCGTGATTGCAAAGCGAAGTGATATGTTGGTGATGTCTACCGATGGTCCTCTTGGTGCCTATGTGAACCCACAAGGTTATGTGCATGAGATAATGACTCTTTACAGAGCGAATGGCTTAGCAATCTGGGGCCGTCCGCAAACTGAGTACAGCTGGTTTCCGGGGTATGTGCTTCATGCCACACACGGACACACCTGTCCATTTTCTTTTGGAATGCATCCCTTGGATTAGTGGGAACGTTAATACTACTGAAACAGTGTTACTTGATATGCTAGAGTTTATTTATTTTGGTTCCAGCGTTTTTCCTTGATAAAACTTTTACCATCCAAGATAGCCTCTTGGAATTTAAACTATGGTATAGGAATTTTGGTTTATTCAAAGCTAGCGAGATTTATATTTACAATCTGGGAACTTGCATGGTAAACATCATATCCTAGACCAGAAAATATAGGATTATGCACTGGTCAAAATGCAGCACGTTATTTTTTGGTCTGTGATATCTATTAGTAATCTGCAAATGTTGTTTGTAAAATCCTTCAAATGCTGGAATTGTGTTAACCATGAATATCAAATTCTCAGGTGTTTAATAGCCTACTTTTGTAGAGTTCATGCTTTTTCATTTTGTTAGTGGTAATACGGGAAATGGTTATGTCATTATTATTTAACTTTGCTTATTTCCATCATTGCAGCTATGCATGGACAATCACGAACTGTGCCACATGCGAAATCCAAATGGGATGGCTATTTACAGCCACGAAGAAGAATTTGAAGCCTAAATCGTTTTGGGGCATACGGAGTTCCCAGGTTGCCGATGGTGTGCATTAAACATTATGTTTCAATTGTCTTTTAGATCTTTGTCATTCACCTTGTGATGAGCTTTTGTTATTCCCCTTGATTTTCTCATATACTCGTGTAGCCAATCCAAAACTTTTGGTATAAAAGTTTAGATGATGATTATGACACTCATGTAGCCGATCCAAAACTTTTGGGATAAAAGTTTAGATGATGATTATGACACTCATGTATATAACTTGAATCATACAGCTGCTATAAAATCATATCATATTAATCGGCTATTTTCCAGTGCTAAATAATTCACATGTTCATTGGTTAACATTCAGCTGTACATCGATGATGAGTATTCCATGTGCCCTATTTATTGTTTGAGAAGTGTTAATTTCTTGAGCCAGAGAGATGCAAGTAGGTTCATGTCAAGCAGACGTTGACATTACCTTGTTTACCATTCCAGTTTGGCGTACACGGAAACTTCTAACATTCCACATTGTTATATCAATATTTTATTCATCAAAAAATAGGATTGATTTGATAGTAGAAACGGGGCCAAGGATTGGGTAAATCACTGGAACAAAAAGACGTTCTAGAAAAAATGGCAGAAATCTGGAAAGTAGAAAAAACATCTTCAGAACGTGCTGATTGCTAAATGCATGGTTTCGCTACCACGTTCAGCGGTAGTTTCTGTAGACTGGGCTGTACATACAGCTCTCAGCATGCTTGACAAGATCTTTTGGTCGAGGGAGACGAGATGCAAGACCTGGGAAAGCATACATAAGCGATCAATGGACGTTATCCTACATATTAGCCAAAGACATCAGAAAGACACTCACCGAGTTCATAAACCTTAGCAGCAACCTTTGCAGCAATATGAGCTGATATTTTGCGGATATTAGAGAACGGTGGGAAAATCAGTCCCTTGTCGTAGTTTTCTTGCGTCACTTGAGCAGCCAAAGCTTCAGCTGTTGCACGGAAGGAAAAAAGAAAGGACGCACTTAAATCGCAAAACCAAGACTTTTTTCTCAACATTATGGGTAGGCAGAACAATGTCAAGTGGTGGATTCCATAATGTGTGTGTGAAAATGTACCAGATAGGCGGCAACTGTTTTGTTAAAACTTGAATATAAATGTGTTAAAACAAACTTCATATACTTACAGGCAGCCAAAAGCATGTCATCTCTCACACGAATGGCACCAGATATGATCAAGCCCAAACCAAACCCAGGGAATATGTAAGCATTGTTCGACTGAACAGCAAGAAAAAGAAAGAAAGCCATCAGCTACAATCAAAATTAGGTAGAGTGTGTTGTTTCAAGAAATATAAAAATACGGATAGTTCAGACCTGTCCAGGGGCAAAAACTTTCCCATCATACGTAACAGGGTCAAATGGACTTCCGCTAGCAAAGATTGCCCTACCCTGCAGATAGAATAAGGGTACTTATGAAGATGATGTGAGAAGAGTAGTATTCTTTTGGCAAACACTGTTGCCTAATTGCGCAATCACAATATTCGATCATAAAGAAAATGTATATTTACCTCACTCCATGTATAAGCTTCTTCGGCCGTACACTCAGAGTGCGAGGTGGGATTGGACAGAGCAAAAATAATAGGTTTCTGCATGACAATTGTTCAGATCAGTATAAATATTTCCTAGTATCTGACGTTAGTGATTATTCATGAACAGAATGGCTTCATGGATATAACGTTCATGGGTGCAAGAGAGGAGGAGAGATAGAGAACCTCATTGAAAGAAGCCATGGCCTCAACCACCTCCTTTGTGAATGTTTTTCCAACTCCAGATGTCCCTATCAGCACTGTTGGCTTAATTTCCTGAAAATCAGACTTACACAGTGAGAGGCTAGGTTTTTTTTTGTTTCTTTTTTTATTTTTAAAACTGCTTTGAACTGTGCATATTTCACTATAACTTCTTTTCTCAGTTTCAACAATTTTCTCACCTTGACAGCATCTACGAGTTCCTTGACAGGTTCATGATCATGAGCCCAAGGTTTCTTGAAGTGCTGAAGTGATTCTTTACGGGAGCTAACAATCAGTCCCTGTTCAAAAATAAAAAATCTTGTCAATGACTGAAAAGATAAGAAAATATAACTAAAGATAAATAATATGTTCTTCAAACAAGCAGTAAAATTTTATCAGTTTTTTATACTACCTTTGAATCCACGAGCCAAATTTGCTTTCGTGTCTCTTCAAGTGGAGCTTTCGTCTGATAAAAGTAGCGCATGGTCATTCACCAAGCTCAGCAGAAAGAAATTAAAGGACTTGTTCAAACCAGTAAGTTTATACCTGTCTTGAAATCTCAAGAGCTATAAGCTCAGCTATGCCCGTTCCAGCCTACAAAATTAATGAAGGCAAGTGAGACACAAAGGCGCTAAGCCACATGCGAACAAGAGAGAAGTTCCAAAAAGGTGTATATGGTACCGCAAATCACAGAGACATTAAACCTTACCTCTCCAGCACCTAGGAATAAGAATTTATGGTCACCTAAGGTTCCACCAACTAAGTTCAGAGCTGCAAGAAGCCCTGCTAGTACCACAGATGCTGTACCCTGCAATCAGTAAAGGACTACAATAAGAAAAATGAAATATTCTCTTTTTCAAGAGGAGTTAATTTTTGTGACATTGCACCTGTATGTCATCATTGAAGACTAGGTGAGTTTGGCTGTATTTCGCCAGCAGCTCAAAAGCATTGTGGTTTGCAAAATCTTCAAACTGAAAAACATATTCATATTCAGACAATATAATCTTGCCGGAGTTGGGGGGAAAAATATATATATATATATACATATATATATATTATTTCTGCATAAAAAATTGACTGACCTGTACAAGGACTTTCTCCCCATAATTTTGCTTAACTGCACTCATGAATTCTTCCAGAAGTTCATTGTATTCCTAAAGTGCAATAAAAGGCCCGTTATATTTAAGAAATTTAAACACATGTTAAATTGCTACATTAAATTAAGAAAATTTTCAAGATGAACAAAAATAAAATGAGAAATCATGGACCTGTCCAGTTGCTCTCTTTTGCTTAAGCCCGATATAGAACTCGTCATTCAGCAATTTCTCGTTGTTTGTTCCAACATCAATGGTTACAGGCAAGCACTGCAAATTTTGAATACCGGTTGAGAAATTCAACGTCTTCTATGTATGAATATCCTTTTTTTCAGTGCAGTTTATAATTTTTTTATTAAAACAATTTATAATTCAACGAAAAGAAAAAAGTCAATGAGCTGTAGTAGTTATAGTGAATCTTACTGCAGAGGGGCGTACTCCTCCTAGCGCTGTGTACAAAGAAAGTTTCCCTACAGGTATCCCCATTCCCTGACAGCATAGAAACATGTATGTGCCTTATTATTTTGATATAAGTGGAATATTCTACTTTTAAAGGAGTGGATGGTATCAATACCTGGCAGCCAAGATCCCCTAACCCCAAAATACGCTCACCATCAGTGACAACAATAACTTGAATGCTTCTCTCTGGCCAGTTCTTCAATACTTCAAGAACCTTGCCCCTAAAAGAAAGGTTGCCTTTCAGTTTCCACCACACACTATACAACATAGTAAACACAAACAGAATGCTAGTAAGTGATCATACTTCTCTTTTAGACTGATGTAGAGACCTTGAGGACGCCTGAAAATGCTCCCATACTTCTGGCAAGCTTCACCAACTGTTGGAGTATACACGACTGGGAGCAGTTCCTCGACATTATCAATGAGAAGCTTGTAAAACAGCCTTTCATTCCTCTCCTGTAAAACATAACAGAATCTTTGTCACATAATATTAGCTTCTCACTACCTAGCGGGTTAGCATCACTTGATACTTTTCTACATGGGTTCCTCAGTGGTTGGTGGTTATTGATTAGTATCCAATAGCTGTGAAATTAGTGAAACCTGATGACACCTTTGGATTCCGATACAGTAAAACAGATAGCAGTTATGTAAATGATAAACTAAAGATATGCAGTTATGATTTCACTTTGATCAGCATATCCACAGCTAATTTTTTTTGTGTGCAGTAGACATGAATATACCTGCAAATCCATCATTGCCATGTATCGTTGCAAAGGGACTTGGTACTGGCGAAGATTGTGCATCAATTTCTTCTCCTGATACCAAAGAGATTCTAGAGTAAGTTAAAAAAAAAGCCCATGATTCAATGAATAGCAAATGGTGGTGTAGTGTCAGCAGTGTCAAAAATTAACCTGAAGCTCCTGGGTTGCAATTGCTGGAGGCAGAAGGCCACGCAAGTAATGAGCATCTCTCTCTTTTTCACTGAAAGCAAGACCTTTGTTATGGTGTGGATCTCGCAGCAATGTATATCCACTGTTGCAAAAATAGATATATTAGCTGAGCAACAAACGAAGTCTAACATTCTGCATTTTTTAAGACCTATACTTCTACAGAATACAGTGATCAACAGAAAAATGGTTTTGTGAATCGACAAAAGAAAGAAAGAACCTATGCCATTTTTAGCAGAGAACTAAACCTTTTGAGGTATTCTAGCTTCCAGCCAAGCTTGAATGAAAATACCATAAAGCAGGGTCAGGAAATCTGAAAGTTCTAGTTTTAACAGACAATAAAGGGCAAATGTCCTTGGAAATGAACAGCGGAGCATGCACGGTGAACAGTAATTACATCGTTTTAAATATCTGTGGACAAGGTTCTTCTATTTCAAGCAAAGGAGATAATAATTTATTGAGACCACTTTCAGATCTACATGCCATGGCCCGGGTTTTATTCAATTCTTTATGAATCTCCAAGGAAGATACATTGCCTTGTTAAATTGTCCACGCATTTGCCTTCAACTATGATTTGACAAACCAACATGATAGGATGGATCTGTTATAAGAATCAAAGGTAATAATGGACATTATAATACAAATTGCACAGAAACACCCAGAGCTAAGATCTTGAATTCATTCAAGAAACTTATAATTGGATCCAAAAAGGCTCAATGGAACAATAACCAATTTTGCCAGGATTGGAAAAGGAATCCCACATCCATGCATAAACACGCAAAAACAACAGATGGCATATCTCCATAAATCATGAATTGGTGCTCTCACCTGGCGACAGAGACAGTCCAGGGGGTGACTAGCTGATCCTCGGTGGCACTATCCTCACCGTACACGTCCTCAACACCCCCAGCCACACCATTCTTGTAATCCTTATCACCTCCATTGATCGTTACACTCTCCATTGCAGCACAAACCCTTTTGTCTCCTCTACCAATCACACGCCTCTGCAAAATCACAGAAAGCTAAAGAAACCAAACAACACCAGAAATGAAATGCACCCAAACGAAAGCACAACACGGACACTCTTTGCGTTTTGCCATTCCAGAACAACAAATCCCGCCTTTTATAGGATACTACGAGGAAGGCTTCCTTGGTTGGTTAATCAAGATTTGGTTAATATTAATTAAAAAATAATAATTAACAATTCTTCCAAATGGATTGGTCCTAATTGGAAAGTTACATGGGTGGGGATTCAAAATAGTCACAATTCTGATGGGTGGGTACCAGAAGAACAGAGAGCCTGTTCAATGATATCATGTTCCCGGAATGTGAGCTGTCCCCAAAGACCGCGTTTGCAGGAAAAGAGAGAAAGTGTAGAGTGAGAAAGAAAGTGAAAAGTCTATTTTGGCCGCCTCAATTTTAAATGACAGCAGGCATCTTTAGAAGAAAAAAAATCATTGTTAAAGAGTCTGTTTTTTTATATTTAAAGTGCATACAATTTTTTTTGTTATTTTTTTGAAAAGAAACAACTGTATATGGTTAGTGGGCAAAACTAGGAATAACAAGGGTCGAATATTTTTTCAATTAAGAAACATTAAAATTGTTATAATTTAATTGAGTTTATATCAAAATTGTTTAAAAATTATTAAGATTTTTAAAATCGAAACCCTTTCATAACCGTTTATCATCGAGTACTTATTTATCGTTTAATTTTTTCAATTTTTTTCATAATTGGTTGGTTAATCGTTTCAAAACACGCAAACCCTACCCCGAATCGTGCATTAAAAGTATATTAAAAACTATGAAAGTCTGTAACAAAAAAATAAACAATTGTAATTGTGGTTAAGTGATTTAGTTATTTATACATGTGTAAGGTTCGAATCCCTTTTCTAATATATTTACAAATATTTTTAAGAATTTACTTGTAATTAAGGGTAGGGTAGAGTAGGGTCAGTTGCGATTCGGATACCCTAACCATTTATTCATCGATTCGGGTATCCTAAACACGACATCAAATATCAAAATCGATCAGAAACCATGACGAGTTTTAAAAAAAAAATCAAAACCATTTCTGAACCCTATAGGAGCGATTTCCGGATTTTAAATGGATCGGATATCCTACGGATTATGTCAGGGACAGATTTTTTGCCATCCTCAGACAAAACAGTCAGTCGATACAACTTTCTAAAATCAATAAAACTTATAATACTCAACGCGCGCACACCAGTTAGTATCACAGAGAGCAAATTTTGCAATACAATAAGCACCATTATTATAAATCTTAAGAAAAACTTAAGACTATGTACCACCTCTTCCTATTTTTTCTAGTATCTTGAATCACATTATCACCCTCATCTAGACAAAGATCTTCAGTTATAATCTTTTTGATTGCCTCCATTGAATCTCTTCAGCTGGTTGTTACATTGGTTAAGTTAAAAGATTAAGCTAGACCCACTCACTCTCTAATGGCATCTAATATAATCTCGCACTCTCAACACAGAAGGCCACATGAATCACTCCAGCAACCACAAAAACAAAAGCAACCCATATGAATGATAGCAAGCCAAGTTTGACAAATATAGTCTTACTTGGTTTATAACTTTTAAAAATTGTATATCCCTTGATGTTGGATGATAATAGAATATGATTATGTGATGCATGTGTCAAATGCTCATCATAAAGTATTGCAATTAGCTAGTCCAATTAAATACACAATTTCTTCGACCATAATCCTTCATAGCTCCCATGCATATTCAAAGTTGTGCGTTCATGCATGCATATATACCTAACCTTACCCTTACGCGGCTACTTGTTCAAGTCAATATGACATTAATTCTAGCATACAAATTTTCAATTTCAAAGACTTCCACTTTCACACACATATATATTAATTAATAAGATCAATATGACTGGAATTTACTACAATATAATGTAATATTATAATTTAATTGGTCTTCTTGTGCATGCTGCTTCATAGTACATTTCTATTTACACCATGACTACGTCAATACCATGACTAAATTGATGTTGACTTTGAAAGGTTACCTCATCAAATTCATTAAAAATTAATAATATTGCTTGCCGTGGCAATTGTCATGGAATTGAATTCTGACATAAGTTTGAAGGGAATATATATACACTTCCAGTTTCCATCAATTCAACATGCGAGGTTTTCTCGCTGGCCAACAACCAAAGATTGTGAAAAATGAAATCTTTGAATGAGTCTGGCAATTCCATAAAAGAGTTGGAAATTCCAGGCTCTTCATTATTCTTTGAATGAATCTGGTAAAACTATATTTTTCGTTATATTATTCATAGATAAGCAAAATAAATAAATAGTCATCGCGATCCTATCATCATAACCGGCTATTAAATTCTTCTACAAAAAAAAAGGGCATTTTAAATAATAATTTCTAAAAGAAATTCTGAATATACACAGGGAGATTAGCAGTTTTTTGAAAAAGTTTAAACCCAACATTTAATTGTATGGCAGCAAAAGTTTCATTTAGCGTCACAAAAGCAAGGTTAGAAAATTTATAAATATTAGACAACGGATAACACTTTTTCGGTATGAACATGGACAAACTAAACAAAAAATAAAACGGGCACACATATATTGGATCTAAGTTATCGACTTTCCTTTATAAAAAAAGACTGATCTCCCCACTAGATCTAGCTAGGAGTCTTATCACTGAACACCAAATATGTATCGTTGAAACGCACTAGAAGAATTGGTGTGGTGAATAATTCACACAAGGTAGATTAGAATATATAAATTTCACCTCCATTGAAAACAATGTGGTGAAGAATACAAAACTAGAAAGAAACTTAGATCTATTAGAGAAAATGTAAGATTTGTGTCACCCTTCTCCCCCTCACCTTAAAAAAAACCAAGGACAGTTTAGAGAGATGCGAAAGAGCATGCATATTAGTTGATACTTGACATATATGCAACAATTTGTGCATTATTTTCCGATTTTATTTTTTCCGTTCTCAAGATTTT
The DNA here is from genome assembly GCA_963580455.1 of Euonymus europaeus. NCBI lineage: Eukaryota > Viridiplantae > Streptophyta > Magnoliopsida > Celastrales > Celastraceae > Euonymus > Euonymus europaeus. The sequence goes on along the minus strand of OY756957.1, from coordinate 2,140,992 downwards.
CCTATCGGGAGTTTGGGACGCAAGAACTCCACGTAAGCAACCAAATCGACCTCAAATTGGGCCATTTGTCACAAAGCCCAATAAAGCCAATTTATGGATCTACTGGCCCATGTCAGAAAGACACCTCACAGGCGCACATGGTCACGCATACACGTTTGGCATGTCACGCTCTGTCTTCTCTACAACATAAATACGAAAACCTTCTTGTAAAAGGCGCTTAAACTAAGCCAGGAGAGTATTAGTACTCCGTCTCACTGTTACTGAGCTTGAACAGTTGAAAGAGCAAATTTTGATTCTCTAGTCTCTGAAACTAGAAATTCTCAATCTAGGGTTTATAATAGCTTTATCCATCATTTTGAAGGAAAGAAAGAGAAATTATGGTTACCAGGGGAGAGTGTTAATGGATCGTCTTCGTCCCAGGCCGAGGCTCCTCTTCTCTGGATTCACAACTGCTGAGGTGACCAACTGACCATGCGATTCGATTTTTTTCCCCTTCCAATCGTGAATATTTTCCAAAGCAGTGTGTTATTTCTTTCTGGGCTTCTATAATGGTGTTTACGGAAATGTGAAACCTGATTTTGAACTGATGTTTGTTTATTCCGTTATATATTGATAATTCTTCGACGTGCATGAATTTGATTGGATTTGCGTGTTACTTTAGGCAATCATACATGTGGTGCTGTTTGGATCCGTCTGATACAAGGAATTGAAACATTTGCTCGTACTTTAAATCAGTTTTTTCATGGATTTTTTAACATTCTATGGCATTATTACGCACGTTCACATGGATATTTTTATATGTAACTGTGTAAACTGCTTCAATCGGTATATGATTGGGATCGGCTTTTGCTTAGCCCAAAACCTAGGATATTTATGATCAGACTGCCTACACATGGATCGATCATGAGCTTTTAATTTTTTTGCAGGTCGAGAAGATGGAAAAATTGCTGAATGAATCAGATATTCAATCGATGGACAACGATTTTTTTCAGAAAATTGCAAAAAGTTTTAAGTGAGTGCACTTATTTATATGGTTGACAATTTACTTACTTGGACGTGTTAGTGAGACTAGAATATATTTTGAGATTAGATATTACCCCCTTCTGCCAACCAACTGAGAAAAAACTCAAAAAGTTTTAAAAAATTGAACTAAGTCATCTCATGTATTTTGCAGTTGCTCTTCTGGTCGTACAGGGAAACCTATTATTAAATGGACAGAGGTTGGTTCGTTCATCTTATTACGTTATTATGCCATTTTTACTGTTCTTACTTGTTTGATCCTGTTGTCAGGGCACAGGACTTGCTTGTGGTATTCATATACAAATTTTTTATAACTCCTAGTCTCGTAATAAATTGCTAGGTACAAACTTGGTTCCAGGGGAGGGACCAGCAATGCATGCCAATGCCCAAAGTATCTGGTCCATTAAGAAAGAAGCGAGGACGTTCCCCAATTCCTAAAGGTGCTACTCTCATCAATGAATTACTGATATGGTAAAAGTTTCATGGACCAAAACTAGGGCAAGGGAAAAGTCCATCCACTCCACCCCTAGTCTGAGCTTTTGTAGCCTTATAGGAAGCTGTTGTGTATCAACTGTTGCAAATATGTTTAGTTGCATCATCCATGTTGTAGGTTAGCGGATTACTGGATGTCACATTGTCACTACCAAGCATTCTCATCCTACCCAATAATGTCCGTTCTATCTATTTTGGGGTCGTAATCAACTCCATTTAATGTCCGAGCAGTAAACCTTTTCAGCAGTGTCTAATACTAATTAGGCCAAATGAGCAAGCTTGATTATTATAAGCAGGATTATCTAAGTTTTTTACACTGGATGTCTTTGCTTCACTGCGCATAAAGCACAATATATTGCAAGAAGATGTTTGCTACGAGGTTGTGCCGGTTCCTGTGATATGAGTAATGACTTTTATCTTCCTATTTCTATTGATATTTGTCCAGAAGCAGGAGAAGAGCTGCCAGATCTCTCAGAGTTGGAATTCGAGGCCAAGTCATCAACAGACGGGGCATGGTAAGAAATTAATATTTTATAGAAGAACACATACAATTTAGCTCATATCTTAAATTCTAGGTCTGCTCTTATTGAGAATCTAGGTCATCGCAGACAGTTAAGAAATTAATATTTTATAGAAGAACTCATACAATTTAGCTCATATCTTAAATTCTAGGTCTGCTCTTATTGAGAATCTAGGTCATCGCAGACAGTTAAGAAATTAATATTGTATAGAAGAGCACGTATAGTTTAGCTCCTATCTAAAATGCTAGGTTTGCTCTTATTGAGAATCTAGGTATTACCTGGTGCTTCTGTTTTTATTAACCTTCCCCGTCACCTGGCATGTTAGTTCCCGTAAAGGCAACATTATATTATTATACAGAAAAGGCTTTGAAGCATCTGAGAACTTTTTGAGCATTTGCAAATGATGTAGGCACTGTTGAAATGGGAACACTTGGTTATCATTTTTGATATAGTTAATTATACAACAATTCTACTCAAAGATGGCAAAGGCTTTGAATGACGTGAGCACTGTTGGATTGAGAAAACTTAGTTGTCAATTTTTGACATAGTTAATTATACAAAAATTGTACGCATAGATGGCAAAACTAATGAAGCAAGAATGATTAGGATCTTGACCACTTTAATTAGTGGTTCCTCCAGTTTATTATTAAGTTTTTGGACCTGTCTCTCCTATAGTCTTATAGCATCCACATTCGAACATCCTCGCCTTTTCTCTCCCCATCCCACATGGATATATACATGTATGGTAAACATGGAATCACAGCTCTTACTTTATGTTTTTGGATCTGTCTCTTATAGCATCTCTGCATCTGCATTCTAATATCCTCGCTTTTTATCTCACCATCCCATATGGTTTATTTATGTTTGGTAAACATTTTTTATTCTTGCTCATTTTTTGAATCTTTTCGCCTTTGCAGGTATGACGTAGAGTCGTTTCTCACGCACAGGTTTCTAAGTTCTGGAGAAGCTGTGAGTATAACTTGCCTGCCCTGCATTAAAAAAAAAGTAACAATAAATTATATGCATAAACAGAACATGGCAAAGCAAGGGAACGTAAGAAATTAAAAATGGGAATGATATTAAGAAGCCAATTTACGTAGCCTTTTTGGTATGTAAATATTTAATTTATTTTTCATTTATTAAAGGAGGTTCGTGTCAGATTTGTTGGATTTGGGGCTGAGGAGGATGAGTGGGTTAATGTGAAGAAGGCTGTGCGAGAACGCTCCATCCCTCTGGAGCATACAGAATGTCATACAGTGAAGGTTGGAGATCTTGTGCTGTGCTTTCAGGTGACTTTCGTATTCTTTCCTACGCAACTTACTAAAATTCTTTGATATGAATGGTACAGCTTACTTATGGCAGTTTTGTTATGTTCAGGAAAGGAGAGATCAATCTATCTATTATGATGCTCATGTTATCGAAATTCAAAGAAGATTGCATGATATTAGGGGCTGCAGATGTATTTTCCTAATTCGATATGATCATGACAACTTTGAGGCATGTATTTCTCACTCAGAAACCTCTCACTATTTTTGTTTGCTTGGGTTTCCTCTCTCTCTATCTCTCTGGTGCCTTCACCTTCATACCAACTGGCATTGATTTGTCACTTTTGGCTCTTGTAACATAGTTACTTCTTTTCCCAGGAAAGAGTTCGTTTAAGGAGATTATGTTGCAGGCCTATACAATAGATGTTCAGGAGATATTTTGGATTTTCTGCCACTCTTCAGCACGTTTTCCCCTCTCCCTGTATCGGGGCGGTGGTCTGTTCAACACAGAGGACCATTTTAAGTTATATAAGTTATTGAGAGACGAGATGTTCAATTTGATCAAGTTATTGAGAGACGAGATGTTCAATTTGATCTCAACTATTTTGCTCGATTTATACATTTTTACTAGCCTGACCCAAGATTTAGGCATTAGCAGCTTGGATGGGCTAATGTCAAGATGTTAACTCTTGTGTATTCTTCCCCTTCTAATGGGCTGGGCAATATATTTTGTACTGTTCACGCAGAATTGCAGATTCGAGTTGGTGCAAAGTCGGGTCGGGCCATATGTCTGGCTGGTTGAATCAATAAGGCGGGCCTTTTAAATCTAATTAACATATTCGTTTATTTAGCTCTGGAACCTTACCTTATCATTACGGAAAGGGCTTAAATTCAAAATGGATATCATGCAACTAATGCAAGAGAGATGATCATTGTCTGGAGTCTGGCCTTGGGCAAAGGGTCATATATTTTCTATTCTATGGGCTAAGCGAAAAGGCCAGAACAACTTCCTAAGCCTAGACTAAAGAATTGTCAAAGGAAATCAGCCGCAGGGATATGGGCTCAAAGCTTATGTGCTTGACCTAAAATGGCCCAAAAAGCTTTGAACCCAAGTGCAGATGAAGAAACTTTTCTAAGCCCATGTGCGGCTGCCGGCAGTTCCGCAAGGTACAAGCAGCGGGACAAACTAGAAGCAACCATGTGCGGCTGCCGGCAGGACGATGGCCAATTAGCAAGCTGTTTACTTATTAAGTGGGGATTCCTGTTGGATCTGCTGTTGTGAGGCCGTTTGCAGGTTTAGTACACGCCCACGCAGATGCATCTTCAATGCCTTCCAAATGCTCCGATTTACTGTCAACTTAATAGGATTCTGATTCGGTTAGAGTTGTTAGAGTCCCAGTTTCTGCGAGGCTACGCAGCCCAGGCATCGTAAGGTGGTTGCAAGTCCATGAAGCTGCAGATTCTCGAAGATTCTAGATTCATCGGCGGAGACTGGATCATCAAACTTAAGGAGGAGATTTAAATTAGGGATTGGTTAGTTGAAATTTGGAGATCTGTGGAGGGAAGTTGTGGAGGGAATGCCTAGTACAGAGAAGGAATGATTTGGGGTTGAGACTTGAGAGAGAAGCAACGTCCTGTTTGATTTTATTTTTAATTAATTTAATTTGTCCTGACTCGCTTTTTTATTTATTTCTAAATTATGTTTGTGCTTTTGGATATACAATTCGGCAGGAAGATCAGGTGAGGTGGATTTGAAGTGTAATGTATACTGAATGAATATGGGCCGTCGGATTTAGATGGAATATAAACAACATGATCCGTACCGTACAGACGAAAATTTACAAATTCCAACAACAAAAAGACTACTTCACGTATATTTTTATCTATTAAAACCTAATATAAAATAAATTGATGCACCCGACATGAATGAATCGGAATCCTTCTTCGTCATCTGAAAGAGAACTCACCAGACCAGACTGGCCGTCACTCCCTTTGGAGATAGCCCCCCACTTCCTCTCCATCTAATTTATAGATCAATGTAGCATACTACTCAACAAGTAACGTTTGCAACATCGATCCCTAGAAGTAAACTGGAATGTCATTTTTGTTTGCACGTCTAAGCTGAACCTTAGGACCAAATTTCCTCTGCAGCTGACAGATAATTCTAGTGTTCCCCTCTATTGAGTTGTGAAAAATGACCAAAGCAGCCTAAATGAAGGACTTTAACATCTCATTGCACATTTGGGATACAATTTATGAACGAACACGTCAAACAGAAAAGAAAGAAAGATGGCTTATTGGTAAATATATAGCCCAAATTGGTAAGAAAGAATACGAGGCGCAAGTGAGCCCATGGAGTGAGGCATGATTTGTATAGACATGGACTCCGTCAAACATGGGCCTTTGGCATTTCCTTTTGTTTACTAAAATTCATAAGATAACGGGCCAGGCCCAATAATAATGGGCTTACGAATGGACTGAATTCAGTATATCCACATCCACATCCACAGAATAATTTACGGGGCATGGGGGCAGGATGTGACCACCTATGCCAAAGTGCCATGTATCCAGCTTTTCCTTTTAATTAAATACAAACACAATAAAGTAGTTTGTTCAAAAAGTAACTTTTGGTTTCTTTTGCGTACGGGAGGCTTGTGATTGCAATCTTTTAAGGTCTCTCACATGGTTGCCTACGCTTCTCGTGATATTGGAGTTTCTTTGTTTTACTTAAATCTTGTGCGATGCTGTTCGGTTGGAAACAGAGTCATTTTCTTATAGTAGTTGTTGTTATTTTAGCAGGAAAAACTGCGGACCTCTAACAACTACATAACTTGTGTATGGCCTGTGTAGATTATCACGTGAAGAATTTAAAAGTTATGTATACGGATGCAAAATCATGCAAAATCCACACGTCAGTGGTGAATCTACCAACTACTGTAAGAAAAAGAAAGAAAAAGAAAAAGTTGCCGTCTTAGCCTGTTCACACTCCAATATTCAAGTAATTGTCTCTCTCAGAAGGAATCCAATAATCAACTGCATGTAGTCCTAGTTGAGCCACAACTTATCAAAAAACGAAAAACCGACTAAATAACTTGACAAAAATATGTAAAAAAAAACAAAAATCGATTGTTGACACCTCTAAGATAAGTCCTTCTGACTATTGAGATTATCATTCATTCTCATTGTGATAACATTAAACTCTCTCTATTTAGATAGGTTACGAGCCGTACGTTATGAGTCGTGATAGTAATTTTGAGCGTGATAATTTATCTTGGAGCTTGAATTTTTTTTTCTTTTTCATTTTCTTTATCTCCTTGATTCTCTACCTACCTCTATAGAGAGCTCTAATACACAGTCTTTCTTTTCTGTGCCATCTATAAACTAATTTTGGGTGGATTTATTTTTATCATCCGCAATATATCTATATATATATTCGAAGTTTCATGAAAAATCTTGGCAACTCAAGATCTTCTAGAAAAAACGACAACCATATAAATAGTTGATCACTTCAACAATTGCTTCAGCAAGAGCATTAGTATTCCTTCATCAAATCCTCAAAATTTCTCCAATATTATTCCTTCAATTTAAAATCATGGCACCAAACGCCAAACAACCAGTCACTGATTCATACCCTAAAAGAGATAATTCTAAGCCTCCTAGGCTCTCAATGGAAGGTCTGCAAAGAACAATCTCCGACATCTCATTCGAGCTAAGCAAAGAATCATCAATTGACACTACAAAGCCACAACACCTTCCTCCGATCTCCGAAGTTGAGGACGCAAAGTGCGAGTGCTGTGGGATGAGCGAAGAGTGCACCCCGGATTACATCAAGCGCGTCCGCGACAAGTTCTCGGGGAAGTTGATTTGTGGATTATGTGCTGCAGCTGTGAATGAAGAGATGGAGAAAAATGGAGGGAAAAGAGAGGAGGCATTGAGTGAGCATATGAGTGCTTGTGTTAGGTTTAATAAGATTGGGAGAAGTTATCCTGTTCTTTACCAAGCTGAGGCCATAAAAGAGATCTTCAAGAAGAGTTCAAGTATTAGGGCAAAGTCCATTAGTCCTAGAGACAGATCATTAAATGGTCAAAAGAAAGGTGGGATTGCTAGGAGCTCAAGCTGCATTCCAGCTATTACCAGGGAGCTTAAGCAGTGATTTCTCAGTCTAGCGAGTGTAGCAGTAAAGTTGTTTCGCTGTAATCTACGGATTACGCGTCTAGGATTTATGGTTTAAGGTTATTCAAGTTAGGACTCTCCCAATTTCACGTAAGTGATCCATCGACATTACTTTCTACGATAGGGTTGCTTCGATCAGCTTATTTTAGGTATTCCTAGATAGGGTTTGTTGTATATTTGTGCGTCATGCACAAGCTAATTAACTAGTCTCTATGTTTTGAGTCCAGTTAAGGTAATAACGTTGTTTTAATTTTCAATTGTTCTCCTATGGCAACAGTCCTGTATTGTATTCCGTAGAAATAATGCAAATTCTTAGTCGGGTTAATGAAACAGTTATTCATTAATCAAGAATATCGATGATTATTTTTTTAACGAATAAGAATGACCTTCCAGATTATAATCCTAGCTATATACCTTACTTTTTAAGTTTTGACGTGTATAATTATTATTTATTAGTTCATGTGAATTTGGTTTCCTTTCCCTTGATGGGCTCGGCTTAATGAGCTTGCTTAATATCATTTTTAACCCAATATGTTCGGTTTGATGGGCTGAGCTTCTTGGACAGAAACAGTTTAATGGGACCGGCCCAGTTAATATTTGTCCATGTAAGGTAGGATAACAGGCGACATGAGTTGTAATGTTGTATATCATAGAGAATCACCAATGCATATTCAAAATCTGCCTCAAAATAAAGCCCAAAACTTATAACATTTCATGTTTATATAAATTTATTCTTTAAACATTCGTTATAGATATAAATTCGAACTATTAAGTCTGTGTATTCAAAATTTTCTCACATTAAATCAAAGTGCAACATGTGATGAAAATATAATCAACCAATGAGAGCAACTTTAAAATGGGATATTCACGCGCATGGTGAAGAAAGATTGACCAAAACTTGTCACCTTTTGAAGAAATTCAACAGTTTTGGTACGACAAAGTGACACTACACCATGCCAATCGAGTGTGAAAAATGGTCAATTTGGCTCACTTACCTAAGCTAATACATATCTCAAACGTGCATGTTACAATCTCAGTGGGTCCTTGCGCTCGACATTAATAGATCGTGATGCATTTAACTATCTATTCTTTGAAGAAATAAAAGAGAAAAAGATAAGCATATATACCAATAAAGTGGTGATCCTAATAGTAATAATCTAATCAAAGTATGAATAAAGTTTTGGCTAAGTCACTGAGTGATAGCTAGATGGACCACTAACTAGAACACTAGAACCCTACAAGTTATTAAAGAGACATAGAAAGAATTGAAGACCCGTATTCAAGGGAAATGGGTCGGATTTACGTCATTCATAAGTCACACTTTCGTTCAATTAATTGGATGGAGGAAAGTAGCATTGATCTATAAACCCAATTAAATATCAAGATTGATTAATTAGAGAGACAAAAGGTGTTCAACAAAAAGTGTTACATTCATTTGTATAAGTACAAATCCAGCACTAAACCTAGTTTTGGACAATAATGCTCTTTACACCATATAATTAATGTAATAATTAATGGAATATTTAATTTAATTAACTTTCCACATTATCTGCAAAAGGCAATGTCTTAGACTCTGAATTACCATTAATTCCATCATTATTTATGAAAATCTTAATATATAAAGCGGCATGTATTTTGGGCTCCCACCAGGTGAGTCTCCTCCTCTCCCCCATACTTGAAAATACCACATCGGTTTAGTGAATCCAAGTCACGTGATATATATGAATGCTCATGTCTTTACATCAATAATCCTTTTCTCGAGTCAAAATACCATTAAGTGAGTGAGACTGTCCCAGAAGAAGCACACAGTCATGCTAGACTCATTGTATTCACGAAAATCGAATAACAAAAACGGAAAACATTTTCTCAAAAATCGAATAACAAAAACGGATAACATTTTAAATGCAAGCAGGGTTGGGATTTATAATAGTACTCGAGCGTGGTCCTCGTCTGACCGCTAAAACGCACGTCACTTTATTTAAAAATAATGTGTGCGTATATACTATATAGTACCAGTCCATTAATGCTGGAGATTGAGATTCTAGATTAATTTGGCCTCGTCGATCAGTAATACTTTGGTTGGGGCAGGACCAAAGGGCCTGTCTGCCGACCCGTGCCCTGGGGATGCCGGTAGAATGTAAGTCGCAGGTTATGCGACACAACGACAGGGACCGCTGGGTGCGTTCCGATAAATCAACCAAGAATGACCGAAACTGCGCCAAAGGCACGCTTCGAACTCGGGACTCCACCGTACTAACCAAACCGAAGACCCCATTGGGTACCGCTGAGCCATATGTCCTGGGGGCGTCGATCAGTAATACTGTAATAGGGAAGTAGTTCTAGTGGAAAAACCCAACAATCACAATCAATACATGCTATATTATATATATGTCAAGCAAAGCGTACATTATTTTGACTGTTAGTGCTGCATACCAAGAATAAAATACATCAAAAAGACAAAAGTGGGCGTGGGAGTGTGAAACCCTAGAAAATGGAGATGATCAAAGCATGCCGGGGTGCGACCACCACACGACTGTATGTATATTCCTTCGAGAAAGATAATCGGTGTGTCCCACGCTTTGAAGGCTATGTCTCTGTGTGTGTGTGTGCGCGCACGAGCATCTACTAACGTAGAGACGCAACACTTTCTTCTTTTCATTACTCTGCTTTTACCTCGTATGTTCTCTCTTTAATGCCTCGCTTGGATACATGTCCCTAACAATGTCTCTTTCTTCCTAAATACTAATCCCCTCTCTCTACTGGGAAAGAGAGAATCCAAGTTAATTATACAAAAGTCCAAACGAATGGGTTCAGGAATATTGGGCTTTTTTAGTTTTTACGTGCAGAGAAGTTTTTCTTTCATCATATCACTTTCAATTCCATTAACCCGCACCTGTGCCCTAATTTTACGATTCAAAGCCCAAGTCCTGGTCATGAATCATGATGATGACTATATACATACATGTCTATATCAATCAATGTACTAATAGACAAAAGTGAGGGAGAATATCAGAAGAACAATCCGATTTGATTTTATATATATGTCATAATTTCTTCTGACAAAGCAGGGAATATAAGTAAAAGCAACCAATGAGAACAAAACGTACTTGACCGATGATACAATATCAACAATGCCCTCATGACTGATGAAGACTGAAGAGGCCAAGTCTAATGTACGCTGTTCAATTTTGTTTTAACAGTTGATAATTATGCGTCGATTTGATTAAACATCTCTACAGTTTATTTTCTGTCAGATATATTCACAACTAAATTGAAGTTTGATAATATTTTAAGGTATGTGACAGTTACTCAAACCCTCGTTCTGTCCTCACCCCGCGGGTACGTAAAAATTCAGTGCTCTCGCCATTTATCCATTTGAGACTCGACCCATTAGTTGACCATAAATACTGACATGCTTTTATAAAAACATCAATGTAATTAAAGACTGTAATAATAGTTTTCATAGTAACTGCTATTACCCTGGTTCATATCCTGTAATAATCATGTGTTTTTACGTATCATCACAATCTTCTTCAAAAATAACCATTCAAATGCAAGAAACCACGTGTCAGTCAAATTTCCAGTTAGAATAAGTACAAATATATATATATAAAAAAAAAGGCATGTATGACCACTTGATTTGGCCCATAAAAACCCTTTTTCTTCTTCTCACTTTTCAACGGCTACACAAACCTTCTTCACTCATTCAGTCAAAAAAATATAGCATTTTGTGTAGTATCCGACAAAATCATATACTTTTTCCAACATCTGTCCCTGTTTTCCCTTTCAACCGTTCGTGTCTTCACTCACCAATAATCCAAGGAGGTCAAGGTGCAGTTTCGTAATTATCTCCCAAACTCCATGCCTTTTTACGTACTCTTCAAACCCGCGCGTCTACTTATTACAATCAAATCTCGAAGTTTCTTCACCATCTTCTACCCCATAGCTTCCTTACTTGATTACAAAAGATTCCATTTAGAAATCAATGTTAAATTCTGCTTTTTCTCTGGCTTCTTTTTGCAGCTCTGGATCCAAGGATTTAATCCAATAGAATTATCAAGTACATGAGAAAGATTTCTATTTTCTAGCCATGAAAGGGCTTCACGCATGTTCCAGTTTGCTCATATTCATCTTCTTCTCCATGTATGGCTTCTTGCATGGGGAGGAATTTGACATTCTCTGTTCTTTCAAAGCTTCCATCAATGACCCCTTTCAATACCTTTCCAATTGGAACTCCAACACCAAAATCTGTGACTGGCATGGCATCACTTGTGACAGCTTGTCTCACGTTCATGCAATTGAGCTTTCAAGCAAAAACATCTCTGGCAAATTCTCTTCCTCTTCAATCTTTCGCTTACCATATATCCAAAAAATTAATCTTTCCAACAATCAATTTTCCGGTGAAATCCCCCATGACTTGTTCTTCAACACTTCATTTAAATATCTCAATCTCAGCAATAATAATTTCACTGGTCAAATCCCAAGTGGGATGCCGATTTCAATTTCGAAGCTTGAAACTCTTGATCTTTCCAACAACATGCTTTCCGGGAAAATCCCTGAGAAAACCGGATCATTCTCGAGTCTCAGGTATCTTGATCTTGGTGGGAATGTTTTGGTGGGTGAAATTCCAATCTCCATAACAAATCTCACTGGCTTGGAGTACTTGACTTTGGCTTCAAACCATTTAGTTGGTCCAGTTCCACCACAATTAGGACAAATGAAGAGCTTGAAATGGATTTACCTAGGCTACAACAATTTTTCTGGTGGAATCCCAACAGAGATTGGATTCTTGACTTCTCTAAGCCATCTTGATCTTGTCTACAACAATCTCACTGGACCAATCCCTCCTTCAATTGGGAACCTCAGTGACCTTCGGTACCTCTTCCTCTACCAAAACAAGCTCACTGGTTCCATCCCCAAATCAATTTTTGGTCTCAAGAGACTCGTATCACTTGATCTTAGTGACAATTTTCTTTCAGGGGAGATTCCAGAACTCATGATTCAGTTACAGAATCTTGAGATTCTCCATCTTTTCTCCAACAACTTTACTGGTAAAATTCCAAGTGCTTTAACTTCCTTGCCTAATTTACAAGTCCTTCAAATTTGGTCGAACAAATTATCCGGCGAGATTCCAGCAGAGCTTGGAAAACGGAACAATCTGTCTGTATTAGACCTCTCCACCAACTCCCTCACCGGAAAAATCCCGGAAAGCCTGTGTGGTTCGGGTCTGCTTTTCAAGCTCATCCTTTTTTCAAACTCACTTGAAGGTGAAATCCCAATGAGCTTGAGTGATTGCAAAAGCTTGCGACGAGTACGACTGCAGGATAACAAACTCTCTGGTGGATTACCACGAGAGTTCACTCAGCTTCCATTTGTGTATTTCTTGGATATATCAGGAAACAATCTCTCTGACAGAATTGATGATAGAGAGTGGCACATGCCTTCACTTCAAATGCTGAATTTGGCCAAAAATCAGTTTGTAGGTGGCTTGCCTCGCTCTTTTGGTAGTGACAAGCTAGAGACCTTGGACTTTTCCGAAAATCGGCTTTCAGGTAGTATTCCACGCCAATTCGGGAGATTATCATCGCTGGTGCAACTTGAGCTAAGTGAGAACAAGTTATCTGGTGAAATACCAGAAGAACTGTCATCATGTAAGAAGCTTGTTATTTTCGACCTGAGCCACAACCAACTCAGCGGCTCCATTCCGGCTAGTTTGGCTCAAATGCCGGTTCTTAGCCAGCTTGATCTGTCCGACAATCAATTTTCCGGTGAAATACCGAGGAATTTGGGGGGAGTGGAATCACTTGTTCGAGTGAATATCTCACACAATCACTTCCATGGTACTTTGCCATCTACAGGAGCATTTCTTGCAATCAACAAGAGTGCAGTTGAAGGTAATGATCTTTGCGGTGGTGAAACCAAAACCGGTTTGCGACCATGCAAAAAGATTACTAATAAGAACCCTATCTGGGGGTTCATAGTTGCTTGTTTTATTGGTGCATTGGTCCTCCTTGCTATTGCTGCGTTTGGTATTGTTTGCATTCAACAACGAAGAAAGAATTCGGAGATGAAACAAGTAGTGGAAAATGAAGAAGGGATCTGGGAAATGCAAAGTTTCCTAGAAAATTCGATGACAATTGAGGATATCTTGTCATCCATTAAAGAAGAAAATGTCATTTCTAGAAGCAAAACTGGTGTCTCATACAAAGGCCAGTGTGTTTCAAGTGGCATGAAGATCATGGTGAAGTTAATCAATGATGCGAACTCTCTTCCCCCAAGTTTTTGGTCTGAAATTGGTCGATTTGGTAAGGTTCAGCATCCTAATATTGTCCAGTCCATCGGAATCGGTCGGTCAAAAAAGAGTGCATATCTGGTGTCGGAGTACATAGAGGCGAAGAAATTGAGTGACATTCTTGGGAATCTAAGTTGGGAACGGCGACAAAGAATTTCAATTGGCATCGCAAAAGCTCTCCGATTCTTGCATTCTCCAGCTTGTTTTTCAAGTATTCTCATCGGGGACATATCGACCGACCAAGTTATAGTCGATGACAGGGATCAACCTCGCCTGAAATTGAGCATCAAATGCTTAATTTCCTCAGCCTGTGCTTCTTCAGGTACATGACTATTCTACCCTTACAGTTTTTGGTTAAAAGCTTTTGTTCCATAATTACTGTATATATATATGCCATGCACGTACGTGTAAGGAGGGCTAATATGGTAATTTCGTATTGATTTTTCCCCTATGAAGAAACCAAAGACACGAGCAAGAAGTGCCAGATCTATGGATTTGGGCTCATACTCATTGAATTGTTGACTGGAAGAAGTCGCCGAGATACTGAGTACTACTACGGTGTGCACGAGAGCATTGTAGAGTGGGCCCGGTATTGCTACGCGGATTGCCATCTCGACACGTGGATTGATCCGATGATTAAGGGGCATGCATCGAATGATTACAGTGAGATTGTTGGAATAATGAATTTGGCTCTCCACTGCACCGCAACAGACCCCCCGGCCCGGCCTACCGCAGATGAAGTATTAAAAACCCTAGAGTTGACTTTCAGGACCAGTTCTTGGCTCCCACACTTAAACTTCTCTTCGTGTGTTAATTAGCAGTTTAAACCCTAATAATCATTGACCTTTTTTCCTTGGATTTTTGTTGTATAAGGTGTCATAATTATTGTTTTACTCAAATGTTTGTTTTGATGATATGTAATATTGACATTTTACTACTACATAAGTGTAAACATGCATGCAGATAAAGCTAGCTAAATGCCGTTAATTATATATATATATATATATATATATATGAATAGTGGCTTTGATCTTTTATGTTTGTGTGAATATCTCTCTTGCTCTCCCTCTCTCTATCATCTCTATAATTCATGACTGTTTGACGTTCGTCAATATATATTAATGATGCAAGGTCTAACTAAACACTAAAAAATTGGCTTACTAGTGTTAGGATTGCCCGGCGCATATAACTGATGTGGGACAAAGGAGCTCGGCAGAGTGTCTCATTACATCAATTAATTAAGAGGAGAACCCATAATTTGTGTCGTGTCTCTAATAATTTAGGGATTCTGGTGGCAAAAGCATAGCAAAATATTATGTACAGTCACAGCATGCACTTCCTGAACCTGGACGACTCAGAGGGAATCCTTGCCATTTGCGTGCAATTCCAGTAAGTGGAAATCGCACTAATAAGAGTCTCTCTCGCGTTTGTGAGTGGCATTCAAGTGGCAGTAGGTGGAGGGTGAAATATATATATATGGAAGCAAATTAAACTCTCCTTAAATTAACGATAGTAGATGACGAACCGAGTAAAAATAGCAATATATACATAGCAAATTGGTTGTATATAAATATATAGAAAGGATTTAGGTAGTGGATTGCTTGCATGTACATATATAAATATGCCTTTAATTAGATAAGCTTCATATTGTTTTGGAGAATTTCACCCTTAATTTTCAGTGCATCGATGCATCAAAACATTTGCAAGTATATGTTTGGACTGGTTAAGCCTAAAGCATCGCTTTTCCCCTAGTACTACTCAGCAAAGACCATGGGCTCTGAATTGTCCTAATCAAGGACGCGATGCATGAGGGTCAAAGACGATATTTACAAAACACCACTCAATACTCATTGTGGATTGGACCACCATAGTCTATGTATATGTAATATGTAGTACAGATATATATATATATATATACAGATATACCGATGGTTTGCTGATATTTTTTGTCCCCACTGTGAGATTGGACATTATTCCTCAACGCCAAGAACTAGTAAACATTCACAAAGCTGATATGCATGTTGATTAAAAAGTTCCTTTCGGCAGTGAAAGTGAAGAGGAAAAAAAAAGTTTTGAAGCTTTAGCCTCACATTCTCCGAGACCCTTTATTCCTTAACGTACGTAACTGTGATTTTTGTGATATATTACCCCCTTGAACGGCTTAGAATATGGAATGTTCGTGTACGTTCATGGGTTTCGGTCTAGTTCCTCTATTGTGAGCTCTCGGAGAAGGGTTTTTCTTCTTATTTTTATGATATAAAATTCCTATTTTCTTATAATAATAAAAAAATGCAATCACATTCTATATGTTCTTACAAGACCTACATTGTTTTTTATGAACAGTTTCAATGCATGAGAACTAATTAAGATTTTTGAAAATTAAAACAGCTGCTATGAAGACACATCTTTAGTGCAATCATAAATTATTTCATTGATTAGAATCCAAAATGAATCATTCATGGAGACTATATAGTGCCTTTTTAGCTAGGTCATGCCTTTTTGTCCAGATTTTTTCAAATGCTGTCTTTCATTTCTCTTTGATAGGCAGTGGCGGATCTACGTTGCCACATGAGGAGGCTCAAGCCCCCCCAAATTTATTTTTTTTTTTTAAAAATTACTTCTATTATTCTATAAATATATTACCCGTGATGATAGATAGGCTTACCAATGGACTTAAGTCTTAAACAGATAGTAGTGGGCTTTTAAAGAGTCCAACTTGTTATTAAAATGTAAGCCGAAAATGAAGAATAGTCAATTGTAAAAGTTTAAATGTGTAAAATTTCAATGAAAATTCGAGTTTTTGGATTTTTATCTCTTTTTATTTTTATTTTTGAAAAATTTAATTAAAGTAATCTCAAGCCCCCTAACGAAAAATTTTCTGGATTCGCCACTGTTGATGGGTATGGTGTCATGCCCCCCATTGTGAACTCTCGAAAAATAATTTTTCTTTTTCCCTTATGATATAAAATTCCCTATTTCCTAAAAAAAATAAAGCTAGGTCATGAGGGTGCATGCAGTTTGAACTTCGAACCATTAATATGGAGAATGGAGATGAATCATGCCATAGTTTCTACCTTTTTCTCTTAAAAGCTAAGACACAAAGATGATCATCGATCAATTGGTTAATTTCCACGGTCAATTTATTTCCCTGAAACGATGCCCTTAATCACCCTGCCTCCCTATTCTAGCTATGCATTAATACGTATTGTGAAAATTCAGATAATTTTCATTTTGTTAGGTCAAAAGGAGATTAATTTAACATATAGGTTCATTCCAACCATGCATCGACACCATACTTTTCTATGACCCACATAGGTTTCTTTGTCATATATAGTTATGATGGCACTGGCTAGTATAGCTAGGATTTTTTATTCCCTTTTTCAGTCTTTAGTCCCTATAAGCAATCATGATTCTTGCACAATCTTTTTTTGCTCAATCAGAAGTAGTACTCCTGTACACAGTTCGAAGATTCCATCTATAGAGGTCAGTCTAAACACTAAATTATAAAAGCTAGCTGACCAAATATTTGCTGGCATAGATCACAGATAGATATGATAACAAACTTAATCATAGTTCTCGGAGACCATGCAAAAAAAATTAAAAAAGAGAAAAGAAAAGAAAAGGCTCTTTGGCTTCTGTCTTTTAACTGAGAAAATTCACTTTTCTCTTGTTTCTTTTAATTAAATTTGATCTTTTTGCCTCCTTTTTGTTTACCTTTGAAGTGATCACACCAGGAAATGAAGAAACAAATTCCATGTTTTTTGTTTCGTTGATTCGAGACAGCTGTGGTTTTGTTTTTCTAGTCTTTTGATATACAAACAATCATTGGATACACACGTGCGATCCATTAATCGATATATATATATATATATATAGTAACTGCAACAACCCACTAATATAATTAGTAATCATTTACTAATTAACAAAGTTATAAATGGAGTTTGAATTGGAATATATGGGCAAAGGGGGAGTTGACTAGACTAATTTTGACTAATTTGAAACTTTTTAATAGGGTTTACAGGAGGAGAAAAAAAGCAGCTGAAATGATGTTTATATACTCCTAAAGATACCAATCAGAATTCCCGGCTGAGAGAAAGGCCAAGAAATTATGAAAGAAAAAACTAGGGAGAAAAATATCAATGCAAGTGATAATGAAACTACGAAACGCAAACCATGTCAACGTGATACGACCTCAATCGTGCTATAGTGGGCCCATCTTCCTTGGGCTCTAACAACATAGTCAATGGGCCCAGATTAACGTAAACCATTCAGCGTTTCGCGCTATATTGGGCCATCTTCCTTCTTTGGTCTCGAGCTTATAGCCTATTGGGCCGTTTTTTGAAGACCGGGCCGGATTATTCAGCAACAAACGGTCAGGATACAAAAACGCTGAATTCAAACACCGAAAAAAATCCCAAAACCATCATTATTTATTCACCACCAATTCACCAGTCTTGGGCTAAAGTTGACTTGGTCAACAAAAGTTCAACAATTCACAATCTTTGACTGAGGAAATAAGAGCCCGAATTATTTGAAACTTAGAATTGTCTCAGTCTACCACCCATGGCAAAGGTGTTGGCATTGGTCTAGATTTGTTGAGTGTGTTAAATCTATATGGGTGATAAAAATCAGGATATTGGGTTTGGCTTGTTTAAGTCAGTCAACGCTCCCAACTATTCATCAACTTCTTTCTTGTAGATTTATAGTTGTCATAGTGGATATTTTCCATTTTCCGCCCATTAAAAAACTGTATGTTTTAGGCTCTCAATTTAATCCGGTTGACATGTTTCATTCACTTATAATTACGACATATACGTGTTGTAACTTGAGTACTCACTCTTCCATCACCAAGTGATCATGAGTTCCAATGGAGAGAAACGAGATAATTTTTTTAAAATAAATATGTGAGAAAAATACGTGAGAATGAGAATACGGTATAGTCCAATTGAAACATGTGAATTAGGACCATTGAGTTAGACTCATAATCCAAAGTGTATAGTTCTTTAGTGTGTGAAAAACATCTATCAAAATTGTCAAACTAGTGTCGTTGGTGACAAACCTTTCCCAACCTAACACACACAAAGGGTCCAAACACAAACCATCATCTAGAAGCAAATTTGAAGAAATAGAATGACAGACGGGGTACGAAAAAAATCAACCTTGGATATCACTGTTGTTGCATGTCTCATATAGAATCAAAGCAAAACTGAGTTTTTTTTCATGCCGAAATGACAAAAGAAAAGACTGTTCTAAGGTCTACATCTTCTCTAAAATTTTAGTCTGAATTGTCATCAAACAAAAGACCAGTTAATGAACATAAAGCAAATGCAGTGTGCAGTTTCCTCATCGTTTAAAACCTTCCATGCGACAGCCCTCTCGTACGAAACTGGTCTTCCCATGCTTGACAAGCAAATACCACCTTGAAGGCACATGTAACCCTGTCCGATATCAAATGCAACTTGGGTCATTAACAGCTAAAACAAAACCGAAACGAAGCAGAAAAGACCAGCAGATACTATATGTTTTTGTCTTAATTATTCCAAACTATCTGTATTAACTTGCACGAGGCAATCTCTTCAAATATCTATACCTGCTGCATTATTTGTGGGAACTCCGAGCATAATGTTTTCCTTCCATTATCGTCGAAGATCTTTTCCAGTGTAATGTCTTGAAGTGTGACCAAAGTTGTTTCCAGCATGTCAAGTCCAGCCTGGTTTGCGAATGTGAACACTGGCAGGGCCTGCATAGGAAATCATATTCATACCATTATTAAGAAATAAATAATTCTTAGAACATGAAGAGATTATGTTCTTTTAGGAACATGGAAGTTTTTGCAGATGAAGTGGAGACTATTATGTCCTTCAAGCAAATACGTACCTTCAAAGAGCAGCATATAATTGCATCAGAATGATGCCAAAGTGTTTTCAGAACGGATTCATTTCCTTCAGTTTTGAGTAGATCCGCGCTTAGGAAATACCTGTAACAAAGAGCAACAACCAATTTATTTTGTCAATTCTTACTGACTAAAACTGTTTTTTGTCACTTCCTTCAGTTTCGAGTTTTGAAAAACTTAAGCAAGGAGAAACTGAAATGAGAAGGTTTAGATTTAAGGTATCAGGGAAGAATTTTCATGTCCTTATATGAATGTCTTGCACCTACATGAAGTTTTCCTATTTTGTTGAATGACTGTAAAGTAGGAAGGCGATCCACAATGTCAGACCAAAGACTCGGGCAAGTTCAAGAAATCCCAGAAGCGATAAAAAGCTAGTTTAATCTAATCCATTAGTGTTATCATTATTTCCTAATTTCATAAGGTGAACAAAAGATTAGAGGAAGATACCTATAGCTCTGGAAGATCCAACGAGCTAGTGTCTGTGCTTCCGGAGAGCCAGGTAGGGGCTGTAAACCAGCATTAGGTCCAAATTGTGAAGGAGAGAGTGCTAATGCCACTCGCTGAACTGATCCAATAATACTACGAACATATTGCCGAGCCATGGATGCTATATTTTCTTGAAGGTGGATTTCAAAAGCAAATTGAAATGCTATTGTCATCACTGATTTTGTGCTGCCACACTGGCCTATTAAGTTACCAGATGCTCTACTTCCAGTCGATCCAACGTCAAGAGCTGACGTGAGGTCTAGTGTACGATTTGGACTGGAGGTATCCTGCTCAATTGACTATAGGCATTAGTGATCAACTTACATGGACAATGTTCCAATTATTTTATTTTTTTTACATGATAAGTACTAACCGTTCCCGAGTCAAGAGGAATGATGCGGAATCCAGAGGGAAGAATAGGTGCATCATCAGAAAAAGAAGCATCAATGGGACCAAAGATGAGTTCAGCACAGGTACCAACCGAATTCTCATCAACTCCACTACAAAGCTGGAAAATCATTTCAAGCAGAAACAAAAATTGCTAACTAGTCAACATAAAAATAAAGCTTCAGCAGCTTACAAATTGTCAAAAAGAACTACTATAGTTTCTAATATCAGTACTCTCCGTATATCTATTAAATGTACATGAGAATTTATTATAGTAGACTATGTAAGAAAAAGAAACACTAAACACATTAAATTATGAAACTCAAATAGGTGAAAATATAATAACTTACTTGCAAGAGGAAGATATCATCAGGCATAATCATGTCAGCTCGATATGGGCTCATATTTTCAAGCTTAATGACCTCCAGAAACTGTTAGAAAATGCCAAAGTTCATCAAATATGACATAGAAATGATAAAAAACAGTGTGCAAGAACCATGCACCATGTTCAACTACCACAAATAAAAAGGCCGAATTTTAAATGTTCATAGTCTAATACTAACTACTGTATACTTGCCTCTTCATGCTCAATTGTGTGAGCCAATGGAAGAATAATTTGACCCCCAAAACTTCCCGCTTGAAGGACTGGTAAGCTACAGGGACCAGCTTTAACAGCAGCAGCTGCATAAGCATCAATACCATTGTCTGCCCACTCTGATCGATGTTCACGCAAGAATCTAAGTAGTATTGCAGGTGGCACATTCTACAGAGATAAAACAACAGCAAAAGGTGGAAAAAAAATGTCATATAATGATATAAATTTATGATACATACAATTTAAAACTATTGACCAAAGAGAAATTTTTGTTGCCATACTTTTGCAACCTTTTCCTGAGTGCTTTCAAAAAACTATATTCATTTAAAAAATGTCATATAATGATATAAATTTATGATACATACAATTTAAAACTATTGACCAAAGAGAAATTTTTGTTGCCATACTTTTGCAACCTTTTCCTGAGTGCTTTCAAAAAACTATATTCATTTCCAAAGTGTATGTAAAAGATTAAATTCTGTAGATTTCTGTCTACATATCACAATCCCTACCTGTAATAACATAGATGCTTTGGCACAAAGCACAGCAGTACTCATAGATGGGAATCCATTTGCATAAGAAACATTCAGACCAATTGTTTTTCCAGGGGAGGAGTTCACAAGAAGGGTAACATCATCAATGCCATCACTTTCCAACATAGACCATCCATCATCAGTAAACCCATTAACAGCTTCATTAAATCCTCTGCAGGGTAGAATTTGCCAAATGACAGAGGTCAAAAATAACTCAAGGATCAATCTGACTACTTTAATGAACATACCTGCTCAATCTCTGACCAAGAGCACGTAAAGCTGCAGGTCTTCTTCCCCAACCAGTAACATTTGGCTGGGATAATTCTTGAGAAATCTGCCTCAGATAGCGTAATGCCTGTATCCAATTAAATGACGAGGTTATGAAGGATCTTACTAATTCTAATTTTCTACCAGCATCTCTTATTTATTACATTATCTGAACAAATATTTTCAATCAAGTTTATGTAAGAGACATATATATTATACACAAAGCATAGTCTTACCGACATTGTTATCTTCTGTGAAAGTAATATCGGTGACTCATAAAGCGGACGCAAGACTTCAGGTACACTCCATGGCTAAATAAGGAATGAGGAAACTGAAATGGTCAATTTATAATGCAGCACAATCAGCAAGCTTGACTCTACAAAGGCAAGTGCTTTTCCTACCTCTAAATCCATATGATCAACTATATGTATAATTGATCCACCCCCTTCACAAGGTCTAATCAGATATCCACTAGGAAGCATTTCTGCCCTCACAAAGTGCTGCGTAGGGGGCATACTTGGACCATTCTGGGTGTTGTTAAGTGATCTTTCGCAGACCTAACATACATAGAATAATCCAGTTAGCGCCAAAGAAAGTTCCATGGTGATATGCAAGAGCCGGGAGAACAGCATAACGCTCTTGAATGAAAGATTCACTCACATACCACGAGACTGCCATCCTCCAAAACAGATGTGTAACGCAGAACCCAGAAGTCACGAGCTGGAGCCAAAGTGGTTGGAGCGTAGAGCTAAAAATAAAACAAAATTACAAAGTGAGTTAATTAATATTCCAATGCCATTAGGTGAAGCTTAAGAGTGTCAAAGCATTTGGCACCAACCTGCATGTAAAGCAGTTCAATGGTTCCACCATTTCCAGTGGCCAACACGTTTACAATGTCCAAGGATCGGCAATCACGGTACCATGAAGGCCTATCTTTGAGGATTTCAGCAACCTTCGCAGAAATATGAAGTTCAAAAAAATAAAAAATCCAGTAATAGAAATATCATGATACATCAGGATCAAGAAATGTGTCCACTATCAAGACTTACTCGTGTAGGCTCTAGACCCACAAGGCCGCATGCACGTGCTGCAACACCAGTGCAACCATGAGAAATAGCAACGATTCCAATGGAATCCGGACCAGGCTGCACGGAAGAAGAATAAGGTTAGAGGAAGTACAAAAATTCTTAGACAAGGTATCTTAGCAGCCAAGAATGAAACTGGCTCAACTATTTTGTTTTATCAGGAAGGAGAACCGCCCGACAGCATGAGAGAAGAAATTTTAAAACAATGGAGTTCTTGACATGCCAGGGGACAAGAGTATGATGTTTGGCTTATGCTTCAAAAGGAAGATAAAATGATTACCTGCTTCTATAGTAAAGAAATTACTTCTAGTGCTTTTCTGACAAAAAGATAAAATCGAATACTTATATACAAGACTCCCACATTCGATGGGGTCGAGGACATACAAGATGTGTATACTTTACGTCACATATAATATGTGGAGAGGCTATTTCTGAATTGAAATTATGATGACCTTTAGGTTGCATCCTAGCAATTCCACAGTTGGGCTACATGTTCTGGCGGTATCTTATGGGAAAAAGATAAATAAAATTTTATTAGGAAATATGGGGAACATGTCATCATATAAAAGAATGAGATAGTAGCGTTGTCCAATATTAATGACAAGAAACTCCCATGATAAGATCTAGAGTTCCTTAGAAGTTAAGCAAGATTTCTGTGCATCATAAACATATTCTTGGATAATTACAGAGAACAATATTATAGAGGAGATTCAACACTTTGAACAATGACAGTAAAGTAAGCAGTAACCTTCATCCCAGGCATTTGGACCCACTCTACAGCAGTTCCAGTGGCCTTCGAGAGAAACTCTGTTAAAGTCTCCTCTGCAATAGACAATAGTCTAGAAAACATACAAAATAAAATCTCGTAAGCTATACAAAACGACGAATATATTGTAAGAAAAGAGACATGACTCCACTAACCCTGCAGGGCTAGCATCCTTCGGTGGATGCTGGGGATCAGTCAAATGGTGCTGACCACTGGTCACCACAGATTCACAACTTGTATCAGTGGTGGCAAGGGTCGCCTGTAACGAAACGAAAACAAATCAAGATCAATAATTCGTGCTAGACAAAAAGGGGATCTCTCACTTGTGCTTCGTGTATGAGACAAATAATAGTTGATTTAATTTCATGCTCAGCAAGCAAAAAGAGGCAGAACGGATTAACAAGGTCTGGGATTGACAAAGATTCCATACATTTTGGGAATGTTGGCGGAAATAACTGTTCTCATACACCAGCTGAGACACCTGTTTCTGCAACCTATCATTCTCCTCCATCAATAGCTTGTTCATTGCAGACAATTTCCTGTTCACAGCTTGGAGGCGCGAAGCCTCTTTCCGCTGCTTTTCTCTACATCTGTAAAACCCAATAAAAGAAATTCGAATTTGAACCCCATAAATCTTTTTTTTTCTTCATGAATCCATGCAAAAGAGCATAATTTTCGAATTGGTTTTCTGATTTCTGGTCGACCAAACAACATAAAACGCAATAAATAAATAAATAAAAAGTTACGGTCCTTTCCATCACTCTGTTTCACAAGTACTAAAAAGAGAGATTGTAAATTTGTAATCACCATCCCAAAACCCTTCAATTCATCAGAAGCAACACAAATGGGTCAAATTTACTATTAAAGTATACCTTCTATTTTGAAACCAAACTTTGATCTGCTTGGGTTCAATGTGGGAGAGGATGGGACACTCTCGGATGAGTTGCTGGCGACGAATAGAACTGGGTTTGGGGCATTCATGGTAGAGTCTCTCCAGTGCTTCGACCTGCTCTGGAGTGTACCTCACATACTTACCATTGTCCATGCTCACCCTGCTGTCGCTCCCACTCTTGCAGGCCGAAGTCACCGCCATCGTCACTTCTAAGTTCTAACTAACAACAGAACATAATCAATAAAAACCCAAAAAATGAAAACCCAATACGTTCTAGACTATATTTTTGCAAACAGGTTGTAATACCGTATTGTGAAATCAGATCAATGAGTTTGGCTCAAATGCAGAAAGCCAGAAGAGTCATACTTTAACGGGCTTATTGAGATTTTTCTATTGTGCTATAAAAAAACAGAGTACTTCGGGACCACAATCTGGAGTCCTCGAAATCAAAGAACCTCTGTTTTGTGTTATTAGATAAGAAGGAGCTTTCTTCGGCTGAACCTCTGGAACATGTTGAATAATGTTCAGAAGGTAAGAGGTGAGAGGTGGAATGGCATATTTTGGTTTTGTGGCTTTAAGAAGTTTAAAGAGAGGGAGGAGAGTCTCCAGAAAATAAAGAAAGAAGTGCTGTGGTTGTTACTTTTGTTTTTATTTTGGCGTTGAAAAAAGAAAATATCAAACCAAAATCTTCAGTGCCGTTTTGTTTGCTGTTCCTTTTGCGAATAGTTCAATCTTCTGCTGCTGCCACTCTGTTTCAATCTTCTTTTCTTTTTAATTAAGCAAAAAAAAATCATAATAATAAAAGGTGTAGTAAATAAGTAAAATTATAGCATGTTCAGTGGGGTTTGATCTGATTGCACAAATTCTCTTTATACGTGTCAACGTTCTAGTACTGGGATAATGAAACGAGTATTCTACTATCAGACAGGTTGCACGATTTACAGGAAATCACCTAGTGATAATTTAGTGATAAATTTCTTGGGATTTAAAAAAATTGGACTTCATTTTCACTCCACCATCCTTCAATGATAGAATTTCTCTGCAACGAATTGCATGAACTCAAAAAATCGTGAATTCAATTCTCTAAATTTATACCCATATCGAATGATTAATAGACAAAACTCATATTTTATCGTTCTCAGTTATCGAAATGCGATCAAATTTGTTTAGTGTTCCATGTCAAAGGAGGATTAAAACTTTAGTTAAATTCTTGGTCTTCACACCAATCCCACTTTGAAATTCCACTGAATATTTTCCATGCTCAAAATTTTGAACGAGTATCGATTGGAATTGGCTCAAGTATATGAGAGACCGACTAGAGCTAGTGGGAGTTTGATTCTTCAAATATTGTTTCCCAACCGACTAGAGCTAGTGGGAGTTTGATTCTTCAAATATTGTTTCCCAATACAAAGATAGACCTTAATAATCCGCATTCAAAGATTAAGACTTTAAAATAGTAAATACGCGTCTTTTGCAATAACATCATTTTATTTTACTTTTCTTCTTAATCTGTGATTATCAAAGTCTTAAGCAGAGATTAAGAGATAAGGTGATTGAAAAAGGCAACATCACTGGCCTAACTCCAAAGACAAAAGGTGTTTTACGTTCAAATCCCATGTCAACGGCTGTGACCTTTCTCTCCTAATGGGCTGCTTAAAGTGTTAACATACCCCGCCACTCTCGCTACTTTCACATTTGAAAATTGGGCCTCCTCCACCACCAAAGAATGATTATTATTATTTTATTTACTTTATTTTTGGGTTATTTTAGTTTGTATTATATATTGAGGTCTCGGTGCGATTGGCGGGTCGGTTGTACAAAAATTACAGCGTACCCCACCGAAGTTTAATTTAGAGGCTTTGAAAAAAATAAAAAATCATATATGTGTTTTGATTTAATTTACCATTATGTCTTTCGTTATATTTTATGTTCTCCACGCGCTTAGAAAAATGAGAAATAACAAAAAAAAACCTACATTTTTATGTCAATTTAATTATTATTTTTTGTGTTAGAAAATCACGCTCCATTATTTTTTTTCCCTTATTATTTATTTTAAATTTTTAAGAGTTTAATGTAATTATCTATTAAAAAAAGATAGAGTAAAATATAATGCATGTATATCACATGGAGAGTCAATAATCATCGATTTTAAAAATAAGGAATCATTACTTTGATTTCTCATTATTATAGGTGCATCATTTTATTATTCTAATAACAACCAAGCAACCTTAATTCAATATTTTTAAAAAGCCTCCCCATTTACAATGGCTTTCTTCTTTGGAAATGTAGCGGAATAACAGTCGAGGAGCATACGTGTTAGAAACCGTTGATTTTGAGATAATCGGACGGCTAATTAGCGAAGGAGAAATTTAATTACGAATTTACTAGAGTTAGGACAGAACATGGGACAGGGGGACCACTAGCAACAGAACGCGTGTCTTGAATCTTTCGGCGTCGTCAGATAGCGCACTAAAAGACATTCTTCTTGATTCGCGCGACTTCGTGTTTCGTCAACGTAACGGGACTTTTTCATATATTTTACAGAGAACCTTGTCCGTCCCGTCCACCTTTGCTGTGACACGACGTAGTTTTGTCCCCTTTGCCCCTCTCACGCTCACTTTCCCTTTAAATAATAAATTTGTAAAGTGTTTTGTGTAACTTTGCCTCCTGTTCTGTACATGTTTAACATCTAACAGTTCGCAGAGTCTGACACTGTCACTATTTCTCCAATAGTAAAATGCCACTCCCACTGAATTTCTTGCAATGCTGGCTTGGCTTCATGGCCGTAACTTCAACGTTTATGTTTAATAGTAATACAAGTCATAATTTACACGATTAACTTACTTCTACCACTCTTTTGTTTTTTTCTTCTTCTTCAAACATTCTATTTGTCGCTACACTTGGTAATGTATTATTCAATTGGAGGATTAATAGATAAAATGCATCTGACTTGGAAAATCATGTTAGATATGACAGAAAAATCAATCAATTTTATATTTAACAGTAGATAATGGTGGACAAAACACATAGGAAAGTTATAAACCGAGTTACCTTTAAAGTAACACAAAATGATGTGCCATAAAATAAACACAAATGATGCACAAAGAAAAAGTGAAAGAAATTAATTCTATATATTTATAAAAAAAAATCCCGACACAAGCACAAGTTGCAAAGTATAATGATAATAATAATTAAAAAAAAAAAGAGTTTATAGAAAAGCAAATTAGATTGCCACAAACTAAAGGCATGCCCACGCCAAGCACGAGCTAACGGGAGTGAGAAAAAGTGTTAGTGGGACGGCCTCCGCGTGGGCCGACAGCCTTTGTGGTGGGCCCCATAAATCGTTGGGGAAATAGAGGATGGGCCCCTCTCCACTCTGAGGCCCAGATGGTTTGTAAAAACATTTCTTCTTCTTTTCAGGATGATGTGTTTGTAAAAAAAATTCAGTACTACTGTCACTGTCCAGAGTCACCTATCTCATATATATTATTATACTCTGATCAAAAAAATATATATATTGTTGTGAAAAACAAGGAATTAAATAATTTCCAAAATCAAGATTAAGTAATCTTGTATTATAAGAATAATATTTAGAATAATATTTGGAGAGAATTGAATAGATAGAAATAAGATAGAAATGAGAGAATACTTTCTTCAATTGATGTGTACAAAGTATAAAGTTTAAGCACCTATTTATAGTGCAAAAACTCACCTAAATCAACTAATACAATAAATGCTAATTGCATTTTCTCCACTAATTCTAATATTTCATCCACCACTATTAAATCATGTCTATTAGGTGTGTAACACTTCATCCACTACTATTAAAATATGTTCATTAGGTGTATAACATAATTAATATATTTGGATGGATTAGTGGTTGAGTTGATAAAGTGTATCATCCACATTAAGTAAATGTTTTTTAACATTTACAACACTCCCCCTTGGATGATCACGTATACAAAGAGTATGCCTCATTAAAACCTTACTAAGGAAAAACCCAATGGGATAAAAACCTTAATGAAGGAAAAAGAGTACATCATTCTTGTATAGCAACTCAGTGAGATCAGTGAGAAGACTGTCTCGTTAAAACCTTGCCAAGGAAAACCCTGTGGGAAAAAACCATTGGTCGAAGGAAAAAGAGTACAATCAATATCACTGTCTTTATGTCTTTACTCCCCCTGATGCAAGAAGATCTTGGAGTTTCCGCATACCAATCTTATAGACCAACTTCTTGAATGTTGTAGGTGGTAACGCTTTAGTGAATAAATCTGCTAGATTATCACAAGAACGAACTTGTTGAACATCTATATCACCACTCTTCTGGAGCTCATGTGTACTGAAAAATTTCGGGAAGATGTGTTTAGTCCTGTCACCTTTTATGTATCCTCCGCGGAGCTGAGCTATACAAGCAGCATTGTCTTCATAGACTACCGTTGGGATACTTTT
Organism: Euonymus europaeus; assembly: GCA_963580455.1. Taxonomy (NCBI): domain Eukaryota; kingdom Viridiplantae; phylum Streptophyta; class Magnoliopsida; order Celastrales; family Celastraceae; genus Euonymus; species Euonymus europaeus. The sequence continues at coordinate 2,111,876 of OY756957.1, read as the reverse complement.
AACAGATTGTAATCCACACTTCTCTTGAATATGAGAAATCATTCCTCTCAGCCATACGCATTCCCGACTAGCTTCGTAAATCGCCACTATCTCAGAATGATTGGAAGAAGTTGCTGTGAGTGTTTGTTTAACTGATTTCCAAGAAATAGCAGTATTTCCAAAAAGAAATACGTAACCAGTCTGAGACTTGGCATTGTGAGGATCGGATAAATAACCGGCATCTGCATATCCAACCAACTGAGACTTGAGATCTGATGAGTAGAATAAACCCAAGTTGGTTGTTCCTCGCAGATAACGCATGATATGTTTAACTCCATTCCAATGACGTCGAGTAGGAGCAGAACTATATCTGGCCAACAAATTCACATGAAATGCAATATCTGGTCTAGTACAATTGACTAAATACATCAAAGATCCAATTGCACTCAAATATGGTACTTCTGGACCAAGTAATGCCTCCCCCTCATCTTGAGGTCGAAATGGATCTTTCTTTACATCAAGTGCACGAACTACCATTGGAGAACTCAAAGGATGTACCTTATCCATGTAGAACTGCTTTAATACTTTTTCGGTATAAGTAGATTGATGAAGAAAGATACCATTACTCAAATGTTCGATCTGAAGACCAAGACAATATTTTGTCTTTCCTAGATCTTTCATCTCAAATTCTGCTTTTAAATAATCAGCAGCTTTAGTGAGCTCTTCAGGAGTCCCAATTAAATTTAAGTCATCAACATAAACAGCGATTATAACAAATCCAGATTCTGACTTTTTAATAAATACGCATGGACAAATTGGATCATTCGTAAATTCTTTTCTAATAAGATATTCACTCAATCGATTATACCACATGCGCCCGGATTGTTTTAATCCATATAGTGAACGCTGGAGTTTGATTGAACACAATCCTCTAGGTTTTGCTTCAGGCAACCGAAATCCTTCAGGGATTTTCATATAAATTTCACTATCCAATGATCCATATAAATAAGCTGTCACTACGTCCATAAGACGCATAGTCAATCGTTCAGCTACCGTTAGGCCAATTAAGAATCTAAAAGTAATTTCATCCATGACAGGAGAATATGTTTCATCATAATCAATTCCTGATCTCTGCGAGAAACCTTGTGCTACAAGTCTCGCTTTATAACGAGTAATCTCATTATTCTCATTTCTCTTGCGCACAAACACCCATTTGAATCCTACTGGTTGAACACCTTCTGGTGTCTGGACTACAGGTCCAAAAACTTCTCTTTTTGATAGAGAATTTAGTTCTGCTTTCATAGCTTCTTGCCATTTAGGCCAATCACTTCTATGTCGACATTCATCAACGGATTTAGGCTCAGAATCCTCATTACTTTTGGTAATGTCTGTAGCAACTGCATATGCAAATATATCGTCAACAATAATCTTACTTCTATCCCAAATTTCTTTATGAGTTATTGAGCGCTCATTATTTTCATCATCAGGTACTTGTATCTCTTCAAGAGATATTTTTTCAGAATGTTGGGATTCAATAAGTTTATTCTCTTCAGGAGTAATCTCTACAGGAGAAATATGCTCTTCTGGAGTATGCTCTGCTAGGGCTTTGATAGGAGTTTGGACATTTCTTTTTCGGGGAAATCTATCTTTAGCTCCCAGTGGTCTTCCACGTTTCTGACGTGGTTTTAATTCATCACTTGCTATTTGTCCTTCAGGGACATTGATACGTTCAGTAGAATTTCTAGCAGGAATATGTGATTGCAAAACTTTTGAAGTATCATTAAATGCATCAGGTAATTGATTAGCAATACCTTGTAAATGAACAATTTTCTGAACTTCAAGTTCACACTGCTTTGTTCGTGGATCAAAATGATATTGTGTCACAGTGTTCCAAGAGATATCATCATGTTTATGATGTTGAGAATCTTTGTTGCCTAAAGGAGGAAAAATAGATTCATCAAAGTGACAATCTGCAAATCTAGCTTTGAAAATATCGCCAGTTAGTGGTTCGAGATATCGAATAATAGAAGGAGAATCAAACCAACATAGATACCAAGTTGACGTTGTGGTCCCATCTTAGTACGTTGTGGAGGTGAAATAGGAACATAAACAGCACAACCAAATATACGAATATGTGAAATATTGGGTTGAGAACCTAACACTAGCTGTAAAGGTGAATATGAATGATGAGCAGATGGTCTGATTCGAATTAATGATGCAGCATGTAATATGACATGTCCCCAAGCATCAAAAGGTAATTTACTTTTCAAAAGCATAGGTCTAGCAATCAGCTGAAGACGTTTTATTAGTGATTCTGCCAAACCATTTTGAGTATGAGTATGTGCAACTGGATGTTCAACATCTATACCTAATGACATGCAATAATCATTGAAGGCTTTAGAGGTAAATTCACCAGCATTATCTAATCGAACAGACTTAATGGGATAATCTGGAAATTGTGCATGTAAACGAATAATTTGAGCTAAGAATCTAGCAAATGCAACATTACGAGTAGATAATAAACATACATGTGACCACTTAGATGATGCATCTATCAAAACCATAAAATAACGAAATGGTCCGCATGATGGATGAATAGGTCCACATATATCTCCATGAACACGTTGCAGAAAATTAGGAGATTCTACGCCTACCTTCAGGGTAGATGGTCTCACAATTAATTTTCCTTGTGAACAAGCAACACATAAGTGATCTTTAGGTAAAAGAAACTTCTGGTTTTGTAATGGATGTCCATTTGTATTTTCAATTATTCTACGCATCATAGTAGAACCTGGATGACCAAGACGATCATGCCAAAGTATAGATTCTTTAAAATCAGAACACTTCTGGTGCATCACAACATGTGTTTCAATCCATTTTATACTTGCATGATATAAACCTGAAGAAAAAGCCACAAACTTTTCTAGTACAAGCTTCTGGCTTGAAATGATAGAAGTAATATATAGGTAATCTTTATTACCTTCTCTTCCAGACTCAAAATGATATCCATTGTGATGAATATCCTTGAAACTCAATAAGTTTCTTTTTGATTTGGGAGAGTATAATACTTCCTCAATATATATTTTTGTCCCTCTAGGCAATATGATATTAGCTCTTCCGGAGCCTTCAATTATTTTTGATGTGCCTGAGATGGTATTTACATTTGCTTCAAGAAATGTCAAGTGTAGAAAATATTTCTTATGTTTAAGGATAGTGTGAGTTGTTGCACTATCAATTAAACATATATCTTCATCGACCATATTTCTAAAGAGAAACAAAATAACTTGCATCACATATTAATCCAAAAGTATAATATAAATAAATATTAGATTGCATATAAATATATTAAACGTATAAATTTGACAAGTCCGGGACTGGTGGCCGAGTGGTGGCGAGATCCAATAAAATATAGTTTAGAAAAGAAGGTCCGAGGATCGAACCCACCGTCAGCAGTTCTGGACTTTTTTTTTCTTTTTTTTTTATTATTATTTTAACTTATCAAAATGATATTTATAAAATGCTGAAATTTTATTGCTTGCAATTAAATGCTTTTACAATCAAAATACAATACAACAATTAAACTCAACAAGTAAATAAACTTATTTATATATATCAGGATTTTCTAGGAAATCTGAAACATCCAAATGTGTTAAATTGCCAAGATCTTCAAGATCATCAAAGTCATCATTATTATCAAACTTAGCAAAGTTTGTTTCTGCCACCTTGCTCTTTCCTTTTATTGAGGCTTGATATAAATCTACCAAATGTCTAGGCGTACGACAGGTACGTGACCAATGCCCCTGAGCACCACACCTGAAACAAGTTTCATTATTACCCTTCTGAGGTTTATTTGGCAATCTTTTATTTGCCTGACTTGTTTCACCATCATACCTCTTCTGGTGGTATGGATTATAACCAGAATTACCTCCATGGTTTCGATGGCCATAACCACGGCCTCGACCTCTTCTTCCACCACGTCCACGTCCTCGTCCTCGATTATTATGTACAACAGCGTTCGCTTCAGGGAACGGTGTACTGCCAGTAGGGCGAGAATGATGATTTTTCAACAGCAGCTCATTATTCTGCTCTGCCACAAGTAAAGCACCTACTAGATGAGAATGTTTTGCATATGCTTTCTGCCGATATTGCTCCTGTAATATCATATTAGAAGCATGGAATGTGGACAGTGTTTTTTCTAGCTTATCCGACTCAGTAGGTTTCTCACCACAAAAATCAAGTTGTGAGATAATTTTGTACATAGCAGAATTATACTCACGGACTGATTTGTAGTCTTGCATCCTCAGGTGCATCCAGTCGTAACGAGCTTTTGGGAGTATGATATTCTTCTGGTGTTCATACCTTTCCCTTAAATCAATCAACAATGCAAGAGGATTCTTTTCCATGAGGTATTCGGCTTTTAATTCCTCATGAAGGTGGTGGCGAAGCAAAATCATTGCTTTAGCCTGATTCTGTGGAGACTCAGTATTTTCCGCTTTAATGGTGTTGTCAAGTCCCATAGCACCCAAGTGAGTCTCAGCATCAACAACCCAAGATAGATAATTGCTTCCAGAAATATCAAGTGCCGTGAAATCTAAACTTTTTAAATTCGACATAATGAAATATTATAATAAACTTAGAAAATATAACAATTGATGATTACTTACTTACAACCTCAAAAGCTTGCTCTTGATACAGCGGTGGAGACTCGTGCTGATAACGTGTTGTGAAAAACAAGGAATTAAATAATTCCCAAAATCAAGATTAAGGAATCTTGTATTATAAGAATAATATTTAGAATAATATTTGGAGAGAATTGAATAGATAGAAATAAGATAGAAATGAGAGAATACTTTCTTCAATTGATGTGTACAAAGTATAAAGTTTAAGCACCTATTTATAGTGCAAAAACTCACCTAAATCAACTAATACAATAAATGCTAATTGCATTTTCTCCACTAATTCTAATATCTCATCCACCACTATTAAATCATGTCTATTAGGTGTGTAACACTCCATCCACTACTATTAAAATATGTTCATTAGGTGTATAACATAATTAATATATTTGGATGGATTAGTGGTTGAGTTGGTAAAGTGTATCATCCACATTAAATAAATGTTTTTTAACATTTACAACATATATATTATTATACGTTCTTTTTGAAGCAATATCATATTCCTGAGGCAGAATATTCGGCGGCGTAGCTCTTTATGTGAAGCAAATCTCGGGTTTTTCCAAAAAGATTGTTTGTTAGTCCCACCAGCCCACTAAATTGTTGACGGGCTTGGGCCAATTTGGAGAACTACGAATAAGAATCGGCCCAGTCATGCTCTTTAGTAGGCCCATCCACATTATACTCTTGGCTTTATCTGGGAACAGAATATGCAACTGATTCTAAATATTATTTTCTGGATTAAAACAAAAGAAACTATGCCTCATCTGCGTAGGTATACAAGGGATATGTTGACTCACATTCTTCCTAAAGTTCCAATTTAAAATAATTGCGTAAAACGATGTGTTTGTTACATTCACTGGTGTCTGGTTCACCAAACTGAGGATGAAGAACTGAAGCTTGAAGACAGCCAAGTATAAATTTCCCTAAAATACATCAAGCTGGTCTGTTCACAGAGCTACCTACCATTAGCGTATTGAAGAAGAAGACGATCAAGCTCAAAATGTCGACAAAGAAGTCTCTGCAACACAATGAAGTCAGGAATAAATGGTAAGACTCTCTCAGAAGTTTGCGTCATCTTAGACAGAAACATAAGAATCAATGGTCCAAAATACAACTAGGTCACCTCTGACTTCGTGCAGGGTGACCAAATCACACAAGAAAACTACCAAGATATATGAAACAATATCATCTTAATGTTAGTACTCGATGAAAAACTTTACCATGATTAATGATTTCATGATCATTCCCACACGTCATATGCGCAAGGATCCCACTAGATCACCATATAATTTTAAGTTCAAAACAATATATGTGTGTGTGTGTGTGTGTGTGTAGAAGACAGGTAGAGTTCAGTCATCTCGAAACTATATACAAATCCGGAAAAATTACACTAGTATAGCTGCCACATTGTCAAGGAAATTTGATCCTAAACCCCAAATAATAAGGGTTGAACATGTTATCCACAGTCAAGAAACCAAATCATTTTACAAACACCTATGCATTGAGAAGCTTTGTCCAATGCATACCAGAGCCTCAAATTAATGGTAACGATGCAACTAAGCAGTCACATAATTCATGCATTCACTCTAACATACTTTCAAGCAAGCATTAAGCCATCATGCTGGCATAGACCTCAAGGATGCAATCTGGGACAACTACAAAACTAGCAATCCCTGTCAGTTTTTTAACTCTAATGATACCTAGCAAGGTCATCCTGGTGAATTCAATCTAACAGGTAAGTTCACCTCAAGCTATGCTCGCAGACTAAGGTCAAACACAAAAGGCACAATTGCTAATAGAAGATAAATCAAGATAACACAATTTAAGCACCAGCTAAAAATGAAATTTTTTCCCAGAAAGTGTACCTTGGTAATACGAGGATGAGAAGCTTTTGATTCAAAATCCAGTTCCGGAAAGCGTGTGACCTCAGCTGCATTCTCAAATAGTATATATACGGGAAGTTGGCCCATGCTCCCTACAACAGAATTTTCCCCTGTAAGTAAAAACAACATACATGAATGACATTGGCAACTACCAAGAGTGATGATATTATTTACTACCAAGAGAGATGCCAAACTTCTCTGCCGTATTTGGGAATAGTCCAAGATCAATTATGCCAAAAGATAATATTTTGGTTGAGTACCTGCCAGTGGAAACACGGATTGGATAACATAACGGCGAGAAAGATAACAACACTAGCCAAACAGAATAACAAACGAAAACAGAGAAATATACGTAATTGCGAGCTCAGGAAAGCACCGACTGCTACGAATGCAAGGGCGTGAGCAAGAAGCGCGAAATTCAACCTACAGTAATTAGTTTGATACACAGCAGAAATGCATTAATATGTGGAAAGATTGCTTACACTTTACATGAATTAAACATGTGACATCTAGGTTGTGACCTTGTAACTCTATCATAAGGCCACATGTTAGAATGTCATACCTAGCAGAAAATATAAATAAAATAAAAGCGTATAGTCCACCAACTCTACTATGAAAAAACATTGTCTTTCTACCCGTTAAACAATCAGGTCAACTACTCAATCACTCACAAAACATTGATACAAATTTTTGGAAGAAAGTTCTTTGCAGCTTTACCTGATTTTTTTTTATTATTTTTAGTAAAGTCGATAGAGATTGCAGACAAAAAGAAAAATGAACAAAAAAATGTTAGGGTAGCCCAGTCAAGAAAACTGAGTTGTAGACAAGGAAGAAACCTAACAAATTATTTTAACTTGGTATGCCGCCACGTTTTAAGTTTTTTTCCCACCTTATATTTTCATTGCAATTTTAACAACCTGTAAACTCCTACTTGCAAATATAGAAGGGCAATTTAACCAGTAGATAGTTGATCATAAAATGATATCAAATTTTTATCACTAAAAATTACTGGATTAAGCATGTCTTCCAATGTGAAAATATTGGAAGGTTGATTTGCATGCTGGCAGTTTTCTTTACTTTGGAACGTAAACAACATACTGAACTTTCCTGAAAAATAGAACAAATCTGCAGAACCTACCAGCCAGAATCTTGATGTGTTTCCTTCTGTTAGGATTGTTTCTAGTTGCAATGGCGTTAATTTGCTTGCGGTGCCTAGAAATTTCAGTTAGATAAAAAGAGTAACAGGTTTCCATTGTTAAAGAAGCACAAGTCATTCCCATTTATTCAATATTTCAATGGTAGGCGATTCAGAAGCCAATACCTAGTCCATAAAATGCAGGTTGTTGGGTCATGATATATATAACTGCAAAAGGGAAACATAATCAAGGTTAGTATGAGTCAAAATGATAGACACAAAAAATATCTATGAAGATTGTCTCGTGAAATTCAATGCAATATATGTATGTGTAGCACAAAAACTATAAATGACATGGTGTTATCAATATCCAACCATAACATGCCAAGGCAGTTATCCAAACAAAGTTTTGCAGTCTTCAATATCTTTCAATTTTCGCAAGTTGGACAAACTAAAAAGTGGTGCAAGCTGATATTGCCTACCTGAAAATACTACTAAATACCAGAGAGCCAAGTGGTAATCCAGTATCAAAGAAACGGCAATAAGAAAAATCTGGAATAAAGTTGTCTCAAGTCAGAATATATGTCAAACATATGCTGTTTAAATATACGTCAGAAGTGAAGTAAAGTTCCACTCGGAAAATTAAAAGAATTCCTTGATAATTAAATTAGGCTCATCTGATTTCTAGTAGCCATTTTTTGAATCCTCTGAAAGCATGCACTAGTTCGACCAATTGTTCAATACTCTTTAAATGCTATAGGTGATGTCTCAAATATATTTGGAGAGTCACATCACAATTAGTTTTCTTGTCTATTATTGAGCAAGAAACATTGGCAGGATATGAAATTGACTTTACTGTTTCGCTGGCTGCACCTTAAGTGATGGTATTTCATTAAACCTATATACCTTTGCATAAAATAAAATATCAGCAATAAAGGCTTCCCATGTTTCTTCTCTCACCATCTGTTACAAACAAATAAAAAATATAATCAGCAACCAGACTCTAAGCTTGCCAATCCATAAATTAACGCCATACAGAATCAAACCTTGTGCACAAGGATCTAATCCCAGTTGGAGTCTAAGAGAGCTTAATTAAACAGTCTTATGCCACATTGCGGAGAGGCAATTTCCATGGTTTAAAACCATGAGGCCTACGTTTCCATGGAGCACTGATAATATCATGCTAAGGTCCACCCCCTTTGTAAACAAATTCCATAACAAAATCAGTAAATCACCACCTCAATCTAAAAGGTAGACACAAAGTCTTCAGAATGTTAAAAATTTTCATCATCCTCTGAAAATTAGCTCAGTTAAGATCATTCCTATAAACATAACCTTTCTATCTCAATCTGAAATCCCTTATCCCATGAATTTTACACTTTATAATACTCCTATAGAGCATTCCACTAAGATAATATCAAGTACGTGAAGTCCATTGCCTTCACCCTTCATTTGATCATAAAATTTCATTCCGAAATTAAATCAAATATAGCTACTATTACATAAGCATAGGCAACAGCAGAACAACAAAAACAGCACAAAACAAAATGAAGGAAAAAAATCTGGAAAATATATTAACCAAATATTTAAATCAAATCTCGGATCAAATTAGAGATCATAACTATACCTTGACAACCACCAACACAGCGAATGCCAGAACCGCTTGGATCTCCTACACCAAACAAGAGAAAGGATGAAAAAATAACAATGGATGATAAATATTACCACGATCCACGATGAAGAAAAGATAATGATTACTCGATTAAGTAAATGGGCGGTGATGCGAGGAGAGACGGCGGAGTTTGACGAGCTGCGAACGATGATGTAAGAGAAGAAGGCGAGAAAATGGAAGATGTAATATGGCTCTGATAACACTTGATTCAGCCCTTGCAATAGATTCTTCTTCTTGTCCATCTCCCTTTTTCTTCTTTTGAATTAAAATGGTTTCGCTGCTCAAAAAGCAGAGCTAGCAAAGCAATTCGCCTCCATGTTTGAAGCTTTGGAGTCTTTTACTGTTCGACAATCATTAGTTTCGTCTCTCAAATTTTATTTCTATTTTATATTCAATTGAGCCATGATGTCAAGCTTGGCCCAATTCGAACTCGTTCTGATGTCAAGTGTTTACACCCGAGATGGGCTTTTGTTAATGCAGCCCAATGCACAAGATATAGAGATAGAAACTAGCAATTTTTTCTACTTAAAGTTCGCCTTTGATTTTCAAGACCCTACCGATGACTTAAATGGAAAAAATAGTGAGAGATCTTAACTAGGAAGGCTTGCTAGGTTCCTTCTTTTCTATTTCAATATGTTTTGTTAAAAGCAAACATAAAAAGCAAATGGGCTTGAGATACAAGGCTGTCGGGCCACACCGGACCTTGCCCATACATTTGACCAGATATAGCTTTGATGGTGTTTATATTTTTATTTTTTTTATGAGATCTAAAACTCACACATACAAGACACATGCAACCCACACTCACACACCAATACGTTGTCGACGGTGAAATTCGAATCTCGCACAATGAACAATAATACAATAGTCAAGCAGCTGAGTTGAACACGGCCTGTGACAATCTTAGATGATTGTAATATATTACAATGTTTGCGTGCAATAATTTAGTCCAAAATTGAGTGGGAGGATATTGCAATGGTGGATGTGGTCATTTAGGCGCATTAAAATAAGGAAAATGAACCTTACACTAAAATTGCTTAGTGACAAGCAACTACTCCGAAAGTTAGAAAAGCAGGAAGTCCAACCCATGTGACTTGTGACATTGGGGATGTAAAAAACGTGCGTTGCCCACAACTCACGTGACCCTCCGGCACGTGCTCTCAAGGATAGGCAAAGACGCCGTCGATTCTTGCCACGTAGCATTTGACCACCGTTCGTTAGGGCATTTTGAGTCTTTGACACGAGCGAAGGACTCACATGGGTCGCTGACACCACCTCCAACTCTATCACGTGCAAACTGACCTACAAATACTTTAGTAATCATGTAAATAAATAAATAAAAATTAAATATTTGCATAAATAGGAACAAAAATCTCTGATAAATGAAAACCTCCAAGGCAAGCAACGACCCCGTACCCAATACCTTCTCTTTTTATGGCCCTTTTTTATTATTATTTATCTCAAAACAGTAAAGTACCAAAAAAGAGAGTAAAATAAATAAATATATCGAAGACAAATAGACAATAAATAAGAACAGTAAACACCTTATCCGGTCATAGGGATCGGGGCACCGTGGACCATGTCTCCTCTTTTCGATGTGCACCATCTGCTGACATTTAACAGGACAGTGCTTCAGCTGTCCAATCTTCCATGCTGATTACAAGAGCTTTTACACATGCATGTTTTTTTTCCCCTTGTTGGGACGAAGTTCTACGTACATCCTGAGATTGAGGGAATTTTTATAACATGGAAATTACTCCTCCTATTAATTAAATAGACACATCTCAAACAATGTACCTCGTCATACCGGGATACACCTTCATGTCAACTCGGTACGATACATAGCTTCTAAGTTCTACCTACGACGACGAGTGAAAGGAACACCTTAATTAACCCACGAAGGCGTTCCTCCCGTATTATAATTATAATTATAATAATGAAATGTTACGATGATGATTAAGTTTAGAGAACGTGTTTAGAGTGATTATTTGAGGATTGTTATTTTTTAGACGTACAAGTACAAAAGGGTCTTCCATTTAAGTAAATCTCTCATGCACAGCTTGCAAAATACTTTTAAGTAAAAAACGAGTTTAAGTATCGAGCAACCTTCTTAACTTTTTCTTAGTATCGTCGGATTATCTTAAAACATTAGAGTGTCTCTTAATCGAGACACACTCTAAAGACCCCATAGCTTGCCTAGTTGCCTTCTCTTTTTTCAAGATATTGATAAAGTAATTAAGTGTGAAAGTGAATTTGACCGACTGATACGTCATTAAGACTCTTCAATTTTGGACACCATCATAACTTAATTCATAACTCAATTCCAAATTGAAGTTCAAGCTCCCTCTTTTTCACTAATCCAACAAAAAATACGACGTGGCAAGGTAAATGTGCAAAAGTGAAAAGAAAAAAAACGAATGGCAGGGTATCTGTTGACGAGTACACGTTCAGAAGATCCCGGCCGTTCACTTGATCCGGTTGAGCTGGAGCCGTCGTGCTTACTGGTGATGGATTTGAATATAATAAACGAATCAACAGAAATAAGTAATATTTTAAATAACTATGTACAGAGCGCGAATCCCTAGGAAAATAAAAAGCAGAGGAATCGGCTGTAAACTTGGTCGACTACTCTCAGCCACAGTAGTCCTGCTAGATCGATTCCTTCGGGTTTGAATTTAGACACATATTTATCTTTAATCTCTGCTTAATCCACTTTGTTAATTACATATTTATCCATTTATCTGTAAAGTATTACTACAAGGCTGCTTTATCACTGGCTGGTATTATAAGCAATGTGAAATGATTGTGTACGGTACGAGTGGGGATAATTGTTGTACAACTGGCTGATCAGTAGATCACCACCGCCATCATCGAATGCACGTGCGCCTGATTTAGCTGCTTAAACATTTTGGTCGGGCAATTAACCTGTAATTATTAAGTTTAGTGTCATGATCAAACGGTCTGGTTTATATGGCAATGTAGCACAACCGATTTGAACCATCCAACTGTTTTTGATCGGTTCACGAGGGGCGCCTGAAGTATTGAACTAACCACATTTTGCTCACTTGTGGATTTTCATTAGTTTCATGGTTGATCAGCGTGTTTATTACCATAAGGAACGCCTATACCTTAGTTTAAAGACAAATTTTTAATATTTTAAGCCTAAAATTAGCTCTACACCAATTGTGACTATATTCAACCAATTAACACTAAGTAAAGAACCACAATAATCTCCTTAAGCTAAAATATGTGAATTTCGAAGGTACATCATAAAAAATATATTTTTATTGTGATAATGCATTGGATTTTAACCTTATTTATCTCGCCGTTGATGAAAAATTTATATGTGCACTAATTTAATTGTCCGAGTTTAGGCCCGTGTCAATTTTTTATTTGCATTGTCTCATTCTTGGTAAAAAAGAAAAAAGCAAAGTAAAATCTTGGATTGAACCAAATTGTAGGGTTTCCAAAGAAAAGGGGCACAAGAGTAACTTGATACAATATTTGTCTTTAACCAAATTAAAGCCTCTTTATTTCTATTTTTTTTATTCCCAATATTTTTATTTTTCACTTTATTAATTTTCTTTTGGTCGTCGTCAAAATCCTTCATTTTAGCTGTCCGTCTGTGCACTTCAAACGCAAATAAGCCCATATCTCTCACTCCTCTCCACAAAAACCACAATCTCTCTCTCCCTCCCTCTCTCTCTCTCTCTCTCTCTCTCTCTCTCTCTCTCTCTCTCTCTATTTCCTTACTATACTCCACACCTTGACAAACTAACATTCATAAGCGTAGCCGAGTAAATAATGGAATCCCCAGAATTCTTGCAGGGAAGGTATTGCTCGCACGAAAAGCACCATTCTCTTGATTCTAAGACTAGCAATGGCGCTGACCATTTCATTGTGGAGGACCTGTTGGATTTTTCCAATGATGATGATGATGCCGTTACAGCTGACGGAACCACTCATGCCTTTGAAACCGTCACTGGCAACTCAACCGACTCCTCCACTGTCACTGTCGTTGATACCTGCAATTCGTCGTCGTTTTCAGGCTGCGAGCCCAGCTTTAACCGTGATATCGGCAGCCGCAGTTTCGCCGACGGTCAATTCTCTGGCGACCTTTGCGTGCCGGTAGAGCTTCTAATTAATATAAGTTATTTTCATTTCCATCAATTTCTCGGAGAAAATGTTACGAAAACAGAAACTGATCAATTCCGAGTTTTCTTTTCCTTAATTTCTTTACGTAATTTCCTTGGCTACCAAACAAAAAGTTCAGGCTCTGTGCGTGACAATAGTCAATAGACATACTGGAACGGAGAAAGTGACTTGCATATCATTTAGAATTCAAATTTCAAACACGTAAACGAAAGAAACAATTTATTGATTTTTCCATTAACTCCTTGTCACAATTATTGACAGTACGACGATTTAGCTGAGCTCGAATGGCTGTCGAATTTCGTCGAGGAGTCATTCTCCAGCGAGGACCTGCAAAAGCTTCAGCTGATATCAGGCATAGATAACCGACCCAACGAAGCATCCGAGACCCGCCCATTCCAACCCGAACCTGACGGGCAACTCCTCATGAGTACCGATCCTAACAACAGCGCTCCAATGTTTCATCCGGAAATGTCCGTCCCAGCCAAGGCCCGTAGCAAGCGGTCCCGGGCTGCCCCATGCAATTGGGCATCCCGCCTCCTTGTTCTCTCTCCGAAGATCTCGTCGTCCGAGCCGGCCCCGGAACTACTCCCCCCAGCTCCGCACCCGACCTCCGGTAAGAAATCAGTAAAGGCGACGGCACCGAAGAAGAAGGATTCTGGCGAAGTCGGCGGTGGCGGAGATGGACGGAAATGCCTTCACTGTGCTACGGATAAGACGCCGCAGTGGCGGACAGGGCCGATGGGCCCGAAAACTCTATGCAATGCTTGTGGCGTGAGGTACAAGTCTGGTCGACTAGTGCCCGAGTACCGACCCGCTGCGAGCCCGACTTTTGTGCTAACCAAACACTCGAATTCGCACCGCAAGGTGATTGAGCTAAGGCGTCAAAAGGACATGATGAGGGCCCAGCAGCATCAACAGCATCAGTTTCTCCATCACCATCAGAACATGATGTATGATGTATCCAACGGTGATGATTACTTGATTCACCAACATGTGGGGCATAATTACCGGCAGATGATCTAGTGGGTTGCTAGAGTCGCAGAGATTATCCAGTGGGAGCAGAATTTTGAGCATTTTAGCCGCTAAACTTTAATTTTCTAATTTGTTAGAAGGGATTTTTTTTTAAACTTATTATTATTGAATTTCGTAGACTGTTTTAAATGTTTTTACTTTTCAGTTTTGCTTTCCTTTGCAGAAATGCGCGAATTAAAGCTACCAGTAACTCAATTCTTGGTTAATTAAAGCTTTCTTTCTTTCAATTTCTATTTATAATTAAGAGATTCAATACAAACAAGTGAAAGAGATATTGTCCACTCTAAACCCTAAACCTAATATCGGCACTATTGTGTGGGTTGCAAGAAGCTAGGTTATATCATGTGTAAATAGTTTCATTGAACAAACAAATACAGTATTATTAGAAAATTAAACTATTGCTTTGTAACAGAGTGACAGCTAATTAGGCAGGAACAAGTCTTTAATTTTACAAAATTAATGGCAGCAGTAATTATTCTTACAAACTTTAATTAAGGTCATTAGGAAGTCACATGCACGGCTAGCTTTAGTTACGTCAGTACTTTTAGAATATTATTACTAATTGTATCATTGGGAAAAAGCTTTTATATACACATATTTATACATGAATTTCAGTGAGACGGTGGTGGGGATTGATCATATTAAACAGAGAATGTTATGGAGAAGTAAAGAAGGGCCAAAGCCATTTGTTTAGTTTAATTCTTGGCATCGTTTTCTGCTACCACATATGAAAATCCGGTTACTCTCTACAGTTGTTGCACGTCTTTCCCCAATTGAGAACTACGAGAAAACAAAATCTAATAAATTTGATTTGCTTAATCTATCTTAAATTTATACAATATGCTAAGTTTTCTTTTTCCTAAAAAAATAACCCACTAATATCATATGCACGATCCTAGGCAACACTAATCCAATAGACATGTACTATATATTAATTAGTTGTCAGGAATTATTGGTATTAGTAGTTATCTACCACTTCTGCTTCTTCATTTTGTTTTTTTTTTAAATTCAAAATTAAGTGTTATTTTGTCTTATTTGCTAGAGAAATGAAGCTGACCAGGGAAAAGGAACAAGATGAACAGACGAACAGCAAAACAAACAGTGGAGTTAATCAAATATAAACAAAGTTTTGCGGTGGTTACATGAGTATTCATTCACCCACCATGCTCTCATGCACGAGTCAGTGGCAAACTCAAAAAAAAAAAAAAAACTAATAAATGCTAAAGCTGTGCAACATTTATTATACGAGTCCAGTCATTGAATATATATTATGGTGATTCATTCTAATTTTTTAAATTTTAAAGAAATTACCTTCAACGCTACTTCATAAAATATAAAGCAAATTAAGAACAGAGAATCAATCTCTTTATTCAAAGAAACAGATCGGAACAAGAGACATAATGAAGCAAAAAAATCAGAATATTTGAATATTTATATATTCATAGATATAGATGGGCTTCCATGCATGGGAGGACATTATCATGTTCCTTTGTAAAGGACCCGTCTCTCAGCGTTGCTGATGACGACTTGGCACCAACAGTTCTTTAAAGATCTTATTTGCCCAAACATGGTACCCGGTGCAAGCAAACAAAGTTTTCCCAATTGGTTTGGCACTGCATGTACTTTGATTGAAGCATGAAAGATCAAGGTTATGCATTTGCATTGTTTGTATATCGCAAAAAATACATGCATATGGTCAAGGAAAGTACATACGCAGAGGACACTTTAGAGAGAGGGAGGGGAGCCGCGAGAGAGAGAGAGAGAGGCCACATGCAAGTTTACTATTATCATGAAGACAAGGGCTCTGTGACCGAGGCAATTTTCAGAAAAATGGGAGATACTGGAGGCACAAGCATATCAACCTCCCCCACTTTCTCACATGCTCATCCACGTTGCCTATTAATTGTTTAATCATATGGGCAAAAAAGCTTCATAACTAAGAAGGTAAGAGCAAGACTGTAATTCTTCAAATTTTAACATGCAGACATGCTTGCCTCTCTCTCATAAGAAGAATAGTAGCAACTCTAAAGTCAAAATATGTATGTGCAAGTCCTCCATGGAGACAATAATAGTTAAAAGAAATGGAGAAAGTTCCAAGAAAATTATCTTCCAAAATTGTAAAATCAACTTGTGAGTATCATTTGATGAATAAAACTGAATCAATAATTTATATCATATGGGAAGCTACACAACAGTCAACAACCAAACTTTTTGATATCCAGGAAGCATTAGCAAGCACAGACTGTTCAACAACATTGCAAACAAAAGTTAATCACCCAGATGAACAATATTGTAATACAGGGGAAGGTGTGCAAAATCCAGAAAGTTTCAAAATTTGCAGGTATAACTAATAAGAATGAAGAATTCGATTCTTGAAGCTATGGAGTTGTTAACAAAAACTTCAACTGACAGAAAAGGGACATCATAAAAGAGGCTTGCCATCAGTTCTGACCATCAATATGCCTCAACTTCTCACTAGCATCTCTTATCGCGGCACACTGAGACCTAGTTCTGAGAAGAAACATAATCAGCAGAATATCAGCACTCTCTATAATGGCTAGTATTTTTATTTTAAATAAAAGGTTCGTTGAGCCATATTATTTCTGAAGAAAGTCATTTGACAATAATGATTGGCAAAAGCACAGTGATTTTGGAAGTCAAACAAATCTGGAAAATAGAGAGCATCATACTAAGATATCCTCCATATAAGAAGAGAATTGGTAAAGCATTTGCGAAGCACTGGAAGTCTGGAAGGGACTGCAACAATTTTAAGTACACTCGTCTGATCCTGAAACTTTCAAATTGTTGCATTTCTGAGAAACAACTTTGATTTCACGGTGAAAAAAGGAAATCTAAACCTAATGATAGCCTACTCCTTAGGACTGGAACCAAGGCAAGGCCCATCTTTCAAAAAGAAAGCAAAGCTGTTCTTCAGTTCTGGTGAGATTTTTATGATCCTAAAATTATATGCATGCTTGTTTAAATTAATCAATCCCGCATTCAAAAACATATAATAGATATTTAATACGTACCATTTCCAAAATTGATAAAGGAACATACTCAGACATTCTTATGTAGTCCTAGTAGGCAAATAAGAAAAGCCTTATTTGCCTATCATCTTCTAAGTCTAATAAAAATATGGTGAACTACCCAAGCCTTAAAATCTAAAAATGATTATAGTGTGACGTCTTAAACCACTAAGACTGCCCTTGCTTCCCCATAATGCATGAATCGTGATAAACAATGTCTCTTCCACTCAAATCTTTTCTGCATATCTTTCATCCAATCTAAACAAAACATCTGGTTTTCCCGTTAATTTCCATGCTTATAATAGTAGCAATAGAAAAATTCAGTTCCTTAACATTAATCTACCCATATGTTATAAGTTATAACAACCCCATTGATAAAAAGTACTAAGAATAACCGCTTCATATCTTTAGGCCTTCACTTATGAACAAGCTCCTTTCACCATGCTCACTCCGGAGTTATAGCATAATAAAAATGTCGAAGAACATTGGATGATTAAGGCATTCATTTGAAAACAACTTCTCTACATGCCAAGAGAATATTTAAGAAGAAAAGGGTCAAGGAGGCTAAACATCCAAGAAGTTGTTCATATTGGTATGCCTAAACAAAAACAATTGCAACCACTTATGTGTCATACCCATAAGAAAGTGGAGAGAAAAAAGAGCACCAAAAAGTTACATAGAGTCACACAAAAGGGTTCTATTTTTGCCAACTAAGGACTAACAAAAAAAAGGCCAAATAGGCCAACGCTTGTACATTAGGTGGCTCATGACATGTTCGTTAGGCTCAAGCTCGGTCCCAACAAGCTTGACATGAGCTATCAAGCCCTTGAGCCAAAATTTGATGCGTTGATGACCTAAACCATCCACTTGATCAAGCTAGGCTCATTCAATGAATGGGCCCAAATTGGGTAAGCAAGGAAGTTGAGATAACTGAGCCCAAGTGGCTTGAATCTCATCAGGTTTACAGCCTTTATTGTTTGGAAGGAATGTAATCTATTAACTTAACATGGGTAAAAGGTGCATACAGCTTGCCCGTCTCCGAATCCACATTCACAGCAGGAACCCTGTGCATGGAAGTCCTTTACATTTTAATGTAATCAGTTATTTGAGCTTAGGCTAAATTTATGGGATCTGAAATTTTGGTTATAAAAAGTTTTATCAGACAAAGAACAAGCAACACAGAGAGGAAATCAATCTTGTTCAAAAGGTAAATATTATTTACCAAATAACCAACAGAAAACTCAATTCCCGCAATGCACACTGTTGGCCAAAATTTCTCGATTTCATTCACATAAAGTGGCATTCTTTGCTAGTTTCCAACAAAAACTTTCTTATTTATTCGGATATGTTAACCGCTAAAGGCAACTCTAAACAGATTATCAAAAGGTTTAAACGAACTTTCGAGTGCCCCTTGCTAGGTGTTTAGCATCAAATTCATCGGTAACAACAAATTACATACTGCATTCTTTTCCACCTTCGTTTTTAAAAAAATAAAAACAAAATCGATTCACCATAAACTAAAAAACAGAGTATGTATTACATGTAGAGTAAAAGTTGCTTACAGATAGTAAAAGAAAAGGAGTTTGGGGAAAATCAAACTCCAGGGTTCGCACTGTAGATCATACCCTGAGACAACGACCTCGCGTTCGAATCAATGCCAAGGCATGAGGTCAGCCGAGCGGAAGAGACCGCAGAGTGAAGGGGAAGCAAAGACTGAAGAGCACCCAATTGAGGAACCGGTCTGTGAAATTCAAAATTGATGAAAAAACTGAATTAAACATCCGAACCTTCAAAGTAAAATTCAACATTGGAAATCAATTGGGCGTAAGCACTGAAGGACTTACCTCGAAAATGTGAAAGTAGAGGGAGGGGACAGAAGAGAAGGCGTGCGTTTGGGTTGGACGGAGGGTTTGGTGATGGTGGATTTGAGGAGAGACATACAAGGTCTAGAGAGGGACCTGTAACGGGAAGCCATCGGCACAATACAGAAAGAGCGTAATTGTTAACGTAGGGTTTATGGAGAAGTAGGACTCTAGAAGTGTAGTCCCACTTGTCTCACCGCGGAATGTAGCGGACCAGGAGTTCAAGGCTTTTATGGGGCTCTTTTGGAATTACCAAAGGTTCATGGGTTAAAACTAGAATTTCAAAAATCCAAATAGATTTGCCACCCCCGCCCACACCCGGGTAGAACACTAGAACCCGAAGAGTTCTGTGCACAATGCTTCCACAATGATTGAAGTTGGAGTCCGACAAAATATACATAGGACTTATCACACATAATACTAGTTTGGATGGTTACTCCATCATCAAGAGGTCATGAGTTGAAGGAGGGAGGCGAAAAATTTCTCAAAAATAAATATGTATGGGCAATGGACCTAGTTGTCCGCCCATGGTGTACAATCAAATGAGCCTGTCGTTTCTATAATTCAGAGAATGGAATGGAGAATCGAGAGAAGTACAAAATGGATTTGGCCCAAACAGACACTTAAAGTATTGTTCAACATTGAGCCTTGGGAAATAAGTCATCATTTACTGAAGAGTGGAGAGTGTAGGAAGCTAATGGTGTGTACCTCTACTAGAGGACAAGGTCGAATGTGAAAATAAATCCTACCAAGAATTAGGAGCGACTTAATTGAAGATTCCAAAAAATATCAGGGGGGAAAGTAAAGATTTCAAAAATTTTAGATTTGCTAGATTCTTTGTCAAATATGGATCTCTTCTTCTGTTTGGATAATTGACTCTGGTGCTACGTTCCATATGACTCCTTACGAATCTCTATTACGTAATTGTGTTTCTCCTTCATTCTGTATGAATGTCTATACTTCTTTATCTGTAGCTTTTATTGGTTCCATTCCTATGGTCTTCTTCCACTTCTGTTTCTCTTCCTCATGTTTTGTATGTTCCTGAATTGTCCATCAACCTTTTGTCCATTAGTCATCTTGATAGTGCTGGTTTTGACATTCATTTTGGTTTTTCCGCTGTTGTGTGCAAGATTGAAAGTCATGAACTCGTATTGGGATCGGGCGTAAGATTGCTGATGTTTATGTGGTGGAGCAGTTGCATTTGCCGGTTGTTTCTTTGATAGCTTTTTCTTCCTTCCATTTAGATGAACTGCCTAGTCCATTTTATCTTTGGCATGCTAGGTTATGTCATTTGTCTGCCGAGCGTTTACGTAGTTTGTCTTCTTCCGGGAAATTGGGCCGACTCTCCACTAGTGACATTTATGATTATCGTGGCTGTAAACTTGCCAAGCAAACGTCATTGTCATTTCATAAAAGTGTCTCAATTTCAACTTCACCGTTCTCTATTGTTCATAAAGAAGTATAGGCTATTCAATTCTAGATGTAGATCTACATGTAGTAAGGCTCATGTAGTTTTTGTCATTCTAGAGTCTCATAAAGTGCTGAGGCGTGAGATTCTTCTTACAAACCACGTTGTTTTACGTTTACTGAACAATGCGAGACCTTTTATCTGAACAGTCCCATTCAAAAATGGTTGTGCTAGGCCTTTTGGCAATCCTAGCGACTAAAGCAAGACACATTAATTCTTGAGAGGCGATGCGGAACTTTCATCGATCAATTAGGTAAATTATATATATATAGAGAGAGAGAGATAGAGATATATAAGATGTTACAGAACAATGGAATTTGCATGTTCATTCTCTTCCATACTCAGAAACTGGACAAATCCAGGTGGTTAGCTTGTCACGGGTGAATTTGCCAAACCAAGATAAGGCGGACGAGGATGATGGTGATGGACATGTATATCTCTCCCCTGAACCAATCAATTTGTTCTATTCCAAGCCCAGGTGTACTTATCTCCTCTTCTTCGTCTCCTCACGGCTTTACCACTAACTGGACGTATCAATTATCAATGTTTCCAATCACCATCAATATTTACGCAAGGATCCCTTTCCATCATAAGGAACGCATCACGCATATATTCTCTCAAGTCTTACAGAACCAAACACATGGTGACAACTTTCTCATTCATAATGCTTTACTTCATACCGCAATACATATTTTTATTTATTTGAATTGACTATTAGGTGATATATTCAAGAAATACCTGTTAAGACTCAAGACTGTATCCCATATTGGATTCGCATAATCCGAAAGAGTGTGATATAATGAAGGTTCGATATTTCTCAAATAAGTAACAAAATTTTCTAGCATAAAAAAGGAATGACCCATAAAAACAAAGCCGCTCCCAAAATGAAGAATATCACACAATACATAAAAATATGATATATTTTATTTTTCTCTCTCATAAATTTTTAAAAAAACATATTTATTTATATATTCTATCACGTACTCATGAGAGGCATGATTGAAAATTGAAGGTTCGAGTTATACTGAAAGATTCCAATCACCATATTTTCATCTTCTCATGGCTTTACTACTAATTGGACGTATTAATTCTCAATGTTTGTTGTTTCCAATCACCATCAATATTGACGTAAGGATTCCTTTCCAATCATAAGGCAACGCATCATGCATCTCTCAAGTCTCAGGGAGGGAGACTTTTTTTAACTTAATTTTTTAACAATTTTATTTTAATGTTTTTAACAAGATTATTGAGTGACCCGATACTCCGAAAATTTATAAAACTAAAACCCGGAGTCTGATCCGATAGTACAGAGTTCGGGACTAAACGATCCTTTCATTATTAGACCGGATAGGTTCGAGTTTTTGGGTCGGGCCATAAAGAAAATAAAGGCCGCCCACGAAAAATAAAGAAAATAAAGGGGGAAAGAGGTGGAGAAGAAGGATCTCGACTCCCTCTAATCAGATTGTCAATTTGAAAAGTTCGAAGAAGTTGAGAGACTTTTACTGTAATAACATTTTAGGGCATCAAACTTTTTGTTTTTTATGAAATTATGGAACATAGACATATAATATTTAGTCTAACAAAGCAAATAATTTTTTTTTTGTTTGAAAAAAAAAATTGAACACGAAAAGTACATGATATACCAATTTTATACCGTCGAATATAAATTCTTCATAAATTTATTTATTTGGGGAAAAATAGTTAAATTCTTTTAAATGAACACTACATATTTATGATATTTAAAAATAAAAATAAAACTTTTTGCTGGCTGATATTAGCGGGAGCTGCTAGATTCCCAGGCCCCCGAGCACTCTTTTACTGGAGCAATTGCCTTTAAATCCCATATTTGCCGTCACAACATCGAATAAATACCATTTTGGTAGGGCAGCTTTAAAAGGAGGGGCGCATTTTGCATTTAAGTCCAGACGGGAGGTACAGCGTAATCTGCTAGTACTCGTCCAAGACTATGGATGACGCAGAAACTCTACCGAATTACGGCGATTTGTCCCTAAAAGTAGTTTCCGTAGCCGCCGGGGAAGCTCACAGTCTTGCTCTCACAGGTGTGGTCTCTTTGACTTGTTTTGTTAGTGGCTTACAGCAGTTATATAAACCTTCGTATAATTGTATGAACACAACGAGAGGAAAACATATGTTACGAGGAGAAATAATAATTATATCGCAAAATTTGCAGGGGATGGCCATGTGTATTCATGGGGAAGAGGAATTTTTGGGCGGTTGGGGACTGGTTCGGAGGCCGATGAGGCTGTTCCTGTTCGAGTCGAGTTCGATTCATTTCAAGAGAAGGTGCCCAAGATCGAGGGAATAGCTGCGGGTGCCTATCACAGTCTTGCTCTTGCAGGTTCGTTAAGATTTCAAATGATGCAAACTCTTCATGCATCTTTTGTTGGGGTTGACATTTTTGCATGCTTAATGGTGGTTTAATTGTCTGAGAATGTTTCGATTGAAATTATAAAGATTTCATTGAAATTTCACTATTAGACTCAATGACACAGTAAAGTATATAAGTCAATTAATTTCTTGTTTAAGCTTCCCTGTGAGGACAGAATTGTTTGTTCCAGCAAGCTGCAAGAATTTACATTGAAGGCAGTTCAAATTATGCACTTTACTTTGACTTTCCCTTTTTTGCATGTAGAAACAGTAGAATGTTTTGTGATTATGGTTCTAATGTCTCAGTTTGGGTTCAGGCTGTTATATTTGGCCAAAGTGATTTTACCATACATGTTTCTGATTCGAAACCAGGATAAAACATTCCATGAATGGCAAAGCGTTTTTTTAATTTTTTTTGGTGTGGTGGGAGGTGTTCTGCTTTTGATTTAGTACCCTTGTCCTTATGTCAACATGATCAACAATTTAATGATTCATTCATGCATTAGTCTCTGCTGACTCGCTTACGATGCTGTATTGGCGATGAACTAATTAGCTCTAGATATCAAAAGAGACATTGGGAGATGGGTGAAGCAATTTATAATTCATAAGAACTGCATTAGTAATGAGCAGAACACTCATGCCTGGTGCTCTAAGTTTCTATATACTCTGTGTGATTGCAGACGATGGATCAGTTTGGTGCTGGGGTTACAACACCTGTATCCTTCTTTATGGGTTATCCTTTTTTTTTTATTCTTGAGATGAAATAGTGGGCTATCATAATGCTACTAATTCAGTCAGGAACACTATTTATCTCCTATTTCTGTATTTTCTGCGCATCCTTGACTGTTACATGGACGGTCAACTTGGGTTTGATGAAGAGAAGTCTGTTGTGCCTCATTTAATGGAGAAGTTTTTGGAGCTGGGCTCTCCAGGTTCTCTGACGGATGAGCTGGAGAGAGAGAGCAAAACTCCGCTGAAGGTATGTATGGAATGATTGTATCATCTTCTTTCACATGCAGGGCTTATTTAAAAGCCTTATGAAGTATTTCTCTTAGTGACTTTATCTGCCTTAGGTTTGTGCTGTCGGGGCTGGAGGAATGATGTCTTTGGCAATTGATAATCATGGGACCCTCTGGATGTGGGGCAGTTGCCCCTTGCAAAGTAGTAGCAGCAGTGAAGGAGGGTTTTCCCTTACAAGCAGTCTCACCCCAGTTCCTGTTTATGATTTCTATGGCCACACAGTTGTGAAGGTGGCTTGTGGAAATGAACATGTGGTGGCCCTGGTGAGTGCTGGAGAAACGTATAAAGGTGAAGACTTGGTATGCTACTCTTGGGGTAGCAGCAACCATGGCCAGCTGGGACTGGGAGATAAAGAAAGCAGACTCCATCCTGAAATCATTGAAGCATTCAATCAGGATTCTAATTGGGCAGTTTATGAAATAGCTTGTGGGGCCTTTCACACAGCTTTGCTTACTCGCAAAAAGCGACCAAGTGATAAATTAGAAAGTATTTGCTGGACATTTGGCCTTGGGGATAATGGGCAGCTTGGACACGGAACTACCCAAAGTGCATTGTTTCCTGAACCTCTAAGGGAACTGCCACAAAATGCATATCTGGTCTCTGTTGACTGTGGCTTATTTCACACGAGTGTTGTTTCTTCAGCTGGAGATGTGTGGTCATGGGGAATGGAGAAGGGTCTTGGTCTATGCCCAGATGCTAGTTTTACTGGAACTGATGCTGGGGACGCTGTTTCTCCCCGCTTGATCTCTGTTGATGGTTTGCATGGGTCAAAATTTGAGGGTCCAGTTCAAGTCACTTGTGGAGCTGCCCACACTGTTCTTGTTGCACAAGATGGATATAAGCTTTGGTCGTGGGGCAGGGGAAGGAGTGGTGTTCTTGGAAATGGTAAGTCCATTGATTGTTACTTTCCAACTATTGTACTGTGGCCGCCACTAGCAGAGGACTTTAAGCAAGAGGAGTTGAGGAGTGTAAGTGAGGGAGGTAGGATTCCTGAAAATGATCTTGAAAGACTGAAAATTGGGGACAAGGATTCTAAGATGATGGAAGAAACAGATAAAAGATTGCCTTTGGCTATTGAAGAGATCAAGCTTCTCAAATCACGATTGTCCGTAATGGAAAGATACGCTAGCATAATTCATGGTTCAATTTTTGGTAAACCTTTTGAGGAGCAAGACATTCCGGCCTCACTACGGGAACGTGGGGGTTTTGACGTTGCAAAGGAATGGGATAACATGTTAGAATCAGCCGATCAGAACAAGCTTGTTAGACTGGAAGTGTTCTACCGAAACATGCTTTCAGGTGTTACGGATAAGCTAATGAAGAGGAGGATCCAAGAGATGATGAAGGAATGTCTGCATTCTTTCAACTAAATGAGATTGATTGTATTCTTAAGTTGATATCTGGATTCTTGTATGCGAAAAACCTGAGGAATAATTCGTGGACTGTGTATCAGCTAGGTTGCATCTGCTTCTGTTTGGGCTGAAATCCACTTTATTATATGGTTTGTAATATATGTTGTACCAATAATAAGATTAAAAGTTTGTGTATACATCATTTGGAGGTAACATTTTCATGATAGGTTGTGTCATGCGTGGAATGCCATTTTTTTTTAAAGAAGTACGTTATTTATGGAAAAAAACAATATTCATGATTAGAACAAGTGCAATGGTGCACTTGAAAATAAATATTGGAAATTTTGGAGTATGCGGTGATAAAAAAAAGAATATGTACAAAGTGAAAAAATTGTATTAGGAGATGTGCTTTAAAGTAAAAAAAAGTGAAAAAATTATATTGGAAGATGTGAATATTTGATATTTGGAGAGTTGTATAATAGAAAGTGAAAAAGTATTGAAAAATATGTTTTTTATTGATATGATTATATTAGGAGATGAGTTTGCTGATGTTGATAAGTAAATGAGACTCAATTATGCGTAATAGAGGTGAGATCCAATTGAAAAATTTGAAGTGTTAGAAAGTGGGAGAACATTGCACTTGCTCTAAAGTATAAATCACATTAATTATCCATCAGGGAAATCCAAGGATAACGCTGTGTTGAATTTTGTATTGGAGGTGGATTCAATTGTTGGTGTTATTCCTTTAATAAGCAAGACAAGTCGCATGTTGAGAGTGATTGTTCGTGAGCATGTGTGATGTGAAGGGAATTTGATAGCTCACATCCTAGCTCGTGTATCACGGATATTTATAAAAGTTGTGTGATTTAAATATTTGATTATATGACTAGATTCACTCTCCCTTGTAGAAAGGGAATTCATCCCGCATGGATTGTAGTTTTTTTAGTGAAAAAAGGAAGCAGTACTTCACTTTTTTTTTGCCCCCTCACTCAAAACAAAGGAACGCTCGGAGTTCCAAATCATAGCATTCTAGTTTGATTTAATAATTAACGGTCCAACAACAGCGCACTTTCAACTTTTCCCGCTGCTGTTAGGACTTGGCTCTCTTGGACAAGAAAACCCTACCAAAACCCTAACCACGAAAATGCCTGGCTTCGCGTCCGATCCCGGCGTCGGCGCATCAGATTCACTGAATGACGCTTTGGTTCCTTCCACTGCGGAGTCCCGGGAACCCGTGGTGTATCCTCTCCGGCACGGCCTTAAGCCGCCAATCTCCCGCCTCTCCATCTCTTGGTCCCGCGGTAACACACTACGCGTCTCGGTACTTCGGCCACCTTCCTCAGGGGAGGAAGTATCTGACGGAGAACCGGGGGGCAAGGTAGTGGAGGTGAGACTGGACAGCGGCGGCGATCCACAGATCAGCGACGCGGAGTGGCGCAGAATTGCGTACGGCTCTGTGACTCCGTTTGCGCTCCTCCAGAGCCGCAAGAACTCTGCTGCGAGCTTGTCAAGAATGCAGATGAGTCCGTCCCCGTATAATCTCGACTGGTGAGAGGACTTTCTGAAGTAGCTTTTAGCCTTTATACTGCTTTTGCTTGCATTTTTTTAATATTTGTTTATCAGGTGGGAGTATGTGATGGAGTACAGCAAAGATATCAGTTCACTTCTAGGTAAACCACTGTCAGGTTCTGGTCCAGTGATCGAAGATCCGAAGCAAGTGTTGAAGGTGCCTCTCAACTTAGTTTAAGCTGTAAACACCTTTAATGATTTAATAATCAATATATTGTATCCTTATTCGGACATTTTTGTTCAGAAGGTAGAGGAGCCAAACACTTTGAAGGCAGCCTGGGAGCTGCTGGAGATGTTTTATGTGGACAAGCTGTCTCTGTCATGGCTACCGGAACGCCTTGTCGATTGGTTAGCTGTAATGACCTTTCTCCTTCTCTTACTCTTTCCTTTAA
The DNA here is from genome assembly GCA_963580455.1 of Euonymus europaeus. NCBI lineage: Eukaryota > Viridiplantae > Streptophyta > Magnoliopsida > Celastrales > Celastraceae > Euonymus > Euonymus europaeus. Next base: position 2,084,264 of record OY756957.1, on the reverse strand, counting down.
TATCCCCTTAACTCTCTTACATTAGGCTAACTTATTATTTCTTGAGGCAGGATTACGATTGCCTTCTGTGCACAACACAGGCCACTGTGCATTCTAAACTTGTGGAATTTCAAAAAGAACTCATTAGCTTACAGGTTTGCGTTCTGTTGTGTCATGTCACTCATCCCAATTTTGTTGGTCTCATTTAGTTCCGTAGAAATTCAAATGTTTGCTAATATCGCATTCTCTATTTAATCATTTGATATTATAATGACTTTCGAAAGTTGTTTCATCTGGCTCCAATGGACCTTCTTTTCTGGGCTCTTTTAATTTTGTACTTTCAGGCTGAGTTAAATTCTTATTCATCATATGGAAAATTCAGCTGCTGCATTAACATGATATTGCTTGCAATGTTGATCCTAAAGAAGTCTTTGCTGTGAAATTATGTAGATTTTTTTTGACATATTTTACATCTACACTAAAAAAACCACTGTGCATCAGTTCAATCTTATCTGTTTGCGCTATGCAGGCCATTGAAGAGAATCCCAGATATTGGGAAGTGATGTCGTCAGCACTAGCTGTTGGTTGGCTAGATATTGTGGTATGCACTTTTTTGGCTGTTGTTCTCTAAAGAGCTAACTGTGGTTTGCATTTTGTGTCGATGAAAAATGGGATATTTGGTGGAATCAGTTTAATCACATATAGATTTCTGTTTCTTATATGCAGGTCAAATTATTACGCTTGCACGGATCGTATCAGCTGGACCATCTTGACAGTAGAGAGGTTGGTAAGAAATTAGTAGTAGTCAGCAAATATACAGACACAATTTTTGTTATCCTTAAGCAGTTAAGCTTATGGGTGTTTTGGTTTGGTATTGTCCCATGGTCCAGGATGCAACGATAGCTTGGAAATTTTTTAACTTGTTTGTTGTCCTTCCAAATCCCTCTCGTTCAAATCGCATGAATTAGATAATCAGTAATTTTAGAATCTTGCTCTCAGTTTATTATAGGATAGGAATTGTTAGGTTAAAAGATGGTTTATTGGGTTAGAATCTCATTTTTCTTCTTTTTTTGTGGAAGCTCTTCAAACCTACAAGAGGTTTAGATAGTATTATTTCAGAGGAAAATATTATTTTTCTGCTGCTTTCGAACAATGATAATATTTTTTTGTTTGAGCCTAATGAAACTTAGTGGGCTTATGTAGTACAATTTAAAGGTCATTGCTCAGGCATGTACAAATGCTAGGTGGTTGTCTGAGTGCTGTACTTTGTTGGTTGATCTTTTTAGTTTCTTTTGAGGCTTTATGGCAGAAATTAGAACTGTTGGACAGATGGATAGGCTTCCTTTTCAAACCTCAGAAATATTCATTGTGTTCTTCTGCTTTTATCCTTCTAATTTTTTTGGCCACCACGGGCAAGTTATATGCCCATCCTATATGTTGTTTCAAAAAGAGAGAATACTGCAGTATGCAGTTAATTGAAGTACAATTATGGAAGTACCTTGTTCTAAATAGCAGGAAAATTATCAAAAAGCGGTAGTCAGTGTATATAGTTACTGGTCTTAAAACCTCAAATTGATTTTCTTATTCTTCATGTGATCAGAATTGTTATCAGAATTCTGATGCAGCTTGGTGTTGTATTTGACAATCTTTTAAGACCAGATTGAGTATCATGTCCTTAGTCAAAAATTTGAATTTGGAAATTCAAATCTGATGTTTGATTGCCTGTTAATGAACAGACGGAAAATGGCCTTGTAGAGGCAGTTGCTGTCCTTCTTTCAAAGATGCCACGCATGCGCCCGGGATTGGAAGCTGGAAAATTGGGTGAATGCTACAAAGCCAAGCCTGATTTTATTAAGGTGCATGTTAATCTTTTGATATGATGTTTTCATTTTTCATTTCAATGTATCATCTCCATGATTTTTGTTTATTCATGTGTTGCCAGGCATGGGAGAAATGGAGGGCACAAATAACAAAGCTTGACTGCAGTGCTTATTGGCTTCAGTGTGATCACCACCAAACCCGTGAGGGATTGAAAATTATGCTGCAAATCATTCTGGGAAACACTAACAGTCTTTGCGGTTCGACATTTAATTGGGTGGAGCTGTACATATCTCATTTTTTGTATGTCAGGCCTTTCACTGTTGTAAGTGCCTGCTCTTTTTGTTTCAGCTTACTGAAATAATGAAATTTGAGATATGAATTTGTCCAAGCTTATTTTTCCTATCCATTTCTTTTAAGGATATATGTTTCTGAGCTGAATTCTGAAACTTTCATTTAATTTCTCCTTTTGGGAAGGGTTTGGAAAGTATGGATAACCTAGCCCAAAAGTGCATTCAGCTGAAACCAATGATGAGTCCCTTAAAGTTGATGAGGCTCATAATTGCAATTCTTGGAGAAAATGTTGAGGTAAACAATGTGAATTTATTGTGCATTTCCTCATTATTTGGCTTCTTCATTTCCTCCTCATTGTGCTTTGGGTTTCTTCCATGTAGGTTGTATTGGCGGAATGTTCAAAAGGTTTTGGGCCTTGGTGAGATGCTATTTTATCATTCTAAATTTATTTTAGCTGTTAAAAGTCATCGAAGCCATCGATGGCTGCTTTTTTAACTTTTCAATTATTAACTGTTGAATGAAGCCTGGAGTTAGTTTTTTTTTTAATATTTATTTGGATTATGTATGTCACATGCCAATAGGATGGTGGCCCATGCCATAGAGTTATTGACAGCTGGGAGTGATCAAGCTGAAAATCTTTTACATGAAGAGCATCATAACTTGGGGGAAATCAGTATAGTAGAGCTCCATCGAATTGTTTATGCTCAAGTTCTATCTTCTCATGTATTGACTTGGCAAGTGAGTCCGATTAACTATAGCCATTATATTGTAGTTTTATTTATTAGATGGTTGATTGTCCCCGAAGATTAAAGATTTCTGTCGGTCTTAACCGTTGATAAATGTTCACATGCACGTGTATTTTGGATCCTGAAGTCAACATAGAGATGTAAAGGTTATAATTTAAAGCAGAAGTTTGAACAGCCTGAGCTTTAAGGCTAGGTATGTCTAACTAAGCCTGATTTGTGAGAAGCCTTTCCTTGTTTCTAAAAAACTGAGATTATACTATATAGAATGCAGCCATAAGCAGGCTAGTGAAGGCAGATTGTTTATACCACTAAGTTTAGCCATCCAGTCAGTCTTTTGTGGACTTCGTTTCGTTGTTTGAGTTTTGCAAGCTTGCCTGTGCTTTTTCCTAGTTTACTCAGTAAGGGGAAAATGATAAATTAAGCTGATCAAACCTCCCACGGTCCACAATCATGACTTTCTGATTTTCAGACAAACAAGAAACCAGTTGCCCCAAAAATTTTACTTTGATGGTTGACTTGTGGGATAATAATTCTCAGGACAATTTCTGTTTTTTTTTATATTTTAATCTTTAACTCTGCATAGTGCTAGTTGTTTTTCTTTTACTCAAAGAGACTATATACAGACCCACCGGAAGGGACAGATAAAGTTCCTGTCTAATTTTGGCTCTCTCATGTCTACAGATTGCTCCCATTTATTTGACATCGTGCATGAAGCAGGGAATAGGATTGTTGGAGATACTATTGTACAGGCAACCTTTTCAACATAATCAGTTGCTGCTGAAGGTATTGGTTCATATAGTGCAGTCTTCCTTTTTCACTTGTTGCCATAGTACACGTTGTCAATCTGTCTTTTCTCAATGTTGGTTTTATACTTGACATTCATTGGCATGTCAATAAATTTCATGCAGAATGTAGAGATTTGCCGCCTCTATGAACTTGACAGTGTTAGTTCAAACAGTATGAAGGTAAATGTAATTGCGGACATTGCATTTGCCAAGACAATATAAATTACACATCTGCCTCAAATTAGTTCTCTTTATGCTGTACTTTTTGAAGTTCAATTCTAAAATTTTGCACACTGTTGTCTTTCCTATCTTTTGGATTTGTGTTTGCAACTTACGAAATTCATGTTTAGGCATCTGCCTCAAATTAACCCATGGTGCTCTTGTTGGAGTTCAATTCAAAAAATCTTGCACAACGTTGTCTTTCCTACCTTTTGGATTTGTCTTAGCAACTTACTAAGTTCATGTTTAGATTGCCGGAATGCACCACTGGAAGCATGGTAGGAAAGGCGCTGGAGTTTTTTGGCTTCAGCAGGCTCAGGATGAAGTCCGACTTAACAGGATTGCTCAGCAGTTGTTTGATTCTGTTGGAAAGTCTATATCTGATGAGAGTTTTAAGGTAAGTCCTTTATGTATTCCTTGGACCTGAACATTCAATCCTGCAGTGGAGACAGATATTCAGAGTTAGGCCATGCTATGATATTTTTGCGTATTGGGTGAAATCGCCTTAGAAGTGATTTTCTCTTAACTTAAGATTGTCCATCCCTTTTGCATACAGCAATGGGAAGGTTTAATTGAATTGCTGGGTTCTGAGTCTGATACTGCTGGTGGCCTCGAGTTTCTCTACAAGTATGAATTGTCTCTTTCTCTCTTTTTTCTGCAATTTTTTTCACCCTTAAAATTTGTAAGTTCATGGTGGGAAACCTGATACCGATATGCTGTGACTGGTGGTAACAGGTACAGGGATTTCAAGAAATCCCTTCAGCAGATTTCTGGTGGAAAAGCTATAGATGCAGCCCGCCAAGCTGTGGAGTTGCTTATATCGGTATGTTTCATAGGTTGGAAATTTTAAATATTTTTCATAATGTGTGTCACGTTCGTAACAGCAAACTAATTTTCATAGCTCTTAAAATGTTTAGAATTTGCACAAAAAGGTCTCTGGAACTCCTTAACATAAATGTGTAACTAAGCAATTGAATTGCTATTGAAATTATATTGAATCGGTTTTATTTAACAGAAAGTTCTTTTGTGAAATTGCAGCTTATGAAAAACCCTTATACACCTCAAAGGTTCTGGCTGCCTCTTCTCTACGATTCGGTGAGGTTTATCTTTAGCTTCTCTTTATGTTCAGATGATTTGTTTGCAATAAATATTGGTGAGCACGAGTTATGTGAAGAGTTGATTCTGCATCAATGCAATATTGATGCATAATGATAATCCTTGTTTTCTGAATCTATAATGATATTTTGTACCACATTGCTAGGCGACTTCCCCTGAAGTTGGGGTCATTTGAGTAATAGATTATGAGCTTACTTGTACGCTAGGTCATGCTCTGGTAATTCCTGCCAATTCTGAATGCAAAGAATTCTTTGCATGTGTAATTTTCTGTCAATGTTGCTGTTTTGCAGTTGAAATTGCTCAACTGGCAGGGGCGGCCTCTGTTAAATGTCTCTCAGACGAATCTTTTGCTGGGTAAACTGCAAGAGTTGTCAATGGCAAGATTGCGCCCAGATTTTGTTGAAGCGGACTTGCCATCCGAAGCGTTGAATTCTGTTAGACTAGCACTTGCCACAAACCTGGGACGTGCATTTCTGGAGGAATAATACTCAAATTTCTTCTTAGTTCGAAGCTGTGAATGAGTAAACTGGAAACATGCGTCTCTTTTCCTGCCTTCCCAGCAACCTAGAATTTGAGGTGCATAAGAGCATCTCCAATGGGTACACCCTGTAATGGGTGAAAATTAACCTTTTTCAGTTTGGGCTGCAGCAACTGGGGTACCCCATTTTAGGCTTTTGTAATTGCATACCCCAAAGTCGGAGGATCCCTGCCTACCATCCCAAAACCCATCGAATCATTATTATATTCTCTCCCCTCCTATTTTCTCTTCTCTAGCTTCTCCTCCTCTCTCCTCTATTGTAAATTATTAATATATTAATGTGATATCAAATGAGATGTGTTATAGAGTGGTCCTAGAATAGAGATTTCCCGAAATAATTTTTGATAAAAATAAGATAAATCTTGTACCCCATTTTGGAGTGCATGGTTGGAGGTGCTCTAGGTATAAAGGTTTGATTCATTATTAAAAGAAATTAGGAATGATGGCGTCAGTTCGATCCTCCCTTTTGTTTTCCTCATTTAGACCATGCAGGAAGCAGTAATCTACCTCTTGAATGGTTCACGTTGCGGGTGCTCTGGTTTCGGAGTCGAATGTTATTATCACCCTCCTGTGGTTTTAGGGGCCATTGATGTTTGAATAGTATGGGGTTGGTAGAAGTGAAATCAATTAGGGGAGATGATGCCGAAGAATCCCTATGTTGGAAGAATTTCTAGAACACCTCAGAACATTTGAAAATTGTGGCGCCGTCTGTGGCAACTTGTTTTCCCATTTTGTTCGTAATGTATTATCAAATTCACTTGGAAATGTAATGATCGCTCAAGCATAGATCTCATTTCCACATTATGACATTTTTTTTTTAAGAATTAAATATGTGACCTCTAATACGACTCGAACCTAATTAGAATAGACTCTATTTAGCGACTGAATCATTTCATGCAACATTCTAATGCACAACCCTAATTAGGGGCTATTAAACCCAATTACAATCAACAACAGCCTGCACCAAGAAACAATATCGACTAATATAATAAACTGATAAAGCTTGTAACGCAAGTATTAGCGCTGTAATAACCGCTATGCTATATTATACTTGCAACCTTGAAAAAGACGACCCACGACACAATTCATATAGAAATGTATGAAAAAACATATAATAGAGACGAGACTTTGGAAGGAAAATAAAATACAATAAAGAATAGACAAAAGAATAGGAGTGAAGAATTACCATGTAATCTAGATGATGGAAATAAATAATTAAGAATACCAAACTTCCATGAGAAGCAGACATTGGGAAGTCCATGCCCCTCTTTTAAGTTACTTGCTCCTCATTTTGGATCCTGGCAAAGGGTGGTGGAGTAAACATGAAACCTCCCAGGGAATATACAATCTCACTTTTCCACAAGGCATTCCTCATTCAGCCGAGCATGACAAGGAAAGCATCGTCTCTACAATCTGAGCCATGTACAAGAACTACCAGAATGTTCTTCTACGCAAGTGAAACGCACATACGAGCTTGACCTCAAGTTTATTATAGCTTTTTAGGCAAGTTATAAGTCTTCCTGAGGAACTTGGAAGCTGCCTCATCGTTACGATTGCACAAAACACGCAAAAGTGTGTTTGGCTCAGTAGGATTCCACTCCCCTGATGTTGGAGGTAATGGAAGTTTGGACCTCGCAGATGAGCCATAACTTTCTAGAGTCACTCGTCTGAATCGTTCAATGAGGCTATCTGTATCAGTGCGGAAAAGGGGAAGAACAGCTCTCATTGTTGTTGAAAACTTATCTATCAACTCAGAGGGCAAGCCATCGCCATTTGCCAAGAATAGATCTTTGAGAGATTTAAAATCCTCTTCTATTATTTGGGAGTCCTGTTGGGTGAATGAGCGAGAGGGACCTCCAGCAAGCAAAACAAATAAGAATCCATCAAAGGAAGCTCTCATAATATCTGTAATAATCCTTGTACGAACCCTTTCGTTCACAGTGTCTGCAATGATTGTCAAGTTCCGCTCAAGTTCCTGAAGGAAAGGCCCAATCCTAGATGACGATAGCTCCTCAACATACAAACCATCCCAGAGAACATGACTCAGGTCATGTAAAATCAACTTGTAAGCCACTGCCTCACTAAGTTGTTGAACACCTTCGACACAAGCAGCCGGTGTCAGTTCAAACTTCTTTGCCAAACCATTGGAGAAGTCTTCTGTACTAGCAGATTCAGAGTTCCTCAAATGTGTGATTATCCTCTTCTCCAAACTTTCCAACTCACCTCGGATTTGGTGCAGAGTGTTTATACGAACACACATCTGCAATATCCCAAAAGAATTATCCCCATTCACTGTTGCAACCTGAGAAGTCCTCTTTTGGGTGATTGGCGACCTGTCTTTCTTCTTCCATAATTTTGACCCAGTACTACATCTTGTCAATGCAGGCATAGAAGGAATGTACGTACTCCGTGATCCTACATGAAAGATCAAAGAATAGCAGTAATTAGAACCTACGGGCTATGGGAACCTGTAGCCTCATAGAGATAAATTTATGCTTCCTAAACTTATACCGCAGCCAGATTTCGCCTTGCTTGCATAATATTGAAGGCATCTGTCCAACCCATTTATCATGTCTGGTAGCAATGCTGGATGCATTGGTATTGGCAGCTGAAAATATGCATCTAAAGTCTCATCAATAATTCGCAAAACCTCAACAGCAGATGGGGCATATCCTTCTTGGTTAGCACGTGGATTCCAGACCTATGATGTTTCAGTGGAAAGATTAATTCAAGAAAAGCATATTAAATAGAAAGAGAAACAGACAGTAAAGAGACTAAAAATCCAGTCAGATATAACAGACTTATTTGTGTAAAGACCAATTCATTCTATAGTTTTTTATTGTTAATAAACTTTATTAAAAACACCGAAGGGTGCAGAACAGAAATTACAAGGAGGCTAAGCTAATGGCCTCTAAGAAGTTGATATCTTCTTGGACCTATTCATTCTATATACTATGAGAGAAATACAACTTCCTATTTTTTCCCGGGGGGCTGGGGGAATGAGGGGAAAAGACACTCAATAGATGGAAATGATGCATAATTATATATTTATATGTTTTCAGAGGTAATCTGCAATAACACTGGTGGTGGAAAATAAAAGACATAATTTGCATTTTCTAGAATGGGTTAAAAGAACAGAATTTTTTTCTAGAATGGGTGAAAATGGTAGAAAATATTATTTAAGGGGGGCAATAAGTTTGAATTTAGCAAGATGATGTCATGATAAGCAAGATTTACTGAACTTGTTTCCTTGTAGCTTGGCATAACTTGGGGTATTACATGGGCTTGTAAGATGGTACTTCAAGGTACCAGAGTAATTATGGAACAGAATAATGAATTTTCTTAACTTTGTTTCTTGACCAACAATGTGTAATTTAGATTTTAGAGGCGGGGTCAAAATGCCAACTTGTTCAATGGAACCACAGATCCATAGAAACTTAAAGTAACAAACAAAATACTAATCCATATAAACTTAAAGTAACAAACAAAATACTAATCCATATAAACTTATCGTAACAAACAAAATACAAGGCCATTATGTTATTCTTAAAATTTATTCTTTTTATGGAAACTGGCTTGCTTGCTCACATGCTATTGGCTCTTTATTTCATCTCTTTTTGTTCATATGTTAATCCTACTTCAAAAGTTCCCTAAGTATTTTATTGGCATAAGGATAATGACACGGTGCATTAAACTTCGCCACATATGACAAAATTAGATGATAAAACACACTCAAAATGCAATCCAGAAATCCAGCTAAATTAATAATTTAATACTGCAGATATTAGCACTTGAATAGAAAGTCAGCGTCAGCAAAACGTACACACAAGGAGAGTAGCAAGTGCATACCTCTTGCTGCAAATTCTGGTCAATCCACTCCCTCAGTCTGTCTAATCTAGTCTTGATCCATATCTTCACTAAATTGGCAACCGCAGCTTCAGCCTCATAAGGAGGCATTTCACGGATTATTGCCTTCCCACCATCATCACTGTCCACTGAATCTTCAACAGCAATCTGCACAAGATCCTTCTCCAGTTTATCTGCAGCTCTCAGCACTTGCACAGCATCTGGTGTCAACTCCATTATACCCAACATAAACTGTTTTAGCTCATTCCCATAGCAAGCATGAAGAGTGGCCACAGCAACGCCGGCAGAAAAAGGATGCCATCTCTTTAGTATTGGACTGAATACCTTCTTCTCATTGACTGCAAGCTCTCCCACGTCTTTCGCGAGAATAGCAAGGACAGGAAGTGGGTTAGGCTGGTGTCTGGATGCTCTTCTGCTAGAGTCTGCTTTCTCCATTCTCTATAAAATAACAAACAAAACAAATCTAAGGTCACAAATCCAACCAAAACCAGTTAGTTACACAATAAAACAATGGGAAGTAAATACGACCAAATTCAACTATTCATAGCCTCAACCTCTGCACCCTTTCACCCCATTTCATGCCACGGTTCCTATCTTTGCACAAGGAGATAATTAAGAGAATATCTTAGACCAGTCTCACAAGCAGTTTCCCGCCTTCAAACAGGCCCGTGATGATCTAAACATTGTTTTACTCCTTTTCAGAGGGATAACTTCAGGTAAGGGTTCTTTGCAACTTTTAACTTTGAGCTGAAGAATGCAATATTGCTTCCAGACAGCTTGACTAAATTTCCACTAGAAGCACACATGTACTTATACTTGCAACTTGTAAGCAAGTAAACACATCATGCATCTAGTTTAAAGTTTAAACAACAAAAACTTACAAGCAAACGAAGAATGAGAAGAAACAAAGCATGCTCCATTGTTGCAAGTTTTATTTTGTAATATTTTCCATTTTGATATTTCCAAGACATCCATCAATGATGCATTCCAGTTCTAGATGGACCATTTGATACGGGAAACCACACATGCAATTGAGTCCAACATGAATGATAAATCTAAGTCGCTCTCTTATTAAAGAAAAGCAAATAGTGAACAATATAGACTTGCCTGAGCAAAAGCAGTTCGCAATGAAGACCTTATGTAAGTGTCAATCCTGTTACGTGCCACATCTACTTCACCTTTCCTCTTTCTACGGTACTCATTAGATATGTCCTCAACTAGAATCCTCGCTGCTGATACCCCTAGAGAAACAATACCCTCCAAAGTAGGTATATTTACACTATCAAAAGTGTCGTGATAGGCAAGGAGCCTTTTCTCAGCCCAACCCAAAATAGCAGTCAATATGGAGCTCAAATTTTTTGAATATTCTGGATCCTTTGTCGTCTTTGCATCTTTTGCAACTTCTGTCAGCTGACCATCAGCAGCATAAAGGAGGTCTATTTCTACTTGGCCAGATGCAACAAATCGATGAAACAGAACCCAAGTAAAACACAGGTTATGAAGCATTTGGTTAATTCCTAGGATTCCCCAAGTCTTCCTTATGTTTTCCATGAGCTCATCAACTTCCCCAATGATAGATGTTTCATCATTAAGATCAAAGCAGGCTTCCAAAAGCATCTCATAAAGTCGAAGATTCAATGGAGAACCATCAGCCCAGTGGCATGTCTCAGAGAAAGACCCATCAGATCTGGAAGCAAGAGACATAACAGTGCTACGAAGTACTTGCATAGTCTCATTGTTTCTTCCAGTTTCTATGGGCCTATCCAAGGCCCCATAGATAATTTTTCGCAACCGCTGAGAAGCAGCATTTGACTTATCAATTGGCACGCGAGGATGAAGGAGCAGTCCAGCTTCAAGAACTTTCAGTGTTCTCTTCTGCCATGAGTCATATTCTTGTTGATCAGTAAAATCTGAAACCTTAAGCTGCTGTAATAATTCAAGTGGAAGAACCATTGACTCAATGTGTTTTCCCATCTGCAAACCACATAATAGGATTCCATAAATGCTATCAATTTCAAAATGAATAACTGCATAAGTGATAAAACCAACCTCTTGTGCCAATCAATCATATTATGGAAATTTGAATACCAAATTGATAATCACGCAAACATCTATGGGCAATGCAAGTTGAGCAACTGAATTATGCTACTAAAGTATTGGATATGAACTAGATTAGCAAAAATATACTTGGGTTAAAAACTAAGGACTCATGCGTGGTTATTAGTCCTTTTCAAAGATCGTAAAATAATCAAATATGCATGTAGCCTAAAAGCAGTACACTCCCACAAAGAACCAAAAATACTTTCAATAAAAGGAAAAATTCGACAAGCAAGTAAAGAAAAATGATATTTGAATTTCACAAATTGACTATTCAAATATATTGGAAACCAAAGAGACGCTTAGCCGCATTACATTTCATATAATCTTTTGTTTATAAAGACTTATCAGTCCAAATACTTGGAGAAGATTTGAACCGTATTACAATAGAAGCATTATCTTAATTCATCATCAAGGCTTCATCCAAATCAGATCAAGTGAGAACAAGCAATAAAACTAAGAAATCACCAAAGAAACACTCGATCATCCATAATTAGACACGTAATCCAAGAGCCAGCCAAAAAACCTCAAACAAACCCATAGTTACAAAGTAGAACACCACCACACAAACACAAATATAGAAAACCTAAATTAAGCTAACCTGGCCAGCTGCGGTCCTCAATAGCGCCCTACGGAGCCTCGAATCGACCGTATCAGACACCCGCATTTGTATCCGCACAAGCTCCCCGACGGTCAATGCCTTCTTAGCCTTCCCGTTGCTCGATCCCGGACTCTTATTAGAAGCAGATCCCGGAGATTTAAGTCCGAGAGCCTTCTTCATCTTCCCAGCAGCGGCAGAGGTGAGAGACCTTTGCAACGCGGGAGAGTGAGGCGAGTGGTGGTTCGGAGACTCGGAGTTGGAAGCATATGTGAGAGGCTTCGCGGATGCAGAACGGCAAACGGCGACGAAGACCTCATAGGCAGTGATTTGGATGTCGGAATCGGAGAGTTGTGCAGCGAGTTTACCGAGCGGGGAAGGGAGATCTGCGGCGATTCTGGGAGGCATTGTTGGTGGTGGTGGTGACGGTGGTGGAGGAGGTGTTGACTCTCTCTTGGAGTGGCCTAGAGAGAGGTCCCTGAATAGGTGTGCCATGGTTGGTGGTGTGAGAAGACACAGTCAAGAAACGGAGGAGTGGAAGAGTAAAGTGAAGTCTGTTTTCCTATTTTTCTTTTTCCTTTTCTTTTTCTTCTTCTTTTTGAATAGAAAACAGTGATGTCTGACAGTCTGAGATAATAAAAAACTTAAGTGCTGTAATTAAATTCAAGATTTTGGTTACTATGACGCGTTGCCACCACGAAATCAAAAGAAGAAGAAAAAAATCATAATATATTTATTGTCGTATTTTGCTTTTCTTTTTATTTCCCTTTACGCGCGCAATTACGCCTATTTTGAGGAAACCTGTGAATTTGAAGAGTTTTTATCTTCGTTTCTGTTATAACGGAAAAGTGAAAGGCCAAACAGTCAGCAGTGGGCGCGTGATGAGCAATAATCCTATCGCGAAGGTGGAAATAAAAATGAATCCCACAACAAAGAAAGCTGGATTACGATAGCGTGAGGTTGGACATGGACTGTTCATCCTTGATTGATGGGGAACATGCATGTTCCGATGGAAAGCGGGTCTGCTCTGCTGTGAAAAAATTTACATTTACGCCCAAAATATTTTCAACTCTCTTATTTATGTTCTGATTTTTGTTTCATACGATAAATTTTTGTTGGATTGAAAGAATGATATATGATTTTACTAAATAAACAAGAAATTCACAGATGCAAACCACTTGAGTTATGATGGATTTTTAGATGTACCCAATTTGGACCTTCTCGTGCTACCAATTAAAATATATTTGTATTTTTTAAAATAAAATACAATTTTAATGACTGTAGTATACTGCTGTAAAAATCAGAGAAGAAGATATTTAAACCAAATAAATTTAATTATAATTTTTGAGGGACTTTCCACTTGAGTGATGAACTCTTAAACTAAAATATATACATATAAACAATTTTTTTAAAAAAATAGGCTTCGCGACTATTCCCCGGTTCCATAGTTCATATAAATATTAAATTAAATAGAGGACATCTAATTTTCAGTCCACATTTTAAACTACCTATTAATATGGAGAGTTCTGACCAAACATTTTCAATGAGAAAAGCCCCTATGACTTAAATATTAGAGAGGTTCCCTTAAAACATCATGAGTGCTCCTCTTAACTTACGTTTTCTCTATGATCGCATCATCTGAGGAAGCCCTTCGAGCATATTGGTTTGACTAAATTGATTTACCACCAAGTTAAAGTCAATCGCTATTTTAACGTCAGCATGCATTATTGGTCCTAAAAACCAAAAATAATAATAATTTATTGACAATGATTTTTGCTTGCAAGTTCAGATTACTACTAGTATTATCTATTGGGAGCAAAACAGCGGGGCAATATAGTCATTTCGATTGAGATTTGGGGAATGTCTACATGGCATGGTAATGAAGGTGAAACGGAGGAAAGTGCGAGGAGTAAGGCTGGTTGTTTTCAGGATTCATCATTTCTACTTGATTTGCTCCTTTTCAAATCTCCAATGATTGGGTGGCGCGTGTGAATTCTGACATGCTTTAAGGTGATGCTAAATTTCGGTAAGCGACCAACATAAAACGCTGAAATATGTCGGGTCGTGGCCCATTGAACTAAATCGCGCGTGACAGAGCCCATTCACCACAACTTGGGCTTTTGAGCTTGGGCCTGGGATTTCTCTGTAGGATTTGCGGTGCTTCACTGCTTCCATTGTCGAACCGATCTCCGATTCTCTCTTGATGAGCACTACGGCACCCTTATTTAATCAAGTTCATCCCATTAACTCCTCAACTATGAACAGCCCTCACCTTCCTACCACTTTTATCCTAATGTTCTTCTTCCTTTTTCCCCTCTTCCCTCCTCTTCCCTCATGCAAAACAGACTTGCTGGTGACGATGCGGACTCACCCTGCCTTGACGGAGAAGAATTCCTGGTGTATCTGACTGTGCGAACTCGCCATATACATTTCCTTGATTTTTTTTAGCATCGACGGTAATGGACGTTGGAGCTACTTTGTTTTGCTTCGTTTTTTTAGCATCTGGTAAACGAAATAAGTTTTCGTGTTATTATGCTTTATTATTCTCAGTTTAAAGAAATAGGTTATGTGTTAAGACCCTCATAAGACAAACCAGAAAGCCTTTCAGGTTTCCTCTTTATGCAAAAAACTGAGCAAGAAAAACTGGAGAAGCTTGCACGCAACCTTCGTTTTACTTGTACCTTATTTGTTGGCTGATAATACCATTAAAGTCTCAAGTTTTATGGTTCCTAAATAGATGATGTGAAAGGGTTGATGTACTTGTTATTACTTAAAGAGAAGCATAGATTCACACATTCATTCGTATGTCCACAAGGTTGCTTCTTGCTCTATCCTCTCTTAAGTTTCTAGTGGTGTTGTAACCCACCTTGCAAGGGAATTGAAGGTTTACATAATCTGTCTCATTTGTTTGTATCCATGACATCATTTCTATATGTACCAAGTGATCAAAACATAATCTCCATTCACAGATTCTGATAAGGTTCTCAACACTCAAGGCCCAACCGACACTCACATGGGTTGGTTGTAATCAAGGTCTAATGATTGGTCGAGCACCCGCACATGGGCCGACCACTCTCACTAAAACCTTGGCTACTGGGGAGAGCTCACACTCCTCCTTATAACTGGCACATCGCCAAGCTATCTTAGCGATGTGGGACAAACTCACAACATTCCTCCGCTCTTACAAGACCAACGCCCACGTTAGCCCACTCAGTGGCACCAGCCCTTCGCCGGATCACTGGTCGCCCCTTGCGTAGAGGCAACCCCGCCCCGGCCCTCCAGGGACGAATGAGCTGTTCACAAGCCACAAACGCTAGAGAACCTCACTCTGAATACCAATTGATAAGGCTCCCGACACCCAAGGCCCAACAGACACTCACATGGGTCTGCTGTAACCAAGACCCAATGATTGGTCGAGCACCCGCGCAGGGGCCGGCCACTCTCACTAAAACCTTGGCTACTGGGGAGAGCCCATACTCCCCTTTATAACTAGCACATCGCCAAGCTATCTTAGCGATGTGGGACAAGTTCACAATAGATTCAAAGTGTTTCCCTCCCTCTCCCTTTCTGGGAGTTTCATTCATTATGGAATAAATTTTATGAAAAAAATTTGTGAATAATTGTTATGTAGGGTTGTTCTCTATAAAATTTTAGAAAAATAAAACTTCAGTTGTATTAATAATTTTTTTATTTGAGTTTTTAAAGGTGGAGTGTACTTATTAAAAGTAGGTACGAGTAATGCCTACCTTTTTTCCTATTTTATCCGGATTTTTTTTGTCTCTGGTCAAAAGTAGGATTGTCAAAAAAAAAGAGAGGTTAAAATCGTATCATTTGATCAATTTTTTAATATATTTTACATTAAAATCTACTGAAAAATCAACATAATAGATTAATAATTGAAAAAATAATTTGATTAAAATATATAAAAAAAACTGACCGTCCAACACCAGTAATCAGAAGGGAAGGCAGTGAGTGAAGTGGTCACCGATAGATACGATCCTGACTGAATCAAAATCCTTTAGACCCAATTCCCAAATAGGAATCCGTGCACGCGAACCATATAAACCCGTGACTCAATCCCGGAAAAGCCACGGAGTAGATTATTGCAAACATGTCAATCAAGCATTTCAGTTGCTGAGGTACGTTTCAAAGGTATCCTCTAATTGACGTTCTTTCATTTTTGGGGTTTATATTTTCGAGTATTTGGAGGAGCACGCATTTGGATCATGTCAAATTTAGGTGATGATGAATTAGGGCTAATTCTTGAATGGATTGATGACCCAGATGACAGGAAGTCATTTTCTTTAGTTTGCAAGCAGTGGCTTAGAGTGGAGGGACAAATCCGGTTATCGATTCGGGTTTTGGAACTCGATTTACTCTACAGTTTCCTCCCAAGATTCCCTAATATAATTACTTTTGAATCACCCGTATTGATCACTGATGCTCATATTCGTTTCATAGCGCAGATGTGCCCTAAATTGGAGATTCTCAATCTTAATTTTGGAAAAACCAGTAGTTTCCATAGATTTGAACCCTCTAGTAGTATTTATGGTTTTGATGACTTTGGGGACGATGGTATACTTGCTTTGGCAAATGGGCGCTGCGAACTGTCAAAAGTGTTTTTGAGGAGGAGAAAGAATATTGGTAACTATGGAGTCGTTTCTCTTGTTGAAGCCATGCGAAATTTGACTCACCTTGATTTAGGGAGATGTATTTTGATAAATGATGAATCACTAGTGGCTATTGGCAATTTGAATTCCATTGAGGTTTTGAATTTGGAAGGGTGTTCTTTGATTACTGACCGTGGATTGGCTTCATTGGCAAATGGTTCTCCGTCGAGGACCTTGAAGAAATTGGTTCTTGCTGACTGTGATAGAATTACAGATTCAGGTGTGTCTCTTCTCCAGCATATCCACTGCTTGGAGGGGTTGAATTTGGCAGAATGTGGACCTCAAGTGACTGACTTTGGTATTATGGCATTAGCTTCAATCCAAACTCTGAAGAGGTTGAATCTTTCTTGGCTGATTAATGTTTCAGATATTACCCTAGTCGCACTAGCCGAGAATTGCAGGGATTTGGTGGCTCTTGACTTAACTGGTTGTGAATTGATTACAGGAGCTGGCATTCGAGCTTTTGCATTTCATGAATGTTTGGAGGCTATAGTGTTGGCTTCTTGTTATAATATCTGTGGGGATGATTTGGATTTGCTGGTTCGATGCAAATCGTTGAGGTCTATTGTGCTTGATAAAGGACTGAGAATGTGGATAACGACGGCATTGCATGATAATATTGGCAGGTTCTGTGAGCTACACTGGAGATGACAGGGAAACTCTTTAGGCTCAAATTTATGGTAGATCACCGCATTGTGGGAATTTATTCTATGTTGCACTGTTTGTGGATGGGAAGCAATCCTGATGAGATTTCAAAATCTCTCTCTTATATTCTTATTAGTTGTATCAATTATTGGATTCTTAATTCGATTGGGTATATCTGTTTTTTTTCTTTCTTTTCTTTCTTTTATTATCAAGTCGAGTTTTATTCACATTTTCCATTGCTAGCAGCTTAGCATACCAGTTTGCCGCAAAAAGACAATAAGTAAAAGAGTATTTGGGTTGGGCCCGTCATAATGGGCTTGGGAATTACAGATTCGGTTGGGCCCATCATAGAGTTTTGACTTTTGATAAATGAGCCCGACAACTGAGATTTCTCACCTGAAAAGCATAGGAGATGAGTTCAACTTCTTCGCTCAAAGCATTTGGCGCAGTTCTTCCTACATCCTCCTCCGACTCCAAGCACATATCTCCCAACAACTCCTTCTCTCTTCCAGGTAACTTTTTCCCCACCTCTACCTGTTCATTCAAAAACTAGTCTTGTATTTTTCTACGTATCGCTCTGGATTTTGTTTTCAGTGGTGTTCTCTGACTCTTCGTAATCAGGGATTGGCTTGCGAATAAGCAGGAATCAGTTGTCATCAAAGTATTCGGATTATCCAACCGCATTAGTCTTGTTGAACGGAGCGAATCATAGTAAAAACATTCTAGTGAGGAAAACGGGGACGTGTGCTCCTGTGTGCATGGGTAGGCGGTCTGCCAAAATTGCTGGCAGAAAGGTAATTAATTACGTGTAATCGCATTGGGATTACAAGATAAGTATTTGGGTGATGACATTCTCCATTACTGGTAATCTGATGAAATTTTGATTCTTAATTTTTTTTCTTCCCTTTTTCTGTTCCGTTTTAATGTTTTATGTTCAATGCTAAAATGGTGAGACTTCATAGTTGAGTTGTGGATGAAATACTGGAATAAAATGGAGGTTCTATTTTGACCATAAAACTTTGGAACCAGTAGGCATTTAGTTTAATTGTTATTGAATTACCTAGTACATGGGGTTTTCAGGGAATGATAAGTTGGTGGTTCATGGATGGCCCTCAATAAATTTAATCATTCGAAGAATTGTTTGTGTATTGATTGGAACGCCGATATAACTGTCTGCACTATTCTAGGGATGTCAATTCAATTCAAAGTCCTGGTCTTTGATCAATTTGGCTAACCCAGATCATGATATTAATTTTAGCTCATGCTGACATTTTCTGCTTGTTGTCTCCTTGCTGACTGAATGTTGTTGAAAAGACTCTACCATTTTCATTGTTCTTTCCGACCCCCATTTCATCAGGTTGGGGCTCCCCTGAAAATACTTGCATACTATATTTCTCAACTCTTAAGTGCAGGGAGCTCAAGATGCAAAGAAGGCAAAGCTATATTCAAAGATTGGGAAGGAGGTTATATCAGCGTAAGTTTGTTGCACTTGGCTCTTTTTTTTTGTGTTTTAGTATGTTGAGATGCAGAAGGAGAATATTTTAATGGGTTCTCTTATTAGTTTTGGGTGGTATTGTTGCAGATTAGTTGGTAGAAAGTAGGGTTTTACTCTTCTTAAAATGAAACTATCTCCATTTTATAGCTCTCTAATATTTTTCCCATTGACTATGATGTCCATTTGGTGGTGTTGTTAATTTCTTTAATGTTGGTGTGGAATGAAGATTTGGTGGTTAGCTCTTTGTCATTAACTGCAGCCTGCAGGAGGTTCTGAAAATTTCACAGTGGTTTTGTGTATCATGACGCAGTGTCAAGAAAGGTGGTCCAGATCCAGGATTAAATACGGTTTTGGCCAATGTACTTGAGAAAGCGAAGGAGCTTGATGTACCCAAAGAAGTTGTGGAGCGCAACATTAAGAAAGCTTCTGAGAAGGGGCAAGAGGCTTGTATTGAGAAAGTCTATGAGGTTGGTATTGGAACTATTTGTGTTATATGAACCGGATGTGGCGTATACTCATATAGTAATGGGTTAGTTCTTGTTGATTTATTCAATCATCTCTGATTTAAGTGAAGATTCTGGTGGCTCTACAATTATTATTTTTTTCCTTCAGGTATATGGTTTTGGAGGGGCTAGTATGCTAGTTGAGGTTTCAACAGACAAAATAAATCGATCTGTGAAATTTGTTAGAGAAGTAGTGAAGGACTATGGGGGAAAGATGGCAGATCCTGGATCAGTTATGTTTAAGTTCAAACGTGCTCAGGTTGTCAATATCAAAGCTTCCAATGCCGATAAAGACCAGCTTCTTACCATTGCCCTAGATGTTGGAGCAGAGGATGTTATCGAACCGCCAATTTATGAAGATGATAGTGATGAAGGAAGGTCAGAATGTTAATTCATTCCCACCTTTGTGAAGTTTTTATTCTTTCTTTTTCCTGTCCGTTTGCCTACCAGTCTACCACTTATCAACTCAGTTATATGACTTGAAGTCTGCTAGGGATGCCACATGGGTATTTCAAAAAAATTGTAATTTTCTTGTAAGATATATTTTCAAGCTCATAACATTGACGATTTGTTTTGCACATTTGGCTGAACTATGACTCAACTATAATTAAAAAAAAAATATGTTGGCTGAAGAATATAGATTTATTTTGTTTCATTTAATACACATGCAGAGTTTTATTGCTTAATTGTTTCTTTTCCATAGGTACTACAAAGTTGTAACTTCCGCGGACAAATACAGAGCGATATTATCAAAATTACGGGAGGAAGGAATAAAATTTGAGATGGATTATGGTTCTGAGCTACTTCCTATAACAACAATTGAGGTACCTCTTGCATTCTGATACTCTGCCTACAAACTCTCAGTGCCAGGATTTCCCCCCCTGCTTCTAGATGGTAGCTACACTTTACTGAATGCTCATTAGAAGCCTTTAGACTATTGAAAATGAAGTAAACTGGAGAATAGAGTATTACAACAAGGGACATGAGAAAACCAATAGCAACTCATTTGGCAATATGTTGTTAAACACTGCTTCATATATATAATGCATCGATCCCGTACCCGTTGATAGTCTTGTGCACTTTTAGTCGGCCATTGGATTATGTAAGTCACATCGAATGGTCTAAAGCTATTAACCGATACACATGCACACCCGTTCAACCCTCAATCCCAAATACATGTGTTTTGTACAATGTATGCTCTGAAATAAAATTGCGCGACTTTAATTTTGGTGGTGCTTTTCAGGTTGATGATGAAGCCATGGAATTGAACAAAGAACTTATGTCTAAACTACTTGAACTTGATGATGTTGATGCTGTTTATACGGACCAGCAATGATCAACTCAGTATGTCGTGGTAGTGTATTATGCAAAAAAAAAGAACAGTTGAAATTTGGGTTGTGCGCAACAGGCTTCATATACCTGGCTGGCTCACAATACTTATAGTGAAATAATGTTATATGTTGTGGTCCAATGTTGTTGGTCAAGTGCTTAATTATCCTGTCAAGGAAATATCTTCATAGTGAGAGCAGTAGCAATGGTATCATTTTGTTAGGCCAGTAAAACCATATTTTGAGTCTCACTTCTATTATACAAAATTTAAATCATACATATTTCTCAATACAATCATATTTACAAAATATATTTTTCAATATAGTCACATTAGGAAAACACTAGTTTTTAAATATTTTTTCCTTCTCAATTTTAGTCGAGTCAATTACTTTCCTATCATTTATATTATTCCTATCATTCATACTATTCTTATCAAATTTACATCAAAATCAAGATTGTGTTTCTTCTTTATTACAGAAAGTCAAGTTAAATCATCATTCACATCACAAAAATATACATTTTCACACAATTTGTCGGCCCAATAAAATGTGGTTGCTCTTAAAGCACCCGCAATGGGTGTTTTTTGCTAACTGATGGATTGATTTTGGTGGGTTCTTTGATAGGTCAGCTTGAAAAAACAGACACTAAGTATGTTTGGTTGGCCGAATTCTGCTTGGGCCAAGGCGTGCAGTTGGACTTTGATCGGCTCAGATAGTGGCTTGGATCATTGCAATTAACGACCTAAAGCTTCTCTCTCACACACAAACACTTTCTTCCTCCCCAGTTCTGTCTAAAGCAACAGTGGCGAGCCAAGCAAGAAGTTCACGAGTAATCTATATTCTATTTTCGTCGTTGATTTTGAATGATTTATGTGGTTTTAATATGTTTTTTTGGCTTGTGAATGACATTTGTTAAGCCCTTTTTTTTTTGGCTCAGATCTGCAAAGATCTGACATCTTTGAACATTTTCTTTGTATTATTGTTACATATTTGATGAAAAAGTGTAACGTTTGGTTTTTACAACCTGTAATAAGATTCGACAAAGAGAGATTCTCGAAGAAAGAAGAGGTATGGTATCTCTCATCCTTCTCTAGCGATTTAGGGTTTTACGTTCAATTTTGAATGTCTTCTAAGGCTTGATTTCATTTCATCTCTATGAATTGCAAGCTTTAGAATCTTGATGTTTTGATTATGCCTGTATTGTCCCTTTGCCCCCAAATTGATGACGTTCTTTGATTATACTCTCTCCGTCCATTTTAATTGTCTCATTCACTTTTTCACACAGTTTAAGAAAATATTTAATTCTCTTTCAATTTGACGTTTATATCCCTATTTATAATGAAAAATACTTTGACACTATAATTAATGTCCAGGTTATTGAGTTTTTCAAGTTGAGGGTAAATAAGAAAAAAATGAGAAAAATAGCTTTCATTAATTGAAATGAAAATGCATTTTGGGACATCCCAGAAAGAAATAAATGACAATTAAAATGGGACGGAGGGAGTATATAGGTGTAAGAAAAAGAATTTGGACTACAGTTTCTAAATAATCACTGATAGTATGATTTTGGTCCTTCGCTTCCAATAAACGCATAATATTTCCATGTTAATGTTATAATTAGTGTAATTTTGTTTAGTGCATGTGTATTTAAATTTATTAAAGTTGCTTATTTAGTATGATATTAATTATTATAACAATGGATTAAATAAGTTTAAAATATAATTTGGTAAAAAAAATAACTATCAAAAGAATCCAACAAAATTACACTTGTAAACATTATTTTAACACGTCTCGTAATACTATCACATCAACAAAAACACACTTTCCAATGCGTCACATTTTTACTGATTTTTTTAACTTCTAGATTCACAGGTTCTTCTAATGGCGAAGTCATTGAAGCTTTGGGATGTCGTATGGGTCTACAATGGGCTCATCAAATGGGCATCTCTAAAGTGATATTAGAGAGTGATTCACTGATGACTATCTCTGCTATGAAGTCTCAGATCACATTGGGTGGTGTTGCGGCAGTGGTCATAGAAGACTGCAAAATCTTGGCTATGGAGTTTCAATTGGTCCTTCAGTCATGTTCGTCGCCATGGGAACACTGTAGCACATATGTTGGCACGTTTTGCTTTATCTATTCCTCATGAGGTGTCTTGGTGTAATTCAATTCCTGCTTGGCTGGTTAATGCCTTGGAGAAGGATTATATTTCTGATTCTTAGTTAATGACAGATGCTTCTTCTCAAAAAAAAAAAAAAAAAAAATAGATTCACTGGGCTTTTGGTTTGGGCCCATCCATCTAAATAGAGCCGTATATTCTTTTATTTTCAAAGGAGCAACTCCGTGGTTACTCTGTCTGATGGTTTGGGCCAATCCGTCTAAATGTTAAATAGGCTCACATCATTTTTTATTTTATTTTTTTCCCTTCCAAATAAGGCCCATATATTATTCCCTGTCGAGCGAGCAGGCGGAGCGACCGTTCAGTCTGAGCTCAACTCGAAATAAACGAACGAGGAGAGGGGCGACCTTCAGCAAACCAGCGTCAACCGAGTCAGGAAAGATCGGGGTCTACAAGTATATTAAAAGACCACGAGGCCCGAAGAGAAATGGTCTCATCTACTTCGCTGAGAGGATATGTTGCAGTTCTTCGCAGATTCTTCAATGGGGTCAATTCCAATTCCTTTCTTCTTCCGAGTACTTATCTCTCTCATATCTACCTCGTACATTGCTTGAGTGTTTGTAATTTTAGTCGTGTAAGTGATTTTTTTTTTCATTTTTATTCAGGGAGTGGCTCGCTAATGAGCAGGAATCAGTTATTATCACCATCACCAATGTCTTCAATTAGTAGAACTTTTTTGGCCTTCTTTAACGAAGAGAATCACGGTAAACACGCTCAAGTGAGGAGGATACGGAATTACCCTCCTGTTTGTATGGGCAGACGTTCTTCCAAGATTGCTCGCAGAAAGGTCTCTCTGTTATGTTTCTCTTTGAATATAACTGCTCTTAACTGAATAGGATTTCACATTCTCGATTACAAATAATCACGTATCTCTTTCTGTTGACTAATTGAAACACACTTGTACATTCGGGTGTGCATTAATTGATTCATGAGTGTTTGTTATTATATGCAATGTGTTCGATGAATTGCCTAATTCACCAACGCATGATTAATTCAACCTTTTGCTGATTGAATAGTGTGGAGAGAGACTCCTTCCCTTCGTTTTTCATTTATTTCTTTACACCATACCTATTTTATCAGGATGGTATTGTCTTTAAAAATCCCGCCTATATGTATTATGAAAGTTGATATAATGTGATTTCCATGTGATTCCTCAAGTATTTGCATGTGCCTTTAATGCAGGGGGCTCAAGATGCAAAGAAGGCAAAGCTATATTCGAGAATGGGAAAGGAGGTTATATCTGCGTGAGTGAGTTTTTCGTGCTTCATAGTTTTTGCGTCTTGATATACTGAATGCAAAAGTGGAATGTTGAAAAGTTCTATTAGTTTTTCATGAAGGTCTTGCAAACTGGAGGGTAGAAAGTAGGAACTTATCACTGTGGCTCAACCACCTAGATTTGAGGCATGTTACAATGAAATTGCATTCATTTTATAACTCTCCTCTATTTGCTTTCAGTTTCTGTTTCATACTTTGTCCATTAGGGGATGTGGTTTCTTTTTATATTGTCACTGCACTAGTATGAGGGTTATGTGATTTGTTATTTGCCATTAATTGACTGATGTATCAAAGTCATAGTCACTGATTGTAATGCAGTGTAAAGAAAGGTGGTCCAAACCCAGTATCAAACACAGCTTTAGCCACTGTACTCGAGAAAGCAAAGGAGCTTGATGTACCTCAAGAAATTGTGGAGCGCAACATTAAGCGAGCTTCTGAGAAGGAACAAGAGGCTTTTATTGAGAAAATCTATGAGGTTGGTATTCAAACAATAGATAACCATATGGACTGTGTAATGGTGTATGATAATCCAGAGGTAGGGTGTTCTTTATGAATTATGTGCCCATATCTGATAAATTCTAGGATTTTCTGGTTTTTTTTTTCTTTTTCAATTTTAGGTATATGGTTTTGGTGGAGCTAGTATAGTAGTTGAAGTTTTAACCGATAAAATCAAACGATCTGTGGCGGCAGTTAGAGAAGTAGTGAAGGACTACGGGGGAAAGATGGCAGATCCTGGTTCTGTTATGTTCAAGTTCAGACGAGTACGAGTTGTGAACATCAAAGTTATGGATGCTGACAAAGATCAGCTTCTTGCCATCGCTTTAGATTCTGGTGCCGAGGATGTCATTGAACCTTCATTGTATGAAGATGATACTGAAGAAGATAATTCGGAACGGTAATGCTCCTCCATCTTTGTGACACCTTACCACATTCCTTAAATTACTATGGCAATACAAAATTCTAATACTTCTTCATTTTCCCATAGCTACTATAAAGTTGTTAGTGCAACAGAGAACTACAGAACAATATTATCAAAGCTACGAGAGGAAGGTTTAAACTTCGAGACTGATAATGGTTCTGAACTACTTCCTGTAACTACGATAGAGGTACTTACATGATTTCTCTGTCTTTGATTTCCAAACACAGGTTCATCTTTTCCCCTCTATATTTTTTTGATAAGCGTCCCTCTTTAGATGGTGCATAGTTTTTGGAATGCTTGTCATTACAGTTCACATAAGGAAATGTAACTTGAGTTGGCTTCTCTAGTTGCTGGCACTATCATTTGAAGTAGTAATTTATAAGCTTGTTGCTTTCCAGTTTTGAAGTAAAATTATAGTGACTAATTTTTGATGTTGTTTCTCAGGTTGATGACGAAGCCATGGACTTGAACAAAGAACTTATGTCTAAGTTACTTGAACTTGATGATGTTGATGCCGTTTATACAGACCAGCGATGATCAATTGAGTACGTTTTGTGGAGGATTCTGCAATATAATTGAATTTGATGGTGTCAGTAGGCTTTCTGTATCTTGCTCCCACACAATCATACAGGGTATGGTGGATGACCCAAAAGCTTCTTTATTTAAAGGAGTTTTAGTAGTCAGAGATCTGAGATGAATCATTTCATTTGCTTCTGGTGGATGATAAGGTATTCTACTTCATTTAAAAGTGCTTTAGTAGTTTGATTGCAGATTTTTTTTTATTATAAAAATTCATTGGAAGACCTTTCTTTCTTTTGGGACCACTGATATGTCTGACTTCTTACATCATACAATCTTCGAATGAACTAATTTATGGAAATCTCAAAACAATAGGAACCACCAGGCTAAAAGCTGCAGCAGTATCCCTGACAAAACTACAATGTTCTAGGTTTACTTAGAATTATATTTTGAACTTTGATTCTGTGTGTCTGGCATGAGTTCTTGACTTCATGCCCTTATCCTTGTTTGTTGATTTGTCTGTCTTTTTTAATTTCTTTTGCTGTTCAAATGTCATATTCTGCCATTAGAGGAGATGCTTTTGCCCGGATAATGCTTTTTTACTCCAATCATGGAGAAGAGAAACCTCTTATATACAATAAAATGAGTCTATGGCTTTATGGAACACCATTGTATGTATAACTGTACAAGTAGTAATACCGCCATCCATCATACATAATAGTACATTGTTTTTTTTTGATAGAAACATAACAAGATATATTAATGAGGAAAGGGAAATTGAACAACAAACCAAGGCATCAATAGACATAATAGTACATTGTTAGTATTATTTCTTTGGAACCCAGCATCCATGGAGGCCATAGGGTACCCCATAAGGAAACTTAGCCCTTGCAATCTCTTCAAACGTTGATCCATCCAGTAACAATGCGTATGCACCTCCATTTTTCTCACTGATTATGGAGATTACCACCCCTGCAATTATATAATATACATAAATGTTAGCTATGAATCATATTTACTAGGAAGATTAAACATTCAATGTGTGTAACTCACCGTCGTCCTCCTCAGTCGCTCCAGGCCGAGCCACGAAGAATGGTTCGGACGGGACAGCATCTTTCTGATACCAATTCTTGGCCGCCTTCTCCTCTAAATCAAGCTGCAATACAAATCCGTCCAGGTGATCAATTTTTATTCAAACTGTGTTAGAAAGTTATCAGGGGTCTCTTTGATTTAATTACTTTAGTGAGGGTGTTGGGGAAGTTACAAGGGCGTTGAGCTCCACAAGCATACGCATATCTATACTTCTTCCCCAAATTTGCAGGGTTAATGCTGCACATGTCCATTCCTCTCCCATGTTCGTCAGGATCCAATGCTGCCTCCAACTTTCCATGTGGACTCCCATCCAGTGGTATTATAAATCTCCCAACCCTACATCAATACACGTATGTGTATATAAATGAATCAAATTTTGGGATAAAGGCTTGGATGATGGTATGATGACCCGGTACGTACCTAGCATCTGGCAACACATCTTCTCCGGTGAACGATCGGAGATTTTGGAGACGAAGCTTCTCCAAAATTGTTGCATCCGCATTATGTTCACAACAATCCGCAATCACAGCAATTACCCTCCCATCTCCATCTTCCTCTTCGTAAGCGTTGATGAAATGGAATGTCACAAACAATGGCACTTCCACACTTGCCACCTAATTAACAATTCAAAAAATTAAGACTGACAACCCATTTTTTGTTTGATGAAAAGGCTTAGCCTAAACCCAAAATATTTTAGAAAAACACTAATTAACATCAGTAAGACTTACAATTTTTCCACTTGCCTTGCACATGACATGAAAAAAAGCTTTAGAGTCCGGATGCCACCGGAATTTGTACAAAGGTGTAGGCTCAGCTTTGAGCAAATTTTGTGCACAATACCTCAATGGCATTTCAGGCACAATAACATAATGCTCCGTAACCGGGAACGAATGGACCCAACCCGGTGCAGGCCCGCCCCGACAATGCACCCGCCCAATAACCCTTCTCTCGTTACTACCCGGATCCATCCTAACCACCAAATAACCCGGATTGATCAAATCAGGCAACAGTGTTAAAAACTCTTCATCAGTCACAATTGGATGTGCAGAATGTATCAAACCACCTAAATTGTCGCTATACTCAAACTTCCCAATTGTGTCCAATGTCTCAGGGTCAATGACAATCGATCCTTTTTGTGTCTCGGTCAAGCACACGACGCGTCCATCGCCTAGCTTGACTACGCCGGTGTTGGCATTATCGGTTAGGGATGCCCCGGAGAAGAGATTGGCTAGTTCACCAATGTAGGCTAGGAAGTTGTCTGGTTTAGGGACTTCGGAGAATTCACGGTAACATATTTTTTGGTTCTTCTTGGCAGCTGTGTAGGCGTCGGATTCGATTTGGCGGTGGCCGGCGATTAGTTGACCGTTTGAAAAGTGGAGTTTGACTAAGGTGGCGTAGCCGTCGAAGAGGTGGCGAAAGTTGTAGTCACCGATGTTCCATTGTCCAGGTCCATTTCTTAGGTACGTCCCATTCTGCATGTAATGAAATTAAATAATTATTTTACTAGTTTAAGTTTAAACGTCAGTAAATAAATAGATATTGGGAGAAGGTGACGGAGAGTGAGACAAGGAAGTCCTAAAGAGTCAATAACCAGTGTTAGTGTATTATTAAAAATTAATTCAAAATTGGGGATGACATCGTGCGTGACGTGAGGCCTGTCCTGAACACATTACACTGGGGATGGAAGGAACGTTTTATAATAGTTAGTTCAGTTTCCGATTAATTAATCTGTCATGATATCATGACTCCTTGATTGTCACGATTATAGAGATAGAATATATAAAACAAAACCTTACGTATAAAACTATGTAATATAATAAGTTAAATCATATATAAAATATGAAAAGTACCTGTCTATATTCAGAGTAATTTTATGAGGAAATCAATGTATATATACCAACAATATGAGCAGATTAATTAAAACAAAACTGATACACCAACCCAAATAAATAAATCAAGAAAATAAGTCGAGATTGTAATTATTTGTTTCTTAGCAATAATTCATGACATACAATCTCAAGATATATATATATATACTCTTCAATCAGTTTTTACCTGTACACTCTGCTTCTATTAATTAAGCATGTCACACACACACATGTATATATGCATCTAATATTTGACATACCAGCCACAATGGAATTTGGCCTTGGACATGAAGCTCTCCTTCCCATCTCTCGTGTGGGATACTTGTCCATGCAACATGGTTTGTCCAGTCGGCTGCAGGCACAACCAGTTGTTGTTTCTGATCATGAATTGTTGGGACTTGAAGAGGATGATCGTGAGTTGTTGCAACATTTGTGACAACACTATCTCTATTACACTTTTTAATAGAAAATCCATCTGCCTTGCGACCGGAGTTATTTGATGAGACAATCATCACCGGTGGCAGCACATGCCTTCCGGTGACGGAAAATGTTATGGAGGTCATATATAAAGATGAGGAAGATCTGAGTTTCTAAGAATACAAGACTGATATATGTATATGGGAGAAGGTGATGATGAGTGTAGTGAGAGTTTATTTGGTTATATTTATAGTATGATTTGGGGATGAGTCATCCATTCTATGGAATCTATTATGTAAAATTCCTTTATGCAACAAGACATGAATAGTATAAGTGTTAATTTCAAGGAAAATTCCAAGTATTTATTAATTCGCTTATTAGTACACATGGAATCAATCTGGCATATATATTTTTTGCTATTATTTTATTTATTTTTTGCTTGCATTTATTTAGAATAATGTCAGGTATATATATACCGCTTTTGTATCCGGTATGGGAGGCCGATCATCCTGCATGTGTGTTGCTGTTGCTGGGTTTTCTCTTTTGCGCTTCTCTTGGTTCACTGAAGAATTTTTCAGGTTTGAATGGGACCTTCAATTGGGTTTCTGGTGCTTTTGTGATATTTGTGTTGCTGTTGGTTGGTTTGTGCTGGGCAGCGCCTAGGGAATGATCTGAGCTGCTTGCTGTGAGTCAGATTAATCTAAGTCCTCTTTGTCTATACTAATTGGTTGCTTGAAACTATAGTGTCAGCTTAGTTTTTTAGGTTTGGTTTATGTGAGGTCCGGGTCTATTATCATGGTTTTTCTTTGCCTCAAATGAAGACACTTAATAAAATTTCGGATGTACTGTCTTCTTTTATCAAGCGAAAAAAAACACACATACATGTCATATATATTATATCTATTGAGAATATCGATTTACAAGTATATATAAGACATCATATGTCAATTCAATTCGATGATTTGAAATTCTTCTGTGATCCCATTACTGAATTTCTGTGTAATTATTACTATGTGATCTCAATCGAAACTTTCAATGAACCACCTCACCTGATAATATATACATATATCCTATTTTTAGGTTTTAAAAGGCGAGTATATAAATTTTGGGCTCTTAATCTATTGAATTTATTATTGCAATGTAATATATATATATATATATATATAGATATAGGTGATCGTTCCATGGTGGAATATTTATATTTTGTGTTGAGGCAATAATTAATAAAAGTCAAAAACAAGAATGATGTTGTGAATGAAAAATAGAGAGCAATAAATATGGCACTAAGGAGTATCATAGTCCATACCCATTCGGGAAAGTGGAGTTTCTCAAGTTGTAATTGGACTACATCGATCTTACTACAATTAGAGATTTAATTTTTTGTAGCAACAAAGGGTCCATGTGTTTGCCAATACGTAGCTCATTTTGCATAATCAAGAGTTTATATATTCAAAGATGCCTCCAAATGGCAAGCAAAAAAGTTTGATTTGTTCTTAATTTAATTATAATTTCTATGGCCTTTATTCACCCTCGAATTTGCAATTTTTAATCATTACATGGTATTGGTTGGACCATCCCAACTTGGACTCTTCACCCTTTGAGCATCAATGCCAATCACTACATTTGATAATTATGTAGAATTTTTTTTTATCGAGAACTCGGATAAGCTTTTTCTTTGGACATCAAACACATAAACTCGGGTGATCAAGTTTGCACGTTCAAAAGTTTTTCATATGACGATGACATGGTAAGTGGGCAAAAATTCAACGCGTGACTAAAAAGACACAACTCATGGTGAAAATCAAACTTAAAACCTCTCGAGTTCGTACGGTTTGGTCTAGAGAGTTGTACTTGTAACATCTTATTGCGAGATACATTAATTTTAGTCACGATGACATATGGTTTTAAAATGGATTAAATAGTTAATTTCATTCGATGGTCCACTTTGCCCTAAAGTGCATTCATTCATGGGATGTCTTGTCTAGAGTTTGGTATTGGAGGGTTTACTGTGTGTGTTTTAATGTGAAATCAACAAATTTTGTAATTGCCTATGTCCCCTTCACGCCTTGGTTGATTCCTATAAAGATGACTCACAGAGCTACGTCACGCGACCTCTCCATGCATATAAACATAATATATGGCAAACAAAATTAGGGTGCCACCATTATAAGCAATCAACGCCTTACTTAAAGCTCTATTAGGTGTTGATTATACAAAGTGCAAGTAATTAGTGGGGCGGCAAAGTGAACGTGTGTCCGGTGACAACTTGTTGATTTGATTAGTGGTATGATCCTCAACTTGTTTACTTTCATACATAAGTTCTGAACTAATAATTACATCCGTTTGTCATTCCTTAATTGGGACTCGTTTGGATCAAGGAACCAATAATGACCTTGTTTAACCATGATAAGTGGAAGGAGAATCAACAATTTGAAGAAAAACTACAAAATAGTATCTATTGTTCTTTTATAACCGAGAAGACGCTATTATCTTTGAATATAAAATATGAGTTATAAATTCGAATTCGCATGCACATCAATTTTTCACCTGATGATATTTTCTAAGTTGACGAAAATCTAACGTCCGGTTATTAGGGTATTGCTACAGACGAGTACTTCATTCTTTCTAAATTATTATCTATGCCATAGAGGCTCTAATTCCAAAAACAAGCGGTGATATTTCACACGGTTAACGATAGATATATTCGTGGATCCTATCTGGTATGTTTTTGTTGAGAAGTTATTGTGGATTCTATAGTGATTTCATTTTGTATTCAAGTCTTTTCTAGTTGTCATCATATGTGGAGGACTCTTGTATTTATTTGTTTCATCTTGGGTTAATCACAGCCGAATTTTGAGATGTCCATTTCTAAGATATTAACAAATAGTTGTCGTGTTGTCCCAAAACAGATACTGAATGAATGGGTAGACCGCGTTTGGGCTTGAAGTTGTAAAGATTTTCTTAAATGGGCTGGACCGAGTCTGGGCTTTGGCGATGGATGGAACTTAACATGAGGGTTTTCTTCAAATGGGCTGGAACTGCGTATACTAATACCGGAGCCCATCTAAGGCACAGATTGTCTTCAAATGGGCTGGACTCCGATAACACCTGAGCCCGCTTTTTCTTTCCCTGTCTTCGTGATTTTCTTTCCCTGTCTTTATAATGACATCCTGTGCAACTTTTTGGAGAAACTGAATTGTCCTTCAAATAAAATCTTTCAAATGGTCACGAACGTGTGGTTCAGATAGTATACGGGTATATTGTCTGTGTCACACTGTCGCTGGAAAATTGAAAAGTCTTTCCCCAGTCCATTTTTATTTTTATTTCAAAGTTATATATATTGTACCTAAAAGCTTTTTAGCAAGACATGACAACGATAACATTTAATGAACACTTTGAATTATTATCAGACCAATGTACGTACGAATCTGATCATAAAATTAGGTCCAGCTAAAGCTAGCCTGCCTAACACTGCTGCAGTCTTCCCCGAACCATGGTCGATTAAGCTTTATCTAAGCTAGCTAGGTTCGTTACTGGAATACTGACACGTACTCACATGAAGGTCCAAACCTAAATCCGACACTAGACCTACAGAGTATGTGTTAACCCGTAAATATTGCTGACAATATACATCCATCACTTCTTTCGTCGTTTTTCTTTTTCTTTTTTGTGACAACGAAAGAGACAAGTTTCATCAATTTTATCCTATCCGGACTCCAACAAAAATAAAATTGATACATAAGAAATCGTACATAATTATATACAAAGTTAGTTAATAATACTTCTAATGGTACTTTAAATGTACGGAGCCCATTGAGGGGGAAGGAAAAAAAGGAACACACAGAGAGATGAATTTGAATACTCGTGAGAGTAGCGCATATTAATCAGAATTAGAAACACGGGCGAGATATTATAAGTTTTAAACTCATGATCCGCACGGTTTTATCCTGTGACGGATTCACGTTAGACAAAGGGGCTCAAGCTTTTCCAATTTTATTTTAGCTTAAAGTAAAGCACTTGCTCATTCGAAAAGTCTACTCAAAAGTTAAAATTAAACCCAATTCATATAGATTTAGTGCTAGAATTTTAATTCCTAAGCCCATTCCGTATAGATTTTATGTGTGTGTACACGACTATTTAGATATTTACTTATTCCATATATAAGTTTTATAATTATCTAGATATTTATTTCAAATCTCATTATCTCATTAGTTAAATAACCCTAAAAAAAATCGGAAGCTAACTATATCGTTAACTAAAACCGCCTAAATTATTTATCCTTAAAAAAACTCCAAAATATGTTACCAAAGCTATGGGACGGCTTAGACATGCACGTGCGTATGTTTTTTTATTCTTATTTTATTTTCTTGACAAATTTAAAGCCACTCTCTCTGTCTCTCACCGGCACGGAGTGTCCGGCAGTGAGAACAAAGCCGCCACACAAAAAAAAAAAAAAAGATAATTATATTTGTGCACCGTACTGCATTCCATGCGGACAGGAATTAAAGAAAATGAGAGAAATCAAATCATCGGGAAAATGAAAAGGAAAAGCTGGCAAGTGATTTGACTGTCAAGATGGACGGCTATATAATTGCTTGACTTACATTATCACACACTTTGTCAAAAAAGTGAATGGAGACATACCCCAATAATTGTATCTGACAGAAAAATACGTTCTTGTTTGGCCCCAAATGTATTAATGTGAGCTGGATTTCTATATTCGAGATGGTGAATAGAATTGTTTGTTTGCTTGCTTGCTTTGTTTGCGTTAATCACCTTGTGAATATTTAAAATTGAAAAGTGAATTTGAGGAGTAAACTGGAAAACTTTTAATCCCATCCAATAAATATTTCAAAAGCTGTCCCATATGAAGCTGAGACCCATGAGTTTTAACCCAATTTTTAACTGATCCTCTCACCTTTCAAATTTGACAATCAAGCCTTTGGAATTCCTCGAATCCTCCAATGAGACTGCCGATTGTCACTTGCCCCGTAAAGCCCATGTCGTGTTGTCGTTGTCGTTAAGAATTATCATTTGTTTGATTGAGAGTATATCTGACAAAATATAAACATTTGAAAAGAGTGTTTTCTGAAAATATATGAAAGTATGTTTATATATTTCATATAATATAAGTTATATAGACGCTCAACAAAACAGACGCAAATGGATTTATTGGATATTTTCTCTTTTAAAATATTAGATTTTTGAATTAAGACCATGAACAAGTCTACTTATGGTAATAACTAATAAAGTCATGACCTGAGAATATTTTGTGGACACACACACACATATATATTATAATTAGTATTAACAACCCTATTCCATTTTGATTCTGCTAATGCCATCATCATCTTGTTTCAGGTTTCCTGGACATAATTGGAAACCCATTTTGTCTCTTTAATTTTGTCAGAGAATCAATATTAATTATTACAAATTAAGTCATCATTTTTCTAAAGATTGCAAAAAAAAAATGACAATTTTCTTTTATTTTTTAATGATGTATTTTATAAAGTAGGGTTTCCATTATTAGTAGGCCGTTCAACCTTCGTTTTCTACGTATCTTTTGGGGGTATTTCAAATTTTCAATATGACGTCATTAGACAATGATCGTGTGATTTGTATTATGTTTTATTTGGACATACACCTAATATTTTTCCTGGCTCTTAATTATAATTTAATTCACTTTAATCAATAGTTGAATAAATATTCTTCTTCTTTTTTTGGTCTTGAATAAATCTTCCTTTTATTCTTCTTCATTGCCAAAAAAGGTTAGAGAGCCATGCTATTAAATAAAAGAATGTCAAAGGTACGGATACACATACACATAGATATAATAATATACTCAAGAATATTAATGAGGCTGGAGACAATTTCTGATACTTGTCCAATCAACGGCCCCCAAAAACATGAGAAGAAATTTTTAAAATTCTCATCACGAATCCTAAATATCTTAGTTGATTAGCCTCGTCGTCCTATGTAATTTTGAATCTATAATACAAATTCCACTCCATTAACTTTTAAAAAGGAGCTAAACTCATATTTTAATACTATAAGCGCTATGACTAAACTCACCAAAACCCAAATCGGAGTTGTATTTGAAGGTGATAATAACTAATAATTAACAACCCCAGATTGCATCCAACATTTAATTCTGAAAATGATATATTTACGTACATATATATATATGTAGACTTGGAGATCTTGAGTGACAACATTCGAATAATGCATTACTTAATCATGCTCTCTCTCTCTCTCTCTCGGACAGCCGAATGAATGTTTGAAAGAAAGAATGACACTACCATAGTTGCCAAGTTTTCAAAAAACAAAGTGGAAATTAAATTGCGAATAAAATATATGGCGGAAAGAGATCGATCTTAATTACCCACCCAAAAAAAGCGAAATAAGCAGTAGAGTTGGGTGACCCGACTACTGCTTCTAGAAAGAAATCTTCAGACGGTCAGAGAGATGATATGGAAAGCACCTTGGAGAAACAATTTGCTAAAAAAGTCGCATAAAAATTACGAGCCATTGAGTCAAGGTCTTTAAAAGTATATTTGCATTTTAAAATCTTACGTGGATGATTTAGCATCGCGAAACGTGTCAAACAATGGGGATGCCGACAGTCGCTATCAAAGTGAGCTCATTCATTGTTCTTTCTTTTTACAAACTAATAAAAGGCCATCGACAGCTCACGCCTTTTACGTATTAGCCACAGTGGGACCCCTCTGATTTTTAAAAATTAAATACTCCAATTGTTTTTTATTTGATAAGTTTTTTTACATAGATTACAAAAAATTAATTAGTATTATTAAAATAATTAATTTTTTTAATATACTTTTCATTAAAATCATTTTACTCACGTCTTAGTATTGTTAAAATTTAATGTTATTTGTTAATAAACATACATGCCAAAATATAAAAGGGCAGTCCATTCCTATAAAAATTCAAAATAAATCGACATTTATTACACAAAAAAAATTAAATCGCATACTCACTCACATAAGTAAGACATGTCTCTCAATTCAATAACATCAACAAGATGCATCTCCTAATATTCACCCACATAAATAAAACATTTTTCTCAATATAATTACGCCAACAAATTAAAACATGCTCTCAATATAGTTATATCAATAAAAACATATATTTTTATAAATTATTTCTTCACCAATTAAAATACATTATTAAATATATATTTTTATAAATTATTACTTCACCGATTAAAATACATGATGTTGTGGCTGCTCTAATAAGTCATAAAAAATAATTAAGCGGAACATGGAATGTAGGGGGTGTTTGGATTAGAGTATACACGTCACCCATACTCTCAGACACTCTCAACTTTTACGCTTTACGAGATGTTTTGACTTTTGTGCATATATATAAGCCCGGGTATAGTCAATAGTGACAAAACGTACATGTCAATATGACTACTTTTTTTTTCCTTCTCTGCCAGTGAAATGCAAGCATGAAGGATAAACTAGAATCTTCGAAGTGTCATAAAAGTCAAGGACAGGAAATAATGATTAAAATTGACACCCCAATTAGTTAATTAAGATTCTAACAACATGCAATGTATAATCCATAATAATTAAAAAAGCATGCAATAATGTTGGTGACATATCAGATTTCTTCGAGTATTTGATCGACTGTAACTAGCTAGTTGATGTGAACTGTTAATTAAGGGCCTAATTTTTTTTTTTTCAAAAGGAAGGCAGTGACGACGCAGTAATCTAATTATGAGCACGTGATCATAATGGTATCCAGTTATTGTAGAATGTTCGATTTGGGTAATAAATGTTGTTTAATTAGAAGACTAATTATTTGTTGACATATGTTAAGAAACGAAGATTTACCAAAGTACGTAGCCATCGTCCTCTGATATTTTCATGCATATTTATTTCTATACATGCACTAGTTTTCTAGTTGCTTTCAGTTTACGGTTGTGGTTCTCATCGATTAGCAATTGCTCAGTATAAATAAGAATGTAGTTCTAATTTTAAGGTTATTTCCACAAACAAACAAGTTTGTTGTACTTTCTAATTCACTGTCTTCTTTTCTTTATTTTTTTAAAGTTGGAGAGTTTAATGAAAGAAATATGAATAGAATGCGAGCTAAGACAAACATCGATCATAGTGGGTCGCTGCAATGAAAGTGAAAGATATGTAGAGTGTGAGTGTGCGACTCTATATCTCCACTTTACGTTCATGTTGACCCTAATTAATCACTGCGTAAATACTACCAACCCAAAAAAAAGTACATACGTGCATGTAGAAATAGTACAGATTTAAAAATTGGGTCAAGTTAAGCAGTAATATTTTGTACTAGTATAGTAGTAAGACCGATGGGGGACATAAAAATGACGCCATAATAGGAAAAAATTTCTTTGATTATGCGATGAAATTGGCTTTTCAAGGTTCCAATTTGAAAGTGATTGGCTTATTATATATATAGCATTTGAAAAAATAATCAAAACCCATATATATTTTTGATTATATATAAATATATGTATATGTATATGGGTAGCGTGTGTGTCACCCCTAAATAAGCCATGCAGTGAGCACCATCGGGACCATTTTGGATGGCTATGTAAGTAATATATGTCAATGTACATGGACTTGGTCATATTGTCATATGTGTGTGTGTGCGTTTGAAGTAATATGGAGTTGTATGTCAATTACAAAGTTGTTGGATAATAATGTCCCAAGAATGAAGCTCACGTCTACGTTTATTAACCATCCATGTTACAAGTATTTCTTAACTAAAAAGGCCATTATTAGGTGTGCATTAATTCACACGATCAATGAAGCATTAATTGTTGCGATCAGTAGTATTTAAATTGATCAAGCATTCATAATTTATATACTCCATCCATCCTCCCGTAAAGATAATCCTACTTTCTATATTTGTCTATCTCAAATTATAGCATAGTTTCACTTTTTAAAATGTTGTTAGTTATTTTACAAATCTTTTCATCTTTTATACCTATTTGGGATACAAAAATAATATATTCATTAATTAATATTATATTAAGAAGTATATAAGTAAAATTTATTTTTTTCACTCCATTAATCAGATTTTCTTAACTTTGTAAAAAAAAAAAATAACACTTTAAACCGGGTGGGACGGGGGTTGGCCTATCAACATCATCTGTGTTTGTCTTGTTCACGACAACTAATAAAATATGGGTCCATACACTCGAACAGCTATGCATATATGATATATGTATGCATTGAAAGACAAGTCCCCAGAGATTATAAGAGACTTGTAATAATAATATTCGTGTCTTGCCTCAAATATATGGTGCTCGTCGCTCCTGGGTTTACCATGTACCGTCAAATCATCCCAACCACTGTATCTTTACTCCACCAAACCAAAGCAGAGCCTTAAGGCAAGGCCCAAAAAGAAAAACTTAGCCAAGAACAAACTAAAACAAGAATGAACCGACCAACTGCCACAAACTCCCGTCTCAAGACTAAAAAATGTTTTTATATATATATACACATACTTAATAACCATTAATTAGAAGTATATATTGCGTGCTTGTCATGTGATTAGTATGCTAATTAATTACGTACCCAATCTAATGTGTTCTGAAACGGCTTCCAATTAAATTATTGTCGGGAAATAATGATCAGTTGGGTTGATTTGACTTGTATTGAAGTTTATGACAATTACAACTTAACATCTCTATACACATGACAATGAAGCAACCCAACAGTATGATAAAGCTAACTATAGCCAGAGTGTCACATGATAAGAAAACTTGTCCACACGACAAGAAATGTTATAAAAAATATAGTTAAGCTAGTGGCAACAAAAATAATTAAAGATAATAGTTAATTAAACGAAAATTTTGTCCATGACCATGTGATTATTGTCCTTAATAAAGTGACTAGTTAAATTAAACTATTCATATGCACCATAAGAATGAGGGAACATATAAAGTCGTCTCTAGAAAACACTACTAAAAAGCATTAAAATTCAAGAGGGTTTTTTTTTATATTTTTTAAAAATATGAAATTTTGAGTTGGAAATTCAGTATTTTTTATTTTGGGGGTGTGTTGAGTTGTTGGGTCTGGATTTCTCGTACGGGCAAATAAAATTTGAACACATTATTGTGTGACAAACGCTTCCATTTCATTAAACTATTAAAGAGAGATATTGAAGTGGGCTTTCGAGATATGGGAGTCTATAACACTATGGCTATGGCTATGGGTTGTGGGGTTTAACATATATATGGTGTCTGCAAAAGAAGATTCGCAAGAAAGTTTTTTTCTTTTCGCTTCTTTTCGTGTTTCTTTTCAAGAAAGTATCTGTTGTCCGAGACGAAATGAACATAAACTTGTAGCAAAAATATGCATGCCAGGCTTTTCAACCTCTTTTTTTTCTTTTTCAAGTCAATAATATATACAGATGCAAACAAAAACTATATATATATATATGGAATAAGATTGAATTTCTGCTTTACAATTTAGAGATGGAGATTTTGTATTTGTATGTCCCTTTATGCGGCATTGCCAATTTTCCATGATATATATATATATATATATATATATGTGTGTGTGTGCGTGCGTGTAAAGGTTGCTTTGTCTTTCAAGTTTTGAGTGAGTATTTTTATCTTATTTTTTTTAATGTTTTTTGCATCGATAAACTATATAATTATTTGAGAAATTAATCCAAAACCCTTTAATTATAATTATATGCATCTCATTCGAATTTATAGAGACGATTAAATGAAAAATTAAAAGCTTTAGAGCATGGAACTAGGAAGGTAGGTAAAGGTGACAAAATCTTAGTTGCTACAACAAATAATTTGTCGATGAATTCATTTTAGTCCCTACATGTCCACAATTCAGTGATACCCCCACTTATATAACTTTATACTTCCAATAAAATCCAGCCCAAACGCACAAATGCATGAGTGGGTTCCTTTGACCTGAACATAGGCCACCCCATTGTAGGATTTAAAATCATAGATACCAAGGAGTGCGAATTCAACCTATGTCAAAACTTGTTCGGTCCAGATGATATAATTTATTCAATTCGAATTAAATCAAATTTAAATATAAGTTATATGTCTTAAAATCGAGTCTAAATATACAAATTCATCCGATTATGCGGACCATAACTCGAATTGAATTATTATCCGATTAACCTTGCTCAGATTGAAATCAATTTGGATTTGATCAATTAAATATGTCTGAAATTCAATCTAGGTTATGGTCGATATGAAACGTAAACACCCTATGTTGTCTGATCCGGAATTGATTTTTTTGTCAAAAGAAAAATTAAAATCAAAATAATAAATAATAAACATTTGTTGAAGTTTATTGGTTTGAAGAAGGGTAACATATTTCCGTAAGCCCAAAATTGTTCTCACCCCAGCCTGATCAGATATTTGGACAAGCATGACATGAATCTCGGTCAAATTGCATCCTCGTAGGTCTACTATTGTTGTTAGCTTTTTTGTATACTAAACTTAGAAGATCTACGACAAGATATCACCGGGGAACTGCCGGAAAACTTCTCCAGCAACAAAAGTACCTTGCATCTTGAGTAAGAAATAGGACATGTCCGAAAACAGAGATTATTTAAGATCATCAGAAAAACAATGAAGGCAGGGAAAACATATAAAATAACTGAGTTGAAAGATAGTATATACAGTATAATCACGATTAATGTAACTCCCAACATGTATTTTCTTTAATATGTAAGTTGGGATGATAAATTGAACTCCTGACCCTCTTGTGAAGTGTGAGCTATGGGTCCTTGACTCTTAACATAAAATTGAAGACTCGGCCACTAGACCAAGACTTATTTAATTCCCAACTCCAGCTAGAATATGTTTTTACTGCAGTACTAGTACTGTAAGATGGTGCACTATCACAGCTCACCATGTTTTTGGCATATTTGAGCTCGTTCATTTTTCTCTATTTAATCATTTATTTCCTCTACAATTAACCCTTTTTAAAATTAGAGAAAAATCCAACACTTGGTGTTTGTTCTGTTGAAACAGAGGATAATCTTTATGCACGAGATAAGATAAATAAATCCAACTGACCTACTGTTTTACCATAATATTCATTTAAGGTTTTGTTTTTCATCATGCTTGTAGCTCGGAGAGGGAGAGGGAGCGAGCGAGAGAGGCCTTATTATATCACTCGCCCAACTAAAAGAAGCAATTAATGGCACTTCCAATGTACATTGTAGAAAGTTAGATTCACAATTCATCCAGACGTTTACATGGTTACATGTACAATCACAGACAGAGAGACAGATAGAGGCAGAGCAAAATGAAGACTTAGCCTTTCAAAGTTGAAAAAAAGAAAACATGAAGGCTAAAATCCTTCCCTTCAGAAACTTCTTCATCAGAAGCAGGAGAAGAAGAGGACACACACATTCACAAACGTTACGCACTAAAAATCCCACAACAAACCTTGGTCAAAGCTGCACGGTAAGAAACTCTCCGGCACTAGCGTTGACTGACCACAAACATACTCTGTACAGTTCTCCACACTCTGAAACCACGGTGGAGGATACAGCACCGTGTCCATGTACACCAAATCGCTCCTCAACTCATCCGGGTCATCGTTACTCGTCCCCAGCCTCGGCAACTCAACAATCTCGCTCAAGTCCTCTGACCCAGGTGACAAATCCAGTGTTGAAACCATCGACAAGGACGGTGAAGGAGAGACCACAAATTCATCCATCTGTGCAGCCTTCAAGGCCGCAGCCTGAACGTCCCTGGGGGCGAGTGAGACCGGGCGAGGCAGCGAGTCAACAATTTCAGGGAAATTAAGAATCGCTGAGTTCCCCTTTATGCTTAAAGCGGCAACATCATGCGCTCTCGCAGCCATCTCTGGAGTAGGGAAGGTACCTA
The DNA here is from genome assembly GCA_963580455.1 of Euonymus europaeus. Lineage (NCBI taxonomy): Eukaryota > Viridiplantae > Streptophyta > Magnoliopsida > Celastrales > Celastraceae > Euonymus > Euonymus europaeus. Next base: position 2,042,413 of record OY756957.1, on the reverse strand, counting down.
ACCAAATGCGCGACTTCTTGCGGGGCTCGCGAATCTCAGAGACCCACTTGCCCCAATTTCTCATTCGGACCCCACGGTACACCGGGTGCTTGTTCGAGTCCCGGATTCTTTTGATCCTTTTGGGTTCCTGTACATTTGGTACATTTGGAGTTTTCGTTAATTGATTGGACCCGCCTGATGAGGGTGATGATGGGAATGAGTTTGCGCTACTTTCCGTCTCAGAAATGTGAGGTTCACTCATAGCAAGTTATATGCTTAAAATACGGTTTTTTTCCCTTTTCTCAGAGGACTCAACACAAACAGCTTGTCTGCACCAAATTGAGAAACATGAATGGAAGAGGAAATGAGAAATGAATTGCTATTACTCTATTAGTGGAAAGGAGAAGAGGGAATTGCAATATGCTATCAATGCATAATGACTGGCAGAGAGTTCACTTATAAGCATTGAGATTTGAGAGAGATGGCGGACCCACAGTAGAGATGGGGCACCCTGCCCTTATAGGAGGTCATGTTGGGACCCTTCTCTCTGGTGTACCCACGCAACCCCAACCCCAACCCCAACCCCCTCCCCCCCCCCCCCCCCCCTCAACAATGATTTTTGCTTTCCAACCCCAGTTTTCACCTATGCAACACTGTTCATTTATCCCCCTTATCTTGTTCTTGGTCTGACTCTATTCACTACACTACAAACCTCCAACAATCCGCCACATTTTATTAATCAGACGCGCTGAAGGTTGGTCTGCTTACCTAAACGCCTCTATTGCGTGTAGTATTATTGATCTTGTTATGCAATCAATACCGATGCATATTACCTTGGTGGCATTTGATCGAACACGTCTCGGTCATTACAACTCTTTTGTAGCAGATTGATTGGTGTGGCTGGCCAGGGTCGTTAAATGGTAATGCTATATGATAATACCAAAATTACTCCACAAATCAAATGAAAACCGCGTCAACTAAGTTATCAAGAGGGTGAGCAATCGTACCGAAGAGTACCTTGAGGATACCTCAGTATAGCCGTACCACTCACATCGGTGGATACGTGGGAGGCGTCTCCAACGTATTCTAGGGACTTGTTATAAGGAGAATTGATCCATAACATGTCTAAAGTAATTACCACGAGGCAGTTATTTCCGAGACATAAATAAGGGGCCTCCACTCAGATAATTTTTTTTTTTACGAGGGAACTTTTATAATATTCTTAAGTTAAATAAAAAGCTTAAGCACCGAACAATCTCTATACTCTATTTAAGTACGAATTTAACTTAAATATTACTTTTTTTTTTACCTAAGATACGACGATGACGGGCTGATACGTTATCAAAACCAATCAATTTTGGACATCATCAATATATGAGGGGTGGAATTTTTTACTGTCTAAGAAGATATGTGGGGGGGTTCTGCAATTTTTTTGAAAGGGCTATATAATTGTATATAAAGGTAGACCATTTGACATTTTAAATAAATTCCAAAAAATATATGTATTAATATTGAGGAGAAAATAAAACAAAATGAATGAATAAAACTGGAAAAGTGAGGTCCTCTCGTTTATTTGGGCCAATTAGTGTAGGAATCATGAAAAAAGTAGGAGATCTTCTCGTAGGGCCCAATAAACAAATTTTTAAAAAAAATTAAAAAAATAAATGGCATGGCCACCCCCATTATGTTGATTTGAATATTCATATTAAAAGATAACAGGTATAGGACAACAAGTTCAAGTTCATTTTCTTGTTTGGTAATTGATACAAACTTTATATTTATGGTGTCGAAGTGAGGACAAACTTGCTTCAATCATTCAAGTTTTTTTAAAAATATTTAAACATTTTAAAATTAAAACATATCAGACTTACGTCCACCGAGCGAAATAATAATGTAAGAGATTGAAATTCACATTTTTCCCGTTGGTGGAAAACTTTGTCCATTCTGAAATTTCGTTTCATTTTTTTTATTGGGTGGAGGTCAGTATTTTTTTTGGATTTTGTTCTCAAGAGTCAAGATTAGCAGAGTCGATTAGATTGGATTAGTACTTATTTTTGTATCACATTCATAGAATGAACAGTGAGATCAAATCATCTTTGATCCATCGACCCTCCCATCCACTTACATAATATGTGGCTTTGTAATAAATATATTAATTGGTGCATTATGAGAAGATTAGCTGTTAAGAAAAGACACATGATAATCTGTATTGATTGATCCGATTAAACAGAATGTATGGGCAAAGTACAGTAATTAAAAAGGTGGGATTAAAAGGAAGAAATCAAGCAGCCAAATCATAAATAATAATAATAATAATATATGCTAGATTCACTTACAGAATTGACAAGCTTTATTAGTACGTAAAATCCAGCCTAGATAACACAAACCAATATCTTCTAAAATTACGGGAGGGTCCCAAAAATCCCAATACGCGTCTGGTTGTAGTTAATTGAATAGGAGCCTCTGAACCAATTAAGTCGCACCACCATAGGACCATATATTGATTTGGGTCCCAACCCTTATTAACATCCTGGTTGCACCCATGGCACTCACGTCTCCAAAGGTCGCAGGGCGGCAGGGGTGATGCTTTAGGTGGTTTAATTGTAATAAATGAAGTAAACCCCACTTGATTAAATTACGGCTTTCCCTCCTAACAATCAAGCAAGGGCCCGGCCCCTTTTCCACACAACTACAGGACTTAAAAGCTCTCTATAATTTTAGGAATCTTCTTGAAGCAAATTATCACAATTGATTCCAACCCAAATTTGATTTGCATAATCGTGAAATCGTGAAAGCAAAGTCAAGTTTTAAATTTGGGGTTTAAAATATCTTTTTAATTAGTTTTTTATTCATATAACACGTGGTCTAGAGGTAGAGTTCAATATAGAGGATCACCGTTCGGAATCTTATTTCGAAAAAATGTGATGATTCAATCTCTTTATAAAGTATAAACCATCCCCACTTTATCGATAATGTCTTTTCCTAAGCACCCTAAGTTTTATTAAGAGAGAATTTATATAGAGAACAAAGTCATGCGGGGGTCGCATGTTTCACCGGAATTGGATAACCCACAGCCGTGTTGGGTAAAGACTGTGTATGTATACAACATCATGTAGAGGGGGTGTTTTTGTTAGGTAGTATGCTTTGCAAGGCACAAGCTCTTGCTCCCTCAATAATTTAATCTCAACCTCCAAATTGTGATTTTTAAGCTTGACTGTTTGAAAATTAACTAATCATCGTCATCAAGAACGCCTGTACTTGTCACAACAAGCTAAAATTGTACCTCTCAGACAGCTGAGTTGTTGTCCCATAATTGATTTGAAACTACGAATCCACCACCACACATTCTGGTTGATGAACAGTGATTTTCAGTGACCTCAAAAACATCGTTTTCATCACGATATCTACCAGAAGCAAGCTATTCAAGAAACCCACATTAATGTCGTTAACAAATTATACACATGCTTACTGATATTGCTGGCCAATTGCATGTGAAAATGAATTCACAATCTGGATCTGTTGTTTCCTGGCAAAATCAATGATATGTTGCTGTTTCAATAGGTTTTTAGAAGTAGTGTACTACCAGTCTTGATTACAGCCCGACATGATCTTTTCCGATCAAATAGCAGAAAAATGTTATATGAAGCAGCCTAAACAGTTCATAATAGCTTATTTTATTGTAATGTCATATTTTATTGTACATTTAAAATGAAATATGAATTAATATTTGATTGTAATATTGTATTCTAATATCATTTCATTGGATACTTACAACGGACAACGAAATATTATATTTCATTGTAACGATGCTACAATAAAATAAAATGACATGAACTGTTTAGGAATTAGGACTGGGCCATTTATCAGTACGGAAGAAAAGTCGTTTATTTTCCATTTCATGGCCGCTCGGTTGTGAACAATGGTCACGTGTTATTGCCCAATGGACAACTCATCTTTACTTCAACACACTAATTTAATGAACAGTCTTCACACGCTATTGTATTGGTGTTCCAACTATAGGGTTGTAAACGGCTAAACGCATCGATTATCGACGGTTATTTTAATTATCAATCGATGACAGTTGATTTTATTAAAGAAATATGTAATTTTTTTAAAAAATAACCGACCGATCAGTACCATTATGGATCAGTCTTGTTATTTCATACATTTTAGCATCCCCAGATCACACTCCATCTACCCTTCTACACACCCAAATCAGCCTAAGTGATGATCCCAAACATGACTGGCTATATGCTATCTGGGTTGCTAGCTACCACTGTCAGAAACTCACCACTGCGCTCAGCTCTGTTTCTGTAAGAGCTCCATAAGATAGTCCGGATTGTCCAGACACTGAGTTCTTTAAATGCACAGTTACACTATACATATCCATGTATGGGAGTGGGTAAGGATAATGTCAGAAATGCATGCCACACAGCCATTTTATACGTTGTATGGTCCTATCATACAACGACAAATAATTACAAATAATACAATACAAATTATAATGACAACGACAGAGAGATTAATCCTCTGTTTGCAACATTTGTGAAGAATGAAGCAGCCATTAACATGACCTTGCTTGCTTAAAATAAAAAGATAACTTGAAAATATGAGGGGGAAAAAAGTGAACTGTAAGCGCAAAAGTCCAGTATAAGAAAGCTATTCTGATCATTTTAATGTTAAAGAACAATAGAATATGAAACAAACAACATGCTCTCAGAAAGAAGATGCATATTATTTCTTTAAGTTACACACTCCACGTCTATCCCCATTTATCGGTTGTTTTGGCATATCACAACACTGCAGCTTTTAATTTGTAATTGAATGCAGAGGAATATAAATGAACTGATTTCTAGAAATACAACAGTGCAAGAAACAATGTGAACCAAAAGGGATTTTTTCCCCCTTACCCTTTCCTTCTCTTGGGACTCAAAATGAAATCATCGTCTTCACTCTCATTCATGATTCTCTTCTTCGCTTTTACATCAACATTCTTTGATGGCTGTGGCTTCATCTCTGACCGGGATGGTGGGGGAGATTTGATGGGAGTTCCTGTCCGAAGTTGCTTCTGCTTCCTCTGCTTCTTCTCGAATGCCTTTTTGGCTCTTTCAGGGGACAACAAGCCATGTTCCATCATCCTGAGTGAACAGCAATACATTAATGCTTGTGTAACTAACTAGCTTTCAGTAGTTTCCTAGCTTACCGAGGCCAAAAATGATGAGAATTGTGGAAACTCGTATCATACCTACAAAAACAAAACAAAGTTTGCCCCAGTTTTGGATGACCGTGTCATGCATAAACATGGTTGGCAACCCTGCATTGAAATGATGGTGTACATGCATGGTTGATGCTAGATAGCTCCATCCAAAATCATTATCACTCACCTTTACCTTTTGATCACATTTTCCTCCTCAAACAATTATAACTCACGTGAGTGATCAAAGGAGAATTTATTATGTACCAGGTAAGTAGTCCAATCTACTATTTAGCTCGTAGAAATCAAAACTATTGATGCTATATTAGGAATCTGAGATCACACACTCCTACACTGAACAAGATCACTTGCTTCCATAAGTCTTACTACGATTGTTTCTTTTGAAAGCAAATCAATGTACTGATAAATATGAGTTGTCTTGCTGAAAGACTAGTTTGATCTCATCATCCATAACCGCAGGTAACATGAGTACATAAGTGATAAAACTCAACATTTATGACAGTTGAATCTTACAGCGTAATAAGCAGACTCTTCCGACACTGGACGAGTCTGCTTAAGTTAATCCAGACCATCTAGTAACAAGGAATATAGCCTAAAAGATTCCAGAGCCGGTAATAGCCTCACAAAGTCCACACAAGTATTCAAAACCTGGCCAAGTTTCTGAATTAAATGCTTTCCTGTATCTCTTATTAGTGAGGGTGCAGTTTATCATTCTAATATTATTCGAAAGTCAAAATAAAATGTATATCGACTACCAAGATTTCTGTTGTGATATCACATTATGAGCAATGAATTGAATTTATGGCATACAAAATAGAAGTGCCACAGCGATAGAGAGGTGCAAAATGCCAATGAAATGGCAAAACAAACAACAAACAAACTAATCACCAGTTCCCCAACCGAATGCCCCAGACCCTTGAACTCCTCATTTAGAGCCTCATGGCAAAATAACACGTAACAATGATGAATGGCAAAAATAACTACTCCTATAGTTCAATATAACTTAAAAATACTGTAGAATTAGGAAACACTGCAAGAATACTACGGAAACTCACCAAAATTCTGCCATTTCACTGGTTGGTATCTGTTTGGACAACGACCCGTAAAATATCCTTAAGGGTTCTCTCTGTCAATGGAAAGAAGCAACAAACACAAAAATGAGTGCTACAATGCATAGAAACCATCAAAAACAGAACCGTAGTCTTGAATGCAGAACCTCTTCAGGGCGATCATATTTTTGGCCCGGCAAACTGAAGACTTTCTTCTCTCTCACTTTTGTAGTCTTTGTTGTTGTTGTTGTTGTAGTTTTTGATGATGTAGCTTTTGATTTTACCTTTACATCCAAAGGAAAAAATATTAAGTAAAAAACTCATCGCACCCATCAAAATTTGACATAATCGGGAACATTCATAGAGCAAGAGCATTCAATTCCACTAGAAAAAGAAGAGGATTCACTCGAAGTCAAACAATCTATTTCAAATTATTCCTATTCATTGAAGAACACCATAGCTAATTCATTGAATTCAATTCACTCAATTCATAGTAGATTAGAAAACCCAATTCTTAAACTTCAATCGAGATTAAAAAAAAAATCACAAATCCATAAACAAATCACCAAATGGACATACCAATCACAAACAGCACAACCTTATCGATGAAAACTATGAACTTCGTAAGTACCTCAGTTATCGTGACAGTCGCAACAGAACTATTCTTAGAATTAACCAGAGACTGTTTATCAGAGCTTTCGATCTTCTTCTTGTTCACGGAAGTATCAAACTTTCCCTTTGAAGGACCGTCTTGATTACTGGGCTTGACCTTTACAACGCTCGCCATGTCTCTCCTCTTGTATCTATCCGTTCATCAATCAATCCATTTCCATTTCAACAAATCCCCTTATTTTTATCTTCTGAAAATTTTTCAGAATTAAATTATTAAAAGACAAAGAAAGAGAGAACAAATAAAATTAGGCAGACATGGAAACAAAAGTTTTTGCGTGTTGAACGTTGTGGTTGATGCCGTTAAAAACTACTTTAAAGGTTAGGAAGCAATGTGAGAGTATGGAATTACCCTCTCGATACCGGGTTCATGTTAGCGGAAAGGAAAGGATAAAATGGTAATCTTGTTCGCTTCCTAGGGTTTTGAGAAAGGTCTGAACACATAATCGAACGGGAAATCAGTAATCGGTATTTTCCCACTAGAAATTGATTGATATTTTCGGAAAATCAAATGATTAATATTTTCACCCAAGAAAATGTAGGTCATTGGATATCAATGGATCATGGAAGTTTTTTTCTCTCTCTCGATTCAATCACATTTCTTTGAAATTCATTCCTGTGGGATAACTGAATTTTACTAACATTTCATTCTTATGCTGCAGAGAGCTCTGCTAGACAGAAAGAGTCGTCCGGTGCTGTTCTCTCTTTCATCGGTATCTCCGATCTCACACTTGGAATCTCCTCTGTTTGTACGGCTGAACCCTAGCCCGAGCTGTCTTCTCCTTTAATAGTTGGGCCTTGGGCTTATCCAGTCAATTGGGCCTGTTAGAGTTTTTATTATCCTAAATTTATTTGCACTCTTTTATTTTTTAATTACACTCCAATTTTGATGAACTTAATTTTGACTTTCTCTTTTTCAAGGTACCTCTACCATTTGATCTCTTAATTGTGCGGCGACACGAGCAATAAACATACACACTTCAATCGCCGCATTTTCGTCATTGGGAGACAACGTCATACCCCGACCACATCATCCCTAAAAAGAGGGCCTGCAACAATGCTTAATTTGTGGATATGTGGTCCGCTTTTGTTTATTTTTCCTTAGAACTAATTATAATTTATTTTGAATTGTTTTATTGAGTTCATTGACTCGTTTACTACTTTAATTATTGTGGAATTACATCAATTGTTTATATTTTGTTATGTGAAAGTATCTTTGTTTGTTATTTTGTCTTTTGGATGTATTTCATAATTGTGTGATTTTTTATTATTCAAAGTGTGATTAGATATTCTTTAATTTTTATCGAGTGTAGATATACTAAGATGTGGTTAAAAACAAAAGGGTGAAAGTAGAACTCACCTTTTTTATTATCTTTGATTCCTTGGGCCGCCTGTCATTCATGTCAAAGAGTAGCCTTCATCTTTGATTCAAATGTTGCTGTGACTCAGATAATTTATAGTCTCACTTTAACCGACCATGATCATATGAATCTATAAAGTGAAATAAAGACAAATGTGGGTGTGGCGCCATGCATTTACAAAAACTATGGCATGGCATTCTTCAATTTGAGTTTATGGGTGGAAAAAAAGGTTTAGGTTTTGATCAGACAATATAACAATATAAGATTTTTATGAAACATGCATGTATGTTCGGATTTAAATTAGTTTGAATTTTCAGATATACTCAATTGTACATATTTGAATTGGTTTCAAACCCAACAAATAAATCAGACAATTAATTTAATTCGGATTAGGATCCGGACAACTAAATCTGATGAGATTTTGTGTTTGGATTTTGATACAGTTTTAAACATAATAATTTTTTGTGTGTTTGGACCTGAAGTTCAAACATATAAATCATGTCCAAACTTGATTTGCAGGCTCGGACATTCAAATTTCTTGTAAACACTCTATAATATCCCATTCAAATTTCTTGAAACTAGCGATGGAATATTGTCTATAGCATTTATGGTCAAAGAAGGCAACCGGCCGGTATATATATCTCAAGATTGAATTTCTTCATAACGTTAACTTCATGTGTTGATTTTGGATTGCAAGCGGAATGTGGTGTTCTTAAGAAGATATAAATAATAGAGTTGAGTGATAACAAATTTATGGGTCACCATTTGGCCCGATGGATATACTCTCTCACGACAAGTGGAAGGTGAAAATATTACTGATATAAATTCCACTACTGCGACTTTTATTTCTCTCATGATGATAAGTTAGAGACTTTTATTCCTTCAATTTTTTTGCAAGACATATCATCATGTTTTATTGGCAAGACAGGTCTAATGAAAACATCTTGAGTAGCACAAACATGTCAAATAAATCAAAGCAAACATGAGTAGAGAAATCATCACAAGATTTTATAAAGCCCACTCTGTATATAAAGCCCGAGGTTGGAGGCCCGGCCCATTGGCCTGAGTTTCTTAAGTCTAGGATGGTTGTCCCAAGCTCGACTTGAAACGGTTTTCAGACTTGGGCTCAGGTCTGGCCTGACTGGTATGACGCCAACCCTTACTTGTAAGTGGGTGTTTATTGACTGCGGAAAATGACACATAAGTGTCATTGTGGTTAAGTTGGACATATACCTTTTTTTCTCATGAGTGTCTATTTTAAAAATAAGATTTTATATTATCTCATATTTGTCCATCTTCATCAATAGACATAAATCTAAGAAATATCCAAATATAAAATATCCTTCATCTCCGCTACTGGCATTGCCATTGTCCACCATCGTCGCACTATTGTCATTGTCACACCATTACCACTATCGCACCTCCACCAATATTTTCTTATTTTCTTGTTCTTTTTGTTAGAATTGAGATCAGATTTGGAGGCATAATATAAATCGAATTCTTTATTTTTATCTTGTTAGATCTGAGATCATAACATGAGTTTATATATGAGATTGTACAATTATATGTTACTATTTTGAGATCATAATATGTTATGATATTTGAGATTATAATCTATTTTAATGTTACTGTTTAGGGTTTATGGTTTAGGAGTTTGGGGTTTAGAGATGATACAGCTATATGCTACTATTTTGAGATCATAATTTGTCATGAGATCTGAGATTGAAATATGTTTCAATGTTGCTGTTTATGATTTAGAGTTTAGGGTTTATGGGATGGGCGTTTAGAGTTTGGGGTTTATATATAGTTTAGGATTTAGAGATCATACAGTTTACAAGTTATTGTTCCAACTTTATTGTTTTGACATCATAATTTGTTATGAGATATGATATCATAACTGCTTCAATGTTACTCTTTAGCGTTTGAGATTTAGAGTTTAAAGTTTAAGGTTTATGATTTGAGGTTTAAAGTTTATAGTTTAGGGTTTCGAGATCATACAAATATATGTTACTTTTTCAATGTTAATGTCTTGAGATCATAATCTATTATGATATCTGAGATCATTTTTTTTCCTTCAATGATACTCTTTAGAATTTAGAATTTAGGATTTAGAGTTTAGAGTTTATGATTTAGGGTTTAAAGTTCTACAAATCTTAGAGAAAGAAGAAGAAAGTATGACGAATGCATTGTTTATGAACAAGTTCGAATGAACATGTCTAAACAATTTAGCAGAATTTGCAGATTATTTTCATATTGATCAACACTCATAGGACTAAAGAAAATTTAGAACGTAAATCATGTACTCAACATATATATCTAAATGAAAGCAAGAAATAATAATAATAATAAAAAAAAGGATCTAAAAGTTTTTGAGCTTTAAATTGTGCAAAAACATATATCTAGAGAGAAAGAAGAACTCACCCATGCAAAAAAAAAAAAAAATTCCGACAAAGAAGAATAAGAAAAGAGAAGGAGAGGGAAGAAGGAGAAAGAGATGAAGAAGAAAGGAGGAGACAAAGAAGAAAGGAGGCCCCAAGAAAAAGGAGACAAAGAAAAGATGAAAGGATGGTCAATGTCGCCTTCTTCCCTTCTGGAGATCGCTGAAATATTGCAGGGCCTTGCTTTTTCATTTGGATCGTTTTCCATTAATTGTTATTGGGCTCATTATTTTGGGCTTCCTTGTATTTTTATCTTTCGGGCCTTAGTTCTTTAATAAGCCTGCTTGTTCATTTTATTTTTTCATTCAAATTCAATCGGTCAACTCTTGTGACCGTTGCATGTACCATACACAGTATAATATTTGTGTATTGATAAGGTAACTTAATTCTCACAGTTGATAGGGTAGATTATTTTTAGAACAAATAAATTTTACCAAACGGAGCATATATGTTTTCTTTTTGTCCATTAAAGACAACTAATGAATTATACATGATTGGATGGTTTCTCTGCTTCTCCGTCTCTTCTTCTGCAACTTCTTCATTTTGTTCTATCTCTTATTAGTAAACGCACGCAAACATCAAGTTTATATCAAAAGACGAGGAAGAAGAGAAAAGTCAAGAAGAAGAAAAGTCGAAGAAGAAGAAAAGTCGAAGAAAAGGAAAAGTCGAAGTTCAAGAAAAGACAAAGAAGAATAAGAAGAAGGAAGGATGAAGAAGGAAGAGATGAAAGACATTGGAATAAGAAGAAATAGAAAACGGATATGTGGGAGATGAAAAAGAAGGGCAGTACAATAATTGACATTATCCCCTTGACTGATAGCCTGCAAATATTGATAGCAATAACTCTGGCCGCCAAGTAGTGCAATGTGTGCTTGATAAATACTGTTTTATCAGAATATGTTTTGCTTGATCAATTATGAAAAATTTAAAAACCGTAGACATAATAATCCCCACTAAACATATGTAGTTATGTGTTTTAGTTCAAATGTTACGATTACGGGTTGCAAAGCTCTGACCAAACTTATTCGACTAAAATTTTATTCACGAAAGTTTTATACGATTCAAATACGGATTCAAACACAATAATTTTATCCGTTTTTATTGTTGGGATCTTAATCCAAATTAAATTTACCTTTTTTCAAAGTTATGGTCATGTGTCTCACTACTAGTACCTAGGTCTTCATAGCCGCCACATATGACTCATAGGTGGTTGTTATTCCAATAGTTTATAGTCCATAGTCGAAGATTCAAAGTCATACTGACCATGATCGTATGAACATATAATTATATAAATATCAACAAAGGCGAATGGTACCATGCATTGCATGCACTCAAACTAGCTTAGATATGGCAACTTCCTCAGTTCTTCTTCAATTGAATTGCTCTGCCACAAAACACAAGCCTCCACTCTCCACCAACTTTGATAACTTTAAAAACACTTTCTCCACTGCATCCCATGTAAGTTTCTTTGTCAACTTGAACATTTAACAGGACTTAATACCATTTAAGTTTTCGTAATATAACATATATAAATGGATGTTATTGGCAGCCATTTGTAAGCGGGTCGCAGAAACTACTCCCATTGCATGTTGATCTTCCCGAAATTGCGAAAACGGCTTGTATAAAACTGGTGGATGCATTTGTTGATTCAGTGTTTGAGTTTGTAGACCAGCCATATCTTCCATCTCAGGTAACAGACGTTGATAATTTATGTTGCTATATAAGGTCAAGTCTGAGAACGATAAACAACTACATATCTGTTGTGGCAATGTCTTTGCAGAGCAACTTTGTACCAGTAGATGAACTAACACGTGGTGTTATCATCACTGCCGGAGCCATTGAAGGAAGGATTCCTGATGATTTCTCGGAGGGCGTCTACATCAGAAATGGGTTGGTGCTCTTTTATATAGTCAATTTAAGCTTCTGGGATGATAAAGTGTTGTTTAATTAATTATTACAGTTGATGTTATTAAAATGGCAGACCAAATCCTCTTTATGGAGGGTTAAAATCAACAACGTCCATGTTTGGAAGCTCAAATCATGCATGGATTGAAGGGGAAGGAATGTTGCATGCTTTGTATTTTGATAAACAAAGTGATGGGACCTGGACTATCCTCTATAACAACAGATATGTTGAAACTGAAACATACAAGCAAGAGAAACAAAGGAACAGACCTTCTTTTCTTCCGGCTATAGACGGCGATTCACCAGCTGTAGTGTCAGCATACTTGCTCAATTCTGTAGGCATACTAATCCATTATTCAGTTCAATACATCGGCTTATTTAATTAATTAGCTAGCTCGTGATGTTATTAAAGATAATAATCCTATATTTTGATCTTTTGCAGTTGAGATTTGGCAAAGTAAATAAAGACTTGAGCAACACTAATGTTTTCGAGCACGCGGGGAAGTTCTACTCAATTGCAGAAAATCACATGCCACAAAGGATTGATATCTTTAGCCTAGAAAATTTAGGCGATTGGAATGTCAATGGAGCATGGAACCGGCCATTCACAAGCCACCCTAAGGTTAATTTTTCATTACAAACACTTCAAATCTATCCATTTACCCCACAATCGGTTGGAGAGAATAATAAGTGAGACAAGAAAATGAGATTTCTCAAAAACTCATTCTCTTGTTTGGTTTATATAAATTACAGTCTTTTTCATCTACATTACACTAAAACTCATGCTCATTTTCACGTTCAACCAAAGATACAAAATTTTATTTTTAAACTCATTAACCTCTCCCTATTCTCCATCATTGATAAGCTCATACTCAACTCATCGTAAACTCATTCCCATCATAAGCTCACTCACAACCAAATGTGGGGTTAGTGTATTGAACCATTTTTAACATCTTCATGTCTTGTTTGTTTCAGAGAGCTCCAGAATCAGGGGAGCTGGTTATTATGGGTGTGGATGCAGTTAAGCCTTTTCTCGAAGTCGGAGTCATTTCAAGTACGTTCACTTCCTTTCAAGAGCTTCTATGGCAGCAGCATTTGAATAAAATTCTCTCCTTGTAAGCGATGACAGTATTCTAATGTTTATGATCTATGGCCTTTTTGTGTGATCAGGTGATGGAAGTAAAATAATCCATAAAGTTGATCTCAAACTTGATAGATGCATTCTTTGCCACGACTTAGGGGTTACGCAGAGGTGATTAACAGTCTGATTTTTTTCTCAGTTTTGAAGGTCTCTTCCACGTATTCAAGAAACTTGTGTTAAAATGACATAAACATGATTTTCAGGTATAATGTGATCTTGGACTTCCCACTGTCTCTGGATATAAGCAGACTCATTACCGGTGGCCCGTAAGTGCAATCCTATGAGTACTCCAAAACTACACAAAATTTGTAAAAACTATAACTTCTGCTGTGCTAAAGTCTGTTGATACTGAGGCTTTCCACTTTAATGCAGTTTACTGAAGTACAATAAGGAAGAATATGCAAGGATTGGGATAATGCCCCGCTATGGCGACGCGGAATCAGTCAAGTGGTTTGATGTGGAACCAAATTGCACATTTCACATTCTCAATTGTTTCGAGGATGGCGACGAGGTAACCACGAAGACTGTCAATGTTTTCTGCAGTTTTTTTTCTTCTTCTTTTGTTTTGTTCAAATCACAGATACAGAAGTAACGTTTATGTGCACTGCAGGTTGTGGTGTTGGGATGTAGAGCCCTTAAATCAATTATACCAGGATCTGGTCTAGCAATGAATACATTTGGACGGTTTGATTGCGCAACAGAAGAGAGTGAATTGTTTTCGCGTGCGTATGAATGGAGACTGAACATGAAATCTGGACAAGTGAAGGAGAGATATCTTACTGGACCTAAGTTCTCCTTGGACTTCCCGATGATCAATGGCGACTTCAGTGGCCTCAAAACTAGATTTGGCTACGCTCAAGTTGTCGATTGCAATGCAACTTATGCTTCAAGAATACCAAAATTTGGAGGACTAGCCAAACTGTATTTTCAAGAACAGGACACTGAGCAATCTGAAGATCCTATAAAGATGGAGTATCACAAATTTGAGAACACTTTCTGCACTGGAGCTGCTTTTGCGCCGAAAGAAGGCGGCGTTGATGAAGATGACGGTTGGATCATCACCTTTGTTCACAATGAAGACACCGACATATCTCAAGTGAGTTGACCTTTTCTCCTGTTGATATTTTTCTTTACAGCAGAATTGTAAATATTGTTCTTGTTCTTCTTGCAGGTTTTGATAATTGACTCAAAGAAGTTTAGCAGTGAACCAGTGGCCAAAATTACGCTGCCGTGCAGAGTTCCTTACGGTTTTCATGGCGCTTTCATGCGAATACCCGTACCAATTTCGCAAAATTAGTCCAAAGAAGTTCTATACTTGTAATCAAAGGTTTTCAATTTGAGGATTTCCTATCATTAAGAAATCCCACATAGGTACCAGAAGATAAGACTGAAGGCATAATACAAAAATAGTCTATTTGGACGGCTACACGTAGGTACCAGAAGTAGTGATGTCCTCACAGGACAAGATAAAATAATTTATTTAACTTTTCAAATGAATACTGAAAGTGATATTTCCAACAAAATATTGGTTTGGTTTTCATTTGGTACAGCCATGAGTAAACAAACCAGAAAAGTTTCTACTTACGACAGTCAGTCTAAACAAAACAGAATCCATTGATCAGCTATATCTCAAGGTCGAAGATTATACTCACACTAATATTGGCCGGCACGTACGGAAGTTTCTTTTATCAGAACTTTCGGAATCAAGGATTTTGGTCCCATACCGATGAATCAAATTCAATCTACTAGGCTGATGTTCGGTTTCTGTTTGTTCTTCTTCCATGTAAAAGCTCAAACTGTAGTACAACCCAACACTGATTCAGCTCTCCATCCGCTCCATCCAAGCCTTGTATTATTTATGGGAATCCTTGCAGTCGCATGCTCTTTGACATTTCTGGTGATTGCCTATGCAAGATTTTGTCATACGGCACCCTTAGGCACCCAGAACCAAAACATTCAAGGACTAATTCGATCAAGGTCTCGATTTTCTGGGATCGAGAGGACAGTGATCGAATCAATCCCATTTTTCAGGTTTTCTTCACTCAAGGGATCGAAACAAGGCCTAGAGTGTGCGGTATGCATATCAAGATTCGAAGACAGTGAAGTTCTTCGTCTGCTGCCAAAGTGCAGGCACGCGTTCCATATGAACTGCATTGATCAATGGTTAGCAAGTCATTCTACTTGTCCTCTTTGTCGGTACAAATTCGACGTAAAAGACCTCAAGAGCTTCACATTTTCAAACAGTTTGAGGTACTCGCATTTGTATAACCCTTCGAATCTAGCTGAAGATCCCAACATTGAGCTGTTTGTGCATAGAGAACAAGACCATCAAGGTTCATCAAGATTTAACATTAACAGCTTCAGAAGCCAAGGGAAAGGAAAGCGGGAAGAGTCACTTATTGAAGCCGATGGAGATCAAAGACTGCTGCACAAATTCAAGCACAAGATCATGGTCTCGGACGTATTGATCAAGAACAGATGGAGTGATGTTGATTCTTCTGACTTGCTCTTCTTGAACTCTGAAATGCTTAATATTATGTCAAGCAACAGATTCTCGTCGTCAGGCTCAAAAGAAATCAGATTACTCCATAATGGTTTCTCCATAGAGGACAATATGGACAAGATTAAGGAAGACATAGAGAGGAAGAGATTATATGAGTCCAAATTAAGTAGAATTAATAGAAGTCGCACAATCTCAACTTCAAATCTCGCTTCCACTTCCTTCGCTGACACAAACTCATTTAAACTTTTCGATCCTGTCCAGAAGAGATCGCAGTCTGAGATCACAAACTTGTCAAGATTCAAACAGTTCAGTGTCAACAGAAGTACCACAGAATCATCAAACAATGGTAAGGAAGAGAGAACTAGGAGGCTTTGGTTGCTAATTGCACGACGAACAGTTCAGTGGTTTGCTCGCCGAGAAAGAAGCTCAGAACAATCAGATTGCAGAAAGCAACCTTCAAATGTTTGATTTTGATGTTAACAGAGAAATTTTGCCATTAATGATCCATTAGTTTTTAACACATATCCAAAGCTTTAATTATACATACTTCTTTGTGTAAACCCAATAACAGTGGAACGATTTCTTCATGATTTTCTGAGATCGTGGAGGTTCATCATGTGGTTGACAATCTCATATGATCCAACAATTAATTAAACGTGGATTAATTAGAAACATGACAGTGCTTTTGACAAGGTAAAGGTTGTAGTAAAAGTAAGCAAATTTGGTTTTAGTACGATTAGTTTATAGTTAATGATTACGTAACGATCATGACACATTACACAATGATCATGACATGTTAATTGGTTATTGGTTTCTTCCTGCTCGTCTTTGGTGAAACGAATCTGTCGATCCTCTTCCCCAATTCCTCTTAAAATATTGTCTCAAATCAAAGTCTGGGCTGTAGTTGGACTTTTATAGGATTAGGCCCCAGATAGATACACGAAGCCCACAGCAATATGGACGTTCCCTTAATATATAGGTCCACCCACGAAGATCCTGATTCGTTTCTTCCAATGAGGCCTCTCTTTATAGGGTTAATTCTCTACAAATGTACATCGACTTGGGCTTAAAAACTCTCCTCTCTTCCCCCTCCTTTTCCTAGGTCCAAGCTCAGCCCCACACGAAACACACTGAGCTATGGTATATGCTGCCACCACCACCAATGTGAGCTTAGCTGTCCCAGGAGCTGAGCTGAAGCATCATAGGCGGAGGAGCTAAGGCGCCATTACACTATGCCACAAATTGTAGATTTTTAACTTTGAATGTCACATCCTCTATATATGATACGCAATCTAAAAGAGGTGAGTATGCCTATTTTTAGCAATAATAATGATTACACTTGGCCAACAGAATCATTTATGTCTGTTTTCTGAATCAATATTAAAATTGATTAATTAATGAAATTAATTTTTTATACATATTTTATGTTGCTTGTATTAATAAATAGATATTACAAAGAGTTTGTCCTAAAAAAAAAAAATCGACATGTTTGCCTTGTGCCCCACCATTTTTTTCCTAGATGCTGTCTTGATGAACCATGTCACTTTTAAGTTCAGTCCAGATCGAATAAATCAAAAATCTTGATCCGCCATTGCCTAGAATTTGCTCCAAGAAATCATCGTTGGGGGCCTCAGAGGAATCAGCCACCATGAGTTGGTCTCGGCCGAGTCAAAGGTAAGTCGAGATTGAGCGAGCTAGGGCTCCAAAAGAGCATCTACATGCAATTAGTTTTGTTGGGCTTACAGACATATGAACCCTATGCTACTTCCAAAGCCCATTCGAGACCCTGGGAAATGGGAATATTGAGCTCACCAACTTCTGTGGTTGGTGAGCCTCAGGCTCATCAAAATATCAAATTAAAAATGTGCTGGACTGGAGAATAAACTACCAGCCTTTATTTTGTTAGACACTAACTTCGCAATTAGCTGGGGTGAGTTTAAGGTGAAAATGAATTTAAGATGAGATGAGATGAACATAAATTTATTGAGAAGGGAAAATAAAGAGGGGTGAATTAATTTAAAGATAAAATTTTATATGTTAGTTTGAATGTAAGAATAGACATGAGTTTTGATTTGAATGGATTGTAATGTAGATAAAAAGACTGTATTATCATTTTTCTAATAAATTGACAATTTTATATGATATTTAATGAAGACTAAATTTATTATTTTTAAAAAATATGTTATTCTCCCCATGGATAAGAATAAGACTCATGAGCTCTTGAACATGCCCATGTTTTATATAAACAAAGAAAATGAGCTTTGGGAAAGCTCTTTCCCTAGCTCACATGTTAATCTCCCCAACCAAACATGAGGAATGTTGTGAGTGATGGTTTGTGTTTGGGTGCCTCTAGTAACAGAAATTTTACTACAAAATCTGCATATTTATTTATTTATTTATTTATTTTTGATAAAAGTGTACGATATCTCTAAATTTTATTAATAACCTCACTTTTGAGGTTTCTTTCTTTTTTGCGGTATTTGCATATTTATTGACATGGGAGGTGGAATCTTTTGACAGAGAATAGGCTGTATTGGAAGTTGACAGTTCCTCAACGGATTCGAGCATTTAATTGTTTGGTTGGTCGGCCATCAATCGAAGAATTATATGCAATTATGAGAAGGCCAGGAGTTAGTCCTTATTGACGTCCATGTTGCCCGGGTCAAGTTGATTACCTGATCATATATTTTGTTATTGTCCGATGGCTTCCCATCTTTGGTGCAACTTTCTTCCATCTCAAGAGAGAAGTTGCCAAAACAATATGAATTTTCAAGCTTAGTTAGTTCACAATTTGTGTCAACATGTTGTGTATGATGATGCGTTTGATTAGAGCCCCTTATTTGCTGTGATTATTAGGTGTATTTGGCTATGGAGGAATTAAGGTTGCTAGGATTAGAAAATCTATAATTGAAATTCGAAGTGCTTTTATGAGTTTGGCTATTACCTGTGGGTGTGTGCAACG
Source organism: Euonymus europaeus (assembly GCA_963580455.1). Classification (NCBI taxonomy): domain Eukaryota; kingdom Viridiplantae; phylum Streptophyta; class Magnoliopsida; order Celastrales; family Celastraceae; genus Euonymus; species Euonymus europaeus. The sequence goes on along the minus strand of OY756957.1, from coordinate 2,023,191 downwards.
AGAAGTTAGGTTGATTAGCTGGTCACTTCTATCGCTGGGTTGGGTGACCCTCAATACTAATGGGTGTTGTAAGTGGAATTAGGGCATAGTTGGAGGCGATGGCCTATTGGGTTTTGAGATAGACAGGTAATTTAATAGGTTTTCTAATTTGTTTTAGTTTCATTGTTATAGCGCAATTATTTCATAACTGTAGAGTACAAAATTTCTTCTACAAAAACATATTACGGGCACCGTGACTCCAAACCAGCTGAAAGTTATGAGCCTTCAAATACCATTGCCACAAACTGAATTTCCCAGCTCCATGCCCATTGCATCACACGAATTTCGACCAGCTTTCTTCCGCCTAACTTTCTCTCAAGAACAATCCAGCTTTAGCCATAAAATCTGCTGCCACACGCTCAAAAGATCACTTTCTCTCCTAAACTTGCTTACTGAGTGTGAAATGCTGTTGAGCAAGGAGTGGGATGTCAAGATTATTCATATGTATAGGGAACGTAATAAGGCTGCTGATTATCCTTGGAGCATGCTGGAGGTTTTCGAGTTTTACACTCCCCTAATTGTGATTTAGTTGGAGGATTTTGTGTATTGTTCGAGTTTTCCCTCCCTGTTCTAAAAAAAAAAGTGGACTGGTTGTTTTCATATTACTATCTCATAACTCAAAGGTGGACCCAAATGGCCGAGCTATTCTTAGGTCTCTACCAAATTGTCCTAACCCACATTCAGGACAGTTTGTTGTCATTTTCTTCTCTGTGGTCCCAACCACAAATGATAAAACCAACCACAAACACAAAACCAAATTCCAATTAAGAACACACATATATATGTTCGTGTACTGGTGGCAATTCCAATTAAAAATAGTGTTAAATTTTAGGGATGGCAATGAGAACCGCACTCCCATATATAGTCCCGCCCCGCACTTCAGGACAAATACTTTGCTCCTTTCTTGCCCCAAAGTAACTCGTAATGTCCCGCAGGGCGCCACGCTCTGTCCCGCTCCAAAATTTCAAAATACAATTATACAACATATTATATATATAAATTATATATACTATTAGGTGTAATATATATATATATATACACCCACACCCCTAATATTTATATATATATATATGTGGGGCGGGTTACTAGATTAATCCATCCCCCACCCCGCATGTGAGTTGAGATTTTTTTTGCCTCATTTGTGTTGCGTCTCATTATCGGATCAGGGAAAAATCGCGCGGATCGGGACAGAGCACGTCAGATTGAAGTGGAAAGGGGTAAAATTGTCATCCCAACTAAATTCTTGCAAGTGCTGCGACTTAATATCATTATTTTATCTGAAATAGTTGAGATATTATTAAATGGTCGGAGTGCATATATCATGTGGCACACTGAAAGGTGCGATTGACATGTGTGTGTTCTCTCTTACTTTTTTTATTAACATCATCCTAATGCGGATATCGTTCACACTCTTAGATGTACCATGTGAAAATGCATCCGGAGTATTGAATAATTACTCGAAATAGTTAGGGAAATAAATAGTACTCCTACCACCCAAAAAAAAAACAATAAAAAAAAACAATAGTACATAGAAATTGAATTTTATTTTTCTAATGAAAATAATAATTGCTTTGAAGCTTCTTCTCAACCCAAGAAGGTGATAATGTAGGGCTAATGTCATACTCCATCCTCAACCTCGTATTGATTACAGACTCATTTTGGTCCATGTAATCCCAGCAAGCACCTTCATCACCTGGCTCTCTAACCTTCCACACCTTGAAAGTTCTGTCCAAACTTGCACTGTATACCAAAAACCCTACTACCACTCTCTCTATCTCCAAACAAGCAACCAAGCATCTAACTGGACCTCTATGCTCATCCAACACTGCCAAACATTCATGCAAACAACTCTCTTCATTTCTTCTCCAAACCCTAATCGTCGTATCCTCTGAACCGCTGAATATCAATTTCCCTATCGATGCTAAGCAAAGAACTGCGAAACGATGACCTTGTAAGAATCCTCCATGGTTGAATCTTCCAGATAGTTTCTCCTTCTCCCAGAAATTTATCGTACCTATTGAAATAGAAAATGTACAATCAGTTCGTATCAGATATATATACTAGAATAACTTGTTGATCTTGGTCAACAGATAATATCTGGACATTTAGAATATACGTACCATCTGATGATCCCGAATAGAGGAAACAATGGGTGAAGAATGTGCTTAAGGCGAGGGCATTGACAGGAATTTGTTGGAATTTCAGTGTGATAGTGAGAGTATGAGGGTTTTCTCTATAAATCCTCCTCCAAACCCTAACAGACCCATCAGAGGAACAAGTGAACACACATCCATCATCTTGGTTCACAACCAGTGCATTAATTTGATCTTCATGAGCCACAAATGAGTCAACACATTTGTTATCCGAGACCCTCCAAGCTTTGACTGTCATGTCATACGAGCCGGTATACAAAAGCCCTTCTGCACGGTAATAAGCCATGCAAGAAACACGATCCTTGTGTTGTTCACTACTACTAATCTGTTTAGGGAACAGAAAAAACTTGCATTTTCTAGGAAGAGTTGAGAGTTTTCTGGATTGGAACTTCTCCGATCCGGCCTTGAAGTTCCATAGTCGGATTTTGTTATCTCCATGTGCTGTGAAAAGCTTGTTATGCCCGAAAGGTACCATAGCCCTTACGTCGCCATAACTCGCTTTGATGTAACCTCTTTCGGAGAAATCCGGTTGCCTCCAAACACGAATACGTTTACTATCAGAGGAAGTGAATACGATTCCTTTAGAGATAGCAATGGAGTATATATCCCCTTTGCAACGATGGAGGGAAGAAATGCATTGGTAAAGAAGAGGAGGCAATATTGGAGTGCGAAGAGGAGAGAGTGTCCATGGTGATCCTGGACTAGAATGAGATGGTCTAGGAGGACTTAACGACAGATCATTGCTACTTTCTTCGATATTTGTTTTGACTGGAAGGTCAGTACTTGGTTCTGTCATTGTGTTTTTCTCGTCTTGTGCAAGGGGTGAGAGAGCTAGTGTTATTATTGGTATATAACTCCATGGCATATGAAATTATGTGTGATGAGAGAGCAGGAGAACAAGATGGATTTATGAGGATTAATTTTTGGTTGGTTACACACATTAAATAGGGAAGGTGAGATATAATGAAATATTGTTAATTGTGCAGACGTACAGTTGGTTCAATATATATTGAGATGATGATTCCTGCCTTTTATTCATTTTCTTTGCTTCTTTACCAACTTAATAAAGCACGCATCACATGCACACAAATAAGAGTTTAATGGCTGGTTCACTCTTTATAAATAGACGGGTCCATATATATATATTGTAAATGTCCGAATCTACAACTGCTGATCTAGATGAAAGCTCGAGTGTTAGTGAGTCACTAATAATTTCTGAATGTTGATTTGGTGCGATCTGTATAAAAAATATCAACAGCTGCCGTTAGCAACCCAAGACCGACTGAGGGGGTATCGATCTTTGGGACTCCGACGACCAAGTTCAAGTCCGTCTCAGATTAGGGAACAAATGCTTTAGATCGTAACGAAGAAGAAGGCTTCTGGTGACAATTCCAATCACTTGAGGGGGAAAAAGTTAGATGGAGATCTAAAAATTAAGAAGAGGATATAGAAAGAAGTTTAATAGTGAGAGGATTCCAAATGATCATCCCTGTCCCAGAGGAGGATCGAGCCATTTATAGTTTAGGAGCTCTGGTAAATGACTGTAAACTCGTTTATTAAAGATAGTAAATACCTTGATAACTGGAGGTTACTAGGGAAATGTAAAAAGTATGGTGTTGAACTATAGGTGTTAGATTTTACAGGGACATCAAGGACTGTGACCGACAAAAGATGATAGGTTGACATGTAGGGTGAATAGCATATATGACAGTTGATAAGAGCAATACATTAAAATCATTCAAAGTAAAGTGAATTCCTCGACTCGGACTGAGGTCGTGGATCTGGGCCTAAGGTCTTGGGCCTTAACCTTTGGTCCTGCTTCTTGGACTCGCATGAATTGAGGTCCGTTATTATCTATCAATTGACTTTGTCAAATATTGTCTCTGACTAGAAAATGGGCCAGATCTATTTTTTGGCCAGTCCATATATATGCATGTGTATGTATGTATATTAGTAATTTTGTAGTTATGATTTAAACTGAACATTCCACCATGGATAAATAAGAGAAAAACACACACGAAGGGAGTCCCTTGGGTTACCTTCAATCAAGCCAGAGCATAAAACTCATTTCGCCTCTTCTCTCCTGTCGTTCTAAGATTTGGCAGCAAACACTATAATCAGTATTCATTAGTGATTTAAGGGCGTTTCCGATTCAACTGGCCCGTCGGGTTTCACGACCACGAGTTCTCCTCACTCACTCTCCTTTCCTGCGAGTGAAAATATTGCAGTTGAAGCACCACCAATAGCCGCGCTATATAGGAGCATTTTTTGCAGAAGTCGGTTTAACTTTATACGCGGCAGCGTTTTACAGTTTGGGAAGTACGAGTACACGACTCATCCTCTTTAAAAATGTAGAATAAGCTCTTCTAATTTTCATACGATGCCGTTTGTGGACATTTTTATTTCCTTTTTTCATCAGTGTTGATAGTGTGGTGGGTCATGCCAACTCTCTGTTGTATCTAATAAGCATAGGCCCACTAAGTATGGGTCGGGAATTCCTACCAGGCCATCGGCCCAGGGAAACTAACTTTTTTATTTTAAAGAGAAAAACCCGGCCGAGATGAACTTGATGGGGAATTTTTAGTTCACTCGATTGCGAATTGAATTCTGACCAAGTACGTACCATAATTTGTTTGTGGTTTGTTGATAATTGTTTTTTAGTGTAGACCACAAAGACTTTTGGAACAAACAATCACTTGATAGAAGATGTTGTTTGTATGTTCCTTTTGTTATAATGCTTTCGTCTTAGTTAGGTATCTTCATTTTTAGTGTTGGTTAAGGAAAACAGTCCTCGGTGTCTGGATTTGTAGTCCCTCACATCGATTAATCGTAAGACAACAGAATTATACATAAGCAAAGATTCAGTTCTTTTCATACAAATAATGCGTTTTCCAAACCTAGATATTTCGGAAACGATTCAGAAATACAAATTTGTGTAGACATTTAGCTCAAAACACGAACAATATCACTTTAATATGTTTGGACAATTGGATTGAATTTTCTAACAATAAGTCTTTATTAATCCTTATTTGAAACAAGATGGGATGGTTATGGTTATGCCCTTCCAGAAATAAGAGGAGGCCTTGCATCCAAGGCTTCAAATACTGAAAGTTGGTGGATAAATGCCACGACAACCGCGACGGAATTGTTGGCCGCAAGATTGATGAAGGTATCAGCCTCATTAGAGTGAGCGGAGCCACCACCAGCGAGATCAGACAGAGCTCTAATAGTGATAAAAGGAACATTCTGCTGATAACATATCAATGCCACTGATGCACTCTCCATGTCTACAGGACTCACATTGAATTTACCATATATGAAGCTACGATAAGCTGCGTTGTCCAGGTATATGCTAGCACTCGTTCCTCTCTCCACCCTCGCCACCTTTGGTGCCTCTGACAAACACGTCGTCGCGTTCAAACACCCCTCTAGCTTCAATTCCTGATCACCACATCAAAACGAGCCAGTAATATGAGTGCCAGGATTCCTGGTATAATTTTTTCAAAATCTGTAAAACTGACTAATTCATATCACCTCAAGTTTTTGTGAAATGTCGAAATACTTTGCGTCGACCGGGACCCAAAATACATGTTTCCTCTCCTCTAGATTGCCATCTATGGGGAAAACTTCTTCTGGTTGGTACCAGACATTGTTCAACAAGTTATCATATGAATTGTTGCCTGTAACGTTTGTGGTGTAGTTTGCAAACTTTATGTATCCAACTGTTCTTGTGTAGTCTCCGTTTGATTCGAGGGCCAGCTCATTTTCAGGCCCTTGTCCGTACCTCTGCACAAATGCAAATGATGTATACGTACACACATGCATATATACATGTCCTTATGTTGAATTATGAATGTGACTCATTGTGTTAATAGACTAAACATTAAATATCAGTGATAAAGAAGAAGCTCTAGTTAAATCTTGTACTTGTGACATGCCGTTTTTTTATAGTGAAAAGAAACAAGAGCTCCTCCGTGAAGGTAGACATATTCTAGTCGAACCACGTAAAATCATTGTGTCTATTTTCGTTGTATTATATTCTTCTGTGTTCTTGATTGTGTGATATCGATTACAACCCTTTATATACATATATGTATGTATATAGATGGAAAGTATACCTGCCAATTCCAAAGAGCAGTATGAGCCCAATACCGAGGAATGGCGACATCTCCAATATTGAGGGATGGATTTGCATTTCCAGCGATTCCATAATGAACCACTCCTTCTATACTGAATAAACTCAACAATATCTGCGTGGTTATCGCTGCATTTATCTGCATAAAATCAATTGTTCATCAATGTCTAGATCAATATAATTAAAAGCAAAAAAGAAGATCGAATCAAGAGGGAAATTAGTAATTAGTACCATGCTTAGTCCTGTCATGACTAGGATTACTTGCTTATCACTAATCGTTCCGAAGCGAAATCTTCTTCCTGCGATTGCATCCCAGCAAAAGGAGAGGATCATTGTTGTTTTGCAAATAAAAAGAGAGTACTATACGTGTTAATAAATTATTAATCACCATAAGCATCTATGTAAAAGTTGGAGGAGACGAAGCTTGGAGATTGAAGAAGAGGGTTCATCTCAAAAAGGTTCGGGATCACCAAACCAAGGTACGGACCATTGCTGTTTGCCTCATCAACCAACGATTGTGTATAAGAGTCGAGTGCACCATTTGCTTGATGATGCTTATTGTGCAGCACCATCACCAACAAAGCAAAAAGAAGCACGGAAATGAATCTCGAAGCTTCCATATTTCTCGTTCTTGAGGACTCAGAGATTGTGAGTTCATATCAGGAGAGAGAGAATAGATTTATGGAGAGAAAGTTGTGGTAGAATTGCAAGTTACTTGGCTATGGTCAACGGCCTATAACTCGTCCATCTATGTCAATAATTTAAGAGCACATATATGTATATGTATGTAGGTATTACACTATTAGAAATGTATTTATTATATATATGTATTAGGCTGTTAGAAATATCTAATATATAATATATAAATAAAATATTATAAGAAGTTGGGTCGGGTATGGTATTACCATACCCTACTCGTCCCCGGCACCCGAACTCGAACCCTAATCCGATTTTTCAGGTCCTCAACCCGAAATTTGGGGTCGAATTTTGCTATCCCTAAAAATAAGAGAGTTATTGTAGAGAGTGTCTGCAGAAAGAGAGTAGTACCTGTAGAGAAAGAAGAGTGAGGAGTGAGTGAGTGATACACAAAGTATATCTAAGATTTGCATGAATGATTTCAAATTATTATTTCACTATTTTATTCCTTATTAATAATTACTACGGTCCCGTGGTTTCCTTGTGAAGAGTTTTTCATGTAAAAATTCTAGTGTCATTAATATTATTATTATTTGAGATTGTTTCTTCGGCTTATTTTCGATCGGGTAGGTTTGTATGATATATTGCGTTACTAATTACATGTATAAAAAAAATTTGTCTAAGGAATTTGGTATTTAAGTGGATCACTTGTGTCCCTCTAATCTTCATGAAAATTTAGTTGGTGTAATTATTGTGATAATTGTTCATGTATTCTTCACTCGTACCGATACAAACCCTAACATTTAGTCAATTATGTCGATTTTTGATCAATTTTAATATAAAATACATAATTTTTTTAAAGATATTTGGATTTTGATCAATATCGATTTATCAATTTTTTTTGGATGGCTCCAGACAGGTAGAAGAAAAGTAAAACTTCAAGGATGCAGGGGGTGAATTGTTGATATTTCCAAACTTCAAATTCAAATTCTCAAAGCAACAAGTGGGCTTTACCAGTGTTAGCACTTCGAAGGCCCAAAAGGACGAGAGTCCCTTAACAACTTCCATAAAACAGTAAAAATGGGCAAAAGGACGGTTGAAGCAACAGGTGGCAGGGAACCACTAACAGTAGAGCATCTTCGCTTCGATTCATGCCTTCCCTTTCAATTCCGATCCCACTCGTTCAAACAATGGTTTGCTAGACAATCTAACACCAACGGTGTAATTAATCAGCAAATAAAGAATCAGAAAGAAACCCAGTTCCAGATCATCCCCTATTGTCTCCACATAAGAGGAGATTATTAAGAAAACATTGTATAAATCAATGAAAACAATCGAGAAGAGCGTGAGAGGATTCCAAATGACCATCCCCTGTCCCAGAGAAGGATCGAGCCATTTATAGTTTAGGAGCTCTGGTAAATGACTGTAAACTCGTTTATTAAAGATAGTAAATACCTTGATAACTAGAGGTTACTAGGAAAATGTAAAAAGTATGGTGTTGCCCTATAGTTGTTAGATTTTACAGGGACATCAAAGACTGTGACAAGCAAAAGATGATAGGTTGCCATGTAGGGTGAATAGCAAATATGACAGTTGGTACGAGCAATACATTAAAATCATTTAATGTAAAGTGAGGATTTGTCCGCACATTACCTTCCCAGATTTGAAGATCTTCTTGTAAAGATACTTTCCTATCAAGTAATCAAACATATATTGTTAAACTGGAGGTCATGTAGGCGATCACATATTCTAACCATCCTACATGATCTGAGGGCTTTGGATCTGTGCCGAATTCCCCGACTCGGACTGAGGTCGTGGATCTGGGCCTAAGGTCTTGGGCCTTAACCTTTGGTCCTGCTTCTTGGACTCGCATGAATTGAGGTCTGTTATTATCTATCAATTGACATTGTCAAATATTGTCTCTGACTAGAAAATGGGCCAGATCTACTTTTTGACCAGTCCATATATATGCGTGTGCATGTATGTATGTATATTAGTAATTTTGTAGTTATGATTTAAACTGAACATTCCACCATGGATAAATAAGAGAAAAACACACACGAAGGGAGTCCCTTGGGTTACCTTCAATCAAGCCAGAGCATAATACTCATTTCGCCTCTTCTCTCCTGTTGTTCTAAGATTTGGCAGCAAACACTATAATCAGTATTCGTTAGTGATTTAAGGGCGTTTCCGATTCAACTGGCTCGTCGGGTTTCACGACAACGAGTTCTCCTCACTCACTCTCCTTTCTTGCGGGTGAAAATATTGCAGTTGAAGCACCACCAATAGTCGCGCTATATAGGAGTGTTTTTGGCAGGAGTCGGTTTAACTTAATACGCGGCGTCGTTTTACAGTTTAGGGAAGTACAAGTACACAACTCATCCTCTTTAAAAATGTAGAAGAGCTCTTCTAATTTTCATACGATGCCGTTTGTGGACATTTTTATTTCATTTTTTCATCAGTGTTGATAGTGTGGTGGGTCATGCCCACTCTCTGTTGTATCTAATAAGCATAGGCCCACTAAGTATGGGTCGGGAATTCCTACCAGGCCATCGGCCCAAGGAAACTAACTTTTTTATTTTAAAGAGAAAAACCCGACCCAGATGAACTTGATGGGGAATTTTTAATTCACTTGATTGCGAATTGAATTCTGACCAAGTATGTACCATAATTTGTTTGTGGTTTGTTGATAATTGTTTTTTAGTGTAGACCACAAAGACTTTTGGAACAAACAGTCACTTGATAGAAGATGCTGTTTGTATGTTCCTTTTGTTATAATGCTTTCGTCTTAGTTAGGTATCTTCATTTTTAGTGTTGGTTAAGGAAAACAGTCCTCGGTGTCTGGATTTGTAGTCCCTCACATCGATTAATCGTAAGCCAACCGAATTATACATAAGCAAAGATTCAGTTCTTTTCACATAAACAATAGCCAATCGAATTATACATAAGCAAAGATTCAGTTCTTTTCACATAAACAATGCATTTTCTAAATCTAGGTATTTCGGAGACGATTCAGAAATACAAATTCGTGCAAACATTTAGCTCAAAGCGAACAATATCACTTTAATATGTTTGGACAATTGGATTGAATTTTCTAACAATAAGTCTTTATTTAATCCTTATTTGAAACAAGATGGGATGGTTATGGTTATGCCCTTCTAGAAATAAAGAGAAGGCCTTGCATCCAAGGCTTCAAATACTGAAAGTTGGTGGATAAATGCCACGACAACCGCGACTGAATTGTTGGCCGCAAGATTGATGAAGGTATCAGCCTCATTAGAGTGAGCGGAGCCACCACCAGCGAGATCAGACAGAGCTCTAATAGTAATAAAAGGAACATTCTGCTGATAACATATCAATGCCACTGATGCACTCTCCATGTCTACAGGACTCACATTGAATTTACCATATATGAAGCTACGATAAGCTGCGTTGTCCAGGTATATGCTAGCACTCGTTCCTCTCTCCACCCTCGCCACCTTTGGTGCCTCTGACAAACACGTCGTCTCGTTCAAACACCCCTCTAGCTTCAATTCATGATCACCACATCAAAACGAGCCAGTAATATGAGTGCCAGGATTCCTGGTATAATTTTTTCAAAATCTGTAAAACTGACTAATTCAGATCACCTCAAGTTTTTGTGAAATGTCGAAATACTTTGCGTCGACCGGGACCCAAAATACATGTTTCCTCTCCTCTAGATTGCCATCTATGGGGAAAACTTCTTCTGGTTGGTACCAGACATTGTTCAACAAGTTATCATATGAATTGTTGCCTGTAACGTTTGTGGTGTAGTTTGCAAACTTTATGTATCCAACTGTTCTTGTGTAGTCTCCGTTTGATTCGAGGGCCAGCTCATTTTCAGGCCCTTGTCCGTACCTCTGCACAAATGCAAATGATGTATACGTACACACATGCATATATACATGTACTTATGTTGAATTATGAATGTGACTCATTGTGTTAATAGACTAAACATTAAATATCAGTGGTAAAGAAGAAGCTCTAGTTAAATCTTGTACTTGTGAAATGCCGTTTTTTCATAGTGAGAAGAAACAAGAGCTCCTCCGTGAAGGTAGACATATTCTAGTCGAACCACGTAAAATCATTGTGTCTATTTTCGTTGTATTATTTTCTTGTACTTCTGTGTTCTTGATTGTGTGATATCGGTTACAACCCTTTATATATGTATGTATGTATATAGATGGACAGTATACCTGCCAATTCCAAAGAGCAGTATGAGCCCAATACTGAGGAATGGCGACATCTCCAATATTGAGGGATGGATTTGCATTTCCAGCGATTCCATAATGAACCACTCCTTCTATACTGAATAAACTCAACAACATCTGCGTGGTTATCGCTGCATTTATCTGCATAAAATCAATTGTTCATCAATGTCTAGATCAATATAATTAAAAGCAAAAAAGAAGATCGAATCAAGAGGGAAATTAGTAATTAGTACCATGCTTAGTCCTGTCATGACTAGGATTACTTTCTTATCACCAATCGTTCCGAAGCGAAATCTTCTTCCTGCGATTGCATCCCAGCAAAAGGAGAGGATCATTGTTGTTTTGCAAATAAAAAGAGAGTACTATACGTGTTAATAAATTATTAATCACCATAAGCATCTATGTAAAAGTTGGAGGAGACGAAGCTTGGAGATTGAAGAAGAGGGTTCATCTCAAAAAGGTTCGGGATCACCAAACCAAGGTACGGACCATTGCTGTTTGCCTCATCAACCAACGATTGTGTATAAGAGTCGAGTGCACCATTTGCTTGATGATGCTTATTGTGCAGCACCATCACCAACAAAGCAAAAAGAAGCACGGAAATGAATCTCGAAGCTTCCATATTTCTTGTTCTTGAGGACTCAGAGATTGTGAGTTCATATCAGGAGATATCTAATAGATTTATGGAGAGAAAGTTGTGGTAGAATTGCCAGTTACTTGGCTTATCAGGGACAGTATGGTCAAAGGCCTATAACTCGTCCATCTATGTCAATAATTTAAGAGCGCTTGGATCAGTTTTTTGTTTGTCTAGACCGCAAGCTTAATCCCATTGCAACTAAATTCAGAATGAGTCGAGAGAGTCTCACTAAGGGAGCAAAGCTCTCCCAATAAAGATTTTTTCATTCACAAGACTCAAATTCATAAACTTACTTAAGAGGAACAAGTATTATGCCACTTGAACAAGTCCGTGGCACTCGAATTTGAGAGCACTTGCATCAGTTGCGCTAAAATGATGATATGTATAATATTAGCGTCAAATAACCTTAACATGATTATTTTCCAATTTTAAAAAACAAATATAGAGAATTAGTAAAATCACTGGAATCTCTAGCATTACTGGATTTTTATAGATCATATTTATCCAAAATTATTATACCACAAGTATCAAATGCAAGAAAATTTAATCACTAATATTGTTCTCCAATCCAACATGCCAAAAGAAGCCTAACCTTAGTTAGTTGTGAAGGATCTAATGACACTGCAAGAGGGAGGCGGATTGTAATTTAGACCAAATTAGCATAGTACTTTTTCAATCAATCCAGTTGTAAGTTGCAACCCTAGCTAGAATTGGTCTATGTGATCAAAAAGTCAAACCAATTGAATCAAACGAAACGATCAAAATAGGCCTAATAGAACACCTCAAAAACTCAATCAATCCTAGTGGCGACGAGCCTCCACTAATCAATCAAGGTCTTCGTTCCATGCTATGTTAGTGCAATAGTCAATCTCATGTGAGTAATTAGATACAATTTCCCATTCACATTAGTTCAAATTTCAATTTCAATAATCAATCTCATGCAAGCATAATTGAACTAATAGATCACTTAATCATGAATTTTACTAATTAGCAAAACTTCCATAGATTTATCGAGAAGTTTTTCTTACCATGCAAATTCAACTTACCCATCTGGAGGGTAACAGCCCAGCCCCTTCATAAGATATATTCCCTTCACAGTCATGGGTGTTTTTAATATGTGGGGACTACCATATTTAAGCGACCTTTTCCCTTTCTTATTATAGATATGGAGATAAAAGTTTGTTTTGACTTGTATTATGTGGCTATAAAATTAATAACTTTTGTATTTGTTGATAATGTGAAGCGGGGTAATTGGTTCGGTCATGATTGCATTCAATGCAAGGCTTGACAAAAATACAGGAGTATTTTACAGTACAGAAAGTAAGTAGGGATGGCGAGGGCCGGGTATGCCGTCGCGATCTCCGAACCGAATCCCATCCCCAGTTTTTTGAATTCCCTGAATCTACCTCAAAAATATTATATTACAATATGTATATGTATTATATATATATGTGTGTCAATGAATTTATGTATTATATATATGTGTATATGTGTCTCAGTGTGTATGTATGTATTATATACATGTATTAGACTATTAGAAATATCTAATATATATATATAAATAAAATATTATAAAAAGTTCGGGTCGGGTATGGTAGTCCCCGGATAGTGGGGTTCAAGTGGCACCCAAACCCTAATATGATTTTTCGGGTCGAATTTTTTTTTCCCTAAAAGTAAGAGAGTTATTGTATAGAGTGTCTGTAGAAAGAGAGTAGTATCTGCAGAGAAAGAAGAGTGAGTGAGTGATACACAAACTAATATTTAAGATTTGCGTGAGTGATTTCAAACTATTGTTTCACTCTTTTATTCCTTACTAATAATTACTACGGTCCCGTGGTTTCCTTGTGAAGAGTTTTTCATGTAAGAATTCTAGTGTCATTATTATTATTTGGGATTGTTTCTTCGGCTTATTTTCAATCGGGTAGGTTTGTATAATATATTGTGTTACTAATTAATTACATGTATAGAAAAATTTTGTGGTAAGGAATTTGGTATTTAAGTGGATCATTTGTGTCTCTCTAATCTTCATGAAAATATAGCTGGTGTAATTATTGTGATAATTGTTCATGTATTCTTCACTCGTACCGATACAATCCCTAACATTTAGTCAATTATGTCAATTTTTGATCAATTTTAATATAAAATACATAATTTTTTTTAAGATGTTTGGATTTTGATCAATATCGATTTATCAATTTTTTTTGGATGGCTCCAGACAGCTAGAAGAAAAGTAAAACTTCAAGGATGCAGGGGGTGAATTGTCGATATTTCCAAATTCAAATTCACAAAGCAACAAGTGGGCTTTACCAGTGTTAGCACTTCGAAGGCCCAAAAGGACGAGAGTCCATAAAACAGTAAAAATGGGCAAAAGGACGGTTGAAGCAACAGGTGGCAGGGAACCACTAACAGTAGAGCATCTTCGCTTCGATTCATGCCTTCCCTTTCAATTCCGATCCCACTCGTTCAAACAATGGTTTGCTAGACAATCTAACACCAACGGTGTAATTAATCAGCAAATAAAGAATCAGAAAGAAACCCAGTTCCAGATCATCCCCTATTGTCTCCACATAAGAGGAGACTATTAAGAAAACATTGTATAAATCAATGAAAACAATCGAGAAGAGCGTGAGAGTGAATGCAAGTAGTATGCCAACAAGGGCGACAAGAACAAAAACTAGAAGAACACAAGCTATGAAGGAAGTGTGGACAAATGCAAGGAGTATTAGGTCCAGATTTGGCGCCATATTTGGTTATCAAAGGAGGAGCACAGAGGAGCTATGGTGTTTAAAAGAGAGAAGAAAGTATAATTTCAAGAGCAAGAGAAGAATAAGTAAAGTGCACTCGTTCTATGGCCAAGAACTTGTGATATAGAATCCTGGCTTGATTCCCAGATTTCCAATACACTGAAGGAATCATTTGGCATTGCACTCAACATCCTGTTGTGAACAATAAAGGCCTTCTACTCCTGGAGATGGGTAGTATGTCGAGCAACCATGCAAAAAGGGACCAAGAATGAAGGCTAGCAATGCAATGTACTATTGCGCGACAACTAACATAAACTATGGAGAACTTGACCCATCATGGTGACTAACCCGAGATATCGATGCTACCGCTAACATGGGACATTAACCAGGGTTGACCTGTCCATATAGATTCCCCAACTGGACATGTTGCCTTTGGACGCACCTTAACCTACTCACTCGAACTTTACAAGTTTTCGCTCACATGCACATACAGTCTTATACACAATACAGATTACAGAGGATTTGAGTGAGGAGCGATAAAACCAAATTCCTTTGGAGTACACAAAGAAGTCAATTCTATATATTCAGGAAAAAAAATGCCGAATTATCAGACAGGGGATCGCAATCTCATGGGGGCAAAATTCATTCAATAGTTCCCCTAGCCCACAAGCAGCAACTGATCAAGATTGCACTCTCTCCTACACAGAAAACTAGTAATATCATTGAATTGAACACAGATTAATAGGACAATGGCACAATTGATCAATATAAAAAATGGCTGGCCGATGCCAAATCAACTAATTGCATGAAATTTTAAGTCTTCAAGAAGGGCAGCAGTGAATGAAGGGACAACCATAACTGTACAAAAACCATGCTTACACTTTTTCCGCAATTTTAAATTCCTCTGCTGTCGGAAAAAACGAGGCACACACATCAACTGGCAATAAGTAGACATGCCCCGTAGAGAGCATCATGGATAAAGTGCTTGTCACCGCTTGCATAATGATAGTTTGTAAACCTTGACCAGAGTTCTCCTAAAATGAAAGTTTTGAATTAAAACCTATAGGAGAAAGGTGTGACAATGTTAAACAACAAAATGCATGTAGAAAAACCTTATTTCATAAAAATCACAATTCATACACTAAGGGGAGTTGGAATACATAATAAAACAAAGATCAATGTATCTGTTTTGTGAAGGATTGAAGATAAATGAACAAAGCATAGATAATATGGGCAAAAAGTATCCTTTTACATCCTACATGTAACATGTGTAAGCAAATAATAACAAAAAAAAAAGAAGCATTCAAACTCATTCATTAGTAGAGGGTTGTACTCTCTGAAGAGCTTTGGAGTCTTTCCACAGTTTATTTAACAAGGCAGACACAAGAAAAATTAGTTTCAAAAAACATTTTTCATATACATTTCTACGGAAATTTTTATTTTATGAGACACGAACATCTCTGGCATTAAGCAATTCAAACACATAAAATTTTAACTAGCACGGATTGGAAATTAACATAAGATTTGCCCCAAATGACTCACTCACCTCACCACTTGTCCAAGTCCTCTTGTTTCAAGAATTTAACATGAACGGCACAATGGCATTTAGATTGTCCTTCATTGACCATTTGGGTGGATAGAAGAAATAAGATTTTTCAAGATGAAGTTGCCAAACCATGATTCTTGAGCAGCCTTCTGGTAGCCCTTCCATTTTGCTTTCATCCTCCACAAGTTGGTCAATAAACGAGCTTACCTGTAAATTAAAAAATATAAGGTTAAAGCCAAGAGTGATCTGTAGTAGGGATATCAAAGGGTGTGCATTAATAAGGAAAAAATAGGTCTAGCTCCAGGGTCAATTTTGGTAAGTGCTTACATCTCTCTTCGGCTTCATGGCATTAGAAACAATGGGACTGGCTGAATATAACCGATTTGCCAAGATAATTTTCTTAGACAATGGGACTGGCTGAATATAATCAATTTTAAATTGATTTATTTATCTTTTCTTAGTGAAGTGATGCCAACAGCCATCAATCTGCTTTTGATTGCACTATGTCGGATTATGTGCACATTAAGAACCAATTACCTGGAAGCCATTTCTTACTGTATCAAGCTGTCTAATAGGTTCAAGTGTGGGTCGGTGCCACCGCTTTGGATCCCAAAGTATGGTACTATTGAAAGCGAACCCTGTCATTTCGGTATGGAATCTCCGAAATCTTCTATTTGATTCGCTTAAGTGCCACCCAAGTACTTGAGTTCCATTACAAATAGGCCCCCCTAAGAATGCTTTATTTGTGCTCCCAGATAGTTTGGCCACCGGCCAAGTCCCAAACCGGCTGCAAGTCAAAAAACAAAAAATGAGCATTGTTGAAGAAATATGCAAAGCTAAAGTTATACTACTACTGATCCCATAAGTTTACGGTGGGGAAAGAATGGTTTTCTTTACATAACACATTATATAAAGTTATAAACAGATAATAGAAAGCTGGAAATCATGTGAAGAAGACAATTGCTGTGGTGGGAGATAATATCCCTGTCATCATCAGCAAAGTGATATACGAGTGACTTAAATTAAAATAAAGTAATCCAAAACTAGAGCAGATTTCCTTCTATGGATCATAACTAACATGACATAATCCACCATGATTAAAATAATCGTTATTTTTTGCACCACTAAAGGCATACATACGGGAAATGAAATCATAATTCTCAATAAGGAATACCTGATCTCTCTCAACTGTACGAAAAGATCAGCCAAGTAAATGTTACTATCATCTGCAAAGTAAACAATTCCATCGAGACGGTGAGTTTCAATGTGAGAGAGCGCCACATTTCTTTGGTGAACACTTCTGTCTCTTATATCGCTTAGATTTTTTCTGCAAACAAGATGCCTATAGATAACCCCAGTTCTCCTAAGGAGGTCAGCAGTTTCCACCGATTGAGATGTCATTTCCACAACTATCCACAATAGTGGAGGTTGAACCAGTTTCAGTGTTTGAGCTAAACGGTTCAGATAATAGGCTTGAAATGGACAACGATTCGTGGGGGTTACAATTATCAAAAGCTTCTGAAATGCCAAAGCTGAATCTTGAGGGAATGAGTGGTTAGCTGGGGCATCATAAAAAATGCCTGCATTTAGCTTCTGTTCATTCACGCGAGCCTGCAATGTGTCATTATTCTCAACACCACCAGAAATTCCCGCTTCTGATTCTTGTTCATTCACCCGAGGATGCAATGTGACAGTCTCGTTACTTGTCGCACTATCATATTTTTGAAAATTTCTAACATCTGGTGCCATGTCAAAGTATAATGCTTGGTGCTTGGACACATAATTCATGGATAAATTCATCAAAGGTGTTAGTCCAATGATAAATCCCACCACAAAACAAATGAAGAAATGTAAAAGGGGCCTCCTCCAAACTTGCCCTTTCGGTTTTGACCTCTCAAGGGGTCTAGAAGATCTCGGGGGGAAAACCCCAAGAATGAGAGCTTGGGAATCTGAAAAGCCGAAAAGAGAACATAACAATCCACTAGATGGTAGATAGTTCTGGCTGCTAGATGATGACTTGGACAAGGGAGAAGGAACTTGACAAATTTCCCCGTTTATTGAATTTCCAGCTCTAGGTATTGGAGATAAGGTCCTTCTAATAGATGCCATGGAAAAAGTACTCAATCTTGCCAATTCGTTGACTCAACTCTTAACAAGTGTTGTCTACTATCAGAATTACTGCAGATAAGCATACTTCCAAACAGGAGGCTAGACAGCTATTAGCACATAGCAATCTTGTAAGAATTATCCTTTCCAATCACCAACAATCCGCAAATCAGCAAAATCAAAAACTATTTCAATTTAATCCTCAAAGCATCTTAAAGGGTTCAGAGAAACAGAACATTCGAATTTATTATGAGACCCCAGTTTAAATCTCTAAATTCTCCCTCAATTCCGAACAATGTGCTTCATCTGGGTACTTACAGCTACCCACCTGTTCTAGAATGAGCTTCTTATACTAGCTTCCGATGAAATAATTACAAAGCAAAATACCCAGAAAAGAAGCTGCATAGTACATCAACACACATACCCCGAAGCAGCAAGAATCGACCACAAGATGACAAAAACTTGCATTCAAATGAGATGGGTCACCCAAATACTATCCAGAGACAAATGGGTCTTGGATCTTTCTTCACCATATGCCACGGGAGAAAGAGGATCAGAAATATCTGTTCCGTCACAGTACGCAAAACCGGCGGCGACGAGAGTCTCGCGGTATTGTTCTACTGAAATCTTTTGGACATCATGAAGTCAAATAAGAGAAAGAAAAACAGAAATGAGATTTGTTAACTGAAAAGTGTTTGGAATCTCTGTGACAAATGAAAAAATGAACAAATAAACTATGAAACTGATACTTGACAGCACATCGTCTCTCCCAATACATAGATTAAGATTTTCGTTATATTGTGTTTGGAATATTTTTCAAAATAGAAAAAATAGAAAACTGAATGAAAATTCATTTGGGTGTTACAATTTTTGAAAACAGTTTTTTAGAATTGTATTTTTAAAAACAGAAAATAAAAAATAATTAAATCATGTTTTGGAGAATTTTGAAAATGGGTTGGTGGCATTTTTGTGAATAAATTGAAATTCATTTTTTCCCTCTTGCTCTACTTCTTCCTTTCTTTCTCATTAGTTGTTATGATCTCTTATCTCTCCAACTCTTCTCTTCATTGTCTCTTCTCCATTATCTCTCCAAATTTATTTGATTTACTTTTCATCATTGTTCATTACTCTTCTTGTTATATTATATAACTAATCTTATTTTGTGTCTAAATTTTATATTTTTTATTTAAAAAACAGTTTACAAATAACATAAGCCAACTGAATTTTTAACACTTCATTCATTTTAAAAATTGATTTTAAAAACTATACTCAAAATTATTTTTAATTATTAAAAATAAAAAAATATCCAAACATACTCATTATTCTTTTCCTTTTCTCAGTTTCCATGGAAGATAGACTGGTCACATGATGGGTCTTGTGTGACATCAAGGACCCAGAGGACCCGTGTAAATCACTGATGAAATGCATCTCGGCCGTTGACTAGATTGTCAGTGAGAAGAAGCAATTATGGGATCGTTGTTTATTCCCAGATGTAATTTTTTCCCCCACCAAATAACCTAAGTTGGTCATAATAACTTTCTATAATTTCCACAATCTTTGGCATAAATATGACCATTTAATTTATGTTCTTATTTGAAGTTTTGAACACCTCGTGAATTTTTGTTCCCCCTGTTGAACTTTCTTTACATTTACATAACAAAAATATTATCTTTTATTTGGTACCAATTATTCATTGACACAAATTCTTTCCTGTTTTTAAAAAATACCCGATTTTAAATCCGTCTAAATTTTTATTTGTTTTTTAAATATTTTCCATTTTCTTCTTTTTAGAGAACATAAAGCAATCGCGAAACACGTTTCGATTGTTCGTTTTAAAAATTTTGGAAACAGAAAATTACTTAAAATGAAAATAAAGGAAATATGACCTTAATTATTTGGATAACTTCACTCTATTTATATATGAATTTTAAGTAGTTGAATTGACGAGTTAGATAATATATAATATCGAATTCCGAGTTCGAAGCCATCCCTTTCCCTTATTAAAAAAAAATACAATCTATTTATTACCTAAGTAATTTTAAAAGGAGTTGACTGACTATTGATGAGTGATGAGAATGGGTTGGCACCTATACGGGGTTCATCTGAAAATAGCCCGAACTGTTTTCACGACTCACTTGGGCTTAAAGAAAATGGGCCTTCTTTATGAAGAATCCAAATTAAGATGGCAAAATTGTAATAAAGTCTTCTTTGTAGGACTTATTAAGCATGAGGTCACCTATAAAATCTTATTTGTAATTAGGTCTAGTTTTAGTTTTTTTTGTAATTAACTGAATTGTTTTTTATTAAATTACGTTTTTGCCATTGAAAATTTAAAGATAAAATATCATTAAAAAATATATTTTTGCCATTGTTTTGTACTTTCATTTGGCGTGGGAGAAATCTCAAGGTTGAATATGTTATCCATATCATCTTTCTGGTTGACACAATCTGCATTTTCTTCATTTCTCTTATTTTTGCTGAAGTTTCTTCATCCTCTTCTGTTTTGTCCCCGTCACCTTCATTTTTCTCATCCTCATTTTCTTCCTCATCTTCTTCATCAGTGCTTTCATCTTTCTCGTCTTCTTCCTTTTTCTATTGTTCTTTTTCTTCCTGGTCTTCTTCCTCTTCTTAGTCTTCTTCCTCTTCATGGTCTTCTACTAGGAATATAGTTGACAACAATTGTGACTCTTGAAATGTGAATTGTAGCAACCTTTTATGCACCTGCAAGATATTGAAATAGAGTTGTGTCAGTAATAATATTATACCAGTAAATTACTGAATATCATATTGATTTTAAAATAGTAACATTACTGGTATAATATTATAGAGTTGTGTATTTTTATTGATGTGGTTGTATTAGAATATGTGTATTTTATGAATGTGGTTGTATTAGAATATGTGTTTTAGTGATGTGGATGATTATGCAGTTTGTCTTTTTGTAAAAGATGTGAGATCCAATATTGATTTTGTTGTAATTTTGTTGGAGAATTGATAGAAGAATAGAATAGTAGATGTTTTGTTAATTATTTTATATTGAGAAATATGTTTTGTTTATGTAAATATATTAAAATATGTGTTTTGCTAGTTTGGTTATCTTAAAATATGTGTTGTGTTGATGTGACTGTATTGGAATATATGTTTTTCTGTGATATAGGTGGAATCATTATATGATTTTAATGAGCCACTAAAAAAGCATTGTTGCAAGTGTCGTAAGAGCAAACACAAATCTAAGTGCTCTTTGTTGGGCAAGCAAATCTATATTTTGTGTCTCACTTCTATTACACAAAATTCAAATTACACACATATCTCAATAGAGACATCAGCAAAACACAAATCCCTAAACATTTTCTTCTTCCAATTTTAGTCAAACCAACCACTTTCCTATTCTACATACTATTCCTATCAAATTTACACCAAAATCAAGACTGATCCCACCATTGTTACAAAAATTAAGCCAAATATGCATCCACATCATTTAAACTCACCACATCAATAAAAACACATATTTTCATACAATTTGTAAGGTCATCAAAATGAAAGCATTGTGAGATTATTATTAACCTTCTTTGTCTTCTCAGATCTTCCAGCTCTGTTAGACTGTCACTGAGTGAGATACAAAGAAAACCCTATATTTGCCATGGACATGGCGAATAAGGTTAAAAAAGAGAGAGAGAGAGAGATTATGGGAGATTGAAATTTGAAAATACATTGCTAAGTGTATGACCTATTATCAGTCCAGACTAGGATAATTATTTGGTCGCATGACTATTGGCGCAAACATATTCCTAAGGACAATTCAATGAGAGATTTTTAAGGGAAATGAATAATGTAAAAGAATGTGTGTTTTTAATAACGTGACTACATAAAAAGACGTGTTTTGATGATCTAGAGTGTATGTGATTTGACTTTTTGTAAAAAAAAAGTGAAATCTAGTATTAATTTTGTATAATTTTGTTGAGGAATGGACAGTGGAATGAAAGAGTAGATGTTTTGGCAATAGAAAAGAGGGAAAATGTATAATAATTTGTGTTTTGATAATGTGATTGTATTGAAAAACGTATTTTGATGATAAGAATGTCGATGATTATGTAATTTGAATTTTTATGCAATAGAAGAGGGATTCAAAATTAATTTTAATGGAGAAAGTAAATTTTCCTTATTGCAAATGACCTAAGAGGTCCATGAATGTGATCATGCTGGGGGTAACTAGTAACTAATACAACATCGAGATATGTAATTCAATAGTGAAGGACACTCCTTAACAATGAGTACATTGTTTGAATTTTTATGCAATATAAGTGGGATTCAAAATTAATTTTCCTTATTGCAAATCACCTAGGAGGTCCATGAATGTGATCATGCTGGGGGTAACTAGTAACTAATACAACTACTGGGGGTAACTAATAACTAATACAACATCGACATATGTGATTCAGTAGTGAAGGACACTCGTTAACAATGAGTACAAATATCTTAATGGTAGCTTTTGTTTTGATTCATTTAGGACCCCTGTTAAGTACATATTCTGTCAGCATTCGTTGTCGTCCTCCTCCATCTGAAACTGCTCAGTTCATCGAAGTAGCATCTTCATCTTTCCCTCTCACTTCAATTACTCTACTAGTGCTTCAGAACCCAAGAACACTGCTGGATTCCTCTCCAATACCCAAACCATGAAGACCCACCATCCAAAACCACGTCCACTCTTCTCATGTGGCTTCTTTCGTCACTGCACTCAAACAGTGCTAAGTCCCACAGCCCCTCATTCTCCCTCTCTACCACTCACCTCATCTGCTCCACCACCATCACCTCCGCCTCCACCACCCCCTCTTCTGCCTCCGCTGCCGCTGCCTTTTAATCCACAACCCGAATCCTCCTCCTCTTCCTCCTCCACCTCTCAAAGTTTCACTCAGTGGAAATTCCCTCTCCCAACCTCTCCTCTTCATCCCCAACGCCACATATCCGACCCACAATCCCAATCCGACCCGAAACCTGATCTCTCTAGCCCGGGCGACCCATTGCCGATATCACTACCGATTCCCTTCACAAGCATCCATGAAGTCTTCCACGTGGCCGAGCTTCAGCTTATCGGCGCTGAGTCTGACTCCGACCTACTCTTCGCTCTCCACCTCCTTGAGCGGTCATTGGTCCCGAACCCACCGTCGGACCCGATTTGCCCGCCCAATTTGATGCTTGGAGTAATTACAAATTTAAGAAGCAAGGCGGGGGCAAAACCGGCAACAAAAATTTTACTAGCACTTTGTTTGGCCGAGTGTAACCGCCTGGTGGCAGTGGAGGCCGGGGCTGTGGGGGCGGTGGTAGAGACTGCTATGGAGCTGGAAGCGGCTTCGGCAGAGCGAGCATTGGCGGCATTGGAACTAATGTGCACGGTACTGGAAGGAGCAGCCGCGGTGCGGACCCACGCGCTTGCGGTACCGGTGATGGTGACAATGATGGGGAAAATGGGCGGGAGGGGGAGAGAGTGCGCCATCAGTGTGTTGGCCGTGATTTACGGTGGTGGAGGTGAGGAAAATGAAGAAACTGCGGTGACTGCGCCACCAGAAGAGGTCGCGCGTGCAGTGGTGTTGGCATTACAAGGGGAGAGTACTCGGAGAGGGAGGAGGAAAGGGGCCCACCTATTAAAAGTTCTAGAAGAGTATGGACGGCTAGATTTGAACCAGAGTGGGAATACGATTTGACTGTTAAATGTTTGACTCCTTTATTGTGTATTTCCCGCACTCGAGCTCTGTGTCTCAATGCTGGCTTACAAGTTCAAAATCTGCATCATTAAGCGTGGAATTTGAACGTTAATTCCTGATTTTGTAGAAATCTCGTAAAACAACTTTGATTAATTTTTGATGAATCATTGGATAGCAAATCCACTCAGTTCAGGTCAGACAACCCAGGGAATCGACAGCAATCGATCGTTGCTGAAGTTGCAGTTTTCATGTCAGATTCACATGTCTGATGTTTGTTCTGTTCACGAGACAGCGAACCATAATGGGCTTAGATCTAAAGCCCAAAACCAATTTAGAGGCTTGTTCAATGGAACAGTGTCAATCAAGCTGCATAACTACCACCGAACAATCGTGTTATTCAAAAAGTTGCTTGCAAACTTAGTAGAAAAACAAGAAACTAAAAGTAAGATTTTACGCATGTTTTTGACATCATGTTCCAAAATATTTCTCTTATTTTCAGCTAACACAAAGTTCAGTAACACGTCTCTCTGCCCTCGGCTCAGAAGGCTACATAAATTACAAATGTATTCAGGAACAACTGTGAACATTATTGATAGTTGGAAAGTTGTCCAAATAACTGAATTCAAATATTATGCAGGGCCTGGCTGATACCCAGTTCTGTATTTCCACTTTCCTGACAGGGATGGTGCTCAGAAAAATCATGGAAGAGGCTATTCTTATGGATGGTATGACAACAACATTATACATATTTGATGGTACACACATAAAACAGTTACTAGTGAAAAATCCAGGCATATGAAACTATATACAAGCCTGACCTTACAAACAGGGTTGTCTTCCGAGTATGGTTTTGGGAATGTAACCAGCGCAACCTGAAGTACGTGGTGTTGGTTGTATTCTGGATGTATTTTCCTTCACAGTAGTTGACACCTTACTCTCTGAAATTAAAGAAATTAATCGATGAATGAAATTTCCAGGAGATTTTTATCATCTTTTTTAAGACGAATCATATAGTCAGTTCAAACAAAAGGTAAAAGATGGTTGAGGTTATAAAGAGCTACCAGCATTGGAAGTGGGAGACTAATCAAGCTCGATGCTGTATAAGCTGTTTCATGCCATGAGTCTTTGATTGTCGCTTTCTGCCATCCAATCTCTCCAAGCCAGACCTGTTAACATGAGTTACTGGAGCTCTGAATTTCAGGTCTTCCCCTCCAATTGTATAAAGATTTCCTGCTTCTGGCAGGCTAAAGTCAGCAGGGTTTCTGTTAATAGTGCATACTTCAGTCTCCGGACTCCTTTTCAGAGGTTGAACTGTTGCAGTAGCACAAGGGGCCTCTAATGTGCCCTTTGTTGAACCTCGCTTTCCACAAAATCGACTGGGAAACAACATGGGGTCTGAAGCACCAAGGGACATTTTCAGCTTACAACGAGCAGGAACAGATCCAGAACCAGTGCCGAAACCTCCTTCAGTGGACAAAGACTTCTGTGGTCCACAGCCCTTATTTTGTGCAGATGGAATAGAGGCTTTTCTCTTCTTATTCTCTTGAGACTTCCATGAACCTTCATCTAGAAAATCTGCGGCCTTCTTGGAACTTCTATCATGTTGAAACAAAGAAGCAGGTGCACCAATTGTTGGAAAGGTATGAAAAGGCTCATGAGAAGTCTCTGGGAATTTATTTTTACTATAAAAATCATATGATGGGGATCTCACAACTGACTCCAGCCCAGAAAAATCAGGTTGCCTGTCATGAGTCATCAAAGGTTTCTTAAGAAATTTTGGATGTACATCCATGCTGATTGGATTACTTGACCGCAAGCCTGCATCCACGAGGCTGAGTAAATGCATTGCTGGTATGGCTTCATTAGCATACAGATCTAATGACCCCGACATCTTATGCTGAAGCTTCATTGCATCATGTTTGCAAGCAAATAGGTTCTTTGCATGTGTCCTGCCAATGGATTTAGAACCATGATTCTCCTTGTGCTTTCCAACTCTGGCAGCTTTCTGATTAAAAAAGTTTATATCACACTCTCCTTTAGGATTCTCATTACGTAGAGTTCCAGGACAATGCGAAAGAAAATCTATACCAGTACTAGTAACAACATGCTTTTGAGGAACGTTATATCTGAAGGGACTGTTGTTTGGTAAAATAGATGGCCAAATATTAGCTCCTTCTTTGCGCTGCCATGGAACAACCGGGCTTGTGTTACATGGTCCAAAAGTCTGCAAACAACTAGTATCAGGGGGCCTCTTCCCAACCATGTCCCCAATCCATTTGCAACTTTCAGAAACATTTTGCCTGCTAGAGCTGCCCGCTGAATATTGAAATACACTTGATTGCTCGTCCGGATGCTGAAATGTTTGAGTTTGACCCAGTTGGCTCATAGTGAAATGGTTTTTATCAGCCTGATAAAGGTTGCCAGCTGACTTTGGTTTTGAAGATCCCACAATTTCACATCTCGTAATCATGCCATTTCTACCATTTTTATCGTAAGGCTTTTGTTTGCGACCTTCTTCCCCCTGGAATGAGCTAAATGCAGCACTGCTACGAGGTTTATTGAAATCCCTTGTCTGAAAGTTTCCTGTTAAGTCGGTCAAGTTTATCGGGATTTTATCATTTTCAGCATCAGGAAGACACCTTTCATACTGATTCTTTGCCATGAGTTCAACTATTTCCATGGGTACGTCATCCGTAGTAACCTGTTCTGATCCGTTATCGGCTCGGTCCATATCTTTTCTCATAAAGAACGAATGTTCATGTATTTTGATATTTTTCTTACCATTGCTTGCATTACAAAAATCCTGCAATAAATACAAACTATTATCCACCTTATGGCTTGCTTAACAACTTTATTGCACCAATACTACGAAGACGTCAGTACAAAAGAAACTAAAAAGAAAATTATTATTCAAATTTCAACACATGGATTATTTCAGTACAAGCAAATCAACAGTGCTATATGGATATGCTTTATCAAGTATCATGCATAATAATGCTGACTAGCCAAGTCTTCATAAACTGATATGAGCTCACAGTGCATTAGACAGTAGTATAAAGTTTTCCAAGAAAAATCTACATGTTGATTTTTTTTATTGATAAGAGCATGCTTGAAAATTTGAAACTCGGATTCTTCCCAGAAACACATGCGACACACAGGCACAATTCTTTGCAGGCTAACACTCAATTAATGTGCCACAGCACAGAGAAAATCAAGAAATACTTCAAATCCTCTCCTCCCAACAAAAAGTATACAAGAGAACAAGAAAAAATCAAGGGAGGACTATTATTTTCATCTGCACCATCCATACCAATTACAGATGAAAAGAAGCACAAACTAATACTAAGAGAGATCCAGAAAACTAGATTTGGTACTAATATTCTAGTTCAGTTGAAACCAATTTAAAATAAGCCAATAGTAAAGTAAAAAAGTAATGAACAATATTAAAAACAACAGCAAAAAGTATATCACATGTGCTCCCTACACAAGTATAAAATGCAACCATATAAAACATGTCACACAAACAAATAGACATCCAACAGAGGCAGTAAGAATAAAAAACCTTCTACCTTCTTCTGCAGCAGAGAGAAGTCCATCTCCCTGCCTACAAATGCACCATGCGCTAATTTGAAGGAAACATCATCATCAACATTACACTCGTAACCAACACCAGTCTCATCTTGAAGTTTTCTTGGTACTCCCATCTGAGATGGTACTAAGGGCTCACATTCACCAAGAACATGGGTCCTTTTGTTTTTCTGTTTACCTATAATAGGACTTTCACCAGTTCTACATTTGGAAACATCGATCTTCATACCAGTTTGTAAACTCATTCCAGCAACTAGATCTTTTTCTAATCCAGGGCCTGCAATTGCATTTGTTGTCTCTGTGTCTCTTTTTAAGACCCCAACTCTTCTATCTGTGTTATGCAGAAAACTTGTACCAGTGTATCTCCACTCTTCATCATGAGGCAACTTCCTTTTCCTATTTGCACACGTACTCTGAACATTCCCTTCGATAGCCGCCATCCCTTGGGGAGCATGAAGTGTATCAGCATCAACAAATGCATCAGAAATGACATGTGACGAAGACTCTTCCTTTCTGAAATGATTGCTGTCTGCATCTCCCTTTTCACATAACAATTCTGCCAGCAGACGGATCTTCCTAGTTTTTCTACGATGCAAGCTTATTGCCTTGTCTTGATGATGATCCCAAATGTTATTTCCAATGAGAATTGCATCACTTTCAGATGACGTGCTATCACACTCTTCTGATTCAACAGAAGGATGTCCGGTTGCATGTCGCTTGTTTGCATTAAGTGTCTCATCATCCTCATCAATTGTTCCACAAGCAGTCACTAACTCAGTAAGTTGGTTATCTGCAGAAGTTTCTTTTCCTTTGCTACAAGTTTCAGAAACATTAATGCTAGCCATGCAATTGAGGTTTCTATCAGCATGCTCAACTTGTTCACATCCATGCTCGCAAAAATTGCCCGATCCATTACATTGAGCGTGGAAAGCTACTGATGCAGAAATTATACAAGCGCTACTATCAGCACAGACATTGTTTCCACTCCAATATCAAGGTAGTAAAGTTATAAATTAATGTCACTTAGATGCATAGAATTCTTTTTCTACTTACCTGTGCCATCAGGATTATGTTTTTTCTCCATCAGGTTAGAAACATCTTCTGTTGCAACATAACTAAATGGAGGGATCTTCCTGCTCACTTTAATTTCTGAGTCAATCTCTTGTCCTGAAAAAAAATGCGGAAATTGAACCAAATCATTGAAGTATATGAAATGGAGCTAAGCCGAGCTGCTTCTTTTTTTCAATAATCATTGAACATGAGTTCTAGTATACCTCTGTTGGGACATTTCACAACTTCAGTTTCATTTTCTTTCCTATCCCTACATGATGACGGTTCGCAGTCAGTACTCAACTTAGGAGAATTAACATCAAAATTTCTTCCCTCAACAATGTCTAGCTTCAGAGGTTTCTGAATTTTTGATGGCAGCATTACTACGTCACCAGGTGACATACCATGAGAGCAAACAGTATTCTCTTTTAATCCAGAGGTACTATGATCATTGTCAGTTCCATAATTCTTTGCAGCCTCTTTAGTGCCAAACTCCAGCAGACAGTGCTGACAATGCCACCATTTAAATTTTCGAACTTCTAAAGGAGGAAGCCCGCATGTTTGCTCCACAGACTTATTAGGGTTATGGTCTAAAGAAAATGGCCAGCACTTCCTCCAATCTTTTTGGCGAATTTCAGATACATAGCCACTGCATTCAGAACATAGAAAATTAATTAATATATGTGTTGCACTTCTAACAAAATAACAAATGCAGAAGTCAATTACTCCACATATAAATTATGCTTGGAAAAAGCAACTCTCCCAGTGACGAATTCAATTTATTTCTAACAATCCATTATTTATAGGATACGAAACGTTAACATAGCAGCTTGCCATTTGAGTCCTTCGAGACAGTCCTTGTTGCCTCTAAGTTACTTCAGTATCAAAGTGTGATTAGAATCTTCCACTATTCAAGAAACAGTAGGTGATTCCACTATCACAAAAAAGTACAATATCAAAAACCATTTTCAAGTTTCTAGCAGTAGAAGAATCTTTTAGAAATCAAAAAGAAGACAGTATACAAAAAATGGAAGCAAGCATTGCGTGAATATCAACCAGTCATGAACAACATTAATTAATGCAATGAAGAAAAAAGAAAGAATTAGTTCAAAGTCAATTCATTTATTCGGAGCAGTTTTACATTCATTCTTTACGTACATGACCAAGAAGGAAAGGTCTCTTCCCCTCACACGCACACAAAAACACAAATGGATACATGTGCATATACAAGAATATATAGAGCTCCTTGAACTGAGAAGTGTAAAATAAGTCCTAGATAATGCTAACATGCACAGATGACAAGGATCGTGACTTACCATATGGAAAAATGCTCACACTTTGCTGCATTAACCTTATCATTAGGGCTGACCAGATCTATAGATATAGAGTCTATCTTAATGGACGATCCCACAGACTTTGTGACAATATTACAGTTGCCACTCTGATGATTCTCCTCCACCACAGCATTGCTCTCCATGTTAATGCCTCAACATGCAACTATAGAATATCAAATTACACACAATCAAATATTATTGCATATGCTAAATCTTCAACATATTTCTAATAAAATCAAAACATTACATTTAGTGAATCAAAAAACCTCCAATTCATGAAGTTTATTATAAGAACTAAAGCAAACAACCATGTTAAGATAACTGCTGAAAGTTGCAAGGAAATACAAACTACAGTCAATGAGCTCCTAATTAATGTCACCGCATAATAAGAGAAAAACTGAGAACCGCATTAGAGCTGGATTTACACATAAAATAATAGTCATTTGTGGATTTCAAGTTCATATAGTACTCAAATGGATTGAGAATATACAGAAACCCTAGCATTCTATGGAAACAAACATAAAGTATGTATAAGTTTCTATATCAATCTACATAAACTATAAAAAAAAATTAAACTAATAACTACTCATTAAAATAGGAAAATAATTTGCGTCATAACTCCAAAAAGGCATAAGTACACTTTAGGGTTCCTTAATAAAGCTTTTCACCAGAGAAATGTCATGTTAATTTCCATTATCATGTTAAAACACACCAAACCCACCACAAACTATCTATAAGAAAATCCAAATGATACATTACAATCATTCACAAAATCCACAAAATGAAGATCGATCATACCTAGGGTTTATAAACTGAGAAATTAACATCCCATGAACAGTAAATATTGAGTTCCACAAAACAAACTAACCAAGAAGCCGCATAAAATATCATGACACGATTCATATTCACTTGTGGCCGAAAACTCGGACAGCAAAACACGAAGTACCAACTAGACCTGACGTACGAAATGCAATACACTGACCTAAATATCTCTACTAACCCAGCTCGAACCCAGCTAAGAGTGAGACTGACACGAATCAACACAAAGCACACCAAACACCAGATCGAAGATTAGCGATTAGAGAGAAAAACGTACCGTTTACCAATTGAAGATCCGAATCAACGATCGTGCATCGGCTTGTCTCCGATTCTTCACGGCAGTCACTGAAATGGTATTAACAGAAAGAGAACTGGATCGCAAAGTCAAACAAACGATTCGTGAGCAGAGATTCGGAGCCGGTTGAGTAGAATTTGAGTGCGAAGTTCCGCGAAACCCTAACTTTCGCTGCGCAAAGTTTTCCGATTATCTTAGAGAGAGAGAGAGAGAGACAGAGGAGAGAGAGAGATCTCTTTATCTTTTGTCCTTGAAAGGAGGATGTTGTATTAAAATCACGCCATGTCATAACTCACATACCCAAGTTAATCAGCATTTGGAGAGAGCGAGCGAGCACGGGAAGCTATAGCCAATCGAATAACCACGTGTCGAAGAGGTGCGGCTCTTATCACAATCCATTAACGTGTGAGGCGTAAGGGAAACCCTAGAGAGTGGAGAGTAAGAAAGAGGTTGAGAGAGGTTACTGTTAGGGACGCGTAAATCACACGCTCAGTTGTGGAGTAAAAATTAATTGATCCCTTGTCGTGTCATTGGGGATCAAAGGCGCCTTTGCACTTAAATGCCTTGTGATTGGTGTGTGTTTATCACGTCCAATGTTAAGCTACAATTCTCTTCTAAATTCATGTTAAAATTTGTGTCAAGTTACTAAAATAATTTTAGTGTTTATTAGGTTAAATATAGTAAATTTTGAAATAAATAAATAAATTCTAAAATTTAAACTCTAAAACTAAAATCCTAAATATATATATATATATAATAAAATATCTTCAGCTCAACGTGTCACACTGTGATAATTGAGCTAGCTTCAAATTAACCTAAATCCATTTGAGACAACGCACACAACCCAAGAGAACAGTTAAGAAAAGGGCTTAGACCCAAGGCGCGCGCGCACACACACACACACACACATATATATATATATAACGGGAGGTCATGACCCTAGCACACGAGGTTTGAGTAAGGGTCGATCCATGCAATTGAGAATAATGACACCTATGCAACTTGAATTCACAATCGCTCTTAATTGGAATAAATTATTACCATCAAATTCACCATCTTAGTCAACGGTCCGTTGTAAAATCTCATACCCTAAAATCTAAATCATAAACACTAAATCTTAACTTCTAAATCCTAAAATCTCATCTTCAAAATAAAAACTCATGATTTAAGATGTTTAGTGGAATTCATTAAACTCAAAATTGGTGCAGAAATTGGAGCCCTCCCAGCTCAACTACGCTATTTCAAATAATAAAATATCTAACCCTAACCATATATGTTGCCAATTGGGTTAACATAGCCATGGTGGATGCATCATGTTGGATCAAACCCTAAACAGTATCTCTTGATGTCAACAACAAAAATGGACCAACTCTGATCTTTTATTGGTTTCCATGTGTTGCAGCCATGGTGAAAGAAAAGGGTGATAAAGGAATGATTGTGATATGTTTGCATTGATATTAATTTTAATTGTTTTACAGTGCATTTATATAACAAGAGGCCTAAAAATGTGACTCCCATTTCCTCACTCCAAATTAATGTGGAATATTGGATATGAAGTGATCAATTATTATATGTATATTATAATCAATGATTAAAAGACATGTCAGAGACTTATGGATAAAAGAGGGGTAATTTTTGGATGGATATATATAGCATTCCTATTTATATTATTGGACTCGCAAAATATACATTTATATATATAATTATAATTAATTGGTCCCCTTTGTGAGCCTCAGGAAAAATGTTCTTCTTCTCCTTTTTATGATATAAAATCTCTATTTTCTTAAAAATAAAAATGAAAATATAATTAATTGGCTGTCCCAAAACATCACGTCATTTGTTTTTGTGTGACCTATAACCAAAAAAATGATTTTGTGGACAGAATATTAACTTCTAATTAATTAGTTGGGTGTATGCAGTACGCTTATATAAGCTCGAGTTAATCAATTTTTTATACCATTGTCAATTTTTGCTTATTTTTCCCATAAAAATACGTTAAAATGAGAAAACAATTAACATTTGAGTACCTGGAAACCTACCTGTAAAATTAATTATTCCTCAAAAGCTATGTAGATCTACATCTACTGTGGACACACACACATATATATATATACACTGTACGTGATAGCAGCTTTTTCTTTCAACCTTTCTTATAGATAAAAGAGGGGGGCCCTCCATATATTTTGTGTCATCATACATAAAGACCCAACATGTCTACCTATGTCTGCATATTAATGCTTGTATGTATGCCCACCACACTAATACTGAGAATTTGGAGGACTCATCAGAAAACATGCATGCATCCATCCCCCAAAGGAATTTACAGTATATATATATATCAGTAGATGGTGACGAATAAGAATACATAAAATATATATTGTTTACGCATGGTGAAAGTAATAATTTCAGTGATCCTGCAGGAGTGCTTGGTAGCTGGGATTATCCGGTTCATTAATGGAGAAGTTCCTGATCTATCTCTCAAGTCATTTTTTACTTTTTGTAAAGTCGACAATAATATTTCTGGGAAATTATTGGGAAAAACTATTCCCTAATTATATATTGGAAATTATAGGCATGGAAAAAGGAAGAAGTCTCGCCTGGGTCTGCATCTGGCAGAACAAACTACTAATCAGCAGAACCAAAACAATCCAAATACTCGGCAATTATTGGATCGATGGAGGAGAACTGAAGGTGGTTCAACTATTCAAGCCTGCGCCCGTGCTGGATGATCGAAGAAGTTGAAACGGTTAGTATTAAAGGCAATTCTGAGTTGGTCGTTGCTGGTATTAACGAATCGAAACTTATAAATCACTAGGCTACAAGTTTGGTATACTGGTATAGAGCAGGGCTTCGAAGCATATAAGCGTACGTATTTATATGTATGAAAGGACTCATCTTCTGACCCTAATAACTTGTTAGGAGGAAGCTTTTCCTCTTTAAAGTTCATGAGTTCGATTCTTACTGAATTCGATCCGTAATTGCATGGCAAGCAGAGTTTGTGAAGTATTGCACGAATCTATTGGGTTATTCAGTGCACATCACATTCACATGATGTCATGTGCCTCAATGTCTGGAAACCTAATGAGATGGTTACTGAATTAATTAAATTAATTCACGCACATAATCAATTAATTAATTAGTATTCGTTATTAATTTATCCCAGATACTAACTCTCGCAAGAACTATAATATATATGTGTTAAAAATTGTTGTCAAAATTTAAGCTGGACATAATGAATATGTATTTATTAATAAATTGATTAATTATATTCTGGAGATTTATCGAGCACTTTATTTAATAACACACACACACAAAAAATGTTATAGAAGTCTCTCACATATAAATATATATCCAACCCCAGCCGACCATATACGACATATGACACACTGGCACTGGCTATATATTATATGCAGTACTATATATGGGATGACGACGAGATTGAGGAAGAACCGGAAGAAGAGAGGCCACGTGAGTGCTGGGCATGGACGTATAGGGAAGCACCGGAAGCATCCTGGAGGACGTGGTAACGCTGGAGGTATGCACCACCATCGAATTCTCTTTGATAAATATCATCCAGGGTATTTCGGAAAGGTTGGAATGCGATATTTCCATAAGCTACGCAACAAGTTCTATTGCCCTAGCGTGAATGTAGAAAAGCTCTGGTCCATGGTTCCTCAGGACGTCAAGGAGAAGGTCAAATCCTCCAAGGGTGGCAATGTTCCGGTGATTGATGTCACCCAGTTTGGCTACTTCAAGGTCTTGGGTAAGGGTATCCTTCCCGAGAATCAGCCCATCGTTGTTAAGGCCAAGCTCGTATCTAAAATTGCCGAGAAAAAGATTAAGGAGAACGGCGGAGCTGTTGTTCTCACGGCATAGGTTATTTTCGCAACTTTATTGCTATTTTGATATGTTGTGAGTCATGGTTATTGATGGATTTGGACCTCTTGGATCTACAACTGTTGTATTGCTTTATCGAAAAAAAAATATATGGGTATATGATCTCATCGGGTTATCGTCTACGTCCCTGTAGTACTTAAAAGGATTAATTAAGACTCATTTTTTGGTTTCTCTGTAGCTTTTTAAAAAATGGTGGTCTTGGTTTTGCTGGTGGCTTCTGCTGGTTAATTGGAGGTGGTAATCTTTGCTGGTTTTCAGCTTTGTTTTTGTTTTGTTTGCAAGTTTCAGGTTGTATGTTAAGGCCCAGGTCTGTTAGGCCCAAGACCCAAATGGAAAATACTGTGCATGCTGAAGCGGGAGGAGACCAGTAGGGTTAGAAAGTGTTATGAAACACATATATGTGTTTTGTGTTGTAGCCGCTGGGCAGTATGAATGAACAATCTACTCTTTCTATTCGACCTGTGTAGTTGTGTTGGATTTTTGGTTTATAATTGAAGAATCGTATCATCTGGTATTAGAGCGAGGTTGATATCATTCGCTGCCATGTCAAAGGATCCAAAGGCGGAGAAGACCTCGTCATCTTTGGAACAACAAATGCAACTGGGGTTCGCTAAAAGTGCTCAGCAGTTAGAGGCGTTAACTGCGGTTCTCATGAATATTGCGGCAAAACTGGATCAAACCACCTGTAGCTCCACGCAAGAGACAGTTGATGGCAAGAAACCCAAAGAGGAACCCATCGAGACAGAACCCAGAGGAAGCCCGATCACTCTACCTAGAGGGACCCGAATGGAGTTTCCCAAGTTTGAGGCGGGAGACCCGACGGAGTGGGTTTACTGTGCAGAACAATATTTTGATTTTCAGCAGATACAGCTGGAAATTCAAGTGAAGTTTGCTTCGTTCTACCTTAGGGGAGAAGCTTTACAGTGGTTCAAGTGGGGTAGTAAGGCCCGGCTCTGGATAGGATGGAGCCAGTTCGCTCACGCACTCGTTAGCAGGTTTGGACCCAGCGAGTTCGAAGATTATGCAGAAGTATTGTCAAAAATCAAGCAGGTTGGTTCAGTTAGGGAGTATCAGAAGGAGTTTGAGAAGTACTCCAATATGGTGGATGGGTTACCAGATGCCTTTTTGATTGGGCGTTTTGTGGGTGGTCTCACAGATGAAGTTAGAGTGGAAGTGAAGGCGTACAAACCCTCAACTCTTATTTCAGCAATGAGTCTAGCCAATCTAATGGAGGAGAAGGTGCAAATAAGGAAGGGAAAATGGGTGCGAAGCTCTAAGCCCATCGTGGGTGACAATAAGCCTTCGGACAGAACTGGAGCTCTGCCCCCCGTTAAACGGTTGACTTCTGCTGAGATGACGGAGCGAAAGAAAAATCAATTGTGCTATAACTGTGATGAGAAGTAGGTAGCGGGTCATCGTTGTAAACAGAAGACCTTGTTCTTGTTGGAGGAAGACGCAAAATTACAGGAGAAGGAGGTGGAGTTCAGAGTGGAGGAAAAGAGTGGAGAAATGTTGCACATTTCCATGGCTGCTCTGGAAGGGTCGGTGGCCCCTAGAACCATGAGGGTGAGTTTCCTAGCCAAAAGGAAATTCTTTACGGCACTGATAGATTCTGGCAGTACGCACAATTTTGTGCATCCTCGAGTGATCACCAAGTTGTCTGGTGCGGCTAAAAGTTGCAATACCATATGGGTTAAGATAGCAGATGGGGGAAAGTTGGAGTGCTCTAGTCGCTGTTCTGATCTAGAATTCCAGATTCAATCCTATAAAGGAGCTGCAGACTTCTATGTGCTGCTGTTGGGAGGTTGTGACGTAATTCTGGGAATGGCCTGGCTGAAGACATTGGGGAGAGTCATTTGGGATTTTGAACAATTAAAGATGGAAATTACAGTTGCGGGTAAGCAGGTTACTCTGTCGGGGTTGAACGCGCAGCTTATTCGGGAATTGGCAGTGGATCCAATGACGA
Source organism: Euonymus europaeus (assembly GCA_963580455.1). Lineage (NCBI taxonomy): Eukaryota > Viridiplantae > Streptophyta > Magnoliopsida > Celastrales > Celastraceae > Euonymus > Euonymus europaeus. The sequence continues at coordinate 1,986,318 of OY756957.1, read as the reverse complement.
AGTTGCTTCAGGGGTCAGATTTCTTGGGAATGTTAGTATCTTTCAATTACCAGTTGGAGAATTATGACGACGAGGCAAGAGATGGTCCAATAGTGATCGTTGCGGAGGGTGCTAGTGGTGCTAAAGTGGGCGCAGAGTCGTTACAGCAGTTAATTCGAAAGTATGAGGCAGTTTTTGGGGAGCCCACGACCCTGCCTCCATCGCGAGAACATGACCATCACATTCCTACCGTGCCTGGAAGCTCACCCACCAATGTGAGGCCTTACCGATATGCCCACTTCCAGAAAGCCGAAATAGAGAAGTTGGTCAAGGATATGCTGAACTCGGGGGTTATTCGGCCTTCATCCAGCCCTTACTCCTCTCCAGCATTGCTAGTTCGAAAGAAGGACGGCACCTGGCGATTCTGTGTAGATTATCGGGCCCTGAACAGCATTACCATCAAAGACAAGTACCCCATTCCGGTCATTGAAGAATTGCTAGATGAATTGCATGGGGCTTCCGTGTTCTCGAAGTTGGACTTAAGAGCTGGATACCATCAAATTAGAGTTCATGAAGCGGACATCCCTAAAACAGCTTTTCGAACACACGATGGACATTTTGAATTCTTGGTGATGCCTTTCGGCCTTACCAATGCACCGGGTACTTTCCAACACACCATGAATTCGGTATTTCGTCCTTACTTGCGTAAATTTGTCATCGTGTTCCTCGATGATATCTTAATTTATAGCTCCAATATGGAGCAACACTTATGCCATTTGGAGATTGTTTTTCATAGTCTGCAGGCTAATCATCTTCTTGTGAAGAAGTCGAAATGTTGTTTTAGAGTGGGCCGAGTGGACTACTTGGGCCATGTTATAACGGCAGAAGGGGTAGAGGTAGATGCCTCCAAGATCCAAGCTATGATGGATTGGCCGCAGCCTACCACACTAACGGCATTGAGAAGTTTTCTAGGCCTCACTGGGTACTATCGGAAATTTGTACGAGACTATGGAAAAATCAGTGCTCCTCTCACAAATCTATTGAAAAAAGGCGCCTTCCAGTGGTCTAGTGAAGCCAACGAAGCATTCCAGTGTCTTAAAAAGGCTATGAGCTCCACGCCAGTACTGAGACTTCCAGATTTCACTCTGGTTTTCGTGTTGGAGACGGATGCTAGTGGTAAGGGATTGGGAGCAGTGTTATCTCAGCAGGGCCAGCCCATCGCTTTTGCTAGTAAGCCTTTGGCTCCGAAACATTTGGGGCTCTCAACGTACGAGAAGGAGTTACTAGCAGTGGTATTTGCAGTCAATAAATGGCGCTCATATTTGATTGGGAGGAAGTTTGTAATCAAGACCGATCACGAAAGCATCAAACATCTATTGGGATCCAAGGCTCATACACCGTTACAACAAAAATGGCTGACGAAGTTACTCGGTTACGATTTTGAGATTCATTATCGCAAAGGCTCGGAGAATGTGGTAGCGGATGCTTTGTCGCGTAAGGAGGTGGAGGATGCCGAGCTAAAGGCTGTCTCTGCAGTCGCGGCTGATTGGTTAGCAGAATTAAACCAAGACATGGTTGTTGAACCATGGATTCTGGAACGCATAAGCAAGCTCCAGACTTCAAACTTTCTTTAAAAAAAATTATTCTGTGGAAAATGGTGTCCTGCGATATCAAGGTAGGGTGGTGATTAGCCCTGAGTCGCCCTGGAAAAGAAGAATTTTGTATGAAATGCATGATAGTCCTACTGCTGGACATGAAGGATATGCTAAAACAGTGCAGCGAGTGTTTCGAAAGTTTTATTGGCCGGGTATGCGGAGAGACATTAAAGCCTATATCGCAGAGTGCGATACTTGTCAGAGACAAAAGTATGAAACTATCAAGCCACCCGGTTTATTACAGCCTCTGGAGTTGCCAAGAGAGGTGTGGTCTGAGCTAACAATGGATTTTGTTGAAGGGTTACCAAGTTCTCAAGGAAAGACGGTGATCATGGTAGTGGTAGATCGACTGACGAAGGCAGCTCATTTTGCTAGTTTAAAACATCCATTTTTAGCTATAACCGTGGCTCGATTATTCGTGGAAATGGTGGTTAAATTGCATGGAATTCCAGATTCAATAGTGTCGGATCGGGATAAAATTTTCACCAGCCATTTTTGGGATGAACTATTCAAGTTGCAGGGTACCAAGTTATGTTTGAGCAGTCACTACCACCCTGAATCTGATGGGCAGACAAAGGTAGTTAACAGGTGCCTTGAGACCTATTTACGGTGTTTTTCGGGGGAGAATCCAAAACAGTGGGTTCGATGGTTGCCTTGGGCGGAATATTGGTATAACACGTCATTCCATAGTAGCATCAAGATGACGTCGTATGAAGAAGCTATGTATGGTAGGCCTCTTAGAGTGTTGCCGGTGTTTGAACAGGGTACTGCTAAGGTAGCTGATGTGGGAGAGGAGTTACACTCACGCGACCAACTGTTGAGACAGCTGAAGAGTAATTTGTCGATTGCGCGGAATCGCATGAAACAGAAAGTGGATAAGCACCGAACTGAGCAGTCCTTCGAGGTTGGTGATCTTGTGTTCTTGAGACTCCAACCTTATAGGCAGCAAACAATTTGTAGGCGGGGCAGTATGAAGTTGGCACCTCGTTTTTATGGACCTTATGTGGTGATCCAGCGGATTGGTGCGGTAGCATATAAACTGAAACTTCCTGATGGGTGCAGAGTTCATCCAGTTTTCCATGTGTCATGTCTTAAAAAGATTATCGGCCAGCAAGCTGTTCAAGTTCAGGAGTTGCCGAAGTTTGGTGGGGACGGGGAACTCATTCTAGAACCTGCAAGTTTTTTGCGTAGTCGCGTGGTGAAGAAGAGGCGGGACGATGTAACGGAAGTTTTAGTTCGCTGGAAAAGACTTGCGTTAGAAGATGCTACTTGGGAGGACGCTTCCACTGTGCTCCACCATTTTCCTCACACCAGATCTTGGGGGCAAGATCAATCTTCCGAGGGGGCGGAGATGTTAAGGCCCAAGACCCAAATGGAAAATACTGTGCATGCTGAAGCGGGAGGAGACCAGTAGGGTTAGAAAGTGTTATGAAACACATATATGTGTTTTGTGTTGTAGCCGCTGGGCAGTATGAATGAACAATCTACTCTTTCTGTTCGACCTGTGTAGTTGTGTTGGACTTTTGGTTTATAATTGAAGAATCGTATCATTGTATTATTTAGGTCCTATAAATTTCTTTTTAAGGTTTTCTTTTCTCATGAAGGTAGTACTCTGTCATAAGTGAGCTTTAATAAACTTGAAAAATACCGTCCTCTTTTTTCAATAAAAAAAATAAAAATCATGAGGAATTCATTTGTTCTTTTGAATTCTGGAAATCGCGTGAAGCACATGCATTTCTTATTAGCTTCGATATTATTGGAAATACAGGTTGGTTTTGTAATATTCGCTCTTCTTCTTCTTCTTCTCATTCTTTTTTTTGATGTCGAGGAACCAAAAGTCCAGTTCCTTATAATCTTCGTATATTTGAATGATTATAATCTCTCCAGCTGCCTTGTATGATATGCTCGTTTAATACAATAGCGTTGACAAAAGCATCGCCAACAATAATATAGTTGGGATATCATAAACATATATCATTAATTATAACTGCAAGACAAAGTTCAAAATTTTGCAAGAATTCGGCACGATTTGACGGCCCAACTTAGCTTAGACTCCTGACGGGGCTTCATCCGGCTCCAGTCCGCCAATCATAAGTTTTTCGGTATTAAGGGTTTCGTCTCAACAGTGGCATGCTGAATCTCCACCACACAGCCGCCTAGAATGGAATTTTGCCTCAACGAGTAGCAGAACGTCGTCAAAACAAGACTCAAGTTATATATAATGGGTATGAGAGGCCGGGATCTTCTCAATCGGCTGATTACTTTTGGGAGCATAAAAGGTTTAGTTTATTTTTGGATCTTTTCAATCAGCTAATTACTTTTGAACTCTTTTTTAATAATAATAACAAAAAAAACCTATTAGCCGACCGAAATTTGTCTGGTGTATTCAGTTGGCTGATTATTGGGCACTGCATAGACTGCTTAATCAAAAGCACCAATATCGCCAGCATGCTTCCAAAAAAAAAATACAAGAGACTCTGCATCGGGTCCCTTGCTGATAAATTACAAGTGCATCATAAACTTGGTAATATGACGGAAATAAAAATCAACATTTGCTTACTTTTTCAGAATGTGGAATTACAAACAGCAATTGCCAATCATTTCATCAAATAAAATAAAATAACAGTAACGACTCGTAGTGAAATTCAGCACATCAAAGATGACCCTTAACAACTGCTATAGTGAGAGAGATTATTCGAAAATGATGTGTAAAATGATGATTTGTCGCACAACATTACTATGTCAATAACAAACACGAACGAGAAATTAGGCCAGGCTTGCAGATCAAATCACAGCCACAAGTTCAACATGTTTTGATTTCTTTCTGGATTTTACCGAAATAATTCATTTCACACCAACAACCAGAAGTTATTATTCATTTAGAGAACTAAAAATTGGCCCCCCAATTTTACCCTTTCTTTGGCATGGCAGCAAGTCTAGTGTACATTCTTGCCATAGCCTGATAACCTCTTATATCACCAGAGCGTAAGAGGTTTCCTGTAAACAATAAGAATCTATTAGGGAAAAACATAACTGCATGCAGGAAGAGCAAAGTTGTGAAAGCAAATTCCCCGTAATATTGAGAAACAGAAATAGTCTTGCCAATGCCTTGAGAAAACACCTTTCAAGTTACACTCTGGTTCCCCAATCCATCGGCTATCCATTTAAATAACCTTTCAAAACTCAACTTGGAGGCGTTGCGCATTTCTCCTATACTTGTACATCCATTCAACTTCTCATAAAAAGCCACATAAACTCTCACGTGTACTAATATTCAAACCGTTGTAATAAAGTTTCAGGAAAAAGTACATGACCTAAAGAGACAGCAAACTCTAAAGCCAACCCAATTCAATAAATGAGACACTCTCGAACACAAATTAAACATGCTCAAGATACGCTACCATCAACAAGAAACACAAGTAAAATGTATATACTGAAGCATCAACAATAGACACTAACTTACCTGAATCACAATTTAGTGGGCTATCGGCTTCTGGGTGAGCCATCAATGCAATTATGGCCCTACAAACCGATTGAAGAGTCCAAGCTGGGCTCCATGCATTCTTCAAAATATCAAGGCAGATCTCTCCCGTCTGTAAGAAGCAGACAGAAAAAGGCAATAAATAACAAGCAAAGGATTGGTTTTAAAAATTTTAACCTGAAAAGGAAATTCAGAAATTATAAAATGCACATCATTCCACCATTCTGTGTCCAACAGATTGAAACATTCACAAAAGCTCTAATGCTTTGATATTACTTCAAAACTATGATTTTCAAAAGCTCTCAGACTGAAGCACCTTTCCACTGGGAAAAAAATAAACTATACAAAGCAAAGGGAGAGAACAAGGTAGACTTGTTGCCAAGAATCCAAAAATTATTTCTAGAATCTCCCCTCGCAACCATGAGTTCATAACAATTGGGAGCTATACTATGAAGGTTGGAAGCTATACAATGAAGGTCCCTTTAGTTTAGTTACAAACTTGCAGCAAAAGGTGGGAAACATCGTACATATATTGAACATCGACGGCCAGCTCTAGCATCTATGGTTATAACCTGTTTGCAATACTCTACAAATGAACAACATTTCTCGATTTTGATTTTGGACTTGAAGAAGCTGCAGGTGTAACAAGTTGGAAAGGACTACGGCTAAAAATACAAGCTCTCATAGAATCTTGGAAACAAGCAAAAGATCATACTAAGCCATTCATACCTTAAAATGCACATTCGGATGAAATATTTTGGTCAAGAACCGCACTTGGGGAGGTTGCAAAGGATATTGCTCAGGAACAGAAAATGCAAGCTGAAAGACACCGCCTTCAAAAGGAGTCTCTGAGGGTCCCTGCATATTAAAAAAAAAATTAATCCAAGAAACACCCTAAACCACCAATCTCCAACAATATTTCAACCTACCTTGATAAGGGCATTCCATTTAAATATGTTTGATTCATCACATACTAATTGAATATCTGGATCAGCAGATTTTTCTTTCTGCACTTCTTTGTATTCCTTAAATAACCTAGCCCTTGATGGCTGCAAAAGTAGCAAAAAGACTAAGTATACTTCATAAGGGTTAGACTAAACTACGCATTAACCAACAAATGAATCCATTGAAGACCAAACCTCCTAACTACAAGATGTGTCAGATCTGCTAAATCTCATACCCACCCTTCGTTTTATAACCCAAATTAACATTGCTATGACTATCAAAGCCCCATCAAGGCATTAACCAGACAATCGCCATGTGCACATAATTGAACACATCTCACAGAAACATAAATGAGAAAAGAACAGTATAATAGTAGCTAACCTGCATTGTCGATGATCCTTTTTGCCTCAATATGCTTCAAAGTTCACACGAAAGATATTACCTGGTAGCTCAGTATCGGAAAAATTAGTCACAAAATGTCCGCAAAAAGGGACTAATTTCAATTTAATTCTGATAGCAATCCAATCATCCTCATAGTCAAATAAAAGGATCACCAAAACGAAAGCCAAGATTATAATTAAGCAGAGTATCTCGTTCTAGAACAGGTAAAACAACTTTAGATATTTGAAGCTAGTCTAATTTTCTTTCCTTCACTTCCTCAGCAGGTAATAGGCTAATAGCAAGAGCGATGATATCAGCAAGTGCAGAGCGATGATATACAAATTCCTTCGAAAATGAAACCAAAAGAAAATGATAGGAAAATCGAAACCCTAAATAATCCTAGAATGGGGAATTCTATTGTGTTTTCCTTCTCGTTTTCTCGGTAGCCAAACAGATTTATAAATTGTACTCAGGCACAAATCGATGTACCAAAAATTGTCAAATCTGTAGTTACGAACTCGGAATCTCACCTGTCGAAGCAATCTGCGAAACGAATTCGGAGAGGATTGGTTGAAAGGCGCGACCAGGAAGTTCTGATTCAATGCGTTGCGGTTGGTCTACGTTTTTAGTGAAATTTTGACAATTTAAATGGCAAAATCGTCCACTTGCACCGATCAAAGCAAAATAGGGACGACAAATGATTATATACCAATACCATGTAGGGACGGTTTAAAATCCACAGACAAACACGAGTCCCAGGCGCATTGCGCATACTTATCTTAACCTCCTTATCTTTTTTTGAAATATACTTATCTTAACCTCTACAGAAAGCTTAAACCCTCTAGCATAGGGAGTGATGTCAATGGCTGGTTCAATGATGTTTTCACGATTATCGAATCGATTAGGATCTTTATCCTTGAATCTCAACAAAGCAATCACCAAGTCAGTCTTACCCACTATTTTTTCATTGCAATCAAGTTTAAAGTCTGAAGTTTCCTCATCATTGAAATGCCTTTTACGGAATTTCAATCAGTTCTGACCAAGACAAAGCTCAAAATTTAATTTTGGCCCAACGAACTCAGGACCCAGCAGAGAAGCCTGTGAACTGAGGCTGAAGTTCATATTGGCTCTAGCTCGTCAAGACTTGATGCATATAGCTCGCCAAGATTGGTCACCTGTGTTGTAGCTTTGTGACTATAATAAGGAACACAGAGCTGGCCATGACTAAAGCTTGCCCCCGCTTCGTCTCCTAGAGGAACTTCGCTTTCTCAAGGTAGTCAATCTGACACACCTGTCGAACTGCAGCTAACATTTCATTTACCCAGATTCTGTACTTTCTTTCTAAAAGTAGTTGTCAGCTCATATTGGTTTCCACACCCTAATGTCAGACCTGTCTATTTGACGTCAAGAGACCTTCTTGCCCTTACTATAAGACTATAAACGGCCCCCCTCTTCCTTGGGAGAAGGGGATGCGCATTCTGAAACCAAAACCCAACTAATAGCAGTTCTCTCTCAACTTTCTCAGCTAGAATATTCTCAAACACCATTCTTTCTTTCCCGATCTCTTCCACGATCATTGTCTTTTCATTCTCATTGCATTGACTTGACCGTCTGAGGATCCCCCAAATCCGATCTCTGGATTCTAACGATATTCTTGCTGAAAGTTTGTGCAAGATTTGGAGCACCCAGAGTCTTTGTAAAGATTACTAATGCACATCTGAGAAGGAAATTACTGTATCTGTGGTTGTAGATTTCGGGCTCTACAATTTTTATTGAATCTGTGGTTGTAGATTTTGGGCCCTACACTAATTAGCAAATTTTCTTTTTCAACTTTCTTTACTAAATTGTTTCTTAACATTCGATGGGCGAAGATTGCTTATGTCGAGTGATCACATTTTGGTCTGGATGTTAATATTTTCTTTCGTTTTTCCTCAAATGTTTTCTTTCTGATTCATTTAATCTATCTTGGCAGGAATATCTATGCATTTATGACAGCATCGCTATTGTTTAGTGATGAACACTCTAGTTGTAGAGGCCATGCCAATACTTTTGCAGTGAAGTACTTGCCCAGTCTTTTTCCAAGGTCCTAACAAGTGAACTGAATTTCAGATGCTGATCAAGTGTTAATTGTATGTTTGACTTTTTTATTTGGCTTTTAAGAACACTTGGGATAATAGATAAATGTCTTTTTGAGAAGACAAGCAGGATCCATGATGGTATGCTACTAGTTTCAAGCACAAATTTTCATTTTTTGTCATGGCATGCAGGATAAATGTATTAGTTACTTGTGGCAAAATTCCTGTTACTCAAACTAGCATGGACTGCTAGAAGTTGTGAAAATTAGGTGGAAAAAAAAAAAGATAGGAACTTATAGCTGTATGTTTTATTGTGTGCCAATGCCCAGCCGTTTAAAATGAAAACATCGGTGAGTGGGGGAAAAAAGGATTCTGATAAAGGCCACATATAATACTCGAAAATCTTACCATTCCCAAGAAATATATATATATATATATATGGCTCGTGGGTGTCTAGGCTAATCAGCATCCAGTGAATTCGACTCTGCCAAAGACGGGTGATTGAATGAGGTAAAATGAAACAAAAGAAACAAAGGGACAAGTGAGGAAATACTAGGTCACTTAACATTATTAAACAAAACAAATTTCCAAAAACCCAACATATAAAAAAGAGGCTTCCAGCAGAAACCCATATCTGAGAACATCAATCTAATTGAGTGTCAACCCTTTCTGTTTTTCTCTACAAGAAATGTACAGGATTTCAATGCCAAACAAGAAACACGGATAAAAGGCCAAAACAACCAGGGAAGAAATATATATCGAAATAAAAATAGAAGGAGAAGGTGAATAAAGAGAATGAAGCAAGTCAACAAAAAAAATTATAAGAAACAGAAAAACTGCAGGTCCAGTCATGATGTGTCACGTGCTACCAGCTCTTCCAGGAGTGGGTTTCGACTTGAATTTTGCTATGTCGACAAGGTCTCCAAATAACTTGTCCTCCGGCTTGGGAGTCTTCTTCATAGGTGGCAAATAAGACGAAGTGGAGACCTGATACGAAGAGTTTGCTCTGCCATTATCATCTCTAAAAGCCATCCCATACATTTGCTGTTGAAGGTACTGGACGCTTTGCTGCTGGCCATATCCATATCCTGGCATTTGGTTACCATACATTTGTTGTTGTGGATACATTGAAGCCGTCTGCCCAGATTGCATTGGCTGTGGGACCATACCCATGTATTGCCCGCCCTGGACTTGTTGAGGATGAAAACCAACAAATTGATTGCTCTGTCCAGCCTGATGATTGATTGCTGATAATTGGCCACCTGTGATGGGCTGAATATACATACCCACGACATGTTCATTCCCCACCAACTGAGGTGACTGAGGATGCATACCATTTGGCACTGGTTGAGCATGTGTGACAACCACCTGAGTAACTTGCAAAGGCTGAGGAAGCTGAGAGCCAGCCACCAAATTACTGTCGGGCTGTACTTCCCATGGAGGCGGTGGTAGTGATCCACCACTTTGAGCACCTGTTCAACATAATATCCAAGCTTCAACAAAATATAGCAGAACATATAACCGCAAAAAATATATATACACGTATAAGTCACTGAAATTGTTTGATCACTAAAACTCAGAAGATTCAGCACCTTTACAACATCATAACTCACAGAGCTCAATAAACTCTACAATGCAATAGGGATAAAGGCACAAAATGTACTCATCACTTTGAAAGTGTTCGATCACCCTAAACCAAGCATATACAGAAGGTTTGGCGGAAAATTCAGGAGCAATGCACGACCCACAAACCAGAAGTTAGTTTAATTCCGTTATGATGCATGATGCTACTGACCAACCAGTATATTAAAAAAATTTATTAAAAGGGCAAAAGTATAAACATACCATAAGCTGGTGACACTGGGGAGACTGGGGAGGCTGGTTGCTGCTGTTGGACAAACTGGCCATTCCAGGAAGGACCTGTGCCCTGTGCATAAAATGACTGCCCATATTGCGGTGATCCCATATGGGGGCCGTTCCCATTTTGATAAAATCCTGTTTCTGGGGATTGGAAATTCTGCTGCTGTTGGAATGGTGTGTTTAAAGAATTGATTTGTGTACTGACATTAGTAGGTTGGATATTGACCGAATTTGGGCTATTGTTATCATCAGAAAACGCATCAAATAGTACAAGTGCATTATGCTGAGATGGAGGTGCAGTTGGCTGTGGCGCTCCCAGGGGAACAAGAGCTAATGAATTTTCAACTTTTGGTGAGTCAAAGTCATCTCCACTCAGCAGGTCAATTTTTGGATTGGCTGCTGCCGGAGGATTTGGACTAGCTGTACCAGGAGGTGCAGGAAGTAACAGCTGATTCAGTGGATTAGCCCCAGCACCAGAACTTGAGGCATGTCTGCAAAAAAATCCAACAACTTTTAGGTCAAAAAGCCACTCAAGTACGTAAGTTTTGTTTTGGATTCTGAAGAAGAAATACTCTCTGCACTCATGAACCATTTGAGATTTTACATCTCAGTCCAAATTGACACCTAGAAAACCACAATTCAACGGGAATTTTAAATTTGAACATGCTCAAACCTCAATGGCAAACATGTAAAAGTTAAATGCCTTAATCCAGTAGAGTTTTGACAAGACAACTTCATTATTTTTTCCAGCATAGGTTTTCCAGTGTATATGAATGGTAACCACTCTATTACCCGCCATCAGGCTTTTTGCTGCCATCTCCGGTGTCAACTAATGGGGCATCAACACTAACTGGTGCTCCAGTAGGCTCATACTTGGGTTTGTCTGTTTTAACAGGTGTCCCAGAAGCAATGGCTTCATGCTTGGCTAGTACACGTTGCAAGTCATCATTCAGTGTCAATCCTTCACATAGCAGTGATTCATCCCTGAAAAATAAGATGAGCATGACACACTAATGGCAGTGAACAAACAAAAAGAACAATCATTATCATATCATCAATTTAAAGAGGATAGAAGTCAAGATTAAAAAATCAATCCACCCTCTTCCCCCCGCCAAAAAAAACATGTAGATAATCACCATGATAGCAAAGAAAATAACAGCAGAATAGAGCACTGAAAGTGATGAAAAATCTGAAGTATATCATACAAGAACTAAATGTGAGTCCTTACGTGGTGGAATTAACAAGGTGCACTACTCTTTGCTTATATGTACGGCACTGTTCCACCAAGTCAACAATAACATCCTGTCTCAGCCCCTGCAAATTGGGAGTAATCTTAACTCAAATATGAAAATACTTATGAACCCAAGAAATGTAACATTGACCAGAATAAATAGGATAAGAAATGATGCATCAGATATGTTCAAATGACATAACCGACTATTATTACCCAAGTCAGTAAGTCACCATCAAGTTTACAAGTCAGCTTCAGATCAATTAGTAACTTGAATTGCAAAAGACATCAAGTTACTTATTAACCGCAACACAAGTTATATTATTGTAATATAATGAAGAATATTTCCTTTCCATTTTTACTTCAAAAAAAGTACCTCTTTGTTCCCTGGATCCAAAGCATTTAGCATTTCAGCAAGGACATCCATGATACCCCTAGCATTTTGAATCTCTGTCAAGCTACCAAAAGAAAATTATCGAATAAGACAAGAGACACATAATCACCAGTTATAATGCAAAATCAACCAGTCAAGATGTGTAAATGTAATGTCAATTGTGACCTTCTGCACCAAAACATAATAATTACTACATACCCCTATTCTCAATGACTACCGCAATGAAGGGAAGATTCCACTGCTTTAATTATCGGGAAAATAATTAGTGGCAAAAAATGCAACAACAACTGGAATACAGCTCAGATGTCAAACAACTAGATGATAAAGAAAAAAAGGCAAACAGATGCAACATGCATCCCAGCTTGGTGTAGCCGTGTAGGAAATTTTAAATGTTAAAAATTTAGCAAATAACAGATAATACAACTGGTTTGGTCTCCATAAAAATTGAGGGGAAAAGGGCCAACAAAAAATTATGTCATAAATGGCTCCTCTTTTGATTAAATAAATTCACCACATCTGATGAACAAAGGATAAAAATGTGCTACATAAAATCGAAGGACAAACTAATTGTCACTGTAACAAGATAAATCATACATGCAAGTTGGAATGTATTCATACAAATGCTCACAAATATTCTACCCACAATTCACTTATTATTGATATCCTAAGTTTTGGTACCAGCACGTGCAACTAAGCAAGTAGCGCCGCCAACAATATATAAGCAAGATTAAGTTATAGCCAGGTCAACTTTTACTCAAAGAACAAGAGGAGTGATAAAACATACCTCAAGGTTGGAAACTCAGATTCTGTAGAAGACTCAGTTGCCTCCGGTCTAAAATCAGTATTACGCAGATTTTGCGGATAGGAAGAAAGAGGTTGTGTTTGAGGAGGTGTGAATACAGGTGCAGAGCTCTCAGATCTCTGAGGGAATACTGCTCCAGCACGCTATTTAAAATAGAAAGACATTGCATTCAGTTTGGACTTTGGAAGAAAACGGTCAGATCATTGCCATAAGGAATACTAAAATACTCATCTTACTTTCTCACCTATGATCTTTCTTAAAGAAAAGAAAGAAAAATTGAATTCAAAGGAATTACCAACAACTCCTGGTATGCACCATAATATTGTTGATATCTTGCCCTAGGTCCTCCAAAAGCTTCTTGCCAAGTATCTATAAGAATCAGAATCTTCTCTTTGACATGTAAGTCAGGCTACAAAAATCAATAAACACTGTCAACAAATTTAATCAAAAAGAATATTAAGTAATATGGTAAATTATTCCAGAATTATTGTTTACCTTTCTCCTTATTATTTTCACCATCTGATGAAGAACACCCTTCTCTGCAACATGCATATGGACAATGTCCCCACAGTTCTTTACTATTGTCTCCAATAGCTAGAATACAGAGTCCACACCAAATTTTAAACAAGTTTAGTTTACTGGAGAATGTTAACTGCAAAAGAGGTGTGACAATTATATTGATCATAAATTTATATGGCCTGGCCTGGGTAATGACCCAAAAAGTAGTAACACTAAAAGTGCCTGAAATAATCAAGTCTTGAAAAAACTACAGATCATAATGACACTGAAATTTTCAGCAAATAAGGCCCATACACTATCGATTACGAACAAACCCAGGAGTAATGGAATAAAAGAAAAGATATCCATGACAACAACAGTTTTCTTCATCATGAATACAATGTCGTTCAAGTCACAATCGGCCTTAAAACTTTCCTCTTTTAAGCGGTTCACTTCTAAATTTGTTCCTCCACCTTGCTTACATCAATTTTTTTATTTTTTTGAATGCAAAAAAATTTTTATTAAGGGGAACCAAGAGAGTGCACTGTGCACCCAAAGAAGAAGAGTACATAGAACAGCTGAGAAATGAAAGAAAAGGAAAAAAAAAACAGACTAGGACCTTGCTTACATCATATCATTGAAGGACCCTGCATTGTATTTCAGACAACTTTCCAAAAGTTCGAAAAAACTTATTTATTTCTCTACAGAGCAATGCAACAAATGACACGACTTTTTTCTTCGTGTTGTGTAAATCAAACTTATTCTGACTGCTACAAGAAACGTAGATTCAAGGACAAAAGTCCTCTCTAATGACAGGATAGGTGAAATATACCCTTTTTCCATTCATGTCTTTTATAAATGTCGGGACCTCCCCGTGTGAACTTGTTTCCCACAAGATGTCCTTAAATAGAACATCAAATAAAAGATCCAAAGAAATCTACACGTTATGAAAGACTAAGAAAAATACATCACAGTAATAGGAATATCAGTTCAATGGATGACAAAATTAGAAAAAGTAAGTCCAGAGCGTACCGTTAGAGCAAGAAGTTGAACTTTGGGATTCTTACTTCCAAGGCGTTTCTTGATGCCCTTGACAACATCCTTTGCTTGCCTAATAACAATAATACCAACAACATGTCGGAATCACAACTTCACAAGTCATTAAAAACAAGATTAGGACCCAAAAAGTAGTTAACATTTTCCAGTTTCTATTTCTTTGTTTTTCATCAAATTTGCATTTATATTTCCATTGTTGCAGTGGGAGGAAAGAAATAAAAGAAATACAATACCAAGAGCGAGCTTCTTTATTATTATCGAAAGGCAAAACTAAATAAAGCATCAATGTTAGTCACAACAAAAAACCTAGAATTCAACATCAAACTTAATCTATTACATGTTTCCTGTATATATTGCTCACGTGAAAGACGCAACTGTTCAATCAAATTCACCAAAAGCCATAGCTTGAAATGCATCATATATGAATAAAAACACTCAACGACGAGAACTCTGAATTCCATTCCTAAAATAAATTTTTAAAAAAAGACAGTTTTAAAACCAGAATCAGCAAACAAAGCGAGAGAAAACATAATCCGGTAGGACTCGTACCCAGGGTCACGATTGAGGATGTCACAGATCTCGATATTCATGGCCCAATCAGGCCCGATGAGCATGTCGCTCGTGGCCCTCTCCACCATAGAATTCACCATCTTTACCGATAAATAAGATTCCGGCACTTGTGTGTAACTACCCTACGAGATCGCTAGGAACTCCGGTAACAAAACAGAAATTTCCGGCTACCCTCCTTATAATCACTGTCCCTCTGTTTACAAATTAGGTTTCCATCTGCAGTAATTTCTCCTCTGGGTCAGCGATGGTTCTCACTTTCTCGATAAATCTCTCTGTGAGAGATCAAATCAAATACTTTCCTTTTATTTTCTGTTTGATTGGAAAAAATTTGCCTTTTGAGTTTTGATTTCAATTTTCTGTTGAAAGAATTATTATAATGGAATTGTTTTTCACAGCAAAAAATAAACCAACTATTGGATGCCACGTGTAAGGTAGTGCAGTCCACGCTCGCCATACTGACGTGTTCTCCACCTGATAGGCGGATACCGTTGGCTTTGGCCGACCACTCCTCCAATCATCGATTTTTAGGCTTACGTGTGGTGTTAATATGTAGTAACAAACGACGTCGTTCCGGGAGACGGAAAAAAAAATGCCACTCTTTTCTAACGAATTAAAATCTAGTTCCAGTTCATCTCATAATTAGCAATAAAAAAGATCAACATATACATACAGGTCAAAGAATAATAAACCTGGATTCTCTTGGTTTAGTGCAAAGAAGTTGCAATATTTGATTAAGGTCAGAAGTTATTCGATGGGGTTGAAGAATTTTGGAGAACGGATAACGGGAAGAAAACAAATATGCATCACTTCTTGCAAGGAACTGACTTGGACATATATTGTGTTTTTCATTATATTTTACAATGTCGGATGTGTTGGGCTGATACAACAAGGCACATACAATGAGTTCCCAAAAATTTAGCTGACTAATTGAAGTATTATTAAAAAATGGTTTGTGAAATTTTGCTCTAGGTGGGGTGTGAACAAGGGCAAGACTAGTCTGTTAAACCTTAAGATGGAATAATAAGATTCCACATTGAAAAAGCGAGAAAGGTTGTTGCATAGATGAGGAAGAAACTCCTCCAAACATAATATGACCGGTTTTCTGAACTCAAGTGAAGACGTAATTTGTGCAAGCTTGCTTCTAGACTCTAGAGTGGACAATATTTGCTATTGAATGGATTTTTAAGAGGACTCTGTTCCCTTCACAAAAAATACGTACTGCGAATGTGACATTTTTTTTTCCACTATCCACAGCACAACACGAAGGTTAAATTGTTGCAATTGAGGATGGGGTGGCAAAAGAAAGCTGGAGTCCTGCTGAAACATTGCACTCGATCTCGTTGCTGAAATTCTTGGTGTTGAAAGGAACATAGTTGCTAGGAATTCGATACGCTCTAGTTCGTGGTATAGGTACAAAAATGTGGTACGCAACATATATATATGATTAATTTGTAGTACGTTAGGGGTAGGCTTAATTGGTACACTAGTTGGGAACATGGCCTCGACATACCTTCTAAAAGGTGATTTTCATTCAGCTCATTTAACAATAAAAATATATGCGGGAAAAAGAAAGAGGGAGGGAGCAGGTTATTCTCCTAACCAAAGAGAGAAGGAATGAACAAAAGAAGCTTAGAATTTTATCCATACCTACAGAAGAACCATGGAGAAAGAATTAAGGGTCCACTAAATTTCCCCCATGGAAACAATAGATATTTTAGCTCTTGCTTCACTGCATTCAGGTTCTAAGTTTCGTGCTAGCTATTTGGGCATAATATAAACTTTAATTCCTGACTCCCAGGAGCACAAATTAGTCAGGTAATTTCATATTGGATCCATCAGGATTCTATTCAATGGAGGATGTTGAAAAACTCCAGAAAGTGGGACTTCAAGGATGTTGTATAATTTATGAACTTAGACAGTAAACAATCCAGTACACCAACATACCTTCGCAGCATAAGGTTGGCAAACCCATAACGATATATGGTAGTAATATTGAATAGAATCCTGATATATGATATATTAAGGTTGGTAACTCGTAATATTGTGGCTTGCTATGACACTGGTATGAACACCTTGTTGAGTGTTCAAGACCCTCTTTCTCCTGCATGCTAAAGAATCTGAATAATCATAGATTTTTCCACGAGTGCTTGCAAGAAATTCAGCACTCCATACACATTCCAATCCTGCAAATACAGTGACATTTAAAACACTACTGTAACTTAAAAGGACAGCCAAATCTTAAGAAAGCAAAAAATTATAATAGAAGGCCCCAAGTGTTGTCCCACGTTAACACCTGCAACTTCCAAGTATTAGCTCATAATAAGTTCCCAATACTCCAATCAAAAGACAGTCTAATTCAATTTTCCTTTGACTGTTTGAAGAGTTATTCAGGTCAATCCTTCCTTGAATCTACCAAATCTAGGGTTTAGAATCTCCATAAGCCTCCTTAATCAGAAACAAACAAGGTTGTAAATGAATTTCAAAGGTGAGTTTTCAAAATTTTCATTCTCACACCCTCTATTTCCCTAACTGGCTAAACTCTCCATATTTACACTCAATCAGTGAGGATTTAGGGTTTACTTTTAGTTTTGATTCAATTATACTTGGTTTTTCATTATATTTCTCAAGTTTTTAGTAGTAGATTTTTGGGACGCCCATTTGAGCGTCCCAGGTCACGTTTCTAAGTCGCTAGTGAGCCTAAATTGGGAGTGTGAGGGTTTGAGTGTTCCCGATAACTATGTGTCGAGGCCATTCGCAAATTCAGTCAGGTCCTTATTATACATATACAAGACCAAGCAGTATCATCAGAAGTCTCCACAATATGAACAGTTTCTTAAGAAGAATGAACAGATGCATATATGCCTTACTGGCAATTTCCTCTCACTTTGCCCTCAGGTGTGCCTTGTCGACGAGACTGTGAACTCTCGGTTGCATGAGAAGTATGGTGAGAAAATGATAAGAATACAAAGATTTGACAACGATGCGTTTGCTAACTATGAGCCCTAAGTTCATTACCCCCTCTGCTGATCCAGTTTTGAGGAGCCCCTTGTAAACTACAATCATATGTACTATTTTATATGTTGAAAATTCATGTGTGCCTGAGTTGTTCTCCAGAAGTGCCCATGGTTTGTGTATCAAAGCAGTAATCCTTAGCTTCTCCCTTTCGCTCTTTTGACGTGCCTTAATTTTACTTCCTCTCTAGTTAGTAGATACCAATACACTCAGTCTTTATGTTCTGCCTGCAGTTCTCTCTCTCTCTCCGCCTGATTGATTGCAGTGTTTGATATACCTTATGCATTTTTCTTTGGGCAGGATGCCTACAGACTGCAGCTGAAGCTGTTTCTTTATGAAGCTAAGCAGCAACAGTTGTGATCAGGTGTCCCAACCTTCCTGAAAGTGTATTCCTCCATCTCTCTTGCAAAACTTACAAACTACATGAATGTTGATAAGCCCATGCACCCTCAGGAAAGGATCTAATTTTTTTCTTGTTGTCTCCTTTAGTAAATGTTTGATTAATGATGATGTCCTAGGACTATATATATCTTAACCACTTACAAGCACAAGACACATGTTGATTGCCACGGGAAGATTTTCTCAAACGCTGATACGGAATTCTACATTGATGGTGCATGTGTGTGTGTATCACGTACGGTCATTGCCTGTGGGGTTAAGGTCGCCTTGCGTACATCTTGCATGTTTCCAACCTCACGTGCCGTGGGCTCCTTATACAGGGATGTTTCTAACTTTACTATGCTTGTTGATGGAAAGTTTGAAAAATAGTGAATCATTAGTTTAATTAAGAAGTATGATGCTCGATGAAATGCAATAAAACTGGCAGCTAAAGCTATAATTCGCTTTGGTGGTTGATTACTTGGCTTATGCTAAGAAGAAAGAACTTATATCTCCGGTCGTGGTTTCCTTGCATGAAGTAATTAAAGTGATTTGTAAATGCTTATTGCCGTAGAAGCTGTATCCTTTTGGAATAAAGGATAGATTTATCGTTGATTCTATCGGTATGTATCAAAATATATTATATTGTTTAGAAATGTATTATTTGTATGCACGGGAACATATCACTCTATCCGTTGTAAACTAGATTCCCAAAATATATCCTTAAATTTACTTCCAAGAGCTGAGGAATGCCTTTAAAAGTCTTTATTCTGGAAGTTGCCTGGTTGTATGCTAATTAAATTAAAATATCTTTGGTTGCCTCTTTCTTGCAAAAGACCAGCGGAGTGAGAGAGGTGAACTGGGCCTTACGATTTGGATTTACTTTCCTCAGCCCAACTTCTTAATATTAAGATAGGGCTGCTCTCGTTGCCCAGTCTTTACTTGGGCCACTGTAGGTGAAGAGTACTAATTGGGCCGCTTCGATTGCCCAGCCCAGCCTAATATTAAAATGGAAACCACTCTCTAATTACGCCAGCAAAACCACGGGCCTGGCCAATCCAAAAATTAATATTGGGCTACTCTTATCTGTTCAGTGTTCACAACCCACCTAACCTAAGCGAAGCCTGTATTTTTTGGCTAGCCAGACAGCGGGCCAAACCCGCCTAAAACTATGATTCTTATTACTGGGGCCCGATCCATGGATTTAATTAACTAATCAAGTATAATTTGTTGGCCAGCAAGACCTCGGGATCCAACCCAGGCCTAACAAAATACTTAGCCACTCTTTCGGCTCAGGCCCAATCCACGGGTCTCGGTACTTGAGAATGTTTGTCCCATGACTCTGGAACCACAATGCAAAATTATTTTTGACAAAAAAATCATACTACTAACGCTGTCAAGGGGCAACTGTTTTAGGTTTATATGCAGACAACAAAATATCATGGGATTACACGTCAACCTTCTCTATCTGCTCCTTGTAAAACCCCTTATAGGAGACAGTAATGGAGATGAAGGCATCATTCTTCGGGGAATGCAATTTTTTGATGGAATAGTACATATTAACAAATAAGGCTCTTAATAAGGGAGAGGGGAGACAACAGAGAAAAAAATGACAAGAATTAATATATAGAAACAATTGCTACAAATAATAACGTTGGAGCCACACTATCTGCAACCCTTCATCAGATAGGAAGAGGGACTCGAGAAGCTTACAGCGGTTGAGGATTTCTTATTTTCTGCTTCCTTCCCAGGAGTCCCACATTCACTGAAGTCGAGGACACGACATTCACTCTGCAGAAGTTCGAAATAATCATTTCAGGTTGATTTTCTTCACGTCCATCAGGAGTAAACAAATAGGAAAATAATACTATTAAAAAAGATGGGGTCATTTGATCAATTATGCTCCTAGTCATCCTTGCATGAGGTACCAAATGGAACATCCAAAATCGGTTGTTAGCATCTAGTCAAGTAAACGAGGCATATGGTATTCCCCCAGAATGATATATATATATAACAACCCATTCATAGTCCATTCACCTTTGACTTCTTGCCTTTAGCCTCTGCTCATCCACGTGAGGGGTTTTTTATTTTTCGAATTTGAGACTTTTGGGTTGTGGTCTTCAATCTCAGTAAATTGTTGAGTTTAAAACCCTTCTGCTAGCTAAAGCCTAAAACACTATACAGGGACAGCAGGTATCTTCATTATCAGCAGATTAGTTCCCCCTAGCCCTAGCATTCGGGGTTATTAAATCCACTTATTGGCAAATATATAGGACTGAGACCGAATTGTTGCCCTGTTTCCTCAAACCTATTAAGTAATGGTGACCACTAAAACAACAGTAACCAATTAGATGCAAAGTGTTTACTTCAGAAGCACAGATGAGCTGTAAAAAAAAACATAGAGCTGTAGAAAAGAATTTTAAAAAAGTAAACAGTCGTACCAAAACATTTGAAGCCAAATGGGGCCTGTTCTCTGTGACATTATGTGCCATGTGATTCTCTTGGTTGAGATTCTGAATATTGGCACATTTTCGCCTTAGTATTGTTTCTGGAGTGTCATTTCCTAGGACCTCCAGGGCCTCTGCATATGCAGCTGCAGTGTGCTCACTTAACTGTTTCATCAACCCAATGGCATCATAGCTTCTCTCACTTGGACTCATAAGATAGCCAATATCCTGGAAAGAAATTTTGAAGCATTTAGAAGACATCCTAAAATGTATTATCACTGACAATCAAATTGTTGAAAAGAACATATAATACCTCAATTGTTATATCTGTATCAATCCTTGGGCCAGGAAGAAAAGAGTTGATGAACCATGGGGACTTCCACGCAGAAGGGGAGTCACTACTTCTTTTGAATGGAGTTTCACCAAATCTAAAAACAAACATCTTTAACAAGTGACTAGGAAAGTAATGAAAGAAAGGTGAAAAAAGAAACTGACATCAAGTATGTTCAACATTAGATGTAACAATCAGACACCGAGAAGTTCTGCACATATTAATAAGTATCGAGAGACGAGAAAATAAATTCTTGAGAATCATCCGTGCATATGAAGCAAAAATAGCAGCAAATCGTATTGAAAGAAAAAGCAATGGATTTTTTTTAAGAAGTAAAGAAACAACAGAATCTTACATGCCAGAGTTTTCATTCCCAGCATTGTTGACCATAGTTTCTAATGGTAGAGATGGAGGAACAGGATGTGCTGATGTAACCGCTATTGGGTGAATATCAAGATTCTTCCCGCAACCGGAAGGAGAGCAAACAACTAGACATGGATTTCCAGATGAAGACTCTGACCTTATAACTCGACCTGATGCAGCTCCCAACCTCTTATTGTATTGGTTTCTTGGTATTTGAGCACTAGAGCCAGATCCTTTTTCCATTTTATATGCAACTTGGTCAGGAGAAACAATCAACAGATCATTCTTTTTATGTTCATGAAGAACTCCACGATGCTGCTCTACCTGCCAAAAGTAGACAGACAATGCCAAAAGTTTATAACGAACAACCAACGGAACTACATAGAATAGTCCAAAAGTCTATACTCGTTGTTCTTGTGTTGAACCTACCCCAAAAAGAGAGAGAAAAAAAAACTCACAGTTTGGGCACCGGCCTCAGGATCAAGGTTAATTTTACCATCAGTAGCATCAGTGATCCCTTGCTTTATATTTCTTTCAGAATTACCACTCTCAAAATGCTCGTCCGATATTCTATCATCTGAGTTATCAAGACCATTTCTCTCCACAAGAACCCCACATTGACGTTGTACCTGACAACAACATAGAGAGCCCCACAAAAAATTATTAGAAGCAACTAATGGAACTAAATAAGACGAAGCCCTTGTGCACTTGTTGCAGTTTTTTTTTCCTTCTGAAACCAACCGCTGGAAGAAAGAAAAAAATAGAAAGAACTCACACTTTGGGAACTAGTGTCAGGATCGACATTGATTTTAACATCCCTTTGCTTCATTTTCTTCTCAAAATTGTCACTCTTAAAATCTTTGTTTGAAAAGCTAATATTTGATGTAGGAGAATGATTTCTCTGGTTCTCTCGTTCAGCTTCTAAAGCAGGATCCAGATTTTCTTGATCATCAATGGAAGCCACAGAGTTCCTTTTATGATTAGATGATAAGGACATTGGAGATTCTTTGTCAGTCTCACTGTCATCAAACAAAACATCCAAACGAGAAAATTCTTTGCTCAAACTGGAAGTCACGTCAATCTCCAGCTTCTTGTCTGCTCTTCTATCTGACAAAGGTGACAATAAATCGCGGTTTCGTTTCTTCAAAATGGATGGAGTTCCTGTAAAAGTTTTAGCAGCACTTTTCAACACAGCTTCAGGGCTACCATCCCGAGACGGTGAATCCCACAACCTAAACGGAGTGATGCAGTTCATAGAGGACATCATCAACTGTCGAATACCCAGAGGACTGTACTCTTGTTGCATATCACTTCCAGATTGTATGAGATCACAGCTAAAGAAAGGAACATCTACACTTGGAAAACGAGGAGGCTCATAACATAGAGCTCCACCATCCTCCTGTTCTGTAATCATACTGGGCTTTTCATCGACAGGAGGGCAAGTTAACACTATATCTGATCCCGAACCAAATGAGTTTACAGGAACTAGTTTTGAAGGTTCCCCTGTCTCAAAAGTTTGCTCTTGCAGGCCAGAGTTACCTGCACCACTGCCAGAAAGGGAGTTGGTAGAATCATTGGTATATATAAAGCCATCAGTTTCTCTCGAAACGAAGTCTTGCTCTTGAATTCCGAAAGGATGACCAATCAACTGATCCTCTGTGCTGGCATATACGAGGGTATCCTCATCCACAGTAAGCAGTGAAGGAACGGAAAGGGATGGTGGACAGCATGAAGTTTGCAGTACAGAAGACCTTGAAGGATAGTATGAGTTTGAGGCCAAAGTTCTGCCGCTTTCAGATGGTTGGAAGTTTGATGGTTGGCAAAGTAATGAGTCTGAACATGCAGAGGAAGAAAAGCATCCATCATTCATTGTCCCTGAGAATAAGACTCTGCAACATTCATCATCAGATATGAGCACGCACCCCCGTTTAGTAGGAGTTGCGGCCAAATTTTCCATGGAAGCAGGAGCTCTAAACCCTAGCGACGTTTCAAAGGCAACATTCACCATTTTGTGGCTTGCATTAGCACCGGGATATTGAGTTGGCAACCCTGATGATTCCTGCCCGAGTTCCATGGAGGATATATTAGGCAATTCATGAGAATTAAACTGGTAACCCGTACTTGCAGAACTTCCAGCATTATGTGAGAGATTTGGCCCAAGAAAACTCGAAGAGCAACCTGCTTCAAAAGGTATTTCCTGGATTTGAAAAGAGGCTGAACCGGAGCTATGCTCCTCTCGTAGTCCGGACTCTTCAGTCAACTGGAATTGATCTTTTGTGTGTATGACTGCATTTACCAAGTTACCTGCAGACTGTGAGTAACCAACAACGTTTGCATCTTGACTGCATTCAGATATTTCTTCAGCTTCCCTGCTAGATCTATGACCGCTATCCTCGCCGCTACTCTGCATCCTGGAAGAAGATGCAGGAGTGGATTGATGGTGATTTGCGGCAAGTGGCAGGGCCGGAAACTGATCCAGTAGACCTGATGCTAAGTAAGACTCCAGTTTTTTCTTTACAGAACTGTTCCAGTGATTCTTTATAGCATTGTCTGACCTGTTGACCACACAAGACATTTTAATAAAAACTGATATTCTTGAAGGCAAGTGTTCAATAATAAGAATTATTTAAGACAGTTAGCATGAGTACATAGAGGAATTTCCAACACAAGCAAAAATGAAATAGTTTATGAAGTGGAAGTAGGAACCAAAGAACAAACAAAACCTCTAAGGTAAAATAGAAAATAGGAACCTTTACGTCAAACAATCGTACATACCTTCCCGGCAAGAATTTGCTTAGCTCTGCCCATCTGTTCCCATAAATTTGATGGGCACGAATTAATGCCAACTCCTCTTGCTGCGTCCACGCCTCTTTGTTGATGGCCGGATTAAGGTGATTGTGCCACCTAAAATTACCAAAATTAATTTTAAGTGGAAGAAATAATGCCGATCCCAACAAATGTGCAACAGAAGCAAGTTTAAACACTTTCACTTAGAATAAAACAGTCGATGATTACAACATATTCAAAAGGTATTTGTTTACCTTCCCAAATATCTCATGACAAGTTCAAGCCAAGTTAAATATAAAACCACCACATCAGCACCCTAAAATCATACCTTTCTCGGCATTGCTTTCCAATACGTCCGGGTAAATGTCGAGCGATGGTTGACCACTTTTTCGGCCCATGTTTGTGCACCAATTCAATTATTATTTCGTCCTCCTGTTCACATTTGACAAGAGCCATCAGTAGCCTCACATTAAGTTTCTTAAATAATTTACACTGTCCATTTCCCAGTAATTAGATTAATATGGAAAATCCAGGCAGGAATTCACTCAACACTCATAAACAACAGGAATCTTCACCTCTTTTGACCATGGACCTTTTATGAGCTCTGGATTCAAAACCTTCTGCCACCTATGCAGGCACTGTACGTCAGTCCTATCCTTGAAACACTCCGCTACAAACAACCCATGCAATTAGATAACAAAAAAGTGAAGAAAATCAATTGAAGCGCCAAGAAATGAGGCTGGCACAGATATAAAACTGCAAGAGAGATGTATAACAAGATTCACACGAGATGAGAGTACAAATTTTGAGTCATAAAGATATATGGGAGAAAAATGTCGCTGCTAAGAATGAAATTAAGACATTATGACAAGAAGTCCACAACTTATGGCCCCAGATAAGCATACACGCACTCATCCAGCCGCACTAAAGGAGGAAACACAAAATAGAATCAATATTTAAGTAAATTATATTGCATAGTCCAGAAAACAATCTCCTAAGACTCATGTTCAATGTTCTATCAATCCATTATTGACAAGCCAGACTAGCAGTGATCATGCATTTCATCAACTCAGAAAAGTGGAATGCTTTCATACGCTGGAAGAAATTCTACCTCCAGTAGAATGTATGAACGCATTTTAAAACATGCAATGAAAAAGGTTCATTGCCAATGCCAGCTCAATTTGACCATGCAAAAAAGGGAGATTGCAAATCGGAGAAGAATCAAAAATGTTTTGAATACCTCATATGTAAACAAGGAATAAATAAAAATAGAGTAATTGAGAAAATAAACCTTAAAAGTTAGTATACTGTGACCTATCTAAGGTATTTCAGGTTGCTGGCATACCTATTTTCTTCCAGTTCTTCCCTTTGAACCGCTGGACAGCTTTACGCAAAATCTCATCCTAAAAACAAAGAGGAATGTCTTTTAAATTTGCACCAAAAGGAGAAACAAGATCAAAGATAACTAGATAAGCAAACAAAACCATTATTTACCACAGCCACATCAACATTCATCTCTCATTATAAATGTCTTTAATGGATGTAGTATGAAAGCAACTAAATAACATTGAATGTATGGTTCTACTTCATTATTCAGCTGCACAAGAATTTAAGCTCTTTGGGGTTTCAAGGTGAGCTTCATTCTCTTGTTGATGCAAGAGCCCATGTGTTATGATGCTCAATGAAATGGCAGAAGACTAGATAAAACTGGCCGGGTTAATAGACCAGATAATACTAGTATGGCACTATCTAATACTAGTATGGAAATAACACCAAAAATATGTATAGTCAAAGAACAAAAGAGAAACACAGATAAAATATGGAAATGACGAGTTGTAAACAACCAAAAACTAAGATAAACACTTACTTCTTCCGCTGTCCATTGTCCCTTCGTAGAACGCCTTGTAGGGCCACTAGTCCTCCTACAGGAGAGTTTAATACATAGTGTCATTCAAAATGCAGTTGTTCATCCACTTTCAAATGAAAGAAAAAATTGGCCATGATAGTAAACATGAAAATTATATTTGAAAGGTTGGGGAAACACAAGGAAAGGTGGAAAAGAAGGACAGATATTTTTCTAAACCAACCATTCAAGAAGGGACTAAAAAGCATGCTAAAAACTAGCTCCCTCTATGAATACTTCCTGACCCATAATTTTTCAAAAATTTTGTAATGCACTCTCACAAGAACAAGAAGATGAATAATGAAATAACTTATACTATAAAGAATAACTAAGAAAATAGGTCCAATAGCAATGATATGAAACAAATGGAAGCAAGCAACTATCGTCCTAGGGCTCATCCCTTCTCCCATATAAAAGGAATGATTATATCAAAATTCCAACTAGAAAGATAGATTAAAATCAAGATCGCTAGACATCCTTCAGAAATTACCCATTTAGAGGTCGCATATTCTGAATGTCATTACTGCACCCATCTGATGGAGTAGAAGTTATCCTGTCACTGTCCATTGTTGGATTGACAAATATAGTTGCATAGCCCAATGCTCACAAGACAGATATTCTCTCCAGAATATGATCTCCAAATCATTATAATCCTCCCAAAAAAGTAACGAGAGTATCCTTCCAAGACACGGGCTAAACAAGCACAAAGAAGAGAAATTCAGATTATTGTAAACATGGTGTAAAAGAAAATAAAACCAAAATTTCCTAGGACACACACTATCCAAGAACTTGTTTCAGTGGCTATGAGTTTGTTATTAAATTAGAGAAAGAGTACCAAGTTTACCCAAAAAACCATATCGGAAGTAACAATAGAGAATGAGGAGAGCAGCCCCACAATATCGCATAGACTTTATCCACAAAAGCGCAGATATGTTACCAACCATAAGCCTATAGCCATATTGATGTACTAAAATAGAAGCAAATATAAGACGGAGAGGATGGATATTGTCCTCTATCACTATATCAGCAATAAATATTGTCTGGTTATGCTCAAAATTAGATCACAGATGAGAAATTGTCTTCTTTCTTTTTTGTTTGTTTGTTTTGGGTTGGGTATACAGCTTAGGGTACTTTGTAGAAGAAAACGCAAGTCCTCTTGAATTCCAGATTTCCAGTTATGTTTAGGAAATCAAATTGGGCAGGAAGACTACTACATGTAGGTGGGGAAAATGATCAGAGATGTTCAAACAATTACAAATGACGAAATGCTTCGAGTTGGAGGAACATATGGTATCCTCAACAATCAGAGAAATAAATCAACAGATTTTGATGTGATAACCATTGAAATTTTTAAGTAATATGGGAACAGCATCTCAATTGACTGGTGTATAGAGAAAACCAGCTGCACAGATGAGAGAGACAAAACACAATAGGGTTTAGAATGCAAAATTTATACCAATCAGTCACCAACTATTAAATTCATATAGTAGATCATGATGAATAAAAGAAACTTCAAATTCCATCAAGTAAACTCATAATCACCGACCAAATCATACTAGGAATTCAAATTTAAGAGGAAGAAAAATTAAACCAAACAAACGGATTGAATACCAAAATTCAGCTCGATCTGGAATTAATTATCAAGATCGACTGTATAGATTTCAAATTTAAGAAACGGAACCCTAAAACACTGACCAAACTGAGCTTCAAACCGCGGATAGAGAATCTCAGATAGAGAAACGATGCTGCAATCACAACCATACGCATTTGCAGATCAAATTTTCGAAGTAGAGTTAGAGAGAGGCCGACGGATCTGCAAATACCTCTTCAAAGTCAATCCAGATAAAGCTTTGAGCGAGAGAGAGAGAGCACGGGAAAGAATGAAACGGTCTTTAGAGCTATTCAAACATAAAGGGGCGCACAATGTATTTTCAAACCCTATGGCCTATGGTTAAAGTTCGAGCATCTCTGGGTATGGACGGTCAAGATCCTCTCTTGTGGAAATTTAAGCCGTCCTTTTCTAATGAGCTGATGGTCTCTTTCTTAAAAAGCTCAACGGCCATATTATTTTTTCTATTTTCTTTTTATTTTTATTTTTAAATTGAATCTTGTTTTGTTGTATAATCATGACACTTATAGCATACCCTTGGGGAAGCTCGGGATCCGCTGTAAGAGGCCATTTCGGGACTAAAAAAATTTATTTTATTTTTAAAAAATTATAAATATATTTTGCTTGGGATTACAAATTCAACGATATATTGTTTGAGTCAAACAAAAATCAAATGGATCGTAAAAAATACACGACAATTTTAAACCGTTAAATATAAATGTGAAATATTATATTTCATATTTCACTAACCATATGATTTTTATTTGACACAAAAAAATATACCGTTGAATTCATAATCCCGATTAGAACACATTCATGATTTTAAAAAATAAAAAAAATTTGTTTACTACCTAATATGTTCCTTATGGTGGGTTCCATTGTAATTTGACTTCCACTCTCAAACTCTCCTCTCTTTTATAGGATTTCCCCAAAGCAACAGTTAGTTAATTAATAGTATATACTTCAAAATTGAATCATGATTTTTTTATAAACAAGAATTATAGTTACGATATCATACAATCTTAGCATTTGAACATTCGTTATGAATCTAAATTTGAGCAACCATATTCAGTGACGAATCGAGAAAATGATTTGAGGAGGGTTTGGTAGGCAAGGGTTCACGGGGCAACATTCTGATTTTTTTTTTTTTTAGGATTATTCATTGATATGTCAACAAAAAAATAGTCAAAATAAATGTATATATTAATATGAAGATCATGTTTTATAATATAATTTTCAACTCCAAGAGACTAAGTTTATAAGACTTCAACTATGGGAGCGTTTGGTAAACAATTTTGCAGTTAACATATAATTTGGCTTATATGCTAATAGCATATATAATGTTTCAAATGTTGGATGTTAAATTATATGTTGTTCAAAATTATTTATCAAACGGCACCATATATACACCGAAAGTGATAGCCAGAATATGAATTGGAGAAAAGATTCACCATCCACTGAAGTGTTTCACAAAATCGCAATATAGAGAGAGGATGTGAAGAGTTAGTTAAGACTTATTTTGAGTACAAGTCGACTTATTTTGGATATAAATAGGCTTATTTTGGTATATGCGTGAGCTTATTTTGGGTTTGGATATATCTGACAATTTTATTTTGCAAAAAAATTGAGTCCACATTGGTTTCAATTGCATCCGCCCCTAATGAAATTGGTGTATACATAAAAAAAAATTACCTACCAACACGATACGTGGACACAAGAGTATTGTTCTCATTACATGATATAAAAAAATGACATTATGCATAATTAATTTGGTAATCTTTTGAATTTTTATAAATTATTTGTCGGATTTGGTGAACACTCATGATCTACAAGTGGTATTGTTAAAATTTTAAGTAATCCAGCCAAAATACACCCATATGTATCATGATTCAAAAACAAATGATAGTTTTGTTCTCTTTCAAAACTAATTGCGATTCAATAGTGAACATAAATAATTTTACTCCTTTTTGGTATGATATGAACAAAAGTAATGACTGAAACTCATTTGAAAGAAGAAAAAAACCTTTATTATTATTATTGTTGTTTTTGTTTTGTTTAACGTGGAAATTGAAATTAGTCTCCAATCAAGAACTTGGTCCAACAATACCAGATGAGCCAAGTAGTTATTTTTCATAAGCACCATATAGTTTTTTTAAGTAGATTCAAATGACCAAATCCAATTCTTAATGTATAAGCATGTCATTAATAAATGTGTAAATCTTTCAAATTATGAATCTAATTACTCATTAAACATCGGTAAGAAAAAATTACTACTCCCCCCGTCCCATTTTAGTTGTCCCCTTCACTTTTTTTCACACAGTTTAAGAAAATATTTAATTTCGTTTCAATTTAACGTTTATACCCCTATTTATAATGTGTATGATTATTGAGTCATAAGTTGTTGAGTTTTTCAAGTTAAGGGTAAAATGAGAAAAATAGTTTTTATTAATTTAAATAGACATGTATTTTGAGACATCTAAAATAAGAATAAAAGACAATTAAAATGAGATTAAGGGAGTATATAATTGCTGTTCATATTTCCTATTATGGGCTCAGATTTCCGAAGTAAATATAATGGTTGGCTTAAAGACTTTAACGAGCTGCACTCCAAATCTTAGGGTTAGAGTTAAAGCTTGCAATTAATACATTTATAGACAATTATCGTCTTTCTTTATTTTGTTAAATTAATCTATTAATTATTTTGAGTTTAAAAAAGGGATTATGCATGCTTAACTAAGGTAAAGGCAAAGGAATATTCCAAAAACAGAATTGAGTTAAAAGACTGCCAAAAAGTCCAATTAACCTATATTAATATCAATGAAATATAAACAAATTTCAACAAAAAAACAGAGAGAGTGAAGATCATTCAAAAAAAGTTTCAATTATTCAGCAAACATTTTTTTACCTTAGGGAGAATAAAGTACAGTTCATAAGTCGCCAAGCGATCAATCAGCTGCATAAGGGTTTATACTCCAATTGCACTGCACAAAATTTGATCTCAAAACTGAATCACGTTTCCATGACACTTAACAGTCTGCTCCAACTTTTTGAGCTTTATTCGAGTGGCCTGACGAAGAATCATTCTCTCTAGCGCGGCGATTTTGGCGGTTTTTCCAACCCCTGCTGGGATTTCTTCCCCTGGAGAAACAATAAAAAATAAAACTTAAAAGAGTAGGGTTTGACAATACTCATTAGCTAAGAATACTGAACAATGGGACTTCTATGTGAAAAACTGTTCAAATTAAAGTGAATGTAGATAATAAAGTGGCACAAACCTCCCTCTGTTGCCCTTGAATTCCTGCTGGAATCGGCTCCAGTACTCCTTTTCAGCCTCACCTGAGAGCAAAACACATAACAAACCAAAACTCAAAACACTGAAAAAAACCTGTAGCACGACCAGCATTAATGGGGATCCTAGGGACGTCATCACTCATCGAGTCATCGTGGGGAATACAAACACAATTTAATAGATCATTCAAGTCCAAGTCAAGACTATGCATTATTCGGCATGCAAAAACCTGCACACACTAATATAAACCAACAAAGAAAACATGTGATGTAAAGGAATTATTTCGCTTTCAAAATGTTATACTGTCCTCCTGAACCACTACAAGTCCTAAGGTGCATCTAAGTCCATTATCTTGGATTCACAAAAGCATGCAATCATAAATAATACTTTCACAGATCGAGCAGGACCCTTCAGCCTACCCAAACCAAATTAAAAATAAAAAAAATAGTATTTTGTCAAGCAGCTAGTATAACCAGATCCTATCCTTTAAGTAGAGCTCAAAGGCTGATTAAAAACATAATTCATGGTGTCACAAGGAAAACCAAATTGCTATCCTTTAATGACCGATCCACTGACCCAATTGCTACATCACAACTGTCGGAGCTGGAACTTTGGACCGAGATTTCCCAGCTTATGCGCTTCTCGAAACCAAAAACCATTTTGCAGGGGTATCGTTGTATAGTGGTAATGGAATGGGGAACAGAGCGTTGGGATTGCTTGTATTCAGTGGTACAGCTTTGAACGTCAGGCCATCACCGGTAGTTGCGGTGAAAAGACGATGAATGAAGGAGAAAAAGGGTAATAGGTTGGCGCCATGGAGTGTTTAGAGAATAGGTTTTATGGGTTTTTCGGGGTGTACATGGGAAAAATAGGGGCGTAAATAGTCCGAACCAAAGAATGAGCATTTGAGAAAATTAGAGAGCCAAGAAACTCAGTTTGATCTATGTTGCAAGAAGGATTATAAATCTACTAATATGCAGTCATGCACATCTTTTATCTCATGTTAAAGGATTAACGCCAAGTTATGGTGAGCAGAGTACAAAAGTCAACATCACATATATCATATAGCACAATGAAAAAATTACAATCCGATGCATAATACACTATCGATGTTTAGAGAGAGCAGTTTTATGCTAATCATCATAAATGCATGTTCACTTGATCATTCAACATAGCATCTTCCATAACACTTTCAAAATAAAGCAAATGGGAGGTTTCAGCCTACCGGTTACGGGTTCTAAAGCGGCAATGAAATTCTTCACAACAAGACCTCCTTCTTCAGATAGGACTGCAGCTGCACGAGCTTTCTGAGCTTCTTCAGCTTCTTGAAATCTGACATAACCAGACTCCGCTCCCATCGAGAAATCAACGAACTATGGCACAGGGAAAAATCATGTCAGAATGACTCAAGCAAAGGCTGCGTGAACCCCTTTTCAGACCAGTTACTAAATGTGAAATCCCAATCTCCCAGCTCAATGTCCATTAAATAGACATATATGGAAGCCCAACAAGAACACCTTGGCATCTCAAGATGGCATAAAAATTTCAAGATAAAAGAAAATAAAGTTACACATAATCCATGACTAAATGTGTATACTCTGTTTAGATTCAGTAAGATATCAACACTCAAAAGCAACACAGGTATCAACCAACAGAGTAAACAGTTGCTGGAGGTACCTTGACAGTGCCATACTTCCGAAAAACTTCTTTAAGATCCTCGCGCAAAACCACATTCTTGTTGTCTTTGCAAGATTTAGGAGTTGGTTTTTCATCTTTCTCTTCACTCTTTTCCTTGAGATCTTCAGATGATTTATCTCCCTCTTCACTCTTGACTCCTTCATTTGGTGAGCCATTTTCTTCGTCTACCACTTTATTCTCTTTAATATTGTCAGCATGGTTTCCTTCACCAGCTTTGGCATTTTCAGAAAACTCGCCATTTTTCTCAGTCGTAGAAATCTCTGAAGAATTCATATCTCCATCTTTTTTGCAACCATTTGCACTTTCTTTGACTGGTCCATGAGTACCATTATGTGCTGTAGAGTCCCCAGCTAAAAAGCTTTTCAATGTAAATGCGACAACTACGCCCTTTGGGTGGCCACAAACATCAGGACTGGAGATAATTCATAATTGGTTATTGATTGTGATGCATTTAATAAAACGGAGCATTTGAAACTACATCAAATTAACAACTTACTTGGCATCTGCATCCGAAGTGTTGTCAGGATTTGAAACTGCAGGATTAGAATTTTCCAATTGGCCTAATAGTTCAGCTCTTTCTGCATCAAAATCCTTCCTGGACAGGAGCTAATAAACATTAGAAAATGCGTATATGTCAAGCACTTGAACACACACACACACAAACTAATTACTAAAACAAAGGTAAAGACTATTTCTAGATCATTTTATATCTTAATCTCATAGATATTGAATGATATAACGTCACCTATTATTCTGTAATAAAATTACTCTATCGGAGAGTACAATTGTTGTAGAAAAAACAGAATCACAATCAGAGAAGATTCACCAGTAAATAATAAATGACTAAATACATCTTTATATCCAAGATAAAATTACCAAAATATTATCAATGGCACATCAATCAATAAATAACATATGATAGTAACAAACCAATTTTTTTCTTCAAAGAATGGCACTTACATTAGAATTGACAGAGAGAAAATGCGATGCATATACCAATTGATGTGCATGTCTGATAAATTTCATCAGTCTCAAAATTCGAAGAAAATTAAATCAATAAAAATCCTCATTAAGAGATATAATGAGATCAAAGGACAGAACGAGAGTTTACTTTGGTTTTAACACCAGCTGAACTCCTGCAAGAGCTAAACTTTGCTTCAAAACATTCTCAGCTTCTTCCTCTGTCGAGAACTCAATCAAAGCAGTGCCACAAAATACTCTTTTGTCAGCTATGTGACGAGGCATCCTCACACTGTTAACCTAGATAGCAAAGAAGACCTATCACTTATCGAGAACCACAAAAGAATGCAGTAAATATTATGGTAACTAAACAAGTACAGTACTGCAAGATATAGTCCACTGTCCAATTGGCTCAGGAGGCTCTAATCGAATAGCTTTGAAAGTTTGGTAGAAATGCTAACCACTAACAAACATAATCTGTAGGTTATGAAAGAATGTGAATACCTTGGCATATTGACTGAAAAAAGACTCCACATCTTCCCTCTTAACTTTATATTCAAGTGGTGATGCAGCAATTGTTCTGTTGTCCAACTGCTCCATCAACTCTTCTGGTTTTAACAACGCATTAACCCTACCTACTTTCTTCCCTAAAAAATATATAATTTATTAGAAGACATTACCTTCTTTCAATGACCCACATTAGGCGTCTCCAAACAAACAGAAATGTAAAGTAACCACTGAAAAGACTCACCATCTTCAGAGACTTTCAGAATAGTTGATTTCCTAAGAGTTTCAGCAACAGCTTGCACGACACCTCCAGGCACCTCTTCGGGTCTCACATTGGCCAATCTTAGATGATTCTTCATCCGACTAAACGAGCATATCAAAGCCAAACTAACCACTATTTCAAGGGTCAAGATCAACAAAAACATGGACAAAACAACAAACAGTCAAGTAAAAAAAAAAATCATAATCTGAACCAGACTCAGAACACGCATATATTCTTATGATAAGGATACTGCCATCTTCGCTGTCACTGATAGTCCTTTTCAGGAAACGGTCCGTCGGTAGATTGCTATCGCTGAAGTAAAACTCTATCTGTTGTTAAAAAAAAATACAAAAAAAAATAAAAAAAATTGAGTGCACGGAAAGAGGAAATAAAACAACAAAGATCAGCATGTTTTAGCCGATTAAAAACGAAATCAGATACAAAACGCATATAACTCCAGTGTATCAATTGACCTGTCTAAGGACTTCCTTCGCTGTTTCCTCGTCCAAGGAAGGCGACGCCATTATTGTACGGATGACAGGGTAGCAGCGGGGTTTGGGGGGATTAGGGTTTTAAGAAATTCTTGGGTTTAGGGGAAGGTTAACGTCTTTTTTCGCAGTTCAGCCTCGCGGGTTACCATCAGAGCACAGGTTTTTTTTATACCAAAAGTGAAATATCCAACACAAATACGTACATCCAATGAAGCCGGTGACTGCATAAATAACGAAGTGGACACTCAAACACCGATCTCTCACTCCTTATGCAGTCAGAATATCAACCAAAC
Organism: Euonymus europaeus; assembly: GCA_963580455.1. NCBI lineage: Eukaryota > Viridiplantae > Streptophyta > Magnoliopsida > Celastrales > Celastraceae > Euonymus > Euonymus europaeus. Next base: position 1,951,061 of record OY756957.1, on the reverse strand, counting down.
TATGATCTGTTGATAGAGCACAGGATTTTTGCTAATACGATAATGTATAAGAATATATGTTTTGTATATTTTTGTTCCAATATGAGAATATGTATTTTTATTAATGTGATTATATTAGAATGTGTATTTTATTGATGTGGCTTGTATTAAAATATATGTTTTGGTGATGTGATGACTTAACTTTTTATAAAATATGTAAGATTTATATTGATTTTGATGTTAGAAATAAGATGGAAGAATGAAAAATGTATAAAAAAAATATGTTTTGCTGATGATGTGACTATATGACTATATTGAGAGACATATTTTATTGATGAAGATGAATTTGTGACATAATTTTTTATGTAACAGATGTGAAATTCAATTTAAATTTAGTTAGATTGGGATGTATCCTCCATTTTGGGTGAATTTACACATTTATATACTTCGGCCTTCTCCATCTGTCTTACGCGTGCACCTAACCATATAGCATTAGATAATTGAGGCGTCAAAGAAGGAAAATGATATATATCTCATGGGGTTATATCCCATGGGATCCCATATTTTATTCCATTGTATTATTACAATGGAATAACAAATTTTATTACAATGGAATAACGTATTCCATTGTAATCATACGTATTCCACTGCACTAGAATCTGTTATTCCATTGTATTATTACAATGAAATACCTCATACGTTATTCCATTGTATTATCACAATGGAATAACAAATTCTAGCACAGTGAAATAACGTATTTCATTGTAATAGTACGCATTCCACTGTAATAAAATATGTTATTCCATTGTATTACACAATAGAATAAATTATGGGATCCCATGGGATATAACCCCATGGAATATAAAACGGTGCTGATCAAAGAATTTATGGTATTTAATAATTTTTAATTGACTGTAAAAAATAATTTTTAATTAAAATATTCCTTATCTTTTGGTGCAATAAATCATAGGACAAGTAACAAAATAGCCTACGTATTTTCAAGAACATATCACTTGTGCTTTATGAAATAGCTTAGGTTGATGATTTAAATCTACGATTATTGCGAAGCCTGGTTTTGGGCTTCTTATAGATGTGTCAAGGAAGGGGGAGGAAAGTGTTAGGATTATGCTGGATTATCTTATTATTTTATCTCAGGCTTTTCAACGACACCGTTTCTTCTTAAGTGAAGTGATGTCGTTTTAGATGTCTATTTCTCTGCTTCTTCCTGTTGCGTATCTCTCTCTTTCTTCCCGTTGGTGATGTGATGAGTTTGTAGGTTTTCGTTGCTGGCAACTTGTGTATTTATTCATTGTTTGTTTCTCTCCTGAGTTCATCTCAACTCTTGTAACCTCTGCAACTTATTTTCTTTCAATTTAATGAGATTTTCTCAAGTCTTTGCAATCTGTTCTTAAGTTATTTTATGGTATTGGAGGATGGGTCATGTCAAATTTGATCTGAGAAATCAAAGTCTTAATACCACAAATCCTTCTTCATCAAATCCTCAAACTTCTCCCAACGTTCAGTTCGGAAATTTTGAGTTTTCTAAGTCATATAATCAAAACCCTACAATGGCTGTGATGGGTCAAAACTCAAATCCATTCAGAAATCCCTATTTCATTAGACTCTCAGATTTCTCCACTTCTATTGTTTCATTCAATTTGACGGGAGCAAATTATCATTTATGGAGTAATCAATTGGAAAATGCCTTAAAGGCCAGAAATAAGATGGGATTTGTCAACGATTCACTTGTTGCTCCTGCTGAGAACGACCCAACATTTCCAGATTGGGTGCAATGTGATAGTTTGGTTAAAAATTTGATTACCAACTGTCTTTCTCAAGACATCTTGGCCAGCGTTTCTACTTCAAGGACTGCCCATGAGTTATGGATGGATCTGAAGGTCAGGTATTCATCTGCCAACCCTGCTCATTTATTTGAATTGACAAGATCGATTTCGAATATTAAGCAAGGGAATTCCAATGTCACCGAATACTTTGCTCGCCTCAAATCGCTTTGGGATCAACTGTACCAGTTCAAGACGCTGCCAATTTGTAAGTGTGGAAGATGTGAATGTGATACTGCAAAGGTGGCATTGGAAGAGCGAAACAATGATAAACTTCTTCAATTTGATGGGGCTCAATGATTGTTTTGAGCATGTGACAAATCAAGTGTTACTCATGGAACCTCTTCCTGATGTCAACAAAGCCTTTGCTCAGGTAGTTCAAGTTGAAACAAAATCAGCTCTGAATTTGAATGGCAGCAAGCAATCACAGAAAGAAAACAATGTTCAGGAGGCCATTGCTATGCAGGTGGCTTCAAAGAATTACACTATTGAAAGAGATTTCAAAACAGCAAAGAGAACCACATCAGACAAAGAAAAGTTGTTCTGCAGATACTGCAAGAAAATCAATCACAATATTGATAAATGCTTCAAGTTGGTTGGTTTTCCAGCAGATGGCCCTAATGCACCAAAAAGAGCAAGGCAAGGACCTTCTGGATTCAATGACAAAAGGATTAATCAAGTAGAATCATCTATTTCTCAGGGATCCTCTCTGCCTCTCTCCGGTGAACAATAACAATGCCAACAACTTTTGGCTTACTTTAAGGCTAATGGTTCAAATGGAGATAATGCCTCTAATCATACAGCTTCAGTTTCTACCGTTGGAGGTAACCCTATTTTACATTCAAATTGGATAATAGATACAGGGGCTTCTGATCATATAATATGCATTCCTGACTATTTTGATGCCTATAGAAAAATTGATAATTCTTATGTTAGCCTACCAGATGGAACTAAACACCAAATCAGCTTTATAGGGAATGTTAGATTAAGGAATGATCTTGATCTAACAGGAGTTCTATGTGTTAAAAGTTTCAATTTTAATTTGATTTATACTAGCAAACTATTGAGGAATAGGAATTATGATCTAGTGTTCAGTCATAATTCTTGTCAATTGCAGGATATCATCACCTTGAGGAGAATTGTGATGGGAACCATGGTTAATGGATTGTACTTTCTAGTAGAAGATTTAAAACCTATGAAGAATTTAAGTGCTCAAGTAGGTGCTGTCATCAAGGGTCAACTATGGCACAAGAGGTTAGGACACCCTTCCGCTAAAGTTTCTGCCATGCTTGGAGAAGACTTTGTAGAAGATTGTAATTTTTGTGAAATTTGTATCTTAGCTAAGACAAAGAGAAAATCCTTCTCGGTGAGTGTCACCAAAAGCTTAGCTAAGTTTGATCTTGTGCACATGGATATTTGGGGACCAAATGGAGTATCCTCTATAGATGGACACAAATATTTTGTAACCATTGTGGATGATTTTACCAGGGCAACCTGGATATTTTTAATGAAATCTAAGTATGAAGTTAGAAGTCATGTGGAGCATTTCGATAATTATGTTCAAAATCAGTTTAGAACTAAAATCAAAATTATCAGGTCTGACAATGGTTTAGAATTTGGTATGCATGATTTTTACAATAAAGAAGGAATTATACATCAAACTACATGCCCATACACCTCCCAACAAAATGGGATTGTTGAAAGGAAACATCAACATTTGTTGAATGTGAGTAGGGCTCTAAGAATTGAATCTGGAATCTCAGAGCAATATTGGAATTATTGTATACAAACTGCTGCTTATCTTATTAATAGATTACCTTTTAGACTATTGGATAAAACTAGTCCTTATCAACTTTTATATAATAAGAAACCATATTATGATTACTTAAAGGTATTTGGATGCTTAAGTTATGCTAAAATCCTAACACATCAACAATCAAAATTTGATGATAAGGCTAGAAAATGTGTGTTCTTGGGTTATCCTGCTAATGTAAAAGGATATAGGTTACTGGATACATAATCAAATGAAATTTTTATTTCAAGAGATGTCATTTTCAAGGAAAACATTTTTTCCTTTTAAAGATTATATAGACCAGAAAAATTCAATAACTCATGATGAGTTAAATCATCACTCTAGTTCACTGGATAATAATGATGCAAAAATAAACAGTTCTGCTGAAATTAATAATCATTTAGATAATTTACAGATATCAAAGAGAGTTAGGAAGACACCAAAATATTTAGACAATTATGACTGCAGTGTTGATGTTAATGCTCTTTTACCTTCTGCCAAGTTTAATCATTTCATAGGTGCTATAAGTCTTCATCAGGAACCTAAGAATTATTTACAGGCTTCCAAGTCCCATGAATGGAATGAAGCTATGAATGCTAAAATTCAAGCTCTTAGTGAGAACAATACCTGGTCTGTAGTTCCTTTACCAGTAGGCAGAAAAGCTATTGGCTCAAAATGGATCTATAAAATAAAATATAATCTTGATGGTTCGATTGAACGTTACAAAGCAAGGTTAGTAGCTCAAGGCTACAGTCAAACTCCAGGTTTTGACTACCAGGAGACCTTTGCTCCAGTAGTAAAAATGGTAACAGTTAGGCTTTTCTTAGCTCTTACTGCTGCAAACAACTGGATTGTGCATCATCTTGATGTGCACAATGCTTTTCTTAATGGTGATTTACATGAAAATGTTTATATGCGCATGCCTCCTGGATATGAAACTGATAAAACTGGTTATGTTTGTAAATTAAATAAATCATTGTATGGGCTTAAGCAAGCCTCTAGACAATGGAATTTAAAGTGTAAAGAAGCTCTCATAAAATTTGGATTCAAGCAATCCAAATGTGACTATTCATTATTTATTTATACTAGAAATGGTTTCAGAATTCTTCTTCTTCTTTATGTTGATGACATGGCAATTGGTGGTGATAATATTGATTTGATAGAAGAGATTAAGAGATATATTGCCACATGTTTTAAAATAAAAGATTTGGGTCCTCTTAAATATTTTTTAGGATTAGAAATTGATAACAAAAAGGATGGAATGACTATATGTCAAAGAAAATATATATCAGATTTATTGGCAGATACTAACTTTCTTGAATGCAGTATAGTAAGCTCTCCAATGGATATCAACTCTAAACTGTCCAGAGATCAAGGACCACTGCTTGATGATCCAATGCAATATAGAAGACTTATTGGTAAGTTAATTTACTTGAGTTTAACTAGACCTGATGCCAATTTCACTGTCAATATGCCCAGTCAGTACATGAAGGCTCCAACCATTCAGCATCTGAGAACAGCTCGCAGGGTGTTGAGATATCTAAAGGGAACTATTGATAAAGCCTTGTTCTATCCATCAAATCCCAGCACCAAGATTGAAGCTTTTTGTGATGCTGATTAGGTAGCTTGTCAGGATACTAGAAGATCCATAATTGGCTACTGTATCATGTTGGGAAAGTCTTTAATAGCATGGAAATCCAAGAAACAACAAACTGTCTCCAGATCTTCAGTAGAGGCTGAGTATCGCTCTATAGCTTCTGCTACGAGTGAAATCATTTGGATAAATGCCCTGATGAATGATCTTCAATGTTCTGTGGATAAGCCCATTGCATTATTCTGTGATAGTCAATCTGCAATTCATATAGCTACCAATCCAGTGTTCCATGAAAGAACAAAGCATATAGAAATTGACTGTCACTTTGTCAGAGAAAGGGTGGACAAGAAGCTTATCAAACTGCATCATATTTCTATTGCTCCACAACCAGCTGATCTTCTAACCAAGCCTATGACCGTCTTACAAATCCAGAATTTTATGTCCAAGCTCAACATTGTTGATCACCATGTTGATCTTGAGAGGGGGTGTTAGGATTATGCTGAATTATCTTATTATTTTATCTCAGGCTTCTCAACGACACCGTTTCTTCTTAAGTGAAGTGATGTCGTTTTAGATGTCTATTTCTCTGCTTCTTCCCGTTGCGTATCTCTTTCCTTCTTCCCGTTGGTGATGTGATGAGTCTGCAGGTTTCCGTTGCTGGCAACTTGTGTATTTATTCATTGTTTGTTTCTCTCATGAGTTCATCTCAACTCTTGTAACCTCTGCAACTTATTTTCTTTCAATTTAATGAGATTTTCTCAAGTCTTTGCAATCTGTTCTTAAGTTATTTTAGAAAGAGGAGAATGTTGGTTCGAATATTTGCCGGAGAAGACAACGCGCCGATTCAACTTTTAATATCATTTTCATTTTTTGTTATAATATTTTTTCTTTTCAATTTTTGATTTTAAAAATAAATTCATGTCATTTTTGTCTTTTTTCTTTTTTTTTAAAAAAGTGACATGTAATTTATTAACTGCAACATCATCAATTTTGGATGAAAAATTGATATAAGAGCTAACGTGACTCATTATTCAAAGTAAGGGAATCTCTTTGGGTTGAAATAATATATAAGGGCTCAAGTGTCATGTTCTTAACCAAACGGACTGCACGATAGTCTATAAGTAAAACAAAAACCAAAAAAGCGAAAAGACGGTGTTTTTTCAAAGAAAAAACATTATAAAAAAAAAAGGTTCACTGTCTTGGATTCTTCGTTGTGACTGATGGCTCTCAACTCGAGTACTAGACCACTCAAGATTCAAGTATTGTCTATCTATGGGCATAACCTGTGTTTCTTTTCTCTATTTCCCTCAAAAGTTTCAGTCGACCGTCCATGGCAGTACGGGGAGGAGACCAGATCCAGCCCTTCTACTCCTCTCCAATAGTAGTAAATTTACTAATTTTATTCTCTCTGTATTATTTTTCGCCATCTTACCAATATTAATTCTTCAAATTGAGGCAAAGAAGTCAGATAAAGGGCCCGACCCAGTCTCATGGCTCATCAAGACTCCAACACACGGCACATCCTAGATGATCCTACAATAGGCCCAGCTGACTTTACCTGGGAGAGATTGTTTCCAATCAAGCCTATAATCATCGTTCCAGCAGCCTGACACAAATTCAAAGAATAGGAAAAAGAAATCCCCCAACAAAAATAACCAAAACTTTTAAGAAGAGAACCATCCTCGAAGTGTCTTTCAAAACACTGCATACAGATTTTCCATCACACACATCACAATAACATAAAATTACAGCTTTGAATAAAGTGATTTATTCCAGAAGAAGATTGACTTCAAAAGGCCAAAAGTCATGTGAGATGAATGACAAGCCCCTTCCATAAGAGGGACGCCATGGAGTATTTTACTGAACAAGAGATGATGAGAACCACAAAGTGACTCACATGAAGTCCTCTTCCAATTCCTGCAAGGACTTGTTTACCGAAGCAATATCTTTGTTTGATGTCATATTCTCAGACACCATTAAACCCTTGTAACTTCTTATCTCTGCCTGCTTCTCCTTTTCAAGCCTCGCCATTTCTTCACGGCGTTTCTGGCACAAAAAAAGGTATAGGATGTTCATTAATAGAATATGTCAGCATATGAAGAAAATAATAGAAAATGCGGTCTGACAATGCTGAAGCCCTCTCATTCTAATCTACTGAACAGAAGATAGTCCATTCCTTGAAAAATGCGAGGGAATTTAAGTAAAAAGGTTGAATTTTGTAAACCAATGTTTTCAAAGAAAATGGCACAAAAGATGCATGCATGAATGAACTTCAACTGGGAGAAAGGCATTCCCTTGAAATCTTTAACAAGGGAATATCATGTGTTGAGTAAATAATAAATATTACCAATTTCATTTGGAAGGTCAACGAATTCCCAAGGGAATCCATTTTTCCACGGTAAAGCATTTTTATGCCTGAACAAAATGCTCTAGCACTGTTCGCTAAAGGTAAATGTTGATGCCCAAGTTGCATCAATTTGCTGAACATCTTGTCATCTACCAATATTTTTGAATAATAAACAGTCTTGAAGGGCACTGAAGGGATAAATGTGAAGATCCTTGAAAATTGAAATCCAAATGAAGTATATGTGACCACAAAAACGGAATAAAAAACTATTTTAAAAAATCATTGGACTGACTTTATCTCTCTGTTGAAGCTTTCTCTCTGCTCTTTCAGCTGAACCAACTGCTTCTCGCTCGGCTGCAACAATAAATTATCAAATGATTATTAGCAATATCAAAGATAAAATTAGTTTTGTGCAACTTCCATAAAGACAATTACTAAAAACATGTTAGATACTGTGCTGTTGAAGAAAAAGAAATACAATATGCAAAAAAGTGACCTAGAATTTCCTAATAATGAATAAAAGTAGACCTCTCAAGTTACATAATGAAAGTAAATATAAGCGAAGAGGGCGAGGTGGGGTGGATTAAAGCATAGATTTACCTTTCAAATCAGGCTTCCTTTCAACTTTCGTCTTGTTTAATCTATTAACAATCTCATTGACCCGCTTCTCTACTCTCACAGTCCGAACCTAAGAGCACAATCAAATAAGTCATATATCCAATTTCCATATAAACAATGAAAAGTGTTGCATAAATTGTACATGCACCTAAATGAAAGATGCTCACATTTTTTGGATTGTGGAAACCAACTTGGCCAACATCCATGGAAGCAGTTTTCTTTAAATTGGCCCAAGGTGTATAAACAACATCAACATTATTTACCTTGTTGCCTGCAGATAAACAAACAATAAAAATAAAAAATAAAAAACAGAAGAAAGTTAGGATAAATAAAATAATACAGGCTGAATCGCAACCAAACGTCAAAAGTGTCTGTGAGACAGGACCATCTCATGCAAACATCAATTTTGCTAATTTATGAACAGCATCTTGAAGATAACTAGATTGCTGGGAAAAGAATGCCCTCATTGTGGATCTATGCTAAAGTTTTACTTGAGAAGCGTGATCACGCTAAAAGTACATTCACTCCTATTTTTGAAGCGTGTCAATTCTTGTCTAATACTTCTATTAAATAGTTAACAACAAAATCTCCCCTTGTAAGCCAAAGCTCAAAACCAGCCTGCAAAAAGACTAGTGTCGAAGGGCTAAGACAAAGAAGGCAGCCTCTAATATCTACTATGAAGAAGGTGACAACATGATTGACCATGTCAGTAAGTTTCAGGCCATGCAAAAGCAACAGCAATAGCAACTATACATAATCCAATATACCTTCAATTTAAAGGATAAGGGTGTGGATGGCAAGATACACTTGAATACATCTGACTCGCATATCAATACATAAACTACTTATTATTCATCACCCACCTTTTGATTTAATATAAATGTTCTCAATAACCACAAAGACAGTAAGTCACATATTCCAAATTAAATATGTAGAAGAAACTAGCTAGACTCCATGAACACAAATCCGACAAATAGAATCACTGTGAAATGGGAAGAATCTGTCAAAACTTGCCTTGAATGGAATTTGCTTTAACAAGCTGAGCGCAATCCTCAAGCAAGCCTTCAGTTATATCATCTATAGTTTGACCCTTGTGCAGTCTTACATAAACATGGGCAGAAGACATTTTATCAACATGGAACCTGTAATATATATGCCAGAAACAAGTAGCAATCCTTGAATAAGGAAACAACGGGAAGAGACATCAAATCAAATGCACTATTATTATTTTTTTTAAATGAAGAAGCTAGCAATCAAACTACAAACTATCAACTAGGACTATCAATTTCATCGGAAGAAGCTAAATTAAAACAAACATTTAGAAAATTGAAAGGCGGAGAAGGAATACGTAGCATCAACGAGATTAAGAAGAACCTAACACAATTGAGTTAGTTTTTTTGACAAGTACAATTGCTATTGGTTATTAAATAATTGATAAATTACGGAGTCAGATGGCCAGTTGAATTCATATAAACCTCAATTTTCGACGAGAAACGGAAAACAGAAGTCAAATTGTTCATGGGAATACCAGATATCTTCAGGGGAGCCATATTTGATGAGCTCCTCGTTCTCGAACTTGTCGAGGCCCATAAAGATGGTGTAATCGCCTGCCTCTGATCGGGCTTTGAAGTAGAACACCATCTTCTCCTTTCTCCCCTCCGCACTAACCAAGAACAACCTCTGCGTTTTTGGGTTCAGTTTATCTAAATCGAGACAGGCTTGTTTTAGGGTTCAGTGGATTCTTGAGAAAATGTTGCGTATAGTTTTCAGTCTTTTGACTCTCGGAAAGCAAGGCGTTTTCCCAATAACGCGTTTTTTGACTTTTCTTCGGTTCTTCCTATAACCTACCATGGACGTATGACACGTGCCTCTGTCTTTTGTTTTGCACTTTTACAGTCGTAATAATAAGGAGAAGGGACAAGAAAATATTTGATCTCTATACTTTTACAAATGGATCAGTTAAAGCTCTTATATTTTGTTTTTTGTTAAAGAAGTCTGTATTTATCTAGCCAGCTCACGTTAGCTCTTGATTCTCTTTTCCATCCAAAAATTGATGACATTTCAGTTTAGTGATGACATGATATCTATTTTGTTTAAAAAATAATTAATAACGTGGAAAAAAATGGGCAATCAAATGGTGACACATGTCATTAAAAAATCACAAGTATAATTGGACTAAATTTTTTCATTTCATCTAATTGGAATTGATGAGTCATTGAAGCCCTCGCTAATCAATATGTTGGCCAAATAGGCCCTGTAATTGAAAAAAATGGCTCAAATGAGCCCCTAATAAAATCAGGTAACAACAATCCTAAACAGAATTTACATCACAACCCAAACAACATAAATCAATGTCTTAAAAATATTCTACCTTTACAAACCGGTCAGAAGTCAGTTTACAACCATAACAACATAAATCAGCAAACATGAAATCCAACATTACAAACCATCATCAATGTAGCATGTCCATAAAATCTAACATAAAATAGCAAACATGATAAACGTAAAGTAGTATTGTGGTTCTGAATGACCCTTGTCATTGGATCCCGTCTTTGATTTTTTATTTTCACGATCAATGACCCTCAACATGGAAGTTCCAAGCTATAAACAATGAATATCATAATCACATTTAGACAATATTTATAGCATAATCAATGGAGACTAACCAACATTACAATAGGCTTGCATTTATAATTGAACGTTTAGTGTCAAGATTGATGTAGAGGCCTATGCTAGTTAGCAAATTCTTCTTCCTTAGTTTGGTCTTTGGCCTATTTTCTTTATAAAAAGGACTGACATATTTAGTGCTTGAGCCAATGGTACTTGTTGGAACATTAACAGAACCAACACCCTCTTGTGTTGGTGTAGGAGTCTCAGTCAAGTCAGTTATTTCACTCCTCTAACTACTAACTACTCATAGCTCTCTTATCCAGACAAGTATTATTTCTTGCATTATGCTATTTCCTCTTGCAAACATGACAAGTCATGCTTCTGCCTTCTTGGGACATCTTATTTTCACAACCGCCTTATTATGCTCCCTTATTCTCATTTTATTAGGTCTACATGGCATCTTCCTTAGCTTTGAAGGGACCACTTCATCTCCATCACTTATTGGCCACATATTTTCCCCTCTTATAGGTTCGAGTGGCTTCTGGTAGGCCCTCATGTATGTAGGTTTCCTACACCAAAGGTTGATATAATTATGAGCTTTCTCATCATTGTCATGCACTGCCTGTATTACATGAGCACATGGAATTCCCGATAGCTTCTAGGCACTACATGAACACAACCCCTCTCTCAATCTAACAACATATTGATATCTACCACATTTAACCTCAATGCTATCTCCACCATTCCATTCATGCAAATCAAACCTCAGCTTTGCACAAAACCTATAGACCAAACAGCAACCGAGCATCGCACAAAACCTTGAAACCAAACCAACATTTTTGAAACCCAGAATTCAAAGCATAATGCAAATCAAAATCGAACTTCGTCATAAACTTAGAATTCACAGAAAGCACCCAGATCAGTCTTGATAATGGCGAAATAGAAGAGGAGAATGTACATACCTGGTTGAAGAGTCTCAACAACTTCGGGTTTTACCTGAATGTGTTGTTGTGACGATCTTCATTCGGAGGAATCGAATTGAGCGGCGACAAAACTTGCTTGAGCGCTGGCAAGATGGGTTACATGAAACGAAATTAGGGCTAATAAGATTAAAAGGCATACGTTCAAGTCTTGTTTTAATCCAGTGTGTATCATAGTTTACCATGTCATTAATCATTTTTTTACAAAATAAATAACACGTCATCACTTAACTAGCGGATCAACATTTTTGGACGAAAAACATGGGTAGGGACTAACGTGACCTAACTTAATAAGTAGGGGGACTTCTTTGGCACAAAACAAAGCATATGAGCTTAAGTGGTTCATTTGTGAAAGTACATAAGCCAAATCATTTCTTATCCCTAATGAAAATTACAATGGTGTGTTTTATTTTTTTAGGGGAATAGATAATAGATGAGAATGTATATTCTTGTTGATTTGACTGTATTGAAAAATATGTTTTGATAATGTGAATAAATATGTGATTTCACTTTTTATAAAATATATGAGACCCAGTATTGATTTTGATATATTTCGTTGGGGGAATGGATAAAGGAATGAAAGAGTATATGTTTTGTTAACTGTATTGAAAAATATGTTTTGATAATGTGAATAAATATGTGATTTCACTTTTTGTAAAATATATGAGACTCAGTATTGATTTTGATATATTTCGTTGGGGGAATGGATAAAGGAATGAAAGAGTATATGTTTTGTTAATAGGAAAAAACAAAATGTATAGATATTTGTGTTTCACTCTGGTCCGTTTGGATCAGAGTATGTTGATAGAGTATAAGCTCTCGTAAAACGTAAAAGCTGAGAGTGTCTGAAAGTATGGAGACAGAGTATAAGCTAGCTTATACTCTGAAACAAACAGAGGCCTAGGTGTCGAACTTTGGCATAATATACCATATCAAGTGAGAAACTTTTAGGGAGAATTGCAACTGAGTCTACTTTTGTAAACTTACTAAGGTTGAAGTCCACCCATAAAATTTATTTGGAAGGGAATCCAATTCATTTCAATTTTTGTATTTTTTTTTATAAACAAAATTTTAAAACGTTTTATTTCTTAAAATACATGGTAATTTTTTTAAAAAATTACATATTTGAAATCAGCACGTAAAACTATTTATAACAAGACCCATCATCGATATTTTTTAACGTACTTTTTAAATTACATTATTTTTCAAAAATAATTTAATTAATATATTGTATATAATTTTTTTTTCACTATGTTAACTTAAATAGTAAGTATTAAACTTTAAGAGAAACGGATTCCCTAAACCCTAATGGGCTCGTGTATCGTATTTTCATAATGTAACTTAAACAACAAGTGTTAAACCCTAAGAGGAACGAATTCGCTAAATTCTAACAGGCTCGTGTATCGAATTTTCATACCGTAACCTAAACAATAAGTGTTAAACTCTAAAAAGAACGAAAATCCTAACGGACTCGTATATGCTTAACATATTGATTAAGGTAATAAAATAATTAATTAAAATAGAAAAATTAATATATTTTTTAAATTAAATTTTCTTAATTTAATATGTATTTTTTAAAAAAGTATCCAATTTTGGAATGAATCCAGAAAATAGAAATCACATTAATTATAAAAAAACTAATAACTAGATTTGGTTGCAAACAAGTTTAAATAAGTGACCTTATTTCTAATAAGTTTCATAAAAATATACCTACATACAATTTTGCCGAACTTTTATACATTTGTGCCTTGATTCAAGATATTTGGGTTCAATTTTCATTATGAACAATCCCCTTCACGCATTGAACTTTGGCTCTATATACCTGCGCTCGCGTGTCATTATTTGTTACCAAAAAAAGTGATGTTTCACAACTATTAATGTGATTTCCTATCCTAAAAGAATCGATAAACTGTGTCAAGCTATCAACAGATTGTCGGATATGTAACATTACATTACAAAGTCAGCAAGTTTGTAACAAAATGAAATATCATGAAAGAGAACATCCTTTTGTTATCTGTAACCAGAGGTAGAATTTGTGTCTTTGCTTCAATTAAGGAACACCATACATGATTGTGCGAGCTGACTGTACACACCAAGCTGCCCTTGAGACTGTTTCTGGCAAATAATCGGCGACATTTCCCCAAGTTTACGAGTGTGAGAAGGATACATGGATTTGGTAGCAAGCCGGGATGATTCGATTGAAAAGTCAGAATCTCTTGTCATCGGCCGACCTTTCTTGATCGTTGCCACTGACAGTTTCTGATCACTAACTACACCAGGAATCTGTAATAGGTAGGAATTAGGTTGCTTCTGATAGATATTCTCTAAGCTTTCAACAGGTACCTCTTTCTCTGTCCCAGCTTGGTGGGACACTTTCTTTCTCTTTACGCTGGCTTGTAGTCTATCTGCCTCTTTTGTCAATCCAATAGCACGCCAAGCATCTGCAACAAGCAACACAGTAGATCTCTCCGGCTTCACCTCAAACTCCTTCATTATTTGGAGAAGTTCCTCTGCTTTCCAGGGGTGCTTAGCCTCAGCATATCCACAAATCAGCGTCTCAAAAGTCTTCAAATTTGGTGAAACACCATATTCGCACATCTTGTCAAATAGTCTAACTGCATTTCCCATTCTAGCAGAACTACACCAGCCACTGATAACAGTCGTGAAAATGACAACATTGGGGCAGGATCCTGATTTAATCATGGCTTTCAAGAGTTCTTCAGCCTTCTCGGGTTCTTGTGCACGCACATAACCTTTTGCCAGAATGCTATATGCATGTGCATCTGGTTCAATGCCAGCCTTCATCATGTCATCAAAGATTTCCCTGCACTTATTCATAAATCCTGCTGTGCTCCATGCGTTCATAATTGTGCTAAATGTTATCACATCGGGTTTGACCTCAAAATCTTTCATCAACTTGAGAACCTGCAGAGAGACTTTTCTACGTAATTAAAATTGTTTTCAGAAGGAATATCATTAAGAGAAAATATCAAGAAAGTTCAAATAGCAAATCAAGAAAGAATAAAGTCAAAGATAGAGCAATTTTGGAAATTGGAAATATATCAAATTGTTCAAGTCTCATTTGACAATCGTGAGGAAAAGAGAAGGGAGAAGGGTAGGAGATTGAAATAAGATTATACATCCAAATTAAATTGAGACGTGGAATATGCCACATTATTTTCTTCTCAATTTTTTTAATCTTGCTAGCAATGAGAGAAAATTCCAGTCAAAAAATATACAGGGATAGTAAAGAACATCTCAGACAAATTATAAGCAACTATGCTGCAATAAACCAGAGCAAATCAATAAAGTAGGTTCTAAAATCTTCAATTAGTGGTCATCGTTAATCTAAAACTCGACATTGAAGTACATAATTGCTTCAAAACAAAAGTAAACGTACAAACAATGGAACAAACTAGTACTTCCATAAACACTAACCAATTGTGATCTCCCATTCTATCCATTTTACAAAATGAAAAGCTGATAAGTAGAAGCAAGCTGCGTATCATGATATCAGAAAACATAATTACACAATGCAACACCACCACTCAGAACCTGATTTGCAGATATTACTGGTTCCAATACATATTTTTTATGCTACGCATCAATATAACACAACAAATGATCATGATGAGAAATGGCATTAGGCTATGAAATTTAAGGAACCAAATTGTTCTTTCAATTCAGGTAGAACCTCTAATTTTCTATCCAAGAAAGCCTTCATATACATTGCAACAGGAAAGACGAAGTATTAAGTAGAACATTTACAATAATAACAGCCACAATGATACCCATTTGCAGTCATTAACAAAATTAACATGCAGATAGGATAATTTGGGGTGGGAAGAGAAGCCACGAATCCGAACTCACCTCATCAACACCATCTCTATCCATAATATCTACAAAACCTTTGATGACGGAATTTAGAATCACAAGATTGGGCTTCACCCCAAGCTCTTTCATCCTGTACACAAACCTCAGGGCCTCCTTCACTTTACCTTCTTTACAATACCCACTCATAATGATGCCACAAGTTCGTTCATTTGGCTGCACACAGTTGTTCTGCATTTCAATAATTATATTTTCAGCCTTATCAGCTTCTCCATTCTGAACATAAGCTGTTGCAATTGTGTTGTAAGTAACAGCATCAGGTTGCATCCCAGAAGCTACCATCTTAGATATCACGTTCCATGCCTCTCCAATGTTCTTGTTACACCATGCCCTGACTAGTACATTATAAGTCCTGAGATTGGGATTCACATTTCCTTCCTTGGACATCAGATCTAACAATTTCAGAGATTCTTCAGGCTTACCAGCAATGCCATACCCTTTGATTAATGTGTTATAAGTACTGGTAGTGGGATTTATTCCACTCTCCTTCATCTTGCGTAAGGTTTCCACAGCCTCCTCTACATTCCCAGATTCAGAGAAAGCATTGATAACAGTATTGAAAAATATTGAGTCTGGCTTCAGCCCATTTCCTTCAACCTGTGAAATAATTGAATGTATGGAATCAAAGCGCTTTTGGATGGTTAAGGCAGCCAAGAGCGTAGTGTATGTAATCAAGGATGGTTTGTGCCCTCCCTCAACTAAACTGTCAAAAATGGACTGCGCTTCTTGTGGTTTTCCCTTTTCAACCAGAATGTTGATAAGTTTTGTCTTTGAGCGCACAGTTCGACAGCTGCTTTTGGTCATGCACAAAATGCACCGTGATTCATTTGGGACAGTGCTAGAATTCTGAGTTGGATTTGATTGATTATTATCAGGTACATGATTCTCCTGTGAACTCGAATGATCAAAATAAAAAATTATGTAGTGACTGAGAAAAAAATCATCTAAATTCTATTAAGATGCAAACATAAGCTATGATAGCATATGGTCATTCATTATGACAGATGGTGGAATTTGATGGTGATGCATATAAGGGCATGCAGCTACTATATTATTCAGTTACTCAAGAACAAAAAATCAACGCTTGCATTCTATTCAGAAGACCACAGTTTAAGTTCCATTGTCCACAGTATTATATTTCATACAGAGTCCACAACGGAATGAAATTGGTATTAGTCATTAAGGAATGGATATATAGAGCCAGCAGTTAGACTGGTGGTCCAAATGTGAAATATAAGACGGTCTGAATTTTGAGCTGAATGGAATATGTAAGAATACACTAAGAAAGTTTTTGTCAACTTGGACTAAACCCAGCCAAACAGCTTTGACACAGAAACTGGCAGCATGCAATGAATGTTTTGAGATAGCTTAACAGCGGAGTAAATGAGCTGTTACCTGAGTAAAGTAACTCATACTGTTCATCACTAATGCCACAAAAATGAGGAGTCATATTAGGCTCGGACTAAAAATATGACAAAATAAAATCACTCCCCTGTAATCAATGGAAATGTTACACTTCCCTCTACCTCATTAAGCCCATTAGGAGCCATGTTTAGTTATGAAGGACTGGAAATTGAATTTCTCTATTAATGTCCCTGAAACACATTATCTTAGCATCTCCTCACCAAATGCCCTCAAAGTCTCTAACCATATCAAATCCCATTTACTCAACACTCAATACAATGCCATCCATCATACTGGCTCTTCAGCCCCTGAATACTGTGCTAATCCCAACCTGGTATTGATCCTTTACTTCTAGAGCAATCTATCTAAATGTTTCAAACTCTCCATGTCAGCATCCTAGCTATAGGCATTATTCTTACGTAAACAAATGCACGTTATGCAACTATAAGGCAAAAGTTCCGCATCAAGATTTATACTAGTCTATGAGCCCTAGCCAACAGTAATATGTAGTAGGAAACAGGATTTGCCGTGTGAATAGCTCTGAAATCCTTTTTATCCAAATCCTGGTATGAAGAAAGAGCATTCTCAAACTATTTACAATAAATCTGAAATATGGACATGATTCAACAAGACAAAGAATGCAACAGAAGCAAGATACCTTGATGGCTGACTTTTGAACCCATTCTTTCTTAACAGTGGTAGCTCCTGCCCCATTGCCAGTTCCGTAACTAGCTTTCTCTTTGGAAGATTTTCCCATTCGGGTCTCTCAACTTAGCTTGTCAATCCACAATGTTGTGACTGGATCTTTACTCAGAAGTCAAGAATTGGATTCAAAGGCCACTTTCGAATTCGCTAATATAAGGTCTCTGCATAGAACCAGCAGTCATGAACAATCAGGCACTGGTAACCATAACCAAGGCAAAAAAAATAAACAATAAAAAACAGCATAAAATTCAGAAAAATAAACATAAAATCCAAAATCCAAGAGATACAAAAAGAAGAAATCACAAACGAATGCTAGGTTAAGCTTGTGTAGAAAATTGGGACTGCAATATTATCTGAAATTAGGATTACCCTTCACGGTACAGCACCTGCTCGGCTAAATGGCTAGGCAAAGTGTGAGTGCGAGCGAGGTACCTTAAATAGAGTATTATCGACAGATAGAAGAAGACGAAATTAAAGTGAGGTCGAAAATTTCAGAAATAATCGTTTTATCCGTCATTTTTTCCTTGGAAAATTATTAAAACATTAGATAAGAGCTATTTACACCCCATTTTAAACTATAAAGAGTGCATTTGATAAGATGAAAATAAATAAAAATATAACGTATTATTAGAGTAATCATTATTCATTTATTTTATAAATAATAATTATAGTCAAAATATGAAACAAATTACCTAAAAAAATTGCTGGGTTGCATATCAAACACGAATATCTACTTATTCATGTATTTTTAATTACTCTTGTAATAATTATATCCCTATCAAACACATTCTAAATACATTCCACTATTAAAAAATTCACTAAAAAAATAATAACTTCCATTTTCTCTAATTTTTGCAAAAGCCACCCCAACAACTCAGTCACAAAAACCATAATTCATCTTAACTCTTTTAGAACCTTGCATGAGTCACCGAAACCATATGTACATATTCAACTAGAATCAGAACCGAATCATGAATGTATACTCTGAGAAATTCGAGCAATCCTTTCTTGACCTTTTGTGTCGTGCGGTTGGGAATGACATGACAATTGTGGAGTCTTTGCAATTCGATTTTGCTAACATTGAAGCTGCCATAAGAAGAAAAAAAATTATGATAACAAGCTAGGCGAGAAAGGATTCGATGTGGTTTATAAGGTATATGATACAAATAAAAACATTACTGACCTTACCATTACAAATATCTATTTTATTTTATTCTCTACACTCTGCAGCATGACAATGATTTTGCCATGGATAAATTTGCAGATCCTGAAAAACAAGGTTAGTTAGATTGTTCAAGGTGCTACAAGATCATTGGAGGAATTTTTTGAGGAATTCTTTATCTTCATGAGAGATCTAGAGTTTTAGAGAGAGGAGAGGGAAGATGGGAGACGGAAGAAGGGAGAAGGATAGTGGAGGCAAAAGTGATAGGGACACAATGAGGCATTCAGAGAAGGGGGTGTTTAATGGGATAAACTTGGAAAATTGTAAGATTTCGATAGCGCTCATCAAAACATTTGATCGATAGAAAAGTAATGGATCGTGTCGACCCACATGTAGTTCGTATAAGAACTAGAGTTGCACATTCTGCTGAGTTCCATACTATCGATTCAGGTTAGACCCTACCTGATAATTTTTAAGAATTGAGAGACCAACTGATAGCCCGTATTATAGGTATCGGATAATCGAGTCTCATGTCACCGGGACCCGATGACCCAAAAATATAAAACAACATATTTAAAGACACATTTTTTTGTCAATCTGATGCGCACACAAAGATTGATCAACCAATCTTATAAATGCTTTGTGCCCTCATTCTCGCACTTCGTCCTCAGAAAGACTTCAAAGTTCAGAACTTGTGTATAAATAGATAATAAATACGAAGGATCTAATGTAGTAACATCAGCATATGCAGCTAACCAAGAGGAGATTTGGAAACATTCTCTTGGATGACCTTTGAAGGAACAAAATTTGAAGTTGAGAACTTCAAGTCTTGAACACAACACTGCCCAGTTAGGAAACGTAACATCAGAACTGATCTTGACGATTCAGCAGCAAGAAGGGGCAAGTAGTGTGTCGAGTCATTGCCAATGATGATTCACCAGGAAGGAGGGGCAACGAGACTGTGGTTCATGAGCGACGGGGGATTGTGGCAGTAGGTGGGTAGGTGGCGGTGTCCATAACAATGAAACCCTAAGGTGTTATACGTGTCTTTTACTCTTTGTGTCTTGCACTTGGAGTGGATCTTTTTGTCTTTGTGAATTGAGGTTGAGAGTCTGAAACTAGATGTATCAATTTGTAATCAAAAGAAGTAAAGAATCCCACATTGTACAAATACAATGAGAAGCACAAGAAAGTATCATTTTAAGGCACCAAAAATGATATGTAGCCCATGACTAAGTAGCCCATGCTTAGGTGGAGCTGTGTTGACAGTTACGTCTCACGTACAGTGCTAGAATTATTGAACCATGTTTTGACTGATTTTAAGTCACGTTTTGAATTTCAAATAAATATCTCATGTTCTCTCTCTTCTACCCCTCACTTTCAAGTTCTCTCTCTCTTCTCTCTCTTTCTCCCTCACTGCCGGAGCTCAAAGTCGACCGTTTGACCACCGATTGGAGCTGGCGACCCATCGATTTGAAACACCGGTGCACCATGAGTCATCCCCAACCTTCGTTTGTCGTCAACAACCGTCTATTTTGTCGAAATCTCGCTTGAAGTTACAATCAATCAAAACTTTTGGAGCCCGATCCGGCCATCATAGACTACCCTCCTTCATGAACCACCACCATAATTGAATTTTTCTTGATGAGCTCTACATGTTTCAGTCCTTGGATGGCCGGAATAGTCGCCTGAAAATATTAAAATCAATGGATTCTGGACGCATGTCTTGGTGGTGGCTATATGTCATTTTTGTTTTTGTTTTGACATTTGTTGGCTTCGTTTTTTCCTACGCCAGTGATTTTCTTTTGTTCTTTTGTGTTTGGACGTTTTGAAGTGCAAGAAAGAGAAAAAAGAAAGAAAGAGATTATTGTAGTGGGGGCGCTATCACTCAGGAACCAACAACTTGCATTTTTCTCTTTATGGGTCGTGCTTTTCCTTGATTTTTCACCAAAATGGAAGAATTAACCAATACATTAATAAAATCAATGGATTAAAGTAACTGACTATTTCATTGAAAAAATCAATAGATTAACCAATTTCATTGATTTTAACAACGAACAGAACCAATGGATTTCACAATTCCATTGATTTTATCAATGGATTATACAATGGACAACCATATACCTTTGATAAAAGTATTTTTTGGTGATATGTCATTTATATGGACTTCATATTCTATTTAGTATTTTTGAAAAGTGTGTAACTCAATACACCCTCAACTATTTAAAGCTTAGTTTAATAAGAAGAACTTTAAATTTTAACCTTAATTACTAATGGACTTCATTGATATTGTTGTCAAATGTTAGATATTTTAATCATTTTTTAAATGGTTTATCAGATTTTTCATATTCAGGGTCATCAAGATATTGATCTTTCTTCTGTGAGTTTGTGTACAAAGTCACACTGAAAAGGTAGATTGACTATCTCATTCCCAAATTATGCAACGAAACACAAAAATAATGGAGAAAAGAAGACATATAAATCATAATAGTTTAAAAATAAAATTTGCGTCCAGAATCCATTGATTTTAATCAATGGAATAATTTTTCGGTGACTATTCCGGCCGTCCAGGGGCTGAAACATGTAGAGTTCATCAAAACAAATTCAATTATGATGGTGGTTCATGAAGAGGTAGCCTACGATGGCCGGATCAGGCTCCAAAAGTTTTGGTTGGCTGCGACTTCAAGGAGAGATTTTGATGAAATAGTTGGTTGTTGATAGCAAAAAAAGGTTAGGGATGACTCATGGTGCTCTAGCGTTTCAGATCGGTGGGTCGCCAGCTCCGATCGGTGGCCGGACGGTCGACTTTGAGCTCTGACGGTGAAGGAAAAAGAGAAGAGGAAGAAAGATAAGGAGATAGAAGAAGATAGAACGTGAAAGTGAGCTAAAGAGAGAGAATGTGACAATGGTTATTTGTTTGGTATTTCAAAAATTAAAATTTGTCTACCCACATGCTGAGTCATCTGTCATGTAGGAATGGGTCACCATGGGACACTATTTGGTGGGCTACCTAGCACTGCTGTAAAGGCACATAGAATCCCACTTAAAACATATTATAATATCTTTAATTTTAGTTTTTTATCGGCCCCGATAGCCCAAAAAATATAAAATTGAAACATGATACCCAAACTGATAAAATAAGATTTGGGCTGGAGTTCTGGAACCCGACACCTATGTGCACCCCTATAAGAACTGCCCTTTTCAATAATTAGAACTAAGAATTTCAAACACTAAGAGCAACAACAATAGTAGCAGTATGTTGGGTTAGCAAACTCATATTTTGAGTCTTACTTCTGTTACACAATATTCAAACAACACACATCTTTCAACATTGTCACATTAGCAAAATACGTTTCCCAATACAGTCACATCAGCAAAACACAATTCGTAATATTTTCTTTTCCTAATTTTAGTCAAGCTAACCACTTTCTCATCCTCCATACTATTTCTATTAAATTTAAACCAAATCAAGACTGAGTCTCACCTTTATTACAAAAAAATCAAGCCACATCATCATGCACATCACCAAAACACATATCTCAATACAACAATATCAACAAAATACATATTTCAATATAGTCACATAATCAAAACACAAAATTTCACACTATTTGTTGGCCCGTAAACACCCACCATTGTGGGTGCTCTAATGGGCTTTAAAGGACAGCCCATTAAGAGCACAAAAAATGGAAATTTTAGTCTCACCCCGATTTTATCTAAACACACCCCTTGTTAAGCACAACTCAAATTAATTCAAATTTTTATAAATACACTAAAAGTACCTAAAAATTACAGGATTTGAGAAGTACACCCAATACTAAAAAAACAGAAAAAACAGGGGTTTGTACCCTAATGAAGTCTTGATCCCCATCCTCCATTAACAATCTCACCACCACTACCTGCTTATCTATGATGTTTGTCCAAGAATGGAAGTAGATCTTAGGGGCATCAAAATCATTAATAAACTTATTGGGGTTAGCAGTGAAAGAAAGAGCCCGACATTCATTCATATTCATAGCTGAGTCTACTAAAAGAAGGACTAGCCTCGTTGTGGTGATTATAGGACATCTTTGATCGTTCAATTTGACATGTTGGTGTCAACTTTTCTAGAAAAGTAGGATGCAAAAGCATCAAAAGAGCTAGCTCAGTTTTTTTTTGTTCTGATTCATTTTCTTTCCTTTTTTCTTTATACGAAGAAAATATACGCCACTTGTTGTTGAGAATCAACATTCTCTTTAACGTCATCTTCACCGACGTCGCTTCCTTCACCATTGGTAGCTTTTGCCACCTCTGAAACCTGAGACGCTTGTTATTCTTTTGCTTCATTCTCCGACGAAGTCGTTCACTTTCACAGGACTTCTTCACGACTTTAGAGGCTACATCTCCATTTGGAACGACGCTGTTCTGATATGGGAGTACCTCCGCTGTCATGCTTACTGGTGTCGATCGACGATAACTAATTTGGGCTAACGACTATCAAAGATTTTCAAGTAAGCTTGAATGGTTCCTCTCATCTTCGCGCAAGCTCACATGATCGCGCTCTATCCATGCTCTGTTTTCCAAAAGTTTGAGGGTTGGGTGTTATGAACGACATAACTAGAAATCACGGAGTAAATAAAAAGTGAAAGAGAGTTGAGTGTCTTGATAAAATTGGATGGGACTAAAGTCTCTTGTTGGGGTCGGGGCCACAATTCGTACCTTTATTCAGTTAAGGTGGGATGGGCAACTTTCCGTGCGATAATTTCAGCAGGTCAAATAGGAGTACAGTATTCGGGTGAATAGAACGTTGCATTAACCCGCATATAGACATCAAAAAATGATATATATCTCATGGGGTTGTATTTCATGGGATCCCATATTTTATTTTATTATATTATTATAATAAAATAACAAATTTTATTACAATGAAATATATATATTTCACTGTATTAGAATTTATTATTTCATTATATTATTACAAAAATATCTCATATATTATTCCATTATATTATTACAATGAAATAACAGATTATAACACAATAAAATAACATATTTTATTATAATAATACGTATTCCAATATAATAAAATCTATCATTTTGTTATATTATGCATCTCCTTTGTTTTCATCACCCACAAAACGAGTCTGAATATTCAGACAAATCCCGGAGGAACATGAGGCCTCCTCGCATCCTCTAATTCCTCTCTCTCAGAATCTCTCGATTTACATTTTTTGTGTTTTGGTGCGGACAGAAAATGTTGAAGCTGTGGAGATGGTACCAGAACTGCTTGGCAGTGCACCCCGTTAAGACTCAGGTGATCAGCTCCGCCGTGATTTGGGGTTTCGGTGATATTGCTGCCCAGACTATCACGAACTCCACGGCCAAGATTCACCGTCAATTGAAGGTACAAATGTGATATCATCAAAGTTTAGCACATTTATTCTTTTATAGAGTTGTATGGGAGAGATGGTTTGTTTCGCTTGCTGTTTGTGATAGCAATGTTGGATAGATGGGGTATCTAGGGTTGTCTTCTATAGTTCTCTTTCTTTTGCTGCACTTGATTGGGTGGGTTTCCTGTATTTCAAAGGAATTCTTTTGTTTGTAGAAATTAACCTAAAACCTAATACATAGCCTGTAGAGAACTACGAATGGCGTGGAATGTTTTTGTGGGTTCAGAACTTCAGATGCTGTCATTCATCAATCAGTAGTAGTATAAGCTGCGTGGAGCGGCAGCCTTAGTATTTTGTTGCTCTGGTTGTTGAGTATTAAAAAAATGGCCGTTGTTCTTCCATGGAAGCAAAGTAATGCAATCTAGATAGAAGGGCTGAGCGTAGTTGGTTGTTTTTTTCACTGTGGCTTCTTTTAGAAGGGATTGCCTTTGCCCTAAAATCCACACTCAATGCACAAGCTCCTACTGTAGAGGCAAAGTTGAGAACTGTGTCATAATGTGCATTAATAGGAGTGAGATTCACTTACTTGTCACATACCTTCACAAGTTTATCACCTTGGGTGTTGGCCCTTGACAAGCAGCTGCTAGACACATATTTAGTGAGAATCAGAAGATGTAACAATTCTGCAGCTTCGGAGTGATAATTAACTTGGTCTGCATGATGCAACTATTAAAATTTTCAGCACGAGATAATGTAATTTACTTACTCCTTTAATATCGCTTGACTGAGGCGTCAATCTTTCATCTTAGCACGGAATCTTTGACTAATTAAGAAATCTTAGAAAGAATAAGATGTATGGGGGTAGGATTATCTTGAATTTCTTTTCATATTAAAATCCATGGTGTTGTCCATGTTTTTTGCTCCTTTCTAGCTGCTTTTACTTTTAGCTCTTTATTGTCTTCTCTGTTTTGCTTTCAACAATAGTTCCTGTTGCTGAATTATTTCCTAAACATAATATTTGAGGTAAATTGAGCCTAGAAGGCTTGTGCATCAGAGGGAAGGAAATTAATTTTTTGGTGACGTTGATGTGTTACTTCCATCAAAGTTTCTGGAGGCCTGCCTTGTTGAATATTATGGGTGTTTTTGGAAGAAAACATAAGCTGATATTTGATGAAATCCTTACTTACATTCCAAGATATGTGCTTGTTTGTTCTGTGTTTGACTGGCTTTCTGTGGAACATCCAAACGTGATTTCCCTTTTGGGTGCTTAATACAAATAAACTCTGTCTACTTCGACTAATGTTGTTTTAGTTCAATTGGAACCGGTCATTAACTTTTTTTTATACTTTCTTACAGTCTTAGAGAGAGATCTTGACTATTTTATTTATTTGGAATTAAAAATTCCAAAACGCGGGATGCCTCAATTGCCATCTTGAAGTGTCGAGATATGATCAGTTAAATTTAGTGTACATTTATCCTTGATGTGAGATTCTACTGGTTACTGTCTCTACACAATGGCATCCTTGAGGGGATAGAATCATAGAAACCACAATTTTGCATGAGACAAAAATGTATATCTGATATTCATGACCTTTCAAGTTTTAAAGTCAAACATATCGTAAATGCTAGATGCCTATTACCCTCATAAATCTTGTATGAATGAAACGATTGGATTTTGCGGTAGTCTTAAATGGATGTGGCTGGTATGATGTTTTTTTTTTTAAAATTCACGTGGCTGTTATGATGTTATCTGACTCTATAGCTGTTTTTAAGATTTTTACTCTATATTTGCCAATCTTCCAGCATAAGTATTTTAAGAAAGTAACTCTTATTACATTAGGCTGTGAATTAAAATAGCGTGTAGGTAAACACAGAGATATGAACTGCTTACCCCATGGCGGATATGTGCTGATGTGCTCATCAATATTAGTTTATTGGTGTTAATAGTTATGGAGTTTGTATTGCTTATGGTTTCATTTAAAACCAGAATTAAATTCTATGCACAAAGAATGAAAGCAGGAAAAGAAAAATTGGAAGGCCTTTTAAGTTAGCCTGTCCTATAAACATAGTAGTTGTTGGCAAGCCAATTAAGCTAACTTTTTCTTTTTTCCTATAAGTTAGTCTGTGGCATCCATCTGATTGTTCCACCTAAATCAATCATTTTATACATTTAAAAAGTTTTGGGATTCTGCACAATTTGCTTTTCTATATCAAATGGTGTGTCCCAACATTGTTTTGGATAAAGCCTTTTGTGAGGACGATGATGATACCTTGTTATGTGCTTTTGTCAGTACCCAATGGTTGACTGTCATCAACTTATTCATTTAATTTATAGCATCTATTGCAAACCACAGGGTGAGGAGGAGGAGGAGCTAAAAATTAATTGGAGACGAGTAGCTACAACAAGCTTATTTGGCCTTGGATTTGTTGGACCAGTTGGCCACTTCTGGTAAGCTTTTCTTCCCATTCAAAGCATTCTCTTTCCTAGGCCTTATAAAGCCTCAAATGGGAGAAAGTGGCTTGTTGATGAATAATGGGATTTGTATACCAAGATTGAAGTGTAAATGTTGTCTGGATGTGATTTTGTCCCGTTTGAACCATATTTAGGTATGAAGGACTGGATCGATATATGAAGAATAGACTTTTATTGCAACCGAAATCCTTACGGTTTGTAGCTGCTAAAGTTGCGATTGATGGGATCATCTTCGGACCATTGGATCTTCTTGTTTTCTTCACTTATATGGGCTTTTCTGCTGGAAAGACTGCTTCTCAGGTCAAGGAAGATGTGAAGAGGGATTTTCTCCCCGCTTTAATTCTTGAAGGGGGCTTATGGCCAATCCTTCAGGTTGCAAATTTCCGTTTTGTTCCTGTGAGGTATCAACTTCTTTATGTCAACTTCTTCTGCTTGGTCGACAGCTGCTTTTTGTCATGGTTTGAGCAACAACAGGATGCTCCTTGGAAGCAATGGTTGAGTTCTCTTTTACAAATGAGTGAACAAAAAGGTCAAGATGGATGATTTCTCCCCTTACGTATTGCACGTCTCCTGACAGTAGTTAGTTACAACACATGTCAAGGATTAAAGGGAAACAAAGTAGTGGTAAAGTCATAAAATTTGCAGATAAAACTGAATTTCCAGCTTGGATTTTTACGGTTAGGGACCGGACTGTTGATGACATTGCTTTGAGATTGTTAAGATTCTTTTATTGGCATCCAATTTTTGCTTTAAATAGGAAAAGAGTTTGGATGAATTGGGTTCTCATACTTTCTGTCAATAATGATATTGTTTTGCTTTTGTTAGTGATTCTCTTACTTTCTTCCATTTTTTGCCTTTTCCCCCTGTTGCTGGACTCATGCCATGATGGCAAGCAAATTGGCTATTACAGATGGGATATTTTGGCCAGAGGTTGGAGCCTTCCCGTACATAAAGATTTGCAGCCTAGGGAAGAAGTCAACTTAAATAGATCGTTCATTTTCTCTGGTTTGTAATTTCTTATTATCCAATGCTGAAGATTTTTTGAGCAAAATGGGAAGTACTCAACTATTTCGGCTAAAATTTTTTTGGTGAATTTATGTTTCAAAATTCCGTTATAAAATTCCAAAATCTTGAAACCCAAGTTCTTGACACAAGCAGCAATAATGGATATGGTTGAAGCGTTAATCCTCTCACTATGATGATTGAGGAATGCCTCTAGACTGGATGACGGACCGGCTATGCAGAAGCTATCCGGGTTGATCCTTGCATACCAAAACTGGACGAGGACGATTGGAACAAAGCTGAGAAGGCCAGGGATGTACTTTGATCATCAGCTTTGATATTCATTTGAACTTTGCCTGATGATATGTTGATCTTGTACTCTACAAGAAAACTAGATGCTTCTTCAGCCTTCTGTGCAAAGAAAAAGAATTTGAAGTTAGGTGATTGGCCGCCAGATGCAATGCAGTGGATGGAATCGCCTTGCATGTGTCGTAAGAGAGCTTGAGGAGTCGTCAATGCGGCAGCTCCTTGCAGACTCAACGAATATTCCTGCAATCGACAGAATACATTATCCATAACGAATCTGGTGATATCTAAAGGCTGAGAGGAATTTTTCCTTGAGCCATAGACGAATCAGGTTCAAATATTTATACTACTTCCTATTCCCAATTCCTTGATACTCTAGGGTGGTGGTATCATCAGCAAGGCTGGTAGAGTACGTCCTATGTTAAAAGTATACTTCTTAAATGTATCAGAAACAAGAACCAACTTCCCAGACATGTTTAACAGCCAGGACTAGAGATTGTGATGATGATTTCATCACAAATAGTAAGCTTCATAAATGAATTCCATCAAAAAAGAAGGCAGAGCATGATCAATATAATAAAAAATATCTAACCATTACAAGAGATTGAAAAATAAACCTGGGATGCAGCTATAGGCTGTTGGCGCCATTTTTGCTGAAAAGTGCCAGGATCCAGAGTGGCTTTTGGATTTAGCTTCAATGCGGGTGGTGAAGGAGCAGGTGAAGGTGCACCAAGACCAAGTAGATCGTCTATGGCCAAGCTAGCAGGATGTGCATGCCCTGGTACTGCAGGGTTTGATATTGCCAATGATTGCATTTGCAATGCAGCGGTAACTATGGATGAGCCATCATAAGACGGGGCATTATAAGCAGAGTCACCTCCATTTTCCTTCAGCTTCTCTGAGGTACTGAGGAGAAGATCCTTGTCATTTGCCTCGACCCTTGGTACAGGAACCATGTCGTTGGCAGATTCAGTCCCAACAGGCAAACTTCCAAGCTCGTCAGAAAACTCAAATGGACCACGGTGTTCCTTATCAGTGAACATGTAAGACGGCTGGCAGAACAAATAAACACTGGTAAGTTTGAACCCTACATTCAAGGAAAGTTCAGGACAAGCTAGCAATACCCAGTATCAATGTTATATCTATCCAATTTCTCACTCTTTTAACAATGAAGTATTAACTACAGAATATTTAACCAGCTTAAAAGGACATCATATAGAATACAGAGGCGAGACTGCATAGATGAAGTCCATTAAACCCATAATGATCCAGATAAGATAAGGATCCCTTCTATCTTCCTTCAAATTCTCAATAAGACGCCATTTCCTAAATAATAGAGATTTCCCCAAGTAATTTATGATATTCTGCTGTCTCCCAGTTAGGTTATTCACCTTCTGGTATACAACTGATAAACTGTTAAATTCATCAAATATGCGGTCTTTGATCTCACTGCTCTGAGCATCAGCAAAGACAGAAACGGCTTGCTTTGGAGGGTTGACTACTTGTTCAGCAACAGAGACACTGTATTGTAACAGCCTGTGGTAGAATAAGGCTCTGTCATGAACATCCTGCATTAGAATAAGGCTCTATCATGAACATCCTGCAGTCAACTAAATGTTTCAACATCTAAAAAGTACAGTCAAGTTGGAAATAACCATTTATTTGAAGTTCATCAACTAAAAAATATACGAGTGAATAGTAGCTTTATCAGATCGCACCTGGTGAAAATCAGTAAGCCCTGAAGCTAATGCAGCTCCCAAGGCTTTCTGGGTCTCAGGTGGCCTCTTGAAAAAACACTCCATCACTGCCGTTAGAAGATGTAAGCGAACCTGTGCGATAGAGTAATATATCACTTGGTAAGCAGACAACATTATATAGAAAACAGAATTTGACACCAAATTTTTATCAAGCAAGAAAATCACATGCTGCACACTCACAAACACATAATCATGTACATCTGTGAATTGATAACTTCAATGCAACGAATTCAAGCACAAGAAGCTGCCCCCGTTCACTATAATTGTGAAATGCAACGAATCACCCTTCAGATGAGGGGAAAAAAGGAAATACAAAATTTCTTAGCTAAAACAAAATCAGATAAAACCTGCTGGTGAACGTCAGTCATGGACAAGGTTAACTGCAGAAACACTTTGATGGTGGCTAAGACCACAGCACTGTTTGCATGATGGAGTCTATCTTCCAGGAGATTCATGATGTCAAATATCTCATTGCCGTCTGAGGGTACATATTTACCAACCAATTCAAGCACAAGACACTTCCCCCATTCACTAAATTCCTTAATCCTGCATTTCAAAACAAGTCCAAAGCTAAGAAACAGGTTTTTTTCAGAGTAGTACTTAATTGGAGAAAAATTAATTTATCATTTCCGTGCACATAACTGGCAATTGAACACAGTAGGCTACAAAAGTTTGCACTTAGCACCATGATGATGAAATTTCTGTCTACATTCTGGACAATACACAATTGAACAAAGTTAATTACTAAAATATAACTTATCATTTATACACAGTAGCACCTGGTGTTTATGGCCCAGGAACTACAAAAACAGCTGAGGTCTTTTTACTTATCTTGACAAATTCTGGGGTCAATTTCTCCATTCACTAAAATCAAGGGCAACATTTTCTGTAATAACTTTTCAGATCAATTTTTTTCTTCAATCCACATCATTTTAGGTCTCACATTATTCCTCTTTATTCCATTCACATTAATCAAATTGCATTCTAACCGATGCTTCTGTGGTCGACATTCTACATTTTATAAATAGTCCCCGATAAGACCAACTTACCAATTCAAAAAGTAGTAGTACATGACTGGTTTGCTAATCAGAGCTTCTCTCTCCCTGGATGCTTCCTCAGAGGTTCTTGCCTCAACGCTCCAAATCTCTTGTAGTGCTAATAAACAGTTAGCAATAAAATGGAGATCCACTAACTAATACAGGAAATACCGTTCTACCAATAGAACTACAATAAATGTGAACCCCCAACTGGTAAAACATTAAACATAAAGAACTAAGTTTAAAATTACTGCACCAACACAACTTCACAAATTGCAGAGGTTTTTCTAAAATAAAGTTCGAAGAAAAACCAACGAATTGTTTTGTTTCAAAAGAACCAAAGTCAGAGAAGCAATGTTTGTATCACCAATAACGTTACAGAAATCATGATGGTGTCAATTCAAGTGACAGATAAGCTGACCAAATAACGTTAGTGTAGTGGTAGTGGCTGTCCACCTTAATGTAAATAATGGGTTCAAAGGAGGAGATTTATTCGACAAATCAAACTGGGCCCAACCTCATGTGGGACAATTCCTCCCCGAGCTGCGGGCTAATTCCCACTCGACACACGTGTCGCTTCGGCACACATGCTGGTGTTATTGTCCAATTGGCGACCTGCGACTCCCTCCGATCATGTCGCAATTGTGCCCTAACATTAGTCTTATAGTAAACATAGTAGATCTTAAGTCAATGGAGCAATTATCTTCATATTTAATTGTCCGTCCATGCAAATTGCATAAATTCCCAAAATTTTCATATCTTTTAAAGCTTTTGAGCAGAATAAAAAATTTGCTGAGGATATTACGTATGGCATGGGTGCTACATTTTTTCAGCGAGTTAAATTTTACAACCATTAAAGACAGAACAAGAGTATTATGTGAACATCAGTATATCAAAGTACTAAAAGAATATACCAGATGCCATAGATTATTGATTTCTCGTCTCTTGCTTAAACTAGATGATGTAACTTGACAGGAAAAAGTGGTTACCAAGCCAAGCAACAACAAAAAAGGAACCCACTGCTGCGCACTAACCTAATAAACGATAAATTGCATAGAAAAGATGGCCTCACTTGGGTATCTGAATCATTAAGCATCAAATACTTCAGCGTAGCTGATATATGATATAATTTTAGCACTCCAATGGTAGCCACTGTCCTCTCATAACTCTTATTGTCTGTCAACCCTGATCCCAATGGCCCCACCAAATACTCAACCAGATTTGGCACACGTAGTGAACACAAGCTCCTCAAGGCAAGCCCTTGGATCATTGAGTCCATATCCTTGCAATCTCTTTGGAGAAAATTAATTGTTAAAAGAGCGAGATCAGGATTGACCTTTGCATAGTTACCAACATAGAGATAACACATCTTCTTCAAAACAATGTCTGATGTTGCCGAGCACATCACCAGACGTCAATTCCGATCGTCATATCGGAGATAACCTTCTTGAAAAGCTCACGCTTTGAATCATCAACACCCGATGCTCGGCTGCCAGCCAACTGCCGGAGCTGTGTTTTCAAATCTGAGACTTCACTTTTGCTGAGAAAAAGGAACCAAAAAGGTCACGTTTCCAATTTTCTTCAGGACTTTACAGATCACAGATGGGACAAAATATTACTACAATATGAAGAATTGAACAAAATATGCTATTTTTACACAGTTACTAGACATTCAAAATGTTGGGGGCGGACCAAGTTCAGTCGTTAATAACTCTCAATATTATGCTCAAGGGTCAAAATGTTGGAAAAAATTGTTGTAATTTTCACACCCCTTGTATAGTAATAATATTGTCTGTTTTAAGTTGTCCAATTCACTGGATACATCGGGCCCATATATAGATTTGTCCGGGTCATATATAGGTTGTCCGATTTACATAGATACAACGGGCCCATATATGGATTGTCTGGTTCACATGGATACAACGGTATAAAAAGTGAGCTTGGACCCAACTCACTACACAAGTAAAAATGCATTGTGACTAGTGAAGGAGAGCATAACACTTATAACGTGCATGATAGTCCCTCATGTTACCACCGATGTGGAACTCTTACAAAAGGAATTCGGTTTAATTCACAGAAAATACGGAGGTTGAAATTCTGATATCGATAACCTCCGTGAATTATTCATAGTTTGGAATACAACAAAACATGTATTACAGCTTTTAGGCCTTGCTTGGCATCTTATGATAGAGGGGTTGAGAGGGGTAGGGGTTCGTAACGAACCCCTCTGAACTCCTGTTTGGCAAAAATTATGGGTGGGGTTCAGAGAGGTTCGCGAACCCCTCTGAACACCTCCCAACCCACCAAATCTGAACCCCTCATTTTGAGGGGTTTAGGGATGTTTAATTATGAAATTACTCAAATAACCCTCTGTAAACCTAATTCACGCCTCTCCTCTTTCTTTGCTTGTGCGATCGCCTTCTCTATCTTCTTTCCTTGTGCTTGTCCGATATCGCCGATCAACCACGAGAACGCTGCTGCGTCATCTCTGCCGAGCATCATCTCAATCTGGTTGATACAGGTACTCATTCTTCCTCTCTCTTGTGTAATGGATTGTTGGCTTTATCTTTCTTCTCTCGAGTGAAGGTTCCAAATCAATGGGTTTTTGCGTAAAAGAAAGAATCGACATCTCTTTGTCATTTCTCCTATTTTGGGTGTTATGAGACTAATTTTGTGTCGATTTGATATTGGGTTCTCACTTCTTGGTTGTTTTGTTTTGGGTTGGTGCTTTTGGAAGAGAATAGCAAAGTAGGTTGAGATGTAGCGAAGCAAGGCCTTAGTAATAAATGGAGCCTTTGATGTGATGTCACAGTGCCTTGCTAGTTGATTTAACTTTTACGTTGAGTGTTAATTTCAAACTTTTGGTCTGGTTTGGTCTTAAGGGATGATGATGATAATGAATATATGCATTGTTAATTTGTATGCATTGTAACTTTTCAACGACATACAAAAGTTATAACTCTTTAAAAATTAGGCTTATTCTTCTATCCAATATATTGTATGCATGGTAGGTGATTCTTGAAAGTTGTATGCATTGTTACTGAATGCATTGCTTTACTAATGGTGGTCTCCAGCCTCTTTATTTTATAATTTTCCTATCCAATAATGGAATCATGCTTATCCTGTGATGCAATGCCCACTCAATTGAAATATATATTTATTTATGTTAGTTCTTAGAAGCTTAATTATCTGATCAACTAATCAATTACTTCTCTTCATGGATACTAACTATATTAGTTTCAATGGTATTGGAATCTGGTGTTAGTTCTTAACTTTTCTTATCTTTGTGGAGATTATGGATTTGGTTTTAGAATGGCTTGTTCCCTAACTATTACTTTCTTCCATAATTTTTGTTTCTTAGATGGCATTCGAAGAGAATATTTTCAGACTTTATATCGTATTGATTGTGATCATATATCGGTGGCACATAAATATGATGATTTTAGTACGAATTTGGTGTCGTAGAAGAGTCCATAGTAGAATGTTGAACCAATTCCATAGAATCCATGTATTTCGTTCTATACGCTTACATAGAGAACGTGTACGAGATGAGTTAATGACTGCATGGATTGGCAATGAAGTTACTTGTCGAAATGTGCTTCGGATGAGTCCTTTGGCATTTATGCATCTATGTGAGATTTTAGTTAGAGATGGAGGTCTTCGTGGAACAATAGGAGCAACTGTTGAAGAAAGAGTTGCGAAGTTTCTCTATTTATTAGGACATAACGTTAGGCACCGTTCATTGCAAGCCATATTTCGACGTTCCGCAGAGACAGTGTCTCGCCATTTTCATGAGGTGTTGAGAGCAATTATAGAAGTTCAAGACAAATTTATGAAACAACCTGATGGATCTCAAATTACAGCAGAAATTGTCAACCGTCCTCGATTTAACACTTTTTTCAAGGTAAATATATTTTCTTATCTAAATTACACTTATTAAGCTACAAAGTTATAACACTTTTATAGGATTGCGTTGGAGCCATAGATGGAACACACGTTCGTGTGAAAGTTAAAAAATCAGAAGCTCCAAGATATCGAGGAAGGAAGGACTACCCCACAACAAATGTCATGCTTGCGTGCACATTTGATTTAAGATTTACATATGTTTTAGCAGGGTGGGAAGGGACTGCATCCGATTCAAGAATTCTAAAAAGTGCACTAGCACGCCGTTGGCCTTTGAAGATTCCCGAAGGTAAAGTAATATTTTAATTTTTATTGATTATTTATTTTAAAGCTACTAACAAATTGTATAATATGTTTAGGTAAATATTACCTTGTTGATGCGGGCTACATGTTGAGAAGTGGGCTGATTACACCTTATAGAGGTGTTCGTTACCACTTACGGGAGTATTCAACGTACAACCCGCCTTGTAATACAACTGAATTGTTCAATCTTAGACATGCATCGTTGCGAAACGCCATTGAGAGAGCTATCGGGGTTCTAAAAAAACGTTTCCCAATCATGGGTAGTGGGGCAGAGCCACATTATAGAATCAAGACTCAGAGGGCTATTATAGTTGCTTGTTGCATTTTACACAATTACTTGCTTGGCGTGGACCCAGATGAACTACTAATGGAAGAAGTTAATCAAGAATTACAAATTTCAGAAACAAGAATAAACACTAGGGGCCATGTTATGGAAGACACCGTAGATGCTGCAAGAGGACAACAAATTAGAGACTTGATAGCTGCAGACATGTGGCTGGATTATATTAGTAGACATGGGCTTTGAATTGTGTGTTTTCAACATGTTTAAGATCTTGAGTATTTTAGATATTGAGACTTTTATGTTTAAAATGTTAAACTCCTTTATGTTTTGCTATATTTTAAAACATGTGTCGTATGTGGTAATATATGTGGTATGTTTAAAATGTTTATTCATTTAATATATTCCAACTTTTGTGTACCTACCAGCAAAATGAAGAGAAAACAACTAGATGACTCTCAGAAGAAAAGGACAACTGCCACTAATTGGACTGA
This sequence comes from Euonymus europaeus, assembly GCA_963580455.1. Classification (NCBI taxonomy): domain Eukaryota; kingdom Viridiplantae; phylum Streptophyta; class Magnoliopsida; order Celastrales; family Celastraceae; genus Euonymus; species Euonymus europaeus. The sequence goes on along the minus strand of OY756957.1, from coordinate 1,915,214 downwards.
GGACATGGATGACATGCTGATTGAAGAACTTTTGAATCAAGAACAGCTTGGGCAAAGAATTGATGGTAGCTTTTCTAGCACTGCTTATAAGAAAATTGTGAACGATTTGAATTATCGTTACTCTGAAGTTGGCATGACAAGGGAAAAGGTCAAAGCTCGTATGAGAACACTGAAGCGAAAATTTCAAGAGTGTTATGATGTGTTCAAAAATGGACATTTGAGTGGATTTGCTTGGAATCCAGTGACTTATCAATGGAGCGCGGAGGAAGAGGTGTGGGCTCGATTAATTGAGGTGAGTAATGAATTTGAATCATATACATACATGGTAGGCTAACTTATGCACACTATAGAGTCTACATGATAACTTATTTCCATTGTTGACCCATTTATTCAGAGGTTGTTGGCTTTAAAAAGGGAACAATATAGTTGATGGTTTCTTTTTGAAATTTTCTTTGGCAGAAAAACAAAAAAGCTGAAGATTGGAAAAATAAAAAATTTCGAAATTATAATAAACTTGAGCAATTATGGGCTGTAGATAGAGCTGATGGAGAGTATGGAGTTGATGGAGAAGAGTTGCGAGAAGAATTGAGGAGGGTGATTAGACTGGAAAGTTTGGATGAAGATGATGATGAAAATGATGATTCATATAATCCTAATATTGAATGTAACAATGTTGATGCTACTACTCATACTTCTCAGAAAAATGATGTGCCATCCGAGGTATCTGCTTCAAGTAGCAAAAAGAAGGAAAAAAGGACTGCGGAATATGGAGGAGATGATGCAGATATTATTGCTGCCATTAGAGAGTCTGCTCGTGATTTGAGTACCGAACTAAAAGAAATTGGTTCCATATTCAAGGTTTGTGCTCGAGCTACTGACATTAGAGGAGATGATTTATTCACTCAACTTGAAGCTTTGGGTCTAGAATTGGATGTTATTGATGAGGCTTACACATTCCTTAACAAGTGTCCGGATATGTTGTTTGCATTTGTTGAGTATCCTATTGCACATCGCAAGAGATGTTGTTGAAGGAGTTAGAAGGGTGGAGAAGCAAAGTAAACAAGTAGGTATCTAATGGTTGTTCAAGGAGTTAGAATGGTGAAGAAGCAAAGCAAATACTTTGTGTTTGAAAATGATTATGCAGATTGAACAATATATATATATATAATTTCTAGTTTATTAGGTTAAAATGTGTTTAGACATATATTTTAATTATGGATATTGCTAATATTTACAGCTTGATTGGTGTGGCTAGAGCACAGGCGGAACTTGGGCTGGGCTGGGGTGGGCTGTAGCCCGGGGTAAAATTTTGAATTTTTTTTAGTACATATACAGATATAACTCAGCCCAGTGTATCAGCCCAGTCTATATTCATCAACCAGCCCGCTTGCTACCAGCCCATCACCCATCACTCATCACTCCATCAGCCCAATTGCAACACACACGAAAAGATAATCTCAGCTATGCTATGTCCCTGACTCATATTACAAGCAGAAACAAAGCTTGATACTGCTACATGAATCTGGAAATCCTGGTTCGAAGTTCTCTTGATCTGGGTATGTTCTAGCCACAAAAAGTTTATTAATTTCCCTTCAATCTGCAGGTGCTCTACGGTGGAAACGCGCCTCTGTCTATATCAACAAGAAATCTCAGGTATTCGAAAATTAACCCGAGTGAAAAAGCCTGTAACGCTAGAACTAAGCGGAGAACTCATTTATCATTGTATTGTCAGGTTATAGTGAAGCTTAAAAGCAAACTAATGTTCACTCATATAACAATCTAATAGGTTTACTCACTCACATTGTCTTAAAAAAAAATCGAAACGTTGCCCCGAACCCCTATTTTTTTTCTGGGCGCTGCCCCGAACCCCGCCACTTTTAAACCTAGCCCAGGGTAAATAAAAATCCTAGGTCCGCCACTGGGCTAGAGGTCTTGCTTATCACAATTTTTCCTTATGTTTTGCATTCTTTTTTTTTACATGGTAGTGGGCACCTTGCTCCTGAATATGTTTTACAGAGAAGGCTGATGTGCTTGCGTTTGGTGTTATGTCCACTGTTAGGAGCACATTTCGATATATTGGAGCTTCTGAAATTGGTATATGAAGTCTCCTCTTTATTATTGGGAGGCCAAGCATATGTGTGTGCAGGTCATAGTTGTTGGAGATTTTTTTATTATTATTATTGATATGAAACAATGACAAGTATGTATAAGGAAATTTAAGTAATTTTCATAATAAAAATTTGTGTGACCCCTTTGAACCCTACTAGTTTGTCAAACAAGGGTTTAAACTTAAAAAATCAACTCCTCCCAACCCAACCCCTCCCAACCTAACATCTCTTAACCCCTCCCAACCCCTCCATTACAATATGCCAAGCAAGGCCTTAGTTTCTAACACAAACAATTTCCGAGCAAAATTAAGTACTTCAGATGATGAAATTCAACAATTAAGCGTTCACAATTTTTGTCTCTTTCACTGATATTTCTGACAGACCAAATGAACAGCGGGGTTCAGGGCTTGAAGGATAATAAAATTTACCCGGACGGTTGAGATGGCGACGGACTTCGCTGAGACTGGGCCGGAGGAGCCATGGCCGATTGTGACCGAGAAGAACACTACGGTTCTGCCAGATACCCGTACAATGAGATCGATCAAAAGTGAGTCGATTGTACAGATCCACCAGCGATGATTGTGGGACGTGTCCGTTAAAAATTACAGGTAGTGACACTGACACTACAGTCATGGCTTGAGCTAATTGGCGCTTTCGATGTGGCATCGGGGAGAGATCCTAAAAGGTAACACGGTGCGTTTTATCGAATTCCCCTGCAAATGGACAACGGTCCTTTAATAGCGGGCCAGATAGTCCAGCAAAACAAAACCCAAATGATTAGATGTGCGGCCCAATTCACGAGTAGATGTGTACAATTAGCCCAAATGTTCGCCTGCATTTCTTTTCTTTCCACCTTTTGTTCTTCTCTGGCTGGAGTACATGCCACGTAGGATCTCAACAAGGACAAACAAAAAAAAAACAAAATCCAATATCAGTGCATATGGACACAACCACATTTCATTGCTCTCGAGATTCCCTGCTGGATTTTACAGGCTTGCCACGCTCAACACTTGACCATATATGTTTTGCTATTTTCACATTTATGTATATATTATTATACGTACAAATCAATAATGGAAGGCTTGAATAATAAAGGTGGCTTTGAGTGATATTTTTGTTCTCACACTGTTGAAAACCAAGATGGTAGAGAGGAGTAATATTCTTGGCTATATATACTTGCCCATGTTTCTTAAAGAAAACACATATATGCTTAATGCCTCAACTTGTCGGTGTCTATGGTGGCTGTCTCTCTTGACAGACACTCACAGAGGAGAAAGAAAGAGAGAGAGAATATGACATATGAGAGAACGTCAGTCTGTCTCTCTCAATAAGCTTATGCACGCGCTTGCATATGTATTGGCATTTTCACACACGTAGTGCAGTGCGTCAGGAGTTTGTGGGGCTTGAAACGGCCGGGCTCCACCATGGATAGTGTATCTTACTTTGTTCGTGAGCTTTATTATTTGCACACCACTATATATATTTACACCTCACAAAAATAGAAAAAATATCTACTCACGTTTTAAGTAATCAAAAACTCAAACATTTATGAAATACAATTTTAAAAAATACAGCACAACTGTCATTTACATGCACACTTAAATTGCTCCAATTTGTAAACACCAAAACACATCTATCACATAAGATAAAACTTTGGTCCGACATAAATGGTATACAAAGACGGTTAATCAAAGGGTAGTGTGAATAAGTATTTAACACACAAGTAAACAAATTCAAAAATATATATACATATAAAAAAGGGTTGGAAAAGAGAGACTTACACTGGTAGCTTTGACGAAGCTCTCGGTAATATCGTTGAAGAGAGTGATTTAAAGTGTGCTGATTTTATTGAGTATGTAAGTTTATTGATTGGGTTGTCACTTAATTATATAAGAGATGAAAATGTAAGGTGTGATTATCCAATACCTTGAAAAAATATAAGATCAAAGCTAAATTGACCAAAATAGTAAGGTGCAAATAAAATAAAGTCAGCATTCTTTAATTGTTTTGCCACTAATGGGGCTCACCCCGAACATGGGTCGAACCATCCGCAGCCTTCACTTCATTAAGATATAGGAGGCCCAAATTTAGATTGGATCATCTCTTCAAATATCATAACCCAATAAGACAGGCCCAAAGGAGCCGGGCAGATTCCCACCGTCTTATCAAACACCGGATGCTTCTTATATAGTACACATCTTACCTACTCAACCATAGGACTTCCAAAATAAATTTTACAAGGAGTTATGCTACAAATTTCAAAAAATTGCTCTCATTTTATTCATCAATCCACACGTGGAATATTCATTGATAATTAATATAAATAAATATATATATATACTCAAAAAAAAAATCATTTTAATCATCAATCCACTATGTCACGTGGAATATTTATTCATAATGAATACATATATAGGATTTCCTAAACATCCAACACTTTATAATCCAGATAGATGGAGGTAAGATATCGATCGGACGAAACATTTTTCTTTTCGAAATAATTCTCGAACTAGTGGTTTTACCGCAAAAGTTGAGTAAAATATAATTGGGATATGAAACAAATTAATCAACAATCACGATATCCTTTCGTCAAATTCAAATTAGTGACAAACATTCAAGAGAATAATGTCCCCAGTGATGGGTTTTGGACAATTCATTAATGGATTTCCAAGCATTGGATCTTAAAATTACCCAATCGAGCCACAATCAATTTATCAAAGCGTGCGTGTAAATGGTCCATATTTTCAGAAAATCTAGCCTATGAATAAATGTTTCAAAAATAGATTGGAGGTATATCTTACTCAGGAGTTTAAGCTGATCATAGGTTGGGTTCGAATCAATTTGCTTATAAAATATATTATATTATTCTCTATTTTTTGTTCTTCAATACGTAACTTTTGTGTGGGTAGGATCCAACATACATATTGAGAAAGGAAAGGAAAGTATCAATCAAACGGTTAGCATAATCAATTTCAATTTGGACCACTTACATTTACAATAATTAGAAGAAGAAGAAGAAGAAAAATCATCAAATTTAATGGATGGTCCTGATAGCTGCACCATGTGCGCCATGTGTACCTATAAAGTCCCAAGAAACCTCTATCTTGCTCTTGTGGTGGATGATGAACGCCATCTAATTTAGTAATTACTAGCTAGGACCACTGTATGTGGTTATGGGATTACAAAGTCAAAATTCTTGAAAACAAATTAAGATGATTCTTATGAATAAAATCAAAACATAATTGATTAGAAGCATATAAATATATTACGTTTTACCGAATCCGTGGATGAAACTACCATGTGCTTATTTAACATGAGTGGTTTGATTTTGAGCTACCATGTTCTCTCCAAACCCTTGTTTGGCGTGAACACTCTAAGAGGTTCACGAATCCCTTATTCCAACGCTCATTTTTTCAATCTCTTATTTTGAGGGGTTGAGAGGTATTCACTCATATAAATCCTCTCAATACTTATAAATGCTAAGTAAATATTTACTTTTATGAACTTCTCCCAAGTCAATGCCTCCCAACCCTCATATTAAGCATAACCTTAATTAATTAATGAGGGTTTATCCTACTACCTCTTAGATTAGTCAACTTAATTTACTTAACCTAACACAAATCTTTTTGTTTTCCTCTCTATCACTTTTGCCCATTACGTTTTCCTTTACTGAAGTCTTTACCTAATTTATACAAAAATTGAAAATATTTTCATCTAATTCTTCCATTGAAGAAAATTAAAAATTAAGCCCTCTCCTTGTGTAGAAACTTCATTCTTGATCAACTCAATTTGGGAGGCTAGGCCATCACGCCTTGAATGTTATTACATTAAAATTAAACTAGTCATTACAATATTCAGTTAAAAATATAATTACATGAAATCACATAAATATTTTACACCGTACTGCATTTTGAGAGGCAAAGTCATCAATAACAGCTTCGAAGTCACACTTCTCTAATACATGTTTTTCAATGCATAATATGGCCAGTCCATTCATCCTCTCTTGTGACATAGTTGACCGCAAATAATTTTTCAACAATTTCAACTTAGAAAAACTCCTCTCTGCGGATGCAACAGTTACTGGAACAGTTAATAAAATTCTATAAGCTATGGAAACATTTGGTAAACAACCCAAAGATTCCACAAACTCAAGAACTTGAATGGATGTCTCTGTTCCTGCAGGCAAGTAAAGGATCAACACTTGCAATTCACTAAACAAATCATCCCCATTAATATCTGATTTCCTGTCATGTTTTAGAGCAATTTCAAGTTTGACACAAGATTCTTTCAAACTGTTGTACTCCATCTGGCAAAACCTCTTAGGATGAAATAAAAATCCAAATATATCCTCAAATGCTTCCAATTGTTCAAATCTGTTCTTCAAAGAAGAAATAGCAACATCAACAACAATCAGAAAATAATTAAGCCTAAATGATTCCTCAACAGACACTGAGGTATGTTCCTCCTCAGTTTCATCAAATTGTTTTTTCCTACGGATTTGTCTTTTTTTAGGAAATATAGGTTCAATATCTAGATCAGCTGCAATCTTTTTGGCACTTTCCATAGCCAATGGGAACCCAGAAGCCCTATAGTTTTCAAAATAAGAAATTAACACCTTCAACCTTGTTACAGCAACATCAATTTGCATATCTTCAGATTGCAAAAATGCACTAACACTCTGAATTTTCACCAACACAGTATGCCATATAGTCATTGCCAACAAAAACTCAAAATTCTCAAGTTCATGTGTGGCTAAACTTTCAGCTTCACTACTGACTTTAGGATCTTCACTAATTCTGGACAATTCAAATAAAGCATCCCGTATCTCAACAGTTTGAGTAATTATTGCTGTAACACTTTCAACATGGCTTTCCCATCTTGTAGCTGATAGAGATTTCAAGTTCAACTTGTGCACAAAATCTTGAAAAATTTTCCATCTTTTTGTTGACCCCACAAACAAAGTATACAATCTTTGCACAACTCCAAAAAAACTCTTAGCTTTAACACATGAATTAGCCATATCACATATTGTTAAATTAAGAGAATGACAAGCACATGGCATAAAAAAGGCTCTAGGATTTAAGTCAAGCAATCTCTTTTGAACACCTTGGTGTTTTCCTTTCATATTAGACCCATTATCATATCCTTGCCCTCTCACATTATCAACATCAAGCTCTAGGCACTTCAACACTTCAAGCAACTCATTAAAAATCCCCACACCGGATGTATCATCCACTTGCAAAAATTTTATAAAATACTCTTCAATTTTTATTGGTCTCTTTGACACATCAACACATCGAATAATCAAACTCATTTGCTCTTGGTGACTTGCATCAGGGGTACAATCAAGCATTACAGAAAAATATTTTGACTTTTTAATTATCAGTAATATAGAGCTTTGAACCGTAGAACCCAACAACACAATCAACTCATTCTGAATTTTATGACTGAGATAGTGATAATGAATCTCTTTATTCAGAATGCGTCTAAAATGCTCTTGCATAACAATATCAAATTCAGCAATCAATTCAAGAATGCCTAAAAAATTACCATTACTATCTTGATAAATTTTCTCATTTTGTCCACGGAAAGCCAAACCACGAGAAGCAAGACACTTAACAACAGAAACAATTCTTACTAGAACATGTTTCCAGTGTTCTTTTTCTTTTTTAAGTTGTCCTTGTAACTCTTTATCAATTGTTTCGTTCTTCCTCAACCTACTTTGCAAATCAAGCCAAGTCCACATGTTATTTAGGTGTTCAAAACTCTTTTCATGTTGTCCAAGTCTCTCAGCTAAATGTCTCCAGTCATAATACCCCTCATTTGCTAGTAGACTTTTGTTGTGTACTGCTTTAAACAATAAACAACAAAAACAGTACACTCTGTTCACCTCCTTCGAGTACACTAGCCATTTTCTATCTTGATACTCTCCATTTGTCAACTTTCTAGTATAATGAGATTCAGAAAAATGTCTACCCAACACATCCACAGGGTACTCTAAGTTAGCTTCTCTTGTAGGACCCTTTTCTACTAAAAGATCCCTTGTTTTGTTATCAATATCTCCCCAAGTTCTTGGATCATACATATTCACAGTTTCAATTTCAATTTCAATTTCAGCTTCAACCGCATCACATACATATTCATTAACTGCTTCCCCCACCCCCAATTCACTAACAACATCATCATCAAGAGATTCTTCAATTGAAGAATTACCTTTGAAGAACTTATCAAGTGCTCCTCTTTGTGATTGAATCAATTGTTCTTCCTTTTTTCTTTTATTTCTTTTTTGACTTCCCGATTGATGTCTCTTACCAAACATTTTTCAAATTTCCAGCTCCTAAAAAAAACATAAGCAATGATTAAAAAAACAATGATTAAAAAAAGAAACATCAAACAAAGCAAGAATAAGAGTGCAAGAGGAAAACAACAAAAGAACAAAATATGCATCCAATATCCAACAAAAGCCTACATAAAACTCCAAAAAAGAAAAATAGAAGGGATACTAAACAGGATCAAACATGCAACTGCTTCAATTCCTGAGAAACAACATCACATGAAAATCTAAAAAGAAGAACAGCCAGGATTCTGCCTTCAATGGTCCATAAATTAAAGTTCAGCTTAAAAATTAACTTGCAAAACAACAAACACATGAAAAGCATAACTAACACCGTTTCTTTCCCTCCAAATTTTCATCCACCAATGAATAAATAATCGATCAAAAGATCATGTAGGCTCATGTATTTAAGTCTTCCTTCTTTCTTTGAATAATCTAAGCAACTATGCAACATTCATTTCTTATTTGTGGGGGAACAAGAAAAGTTTTCGATCCCACCATCTTTTTATCCTTTTCAACCTGATCTTAATGGAATCTGGTGCAAATTATTTATTTCATAGAAAGACCAGAGAAAATAAAGGTTAAAAACAAACATATCTAATTCAAAGAATTGAAATGAAAATCACTTAATTTAGTCTCTTGAAACTCTCATTCATCATTATTATAATATAAAGACATAATGTTGATTAGAACTGGATCATTGACCAGATCATGTTGGCCAATCTACTGCTTTGGAAAATATTGGTCACTTGACAAATGACAATTATTGAGGTCTAATATCTATGATCGTCATATAAAGCGACTCACATAACTATGCACAATACAAAGATACAGTACATAACTATGCACAACACAGCAGTCTAGATCCATGATTCATGAACTCAGAACTCTTGAATCTTGATTATAATGAGAAGAAATTCGAAATCAAACGACCAAGAGCCATTTTTACTAACCTGTCTAACCAGAGGCTCCTGAGAGAGTGAGAGTCTGCGAACGGGCGATTCCGGCAGGCGGCAGCGTTGCTGGCTGCGAACGGGCGTCGGGCGGCTACGAACGTCGAACGGGCATCTGTCACAGTGTCACTTTGTGTTTTAGGGCTTACCAGTACAATTAACAACAGTAGTATTATTTTAAAAAAAAAAAATTGGGCCCCCAAAAATTGGGGGCCCAGTGCGGTCGCACAGGCCCGCCCTTGTTCAGGGCCGGGCCTGTAAATAGGGATACCATAAAATCATTCATATATCGTCCTTTTTATTCCTTTCAAATTGTGTAGTTTATGTGGGTATTAGCTGTCAAGTTTGGCTACAAGTTAAGAATATAATTAAGTACGCGTTTGAGGGTAAAAAATGTTACGAAAAAGAAGTGGTTAATGTTTATACTAATTAACACAACTTTCCTCTGATTAAGGAGGGAATTATGTAAGTTTTGGACTATTTTGAAAATTTAATGAATGAGAGAGATAGAGAGAGAGAGAGATGTTGCGATATCTTTTATTGGATTTGAAGGGATAGTTTAGGGCTCACATTAGGTGGAAAGACCAAATCTAGCTGAAAGTTGTTTGACCTCATAACTAATTAATAAGCCACTAATTCTAGACAACCAAATAGTTTTGATTTGCCCAAAATTAGAAATTTCACATTTATACACCAAAAACTTTGCTTTCAAAAAGCATCAATGTCCACCTTGCAATATTCCAATATATATATATATATATACATATTTCGTACAACGAAAAAGTGCATGATTTCTTGAGTACCCAAACAGTCATTCTGACTCCGATCTTTGAGAGAATCTTGTATATTTGATGCTTCACCAAATATTTATAAATTTTTTAAAAAAGAATAATAATTAGTTTTGGATTGGAAATGAAGGTTTGGTGGGCAGTCCTGAGATTTTTTCTTTCTTTCTTTTTTTGGATTTTGAGTACACAAATAAAATAAAAGAAAAAGAGAGAAACAGGAGGAAGAGAAAAGATAGTTGATGGTAATAAAGGGCGAATGGGCCCCAAAAGGATGGTCATTTGGGGGATTTGATGGGCCATACAAGGCTACTTGTAACCTATCTTGCTTGGCTTTTTATAGCTGGGGAGATTGCTGGAGAAGAAAACCTTGCGATGTTGATATTTCCCTCTCACACAGTCATACACTCATCATTTGTAGGTGTAATGTAGTGTCCGTATTATTCTCTAGTGCTCCAAAGATTCGACTGAGTGAGTACAAATCCTCATCAATTCTATTGCGGTCGGAATAAACTCCGCCACCTACGATCTTTAAAGCCCCTACCTAACCTCCTCTCTCCTCTTCTAATTATGCGTTGTCATGCGCACTCTCTCTCTCTCTCTCTATATATATATATATATATATATGTCATGCACATGCAAGCAAATGAACTTTTGTACCAGAAGGAGATCTTAAATATATACATGGTGAGGTATCTCTATCATCTCGCTTTAGGTTTACACTTTCCAAATTTTGTGTGTTCGAGTATGGCAAGTGATCGAGCACATGTAGGTACGTACTAGTAGTATGATTGATTGAGTTGATTGAAAAAAGAATTATTTTCAAATCAAGAATTTAAATCAATTTTGATGATGGAGAGATTAAAGTCCCTATAAATTTATGGGAGTTTGGAATAAATTTAAACTCTTTTTAAATTCTTAAAAAAAGTATTTGTTTAGTTCGTTTTGAGAGGGATGAAATTTCAAACTCATCTCATTCTCATTTTACCTCTTAAAGAGATTAATCAAGCTCGCTCAAAATTGGTTAATTTGCAAAAAAAAAACAGAAAGATTTTTGATATTTAAAATTTTTTCTACCCTCCTATTAATAAATAATTACATTTACAATTATAGCACTCATGCTCACACTTTATTTCATATCAAATCGAATATAATATATAATATTCACATCACACTTATTTAATTAACAATCAAATATCCGTATTCAAATATTCAGAATTTAATTCCAAAATGTGGTGACAAAAATAATGTTTTCAATTACAATTTAATTTTATTGACTTTGACTTTGACCTTGTGGTGGTATGATATAGACTACGGCACACCATAGTAAAATATTTTTTTGTGGGGTTTTCATTTTTCAAGTTATTGCAAAGTGTCATGTCAACCACAACCAGGCACTAGCTTGCAAAAACCTGGAATGACCACCATCATGTAATGTAATGGACACTTTTGTTTTCTCTCTTTCTTGTTTCCAGTTCATTTTTTGCTTTCATTTAACTAAAAAAGTTCTCAACAAGACAAATGGGTACAAGTGAATCTTAAACTGATGATTATGTTTAACAAGTGTACGTGCTTTTCTGTCACCTCTGTTTGGCTATTTCCAGTTACCAACTTCGTCCATCAAAAGGCAGAAATATCGACTTGGTAAAAGGTCAAATATTGAATGACAGCGAAATATTAAACTGACACTAGCTTACCCCAACAATTTGCATCCTTAAATTGAGCATATCGTCAAGTCATTTTGAATGTCAGATTTTCGAATTAATTCATAAACAAAGCAATCGATTACATTTTCTGCACGCATATTTATTTACCCTTCTCAATGAAAGAAAAAAAAAAGGAAAGAGAAAAGAGGTAGAGGTAGAGGAGTGGTGGTCCTTCTTAATGAAATCATTTTGACAGGAAAATTTGGTACAAATCTGTAAGAATTTCATTGATTAGTAGAATGGAAAGATTGAAACACGCCCTCCAACCAAAAAAAATTATAAATTGAATTAAACACAATCATACTCACTTTTACAAAATTTAAATATCAAACACTTTCTCCACCCTCACTGCAAAAAAATTTAGACCAGAAGTAGCTCCTAGTAGTCATATACAACATGTACAAATAGCTACTGATGAGGTCCCCTTGCACCTCACCCAAACCCAACAAAAATTAAACAAACTAATCTCAATTTCAGTCTTCCCCCAAAGACCTAGTCAGCTTAATTGGCTCATTATAATATAGTTATTGGAAAGGAGCTAGGGTTCACTGATACTACTCTCCCCCTTCTCTTTTGTGCCTGTCAATTGGAGGAGCAAACGCCAAGTTTGGTTATTAGCAAGATTGTAATGTCAAAACCCTCCAATGACCCTAATTAATCAACCTCTCGATCGATCGATCTAACTCAGGCTAGCAAGCTAGAATGAAATGAAAAAGAATCATCATGAATATATATTGAACTAAAAGTAGTCACAGTGAAGTTTGGGGATGCTTTGCCTCAGATTGCCAACAGCGTTGCACGTCTTCAGCTATTCGTTTAGCGTCCATTGATGCACCCAGCAGTCCACGTTTGGTGAACCCCACCGCGTACAGCCCATACTCCCCTTTCCAACCATTCGGAAATGGCTTTCTTGGCAACCCATCTCGCTCCGAGAACATCTCTCTTTCCTGTTCATGCCCATTATGCAAAAATCACTCTCTTTTTCTGAATTTATTACTTAAAGGAAGCACTTAATTTAAAAGGGGAAAAGAAAAAAAAGATATCCTTAATAATAATAAAAAAAAAAGTACCCACGTACCTTTAGCCAATATGGTACATTGCTTTTGTAACCTGTCGCCAAGATAATGGCGTCAAAGTTCTCTCTTCTCCCATCAACAAACTCCACGGCGTGGTGTTTTAATCGCTTAATCGCTGGACATATCTATATCAAGAGTAACATATATAAGTTTAGTGGAGAAATGGCGAGATCGATCGATCGAGCAGGTGAATAATTTAATTGATGGGGGATATAGTATATACCTTGACGTCTCCAGTTTTGATCTTGGCAAGTGTACCAACATCTAGCACGGGGGTCTTTCCGGACAAGTTTTTGAGTTGAAGGGGACCCAAGCGAGGTCGGTCCAATCCAAAGCGAGCCGTGTCACCGAGCACGAGCCATGAAGCTATTAGCAGGAACCCATCGACAAGGCTCATGGGCAGCCACTTTAGCAACCACATGGACAGCCCGAAAGTTGATTTTCCTAGCATCTCTCGTGGTAGGACGTGCACCTTCATCAAAAAAAATAAAAAAGAGTTAATTTTTGAGGTTAAAAAACAACTCAAAAAGGAGCTAAAGAGAGTGAGAGAGAGAGAGACGAGACCCCCTAAAGGAGGCTCAAGTTGCTCTCTGTGTATGTCACTAATTGGTTGCAGGCATGGCACTACTGCTACACATGCTTTGCTAGAATAGAAGAGGCTCTTTTTACAGTGGAACTTGATTGACACCCAGAAAAAAAAAATCTACATGCATATGTAGGTAATTTATATATATATATATATATATATATATATATATATATATATATATATATATGTATGTATGCGCATGCTTGGGGGATCCCAAGAAAGTGAAAGAACAAAATTATTTTCATCATTAATTCCTGAACAAAACAATATTGCACAAATTAAGTAATGAATCTAAATTCTCAACACTAGCTACTGTTCATCAAAATATGTAACTTTTGTTTATGTGTGAAAGTCTAAAATGGGTCAATTTTACTTTATTTTGTGTTAGAAATCTCATCAACAAACAAACAAAGACAAACAATATTAAAAAAAGGGTACCTTCATGTCAAATTGAAGTTCAATTATGAGAAAAGAAGAACAACAAAAGAAAGAAAACAAGTTCCAACATATCAGTACTATACAATTTTCCAGTCAGTGGAAATTAAAATACTTGAAGAAATAAAATAAAAACCCTACAAACCATTGAATTTTGTAGAAGAACATAAAACCCATGAACATGATGTGTCATTTTTCAATCAAAACTACCTTTTTCATCATCAAACCAGACCAAAAAATAGAATTAAAAAAAGGACTTTAATTGTGTGTGTACCAGTTAGAGAGAGAGAGAGAGAGAGAAGTTCTTACTGTATCTCTAACCACAACTGAAGGACTAGCATTATGATTGCAAAGATCCAAGCAAACCTCCATTCCTGAATTCCCACAACCAACAACCAAAACCTTTTTCCCTCTAAAATCTTCTCCACTTTTATACAAACTTGTGTGCCTTATATCCCCTCCAAACTCCTTCATTCCTTCAATCTCCGGCAACACCGCCTCCGCATTCTCCCCTGTCGCCACCACCAACCACCGGCACAAGTACTCCGTTTCCTCCTCCCCTTTTAACCGGACACTCCTCACGCGCCAGAACCCGAGCGTCCTATCGAATTCCGCACTCAACACTGTCACATTGAACCTTGGCCTAATATCAAATCTTGTAGCATAACCTTCTAAGTAATTAATGAATTGTTGCTTTGTAGGGTATGTTGGGAAATCACTAGGGAACCCCATGAGAGGAAGCTCACAAAATTGCTTAGGCAAGTGAAGGCGAAGTCGATCGTACGTCTTGAGCTGCCACAAAGATGCTATGCAATTAGATCTCTCTAGTACTACACTTGGTACACCTTTTTCTTTCAAACATGCCGCCGCCGCCAGCCCTGACGGCCCCGCCCCAACGATCACTGGCCCCGGAACATATAAACAACGTGAAGAGGAGTACTCCTTTTTGTTGTTCATTATTCTTTGATTGAACAAAGGATCATGAGCTTGCTTTCCTTCTATTTCCTTCAAATAGTCCATACAGATCAACCAGTATTTCTGTGGGCTAATACCTTATCGAACTACAACTATGACTGAAGGAGTGAAGATTATAAAAAAAACGCGAGGTTGGTGTGCTGGCACGTAGAGATTTTGTGAGAGATTTTCACTCTGGCTTATCCAAAACAGAGAGAGATCAAGGAGATTGAATCCTGAAATGTTGGAGTGGATTACGAAGTAAGAGAAGGTCTTATCCACTTAGAGTAGAATGAGTTTCTCTTTGAATGATCGATGTGTTTTGTGTGTGTTTTTTTTTGTTTCAATGGAGGATAAAACGGAGAAGATGAGCAAGAACTGCGGGGCTAGATCAGCATTCAACAATTGATAGAGAGAGGGAGAGAAAGAGATGGTGATATGTGTATATATATATTCCTTTTGTTCATAAAGAAGAATTTATATGAATGGAACCACTTACCAGTGAAGAAGACTCGTAGTAACTCAAGTGGGGACAATAACCAAGCGCGCGCACACAAACATACATACATACAAACCCCATTAATTAATTACGTCACCACAAGAGAGATTATGGTTGTTGATGGGCTGGATTGGGCCGGACCAACTTGGGCCTTGTGGGGATCCTTATTAATGATGTGAAAGTCGGTTACATTATTCAAAAAAGTGAAAAATCAAAGTGAGATTTTAATGCACGTGCAATGTAGCATAACATTTTTTCAAATTTTGTACTCAAGATCTCCAGTTGAAAAAGTCCAATAGTCAATCATTTGAAATTTAACTTTGAATAATTTGATACACTGTATTCAAATCACACGGTTAGATATAATTAAGAGATCCATGTATAAACCAACGCACATGCTTGAGCAATCAAGCACAAATCACAAAGATAAGATATCATAGATTTTTAAACGTTGAAATTGTTAGATTAAAATTAAATAATTAAAGTATCTTAATCTTCGAGGGTCGATAGAGTTTCACTTTCATAGGATAAATGGATTTTTTAATAAATTCAAAAAACATAAATTAAGAGCATAGGTTCATAAGGTGCTGCCAAATATGAATTTCAAGTGGATCAATTAACAAATGAATTATATATAATATCAAACCTCGAGTTTGAAGGCACCCTTCCCCTTATTCAAGCTAGCAGCCGCCAAACATTCTCCCACAGCTAATAAATGCAATGCACACATGTTTGTGACTAATGACAATCATAATTAAGTGTTGTACATATGATGAATAGTGGGGGGCTAGACATATATACTTATAAAAGTATTTGATGATTATAATCTTGTAAGATTATGATTAAGTGCCATATATAACTGATGTTTTGCTAAAGAGGAATATGGCTTAGGCTTAGGGATGGCATCGGATCGGATTTGGATCGGATTTCTCAAAATCCATATCCGATCCTAAATAAAAATAATGTATCCATATCCATATACTACGGATAAAAAAAATTGAAATCCATATCCTATCCATCGGATTTCGGATATTCTCCATGGATATCGGATTTATCCATATAACACGCCGACACATATTTTGCTAGCCTATTACACCAATTAGAACTTCATGATTCATGAATTTAGGAATATAAACCAACGCGTAAAATATAAATAATATCAAAAATCATCTAGCAACATAAAAAGTTTTCTAAAATCAAAGTGTAAAGTTCATAAAACGTCACAATCAAAATGCTTACATCAACTGACAAATTCAAAATGAATAACATTTTCAATAAAGTTTGGTAGACCTCATCTTCATAAAAGTTGATGATAATGCTATCATTTCTCACATGTTAATTTATAATGTTATTATTAGGTTTAGGGTTTACATTATTATGTTTTTAGTATTTAGTACTAACTTTACTAATTAGAGTTTTAAAAATATTAGTCAATTGAATATTTGCATTAGTAATATGAGATAATATCTCATTATATAGTTAGGCTAGCTAATAGGGGATGAAAATCCAATCAATCGAGAGATGTAAACACGAGGTCTTATCATTGCAAATCAAATTATTTAGCACAAACACATGCATACATACACACACAGATATATATATACACACACATATATACACACAATGTGTGTTTGCGCGGACGAGGATACAAAATGATTTATTCACTCATATTGGCGACATAATGAACTGCCTTTTCTCGACGACATTATTCAAAAAGGCTAATGATCGATGTCTTATATATATCTTGTGTAAACCTAGCTAGGTCTAAAAAATACAAAAAGAAAAAAAAATATATGCATATATATTATTTTATGTTTCTGTTGGCTTTATATATATATATGTAATTATTGATAATAGAAACATGTAATCAAAATATTTTAGAAACTTGATATATTGCATGCTTTGGTACTCTTTTCATTCTTTGTTTCCTTTTATGATAAAAAAGGATGGTATCTCCGAAATTTGTTAATTACCCTCACTTAAGACAGAGAAAAACCAAGCATGTTTTGGTACTTAAAAAAATCGCATGCTATTTTGAGTTTGAAATGTTGTCTAATATATACAACATCAATGGCGCTATCAATCTACACAAATGAACTTTAAAGTTTCAAGTACTTTTCTATCCTTTCGAACTTAGATAAGCTCATAAGCAAACCTTTCGAAATGACAAATCAAATCATGCTATATTTTTGTGGAATTAATTCTCCCTAATAGAAACTTCTAGTAAATTCCGCGTCTTAATAAAAAACTTTAATTTTTTTAGTGTGCGTTCAATAAGAAGTTTCTTAAATAATTTTTTGAGGATAGCTGTACCTTTATCTCTTTTTCTATGCAATTGTCTATTTAATTATTCATCGTACTAAATATATTTTTTCCCCGACCAAATTACAGAGTTGTTGCTAGGCTCGATATTATATATATATATATATATATATATATATATATATATATATATATATATATATATAAAAGACATTTGGTCTGTGCCAAACTTTGCTTCCAATTGCGACAAAAAGGGTCAAATGTATGGAAGTATTTGTAATTGGCATTCATTTTCCTCTATTTTGTTCCCCTTAATGTGAAGGAGACACAATTAAATTAAAGGATCCATCCTTACAGTGTCATTACAAAAAAATGGTACTTAAATATCCCGAGACAGAAAGAGAGAGAGATAGAGAGAGAGGCCATGATGCGCTGACGCGTTTGGTACCCAACTTGAACTTGGTGCGGGGACAAGTACCATGGTCTAGTTTGGTCGTTTCACTAATTAAGTTAATTTATTGCATTAACTAACTGTAATTGTAATTATAAAGTTTAATTAACAACTCATCGTTAGTTAAGAAGCACATATATGTAAGTTCGGTTACTGTTCGATCTCAGTTTCTTCGAAGTGGGGTTTTAACAAGCACGCATTGTCATATATTTTCCTCACGCGTTAACACTAGCTAGCTAGCTCTTTTTTTTTTTATTTTATGAAAGAGGACGGTACCTCTGAAAGTTATTAAAAGCCTCACTTATGGCAGAGAAATATCGCGGTGACAAGAAATAAATAAAAGAGCAAACAACCCAAATAAAATACAAACGACAAGGGATCCAACAAACCAAAACTAACAACAAACTAGGAGAAGAATAATCCGCATCTGAGAAGGGCAGAGATGTTGAAACACCAGCACCAAGGCACCAAAAACACACCTAACACCAACACAGACTATGGCTAGCAGGACACCGTGAAAAAAGACGCCTAACACCAGCAATAGAATAGTCTGAACTAGCAGGACGCCTAACACCAGCAATAGAGCTAGCTAGCTCTTGATTGATTGATCTATATAATTCTTACTTTAATTTGCATGGAAGCTTCACTTGCTACTAGTTAATCATTGAGTTCGATGAACAACTAATCCGATAAACATGGACTAGTTTCTTTACACCCACTCGTTTATAAGGGGAGAATCCTTACCTAGCTATGTGTCACCGGATGCAGGAGTTGATGCACTTGTCGTGTCATTTGCGAGCGACACCCTAACATGTCTTTATTCATTTATCAACTATATTCAAAGAATCAAAGTCCAATGCGACGCGTCGCTATTATATATATGTCATCCCTCACTCATTTACCTGCATCGTGTTTAATTGGATTTATTAATTAAAGAGTTTCTATATATAGCTTCATTGGTTATTTCATATAATGATCTAGCTAGCTAGAGAGAGGGTGGTAATAATTAGGTAATGTTTTGGTGATGGAGTTTGACGTGTATAAAAATGCATGGTCAAGTACTTTCCCTATATATAGTAGTTGAAAGATCCTTCTGAAGTTTTTGAAACCACTTAGGTCAAGCGCAAATGGACAAACGTAACAATATAAATCAACAATTGATCAATTAATAGTCTTTGCCAAATATTCATTATGTGGTGAGGACCATTTATATATATGCTATACTCTCTAGCTCTTGTATTTTGTGCCAACATCGCATCAACAATGCCACCTCTACACGGTTTCCATTTCAAAATTTGTGAGAGTTATTGACAAAAAAAAATGGAAGAAATTACGAGACATATATACACACACACACCCATTAAGTCTTTTTTGTATGTAGCTTCACTATCTTAGATTCGAGAAATTATTCAATGATCCGGAAGCATATGTCATGTTGTGATTGACATCAATATGTTTTCTCCCTTATTTTTCGATTGACATCATTTTTATGTGGATGTCATTTACGCCTTCAGGTGTGCCATGTGAAAATGCACCGGACCACTGAATAATTACTCTTTAGATTCTTAGTAATATGCGAAGATAAAGACTGATTCTCTTCAATGCCCCTAGTAATGTCGGCTTGTTAACTAAGGTCTAATTAATTGCTTTAGTTTGCAACTCAAATTTGAAAATGGGGAAAAAAATAAAAGGAGAAAACATCAAATTATTAATTTGTTTGATTGGATGGGTTTTGGACTATATTCTCCTAATGATATCTTTCCGACAATTAAATAAAGAAAAAATTATTCTTTAAATCAAGTTGAAAAGGAGAATGTAATGCCTCATTATTCATGATTAAATAAAAAAGTTTCATGGAAGAATCCCAATAAAGTTATAAAAAATATTTAAATAAATAAAAGTTAGAATAATATTAATTATAAAAAAAGTTATCTACAAATATAAAAACTTCGAAAAAACAATTAATGAAGAAGCCGAACGCTTTAAAAGGAAACAAAATAGTTTATTTGTTAAGTGAGAAAGAAAAAAAATTAAGGTGGTTTAAAAGGACATGATCCCTAATATAGGACTAGGGAAGGAATAGACCCTAGGTTTTAGGTGTCCATCTCGAGCTAAAAGCCAATTGGAATGGATTTAGGTCAAAAAGTTCATGCTATATTTGGCATTATAAGTACAAGTTTGTCCCTCTTAAATGGGAATTAGTTTGTGCTCCATTAAAAATATAGGAAAAAATATTTTTGGAAGAATCTAACCTAACTTAGCCTACTAAACCTATTTTCCTAATAGAAAAAATAAATAATTTGGGTGCAATCAAAATTATATATGTTTAGTAATAAATTAAGATGGGCCCATGGAAAGGGCCCAAACTGACCAATAATCTGGGCTTCCATAATCCGGAACTCTACTGGGCCCAGTAGCCCGTTACGTGGGCCCCTTTCTTCATAAATAAACTTGAAATTGCAACCCTCATGATCATGGTATATATATAGTGAGATTTAGGAATAATGGCATTATGAATGGGATTTTTATGCATACATCAACTAGCTAATTTTTTAATTATCAATTATGAAGACCCAAGAGCACCTTTTGTTTGGGTGGTGGTGTATATTATCTTGAGAACAATATAATTGGAGGGTACAATTAACACCCATTAATTAATTATTTAGATACTTTATGCCTAACTTCCTTAATATTGGTCATCATAAATTGCATGTATACGCATATCCCACATGAAATCTAATGATGATACCACATACCTATATCATACTTATCATAACAATAATGCCCTAATCAAGTAGCTAGCTTGATGTGATTATAATAGTTTGTTATTGTTCGTTTTGGATTTGCTCGGTTTTACCCTCTAAAATGTGTCCCGAATGTATTGGATATATATGATCAATGTTTATAAACCACACTACTCGACTTTCTCCAAGCGATGTGAGACTCAACAATTCTAATAAGTTATCAACTCCACAAACCATAGTAAAACAAATTGTGATCCTATGTTTACAAGATTTATTATTGCTTAAATGATGCAAATATAAGTAGTGGGCCGAAAGAAATGGCGGTCTAATCATACTTAAGCATGGATTAGATGTTAAAAAATTAGCTTAGTTTTATATAATCAACATTGAAACCGCAAATTAAATCAAAGGATCGTGAGAAAAGATTATGCTAACCCCACAAAGACTCTCATGTGAAATGAAGCACTAGGGTTCCGCAAGCAAATAGAAGTATATATATAATTTAACCTTGTTAAAATAGTATATGCTTTTTTTAATATATTTTTTGGGTTGACATTGATTAGACATTATATATTAATCAAACCACTACATAATGTCCTATAAAACTTTGATTAATATTATGGATGTAATAATAAATCGATCTAATCATGATGAAATCAAATGGGGTCACATTAACTAGGAAAAGTAATAAAGAGGATGGTGGGAGAAGAAAGTAAAGCAAGTGCCTTTGGAACTACTTAAAATAAAAGTCTAGGCTTTTGCACTCTAGTGTGAACAATTTAGCTTAGCCAGTGTGACATCTGACAAGTCGAATAAAATTCTAAAAAATAAGAATATATTGTACATTTTTTCTAGAACCAAGAACGATACTATACAAAAATTTGCACTCTAGTGTGAATAATTTAGCCTGGTTAGTGTGACGTGTATATAAATGTATGGCCACAAGGGTATTTCTCCTAATCAAAACCTTCTAAAGACTTATGTGAAAGTAATTGTGAGATAAGTGATCTCCTCAAAAGATAAAGTCATGCGAATATTTACGAGGGCCCAAAATAAACAAATTATGACATGAGTGAAAATACGAGCTGTTACATTTTCGACCTTAATTAAAGATATTCGCCATCTAACCTATCACCCAATTTGGGTGATTGTATATGTTACTTCATCGTGAAGCAGGACTCGTTTAGGTTTCTTTGCCATTGCCATTGCCACTTTAAATCTGGTTCTTTCAAATAATATATAGTATTAATAGTACAAATGACAAATTTGTTTCTTTCGAACATAACAAAAAGGTGTAATAATGTTAATATCTTTAATTTGCTCTACATTTGAAGCTTTTTATTACTTTTTTGTATTGCTGTACATTTGCTAATACATAACAAAAAGCTTTTTATTACTTCAAAGTTGCTTGGCCTATATAGTTATTATGATTATCTCACAACAAAGTGCTTTTATCTGAGAATTTACCACTCGTTTGTTTATGTATGGAGTTTTTGTGCATGAAAGGTGTTTGGATTCTTCTTTGAGTTCTCTTTATATATTAAATATGGAGTTTTTGTACATGGAAGGTGTTTGGATTCTTCTCCGAGTTCTCTTTATATATTATTCCATATGGATGGTAAAAAATAGTCACGCCTGGTTGAGGACGAGTTACACAGAAAAGAAAGACTGCGTGAAACTTACACTATGTTTGGGGGAGAGGGTAAAAGTGAGGGAGAGGAAGAAAGGTCGAGATTAAGTCAACGTACACACTATAATTAAAATCAGCAGATTACTTCATTCCTCTCAGAGCATCGGAGTACAAACAGACCAGGATGATCGGCCCTCCTTTTTGTGCTTGCAGAGGTTTGCCTTTACGTCACTGTAATTACTTCCTGCACAAAGTAAGTTCAAAGGAGAACTTTTCATAAACAATACAATATTCAACGGTTTATGTTCCATAATGTATAATTGTGGAGAAATGGAAGTATCTATTTGATTATGACATGTCGAGATGAGAAAAAGAAAAGTAATTAAAAATGTGAGGAAGCAATCCCCTTGAAAAGTTTTGGGCAACTTAATTATTGAATTAAATAGAAGAAAAAAACAACTTTAATTTGTTAGAATGATTTATGTATATAACATGGTATCAATGTGGGTCACCTCTGCCACTCCTTTTGTTTTGTTTTTTTAAATTTATTTTCAAAAGACCCATAAACAGTTTTTATTATGTTTTGATCAAGCTTGATTAGACAGTTGTGGGGTATTAAGTATTAACACTGCCATGATTAAAAAGTGCATTTGTCAATCTTTTTTTTTGGTGTGTGATTCTATTGGAATTGATAACACCACTAATTAAGATCTGAATGACCGAATGTTTCATCAATATACTACAGTTCTTATTTGCTATGTAACTGATGCACCATAATTCTCTTGGCTCAATTCTTCTAACATACAATAGTCCGACTCGATCTTGTAACTTATTCAAATCTGTACTTCAATGGATTAGCTCGAAATCCATAAAGAACATCAACTATATATCTCTATCCAAAGAATATTAATCAGAAATAATATTTTTCAGAAAAAAAAGCTGCTCGTGCCTAATCTTTCATTTATTTCTTTTTTCTGTGACTTGGATTCATATCAAAATCCATCACATTAACATATTAGTGTGTTCATTAAATGATATGAATATTCTCTCCTATTCAATTTGGGACTTTTAAATTTCCCGTTGAATTTAGAAATTACATTTTACATTATAATTTTATATCAAATGATTGATTGATTACATTAACAATTATATTATTTCTTTATAATTATTTAAAATACACACATATATATATATGTAATATTTTTTTTAATTTCCTTTCGTGATTGGAAATTTGTTTATAAGAACATTGTCTTCACATGATCAACATAGGCATTTTTCCATTTTGATTAGACTATAAATTGAAGTGTGTTAACAAAAATGTTGCTAAAAGTTTGTCTGGAAACAAACAAGAATGTGAACAAATGATAAATCAAAGTGCTTTAATCATTTCCCAGACAATGAGGGAAGTGAATTGACTAATGCAAACCGCCCCACAAATACATTCTTGCCAAACATCATTTCAACCAAGATTTGACTTACCCCAAGTTAGCTATAAAGGAGATTACCAAAAAAATTCCTTTAATTAGTGGATGCCAACATGCCCACCAAAAACAAGTGAAAGAAATAAAGATTAGTGGACAAAAGGAGGGTTTTTTAAGATACACCTAAAAAAGGATTAGTGAAAAAAGATAGTGCACTACTTCCCACAAATGTAGAGATATATCTATAGGATTCAACTATTGAAGATTGGTATATATAATATATGATCATAGAGATAATAGACACAAGAGAAAAGGGCCTATTTTTCTTTATATCCTTGTGTTTAAATGGCCGAGCATGTTTTTGTTGAGATAATAGACACAAGAGAAAGGGCCTAATTTTCTTTAAATCCTTGTGTTTAAATGGTAGAGCATGTTTTTGTTTGTAGATAAAATCCTACTCGAGAAATAGGAATATTTTATCGTAATTAAAAGATCAAACGATTGCAAGAGTATCAAATCTCTCCGGACAAGGTTCAAAAGAGGGTGAGAAAGATCAAAATCGTCTCTAAATGTTCCTAGAACTAATGACTACCTTACAACAAGCTAGGATTGCACCTAAATTAGCGTACGGATTACACTAGAAAATGAAGAAAAATGCATTTGCTCATTAGAGTCTTCGGATGTGTCCGATCGCTTTTATGACGTACTTCTCTTGTATTTATACACATTGTTAGAAACTGTCTTGTGCAATTCGCGCTCAACTGCCATTGATTGTTTTACGTGTGCACATTTGGCAATTGCTCCCTTGTTTGATATTTGTCCATGGTTAAACTACTCAGTCGCAGCGCCCCCTCGACTAGATAAACCGTCTATATGAGAATTGCTTGACCAAATTATACTAGCCGAAATGAGCCTGATCGGATGTTATTCTCGCATCTCGTTGTCTCATAGCTTTAGTATTGACCATGTGTATGTCCTGACTCAGGGCGATCATTTTTTGTGCTCAACAATTATTTTGTATTCATGTTGAGTCGTATTCGATTAAGTTGTTGTCCGAGTTTATTGAGAATGAATACTTTCGATTGAAGGATCCGCGTCCGACTTATCACATTGACGAGAAGCCGAAAAAACATATTATTATCTCGTTAAAAAAAAGAAGAAGAAAAAAATGACAAGAATTTGTGATTGAAAATGAAAACTCGCCGTGTTCAAAGGGAGGACCGCTCGCTAATTATTGGATCTAATGCTCCGAGATCACCATTAATACGTTTTCCCAAGTATGGAACTGATGGGCCCAAAGGCCTAGCTTGCTGAGATCTACTTTTTTGCTGACGAGGCCCAAAGGCCTGGCTCACTGAGATCTACTTGTTCGCTGACGAGGCCCAAAGGCCCATCTCGGTAGTGGGTAAGGCCCACTATAAAATGACTGCGCTCTAATTTTGCGAGGGCCGATATTGCTGAATCCAAAGTTAAATTGGTCCGATAAAACAAACTCTTAAGAAGACCATTCAAAAATCAAAACTTCTATTATTATTATTACAGAAAAACATGATCCAATTACTGCACTCAAACAAATAAACACAAAAACGCCCAATTGCTGCCATGCAACTCTGTTTTTACTGAAATAAAAGACCCAACTGGAACCCAACAATCATCATCAACGTGTTGGTCTTTCATACAAAATGTTTAAGATCGGCTATATGAATTTGGAAAAAATCAATGGACTCCCGTTGAAAATGATACATATCAGAAAGATGTAAAGATTTCATTTATTTTATATGAACAATCTCAACCTCAATACCCCCTTTGATGAGAACAAAATTCACATGAGACTTTGGTTCTACGTGAGACGACACTTTCAACTTTCAAGTGTTGTTTTATCAACCTTTCTAGAAACATGTTAGCAAAGGAGTCAAAAGATTCCGCATTTGTTACATATGAACACCCTGACCAAGATCAGATTCAGAAATGACACTACTACATCAATAAATGGCAAGAAGAGAACAGTTGGAGGTAGTTACCACATCAAATGAACTCATAAGCTCATTTGGTACAGACACATTTACTTCCACAGTGGAAGGACGTATACGTATGAACCACATATAGCCACTGACATTAGCTCAAATAAAATTTACATTTGGTCACTTTCAAACTAGCAACTCATGCTTCCTAATATGATAAGAAGATCGGCATGCAATGATCTTTTGGTAAATTAGTGTAAGTATCTGATCCGTATATGTCAAGTCTTGTGACTATAGGATTAAATCAAAGAGAGGCAAAAGTACAGTCATTGTGTTCTCATTTCTGAAGAAAAAAAAAGTCCAGTAAACAGAGAAATGCCACCAAAACACTCTTCTACTAACCTTGGTCAAAACAAAAACACCATGCCACATTTATGAATAATCTAATCAAAGTCATGAAAGGTGGCGCTTCTCAACCACCACTAGCCCAATAAATATGGTGGTTGTCTGTTAATTTGGTCTAAAAGTTCATGCAATATAATAATTCCTCCATATTGCAATGTCTCCATCATACAGTGAATGCCACACCAAGGAATACAAGTCCAAGATACTGAGACCACTCTGCATCATGTTTCAACCTCATAAGCGATACCTGCTAATTCATTCTGCCTTTCTCATCTCTCCACCTATCTAATTGCATTAACTGAGGGAGCCAGGGACAGTTGAAGTAATAAAGCAGTCGACATTGTAGCTGCTGTTGTAATTGAGTCCGACGACTTAGTTTAGCTTTCTCCACACAATGTGCTTATAAATGCTGCAACACACTTGTTCTTCACATATCAGTCTCCGGATACAGTTCTCTCTATTATCTTTCAGCTTCATTCTTCAGGATCTGGATATGAAGTTCCTTATCATTGTTTTCTTTACTGTAAGCTTCATACACTATGCTTCGTCTTCTTCATCAAAGAGTTCTGTGTCCTTTTCTGGTGCTATTGTAAAGTTGCACAATTGTATTTATAAGCTAACGTGGGTTTATATGTATTTTTGCTATAGCTTGCTCTGGTGGCCAGCCATGGTGCCCTACCTCCTGAACAGTACTGGAACTCTGTGCTACCTAACACTCCCATGCCAAAAGCAATTAGTGATCTTCTACACCCAGGTATGTACTTCGAAAATGTGAGGCCTGTCTCGAACAACTATTATTTCATCATCTTTATGCACTGTCGCGGCTCAAAGGAAGGAAAGAAAATTAGCATCTAATAATTGAAAATTTACAGTTGTTTTATTTTACCAAATTAGACTTTCCTTTGTTAGATTGTATTAGATGATTATTAAATATTAATAATAATGATAATAAATAGAATAATCACAGATTTCTTTTGACAAGATTAAGCAAATTAATTTAATTCAGACTATATTGACATGTCCTATTAAAATAATCACACAACAATATCAGCAGCAAGAAGAAAAAGAACAGGAAAAAAAAATTATAACAATATGTCATGTGGGTCATGCTTCATTGAGTTCAGAAGAGATTTTCCCCTAGCTCTTAACGAATGTTAAATGGTCCTAAAAAGAAAACTAGCTAGCTCCCCACAATTCATCA
This sequence comes from Euonymus europaeus, assembly GCA_963580455.1. Taxonomy (NCBI): domain Eukaryota; kingdom Viridiplantae; phylum Streptophyta; class Magnoliopsida; order Celastrales; family Celastraceae; genus Euonymus; species Euonymus europaeus. Next base: position 1,887,700 of record OY756957.1, on the reverse strand, counting down.
GGCGAGCGCATTTAATTCATTTTGGTGAAATTGCAGACTATGCAGAAGACAAAAGCACCTCTGTCAACGTAGGCAAAGGTGGTGTAGATGTCAATGCCGGAAAAGGAAAGCCAGGGGGCACTTCTGTCAATGTCGGAAAGGGAGGAGTTGGTGTCAATACTGGGAAGGGAAAGCCAGCAGGTGGCACAGGGGTGAATGTAGGAGGTGGAGGTGTTGGTGTCGACACAGGAAAGCCCGGAAAGGGGACAAATGTTGGCGTTGGTAAAGGAGGAGTATCTGTAAACACCCCTGGCAAGGGAAAGGGAAAGCCAGTATATGTTGGAGTAAATCCTGGGAAAAGTCCATTCTTGTACCAATATGCTGCCACTGAAAATCAACTCCATGATGACCCAAATGTAGCTCGTTTCTTCTTAGAAAAGGACATGCATCCTGGCACAGAAATGAATTTGCATTTCAATGAAAACACAAACAAGGTCACCATCTTGCCTCGTCAAGTTGCTGATTCGATACCCTTTTCGTCAAACAAGTTGCCAGAAATTTTTAACCACTTCTCAGTCAAACCTGGGTCAGTGGAAGCTGAAATAATGCAAGACACAATCAAAGAGTGTGAAAGTACTGGAATTAAAGGAGAGGATAAATATTGCGCTACTTCATTGGAATCGATGATTGACTTCAGCACTTCCAAACTCGGAAAGAATATTCAGGCAGTCTCTACAGAAGTGGACGGGCAAACCCAATTTCAAAAGTTTAAAGTTATAGCGGGAGTGACAAAGATGAAGAGTGACAAGTCTGTTGTGTGTCACAAGCAGAATTATGCATACGCTGTTTTCTACTGCCATGCTACACAAACAACAAATGCTTACCTTCTTCCCTTAGAGGGTGCTGATGGGACGAAAGTTAATGCAGTAGTGGTATGCCACAAAGATACCTCGGCATGGAACCCAAAGCATTTGGCTTTCCAAGAGCTCAAAGTTACGCCAGGAACACTTCCTATTTGCCACTTCCTTCCTCAGGATCATATTGTTTGGGTTGCTAAGTAGCCATATGCAAGGGCTTCAAACACTGTTATATCTATCTTCTATCTGCTTAATAATGTACCCAAAACCTCACAGGATTTGATGCTATTATATTAATATATTATGTATGTATATTGATAAATATAATGTTTCATGTCGTTGTACTGGAAAATAGATACTCTTTCCGTTCAGTTATTTTTAATCTCTGGCAATAGATTAATGAACTCTTTCTTTCCGCCAACAAGGACCCTAAAGATGGTGACAAACAAATATTATAAGCAATTAAAACAATTAATAGTTTTTTTATTTTATAATTCATCTATGTTATACAAATCCTGGAAACATCCTCTTCATAATGCGAGTAAAACTGCATACATGGAAGCATCATCTTTAGGAGTAGAAGGAGACGTATTCATGGGGCAGGTTTTGAGAGGAGTAGGATTTAATGAAATTTGTGTAGAAAAGGACTATTGAGTTTGGAATTATGAATAACAGGTTGTGGGTAATGAGGAATGTTGGCGGTTGTCTATGCCATTTTTTAGGGAATGTGGTTGTATTTGCCTCAGCTTGTTCATACCTAGTGTACCCCCACACAAAAAGCTATTCTTTTACTTCTCAAATTGTTGTTAATGGGTCGCTTAGGAGCATACCTTCATTCCCGCCGCTCTCTTCTGGACCTTATCGTCCTTGTGGACTGGCATCGATCGGACATTCTACTTCAGGCAAAGGGGAGAAGAGAGTGGAGCGCTCATCAGGATCCGCCAAACGCTCGACGGTGCCGTGAAGTGCGCCTTGCTATTGGCGATAGGAGGAAACCTAGGATTGTCCTGAGAAACTCGATGGAATGAAGGATTCACTACAAGAAAATCGGCTATTAACGACGGAAACTTTAGGTCGGTAAATATCGACCGATTACCGACGGATTAACGACAATCTTTCTGTTTTAGAAATTATCGACGGAATACCGACAAAATTATTACTGACGGATTGTTGTCATCGGTAATTTTTGGCGCCAAATTTGGCGCGAAAATTTGAGACGAATTGCCGACGGATTTGTCGTCGGTAATCAAAAAATTAACGACGATATTTAATCCGTAGGTAAATTTTAATTTCTTATTTTTTAAAAAAAATTTGAAAAATTTTTACCGACGGAATTTCCGTCGGTAAAATCAAATATTACCGACGGAATTAATTTCCGTCGATAATGTCTTTGGAGGTTTTTTATTTCTTTTTCCCATCTCCTCCAACTCAAAATTGGCTCACACCCCGCCTCCCTCTTTCCTAACCCTAGCTCCCTCCCTCCATCTTTTTACGACCTGTCCCCTCTTCTCCGGTTTTACCCATCTCTGTATCTCTCTCGATCTCGACCTGCATCAAAATCGTCTTTAGTGGCGACCTCTTCCTCGATCCGGACTACATCGTTTGCCATTTCGACTCGGACCACTAATAACGGACTATTGAGCAATCCCTAGCTTTATAACCTCCCACATCGAGACCCAATGCCGGTGGCGTTTCCGTTCCTACGACAGGAAGGTGAGTCTTAGTTAACATCGGTTTCATTTACTTGAAAACTTCGTTGTTTTCTTTTTAGGTTGTCGCATATAATACTTGAACGCTTTGGATTTTTATATTCGTTTTGAAAATTTTAATTAATTTTGGAGTAGTAAATATCTCATTATCACAGATTCCTCCACCGGGTAATTAATAATCTTCCCTGATTAATCTTACTATTTACTATCTTCCCATACCCATAACGCCATTCCTTGCGTGATTTTGTCTCTCTGTTATTCTTTCGGTTTCCATTCTTCAGATTTGTAGCTCCATGTTTGATTAGGAGTCATTTCTTCAGGTTCTGATGTAGAAATAGATCTTACCATCTATAATTAGGAATGATGGTTTTGGTTACAAGTCCAAGGAACTACGCTATATTGCTAATGTGCAAATAATTAGAGACCAAAAGGGACTAGTCTTTGTGGATTTTGCAATTATGATTAGGATGTTATGACAAAATTGTTTAACTTGAGGAGTTTCAGTTGAAAACAAACCCAAATTTTCATGGAAGGTATAGGAATAAGAAGATAGGTATTAAATGGAGAACATTGTTAAATTAGTCATGACTCTTTATCTAAAACCGCTGAAACATTGTTAAATGGAGAACATTGTTAAAAGCCCGGTTATTACGTATTATAGTTTTGCTTGGCGCTTGCTTTCATATGTCATTTGAAGCTTGCTTCTCATGGCTCCATTTTTGCTATATCTTAATGCAATAGCTGATGAATGAGATTTTTTCATGTGCCATGATACTATTTTTATTTTTTGCTGGATACCTTTTGATATATGGTCTTTAAACAACATGTGATTTCCTCCCCTCATTTTTGGTTCTCGGTAATCATATCCAGTTGGCTTTGGCAGTAATTTCCAACGAGATCGTATTCAGGATATGTGCAAAACTCTGCGAGTCTTAAATGTTGTTCGCAGTCCTGATATTGGCATTGGTCTTAGTATTCAGCAGTATAAGGTTTTTCAAGCTTATGGGTTTCCATGTAATGTTGAACTTGCATTCATTTTTCTTTAATTTACACTGATTAATTTATTGCTTCAGTTGCTTATAACTCCAGTTCTAATTGGACGTTTGAGATTACTAACACCTCCTTTCATTTCGAATTTTAGAATTCCTTGGAGTGAATCAAGTAAGTTCAGCACCCTTCCATAAATTTTTCCCTGTGGCTCCAAAGTCAGAAATAAAGGCTGATGTAACTTTGTTGTTCTATTGTGAAGTTGTTATCTTATGACCTACATATATGGTGGTTCTTCTTTTTCCAATATAGGAACCAAAAGTCATAAATTTTTTGTGTGAAATTGTGTTCCTTCTAATCTACTTTATGTAGGAGGTGGTGATAATGCATTGGGCAAGGCACAAAAATGCCTGAAATAGGAGTGGATCATTTTTTTTTTGATATGCTTTAGTATATCAGTTTCATTGTTTCTTTGGCTATTTCTAGAGTTCCATGAATAAGGGATGACAGCAATTTGTTTTTATTTCTTATGTATATATGTATGTTTGTGTATTCGTTTATATTTAGTGAATGAGTTTCTCTAATATATTTTTTTATTATTTTTTTTATTTTTAGCGACGGATTTGCGACGGATTACCGACAGATTTTTAATTTTTCTTTAATTTTTTTTGCCGACGGATATTTCCGTCGGTAATTAACAACGGAAAAAAAATTCGTCGGCAAATTCGTCGGTAATTTCCCGGCAAAATTTTTTTTCGTCGGTAATCAAATAGCGACGAGCGTTTTACCGACAGATATTTGTCTGTCGGCAATTCGTCGGTAAAATGCAAAATTCTTGTAGTGATATTATGCGAAGAAAGAGGGAAAATTAACTTAAATCAATTAGTCAATGCTCAAAGTTGGTCTATCAGGCCCACAATTGCAAAATCAGGGTTTTGTGCAAGTAGGTCACATAAAGATCAGCAAATTGTAATTAAATCACTCATTAAAAAAATTCAATTTTTATCATTTAATGTTAGGGATGGCATTGGATCGGATTTTTCAAAATTCATATCCGATCCTAAATAAAAATAATGTATCCATATTCATATACCGCGGATAAAAAAATAAATAAATTCATATCCTATCCATCGGATTTCGGATATTCTCCATGGATATCGGATTTATCCATATAACAAACCGACATATATTTTGCTAGTCTATGACACTAATTAGACTTCATGATTCATGAATATAGGAATATAAACCAAAGTGTAAAATATAAATAATATCAAAAATCATCTAGTAACATAAAAAGTTTTCTAAAATCAAAGTGCAAAGTTTATAAAACGTCATAATCAAAATGCTTACACCAACTGACAAATTCAAAATGAATAACATCTTCAATAAAGTTTGGTGGACATCATCTTCATAAAAGTTGATGATAATACTATCATTTGTCACATGTTAATTTATAATGTTATTGTTAAGTTTAGGGTTTACATTATTATGTTTTTAGTATTCAGTACTAACTTTACTAATTAGGGTTTTAAAAATATTAATCAATTGAATATTTGAATTAGTAATATGAGATCATATTATATAGTGTTATTACAAATTACAATTAATTCATATTACAAAAAAAATTATATATTGACAATTATAATATGTATATAAATATATTAATGACATTAATTGTCAATTACATAATTATATATGGACTATATTATATATGTGCGTGTGTCGGGTAGAATTAGATCGGATATAATTAGATCGGATCGAATATCCGCACGTTCGGGTCGGATTTGATACGGGTTTCAGATTGGATATGCCTAAATCCATATTCGATCCATATTTATTCAAAAAATTCGGATTTTATCCATATCCATTATCCATTCAACGGATTTTTCTACTGTTTGACCGGATCGAATCGAATCGAAAATCCACAGATTCTGACACATTTGCCATCTCTATTCAATGTTTCAATTATAACCAATTAGGTCAGTTCGGTCCAATTTTCCGAACGTGCAACAATATTGTTGATGTGGACTTATTTTTTATTTCAAATTTTAAAAAAATAAAATAAAAACACGTGGAAATTTCAGGAAGGGCATTATCGTCATTGTAGACACACCCAAGCAAAACCTTAGCTCATTCATCTTCCCTTTTCGTCATCCACTGGTCTGCTGCCATTATCGAGCTTCTGCCATGCACATATGTTGATGGTCTCTCTCTTTTTTAGTTCGAAAACGAAAAATATAGTAATTCCAATATCTTCTCCAACTTAACCACCGCATCTCCTTTTCTTTATACTCACAAATCACAACACAATCCATCGACTCCCTCCCTCCCTCTGCGGCTTAATTACTCTCTTCGCCACACCATTTTCAGGATCCGATTATCACTCTTCTTTATTGTTTAGTTCATCTAATTTCGCAATTTTGGTTATTCAATGAAGGACCATTGCAAATTAAAAACACCACCTCCTCCCGATTTGGATTTCTAGTCAAATTGCTTACGAACTTCAAGGGTCTCTATACCAGATCTGATAGATGGAAAAACCATTGTTAACTTTTATTTGACCCAAATCGGATACCGGTGGATAGATCTCGTGCGCAATCGGGCACTAATGTCGATGGCAACGCCTAGCAAGATGGAGCATGAGCGGCGGTTGCGATTCAGTCGGAGTGCAACAAGGCATCCAAGATTGGGTTTGGAAGTTGACAAGTGTTTCAAGTACACAAAAATGATTTTTTAAAAAATTAATAATAAAATAAATCCATGTCAGCTCAAATGTCATGTTAGAACATCCACATCATCAAAATCGTTGCATGTCAGCTCCAGTTATCGAAAAATTGGATCAGAGTGACTTAATTGCTTACAATTGAAACATTAAGTGATGAAAATTAAAGTGTTTTTCGATGAGTGATCTAATTGCAATTTAATCCATCTTTCAATGATCTATTTGCACAAAACCCCGCAGAACCATGAGTTTTATTGCAACAATGATTTTTTCCGTTCTACATCAAAATTAATTTTGATCTCATATTTATTAAACATAAATTGAAACCATATATTTATTAAACATAAATTCAAACCATATATTCATCCAAGTTATCAAAACACGTTTCTTAATAAAGTCACATAAGAAAACATAAATTCCTATACATTTTTTCATTTTTTATTAACAAAACATTTATTATTTTCATTCATCAACAAAATTACACAAAAATCAATACTGAATTTCATATATTTTATAAATAGTCAAGCCACATACATATTCACATCATCAAAACACATCTTTCAATGCAGTTACATCATCAAAAACACATCTTTCAATGCAGTTACATCATCAAAAACACATGTTTTCATACATTATTCATTCTCCCTAAAAATCTTTACCTATGAGGCCCAAAACTTACTTACAAGACCCATGATTGCATTACTATTGTGCCATTGAGTGTGGGGAGTTTTCTTTGTCAACTATTTTCGAACTACCCCAATACATAAATTAAAAATATATAATCATTCATTAAGCAATAAAAAGTAAAAACTCAAATATTTATGAAATACATCAAAAAAAATAATATACTGCTGATAATACGAAAACATTCCAACCAATCAAGGGATGACACGAGTAATCTTCCACCTCAGACGGTTCATGTCATCCATCACCTCGGTCAGCTCAAGTGTTGCAATTGAGATCCCTCATAATCTGGATAAAGAAACGATAGCTCGTCCAACATTGAATAGCACAACCAGAAAAGATTGTTGAGCCATTCTAGGTATCCTATATGGTATAACTCAGCCACATAGGATAACTCGGCCAAAAGACCCCGTTTGGCCATCCTACCCTCCCACATAAGATGGCTCGACCAGATAGGATCGCTCGGCCACAAGACCTCGCTCGTCCATCCTATCCTCCCACATGAAATGGCTCGCCCAAATAGGATAGCTCGACCGCAAGACGTCGCTTGGTCATCCTATCATCCCATATGAGATGGCTCAATCATATATGATAGCTCAACCACAATACCTCGCTTGGCTATCATATTTTCCCAAATGAGATGACTTGACCACATAGGATAGCTCGGCCACAAGACCTCGCTCGGCCATCCTATCCTCCCACATGAGATGGCTTGACCACAATAGCTCGCTTTACCATCCTATCCTCTCACATGATGAGTGCCTCGGCCTACATGCAGGTACCTCGATCGAACCTTCATGATCGTCGATTGGTCATCCCGATTCCAGATCCTAACGGGATCCAATATCCCACAAAAGTCCTACTCCAACGAGGAGTAGAGAACTGGAATGATTATAATTCTGATAAGAAGCTCAGGTAACATAGAATAAAGTTTCATTCATAGCAGGACTAGGACTCTCTAAGTCCTTATGAAAGGAGCCCTACTCACTAGGTAAACTCTGGATCGTAACTTGCGTTAATTTTGCTTAAGTTGAGAGAGCTCTCTGAGACCGAGCCCTCCCAACTACGAATTATCCTATTGACTTGAGCATCGAAGCGGGGCCTCTCGAAACAATTCGAGGTCTCTCATAGCTTACGTTTACTTGTAGTGCAGGTCATCCAACTTAGCATTATTGGGTCTAACCGAACTAATTGGTATCAAGTTGAGTTGGACGATTTTTGGCATCATCAACTACAATTCCTAAAAACTCACCATTATAATAGTAAAAACAAATAAGAGATATTTGACTATAATACTGTATATTTATTAAAAATATATCTCAACAAAAGACATGGAACAATATTCAACTTCATTTAATCGGAGTTTGATACGACGAAAAAGATAACAATGGTGTAGGGCAGAAAAAATGCGCTCAACCCACTATTTCTTGCTTATGTTGTCGCGCTATTGGGATGTTGAAGTGTGATAATCATATAATTTGAAAAACAGAGGGTCAAAATTAAGTTGACCAAAGTATGATGTAATTTACAAAATAATAGGGTGCAAATGAAACTAGTCGTATGTTATACCGTAATATGTTATATGTACTGGTCCAGTTGTGATCATCAGTGGATGGTCAGCTTCATTTGGAAAACAACTTTAGGGCGTGCTGTTATCCACTATTAAATTGTCCAAATTTTTTTAGTTAAACATTCAAAATGTTGATTTTTTATTTTTTAGGGATATAATGGTCACTTTTTTCATAGTTTGTCGTGTACGATTCTTAGGATTACTTTGACATGTCAATTTAGTATCACATGTTATTTTTGTAAATGTCAATGTAGCATGAGAGACAAATGGACACTGGCAATAATTTAAGGACGATTTTAAAAGAAAATTAGTTTAGAGATGAAAAGTGAAACAAATTGAATAATTGAGGACGCAAATGTATAATTGAGTATAAGTCTGATTTTTATAAATGTCAATCTGGTATGAGGGACGAACGGACAGCAGCAATAGTTTAAGGACGATTGTAAGAGAAAAATATTTTAAGGATAAAAAGTGAAACAAATTGAATAATTGAGGAAGCAAAATGCATAATTTTGCCAAAAAGAATCCGAAAATTATGAACCTCACCTATCCGGCCCAGTATAAAATCACGGCTTTGAATTTGTTCAGCCCCATCAAAAAATCAAAGCACCAGGCGAGAACAGAAGCCGATCGGGCAATTAAATTTCAGGGTTTTGGGGAAGAACCTGAAGACTACACTGCACTCACAGGCCCTATTCTCTCTCCCAATGCTGTAAGCTTTCCCGCCATATGTTCCCCGATCTGACCATGAGAGTATTTGCGTTTTGTGTCGCTATTTCCCAAGCATTTCCTTGTAGTATCGCGACGGATGTAGGGTTTGTTGGGGCTCTGGTTATTCAGGGTTTAAAAATTGCTTTCATCGTTGTTTTTATGCCTGGTTTGTGGCCTGAATTCATTGTCGGTTTCTTGATCGGTTTCACGAAAATTATTTAGATTAAAACACGAACTCGTCTCGGAGAAGTGAAATATTTTCCAAGAGGTGCCTATGCTCTATTGTTTCCTTGCCTTTTGAATTTCTTCGGTCTATAGGATGATCTGCAGATCAATGTTGCGTTGGCATGGCCCTAATCGAGTGTTTCAAGGAGCATTGTGTGCCACATTGTGGCTTATTCTATTGGTTTTAGTTTCTACTGAATCAATTTTGTGGACCTATTAAGAGTCCTTGTGGTTTTAAAGTGATTTTGAGGGGGATAAATATCAACATGAAGTCAGCATTATGTTCCCATGTACTAATCATGTGGGTTGGATTATCATTTTGTTTTTCTTTCTTTACATCCATAAATGTGGGTATACTGTATTTTAAGAAAAGGTTTGGTTCTTGTAGTCTGGTTGCTGGGAAAGGAATGTCACGGTTTCTTACATTGTTTAATGAATTCTACAAGTAGCCATGTTTCTGTGAGCGGAGTACTTGATATGGTCAGATCACAGATACGTCACTTGGGCATTCTCTGAAATTTGTTGGTATTCCTAGACATGTGTACTTGCAAAAGAATATTAGGTCTGTTTTATGCTGTCTATGATAACTAGAAATACTCGTGTGAATGGGGCCCTTGCTGTTTAGAGTGTTTATAAAATTTACAAGTGTATCAGTGCCTTGAATATTTTCTATTGTGGCTGGATGCAATACACCATTGAATCTTTTTTTTGCGCTAAACTTTATTTATCGCGGATCTGTTGCAGGTTTATATTCTCCAATGCATGTCATTGATTCTCTGTTACCGTGTGATAGTCTGAATTAAAGAATGGGAGGAGTGGATGGAGGAGAAAATGTTGAATTTAGATGGGGTAAAAAGAGAGGAGTTGGTGGTAAAAAGAAAGATGTAAGGTTTTATGAGTCATTTAGTTATGATAATGTCGAGTATACTCTCTATGACTGTGTTTATCTTAACAAAGAAGGTGAACCTGAGCCATTTATTGGTAAGCTTATAAAAATATGGGAGAATAGTGACAAGACGAGGAGAGTCAAGGTTCTTTGGTTTTTTCGTCCTTGTGAGATACTCAATTATCTTGGAGATGAGGTACCCCTTGACAATGAACTCTTTTTAGCATCTGGAGAAGGCATAGGCCTCACAAATGTCAATCCTTTGGTAATTGAATTTTACTCTCTACTTGAGTCATGAGTCATTTATATTTCTTTTGAAGTATGCTAATGTTTATCATCCTTAGCAACTCTTTTTTTATGATTTCTTAATTTTTATCATCCTTACAGCTACTTGAATAGATTGGGTGCTAATTAGGTTAACGATCCTTTCCTATTTTAATGAGACCAAAGCGTATGATCTGTTAGTTGTTTCTTTATGAGAAAAGAATTTAGACATTCATGACATTCTTAAAATTTTGGCTTATTTGTCACTGTATTTCAGTAAATGCAATGTCACATGTAAGTTTAAATACATAAAAATTTGTGTTCTGCATTTTTTATTTATCATTATTGTAAGTCTTTATTTATCTAATTCACAACACAAAAAGGATATTGTATTTATTAATTAATTTAAAATACTTAAATACATGAAACTGTTGCTAATGAACTGGGAAATGCTCATTTTGAAGTTTAAGATCTTCGCAGATTTGAACAGCCTGTGTATATGTGTTTTGGCAATGAAAACTAATGAGAATGACATTGAGAATTATGTTTAGTGCTATTTGATGCAATGAGTACAAGTCCTTTTATCTAGTTTTATCTGCCAATCAGGAAGCAATTGCTGGAAAATGCAATGTTGTTTGCATTTCAAAGGATGAGCGAAATCCACAACCTTCAGATGAACAGGTACGGTTGGCTGACTTCATATTTTACCGCACCTTTGATGTCGTCCTCTGTGAAATATCAGATAAGATAAATCAAAAGATTGCTGGGATTGAAGGTATGGTTTTCTTTCCCCTTGTTTATTTTTCCCCAAGTTCTATAATTTTCTTGGTTTGTTCCTGTTCAGCTTACATTAAGTCCCTTATATGCTTGCTGCGTCTTTAATCGTTGCAGTTAGATTTATATTAAACAGACAGGATCTTTGGAAGTCTGATGGCGTTGCAATTGATTCAGACAAATATAATGTTAGTGGGAATGCTATACAAAGGGTCAATGGTGTTGAAATTGATTCAGACAAAAATAAAGTTAGGGAGAATGCTACACCAAGGGTTGATGGTGTTGAAATTGATTCAGACGAAAATAAAGTTAGTGTGAATGCTGTACCAAGGGCTGAAACAGTGATTGCATCCAAAAAAGACAAATCTGAAGAGCACATAACTTTGAAGACACGGGATTTATTGACCAAGGACGCATCTGAAGAATGCAGACCTTTGGGGGCAGAGGATTCATTGACTAACGATAATTCTGCACTTAGAGGAAATTTTGGTTCTAGTGTGTATGTGGAGTCTTCTAAAATTGACAAAACAAAAAATTCACCTGTAAGAATCTCGAGTGAAAAGACATCCTTGAATTCTAAAGCGAAACAAAATGCAGATCTGAAAGTTTCATTGGATAAACAGAAATCAATCCCCAAAAAGGCTGCTAGTGTAGGTGTTCAGTCGGTTGAAGTTACAACGACCAATGATATGCTGGGAAATACATCTGGTGATAAAACCAATACTAGGTTGAATGTCAATGAAAGTTCTGAGCAGAAAGCTTCATCAATTAAGCAGAAATCTCCGGTTGGAGAAAAGCCATCATCTAATGTTGGTTTGAAGGTAGCTGAAAAGGATTCTGATATACGAGAAAACAAAGACGAAAAAGCCACATCAAGCTTTAAAGTTGATTGCAACAAAAATCAGGGTAAAGTTTGCAATGTCATTGTTAATGAGGTTGATGATGAAAGCAAAGTAAAATATACCAAGAATTCAGTTATATTAGAATGCCGGCCATCGAAGAGGCCAAAGCTTGACAATCCTATGATAGAAATTGAGGAGAAGAACGAGAATCGTGTAGAAAACCTTGGCCATGGTCGCAATGTGAAGGTCTCAACAAAAATTGTTCCTACTTCCGAAGAAAGATCTAAATCTATGCCTTCAAAGGCCAAGAATAGCTCGTCCAATAAGCCAAAAGTCGAGGAGAAGCTTCCAGTGCAGAGTGATGGCAAGTTGTCTAAATCAACATCTCCTAGACAACCTTTGGAGGAAGAAGATACTGTGGATACTCAAAAGGTCACAGTCTCCCAAATTTCTAAGATTGAGAATGGATCTTTCAAGAAGTCAAAACTCGATGAGAAGGTTGATGGAAAGTTGACTAAAGCATTTACTAAACGACCTTTGGATGAAGAAAATACAACTAATCATCTAGCAGTCGAAGTCAATCGAAGGCCGAATGCTGTGAGTTGTATTTTCAAATATTTATATTTTCTTTTGCAATTGATTGTGTAGCACCTGGCTTGATTGGGTTGGGCCACAAACCTTTGATGTTTCAAGGTTGGTGGTGTTGGGTGAGCTATTGAGTGGTGAGGGGGCTTGGTGCTCTAAATCCCACATCGCCTAAAAAAAGAAGTGAAGTGCAGAATATAATATGCCAAATTCCAAACTCGTCACAAACATTTTTTCTAGGCCAAAACTAGTATGGGTTGGTGTTGGGCATCGAAAGATAAAGTCGTGCTGGCCAATATTGTCTGGTGTAAAGTGGACAAAGTGTTACTAGTGCGGAGTGGGTGGCGGTTACAATTGGTATCAAAGATAAGGTGATGCAGGACAGACCCCAGTACCTCAGAGGCGGCGCACCGCATGGGTATGGGCTGTCAGCCTAAGAGACCAACTTAGATTGTTGATGGGTTGTCTCCCATCAAAGGGAAGGGTGTGAGGGGTTTGAATCCTCACACCAACATCCCCAATTCCAAGTGATGGGTTGGGGTGTACGGGTTGCATCCCTGATGTAGGCTGGCCTAGACCCATGCTAGTGCTTTAGCCTCTAAGGCTGACAACCCATACCCATGCGGTGTGCTGGTCTCTGAGGTAATGTGGGTTCGTCCTGCATCATAACAGTTCAGCTTAGATGGTTGATGGGTTGTCTACCGTCAAAGGGTGTGAGGGGTTCGAATCCCCACACCAACATCCCCACTTCCAAGTGATGGATTGGGGTGTACGGGTTGCAGCCCTAATGTATGCGGGCCTAGGTCCATGCCAGTGCGCTGGCCTCTGAGGCTGACAGCCCAGAGGTAAACTATGTAATTCGAGGTTTAGGGCTCGCAAGCCCTTAAGGGGTAAACTATGATACTCGACTCCAGTGGCGAGGCCACAAGCCTCTGCAGTGTCAAGCGTGGTGGTGTTGGATAAGTTCCCGAGTAGTGAGGGGCTTAGTGCTCAAAGTCTCACATTGCCTATGAGAATAAGTTAAGTCAGAATACAATACGCCAAACTTTCAAACTAGTAACGAGCGTTTTTCTTGGGCTCAAACTAGTATGAACTAGTGCTAGGTTAGGGGCGGCAGTGGGGCGGGTATTCCCTTCCTATCCACACAATTTTGGGTTTGGGGAGTCCCGGATCCCGAGGGGGACGGGTAACAACCATACTAGACCGCGCCTCCGAATCTATAATACTATATATATATATATATATACACACGAGCGCGCACACACATACAGATATATATATATTTATATATTTATATAATTGCAAAAAAGGACTCAAATGAGTTATTGGCTTAGTGGTAGTCACTCTTTAAGTCTTGGAACAAGTTATAGGTTCAAGTCCCTACAATGTCAAAATATATTAAATATGTTAATATATTTATTTATATATATATAAATTACATAATAATTCCGGTCGGGGTGGGTATGATATTACCATACCCTACCCGCCCTAAGCAGGGGAGTTCGGGTGGCCATCCCCATGCTAGGCCTGGGAACACAAAGTCGTGCAGGCTAGTATGGGCTTGCCGAAAGCAGCTAAAGAATTACTAGTACGGAGGGACGGGCTGTTATAGTTTGTTTCTTTCCCTTGATTTTATAGTGAATAATTGTTTTTTAGGATGTAGTAAGGATAAACTTATGCATAGTCTGTAACGACCCACCCCAGTCGCTACTGGTTGGCCGGGCCCATGGACCACTACCCCCAACCCCTCTCCTGTCGCACAGGTGGGTTGTTGAAGATGGGACTCGAACTACCCACCTCCCTTTAACATAGGGGCCGCGCCTCACTATGTCACCAACTAAGCCAGGCTTAGTTGGTGACATAGTGAGGCGCGGCCCCTATGTTAAAGGGAGGTGGGTAGTTCGAGTCCCATCTTCAACAACCCACCTGTGCGACAGGAGAGGGGTTGGGGGTAGTGGTCCATGGGCCCGGCCAACCAGTAGCGACTGGGGTGGGTCGTTACATAAAAACTGCCTTTTTATATCAGAGCGCACACAGCGGACTCGTGACAGGCCCATGGACCAGGCAGCCCAACCCCTCTCCTGCTCTACAGGTGGGTTGTTGGAGACAGGACTCGAACCCTCGACCTCCCTTTAACATAGGGACCGCGTCCAGCTATGTCACCAACTAAGCCATGGCTTAGTTGGTGACATAGTGAGGCGCGGCCCCTATGTTAAAGGGAGGTGGGTAGTTCGAGTCCCATCTTCAACAACCCACCTGTGCGACAGGAGAGGGGTTGGGGGTAGTGGTCCATGGGCCCGGCCAACCAGTAGCGACTGGGGTGGGTCGTTACATAGTCTATAAACAAAATGAGTGCATTGTAAGCACAACTTCAAGCAATAGTTGAACCTTCCTAATTCGTCCCAACACCAATTTTATGTCTGATACCTTATGATGCAATTGTGATTAAGTCGAATTATGTGGAAGTTGATAAAGATGAACCATCACAAAAGCAACAAGGGAGGGGTAAGATTTTATGTGGAAAACATAAATTGAGAAAAATCACAGCACATCTGAGCTTGGGAAAAATCCTCTACGTCAAATAAACAAACACTGAACCATTCTGTTACAAACCCAACTTCATCTTAAGATCTTTAGTAGACCCCTTGCCTAGACCCTTGTGGGGTTTAATGGCACTCCAAAAGCAATCTTTTATTATTTTTTATGGACTCTTGCTGCTCCATCCCTTACTTCGTATTGCTAATGATCGCAAGACCTACCTCTTGAGCTCGTAACTCTATTCGGACTGTTCAACTGAGAAAAATGTTATTTTCGAGATATATGGTGGAACGAGCAATCTTTTTAATGATTTATGTCTCTCTTTTGGGATTGTTGGACGATGCATTGTTTCCTTATAATTTTTGTTTTTTGGTCTATTTTAACCAATTTTGTGCCTCAATTCACTTGGGCTAGTGTGGGGAGGTGAATGGAATGAAAGTTATTAGTGTTGCTTGGGAGCAGGATAAATAGGAATGGATTAGCAGAGTGGAAGGTTTCTCAATTAAAGTTGCATATTCAGAAATGTGTTCTTTTTTATTGTTGACGGACATTTTTGGAAATCAAATTCATTAGCATCCTTCCTCTCTCTGCCTTGTAAAGGCCTTCCATAAAAGGAAGGAAAAAAAAAACCCTGCATTCCCTTCTATTCTACTCTCCAAACTGGGAGAGTTTTATTCCTTCATTACTCTGCCCCTATTAATCCCCATTAACCCTTTCCCCAAGATGGCCTTGGATAGTTCGGGTTAAGGGTTAGATAACAATGATGATATGCTTATTGGTAAGTTTTCATCGTGCTCTAGATGAATGATAAGGATAAGCATAGTCATTAGACAACATGCAACAAACTTGGTGCCTGTCAAACTATTCTGGTTTTTGCATAAATTATAGAATCAGACAAGTAAAGAATTTTAAAATAATCTTGGTATGTGGTGAAGAAACTAAACAAGTATCTGGGTCCAAATACTTCGTGCAATGCTCTGGTTTCAAGCTAAAACAAGTTAAAAAGATAAGTACTATGCTTAGGCATGAGGTGGAGGGTGAAAGGACAAGATAAAAGATAAAGAAAGCATTTGAGCGATGGGAAGGGTTTATGATTTCAGACTTTTCAGTAATAGAGTCTCTAAGTTGCATGTTTTCATAAATGTGTGATGGCCCAGCTATAGTCCACTGGCTGCAATTTGACACATATCTCAGACTATTTAGAAAATGAAAAGATCTAAGTAGAAGCCAAGAACTTGATGGGTTGGCTCACTGTACAGACTTAAAATTCTGGTTCCTGTCTTCTAATGTATTGCATTTCAGTATTTCACCAATAGGATGCATGTATCCAGCTATTAAAATGTTTTTCAAAGCAAATTGCTCCTTTGAGGCCAATTGTTGCTTTAGCAATGCTCTTTTGATCTTCTTAATGAATTTGTTCATTCCTGTTCAATATTCCAGTTAAGATGAGATTGATTTCTTACATTTTCTCCATCTCTCTCTGTTTTTTTTTTACAAAAAAAATGGATCACAGGATAGAAGAAAATGGTTCAAAGAGCTTGTAAGTATTCCTTTCACTTCTTTATATTTTGTATTTATTATATTTTCCTTCTCTGAATGAGCTTCATGTTTATGTTTTATATTTTGAGTGTACTTTTTAGTAAATAATTATAAATGCCATTGAATTTGAAGAAATCAAATGAGAATCTTTCGACTTATGTGTCATTCTTTATATGTTATCAGTCCTGGGAAGAAAGAATGCAAGCTGCATATAAGCAAGAAACTCTCGTCCTGCTTGAAAATTTGGATCCAGCTTATACTTCAGCAGAGGTGGAGGTAATACTCACATCAAAGTTTGTAGTTATGCCTTTTGGGGTTTTCTTATAAACTTAATTGCTTTATTATTTCACAGTGGTTTTTGGTGCATCATAATATAGACTAATGCAAATTTTGGCATAATTTTATTTGAATGAAGTGTATTGTTGTGTTGTAGTTATGCCTTTTGGGGTTTTCTTATAAACTTAATTGCTTTATTATTTCACGTTGGTTTTTGGTGCATCATAATATAGACTAATGCAAATTTTGGCATAATTTTATTTGAATGAAGTGTATTGTTGTGTTGTGTAGTGTACTTGTGTTAGAATAACATGTTTCATTTTCACCTTCTCTCTTGCATTGGTTAAATAGTTGTTGAAGTTGCAGTGAAATCTATTCCTCTTTTATTTTTCATCTCAAGTAATCACTGCCTTTCTGTGTTTTTTCTCTGGATTTCTTTTTTCTTTCATCATAATGACTTAATAATAGTATTTCAGGATATAGTCTGGCACGGCTTCAAGACAAGTTGCACAGCTAAAATGATTCAGACCGCATATTCTAGTCCTCATTTTGGTATGAATTAGGGGGTTCATTTAGTAGAAAGTGCTCTTTTTTCTTTTTTGAACAACAAGACAATATGATATGGTGAATAGTCATCCCAAAAGTTCGGTATGTTTTGTGAGCACATAAAAGAATATATATATATGCCATTCTCTGCATTGTGGATAACTCTAATACTACATTGCATTTTCTGCAACACACAGGTCAAGCTCTTGTTATATTCAAAACAAAGGAAGCGGCACAGACATTTGTTACAAAATTAGATAAGGGTTGCTTATTGATATCTAATGACAGGTACCCACAAAACTTCAATCTAGGGGTCCTTAAAAGGCCAATTGTAATTGCTCTTACATGTTTTCTATTTTTTCATTTTGCTTTGTCTGTAGACATTTTAGTCAAACCACTAAGGTGTTTCCCAAATACAGCTCAATTCTTTGAATTCGGCTTCTTTAACCTGTGCACTTAATGTGAACCTAATAAATAAATCAGAAGCCGGTGCTATCTTTACATTGCCGTTTTTTGCTTAACGTGGTTCCTCTCAGGACCAAAGTTCAACATTTCAGCTTTCTAGTGGCATTGGTTGTGAGGTGACTCCATGCCCCATCATCAATGGTTGGCCATTGTGTGCATTGCCTTCTTGATAGCATACCTTGTTCTAGAAAGGAATAAGAGAAACTATCTGTGTGATCATAACTCTTGTCGCTATTTTAAACTCAATTACGTTTTCCTAGAATCTGTATGAATGCAATGCACTGACATTCAGCTTCTGGAAGCAAGAGGTTATATCCTTCAGGACATATTGCTATTGGAATCTTTTCCGTATACCGTCTGCTTGTTTTTTAATCACGACTTGCCTTTTGAATGTTCATTTATTTTCTTGTGTTGAACTCTTCACCCTTAGTTTATCGAAGTGGGAATGTTGCAGCTGGACCAAGTGGCCATCACATTGCTTCCTTAATTATTACAATTATGTGTGTGTATTTTGCAGGCCTCTTGTCGGCAGAATTGTGAACCATTCCTTCCCAGAAAAGCAGTCAACATTTTTTGGCCATCTAGTTATTGATAAACTTAGAGCCCAAATGCAACGTGAGATGGTGCGCTTTCCACTCCTTTCTCTCTTGCTCAAACAGACTTGTGTGCATGTACATTGTATTGCACATGCATCAGTTCACTCACTCTTGAACTTACAAAATTTTACCTTTTGGTTTCTTTTCCTCTCTTTCGTGTTTGTTTTTTGAGGTAGTATTTTCTTTTTAATGTTCTCTCTCGGTGCATTTATTGCCAGAAAGAAGCTGTGTCTACCTCACATTGTTCTCAGCCTAACACCCTTGAGTATGATATGGCCATGGAATGGTGCTTACTACAGGAAAGATGGGGCTGCACGTGGAAGAAGTTGCATCAGGTATTGAACTGATTCCAACATCCTTTCAAATTTGGTACTAATTGTAGCTTGCCATTTTTTGCTTATATTCCCTTTATTGTTTTTACAATGGGCATTTTGAAATTCTTAGCGACAAGGAAAAGAGTTGGAAGAATTAAAGTCCAATCTCAAGCGCAGATGATGATCTTTGCTTCGTTATGGTCAGTATCTTCAAAGCAACAAGGTATTCTCTTGTAAGGAAATCCTCTAAACGAAAAGGAGAGAAAGCTCTGAAATTCGTCGAGCTTTCTGTGCAAACATCAAAACAGGAAACTTCCTTCAGCTTTTGCCGACACTTTCTCCCTTGAGGGTTCTTCATTGCCGCTTTGGTAGAGTGGATGTAGGAGGACTCGTTGAAGTCTCCGAACCACTATAAAGTATAAACTCTTGTGTTTGCACCTCTTCTGTATTCTACTCTTTACAGCTTTGATAATATGTTCATATTGTGCTGTTTTGGGTTGCGTTGGTTGATGCCTGTTGTTTGCTGCCTAGCTGATTAATTTGGTATTGCTTTGCATCTAGACATTCTAATCACTCCATTAACGAACTAAGCAAGTTAGAATCAAGCTAGGAATAGATTGTCTTTCTGTTTGAAGCAAAGTAGAATAGTTAGGATAGATTTGTGTGAGTCGTGTCAAGTGTTCTGTCAAATCATCTAAGGGGACACAATTTACCCCTCATGTGACAGCCTACATCATACTTTGCTTTTGAATGTGATAGTTGATGATGGTTTGCTTGGCCATTTCAGTACTTCTGTTGATATGAAACATATGTCTTGCGTTGTTGACGAAGTTGGTGAAGCTGAGTTTTCACCCAAAAAAATTAGCACACTAGAGTTAATTTTTGTTTGCTACGAATACTTGTCATCCAGCATTGTCGATTTTTATTTTCAAAGTTCAAATCTAGGCCATTTCATAGTATTCGCGATCGCAAAGTGTGAATGACTTATTAACTCCGACTGAGTTCAAATTCTACATGAAATTCTTCATGGACGTACAAAGTCATAATAAACATTTTTAGTTCTTGGTGACAAAGTTTTGAACTTGGTTAAAACTTTTAACCAAACAAGTGAAAGTGTTTACTTGGGTTTGGAAATTGCATGGTTGGCACAAATGTAGTATGGCTACACACATTTTAAAGCTACTTTTACTAAGAATGTGAATTCTTCTGAGGAATGCAAATTGATGTTTCCGCTTCCAGACTTTTGGCTGCAAGTCTCGAGTGCTAATTTCTCACTTTTTTTTTTTTGAGAATAATAATATTTCATTAAATAAACTCTCCAAAGAGAGATACAAGCCTTCGAACAAGGCAGAATAAGCCTCCTGAAGAAGCAGCACTACTCACCCAAAGCGAGAACAACAACTCCCACACAGGGGAGATCAACACAGAAAATAGTAAACAGTCAAAGAAAACTACAAAAAATAGTACTGCAGTCGAAAATACAAAGAAAATATCCTTAGAAAGCCTAAAAATGTCAGATCTAGACATTGCTACCATATCATGGGTAGTACACAATAAGATGGGCGCCAACAGCTGCATCAGTCCGATAAGACCAGTCCAAAATCAGATCTGAGAAAATGGAGGCCAGCTTTGCAATTTCTGCCACAAATACATATGATCTGCAGAGATCCATGAGAATTTCATCGCCAATTTATTGAAAACAATAAAAGGAAAGGAAAAGGGAGTGAAGATGGAGGTGGAGGTGGGGGTGGAGGTGAGGGTGGGGGAGGAGAGGTGGAGGTGGAAGAAAGAACAGGGAGAAGAGGTGGGGGTGGGGGTGGGGGAGGAGATCAACGTCTCCTCCTCTCCCAAGGGGTGGGGGTGGGGGTGGGGGTGGGGGAGGGAGAGGAGATCAACGTCTCCTTCTCTCCCAATCGCCAGACCTGCAAAGAAGAAACCAGAGAGAGAGAAGAGGAGGAGAAAAATTGATTTGAGAGTTTATTCTACAATCCTAATTTCTCACTTGTAGCATAGACTTCTCAAATTTTCTAATCAAATGATTCCTAAAAGTAGCTTTTACTTCAAATTGAACGTTTAATCTATCATTCAATTTTGACATTTTTTCAATGAGTTGTTTGGAAATCTTGGGTTTGCATTTTCAAAAAAATGTACCTTACATGGAGGTGGTATTTCTGCTGGTCCGGTTTTCGCTATAAAATCAGAGCCGTCCATCTATTTAGCTAGTACTATAAAAGTCTATAATTAGATAATTATCAAGAAACAGTTCATGAACGACGTCGTAGCACCTCAAAAAATGTGACCGTTAATTTAAATTGATTGACATGGACACCTTGTAATCCATCTAAGCGAGTAGCATTAATGTTTTACTCTCGGCGAGTAACCGAAATTATACTCACTGAGCTTCTGCACTCTCCCCTCTGTACTAGCTTGGCAGTATGTCTGCCTTTTCATGTTCTCCGCACTGTAACCGAAAAGCGTTCTCTCTCTTAAACCCTGACTTCTCTCTCCAAACCCATCGCCGTATCGGATAATCCGCGAGTATGGGCTGTGCACAGTCGAGACTAGACAATGAGGAATCTGTGGCACGCTGTAAGGAACGCCGGAACCTGATGAAAGACGCTGTGGTGGCACGTAACGCCTTCGCCGCCGGCCACTCCGGCTATGCCATGGCCTTGAAAAACACAGGTGCGGCACTTAGCGATTATGGCCACGGAGAGGTCCAAGAAGCCCATCATCAGCACCAACTCCAGCCGCAGGCGGAAGCATCATCACAACCTCAGCCGCCTCCTCCCCCACCACAGTTCGACAACTTCCCCCCGCCGCCGCCTCCTCCGAATTTCTCTCCTAGCCCTGTTAAACGCTCTAATAGCATGCCTGAGATCGTGTTGAATCAACACCGGCGACCCTTCGACAAAGTTTCCTTCACCAT
Organism: Euonymus europaeus; assembly: GCA_963580455.1. Taxonomy (NCBI): domain Eukaryota; kingdom Viridiplantae; phylum Streptophyta; class Magnoliopsida; order Celastrales; family Celastraceae; genus Euonymus; species Euonymus europaeus. The sequence continues at coordinate 1,865,702 of OY756957.1, read as the reverse complement.
TGCAGAGGAAGGTGAAGAAGAGAACGATGAGGAACATGAACATGAACAAGAACAAGAACCAAAAGGTAAAGCTAATAATGCGGAAAATACTAATACTAATATCAACAAGTTGCCCGGGTCGCGGGTCCCACATGGTGGTGGTGATGGTGATGGTGATGGGGGCCCTCAAGCGGCATCACGGCCTCAAGAGACGCCGCCGATGCCAGAAGCAAAAAGCATGGCGTGGGATTATTTCTTCATGGTTGATAGTATGCCGGGTTCTTCTATGGAACCGGAACCCGGACTGGAACCGGATGAGATTAGAAATGAGAACACTAGCGAAAACAATGTGGAAAGTGTGGGGTACAGTGAAGTTGAGCCGAAGACGCCGGAAAAGCCGGCGGTGGAGAAGGTGGAGGCTGCGGCGGAGGAAGAGGAGAGGAAACAAATAGAGCACTCGAAGACAGCACCCGCAGATTTTAGGCGGGTTGTGGCGAAGGGGGAGCTGCCGAGTGTTAACCTAATGCAGGTATTGAGTGAGATTGATGATCAGTTCCTAAAAGCTTCCGAGTGTGCACAAGAGGTGTCCAAAATGCTGGAGGCTACAAGGTTGCATTATCACTCCAATTTTGCCGATAATCGAGGTAGTTTCTTCGCTGTTTTAGATTTAGCTTGCTTTTGGAGTGGAAGGTTTTTACATGGTTGAATTGAATGTTGTATATATGCATGAACTATTATCATATGAGCCATCTTTGTTGCCATTTGATTGATGAGTTCATCTTGTAATTCCAACATGAGACCCTTTTGACTTGCCCAGATGCCCCTTTTATATGAGTTTGGCCTTTAAAGTTAGCATCTTTAACCGCAACTTTTCAGAGTTTGCTTTTGTGCTTAAATGACAGCTCAATCTTGGATCTGGGATGCCTTTTTTAATTTTTTTTAAGAGGTGAAAAAGAGCATTAGTTTTTTGTTCCCTAATGCCTGTTAAGTACCATTTTCATGTTAAGCATATCTAATGGTTTTTCATCATGGAGTTCCCAGTCAAAAGAACTCGAGAAATGTCCTAAAATTGTTTGGTAGTTCATTAATTTTGTTGTTGTTGCTTATGTTGGTATGACATTTAATAAGCCAGTTGATTCTGTTGCTCATTAGATCTTGTGTCCCAACAATTACAGGACAAATTGATCATTCTGCACGGGTAATGCGCGTGATCACGTGGAATAGATCATTGAAAGGTATACCAAACAGCGAGGGCGCAAAGGATGAGTTGGATTCGGAAGAATATGAAACTCATGCGACTGTTTTGGACAAGATATTAGCATGGGAGAAAAAACTTTATGAGGAAGTAAAGGTAAATTTCATTACATAGTTTGATTTGTTTGTTTCTGCTAGATTTTCTTTGCATGGCTATGGTCCATTGTTAGTCATAGTGGGTTTCTTGCGTTAGGCATTGTCGTTGTTATTGTAAATGTGTAGTGTCTGTAATCTTATATGACCAAATAGGATGCTTTTAATGCTGAGACAACATTTCCAAATCATACGTATGGATTATTGATGTGAAGTTATGAACATGTGTGAAATCTTATTTAAATTGCTATTCTTGATTTAATCAGCAAGGTGAATATATGAAGCTCGAGTACCAGAAGAAGGTTGCTCAGCTACAGAGGCAGAAGAAAAAAGGTGTTAGTGCAGAATCCATGGAAAAAACAAAAGCAGGAGTAAGTCATCTGCACACTAGATACATAGTTGACATGCAGTCCATGGATTCTACTGTTTCAGAAGTAAATCGTTTACGGGATGAGCAGCTATACCCAAAACTTGTAGCTCTTGTTGATGGGTAAGTCATAATATGAGTTAGCAGAAGGTGTTTAAAATCGTGATTCTGCTATATCCATTTCAACTTACATTATAGTATTTTTCTTGCTAAGCCTGTTATCAATTATAATGTGTTTGCTGTTCATATTTTTCTATGCTGTGCCTGTGTCTGGCCCCTGGACTCATTAATTTTTGTCATAAATGGATAATCCTAAATCTGTCAAAGTCTTGTTCAATTCATATAACTTTACACTTTGAAATGACGGTTAGATCTTTTGCTTGGCATTGTCGTTGGCTGTCTGAATGGATAGGCAAGATGCTTCTTCATTGGTTTTGTGTTTCAATGTTTCCTTAATTAATATTTACAAAAGCGGCTGGAATTTGTTCAACGCATTTGAAATTTAAGGCTGGATTGATTGTTTTAAGTAACTAAGTAAGGGTGGGGGCTGCTTCTACCTGCAGTATAAATGTTAAATGCTAAAATAGACCATTCCTCTGTACAATTACAGTACTTCTAATCTTTTGTTTATTTGCAACTTCCAGATTGGATTTTGGTTCTGACTACATTTGTTTTATTCTTGCTGCCTAGGATGGCTAAAATGTGGGCAAGTATGTGCACATATCATGACAGCCAGCTGAAGATTGTCACTGACCTCAAGTCCCTTGACATTGCCCATGCACCCAAGGAAACAACTAAGCATCACCATGAGCGCACCATCCAGCTCTTGAATGTTATTGAAGGATGGAGTTCACAGTTTGAGAAACTTGTGACACATAAAAAACAATACATCCAGTGTCTTAACAGTTGGCTGAAGTTAAATCTCATCCCCATTGAAAGCAGCTTAAAGGAGAAAATCTCATCTCCCCCAAGGCCCCAAAATCCTCCTATCCAAACTCTCCTCAGTTCATGGCACGATTGTCTTGAGAAGCTTCCTGATGAGCTGGCCAAATCTGCAATTTCGTCCTTTGCCGCAGTGATAAAAACAATAATCATTCATCAAGAAGTAGAGATGAAACTAAAGGAGAAATGTGAGGAGACTAGGAAGGAGTTCTTCCGCAAGAGTCAGGCGCTCGATGAATGGAATCAGAAACACCCCCCACGAAACACCTCAGGTAGTGAAATTGACGGTGAAAGAGGTGAAGACGCAATCCCTAAAGAACCTGTCTCTGAGAAACAATTTGTGGTGGAGAGTTTGAATAAGAGGTTGGAAGACGAAGTTGAAGATCACCAAAAGCATTGTCTTCAGGTGAGAGAGAAGTCATTGGGGAGTCTCAAAATTCGCTTGCCTGAGATATTCCGGGCAATGTCAGACTATGCTCATGCCTGTTCTGATAATTACGAGAGATTGAGATCCATCGCACAGCCGCAGAACACTACCAGTGCTGTTTCCTGACATTCTGAACTCTTGTTTAATCTAGTAAGTTCCTTGTAACCTAAAAACTCAGCTGGCTGTTGTTTTTGCACGGGACAAACATGTTCGTGTTGCACCTTGGTGTTGGTAGCTTGTCCTACAATATTTTGCTGGTGTCCTTTTGTGGGCTTATGGCCGGATGTTCAGTTTATCATGAATGCTGTATTGGCAGAGTAGCTGCAACTGTGTTTTGAAACCCTAATCGTCATTGCTACAACCTTATTTTGTGTTGATTAACTGTTTTGAATTTTGATACGCACCGCCATTGTTTCTTCTGATTGTTAGAAAGATGAAGCCAAGCGTACCTTGAGAAGCAAACCCTGTGCCGCCAGCCCACACCGGCGACAGGCCTTGAGGAACCAATATAGTGGCTCATAGTGAGTCTTGGCTTGAAGGAGTCCAAAAAGCTACCTCTTTTTGTTGATTTGTATTTGCAGTTCAAAGGGTTTGAAAAACATACAATTTGGGCATCTGGTCAAATCATACAATTTGACAATTCTAAGTTATACTTAACTAGTTTTGCACACAGAGTGTCACGCGGCTGCCAAAAATAGACTCATTCCAAGCATGGGATGACATTTTAGACCTGAGCCAAGCCCAAAAGCACAATTTCTTTTCTTTTTTTTGATTTTTCTATCCGAGAATGAAAAAACTATAAAATATAATTAAATAAACGAGTCCCTGAATTGAGAGCAAAATTGCTGGTTGGTGAGTCGATCTCCTATATAAATATATTACCAATTTTTCAATTTTTCCCCCTCTAATGATTCTTTAGGGAATAAAAACAATAAAAGGGTTCTTTTGTTTAGCGTTTCACACGACTTAAAGTTTGCATAAAATGTTATATAAATCAAACGCATATTTTGTTGACAACTTAAAGCTGTGGAGCTATGAGCTCATAATTTTAAGCTGTGTCAAATGAAATGCTGTCAGGTGATAACTTAAAGTCGTGGATCCTTACATAATGTACAATCACATTACATAATTGTTCATCTCTATTTTATAAGTTCTCAATTTTTTTATTGTAATATTTTTTTTCGTAATTTTATCTATAAAATTAATCTAATAGAAGAGAAAGAAAAAAATGAACCAAACATCCACAACATTTTATACAACTTCTCTACAGCATTTAATAATTTAAAGCTCTAAAATGCAATTGTGAAACAAACACACTTCCTCCTTCATGCGTTTTAGGTTTTTTTGAAGCCTTTCAAACTTATGTCATCATGCAAGTTGCAATTAACTAAAGAAACACACTTCCTTCTTTATGCGTTTTAGGTTTTTTTGAAGCCTTTCAAACTTATGTCATCATGCAAGTTCCAATTAACTAAAGAAAAAGTCCATCTAGTAACTAATTAAATAAACCTACACATGCCTTTTAATTTTACAAACAAAATCTCTCATAGTCATATATATGTATATATAGTCTCATATTTCGTGCTAAAGTGCATATATATATTGAGAGAGAGAGACACACGCACATATAGGAGGCCTCATCTATTAGTTTGCAGCTTCTTCAAGCTGTGCAGAACAAAGCTTTTGGCTGTCTGACTCTCCGTGAAGCAAGCAACAATGGGAATGATCAAGAACTGGCGCAGCAGCTCAATCAAGAATTGGCGGAGCAGCTCAGTCAGGGAAACTGTTCAACTAGGCAAGAATCAGAATCAAAGTAGCAATAAAGAAATTGATCCAAAACAAAGATGGATCATGTTTTGGAGGAAAATTAGTATCAAGAAGAAGAAGAAGAGTTCCAATGATTTTACTCCTGTTACATTACAAACTTCTTATGATCCTCATGATGCTTATCTTCAGAACTTCGATCATGGGACCGGGTGGGCGGAACCCGACAATCTTTCCAGGTCTTTCTCGTCCAGATTTGCTGATCCCGGTAGGATTTTAGGTAGGAATAGTAGTGATTATTGATGATATATTCAAGAGCTACTTTGATCATATGCGTATGTAGTTCTGGATTTTGATCGCCTAAGTTGTATCTGAACTTTTACTTCTATATGAACAAATCTCTTCTTCCTTGATATCACATTTTCTTCACTTTTCTTTCTTTTTCATTCAAGTTTGTTGTCTATGACTCTGATGATAATCATGGTATCTCAATCAATCGTAATTAGACCTACCCCATGTGACATATTATGTTTGAACTCTGAACAAATGTAAGACTCAATCTCTTGTATAATGTTTAAATAATGAATTAGTAACAATCATAGGATTTATAGTCAAAGTTTAAACCTGAAATGTCTACATTAGAACAGATAAACATCACATTTCTTTGCAAAATCTAAAAAATTGGTTTGTTTAATTTTACTAGGGTAATAATACTAGAAAATGTCAAAAGACTTTATTACACGTCATATTGACGTAACCAATAACTGTGCCAAAGAGCCAAGAAAGTCTAGACGCCACATTCCAAGGTCCCCTTGGAATAAGCAATTTCATGCTACCTAAAATACTACATGCTGCTCAAGATGTTGGGGGAATTTAAACTGCAATTTTGATCAGCATTTCAAATAGCATTTTGTAAGCATTTTTCAAATGTTGATTTTGATTGGAAAAAAAAACTATCCATATATTTTTTGAAAATTACAAAAATATCCGATACACTTATAACTCTAATCTCTCACCTACCTCATGTGATTCTTGGCACCTGTTATGGTTAAAAATTGTGATGTTACCTTTCGAGTCATGTTTACGTCATATATTGGGCCACGGCCCATTAGATGTTTTTAACAAATTATGTAGTAGTTCACAGGCCCAGGTTACAAGGCATCGGTACGACATAGTCTGCTCGGCATTAACGAGTGGTCCAAGTAAATTTATTTTGATTTAACTTTAGTATACATACATGTTATAACAATTGGTACGATTGTCATCAGCTACAATAATACAATTAACAATACCATAATAAATTATTATATTGTTACCATAGTTAGTGGTACCAACAAATCGGTACGACCGTTATTTATCATTGTAATAATTGGTTTGGATACTCAAGTCTTTTATTCCTGTACGACAAATATAACGGTACGACTTTTAATATAAGTCGGCTTAAGTTAGGGTAATTTAGTATTTTCACATAACTTATAATTGTCTATAAAATACCACAAACATGCTCATTGAAGGGATCCTCTTTTTTCTGTTCCACCTACTTCACTCTCTAAAAACCACTCTCTTACATCATCACATATATCATCCACATGTCATTTATCTTACAATTTTTTCTACAAACTCTGTACTAATTCTCATGCCCGAGTTTCTTTGGCAGGCACCGTACCGGTGTCCCCAGTTGAACTAGTTCATACGACCATTTTTCTTTCTAAACAGGATCTCGACGTCATCTTGCAACACGGTCAACCGTTGACATTGATTGTTGGAAAAATTGCCCCAACAATTTGGCGCCGTCTGTGGGAAACGCAACGAAACTAGCCAATACTAAATCGGTATCGATGGAGTCCGAATCACATGATTCTCACCTTGCAATTCAGTTGTCTCAACTTCAGCAACAACTAAAAGAACGTGATGAATACTACCTAGAACAAAGTCGAAGACGGGACCATCAATTTAAGACGATTGAGATGGAAAACATAAGGTTAAAATCCCAAGTCGACCATTTCATGAATCAAACACCTTCGAATCCCCTTGGGAATGTCGAACCAGTAAGATATCCTTCCAACAACGGACTTGGAGAATCAAGTCAACAACGCGATCTTCGGAATGCGTCCATACGACCGCACGACTCAAACCATATGTCTCATAACAGCACATTGAACATAAACTCAGGTCCGGCTCTATGGAAGGAATTAGAAGCTATAAAAGCATGGATGACTACGGTACCAGGGGTGCCTCCTCCAATCACGAAAACCCCATTGGACAGCTACTTAAAATCGCCATTTACTGACCATATTTCTACAGTCGAGATACCAAGGAAATACATCGTACCATCCATAGCACCATATTCTGAAAAGGGTGATCCGGAAGACCATGTCAACCAATTTAGGCAACGGGTGGCTGGGTCTTCTGTACCCCATAGTTTCTTGGAATCTTGCATGTGCCGAAGTTTTGGAGCTACGTTGGCAGGGGCACCACTAAAATGGTATATTGGGTTACCGGACGGAAAGATAGACTCGTTTGCGGAGCTAACAGACTTATTCATAAGTCAACACGTGAGCAGCCGCAAATTACCTAGAAATTCTGAAGAATTGTATGCAATCATCCAAGGACGGACAGAACAATTACGGTCATACGTACACCGCTTTACAGACGAAAAGGCAGAAATTCCAAACTGTAGCGATGAAGTAGGGCTAAGAGCTTTTCGAAGTGGATTATTAGCTGATAGCGCTTTATATGAACGACTCTTAGAGACGGATTGCAAAACTTTCGAAGATTCTCTTTGTCGTGCCAATACGAGAATTAGGGTCGAAGAGGATATTAGGTACAAAACTCGAACTTCAAATGATCGACGTAGTAATGATCATTCCATTCGACCAGTAGGAAGAGCACCGAATCGCAATAATTTACATAATAGAAATCAACCATCAGAAATCGCTACAGTCCAGGAGTCCATAGATATGGAACCAGAGGAAGTAGTTGCAATTTTAAAGAGAATGGGAAAGAAAGTTCGATGGCCCGAGCGAGTGAAGAACGACACGGACCAACGCAATCTCACAAAGTGGTGCGACTTCCATAGTAATCATGGGCACGACACAAAAGATTGTCGAGGTCTCCGCGAAGAAGTTCTCGAACTACTTAAGAAAGGTCATTTAAAGGATCTCTTAACCGAAAAAGGAAGAACTATCATAGACCAGAGAGTGAATAGAGAACGTAGTGTGACACCGCCATACGACAGAGTGGTAAACATGATATCGGGGGGGCTCTGAGATTAGTGGAATAACTTATTCAGCCGCGAGAAAACATGCTCGAGAAGCCTATACTCTAGAGAATCGTACAGTTCGCACTTCAGGCTCCATAACACCAACGGATCTGGTCATATCATTCCAGGATTCGGATGTTGCGAACCTACTACACCCGCATCACGATGGTTTGGTCATATCCGTCCCGATTGCCAATATCCTCGTAAAAAGAGTACTCATAGATGATGGAAGTTCGGCCAACGTTCTTTTTCTAAGTGCTTTGGATGAAATGAACCTGAAACAGCACGAACTTGTGAGAAAGTCGAGTGTACTTGTTGGCTTTAGTGGGGAGAAGAAGCATACAATCGACGAGATATCTCTCCCCGTACTGGCTAAAGGGGAAAACGTACATACAATATTCTCCGTAATAGATTCTCTATCATCATATAATGCAATTTTGGGACGACCATGGATACATGAAATGAGGGCGGTACCTTCAACTTACCACCAAGTCGTAAGATTCCCTACCAAAGACGGAGTTAAAGAAATTAAAAGTGACCAATCGTCGTCTCGAGAATGCTACAAAATGGAGCTAAGGGAAAGAAAACAATCGGTGTAGCAATTACAGCAAACAGTACCCACATTACCGACTGTCGAACCAAAGGTAGAAGAACTAGATGAAATAGTGCTGGATTTGGATCAACCTAATAGGAAGGTGTTTATCGGTACCCGACTTTAGAGCGAGTTAAAAGTTTTGTTGATCGAATTCTTGAGACAAAGACAAGATTGTTTTGCTTGGGATCATACGGATTTGGTGGGCGTCGATCCGACCGTAATTGTGCATCAACTCAAAATTGATCTGAACCACCCACCGGTGAAACAGAAAAGGAGAAAGTTTGCTCCTGAAAGGAACCGAATTATCAATGAGGAAGTGCAGAAACTGTTTGACATTGGCTTTATCAGGGAAGTTAACTATCCCGACTGGCTTGCAAATGTTGTGGTCGTACGGAAGAAAAACGGTAAATGGAGGGTTTGCATAGACTTTACTGACTTAAATGACGCATGCCCAAAAGACTCGTTTCCTTTACCCCATATCGATATGAAGATGATAGCATATCTAAGTGAGGTCAAACGATTAAAGAGTGAATATGAAGAATTTTCGGTACGACGTATTTCGCGTAGCGAGAATTCTGAACCGGACGCGTTGGCCAAACTTGGATCTTCCATTCAAGAAACAGGGTTAGTTAGTATCCCCATAGTTTATCTACAATGGCCCGCAGTTGACAAAAGCAAGGAGATTTTAGACGTATGCATAGACGCAGTACCAGATCAATGGATGACCTCCATAATGTTGTACCTAAAGGATGGAACTTTACCAAACGACAAAAAACAATCCAGAAAAATTCAAGCCAGATCAGCCCGGTTCACAATATATCAAAATTGGCTATACAAACGTTCATACAGTGGGTTACTATTAAGATGTGTCACGAGTGACCAAGTAGAGGATGTTTTAGCCGAGTTCCATGCAGGACACTGTGGGAATCATTCCGCCGGAAGGAGCTTGGCAAGCAAAATTCTATTAATGGGATACTATTGGCCGACATTAAGACATGATGCAAGAGAATATGCTAAACGGTGCGACAAATGTCAGTACCATTCGTCTGTTTCCCACACCCCACCTGAGACACTACATTCTCACTTGATTCCATGGCCCTTTATGAAATGGGGAATGAATATCATTGGTCCAATGCCGAAGGCACCGGGACAAAAGTTGTACGCACTAGTGCTAACAGACTATTTCACCAAATGGGTCGAGGCGGAGTCGTTCCATCAAATTCGTGACACCGAAGTCAAATCTTTTATATGGAAGAACATTATATGCCGGTTCGGAGTCCCTCAAGAGATCGTGACAGACAATGGATCACAATTTTTGAGTCATCATTTTCAGAATTTCTGTGCAAAGTGGCATATTAAGTGTAACCTCTCAACTCCGTACTACCCAAAGTCGAACGGACAAGCTGAATCGTCAAACAAAATCATACTTGACACGCTTAAAAGAAGATTGGGAGACGCAAAAGGGAGATGGGCAGAAGAGTTGCCTGGTGTACTTTGGTCTTATCGCACGACCAGTAGAGGTTCGACTGGAGAAACGCCATTTTCTCTAGTGTACGGCACTGAAGCAGTTATACCAACCGAAGTAGGGTTACCATCGGCTCGATTTATTGGGGCTAATGAAAACACCAATAACAAGGCCTTACAAGATAGCCTCGATACGATCGATGAGCTACGTGATAAAGCTCGAATGAAAAACACCGCATATCAGCTTCAAGTCGCTCGACATTATAATCGGCACGTAAGGAGTCGATCTTTTGACAAAGAAGATTGGGTACTCCGCAAAGTACTCCCAAGTACTAGAATTCAAAAACATGAGAAACTCGGTGCGACTTGGGAGGGCCCTTACCGCATTACCGAAATAGTAGGACAAGGAGCTTACAAGCTTCAGGATCGTGCTGGGCTTGATTTGAAGAAGAGTTGGAACGCTGTTCACTTGAAAAAGTTTTTCTTCTAAAATTCGTACGACTCTTAGTGTAGATACCGTTCTACCACATCAAACTAGTTTGTCTTCAAACCCGCATTTCAACATGATAATAAAGAGAAAATATTTTAGTTCTTTATCTTCACCACATCGGAACTTGATCCGATCAAGTTTATCTAAACCGCATCGGAACTTGATCAAACCGAGCTACTTCATACTATAAATAAACCTACCTCCATCCATAAATGGTACACACCAAAATACCTCCAAGACGTCTCTACCAAACCGGGCCAAATCACCCACAGTGGCAATACCCTTCAGAGGATCCGACTTTACTGGTGAAACATCTAATTCCTTCCCAGACCACTACTGTAGGAACGCCCCGACGATACAAGAAGCCCTTGGCATGGAGCCAGAAGAAATTGTGGCGATCATGAAACACATGTCTGATATGGTTCGATGGCCTAATCGAGTGCAAGAAAATCCTAACCATCGTGATATGTGGAAGTGGTGCGAATTTCATAGTAATCACGGCCACACGACAGGTGAATGCGTGGGTTTGCGTGAAGAAGTCAGTCGAATGCAAAGCGCCGGCTACCTAGATGAATACAATGCTGCTCGCCATGCTCGAGACCAAGGTGCACGACATTGTCGTTCTCCATCGTGGAAATTGAGTGTCGTACGCTCTTGGTGGACATCACGTTAAGTATGTAGAAAGCGTATCTATAGTTTGTATAATATGTATGGTCTATAGTGTGTACGGTCTACTTTCAGCTGGGTACAGCTGAAGTAAATAAATAAACTTTTAAAATACAAATCTTTGTTTAACTATGTTGTCGAACCAAGTACCAAGATTTATCATCGAATCTTATCCTTATCTTATAAAGCCAGCACGATCCATACTGTACTAGTTAAACCAGCTGTCACAAAACCACCATCCTAATACGCCTAACGGTATGAACCGTTTCATGAGTCAGCATCACCGAAAAACCCATTAGTGACGCCTCATAGTTACAAAAATAAACCCATTTATATCCTTTCAGTTTCCAAATCTATATAACTCTCTTACGAGGAAGGATTTTGGAGATCTCTTCCGAATATAGCCTATTAACGTTCGTTTGCCCGAACATAGCCCCATCCAATGGATACGCCCACTAGGCATGACCATGCGCATATACTTGAAGAGATGGAGAAGATGCAAAAACGAGTTGAAGCCATGGAGAAAGAATTGAACCAAATCATGCACAAGCTCAATTTTCTGATTAAACTAACCGAACCACTAGGAGGACAGACCACTACTCCGACAGCAGTCGAGCCTAATGTTGAGCTAGAAAATAATTACAGAATTGAAGGTGAGAACATTATGGGCTCAGTCGTTCGTACGGCTCCGTATAGCCTAGATGAACTAGCGGGGTGGTACGACTCTTGTTAAGGAAACAATGAATAGTTGGCTAGCCTGTCGACCTAATAAGCCATACGATCCTCTGTTCGTATAGAAGTGTACTAGAGTAGTATCGTGTGGCACCAGTCCTACGATCGTATGTTATATAAGTTGTACTGTTTAGTGCAAGAATAAGTCGTACGGTTTGCTAACGTAAATCTTAATCGTTTAAAACTATATTTCACATTCCCTAAATTTTTTTTTTCGTATGAAATTAGTGACCGCAAACCGTTCGAAACATCCAAAAAATAGATAATTTTGAGATCAAACCGAACGATAGTAGTACGAAAGTAACATTCTTTAATGTAGAACGTATGGTCTTCCATTAGTAGTCTATTGTAACAAGTCAATTATATTTCTCCTTCATCCAAACATATCATACGGACACACTGTTAAGCCATAAACTGTACGAAATTATAACAAATAATTAAAAAGTTGTAAATAGAAAGTACCCAAAGATTACATGACCAATAATTGTTCAAATAAAATATCAAAAATAAAATCAAAATAGGAGATTAAAATAACGAGCCGAAGCACGCTACGAACAGAGTCGTACCCCCTAAAAAAGTTCAAAATTTAATCTCCACCCTTTAGGATAGACTCGTACAGTTCGTAGCATGCTTTTCAATCATCCAGATTGACATTTTCTGGATTGATCTCCGTACTAAAATTTTGGTTGAGCTGATCAAAGATATCTTCCTGAGTCGGAGTCGCACCTGAAGATGGTCCCGCAATAAAGACCCCCATTGACTTCTGAATTTCTTCCTGAATGGTCTCCCATTTTTTAATTTCTTCGTCCGGATTCCAATTCTCACATTTATGTTCTTTGTACTCCCTCAACAGAGTCGCACGAGCCATAAGAGTTGCGTCATCAAAGGCATCATCGATTTCAGATTGCATTTCTTTAATTTTTCGCTCGTACTCTTCTCTCAGTCGTACGGACTCGTCTCTTAGTCGTACGTTTTCGACCTTCAAATCTTCAATTGCGCCCGTTGCGTTCTTGAACTTCTCTTCAGCAGCCAAGACCTTGTTGTCTAGATCAGCAAAATGGGCCTCCGCGTCGTTCGCTTTTTTCTTGGCTTTCTCTTCGTTCATTTTCGCCGCCTGAAGGTGCCTGTCTTTTGAAGTAAACTCTTCCCGTGTATAATAAAACTTGGAAACAACGTGGATAGCTGCCTCCAAACTCTGCAAATGAAATCTATTTTAAAAAATTCGTACGACAATAAAAATAAAAAAAATTAACCGTACGAAACGTATTTACCTGATAAAGGGAGCCGACCAATGCATCAGACGAACCTAAATCTCTCAGCTTATCCAAATATTCCCTATCTTCTTTTAGAACAAGTTTTTCCAAGTCCGTGTCCTTCAGTACCCGATGGTCTGAGAACACTGAGCCATTAATTGGGATTTTAGCTAGGATAGATTCATGTCGTTCAGCACGTTCGACATCGATTTCTTCAGAACGCTTTCTCTTTCCACCAGGAGGCTTTAATGGTTTCCTGGGAATGACGGACTTCTTAGGTTCCTTCCTATTTTTTGGAACTCCAGGAGGATCACTCGAACCTACACCATCAGCTCCATCCGTTCCAACCTTCTTTGCAGCTAGCTTAGCCACTCTACGAGCAAACGGATCTTCCACAGGATTATAAGGCATGGTTGGTCCTAGCACGACGAAAATACAATAGAACAACAAAATAATAGTAATAATAACAAATAATAATAATAATCGTACGACATAAACTCACCTTTTCGTTCGACTGAAATAAGTTCAGGTACTTTGTTTGTAAGTAGAACCCACCACTCTTCTCGCTTCTGAATGATCCTTGACACTCTCTTCTTTGGTTCCCAAGAAACCTCAGGAAATTTCGTACCGATATTACCTGCGAAATAAAAACATAAGTTTCAGTGTAAGATGGAAATATAAAAATCGTAAGAATAAGACTTACGCGCATGGCACCAATGGCTCGGAATCCCCCGTTCTCCACCAATTAAACAATCTTCTTTTACATAAAAGAAAGCAGATTTCCAACCCCGGTCGTTCGAAGTCTTATCTTCCATCCATACCTCCCTTCTCGGACGCAACTGTAGCACGTACCTCAAAGAATCTCCGACTACTGGCTTTAAGTAGTACGAATAAAGAAGATCCGCCAAATGAAATTCTAAGTTATGCTTTCGTATCAACTCAACTGTGCTAAGAAGTAGTCTCCAACTGTTCGGCATCAATTGGCTAGGCGATATGCCAAACCACTCAAAAACACTACATATAAATTTTGGCAGAGGAAATCTCAAACCAAACGACAGAGGCAACTCGTAAAATGACACCCAACCCGGTAATACCATATCAGCAGTATGATCATCTCTCGGAACTTCCATGTCAACTTCATTAGGAATTTGGTATACCTGCCTAATAAGGTTTAAATGTTCAACACCTATAACACTCATAGGGTTATGGGACATGATAAAATCGGTTTGTTCACCCATGGGGAGCCGATCGTTAGACAAAGGTAGACTAGTTTCCTCTCTGATAAACCGAATAGGTCGAGCTACAGAATATGCAAAATCCTCGGTGTTGTCTGAATTAGAAGGATCAACTTTCTCAAAATTTTCGTTCGACTCAAGATCTACATGGTTACTAATTTCCATCTCATCCTTTTCTTGCCAAACAACCACCCCTTCTTTACTTTGAGAATCCGTACGACTTAGCCTAGACGAATGCTCATCCATCTTCTCCAAACAGAATCTAACACAAATCTAGAATAATTATAAGATCAAAGTCTAGTTTTTGACAAACAAAAAGTAACAAAAGGTATAATGAAAATCAAGATCAAAAATATATTTAAACAAGAACATGTATGAACATACGAAGAAAAAACAAAAAATCACAGTTCAAAACATCCAAAGTCATCACAAAAATCCAAGAAACTGTAAAAACAAAATATAGATCCAACAAAAAACATACCTTTAGCACACTGAGGATTCGAACGAAGCCAAGAATGAAAGAGAGAGAACACAGAATTCAAAGAAAAATTAAGTTAAAGCAAAAGCCAAAGGTGTAAGCTTTGCCTTCAATGTATAATATATAGGAGCGACTGGTATTTGAAACGACATGACCTTTCGTTCCCCAAACCTTATTGAACACGTGGCATAATTTTAGTCGTCAAAAACTAAATAACCCAATAAGGAGAATCACGCCAAACGATGACTCTTAAAGCTTTGGAGGAATAGCCGAATGGATTTTTAATTTTTGTATTTTTCTTTGCTCATCTCGTAGTGCCATTTTTGTAACTAAATCTTTAGATTCATACAAAGAAAAACGTCGTACGACCAATTCACGCTAGTTGCCTTTCCTATTGAAGTTAGTAGCCAATAAGAAGCATTTTATAGGAAAGTGTACTTTAGAAGCCTTTATTGATGGCCACTAAAAACAAGTTGAGTTGTTACATTCAAAGACTTTTTAACCTTTTTGTTTCTTACGTTACTTTAGTTTATGCATGTACATGTTCTCTCATGGCTTTTTCTAATCGTACGACAAAAATCCATGCTAATTCAATTTAGTTGCTTTACATATTTAAAAAATATATATATATATATATAGACAATCGGTTCTATAAAAATTCACTCCTCACTCATATTTGTCTTACATTCCAAATTGAGGGCTGCATAGTTGAAATTAGTTCTAACTAAATTCGTACGAAACCTACTATAATTGGAATCCCAAAATTAACTCCGTACGGATTCTTAATTGAACAAAAATAGGTAACTTAAAAGTCTACCTTAAGTTTGAGTTAACTCTCTTTTGTTAGTAATAGAAATAACAACACTAACAAAATTTGGAACCATAAAAATAATCTGTACGAATCCTTGGTCCCATTTGATCCGTACGACACATTTTGGCACTTCACGCGACTTGTTGAATTAAAATTGTCCTACTGCGAATCCGCTCCGCACTAGTTGCTCAGTCAAAAACTGAATGATCGCCCCACCCGGTGTACCACCGGAAGCACGGTACCGCTGTAAATTCGAGTCCGCTCGACCTGTGAGTCCGCTCACAAGACGAGTCCGCTCGGAAATAAGTCAATTTCTATGACATATCAATACAACAAGAAAGTTCACTCGACATTAGTTCAGAAAAATGAATCTTCAACCGTACGACTACTTAAAGCATGAAGTCTTCAGGTAACATTTGAGATTTTTTCATTATTTATATACTACTCTGTAAGACCAGCTTTGCTCGACTTACAGAGTGGGGGCTTTTGTTATGGTTAAAAATTGTGATGTTACCTTTCGAGTCATGTTTACGTCATATATTGGGCCACGGCCCATTAGATGTTTTTAACAAATTATGTAGTAGTTTACAGGCCCAGGTTACAAGGCATCGGTACGACATAGTCTGCTCGGCATTAACGAGTGGTCCAAGTAAATTTATTTTGATTTAACTTTAGCATACATACATGTTATAACAATTGGTACGATTGTCATCAGCTACAATAATACAATTAACAATACCATAATAAATTATTATATTGTTACCATAGTTAGTGGTACCAACAAATCGGTACGACCGTTATTTATCATTGTAATAATTGGTTTGGATACTCAAGTCTTTTATTCCTGTACGACAAATATAACGGTACGACTTTTAATATAAGTCGGCTTAAGTTAGGGTAATTTAGTATTTTCACATAACTTACAATTGTCTATAAAATATCACAAACATGCTCATTGAAGGGATCCTCTTTTTTCTGTTCCACCTACTTCACTCTCTAAAAACCACTCTCTTACATCATCACATATATCATCCACATGTCATTTATCTTATAATTTTTTCTACAAACTTTGTACTAATTCTCACGCCCGAGTTTCTTTGGCAGGCACCGTACCGATGTCCCCAGTTGAACTAGTTCATACGACCATTTTTCTTTTTAAACAGGATCTCCACGTCATCTTGCAACACGGTCAACCGTTGACATTGATTGTTGGAAAAATTGCCCCAACAGCACCCACTGCCCAACGCTCCGTTTCAAGTGATTTCCTGTGCGATCGAAGGCGATTGAGCACCTAACTTAGCTTGTCAGTGCACGACGAAGATAGTTTGAAAAAAATGCGCAACTCAATCTCTGGTATGATATTTAAATAATGAACAAGTAATAATCATAGGATTTATAGGCAAAGCTTAAACCTGAAATGTCTACATTAGAACAGATAAACATCACATTTCTTTGCAAAGTCTAAAAGATTGATTTGTTTAATTTTACAATGGTTACAATACTAGAAAATGTCATAAGACTTTATTACCCATCATATTGACACAACCAACAAATGTGTCAAAGACTCAATAAAGTCCTTTTTTAAAAAAATAATAATAATATTAAAAAGTTCCCGAAGGAGATAACAACAATCACAGCAGGAAAGAAAAAACAACCAAAGAAAACCACAAAAGATAGTATTAAAGGCGAAAATATATGATCAACACCAATGCCAGATCTAGACACTGCTACCACGCTGTGGGTAGTAGTCTTGATGCCACATATCGAGTTTGAATTGATAAGTGGGGTCATAAGCTGGATCACAAGGAGGACAACATTGATTATATGAGTCTAGTGCAGCAGTTGTGCCACTCGCAATGCATTTGATGTGTCTAAGAACCAATCGTGATGACCAAAAAATACGTAATAAAACTGCACTGACATTTGGTCTAAATTGGACATTAATATTGATTTGTAGTCTTTAAGCTGAATTTTATAATAGAAAATGATAATAAAAGTGTACGCTGGTCAAATGTCCAAGATGTCATCTTGGATTTTGAGAATGGTTAGAACCATATTATGGTTCCTGTCTCAAGTGTTGTTTTTCCCTATGCCCCTCTATTTGTGATCTCAAGAGGGAGCGCAACACACGATACAAGAACAAAAGCCTGAAGTCAGCCAACTTTTGCTCCTTATTTTAGTCGCACAAGAAGAATAAATGATATCTTCATGACAGTCTCCCCATAGCCTATCTCTATTACTTTCACTTCACTATTTATCAAGTGGAAGACAAAATGATGAAAGCACGGAGAATCTTGCAGTATCCGGTATTTGTTTTAATTTTTATCATTTCTCTCATTTGCATTTATTAAAATTGATCTACAGAAAATTGTTCCTTTTCTTTCTTATCCTCTCAGCACTGCGCATAAAGGTGTTATAATAGTCCTTTTTTTTAGTAGTTTGAGCTCTCTAGGCTTAATTATGATTAGATTAATGTTAATTCAAAAAAAAAGAAAGATTAATGCTACAAATTAATCCCCCAAATATTACCATATTTTACTCCCAACATTTCACATTGGTTTGGAGATAAAGGATGGTCATATTTTAGGAGTCTAAGAATTATTCTTATGATTAAAAACAATTTTCTTGCTATAGATTCTCCTATCTTAATATGAAAATGGCCTCTGGCCTCAAAACCAGCCAATCATATGTAGATTGATTAAGGAGTAATGTCAGATCTATCCAAAATATAACCTTAATTTTACTCCAAATTTATATGGCATGTGAAACAATCATTAATGATAAATATACATATAAAACTCCCTTACATGTGTGCAAGGCCTTAGACTATTGGGCTTTCATAAAACGGCTTCACAAGCCCAATTCAATTATAAATGGGTTCTTTGAAAGCCCATCGGACCATTCTTCGGCTCATAAGACAACAAAATTTCGCACACAATCTAGTGATTAACATTATTTACAATCCTCATTTCATCGAGAAAATTCCTCAATTTTCTCTATTGTCCCTGTTCTTTCACACGTTTGTCCTTTTATCTCTCAAAATATATTTTAGATTTTGAAAAAAAAGATATTTGAACCCAACTCATAAATCTCTTTCCAACAAGATTCATATTCGATCGTTTTTATTTTATTATTAAATTAATTTATATACTGTGTGGGTGCAGTCAAAAGAGGCAGGGAGGTGGTACGTAGCTGCTGGACATAATTAGATTCCCTTTGCGAGGGGGGGGGGGGGTGGGGGCGGAATTGCCTTGCCGAAGCTCGTGCTTTCATGTTTGGATTAGAGATGGCAAATCATATGGGCATAGGCAGCTTCACTCTAGAAGGTGATACGCTCGTTATTGTTTCATATATTCAAGCAAGGCGAGTGGCTAGAGCTACGTATGGTTTATTTTTTGAATCCATTAATTTTGCCATGGAAAGTGTGGATTTTAATGTAGTTTTCAATGCTAGATCTTGCAATAGACTCGAAGACACGCTTGCTCACTTGGGTTTGACTACTTCCGAACCTATTTGGAATATTGGTCATGTCCTTAGTGTCTGTACTCCTTTTATTGATCTTGTTATTTCAGGTTAACGCAACCAGTTTTATCTCAAAAAAAACATCAAAAAACCCTCATTTATGCCCTTTGAACCCATTCTAACCCTAGTCACTTCCTCATTCTCTCCTTCTCCTTCTTCCCCACTTCGGCCGTTCTTGAGGTCTACTTTACTTCTTGGCCGTTTCATGGGCATGTCATCTTCTTCAATTCCTTCACTGCCAAAGAATGTTTTGGGCAACTGGAGGAAGACAATGACTTATTATGGTTATCGAAGAGTACAGTCACTCGAAGCTCCTCCGATTTACTCTAGCTGAGCGGTCCTCACCTATAAAAGCAAGCAGACTAGTTCCCTGATTCTCATATTGTGTCGGCAAGCCTAGGCGAGCAAGGTAAGGTTAGATTAGAGGGAGGGGGACTGTGAACGCCCGTCCCATGAAGCGCTAGGGAACCATGCCAAAGTGGTGAAGCAAGAGTGGATTCCATTACTAAAAGCAACGAAGGAAGTCAAGAATGTACAGTGTACAACATGTTTTGGGTGCCATTTGTAAAATGTGAAAAATAGAACTTGAGGATGTACTCCTAAACATTATATATTTTTAGCCTGCGTTTGGTTTAGAGGGATAAAACGTGAAAAGCTAGCTTTTTAAGCTCATGTCCGCTCATATCACCAAACGTCATACAGCTCACAGCTTTTAAGCTAGCTTTTCACGGTGTAATTCTACCCGCTCATCAACCAGATTATTTCCATCCGCCCTAGCAAAATACCATTGGCTGCCCTCACGATTTTCTCCTCTACCTCCTCTAGTTATCGCAGCGAGATCTGTCATGGCTCGACAGATGACTACCTCAACCTCTTCTGCAACCACCGTGACTCTTCAAGCCTCCGACCCTCCTCTCCTACAACAACAGCAGCAATAGCCGCCACAAAATCTGATCTCCTGATGAACCGAAAGAAGAAGAAAGTTTCATGGAAGGAGGGCACCGTGGATAATGAATTCGTGCAGAAGAAAAGCTCCAAGAAGTGTTGTATCTTTTCCACGAGCAAAAGCCCTTCAACGAGGACGACAATGACGATGATCATGATCACGATCACGGTGATCATGATCGCCGTCATGGTCTGTATTTGATTAAAATTGAGATTTTCTCTTATTTCTGTGCTGGATTTTTGGTCACAATTGTGTACATCAACTGCTGAAAAATCAAGATCAAAGAAATGACATATTAATGTTGCAAATTATTGAATCCGGTCTGGCAACTCTTAATATTTATTTAGATTTTTCTGACTCTTATACTGGGAGAATTAGAGGGGGGGAGATGAATAATATGCTTCTCTTTATTTTTTGGATTACAGTTAGAATTTGTGGTTTTAAATTTGATGCATGGATTGTTATATTTACGTTAAATATTTTAGAAACCTTATTTTATTATAATTTTAAACTTATTTGTTATGTATTATTATTAAACTTCTTTAAATACCTTTATTAGTAATTTGACAGCTTTTATTTTATGA
This sequence comes from Euonymus europaeus, assembly GCA_963580455.1. Lineage (NCBI taxonomy): Eukaryota > Viridiplantae > Streptophyta > Magnoliopsida > Celastrales > Celastraceae > Euonymus > Euonymus europaeus. The sequence continues at coordinate 1,844,838 of OY756957.1, read as the reverse complement.
CTAAATTAACACAACCAAACACGTACACAGCTTAAAGTAGCTTATAATAAGAAATTAAAGGGCGGAGTGCGGAGACGAATATTGAAAGACGGAGAAGTTCGTCAAACTTCTCTGTGTTTTCTGATTTAGAAAACGACTTTTTTTCATTTTCTATTTTTCAATCATTTTTTATTTTCTATTTCTGTGTTTTCTAATTTATCAAACACGTTTTCAATCTGTTTTCCATTTTCCAAAAAATGAAAACGGAAAACACTTAAAAAACAGATAAACCAAACAACCCCTTAACGCTAATCCAATCCGTTTTGGAGCAGGACGATGGACCCATGGTCCATGTGGGATTTTACTCTTTCAAGAGGGCTTTTGCATGCTAAATGGGTTCTTTGCAAGCGCATTGGACCATTCTTTGGCCCATTAAATGACCGGACAAGTGTCCAGCCCCTTTAAACGAAACCTAATCTCTTTCTTCCTCCGACCCGAACACAGCAGCTTCTCTTCCAGACTTCCCTTTGTTCTCAAGTCAGCTTCTATCAAAATCACTGAAACCCTCCCTAACTTTCCTGAAAAAATTTGTTAGAATTTTTTGTTTGTTGATATTTATATAGGTATACGGAATCGCATATTTCTGGTGAAATTGAAGGGATGGAGAAAGAGCGAGTCAGGAAACGACCTCGGCTTTTGTGGGACGTGGCACCAACAGAACCAGAGGTTGGTTCGATTAGAGTTACGATTTTTTGACAGCGAAGGGAATCGTTAGAGAGAAAGGGAGCAAGGGATCGATTTATGAGTATATGAAACTATGAATTGTGAAAGTACGGGTTTTGATAATCTGAACTGGATGGTCATGGTTTGTAGGCGCAACGGGCTCTGGTGCTTCGGAACGGCGTGGCATCGGTGCGGCATGTATCGCCGCCGAGAAGGGATGATGATCGCGATGGCCATTACGTCTTCGCTCTTGGCGAAAATCTCACGTCTAGATGTAAGTACCTGTCTCTTCCTCCGTCTCTCAATTGTGGAACTTGGTTGTTGTCTTTATATATATATATTATATGTTCTCCAATGTTGATCCATAAGATCTCCGGGTTTCAACCAATTAGATCCTTTTTGTAGAACATTGTATTGATGTAGGTTATTGTATTCCCGGCCCCATAAACTCCAGCTGTCTTCGAAGGTTTTTCTTTTTGCTGCAGCAGTTAGTATTTCTTGCTCATATCCACACTTTAATTGTCATGTCAACATGATCAAGCTATCTCTATTTCTCTACGTCAATTTGTTCTATTGATCGCGTATTTTAATTATTTGGCTTTTAGATTTTAGGCATAATTATACTTTTAAGGATATTATATTATTAATTATACTTTTAAGGGTATTATACATATATTTTAGTCTTTCTATATGCTCTTTGAAATCTGACAAGGGCAATTTTGTTTTTGTTTGTTTTTTAAATTAATGTTTAACAGATAAAATACTCAGCAAGATGGGTGAAGGTCAGCTGCTGAGTTCCTCCTTGTCCACAAGACTTGTACTTTTGTGATTCAGATTGAGCACTTAGCAAATTACTAGTGTTGTAGGCACCTTTGGCCGAGTTTTGGAATGTTGGGACCGTCAAACTCGCGAGCATGTGGCAATCAAGGTAGTCCGAAGTATACGCAAGTATCGAGAAGCAGCAATGACTGAAGTCAATATACTTCAACATCTTACCAAGAATGACGGTGGCATCTCACGGTATCAATATGTGATTTAGATGGTAAAAGTTTTACCGGTTTTTGTCTTTTAGTCAAGTTCTCAAGTCATGTTGATTCTTTGTGCAGATGTGTGCAAATACGAAGCTGGTTTGATTACCGCAATCACATTTGCATTGTAAGTATTATAATATTATTCACCCATTTTTATTTTTAACATGCCTATGCAGCCATTATCTCTGTATTATATGTTTTTATGGATTGAGAATGCAACTTTTGCCTTTTGTAGTGGTATAGTTGCGGGCGGCTGGATGACTTCCAGCTAACTTTCTCATTCTCTTTAATGTTATTGAGTTCTAATATCCAATTCTATATTCCTATGTTGTAGCGCTTATTTCGTTGGTGATTTTGCTTTTTTCCTAGATATGCATGGCCTGATGCTTTTACTAAGTTGGGTTTCTCTTCTGTTGGTTGTGCTGGTTGATTCCTGTATAGTAATAGAGCTTGTAGTCTGCATTCTGATTATGCTTTGTCCATGTGATATTGTTTATAAACGTGGGAACTAAACAGAAACCATCCTTGAATGCATTTCAATGGTTTTACCAGGTGTTTGAGAAGCTTGGACCAAGTTTATTTGATTTTCTAAAGAGAAATAAATACTCCTCTTTTCCTGTGGATCTTGTTCGGGAATTTGGACGTCAGCTTTTGGAATCTGTAGCATGTGTGTGGATTGCTCTTGGCTCCGCTTTATCACTTTTTCCCCACTTAGCAGTCATAAATTCTTTATATTGGCAGGATTTATTTGTCCAGTGTTAGCATTAAGTTTCTTATTTTTACTTAAATGTTCTTGTTTAACTTTTTTTCTATGCTGCATCATACTAGCAGATATGCATGATTTACACTTAATCCACACCGACCTGAAGCCAGAAAATATTCTGCTTGTGTCTTCTGAGTACGTAAAACTGCCTGGTTGCAAGGTATTAGGCACGTTATAATTGATTTTTTTTACCCAATGTTAGTATTAGTGATAGCAATGGTTGAAATCCTGAAAAATCCTTGGAATGATACAGAGGAGTTCTCAAGATGATACAAATTTTCGGTGCTTGCCGAAGTCAAGTGCCATTAAGCTGATTGATTTTGGCAGTACTGCATTTGATAATCAGTGCCATAGCTCCATTGTTTCCACAAGGCATTACAGGGCACCTGAGGTCATCCTAGGTAACTAGTTACTGTGTTGGCAGATGTATTGATTTTTATGTTAGCTGTTTGAGTGCATGTAATAATTCCTGGCACACAAAGCAATATGCTAGTTTAAGTCCTATGTCTAATTGTCTGGAGAGGATTTCCCTTTGAAGGCGCACACTTTAAATTGCATTGAGCATGTATTGAAGAAGGCTACATGATGCCCTAACTCCTGAGAGACAATCAGACAATATTCAGTCACTACAATGATTTCTTAGACAATATATATCTTTTTAAATTGGTTTGCTGAGCATTGAAAAGCAGATACTAGGTTCATTCTGACAGTTAATCTAATTCCCTCGCACTTTGAGATACACCGAAGCATTGATCGTGGACTTTTATCTGGATAAGCTACTTGTAGCGGGGGAATGTATGATCTGAGATGGCTATGCATTCAAATTGTTTTTTGTAATCAGTGATTATCATAAACTTTGTGTTTAGGAAGTGTTTTAACTTTTGTTTAGTTCTAGGATGTCCTGTGCAACCCTCTTCGAGTCTTCGTCATGTTGTACTGGTACACACTTGTTCAATATTATGCTTTGTTTTGGTTTCCCTGTCTTTCATGCAATATGGTTGCTCGAAAGATTTCATCTGTACTTGTACTTTTATTTTGGATGGGAGTTTAAAACTTTAAAGTAATTTTTTTGAAGAACCATCTTTTCATTGTCTAGCTTTGAAATAGTTAGATTTTGTTCTCGTAATGATCTTATAGTGCAATGTACTGGAGGGCTGGAATCATGCCAAACTGCTAGCACAGTCAATTTCGTTCTTCTTTTTTGAATAGAGCACTATCAGTTTCTTCCTTAAAAAAGATCACTATCAGTTCCAAACTTGCAGAGGGAATTAGGGAGCATTTAACTTGGAATTGCTTAAATTTTGTAAGAGCTTGTTTGTGTTGTGCACGACGTATGTAGATGACACTTTACTTCTCATTTAAACACCCTTTGGAAAGACAAAGTGGATTTCTTAATTTATTTTGCTGTTTATAAGCACCTACAGTGTAGCATTTTGGGATATAATATCAAGTCATCCCATTCTATATTCTTTCTTTTGTCTAACCTGCATCTCGTTTTTATCATTGCAGGTCTAGGCTGGACATATCCTTGTGATCTTTGGAGTGTTGGTTGTATACTTGTCGAACTATGCTCGGTTAGTCGTGCATTGGGATTCTGACATACTACAAAACCCGTTTGGGATTTCAAAAATCTCATCTGAAAATCTTAAGCTGTGGGAAATATGTGGCAGGGTGGAGTGTTATTTCAGACGCATGAGAACTTGGAACACTTGGCCATGATGGAGAGGGTATTGGGACCTCTGCCAGAGCACATGATCCGCAGGGCCAAGTAAGTTCCATTCTGAATAATAATGCTTACATTAAGTTGCTTTCCCTGATGGTTTAAGAAACAAATTTCTGATTCTATAATTAATGTAAAAGAGCAACATTCTAAAGGCTTTCGGTTAAATTCAGCCAAGGTGCAGAAAAATACTTCAGGAGAGGCTCAAGATTGAATTGGCCTGAAGGAGCAGTGTCTAGGGAGAGTATTAGAGCTGTGAGGAAGCTGGATCGTGTTAAGGTATGGTTCTGGGTTTATTTTATCCGGCCATTGTGTGTTGGACTGTTGGGTTTTTACATTTAGACCTATCCATCCCATGACGGCTATAAATGTTTCATGCAGGATATGTTGTCACAACATCTAGGGAGCTCTAGATCGTCGCTGATAGATTTGTTGTGCGGTTTGTTGCGGTATGATCCTTCAGAACGGCTAACAGCTCGGCAAGCTCTTAATCATCCCTTTTTCAGGAATTTAACTTGAAAAGGATTTACAATGGAAGAACCTGTATCATATCACGCTGGTTAAGCCTGCAAGACTATAGCTGGCTAGACTTAAGTTTTTTTATATCAAAAGTCGTAACTGGAAAACTTTCAAAATATATACTTACAACTTTTTCCGTTTTGTTTTTGCTATTTCATTCTGAGTTTATGATTTGATTAATTTACGTCTCTTTAAAAAAAAAAAAGTTAAAGGTATTTGATTTGACTATGCGAGCGATAACTGGCCTGTTGATATGGTGATGTGCATCCCGCTGACTCTTTATTTATATATATGGTCTGTGTTATGAGTTATCACCTACAAAAGTTTGGTTGAGACCATTTTCACTCCACATTCTCTCTGGCATCCCGGAAAAACCTGAAAAAAGTTTGTCTTTCACCCTTCCCGCTAAGCCTGTCAGTTACATTTCTTCTATTCACTCTCCTCTCTCCCTCTCTGTTTCACCTCACCATGGATATGGAACATAGGTAAATAAACTTTGATGGTTATTGAAATTGATTTGTCATTCAACAACTTGAGTAGCATGTTTCCACAATGTTTGTTCGTGAACAATCTGAGCTTTTTAAATCTCGAACAAAACTTCTTCAGCGGAACCATTCCTGAAACATTAACAAATGGCAATGAGTTGAGGGTGATCGATTTAGGTCATAATGCAGTCCAAGGAACATTACTGAAACATTGACAAATGGCAGTGAGTTAAGGGGTGATCGACATAGGTCATAATGCAGTGCAGGGAACATTACTGAGGTCATTGGCTAATCATACAATGTTAAGAGTTTCTAAATCTTGGTCACAATCAAATTAGTGACACCTTTCCCTTTTGGTCGGGAGCTCTGCATAATCTTCAGGTCCTCATCTTGAGATCCAACAAGCTTTTTGGTTCAGTTGGAAGCCCTGCATTTGGTTTCGAGTTCTCCATGTTGCAGATCATTGACATTTCCTACAATGATTTCACTCGCATTCTAACATCTAATTACTTTCAGAATTGGAATGACATGACAAATTTTGATGTGGATCACTTTTCGTATATGACACAAACTATAACTTTGGACTAGTTTGATGCCCGCGCTTTGCTGCGGGCATAATTTTTTGTGTGATGGATTTGTATTCTATAATTGACCAAATTAGAGAAGTGGGCATTTTAATTCGTAGTTGTGATTGAGCCTGGGGAAATGAATAGTAATGCATTTCCTATGCTGATACTTTCTCCACCTATGAAAATGCTTCCTGCAAAAGCCATATCAACCACTCAAAAAGACACTGCATTATTCATAATACAAGAGCAGTATCAAATACATACCCTGTTATAGAATATAGATAACAACAATTGAATTAATTAGTTTGAGTTGGGATGTGCAGTGGGGTCTGAACAACAATTGAGCAGGTAATTCATGCAGCAGATTTCACAAATTTTAGTGGTTGTTTTTCAAATAAGGATCTCAACAAAAACTAAGAAATGCTATATATTTTTTATCACCAAGGTTCGGTACAAGGGCAAATACAAATTTCAGTTTCAGTTTCAAAGAGAACGAAAGCAACATCAATTAATGGAAAAATATTTAGAATAAAGATCATTAGTAGCAGTTTGAAACCCGTCTAGACAACATTTAATTACCAAGAAGGACTACATCTAAACAGCAAATTCCAGTTTGATTTTTTTCCCTTTTTAATTGTATGTATAAGTATGTGTGTGCGTGTACACAGGAATGAGAAAGAGCTAGACAGTTACCAGTTCAAGATTTTCATTCGTCTTGACAGCAAATAAGAAAAATATTATTGATAATGCAAAGAAAATCATAGAAAAGCTAGAGGTTTAACACAAATGGTAAAAATGCAGTCCATCCTTGGTTGAACTAATATAGATATGGAACTTTGCCCATTCAAGAATCACCAAGTAAGGTTTAATATGGAAAACAGTTTAAAAAAGCAAGATGGCCATAGCATTATCAACTTTTCAACATAAACAATCACCCCAAATCTGGAATTCTGTTGTGTCGAGCCATGATGAAGAAAGCATAAAACGGCAGCCAGAAGAAAGCATAAAGAATCCCGAAGCTATCTTGAAGGGTTAAATAATTAAATCAGCATGTGAAGTACATACATACATCCTCGCATGTCGAGCACATAGTACATACAAGTCTTTGTAAAATTGATTGTTGGCATGTAACCCGTCCCTGAAATAAAAGAAAAGGTAAGAAGATAAATCAAAATAATTAGATTAATTAGATTCAACTTTGGTGGAGTTTATTTTTCAGTGGTTATCTCGATAACACACATTATAATAAGCTAGAAATCATTGTTAGAAGCATTGGAAAATATTATAATAAGCATTAGTTTGAGCATATCACTTTAGCATCTTACCAGTTTGGTATCCTTGATAATCAATCTAAAGTCTGAACAATTTCGAGCCACAGAAGCATTAAAAACTAAATTTTAACAAATCAAGTACAATAGATAGATAGTTCCATCTAGAGAAGATGTAGATCTTATAGAAACATAAGTAAATTTTTACCAATTTCAAGGATTGAAATGTTGGTTGTACAATAAGGAATCTTCTTTAGTTGTTCTTATAATATTTGTTCTGCTTTAAAAAAATAAATCCAACTTAATGACAGCAATCATGCTTGTAAAAATAATATAGTATAAGAATAAGAACTTTCACCTCTCTGCATCTTCTGCCTTAAGAACCCAGGAAGAAGAACAGGGTCAAAAATAACTTTTTTTTGAATTCACCAAGTAGAACCATAACAAACAGGTGCGAGGAAACTATGATTAAACAGACTGAGTAAGATCCATATCACCCGCGAGAAGAGACAATAACCCTCACTTTGTACCTAGTTTTATCCAACACTACATGAATATAGGGTGGAATCATTTGGACAACGAAGCAGCCATGAAAGAGAAAAAAGTAAGAATACGCAGTACAGATGAAGATAGCGCTTGAAACCTTGACAGTGTACTAAACAAAGACTTGTTAAATTATCACAATCTTATGTAATTAAAATCATGACCGTTAAAAATAGTTAGAAAACTAACCTGGAAGGAGCAAAGATGCTGATCAAATGCAGGTGTCCAGTGAATTAACAGTCAGAATAAATATTGGATGTAGAGGCAAAAATGAGGAGCGATCATTCAATCATGAGACCACATATGGTCTGAACAATAAAAAAAGAAGATGAAAAGGCCAAATCTCAGATACAAAAAGCTTTAGGACGTGAATTTAAAGATAATAGAAATCACGGCATAAATGATCTTACCAGATCCCACTTCTTACCATCTATCTACCAATATAATGCACAAAAATTAAAGGTGTACCAGAGATGCATGCGTTTGAACTTCAGGTACTGGTGGAGCATATCTGGGATCTCCTGGCTCAGCTAATCTATTTACGAATTGAGCCATTCATGAGTAATAACAAATAACAAAAAATTGGAGATTTGATATAAGTGTAAAAAAATGGCAAACTGAAGATACTATCCAAAATGTTAGAAAAAGAGTTTCAAGAGATTGTTCGTTAAAAAAGAAAGGCCAGTAGGCTAAAAAGAACTCTCATGAAAGAAATTAAACCCAAATCAAAGAATATGAGGAGCTTAACCTCAAAGTTCAAGGCCTGCATGAAAAAAATGAGATTGAGTATTATTACAAACCCAGTGATAGTAACCTGAGTGTATCTATGGGAATCAGGCTACTGACATTCACAGAATCGATAAAGCCAATTTTCAAATGGTATTGACTAACCTGACAGGAAAGCCATCTTGGAGACTCTGGAAGGTTGAGCATGCAGAAGATAATTCCACTATTTGCTGAAAAATGTATGAGTAGGTTTTTTAACAAATACAACACAAATTATAGAATTCGGATTCCAAAAACAACAAAGGAACTTCAAAAGAGGTTTTCAAAGTAGAATTCATAAATAGATTTAGGTCTAAGTTGGTGAATACCACTACTACAACATGGTAATTGAAACCTTTGCTAAATTTCTTACACCAGCAAGTTTAAAGACACAACATCTGAATTCCACTACATGCATATTATAATTAGTATTATGAAATTGACACCAATTCGATAATTAGAAGCAGAACTGAATAGGCCTAGCTCAAAATCCAATATGAGGAAAACTGCCCAAAGAAGGAGTCAACAATATCTTAAATATCACAGAAAACAAAATTAAACCGAGTATCTAGACTTACCTTTAAAGAGGGTGGATTTGCAGGCCTGAGAGCGCGAGTCCCGCCCGGAACTGCTTACTCGCGCGACTCTGCACTGTCCTCTCTTCCCGGAACGGCGTCGTCTAGCAACACAAGCTAATTCATGTTTGAACTCTAATTGCAACATAAGAATGATAACTTACATTCTGCGAAATTGATCATCAACTGCCCTGGAGAGCAGAATATCTTGTGGTCAAGGAGCTTGATAAGCCAAATCTCGAACAGCTGGTCTCACTGACTGTCAAGTTTAACATAACATTTTTTGAATGCAATCAAGTTTAACATATTACGTACATAACAAAATTCACAGATGATAAAAGTGAAACAGCAGCTTAAGCAGAATAGATGGGCATGTGAACATATCATCACTAACTATAATATTCCGTTAGTCAAACCAGCTTCATAAAACAATCAGTAAAGCATAAGCAAAGTTACTGAACAATTTTTTTTTAAAAAAACAATGAAATCCATCAAGTATGATACCATTGTCACATTATAGCTACTCAAGCTTTGCTTTTTGTCATAAGGCCATTCCAATGAATCATTACGGTGCAGATAGCCCAACCCGTTTGTTTGCTGTGTGTGTTTTCTGTCTAATTCATTGATCTTCTGTTGTACTACTGGCTTCAAATCCTCGAGCTCACTCAAGGCATTCAGCAATTTCTACAACAATAATATAAATTCAAATGAACCCACACCTTGAAACAATATATAGTTTCCATTAAAAAATCAAAAATTAATTAAAGTTACCTTTTTCAAATAAACCTTTTTGCTTAGTAAAGATGACCCGTAATCTCGATGACGTGGTATTGTCTCCGAAATTAAACTGAAAGCAAAACAAGATAAGGAGTGTCAAGTCATTCCTTTTCGTGGGGAAAAATGAGGCACATTGAAAGGAAGTTTATACTGTCCAAATTCCATGCAAACTGCGCTTTCATATGAATCAGCCAAAATTCTAACTTAGATAATCAGTTGAAAGATATGAAAAACAGTTACTTTGATTCATACCTTGAAAACCTCAAAAGCATGACGTATAAATCAATGATATTCTTTGCACTTCTAAATATGTCAGCCTGTAGGGTAAAAAGTTTATCAGTCACTAAATAGTCATTCAAAATAGGAGATTGATTAAGTAACATGGAAAAGTTGTTTAATTGATAACTCAAGTAAGATTACACAGCAAAAATAGAACCCAAAGGAACAACTCAGAATTCATAACCAGCCCTAAGACATCATTTTTTTTGGAAAGTATTTTTAAAAAAGAAATCCAAATCAAAAACTAAGAAGAAAATATGCATATCAAGAGCAATACTAATACATATCAACATGAGAACAAAATAAATTTGGCTACTAAGAACATATTTAATTGCAGCGTGGAAGAAGCAATTCAAGAATCTTACTTTAAGCAAATTTTAGAGCATCCCATTAACACTCGCAGGATAATTCCTAATATCCATTGACTAATTACACTTAGAATCCATTAACCATCATTCTGCAAAATGCACCAGGTATCTCAAAATATGATAAAAGATCTTAGCATCACTTGCCACATTGTTTTAGTCAGCCATCTCCGAAGGGATTATATTCACGGAAACAAGACAAATCAACCATGAATTTGATAAATTATACAGTCTCAGCTGATGCCTTGCAATCCTTCCTTTTTTTCTTTCTTTGAATTGGAAAAAAACAAGTATTGCAGGGCAACAAGCGATCCATACCTTGTTAAAGAAACATGACTCTCCTTCACTTCACCTCTAAATCAAAGACTCGATCACAACCAATCGTACTGGGTGCACTGGAAACAGTATGAGCTCAAATTTTGGTAAAACAAAAATACAAAATTGCACATTCACGTTAAAACCCTAGTCAAGACTGACAATTTCAGGCACAAATAAAAGATAAAGAAACGGTAACCTGTCTGAGAATATTATCAGCAATCCTATAGTAGACTCGGAGAGAGATCCGATGATCGACATCGAGTTTCTGAGCACTCACGGCGATATTGATCTTATCCGAAGAAGACCTCATCGATCGTGGCTTGAGCTTTCCTCCTTCTACTTTCTCATCAGCCAAAATAGCATCATTATGTTCCTTTTCCGGTCGGTGAAGCTGGCGCACCCTGGGGTTGATTGCCTGGAGCAAAGTCCCCAAGGAGGGGTCGTCAATGGAGGAAGGAGCATGTAGTGATCAAAAGATGCAAAGAGAAATGGATTATTGGGAAATCATGACGGGATTTGATTTGTAATGAAAGTTATTAAAGCCACCAAAGAACATAAGCAATAACAGAGCAATAAAGTTGGGCACAAACCAAAGTGTTCGTGGAAGTCCTCAAACACTAGCGTTTCCAGCTACTTTAGACAATTGGTAAACTGAGGTTTTTTGCAGACGAAAGTGAGCGAGCAACTCGTATTCGGTCGTCCAAGATCCAATTAACCAAGCTTAGCAAACCAAAACCAGCAAGAGGAAGAAATCGGAGGGCAAACTTTTTTATAAAAACTCACCTAGTCATCTGGGTGTTTGTGTATAGCATAAATTGGAGGACTAAGGGTAGGGCAGGACGAAAGACCCCAATAACCCGTGCATATGTGGAAGGAACACAGCTGAAGAAGGAATCGGGAGGCGGACGGAAAAGAAACTCGGGCCTGTGAAGCAGAGATCGAAGTGAGCAGGGCGTCCACGGGGCAAATTTAGGTCATATAAGAGTCGGTGGTAGGTCGACGTATACGGCGTCGTTTTGCGTATTAAGTGAGGGGCTAGACGACGCCGTTCCGGGAAGAGAGGACAGTGCAGAGTCGCGCGAGTAAGCAGTTCCTGGCGGGACTCGCGCTCTCAGGCCTGCAAATCCACCCGCTTTAAAGGAAAGTATAGATGATTATTGCAGGAAATAGTTTTTTGGTGTCCTAAACTAGTATATTTTGCTGCCCTCTGCTTTCATGTTCAATGTTGTTTATTGGGTGTTTTAGGTTTTTTTTGAAAAAAAATATATAACAGGGGTGTCATGGGAGAATTGACAATATTAATTGGGATTTTTAAGAATCAGGGTGCCTTGGAGAATATATGAAGAGAAAATAGTCCAAACCCAAAAGTTAGGCATAAGATGAAAGCATTAATTTCATTTTTCAAAATATTTTTGATTTAACAGGGTGAAAGCTTTTTTTTTTTTAAAAAAAAAGATAGGATGGAATTCTTATAATACGTAATGATGTTCTTCTTGTATAGTTTTTACTTTTTATGCAAGCTAAATACTAATGATTCTAGTTTTATAATTAATTATTATTTGATTATATATTTTAGAAATAAAATTTTGATACATTTTTTAATAAATTTATCATGTAATATTACCAAAATATGAAGATTTGGGAAGAAAAACTATTTAGTAACAAATCTCTTCTTTTAAGTATATTAATAATATTATATTTACATTTTAATTATTTTTTGTTTTTCTTCAACTAATTTTACCTTCGTAAATGCCTAATCAAGCCATTACTAAACTACTAAATGGAAGAATATTGGTAAGAAGAAAATATATGTTATGGATAAAAATTGTGTTGTTACCTTTCGATCCATCCTTATGTCATATATTGAGCCACAACTCATTAGGTATTCTAAAAAATTGTGTATTTGTTCACAGACCCATGTTATTAGGCATCAATAAAACATGATCAACTCGACATTAATGAGTGACTCAAGTAACTTAATTTTGATTTTACCTATATGGACATCCATATTACTATATACAGCACGACAAACTAGGAGTATATAAGTAATATTATAATTTTAAAGTCATATGGGCTCGACTAAAATATACCTATCATAATAAGTTGTATGATCATATCGGTACAACCATTGTCAATCATTATAATAATATAAGTTAGTTTCTCAACATTTTCATCCTCTTATGACAAATATGACTTTAAACATAAGACAACTTAAGCAAGAGTAACTTACCATTTTCACATACTCTCCTCAATTGCCTATAAATACCCCAAACATGTTTATTGTAAAAATAAAAAAAAAATCTTCTTTCTATTCCACCTACTTAACTCTTTAAAAAACGCACTATATCTTATATCATCGCTTGCATTATCCGCAACTTATTTATCTTATAAGTTATCTATAAACTCCATACTAATTCTCACGCTCGAAATTCTTTGCCAGGTATCACACCGATGTTCCTAAGTTAAACTCGTTCGTATTACCTCTTTCTTTTTTAGCGAGAGTTCCTGCCATACAATCAATCGACATTGATTGTTATAGAATTTGCCCAACAATATAGTTTTTTTTTCTCTCTTTCAATATTGCATATTTAAAAATATTAAAATTATAAAAAACATAAAGAACTGGGTTTTGTTTTTGTTTTAATATTTAATAAAGTAGTTGTCAGAAGTGGGATTTGAACCCACGCTCTCTCACGAGAACCAGAACTTGAGTCTGGCGCCTTAGACCACTCGGCCATCCTGACATTTTTGGAATATCGTTGATTTTGCTTTGCCATGTTGCTTAAAAAACATTCAATAGTGCATTGAAATTTAATATTTCATGTAAATGTTGTTAAATTTTGTATTATTTGGTAAACCGCTTGTCTCGAGCAAAATGTTCAAAGGAATTGGATTTTTCATCAAATTCATTTTCTCTTTCACAGAATTTGACAAACATGCAGCAAAAGATCACAGTAAATATTTTTTAATCATTTATTAATCTATAAAGAATTTACTACAGTGTAAAGCAATAAACCACAAGGACTTGCCATAATTATAATGTATGATAAATATATATATTCGATTTAATATCATGCATTATCTAAATTGGATCATTTTGTTATTCAAACAAAAAAAAAGGATATTTTCCTTAGTTCCTTTATTTTCTTACTAGAAAATTTATTCCCTTAAGAAGATAATTCTGGATATTTTTCTATAATTCCTTTATTATCATATCTGGCAATTTTAAATGGATATCCTTCCTGAAAATGAATGATTGCCTGACAAATTTAAGCTTGGATAATATCTTTCCTCGGAAAGATAATATCATAAACATTTGTACCCTCTAACTAATTTAATTTACCACATTGGGGGAACAAAGTTGTGTATCAGACTACCATTTATTTTTTTTGAAAACTAGGGAGACCCCCTGAAAGGCATTCATAGATAACCTGTAAAGCTAGAGCACCTACACATGGTGAGCATAAGCAACACCACACAAATAAAAAGGGATACATAGTCCTCCAAGATATGAAAAAACGAGAGCAAAAGACTTAAAAAACATAGCAGCCTGTACAACCACACTATAAGAAAGCACTACTATTTTATCAAAATAAATAAATAAGGAAGCACTACTATAACGTACATGAGAGTTTATCATACAAAATAGCATCCTTTAGATAGTCTGGGTATTCCTCTCTCCAACATCACGAACCAACCAACTTCAAGGCAGCTTTTGCCACAGAATGAATAACTTCATTCCCATTGCAACTTACGTAAGCAATTTGCCAACAATCAAAACCACGAAGCCAATGATGAATTTCTTTAATAGCAGCGCCCCATTCCGTTAGGTTCCTATCAACAATCTAGATAGCTTGAACCGTTATCTGGGAATCCGTTTCCTTCCAATATAATATTACGAATATTCAAATCAAAGGCATAGGAAATCGTTGAGAGAGCCACTTCAGCCTCGCCATAGTTGGAGCTAAAGCAATTGGTTTGGAGGATGCTTTTGCCGCCATAAGATCACCAACCGAATCGTGTACGCGACCCCAAACACCAATCGTGATGAAACCCTTTCTAAAAGGTTGCCATGATTCATGAGGCACTCAAACTTGAGCGGATAGACTCTGCAGCTTCAAACACAACCACCAGTTGCACACATGATCAACATTTTGGGCGATCATCTAACAAAATAAAGCCCAATTCAATATTTGAGCAGATGACTGAGTCGTCATATACGGGCATTAATTTTGGCCTAATCTTGTTATACAATAATACAAGTCGCAAGCATTTTATGAGTATCCCACATCGAAAAAAATATGACCACCAACTTTAGTTTATAAGGATTCAAGACACTCTCACCTGATAAGTCGGTTTTTCGGATTGTAGTTCTACCTTGGACATTATGGACCAATGTAAACTCTCAACATTGATGCTTTCCTTGAGAGAGTCGCATTTGAGGAGAGGGCAAACATAGCTGCCAATTAAAAAAATATGGCCACCAAGTCTAATTTATAAAGGTCTAAGACACATAAGTCGGTTGGTTGTTTGGGGCTTATTGACCGTTGTGGATTCTCAACATCATTCCACACCCCACAAGGATTGCGGAAAAAAGTTTCCTAAAATCCAGACGCATATCAGGAGCTCAGTAAAATACAACTAAATGCGTTCTGCTCTTTTTCTATTTTTCTGAGCGGTGCTTGATCGCTGATCCCTGTCCAATTTTCTCTGCGAAAGTTTTTTTTTCTTCCTCGCTACCACTTTATCGGGAGCCAAACACTCATCTTAGCTTATCGACAACTCACAGGCCATGATTAAAGTTGTTCTTTTCATTTTCATTCACCTTCGTGTTCTTCGGATGCAAACCCTAGCATTCTCTCTTCGTTAGCTAACGCTTTTTTATTCTGTATCTTGTGTGAATTTAAGGAATAATGAATATTCGCAATCAAATTCACAATATCTGATTATGGACAAAGAGACCGAGTTACTCTCGCGCCTCGCGGCGAACCACCTCTACCTCGCCCAATACGAGCCGCTCCGAGCGATTCTTATTGCGCTTCGGGGGCGGAACCCCGAACTTGCCCTCGAGATTCTTCAGACGATCGTTGCTCAGGCGGGCCGCTTTGAGAACATCCTATGGTCTCCTTCCTGCCCCTCTCCGTCGCTCTTCACTTATTTGTCAACTCTTGAGCTACTGCAATTCAACAACGCCACGTCATTGACATGGAGCTTTGACCCTGATATGCTGCGCTTGCGCGTGGAGTTCTTATTGATTGTGCAGATGTTGATTGATCGCATGTCTGAGAGTATAAAAAGGACTGTTGTCCTAGATAGCCTCGATAGAGGGAAGGAAGAGGAGGGATCAGGTGAGAGTGAGGAATTTGAAACAAAATCAGAGTTACTGGACAGTAAGGAGGAGCCTCAGGATATGAATTGTGACTTGGGCAATTGCATGCGTGTTTTAGATTCTTTGTTGGAGTTGGGAGTTAGGAGATTGAAGCCAGATGTAGCAGTAGATGTTGTTGGTGTCCGTGGTCATTATGGTGATCTTGGGTCTGATAGGGGGGCGGTTTCTGGACCTGTATCTACTGAGGAAGGGGATTTAGCTTGTTTGAAGAGGGTGGTTTTGGAATATGCAGACGTTTTTGATGTTTTGAGTGCAAATATACGGAGTCAACTGAAGGGCTGGGAGGGGACTGATTCGGGTTTTGCTATTACTGTGCAGAAGGATGAGAAGGCAGGGGCAGGTTTATCCTTGGAGGAAGATGTGAAGGTCCTTGGTTTGATGCAAAAGACCATCCAGTTATCACATTTAGATGCTATGAAAGACCTTGTGAATGAGGGAGATGAGGAAGGGGGGATGCGTCAAATTCGGTTTCTTCACCTTGGTTGTGGGGTGGAGGAGGTTGAGTATCGGTATGTCTGTCTACTTTTTTTTCCCTTGATAGCTTTATTGTGGACATGAGTGCTATGTTAGAAGTTAATGAATAATATTGGATATCTTGCCTGTTATTCTGACACATTTAATGCACTGGTTAGGTGTTTAGCAACTTGGTATAGTTATCTCACTAGGTTCTTTACGTGGAATTGGAGAACTGACTTTTGCTTTCAAATATCCTAAAAATGCTTGTTTAATATAGGGTATTCATTCCGTTATGACAGAGAATTAGTTTGAAAAATGCATACAATGGTCAGTAAGTTAGGATGCAATATTTTTGAGTGGAAAATACTTTGTTCCTGTTTGATTGCTTTGAGGGATAGGGTTAAAAACGAGTTGGTTGATTGCATTTTAGATGCAAGTTTCTGTCTCATTATTTTTTAATTGTCTGGATCACCTTGACCCTCTTATGAAAATTCTAGAGAAAACATGTTATTAAAAATCAACTTTGCTTTCTTTCTTCCCCATAGCTTTTGTTGTGAAAATGAATGCTTTTGATGAACATGATCTCTGGAATTGGTGAAGTGTTCCATCGTAATTTGAATAATAGACAATATTTAATGAGAAACAATCTGAGTGTAACATTGCTTGTGTGTTAATAGTCAAATGGCCTTCTTCCACAAGCCTTTGGCTGGATGCTATCTTTTATTCTGTGTTAGCTTCTTCAGTTCTGAAGCTCTTGGTGGAGTATTAAGCTGTAGCGTCTGTCTTGCATCACGTGACTTTAGTAAATATCGCTGTCATCATTTTGTGAGGCTGTAGGGATTTAAGAGTTACTGTGTTTTGACATGATTTATATCGTTGTCAACTTATAAAGGATCCCTTGCCTTTTTCTCTTTTTTGTTTGGGGTTTCACGGATTGGGGCGAGAAAGCTGTTTAACAATTACATCCTGTTTACCCTCTTCTATACATTATACAAAGTGTGTATAAGATATCGGTCGCACTTGCATTTTTTTAGTTGCTTGCAACCATACATTTTGTTGTGGATTTCGAGTGGTGCATATTTACAGCTGGAAGAGAAATATTTCCTGGTTTTTTTGTAGAACTGTTTTGCATGATCTCCTTAAGAGGGTTTTATCAAGAAGAGAGAGATTTGGAGACAACTGGACTGGCATGCGAGAAAAAATGATGCGGATTTATGGAGAGGCTCTTTCATCTAGTTGCAGAAATCTTGTTGAAATGATTCAGGTTGTTGCCACTCATTTATTCTGGTTGTAAAGAATCTGATTGTAGAATTGTTCAGCAATGATGTTTATTCAAGTGGTTTGGCATTTTAGGGTATGGTAAGCCCAATGCATCCGGTTGATTTGTATGTAGTGCACTCTTGTTATAAATGTTCTGATTGTAAAATTGTTGTTTTTTATATTTCCCAAAAGGAGATTTCTGTAGAGATTTCTTTTATTTTAAAGATTATTGACTACATATTAAATGCCTTGGACATTATCATATACTTGTATGATTTTATAAAATTTAGACATAGCCAATGCTTGATGCATGATATTGACCTTACAAGTGGTTTGCAGGTGATTCAGGATGATTTGCTCCGTGAAGAGATCGAGACCTATCGAGCTCTTAATAATAACCAAACTCCACCTCCTCTTCACCGTCTGCAGTGTTGTCTTGGAGAAATGAAACTTGATGCAGATTCAAATGAAAAATCTTCATCGTTGAATGCAGCTATCAATTATTGCATGACCGACATGTACCATTATTCTCGGGTTTCTGGTCTTCATATACTTGAGTGTGTCATGGATACGGCCCTTGCAGCTGTTGAGAGGGAGCATCTTCAAGAGGCTAGCCATGTATGTGCTCAGTTATATATTTAAATTTAAGATGCAAGCATGGAGATGATGGCTTTTACTATTTTTGCAATGAAATTGTGTTTTTTTTTATTGTTGTTGTCATTGTTCAATTGTTGTAAGTATTACATTCAGAATCTTTGTTTGTCCAATAATCTGGCAGATTATTGCTTTGTTTCCCCGACTTAGTCCCTTGGTAGCGGCCATGGGTTGGGATCTATTGTCCGGTAAGACAAATGCTCGAAGGAAATTAATGCAACTGCTGTGGACTAGCAAGTCACAAGTGTATCGTCTGGAAGAATCAGCCCTATACAGTAATCAGTCAGATGAGGTAGAATTTGTCTTTATGAACTGATGCAGTCTAATACTTTATACTATTTTGTAGTTTTGCAGTCTGTGGAATCAGCAGAGAAACATGAGTGCCTCTTTTTCTTTATGGTGATTTTGACAGATATCTTGCGTGGAACATCTGTGCGATTCATTGTGCTATCAGCTTGATATTGCCACTTTTGTTGCATGTGTCAACTCTGGTCGATCATGGAATTTTAAATCCTCTTTGCTCTTATCTGGCGGCAAACAAATAGTGCTTGGAAGTGAAGATGCTCAATTAGATCCTTTTGTTGAAAATTTTGTCCTGGAAAGACTTTCTGTGCAAGGCCCCCTTCGGGTAAGATTCGTTGTGTACTCTATACTACTGTTCTGTGCACAGTTGTATGTACTTTCAATACCTGCATTATCGCTAAAACTATTTCATTTCTCATGAATCATCTATTTCTATTTGTTTGTTTTCTGAAACTGAATGCCAATGGAGTTACATTCATTGTGGCTACTATAGTAACAAGAGTTTCACATTTCATTTAGTGGAAAACTAGGTACCAAGTCATGACTTCCATATTGCCATATTGTCATATTGCTCTGGTATTACCAACTGGGCAATATTTTGTGCAGAAATGAACCAGAATACTCTCTGGTATTGACTTTGACCATCTTCACCAATTTGCATGCTTAGCATGATGTGCAAAAGACTGAAAGTATGCAGAGGGATTTGAAGAAATACCACTCGCGAAGAGAGTCTTTCTTAAATTGTCTGAAAGGGATCCTAAATTGAATTAACACTTGTTGGTTGTTAATAACATCATTTTGGGAATCAGAAGGGTGAAAGGTGTATTTAAGGAGTAGGTGATGTATTTGTGCATCGAAATTTGATAAATTTGTCCTATCATTTAAGAAAATTTTTAAAATTGCAAGAAAAATAAATTAGCGAGCATTAGGATGGAAATCACTTGTAGCATATTTATAAAAGTTGAAGATAATTGAAATGTGAGTGTTATAATTTGCAAATGCATTCAATGGTGGGCTCTTCTACTATTTCAGTTGCAAATGCACAAGCGGACATGTGACCCAGTGATAGAGTTGCAAGGGTGTAACCTATAGGTCACAGGACAACCTCTTCACATATTATGCGGGGTAAGGTCTGGGTACATCTTACTTGTTCCCTACACCACTCACTGCGGGAGCCTTGTGTACGGGTGTTGTTTACCTTTAGTCTTGATGATAGATAAACTATTGATTCAGCATAGTCTTGATGATGTGAGTGTTAATGCCACTAATTTAGGGATGTTTGCCTAAATTACTGCCATTAATGGTGAGGTTTTAAAGTTTGACATTTATGCTCCATCCACTTAGTAAGTTACCCGTAAGGAATCTCTTTTGTGTAGTTTGATTTGGGCTCTTCCACATGGTTTCTTTGTTCAATATTTCTTCCCTTAAGAAAGATTGCAAAATTAGAGGATGGTAAATGATTTGTGGTATCATCAACTTGTCAAAGAGAACGCTGCATCAACTCAACTTTCTGTCATGAGCTCGTACCCTGAATGCCAGATGTTTTCACCTTATGACATAGAGCTTACGTATCTCTGAAGAAACTATTCAAGAATTAAAATAGAATCTCTGCATTAGTGAAGTAAAGGTGGAACTATTGAAGAGATGTTAATAGTCTACACGCTCTATATGATTTTTAAATTTATATAGAGACGCACACACACACACATAGTGGAATTCTCCTATGAGGTCCTAAATTTCGGGGTTTAATTTTTTTAAAAGAATTTGGAAAAATTTATATTTGTATTTTAATCAGTTTTACGAATCCAACAATATCTTTTGTTTGAAACAAAAATAAAATTAATCATGATTGGAACATCAAATTTTTTTGAGTTTATAACCAACTGTTTAAAATTGTCAAGTCTTTGTCATGTTACGTTTGATTTTTGTTTCGAACAAAAAAATACCGTTGGATTTGTAAAATCGATCAGACTACAAATATAAAATTTTTAATTTAATAATTTGAACCCTAAAAGTGATCCCAAAAGGTGGACCTCATAAGAGAATTCCTCTCTCTATATCTATATACCTAATACCCCTCTTGTTGTGCATGCTTCTTTGTTGACCTGTCATTCCATTACCTGTTGTCATGGAATTGGGTACCGTTGGCTGTGGCTTCTGTTTCCATCTCTTTTGTGATGCTTTGACCCTTATCCTGAATTGGGTATGCACTGTTGACTGACAAATTTCTGTAGGTCTTATTTGATGTTGTTCCAAGCATAAAATTTCACGATGCTATTGAACTAATCAGCATGCAGCCAATTTCTTCTAATATAGCAGCATGGAAGAGGTATGTAAATTTAGTTCTGGAGTCAAGGTCCCCTTCAATGATGCAATGGTGAAATAGGCGATCCAAAGGTTGAGAGTGAGAAAAGGGAAGCAATATGGGAAGTTGAAAATAGTTGTGGCCCTTGGATTACCTATTTTACTGTTGCACCTTTGTAGGGGCGGGACTCCTTAGTTCCACGTCACTGCTTTATTGGGTAGTTTTCTAACCTACTGGTTCTTGGTTGTGTGACTGGATGTCTAGTTAGCATGAATTGGCAAGTGCACTTATGATCCGTGGATGTTTAAAAAAATCATGGCAGGCTTGCCTTATTATTTTTTGTACATCAATGGGGTTGAGTTTTTGTTATTGGTTGGTACTGCTGGCAGGCTGCCGGTGCAGGGATGTTGTTCTTGGTTGCTAGATTGAATTAGGATTTTTGTTGTACATATCATTGAGAAAGAACAAAAAAAACTTCATTTACAACTTTTGTTTTGTTGGTATCTAGGATTTCTAATATATAACACTGAATTTGGAATTTTCTTATGATGGCTGATACGAGTTTCTGTCGGATCTATGATCAGTGTCCATCCAACTAAAGGACATAGTATATTTTTGTTTGCATGCAACATACTCCCTTCGTCCCGTAAAGATAGTCCCACTTTCTATATTTATCTGTCCCAAATTATATTCTAGTTTCACTTTTTAGAATGTCGTTAATTAATTAAATTTCTAAAAGACTTTCTTTAATGTGCTTCGTTATCTTACAAAGCTTTCCATCTTTCTATGACTATTTGGGTTAAAAAAAAAAATCATTAATTAAGGGCATATTAGGAAGTATACAAGTAAAATTTAATTTTCTCATTGCATTAATTATATTTTCTTAATCTGTCTGAAAAAGGAAGTAAGACCATCTTTATGAGACGGATGAAGTATTATTGTAAGCCTGATTGAGGAATGTTACTATGCATTGGCCCAGAAGGCCAGAAATATTGTTGATTAGCTTATTGCATCTTCTCAGTGTTACAACACATCTCTAAATAGTAAATATATCAAAGCTTGTGGGAACTATTTGGTAGCAAAAACTAACTTGTGTCACAAAAAAGATAACAATCTTGTTCCGCGGTCAGATTTTCACAGTCTTTGGTTCCTTTATAACATAGATCTTGTTACAGTATGATGTTTATTGTTGGGTTCATGTTTATCACCATTTTACTGATTCATTTTATTTCCCTGTAACCTTAAATTAGGATGCAAGATATTGAACTTATGCGTATGCGTTATGCTTTGGAATCGACTGTTCTTGCACTAGCAGAGATGGAAAGGAGTATTACCAATGAAAGAGAGAGTCATAACCGAGTGGCTTTATGCCATTTAAAGGACTTAAGGAATCATTTGGAGGCCATCACCAACCTTCCACGCAAGGTCATTTGTTTATGTTTTTTTAGCTGTTTTTCATTTATAATCACATTAATGCTAGAAGTTGGATGCTCTTTAATGGGATATACATGGCATTCCTTTCAAATTCTCCATTGCTAACACTTTCATTAAAAGATAGAAATAGGTAAAGCTAAAGTATACAGGAAATTACATATCTTGAACCCATTTCTGTTAATTTATAAGTATTGACCCAAATAACTTAAAATTTTGTTTACTTCTTTCCTGTGATCTGTTTTATTATTCAATTAATAACACCCCCTTGGCACTTGAATATTTTTTTTTCCATTAAAAAAAAATTATTCAATTAATATTGTCTGCACTCGTGATTCAGATAATGATGGTGAATGTTATAATTTCACTTTTACATATGGATGATATCTCTCTCAATTTGACGCATTGTGCCTCACCAAGGAGCTCTTCCGAATCATCCTCTACATGTGCTTGGGAACATAGCGATCTCACAACATGTGAAGGGGGAAACAAGATGGTTATATCATTCACAGAATTGCTACTTGATATATTGCATCGAAATCTTCCTCCAAGCATTGTTGAGCAGGATTGTTCATCTGATGTTGATATAAGTATCAGTGGAAGACAGGCATTAGAGTGGAGAATCTCAACTGCCAAACATTTTCTGGAAGATTGGAAATGGCGGTTGTCAATTTTGCAGTGTCTTCTTCCATTATCAGAACGCCAGTGGAGATGGAAGGAGGCGTTGACTGTATTACGAGCTGCCCCATCAAAGCTACTCAACCTGTAGGTTTATTATTTTGTTTATTCTGTATATCATAATGCAGAAAGACGATGATGGATTTAATGAATTTAGGAGAGAATATATAAGCTAATGTTCTTGCAGGCACCTTCTAGTCTCTTTTGTCGTTTTTGATGAAACATATATATGGTCGTCAAATTCAATAAATTTGGTGTATCTTAACTTTGTATTTCTCTGCAGTTGCATGCAGCGGGCAAAATATGACATTGGAGAGGAGGCAGTCCATCGATTTTCATTATCTGCTGAAGATAGAGCTACTCTTGCATTGGCTGAATGGGTAGATAGTGCCTTCAGTAAAGCATCTGTATGATCCTGATTTGTCATCCTATAATTTTCTTTTGTTGGGTTTCGAAGGTTTCTTTTTTCTTTTCCCAACTTTTCTATTGCCTTGCTGTCATGGATGGACTCGTCTTTGTAAAATGGTGTGTATTAATATTATAAAGCCTTTCTTATCTAAGGGTATTGCTTCTCTACCAGGTGGAAGATGCGGTGTCTCGTGCTGCTGATGGAACTGCAGCGGTGCGTGATCTAGACTTCTCCTCTTTACGCTCCCAGCTAGGTCCTTTGGGTGCAGTAAGTGCTTATTATGTGCTTTTTATCTTCTTCCTTTGTCACTAAGCTAAAAGGGAATGCTCAATATGTGGTAAGTTGCTTTAGGCTGACATCTGCCTATTTCTCCCCAGATTCTTCTTTGTATTGATGTTGCTGCAACTTCTGCAAGGTCTGCTAAAATGTCTCAACAACTTCTAGACCAGGTAAGGGTGACTGATCTGTGGATTTGGAGTTTGTGTTGTTTTTGGTTTCAACAAAAGAATTTCATTTGTCGTTTCTCTTGGACATCTAGTATTTCTGTTACTTTTGCTGCTCCTCCCCCATTTTCTTTCTTCGTCTGTGTGTGGGTTTTGGGCTTTTACTCTTCGTTAAACGGTTAAAATATCATTCCATTACCATTATGTGGTATTGTTTGCAGGCTCAAGTTATGTTATCTGAGATATATCCAGGAGGTTCTCCAAAAGAAGGGTCTACTTACTGGGATCAGATCCATGAAGTTGGAATCATTTCTGTTTCACGTCGTGTTCTCAAGCGTCTGCATGAGTTTTTAGACCAGGCAAGATTCATCTTCATATGCTGGATGAGGGTTCTTACTTTTATTATGGATGTAATGGTGTATGCAGTGCTCCATGAGCATCTTAGTAAATGTTGATTGGGAGTTCTGCATGTTTTATTCTTTCAGGATAATGCACTTGCTCTTCCGGCTATTCTGGCCGACAATAATTTTATTTCTTCATCAAAGGAATCTCAACGCCTGGGCCAAAGAGAACGTACTCTTGCTCTTCTACATCGGATGATCGAAGATGCTCACGGGGGCAAGCGGCAATTTTTGAGTGGTACATTTTCTTGCTTCTTTGAAGAAGGAAATTTATTATCATACTGCTGTAGATATGTTCCTTGGTTCTCATTCATCTTTTTCTCATGAATTGTTAGGCAAGCTTCATAATCTTGCAAGAGCTATTGCTGATGAGGAAATGGAGCTAAGTGTTACTAAAGGAGATGGTCCATATTCTGAACGTAAATTTTTGTCTGATTATGAAAAGGATGTTGTTCTTGGCCTGGGGTTAAAAGCTGTTAAGCAGATACCCTTAAGTTCAACAGCCGGAGAAAATAGTGCTCAGCCTGTTGGTTTCCATATAAAAGATACAGAAAACAGACTGTTTGGTCCATTAAGTGCGAAGCCTACAACCTATCTGTCACAATTTATCCTCCATATTGCTGCAATTGGTGATATAGTTGATGGGACTGATACAACTCATGATTTCAACTTTTTCTCGCTTGTTTATGAGTGGCCAAAAGATGTAAGTTCTATTATTTCCTTTATTTGGGGAATCTTTATCTTCCACAGATGTATTTCCTGGCTTAAATAAAAGATTTTGGAAGCGTAGGTCAGAATCATTGTTTTGCTTGTTTTGTAGGTTATTGAGGGACTGAAATTATTTGGAATGGGAAGATAATCTTTCTATGGTCTAATCATTTTAAATTCTCAAAAGGGACTGTTTAAAATTATGAAATGAGTTTTCATTTTTCAAGTGCCTAAAGATGTTGAGAAAACTCTTCGTTTACATATACTTTATACTTACAGTGAATTCTTAAAAAAACCAAACATAATCAATGTGTATGTGTTGAGAACGAGTAGATTTGTGCATGTGCATGGCAGCACGAAAGCTTGATAAACTGTAAAAAATAGTTTTAGTACATTTTCTTAAGAATTTGGATTTATGATGGAGGGTTATGGAAATTGCAGTGTAAACAATGTTTGAAGTGTTCCTTTTTGACTAACCTTGAAACAATGGACCCTTGCAGGTATGCATTCTTTTGGATTCCTTTCCTAAAAATTGTAAAATATATAAAATGTGTGATTTCAAAGAAGTTCATTACTTGGTGGATTATTATTGTAACAATGCTAGTGGTTTACCAAATCAAAGACTTTCTCGTTATCTATAAATTAGCTGCTATATGTGCAAATTGTCAATAGCATCCCTATTTCCCTTTCTGCCTCAAAATCCCATGTGCACTTTGTGTTTTGTTGTCTATGTATTGATCAGCTTGGAAAGGAATTTCTGGGAAACAACATTCGTTCTTTAGAATTAGAGGGAAGCAAGCTGCTGATAATATACAAAATTGCAGGGTAATAAATAGTTTACATTCCATTATTGTATTTTGCAGCTTTTAACGAGATTGGTCTTTGAGAGAGGCAGCACCGATGCAGCTGCAAAGGTTGCTGAAATTATGTGTGCTGATTTTGTCCATGAAGTGATTTCTGCTTGTGTACCTCCAGTTTATCCTCCACGATCAGGTCAGGGATGGGCGTGTATTCCAGTCATTCCTACTTGTCCTAGGAGTTCCTCAGAAAACAAAGTATTATCCCCATCTTCGAAAGAAGTTAAGCCTAATTGTTACACTCGTTCTTCGGCAACTCCTGGAGTCCCTTTATACCCTCTCCAGTTGGATATTGTGAAACATTTGGTTAAAATGTCCCCTGTCAGAGCTGTATTGGCATGCGTTTTTGGTAGTGGTATATTATACAGTGGGTGTGATTCTTCGATATCGGGATTCTTGGATGGTGAATTACTACCAGCACCTGATGCTGACCGACTGTTTTATGAGTTTGCGCTTGATCAATCTGAGAGGTGTTGTATCTTATTGGACAAGCGAATCACAGTTGCATTGGTATTTTTTCTAATGGCCTCAGATGTTCTTTTAAAATTACTTATCTAATAGGTTTATGTCAAATTTACATGTTGACAGGTTCCCGACTCTGAATCGATGGATACAAATGCAAACAAACCTTCATCGGGTTTCTGAGTTTGCTGTAACAGCACAGAAAAAGGCTGGTGATGGCAAGTGTAAACCGGAAGGGAGAGTGGCTATCAAGAGACTCCGTGAGCATGACAGCGATACTGAATCAGAAGTTGAAGATATTGTCGGTACCAGTAATTCAACCTCTTTGCCATACATCGGCCATAAGGGCAATGTCGCTTCTGAATCTTGGCTTGATTCCTCAAAAGGTGAAACCGCTGATCTTGATAATACCGTGTATCTTTCTTTAGATTGGGAGAACGACGAAGCCTATGAAAAAGCTGTTGAGAGGTATGACTTTTCTTTCTTATTTTGAGGTTCTATTCTGCTGTCGGTATAATTCAAACTCCGTATGTTCTTCGAAGAAGTGAAGGAACCAAAAAGGACCATGAAGTGATGGCCTAAGAATAGAGTTAGATTCCCAGCTTCTAGTAAAAAGTTTCATGTTTTCTTGTGATTTTTTTTGTTGTTGTAATATCTCTACTTGCCTTTTTAGTGTGACAACATAAGTGAAATGGGCATCTGTTAACAAACCTACATGTTGGGGGTGGGTGATGGTGGGAATATAGGCAAAGCTATGAGTTTTTGGATTTATGAGTTGTAATTTCAGATCACTGATAACTAAGTGATGTATAATTATTGTCATTCATTTTTCCTTATAACAGTCTGATTGATGAAGAAAAACTACTGGATGCCCTTGCACTTTCTGATCGCTTTTTACGTGATGGAGCTTCAGACCGTTTACTTCAGCTACTTGTTGAACGAAATGAAGAAAACATTTCAATCTCAGGACAGGCTCAAGCCCATGGAGGCTATAGTATGCGTAGCAATAGTTGGCAGTACTGTCTCCGGTTGAAGAATAAACAACTTGCAGCTCAACTTGCACTCAAGTATGTGAAGTAGGGTAGAATGTGTTTTTCACTATATTGATTTATAATAGAATCACACTCACTATTAATTTATCATTGTTTATCTTGTGAGAAACTTGTCTCTTTGTTGGCTGGTCTTTTTGAGCACTTGATTTCAAAAGTTGACCTTTTATGGCAACCTCGTTATATGATATGTTGATGACGTTCTGGAATTCGTGTATTTTGTTTAGGTTGAACAGATTGAGATTAAATTCACGTTAATTTGACCTTTTACATCATGGGTGAAGTTCAACAACTCCCATGCTCAATGCTCCTCCAGTGGTGTTGGTTTGGAAAAAGTAATGATGTACGCTGACATACTGTCGTTTCTAGTAATTGAACATCCGACCTCTAAGTTAAGTTGATTTGAAACATTGTACCATCAGTCCATGGATTCGATAGAGGAGTGATTAGAGCAAAAAGATATCTTTGGGGGGTTAATGTGAAGTGGCGGGGATGTAGATAGCTGTAAATGCTGTTTCTACTATATTTAGTTGAGAATTTGATTGTAAGGTGTTATTCCGAAAGAACTAATACATAAGTTAAGAAAAAAAATATAGCACTGAGAAGATATTCTAAGCCTCACATCAAAATTGTCTCATGGATTCCGTATGATTCCAGTAGAATTATTTTACACCCTTAGGGTCAATAGATGTTCTTACTCTTCTCCCAACTATTCAAATCAGCAAATGATGCACGCGAGAGCATTCTCAATTGCTGAATTCATAAACATTTTCCACCCACTGCAAACACTTAAGTAAACTCTAGTACTGCATAATCCCAACTTGAGGAAGAAATTAGCTGCTTGATATGGTGTAAAACTTGAGCATGAAGCCTGATTTTATCTTCAAAAGCATATGTAGGATCCTATGCGATCTCTCATCAAAAGCAAACTATCTTTGTCAGTTAATTTGATTTTTATGAATTATTTTTTCATATCTTTTTGTAATCTGCACCATCCTCATACCATATAATGCTGCCCACATATCTTCTGTCAATAGGTTACGTAATCTTGTGGAGTTTTATATGCCTGATCTGGAGGCGTACTCTTGCAAGTTGTGTACTCAACTCTTACTTATCAGAATAAAACCTCCGTTGCAGGTATATGCACAGATGGGAGCTTGATGCTGCTTTGGATGTTCTCACTATGTGCAGCTGCCATCTCTGTGAAAGTGATCCAGTTAGGAATGAGGTACGAATTAGTATTCTCTAGTAAATGCTGGAATCTGTGTTATTGGTTATTTTGCCTGAAGATTGCGATGATTTCTTTTTTTGTTATTTTTATTATTTTAGCTATTATCAATAATAGTGTTGTTGATTGGCATATTTAGGTCTTGCAAATGACACAAGCTTTGCAAAAATACGGTCATATTTTAAGAGCAGATGATCGCCATGGTAGCTGGCAGGAGGTGATATTTATTTCTCCTATTTGTTGACCAATGGGGACATGATAATTGCAAAATATAAGTGCCACAATCATTTGATGGAATTATTTTTTAGTTCTTTATTTCATCTCCCTTTTTTGTCTTTCCCACTTCCTCTTCACTGGAAATGTCAGGTTGAAGTGGAATGTAAGGAAGATCCTGAGGGATTAGCACTTAGATTAGCTGGAAAAGGAGCTGTGTCTGCTGCTTTAGAAGTGGCTGAAAGTGCAGGACTATCCATCGATCTGCGGAGAGAACTACAGGGCCGACAACTTGTGAAACTTCTGACTGCAGACCCTCTCAATGGTGGCGGTCCTGCTGAAGCATCACGTTTTCTCTCTTCACTACGTGACTCTGAGGATGCGTTACCTGTTGCAATGGGTGCAATGCAGCTACTACCCAACCTTCGGTCAAAGCAACTTCTTGTAATCAATTTTTGTATTTGTCTTTCCTGTTTAAATTATGTTCTCTCCTCCGATTTTTTTTTTTTTTTTACTTTTTGTTTGCTTTCCTTTTTTCTTCTAGGTTCATTTCTTCCTGAAACGAAGAGATGGGAATCTTTCAGAAGTTGAGGTTTCACGGCTTAATTCATGGGCCTTGGGTCTTCGTGTTCTGGCAGCCTTGCCCTTGCCATGGCAACAAAGATGCTCTTCGTTGCATGAACACCCACATTTAATTTTGGAGGTTCTTCTGATGAGGAAACAGCTGCAATCTGCTTCTGTGGTATATTACTTTCTAATTTGACTCCTCAGATATCTTTAAAGTAATTTCATAGTTGTATTCTTGTCTATAAATTAGAGTTCATGCGTTTTCTAGGTTTGTGTGCATGTACTTTATTTTTTTTTTTGACCATTGAAGTGAAGGGGAAGAAGCACTTCTGAATTTTTAATTCACAGGTTTGAGTCATATTTGTCAATTTTTTGACTACAGATCCTTAAAGAATTTCATTCTTTGAGAGACAACAGTGTAATTGCTACATATGCTGCAAAAGCTATCGCAGTCAGTATTAGTTCTCCCTCTAGAGAACATCGGATATCTGTATCAGGTACAAGACCGAAGCCGAAAACCAGGACAGGTGTGCCTCCAAGGTCGTCTTTTACTAGCAGTCTAACTAACTTGCAAAAAGAGGCTCGTAGAGCTTTCTCGTGGGCACCACGAAACACTGGAGATAAGACTGCTCCAAAAGATGTTTACCGTAAAAGGAAGAGTTCGGGTTTGTCACCGTCAGAACAAGTTGCATGGGAAGCCATGGCCGGAATTCAAGAAGACCGTGTTTCCTCATTTTCTGCAGATGGGCAAGAACGACTCCCCTCTGTTTCAATCGCAGGGGAATGGATGCTGACAGGTGATGCTAATAAGGACAAAGCTGTTCGTGCATCTCACCGATATGAAAGTGCTCCAGATATCATTCTCTTCAAGGTATGTAATTAAGGGGCTAGCTTGTTGCTTGAGGATCGATTGTGAAGCGTACTTGTGATGTGACATTGATTCCCCTCTTCATTGCTTATGATGAATTGGCATCTCAGTTGACAGGGTTTTCACACATTTGTCAGCTTACATTTGCACATGTATGCGTGACTCCTATTAGTTTTGTGCGTTATTTCCAATAAGTACTACTGTTCTTGACACTGTCTTTTCCATAAATGAACTGCCGGTTTGATTTCTATTACACTTTATGTATCATAGTTTCTTAATGTAATGCATTTTGTAGGATTATGGTTGGTAAAGAATTTGGAGATAAAATTTATGGCATCTCTTGTAGCATAAAGATCAACCTGAAATGCATTTCCCGCATACCAATATATCTTGTGAGAATTGGGAATTTTAGAAGTTGGTGGTTTCCTTGCCTGAAATGATTTCAATATTTCATGACGTTTGCTGCTCTTTCAATTTGCTGAAACATTCTGGTTCTCTGTCCCCAGGCTTTGCTCTCTTTGTGTTCTGACGAGTCGGTGTCTGCCAAGAGTGCCCTGGACTTGTGTATGAAGCAGATGAAGAATGTATTGAGCTCCCAGCA
Source organism: Euonymus europaeus (assembly GCA_963580455.1). Classification (NCBI taxonomy): domain Eukaryota; kingdom Viridiplantae; phylum Streptophyta; class Magnoliopsida; order Celastrales; family Celastraceae; genus Euonymus; species Euonymus europaeus. The sequence goes on along the minus strand of OY756957.1, from coordinate 1,813,877 downwards.
GTTACCTGAGAATGCATCTATGGAAACAATTGGCCGAGCATATCACGCTACTGAGGCATTTGTCCAGGTTTTTTTTTCAAAATATTTTTTGCAGAGCCCTCACATTTCATACAGTTAACAATGTAGTTTGCATCATCATGGGTTTTCAGTGATCAATTAAGTCGTCGTCGTCATCTTCGGAGCCTTTATCCCAAAAGTTTGGGTCAGCTGCATGTGTCTATGAGAAAATCAAACAAATCACTATGTATATTCGTACATAAATCCAATACCACGCATTTTATTTTCTGAGGCACAAAGCTGGTACAAGGACAGAGTACCATGTATTTTATTGCTTGCAAAGTTGGACATTGTCTGTCTCTAATGTGCAATTAGTCTGTGGTGGATTTGACTAATATCATATATCACATGCATTTGCATGTGGCATGTACAGGGACTATTTCATGCAAAATCACTTCTTAGAAAGCTCGTTGGGGGTAGTGACTTGCCCAGTAATTCAGAAAGAAGCAGGGATGCTGATGATGCATCTTCTGATGCTGGTAGTTCTAGTGTGGGTAGTCAGTCGACAGATGAGCTATCTGAGGCTCTATCACAGGCTGACATTTGGCTGGGACGTGCTGAGCTGCTTCAAAGTCTCTTGGGCTCGGGAATTGCTGCTTCTCTTGATGATATTGCTGATAAAGAGTCATCTGCCCGTCTCCGTGATAGGTTGATTGTTGATGAACGATACAGCATGGCCGTATATACTTGTAAGAAGTGCAAGGTAAAAATTGTTTTTTAAAGAATTCTTGTTGTTCATACTACTCTGATATAGAATGTGTTAATCTTATGTGTCTTGAAACATCTCTCAGATTGATGCTTTTCCTGTCTGGACTGCGTGGGGACATGCTTTGATTCGAATGGAGCGCTATGCTCAAGCTCGTGTGAAATTCAAGTATGCATTGTTTCTCTATACATTGTAGTAATATGGCTTTCGTGAATTAACAAATTTCGGGAACATAGGAACTCTCCAGACACCCCTTCCTTCTTCTTCTTTTTGGTGGTTTGAGTTGACGATGTTGGCTGATCTTAAATTCTTTAGCTTGTGTGTTGCAACTTGCAAGCTCTCTTCACTGGATAACGGTGAGGTGGTCTTACTTTTTGTTGTTTATATGTTGGCCTCCAGGCAAGCTCTTCAGCTGTATAAGGGTGATACTGCTCCTGTCATTCTGGAGATCATTAACACAATTGAAGGAGGTCCACCTGTGGATGTGTCGGCTGTTCGTTCCATGTAAGCCAATGTGCTACCTCAGCTACCATCATGCATCTTTCAATTTAAGGGTACCTAATGGGACTTAGGTTGGGCCAATATTTTCCAACACCCCAAATTCACGCCTACTTTTGGAGTTTTTATAGTATGGCCGCAGGTCTCTCTCTATTGGCATGCTAAGTCTTGATGTTGAAAGAAGCTCTGTTATTTTATATGGTATCAACAGTTTAAAATAATGAAATAGAATGCTAGGTTGGTGTTACCAAATAATTATGGTACAATTAGCCAAATAGCAACTACTGAACCTTCGATTTGGAATTTCGATTGTTGTTTTACATGTCAGTAGACACATTTGAACACGGACGTTGCTCTTAAAAGTTCTCGAACTTTGTGATGGCGAGGTCTTTGTGTAGCTTGAGGTTAAGAAAAATCTCACTATTTTTGTGTGAAGTCGATAAAGCTAGAAATATGAAGTATTATGATGTTTTAATGAGGCGCATTGTACTTTGACCATGTCATTAATCATTTCCATAATTTGATAGATTTACCTATGAAATAACAGCAATAAAATGCTAGCTTCTAACTGCAAAATATAAGTTATTGACATGTTTCAACTAATACACACTTATAACCAGTATATGATACCAAGATTAGGCTAATTCAATAATATACTGGTCCCTTGCCTATGAATGGAGTATGTATCCCCATAACCCTTTCTTTGGCTCAAGTTTCTTGCTTCATATAATTTGATCTTATGGATCCTACTTTTATCTCAAGGCCAACCCAATTTATTCTTATTGGAAGTATTGTCATGATTTAAGTTCACACCATGAATTTTTGTATTTCTGAATTTTAACCAACTTGTTTTCAGTTTATTTTCATTCAAATGGGATTATAAGGGATTCTTCTTCACAGCATGTGCTGCCTCTTCTGTGGGTGGGAAACTTACTTGTTGGTGGCTTATGTGAACCATAGAGATATTAATTAGCCAAACTTTAGTACATTACATCCACTACGAAGTTTTTTTTTTTGACTAAAACAAAGTAGTCTTTAATAGAATGGTGGCTCACGTGATGGGATGATGCTGCAAGCGTTGGACAGTCCTGTGTGGCTTTTTTGTGCTTTTGGAAAATTTGATTGTGTTATTCACCTTGGTACTTTGACCCAATTTTTCGTTTTATTCTATATTTTTAGCATTATCTTCAATGCATGAACACATAAAATGATGTCAAGCAACTGATGAACATATGATTCAGGTATGAACATTTGGCCATAAGTGCCCCTACGATCTTAGATGATTCTCTTTCTGCTGACTCGTATCTCAATGTTCTGTATATGCCGTCTACATTTCCACGTTCAGAGAGGTCTAGACGGTCCCATGAATCTGCAAATAACAGTTCCACATATAATTCTGACTTTGAAGATGGACCTCGTAGTAACCTGGACAGCATTAGATATACGGAATGTGTCAACTACTTACAAGATGTAAGCTTACTTCACATTTCATTCTTATGATAATATTCATTGATCATGTCATAAAATTTTGTCAAATCTGTTGAGCATGTTTCTTGGAAGATTTTGCATTGACCACTATCTCTGCGTTCCTAATTTAGATTCTGTTTTCTTGTAGAATGTTAAAATCTTTGTGTCAACTTACACTAATAGAAGTTGGCCGATGCATAATTGTTTCTGTTATACTCTTTGAATTTGTTTGCTTGTGTCTTTGACTTAGTGCAAAATTTCTTCGTGATTGGTTAGATTGTCATCGTTCATTACTGATGAGTATCCCACCAATGCTAATGTGTAATTGTTTTTATTTAAACTCTAAAGTGGTCTGGTTGTTAATCCCTTTTCTCCTTTTGCAGTATGCTCGCCAACATTTGCTCAATTTTATGTTTAGGCATGGTCACTATAATGATGCTTGTGCACTGTTCTTTCCTCCAAACACTGTTCCCCCACCTTCACAACCTTCTACAATGGGAGTAGTAACTTCATCTTCATCCCCCCAAAGACCAGATCCTTTGGCAACTGACTATGGAACCATTGATGACCTGTGTGACATGTGTATTGGTTATGATGCAATATCTGTTCTGGAGGATGTAATAGCTACAAGAATGTTATCTGCAGAATATGATGTAGCAATATATCAGTATACAACTGCAGCTCTTGCCCGTATTTGCACCTATTGTGAAACACACAGGCATTTCAATTATCTATACAAGTTTCAGGTACATGATCTTTTTTGTCCAATAGTATTCGTACTTCTCAATTTTTATTCTACTGCATGGATTTTTCATTCATATCTAGAAGGGATGGTTTTTAGGAAATATGCTTTCTTGTTTTTACATTTTGTTTATCGCTCTTCTTATGTTTCATTAATTTTGTCCACAAGCCAAACCAACTTGAATGTCATTTCATCATTTTGCATTTTCTATTTCATGGGAGGATTAATCAGCGGGTTACTCAAGTTTGCCCAATGCTTCAGGTAATTAAGAAGGATCATGTTGCTGCTGGACTTTGCTGTATTCAGTTATTTATGAATTCTTCCTTTCAAGAGGAAGCCATCAAACATTTGGAACATGCTAAGGTTATTTCTCTTCCACTTTGCAGCATCCTCAGTTGAGCTCATTTAATATTAATAGGAATCTAAATTAATCCAGTAAACTTGTATTATAGAAAGGAAAATGACATCGATTATGGAACAGTTCACATGGTATGTTGACTCCATAGAGACATTAGGCATGACAGGAGATGGTTCCTGTGTACTGTGCATGATCAGCCGAGCGACTTTTAATTGTTTCCTTTACTCATAAACTCTGAGTCCCATAAATGAAGGCCCCCTACTAGTCAATGGATGAGCATCAAGAAAGTGTGTGATGCTAAGGATTTTAAGCATGTAATTTAAGAGTAAGAAGATAATGTAATGTCAAAGCTGGTAAGAAATAAACGTTTTGCAAAACAAATTATATGCATGTGCTACAGAGGACTGGAGGAGTACATCAACAAATGAATTGCTAAACCAGCAATCCAGGAAAGTTTAAATATTAGTATCTTGTTTGAGATAAACTTACACTCTAACATAGATTCTCATTGTCGTCGTCGTCGTCGTCGAATCTTAACACGGATTCTAGTGATTTTTATTTCCATTTATTTTCTTTAGAAGTTAATCTCATTATGTTGGTGTGGGTGACATAATGAGTTATTAGAAAAACATATGTATGTCTTCTTATTCAGTTCAGTTAAGTTGTAATTTCTCTGCCGTTTGTAGCAGCTTGTCTGCTTATTGGTCATCCTTTCAAATGCAGATGCATTTTGATGAAGGGCTGTCAGCTCGGTACAAGGGTGGAGATTCCACAAAGGGTGTCAGAGGAAAACGTGCAGCTGAAAAGCTAACTGAAGAGGGACTAGTTAAGTTTTCTGCTAGGGTTTCAAAACAGGTACAAAATTTATTTATTTCAAAATGCATAGAAATAAATTTGTTGGCTGTGAAGTGACAGCATGTTGACTGTTAGTGGTTGCCCGTATGATGGTAAGATGAGACTGCATATATAATCAAAATTTTGCGATGTTACTTTTTCTGGGTAGATATGTGTCCAAATATTTCTAACTATGAGCTAGCAAATTTTTGTGTTGCTGTGAATCAGTTTGCACCTATCTGTAAGTCTGAGCAATTTATGTTTGGGATGTCATCTGCCATTCACATGCTTCCATATGCTACACTTGCATTTGATTATCATGTTCATTATCAGTAAAATGATCGTAAAAGAGCAATCGAAACCATGATAAGTTAGGAAATCTGAATATTGCATCTCTTGTTTTCAATAATATAGAAGGTGGTTTAAAGGAATTGTGAAACATGGAAGTTAGGTGGAAATTGTGCTGCTGTGGTGTGAGGAGCGCCTTTTACGGCAGGCAATTTCTTTGTTTGAGCCGTAAAACTGACTCCATCATACTGTATTTTAAAAGCTTTCACTGAAGGCAAATTGAGTTTATCACATTGTTATAGTTGTGGGGGACGTCTCAAGTAATTACACTGATTGGGAAAATAGTCAATATGGACAAATAAATGCAATAAGTGCGTGTTAAGTTCTATTGAGTATTTTATCAACAAAAAAAGTTCTATTGAGTGTGCTAAATCTAAACTGTATTGACTTAAATAGGCTGATGCCTCCTGAATGAATTGTCAATTGTTTTGTTTTTTTATGCAGCTTCAATGTCTCTTAATCTTACTTGAATCTTGTAACCTTATATACACTACAGGTGGAAGTCGTAAAATCCTTTACTGATGCAGATGGACCACAGTGGAAACATTCACTCTTTGGAAATCCAAATGATCCAGAAACGTTCAGGTTGGTGTTGTCCTGGATGTTATCTGGTTGGACCAATTCTGGAGTACAAGTTCCTGTTATTCTTCTTTTTTTTTCTTCAAATTGTTGGGACCTCTTTTGTCAATGGTGAAACTTTATTGCTGATTCTTCTGCTTGTGTGCTGCATCAACTTAGCTACTGAAAAAGTGATTGATCTGGATTTTTTAAATTGCTTCTGATAATGTAATTGCACTGTTCGAATGCACGTTCTCTCATTTTTCTCAAAAGATTTTTCCTTCTCGCTGCTGAAGATTCTGAATATTGTGTTTTCATTTAGTGTGATTAATTATATTTGTCATTATTATTCCTTTAGTTTCAATATTCTTCATGTTATTATGATTCTTAAGAATTGAAGGGTGAAAAAGGTGGGAAGAATAATATATAAAGTACCAATTGATGTTATTCAGCAGCTATTTGGGAAGGATACAATTATATAGTAGAAATTATGGGAATGGAAAGTTGCTCAAGGAAGCGGAGACAATCGTGTATTTTGAATGGCTGAGATTCACCTTTTCTTTGAATTGCTTTTTATCTGTAAGTGATGATCCTTTGAGCAACTATAAGAACATTGTCAGTCATGGACCATTTAGTCCATCAGGTATCCTGAAATTTTCTGAAGATGCATCATTTGGCTAAATAATGCCTGAAACGAGGAATTATATATCAGTTTTTTTATTTTTTATTATTCAATATAAAAATAAGTGCTAAAGGTTAATGAAGTTCATACTGCTGTTGTCTATTGTTCTGCTAAAAAAATGTGCTAAACTTATAGTTATGAAGTGACCTGTACTGTTTTTGCTGTTGCAGAAGAAGGTGTGAGATCGCGGAGACCCTTGTGGAGAAGAATTTTGACTTGGCATTCCAAGTGATATATGAATTTAATCTTCCCGGTAAGCATTACATTATGAGTTGTTGCTGTAAGGTATTAAAATTGTACACGTCCATGCTTGTAACATTTTTAGAAAATTTCTTTTAATTTTGCAGCTGTTGATATATATGCTGGTGTTGCTGCATCTCTTGCCGAGAGGAAAAAAGGCAGCCAGTTGACTGAATTTTTTAGAAACATAAAAGGAACCATTGGTGATGATGATTGGGACCAGGTAATATGATTGAGTTTTCTTTTTCTGTTATCCATCGTCACTGGGGATAGCTTAACACGGGTCACTGGGACAGCATCCACTCCTATGCTTTAGACGAGTACATCGGATTGAATCATTTAGATATGTGGCAGGAACATCATGGTGATTCTACTAGTAGGAAAGAATTAGCTCAAGCTGGAGAGTAAACTTGATATTTCGACCATCAATAAAACATTTTCATGCAAATTTCTGATTAAGATGCCAAAAGGTCAATTAACTTCTGGCTGTGTTTTGGTCTTGGAGCTTTGCTGCCAATATGTTTCTCTGTAGTGGAATTCTTCTAACATATCTCAATTACAACCTTATTGTGCATGTTGAACCTCTCTTTTTTCCGTTATTAATTTTTGAACATTTTTATTCCTATTTGTTAATAATATTTTATGTTTTTGAACTGTAGGTATTGGGGGCTGCAATAAATGTATATGCTAATAAACACAAAGAACGCCCTGACCGTCTAATAGACATGTTAACCAGCAGTCACCGGTACCTTCTCCACTTCGGTGAATATATTTACTTTGTTCATGGAAAATTGATTAAAAAATAGAATGGGTAAACATATAAATGACTCCTATGCGCAAGGCTCCCAGACTCCACAGTGGATGCAAGTTGTTGGCAACATAAATTCAGTGCACTGAAATGGTTCCCATGAAGGAACTTAATTGGAGAAGTTTTTTCTACTTTGTAGTGATGCTGCACTTTTTTCTTTAGGAGGCGTAAAATGATTTGAAATTATGAGGTGTCGGTGTAATTGGTGTGACAATGTTTTCCATCAAATAGCTGCTCTGATTCTGTGCCATAAATCATCAGAAAACATTTGCTGAATTTATTTTAATCTGTAATGTTTTTTGGAAAGGATACATCAAATCTTCATGCTCTTAACTTCTTATTTGTGCAGGAAGGTGCTGGCGTGTGTTGTCTGTGGTCGCCTAAAGAGTGCTTTTCAAATTGCTTCTCGAAGTGGAAGTGTGGCTGACGTTCAATACGTAGCTCATCAGGTTGTTTTTACTCTCAGTTAAATGTTTATATTATGAATATATGACCAATTTGGAGTTATTTTTTTATTTTTTTATTATTTATAGGGGGGTTAATTATTAATTTTTTGAGGTGATGGAGAATTGAACCTTGCACTTTGTGCAAGTGGGAGGTGGCTTCCATTAGGCCAAGTGCTCATTTAAAAAAAATTGAGGATTGGGGGGTGGGGAAATATATATATATATATGCATGCGAACAATGAAAAGATTTACTGAATATATTTGAAAATGTTGTGTGCGCATGGAAGTGCAATTTTATGTTTCAGATATGTTTTATACCTGAAAGCATTACTCACAGGAGGACCCACCATTTTTTTAATGGTTCATGTAGCGGACCCATAATGTTTTTGGATCGAGGTTTGATGTGAATCATGTGATGATTGAATGCTTCTGATATGATAAGCCAATTGGTTGAGTAACCTAAGGTCCACGTTCACTTCAGCCTCATAGACTAAAAAAACTCGTCACTCTCTGGAATTTCTGGCTTAGTGTGGGCACTTGTAAACTGGAAATTTATAACTAAATAAACAGGTGACCATTTCTCTGTTGTATCTTATCTGAGATGTATTTTGTTTTTGCTACTTTAATAAGGTAAACAAATACTTATAGGATCTACATCAAATAAGCCTTTGCCCAGATTCATTTCGAGCATTAGCATGCTGTCGAGTAAACTTTGTATTCTGTCACGGAACATTATATTTCCGCCGGACTAGGGATGTTTTGAATATACGACACAATGTTTTAACTTCAATCTTATTTCATTAAATTTGACCTACCCCGACTTCCTGTCATTGGCTTTCCTGAAACCATGGGAGAGTTTCTTTCTAGTATTTTTTCTTCTTCTAAATTTTTTGGTCCTTTCTTGTTTCGAGTCTCTTTAATGCAGCATATTTCCTTTAGAAAATTGCAATAGTGCTGCAGCTCTTTATCTGGGCACCTCTTGATTGCAATTTATGAGTTGTGATTCGAACTGTCAAACTTTGATGGCTTCATAAATGCATACTTATTGGATGTGAGATGAGGGAGGTAAATAAAAGCTTTCATTTGGTGATCATTTAGGGGATAATTATGGGTCGCTTTGGTGATCATTTAGAGGATAATTATGGGTCATCATGTTACAGACAATTCAAAAGATGTCCTGGTTGCCACTTTTCTTTTAACAGAGCTAATTTATAATACCAAAATTAAACAAAAACCTGGTTATAGACTGTGTCTAATTTGTGAGGTGTTTGGATCCCGTGTGAAGTTGCAAGGACACTTAGTTAGCTGCAGTGGACAAAATGCTGCATGATTGGGTAGCTAAATGTGGCTCAAAGCCAGTAGGATTTTTGCTTTGCCTTGGACATGGTGTGGCGTTGAGTCTGTTGAAATTATCCATTTAATGTTTTGGGCCTATAGTAGCTTCAGCAGGCTTTAACATTCGAGGACAGCAGCAGTAAAGTAAGCTGGTCTAGGAAATATCTCTTTAAATGAGAGTTTTCTTTAATATTTTCAGTAAAATTAAGAACCTTAATTTCTTGATTTGGTTATAGGATTGATTTATCTCGTATCCTCTGCCCTTGCACCCACTAGGATCCCTCCCCTGCTACTGCCCCCACCCTCCAGCATACCAAAATAAAAGCCAAAAAAGTTCTTAAAAAAGAATGAATACGGGGGCCTTGCCCGCTGCAGGCAAAGTAGAACCGAATAACTACATCTGTATAAGTCACTTGTCTTAATAGACTCCACTACGTGGTTGATAAGGTTTGTTCATAGAGGCTTTGTCTCTGTTCAGGTGCTATGTGCAGGTTGTTGACAGTAGTCTTTGAATCTATAGTGTAATCCTAAATCTCATCCTTGGTGAAAATACATATGCTGATGCTGTTATTCTTTTGCTCGGTTGAACTTTTTGGCAGTCTCATACTTTTTTTTAATACCTTTTTACAGGCACTACACGCAAATGCCCTCCCAGTGCTAGATATGTGCAAACAGTGGTTGGCTCAGTACATGTAATTTGTTGCTCGAGGTCAAGGACAATCAAGGTATATCTTCCTTGGCCAATATGTTGGTCTTAGTCATTTGTTGGCACAAAGAATGCCTGAAAGCTATTAAATTCAGTCATGTATTACTGGAGGAATCGAGGGTGGGTCCAGATGCTTGCATTGAACACCAGTGGTGTGAATTTCGAAGGCAATGTCTGTTGGTTCCTGTCATCGATATTATATTTCCTTTCTTTCCCCAAGTGGTCATTGTTGCTGCTTTTTGGCTGCTGAGTTGTTTCAGATGTGGAGTGATAATGTCAAAACTGTGGGCATGTTTGGAAGATTCGCAGATGAGGGAAAATTTTACTACTGAACCACGTTTGTTAATGTAATAACTACCAACAACAATCTGCTCGAGGTGCTGCTATTGGAAATTGGAATTTCATCAGAAAGTGGTGATGAGAAGTTGGCTAAAGAATGATTTCAGCTTTCACCTGAGATCTTGGGGATGTAAGAGATTCGAGAACAACTATTGAATTTGGCATCTTGTGAATGTAACATAGGTAACCCTTCCACTTAACCGGTGGTTGTATGCTAAATGTTGGAAAGTAGGAGCCAGGAAATTGTGAAGAGGCATAATTATTAGATGTTCTGCTTTGGCTGTGTAAAATTTGCCTCTTGCTCTCGAAAATATACAGTAGAATATTGTCAATCTTGTGTTGTATCATTTCTGAAGGACTTTTATTTTGTGTGTTTGGGGGATAAACTATATTGAGTAAGCATTTGTTAGGAGCCTTTCCAGCTTTCTCAACGGCCTTCAAATCTGATATGTACTGACCTACCCTTCCTCTATAAGTTTCAGTTGTATTTAGTGCAGGGAAGCTGGAGGAATTGATATACTTGCTGCCGAGGAAGTTGCAGTATAAAATTTCCCCTCTGGTGAGTTTTTGCCCAAACAGCATCAATTGAAATTTTGAACAGTAAAGTTTAGAAGGTTGACTTGTATACCCCCATTTAGATGTTCCATCTGCAGCATTCCTTAGTTGCTGATAGTTCCCTGTATTTAATATTTCTCAATTTCCTGCTCTCTCACTGTTTTATACTGATTAGTTATTTTACCCTTTATAGTATAGAAAAGTGAAATGTCCATTGTTTTTCTTCCCACGGAGTATTTGATTTCTTTTACTCCAGTAAAATCATCTCAGTATAAAATGTGGAATCGTGTTAATGTATAGAAGTTATTTTTACATGCTGCAAGTGATTTCATACGAGTTGAAGCTGTGATGTTATTTGGAACATTTCCAAATGAGGAAACAGTAATTACTCACCTGTTTTCCTTATCGTGAGAAGGAAGTAGAGGGTGCCCATTTCTGGCTACGGTGTCACATAATCCGTAAGCATATCACCACGGCTCATAAAAATGACATATAATACAGAGAGAGATGCTTACGATTATAGTTCTAGAGGAAGGTCGACAAGCCAGGGATATGCTTCCCATTGTAGTCTCAGTGAGACGATTCTCTCTGATCGGGGCTTAATTCAGGTTTGACATGTTCTTTGCAGACCATTGTTTCCTATGATTGTTTATTATTCTGCCAGGCTACAATTGCAGCTTGGGAATATATATATAGGGTTCGTTCGGTTCTTTGGGCGGCCTTAGCCCTCAACATCATATGTCATCCAAACGTCTTTGTTTTGAGAGGAAAAACTCAAAAACAAGTCAACAATGCACTTTCGAAACTTTCTGGGCATCATTCCAATGTATTGGTAGGCCCAACAAATAAATAAAAACATACAATATGTTTTTAAATCTACACTTTATCATCTGCCATCCATGGTCACAACAATTATGTGACAAAGATTGTACTTCATTTAAAAATAAATCATAGAATCAAATCAATCACCAACAATACACGAATTGTTATTTATTTATTCTCTAACAGGAATTTTTCGGTACTTGTGGAGGGGGCAAGCCTAACATAAAAGAATTAACAACTAATATAGAACTCGAATAAATTTAAATTACTTTTTGAATTTTTCTAGTTTAATCCACTCCATGCCAGGTCGTTGAGTAGTAGTTCAGTGTTCAGACTGCATAAACAATAAATATTTGTAATTATAATACAAAAATCAGACCAATAAATACTGCAGCCAGTTAGCTACCCCTCTTCATGGCCACTCCATTCATTGCACCTTTTTATTATTCAATGTTATATGTATGTACATGGTATCTGTGTTTGACTGTTGGGCTCTGGATATTTTATCATCAAATGTAAAGAATTTATGTGAGGATTCGAGTTTAGGTTCATGCCAATTATTCAAAGAGTAAGCAAATTTGTTTTCTTGATCGTGGAAATCTCAATAATTCATTCTCAAGAATGTTCAAAATGAACAATACAATACGAAGATTGTAAATTATCTTTTGAAGTCAGAAATATCTATAATTATGTCATAGCTATCTCACATTTGTCAAGCTTGCACCTAAAAATTATTGTTCAACAAACATAAACAAGCTTATGGAAGCCCTAACCTAGCTCTTTAGGATTATGAGTTGGGCCTACATGGTATAGCTTCCACTGGTAGTTAAGCCCAACCAGAGAGAGATGTTAACCACTAGGCGTCTGTTTGTTTCATAGTATATGCTAGCTTATACTCTGTCACTTATACTCTCAGACACTCTCAACTTTTACGTTTTACGAGAGTTTATACTCTATGAGACATACTCTGGTCCAAACGGACCTTAGACCCCCAAAACGTGCGGTGGGAGAGAGAGCGGTATGTCGATGGCCGTTTGATTTCACCGAGATGTGTGAGAATAGACTTACACGTGACCGTTTTTAATATTGTGTGAAGCTGCCCAAAACAACATAAAGGAAAAGGGGTGACTGAGGGAGAATGATAACTTTGAGTCAGGATTTAACTCTGGTTAGCGGTGCTAACCCTTGTGATGTGGCAGCAAATAAAAGACGAAAATGTTTGTATCCCAACAAAAAATCATCTCAAAAGTATCACAATAAGAATATGACCCATGAATTTGAGTTTTGAATCACCTCCAAATTATGTGATGTATGTACTATCACATATGATTATTGATATGTTAAGATGTTTTATGTTGGGAGGACTAGCACCACCCAAGGAAGGGATCACTCTATTATTAGTTACGTTAGTGTTAACATGGTATATTCTTTAATATCCCTAAATCTTATGAGAGGCAAACACTATAAATTTTGGGATAAATTCAAGCTTTAAAATTCAAATTTAAGAGAATTACTCGTACACATAGGATGTTAGAAATGTTTAATGTATTAGTTAACGATCACATGTACTGATGTTTGTCCGGTTAGTTTTTAAGACGTGGCGTGGTGTTTAACACTTGCTTGGCGGGTAAGGATATAAAATAAAACTCTTTGCACATCCAAATTTACCATTTTACCTATCATGTTCATTTCACAATTTCATCCCAAAAAGATGATTGTGTTCATACGACTTTTATTCTGTCTCAAAATAAAATTTATGATGTAAAAATAAAGACATACATCCCTCAATATAATCACTATCACATCAATAAAAATAAATCTCCCAATAATATTTATTATCTTCAACAAAAATGTGAATAACAACAATTGTGTTGTGGCCGTGACCGTTGTCAGTTGAAACTTGAAACAAATAAACCTCCAATCTAGAAGTCACGTTTTGTTGTTTAGTGCTTACTCAACAACAGAAGGGTAAAAAAGTAACTAAACCCTTTTCAGGTTAGCCTTTTGTTTTTATCTTTTTTTGTCTTGATTTTCCCTGTAAATCATAATTACCCCCAAATCAGCCAACAAAGCTAGATTGACACCGAAATATAAATCAAATGAATTCTGTATGAGTTACTACAAACATGTATGTGCATACACACACTGAAATACATACAAAAGTCTTTATACGTATAGATTTCATAGAAAGAAAGTATAAAGTCAGAGAGAGAGAAGGTGAGGAGGAGTATTTCAGAAGCTCACTGGTTCTCTGATTTTGAGGCAATGCTAGAGAGAGAGAGCGAGCGAGCGGAGTACAGTGGAAGTTTTCACATTATAAAACAAACACACTGTGTAGAGTGTAATACTGTATTCGGGTCTCTTCTCTAAAACTTTCACATATCTGTGAAATTTCTCAGAGAGGAGAAAAAAGCCAACACCCAGGTGTGATTTCTCATTCATTCTCTGATTGAAGCGCGTTTTCAGTTCCCTTTTTATTTCTCTTGTACTTGATGATTATTCGTTCAAGGTCTTCTACAATTTGAGAGTTTTTGTCGGGATTTTTGATATCTTGATTATTGACCTCTCATGGATGATTTGTTTTCGTGCGATTCGTCATCTGGGTAACCACGCTTCAATTTTTAACTTTTTTTAATCTTTGGGTTTCTCTACCCCATAACATCTGCATGAATCTTGAAATATGAAAAATGCATTCAGGGCTTTTGTTTGTAGAAAATAGAATGTACATTTAAGGGGTTTTGGAATCACTGCAGCTAAAAATATCTCTATCTGTGTATGTACGAATATTCTTTTTTCATACTCCATATTTCTTTTACGTTCTTGATTTCAGATGAATGTGATATCTATAAAAAGAAGAAGAAGATGAGTGTGATATCTTCGATCATGTTTAATCTGTTTCGCTTTGTGCTCTTGAATCTTGATGCATATAATGCTCTTTGGATGTTTTGGATAAGTTATTACCGATTAATTGATTATTTTTCGTTGCTTATCCGAATCTGTTGTTTCTTTACCAGATAAGGGATTTCTGGTATTTCAGGTCGCAGCAGAAAGATCAACCAATGAGTCAACTACCAAAGTCTGATTCTTTTTCTGAGTCCTGTATCCAATCGGATGTGTTTGGACACAAAAAGAAAAACAGCACCTTGTTCAGTATACCTGGTCTGTTTGTTGGATTAACTCGTAAGGGTTTATCAGATTCAGACTTTGTTAGGAGCCCAAGATCACCGTTGGAGTTTCGGGTGCTCGAGAATTTACGCAACTCCATCAGGTCCCCAAGGTCACCACGATATGGGCAACAAAAGAGCTGGGGTTCTGGTAAAGTAGGTTTAAGCATTATTGATTCTCTTGATGATTATACCAAAACATCCAGAGAAGTTGTTCGATCATCTGAGAGTAAGAACATTCTTTTTGGACAGAGAGTGGGAGTGAAACTCCCAGATTGTCAAACCCAAATCAATTCTTTTGAGGTAGCGAAGTCATTGCCTAGAAATTTTGCTATTTCGCCTCACACAAAGAACAAATCTTCAACCCAAAAGAGAAACTCTGATGTTATTTTTGAAATTGGAGAAACCCCAGTAGAACCAGAACCATTAGGAAAAATCCGGTCTTGTTCATTGGATTCCTGCCGGTCATTTTCAGTACAGTCTACTCCTAAATCTGGTTCTGGAAATTTTTGTTTGGTTGACATATACACCCATGTGACCTCTCCTCCTACATTGTTTGGAGGAGCCCCATATTCAAACAATTGTTCTCATACAAATCTTACTTGCACCCCAATGCCCATTGGCTCTGGCAATGGATTTTCAGGTTCTCTCTTGGCAAGCGAGATTGAGCTTTCTGAGGATTACACTTGTGTGATTTCACATGGTCCTAACCCCACAAAAACACACATTTTTGGTGACCGCATTTTAGAGTGTCACAATAATGACTTGAGCAATTTTGGGAAGAATGGAGAGATGGAAACTGGTTTGCAACACGCAGATGTAGTCCCCCAAACTGCAAGCCTTTCTCACTCTGGTGATTTCTTAAGCTTTTGTTTCTCTTGTGGGAAGATACTGGAAGAGGGGAAAGATATTTATATCTACAGGTTTTGCCCTTGTCACATACCCTAGCCTTCTGACTATACGCATTATAATTTGTGTAAGAATATTGATGTTAATTGTTCCCTTTCAATTTCTTTCAGAGGTGAGAAAGCATTTTGCAGCTTAGAATGCCGTTCCCAGGAGATTATGATAGATGAAGCATTGGAGGAAGATACCGGCGAATCTTCTGAGGATTCTCCCACCCAATTCTGATGAATGATGGTGAATTTTCCGAAACTGTCCTTTTCATCAATTCATAGAGTTTCTTGCCTCATCCACCACACCCATTACTGGTGAAAGTCTTTTGGAGTTGGTCACTTATGATCATCTGTTTTACAAAGAGCTGTTTATGTGCATCGGTTAGCAGAGCCATGGATGTTCGATTTTGTACATGGTTCCAGTTGTCATTGTCTTTCATCTCTTAAGGGTTTGGTGGGGTGGGTTATGGTTATGGTTATAATAGTTTCGAATTGATTTTGCTATGCGTTTCTCTGACAATGCTTAGTAGTCCATAAGATTTGTCTTCCATAAGAGGGTTCAAACTGTTATAGTATCGGTTTCATTGGTCCGAGTACATATTCTATGAGCATAATCCAGGTCTTTGATGGAGAGAGAACCGAAAGAAATAGATGGTTATTTGAGGGTCTTGGATGAGATTTGTGGTGGTCATACATTCATGTGGACATGAGTTAGTGGGAGAACCCTCATTTCTTTAACGACATAGCAAATTGTGCAGAACACCGCAGCTAATATCAACATAATTATTCATTACATTGCACTGACAACAAAAGAATAAATGAAATGAATTTCCATAACAATCGTATAACATATAAGCTAAAACTGTAACGGCCACCACCGGGCAGCTTTCTACTTTATCACTCATAAAGCCCAAAGCCGAATCCGAACCACACCACTCACGGATGCAGCTCAACGGTTCCTGAGCTCAACCAAGCAATCGAATCCCCACTGTGGGATAATGGGAAAAGCAATCGCCAATATCATTGCCAACTTTGATAAAAAGCCAAAGCCATTGTCTCTGCATCTGCTCACCCTCTTGTTTGGCGAGTATTATATGATTTGCAATTCAAGCATTTTTGAGCAACCACATGGAACCGCACTTCTGAGGTCTTCCCACAGTCATTGCAAAGGATCCAAACCTACAAAAGCAAGACCAGACTCAGTAAAATAGAAAGAATTGGAGGCCGTGTAAGGGTAAACCTGTGGTTAACTTCAGATAAAAGCAAACCACTTCTTCATGCATGGGGCCTTTTCTTCAAATGCCCGTGGACTTCACCATAATTCAGTTCAAAGGCCAACAAGGATCTAAAAGCATAAAGCACTGACCTCCCAACTACTCATGTTCTTCCAATAGCAACCAAGATAAAGTTACTTGCGAAGTAAATGTGTGTTTCTTTGTGTACACACATGCTTAAGAGAAAATAGATGTTCACAAGAGCCGAGGTACAAGAAACAAACCATTCTATTTTGATAAGCTTCCGGCATTGGTGTAACAGCAATTTCCGTGTCAAACTTCTCCCATACCTTGGACATATCACAAACAGACTTGGAGCAAAGAGGGCAGGCATATCTGTTGCAATAAACAGTAAAATGATCAGGACGAAGCCAAAAATTTAAAGCCAAAATACTGCCAAAGGGGTGAAAATAAGATGATGCGAATATAGAATGGTTGTAAGGCACTCACTGATTATGCTCCTTCATCTCCTTCAAGCATTCACAGTGAATAGTGTGTCCACATCGCATCACAGTCACATCAGATCTTGACTCAAACAAAAACTGCCCAAGACGAATCCAATCATGAATATTTCATGCAGACATTCGTAAACAAACTAGCTGATTGTTACATTACAGAGGAACAAACAAAAAATGAAATCAAAACTTATAGTTTCTTACCTCAAAGCAGACAGGGCAATCATGATGCATTGCCCCTTCCACACAAGGGTGACTGTTCCTCAAAAGAATTGAGTAGCAACAGCCTGTCATAGACCAAAATAAAGTAAGTAAAAATAAACAGTTAACCTTAAAGGATCTGTTTTATATCCATCCATACTAAATGATTAGAGTAAGTCTGGCTTACCACACTTGTAGCAATGAAAGAAATTCTCAAGCCCTCCAATTCTGTGGCAAAGCACATTGCATAATTAGTCATACAGATACAACTGAATTATATTGAAGGGGAGGGGGAGAGAGCACTATTCACTCCAAACTATTGTTTGCTTTGCCATGATAATGGTTCTTCTATAATACTACATAAAATATTCTAAGCAAGGAAACAAATCATTGTACCTGCAAATCCCACAGCCAGCGCAATGATACTGTTCCTTAGATTTCTACAAAATAGCCAGCACAAATCACCAGAATTAGCAGGTGCAACCCAAATTAATTACAGAGGAGAGCATCGTAAGTTTAAGTATTGGTCTACATGGGAAAACATATAAAAGGAAAATTGTATTGCCTATTATGGGCATAAGCCCAAGGAAAAAATAAGATTGATTTAGTATATATTTATATGCGGTTACATGCTGTAAAATATAAATCAAAACAATACAATCTTCATAAACTGACAGACCCAGAGAAGTATCCACTCACATCGTCATCAAACAGCTTGCATGTCTCACAGTAGTACTTCCCCATACACACACCGCAGTTGATACATACTTGTCCAACCTGGAATCAGTATCAACAGAAAACTAAGTTAAGGTATAAAGAATGACATAAACAACATAAGAAAGGGCCAAACTCCTCCTTCTATAAAGTCAGGCACATCTACGGTCAAAATAATATTCAAGGGCACTTAAAAGATAATATAACTGAATGTTTCAAATGTTATATCCCATGTAGTATTCAGTATTACAAAATTAATCCATGCCCATTCACAATTTTCAACAAACATAAAAGACTTCACAGGCACTGACATTACAAAAAACTAAGCTCACCTCTTGTTCGGTACCACAAAGTGAACATATCACCTGAAAATTTGAAAGAGAAAAACTTCTTGATCAGCATTAATTGTGAAAAATTCAACAAGTAACAACAGTATTCATTAAATCACTTTTGTATTACCTGACTCACTTGACGGCGTGGCATCTCATGTCTAAGCTTCCAATCAACATTGATGTTGTTCTGCCAGCAAACAGATAATTCAGAAATGTCAACATACCTGGAGAATAGCCAAATAAAATGCTACCAAACTTTTATGCCCCCGGAAAAACAAAACGATGGGAAATTTCTCTTCGAGATAGACCTTTCTACCTCTTAATAAAATTATTTTACATCAAATGAAAAACACAAAGGGCATAAAACTTTTGTCTTGCCAACTACTTGTCGAGAAGTGCATATCTTCACAAGCATAACTTCACATAAGAAACGGAGAAAAATGCTGCAAAGCGCTCTAACTTACTTTGCAGCATTTTTCTACGCTTCTTATTATGAGACTGAGTTCGACTTGCATAGTACCAAATTTTCATAAAGATGGACAAAGAAGCTCACCTTCGCCTCATTATGGCAGTGCCGGCAATCAAATATCTCATTGCAACAGGGTGCTCTGATACGGCACCTTCGCCGATAGTGTGAACATCTGCATTAAGAAGATAATTTATAGGCAAAATTTGCAATATAAGGTACTGATATTAGAACCATAAAACAATGTGAGGAACTTACCCATACTTCATAACTCCTCTATTGAGCAATTCAGTAGTTTTAATATGATCTGCTTCAGCAAGTACCCACTTGCCATCTGACTGTGGGGAGCAAGAGCCCGCTGCATGTATTTCATTCTCCTCAAAATGTAAATGTTGCAGGGTCTCCACTCCAGGTTGTTGAGACTCGGAAAACATATTTGCTACTTTCCCCACGAGTACAATGTCAACTATTTAGAAGTTGATTAAATGCCTAGAGCACCTGCATATAGTAACATAATAAGCAAAGGTTTCACAACTTCTCAGGCTGTTTACTGTTTAGTCATCCGATCAAGCGACGCAAACATCCCATATTCCCATGAGACTGTCGCTTTCTTCTATACTGCAGCAGACCAATTGAAATCAGCACAACACAATCCAAGTAATGCTGAACAGCTCCAATCAGCATTACTCCAAGGGAAGAATTCAAAACAAGTAGATCTACAAAAATCCCATATAAAACTACAATGCAGCGCTCAGGAACTCCAGAGCCTTCAGCTGTGAACATTAAGCTATGGCATGGCCTGATCACTTGATTTCTTCAAGCCTCAGAAACAAAATCCAACTATGCTTCATAACCTATGGTAAAGCAGGTCATACAATCAAATTCCTTCTAAAAACAAAAAATGGAAATAGTTGCAAAGAGCATTGTCCAACAAGGACAAGCCTACCTCGGTTGCGACCCTGCACCAAGTCGCTGGAAATTTGAACTAATTCCAAACTTAAGTTCTACGACATCAGGGACAGCTCCACTTTGAAGAACTAGCAACATTTGTTTCAGCCAAATCCCCCCTAAACTGATGATAAGGGTGCATACTACTGGTAGAACAAGTCCGCTTATGCTCAATGAATAACAATTCTGACTCGGAAAAGGTCCCCAAAATTATCATGTTCAAACCAAAGGCTGGCCTAAGAAATGTCAGCTCAAAGCGGTGTAACAGGAGACCAAGGATCGATAAACTTCAAGACATGGACAAAGTAGCCCAACTTATCATCTACAACAGTAAGAGAGTACCTGAATGGCCCATGGTTACCATTTCTTCAATGGAGCAGATGGCATAATCCAACAATCGGAGTTTCTTTACCAAGATCTATATCGAAGGTTGGTGGTTAAACTTATGAGAAATTCATGACCAACAGTGGCAATGAAGGAATAAAGATAAAGGCACCTAACTTGATCATGAGCGGATGTCATGTAACAAACGAAACTAGAAGACACTGCTCTACTTTTACAATGAGGAACTAATATGAACCAGATAAAATGTTGCAGATATACACATCAAAACCTGGTTAAACTCTTCCAGACATTAGGGGCACTAGTATAACCCTAAAAACTCTATAGCCACAAGACGAGGTTAAGGCAGTACAGTCCAAGTTGCCGTTAGTTGGTTAGTACCTCAAGATGAAGTCAATGATAACAACAAGAAGTTAATTTCTCCGACTCTGTTCTTCAACTGAAACATACGATTAAGCAAATGCAATAACAAAATTTTGCTGGCCCATTAAAATTACATATTGGATTCCACCTTTATTACACAAAAAGTCAGGTCACATACTCACCTACATCAGCAAAACACGTCTCTCAATGCAATCACATCAGCAAAATACAAATCTCTATACATTTTCTTTTCTCAACATTTGTCAAACATCTACTATTTCATTCCCTCATTCACTATCCAACAAAACAACACCGAAATCAATATTGGAACCCTCATCTTTTACAAAAAGTCAAGCCACATACTCATCTATTAATCTATATCACCAAAACACAACTCCCAATACAGATATATCAGCAAAAACACACATTCTCATACATTATTAATTCCCTCTAAAAACTTACTATTGCATTTGCCTTACAACTAGGAGCTAACATGAACCAGATAAACTAGCAAAACTGGTTAAACTCTTCCAGATTACTGACTATAAGGGACACTAGAGCAAACCTAAGAACTCCATAGCTATTAGCCACAAGAACCTAACTGAAACAACCGATGGAAAGTATAGTATCAGAAAGAAACTATAATTGAGACAAGGAACAACGAAGCACTGAGAAATCAGAATATATAACGTTTTTTTTTTTGCCTTTTCCGGGACTTCTCTCCTGAGTAGCTCATCAGGCATCAGCATTTTGTTACAATTCAAGATCTGAGACACTAAAGGCACAGACACAAAAATACTGCACCTGTTTACATAACAATCACAAACAAATCCAAAATATAGGAAACAGCATGAAAAAGAACACGTCCTTCTTACACCAGATGACAATGCAAACACACAGCTAATACAATTAGCAACGCCACCAAAAATCTCCCCATAATGGAATCGAAACGCAAGAAAAATCCCCATAATTTAATTTCCTTTCTCCAATCGGTAATAAGACCAATACAATTAGAACAAGCATCACAAAAGAGCCGAATCACACAGCAATCAATCAGCAGATAACCAATCAATAAATCAAAGAGAAAATAGCAATCAAATAATCAATCAGTAAAAAAATTTAAACAAATGGCATCACAAACACATCCAATCAAAAAGTAGAAAGGCAAAATAACAAGATCAAAGCTAACCACAACTCCATTCCGGTTGACAATCCAACTTCACTACAAGATCATCAAGTTAACGCCGAAGATACGACGAATAAACACACCAATTCACACTTGAAAACAAAACAACAGTAGCGTAGAAAGCTAAAACAAATCAAGCGAGAAGTGAACAAAATTAAAAGATTCAAGAGTGCAGTTCTAAATATTTATAGAAAACGAACTTCCGAGTTTCGACAGGATGATGTGCACCGATCCAAATTCTAAAGTCAACAACGTCCAATTAGGTTCTCAGACCTCCGATCCGTTTCCGTAAGCTCGGCGAGCAGGGCTTGCGTATGTGCAAAAGATATGAACGTGAAGCGTATGATAGAACTCGAAATGTGGGGTTTATATAGGTTTGATAGACACGGTCACTTCCGTTCCGAGAAACTTCCAAATCGAAAATTGGAAATTGGCCTTTTGAACGCGAGAGCTGTGAAAATATATTTGCTGATGCATTGCCAGTTGTTACAACGAAAATACCTTATTACCCCTCAAAACTTCAAAATATCTCAGAAATCAGAAGCGCTTGATCAAAAGGTGAACGGCTATAGTGTTCCCCCAACCACGACACTTTTTCTAGGAAACATTCACAAGTGCCCGTGAGATTCTTTGGGAAATGAGAATTGCTTGTCCTGAGTAATCACAGAATAATTCTTATCCGATGGAAAATTCGACGGTCAAAATTTGCGATAACGATAGACATCAACATCGTGGTTTGCAGCTGTATTTATAAGAAAAAACTATGAGGGGCTTTGACTCGTGTTCCCAAATTTGGCTGAGTCCGTGAGAAACTCACACGTGTACGATCGGCCGAGCTTGCTGTCGGGTTTCTGCTAAAGTAACGGGATTGGGCGTTAAGGATTAGGATGATATTTCCTTTAAAATTTTAAATATCTGCCACGTAAATAATAATTTCCTAATTAAGTGCCTTGTAAGACTCGGATAATCGATTTGTCGCTCTAAAATTAAATCGAGTTTTATAATAGGTGAACAATTCCAATGACACAATTGAAATGGATGTTTCGAGTGTTAAGACATCTCCAATTGACATAATTTAACACTTGGTATATGTGTTATATAAGGCAGAGACTCCTTTCAATCACACAACCAATAAATAAGAACAAGACATGTACCATTTGTTTTCTTTATTTTCTTCCCTGTTTTGCATGTCTCATTGTAAAGTGTTATTGTGATGCAGAGTGTTTGAAATTATCAACTATTGAAGGACTCTATTTGATATCATCTTCAAGCAAATTCACATGCATTTGATTTGATTTCGTCGTGTTGGAAATGTTTGCATGTCCAAAATTCAGGTTCAAACACTCAGCCTAAATTATTGTTTGATGTACTTATATGAATAAACACCTATATTATTCAATCCGAAATGGATTTTTTTTACCACCCTATAATTAAGGTGAATTTTGTTTGACCTGTTGACTTACATGAAAAATTAAATATGAACTCATTGTGCCACGTCAACAATAGCTTTGAACCTTCCAATACATTTTTTTTCTTGATAAGCATGAGTCGGATTTTCTAATTAGTATACATTACAATGTTGATAAGTATTGATAATTGATGTAAAAAAAACAGATCAGGGGTAGGTCCAGCGGTTGTTCAAAATTATTTTTTTTAAAAGAAGTTGACCACATTTTCCTTCAACAAGCATCTCCATCCCGAAACCTAAAATTTGAAATCTCTCAAAAAAAAAATCATTCTGCCTCCCTCCACCTTATTTCTCCATTTTTGTCAATTCGTGCTAGTTCTAGGCCCCTTACTTGCTTGAAACCGAACCAACACCATGTCTCCTCCACCACCATCAGTGGTGTAAAAGAAATTAATTTTTTGTTGAGGGTTGAAATCGACGTTAATGGCTTCCTCTATAATCGCATGTGGAGTCCCATGGAGAGACAAATATGATAAACGCGGATCGAAGTCTAGGAACTCACTGTACCGAGGATTCTTTTGTCAATTCTATGGGGAGAGATTTCTAGTCAATTTGGGATATCCTGTTCTTGGTTTTATCTCACAAAGGGGTGTATTGGTTTATCTTGGATAGATAACTTTGAAGAGAGATAGCTCAGTTCATTCACGAGATTGCTTGCAATATTTCATTCACAAGTTTGCTAACAACATGGAGATGTGATTCTAAATATAAGGAGTTTTTGTAATTGTCATTATTGTATGCAACTGAGATGATTTGGAATTGAAGTTTGTGGCACTCAAACATATATTCAGGTGTTATGATCACTAAATGTAAGCACATGGTTCAAAATATGATTTTTCCAAAGACAAGTGGAGGAATGACTGAATGAGAGAATGTATCTGCCGAGGGGAATGGAGGATGAGAATTTCAAACCAAATCTGAGGTTTTAGATTTTGAAGTGGAGAGATGGGTGGGAAGAATTGACAAAAAAAAATTTGCAATTTTTTTGCATGTCAAGACCCAGTAGACCTACCCCTGATCCAAAAAAAAACAGAAACATGATAAATGGGAGGCATGCAAGGCTAATTACGTGATCATCATCAACGATTAATTGGTATCTTGCCGCCCCTTCTATTTTCGTGGACTAAAGCATAATCCTGAATTGGGATTTAGAAAAACATTTTTAATATATAAGAGAGTGCCAAGTGCCACATACTTTTACCATATCATTCATCTCTTGGTCCAAAAGAAATTAAAGCTTAGTCAACTTTAGCGTGATAGAGAAGACTGGGAAAATTTACATGCATATAATTACGTCTTAATCCTTCTTTGCTGGATGCCATTTTAGAATTGATTGGATCCAACAATTTCTAGCAAAGGGGAATGAAACTAGACAATGAATAATCATTCTTCAGCAGCACCAAAAACCGGACACAAGTTCACTCTTTTAAGAATTAAATTGTCAAATGCATGTAGGGAGACAATCACTACAAGCACACCAAGGAAAATATTTTACCTTAAAGCCCAAATCGACTTCCACACATCACACTAGAATAGGTGCCGGTCAACATGATCGACTTTCATGAGTTTTTTATAACTAAACTTTATCGTGTATATGCCACCTTTATCCCACCTCCAATACCAGCTATCAGCCCTTAGTCTTCTATCCAAAGGGATATTTAGGATCTTTGAACAATCCTCTTCACAGAAAATATCCTCTATTAAATTTGTATTCCAAATTAAAGCTCCAACTTAGTCAAGTCACATACCCATCAACATCACCAAAACACGTCTCTCAATATATCTACATTAAAAAATATAAATTTCTATTTAATTTTTTCGTAGCTGGGCTGCAGCTCAGGTCTTGTGCACAGCTGCTTCAGCATTACGACAGTGGGTTGCAGCTCAATCAAAGGGAGTGGAAGGCCACCAGTTGGGTGGCATTTCAGGTGCGGGCCCGGTTGTGATCAAGTGGTCTCCTCCCATGGATGGTATTTTGAAGTGTAATGTTGACGTGATATTAGTAGGATTGATTAGTGTTGGAATTTATTTCAACAATATTCAGAATTTTTTTTTTCTCTAATATTCAAACAAGATAACTGTTGGGTTACTTGAGTAGTTATATTTTGAACCAATGTAACTATTTGGTAAGAAGACATCAATGAAGGGACATGTCTCTTCATCAATGAAGGGACATGTCTCTTCTCTACAATTCTACAATTCCTATATAAGGGATGCAAGAACCAACATATGAGATATATATATGTTTTACTTGGATGTTCTTCTCTTTATTCTGTAAGAGTTTGGTTAAAATACACACTCTTAATCCAAGACAGTTTGTATCCCAAAAACTTTTTGCCAGTTGAACCCAATTGCAAAGGATGGGTGGCAATAATCGTTTAAGAGATATATTCATTTTCG
Organism: Euonymus europaeus; assembly: GCA_963580455.1. Lineage (NCBI taxonomy): Eukaryota > Viridiplantae > Streptophyta > Magnoliopsida > Celastrales > Celastraceae > Euonymus > Euonymus europaeus. Next base: position 1,788,167 of record OY756957.1, on the reverse strand, counting down.
CCTACTGTCTTGAAGCAGCAGATTCCCATCTCTTAAACAATCTTGTTCTTAGTATCATTTCCTAACAAGATTAGGGGAGTGGTGCGCGATCACAATGGCCAAATGATAGCTGCCTGTCATGGTCTGTTTGATGGTCCTTTGGATCCCTATATTGGCGAAGCTCTGAGCTTTCCATGAAATTTTGAGTTGGGGTAAAGGGATTGAATCTGATTAGTGTTTGCTTTGAGTCTGATGCACAATTGTTGGTGCAACCTATGGAGAAAAGCCATGGAGACCCATCATAATTTGGCTTAATTGTAGATGATTGTAAGTATTTTCTAGTTGGGATATTAAACTGCAAGGCTCAATTTAATAATCGATCAGCGAATCGAGTTGCTCATTGATAACGTGTAAAATTGGTTTGATCCACCACGTATCAACTTGTCCAAAACTAGGTCTTCTCGGTCAACTCCTCCTTTGATCGGTGGCAGGTCCTGCTGAGATAAGCACACGTAAGCTAGGAGCCAAGCCAGAGATTGTTGTTCTCTATGAAGAATAATGGAGCCTTGAGAACATGTAAGTCGATGCTTTAAAAGTTGTGAGTATGTGAAATATCTAGTAAAAGTTAAGTTTTTTTACCTGGAGGTGGGATCCTTTTATAGGAAGAAAGAAGCTCCTTTCCTATTAGGAGTTAATCTCTTTAGCACAGTTCTTGTCCAGTTAGGAAACCTAATCCGAGAAGTGCCGGGTCTTGGCAACAACCGAAATATTAGAATTCTCGGTCAATTAGGATGAGCTGGAAAAGGGCTATACTGATATTTGCTCGGTTGGTTGCCATGTGTCATCCCATAATTAGCTGGTATTTTGAGTGTTATCACTCATAGTTTAGCGGTTAGCTAGAGAGACTGTTTCTGTGATTGATTGTATATAGTGACATATTCAGCCTCCTCCTCTTATTGTTGATGATTTACTGTTTCAGGGTCCCGTCAACGACTCAACGTGCGTTTTGTGCCTCAACAAGCGGCATATCTTTCGTTGATAATGACCTCTGAAGCTGATACACCCAAAGAGTTGGGTTTTGGTTGTTTGGTGCATCCCAAGAGACAAAGTCTCAAAGTCAAACTTTCTCGCCATCACAAAAAAACCGAATGGAATAAAAAGAATATAGGTTTTTTTCCTCAATAAAACCACTCTCCCCATTTGTTCTCGAGTGCTGTACTGGGAAAGGAAAACCTCGAAAGAAAGAGACAAGCCAAAACCCAGACAAACAAATCAATTTCCTTCACAGACCATGCAACAATGGATTCTCAAACACAGCAAGACATACATAGTGTAGTCATTGAAGGCTTTTCTGAGACCAACAACAACAAACCCATATCCAGATTTCACACATCCAACATACTTCATAGTCTGAAGAACAACCTGGCCTTTCAATCCAAATGGGGCGAATTGAATGGTGCGATGGGGGATTTGGGGACTTATATACCAATAGTGATTGCCTTGACACTAGTAGCAGACCTTAATCTAGGCGCAACACTGATATTCACTGGTATGTACAATTTTGTCAATGGTGTTATATACGGTGTTCCAATGCCAGTCCAGCCAATGAAATCGATTGCTGCTGCGGCTATCTCCGGTGGGTCAGATTTCGCTGTGCCGGAAATAATGGCTGCCGGAGTTTTGACCGGAGGAATATTGTTTGTTTTAGGTGTGACAGGGCTGATGCAATTGGTGTATAAGTTAATTCCTCTCTCAATTGTGAGGGGGATTCAGCTCTCACAAGGCTTGTCATTTGCATTGACTTCAGTGAAATACATCAGAAATGTTCAGGATTTCTCTAATAAGTCAAAATCTAAAGGTGAAAGGCACTGGTTGGGATTGGATGGGTTGCTTTTGGCACTTGTTTGTGCTTGCTTTATTATAATCATCAATGGTGCAGGGGATGAAGGAAGTAATGAAAGAGAGGCGAATCGTGAAATGGGTATTGAAGAAAGGCCAAGGAGTAGGAGATCAAAATTGAGGAGGATTGTGCATTCACTTCCTTCTGCACTCATGGTGTTTGTGTTGGGTGTAGTATTGGCCTTGATAAGAAAGCCTGAGTTAGTGAAAGGCTTCAAGTTTGGACCATCTCCTATTAAGGTAGTGAAGATATCAAAACATGCATGGAAGAAAGGGTTTATTAAAGGCACAATTCCTCAACTTCCCTTGTCAATATTGAATTCAGTGATTGCTGTTTGTAAATTGTCATCAGATCTTTTTCCAGACAAAGACTTCTCCGCATCATCGGTGTCGGTTACTGTAGGCCTCATGAACTTGGTGGGATGTTGGTTTGGTGCCATGCCTTGTTGCCATGGTGCAGGTGGTCTTGCTGGGCAGTACAAGTTTGGAGGGAGGAGTGGCGGGTGTGTGGCCATTCTTGGTGTAGTCAAGTTGGTCTTGGGTTTGGTTTTAGGGACTTCATTGGTGGTGGTGCTGAATCAGTTTCCTGTTGCGGTGTTGGGGGTGCTACTGTTATTTGCTGGGCTTGAGCTAGCCATGGCTGCAAGGGACATGAACACAAAAGAGGATGCCTTTGTGATGCTCATATGTACTGCTGTTTCACTTGTGGGTTCAAGTGCAGCACTAGGGTTTTTGTGTGGAATTGTTGTGTATGTTATACTTAGGCTGAGAAACTTGGGCAAAGTCTATTAATCGCAGTTTGATTAGGTTGATTAAGTGCAAATGTAATGCAAGTTAAATATGAAATAAACAATTTTTAACTATATCACAAGCAGTAATGATTTTTATGTCTGTTAATTAATGGATGCAATAATCCAGTTTGTAAGAAGTACAGAGAGTTTGTTTATGTACCTTACAGAACCTTGTTCACTGAGGAACAGGGACAATAAACTAATACTCGACGATGGAAGCACTGAATGAGCAGAAGTGAACAAAGTATTCTGGTACAAAGATTGAATAACTTTTTCATACACTACCACGACTGTGAAACCTTGGTCCAGAATGGTCCATGTTACGATCCCCTTCACCAGGAATAAGACTGAGATCGACGAATTTTATGATTCCAACTATTGCTGTAGAAACACCAGTCAACCAGACTATTCGTTTCACATCATCTTCCACGAAAAAGCAGGGTTTTTCCTGAAAATGTCAGACTGCTGATAATATATATATATGATCTTTATGGAATGGATAAAAGTTTTCTTCTTTAACCAAATGGATTTCCTCCAGGTGAAGTAAAAGAATTGGGGCTGCTATTTGAGTAACTGCCTGTCAATTGCTGAGCCATGTCAAAGGAACCAAAAGCTGCTCCACCACCAACTAATTGTGGCCTGCAATGGCACACAAAAATAGTTGACTTATTTCTTTTCGATTCATAACGTCATTCATATCATCCTAAGAGGGAAGTGCTTATTGAGAGGGAGGGAGAGAGACATTTATGAGGTTTAGATGAAAAGAAAACAAAATTATGCAAGATAGCCAAGTAGAAGACATGCCTGAAAGGTGTGGTATAATAGTGATATTGTTGGCCCATATATGCGCCTGGAATAATTCAATTGAGAATAAGCAAAAAATCCAAAGAAAATTTGAGGAAACTTCCTTGATATAAACATAACAAAGTGAATTCACTGCATGGCAAGGCTGATCTGAAGGAAAAGGACCTGGAGGCACTGCAGATGCATAAGAAGGTGACTGAGGAATCATCCCTGATAGATGGGCATTGGGCCCTAAGCTCGTTGGAACTGAAACATCAGATTGTGCTCCTTGCAGAGGCACCATGGAAGGAAACTAGAACACAGAAAGGACACATGCAACGGTAAAAAAAAAAAATACAGGTTGAAATGAATCTTTTGCTCTGGAAAATTTTGGGGATAGAAAAGAACGTGGAAATGAAGAGTGGCAAAGGAAAAGCAGTGTGTGAGTATATGATAACTGGCAACAGTTTTAATATTGTGCTTACTGGTGGGGACTGCACTCCAGTTGCTTCACTGTTAGTATTAAATGGGTTTGCTGACTTTGGTGTGTTGGGATATGCTGGCACATGCTGTAAAAAAAATCCAATTTAGCAGATTAATTATGTGTATGTTTTCTCCAAAACTACAGAAATTCAACTTGACCTAAGTGGCGTATAAGATACCATTGAGTTAGGATAGTGTTGCATATTGTATCCTATCACATGAGGTTGGTAAGTTTGCCAGCCTTGATATGGAGCGGGGGCGGCTGAATAGGTTGCAGTAAAAAGGTCCTGCAGAGAATTAAACTAGACCATTGAAGAAAAAAGTAAGTTGATTGGTCCAGAAAACATTATAAGATAAGGCAATCACCACTGGAAGTTCCTTTCTTCCAGTAGACTTTGCTTCTGCTTGAACGGTCTTGGATTCAACTCCAGAACTGGTTTCTTGTGTTGGCACAGAAATTCTGGGAAATGACTGTTCAGCAGATGCATCACGGTATAATTGAGCCTTAGGGATATTTGATTGCGTCTGTAGCTACATATAAGTAGAGAAGCAACTGATTTAGCAATTACTTTTACACGTACGACAGCAAACAAAAACATTAAAATATAAATTATTTTCAGACAACTGCTAAAGTTTCAACATAATATTTGAAACTTCAGGAGTGCTATCAGATTTGACATCAAATTTCTGATGACAGAACGAAAGAGTAAAGATGCAAAAAGACACTTTGTCTATTGTAAAAATAAACCTAATTGACTTTGCTGAACTTGAGAGCAGCAGATGAAAAGGAGGAATTTAAGAGATTCTTATTAACAAAAGGGGGTGCAGAAGATGAGTAGGTTCTTCTATTGTAATATCCTAGAGAAGGTGTATTGACATGGGTTACAGTCTTATAGAGGTTACAAGGATAAACAATATTGTAACAAATGTGGATGCCTATAGACTTTACAACAGCGTTTTAAACTGTCAATGATCTTCTTCTTTTTTTCAAATAGACTATGAATATTATTGTTCAAAACGTTCTTTGGAACATCATCCTATACATGTGTGTGTGTGTGTATATATATATATATATGACTGTAACTATGGACTACAGAGCAATGGAGTAGTTTCTAATATTTTTCATTCTATAATTCCCAAAATTGCACCAGCTCTAACCTGGTTATTTATAGATTCTGCTGGCATGGTTGCCTCTCCTACAGTAGAGCTACTATTGGCAAGAGGGGATTCAGAAGGTTGATTTTGATGCATGCTGGATAGCTGCTGTGTATCAGGAACTTTAACAGTTGAGTCATTGATAAAATCAGGTCCATCTCGAAAAGGAGTGTCCTTTGAAAGTTGCACAGGCAAGTTGTTAGTTATGGCACTTCTTGAATCATTGAAGTTATCAAATAAAGTTGAATCAGAAATGTGCCCTACAAGTGCAGACAATGGAGGTTGTGCTACCTCATTGGTAGTTGATGGAGTTCTTGAAGCACCAGCACTATGGAACACACTTGGCATCTGCTCTACTGGTGCAACTGCTGAAACATTCCTTTCAGGGATGTAGGACCCCGATTCAGTTGATGGAGCATCATTGCTACTTGGTAGTTCAGGAGCTTTACCAACAGGTGGAAATGAGGTAACCGATAATTCAAACAATAAGGATTCCAAAGTATTTGTAATTGGGGCTTGATGAGCCTCCTCTTGCACGGAGAATGCAGATGAAGATGAATTTCCAGGGACATTGGCTGAATGTCTCTGTTGTGTTTGTGCTGCTGCAGCATTTAAGGGCTCAGGTTCAGAATTAAAATCGATCAAGCTTTCTGAATCTCGGGCTTTAATTTCCAGATGATTTCCATCAACAGATCCAGGTTTACCAGAAGATGTAATATTCTGCAATGAGAGAAATTAGAGGTTAAGTGAATGATATCATCAGAATTGTGGTGTAGAAAGGCTCCAAAATCAACAGCCAATAAAAAAAATTGAGCTTCAAAAGTTGGGAACAAAAAGTTAACAAGAATTTTCCAGAGGCATACATTGAAAGTTCAATTCATGAACAAAGTCCAATCAAAGAAAAATTAAGAAAATATTACAGTCAATGAAAATGAAAGAGTCCAGCGGTTCTGTAGCCACCAGTATGAAATTTATTTTACAATGAAAATTGGTAGGGAAGATGAGACATCATTAAGGGTGAAATTAAGAGTAGCGAAAATGGTTGCGCAACTGACTAGTACATCTTCAGAATTTATGCAGGAACAGTGTCCAATACAACTCACTTGAATTAAAGATTTGATTGAAGGACATTAGAACTCTGTTGAAATAAAAATAAACTCATAAATTAAACAATTTTCCGCATAAACTAATCAGCTAGTACCTGATTTTGATTACAATCCTCAATGTCATTCCTGTTCTTTTCTTTAGAACTTTCTCGGACAGGAAGAGGTTGACCCTTCTCTCCCAACATGTCTTTTGCAGGACATACCGCCGCTGAAGTGAACTGATCCATGTTATTCCGACTTTCAGATGACTTGTTCCCAACCCTAGATTCACTATTTGAAAATCTTCGGCTGTCTGACTGTCTTCTACTTCCAAATCCATCATCTCTAAACCTGTCATCAACAATCTCAAAGCGTGCAGGACTTCTCTTAAAACCTCCACTACTTCTTGAACTACCTGGGGTATATCGAGGGCTTCTTCTTTCATCGTAATAATATCTAAAACTTCTGTCCTCACTTTTTCCACCAGTACCAGACCTTCCATTCCAGTCACGTCTGTCCTCATAACTTGGACTTCTATATGCATTTACCTTTCTACCTTCATTAAACCCCTCTTTGTCACCCTGAATAATATGCAGACAAACTTTCAACAAATTATGCTTTTGCTTGAATATAATGACATAAGAACTCCTTTGACCTTTGTACATGCATTAATGTATACAATGAAGGCCTTACCAGTCTCAGCCTTGCAAGCTGTTCAGTACTCTCGGATCTATTTTCAGCAATTCTCTCACCAGTGTACTTTCTAGCTACATATACATGCTCGATAAAATCCCGAAGTCTATGAAGATTGCTGGAAGGAAATATGTGAATCAGAATATATTCATTACAGACTTTCGAATAGTAACTTTAAAAATGCAAACCAACCTGCCGTCAGGGTAAGAATTACGCTGAGAATTCCATTCCTTGAAATAAATTTCCCGTGCTCGCTATGAAATGCAACAGAAGTTACACAATGGAAAAGAAAGAATTTCAGTTTTGATGAAAAACAATATCCAGGTTTGCCGCTAATGAGAATGAATGCACACCTCATTCCCTCCGGCTTGAAGAGCACTAACTTCTTCTGCATTAAATTTAGCCATTGACACTGATTTGACTCGATGCGTGAATTCTCGACTACAAATGTTGTTAAACAAACATAAAACCAAAATCAAGGGATTATTTCTTACTTAAGCAAGAATGCAAGATATCAACAATGGAACAAAATGCAGGGCATTTGCCAACACTCCTACTGTCCCACGCACGTCACATGGAACAGTGCAGAACGTGCACCATTTCAGGTTAAATATTCATAAAAGCACTTACTGTATCCCACTACAGTTTGTGCAAACAAATGTATTGAAAGTTGTACAGACATATTGTGGTCCCTGCAAAACATAAATCTTGTTAGTTCTCTTGTAATTTTCTAATCCTATAGAAACCCACAAAACTTTCCTTTTGTAACTTTTTTAGTAGGACTTGAGATAAACCTGGGAAGTGAAGCATGCACAAATGGACTATGCCAAGGAATTGTATCATGTTCTTCTAATTACAAGGTACAGAACATTTTGCTTAAATTGTAGAAGTTATTGCAAGCCAATTGATTTGCTGGAATCCTCTTATGTTGTAGGTTTTGAGAGGCACAACAATACACGAATCATACGAAAATCAGAGATGCAGAATGGTAAATTTAATAGCTAAGAAAAAAATTCATACCAGACTATTGCAATTGATACACCTTCGATTCTCTGGAAGTTTCAAAAGACCACGAATGGTCCTTTCGATTTTCTCTTCTTCCTTGATCCGCTTCGCCATCTTTTGAAATGCTGAGGCTCACTCTGTCCAATAAAGGCAAACCATAGACTATTATTCTATACAACATGGAATCAATATATTGTCACAACAACCAACGTTCCACGGATAATACAACGTTCCTCTCGGAATGGTGAAAAATTAACATAAGAAATTTTCGTGTCAAATTTCTGAAAAGTAACATCCCCTCAATATTTCAAAGTTCAACAAAACATGCCATATGGAATCACTTAGCCTGTATAATCTCTCTCTCAAATTTATTTTTTAAATGAAACCAGAAAACCTGTCCTTTTCTTTAATTTTCTCAGCAACCAAACAGCCGGTTAAATTTTGAAATACCAAAAGTTCCCACTGTTTACAACCCTAGGATAAAAGAAACGTTTCATCCGCTGAGCCCCAAGAGAAAACCATACGCAGCTCAATTCAGCTACAATTCTTCATATATTTCAAGCTGTCTATTCTATTCACCTTTCCCAATTTTTCTCCTTAGCCCAAGAAAGACGATCAAACCAAGGAGCCACGCATAAAAAGGAAAATCAAAAGATGTGTTTCGTCAGCAAGTAAATAGAGAATCATACATTCGAGAGGGAAGATTAAATCAACAGACCTTATATCTATTTTTTTCCTTTTCCGGCACATCAGAAAAGGAAACGACTACATCCGCAATGCCTTCAGACCGAACGAACGATCTGGAGGAACTGAATCAGAAACAATCCACGATAAACACATCGTATGATCGACGAAAGCCAAGAAACCCTAGAAATGGGAAAAGTAATAGAAAATGAAAATGGAGAACGGTAGACCCAAACCGATTCCAGAGAATTACAACGACTCAAGGATTTACAGACCGCCATGTGTACACAAGAATCAGTGATCGTGAGAGAGGTCAAAGAAGGAGGAAAAGTAGCCGTTAGTAACGGTTAGTCAGTTAGGTGATCGGTTTTTTGGCCGTTGAAATTATACGACGAATTGCAGAGGCTACAACAATCAAGTGTGCAGTCGTTTTTGCAAAGGCGAAAGTAAGGTTAAGTGAGATGGGCTAATGGGCCACAAAGGTCCCGTGGGCCTCTTTTAGTTACGCATCCAATTTGAAAATGCTCGGGCTTGGCTCTCATGATTTACCTGGGTGCGGGTGGCCGACTGTCCCTTACCTTTACCCAGTACCGACCATTATCCCAAGATTTCGGCTGTTGGATTAGACAAATAGGAATCTAACCGCTGAAAACAAGATGGATTTTTTTAGGGTGCTACTATATGCATCCACTCTACCCTAGAGAGAGAATCGTAGGCGGGTGTAGATGAGATGAGAGAGAAGATGGAATTGGCTTTTAAGTTTGCAGAAGAATAGACAGACATAAACAACTCATAGACAGACAGTAGAGGGTTATATCAGTCAGTTATTCCATGATTACATAATCACATGTCACTGCTCCCCTCCTCTTCGCCTCTTCCCTATCTAGTCAACAACTTCCCATCTAGCTGGGTCTCCAATGCATAAAAAAAAAAGTTAGGATAAATTAAATAAATCTAGTCAATTTTTTATTTTTATTTTATAGAATTATTTATTAAATGATTTTTAAATTAAATAAATATTTAATTTGAAAATGAAAAAAGCTCAAAAAATGAAAAGATGATAAAATATTTAAAATATATTTTATTTTTTAGAGTATTAATTTCATGGAGAGAATTGGAGAAAATACTTTTTCACGTTAAATGTTCAAGACATAGTTACAAATCAAACTCCATTTTAATACATAGTCAAACACGAAAAGTGGGTTCAATGTATAATTAACTAGACACAACAAGCGGTGATAACCTTTAAATACATATCCTTGCATAAACAGACCCTATATTTCTAGTTTGATAAATCAGTAAAATAAATTAATGAGTTTATTTTTTGAGAAAAAATGGATTCACTTTAGGTATGATTGTGCAGCTGCATGGGTTACCCCATATGTGGAGCGAATTGATGCGTACAAGCAACATATGCGTTCTAGATGTCCTTCTCAACCCATTGTGTTGGAAGATTAAGAATGTAACATGTGTTGATATGTTTTAATAAAAAATAAAAAAATTTCAATTCAATTTCTTTATTTTCTATCAATTTAACTTCTTTTTTTGTAAGAGAAGTAAAATATATATTTTACTTCCGTATTTAAATATATATTTATTGATATAAATGTATTGAAAAATAAATTTCCTATATAATAAAAGTGAGATTCAAAAATAAAATTTAGAGTATGACTTTAAATGTAGCATTGGAGTTGTTCTCAAGAGTCTTGACATCAAATTATAGTGGATCAGACCTTATTCACATAAAATATTAACGTTTTTACATCCACTCATTGGATTATTTTAACCGCACAACGCTAACACCATTAAAATTGAAAATGACTTTTTTACTTATATTTTAATTTAATAATGTTTTATTTTAATTAAATTTTAATTTAATAATTCGTCCTTTGGTTGGATTAGAATTTTGAAAACATATTTAAACTTCGAATTTATTATTGAAGGGAAGACTTTATTGGTAAGAGAATTAGTGAAGTTTTAACATTAAATTATCAAGAAGCGGTTGATATTTTATCACATTTCACAGACTACTGTAGGCGGGACATATCATGACATGTAGAGCCAGTTGACCACTCATTTCCTGCCACGTGTGCCTGCTCCACTATCCCCAATCAATCATTGTTCTACAATACCAGTTTTAAGACATTAAAAAAGAGAGAATTTCGGTGCTTTTTGAATCTCGGAATTCGTAACCATGATTCTCGGTATCCTAGAAGTGTAGGGTGGATGCATCCGGTAACTAGACTGGATGCATTTATCCTCACCCATTTTTTTATTTGAACCCTCCTTCCCTAGCTGTACGGTCTGCCAGCAAAACACTCCTTTTGTCAAATCAAGCATTTTGTTCACTGATATCGTACTTTTTTTTGGTAATTTCTGATATCATACCCTGCCTCGGTGTTACTGATATCATGGTTAATACAATTATTATCCATCTATTTGCTGCATGTCACATCATATTTTGAGTGTAATTAGTGCTAATTTTATATTCTTAAATTACTACTTAATTTGCATCTTAATTACAAATAAATTATGAAGAAAAACTAGATTATGAAGAAAAAAAATTATACTTGTTAATTTTTAGATTTGGCCTTGACAAGTTTACGAATCGGAGCGCTGATCGAAATCAGAGGCGACTCTAAAGGTGATCGCGAAGTGGTACATGGCGTTGTTATGTGTTTCGGTGTCCATAATCATCATTCGGATTTGCCTGCCCTTCTTCTCTGTGAAGCAGCCCAGGAAAAATCGGGATTTGGGATCGAGTTTCGACTCCAAGGCCCTCCTCCACTTCTTGTTTTGGTGATCCTCTTTGATCCCACTGTCATAATCAGGTTTGGATGAGGACCAATCAAAGATCAGAGGCCACCAGTTGGGAGTAGCTTTCCAACGGCTCAAGTCGGTTTTGGAGTTGGCGAAGGCTTGCATCACAACGAGTCTGAAACTGAAATTAAGGAGATGTGTGTGTGTGTGAGAGAGAGAGAGAAGTAGACAGAGCTTTTTGGTTCTGGAATCTGAATTAGAAGAAAAAGGAGATAATTCGATTTTCAACGCATGTGTGCTTGATGGTAAACAAAGCTTGATTTGACATCATTTTTCTTGGTCAAATAAATAGCAAAAAGAGAGTGATATTATAGGTAAATAGGGGAGGGTTTGGGTAGGGGTAGAGAGAGGGAGGGTTTATTTAACAATACCCAAACAAGATGTCCAAAGTATCCTAACCTGCTCATCTAATCTAAAAGACTAAAACTGCGACAAAAAACGAGGCAACATGTATGTCTTAAATTTTATGTGCTCAATCTGATTCTCTTTCTTCCATTTTCAAGACTAACAATACTAAAACCAACAGACATATCTAACACCGAAAAAATCCCAACTCTCAACCCTTTCGGGTGCCGAAAATAATAAAGATTCATCTATTTGAAATAACTATTTGGAATCCTAGTTATCCTAGCGTTTGAGTTGTAATTATGTGCGTACAATTTAATCGTTGAAATGAGTCAATAACTAGAATAAAATATATTTGTTGTTGATGCAGTGGGCCCCATGCCTCAGAGGTGGCGCACCACATGGGTCGTGGGCTGTCAACCCCCGGACTAGCTCAGAGGCCACGGCATGGCTAGCCGGTAGGCCTAGCCCACTACATCAGGGCTACAGCCCGTACACCCCAACCCATAAGTCTCAAGGATTCCTCTCAAGCGGGTTGTTGATATGAGGATTCAAACCTCTCACATCCTTTGACGAGAGCACCCCATCAACCAACTGAGCTAGTCTGGTGTTGTATTATTTGGGCCAATCACTACTTTTATGGTGAGAAAATTGAGGAGAAAAAGGGTAGGGTGGGGTGATTCTGTACAAGGATTGGCAGCCATAATTCCTATTGCATCCCTGACCTGCAAGATCAGTACATCGAGTTAATCTGCCACGAGGACCAAAATGACAAGTAGGTAGAGAAACCATGGCGTCAGTCACGCCAAAACCAACATGACAAAGATAAATTGAGTGACAGAAGCAAAAGGATTCTCCTCCTCTTCCACTGTGACACCCTTCTGTTAGAAACTATTTGGGACAATATGAACAGGCCCAAAATATGGCCAGTAACTGCAAAAGTCAACTTGCTCATTCCACCAAAAAAGATGTTTATTCTGTCAGTAAATCCCTGGACTAGAGAATGGCAAGCTGAAGATGTCGGCAGCATTAGCTCTATTTTCATCTCCCGTTTCATTTAGTCACTCCATCCATCGCCATTCAAGTTTTCAGAAGAAGCTTTGATCGCCTCAGCAGTCATAAAAGCAACAACAGCCTTCTGAATTGCCATATCTGCTCTATAATGCAATCTCAGAGCCTTTTCTCTCTTGAGTTTAGCCACATTGCGTGCATGCTGAGCTGCACCAAATGCATCACGCAGCCATAACCCACCAAGTTCTGAACCATCCAACTGTTCAAGTCCCTGCCTCAGAGCTAAGTCAGGGTGGTAATGCCGTTGAGTTGGCCAATCAGAAAAACCCAAATTCAAAGGATGAACTCCATTTCTCTTGCCTGCAACTCTCGGACTGAATGAAGCCATGTTCTGTGAGTCATTAGGAGTTGCACACATTCTGAATTTCCTTGACTTGCTCTTTTGAAGTTTCTGGTATTGGAACTTATCAATCCCATCTCTGTCCATTGAAAAATATCTCATACTATTTGGATCCTCTGGCAAGAATACCCTCGGGGATGTCTGAGGCAAGGGTGAATCGTCCAAAGATTCATAGTTAATGCCACTGTACAAAAAAATTTCATCCCTAGGATAAAAACCATATAATCTTCGTCCTGAGACAAAAAAAGAAAAAAAGAAGAGAGTACTAGATTAGAGAAAATGTCAGCCAACACAATGAGTCAAATAAAGTATGTTTCACAGATTGGTAAGAACCTACCATAAGCATGCAGACCATCGTGCTCTATAATGGTATTGCTTTGCCCAGCGAGAGAAATTTTCCTCTGTGACCTTTGTTTCGAACCCTTATTTGGGACTTCCAAGCCCCGTGGTTTCAAACAGAAAGCAAACATAGATGGCTTCTCAATAGGAATAACTTTGTCAGTACATCCATTTGTGAGTGTTGAATTGGCTTTGGATGCTGCTAGCTCCCACTCTCTCGTTTAGTCTTGATATCTTTCCCATAGTGGCGGCTGAATAAACCCAGCACAATGATCCATTGAATCAGGATTAACATGTATTTAAGATTAAAAAAAATGAATGAACAAAAAAAAATTAACACTACATATGGCTTTGATTTCTAAAACAGCCAAAAAAAAACTACACATTTTACTGACCCCAAGAGGTGAATTTTAGTTAACAACAGAGTTAGCATGAGATGGTACAAGAAAGAAAGGAAAACCTCTACAACCATTCATAGATCAGACAGAATACAGAGTAGCAGACAACATTTCAGCAGAAAGAAAGACACTATTTCTGGCCATTCTGAATCCAAGCACCAGTTAGGCAGTTACAAATCTAATCTCAACTGGGAAGGACAGTTTGCCAGTCACATGTGCTGCACAATTTAAGAAATTCCCAGATCTGTGTCTGATACTAAATAAACTGAAAACCCAAGAAAAATATTATCTGTAAAGAGTTCTTTGTTTTTTGGATAAGTACAAACAAGTTCTAAAATACTGCTTTGAGATCCTAATTAAGTATTCCAAGAAAAACTCCCATGTTCCTTGCTCAAATAAAAGATGCCCTCAAGGAGGCAAATTGATCAATGGAAAACACCTCCACCCTCCTCAGTAAAGAAAATATGACCATTTTTGTCTGTTGAAATTTAACCTCCAAAACTGATGCTTAAGTTCATGGTGGGTATATCTGTAGTTAAAAAAAGACTTCTTTACCAAATAAACTCAACTACGAAGGGGGTGTATCCTAAGCACATCTCTTCCTGTGCTACTCTATGTTCCACTCAACAGAACCAATACAAGTTTTTTTTGCTGACAACATAACCTGCTTACACTATGTTGCTTCATCATTCTGAACAAGATGCCACCTTATACTAAAATTATAAGGTTAAATTTTCCCATTAGATGAAGGAAGTAGATAGCTTAGTATTTTTAGCTAAAATTTCCCCATATGTAATTCTTTTTTAAAATGTAAAATTTTGTTATCTATTAAATCCCAATCCTTTAAAATCAAGAAACATTTTTAAATACTAAAAAAAATACTTCAGTAGATAGCTATATTGAGACACATAGTTGCCCCATTTTGTATCTCTCATTTATTTGCTTAGATATAGACTCATTTACACTCTAAATATCAGGGTATTGCAAGGGACGACCAAAATAACTTAAAAGAAATGTATAGACACAGTAATGAATATTGAAGAAATTTTAGTGAACTAAAGAAGATCAAAATGCCAAGCAATCCTAGTTACGTCTTTGGCACCGAAGATATGAATATATGATCAGATACCTAAAAGAAATTCAGGAGTTACCTGAAGATGGCGAATTATAGGCATTCATTTCCTCTGCCTCTTCTGCAGCCAATACTCATAAATGCTTTTGATTGCTCCAATGGGCCCAACTCCAGCCATAAGTCCTTCTACTTCATCGGATGTGAACTGATCGCACTGCTCCACATATGCAGCATTTTCAAATGCGTCCATTATCTTCTCAAACATCTCTTCAGATATCTTCCACAAGCCATTTTTTTCAGCTCCTGAAGAATTTTGATATTTCAGTATCCACTGCTCGTCATCACTATCCATGTCATATAAAATACGTGACCGATTCAAAGCCATCTCAATATCTGTTTCAACCTGCCAATAATATTTAGAACTTCGAAAAAATACGACTTCCGATCCACTATCATCATGATCTTCTATTAAGCGAACACCAGGTATAGGAATATTTTTAACTAAAGCAGCACGAATGTTCCTATTATAGCATTCTTCATGCATCTCTTTGAAACGGCTCCATTGGCTCCGATCAGCAAACTCCAGAATCCAATCCTTTCCACCTTTCCACATAATAGCATGCGTGAATCGGTTCATGAAACCCGACTGCAGAAATTGATACGCCTTGTATGAATACTTTGTAGTCCCTGTAACTTTTATTGTCAGCTTCCATTCGCTATGATCAAAAAGCTTTGGTACCACCTGTGCCCCACATTCTCTCCACCCTCGATCTCCAAGAGTGATTAACACATTTGCATCACAGGATAACAACTCCATATTCCTTTGCAATGTTCCAGAACCATCTGATCTCTTTTCACTAGCCTTTCTAATTCGTTTGTGAAGAAGCACTTTCTGAGGAAGGCTTTTATTCTTCGATCCGTATTCAATACTTCCAAAAGGCAGTGTGTACGAAACCTGAGTTCATGGCTTCTTTAGTCCATTACCAAAATTTCCATGGAAAAGGTCAGCCTTTCCATCCGACCATCCGTGTGCAATGTATCCAAATGATGAACTACTTCGGTGCCGATGCCAATTACTTCTGGGAGCAGTGGGGTTTGGGCTCGGGATAACACTGCCATTCACATACCTCGATAAATCACTGAACTGTTGAGCACAACTGGATTCCTGCTCAACATGCTTTTCAAATTGATTAGATGTGGGAATTTCAACCATGATAACATTCAGAAGGGAATGAGATCCATTATTAAACTTATTTCTATCGACTAATGGACTTGATGATAAATCATACCGCTCCTTCATGGAGCTATTGCTTTGCCGCTTCTCCAATGGGATAGCATCATTGCCAACTTTTTCAGGATTGTCGGAGCACATAGAGCCAGGAACATCTAGACCATCATTCTGATGGTAATCTGAAGAAAACTTTTTTTTACTGGAAGCAGAGAGATTGGCAATATCCAAAACAGATTTTGTACCGGACAAGCATCCACTACAAATATGCTCAATTAATGGAGCCTTCAAGACATTCTCAAGGGGACTCTCTAAATATTTGTTGAAACAGTCCGCCAAAGTAGAGTGGTCATCCGAATCATGGTCCTGAAGGCTGATATGAGTTATGCTATGTTCCATAAGCAGCTTTAAATGCAAACCAATAAAGAAAGTCGGAGCAGCAGTGAAACAAAGTGCAAATGGAGGAAAGAATCCATGTTTCTTATCCAAATCAGAAAAGCGGCTGGTATTCACAGAAGCGGATTCTCGAGAGATACCAATTAGTTTCATAGCATTCCTCGACCTCCTCCTCGATACCTGGTTAATGTCAAAGATACCAGTTACTACCAATGATAAACCAAAAAAGAAGAAAAAACACATTACATTACCAGAAGCACAAAGCTAACTATGAAGCATATAATCAAATTGGGTAATGGTACACAAACACGTAAAATAGTAAAAAGATAGTATAAAAATTCGAAAACAAGAAGATTGAAAATCTAACTCCATTTCAATCCTCATGAAAACTATAAACTGTATGAAAACCACACATCAACTTTGAAAGGATGCGTCCATAAAAACAAAAAGTATACCTCAAATGATGCAGAATCCTTGCAAGTAGAACAACTGAGTAATTGATTTCCATCTTGTAGTGCCTTAATGTTATCATAAGTGCACTCTGACACAGGAAGCTGCCTAGAGAGCAAGCAGCGCCTTTCAAGCTCGCGATCAAGAAACACCCACTTTGAATGCTTCACTTCAGAGAAGTTGTAAAATGCAAACACGAGATGCTTTCTAAGCCCCTGTATGCAAGAAAATTTGAACCTGACAGAAGTTATGGGTAACTTCAGATCAACATACTTCCACGACTTGTCGGGTTTATGAAACATAGTTAAGACCTCGAAAACAAATGCAAGAGCCGGCCCCAAGCTACCATTAAACAAGAGAAACCTCAACCCGACCACATTATCAACAACAACAATCTCCAAATGGACCCTTGGCCATGTAGCCACGACTGTGCCGTACTGTAGTAGCAATAAAGCGTGAAACAACCAAACATTTTCTGCCTCAAACGAGTGGTTCAGGACTGAAAGCATGGGGAAATCAAACTCAAACCTCAACTGTGCACATTCTATTGATGGAATGGTTAAATTAAAAGATAATACATTCTCGATGGATGACAAAGAATCATCAGGATCCAACCTTCGGACCGACATATCATCTCCAAAAGCATTGAACTCGTCAACATTAAAAGACAATGCATTCTCGATGAACGCCAAAGAATTGTCAGGATCCAACCTTTGGACAGACATATCATCTCCAAAAGCCTTTAAATCATCAACAGTGGCAAGAGTAGAAACATATTCGAGTGCTCCAGAAACACTATTGGCTGAAGCAGCATGGCACGACACATTGTTCATTTTGTGAAACCGTCTTCTAAAGTAAACAATAGGATATTTTCTGTCTCTGGAGCAACAAGGGGTATCTGAGGTATTCGCTAACCTGTCTAGCAACGAAAATCCATTAGATAAACCAATTTTGTGCCCATTCAAGGTGCCTCTATCCAGAAGTGCACCAACAGCTTCATCAGACACAGATGTTGAAGACAGACCACCAGTTGTCTTCTGTTTCTTCAAGGCATAAAAAGGAGAAGATTTGACCCGACTAGTAGATAGAGCCAACCAGGAGATTATGGGCTCCGTATCCATACAGCCACCTATGTAAACATCATCTTCAGCAGCCAAGGCTCTCTTTCCTTTATCTTTGCTGGGCTTCAACCGTGACTTCCCATCATCAGCATCCTCACCTAAAGCAGGTATTTTCCACTCCTCCGTGCAAGGAACTTCACCGGGGAGTAACAAAAGTTTAAATCTCTCATTTTGAAGGCTAATCCAGTCCTCGTCGCGATCATCATATTTAACATGATGAAGCTTTCTTTCTTCATCATAATCATTCACAAGGCCATAATACCAATTCTGGTCCAAAGGCCAAAATACCTTGATTCTCCTTTTCAATACCCAACGTGCATCCAAGTCCTGAGAGAAAATTTCATAATAATGGCGCCGCTTCCTTGAGTGACCATTCTCTTTGCCCTGCTTCCTTGGTCTCAATATCCTGCCAGTAGTATCAACAGATGCAGAATCAGAACCAGAAAAACACTTGGCTTCATGTCTAACAAAATCCGGACGAGAAGATAACAAAAATGATAATCCATTAGATGGCGGAGAAACAGATGCCCTGCTGTTCGAAGAAAATCCAATACAACTTGGATCGAACCTTGATGAAAGCATCCTTGCTGCATTCTCTTCGAGGTTATCATCATCATCTTGCAACTGATTAGTATTAGTCTCAACAATAGGCTCAGCCTCCTTAGCGGCACTTTTAGTATGCAGGTCAAGAACCTCACTTCTCCTGCGGATCTTCCTTGATTTCTTCAATGATAAATCTCCATTGTTTATCAACAAATGATCCAACTGTCCATCTTCCTTCTTCAAATTCTGAGCTGAACTTGATCCATTGTTTCTATCTTCCTTAAAATCATCAAAACCCTTAATCTTATTAACCTTTGTGGATTCAACAGCATTGCTTAAATCACCACCACTAACCTTCTCTGCATGCCCAATTGAATCATTATCATCATTAACCTTCTGTGAATGACCAACAAGGCCCACATTGTTACAGGACTGCCCAAACAGCTTCAAAGGTTGACCACTGCTCTCAAATTTGCTTCGCCCTACAAAGTTGCGTTTACGCTTTGGGATTCTCGCAATCCCATCATCCAAACTAAATGAAACCCTGCTAATATTACTACCATTTTTTAGTTTCTTAGTTGACCCCATGATTGAGTCCTTGGACTTGCTGGGCCCCAAACTCACACTACCCCCATTGTACACTTCATCCAAACTCTTGCTACCATTACTCTTCCTCCTCCCGTTGCTCTTCCAGCCATCACTACCATGATTTACGATGCCACTTTGTTTTACACTATTATTCTCAGCATTTTTTGTGTCCTTGGATTTGTACAGGCTCTTAAGATCCAATGAACTTGATTTTGTAGGAATTTCCGCACCATGAGAGCTTCCTATTCTATTTTCCATCAACAACTACTCAATCCAAGTATGGAAAAAGTGAAACCCCCAAATTTCACATTGCATTATACATTTTCAGATCTGCAGCAGCAACAACAACATACCAAAAGTCACGGAAAATCAACACAAAATTCATAAACTCGATGATCAAGCCACATTCTTCAATGATTAAAAACATTAAACACGTTAATTGCACAAATCAACCAAAAATAATATTTGTACCTGGATCGACATATCTATAAAAATCAATTACTTCAACAAAAACGCAGTGAACGCAAACTTGAAACATCAGCTGGGACCTGCATCTGTATATTTTCAATCGAAAACCCAAAAGATTGATCAAATATTGCCACCAATTTTTCGTTAATTTTGGAATGTCAACTCAATCCGCGAGAGACGGAGTGGAGCTAGGGTTTGTTTTTGGTTTCATGAGCATAAGGCTTAGATCGGAAATAATTGAAAAAATAATAAAATTACTAAAATTGAAAATCGAGCGAAATTTGGGACGGAAAATGAAAAAAGAACTAATGTGATCAATTATTTAAAATAGTGGAGCTGAATTTATTTATTTTATTTTTTTTGAAAGTATAGTGAGTTTTGTTTACTTATCCCTAAAACTTTTTATTTGTTCATCTATATTTCATTTATTTATTTGTCAAAATTTATTTTTATTGGTATTCTCCCAGACGCGCGGCAAGTCATTTTCGCAGCTAACGCCTGATACACACTACCAAAGGTCCAAAAAGACTCTATAAGTTATTGAGTCGTCTACTCTCCATACGCTTTTCTCTACCCATCTCTCTATCATTTGCTCCCGCTCTTCTGTGCGATTAGGAAGGGGAAAAAAATTAGGGTTCCAATTTTCTGATGCCCTTTTGTCCTGCAAGATCGATCTTCGCTGGTGAGCCTCTCCGCTTGCGTCGTCGCGTAATACTCACGAATATGTGATCGCTTCTTGTTTAACGATAGTTCTTGTTTTGGTAGATTATGTTTTTGTTTTTTATATGCGTGTGGTGTTTGTTCTCGGTGATTAGTTCCTCAAAGAAAGTTCGATCACTCGAGAGTCGAGAGGGAAGGGCTTGTGTATTCTTATATATCTGTTGAATCAATTTTATGTAAGTTTTATGTTTTCCTTCATTTATTTTTTATTTCTGTTGAAAGGTTAGTTAATGTTATTAGGATGATAAGACGAGATAATTTGTATAGGTGAGCGTAGGAGGCAACAAGGAAGACCTAAAATGACATGACTTGAGCCTGGAAGTAATAAGAAATGATATCAATTTAATAGGAGTAGATGAATATATGATTCATGATAGAAATGAATGTAGAAAAGGAATACATGTGGTGGATTTCCGTCGAGGTTTTTCATAGGCTCATGTAGCCAATCCTAAACTTTTGGGATAAATGATCAGATGATGATGATGGCAAACAACATTTTCCTTACATATTATATAGGGTAAGGTTTGCATACATCTTATTTATCTCTGACCTCGCCCACTATGAGAGTCTTGTGCACGGGAGTTATTGCTTACTTTTTTATCATAGGAAATAAATAAAAGTAGTTAAAGGAATGTGAGAATAAAATATAGCACGATATCATTAAGTTTCTTTCAAGTTTTCAGCACCATTTGGTACTGAGTTTGGATGCCTAAAAAGTACTTTTCACTTTTCAGGATCTCAAATGCAGTTTTAAGTGTTTAGATGGCAAAAATTAAAGTGACTCTGAATTTTGTAAACCTAATAAAGGTGTGAAAAAGCTTCTCTTAGCTGTTTTTCGGAGAGACAGTTTTAAACTTCTAAACAAACACTTCTCAAGAAGCTGAAAATCTAAACTCAAAGTGCCCTTTCATTTGTCTTTTTTGTGCAGTTTGACACCTAAAAATCTCCTGGGGCTAGGAATACTCGAGTAGTCATGCTGAAATTGCTGAATGATCTTAAATAATGGTGGACAAACTAAGTAATAAGGTTGCAATGAGAACAAGGAAAAAGAAGTAATTACCTACTACTTTTGGTATCCTCTATAGCAATTAATCCAGGTCATGTCGCAAATCAAAAGAAGCCCTATCTCATAAGACTGGAAATTTAATGGCTGTACAACTGAATGTCCAACCAATAAATTATCCTAATGCTTGCTTCTTGCCTGACTAAATTTGTTTTGAACGTTTTTAGCAAGGATGGTCAAGTGGGAGAGATTCTGGAGACGAAGTTGTATTAGGAACTTCTAAATGGAAATTTTAGGGTTTAAAAAAGTTTCTTCATTTTTTTTTTGTTCAGATGACTTTGTAATGCGCTATATTTGCTAATGGTCGTTTCTATCTCTTTATTTGATTTATATCAAACCAGTGATTTCCTTTGTGAGTTGAGAATGAAGCCAGGAGCATCTACTTTGAATCCCTATGCCGCGTCATATATACCACTCTCAAAAAGAAATGCAGTTGATAATACTGAAGTTCCCGGATTGACATCAAGGGGTGCTAATGCCCATAAAAGTTATCATGGCAAAGCATCTCAGCATTTTAATGTTCGTGTCAATGAGAAGCTATCTTTGCCTGAAGTTTCTACACTAAAGAACCACCCTGCTCTATCATCGCATGTTCCAAATGCGATGAGAGATAAGCAGATGGTGGATATTGAATTTGACATGGACATGGAATATCTTCAGATGTTGTTTCCTGGTGTATCAAGGCAGTCCCTCGCTGATGTGTATTTACACAATGGCGGTGACATGGATGCGGCTATGGACATGCTAAATCAGCTTGAGGTAGTTTTCCTGACTTCTTGGTTTGGCCATGAATTCATTTAACAAATTGCTTAAAATAAATTCAAAGCTCCTCTCTTCTCTGACTGCTTAAATAGGTGTTCATGTGTGTGCTTGTCTGGACTTTTTATATGCTTATTTAACAGATTGCTTAAAATGAATTCAAAGCTCCTCTCTTCTCTGACTACTTAAATACGTGTTCATGTGTGTGCTTGTCTGGACTTTTTATATGCTCATTTAACAGATTGCTTAAAATGAATTCAAAGCTCCTCTCTTCTCTGACTACGTAAATACGTGTTCATGTGTGTGCTTGTCTGGACTTTTTATATGCTCATTTAACAGATTGCTTAAAATGAATTCAAAGCTCCTCTCTTCTCTGACTACTTAAATACATGTTCATGTGTGTGCTTGTCTGGACTTTTTATATGCTGGCACGTTATTGCCTAACTTGCTTTGACGTGTGTGGTGAGACCAGTCCATGGCTTTGAATTAGTGATAAGACCAAATTAGACATCAGTTGGAGTCTTATAGTTTCATGGGGTGTTAAATGCATGTGCTGATAATATATTCCTGTATTGCTTGAACTTTGACAGCAACCCCAACTATTCTTTTCTTTGTCCCCATGGGTTTGTCATCCTCTTATTCTTCTTTTTTCCTCTGAGAGCTCAATAGGATATGACGAAATGCTTGATTGCATGTGTTTGTTTATCTAATGAAGTAATGAGAAAATGCTTTTCGTGGGCATGGTTGTGTTATTATTCATTATAAACATGTTATTGGATTAGATTGGTGAACATGTCCACACCATTAATGATTAATCCTGGTGCAGCTCATTGTTTGACTTGCTGGCTTGCTGCCAATGTGATTTATCTAAAATTTCATGGCGGTAGGTCGAAAAGGATATCTCTTGAGGGCTCTCGAGAACTAATATTATAGAAATTGCATTTTGAGTTAGCACTCTCCAAAATTTTATGAAGATACGTTGCCTGGAACCTGTTTTTTGAGTCACTTTTTTTGTTGTCTAAAGATGTAGATTTTTCTTCCTTTTGCAGTGTTTCTCCGTTGAGTCTTCTGAAAATCTGCCAGACACTTTGGACATTGGTGATGTTCTGGATTCTGGCTCTACAGCTGAGTGTTCATCTTCAAAATTGAAGAATGCTGTGGATAAAGCCAGCGTGTCTTCATCTGGTCCTTCTGACAAGGCTGTTGTAATTTGATTGATTGACATTTTAAGTCTTTACTCCTTAGATGTTGAGCCTTTTTTTCCTCAGTTTTGTGGATATATGAATCATGTTGTCAAGGATCTTTACACTGAATTTACCGCGTGGGTGTATAGTTATTAAGGTTCTTTGGTCCAAATATTTTCATCTGTCATAGGATAGTTGTTTTTTGTTTGGTGTTTCTATACTCGAATACCCCCCGAGTGGTTTTTCTGCAGGTTTCAGGTTTTATGAAATGGAAGCAATCTTGGTTGGTTAATTGGGAGCTTTGGTTTTAGTGTGTTGGATTCTGCCATGGTGGACTGATCTCCAATGAAAGCAGCTTATAGGTAAAAACCTGGTATGTGATGGTTTTTCCATGTATTTTCTGTGCTAGGAATACCCTAATTTGGCAGTCATGGTTGCTATTAATGCATGTTAACCTCAGTTGGGAATTCTTGGGGTCGAGTGGTTCTATTAAAGTAGCCTAGTTAATATATTGCTTTTGTTACTACATATACATACAATCCTCCTAATTCGCATTGTAATTCTTGGATCTGCTGAGAAAAGCAAGCATAATTAATTAATGACTAGCCTTAAGACCAAAATTCTAACATCTTAACTAATAATCGAAGATTATGGCGTTATTTCTCAATCAGTTGATCGGAGAAATTAGCAAAAGAAACCAAGGAGTTTAATTTTTCGTTATAAAAATTTACTCCCAGAAAGGAGAATAAAATAGGAAAATAGACCTAAAAAAAAGGACCCATTTGTCACCAAATATTCCATTTTTATTATACTTAGCATCCATAAAGAAAAAGATAATTGTACTAGTCATAGTCATTCCATTTGGCATCAACAACACAGCGCAGAATATTATTGCTTACCCCATTTAGATTGTCTTGTTCCTAAAATTCCATATGCCCATATGATGCCGCCATTAAAAGATAATTCCCTAGCTTACACAGAACCTTGCAAGGCAATTGCCGTGGTATCTACATAGATGCAGCTCAGGGATTAGCATTGGACTATCATATATCCATCCATCCATCCCTGAAAAGGATAAAAGTAATAGCAATTCATACACATACTGATTTGCGCCTATATAAAATTAAAACATGGTGCCGGCCAAGCCATTGCCCACTCTATTCTCAACACGACTGTGGCTGGAGCTAGACCCATACGAACACAAAACGCTCTCACCAACCACGTTCTTGCAGAGTGGGCACAGGGCATTGATCTTCAGCCACTTATCCACGCATTCCTTATGGAAAAAATGTGAGCACGGCAACTCTCTCAGCTCATCGTTGTTCGCATATTTTGCCAAACAAATGCAACAAACCTGCACATAATTAGAATCAGTAAATGGTATCAATAAAATCATTTCAGAGTTTTTTAAACACTCGGTGACAAATGAAGAAAAAAAAAGTAGTCATATGACCAATTCAGTCCCACCAGATGTGCAATAATATAATTAGGGGTCAGATGTCAACAACTTGCCACTTTCATCGTACCCCCATATCTATCAATATTCTATGTCATTTAGGCATAAATGGGGATTCCAATCCCACCACCCCTCCTGGAGAAAAACACTCAGTTGGGGTATAAATATAATGCGCGGTATATTAGAATGGTTAAAAACAATCTGAAGCTGTGCAAGACCAAATATGAACATACCGCATCTTCTCCAGATATTATGCGCTCTTTTTCCGTTCCGGCCGCCACAACCCCACCATCACCAGCACTTGAGCTGCCATCTATATCATCACTTCGTTTATTTTTCTTCGCCTTAAACTTGTATGTTGGTAAAGCGTCTATTGATTCCGGTGTGGCACCTCTGGTCTGTCCCAGATCCTCTCTAAACCCAAGAATCGAAATTATGCATGGAAGGCAGCAACAGATCGTGGCACACAGGATGAAAGGCATGGCATACCCAATACAGCTAATAGTAAGAAACACTATACATAATCTGCAAAGGAAAAAAATTAACAAAAAAGGTATGATGTAAGCAGAAATATGAAGGTAAACTATACAATATACACAAATGAGCGGTACCTGTACATGTTTGGAGCCTCGGAGGCAGATGAATGCCCTCCAAAAATCCAGACATTGCCAACTACAAACCAAACTGCAAAGAAGCAATCCAGAGCCATTTTAAAGTATTCCACCAGCACCTTGAGTCTGCAAGGGCAAAAACAGGCCTGTTTGTTTATATATAATTTCAAATCACCAACTACGCCATCAAATGTACTTTTGAAGATAAAGAGGTAGAATCATAGTATCCACTTCTAAAAGAAGTTTTGCATTTGACAGTAAATAATTTAATACCCTACAAGTCAAGTAGAATCATGGCATTCATAGAGAACTGAAGGCACTTACAACCCACCATGACACCATTTGCAAGCAGAGATCAATGTCTCAAAGATGAGGTCCATATAAATACTTACGAACAACCTAAATTAGACCATGAGACTTGGTCAAGTTTGGCAATGTTTGTTTTAATGTGCCTTTGTTTTGCTTAAAAAAAATTACATTGTTTTTCTTGAGGAAATAATCAGATCCACGAAAAAGTTAGCAATGTCTTAATCCAAAGCTAATTGGAAATAAAACCAAACTTTTCATAATGCATCACCACTGTCCTTTCCATCATTCCATGTATGAAAGGTGCTGTTCATTCATAGGAACAGCAACAACTCAAATCGAAACGTTGAGCAAGAGAAAACCAAACACTAGTAATGTGAAGCAAAACATTTGATATAGAAGTAACAGCTGTTACTTTTTCTATTTCTAATTCAAACCTACCAATAGTTATCCCACAGGGAACATTTGATGAGAGAAGAAACAATACGAGACGGGAGAGCTACACCAAATTCTGCAACTTTTTATGAACAATGGTGAAAAATGAGCCACAAAGTTTAATGAAATAGAATTCCATCCTCTGGTGATAAACTGATACAATAAGGTAAACCCAAGGCCAAAAAGAGAATTATCTACTTACACAGAACAAACCATCTGAAGTAGTTCAACTTATTTCAAAAAGGGTATAAGAAAATAGACTTAAACCAAGCATGTTCAAGCTAATGAACATGACAAGCAAAAACTCATACCTTGCATTCAGCACCCCAGAATCTTGACCACCTCTAGGGGATGTAACAGCACTCCGATGATTTCCCCCCTCTGAAGTCCTTGTCACTGAAAGGGAAAAGGGTCCAGCAGGAACGTTTATATTCGGCGAATTTTGACGAGGTTCTGCTGATTCTTGCCCTGAAACCAGATTACGGTGACGATAACGCCAATAAAGGAGAGGGAGGGCTGCAACACATCCGGATAAATAACCAATAATCCATTCAAATAATGGCGCCCGTGGGTGCTCATGCCTTGATAAAGACAAAACAACAACAGCTGCAACAATCTGGCTCACCGTAAGAGCTAGTTCAACAGAAATCCATAACCCAGAATTCAACGGACTCCTACGGCGACGAGTTTCACCTCTCGTGATGAATGAGGAGTTTCTTGAGTTTGAATTATTCGAAGAAGATGTTAGTGGTTGATGAATGGGTGTCCTTCCACTACTTGAAGGTCTGTCCTCATGCTGTGATGTATCGAAGACATTAGAAGTCCTATCCTGAGAAGTGGTCAACGATGAACTAACAGCAGTCCTTATGTCAATAACAATATGCTCACTATTATCAAGGTCCTCTGTGCGGTCCATCAATAATGGATAAGAATCTGTTCGACTTTCAGAATGTATTTCCAAGGAGGAAACATCCATCTAAGTCCACCACTGTAGTTGAAGCTGAAAAAAGCATAGAATTACAACAATAGAATACCACCTTCACCCACTAAAATTGCATGTCAGAACAACCGTCTTTTGCCCCCCAAAGAACTTGTCAAGCGATATTGATAACCTTAAATTACTCTGCACAAAAAGAAACTGACAAACTAACAATCTCCATCTCTGCACGAACAAATTAAATTCAAAATAATCAGCACCGGTACAGACCTAAAAGAACCAATTACAATTATTATATATGATAAAAACAATTATGGTAGGAAATGAAAATAACATAATCCTTTTAAGTAATAGATTTCAACTCACATACTTGAAGAAACAAAATATCTTTACCATAAACTCTTAAAAGTTGATCGGAAAGGATTTCTCATATTTAAATGAACGGCATTAAATTCACAAATCCAGTTCATCTTGAATTCTTTGATCACTCAAATTGGCAGAAATTTGATAATTATCAGCTGTAATAATTTCGATATTAAATTAGGCAAGCTCGGGGTTCCTAATACGATTTAAACAACTAAATTGTATCTAATAAGTTCTATGAACAGCAAAGGACTGAAATCCCCAATAAATAAAAGAAACTGACTAACCATCAACCATAATCGAAGACTCAAGAACCCTAGAACACATCAATTGACTGTAAAAACCACAAAACTGCTGCAAGACAAGCTTCTCCGATCAATAGATACACAGACAGAGAAGTAGGGGTTCGTACCGGATGGCAGATTAGGAGCGAAAGAGAGCGGATAAGGGTTTAGAACTGAGAAATGAAGGATCAAAGCAGCCTAAAACGATGTCATATGCCTTGAAGAAATCGCCTCGTCGCTTTCTTTAAAGGAAAGATGAAGAGTCAGGTTTATTGGATGCTGCCATTAACCAAATATGTTAGTTGCAATGATATCTTGTGAAGCTCTTCGGCTTGTCATGATAATGGTATCTACCTTGCCACGCACAGACAAAGACGGTGGAAATGCGTATTCCATTCCATTCCCTCCTCGTTAATTAATTAATAAGAATAATTGGAATACTGTATATAAATAAACAAATTCACAAATATCAATCAAACCAATTTTCAAATGTCAGCTCAATTTGTACCCCGCAGCTTTTTAACCATAACTCACAGTATATTTACACCTCATAAAATTAATGAATATTTAATTATATCCCAAATAATAATAAACTCGTAAAATTATAAAATATATTACAAGGATAAAATATAACAAACAAAGATATTTTCATCTAATAAAACATAAAAAAAATTGATGCCATAATTCCACATCAATTATACTAATTACACAAGTCAATAATAAATTCAATAAAACAATGCACAAATTTTTTTAATTATTTTAAAGGAAAAAATAAATAAAATGTACCGCATATAAAAAATATTTTGACAATCTCATTTATAGAAAATGATGTGGTCGAGAGATGACTTTGTTAGAGTCTCTCAACAACATAATTATGGTGATTTAAGTGTATATATTTTTTGCTTATATCGCTGCACAATTAATAGATGAAATGGTGGGATGTGAACATCCAATACCTTAAAAATTAATCAAAATTTTGGTGTAATTAAAAGATAATTAGATGCAAATATTACTCATTTCGAAACGTAAATGACTAAGCGAGGTACAACATGGCCAAGCCCAATAAGGAGGCTCTAAGCCCAAAAGATGGGCAATCCCAATCATTTTAGTTCACCATCCAATCTGTGAGATGGGATCCGTTGCTTGTACCTTACTGGCAATTTATTTGGACAAACTCTTACATGTACACGCACCAAATTCGGCACATCAACAATAGGAAAATACTAGGAAAACGAGATCATTACATGTGAAAAAGGTTTTGGTATGGTTTTCTTATTGCAGTTCATGAAATCTTTAAATACAGTAATAATTCAATAGCTACTTGCCTAGTTTCCATGGTCGTCTTGCCATCTAGCAAATAATTCTAAAAACTGTGTAAAGACTTTCCCACAGGTTGGGAAGTTCTGAAAGATTATTACCCAGAAGACCATTCCCAATGTGCTACACTAGCAATTACAGCTCGTAATTGCTCCGGAAGTACAAGAAATATATAATGCTACAACAACGATGAAAAACCAGTTAGAAACAGATAAGAATAATTTCAATACGAAGACAGTGCCATCACATAAATAGTCCAATTCATCTGGAATACATCTGCTTCCTGGCTCTGTTCATACTTCGAACATCGATAGAACTCGTTCTGGGGAGGTCAAGTTCGCCACACCCTTGAACTGTAAAATCAAAGATGGTTTTAAAATCTCACAAAACCACTAAAATCGGAGTTGTTTCCAACTGAGAACATGTATTAAGCTTACATAAAAGAGAAGTAGATAGACAAGACACTTACCTTTTGCTGCCTGTACTTCTCACGTATCGCATTTAGAGAGCAGGCATTAGTGTTCAGCTGCAAATCTCGCAGTTCAAGTACGGTAGTTTTCAGTTCTGATGCCTTGTAACTGGTATAGTGCTCTAAAGTAGGATTCTGCAAGCACACAGTTAAAGACTGCTCAGACATTGTCTATTAGGTTAAAAACGCAAAGGTAAAATATAAATGAGGGGAATAAGAGGTGCAGACCCAGGGGTGGTCTGATCGATCAAGTGTCCATCGGGCAAGGAACACGGCTGAAGCTGCAACGATGGAAGGCAGGTATTTTAGGAAGTTATACTCAAGAAGAGTCAACTCAGCTAAGTAATCTGCCAAAAACTCCATCTCCGTACAAGGAACCTGTATATCAATGTAACTAATCATTTGTCTTTGTCCTCTATGTTAAGTTGATGTCCCAGGAGTTAAACAATGATCAGGAAATTCTAGTTAAAATACCTTGTAAGAAGTCTGTGCTGCTTGAATGAATCTCCTGAAAACAAAACAAAAAATTGAGATTCGAAAATAAGTGAGCTTTTTAATAAAGGGGAAATTAAGAATGGCAAAGATTATGATATGATGACAAAACCTGAGAAATGTTTTTGTGGTTGGAACAGATAACTGGAAGTGCAAGAGATTCAGGAGTTGGCTCTCCATTTGCAACACCTGCCCATATGACTTTAATCAGTAGAGTCGTAGACATATGCGCCAGAACATGTCACTGCAACTACTGCGGAAGTGACATAAGTATCTTTAGGATCTTCATTGACTACAGAACACAGCAGAGCTCCTGAATTTCACTATGTGCGCAGAATGTCTATAATTCTAAGTAGTTATCCTCTACTTATTTTCCCTTAGTTGCTATCCAAGGCCACACACCCTTAATCAGTTGAGAGGAACTATGTCATCTCTCACAGCCAGGTGTGCTTCATTCTACTGTCAAATTGAAACAAACAACTACTTAATAAATACTTGTTCATGCATATGACGACATCATCTTGTTTATTTCTTCCCACCTCTGCTTACCACATTTTTTCTCTTATAACCCTTCATTCTTCATTCAATATATAAGAATGCCACTACCACACCAATATCTATAACTACTTTTGAGAGCATTGAGCCTAGTTATTTATTCAAGCAAAATGGAAGATGGGATGAAGTGCATGAATATTGCCTGTATGTTGCAATATATTGGATACTAATTTTAAATTAAGCACCTATACTTGCTGCATACCTCGCCCCTAGTATAAGTATAGTCTGTGATGGAACAAAATTCTTCCACTCGTGGTGCACGGGTTTCTTCATACTTTCTGCAAACATAATGGGCGAATTGCTGAGTGAAATAGAACAAATAAAGAAAAAGAAGAAAAAAAAATGTCATCATTACCCCACTTATCTCAACAAATGCATATAAATATTTTTGAACGATGTCTCCCTGTTAAGGTTCTCATTTTCGTAATTAGTTGACAATTATAAAACCAAAACAATTGTTGTTGCTTCCATTAGTTCGAAATGCAAATTGCAGCTAAATAGAATGTTAAAAGTATCAAAAGATGACTTTATAACTCAGCCACAGAGAATAATAAGACAGATTATATTTCTTCCTTCTTAAACCACAACTTAGTGTAGAACTTACGAGGCAATTAGCATGCAAGTTACACCAAGGAGCTGGAATCGTTGTTGTTGAATATGATTTTGAGAGAGGAACCGATCAATGAGATTCACCGCCAAGTAAAGCGTATCAGTTTCCAACTTATATTCTTCAGAAACCTGAAAGATAACCGTTATTATTTACAAAAACGGTCCAAAATACTGTTTGCCCACACCATAACACGAAAGATGAGAGTTTTTTAGTGTTGCTGTCTAAATTCAGTTAGCGTTAGTCTGGTGCTTCCATAAACATAAACGTTCCTTGCCAATCATGGAATCATAACTATATGTTTGACTGGGTAAAAGAAAAGGTCAAACTATTTTTATTAGGAAAAAAAAAGAGAGAGAATAAGTCGAAGTGTCGAACTATTTCATTTTTTCATGCAGGCTAAAATTTGATGACATTCATGCAAGGGAGAAAATTATGAAGAACACTTAGTGAGCCTACATTTTGGGCCACCAATACAGGAAATACAGTCCCTATACTAGCCCAAGATAGAATAATTCCGGCTATAACTATCAACCCGGCTTTTCAAGATCTACATAAAAATTGACGACATGCCCAAGCAACTTAGTGAAGATCAAGGTATCCTTTTTTCCTGTAAAGAAGGGGAGCCATGTTGAGAGCTGTCAGATCGAAGTATTAAGAAACTAAAAGATTGTGTTCGCTAGTTTGACATTTTCTATTCACAGCAACCAACACACTTTGTTTTGTCTTAAATATAAACACCTGACATGTTTTCATTTTTTCAAGCAAGGTAAAAGATAACAAGTATACTTCATAATTATGAATATTTGATAAAGCTAACCTCCACAAGCCAATCGATGAGAATTCCACGCATGCGTGGAGTGATATCTTGCTGCAAATTTACCATATAATCGATTGAAGGTCTTTGATCGAGCTGTAGGAGAGAATTTAGGAAGCCATTAAGTGAAAGAACAAAATGAAAACATGTAAACTGTATTGTAAACCTAAAACTCTTAACTTTAATTCCAAAAGGAAATTTAAAATACTCTTTTCATCATCTATTTTTAACAAGAGAAGCTAGCAACTGAAAATTAGTTTTTCATTAATAATAAAGGTAAACTTCTGTCGTTCACAAGCTTTACACCCGCAAAGCGAGCAACCTATTTCTAGGAATTTAGCAAGTTTTACGGCTGGGCCAAAATTTTGCCCATGAGTAGGGCACAACAACAAGTAGAACCAACAGAAAATTAAGATTTATAGAGCTCTAGCAATGTGCTCAAAAATCAAAAATGGATATTGTTAGCAATTTCTGCATATAAAATAATGGCAGGAAATAAACTAAAGTAACATTTGTGACACAGACCTCTGCAACACGACCATTATTGTATATATCAGAGGCATAGAAGCTGCACGCTTGAGGATCTTTTACTTTGGAGTCTATATTCACAATGCTTAAACCACTAGAGGCTTCCAGTTTCATGCAAATCTCGTTCTCTGCAAAACCATTTGAAAGAACATCAACATCAATTTTGTTCAATATGGAGGACCTTAAATACACAGCAACCAAGAAAAGCCATGTTCTTTAACATTGTGTTGTTCATACATTTTATTTACTCTCTATGCTGTCACATATGATTTATAAATTGAGCAATTTAGCAAAGAACAAATACCTGTCTTTTGCATTCCAGCTGGTTTTATGTAATCAGGTTCCAGAAGAATTTGATCATCTGCACTGAATTCCCGCATGCTGTGCAGCATATTTTTCTCTACAACCCCTTTTTCTTGCAACTTCCTTGATAATGTGAGGTCTTGTGGTTCCAACATTCTTAACTTCGATAAATCTTCTGCTAACTTTGTCTTCACATCCTCTTCATCTTGAGGAAATTCATCAGAGATATCTGTAGCCACCTTTGTTTTGCTCTTCACCATACCTCTTCTACCCTTCTTCTCAGTGCGTCCAAGGGAAAAATAAAGGGAAGCAAGTTCATATTATGCGGCAAACGCCAATAGTTTGCAACTGAGATATGGATGTGGACCATGTGGTATGAAGTTACTTGAAAAACATGTAAAAGCATATTTTCTCATGATGTTTACTGAGAGTGACCATTCAATGATTTAATTCTAATTCTAGTGTGATATTTAAACAAATATGAACTTTTCAAATTTCATAGTAATTTGTATTGAGATTTAAACTGATTAGCTAAAAGTTGCACATTCTTACCTGAACTTTCATTGCATTGGTTCCATCTATATTCATATCTTCGTCAACAGTGTTAGTAACATCTTTAAGCACTGTTCTTCTTTTATGCTGAAGTCCATGGATTCCAGCCATTAAAATTCCATTCTCATCTGAAGCTGCTCTTTTGGAATTAACTCGAAGAACACGGCTATGATCCTGCTTAAAAGAAGGTTTTGATGAGGGGAATATTCCACCAGAAGCCCCCAAGGCTTTGGCCCGTGCTCTTGTGATTCGAGCAGTAGGCACTTCAAATTTGGCAACGCTTTCATTTTCTTTATTCATAGTTGTCTGCCCTGTAGAAGAACTATGTGCATATATAAATCTAAATACTGTTCATTGAACCTGCACTTTGAAATGCCTTAGCATCAGAAAACTGGAACAGAAACTTGAGGTGTGAGTTTGAATCAACAAATATCAATTATTAAAACTTGATGTGTGAGTTTGAACAGCCTGAAGAATAAGATGTAATGCCAATTATTCCTAATGAAATCAAGCAAAACAAATCATCATGGATACTGACAGAAGTAGTTTGTTCATGAGTTAACATACAAGGACATTGGCAATGCATTTACTGTTTCGAAGCATATGACAGAATCGGTACTTCAGAAAAGATGATACAGTATAAAACAAACAGATGGCTCTGTGATGAAAACGATAGTGTATGCGCCTTCAGAGTTTAGATGCGGTGAACAAACTGTAAGCAAAATTTAAGTTTTAGTTGATTGTAAGACCATGACCTGAAAATGGCCTTATCAATGTAGAAAACTCTCCTAGTATTTGAAGTCTATTTTCTTTTCCAGTAGACTAGAACCTCTTTTAACCTCTCATGCAGTCATAGGTAACCTCTCTTCTTCGCTTCATAACCTACTAATTTCAAATTGACCACCAAAAGAGCCTCATAATTTCAAAATCTTTCCAGAGCAAACATCAGTTATAACACCTAAAAAATAGAAAGATGAATCGTTCATAAACCAACAATAACTTTGAGAAAGAGAAACGACAAAAGGAAGAGGGGGGGAAAGAACTACGCTATACGTCTTGAAATGCTCAAGTGTAATCAAGGCGTGTCTGCTTAATAAGTTATTTTGAACCAAAGCAAATTGAGAGCTCAAATTGCCTCACAAATTTCTCCAAATAAAGAAAATCCATATGCTGTTGCCGTCCACCGAGAATTGAGAATTTAAACTCAACCAATCGAAATCCCTAATAATCTGTGAGCGCCTCATAAATCAAACACATTAATAAGTCAATCTAAACCAAAATGCACAATGGAGAAGATATCATGCACCTTCCTCACCCCATTGAGCTCAATTCCATCATAAAACTGCCTAACCAAACAAAATCCACGCATATCATAACAAAAATACACAATGCGCATAAGAATCCACCGAAAACTCAAACCAAACACGCATGATAGCAAAATTTTGGGGAAATAAACCCAAACGCCTCCCAAATGAGTCTCCCTCACAGATCTACCAAGAGAAACTCAAATCATATCATCGTTTCAACAAAATCTGTGAGTCCAACCGATCCAAAACAAGATTCCGAAACAAAATTCAAGCACGTCAAAAATTACATCAAACACTATAAAACGCGAAAATGTACAGCGAAAGTGTATGAGCTGAGCTTACTGTGTTGTTGGGAGCTCCACGACCTTTAGTAACGGTCTCTAGAGCTATACACAGGCACGGATAAGCGAAGCTTTACAACTTTTTCAACGTAGAGAGAGGGCGAGAGAAACAGAGAGTGTGTGTGAGAGAGAGAGAGACTGATGCGTTGATATAAGCGGAGCGTGAGCGGGACGGAGACACATTTTAAACTCAACCATCTCCACAGTCCACTACCCTTTTTACTGCATCCAGATCACCAAAAACACCACGTGAGAGTAAATTAATTGGGGTAGGGGTAGGATTCTATACATCACCGTCCATGTAACATAAAATGCAACGGCAAATGAAATATTGCCACGTCGGATTGTATTGCTTATGAAATGTGATCAATTAAACCACCAATCTCGTCTGGCCCTTTGGCACTAACAACAATTAAAGAATATATTGTAACAAATCCAAATTAATTTTTTTATTGGTCATCGATCAAGAAATTAAACTTATTCCAACTTTAATTTAACAAAAAATAAATGCATTAAAATTATTTTGTAAAAATTGAATGATTTGGCAATGTAAAAATTGAATGATTTGGCAATGTAAAAATGGAATGGAAAACAAATTTGTCTAATTTTTTTTTTCCATATCCACCACAATGGCCAGGGGGAATAGAGTGGAAAAATGATTGACCATATTTGGCAGACATTATTGCTCCAGATACATATTAGCTAGTCATATATCAATCCATGCCGATAGCCATAGTGTGTACCTAATTAAGCCCCTTATGGTCATCTGTCTATATATAAATTTTCTGATCATCTATATACATGCTAATATATATTCCCAGGTCAAGACAAGTTTATTTGTCCTGAAATTAAAATTGGGAATTCTTACAAATTTTTCATTTTGAAATTTAAAATTTCAAAGTAGCTTCAACTGTCTAACATAATATATAATAACCGATCAAAACTGACTGCAAAATCACTTAATCATACCTTAATAAGCCACTTATGATCGTCTCTGTACAATTTTATTAATAATCTATATACATAATAATCTTCTTCATACAAGTTTATTCTTGTCCTAAAACTAACATTTTTAATTATTACAAAATTTTCATTTCCCCACTATCTAGCCTAATATAGAGGGATACCGAGAATGATAACCTATGAAAATCGATCGCAAACACCCCTAATCACTACCTAATTAAGGCACTTATGATCATCTCTGTACAATTTTATTAATAATCTATATACATAATAATCTTCTTCAGTAAATACAAGTTTATTCTTGTCCTAAAACTAACATTTTGAATCATTACAAAAATTTCATTTCCCCGCTATCTAGTCTAATATGGAGGGATACCAAGAATAATAACCTATGAAAATATATCGCAAACACCCCTAATCATTACCTTATTAAGCCACTTATAGTCATCTCTTTACAAATTTTATGACCATCCATATACATAATAATATATCCGACAGGTCAAGACAATTAGTTTATTATTGCCCTAAAACTAAAATTGGGAATTCTTACAAAATTTCCGTTTTGAATTTTGAAAGGACCACCAACTATTAACCTAATAGAGTGACCAGGGCACCGATAGAATCACAATAGCTATTAATTTTATAACTTACACGTTATTATAACTTTAGCTCTACAAAATAAAAGTAATTATCAAAATATTTTTTAGATTAGGCAACTATATAAAGGTGATTATCGACATATTTATGCAATTTCTTATTTCTTAAAATGGTTTTTTTATTGCAAATCTTCCTTTTGGGCAGGGGTGGCAAAGCTCTTATGACTCGGATGACCGAATTTATTTGATTATGATTAAACTAAGTTTGAACATAAGTTACATGTCCAAATTTCGAGTCTAAACACAAAGATTTTGTTCGGTTTTAAAACTAAATCTAGGTCTAATACAAAATTCTTGTCTAATTTGATAGTTTAAACTCTAATCTATATTAAATTATTATTCGATTTAATTATTCATACCTAAAAAAATCCGAATATAATAAATTAAATCTCTAAAAATACAAACTAAACCAGACGAAAACATACACATATTTCATAAATATCAATCATCAAACTAGGAATCAATTTTTTTTGCCACCCTTACTTTTGGGGCAATAGTCTAGTAGACACTACTGCCCAAGGCCGCGGGCCTACGGCCTTTACTACACAGAATAACACAAAAAGACAAGCGGGCCCTGGTGGTACTTCTTAGTTCTTTACAAGCTAGGGGAGTCTGTAGGCCCATGAAATGCGTATTCGGCCCAATCTGTAGGCCCAATACGAGTTTCAACACCTCTTATCCAGGAATAAGGAAAGTTTAAACAATTGACTGATTTGGTAATGCCCAGAAATAGACAAAAAGTAAAAAAAGCGTACTAATGGTACACTAATTTGGAGTGTTATAAATTCTAAAATGTGCAGAGAAAGTGATTTGAAAAAATTGTATTGAAATATGTGTAGAATTGTAAGAAAAGTGAAAAATTGTACAAAAATATAAGAGAGATGATGTTGATGCTTGATATTTGGAGTGTTAGTGAATGAAAAGTGAAAAAAATTGCATTGAAATATGTGTTTTGTTGATATGATTGTATTAAAATATATGTTGCTAATGTGAATAAATAAATGAGACTCAATTATGTATAATAGAAATGATATTCAATTGCAGAATTTAGAGTGCTTAAAAATAAAAGAGCATTGGAGATGCTATATATCATGTGCTTGTGGACGGGTTAATATCACTTTTAGTCATCGAAAGATAGCCCATGTTTCATTTTGATCACCGAAAGATAAAATATTTCAACTTGGTAACTTAACTTTTCATTTTATTACAGTCAAGTCACTCGGTCAGAATTTCTCAAATCCGGGCAGCCAAAAAGCTGATGTGGCAGTTTGACTTGTTTCGATTGGTCCACGTGAAAAATGGTCGCCACGTGGTTAATACTACTTTAAGTCACTAAAAGATAGTTCATGTGTCATTTTGGTCACTGAAAGATAAAATGTTTCAACTTTGTCACTAAACTTTCATTTTGTTACAGTCAAGTCAGGATTTCTCAAATCCGAGCAGCGAAAAGGGTGACGTGATAGTTTGACTTGCTTTTGATTGGTATACGAGGAAAATGGTCACAACGTGAAAATATTTTGCAATTTTTAAAATTTAGAGCAATCGTGAGAAGTGAAGGTCCACTTGCGAGAACAATATGAATTAGTGAAATTTCTTTTGCTTAGATTGTTATGCTATAGGGACGAAACACCAATGGAGGCGAATTGATTCAAAGCAGGAGGCCTAGAGTATGAATGGTGTTGTAGGGTTTGATCTCTGAAACCTAATTTTTGCTTCTTAGTTTGACTGCGGGATTAGTCGTGCCACTGAATGATGATTGTGCTTAGAGGCCGCACGAGAGCATTTCGACAATGACACTCGGTGGCCAGTTTGACCGAGTGGCTTTACTGAAACAAAATGAAAAGCTAAATGACTAAATTGAAACATGAGCAATTTTTCAGTGACTAAAAGTAGTATTAACTTATGCTAAATATTTCCACGTGGCGACTATTTTCCACGTGGACCAATCAAAAGAAGTCAAACTGCCACGTCAGCATTTTTGCTGCCCGGATTTGAGAAATCCTAACCGGGTGGCTTGACTGAAACAAAATGAAAAGTTAAGTTACCAAGTTGAAACGTTTTATCTTTCGGTGATCAAAATGAAAGATGGACTATATTTCGGTGACTAAAAGTGATATTAGCCCGCTTGTGGACATTGAAAGTAATGATAAAATATATTATAATATATATACGGGCAGGCTTGCTAATTGCTATCGAAAAGGCTCATGCGGCGTATGGGCCTTGTTGTATGCAGAATGTACACAGACTCCCGCTTGATCAGT
Organism: Euonymus europaeus; assembly: GCA_963580455.1. NCBI lineage: Eukaryota > Viridiplantae > Streptophyta > Magnoliopsida > Celastrales > Celastraceae > Euonymus > Euonymus europaeus. The sequence goes on along the minus strand of OY756957.1, from coordinate 1,749,145 downwards.
GGTTTACTGCTCAAGATCATCTTAATTCATGATCCACTTTAAGCCCACAAGTAAGAATACTACAAGCTAAACCCAGTACGAACTACGAAGGCAAGGCCAACCCAAATACCTCTATTTCCAGATTCAAACCCAGCCCAACCTTGTCCCATGATTAGACATTTAGACGCCGACCTGCTTAGGTGTGTGGTCAATGGTTCACTCTTAATTTTGCTCGTGTTCTAATGAGCAAAGCTCAAAATTTCACTAATTTCGGGCAGTCGTTTGACACGTATAGTAACTAATTGCTTTCCAATACGATTAGCCAAGAATGTCGTGGTTTATTTACATTTTTTTAAGATAAAACAGTTTAGGCACAGAGTATAATAATCAACCATAATCAATGACGAAGAAAAATCAATGAAAAAGAGAACATTAAAATAAAAGACATAATACGAAAACAAAACAAACTAGACTAAACCGATCTAAAAGCAATAACCTAACACAAACAAAATTAAAACCACATGACCATATCCGATCGCCTGTCTACCCCATTCTTAGCCAATAAATCAGCCACAATTTTGTTTACATATTTCCTATTAACATGAATTACAATAAAAAGGCCTGCTGTCGACGATGAACAAAAACACAGCAGCATATTACAATTTACAATAACTCATAAACGTATTTGACTGGCTAATGATTCAGAGAAGAGGCTACCATGAGTTTGTGAAGACCACACTTTTCATGATGCCTGTCCCGACCGGCCTATGGGAGAGTCTTGTGTGAAAATATCAAAATTAAACAGAGACTTCGTAATCACTTTTTCCATTGGGGCAAACGCTGAACCACAACCTGAAAATGGGGAAAATGTAAGACAATATTATCTGCATTCCACTATACATGATCATATGTTATAAGAAAACAAGACAAAACAGGCTTTGTTCTGCTTTCATTCTTCTTGTCAGAGTACTGTACCTGAATGGCATTGATGAGGTCAATGTAAACTATCAGGGGAAACTTCCATGAAGAGTAAATGCTACAGTAAATGTAATTATAGGTAGTATTATCATTTTCGATATCATTTGCATTAATCATACCTTCCCTGAGTTTTCTTTATCGCCCACGATAGTTTGACAAGCAAGCCTCCAGGATTCAGGTTTCTGCAGATTAAGGCTGTAGTTAAAACCCTCGAACAGCCATTCATATTGTTCTCTCATTCAAAAGATTGTTTGTGCGTGTGTGAGAGAGAATGAGAGAGGGGGGGAACCTTCTTCAGATACCGAAGTTCCGTATTTGTTCTCTCATTCAAAATATCCTTTCCATCAAGAATCTGAACATACCAAAGTGACACAGGCAATCAAAGAACATATATAACCTTCATATAGAAAATTATACCCAGCTTACGAAATGAATCTACTTGGAAAATTTAGATTCAAGTGGTATAAAATAGTGGGAACATGTAATTTTCGAGTCATAAACAAGCAATATCCTTACATTGGTGACATATAGCAATCAGCCAATTTACCGGCAAGCATATATATATATATATATATATATATATATATATATATTTGTGCAAAGATCACAATTGAAATTCTTGAGATAAAACTAGTATATATTGTCTGTCTCTGATCCCGCTAACTATGAAAGTCTTAAATACGAGAGTTGTTTGTCTTTTAACATTTTCTTGCTAAAAGATCCTGCAGCCACGCTATATCTAAATATTGTAGTCACTCATGCCATTGCGTTCCACGATCAATGTGATTTAGGAGCAAACCTATGACTCTATTAAATTACTTGTAATCTAGATCAACTCTTCTAAAAGTAAAAACACTTCAAAATTTCATAGATATGACCTCATCTTTGTTTCAAGTGTAAAAAATTGTTACATTGGAATAGTGTGAGGATTTATGGCATTAGTGCAAATTCATAGCAAATAACGAATTTTTTAGGCTCTGTTTGAGAGACTGAAAATGATTGAAAATGAGAGATTTTCAAGTAACTGAAAATAAGAGTTTTAAAAATCCTTACTTGTTTACATCTAAGAACACTGATTTTGAGGGATTTTTTTAAATACCTCAAAATTAGTGTAGTGTTAATTTGATCGAAATTGAGGTGTTTTAAAAACACCTGAAACCTACTTTAAAAACACTACAAAATCGCTACTCCCATTGTCAAGCGGAGCATAAAGATCAAAAGCAGTTATAAATATAAGATTAACACTAGGTATATATATATATACCTCTACAATGCAAGTACCGCAGCTTCCACCACCTCCACAATTCATTACTTTCCCCTGTTGGAACACACACACACACACACAGAGTTTATGAATTAGCCTATAATTACACACGTAATTACATAAAGAAAACAGTAAATGGAACACAAAACATAAATTTGTACTTCCCATGGAAGAAGATCATAACTTTTACACAAACGCATATAAATTATATAAATGCGAACCAAAAATGGTGTCGTTCATCATAGAGCACTAAAGTGCGCAAAATATAACTGTTGGCCGTGTACACACTAAAATACGCAATGAAGATAACAACTCACATAGGCGGCGTATAGCTCAATCTTGTTATCCAACATGATGTTCCTCAGTAGTTTCTCTCCACTCACCGCTTTTGCTCTCTCCACAGAATACTTGCCGTCGCTTCCCGGCTTTGGCTGCCACCGCGACCACCGGAAACGCATTAGCATCAAAATAAGATAAAATTATCGTAAATTTAATCATTTCAGCAAAACCACAGTGTTTTTTGGTGCGATTCTCAAATGATTTCAATTGGCAGGCGATTGTTACCCCTATAAACTCGAGCTCAATTTCGGGCACTGTTGTGGAAGATTCCGGCGAGCTGGACTCGACCCGCACCGAGATTGATCTCTTAGCAGGTAGAAACTTAATGCGGTCTCGGGGTCTTCCATTGGGAGAGAAGAAATCCGGTGGTCGGAGAGATATGCCTGCGAAAATAATGGCAGCCATTCTTGTGGCTAGTAAGCAGTTTTTTTGTTTCCTTTTTTATCTGCAGTTTTTCCCAGCCGCATTATCAATTTTGTAATTTCTTGCAGGTAATTTTGTAATTTGGAGGCAAAGTCTGGCTCTTTAACATCATTCTCTAGTCTGTCTGAGTTCGGCTTCTCTTAGTTTCCTTGCCCTGCAAATGAACGGTTTCTGTTATTTACATAAATGCCACAATCTTCGTTCTCTAACCGCCACCAAACTGACCGAACTGCCTTTTTTCTTCTTCCACCAACGTCTCTTCCGTCGCCGATGAATTATGAGTTTCTGTGCATGTTAACCCACTCATCAAGTGGCACCAACCTTCAAACGGTCATCCCTGGGCTGTCATCAAATCCTAGCGCTAGCTATCAACAACATCAACATTGAACAGGTTTCGGCTCTTTTGGTAGCCGTGTTTGATCATTTTGATTCTTCACCTAAGTCGCTTCATACTCTGTTTCATTGGGCGTTGAAGCAACCGGTGTTTAAATCCTCTCAGAAACTGTTCAATTCGATGATCAATCTGCTTGGGAAAGTGAGGGAGTTCGATTCCGCGCGGTTCGTGGTTCTTGACCGGATTGGTACGAACGAGGGGCTCGAGCTGGTTTCGTGCGATACCTTTGTGATTATGATCAGTAGGTATCGCTGCGCAGGTATCCTTTCTTATCTCTGAAGTTTGTTCCTTGCCCATTGTTAAAGTTGTTTGAAAGATGATGTTACAGTGTAATCAAATTGAAAGTGCACTGCCCGTCAACTTTTCTCAAAAAAAGAAGAAGGTGCATATCGAGCTATAATTTTTGGTTTTAATGCTCATATGACTAGTATACACTTCTTTGATTTTACTTTGGGATGAATTCTTTCTGGGGATTGTTGTTCAAATTTGCTCCGATTTTCATAGCTGAAGTTGCGTCAAATTAAAAGAAAATTCTGCTGCACTTTTTTTTCTTCCAGACCTAATGCTGATTTTGCAGCCAGTTATGGGTTTTCTTCTTGGCCATTTAGCTTCGGATCCTTTTGTGCTTATACAATTCAGCAGGAATGGCACAGCCTGCAATTCGAACATTTGAATGTGCAAGCACTGTAGATTTGATTTGTAATTCTGATTCAGTGACAAATTTGTTGGATTCTGTTCGTAAAGAAGGCCATGTTAGGGTGGCTTCAGGATACTTTGACCGGAAGGAGGTGCTTGATCCAAATTGGGTTCCTGCTATTCGGAGTTCTTGTTGGTGCTAGTAAGATCCTTAAGGCAATTATTAGTAGGAGTTTCATCCCAAGGCCTAGAAGGCTACAACATGTAACTAATCTTTCAGATTCTTCTCCAAAATTGGAATAATTGAGGAAGTGATGAACCTTTATACCAAGACGATCAAATCAGGGTATCATCTTCTGGTGAAGATGTTATTCGAGGAAAAGAGATTGGATTGGCAGTTCAAGTTAGCTTGGAAATGAGATCTAAAGGATGAGACATGGACCTTAGCTACTCATTAACGTTGTGTAATGAAGGAGCTAGGCTTTTGCAGAGTTTGAGGACATTTTAAGGAGGGGTATAGTGCCTCAGTATCTTACTTTCCAGGAATGGAATAATGAATTATAGCAGCGAGGAATGAATGACATGGCACATAAACTATGTGGTTTGATGTCTTCTGTACCTCATCCAACAAACCTGCCAATATTCATCATGCCAACAGTGATCCATCAGTCCATCACGCACAAGGAGATCAGTTATAATGCGAAAAGCTGAACTGCTGAAGCAATGCCTGATATATAAAAAAACTTGTAAAGGTCCAAGAGAACTCGTCAAGCATAGAAGATTGTCTGTGAATCTGGTTTCAAGTGCCAGCAAGTTGATATAGAATATAAGAAAAGAATCGAGGAGACGTAAAGTTACAAGGAGTTCAACAGCAGTGGCAGAAAATAATATATGGATGGGCTGGGGGTGATAGGGCCGCAGTGGAATCTGCATTCAAACTGAGATTTTTCTCTCAGCATGGGAATAATTGTGCTAATCTGTCAATCTCTGTGAGGTGAAAGCTTGATCTATCTGTCAAAGTTATGAAAACAAATCATGCAAATGGCATATGCACTTCTGAAGAATGCGACAGTACGGAGCCAGGAGTTGACATTGGGGGGGGGGGGGGGCATAAGTTGGTGGGGGGTTCGGGGGCTTCGCCCCCGGATTTTTTTTTTGCTATTATTTATCAAAGTGGCAGAAAATATACTAAAAAAATGAGAGTTGCAAGCCTGCAACTATTTCAGTGTGACCAAAAAAAAAATGGAGCTTACAAAATTATAAAGAACATATCTAATGAACTTTAGTAACTAAAGGACTGAAACTACAATGTTCAAAGGATGAAAGTAATTCAAAATAATCATAAATTCAGAATTATACATTGGAAGAAAGTACAACAATGCTCCATTCTTGATTGGCAGAAAGTATAGGCATTACAATGCTATTTTGACAAAAGGAAGGCAAGCATTAAGAAGCAACTTGATTTGGTGGTCCAGATTTTGGGTAACTTTTCAGCATAGGTTGGTATGGACCAAGCCTAATATAGGCACGCCGAATCTGATCACGTTCATTGACATGATAATCACATATTTGCTTGCGCAATCCAGGATCACGCTCCAAGGCACTGATGTCAATCTCATTGCTTCCAATCTTCTGAAATTTTGATGGTCCTATTGGAGGATTCTCAAATATTGGGGCTTCGATGATAGGTGTTGTTGGTGCATCATCAATCGTATCATCTTGTGAACAACTAGCATGTTTTCTCTTGAAATATTGATCTATAGTTGATGATTTCCCCATTTACTCGTTCAATTCAGTAGTTCACTGCACAAAAATTGGTAAAAATAAGGATAAGCAATTAAACAAGGCTAACCAAATACAAGAGCCCTAATACAATTATACAACCATGAATCACCCAAATACAGTAGACTGAAATAGTGAAATACCCAATCATCAATCATCAATCATGCCAACTAGTATACAAATATAATCACAACCAGTGAACCACCCAAATACCCAATCATGCTAAAAAAAACAGAGTTCCCTAAAGCCTAAAATCAAAATTAAATTCAATAGGACCATTACCCAAATACCCAATCAAATTCTTGAGAATTTTCACTAAAATCAGAACACCATGACACTAAAATCGGAAAGAAATGAACAATTGCCCGTGTGACCGATGGGAGGTGGCGGCGCTTCACTGCTTCTGGTGACTGGTGGGAGGTGGTGGCGTCACTGCTTCGGTGCTTCCATGGACATAGTTTTGTAACTTTCTTTTCCACATTTTTTACTTCTCTCTGCTGTTTAACTTTAGTGACTTAGGTTTTCAATTTCTTGAATTTAATAATATATCTAATTTTTTATTTTTTTTTAAAAAAATTTACGGGGGGCCGTGAGTGGACTTAACTTTCCAATTTCTTAAATTTAATAATATATCTAATTTTTTATTTTTTTAAAAAAAAATTTAGGGGGGACCACGGCCCCCCTGGTCCTACTGTGGCTCCGTCTCTGGCGACAGATGTTGGACATTGCCGAAGAATATTTTGAATTGCATTGGGCTCAGGATTTTATGTGGATTTGAGATAGACTTGATTGGTTTGGACTTTGGAGTCTTCTTCTTCTACTAATTAACATTTAACTCCTTGAAGCTAGATTAGAGGCTTGGTTTCTATGAGGCACCAGAAAGTTGGTTGTTTCTGATCCATGAAGGAACTGTGTAATGTGGTGAAAGGTAAAAATTATCAATTATAGGGTGTGGGACCTAGTTGGGCAAGGAAATGATGACTGTTGACAAGCTTCGTTTCTTCTTCTGGGCAGACACGTGAACGGTCCAGACCGCCAAAGACAAAACGGGAACCCTCCTGCAGTTGACATTCTGTGAAGTGTAAAACTTGACAGACAATACACTGGGCCTACAGGGCCCGCTCTTTGGCCCAATTAATGCTCCGGGAATAAGGCACAAGGGTTGTGAATTTTAGGGCACACACGCGGGCCACTTGCTTTGCGAATCAGTGAAACCTAGGTCAGGCTTCGACTCGGCCGCTCCCCCGATGAGAGAAGCTCCCACTCCCATTTTATCTTCCGGAAAATTGAAGCCTCCTTCGAATTCTCTCTTCACAGCGCGTCTCAAACTTTGGGTTTTTTTCTCTCTCTGGCTTGCCCTGTCCTTCTCCTTCTCGCTCTCCTCTCATCGTCTCCCCTAAGTTCAAACGATAAATGGCAGACAACAATGCTTTTGGTTCTCTCCTTCGAGCTCTCTCAGTAATTCAACGGACCCTCGCCGCCGCAGACTAGCAATGGAAAGCTTTATCTGCAGGGCCGACTCCAACCTCCGTTTAAGAAATCTCATTGGAATTTTACATTCGGATGTATCCAGATCCCGCAATTTCCCACGGTGCGATTACCCTACCCTATGGCTTTCGTAACTTGAAGACTCCTAGGGCTTTCACGTCTCGTAGACGAAGTCATCGAAAGGTACACCAACAATTAAGAAGATAAAAAAAAACGAGCGCGATACGTCTCTTTCTTAAATCTCTATTATATAAATTGATTTGAAGGCTCTCTTCTGCATTCGTTGTTAAATCGTCTAATGAATTTCTTCTTATCTAGACGGAACTTAATTTCTTGTAGATATTTTTCCTTTGTTTTCTTTTCTTTCCTGATTAAATGTACGATTTGATTAGGTCGGGTGCTCTTGTTTATTACATGTGTGGAATGCCTTCATATATTGAAATTATTGGAGCCATGAATGATATCTCAGATACGATATGCTCTCCTTTCAAGATCACAATTGCGTTGTTCTGTTTGCAGTTCATTTTTTCTTCTCTTTTGTTTATTTATATTTAAATATCACTAATTACTGAGTGAGTTAATGAGGTAGTTGGCTTTGTACGTTTATTACTTTATTCCCTTGTTGGTGACCAGCTATGTTAGTTTTTTGGGTAGACTTGACTCTAGATCAGCGCTTAGGTTTGTGTAACATTTTTTTGAATTTGGATTGATATAACATGAGTTCCAATCTATCTACATTGCTAATGAGCACCAGAGATTTTGATGGCCTGTTAATTGGTAGAGGGTTGATGGACTTTGATTTCCTTATCAAGAGGAAAATGTCAATTTAAAATAGAAATAGTCTCGACCAAGGTTGGGGTAAAAAGATTGAGGGAAGGTTATTTTCTCCTGTCACTTAGTTTTTTCAGCCTCCTGTTGCAAAATTATTAGAGTCTTACATTTCAATATCCTTGAACAAGTTCTCTATGTTTGTGGCACTTTTTCTTTAGAAAATGCATAACCAAACGAACAGTGTGAAAGCATTTAGCTCTGCAACTAGACAATTAGCATACGTCCTCCATAAACATGAAGGTTCTTAAATGCTTTTGATTTGTGTGTCAAAGGTACCTAATTACTTATACCAAATTGATTATTTACAACTTATGTTGTTTTCAATTACTATTTTTTAATGAAAATTGGAAATAGATTTCTTCTACTTGTACAGTTGTACAAATGTGCTTAGCTTAGTTTGTAGTTGAAGGCAATTTTGTATGACAATGTTGGATTCCAATTGAATTTCTCCTATCAACTTTAGTGGTCTTTGATGATCATTCTACTGGAATTTTCTTCCAGCACATGTGTGTGAGAGATTTAAATCTTCTATTCAATGTTTTATGAATTTGATGTCTAAATTTTTTTGTTTTCAAGTCTTTTGATTCCGTTTTTTTATTTTATGTTCATCTGTGCGAACTTATGGATTCTCATTTTCTGTTTTCCGTATTGTGTTTTATTGTTGACATACAGTATCGTAATACAAATAACACACTGTACGATGTAATGAAAAAGCACAGCCAGATAGTCGCTTTTTACTAGGGCAGTTAAAAGGGCTACTCATTGTCTATGCATTGATTTTGAAAAGTCTGGAATTAATCTCTGCAATGGTATTTCTCCTTTTGTTCGGAACTTTGTTTGGCCGTGGGATGAAAGCACTTTCTCAATCCGGTGAAATTTGCCATTCCATTTGTTAAGTATATAATGGATGCTCTAAGCGAAGCATATAGTGATATTTGATATCTAATATTATTCTCAGTAGTTCTTTAAGTGTTCAATTTAAATGGATTAGTTGAGGTTGTCATGCTTCTACTGAAGTACAGTAGAGATTTTTCTTGTGTTTTTCTATTTATCTTAATATTATCTTCTTTTGTCATCCTCTTTTTCTTCAGGTTAGGAAATTGGTATTTGTGAAAGAAAACTCTGCCCCCCCATAGGAACCTTGAAGTTCTTGATAAGCTGATCGTCACCCTCTTGAGCTGGCTCAGGTAATTTATTAAGACATGTATAATCCATTCTCCTTTCGTAGATATGATGTTAATGCATTCTGCTTCTATGTTATGCTTGTTTGATTGAAATGTATAGTTTATCCCTAAAGTTGTTTAGCTTAGAGGTGAACGAGAAATAAGGCTTGCAAAATGATAGGTTGCTCAATACAATGAGATTTCTCTAGGCTAGAAATTTTCCTAGTTCAACGAGCATGACTTTTATTTTAAATTTCTTTTTTCTAGATGTGGGAGCTTGATAAAGAACACCAATATTTCCTTTGGGTTGCACTATTTCTTTATTCTTTAATAAAATTATTTATTTCGTATTAATAAATTCAGAAGTTAGAAATTTTTGTACAATTTTTTTATGACTGAGCTACAATCTCAATCAATTCCATATACTATCTTGTCTTATCACTTGTATCTGTCTTTTTGGGTCCCCCACTTTCTCTAACAGTTTCTCATTCTTGAAAATTTTCAACTCTACAACTCTACAAATTAACTTATTAATATTTCTACATCCCAAACTGTACTTGTCAATTTTCTTGCTCATTATGTTCGAACTGCTGTCCCAACATTCAATGTCTTGAATTATTCTATTGAATTTTTATAATCAAATTGCAAGGCCATTATTCTATCACACACCCCCAATGTACTTTTTCCTCGGTGGTCCCTCTATCAATCCGAATTTTAAACCTAAAATATTGAACATTCCAAGTTTTAAGTTTTTTTTTCTTTCTTCTTCCTGTCATTTAGTTGTTTTCTTCCATTTATTATACTCACACGTCATATATTCTATTGTAGTCCCACTTATCTTAAAAATTTTGGATTCCGAGGCTATTCTCCTTGTTTCTATTTTAAATTTACTGTTGATATGGACTCATCCATCAAGACATTGTTATTCGCAAACAACATGCACCGTGGAACTTTGTTTTAAATAGATCTTGTTTGTATTTTTAATCACCTATGCTTTAAGAAGAGCAGCCTCTAGACAATACAAGTAGTCTCTTTCATAAACTGAAACATCATGTAGCCACTTAGATAGTGATTAAATCGTTTGCACCGCATAAAAACATTCCTCCTAGAGTAACTGTTAATACGAACAACAGGAACTCTGTAATAGCCATTTTTTTACCTTCAATGTCTTCTATAGATAGAGGAATTAATAGAGTTGAACATAGTAAAATAAGAAATTGAAGATTTTTTTTTTTAATTCTTTGCAACTGACTTTTGATGCAAATGGCTAGTTAACATATACCTAGATACTTTTATGGGTAGTTTTCTGTAGTATCATAGATTATGAATAACAAATATTTAATTTTATACGTCTATTATGGGTTTTCTAGAAATGCGCCTACTGTGAGAACAAAATTTACATTATTTTAATACTTAATATTAACGTTTATGAACTCATGCTGACGCATCTAGGTGAAAAAATATGAGAGGATTTGAAGATGATCCACACCTTTTAAAAGATGTAAGGTGATCTCCATTTCAGTCTCATTTGATTTATGTATCAGCTGTTTGATAAGTTGGGCGAAATACGTCTGGGTTTTGTTGCCTGAAAATTGAAATGAGCGTGGTTTATTGAGTTTAATTTGCAAACAAATATTTCCGATTCATTGATGGTTTGTTTGGCAAATATTTCAGACAACTGCATGTGCGCATTCTAGAAGCCGGGATTGGCCACAACCCGAGCTCCAGATAAAATAAATAAATGAAGAGGTGAGACAGGCTAAGAACGACTATAATTGGAATGGCTGCAATCATTACTTGAAATTTGGAGCCGGCCCTAAATAAGTAAAGCTAAGACAAGCCTAAGAACAACTCAGCAGACATTAATATGCCGCATCAATTTTATATTTGCGTTGGGCTTCTAAGGCCCAAATATTAAAATGGGCCAGTAGTTCGCTGTTTTGAGTACAGAATTTGTTGGGCATAATTTTGGGCTCTTGAAAATTTTGGTTACTTTTTGAGCAATGAAGCTTGGGTATCATATTGTGCAATTAAAACTTGGGCCTTATATTAGGCTGTAAAGTGGGTTCAAAGGGGAAATACTCATAATACTAGTCGGCCCTTGGCCATGAAAATTGAAAATTGGGCTTATTCATGGGCCTTAAAACTAGGCCTTATGTTGTGCCTCAAAAACTGGGCCTAAAAATGTGTTTCATATTGGGCCATAACAAAATAGCATTTGGAGGCCCAAATATTAAAATGGGCCAAGAGTTCTTTGTTCGAAGTATAGTCGGCAATGAAAATTGGGCTTCTTCATGGACCTTAAAAATGGGTCTAATGTTGTGCTCTAAAAACCTGGGCCGTAAACAAAACCGGGTTCGGAAGAACCAATATTAAAATGGGCCAAGAGTTCGTTTGTTTGAAGTTAAAAAGTATGTTATTTGTCGGGCCTAATCTTGGGCCATCAAAAGTTTCTTCTTGGGTAATGAAGCTTGGGTCTCATATTGTGCAATTAAACCTTGGGCCTGATATTGGGCTGTAAATTCGGTTCTAAAAGTTAAGCACTCATAGTACTAAGTCGGCAATGAAAATTGGGCTTCTTCATGCGCCTTAAAACTGGGCCTAATGTCCGGCCCTAAAAAGGGCCTTCTTCTTGGGTAATAAAGCTTGGGTCTCATATTGTGCAATTACAACTTGGGCCTTATATTGGGCCGTAAATCTCGTTCTAAAAGTACGTATTCATTGTAGATAGTACTAGGCGGCCCTGAAAATTGGGCTTCCTTATTTATATTGCATATTGGGCCGAAACAAAATGTGCCTCGGTACTTTCTATTTGTCCATAAAAATCAGGTTCCTTATCGGACCATAAACTGGACCTAACGATGACCATAAAAAACCGGGACACTGGATTGTATAGTGGGCTTCCCATATAGCGCCAAAAAATTGAAGTCATTAATTTGGGCTTCATATTACGATATAAAAATTGGGTTTCCATTATTTTGTTTAAAATATAGTTAAGTGCCCAATTAAGTACGAATGTACGATTAAGTCCACAAGGACCAGGATGCTCCCTTTCCTTTTTATTAGGCTCTAAGCCTAAATTGGCTAGACTCATTTATTATGTATTGAGCAATACAAAATTATTACGGCTGTCAAAAAAAGAAAAAAGCCAAAACAGATATTGAACAAAAACATTGGTATTTGGCCTAAATAGTTGGACAAAAACCCTACAAATTACTTACATCGTTATTTGGCCGTTTCTGAATTTAGTTACGGCTCATGTCTGCTGACTAAGGATTGGTGTTTGCATTAGGCTTTAAAGGCAAAACAAAAATGCCCTGATATTGAGCCACAACAAAAATGGACTAAGAATGTTCCATTCCAAATTTGGAAGATTATCCAAATAACTGAGGCTAAGGGGGAATCAGACTGGCACAAATCATGTTACATTGCTCACGGCTGAAGGCTCAAATTAGCGAACTTGACCAAATAAGGTAAAGCCGAGCAAAGTATGCGGATCCTTAATTGACCTCAGCCAAATATACCCACTTGAAAAAATTGAATTTTCATCCCAAGTATAACATCTATGTAAGGAAAACTGCATTAAATGACAAATTCACATGGTAAATGTCCATTTTTTACCGGACATAATGAATCAGAGTAGCACCGCATAATTAAAAACTGCATCTAGAGCATTACTTCCACAACCCACACCTTACCGTGACTAAAATAACAAAATAATCATGCATGCTAAGCAAATAATAAATAGAACATACTTTTACAAACAGTTATAATAAAAGCCTTTCACTCGAAAATTTGGGTCACTCGCAATAATATTTAAAATGACCACAGGGTTTCATCGACTGGGCTACTTTATTACTTCATAGTGGGTCACAAACGCACAATGTATTCAGTGCATAGAGGTGGAATGTTTTAACGAAGGCTTTGCTTTTTAATTTCGCCAACTAAATTAAATATAATTGAATTACAATGGGAATAAAAGAACCATTGGCAATATCCTCATTTGAGATACCTATCTAACCATCTTAGGAGTATATATCTTTAGTTATCATGGATTTCGCCGGTTCAGAACTCTTAAAATCATGCTCTATCCAAGCAGTAAAACCAATTCAAAGATATACTTTCTATGCGCCTGATTTTACTAATGATGCTTTACGCATGTAGGGCAAAAGCCAAAAAAACTCTCTAGTGTACAGTATCTTGAATAATTTGGAAAGATTCAGTGATTTACCTTTAGACAACTGCAAATGGTCCATAATCTGGGAAAACTTGCAAGTGCCTTAACTAAAATGCAATACAACATCCAACCAAATATTAGAAAGTGTGGCAGCACAAAAATATAAAAATTCAACACAAGATGTTCACTCACCTCCAAATGCTCTCAATAAGCTTGAGGACGGAAGTACTCTTCAGATTTCTCTTTGCTTAATACAGAGAAAGGGGCCAAAAAAGATTACATCAGTCTAAAACAAAATGCAAACCTTCTCCACTAATCCAATCTAGAAGAAAATAATTAAATTGATACAGGAACTAGACTTGCAATAAAATATCTACTTGATATTTCTTTGCATCTTCCTAGATTGTGTAGTTCATTCCCCTGCAGCATGTGGCCATAAATCCACAAAAACCACTGCAGATGCCAACAGATCCAGAGTCGTTAAGGGCGCACGCCATAGAGAATAAAGGTGCAAATTTAGGAAACAAAAGTACCCAACTATGCATAACCATATAGGATGAGCATAGAACTACAAAAAACACGGGAGAAAAGGAGAGGCTAGAAGCCACAAAAACATAAAAGAAAAGATGAAGAACAGAGCGGAAGTCCAAAACCAATGGAAAAAAAATAACATAGGAGCCTGAGCCACACAAAAAAAAAAGGGGGGGTGAAAAAGAGAGAGAAGAGGACAGCTTTTGAATATAGAATAAGGATAGAAGATGAAGAAGTGTATCTTTCTTGATTACTTATTTTGCAATTGATCTTCAGGTTTCCCCTTTCTACGGAATTAGGGTTTGCCTTTTGCATTGTGATGTTCCTCTCAAGCTCTTCTTGCTAACTAATTGATTTCCTTCTCTTTTTCACATCCAGCTTATTTTGAGATAAAATATTCCTCTATGACTACTCTTAATAGATCAATATAAAACTTATAACTTACTGGTTGAGTTGATATATTTGATCAAATATAATAATTAGAATATCACTGTTGGGACAAATATAGAACAAACTTTCAGGAAAGAATTGCGAATACTGCTCTTTACATAATGGAAAGTCTTAAGTTACCTGTTTCCCGAACATCTCAGCTGCACTAATTTCACATGTCACTGAGCATCAACAAGGATTAAAAGTAAATCCTCTTCTAGAGAGGATTCCCGACCCAAAGTGTAATTTTTAAAAAAAACATAAAACTGGTTAATGCCTGCATCAAGCGCATGCAAATTATCAGAAAATTCAGTCAATATTCAAAATAAGAAATGACAACATAATCACAAAACATGCCTCTATTTGCACCATATCATGCCATAACAAAGGGTGTTTTTGTTTCACATTTTGCACAACTTAAAGCTGTGGGGTCCACATAAAATGTTGTGCCAACCAAACATCACATTTTGTTGACAACTTAAAGCTGTGAGCGTGCAAAATAAAATGTTGTCATCTCATAACTTTTCAGAGCTTAAAGCTGTGGAATCCACGGTATTTTACAATCACATTATGTAATTACCCCTGCATATCTTAAAAGTTTCCAATTATGTAATTATTGTAATACTTTTTTATTGTAATTTCATCTATAAAATTAATCTAACAAAAAAATCAACGAAACACCCTACAGCATTTTATACAATTTAAAGTTGTGGGCTCCACAACTTTAAATACCACATTTTTCATAACTTTAAGCACAAGATTTTTGACAACTTAAAACTATGAAATGCAATTGTGAAATAAACGGACACAAAGCTTTTGGCTCTCTTATGCAATCTTGTTCATTTCCAAACGCTTGAAAATTTGCCTGCCAAGCAGTTGCTCGAAAATTTTGCAAAGCAAGATAATCTATTCTTGAAAATTTATAATAGGCTAAGCGTAACAAGACATTATTGTCTCAACTCAATTTTGGCTTTATACATGTGCCTGTATCAGCTAAGATTTTGAATAGTGGGTTGTTTTCGAAATGATAATTTTCCAGATTTAAAATTAAAAGACATTTCATTTCAATGATTCATAGTCGATTTCACATTAATAGATTTACACATTTCAAAACAATTGAACCATAAGAAAAACCTAAAAATGCAACGAGATAAGCAAAAGAGAATAACAAAGCAAAAGAATAATATAGAGGTTCCACAACCTGCATCACGGAGGCGATCGCAAGGCGTTGTTGCTCGTGGACTCTGAGATCCTGTTTGAACCACAACAATTGAACAAAGCAAACGAAGAATAGAGAGGAACCAAAACCTGCATCTCAGAGGCGGACGCAAGGCATTGATGCTCGTGGACTCTGATATCCTATTTGAACCACAACAATTGAACAACAGACAAAGAAAAACCTAAAAACGTGAAGAGAAAACAAGAGGAATATAAGACAAAGCGGAAGAAACATACGCAAGAAAAAGAGTCGCTGATCAAAGACGTCAGGGGTGGGGGCGGGGGGGTGGGGGGGCGTGGCGGGCCTGAGGCTACAACCCGCGGATGATCGTCGATTCAATGATCCCGCCTAAATCAAAACAAGTTAACGACAAAGCAAAACCTAAAAACGCAGATAAGACAAGAAGGATATGAAAAATGGAAAAGACGCTTACGCACGAGAAAGAATCCGACGACGTAAAGAAGCTCTTGGAGGAAGCTACGAGACCTGGATGATCTTCTACTAAGAGATCAATCAGAAAATTAAGAGGCCAGCGCGAAGAGGGAATAACAGCTTCGTCTTCTCAAAGCAGAGAGGGGGAGATTAGAAATCAGAAAGAGAGGCAGCGCGTGAAACAAGAGTGGCCACAAAAGCAATGACGATTGACGACGTTCAATTTCTAGGTTTTAACAAGAGATTAGGTTTAGGCGAACTGTGTGTATGAATGAGAGAAAAGGAAGATTGTGGAAACGGATGGGAAGCGGAACGTACCACGACTGGGTACGAGTATTTCTAGGAGGGTTGAGTCGGTGACTCCTTGTCTCGCAAGAGCCCGGTGCGCGGAGCTGGACCCAGATTGGCCCCAATTTTACCCATTCTATGGAAATATAATGGGTTGGGTTTTTTTTTTTCTTCTTTTCATCCCGACAATTACTGATCTCCTCCCATAATTAGAAAAATCTCAATTAAAAATAGATGAAAACTGAAAACACTTTCAATTTTAAGTTTTCAAATTAAAGACAATTGCTCGACACCCGCTCTTCTTCTTGTTCTTCTTCTTCAAGATGAGTTGTACTGGATACAAACCAGTCACATGACTACCAAATTCAGCTCTGAAAACCAAAGATGAATTCAGGAAAATACTATATTGTCAAGGTTCACGACAGATTCCTTGAAGATTACAGAAATTTCCTCTCAAGCTGTCAAACAGAGTGGAAGACCCTATTTGTTCTTGACTCAGAGGAGCGTGAAGGAGAAAGAAGAAGTTACAGAGAAAAGAGAGAGAGAAAGGAAAGTTTGGTTTTGTAAAATGACTTTTTCATAACATTTTCATTTTCGTTCACGTCCTATGTACAGACGCGATAGTGACAGGCCACTGTCTACCCTAAGGCCACCCTAACGTAACTTTGCTAGCACCAGTGCCTTCTTACTACGTGCTTACAACGTAAACATAATTAATGGACTTTAACCAAAACGACCCGTTTTACTGACACTACTAATTGCCCAAAATGCTATCCAGCCCAAGGCTTGCTACTATCTTGGCCCAACACTGATCCATGGCCCGACCAATTTCTTCACACCAACGAGCTTCCTTCAGATCAGCCATGACATAATTTTCTTCACGGAGTGAGCAATTGAAACGACCCTTGGATTATAACCGATGAAGAGAAGCCACAGGAGAAAGGGTTGGATAAGATACGGGCTTTCTCCAGCGAATCGATCTCACTCTCCCTTGCGCCTCTGCCAGTGTGGGTCTTGTGCCCCCGTCATCGCCTCTACACGCGAACGGCATGGGTCACACCTTTGCCAGCATCTCTACTGCTGCCTGCCCCTTGTCTGGCTGACGACTCTGCCCTAAACAACACCAAAAAACCCATTTCGGAATTGAGGTTGGATATACTGTCTGACCTGTGTGGCCGGCCATTGATATTGGACTTCACTCTTGAGGTTGGTATTACCTAATCTTGATTGATTTGCTTTCTCGTTGTCGAGAGAGATGAAACAGAGTTGAGCTTAGGGTTTTCTGGCAAGAAGTTAGAGTGTTAGATCGGTTTGGGGTGCTATGAGCCTCCGATTTTTTTGTGCTTTTGGGGAGAGACCCCCACCCAAATATAATCAAATGAAAGGGTTCATTCGGAAGAGGAGATAAAACTGGTATAGTATAGTATAAAATTATTTTTTAATCATGTTATCGGATATTTGGATGATTTTTTTAAAAAAGTTAGGATAATATAACTTAATACAAAATAAGTTTTTATACATTGCATGCCATATAATATTAAAAATTATACAATAATTAACTTATATATTAGATAACAATATTATAATATCCTATACGGAATCCCAAACGAAACTTAAAAGATTTATGAGTAAAATAGATTGATGTTTTGGATTGATATAGCATTGTTGTTTTGAAAATAAGGCATCTCAAGTTCTAATCAAATGAGATAGGTTCCCCTTTTATTTGGCCTTTGAAACAACGACATCAATGCTTTCTATAAAGACCCTCTTGAACCCCTTCATTAATCCTCAAGGCCCGCTTAAACCCTCCATTACTAGAACCCTAAAGCCAAACAAAACCGCGCTTCTCTATGGCCATTCAGTCTCTCCTCCAATACAATCGCAAGCCCCTGCAGCTTGCCAGTGATACCCCTAACCTCATCGTCATAACCTTCGGTAAAGACAGTGTTAGCAAAACCATGCACCACCACCACTACCAATATCGATTTCTCCCTCGTTTGTCTTGCTTTCTTCGTTTGTTGCCATTGATGCCGACGTCGGCCTCCGCAACCTTGACCTCCTCCTTGGGCTCACAACTCCTAGAAATCCAACTTCTTTTAACCATACGACAAGTAATATCCTAAAAGAGATCCACTCACATTCAACTTTAAGTCACATAATCCTGACGTGGATTTGAACTGCTCTAAGGTAACTTACGCCAAGTTACTAGAGAGAGATTCATCACACAATTGTCATCTTTAATTGGGAATGAAACCCAACATAGAGATTGACTGAAGCCAATGTGTGTGAGTGGGTGTCCTCTTTGACTGCAAGCTTGTGGTCAATTTTGTTGCTGTGTATAGTGATTTTCTGTGATTCTTTTACGGGAAGACCAATGACAGAAAGGGACGGCGTGGTAGTGGTGAAACCAAGAGAGCACTAAAACGTTAGTACCTCGTGAAGGGAAAATGTTCTCTTACATTCGTCCGGCTTTTGGATTTTTGCATTTCCATCCTTGTATTTGTCTACAAAATATAAAGTATGCCAAATTGAATACCATTTACTATTAGCCCCCCACCAGTTGGTCAATAGTTGAGAGGAACTTTGCCATTGACCATACTAGAACTCAGATGGCATGTTAAGGTTTATAAATGTACATAAGTATGCTTGGTTCTTTTAATGGTAAATAAAACAAGAATGTATAACATTTTCTATTATAATATTATTTTAGTTGTTGATTATATCTCATAATTGAGAACTACATAATAGAATTATGAGGTATTTGGAGCATTAAAATACACTTAAATTGTTATTTAGTTTCTTATCATGTTCTCCATTGAATCTTGCAGAAAATATCTTATATGAAGTTAAATCACTTAGAAGAGGCATTGGAACACTTGGAGGGAAAAAGAGGAAGCAGAAGGAAACTGAAGCAGAAGGAAAAACCTGCATGTTCCGTCCGGACGCCTCATTAGGTTGTCCGGACGTCTTACACATGGCAGCAGACAGTGTTTAAATGGTGTCCCGACGTCACTATTGATTGTCCGGACACTTGTCGCAATTATGCACTCTGAAAAGTTATTTTTCAAGTTTATTTTGGGCAAATCAACCTTGTAACCAATGGAAAAAAAATATTGTTAGGGAAGAATAGGTTTTTAATATGTAAGAGAGACGGTAAAACCCTTGTTTTGGGGCATTTTTTGGGGATCTCATTTTAGACTCAATGAAAAGATTTAAGGTTTTCTTTTGTTCTCTTTCTAACCTCTCTTTAGTTTTTCACCTTGGATCTTTGTAGAAATTCTGATTCAGTTATATATAATAATGTTTATTGATATGATGATGTGTGAGTAGTCTTAATCTCTAGTTCCTAGTCCTAAATGGTAGATATGAATCTTGTTTGCTCAATATATGCCATGAAACCCATTGTTATGGAATTTTCTCTCTTGATGTCTTGATAGTTGTGACTTGGGTGCTTTTAAATGAGTATGTTGTTATTATGTTGAACAAATTTAGAGTGTAAATCTAGTATGACGATTAGGCCAAGCCTCAGAGGGGAACATTAATCCATATTAATTGGTGTATCATACTCTAAGCATTTATCGTTAAATCTTGAAGAGCCTCTAACCAACATCACTTGTATGCAAGTCTTCAAAAACCCCAAGCCTAATTTCAGTAATCAAATGTTTTTAATTTAATTGTGCTTGCATGATTAGATTTGGATATGTTGACCATGATAGAAGATTATTTACCATGATGGATTATGACTAGAGTTCTTTAATTAATTGTTTGAATCAAATTATTTTTCTTAGCTTCTTTACATTGATACTCAAAAATTACGGATCATATCGGCCCATGTTTACTTCTATTCGATATTCATTATTTGTTGTGAATTGTATTTCTTTATTGCATATGCATCCACTCCAAAATCCCAAACATTCTCATTCTCGAAACCGGACTCTCGGAATTACTAGTTGCTGATATCCTATACTTGGGTAAATACACACATTAAGGTGTCGTCACTTGTCTTGTCAAATTGTCAAGATTTGATACCTGGTCATGATTTCCAAACTTAAATTTAAGGATATCATATTATATTACCAGAAAAAACCTATCAATTAGGACATGTCACGTGTTCCTAACGAAGGAATCACCTCGGAGGTGGAATGGCAGGTGAAGCGGGTATGAATAGGGATGGCAAAAAAACCCGAATGACACACTATCCGTAGGGTATCCTAACCATTTAAAAACCGAATACCCTACGGATAGTGTGCGGATAATGGCTCCTTCATAGCTATGGAGGTGAAATGGCAGGGCTGATAATGACTCAGCAGAACGAAAACCCACATTGCTATTGGTGCATGTGATTTGATTAGTATGAGCAGTACTGGCAGTGACAACAAAACAATAAGAAAACGACTACAGAAGGACCGGTGGAAGCCAATGTTCCATGATTTCGTGGGTATGAAAATCGGTATTGATTCGTCTGTTGTATTGGCTCCGAAGACTGGTGAGGCAAGGCTAGCAGAGGCGTCCTCATTGACTTCTGCCTCTCTTGGGGCGGCTTCTGGGGACGGCCGTGGAACCATCTCCACGACCTCCGATCTGGGTTCAGCTTAGTTTGTCCAAAGATTTCAGTTTTCTTAATTTACTGTTTTCATACTATATACGTGCGTGGATTATTTTTGATTTTTCTCTTCGATGATGTAGAAAGGTTTTTGTTAGGAGTGTCAGTGAGGTCATTGATGTGGTTGGTAGCTTTTGTAAGTTTGCACTCTTCCTCTATTGTTTTTTAGAGGAAATTTCTGTATATGAAAGTCTTTTTTTTGCAATGGTTTTCATTTATTAATGTGGATCAGCCGATAGGTTCTTCATTTTTTTTTCGCGTGTTTCTTAATGATTCACATTTTAAGGGTGAAAAAGTGGAATTTATGTGCATCAAACTATATTAATTCTTATGAAAAATTAACTTAACAAAATTGAAGATCAATTTGTTCGTGATCATATATACATATATGCCTGATTTAGTCATTTTTATAGGTGTTCTTTTAATTGAGTTTTCTTCTCTGTCGAATTCACTAGGTGGGCACTTTCTAATTGTGTTATTCAAAAGTGCTTGTATCTTATGATTTGAGACTCGGACTATCATAATTAAAGTTCGATTCCTTTTCTCGTCAATTTACAAGAAAGACAGATCGGAGATCGTCTTGAGGCAGTTCCATTTTATGGTCCTATGAGTGATGTTTCTGGACATGATACAAACAATAGATAAGCTGGCAATAAGCGAAGCAATTCGGATTTTACATTTATGGGATCATCCAGAGAGAGGATTCCTCAGATGGGTCACGACTCCCTTGAAAGTTTGCGCTTGATGAAGGTGTGTCGCGGCATTTTTAATGTTCTTATTCCTACAGTTACATAAGCAAAACAATGATCAAAATTGATATTACTTCCATATACAATTCAGAAGCCTCGGAATAGAGTTGAGGGAGAGCGGCCTAGAAGGTCCAACGACGATGAAGTCTTATACGGTACGCAGTCCCTGAGGCCAACTTCTGTTTCTCTCATATTGCAGCCTCCTTTTGGCAATAGATTTGAAGCCAAATGGAAGCGATCCCTTCCCATTGGTCCATTGGTGCAGCAACCTCCTCACGGGGACCAATTTGTGAAGCAAGTACCTTCAAACAGGTTCAAAGATGCACATACTGGTTCTATAATTATATCTCAATCAACTGCTGATGAAGGATCTAGAACCGGAATCAAGGGCCCTGCGATATTGAGTTCCCTTAAAACTGGTGGTGGTGTCTTTGGCAACAACTCAACTGGCACACTGCTCAGTGGTAGCAGAGCGAAGTGTTGGAAGAATTTCAGGATCTTTGTTTCAGAAATTCACACGACAATAGAGAAAATTGAAACAGAAAAGTGCAACAATCACGACACAAGAATTTAACGTGGAAAACTCCAAATCCGGAGAAAAACCACGGGTGCTGTCAAAAGACAACCGAGAGAACAATTCCACTATGTTGAAAATTTGTACAACCACACAATCCTAATTTTCCATCACCAAGAAATCTAGGCAAACCCCGAAAATAAAACCCATTATTTTCTCTTCGTGCTCACCGCACACCGCCCCTAGAAGCCTATATCTTTTGCAACCACAACACACTTATAAACCTAGTAATCCACTAGTATTTATAGAAGTGTCACGTATCCCAATTTTATTCTACCTAGGAATTCCTACCCAAGATGTTTCCAATTACAAATATGATACCAATTACATTGATAATTAGAAACCAACTTCGAAGCGTGTTTACATTGATCAATTCCTAACACGAAGTCTGGGATTCATGTTTCATAACCAGAATCATCCACTCCACAGTGAGCTTTCATCTTCTTTTCAGTTCATGTTTCTCTGTGAAAAAAGAACAATTGGTGCTATTTATAATTTATCGCCATCATGTGTTATGGTGGCAGTCGGCAGATGACTATACTTTATGGTGGTCAAGCTCATGTTTTCGATGATGTTAACCCAAATAAGGTTTGTTTTCTAGTTATTTCCCAATTCTTCTTGGACTAATAATCTTTAGCATATGCCTAATGCCTAGTCAAGGCTAAAGACCTAAATCCATCTGCACAATTGTGATCTTTTCGGGCATATGTCATAATGGTCTTAGCTGGATCAAATGGAGAATCATGATCAACCTCCTACTCACCAAAACCTACTGCAAGGGCAGCTACTGAGGATCGCGTGATCTATTTTTATTGTTTGACAATCGGAATATCAGTTATAAAACACAACTGGGCCTCTTCTAGTAAAACCCGAAGAGGCCGGGCTGCACTACTGTCAAGTAGTGTCAAAGAACTGTACTAATACAGTTCACCTAATCATCATTAGATTTGATTACTAAAAATTTATCAAATCTTAACCATTGAATTAAAAAAAAATTAATTAAAATCTATTTTTAAATTTATAAATCATATTTTTTATTTTTAAAAAATAAAACACCCATAAAATTATTATAATATCCTTATATATCTCCTTTAACTCCGTTAACTGCGTTACATTTAACTCCGTCTTTCTTCTTCATTCCTCTCTCCCTCCCTCTTCCTCACCGTCGCTAATCCTCGTTCTTGTTCGCAGAAAGTTTCTCCAATCAGGTTTGTTCTTCTCCCGTCCTTCGGGTTTTACTAGCGTTCAGTCCAGTCAAAAGACTGGACGCCGTCAAGTCCATTTCACTGAGTGACACGTGACGTTGACTGAGTCAACGTCCACAAATGATATTATTTTATTTTTTAAAATTTTTTTATTATAAATATGAAATGAAAAAAATGGATATAAAAATTTAACTAATTACTAATGATAACTTAATATACATTTTTTTTCCTCGTAAAAGGCGGATTAAATCTTCAAGTCATTCATTAAAAGTCGATTGTCACCTAGCACCGCTCACATGACACAAGTAGTCTAGAAAATTACACAATAAAAAAGTCAAAATAAAAAAAGCACATGAAAATAAAAACATATCCCGAAACTCTCCTCATCCTCCTCATCTACCCAATATTCCTCATTACTTCTCACCGTGAACAGACCAAATCGTCCTGTCTCTAAGACCATCATCACTGAATAATTTTGGCACCACCCCACTCCAAGCGTATGGATCTTCAACAACATTTGCAAATCTTGCTATTCGATGAGCTACACCGTTAGCTTCTCTTGGAATAAATATGGCTTTCCAATTTCCAAAATCTTCAAGTAGCCGGTGAATTTCTCCAACTATTCCTCCCTAAGAAGCTAAGAGTGTATTTGTATATTATTTTTTTTTCAGTTTTTAACAACGATTTTGAGTATAGTTTTTAGAAGCACTTTTTAGGAAAAAAAACTGTTAAAAATTCATTTGGTTGGTGATATTTGACTTTGTTTTCGGAAACTGAAAAACATGAAATTAAAATTGAAATTTAGTCAAACGAAATTGAAATTCATCCAAATAAAACTCAAATTTATCAAAATGAAATTCAAATTCATCAATCGGGTAAAAATGAAGGTGATTTTGGGCCAACATCGGAGCAAGGCCGTCCGGTGGCCGGACGACGATGTCGGTGAAGAGAGGCAAGTCACCGTTGGGAGTGAGAGAAGAGAGAGAAAAATAAAATAAAATAAATTCATCTTAATTACAATTATGCCACTTGAAAATCTTACAAAACAATAAAAATGTTGTTTTAATTTTCTAGTTTTTAAAACTGAAAAATAAAAACTGTTTTTAAAAATAAAAACTCAAAACAAATTTGACAAATAAATTTTAAGCAATCATTTGATTTTTCAAAACAAAAAACTGTTTTGGAAATCATTACCAAACACACCCTAAGTATTCTTTGAACTAAGAATAGCTTTGATAATTGTTTGAGAATCACCTTCTAATTCGAAATTTACAATACGCATAGCAGTTACCACTCCTATCGCCTCTAAAGCCCCCATAGGTTCCACCAAAGTTGGCTCCAAAATATTCCCTTTACTTGTGGCTGTTGCACAAACAAAATCTCCTTCACAATCTCGTATAATGCATCCAAAACCAGTACGCCCTCAATTGACATTAATTGAGATGTCCCAATTTATTTTCAAAAATCCCAAATGTGAATGATGCAAAAATTGTTTATATGTTGGTGTGAAACTGTGATCAGAGTGTCATCCAAGGGTAATAGGAGGGACTGTCATTTGTAAAGCATAACAACAATCTGAGAAGGATGTGTAAAGCCCTCACCATGCATAACTACATTACATTTTTGCACAAACGTAACACTTATTGTTTAATTTAAACAATTAAATTTTTGCAAAAAAATAGAATAAATATGATAATTGTTAGAATTTTGAACTGATAATATGATCCAAGAGCACGCCTTATCTTGTTTGAGTTGTCACTTGATTATTATCTGAGAAGAAGAAGAAGTACGCGACATAAAGGGAGAGGAGTAATGGAGCTAAGGACGGGAGAAGAACAAACCTGATTGGAGAAACTTTCTGCGAACAAGGACAGGGATTAGCGACGGTGAGGAAGAGGGAGAGAGAGAGGAATGAAGAAGAAAGACGCAGTTAAATGTAACTCAGTTAACGGAGTTAAAGGAGAGATATAAAGATATTATAATAATTTTATGGGTGTTTCATTTTTTAAAAATAAAAAATATGATTTATAAATTTAAAAATAGATTTTAATTAATTTTTTAATTCAATGGTTAAGATTTGATAAATTTTTAGTAATCAAATCTAATGATGATTAGGTGAACTGTATTAGTATAGTTCTTTGACCGTAGTGCAGCCCGGCTTCTTCTCATCATTCATATCATTGTGCTTTAGAGATAAGCAGACATCTATGAATACTCGTTCAAACTTCAAACTTTTGGGCCCTCCGCATAATGAAGGTGGGCCTTAAATTTATACCTGAGTAAATAAGAATGAGGAAGTCATCGGACGCTCCTACGATAGAAACTAGAATGTATTGGAGTGTATTCATAAATCATAACTAGATCGACTCCTTCGGTGAATTAATCAAAGACATTCTTAATTAACACACACACAACAACAACAACAAAAAACATACATTGAATCATCCATAAAACATATAGCCAAAAAAGAACAGAGTAAGCAAGTACTTTTGTGGTTAGGTTGCATGAGGCCGAAGTCGAGCAAACGGGAAAAAAAATTAAAAAAAAGGGCAAGTAGTGCGACTGAAATAACCAAATTACAAGGATCTGATAAAAAATACTAATAACAAACTAATATTTGTTTAGTTGCTCAAAGAAGGTAATAATACCTCACTTCCACAGCTTGATAAACTTGTCGTGACTAGCTGAAGCAACCATCCCTGTCACATTCGACACAGCGAGAGCATCTATCAGTCCTTCATGGGCTGGGAGAGTCATAGTCTTGTTCTGCGTCATGTTCCAAAGCTCCAATGACTGCATTCAATACCCGGTTCCATATAAGAAAAACAAAATATTATTGCCACAGTTACAAAACGAGAGAGCCCAACAACTGACGACATAAAAAAAAAATCAAAATCAGTCCTAAAGAGACACACGAGACACATACATCAAGCTAATAATTATCCGATTTTCTCCAAAATAAAAGCATTTGGCTTACATGCCCTCATTTCTCTCGTCACGTTAGTTTGGTCAAGAGGGATTCAATTTTATAACTGCTCGGACGAGTCATTAATAGGCCATGCAACTTTATTAATACTAAGATTATACTAAAATGTAAACATAAATAAGAGATAGAAACAAAGTGAAAAAGCTTACCTGGTAACATCCAATGACTAGCAGTGAATGATATGTATGATGGAATACACAAGAATGGAATTTGTTGCCATTAGAACTCAACTCATGAATGCATTCCCCCTCACTCCCTGATCCAAGTGTCCACACTCTGACCGAGTCCTCACTAACAGATGCCAGGAATTCACCAGAAGGATCCCAGCACACTGAATGAATTTTCTTAGTATGCCCCTAAAATCAAACCACGGAAGATCGTTATACAGAGAGGTCGTTATACCACGGAAGTTGAGACAAGTGCAAATCATTGAAAGAGAGAATGATAAATGATTTGCAAACCATATAAGCAATAGAAGATTCGACACAGGGATTTACGTGGTTCGGCCAAAATAGCCTACGTCCACGGAGGAGCTTCTTCTTTCACTATGAATTGCCGCGTGCCTTTTACAAGAGATAATAGGGTTTATATAAAAAACCCTAGTTTCTACCATGTACAAAAGACAAAACTACCCTCATACATAAAAGTCCAGCTCAACTCTACCTTTGGGCTTTAACATTCAGTTCTTTATTATAATGAGCCACATCATAATTCAACACAAGGAGCATAGGAACATAAAATCAGTATCAACTTTACCAACAAACACTACCCTAGTACCCTGGCTAATTGAAATTTACTGCTAAAGAATTTTTGTTCCACAGGGAAACAAAACTTCCATTGTGTTTCCTCCATCTTTATCAATGGTATGCAAGGTATTCCTACAATGTAATCAGACTTGCGCAACATAGCTGGCAGCTGCAGATAAAAAGGGTATGAAAACCAACCTGCAATGAAAACTGACAAACTTGTGTCTCCACATCAAATATTGATATAGCATTCTCTGCAGCTGCAGCAAGATACCTCCCAAGACGAGGTTGAAATCTTATCTTGGTCATACCACCCTAATTCATGCAAAAGAGATCATCATTTAGCAGAATGGAACAATCCGAGGGAAAAAGAGACACCACTCCAAAGCACCACTTCACTATGTTAATACTAAACAGAGCTTCAGATTCTACCTTGAATACTCTAGTACAGCTACCATTGGTAATATTCCAGTACCGAATTTCACCATCCTCGTCACACGAGCAGATAAGGTCATCCTTGTTTGGGTGGAAATCTAGCGACATAACAGGAGCAGAATGCCCCGTGAAGGTACGAAGCGAATAACCAGGCTGCATTTCAGTCATGCCAAGTGATCAACATTTGGCAAGTATGGAATAGTTAGGAAGATACAAAAAATGGCTTTCTAAACTCAAGTTTTAGTTTTATTTATGTGATTTAAAAAACAATAATTTTAAAAGATACTCAAGTTTGAATATATTTAACGTGTCCGCACGCATTAGTGAAAACTTCAAGTTTCCCAGACATCTCTATTCCAAGAGTAGGCTTGACTTTCAAGTCAACTGTATGAGCCTATACAAGTACCCAAGCAACAATCTTGACTTTTAAATGCTAGATTAACATGTTTTGTGGAGTTTCAGTGAGCAGAACACCATATAAGTACTGAAACAGCAGAAGACAAAATAAGGTAAGCCAGGAACAAAATAGCGAAAGTGTTAACTAACATTGTCAGCATCCCAAACCCTAACAGTTTTATCGAATGAAGATGTTGCTAGTCGTGGCATGCTTGGACTGAAACGGACATCAGTAATTAGTGCCGAATGCTCTTCAAGAGTAGTTTTCGGCTTTAAAGATTCTGTGTACCACAACACTGCCTGCACTCACAAAACCAATGGGCATGCAGATCAAGCAAAATTTCAAAGCATTTTGAGAAGTACAAAAAAAAAAAAAAAAAAAACTACATTGAATTCTTCCTAGGGTGCATATTTTTGTTCCTGTATATTAAAAGTGGTTATGCATTTACCTTTTTATCATGACCACCACTAGCAAGCAATTTTCCATCGGATGAGAAATGGCAACAACTAATTTTGCTTGAGCTCGCACGAAGAGAATTTACTTCTGTAAATGCAAACCCTGAAATAAAACGAATTTATGTGCAAGAGTATATAACATACCATAGCCGTTTACAGGTAAATATTTATAACTCATTCATTTCATGTTGATGGTAATGGAGTCCTGATTTATGTTCAGTATATGAAAGAATACTGGAGCAACTTAATGGAAATTTATAATCGTGTTAGTAAACACTGTTTTCATAAAATAATAACAGACTCGGAGGACAACACAAGAAACAGGAGAGTTTTAGTAACTCTAGCTCTTAAATACAACAAACACTTAGCCATCCCAAAGATGGTACCTGAAAATGCATAAACAATGCCAATGACAAACACATTAACAAACTGCCGACAAGCATTCTCCGCAAATATAGTAATGCAAATTATTTCTGAATGCTGATGAATCCCCAATTATCCTTTAGACCATTATAATTTATAAGTACATTCTACAGTATTGTGCATTGTCCAAGAAATCCATGCAGCAAGTGACAGAAACACCAAACTTCGGTGGATATCCCATCTCAAGAATTATGATCAGTACAAATCAATGCAACTACATACCTTTGCTCATATCCATACTGCGACCAATGGTAGGATCTGCATCATCATGAGATAAAAAAGACTCAACGTTATCTTCAAGAGATCCATCCTCCACAAACCGCTCCATATCAGCCTGCAATGCAAGATCTTTATCATCCCACTGCCAACATGGAATGCCAATGAGAATTTATGCAAGGAATTTTAAATTACTTTGACCAACACAATGGCATAAGTCACTCACCAACTGATTCGATGGTGATGTGAGAGAGCCAGGACCGTCATTTCCAAACATCATCAATGGCTTGGAAGAGCTACCACTATGCGGCAAAGCAGGAACTGAATGTACATCTCCAGGTGTGTGTGTAGATGGTGTTGATGGTGCTGAGCTAGGGGAAGGACCCGCAGTGTTTGCAGTCCCCGAGCTATTGGCAGGGCCTGATGATGACACTTGTTGTTTTCTCTTTCTCCCAGTCTGGTTTTTTGAAACCTTAAATTAAATTTAATTTAGAAACAACACTAGAAACCTTTGCCCAGAATTAAAATAATCCATGTCTAGTTCAACAACCTTGTAACAGCTGTATAACCAATTACGCTAGTGTTTTTTACCTCCACCCATACTCTTGTCGAAAGAAAGAAAAAAAGCTAGTACCCCTAACTAAAATGAAATAGTTATGGTTTTTTAAAAATTCTTTGATCTGCAGGATTTGAAAAAAGAATTAGAGTATTTCTCTTTCCATGCCCATAATGATGATGCACAAAATATTTTGCTAAGAGAGATGCCAAAGGCTGGCTATAATAAGTCAATTAAAGGAAACCAAAAATCGGAGACCTGATCATTTCCTCGAAAGGAGTTCGGCATGCTACCATCCATGTTGACACTTCCAGCACCCCCCATTTTATCCTGCTGATGTAGGTTGTGGTTTGAACTTTGGGATTGTTGATTTGAAAGAGCATGCTGTTGTTGCTGCTGAGGATTATTGTTCTGTTGTTGCTGCTGATGCATCTGAGCCATTTTTAACTGCAAGAGAAAGTTTTAGAAGCTTGAGACTAGCAAGTTTTATCAGAACAATGTGATAACATGAGAGATTAAGGAAATACTTAATTGACATAAGTGCAGCTGTAAAGGCAGGGACTGAAGAAGCAGCACCTTAATCAATATATCTGTATCTCCACGAGGCAAAAGAGGACCACCAGCTTGTAAGGGAGATCCAACATTAGGAACCACATCACCAACAGAACCGGAAAGGCCGTCCTTTCCAAAACCCATATTCCGATTATTTAAAAGCATCCTTAGTCTAGCATTTTCATTGCTAGCAGATGGTGAAGTTAAATTTTGCTGAGCAAGCATAAGCTGTTGCTGGTGTTGTGGTGTCAACATCTGAAGCTGATGGAAAGGCTGAGGAGACTGTATGAATGGTTTTTGCTGCTGAAGAAGCCCAGACCTAAGCTGGTCCAGTCCCTAATTAAGTGGTATGAATATCCAACAGTTAACAATTATTCAGTCAATATTTTTCCCATGGCAGGAAGGGGAGGTAGAGACATGAATAATGAATATACATAGTGAAAAGGGTAAATAAAGAAAGCATTATTTGTCATGTGCATAAAATAGATAAGCTCTCATGTTTTGATACCAAAACAATGACAGAAAGATGGAAACACATATAACAAAGAGAACTCACTGTGAGTGGCCATCCCTTTAATGTTAAATTGTTACCACCCTGATTTGATCCTGATATAATAAAAGATATTTTAGATTACCAAGCCTATATTTTAGGAAGGAATATTCATATCTTACTAAATTGTGAAATACTTCCAAATCATACCAGGGATTCCTATCAGCGATCCTTCTGGACCTGCAGTTCTGGGATTCAATACCGGATTAATCTCATTCTTTATGTCCTGGCTCAAGGAAAAAAAATCTCAGCACAAACTTGAACATATGAATGCAAAAGATAAGAGTTCAATGATAAGATCAAAAGGACAATACAATACCGGAGCAGACCCTTGCAACTGTGGGTTCCGAGCTTGAATTTGCGGGGACATCCCACCAGCTGTACCATGCAACACTTGCCTGAAATAAAATTAAGAGTGAGAAGTTCAAAGTAGATAAAACGATAATGCATCATGGGATACAGCTAAGGATTACATAGAAATTGCAGGTAAATAGATATTATGGTATCTACTCAGAAATCTGATTAACAATGCCAAATAGCAAACTTGTATGAGTTTCTATATAAAAGTATCATGCAAATCTATGTCAACACTTTTAGGGCAAAACTTTTTATTTAACATTGCCCACAAAGGCCCAAGGAGTTATAATGAAACAGTAAAGTAAACAATTAAATATTAGAGAAGCACCCGGAAGGTTGGCCAGTTGTTGCCCCTGGCTTCAATATTGAGGCATGGTTTGGATCCAAAAGTTGGCCGACATTCTCACCAAATCTCTGCTGCAAAAAAAAGTTACAAAGATCGCTATGAAAGTCAAAAGAGAAAATTCTCATAGCAAACCCAAAATAATTTACCGACCTTCATTGACACATCATCCAATGAGTCCCTCTGCAGTGGAAGTTTTAATCTCTCCGCATACATCTTAGTAGCCAAGGCATTTGCAGTTCCAGGGTTATGCCGCATGAGAGGATCATTTCCCACAAGCCCATTTGAATTGCCGTTTAAAAGATGAGTACCATCTCTTCGCTGCTGCTGTTGTGGCTGCTGCGTTTGCTGCTGCTGTTGTTGCTGTTGCTGCTGCTGATGCTGCTGCTCTTGTTGTTGCTGCTGGTGTTGCTGTTGAGCATGTCTCTGCAAGAGAAGCTGTTGCATATGCAAATGCTGTTGTTGTTGTTGCTGCTGCTGCTGCTGCTGTTGATGTTGATGTTGATGCTGATGCTGCTGTTGGGGTTGTTGCTGCTGCTGTTCCCGCGCTTTAATTAACTGTGTCTGAAAAAGAGCACACCATCAGCTCCTAGCAGAAACCACCTAACTCAACAAATAAGAAATCTCACAAATGACCTTCTAAGGGTTAGAAGTCCTAGTCCACAAGTAATAGAATAACTGAGCACAGAATAAGATCGCCTGAAGGAAAGATATTGAAACAAGTATATACATATGTGTGGCGTCGTCAAGCAGCTATGTAACTGAATAATAATGCTCCAAATCATTGCTATTCAAATATCCAATTAAAAAAGTGTTTCTCTAACAACAGAAATTGTCAATGTGCAACTGCTGGATGATAGCATAAACCTAACAAGCAAAACTGCAGCAGCTTAATCCAAACAACACATGAACAGAGATAAAAGTAAAAATTTAAAAACTGTAGAAGGAACTTCCGGAATATATTTTAAATCCATTATGAACGTTGACACATCTTGTTCAATGGAAAATCCATCTTAAAATTGCAAGCAGCTCCTTGAGTCAAAGGGTAAAATCCATCATTACCCACAAAGCTTCATATTGCAAATTCAACATTTCCATGCATGAACCACACATTCTTTCTTGCCAGAAAAGGAGCAAGGGAAAATAAATCTTAGACAAACCTCGATGTAGGATGCGGCAACCTCTGAGTGCTTCTCATTAGTCCGGGCAATAAATATATCCCAGAAAACAGACCACCATTCAAAGAGAAATCCTCCAGGTGCATCAATAGCTGGAAACCATGTTCAAATATCAAAACAACAGAAATATTGTATATACTGAAAAGTGAAACAAGAAGGAAAAAAAAATCAACCAAAAAGAGTGCAAACTTTTTTAAGGCAATTAGCAAAGGGTATACTCACCAACAGGATCAGAAGATACTTTTCCTTCAGCTTGAAAGGCCTGAGCAGAAGCCTTTAAGTCTCTCTTTACTAAATAGTCATGGATGTACACATCCAACCTGTTTTTTGTTTTAAATGGGAAAAACTCAAAGAGCATATTGCGGAGTCATGCAGACAAGTAACGAAAGCCCAGAACGAATCACACGAAGGGGGAAAAAACCATACTAACGGTGCTGAAACAAAGCCAAAATTCAAGAAACCAAATTGCTGAAGTTGGAAACTTAGGCAACCAGCAGAGAAAACCCAAATGCACAGAGAACCCAGTAACGAAAAATAAATGTAGTTGATACCAAAGTTCCTTCATAAAAGCGAGAGATTGACAGAAGGCCTCAGGAAAAACATTGAGATAATAGACCCAAAAAAAGCACCCAAATATACCGAGACCGAGAACTAGAAACAATAATGAGCAACTCATCAAAAATACCTTTTTCATCTATTTAAACCCCAAAAAACAAAAGTAAAAATGCAAACCCTGACATTGAAGCTTATGTATTTATTAAACGGCTCAAAAGAAAAAAAAAATCTTTAATCCGAAAACAACAATAACAAGTAATGTTCAGGAATCCCACACACTCAGTAGCCAAATCAGAACACAAAAAAGCCAAAACTAAAAGGTAACGAAATAAAACCTTTAAAGAAAAAATTGAAAACCTAAATACGAAAACTTCAAGACGAAGCGTGAGACGAGAGAAGGCTTACATTTTATCGGCTTCCCAATTAGTTTGGGACATAATCTTGAATCCAAAGAGCACACAGAAGCACTTGACGGAATGACAATTTAAGTTCTGGTTTCTGCAGTCTCTTTCCTTTCAACTCTGAAAAATTGAAAGCTGAAAACCAGACAGAGACAGAGAGGAGTCTACAGTCAGAGAGAGAAGAATCTCCGTGGAAGAATATAAGAAAAAGAGAGCCCCAAATTTAGCAAATTAATAAAATATAACAAAAACAATACAAGGACCAGCGAATAGACTATAGAGAGAAAGAGAACCATGGATGGGGAAAGACACCTGCAAACCCGAAAATAAATATATTTTCCTATTTTATTTTATTTATTTTATTTATTTTCTGGAGCTTTGATGGACTGAGTTTTCTGTTTGCACTTTGCAGATAAATCAATAATGGCTTTCTTGGTTAAATTTACAAGAACACCTCTCGGATCTGGTCAAATTTTCAGACAGACCAAGCCCCTGATTGGAAGATTTTAGAATGAAACGACTATAATAGCCTCTGATGTTGGTGTAACTACGGAACTGCCCTCGACTTCGGTTCAACAGTTGAGCGTAAGTATAGGTAAGGGAGGATTGACTTGCACAGCTGTTCGATCAGACTCTGCAGTCTATATTCTAAGACACTTTCAATTTTTATACTTTATGAGGGAGTATACTCTATGAAACACACTCTCATCCAAACAGATCCTTGAAAAATAAGGTCGCCTAATAAGTCCTCACGGATTTATCATTACTTTTTCATATGGGTACTTATATTTATCTATATTTCTAAAGTAAAACCCCTAATTTTATATTCCAACTTGTGCCTTCAAACTTTTTATAAATAACTTGTGGCCGCAAAATAATCAAGTGATTATGCTTTTTTATGAGTAAAGAAACACCTATTCACCCAATGATTAATGCTAATTATCAATAGATATTGAAATTATTTTTATTTGAAGTCCAATTTCCATCAGAACGGTTGGAAGAAAAAGAAACGTCTTGATATAGTGACATGCAATTATATTGCTGTTTGCATAAATAACAGTTCGCACATAATTAATTGAAAACCGGTCGAAATGTATGTTTATTACCAAACGATTGTAAGGATATCAAATCTCTTAGGATTAAGTTCAAAAGAGGTAAGAAAATTATCAAATGCTCCCTAAATGTATTTAAAACTAAACGTTACATTACGTTAAGTTATAATTGCACTAAAATTAAGCTACAGGTTACACTAAGAATTTATGTATTTGCTTGTGAGTCTTTGTGTGTGTATAGGTATTTTCTAATCAGCAACAGACTGCTTTGAGTGATTCACGCTCGACTGCCACGTTTTCACATTTGATAAATAACTTCTCGTAGTTGAACATATCCTTGTTCTCCAACCGTTTAATCGCATCAAAGCCTCCTGGCTAAATAAGCATTGGCCAAATCATTGTTTTACCATATCATATGCTCAAGCTCTGCTATATAACCTGCACTCTGATTACTTACGCTTTTCATAATATTATTGAACGATGCATACTCTTAAGATGCAAGAACTTCATAATTTATCTAACTTTGGGAGACACCTTGAGAACATTTTTTACGCACAACAATTGCTATATAGATTAGCTTCTTTTAACTTTGATATGTTAAAGCTTATAAGCCAGTAACAGCCGTTATCAAAAACCTCAAATATGTACCATTAATCTTTCGCAATATAATTTATGATTTGCTTTTCCTCGTGAGTTATTTTTCTCATTTCTCCATTTGGTTATAGGGAGGTATGTGGTAATATTTCAAAAAAGCCCAAGACGCCTAGGCCCGGTACTCCGATATGAGACCAAGGTTGTCATAAATTTTGTAACTCGGCCCTAGTTCTCTTATTCACCACATATGGGCTTATCTTAGCTAATATAAGCCTAATACTGGGGATGACTAGAGGTTCGTTATTTAGCCCAACAACGAAGATTTATTAAGAGGGATCTGGCGAATGAGTCTCTGTATGGTCCTTCTCACTTGAATAACATTGCAGAGGTTACGTATACAAGATGGATGTGCATATACATATACATGTCAGATAGTGACAAGCATGAGTGAATTAACGTTACAACTTTGTCTTTTGTACAACTTGTAATATATACCTGTGAATGTGTTGTCTTAATTACGTAAAAAATAAACAAAAATTTGAAATCGATAAATACATGTGAATATCTTGAGTGGTCAAAATTTTTTAACATAAAATGATATGATAAAAATTTGTCCTTTTAATATTTGATATGAGTATAAATTCAATTACTTGAGCCGTCACTCGTGTAGATATAATTTTTTTTATCTAACCACATGATAAGATTGCCACCCTATAAGTGTCTTTCATACCAATTAATTACTTCCATTCATGTTTCAATTGAGGATCATGCACCAAGAACTTGTCCTAAATTGGAGAAGATGAAGTTTTGTCACTGTGTAGTCTTTCTACACGTACTGTAAATGTTGCACACAAGAACAAGGCTATACAACCAGCTTAATATTCCAGATATTCCAGCAAGAAATCCAGCACAATATTCCAACTAAATCCAGCAGAAAATTCAACAGGAAATGCAATGACAAAGCTATGAATCAAAAACATATAACAACACCAAATTTAACGTGGAAAACCCTCCGGTGTAGAGGGAAAAACCACGGGACGATCTCCAATCAAAATCCACTATAAAACAATTTTACAATGGAATCATGTTCTACTCAAACACCTTAACTTGGTTTGAGCTCAAGCACAAATAAAGAACACACAAATTGCAGGAAAAACTGCACTGATCAGCCTAAAACTACCTTCGAAAACAGACCTTATGGAGCTCCAAATCAGATCTCGACCGTTCAGAATGAAGAACCAGCTGTCCTCTAACTGCTGTTCAAAAATCAGTCAAATCGGACCATGAATAACCCTCCAACTGTCAGTGTTTCCAAAACTGTGCGTGAGAAAATAAACCCAGAATTTCCTTCTCTGTTTTTCTGTTTTCAGCTGCTGTCCCTCATCTGTATTTTCATGAGACGCTGCCCTAATATGCCACCCATGGGCTGGGCCACCAAGACACACACAAGGCTTGGTCAAATGGGCTGGACCACTAACAGTAAATACGTACTCGATCGCTTTGTGTAACACGGTGAGACATCATGCATGCATGGCAACAAAAGCTAAAACAAATGTGTCAATCTCAAGCTCACTCCATGCCCTAAATGATATTTCAACTCTCTCTCCATGTATAAATGTGTGTATATAACTTCCGTCATATGATGTCTCATTTTCATAGATAGACAGTGTGTCAGCAGCTCAAATGAGACCAAGTGGACCCAAAATCATAATCTCAGATGAGGAAGGTTTTCTTCTGGGTCGATTTTGTTTTTATTTACATTATATAAATAAATAAATAAATAATAACATCGTCATCACTCATCAGCATCGAAGAAGAATTTGAAGAAAATGACAAAAAAATAAGGAATTGAAAGAGTGAAAAAGAGGACATAAGGTATATTGTCATGCATGGCACAACTACGGATATCATGATCGGATCAGAACAGATGCAGTCTAAGATCGGTACAGTTGCATGCCATGTCATGCCAACCTATACTTGCATAGATACGCTCTTGCATCGAAGCCCTTCTCAGTTACTCCCAGAGCCCAATCTAGGTTAAGCGCTTCTGAAGCACGCGCCTTCGCAGAATATGAAATGAATAAAAATGAAAATGACAACTTTTGACGATTCCGCCCTAACACGCGCTGAGAGAGGCGGTGAAGGAGCGGGGAATGATGACATCATGTGTGAATTTACGATCTGCCACGCTGATATACCAGTCCTTTCGTTCCTGAACGTCTGCAAGAAAAAAATGTCAGTCAGAGTCAGTGTGAGAGAGAAAGAAGGGCCGGGGAAAAGTGACGTAAGGCGCATGCTTGGAAGCGTGCGATGTGGATTTCAAATTGAGTGCAGATACAAGCTCGAACATGGACTTTTCCCCTCGCTTTTTCAATATAATGTTGTCTTAGATATGGCGGCAGAGAGAGGAGGGTTTTGGGGTGTTAAGGGAGAAGATCTGTCAATCATCTGTTTGATTGCTACATACAAAAAATCCTCTCAGAGCCCCATCATTGTCTCAATTATCAGCCACACAGGTATATATATATATATAGATACATATTTACAATAGGTAGTATTTACGGATATATATACCAAACTATACATAATAATAAATGTCTATTGTAATATAAGACACATATTACATGTATTTGAGATAAAATATGATAGTATTGTGAATGGATGTAGCGTCATGTTTTACGTAGCTAAATCCAATTAGTTTTTTTATCTAGGAAGACGAGCGTTTCCCTCTGTATCGATGACAAATAGTTCATATTCAAGATGGATCCATGACAGTTACTGCCACAAGAGTCCTGCAATTATCTCTCATATTATCTACATCAGATACGCTATACATGATCAACCTATATAACTTAGACGTGATGGCATTATAAGAAAATTGTTAATTAGCAACGGAATTTTACTAATGAAAAACTTTCATCGTTAATTATAAATCGATTATCGACATCTTATCGACGGAACACCAATTTTGTTATATATCGATCAATTACCAACAAAAAACAAATTCGGACCATTCTCCACGTCGATGGTATTTTGCACAAAGTTTGACGCCAGAGTTTAAGGTGGAGTACTGACAGAAATTCCATCGATAAATAAAAAATTACTGGCGGATTGAACAATTCTTTTTTATTTGATTTTTATTTTTCAAAAAATTATTACCGACCGAGTTTTCCGTATCCGTCGGTACTCCACCGACTAAACGAAGATATTTACACAAGACACGATATGCCATTGTTTTGGAAATACAACGACTCAAAGTCCCATCACAAGATACTTGAAGTATCCGAGGAGTCGATATTGATCCATACCCAAGTTGATTAGATCATTATTATCATCTTCACTCGATGCAGTGATTTCAACGGCAGGCAACATGACGTCAACCTGCGTCACTTTGATAATAAGATTTTTTATGTCAACTGATTAATCACAATCTAGATTTTGTGTTGCCATTTAATATTGACACCCTAGTGTGTTTTTGCCATACCCAAGTTGAAATAGAAACATACGTTTGTTTTAGATCGTCTGGAGAATGTGTGGCCGGTAATTTTACATGAAATATATGCATCACATTTGTAATTGCTGAGAAAAAAAATACAGTGAAATTCTTTGACATTTTTATTCTTAGTATCTGTTTGGTTGAACGTTTGCACAGCTTATACTCTGTTAGACATATTCATACATGACTCCCAACTTATACTCAGACAGACGTACTCTGAACCAAGCAGACACTAAGTCAGTATCATGAATGAAACACCAAATCGATCGAACTACTGAAAGTAGTATGCAATATGATTTTATTGAACAATGTCAATTTTAGGTAAAAAGACAAAAACACTTAGAAGTTTTAGGTTATGCTTGACATGAGAGTTAGAAGAGATTGGATTGGGAGGTATTCATAAAAGTGAACTCTTACTTGGTATTTATAAGAATTGGGAGGGGTTGAAATGTATTGAGAGAATTTATGTGAGTAAATACCTTCTAACTCCTCATTTTTAAGTGTTGAGAAAAAAAATGTTAGGAGGGACTCGTGAATCTCTCAAAACAATTTGAAATGTTTGCGCAAATTAATAGTTCAGAGATGTTCGCTTGTTCACAAACCTCTATCAACATCCCTCCAAAGCAAGACCTTAATTTCAAAGTTCAGACTGATCCATGTCATATTTTGTTGTTAACAAAATTAAACTTTTTTGATAATTAACTAATATTTTGTTTCTTCTTCAAGTATACAAAAAGTCTCCGTCAAAGATAGCAACATATTTACAAATGATATACTATTTATATATATATATATATATATATATATATATATACCGTACGTAGCTTGGCTAGACCTATGCTATGTCTATGCTCTAAGCCTCTACTTAATTGGAGACCTTGCGATTAACGTGTTCCTTCAACCTTCCCAGACTTATGTCCCTAATGATATTTAGCGTATTACAGTGCTGGGCTAACTCCTATATATAGAGGAAATTAGTTGTATCATGTTCCTGAGTAAGGGAATCAGAGGGGCTGCCCGGTGTTTAGATTTTAATTAGAGCCACAAAAATCTGTACTCATATTGACCTATTGAGTTCTGATTTTAAAATCTGAACTTTGAAACCCAAAATTGAGACATGAAAACAAAGGTACGTTTGGATGAAAGTATGTTTCATAGAGTATATTCTCTCATAAAGCGTAAAAATTGACAGTGTCTGAAAGTATGAAAAACTAGCTAATGTAAACTCACTTTCGTTTAGACAAATACTGCCTACTTTTGACAAAACGTTCTAGTAATTTTATTTTTTGTGCAAAGTCGAAGACATCAGTGTGAAACAGAACAAGAATACATTCATTTTTTAAGAATTTTTTCATTTATACAAAAGCTGAGAAACATACAAGGTTAAAAACTTAAAAGGTGGCGGAGACGTAAAAACCCCTAACAAAATTGGTGCATTTACAAAGAACCATGAGAGGGGCAAAAAGGAAGGGAAAAATATAACAAGCCAACAAAGCCCTCCAGAATAAACTAATCTAAAATTATCCGAATTTCTTCTGCCACTGTTTTTTCATATTTTCTGAGAAGGATAACATGGGAATTACAAATGTTATTGGACTCCTGAATTGTCCTCAACTGCTCCGCAATATCCTGAGCAATTTTAACGGCGTAAGACGCCGTCCCAAGAATTCCCCTTCCCGTGAATCCAATTGAGTAAAGTCCGTTCTCTCCTTTCCAACTGTTAGGAAACGGAATTCTCGGCATACCATCTTTGGTGAAAAAATCACAACCCTGTATGATACAATCAGAAAAAAACGTTAATCAAGGAATAATACAGCAAGTAAATAAATATGTGGGAAATAAATAACAAAAGTAAAAATACCCCGTTTGGCAAACATAATTTTGTCCACTTAAAATAACGAAAAAAGACATCCACAAAACCAAACAAATCCCACCGATTTAATCTTTTTGCATGGAGAAAAGAGTATATTTGTACATATGCATATGTCCAGGCCATTGTCCAAGACATGAAAGTGATAGGTGATTCATAATAAGATAGAACAACAGAACTACAAATTAAGGCAAACTGGGAGAAGAGTCTCTACCTTGAGCCAAGTTGGTACACTGCTTCTGTAGCCAGTTGCTAAGATTATTGAATCAAATTCCTTCTCTTGCCCATCTATAAATTTGGCTCCATTTTTTGTTATCTCCTTCACAGCTTCCACAACCTAAAACCCTAACAATGATTAGTAAAAACCCTGCACAAAAGACTCCCAAAAAAGTGATTCATTTACTGGGTTTACCTTAATTTTGCCGGACCTAATTTGTGAGAGTGCCCCAACATCAAGCACCGGAGTCTTTCCGGTGACATTTTTGAGCTCAATCGGACCGGTTTTGGGCCGCCGGAGACCTAATTCGTCTGTGTTGCCCAAGATGAAATAAGACATCAAAAGAAGGAACTTGTCAACTAGTTTCAATGGTAGCCACTTCAAAAGACCCATAGCTACACCAAACGTTGAAACCCCGAACATCTCTCTTGGTAGCACATGCACCTGAAAACCCGAATAAACAAAATTAGAGACAAAATCAAACATACCCAAAGAACTGAAACAACATAATTGTTAAACTAATAATGTTTAATTGTATAAAATAAAGTGACTTACTGTGTTTCTGACCACCATGTGTGGGATTGCATTGTATCTACAGAGGTCTAATCCAACTTCCATACCAGAATTTCCACAGCCAATTACCAAAACCCTCTGGTTCTTGAACTCAAAACCAGACTTATACATACTTGTATGCAAAACAGGGACTTTGAAGTTGTCAATACCAGGAATGTCAGGAATCACAGGCTCTGCATTCTCTCCGGTAGCTACAATAAGCCACTTAGAAATGTACTCACAATCTTGAGTCTGAACCCTCCAAAACCCACAAGAATGATCAAACTCAGCCTTCTCAACAGATTGATTGAATCTTGGTTTGATTGAGAAGTGCAGAGCATAGGACTCCATGTAAGTGATGAACTGGCGTTTTGTTGGGTACTTGGGGAAATTTTTAGGGAAACCAAGAAGAGGAAGTTCGCAGAAGTGTTTAGGGAGGTGGAGTTTGAGGCGATCGTAGGTCCTGTGTTGCCACAGAGAGGCTATACAATCACTCTTTTCAAGAATCAATGAAGGGACTCCATTTTCAGATAAGCAAGCAGAGGCTGCTAGACCAGATGGTCCAGCACCTACTACGATGGGCCCATGGACCCAAACACAGTGCTTTTGTTGCAACGAGTCATGGTCTT
The DNA here is from genome assembly GCA_963580455.1 of Euonymus europaeus. Taxonomy (NCBI): domain Eukaryota; kingdom Viridiplantae; phylum Streptophyta; class Magnoliopsida; order Celastrales; family Celastraceae; genus Euonymus; species Euonymus europaeus. The sequence goes on along the minus strand of OY756957.1, from coordinate 1,707,101 downwards.
CTCTACAAGAACAAGAACCCATGTTGAAAATCCAATGAAAAATCAAAAAATAAATCAAAGAAAGACCAGATAGATAAAACCCTTTTGGTTCCTCTGTTTCTGTAAAACCTCTGTTGTATATAAAGGAGGAGAGTAAAGGCCAAGAAAGGGAGTCAATGAGAAGGGCGAATCAGTGGCTGTGTGCGTTTGTTTTAAATGCATAGAAAGCAGAGACGGAAAGGAAAAACAGAGAGGGGTTTTATGAGAAGTGAGAGGTGGAGAGAGAAAGAGAGAGAGAAGAAGTTAATGGAGGCGTGAATGTTAAGGAAATGATTTGGTTCTGTTTCTAAAGGTTGTTTTCTTCTCTGTGTACAGAAGAGGGAGATTGTTTTTATAGGGTTGGAAAAAAGTAATTGTTGTAATTGAAGGCAAAAGCGAGGCAATGGAAGAGATTTAATATATATAACGGGAGACTTTGAATGTCCGTTCCATAGAGCTTATGTGAGCGGATAAAACTCATCTTATAAGCTAGATAATTTTAAGTTCAATTTGAGTGATCAATAATCAAGTTGGTCTCATATCAAAAAAAATCTCTCAATTTCTCTATTGCTTCGTAAAAAATTATATATTCAAATTCAACTCGTAATTTTTTTTTCAATAAGACTTATATTCCATAACTTTTATTTCATTATTAAATTATTTTATATTCCCTAATAATAAATTGACAACCTATACGTTATCAAAATTTTCGCTCTACCAAACAATACATAACTTATTTGACAACGGATACACTACACAATTGATAAATTATCAAAACTTTCGCTCTGCCGAACGGACACTTAACGTCTGATTGGTTTAGAATATATCTAAAAAAGTATAAATTAATGTATATATTATTGTCTCAAAATGTCTAATAGTATATTTGACAAATTATAATCTATATAAACCCTCGATCAAGCATGCGCTTAATATGTCATTGTGAGCTATACGCGCTTTCAAAGCATTTACTGATTTGTATTTGGGATGGCAGGGCCGTCTATCCGTAATGTAAAATGCAGGGAACAGAGGAAGTTAGCTACGTGGAGTAAATGTGCGTTACCACGTCGGAGCCAGGTATGCATTTTATTAGTCGTCAAGTGATGGGAAAGCAAGCAGCCACGGCATACTCTGTTTGTCTAGGTCCAATGTAGTCGGCTCATGGGTTCTTTTCACGTGGAAAACCCGGCAACACTATGCATTCGCCGGCTTGGTTTTTTACTTTCTTCAATTAATTAATAAATTAATCTACCACTTAATGTCTATAGCCGGAGCTAAACCACCGTAATGATACCGTTGACAATAGGTAATTAAGAGTTTTTGAAAATTCGCTCTACTTAAAGACCAAGAATTGGTGTCGCATAATCATAACTAGTTACATGCGCTATATAGCACTGATCATTCATTAGAGAGCTTTTTAATTATTTATTCAGCAATCATATATGGGTATCTCACCCAATGAGACGGACACATTACGATTTCAAGTAATCCATGTACGTCCATCTTAACATTTGAATTAACAATAAACCTAGAATAAAATAAAATACATAAATCAAAAGTATTTTTGTGATTTAAACCATAAATTAATTGATTAAGCGGTGAGAAAGTGAAGGAGGTTGGAGAGTCGTTGTAATTCTGCGGTGTCAAATTCTGATAAGTTGTAAATTATCTCATGCATTTGATTATATCATTTCCATATGTATTATAGGTAGGCTAATTGACCTTTAATGCTCTGTTTTTACCTATATTGCAGGTTGGTGACTAATCCAATACCTTTTATTTTTTAAGGTAATGGAGAATTTTGTTTATCAATGGATTCGGATCAGCTTACTCTCCTAATTACACATATTAGTAAACAAATAACATATTACATATTTTTAGGTATAGACTTCGTGATAATATAATATTGTGTAAGCTGGTTATACATAGCAAGACACATTCAAGCTAGCATTATCTTTATAAGAATATTTATAGCAAATCAGGGAGACATATAATTGTGACCAGAAAGAACAACGTACGTCAGTTAATGATTGTATATTGATACAAAGAGATTTGTAACCATAATGGGAGGGACAAAATCTATACTGTAAGGAGAATATCTATAGTCAGGATCTTCTTCGTGGAATATATTTACATATATAGCTAGTTGCAAGCCATATATTGTAGATCCTATAGATATGATCTTCATTTCGTATCTAGCTTATTTATTCGGCTTGCCTTCATATGCATGCCAGTTATATATACAGTTCTCCTCCTCCCAGTAAATCTTTCACTTTTCCGTAACATATGCAATAAGGTCATCTTTAATCAACAACATCCTCCAACACTCTAGGAGGCACTGTAGATTCTTGTGTTTTTCTCTAGCCAGGCCAATTAGAGGGAATCATGAAATCCAATACAATGACTGCATGTTAACCGTGTGGGGAAACTTTGGAGGGTGCGAGTAGGAATAACAAATAAAATCGATCCACCCACTATTATCTATGAGGTAATCGATCCTACAAGATTTAAAAACGGTTTTGTTTTTTATTTTCAAACTCATCATGGTTACGGGTAGATTTAGGTTTTTGATGTTGGATTTATGGTACTCAAACCAATTAATAAATGATTAAGATATTTTAATCAAAATGATTCAAATCTCTAATTTGTATAAAAGAACTGAAATCTTCAACCACTATTTCAATTATTTATTTGTTGTTATAGATATTTTTTATAAGTAAAATATATATATGTGAAATTTTTTTAAAAAAATAAATTAAATGTTAAATGGATACTCGACTCATTGCCTTCCCTATATACAAAAATAGATATTGGGTTTATCCGTTGGGACTTGGGTGGATCCGAAGAGCTTGTCTTGGAAAAATTGTCACGATAAAAATAAAAATAATTACATGTTAGGATTGTTTCCAATTTGGCTCGCTTTGAATGATTATTTTACAGCCAAAAGCCACAACAATATTTATAATTAAAGTAAACCGCCATTTCATGTAATATTTAATTCTTAGGGCTTCATTACTCCCACGATGGTTTTTCGGCTTATGAGGATTAGTGGGAGTAGCCTAGTGGGGTCAACTAGTTAATCGTAAATTAGGCAATTAGGTCCGAACTGATTTACTATTAATCGAACTATATATAACATTAGACTTTTTGTTACAAAAATGATAAAGATTTCAGTTATTTTAATTCTAAAACTATCTCAACAATGTGTATCATTCATTTATTAAGTGCGATTTTTAATGGATCTTTTGTTATAATATCACCACACCCAATAAATAATGTCACACACTGTTGGGATAGTTTTGGGAAGAAAATAATTGGGAACACGAGTATTACTGTTTTTGTTATATGCACTATATACATGCGTTCTCTTGCCGCTCTTAACTTTAAAGAGCTTTATAATGATCAACATTGACCATCTTACTTATTAGTAATTACCCGATCGCATGCGGCAAAACACGTTATCAAAATGATTAAAGAGTGATTAGAATATGTGTTATCAAAAAGTAAATACGTACGGACGTATGCTTTTCAACCAAATGGCTCTCTCTATATATATATTAGCTGTTCGTGAGCATGTATTAATGATGCCATGCCATTTAAGTGCGTAGCTAATTAGTAGTTTTCGATTGTAAAAGTATGGGGGAAAATAGATTAACTACTTGGACGGTTTGTACTTAGCAAAAAAGTGAGATATGTAGGATATGATGTGATTTTATATAATTTGGAAGATAATTAGCTAGACATCTAAAAAAATTAATAAATCAAACGGTAAAGGAGATATGCTATATAATAACTAATGGGTTTTACCGACAAGTCTAATTTCAAATGGATATAATTAAACTATAACACCTAAAGGAGGGGATCGAGGGGTTAACGGTCAATTTTTTAACATATTTTGATCAAATCATTTGGCCGGTTTACGGTTAATATGTCAAAAAAAATCAAATTTTGGTTCAGTTTTAGTGAAAATTGTATTGTAATTTTTTTCTAAGATTTTGTCTTTTTTCTCCAACATATCTTACTCAAATATTAATATAATTAATGAATTTAATTTGAATTCTTAAAAACCGAAAAAGCATCGCCAAGCCTACAAGATGATTGGGAAGATTACGGATAATAATTGTATACAAAAAAAATTAAAATCAATCGCCAAGTTCCCCCTTCTTTCTGTTGTTGAAGTCTTGCTTGAATAAAAAATATATATATATAAATATATTACCACTATGTCATTGCAGGGCATATATATGGTTCCTCGAATGGCCGAGCCCCAATTACCTACCGAGTATGACCCTACGGATAAGAGAGGTGGAAGATAGAGGAGGGCCAGAACATGTACGGACACATATTATCATAGGTCACAGTCACGTGACCCGAGTCTGATGTCACGTGACCTAATCCCACCGTCACACTCTGCCACTCACGTGGCACTGACTCAAATTCCTTTCATCCCAATAGAATCTTTTAATAAAAAAAAAGGGTTAGAACGCAATGACCATGAAATGACCACAACGACCCTGACAACAATGACACTTGATGATGATGGAGGGAGAGGTGGCCGTGAACATTTTGTATGAGGATTGGCTCATGTTGATATGACACGGGACGAGGGTGTTTTCGCAAATTAACTTAAGTGCCACGTGTGGGAATCCCTTTTGGCCTTGTTATGGAAATATTTGACTGAAGTTTTAAGCTTTGATTTGGAAGTTTGCGTGAGATTGAATTTGAACCGTTGGCTCGAAAGGGGAATCACACCGACTCCAAGGCGAATCCAACGGATGGGGATGTGTTAGGAAGCACAAAATTGACTGTTCCATGATGAATTGATGATCGATGTGGTTGAATGGCATTTCCAATTAAATGCTGCAAGTATCTTCATTGCTCTGGCATGTATCTATATTTTGCGGTCTCCAAAGTTATGACATCGCAGGAATTTTGACTTTGCTGACGTACATTACTATAAATCCACCCAAAAGGTCGTGTTGTATTCTGATATTTGTATTTTAGATATTTTGTATGATAGTGAGTTGGGCTTCTCATACACTCACACCATACATCATTACCTTTTAATGGATCAAACTATCAAACAATTTTTTTTTATTTTTTTTTAATCGAGAAAGACATTGGACAAAATTGCTTAATCATCAAAAAATTGGGATATGAACGTAAATAAATATTTACATGACAACATATAAGTTGAACCAAAGTATGGAGCGTGCCGCAAGCCACAGCTACAAAGTCATTGAACAAAGAAGCCAGTGAATGACGATATCAACTGACTATTATAGTAGGTAGAAGAAGCCAAGAACATTCATATTGGTCAAGAAAGAAAGAAAAAAGCGCAATACAAATTCTATGAAACCATTGATGCTGATAGCGTGTTTATAACTACTAGTGATTCTGGATCCACAAGGCCCCATGGTCGGATTCATATATAGTATAGGTATTCATGAGTCACACGACCATTAATGCAGATTGTAATAATTGTCATATATACCGATGGAATATACTCTTGAATGGAATATTATTGATCATTGAAACATACACTTAGACAAATAGAGTTTCAGATTTTTTTAGGTGGGCCTATATACTATAAGGTAAATTATTAAAGTGCCTCTGGACAAATAATTTCTCCACGTATTTTTGTCTCCTAAAAACATCGAGGTTTAATTTGTGGACTAATTTCCGGGAAATTTTTGATTTTATTTTCGACCACATGCACGACGAACTATAACGACCATTAAGAAAGATGGATTAGTACATAAAATGAGATGCTTATAAAGGAGTCTGGTTGCATGGTAAGATATATAGGGATCATACACAAGCATTAGCATTGCTTAAAAACTGTGGCGCACCGTGTTGGATGCCAGGAAGCATGCATTGTCCATGCATATCTGCAACTTGTCTTGAATGTGGGGTTGCATGCATGTAGTTAAGTAGCATAGGCGCTGACACACATATATGTATAGGACAATATTCCAATGGTGGCCCATTCTCTCTCTCTCCCCCCTTCTCCCTCTCCCTCTCCCACTCTCTCTCTCTATATATTTATACATGTAAATGGCATTTATCAAAGAAAACAAAAGAAAACCCAAGAAGACCTAATACTAGTATGCAAAGTTGCATGGTAGATAGGTAGCTCTAGAGGTCTCGTGCATATATGAGTGCACTTTATCCGAAATTCAACCCCACTATTGATGCGAAGCTTGAATAAATTCAGTGTGTGGTTGTTGTCGAGCTCCTCGTTCTACGACTACCAAGTATTCATTATGCATCGATATTCAATAATCCCGCTCATTATATATCCTTACATGCCACTATATATGTATCGATCGATGATCTCCCTCCCACTTGCATCTACACCGACCTACGTAAAAGAGAAACCTAAATTGGATTTCGAATATTACTTTTGTGGCGAGATAATCTTAATGGGACCCTATGATTTATTGTATAATATACAACACACACACACTTAAACACATGCATCTCACACACCCTCACATGCAACCCACGGTCACGATTATGTACAAATATCTTGTTCCAGAGATTCAATTATGCACAAATATGGTGTTCATGGGATTCGAACCCTGCACTATAATGCATAATATACAATGATTAGTTAGTTGAGTTGAGCATCGATCTCTGTGTATATATATATTAACCATGCGAAAAAAACTAAGAAAGTGAACTTTGTATAGAATCCTAACTCAAGAAGCTAACTACCTCGAAAATGAACTTGACTACTTTATGGGGTGTCTCTGATTCTTCTTCGCTTCCTTTGGACTCTGTTTGTGCTTGTATTATGTATGTGGATGGCGCAGTAGTATGGGCCGGATCCATGTACCTGTTCAGTCAAAAGCAATTGGGCTAACTTATAATCTCAAGCCCAGGGTCTCTACAATATTGGTCTCTGAAGTGAGGCCAACTGTGACAAAAGTATGAAACTGTTAGGCCCAGTAAGTCAGTTCCACTTCCACAAGAAGCATTCTTCATTAAGCCCACAAAACCAACCATTAGTAGAAGTCCCACTCTGGAGAGGGCCCACATTGTCGAGGTACCGTATAGAGATTTCTTTTTAACTGTCACTACTACTTTTAACTGCCGGAGCATTCTTGGTGTAACCAACAGTCTTCCATCTCCGATGAGCCGACGGCCTAGGGAGATTCTCCGGCATGATGGTCTCTAATGAATTGAGATGTCAAGGTGGCCACCTTCTTTTGTCACTCCATCTTGCCACATTATTCACATTTGATTTGTGAAAGTACCTCCATGTCCTCGGCGGCAATAATTGAGTATCTTCATCGGCGGCGACGCAATTTCCGATTTTCTAGTCCAATTACCATGCAACCTATCCGCTCCATCAATCTTCTTCTCCACCTCCCCTTAACGAGAGATTTAAATTTGACCGCCCACCTAAGATATGTAAATACCTGATACCTTAGGGCATCTCCAACAAGGTATGTAAATGAGGATGTAAAACTTATAACTACTATTTTACATACTAAAACTCACAAAAATTCATTCCAACAAAGTATGTAAATGAGAATGTAAATTTGCATTCTCAAAATGGGTTCCCAAATTTAGGAACTAGAACAAGAGAGAGAGAGAGAGTATGTATATTTTTGAAGCGAAATTAACCACCTTGTAAGCCAATAGTAGTGAAGTAAACTTTTAAACCAAACTAATATATTCATGGATCATGATTAAAAAATATAGATAAATGATATGGAAACTCATTTCATACCTTATTGTTGGAATGAGTTTTTGTCAAAATATGTAAATGAATATATAAACATCTTTTAGAGTATGCATAGTAAAATTTACATACCCAATATACAATTCCTTGTTGGAGTTGCTCTTACTGTTACATTCCAGGGCTCCTATCATTTAACCTTTTTTTTATTGTTACTTTAATAGACAAAACGTCAATCAGTAATACAAGTTTTATGATAATACTAGGTATACATAATATATGTATCCCTAATGGTACACAATCCAGGGGATGCCACATAGACGTGTGAGTCAGCAATTTTGAATGGTTTTAAAATTAAAAATGTAATGACAGTTTTTTTTTGAAATTGATTATGTCAGAGTTATTATATTGACATGTCTCATCACCGTTATATCATTATGAAGGCTATTGTCCCCAAAAAAATCCATTTGCACCGAAAGAATCTTTTAGCTTCTTCTCCAACGAATTTGAGGTTGAATCCCAATGCTTTTGAAGCTCGTTCAAGCTACAACAACTCTTCATACATCATTTTAGTCCCCTTAAAACAAGTTGAGGCAAGGTTATTTATTATGTTGAAAGTCTATTTGCATTGTATCAATTTTTTTATATATTTTAATGATAGATTCTTTTTTAAACTCGGAAAAGATGATATCTTTGAGGAGTTAATGGCTGATAAGTAGTCAATGTTGTTAAGTTTTTTTTGAAGGTATTTTTTTTTGTTTTATATGATTTTTATGATGTTGTTCGATTCTATTTTTGTCTTCATATTGTTCGTTGTTATTGTCAACATTTTTAGGAATTTTGCAACGTTTTCATAATTGATTACATGGTATTCCATTTAAAAGGTGAGTTTTTAGTGTTTGAAACTAAAGTATGAATGATTTTAGTGATCAACCAGTGACAATGTTTATAATTGCAATGTGATACCTCATTTGAAGACTTCATTTTTTGCTCAATGTGATAGTACATATCCAATGTACTTTTCTTATTTTTTACTTGGATTTTATTTTTATTTGTTAATTTCAATTTAATTTGAGTTATTTGATGATGCTGTTTTGAGATAGTTTGTAAGACAGTAAATCAATGATCAAGTGCGTAAATTGTGTATTTTACATTGAAAAGGCTATTACATTGCATTAGTTACGTTATCTTGGTTAATTACAATGATGATGAGTGTTATTTCTTTAATTTTACACAATGTATTCCAAAATATATTGTGTAATAAGTGTCTATGATATTTAATTTTTGAGATTTTGGATATTACATTGGTATTAGCTTTTTAATATATCAATGAATTGAATTTCTTGTTAACTAGAGTTGTGAAGCTTCGTGGGTTTTAATGGCGCCCATTGTAATATAAGGTATTTTAATGTATGTTTGTGAATGGTTTTAGGGTTTCACATGTTTTTAGAATTACTAATTTTTTGATTTTTTTATGACAATGTGTAAATGAGGATGAGTATGGTTAGTTGTTAATTTCATGCAATGCAATGTAATGACAATGACTTTTGCTAATGCTTTTAAGAAGATAGGGTTGATTATTTTTGTTGGCAGTGTTTTATGAAATGCTAATCAATATTAAGTTGTGCATAAGACATTGTATTGATGTTATTTGGAAGTGGCAGTTTATTTCATTGATGTTGACAAATGTTTTTTAGATGTATTGATGAGTAAAGGACTTTGATAATGTAGTAAGATTGATATTGCATAATTTCAATGTTTAGAATGTAAAATTTAGTTTTTTAAGCTTCATATTAAATTTTAATTTTTTGAGCTACCAGTGATGTGGATATGGAAAACGGAAATTAGAAATGAAAATTAGATTGCAATGTAATTTAGCATTTTATTTATTAAATACATTACTTCATATAATTAAAACATTGAGTTTATATTTATTACATTGTTTTCCAGAAATGGAAATTGATTGCAATGTAGTTTAACATATTATTTTTTAAATATATTTCTTCATATAATTAAAACATTGCGTTTATATTATTACAGTATTTTATGCAATGTTTATTTTTATGATATTGTGCTATGTAATTTTTTTTAATGTATTTGGGAGTGCGTGCGTGATATCTCATTGTAAATTTATTACGTAGTACATTAAGTTGTTCTTTCATTCTTGTAAATTTATAGCTGGGAAAGGTAGCACTACGCCATTGGGACTTAGAGCATCTTCTTTAGACAAACTATTGCATGAAGACCAAAAGAAAATGGAGACACAAAAGAATGAGCAGATTATATGTGACATTAGCCCAACATTTTATGAGAAGAGATCTTTTGTTTAAATTTGTCAACTTTTCATGGACATGTAATTATTACATTTTGGTATATGAATTGGCACCTATAATTAGATTATGAAACACTCGGTGAGATATTTTTTTATATGGAATAATATGATGGTTGTTATAATTAGATTGTGACACACAGTGCCTAATAATACACTATGACAAACAATGCCTAATACATTGTGACAAAACAGTGCCTATTACATTATTAGTAAGTCTTATTACATTCTCAGAGAAACAAAATGAAATATGATAATAACATATTTTGATTAACAACTTACTCATATCACTAGAAAAATAAATGAAAGAGTAAGACAACTCAGTTGTTTATCATATTGTCAATTCATAAATCCATAACATAGTGTAATAATTACATTGTCCTAATATATTTGCAGACGTTTATTACATTGTGAAGACATCACCGAGTACACACGAGGGAAAAAAAATGGGAAATAGACTCACAAATCTGACCAATCTGTAATTACATTATATGTTTGGGACAATATATTTAGATTCAAGATACTCAAAATCCTGTAATGAACGATTTTAAATGCAAAAATTCTATAACTAACAATTTTATTAACGAATCATCAACAATCTTTCTTCAAAACTATGTGATAACATAGATCTATGCTATTATTACATGGATCATACATGAAAAGGTGAAATCAATTGTCCAACTTATATCACCGAAAAAGATGAACTAGAACCTAATTTTTTAGGAGCAAAAAGCAAGAAACGAGCTTAAAAGGAGTTATCCTAGTTGCTAAAGACTCAGTTGTGAGGTCTAGCATCCAATGGTCAAGTTCTGTGAACTCCCCATTTCTTAATCAAGTGTCAGGGGATTGTGAAAAATTTCGCCGTATGCCGGAGTTCCATTGTTGGTAAGTAAGAGAGGGAGAGAGAGAGATGATGAGGGAGAGAGAAGACTATGGAGGAGAGAGAAGAAACAAAAAAACTTATGAACCAAAGATGTTTGATAAAATGATGCATAAAGAGGCAGATGAAACATGTGCATATGACAAAATCAAAAGAAGGAAAGTGAAAATAATAAAAAAATCTTAACCAAATATGGTATATATGTGTGGTTAGACAATGTGGAGAGAGAAGCGAGATTTCTCATGTTTTAGACGGCAAGTAGGATTTGATATTAAAAATCGTGTCAAAACTTATCCTGCAAAAATTTATATGGCATGATAACTCATCATGCCACATATTATGAATATTAGAGACGGAATAGTTTAGCGAGGTTTAACATTTTCGCAAGTCGTATTATGCAAGTCACGGCAATTTCGTTCGACTTAAAAGTCAGCATGTGTTTTCACATGCTTGAATCACATTCGACCACTTTTTAAAAAGAGTGATTGTCGGTTCAATTAGTAGACGCATCATCATTTTTGTCCATCATTAATGAAATCTCTACAGGTCCATACTGAAAACGATGTAAAAATATCTATCCCCTATGTGAGAAGGATACGGTGTCGTTTGACTTATACGGCGCCGTGATTATGACGCTTCTGCTGCATGATAAATAATAACTGACCAGTAAAAACCGATCATTCATTGGAAAGCAGCACCGTTGCGTGAATCGCCCAAAATCTCCCTCCCTCCGTTCAATCAGATCACAGATTCAGAGTCACAACTCACAATGTACTACGACGACGTCGTCTCTCCTGGAACTCCGGAAACCCTGATTTTTCTCGCTCTATAAACCCTAGTTTGCTCCGCAAACCTCTAAAATCCCCAAATCACTATTTGGTTAGCTTTTCGAAACCCTTGACTGGCGATTTTCTTTTGCATTGTCAGTATACTCCCTTAACTTCTCAGTTCGAGTCAATTGGAGATTTCTGGTTCCGAAGCGACAGAGGAGAGAAAAGGTAGGAAATTGTAACTGGGACTTTTACGTTATCCTTAAGAGGAATCAGAGTTTCGTTTCACAGCGCTTTTGGTTTCTTTTTAGGTTGTTTAGTCGAAAGATCGTTTGGAATTCAGCTTTTTGGAGCAAGTAATGGAGGCTAAGAATGGAGGGAGGTAAAGGGTCAGGGAGTGCAGATAATGGGAGCTCGGGCGAGAGTGGTCTGCCGCCGAACCCTCTCGCCGCTGCTTATAGAAGCTGTCTTACTGCCGATCGATTGCCTATGCCATGTAAGAACTCGCTTGTTCGACACCCTTCTCTGGTAAGTTCATATGTGCAACTTTTCAATACGGAATCAGAAAGCAGTTTGATTTGTTTTGCTTGGAGTGAAGAAGTCCGAGTTTTTATTGCTTCCCAGAGAAATCTGTTTCAAATTTATAATTTTATATTAATGCAAATTAATCTTGAATTTCTGTAGCTTCTTGTTTTAGTGGATGGGCTACATAGTTGTTGGCTTGATTATTTGACTTGCGCTTATTATTCTCCCTTATATATTCTAGCATTTTTTCCAGAGTCTTCATTTTAATTTATAGTTGGATTGATGAATGGTTCGATTAAAGTCTGTTATGCGCAGTTGCTATAGATTATTTGGTAAATGCAAATTTACTTTTGGTTTCTCTCATTATAACAATTCCTTATTTCTGTATGGTTGAATACGGTATATGTTAGTTAAAATTAGAATTAAAAGTTTCATTTTAGTTTTATAGTTTTAGTAATTCATCAACTCTTAAGTTGCTTTTATCCATGTTACTTATACGAGGTTCTCTTGTTTGATGTTATCCATATTCTTGCTGTCGAGTCAGAGTTGCTTTGTCCAAGTATTTGACTAGACCTTTAACAGGTGAAGACAAAGACGTCTGAGATTTCTGTTGATGCTGAACTTGTTATACATGATAATGAAACTGATTTTGTTCCAATGGTCCGTTCTGGAGCATGGGCTGACATTGGGGTTCGTTCATACATGGAAGATGTGTATGTTTGTCTTGACAATTTTCTGCGCAATTATGAAAACAAGAATATTATCGATGGGCCCAATGCCTTCTATGGGGTATTCCTCTCATCCTTGTGCTAGTTATGAACCTAAATATCATTGATCATTCTCTTATCTAAAAGAAGAATGAACACTTATTGGTGGCCATTTCTTAGCCTAGACTGAATATGTATTTACCTAGGATATTGCTTTTTGTACAATCCAAGTAGCCCTCGCTCTCGCTCTCTCTCTCTCTGTTTTTTTTTTAATTACAAATAAAGGTTTTTGATGTCAAAATTCTTTAAGAAATTGTAACTCTGAGTTCCCATTACAGTTGGCCACATCTTAGTAAGATGTGAAGGAATGCCCTGCCAAACCCTCTCTCATATCATTGATACTTGAGTTAGCAAATTATCTGTCAGCATGGTTGGTATCAAAAGTAATTGTTGGTTGTGGCAATGTTATGGAGCCGGTATTTCTGAAGATGTGATTGCTGTGGCAGTTATAGTGGTGGTGAAAGAGCTGGTTGTGCTAGTTGTGCTATCTATAGATGTTATTGTTGTGGTAGTAGGCAATGGTTCTGATGAAGCAGGTGGTATGTAGTATCTTTATGCTGGTGGTGGGTGCCGCTATGGATATTGTTTTGAAGACATATTATCTTCTTTAACCATTCTTACATCTCATTGATATTAATATTAACTGATTATATTATTGGAAAATGACATTTTTATTTTGATCATCAGATCTTTGATGGACACGGAGGAAAGTATGCTGCTGACTTTGCCTGTCATCATTTGCCAAGATTAATTGTTGAGGATGAAGACTTCCCTCGGCGTATTGAAAGGGTACTTGTTTCTGCATTCTTACAAACTGATACTGCTTTTGCAGAGGCTTGCACATTGGATTCTGCTCTTGCCTCTGGCACCACGGCATTAGTGGCTGTTGTTCTTGGGAGGTTAGCATTCTTTCTTTCAGAAGTTAGGTGTACATTCCTTTAACTTCCAATGACTAGATAATCGATATTCTCTGCCTATTTAAAACATAGTGGTTGATACGAACGTCCCACAATGCTTATATGTGGGAGTTGTGTTCTATTGACAAGGAGTGCAAACGCCTTCCTTAATCAGACAACAAGTTTTCTAGGCAAAAGTCTTTGGGCTTGTTGGTTTATATGTAGCCATTGGTTGGGCTTGTTGGATGGTTGGACCTACTAAGTGCATGTATGGGCACACGTTTGTCTGGGTTTCTAGCAGTGGTACTCTGAATTTGCTGACTTGCTTTTTGAAACTCCTATTTATGTTGTTTCCTTATGTCAAATCAGTATTCTGCAATTATTCTTATTTAAGGCTGGATGAGTCTCTTAGACAGTTTATTTCTCTTTTGCTCCTAGGTTTGGATACAACTATGAACAAGTTTATCACCATTCAGTTAGAAGAACTTACTTGAACAATTGAACTTTTAAGTTGTGCTGTTTTAAATTTAGTTGTGCGTACTGCTGCGTTTAATGGGAACCTGCCTTAGTAAAGTATATGTGAAGTACAATAAATAAAACTGATGTGAAGCCTACTTTTCTGGTTTATATTCAAGTTTCAAAGCATGCATTCATTAGAGTAATGGAGTTTTCAAAATTTCCATTCCCTTATAAATAATGGGTACATGTTAAATTTTTGTGATACAGCATACGTCTAAAATCTAATTGTTTGCATAAACGAAGGGGTTCAGAGCACTCCTCTAGAATGTTGATTGGCGATTGAATGTAGTGCACATGTTGTTTGATTACTGGTTTGTTAATCAGTCTCCCACGTCAGGTTGTTGGTTGTGGCTAATGCTGGAGACTGTCGAGCAGTTTTGTGTCGTCGTGGGAAGGCAGTTGAAATGTCTAGGGATCATAAGCCGATTTGCGGCAAGGAGATAAAGCGCATTGTGGCTTCTGGGGGCTCTGTCTGTGATGGTTACCTTAATGGACAACTAAATGTGACTCGTGCTTTGGGAGACTGGCACATGGAAGGCATGAAGTGCGCAGAAGGTGGGCCACTGAGTGCGGAGCCTGAAGTTATGACTAAAGGACTCACTGAGGAAGATGAATTCATGATCATAGGGTGTGATGGAATCTGGGATGTGTTCAGGAGCCAAAATGCTGTAGATTTTGCTCGGCGAAGGCTTCAGGAGCATAATGACCCTGTCATGTGCAGCAAGGATCTTGTGGAGGAAGCTTTAAAGAGAAAAAGTTGTGATAACTTGTCAGCTGTTGTGGTCTGCTTCCAATCAGAGTCTCCCCCTAACCTAGTGCCTCCTCGTTCTAGAGTGCAGAGGAGCTTTTCTGCTGAGGGTTTAAGGGAGTTACAAAGCTTCTTGGATGGCTTGAAGAGCTGAAGAATTCTTTTCCTGCCTCCAGCCCCTCCCCAACTCCCATCCTTTTTCCTGAAGACCTTTCGTTTTGTCGGTGGACCAGCTTTGCTGATATAGAACTCTCATTCTAGTTTTAGTTATTGAGAGAATTTGAGTTCCAACGGTAACATATGCGGCAGCAAGTTGGTAACACAACCTCTTCTCAAAAAATTTCAATTTATTTTGTTTTGGCCCCTTATTGGGCACTTCTTAGGATGAATTCAATCATTCATGTGGAAACCTCTATTCCTTTTAAATTTGCATTGGGTCAATGTAGCAAATAATTCGGAGCATGTTCTTACTCAATCCCTATAATTACTAATCAGAACTTGCCCTGCTCAATCTGTTTGTCTTCTGCATCAGATTTGCTCTTCGATTAGGAAGAACTCATTTTGAGAAATGTCATTGCTATTATTGATTGACAAATTAGCATTGATGAGAAGCCATGACCAGTTGTTTCCACTCATTAATCTTGAATTTAATCCGTACTCATTATACTAATTGGAGAGAATCGTTGAATATCTTTATCTTCATAGAGCTTAATCACATCATCTTTTAGCAGCGTGACCATCACAACCCTGCTCAATGGACCCTCATTTGGTGCTGCTGGGAGTATCAAAACTTGCCCGACTCCGAAAACTGGTTCGACGTAATATGAAACACGAACCGGTTCAAACACTTCTTCGAAACAAGCCGAATACGGTTCCAAACCTTCCAAGCTAGCGCAAATGAGATCACAACCGTTCACGACACAAGATTGGTGGTTGTCTTTGCTTTCTAGCCACTCGATCAAATCCATGATCCCTTCGTTGTCCATCTTGGCCACCACTTCTCCTATGGCCTTTGCAGCACCTGATAATTTGTTCTCTTTGACAGAGACTGGATTTGCATGGACTTTGTTGTACACCGTGCAATTACCGAAGAAGCCTGTGTCCAGGCCCAAGACTTTTCTCACATCTAAGCCTATGGACATGTCTATTAGCCCATCTCCAGCCCGTTTTAGGTTGCTAAAGCTGACCCAAAAGAGCCCGGCAAGGGCCTCAAAAGGTGATGGGCTTGAATCTTGTTCTTCAGCCATGCGTATGCAGGCCTGGACCATGGGGTCCGTGAATGAAAGCGATATGGTTGTATACTTTTTGTCCGTGGCTGAATTTGATTGGTCGATAAAGGATTTGTAGTGATCGATTAAGTCGGTGTGGGGCTTGTGGGCCGGGCTCATGTTTCCAAGCCTTCGTGGTGGTAATTCATGGAAGAAAGGTGGAGTAAGCATGTTCCCGGTTAGAGTTGTGTCGGCCCAGGCCTTGATGAAGATTGTGGCACAAGTTAGGTCAGCTAGAAAGTGAGTACAGCTCAAGCCAATTGCTAAGCCACCTTCTTCAAATTCAGTCACCTATAGATTAAAGAAGAAATCTTTAGTAAGGATCATATTTGTTAAATTTAATAAGCCTAGGAGTTTCATAGCTATGCTGATGCTCAAGTGTGGGCGTACGTAACTCATAAGTTACGGACGCCCGCTTAATTCCAATAGATGAATTTGTGTGATATTCATTGTTTAGGCACTATTTTTTATACTAAAAAGAAATGATGCTCGTAATTTAAAAGTTATGGACGTATGTATACAAGAACCTTATTCTATACTTATATGTTTGTATCTATATGTATCTAATATATAATGCATGTCATTTTGAGAAAAAAATGCTCATACCTGGACATAGAAAGGAGACCAAAAGTAAGCTTTATGGTAAATATCCTCCCAATGAACAAGCTTAAGCTCCTTTTCCCTATCAACACTCCTTAACCACTCCTCAACACTCCCTTTCGCTCTTGCTTCTACCATTCTAACTCCTGCATCATTGCACTTTATCATCCAATCCCCCTTTTCATTCCTCTGCAACCTCCCAGTCACCATAGGAAACCATGTCAACATTTCGGCCAGAGACTCTCTAAGCTTCTTAATTGTCTCTTCAGCTTCTGTCGCAGCTCGAGAACCGTAATAGTACACAATCCTTATATGGTTTTGCTCCATCAGTCGGTCGAGGGACGATAATTGGTAGTATTTTCCTGGTTGTACTGGTTTTGTGCTCACCACAGTTCGTTTACAAATATGTGTGACTAATTGTGACATTGTTAAAGGGTTGTTTGTGAGGTGGGGTTTGGTCTAATTGTGCATGGACTTCGTTTATATAGAGAGACATTAAGATGGCGATTTGTTTTTATTGAGCTTGTTTTAGGGGTATCAGGAGAAACAAACCTTTGAGGGTTTTAAGGAAAATGAAAATTTCATGATCTGTTATTCAAATTAATAAAACTGATTATGATTGGGGTTGTGGAAAAATTGGTTCAGGATTGGACAATATAATTTTTTTTTTCATTTTTGGATGTGGATTGATTTGAATTTTAAGATGAACTTAATTGACCATATCCGAATTAACTTAAATATGAATAAGTAGATTGCATAATAATTCAATTCAGGTTATAATTTGAAAAATTAAATAAACAAAATATTTTTATATTTGGACCTAAATTTTGAATATATCAAAACTTGATTTAATCCTAATTGAACAAATTCAATCATTTGAACCGGACAATTTTGTCATCCCTGATTATTATGATTATCTGATCTGATGGGGCACGGTTGTCATTTTTTAGTTCAAGGATTTTTGTGAAATTAGGTAATTATTGATGGGCTGGCCCAAAGAAAATGACCCAATCTCTTGTGGGCTGTTGAAGATAAGCAGATCCAGCCATACAGGTCCTTAAAATTGGGCCTGTATTGGCACGAGCAGATTGCACGTGTCTACTCCGCATCTCTCACATATCAAACTGATCGGGAGTTCTTGAATGGTGAATCCAGTAAATCCACAAGATCGGAACGAAGAAAGTGAGAATGTCAGGATCTGGAGTGGTTGGAGATGCTAGCTCCTGGTCTCATGCTCTGGTTAGGATTTCCCCATATACTTTCGCCGCCCTTGGCATCGCCATCTCCATCGGCGTCTCTGTCCTCGGCGCTGCCTGGTACTCCTCAGTTGCTTGACACACTCAATTACATACGTTTGTATTTGTTCTTAATTTTGAGTTATTTCGTTCGGTGAACTTGGATTTTGCAGGGGAATTTACATCACCGGAAGTAGTTTAATTGGTGCTGCCATCAAGGCTCCTCGTATTACTTCCAAGAATCTCATCAGGTATTGAAATTGTACAAATTGATTATCTTTAGGGTTTTAGTTTATTTTTTTTTATGGGCAAGTAAAACACATTGATAGCGGTGTGGTGGTGATTAGATTCCAGGAAATTTGCATGGGAAGGAGTAGGAAACGAAGAGGAATCTACGAAGATATGTCTTGAAGTAGTAAGAAATGATATATATTCAATAGAAGTTGTCTACAAATAAATGGTGGAAATGAATACACACAGAGTATTCATTAGACTCTTCTGGCTGATATCAAACTTTTGGCATAAAGGCTTGGACAATTCAATGACAAATCTTAAAAGTTAGTTCAATTTTTAAGTACAATGGTTTTTTTTTTCTTTTCTCCATTGTTGTTTTAACCCTGTAATTTTTATATTTATATGTAGTTTTTGCCTATTTTGTTGACTGAATTATATAACTGGAACAATGTCTTTGTGAAAGAGTCTACCCAGGTAAATCCTGGATAATTGAAGCATCGCCTTAAGAAATAAGAATTCAATAAAACCACGGTTATCATCCCTTGCCGCAGACTTGTTTCCTGCAACTCGAACTAGGGTCTCCCAGTTCGAACTGTTTACCTCTTGGCCCTGGCGAATCCATCCTCTCGCAGACAACTTGAACCTTTGTTTTGGTAGAATTTTAATATAATTGGTTTTCAATATTTGGGGTACACATAATATGATTTAACCTCAATAAATTAAATGTAAGGAAATTTGCAGTTGTTTAGCTTTGAGTTGTGTTTATAAAATCAGAAACATACGATGATGTAAAGCTTTTGACTATTATCTTGGTCTGCAATCTGCATTGAATGAATTGCCTTCAACCTTCATTGCTTATTGTGAGTTCTGGATTAACAGTAGTTATTGGCCTGAAGTAGTGATTTTGTTAACTTTTATATTTTCAGTGTGATCTTCTGTGAAGCAGTTGCTATCTACGGTGTTATCGTGGCAATTATTCTACAAACAAAACTGGAGAGTGTTCCAGCCTCCCAGATATATGCTCCAGAGTCTCTTAGGGCTGGATATGCAATTTTCGCATCCGGGATTATTGTGGGCTTTGCAAACCTTGTTTGCGGGTTAGTGTTATAGCGTTTTCACCTCTGGCAACTCTTGCGTTTTCTTTATGACATTTGTGTTATCAAGTTATGACTTTTATGTTTCGGTGACAGGTTGTGTGTTGGAATAATTGGAAGCAGTTGTGCTTTGTCTGATGCCCAAAACTCCTCACTTTTTGTGAAGATTCTAGTGATTGAGATTTTTGGAAGTGCACTTGGGTTATTTGGGGTCATTGTGGGAATAATCATGTCAGCTCAAGCTACATGGCCTACGAACGTGTAATTTGTTTGTTCTTGAAGATTTTGCTTCAGTTATGGAGTGCAGGATCTGTTGTGCAGTGCAGAGAATGATGTATCACTAATGAAGTATGTATTCTATTCTTTTAGGTTATGAATTGGCTGGTGAGATTGTATTTTTATCCTTTTCAGTTTTAATTTACATTTGTCCAATGGAAATAAAGTTTTGGAAGACAGTTAATGGTAGAATGTCATTAACTCTTTTGCATGATAATGTTTGGAGTTGTGGGAAAAAGGAACGAGAATAGCAATGTATGGTGACTGTATGTTTTGACCTAAATATGTTTTTGGGAAATGATCCGAAAATGGAGGAAAATGTCTGCTTCTCTCATAGCTTCTCCATAGACAAAAAAGAAGACGAGAACAAAAATATGCTTAAAGCTTTATTTAGGTGTACAAACCAAATTATAATGGCACATATCGAATATCTCTTCAATCATGCAGAGGATAATGTTGACTCAGTAAGGGAGGAACACTATCAAAGAAAGGCAAATTTTTCTGCTGAAGCTCCTGACAGTCTTTTGGGGAAGCTGTTTTGGGATCAAAAGGCTTGTGATCAGGAAGAGTTAACCCTTGCTTGATACGACCAACTCGCCTTGAATGCAGGACTTGCTTTGAAGTGACGGGAAGCCGAATAGATTGGAATTCTTGGAGGGCCAAGTGTAGATTTTCTGTTCCCCATTTTTCAAGACATTTGCCAAGAACTGCTGCATCCATTACTGACATGTTTGTGCTTCTCAAGCAGTGAGGAGTTGTTGGATGAGCAGCATCTCCAACTAAGACTACATTGTCCCAAACTATCCGTTCCAAGGGATCGCAATCATATATGACATTTAGGAAAGGCTCCTTTGTTTCTCTCATAAGTGTGATCAGCTCAGGAACCCAGGCCTTCTCTGCTTCCTGGTGCATCTGATTGATCATGTCATCGCTTACTTTTATTGTAACTGAACTCCCCTGTATAAATAGATCGAGATTTGCTTCACTATTACAGTCACTATATAAGACAAAAGGAATCTGAACCAATAGATCACTGAGAGATGGACTGGACTACCTTCAGTGCAGGCTCAGACTGATTGACATACCAAATCCAATTGAGTCTTTTGTTCAGGAGCTCATAGATCACACTGTGAGTTCCTGAACCAATATCAAAGTACAAGCATTTCCCCAACTCAGGATACGCTCTTCGTATGCCGGTGATGGTCTCGGAATCTTCAAGTCCTGAAAAGTCTAAGACACCTCTCCAAGCACAGTAGCCAGAATACCTATATGGACAGTACTGATCATGAATTGAATACCAGAAATTCACAACCCACCAAGTTACCAATTTTGAGTCGCAAACCTCAATTTCAGGTCAGGAAGAAAGCTTGTACGGATTGATGAGAGACAACCGTCTGCACCAACAAGCAAATTTCCCTCTATTTCAATACTCTCATTGGTCTCTACCACTTTGGCCTTAACTTTGACAGAGGTTTTGTCATCAGAAGTGCAGAAAGAGAGATACTGGTGACCCCATAAAACAACATTATGTGGCAGTGCATTGTGTAGAAGGCTATGGAGATCAGCCCAATGTGCTGCTCTAAAATTGAAGTTCTCATCTTTTGTGAGTACCCAACTCACCTTCCTTTCTCCATCGGTAGCTTGGTTCTGCAGAGAGACACGAAAGGTAGGTAATACGATAAAAGATAAGATAAGAAATGACGATAAATTGTGAGAAAAAAGGTTTAAAACAATATGAAAATGTTTAACGTAGAGATAACTGTGTGACGAAGAGAGACGGGAAAAATTGTATGGGAGAAAATCAGAGGTGGCTAGAAAGATAAAAAGAATAATGTATGACTTGAGATAATAAGAAATAATATGAATTTAGTTGATAGGAATGAATGAAAAAAAACGAATTCTATTGATTTTTTCATAAACTCGGAGTAGTTGATTCTTTTCTTTTGGAATAAAGATTTGGCGATAATGAAGAACTTTCAAATAGTCCAAACAAAAAGAAGAATTGGCTGATTTTCACAGAAAAATGAACTTTTCATAGCAGCCTATGTATATTTGAAATCAAAAACAGATTTACCTGATCAACTTCCATAGGCAAAGTATGGTCTTGGAGAATTGCAGACTTTCCGACCCACGACGCGATGACTCGCCGTGACAACGGGTCGAGCCCGAGCCCAGCCCCGGTTGGACTTCCTTTCGTAGGCCCAGATGATTTCTCCAGAACCACAACATTCCATCCAGCTAAAGTGAGCGAGTGTGCGCATGATACCCCCGCAACGCTTCCTCCAACTATCACTGCTTTGGGCTTCTTCGTCATTTCTCGATTCATCTCTTCCAGACCATTTCTGTATTTCCTTCGTTTTTGAGATGAGGTTGCGATGGGGTGTGTGTCTCGTGTTTGATCGATCTAGACCGTTGATCGGATTGTAAGAGGATCTGGCACTGACACCGTCTTATTAATTGCAAAATTACCAGGTCGTGAGGTTGTCCTAGAATAGACGAATCACATTGACTGGGACACGCGTCTATCGTAGAGCGTACATGTACGCCCTCTCAGTCGAAAACACTCCTCAGTTGTCATAATGAAGCGCGCTTCTACTCCTTACCAATTTCTCGCCGCTGCAGCCACCGACTCCCGCACGTTCGCCGATTACACCGTCGCTGATGCCACCATGTCTTCTCGCCCTCTGGTATTCTCTCTCTTCGTCGTATACGCGATATACGGTATTTGATCAAGCTTTAAACGCTGTAGATTTCGTTTTCGATAACAAAGTCTATTAGCTTTTGTTTATAGTACCGAGGTGGTCGGACTCCATGGAGAAGAAACTTCTCGGATCGTTCCGGAACTGGCGGGAGGGAACAGTTCGTGACCGGGGACTCGCACTTCCAGTCAGTACGAGACACCAACTTAGGGATACGGCAAGGTGGCTTCCCGAACCAAAACGGATTTCGGCCTCAAAGATTAAATCCTAGGGCTTCGCCCTACAATCAATACCAGCAGTTCCGGCATCCTCCTACATTCAATCATAATCAACATCAACGGTTTCGGCTGCCTCCACCGTCTGATCAAAATCAACAGTTACGACCGCCGCAGCAATTTCGGCCTCGGCCACCAAAGCCACTGGATTATCGTGGCTGGGAGTATGCTAAAACGCTGCCCCCTCCTGATTCCGGTAATTCTAATTCCTGTCTTTTTTTTCTTATGCAAGGCTATTTACTTGCTGAGTGTATCTATTTTCTGGCGTTGAATTGCAAAGTGCAAACTGCAAACTCTGTGTATGAGTGTTAATGGTAATGAAAGAACATGCACATATTGTTACAATTTTCACCGCGGCCTCACCCCCCCGGTTTCAGGTCTATAGGTTGTTCGGTTCATTGGATACACATTGAGTATATATGGATTGTCTGGTTCACATAGATACAATGTGTCTGTACCGCTTTGTGTAGCAGGTGGGTTAGACCCAACTCACTATACAAGTGAAAATGCCTTGTTGTTGTTTGTTGTCGTGTGAGGGATGACCTAACACTTATTAAGTGGATCTTACACTCCTCCGCACTTATGGACTGAGTTATACCACAGATCGAGCAACTAGTGTAGAGGTCATATTCAAGTCCAACTGGACTGAGCAACCTGTCTCTGATACCACATATGTTATCGCTATAAACAAATCATTAGACATCAAACTTGCTAGATTATCTGTATTGCTTTGTTTTGTTTTGCATATCATGATGTCTCTCTTTTTTTTTTCTCCCTTTTCTTGTCTGTCTTTGTAGTTATACTTTTTTTTAAAGAATTCACTTCAAGCAGTAGTGTTGATCTTGTTCCTTTTAATATTGTTTCAGTTTTCTGGTATTTTTGCAGAGCGATTTGTGGTTCTGTCGTATAACATTTTGGCTGACTATCTTGCTATTAACCACCGAAGCAAACTCTATTTCCATGTTCCCCGCCATATGTTGGATTGGCAGTGGAGAAAAAGTCGCATAATCTTTGAGCTTGGATTATGGTCAGCTGATATAATGTGCTTTCAGGTTATCACTTCTTCCTGTGTTGTACAAACTTGCGTGGCCAAAGCAAACTTTCACCACATCATATTTGTTTCGTCCATGTTCTATAAACATCCATTTCTTGATTTTGTACTTTATTATAACATTTCAGGAGGTTGATAGATTTCAGGACTTATATGAGGAGTTGAAGCTCAGGGGATACAGTGGCATCTGGAAGGTGTGTTTTGAAATGCCATTATTGGCTTTGGATTGAATTGTCTGTGTTTGTGAGCATGTGTCTAGACTATAGACTAGACCTATAGGCACTGAGATAACAGATTAAAAATGAAGTGAAAGAATCTGAATGTTCGGAGGCAATCTAGGGCTATCAAAGAACTGTAAATCTATTAAATCTGCATATGCACAGCGCACACTGCATTTGCATATGAGGTAGTCCATTTAAACCTTACTGCCAACAGGTAAATCTCCTTTTTATGTGAAATTTCCATAGATTTCCACCCCATCTGGCCCCTACTCTACACTGGATCTTTTCCTGGAGTACCCTTAAAAATATGACATTCCACGGATGATTCTATCCTTATGCACAGAGAAATAAGTGAATGTTATTGGCATAGCTTGATAGCCATCTCAGTATAGTGGGAACCTATATCTTTCTAAAATGTCAAATAGCATAAAAATTCCTCTTATTCTGGTAAATAATGCATTACTAACGATTTTCATTTAATATATAGATGCGAACTGGTGATCCAATTGATGGCTGTGCAATATTTTGGCGCACATCAAGGTAAAAATTTAGCTTGTGATCGTTACATATCCTTGATTTGTGAGCACTAATGTGTTTGATTTACTTTGTAAACTTGGATGCTCCCTGTTTTGCCTTCACAATGCCAATCTTGTAGAATAAACGACTGGCTTTCTAGTTTATGTTTGTATCACTTATTCTTTGAAGCATTTGAGTTTAGCTTTCTCGTTCTTAACTCCCTTTACATCGTCTATGTTTCTATTGTCTAGTGAACTAATTTACTCTGGTGGTGAGCCGTGATCCTGCGTTACCCACCCTAAACTCCATGTAAACGTTGTAATCAGAACAACTAGCTGGTATCAAGAATGGGGCTACTAAGCGCCTTTATAATATTAATATTCTGCAGTCATATCTTCTGTTGAAGAAATTTCAGTTGAATTTATGTGGATATTGTTGGTTTGTGTGTCTGCTGATTTTATATTCAAGTGGTTTAAACAACTTGATTATGGTAATATTCCATTTCAAATTAAACATTTATGATACAGGATATGGGTAATTGGGCATGCCATCAAAAATTTATTCATACATGTTCTGTTGTTTCTAGTGTTTTAAGTTTAGGAGCTTAGTTTTGTTGGTTCCATGATTGTGTGTTTGGTCATGTGGTTGAGATTTTATTCGCTTATAAACTGTATTGCTTTTTCTCTGTTTCTCTCCATCTAAATCAGTTATTAGCTTTGCCTCTTAGTATTTTCTGCTCTACACCCTTTAGTGCCTTCATTTATTTTCTTTACCCTTGTACAAAGCGTTGTCTAAGACTTAATTGATAACCTTTTATGTTAGATTTAAGTTGCTACATGAAGAATCCATTGAGTTCAATAAGCTTGGACTTCGAGATAATGTTGCTCAGATATGCGTGCTGGAGGTATGTTGATGTGGATTCATTTATTTTACATATAGGAATTTCAATTGATTACATGTTTTATACTGATTAATTTCTTTTAGCTTGGTAAACAGTCGGTGGCTCTAAATGGCAACAAGAGTAGAGAAGCTTCCCCAACAAGGTAATTTAGCACCTATTATCATTTTTAAAATGGTTGGGTTTAGCATCATTGCGACCATTTATTAAATTCTTAATCTAAATTTGAAGTGAACTTTGTGAAAAAGTGATTTATTTTTCATATCTTAAATTTGAATGGTTGATTCTGATGTTATCATTGCATCTAAAGACATGTATATTGCTTATCTTCTTTAGCAGCAGTTTTGTGGCAGTTTTGCTTTACTCCAATGAGTATATTACCACTGACCAGGCTCAGAGAATAAAAGGTTGGGTTAAATGCAGGTTAATGGAAAATGTTATTAGCGCACATATTCTCTTTATGAAAAAGAAAGAAAAACATCAGAACATGAATATTACTTCGAATGGCTAAATTAGAGAGTCAAGATGTAATTTGCATGAGATACTTTGTTTCAGATACGATTATGGCCAATAATTTCAATTGCTCATGAAGTGATGCCTTCATTACGCTTCCAAGTTTATCATTATGGTTATAGTTTTT
The DNA here is from genome assembly GCA_963580455.1 of Euonymus europaeus. Taxonomy (NCBI): domain Eukaryota; kingdom Viridiplantae; phylum Streptophyta; class Magnoliopsida; order Celastrales; family Celastraceae; genus Euonymus; species Euonymus europaeus. Next base: position 1,680,955 of record OY756957.1, on the reverse strand, counting down.
CTTTCAATCTAAGCATTTTGTAATATTTATGTATGATTTTCGCTGTGCTTGTGCAGATATTACATGTGTTCTTGAAGTCAAATATATATGATGAACCTACTATGTATAATCAAATAAAGTTCTTATTGTGTAAGTGCAGCTCAACAACTTCCAATAAAGTTGTCGTATGCAACATTCATGTTCTCTACAATCCTAAAAGGGGAGAAATTAAGATTGGACAGGTATCTTTGTTATACCATTCTTATATTGTGTATATTCAATGTCACTGCTCCTTCTGCTATGACACTGTCAAATGCGTTTTCTTAGACTCTTTGATTTCTTACCGTAATTCTAGAAAAAAAAGGAACAGAAAACCTTCTTCTATTTGTGTTTCATGCATTTCCTTCATAGTACCGCCACTCTTGAATTTACCGCCTCAGGACATTGAAAATGCTTTCACTCCGACCTCCCCGTAGCACAGGTTATCTTGTAATGGTGGGCACGGTAACTACTCATTAAAAAATTTCCAGGTTGTCCAAAAGTAATTTTTGATCTTATGCATGAATCCTTGGTGGTGGTTATATTTATTTGTGGCAGTTTTAAACCTTTCTAAAGATGAACATAATTCTGAATCTAAAATGAAAATAACATTGAATTTTTTAGTCATTTTCCCTTATTCTTGTAAAAAAATGTTGATCAACATAGGCGTCTGGTTCGTGCTGGAGGTTACATGCTGATAGAGTCCCACATTGAAAGATGTGGTGGTGTGGGTGTTGTTGATAAGGGGAGGTATGGACCTCCCTTAGTAGCCAAGGTTTTGGGGTGGTATGGGCCTCCCTGGGCCTTGGTTAAAGCTGATCCATATGGGTGGGTGCAGTTGGGCCTTGGCTGCTTGGGCTCGCGTATGGGCGTGGGCTTTATCACATGCTTTCTTGAATGTTGACTTTCTATACCTCCAGCTCAAATGCTTTCAGCTTGAAGTTTCAATTTTAACAACTTTGGAATGCTCTGATGCACATAATTGTTGCCTGGGCTTGTTTTTGATGTGAATCACTAGGTGCAGCTTCTTCGTGGTTCTTACATTGTAGATACATGTTAAGTTTGAAAAAAGATTTATTGCAAGTCTCAAATACATTTCCTCAACTGCTACAGTTAAATAATCTTTTATAGCTACTTTAGGATTATTTTTATGCAATTTCCAGTCAGAATTCAGAACTTTTGCAATGCCTGGACGCTGCCAATTTTGCACTATTTGTATTCTGCATGGGTACGAATGTCAAGCACAATGAAACTGGAGGGACTCAAGAACCCATGACTTCACTGATAAGCAAAGCTAGAGAAAAGTTTGTTTTGAATGATTAGAGAGAATATTTTAAGGGTGATCCAGAACCAGCTTTCTAGCAATAAGCAATGATAGCATGCGGTGTTGGTTGCTTTGAACATAATTTAATGCTGTGAAGTGACCAAGAAAGAGATATTTTCATATGATGGACTGATAGTTGGAGTTTGAAGGGAAGCAAAATAATAAATCATAAGGTCAAGAAAGAAAATATTTTTCTTTGTTGAACTATGAAGAGTATCAAAAGTTAGTAATTGATGCAGTACTGATTCTTTTTCAATGACATGAACATTAAAATTTAATCGTACTTCTAGATTAGTTTAACCTCTGACCGAGTTACTAAAATAAAAAGTCTCTAAAAGACCAGAAAAACCTCAAGCTGATGTGCGCTACTCCATCTATTTTCTTAGAGGGCTGGGGGGTGGAGGAGAATGTACAGAAGATTGTTTGCCTGCATCACATTCAATCTGAAGATTTGATAATTTTGAAGGAAAAAAAATGCACCTCGAAGCATGATTAGTTTACTGAACCAGCAGTCAGGTGTTTGAGCATTGTGGGTCCAGATTGGGAAAATGCTTTGATGTAATACTTTTTGATTTAGATCAAAAACTTGTTCGGTATATTGTTTTTGATTACTTAATTTTGAGATAATTGATGACCATGTCTAAATTTAAGGCCTTGACTGAAAAAAGCATTACCAATTGCAGGTTAGGATGCTTCTTAATAGGGCTCATGCTGTTTCGAAAATCTGGGATGATGCTCCGGTTGTTCTTTGTGGCGATTTTAATTGCACTCCAAAGGTTGTGGCTTGTTCACACCTTGAATTTGTGGTCGAGCACGTCTCAAGTAGCATAATGTTTTTCATTGTTCCATGTCATGCTTGAGTTTTGATTATGTTGATTTATCATAGGAATAACATTCTTAATTTTCTTCAGAGTCCACTATACAACTTTATCTATGAACAAAAGGTAAAATTTTGCCTTCTCTTACATTTTCTGCCACGTTTATCATGTAAATCACAATATTAGATTCGTTGTTTTCTTTCAGTTAGAGTTGTCTGAATTGGACAGAGATAAGGTATCGGGACAAGCTTCTGCAGAAATTCGTGCACCAAGAGCTGATAATCTTCATGGCAGGTTTATTTTTTACTCATCATATATGTTCATGGTAATGTCTTCTAGATATACTTCTGAATATAGAATCATTGTAACATATTATAGGATTCACTCTGCCAATAGTTCAATTGAGGCTGCATCTACGGTTGATAAGGTGGATGGTGACAAGCTGAGTGAATCTATTTCAGAGTCACAGAAACAAAATGATCTAGCGAATAGTGTGGGAAGCCTTTCTTGCATAGACAAGTTATCTAGTCCTCAGATTAGCAACCCCGTGTCTGATGAATCTTGTACCAGAATGCAACGCGGAAACGAACCGTTTACTACAGTAACAATGGAAAATCAAAATGTAATAGATTACAGCGTGGGCAATGTCAGAACACATATTCTGGCTGCAGTTGATGGCTCCAGGGAAAGTTCAATGGCTTTTCATCGTGAAGATGGATTTTCTTTAGATTCAGTTAATGATGAGATTCATGAAGTAAACACGCCAGCAGCTTCTGGTCCAGAGGATGTCTCCTTCAATGCAACTGAGATGGCATATTGTGGAAAATTCCACGCTAACTTTGTATCTAATGAAGCATGTGAACTCTCTGGCTCAAACATTTGTAAGGAGCTTGAAAACACAAATGATAGTCCGACAGCTTCCCTTGAAATTAGTTGTCTGGATAGCCAAGGATGTTCGCCATCCCTTTCATTTGTTGATGACAAGGTTAGCTCTCCAGTCCCAGATGAAGTGAATGTCTTGAGCGTAACTACTACTTTTGACTCTGAAGTAGATGTGAAACTCAAGAAGTTATCTCTTAATGAGTTAGACGAAGTCACAGAAAAGGACAGAGAAATTCCCAAAGACTATAGTGCATGTCTATCTGCATTACACAACGCGGAAGACAGTTTTCCACCTGACTTGGGCCCCAACAAAGGATTTGCTTTCAGTTCCGACAGCCCTCCGTTGCATGCACCTGGTGATGAAGTTCAGAATGGATATTCTCCTGGCTTGGACTCGGAGATTGTTGATGTGGAGGCATATAATTGTGATAGCCCTCAATTGAATGCACCTGGTGATGAAGTTCTGGATGGTTATTCTCCTGGCTTGGACTCAGAGATTGTCAATGTGGAGAAATATAATTATGATCCCTCATTATGGACTCCAATGGAGTTTGCAATTGCTTCAGGCAATGTGGACTGCACGTTTCTAGAACATCATCTAAAGCTTAAAAGCACATATACAGAGGTCGAGGTAGGTTGCAATGCCATTTACCCTCTTTTCTGTGATATTTTCAGCTTTTGAATAACTCACCTTTCTGAGGTGTAAGAAAAACAATACAAAACTGGAAGTTACATTACATCTTTGCAGGATTGTTCTGGGACAAGAGACCAAAATGGAGAGCCCCTAGTGACCAGTTACAATAGGCGTTTCTTTGGCACAGTTGATTATATATGGTAAGAACTTTAACATAGCTCAAAGTTTGTTTTTTTAAATACAGTTTCTGTCATCTGATGCTTATGAAACTTGAGTCAGTGCTCACCAGTCTTCTCAATATATTTTTTTTAAAAAGAAAGAAAGAATCACATCTCATGGCAATATGGGGATGCAACCTGAAACAATCAGTTTCAAGAGAATAGATCAACTACGTCAAAGCATAGTATTTTCATCAATGTTACAACTTACAAGAACTAATATACCAATTTTAGGAAATGACAACTGTCTATCCTTGAGAACGTCGCAGCTAGTCTCTAGGCATTCAATACTTGCTTATTCCACTCTTTCCCAATAGACCAATATAAGGAACTCTTTCCAAATAGACCAAGATAAGGAAAGTGGAATTATTTGAACAAAAGGCCTCCCATTGCTAAGCACTTAGCAGAAGAATAGCATAAGAATACAGGGAACAATAGCATTAGAATGAATGTACTTAAGACAAAAAATAGCAGTGGTTTCAATTTAAAAATTGATATGGCATTTAAAAAGATGACATATACTAGGTAGTAAGTAGGCATGCAGAGGTGCTCCCGGAGCTGGCCTGGTTGGTTAAGGACATGCTAGTCATGCTCCCACACTAGGGTTCAAACCTCTCCAAGGGCGAGCTCGGACATGGATTTTTCGTGGGCTTGCATGGCACGCTTGGTTTGTAGCTTTTAGGTTTACTTTATGCACACCAGAAGGGTAGTGGCTGCGAGTTCCTACAAAAAATATATGGTACTTTAAGGACAGGAAGGTTGAATTTACATTCTTGTAGAGTCTAAATATTTGGAACTGGGGTTTTTTTTAGAAGTTTCGACAGTATCATGTTACCGCCTAACTATCATGGACATACTGACTGATGTGGGATTGGTGACCAAAAAATATATGGCATGGAAACAGTTCTTTTGGAAATATCATGCACTAAATTAAAAAAGGAAGAAGTAAACAAGTCATGCGCAAGGCTCCCATGGTGAGCGGGGTCAGGGATAGATATGTGACCTTTAGGTTGTGCTCTTGCAACTCTACCACTTGCCTATTTGCTCGTATGTGAAAAACAAAGGGCATGATATTATGCACTCAAATCAGGATTGGAAAATAAAGGGCATGTAAACTGTAAAGTAGTTTATCCCGTCTGTGATAATGTGGAATAGAATGAAATAACTTTGCACTTTGATTCGACATCCAGGCGATCTGAAGGTCTGCACACTGTTAGGGTGCTTGCTCCAATACCAACACATGCTATGCAGTGGACACCAGGATTCCCAACAAAGGTAGATATTTGTTTCCTGTCATAGATTTAGCATATAGCAACATGGCAATTTTGTGCATGCAATTGGCATATTCATTTAAACTTTTAAGATGAATGAATTTAGAGATTATTCTGAAGTGTGTTCTGGCATTTGCTCATTATTTGTAAATTGTAATTACAATTTTAAGAGCAATATTTAAAGACGTGTTATAATTGTGAATCATTATCAAGTTAGTAATTTTTTAAGCGAGGATTTTTCCTGCATTGTGATTTGTATTCATTGAAGGTATAATTTGGTGGTTTGTTTTCAGAAATGGGGTAGTGATCATGTTGCTTTGGCTTCTGAATTGGCATTTACGAAAGACAAGACTGATCAAAACATGGATGTCTGCTAGCAGCATATTTTTTGACTTGTTTGCAGTCACAAACATATTGGAAATGCGAACCTCCTTTGATTTTCTAGTCCTGCAAGCTTTAAGCTCTTTGGTAAGATCAACAAGGTTTGCCGGAGAGTTTTAGCTCACCTTTTGTCCCTCGTGTTATTATTTATTTATGTATGTATTATCTTCTCTTATTGAAATTTGATACTTTTCTGGTCCTTTTTTTTATTTTTTTATTATTGATTTAGATAAAGATGAAGGCCGACCATGACCAGCTTGAAGATTTACCCTCTTCACTGGTTATGGAAGCATTACCCTCTTCACTGGACACTGAGTGATCAAGCATTCTCTTGTCTCTGATTGGCGTCCTCTTTTATATGGCGACAAGTTTTGAAAAGTTCTTTGTGAAAGTCTGCAAAATTTCGATCTCCATTAGGGTTATATCAAATTTCCGTTAAGACGACGTTGACTTGGTACAGACGTGCCGTTAAGTAACTCTCATAGATTCTTTGATTACTGTATTTTTATTTGGCAATTTATGGTCCGATACCAATTTCCGAGTCGTCCACGGCATTGGTTTTTGAATTCCATTAGCACAAGCGCAGCGGCTAAACTCTGAGATTTGGAGATAAGTTTTTAATCACATTAAAATTGCTGTTAAGCCTTTAGTGGTCTAAAATGGGTGTTACATGGATCGATTTATGAGCCTTCGTTAAAAACAAGCAGAATACTGAATTGGATATCTATTTTGTGCCAAAAATAAATTGTTGGGCTAGTGCAGTCCATGATTCGGGGCGGAAACTAAATCCACAAGACGATCAACTTTACACGGATTGCGTGTTGGTAAGAAATTCGAAAGTCAATTCGAATAAACAAGGTTTGGTGATGCGTAGGTTTGGACGTAATGCATGCATTACTTGTCAAATTGGTTGGGAGTGGTGGGTTTTTATTGTTTGGAAAATTAAGGTTCAATTTTGAAGTCGTAACTAATTTAATGAAACCGATAGCTAAAGTTGTATTTCGTCTCATTTTCACATCGAAAAAATCAAGTAGATTGCATTGGCAAATAGTTGACTTTCTAAGCCCTTATAATTGCTTGAAATAACATCCTATCCATCAAAAAAATTCCTCTCTCGAATAGTTTATTACTTTAATGTTGTATCGCAATGGAGGCTAGCTACATGTGCAATTATCCACCAGAACTTTTTATTTTCTTTTGTTGTTAATTAGTTACGAGTGCCACCATTTGTGGCTTCAATCATGATTCCTCGTTTGGATTTCTTGACCCATTTTTGTCTTCATTTGACAAAAAACTACTCCCACAGTCCCACTCATGACTCATGGACCTGCCAGGTGAAGCCCACTCAAAAGCATAGATTTATTCATTTGATGAAATTGAAGAATTACCCTTAACTTTATCGAGAAACTCCAAAACATGTTGTACATGAAGACGAATTATTGTTCTAGAAGTATATGAGAATTTGACTATTATTTTGTAACTCATTCAATATATGTATTACTAATCAAAAGGTTGATATATATAAAATAAAATACATATCCATCCCATCAATGACAAATGAATAAGCTATACCCAACAGAACCATTGACTTTCTTCCCAAGTTCATAGAGACAATGTCAACTTCGTCAAACCCTACACACAAAAATTGTAAACGCAACAACCTTAATTCAATTATCCAGAATAATCAAAGATGTTTTTCTTTGAACTTTCACAAAACCAAATTAAAACCCAGCAAAAATTATTTTTAAAAAGCAACTTACTGTTGAAATTCAATATTAACTGTAGGCGCCGAAGGATCAGCTATTGCACTATAAGCAGCATTGGATAGGACAATTGTGGCACCGGGCCTCGTCGGCCTAGATGACACCGTTTGTGCACGATCCACAATCCGGATTTGAATGGTCTGTTCTGGAAAACAAGTTGTAGGATTTGATGCACTAATGCACCTCACCAAATATTGCCTTCCACAGGAAGCTCCGTTGTCCCAAATCCCCTCCCCGGCCGCCCCGAATAAATTGTTGGTCGGGAACTGCGATTCTTCGCTTCCAAAACAAGCAGTTGCTGCATCATATATAAATAAAAACAGTCAGGCAATGTTGTTGGATCAAAGAATTGAACGACCAAAACCCTCTTTTTCCCTCTTTTTCGAATTGGTTGTTGCAGCAATTAATATGTTACTTACGTAAATATGGAGGGCTGTAACGGGCACCGGTTCCTACGTCGGCGTGTGAGCAAGAGAAGGTCAATAGTAATGTTACTAATAATAATCGGTAGTGGAGAAAGGAACCTTGTAAGTATCGCTGACTATGCTTGGCCATTGATGCCTGAGCAAGATAAGCTTGCACTACGTATTTTATTTGTATATATGTGTTATCTATAATACATCTGTCCGTTTGTCCACTCTATTAGATATATATACACTGCAGACGTTGAAAAGTCAAGCCTACAACTGCTGTACTGGAAATTAAAGTTCAAGAATTGGATACGTAGAGTAATCGTAGATTATGGACAGTATGAGGGGGGAACACACTATTTGTAGATCGAATTTATATTAGAGTTGACTTTATGTATGTTATTGTCAGGGAAACGTAACGTCGCCGTTTTCCCTAACAATGTATGTATGTATTAATTTACTGTGAAGTGGTTCCATCAAATGAAAGTTGATCTGAAGTGAAGGATGGATGAGCGTTGCATGTAGAAGCATTTATAATTAAGTCGAGAATTAGATAATTTCAGTCAACTTTACATGACCGGCCGGGATTCTCGTGTATGATCGATGTTCACATGCTATGTACTACTTGAAAAACAGTGGTCGGTGATGGCCGACATGCATGGTCCATGAGAAATATGATACTAAATTTCCAACCAACATAACTAATTAAGTTAAACTGTAAATTCGGTCGTCTATTGTGAGCACGTCTACAGTCTTTTGTGACCTTGAAATGTTACGTGGACGATGATCTCAAGGAATACACATTAGAGTGTGTTTAATAAGAATGTAATGATTATAAAGGTAAATAAAAATACACAGATAAACAAATATTTTTATTTAATGGACATATATTTGATAATGATAATGATTATCATAATATATTACACTCTTATTTATTATATCCCTATTAAACAATCATATACAAAGGGAAAGATAGAGCCTGAGCCCACTAAACTAATAGCAAAACTAGGCAAAAAATCCCAAAAATATTCGCTGGTGGACTGGATCGTGTCTACTGATTGACTAAAGTGGCCCACTTAGCAAAAAAATATTTATATACAGTATTTTCTGTTAATCAGCAAAGTGCACAAATTAAAAAAAGAAAAGAAAATAAACGATACTGTATTTTCTTGAAGTCTCTTTTCATAAAATACAACACATAGATTATATACAGCTTTTTACTATTTACTATTTATTGTTTTCCATGTTACACTCATAACTGTTTATACGTGTAACGCCAACGCCCTGTTTCATTCTCTCCGCCATTCGCCTCTCATTTAAAAGTATGTGTATGTATATATATATATATATATCTATAGATGGACGTACGCTTGTGCAATTCAGAACAAAAAGTATCCCCATGTTTTCGTACGCCCTCGAGAAAGAATCTAAATGTTATTTTCCATTATCACCAAGGAGAACAAGTTGATCACCGTCTCTGATGAGCTCTATATCATCAATGTCAGCTCCTTCCTTGCTTAAAATTTTGGTGGGAATTACTCCAAATTTTTTGGCACCGATGTCGAGTAATTCGCGAATTGACGTGGGTAATAGAACAAGCTTTCCTGCGACTTCGCCTTTTTCAGGACAGGTAAGAATCACTCTAGCTGCAGAGCCACTCAAACTCGGAAAACCGGCAAAGCGACCAGCAGTTGCAGCAGATTCCTTTCCATCTGCACCATTATAGCTTGAACTTCTCAATAAAATTCTAATACCATAGAAGGAAAAAATGTTGATACAGAAGCAAGCTCACCAGCATTGGCAGCTGACATGATCCCAAAGAGAGAATTGCTGAAATTATTAGCTGGTCGTCTCTGGTGAGTATCAGACCAAGTCACTTCACGAACAGCTGGCATGAAGTCGTGGGAATATGGAGGTATTGTGGGCTCGCTACTGTACTTGGAAAGGCGCTTTCCAAGATAAGGCACTCCGTGCTGCTTGGGGATTGTGACAACTGGAGGTTTTTTCCTCTCTTGTCCGGTTCGAAACATATTTTGAATGTCTTCATGGCCCTGATGATCTGCCAAATCCATTGGTGTCCATCCATGGATATCTGGTTTATCAATGTCAGCGCCTTGGTCTAAAAGGAACTCAACTGTTTCAGTGTTCCCTTCGCTAATTGCTGTGTGAAGTGCTGTAGTTCCGCTTGTCGTAGGCAGTGTTACATCCCCCCCATATTTGACAATGTCCTTGAGTAAATCTAAGTTGTTTTGCTCAACAGCAGCTGTCGCAAAGTGACCCACATCACCTGAAGTAATTGTTGCACCATTGTCTACGAGAAGTTTAACGACAGAATCATGCCTTCCCATTATTGCCTCCCATAGAGGAACATTACCTTCTGAATCTGCAAAATAATTAATACAACAATCTAAATCTATTATTTACAGTTTACAGTTGACGAGTTCTGTTCATTAATTTAGGGCTAAGAAAATATAGCAACAAATGCTAGTATAAGACATGCATACACATCGATGTGCTCTGTGGAAGGGTAGCTGAAATTTTACACTAAAAATGATAGGGCACGAGATCATTTAAATGTTTGCTTTAAGGTTCAGGAATATCAGATGCAATGAAGAGTTAACTAAATTGCTCAACTATGACGAAACAAAGTTAAGAAATTTTGTCAAAGAAAAAAGTGACATTGCTCAATTAAGAAAGAAAAGCAAGTACCCTACGATTTTATGAATTTTCTCAGCAGTCTCCATCTTTTCTTTTAAAAACACACTGCTTGAACTTTCTGACCTTTCCACATCAGGGAATTTGCACCCCATATTTTACGTATCCAAATCATCTTAAAGGAATTTTCCTTATCTAATCTTCAACTGGTATTACCTTGACCTGAAGATCAACTATCTTCATTTTGTCTTCTATGTTTTGTTGTGTGGTTCCCATACTTATTTCAACATTCTGATATATAGTTTCAATTTTCAAAGGCAAAATAATAAAGAGTTTAATTTCACATGTAGAAGGGGTAATTGAATTACAAGTGAACGAGGGAATACCTCTGCTGTTTGGATCTGCTCCATATTCCAGAAGTAGAACCACACAATGTTCACTTCCTCTGGAGGCTGCAATGTGCTGTTTCAATAACAAGTGTAATGTGTATTAAAGAAAACTTTAATAACATGCATTACAAGTGCAATATGCTTTTTCAATAACATGCATTACCAGTGCTGTTCTCCCGTTTTTATCCAACTCATTCGGATCTGAACCCCGTCTAAGCAACTGATGCAACAATAAATCGTCACCTCTCATAGCTGCAAAGCACAAACTGAGAGGCACGTCCATTCTGCCACTAGCCAGCATGTGCTCTGTGTGCACCAAAATTCCTTCCATCACTGGATCATTTGATTCTTTCAGATGCTGCATTGACCACAACAGTAGTGGATGATTTTACATATGCTGTTTCTTTATTTAGTGGGGGTAAGGTCTAATGGTCTATCATGCATGTCCCGAGTCCCGACCGGCCCACTGAGAGAGCCTTATGCACGAGAGTTATTTACCTATACCTCTCTATTTAGTCAATAGGTTGTACTTTGTAGTCAATATGGCAGTTTCTATTCTATCTTAAACCAAAAATTCCAGGAAAGAAGCATTAATATCAGCTAAGAATATATTCAAAATTGTGACTTTAATGTACTATTCTACTATGGAAATCTTGCAGAACAAATGTACAATATCAAGTAGAATATAACAGAGGAATCCACCTCTATTTTAGTTATCACCTTAATCTTGACATCAAAGACGCAATGTTACTGTAGAGGACAGTGCTTTTTCTACAAGTCATGTTTTTATTATAATTATATTAGCGTGAGAGCGGAAGCAGCATGGTACTTATACGATATTTCTTATCTGAATATTAGATGCATAGAACTTATGGTATTCTTCTTTAGATGCATTTAAAGAAGCAAGATTCAAGGTCCGTCAATGCCTAGATGCATAGTTGGCAATTGTGACAGGACTAACCATAGATTAAAGCAACTAAATTTATAAATACTTTTTGTTATGAATTAGAAGTTATTAACTAGAAGGGCAGTCTAGGTATTTCATGTAATTAGGGTATGTGATGTATTGTGCTGGAACATTTTCTGTGACTTTGCTTTTCTAATGAAATGAGGGAGCTGCCGTTTCTTCTCTCTTCTTCTTCCCTGCTGCCTCTTCTCCTTTCTTCTTCTCTGTTTCTCTTTTTCTTCATGGTATCGGAGGCCCATTAGCATCCATTTCTGGTCTCTGTTTCTGTCTTATCTGTAGCTGCTGGTGTGGTGGTTTCCGACGATTTCTGGTGGTTTCCGGCGAGGGATTTCTTGAACAAAATCTCCGATCTTGGTTGATTGAAGTGTTCTTTTAGTACACCTCCTGCACAGAAGGGCTGACCGGCACCAGGCGCTCCTCGCGCCACCGCTCGGTGGCTGATCGGAGCCGCGCGTGGGCCCCACGCGCCGCCGCCGGCCGGTCACCGGAATGTGAGTTTTTCAGTTTTGGGTCTGCTTCCGTTCATCTTGCTGATTTTTCTGCCTTCATGTTGGTGGGTGTTTGGTTGGAGGTGATTTTCCGATTGTTCTATTGTGGGTATAGGCTGTTTTTGGGGTGTTCCAGCAAGCGTATGTGTTGCGTATGTGTTGTTCTCTATATTTTCAGGTTTGCTGCCCTATGTTCTAGCTGTGGTCATCCAGAATTTCAATTTCCAGATTTGATTTTACTTGGATTGGTGTTGTTTTAATTGCCCGGAACTCTTCATTTCGAGTTGCTCTTTGCTATTACTTCATCATGAGTGAGGAGGACAAGAAGATTGTTACTGAAGTGTTGGCTACCTCCTCAAAGATAACTGATCAGAAACTTAATGGTTCTAATTATCAGCATTGGCGGAAGATTGTGTTGATTGCTCTTAGAGGAATGGAAAAAGAGGATCATCTTGTTGATGCTCCTCCTGATTCCATTAAACATGTTACTGAACATAAGTTGTGGATGCGTGATGATGCACGCCTATATGGTCAATTACTGAATTCCATGGATTCTAAAGTTTCTGAATTGGTGACTCACTGTGATACTGTGAAACAAATATGGGAGTATCTCAGTGTCTTGTATTCTGGGAAGAATGATATGAATCGGTTGTATGATGTGGCTCTGTCATTCTTTCGGCCCGAACAGAAGGATACTACTCTGAGTGACTATTTTGCCTCTTTCAAAAAGGTTTATGAGGAGTTCAATTCTTTGATGTCTTTGGACCTTTCCCCTGAGCAGAGATGCCAGCAGCGAGAGCAGTTGGCAATCATTGCCTTCCTTAGTGGTTTGAAACCTGAGTATGAATCTGCACGTTCGCAAATTCTAGCGAGTGGGGAAACCTCCCTTACTGAGGCTTTCTCTCTTGCTAACCGTTCTGTTAGACCTGTTTCATACTCACCGGATGTTGTTGAACGATCTGGTTTAGCTGGCCATTCTTCTTATGATGTTGGCAGAGGTCGTGGTGGTCGTGGCCGTGGTGGCCGTGCCGGTCGTGGTGGCACAGATGGCAAGTTTACTTGTTATCATTGTGGTGGAGTAGGCCATACTCGTGATCGATGTTGGAAGTTGCATGGTAAACCACCACAGACTCGCTCCGCCCACGTTGCTTCTGGTGGTGTAGATGTGGGTATTCAGGATTTGAGCATTTCTTCTGGGACCTCTATTTCCGATGACGGTCGTGTCAGTCTCTCGGCTGCAGAATATTCTCGTATCATGAGTCAGATTTCTACTCCTAGTGCTGCTTCGGTTACTACTAATGCATCTGCTTGCTTGTCAGTGTCCCCTCGTACTTGGGTTATTGATTCTGGTGCTTCCGATCACATGACCGGGAACACAGGTACTCTTGACACATATTCCTCTACCTCTTCCTATCCAGCTGTGCGAGTAGCTAATGGTACCTTGGTAGAGGTGACGGGAATTGGCACTGCATCTCCTACTCCACATTTGCACTTGGACTCTGCTCTTACTTTGTCATCATTTCCATTTAATTTATTATCTGTGAGTGCTATTACCAAGGCTCTCAAGTGCTCAGTAACATTTTATGATGATCATTGTGTTTTTCAGGATCTATCGACGAACAGGATGATTGGTAGGGGTCACCTTGGTTCCGGAGGGCTATATGTGTTGGATGTTGAATCTCCTTCCTTGATGGTGTCTAGACCTCCTTCTCCTTTGGATCTTCATTGTCGTCTTGGTCATCCGGCGCTCCCTAGTTTGCAGCTTTTATGTCCATCGTTATCGTCTATACAACAATTGTTTTGTGAGTCATGTCAGTTTGCAAAACATCATCGTCGGTCTTATGTGTCTAGCAGTCTTAAACGAGCTTCTGCTCCATTTTCTTTAGTTCATTCTGATATATGGGGTCCATGTCCTGTTGTGTCTAAGTCTGGCTATCGCTATTTTGTTACTTTTGTTGATGACTTTTCTCGAACTACTTGGGTTTATTTAATGAAACAGCGTTCGGATTTATTTTCCATCTTTTGCTCTTTTGTTACTGAAATACATACTCAGTTTGATATGTGTATTCGAGTTCTTCGTAGTGATAATGCTAAAGAGTATCTCTCCACTGACATGTCTTCGTTTATCTCCAGTAAGGGTATGATTCATCAGTCTTCTTGTCCTAATACCCCTCAACAGAATGGGGTGGCTGAACGTAAAAATCGTCACCTTATGGAAGTTTCTCGTGCTCTTATGTTTCATATGAAGGTTCCTAAAATGTTCTGGGGTGATGCTGTCTTGACTGCCACTTACCTTATTAATCGTATGCCTTCCTCTGTTCTTCGTGGTCAAATTCCATATCGGCTTCTGTTTCCTGAGGATGTCATTCATTCTATTCCCATTCGAGTGTTTGGTTGTACTTGTTATGCTCAGACTTATGGTGTTGATTATACCGACACTTTCTCTCCGGTTGCTAAGTTCACTTCTATTCGATTACTTATCTCTCTTGCTGCCACCTTTGGTTGGCCTTTACACCAGTTGGATGTCAAGAATGCTTTCCTTCATGGTGATCTTACTGAAGAAGTTTATTTGGAGCAACCACCCGGGTTTGTTGCTCAGGGAGAGTCGGGTATGGTGTGTAAGTTGAAGAAATCTTTATATGGCTTGAAACAGTCTCCTCGAGCCTGGTTTGGTCGGTTTTCCGACGTGGTACAAAAGTTTGGGTTAAAGAGATCGGAGAAAGACCACTCAGTGTTTTATCATCGATCTAGTGGAGGAAATATCTTGCTGGTGGTTTATGTGGATGATATAGTTATTACGGGAAGTAATGAAGATGGTATATCCTCTTTGAAGATATTCTTGCAAAGTCAATTTCAGACTAAGGATCTGGGTCCCCTACAGTATTTCTTGGGTGTAGAAGTAGCTCGATGTCGGCGTGGGATATTCTTGTCCCAAAAGAAGTATGTTGTGGATCTATTACAGGATACTGGAATGAGTGGTGCAAAGCCCTGTGACTCTCCTATGGTCTCTGGGGTGAAACTTTATCCTGATGAGGGGGATGTGTTTGATGATCCTGAGAGATATCGACGGCTTGTGGGGAGATTGAATTATCTTGGAGTGACTCGTCCGGATATAGCGTTCTCAGTGAGTGTGGTTAGTCAATTTATGTCTAATCCTCACGTTCCTCATTGGGATGCTGTCCTACGCATTCTTCGGTACCTTAAAGGTGCACCCAGTTGGGGTTTGCTATATGCAAACCATGAACATATGAATATTGAAGCATTTTCTGATGCTGATTGGGCAGGATCTCCTTTTGATAGGAAGTCCACCACTGGCTATTGTGTGTTTGTTGGTGGCAATTTGATTGGTTGGAAGAGTAAGAAGCAATCTGTGGTAGCTCGGTCGAGTGCTGAGGCCGAATATAGAGCCATGGCTCATACCGCGAGTGAGATATGTTATGTGAGACAATTAATGCATGAATTGGGTTATATTCCATCGGAAGGAACTCAGTTATGGTGTGATAATCAAGCTGCTATCCATATTGCATCGAATCCTGTTTTCCATGAGAGAACTAAACATATTGAGGTAGATTGTCATTTTGTGCATGAGAAGGTGCAATTGAAAGAGGTCAGGTTGAAGCATGTGAGAACTCATGATCAGTTAGCTGATATTTTCACTAAGGCACTAGCTGGTGCTCGGGTTGATTTTATTTGTAACAAGCTGGGCATGACTAACATCTATGCTCCAGCTTGAGGGGGAGTGTTATGAATTAGAAGTTATTAACTAGAAGGGCAGTCTAGGTATTTCATGTAATTAGGGTATGTGATGTATTGTGCTGGAACATTTTCTGTGACTTTGCTTTTCTAATGAAATGAGGGAGCTGCCGTTTCTTCTCTCTTCTTCTTCCCTGCTGCCTCTTCTCCTTTCTTCTTCTTTGTTTCTCTTTTTCTTCACTTTTCATTATAAGAAAATTTTGAAAGGGATAATACTTCCACTTTATAAACTACAAAAAGTAGGACAGCAAACCAATTGTTGAATGCACACGAGCTACGATACCCAGACTCGGCGCTTTACCCTACCGTACCGGTGTCGACACGACAAGACGCGGGTGCTGGTATGGGATCTGTGTCCGATCCGGCCGTTTTCATCTGGACACGGCCACAGATCAATCACAGGTAAATAGGGAAGAAGCACGCCTCACCAGTCACCACTCTCCTTCACCCTTCTCATGTGGAACCACCAAGAAGAACTCACCATAATAAGGGCAGCGCTTCCACTTCTTCAGCCTTTGTTGGTCGTACTTCTTTCATGGCAGCGGCTTCCTCTTCTCCAGCTTTGTTCATCAGCAATGGCGTCCAAGCGGCTAGGATTTTTTGGCCACTGTTCTGAGATGTTTTGGGGATGGGTTAAATTGATAAATGGGCTTTTGGGAGCGTGATTAATTGATAATGGGTAACAACTGTAGTTGAGTAAAAGTTACTGTGATTGGTTAACAATTGACTATTTTTGGATTATCACTCCACGTTTTACACTTCTAGAAGATAATTTAATATTTTTAAATTGATATTTTTATGTTATTTGTTAGTTGCATTGATATTTCACATGACTCTCAATTTCGTACAACACACTATGACATCACTATTTGACATTTGATAAAATTGAAGATATTATACTTTAAAAATGTAAATGAATAATAATAATAATAACATATTAATAAATATAATCCAACTCAATTTTGGAAAAAAGAAAAAACAAATTATCAATTTTTATATTTTCTAAAATAAGAATTTTTTATAAAAAAAAAATTAGAATAGATATTATAAGAAATCACAATATATGAGTTTTAATTTTAAGGTATTTAATTATTCAAATATATAATCTATAGTTTAAATACTCTAATGAGTAATGAGAATTAGTATATTTATTATTATTTTTTTGGAGAAAGAAACTCCAATAAAACATGAAATATAATAATTAATAATAGTTTACTACTGAACTATATTATTAATGATAATCATCATTTTTCCTATTTTTTAAATAAGAATTTTTATAAAAAAAAAAGTTAGAATAGAAATTATAAGAAATCACAGTATATGAGTTTTAAGGTATTTAATTATTCAAATACTCCAATAAAACAGGAAATAAATTACATTGTTGGACATAAACAAAGTACATTGTATAGGATTTTAAATGAAAACATTATACGTTATAGCACCTTTATATGAAGTTATCTTGAATCCAATATAATATATAAACGAATGGTATTGTTATAATTCAATATCATATTTGAACATATTAAAATAAAATATATAAAATTCTAGGCTAATATTAAGCTGACGTATCCCCATACCCGTACCCAATTCTTGGACACTGTCCCCGTACCGATGTCCAATTCTTGGACATTGTCCCCGTACCGATGTCCCACTGTTTGGACGGTGTCTACGAACCCATGAATTTCCAATTTGAAGAACCTGACACACGGATATATACCCATATCCGACACCCGTACCCGAGTCCAGGTATCATAGCACACGAGCTTGACAATTTAAAGGGAGAAAAAATTATCAAAGTAATACTAAACAATACTGTGCTTACTTCTTACTGGACGACTAAGCAATTGATTCAAAAAAGAATTCCAAAAAAACCCTCTTTGACGTGAAGAAAGCTGACGACAAAAAAACAGACATTTATGCACACATGAAATCACACATGAAGGAAGTTCACTGGTTCGGATGATGGGCCATTAATTGTTTAATTCCTACTTGAATTAAAGCAAGGGAAGAAGACCAATAAGAAGGTCATTAATTTAGCAGTGTATGAGAATAAAGACCTGAAGTAGATTGTTCATGACTATTGTTCCATCTCCAACATTTGACTGAACAATGTTCAGGAAAGCAGTACGACTCAGACGCAGAAGCTGACTTAATCTTTTGGTTCGAACTGTGAACAGCTGTGGCCTGTAACACAGAACTCCTACCTCACCCACAACATCTCCAGTCTTTGCCTCACAAACAACCTGCAACAATCCATTGCAAATAGCATGCTTAAATTCAATCATGGTAAAAAAGCTTTCCACATTCCAAGAAAGTCCAACCACTATGATGGAAGAAACTATGAAAATCTTTATAAGATTAAACTTACTTCTTCTATGCCATTCTTTTGCACAATAAGTTCCTGTAAAGAAAAATTAAAATAAGACACTATCTGATCGCGCAATAAAACATATAATGACAAGCAAACACATTTTCTGAAAATCGAAAGAGAGAAAAAAAATTCTCTAAGTAACCCTTAGTTCTCTTTTCATTTATCTTAAGCTAGACAGAGAGATGAATTTCTGATATTCTCAGGCTCGTGTGCCCAAAATAAACACTTTGTAGAAGTGCGAGTTCTTACCACAGCACCATTAACCAATATGTACAAGTCCGAGGGTGTTTCATTCTGCAAAATCACATCTTCTTTTGGAGGAAAATATTCAGCCTTCATCTCTGAGACCTTCAAGAATTTTTAAAACATTACAAATGTATGTAAGAGTGAAAAAGAAAAGGAAGGTATAGGTAGATACACGATGGCCTGGCACATCACTATTGTGTTATTGTAGGACAATACTTCTAAGCATGTAAATATAGAGCAATGTCCTTTCTTTGCATGGTTGTTTATTGGCCAAGAAGAACTCTTTGTGGGATGAGTCACACATGAGAACTTGAATCGTGTTTTCAACAACTTAGGACTTGGGAGAGATTCCTTATGAATCTAACAAAAAAGTGGCCAGGACTGTCAACCCAAACTTTCTTGACAAGGATAGAATAGTAATAGTGTCATTACCAATTGGAACAGCAAGTCATTTGACACTCCACGAAACAAGTACACCTTATCAACAAGGGAATAGAAGAGATAATGTGAAATGCTTGAGCGGATGGCTTTAGGAAGGGTATCAACAGTCTCTTGCTGCTGTAGACCCTCTGAGTCAGTTCTGTACTTTAAACACAAATGAGCAATCATTTGATCTTGCAGACGCACGGGTAGTTGGTTCCTTTGTGCGAAACTTGAGGCACCTTGGATAGTGTCTCTCTGCAATTTCGTATAAAGGAGTTCACAATACAACAAATGGAATGGAAACCCAAAAGGAGCATGAAAACCAGCCATATAGATCATGAAAACAGTATTGCATGATAGCATTTCTGAAGTGTAACAGTGATTTGGGCAATGCAAATGAAGTTTGAATAACTCTTAACAACCAGATAATAGTTTCTTACGTCTTTGCAGGAAAAGAGAAAAAAATGTTGATGGATTGTGAATTAAAAATATATATATTTAAGGGCCTAAGTCAGGTAAAGACCTGGAGGGAAAACTTTATAGTAAAAAAACTTAGAACAATAGCTCTTTTTCCTAGTAGCTTAAGGAGAGCAGTAAAAACATAATAGTAATTCCCATAGTTGGCATTTGATAAAATTGCTAGCTGTTTAGAGATGCGTTTAGATACTTCAAAATTAATCTTTTGTAATTTCAACGCTGGCTTAAAAGTCAAACCATCTAAATTGGTGTCCTAACTCCCTAGTTGGAAAAAAAAAAAGCTTCTAAAAAATGTACATTCCCAAAGACAAATAAATGATCTTGCAAACATTGTGAAGCTTCCACCCAATGGCTTGAAGATCAAAATAGTCCTGCTTGTTCAGAACAACGAATATCACAAAATAGAAGGACAGAATTTACTTACAAATTGCCTTGTTCGACTAGTTGTATGAACTACCAGGTTGGTCATGTTTCCAATCAAATATGCTGTCAGTCCAAGATTGAACAACATAAAGACGATGTCAAATGCCATCTCCCAAGTATTCACAGGATGAAGATCACCATATCCAGTGGTGGTTAGCGTGGTTATGGACCAGTAAATGGACGTCACATAACGGGCCCACAAACTCTGATGTTGAAAGTCTTCCATGGAAAGCGCCATAAATGTGTTTTTTGGGTGATGATAATTATCGGCAAGAAAGTAGCAGAAGCAGGCAGCAAAATGAACAGTAAAAAGAGTAACCTGTATTGACAAGACTGGTTGGATACACTTAAGAGGTACCATGTTCAGGAAAAGGACCATATATTTGTGATGAAACTCACGCATATAAGCTTTGCACATCGAACCCAAAAGTAGCTGTAGTTC
Organism: Euonymus europaeus; assembly: GCA_963580455.1. Classification (NCBI taxonomy): domain Eukaryota; kingdom Viridiplantae; phylum Streptophyta; class Magnoliopsida; order Celastrales; family Celastraceae; genus Euonymus; species Euonymus europaeus. The sequence continues at coordinate 1,660,602 of OY756957.1, read as the reverse complement.
CTATCCTTTTCCAATCTGAAATATCAAAGAAAAAGTAGATCATAATGCCAGCGTAATATAGGAGAATGAACATAGCAAAGAAACCAAACCAAACAAGTCCATTCATTTTCCATAGCCAAAGAAAGTAGCACCATGAGAATGGTCTCCGGTGCTTTAATGACAAAACATAGTGACAAATAGAATCGTGCATACAGTCATCCATGTAAACTTCCACGTTGAGGGAGGAAAAGAGGCACCTATGGTGAGATCATGTTTATAAAATTGCGGCAATCAACCTAAATGAAAATAGATAAATATCCACAGTTGCATCTGACTGCCTGTTTGCCCATACTAGGGTGGTTCACTCCACTTTTTTCTGGATATTCTCAATTAGACAGTTAAAGAACTTAAGATATCCCCTTCACACTAAACAAAATGCAGTAAAATTCCTAAATGAAAAATGTTGGTTCTTATATCATTAATTTCTGTAAAATATTATTATGCAAGAGGAAAGTAAATAATCACAAAGTGTAAAACACTATGATCCATTAAATGGACTGCACAATAGATTGTTAAATTAACATAAGTACTATGGTTCCTATTTCTTAATAAATAAAAGTAGCAGGAGAAAGAATAAAACTCCCATTATACCTGGCAAAAAATTTGCTGACTCGCCGAAGACGCCAAAGGCGAAGCATATTGAAATATCCATATGCCTGAAGAAAATGGGGTAGTATTCTTCGAGCAAGTTCAGATGGGATAGTGGAGATAACATCAAAGGCCAACCAGGTTCTGGCATACCTCAAAGCAATTTTTCTATGATCTTCGACCAAGAGATAAGTAGTTTTATCGAGGTAAGCAACAAAGAAGGTCAAAACAATGTCAATAGCGAAAAGTCCATTGACCACATTATCTGTTACGGACAAAGGTCCCCTTGGTGCTTTGAGGAATCCAAATTCAAATGGAGACACCCATGCGGTGTAGAACACCAAAAAGACCAGAAATGTATCCCAAATTCTGCAATAACAGTGTAATTTCAGTTACATGGATTAAACCTCGAGTTAATGCAGTATATATACATAATATTGGACCACTGCGAAAGTACAAGTCAAAAAACAAATTAAACATAACTTCATTAAAACAATTATGTGATCAAACCCAACTGCAGTCGGCATATGAATTCAGAGACCCATTCAGAACGAGAATATAATATTAAAAAAAAGAAAAGAAAATGGGAATGCTAGCTATTAAATGGAAACATAATTATGTGATGATCATTCTATCACTTTTAAGTTGAAAAAAAAATTTGTGTAAAAATCATTGTATAATTGTATAACATTTATATTTAGGTCATGCTTGGCGCATGGGTTGGGAGAGGTTCACTAGTTCACGAACCCCTGCTTTGAGCGAACACCTCGAGTTTTTCAGAGGGGTTCGTGAATTCCTCCCAACCCCTCCTTCTGAATCCTTGAAAATAAGGATTTACTATTATATTAAATATAAAGTTATAAAAATACACTTATAACAAAAAAAAATCTACATTAATTTTTTAACTAACTCCTCCCAACATATTTGTGTACCAAGCGGGGGATTCACTCTCATAAACCCCTCTCGACCCTCATACCAAACACAGCCTGTTATAAGCTCAAAGCTCTGTTTGGAATTGCTTATTTTTACCATCAGCTTAGTAAAGGGAAAAAGGTAGAAATCAAACAAAATAAGGAACAAGAAAAAAGAGAGATCAAAATAAGCAATAGATAATGACACTGACGAAATTATTTGGTTCCCCTGAAGTCACTTAAACAGGCATTTGCCAAATTGGGAAGAAATATAGAATATGACTAACATTTACCCCCTTTTTTCTCCAAAAATATAAGGAGTTTTCTCGGCTTAAAATTCAGCAGGAAAACCCAATCAGGAATATAACACCAAGGCGAAAAACTGGGAGTCATAATAAGAAAAAATTAGCCCCAAATCCTATTAAAACAAGGCCACATAACAAAGTAACATTCATCTCAAACAGAAATTACATTCAGAATTACTGTTTAAAAACCACTAAATTAAGAACCTGTAACGGGGATCGAAGGGGGAGACAATGTAGGGGCAAGTAAGGACTGTACGATTGCTACGACCGGTGGCGCCAAGAGAGGGTAAAATCCAGGCGGTGATGCTAGACTGGCTGCCGTCGTCCTTAGACATGTCTTCTATATCAACCGCACCACCACATCCTCCAACGTCACCGTCAACGACTCTTCCACATAGCAAGGACGACCTTCTCTTCTTCTTCTGCCCCATTCTGCCCGGACTCCTCCACGAAGGCGCTTGTTCTATTTGACCGAACCACAAACACCTCTCCCTCTTCTTCTCCCTCTCCCTCTCGCCTATCTATTTATAGGAACCGTTTTTTGCGGAGCCGCTGATGAGAGTGTTAGTGTCCGGTACGTATGTGCGCGCGTTCTGCCTGTTTATATAAAGTTACGAAATTATGTCCCTCCAAAAAGTTCGCGTACTTCGAATTACTGTTGTGCCCCTGTTCTATTCCATATTTACAACTTTATTTTTGAAGTTTCATTCTTTTAAGAAACAATTGGAATAAATATAAATGTGTGATATTATGCATGCTTCAAATATTAATAGTCATGTTTGATATGAAATTTGTTAGTGAAATTATGCTTGCTTGACGACTGTGGGTTGAATTCATATTTAAATTCATCATAATAAACTAATGAGGTGTTGCCCTTTAATTTAAGTGATGTGTATTTTTTTTCTCCCTATTCAATGTCAGAGTTCTATTGAACTTGAGAAAATATACTTAATAGACTAATTAAGATAAAAATCAAATAGCTAATTACATTACAAATATTATATATTATTTTATATTAAATTTAAAATACACCAATTTTTTTTCTTAGATCATATATATATAGGCATGTGAAATTTTGCTTTTGTGAACTGTAAATTGGAAATAATAATTTAAATTTTAGAAGGTTGTCCGCAATTAAATAAGTAAAGTTCAATAACAATAGTTGATTTATTAAGATTCAAAAAGGATATATTCTTTTCGGGTTGCCTTAATTTCGACAGCAGAACTTAGGGTGCGTTTGTTTCACATTTTGCACAGCTTGAAAGTGTGGGATCCGCATAAAATGCTGTGCCAACAAAACGCCACATTTTGTTGACAGCTTAAAGCTGTGGGCTGTGCAAAATGAAATGCTGTCATCCAGTAGATTTTCAGAGCTTAAAGCTGTGAGACTCACAATATTTTATAACCACACATTACGTAATTGCCCCTTCATATTTTAAAAATTTTCAATTACTTTTTATTGTAATACATTTTTTTTAATTTTATCTACAAAATTAGTCTAACAGAAAAATAAACCAAACACTCTACAACATTTTATACAGCTTAAAGTTGCGGGCTCCATAGCTTTTTATACAACATTTTTCATAGCTTTAAGCACAAGATTTTTGACAACTTAAAGCTATGAAATGCAATTGTGAAACAAACGGACCCTTAGTATGTGTTCATTTAGATTTGGATCTTCAAATGAAAATGAAAATACATGTTATTGAGGTATTTGAGTTTTTTTTCCCCCTCTTAAACAGGGCCTTTTTGTAATTAAATATAGCTAATAGGAAGACTATTGTATTCGAACAAATATTGTGCTAATGAATGCTAATATAAAATCCATTTATGTAATTAAATGAAGCTATAAACTTGCTTTAATCAAACAAATAGTTGCCAAAAATATACGCTACTAATATTAAGATAAATATATCCGTCAATTGAGTATTACGATGTTTAAAAATTTCAAATGATAATTGCCTAAAAATTTGACGTTTTCCATATAAAACTCCGGAAAAAAAAATTGCAATTTAAATGCATCAACTGATTTGTCCTTTTGAATTGAAATCAATAGTTATCCTGTTACCATTCGATTCTTATATAGGTCGAGGTTTAATCAACGCACACACTAGAATTTTGCTCATAAAATTACTCAATTTCCTTGTGATAGACACTGATTTGAGCGTTGAAGTGTAAACGATATCACCTTCTTTTTTGTTATATAGTAGTCGATAGATTTGATGTTGCGTCACAGCCCTCACATTGCTGACGTGTGAGTCATACAAAAAATTGCAACCATAATAATGGTAATAAGAAGAAAGAATTATTGCAAGTTAAATATGCACATGGCACTATAAGTATAGATTTGAAGGCAACAACAGGTGGGTGATGTTGCTATTTCTCGAGACACATTGCATTGAATATATATTGTAATCACGTTCATTGCCATTCGTTCTGTTTTTTTTTTTTGTATTTGTTTGTTTGCCTGTATCATCAAAAGTGCGATCTCAATTGAGAATTTGGATGCTAAATCTTTAATGGGTCATAGAGTGTGTGTGTGTGTAACATGTTAAAAGTGATCCCAAGAACACTCACTTTGGACCATAGAATAATGGAGGACCGTAAATTTTGATGCTTTGAATGCCATCTAACATTTGTTTAAACAAAGAGAATGTTAAAGGACAAACAGCGAACATACATGAACGTGAATGTGTAAAATATGTATTGGATTCCTCATGGCCCAAAGTTGTTTTTAGAAATAAGGATTGGAATAAGGTATCATGGGAAAGAAAATAAGAAATAGATGTGTTGAGCCTATTCAAATTAACATCATGTGACTCATGTCTATTGTCTGTTCAGATGGGCCCAATTATAGTTTCAGAATAAGTGAATTGGATCAGATTTCGTAAGCTAGAAGTGTTGGGCCTAACAAAATACCCCAAGAGTTCCAGGCCTATGGCCCAGAAAGTAGGATTGTCTTTGAAGTCTGTATCCGTCCTTCACAAACCCATATGAGATTCTTATTTTCATTTTCGTTTCTCTATTAACCAATGTTTTCACACAGGGATGACAGCGGGGCGGGGACGGAATTGGGGAGCCCAGCCCCGCCCTTCGGGGTGACTTATTATGCCCCGTCCCCGCCCCGATCAATTCAAATTTTATTAATCTACTATATACTATTAATGATAAATAACTCAAATTTTATATAATTCTAATTTATTAATCTATTACACTGTCAAAAATACTTAATTAGTATTCAATTAATCAAGATCTACTATATACTATTAATGATAAATAACTCAAATTTTATATGATTCTAATTTATTAATCTATTACACTGTCAAAAATACTTAATTAGTATTCAATTAATCAAGAATCCAATATAACATATGATTATTTCATTGAAAACTTATGATTAATATAACTTTATATAGATATATATATGGTACATTAATATATATATATATATGTATATATATTTCTATTATACATTGATACATATATATATATGTTTATAGGGTTTATAAACATATATAAAAATCTATGTGTGTATATAACTATATATACATGTATATAATATATATTTATAAAGAGGCGAGGCGGGGCGGGGAAACTTCGAATCTCATCCCCGCCTCGCCTTCGGGGCAATACTTGATACCCGTCCCCGCCCCACCAAAGGATCGAGGTGGGGAAAACCCGCGCGGGGCGGGGCGGGGCAATTTTGCCACCCCTATTTTCACAACCGGATCGGGGGACGAACCGGTGAGTCCACCGGTTACCGGTCCGACCGATCCGGTTGTGAAAAAATTGTTTAAACCCCTCTTTCCCAAAAAAAAACTGGAAAACAATGTCCTCTGCAATAACACAAATCTTCCAGCCACTCTTTAGGGCAAACTTATGTATCTTCTCTCAACTATCATTGTTAGCTCCCATTCCAAGACCTCAAAACTCAATGCTATCGTTCCCTGCTAGACCTATCAGACTCCAGCTTTCTTCTGCTTTCATTTCATCTCCTTTTGTTTGAAACACAAGATTCACCGCTCATCTTCGGTGGCCTTTGTTGTGCAGGCTTTTGGTTGGGCCCAACAATAGGAGGACAACATAGTGACCATCACTGACCAAGAAGTATCAACGTGGGAAAATGAAGAAAGTGACGGGAACCAGGCTGCGTTGTCTGATTGGGAGGCTGACGGAGAAGATTCGAGGGTTGAGGCTACCGGAAGGGATGAAGATGGGACCTTTGAGGAAGGTGGAGAAGAGGAGAATTTTGTGAAGCCGCTAGTGGAGGCAAAGATTTAAGTAGGGAATTTGCCTTATGATGAGCTTGGGTGGCGTGTTGTCGGCACTGATAGTGGCGGAAGAGGTGGTTGACGAGACGAAAAATGGAAGATGGCTGGCGATTTGAACACTAGAGGCTGCCGGAGGCGCTGGATCGCACGATGGAAGAAGGACTGAACTGTTGAGGACTTGAAGGGCTTCGCGTTTTAGGGCTAGGTTTTTTCAATTTCGCTATTTTTTATATATAAATTCCGACTTTTATATGGTCAGCCGGACTGGACAGGTGGCCGAGTGCCGATCCGACCGGCCGGTCCAGTCCGGTTGTGAAAACATTGCTATTAACAATCCAAGATTACTGCCAAATGGAAACTTGGAGTTGGGTCCAAAGCCGTCGGATGTGAAAGCGATGATGGTGATTGGAAGAAACGTGATCCCGAAATATCTAGTCTCCGCTGATTAGGGTGTCGTTATGCAAACAATTTGCATACAGTAATGATTGGAACTGCTATGCTCAGCTTGGGCCATTCAAGCTGAATTAGAAGAAGTTGAACTTGTCATGCACAATCACGGTGTGCAAGATTATCTTGCTTGTGCACTCCTAATTGACTCTCTGGTTCCATAGCTCTATTCCCTCCTATAGGCTAGAGCCACAAACACTAAAAGTACTGAAAAAAACACTATTCAATTTTTAGTAATTGTTCCTTAATTGTCTATTTAGAACTGAAATTGATTGTTGGATATGTAACGGGAAAATATTTTTGATGTGTGTGGCTTAAGATTTACAATATGACATCGTAGCAGTGTTTTAATCCAATTAAATGGGTCACAAATGTGGGAGGATGTGAAGAGTCAAAACTCTAGAGGGAGGTCTTGTTCAACATCTCTAAAGTTTTGGTTCAAAGTGGACACATTAGATTATCCGGGAAATTTTGTTCTACTAAATTTTCACACTTTGATCTTTGATCTTTGAAAGGCCTAACTTGTTGATGGATGAAAACATGAGTTATATTATAAACTTACATCATCACTGAGATATCGAGGAAATGTGGGATACTCGACAAAAATAGAGATTATTGGAAATTTTTAGTGTTTGATTTGTAAGCTAGGGTGAATTAAATTAAAAAAATACGAATACCAAAACCCAAATAAATGAAATAATAGTGAAATACGAGAAAAAAATAGTTAGTTGCGAGAAGGGAAAAGAAAACCCCAAATCGTGGACCGTGGACAACTGAATGACGGAGGCCCAAAGCCAATTAGTGAGTTACGTCTCCCAGTTGGAGCCCAAGCCCATAAACCAAATCAAATCTGACAATACTGCCCCGCACAAGAAATCACATGAATCTAATCGAACGGTGAGGAGCGTCGCGTCAGCTCCAAGCTAAATCAAAATTTGAAAAGCGGGCCCAGCTTTGTTATCACGCCTGGAATTCTTTAAACCAATCGTGACCGTATAAGTTGTAGTTGCCAACACGCGAACGGTAGCGATTCTGCTTTTCAACTCTACGCTTGACCGCGGAGAAACCTGTTTCAAACCAATCAAGGCCTCACCACCTCCCCATATAAACCCACAGAAGGGTTCTGTAACCGCACTTCTTTCGTTCTCGTTTTTCTGTGTTTTCTGAAATCAGGTTAAAGAGCTAATTGTGCTTCAATCTATGGTAAGTCTCATCTCGTTTCGTCTCTTATGGCTTCGCTTCTGTTCATATTTTTCCGCTTCGATATCGGCTATCGGGCGACGAAGTAGTTTAGATTTTCAGTCTTTTTTTGGGTGAAACCTTGAATGCTCGTTCTCGAAACTAAAGCGAGATTCGGAAGCCGTTTGTAATTTTCTATGCGTGTGCACTGAATTTGGAGTTTTATGGTGTTGATTTTGTGTTTCCTTGATATTTCAGGCTTTGCCAAATCAGGCGACAGTTGATTATCCTAGTTTCAAGTTGGTTATTGTTGGCGATGGAGGAACAGGTATACGTTTTGTTCGCTCCGTCAAAGCGTTTGTATAGGCCTTACTGAACTTTTATTTTTGTGAAAAACACTGTTAGAAACTAAGTTACTCTTTTCTTTTTTCCTGATTTCGTTTGTAATTATTTTCTACGACCGATTCACAATATACCCGCTGGTTATCCTTCCGAAAACAAAATTAGGTATATCAATTGCTATGTATTAAATGCGCTCTTTTGAACAAAGGATTTTGGTTGATTCCCTGAGATCTTTCTAAAACCAAAATTAGGTATGGAATATGCGATATTAGATCTTTAGGAAGCCAAAATTAGGTATGGAGTGTGATATTTCTGTTTAGTAACTCAGCATAGTGAAACAAAAGATTTTGGTTGATTCTCTGAGATTCTTTGAGAACCAAAATTAGGTATGGAATTAGTGTGATATTCCTGTATGGTAAGTCCACTCAGTAAAAGAAAATATTAAAAATAATTTTTGGTTGACGGGTTTTGGATATAAATACTTGGTCCTTTTTGCCCATAAATTCTTAAACACTAATGGGGTAGGATTAGATACTTTTTTATTTTCCCCCTTGTGGGTTATCCTTGTTTCTGAAGCTGAATTTTTTACCTGAAATTATTGCATTGCTTTCTCAAATTCATTTATTGCATTTATGCACAGGGAAAACAACTTTTGTCAAAAGGCATCTCACTGGCGAGTTTGAGAAGAAATACGAGCGTAGGTCCATCTGACTTTGTTGGAGTTTTTTCACTTTTCTCAACTGCCTAGAACATTCTTCTTTATAAGCAATGCTAAGAACATATTCACGTATTTTTTATTTGTTGCTTTGTGGCTCATGCAGCAACGATTGGTGTTGAAGTCCATCCATTGGATTTCTTCACGAACTGTGGGAAAATTCGTTTCTATTGCTGGGACACAGCTGGGCAAGAGAAGTTTGGTGGTCTCAGAGATGGATACTAGTAAGTTGTGGCTTTTTCTTTGAAAGATAATAAATATTCTCCATCTCCCAATCTAGTAAAATGTTAGTTATGCAATGACAGTTACATTAGTCAATGACTTAGATCAGTTATATCTTCTAAGTTTGTCCTTTTGTTCTTGTATTGCATCAGATAAACATTGGTACATTATACTCTACATTAGAGTAGCTGACCATGTATCATCAGAGTGCTTATACTTTTATTCGCAAAATTAAACTGTGTCTGAACAGCTTGATTGCTTGTTTTTTAACCCACTCGGACCTTTAAGAAGGAAGAAATGGGGAGAATTTTATCTTTTCACTATATTTTCCACTTGTATTTCTGGTGCATATGGGCATATATATATAGGTATATATTCACATATGGTGTTATGTATATGTACCAGTTTCCTCCCCTTTTTCTTGCATGATGTATTTTCACTGGCTTCCCTTTGTTTGGTAGTCTATCTAAGTAGACTCTTTCATTTGCAGCATCCATGGCCAGTGTGCAATTATCATGTTTGATGTTACTGCGCGGTTGACATATAAAAATGTTCCAACATGGCATAAAGATCTTTGCCGGTTAGTATGGGATGTGTTTCCGCAAGTTTTATTATCTCTAATTTTTCTCTGCATTATTGATGTCTCTGTTGCCTTTTCCCCAGGGTGTGTGAAAACATCCCAATTGTTCTTTGTGGAAACAAAGTGGATGTGAAGAATAGACAGGTGAAGGCAAAGCAGGTCACTTTCCACAGGAAAAAGAACTTGCAGTACTATGAAATATCAGCAAAGAGCAATTACAACTTTGAGAAGCCATTTTTGTATCTTGCTAGAAAACTTGCTGGGTAATAACCATAATCCTTCCAGAGACTTTTTCAGTTCATATTTGTTGGGAGATGCTCTCTCTCTCTCTCTGGTTCGTGTAAGTATTTCATGTGGTCATTTAATGCTAATAAGTCGTCTTGTTGTTGCAGTGATGCTAATTTGCATTTTGTGGAGTCCCCTGCCCTAGCTCCCCCAGAGGTGCAGATTGACATGATCGCACAGCAGCAGTAAGTGTTTTGTTTTAGTTAGTCATTCCTTGTTATAGGTATCTGTGCAAGTACTCTCTATTTTCTAACTATCACAACGTGAAGCAACTTCTACATTGAGAGCTCAACTGCTAGCCCGAGTACACTTTGACAAACACCTTACTGCTTGATTGATGCATAGGCAAATTTTGTTGTTCATTCCATGTCTTCTCGAACAGGGGTTTTAAGAACTAAAATATTTATAGCATTGACTTGAAAACTTGTGATATGGGATCTGTTACAAACTTACAATGAGTGTTGGCGTTGGTATTATCGCTTGTGTTAATATGTCCTTAAGTTGTCCTCTGGTAATAGTTTTTGACACTTGTGTTTGTCTTAACTGTTGTAGGCATGAAGCTGAGCTGCTTGCTGCTGCAAGCCAACCCCTTCCGGATGAAGATGACGACTTCGTTGGGTAGATGCTGAGTTTGGGTTTGGAAGTCGTAATGTAGATGCTTTCATAATGGTTGATTTTTTATTGGCCTTGTATGAGAGCATAGATGAGCCTACCTTGATTTGTTTTGTCTACTTTCGTCAGTTTGTTACCGTCCTGCTTTTCATATTTTCCATTGCTATAGGCAACCACTTCATATTCCTCGTCAAGCTATTTTATTTTTATATGATCTATTTAGGGTACAATTTCACATTACTTATTAATCGTACCCAAAGCACCGTTGTTTGGGCTGAGATTTCGAGATGGTATTAGATTTCTCGTCTCGTGTTATAACGTCTGAATGTTGAAATGGGGGAATGGTGACAGTATATAGATATAGATGGGCTGGATGTGATTTCGACATGGATTTGCGAACTGTGCATTTGGCATTTTGCATGCCATTCAGGATTTGTCACTCTGTGGCAAACTAGGGAAAATTCATGGATAAAAAGAGAACTATGTTAATATGTCGCGGTGTTGGGTCATTCTAAACTCTTCGGGGTCGTTGAGACGCAAAGTAGATTGGGGTTAGGTCATAACTCATACGGTGTGTAGGAATTATGTCAGGTAGTCTGGTGTGTAGCTGATCGTGAGCAGGAATGAAATGTAGGCTTGAATTATTTTCAACGTGGGCTTGGAAGGTTGGCCTAATATTTGTAACAATACTATCTTATATAGGGAGATTTAGAGGCGATTCATAAAATCGAGATTATAAGTTTTAAAGTTTATTAAAAAAATGTATTTGCATTTTAATTTACTGTAGTTTTTTTTCATAAATAAAATTTTAAAATGTTCTCTCAAAAATACATGATAGATTTATATATAAAAAAAATATTCGAATACAACACAATACGTAAAAACTCTTTTTTACAAAATTTATTATCGATAGTTTTAATATACTTTTTAAATTATATATTATTTTTCAAAAACAATATAATTAATACATACATAATGTTTTTTTTTCCACTACTTTAACTTAAATAATAAATGTTCAACCTTAAAAGAAGTAACCCAATTAATGGTTATGACATTTTCCAATCTACAATGGAAATAGAAGTGACATGGGTGCTCGAATTACGCATCCTAGTGAAGCTGGTCAGGAATTAAGCCACGCACTTTCAGAAGTAGGCATCCTTACTTCCAATTACTACCCAAGATCAAAAGTCAATGTTAGCATAATGAATCTCAAATATTTTAGTTCCTACCCAACATCTATTGCACAAATAATTTCCTCAACTGCACCATTGTAGATTGAATAACTCTATTGCTCTATCTTCTTCAGCAACTTGCACTGCTGACTATATTTACTTGGAGCAACGTCATACCCTTCATTACAGTTCTCAACATCCCTAGCAATCACATTAATTTTCATCCTCACGAGTTTTCCAAATTTTAAGACTTTGGTAGAAACCAAAAGTCGCACACAAAAAAAGGAAGTGGAAAAATCTACCTGGTAAAGAGGGAGAAGGCAACAGTGGAGCAATAGAGAACAAGCAAGGTTACAGTATAATTGATCTGAGGCTATCTAAAATATTCGAACTAGTTCCAGTCGACCAAAGTTTAATTACAGAAAGCCAATCATCCAAAAAGAACCCAATAGAGCGCTCCTTGTCGTCAAAAATCCTGGAATTACACTCTTTCCAGATTAACCAGCAAGTTAATTGAAGGATCACAAACGAGAGCTTTTTCTTGTGCTTGTTAGAGGCAAGGAAGTTCCACGCTTCCACTTCGAAGGACAAGTTGCCGGAAGTAACCCATTCTACGCCCATCAAGCTCCACACCGTACCCCAGATTTATCTGAGCCAACCTAGTGGGAAGTTGTTCCAATGTACTGAAATGAGACATTGCAATAATGATAACAGTAGACAGTGGGATTTTGGCTAACACCCTTGAGTCCTAAAACTTACATGAAAGTTTCAATTTCATTATTGAGCTTTAAAAATATTAAACAAACAAACAAATTCGTAAAAAATGTTGAAGCAGTGGTGCTCCCCAACACTAAGGCCACTTTGGGTGACAAACTTACAATAGGCTACTTTTGGTTCGCAAGTATTGCAATGTGAATGAGAATTCAATTAAAAGTAATCCCAACTCCAACGTTCAGGGAAAAGAAAAAGAAATCCCAATGCGAATATCAAATTAGGATCTGCATTTCTTTTCTTTGATTCAATAGATTGGAATATTAGAAATCCCAATTCCGATAAACTGTTCAACTTGAACATAAAATAATAACAGTAATTTCTGTGAGAATTCCCAATCCCATTACAATACTTACAAACCAAAAGTAGCCTAAGATAATTTAAGTTGGCCTTTAATTGGATGCAATTCTTTTCTGCTGGTTAAGAAAAGGAAATCACATTTTTTACTCCAATGGATTGAACACAAGTTACACAATATTAAGGAAGAGAATGAAAAAAGAAGAAAAAAAAAGAGACATGAAAGTCCAGTAGAGGGGAAAAAGGGTAAGAGACAAAAGATATAGATGAAGCACAAGAAAATGAAACTAATTACGTTGATGATTTAGTACATTCTTCAATAAGGTCAAGGACTTCATTACAAGTTTTGGAAAAAAAAATTGGGCATGAAAGCGGGGATTGAGGGGTGGGTATTGTGGAAAAATTACCAATTGATGTGAATATTTAGTCTGCAAATTCGTAAAACACCTTTACTATGATATCAGGATAACCACACCTTTGTTCTGAGAAGACATACCTATGGTCCAAGCAAAGCTCAAATATACTATCGCAGCAAACAAGAGAAAATAATGATACCAGTTGCTGGCCATTAATTGTCTTGCTCAGCTACACCCACTTATCACACCAGGGAAAAATGGTCAACCCCAGCATAATCTTTAAATCTTTGGAAGCAAGACATGCATGCCTCCAACTTTGGCCCTGGAAAATGAGGGGGATGTATCAATAACACCCTCGGAATGAAATATTCATTTCTGCCTAATAATACGAGGAATAATGATCTTTATATAAAAACTAAAGAACGTGGAATAGTTTCTTACTAAACTAATGCAAGAAGACATATCATATCATATCATATCATAAATCCCACAAAGATTTTAATAAGAAAATTAATAATTAGCAAAAGTTCCACGGCCCATGAGGTACAATAACAACAAATATCCAATGAATTAATGAAAAAGTACATTATCTTCCTACTGCAAAATAAAACAATGGAAGTGTTTGAAGTATGAAGAGCATATAGAAAAGTCTAGCCTTTTTTTCTCAAATGAATCTAGTATCAATCCATAAATTTAATAAATTGGCAGCTGAGAGACTATAAAGATCTTGGAAAGAACTTGTCATGTGTAACTCATAAATAAAGAAAAGAGAGTGAAAGAGAGAATAAAATATCTATTCTCATAAGAATTTGGTACACATATCCAAGATACACTTCTCCAATTTCAAGATTGAACAATTATGACAAGGCTACAAAATCCGCAATACATTCTGCTTCTTTACAATGTTTTGACTCACTATAACCAATAAAAGGAGAAAACAGAAAGAACATTGATAAACTCTTTAACATTAACATATATGAACGTTTGTTCCAGCAGATATTAGCTTCCTTAAAGCTATCAAATGTTCATCACTAGAAATATGGAGAGAGACGGAGATCAGTCAACATAGCTTCTTGGTCCCAATTTAAGGGCCCAGAAGCATACAATGCATTCAGAGTACAGTGATAAGCGTGCAACTCTAACCTATGAATTGTTACTGCCACACCCTCTACTAAAGGATGAGAGCATCTTTCTTCATCCTCCTTGCGGCCACAAAATGATTCTGCATCACTACTCAGGGCATCTGAATCTTGACTAAAGCCAGCTAAAGTACAACCTGACAGCTTACACGTATTGTAACTTATAACGCTACAACTACCAACTGAGCAATCATCAACATCAGAATCAATACATTCTGAGCTTCTTGCACAAAAACAATCAAGGAAACAATTTGGTTTCCCCCCTTCCATTTCATTACAACCGTGTGTTTGATTGTTAAAGGAAGAACGCACATATATTTCATCAAAATTTTCTTGGGCATGAGCAACAGCATCTACCTTTTCAAGAAAGGAGGATGGGCACCCTGATATAACTTTCTGGCACTGACTCTCTTTCTCAACTGCTCTAATCTTAGTAAACCCACCTTCTGTGTCAACATGGGAGGAAAAACATGGAGATGCTCTCTTCAATGTTCTAGCAGAGACAATATGGGGTTCTTGGCAACCAGTGTTGTCTAAAGCAGCTGCACAAGTACGTCTTGGTTGTACATTTGTGTTGGGATTGGCTTGCAACAACGGGAAGGTAATTTTCTGGAAAGAATTTTCAGTTGCTGTTTTTCTGGATTTCACATTTCTGCAGCTGCCAAGGCCCTATGGATTAAAACAAAGAAATTGCTTAGCCAATACAGACTATCGAGCAAGTAAGACAAATTGTCATAGCACATGCAAGAATCTTATTATACAGGGGTATACGTGCACCCAAGCCATCTAACAAAAGAGAGGAAAAAAACAACTACAAGCACACTCATCAACAACCTGAATAAATACTGAAATTCATGTGGACAAAACCTCATTGATATGCACCTAACTAAATGAGTAGGAAGGGAGGAATGGGCTGTTATGCAGCTTGCAAAATGACCAAAGTCATGAAGAAACATGACAACACTACCAAATCCACACGAACTCAAAAATCAAAAACAGGAAAGACAAAAAGAAAAGAAAAAAGCAGCAATATCAAAGCACTCTCCATTAACTTTGGCAAGCTAAAACAGACAGGCAGATGATGCAATACAAAAGTTTTTTTGACTTTCTCAACACATGGAACAAACTTTTTACCTTTCCGATGATAATCCACTTCTCATCCTGCCACAGCTGACGATCCCTGATGTTAACTTTGCGGACTTGGAACTTTTTCAAAGAGCCCAGTAGCATAATTTCATAACAGTTACCACCCACACCCTTCATAATTCTGGCAGCTTTCCAAGCACAGTCATCATACACCTCCACCAAGTCTCCAGACACCCAGCCCCTAATTCCATCGACAGGTGGAGGACAAGGCCTGATGGCCTTCCTCGAGACCTTCCCACCGATAGGCTTGTCTTTCGTTTCCACAGAGCAATCATACCTAACACTATAATAGTGTCCATTGCCAGAGATAATCTTGGCAGGCCTCCAAACACCAGAAGGATCCTCTCTTCTGTCCAGCACATCCACTATAGTCCCTTTCCTGAATCTCATCATTATTATTACGTATTAGAAAAATAAATCTCCAGAATCTGCACATAACAAGAAGTTCAACCTGGATATCAGATATAAGGTTTCCAAATTTAATACAATCCATTGTGCATATAATATCATTAAATTTTGGGGAAAACCATCAAGACACCGTATCTTCACAGAGAATAGTTATCAATTAATGAGATGCTACAGAAATATATATTTTCAGGTTGACCACGATAGTACTTATCCATACAGGCTGACATAGCTAAGGTATCCACCGCACAGAAACAGGATAACAAAGTGATATCTTCAAGGAAATCACAGAAGAAGAAAAAAACCAAAAGAAAACTTCGCCAACATGGTTCCCCCTTACGACCTGGCGAACACAAATCCCGAACAATTAACAATCAAAATCTAGAACAGAAAAACACAGCAACACATCTGATCAGGTTTAGCTCCTTTACAAAACTCCAAAAGCGAAAACTAAACAACATAGATATAAAATTATTCATCGAAGGGAATGATCGTTCATACATTCACTGGTTAGTTCGAATTATAGCTAAAATACAAATAATCAACTGCCAAAAAGAAAAACAAAATGTACATAATCCAAGAGGTTAGATAGAGACTATCAATCACCTCGGCTGAAAAATTAAAAAATGCTCGATCAAGCTGGGGAATCGAATTAGCTTCTCATCTCTCTTCGTCTATGATTCTCACTTTCGAATGGAATCGGCGTTTCTTTTTGTGAAGAAAGAAACAGAAAGATAAAAGCTAGGGTTTGAACTTTGAAGGGAAGAAATATAGCCGAATATTCAAAATTAATACTGTATAACAAATATATATATTTTTTAAAAAGTTTTGACGTGGCGTCTAACCGTCCTATCGACCAAGAAAAGCAAAGCAGTGCGTAATGCGCACTGGTCCCCACCCATCAACGGCCAATTCGAGTCGGAGTTGGAATCCCCTGAATTAAAGGAAAAGTTATTTCTTCACTTGATACATGGCGCGTGCAAATCACTATGGACTGCATTTTGCATTATTCTTATTAACTCCCGATCCCAACCTCAAATCAAATGTTAAATTCAAGAGAATATTTTGTCTTGATATTTTAGAAGACACTTTTATAATAATAATATCAATCAGAAGCATTAAGATGCCACTCATATTGTGTCTTATCTTAAGGTCCGGTTATCGTCATTTTGATGTCAAAAGTGACACAATAAAATAGTGCTCTATGATAATAAAAGATCGTAAAATGAGAGATACTCACACAAATTTATTAATAATTTCACGCAAACATTCATCAATATTATCATTGATTCGTTCTTCTTCAACAATAAGAGATAATTCAATCGGTAAAAATTGAATAAAATGCGTCGTGGATGTAATTTATGCATTAATGGAGGAAGCAAAATAAGAAAGATAATGGAATTAAGTTAGGGTTTAGTTTTGGTTGGATTTGTAGTATATTGAAAATTCTATGTTGGACTAATGCGTTGATAATAATAAATTAAAAAAAATTATCGATGTCTTGTGCCACCATTGTGTCCAAGATCCTTGATTTGGCTACCTTATACAGGGGTCGAGCCTAATTATCTTGAATGTTGTGGTTCTATTGAATTGCGACTGATTAGTTAACCAAAAAATACTAGTATAGATACACAATCTCTACAAATTATTTTCTTATAATACATTCCTTTCTTAGAGGAGCCTATTAAAAGAAATATTTCTCTCTCTATGTATAAATGAAGAGTCATAATAGTTCAACATATAATTTCAAATAAAAGCAAATAAGCTATATACACTTTACTCGATGTGTCTTATTGATGTGGCTTGATTTTTTGTAAAATATGTGAGAGTTAATATTGATTTTGATGTAATTTTGTCGGAATAACACGAAAGACAATAATATTATTGGCCTTACTAATATAAAAATGAAAAATTATGTATAAATTTACATTTTGGTGATGTGACTCTCAATATTTGTGTAATAAAGGTGATACCCAATTTTAATTTTAACGGAGGGGAGTTGGATGTGCTCTCACTAGATTAGGTGGAGCAACTCTTCTGATGTTACATAGCAGGTTGACTTTCATGCCTAATTCCATTAAGTTGGTTGGTTTATGCCAACTACGATCAGAGCTGAGCTGACACTGCAACTTGTGCCAATGAAGGAAAACCTACTGATGATTTGCATTATTGTCTGGATATTTTTGCTAAGTTGATCATAATTTTTGTTTTTTTCATCAGTGTTGTCTTGTCAGCTTTCCTAGCTCCATATGTTTTTATACTTTTCTCCGACGTACCCCCTCAATCGTAGGAACAACCACGAAAGTTAAAATCCTCGCAATCTCGCATACGTTTTCAACGACTTCATGATACGTGAAGAGCATTGTAAATTTATGTACAAAATACAGCTAAAAACTGCATTGATGCTGAATACTCCACCCACCAAAAACATTAAAAAATCACTATTTTTGAAACATATCAGCATTGAATTTGACGAATGATAATACACAGTGTGAGTGTGGTTTAAAAAAAAACGTTTAAATTAGTTTGTCTTTAGTGGAGTGTGTGAGTTTAGACACTTGGTCACCTATGGAAGTGGTCGATTCAAATATGAATCCCACATCTCTACCACCTTCACCTTCGCCTTCAGAATTATTCCGACCCCCCCATACACCTACTGCAGAGGGAATGGCTTTTATTATGGCTCCAGACGGTCCGTGCGTTTCAGCCAAGGATCCTCCCTCGGTATCATGGATGAATCAGGTGAATGTAGATAAATACGTAATATGATACATACATATATGAACAAACAAGCATGATAAATCTGTGGATATGGTTATGGAACAAAAAACCATTAACCCAAGGATAACTTGTTTCCTGTGTCAATATGCAGATGAGAGATGCACCATCATTTCTCATGTTTCATACTTTGAAACAGATGAGGGGCCTTTTCTGCCATCTAGGATTGCTGCGCATGCAGCCAAAAGTTGCTGTTGGCAAACGAGATGATCGAGGGATTCAAGCATTTTGGGTGGAATATAATACACATATACATATTTCCCGGGGCAACACTTTACTATATCATCTCGAATGGAAAAATTAGTTTTACAGAATCAATACACTTATCATACCATATCATCCATCTCAGAATGGAAAAAGAAGTATTATAAAATTGATACGCTTAGCATCCTACCAAATATCTGTAGTCAGGTCATCCTGATTGTGAACAAATTGGTTTTAATGGAGCGTATAATTTGCCCGAGTCTTCTCCCCAATGTTTTATCTGTAAGTAGTCATCATCAACATCAAGTTAGCTTTTCATAATTTACCATCCCATTAAAGGAAGAGTGGGAATGAACATACATTTACAAAAAGGAAGGATCAGAATCCAATGGATGGGGCGATTGACGCATCAAGGTGGTTGAGAAAATATATATCTGAGCAAGGGAGCTACCACTGCTACGCTTAAACTGTTTCCCAACAATGCATAACTGCAGCCAAAAAAAGGCACCTCTTACAAGTTACACCAAGCATATATGAGCTAGTTTCTATGATTCCATATGATACGATCTCTGTGTACATTGTAAGGTGTTTGCTGTTCTAACAAATTCAACATGACAGCCATGTTTCCAAAAAAATCACACTACAATCTAGCCTGTGGATCAGAAAGCACCGTTACTTCTACTTAAGATTCAGAGAGAAAGAACAAAGAAACAATTTGAAACCATAAAGTGAACAATGACTTCAACTTTGCCAAGCAGAGCTGCCGGTTGCCAACAACCCTAGATAATTGTAGGTCCATACTTCAACCCAAAGTACTTTCATACTTATCGCAAAGAAAGTTTCTCACATATTTATAACTGGATGAAAATAACATCTAGTTCTGAGCACCCACCACTCTGGGGAAATTGGCAGAAGAAAAAAAAAACAAACAAAAAGAAATATCTTACCGCTGTCTAAGGCTTATTTGTTGTGGGAACTGAAAATCCTCCGGGAAAGAATGCAAATTAGCAACCTAGTCATAAAAAACAAATTAATTAACTCCTGTGAAGGGTAAAGAAAATAAATAGAGAACAAAAGTAAAATCTGCATGCCTCTCTGGGGGTGAAATATCTAAGGGCCTGCTCTTTCAATGAAGATCCCTTCCCTTTTTTCTTTGGCTGCATAGACATTTTTGAAAATATCAGGAGAAAAGCCCAGAGAAAGAAACTGCTAAAGATGAATAAACTGAACTAGATCTAATATGACAAAGGAAATATGATAAAACACGACACTGCATTGCACAATGCAAAAGTCACACAATCATAAACTATCAATTAAGAACTGAACTAGATACTCGCCCAGTAAATTGAATATTTGAAAAATAAGGTTCAACTGATTGATTGAAATTGGATATTAATAACAATGCCACGAGATTATCAATAGATATCATCTGATTCACTTAGACTAAGACCTTGAGTCAATTTTCTGGTCAAGATGCACAGTGAAATGCCTAGATAAATTGGATCAATTGAGGTGCTTAACTAATACATATTAATGTACAATTCCAGATCATGGTCCCACCGTCAAGAATATCAGCAAGAATTAAATAAAAGCCTACCTGAACTGTAGCCAACAGGGACCCAGTACCTTTCACATATCGATAGTAACTCTTTGTAAAACAACAACATCGCTTTGAATCCGGATAGACAATATCTGATCTCTATTAGGGATTACTTAAGAAGAAAGAATAAGTCCATCAAAGTTGCAAAAATCAAACTGATAGTAAGGACAAAGACGGAAAAATCACCATAAGGATACCCATAGCACTTCCCCACCTCTCTATCAAGCTCAAGGGAACAAAATATTGGTCTATGGAGCTCAATTTACATTCACTTCCCACACAAATTTTATCTGAAGCTCCAAGGCCCTTTGGAGGAATATTAAACATTGCCCCAACAACAGATTCTGCAATTGCTTGGCCCCTGGAATAACTGAATTCTAGAAACCTCTCTATTGGCTGACAAGACTGAAGCAATCTATCCCTGCTCTCTTGTGGTTTATCAAATTCATTCATTACTACATTTTCATCATATCCAAATAATGGAGTTGGAGACTGAAGAAGCTGGCCATTGAAGGCTTCTTGCTGAAAAGATAGAGGTTTTCTTTTTGCCTGCAAATAAGTGAATGTATACTTCTCATATTTCTACATAGAATCAGAAACGTTAATCCATCAACTGACACTCCAAATGTAAGGAAAAAAAAGGAGAGGTGAGGGGTTTCACAAGACAAAAGTAGCGTGGCCTGGAATATGGTACACAAAATTGTATTGGGCTCAAAATGAACTCCTGTGTAACAAAATCATTGTTTCCTAACATTTCCATCATTTTTGTATGTGTGTCTGATGTCTGCAATGGCAAAAAGGAGATATCAAGGGATAGGAAAAAAAATCATTGGATGACTATAGCTTCACAATTGAGGCTCATCTTAGTGAACAGACCTCGAATCCAACAACATTTTCCACAAATAGCATAACTGGAGGTCGCGTACAATGAGGTATAAGTTCAAGAATCTTTAGAAATGAAAACGCTCGAGCATCACCAGAGTGCTTCTGGAGGCCTGACAGCAAGGCATTCAGTGAAATGGTCATTGATATTTGTGAGAATCAATGAAAATAAAACAAATATTTTCACCTTGTCGAGTGTAAGGTTGGCAAGGAGGCGAGAGAAGCCATGCTTGTGCGCCATAGCAGTCAAGATCAGCAGCAGTCAGGCTCTGGATATTACCCTGAGCCAATTAAAATAATGGTATGATAAAACATAAATAAGTTTCATGTCAAAAGCGACTATAGCATCTCAACATTTATAGTTTCATATTGAAACAAAAAACCCCTTAGTGGGAACTAATTTTTCAACCCCTTCCTGAGAACACATTAGCCTATGTCAAATTTTCTCTTAACAAAAAGACTCAAAACATTATTGTATTTTATGGCTTAGAGGGCCGTCACGAAGCCAAAAACATATCAAATGAATGTGAGCAAAGCATGACAATGAAATGGATAGATGATAAAACGAGAGAAGATAATACGAAAAGACTAAAAGTGGCAGCTAATATAAGTTGTCATACACTACTCACACCCAAGGGCAAACTGATGGAAAAGCTGCTTTACTTAAGCAGGCTGCTTAAGATGGTTGGGACAGGCAAAATATAGACCTCTAGATTCACCCAATACGTAACTTAATAAAATATAACAACGGAGATTCAAAAGAGAGACAATAAAGCTGTGTTGAAAAGAGTTAATTCACCGAAGTCTTACATAAACTATTCCCAGAAACAAAATATTTAACCCTTCATAAAGGTCCATGATGAAAAGGTTAATATAGCATTATAGCTGAACCAAGCTCAAATTAGATAAAACACCAAAGCCACCAGGATTGCAAAATCAAAAGAATGTCTACGACCAATAAGAATGAGTACGAGTAAAATCACCATAGATTTTGAAAAACTGCAGGGTAATAGATTGAATTTCTGACCAACTTGAAAAGGCTATAAATCAGACTGACATGAAACCACAGACATCCTTATCAAACAAGCAACTGGTAAGTGAAGAAAATGGCATCGCAAAACACTTTAAGAACGAATAAAACCTTAATTTAGCCTCTCAAACAGGCGAGAGCCTAAGATTCTCCATTCAAGCTGGACAACGTGCCTAAATTGAACACAAGAACTGCACACGATTTGTTTTCTGCTGTGACTATACTTTCTTACTCTCAAAACCAACTCTTACACTTGAAAACCAGTAAAGTAATACCGTATTGAAATTTCGACCAATTCTTTCCTTAGTTTCGTAATCTTAATCTAGAATAAGAAACAAAACCTGGCAAGGACGGTGACCAAAATTGTGCTCGTATACATCATTTGCCTTGTCGTTTATGTCAAAGGATTCAACCACTTTTGCATTCACTCCCGCCTCTGTTAACGAATATCTCTAACTCAAACGAAAAAACAAACGAAAAAGATGAATACGCGTAAAAGCTATGGAAACGGAAAAACTACGTATGGAGAGACGAGAATCAAAAGTTTGGATATCCGGAGGTACCATTCCACCGATGCCGCTGTAAAACTCGAGGACTCGCCATGGCTCGTCCTCCATTGACTGTAAGTCGCTGTTTCTCTCCCTCCTCGCGCCACCTGAAGAAGTAAAGCCAAACGAGCCGGTCCCATCTTATTTTTTGGTTTTTCTTTTTCAAGGTAAACCTTGCAGATTGGATTTACTCGGTCTGCAACGACATCGTTTCACTATTTTGTTCTCTTTTTTTGCAACGGCGTCGTTTTTTACAGCAATTTAGACAACGTTGTCACAGGGGTAACTTGGTCACTTCATGTGCTTGTAGAAGGAGCTCGGAGTCGGAAGGGTCTTTAACTTGAGCGTATTCTTCTCTCTCATCAACCTTTTTTTTTTCTGTGGCTCTGCGTTGATCAGGTGAACCCTAGGGTTTCTCGGCTGCATATTCTATAACTCTCCTTTTACATTTTTGTTTTTGCTATTTTTTCTTTCATATTCTTTTGATCCGAAATATCTAGTATCGTATTATTTTTGTCAAATTTTGCAATATCCGCTTTCAGTTCACATGTAGCTAGTTTTAGATTTGATTTCCCAAATTATAGCTCGCTATGGTGATGTGATGATGAAGGGCGTGTTCTTGTGAGTCGGTGCAGGCGTGAAGTAGGGTTTTAGGGTTTAAAATTCATCGCGAAATCTTTTATTATTCTTGGGATGCTAATTTATTTGAGGTTGACTCATCTTGGTGCTTTGGTATCACCAATCGGTTCAGAACTTATATTCCTCTTGCAAGTTCCCTTCACAGCATTGTCGTGGTTATAGAAATTATAAGCGAAATAATTGTTGACGCCTGATCTCGATTTTTAACTGGATAGAAGCTATTACCCTTTTTGTGCTTTTTTTCGAAACTTAATTATGAAGAGAGGAGCGTAGATCTGCAATAGTTTTTAATGTTTGCTTTAAAGGAGCTGAATGTATTGTTCCTCGTTAGTTATTGAAATTTTACTTGGATGTAGAGTTAGGTTTATGATAGAGCTGAGTATATATATCCGTTCTTGTTTGTCTTGATGATACTGCATTGAGCTCTGATTGTTAGTTTGTTTTTTCACCGTAGGTCGATTTATTGGGAGTTTGCGTTGGTCTGCTTGTATGAGTATACTTTTCTTTTGTGTTTTATTTACGGTCTCTGATCATTGGTGATGCCATTTCCAGCTTAAGCTCTAATAGTAAGATTGGAAGATACAGAGGATGGCAAAGAAGAAGAACGTGCTAGTTTTTATGGATGTTTCTATTGATGGTGATCCTTTTGAAAGAATGGTTTTTGAGGTATATTGAGTGGAAATTTGTGACTCTCTAGTCTTGTATTATTTTTTTCTTAACTAATGCTGTGAGTGTCTTATTTTTCTTCTCTTTGAATAAAGAGAAATATTTAGTTATATTTATGGGCGATCTTTGTTTCTGCAGCTGTTCTATGATGTTGCACCCAAGACTGCAGAAAATTTTCGTTGCCTTTGTACAGGTGACACATGATTGTTTAATTAACCTTCTGGATTTGTTGTTTTGCCTTTTGATAAGTACCTTATGCATCAACACTTTGGTCTTTTTTCTGATATTTGATATTACAATTTACACATTGGCAAATTGAAACCTTGACTGTTTTTGATTTATTGATCAAATTTCAATCTCAGGTGAAAAGGGAATTGGTCCTAAAACAGGAAGACCATTGCATTTCAAAGGGACCTTTTTTCACCGCATCATTAGGGGTTCCATGGCAGAGGTTTGTTGTTTATTCTTGTATTTGTGTAGATGTTTTTCTCTTTAGGTTGGGTTCTCTATTAGCTTCTGTTCTAAAATTTTTTGTTAGCATGGCTTAGAAGTGCTCTCTCTTTTAGTCAGTTACTCTTGTTTGGTGTAGGATACAGGGCTGACGGTCATGACTGCTTTTTCTTGTGATGTAGTTTTAAGGTTGTACTTACTAAGTTGTCCAATCAATTTAAATTTGCTAATCTTTGTTGCGTGTAATAGTCTTGTAAATGATGTCTTTCTTGGTATTTGTGTATTTATGGCTTATGCTTTATCTTGCAGGGTGGTGATTTATTGAGACAAGATGGTATGTTTTCTTTTTTCTTTTTATTAACTCCACTCTTATTTTTTAAGGCATTAGTCGTGTCTGAATATATTATTATATGTCTGCTCCTAATGAATTTGCATTTTATTAGCACTCTAAACATTGTAATCCTACCTGCTTATATGCAGGGTGTGGGAACAAGTATAGTTTAGCCATACCATCACTTTAGATCCAGTAAAAATACTTTTATCTCTTGACACCTGTTGAATATGAGCTTCAGTGTTGATTAATATGTGAGTTTGTAGTAGTTGTTGTCATCAAAACTTTAATCCTATTTTTTTGGGGTCAGCTACATGAATTTATCATGAAAATAATTTGGGCACATTCATCTTGATTCTCTCTGGCCATTCAATTCGGTCTAAATTTGTCCTCTCTGCTTATCTTATATTATCATACTTTGGTACTTCAGTTCCTTTCTCTTTTCCTTTTAAGCATCTCCTACTTCGGAGTTTTCATTTTTTTTTTGCATTGGAGCTCTAACATTTTATGTTGTACATCCCTAAAGCCATCTTGGATGAACCTCGTATCTTATGTCTGACCTGTGCCTTTTTTATTTTTTAATGGACAAGCACTTTTAGAGAGGGAGTAATTTAAGCTTGCACCTAAAAGCTATGAGGAGTAGGCTTCCATCAGTGCGACAAGGGCCCCTCATCTCCTAATGGAGCTATATCTATCTTAGATTGAGTTTTTTTTTGTCCAATCATAGTCTTGCTAAATATAATGATTATGCTATTTTCCATCAATGCTATATTAATTCTTTTAAATCGTTTTAAAATTGAGTAATTGAATTTCATTATAAATTATGTAGATCGATTTTGTTTTGATCATATTTCAGCAACCTTAGAGTTGCATTGTTTTAATTACCATTTGTAGAACTACCAAGACTAAATTTGATTGATGGGTCTTTATAATCAATCATATTTAAATTTCCTTTTGTAGGTGCGGGTGGGGAAAGCATATATGGGGGGGAGTTTCCAGGTGAGAATAGTTGTTTCTGTTCTTAATGAACTGGCAATGGGGTTTATTTTGTTACTGTTTTTTTTGATATTTTTTCATGTAAAATTTTAATAAATGCCTACCGAATTTTTGCAATAGAGTACTTGTTTTTCTTTTTGATGAACTGGTACAGGATTTATTATATTTCAGTATTCTCATTAAGTGTATGTGTATCCTTACGGTTACTCCATATAGAGGTGATGAATAAAAATATGAGAAAATGTATGGCAGGGTGTTTTACATGTTCTTCATGTCTGGATAATGTGTCATAGATTGTCTGGCTTTTGTTTGCATTTCTTTTTGCCATCTTGGAGAGTTACATCTTTGCAACTTCCCTTTTTCAATGTTAAGTTTCTCCGTGGATTTAGCTATAAAGGTATTCTTTGGTTTTTTTAGTAAGAAATATTTGCTGTAATTGCCTTTTTGGCTAATAAACAATCTGGATACAGCTTAGTTTGCTGATGAAAAAGTGAAAATTTTATTATTATTTTGTAGCACATGTTTATTAAACTGTCTTCATTTGTAACTGTCTCATGTCTGGAATAACCCATGCTAATTGATTGTATTGTAAATCATCTTATAGTTTATTCGGACAATCAAATATTGCAAATTGATCTTTCTGTGCTTAAATTGGCGTAACAAATTTCTTTGATTTGCCCTACCTCCATTTCTTGCATTACTGGACTTGGTGAAGGCATTTAAACTACGTCTTCCAAGTTTTTGTGGCACAGTAATTGTTTTTGTGAATGTAATTAATTCTTCCCATCAATACTTATCATAGTTCACCTGTTCTTTTTTTAACTACGTATAAATATGGTAATGGCGATGTTCCAGACGAGTCACCCCGGCTAAAGCATGATGGACCTGGTCTACTTTCTATGCCAATTTCTGATCGTGATAATTCTGGTTCTATTTTTATTGTCACTTTTAAGGCCAATCATCATCTTGACAGGTTCGTCTAATTATTCTTCCGTTATTGTTTTTGTTAAAAACAACTCTCATTTCATATACAGCCATGTATTCATTTTGAATTTTGATTGCTGTGTCCTAAAGCTATTCTATATGGTGGGGTCGTTTGGACAGGAAGTATTTAGTTTTTGGTAAGCTTGTGAAAGGAGATGAAGTACTGGAAAAAATTGAAGATGCTGGTGACAAAGAAGGAAGAGCAGCTGTAACAGTGAAAGTGATCAGGTGTGGTGAATTCAATGAGGGTAAGGATCCTCAACTATCGGAGTGTGGTATTTATTTTTATTCAACTTTGACTGGTTATGTTGGTTTAAGTGCTTTTTGAGCATTTATTTTGAATTTCCCTTGCCCATGTTAGGAGTAGGCTTGAGTTTGAGGAGTTACTTTTTGTGTCATTCTATCCCATTGGTTTGATTATTTATGCGCAGACATTAAAAAAGTAAGTAAGCTGAAGGCTGGAAGAGATACTTGCCGTGATGCCAATAGTCATGAAACACGGAAGAGGGGGAAACACAAGAAATTTTCGAGAGACAGAAGGAAGAAGAGGAGAAGATACCATTCATCTGATTCGGAGAGTTCCTCTGATTCTGAGATAGAGTCATCTGAATCTGATAGTGATTCCGATTCATCTTTATTGTCGTCCACTGATGACACCTCTTCAAGTGAGGACAGACGCAAAAAAAGGAAGAGGTCTTCTAAAAGAGAGAAATATAGGCGACTAAAAAGAAAAGATAGGAAGCGTGATAAGAAGCGAAAGCGGCGTGATAAGAGATCTAAGCACAGATCAAGAAGGTTGGTTTGATACAATTATTGGTCGTTTTCGCTTCTGCTAGATTAAAATTGCTCATGCTTTGCCCTTTTCTGTTGAGGCGATGGTTTTGTGATTTGGTTGAAGATAGATTTTTTGTGGTTGCACTATGGTAAGTGGTAATTTGTGTCATGTTGTATGCTTGGCATGTATCTGTAAACATGGCCTTTATTCTACTGTATTTCAATATGTGATTGGCCAATGTTTTAACAAACATTATGTTAGTCTGTTCAGTTCCCTGGTTAAAAGAAACCATAATCTGGATTCTTGATGGAGTATTTGGTGTTGTAGATGTCATTGTGCATATTACTTACGAAGTCATTTCAGTTCAGTATTTTTTTTTTAATCCCTGTTCTGTGTAACTCTTTGTGATCTGATATATTTCGCTACACTGAACCTGTGTTTTCTGTCAGGACGTCGGATGGTCTTTCTGATTCTGAGAGTGAGAGCAAAAGTGGGAGT
Source organism: Euonymus europaeus (assembly GCA_963580455.1). NCBI lineage: Eukaryota > Viridiplantae > Streptophyta > Magnoliopsida > Celastrales > Celastraceae > Euonymus > Euonymus europaeus. The sequence continues at coordinate 1,632,439 of OY756957.1, read as the reverse complement.
AGCTCTGATGATGGTCTTGACGATCGAGGGGAGGATAAAAAATGTAAAGATCTTTCACAGAAAACTGGTATGTCTTGTGGTCTTGTTTTTGGCATTTCTTAGCATATTCCTATTGTTCCTTGAAACTTGAGTTGTAGAAGCCGGTTTATGCTGCTGTTGATTTATTTCATTTTGTATGTCATTATCAATAGGAGTTGACTAGTTGAGAATTGCCAACTTCTTGTGCTTTATATCAAGTGTTTTTAGTACCGATAATTTGTAGAGGCTCATGTCCTGTGTTCTAACATCAACATGAGGTATTTGGTTCTGTATCTCTCTTAATTATATTGATGCAGGACAGTATTGGGTCCAAATGTATGAATTTATTGCCACGGTATTAATTGTTAGAACTTTTTTCTAGGCAGTGTCTGATATGTATGGAAGATTCAGCCTAGGATGCAGGAGTTGTTTATGCTCTGTGTATTTTTGTCTAACTTTTTTTACACTTTTGTGTTTGTATGTTCTTTGCCAGCTGCGGTTCAATCTCTTGTGACTGGAGATGAAGAAACTATTTCCGCACGATGTAAATGGGCAGTGGAAGCAGTTATTATTGAAAAGGAAAGCAGTCGGTCCCCCAAAGAAAATGGTGAACGACATAGCAATGGCATTGAAGCAGATGCTAAGTCTAATGGGAGTGCTGATAGACAGCCGGATGTGGTTGATGATCACCCAGACAAATCTAGGTCTACTCTTCATTCTTGTCACTCCTTGGTTTTTCTTTATGTTTACCGATTCTTCCAGATGATATTTTATTAAAAGTTTGAGCAGGAGCCGAAGCACAAGTCCAAAGAGGACCATTAGTAAGAGTATTAGTCCCAGGAAGAGTGTAAGCAGGAGCCCAAGTGCTAGTCCTAAGAGGAGCATGAGCAGGAGCCCAAGTGCTAGTCCTAAGAGGAGCATGAGCAGGAGCCCAAGTGTCAGTAGAAGTCCTCCTATCACACGGAGGAGTATCAGTAGAAGTCCTGCCAGAAGTGTTAGCAGTCGAAGCAGAAGCCTGTCTTTAAGCAGAAGCCCAGTGAGGGGCAGAAAGGGTCATAGCATCAGCAGGAGTCCAGTGAGGATCCAGTCTCGAAGGAGCATTAGCAGAAGCCCGGTGAGATCTTCTCGAAGAAGCATAAGCAGGAGTTCAGGTCGGGCTCCCTCTAGGAGAAGTATTAGCAGAAGTCCGATTAAACCCCCAAGCAGAAATACTCGACTCAGCTATTCACGGAGCCCTTCCCCTGTACGTAGGGCCAGGTCACCTCCTGCTCGAGGAAGAAGTTTGTCTAGAAGTGGTTCTCCGGATGGGTCCTCCAAGCGAATTAGAAGGGGGCGAGGTTTTAGTCAACGTTACTCTTTTGCTCGGAAATACCGAACCCCCTCTCCTGATCGTTCTCCTGTTAGATCTTATCGTTATGGTGGCAGAGTTGACCGTGACAGGTAAGAAACTCATTTGTGGGATTACTTATAACTTTGTCTTCTCATGGAGAACTTAATGGAGAGTTCATCTGTGTTTCTAGATATTCCAGTTACAGAAGGTTTTCTCCTAGGCGCTACAGAAGTCCACCAAGAGGAAGAACCCCTCCAAGGTCTGTCCGGCCTCTTAATTTTCTTGAATCTATCAAATTATTATTTTTTTTTTTGTGGGAAAGTTATTCCTATGGGACGTGTCTACAGATACAGGAGCAGGAGAAGTAGGACAAGGAGCCCCTCTGTATCACGCAAGAGAAGCAGGTCTAGGAGCCCCTCTCTATCACGCAGTCCACCCTATCGCAGCCGTCGCTTTAGTCGTAGTCGTAGTCCCATTCGGAGTCGATCCCCAGTTGAAGTATCTAGGTCTCGTGCATCACCACGGGCCGAGAGGCGAAGGTCGCCTTTGAGGAGCAGGAGCCCATCAGAATCTCACTCATCATTGAAGTCCCATTCTCCTAGGCGAGCAAGCAAAGATAAGTCAAGGTCATCTACTGGAAGCCCTGGAAATAAGAAAGGCCTGGTATCATATGATGATGGTTCTCCCGACTCGGGTTAAACGTAAAACGAGTGAAAACCAGAGCAGCAATTGTGCTTTTGGTTTGGATGAGCAGAAGTTTGTCTGCGTACTGTCTCCATCTGGACTTCTATTTATCTCCTTACTTCCATCGGAGGATATGATCAGTTGGTCTATTTTTTGTAGTTTGTTTTTGATTGATCGGTGGTCTGTTGTTAAGGCTTTATTTTCAATAATGGATTTTAAGAGTCATGAGGTTAGTATGTTTAAGGAAGTATGTTCGCTTCATTGTACTGCAGTGATTTGACTGGTTATTCCCGAGTTTTAATTCGTCGCCTTAAAATAATTATTTGCTAATTTTTACCACCAGAAGCTGCTCCCATCCTTCTTAATATGTAAACAATCTACTCTGATGGCTTTTAAATTTTTCACCATCAGAGACATATGAGTCTATTTTTCATGAAGTGATTTACTTATTTTTCTTGCTGTTAGAGCGATTTTACAGAGTGAGTTAAGACTCTTGGTCGTCCTTGGGAGCTGGGGGAGATGCTCAGATTATAGGCTTTCTTTTATTTACATGTTAAGCAGTTCTAGATGCTTGTTTGGTGCCGTGCGTTGAAGCCTTGAAGGAGTTTTGTTGTATTTGGGTAATAATAATTGTTTGATTGACTATATATATTGGTGAATCTAGAGTTAGTGTTGTGTTTATAGCCTCGTTGACTACTTAGTTTGTTGATTTTGTAACTGGACGTAGCCTGCGGTATGCTTTTTGGGGTTGTTCTTGCGGAGCACACTGTTCGACGAAAGTCCCCAACCGTTTGTTCATTAGCTGAAAGGTGATTTTAGTTCCACTAATGTTGAATTAAAATAAATTTAAGATGGAATTATGATGTTGGGATGCTATTGTTTTCCAGCACAATTAGTGATAAATTATTTGAGATCGGTTATACGAGTCTGGGAATGGTTGCAAAGCTTTTGTCTTTTGGGCTATATGATAGGTGAGAAAATGTGACTGTGTTTTTTGGTTTTTTCAAATTCTTGAGAGAGGAAAACTGAGAAGTGATGTAGGCAAATCGTTTGATGAACATTATCCTTTTGGCTATATGATAGGTGAAAAAATGCGACTGGAAGTGTTTTCTGTTTTTGTTTTTTCAAAATTTTAAGAGAGAGAAACTGAGATAAGATGAAATGTAGGCAAATCATTAGATGAGCGTTATCGAGACTTCTCGCTTAACTAAGTACATTTTATTAAACATTTAAGGAAAAAAACCTCACTTATGAACATTCTTCATCATTAGCGTTTTTGTCTTGGGATATAGTTTGCAAAAGTTAAAAAAAATAAAATAATAAGGAATAATCATAAATGTTATATTTTTTATTGAGATTTTTTAAAAGTTTTAATGTACTTAATTAAAAGTATGATGTGACTAGCGCTTATCAAATTCTATCAGTGTTATTTTTTGGGCCAAGGCTGTTATGGGCCGACCTAAGAGATCACTCAGACCCAAAGATGGGCGTAATTTCCTTGGGCATTATCGTTGGACGCCCAGGTATAAGGTAAAAGTGCTTCACATGGGCTTAAAGAAAGCAAAGGGATCTGAAAAGCCGGTATGACTTTTATGGTTGATATTTGACTTCATACTGTCTACACCAACACACGTGCATAAAACAAAATTAGACGAGCACATATTATGAGGGCATGCACGTACATTTGTGACGTGAACAATAATGAATATATAAGTATGTGCGGATATTTCAATATTAAAAATGGTTTGGTAAGCACGTAGGGGAATATAATTAAGGAATCCTTGCATTTTGGGATCTGTCAGACATACTCTCAGACACTCTCAACTTTTACGTTTTACGATAGTTTATACTCTATCACATATACTCTCTACAAAACATCCTCGAAAAGTAGAGAGAAAGAATGTATACGTTGGAGTAATTTTAATTTGGGGTGTTGGTCATTGTCGTGCATGGATTCGTTTCCCAAAGAGAGAATCGAATCAATTCACTATTATTACACTATCTTTTGTGCTTTTTCACAGTTTGGGACAGCCTTCTCTTTACCACTCCCCGAGAAAGAAAAAAAACCCTTATCATATAGTTTTTGTTCAAATTTCGATTTTATTCCATTATAAGTTTTAACTTTTAAGAGATGAGGTGTACGAGAAGGAAAAGGAAATCAAACACTGGCGGAAAAGCCATTAATATCAGCTGAAGTGGTGACAGAAGAAAAGGAAAAGAAAAGATGGTCAAAATTTGAAACCTTGACAACTTCGTCTCTCCATCATCAATTTCGACTATATATATATACTAGGAAATACCCGCGCTCTGCTGCGGGATTTTTTTTGTTGTTAGCAGAGTCATGGTGGGAATGGGCGACCATCCTCCGAATAGTGTTGTAAGTTATATTGTTTTGCTTCCAAAAAGTAGAAAATATTTAACAGATACACAACACATAATTTACATATACACGAAATGAGTAGATTACTTTGTTTGAGAGAATACAAAATGATCATACTAAGAAGGCAAAATACTGTGATCATGTGTAACAATTGCTCGGAAAAAGAGAACAAAATTTAGTTACGTAGTCAATCAAGGATAGTGATATATATGTCGGTCTGGTCCCGCCTATAGTAGTCAAACGTGGCAAAATATCAACCACTTCTATAAGACATAAATGACGTTGCATTATCTAGTCCAAAGCTGGAAGTGCAAATATGTCTATCATGCGAACATAATTTGTATAAACAATGTCTCAAGTGATTCTTTAGCAAATTGGGTTCAAGACAGATAATTTTTACCCAAAAGTAGAGGAAAAAGGAATTAATCCTCATGGAACTAAGCCAGATGGTAAAATTGAATCAAGATGAGCTAAAATGAGACTCCAATCGAAAGGAAGAAAAATCATAGCAAAAACGAAGAACAAATGGGTTGGCTGATAAGCCTTGATAGCCTGCTGGTATTTCAGAAGCAATAGATATTGACCACAGATTTACTGGTTCATGATCATGATCAGAAAAATGTTGTAATGCAGTCACATAATATCCTAATGATTGGAAGAGTCCTAGGTAGTAGAAACTGCAATTATCTAGACATCAAAGATGTTAGCTAATCTGATGCATATATAGAAGGTACATAAATTTCAGCAAAGAAATGGCATGAAGTGGCATTACTTAGACCCAAATAATTATCTGAGTATGATCCAATTCTCCAAACCTACAATATCTACTGGGACATCTTTCTATATAGTTCATGTCTGAATTTTTTTCGAGGAAATGGGTTAGAAAATTAATTGAAGGTCTCATTACTTTGTTTGGCAATGAATGAGAATACCATCTAAGGAAATAATTATAAAAAAATCAACCATAATTCTATTCTATAATAATCTATATTATCGAAAGGTGATATAGATTGTAAATTGAAATCCAATTGACAACATAACAACTCATCAAGACCACTTAGTTGTTGGTAGGTTAGACCGTTCAGGTCTTCTCCCATTCTGTGCCTGTGAACTCAAAGAAAGCAGCTGTAATTAACCTTATTACATACCTAATCTCTCTCCTTAGCCTCTTGTTGGTCTCTTTGAGCTTCCTCAAGTTCTCTTGCATTCACTGGAAAGAAAGGAAAAAACCATTGGGGAAAATCTTCCCCAAAAGAGTTCATGCTAATCTCACAAATTGAATATTGAGATATGTATTTGCAACCTCATCCCAAAGCATTGTGGTACAGACATATACTTTCTTTGTCCTAATCAAATAAAACCCATAAATCAACATATGTCTATGTTTATTTTTTTCCAAAGTCATCTCCCCTCATTTCATCTGGGAATTTGAGTTCACAGAGGGTCCATGGAATGAGTCACAATGAGAATAAAAAATATGGTATATATATGACCCAAAGTTATGTATTAATATATATGTTTTATTTATACTTATTTTGTGTGGATTATATATGTATATATAGACTATGAATATGAGATGCTTCTGGTTAATTAATTAGTTTATTCCTTTTTGGTTGGTTTGGCGTTTCCAGATAGTGAAGACAGCAAAGGAAATGGAAGTGGAAAAGAGTTATACCAGGTTGAAACAGTAGAACCAAGCTATTTAAGCTCATCAATTTACTATGGTGGTCAAGAAAATTATTCTCCAAGGACCAAGGACAATTCTGATCAATGTCACCATAACCATACTGTAAGCATGCACCATAATTTTCCAATGATGTATGTATGCATGCATGCATGTATGTATATGGAGTGTGTATTTGGCAATAAAATTATTTTCTTTTTTGGCTTGAATATCAGATCAAGGAAGATGGGGAAGATGGATATATGAACTTATCTTTTTAGTAATGAATTCAATTGTGATCCCATCTTTCTTGATCTGAGCAGGGCTTGGTACTTTTGAAAGGCGGCCAAGCTTGTTTTTATAAGCACTTGCAAACAGAGGAAGAAAGGGGGAAAAAATCAAAAATAGAGGGGGAAAAAAAAGCACGCCCACCATCATATCAAAAGCAAAAGCAACAACAAAAACCGAACCTTCCCAACAACTCCTTATTTTAAGCAATGCGCATCTTCCTTCATATACAATAACAACAAAAACCGAACCTTTGAGGGTCACAGCGAAGCAGGAGGGGTAAGGTTGAAGGTGTGGGGCTGGTACAGTTCATGTGCAATAATTAAGAGACACAAATTGTTTCAACTTTGGAATATAAAGGGGTGTGATAGAAGTGGGTTTTGGTTTCATCCCAAAAGTATACTCCTTTCTCACTTTTTCTTTCGTCCTCATGGCACCAGTTAAGCTTTGAATTAAATAAAACAATAATAATTGTAAAAACATATGTCTATGCGCTATGTTGGGGCTGATGAACAGTGGCTTCTTGGAGAGAAATCAGTAGTTGCGCGAGCTGAAGAATCAAATGAATCAGAATAATCAAGGACAACCAAAGAAAGATGAAGCTAACCTCCTACAATATGAACTTCAGTGAACTCGAGGCTGTAGCTTGGAGCCTTAGGTCAACAGGAGCAACGCTGTGAGGTAGACCTTGGCAATCACGAAATGAAAACCAGTTACTGTTGAAGCAGACCTTGGCAATCACGAAATCACAACAGGGGAGGTTGATGCAACAAAAGCGGAAGAACTGGAAGGAACTCGAAGGAAATCGCGGCCGGTGAGGCGGTGTAAAAGGTGAAGAAACTCGAAGGAACTCGAAGGAAGTGACATATGTAGATTGTCGGTGAGGCGGTGTTGGGTGGAACAGCGTCGTTTCGGTCGCCAAGCTTTTGTGAGAAGAACACAAGTCGCGAGAGTACCGAAAATAGACTCGCCGGAGTATTGCACCGACATTTCGAATCTTATATTAGATAGATATATCGAAACTCTCTCTCCTATTCCTTAAAATTTGAGTTTTGAAAACTTGTTCCCTTAATTACATATATATATATATATATATAGTCGAAACTCTCTCTCCTATTCCTTAAAATTTGAGTTTTGAAAACTTGTTCCCTTAATTACCTATAAGTACGTACCACTTGTCCTAAACTTAAAGGGCAAAAAAAGTGCTAGCTAGCTCTTCTCAATCGATATCAAGATATATTATATTTAACAGACATGCATGCATGTATATATCTTTATTACTTCGTCTCTGCTTCGGGCTATGCAATAATAATATTTATCCCTGGCTAGCTAGATTGATCTACATTTCTCTCTAAGTTAAATTAAATTAGTTCAAATTCTGGCGTACGTACTTGGGGTTGTCGAAGCAAAGCAACAATTAAAGTAAAGAGAAAATGAAAATCTGGGTTGCCTATGAACCCTTTTGACTTATATTCTCGAATAAGTTCCAAAGTACGAATTACAAAAAATATATTAGAATATTCAAAAAATTGAAAAGCAGCCACCATTTTTTCACACACAGTGAGTAGTACCATTGTTGGTTATTCTAAGGTAAGAATAAGTGGAGGGTGGGGACGTACTAGATATTCTGTCTAGGGTTTCCAAATATATTTGGAATATTCATTTTTTCTGCAAGATATATTAAATTTAATTTGTTCCTACTTATCCAGTCCGGCTTACTTGCCAAGAAAGCACTTTAATTGGACAAATATATATATACTACTCTTATGGACCTCAACAACACAGCAATGAGGGAATAGCGTTTTATACATACATACATATATATATATATAACTATTTTCACGTGTGCATATATAAATATTTACGTGGTGTTTTTTTCCTTCTATTTTAATGTTTTATTTTCGTTTTCACTTACTTTAGTTTGGACTAGAATGGGTCTAGAAGACTGGATTTTTTATTTTTTCCCCTTTTGTTCCTTTTTCTAGTTCTAGTATTTTTTGATTCCATTATTCAAGGAACTAGAGTCAAAAGTGAAGAATATGTTAAAGAAAAGATGCCATAGCTAAGCCATGTCTCAAATCTAGCTAGCTCCTCGATTATCGAGGTCCAATGTATGCAACTATATAAAGTCCCCCATCACCAAAATCACAGACACTCCTCCCCAAGCCAATTAATCTGTTGCTCTTGATAATTATCTCTTCCATCATCGTTAATATAACTTGGATCGCTACAGAACTTACCTACGCACGTGCAATTATTCACCTCTATCCCTAACTCTGTGTGTTTTAATTGCCCTGCAAACGAAATATATATATATATATATATATAATTCTTTAAGATGAGCAGTAGACCAGGAGATTGGAACTGTCGGTCATGCCAGCACCTCAACTTCCAAAGGAGGGACTCGTGCCAACGCTGTGGGGAGCCAAGGCTTTCTGCAGGCGGCGGGGACTACTTTGGTGGAAGAGGCATGATGAGCTCATCCTCTTTTGGGTTCAACACAGGCCCTGACGTGAGGCCCGGTGACTGGTACTGCACCGTAGGCCAATGCGGTGCGCACAACTTCGCTAACCGTTCTAGCTGCTTCAAGTGTGGCGCTTCCAAGGACGACTCCTCCTCTGGTGGTGGACCTGGTGGTTATGAAAGCGAGTTGACTTCTCGTATAAGGAGTTTTGGGTTCGGTGGTGGCGGTGCCACCAGCAGCTCTAGTCGCTCTGGATGGAAATCTGGAGACTGGATTTGCACCAGGTGAAGATTAATTATATATATATATATATATCACCTTAATTATCAATCAGTCTTACTTACAAGTTACAATTTATTCATGTGTGTGTGTGTGTGTGTATACATGTAATATTGTAGGTCTGGCTGCAATGAGCACAATTTTGCCAGCAGGAGGGAGTGTTTCAGTTGCAGTGCTCCCAGGGACTCTGGCAGCAAGTCTTCGCATTAAATTGTATTACATTCTCCAGTTTTGGGGTAAGGTTTTAAATAACACACATTTATATATATATATATATTATATTCCTCTATTCTTATTCTTTTCTTTTGATAAAGTTATATATTCCTCATATGTATCATTTATCAACGAACCATAATTAAATTTGATACATCTAAACTCCAGGTACTCTGCATGATTCCGATCGATCGACAAGGAGAATGGAGGATAAATTAAGATTAATTATACAAGATGTTCAACGTACAATCCGGAGACTGCCTTTTTTGGCCCTAGCTGATCGCCATGAATCAGCATTTTGTGAGCTTAGTTAATTTAGTAATGTACGTAATTCCATCATATGTATTGCTAGCCAGATTATTATATATCTGTAATGTGTTTATGCAACCACCGGCCTCTAGCTTTTAATACTACTCTTAACAGGGGCGTCCCTGAGCAGGGGCGACAGGGGCGGCCGCCCAGGGCCTCAAATTCCGGGGGGCCCCGATTTTTTTTTAATACTAATAGATTATTATGTATGTATATATTTTATTTTTTACGCTAACAGTTAAATAGTTTCTCTAGTGGCCCAGTGGTACTCGGTTACTTTTGCAAAAGAGAGGGCAACGGTTCGATTCTTAGTAGTGCCGTTTCATTTTATTCTTTTTTTTATTATTTATTTTTTTAATCATAAAATTGGGCCCAATTCTCCAAGACTCCCTCCACATGGATACAAAGCTTTGTTCTTTTTTTTTTTAAATCATAAAATTGGGCCCAATTCTCCAACACTCCCTCCACATGGATACAAAGTTTTGTTCTTTTTTATTTATTTATTTTTTAATCATAAAATTGGGCCCAATTCTCAGTCTAAGACTCCCTCCACATGGATACAAAGTCATTGTCTTCCCAAGCCTCTGAAACAATCTCTTCCTCTCTCTGAAACTCTCTTCTTCTTCCGCTAACGCTAGACATCAATGCCCTATTTTTGTCTTTGTCATTCCAATTGGCGATCTGTCGAGTATTTTTGTTGCAGCCGAACTTTCGATTGCCGGATTGTGACTCTACCTGGCTGCGTTGAGGGCCTGAGGCATTGATCCGTTGAGGGCCGCTTTTGCCTTCGGACTTCCTCACTTCCTCTTCACTAGTTCACTCAGTTGTGTTGCACTGTTACTATTACCTACTTAGTACTTAACTTTGATTGTGGCGGTGTTTTATTTTTTATGTGTTATTGTGTTACACCGTAAGTTATTGTGTTACAGACTTACAATTTAATTATAATGAGTAGTCGAAAGTATAAGTTGTATTTGAGAAAAGTAAAAAAAAAATGAAAAATTTGTTTGATATCTTGTTGGATCTCTTAATAAATTTATGCCTAAAAATGTTAGAAGAGTCATATTTAAATAATTTTATATATTACAGTGAATTATTTTTTGAAAATGTAATATAAAATTTTAAAAGGGGCCCCTTTCGTAGATTTCGCCCAGGGCCCCCGAAATCTCAGGAAAGCCACTGACTCTTAAGTGTGCTTAAGATCACTACATTATTATTTGAATAGCTATAATTAATTTTATTTTATGCTCTAGCTACTAGGGTTTCTTTTTAATTATGAGAGAGTGGTCCAATGAATATTTTACATTGAATACTGTATGTAATGTAGCTCACAAAGTGCCCATCGCTCTGCAAAGCAAATTTTTTAAAAAGGGTTCTTCATGGACCACGTAAACTGTGGAATCAAATTCTTTTTATGTAACCAATGCAACATATATATATATTATTAAATAGGGTCGGACATTGAATATATACAACATCAAACAATGTCGAATGACACGTATACGGCCTGTACGTATAAACCACAAAATACAATTGCATAGTCATACACCGTTTAAAATATTCAAATAATTATCCTAAAATAGTATGATAATTTCAAGTTAAAGTGTCACAAACTTGTCAAATTGAAAATTTCTTTGCACGCAAATTTAACCGTATAAATTTAAACTCGTTTCAAATGTCCAAATAACAAAATTATATAGTGTCAATTAAAAAAAACAAAGAAAGAGATATATTCGTCTTGAGCAAGGAATTAATTAGTACGTTGATGGGTTTAGTTTGGGTGATTTGATTTGATTTGATTTTTATTTTATTTTTTGATAAATTAATGGGTGATTTGATTAACGGATGGGTTAACTTTGACTAATCTTATAGATTCATATATGTTAACTAGAAAGTATATACTTGATAGTTCACATAGGATTCCCAAGCGTTTTAAGGTAATACCTTTCATGGGTTCCCTCATTGGGTACATATATGTATATATATACAAAAAATTAATTGGTCAAAAAAGTAAACTACACATTTATCAGTGTCTGCTATACTACACTCCATTGTAGAGCTTTTGGCAAGATTCTTTGTTTCACTTTAACTTGTTAGTATTAGCTTTATTTATGTTACTTCATATAATGCTTACCTTTGCTTTAATTCGTTGGTGTTAGTGCATGAAGTGAATTGAAGTACGGATCAGGCAACACTGAATCCAACTGGTGAACCAAAATATTTATAAATATGTAGTATTTAGTATGAAAAATCCAGCCATATATCTTTTATTTGAAATAAAAATTATATTCATTGTAAAAAATACACACATTTTTGAATTTTCTTAAAAAAATTGCATTGCACCAATTAGGTTCAATGTTTTTTTAATGCTGGGCCTATCCTTGATCCTTGAAGTAGATGCCCAAATGGCTGCATGGATCATTTGTTTATCCATGGCTCCGGACAGGACTCAAATCGCATTAGTGCCCGGGCGAGTTTATTTTATATATACACACATATATGCACTTTTGTGTTAAAAATTGTTGTCCAAACACATTAGTGAGTATTGTCCGCTCTGATTCATAGGCTAACAAAAATTTGTTTTATCATCTCCTGTAATATTTAGATTCAAAAAATACGATTATTGTGTGAGAGATGTGTTGAGAAATGAAGCGATACAAGTGAAGAGTATATGAATAATTATACCACTAATTACACCAGGTAAATTCCCAGGAAAGATTGGAGGGACACACTGGTCCACTTAAATACCAATCTCCTTAGACAGAATTTTCCTAGACATGCAATTAATAGCACAATATATCATAACAACTTACTTGATCGATAAGTAGACCGAGGAACCAACAATAACCGCACCAGAATTTTTACGTGGAAAATCCTTCACAGGGAAAAACCACGGGACCTTAGTCCAGCTAAAAACTTCCACTATTAAAATAATGGGTACAACAACCTTCCGTAGTACACACCACTACAGAATACAATAGAGTGTATCACTCTCTCACTCTGCAAGAACACAATGCAGGAATAACTCTCTGCAAGAAACTACACTTTGCAGGTACTCTCTAAAACTCTCTCAAGTTTTTCTCTCTTCCTTTCACTTGTGTATCTTCACAATGAAATGCTCATCTATTTATAGATGGAATGCAAATTGAAACTTGCCTAACTTGCCTAATTTGCCTAACTTGCCAAACATGACCTTGAACAAATTCATCCACCAAATATGACTACCAAATGTGAAATGTAGAATGTAGTATACCACATGAGGTGTACTACTACCTAACAAATCTCCCCCTACAACCTCATGTGGGGAAAAGCAGCAAGTCTGTAACCTTGCTCCTCACGGATCATTTTTATTTTTATTTTTTTTATAACGGTGTAACTCTCTCTTGTAGGTACCACCCCACCATAAAAGTGGACCAACGAATCTCTTCTTTCACATTGGAGGCTCCACCAAGCCTGCGATGCTTTTGCAAACTTGGAGCTTTTCTCGCGGTAACGCCTTGGTCAACATATCAGATCCATTATCATTTGTGTGCACTTTCTCTAACTGTAGAAGTTTCTGATCAAGAATATCACGTATCCAGTGATATCTTACATCAATATGTTTTGACCTTGAGTGAAAAATCGGATTCTTACACAGATGAATAGCACTCTGACTGTCACAATAAATGACATACTTCTCTTGCAACATTCCTAACTCATGTAGGAATTTTTTCAACCACAACATTTCTTTGCAACCTTCAGTAACTACAATGTACTCAGCCTCAGTGGTTGATAATGCTACACATTTTTGTAGCCTTGACTGCCATGACACTGCTCCCCCCGCAAAAGTAATTAAGTACCCAGAAGTTGATTTTCTGGAATCAACATCCCCTGCCATGTCTGCATCGGTGAAACCATCTAGCACAGTTTTGTTAGTGCCAAAACATAAACAAACATTCGAAGTACCTCTGAGATACCTGAGAATCCATTTCACCGCTGCCCAATGTTCTTTTCCATGATTTGAAAGAAATCTACTTACCACACCAACTGCATAAGCAATATCTGGTCTCGTACAAACCATGACATACATCAAACTACCAACTGCGGATTGGTAGGGTACTTTCTTCATTTCAGCCTTTTCTTCTGCACTTTTGGGACTTTGGCTAGAGCTCAGCTTGAAATGATTTGCGAGTGGAGAGGAAACTGGTTTTGCTTTGTTCATATGAAACCTCTCCAACACCTTTTCAATGTATCGTTCCTGAGATAGCAACAACTTTCTATTCTGTCGATCTCTGGAAATTTTCATCCCAAGTATTTGCTTTGCTGGTCCTAAGTCTTTCATAGCAAAAGACTTGTTGAGCTCCTTCTTCAACTGATCAATCTTTGAAGTATCTTGACCAACAATTAACATGTCGTCAACATATAGCAAGAGGATAATGAAATTACCGTCAGAAAATTTCTTGAAATAAACACAGTGGTCAGAGGTGGTTCTTCCATATTTATGATCCATCATAAATGAGTCAAACCTCTTGTACCACTGTCGCGGTGCTTGCTTCAATCCGTACAGGCTTCTTTTCAACCGGCACACCAAGTGCTCTTTACCTTTAGTTTTGAACTCTTCCGGCTGCTCCATGTATATCTCCTCTTCTAGGTCACCATGAAGGAATGCAGTTTTCACATCTAACTGCTCAATTTCAAGGTTCAAACTGGCAGCTAATCCGAGTACAACTCGAATTGAATTCATCTTCACGACTGGTGAGAATATTTCTTCAAAGTCAATTCATTTCTTTTGACCAAACCCTTTCACTACCAGTCGAGCCTTGTACCTTGGCTGATTGCCTTCTTCAGTTTTCAACTTGAACACCCATTTGTTCCTGAGTGCTCGTCTTCCATTAGGAAGTTTCATCAAATCATAAGTATGATTTTCATGCAAGGAATTCATCTCATCTTGCATGGCTTTGAACCATTCGTTTTTCTTCTTATGAGCCATGACTTCATCATAACTCTCAGGCTCTCCCCCGTCAGTTAACAACACATACTCACTTGCTGGATATCTTGTAGAGAGTTGACGCTCTCTACTAGATCTTCTTAAATGAGGTTCTTCTTCTGGAGCTTCCTCATTTTCATCAACTTGTTGATTTTGGTTATCATCAGCAAGATTATCTTCTTCAGATTCTTGTTCAACTCCCCCGTAATCATCAATCACTATTGGTAGTGGTACTGGATCCAAATTAACTGGAATTTCAGCAGAGGTTTTAGGCTTTTCAGCTTTCTCAAAGTCTTGAATCGTCTGGTCTTCAAGAAATACAACATCTCTACTTCTGATAAGTTTCTTCTCTATCGGGTCCCACATTCTGTACCCGAACTCGTCATGTCCATATCCCAAGAAAATACATTGTCTAGCTTTATTATCAAGCTTAGACCTTTCATCCTTTGGGATATGTACAAAAGCTCTACAGCCGAACACTTTCAACTGGCTGTAGGAAACATCCTTTCCAGTCCAGACTCTCTCTGGGATATCTCCATCCAAAGGAACTGAGGGTGACAAATTAATTAAGTCAACCGCCGTTCTCATTGCTTCACCCCAAAACGGGTTAGGCAATTTCGCATCAGAGAGCATACACTTGACACGTTCACATATGCTCCTATTCATTCTCTCCGCCACACCATTGTGCTGAGGTGTTTTAGGCACCGATTTCTGAAGTCGGATTCCATGACTTCTACAGTACTCTTCAAACGGACCTCTGTATTCACCACCATTGTCAGCACGAACACACTTCAATTTTCTTCCTGTCTGTCTTTCCACCATGGTATAGAAATTCTTGAATTCTTCCAGAACTTGATCTTTTGTTCTGAGTGCAAACGTCCACAGCTTCCTTGAGTGGTCATCGATAAAAGTAACAAAATTTAAACAACCACCAAGAGTTTTCTCCTTCATGTAACAGACATCGGTGTGGATCAGATTTAGAATGTTTGACTTTCTCGATGGAGGGAATGATCGAAATGCAACTCTATGTTGCTTTCCAGTCAAACAATGAGTACAAGTCTTCAGCTGCACATCTTTGACCTTAGGCAAGAGATGCTTTTTGGATAGCATCTGAAGCCCCTTCTCACTTAAATGACCAAGTCTTTTATGCCAAAGTTCAACACTGGCATCTTTGACTGTATTCAGCTCTCCCTTCATTAAAGATGCTTGCATCACATAGAGAGAATTGATCTTCTTCCCTCTGGCTATCACTAAAGAACCTTTAGTGAGTTTCCACTTTTCTTCACCAAAGTAGTTGGTATAGCCTTCATTATCAAGTTGACCAACGGAAATTAGGTTGAGGCGGATATCCGGAACATGTCGCACATCTTTCAGGTGCAACTTACAACCGACATTGGTTTCCAGATAAACATCTCCCATACCAATGATTTTAGCAGCTCCATTATTTCCCATCCTAACTAAGCCGAAATCACCACTAGTATAGGATGAAAAATAATCAACATTTGCCGTCACGTGAAATGAGGCACCTGAATCAGTGACCCAACTGCTACTGTCTTGGCATGTGAAGTTAATACTACCATCATCACAGACAACGACTATGTCTCCTTCAGCTATAGCTGCAGCGTCATCTCTTTCGCCTTTGTCTTCGCCTCTTTCTTGGTCCCTTCTGAAGATTCGACAATTCTTCTTCATGTGGCCTTTTTTCTTGCAATAGAAGCATTCAATGTCCTTCCTTGACTTGGACTTGCCCCTCGACTTGCCTCGGTTGTCATTACCTCGACGATCTCGATTTTGGCTTCTCCCTCGTCTTTCTTGTCCTGTGTTGACAAGAACTTCTGCACCTCCATCTTTGTGCTCAACTCGTCTCATCTCCTCATTTAGAAGACTGTCTGAGACTACATCAACACTCAGCTTTCCATTTGGAGCTGAGTTACTGAGAGACACTACCAAGGTCTCCCAGCTATCTGGCAGTGAACTGAGCAATAACAATGCTTGTAGTTCTTCATCGATCACCATCTTTAGTGTAGTTAATTGATTTACTACACCTTGATAGTCACTGAGATGTTCTGACATACTGCGTCCATCTCTGTACTTCATGTTGACCAACTTCCGCACCCACCGGGATTTGTTCACAGCATTCTCCCGTTCACAAACTGATTTAATTTTCTCCCACAAGACATCTGATTTGGTCTCTTGGGAAAAAAGATTGAAGATTCTTTGATCAATCCATTGCCGAATTGCCCCAACACACTTTCTGTGAAGTATGTTCCACGCAGCATCATCAATGGAGGTAACTGTCTCTTTGGATGTACCTTCTTCCTTGATGGTTTTGTGGGGCCTGGCAGAATCACCTAGGATAGGCAAATATAAATCCTTTGAATAAAGGATGTCTTCCATCCTGGGCTTCCACATCGAGTAATTGGAAGTAGTCAATTTGATCATGCCGCCTGCTGATTCCTCCATAATGAACCTCGGCTTCGATACCACTGTTGAGAAATGAAGCGATACAAGTGAAGAGTATATGAATAATTATACCACTAATTACACCAGGTAAATTCCCAGGAAAGATTGGAGGGACACACTGGTCCACTTAAATACCAATCTCCTTAGACAGAATTTTCCTAGACATGCAATTAATAGCACAATATATCATAACAACTTACTTGATCGATAAGTAGACCGAGGAACCAACAATAACCACACCAGAATTTTTACGTGGAAAACCCTTCACAGGGAAAAACCACGGGACCTTAGTCCAGCTAAAAACTTCCACTATTAAAATAATGGGTACAACAACCTTCCGTAGTACACACCACTACAGAATACAATAGAGTGTATCACTCTCTCACTCTGCAAGAACACAATGCAGGAATAACTCTCTGCAAGAAACTACACTTTGCAGGTACTCTCTAAAACTCTCTCAAGTTTTTCTCTCTTCCTTTCACTTGTGTATCTTCACAATGAAATGCTCATCTATTTATAGATGGAATGCAAATTGAAACTTGCCTAACTTGCCTAACTTGCCTAATTTGCCTAACTTGCCAAACATGACCTTGAACAAATTCATCCACCAAATATGACTACCAAATGTGAAATGTAGAATGTAGTATACCACATGAGGTGTACTACTACCTAACAAGATGTCGGACCTTTATTTATATGTCATCCTGTTTGATTATATCATTCCAATGTGGGGTGTAACTCTTGACTTTCTGGAACACTTAAATCAATAGCTACGTACGAGAAGCTAGACTCATCGCATGCATATAATTTGAGTCAAAACCTATCGCCAAATTGGATGAACTTCTTTTTAAAAAACTTTTGGATGCTTTTTTTTATTATTAAAGAGTGAAAACCAGCATGCACAAGCATACTCTATAAAAACCGAACTTAACAAGACAAGACAATTGATGGAATATCTCGCTCATAAAAGAACAAACACTACGTGAATATCTTTAATCATGAAATTGAATGTCATATTGGGCCCCAAATTCCCATCAAACTACACACAATTCAGGATTAAGTTTGTGCAAAGAGCTTAATTTTTAAAGAAACACTGTGATGGTAAAAAATGGTAGCAAAAACCAAGACAATTTAGGGTTTAAGAAGTTTTCTCCTCCCTTTTTGGTTTATCTCTGTGAACCAAGCATGCGCTCTAACTTGCCAAAGCAGTCATTTTTTCTCCTCTTTATTACTCTATAAAGTGTTGTAGTCTTTTATTACAAGTTGACAAGTGAAAAATGTAAATTCGGAAAATTATAGGGGTGGGTTTACAAATTATCAAATTATTGGTTTCAAGGAGGACCAAGATCCTTATATTTATATATTAGCCCATAAGTTGTAGCCTCGTAGGGAGGGATCAACCCAGTCCGGCAGTCCCCATGGAGGCGAGGCGCTGGTGCTACTGCTAATGTGCTATGTGCAGTATAATCGCCCAAACAAAAGTTCAGCCCATAAAACGATTATTTGTTTCTGGGTCATTTTCAAAAGGGCCCAAAACTTTATTACCCCAGAGACATTGTACTAGTGATCAACATTCAACCTAGTCCCCACTCCCCATGGATTGGAAGCAAAGCTTTTTACAATTGTACATAACGGCCCAAATCAAATCAAAGCTAAGCCCATACTGATTATTTGTTATTTTGTTTCTAGGTCATTTTTACAAAAGGCCCAATTATAAGCCCAGAAACATGCTATAGTGATCAATCAACCCAGACCACATGGATGCAACATGAATGTAGGATTGATATGAATCAACTTTTCCGTAAGATCCCTTGGCACGAGTGGAAGGCTACTCTGGAACGTGAGTACTTCAACACACCATTCTTGCTTTGTAGATTAAGCTTCCTTATGCCACATACTTGCAGTCCTACACACTGTAGCGTTTAAGCTTCTTTCTTTTGGTTCTTTGGGACATTTAGTCTTGTGATTATTGAATCATCACTGTTCCATGAATTCAGATTCTCCAATATTATGAATAAAATTACAAACTGGTTGGCTAGAGTGGTTAAATACAATAAAACTTACGAAAAGACAGTGAGAAAGCAATGACAAGCGTGCTAAAACTTCTGTTTCTTGCTATCATCCATCTCATAGGTCATAAGCATTTGACATTGCAGAAGTCTGAGAACCGAGGGAGTTGAAATTGGGATTCATGGTAAAATGTTACTGGTAAGGTAGCATATGCTGCAGGTGAGCTGCTGGACCATTATAGCTAGTCGAGAGCGGCAATGGGGTGTTGAGCATCATATTATTAATCTCTGTTGATGAATTAGGATCATAATAAGCAGAACCATTATTAAGTTGTGTATATGGGATGTAACCACCGGCACCAGATGTGCTGCAGCCACCGAATTCGTCGAATTCTTCGCCTTTCATAAGCAGAATCATCATGGAACAATCGCCATTTGGATAGCCGAGAGGTGGAGCCTGATAACCAGATTGGTAATATGAGGGAAGTTGCAGGTCAGTTGGCTTCACAAAAGGTACACTACTCTGCTGCTGAGGAGGCTTTAAGAGGTTCAATTGAAGATTATTTGAAAAACCCAGTAAGGTTCCTGACTTCTTATAATCTTCCATGAAAAGATGCTCACTCTTTAACATCAAAAGCCTAGTATTTGCAGCTTCAAGCTTAGCTTCAAAAACAGCTTCAAGAACTCTAAGATGGACAAGTGAATAACAATCAAGGCGATCATCCCACTTCAAAAACATTGGTTCCATATTCGTCACGCGAAGCTTGGCAATCTCATCCTCTACTTTGTTCCTACTGATGGCGAAAAAATCAGATAAGTCTTGGGTTTTCTTTCCAATCAAGCCTTGACCTTCTAATGACCTGTATTTGTCGATGATGCCTTTGACTTCATTGGGATTCTTCGGCCACGTCTCCACCTCTGCAGAACGGTCTTCAAGCTTAGGCCCGTAGATGATCACACAAACATCTACAGCACACAGTGTGGAAAATTCATAAGCCTTCTTCATTAAGCCCTTCTTGCGCCTTTGATAGGTTAACATACGACTCTGCTCATTGCTTATCAGTTCCATAGGTAGCTTTCCGCGACCCATCTTGAATTTGAACCGGAAAAGATAGCAGAAGAACACAAAATCAATTCTTCCAGTTAAACAAGTGGATTATGCAGAAACATACAAACTAACCCTACTGTGGGCAGATGTAGCTAAGTTTTACTATTTTAATTTTTATGCTTAGATTGCAATAAAACAACTGTACGCCACTTTCGGAGAAACCCATATTAGTATATTCGATGAAGTTATCGCCATTGTTTAGTTCTTCTACGATCTAAGACGAGTCCCAACAGAAATTTTATGACAACCAAACTTCATGAAGAGCAGAAGAAAAGATTCACAATCTCCTCTGTTTCCCCAACTATGTCAGAGAGACCTAGATATACAAGAAGAACTAATAGGGAATGTAAATCACAAACGATATATAAGTCACAAATCGAAGGACAATAAAGGCAAGAGCAGTGAACAAACAAAGACGTTACTATAAAAGAGAAGGAGAATGCAAAAATAGGGAAAGAGACTACCTTATAGAGAAGATTAATGGCCACTCTCGGTTCCCCTTGAAATCAAGGTTTCTTCATGTTTATATAAGTTCTTTGTTTTCATTCTCTCAATCATAATTAATGCCAATTGATTTGGTTCAGAAAAATCAGGAATTGTAAAACAGGTTTCCTTCGACGATGGGATCCTCAAATCTTTCTAACTTTTTTCAAATTTCCTTTTGGAGGCCGTGCGAACACAACTCCTAATCGCGGTGTGGTAAAATCAACGGGAAAAAAAAAATCTCATATTTGACCTTGTTAACCTCCTTCACAGTTGATATTTTCGAGGAACATTTTTTAAAAAAAAAATTTAATCAAAGAACATTTAAAACACGCTTAAAATTAACCATATCAACTATTTTCCCAGTGACAACCAATACATTACAACTCAACCACAAAACAAAGAACAAAATTCAGGTTTGATTTTCAACTGATCATACTATTCATTTCAACTTAGATTTTGATGAGCTCTGCAGAGGCTTAGCGACGGGTCGAGGAGGGGGCTTTTTTGTAAGTTTCTTCAAGTCGTACTTGACAGATGAGAAAGCACAGATCAAGGCAATCAACATTGTTGGGTAGACGTAGACAGCTCTTGCAGGATCTGTATTCACTGGCTTTCCCAGGATTCCTTCCTTCACAAGACCCCAAACTATTAGTAGTGTCCCAAACATGCTCATCCTACCAGGTTTTAGGACCCCAAGAAAGGCTCCTGCCACAGAAAAGTAGCTTCCTGCAAGAACCTGGTACATAAACAAACATGATATGAGATCCTGACTGATTAATCAAAATAAAGAGCTTAAGTCGGTCCTATCTGATGTCAAAATAATAGAGGAAAGAAAAAGACGCATTGGTTCAAGGAATTAATGGAGCTGGAGCCTCAGTTGTCCATTTGCAGTATTTACAACAATGTGATTTTGAATGTCAACTCAATATTCAGTCCGTCCGCTTGGGATTCCAAGTTTCCATATGGTTATTCAGATCAACAAGCAGGGACAAACTCATGTATCTAATTTTCCTAAAGCTATATCAGCTTTCCATTATATCATACAAATTATAATCGGGAAAGGCAAATGATTTTCAGGCACTGGCAATGGCCTATAATGACTAAATATTACAAACACAAAGATTAAGGAGCAATTACAATCAGTAGACCAGACTAGACTTTCAGAAGAATGAATATAGATACATGCTAGTTAAGCCATGCCCTGCAGGCTGCACATAAAAAGCTATATGTATGCATCTGTCCTCAAAACTGTATTTCAGAACTTGGTACCTCAGGATGTGGTTACATGACAGACAGTCATAAAATATACCACATGTAGTTCAAAACAAGAATCGTGAAAATAAGAAGTTCCAAAGCCAAACCTCCAAGCGTTGGAGATCAGTTACAACAGGGGCTTCCTTCACGCTAGTCAAGTTATAGATGTTTAACAGATCTTCCCATCTCGGAATAGTCATGTTTGAGACAATGCCACTTGCAATGGCTCCTGGGTAGAGGAGTGTTTTTACAACTGGAACAGGGAAGATCTCACTTGCAATCAATTGGGAAGATGTTACATGGATTGGAGTTGAACACATGCCAGCTCTGCATGGAATCCTGTTAACAAAAAAGCCAATTAAAACAAAAGCCAGAATTTAGCATGAATTTTACACCTTTTCCACTTTGCCCAACAGGCGTTATGAAGCAAGAATGTTTCTCACTCTTTTCATGATAGCCATTGAGAAAGGCCAACAAAATTAATAAACAACTCGAACAAGAATTCGTCTCCAAAATTCAATGCAGGAATGAGAAAGGCAGAGGCTACAAGATTCTATCCGCTTTGGGAAATGCATGCATCAACAAAAGGTGCAAAGAACGGACACCACCATGAGGAGAGCGCATAGCATGAGGAGAGCACATAGCATGCGATTTTTCAGACATTATTAGGCAGTCTGCTGTCTAAATCACATAAGATTAAATGCTTTAGCAAACTGGTACAACTCCTGAATCTCATATTTGAAGTTTTGAACATTAGATATAACATCCTATTAACAACCATTTGATTGGCTTGAAATATAACAACATTAGATACAACATCCTATTGACAGTGATTTGATTGGCTTGATACATAAAAGTGCATCTCTAAATGTAAATGCAGTATGCTGACTGGTTTAGTAAATTTCTCAAGACGATGAGTTATTTTCCCCAGCAGATAACTCAACTTGTCACACGAATTTTTGGGTTTGTGGAAGAATGAATTGATTGCAATACAATAATCACTTGACAGCCAATGGTAACAACATGAAAGTGTGACTACTAACTACAAGATCATATAAGCAATAGCGTAATCAGAGATCCAAAATGCATACTCCATTTAAGCAGAAGTGAGTCTTAACAAACAAGCAGATACAGGAATGATGAATTACAAGAAAATCCCAAATATCATTAATAATAGGGATAATTAAATGAATACGAATATGTGATTGTTAAAAATCCTTAGATAATTCAATGCTTTGATAGTTCAATTAAATTCTTCAAAAAGAGTGTAGTCATTAATTCAATAAATTAATAGAACAAAGCAACAACACGGCCTACACAGGAACGACCCATAAGCTAAAACACAAAGATAAACGATTCTAACCAACACCCAGATTGAGAAACTGAGCCGGTAATCCCAAGAAAAGAAAAACATTAGCCGATCTTCAAACGATTTCGGGAGAAGACAAATATGAAGGAAGTGGGTTTCAAAGGAGCAGCAGAATGTGTAGTTGTAATTACCTGAAAAGAGGGATCTGTAGAATGATGAGTATAAAATATATGCGAGATGCTGTTGATGATAGATTGCTTATCCATCCCTTCGACTTCGTTGGTGGTGACGGTGACGGTGACGATGGACTTGCCATATCGGAGGGAGTTGAGCAGACACGGATTACGAGACAGAGGATCCAGTGACCAGCAAAGCTGCAAATATGCGGGTTCAGTAGGTTCGGGTCGGACTAGACAATTAGGATATAATTCTTAAAAATTAAAAATAATCATGTAAAACATGTTGAGCATAAAACGGTGCGTTTTGATATACATATTTTTTTCGATCATAAATCTTGGGGTTAATTGAAAATGTTATCACCAAAGTTGATCCATGTTCCATTTTCATCACTCAAATATCAAATATTTCAATTTTATCGTCCAATTTTCGATTTTGTTTTTATTGGTTACTCGGGTAGTTTTGTCCAAAACAGGCCAGTCAAACTTGAGATTAATAGAACATGTGACCACTCAAAGATATGTCATGTTTCATTTTCATTACTCAAAAATAAAATGTTTCAACTTCATCATTTAATTTATGATTTTGTTACATATTGATCACTCAAACAATTTTACCCAAAATCGGACAGTCAAATTTGCATTAATCGTTAACCATCTGTTAAATTTCATCTGTGTGTACATATTAAATGGTGACTAAACTAAGGTTTGTTAGGTGTTCTAGAAAAATGCGAACCCAAGAAAATCCTAATACCCTTTTCCCCCATCTCTCTCATTTCACTCCCACGCAAATAATTTATAAGTTATATGAATAAACTTCATCATACTTCATTTGAAGCATCTCAAAACACGAAACCTAATAAGAATTTCAGGAGAAAAAAACACCTAACATATGTTTGTCTAGTAACCATTTAACATGTACACGTAGATGAAATTTGACAAATAATTAAAGGTCAACACAAATTTGACTGTCAAAGTGGCCAATATGAAATAAAACTATAAGTTGAGTGATAAAGTTAAAATATTAGAAGATGAAAAGGAAACATAATCTATCTATTTTTGGGTGACCACATAATATATTAATCTAAAATTTGATTATCCGTTTTTGAATAAAATTATCTCAGCGATTAATATGGAATAAAATTAAAAATAAAATTGAAACATTTTAATTTGAATGACGAAGATAGTAGATGGGCCATCCTTAGGTGATGAGATGTTAAATATAACACATAAATCCTGCAAGCAGCGAATTGGGGGTTTTCACATTTTCATAGAACCATTTCGTCTGTGGAGGAAACAGAGACGCAATGGCTTTAGCTTCATCACTACAGACTTCCATGGCACTTCAGTGTCTACCCGCTTCTCACGGTAAACGCCTCTTCGTGAATCGCCTCAGACCCGCAACCCTTTTGGTTCCGCCGCCTCACCCTCCTCAGCGCTCTGTACTCGCCTTCTCTCGCAGAACCAGCAATTCTGCAGGCACGTCTTCCTCTTTTTCTCCTAAGAAAAAGAAGGTAATACACACAATTGAATTATTAATTTGAATTTCTTCACTTTTTTGCTTTCTGTAATTGTTATACTTATTTAGGTTGGTTCAATATCGACAGCAAAGTTTGCCGCCAAAGCAGAATGAGGAAGACGTGGAAAAGGATGCTTTCGAGGCGCTCTTCGGCATGCTGGAAGAAGACCTTAAAAATGACGGCTCAACGGTAGATGACGATGAGGATATTAGTGAAGAGGACCTTGAGAAACTTCAACGCGAGTTAGAGGAGGCATTTGGTGATGTTGACGATGAGGGGATACTCAATTCTGCTTCTGGTGATATGGGACAAGATGAGATCGCGGAAGAGGATGCTGGTGTTGATGAAGAGGAAGAGGAACCCGTGAAGGTTAAGAATTGGCAGCTTCGTAGACTGGCTCGAGCTTTAAAGACCGGCCGCCGCAAAACCAGTGTAAGTCTCTGCTTAATCTGACCGAACTATTATTTATAAAGTGTGCATATTTGATTCTTGAACTGGTTCCCTTTGTTGTATGTGTATGTGCGAAATTCAAAGAGGAATATTATACTGAAATGATGCTGCTTTGATTACTTTCTTAAATGCACCAGAAAGAATGGCCCCTCTTGTTTTCCTAGACATCTCTGAGTTACTTCCTTGGAAAAGATTTGGAAGTCGAAGTATCTGTTGCAAGCATTTACTTACAAGTTACATTTTTTATGTCTACCAGAATCTTAAAATTGTAATATAAATAATTCGAGAACATGGGATCTTGATGTGCATCTTGTATGATGTAGATGCATAAGTGGATGTATCTGCTAAGTGGACTATGATAGAGGTTCATGTTAACTTCAATTACTGCTGAACCTCGACTGTTTTTTAATTGCAAGTCTAACTTGTTTGGCAGATCAAAAGTCTTGCTGCGGAACTTTGTCTTGATAGAGTTGTTGTTCTTGAATTACTTAGAGACCCTCCTCCAAATCTTGTTATGATGAGCGCTGCTTTGCCTGATCATGAACCTGCACCAAAGGTATTAGAGCCTGAAACCAAACCAGTTTTAACTGTTTCTGAGGAGAGGGCCGTGGATACTGTCCAATCTGAGACAGAGGAAAAACTGCCTGTTCATGTTAGGCAAAACAAATGGTTTGCTAAAAAAAAGCTGAAGAAAGTACAAGTTGAGACCCTGGAAAGGGTTTATAGAAGAACAAAGCGACCAACTGTGAGTGAAGTGTTCTTTGGTTTATATATTGCAATTTTCATTGTGAACTGATTCTGATAATCTGAAGACTTCTTTATCAGATGATACTTTGTTGAAACATCCTTTGATTATAAGTGATTTTACATTGTAATCTCATGTATCCTCTGTCTTTACAATTAATGCAGAATGCGATAATTAATAGCATTGTGCAAGTGGTTAATCTACCCCGCAAAAAGGTTGTGAAATGGTTTGAAGATAAGCGCACAGAAGAGGGGGTTCCTGACCGTCGTCTTCCCTATCAACGGTCTGTTTCAGAATCTGTGTTTTCACATTGAAGCAATCTGTATAATTTTATTGTGTGTAATATTGGTATATGGAAGTTTTATATTTAATGGTTCATGCTTTGTCATAGTGTAAGGGTTTCTTGGTCTTGTGGAGAACGAGAACAACAGCTTGAAAATATCAGTAGGCAAATACAAAAGCTTCCAAACTTATTTTTTGAATTGACACCTTTCTTTGTGTGTTTTGACTGCAAATTTTCTGTTTAGTTGGACACAAGATGGACATGTGTGTGAAAAATTCTTGCTCTCATTGGGCCATTTGTATCTATATTCTTTAGCATTTCGATTCATGGATCTCTATGATAGTGCCACAATTATATATGCAATTGCATCTGATAAAAGTTTTCATCTTTTGAATGAAATTACATTTTGTATTTTGATCGGGTTATGTTATAAGTATAAGATGTGTCAGAGTGTGATTTGAATTCTTTGTTGCCAATAAGGCTCTGAATTATTTCACAGAAATAGAGGAATTGGGTGGTGGCTGGGTAGGGTATAAGGTTAATGCTTTCGAGACACAGACTACATGGCTTTCTGGGGTAGCCCTTTCAAAGAAGGGCAGGGTTTGTTATCCGGTTTATTGTGGGAGCATCTCTTGTTCTCAGGGGCCAGGAGGTATAAGTAATATGGATTGGGAAGTGGAGAAAAAGGAAAAAACAAAGTGATGGAATCCACTTTATGCAAGTGGGAAGTCATAAGTTGATCCCGCGCCATCTCCTATGGGTAAGGTCTGTTTCTGGTTATGTGGGTTTCAACATAAATATGTTTCTAAAACATCATAATATGTCTGGAAAAACTGCCAACCAAAGTTCTCAGTGTTGGAAGAAATTTATTCTCGTCCTTTTTTGCTGTTCTTGTGGTCTTTGTGATTGAACTTGATTATCTGGGCACTAAACCAGCTTGACTCAGATACTCATGCAGATTGCAGTCATTAGTTAGAACTTAGAACTACAAGAGAGATGCAGGCATTGAAATTACGGTAGAATTCTTGTAAACGGTTATTTAAAATTGAGATGATATAGCTTTCAATTTGAATGCATCTTGTGTGATTCGGACTTCTGAGAAAAATCTATTATGCTTTGCATTAATAATAGACTGGTAATTTTATCTGGAAAGTACGTTTGGAGCTTAGAAAATTATTCGATGTCTTATATAAATCTCCAAGTGTTGGTGTATGCCTTTTATTAGAAACATGAGTTGTGCTCGAATTCTACCTGAGCTCTCTCTGGACGTATTTGAACTGAGGAAAATACAACCCCCGTATCCCTTTCCCCCGCTCTCTCTGACGCAAAATTTACAAAGCTCTGGGAGCCCGGGAGATTGCAACTAAGGTGAGGACACAAATTAGTAATAAAGGTTTCTGGGAAATGGTACAAGCTTTAGCATTGTTTACTTTCTCTTTGACCTGAACTCCAAACTCTAATGTCGACTTTCTTCTATTGTGTAATATCTATGAGTCGTGACAAATTCCAGAATCTGTCTCTACCATTTTTGATTACAACATATAGTTTGTTGGCTTATATCATGACCCTGACTGCCTCTTTATACATGAAAAGTTGAAAACCAGTCAAGGAGGGCATGCATTGACGGAATTTCAAGCATATAAGTACAAATAATATTTTAGGAATCAGACGAATGGCGACAAATAAAACCTTGATGAATAAGCATATTTCCGGAAAAGCATGACAGAAGAGCTTATTCTACGTAGAGATGCCATCTTCTGGCCTATTTCTATGGTTCTTCTTTCGTGCTCTGTTGGTATTGCTATATATGCCTGAAACTGCAGGAACTTTCAACTCAGAATTGCAACAAGCATCGGGCGATAGCAGAAGAAATACAAGCGTTTCAAGAGCTAGCTATCAAGGAACCTCATGGCAACTCTTGAAAGATCAGCAGTTTCCTTCAGAAGGCGAGGTTCATCTGGAGTAGTTTGGGATGATAAGTATACTCTAGGAGAGAATGATCAGATTCTGCAGACAGATCAGCTAAGGCATTGTCAAAGTGCCAAAGATATTGGGACGATGGATCAGAGCGACTCAGCCCTCACAACAATGCCCCGGAGTTTTTCGACCCAAGTTAAGGCTTTTAGGCTACTTCCAGCCATACCCAAATCCGGATCTGGAAAAGGAAAATGAAGGTCTTATTCATTAATATTTCGTTCTTAATAGTTTGTTTACTTAGATCCTGATAACCTTGAGCGTTTAAGTTTACGTATAAGCTATATTGCTGAATCGGACTGGAGATTGCTTTTATGTAATGCAAGTTTTGTATTGTTATTAGCCATTGTGGAACACTGGCTTGATTCTTGTGACTTTTGAACACCTTGGTCTGGCTATTTCTGGTCTTTTGACAACATTATGCTGAACAACTCAACAAGTAATACCTAGAGTGTGTAACATATAGTTGCTATTGCTCACGGAAGTGTAAATGTGTATGTGTGGCAATGGTGAGTCTCATTCTGTCAATTTTTTGTGGGTTTGCGTAGAAGAATAAAAAACAAATGAATTAGTCCCCTCTGCTAGATTTTGTTAGAGACTAAAGTCTCACACCACATCAAAAGATCGTGGACAAACGATTTAACTCTTTTTTAATAAAAGAATCAAGTCATGCAGGATGAATATGTTTAGGAGACCAACAATCTAACTTATAAAATATATCTAACTATATAAAATATAGTTCAATCATCTTCCAATCAAGATGTATATTTTCTAATTAAAATGTATAGTTATACGAGTTCAATGTATCGAAGAGAACTTAATGAATTAGACTAAATTATAAGAGGTTTGGCTTTGTTATTCAGAGTCCCAAAAGAGAACTCTTGTTTGCGTACCGTGGAAGAGATTCTTGCGCACCAAAAAGTCGTTTTTCCCAACCCTCTATCACCAAACTAGTCAGCTACTCCCTTGCCATTGACTGCCATGTCCAGAGTCCAGACATGGGAGCTCATTCCAGCCCACAACAGCTTAGCAAACATACTAATCCCACGTGCATGGCACGTGTAGGATTGTCGACGCTGGAATCACATTCCATGTGTCACTATGTCCGTAGTGGGAATTGCGATAGGCGATACAAACTTTCCTAGCTCATCCGTTCGTTCAATTATTCATCCTATGGTCCTTATTTCTCCACGATCCATTTCCTTGAACCTTTGATTCATCGAACTTCTTATGGCTCATCTAGCTCCACGATCAAAGTCTATTAGCCATCCGATCTATAGATGATCTAACGGCTGAGGTATTTTCAGCAGAGTCTCTGCAATTTACTCCACTGTGACATTAATATCCCGCTCTTTTTCTCTCTCCTAAAACCCAGAGATTTCCATTCCTCCTCCTTATCTGCATTCGATTAAGAAATGCAAGATCAAGCGACGAGTTCAATTGCCGCCAGTTCTCTACCGTCGAGCAGTGAAAGGTCTTCAAGCTCTGCTCTTCACATTGAAATCAAAGAAGGTATAATTTCTGCTCACCAACTTCTCCCCTTTTTTCCCCCAGTAAAAGCAGTCGAATTTTGTTTCATGACCACGAATTTCTGATTTATCGGGAGAGAAGTTGTCTTCTTTTTCGACAATTCTAGATATTTTCTTCATGATCCCACAAAACTAGGTCGAAAATTTCGTTGTGTTCATGCCGGATTTGGAATTTTTCTGTCTGGGCTTTTGTGCTCAATTTCCTCTAATTTCGGTTTAAATTTGCATGTTTTTTTCTATCTCGAGATTTGCCATCTGGGTTTTGTTAATCTGTAGCTATTGTCATGTGGATCTTCAAAAGTCTCCAGAATCGTTTTCCGAGATTCGCACGGTTTCCTCTGTTCACATTTTTTTAATGTTTCTGAGCTATATTTTGTTAATTGTTGCTGAATTGTGATACCAGGTTTGGAGAGTGACGAAGAGATCAGAAGGGTGCCGGAGATCGGAGGAGAAGCCGCCGGAACTTCCGGCTCTGGTAGGAACGGCGGATCAACGACCGGTCTTGACCGCGTTAAGGCCACCGGCGATGGTGGTCAAAGAAAGAGAGGTAGAAGCCCAGCAGACAAGGAAAACAAAAGGCTTAAAAGGTGAAAATTAAATGGTTCAATCTTAAATATGTTTCAGTGCTATGGTTTTCCTTGTCCAGCCGAAGCCAGTGGCAGTTTAGTGATAATGTGGTTTTGATTTGGGTAAACATGTAAAAAGGCTGTTGAGGAACAGAGTGTCAGCACAGCAAGCGAGGGAGAGGAAGAAGGCGTACATGAGTGAGTTGGAAACGAGAGTCAAAGGCTTGGAAAAGAAGAACTCTGAGCTGGAGGAAAGATTGTCAACGTTACAGAACGAGAATCAGATGCTTAGACATGTATGTCTCTATCACCACCCCCATTAAATCATCTCATCGTCATATCATTGTTGTTTTATGAATTGTAGACTTGTAGTGGTTTAGTTTGATAAAACCCATGAAAAAATAGATGGATTTAGACATGTGACATGACCTTATCATTGTTGGGTATTATAGTCCTATAGAGGATGAAAAGAAGAAAAAAATAAATCAATTAGATGTTTATGTAATATTTTGAATCCTAATCAGGGTTAGTTTTCGGACATATTTAATCGATCAAATTCTGGCGAGTAAACTAACTTGATCCGGGTTAGGGTCCAGAAGAGTGAAATAAACATTTTTTTTTATGTTTGAATTTAAATTTTAGACTTATAAGTTCAAATTTGATTAAATTTGGGTCGGATAAATTCAGTAATCCTAACCAAACATAATTTTGCCAACCCTCTCCTATGTCATGATAACTTCTTTGGAGCCTGTCCCAAAGGCCCTATAATTGTCCTGGTGGGTGTGGGATAAAAGAAACTCGCTCAAAGTCCAGGGTGACCTTTATCATGCACTGCTAAGCTAATCAGTTTTGTAACTTTTGATCGATGATATATTTGCAGATACTGAAGAACACAACTGCGAGCAAGCGAGGAGGAACTAGTGGTTCCAATGGCTGATGGATGTTTACCAGTAAAGAAAGAATTGACTAGAGTTGGTAAAAATGAAGGAACCATACACACTCAAATGAAAACTCTGTCAAATATCGCGAAGACGATGAAACAGAGTATGTGCTATTATGAGGACTAGACATGGTAAATTCAATTTCTCGACGCATGTTTGGAAATCATGGAAATATGTTAAACTGGTGCGGAGCTCTGTATTTGAATCCATCTGCTATTTTAGTTCATATGATCTTGTCTTGTTCAACCTTCATCCTGAGGGTTATTGTGAGAATAAAAACAAAAGAGAATTGCCTCTTTTTTCTTTCTTTCTTTTATCTTCTCTGTCGTTCACAGCAATAACAAGATATTCCTGATCAACCTAATGTGGAAAAATATAGCATGCGATTAGTTGGGCGTGAGTGAGTTTATAAGTTTAATTTCATTGATCGACAATTACATCAATTACATCAGTCACATATCAAAATAAATTCTCAATTTCTTCTATTGCCCTCGTTCCCTCACGCATCTATCATTTTCTCTCTCAAAATAGAGAGAAAATATATGTTACATTTCGAGAAAAAAATTACATATGCAAATTTATCGCATAAAACTCCTTCTAACAAGGTCAATATTCAATAGCTTTTGTTTCTTTATTAAACTAGTTTACATATCTTTAATAATAAATTGATAGCTTATACGTTATTAAAATTTACGCTCTATCAAATAGGACAACTTATTTGACTACTGTTCTGCTAAATAATGCACAACTTATTTGACAGCTTATATGCTGCACAATTTATCTGTCAGACAAATTTACGCACATGTTTGGTATAGCGTATAGGTTAGCTTATACTCTGTCAGACATATTCTCAGACACTCTCAACTTTTACGTTTTACGATAGCTTATATTCTATCACATATAGTCTCAACCAAAACATGCATAATAAACAAATACAGGCTAATTTGACAATTAACCGTATGGTATAAATGTTCGTTCTCCTCATTATATCGTTGATGGATTGGGCTTCGTGACATAAGGAGCTTAGAAGAAAAAATGGTAGAGACTGTAATTTGAAGAAAATTTATATGCATTTCGGAAGTTATCTTGCGAAATGCGAAGTAAAGTTGGGTCCACCGACAAGCCATTGGAGTGAGAAACGAAGCTACCGACAATATCCGGTAACTCAAGTACAGGCTGTGAACAGCATAGACAAATTCTGATCAATGAGAATACCAAAAGACAATAAAATAACCCAAAAAAAATGATAAAAAGACAAAGTCATCAGTAGATCTGTAGATGATAACTTTTTTTTTTTGGGTATAAAGCTGTAGATGATAACTTGATAGATTGGAAAAGAGCTGGAAGGAGAAACATTGAGAGAGAGAGGGCGTACTGAATGAGAGAAGATTTCAGTCTTCATTATTCATCTCCTCGTATCTCAGGGCAGATCTTATCTTGAGTTCATTCAGTGAATTGAGCAACACCATGCAAGCAAATGCGGGTTTGGTTGCCGGGTCGCACCGGAGGAACGAGCTTGTCCGGATCCGTCACGATTCCGACAGTGAGGTTTGTCCGTGCTTCCTAGCACTACCTTTTTTTTTTTATTTTGATCTCAAGCTTGATGCTTTCCGTTTCTGTGTTTACATTGTGCTCATCGTGTTTTGATTTGTGCGGTTTTGCTTCGTAGATCTGAGTGTGAATTGAGTGAAAGTGAACGTTCATAGCTCAACATTTCATCTTTTTATTGTGATTTTGGGAATTGGGTTGTCGGTGTTAGTTGATCTTGGCTCGTTTAGTAATCTATATTGGTGTTAACGGTGGCATCAACAGCTTACCTTATCTTTTATAGTTGTGTCCAAGTGAGTTATTAAAGTTTGTTCCTTTTGAGTGGATTCTATCGACTGTTCTTCCCCATTCTTGGATCTTGAAATCCTGCTTTGGGATTGTGGATAAAAGCGTTTATAAGGAAACTTCTATTTTTCCTTCTGTCACGAATCTGGATCGCTGTTCTTTGTAATTGGGCGACAGTGAGCTGTGAACCTGTGATTCGAGAGTGTGTACATTTTTTTTCCCTGTGAATATTTTGTTGGAAATGAGTTTCACTTGAGCTGGGGGTTGAGAATTGAGATTGGTTAGACTGACTCGTATTTTGGCTTAAGATTGTTCTCTTTTTTGGATTGAAAGTAAACAATATATTTTTAACCTGTTTCTTTCATAATCATTGTCAAGTTTTGATGCCAAGTTTTATGGGAAGGATTACATTACTTAGATCTATTTGTTTGATCATCACTGGTTCATATAGTTGACAAGGAAGTTTGCAGGTTCTGAACAATATGTTTGACTAGCATGTTTGTGCATCGGAAGAATTTTGTCATTCAAGTCCCTAGACTTTTGACAAATGACAATACATCCATTAGTCATTGTAGTTTGGATCTTGTTTGTTATAAGCATATGGATTGCAGCAATGAGTCATGAAAGATGCTCAATTTTTTTATATTAGAGTTCTGATTATGTGGTACATGCAGCCAAAACCTCTCAAGAATTTGAACGGACAGATATGCCAAATCTGTGGTGATAATGTTGGACTTACAGCAGCTGGTGATGTCTTTGTTGCTTGCAATGAGTGTGCCTTCCCAGTTTGTCGGCCTTGTTACGAGTATGAGAGGAAAGATGGAACACAGTGTTGTCCCCAATGCAAGACCAGATATAAACGACAAAAAGGTTAACATTTGCCTTTTTTCTTCATTGAATACCTGGCTCAATTGTACATCCAAATGAAGTCTAAAGGTCTGCTGTTTCAGGGAGTCCTCGCGTGGAGGGGGACGATGAAGAGGATGATATTGATGACCTAGAGAATGAGTTCAATTATACCCAAGATAATAGCAAGGCTAGACACCACTGGCAGGGTGAAGAATATCTTTCTTCTTCGTCTAGACATGAATCTCAGCAGCCAATTCCTCTCCTCACCAATGGGCAGACGGTAGGGAGTAGGGAAAGTATGATGGTTCCTGTACATATTCATGTCTATTTATGGTTGTTTTAGAACTGGCCAATATATGTTTTTCTGATTTATTTTGAGGTACTATCCTGGACGCTATTGAGAAATAATGACCTTTTTGTGTAGTTGCTACAGATTCTAAATTAGTTCGTCATGTGTCTACGGATATTCAAGCAAATCATGTTAAAAGCACTTAAAATTGGTTGTGAACAAAATACGTAAACTTCTGAGTTAACAGTATATGTTGGATAAAACGCATAAAGCACATTATTTCACCTTGTGGGCTGTGGTTAAATTTAATGATATCCTTGGTTTAAAAAACTTATGCCTGTTTAACATATAGGAGAGGAGAGTCATTGGTTACAGCTAAAATGGTGTGGCATTTCCTTCTCAACAATTTGCATGCTTATTTATGCAATTTGTAGTGTCTCTTTTAGTAACTCGTTACTCACTACTATTCTCATTGTTTTAGATTTCTGGAGAAATTCCCACTCCTGATAACCGGTCTGTGCGAACCACATCAGGT
Source organism: Euonymus europaeus (assembly GCA_963580455.1). NCBI lineage: Eukaryota > Viridiplantae > Streptophyta > Magnoliopsida > Celastrales > Celastraceae > Euonymus > Euonymus europaeus. The sequence continues at coordinate 1,597,526 of OY756957.1, read as the reverse complement.
CCTTTGGGTCCTGCTGAGAGGAATGGTCTGTCATCTCCTTATATTGATCCAAGGCAGCCAGGTATTTCAGTAATTCTGTTTCCTTTTTGGTTGACTTAAAAGTTCTCTGGCAAGCCTCTGTATTCGCTGGATCTTTTGTCGGAATTATCATTTGATTGTTCCATTTGTCACTACAGTTCCTGTTCGGATTGTGGACCCATCGAAGGACTTAAATTCTTATGGCCTTGGGAATGTTGATTGGAAAGAGAGGGTTGAAGGTTGGAAACTCAAACAGGAGAAGAATATGTTGCAGATGACCAATAAGTATTCTGAAGGGAAGGGTGATATAGAGGGAACTGGTTCCAATGGAGAAGAACTCCAAATGTGAGATCTATATGAAAGCTTTTTTTGGTTGTTTTAAGGTTATCATTGTTAGATGTTATATGCGCATAAAGTTATGTCATTTGCTTGAGAGAAGACAGTCCTGGGATTATTTGGTCCTCGGCCCCAAATTTTGTGTAACACTTTTGAAGATTTATTTGTTTACAGGGACCGAATTTTGATTCACATAATGATGGGTTGTGTTTGAACTGATTTCTTCACTGTGCAGCCAACTAAACACTTCTCACGTGCTCTGCTCTGGTTTGTTTCAGGGCTGATGATGCTCGACAACCCCTGAGCCGTGTGGTGCCTATTTCTTCATCTCACTTGACCCCCTATCGTGTTATCATCATTCTCCGGCTTATCATTTTGGGTTTTTTCTTGCAATATCGTGTAACTCACCCAGTGAATGATGCATATCCTTTATGGCTCATCTCTGTTATCTGTGAGATTTGGTTCGCCTTATCCTGGATTCTGGATCAGTTTCCAAAATGGTCTCCTATTAACCGTGAGACCTACCTCGACAGACTTGCATTAAGGTTTGTTCAATTATTTTCTTATGGCTGACAGTGTAATTTGCCTATGTGGAATTTGAACATGAGCTGGATGGAGGCCGTTATTATAGATTTTACCACAGTTATTATTTTGCAGGTATGATCGAGAAGGGGAGCCATCACAGTTAACCCCTGTGGATATATTTGTTAGCACAGTGGATCCCCTCAAGGAGCCTCCTATTGTAACAGCCAATACTGTTTTATCTATACTTGCTGTGGATTATCCAGTGGACAAAGTTTCGTGCTATGTTTCAGACGACGGGTCAGCTATGTTAACATTTGAAGCCCTTTCTGAGACTGCAGAATTTGCAAGAAAATGGGTTCCTTTCTGCAAGAAACATAACATTGAGCCTAGAGCCCCAGAATTTTATTTTGCCCAAAAGATTGATTATTTAAAGGACAAGATACAACCATCTTTTGTCAAAGAGCGCCGAGCGATGAAGGTGATATGCAAACATTTGATGCTAATAACCTTATTCCTTTAATAGCTCAAGCAAGTGTCTAGTGTATTCAATCTCTTTCTTACTTACCTTTTCTTTTTTGTCCCACAGAGAGAGTACGAAGAATTCAAGGTGAGAATCAATGCCCTTGTCGCCAAAGCACAGAAGATGCCTGAAGAAGGGTGGACAATGCAGGATGGCACTCCTTGGCCTGGAAATAACCCAAGGGATCATCCGGGAATGATCCAGGTAAAATATCATTCGTCAATGTTGTGACTTGTGAGGATTGCGCCCATGTGTTTTGATAGAAGTTTAATTCCTCTTTGTCTGATGATTTGGTTTGTGCAGGTGTTCTTAGGTCACAGTGGAGGACTTGACACTGATGGAAATGAGCTACCTCGACTTGTATATGTTTCTCGTGAAAAAAGACCTGGTTTCCAGCATCACAAAAAAGCCGGAGCAATGAATGCACTGGTACAAACGCTTTATAAATTTTTTCTCCTTTAAGTTCTTCAAATGCTTGACAATGTTAGGGGAATCAACCATTGTTAGTGGTGGTGTTGCTGCTTGGCTGCTTGTTCTCTTCATCAAATTTTAGTTTGACAGATCATCTTTTGGAGTGTATGTATACATGGGGTTCCATATATTGCTCATTCCGTGAATTATTATATAACTAGTGTGTATTGTGTGATACAGATTCGAGTTTCAGCTGTCTTGACGAATGGTGCATATCTTTTGAATGTCGATTGTGATCACTACTTTAATAACAGTAAAGCTCTTAAAGAAGCCATGTGTTTTATGATGGATCCTGCACTTGGAAAGAAGACCTGCTATGTACAGTTCCCTCAGCGTTTTGATGGCATTGACTTGCATGATCGATATGCTAATCGCAATATAGTTTTCTTTGATGTAAGTCTCAGTTTACTTATTACAACTCTGGAAAGAATTCCTTAATCGTTTGGTGATTTAGAAACTTGATTTGTTGTTTTTTTGTTTGCAGATCAACTTGAAGGGGCTGGATGGCATACAAGGTCCTGTCTATGTGGGAACTGGTTGCTGTTTCAACAGGCAAGCTCTTTACGGGTATGATCCAGTCTTAACGGAGGAGGATTTGGAACCAAACATTATAGTCAAGAGTTGTTGTGGTTCAAGAAAGAAGGGAAGGAATGGCAATAAGAAATACATTGACAAGAAGAGGGCATTGAAAAGAACTGAATCGAGTGTTCCCATTTTCAATACGGAAGACATTGAGGAAGGCTATGAAGGTTTGCGTGAATTATAAGTTCTTCTTCCTTTCTCTTTTCATTTTTCAATTACAAGTTCTTCAGAGCATAATTTGCAGTGGGCCTATTGTGCTTCTGCCTGGGCTATTGGAGTCTTATAGTGTTTTAGATGTTACATATTTATCATTTAGCAACTGTCCAACATCTGCCATTCAATACAGTTAAGGGGTTGAACTTTGGGTTTGGCATGTTTTCGGTTAGAGGCTGAGGTGAAACCACGTACTGTTGATGGAAAGGGTTTTTTATATGAAAGTAATTGCATTCCTTATGCTCTGTAGGATACGATGATGAAAGGTCACTTCTTATGTCCCAGAAAAGCTTAGAGAAACGTTTTGGTCAGTCTCCAGTTTTCATTGCAGCAACCTTCATGGAACAGGGAGGCATTCCACCTACAACCAATTCTGCAACTCTTTTGAAAGAAGCTATCCATGTCATTAGCTGTGGATATGAAGACAAGACTGAATGGGGGAAAGAGGTTAGTCAACTGCATTCTTGCATTAACTATTTTTAAGAACATTTTAGGCTGGTGGTGTTTTGTGTATATGACCATGTTAAATTAGCATATTTTCTACCAACAGATTGGATGGATTTATGGCTCTGTGACTGAAGATATTTTGACTGGGTTTAAAATGCATGCTCGTGGTTGGATCTCAATCTATTGCATGCCTCCACGCCCTGCATTTAAGGGATCTGCTCCTATCAATCTTTCAGACCGGTTGAACCAGGTGCTTCGATGGGCCTTGGGATCGATTGAAATTTTTCTAAGCAGGCATTGTCCCATATGGTATGGCTACAATGGGAGATTGAAGCCATTGGAGAGGCTAGCATACATCAATACCATTGTCTATCCCATCACGTCTATGCCATTGCTTGCTTACTGTATACTTCCTGCTATCTGCCTTCTTACCGGGAAGTTTATTATTCCTGAGGTATGTTAATGTTTCATTCCTTTCACTTTTTTTAGCACATTATACGAAGACCCTTTTCCTCTAAAAAATTGGCCTTTTCAGATAAGAGCTAATTTCTTCTAGTATCAATTGTGCAGATAAGCAACTATGCCAGCTTGTGTTTCATTCTTCTCTTCATGTCCATTTTTGCTACCGGAATTCTTGAACTTAGGTGGAGTGGAGTCAGTCTTGAGGACTGGTGGAGGAATGAACAATTTTGGGTCATTGGTGGTACATCTGCTCATCTATTTGCCGTATTCCAAGGGCTGTTGAAAGTTCTTGCTGGAATCGACACCAACTTTACTGTCACCTCCAAGGCTTCTGATGAAGATGGGGATTTTGAAGAGCTTTATGTGTTCAAATGGACATCTCTTCTCATCCCTCCTACCACAGTTCTCATCGTGAACATGGTGGGTATTGTGGCCGGTGTTTCATATGCAGTCAACAGTGGATACCAGTCATGGGGCCCCCTATTTGGCAGGCTATTCTTTGCCTTGTGGGTTGTCGTCCATCTCTACCCCTTCCTGAAAGGTTTATTGGGTCGTCAAAATCGTACTCCAACAATTGTCATTGTCTGGTCTATCCTCCTTGCTTCGATTTTCTCCTTGCTCTGGGTTCGGATTGATCCTTTTACTTCTGATGCCACGAAAAGAGCAGCAAATGGTCAATGCGGAATAAATTGCTAGATCACTTTCGGGATCAGTTTGTTTTAGTACATGTCGTATATATGATCTCCTTCAAGGTGGCTGTTGTGTATATGGGAAGAACGTTTTGAGTGCTGAAGTGACGGGAAAGATCTACAGTTATGGAATGTTTTTGGATAGAAGTTACCTTACCTCGCTGGAAACATTCGGAAAAACAGTTTCATAGTCAGCATCGTTGTCATGTGTCACGAGGACAATCTCAAATGCGTGTTCTGAATTGATCTTTTGTTGTTGGTGATGCAGTTTTGTGATTGTCCTTTCGTATCTTGTAGAAAAATTTGTTTATTCATCCAGTCATTTGAAACAGGAAGAAAGAAGTTGAACCTTGGTGGTGTTTAGTTTACTGCTTGCTTGCTTGCTTGCTTGCTTGCTAAGGATTTTTCTCTCTGAACTGAAATTGCATGCTGTACACTATCTGTCTGGGATAACCTGTTTCCTTCCACCATTCTTGACTCGGGTTAGCGGGGTCTGTAGAAATTTTACAGGACAAAAAGTATACCACTAAATTTGTCAAAAAATAAGAAGATGCAAACCACCCCAAAGAAAACTACACAGCGGTACTGTGAATTAGACTTCAGTTTACATGGGTTTGACGATATGGGCTGTGTTTATAATGCTGAAATCTGAATATTCATTAGTTTCGACTGACATGAAGTCATGGATCTCTGTTTCCGTCTGCTAATGCTTGCTACTTTGTGTTTGCTGGAAAAAATTTCTGAAGTAGTTGTGATTCACGAGTAAAATATAGGATTTAGTATTTCATCATGGTCCATGGTTGGTGTAACAGAAGAACGAAAACATGCTTATTGTGCCATGTAGACATTTCATCTTGTAGTTGTTCACAGTTCTTTCTAGTTTTAACTGGAAAATTGAAATTTACGTAATAAGGTAAAACCTTCATTACAGCATGCATAACACAACTGTACTTGCAGTCACATAGATCTTTGGCTGTGGTAACCTCACAGTTCATTGCTTTTCCATGCATTAACTTAAGTTCGAGTTCTTATGTTAAGTGATGATTTTTTTAGAAATTTTTGTAAAAAACAATGCATTCCTAATCTATTGAAATTTGTCTTCTTTGGCTTTTGGCTTTTGGAAGTAGAGAGCTTTAGTGAAGTGGGATGTCTATTGGCTGCCCTAGGTGAATCAGTCAATCTGGGAGAAATCTGATTGTGTCCAATATCAGACATTCACGCTCCAACTCCAAGCCTATGCATATGCTATGTTTGGGCTATTTTCTCCCAACATGCATAAATGCAAAAGGCTAATCAGAGCTTCGCACTTGAAAATTCAAATACTAAAATTGAAGCAAGAAGCAGGGAATAGCACAGGAAATAAAACAAGAAACTCCAGCAGCAAAAACAGGAGATGTGTCGGGTCTAATGAAGAAACATAACGGACAATCCTGCATTCCCAAAATTCTTCACTGCCAATGCAGTTCTCAGTTGTAAACTCAAAAGAAAAGAAAACTACCTCTAAATTTTTTTTTTGATAAAAGAAAACTACCTCTAATTGAATCCACAATAAATACTAAAGGGTGAAAAAAAATGTAAATATCCAACTCCCATCAGAAAAGTACTGTTTTCTCCGTTCACGCTGCTACGAGAAGTTTAATTTAACTGTTTCATTGTCTTATTCTTTCCAAATAACTCTTCTATGCCTCCTCATCCTCCTCTACAAGTATCCTCTTGCACGCTTCATAGCACATAAAGGAAATCCCAGCAGCAGGAACCAACTTCAAGCAGCTAGGGCCTAGCCCCTTGTATAAACCCTGAATCCCTTCTTGTTCGAGTATGCTAGCAAGTGCGTGTATCACATTCTTGTATACCTGCCTCCCACTAACCGCTCCTACCTGCATGTGTTTCCGAGCCACCTCAAGAGGAAAAGTTGCGCTACTTGAGATTGCGCCAGCAGCTGATCCAATCAATAGGGTTTCAATGTTGCCAATATTTTCTTGCTTAAAAACCTTCCTATAGGCTTTTCGTAATGTGTCATACGCAAAGTAATTTGTCGCAGCATAAGGAATAACTCCAATTAGACTCGGGGCAAGGCCTCTGTAGAGTTCTCCAGGGCCCTCTTCTCGCAATATTTTGACGAAAGCATCTATTATTCCATTATAAACACCTCTCTGAAGAAAGTTGCAAGACACCAATTGTGAGAAACGTACACACTTTTACATTTCAGACAAAGCAGTCAGATCATAGTCGAGCAATGACTTTACCTGTATGGTTAATCGAGTCTTGACCAACTCCAGAGGATATGTGCACAAAGTCGAGCTTACTCCAGCACAGGCCCCAGCAACTAATGAGGCAGGAACGGGAAGTTTAGCTTGTTCCCCAGGTTTAGGTGACAAGTTCTTGTTAACTGTGTCGTAAGCAAACAACTGCAAAGAGATTAAAAATGATTTAGACAGAGGCCAACACGTGTAACAGAATAGAACTACTGAAACAAGACATCTCCTTTCTCATACAGAATTAAGTTCCAGGGGTTTGTTTTGAATCAATTTTAAAAAAACACTACCATGCTACTGCTAAATGCACCACACATTACAAAAGCATAACTTAAAATAATATCCTCCTCTTCCCAACTCCAAGTGAGGCTCAAAATAGGTTTAGCGTTATACATAGCCAAAAACAAACCACCTTGGTATATTATATGAAATTTGAGGCCTGCCATGTCCAACTACGAACATGACTCCAAATGAGAAATTTGCCAGGGTGATCTTCTCACTAATTTCAAATATGGATTTGTATAGCTGACCCAAATATGGTTCTCACTAATTTCTCATACGGATTTGTATAGCTGACCCCAATATCCAATATGGTGGTTTAAGACAAAGGCTGTGACGATGATGATGACAAAGAAAACATGGATGCTTAATTAGTAAGGCCAGCAAACGAGCTGAAATGCTAAACCCAGCAGAATTTCAGACAATGTTTTTCGGACTCGAGAGAAATTTCAAGAATAAGATTCCATGACTAGAGTATGTATACTTGAACAATGCTCATAAACTCGCAAGCACAAGATTATAACACAAAAATCCCAAAACCCAAGCAGGCACATTTGGATTTTGCAACACGAGCATGTCAGCATAATTCAATCATGTGTGCACAGTATGATACCATCTGTTTCCTGGATTTCCACAGCTCCATTGCTTGGATATGGCCATTCCCAAACGAACAAACAAACAGATGTTCATATACAAACAAAGAGATGACATCAATAAAACAGAACCAACAAAAGGCACGACAATGAACACATCTACTTTCAGGCGCTTAATTACAGGCAAGAGGAATAGGCAATGGGAACTCATAGTTGCAGTGTCAGTCATTGACAGGTTGCTAAGTACAAAGCCCATGTTTTTAATCCTTCATATGAAAACAAACTAAGAATCCAAACAATTTGTAAACGCACACTACCAATGTGTTGAATATAAAAGTTGAATGAATCTAACATAAAATCAAGAGAAACCATTACCTCAATGGCCTTGCTAGGTGCAACTCGAATGACATTAACTAGATTGCCCCTAAACAACCCCTTCCACCCATCAGTCTTCATGATATCATGGAAAACCTCAGTTGTAGAATGCCCACGACTCCCCACCATCAAATGCGTCCTTATAGTCTCCAAAGGAGCCACTACCGTCCGAGATATGGCCCCAGCGACGCCCCCACTTACTAAGCGCCTCAATGACGGATTTTTTACCTTGATCTTCAATTTGAGGCCGACCCTTTGCTTCTTCAGAGCCTCGTCCTCCTCTGGGACCCCCACAATGCGAACTCCCTCAGCCGAAGATACATATTTGTCATACAAATTGGAATATAGAGATTTTAGGCTGTTATTATCACGAGAATCCGGAGAATTCGATGAAACACCAAATCCTGAGCCTATGTGATTGATGCTCGCAAACAAACCACCAGGAGGGTGACAGCTCCCATCTGGGACGCCCCATTGAGACCCTAGATTACAAATCGAGAAAAATCCATCTTGCTTATCATCGAACAACTCAATTTGTCTCCTACCCATAAATCAAAACCCTGTGGTCGAACTTCTTTTCAGGGTTTAATGGATACCCAAATCAGATTCTCTCAATTTAAGACAACGGAGATGATAAAGATTCGATTTTGAGAGAATGGATATCTGCAAATCCAATATTTGAGAGATGGGTTGGAGGGAAAAGTCTGTGACAGAGATGGGTTGTTGGGACTTGGCAGAGATTTGGGTTTCGGCTGATGAATACGAGAGGGGAACAGAAATTGCAAAGCCTAGAAAGAGAGGAGAAGCGCGGTAGGTGAATCTCCCGTCGCTTCTCTTTCCCTTTTTCGATTGTGCTTGTTAGTTGTTGGATGCCATATATACGCAGCCACAGTTCCCCGTTTATTTGTTGGAGAACCTAAAGAGGCAGCCAGTGAGCAGTAGTCTGTTTAGAATGAGCCTTTAGGTGTTGGCTACATCAGATTGGTTCCTTTATCATTTTCTAATCTACTCCTTTTAATATTGTTGTTTTTATTTATTCTAGGTAGGGTGGCAAAATTTTATGCGATTTGGATGACTAAAATTGTTCAATTTGCATTAAATTCAATTTTAAATATAAATTATATGTTCGAAATTTAAAAAAAATGTTCAATTTAAAATTGAGTCTTGATTCAAATGCAAAAATCTTGTATGAGCCAAAACTCGTATTGAATTATTGTTCAATTTATTTATCTGAATTTAAATCAATGTCGATATGATCAATTAAGTACGTCTAAACATTCAAATCAATTTGAGTTCTGACATTCAAATATTTCATAAACACATATATTGTTCAATTCAAAACCAATCCAAAACCCTTTTTTGTCTTTCCTAATTCTAGGGTTTTCTTACATAACAATTATTGTTTGTCATCCAGACCAAGGGGATTCTAATAATTTGTATAGCGTTTTTATTTAATCTAAGATAAATCAAATTGCATCGGAAAATAAACAAAAATAATTTCAAATAAAAAATTGGAGGCATGATTTTCCTTGATTAGTGAACTTTCCTAATCCTACCTAACTATGAACACTAGTCCTATACGAAAATTAAGGTACGGAGTAGACGTTAGTATAATAAGAAGGAATCGGGGAGGTCCATTGGCATAGAATCATTGAACCAGTCAAGTGTCCTAATCTGGGGTATCAATTTTTTTTTTAAAAAATAAAATAATAATAATAATTGTGTAGTGTACATCATCGTAACGATTTCAATAATATATTTTTGTTTCAAACGAAAATTAAAATCACAGTAATCTAAAATTGAATGTTTATATTTTAGATCCAACGACGATCTAAAACTGTCATACATTTTTCACGATGATTCTGATTTTTATTTCTAACAAAAAAAATATATCATTGGAATCGTCACGATGTATACGTTTTATCTTTACTTTTTTTGATTCTTTCCAAAAAATTGTTACCCCAAATTGAGGCACTGGATGAGTGGAGGATCCAATGGTTAGGTATGCCGTTGTGTGAACTGTGAACCATCTCTCCTACTCTAAGCATATTTTGGTATCTCATATCATATTTTAAGAGTTTACCTGTTAATAGCACTGAAAATCACTTTGTGTTATTTTAAAAGATCAAAAATTAAGACTCATGTGTTCCTTTTTTTTTATGATAAACGTCATGTGTTCCTACTGTGTAGGGAGTTAGAGGTACTGTGTTCGAGTCTCTTCTTCTACTAATTTATTATACTAATTTGACTGAGACTTATCATTGAGAGTTGTAAACAAAGAGAGGGTTACCTCTCTTTGTGTAGTCCACCGGCTCATTGAATCTCTATATTTATGTTGCATATTCCCTCTCCTTGGTATTAAAAAAAGTACTAATGTTCATTGATAATATCATTTTATGGCATCGTTTTATTGCAAATAGCCTTAAAAATAGTGTTAATTTTGTGTTACTTTGTAAGAACGAATGTTCGTAGATAATATCATTTTAAGATGTTGTACTGCTGTTGTAAATAAGACCAAAAGAAATTGTGTTGCTTTTTCAAATCATATAGATGGGATGAATGTTTTTCTTTAGGGTTTACAAGACTCGCTCACCCTTCATTTTTAATAAGGTCCATAAGAGTCCATTCGACATATTGGCCCACTAGAGCTTAATTGACGTTGTGGCCCATGAGACCCCAATCGAAATATCGACCTAAAAGAGCCCGATCGACATTATAGAGACTCATAAGAGAAGAGCCCGCTCGACATATTGATTTACGAGAGCTTAACAAACTCAATGTATGCAAGTGTCGATAAAAGCCAACCCATACAATGCTTAATAAGCTCCTGTATTCAAAATATGATAACAGGAATAGCTTTTTTTGATAGAGAGAGTGTGTGTGTGTGTGTGCGTGAGATGAACAAAAAGAAACTTTCGTTAACGAAAGGCATAATAATACTTGCTTCTCGACAGAAGGAAAACATCTCTTATTGACCAGACGGCATAGAAACTATGCCATGTGGGTGTGGTTTTTTTATCCTTTTTTTTTGTTGTTGATGAGCGCAGAACATTGGTTTTCACGAGTATAAACAGACAGTGAGCAATGCCGACAAATCACAACGAGTTTAAAATCATCCCAACGAGGAAACAATATAATAGAGACTATCGATTTCCTCTTCTCCACTATTTTAACTAAATGTCTAAATCCAATTGTTAAACTATTTCTCGGATTCGCCTAAAAGCCTCCCAGCTTCCTCATCAGCCTGTGCTTGTGCTACTTTCTTCTGCGCCTCCTTGGCCTTCAAGGCCTGCAATTTGGAGTGATTGTAGTATCCAACCCCCAAAAAGGCCAGTCCATACCCAAACAAATTGATGGGCGTCACTGTGTCCTTAATCACCGACCACGAGAACGCAATCAAAAGCCAATCCTTCACCACGCCGGCCACATTCATCGTCAAAGCGGAAGTCTTGCCGACAAGCAAGAACACAGCAAGATTCAAGGCAAAAGCACACAACGAATTCGTACCGAAGATCACAAAATCGAAATGGAAACTGAATGACTCCCTCAATATAGGGTACTCGACAAAGATCCAGGGCAGAAACAAGAAGGCCAAGCAACAAGGAGCAACGTAATACAAAGATGTGATAGGATTCAAGGTGATCCCTTTATATGTAAGCAATATTTGGATCATAACCAACCTTGTAGCCTCAAAAGCGACCGCACCCAGTTGCAAAATCACACCCCAAGTGTCGAATCTGGCCTCACCGTAAGCCGCGATGCCGACTCCGAGCGAGATTGAGACCATGTTCATCATGGTGTCACTCTTGAAACTCTCCTTTTTTAAAAGGACTCCGATTGAGTAAACAGCGACCGGCATCAGGGCCTTCAACATCTGGATGAATGACACGGACAGATATATATAAGCCGAATTAGAGAGCCAGAGAGAAAGAGCATACAGCGCTCCGATGGGGACGACGGAGGAGAAGTAGAGATCCCGAGACATCGTGACCGGCTCCACCAATCTGAAGACCTTGATCAATAGAACAGCTAGGGTTGCACAGAATGACATGTGGATCATTGTCAGTGAAATTGGGAAAGGCCAGTTGTACATTTTCCTGTCCAATATGTACTTGTTGTAGACGATGACCGTGAAGGAGAGGAAGATCCAGATCGCTACGTAGGTGTAGGAGAGCAAGATCTTCTTCAACACTCCATCACTCAGTGACCCACCCTTTCCCATTGTTGCCGCCGCTGTAGAAGACGAAGAAGATCCTGATGACGCAAAAGAGAAGGAGAGACGAAACGAACTTAAACGAAGAGGTCTAAACTTTGTGATGCATTTGAAGCTCTGATGGGAGAGGGAGAGACGAAAAGGTATTTCAGTCAGAGTGAGAAAGGAATTGGACCTTAAATGGGCTTTTCGATTTTATTTAGCTGATTTGTTTCTTTTTTTCCAATAATGAAATTGATTATCACCGTCAACAGGGAAGAAAAATATTTTATCGAATTTAAAAACGTGTTTGGATTCAAACATAAAAGAATTTATACTTAAATTTATTATTTTTATTAAATTAATTTAAATATAATTAATTAAATACGTTCAAAAAATTAAACAAATCCGATTTTGAAAATACAAATATTTTAGAAACATATATATTGTCTTATCAAAACCAAGTCAAAATCATTTTTTTCTCACCCCTTCTTTCATTAAAACGCTTCACTTCCTTTAAATGGGCTTCGTTTATAGGTTGCTTGGAGTCTGCTCTAATAAAAGGACTTGAATCCATGAAAATTTTATTTTATAATTTAAAAATTACGAATGTGTTTTGATCAAAATTATGAGTATAACGATATATTTTTTTTTGTTAAAAAAATTAAATGAACAGTGAAAAGACAAGAATTGATGAACTGTTAAATATAAATTTGAAATATTATATCTCAATTTTTAACGTTCATTTGATTTTTATTTGACTAAAAAATATTCATAATTCTGATGAAAATACATACATAATTTTTAAATAATAAAATTCAAAAATGTCGGGCCACTGTAATTTTGTCAGCAAACCGCGGGCAGCCTCGTCTAAGGGCCCATGTATGAGAATAATTTTGAGGTTTTTCACCGTTTACAAGACATCGACACCTTAATAAGTGTGTCGGACTTTCGGAGCATAAATTCCGGAAACAGAAGACTACTTCGCAACAACAGTCACGTGGGGACAGACACGTGTTATACTTGTGTCTACTACTTTTTCCAGACCTTTATGGCTCTCTTTTTTAGCCTTTTCGTACAAGAAGGTTTTACTTTTAAAATAAACATATCGATCGCTTAATAGTAAAAAACTTTTTCTTTTTGGTTTATCTGCGTTGGAATAATTGGTGCGTGACTAGTATTCAAATTGGGTTGATTTAGTTCAACTAGACTAGACATTCTTTATTGGAAACCATGGACTTTTCCCAACTTGTGAAGAGTCCCAATCCTATTCTATTTTTTACCTGATTAATTTGTGGCGATCTCAATTTGGTTAAGAGTTTACTTAGTTCGATAAGATAAAATATATAGTTGTGGTGTAGTCCACCTAGGTTAAGCTCCTATATTTTATTTTGGGTCCAATACACAAAAACCCTATAAACGCTCTCGTAATTGGCGGAGTTGAGATAAATAAGATATATAATCTCACCCCAAATTCAATTATCGAAAAATAATATTTCCGAGAATTGAATTTATGATAAAATAAATAAAAATAAATAAATTGTGTAATAGGAAATTAAATTGATGGGTTATGCTTTGTTGGCTAGTGAGGCTGCGTTGGATGTAAACACTCGGCAATATGGAAAAGAAAGAGACAAGAACAAAATGTTTGGTATGTAAAATAAGCGTAATTTATTAAAAAATAGATGGGGACTTCATCTTTGCTTTTAAAAGCTAGAAAATAGAATAGTCCAATCCAACAAGTCCCACTTTTTTTTTTTTATTGAAACTAGAAATTATATTACTGGGAAATATCCAACTGCAAAGCATCAACAATAAACAATGCCACTAGAGTAGGAAATAGTATTTTATGAATAATTTCTTTTTTTAATGTATATAGTATTTTATGATTTTCCACAAGAATTGACCATTAAAGAATTGATTGATAAAAAAAAATGGACAAGAGGAGAAAACAACAATATTGAGTCATTGAGGAATGCTATTATTATCACACCGATATCAAGCTTCATGAACAAATGTATGTCCCAGCATTATTGCTCTTTGGGCATTGATGCTCCAGGTCCTCCCACTCTCTGGAGCATATCAAGATGTGAGAGAGGCGCAGCACAACTCTGCTCATGTCGGGACGCCGGTTCCGACTATCATCCACACAGTCCTTGGATAATAGGGCCATCTTACAAAAGGATCAAAACCACAAATCATTGAAAATATTGTTGCAAATCTGATGCACAATCACAATCAATTATCTCCATCGACTTGTCTGTACACCTACTACTATATTAAGATTTAGGAAAGAGGCAGCGACTACCTACCTGTAAAAGTGATTCCTTGTGGTAGGAGTCGAGGGTTGGATCGATAAATTTGGTCAGCTTGGTCAGGGAATCAAGATTGTCATCTAATGCTGATAGTATCTGAAGCACAATAGAAATAAGATTTATTTTCAGTAACTATTGTATATCAAGATTTCAAACGATATGCAAACAAAGCCGCTGAAAGGAGGGGAATCAATGGGAGTGGAACGAGAACCACCAGGCGATATAAACTCACGTAGTCCACCAAAGAACGATGCTCATGGTACTGGCCACTTCCAGGACCTGTATCTTTACTGAGTGCTGGTTGGCCAGTAATTAGTTCCATAAGAACCACTCCAAAGGCATATACATCACTCTTTGTTGTAACGTACCCTTCTCGAGCATACCTAGTTTACAAAATAAGACAAATATCGGTGATGACAGTACGAGGGTCTGACAAACATAATGATTCGATAAAATTGCTGACGACACAAATAAGCACGTACTCAGGTGCAAGGTAACCGAATGTGCCAACAATTCTAGATGCCGCAGCTCCAACTTCAGATGAATCTTCTAATAATTTGACCAGTCCAAAATCTGCAATCTGGTTGTAACCACCACAATCACCATGAGCAAGCGTATTAGTAATTTATCTTGTTTTAATGACCACGACTCCACGGAATACCGCACACTAATGGTTTCTGAATCATTAGTTCACTGAATAAAATTATGGATTAAAAAAAAATAACGAATGCTTGAAAGATCATTTCCTACCTTAGCGCGAAATTTGGCATCTAAAAGAATATTACTTGTCTTGACATCCCGATGAACGTAGCATGGCTTTGTGTACTCATGTATGTACTCGAGTCCTTTAGCAGCATCAAGAGCTATCTGAACACGTGTAGTCCAAGGAAGACGTTCACATCCTGCAGATGCATCAAACTTCAGCAACCAATGAGCAGTGATTACTAAAACTATAAGCCACGTCAGACTTCTCCAGAGCTCAAACAATCTTTTTTTTTAATGAAACAGAGCCCCAACATATTTTTCTACATGAAATTATTATTCAGATGGAAATTGCACACTTGCAAGTCTCTATGTCGCGTGAGTACGCCAGGTGTGAGCGTGTGCGTGTGAGAGAGAGAGAGAGCGTAAATGCATCAGAGATAATTGCACACACTACAATAGTGACACAAAACCACTTCATAGATAAACTTAGAACCAAAATCAGCCTGAGCTACAAAGTCAATGACAATTGATGTTTAATGTAAAAGGATGAACATAATCCAAATGAAACAAGAATGGGATTCACTAGATTATAATATCAGAGCAATCAATCTGTAAATTCAAAGTTTCAAACCTTTGAGGATGGGCTTGCGCAGATGATCACTTAGTGCACCATTTTGGGCGTACTCATATACAAGAAACAAAGAGTCTCCACCAGCCGCATACCCAATAAGCTCAATCTAATTATAGTTTTCATGAAAAGGAAATCAACCTGAATTCAGGAAGAAGAAATGACAAGAAAAATGCAGGGGTTGCCATGAAGAATGTATCCTAATATCAAACAGAAAAGGCATCATTTGTGCACAGCTGCACATGCAAGTGTGATTAAAAGAAAAAATTTTAGAAAAGCATTTCATCGAATGGGCAAATATAACTCGTACCAAGTTTGTATGGTGAACGTTGCGAAGAATATTCACCTCTGACAAAAACTCCTTTGACTTGGTATTTTTCATCTGCTTGATGGCCACATCCTATATGAGCACAAAGGAAACTGTGGTTGACTAATGTCTACAATTTATGCAATTATACGAGCAAAATTATTGAAAGATTTTTTGAAGAGAAAAAGAGCTCTTCTTACTCACAGTTCCTCTTAATTTTCCAAGGTAAACAGATCCATAAGATCCTTGACCAATCTTCAAATGAATACTAAAGTTCGAAGTTGCATTACAGATTTCATGATAAGGATAAACAATAGCTTTGTCTGGACTAATTGAGGAAACCACACTTTCTTCAGATTCTGCGAAGCAAATACCAATTGAATTAATGTCAGGTGGAATACTGTTAATCTCAAACATATTTTAATTACAACTGCTGACTCTTACTGTTATTGTAAAAGTCATTGGAATAATAGTGCATGCAATCCCTTCTCCGTGAATAAGACATGGACTGTTGAGATCCCTTCCTTTTGTAGAAGATCCAAAGAATGAGTATAATTGATAACAGTATGACAGAAGAAATGCTAATGGCCGCTCCAACGATAATAATATGGGTATGTGATTTTGATACTTTTCTGGCCATGGTATCTGCAATACAGGATACTCACATGTGATTACTGACGTAGATGTAAGTCAAAAGAATATTTCCATCACCTGAGTATCAAGGTCGCTATCGCTAAAAGGAGCATAACAAATGAATCTTATGATTTAAGTTTTTACTCGTTCGAGTAGTAATACAATAAGGGAAGTATTCTGATAGGCCAGGGTTGTAAGAACTAAGTCCATTGATATCTAATAATACAGTAAGGGAAGTATTCTGATAGGGTTGTAAGAACTAATATCATTGATATCTAAGTAGTTCAAGGACATTAGAGATAAATGAACAATTGATAAAATGTCAAACAGTTAACAATGGGCTTCATTTGAGAGTTAAAGAAGTTCAGATGCATAATTTTCAGATTAGATATCGATGATGGAGAAAAGAGAAGTTTATTGCTAGTACCAACCTTCATCGTTGAATTTGGTGAGATTTTCAAGGCCTGCTCACGAAACAAACACGAAAATAAGATTCTCTGAAATATTAAGTTCTAATCGTCCGCATGGGGACTGAATAGTTAAGATTCAAGCCAGAATCACCCAAGTCACTGAACAAAATACAAAGCCTTAAGTGGCAAACAAAACATGAGGAAGTTTGTTGATCTTTAAAGGGAGAACTCGAGAATAGTTTACAATATATTATCCAAAAAACTCGTTTCTAAGTGTTTTAAGTAATGATATAGGACTTCTTAATTGATATTACTGCATGTTGGGCTACTTCGCACTGACAAGCCTTTCCTGGAAAGACAGGATGGATGGCTTCCCACAAATGCTACAGATTTTATTGCTCGAGTTTGCATATATAAGCCATAAAGAACACTCACAGCTAGAAGCAAAACCAGAACTTATTTCCTGTATAAACATTTAAAAGTGCAACATTACAAAGAAGCCGTTATCAATTATAAGAAAGGAGTGTCGTGCTTCTTACCCGGATCAGGGATAAAAATGATATCTCCAACATGAATAAGATTCACTTTCTCCAGCTTATTCACTCTGGCAGTATTATTGAGATCAGCTTCAAACCGAGAACAAATAGTAAAAAGTGTATCGCCCTTTTGGACCTTGTACACTACAAAATATGTACTCTCTAAACACCCACACAAAAGATCTAGAGTAATAGTTTGTGATGGAATTAACGCCTTGTCTGGCTTTTCCACCACAAAAGACCCCAATTTCAATGAGACACTCTCCCATGTATCTCCAGGTTGGACTGTATAGTCCGTATGCCAAGAGAACTCAGTATGGTCCGGAAGGCAGCTGCAATTTATCCCTACCAAGAAACCATCAACGGTTCTAACGACTACATCAGGATTCACATTGAATATGGAAGAGGTTTCTTCTAGTGTTTTCGTGGTATTTGATACAAAGTACAGTGAAGCATGACAAGACTCAGTAGCCAAAGACGAATTGCATGACATTGAATATGAAGAGACACGAAAACTTTGACAAACAAATGAAATCGAAACCAACATCATAAAACGAAACAAAAGTTCTCTTCTAGTAAAATCCATAATGCACAACTTTCTCCGATATAGAAGTTGCTTCTTTGAGCTCACAATTACTCCAAGTTTTTTTTACATAAAAACAAAAAAAAAACAGAAACTTGAACAAGTATTTGTATAGTAGATAATGCGGACCTTGTAGCTAAACGAAAATATTTGTTCATAACATGAAGAAACAGAGAAAATGAAAGAAAACAAGGTTCTGAGTCTTAGAAGTTTTCTTCTTTTCCCGAAGACAAGTTGCTTCTTAAAAGTTTCTCCTTTCTCCTACAATTTCTCATGCAAGGTGAAATTAAAGCAACCCATCAACAGCAGACACACAAAACTCAATGCTATGAAAAACAACACACCAATTCGCAACAAAGGCTCAAAAACTGTATAATTCTCCGTAGTTTCTCAATGAAAAAAATCATCAACCAAAGAACCCAGAAATGATTTCTATCATTCTGTGAACATGAAAAACCCACAAATTGATGTTCTAGAAAAGGAACAAATGAATAAGATAACAAAATAAGAAGGCAGTCAACCAAACATTGAAATTCTGCCAAGTGGAAGAAAAACACATTGGGAAAGAGTACTCACCATTTGATTTAAGAAGAGTCCAAGAATATCATTAAATTGGGATTCTTTAAAGGGAAAAAAGAAAAAAAATTTGGCCCCCTGGTGTTCATTGTGTTGAAACTTTCTTGGTTTCCTACTATTGATTCCAAAGAAACAACTTAGATCCGCTGCCGGCTTTGGGCAGTGACTCTCGAAAGCTCCATTGTCAAGGCAAGCGCTTGTAGCCCAACGGTTAGAATAATTGCCTTCCAATTCCAAGGTATAGACCCGGGTTCGACAAAATCATGCAAGCCTGCAAGTGCAACTGTGCAAGGTCGATTTCTTTCTGCTTGCAGAGTGTTACTACTAATCATATGAATATGATTCTTTAACAAAAACATCGGTAATCTTGGACCCATCAGAGATGTGGCCCCCCTGCACGGAAACCTGAAGTCCAAGCCTCTAACCCAGCTGACAGCCTGACCCTGAGGCCGACTAGCCCGATTAGCCCAACCCAGGCCCAAAACATTTTATCAGCCCAATCAAGCAGATAAGACAGAGCAATTTGAGTCCCCAACTGCTCTCCTTCTCTCTGTCACGCGCACAGTTTAGCCACTGTGCTTGTGTTAATGGAAGTCAGAAACCAATGCCAGACATGTTTTTTTTTGATAAAGCACCAATGCCAGACATGGCTTGGTATCGCACCATAATTACAGATGTACGCCTGGTCTGGAGAATTCTCAATATACGCCTTGTATCCTGTGGAAGGTACTATATCGTTGATGAAATCCACCGCGAATGAAAAAACATCTTGGATTATTTTGAACTGTAAAATTAATTCTCAAGTTTTTTTTATTTTTTATCAGGAACCTCCCCTGGATGGTGATTATCAGTTTTGAACTCAAAATACAGATGCATGAATTTTAGGTAATTTTTCTTTTGCATCGATCATCGTAGAGTCTGGGCTATTTGGTTCATTTGTTAACAACTTTTGAGAACTCATGCATAAGTGTTTAGTAGCATTTCCAGATGATTAAGATCAACGAGTTGCAAACCTCAGTTAGTTGAGATGGGTAAATTTTTGCTCCAGAAGACAACTATATATAAAAGAGAAAATAGATTACACATACTTATTCTAAGAAGTTGACAACTTTTGGGACTTGCAATTGACCTTCGCACAAGGCATAGATTAGCAAATCCCTTTTTATTTTTTTTTTGTATTCGTACATACGCTGGAAATTCAGTTGATCACTAGTGTGATAGTGTTCCTACTTATGATGCATGAGAAGTGGTTAACTGTTCAGCTGAGCATGCCATAGACACTAGCTTGTACCATATTTGTCCAGCTATATATTATAATCAATCTGGACCTTGATATCTCTTCCACTTTAATTTTGAGGTCAATGCCTGTGCCTGAAAGAGTCTTAGCAGCGAGTGGTTTGATTATGCTCCTTGTGTCAATACCAATATGGTGGTTGTCTATGTCAAAATCGTTCTTGTAGGTGTCTAGCTCCACAGCCAATTGACCAACAACCTCACCACCTATGATTGTAAAAGAAATATGCAAGTAATTAGTTATATAATATGTGGGTAATCACTAATCATCACCACTCATTGAGTGGTAGTTATCCCACTTGACTTTGAGGTCAAAGGTTCAAGCATGCCCAGTGGGGATATTTCTGGTAATATTATAAGTGAATAAACTAAAGATCATAGATAATCAGACTGTTAGATGAATGAAATGATCAATATATGTTTACCATCTTTGAAGATTCCCAGATATCCACCGCTGCTCCCCTGTGGTGATGGACTATTGTCCGGTGCTATAATGAAGGCCATTCCATCTGCAACTCGACAAATTGAATTGGGATAGGAGGAAATCCTTACTGTGAACTTTGTGGAGATAATTGCTGGCCTCTCAAACACAGGATGTTTATAAAGAACCTTGCCCATTTGAGACAGTGTTGGTTCTAAATTTCCGTTCTGTGGCTCTGCCGTACGTAAGGCTTAAGTATCCATTGTTACTTTAGAGTGCCATCACTACAACTTTTTGAGCTGAACGTGGGGAAATCAAAGGTGACAATATGGATGTCGATTGAAGATGCATGGTTTAGAAAAACTTGGTTGAGAATAGTGAAGATGAATCGTGGTAGGATTGACATGGTTGTAAGATATGAAAATCACATGAGCCAATAGGTTGGCAATCATACTTGTTGACATGCTTGTACATATAAATAGTTTTGAGTTTTTTCAGTTAAAAATGTTAATTTAATTATTTTTTATAAGCAAATTAGTTGTGAGAGGGAGGACCTAAACCAGTGGCTTACAATGGGTGTTTTATATACCACTAGATCATCGAGTGGATCTAACGTATCGGTCTTTCTTTTAAGTGTGAGATGCACATGTGGCATGGTTCAAGAAAATAAAAATGAAAAAGGGGACATCAATAGATGCTGCCAGGAAGAACACAACCGGTGGACCTCCTCCTGATTGTGGTGATCACAACCGATGGAGGTAGATCTCAGGGAATGGACAAAAGAAAAAACAAGAACAAGAACATACATTTATGGTGATCAGCGAACCAATTCTAGAGGATTTGGATCTACTGATGCTAAAGAGAGGAGTTCCTCTTGATGCTCTAGCAGAGTCATAACCTCTTCATCCAATACCACCCACGCCTCTATTCCATTACCATGTCTGGTATCCATGAAGAACATGAAGAACACAGGTATCAGTTTGGGTAAACCAATTATCAATGGAACCCACAATGGCTTTCCCCACCCAAAATCAGCCTCATAGAACCCTAAATTGCACCAGCTATTCAACCCAACTGCTTCTGCTCCCGCGGACAAAGCATCAGAGCGTGATTCACCGAACTCTTTCATGAACTCAATGAGTGTCTTCAACCCTCCATCACCTTCAAGCCTCTTCACAAGGTCGCCATTGATCGCCGATACGGCTTCCCTCATCTGGCGAACAAAAGTATACAACTCTGTGTCCTCACCTTGGGATAGTATCGATGCTAGCCAAATAAAATTTCCCACACTAGTTTGAGAAAATGGCTGCACAGCCTTTCCTCTCATGTTCACTGCAGTATTTGTTACATATGCTGATATTGGTTTCCCTGATTTTACCATCAATGCAGACTTGATGCACCTAAGGAGGAGGCCGGATACGACCTCTACCCTTGTTGGGTTCTGGATGCCAGAGCTAATCGCTTTATCCTTAAGATTGGTTATGACTGATCCATCAAACACAAACCTCTTTACAACAAGCTCGCCCTGTTTAACTACGGCAGCAGCCAAAGAAGTACTATTTTGCGGGATTGAAGTAGTATTTTGTGGAAATTTAGAAGATGCGGTAAAATTTGGGACCAGAGCTGCATTGTTGGGTTCTCGAGCAATACTAGCCCAAGTTCTCATGAATGCACTAATGGCTGCTGCGTCAAAGATAGAGTGCGGACCAACAAAGGCTATGGCGATACAGCCGCAGGAAAACACAGTTTCCTGTATCACAACAACACGAGCTCCTGGTGGTACCTCTGCGCAAGCAATCTCGTCAGGAAGAAATTTGACGAGTGTTGAGAGAGTTGGCTGGTTGAGATAATCGCTTAGATTGCCATTAACTCTAGCACTGATATAGCAAGCACCCTCATCATCACAATCAATGGAAAGACTGTCATTTGCCTTTCCGGCGAGCGGGTGGTAGAGACCGAGTGTTTTTGATAGAGATTGTTTCAACACTTTTGATGTTTCAGAGATGGAGACTTCACTTGCGGGGTAGAAAACAAGGTGGGGAAAATATATGTGAGGCGCAAATTGATCAAGGAGAGAGAGCTTGTAAGTTCTGAGGTGACTGGGTGTTGGAGAAGATGGTTTGATGCACTCTCTGGATATTATCTCTACCTCCATTGATTTTGCAAGGCGAGATCTCTGCTTGAAGATCAATTCGTCACCCAGTTCGTATAATCAATTACATTTGATGTGCCAGTCTTACATCTTGCATGGGTCCAAGAATATCAATGGTAGATGGCATATGGGTTGCTGGAGACGGTGTTTGTTGAGATGTTGCAGAAGACGACAAAAATAAATTATCACGTTAGCCACCGATCCCGATAAAACACGCTAATCAGTTAAATCTGGGAAACGGATTCGGTAAATTTTAACGAGTTAATAATTAATTATAATAATCAATTCAATGTTCAATAAAAAAATTAATATAATAATTAGATATAAACTACCATGGAATATCAAAATATGGGTTACATTCCATTTTTTCATAATAGTTTAAACTTAATTGAAAATTATTTAACGTATAGTAAATCATTCTGTCTTCCTATTTTCTCAATAAATTTATTTGGAAAAATTATTACCATATATATGCACAAACATTTGACTTTTGGTGTTAGCCATCTCCTATAAATGTTGTACTCCAGACACTGCCCTTGCTTTGTGTACAAAATCCCTTTCCCCACCAAAAAGTCAACAACCCGTGGTGCCTGCTCGTGACACATAGATAGGGCTTGCTGCGATTCTTGTCTTGCTGTTCGTGCAGCACGTCCAACAGGAAGTTAGGGCTTTGGAGACCCATTTCATCTCCAGAGGGCGCAGGAAGCCGCATTTCCCTTTCGAATTCGAATACGTAAGCATCAATCAAGGTACGGTTTTCCAAATGTTGATGGCTTGGAGTTCCCTCCTTCTCGACCTGACATGAACTCATCAAATGGCACATCATATAGTGGATTATGCACAGGCCCATTCGGATGCTCTAAATTAAAGCCTCCGTGATCCAAAAACAACCCCTTGTCAATGGCTTCCCCAATGATGGGATCCCAAAGACAATGGATTTTTAGGGCAGAAGCTAAGAGCATGAGCCACGAGGCATCTCATAGATCCATTACATAATAGACATACGCTGCCCATTGGGCTATTGTAGTAGTAAGCTCATTAACAGAACCAATGATCAGCTTAAAGATCCAATAGTAAAGTTTAATAAGGCCCAATAGGACTGCTTACCAGTCACCATGAGTCACGCCACATGTGCATTGGATCTAACCTGCCAGTGCCAAGTGGGTTATCATATTTGTAAGCCCATGCCCATTACGCGACCAAACTATCTTCTTAAGTAAATTTCTGTGCATCGTAACAACATTATTAACAAAAAATCTACTTAAAATTTCCACTACTCATCATCAACAGCCTAGAAAGTAAAGAATCGTAGAGCGTACCATTTGGCATTTAATCCGTTAGCAGATTAACAAAATGCTTTGGAAAACCTCATCTCCCCTTTCCACAACATACCAGATTCATTCAGATCTCTTCCACATAGAACTCATTTAAACAACTTATAAATGAAAAGCCTGTCAACTTGCATTAATGACAACTAATAAGCAATTAATTATCCCTCCATGTTAGTAACAGAAAACATTCAGCAGAACTCATCAACCACCTCGTGGATACAAACCAGGGAAAAAATCCAGTTTCCATCATAATTTAAACAAGCAAAGATACAAGCCTTTTGAAATCTAGTCCACGTTAGCTGCGAGTAACTCTAGAGAATTGATAAGCGATTCTACAAGTCGTCTAAATAAACTATAATAATATGAACTTGCATGGTAAAACACAAGACAAGCATCTCCTCCCAGCCATCAATCTAAAGCGATCAACAATAGTTTGAGAAACAAGTACAAGAGAGGTCCCACCAACCAAATCCGCTATTTTGCTTCCATATGCGGACGATCCGCCATGTCTTCGACCAAAAACTCCACTAAGATGGCACTACACAACAAAATATTGCCAAAACAACGAGAATTAGTATATGCAGGACAACTTATAAATTGAACACTAGCATTCTAGATATCACAAAAGCCACATAACATGCAATAAGCAAATTAATACAGAGACCTTGCTGTCTGAGTACTAAATTCTATACCTCATGAAAAGACAGACAGCAGTCCACGGTAATCACAGGTATTATATTATGCATGCTTAAGAAAATCTAAACAATTTAATCACCACACAAAATATCTTCACAACCCAACGCTTGCACCCTCAATCATCTCTAATAATCCGAAATGAAATCGATGTGTCAAATTTTCCATCAAGCCAAACACAATTGAACCAAAAGAGAAGAAAGCCGCTAGCACAATTTTAGCAGACTGAAAAATCTAAAAGGCTCACACATTTCAAGGCACAACAGCTGGCAAACAAAGGATAGTTTGCACAAATTGTAAGGATGCTTATTCAAACCCAAAGACACGTCAGATACAAAAAACACAGAGCCATCTTGGCATGCATAGATTGGTTACATACTGTATGAAGAGGTATCAATTTGCTCAGGAAGCTCCTTTATATCGACCTCAAACCTCTCTTGAACCTATACAATCAATCAGCCAACTATATCAGAACTTCAAAAACACAAAAAGGTAAAACAATACAAATGAAATATTGAAATCAATTAAATAAAATTACCAACCTGATTAAGAACATCAGAGTCTGAAGCTGACGAGACGAACGTTATTGCCAGACCCTTCGTGCCAAACCTACCAGCTCTACCAACCTGTCAATAATCCAAACGTGGAGCAAAATCAGCCAGCCATCAGAATAAAATAAAAAAGAATACAACATTTCCACTCACAGAAAACTGGTTCAAGTTAACTAACCCTATGCAGGTAAGTATCAGCAGAATCTGGCATGTCATAGTTGATGACGATGTTGACACGTTCAATATCAATCCCTCTACCAACCAAATCAGTAGCTACAAGAATCCTTTTATGACCCTCCTTGAAACCTTTGTACCGCATCAACCTGCATACAGATAACAATAAGCTATCATCATTAACTGCAACAAGGATAACTTCGAAAAAATGCAGAACTTAGTTATCGTCATCATATTAAATAAACCTAAATCAGAACCACTTCAATCTAACATTAATGGCAGGAACTCAAGTAGTGGATACAAAAGTAGATTAAACAGAAGAACAATGCACCAATTAGAATAAGATTTTTGAAGGGAACCATATTGAAGAGAAAATATGAACTATTATTGACTGAGCATAAAACAATAAACTACAAAGACCAAACCTTTCTTCTTGTGACATTCCCGAATGGATGCATATTGAAGGGAAATTACACTCCACCAGTAACTTGTTCAACTCTGCCGCTCTGTTCACACTCTTGACAAATATGACTACCTGATTAAAGTCCAATGCATCAAGAAGGTCATTCAACTTGCGATTCTTCTCCAGCTCACTCAGTTTGATGTAGTGCTGCAATTTTCATTATTAAAATAAGATAGATATCAATGAACAAGCTAAAAGAAGTTTATCTGCCAAGTGCGCACCTGTAAAATGCTTAACAATTAAAAACATATACCTGTACAAGACCATGAAGGGTTAACTTGGCCTCGTCGTCAACATAAATTTCCATCGGCTGAAAGGAACAAATGTCACAGTAAAACATATTAGGTGCCTTCTTCAAGCTAATGGAATCCATTATCAAATGAACAAGGACGCACATCCCTCGAGTTGCGATTCTGCTCCATCGCATTTGTCCTCCCCTTCTGTATACAGAATTTTCACAGCAAGCAAGAGCCACTGTCCCTCAACAACAGACTCTACCAAGGAACTGAGACACAACACCTTCCCCACAAAGAATCCCGCCCCAACCCAAAAAAAAACCCCAAAAGAAAGTCTTAATCATCTAAAGTCTAAACCAACAATAACCCTCACTCTCCCAACCTCACAAATTCAGATGAAGCTACAAAATACAAACTAAAAGACGATCAAGTAGAAACTGGCGACCTGAATTCGTTTTTATAATTTTAAAAACCAACTACAGTGTCAGGCTGGTTGCATTTTTCTCAACGGAACTGAATATAGCCACTGCATATGTAGAATGCCAATGACAAAGCGTAGAGCAACAGAACCACCGCAACCAAAAGATCTATGGAACTCCAGAAGAAAGTTGGCATTATGGAAAATATGGACTTCAAAATTCAAGTAGAATGGCGATGAGAATTACATCTTGCATGAATTTCTTGCAAACTGGGCGGATATCTTTGCTAAGTGTTGCAGAAAACATCATAACTTGCTTGTCATGAGGGGTCATTTTGAAAATCTCCTGCACATCTCTCCTCATGTCTGCAGGCCACATCAAAATATTACTGAGGAGCCAAGGAAAACCACTTGATAATACATGAAAGGGAACATCTATGAGTACCACACGTTCCAAAAACAAGACTGAGAACCTACCAAGCGATTCGAGCATCTTGTCACACTCGTCGAGGATGAAATGCCTCACTTCCTTCAACGAAAGGTCTTTGTCTCTAGCCAATGCCAAAATCCTTCCAGGTGTCCCAACAACAATTTGGGGGCATTCATTCTTCAGGAGATCTTTGTGACTCTTGATATTGACACCACCATAAAAGACAGCAACTTTGATATCAGCCAAGTAAGTACTGAACCTCTCGAACTCATGACAAATCTGAAAACAAAAGGCAGATTGAACATTGAGGAAGGAAACACCCAGTATTTCAAGAATCCTAATTAAGAATATAATGTTCAGGTCCTTCAAAACAAAAGATAAGGAGTATCAGCATGCCTGATAAGCCAACTCTCTTGTGTGACATAAAACGAGAGCAGTAACACCAGTTGCACCAGAATCAATTTGCTGCAAGGCAGACAGCACGAAAACAGCAGTCTTTCCCATCCCCGATTTAGCTTGGCAGATGACATCCATGCCCAGGATGGCTTGAGGGATACACTCATGTTGCACTGATGGAAGAACCAAAGAAATTGTAGCGAAGGAACCCTTTGTGAGTAAAATATAACCCCCATGATCCTTTAATTGAAAGGTTTACCAAACCATAATACTGCTCCAAAATCAAGAGTGATATAGTACTAAATTACCTGAAAATGTAGCAACAGTATAATTCAGATGAGGGAATGAAAATTTTAAACTACCAAATAGACCAAATGTAGGAACAAATCCCAAAGGGAAAACGTGTACAACACAGAAAATTCAGCTTATTTGAACAAAAAGCTTGCAATCAAATCATAGAAATCATGAATTCTGATGTACAAAACCAATGAAACTAAACAAATATATAAAAATGTGTTATTGAAATGAGAACCGAATCAGAGACCTGCAACCTCCTAATGCTAAAATAGCCATAAACCACAGTAATATTGTCCATGAGCAAAATCCCTTGCCTCAGAAAGTATAAAATAAATTTTCAGACTTTCAGTGCTAAACAATGCTTCTGACCGGGGTTATAAATAGATGACAAGACAAATATTTTTTTGTAAATTTTCATTACAATCTTTCAAACACAGGGCTTGGTGACTGAAAATGATAATCTAGAAGAAAAAAAGTTTGGTGTGAAACAATTGCTATGTACCAACAGCAAAACAAAGAAAGAGTTGGTAGTTTGCCTTCAGAAGGATGCTCAAATCCTGAATCCACAATAGCTCGGAGAAGCTCTGGCTTCAGTAGGAAGTCTCTGAATCCCGAACTGTGTATTCCAACATAGCCCCTGCAAAAAAACACACAAGAAAAACCGTTAGTTGATACAGAACTTGCGGGGACAAGCGTAGTAATTAATGAATGGCAAAAATAAAGACACGTACATACTAAGGCCCTAATCCTATAATATAAAAACAGTAAAAAAAATTGAATCCTACTTCACAAATAAGATCCAACAACCCAATCAACAGGGTATAACACAATGAACCGTAACAATATAGGCCAGAAATGTAAAGCAAACCGAGATCACTCAAAGGTTAAACTCGGTCTACCCATATTTCTCGAGTTACACAATCATAATAAGAAGATACTTTAAGCTTATTCAAAGCAAAAAACAAAGAATCAGCCATAAATTGGTTGGTTACTTTTTGGCAGCTTCGCCATTAACTTTGGCACCGACGGAGTCCGGGGCTTTCTCTTCCTCTTCTTCATAGTCGAGAAGCTCCTCCTCGTATGCTTCGTTCTCCCTTGATTCTCCCATGTTCACTACAAACGAAGTTTCAGAATTAGAATAATCCGAAACCGAAGCATATTTTAGCACAAAATCTAAAGTTAGGGCTTAAAATAACGAAACAGCAAGCGACGCATTGATTAGGGTTTCGAACGAGAGCGTACCTGTTAGGCTGCAGCGACTAGAAGGATTAGGGGTTAGGATTAAGGTTAGGAGAGTCTGCAAAGTAAAAAGATTAGCGACCTAAATTAGGTAAATCGGGAACAAATCGTCGAGAACTCGAAGACCTATGAGCAGATGAGACTCTGTGAGACTGAAATAGAGATCTCGATTTGGGGACCGAAGTTATAAAAGCAAGGGAAATGTTTTAATATCCCCAAAATGCCCTTTAAACTATTTTCAAATTACGATTCTGTAATCGATATTATTTTCTCGGCCTAAGAATATTTGGGCCTACTAGGCCGGGGTTGTTAAAAGCTAAACACGCCCCGCGTTATCCGCGGTGCAAGCCCATCGTCTGCATCAAACCCACTGCCCAGTGCCCACCCTGGTATGGTGTGCATTAATGCAATGTTTGTTACTTTGTTAGGCCTGCTAAAAAAACTCGTCAAAATCTAATTTCATTAAAATTGAATCATTTGATCGGTTTTTTATAATAAATTACATAATTTATATTAAAAATGATTAAAAAATAAATCACAAATCAAAAAATCGATATAAGCAATCGATAATTGATAAAATAATTTGACTAAAATATACAATTGAACCCTAGTTCGATCCCAACTTGGCGGTTCTGGGGTGCTAGTCGGTAGTCAGTAGAGAGAATAATGGATTGCAAGGCAACAGAGCAGAGTCGGACCTAGGCCAAGGCAGAACAAGCAGCTCCCTTGAGCCCAGGTCTGATGGGGGCCCATTCTTTTAATTTTTTAAAAAATAAAAATTAGGGACAATTAAATAATTAACTGATGTTTTATATTATTTGATAAAAATAAATGGTTGTTTTTAAATGGTTATATTATTTACAATATCTTGCTAATCATACCAGTTACAGTTGCATGGACAAAAAAGAGTTTCTCCAAGTTGAACTTGATAAAAAGTTATCTCCGATCAAATATGTCGTAGAAAATACTGAATAGACTTGCTATGTTATCAATTGAAAAATAAATGGTAGAACAACTAGATAACACTAATTTGATTAAAATTTTTGCCTCTAAAACTGTAACGACCCACCCCAGTCGCTACTGGTTGGCCGGGCCCATGGACCACTACCCCCAACCCCTCTCCTGTCACCTAGCCTTTAACATAGGGACCGCTTCCAACTATGTAACCAACTAGTGGTCCATGGGCCCGGCCAACCAATAGCCACTAGGTTGGGTCGTTACAAAAACCGCAAGGCAGATAGTATTTACATAATTTTATTGAACTTTTTTAGTTTTGTTATTTTATTATAATACAAATATTTTGAGCAAGTTAATATTTTATAAAAAAATATCCACCATTAAGAACATTTATTTAGCAGAGGGTCCAATTTATATAGTTTGCTTTGGACTCCGACGAGTGCAGGTTCGGCCCTGTAACAGAGAATTCTCCGAGAGTAGTGGATCCAATACAAAAACCACCTCCATGAAAATATCGCATCACATGAAGAAGCTGTGACTTGTGAGCATGATCAGGAAGGAACAACCTTGCTGAGATTTGCTCCGAAGGTCAATGACAACATCGATCCTTGAACTAGCTTGTACCCAAAATGAACGAGCTTTCTGATTCTACAAAGATTTTTTCAGGTTTCACAGATTCATCAGCAAAGACGTTCAAGTATAACCAAGTGTTTCCTTAAAATAGGAAAAATCTGCACTATATCAACTGGAAATGACATTGTCGTAAGCTAATTCCATCTATTGGAACTTCAAAAATCTTCTAGAAAAAACTATCTAAGTTCGAAAGTATATGGTTATGAACAAACAACTACAGTTAGCATGCTTGTGTATACAAGATAGAGGGGTACTGAGAAGACAAGAGATCCCAAAAATCTCTGGATAATTTCTATTTCACTGCTTGCTCTCACACGGGGATCTTTGAACACTCCGCCAATGTAATGCTTTGCAGTGGGGGCAATGAAAACACTTCGACAGTTGAGCTGCCACTCGGAATCTCTTTCAAGACACGCAGTGCAGCTTGGGTTAGTTTTATATACATATTCTCCATGTGCTCTTGTCTCTGCAAGCTCTTTGGGACCTTTCACTCTTTGAGCATCCTCTCTTTATTTTCATTGCAAGTTTCAGGCTCGCAGCCTTCTTGCACCTCACTGACTCAGTTGCTTCTGGCTGATGAAATATATTCACAGAAAAAAGCTGATCAAGCATTGTCTCACACTCCCTTCACGAGCTTGTTAAGACTATCAGTTGTGAAGAATGGCTGCTGCACATCGTTCTGGATGAAGGGGACACGAATAAGAGCCCCGGTCCGCTTGTCATATTTCTTTAATATCTTCACCAGACCTACACAAAGCACATCAGCGTTCTAAAGGGAATAAAGCCTTCATGCTTTAAAACACACCAGTCACCAATATTTCCTCAATCTTAGGACGTGTAATTTAAGCCATGTGATGTAAAGATTCAGCATATATACGATCTTTTTCCTAGATTTTTGTTGGAACATATCGAGATTTGAGACAACTTTTACCTTCACGAATTGTTCAGTCCATAACCGGATAGTCTTTTCAATTTGCAACATCATGCAACAAGTCTCAATATAATGATTATGCAACTATATAATCTAATAGTACGTCTCATATACGCCCACCACTACTAATACATCACCACGTACTTCTAAAGATGAGCGTAAGAACATCACGTGAGGCGCATCCTAAAAAAGAGGGTGTATGAAACATTTACACAACCAGCCTGTTATCATATCCAAACCACGCACTCCTTCTGCTAAAGAATATTTCCTTCGGCAGTAATCTATATATATATATATATAGAGAGAGAGAGAGAGAGAGCTTACAAGCAATATCAAGTACAAGACAAATACCTGTCTAGGCAAGAGCACTGTAATTTTCCAATAAAACCATATATCTCCCCGTGAAAATCCACGATCTCCCTCCCAACTTTCATTAGCTCTTCATTTGAATCCTCTGCATTTGCTAACCTATCTTGCAGCTCCTGCATTCACAACAAAAAGGAAAAAAACATCGCAACTGATCAAAAACTTGTGTTCGATCATCCATACCCTCTTCCTAGTTAAAGGATAAACCCAGCGCAAAAGTAACCAAGAAGAGAAATAGGAACTAACCAAAGTAATATTGATATCACATGTAGTTTCATGGAAATTCCCCGTAGCTGATCACAGCCTCCTCTTCCTCCTTCCCGGTCTGCTGCCATAGAGAACTAAATGTATTCTGAATTCTCTGCACCATGCGTTTGTGCCTTTGTGGTTATTGATAATTGTTTGTTTGAAGAATATTCGCTTTGTTTTTTTTTTTATCTTCCTTGGTGAGACCACTATTTCGCTTATGCGTTGTCCTTTTACAAATGAGGATTGAGGGTACAGCGGGAAAAGAAAAGCGAATACGCACGCACATCTGTATATATGTACGTTTACGACCCCTCAAAGAAGCTACTTAGGAAAGAAGGCAGGGGACAACTTCCTTTGGAAGGTAACAGGAATTGCACGCATATATATCACTCATGCTTTCTGGTATTTCTTTCACGAACGACTGACTCTGCTCAATACTCTTAACACATTTCCCTCTCGATCAGTTTCTCTCAAGGTACTTTCTTTTTTTGGCTGGAACTTAACCCTCAAAGGTTAGTAAGGATTTGCGATTCTTTTAATTTCGTGGTCTTTATTGTTTGAATTGTTCCTTAGATTATGCGTGCTTTGGTTTTATTCGTGCTTGCTGCGGGAAATAGGATCCGGGATTTTGATGGGTAGGCTAGAGAATGCAGGAACGTAAAAAAGAAATCAATTTTAGGTATTCTATTGTGTCAATAAGCATGGATTTTGCTTCTTGATTGATTTTGCCTACTGTAAAATTCACGTCAATATTAGTAACTTATTTCCATTTAGGTGGTGTTTTTCTTTCCTGTTCTTTTTTATGGTTGAAAGATTTTTTGAATTACAGTTCAATTATGATCTCCCGCCATGTTATTTCCTCTTTTGTTTTCTTTTAGCTCACTTCCACCACAAGTTCACAGATGATAAAAAAAATGTTCCAATTTCCAAGTAGTAAAAGATGATTTACCTGTTATCCATGTCTTCTGGAGATTGGGTTTTAGCTGTATTGTAAACTCTTATCTTTTTTAACATATTAATAACCATTTAGTAGTTTAGGGATTTTCTATTTTCATACTTCGCCATCAGATATAGCGGGTCTTTACTCTTTAGGCGAGGATGGGTGAAGAAGGAAGGGAAAAACATACGGTGGTAACTCAAATTAGTATTGGTGGATTCGGCAGTGATGTAAAAGCTAAAGATCTTATGGAGTACTTAGAAGATGCAATTGGAGGTGTTTGGCGTTGTAGATTGAAGACCTCTTGGACTCCTCGAGAGTCCTATCCAAATTTTGTTGTCATTGACTATGAAGATCTCCAAATGACAAATGATTACAAGAAGGTGGAGCGGCATGCCTTTGTGCATTTTGCGAATCCTGCATGTGTGACTGAGGCTGTGGATGCTGCAAGAAGTCGTAAGCTTTTCTGGAAGGGCAAACCATTGAAAGTTAGTCTGGGTCCTGAAACCCCTTTCCGACTGAACCAGAGAAGGAGGGATATATTTCCTTTTACGTTATCAAATGTAATTGTGGAAATTGGGACTCTTGTCAGCTGCGATATGTTCTTTGTTGGATGGAGAGGACCAGATTCTGGAGTTAATTTTTTGGTGGATCAATTTGATGGTATCTGCAAATTTTGTTTCACAAGGGATACTGCTTTCTCTTTCAAAAATTCTCCTAAGATTGCAGTAATGAAATGTGATTTTAAGGTGGAGTTCTTGGTAAGGGACATCAATATGGCTAAACAATATTCAGACATGTCACATCTTGTTGTTCTGTTGCAGCTGGCGTCATCTCCTTCTATTTGGTATAGAACTGCAGATGATGACATTGAAGTATCTGTTCCATTTGATATGTTAGATGATGATGATCCTTGGATCCGAACCACAGATTTTACGTCTAGTGGAGCCATTGGTAGGTGTAATTCTTACAGAGTTTTAATCCCACCACGCCATGGTCCAGAGTTGGAGAGGGCCATGGATTATCTCAAGCAGCAAAGGGTGCAGGAGGAATCCCTTGGACAACCGTTGAAGATCCTGAATGAACCTGATTTTGAGTTATCCATGTCAGATCCTTTCTTTTGTATTCATTGCAAGGAAAGGATACCCTTTGAGATAATGTTCTTGGTGAATGCTGTCATGCACAAAGGCATCTTTAACCAATACCAGTTATCAGATGATTTTTTTGATTTACTGAGGAAGCAGCCCAGGGAGGTTAATTTTTCTGCTTTGAAGCACATATACAGTTATAGGGACCCTGTATTTGATGCCTATAAGAGATTGAAGATTGTTCAAGAATGGTTGCTGAAAAATCCCAAACTTTTTAAGTCCCGTGAGCACTTGGACGACCTTGCTGAAATCAGGAGATTGGTTATCACTCCAACTAAGGTCTACTGCCTTCCGCCAGAAGTTGAAGTCTCCAACAGAGTTCTAAGAAAATATAAAGATGCTGCTGATCGGTTTCTGAGGGTTACCTTTACAGATGAAGGCATGCAGAAACTTAATGCGAATGTGACAACCTATTATGCAGCTTCTATTGTGCAAGACATCACATCCATTCCCTTTTCGCAGAAAACGAGAGTCTTTAACAGAGTGAGGAGTATTCTGATGGATGGATTTTCCTTATGTGGTCGAAAGTACGCTTTCTTAGCCTTCTCATCCAATCAATTAAGGGACCGTTCTGCATGGTTTTTTGCTGAAGATGAGAAGTTGAGCGTGGCAGACATAACAAAATGGATGGGGGAATTCACCGATAGGAATATTGCAAAATGTGCTGCCAGGATGGGTCAATGCTTTTCCTCTACTTATGCAACAGTAGAAGTCCCGTTCTCTGAGGTTGATGCAGAGCTTCCGGATATTAAGGGGAATGGTTATGTTTTCTCTGATGGCATTGGTAAGATCACTCCAGATCTAGCGAAGGAAGTTGCAGACAAGCTGAAATTGGACATGAATCCACCTAGTGCTTATCAGATTCGATATGCTGGTTGCAAAGGGGTTGTGGCTAGTTGGCCTGCGCAAGGTGATGGAATACGATTGGCTTTAAGGCCTAGTATGAACAAGTTCCGTTCAAAGCATTCCGTGCTGGAAATCTGTACATGGACTAGGTTTCAGCCTGGCTTCTTAAACAGGCAGATAGTGACGTTGCTTTCGACCTTAGATGTCCCAGATGAAATATTTTGGAACATGCAGGACGACATGATTTCTAAACTAAACATAATACTTGATGACACTGATGTGGCATTTGATGTTCTCGTTTCATCTTGTGCTGAGCAAGGGAATACTGCTGCATTAATGTTGAGTGCAGGGTTAAAGCCTCGAACAGAACCACATTTACGGAAAATGTTAATATCAATAAGAGCTGCGCAGCTTCGGGGACTCAGGGAAAAGGCCAGGATCTTTGTACCCCGTGGGAGGTGGTTGATGGGTTGCCTAGATGAACTGGGAGTTCTTGGACAGGGCCAGTGCTTCATCCAAGTTTCCACCCCATCACTTGAGAGATGTTTCTTGAAGCATGGTTCGAGGTTTAGCAAAACCAAAGAAAAACTACAAGTAATTGAAGGTTTTGTGGTGATAGCTAAGAATCCTTGTTTGCACCCTGGAGATATAAGGATTCTAGAAGCTGTTGATGCCCCTGGGTTACACCATTTACATGATTGTCTCGTTTTTCCTCAGAAAGGTGATAGACCGCATACCAATGAGGCTTCTGGCAGTGACCTTGACGGGGATCTCTATTTCGTAACATGGGATGAAAAGCTTATTCCTCCAAGTAAGAGGAGCTGGACACCAATGCAATATGATACTGCACAAGCTAGACGCCTGGAACGACCAGTCCTTCATCGGGTATTTATCTAGCTATTGAATATTAATTCTGAAGTCATTGTATATTTGATTCTAAAAAAATATGATGCATTCTAATTTTTCAAATACTCTGTGTTTTCTTTAGTATTATGCCATGTCTTCTTGGGCAACATTCTTTTGGTATTGTTTGGTAGGAATGAAATGCTAATGAAAGACTGATGTATGATTTATGAATCATGAGCGCGATGACTGATGCTGCAGTTTCAACAGTAGGTACAAATTTGTTGTTGAGATGAAAGTGCTAATGTATTTTTCTGAAAATACAGAATAATGAACATTACTATAACACCCAATTTTTGGTTCCTGGGCTAGTTTTATGCAACTTTCCTATCAGCCATTTTCTCTACAGCATGTAGGATGGAACTGGAACGATAGCTGGTGGCATTTCTCTGTAAAATTGGGATCGGGAGTTCCCATTATGGTTAATTGCTTTTAAGTACTCATATTTTGTTCTCTCTTGCTGAACTTGCCAAACTAGTTTATGATGAATGAACTCACAAAATATTCCAATAATCCAGTGGAGAAAATCTCTGTCTACAATTCCCAGATTGTTCTTCTTGGTTTCTTTTTGAAATAATAACATTCGCTGCTTGTTCTACAGGACATAATAGATTTTTTTTCAAAAAACATGATGGATGATAAAGTCGGGCCTATATGCAATGCGCACGTGGTTCATGCTGACATGAGTGAGTATGGGGCTCTAGATGAAAAATGCATAAAACTGGCAGAGCTAGCAGCCACAGCTGTTGATTTTCCTAAGACTGGCAAGATTGTTACCATGCCTTCCCATCTGAAACCCAAGCTGTATCCTGATTTTATGGGAAAGGAGGAATTTCAATCATACAAGTCGACCAAAATTTTGGGAAAACTCTATCGTAATATCAAAAGTGCTTATGATGAAGATGAGTCTACGACCTCGATGCTTAATTCTGTGGCTGGAGATATCCCTTATGATTCAGACCTGGAAGTATCAGGTTCTGCTGATTTCATTTGCGATGCATGGGAGAAGAAGTGTTCTTATGATGGTCATCTCAATGGTCTCCTGGGACAGTACAAGGTGAAGAGTGAAGAAGAGGTGGTAACTGGGTTCATGTGGTCCGTGCCAAATTATACCAGCAGGAAGCGAGGGGATCTTACGGAGAAGCTCGAACATTCTTACACGGCCCTGAAGAAGGAATTTAGGCTAGAATTTGAGAAAATGAACTTGGGTTTTGAGCAACTAGCTGATGATGAAAAGAACATATTATATGAACGTAAGGCATCAGCATGGTACCAGGTGACTTACCATCCTGAATGGGTGAAGAAGTCACTGGACATGCAAGACCCAGATGTTGGTGAGAGTGCGCTGCCACTGATGTTAAGCTTTGCCTGGATAGCAGCAGACTTCCTTGCTCGCCTCAAGATAAAGCGTGTAGAGATGGCTAGTGTTGACACAACTAAGCCAGTTAATTCCCTTGCAAAGTATCTCGCTGATCGAATGTGATCAGATCATTGGTTGTGCTTCTGCTGCTGCTATTAAGCCACTCTGCCATTTCGAACAAGTTTCATGTATTTTGGTACTGCTTCTATGGTTTTTGAACTGCTAGCTTTTTCTAATGTGATATTTCAAGCTATGTTTATGTATTGAACTCACTTTCTTCAATCCCCAGACATTCTAGTTCATATAATGGATTGCGTTGAAATTGAACTTTCCCAGATTTATCTCATCAATTTTCCTGGTTTATACATAATTTAATCCTTCAGTAAGATAACAGTCTATTCTGCCACTGTATACGTCAAGAACCCCTATTTTTTCTTTTTTTTTCTTTCTTGAAATAAATTAGGACAGGATTTTGAAAGAAATGGAGAACCTGCAGTGAAATTGCTGCAGAATCTGAGAATTTAATCACAATAGCGCTGAAACTTTTATTGCTTATATTCCAATAAAGATTATTTGGCCTTGGGAGAAAAAGTCAATAATATGCGTTAACTCATATTACCAACTAAAATAATCCATATTCAATCTCTCTCTCTCTAAATAATCCATATCCATATTTTCGGTGTTGTCTTGGTAAATCCTGATATTATTATTTTTTGTTCTTGGATTCTGGCGTCTTTTTCCCTATACTTTGCTTGGGAGAGAGGTTCGCGAACAAGCGAATCCCTCTGAATCTCAAGCTTTGCGCGAAAACCTCTCAACACCCATTTTCCAACCTCTCATTTGGAGGAGTTGGGAGATGTTCACTCATATTAAAGACTCTGAACTCCTCCCATATTAAACAAGGGTTCACTTTTATTATCATCTCCCAACCCCTTTCCAAAACATAGCCTGAATTTGTCATTTCCCATGCTGCTAACTAACGTAGCATTAGGTGTAACTTTTAGTTTCGTGCAATACAGCAGTGGGCCTCGTACCCTTAAAAGCAAAACCTAAAAATAATCGGTTCCCAACAAAATTTGTCTAGAATGATTATGAATACTTTTCATATCCTACTATTTTTAGATGTTTAGATTCATAGCATAATCGATAATATCCAATAGTAATGAAATTTAGGGGTCCCATGGAAAAAGACAATGGGAGAGGAGTTGATGAAGAACAATTAATGGGTTTCAACAATAATACATAGACTTATGCATCAAAATGTTTAATTGCTACTCAAGTAGACATTAATCAAGTCTTTTCCTTTTCTTCTTCATAAAAGTGAGGAAGGTCACTCGGTAGCTAGCAATGCATTTATGGTTAAACCAACTTATTGGAGAGCTGTCCTCTTCTTATAAAACTCATTTATAATCCTTGTTTTCAAGCACATACTTAATTGGGTTGGGGCCCATAAGATGAAGAATTGGGAGATTATAATAAATAAAACACTAGCTAGCTTCTTTCTACAAGTGCGTGCCACTTTGCTTAACCTTTGTAGTTGTGCATATTTGTATACCACATCCCCTTTCAGACAATGTATGTATCTACAGACATAAAACATCCATTAATACGTATTTGATTTTATTTTTTCCCCATAAAGAACTGGATATCCTGATTAAGATGCTTGAGTGAGATATTACGATAGAGAAATATTTCGTTAGTTTTCCTTTTTACGATCATTAATTGCCACATCATTTGAAACTTTCGTTTACGAGTACGTAGTTTGAGATTTGCTACATCAATCGTCATTTTTTTAAGAAATAGACTGCCACCTAGTAATTTATCCTTGTGCATGCATAAATTGTACCACCAACTAATTATTTATCGGAACCCTAAATCTTATGTATAAAAGGAGTACTAACACAGAAGGGGGACCGAATTTGAATCATTTTTGGGAGATGTAACACTAAATGAGATGAAACATAGTGATTTTTATGAGAGAGAGAGAGATCAATGATAACTTTATAGTATTTAACAAAAAGTCACCAAGTGTTGAAATCCATACAAATACTTTAATTATTTAATTTATTGGACAATCCAAAAGTCGTGAATAACTATACAAGGACTTCATTGGACAAAACTATACATTAATTTATGCTTTGTGAGTAAACCTCACTTTTAGTTTAGCTATAGCTATAAATTACAAGGACGTATAGCTAAGGTCACATGTTAAGAAATTATGCAGCCAATGAGTGTGGAGAAAATCAACTCATGCATAATTTTTAATTATATACGTACACAGAAAGTTATGTCAAAAACAAATATTTTACTCTCATTGGCAACACATTTTCTTAGCATGTGCCTTTAGACGCATATTAAGAAAATCCTTATTTATAAACTGTGACTTAATTACATGATTGATTAATTCCAACTTAGTAGCTCTTCTATCATTTGCAATGCAACTCTATCCTCTTCAAGACCATCCCCACCAATATTACCTGCAGCCTCCTCTTCTTCCTCCTCTTCAGCACTCTCAATTGAAGATGTTGATGTTGATGTTGATGATGTTGGCATTGCTCCTTCCTCCACTGATTCTGTCTTCTTCTTTCCAAGCTCAACTCTCATGACCCAATTACTCGAACCGGTCCGAGTCGAACCGGCCCGCTTCTGCCAAACTCCGATGTGGGAATTGTCACTGTCAAGTTTGAGGCAAGTGAGTGAAGGAGACATGTCTTTGCAACACCTCCTAAGCTTAGCATTTAGCAGGTCTGAAAGTGCCTTTGGTGACAATTGAGACTCATCTTTAACAGTGCTATTAGTACTATTGGTATTAGTACTAGTAGTATTCACTGTTGAAAAATTGGTCTTGGCGTTTTGTCCATTCATTAGTATTGCTGCCTGGTCATATGCCTTTGCTGCTGCCTCTGCTGTCTCAAATGTCCCCAACCACACCCTCCTTTTCCTAATATATGCATCAAACACACAAATACCAGTAAGATTGGACATGCAAATCACGAAACATGCGTACATTTGTTTTTCTAAACAATTTTAAGAGTAGGTTTCGATATAAATAATGTAGATACTAATTTTCATAACACATGCCAAAAATTTCAGTCTAATCATATCTAAGTGATATTATCCGTTCTGAGTGAAAGACTCGTGCGGATTTTATTTTTTGGGCTGTTTTTAAATTATTCTGGCCCGAAAAACATGTCATTTGTGTGAGAGGAGCTAAATCACGCGATACGATTTATGTCAATTCAATGTGAGACTAAAATTGTGCACACCGATCAATAAAGCTTCAAACTATACACACGCACAAGAGAATAGAGTAGGCTTACAGTAAAGGGTGGCGAATTTCAGAAACCCAAGAGCCCCACTGACGCTGCCTGACGCCTCGGAATTTCTTAGAGCGTACCATATCAGATATTGAAGACAGAGAATAGAGTTTAGAGAGAGAATTGCGGAACTGAATATGTATAGCAGAGCTGGCCTGGGCTTTAGAATTTATTAGAGAGGTCAGGGGGAGGAATGAAAAGCAAGCAGACAGTCATTTATGTGTTGAAAAATGCATCACCTGTCGGTGCTATGTAATTGTACGCCAAGGGAAAGTCCCTCACCCTAGTTAATAAGGACTAGTAGATGCATTTAAGGTTTCTACCTACGACTTCAATGATATTCGTCATATTCTACAACAAATTAATTACGTTACACCAAGTCCAAATGATATCAACCAAGGCTTACAATTTCAACTTTTGCTGAAAAACCAAGTTGAAACCGTGATATTTTGTCCGTATTTTGGAGAATCTGTTAAGAAAAACTGATAAATGTCATTCAAAATCCATTACTTATGTGGTG
The DNA here is from genome assembly GCA_963580455.1 of Euonymus europaeus. Taxonomy (NCBI): domain Eukaryota; kingdom Viridiplantae; phylum Streptophyta; class Magnoliopsida; order Celastrales; family Celastraceae; genus Euonymus; species Euonymus europaeus. The sequence goes on along the minus strand of OY756957.1, from coordinate 1,556,615 downwards.
GAGGTTGTAATAATTCATTCATGGAGCAATATGTGCGTACATATTGGTCTCTCAATTAAATTTAGGTGGTGGTTGGAACCCAGAATTGGCGTGGAAAATGTCAACTTTTTTTTTTATAATAAGGTGACGGATCATGTGGAGGGTGGTTGATTAATAGGCCAGCCTTCACGTGATTTGTATCCGAAAAGTCTTGTTAGGACACAACACAGTGACACACAAGAGATCTGAGTCTTCACAAAGTGGACTTCTAAAATGGGCCAAATAATAAGCCCTGTAGAGTAACGTTTCCATTGGGATAGGCTGAGCCCAAGTCCTATAATATGGGCTACAATTGAGTATTTCCATGGACCTCTTGGGCCTCCTTACGAACAGTAACTGAGGTGCAGACGGCCGAGAGATTGCCTTCCAAGTGTTCGACGAATTGCTTTGTTACTGAAGAATAATCAGCATGGACTGGACACAAAGCGATATACTTGCGTTAGGGAAAAGCTTGTTCTGGGTATCCAGGAATCAAAGGTGATTTGCGCTTAATTAGTTTTTAAAGCTTGCACCGTATCAATTCATGTTTCATCAGAAAAAAACTTTTTAGAAAGAAATGTTGGTTTGGTATATCTTCGTTTGGAAACCAAAGGAGAGATTTGATTCTAACTTAGATTCTATGTAGATTGATCTCTTACTTGCTGTATAGAATTAGTGTATGTCCTTCTCTTTCTCTGCATATGTGTAGAGCCCGAAATCTACAACAGATGAATTCTACCAGCTCAGCTTTCAAGTGGACCCTGGCAACCTTCTTCAAATATCTATGGATTTTCTAACCTTGCACACACTTAAACAATAAACCGTGAGATCCCAAAGACCGGATTGTGGGGGGCCCGGTCGTTAGGGCTCCGACGATCAAGTCAGTTCAAAGGAGAAGAACAAACAGTAACCGTGGTGGAGACCGGAGAAAGAGGGATGGTGTTTTGGAGTTTTAGCTAGCTGAGATGTCAGTTTGACTTATGTTCTGGTTTTTCCGAAAAGTGTCCCCCCCTCCAGTGGAGGTGGGGTTATATTTATAACATTATCTCTTACTATTTTTAGCAAGGGTTGTTAGGTATTTCAACACTGAATTGATAGGCCCGACACTGAGATGACACTTGCTTTATAGGAAAAGTCAGCCAAAAAGTAGATGTTTGGCCAAAAGAAGTGTGCAAACATTCCAGATCTCAAGAATGGGTTACCTGTAGTTTGACAGAAGTGTCAAACTGACTACCTCGATAAAGTGAATGTACCTCTTGGAGCTCTTAATAAGACGGTATAGTGGCAAGCTCAGAGCTTCTTACAATCATGGATGGTCTTTGTCAGTTGAGCTCCAGGAGAGTTGAGCTCCAGCTGAGGAGAGCTCGAGGCTAAGTGAGCTCCAGCTCAGGAGAGCTCCAGGTCAGGTGAGCTCCAGCTCAGGAGTGCTCCAGGTCAGGTGAGCTCCAACTCAAATGAGCTCCAGGTGAGGTGAGCTCTAGGCTAGGTGAGCTCCAGCTCAGGAGAGCTCCACGTGAGGTGAGTTCCAACTCAAATGAGCTCCAGGTGAGGTGAGCTCCAGGAAGGTGAGCTCCAGGTCAAGGCCATGGCGAACCCTTTTTGTAACCAGAGTTCGAGGTGAAAATGGGTACTTTCGTGAAGGAGTCAAGGCTGACTGGACCTTTGACTAGTCAAATGCCCAATAGATACAAACGTGTCAGGATAATTGGGCTTGGCCCAATTTTGGTCACTATAATATATAGGTTCACGTAATCCACAAGTTGCTCCACTCCATAGAAGAAGTGCTAGCATTTAGAAATACCAGCAAAATTACCAATGAGCTGTTAGTTGGTCAGGTGAAGTTGCCTGTGGTAATTCTTAACAAATGCTGAGGTAACAAGTTCAACTGAAATGACGAAGTCGAACATAATAATTTTTAAGAGATGCAAAAAGTAAACAACGCGTTCAACTCTCATATCCAGCAAGTTTTGTGATATTTCACATTTCATCAAGTGACACTTGAACTAGTGATTCTGAGCCTTTGAAATGCGTAAGCTTTTCATGTCGATAGACATATAAATATAAAGTTATCTTATAAAATGTATAAAAGTCTTATAGACCTACGATTGCTCCAGGGTGACCTATTCCTTGTCAAATATTAGACCTAAAATCATAAAAAAAACAAAAGCAACGGACTTTCTGATGACCAGAGAAATGTATCACATAAAATAAATCATCAACCCATCTTTGTATTTGTAGTGGCCTAGTGGGTATCCCTTTTCAGTATTCTAATTTGTTTTATGGACACCCACTTGGACTATTAAACAACTTAATGATATTGAAGATGCTGATGGTCATTTTCACATTAAATTTACCCAGAAAAATTTGTCTGCATGTACATTTTGGGTAGAGACATATCACATTAACGTATGTTGACACCCAAATGTAAAGATTCTAATGGACGTTTTTGATCATTTTACGGTAATAGTTTGACAAGGGACTGCTATCTGTTTGCTATCAATGGAGGATATAAAGCATCAAATATAGTAGACCCCACAAATCCGCCAATCAGAAGGGTTGTTGTAGAGTACAACCAAGGTGTACCAAACTTGCATGTTCTCTGCTCTCCACAACCCCCCTCCCTCCCTCTTTTGGTTCAGAGCAATCAGAGAACGAAAGGGTTGATAGAGGGGAGAGAGAGACAGAGAGGAAGAGGAAGCCATTTGGTTTGAATCAATTACCAGAGGGCCAACTTTCACTGGAAGGAGAGGATAACACAATTCATCAATATTGAAACAATGCAATTTTTGAGGTCTTCCCGTTTGCTTGGATCTCTCTCTTTTTTCTTAGGAACCAAACATATTCTGAATTTTAATCGAGTCATTTGTGGGTTTTTATGAAATACCAGAAAGTTAGGCTTTTAAAATTCCTTTGGATAATTTGATAGAAGATGTTAGGGTTGACCGTTTTTGTCCGTTTTATTTACTTGGGAATCAAAAAAAGGCATATATATTTTTTTAATTTCTTTGTGTTTTTAATTGTAATTGATTTGCAGGATTGATAGGCCTCTCCTTCCTGGAAATAGCGTTCCGCAGCCTTCGCTTGGGAGATCTCTCTCGTGGCGCTTGTGAATGCATACTTGTAGATTTTTCCCGTCTTGGATCTGTCATCTTTTTGCCTGCATGGGGTCAGCTATGCGATTTCTTGCTCTCTATTGATTTTTTTTTATGTGTTTAGATGTGTGAACTTCACTGCCCTTTCCCTAAATTCCTCAACAACTGTTTGGCAGCCGATGGGAGGAGATATTGATAACTGAATTAATGGGGATCTTCTATGTTGCATAAGCTCTCAATTGTTGCTAAGAAAGGCAAAGAAAGAAATTGAAGTCTGAAGATCACTTTTTTGTTCCATTCATAAACAAAACATAGTACTGTTGAAATGAGACTGACTTTTTGTCTTGTTGACGCTAGAGAGGCTAAATTGTTCAGAGTTATAGAACAGCTGATGAGTTAAATCTATTGGGATTTAAATCTATTTCGTGTTGTATGGGACCGAACCATATAGATTAGCTGGATGCTTTTATCTCTTCCTTATCTTTCTTCTGGTGTTCAAGATTGATGTAAAGACGAACAAACTTTTTCGTTTTTATTATTATTATTAATTTTTTTCCCTTCTCACATAGCTTTGTGAGTATGTGAAACTTATTTATGTGATTGCAACTCCCTCTTAATTGGTTTGGAATCTTATGCTGTTTTCATTTGCTTGTTCTGTAAGCGAGCTTGAGTGGAGTGAATGACAACAAGTATTGAAGCTTTTGAATTTTGCCATTCTTTCCTTGCAGCTTTGGAAAATTGGTTATGCCCTTCGTAGGATTATCTCTGCGCTATTTACCATTTCATTCTAGACATACATACTATGTGTGGGATGAAAAGTTTCCGTTCTTTTTTGGTGGTTGCTGGTTATTGTTGTTGCGTTCTGATGTTGGCAGTGATTGAATCGTTTAAGGAAAAATGCAAGTGTTTTCGCAGAGTGAGGAAACTGACGTTTTGCACTCCTGTCTTCATAGATGTCAGAATTAGTGGCATGCTTCTGAGAATCGGATATGTAGAGAAATTTATCATTTTTTAATGTAACTTGCTGTTAATATCATTCTCTATCTGAGTGAAATTGAGACTATATCCGGCGTCACGTGCTCGTCAGTGTGAAATAAGTTCTGAATACAAGTTTTCTCCTGTATTTTATCTCATTACATAAACATTGGCAAACAGAATGCAAACTTGTGTTGAATGAGACATTAGGTTTCTATTGCACTTGATGCCTCACTCGGCTGGAAAGACTTGGTGGATGTTGGTTGTTAGTTTGAGCACATAGGATACACTTTTTTTTCTTCCCAAAAGCAAAGGATACAGATACAATGATCTTCAATTAGATGCCGTTGCATTTCGTTTTGGGGTTTGATGAAATTTGGGCTAGTTGTTCTAGCAGGGAAGTATGACAGAAAAACAGGAATAGCTTTTCGTGCCAAAATATTGATTTTGTTGCTGTTCTTTTCACTGCTACTTTTCATTTCATACTTGTTTCACTTGGTCCTCTTTAACGTGTGGCTGCTCAGATGAGGATTGAGACCTTGGAAGTTGGTGCTAATCATAGGCCTTTTTGTAACAGAGCAGAGGTTGTTTTGGATGCTGTGCTAAACCCCCACTGATCACTGCGGTGGATGAACCATCAAAAGGACTACAAATTCAAGGCCGAAAGGTTAAGAAATCCAGCATATCAGGGGATTTGTGGAGCACTAGTGCAGGTGACATGGACAATAGTGCAATACAGTCCCAACGAAGTATCTCATCGATAAGTACATCAAACCAGGCCCATGATGCTGCTGGTAGCTCGAGCAACCCTTCTGAATTTGTAAATCATGGTATGTTTCAATAGCATTTGTACCCCTCACAACCTTCTGTGTTTTACTTGTCTGACTGACTCTTGAATGTGACTACCAAGTTCTTGGTTATAAATAGTAAAAACCAACTTAGATCATCCTTGCATAAAAAATCTTTGTTGGATGCAGGTCTTCTTCTCTGGAACCAAACAAGGCAGCAATGGCTTGGAAATAAAAAATCTAAGGAGAAGCCGCAAGTTCGAGAGCCCACGATAAGGTGATTGTTACCTTTTGTTTGGCAGATGGTGAGAACAGCATGCCATGTATTGATTTTAGAGTTCGTTAATTCATCTAGTGGGGTGATTCAAACCTCAACCTATTCGAAATCTTAAGGAGTGTCCTTAAGTCATCATCCCATGAGTCTCTCCCCATGTATTGATTTTAGAGTTCGTTAATTCATCTAGTGGGGTGATTCAAACCTCAACCTATTCGAAATCTTAAGGAGTGTCCTTAAGTCATCATCCCATGAGTCTCTCCTATGAAACCTGCTACACGTAATTATATAACCCTGTACTTCTGTCTTATCATAACTGTCTAGTGTGCATCGGGTTTAAAGACTTCAGGAGGATGGATCTCTCCATGAAATTGTTGTTACCTTTTGCAACTTTAGCAAAAATGTCGTCTGTTGACATTTTTTGATGGTGTACTGTATTTACTGCAGTTGGAATGCGAGTTATGAGAGTTTACTTGGGAGTAGCAAGCCTTTCCCCCACCCCGTCCCTCTTCCTGTAAGTTTGCTCTGCGGTCAATGCTATATTATTTCTACTATTGCTGGTTCGCATCTGCTCTATGTGTTTACTGATGGCATATGAAACTTCAATGGACAGGAAATGGTGGATTTCCTAATCGAAGTTTGGGAGCAAGAGGGGTTATATGATTGAACAAAGCGAATCCACGAAGAAAGCTCTTATGAACCCTTCTTTTTCATTCTGTTTTAGTTTTACCTCACATGAGGCTTTGTTTCTGCATAGGATTGACAGTTGTTTATACCCAGGAGAGCTGCATTATTGTGTAATCTGAGTTGGTTTGATGGTCATCTTTTATACGATCATAATGCTCGCGGAGCACGCTTTTTTATTTATTAAGAAGATCGCCAGTTTCAGTCAAGAGGATTAGAGGAGTCGCTTCATCTATCCATGTTTGGTAGGTATTCACTCCATTTTTCATACAACAATTGTGCCAGACCTGGAAGTGTTGAAGAATGTGAACCCAACAGCTTAAGCCGAACGAGAAAGTTCAAATGGGCCGGAAAGTGGATGTGATATTTTATATAAATCTGGCCCATGGATAGCCACGACCCACGAAGGTGCATGAATGCATGTATTGTCCACACAAAACAAAAGCGTGTGAAATAATATTTAACTTGTTTAGCGTTTGAACTTTGAATATTTCTTCTCGACTTTTGCTTTCTCTTTTTAAAAAAAAGGGTAAGACATCATACAATCTTGTTTCTTAAGTATTGGGTACTGTCTAAATTCAAATTATTAGCCACAATCACAAGAGCATCGCTCTGGTTCGATTTTTTGTTTCATGATTGGTAATCAGTGAGTCTAATTATTCAAATTAAAATCTGACTTTATCCTGAATTTTTTACCCGTTTGTCTCCTAAAACCTGTAACGCAGAAGGCGATTGATTCACATTTGAAAACTCAACTCTAATGTCACGTTTGTTTGATGAGATGGAATATGGACCATTTTCTGTCCTGATTTATTCAAAAAACTAATCATTTCTGTAGACATTTTTAAAAAATTGGTGTAGAGAGACTTTATATTTGTGTGTGTGTAAATAGAAATCTATTACTATAAGTAAAGCTAGGGAAATGGTGTGCTCTAACTACGTCCACATCAATTTTAGCTTTCTACTCTTGGTTGACACGTGGAGGTTACATATATTGCAAAGAATACTTGATCTATCTATATCTTCTATATTCTCTATATAAAAACAGAATCATCATCAATTTTTGGTGAAATGCTGCCATGTGGGCTGACTCTAGTAATTCCATGAGTAATGTTAAATTTGTTTACAAATAATAAATCACATTAATATACGTATAGTTGTTACATGTATAAAGGGTCACGACTATTGGATTTTCCTTATTCAAGAACGAAAGAATAATGTGGACTTTGTTTTCAATTTAATTTAATATAATAGAATTAATGGCTTCAATTGTAGACGTTTGAAATCCTACTTCATTCAATTTGCAGTTGTGAAGATTAGTTTTTAAGACCTTTAGAAATCTAATGTCTGATGCATGCAACCTTAAACAGTGTTTCTCCTCTCTGGCTTCTCTCCAACCAAACATATTACCCAGCGATGATCCTCCTGCTCTTAGAGAGCCATGGACTACAACATCATAAATCTTAGACAACATCGATTAATCAAAGATACCATATCACAAATATGAGCTACTCCAGTTTACAATTACTTGCTATTCAAATTTTTCGGCCATTAGCCCTACTAATATGGTTAATTTATGTGTTTTCCCAGGTCATTTGTCACTTGGGGAACCAATCCTCCTACCTTTGTGTACGACTGTTCATACCATTTTGTGATTCTCTGGTTAAATTATGAATTATGCCTCTTCAATAATAGAGTGATAGAGTCCCTGTTACCTTATAAGTTGTTTCTGCCAAAAATAATACCAACTCGCATCCTCCATATCTGCTGTTGCAATTGGGAACAATTATCGGTCTCTATCTTTCCTTATTGGTTGTGGGATTTGTTATTGTGTTCCACATTTCAATCCCAATTTGTTCTTCACGAAAGTGCTCCCTTTCTCTATTCTTGAACAAGAGCTCATATCAGTCCCTATAAAGTTGGAGAAAGCAGAAGAAGCAAGAGGATGAACACTGGGTGAGTTTCACAATTTGATTTAATATTCATGGCTCTGATCCGCTCTCCATATTTGATTGATCTATTTTGGGATTTGTTAATATTTTCTTAGCATTTCCATCTCCATGAAGCTTCTCTCTTCTCTCTCTTTCAAAACTAGAGCCATGTTTTGATGTTTTATCCCTATTGCTCTTTAATCTTTCACAAATGTCGTTGTAGTGAATTTTTAGTTGGTAATCCTAAATTCTTCAATTAGGAAAGAATTGTTAAGCTAACGTTTTAATGCTTGGTATGTAGAGTCAGATGCAACATTCATATATTAGGAATTATCTACTTATGCTAATACTCATATCCTGTGGCTCTTTGTTTCGCTAATTTTGCTAATTATGTTTAATTTTGATATTGCAGCTCGGTTCTTTATTTTTCATGTGCCACTGCTATCGATATCACCAAAGGGTTGATGGAGACAAAGATGATAAAAGTGGAAGTTGATGATGATCAAGGGACTTTTGCATCTTCGCACATCACTAAGTTGTAGGGAAATGGGGCCCATCACTTAAAAAATATATAGGTACTCATGGCTTAAAATTGAATAGCTTTTTGTATATGTACTCTTTAAGAACACCAATCAATTACATTGATGATCTTTATAGGATTGGATGGATTTTTAAAAAATTCACTTGGATAGCTCTTGCTACACAATTTACCATAAATTAGTGGTTTATGTACATTGTTTGCTTGGAACTTCAAGAGTCAAGCAATTGTGCCCTTATCAAATATGAACCAAAGCCTTACAACTTACCATGACGTAATTACTCTACCAAAGTGCCTTTGTTAATGGAAATGATAAGGACTCATCTGCATTTTTGAAAATAAAAACATTTCAAAAATTGTGTTTTCAATCTCATAATTTTATTTTTAATATATCTGCTATTATTACACGGTTGTATCTTTTATTCATTTAGCTTTCAATTTTTTTGGGCGAAAATAATGTTGTCTGCAGGTTTATATGATGGTACATGTGATCTGTAATTTCAAGATGATCAGTGATCACCTTGGAGTGCATCCTTCATCACTGATAAAAATCAATTCTATTAATAACCATTAGTAATGTTAAGTTGAAGAAGCCCAAAGTTGTTAAATGGTTATCGGGAGAGTTGAGATTGGACAACTCCATTTCAGGAGAGAAAAAAAAAAAAGAAGGAAAAGAAAAATGTTTATTATTATCGTATAAAAATTATCAACTTTCAACCATTCGAAAAATTGGGGTCATGAAACAATATTTATTAAATGAATGTTAAAAAAACACTTTATTTATTAAATGACTCAAATTTCTTATAAAATTACATTTTCAATTTGTATTACCTTATCAACTGTAAAATTCTCACATCTGTATTCATATATTTTACGAAAATTATTATAATTATTTTAAATAAAGATGACTATTTTTAAAGAAAAATAAAAGAAAAAAATTAAGAAAAAATGAGATATTGCTATCGCGCATAGCGCGGGTATTATACTAGTTAAATTAAATATTAATTAAGATTTAAAACTAGGTGCTGGTGCTGGTGCTGGGCCACTTGCCCTGGCCTAGCTGTATCGAATTATTAGTGGACATGACTCGTGCTACCCTTAAAACGTATACATGCATGAACATAGATTGGGTCTCGATCATAGAACTATTTAGAGAGCGATGGAGGAAATTACTTGTTAATTATATGCATAATCAATCAGATTAATTAAAATCTTAATCTAGCCAGCTAGCATCGCGTGATCATGGATAAGTTTATACAACTAGACCAATTCAAAGTTTTAATGATACATTTCACGTGGGTATTTCTTTAATTATTGGAATTCCAACTAGCTACTCATATAGTGGAAGGTAGACCAAATTAAAGTAGCTGGTATCGCATGGCATGGCATGGCGTATATTGACGATAATAATGGAGCCTAAATTATCTTTTTAAAATTATTTCTACTCACCTAAGACATCTCACGTTTCATATATTATTCAATTTTTGAATTTGTTCCGGTCCGATCACTCGACCAAATTTTTACAAATTTGGATAGCATTAAAGTTTGACCGCCAACTTGTATTTACAAGTAGAAATAAAAATAAACCAAAATATGGACAAATGGGTGTATGACACATGTCCTCCGCTTCTCAAACAAGTTACTCTCCACCGCTGCATCCGCCATATTCGAGTCTGAACTTACTCAAGGAAGGAAGAGAAGCATGTCTCGGATCACAGCTGCACGTTTGTCATAATTTTGGGTCCAAAGAATCCAACCCGCAATCAAGTCCAACGGTCACCCACGCACAGAAGTCGTGGCCGGCTGTAACCAAACAAAGGATTTTGCCCCAAGACTTGGCTACAAGGTTGGAAAGAGCTTGCCCTTATTAATGAGATGAGAGACTTAGAAGTCTCCGATGTGGGACTGCGCCCGCCACCGCACATCCCCCCCCCCCCCCCCCCCCCCCCCCGTGTGAGGTAGACAGATTGATGCCTCAACATGTGGAGTAGGATGCACCTCACACCAGTCACAATCTCCCTCCAATACTATGTCATAATTCTGGGCTCAAATAACCCAAGCCCAACAGTCACCCACGCATAAAATTCGTGGGTCAGATGTAACCAAGCCTAGGGCTTTGCCCCAAAACTTGGCTATAAGGTTGAAAGGGGCTTGCCCTTATTAATGGGATGAGAGACTTAGAAGTATCTGATGTGGGACTGCAGGCACAGACTCCCAACACCTATCCGCACGTGCGAGGTGGACAAACCGACGCCTCAACACATGGAGTGGGATGCGCCCCACACCAATCGCAATATCCCTCCGATACCATGTCATAATTATGGGCCCAAAGAACTCAAGCCCAACAGCCACCCAAGCATAGAATTCGTGGGCCGGCTGTGGAACTGCGGGCGTAGACTCCTAACAGCACTCGAGAAACGATGCGGTTTGGAACTCAAGCCACAACGCCGTTAGGCAACGGTCTTGGCTTTGACACAGTATGTTTTCAAATTGAATGAACACAAATTAGTCGAGATATAACAGACATGTACTGCAATCGTTGGTAGCATCACATACTCGACTGAGATTGACAACAATATAACCATTAATGATCACTTTGGACCTAAAAACGAAGAACTGGTACTCCATAGAAGCAAAACAATTCCGATTTAGAGAAAACATTTGGTTATTTTCATTCTTTCTTCATATTTATTATCAGTTTTTTATATAGCGATGTTTGCGGCTGAAATCAATGAGTGTTTCACCTTCTGGTAGTCGATGCAAGCATGAAGTAAGCGAGGATAGTTCGGATAGCTTGGGAGAGTAACTGGTATGAGAAGCGGAGGACATGTGTTATACAACCATTTGTCTAACATTTTATTTGTTAAAAAAAAATTTGGTTTATTTTCATTTCCACATATAAATACAAGTTGGTGGTCAAACTATTTGGTCTGCATTTATGGCTCTGTGCTGCTTGAATTTGTAAAAATTTAATAGGGTGATCGCACGAGAACAAATTCAGAAATTGAGTGATCAAGTTAAAACATTTAAACTTTGAGTGACTAAAATGGAACATGAGATATCTTTAGGTGATTGAAAGTTGTATTAACTCACTCTATGTTTGTTTTTCTGTCTCTAAGATGAAGAGATTGTGATGGAGCGATGATCCTAATTGTTATCTCCAGAAGTTAGGGAAATTCATGGAGATAGATATAATATCATAATATGTTTTCTATAATATTTGAAATTTTTTAAAATTTTAGCCATTGGTTTTGATCATATTAAACCTGACTGTCTTGGTAAATTACAGCAAAATCCATGCACCTAAAATTTTGAGAATGATCTTAACCCTACAACGAAATCGGCTTTTACCAGCTAATTTATACCCACGTTTTTTGATAAACGCGGATATTAATATATCATATATGCGATTTTTAAAACAACAAATATATGTCTTTCCGAAACCTAAAATACAAAGCCACACATATATAATAGTAGATACACTTGTGATTTTCAGGTTAAATATATTTTTAATTGTTGAAAGATTTATAATTTTTCATTTTGGTCAATAAATGTTTAAACGTTATAAATCAGTAATCTAAATTTTTAATTTATTTTAGACTGGTCACTTTGGCTATCAAATTGGAACAACAAAAATACAATATTAGAACAAATTGAAACTTTGACTGATCCGTAAAGTTTAAACATTTAGTGACCAAAATGAAAAGTGACATATTTCAGTGACCAAAAGTGTACTTAACCAGTAACACGATGTCGTTTTAGGTGAGCAGCCCTAACTTTCTCCAAGTCCCGCTATAGACTTTGTTTTGTTGTAGACTTGTAGTGTAACAAAAATTCTAAAGGCCAAAAATCCAAAATTATTATGCTAAGTGATTTTAGCTAATTTTTTTAATAAATTAATTTTAAAAAAAACACTTTTTTACTTGGTGTCCTGTAATTGTTTTTTTAGAAGGTATAAATTCCCACAATTCTTTTTACAATATATATTGTCATGTTAGCCGTTTAGAAAATTACAAACTCAAGCTTAAGAAAATAGACACTAAAACCCAAAAACAATAATAAAAGTCGAATAATATTATTATAGGATTAACCCGGATAGACTAAACAAACACAAATTGTATGGATCAATGTTCTTGACTTTTTCTTCATCAACATGTGACGTTGGAGAGACCAATTATTATCAGATTTAGGAGTTCACATCACTTTGTACCATGAATTTTTTATTGGAATACACTAAAAAATTGACGATCAAGAAACTATGATAGATGAATGAGATCGATATATAAATCGATAAAAAACCAAACACTGAACCATATTCAGGACAAACAATTTCATAACACGCAATTCATAATACCAAACAAGGCAACCAATCATCCAAACAAGATCTCTTGAGGAGGCCCTGTCGTTGTGTCGCATAACCTGCGACTTACATTCTACCGGCATTCCGAGGGCACGGGTCGGTAGACAGGCCCTTTGGTCCTGCCCCAACCAAAGATCTCTTGAGGAGGGAAAAAAGAGGGGAAAGAAACCGCAATCTTATAGTTTGTGTATGGTGTTGACTTTTGATTTTGATGTACTTTTTTACATATTTTGATCATATCGTTTCGTCGATTATCTGTTGGTTATGTCGATTTTTTTGATAGGATTTTTCATCAATTTTGATGTAAAAATATGTATTTTTTTTGGAAAAAACCTCAATTTTATTTCGATCGATTTCAATTTTTTTATTTTTTGTTGACAATCCCGGACTTGTCCTATTCGTGTTTTTTTTGGTGGGTGGTAGAAATAGAATATAATAAAAACAAAGCAGTTCCACTTTTGTATGCAAATACATTGCATTTGGGCTTTCCTTGTGTGTACGTTCATGTACTGGAACAACATATTCGCAATAAAAGGCTATCAACAGCCACACCCACCCTTCATTCGTCACCTCTGTCTCTCCCTTCCTCCCGTCACCTCGGTCTTTTTTCCTCCTTTTTTTGCCCTATCTGATAGGGTTTCCATGTCCTTGTGAGCTTTGCCCTATCTCATGCATCGGTGTTTTCAAGTCTTATACAGCATCGCAGCAGTCTTAGCGCTTGTTGGGTCTCTCTTTTTTGCTCTCTTTGGAGGGTTTATTCGTGGCAAACGGTGCGAATTTCAACTCCCGGGGTTTTTTGAGCTGTATCCATGTCTAAGCTCTTTGGATCAAGTGGTAAGTTTCTCTGATTTTTTTCTCCGATTTTGTGTTTTTCGACGATTATGTGTTTGGGGGATCTTGATTATGCTGTTGTGGTGGGGTTTTGGTAGATCTTATTGAATTGATTGATATTTGAGATTATCTGGGGTATAAAAATATTGGTTTGTTGTCCGAGAATTGGCCGGTGAATCATATTGGCCTATTTTTGGAATTAATTTGTTGATATTTGTGTTATTTAGAACTTCTGGGAATTTTTTTGTAGTTTCGTAGACCTCACACAGGAGCGTTATACGCTTTATACAGGCCAAATATATTATGGATTGTTAAGTTTTAAGGCGGATGTCGGTCAAAAAATTTATGATTTGTTCTTCCTGCTTGATATGATGGGGTAGATCCGAGATGGTTTGATTTTTTGTTTTGTTGATGATGAATTAATAGAGAAAGGTATCTTTGTAGTTAGGATTATTATGATTGTCTTCTGTAATTTGGTTGATGAAAATCTGTTTATATGAGTTCCCTATTAAATCTGAATGACGTTAGATCTAGATCATAAGATTCCACTGCATATTCTATGTTGTTACTTGAAATTGTTGTTGAATTCTCAAACCTTATTTACGACTTTTAGTTATATGTTTATTATTCACATGTATTGGCCACTTTTATCAAATTTATTGAAGAGATCGGGTTTGATTCTCAGGAGATACTGAGTTTTGTCCTGGGGGGCCAATATACACCAACCACGAGGAATCTAGCCTCTTTTTATCTCTTTCTAGTCACGTGGATGTGTATTTTCCTCCTCGCAAGAGGTCCCGCATCAGTGCTCCATACGTTTTCTGTGGAGAGAGGTTTGAGCAAAAGAAGCAGCGTTCTATTGAAGTTCTACCTGATGAATGTCTTTTTGAAATCTTCCGACGTCTGCCTGGAGCCCAAGAAAGGTGTGCCAGTGCCTGTGTTTCTAAGCGCTGGCTTTCACTTGTAAGTAACATCCGCCGGGAAGAGATTCGCAGCAACAAAGAAACTCGGTCTTCAAAGGGTGAAGCCATTGTTAATGGCAATGAAGTAAAGCATGACGTTGAGGATCAGGAAGTTGAGGGTGATGGATACCTCACCAGAAGCCTAAAAGGAAAGAAGGCTACAGATGTTAGACTTGCTGCCATTGCCGTTGGAACTGCTGGTCGTGGAGGATTGGGGAAGCTTTTAATTAGGGGAAGCAATTCTATTCGTAAGGTGACAGATGTTGGCCTTGGGGCAATTTCTCGTGGTTGCCCTTCTCTCAGGGTTCTTTCCTTGTGGAATCTGTCTTCTGTAGGGGATGAAGGTCTGTTTGAGATCGCACATGGTTGCCAAATGCTAGAGAAGCTAGACCTTTGCCATTGCCCTGCCATAACGGACAAAGCCTTATTCGCAATTGCTAGGAGCTGCCCTAATCTTATGGATTTGTCAATTGAGTCTTGCCCAAACATCGGTAATGAAGGGTTGCAATCTGTTGGAAAATGTTGCCCCAATCTAAAATCCATTTCTATTAGAGACTGCCCCCTTGTTGGGGATCAAGGAATTGCTGGTCTGTTATCGTCTGCCACTTTTGTCATGACAAAGGTGAAGCTTCAGGGGTTGAGCATTTCTGATGTGTCTCTTGCTGTTATTGGTCAATATGGCAAAGCTGTAACTGATCTTATCCTCATTGGCCTGCCAAATGTGACAGAGAGGGGCTTCTGGGTCTTGGGTAATGGTCAAGGTTTGCAGAAGTTGAAGTCTTTCACTGTTACATCTTGCCAAGGAGTGACAGATATAGGACTTGAAGCCATTGGAAAAGGTTGCCCAAATATGAAACAGTTTTCCCTTCGTAAATGTGCATTCTTGTCTGACAATGGACTGGTCTCGTTTGCCAAAGCTGCAATGTCACTTGAGAGCCTTGAAGTGGAAGAATGCCATAGGATCACCCAAATTGGGTTTTTTGGTACACTTTTGACCTGTGGTTCCAAATTGAAGGCTCTTTCTCTGGCGAACTGTTTTGGTATTAATGATCAAAGTCTAAGAATGCCTCAACTGTCATCTTGCAAATCTCTTCGATCGTTGGCCATCAGGAACTGCCCTGGTTTTGGAGATGCTAGCCTGACTGTTTTGAGCAAGATGTGCCCGCAACTGCAGCATATTGAATTGAGTGGGCTACAGGGAATAACTGATGCTGGAATGCTCCCTCTTATTGAGAACTCTGATGCTGGTCTAGTGAAAGTTAATGTCAGTGGATGCATGAATTTGACTGACAAAGTGGTTTCATCAATGGCAGAGCTTCATGGTTGGACTCTTGAAGTGCTGAATCTGGATGGATGTAGGAAGATCAGTGATGCAAGCTTGGTGGCAATTGCTGATAACTGTGGATTGCTTAGTGATCTTGATGTCTCCAGGTGTGCAATTACTGATTTTGGGATTTTGGCCTTGGCTCGTTCCAACCTGCTCAATCTTCAGATCCTTTCCATTTCTGGTTGTGCAAATGTATCAGACAAGAGCTTGCCAGCCTTTGTTAAAATGGGTCAGCCACTTTTGGGGTTGAATCTCCAGCACTGCAGGGCAATCAGCAGCGGCACAATTGATTTCCTTATCGAGCAGTTGTGGAGGTGTGATATCCTTTCTTAAGCTCGAAATTGATTCATTTATCCCAGGCATGGAATGGGGTTCATCTATTCAGGAAGGATCAGAATTTCTAGTCATTTTATATGGTTTAGCAGCAGTATTTGCAGTTTTTGGCTCCATCAGCTGTGGGTCTCATCTCCATTGCTCGGTTCCTTTTTCCAGGAAATATGGCCATTCACACTCCTTTTTTTTGCAGGTTCCAGTATAACTGGAAACCTGTTCGAAGTCTTTTGTCTCCCGACCAGGGAGTTTCATTTTATTGGCCATATATTCCTGAGAATACATCTACCGAGTTCTGGCTCTAGGTATTTCTACTCTTATCTAATTGTCACTGTTCTTATAATGTTGGGTGTTGCCACCTAGTGTTTTAGCTAGGCCATGGGCTTAAGCTTCTATTTCGAGTCCGTCTGTCCGTCCGTCGGTTTTACCAAGTCTTCCACGTCCTCGACGTGCTGGTTGGGTCTCTGATTTCTACAAAGGTTGATGTTCCTTGTGGTGTTTATGGGTTTGCTTTTGGCAGTTTGAATTTTTTGTGTCTTGCATTCCTGGGGCTTTGGCGTTGGCAGCAGATTATGTAGTCTGCCATGACAATTCTTTTGAGTTGTTTTTTTTTACCAAGCCCTAGTTTTGCAGGCCTCACTTGTTCATGAAACTGTGTATTCTGCAACCTCTTTTTTATCATGTAATGAAGTTGATCGTCTACCCTTTGTGATGTATGGATTTCATCTTTTATTATGATTATGCTAAATAAGAACCCCCTTTTGTACTCCATATATATATATATTATACTTGTTTGTTAGATTTTAGTAACTCTATACAAACAAACAAAAGCATTGGTTGTGACTCGTGAGGAAACTTCATACTATATTAGATATTGTGATATTCGTATGTGATTATAATATTTAGTTTGTATTCGTTGTATCAAGACCAAATGAATGTGTAGTGGTTGGAGGAGGAGAATCCAGCAAAGTGGAATCATATCTTTTGGTCAAACCAACCTTCTTTCACCAAATCATTAATTACTTTATGACTCAATATTCTTATTATTTGTGGTCCTATGCACCCATGAATCCACTGTTTTAGTTGGCAGCAACAACATTGATTTCCAAATATAAGAACATGCTGGTGGGCCTCGAAATAGGGCCCGGTTCACACTTGAAAGCACGAGGTCCCCTCTGGTCTCCAGTGCCCACACAACATTTTCCAAATAGAAATACAATGATTTGACACAGCAAATATTATGTAGCCATTATTTCCTTTACAATTCTGTGGTTGTCCTATCCAACTTTGCAATTTGGCAAGGATACGAATAGGATATGGGTTTAGGTTGATTTTGATGGGTTGATTTGAGAAGTTGCTTCCTGATTTCATACGCCAAGATAGGCCGAACATACCATCACCGACAATCTCTAGTCATTATCCAGCACTGGCCCATTTAGACTGGGCCAGATTAGTTAGTTCATTCGGCCCATTTACATCTCTTAGCCTGCGGATCCGGCCCACTCAATGTCTGCAGAACGATCTCCTGATCTTCTCCAGCCCCCCTCTCTCTCTCTCTCTCTCTCCCCCCTCTTGGAGACAGAGAGAGACGCAATGCAACTGAAAGATATCAGAACATCAAATAGGTTTCCAAGACAGTTCTATTCAACAGATATTGGAATAAACAATACTTTCTGACCAACAAATATCTAAAAGTAGCCCAAAATTTGCCAAGATGATTCCAATAAGCAGGCAAGAACAGATGCTTAAACAACATAAATTACCATAACTTGACAAATGAGGACCATACAATACCGCATAGTAGGATGCAGAGTCCTAACGACAAGACCGGCAACTTTGAAAGCAAGCGCACACAAAACCAATGCTGCTGACTATAGACAAGACCACTCACTACCCATAATCCAAAATCTTTTGTGCATCCATCGTCAAATGATTTGAACATTGCACCTCTTAATTCACACAATCTAGTCGAAGAGCATCATATATGAATATGATATTCGATTTCAGATCCACTTAATGCTCCAATGCTATAGTTTCTTGTACCAGAATAGGTCGAGTCTGCTCTATAACAATATTTCCATCTGTCTCGGGATTAGTTTCACTTGCTTCAGCTCTCGGAACTACCTCCTGCTCTTGTGCGGGAGATGTAGTTTCACTTGTGGCATTAGAAAAAATAGTGTTTTCTTCCTTTGATGCTTCAGATAATGTGGCTTTTTCATTATTTGTTGAACTCGAAGAAAGTGTCTTCTCAGAAGGCAGTTTAGGGAGAGATTTTCGCTGTGGCTTCCTCACAATTACAGGGGACACTTTGCTTGTATTGTTCCGAGACAATTTCTCATCCAAGCTTAGACGACCTGGTCGCAAGCTGTGCCTCCCATTTTCTTCAGAAGCAGGTGTTAAGCTCTTCTTTCTGCCAAGCTTAGGAGATCTAGCTCTTGTTGGTGGTATCTGCACCAGTGTAACAGAAACATTCAAGAAAAGGCCATTGAATAAAGAATCTTCGACAACACATTAAAACATACAGAAGGCAACCCAAAGAGTAATGGTGGCACATAATATACGAACTATTCGACAACACATAAAACCTACAGAAGAAAACCCAAAGAGTAATGATGGCACGTAATAGGTTTAACAGAACAGTCAGCACACAATGTTACTACACCGCAGCTAGGTCTCAAGTCACAGATTTAGCTCATCCAATAATGCAAGAAACTAAGGCGACAAAGTGGTCAATAAATTTATAGGTAAAAAACTCCACCTTCATCCATCAGAACCAAAGAGGTGAAGCTGCCAAAATGGGAAGATGGAGTTTACACTGAAAAAAATGATTTGATGACATAATATGAAACCCTTATATATATTTTCGATAACATAATATTTTTCAAAGCTTTCAGGAGTATTTGAAGAATACGTTTCACACAAATTGTAGAGATGACTTCCAGAAACTATAATATGAAGGGGAATGTATAATTGTATAGAATTGAAAGCACAAGAGAATAATAATAATCCAGTGCTTGATTCAGCAACAACTCAACTCAGAATGCAATCCCAAAAGATATTATGTGGAAAATATGAATCCCTTAGAATTAGGTAAAAGCTCCCTATGAAAACGGGCCTACTAATCCTCCCAAGGACGAGAACAGAGCCAACATTTTATGTTATGTTTTCAGTTGTTAAATTTGAACCGAAAATACAAGATAAGCTCACATCATCAACAAACTATCAGTTCATGAAAATAGAAAACAAGCAGCCAATAAAACAACATAACACAGCCACTGCACTATTAAGGAAAATAAGCATGCAATCAAGGACTTGGTTTTGCATGTCTTCCAAACAACTGCCATGTTTCATGTTAGGTACAGATCAAAGGATACTTAGCTATCACTAAGAAAGACAGAGACATGCCTTCTGAAGCTCCGCCTTAGGTGGTGCAGGTTCTTGATAAAAGCTAGGCATGGGAGTTGCTTTGAAGGTCAGACTCTTTCGGAGCTGCTTAATCTCAGCTTCTTGAGATTCCTGCAATAAAATAAATAGAGTTGTCAAGACAAGAACAAACTAAAACTTCATGTATGTTTTACAACTTGAAGATGAATATTGAATACATAAAAAAAAATCATACCTTTGACTTCGCGTGCAAAGTAGTCTTCTCTACTTCCTTTGCATGAATCTTTTCCTCGAGTTTAGAGTAGAACTGCCAAATTAAACAGAAGAAGATAATATGTTGATGATTCCATGGAGCCACCAAAAGAACAAAGAATGTTTAGGTACATAACCAACCTCTTTCCTCTTCTCAGCTCGCTGATCACACTTAAAGCTGAACCCATAATTCGGAAGGGCACCAGCCCTGCGTTGTTTGGCCTCTTCTGCCTTTGGACTTCTACATAATATTTAAGGATTAAGTGGTATGTCAACTAGAAAGGTATCCTATAAAGGATAAAAACCCAACTCAAATCACAACAGGCACTATCAATTTACCACTCCAAGAAATAAGATTCTGAAATTGGCAAGGACACTCGTGAATAAACGCAAAGAAACTAATTGCAAGTAGGACTTACATTTGGCCATCAGATGACACAGCATCAGACTTTCCAGATTGCTGCTCCAAGGAAACAAGAATAAGCAAAAAAGGAAAATAGGACAATATACTCACAAACTAAACGAACACTAAGCAAAACCCATACAAACTAGAGTACCGAACCTGAGATACGTCTATGTTACACATGTAAAAACTAGAAGTTACACTATTTTTACCTTGGATGGACGAATCTGCCTGTCATTAAAGGAATCACTTTTAACAGGCTGTTTAGCGCGTGTATTTGAAACCGCAGAACCATTTGAAAAGGTAGATGTTGTTCCCACATCTTTTTCATCTTTGCTTTTCTTCACCCAAGTTGCTGCTGAGATGTTTCTGGGGCTTGATGGCTTCTCATTCTTGCTTTTCCCTTGAACCTTCACTGACTTGGCTTGCTTTGAATGGTCTGCATCTTTCAATTTTCCCTCCTATAAAAAGCATAAACATGGCATCTCAAATTATCCAGTGGTTATCTAGAATGCAGTTGAACTTGATTACATCACTTACTACCTTAGAAACAGCCAACTTGTTGTTCTTCACATGAGCATTTGATTCATCCCTTGGCTCTGGAGGAGATGAGTTATTGATACCACTATCATCCAAGATTTCTGCAGTCACAAGATTTTCATTTCCCCCTGTAGTCTCCGAAGTGCCCTCAGAAATCCCATTTATATTAATACCAACAGCATCATCCTCTCCAGAGCCAGGAAGTTGCTCATGAACACTATTTAGATGGACTCCCTCAAGCCCATCGACAGGCTTCAGATTATAAGATTCCATCACAAACTGCAAGAAATAAATATTTAAATGCAAATAGTTTAAGCATCATACTCATATAAGAGCTGAAAACAATTTGAGCAAATAAATGAACAGAAGACATAAACTTCGCAAAACAGTGTCTTAAAAATGAACTTTACGGGACCTCATGTCTTCTAAATATTACGTTACAGATACCAACCATCATATCCCACAAATAAAGAACTTGGACAACTATAAAGTGTCAGCCCCAGAAACATGAACTCTAAAATCCGTAAAATTGCTCAAGCACAGTTATCCAATATGTTGTGTCCTACTGTCCTCCTAAACAAAATGGTGACCATAAGTGACTGTCTCAATCAAAAAAGGTATTGAGTGAACTGCGGACAGAACCTAATAAATCTCTCACAAACAACAGAGATCACGAAGAAAGAACGCTCACCCATGGTTAAAAAAGGCAGCAGAGAAAACCCAGAATAACCAAACTAACCATTTTATTAAATCTCACATGTTAAATAGATGAGCTAAAATCACGAAGCGACCAACTAAAGTAGATAAAATCCAATACAGAATTACAGCTACCAGTAGAAGCATATTTAGCCAAACAAGGCTAAAGCTCATATGCCAATCAATGATTCACGTGAAAAGGAAATGCAAGCATTAGAGATAAGGAAACAAAAAAGGAGAAAGGAGAGTGAGCAACTGAGCATTGAAACAGTAATAAAGCGAGCAACCAGGGAGCAAACCGAATAAATTCAACTAGGCAAAATACAGCAAGATTCCACCAAAAACTAGGATCTCCTCATAAGCTGTCGCACACACGTTTTCAAACCTAAACCTATGTCGTCCTCCACTGATCTACTGATACCAAAAACATGCAACGAAAATCAAACAAAAACCCAAACAGGCGCACCATGCTCTGACAAAGAATGTCCACTTCGAATCTCAGTCGACATAGGCCTTTAACTCTCAAAAAAGCCAAAAACAACCACAAAATATCATTAAGATTCAAAATCTCTATCCATTTCCATAGTATTCTAAGCAACCAAGCAGGAATCGAAGGAGACAAGAAAGCTAAAACGAGTTTTGGATTCTTACCGCGACTACTACAGCTCCATTGAGATGAAGATTAGATTCGACGAACACAAACAGAGATTTGCGGAGAGCTTTCAAGGATCTGCGGTGTAGTTAGCGAAAGAGAAACGAACCAAGCAGAGTCTCTCTGAGCTGTGTTTGTTTTAAAAACAGGGGCTTTTTAGGCTTGGCATGGAAGGGGGCGTAGACGCCGCAGAGGGATTAGAGGGTAAAAACGGCCAAAAGGATTAAGGGTATGGAGCGGAGTTGGGGTCTACTGAAAATTTTATAGTATAATATAGAATGTTTTTTTATAGAAATTATGAATGAAATATATATCTTTTATTTAAAATAATTAAATAGAATGTGAAAAAATATGAAAATTAGTTCAATACAAATATAAGATGCATCCATTTTTTTTTTTTTAAAAATATATTGTAATAGCTGTAAAAGTCACACAATAGGATCTGCAAAAAAAAAAAAAGGTTCAGAACAGACCCAGGCACAAGGGTGTGGAGGGGTGAATTTTTGTTAGGTGGAGGTTGTGAGAGATTTTAATTTTGTTAACCTTATTTAAACTTAAAAATTACTGAAACCCTCACTCATTATTATTGTTGTACAATCTCTAGCTTATACCATACGTGTCTACCAAAACATTATTGGAAAACCAATGAGCATTTGAGACATCTACATAAAACCATTCCATTGATAACATGAACCTAGCAGCTCTGTTTCCTTGCCAATTAAACATCAAATACACAATTATTGATGATTTGTACATAGCAAACCTAAATTCTTAGTAGGCCTCTGAATTATATCTCCTTGGAAGCTCTCTCTATATGCCATTATTGCATGTGTGAAGAACAAGAAGCCAAATTGGATAAGATGTGCCAATGCATGATCCCCCCTTATTTGTCCCTAGCTACAAGTATCAAGTGCAGACAATGAGACACATCAACTCTAAGTCGGTCCAGTCGAGACCAAAAGATAAAACTCAATTTAATTCCTATAGATAATTAATAGATGCATTAAAAAAACAAAGAAATAAATTATAAAGTGAATAAAGCCAAGACAACCCGACCAATCAGGCAATATTTCGGAGGTGGCATGTCGGTGCAACCAACACCATATTTCTCGACCAACTCCCGGGTCCTCCTCTAACCGTTACAACCACACACATGCACTTATAATTCAGTTTTCGATTCAAATACAAGTGGTAAAAGATGTATAGGGTACTCCCGTGCGTCACGAAGTATCTCACATCACTCAACTAATGTGAGTTTATAATAAATCTCGTGTTTATATCTATTAACAAAGTCCTTTTCTGAATTTAAATACTATTAAGTGAGATATTATAAGAAAAATAAAGTCATGCATACTTGGTTCATCTACAAAAACCGATCGATAATATCGTTGATGCGAGTGAACTCATAATTTACAATACCATGAAACCACAATTTTACACAAAAACCTTTTTTTTTTCTTTTATTAAGAGAGAGTGGCATCACTATCTTTCACTTTGTGGGTTTGCGTATGTATTCCATCATGCTTACATCTACTTTAGGTTTTAGTCAAATAAAAACCAAATGCTTTGCTTAATGGAGACTCGTCAAGTTGGTAAAGACAAGCTTAGGTTGCTGCTAATCAAGGTTTTGGTCAACCTCGGACATTATTCTTAAGGCTTACAAAGTCCTTATCCAATACAAATCCTTTTATTATCATACACTCACAAGGTGTCACAACTCACTATGTCATATCTCAATGCTTACATCTAATTTAGGTTTTAGTCAAATACAAACCAAATGCTTTGCTTAATGGAGAATCGCCAATCGCCAAGTTGGCGAAAACAAGGTAAGGTCTGCTGCTAATCATAGTTTTTGTCAACCTTGGACATTATTCTTAAGGCTCCGACAAAGTCTTTTATCCTTTTATTATAATACACTCACAAGTCACAAGGTGTCATAACTCCCTCATGTCATATCTCAAGCTCGGCAGCTCAAGCGTCTTAAGAACAGAGACATTCTCTAGCATCTACACGTGGTACTATGGGTACCACTAAGATCAGGTTAGGTTCAAACACGTGGCGTGCCTTGGGTTGGGTTTCCTCATCAGCCATTCTGTAGTGAAACCACAGCCCGTTTATGGCCCAAGTCGAGCGGCCCAATGAACGATAGAAGCAAAATCGCATTCTTCTTTTTCTTTTCCACATAAGTTTAAATAATTATCGGAAAGTTGAAAATCAAAATATTCGTATATAAAATAAAATGAGAGGTTTTTATTCCAAAATTATCCAAACGATGTGTGTTATTTATTCATTAGATGCGATTTTCAATGAACTCTTTGCTATGTTATTATCAATCACCACATCCAATAAATGAGGAATTAAGGGATGGTCCAGTGGGTAAAAATCACTGGACCACTCCAGTGTCCCAATTTTGGGGCAATAATTTTTTTGAAAAAAGTATAAAAAAATTATAAATGTATAGTGTATCATCGTAACGATTTCAACGGTATATTTTTTGTTCGAAACAAAAATCAAAATCATTGTGAAACATGTTTGACAATTCTAAATTGTCGAATTTAAAATCTAAACATTCAATTTTAGATCTCTATGACTCTAATTTTTGTTTTGAACAAAACGTTAGGATCATTATGATGCACACTACAGATTTATCACTTTTTTAGATTTAAAAAAAAAATTAGGCCCCCAAATTGGGGCACTTGAGGGGTCCAATGGTTTTACCCACTGCACCTACACCCAATCCATAAATGAGCACTATATATTACTGATATATTTTTGGGATCAAAATAGCAGAATCTCTAACAATATTGAAAATAAAAACAAAATATAATCTCCGCCATATAATCGTATGGCTTTTGAATCCAACTTAAAGTGAAAAGACTGCAGTTCGTTTAAAAGTCAAATCATATTGCAGGGAATTGGACAGACCGAAGATAACTGATGAAAAGAATAATTTAGAGGTATAAGAAACACATCATGTAAACTACATTGAATGTCATGAAAACTCCAAAAGAGCACACACTGAACATGAGGGAAGGATCCCCTTGACCTTGTCCGTTGTATTTGGGGGTTGGATGGAGAAATAGATAGCAAATGGACTGTTATAATATACAAAGAATATGTCTCTCCGTCTGTCTCCCTCACACAAGACACAGACGGTCCATATGAAATTACTAGCTTTCCGACTTCTTTGGTTCATTTTAACACCATACTCATAAAGAACTATTTTTCTTGAATAGGATATGATTCCCACTAGCGAAATCTTATCTCGTTGTTGATACAAAACCTAGAGAACATGGATGATATTAAAAAAAAGAGGCTAATTTGCAAGCCTATTGGACTTGTGTACTAGGATAAGTTTTAATAACTTGACATAAAGTTACTTTGAAGCTTGACCCACAAGCCTATTAGACATTTGTAGGTATATATGTAGTTGTTCAATGGAATTTGTTTCAGGATCTCGATTTAATGTCCTCCTGTTTTTAGGGTATTTCCCTACCGTTTCTACAAGCATAAAGCATTAGGCCTCCGTTTGGGACAGAGTATAAGCTAGCTTATACTCTCTCCCCATACTCTCAGACACTCTCAGCTTTTACGTTTTACGAGAACTTATACTCTATCAACATCCAAACAGACTTATAACTAGTAAAACAGCAGTTGTATTAATTTATTAAAAAAAATGGACAACAAAAAAATGCATGATGGTTCATTGATCTGACTTAATTAGTTAATTACCAAGTGAGTCATCTCGGATGGATCACAGAATTTAAAAAGCTAGGATTTAGGAATACCTTTCGTGGTTGAAACTTGAAAGTTGGTTTGGTGGTTGTAGATGTCTATCCGGCTTTTCTCTGCAACATATGGAAGCAACGAAGCACGGCATAAGTAAAGGAATGAATAAAAAAAATAGATGTATACTGTTTGTTGAAATAAACTTGGAGCTTTTACATCTTAATTCCTTATTTTCTGAGTAAACTTTTTTAAGAATATGCTTTTCCATGCATTTAATGAAATGCATCATAAGTCATAATAAGATTGACATCATAACTATATATACCCCATCAGCTAATCTCATATTCTAGATATTAGTGGAAATAGTGAAACCTAGCCAAAAGAAAGTGAAGGAATACCATTCTCAAAAGACATCATGTGATTTTCTATCTTGCACCGGAATTCACGAGCTTGATATACGCATTCTTAAAACCGCAAAGAACATATCCTGATCCATCTGCAGGAAAAATGAATTCAATTCTAGCTAAGCAACAAGAATATTATTGTTGTACGTTCACATGATAGATGGCAGAATAAGATCAGTGTGCATTATGTGGCATCCATTTGAGCCAAGTAAATAGCTGAAATTGACATTGACTGTACACACTTATGCTAAATTGAAATGTATTCCAAGTGGACTTTATTATTAATTAGAACTACTTCTGACCACTGCTTCTATCTGGAATTATTTTGCATGATGCCTTGTAAAAGATGTGCATCTTAATCTTTCGTTGCTTCCCTATCCGATCAAATTCATTCATGAAAAATTCCTCATCCATATGACAGCCAATGAGTTGCAAATTATTAAACAGCATCGAGTCAAGTGTCAAAAGATTTTGTAATGATACTGAGCCTCAAGCAGTCATCATCCTCAACAAACGCAAGATCTGAAGGAACCCTAATCATACTTGACATAGCAGCAGAGGCAAGACAAAGTAATTAGGCAAATCAAAAGTAGTTATACTTCTACATATCAAATCCCCAAAGTGAAAAAATTTCGGAGGCAAGATAACCACAAAAACAAGCATGCAAACTAGAAAATGTTAAATCCCCCCAGGAAACGAACAAGGAACTCCACTAGAAGCATATCCAGAACAAATGATAAACAAAAAATATGATGCAGTCATGTTAAGGTCTTCCCGGACAAGACAAACCTGCATGATACAATGATGTTCAGATCATAGTATTGGTTCAATTGCAGAACAGATAACAAACCAGAGGATTTGCCATTCTGACTACATATGAATAGCATCATGAACATCACATTCACCTCAAAAAAATTATGCAGTATCTGGGGAAAAATATATACCTGACTTCCCATCCATTTCAAAGTTCCAGCATCATGAAATGCAAGAAAGACCAGCAGCCTTGCCTTTGAAGAGTACCTTCCTTATCTCTCTCTTCACAAGCAAATAGTCATTTGAATTTGAACTTTATCACATTAAAAAGAATAAAACTATACACCCGTATTCCTCAATTAAATTCAAAAGTGAAACTAATTCCCAACCATACATCTAAAATTCATTAAAAAATATGTCAAGGAAGCTAATATTTGCTCGACTTCATCTTCGAATCCTTATTCCCATTACAAACCTAGCAACATTGATGTTTATTTATGCATAAGATTTAATCAGAACTACTGCAATCCAACATAACAAGCAGAATGGCAAATATACCTAAGGAGGCAATAGAAAAGGAAATTGTAAACTCACTCGGCAGCCTCAGCGCCAATGGCCTCCATAGATCCATGAAAATGCGAAAGAAATAAGTGTGGACGTAAAGACAAGCACTGTCCTTCGGTTCGAAAACT
Source organism: Euonymus europaeus (assembly GCA_963580455.1). NCBI lineage: Eukaryota > Viridiplantae > Streptophyta > Magnoliopsida > Celastrales > Celastraceae > Euonymus > Euonymus europaeus. The sequence goes on along the minus strand of OY756957.1, from coordinate 1,529,000 downwards.
TTCACCAATGAATTTAAGGCACCACACATTAACACTGAGAAAAATCTGAATTCGCCATTTGTACGGAGTAAATGACCATAGATATCATTATGCATCTCAATAATCGATAGAAGCAGCAAGCAGGAGTTATAAATCACTTAAATTAGATTTTCCTACTTCATTTTCTTCCGTTTGCTTGGCAACCAAACAGGGTAACGGAAACTAAATTTTAAAAAATAAACAAAGATCCAGTGCTTACCTGATTCATTATCGACAAGTAGTGACAATAACCATGTAAGGGTGCGGCGCGAAACCTGACAGGGGCGAGAGACGATCGTCGAAGGAAAGCGGGAAACTCGAATAAAAATTTTAGTCGAGAGCGCAAAAGAGGGTTTTTAAACAAAAATGTTATAGCATCAACTTTTATTAATTCTCAATCCAAATTTTGTATCACACTCCATGTAAGTGGGATATATTGTATTTTTTCAAAAATTAGTAAATAATATTAATTTATTCATTTATTGCATACTTTTTATTTAATTTTTTGTAGACGAAACTTTAAAATGTTTTATCTCTCAAAGTACTGTTAAATTTCTAAAAAAAAATAAACATTAGAACTCATAGCGCAAAAATCTTTCTAATAAGACTAATTGTCAATAGTTTTTATTGCGTTTTTTCAATTACATTATTTTTTTAAAAATTGTAATTCATATATGTGATGTGTAGACTGTCTATTCGAGCTTTAATTTTACTACACTATGATAGTATAATATATATTCATTGTTTTTTACATTTTTATTGAAATTGCTTTGGGTATTCAAACTCTTTAGGATTTAATAGTTATGACCCTAGGGTTTAACACTTGGGACATTTATGATTTTAGTAGCGAATCCATTGGGGTTTAGCAAATCTGAGCCTTTTAGGTTATAACATGAAAACCCGATACACGAGCTCGTTAGGATTTAGTGAATATGTTCCCCTTGGAGTTTAACACTTATTATTTAAGTTACAGCAGGAAAATTCGATACACAAGCCCGTATGGTTTAGCGAATTTGTTCCCCTTAAGGTTTAACACTTATTGTTTAAGTTACAACATGAAAATTCGATATACGAGTCCATATCGATACCCATATATACGAGTCCATATAGATACCCATAAATAAACACTGAAATCTATATAACCCACATACAAAAAAATAAATGTAATTAAAAGCAATGTAATTAAGAATAACTAAATAAAACTTATCGATGATGAATCTTGTTGGATAAATCTTTACTTGTTGATTCTGTATATGTAATTTTTTTCAAAATCTAATATGTATTTTAAAAGATAAAGCATTTTAAATTTTCTTTTAACAAAAAAATGTGCTGTCAGTTTTTCAAATGAGATATTTTATTTTTCATAATTTTAATTTTCCATGTCATATGCTTACAAAGCATGTCATATATACTTAGATTAAAATTGGATAACAAAAATTTGGAATATTTTGCGTCACCCGTTCTTAAAAGAGCGGGGTGGGAAGTAGATGAAGCGTTCATATCATCTCTATCGAACGGTTGAGGCATGAGAGTTCATGCGTTATTTTTTTAGAAGAGAAGAATCAACAAAGAAGATAAACTAAAGTTTTTATATTTGAACAAGGGTAAGGTGATAAAAAAATTTAAAAAATGATAAAAAATTTAACTGACCAAACTATATTTACTCGAGCTTACATCACCGCCTCCTTTAATTGAAGATCAAGCATTGATTATGCTTTAGTTGTGGAAACTTCAAACGCTGAATTGTTCAAAATTAAACTAATATATTAAAATCAAAAATTAAATTATTAACCCAAAGTTGTTTTTCTTTAAAAACATTTGTTATTGATCTTGTGTACTAAACGCGATAGAATATACAAACTCCATTTATAGTAAATTGTTTAAGGGTAATGATAAATAATACATATTTTAGGAGCAAATGGTAGGTCAAATATAATTAACAAGAAGTTTTAAATTATAAGAGAAACAAATTTATTAAACCCTAACGGACTCGTGTATCGTATTTTCATGTTGTAAACTAAATAATAAATATTAAATTATAAGAGAAATGGATTCCCTAAATCCTAGTGAGCTCGTGTATCGAATTTTCATGTTGTAACTTAAATAATAAGTGTTAAACTCTAAGGGGAACGAATTCGCAAAACTCTAACGGGCTCGTGTATCAAATTTTTATGTTGTAACCTAAAAGGCTCGGATTTGCTAAATTTCAACGGATTCGCTACTAAAATCCTAAATGTCTCAAGTGTTAAACCCTAGAGTCCTAACTAGGGAAAATATAAAAAGCATGAGAAAGACATGTAGGTGTCAGGCTTTATAAGAACGTCAAAGACTTCGACGGGTAAAAGGTAGAAGGTTGACATATAACCCTAGAGTCTTAACTAGGGAAAATACAAAAAGCATGAGAAAGACATGTAGATGTCAGGCTTTATAGGAACGTCAAAGACTTTGACGAAAAAAAGGTAGAAGGTTGACATATAAGGTGTAAAGTAAATGCGACAACAACAGATAAAAGTAAAACAAAATTATTTAATGAAAAGTGAAAATTAGTCAACACGTTACCACCTCTGTGCTGGATATCTTTTGACACAATGATATTTGCCAGTTTATCAATCATACTTCTATTGTTGAATTGCAGGTCATTTACGCGAGCTCCGCCTCTGACAAGCTTATTTATTTGAACCGAAGGTCTTGTGACCTAAACCTGAACATGAGACATTAGACCTAAGCCTTACTTTGAACAATTTCCACGATAATCTAACAGTCGACTTAGTCAAATTTTGACTTAAATTTGACTAAAAGTGTATCATGCTTAATTTTAACATGATCTTTCGCTCATAATTGGAATAATTAGGATCTCAAACTATTGGGATCTTTATCATTTCATTTTACAAAAAAAAAAGGATAATTCATTTAAGTTACATTTCTTGAATTATAATGATCCTAACTTGTACACCTTCAATTTACAGCAGAAAGTCACAGAAAAGTTATAAAACTCTAGTAATGGCTACCAATATTTAAAAAAAAAAAATTAAGCAATTTAAAGGATATACATGAACATCAGATATGAAGCAAGTAAACAAAAAGCTCCTCCCTCAGTGGATGTTATCTCGGACCGGAGAGTCTCACGGCAGAAAGATGAGCATCACTGTTGTAGTCCGATGGTCCTGAAGATGTAGTGCCCTCCTGGCTATTCGAATTGATGAAGCTCGCGAAAAGGCGAGATCCAAGTGGAGAGGACATTGGCGGACGAGAAACTGGAGATATGCCTTCAAGCATTTGAACTACTTTGGTCATCGATGGCCTTGAATGCATATCTTCCTGTATACACCATAATGCAACTTTCATAGTTGTGGAAACAGTCTCCTCGTCCTCTGCAGCTACGTTCAGTTTTATGTCAACGATATCCCTCAGTTTCCCTTCTTCCATCATCTTGAAAGCGTACAACGGGAAGTTGGATTTGTCAGAGGATTCTGCCGGGTCGAAGTTTTTCCTTCCACCAATGATCTCTAGCAACACCATTCCATAGCTATAGACATCACTCTTTTCGGATATGGCGTAATTGGTTATCCACTCTGGAGCAAGGTATCCTCTAGTGCCTCTCATGGTTGTGAAAACATGGCTTTGTTCTCGAGTCATCAGCTTCGCTAAGCCAAAATCTGAGACTTTGGCCAAGAAACGGTCGTCAAGAAGCACATTTTCAGGTTTAATGTCGCAGTGAACAATCTTCGCATCGCAATCTTCGTGGAGGTAAGCTAGTCCTTTTGCCGTTCCTAATGCTATATTGAATCTTGTTTTCCAATCTAACATGAATTCCCCTTTGTTTTTCTTGAATATCCATTTATCCAAGGACCCATTAGCCATGTACTCGTATGCAAGAAGCCGGTGTGTTCCTTCAGCACAGAAGCCTTTGATCCTCACCAAGTGATGATGATGGATGCTTCCAATTATGCTAACTTCAGCTCTAAATTCTTTCTTCCCTTGACCAATTCCTTCTAACTTCTTTACAGCAACTCTGGTCCCATCTGGGAGAACTCCTTCATAAACTGAGCCAAATCCTCCTTGCCCCAGCTTGATTGCGAAATTATTTGTTGCAGTTTGAAGATCTCTGTAGGAGAAACGAATAGGCATCCCGGATAAACTCTCCAGGAAATTATCCTCTTCCGAAGTCTCTTGAGGAGATTCTGGCAATCTTTTATTCCACTTGGAATATCGAAATGCTGCATAAAGCAGACCAGCAATGACAAGTACTGTGCCAACAATTATTATCGCCACGAATGGGAAGTGTTTTTTGGTGCTAGAGCCGTTCTCATCAATTGTGCCACCTCCATTACTTGAGACTTTAATGTATGAATCAAAACCCGAGCCCCCATCAGAGAAACTACCTAAGCTATCTAGCAGAAAGCAGTTGCCAGAACTATTTTGGAAGAAAAGACCAAGGCAAGAGCAGTTACCAGAACATGAGGCTTTGCAACCATCTAGATCAGTTTTAGAAGATGGCGGAAGGAAACCAAGCGCAAAATAATTGAGCCCATCTCCAACATTCACAAGTTGTGCAGAATTATTTGAGCCATCACATGGAGAGACAATCCCTGTACTGCAATTTCCACTGGCACTAAGAGCTGAAGGGCACTGGCATTTGTTGTTGCTTGAACAAATATACTGTGCACCACAAGGTTCTGGTGTACCACATGGATCCGTTGGTATTTTTGTCGGCACAGCGCCATTTCCCCCAACATCTTGGAGATTATGAAAAGAGATGAACCCATCTCTTCCTAAATATGCAATCCAAGTTCCATTGGCGTCATTATTGTCCGCAAAAACAAACTGCCACAGCAGTACTTTACTGCTGTCATAAAACCTCCATGAAATTCCCTCAATAGTTGCCGTGGCGACCACCCCACCATCTTTATTGATGATTATTCGATTGTCCTTCCGCATCGACCAATAAGGCTGTGGATTTTGAAATGCTGCAGAAAGAGTCATATCTCCTGACTTGATTTCAAGAACACAGCTCAAGTTATTGGGGCTGGGATCACTAACAAGTTTAATTCCTCCCTTTAGGACCTGGTTTGTGATTAGGGTATCCGTAGGATGGTCGAAGCTCTGCCAAATTACAGTACTGTCACTCCCAAGCACAACCAAGTTTCCATTGTCTTGCAGTTCCATTGCAGACACACCTTTCCCACCAGTATTTGTTGTCCAAACGACACTCCCTCTTTTCTGTAAGAACACATTCCCTTGTTCATCAAAGACAAATTTATCAGAATTTGTAACCGGAGAGCCCCTATTCGCAGACCAGATTACTTTTTGTGAACTGCCCATGTGAACGACAACTAGTACAAACAATGTGACATCAGTTGTCTTGGAGAAGCCAAAAGCGAAATCCGAGTTGTTTGATAAAAGAAACGATCCATCCCGATCAATAAAAGTCATTTGAGATCCTTCAAACCCAGGACTAATCTTGCCAATACTTTGAATACTACCACTGGAGGTTTCAGATTGGAGGGAAATTAACAATGAAATATAGCCCAACACACAAATGATTTCCCCAATTTCCATGACCAAAAAAATCTGTAAATTCAGCAAGATTTGGGAGAAAAAGAGGTCACATGAGGAGACTAGAACAGAAAATCAGCCAAAAAAAGGAATCTTGCCACAAAGAGGAGCAGGAGAGGACAGAAGCGATACAAAAGAACCCATTTTACAAGTGATTTGGGAACACTGATGCTCTATATTCAGCAGCCAAAGACATATTAAGCTTTTGAATCTCGAAATTGGCCAACTTTAAAGAAGATGAAGAAGGTAAGCTGCTGCTAGAACTACAAGACGAAAATTTTAACAGCCAAAAACCCCAAATTGGGAAACCAGAGACGAAAAGAGCAATACAGCCCTTCTATTTCCCACATGAGAATCTGCCAATCAAAACATGCATCCTCTGTTTTCTTGGCTACCCAGTGATTCTAACTGGAACGCCCTTCACAGAAATCAAATTCCAAATGCTTTAAGTCATGAGGTCAGCATAGATAAATGACAACCTCAATTTCCGCAACTAAAGTACAAAGACCCACTTGAACAAGGCTGTGAACGAGACTCATAAACCACGATAGATGGGTAGTCTTGATTTCTCCATAAATTGAACTGAACCAGATTCAGAAGAAAATTATTTCCATAACAAAACGTAGTAATCTTACAAGAACAACAGTTGAAATATAAATAGACACTACTGCAAAGGAAGCTGTTTTACCTCAATTTATGTTCCAGAAACAAGTGGGATTTGCAGACACGGTCTCTCTGTCTTGTTTCTTAAGTCGGTCGTATGTGGTTGTGTCACAACAGGTCAGAGAGATCCGAGGTGGGTTTTAACTTTTAAATTCCCAACTATCGAAAGAAAGTTCTTTTCTTTTCGTGTGGATTGAAACAGATTCAATGATTACTTCTAGATGCATTTTCGCTCTGTTTTTAACACGTCTATGTGGTCAATTTCATATGAAGTTTCGAGTTTCGAGTTTCAACGTTGTATTGGTAGCAGTTGCAGATTGACGTCACATCGTCACAAACCAGGATGAGCGAGGTCTCGAAAAAATATAGCGTAAAGTTAATAGTTATTGGCAAATAATTTTTTTCCCTTTTTTTATGCGAACGAGGGGGAATACTCAACATATACGTCCCGGTGGGCTACACAAAGAGAGGTAATATACACCTCGGTGGGTTACACAAAGGGAGATAACCCTCAATGATGATAAATCTCACTCAAATTGATAGAAAGGGAGACTCGAATACAATACCTCCCACTCCCTACACCATAGGAAAACTAACCAGGCTAAATTATTACTAGAGACATTAAAGTATTTTAATAATAAAATAGATAACTATAACATATATTCAAATGAGATTTATTTTTTTTAAAAAAACATTGTTAACGTGTAATTATTTAATTATACTTATGTGCAATATAAATTTGACAGACAAATAACATACGGACACTTTAATTAATTTGTCACATGATCAAAGTTGTGTGGCAATCCTATCTCTAATATCACCTATGACGAAGATTGAGCTTTGTTGTAAAGGAGAGAGAAATGTGGAGGGGATTACTCAGAGAAAAAATAATTATGACTCATCTTTGTAGATGTATTGCGTGAGTTTGAAACGTAAAATGATAGAGTATATATAAACTTAAAAAATGGACGTATAATCTCAGAAACTCTCAAACAAATAAAGACATGGCGGACGCGATATAGTTAAAAGTTGATTTCCAAAATAGTTTTTGTTTTTTGAATTCAAATTAAGTTTTGAAAATTCATTTGGTTATAGTTTTATCCAATAATTTTACAAAATTGTTTTCAAAATTTTGTTTTGAAAAACTAAAAAATGGAAACAGGCAAAAGCTGTTTTTATTTAATTTTCAAATATTTTTTTAATTGGACCCGTGGCAATTCTGTAATTAAGTCAATCTTCTTTCACCATATTTTCTCTCTCCTCTCTCTCTCCACCCGACAACTTTAGCCGTCAATGACGGATCTTTGCCGTCTGGCGACCATTCGCGACGTGGTTGGTGTCAAAAGTTCCGCAAGGAGAAAAGCGACAAAACCCGACCAACCTCATCTCATTTAGTCAACCGTAGCTCCCGGAATCTGGGTTTAAAACTTTCGGCCATTATGATGAAAAACGGCTCGATCCAGCCACCACGGCCAACGCCGGTGACATCTATAACCTTCGTTGGACTCGCCGACATGAGGAACTTCTAACTCAGTCATTTTCCGGTCATATGAGTCACCGGAAGGCCGCGACCCGGTGTTGACCCGAAATGGGTACCCGATTTTGACCCAAAAATTTGAATTTGAGTTTAATTTTGATTAATTTCATTTTAATTTGACTGAAATTCAAATAAATTTCAATTTTAATTCATGTTTTCAGTTTCCGAAAACGTAGTGAGGTAACACCAACCAAATGAATTTTTTACTAGTTTTTATTTCTAAAAATGGTTTCTAAAATCTATATTCAAAATCATTTTTAAAAGCGAAAAAAGAAAACAATCTCCAAACACACTCTTAATTTTTTTTTAAAAAATATATGTATGTGTTTACTTCGGACTTATGAGTTCTAATGTTCAAAAAATATTATTTTATCTCAAATAAAATTCAAATTGAATATGAAAAAAAATATAAAAAATTTTGAAGCATGAATATAAACTCAAAATATTTTATATAATTTTTGCGTCCAATTTAATTTTTGTTTAAAACAAAGAAACTATCGTTGGATTGATATATCCAATCAAAACAAATCATGATTCTTTTCAACAAAAAAAAAATAAAAAAATGTAGGAACTCTAACTAAAATGAGAGGTATAATTTATAGACCAGACCCGACGGATCCCACAAACCGATACTCATCTTGCATAACTATAGGAAACTAATTTTGGCAACAGATTATAGAGAATTACTACTACTGCATATACATACTGTCTATTCATTATTATTGAATTCATGTCGTAGCAGCCAAGTGTGGATGTGTTAGGTATGCATAAATAAAGTTATGGTTGGGATTAATTTAATGAAAGTTGGATGAGAGTGATGGAGAGAGGTCAAAACTCAAAACCCTGGCAAACGCATTCACCTTGTGGCCAGGGCAGTACATGCAACTTGAGCAGTGGGGCCCGACACATGCCAACTAGTTGCCCCTCAATTAGTGAACGATTTAGTCAACGAATCCCTCCAACCCTTCGATCTTCAAAATTCACAATCCACCCAAAAGAGGTAATGAGTTCATAAAATAAAATGTACAATAATACCTCAATCCAATCTTATTGAAATTACCTTTATGTGAAGGTAAAAACCGAAGTTTCTTACCTCGACATTTCAGTCCAACGTGAAGAATCCAAATGTTTGGATCTATCTTTTGCCACGTGGTATGTGTCGTATATCTTTGGATCTCTCTTTGTTTACAGGTTCGAGACGCGATAATCAATGAGTAAAATTGTAAAACTCTCGCGTCGAAAGACTTGGGAGGTTGAGACTCTCGTTCAATGAGGACCTCATTTCATACACATGACAATATTTTTTTTCTTGTATAATGAGTTGGGTTCAATCGATATATCCAAGTGAACCGAATAACTCATATACGAGCTCGACGTATCTCGTGAATCGGTGAGTAATTTATAACAAAAGTGTTTCATCTCTCTCGACATCCTTGAACATATCTACCCAACCACATGCACGTGAATAAAAACTACACAACCAATAGAATTTCACATCGATATCTTAAGATTGAATCTAACAGGCAGTTAATATTTGATAGGTTGTTCACATGGGTTTGCCCTTAAAAAAGCACCAATAATTTTATGTGCGCCAACTACTTAATTAAGTACACAGAATTCAGTGTACGAGCATGCTGTGCAAATGACAATCAGAAAAGGTTTCGTATGATAATTCATATACATAAGCAGAGGAATTCTACGACGTTCTAAAATGAGGTTTCAATTTCGGAGTCTAAAACCTTCTTTTAAAATAATTGAAAAAATTATGGTTATATTTTTACGAATACAATGGAAATACGAATATAAGAATTGAACATGTGATAATTGTGGATTGTTGAATATAGAAACAAAAATCATTTCATACGTACACTTTTCAGTTTCATTTGATTTTTGTTGGGTAAAGGGTACAGAGCCCCCTAAAGTATGACCTAATTGAAAAAAACCCCAAATTATGAAAAACTGGATATAACCCCCCAGACGTTTGTTGACCGTCTGAGATGACGGTCAACTTGCGTAAATGTGATTAAGCTGCAGGAATAACTGTCTATATTATAGGGGGTAAATTCTATTAGACTAAACTATAGGGGTGTATTGACAATGACAATGACAATAACAATAACAGTGAGACTAAACTAACAGTCAAAGTCAGCATACAACATGTCCAAAATACATCTAGAATTACTTCATGTCCCATTGTTGGTGTTGGCATGAATAAGGGTGCAGTATTCTCTGGTGGACTGTGAAGATGAATATGTGGAGGTGAACCTGGTGGCGGACTGTCTGGAGGTGGACTGACATGATGAATCTGTGGAGGTGAAACCAATGATGGGCTGCTTGGTGTAGGATCAACAACCTGTGATAAAGCCTCTGTCTCTCCATGATCAACAAAATATGATAGAATATGATCAATGAAAACATATATTTTGCAAGTCAATACCTTTTGTTGGTCTGAAATGAAGGTCCAAGTCTTGTTATTTCCAATGTCGTTGAACAATAACTCCAAGAACCACTCCCAATTCTTCTTGTTTTCCACATCAACCACGAACCTGGTGGCTAACTGGGGGGGTTATATCCAGTTTTTCATAATTTGGGGGTTTTTTTCAATTAGGCCATACTTTAGGGGGCTCTGTACCTTTTACCCTTTAAAAGTGAGCTAAACGTGTGGGTTGACCGTCATCTCAGACGGTCAACAAACGTCTGGGGGGTTATATCCAGTTTTTCATAATTTGGGAGTTTTTTTTCAATTAGGCCATACTTTAGGGGGCTCTGTACCCTTTACCCATTTTTGTTTCGAATAAAAAATATATAATTAAATTCATATGATCAATTAAAATAAAAATAAAAATTTTCCAAAAAATTTAAAATATTTTGGACTTCAAAAGTTAAGACATGATTTTAGGACTTTGTAAAATCATTCCTCTACATATGTACATTTATTATATATGTGTAATTAGAAGCAAAATAATTCAGAATCAGAATTAATCGAAACAGAGAGACAGATAGATATAATGTTTGATAATGAGAATCTTCGGGAAAAACTAATAATAATAGTAGTAGTTTTAGGAGATCGATACTGTCCATAATTTCACCTTCTTGAGATCATATGCCTCGTATCAACAAAGGTACGCATAATATGCTTCTGACTAAAGTATTGCAAAAATTCTGTCGATCATGGAATATTGTATAGATATACATACATAACATATATATATATGTGTGTGTGTGCGCATGGATCATTCACAGTCCTGTCAAGATGATATAGCTGGGTGTGTTTGATCATTTTCAACCCAACTGAATAAAAGATTTAAGGGAAATCCAGGTGATAAACTATCAGGTAATTATTCAGCATTACTACCTACTTTGCATGACTTTGACATTGAAATACTATATTTTATGACCAAAAGGGCAAAAAAGGAAAATAAATAGTGAATATATAGGAAGCACTTTGTTCTCCCAGTGGGAGGCCTTGAAAAAATGTTCATCAACTTTTAGGTATTGACATATTTGTAAAGGTGTTTCTGGTTTGCAATTATACTTCATCCAAACTGGCCTAGAAGAATTTATATTTGTTATTCATGTGGATTGTGCATATTAGCTTGAGAACCCACCATTATCTTTTGATTTATGGGAGGTTATAGGCTCCTATTGTATCAATCTACCCTAGTGTCATTACTGTCGAAGCATATACTCGGGGAGTGGATGTAGGGTGGATGATAAATATAAAGCTTTTATTTTATGAGTATAAATGTAATTTAATCTTATAAAACCTCTTCAAAACAAGGCATGACAACGGGGCGGATTGTGGACGGAATTCGGCCGCCCCGAAGGTAAGAAATTCTATCCCGCCCCGACCTTATGGGCAAACTTTTTTTATCCCGCCCTGAATCAAACTTTTAGTAGCCTAAATTTGAGTCATTGATTCAATAGATCAATTATCCAAATTAAAGTAAGCTAAATAGCCAATCAATTAAAGCATAATTGATTATTAATTTTGATTCAATCCATATTTTGAAATTAGCATCATCAATTCTGTATGAATAATAAAAGAATGATTTATTGATTTATGATGAATCAATTCAGTATCAAGAATAAAAGAATGATTTATTGATTTATGATGATTGACGACTTTATGTGATTCTATTAATACTTAGAGTTTAGGGTTTACGACTTTAGGGTTTAAGAATTAGGACTTGAAAGTCTAGGGTTTAAGAATTAGGACTTGAAAGTCTAGGATTTAGGGAATAGATTACTAACAACATATTATATGTTTTTAAATAATATGTTTGTCCATCTTCTAGAGGTCATTAGTCAAAGTGACAAAGTCACATAAGCTTAGTGTTTATACTTTAGAGTTTAGGGTTTAGTATTTATACTTTAAGGTTTAACATATGATTGGGGACTTAAGATCCATATTTTGTACTCTTGACTTATGTTTTTATATATATATATATATATATATATATATATATATATATATATAAACACAGGAGCTCTCACATGCGCTGAACCGCAAATACCTCTATTTACAGTCTTTTAATCTTGATCGTCCATTTCAAGATGGAAAGATCGGACGTCCAATCATGTATTTCGAAATTATGCTCCGCATATACACACATTTGGACACAAGTGCTTCTGCCATCTCCATTCTACAAGCCGCCACACCTCCTCCGGTGAATAACGGCGAAGCCGCGACTCCTTCTGCCGCCTCCGCCATCGACACCAACCCAAACCCCCACCGGTAAAGACCCACGAAATTTCGAAATACTCCTTCGTTTGCCGCACCATCGAAGCCCATCGAACTGGCTCCTCCTCCACCCAAGACGATGAATCTCCGGCGAAGCCCATAGAACCAGTAGTTCCTCCCCCAAGACGCACCTCCTCCGGTGAAGCCCATCGAACCAAAGACTCTCTTTTTTTCCTTGAGAGAGAACAAACGAGAGTGAGCTTTTTTCTATTTATTTCTTGGGTCTTGGTTTGAGAAATTCATTTGTTCATCTGAAATTATTTGGGAATTTTGTGGATTAGAATAAGTGATGGTTTCCACTTTGTAATTCGTTCTTCCTTTATTCTAAGACATTGCTTGCAACATTTTTCTAGTGTTTATTGATAATTACATGTTCATTCACCACTGTTGTTATGGGATCCCTTCCCTTCTCCCATTTCTTTGCATATCTTCGATTGGATTAATTTGTTTTGAATGTCTCAGTCATATGGGGTTGGATTTTGTGATGTCATGGGTAAGATGAAAGTTGGGAAAGAAGATGGTGTGAGAGCTACAAAGGGTGGGCTTAACTTGGAGTTATGTTTGGATCTGGAAAGTGGCAGTGAAGAGGTTTGAGGTGAAAGAAGAGATGTCATTGTCGATGGTGCAGCAGACGGAGGAATAGTTGTTTCGTGGGTCTTCATTGGAGGTTCATTGTCTTGGGCGGAGGAGCCGCTGGTACGATGGGCAGACGGAGCAGGTGCGACGTGGAGAATGTGATGGCAGGAGATGTCGAAATGTGTATATTGTGGAGCCTAATTCTGAAATACATCTCCTCCATTCGATCTGTTCATCTCTAAATAGACGGTCAAAATTAAAAGACCGCAAATAATTCTACTTGTGGTTCAGCGCATGTGAGACTGGTTGTATATAAACATAAACATAATATATGTTTCGGGACGGGGCGGGTCGAGGTAGGGTAAAGAGCTAACCCATACCCTCCCCGCCTTCGAGGCAAAATGTTATGCCCCATCCCCGCTCCACCAAAGAATCGAGGCGGGGCGGATCAAAATTGCTATTCCTATTCAGATCCGGTGCTTCAATGTTTTCTCAAGCATTAGAATATACTATTTTAAAAACTGTCACTAAAAACACCTGAAACCTCTACCCACATAACTGATCAAAATCACTACTTTAAAAACATTCAATTTTCGCTATCATCAATTTTGCCAAGCGGGGCCTTAATTCCCACTCTATAATATCTCTAGTTTATTCGGCAAGTATCCACGTGTCTTTTTTGTATATCCGTGTTGACGTGTCAACTTCTTATTAGCATAATTGACTTCCAACCGAAGACTCAAGGCAAATCACGAGGTTGTATTTGGAAACGTGTGACTGTGTGAGTGAAGGTTCGCACGGAAACACGGCCCGACTTTGGTATGCCTTGGAAAATAGTAGCTGTCACTCAACCAATTAAAACTAAAAAGACCGAATCTTTGATTGAGAGGGGAAGTTGAACATGTCCGTGCCTCTTAACATATTAAAGATTTGAACAGAAAAAGAGGAAGTTGAGAGTATTATGATGACGAAGAAGAAGCTCGACGTGAAGGTGAAACCATTGAAGCTAGAAGGATTCTTCAACACGGTCGATGATGGACGAGAAAGGAAAGTGAAGCTAAAGATGAAATGGAGAGGGCCAACTTCATATGGGTTGGTCTCCTTTTATCGGAATTCGACTTGCCACAGGAATTACAGAACAGAGAGGTTGGTGAAGAAAGACGAACCAATTGAATGGGAGGATGAGTTCGTGAGTGTATGCAGTTTCTGGGTCTCATCTTCCAAAGACAGCAGCTTGTTGGGTTCATGGGAGGTCTCATTTCATGTTCTATATGTAACTATTGTAAATTCCTTAATTGATGTCTTGTTTGTCTCCGTTTATATATCGAATTTGATGTTTTTTTATTGACAAAACCGATGGTTTGTATCTGTATTTGAAATACAGAGCACAAGCACAGATTCTGCAAAATCTGGGGCTAAATATGCCTTGCAGAATCTGAACAAAAAGAAAACTACGGTTCCCGAATTAGATGAGTTCAAATCTTAGTGATTGAGTTGAAACGAATAAAATCTGTCAGTGACTAAAAGTTCTATTTACCCGCATTTTATCTACCCGAAAAGTGGAGAAGCTGCCTTGTGACGAGAATTGGAACAAAAAGAAAACTACAGTTCCCGAGTTGGATGAGTTCAAACCTTAGTGATTGAGTTGAAATGATCTGAATCTGTCAGTGACTAAAAGTTTTATTTACCCCTATCTGGAAATTCAAGTTTGTGTCTAGAAAAGTAGGAATTAATAGAGACAAGACGTGAAACATAGCCGAACTTGGTGGAAGACAGACATTAAGGAAGGTGGTAGACGGAAGAAAGAGGCATGACCGAATCAATCAAAACAAACACAATACTCAAAAAGAGTTTTCTCTCTAAAATTCTTAGACATTCTTAGTGAATTCAATGTCAATTCATATTACTAGTATATTGTCCACCAGGATATTCTTGTGTTTAAATCATTACTGACAAATATCAAATGTCAACTATTGTTGTGTCAATTTATGTTTGATGTCATTCTGCTTTTAATTCTGTTAATTTCAACAAAGCGCACTCCAATGGAGTTGGGGAACCTAAGATTACTAAGGTCCCAAGAAAATTTGTACTTTCGTTTGATTTAGTTAGAAGTAGTCGGTGTAATTTTTATATTCTACAATTGAAAAACTTTAATCTTTGGCACACCTACAACAAACACCATTTTGGACCAACACATACATAACATATATGCATGGATCATTCACAGTCCTGTCAAGATGATATAGCTGGGTGTGTTTGATCATTTTCAACCCAACTGAATAAAAGATTTAAGGGAAATCAGGTGATAAACTATCAGGTAATTATTCAGCATTACTACCTAATTTGCATGACTTTGACATTGAAATACTATATTTTATGACCAAAAGGGCAAAAAAAAAAAGTGAAAAAGAAATAGTGGATATATATATATATATATATATATATATGAAGCACTTTCTTCTCCAAGTGGGAGGCCTTGAAAAAATGTACATCAACTTTAGGTATTCTCCATTCAATACTCCTATGTTTCAATTATAAATACTATATGTCAGGAATTGGTCACCAAAACCCCATTTGAGTGCAAACACAATATAATTCCAATTGATGCATAAAAAATAATAAAAAACCTTCAACGGGATATGAAACTTGAAAGGATCGACGAACCTGAGTCAATATATGAAGGGAGAATTGCATATGGTTATACTTTTATACACTTATTAAGGTTTAAGTTTATCCATAAAACTTATTTGATAGAGAGTCCAACTCACTGCAACTTTTGTATTTTTTTTATAAATAAAATTTTAAAACGTTTTATCTCTCAAAATACGTGATAATTTTTTTAAAAAAATTGCATATTCGAACTCAGCACGTAAAACTCTTTCTAACAGAACTCATCATCGATAGTTTTTAACGTACTTTTTTTTAATTATACTATTTTTAAAAAATAATTTAATTAGTATTTATGGTATATATTTTTTCACCACGGTAACCTAAACAATAAATGTTAAACTATAAGATGAACGAATTCGCTCAACCCTAACAGACTCGTGTATCCTATTTTCATGTTGCAACCTAAACGACAAGTGTTAAACCTTAGGAATAACGAATTCGCTAAACCCTAAAAGACTCGTGTATCATATTTTTATGTTGTAACCTAAACAATATGTGTTAAACCCTGAGTGAAACGGATTTGCTAAACCCTAACGGGTTCGTGTATCGGATTTTCATATTGCAACCTAAAGGAAGAAGTATCATATTAGCCCTTGAACTTATGTTTTTGGGTCATTTTGATCGCTCAATTTTCTTTAGGTCAAAGAAACCCTTCAACTTCAAAAAAATGGACCACTTCATGTCCGTTAATTGGTGACGTGTTATTTTTTATTTAAAAAAACTAAATTGTGACATGGAAAATATGTCGATTCAGTTTATTAAAATGTAACATATCATTAATATTAAGCAAAAATCGAAATGCAAAATACAAAAAATGAAAATGAAAAAAATTGAAGGAGAGGAAAGTGGTTCTTCAAAGAGTAGTCTTTACGTGAGGAACGTGGATCTGAAACCAAATCGTAGTTCATACGCACCTTTGTATCAATATCTCCACAACTACAAGCACTGGAGGTGGTTCTTATGACCACCATCTATGCGTTAGATCGACAAGCAACGAACATGGGTCTCTAGGGCCCAATTTCGAAAGGGGTGGGGAAGACCTTGTTAAATGGATTTGCGCCTCTGTCTTTTCTAAGTTGGTTTCATTCACCGTTGCTCTTCTAAATGGGCATGGAAACTTAGCAAATGGGTTTAGTCTCTTTTCACTGGCTCCAGAATGGGTTCAAACTATGATTTTGCAAGAAATTTGAAAATCGAATGATGACTTGGTGCAAAAAATTTGAAAATTGATGCCATCAATTGGAGCAAAAGATGCTTGAGATCTAGAAAATGAAAGTTGTTGGTGAAGAAGCTTGAGATCTAGCTGCAGTCGGTGACTAGTGTTTACCAATTTAGATTTTTGTTTGAATTTTTAGGGATTTTAAGAGTTTTATTTTTATTTTGATTAAATTTTATTTTTGTCTTATTCTTTTAATTCCTTATGGATTTTAATTTTTTTTAAAAATAATAACACGTCAGCACTTAACGGCCAGGTCATCAATTTTTGACAGAATTTGATCGAGAGGACTAACGTGACTCATATTGAAAAGTTTGAAGGTTTCTTTGGTCTGAAAAAAAGTTGAGGGGCCAAAATGGCCCAAAAACGTAACTTCAGGAGCTATATTGATACTTCTCCCTAACCTAAATAATAAGTGTTAAACCCTAAGGAGAACGAATTCGTTAAACCCTAAGGAGAACGAATTCGTTAAACCCTAACGGGCTCGTATATGTTCAGCATATTGGTTAAGACAATAAAATAATTAATCAAAAGTGAAAATTTTATATTTTTCTAAATTAAAATTTTTCCATTTAATACGTACTTTTCTTAAAAGTTTCAACCTTGTCATAGAATAAAAGTCAAATTAATTTAAAAAATCTAATTACTAGACTTAGTTACAAATACGTTTAAATGAGTGACATTATCCCTAATAAGTCTCATAAAATAGTCATATCATTTCATTATCATATATAAACCCAACATAAGCGAATATGAAATGTTGAGTTTGGGGTTGGGCATGGGGTCCAACACCGTCCCCCTTGCTGTCACTAATTCCTAGTCTATCTCTAGTTTATCCGGCGAGTATCCACGTGTCTTTTTTGTATATCCGTGTTAACGTGTCAACTTCTTATTAGCATAATTGACGTCCAACCGAAGAGCGAGGAACTCAACTCAAGGCAAATCACGAGGTTGTATTTGGAAACGTGTGAGTTCAGGTCACACGGAAACACGGTCCGACTTTGGCATGCCTTGGAAAACAGTAGCTGTCACTCAACCAATTAAAACTAAAAAGACCGAATCTTTGATTGAGAGGGGAAGTTGAACATGTCCGTGCCTATTAAAATATTAAGATTTAAACAGAAAAAGAGGAAGTTGGGGATTATGATGATGAAGAAGAAGGTCCACGTGAAGGTGAATCCGTTGAAGCTCGAAGGCTTTTTCAACAAGGTCGACGATGGACGAGAAAGGAAAGTGAAGCTCAAGATGAAATGGAGAGGGCCAAGTTCATATGGGTTGGTCTCCTTTTATCGGAATTCCACTTGCCACAAGAATTACAGCACAGAGAGGTTGGTGAAGAAAGACGAACCAATTGAATGGGAGGATGAGTTCGAGAGTGTGTGCAGTTTCTGGGTCTCATCTTCCAAAGACAGCAGCCTGTTGGGTTCATGGGATGTCTCATTTCATGTTCTATATGTAAGTATTGTAGATTCCTTAATTTCATGTCTTGTTTGTCTCCATTTATGTATCGAATTTGATGTTTTTTTATTGACAAAACCGATGGTTTGTATCTGTATTTGAAATACAGAGCACAAGCACAGATTCTGCAAAATCTGGGGCTAAATATGCCTTGCTGGGTAAAGCATCGTTTGATTTAGCAAATTTGGCTTCAACCATGAAGTCCCGAGTTGAAAGGAAGCTTCCCGTTACCCTATGCCGTGATGGGATTGTCAGTGAAGCTCATCTTCTGGTAAGCCAGACCCCAGAATCATATCTATGAATCTGTTAGCGTTCTCTCTTGAGTCAATTCATAATTTTTCTGGTTTTCTTTCTATTACATTGTCTCGTCGAATTTTCTATTAATAATTCAAACTTTCTGCATTGATATTAAGTCCGAGAAAGCTGCAATTTATGACTGGTTCATGGTATCGTTGCCATTTGTAGGTGAGCGTATGCTTTGCCGAGGTAAGAACTTCTAATGAGTCAGCAGGAGTGGCTCAAAATTTGATAGAGTCAAACAGAGATGGATTCTTCAGAATGATGAGGAGCCTCACAAGTCACAGGAAAAATAAAAAGAAGGAAAAGGAGGGTCAAGAGGATCAAATAAGTTCATATGAATCAGACCAGTCTAGAGTGTGCGACTCGGATGGTTCTCCAGCTGGGAACAGTCTATGTTTGGAGACTCAGTTGGACTTGGTTCAAAATAAGGGGTTATTGCCATGGAAGCGAAGACGATTAGGTTGTAGACCAACTACGAAGCAATGTGAACCATTGAGTGATATTGGAGGAGTTCAAGAGGAGAGTGGCATAGCAAGTAACTGGGAAGTGAGAGAAATAGTAAGCAGAGATGGGAAAGCAAAGCTCAAAGCAAATGTGTTTTTTGCTTCCTTTGATCAACGAAGCGAAAAGGCAGCCGGAGAGAGTGCATGTACAGCACTGGTTGCAGTCATTGCTCAAAGGCTCCTCTCAAACCCATACTCAATGCCAGCAAGAAGTGAACTTGACAGCCTTATCACACAAGGTTCCTCTGAGTGGCAAAGGCTTTGCAGTAACGAGACCTACATGAATTCCTTCCCAGACAAACATTTTGATCTTGAGACTGTGTTGGAAGCGGAACTTATGCCTTTAACAGTATTGCCAGAAAAATCCTTTACTGGGTTTTTCAGTCCTGAGAAGTTCGAGTCATTAAAGGAAGCTATGTCCTTTGACGAGATTTGGAATCAGATAAGCAACACCGATAACGATTACGATGAACCGCCGAAGATTTATATTGTGAGTTGGAATGATCATTTCTTTGTGTTGAAAGTAGATATTGATGCTTACTATGTTATTGATTCGTTGGGTGAGAGGCTCTACGAGGGATGCAACCGGGCATTCATATTGAAGTTCGATGACTCAAGCTTGTTGCATGGGAAGGTGAAAAAACCCAGTACTGAATCTGAAGAAGAGGCAACAGAGAAGACTAAAGATGAGGAAGAATGTGAAGAGATCATCTGCAGAGGTAAAGAGTGTTGCAGAGAGTTCGTTAAGCGATTCCTCGCTGCTATACCGCTGGGGGAACTAGAGGAAGAAGAGAATAAGGGAACAGTCTCTCCTCTCTCTCTCATTCAGCGTCTGCAGATAGATTTTCACTATTGCTCTTCATCACAAACCTTTTCTTCCTCCTCTTCTGCAGAATCTTCCAACTACTCTCTCTTTTCTGGTGATGAATGTATCTAACATGAATCTGAATAAGTAAAATGGTACCAACTCCCTTCTTCTCCAACTTTGTTTCCATGGGGTTCTACTAGTACAGCCAAAGGCTAATAGCAGCCACAAACAATGATCACCACCTCTTGTAAACAAAAGCCATATCTTGTTAATAATAGCAAACCAAAAAGACGGCTCCATTTCCACCAACAAATGCCCCCATCCACTAATCATTGATCATGTGTTCCCCAGTTGCAAATCAGACCAACAAGCATGGGACCACTGACCCTCAAGATTACATCTTTGCCTTTTTCTTTCCAGATAAATACTGAACTTTAGAGGCAAAGAAAGCTTTTGGTACTCTTTTCGGTATGAGAAATTATGACCAGGAAATAAAGTCGCATAAAAAATACCAGCTAATAATACCAATATAAACTAAGCACGAAAAGACTAGTTTTATCATCAAGCAAGGGGGTGTTTGGATGAGCGTATACTCTGTCACCCATACTCTCAGACACTCTCAGCTTTTACGCTTTACGAGAGAGTATACTTTATCACCCATACTCTCATCCAAACGCATGCTATGAGTCGCTTTAACTGGAAATCAAAGAGATTATAAAGAAGCCTAGTTTATCATTGAAAAGCCAATATAAACTAAGCATGAGAAGACTAGGGTTATCATCCATGACCAAGAAACCTCAGCTGTTTTCCTTCTCCGTCTCACTGATCTCTAACATAGTAACATTGCCATGAAGTAGACAAAACAATGAAAACATACAAGAAAATGTCACAATCACAACAATCCATGAAGTAGATTTTCATGGCAACATGTTATTTACGCAATATTCCTTTGTACATTGCACATCAGAAAACCTTCAGTTAGTTTGCTAGTTATCGCTTGTCAGCTCATCAATTAAAAGGCGGCCAATATTTATATATACCAAAAATGAGCTCGATACTACAAATGGGACTCAGACTCGGTTATGCAATAAACTCCATTAAGCCGCAGCTAGACTGCAAAAGGACTTCAGCGAAAAATCCTCAGAAGGTCGTTTCGATAACTTAACGCAACATTAGATTAAAAAAGTAATCTACGAATCTGATCTTCACTTCTCTCTTTTTTAACTTGAACGAGGAAAAGGACGCTTTGGTTGCCGAAAAAATCGCTGATCTTCCTCAGGTTGAAGGAAAACCGCCTTCCCCTTTCTTATTGCTGCCTCTTGATCTACAAGTTCACCCTCAAAATTCCAATTAGCAGAAAATAAGTCATTCGGAACATCCGAACTACCTTTTTTGTAGAAAGAGAACTCCTTATGCATTTGAGGAGTCGGATCATTGTAATTGCTCCTCTCTCGAGACAGCTTGCTTGCAGCACCAGGGGAGGGAGTTAAACCCAACCTCAATGACAAATCGCATCCAATCTCAGGAGGTTTCGCCGGAATGTACCTAAGGTCTGTTTGACTGATGTTGATTGAAGAATCCATATAGCTTGAAAATTGGTTCTTGGCAGCATCCATCTTGGCAGGCTCTATAGAGCTAGAAATTGATTTAGCAATAATTTCAGAACCAGGCTGGCTTTCTTCCAACTGGAAGTGATTTCCATAATACAAGGGGTAAACTGAATACAAGTTGGAGCGAGGATAAGTTTCCATTGGTAGGCATTGGCTATTACTCGCCGGAGAAACAAGATTAGCCACCAACGGAAGTTTGCCAACGGTGCAAGTATTTCTCTGGCCAACAATATTCCGTGCATTAGAGCCCGGATTAACTGAATTAAATACCATATGTTTTGGGAAATGTGCAGAGTTGGGCATGCACTGTGAATTGGCTGTATGATTTCCTTGGGTGGGCTTCACTGGCAGGGTGGGAGAAAAACACGGTGACTCTTGTGAATCGACACCAAGGTAACACCTCAAATTGTTATTTCGCTGGCTCCTTGAGGTTCTTCTTGCTATGCAGCCCAAACTCAGAGCAGCTGAATTAAGCACATTGTGATCACATTTCAGAACAACATTCTTTGTGAAGTAAAAGAAACAGGAGAACCACAAGAGGATAAAATCTCCCTGCAAGCTATGCTACACTATCTAAAATTGATATCAAGACATCAAGGTTCAGGTAAGACCATCACAGAGTAAGAAAAACCCAGATGTCAGTATGCTTTATTGGTTCCAAAGGAAGCTGTTCGAAGCAAAAACTAGTCAAAGTTGATTGATAGTTGGATACCTTCAATGCAAGGTTGAAGAAATTGTCCAGTTTCAGTGCTCTCATCAAGCCGAATTATTGTATTAATGGCATCATTTGCTCGGTCCCAAAGTGTCTTAAGGTCCATGTACTCAGCCTGAGCATATATCAAAATGCAAAACATGATCATGGCAAAACAAAGCACCAAATCAATCAATAAACTAAAACTCCGGTTTTCTTGCAGGAAATTGTTTCAAAAGCTCAAGTATTCATCATTTCTTAAAACATTTATAAAATAACACACACCTTTATGAAATTAGCTCCAGAAGAAATAGTTCATAAATGCAAATTTTGTATCAATCTTTATAGTTATAAAACAAAAGGGAATATTGAGCATCTGGCACAGATCAAGGGTTTACACTCCATTGGTCCAATATTGCAGCACCAGTTACTGAGGATGAGCAATTGAAGACACACCAGCAAAAGAGAGTAAATTTGTACCTCAGAATTAGCTTTTGAATACATAATTTCTTCAACCTTCAGCACAACGATTGGAAGCTTCTCTTGCCATTCCTTGTTTTTCTTGGTTGCAGCGCTATGAGTCTCATTTACCACTCTAATCAAAGAAAGAACAGAATTCAAAATTTCAATAAATCCATTTAACAAACACCTGCCAAACACACAAACAAAATGAGAAATGGAAGTGGGTGCACCTGAAAATTTCTTGAAAGATAGAACCTCTGATGGTTCTGTGTCTATCACTATGCCAAGCTCTTTTAACACATTCATAGGGTCTCGGCCCTGGTCTAGGCATCTTCACTACAAACCCCTTTGAAAGAGAGAGTACTAATTTGCTCCAGGACTGGTGTTCTTCTTCACTGCTCGTGCCCCAATTAAGACGACAGGCGATGGAGGAAGGGGGAGAGTGCCTCTGTTCTTCAAAGGCTTTTTCTGCTTTACCCTCTCTCACTCTGTCACAAACTTCAAAAAAGGAAAAAATAAAATAAAAAAGGTTGCTGTCACAAACTCAATTATTTCAAAAGAGGTTTCATTACCTCTGTCCTCCTCTACTTTATTGCTTGGTCTCTCTCTCTCTCAAATGTCCAGAGACTCCTGACCGTTCAATGTGTATGATGAAGTGGTAGGGAGCAGGTAGCAGAAAACACTCTATACATATTTATGTCACTGTCACTAGCGTCCAAGCAAACCCCAGCCTCCACTAACTCTGTATAAAGGAAACAGTACTGGACATGGTTGTGGCCCCATTTGCAAATCCCTCCTGGACCTCTCTTATCTACTTGTCTCAGTATAATCTTTCTCTTTTGTCAATCTTCGCTAAGATTGGATCAAATATGATAGGTAGTTTGTTAGGTGCTTAGTAAGTATAATTGCAAAAAAAGTCCTTCAATTCCATTGACAGAATTGGAATCATAGGGAGCTAAAAGTATGGATCTTTAAGGCTGCTCACCCACCAACATCAAACGAGTGTTTGTGTCCAAAAAGGGTTCAAATGATGCCTCGTGTTTTGGGCAATTTATTTTGGTCAGCCCATCCTGTCCAACAGAGATGGGCCTCACGTAGCATGTCTCAATAACATCTTGCTTACATGTATTTTTTTTTAAACCAATAATGATATCATATTATATTGCAGTTTGAGCACAAAATTTTCTCATCTGGCCATAAAATAAATCTGGTAAAACTGACTAAGAGTGAAAATCGAACGCAAGAGCTTTTGAATCTATACAATTTGACCACAAAGAAATTTACCATTAAATTATCATCACTCAAGTGATTGTACGCATTCTACTTGCATTTTCTTCAAGGAAATATCAGGTCTGAATAATGAGGATGGAATTTTGGTCATTACATTCTCTTATAATTTGGGCTTCATCACCCAATCCAACCCAATTGGGCCTTTCTGTTTGGATTTCGTTCTCCCCCTTCTAGATGCAGGGCCTTAACAAAGTCAACAATTATTTTAGCAGGCCCAGCGCCTAACTGATCACGTCAAAAACAGCATTTCCTTCATTCAAGGCAAGGTATGGAGCCTGGAGCGATCAGAGCTAAATGGGCCTAAAGAACGCTTGGGCTTGAAGAATGTTTATGGACTTATAATTGGGTCAACCACTCTTCCTTAAAGATCACTTGGGCCGCAAATCGTGTGGCCTTAACAAGTGACAACCCAGCCCATAAGCACATTCTTTTGCCACTCACAATTTTCACTCTTGGGAGGCGGCGCCCATGATACAAACCCCAAATCACAAAATCTGGAACGTACACTCGAACAGTGCCACATAACTGTGGGTCCCATTATGTGCTGGCCTGCCACGTGTACATCTGACATGATAAACAAAACAAACTAGGCTCTTCTACAAAAAGTTACTTTAATCGACAAAGAGCAGAGAGTCTGAAAAAGCACCACCCGTCAAACCAAAACCTTGAAAGTCCGAAATAACGGAGAACATGATTTGATCAACGGCTGTGATGAGATGTGCATTGATATAAATAGTGATTAGCGCATTTAATCACAATCAATTCAGATTTTTAGGGGGCCTGTCTCCGCCGTTAATCTATTGATAGAATAGAGTAGAAATAGCAACACCAAAGCCACACATTCTCTCTCTCTCTCTCTCTAGATTCTCTCTCTCAAAAATCAATCACTCGCTCTGCTCTTTGGAGCGACTAGTGGTGAACAGCCAAAAGCAATGCTGTCTCCAACTCCACTCTCTCTTTTTTGTGCTTTACTCCTTTGCTTGCCTTTAGCCATTGTCTTAACCGTCACCACCCCCACCTCCATCACTCCTACCACCGGCGGCGGCACAGCCCCCAACTCCATTTCCAAAAACACCCATCAAATTCAAGTACCCAGAATTCAGACGAATCCCAATAAGAAGAAAATTATAGCCAAAATCAAATTGAAACCCCTTGGTTCGCCGCCGCAGCCGCCGCCGCCGCCAAAAGAAGACGATGAGAAAATACTTCAACTTGCATCCCGGGTTAAACCGATTCCGAGACGACCCAGAAAGTTGGCATATATGTTCTTAACTACCACTCCACTCCATTTTGCTCCACTTTGGGAACTCTACTTCAATCGAACCCCCAAAACCCTCTTCAACATCTATGTCCACGCAGACCCAAGTAAAAACTATACTACTCCGTTCACCGGCGTGTTCGCGCACCGACTCATCCCTTCCAAACCATCTAAACGCTTCACACCCACTCTCTCCTCCGCTGCGCGTCGATTACTTGCGCATGCGCTTCTCGATGACCCCTCGAATGCTATGTTTGCGCTCCTGTCCCCGTCGTGCATTCCGATTCATTCCTTCAACTTCACTTACAGAACGATAATGAAGTCGAAGAAGAGCTTTATTGAGATTTTGAAAAACGAGACGACGGCGTACGGTAGATGGGCGGCGCGTGGGGAGGACGCAATGCTCCCGGAAGTGACTTTGGAGGAATTTCGTATTGGGTCCCAGTTCTGGGTCATGACACGTAAGCACGCGAGGATTGTCGTCGGTGACAAGAGGATTTGGCCCAAGTTCAATCAACCTTGTTTGGACATACACTGTTGTTATCCGGAAGAAAATTACTTTCCGACACTCATTCACATGCGCGATCCCCGAGGGAGCGTGCCGGCGACTCTCACGCGCGTGGACTGGCGAGGAAGACGAGACGGTCACCCTCGGATGTATAACGCGTCGGAGGTCGAGCCTGGTTTGATCATGTCGTTCAGGAAGCAAAGGCCGAGGTACGGTGATGAAGCAACTAACGGCTCTGATTCGTCCGTGAGGCGACGGAGCCATCCCTTCCTGTTTGCGAGAAAATTCTCCACCGACTCCGTTCTGGGTCTGTTGGGTGCAGCAAACGTAATACTTAAGGATTAGAGTTTGGCAATGGTGTAAATTTCGCGGTTTTTAACGAACATACTTGTAAAAGAATCAAAGCTTGGGAAAGAACCCGTGCTTTTGTTTTACTAAACTTTATTAAAGATTCGCCAAGGACTCTTTCGACTTTTTATTTTATTTGATATTCTGGAACAAAACGATGCGTTTTGAGGATAATACGGGAGGTCGCAGGATTTAGATCATTTGGAATTTCAGTACATGAGGAAGTGACACGTGTATATTTGAACAGAAATGCCTATCCATTACATCACTCACGTGTCATGTCGAATTGACATTCATGGACTTTCATAATTGGATAAAGTGTACGCATGCAATTTTCGATAGGGATGGGGGCAACTCTAACGAAGAGAGACTCCAAATCCAAAATTTTGAGTCCCCTTAATTGGATTTCACTTAGAGTCTGTTTGATGAGAGCATGTATTATAGAGTATATACTATTACATTTAGTCTGTTTGGATGAGAACATGTCTCATATAGTATAAAATTATCGTAAAACGTAAAAATTGATAATGTCTGAGAGTATGGGCGACAGAGTATACGCTGGAGTATACTCTGATCCAAACATGACATTATATTATATTAAAATTAAGTCATATATTGATTTATATCATGAAAACACGTCTCTTAATATATGTACATCAGCAAAACGCATATCAATATACATTTTCTCAATTTTTATTGTTAATAATAATTCTACAGGTGTTCCATTGTACATGATTGCGTGTAGAATATTATTATTGGATTTGCAGAGTTGTTGAGCAGCCAAACACGGGAATATGTTGGGCCCCTATCCTATGGGCTTTATTAGGCTCATAGCAGTGGGTCTATAGATTGGGCCAAGTGGGCTCCTACAAGTTTGAGTTTTAGTTCATAGGTGGCCACCTGACTAGCCCAGTCCCTATCTGTTATAATCTGCATAAACTTTTTTTTTTTTTTGGATAACTAATCTGCATAAACTTTGATATTCGTTTTATAGACAAATTCTCATGTGCATGCGTTCATAACATGTAAGTTACACTATTGACACCCGCTAAATTCCCCCAAGTGAATTTATAGGGGGGCCCACCTTTTACACCACAAAAAATGACGCCCATAAGTTACAGCCGTCAGATGAGAGCATCGTTATTTGTTTATATAATATATGGTAAAATTAGAGGAAAAATGATTTCAGTCTCGATGTTATGCCAGTAAGAATCTGAATGGCTAGCTAATGGCAATCAGGGTGGGGAATCAAGTCATCAACGTGGGTTGCTTGGGTGGCTAAGAATTCACCCACCTCTTTGGAGGCCCACATAAATTATGCAGGGCCACATAACTAGTAGTCGCGGTTGACCCTCTCAATTTATTAAATCTTAAATAACGTGTTATTCGGTGAGCTATTATTTGATATTTTTGGCCTCACTTTGACTTCGAATTCAGCTTCTTCTTTTTTCCAGCTAATTCTGGGTCCCAATAATCCAACGCGATGAACAAGGGAAGCCAACATGAGAGGGCATGGACATAATTTTCATGGAAGGAAGTAGTCAACTAGTCAAGGATTCAGAGAAACTGTACAGCAGCATTCGAGTAATAACCTAAATAGCTCACAAGAAAAAACCAACTATGCCTATATAACTTTTGAAATTTAGCTTTCTTATAGTTCATGAGATGAATCAGGGTGAGCTCCAAATAGACCCATCCGCAAGGTTCAACTAGTCACGAAAAGTATAAAGAAAAGGAAGGTCCAACTTGCAAAGAGCACCTAATGCCACTTTAAAGCTACAACTATAATATAAAGGAAAACCCAACATGGTAAAATAAACTTTCTTTTCCTTTTTCTTTTTCTTTTTTGCGGACAATAATGCAAAAGTAGATGTGAGGTCATGGTCTCATGGATACCAAAAGCCAATTACTTGGCATTCTCAACAATATCTGTGCTCTAATGAAACAATGGTTCGTTCTTATGAATTTCATCCTCTTCTGGTCAATACCAGTTCTTCGGGTCAGCCAGTATGACGGAATCCACAAACAAGGACCGAACAAATACATGGAATCTAATGCCAATGTGTCCTTCAAACACGTGGTCATGTCATGTACTCCGTTCCCACAAATACTCAGTCTGCTTTTAAAAAAACTGCGTGACTTTCAATTTGTTCTACTGCCTATTTCGTAATTAAAAGTATAAAAGGCTACTACACTTGATCTCAAAAAGGCATATTCAACCCACAATGGACATATGACTTTCAATTGTCACACCCCACTGTTTATTCTTATACGTCTTCCTTGGTTTCTCAATGGAAAACCAGAGGTCAAATTATTGTCATCTAATCCCCTATTGCATGCTCTCTTCAACATGAAATTTAGCCATCATACACTCACACTGTATTAAGATATATTTGGATGGTCAGAAAATTCCATAACTAGAAACAGTAAAACAAGTTCCATACACGATTACGCACCTTATTTAAGGTTTCAAGCAAAATTAGAAACATGGACACAAATCGCCAATAGGGTAAAGAATAAGATCCGTCCAAGGAGTCTTCTAAGCATATTTATAATCCAATAATAGTTGAGCTCCGCAACAAAACAAAATACTCCCAGTATAGCAAAGTGATTCATAACATTATAGTCACAGCCACAACGAAAAAAAAACAGCAAAAGGAGGAATAACAGATCAGGAAAACTAAAGTTTTAACTGACCATTTACACTTCACAGAAACAATCAGAAAGCCAATAGAGGAATTGGCTTTCTAACAGACCACAACGGCAAAAATAGGTCTTTCCGCAATCAATTCGGTTCCAAATGGTCGAAGCTAAAATCTACAAATCTAGAATGAACTAGTTGTATTTCCAAAAAAAGGAACCGATAAAGAATAAGGGCATCAACAACTACTATCATTACAAAGAAAAAATTGACCTCCCCAAATTTTACTTGTTCCATCTGCTATCATTGTTTCCAATAAACTGAAAGAAGCTCATCACACAATACATTATGGGAAAAACCGGCACAGAGAAATATAACACAAGACAAGTCAAGAAATTTCTAATATTACAAGACAGCAAGACACAAAGAGAGGTAACGATAAAATACAGATCTCCAACCATCGAAATTCCCCACAATCCCCAATTTGAACTCAGTCTTCCGCTCTTCCAACAATTTTGTGCACAAATTGAAGGAACGAGATCATTTAAAGTAACAAAAATAGAAGAAATGAAAGGAGTGAAAAAACATACACATAAATCAACTATAGATGAGGCGCGTAGTAATACCCGGCAGCAGGTGCCCCCATCCCATTACCTGGTGGCATCCCATATGGCATCCCTGCTGGCATAGAACCAGTTGTATAGTACCCTGCACCAGTTACTTTGGCCAACGTAGCTTGGCCTTGCATCCCATTGCTCTGATACTGTTGCCATACTTGTTGCTCCTGCACAAGTAAATGTTGTTTTTTTTCCATATCAGCCATTTGGACATACGAAGGCGGCGGAACAATCAAAGATGCAGCAAAAGGGTCCTGATTAACAGCCTGCACAGTTCCATCTGGAGCAGGCAGGGCCAAAACAGGTGTAGCACTCTTCCCAGACGCTGGCAATGCAACACTGCTCGCACTCCCCCCACTCAATTGAGCAGTACTCACATGCTGCCTCACCATTCCCTGATCATACATGCCATTTAACAGCAGTGGATCAAACCCACCACCCAATAAGGCCTTTTGCTGAGCCAAATTGCTTGCTGTCTCAACCAGCGCCAATTCCCAATCTGCCTTGCCAGGTTCTGCAGCTGGTGTCTGCCAAGCTGAGGTAACCTGCGGCTGCCCATCCGATGGGAATGCCTCCCACGATCCATTTCCATTATTAGCTGCAGGCCCTGCAAATAAAGCCAGAGCAAACTTATTCCCTTGATCATCAGCAGTGACTCCCTCATCTCTCAAATTTACCAAGTCCTCCGTCACTTGGGGTTGTGGTGGTTTTGGCGGCTCAGGCTCAGGTGGGGGCGGAGGAGTGTAATTCTCTGGAGGCGGCAGTGCCTTTATCTCATTCATATCAGGCAGAGGTTCTTCCTGTGCCACCGGAGCCTCTTCCTTTCTCTCTGGACTCTTCGGCTGCTTTGATCTATCCCTCACAAACTCCTCCAAAGTCTCCAACAACTTGCTGGTAATCCTCTGAACATCCGGGTACTCCGAGGATCTTGCTACTCCAGTATCCTTGCACCAATTATAAAAGCCAATCAACTCATCAATCTGCTTGGCTGCACTAGCATATGCATCGAAGGCCTTGACACAGTCAGGATAATCCATATCGAAAAACCTGTCCAGCAACACTGCCAAGACCTCACAAATATCTGCATACAACTTGAAGCTCTCCTTAACAATCGGATAAAGAGCAATCAATATCATCCGATTGTTCTTGGCCAACCCTGTGGGCCGACACGACAAGAACCGGTCCAATAGCCGCTGCAGATGTCCCATCTTGCCAAAAATCCTCTCCGGCTGCATTTCCCTCAACGGAGTAGCCTCCCTCTTCTCCTCTCTACCTTCCCGACCAACGGCCTCACTCATGTCCCCATAGGACCTAGATCTTCCAGTCATTCCATAACCTCCGTGTCCACTTTCGCCCCTAGAATCACCATAATCGTTTTCATAGGGCCTAGGCGGTGGAGATCTGAAATTATCTCTTCCACCTTCATACACAACAATTGATCCATTATTACTTCCCCCGCCGCCTCTTTTTCTCTCAAATAGTATCACCTCAAGCTTCTGGTCCAAATACATTGCATAAGTCCTCACAAATGCAGAGTGGTCCCAAGAACTCGAATGAGCCTCATCTCTGAAATCGGACATGTTCAGGAGCCTGGTTCCACGCCTCGTGCCGTACGTAATTTCCTCTTGAAGCAAAGGATCTCCATCGTTCAAGAGCCTGTGAACGAGCACAAGCGCCTTGAGAGCCACGATCCAGTCGCGCGTCTTCCCGAGACGCTTGGAGACTGCAGACACGCAAGCGTGGACGTATACGCGCGAGTAGGAAGTAAGGTTCAGGATCTCTCTAATGTACTTGTCATCCGCGGGGTCGTCGTCGTGGCTCGTCGCCTTCACGATCGCCACTTCCAGATCCGGTGCCATGTTGCTGGCCACTTTGGCTATGCCAATGCTGGTCTGGTCCTTAACGGCTCCGATCGCTTTCCGGATCGTGCTCGACGCCATCTCGACCGTTAATCAAAATCAAACCCCGAGCTCGACTGATCAATAGCTGTTAACACTGAATAGTTCAGCTCGCAAACACATCAATCAATACATTCTACTTAATATTAACTTAAAACTGATTTAATTACCGTTCCGAAATTTCAGGTGCTCTAGATCTGTGGAGAAGACAGTCCGATCGGGAGAAACAGCGTCTGATCTGTTGACTCGCCAAGCCGAGAGACGAAGACGGCGTCGTACTCCTTTCTGCGGAACTTTAAGTACGGTATTGACAAAGAAAGGAATTGGAGGAGGGGAGGCCAAGACAAAGAAGCGGAAAAAAGGGAAGGATATAGATGGAAGGTTCTGGTCCGGATACGTGGACGGATCAGATCCGTGGAGATCTGGTTAGAGGGTCAGAGATCGCAATAGCTATACTGGCGGAACCGCGGAAGTATCGGCGTTACCTGAAAGAGGAAACGGCATGTGTGAGATCAGATGTGAAGAAGATTATGGAAGGAGGACATAATTGGGAATTATTTTTATGTTTCCGTGAATGCTGGATTTTAAAAATAATTTGTTTTTCTTCCTCTGTTTTTTCGACATGCTTCAATGAGTACGGTTTACGGTGATGTTGACAATTTTCTTGCTAGGGTTTTTGTTCTTCATTTAAAAGTGAATTTTTTTTCCTTCTTTTGCCTGAAAGTGATTGACTGATACCAAATTCTTATTCCTTTCTTGAAGTTATCTTCTTCTTCTCCTCCTTTAAAATTAATTGATTTTCAATTGATTTATATTGTTGCATTCGTACATTATTGCTGATTTTAGGCATTTAATTAGCTTTTTTTAAAATAAAAATTAGGTTGATTTTCGATTTTGGTTAATTAGAATCATTTTGTGGGTTGATTTAATCATGATATCTCCGAATGAATGATTTTTTTAAAAATCAATATCGACACTATAAATTTACCTATGAATAGGGTTGGCAAAACTATTTCTTGATCAAATTTGTCTAATTAAGATTAGATTAAATCAAATTTGAACATATGTATGTCTGAAATTCGAGTTCAAACTCCAAAAACACCGATTTTATCCAATTTAAAATTGGATTCAAGATCAAAAATAAAAAATTTATTCGATTTAAATATTCGGATCTTAAATTGGATTGAATTATTATTCAATTTACTTGTTTAGATTTAAACAAATCAAAATATGATCAATTAAGTATGTTAGAATATTCAAATCAATCCATATTCGCATAGATAAATATTTCGTAAACACTTCATGTTGTCCAATCCGAAATCCATTTTTGTCACCCTTATATTTAGACATCCAATATCAAGATAACCTCAGGCCAAACTTTCTAATACCCAGGAAGTTGTACTCAATTTACACATTAATAATAGTTCAGCTGTTTTTTGTCTGTTTTGAGCAAGGAAAAGTGTTTATCATCACAGACCACCTTTTTTACACTAGCAAGATCTGCATCAGCATACAGCAAAAGTACTAGACACACAGAAAACGAGACAAACAAAAGGTGCCACCCACCCAGACACATATATACATACTTCATATTGGCCTTGAGCAGCAGACACAAACCTGAAACAAAGTGAAAACTGAATTTTCAAAGCCATAGAATACTCAGAGTATTTTCTCAATTCCCTATCAAGTTTATTTTTCAGGTTTGATAATCACTTGGGCAAGTCAGTGTGAACCCGCATGTGTTTAGGTGCTGCTTCCTTCGTCCACCATAAATACCCTAGGGAGATAATAACGACAACCCCAGCGGCACATCCAGCAGCTATTCCAACGATTTTTCCGACACGCTTCTTGTTTCCTTTGGAAGAGCCAGCACTACTAGAAACTGCAGCAATGTTGCGGCATAGCAAGCCGGGAATAAGAAACAGCTAGCTGACAAGTGAAGGATGCAAATTGCAAAATGGGGTTAAGTAGAAGAAATGAAGTTAAGCAAACCTTGAGAAACATGGATTGCTGATACTAAGGGTCCATATGTGCTTTGGAATGGAATGCAGCAAGTGCCCTTCCCTGCCCAGAAGAAGTGTATGTCCATTTCAGTGTTCGTCACATTTACTTCAAATGTTCTTATCAAGGCTCTTTTGGATCCACCAGCTTCTTTTCTGATGTTGAAGTCTTGCAGAACTCTCTCACCCTTGAGCCAATTCACAATGAGAGATGATATAATAAGAAAATAATGCATTAAACTGTTTATCCATCAATTTTGCAAAAGTAACAGAAAGTCCTAGAAACAACGTCACATTTTGTGTTACAATAACTTCAGTCAATTAGAGTGGCAGTCCTTGAATTCTTAATAATGATTGCCGTTACCTGGATGTAAATGTCGAACAAGCGCCTCCCAAGACCTTTCCACGAGTAAGAGTCATCCATAGCTATCTCCGCAAAGTGAAGTTCAACGCTGTATCTTCCGTCCTTTAACCCAAGGCCATAATATCTCAGTGAGCTTGCAGAAATCCTTGATGTCTTATACAGCTCAGAATTCAAAGTTCCAGTGACTTGAGATTCAGTTTTTGCTATATATTGAGGTCCATTTGGGTTGGAGATGAAATCTCCGGTGTTACTGACTGCCCATCGGCCATCAGGGCCTGTGTACAATGAAGCGGCTCCCAGATCATCAGAATCGCCATCAAACTCAATGCCAGCAGCAGATTTTTGGGCTGAGCCTCCACACTTGATAGAAAAAGAAGCTGCAAAAAATTAAATTCCAGTGGAGTACTCAGAATCCCTTATTGAAGATCCTCAAAGTCTTTATGTACGCCTATGTTCATTCAGGTTTTTCTTCCGAAGTGTCTGCACATGCCTATGCATTTCACTTCCCTTGTGTATTTCAAATTTTCTCCCTTGCAATAGCCCAATTCCAATTTTTATCTGAACTTTTTTTTCCCTTTGATTTTGCTTTCATGCTTGTGCCAACCTCCGCTATTTATATTAAAAAGAGAATTTAAAAGGTTTTCTTGTTTCACTTTTCTCCTTAGCTATTTTATCTTCTTGTTTCATGTCTTGCTTATAAGTTAATCACAAACATAGCACAAATTTTAAAAGAATATCCAAAGTACATTAGACAGAGCTGCACTCACACTGAGAAATGATGTCAGTACACTTGGTATTGCCTTGGAGGCACTTCAACACTCCAGAAGCTTTGCTGTAACCATCATTACCATCTTGGTTAGAAAAACTCAATTTCAAAAGAAATGCGACCAACAGGAGTTATACATTACAGAGTGGGTATGTCCAGGAATCAAGAAATATGACCGCACTTCTAACCAATAAAATCTACTTATTGATGAAGAACAAATAGTAACGCTCAGGCATTTGGGATCCCCCACAAACAATCTGTTGACCACGTAACCATGTCAGCAGAATTCCAATCTAATTATTTGGCCTGCTTACTTCATTTGAGTGACAGCAAGAAAATTTTCACAAAGGTTTAGGACCACTACGAGTCTGGAAAGTAAGTGCACCTGTCTTGCAGACTTCGTGCATTGACGGAAGTCCCAAGCACATTCCTGAAGAATAAATGGAATTCATTTATGCCTAGTAAGCGCAGAAGAGAAATTAACAAAAAACCAAATGCAAGGGTGCATCATAAGTGATCAATACTGCTTCCATAGGTACTTAGCTTTGAAGGAGGAGAAAGAAAAGCCCCACTTACATTGACAATCCTGCTTTGGCAAAGCTTTGTGGTAAATTTCCTGATATTGGGTTGAATGAGATATCTCTGCAATGAAGTAATCAGTAACTTAGCCATCAACCCCAACCGTGCGTCTGGTTGCAATTATTTCATTTTTGTGTGTTCGTGAACAAAAAAATAGTTAGCATATTAGTAGTCTTATGAGGAGCACCGCTAGTTGAAGTGGTGAAGCTCCTCACTATGCTGCTTTTTAAGGGTCCGCGTTGAACAATCAGAGAGACAGTTATCTTATCTTTCTCAAAGCTGGGCCAGTCCCTGATGTTGTTTATGATGTCATTTTCTTATGCTTAAACCCCTATGCATAAGATTCGTGTTTGTAATTTTTTTGTCTACCTAAAGTGAAAAGACCAGGATGACAAAGAATTTAAACTGCAACTAAAGGGATTATCTTTAAGATGTCACAGATTACCAAAAGAAATTTGAAACACTCACAATACACTGAGCTTCGGAGCTATAAGATCAGCAGGGAGATCCCCACTCAAGTTGTTGTTGCCGAGATACCTGAGATAGAGAATTAGCGTCTTGAAATCCAAATAGACTAACGGAACCCAAAAAAATCCTTCAGCAAACATATCGAAAGAGAGAGAAATTCTTCCTTGTTTGTATCATGTCACACGTACAAATATTGTAACAAAGCCAGATTCTGAAATGAGGTTGGGATACGACCGGTCAACTTGTTGAAGCTCAAGTCCCTGCCATTGTGATTTCATCCCACTATCAAAAGTGAAACTAAAGAACTTCAAGGAATTAAAAAATAGTCAAGAAATTTAAGTAATCAGTATCCTTTGGAAGATCAGGGCAAACATGTATATAGAGGTGAAAAAGATAAAAATATATCAATCTCCACATGTTGCAAGTTTATATGGGCATCAATGACTCACAAATGCTGCAACAGAGTAAATGTGCTAAGTTGCTCTGAAATTTGTCCAGCCACTCGACAATTTCTCAATATTCTGCATGCAATTTGAGAAATTGTAAATAGGATTTACACCACAAACAGAAGAAAAAAAAATGATCACACACACAAAATCTTACAGGATCGACAATCTTGTTTGGACTTCCAAGAAATCAAGAGAAGAATCTTCCCCACTGAGATCACCAATTCTCCTATGAAGAACATAATTATATCAAATACTCTGATCAGTCCAATAATTCCCAATTAATCTTACAAAAAAATCATAAAATTGTAAAGGAAAAAGGAAAAGATAGAAGTGCCTACTTAGAAATATGTACTATGGCCTAATAAGAGCCGGTCTTTCGAACCAAAAAGCAAGTTACCGACTCTAATCAAAAGCATAAAAACTAGTGTACAGATAGTGAAAATCATGCTTAGTGTCTTTGTCATTTTAGTTCTGGTAAGAATATACCTAGTTATATAGAGATTAGGTGCACAAAAATCTAATGCAAGAATTTTTTTAGCTCTCAGCCTTATCGTGGAATTATGACTGTGTCCCACAAAGTGTGGATAGAGATTAAAGGGGTTCTGAAGTTGTCGTTAACTTCAGGACCCTAATTTATAAGCTTACAGAAAAATATTTCAAAGGTTTCAAAACGTATAAATTAATTCCTTACTTCACAAATTCAGGGGCTTGAAGTTAATGACAATTTCAAGCGCTCCTCATTCAAAAGTAGCAAAGGTGCAAAATGATAATGCCAAATATAGCAATTAAGAGGTTTTATTCCATAACGGGATAAATAACATATTGATAAATACATAATAAGATTCAAAAGATACTATTTCCCCATGAAAAACCATACAGGTCCTGCAGTTTGTTTAGAGCAGCAAAACTGCTTGGTATTGGGCCTTCAAGTGAGGTCCCTTGAAGCCTCCTGTGAAGGATGAACACAATTAGTCAACATCAATAGACAATTTACCACTACCTTATAGCCCTCAATTAGCTAAAGATACAATTACATATCAATGAAAACTGTGCATACAGGTCTTTCAGGTCTGTTAGAGTTCCAAAGAATTCTGGAAGCTTCCCAGAGAACATATTATCAGATGCCCAGCTGCAATGAGAATTTTTTTTCATAAGATTAGCTTATTCATTTTCAGAAGAGATCTGATTCTAACGACACTGCCTGAAAAAGTTTAGAGTACAGAATCTGTAGGGACTTCAATTTTGCAAATTCCTGTGGGATGGGTCCACTCACTCCGCTGCTATCAATGTATCTGTAAGGAGAGCCAAATCACTAATGAGATTGCATGCTAAGGAAGGAGAACAACACCTAGTTAATGGATGTCTTGATGCCTATTTTTCTTATTTTGCTCTAATATGCTAAGTGAAAACCACCTGCAATTCAGTGGTTCTCACCTGCAAGTCTCCTAAATGATCCCACCATAGACCAAACAAAGTTCTGGTCATGCACTAATAAACTGATGACCTTGCTGGTCTTGTTAAAGAGACCTACTAAATTGTGAAAACTCAGATAAGTGCAAAGAGGCTTGCTTCTTTTCTGATAAAAGAAATAGCTCGTAATTTCAATTTCAAGTAAAGGACTTACAGCTCCTGTAAGGATGTCAACTTCCCAAGCTCCTTGGGCAATGGTCCAAAGAAATTATTTGAGCTAAAACTTCTGTGGTATAGAAGATACACCAGGAAATTAGTAATTTTATCCCCAAAGCATTAAAATATGACAAACAGATATCAGAATTGCCGATAGTACTTAACAGGGAAAGCAACTTGGTTAGATTGCCCAACTCTGGAGGGACTGGACCCGTGAGATTGTTTATACCAAGGCTACTGTTGAATCATTCAGACAGAGAAAACTGTTATGCATGCCTTGTCAACTTTTGATATGCACTGCTTCTACAAATTTAGTAATTCTGAAATTATAAGATCGTAGAAAGTTTGGAGGGAATTACAGGTATTGGATGTTGGATAGTTGTTCAATTTCGGGTGGAATCGAACCGTTCAACACATTTTGTCCCAGATTCCTGTATCTCAATCCAGGATCATAGAATCAATTACAGGATTACAAAGAACCAAGATTTTGAAAGTTTTGATATCTTACAAATCCATTAGCTGCTTCAACGTAAATAGTTCACTGGGTATTTCACCAGAAATGTCCAGCGCATATATTTTCCTGCGGCGAGTTTGAAAAAGGAACAATAGAATAAAGAAAAAGTCAGAGCACCAAAATAATCTAGCAAACAAACTAAAGATGAAGGAGATAAACTAACAAGTGAGTAATGCGGCAGCTATTGCCATTGCATTCACAAGCAACACGAGGGTTTGCATTTTCTGAGGCCCATGATGCATTTTGAGAACAAGGATCAGTAATGATATTCAATTTGTCTCTTAAATTCCAGTGATCTATGACCTTGTTAAGAGCAGCCACTGGACGAAGAAAATCATGTTAGAAACATAACATGGCGAACTGACTTAGGCTTTTTATCAAACACATAGCAGCAGCAAAGATGATCTATGATACCTTCTTCAGGTGCAGTGGCCGGTTGCGCAGAAGCAAGTCTAAGCACACAAACAAAAAGCAAAGTAAAACCCAAGAACCCCATCACTGAGAAGCAGCAAACACACACGGAGACACCGAGTGATAATTAAATAGAAAGGCAGTGGCCGGCCGATCAGAAATGAAAGAAGAAGAAAAAACCCAGAAAGGGATTGACATTAATATTGTTAATTGAAGATTCGTATCGCACATAAGAACAAGAACAAAACAAACCCAGAATAAGAAAAGTCCACTGATCTGTCTTTGACTCGGAAAAGCCTACCTTGACTGTGCATCGAACAAAATATACGTTAAAGGTGCGAAAGTGATGACCAAGCAGACAACAAAATTAACGTGGGAGATTTTGTCAAATTTTTGAGGGCTTCAATCCGCACAAAAAGTAAATAATTGTATTTTACAGTTTTATAACCTTCTTGACGTTGAAAGAACCAACCACTCTCTTGTCCTCCCCTTCTGTCTTCTTCTTCCTCTTCTTCGAATATTTACTGAAAATGATATGGCACCAAACAAGATGAGCGATTCAAGGAGATTAGATTGAACAACTTGAGTACTAACAAAGATTCACAAATTTGATTTTTCTTGGTGGTTTCCAACACAAGCTGAATTGAATCGCTTCACATTCAATTCTGTTTTTACGAATATTTTCTATGAAAATTATTAACCGCCTTCGCTGGATGACTGGATCTATTACATTTTCGTGCATTTCAAATTTTGCTACTAAAATTGTCATGTCGTCAAAATATTATGAATTGTTCCTTTTGGTTATTTATCCAAATATTCGACTCACTATTTGTTGATGAGACCAGACCACCAGCAATACCGCAAAATTCGAGAGAACACGTAAGCGGACCTTGAAGTCAGCGGGGTGCCAATCAATAAAGCTCTGTCGATCGAATCAGTTGAGGAAGAATGTGCCTTTTCGATTAGATAAATGATATTTCGAAGAAAAAAAACAGTAGAGAGCCACGGCCAGTGAACGGGACGGGTATGCCCTTCCGGCTTCCATGTTGATTGTTGAGCGTGGGTCAGGTGGGTCCAAAACTGGTCAAATGGTCTGGGCCGGGATTTGATCCAAATTTACATCTCAATTTGTGTGGCATAGAATGAGATAGGCCTTCGCAATATCCTGCCCTTCATTTCCACACAAGAACGAAGAAGTTGCAGAGTTGAGTTGATTACACTCGCAGTCGCAGAGCACCACCATCGCAGACCAATCAAGAAAACCATGGCCAACGTGATCATGGCCTCCTCCAAGCCCGTCATCACATCCCTCTCAACCCCTACAACCCCAAAACCGAAACTCCAAATCCCTCAAATTTCAATCCCTCGGAAAAACAATCTCACCCCTAAACAACTAATCGGCCTCTCCTCCTCCGCTCTCAAATCGCTCTCTCTCCTCGCAGCCACCTCCCTCACCTTCGCTCCTCCCTCTCTCGCCGAAGAGATGGCAAAGGCCTCTCTCTTCGACTTCAACCTCACCCTCCCCATCATAGTGGTCGAGTTCCTCCTCCTCATGTTCACTCTCGACAAGATCTACTACACTCCTCTCGGGAACTTCATGGACGAGAGAGACGCCGCAATTAAGGAGAAGTTAAACAGCGTGAAGGACACTTCGGAGGAAGTGAAGCAGCTGGAGGAGCAGGCCAACGCAGTGTTGAGGGCAGCCAGGGCTGAGATATCGGCGGCTCTCAACAAGATGAAGAAGGAGACGCAGGCGGAGGTGGAGGTGAAGTTGGCAGAAGGGAGGAGGAAGGTGGAGGCGGAGTTGCGGGAGGCGTTGGCGATTTTGGAGGGGCAGAAGGAGGAGACAATCAAGGCACTAGATTCCCAAATTGCTGCTCTTGGTAAAGTGATTGTGGATAAGGTCCTCTCTGTCAATTAGATGATTAATCATGCTCTTATTTCTTCTTGGAGAGTATTTGATAATTGTGTTCATATTGTATCTTAAATAAACTTTACTGCTATTCTTAAAACTCTGTTTTTGTTGTGGTGTTGGAAATTTTTCTACAATATGTTCATGTTAATTGTCCAAAAGATAAATTGATCACGTATAATTTTTCATTAAAAAATGATGTCAAGAGAGTAAAAAATGGTGTCCGAACTCCAAACTTCTAATCCAATCATAACATGTGCTTGAGACCCAACTCCATTTTATCCCTAATAATCATTTCAAGTGTCACATAAATTTAGGGTCTATGATTTGCTTGCTAAACAAATCCCTTTTGCAAAATTTTGTTGTGAGTTAGGTTCATATTTTCTTACGGTTTCCTTTTCTTTCTTTTTTTTGTTGAGAAAAATGAGTTTTCATTAACAACAAAGATTAGAACAATCCATAGTCAGCAGAGGACGAATGGAAGGAGGTACATCATTCATAACCAAATATTTAAGTTGGGAAGCTCGGCCCAAGTGAGCAAGACTATCCGCAACTCTATTCGCAGCTCTGTCCGAATGAGAAAGAAGGCACGACATTTGGGCTCAGAAGAGTGCGAATCTCGTCTAAACTATGGCCGTAGACTTGGAGAGAGGAGGAAGGACTTTGAATGTTCGTTAGTATGTTATAGTTTGTGGTGTGTTTGATAAAAGTGTAATGTATTATTTGGGTAATCATTACTCATCTCTTCTCATGGATAAACATTACATTCAAAATTGTCTAAAAAAACTACTTGTGT
Source organism: Euonymus europaeus (assembly GCA_963580455.1). NCBI lineage: Eukaryota > Viridiplantae > Streptophyta > Magnoliopsida > Celastrales > Celastraceae > Euonymus > Euonymus europaeus. The sequence continues at coordinate 1,487,743 of OY756957.1, read as the reverse complement.
GAATAATATATATGTCTATCAAACATATGAATATTTATTTACTTATATATTTTTAATTATTTTTATAACCATTACACATCTATCGAACACAAATAAGTCGGTCATTTGCACTTTACGCGCGGTTTTCAAGTTTGTCTATTACTATGGGCTCTATGAAAAGCCCACATAATGATTGGGCTGTAAAACTCGATCATTGACCGATGTTGGGCTTCTAAGAAACGCACCAGATATCGAGCTTTCTTGTAATCTGTTTTGCTGAGGAATTCTTCTTTCTAAATGTGTTTTGTTATGTGTTTATGACATCTTTAAGCTGTGAGACTCATAAAAAATGTAGTGTCAATCAAACGATATATTTTGTTGACACTTTAAAGTTATGGGCTATACAATTTTAAGTTTTAAGCTGTGTCAAATTCAATGTTATCATCACATGACTTTTCATAGCTTAAAGTTATGAGGACAACAACATTCTATAATCACATTACATAATTGTCCTTTTATATTTTAAAAGTTTCAAATTATTTTTATTGTAATTTGATCTATAAAATTAATTTAACAAAAAAAGAATCAAACACCTGAAAATATTTTATATAGCTTAAAGTTGTGGGTCTGAATATTTTTTCATAATATTTTTAACAATTTCAAGCTGTAAAATACAATTGCGAAATAAATAGATCTCAAGTCTTCCGAGTATAGTAAAGTTACCATAATTAAAGATGCTTTTTAGAACAGTTCTTTAATTTTTTTATAAAAAATAATTTTTTCTATTCAGAAAAATTGACGATAGAGATTCAAATCCACCCTATTAAAATGGTCGATCTCTAGATGGATAAGGATCGCCGCGAAATGCATGCTCCTTTCATAGTTTCTAACTGGTTGTAGCTCACCTTACTTCAAAACCGTACACGCACGTATATCTAGGCCTGTAAGGCTGCAACGCATTACGCATACTTAAAATCCTCCCATTGTCATAGTTTATTGTTATTATTTACACAGCTTTTCTATGAAACGGACATAATTTACGGACATTTTTTACGAACTTGTGTTCCTTACCGTGTGATGTATCTGACGGATCAGATCCAATTATCGACCTCCTCTGTCATCTTCCCCCTCCTCCAAACCAATCGGCATCTTCTCTCCTCTCAACCTATCAACCTCCTCTATCACGACATCGGAATTGGAACACCATAGATTGTCCACCACAAACACCACATCAGTAGAAGCCAGAAACACCACATAATGTGTTTAACAAGAACAAAATTGAGAACACACTATAAATTAAAAATCTAAATTGGGAGGTCAAATCGCAAAATTGAGAACCCCAATTCGAACATCATTCTAAGTATAAGTTGAAACTTTTGAGAACTAACCTTAGAACTTGGAATTGGCCGACGTAGAGCTATTTCCAAAACAAGGGATGCTATTATTAGATCTGAAGTGGATCTTCAAATGAGTGGGTCTTCTACGTACTATTGATTCTTTTTCTCGGGCTTAAAATGATATTTTATTTCTACTGCCTTAAGGAGGCGAGCAGAGTGATTGAGTAAGGTAACGGTGGTCCACGATCAGGGCACCCACTACCGTTGCATTCTTTAATTAGACTCATCGAGAAACGAAGATAGAGGAAGCCAAGAGAGAGAGTAGACGATCGATGGTCGCGAACTAGGACTGGTTGAGGGTTCAGGTATGGGCTTTCGATGTGACATAGTCGTAGGTGACATAGATGATGGGTTGAGAGGAGGAGGTTGTCGATGGGTTCAAAGGAGAGAAGAGTCGATGTCATGACAAAGAGCGATAAAGGAGAAGAAGAGTTATAAAATCGATCTAGTAATCTCGTCCGTTAGATTTATCGGACGGACAGACAGAAACGAAAGTGCACATTTTCAATCCGCAAAAAGAGTTCATCCAAGATAAATCTCCATTATTTATATATGATAAAGGTACTCGGAATTGTTGACGATTTGTACCACGTAAACCTATTCGTCACTAGGGATGGCAAAAAAATCCAATCCGTGTACTATTTGTTTTAAATTTGAAAATCGATCCTATAGGGTTTGGAAACGGTTTTGGTTTTAATTTTCAAATTCATCACGGTTTTGGGTCGATTTTGGTATTTGATGCCGGTTTAGGATATCCGAACCGATTAATAATTGGTTAGGATACCCGAACTAAAATCGTACCCATAACCATAACCAACCCCGCTCGACCCAACCCATAATTTCAAGTAAATTCTTAAAAATATAGTATATATGTTAGAGAATGAATTCGAACCTTACACATGTATACAAAACTAAATCACTTAACCACTAATCGAACTGTTTGATTTTTTGTTGTAGACTTTCATAGTTTATAAATAAATATTGAGTGTTTGGAAACATTATCCAATCAATTATGAAAGAAATTGAAAAAGTTAAACGGTAAATGGGTATCTGACGATAAACGGTTATGAAAAGGTTCCGATTTTGGAAATCTAAATGATTTTGTAAACGGTTTTGGTATAGGGTACATTAAACGATAACAATTTTAATATTTCTTAAATGAAAGGATACCCGACCCGTTATCATCCCTATTTGTCACACATACATTTTTAGTTAGGGTTTATTTATATCAGAATATGTTTAATAGAATATAAATTAGTGTAAAAAGTAATGTTTAAGTACATCTAATATAGTAAAAGCTATACAAACGTTCAAACAAACAAAAACTAATATTTGTTTAAAGTTAATAACAAAAAAAAACTAAACCGTAAAGTAACGTTGTTTACGAAGTTTAGCGGTGTCGATCCTCCAGAGCATCTCTTTGGTTTATCTGATGCTGTTTTGTAGTGCTCTGTTTGTACTTTTGCCTTGCCAAAAAAAAAAAAATTAGCGGTGGTGGGAAAAAAATGAGTTAGGACATCACAATGTATTTACAAAATATTTTCATATTTTTTTTCTTTTTTATTTAGGAAAATATTTTCATGTTCAGGCTTAAATTTTCGAACTTATTTAATTGAGCATACTCATATTTGTTTAAATTCAGATAAATAAATCAGACAATAATTTTATCGAGTTAAAGTATAGACAGCTAAATCAAATAAGATTTCTTTATTTGGACTAGGATTTAGTTTAAATAGGGCAAAACTTTTGTGTTTAGACTCAAAATTTTAATGTATAACTTATGTTTAAACATGATTTAATCCGTACCGGAAGAATTCGGTCATATCCAATAGAGATTTGCCACCCAAGGTGGTAGCATGTTTTTCCGTTTTTCACAGCCGCAATAATACGGTGTCGTATAAATGCCCTAAATAATTGGATCGAACCTGATTCAGATCAAACTCATCAAAGTGGCAATAACAAAAAGCCCAACCTTTACACACTACTGTTGGAGATTCCGTATTCACAAGTTAATTTGGTAGTTTCTTCTGCAACTGTCTTAAGAGGTACGTTCATAGTCTATGCTTCTGTTATCAGTTTGTTCCGATCCTGAATTTCCATAGACAGGGCCTGATGAGCTCTGGGAATCACAGTAGCACCGCTTCTTAGCTTCCTTGTTTTTATTTTTCAATTCGTCGAAATCCGTATAAGATTTTCCTTATATTTCATCGATTCGATTCGAAAGAGGTTTCCGCTTGTGGTTTCAGTATCGATTCTCAGTCTCAGTTTCGGTAAGTATTTCTCTTCATTTGCTGGTTTATTTCACAATTGTTACTAAAATGGTATACATAAGCTCAGACGGATATTAAAAATTGGATTTGGAGGAATTCCCACAGTTGAGAGCAATAGATTAAATTAGTAAGATGAAAATTGGATCCCAAGCTTTATGTCTTTATCTTGTTGGTTTTGATTCCTGAGAATAAAAATGAAAAGCTGGCCCCACATAACCTTTTGTTTAACGCGTTTAGTTTAGCTATTTATGAAAGTTTTTCCCTGGGTGGAGATTTGAAATATGCTTTATTGTAAAACAAATCATCTGCAATTCGAACTAAGATGTATATGTAACATGTGGGTTAGTTTTGAATTTGTAAGACTTTAGTTACTCCAGATATTTGCTTTGTCCCAAATGTTTACTAGATAACTTATTGTTGATTCACAAAAAGGAATGGCTGGTAAAGTTACCTCTGCTCAACCCGCTGCTGCTTTTGAGTATGAGCTTTTTGAAGGTGACCCTGATCACCTTAGAACTGTGGTTGCGACATCAAACCAGATGACTTCATGGATTGACCCTGCAAAATTGAAATTAAGACACAGGATCGGGAGGGGCCCTTTTGGTGATATTTGGTTAGCTACTCATAATCAGTCAACTGAAGATTATGATGAGTACCATGAAGTGGCTGTCAAGATGTTCCGCCGTATTAAAGAGGATCAGATGAGGATTGTGGTGGATAAATTTGATGATATATTTTTCAAGTGTCAAGGTTTAGAAGATGTTTGTTTGCTGCATGGAATTTCAATTATAAATGGAAAGGTGAGTTTTCCCTTCATTCATCTTGATTACTCCATTTTCAAGGGAATTAGCTAATTGGGAAATTGTTCCTGTATGTACTTCCAGATATGCATGGTAATGAAGTTCTATGAAGGTTCCTTAGGTGACAAAATTGCGTGCCATAGAGAGGGAAATCTCTCATTGTCTGATGTTTTGAGGTGATGCATATTGTATTCCTTTCTTCTTATTGTTTCAAGTGGAGTAGAGCACTTAATTATATGCATCTGGTAACATTGCAAGGTATGGAGCTGAGTTAGCACGAGGAATTTTGGAGCTGCACTCCAAGGAGATCCTAGTACTTAACCTCAAACCTTCAAACTTTCTTGTCACTGAACATGATCAAGCAATTCTTGGAGACGTTGGATTACCTTATTTACTGCTTGGAATTCCATTCGCTAGCTCAGATATGTCCTGCAGGCTTGGAACTCCAAACTACATGGCACCAGAGCAATTTCAGCCAGAAGTAAGAGGTCCAATATCCTTCGAGACTGACTCATGGGGATTCGGTTGCAGTGTTTTGGAAATGTTGACTGGAAGTCAGCCTTGGCGTGGTAGGTCACTTGACGAGATTTATGACTCAGTTGTGAGAAAGCAAGAAAAACCCCGTATTCCAACTGGTCTTCCTCCTATGCTTGAAAATATTCTTCTTGGTTGCTTTGAGTGCGACTTCAGGAGCCGCCCTTTGATGAGAGACATGTTACATGTCTTTACAAGGTTGGTTTCTTACAGATTTAATTGTAGTTGTGCTATTAAATAGAATGTATCTACTGGCTCCAACTTTTTCTTGCTGTGAATTGTGCTGTTGTTATGCCGTGGCATTAGCTGTAGTTGCTAAAGCTATCTGGTAATCAGGTTGTGAAATGAAATGATGCAATTGTGGATTCATATATCATACATATTTGTATCTTAGTCTGCGTGTATGTGAGGGCTTGGCACATTTCAACGCACATGAAAATGTCGGCGTCTCTCTTGTCTTGTGTTCCTGCATCCCTGCAACCTTTATTTGAATTTTCAACATCTGATCCTTGGTCTTGTGAATGAAAAAGATAAGTTTAGTGGATGGATTAGATGCGTGATTTGGAGACAAGTGGTAGTTTGTGGAAAGATGACTATAACAAATTTCGTGCAAGTACAGCAAGAAGCAATTTCCTTTTAACTATGCTTATTATGAGATATTTTTTATACTTGATAACTATTTAACAGCAAAATAAAAGTTTTTCGTTCATTGCTTTCAGCTTGCAGAATGCAGTTTCCTCTGAAGGAGACTGGGCAAATCTAGGGAGTAGAGGAGCCTTGGAGAAGGTGAGTACGATTGGTTATACAGAGTGGTTTCTTTCAAAGGATAGTCTGCAAGTGGGTGACGTGGTGCGTTCCCGAAAACCTTCCAACTCAAGCAAACCTGAAAGCATGGATGTCCCAGAGGGTACTGTAGTTGGTTTAGAACGCGATGCAGATAAAGCTAATTTTGTTTTGGTGAGGGTCCATGGCATCCATGATCCGCTGAGAGTTCATGTCTCGACACTGGAGAGGGTCACTTTTGGCTTGGCAGCTGGGGACTGGGTATGCTTAAAGGAAGAAGTCAAGAGACATTCTCCAACAGGTATCCTCCACTCCATCCATCGCGATGGGAGTGTAACTGTTGGATTCATAGGGTTGGAAACTCTCTGGAAGGGAAATTCTTTTAAGCTTCAGATGGCAGAATCTTACTGTGTGGGTCAATTTGTGAGGCTGAAAGCTAATGTTCTTAGCCCTCGATTTGAATGGCCTCGAAAAAGGGGAGGGGCTTGGGCTACAGGGAGGATAGGTTTGATCTTACCGAATGGGTGCCTTGTTGTCAGGTTTCCGGGGAGGTTGACTTTTAGAGATGAAAGCAATGACTTCTTGGCTGATCCGGCTGAAGTGGAAATGGTTAGTTTCTCCTCTTGCCCTGGGATGGTGAAGAAGTATCAACATCTTGAGGATTTTCACTGGGCCGTGAGACCAATTCTGATCGCATTGGGTCTGTTTACTGCCATGAAACTTGGTATTTTTGTCGGACACAAAATAGGGAGGCCAAAGGTAAAGAAACAGCATTCCGGTGCAATTCACGTTGATGACCAAAATTCAAGGGGGCAGATTGCCGGTAACCCTGCATGGCTTCCTCCACCTGTTGCAAACATGATCTTTGGAGAAGGTGTTAGTGCTGCTACTACTCGGTAGTGTTCATGCATGCCCTCTTTATCTGCCTGGAGCTTGTTAAATTTGCTGGCTGAGGGAGATTTTACTCTTTCAGCTGTGGCAACAAATAGTAGTACTGCTATATTCCAATCTACTTTACAGTTTACAGCACAAAACAGATTGTATATAAGTATACGGGGATGAAGGTATATGTATAAAATGTAATCGCTGATTCAATTCCTAATATGGAATTTATTTCTGTTTTGGCTCATGGAGGTGCCTTTACTGGGGGAAAAACAGTAGTTTGTCTTTAGGACAAGAAGCTGCCGGAACTGGAGTCGCTGGATCCGAAGGTAGCTTCGGCTTGTGCTCATGCTCATCTTCTTGTGACTCTACTTCGTCAGCCACCTAGGAATGGCAATTGATTTGAATTTTGGTACTTAATTAATAATGACCAAATTTATTTAAAATTGGATAAGAAAATCAAATAGTAATTAAATTTGGATTAGCGTCCGTCTGGACAACTAAATAAATGAGACAATTTATTTATATTATTTGGACACGAGCTCGGTTTTAAACTGGATAAAATTTATATCGAACAAATTTGGTTATCCGAATCAAATAGAGTTTTAAAACCCAGATAGGAACTCTCACAAAGTTATGTTGAACATTGTCTGTCTTCTTTTTTCTCGATCTCTTACTTCTCGTAACCTTTAATCGATTATTTTCTCCAAGCCATTCAATGGTCGGAGGAAGAGCTAGCATATAATTAAGATTCTTCTGGCTTTTCCATTGATGGAGAAGTTTGTGATTGTTCCTCAGGTAGATGATTCTGAATAATTATTGTCAATTTGGATTGAACTTTTAAGAAGTCAAATTTACAAATAAATGATTTGCATGGGTGTGTGAAATCGTCCATTGTAGAGTAAAAATACGTGAAGCAAAAACAAAACATGACCTCAGGAAAGATAAGAAGATTAGAAAATTCAATCCAATACAAGCCGTGGGCGATATATATTTTTGACTTTGTACGTGTTTATCTCATATCTTCTCTTCTGATTCTTCTTTCACAGACTCTATATAAGAACTTCCCAAAATAGCCAAAAATAACACAAAAACCTCCCTCTCTCTCTCTCTCTCTCCCTTTCATTTAGGTTAGCAGGTGACCATTCGTTTAGTTCCCTTGATAACTTTGTTTCTTAGTTTCTCCTTTAAGAGAGAGATTTACATAATCTTGATTCTTCTCTCCTCTCTTATTGGGGGTACTTTCTGGGCATATTGCTCCTCATTTCATCATATATCTGTTATCTCTGTAAGCTAAATGTATACTTCCTCCTCTTGGTTTTTTCCTTTCAATTAAAAAAACAGTGAATGCATGTCTTTCTATTGGACATTTTTACATCTATTATCGTTGGTTTATGTAGTTATGAAGAATAATCATGCATGACCAAACATTTTAAAGTTAATTTTGATAATTTCTTGTCATTTCTTCCTTGATTTTGCAGAATGAAGAAGGTTTGTTCACCTTACTTTGATCCTGATTTTGATGATCTAAGAGAGAGGATCTATGGACCACCGTAAGTTCATCAATATATCCACCAACATGCAGTACATTCAAATTCCTATTAAAAGCCTATGTATGTATATATATATATATATATATATATATATAAATCTCTCATTTTTTTCTGCAGTTGTCGAGTTTGCGTTGACAATGAAAGCATGGAAGATTCTACTCTTGTTAAGGTATACATATATGCCACAGAGAAGCAAGAGATCAAAATAATTACGTACTTTTATCTTTCCACATACCGTCTGATTTTTGTTGTTTTGTTGGTGCAGGTGGATAGCGTAAACAAACAAGGCCTTCTCCTAGAAGTGGTGCAAGTTTTAACAGACATGAACCTCACCATCTCTAAGAGCTACATTTCCTCTGATGCCGGATGGTTCATGGATGGTATACATACTTTTTTCTTTTTTAACCGACACTACACAAGTTTGACATCTAATATAACTTGGACAATTAGGTTAGCGAGGCGTATTCATAAGTTTGTCACCTTTCGACATAATTAAGTTTGTCACCTTTCGACATAATTATTAAGTTGGGTTAAAACTCACCGTGTGACCTTAAAGATATTACTTTAATCGAACTCAGCATCTTCTGAATCTATAGAAAATCGAAACGCACATCCGTCATTCTATATATGTATTATTATCCATATATATAATCACAAAATTGATAATTGGTCTTTCTCATTTGAATTTTCAGTTTTTCACGTTAAAGATGAGCATGGAAACAAACTCACTGATCAAAGAGTCATCAACAAAATCCAGCAGGTACCTTCAAAACTTTCAGAGGACTGACATTTATGATAATAATGTAAAAGCAACCGCGAAATCCATATAAATACGAATGAACCGTACAGGCCATAGGAACGACGAAAAAAAGCCCAGAATCGGCCCAGCCCAAAATCTACGTCAATGAGGCCCATTATGGATCCGAACATTCAACAGATCACAGTACAGCTATCGAAATGAGCGGAACGGACCGGCCCGGCCTTTTCTCTGAAATATCCGCAGCACTAGTGGACCTTCACTGCAACATCGTCGAGGCCCACGCTTGGAGCCACAACGCCCGTCTCGCTTGCGTAGCCTACATTTCCGATGAATCCACCGATACCCCAATCGACGACCCTGACCGCCTCGCCTCAATCGAGGACCACCTCGCAACCGTCCTCCGCTCTGCCACTACCGTGAACTATGGTGTGACCCACACTGACAACCAGGAAGTAAAGACTGGGGAGTTTCTTGGAAGGGAAGGTACTATGACGAATGTGGAACGGCGTTTGCATCAATTGATGCTTTCGGTTAGGGATTTTGAGGAGTCTCGAGGCGGGATAGAAGGGGCTTTGAATTCTTCGGGGTTTAATGTCGATGGTGGTTGTGATGATCAGGAGGGGAAGAGGACTGTGGTTTCTATAGAGAGTTGTGATGAGAAAGGTTATTGGATTGTGAGTATTGAATGTAAAGATAGGCGGAGGCTCATGTTTGATACTATTTGTACTCTCACTGATACGCAGTATGTCATCTTCCATGCTTCAACTGGTTCTCGTGAAGGTTATGCATTCCAGGTATGACCCTAATTGATCAAGTCTGCCCTGTAAATCATGCCTCTGTCGGGGAGAGACTATTTTAGTTACTTTAACATGCAATGGTCTTTTTTTTTTTATTAGAGTTTGCTGTAATGTTGATGCAGATAGTTGAGGCATTTCATCAAATAGCTGCCGTGCGTTGCTAATTCCACCTGATTTTAGCTTTTGAACCGAAAGTAAAGCAACTGTTTGTTGAAATGCCTCAGTCATCTGCACCACATATTTTTCTTTCTCAGGCATCTTATATATGTTTTGAGTTGATGATTTTGATCAATTGCAGGAGTACTTTATCCGACATATAGATGGGTACGCCATGAACACAGAAAGCGAGAAGGAGAGAGTAAGAAAGTGCTTGGAGGCTGCAATAGAACGGCGAGTTTGTGAGGTATGTATCCTAAATTATTATTTGCAGTATTGTTCTTTATCAATTGATTTTAATCTTTTTCTCTAAGTTTATATATATATGTATGTGTACATGTTTAGGGGGTCAAGCTAGAACTATGTGCAGAAAATAGAGTAGGACTACTTTCGGACATAACTAGGGTTCTACGAGAGAATGGACTTGCAGTTGTTAGGGCTGATGTTGCTACTAAGGGAGAGAAGTCGGTGAACGCATTTTATGTGAGGGACATTTCAGGGAATGAAGTAGACATGGAATTCGTCGAGTCGATGAAGAGGGAAATGGGTCCAATAAACCTAGCAGTCAAGAATGACACCACCAGACCAAGTTCACCAGAAAGGCCCCGTTTCTCAATCAGTGACATGTTTAAAACCCATATTGATCGCCTGTCCCAAAAGGTTATTCCAATCAAGTGATCATGGATTCTGATTCATGTATATATGATAGTTGTCATTTGTTGGATTAGGATTGTGTGCAGATTTCAGATGTATTTGTTGATTCATTTCTAGATGGCTAGGATTTGTAAATTAATAACTACTTTGCAAAACTATACAGTTGCTCTTACCACTTCAGTCAAATCCTGTGTAAACATATACCTATATCTATTAAATTCTTAATTAGATTCATCTTCCTGAGCCACACAGAGTGTAATATGCATTTGTTGATTGCATTGGCCTTTAAATATTGTATGTTGAATAGCGAATCAAATTGTCCGTTTAATTAGACCATATTTTCACTTACATGTATACTAGAATCCTATTTAAAAAGGCAGACAAGATCAAGGTAAAAAAATCAAGAACCTAATTAATCAGTGACAATCTAAGATGAGCCTCTTAAGCCAAACAGAATGCATCACCATATGCATTGCGTCAAATGGCCTGGCTGGCCAATTTAGCACAAGATGTCTTTGCACTTGAAGAACATTGTTTTGCTTTGCTTCTCCAAATACTTCTCCATAGAAATCCCTTTCAAAATCATCTCCGGTTCTGGGATTTTCGTGATCGGAACGTGTACCAAAAACCAATTCCGACCAATCGAGAACATCACTGAAGGGAAGCACATACGAATCCGAAATTATAACTGGCATACAACCTCCATGTATAGCCTCAACAACTATAGGGCTCGCAACTTTTACCCACCAAGGCACAAGCATTATTACTTGGCTTGTGTCATTAAATCATTATAGTTTAGTCCTTAGGGAGGTATCCATGAACCTCATTGTCTCTGTCTTTCCAATGTTGAAAGAATGTCTTTCTTACATTACATCCTCATGATCACCACCGGCGAAGAATGCGAGGATCGAACGGTTGTTAGGTGGCCGGCTGGCTGAGGCGGGGTGCACTTAGCGTACTAAATGGGAGGTATATTTCTGGTAGGGAGACATCATTTATTGGTTGAAAATCCATGGCAGTGTCAGCATTGCAAAGCACTCTTATAAAGTGCTCGTAAAGATCAGGATGCGCAGCTCTGTAGCAGAAAGGAGAATGTTGAGGGATAATCTAAACCCTAGCAAACCTCATCCTCTTGTATCTTCCACGTATACACAATATTCAAAACAATTATTATAAAAAATAACAACATTAATCAAAACAAAGAAAGACTTGCTCGTTTTTATCGCATTGCTTGCCTGCTGTTAATGAATTACGAAAAGAGAAACTAAAGAGGCTCAAAACCAAAACAATGGGAAGGAGGACCAGCACCATTATAAAAGCCCAATTTGGAGTTTTGGGCCCAAAGCAGCCCAACAAACGTAGCAGCCCAAAGTTTTGGATTCCTCTAGTGTGTGCGAGTGTAGCGTGTTCGTGATGTCCTTTAGACTCTACGAGAATGATTTGATACCGCCAAATGGCATGCGTGCAAGGAGCGGCCATGTGCTGGCATGTCACTTGCACGTACACGTGTAAAAGATGACGGGTATTTCAGTTGGCACCAAAGATTGACGGCCACAAGCCACCGAGATTTGATTCTTTGCTTTGAGGCCCTTGAACGAAACTATTATTTCATTTAGACACCCCATATTCCGACTTTTCCTTTTCCTACTCGCTAAGAGTTCTAATTCTGCCCTGAACAACCCTGCAATCTTTGAAAAAAGAAGGGAGGATATGCTTACAATACAAACTCAAGGGACAGAAACACAAATCAAAGAAAAAGGAGAAAGCACCGGAAAGTAAAGAACAAATTACTTTTTCCTCATCATCGAAGGCTTTAATTAATTTTATCACTAATAATAATAACAATTAACTCTGATCCAGACCTCTTCATATTTCATACAACACCGGGCCCGTAATTTCCCACCATAACAAACTTCCTGATCCTCAACGTTGTTGTTTCGATCAAATGTTGTTCATCAAAGCCATGCAAGACAAGAGTCTTCCTTCAGCTCAACAAATCCTCACAAACTGACACGAAACTCGTCATTTTCATTCGCTGCAAAAGATGTCGTTCATCGTTGGTATGATCATTGGCATGTCCATCGGGATGGGACTGATGGTTGCCTTCGCTCGTTACGAGAAAGCTCGATCCAGACATCGCTCCCAATTGGTATTTGTACTTCCTTTGATTCGTTTCCTCCTCTGTTGTTAATAATGATATGTTCTTTAATATCTTTGTAGCTGTTGTTGTCACTTGTGTGTTTGATGATTTAACAGTTTTGGCACTCTTTTGTGTTCGATAATATGTCTGTATAGGCAAAGACTATTGCGGCATTTGCTAGAATGACAGTACAAGACACTCGAAAGCTTCTTCCACCAGAATTTTATCCTACTTGGGTAGTTTTCTCAAAACGACAGAAGGTATACAGATATGTATGTTTCCATATATAGATTATAGAAGCTACTGTTCTATACGTAGGCTCTGATGCCATACATGTTTGTACATTAATTTCAGTTGAATTGGCTTAATCTCCATCTCGAGAAGATATGGCCCTACGTTAATGAGGTGAAATTTATCTTCTTCAACCTCTTGAATGAAATATCGTGGATCATATTTTGTTAGATTTGAAGTAGTTATAAGCTTCTTGTTTATTCAATTCTCGGTTTTTTACATGGGTAGGCAGCATCAGAGTTAATTAGAAACAATGCTGAGCCGATTCTTGAACAATATAGGCCCTTTGTTTTATCGGCTCTCACGTTTTCCAAGTTGACACTTGGCACTGTCGCTCCGCAATTTACAGGTCAGTTTTGATTAATGTTGGAGAAAGTTTTATATTAAATACTTTGCACTTTGTTCATTTTATCTCCTGATTTCTCAAGTAATTAAGCTTTGTTTAGAAGGAGACAGAGTCATAACACACATGAAATGATCATACCTTGAATCTAGTTAAATTTGATAATGAATAACGTCTGGTAGAGTGTGCTAGCTAGTACAGCATATCCAACAGTATTTGATAATTGTTTGTGCAACCCATCGATGTTCTTTAGGAGTTTCGATAATCGAGGAAGAAAGTGGGGATAAAGGAGTCACCATGGAGTTGGAGATGCAGTGGGATGGCAATCCAAATGTTGTTCTTGATGTTCAAACCATGGTTGGTGTTGGACTACCCATACAGGTAATCTTTACCTTCTTCTCAGGCTTAGTAGGATACTCCTTATGCTCAATTATGCATTTGGCACATACATTATCACTTCCAATATGCTGGGTACTGAAAAATCAACTTCTACATTTTAGTATTTTACCATTCTACGCTAATCATTAATTGTGTGATTGACTTTTATGAGATGATGAAATGGCAACTTTCCCTTGTGTAACAAGATATGATATACTGCATTCTGATAAAATGGTTCTCATCGAATTTTCTTTCCTTTTGGGTTTGGACATTTCAATCCAGGTAAAAAATATTGGATTTACGGGGGTTTTCAGGTTAATCTTCAAGCCCCTAGTCAATGAATTCCCGGGTTTTGCAGCTGTTTCTTATTCCTTGAGGGAGAAGGTAAGTTATTATTACTCTTTCACTCCCCCTAAGCTCCTTCAAGACATATATGTTCACGATTTGGGGAGAGAAGCAAATATTCTTATCGTCATTTAATTGCATATACATGTTTCTTTCATCTTTCAAACAGCCACATAGCACACACATGCCAAACACTCCTATATAGATGGGGTGATTGAGAGAGGGAAAGAGAAAGGGGGTTAGAGATCATGATTACACATTTATACAAGTGATAGAGCCCGTGGTTTCAACATAACACCTTTATATCTTTCTGTTTGCAGAAAAATCTGGATTTCACACTAAAATTTGTTGGTGGTGAAATATCATCAATCCCCGGGATTTCAGACGCTATTGAGGTCTGAATATCAGTTCCCACGTCTTCCAGGAAATTAGACTTATTAGTAGCAGCATCTATGAGTTTTAGGTCTAACATGTTGTCGTATAAATTGCTTAGGAAACAATACGAGATGCTATTGAAGATTCTATAATGTGGCCAGTTCGCAAAATTGCAGCTATATTACCTGGAGATTATAGGTATTATTACCTTCCTAAGGTCATTTTCCTCCCTCAATCACAAGTGGTATATTTACGATGAAACTTGTCATCATACTTGTGAATGTGATTGCAATATTAGTGATCTGGAGTTGAAGCCTGTTGGAAAATTAGAAGTCAAGCTTGTGCAAGGCAAGGAGTTATCAAATAAAGACATTATTGGGAAGTCAGATCCTTTTGCTGTGTTGTTTGTACGTCCACTACGTGACAAGATGAAAACCAGCAAAACTATAGTAAGACAACTGCCCTTATCTCTCCACATGGATTTGCTTATGCTTTTGGATTGATATGACTTATTAACATATATCCAGAATAACCAATTAAATCCTATTTGGAATGAGCACTTTGAGTTCATCGTTGAAGATGCAGCAACTCAGCACTTGACAGTACGAATATTTGATGATGAGGGGCTTCAGCCTTCTGAACTCATTGGTTGTGCTCAAGTTGCGTTAAAGGAACTTGAGCCCGGTAAGGTGAAGGAAGTGTGGCTGAAACTGGTCAAGGATTTGGAGGTTCGGAGAGATGCTAAAAACAGGGGTCAAGTAAGAATTCATTTTTCATTGCCTGTTGATTGATATCTGTAATTACCAAAAAAAAAAGTGTTTGTTATTTCATCTTTAAAATGAATTAAATCACTCTCTACATACAACAAATTGAAATTTCTGCATTTAAGCTTGAACTGGGAAGAATGTTAAAAGTTTACAAGTGACATTTCACATGTAATAACACAAATCACAAATCACAAATCACTAAAGATTATAAATTTGTACCTGCCACATGACTAGTTCGTTTTGGCATTAGGTACATTTGGAGCTCCTGTACTATCCATATGGCACGGAGAACATGTTTAAAAATCCATTTGACCCTGATTTCTCATTGACATCTTTGGAGAAGGCCTTCCTGAGTGGAGAAGGTGCAGCGGCTACTGAGCCTGAGAGAACTAGTCAGAAGAAAAGGGATGTCATTGTGCGAGGAGTATTGTCTGTGACAGTAATAGCTGCTGAAAATTTGCCAGAAGTTGACCTTATGGGAAAGGCTGACCCCTTTGTCGTCCTTAAAATGAAGAAATCTGAAAAGAAAGAAAGGACAAGGGTGAGCTCAGATTTCCGGTTACAGTAGTCACCTACTCTCTGTCTTGGTTGCAAATTTAAATTTCCCTGTGCGTGCATCGTTTAACTGATTATATTTTAATTGTTAGATATCTTATTACACAATTAAATAGAGGTTCCTATTAAAAAAACTCAAGTAGGAGATACTAGGAAGAAATGGAGGAGACCAAAAAAAGACACGTATGAAAGTAAAAGAAAGGAGACGGACTCTATAAAGGATTTGATGATGATGAATATCACCTCGATATAAGCTATCGGACTTTTCCTTGGTTGTATTTGAAGTTTTAGATAGTATACATTCATTAGAAGGCATCACATGCTTCATCCACTTCTGTTTAATTTCTCAGGTTATAAACGACAGCCTGAATCCGGTTTGGAATCAAACATTTGATTTTGTTGTGGAGGATGCATTACATGATATGCTAATTGCGGAAGTCTGGGACCATGACATGCTTAAAAAGGTATTATTCTCACAAAGAGTTTCCCAGTATTCATTTTGAGACACCCCATATCCAATGATTCAGTTAAATTCAGCATCTTGATTCATTTTCTGAAGCTCATTAGTTCATATCGACATCATGTATCTCTTCTGCGCTTTATTCAAATAATTGGATGCGATATTTCATTATTTCTCAACCGAAGGGAAGAACAGAAAGTTTTCAGAAAATAGAACTTGTAGGGTTCTGATGTATTATTTTATAGTTACTGTAGCTGAAGCCTTTCTTATGTCCGCTTCAGATGTTCATCTGAACTTCAAAATAAGCTTATCATTGCAATCCTATTCAACTAAACTAACCTAATTAAAACTCGATTAATATTTCAGGATAAGACTGGGAAGTGCATCATGACACTCACAAGGGTATTACTAGAAGGGGAATATCAGGACTGTTTTCCTCTTGATGGTACCGAATCAGGGAAGCTGTTTTTGCATCTAAAATGGACGCCACAATTTGTATTTCGCGACAGTGATTCGCTGAGAGGCCATGCGGGAAATGGAAAGTGAGGTAGACTTTCTGCTCCATAACCTAAGATTTCCTTCATTCTGCATACAAAAGGTCCGAGAGAACTCTACCCGAGTACCCAGTCACCAAGCTGTAAAAAATGCCGGAGGACGAAACAACAGAGACGAGAGAATCCTCCAGTTTTTCCGACGCCTACGTACTCCTATCTGATTTTAGTTCCTTCTCTCTTTTTTTCTTTGCCACTAAAGTACACAAAACTTGAAAAGCAAATGCAGGGTTCATAGTTCAACAAGTATAACAAAGTTGCAGCTCTGGTAAAGTGGAATAGATTGAAAACATTAAAGTGAGAGAACATACAAGCTGATGTACAAAGAAGATTGTTTCTTAACAATGTACAGTGTCACCAAGTACAGGAGAGGCAGCCACACCAAAGTTACAATAATTCAATTTCCAGTATACTAATAATAGCAGAGGAAAATATTGGACTATACTTTCTACATTTTCGTGTAAAAAGATAAAAGACGAAATGGAGGAAGGTTTGGTGAAGTGAATGGTTGTTTCTTAGACATCCAACTGCAAAAATGTGTCTTCTACTAAGCAGTCCAAACAGGCAGCATGAAACCAAAGAAAATGCTTATTTTAATAAATTAACTTCTCCGGCAGCATTGAGATGATTCTTCTAAAGTTTTCTCCTCCGTGTATTGCTTGCCCTGCACGGCGAATCTGTTCAATTAAATGCTGTAAAATGACTACCTAATATTTCAAACATATATTGACATATTCATCATGTCTTCTCCACAAACGTCTGTCCCAAAACAAAGTCAAATTTCGATGAAAAGTTTACATACAAATAACAGTTCACTCCAGAGAATGCAGAGATAAAAGGTGGGCTTTGCTTTTCTGGAACTTATGTTTGGCTCCACAAATTGAGCATGATTTATGACAACAAACCAAATTGCAAATGTCTAGATAATACAAGTTGGATAAGCTTTTAAGTTCTAACCTAATACGTTCATAAATCACAAATGATTGACAACAACCTTTCTTTCTCTGTTGTATGACACAAAACTCTGAAAAGGGAGGTAGAAGAAGAATTTAAAAGGTTCCACTTGATCCCTTTAGACACGATATGATAGTTTTTTTAGTTTTATTTTTTATTTTTAAGGAGTGGCTACCACTAGGGCAAGAGCTCATTTCATGATAGTATCTCCTATCTACTGCTGAGTTATTTATTTAGCTATCTATACACCCGACTGAGGTATGAGCTAAGTAGTGAAACTTAGCTCCACTTCACGAGAAAGAAATGCAAAAAGATCATACATACCAGTACTGATTGTAGAAAATCACGGAATCAATCGGTACTTTTTTCCCATCATCATTTCGATTCCAACGGTAGAATGCATGAGTCCTATTTTTGATCTCCAAGGTAGAATGACCATAACTTGCTTCACGGAATGCAGAATACTCAGGTTGTGGGTCCCCGAATCTAATAATGAATTGCATATATCAGAATATAAGAGCATTTAACAGGGAGATAGCAAAAACGCCAAATGAATTCTATTGGAGAACGTGCTAGTTAAAGAAGCATGTATTCCACCACTCAACCGTACTAGAACTCAGTTGCAAAATACAAGCTTGAAGACAGTCTTACCTTCCTGCAAGGCCTTCCTGATTCCCCCCATCTCCGACTGTTATGTAAACAGGAGCAGACTTGTCAGGTATAGGATAACGGTCCCCACTTGAGAAGTTGTAGTGAATATTGGAGATGCGATACTGCATATTAATAAAATTACAGACACAATTAAGATTTTCACAATCCATTTTTCATCAACATTTGAATCGCTCATATTCTTCATTCACTTATTACAAAACTGACTTCTTTACAAAAACAAGAAGAAAAGAAAAGACAATATCCATACCGATCTTTCATAGGCATGGACGTGACCAGCAAATACAAAGTCAACTTTGGAATGAACGAACCAGCTCTCGAAGACAGTACGCATACTTTCACCTTCCATATAATGAACTAAGTTACTATTATAGATGGGAACGTGCATGATAACAATAAGCCAAGGTGTCTTCGCACGGTCTACTCTTTTCAACTCATCCCGCAACCATATCCACTGGAGAGTATATTTTACTAAAACAAAAATTATAAGTTAGGAGCACAGATAACCTCAAATAAAGCAAACATATGACCCAAAAATTAATGCCATGATAAGTGAAGAAAAAATTAAGGTGTCCACTATGGGTTTCCCGTATTTACTATTCGTAAGGAAGCTGAAAGTTCTACCTTGGGTAATGCCATCAAATTTTTACGAGACAACAATAAGAATTCTGACAATAAAAAAGATTCATAAATGTCTTCAAACGCATAGGAGAAACATATTACCATATGGAGAGTAGCTGGAAAGGACGATGATATGAGCAGAAGCCCGTCTTATGGAATACCAAAGAGGATTGGTGCTTTTCGACGGCAGGTGAGGTGTGGCAAATCTATGTAGATACGATTTAAAAGGAATAACTTCTCCCTGAAGGAAATGTAAATTCATAAATGAGTATATAAGCATCATTTTGAAAACTTCAACACAATTTCTTGGCAATCAAATCAAATAAATATTGACCATATAATAAGGATATATAATGATCTTTTGCATCCTTACCACATGGAAGAAGTGAGATTCTTTCATAATACAAGTCAAGTGACCAAACTCATAGTACTACAAAAAGCTTGATATGAGTGAAAAACTAACATGATGTGTTAATGGGAATGAAATAAAGAGATGGAAATGAAATAAAAGAAGCCAAATTGCGAACTTACCAGGCCTGGCATGCACTCTATCTCATGATTCCCTGCTGACCAACTCCAAGGCTGATATGCAGCACTTTTCTCAATGAAGCGGCCCCATGAATCCCATCTAATACCAACATCATTGTTTTGATATCTATCAGCATAAGAGAGATCACCAACAAATAAGACAGCCTGTCCACCACTCTGCATGTAATGCTCGAGAGTGGATAGAGAATTATATGTTTGACCCAAATCACCTAAAATATACAAAAAACAAACGAGAATGAGAAACTTCTATAAGTATTTTTTTATTTTTTTTATTTTTTTTGCAACGAACCTCTTTCAACCAGAGTATTCATTACTTGTTAAAAGCAATATATTACCCAAATGGAACAATTTAAAAAAGTTAAGATTTTTATCTCAGCATAGAAAAACAATTGGAATCCAGTACTATGCAAG
This sequence comes from Euonymus europaeus, assembly GCA_963580455.1. Classification (NCBI taxonomy): domain Eukaryota; kingdom Viridiplantae; phylum Streptophyta; class Magnoliopsida; order Celastrales; family Celastraceae; genus Euonymus; species Euonymus europaeus. The sequence continues at coordinate 1,467,769 of OY756957.1, read as the reverse complement.
TGTGATGTCTAGTGATCATAACAAAGAAATATCCTACCAATGATTCCAAAAGTGTAAGGAGTGTCTGGGCCAATCTTTGGAGGTGTCAGAAACCAAAATTTGCGAGCAGAGTCACCCTCTCCAATCTTGTAATAGTATTTGGTGTCAAACTGAAAATAGCAAATTAGTCGATATTATAATGAATCGACAAATGAACAAAATAAACACACAACAGCTTTTACAATTGCAAAAATAGATGATCAACAAAGTGCAGCCACGCTCCTTTGCATTATATGTCAAGCTGGCAAGCATGCATGATGCTACCTTTGCTATGAACAGGAATGGATGAATGTGTACACAGGTGCAAGTATATAATAAAACGAGGATCTTCATACCTCAAGGCCATCAATGAGACAGTGATGAATGTAGCCAGATTTATATCTATAGAACGTGTAGCTTGTTACTGTGCCCTCAGCACTATGATCGTATTTGTCTTCTGATGTACTATATTGTACCTTACTGGGGCCAGGTTCATCAGCAGTGATCCATGAGATAATCACTGCCTTTCCATCGTAATCCCCTTGAGTAATATGTACCTACACCAATACATTAAAATAGTAAACATAGATGACTGGCATATGTGAGAAGCAATTGAATGCACATCCTTGAAATGTCAACTATGCAAACATTTTTTTTTTATGAAGATATGCAAACATCTTTAAATGAGAACAAAAAAATTCTCTATAAGAATGGGGATGTTCTCTGTCTTACAACCAAGCCCTTCTGCAAAGAGATTTAGAATGCCAATTAAACCACAAGAGAAGCTATCTCAAAATTGAGATGGGCATATGAGTGAATTTTTTTCAGAAGCTAATCCAAACCAGATTCAGACAATTCCTAAGTCCTTAACAGAAGTATCAACTTGTGCATATATATATACACACATGAGTTAGATGTACTAGAAACCAACAAATTAGTCAAGACTAGAACTTACTTGCTGTGGGGCATTGTGCCCTTTTGGAACTGCAAACACTGAATTATCAAGAGGGATATCGGTGGATGGGTGTTGCGAACGGATAAAAGAACTTGTGATCCTTGCCTTCCCAATTCCAAAACTACATAAAGAAATAACAACTAGAAGTTGAAGCAACAAAATTTGCAGTCCAGAAGACGCCGGCATCGCTGCTCTAGTTCCAGCGCAAGAACAAACCCAATATCCACTCGATCCTGTTGACAAAGCATGACGCAAAACGGAAAAAATAAGAAAAATAATAAAATTCGGTTAAGAGAAAACTATTTCTCCACCGTCCAATTTTAATTCCGGAAACATCCATGTACACTAGGGGATCAATCAGTGGCGTAAAAATTGACTCGTTCTTCATTAAACTGGAAAGGAAAAAAGGCTTCCACGGATCAAGTGTAGGAAGATACATACCTTAAGGAGAAAAGTAAGAATCATGCATTGCAGATAGAGAAAACGCTCCAGTGAACGCGTTGACAGTTAGCGATAGAGAGAGAATTTCTGGTAAAACGTAGCAGATCATATATTTAGCGTAATTTTAAAAGCTAGTCGTTGCTTGTCTGATTGAGACGTCTTTTCTATTTCTAAGTTCTAGATGGGCCTTAATTTCGGAAACTTGAAGTCCAATTAGGAAGAAGGTCCATATTTGTGTCAGTAGCCCATCAAACTATCTCATCCAGGTGAGGTAAGTAACTGCCCTCTTCAGCCCGTTCTCTTCTTCATTCAGCTAAGTTGGCCGGAATTCCCAGCTTCATTTGTTAATCGTACTGTTTCCCTTTATTAATCCCGACACCAACTAGATACAACAAGTCTCCCTCCGATCTCTTCGGAAGATCGAGATGGAGGGCTTGCCAACGACTATGAAATCCGAGAGACGATGGAGATCGAAGCCTACGCAGGCATCCAAACCTTCAATGTTGTTGGCCTTTTTCTCCTGCCTCGCTTGGCTTTACGTTGCTGGCCGGTTCGTTCCTCCTCTGCTCTTTTGATCATTTCGATTTTTGTCCTTTTCAGTCCTCTGGTTGTTTAATGTGGAAATGCGGAGGAGAAATTTTTGTCGGCCTTTGTGATCTTCCGTCGTTAATTTCAAGGAATGAAACAGTCAGTGTTAGAATTTAGCGTCAGGTGCATGAGTTTGTTAAGTACTTCAGTTTGAGCTTGTCTCGGAAAATTGAACGTCATTCTTGAGCTATTGTTCCAGATTCGTTGTTGCTTTTGTTTTCGAATTATGATCGATATGTTTATAATGACCAAATTGTGTACATGGGCTTAGATCGTCTGGTTTTTGTAGCTGGTTCCGATTTTAAGCCACAAATGTATTGAATATCGGCATAGGTCGTACTTGGTAGATTGTTTCCCTATGAAATGGATCTTGCATTTTGTGCTGGCTGCAATTTGAGGATCTATTACTATTTAATTCTTTGAAACAATCAGGCTGTGGCAAGATGCAGAGAACAGGACATTACTTGCTAATCTTCTACAGAAGAACTCTGCTCAGGTTAGTTCTGATAATCTTTCCCCTCACTATTTACTCTTTTCAATTAATTTTTTAGCTTTTTCTCCTTGTTTCTTTCTGGTTCACTACAAATGAATTCATTGGCCCAGAAATCAATTCTGAGGGATGGTGCCAAGAGTAGATGCTTTTGACACATAATTCAATAAGTTATGTAATCTTTGACTTTTTAAATGTAGAGACCAAAGCTACTCACGGTTGAAGATAGGCTACGAGACCTTGGATGCAAGTATGTTTCATATTTTTATAGTACTTTCTTTCTAACTGGTTTAGTAGCCTTGAGATGATTTTAATCTGTTTTTGTGATTATAACGGTATGGATTCTCAGAGATCTGGAGAGGAGAATTGTGGAAGCTGAGATGGACTTGACGCTGGCAAAGAGTCAAGGTTATCTAAGGAACCAGCTGCCTCAAAGTGGGTCTTCTTTGGGCCAAAAGCTTCTTGCTGTTATTGGCGTATATACTGGATTTGGAAGTCGCTTGAAACGGAATGTGTTTAGAGCATCTTGGATGCCTACAGGTTTTGGATTTAATTTTACGTACTTATACTCCACAATTTCCTTGAAAATTAAGTTGCATGGTTTCTTTCTACCAGTGTCAGATAGTTCTAAAGGATTGGCTTTACATCCACTGTTAGAGGATAAATAGAATATTCATTTTTAGTGAACTCACTATTGTGTTTTAAATGACAGTGTTTTGTTAAGTATGACATCTTTTGCAATTACTAGTTTTCACTAAAGTGAAATGGATATTGCATAATGGTGATCATGCCTTCATACCATGGAGTTCCTTATCTATATCAAATTTGTTGCTTGATTAGTTGGATGTTAAATTTGTTGAGTTATCGAACTATCTTTTTGCTTCGATCACAACGGTCTTTTCAGTTCTCTTGTCATATGCAGAAATTTTAAATTTTCCATAGGTGATGCTGTCTATAAAATCCATGAACTCTTTGGACGCAGTTGAACTCTTGTTTTAATTCTTATACTCATGCTTTAATGTATGATGCCTTGGTTTCTTGTCATTAATTATAGTTACATTATCATTTGGCTATATATTGGTCTATGATCACAATAATATTTCAGTGTGCTTGTTGATATTGCAGGTGATGCTTTAAAGAAACTTGAGGAAAGAGGAGTGGTCATACGCTTTGTGATTGGTCGAAGGTTTTCCCATGGACTTTAATCCTTATAAATCACCATATGCTTTCAAGTTTTCATTTATGAATTTGCTTCATGTCATTGCTTTTCTGTTCGAGCTACTAACAGCCCAAGATACATCTTTACCATTCTAAAACTTGCAGTGCAAATCGAGGTGATAGTTTAGATCGCAACATTAACGAGGAGAATCGCTTAACAAAGGACTTCTTGATTCTGGTTAGCCATTGAATCTGAGCGATTGCACGGATTTAATGTTCCAATATTTGATCCTATCCATTTGTTATTTTTAATGAATTAGGAAGGCCATGAGGAGGCTCAGGAGGAATTTCCAAAGAAAGCAAAGTTCTTCTTCAGCACTGCAGTTCAAATTTGGGATGCAGAATTTTATGTAAAAGTTGATGACAATATTGACCTTGATCTAGGTGGTGCTTCAACAATTTATTTTTCTAAATTCGGCTTGTGCTGAATTTTTTTATATATCTACATTGGTTTCTGGTTTTACAGAGGGGTTGATTGAACTTCTTGACCGTCGTCGTGGCCAAGATGGTGCTTATATTGGATGCATGAAGTCGGGACAAGTGATAAGTGAAGAGTATGTTCATTCCACAACTCGGCAGCTTAGACTAGCTCTGATTGCTTATCCTTTCTCATGTATGATAGATCTTGATGGGAAATAAATCATGGCAATAAATTCCTCTCTTAGTTGTTATATTGATTCACGTTATCATTTTTGCTACAATATAGGTGGAATCATTTGTTAAAATTTTTATACCACCTGGAAGATTGGTATTTAAATCTTTTGTGGATATGCCTTTAATAGGACAAACTACAGTGTTCTAGTATAGTAAATCCCTATGAATCAATGATGCTTGTGAATGTTGACGATAATATTTTCTGCTGCATAACTGTGTTACATATGCCCTTTGTGGTCCTATCATATGTTTGCCTAGTGATTGGTGAAACGAACAGCATGAACTTTGTTTTCCCCATATGTTTTCAAAATCTGGAATCTTGGTACTCCATTTGCAAAACCTTTGTTATAAGTGAACTAAGTCGGGTTTTATCAGGAGTGGCAGAGAACTTAAGTTTGAACCTAGCGTAGAACTGTTGACTTGCTTATGATTTGTTACACAGCTATGATTACATGCAACTTCTATGATACTATGAACTCATGAGATCCCAAAGGGCGTTATCATTTTCTATAGCATCTTGGAGACCATGTTCTTGTTTGACACCCTCTATTCCCTGCTTTGCCTTGAAGTTGTTGTAGTAATATTGAAGCAGCTAATTTCAGTCGATTTACAGGGGAATGTCATGGTATGAGCCTGACTGGTGGAAATTTGGGGATTCTAAATCGTAAGTGATCCAGCTTGTGGATGACAATGTTGAAAATTTGGTCATGGTATTATCTTTTACTGCTTTAGTTTCCGGGACTTCAATAGCCGACTGTTTTTACGTTTTCCTTTTAGGTACTTCCGACATGCTGCCGGTCCACTTTTTATACTCTCCAAAAATTTAGCTCAGTATATCTACATAAACAGGTTAGTCGCTCTACCTTAGGATGCCTGTGCTGTTTGGATGAAAGTTTGGAAGTCAATATGACTCAATATAACAAACTTGCTTACTAATATTGCCTAATTATATGCAGTGCATCCTTGAAGATTTATGCTCATGACGATATATCAGTGGGATCATGGATGATGGGCCTGCAAGCAAACTATACAGATGACAATCGTCTTTGCTGCAGTAGCACTAGACAAGGTGATTTTTTTTCTCTTGGTGGATATTTTATTTACCTTAGTGCCACAAATTTAGTCTCCATTATCAAAGAAAAGAAATTGACTACTCTTAAAGCCAAAAACTGAAGGAGACGAGTACAGTACTCGTTGAACATTTCCATTTATTCCTTTTTGGGCTACATCATAATGAATTAATCCCTTGAAGTTTTTACATTCTTGGGTGGCACAGTAATATGCCTTTAAGTCTACTAATGTGCATAGATGTCTGGTCTTTCAAATAAACATTTGTGTAAATACTTCTTTGACCGGCGGGGGTTGCAGATTGTAGCGGGCTGAACCCTCACCTTCGAACAGGTTGCCTTAAGCTAAAATAATGGGCTAATAGGGGATTCTAGATGCACAATTCTGCTTGCGCAGTTGCGCTAATATCTTTTGCTTGATGCTTTATTTTCAGACAAGGTGTGTTCCCCTGCTTGATCAGAAAACACAAATATCAACGGAGTCCTTTGTGGATGGTGGCCAAACATCTACCAATGTCAAGATTGCTTTTGCCCAATACGATTAGTATGTGCCGTAATAATTTGAGAGGCAGAAGCTAGATAATTCAGTCTTTTAGACGAAGTAAATTGTCTCATTCTTTTAGTTTAAGATGTGTAGTTATTGAATTTTTCTTCTGAAGATTTTCTGGAGTTGGGATATATCATACTTTCCAATTTGAAAAGTGCTTGAAACAATGCAAACGTTACACTTGGCACTATAGCAGCCTATAAATTTATAAACAAGAGCCAAGGAATTACAAATCAAAGAACAAATATCATCGAATTAACATCAGGACAGACCAAGATATGCCCGAATTCCAGACTCTTTCGGGCCCATTGTCCTCGCCTACTCAATTCGTCTGTCTCGACTCCTGGCTTTGGGCTTGAAGGGACCCGGTAAAACCCAATGGTTTTCGTAGGCCGGCTACAATGTGCTATATGCCTTGTTCTTATCATCAACCAGATATAGAATTAAAGCAGAGCTTTAAATTCTGATAACATCATAACAATAACGGATAGGTAGGCTGGATTTATACCCTATAAATGAACACAAACCGTCATAAATTCTTCTCCAAAAAACCAAATGTAAAGTCTTGAAAGCTGAATTACTGCTCCCAAAATGGCTGTATTACTCAAATTTCTGCCTCTGTTTCTCTTCCTCAGCTTCATTGACATTGGACAAGGTAAACTGCATGTAGGAAAGAATGTGTTTAATGTTTTGATCAATTTTTAATTTCTTTAGTAACTCTTGACAATTGCAGGATACAATCCATGCCCTATAAAGCAGGTTCATATTTTCCAGTCTCAAACAGAAGCAAATATTGAGAGCAGACCACAATGGAAGGTGACAATTGTGAATTTCTGCCCATGCACCCATTCTAAATTGAAATTGTACTGCAAAGGATTTGAGGGTGTAAAAAATATTAACTCTTCAATCTTGGCCAAAAAGGGTGATGAGTGTCTTGTTAATAGTGGCAAACCTTTGTATCCATTTCATTCACTCAATTTCTCTTATGCTTCCTATGCCCAATTTCTTTTCATTCCCCTTTCCTCTCAAGTCCAATGTTATTAAGTTTTAGAATTCACATTGATGTGCATGGGTCTTCAGGACTTTTGACCTTAATAAATATTTTGTTTGCCAAGGATTGTGATGGAGCTTTTGGAGTGCAATTCCCCAAAGGTGTTTTGTTTAAAATTGGCGTGGCTGGAATTTCATGCAAAAATATATGTATGGTAATATCAGTAGAAATTGCAGTTTCTTCGATGTGTTATAAAGTTTCTTCGATGTGTTATAAAAACAATAATCATGCGGATATCCGTGTTTTTTGTCACGATTATCCCAGATGTTAAGATGGAGGTACACGATTTCATATGAATCATGAAAGATACGTGGAGCCCATGATTTCACATGGATCATATGTGTCGGTTTTAGCATTTGGGACAAAAAAATAATGATATTCTTAGAATTTTTTGTTACAATTAATGATAGAAAATTTTCTTGTTGACTATATGTATTGCCAAAATTGACGAGGAAAGCTACGTATAACTAAGGTGCTACCAAAAATTGGAATCCTAAACCCAAAAGAAAGAAGCAATGGCAGCCCTGGTCAAGTAAACTGACATAAAAATTAAGATACTATTGTATCACCAAAGGAAAAGCTTTTATTTGAATCCAACAACTGATACTCAATGTTTCATACAAGTTTATATACTAATAATATGGATCTGATTAGAAAAACAGATAAATTTAAATTTAATAAAGCCACCACTAACATCATAGTTGTAGCTCTAGGGACTACCAGATCGTCCATTTTCTAAGCAGCGCCCCATTTGGCTCCATATTCAAGAGACTCGATCACATAAACACCACCATTGTTCAGTCCTAAAGCAAACTGGTTTGGTTGATGAGGACTTGCTGCCACCGCGGCTGGGTATAGAGCAGAACTGCATCAACCAAGCCAAATGAAAACTAATTTAATGAAAAATCTTGTACTATTTTGCAAGATTGAATAGTTAATGTAGTTAGATTGATATATTGACAAAGATAAGTTTTTATATACCTGATTTCCTTCCCAAGATATGCTGGGGGATTAATCTGACATACCATTCTCAAGTTTGAAGCATCAAGTATCCTCACAATCCCATCCAGGAATCCACAGTACACAATCCGGCTATCGCATGATAAGGTTGCATGAGATATGGGTGCTGAGGATTCTTCCACAACCCACTGCAAGTACACTTGCAACAATGAGAATATAAACAAACATGCAAAACCCAACTCCACAAGGTTACAAGTTTGACAAAAAAGTTTATTATGGTACCCGCTTCACACATTCAGTCGTGTCTGTTTTGTATACGGCGAGTTGAGTACCGTGTACAATGAGCAGACGAGTATGATCTTCGTAAAATTGGACATTGGTGGATGACATTGATGAAGGTGTCCGATTGGGTGGTATCTGCAGGAATACTTCCTTCTGCTTTTCCCAAATCTCAGTACTCCAAGTGATTATCTAAAGAAAAATAAAATCAATGAAATTTGAATCACATGAAATGTTTGATCAGTTGAGCACTCACGCGGATGATAAAATTAAGACTAACCCGAGCATCATCACCGAAAGAAACAAGTTTCTTGAGAACATCAGAGAAGGACAGACTTGTGATCCTCCTAGAATGACCAGTGAGCTTGTGCAAGACCTGCAACAGGAACAAAAATCTGACTTCCGAGAAAAGTAACTCATTCATAATCGTTGAAATAATTAATTGCACAGGTAACATTAATGTACCTCATCTAAGCGGATATTGTATATGTTAATGATGGAATCATCCGTGCCTATAGCAACAACATTGTTATCTTTTGGATAGAAAGCTAAACATGTTGCAGCAGGTGGGGGGCTCATGAAGGTCGTCATCGTCTATAATTAACCAAAAAAAGTTGGCAATTAATAATGTTGTTTAGGAGCAAGAATCTGAATTTTTCTGACACTTGCTCTCTACTGTGTAAAAACATAATTAAGGAATGATGATGATGTTTTCAAGCTTACCTTAAATTTGTAAGTATCAAACAAGGAGACTTTCCCTCCTGATGCTGATACGACATAAGAATCATTCTTAGACAAAGCAAAGCAGGGCAAGGCATCTTCAGGTTTAACGCCATTCACATCATTCATCATTTTGACACCCACAAATTGAGGAACATCTCTGGTCGTTGCCTATGCCACGGGTTTTTTTTATTATCACAAATGATTCATCCTTCAAAGATAAACAGATACAGTCTAACAGCTTAAAGAGGTTTATATGGTTCATACCTTCCCGGTCGTGTTAACTTCATTACGGGACCACTTCCATAGAAGATTAATGGCATTAGAAGCCAATGCCAAAACTGCGGTACCTGAACTGTTATAGATCAACCTTGAAATCTGCAGGAGAGAATTCATGCAGTGAGAAATTTAGTCTTTCTGAGATTAAAAGGAAGTATTTATCGACAGCATCGGCTAGTAAATAAAGCGCTCAAACTTCAGACAAGTTATATGCAAAAAAGACAGACATTATACGGAGCATTATCAGCTTCATCGGGGGGTGAGAGCTTCATCGACCGTATCTGATCAGGTTCGTTAATTTCAGTGAGATTCCCCATTTCAGTCACTGTAGATTTTATGTCTTCCAAGTCTATAACTTCATCGTTCTGAAAAATGAGTACATTTTGTTAGCTTCAACATAAAAAATACTAAAAGTAGATTGCACCGATTGAAATTATACTGGCATTAATAGAATAATACAATACTGGGTGCATTTAAAAGCAATATCTGAATTATACTTACCTTTGTTGCAGTCGACGCAGAAGTAAGAGAACGACTGCCATTCTCCCGCATCAATCGAAGACCCTGAACTGTTGCTAAGATTTTGATTCTGTTATCATTTGCAGTAACAGCCAGTAGTGTCCCCTCCTTGTTGAAGCGGACACGCGGACTTGCCTTTGTAAGGAATAAGAAAAATACAAATGATGAAACAATCCAGAATATGACGAAAACAACATTGTAAGTAATTGAATTTATATCAATACAAAGACTTACTGGAAGCCCTCCCTCAGCATCAATAACTTTTAACAGATCAGACTTGTCCATATCCCAGAACTTGACTGTGTAGTTATCACCACAAGCCAAGAACCTGTCCTTGGTCATATCAAATTGCACCAATCCCAATGAACGATTGTTAAATCCTTTGTAGGCTCTCGTCACAGAACCTTCATCTTCATTCCATTCAACAATGTGGGACTCCCCGTGTTTATTAGTCCCGCAGGAAAAAAGCCTACGACATTAGTTGCCAATATTGAAGGCACCAGTTTCTTTATTAGTGTAATCAAATCAAAGATAAGCATGTATATAGAGTATAAAACCGTATAACATGTCCAGCAGACCAACCGTTTCCCATCAGTGCTATAGACTATTACTGCACATGAGCGACCGGGAGCATCAAAATCAACCTTAGGCCCTTGCCCGTCATACAACCATGCCTTTATTTTTCCATCCGTTGATGTTGAGAACACATACTGAGCCAAAAAAAAAAAAAAGAATTGACCAATTTGGTTAAGCTGAAAGTAAAACAGCCATAAGAAACCAAAAAGTGGGATGTAAATCACTTACATTTATGTTTCCTGATCTCTCATGGGGGCAAACAGAATATACAGGAGCCTCAGGACCTTCGAATGTGTACAGTCTTGTACCACTAGCCACTTCCCAAACCTATAATGAAGAAATTCAGTAAACAAAAATAAAATAATTATCATATCAGTAAGAATGTAACTATGCATCAGTACAAACCTTAATTAACTTGTCATCACCGCCAGTAACAAGACATAGTTTCCCACTGGGTTTGCAGAAAGCTATGTCATTAACACTTCCATTATGAGCCTCAATCTGGAAACAGACAGGCAAGTGTGTTTATAACAAATTAATGAAGTTAATATACCAGATAGGAGACTACAGAACCTACCTCCAGATGAGGTCGAATGTCACCTCCACCACAGTATTTAAACAATTGCACTAAGTTCTTAGAGTACGCAACTCCTGTTAAATCAAGAAAATATATTATATAGATTAATCTTCCAAGCAATTGAAAATCTTGTTCCATTTTTTCAACAATACTTTCATTCCATATTGTTCATCTTACCAAATGAAGAACCATCCTTGTACCATAACACACGTTTAACTGAGACACATGGGTTTTTCACTAAAGCTGCCTGAATTCCGTCAGAATCGAATTAGAACTCAGATATTGTGATACCAGAGACGGATATGTTGCTTATGTGAATTTTAACTTTGTTTTCCCAGGCACATACCTTCAATTCCATTGATTTATTTTCAAGATTCCATGACTCGAAACCTTTTGTCACCAACTTATTACCATGACTAACTTCCCACAAACAGATATCGCCATCACTTGTTCCAACTGAGAATCAAAATCCAAAAGGCTTCAATTTACTGCTTACTAGAGAAACCCAAGTGAATAGGAAAAGGAAAAGCTAAAGTCTCAAAAAAGCACATAATACTAACCTAGAAGTACGGTATTCTGATTAGGATGAAAATCCATAGACGAAGCAATTGAACCCTGGTTCAAGGTTCTTGCAACAATCTTGGGCAATTCATCGATGGGGTCATGGTGAGTGCCATTATTTTGAACAGAAGAGTTTCCTTGCAACATTGCCTGCAAAAAAATGCATATATAATTAATTACAACTGCCAGTACAGAAGCCTACTCTTTCAAGCTTTGACTGTATAACCACAAATATGACCATGAGCTAATGAAGTTCGAAATTTAGTTACCCTATCTGAAAGCCTCGATGGCCTCATTTTAGTCACATCAGAATCCCCATGAGCTCTTAGCACTGGACCTGCATTTGAAATGAAACAAATTTATGAGAGCATGAAATCATTGGAAAAAGAACCATAGAGCCGAATTGTCAAAGTTATACAAATTAAAAAGTGCAAATTGGAATCACCACCGGACCTTGATTCATTGGACTGTTAAATCCCACTGCTCCTCCAGATACTACTGGAGGATCTACCGAAAACAGTGCTGAAGTTGGTTGATATGCCTAATACGAAAATTTGAAACCCCAGAAGATGAAACCACAAATACAATAACCATGAAACATTGGTTCAAAACTGAGTCAGTTCGGTCACGTACTATATTTCCATTTGATGGGAAAGGAACCTCAACTTTTGGATGTGGACGAAAGAGGTGATTGTTTGGAGCTACTTGGGCAAATGCACTTTCGTAAAGTGACTGTTGCCAGTTCAAGCTGCTAGGTTACAATTGCAAACCATGTCATGATTAGAACAATATGCAAATTAACATGAACATAAGATTGGACTAGCTAGCCACTGAAATCATCAAATCAACGTGCCATTTTATTGTTATTTCAATAAGGCATAAACATGTTACCTGTGATTGATAAGTGTTCTTAAACTCGCATTCTTTATGGTAGGAAATTGTATCTTTTCTCGAAGAATAGGAATTTTATGGATAAGAATCTTGAACTCATGCATCAAGATGGATCTCGCAGTCTTAGCATCTACATAATTGGCCAGCAGCGGATTTTGCCTGCTAAAAACTATGTGAGGGCATGTCGATCTAAGAAAGAAACAATCATTATCTCAAGATTACAGGCAATAATTTCTGCAAATTAAGCACGTACCTAAAATCATCTAATGTGAGGAGTTGAGTGATTTCCTTGTACAAGTTCTCGTTAAAAGGGGCAAAAACCTTCAAATCATTCCGAAGTACTTCAGTAGCCGTGGCTCGATCATTCCTAAACAAATTTAAGCAGGCAAAAAAAAACCCCATTAAAATCAATAAATTTGGAATAAAAAGGAGTATAGAAAACATATAAAGATCTTCACAATCTTACTTATCCAATGCCTCCAAATACTTCTGCTTGCGAATTTCAAAGAACATCTTCACGGTGAACCGATTATCGGTTATTGTAGTGAACGCGGTGAGATATTTCTCAGTCTCGTCCCACTTCCCTGCAAGAACCAACTCCTCCAAGTAGTTCAAATTGAAGAAAACTCCCGATTCTTGCTCAAGCCTTGTGAAGACATAAAAACCCATATCAATATTTCAGCAATGATTATCAAAAGTTTAATTTTTATTTCGAGTGGATTGGCTGACTTGTGAACAGTTTCTTTGTACTTCTCATCTTCAAGAAACTGCAAGATCAGGTAGATGAGGTCTTTATCCGGCACCGCCATCGCAATAGTTACTCGATCTCTGCAACCTCCAAATCAAACATGATTACCTCAAACATTTAATGGCAAAGAAAATCACGAGCAAACAAACAAACACAAGACAAGACAAATTTTATCTTAGAATAGATTAACAAATTAACCAAATTTATTGAGAAGAAAAAAAAACAATATGCATCTGAAGCCAAAACATTCCGTTTGAACAAAAACCTCGTGAGAAATAAAACAGAGTAGTTAAATATAATCAAAAGCTAGCATGATAGAAGAGAAATAAAGAATTGCTGATCCTTCACTGTTGTTCAAAAGAAGCCATTTCTTGGCTAAAAGATTCAGCAAAATGAGTAAAAGTTGGGGGTTTTCACGGATCAGAGACCTTAGAGTCTCTTTAACAACTGAAATCGAAGAAACTGTCCTAACTCCGAAGAATAGAGAAGAAGACGAAGCATAAGGAGCATAAGGAGCAGAGCAGACCATCCACACCAGAACAAACAGAGACTTTACCTCCAAAACAGAATATATAAAATAAAATAAAAACCACAAACAGCGCAATCAGAAAGAGCCCTCCTCTTCTGCTCTCGCTTTCTAGCACTGTGACTCTTTCACATCGACTGAAACGTATATAAAGGCATTTTGTTTAAGTGACGACAATGACGAGGTATAAGTACGGTAGCTTATCATGATAAGATGTTTAACCTAAAAGAGTGATAATTTGTAGTATGTTTCAAGGGCTTATCACAAAAGGGTCCCACTAAGGAAAGTTATCTTACAGCTGTCAACGTTATGTCAGAAAAGATGACAGTGACGGTTATACATATGGACAAAATACCAGCATTTAAGGGAGGTGAAATCACTCTCTTCTGGCCCCACTAAATATGGCAAAGTGAAACAAATTATGGAATTCTCAACCATTTGGTGGTATTGATGGCTAATATTTAATTACCAACCAAAAGGAGAAAATTAAATATATATATATATATATATATGAAATGGATCTTAGTAATTAGAACCTGGCATATAATCATATAACTTCAAAGTTTATTTTCAATTAGGGTTCAATCTAATAAGGATTGAGAGGCATCCCCATAAATTCTTTCTTTTTTTGTATTTTTATGTGACTAACACGTACTATAATAACGTTTTGGATCTTAAAAAAAAAACTTTTTTCTTACTTTGATTTTTTCAAATTTAAATGAAGGAATCGTAATATGTAGTAATAGACCCATAGACATGAGGATGAGGTTGAGGTTGGTGAGGAGATATAGGGCGTTTGCGGTTGAATTTTGATTATTGGACATATTTTTTTTAATAAGGGGAAGAGGATCATACTCGAAATTGAGGTTCGATATTATATATGATTCAGCTCGCCAATTGAACTACTTGAGATTCGTTATTGGACGTACTTTTGACTAAATCATTTAATCGATTATTGATCTATTATATTGATATTTCAATTTTTGGTTTACTTTATTGAGTAATGTATGTGAACATATTAATCGATTAAATCGATTTACGGATTGATTTATTATATCGATTAAATCAATATTATATCGATTAAATCGATTAAAAAGAGACCCATAGACATGAGTCTATTACCTAGTAATAGGCTTGTGGCATGAGTTGGAGAGTTTACATTGTGGTTGTTGTAAAAATGCACCTGACTAATGCTCCGTTTGTTTGACGGAAAATCAATTTCTGAAAAATATTTTCTTCACTTTATGGTGTTTGGGGATGAAAAATAAAAATAGTAAGTTGAAAATGTTATATAATTAACTCAATTTTAAGACTTTAAAAATGGAAAACAACTTCCCTTCTTAACTTTGGGATGTTGTTTTCCCTAAAACTATGAGCATGGATGTGAACATATTGAGTCACATATTTTTAACTCAATGCACATTTATGACCCGTAATACTTTAACCAAGTTAATTTAGATTGTGTTTCGCGTACATATAAATATATACGTATTATATATATACATATACATATGTATGTATACACACAATAAAAGACATTTAACAATAAAAAATGATTTGTTTTAAAGAATTTTCATTATTGTCAATATTCTATATATATACAGAAATGCTCTCATACGGTCTCTTTTTACGGATTGATTTTACGGACTTGTGTGAGGACCGTACGATCGATTGGATGATAGATATATCCAACTCTCCCCTAGCCTCGAGAGTCTCGCCTTGCCCTCTCTCTTGCTGGAATCAGATCAACCAAAATAAAGCTTACACTTTCCGGCCAAGAAGTTCCCGGGCTCAATCCGGTTTTGGTATCAAGGTGATAATTGACAGAGATTGTTGATATATTTCACTCATATTCCGCTGCGGACTATCTATTTGTGGTTCGCCATTCCTGGTCAGCGGATGTGGTTTTAGGTATGCGGAGGTCGCATATGGACAAAGATGATGTCTAGGTCGTGATATCCGAAGTCGCAAGAGAGTGGCACAAGGCAAAAGTGAAGAAGACGGACTCAAAAAAACGAGAATAGTTATGGTTCGTGAGATGTATCAGACAGACATGAATGAAGTCCGTATTTTGAGTCCGTCTAAGAGAATTTTCGTATATAATATATATATATATATATATATATATATGAATATGAATTCATGTATATTCACACGAAACATACACACACATTTATTGGTCAACATAATAAAAAAATGTTATATTTCAAAATTTTAATTCCAAACAAACAAACAATGGAAAATATTAGTAATTTTTTGTCCAAACACTAAAAATTAGTTGTTTTTACATGATATGTTTTTCCTTTTTCCATAAGATGTTTGTTTTCCGTCAAACAAACGGAGCCTAAGATCAATACATATGCTCCACGACTAAAACATATTGGATTAAATTTGCCAGTGGGGGCTGAGTAGGCTTTTTACAACTGTCGGCCTGACCAGATACTTTTAGCCCATCATTTTGATGAGTAACCGTTATTCTTGGCAAAATTCTAGATATGTCTATTTTATAAGAATTTTTAAAAATAAAATCACTCATTTAAACTAGTTTGCAATCAAATTTAGTTATTAGACTTGTTTTTATAGTTAATTTGACTTTTATTTTATGGATCATAATATGGTTGGAAGTTTTTAAGAAAAGTACATGTTAAATGAAGAAAAATTAATTTAGAAAAATATATTAATTTCTTTATTCTACTTGATCATTTTACTACCTTAATCAATATGTTAAGCATACACAAGCCCGTTAGGATTTAGCGAATCTGTTTCCCTTAGGGTTTAACACTTATTATTTAGGTTACAACATCAATACATGAGCTCGTTAGGGTTTAGCAAATTCTTTTTTCGTAGGGTTTAACACTTATTATTTAGGTTACAACATTAATACATGAGCCCGTTAGGGTTTAGCAAATTCTTTTTTCGTAAGATTTAACACTTATTATTTAGATTATTGAATGAAAATACCATACACGAGCCCTTTAAAGTTTAGCGGATCTGTTCCTCTTAAAATTTAAGACTTATTGAAGGTAAGAGTGCTCGTGTAACTGCAGTACATACTTTACAAATGGTGCAATTCAAACTGATAGATCTCTCATTGACATCAATTCAATCCAATTAATTGTGTTTGGAAAAACCCTTATTGGCACAACATTTACAGTTGTTCTTTCTTTGACTCTCTAGCGAAACGTCGTCTTATTTGACCGGAATATGACCTCTCTCTATCCATAAGAACTGACTGAGAATCGGCGTTTTGGACTTTATTGCAAAATAAAAAAAGGACGGACTACATACCTAATAAGTTCATCATAATAGACCGGCCTGCGATTACCCCATTATTCTTTCAAATATGTGCTTGAACATTATGTGGACTGGGATGTCTATTTCTCCATTATGGTCTTTTGTGATCCAATTTTGGAAGGATGAATATTTCCATAATTGAGATTTTTTTTATTTTAAAAAAAAAACTCTATACTCTCGGATTTTATTCTCTATGATTCAATTTTGGAAGGTTTAGATGAATATTTCCATTTGATAAAAAAAAAGATGAATATTTCTATAATTGAAAATTATATTTTTCTTTAAACTAACCTTATCAGATTTTATTCCCTAATCATATATTAGGTGGATATGTGCATTATTAATTAATTGACTATTTCAGGATAATTAACCTTCCATACATTCTTAGATTTTAATCTAATCTTCTTTGGCAGAGTAATAAATATTTAAATGGTAGTTGGATATGTGCGCGAATGAATTTAACGAGTAACTTTTTTATAATTAAGATAATTTTAACTTTCCTTAATTACTTTCTTACAAGTTTCTTATCTTTATTAATAGGATGAGTAATTACACGTCGTTATCCTTGCATGCCAATATGCCATAACTAGGTTCTCAGATTTTATTCCCTATATATGTTTAACGAAGCCCAACACATGTTTCTCAAGCTCGTATTTTGCCAAGCCGGAGGCCCAGCCTACGAGAAGTTCTAATAGTTTGCAAATCATGAATTCAACATTAATAGGAGGAAAAAAAGGTTGGATTTTATTTGTTCAAAATAAACTAAAGATCAAATTCACATTCCATCAGAAATTACACCCTCTATGCACTAATCAAAACCACGAGGATGTGAACGGCTCGACGACCCAACTTGGTTGGATGCATGGATTTCGCTGAGCCTCGCCAATTCATCTGATGAAGGTTTCATATCTTCCACTCGTGTATCCTGATTCTGAAAGAAAAATACATCGCATTAGGAGTTGAACATCGATAAATTAAACTAATTAATTAGCAGAGTTTAAAAATTAATATGAAGTTATATATACATACGTACCCTTGTTGAAGTACTGGGAGCAACTTGCAGTGCAGTACTAACAAGAGGTTCAAAATCGCTCATCAGCCGTACCACCTGACGTGTTGCTAAGATTTTGATTTTAAAATCGGTTGCAGTGACAGCAATCATTGACCCGTCGGGGCTGAACCGGACACGCGGCCTTGCCTTCAAAAGGATCGATCGAGAAGAAAAACAAAGTAGGAGCAAGCTAAGTAAGCAGCTTGAACCACGATTCATTAATTATATATATATCTATGTGTGTGTGTGTGTGTGAGAGAGATAAGGAAGAAGAAAACAATATTATCTGTGTAAAATAAAGACTTACCGGAAGTTCTCCTTCATCAGCATAAATATCTGCTATCAGATCAGGACAGTCAATATCCCAGAACTTGACTGAAAATGCATCGCCACAAGCCAAGAACTTGTTCATGGTTATATCAAATTGCAGCACTTCCAAACGGTCGTTTTGCAATCCTTTGTAGGTTTTCTTCAAAGTTCGATCTCTCTCATTCCACTCAACAATGTGAGACTCCCTTTCCCTATTCGTCCCGCCGGAAAATAGCCTGAAACTAATTAAATGTTCATTCAAAACATTATAAGTTTTTTGCTCGATCGGCTGTTTGTATAGATATATATATACATAGCAAGTTTAGCAGACAGACCTACTCCCATCAACACTATAAGCCATTCTTGCACATGATCGACCAGGAGCATCAAAATCAGTGCTAAATCCACGAACGACGTGCCATACTTTTATTTTTCCATTAATAGAAGTGGAGAGCACAAACTACAATATAAGAGGGAAAGTTGAATTAAAATTTTAATTTTGGTCAAAAACCAGAAGCAAGAAAGGCAATTAAGTACAGTAGATGGATAGATATGTACTTACACCAGTGTTGGAGTTATCCGGTGAATTACGAGGGCATACAGAATATACAGGACCCTCATGACCTTCCAATGAGTGCAATCTAATACCGGAAGTCACGTCCCACACCTATATATATACAGTGAGGGAATTCAGTGATAAAAAATCAATCATCCGATTTTTAATTTGGAATGGAAGTGCTTAATTATATTATATTTCTGGTTCGCTAGCTAGGACCAAACCTTGACAGTCTTATCATCGCCACAGGTTATGAGACATTGTTTCATATTGAATGTGGAGAATGCCAAGTCATTTACACTTCCATTATGAGCCTCAATCTGGAGACAAAAAGGGAAATGTGATTGTAAGAGATTAATAATAATGGTTCAATAAATAATATAGAGACGATATATATATCAGAAACTACCTCGAGAAAGTTTTTAAGGTTGTCTCCACCAATATAGTTATACAGGTGCACCATGTTTTTGGAGTATGCGACACCTATATATGAATAAAGAACAGATTAATCATCTGCATAATTCAAAGCATATATATATATATACACTGTGTTTTGCGTAGTAATTTTGATCCAAATTTTTTTATCTTACCAAGCAGATAACTGTTGCACCATAACACACGTCTAACAGCGACAGCCGAGCCTTCTCCTAATACACCCTGAATTTCAACAAAATCAAGTTAGAAATAAGATAATCTGCATTTTAACATGCATAAAATAATACGTATGACAGTTTTCAAAAGGGTGCATACTTTCAATGTCCCTGAAACGGATTCAGTATTCCATATATGAAAACCTCTTGTCACCAACTTCCGACCTTCACCAACTTCCCACACACTTATCTCCCCTTCATTTGTTCCCACTGAAACCAAATGACAAATAATTAGTCATTTTATACGCCCTAATAAATTAACTAGGTATATATATATATATACGTAGCCAAAATAATGAAGACAATCAAAAGTGTTCGGAAAGCTAGCTAACCAAGAAGTATCCTCCGCAGAGGATGGAAATCGAGGGAGGTAGTTGTCGAGCCTAGATTCAGCGTTCGGACCAGAATCTTTGGGAATTCATTCATAGCATTGCTTGCCGAGCTACTATTTTGAGGAGGCAACATTCTCTGTAGTAAATGCATGCATATTAAGAAACCGAGCTTCAATATTTGATTGAAAATCCAACAATATGATCATGTATGTGTATATATATGCAATTAGATATTTGTTACCTCTGAAGATCTAGGGAGACTCGTTGTTAGAGCTATAGAATTCCCTGCAGATCCTAGAACCCTCAAAGCTGCACCTTGAAACATAACAAGTTAAAGAAGGCATAGAAGAAAAGTACCAGCTGATATACTCTTAAATTTGTGATTACTACCTTGATTATTCTCCGAGCTAGTGGATCCAATATTTCCTCGAGACGCCAAGGACGATCCTTGCTCCTAATAGAAAATTTGAAACCCACAAAAGATGAAACAAAAAACATACATTTGGCCAGGACCATAACCATCAAATTTTGGTTAAAAGATCTAGTCGCTTTGGACATTAATATGTACCATGTTTGGACGACTTGGAAAAGGATTTCCGGCTATATAGTTGGAGGAGCGCATAGAGACATTTCCTCTCGGATCATCTGAATTTCCTCTTGAATTTTCATAATCCAAATAATTTTGGCAGTTCAAGCTGCTTCCATATGACATAGAAAATAATTTCATTATTAGAACGACAATGGTAATCATGCATCAATTAAGCAACAACCTTTCATTTTCACGAGGAGGGGCGTAATTAGCATGATTGTAGATACCTTTGATTTATAAGAACCTTTAATCTGGAATTCGCAATCCTGGGAAATTCCAATTTTTGTTTAAGAAGAGGATTTTTTGTAATCATAGCCTTCAGAACGGTGAACACGGGATCCCTTGCAGCTTCAGCATCGGGGTAGGTAAAGAGTTCAGGACTTTGCCTGCAGAAATGAGATAAGAAATATTGATTCTCTATTGTCATCATATATGATTACTTTGTCTAAAGAGATCGTATACCTTAAATTATCCAATGTTATTAGTTGAGTGATTTCGCTGTACAAGTTCTCATCATAAGTAGCGAAAACCTTCAACTCATTTGTAAGAATATGGACTGCTCCTTCACGATCTTGCCTGAACAAATTATATTTAAGAACACAAAAATAATCAACACAATCGATGAGTATAAATGAGAAATTAATTAATATAGAACAACACACACACACATACACATATATGATCTGCAAAATCTTACCTATCCAATGCCTCTAAATACTTTTGTTTACGGATTTCAAAAAAAATCTTCACAGAATATTCATTATCTGTTATTCCGGTGAATCCAGAAAGATATTTCTCGGCCTCATCCCACTTTCCATTGAGTACCAACTCCTCGACGTATTTCATGTCCAAGAACAATCCCGATTCCCGCTCAAGCCTTTTCGAGACACGAACAAAACCGCATAAATATTTGAACAAACACTATAAGTCACTGCTAAAAATTGTATCTTTTATTGTAAAAATGTGTTGGAGAAATTTACATGTGGAGTGTTTCATTAAATTTTTCCTCGCCTAGGAATTGCAGCAGCAGGTAGACGAGTTCTTTGTTGGTTGAATTTGCAGCCATTGCAAACACTGTTTACATCCTCCAAATTAAACACCATTAGTGAAAGCAAAATCACGGATAAAAGATGAAGAGACAAGCAAGCAAAACCTCTCTATCTAGTATTTAAATTAAAAAGAACAAATGGAGAGAGAGAGAGAACTAGAAGAAGATAAATCCGAAAACCAAGCTCATCTGGTCATTTGAATAAAGAGAAATCTCAAATCTTCAAACCACCTATAGAGATGAAAAACTTCAAGAGAGGAGAAAAAAGAAAGAAACAACACTTGATCATTCATTTTTGTTCAGAAAGAAATCACCTTTTTTGATGAAAATCAGCATAAATAACAAAAGAAAAAATGGAATTTCTAAAGGAGCAGCCCAAAAATCTGTTTAAACTATAGAAGACAATCACCTTCAAAAAAAGCTAGAGATCGATATCGAAACGAGGAGGAACAAAGGAATCACTAGATCTCTCTCTCTCTCTGTTTTCACTTTCTAGTGTGTGCTTTCTCAAGGGCTCAAGCGGAGATATATAGAGAGAGAGAGTGTGGGTGGCGGTCTGGCGGAGTTGTCCAAGAATAAGCACCCTTGCTTATCACGAGAAAGAGACGAGATAGAAAATTTTCTCGTGTTGAATACACTATAAAAGGAACGAAAGCGCCACTAAGGAGAGAGAGTTCATGTTCCATATTCTAAGCGCAGTGTTGGCGAGTAAAGCTACTCTCTCTGTGCACCACATAATACTAAAACGAGCAAAATTGAATAGGTCGGTTTGCAATTTCAAAAAACTTACTTTAATTTTCTTCACTTAACCAAAACTTGGTCAAATTTGGTTTCGTACATGTATACCTACCAAAACTAATGAAGGAACAATACATACAGTCAAATTCAAATATAGTTTTACTTAATGGATTCATTATTTATATAAAAATAAAATGGAAGTGGAAAAATGCATTAACTAAAAAAAGGATAAAATAATTTTATTTTATTTATCAGGAAAACAAGCGCGTCAGCACGTTCTAACAACAAATTTGATAAAGAGACTGGAGACGATACACACTGCGATATAATATTTGAGACGATATGACAAAAATAGAAACGACACATTTTACAAAACACAACTTAATAACTATACGGATATTGATGCCAACTAAATTATTTACTAATCGATGCATGTTTATTTATGATAAAGATAAACCAAGTAGATTTGCTACCTAGTACTTTTGTAGCAAAAACTATCAAATAATCGATTAAATGTATAACTGAACCGATCGATTAGTTGATTATTTTAATTCAATTTTTACATATATTTTTAAATGGAATCGATCGATAAATAAATAATTAAAATAATCGATCTTCAAATTGATTAAATTCATGTCAAAACTTGAAAAATTGATCATAACCTATACGATTGATAATTGTACAGACCGATCGATTATTTTTAATTTTTTATAAAATTTAGTAATCTAAATTTCTTTTGGAAATAATAAGTGGTAAAACAAATGCAGTAATTTGTATCAAATATCTTTAATCTAGTAAAGCGACATGCACTCTAATAAGTTAATGACATTTTTTTGACGTTATAGTTGATTCATTGTTATTTAATTAAAACATATATAATATGTTATGCTCCTTTATGTTTTTGGAAGATTAATACCATCCAATGACCAAATTACAAAAGTTATATGCACCAGCAACACAGTGCCACTCACTGGGTACAATTCACAATCAAAATTAAATGAAATTAGTTACAATTATTGTTTGAGGGTGGTAGGTGCGAATTTTAAAAACGCATCGGGGTCAAAATGAAAAACAATGTTTTGATATGTGTGCGTAAAACCTCAGTACACGCGCGTGAAGTGATTGTCAAATTCTGACGCTTCTACTCGTTACACCGTGGATAAATTAGTAAATTCAACGCTCGACAAACTCTAAATTTCTTTGACTCTTGAGTATTGAATAATATACTCTTATCCGGACTAATTATGATTTAATTGTTAATTTTGCTACCTTAAAATGGATATGTGCATGTCATTAAATTGGCTGCCTCATATAGGTATGTGCAATAAATTAAATTCTTCATAAAACCTACAATATATTCTCAGATTTTTTTTTTTTTTTACCTTATTTGACTAAAAGTATTAAATATTCTTAAATAGCAAAATGTTTGTTGGAAATGTGCATGGTTTGTTTCACAATTGTATTTCACATATTTAAGTTGTTAAAAATGTTGTGCTTAAACCTATGAAAAATGTTGTGGGTGTTTGGTTCATTTTTTAATTCGATGGATTAATTTTGTAGATAAAATTTTAAAAAAAATGTATGTTAATAAAAAGCAATGAAGAAACAATTACGTAATGTGGCTGTGAATGGTCCGTTTGTTTCACAATTGTATTTCACAGTTTTAAGTTGTCAAAAATGTTGTGCTTAAATTATGAAAAATGTTGTCTAAAAAACTGTGGGATCCATAGCTTTAAACTGTATAAAATGATGTAGGGTGTTTGATTCATTTTTTTGTTAGATTGATTTTATAGATATTAATAAAAAGTAATGGAGAACTTTTAAGATACAGAGGGGCAATTACGTAATGTGACTGTAAAATCCTATGAGCCTCACAGCTTAAAGCTATGCAATGAAAACATTTCAGTTTGCACATATTAAAGTTCTGGGACTCACAACTTTAAACTATCAACAAAATATGGCGTTTGATTGACACAATATTTTATACGAATCCCACAGCTTAAAGTTATGAGAAATGTGAAACAAACGGTGCCTAAATTACTAGCCATAGATGCATGGATATATGCATAATTAAAATTTTAATATAATTTTCCATATATTTTCAGATTTATTACCTTAACAAGACTAGATTGAAATTTGCAGGTTAGGTGGATATGTAATTTTACTTGGCAGTTATGTAAAAATGTCTATAATAATTATCTTGTTCAAAAAAGACAAAACCTTAACAAACATGATTTTTTTTTTTTTTGAGAATAATAACATTTCATTAAACAAACTCTCCAAAGAGAGATACAAGCCTTCGAACAAGGCAGAATAAGCCTCCTGAAGAGGCAGCACTACTCACCCAAAGTGAGAACAACAACTCCCACACAGGGGAGATCAACACAGAGAAGAGTAAACAGTCAAAAAAAACTACAAAAAATAGTATCCATGTACTTTCCTACATTTTCTCATAAAAACAAAAAATATGATTTGACAGATTTAGGGATAATTGCAGCAAATAACACGTGTTCGGTGGGATCCACTGAAGGTAAGAGGTGGGTCTCACTTCCGAGACGATATAAGTCCATGTTGTTATCACCATAGGCCAGCTTACTTATCTATTGGCTCTCATCTATATCAACGCCGTTTCCCTCATTCTACTCACTCACTGAGCGAAAACCTTGGTTGATAGAACGAGGGCGCGAGAGTGACAGTTCTTGAAGGCCTATTTGCCTTTTTCAGGTGATCTGTTCAAGTGCCTTTACTTTTACACATTTTGCGAGTTTTTTTATTCGATTTCAATACTTTTTTCTTTTTGATTTATTCTTTTTGCTTCTCGATTCCGTCGATTTTGAGCTTGCGTGTCTGATTCTGATAGGAAGGGAATTTGATTGTTTAAGATATGCAGATTTTTGGATTATATAATCCTATTTATTATTCTTCATTCGAAAACTGGAGTTCGATCAAGGAAACCCGATGCTCTATTCGTTCTTTGTTATGCAGTAAAATTCCGATTTTTGTTTGATTCTGGGAGATTTTCGCTTCTATAGGGTGGATTCTGTTGACAGTGATAGGTTTGTTTGGTTCAATGCAGATGATCGCCTGATTCTTGCTTGTGTTTTAGTCTTTCGGTTCCTTCTAAGGACGTTGATCGCCTGATCAACGTCCTTAGACCTTTGTTTGGTCGAGAATAGAAATTGTGAAGTGAAAAGGAACTTTTGGATGATTTATGTATTGCGAAGATGCAATAGCGTTAGCATTTGACGCTTTGTTGCTAATGTGATATGAAACCCAATTCCTTCACATTAGCCTTCTGTTGCAGTGACAAAGTAATAGTTAAAAATTTGTAATTTGTTGAGCAAACTTTCATAAAAGAAAACGAGAAAAAATATCTGTATCTCTTATTTATATATGTTGATAGTTGGTCTAATGGGTTTGTTCCATTGTTTTATCAAGTGTTCGTATGGACAATTTTTTTATGCCTGGTGAGCCTCTTATAATTTATTTAAAGTATTTGTCATTTTTTTACCAACTTGAATGCAGATTCATACATGCTCGAGTTGATGGACTGTTGAAACAGAAAATTGAAGAGTAGTAACAACAAGATTTACTGATTTGGACCCAATTTTCTTTTCTAGAAAAAATTTAGAAGCTCATCACTGCACAGGTATGGTTAAGTGCCTTTCCAATCACCTATGTGTTTTTGAATATTATCAGGCAAATAATTTTACACACATGACACATCCATATTGTTTATTTAAATTAACGGATGTGGCCTCATTTAGTGGTTCTAGGGGGAAGATGAGTGTGGCTGCAGAGATTTCTACACTCAACAAAGAGATTGTCTTCTTAATTTTACAGTTCTTGGAAGAGAAAAATCTCAAACAATCTGCTCACATGTATGTTTATCTTGTGCCACGCAGGAAAATTTTAGCATGCACTACTTTTTTTTTAGTTTCTCATTTCCTTTTCTCTTTTGTGTAATTGTGTCCTCAAATGTCAAATATTGTTAGCATGTCAATATTTGTTTATCAAATGATATGCAGACTTGGACAAGAAAGCGGGCTCTATTTTGACTTGAACTTTTTCGAGGAGAAAATACTTGGCGGGAAGTGGAATGAAGCTGAAGGGTATCTTTCTGGTTTCACTGATGTCAGTGACAATAGATATTCATTGAAGATCTACTTTGAAATCAGGAAGCAGTCTTTTCTTGAGGCATTGGACAAGTAAGGATGATGCCATTATCCTCTCGCTTTTATAATGTTTCTAGCCTTGTTTCTATCTGAATTGTTTGTTTTTTTCACAGGCATGATCGCAACAAGGCTTTAGAAATCTTAATGAAGGATTTGAAAGTTTTTGGCCCGGGTAATGAACAGCTGTTGCAAGAAATGACTCAGCTTTTGACAATAGATGATATCAGGTTCGACTTATTTTCTTTATCAGTCTCAGCTTTGGCTACGATATCATGCACTAAGTTGAGCTCAACCTTTCATTTGGGACGAATAGGGAACATGCCTCACTCTCAACATATGGAGATACAGAGTCTGCGAGGAAAACTGTGATGCTTGAACTCAAAAAAATTATTATGGCAAACCCCCTTTTACATGGCAAGCTGGATTTTCCCAATATTAGTAGGCAACGGTTAAGCCATCTTCTAAACCAAAGGTGACACCTTTTCTTTTCTCATCATCTATCAACTTTTCCTTTTCTCTGGAAAACAAAAAAGGGAAACGGTGAATTGGCTTGTTAGCTTTGCTTTATCAGCTTTGAAGGCTTGTGTTTCTGAATGTGTTATAGGAATGGAGAGAACTGATTTTAGTTTGCTAATTTTACAGCCTGAATTGGCAGCATCTACATTGTACATATCCTCGGTCTGTTCCTGATATAAGAACCCTTTATGAGGATCATGTTTGCCCACCACAAGCTGAGCTAAGGGAGAACAATCCACTGGTAAGACCTAAAGTGAAAGATGGTAATTGTCATGACTTCTTCATTCTTGAACGTTGTCTTAGCACATCTATTATTGTCTGTTTCAATTGCCTAGATTTGTCTGAACTTTTTTGAGATTATTTTTGCTTAGCCTCCTCTAGGAGCAGCAGTGCCAGTTCCTATTTCCTCCACCAGTTGGAAGTCAAGTCCATCTACTGTGTCTGACCCTGCACTTTCTAAAGGATTTGTTGGTTCTGGAAGTCCTACTAACTTGGGTATGATCTTAGTTCTTTCATTGTAGTTTTTGGTGTTACAGTTAAATCTTGATTTTCGAGTGCTCCATAAATTTTATGACTGGCTCATTTTGAAACATGACAAAATTAAGATTATCATAACTGTATGCACTTATGGTTGTTTTCTATTTTGTCCTGCATACTTTTTAGGTAACATCAATGGTCAATTTTGACCATCATGACAATTTTCCTGAGACTAAGAAAGAAAATAATATTTTCCATGAAAGTTGTACATCAATGAACAAGCATGACTTGCCCAAGACGGTCACCAGGGTATTGAGTGAGGCGTCATCTCCAACAAGCATGGATTTTCATCCCATTCAGCAGACTGTTCTCCTAGGTCGACTCATTATATTGTGGTGGTGATTTAAAATAACTGTCGTGTATTTCAATCTACTTTACTCATTTAGCATTTGGTGGTTGATTCTTCAGTTGGAACCAGTACCGGGGACATTGCTTTGTGGGATATTAAATACGTGGAAAAACTGGTGTCAAGAAATTTGAACTTTTGGAACATTGGACCACGCTCAATGTCATTTGAGGTTCTGTTCCAGACTATTTTTGTATGTTACCAAGAACTTATTAGTGCCTCATCCATGATGTGAAATCTCAACCAGTTTTCTGTAATATGGTATAGGCTGAAATGCTAAAAGATCCACGTGTTTCTGTTAATTGTGTTACCTGGAGTCCTGATGGTTCCTCATTTGGTGAGTTAAGAGTTACTCAAACCAATAAGTTTAAAGTGATTCATTTGGAATATGTTTTTCAATTAATGCAAATCTTTTCGTTCTTTCTTCAAACAGGTGTTGCGTATTCAAAACATATTGTGCAATTATATTCTTATCTTAGAGGTGATGTCAAGAAGCAATTGGAGGTGATATGTAGAATATTAATTCTTTTGCTTTTAACGTGACGTTGCTGTATGTTTCTGAAATCAATTTTCTCTTTTTTCCCCTTCTCATCTAGATTGATGCTCATACTGGTGCTGTGAATGACTTAGCGTTCTCTTCCCCTGAGAAGCAACTGCTGGTCATAACCTGTGGTGATGACAAGACCATTAAGGTGTTTTCCCCATATTTTCAAATTTCCTATTATTTGAGTCAAGCAGAAATGAAAATTTGTTGATTGAATGATTATTTAAGGTATGGGATGCAGTTAGTGGCATCAAAAAGCATACTTTTGAAGGCCATGATGCTCCCGTTTATTCTGTCTGTTCTCATAGCAAGGAACATATTCATGTAAGGAAAGTTCTTTGAATTCGTCTCTTACTGAAAATTTGGAGCATTTCAAGCTCTTGCAAGTCTGTGTCTCAGAGTTTATGTTTTATGCCTTCAGTTCATCTTTTCAACATCAGTGGATGGAAAAATAAAGGCGTGGTTATATGATGATATGGGTGCAAGAGTAGATTACGAAGCTCCAGGTCTTGGATGTACCGTAATGGCTTATGGTGCTGATGATAGAAGGTTTTATTCACTGGATCCATACTTTAGTTATGATTTACACATATTCAGTTGATAAAGCATGCGTTGATGAAATGTCAATATTGAACACATTTTTAGGCTCTTTTCATGCGGCACAAGTAAAAAAGGAGAATCATTTCTTGTTGAATGGAATGAAAGTGAAGGTTCAATAAAGAAAAGATACGAAGGACTACAGACAAGTTCTTCAGCCGTGGTGCAGTTCGATATATCTAGAAGCAAACTTTTGGCTGCTGGTGATGACCACGTAATTAAGTTTTGGGATATGGAAAATGATGCACTCTTGACAACCATCAATGCAGGTGGAGGTTTGCCTGTAAGTTCTCAGTGTTACTGTTAGCATTTGCATTTACTTGTTTAACAAACTAGGTTCAAATCCTTAAGCAACAACACTTGTTTAACTGAGTTAACTTATGCATCATAAACTTCATACAACTACAAGAATGACGGTCTGAGTTGCACGCTCTTTTCTTTTCTCACGCTAAGGCAAAACCACGTATTCGTTTCAACAAACAAGGGTGGCTGTTGGCTGTTATTGCAAATGGAAACAAAATCAAAATATTAGCAACCGATTCTGGCCTCAAGTTGCTTCATAGATCGGAAAGTCATCCTGCGCTGGCATCTGGAGTTCTATCTGATAATTTGATGGAGGTTTGTATACAATACCTTCCGCTCTTGTGTGTCTGGAAGAAGGTTTAATTTGCATTATGTATTTTGTATCATGCAGTGTGAGACTGATCCATTTTCAAATATTTCTTGTGCTGGAGTTGCTGATGGAGGCGTCCAAAAGGTTAGTAATTTAAATCAATTTTGTAGCAGTGCCTTTGATTCTCTGGCATGATTGTGGTTAAAATTGATTTTTTTTCTATCTGTTGTATCTTGATTTTAGTAGTCCTTGACTTCATGATGCCATGACTTGGTTTGTACAAAATGTATTGCCCTTTTGTAGAATGGGGGATCAAAGAACTCTGAGGACATGAAATCTGAATCTACTGGGGCAAGCGAGAAGAACTTAAATGGATGGAAGCTCTTGCAAATTGATAGTCCTCGGTGCAAGTCCCTGATGCTTCCTCTTCATCCTAAAGCAAACAAGGTCAAAGATTCATGTGTGGATGAGTTTTTAAATTTGTCAGTGTTCTTGTGTTACACCAACTAAACTCAATAAGCCCTTCACTCTACTCTGCCTCTGCATCTCATTTGCAATAAGCTGATGAATACATTTTAGCAGGTAGCTCACACTATGATAATAGAAAAATATCACACTGCATGACTAACTAGTTTCAGACATTAAAAGGTCGTTACGTTTCAAATTTCTTGGTGTAGCACTATTATATACATTGAACCTCTTACAAGGAAGGGGCCAGCCCTAGTTATTTCTCAATAACAATACCGAAGAAGGGACCAAACGTGCAGCATGACTATTTATATTTGTTTGTTCATTAGTGAACAATATTGACAGTTGCTTTACTGTGGTACTCCACAGTAAATTCAATTAATTATTGAATTTCTTGCATTCCAATTTCCAACATGCTGATACTGATTTTTGCTGTGATTAAAAGGCTTTTAATTATGTCTCATTGTTTCCTGGAATTGGTTTCAATAGGGAAAGAAATCAGATGTTGGCTTTGGAATATGTTGACCGTTAAAACAAGATAGCCATGCTGTATGAGATTCTTTTAAGTAAAGTTATTCAAATTACATAATTTTGGACTAGTAATAGTGGAGCTGGTATTTGTTTTGTTTGTCATTGATTCCCTTTCTGATAGATGCAGATATCAAGGCTGATCTATACAAATGCGGGTAATGCCATTTTGGCA
Source organism: Euonymus europaeus (assembly GCA_963580455.1). Taxonomy (NCBI): domain Eukaryota; kingdom Viridiplantae; phylum Streptophyta; class Magnoliopsida; order Celastrales; family Celastraceae; genus Euonymus; species Euonymus europaeus. The sequence goes on along the minus strand of OY756957.1, from coordinate 1,437,038 downwards.
CTTCTATCAAGTGCCATGCATCTACTTTGGAAATGGCCTCAGAATAACCTTAATTTAAATGGCAAGGTAAAAGAATCACAGATGAACTTAATTCCCACTTTCCTTCACAAATTAATTTGTTTTGACTAGCATTACACACCCTCATTTTGTGAAGATATGCTAAATGTAGGAAACTTCTGAGGTTCTGCCTCAATTGTGGCAACCAAGGGGCTCCTCGCGTCTGATGATCAATGACCTTACCGGAGAAACTACTGAAGATACTGTGTCCTGTTTTGCCTTGTCTAAGAATGACTCATATCTCATTTCTGCTTCTGGAGGGAAACTTTCCCTCTTCAACTTGGTTACATTTAAGGTAAGCTGAAAAAGGATGGGCATTGTGGAAATTTTTTTAATTTTTTTAGTGATAACCTTTCCATGAATGAGCTGTTTCAACAGATAGTTGAAGATTCTTCTTAGATGTATACATACGATTTTAGGAAAGAAAAAAATTACCTTATTATGTTCTTATATTGCCATATGCAACATGTTTCTTGATATTTTTCTATTATATTCTATCTTGCCCGTCTCCGACCCCGCCCATTGCATGAGCTTTGTGCACGGGTGTTGTTTACCATATTTTCTAGGTCGTACACTAATTTTTGTGAAGTACATTGAAATTAAATTTATATATTTGTGACAAAATTAGCAGATGTTTATATTGCTTTACAATATTGTTAAAATCTAACTTAACTCTCAAACTTTGTCGTGCATAGACTATGGCAACTATTATGCCTGCACCACCTGTAGCAACTTGTGTTGCTTTCTATCCACAAGACAATAATGTAGTTGCTATTGGCATGGACGACTGCACTATTATAATATACAATGTCCGTTCGGCAAAGGTATTTTTTTCTTTTAGTAAAACTACATTCTATGTTGGTATTTATTATTTAAATGAGAGAGATGCAAATTTAGCATATCATTGCCTTCATTGATGCAGGTGATAAGTAAGCTTGAGAATCACTCAGAGCCTGTCACTGGCCTTGCCTTCTCTAGCGTTCTGAACTTGCTTATTTCTTTAGGAGCAGATGCACAGGTTAAATTACATTTTCAAATATGCATCAGGGGACCAATAAGATGGCTTCAATTTTTAAATTTATCGAATTCAAGCATTACTGTTTTCAGAACTTTGTTAAATATCTCATCCTATTCTTTCCCACTTCTTTCCATAAGCTCATTTTTGGTCTTCTCCAGATTGTCTCGTGGAATGTTGATGGGTGGGGAAAACAGAAAAGCATGTTTTTACAGATTCCGCCTATCAAGAAAATAACCGGCACATTGTCAGATACATTCATCCAGTTTCATCAGGATCAGACACACCTCCTTATTGTACATGAGACTCATCTCGCCATATTCGAAGCCAAAAACCTATGCAACATATGTTCTTATATTGCCATATGCAACATGTTTCTTGATATTTTTCTATTATATTCTATCTTGCCCGTCTCCGACCCCGCCCATTGCATGAGCTTTGTGCACGGGTGTTGTTTACCATATTTTCTAGGTCGTACACTAATTTTTGTGAAGTACATTGAAATTAAATTTATATATTTGTGACAAAATTAGCAGATGTTTATATTGCTTTACAATATTGTTAAAATCTAACTTAACTCTCAAACTTTGTCGTGCATAGACTATGGCAACTATTATGCCTGCACCACCTGTAGCAACTTGTGTTGCTTTCTATCCACAAGACAATAATGTAGTTGCTATTGGCATGGACGACTGCACTATTATAATATACAATGTCCGTTCGGCAAAGGTATTTTTTTCTTTTAGTAAAACTACATTCTATGTTGGTATTTATTATTTAAATGAGAGAGATGCAAATTTAGCATATCATTGCCTTCATTGATGCAGGTGATAAGTAAGCTTGAGAATCACTCAGAGCCTGTCACTGGCCTTGCCTTCTCTAGCGTTCTGAACTTGCTTATTTCTTTAGGAGCAGATGCACAGGTTAAATTACATTTTCAAATATGCATCAGGGGACCAATAAGATGGCTTCAATTTTTAAATTTATCGAATTCAAGCATTACTGTTTTCAGAACTTTGTTAAATATCTCATCCTATTCTTTCCCACTTCTTTCCATAAGCTCATTTTTGGTCTTCTCCAGATTGTCTCGTGGAATGTTGATGGGTGGGGAAAACAGAAAAGCATGTTTTTACAGATTCCGCCTATCAAGAAAATAACCGGCACATTGTCAGATACATTCATCCAGTTTCATCAGGATCAGACACACCTCCTTATTGTACATGAGACTCATCTCGCCATATTCGAAGCCAAAAACCTAGTTTGCGTGAAACAAGTTAGTTCCCCCCCCCCCCCCCCCCTCCCCCCACTCTATCACCGGTCTTTTTCTTGTCAAAATGGATATGCATAATTAAGAGTTCTCTCTTTTCTATGGGCAGTGGATTCCTGGAAATTCCATATCAATCTCGCATGCTACATTCTCATCTGATAGCCAGATTGTGTATGCCTGCTTCATGGACGGAACTATTTCCATATTTGATGCTTCAAACCTTGAATTACATTGTCAGATGTTTTCCATCGATTTCCTGCCTCCTAGTTCGAGGTATGGCTCATATTCAGTGGCACTGGGCATCTTTTCGCAGTTGTTTACTGATCACTCTCTCATCTCTGTGGGGACATGTACAATTGTACATTATATTTCGGTCTCGAAGTTCTTTCATAAAATCTGATTTTTTCAGATATGAAGCTGTTGTTGATTACGATAATTTCCTGACTAGGGATCCTTTTTTCTCTCTTTTTCTTCCGAATTCATTTTTATGTGGCAAGAAGGCACATAATTGTGACATTTTGTTTATGTTCATGGCAGTAGCGTCAATGTGTATCCGTGCGTCATTGCCGCACATCCACAGAAACCAACCCAGTTTGCGGTGGGACTAACGGATGGTGGAGTCGTTATTCTTGAGCCGCCAAAACCGGGTGGTAAATGGGCTATGCTGCCACCAGATGAAAAGAGTTCAGATGGAAGTGTGCTCCAGGGATCTTGAATTGATGATTCTGTGACCTGTGTCAAGGAGATAAGCATCATTTGATTAACTGCATGGCACTTATATTCCAAAATAAGTAGGATATATTGAGCAACTTCAGAAAATAAGTTTGTTTATACTTTATATTGTCAGCATCTTTTCCGTCATAGCAGTCATTCTTGCCTTGCTCAGATTTAGGGAGAGAATGCTTATAATTATTACTATTTAAAAGAAACAAAAAATTGTAGACTGTATTAATTCTCTTGGGACGTTGAGGCTGACTGAGTTGAGGCGTTAGGTTATAAAATTTAATTCTATTGAGAAAAAATAAAATAGGTTTTAAGGTAATTTTAAATAAGGATAATTTGATAAGTTTAATTTTTTTTTATAAATGTGTGTATTGAGTCGAAATACGTGTGCAAATAGTTACACCTTTGCGTTAGACAAGCTTTAACACTCGGCTTGTCACCTAGTCCAATCCAAGAGTAAGCCCATGATCTTGAGTGAAGACTCAGATCTTTAGGCCTTGAAGAGGGAGGGAGGGATTGCGTTCGACTGACTTAACAGCTATCTGTAAAAATTAAAATGACAGATGCCTGTATGGGTTAGACTTGAGACTCTTGCCCACCAACATGGTTGGGGCATGATGGAGTCCATAAATTTTGTTACTGTTTGTCTAAAAATGCTACTTGATCCATTAACGTCTCTAGCACTCGCTTCTGTGACCAAAAAGTCATCCCAGCCGATTCTATGGCTTTATTCTTTCCCTTTCTATTAGGTATTCTTATCATGGTATCGGAGTAGGTGTTTGAGCTCTATAACGACTTTGTGAGTAATACCAATTATTACGTGTTGGTTTGGGAATCTGTCTGGTCCATACGTGCAGTGAAAGTGTCAAACATCCCACATCAGAGATTTATCCTTGAGCTTTCCCCCTCCATTGATATTTTTAGAAGAGTGTGGTATGCCTACTTATCATCTTGCAGTTCCTTGCGGTTACTCTTATCCAGTTTGTATGACAGTAGTTCACAGGTTTTGCAAGACCGGAACCTCCATATTCTTTCCTTCCATTTTCGACCCAAAGGTCTCCGTTCCCACCAATAAAAACCGCGTTTATGTTCAGATTGATTTTTTTAATGACGAATAATTTAGTTTAGATCACATTATCATCCACATTTATTATTTATTATGATTTTGATTATGAGAATCCACCACGCGCGCCGATCTCTCTCTAGAGGTCTCTTTTCTTTTTCTTCTTCTTCTGTCCAAGTTTCAAATTTCCAGTTGTCAATTATACAATGTTCCGGGAGAAAGCAAATGACGAAATCCTGCAAAAAAGAGGCAGAGAAACACTAACCGGAAATTAACAAAATTAAATAAATACTAGAAAGGAAGGGAAAAAAAAAGATGACAACGTACCTCGCAACCGGAGACAACCAAACCCGGAAAATCGTAACAGACGGAAGTACAATGAGAGTGAACTCAACTGTCAAGGGCGATAGAAGGTAAACGACTACACGCATACGAATAACCCAACGCTGCAGAATACACAGAGGGATTGAACGTTAAAAATCATCCACCAATGGCCAAACCAAACAGACGACGCTGTACGAATTAATTGAAATAAAGGCAAAATTAATCGGGGTTTATATTTTAAATTATGATATTTATTAATTGATTATACTAATTTGGTCCCGCATTAGCCAGTTTCCGAAATCTCCTTGCAAAGTATTTGCCATGTACAAAGTACAATCAGGGTTTCTCTCCAACTAGTTCCACAAAAAGAAGCTAGGGTTTCCAGGTCTCCCGAGTAAAAACTTGCCGGATTTTGATTTTACTGCCGCTTCATAACTCGCCTCATCCTGATCCTCCGGGTTGACTCGGTCGATATCCGAGTTACCCCTATGTTGACTCCAAACCATCCAAAATTGCCGCCGATGAAGGCGTCTGAGAGGAGAAGAGGGAAAAACCACCAACCAACCTAAATCAAAGATCCTCAGCTTTGGACATAACTGAAAGGCGACTATGCCGAGGCTGGAACGCTGCTCTTCTTCTCTGCTGATGTGAAGAAGGGCGAATCAGAGCCGTCAATGCTCTTTTCACCCACTCTCCTTCAACTCCACCGATCCTCACCAGCGAATTCGTCATTGCCGATCTACGCATATTCAACTGATTTGACGGATAAGAAGCAGAATTTCCCTTACCATGATTGCTACCAATATTCTTATGCAGGCTGCAACGAAACGACCCCCGATGCGTCGTTGGAGAGCACATACATGTTTTTTTGGGGAGCGAAATCGGATTGTTCCGTCTGGATATGGAAACAGAACGACTAGGCGATGTAGATCTATCAATTGAGAATCGAAAAGAGGTGGATGACGGAGCTGAATATAGATTGACACGAGTAGGAGATGCAGATCTGTGATGGCCATTGTTAAAGAAAGTAGAAGATGGAGAAGAGAAGCTGGAGCTCGTCGACGAAGCGAAGGCTGAAGCTGAAGATGATATAGAGTAACTTGTATTTGATGTGTGGAATCTACCAGACGGCGAGAGGGAACGCAAGACTGGCCTGCTCGATCTTCTAGAAGATGAAACGTCCATTATTGGTTTCTAGAATAACTGGTAGAAACTGAAAATTGAAAGGAAGAAAAGGACTTTTTGGGTATTATAAGGCCCCTTAAGGCTGCCTAGTTCGGCAAACCTAGCGATTCTCAAGGGCTAGATTTATAGGTGAGAGAGAAGAGGGTAGGGTTGTAATTAACGTTGATACCGTTAGGTTTTCTGTATTTTTATGTTCCTCTGGTTAGGTTAACTACGGTTAAGTCAATGCCGGTCTTAACTAGGGGCGGGTTTGGCAGTTTGTATTCAAATCCAACGGCGGAATATGATGTTGACTCCACAAAACGACGTAAGAGTGTGCCGTTGTCTGACAGCTTTTTTGGTAAACCTGGCGATGCTGCCGCTTGTGATCCTCGAGAAACTGTCGTGCGCATGAAAAGTACGAGATTGCGGCGCTTCTTCGTTGGTAATTACGCCGTGCCATTGCGTGAAGATGTTGCATCGCTCACCTGCGATTGCCACATAGCCCTGAATGGTAAATTCAAGTAGAACACATTACTGATTTGAAATATTTGGAGATTAGTGATGCTTCGAAATAATATATTTCACAATGTAGGGTTACTGGTGTTTTGCTGATATGATTATGTTGAAAGATGTATTTTAATGATGATAATGAATATTTATTTTTTTTAAAAAAAAGTGGTGGACCGAATATTTATTTTGATACAATTTTTGTTGAAAATAGATGAGAGATCCTTGAAATTTGAAAGTTTTGTTAATGAGGAAAGAATATTTATAAGAAATTTGTGTGTTTAATGATGTGATTGTATTGAAAAACATGTTTTATTAATATAAATGAATATGTGGTTTAACTCTTTGTGTAATAAAAATGAAATTCAATTGAAAATTTTGAACAACTCGAAATTGGAGTATCATTGCACTTGCTATTAGCTCTTAGTGACTTCCTGAAATATAACCCATGATGATACATTTGGAGATTGAGCGATTGAATTGAAACATGATTTATCTTTGAACATTTAAAGATTGATCCTCCGTTTGTTTCAGAGTATAAGCTATCTTATACTCTGTCACTCATACTCTCAGACATTCTCAGCTTTTACGCTTTACGAGAGCTTATACTCTGATCCAAGTGACTAAGTTGGTACATGATTCATCTTTCAATGTCGCTCTTTATTGAATTCCTAGTTTCACACCAGAGATGATGGTGGGCTTGTGACAAAACATGGAAACAAAATATGATACAATCATTAGAGGAATTCAAAATGCTTTAACATATATAGATTCAACAAATGTACATTACATGGCGTCTCTACACTCATCAGTGGGTACCAACAAGCCGGTGTAAAGAAGCTTTCACGCAAATCTCGACTTTACGACCCCCAATTCGGAATATTTGCGGTGGCTTCATTCACCATTTTTACTAGCGTCACCTGTAAATTACATGCGCAAACAAAGCTCTCAGTTGGGCAAGAAAAGATATGGAGATAACACACTCTTGGTTTTACTGGCCTCAACCTAAGATGTGTGAGAACAAGCTGCTGAGCCTCATAAACTCAACTTCTTGTAGATATTTATTTTTTCTTCAATGTTTGTCTACCAGGACGAGGTTAGGGAGACTGACAACAAGTAAAAAGAGGTGGAAATAACATGGGAGAGGAGAGGAGAGGCGAGGCAGCTTTGCCTTGCCAAAGCAATCCCCACCTCCTCACCAAAAAAAAAAAAAAAAAAAAAGAACAAGATTCTTCTACAATATCGCTTTAAACTATACAGAAAGCCAAATGCCGATTGTTTGGTACAGCAACCATAACCTCGTTTAAACTTCTTTCCGCGAGCATATTGTTTAAAGTGCGTTGTCCAAAAAACATATTACGCTAATCAAATGAAATCACATATAAGTATAGCGCCTCCACATTCTAGTTTTATGGACTTTCAGACAGTGCAGCTTTCAGTTTACATAGAAATCCCTAGGCCATTAACTTCTCATACTTCATGTTGTTTAGAAAAGGAAAAAAAAGTAGTAGCTATAGAATTTTAAATCATTTAAAGTGGTATTTTAAGCATGAATTATGTAGCAATCAGCTAGATTCCAATTGTGATAGAAAACATACCACACTTTCAGGAACACCCGGTGGTGGCAGGGTAAGGTTTCTTGGGGGTGCAACAGTATCATAAGATCTTTTGTCAAACCTCCATTCCCCGATTTTTCCATAGGTTGAGCGACCCTGGAAATAAGAGCAAGTCAATACCATAAGCTGACCTTGTGCTTCAGGAATATTAAAGACGACTAATCCAAAAAATAAAGAACACCATAAGACAACCAGAAGTAATTGACCAAACAATACCTTCATATCATAGTCGCATCCGTACGTATAATGAATTATGAATTTGCTACCAATTTCTGTATCCCAAGGAGGCTGAAAAGAGTCACAAAGTAGGTAACTGGTGAAGAAGGTGTTTAGCAACAATCATCTCCTTCAATAATATAGAACCGTATTTTCCTTACAAACCAAGGACACTTAAAAGACTTAAGAGACAGGAGAAAAGGACCAGATATCACCATTTATGGATTCCCAGTGAAGCTAGTGGAACTTCTTGAAAAATCTGAAGTGATGTGTGTAATGTTAAAAGTTATTACTGGATTAGCTACTTCTGCTTCTAAAAAACTGTGCCATCATATGCCTTCAACTAAACTCAAATTTCATTGACTTCAGTCCGTTAGAGGCTTAGAGCTCTAGCAATGCTTTCCCCGACAATATAAAACTACATAGCGTTCTTCCTTAACATTCTAAAAGTCTCTACTCAAGACTCCAATGCCTAATGCCTAATCCCTAATGCTAGTGGTTGGACAAGTTCTGTCGCAACCAGTTGGAGATGATGGACTCAGTCATCATCATTCTTGCATAGAAATGAATGATACTCGTGTGGTGGCCATCCTATATTAGAACCAAAATAATGGAAGGCCTGAGGAAGAAATGTCGATCTCATCAAACCTGAAGCATGAAGTCCTTGTGCAATATGTTGTCAACACCATGGAGAGCAGATGCAACAGCATAGGCATACCTGTATTTGTAAACGGATTTCAGGGAAACTAACAAAGAAAGGGAAGGCCGCATACTGCATACTCAATGAAAAGCTCACATTTCAAGAACCCAGCCAAAGGCTTTATCAGTTTCAGGATCTTTCTTCATTGCCAAGGAAACATTCATCCATGTAGGAGCAATCTTCTTGAGGGATTCCTGCGAATATTTGATACAAAATCAAGATGTCGCCAAAAGCCAAAACCAATTATGACATTGGTTGGATTTACCAAAAACATGACCAAAAAAAAAACCTTTGGTAGAATGACAGGAGAATTTCCTATTGGGTCAATGTTTGTTACTGGTCCCTTGTCCTCGGGAAAATACTTCCGGAGAGTTGTCTCATACTTTTTTGGCTCAATGTAAAAGAAAGGAAAGGCAGCTCCAAGCCCATCTTTTGATAAGTTTGGTATGGGATTGACTATGATATGATCTGGTTCTGCCATCAGTATGTAGCTAGATAAATGGTAAGAATGATCAGGTAAATGTGGGACAACCTTGATAAATATGATAAACTCATTGCTAGAAGTAGGGAGTTAAATTTCTCATACTCTTCCTGGATGTTTGCTTGTTGAAGCCATTGTACAAAAGCCCAAGGCCTGTTGAGGACTATATAGCCCTGCATTTTATGAGATTTCAAGTTAAGCAACAGTGTCTAGTTATAACCAAGTACATAAGAAAATGGGTGAAAAATGATGATATCCGACTTCTAAAAGCAGTATAAGTTCCCGATTAAATAATGAAATAGGCACCTCACATTGATTTGGCTATTGTTAACAGAAAGAAGTAATACAATATGCGTGGTTATCAACATATTTTGAACGACACTGGATTAACAGAGTGCAGCAAAACACATGAACTTGCTTTATAAGTGTGCCACAAGTGTTAATAAACTATAGTTTTCAACAGCGCATGTAAATTAGTTATGATATTTCATGAAGTAACAAACAAATTTGAAAGTACTCCCAAACCCACAAGATCATCATAGAAGCCCTAATTACCTCTCAATTAGAAAACCCAAATGCAACCAAATTAATCTTCAAAGTCAAACTCAAGTAAATAAACGAAAAATAACATAAACAGAGAAATAATCACACAAATACACGCCGCCAGACATACATACCTGATCCATTCCAGATGGTAAAGGCTGGGCAACAAAGGTTGGGATCTCATCCATGAACTTGTCAGGCTTGCCAGAGTGCAGAATCCTGGTGAATCCACCCATCTCAGACCCCGGTGCATCCTTGAACTTGTTGAACCAATAGTACATGATCCTACACTGCCAAGTGTTGTACACTGAATCCGAAGCCGTGACTGCTGTATGAAACAGCCTCTTCTTATCAGACCCAAATCTTCTGGATCTCTCCAGAGGCATCTGGATGATCGGGTCCACAGATAACCCTGATGATCTCGATGGACCTGGTAATTCTTGCTTGAGAGGAGCATTTGCTGAGATGATTATATTGTATGTTATTAGAGCCACTGAGAAGGCTATCAGTAGACTGTAGAACGATTTCCCACAACCCATACTGCTCTCTCTTTCTATCAAATTCTTTTATGCGTAAAATCTACACAAGCATCTCTTCTTCCCTCTGCAATTTTACAGATAGGAAGCGAAGAGTAATGTGAAAGATGTGTAGTCGTCCTAGAAAGTCGTCGTCTCCATCCCAAGTTGAAGAAGAAGAAGACAAAGCTGGCAGCCCAAGCCGAATTCAACGATATATTTTATCAATTAATATTAATTTTTCATTAATTATATTTTAGGGACTGGGTTGGGTTGCTCACTTGATCAAAGGAGTAATGAGGCCTTAGTAGAGACTTGTAATGGGCCTAACTCAATATTGGGCCATTAATGTATGGGCCGTAGTTGATTTGTTTCGCCGAAGGCCTATTCATTAGGGAAAATTAAGGGTCTAGGGTTATTAATTTTATTAAATATAGAGTAAACCACTCGAAATGTTTTATTAATTCTAAAAAAAGAACCTCTGACTTTGGCCTTTCTTTTTGAAGATACAAAAACTAAGAAAATATTAAAGTAAACAACCTGAGAAATTACTTGTACCTAAAACAAAATAATATATACAGTGCATTTGTCTATTGTACATTAAAATGTACACGTTTTATAACTAAATTGTACATGTTTATTTGAAAATTTATATTGTTTTGCGTTAAAGGTTGTACATATCTTTATGACTATTATAAAAGTTTTTAAGTAGTTTGTGAGAGTGGTATTCATGTTTTTCATAAATATCAATTCGAATCGTTAAAATTTATAGTGCCTTGATCGTAGATAATTTTTTAAAGGTTCCTATGCATAAAAAAAGAAAAAAGACATGGCTTAAAATAATGAGAAATTATATGTATTTAATAGGAGTGAACGAATGTAAGTATAATTCATGATATAAACAAAATAGGAAAAATGAATAGACGTGATGGATTCACATTGATGTTCACGTAAGCTCCAAATTTTCGAGATAAATACTCGGATGAAATGATAAAAGGTCTTTGGGCCCTCTAACTATTGATTGCCGTAATCGGGCTTAAGGGAACCTGTTGGGCCTTCATGGGCTTCCTTCAATTAAATTCTGGAACAAACACAGGTGGTGTTTTCGATTGGTTGAATTGAATGAATGATTTGTCTCTATCGTTCTCGAGCGTTTGTTCATAAATGGCCAAAATGTGCAATGTCAAAACATGATAATTGGCATCGATGAGACTGGGGGTCTCTGGTCATTTTCCATGAAAAAGTAGGGCAAAAAAATCAGAATGAGCATAAATAAAGCCATCAATAGTTTTCCTTTGCACTGTGCACGATTTTAATATTCCTTGGGATCAAAATTTCTTTATATTGAAAAAAAACAAACACTCTCACTTCCTCATGCTTGTAAAATCAACATCAAAATATATAGTGCGACATCACATTGAAAGAAAAGACATCATCTTCACTTCAAAAGCACGCACATATACAGTGCATGTATACATATAAGTACATGTTTACGTCCTTTTTTACTCATATTTCATGTCACATTACAGTAGCAGCCGGTTTAATCTGGGGCATGTTGACTGCCCTGACCGACCTTTAATTGCCTCTGCTGCTGGATCTCTATTACAATTATTTATTCAGACAATATTGCACAACTCTTCACACGAGCGCCTTGAAAATGACTCAAAGCTAAACTTATTAAACGCTATCATGGAAGACTGTTTTGACATCCATTTTTCGCTTCCTCCGTAGCCAAACTAGCATTCGATTGGGAGAAGATGGGGAAGCAACTGAATTAATGAAAACCTAACCGATTTATATAATTATAACCGAATTAAATATGCAAGTTAATTAATTATAGATATATAAATTAAGCGTCATAATTTGATTTCAGTTAATTGGTGGGTGGCGAGTGGCGAGTTGTTGCTTTGTGGTCCATGAAAGCATTGGCTTCCAAGTTCAAAGTTTGAAGTGGTTTTGTGGTCCATGAAGAAGCCTAATCCTAAAAGAACATATATATGAGGACGTGCATTCTCCACCGCCCTCATTGACAGTAACCCTTTTTTATAGAGGGTGTGAAGGATCGATTTTTTAGATTTTTTGGATTATCGGTCGATTACAGTCAATTTTATTAAAGAAATATGTATTTTTTGAAATAATCGACCGGTCAAATCGTCAGTTATTTCGAATATTTGTTAGAATCCTTTTTTTTTGGCACCTCTATCTTATCCCTCCCGAATGTCATAGTAAGGGAAAAAATAATCAAAATCATGCATGCTTACACTACTGGATGAGCTAGTGCCTAGTCTTTTGGGCTTCTAGGTTAAAGGAAAGGTGCATGGTTGGTCTTCATTCTTAGTCATGAAATTATAAAGACAATGAACCTCGTCAAAAATCAAATCAATCTCCACACTTTGATAAGAGCATCTTACACAATTGTACTCCCATTAGTAAGCAGTGTGCAATGCATTCTACATATTTACACAATCAAAACGCAATAATCATGCATATCTCCCTTCATGATTCTCTTTAGAGCATTTTTGGGTGCTACCTCTTATGGTTCCAATTCCAAATCCACATATATATACCATATGGGTTATATACATGGAACTCTGTACAAAAGAAGATGCACACAATCTTCAACACGAAAAGAAACCCAATTTAATTATGTCTATGTAATTCATTATTGCGGATAAGGTTGATCACATCAATGTGGGTCATCAATCGCACAATTTCCACGCCTAACAAAACTAGACAATTCAAACATTTATAGCTAGAGTTTGTGAGAGCTACTGTGTTTTTGTCTGTTTTCACAATCACTGTGTGTAAAAGCCAAGCGTTCTTGGTTGAGTCTGCTCCCCCACCCACCCAATGAATTAATGCAATGGAGTGAGGTCGTTTTTAATGTTTTTGGTCCCCTTTTTTTATATATAAATTTCAAAGTTCAAGAGTTCACGCACTCACGACTCAACCTGTCTAATCCTTGAGTCTTTTCTGGCCCCAAAACCAAAATGACTTCTTAATTAATTTGAATGAGATTTCCATGAAATTATTATTGATACATGAATGCTAAATTATTATAAATAAGTGCACCACATCAAATATATAATCCGATTCAATTCTCTTGCGTACATCAAATTCGTACAATTTTATTATTTTTAAATCATCCTTTTTAATATTATTTAGGCCCAAAATATTTTTTATTCAATGATAGGGCCTTAGATTTTCATTATAAATCAAAATCACTTGAATTATTCAAATGATGTGATACTTATTCAAAACACAAATTGGAAATATTCAACCATAACATTGATATTTCAATTTGTGAAAAAATTGGGTCACAAAATTTACAGGACTATATAGTATATAGTGATATATATAGACAAGTAACTTTGACCAAAATTGTTAGCCTTAATGATCGATGTTTAATATATGGATGATGTCGTTCCGACTAGTTCTTAGTCAACTTTTTTCACTTAAACTTTCAAGGAGTAGGTTTGGAAGAAGGGTTGACATAAATTAGGATTTTTCAGCCAATTCAACAAAACTTTCTGCTTTGATTTAATTTCATATAAATTTCAAATAACACGATGCATGCCTTGAAGAGATCAAATTGATATGGAGACATATGTTTCTCTATCATGAATGGGATCCCCCTTTTTCTTAGTAACTTATATATGCCTTTAAAGTTCAAACCTTCTGGCAACACTTCCAAAATTCTTACCCCACGCCCATTAATCATTATCAACTTATGTTTTGTATTTTTAAAAATTTATACCAATACTATATAGATTAACAATATGTATTTTAACATGGGTTATGCAAGGACTTTATACAATAATAATAATAGAAAATTGAGCAAACCAAATAAATTTAATGCACACATTTTTCTTCTTCTTTTTATTTTTTATTTTTTATTTTTTTTATTGAAGGGAATCCAAATTTTATTTGAAGCATTATAGACAAGATACATACATATATAGTAAGTTATGTAAGTGTTAATGCCATTTCGCATTTGAATTAAGTCTACAACATATTTTAAAGACTATACAATAGTGAAAAATATCATTTTCATTATTATCATATATCAAGGAAAACAATTAAGTTGGTCCAATCACGTGCCATGATCTCTTTATCTCGACTAATATTGTTGATATCATAATAATTATCTTTTCCCACACTAAATCTTCAAAAGGCGACATTTAATCATAGAATTTCACCAAATAAAAGACAGACAGAGACAAGCCTCTTACATAAGACTTTTTCCTCATCCCATGATATTTTAAATTATCATTATTCTTAAAATATATTTATGGGTCCCATCCAATAAAAATATAATTAGGTCTCACCTGTCGAGTCACGTAATCATATTCATCACAAGAGACAAGTAATCACATATCTTAATCAAGATTATTATTTTTTACCAATTACTAGTTAATCAACTTGTACTAATTAATACAATTTTTTTAAGAAATTAAAATGAGAAACCGTGTGATTACTGTTTGGCTTGGCTCGTGTGGGTCCATCAGGACCGTTCGAGATGAAGACCAAGTGGAGGGGTTTCGATTTGTTGACGGTGACAGCCGCGCGACTGGCACGCTGCTTGGTTTACCAAAGCTAGCGGCTGTTTTACGAAACCTGGACTACGCCTCACCGGATTTCAATTTTTTTGTTTTTTTTTTTTGTTTTTCGAATTTAGGTTTTTGTTTAGAGTTTTTAAGACAAGTGCGGGTGTCGCACAATGCTCACCTACTGTTCGGATATTTTGAGGAAGACGAGTTTTCAGCACGATCCAGCATAGCACGTAGAGGACACTCTCCGGTTTCTAGATTCTGCAAACATAAGCACGTGATAAGAATGCATTTTGTTTTTCTGCCCTACTAGCTATACGACTCATTGATGAAGATAAACGAAATAATATAAAACAACAAAACTAATTGAAGGCAACATTAAACTACGCGAGATGAGATGGATGGAAATCTAGATCTCGCGAGGTCGGAGACAGCGACTGACACAATTAGACAACCATATTATGAAGAGACGATTCACGTCTAATTCTTTCACATAATGACAATCACTCGAACTGTTATAGGAAATAAGGATCAGCGACACCGTTTTGATCATATTTCAGTCTTAATGAGACACGTCATCGTTTATAGGGAAAGTTTCTTATGCCGCCTTCTTGTTACCGTTGCTCCCTTTCCTAACACACGAATGAGCCCCCAATAGAGAATTACTCTTGGGTCCGTTTGGATCAGAGTATCTTGATAGAGTATAAGCTCTCGTAAAACGTAAAAGCTGAGAGTGTCTGAGAATTTATACTCTGAAATAAACGGAGGCTTTATTTGTTATTAGTGAATTGTTTCTCAAGGTTGGTCGCTCATAGACTCGAGATTTTTCTTAGTAAAGTTTCCTCATTAAAATCGTGGTGTTCTGACTTGTTTTTATTTTTCACATTAAATTTTCATATTTTGTTGACTAACGATTTCACCGAACTTTGAAGAACTATCCCTATATATGGACTGGCAAAGCTTTAGAGGTGCTCAGCCATTACAATGGTCATGAAAAAAAAAAGAGGAAAGACATCAATAGTCCCACCGGCAACGATAAGAACCTAGCCACTGAACGACTGCGTTTTGTTTGAATGAAACGACAGTGTACAAGTGTACTCAAAATACAGGGATACGAGGCAGCAATGATGTGATATCGTATTGATACCTTAATACCCTCATCCATACACGACTCACTTTTGTTTTATGCCACATTAGCATGTTGACTTTCTGAAAGGTGAGAATTTTGACCATGATTAGATTGGAGCAAATTTGAATTTTAAGTTAAGATGTCTGAGCGTGTGATAACCTAATTGAAACGTTTTAACTCTTTAAGTTACCAAACATTACATTAACGGAAGAAATAATATGATAAAAACTAAAACCTAAGGTTAAGATCGTATAGTATGATTTGCCAACTAAACTATAGAATATAGCAGGGGTTTAAAAGGTTAGTTGCAGTCATATTTTTTGACATTAATTTACTTGACCAAACAGCCATTAAATTGTGAATATCCATGCATGTAAAAACCAATTATCCAACCTCAATCACTAACAACATATTTTTCTTAGGTCTTTGTTAGTAGGGCTAGTTCACTTGCAAGATTTGATGAGAAATAAAGCGGGGCGAGCTCAATGTATCTCAAGAAATCGAACAATTTAAAATGGATAATATTATTAGTATATATTATAACAATCCAATGATATAGATGCCGAAACAGATTCAAGATAGGGCACGACTGATGACTAGACAGGGCGGGATGAAGCAAGCGGCAAGGAATTGGCTTAATATACCGGCATACCTACTGGAATGACCAGCGGAGGACAACACTCTACTTCACTGTTTATTTGCAACAATATAAATATTGACGACCTAACAAGGAAATCATAACCATTAGATATATCTTGCGGACACTGTTGAAAATATACTAAAAATTGTGGCCCCCATTGCGTCCCTATAAGTCCACGTGTAAGAAGACTGCAATAAGGTTATACTCAAGATTTCTTACTACAATAAGGTTATACTCAAGATTGGAGACCAGAAATGGTCCAATTGCTGGGACTTGGGGCTGCAATGCCTATTTCATTTCATATAATCTCTACTCGATTTAAATCAAGGTCATTCATGAGGATCTATCAATGATGTTTTGTCCTTTCTTAGATCACCTGGACGGCCTCGATCTTAACAAATGACAGATTGTAGACGGTAGGGATTGCAGGCCCCCATCCACCAATTGCTCATCGAATTACGCGTGCCGAGGGGTCCTTGTCCCGCGAGTGACGGAGAGAGGAGAGACCCTACTTCTTTTTCTGGTTCTTATCTTCACCAGTTTGCCACCATATGTCGTCGGTCACGAGGGTAGGACCGGGGCAAGAAGAACCAGTGGTGACGGTAGGGTGAACCAGCTCTTGTTTCTTGGCTATAAAAATACTTTGGACAACTGTATTTTCTGTCGATCCAAAAGCTGTCGGAGGAACACAATTACATGCATGAGGACCAGAGGAGCTAGGTTGCAGTTTTGCGACAGCTTGGGCCTTTGGGATAAAGCTGCCGCCTAGATCGTACGGCAAACTGGATCATGTCCTTCACCGACTTACACACACACTCTCCTCCTTAAGTCCACCACCCATGCCTACTCACGTGTTTACCACGCGCTCAACGTCCCAACTGAAAACTACTCCTATTATTTAACAGCCATCGAACCTAACATTTCTCGCCACATTGATGCTTGCTGACCGTTCGATTCTCCACCCAATCAAGCAACGACTCCTGAAGGTCCACGCACGTAAACCAAGGTTATCATTTAGGTAGAACTAACGATATTTTATTATCTTGATTATTATAAAGAGTGGTTCTGCTATAATTAACCCAAGCTTAGGATAACAAGAAGGCATAAGTATAGGAAAATAGTGGTGCTAAATAACCCAAGTTTTTGTAACTCAACATTAATATAAGTTTACATGGCATGCTTCGTAAGCGTATGACATGAAAAATTAAAAATTTAAAAAATAAAACATGTTGTTTGAAAACCCACAACACATTTTTTTTTCTTAAACGAAATTTTAAAATATTTTATCTTTTAAAATATATATAAGATTTCGAAAAAAATTACATATTCAGAATCAACAAGTAAAGATCTATCCAACAATATCCATCATTAATAGCTTTTATTCAGTCATTTTTAATTACATTGTTTTTAATCATTTTTTTTTCTACTAATATGTGGATTATGTATGTTTCAGTGTTTATTTATAAGTACTAATATGAGCTTGAATATCGATTTTCATAATGGTAACATAAACAATAAGTATTAAACCTTAAGGGGAACGAATTCGTTAAAACCCTACCATGCTTGTATATATGATTTTCATGTTGTAACCTAAACAATAAGTGTTATAAACCTCAAGGGGAATGAATTCGCTAAACCCTAACGGGCTCGTGTAACGGATTTCTATGTTATAACCTAAAAGGCTCGAATTCGTTAGTAAAATCCTAAATGTCGCAAGTGCTAAACCTAGGGTCCTAACTACTAAATCTTAACGGGTTCGAGTATCCAACATAACTTTAATAAAAATGTAAAAAATAACAAATATATATTCTACTATCATAGTGTAATAAAATTTCAGCTCGAATTGACAATTTACACATCATATATATGAATTAGATTGTTTTTAAAAACAATGTAATTGAAAAAACTTAATAAAAAATATTGACAATGATTCTTATTATAAAGATTTTTACGTGCTGAGTTCGAATATGTAATTTTTTTCGAAATTTAACATGTATTTTTAAAAGATAAAACGTTTTAAATTTTGTTTATGAATAAATAAATAAAAATTGTACTTAACTGATTTTTGAAAAATTCCAACATGACCCACCTACATAGAATGTCATGTAGACTTGGGTTGAATTGAGCTACTAAAAATTGGGTTTTATAACATTTTTAATAGGAAAATACCTTCTCATTCTTCTCTCCCTTGGTCTCAACCTGAAAATAATTTCAAAACTCTTACACGAGTTGAGATAAATATTACACGAGTAAGAAATCATTTTTCGAATTTTTTATTGCAATAATATATCATTATATTGTATCACTTTGGACACCAAAATAGCTAGGATCGGGATGTACACACCTTGTCACACCATCTTGTTAATTATTAGTCTAGTGTAAAAAATGAATTGAGTGATGTTAATAACTACCATTAAAGATCTATGTTTTTTTAGGTAATTCGTATGGCATTTAACTATTTTTATCAATGAATGTTAAACCCTGTTTGTTTGAGAGTATATACTAGTTTATACTCTGTCACTCATACTCTTAGATACTCTCAACTTTTACGTTTTACGAGAGTTTATACTCTATGAGAATTTTGATTCAAACGGTCTCTTAGTATAAAAAATATTTTTAACTGATTTTTAGTTTTTTTTTGAAAAGCTAATTTTTATTTTTTACTAAGCGATGTTATGGCATTTTGGTTTATCTGATTAGCTTAATCTTCTTCGTGCTCCACGGACCGGTCCATATAAAAACCCACCATTTTGATGATAATAAGTAGTTTCTCACCCACCTGAAGGCTGAAACCGCTATCCCAAAGCAACTATTTTCTCCCGTCCTCTCCCTAACCTTCCCTCCGTCTTCCTCTCTCTTAGAGCTTACAGTGAACCCTGTCGTCACCATCATCGTCTTTCGCTAAGCCAGTCCATCACTGCTGCTCTCTCTCTCTCCCCAGCACAAGGTAACTGGAGACGAAGTCGTTTTGCTGTTTTCTCGTATCGAGCATGGAGTTGTAGTGTTTTTATCAGAAACGTCTCTTTGACTCTTTCTTTATCTGTTCTGCGAAGGGAGAAACATGGCCTTTCACCACAACCATCTCTCACAAGACCTTCCTCTCCATCACTTTTCACAACAACAACAGCAGCCGGAGGATTCCAGTACTGCGCCACCACCGAATTGGCTTAACTCCGCTCTCCTCCGCAACCAACCGCAGCAACCACCACCATCTCAACAACCTCCGAACTTCTCGGATACTAATAACTTCCTGAACCTCCACACCACTGCGAATTCTGACTCCACGCCGTCTCAGTCCTCCAACCAATGGCTCCCCCGCTCTGCCTCTTCATTCCTTCATCGTAACCACAGTGACGTCATCGAAGACGTGGCCGCAGCAGCCGGCGACTCAATCATCGCCAACGCAATCTCGCACGACTCCGCGGATTTGAAGAATAACAGCAACGCCGAGACCATGAATCACAAGAGCGACAGCGCGGTGGAGAGTGGCGCCGGTGGCGTTGCAGAAGGAGTGGTAAACTGGCATAATGCGAGGTATAAGGGGGAAATATTGTCGCATCCGCTGTACGAGCAGCTGCTGTCGGCTCATGTAGCGTGTATGCGTATAGCGACGCCAGTGGATCAGCTGCCTAGGATAGACGCGCAATTGGCTCAGTCGCAGCATGTGGTGGCGAAGTACTCGGCCTTGAGCGGCGGGGGTCATGGCATGGTTGTTGATGATAAGGAGCTTGATCAATTCATGGTAACGCCGGCAAAAATGCTTTCCACATAGTTCTTCTCTTTGTTTTGCCATAGGTTGTTCGTCTTTTTCAAAAATGATTTGAATTCTTTGATTTGCTGTATGGTCTCTCTTGGTGGAATTATAATTGTTCAATTTCGATTCTTCTTGTGTAGATTTTAGTTGTAGGTGATCAATTTGAGATCGAGCTCGAGTTGTGTGGATTATCGAATCGGTTTCCGATTAGTTATCCAGTAAGATTGGCCTATGAGACCATTTTTTGAGGGTCTTGACTTGTCTTCTTGAGTGGACCATGACTCACCCACAAATAATTTTGTATAGGGGAAAGTTTGAGTGAGTCTTTTATGGAATTATGGGAGATAATTAGGCGATGGTTGATCCTAATCTTTTTTGGTTATAGGTGATGAAGCTCACAAACTGACTATGTTATAGAAAAACCAAAAGTTGTGTCGGTTTTATGGCTATTAAATGGCATGAGCTTGTGTTCAGAGATGAGAGAATAATTTTGGTGGATGGAAGAATCCCTTGTTGAGTTCGGTTGGTTCTTTGACGGCTTTGATTAGCAAAATTCTGGACACCTACTTTTGTATGACATGTATTTGAGATGATTAGCAGGGAAGGATTTAATGACAACGAGTATGCAGAATTTTGTTGCAGGATTGTTAGCAAGTGAAACATTGAAGGAGCTATCAGTAGAAACAAAGAAGATCAAAGAGTTCATGTTGCAACAGGACATTCTGAATCATTGAAACCTATGTTTTTAACTACGGAGTCTGGTATTTTAAAATTCTTTGACCGCCTGATATTTTGGAGTTAAATAACAAATCAATAATGATTAATGATAAGGAATTAAGGATTAAGTTGAAAGAAGCTTGTTTTGGGTGTTCTCAGAAGCTTCTCTGTTCAATCAACTTCGCCAGATGGGGGTGTCAAACTAATTGAATCACCTGAATCTTTTGAAAAGATAGTTGAAACTTCGATAAATGGGCAGATGAAATTGCCTCCACTGCTTTAGAGCTTCTTGGAAAATGAAATTGCCTCCACTGCTTTAGAGCTTCTTGGAAAATGTCAGGATACTGTATATCTTTTGGCTAGTGCTCTGCATTCAGCTTCAATCTGAGACTGGAACATGACAATTTGTCAATTTGTACGTGAACTTTGCATGGTGTATTCAAAGGTATCCTCATAATCACATTTAATTTTATCTATGGACGAGTTGCTGTCCTACAAAAGCCTTCTCTAGTTCAGTATATTTGCCAAGAATCCTTAGAAGAGTATTTCAGTGTCGCATGGAAGAATCTGTAAGGTCTAACCTATTGTGTAAGACATGTTTCTCATGTGTGCTTTGAGATGACTCCTTTTGGGAATGAAAATCAAGTCTCGCCTTGAGTGAAAATCGAGCGGAACTATGCTTTATTAGCATGTAACGGCACTTCGCCTACAATAAGTTGGCCCATCATAGGCAGATGCAGAGTTCAGTGATATAGATAATGTCATTCGCATGCTCTGATTGGATTACTCTTATAAGCTCGAAGCTGGCAAACCTCTAGTTTGCACCTTGCAACTCTACCACTGGTCACATGCTCGCCTGTGGTTGGTTGTAGATGGAAACATAAGAATAAAGCTTTTAATGTATTTTTCTTTTTTATGAATGATATTTAGTTTGACATAGATCCTTTACCCCCCTCTACTCTTCTTTGTTGTGAGTGTCATTTACAATTCTCTCCTCCATCTGTGCTCGTAGACAGGTGCATGCATTATATGATATGCTTTGCTCTTACAAGAATGACATTACATTTAGTTTTATTTATGGGACGTCCTTGCTGAAATGTAATTGACATTCGTCTATCTGTCTCTCTTTTCTTTTCCTTCTGCTGTTGTCATCAATTGGCATTGCATGGTTATAGCTTGTAATGCTTCCATTGTTTTGATTAATGTGTTTTGAAGAAAACTGGTACTCAAAATAGAATCAAAAGTTTTGTTTGTTCCTTTCTTGTTATTTCAGACACATTATGTTCTCTTGCTTTGTTCCTTTAAAGAACAACTGCAACAACATGTCCGGGTGCATGCAATGGAAGCAGTAATGGCTTGCTGGGAGATAGAGCAATCACTACAGAGCTTAACAGGTGATGTTTTGCTATATCACTAAATAAATTAGGAGTTTTATATTTCACTATTATTGCGTACGAACTTTCATTAATTATTTTAAAAATTAGCCTCTTCAATGTCCTAACTGGTGGATTTTGGAAAGTTTCCTTTGCTGTATCCCTATTTCATTTTCATTTTGGTTTGGAATCTGAAGCAAAAAATTAATTTAACTGAAACTTGATCATTATATATTTGAAATGATATACGGCCTTCTTAACCAAGTAGGGAAAATAGTCGGGGATGAAGATGGTGCAATATGTGGCAGTGTTTCCAGATGTTTAGTACACTACTGATTGTTCTTGATTAGTATGCTGCTCATCAGATTTGAATAATCTTTTATATGAAATAACTGCGAAATTATTTTGGAAGTCGATATTCATTGCCATCTATGTCCTTTATGCTGTGAATAAATGAAATCTCTTGTTCTGTCTGTTCCTGGTTTCTGTTAATCACATAATGTCTCTATCTTCCTGCTCTTTTGTTTATTCCTTTATCAATTTCCCTTTCTTCTGACGGTGTTTCTTGTTGCTTATACGGCGCCACATGTTTTGAATGTTTGAGACAGCTTCTTTTTGTTCATTTGAAGCAATTATCAATGGAGTCATGACGCATGAAACTGTCCTAATATGAGAATGTTTAGTTCCTAGTAAAAAAATAAAGTTTCCACCATAATGCTCTTCTTTCATACTATAAGCTTTACTGCATGGCAGGCAACTGGTACATGATACTGAGCCCAACATTGCTTCTACTTACTATATGACAGGGGTTTCTGCTGGTGAAGGAACTGGTGCAACCATGTCGGATGATGATGATGACCAAGTGGATAGTGATGCTAACATGTTTGACGGAAGTTTGGATGGTCCGGATAGTATGGGATTTGGTCCCCTAATTCCAACAGAGAGTGAGAGGTCCCTGATGGAGCGTGTGAGGCAAGAGTTGAAGCATGAACTAAAACAGGTGACAGTTGATAAGACTTATTGGTTCCTAAGGTTTGCATATGTTTCTTATCAATAGTTCTGATAGTTCTTTGTCTTAAAGGGTTACAAGGAGAAAATTGTAGACATTAGGGAGGAAATTTTGCGAAAGAGAAGAGCAGGGAAACTTCCTGGCGACACCACATCCGTTCTGAAAGATTGGTGGCAGTCACATTCCAAATGGCCATATCCTACAGTAAGTGTTGCCTTGTCAGTCCTTCAGATTGCATTTTGACATTGATTAATCTATTTCATCAGTATTAGCTTGGAATGTGTTGCTTTCGAGCTTCTAAAGTTTTAACGAACCTGAATCATTGGATATCCCAAAAGGTTTTGTTGGGCGCTTAAAGGACAAGCCATAATACCTCTTAAGTTTGCTTCAATGATACCCTTGGAACTTCCTAATTGTCCAGCAGGAAATTTCCTTGTTTAAAACAAGCTTGTGTTTAGAACACATGCCAACTTTCAAACTAGAACGCAAACAGCCAAATCAGAATACTAGGGCTACAAGCCGAAACTGCTAGAGTTACTTGCGTACTAACTCTTGTAATTATAGTTTAGCAGAGTGCCCATTTTCTCATTCTTCCTCATCAGTTCTTTTTGTCAACTGTCGTTTACTCTCTAACCTTTTAGGAAGAGGACAAGGCAAGGTTGGTGCAGGAAACTGGTTTGCAGCTAAAGCAAATAAACAATTGGTTCATCAATCAGAGAAAGAGAAACTGGCACAGTAATCCTTCCACTTCCACAGTCTTGAAGAGCAAACGCAAAAGGTATTGCTCATTATAATTAAGCACACATTCTTCATCTTCTTTGCCAATGGTTTACGAGCTTTACACCAACCTTGATTTTAAAAGAAGCAATGCAGGTGAAAATTAGCAGCGACCGTTTCGTTTAACTGGAGAAACCAATAAACAAGCGATCTCTCCTCTAGGCTTCCGACCAAGTAATGAAACCAACAAACTACATTCATGGAATTGGAATGAATAGCTTCTGTAAAAGAAAAACTAACGTAGAAGACGAAAGGATGTGACGATGAACCAGTTTGTGCCAATTTAGAGGTATGCTAAGCTCAGAAGATACATTAGTATGCAATTTTATTAGGGAGTCTGGGAATTTCAAGTAGTATACTAGTTATACCAGATCGAGCAGCGTGGGATCCAATTGGCAAATTAGTGTTTTTTTACGTAACAGTTATCACGTATATTTGTGTAAAATAATGGGGGTGTTTTTTTTTCCTTCTCCTTTTGTCTTTATTTGCATTGTAATGTAGCATTGCATTAGTGGCATATATGGTATAAAGTGGTGTACAATCATTTATGCTAGACAGATCAGTTTGGTTAGAGGATATAGATATAGACATACTGCAATGCCACCAGAACCAGAGCCGAGCCCATGGTGATGGTGTCAAATATTTTGCAGAAGACTCAATTGGGACTTTTTATAAGCCATACTGATTAAGATTAAACTTTCCTTGAGAGTCTTACAGTAGACCAAATAAATAATTTTGTAGTCAACGGAAGAATAAATAAATAGTTTTTTGGTTGCTGCCCCAGTCATAATCTAAATTGTAGTTACACAGACTTGGATTCCGAATACTACAATGAGATCAGGAATAATCTTCGGATCATACTGAAGCTGCATCCTTCTTTTTTGTTTACTCCATGATTCCATTGCCTCTAAAACTTCTGATGAAGTTCTTCCATCTCGGCCATGCAACTCCGCAAGAACCTCTGAAATATCTTGTTTGGATTAGTCATAAGTGCAAATATTACACTTAAAAATCACAATAGAACCAATGCTTTGCAATTTTCATATATTAATTAAAACAACGAATCATAGTTTGACCACTCCGCTTGTTTCCCCAAAGCCTTGCATATACAGCTCCGAGGGTCGGTGAGTCCGAAAGGCAAAAACCAAGCTAGTTTTTCATTTTAACAAAAACCTAGTATAATTCTTCGACTTCAGATCCACTCAACTCTCTCCCTTCTCGACCCTAGCGTCTCCACAAGATCCTCTTATGTGCTGGTTAAATGGAGCGGCGCATTGTCCGGCGTCATCGGCAATCTCGACGACCAATTTGTGAGAGGTAGTTCGTCGACGCGACTCTCCTCCTCGAAGTTGAGCGCGTAACTCGTCGGATCGTAGAGGAAATCGGAGGAGTTGAACCGCCTCCTATTCTTGCCGATCCGTCCAATCAGTCCTCGCAACCTATCTCTGATATCCAATTCTTGATCTCCAGACTGTAGAGACCT
Organism: Euonymus europaeus; assembly: GCA_963580455.1. Lineage (NCBI taxonomy): Eukaryota > Viridiplantae > Streptophyta > Magnoliopsida > Celastrales > Celastraceae > Euonymus > Euonymus europaeus. The sequence goes on along the minus strand of OY756957.1, from coordinate 1,411,412 downwards.
CGCCGGTGTCCGTTGCCTGTCATCGTTCTCAAGAAGCTCGTGTGGATTCCCTCGGAAACAACAAATCGATGACTTCAGCTTGTCTTTCAATGACGAGGGTGAGTGACATTCGCTAACCACTGCCATTCTTCTCTCCTTTTTTCTTCTTCTTTATGTGATTGAAAAATAAACAATCAGGTCGGTGCTCAGTGTTGTTCATTCAATATTATGTGTCTATAAATAAGTTCGGGGAGCGAGTGACATAAAAACGGATAAGGATCAAGGCTCGGTTCTGCCGGGTCCCATAACAATCGCGTAAGTTGATGGTGGTTTGGTGTTAAAACCGCGTGTGACCTTTTGAGGTGGTTTGGTAAATTCGAGTAAGTGAGAGTTGCCCAGTTTTATAGGGGCCACGAACACAAAAACCATTAAAATTCAGATGAAAAGTTAGTTTATTGCCACCCTTGGCTTCGTTTTTTTGGGACTAAATGAATAAATATAACATATAATTTCCCCAGAAGTAATTTATTTAAAATAATTGGCTATAATTTATATGTCGATTCTTATTGGGCCGAGCGTTATATTTTTTATTAGATGGGCGGAACATAGATTATAAATTAAATCACATGCAATGGTTTATATATTATTGTCTCCGTTAAAATTATTTGTGGATCTCACTTTTATCACATAAAATTCAAACCAAACACATCTCCCAATACAATCATATAAGCAAAACATATATTCTAAGAAGTTATATCAGTAAAACACATCTCCCAATACAATTATTCTTTTCTTCATTATTCAAACAAACTATTTTCCTTTCCTACATCATTTCCACAACAAAACTATACAAAAATCAATATTGATTCCATCAAAACACATATTTCAATACAACCACATCAATAAAACACATCTCTCAATACAACGACATCAGCAAAAACACATATTCCAACAATATTTAGGTGTTCTTTGGAAGGGGCTTTTCTTGTAGCATATATGCTACAAATAACATATATGCTTCATATAAAATTAATCGGTGCCAAACAACAATTCCAATTCAGCATATAATATAGCATAAAGTGCTCAATTTGAAAATGGTAAAATTTGGAGCATTTGAGAAGCAATTTACAATTTCATTTGAGGAAATGTCCGTAATATCCCTACAACTTTTGATTAATGGCCAAAATGCAAATGTAATATTTTTATTGCATTAAAATATTGTAAAAAATATTAATATTATGAAAATGATAAAATATTAGTTATTAAAATGTGAATATTTATTATTATATTTACATTAATATTATTAAAAAATTTAAAATGTTAGGAAAAATATAAATATTTATTATTATATTTACGTTTTATTATTTTTTAAAAATGTTAGTATAAAAAGTTTATAAATTATTTTATAAATATATTAATCTCAATGTTTTTTAATTTGTGCTAATACCTCTGTATGTAATTAGCCATAACATTTGAAACAACATTTATGTTATTAAGAAAAATGAATCAAACACCCACAACATTTAAAACAGTATATATTTTAACATCTTAAACAATATATACGCTACTAGCACATCTGTCAAATTATATGCTAAAACTAAAATTGTTTACCAAACGGCCCGCTAATGTACCCATTAAACACGGTGAGGGCTAATGGCACCCCACTTTTATCTAGTATCACCACATATCTATAAAAATCCCAATAAAAATTATAGAAAATCCTATAACACCCCCATTCCATTAATTTTGCATAAATATCCGGTATCACCCCTCTCTCTCACCACTCTACCTTATTCCCCTGGGATTATGAAGCTTAAAACTGAGAGGTCTTCTGTGTTCTTGTATGTGGGGTCCCTATGGAAGGATGACAACTGGGTGTTGAAGATTTTGCATGTGGGGTCCCTGTGGAAGGGCTAGGAACAGTGTGAGATTGGAGACGGTGATCCTGTTGAGGAGATGAAAAACGGTGGCGGCGGTGGGATCGCGTGGAGTAGGAGGAGGAAGACGAAGAGTGTGATGTTTGTAGAGTTGATGATGGAGACGATGGTGAAGACAAGGAGATCGAACCCGACGATGTCGTCTTCCTCCCCCTTGTTTTGGATTCGCCTCTCTTCTTTGCCGATTTCTTCTGATTTTATAGTTTCTCAGGTCAGTACCTCTTGCTCCTCTTTCTTCTTGTGCCTGAACCTGCTCTTACTCTTGCTGGAATTGCAGCTGACCTCTTGCTCCTCTTTCTTCTTGTGCCTGAACCTGCTCTTACTCTTGCTGGAATTGCAGCGACAGAGATGGCGGGAGGGGTGAAACAAGAGTAGGGTTTTTTGTATTTTTAGGGTGGTTACGGGAAAAAATTGGGGTGTATCTAGCCCTCACCTTAAACACAATCATTGCATATGCTTAGAGGCACAAGTCGTTATTGGGGAGAACCCGAAAAAGGCATTTGAAGTTGGAACTCTCTGGAAGTGGAACACAGTTTCAAACTCCAAAACCCTAACCAGTCAAACCTCTCGAAACTGTAGTGCTCGTCACGAGAAACCAACTACAGAAGTAGACCTTCCGATGGCGAGCAACGGATCTCTGTCTCTCTTTCTATCTCTATTTTTATTCTCTTGTTTTTTTTATGTTTTGTAATTTCTTTTCAGAACTCACGGCAGGAACAATCGCCGTTGCTTGAAGCTGTTGAAAGGAAGGGGAGAGAGAAGCAACGGCTACCCGGTTTCTTCTGTCTTCTGGTAAGACGATCTGTCTTCGCTTCGCAGGGTTTACGATGCAGTCGATAATCGTCGTGACAGGTACTCTCGTTCTCTTTCGTTTTAGTTTTGGATACATCGGAATATGCATACAAATTTATCTTTGGCATTGACTGATTGTAGTATATCTGTAGTTTCAAATTTAAAATTCCATAGTTAGTTGAAATTATTTGTACTTTTGGACAAATTGTTGAATGAGTAGGTGGCATAGAGTTTGCTTTTCTTTTTTGGTGGATCTCATGTGTTTGAGTTAAGTTTGATGGAATGTTAATTGGTTTGACCATTACGTAGTTGCTCTGCAATTGTGAGAATGGGTTATGCCTATGGGTTAATGCATGTTGATGCTCTTTGAACTATAGACTTTACCTGTCTTCAAAATGATATAAAATGGCCATTGTTGATTCTTGGAAGTGACCTATACTTGAAAAAAACCATCTAAATCAATCAAAACTTTCTGAATGTGTCAATGCACTTTCCGAAATTATTGATGTACTCCTCAATCAATTTATTTTGCATTAAACCAAATAAATTGTTGGATTGTGTTTTTGTCAATTAAGCCATTATATTGATATGTAGGTTCCTTGCTCTCTTCAGGTTGTGGAATGCCTTGTTAAATTGATTGGGCCAAGACGTTATAACTTTTATGGTTGCAGACAATTGCTGCATTTTTATTGCATGTGACACAATGATAAAACTTCTGTTGAAGGTAAGTATTTTTACTTAGTGTAATAGAAACCCAAATACAGGCTTAGATTAGGTTCTGCAATACATTGACAGCTATTTCCCCACCTTTTTTCCCTATAGAAAGAACAGGTGCAACTTTCAATGGATAAATCAACTTTAGCTGATCTTTTGAAAGCTTTGGGTTATTGGGCTGGTCAGGTTTTGTGAACTGTTGGCGTCGACATTTTCTTTTTTGATAAGAATGTTGGCTTGGACATGTATCTTATGACCTGTATTATGTTTGCACTTTGAAGAGTTGTAATAGAGGTGGTCATGGCTTTGGCCAGTGACTTATCAAGGCCTAGCCTAGGTATTAGTTTCCAACCCAAAACTTGGGCCTGTACAGCCAAGCCCTTAAGATATTAAGGTTAGGATCAACACATTGGGCTTTGGCCAGTTGACTTATCACAGTGCAAAAATGATTTTTTCCTCCCCGCCTCCCTCCCTCGCCCACAGTACGTGTGGATGCATCCATTTGTCTCTTTTTTCAGCAAGGTTGCATAATTTCATTTATACGTCCATTATCCTTAAAAGAGAGTTTTTCATTATTCGAGGGACAAATGTTTTTATCATCTAAAATGCATTTTTTGGTGGATACTGTCAGTTTCCAAACTGCCTCATTTTTGCTTTTCAGGGGATACTGTCTCAGGCTCTTTGTTAGAAGTTTGGTACACGGGCTGGTAAAATGCATGGCTATTAATCACATTGCGGACACATTTTATATTATCTCAGATATCGAGGATGGTCAGAATCTTTTTTCATGAAGTCAAATGTCAAAGGGTTGGAAGTTAGATAGATGACTTCTTGCTTGGTTAATGTTGGTAGTTTTTTTTTTATCGAAACATATTTGTTCGAGACTTTAATTAGGTGAATCTAATAGGTTTTGATGGATGATTATTTGGTGTACTATTGAGAGGTTGTTGGGTTTCCCTTTGATTTTTGTTTCTTATGTATGATGGTCCTGTGGACTCATTGTAGGAGCGCTCTGATGATGCTCAAGCAAAAATGGACCTTTTGGAGATTGTGGCATCAGGTATACCTTTCTGAGAATTGGCTAAATCTATATACCTTTTGTTTTCTAATTATGTACATGTTGGTTTAGATTGAACTCCGTAAAATCAAATTTATGTAATGGACGATAATCCGTCCAAGCTATGCTCGGTGGACTGATAGATACCAATCTATAACCGTCCAGTCTATGCTTGGTGGACTGATAGATACCAATCTATAACGTAGACTGTTGAGAGTTGGAGTTGGATGCACGTAGATTCAAATCAAATCAAATAAACTCAAGTAACCCTTTTTTTTTTTTGGCCCTTGTATCTCTCCATAAAGGTAATTTATTGTGTAGCTAAGCTGGCAACACCTTTTTGTGGCCTGAGCAACTGTTTTTGGTGCATGCTAGTAAGGGGTCAGAAATTCGTCGATTGCTATGGTATCAACTCGTGTGAAAAATTTGTTGGCTGCTAGTGATAGTCTAGTATCACGTGTGAGAAATGAGAAATCAGTCAACTTCAGGCTAGGACCTTTATGTAATGGGAGCATATTTTTTGGGTTTTCATAAAAAACTGGTCAGATCTGTATAATTTCGTTTCTCATAAAATTGGTCAGGTCTATATAATTTCGTCTCTCATGTATAGTCGGGTCTAGGCCAATTATTTTGGGCCTGTTATAAATTGCTAGTAGGCCTGACGTCAAATATTGGGCATATAGATTTTTGTCTTGGGAAATTAGAACGATACCATTTACATTTGTAATTACGAATGGGCCCCTTGGATTTTGGCCCGTGTACAATTACCAGAGAGCGCCTGACTTGGAATGTTAGGCTGAGGCCCATTGCACTTATCTTAATAGTTGGTAGAAGGCCCATTCTATTAGGGCCTGCGATTATTGCCAATGGGTCTAAAAGCAAAATGTTGACCTGAGGCCCCTTTAAATTAGGCCCATTTAACTTGAATTGATTATTGGGCTCACTTATATTCTATTTGGGCCTAAGATGGATTGTCAATGGGTTCAATTGCAAATATTGGGCTAGTGCCTGCGGCACCTTAAATTATTTTAATTAGAGTCGCCTAGGTATTACCAAATACGACCGTGCCCCAATGATTTTGAGCCCATAACATACAATTTGGGCCTCAGATCATGAACATTAAATTGGGCCAGGCCCATTTGAATTTTTGCACATCTTATTAGTCATTGTCATGAAATTAGGCACAAGTCCATTTTACTTGGGCCTATTCTACATCTCACATTGGGCCTCAGATCATGAACAAAAAATTAGGCCCGGCCCACTTCCACACGAAAATTAGGCCTAGTTAGATTAGCACTGGACTCGATTACTTAAACTGGGCCAATATCTCTTGGACTTATCCCATCGAACGTTACTCGCGTAGAAATTACTTGGTGCGTAGACCGGCCCATTTGACTTCAATTTAAAATTCATTGATTAGATCAATCTAACCCAAGATTGAACAAAATACATTTAAATTGGGTCAAGGCCTATTATACTTGCCTACTCGATCAGGACTCAAAAAAAATTGGGCCCTAGCTATTTCACTCGAGTTACTCTTGTTCGGCCTAAGTTCATTATGCTAAAAGCCTAAAATATTGGAAATCACACAACTATGGCCCATCAACATCTGGGCCACCCTATTTGAGATATTGACGTTGATGATAAAATCTAGTTTCCGATTAACCGGCCCATTATGAGTCGCTGAACAATCCACTAACCAACCTCGAGGAAAAAACATTCTTATTTCAAGCACCCCCTGAAAATCTCAGAATAACAAACTTTTGAAGGAGAAACAAGATTACAACAAAAAACAGTTCTCACAACTAAGAACATGGATTTACAAAAGCATGAAAATGATTGAAGTACACGATTAAAATAGCCAACTTGAAAGCAATGAGAATAAAATGATGAATTGATGGCAAGAAACATATGAAGAAATGGCAATATTCATTCAGACATGCTGCCAAGTGCCAACTAAGATGACGATGAGGCACCCTTTTTCGGTTTGGGCACTTTTGAAGTCCAATATGAAGAAGTAAAGCTAATTTGAGTGGTATAGATTGCAAGAAAACTCACCGAGTCCCATTAACACGGACATGGAATGGAGGTCCCCGACAAAAGATTGGCTCATCAGGGGAATCAGTTCTTGCACGAGCTCTGAGGATGTCATTTGCGTCATCAATCACTGCAGCAGCTACTATGGTGTACTCACCGGGGACAAGAAAATACAAGGAGAAAGCGTGCCTAGATTCCTGGAGTGCAGGAACCTCCATAGTAACCCCATTCAATACACCTACCAGAATCACACAAAAAAATGAATATAAACCCCATTACTTGTAACTATTGAAGCATGCAATATTTCTTTTAATTCCAATGATTGCATTCCCATCAAGTCCCAGCATGATGAAACTCAGTAGCCAAGATCCAAATTTCAAAAACTAAATAAGTGAAGCAATGGAGCCAAAAAAACAGAAAAGAGAGCGAGCAATGGAGTACTCTGCAAACTGATTCATGTAAAATGAAATATTTTAACACGTGATTAAAACAATAAAAGGACGACATATAGTCTACGGTTATTGGAGTATAACTTTGGATCAAAAGCAGTAAATGGTAATGAGCAAAACAATAAAAGATGTAAGAAGGAAATGCACAAAAATAACCACCAAATGGTAACTAGAGAATCATGATGACGTCAGAAAACCTTACCAGACCACAGGACAGTTGCCTTCACACCCTCAACACAATTCTCTCCAGCCACATCCCTGCATGTTATACTAAGACTTATTTTTATCATTTCCTTCGTGTTGTTTCGAACAAGAACTTCCATAGGAGTTGTGTCATGTGCCAGCACAGAACCTTTATCAACGTATATACTGGACTCAATTGGAACATCAAGCTTTTCAGCATGTTCACAATCATGTCTAACCAGTCTGAAACCAAATGTCAATGGATCTGGTAGAAGAACATCCATGACTGACGTCTGAAGAGCTGCCTGTACTGCATCCTTAATATCTAATTCTCCAGTGCTATTTCGACCAGATTCCCACCGGACCTTAATCTTGGAAATCAGGCTCCTGATGGAAGCATTCAGTTCTGCCTTGGTACTCTTGTCTGAGAAGCTTCCATTTCTTCCACCAGTGGTCCCATTTGAGTGAAATTCCTTCATGAAAAATGATCCATCAAGAATAGCTAATTTGAAATGCTCCAATGGGATTAATACTCTTGAAGAGTAATCTCTATCAATTCTGGTTTTAGGATAAACATATTCAGTGGCATTTTGATCAAGAGAAATGGTGTTCTCATTGCTAGAATTTTCCAGCTGAACAGATACAGTAGTTTCAAAAACAACATCAGTTGGATTAGACAACTCCAGTTCGAGAAAACGCAGTCCCCAACTTCCTCTGAAAGGATCAATCTTCATCAATCCATCAATTTTATGTTTAGAAGCATTAGTCACTGAACTAGAGTTGTTCTCCACACAAACTAGATTAGGAAGACTTTCCCCAACATGCGCAGGAATTTCCATCGAAAGCAAACGAGCTTTGACAAAAGATAAACCCTGCATAACACATATTTGCAGGGGAACAACCAGACGTCTACCAGGAGGTACGACAGATTCTTCTGTTCCAGAGGCTGTCAGCGGCCCTGAGGGATAAATATAAAGAATGAATTAAAAAAGAATATTGGTGCTCACACATTTTTCTTCTCTCATAGTAGAAGGCTTGAAGCAATGAATACTTAAAAAGTGTAATTGGGAAGATGACCTCTAAATTAATCCCAAATCAAAAAACATTTTTTTATGGGTAAATGAGTAGGGGAACAAAAACCCATACCATTGGCATGGGATCACAACCAAGCCAGCTGGGTGGTGATCCCCTAAAACTTAACATAGTTAAAGTGCAATCAACAAGTAAATAGAACTCAAATGAGAAATAGAACTCTCACGTCTTGAGAGAGCAACCATTCAGTAAATAAGAAAAAAACTTGGCTAAGAATAGGGAAGAAATGGTTACTGGCAGCGCTTTTTTTCCTCCTTGCTGACAAAAAACTAGCTAATAAAATGCAGAGAGAGAGAGAGAGATTATGCAATTTTCCTCAAAAAAAATTTACAATTATTTGACATATCGTTCAAATATATATACCTGCATAATGTATCAATATCGTGGGGCTGCTACCATCCTTCGAATGTCTTCCCATGCTTCCAGCGGCACTCTTTCCAGTAGTGTTGTCAGAATCCATTGTGCCAAGCTGCCAGGCTTTCAAAGTCACAGGAACAATCACTTCTGCACCAGGCTTCAATGGAAGAGCAGCTTTCAAGGTTTCATAAGATACTGACACAACTGAATCCTGATTTTTCCCCGATAGAGAAAGATGTGCCTGCTCAACTAGAACTGTGCCTGCATTAGATAGACTTATCCATACATCACGAATTTCACCTTCATATAGAACTATGGAACCATCACCACCTACAACGTGCGAGACTAGTAGCGGTAGAGGTGGCACCACAGAAATGTTTGGAACAGACACGTTTCTTAACTTAACAGATCCACAACATCGGAAAGGGTCAGAAACCACAAGTCCTTGTGCTGCTGCAAGGAGCAAATTATCAACTTCTTTGAAGAGGTGTTCTGTAATTACACCAAAACAATGAACAATACAGCCTGGAATTGTTACAGGTCCAACTGAAGTTGGGAGTCCAGATAAGGTAATAACCTTTGATGAATTAGGCGGAAGATCTACACTAATTGGAAAAGAATCAAAATTTCCTGAAAGAACTGAAAGATATATACTATCAACCCTTAAATCAAATCCACAAGGGTTCGCCAACTCCACAAGAACCAGGACTGGTTCTCCAACAATCCAAACAAGTTCTTGGTTAGTGATATTACTTGTATCTCCTTTACTGAATGGCGTATAAATAAAAGGCCCTGAAGGAGCTGACCCAGCCCACCAATCTTCTCTTGCTTGATTGCGTTTTACAATGTCCATTTGTGAGGGATGGAGAGGAAAAGAATATAATCTGGAAGTTAAACAAACAGTTGGTCCAACTATTCAATAAATAAACTCCGAAACTACGGTTTTAAAGGATTGAGTTACAGTAGCAAAAAAAATTGGCATGATAAAGTTGCAACAAGCATACAACAGTAACCGCAATAACCAATTTCTCCTATTTCCATTTTAATTACGAAAAACAATAGATACCTTATGAAAGGTAAGGCAGGATCAGAACAACGAGCTCCAGAAGGCAACCTCTCAGCAGAGTTGGTTAGTGCACTTACAAGGCCATTTTGCCCAGCAGGTGTAATTAGAGGGTAATATGACCTAAGCAGCCTTGCAGCAGCACTCCATGCAGCAAGAGGATCTCCTGCACGAACAGCAGATAACAGAATCTCCCTCAATACAACCATCTGCAGGGTGCTCCACTGTGACTCAAAAAGTGATACTACTGATTGGTGATGCATTTTCCCGCCATCAACTTGACTTGATCCTATGTCCTTTAATTAAGGAAAAATGTTAATAAAAAATAGTATATTAAGGAAATCTCATATAAGCTTTGGTTTGTATAATTCAGAGAAACTTTTATTGCAAAACTTTGTGCATGCTTTACCACGAGAGCTATATCCTAGAACACAACAAAAGAATCAAGTGTACACGGTACACCACATCAATCAATTCATCCCATTAAATAACCCAGATAATTGTCCTGTAAATGCAGTCAAAATTGAGTTTGATCTCCTTATATTTCCAGCTCCCATCTAAATAAGCACCCAATTACCCAAGATGGCAGCAAGTCCAATTTGTTCCTAGACCCTGGCCATGATATTAGGGAAAAAAATGGGTTTCTGATTCACTAATTACTATCAATTACTGGTGATGTTTCATGCAAAAACCAAATGATGTAGTTCTTTCAAATATTCATTACCAAAGTATCCCTCTAATTAAGGATTTTATACTCACATTAGATGAAGATTGTCTGGAAATGGACGCTCTGCTCTGAACACGATATGCCTTAGTAGTCATTGCCAAGACTTGCATGGCACTGATAGCAGCCAATCTATTGTCCTGTTGCAGATACAACTGAGCCACCTGCCTAGAGAAAAAGGCAGCTTTCCGCTGGTAACCGAGGCTGCCATATAGACGAGCTATCTCAACATATAATATGAGTCTATCACTAGCATCAATTAGAGATTTTGCGCCATCTGCAGCATTGGTGAGCAACTCTACCACCTCCTTAGCCAGCTCCCTTCTGCAAGAACAATAAATGATACTATGAATTATGAAACAGTTGTGAGAACATAAGACTACATGATAAATTTCCATATCGTCCCAATTAAATTGGGCCAGATTATGTGGGGCTGCCTAAACCCTTAAATCACCCACCCCCCAAATAAAAAAGGGATAAGAGGAGAAAATACGTATAGAGAAACAAAACAAAACAAAACAAAGAGACAACTTGGCTTCAAGTTCTACAGTGGAACTAATATAAGCTGTACCATAGCCAACAGAGGAACAAATTAATTCCAAAATTATTGCACACCAGATAAATAGGACAATAAAATGACAAGGTAAACAGGTTAAAGTATTAAACACAATAAATTGACATGCCAAACTTTAATAGCAGGAGTGTCAAGAATAAACTACCTGCACAGAAATCTTGCTAATTTCAAAGTAGCTTCAAGTTCAAAGCTCAATGGTGAAACTCTGCATAAAATGTAATCATCATCAAAGACTTCATTCTCAAAATCCTTAGGAGAAATTCAAATTTAGTTGGGTGATACGGAAACAATTTGATTACGCCATGTACTTTTCCAGAAGAAAACTAAGACATCATATCCATTCAAGATCCAACAAAAACCATTCATTCAACAAATACATATATAGTTGACTTAAGTTCATATGTTTAAGCAAAGGCACACCGCACACAGTAGCTACATTTATTCAAATTACTTGATAAGTCATAGGAAGAGAGGATGAAAAAAGTTACAGGAAAAGAAGTGAATCGCATGCCATATTACTTACCAGTGTACAGTGTATTTATTGGGATATTCTTAGGCTCCATTTGAAACCAAGGTAGAATTAGGAAATGCTCTGAATGGGCATTAATTACAATAAAAGAACATAACCTGAGAAGACACTGCAATACTGCATCTGAAAGAAGTTTCAAGAGATCACACTCTAATTGTTTATCCAGGTTTCATACCAGAATATAACTATTAGTCTAAGAATAATAATTTTTGATGTCATTCATAATTTTTTGAAATACCATGCTGAGTAAAACCTCAAAACTTCCAACCGAGAGCATAGTCTAAAAGGTCAACTCAGGTGAATTAACTGTCATTTCATATAGGGATAACCGAGGAGCTATAGTAGCAAATATTGCTTTACACTGCCTCTTTTCTTTGCCTTAGTCTCCAACTATGAGCTAGCCCAAGGGAATAAATCAGAGAGTTATAAAAGCAAGGAAAGAGAAGAAAGATACAGTTTCTCCTACCACCACATGAGTCAAGATGACTGGACTGCTATGACCTATGAGTTCTAAAAGGGTAGAACTGAGATTAGAATATATCACCATTATTATGCCTGGCTGGGAAGAGAGTTTGGCTTTTGTGCCTTAGTTATATCCGGAATCAAGTTTCATCCACTGCCTTGAACACTACGATAAATGAATACCACTGCTAATAAGCTGTTTTCCAAATAAAAAAGTCTTGTTTTTTTACACTTCGTAAATTATATGATATTAAGTCTATAATTTAATATTTGTCCTCTCCTCCTGCACAAGTATTTGGTGTTAAAATTGTGAATGCTCAAATCTTTTTTAAGTGTTCATAAATAATTAACAAATTATACGCAAGGAATGTATAATAATCAGAAGAACGATATAAGATGACAACAGATACAGGCTCACAGTAGAACCAAAACGGGCTCAAAAGGTTAACATAACTCTTGGTATAGACTGTATGGAACAAGGTCACGGACCATCCACATAATTTGCGTGAAGCAGAAGCAATGCAGCTACCAATTAAAATTACCTCTGAGCAGTGTCTTGTATAAATGACTTTCTGTAATGCAGTATCACACTATTGTAACGATATCTGACCTCTTCTTCTAAAGCTGAATCCTTGTGGCCCATACAATCTATCTGATAAAGATTAAATAGTAGATAAATTAATTCTTGTGTACAATAAAACAAAATAACTCAACTGGTAATGTGAACAATAAGACTAGGTGATTAACAGGAAAACAAAGTAGACTTTTGAGATAATGAACTCCTATATAAGCTGTTTGACCTCATTATGACAATTGGAAACCTTGGACTACATACAATATTTATTAAATTCTCTCTTGGTTATGAAATATATTATTCACACTTCACAGTGACTAGAACAGCAGCACTTCATACTTTTTATCCACCAATCCTCCAAAATTAACCACTGTCAACAAGTATTAGTTTTAGGATCAATAAAGAGCTCTTGGCTTAGTTGTCGACTCGTAGACTACTGCTTACTGCTTATGACTTGAACCAACCAAAGGCATACTGCATCACGAATCTTAACTTTTCTAGCTCATGAATTTTGAAACAGAAAATGATATAAATATCCGATCCAAACTATTGCTAAAATTGACTATTTTACAGGTGGTCAAGCTCCTCGCCAACCTCTGCCTCAAGGCAGGGTTCAAATCCCCTTCGAGGTTCAACAATTAGGGGGGAAGATAATTCACAAATGCCAAACTTCTCATGATGTAAAAGCAATGCCACTTTTGCTCATACATTCCTAGATTACTTCTTTTTTTGGTATAGAAAGAATGTTCATTCAGCGTCACCAAAGAAGTCAAACCCAAAGAAGAAAGATTAATAAGAACAGTTACAGAGCCAGGGAAAAGATAACACAATAAGAAGTAAGAATGTCTAGATAGTCGTTACAAATTTTCAAAAGCCAAAATTTGCAAATGGAGAGCCAATTATCTATAACATGGTCTAAAGTGTTCAAATTAAAGTTACAAATCTTCTCAAGCACAACAGATGACATAAATAGAATTTTCAAAATTAAGTTATCCGAGTTAAAAAAATTGGCTCACCAGTAAGGCACAAACACTACCCTCCAATGCCCCAGCATACCAGAAGTAATCTCCCGTCAATCTTGCAAGTTCTAAAGCAGTAGAATAATGGGCATTCGCATCAACCGGAGATCCTGCCAATAAACAATAATCTCCTATTGTCTTCTGTGCACGAGCGAGTCTCCGTTTTTTGGCTTTAATCACCTACATTTTAAAATGATTAAGCTGAAGTGCTCAATGCACAGGATCTAATAAAGAACTGAAGTGTCAGTCTAAAGAATGATAGATTTAAATCCTTAAGACACCTAGACATAAACCTCCTCTGAGCTGAGACTTGCTTGAGAATCCAAAGGCGTCTTGAGAATGGTTCCAGTAGATTCTGCCTTAAGAACCCACTTTTCGAATTCCATCAGCAATGAGGCAGCAATGTCTTGCATCATGGTTTGCAGGTGAAATTCCTGTGTCTGACGATCGGCGGGAGGGAACAATATCAGGTTGCTCCCCCTTTTACCCCCATCCTCTAGCTATTACACAGAAGAAGAAAAAAGCGCAATTAGACGTTGCCAAGGTGAAAATATATTTTGCAGTTGAAAAGGATATGCGAGGCAGCAAAAGAATTTCAAAAGCTACACGCGTTTTTTTTTTTTTAATTTAAAGCTCATACTTGTCAACGGGATCCACAGTACAGACCGTCCATAATGAACAGCTAGACCCCATCAGTGATGACGTATTCACAAATCAAATACCCATAGAACTTATAGAAGCAAAGGGTGAGGCATCAGGCAGAAGTCCAAACCTTATAGCCCAATCCAATCAATTCAAAGGACGAAACATGCACAAGGACTAGTCACATTTACATCATTTGTCACGAAGTTTGTTGGAAATATATTTTATATTCGGGGTGACATTATTTACCTACTCCCCGCCTTTACCAAGGATTGAACTTGGGTGGTAGCCTTTATAGGCCCCCCAATGTCCAACCTTGTACCACTGAGCCAACTTGGCTCAGTGGTACCAGGACGGACCTCTGAGGAACCTATAAAGGCAATCCCAAGTTCGATCCTGGGTAAAGGCGGGGAGAGGATAATGTGCCCTCCCAATACTAAAAAGTATTTCCAACAAAGTTAAACTAATATCAATGCCTATGCTTCGTGGCCATTAAGTATACCATTCTAGTTTCTACAATCGCAAATAAATTTGACTTCGGTTGTGAAACCTTAAAAAAAGGTCATTGTGAACCTGCCCTAGTCCAGAACGATATGCCAGTTAAATTAGTCAAAAGTAGAGACAAAAACTAAAAGAAAAAACGCAATTCCTAACCTGAGAGTCACCAGGACAAAAAGCGAAGCACCGCTCCACCAGCGCGGACGAGTATCCCTTACAGGCAGAAGTGAATTGCTCGACTACCGAGTCCAGATCAGGCGACGAAGGGCAGTGACACACGCCAATAACAGCAAGGATCTTGCGGTTGGACTGAAAATCCTCCCAGGGACTAGGGGGAGATCCGCCAAGTACGAACTTGAACCGAAGCGATCCTGTCTCCCACGGCTGGTTCGCAAAGGGAGACTTCTGGTGCTCTGTATAGAACGAACTGATCGCGGAGAGTGGGATCGTGTGATGCCGCATGAACATCGAGTAGTAGTCCCGCAAGATCTTCGGTGGGACTGTCCCGATCGGAATAACCGCAACGCGGATCATGGAGGAGGTCTCGATACTCACATCTGGCTCCATCTTCTGTAATTGAGATCGGGATGGGAAGATTCACGGATAAATCTGCTTGTTGCATCAGACTGAGACCATTTCTATCGAACGAGAGAGATCGTAGCAATGAAAACAAACACACGGAGACGAGATCAGATCGATCGGATCTGTATGATCTAGGGTCCGCCAGAGTGGCAGTGATTTGTGTGTGTGTTTTGATGGTAGGTACTAGATGGTCTTCTGTCCACAAAAAAGGAAGATTTGGGTCCTGTAAATAACTGGCCCTAATTGGAGCCCATGTTTTAGGCCCAGTTCCAGGTCTGACGCCGACTTGAATTTCTTCGAAGTATTACATTACAGTATTCGTACATCGTTGAATTTGCAAATTGCAAGAAGGCGTCATTATAATACTAGCTTACCCAAAAAATACAGACGAATTATTATCTTGCTTTAAGCCTGCTAAACTTTGCTCTTTTGCTTGGTTCATTCTGCAAATACAATTGGGTCTTTCATCTTCCTTTTCAAAAAATGATAGTAGTGTACAATTGCTATTCCTAATGCTCAATTAACGTATAATTGTCAACATCTTTCGATTTTTTGAAAGAAAAAAATGAATTTACTATTTATTTTGTATAAAACTATAAATCACATCTACAGGGCCGCTTTTAAGCCATAAAGAATGACAAAACTACTAAAAAGTTCTGAACTACAAAGTATCGGGTTTTACTCCAAATGAATTCTAGAGGAATGCAGAATCCAGTAACATAAGAAAAATCTTTACAATCTAATAACTAGGATCTCTACACTACCCTTAAAAGAGTAGTCAGCCACCTTTGCCTTCCCAGAACTGGCAATGGATTTAGTCCTATTAGTGTTTTTATATCAGTAACCGCGCTAATGGCTGAATAATCAACTTGAACAGCTTCTTAATATGCAAGTTTATGAGCATATCGCCTGTGATCTCATCATAATGACTTCAAATGGTGAACTGAACTTATTTTCACCGACTCATTCCATACAGAGTCTCAGAGGTGGAGTCTTCCTCCAGTGGCATCATATTTAGATCTGGGACTAAGAAAGATCGATCCTGGATAGACACATCCTTGCGTGCTTCACTAGAATATGACAGTGAGTGATTCTCTCCGGTGGCATGTCTTGACAAGGGAGGGGCTTCACTATTTATCTTTTGACATAAATTTACGTTTTCTACCTCATTGGAAATCGAATTCGATTTCTTTGCTGGCTGAAAACCTAAATCAAGCTGTGAAACATAAGTTTTAATCAGTAAGAGCCACAGCGGCTCCTTACAAGCAAAAAGTGAAAGAAAATAGATATAGGAGACAGAAGAGCCTACATAGTATAACACACAACCAATTTGTGTTTCAGACTTTCAATAAAAGTTAAGAATTGAAGTACCTTTATTCTCTTCAATGTGGGTCTTTGTTTCTTAAAAGTTGCTCGTAATATTGCCAACTCCTGTAGTAAACACCAAATTAGTATAAATTCAAGGGAGTAACATAATTAGAGAAAGAAGATCACACACATTCTTCAGATTTATCGTTTCCTTCCAAAGCAAATTCTCCTTCTCTTTAAGCTCAGAAAATGTCTGGAAAATTTATAAAAAAAAAAGGCTTTCAATTTTAATAACAAATAAAATTCATGTAAAATACCAAACTAACTAAGCCAATAACCTAAAAAGAAATTTATGTTTGGCATACAATTTTAAAAATAAACAGTAAAAACAAGAATATAATCGATAATCCATTTAACATCATCAACGCATGATTGCTTTTTCTTCAGATGGATTCAAAAAGGCCAAGTGAAGATTTAAAATCAGATAAAGTTACCTTCATTCCTCTTGACCTCCCAAGTGTGATGCTAGTGGTTTCAGCTGCTCTAGTAATCTGCAAGCATCAATCACCTCACAGACATCATCAGATGCAACAGTCAAAAGCTACAAAAACAATAATCAAAGTTTAAAACAGATGAAGTAAAAGGTTATGACTAGTAATGGAGAATAACCCAGAAAAGAATCTGATGCTATACCTCAGGCTCTAACCTAAATGTCAACACAAGCTGAATCCAACTCATTTCCAGTTTGGGGTCCCATAAAACAAGAAGACAATTAAATACAATTTTAGTACATCCTATATCTTTTAACGCAACAGACAAAGAACGCCACTCGCCAGCCAAAAACGTCTCAAATAATAAAACGAAGAGGATTATGCGACTTTCGACCCTCGATTATATATAACTACAGTCCAAATTCGTACATTCAGATCTTAAGATAAATTTCAAAACAAATTTTGCCAAGACGCGCCTGATGAACCAACAGATGTATGCCACGGCATCATGCAGCTTGAATTAAACGTTCACAAGATCGTCTTTCAAGAAAGCTCACGTGATTGTCTCATATGACACCTTCAGATATGGCCGGCTATTATTGGATCACACAGGTAGTAGACTTTTACGAAGCTTCCCATGCCATACAATAATATCACACGATCACGAAGGTCACCGGGGGATGAAATACAAGCTGTGAGTCACGAAGGTCCCGAAATGATTTGATTTGTGCATTGCAGGAACCCTACGAACACCCGCAGGTCGGCAGGAATATTAACCGATCTCGATAAAAGGAACGACCATTAAATTAAAGACAACAGAAGAATGAACTGGGGGTGGGGGGTGGGGGGTGGGGTGGGGGGGTTGGTGGGTGGTGGGTGGTGGGGGCGGTTGGTTGACTGATTTGCACAGAAGTAAAACTGATGACGACGAACGTGTAATGAACATTCAATTCAATACACCCGCGATGCAGACAACAGCTTCTAACATATTTATGGATCTATATACCACTTCAAAGAATGACAGTTTACCGGAAAAGAGACGATGAAAAAGCGGGAGGAGTCTTCAATCTGCTGGTCTCACATGAACGCAAAAGTCAAAGCCCAAGGGCATTTTAGTCCAAGGAGCTTAATAAGACATTTTGTATGACACGTCCGACGGTTATCCACCGAGAAAACAACCACAATTAAACACGGCCAAAGCCGGTTAGGACCTCAAAAACTGATGGATTCGCCGTCGGAACCTATTCCGAAGGCAAATTCATTACCGAAAACGGGAACAGTGAGTAATCGGGAGACGGTAGTAACTTGACACGCCACGAAGACATCAATAAGAGGGGTAAAATGGCAATAAGACGAAGCGAGAGACCCTAGAAGGCAACGAATGACTCGTCGACGGACAAACACACGAAATCCACCTCCAGAGCCTCTACTCCAACGTAATGACATGCACATTCCAGGGGCAAACAGGTCAGACCACGCGAAACATTACACGACGGAGATCACCTGGAATCTAACAAAGAACAAGGAAAAGAGAGAAACCGAGAAATTGAGAGAAGAAGAGAGAAGCCATGTGAGAGAGACAGAAACCTTGGATCTGGAGCCGGAGGGAGAACGGCTGTTGTGGCGGCTGGTCTCTTCGAGACCGTCGGCAGTTCCAGAGGGAGAGGCTTCTCCTCCTCCACCGCTCCAGGAAAGCGGCGTGGTAGGGCTGCATCTGATCGAAGAATCGCCTTCTTTCCACCGCTCAACGCCACCGCATCTCATCGCGAGCCTCGTCCGCGGCTGTCGCATCCCCCACTTGAGAGGGAAAACCGCCGCGTACTTTGCTGGTGAAGCCGCCTGCGCCTGTTTCAGCCTCACTAGTAGCTCCACCACCACCATGTCGTCCGTCATCGCCGCCCTCACCCACTTATCTTTAGCCATGACGATAATATAGAATCCAGCAACAGAGATGCAGAAACAGAAGATGTACAGAGACAATGATAAGTATGAAAATCAGGAGATACAAGAGGTGTTGGCCATGAAATAAATCATTAAATCAGGAGATATAGAGGGTTTGAGTATGCCTTTATATATGCGGAGGTTAAGCGTGGTGAAGGTGGGTGGCGGAGTTGTAGATTCCAGTTATTCGGTTCAATTCATTGCTGTCACTATTTACCACTGTACAACTTCGTTGTGGGTGACCTCCATTTTATTTTTTTCAAAAATGTTAATTTCGATTCTTGTTATGGGGTCCATGTAGCGCTTGGACAAGGTTTGGGCCTCTAAATTTGATTAAATTTGCTTCCGAATTCTTGAATTTGGTTGCATGCCATTTTTTAGGAGGCCCAAACCTTTGTATCAAGTATTTTCACTGTGCTGAAATATTATAGTACATAAGATATGTATACAAGAAATGACGTATATTAGCAAGAAATGACGTATATGGGACAGCATACGGACCTATTCTATGGGGTTAAATAACTATGTTTCATCTCACCCAAAAATTCGATGTTTCAAGTAAATCACCAAATTTTTGATTTTGTGTCAATTGAGTCACTTGAACAATTTTTAGCGATTTTGGATAGTCAAACATCTTATGTGACATATTGACTGTTAGATACAGAGGTGTTAATAATACATGTGATCTCCGAAAGATGATTCATGTTCCGTTTTAGTCACTTAAAGATAAAAATGTCTGCAAATATTAAAAATTAATCAACAAATTATATTTCCGAAATTGTATTGATCCATCTAGCCACTATTTCAGCCTGCCAGTCTTCACAGATCCCTTAACCCATCACAGATTTTTTTCTCAAGATAATAATTTTCAAGACCTTCAAAACTAAAAATTCGTTAATGTCAATAGCATTACAAGCTAACAAGTTAACTTATGGTACATATAAAACAAGTCTAAGACGATAACATAGCAATCCAGAAGGGGCAAACATGACTGGAGAAACACCTACTTCTCCTAATTTCGCAGTTTACTGATGGAGTTAATCATAAAAGGTCTTACACAAGCCAAGGCAGATCGTAATCTTATTTTACACTAGCAAGTCTGACTTAAAACCTTTGGCTGGGTTCATGTTAGCGCCCCTCAGATATAGAGAGTTGCTTGAAAATCATGACCTGTATACATACATCCTTCACAAATTAGGATAACCTCATATCCAGTAACCAGGTGTAAGTTCTACAGTCAGAATGTTATTTTGATCAAATTCTGGTCAACATCTTTACCAGTACCATATAGACTTCATAGAAAGCAACTCTGAATTTCATACCTAACGAAAATTATTTGGAAAATATCAAATCAAAGGATTACAGGCAATCCTGTGTGTCCGTCCAACCTTCATCAGCTTACCTTCGAATATTAGTATTTTCAGCGATCATGCAAAGCTCCTAGTTCGAACCCATATATAGGGGTCTCCAGAAGAATAAAAATGAGCAATCAACACATAAAAAAATTGGTTCACCCAATATTCTTATAATGTTAGCCCCAATCCCTGATTGTTATTGAAGTATGGACTCTATCAAGTAAAAAAATGCAAATAAAATGAGCAACAAATAAGTAGCTGAAATTACTTCTCAGAGATGTGTTACTTCTGGGGATCGACGGCAGAAGGAACTCAGCAACTCAAAACGGAAAACTGGCTTCCTCTGTTTGTGAACTACTTCACGAGATGCTAAATGGATTAGGTTCAAATATTCACAGGGATTAAGAAATCTTGATCTGACAACAATGTAAACTTCAACCCAGCAAAACCTGAAATTAGTTTCAATAACACAGTCAAAGAATTGAAAATAATGCTTAAAATAATGGACCAAATACTAAAGCAACCCGAATACTTCTGGTAGACACCAAATATCAAGCATGTTTGCTATAGAATTTCCACAATATCCAAGAATACATAGAATGATGATCTCAGTGCCTCACGAAACATTTATCAGAGCCAATGATTTCATTCAACAACCAGAGTAAAACTAGCAGATTTAGTTCCCGTTGAGCCTTACAGAGACAATCACTTCGGAGGTTCAACTTCATCTCTCTTAGAAATTCCTTAAAATGACTTCCTGCTAGCCAATTTTTCCTTCCAGACAATTGGAGTAACTCAGAATTCAGATATTCGTTCGTTCTCTCTGGTCTCTGGAATCAAATTTGATCGCCAATTACAAACTCGAGTATGTTACACTACGGTCAACAGCAAATACTCGTATATGTATTTCGGTAATTGAATTAACACTAGCAAAGGAAATAAACTTTTCATGTCGGAAATAAAGCAACTACAAATTACAGTGGGAGGACCATGTTAACAACGGATCATTTGTACGAGAAAACAAAGCAACTACGGACTAGACTCGAACCGTCTATCACCAACTCTTTAACCCAACAACCTTCAACACTCGTTCATTTGACATCTTCCCAACTTTAAACTAAATCTTAAAATAAACTTTACATTAACAGAAACATGCTACTCTAGGTTACTGCAACAGTAAGTCAACAGGGCGCCAATATTCCCTTCCAAAAAATCAGGGAATAATCGATGCGCGGAGACTTCAAACGGTGATGAAAAACCAAATCCACAAAAGCATCGCGGACCAGACTCAATACAAGTTCAGGTTTAAGATTCTGCATAGATCGCTAGTAGCATCGTCATACTTCACAATAGTCGTCTTCTTCGAAAAGAAAGCAGGAAGAGGGAGGGAACTAGGAGGAGGAGAGGTGAAAAATGCCGAACCAGCGTAAAATCCGTTGACAGGGCCTGAATGGGCGAGTCGCATCTCCTTCACAGATTCGGGATCTGGACCTAACCCCTCTGTGGGACCTAGATTCAGATATGACTTGGATTTAACCGGCGCCGCTTCCTTGATCTCTTCGCCAAGTTTAAGGATCCTGACCTGACCCATAACGAGCTTCTGGCTCTTACTGTTGTTATTGTCGGCGCCACTATTTCGGGTCGGAAGCTTGGAGGAGACGGTGGTGCGCGACTGAGGTGACGTGTTGGGACTCCGTTTCCTCCGCTTTTGTTGCGCCGTCCTGTTTGGCCTACTCGAGTTCGGGTTCGGGTTCGGGTTTGGTTTTCTGGGAGGTGAAATTAGACCTTGTCGAGACATGGAATTCTTCAGGCCATCTTGAGGATTGAGAACTGCAACACTCATCTTCAGAAGACTCTTCAATTACAAGAGAACGGAAAAGAGAAACTCGGGAGGAACAACGGACTAATAAATTGGTATTGAATGAGTTGGGGAAGTAGATTTTTTATAGGTAAGAGAAAAAGCAATGTCGATGTCAACATGTACCCATAGACGCGCGTGTCGTGATAGGGGTTTTTTTCCCCCGACGTAATTAACGCGTTTTGTAAACCGCGTGGGTTTAAAAGAGCCGATTTCGGACTCAACTATACCCCTCCCTCTTTTATTTCTCACGACTTTATACTCTTTGGTATAATTATGTAAATTTTAATAGCATATCAATTTTAAGGGTTTGTTTATTTTATAATTATATTTTATAATTTTAAATTGTTAAAAATATTATATTTAAAGTTATGAAAAATATTATATAAAATGTTGTTGGATGTTTGGTTCATTTTTCTTTTAGATTAATTTTGTAAATAAAATTACAATAAAAGTATTACAATAAAAAATAATTGAAAATTTTGAAGATATGGAGAGACAATTACGTAATGTGGTGGTAAAATATTATGGGTCTCACAGTTTTAAGCTTTAAAAAGTTATGGAATGACAGTATTTCATTTTGTGCACCTTAAAACTGTAGGGCCCACAGCTTTAAACTGTCAACAAAAAGTGACGTTTGGTTGTCACAACATTTTATGCAGATCTCATAGTTTTAAGTTGTGCGAAATGTGAAACAAAAGCATCCGAAAGTATATAAATTATTAAATAAGTTATATGATGTCTGGTATAGTGTAAATTTGAATAGCATATAAGTTATCAATTTATTATTAGATGTATGTAAACTAATTTAATAATAAAATAAAAGCTATCAAATATGGGTCTTGTTGGAGAAAAAAATTACGCGTTGAGTTCGAATATGTATTTTATTTTGAAATCTAACATATATTTTGAAAAATAAAATGATGAATGCGTGAGAGAGTCAGAGAAAATTGAGAATATTTTTTGGTATAAAAGTTTACTTGAGTTGATGGAGCTAACCCAAAAAAATGAACATATAAGTCTCCGTTTGTGTCAGAGTATAAGCTAGCTTATACTTTGTCCTCATACTCTCAGACACTCTCAGCTTTTACGTTTTACAATAGCTTATACTCTATCAACATATTCTGATTCAAACGGAGCCTAAGTTACTGACGTTTTACCAAATGCATCCGAATCTTTCTTTCGTTTCCTTTCCTTCCAAACAACAAAAATTATACAGGAAAATCAAAGAAGGGAGGAAAAAGATACCACTTTATGTTTGGCTTAAAAAAAGTTTGACTTTTCTTTTTTGAAAGCCGGGAGTGTTAACCCCGGGAATATCATTCATAAAAAAAAAAGTAATTACCCACAGTAATACGGATTTGAAGTCAATATCATTCATAAATTAGTGTCACATTCAACTGATTTGTAAATTGTCATTGTGTGGGGTGAAAAATGAGTAATTACTTTTGAATAATACAACACACACAGGACAGAGACAGGACACGCCAGTACAAAAGGGCCAATCAATTGTACCGTGGAATCCAGTACAAAATGAGTAATTACTTGATATATGCACTTAATTTTGAAATTTGAAAACATAAAATGACATATAAATACATATTTGAGAAAGTTGGAGAGATAAATACAACTATTTTTTCTTTCCAATATAAGTGTCTAATCTAAAAATAATATTTTACATAATCTCATATTTATCATGTTTATTCAATAAAGAAAGATCTAAAACACCTATCATCCATCTTCATCATTGTCACAGTCTACCATCCCCATCTCAACGTACCTTTACTTGGTCAATAAATTAAAATCATATATATATATAGAGAGAGAGAGAGGTTAAGGGCAGTACCTTGGATTAGTGTTGTGGGCACAAACCGACTCAAAATATCATATTTTTTAAGAAAATATTTGCACTCAACATTAGTCCACTTTATGAGAGTTTATACTCTATCAACATACTCTGATCCAAACGGACCCGAGAATTTTAAATAAATAATTGTAAAAATAGTAATTGCAATCATCTTATCAAATTTATATATAATTTTACTTTTATTTGAATATTAACAAGTGATATAGGGGAGAAGAAAAAAAAGACAAATTTCAAATGGGGGCTTGCAGAAGAACATCTACTGCAGGGCCTGCATCAAATGTTTTTGAACCATAAAATTAGTTTTAAAAAAATCAAAAATGATAAATGTAAAGTTTTAAGTGTATATATCATCATCATATATTTATTATTGACAAAATAAATTAAATTTTTTGAAAAAAGATGGATACGTATACGAAACATTCTATACCGTTGGATTAAATACATAATTGACTGGTTATTATTTGTCAATAAATATGTGTTTTTACCATAAAAAATTATATGATGATAGATGTATAGCTCAAACATTTTATATTTATCATTTTTTTTATTTTTTAAAAATCATTCAATAAAAAAGAGCCAATGCACGCCACGCAGTAGATGTCGGAAAATGTTAAACGTCGCAATACTATTTGGTACATAATATTCATAATTTATGTTTTATGACACATCATCATGCCACATAGATTATTAAATATTTGTTAATGATACACTTTCAAGAAAAAACCCTAATTCCCCCTAAATTTTGGTTTTTCCCGCTTCTCTCTCTTCTTAACTCAACATATTACCATGATTATTTCAACTAAGGTACATATTGGGAGATGTGATATGTAAGCACATAATGTAATAATGATATTGCACATAAAATCACAATGTCATTATTATAGTGAACAATGTATTTCAAATGGTTTTATATGTAATTGTGTTATGGTATTTGATTTGGAGAGATTTTTTAATATGGCTCACAAAGTATTGACGATTTTGAAAATAATTACATTGCTATATTTGTGTTATAAGTTCTTTAATACATTGTAATGTATTTTTAACTCATGGCAGTGCATAATCATATTGTCCAGATTGTTAATTATAATGATTCCTCAATTAAAACAGTGAGCTGTGACATTGTGTGCAGACATGTATGCACAAAATGTAACACGTGAATCAAACAATGTAATAAGCAAAAAGTCACTTAATCCACCAGAAAATGTTCAAACGATGTAACACGTTGATCGAATGTAATAATGAATAATCATCGTCCGACCACCGTTAATGTCGTCATCACCACGAATTGAAACCCCAAGCTTAAAACAAGCTAAATCAGCTGCCCCTCGCACTCAAATGTCACTTAAACCGTCGAAAAAAATGTTTAACAATGGTGGCCTTCGCTAGAGAAAAGTGGTTGATCCGACAACTCCAACAATATCTTCGTGCATCGATGCCACTGTTTGTCTTCTTGTGATGATACGCACCAAATTCAGCTATTTTTCGGTTGAATCGACCACCGAATTCCGGGGACATCACTATTCACACGTCTCTATGTGGGAGAGAACATATAAGAAATTGTATTAATTTTTGAATTTCAAAAATTTAAAATTGCCACATAGATTTAGGATACTTAGAGATACTTAGCTTAGGGACAACTAGTATTATCGGTAGATGTCGTTTGCCCCTCTTATCCTCTGTTTGTGTTGACGTATACGTTAATTTATACTCTGTCACCCATATTATGTGGCACTCTCAATTTTTACGCTTTTACGTTTTCGTCTCCTGTTGAGATTACTTTTGGATCGTGTCCCAGCCGAATGTCATGGGTATTGAGAGGCATTGGATAATCCAAGTATGCCTGCAATGAACTTATCCTGGCGTAATGAGAGGCATTGGATAATCCATTGTAAAACCAACTTTGACGTAGTGATTATCATTTACATGTCCTATAGCAATGGTAGCGTTGTGAATTATTATATATTATGTACTTCATTCCATGAAACCATTGGTACATGCATAGAATGGAAAATATTTTTTAAACTAAGTATAATTGCTATAGGGACAGTACACTGGAACGTAATTGTAAAAATCCGAACCTTTGGATAACTAGGTGTAATAAATGTGATAAGATAAGTGATTTCATGTGCAAATTAAATTGGATCGGAATATTCTACATGAATTATATAAGGGAAATAAAAATTATGTGTGCAAGAATCACTATAATCGGAGTTAAAATTACAATACCATGAATATCCACATAAAGTATTAGAATAGGAACTTGATATATTCAGTGTCAAACTTGTAATTATGGATGGGTGTTATGCACAATTAAACATAAAAGGGAAGGGCAAAAAGGTAAATAGGGGCTGAAAATAAAATAACATAAATTTATGGCACACACCCCGAGGATGCCCTAAACCGAAAGAAACCAAATTGAAGGCAAAGGCGGCGGTGGCGACGGAACAAGGTCTTTGAGGAAACGGCGACCAATCGAGAAACTAATGACACGGGGACGACCATATTGGAGAGACGAGTTCATTGACACTACTTTCGGATTGAACTGTAAAGGTTTAGGCCACCAATCGAGGAGGAGAAGCTGGAGGCAACCGTTAACTTCAAAGTCGAATTTCGGCAATATCAGGCTACCTCTCAGGTATAGAACAACGGAGTTGTGCTCATCGCACCGTCCTCTACCGTTTGATGCCAACGACGGGTCTCATCGTGTCTTAGACGGCGTTGACCCAAAAGTGATACCTCACGTGTCTGTTTGACTCGTGAGAGGTACAACCAGGTCAATCTGGCCCGGTTGTGTGAGACAGATCTGATTTGGGTCATATTGACTTGAATTCGATACCGGATCCAACCTAAATTAATTACGAATAAATTACTTAATAAAAATATTAACGATTAGTATATTATTGTGGATTTCAGGAAGGAATACTGGTAACCAAAAAATTTTCGGGTTAACGAGGAACACACATGTAAGTAATATTCACCTGTGTCATGAAATTGAATGCTCGATGATTTGTTAATTTTATAATTCATGTATTGGCGTGTGTGTGTATGTGTGTATATACATGTTAGTGTGATTGAGGAATTTTGATGAGACTATTATTGTTATAATATTATATGTACTGGACATGTTGTTATAGGTGTTGATTGTGTTGTTATATGTGACTGAACTGGTGATGATGAGTTATTTGTAAATGTTGAACTGTCATGAGTTGATATGAAAATATAACGTTCAATGGTTGCACTACACGAGCCATAACATATCATGGCATGCATGACTTACGCATTAAGAAAAAATATTTTTACGAACCAGGTACTACTGCTACAGGGAGGGTGTACTGAAAAGAGAGATTTATGAGGTACTGTTAAATGAAAGAAAAAGGAAAAGGAAATTGAATAAATGATATAAATGTTGACCGGATGTGTTCTATGGTAGAGCATTAATTAGAAATCCCGACCGGCTGCTCTGTAGCAGATTACCTAGGTTAAGGGCTCGAGTTGCTGGAAAAATAATTTAAATGACTGACTGTTTTCTAAAGATGAGGTTGATAGGCATTCATGCATAAATATTATTTGCTGGGCTTCGACTCATTATGTTCCGTGATGCAAGTATTGATGTCTTTGATGATTATGCTAATCTAGCAGTTGATGGTGAGTGTGCGAATCCGTGAGAATGATGCTCATGTGACAGAGGCAGATCCTTATTTAATTTACTTTATTATAAATTTTAGGTTAATTCAAGTTGTTGGATTTTAGGTTTCAGGTAGACTTGATTAAAGTATGACACTGCTATCAAGTTAATCATGGATGTTGTTGGATACTCATTAATAGTGTCATTATTATAGGGTTGATTTATTGATATTTAAGTAGCATGTTAATTAACTTAGGGTGATATAGATTGTATACAATAGATAACGTGGTAAGTGTTAAAGTTGATAGCGTATCGCATTTTGGCTTGTGGACTCATAGAATTGGGTGCCATGGGTTGGGACGTTACAGATGGTATCAGAGCGCAACGATCATTTAAAATAAGATAATTAATTAATTATATATATATATAATGAGTGAGCGTTTAGTAAAGTTACATGAGTATCAAGAATCGACTCGACTCATCAATAAGTAAGTGTTTTAATGTATAGCATACTTTGATATTACTATGGTGTTACTTTGAGTAAAAAAAAAACGACGTGGACTAGGAGAGACACGTAATTGTGGAACAACAAGGGGGCATTTTCAAAGGCTCACGATAAATGAACACCCATAGTTTTAAAACCCCCTATACCTATAATGTCTTGTCATATAGTTTATAATTTACAAATTTCACATGTTGTATTTATGTGGTTGCATGTATATTCACGTATCCTGTCAATCGAAGCAATTCTTACATTTTGCTTAATTGTATTATCAACAAATAAATAATAAATAAAATAGATAATGTTATCATTTGTACAAAATGCCTTCTTGGTGAATGACTATATTTTACCATGGAAAAAAAAAGTGTGCATGAATTAATAATAAATAATAGAATTATTTGGTGATAAGTCCTTTATATGGATTTTATATTCCATTTAGTAATTTTGAAAAGTTTGTAGCCCAATACATTCTCAACTATTTAAAGCTTAGTTCAATAATGACAACTTTAAATTTTAACCATAATTAATCACAATTTTATCCTCTCCTCATTTAAATCTATCTTTATTTTTATTAGTCTATGATTGCTCTTTATTTAGAAAATAATTATTATAATAAAATAAATATAAATACGATCCCAGAAAGTCGGGTGAAATCATGTTTTTTTATCTATATGTTGTTTAAAGATAAACTAATATTTTCACTTTTGATGAATCAAAGTGAAGAGTAGATCAACCAATTTTTTTTCTTTCTTGAAAATCAAGTGCACTAACATGTACAAAATTTGCTTAGCTTAGTAATATGTGCATATGTATTAAAATATGTGAATCACTATATTATCGAAATCAACAATCAAACAATTGTGCATCAACAAAACGTTATCCAATATAAATGTCAATATTTTATTACATTGTTAACTAATAACCAAAGTCAATAAGTTATGAGAATAATATCATAATAAAACTCAATTCATATTTCAAATAAAACCAAATACCATAAAAATTTCTAGCCGTTTTGGTGACTTTTGAGAAAATCTTTTGAATTTTGGGTAAGAAATCCTCTGTTGTTTTTGTGTGCATAATTTCATAAACTCTTATGAATTGTGTTGGTGAGTTTTGTAAAATCCTTTGAATTCTTGACAAGTTTGAGAAATCTTCTGATCATCTAAATTTTTGGTTGTTTTTTTGTTTGATTTTGCTAAATCCTCTAAATTTTTTATAGAAAATTTAGAGGATTTCTGGTAATAGGGTATAAAGTTTAGGGTTTTGAAGTTTAAGATATTAGAGTCTGTTTGGTTTGTCATTTTCAAGCTATTTTCAGTTTTCAGTTTTCAGTTTTCATCAAAACTGAAAACTTGTTTGTTTCACCCGTTTTTAAAAATGACATTTAGAAAACACGGAAAACTCTCAACGTAAAACTCAAAACACATTTTTTACGTTTTCGGTATTTTTAGTGAAAACACGGAAAGCTCTCAAAACAATTCCTTCCGTCATTTACGTAAATGGCTCTTTCTGTCGCCTCTCACCTTCCTTAGGCCTTCGACTCCCTCGTCAGTTCTCCCTCCGTCCAGGGTTGTTCTCCTTCCGTCGCCTCTCTCCTTCTCGTCCAGGTTTGTTCTTCCACTTTTAGCTGTGATTTTCTTCCTTTCTAAAGTCAATTTGATAGGCGATTTTCCTGTTCTAGGGTTTAGGCAAGCTGATTTGGGGGTTTTCTGCTGCTATGCTGGGTCTGTGCTGGTTGTTGCTTGCTTGTGGCTTGAAAAGATATTCGATTCCCCGATCGTGATTAGGTAAGAAGCAATGATTGAATTTATCAAAAATATACCGTACTCAATAACCCCGTCTATCCTCTCCATCCATATCAGACACGTGCACAGGCAAGCATAGCAAACCCTTTTAGTGGCTCTTCTTCTGTGATTTCTTTCTCTAAACTTCACTCAAGACTTTCTTTTTCATTTTGTTCTATCTAAATTTCTTCGTCTTTTTTTTCCTGTCAACATTGCTTAGAGTTTCACTCTGCTCTGGCTTCCAAAAAGCATGGGACTATATGTTTCAACCGTTCTCTTCTTCACAGGTAAATGTTTGCGATTTATAGTCTGTAAATAGAGCATGTTTTTTTTATCTGAGTTTGTATTGGTTTTGGATGACTTCATTTGTTGGACGTGTTTTTTTGTTTTGTTGCTCGGAAATCAAAAGAAAGGATTTTGCTTGATCTTTTCTCTTTGGATTTTGCTTTGCTTCAAGTTTTATAATTAGTGCAAGCCAGGTGAGGTTCGTTTGCTTTGGAAGCTCTGTGGTTTATGAACCTAGTTATCCATAATGGACTTGCTTGTATTTGCTGATTTTTAACATAAGATTATATTTTTGTTTCAATTTGACTTATTTGCTGGCTGTGAATATGAGTGTTCTAGTTGACCTTTCAATTATGGAAGTTTATTCAAAAGGTGCTTGGAGATGAGGTCATGTGCGAACTAAACTTGCTTTTTTTCTTTCTTTCTTGTTGGACCTCTCGAAAGAAAAGGATCAAACTCATCAATTGAATTCGATGTAGCTTTCTTGGCTAAAACTGAACAGGCTGGGTGGGCACTTAGATGATGGAGTATGCCTGCAAAGCCCATTTCTTGTCTAATATCTACCAGCAAGCAAGGAGTTTACCTGTTAGCCAGTGACTTGTTTGAAGCTGCAGTTTAATGCTTCATGTCCTTACTGTTATTGATATAATAGCATGCCACTAGCAGTTTAATGCCAATGTTGAAGCTGAAGCTGAATTTTTTAATTTGCATTTGGTGCTGCCCAATGTTGGCCACCCCTAATGGAAGTAATGTACTGGATTTCTCTATTTCTTATATGCTCCCTGCCTGTAAAATTTCTTTAATGAAAAGAGGATGTTTGAAGTTCTTTGTTTAGTTCAATGAAAAAAAATCCCACCAGATTATCAACAATTGAGGTGTAATGTACAATTACTTTCAGTGAACCTCTACACTTCTACTGCTAGATTAAATTGTAACATTTGAAATTGAAATTGAAATACACAGTTTCACACATGTATGTTACTTTTATATGATTAATATGTTAATCATAAAATAATTGTTGAAAAACTGCAAACCAAACACATTTTCAGTTTTCATTTTCAAAAACAGTTTTTCAAAATAATCAAACCAAACGCATTTTCAGTTTTCTGAAAATAAACCCTCAAAACAGAAAACTGAAAATAACTCTAAAAACTCAAAACTGAAAACTGAAATACAAACCAAACAGACTCTTAGCGTTTAGAGTTTAGGGTATATGGTTTTGGGATTTAGGAGATTATAATTTACTATTTAGAATTTTGGAGTTTATGACTTAAGGTTTAAGATTTAGGGTTTAGAAATATAAGTTAGGAAAATTTTATGATTTTCTTCTTATTTTTGTAAATTATTCTTAATTATTTATAAGATTTTTTGTTCAAAATTAAAACTAGAATTGTTAACATTCAGAGGATTTCTGGAAAATTAAAAAGGATTTCTGGTTATAAAGTTTTAAAGTTTAAGAGTCTAGAGTTTAAAAAATTAGAGTTTAATTTTTAAAATTTCGTATTTTAGGATTTAAGATATTAGGATTTAGTATTAGGATTTTGAGATTTAGGGTTTTGGGGTTTAGGATTTAGAGTTTCGGTTTGTTTTTTGTTTAATTTTCAAAAATTCTTCTAATTTTTATTATATATTTTGTGAAATCTTTTAAATTTTTTGCTTAATTTCAAAAATTCATCTGATTTATCTTGGTAAATTTTGCGAAATCCTCTAAATTTGAGACAAGTTTGTAAAATCATCTGAATTTTTGGTTGCTTTTTGTTTGATTTTCAAAAAAATTCTATTTTTAATATATTTTTTTGCTTAATTTTGAAAACTCATTTAATTGTTTTTGGTGATTTTTGAGAAATTCTCTAAATTCTAGATAAGTTTGAGAAATCTTGAACTCAGAGGATTTGATGAATGAACATTTAAACATATCGATCATGGGTCTCATTTGAAAGAGATTTTCATGCTGATTATGAATAGATTTTTGTTAAAAAAAATCCGACTTGTATTTTGAGAGATAAAACTGTTTTAAAGTTTTTAAAAGAAAAAAAATAAAAAGAATCTGATGATGTCATCATATGTCATCCACATAAGGATTTATTGGAGTAAGGGTAGTTTTGTCCATAACTATTTAAAGGATGTTATGGAATATTGAAAATTGAAGATAGTAAATAGAATACACATTTTTATTAAAGGACTTATTGGTGAATCCTCTAAATAATACTTTTGATAAAAGTTTCATGTGTTTTTATTTAGTTTGATTTTAATATTAAATTTAATAATAAATATTCATAATAAATTGAATTTACAAAAAAATTAGTAAAAAATAAAAAATATCTACATATACATTCTCGGTTATTAAAAATAAAAAGTGCATGAAGAGACTCATTTATTATGTTATTGACTATGATTTTTACAAGCCTAATATGTATATTTATGCAATTTATACTTAATAAACACTAACGTGGGCTTGATTTTATTCTTAAGATAAATGTTATTATCTACGTAATATTAAGTGGGACCCGTGCTTTAACATATATTTTGTCAACGATGTTTCAAAATTCAAAATGACACAGACTCCAAAACGGGTCCCATGTCCACATCAATTTCTAGCCTACACGTTTATAGTTACAGAGGGAAAAGGACCAGTGAGCCCAAAACGTATGTGGCACATGACAAATAATGTGACTGAATTAAAAAGTTATAGATTTTTAAAATCATAAAAAATACGGAATAGGAGACAGAGGGTTGTAGAGGAGTTGGAATAGTGCTCTACCCGTTTTGGAAGGGGGAAAAATCCTGGGTCCTATACTTTAGCATTTGAGACAGCTGCTAAAGATTTAAAGCACACGTGGCTAACAACGAGTGGGATAACGTAAAGGTCAGCAAAGAAGTGTGCATCAGTCAACCGACTTACATTGGACTGGCCAAATCATCATTAATATTTTTAGCAGAAAATAAAAAAAAATCCTTATCATTGCATGGCATTGTTTTGTCTTCTCTAAATTTAAATTTTGGCACAAAATGAATTTATGTAAAGTATAAGCCATGAAAAAAAACCTTTTCGATTAATTTAAATTAAAATATTTAATTGAATTTAACATCAATTATCATGTACTAACGTCTGCAGAAAATATTTTCTTCCATTTGATAAAGCGAATAACAGTTTATACGCTCGTGTGGTAAAAGAAAACGAGTATTAAGACACAAAACTGAACCTTCTCTTATGGAAGAAATCATTTTAAAAACCAATTGCACATTTTATTTCATAAAATCGATCGTGACTGATGAATAATCAAAAATAATAGTCAATAACTGACCGTTTGATCAGTTAAATTATTTTTTAAAAATAGAAATCTTTCGTTTCCAATGTCATGTCGGACAAGTTCCATCCTCAAGGCTTAAAGATTGGGCCAGTGTTGAATAAGGTCCATGGAGCCCATGATTTACTAAATGGGCCTCATAAAAGCTTTAAATAATGGGCCAATGTTGAATTAGGTCCACGGAGTTCATGATTTACTTAACGGGCCTTATAGGCCTATGAGCACAAGAGTAAATGGCGTGTTTCGCGGTGGTATGTAATCAGTGGATAAATAATCAGTGCGCGGCTACTATGACGACGAAGATGAGAAGGCTGCGAGGGTATTTGCTTGGAGAGATCTTAATACTGTTCACTTCTCTTTGGTGCTGGATATACTGGTTGACAAAGTACCAAGAGTATTTTGGTTGACTTTGCAAGTTAAAGAGGGATATTGTGTTGGTTCTTGTTTCTGAATTTTTTTTACAGTATAGGTTTTGGTATTAAGTTAATATTGTTGCGTTCCTTATTAGTTTTACAATGGCATGGTTAGGTTCTTGATTTCAAGTTTTCTGGGTTCATATTTGGACCCCTAATAGTGAGTCTTGGTTTGATTACTATTTTTTATTTTTATTTTATGAAATACTATTTTTCCCAGTTGAAAAGCGTTGGGAGTTTTTGTAAGATATGCAGAATTGCTCCAATTTTAGTATTAAGATGTGAATCATATAATGCAGTATTAAAAAAACGCTGAAAAAGAATCATGTTATGGAATTATTGGTAATTTATGGCAAATATTGAGGGCTATTTTGGGTTCATCTTTTACAGTAAAGTAGCAAATCTGTCATTAATCTGTAAGAAATTATTTATGATCACTGGGCTGATCGTTTGTCAACGTGATTTTGGCTATTTTGCGGCTGCTAATATATTGAGTTGATTTAGGTCGAAGTTGATAATGCGAAGAACAGTGTGGCAAACATCTGCATCGGTCAAGATGTGTGGAAGGTAACTTTCTTTTTTTGGCTTCATACTACATTATTTGTTGGTTTAGAATCTATTTTCCTGATTTAAGGCGCCCCATCCCCCCACTTGATAGCCCCAAAAAGGGGAAAAATATGGAAGAATCTTGTCAAGGATAAAATTACTCAATTACTATAATATATGAATTTATGGTTTGTATTTTTGTCTCTGGTGACATTGAAAGAAAGAAGAAGCTAGGGCTAGTGTTATTCAAATTGATGGCATCACGTTCGGACTTTCATACTGACCTTGAATTTTGACACTTCACAATCCTTATGTTGCCTAAAGGTGCATGGCATAGAGGAATTGTCTATGATGGAAAGGCATATATATTTAATTTGGGTAGATCAGACATATAAGGGATCTGATTTAGATGAATTAAGAGATCTATTTTAATTGAAAAGAGTGTAAAAAGACTTTTCATGGACTTTATGAGTCATGGATGCATTAGCCATGGTATGCATATGTGCTCTTTTCACTTATTAGGTAACATTGAAAGAAGGTTTGTTTGCGATGTGGTTTTTCCCTGTTATAGTGTTCTTCGCGCTCTTGAACTGAAAGGGATAAATCCATAAATGTGTGTGAAGATTGTCTTAAATATTTTTCATCGCTTGCCCATTTTTTGAATGATTTTGTGTGGTCGATTCATGTTCTCATGTCAATCTAAGAGTTACCTGTTCATCTCTTTGCTTGAAGGACTTGAAAATTGGAAGTAATGTGTTGCTATGCCTGGAAATACATGCATATTTTCACACAAAAATCTCATGTTTTCTTATATCAGGGACCGATAATTAGAATATATTACGAGAATCTTCCCAAACTTTTTGGAGTATTTGTTACGGAGTGTTGTTTTGAATATATTATCAACAATTTGTAACAACTTCCAAATTATCTATTTCACCAACAAATTTGGTGTCTTTGTGGGGGTGAAACAGAGGTTAGTAGCTATACTAGGTTTATAACCTATTTGGTTTTTCCCCTCCTAGTTTCTATTTGTGAAACATGTCTTTTGTGCTGTATAGTACATGTCTTTTTGTGTCGTTATTGAGGACAACACACCGCTTCAAAACTTTTGTGTTCCATAAGATATTGAAATTGGTATTCATGGAGAAGATAATGAGAGCCTTCTTGCCTACACCCCCTTGATGAAACTGTGACATGTTCTTGTGTTTCGATGGTGAGAGTGATGAAGCCAAATATTTCCCTTCTAAAATATTGGATTATATTCATTCATCATATATTGGATCCAATATTGAATCTTTCTTGGCTTCATGCTTTTGAAAGAAGATGCAGAATTGTGAAATGGAATATTATTCGCAACAATCTAAGCTTACATTGTCTTGAGCTCTCATTCCAAATTCTCAAATTGATGTTCAATATGACCTAAAACCCTAATCCCCCCTTATATATAATTTTTTATCGTTAACCACAGTTTGAGATTGGGCTCTGTGAAATAATCTCTTTTACTCTTTCTATGACTGCTTAAGTAATTTGTGCACCCATGCAGTTTCAAAATGTAGTTTGTTGTCTTTTCATTGCATTTTAGATGTTGTCTTGATAATGAAGAATAGCCCCTTAAATTTTTCATGTGAGTTGATATTTTAGTGTATACTTTCAGGTATCTTCTCTGTTGCTATTGGAATATCAAGAAGCCTATGAGGTCACTTCTGTAACTGGATAACCAGCATTGCCATATTTCTGACCGGTGATTAATAGCAAGTCCAGCGCATGCTGAAGGTTTGGGGGGGCAACCCTTCTCCACCGCATTTATGACCCAACACAAAAAGAAGTAGGGTGCGGGCAATGGCACGAAATGTCCTACGAGGTGGTAAAAATATGGGTACGTATATGTCCCAGAAAACCAGTTATCGTAAGACCTATGGAAACGCATATGAGTTGGGGAAAGGGTCTCCCGAATATTGGGTAGTTGTCTTTAAATTGGGTAGTATTATCTATGAATAAAAGTGCCAAATCAATAACTTGTTTGTCCTTAGGGTTAGTTTAGAGTATAGCTCTACATTGTGGATTCAACTTGATTTATCTTGTAGATTCATGTAGCTTACCCAAAACTGTTTGAGACAAAAGGTTTGGTGGTGATGATGATACATGACTTCTTTTGTCCGCCTTGCAGCTAGTTAGGTGAAAGTGTTATACAAGGAGAAGAGCAAGAAAGGACCCAAAATAAAATTGATGTAAGATATTTTTTGATAAGCAAAATTGATGTAAGATTACATTGAACGGAGTGGAGATGTAATTATTGGGGTTAGTATTTTAGCTTTGATTTATTTCCTATTTTGTCTTATTAATAATAATATTTCCTTTGCTGTTTCACCTATTAATTTATTATAGATAAGTATTGATTGGCTCAATATCTCTATATTTGGAAGGTTCTTTATTTGAGTTTTGAGTCATGTTAGTTGAATAAATTAGAAGTGTAAAGAAAGGAAGATTAATTATTATGAATAATGAATTTATATTAAAAAAATCTCAAACTTTTGCTTAGTGTTTTTTTTTTTTGTCATTTATTAGCCCATATTTAATGGGCCTCCTTAGCCCAACCTCCTGCTTTTACCGTTCGGGTTTTCGCGCGCTTCTTCTTTATAAGCTGTTCACAGACTCCTCAGAGAGATCTTGTGCAATTTATCTTGGGTGGCTTTGTCAAAGAGATCTGGTTTTGGAATCAAATATTGGTAGACTATTCCTCTAGATTTCTGTCAAAAGTTCAAATCTTGTTGGCAAATTCAAGTTGGGAATCTCTTATTGGTTATTCATTTTCTGATTTTCAATTGCTAGATGTTCTTTACACCATTGGCTTTGGCATTTAAATCAATTTACTTGCTTGCCTTATTGTTTTTTCAATGGTGTATCCATTTTTTATTTCAATTTTTCTGTTAGCTTCTTGCTCACACTTTTGTTCATATTTTGATTGGTGTTTTGATTTGGTACCCATATATAGGGAAAATTCAAGAGCTTTGATAAGTTAATTAGCCTTTAGTGTTCTGTGATGTATATCACACCACCTATTGTTAAATATATCTGCAAATGAATCCAGTGCTGGATGTAATCTGTAATTTATGATGAGATCAAAGGTTATTGCTTTATTATTGATGGTCTCAGATTACTGATATTTTAGTATATCTAACAAATTTTGGCTGCTTTTCTGTGCTGTAGCTAGTATTTTGAGTTGCAAATTTTGAATTTGAAAGCCAATGGTTATCATGGCAAGAAAGCAAAACTCTGCCAAAAGACAAAAGGTGAATCCCCTTATAACATGCTTCACATTGCAGTGTTTTTAGTGTTGGAAGTTTTGAACCAGATTAATAACTGACCATTTTGATTTTTTTTTTTATATTTTCTTTGTGGCTGATTGGACAAAAAGAGAGAGGAAGAAAACGATGATAGGATTAGCAGACTTCCGATTGAGCTTATCGTGTCCATTCTCTCACTTTTGACATTGAAAGAAGCAGCAAGGACTAGTGTCCTTTCGCGTCAATGGCACCAAGTTTGGACTTTCATCCCCTCCCTGAATTTTGATGCTTCAGAGAACTTAAGTTACCTTGGTGTGATAATGAACCAGAAGTTGCATTTGAAGCAAATGCTTAAATATGTCAATTGGGTCAATAGTGTCTTGAAGACTCACCAGGGATCCTATTTAGAAAAATTCAGAGTTCAATTTGATATCAATGGAAATTATAGACATCATATTGATGCTTGGGTGAAATTTGCAATTGAAAGGAGCGTTGAAAGCCTTTCGATGGACTTTCATAATTTTGATGGATTTCTTAATCCACAGTACTGTTTTCCAGTATTAGGTAATCTTTCTAAGAGATTGCATTCAGGTAGTGTGGGGTTCCCACATTGTACTTCACTTAGAGCGCTGGAGTTGGCAGCTGTTGATATAAGTGCAAACCAAATTGAATATTTCTTATCCAACTGTCCATTTCTTGAACGGGTGTGTGTAATATGTTCCTCTGCTCTTGTCAACTTAAGAGTTGCAGGGGCATCACTTTGCTTGAGATACTTGGAGCTAAGATATTGCTATCGCTTAGAAAGCATATATATTTCTGCAGCAAATCTCATTTCATTCAGATATCAGGGACGGAGCATTAGAATCTCTTACGAGAATATCCCAAGCCTTGTTGAAGTGTATTTTGATGCGGTTTTTATTGGACCTATTATTCACTACTTATCACAGCTGTCAACTTATGCATCTCAAATAGAAACGCTTGAACTGAACTTGTTTGGTGGAACGGAGGTTAGAAGACTAAACTACTTTCAGTTATCTGTAATTTTTGGGGCCTTCTCATTTCTGTTATTTAAATCTGCTTTGTATGTTGCTTGCTAAATATCTTCTTTTTTCTCATTCAGAAGATTGATCCGTTATGCAAATTTCCTGTTTTTGCAAACCTCAAGAAGTGGAAATTGATGATTCATGCTACCAATAATAGCAGGACCCTTCTTGATTATGCCTCCTTCATACATTCATTCCCTGTCCTTCGTACATTTGAGTTGGAGGTAAATTTTTTTGCTTCACACTGTTCAATATAAGGTTATACCCTAATGACACTTATTCAATACGAGCAGAACTTTTTTATATTCCTGATAGTCATCTGAAGTGGATCATTGTAGAATTCACAATATATGTCTATTTAGTTGAGAGTAGTTTTATGAAGGACCGACAACAGCCTATTTCACTGCATCGATCGTTCTTTCGCTTTTATGGTAGCTTGATATAGTGCGAAAATTACATATATAATCATTATGTTTCTGTAATATTAAATCTTGTAGAGTCGCCGTATCTGGTGTTTTCCTTTACTTTCCTTCACCATCTATGAAATTTGAAACTTAGCCCTTCTTGGATTCATTATTTCAAAAGAAGAAAAGGTAATTGTTATCAACTGTTCACAGCACGTTATATGTTAAATTGATTGATGAATCATCATCCAACTAAAAAACTGCCTTGTGAGTTGATTTAATTTTGAGATATAGCATATATTTTCTAGTTTCTTTCTCTTTCAAGACAAACAAAATAAAACTTGTTTCGTATTTGTTGCAGATAGCGAGATGTAATAAGCATAATGTGGTGATGAGGAGAGCAATAGAAGTCCCAGACCCACGTTGTCCTCATAAATGCCTCAAAGAGGTTAAAATTGTTGGCTTTACAGGCCTTGCTGCGGACACTGAGATCGCGACTTATCTGATTAAGCATGCGATCTCTCTGGAGAAAATTATCATCGATACCAGTCCACCAACTTCATCTGACAACCGTTGGGACCATAATGATATTAAGAGTATTGAGACTGCATTTGCGTGTGCCATGGAACTCAAGTCTCGTTTCGCTCTCGGGGATAAATTGGAGCTCTACTAGGCAACTTTAATATTGATCTATTATTCTGCATATGACATTTTTCAATAATTGTGGCTCCGTTATGTGAGAGACCTCGTTCACCAGAATTTTTTGGTTTTGCTATTCATGAATCTTTAATTACCCGTACAGGGTAATGTGAACTTCTTAAAGCTTTTTCAGCAGGTTATCTTAAAATTTTGAATTGCTTTTATGATTCTTCTTGATATTGTTTTATTGTTAGCTCGATTTAGGAACGCCTGCGTGCACTAGAATTGTTTGCCTTAATCTTTGATGATATAAGCAGTGTATGTACACTTGTTAAAAGCTTTTTGATAATGTTTTCATACAAATTTTGGTTGGTCTCCTCACAGGCCTCTTATTGCTACAGACAGGACATAATAGTTGAGTTGCAGGCAAATTGCAATTAGGGACATAATAGTTGATATTGTTTAAATGGACGTACTTACGTGAAAATGTAAATTGTTTATATTAAAAATGTAAATTGATCCCTAAAAATGCCTTAGGGTTATATGTGTAATATTGTTGCAAATATAAGGTCGCATTCGCCATCGCACACCGAGTAATGTTATATTCACTTAAAATATTACTCATTTTATTTTCACATTTATCATGCGTCGTGTGAAATAGTCATTAATTACAAGAAAATAATAACTTATGCACTTAAGTCACAAGATAAGAATGAACAAAAGTACATTATAGTTTTTGAAAATAACATATTTTCCCTTTTAAAAATGAGGTGAACTAATGTTCAACTGTTGTTCATTACGCGTGGCATACAATCATGAATCATTATCTTGTGAAATCCTTATCCTTAATTATAAACACATGTGTAGCACCTACTTATCATTCAATACCCTACATTAAATAAGGTCAATGATAATCATGTTTTATTCAAGGATTACCAGTAAAAAGGAGCGGTTGATTTAGGATTGGTGGTGCACTTGTGGTGATTCACGCTGAAGTTACACTTGTAAGCAGAAAATAATCACAGCAAATACAAGCATGGGCCTAAATATGGGCCTAAAAAAATCAATTGTGCTATTAAGGTTTGCATTATCCATAGTCTTTGGAGAGCAAATATTGGATAAAATGGCTTTTCATTTTGTTTTAAAGAACCAGCACACCCTGGAACCACTATTGCGTAATCCACGGGAGCAGCTGTCCCCCCAATACTACATGCCGCAGGTCAGGACGAGTTTGTTCTTTTTTGCAGAGACTTGCAAAGCAAATGTTTTTCCTCATTTACCTTTGTCAGTTTATCACACAAATAAATAAGGCTGTAAATTTTTTTGATAAGAATCAAAATCGACCGAACTCAAATTGATTGGTTTTTTCTTCTCTTTTCTTTTTTTCAAAAAAATTTACATGTTTTCACAAAAATGGACGTTTGATTTGGTTAAAATATGTAAAAAAAAAAAACTCAACTATTCACACCCTTACAAATAAAACCATTTACAACATACTCTTTAATAGATTTTCTACATTTAAGATATAGTACACCTTCTACAAATTTACAATTTCTATAAAAGCACCACCATGCATCAGATCATCTAAATCATAATCTAAATTATTTACTTCTACAATCAAATTTTAATAATTTAAACTAAACCATATTTAAATAATAAATCGAATGACAATAATATTTTTAAAACTAAATATGACACAAATAATTATAATAACAATAGTATTAAACATCTTAGGCTTATATATTTATCTCATACACATGTAACATGATAATTTCATTGTGTTTGTACAATGAGATATATAAGTTTGAGATGCATATCATTTTTATTGTAATTACTGGTCAAGTATTCTGTATTCAATATGGACCCAGTCATTTCTATTATAATAACTGGTTAAGTATTTTGCATTAAATATGGACCCAATCTAGGTCATCCATGACTGGGTGGGCATCAACACCTGAGGGATCGGGTGGAAAAAGGGAGGTCATTATCAAACTACTCAAGAACGGTCTCAAAGCGGG
Organism: Euonymus europaeus; assembly: GCA_963580455.1. Classification (NCBI taxonomy): domain Eukaryota; kingdom Viridiplantae; phylum Streptophyta; class Magnoliopsida; order Celastrales; family Celastraceae; genus Euonymus; species Euonymus europaeus. Next base: position 1,369,477 of record OY756957.1, on the reverse strand, counting down.
TGTATTACAAGGTGCATTCACTCACTCCATTCTCTATCCTTTTTTTTTTTTGCGGTTTTCATGGTCCAAAATAGTTTGTTTGGGTTTTCTCGAGCGAATGGTTTTAGGCGATTATCGATGAAACAAACGAATTGATCCGAGAAAGACAGAAGCTGTCACAAAGAAAAGACAAAACGATAACAATAAAAAAAAATCCGTGCTCCAAATATTCAGTCCAGTTTTGACATCCAGCAGCTGTTGTTGTGGGTGCTCCGACAAATGGTTTGTTTACATTTCAGCGCGAGAATTCAACAGCAAAGAACAAGTTAACAAGGAACATGTCAAAATGTTATATTTGATATTCATACGCAAGGAACAAGTTAACAAAGCAATTTTATTTAATGTCATTTTGATGCCGATAACCCCTCCTGTCTGCCCAAAATCCAAATCATCGACACTGAGCAGAAGCGCCATACAAATTAAGCTGTAATAATCTTCTGCTAGGTACATAAAATCAGTACTCAACCAATCTCAACCGCAGAGCTAACATTTTTTTCTTTCTATATTACTCCAAAGCACTTGAGAAAAGCACTCCTGGACATTAACAGAAACATTCAACTCAGTGCATCCTATAAGATACTGGAAAACTGACAAAAGATATGTTGAGCAATACAAGTGACATTGTTTCCGGACAAAAGGACGCCTCAACATGCATCACCAACAAGAAACAAATTCAACAAATGATCCAAACCCCTACTAAAATAAGCAACTTGTAACTCCACATGCATAAACATATGTCAAAAACGGTGGAGATAAATTCCCTTGCAGTTTTTTCTGGAATCAATGAAAATTCGAAATACAGCAACAAACACCAAGAGGCGAACACAGAAGGCCAAATTTACTGGATGAATGATGATTCAAAAGAATAACATGGAAAACCAATGCACAGAATGCATAGTAATCTGATAATTAACAGATTAAATACCTTCTGCTGGTTTTCCCCACCTCAATAGTGGCTTACAATTCAAAATGTTGAATAGCAGAGAGACATTATTTGCCACATGGCGAGTCAAAAAATTTGACAAATACCAGCAGTATTATTTTGCAATTGGAATGCAATCAAAACCAGATAGTTAGTTGCACTCGTATATATAAACCAAGAGAAATAGATCCCAATATCAATGCCAAAGAAATTGAAAAATCAGTATTTTAGACACATGATGAGATCAAAAATTGTATGTAAAGTGTCCCAAAAGAAACATGAAAAGTAATCAATCCTGTTTATATACAAGCAAGTAAACAGTAGGAAAAACTATCTGCATTGAACATCAAGTATAGAAAAGAATTATCAGTAATTATTTACCAGAAAGAGGGATAAGGTCAACTTAAACTAGCCATATTCCAAAGGCTAAGAGATTCTGCTATTCCTCTCCAGATAAAGAACCCAGTAGGTAGCTAGAGGAAAAATACAAAAACAATTGGCTTAGCAATCAACAATTTTATTTGTTAATATATTGCAAGTCTGTGACAGCTCCTTGGGGTCTAACAGCCTAGTTGGCTTTTAATTTCGTCATTACCCAAGTGCTGTTTTTTTATCTTTTCTTGTTTGCACCTGTTGCATGCTTCTCAACAAATCATTTTGCCTATAAAAAAAAAAAAAACTAAAAACTAAGGAATACAAACAACGTAAACGCCATCGAATAGTCTCCTAACAAATAGTTCGAGAAAAAAATTACAAAACCAGACTAGTAACAAAAAGAAAACTAAAAAAAGGTGAAGAGACAAGTGGAACAACTAACCGAAGACTAACAAGTATCACCTCATAATTCAACAATCATATCATTCATACAGAGAGACACTACAAAAGAAATCGCAAAAAAGCATTTTTATCAATACCATCTTAATGGGTTGCACACGATAGAATACTTTACAACAGAGCACATAAAGATGAAACTCCAAGTCATGGTGATCATAACCACAAAAAATAAAGGAGCCAGCAAAAAAAAATACACGAAATACAACCAAATTAAAATGTAGAAATTAATACATAATTGAAATTACTTTAACATCAAAGATCCCAAGACAGTATTCTTATGAGCTTCATACAACATTGCTTCTCAAATAAACATGATTCATATCATTGTCTTTCCAACAACTAAAACATATAAGTAAAGCACCTCAAAATCCGAGTTTAGTACGACGCCAGTGCCTGCGCTTCGCGTTGTACCTGAAAAATCGAAAACATGGAAAAATTTCTGTATGCGTCGCTGAAATAAAATAAATCAATCGATAAGACTGAGTTTATACCTGATTGTGTTGTCGGTTCTCATGCGGATCCAGTGAGGGATTGGCCTGTTCTGCCTCATCTTCTTCGCGAGCTTCTTCTTGATCCTGAAGGTCTTGTGAGACGGCTGTAATTAGAAACGCATAAACGTTAAAACCAGACTTAAAAATCACACAGATTCAAAATACTAGAGCAAGAGAGAGACACCATCTTTGCTTCTCTAGCTAGATCCGCTGCATTAATGTCCAGCGGAAACCCTAATTGAAGAATTTATTCTGAAGTGTCCGGTAATCTGCACGTGTCAACGTGTCATTCGAAGGAGCGAAATTTCGTGGGTCCATCTGTCAAATCGAACGAGGCCTCCCGATCCTATATCAAGTTGGGCCTCTCTCAACTAATTAGTGTGCTATAAATTCGGGCCTAAATGAATGTTCGTAATAGTAGGCCCAATGTGGAAGCTCGTCTTTGGGTCAGTCTGCAGAGTGCAGATGATGAATGAGACTAATGATATGTCTGGAAAAATCCAACAAAAAAAGCCCAAAAAAAATTAACATATGAGAGGCCCATATTTCTACTTGCACGGCGTTCCAGTAGAAAATAGTCCTAAATAGAGTTTTGACCGTTTCTAAAACAAAGCGCTTGATTCAACGATTATATCAGTCGCATATTAAAAAAATTCCTCAATTTTTTCTATTGTTTCTGTTCTCACATATTTGACATTTTATTTCTCAAAAGATATGTTAAATTTTGAAGAAAAAAAAAGATATTCGAACTCAATTCATAAATATCCTTTCAACAAGACTCATATTCGATAGCTTTTATTTCATTATTAAATTAATTTATATACCCTTAATTGTAAATTGACAGTTTATACGCTATTAAAATTTATATTCTATCAAACAACACACACTTATTTGTCAACTTATACGCTACACAACTTATTCGCCAGTTTATACGCAATCAAATATACTCTCAATCAACATGCAAATCTATCATTTTTCAACTCTTGAAATCTTCATATCACAAAATAAACCAATCTCCGAGATACACTTTGAAAATCAAAGCCATTTATTAATATATATTTTCTCAGCTCATAATTCTTTTCCACATGGTCATCTGGATTAATTAGTTCCCCTTCAATCAAGACTGCTGCATAGTTAACTGGATGTGATTGAACTGACCATCACATAAATCGTGGAATTTTATCTTGATTCACCAATTCAGACAAATCTCATCTTGGGATGTCGGTGGGGGATGTCGGTGGGGGTGGGGGGAACTTCTAATAAATGTTAAATGTGGTCTTATTGTCCTCCTTACAAAGGGGCTTATAAGTGACGATAATTTCTAATCTAACAGTGCGAGATTTTATTCCAACACTATCTCGTACGTGTGGATTGAGTTATGTCAGGCCTAACACGTGTATTAAGGTAGAGGCCAATGTTTTTAATGAACATTTTGAGAATGCTCCAATAGCATGTAAAGAAATTGTGGATTTCATTGTACCCCTTGCAAGTTGCAACCGATTTACAAGTAAGGAGCTAGAACATCTCATATATTATGTTGGTCCAATAATTAGAATCGAAGCGACAATTCAATAGACCAAGCCTGGACAAAAGACAAATCTCTTGGTCTGCGGCATTTCAATCAGTGTGTATAATATATATTTCTTGCCTTGTTAACCAATATATATATATACCGCGTTTGAGCTGTTCGTTCCTCATCAGCCGACGCCGTTGCAGCAAAATCTGACGTTTGAGTCGGTAATGCAATAATAGTTTGACAAATATTCGGGAGCAACATAGAAATGATGAGGAGGTGAGCTGTGAGTTGTGATTTGGATAGAGAAATCTCTTGTTTCTTTATTCTGAACTTTTCTTGCTTGTTCAATCACTCTGCACATATATGCATGCATGTGCACTTTCGTTGGGAAAAATGCATCACCCATGTTATGCTATATCTATATTTGTTTACTTGCATCTTAAGGTGGGTCCCATCTCACGCGCAAAGTATGAAATATTTGTGGGACCTACATCATCTTCTTCTGAGTTATTTATAATTCTTTTGACCTCTAATGCAAGCAATTAGCTGTAAACCAGGATCCACACAAATGTTGGGTTAAATCTTTCAATTCTAATCCTCTCTCTCTCTCTCTCTCTCTCGGATATGTTGTTTCTTTGTCTTCTCCTCTCCTTTTTATGGTTTTAAGTCTTGACCAAGACATTTATAACGGTGTACTTATCCCTAACTTTTCAACCAAGATTCATTACTAGGAATAGTTACCTATATAGCAAGATAATTAAGTAGCCCGTGATAAACCAGTCCAAAGTAAGTGGGGCAAAATGAGCCGTCGCCGTCGAGGACTCAAATCTCAAACTCATTTGGATTCCATCGAAGAGAACGAAAAAAAAAAACCAATAACTCGTAGTGTATTTCACGTTTAAAGAAAAATCTCAATTAAGCCCTCTTATAGTTTTTGTTAAGAGGGCTCCTTTTATAGGGTATGCCGATGCTTCCTAGGCCATTCTTTAGGATTCAGGAGTTTGGTAGTGACCTCGTACAAGGGAAACAAAATCTACGATACCCTTATCAAGAAATTGTAAGACTTGAGTGTGTTGATCTCAATTTTAGGAATTTAGGCAACAAATATTATAAGTTGATGGTTTTATAAACTGGACAGACCCCGCATGTACAAACGTGATGTATACATTTGTGGCTCAATGTTGCAATAATTAACAAGCCTAGCTATCAGCATACGTAAGTACACATGAAATCACATGGGAGAGTTTGTTCATGAATCATGATCAATGCAACAGCTAGTGTTTGTGGTGAACATGGTTTGTCTCTGTTTCACCTAATATGGCTCCTCTTGCAAGGTAGCAACCAAGCAAACAGTCAAACATTGCTGCTGATTTCTATATACAGAAAAGTACTGGAAGAGCTCTTCTTGCAACATTTATAGGACACCGGGTCAGCTGTACCGTCAAACAGAAAATCAAAAGTTATTATCATGGTCATGCGAATTGAATTTGGTCACTTTGAAATTTCAATTCACATATTAATTCAATAATCATCAATTGCAAGTGCAGCCAACAGGTGTTTAATAGACAAAGATGAGGAAAGACATCGTGACCAAAACGCCTCATGTGGGACCCAAACAGGAGAAAATAACGGGCTCGAATTGGGTTCCAGAGAAAGGCCCAGGAAAAAAATTTACTAAAAAACAGGGAGCCTTTCGACTACAAAAACCCATCTTTCCCCCCACCATTTCTAGCGCATCACACTCTCTCCGTCTTTCATTCTTTCTTTCAGTAATTTCGTCGAACACTTTCTGAAAATAAAATAACATGGCCAGACCACAACAACGCTATCGAGGCGTTCGACAAAGGCACTGGGGCTCTTGGGTCTCCGAGATACGCCACCCATTGTTGTAAGTTCACAAACAAAATCACCGTTTTTTTCTCACATTCTCTGTTTTTCAGGACCAAACGAACTTTTCGTTTTTGTGCAGGAAGACGAGGATTTGGTTAGGCACATTTGAAACAGCTCATGACGCAGCGCGAGCCTACGATGAAGCTGCAAGGCTAATGTGTGGACCGAGAGCAAGAACCAACTTCCCTTACAACCCAAATGCGTCGCAAACGTCAGCTTCAAAGCTTCTCTCGGAAACATTGACAGCAAAACTGCGCAAGTGTTGTATGGCTTCCCTTCAAATGACCAAGCAATCAGTGCACGGGCAGCCACAAAAGACACTATCTTCACACGCTATCACGACCAATATGATTTCTGTGAATGGTAGTGAAATGGGTGCACTACCATTGCCAGAAAAGAAAGTAATGCCAGTTCAAGCGGAGAGTACTCAACAATTTAAGCCACTTGAAGAGGATTACATTGAGCAAATGATCGAGGAACTGCTGGATTATGGTTCAGTTGAGTTATGCTTCGCTGTTCAACCGCAGGCTCTGTAATGTCTCTGCTAATGCAGACAGAGCATTTTGCTAATTTAACTCATTTTTAGTCATCATTGGCAGGGCTCATTCAAAAGAGTATTATTAGAAGTTTAGAACCCAATTTAGGTCCTAAAATTACGTTTTAAGTTATCAGATTTATTTTCCTTTTAATGTACAGTAAATCATGTTATATATATTACAGTCTTGTGTGCATCTCCGTTTCAATCGTGGGTTACCTTTTCAGTGGACAAATGTGCAGTTTTTCTCACTTTTGCATTCAGATTTGATGGGACTTCGATAAAGAAACTCAATCCTTTTTCAGGTCAAACTAGAATGTTTATCGATACAGTTCTTCAAAGAAGTGTCCTGTATGCCCTTTAATTCCAGCCAAGAATATCAGAAACAACTTTTGAAGATCTTCTGTTGAGCAAAGTCTATATTTTGGGAGCAGAACTGGGAAAAAATTTCTTGCACAAAAACCAATATTATAGGGCGATAGGTTCTGTTTTTCTTGCAAATTATTAAACAAAAAAAGTACAATCAAAGAACAGTTTTTCAATTTCCATGGCATGTGGAAGCAGAGGTTATTTCGTTGTCTGTCATAAAAGTTGAGAGCAGATTTCAAAGATGTTTGACAAAAACAACCACCTCTTTGAATTCTTGGGTTTGAAAGGGTTTATGGTTGCGGTTGAAGAAAATGCTATTGAGTTTTTTTTTTTTGTTAGTGATCTCTCAGGCCCATCTCTCTATGCATTCTCATTTGATAGTTTGTGATCTTACACTAAAGGATAAAACATAAAAGGATTAGATTCTACTATTGCAGAAAGAGATTCAAGATTGTGAAAGGAAACCAGATATGTGGGTAAATCACAATCTGATCAATTTGATTGCTGTCGTTAAAATGAAAAAACAGAAAGTGAAAATTTGTTGGATGCCTTATTTCATCAGTCTCAATAATCAGTTGTAATTTATCAAAAGCAAAAAATTGCTATCCTTTTTATGATGAAGCAACTATAAGGTTTACCAATCTTTGCCATTTTTATCTTTGACAGTGATACAAATCTCACCATAGATTCATTTCATAATCAACTAAAATTACTGGTTTTGGCTCAAAAAGTGCAAAATGTTGTATATTCGACTTAACTATTCACTATGCCAATGCTAAAAGATTTTGTTATGTGAAGAAAAGGGAGTGAAAGATATCATGAACCCTGTTTGGCTGTTTTGGAATTTGGTGTCCAGTCTCTGTCAATGAAACTTGATGATTGTGAACCTGTTTGGAAATTGATTTTGTTCCCCACAACCATCAAAAGAAAAACTTTAAATTTTAGACTCATTATTCTCTTGTTTTCCACTTTTGAATCAGCAAAGCTGATTAAAATCATGGCATTTTAGTGAATTTTTCATCATTACTAGTTTGAATCTTGTGTGTGTGACCCTGAAAATTCACCTGACCAACCAACCAACTACTAGTCTACTACTATATATCAAGAACAGAGGAATGCAATTTTAACCAACATTGCATGAAAAGAGTTAATGCTGTTTCAGTAAAAAAAACATGCTTTATAGAATATTCTTGTTTTCGGCAAGAGCATAAAAGCTTGTTTTCTAGTTTTACTATCATCATGTAAATTTTTTGTTTTGATGACAATTACTTGAATTGAATGGATGATTTAGTTAAAAAACACAAATTAGACATAGGAGTGAAAGTTGAGAATCGTGAGATGTTCCTCGGAGGAAAAGATAGTCAAGACTAATCATGGTGTATCAAATCATGGTGGGTGTATAGAGAATAACATATGGAAATGTTGGGTAAGAAACAAACATGCAATATATATATATACACATATCTCTGTGTGTGTGAATGCTTCTTAATTTTTTGCCTATTTTTAATAAATTAAATCCAAAACCTCATGCATGAGTTGCATTTGTTTTTATAATGGGGCACCATGATCATCTTGTGTTGGATGCCTTGGATCTAGTGAGTCATGCAAAATCCAAAAGGAGAAGAAACTTTGTTTGGAAGTGAAAGAAAAAGTTTGGTGGCCTCCTCTCCACTCAGAAAAAGCCAAAATGCTTTCAACCCTTTTTCAATAAGCTTACTGCTGTAAATCCCAACACACCCAATATATTATTGGATTTGGGTTGTTCAATTTTCGTAAATAAATTAAGTTTATACGACTTTATTTTTTTTGGATCGTCTTACTCTCACGTAATAGTATTTAGGTCTACAAAAGACTTTTCAGATGTGTAAAGTAATTATTATTAACACGAATCACTTGAGATACCCAGTCCCAGTGATGTGAGGTACACTTATAGCATAGGGCGGGATTTTGGGGATATTTTTTGTTTGTATGGTAAGATATATGTAACACAATGTTTGGTCTACAAGGTGCATGACTTGTCTCATCACTTGGATAAGTACTGCTCTTCTTAGATCTTCCTTGGATGACTTCACGTGGATAATCAACCATGTGAATGCTAACACCCACATGGTCCCAACAACTCGTTTCCTTAACTGTGTTTTAAAGACAAACATGGAGTGGAACCCATCTCTCTCCTCATACATCCACTCGTCTCATTACGTGCATACTAGAATGAAGACCACGGGTAGTACTGGGCTTGGGCAGAGTGAATTCGGGTATCGGAGTGATGCAGACAACTATGGTCGGGTTCGATTGCTATGGCCTTAGTGGGCTCAAGTTAACAATGGTTGGCCCATTTGTTAGATGCTTCAGGCCCAGACTCCACTTACTAGTTTCTAGATATTTGATAGGGCCCGAAAACAACCCTTAAAAATAAAATATTAAATTATTTGAATCTCATGATCCACCTCTCTTTACGAATACTACTAAATATAATTCTACCTACAATGATTGTTTATCTTGAAATTCAACAAACGTTAAGCTAACAGTCAAGCTGCATCCTGCAACTAGAAGCTCCTTGAAACCAAACAAACAAAAAAAATCAAGAATTGAAAAGTCTATTAATTAATTGCACAAATAAGTAATAGTCTCAACACACTTGATGCTAAGCTCAGCTAGTACAAGAACGTATATTTTTGTCAATTAATTTTGTGGGATTCGAATCATACAAGCATCATATTTATTCGAATTGAATCAAGGCACGAGTATCAAATATGACTCGGGTTAATACTCAAAATAATTAGATCCTCTAATTAGCCAAATCAACAATTCCTTTCACCTGTTGACTTTTGTATAATTTTTCATCAAGGTGGGAAATCAATGCAAGTAAAATTATGTAAGAAGAAGAGGAAGAAGACTGGTGAGTATTGAAGAAGCAAAAATGAAAATGGAAAGAAAATTTTACAGTAATTAATGTGATGTGATGATCCTGTAATACAAGCAGACAAATGGACCCATTAATATCTGTTTTTCCATTATGGATCGATGAAGATGAAATATACAATTATAGAAACAGCTAGGGTGATTGATGCATTAACTATTGAAACTTGAAAGGAACATATATATATATGTGTGTGTTCACATATTCAGATATTCTTTAAACAAATAGTGATCACCTCGATAGGAACCAGCTGGCCATATTAAAGCAAAACCAACACTTATAGTAAAGAAGAGCATCATATGGTATTGTCATGAAATTCAAAAGCACGAACATCAAGTGGACAGGATTGTCTAGGATTAGAATGCTTGGGTTTTTCTTTTTTACCTTATTCTATGTTTTTACTTGACAACGTAGCTACTTAGGAAACCTACTTCCTTTGATTTTTTTCAACGTATTATTGGGATGTTATTTATTTCGCCGTAACACATTGTTTTGGTTTAATTGAAATCTCGCATGCATGTAAATGTAAACTTATAAGCTAGTTATCGACTCTCTGTGCAAGAGATTTCACAGACAAAATGAACAAAGAATTATAATGATTACTGATTGGTGGCTCCAAAAATAGGATATAACGCATGCATACGAGTTGCTGCACCATTAATTATGACAAATGTATGGTTTAAATTATTCATTGGTCCAGGTGCATATCTCATGTGGCGTATTCAATGGTGTGATTGACATCAATGTGTTCTCTCTTACTTTTTGATTGACATCATTCTCATATAGATGTCATCTACGTTCTCATGTGTAAATGCACCCGGACCTCGTTCTTGCCATAAAGAATTTTGTTTCCATGATTATCTATTTTATCTCTGTATCCATATGCACGATGATGATAGCGTATGTCCTTAATTCATCACATCTTATCATGTGTGGTGAACATTTTCTTATTTAATTTTTAAACTTAAATTATATATTTCAAGAGAGCTTAATTTTCAGATCACTCTAATACACTTTTTTATCCTCTAGTCTTCTATGTTATGCGTTATCATTTAGCATTGGTATAATTTGATCATATGATTTTGTATTTTTTTAAAATCTGAATTGGGCCGCCTCCACGACGACAACATTGTCATTAGAGAAGCAATACTGTATTATCATTTGTCATTTACTACGCAATCTTCTCAATATTTAATTTTATAACGTATGCATCCTCCACCACTGGATGGAAATTTAACCAGCTTAACACAACTATATAATTTTAATTTCTAGCATGGGTTTCCTTAGGTTAAAAAATAAATTATATAAGGTCAATTAGGTATACAGTAGGACGGATAAAACGACATGGTTTCACACATTAAACGATATACTTTAAAAAATGGTGAAGCGGACACGCAAATTAAGGGTGTTCTTTAAGGTCCAAGAGAGAATGTGTTGAGTTTTTTTCTTTTGTAGCAGCCGTACAAAAATTATTTTTCATATTAGCATCGGACTGAACTTATTTTCGATTCTACCATGTCGAGCCTACGTGGCAATTTATATCATGTCAGGTTAATTGCTACAGACAAAACTGGAAAAGTAGTCTGACAAAAATTAATTTTTTGTAAGTGGAGCCGCGCGGCTCTACTCAAACTTAAAAAGAAAAAATTTAAGTGGAGCCGCGCGGCTCTATCGGAAATAATTTTTGTCTGCAGCAATGCGTCTTTTGTACGGCTGCTACAAAAGAAAAAAACTTGGATTTTTTATTTTGATTTGGACAAAACTAGCCTCGTTGCATGCGTCTTTGACTCATAAATGTCCAACCACTTGATGGAGGAGAATATAATTTATCACAGTGGTATTTATATTTATGTTTCTATATCCCACCAATGCATGATTGGTGATGCATTATTCTGGATCAAACTGTTAAAAAAAATGTAAGGCCTAGCTAGGGTTTATAATCTAGTTTATGCCAACTCTTATCGAGAGTTTATGCCAACTCACATTCAAACTGGAAAATAATAAGGAAAAAATAGTCATAGTAAAAAGACAAATTTTTTTTATAAATTAACATATAATTAATTTTATGCTAATACAGTTAACATATTCAAACATTTGTTAATTAAATATTCTCTAATTAAACATTCGTTAATTAAACATTCACTAATTAAACATTCACTAATTAAACATTCAATAATTTCTATTAGGACAAGACCTCCTAGTGTGTCCTACAGTGTGACAAAGACCACAACGATGGGGCCTGCGAGCACCATCCCTAGCATCCATCTCATTGTGAAGGCGAGTGGACTGAGGTCGGCCTTTCTTACTCCTCCGCAAACTAGGATCTGGAATAATAATTGGGCCGTAGTAAGTGGGCCAAGTTGATCGGTCTGGTACCGGAAAAAACATCGGAGCCCAAGTATTGATATAACTCTGCATGGAATAAAACTTGTCCACGAACTGAGACCGATTAATTCTTCGAGCAGCACATACGGCAATAACATGTGAACAAGGGTAATGATAGATTAACCACTCGTTGCATGTACATGTCGCATTGCCCAAATCAACAACATTTGAAACTCGAAGTCTGGATGGATGACTTAATCTTGATGATGCACGTTTTACTTCAAATACCCCTGGTTGATGATGAAACATTTCCACCTCATATGCATTTGATTGTTGTCTCAAGCCCTGTAATTTCAAATCTATCTCTGTTGTGAATTCAGCTCCCGAAAAAATCCGAGCCTCACCTTCTTGTCGACGGTGGGTATAATATGCATTACACCTATAGAAGGTTAGTTGCACCAAAGCTGTAATTGGTAAAGCACGAGCAGCTTTCAAGACACCGTTAAAAATTTCAACCATATTTGTGGTCATGTGTCCCCATCTTTTACCTTCGTCGTACAACAATGTCCAGGATGCCAGTGGAATCTTTCGCAGCCATCGAGTAACAACTCCTTCATTAATGGTGTCAATCTCGGCCCATAATTTTTGAAACTGAGCTTCTTGGGTTAGTAAAGACATTTTGTGGACTACATTCTTCAACTCCTTGTTCTTGAACACAGTATTGAAATTACTAGCTAGATGTCTGATACAGAAACGATGATAGGCCAGTGGCTCTTGCCAACCAAGATAGGGATCTTTCATGGCATTGATGATTCCGATATGTCTATCAGAAATGACACATAAACCTGGGCGAGCTGTAACCCGGTCTCGTAAGCATGCCATAAACCAGCTCCATGAAGAATTCGGAATTACATTGAGATCCATATTTCTTGTAGTTGAGAGTTGTGATCTAGGCAAAAACTTTGACAATATTTATAGGCTAGATTTTTTCACACAAATTAAACCATGTGAACAAAGCTTTTCAAAAACTTTGCCTGTTGACAAGCTTTGTCACGTAAAGCTTGACAACACTTATCAATGACAGGCTTTGAATTGATAAGGTTTATCACGTAAAATTTGATAAAATTTATCAATGACAAGCTTTATATGACAAAGCTTGTCAAGCTTTACATGACAAAGCTTGTCAAGCTTTACAAAGCTTGACAAAACTTGTCAAGCTTTACATGACAAAGTCTGTCATTCAAAGCCTGTCACTGACAAGCAAGCTTTGTTAGCTTTGTTGATTGGACTTGTCATGTAAGTTTTGTTTTTTTTCCCTTTATTCCATAACTATTCACGAGGGATTACACATTCAGAATTTTGATGCACGTACCTTTGAGTAGAGCCGCGCGACTCCACTTAATTTTTTTTTTTTTTTTTAAAGTTTGAGTAGAGCCGCGCGGCTCCACTTAAAAAAATTATTTTTTGTCAGACTACTTTTCCAATTTTGTCTGTAGCAATTAGCCTGACATGATATAAATTGCCACGTAGGCTCGACATGATAGAATCGAAAATAAGTTCAGTCCGATGCTAATATGGAAAATAATTTTTGTACGGCTGCTACAAAATAAAAAAACTCGAATGTGTTTATAGCTGTACTTGACGTGAATGACACTTCTTATCAACGACAGACTAGGAGCCAATAGACCAACATGTGGTATGGGCTACACAGAGAAAGAACCAACATATGTACGTCACTAGACTGCCCTTAATCTGGCAACCCTGCCCAATAAAGAGTTAGTTCGACTGTGTATGTCACGCTCTATAAATACTCAGACGTGACAATTGTGTTTAAGAACATATTAGTAGTGAGTGCATCGTTGCCCACTCCCCACCTCTTTAAGACTCTTAACTTTCTTTTTGGTTTGATGAATTTGCCACGTGGAAAGACACCGTTAATTAGAAAGTTGCCTTGTAATTCTCCATTTTCGATCACGTAATTATCTAGAAAATACTCCGTCCGTCCCATTTTAATTGTTCCATTCACTTTTTCACACAGTTTTAGAAAATATTTAATTCCTTTTCAATTTGACGTTTATACCCTATTTATAATGACAAATACTTTATCACTATAATTAATGCGCAGGTTATTGAGTTTTTCAAGTTAAGAGTAAATAAGGAAAAAATAGCTTTCATTAAATGAAATGGACATGTATTTTGGGACATCCCAAAAAGGAATAAGTGACAATTAAAATGGGACGGAGGGAGTAACTTTTTTAAGACTATAAATTACTAGAAATGCCGAGAATCTAGGCTTATGAGTCATAATTTTAACCCCAAATATATATAAAATGAATTTAGTTTCGATTTTTGAGAGTGCCTAGGCTTGAGTGTTCGACTTTAAACTTAAGTATAATTTTTTATAAAAAAACACGGAGTCCTATGCCCCATTCTATAGGGAGGTTCCGTCACTGCTGATAACTAGAGATTTTATTGAGTAATCGAGAATATTAATTTCTTGGAACATTCATATATTATATCTAGGTTTTACTGTAAATAGTGTGTCTCCGTGTCTGGGATAATCCGATTCAATCCATGTACATAACATATGAATTTGACCAGATGGATTAAGAAGGTAACTACCCATTAACGTACAAATACAATTTGGGTGGCATGTATATCCTACTAGCCTACTTGCATAATTGCCTTGCTAGTTGCGGTAAAAAGTCCAAGTCTTCCCTCTCATCAGTTTTATATTTGCGCGTTCAACGCTGATTTTTGTTCAGGTACATTGGTCATTTGGTCTCTCTGACTCTCTCCCTCTCCAAAACCATACCCTTGAAACTCAGATATATATCTCAATCCATAAACTCTTGAAACGAAAACCAGAGTCTTCTTTTCGATTTATTTTTTAGTAAACTAAGTTATAACGCAAATGTCCCACCACTCCTCCCGTTTCCCTTCTTGCTTCCGCCCCTCCTCCACCACCCACGACGAAATTAACCGCTTTCCGCCGACGCATCCACCGTCCGTTTCAGCCACCGGCAACGCCACAGTCAACACCTGCTTCTACCTTACCGATATTGGGATCTTTTCTGTGACATGGTCCCGCACAATACTTGAACACTCACTCTACCTTCACCTCCACCCACTTGATTCCGCCGCAATCGTTGGTTCCTCTCCTTTGTCTATCTCCGACCCACTCTCTCTATCTACCCTGTCTTTTCATCTGCACATCAAGCCCTTCTTTTTCTGGAAAAAATATGGATCAAAGAAACTCCATTTTATCAACCAAGAAAACAAGAAGACTAGAAGACCAACAGTTCAAATCTTTTGGGATCTTAGTAAAGCAAAGTTCGGATCCGGACCCGGACGCGGCCCAGAACCTCAATCTGGGTTCTATGTGGCCGTGGTTGTTGACGGCGAAATGACGCTACTCGACGGCGATTTGACCAAGGAAGCTTATTCCAAGACCAAAGCAAGGAAGCCGGAGAGAAATCAAGGTCTTGTTCTGCGAAGAGAACATTTGTACGGAAACAGACTTTACACTACAAAAGCGAGATTTGGGGGCAAGAAGAGAGAAATTTCGATCGATTGCAGCGTCGATAGTGACGCTAGATTGTGTTTCAGTGTAGATAACAAAAGGGTTTTGTTAATTAAGCGTTTGAAGTGGAAGTTTAGAGGGAATGAAACGATCGAAGTAGATGGTGTGCCTGTGCAGATCTCGTGGGACGTGTACAATTGGTTCTTCGACGAGGTCAAAAATGGGCACGCTGTGTTTATGTTTAGGTTTGAAGAAGAAGAAGAAGAAGATAAGAAAGAAATCGAAGCCTGTGGCGTCGAAGGGAATGGAAAAAACGGCGTCATTTCTTGGCAGCAAAATTTGGAGTGGAAGAAGATGAGGAAGACCTGGCTGAGGACTGCGAGGAGCTCGTCTTCTTCGTCGATTTCGATTTCTTCTGCGTCAAACTCCTCCGGCTGCAACTCGTCGGTGATGGAGTGGGTGGACACGGAGGAGACCGAGTCAAGTGGGCCCAACGATGGCTTCTCGTTGCTGGTTTATGCATGGAGGAAATGACGGCATTAATGACTTCTTCTCTAACCTATTAAACGATGTCGTTTTGCGAATGTGTTGTAACCTCTAACTCATTTTTTTAATTGACATATTGTATTTTGAGTGAAAAGTTAGAATATATATTAGCAATCAAGGATTCTTCTTCATTGTAATTATGATTGTCTAGCCATTGATCCATCGAAAAGTAGCAGAATTTGATCTTATTTCGTTGAGAAGTTGTTGTCAAAATCTCAAGGATTTTTTCTTTGTTTTGGCTTAACAATTTTCTTTTGTATTTGAGTTGAGGTGAAATTTCAAAGATTTCCTTAGGCAGGAAAATATGGCTAAGCTTATTTCTAAAGTTCCGTTAGCGCACAAAATTTTACTCATCTCAAGATATGTTCTATCAATTTTAAAAATATTATCTACTTAATAAATTATATTGTTTTTGATAAATATAAACTAAGCTAAACGAAACGAAACCATATATAAAATGTTTTGGTGGTGTCTCTCTCCTTTTTATTTTCCTGTGTTTTTCCAAGATTATAATTCTGCGAATATGGTACAGCATTGATTTCTGGTTTGATCAATCCGAGGCCGAGGGGTAAACCACAACAGTAGAGCACCTGATCACAGAGAATGGCGCCGTATGAAAAGGAGCCAAAATATGTTGACCGTTACTTTGGATGCCTGTGAAATCTGAATGCTCGCTCTGTCCAGTCCGTTTCGCCAGACTCGTGAAACGAAGAAATCATATTCACATGTATGATATCGTCGGGGGATGGTCATGATAATGTTCAGAATGAGGGAATCTAAGTAAAAAACACTGGCATGCCTAGTCTTCTTGGATTTTGCTTACAATTTATTAAAATTATTTTTATTGAAAAACAATTTTTTCTTCTTCTTCTTATTATGGTGGAAAAACAGGCTGTACGTTGCCACGTAGGCCTGAAAGGAAGCAAGAAAGTGAATGATGTTTTTGTTCTATTTTAAGTTTCTGATCAATTTTCTATGCAAATTATTGAAAATTTGATGTCAAACAGTCAAATATTCAAGGTTTGTTTTACTAAATGAGCCAATGCGGTGCGCTTCTAGATTTCAAAAAGACTTCACAGCTTTTTACATGAACCAACAAAACACTGCACCACAGAAAGTAAAGGGAAATAGTAAAAAAATCCAATGTTTGTAATTGTATACTTCTACTATGAGCTTTCACTTGTTTTTTTGATGGGCTTCCGAGCCCAAAAAGTTTCATCGTTGGAGAGTCTCTCTTCAAGTCCGATGATGGGCTCACTCCCAGCCCAACTGAAAATGGGCTTTGTTACCATGTCCTTGCCTTCGAAGCATTACTATCAGTCTCTTATTACGCAACATGCATGCATGCACGCACCATGGAGGGCGCCGAATAGTGACAAGCGACAGAAACCTAAATTCACCGGACATCCCCATTCCCGTGTTCCTTGGCTAATAGTATCATCTGATTAAATTCGTGAATTTGGATCATATTTTGACAAATTTGGGTTTCGCTCAGTTTACTATTTTGAAAAAGACAATTTGTGATTTTCCTTAATTGTTGCCAAGATTATTGGACTTGTCTCCCCCAAAATGTGAGATCCCTGTTTTACTTGATACCACAAATAGACAGAAGCAAATCACTCAAACAAATACAATACCACCACCTCCCTCACTCAGTAGCCAATATTGGCAGGAGAAAGCTTTCATTAAATAATTCTGTATGTACAGATACAGACAAGAGATAAGGAAGTATGACACATTGATCTTATCAATCATAAAAAGAGAATGTTACGTAAAACAATAGCTGCGACGATTTCCAAAGCAGCTGTTTTGACAACAAACAAAAGCCAAAGCAGAACCAAATAACTAGACGTGGGAGACAATAAATTGGCAAACTTCCCCCGCCGAATACTATAAAACCCTGAGAGTTTCAAAACCCAACGAGATCTAAAGCTTTAAGCTCAAGGCTGAGGTGGAATTGCTGTGGGTCAAAGACAAAGGAGTGGGAAGGCAACGTTTTTGTCTGCGATGTCCGATTGCAGAGCTCGTAGGACAGGATGAAGCGGAAGGAGGAGGAGGCACAGGGTTAGAAGAAGATGTGAATTTACTTGAATTGCTTCTCAGTTTCTTCTTTTCCTCGTTGATCCTAACTTCCGACTTAACATGTCGAATCTTCGTCTCATTTAATCCCGCTGGAAGAACACAATTGCAGAAAAGGCCTGCAACGTGTAAACACACATAAAAAACATAGAATGTCGTTAAGTCCTCGCCACTCCAATAAGTATTTTGAAATAGTTATTAGAGTTTAAGCTTCAAAAAACCAAAACTATAAATTCCAATAATAATACAGGGTATTGCATTGCAAGTTCACAGGAATAAAGGGTATTGCTGACAGCAATTCTCACATGGCAACTGGCTCTGCTTTTATAGTGAATGTGAGAAAGTCCCAAAAAATGGCTCTGCTTTGATACTGAAAGTGAGAAAAGTCTCAAAAGCCCAACGCAATGACAGAGTAGTCCGTCAAGGGGGGAGGCTGTGGTTGGTAAGCAGGTTTCGTGGAATCTTGTATATCTACATGAACACATATTTCCAGCTAAAGCAAAGATTGTTCATTTGAGTTTGAAGTAAAGCTTGATTAATCCTTTTTAAGTCTTCATTTCCTAATTCCACTTAGTAACAAACACTCATCCTTTGCAACTATATTATATCACCCGACTTTTGCCATGAAACTTACGATCGAAGAAATATTATATGCCCATACTATAAAAAGGAAACAACGAAATATAAATTTCCTTCCACTAAATTACTAACTTTCTCGACAAACAAGTATATACTCAACTTAAAGTGGGGAAAGTAACTCAGATGATGTCTTAACTTGATTAATTTACTTACCTAAACGAGCTAGACGATTCACCCATCGAGGAATAGGCTTCCCAGTCAATCTGATGCACACATCATTACAGAAGTGATTGCAGTTCTTCGTGATAAGATGATAAGTGTTCCCACAGTACTCTTCAGCTAACTTCTCCATAAATGCTCGAACTTCCTTAGGACCCATATCAGTTCTTCCAATCAAAATTGATTTCCTAAATGTAAAACCAGGGCACTGCGTTGGTTCCACTTCGAAAATCCCTGTTGTTGAATGGTCGTGTGCTCCAAAACCATACTCAACATCATGAACTACAGCAGAAAAAGATCATATTAGAGTCGAAAAAAAAGGAAAAGAATCCTCCTCCTTCAAAACCCAATTTCAATTCTTCACAGGCAAAACTAGAGATTTCAAATAAGTTCTCCGAAGAACAACTGAGTGGATCTGTTAGAGCTAGGAAACTGAGGGCATGCTTCTGATTTACACTTCAACGGTTTCTTATCAACCAGCCAGCAGAAGATGAACCACGAAAAAAGAAAAGAACCAACGATTAATAAATCATTTCCTCCCTATTTTCTCACCAACCAAACAGAAAATCTAAATTACACAACGAATAAATTTTCCCATTTCGGTTTATTTTCTAAACCACCAGACAGAAAATACAAATCTAGAGGTAACTCGTTTCACATAAAACAAACCCAAATCATTTCTCAGAAACATAAAAAAGCATCAAACCTTGCACTCCAGAATGATAGATCCCGAGGCCAAGCCAGTACGCATAACCATTCATGGGTGTCAAATCGTAGACATTCAAGTAAACCGGAACCGACCCGGCCTTCTTCTTCCGGGGAACCAACGACATTCTACACAACATCGTTGGAACGCCGTTCAGGTTTCCGCTTCCCAAATCTATCAGCGAAAAAAGTGCTATTCTCAGATGAAAAGGTTACAACTACCTTCACTGGGAAGCGAAACTTGAGTGGGCCGAGGAATTTCCAAGGAGTTTCAGGAGCAGTTTGGGGACAAATATATTTTACAGGGCCCCCCTGTTTGATGGGAATCACTTCGGTTCTTCAGGCGGCCGAATTCACCGCCGGGCTCTCTATTCTATCTCCAGTTTTCGCTCTTTAATGGTTTCGAGATGCTCAACCTGGATCGGATCTAAATCTTTGGGTACGTGATTTGATATAATTACAAAATTACCATTTTATTATACAATTCTAAAAATGGAAAAAATAAAATAAATAAATGAAAAAAGCAGTTTGAAAGGGTGCTCACACACTTTACTATGTTTTAATTTTTTGCGTATGCATGAGCCCTTTTTAAAGTGAAACATAAACCGTCTTCTCTTTACAAAAAAAATTCCCTCTGATTTCTCTCTTAAAAAAAAACCGACCCCCTCCTCTGACGGAATTGAAAAGGAGAAGTGGTGCTCTTTTCCACCGCCTCCTACTCTCCCCACTATCTTTTGTCATTAGACATTATTCACACCATCTTATATTATATTTTAGTAGACATACTCTCAACCAAATCAAATATATACTTTCTATTTTGATTGTGATTATGATTTTTCTCCCATTAGAATTCTATTTAGAAAATGGATTGATTTCAAATACAATGCATGATTAGAGATCTTTTAATATATTCCGAGTTCCATGTTTCAAGATCAAGTATTATTGATAATCATTATTTTGGTTGGTCTAGATTTGAATCTATATCTAGACCTACTTCCAGATTTGTTTGTATTACTCAAATGGTCACGTCTGCTTTGTTAGCGTTGTTCTTTCATGTTTGCTTGGTTAGTTTCATGTTTGTTTTTGTTAGTATGGTATAATACGGTGTCGTTCGATCTCTAATAAATGGCGTCGTTCGAGGATGTCTGACTCGATCGATTATGTTTTTTTTTAATTCTCTTGTTGTGGAACATGTTCTATCTTTATGGTGACTCGAGTGTACGAATTTCAACTCTTACCTAATTGATGTGATGAGGGGTTGAAATGATTTTTCCATAATTTTTTTTTTTGAATTTCAATCATTCACATATAATCCACCTTATACTATATGTTTATTGTAATCCACTTGAATGGTTCTGATTCAAAATGAGACAGATTTGATGGTGAAATCATTCAAGTCCCTCTCATTTCTTAATTTATTGAGCAAATGTAATTAGTTTTATCACCGTTTTCCAAAAAAAAAGAAAAAAGTGAAACATATACATTGAATTATGAAATGTTTTATTTCATTGGAAAATAGAGTTTTGGATATTGTTTATTCCAAATACAAAATTATGCATTGGCACTTTATAGAAAGAAAAAAACACAGGCATAGGCAATTATTAATAGATAATAATTTTAATGGTGTGTTTGTAAGAGAGCGATAAATATAGGTGTAATATATTACTAAGATAATCATTATCCATCTCTCTCAAGGATAACCATTATACCTAAAAATTTACTTAAAATATTATTTATCCATATATTTGTAATTGCACTTATAATTATTACACTCCTATATCACTATATCAAACACACCATAAAAGTATTTTTTTTTTTTTTGGAAAAAGACTCGTACATAAATAAGTGGTTGGTACAGCCGAAGCCAAAAATTCTTACTTTCGTTTGGAGTATTAATTTAGGGAGTGCGGTTTGGAGGGGCAATATTGGGAATCGATACTTTCTAAATTTAATTGGAATATTGAAATTAATAATTTATTGAATTAACAAATTTCTATTGCTTTTCTCAACAAACAAAAAAAATCTATTACTCAACTTTTTAGGGTCCACTACCGGCGCGGAGTATTCATAAATGTATAGATTCGTCTCATAAGTGTGAAAAAGAAAATCGATAGGCTGGTTATATTTTATTTTCGTTATTGAAAGATTAAATATTTCAAATTTTTCATTTTATTTAAATCAGGTCAACCAAACAGTTTTTCTTAAAATTGGGCAACGAAAGGGGTGACGTGGCCATTTGATGGTTTGATAATTGACCCACATGAAAAATTGATGCCACGTGTAAATGTTTCGAAAATTTTTAAGAGACAAATTATTTAGAAAATTGAAGAAGAGAAAGAAAATTTGAAAAATGAAAAATAAATTGAAACCTCACTTGTCAAGGACATGTCACTCGCTGACTTCGGCTGCCTTGAGATCAAGCTTGTTGAGTTCAAGATGCTTGGGTTCATGTCCTGTCGGACTGAATACGGTCCCTCCCAATCATTCAAGGATGCCAAGATCACTAAATCCCTCCACATGACCAGCCACCGGTCTCCACTGCCCCTACGCAATGCCGCCCCTCCGCCCCTTTCCAAGTACCGCGTGGTTGCAGTCCCATCCCCCATGTCCTTCGAGGCAGATCACGTCTCCTCCACCATTGGTGGCCCTATCTATGCCAACTTTGATCTAGATTTGTCTCCGGCTATCCCGTGTTTACCTACCCAAAAACCAAATTTAAAATGGGGCCAAACTATCACGTCATTCATTCGACTGTCTTGGTGATTTAATTGAAATAAAATAAAAAGTTTGATGACTAACTTGAAATGTTTAATTTTTCGATAATGAAAATAAAACACATAATATATTTTCGGTGACTAAAAGTAATAGTAACCCTATGAAATAATTATATGTTTAGATTTGAATTGGTTTAAATTTTTAAACGTATTTAATTGATTATATTTGAATTAACTTCAATTCGAATACGTAAATCAGACGATAATTTAATCCAAGTTATGATTCAAATAACTAAATTGAATAATTTTTTTGTGTTTGAATTCAAACTTAATTTTAAATCGTACAAAATTTTTATATCTAGATCTAAATTTATTGCATATGACTTATGTTCAAATTCAATTTAATCTAAATCGAATAAATTTGGTAAACCAGACAGTTTGCCACCCCTGCCAATCCGAGTTATCGTGTTGGTAAATCTTGTTCAATGGATGACTAGACCGTCAATTCCCCGGCCAGAGCAATGACGGTAACTCTCATGCGTCTTCTCTTTAATTCAAACTCAGTCTCATTATTCTGTAACAAGCAACGGTTCAACATCAAGCATTTGGGTGTTAGTCCTTTTGAACACAAAAGTTGCAGAGGCGTCTACCATAAGATCTTCTGTTGAAGGAGACCAAACCTCATCTAGGAGGTGGAAAGGTCACAGTCGACAAGCTCACCAGCACATATCATGAAATTGTGGACTACGTAAAGTCAAGTGGCCACATGGCAGTAAATACAGTGCATGGACGTGGCACATGGCGTGTAGGTGGGTTGCGTAAGTTCATCCCGCCTTGGGCGATCACCACGATCTACTCAACGTTTCTTCAAAATTCAAGTGAAGACCTTTGAAATTCGAATGATGGATCTAGTACGTGATGTGGGGAGAGGATAGGGAAAATTGTTATTTACCTTCGTTATAAATAGCACACTTGTAACCCTGAAGAGATATCTGAATAAGAACATTTTACTTTATCCGTGGATGTAGGCACTCTTGCTGAACCACGTAATTTCTCAGTGTCGTTTACTTTTCAGTACCTTAAATACTTCAGCTATCATTTGCTTTCATCAACCCAGGAATCCCAACATCGATGTGATTTTTTGGATCGACAATGACCTCGTTGAGCAGATGTGGTACCTCCTATATGGCAGAGTAACAGAGTTGTCTGTCTGGGACTGGGTATGCAAGTATTGGAGGTCCGATATCCAGACGTCTTCAAAGGTTGTTTGGAAAAATCAGGCTTTCAGGATCGCAGGTGTCAATCTTACGATGTGCCAACAAGAAGATTATGAAGGAGCAATGTGTCAATGGCCTTCCATTTTTGTCCAGCGGTACAATGTACAAAGCAAGGAACATATCCAATGTCATAATGGAAAAGCTTTGATATTCCTTGCCTCTGCGTCTCCACCACTTCTCTGCATCTCCATCGCTCCTTGCAGTGAGAGGTTGAAGAAGGGTTGCTAAATTTCCTTGTTTGGTGTGATGGTGTCTATGGCTTGTGGTGGAACTTTGGTACAGGTTGCTTTACACGTGTGAAATATCAAGAGCACTTGCCAAAGAGTCTACTTTAAAGTTTAAGTCTGGGGATATGATTGGCCAATTTTATTTTATTTTTATTTTACATGTCACCAAGTGTCAGTAAGCAAGGAAAATATTTTTTATTTGACTTTTTATGCCAAACAGGATTGACCGATTCACGGTCCAAAATTTGAAAATTTTCTCGAATTATTAAACATTTCAAATTTTAGATTAATAATTTATAATATTTGAATTTTGAGTGATAAAAATGTCACATAACAAATCTTTAACTGACCAAGTGCTATTAACTCTGAGTTCTTCCAAAGACGTGACTTGTGAACGAGTTTTGATAAAGGAATTGAAAATTGCTAAAAAAAATGTAAAAATAAATCAATTAAATTAAATTTGATGATGTTAAAAAGGTGTCAATCCTAATAAAAGATCAATTGGTCAGATATGTTCCTCCGCAGGGATGTGCACAGGAGCAGTGGGTGAAAATCATTCATGCACAGTAAACAGATGTGAACGTGAGCCAAAAGTCCCACTAGAGGTTATCATTTGGTGTTGACACTCGAGTTCATATTAAAAAACATGGATAGCTCGATGGTTCGCAACTCTTTTCTTCTGATCTGAATTGTTGATTTATGGGTTAGTAGAGTTTGAATCTTAGTCGGATTCAAATCTTAGTAGAAGTAGGATTCCACTTCATCGTGGGTCTTCTAATAGGTGATGGAAACTTTTTAGACTTGTGGACCTCCTCGGTATGCCGAGGAGCCGATTTCGTCGATAACCAAAAGGGACAAGGACACAGAAGGCCTATCGGTACAGCCCTGTATCGAGGTGACCTCTTTGGTCACCATGGAGCCCCTTAGTCTCAGACAGGATCGGTGAACTGGGATAGCAACACGTGTAATGATTTGATTGATGGAGTTATTTTGGTAATATCAAAATTATTTATTTCGGGAGTTAATAGTTTTTCTGTGCGTACAGACAAATTACTGAAAGATCATAATCCAATGTCGGATAATTCGGGATGATATGATGTGTTCCTGGTCAGTGGAGAGACAAAATTATATTATTGCATCTGGTGAATGTCCGATGTGCGAGGTCCCACTTTATGGAGGTGGGACCAACTACATGGGAAACGTTAGATAAATCGTAATTAATCGTGAATGTAGCTTGTTCGCCACAAATTAATCTTGTCTGGGAAAGAGGAGAGAGAGAAAAGGAAAATAATAGCAGATGTGATCAACTGACCTACAAAATTCCAGATGTGATTTTGTTCATTTTTATGGGCCGGGCTTCCTCCTTTTATGGAGTAAATTTTGTGGGTGGGCTGGGCTTTTAGAAGTTAACAATTTTTAGTCTCTTATCATGCACTTCTAACCAAGAACATCCACAATGAATCTAAACTTGGACTCGGCTATAGATTTGTGGTGTTTGTTTTGTCTTTTAGCACAAACTAAGCCCGCATCAATACTCTGAATGAAACTGAAGCCCGTTTGCTACAGCTGTGCTTCACATATTTGGGTTGACGGTAACAAATTGACCCAATTAATTCAATTAAAATATTTCAATTGCAGTGTCGTTTCTCTCCACTCTCTCCAAACACGACGGACAAAAACTTTCCCCATCAATCATCTTTTGGCAACAGTAGCCTCGTGAAATCTTCTTTCTTTGGTGTCGATCACCACCGTTCATCATTGCAACGCCTCCCTCTTCATTCATCATGTAATTTTTGGACTTCAAAACCCTAGCCCCTCCTTGTTTTCCTCAATTTGTAGTGATTGGTCAGAAATCATCAAATTTATTGATTGAAATTTGGAGTGAAGAGTTGTTGAATCTTCGACAAATTGATTGCGCTCTTCCATTTGTAACTCTGGTTTCATTTTTTTCCCTTCTTGAATTCATTCGTACGTCTTTGTTTTAAGATTGATCAAGGTTTATAACATTTTCCTAATATAAATTTGGTCTCTACTTTTTTATTGCTTCAGCAGTCTAATTCTATATTGTTCAAGTGTGACTTTGCAATACACAAGATAGAATGTTAAAATTTCGAAACTGTTTTGTGTATTGTGATTGTGATTGTGTTACTTGATATACCCCAAATATATCTCTCTATTTAGTTGGAGAGTCTATGTGAATAGGTTTTTTTGGTGATCTTTAAAATATCTGATTATGAATTTCACTGAGATTGGTAGCTGTTGTGGGTAGAGCTTCATGCCATCGTGTTCTAGGCATATATATTACATGAAGCCATTAACTAACTATCTGCTTGTATAAGATTGAAGACATTCCAATGGACAACTAATTTGAAGATGAATTTGAGCCCTTCTTTGATCATCCATCCTACAATGTCATAATGTGGTTCAGATAATGCCTTCACGTGAAGAAATTGTTGCATCTAAAAAACTCTCAATCGTGGTGGGAACTTCACAATTGAATAGGATAAAAATTTGATATCCGCATGGCTAAAGAAACCATTAATAAAAGTATTAATAGAGAAATGATGGTTTGGGCTTAAGAAAAAAGATCATAAGTCCATTGATTATGTAAATGTAGATGATTTGAACTATCATGAGTTAATGACATCCACACAATTCAATAACCAATTCATGACCCAATATTTCAACAATCACGCCAAATTTGTAGACAATAATTTATATACAATGTAACCACACAATTCAATTACCACATTAATATGATATTAATAAATTAATCAAACAATAATTAAAATTTATGTCAATTTAATAGATTTAATATGGTATTATTTGATGTTATAATAATAATTATAAAATGGAATGATTTAAATTAGTAAGAAATATTAAAAATTGAACATTTAAATGATTTAAAATATAATTAATGTTAGATATCTACTAGTTTTTTTTTTTTTTGAAAAAAGATATCTACTAGTTGAGAAACTTAAATTTATGAAAAATGTATAAAAACTCAACATGTTTTTTTTAAGAGTTTCTGACATACATGTTAACAAGTTTTCAATTTAGACTAGTGTACAGGCGTACTACGGGTTTCTGAACCCTACCCTTAAACCTCACCGTCACAGACCCACGAGTGCCAGCAACGGTACTGCCATGGCTCGTTTGATTCGAAGTGCCCAAAGAACTCTGTTCTCATCATCATCTACTTCTTCTTCTGCTACAATCCCGATTCATGGACTAAGACGCCATGAATACTGCAATTCGGTTCTTCTATTGCAAACTAGACCTTATGCAGCGAACAAAATCACCAAATCGTTCTTCAAGGAGAACATACTTAGAATCCTGCGGAACGAGATCACCTACCAGACAGAGTATGCTCCTCCACATGAGGTTCGTTATCCTCTTCAGTTTTGATGTTGAGTTTTATTTCTCTTTGTTTCCAGCAAAATTATGGAATATCAAGTATTTTAGGGAACATTGATAATCTATGAATTAGACCGTTGTGCTGGTCACTTGTTGGCATTTATTTTTTGAAGAATTTGTGTTTTGTTCCCTTTTCTGAGAAATTGAAGGATTTTCTGCGAGGATGTCCCGATTTTTCAAATTCAATGTATGGATAAGGAAAACAAGCTCAAACTCATGATAAAGAGAAAATAGAAGACCTTAAAATCTAAATGTTATGAAAGGATTATTGTTTCTTCCTTTTTTATGATGGCATTGTCAGAATCTCTATTGCTTGTTTAATTGCTTCTGAGTAGTTGAGAACCCCATTCAATATTTCCATTCAAACTCGTGCACCAGGTAATGAATGATTTTGCTCATGTTGAAGTTTGGTAATTTTTCATAACCTCATTTTCTTTTTTGGCGTTACCTAGCCTGCAACAAGATTCAACTCGTTCACTGTGGAAGATCGACCGGGGGAGCAGTGGATCACGATGAGAGGAAGACATAATGACGTTGAAGACATTAAAATTGAAGTAACCATGTTCGATGGGTTCAAACTTGTTCCAAAGCCTGGAGATGATGCCTCTGCGGAAGATGTGTGTCTTCATATAAGCTTGCTTGTTGATATCTCTAAGGATGATGATGGTGGCCATAAATTGGAGTTTGCTTGCTCAGCGTGGCCTGATTGTTTGGAGATTCAGAAAGCATACATCTTTAGTCATGACATGATGCTATCAAGGCCTTACGCAGGACCTGATTTCAGGTATGTTACATTTTTCCTTGTTTGCAAGAGAATTGTACTGTGTTTATTGGAAGAGTATTTGTTGGTTTTGTTTTGCAAGAGTTAGTGTATTTGGTGATTTAATTTGCCTTATATTCCTTTCATTTCAGGAAGCTCAGTGGCAATCTTCAAAAGGCACTTCATGGATTTTTAGAAGCGAGAGGGGTAAACAATGAGCTATCCACTTTCTTGCATGAATATATTATGAACAAGGATAGAATTGAGCTCATCCAGTGGTTGGGAAAGTTGAAGTCATTCATGGAGAAATAGGTGAATGTTTACTGTGTCCCTAGAACATTGTTGTTGCAGTTCTAAATGTCAAGGAGAAAAGGTGTATCATCATCATCAATCCTCTATGACAAACAATGTTAGGTTTGGCATCCTAATTAGAATATATCACCTATAAATTTTAAGTGATGAAATTTTTGTTAGAACAGTTTATATTTTGTCATTGCTTAAATAATTACTTTTTTGATCCAAATTGGTACGTCTTAGGTATGAGCCCGTTTAATGATATGGATTTTCCTATCATGGCCTTACTTTGTTAGTTTGTGCCCTTCATAATAAGGGTTTCTTTGATGCCCTTTTGCTTTGACACAACCAAGGCTTGGGAAGGCCCAACAATCTATTTAGATCATTTGAACTTTGTAAACTAAGCTTACAGAGCTGAATGACTAAATTTCTTGGCCTCAGAATAATTTTCAGTAGTTTAAATTTTGCGCGTGTTACAATTAGTAGTGATCCAATTTTGATTGGTAGTATAAGTGTATAACTCATTCTCCAGTTTTGCTGGAAGGATATACTTTGCAGTCATGTTACCAGGAGCACAAATTTGTCCAAAGAAATTTTGGTGCTTGATCTTTTGAGCTTGGTTGACAT
The DNA here is from genome assembly GCA_963580455.1 of Euonymus europaeus. Taxonomy (NCBI): domain Eukaryota; kingdom Viridiplantae; phylum Streptophyta; class Magnoliopsida; order Celastrales; family Celastraceae; genus Euonymus; species Euonymus europaeus. The sequence goes on along the minus strand of OY756957.1, from coordinate 1,340,669 downwards.
ATGTGTGGTGTTTTTTTTTTTTTTTTTTTTGATCAGGAATGTTTTGTTTTGCATTAACGAACTGACACCAAGATGGTGTCTATAGCAAAGATACAAAAATACAAGAAACAATCAGAATGCCTCAGAGAACTATTCCTGCACCATAGCCTAAGGATGATAAAGATAGAATCAGTTATAACGTTTAATTGATGTTCCTTATTTTCAAAAACGTTCCTGTTCCTCTCAGTCCATATGCTCACGATAGCCATGGGAATAAGCTGAAAATTCCTTCCTTTTTCGCTAGCTGCAGACAGGTCACTCACTACAAGCAACTATCTCTAGAAGTGATTTTTGTTCGCCCATCCGATACCCAGATAGCTGCCAAGTCTACTCCAGAGCTCATGTGACCAAGAGCAGTGCAAAAGCTAGTGATTTACTGTCGAAATATGTGTCGCTGATCTCTAGAAATATATTCTTTTTTTTATTTGACTTTACACTTGGCCGTTATTTTCATTCCCCTTCATATACAGCAAATGCTGCCGTCTCATTATCCTCCATTCCTCCCTAAGAGTTAAGGTACATCAGGACAAGAATCAGTTGATTGTGTATTTTTGCTTTCTCTTTTGCAGCGACTGTAATATGAAAAGTAAGAACTAAATTGAATTTGGAATGCTTATAAAAGTTCGTTTTCATCTTTTACTCTGATGCTTAAAGCCCTTGGAAAGTGTGGAGGAGGACCATGTAATTCACTCCTAGTCCTCACCGCTCCGCCTAGAGGCAGGGGTCCGAATCCTTTTACTGTTTGAACATAGAAAAACACTTGGAATGTGGAGACTGGAGAGTGACTCTTTGTCAGCGACATGTTGTACGTGCGAGCATTCAATAGCCAACACTTTTTGTTTCTTGATCTTCTTTTTTTCATTTTTTGTTTCCAGTAGAAAAAAAATCTTGCTCTTGAAAAATGTTCAGAAGGACAGGAAAGTGAGAACAGAATAAAATAAATTCATTTTTACTCCATGGTATCCTAAAAATGCTAGAAGGCTTACCATAACGTATCTTTAAGAGAAAACAAGATCTTTGCTAGATTTAGTGATCAGTTTAGAAGGCGACGCAGTGCATGCTATGTTAAAGACGACAAATGTGAGCTATGCTGGATAATAGACCAGGTCTATGATTCCGGATTGCATATGACAAAGGAGGACAAAGGGATGATCTCATCTTTGACTAAAGGTATGTTTATATTACATTATCTAACTTGTGCTCTTACTGTATATTGTGAAATTGATAGCCTTTTCACATGTTCCATGTGAGCTCTACACAGTAGGCCAAATTAAATTAATATTGCTTCACTATGTGAAAGAAGTGACCTTGATAAATGAGATTATTGTTTGAGTTTGTTTTTTGTTAAATAATCTTGAGTCCAGTTTAATTTAATGTGAATCTGCGGTGCACATGCTAGAAGTGGATCATATTGGCATATCATTTTCTAAAATAGTCTCTTTGACATATTATGTGTGGGTAATGCGGACATTCTATCTATCCTCAATCCTGTCAACTGCTGGAGCCTTGTGCATGAATGTTGTTTATCTTTACCTATCATTCATCTTTTATATGTCATACACAAATACTTAGGTTGGAGTTGTTTTGACACGTGTGTTCTGTATAGTCAGAAATCAGATAATTGGGGGAAAATAACTGCAGTAAGAGTCCCGGACTCCTTATTCTGCATTTAGCCATACCTTTAATACTGATCATATTCTGTGATAATAGGATGAAGAATAATAATTGGATTGTTAAGAGAAGAGGAATCCCAAACTCCATAGTCTGAAGATACATTAATTACAACACTGATCACCATGAGATTGACCAAATCTAGAAGTGAAATAGTAAGTCAGAGCTTGAGCGACAAATCAAGCTTCTGCATTTTATCTTGTCTATTCCTGTTTGTCCACCAATGCATATTACCTTTGATCATCTCATCAGCTGGAGAATTTATTGTACTCCTCTCTATGTTGAACCTGCTAAAATTGGAATGCAGTGATGTCTCCATGGACTGCTTTCCTATTCCTGGTTGCTTCTCAATCGAAAGTCTTGACCAATTTTGATTTCCCTTTATGGTAGATGGCATGTGTGAAGATTTGTGAATCATTGAATGCGTTTGAATTCCAAGATTTCTTCCAAGGAGAGGAAGAGAAACCATGCGAGAAAAGAGATGATTGTGGTATACGCAAGGATGCCCAGAAACCAAGGCTGAGGCTGCTATTCTTGGTGTTTTTGCTAGGTTCCTCTCTCTCTTGTGAGCATTTTGATGTCCTCCTAGTGCTTGTAAGCTATAGAATTTTCTTTGACAGTAGTTGCAGGAGAAAACCCGTGGTTCAACACCAATAGTTTGAGGAGTCACTGATGGAGTTCGAGATGAATCAGTCTTCAAGCAGTCAATAAGGTTGAGCTCTTGATTGAACCCATGATCAGTTTCACTCCCTTTTTCATTCTCCTCTGAGTTCTGCCATGAATTATCCTGACATGGAAGAGCCTCCTTTGATGCAGATATGATGATCAGGGCCTCTGAAGGGCTTGACTTTTTATCTGGGGATTCCATTGGAAGCAAACAACGTTCAGAACTTGAAATCCTTTTGTTGCAATAAATGGGTATAAAAGATTTTATGTGGAGGTTCTATAAATGGAAGGATGGACTTGTTTTTCTTTTTCGTTCCTTTTTTTAACGAGGAATCTTGAAGTAAAGAATGGCAGATATTACTGTATACTAGTGGTCAAGTAGTTGTAAATTCACTGGTGATTCTTAGTGCATATATTATTATGGTATTATTGTCATGGACTAGTGCTTGCCCGAGTCATTGTCATGGGGGGAACAAACTGACCTTGTTAATCCTCCAGTGTACTTCCAATTCCATCAATCGAGGGCGGTCTGTTTCCTTCGTTACTTCAATTGTGATCATTATTAGTCTTTGCACTCTTGTGGGACACATCTTTTGGACCTTTCCCTAAATACAGTTTATCTACTTGCAAAATAAACCCGCCTCTCTCTCGGCCCCTTTTTTATAGGGGTGTCAAAAAAATGGATTTCGAGCTGGATAATACGAGGTGTATATAAAATATTTACATATTTAGAATCTGATTGGTTTAAATTTTTGTTATATTTTTATTGATCACATTCCGATTGATTTAGATCTAGATAAATAAATTAATGCAAAGTAAATCGGATAATAATTTAGTCCGAGTAAGGGTCGAGACAACTAAATTAAACAAATTGTTTTCGTTTCAATTTAAATTTTGGATACAATTTATGTCCCAACTTGATTTAATTTGAATCGGACAAATTCGTCATTCGAACATGATAAAGTTTTGTCACCCTACCAAGAGCAAAGCCGAGACTTAATTTGAGGGAGGTCATGACTAAGCTAGCGGGGGTCTAGGGGTGGCGCTCCCGAATTTTCTTTTTTGGTATCTATATGACACGAAAATAAATACTAATAATCTAGTAAACTTACTCGATATTCAGTCATATTGATTTAACAAAAATAACAATTCTAAACCAATAGGGTTAAAGATTGTAAAATATATAGTTCAATTGCAATTGCTCCCTACAGCTACAAGACTTCAAATATTGAAAGCGCTGCATAATAACTTTATTTTCAATTTCACTAAGAACATCTTTCTCAATTTATGCAATCAAACAAACATTGAACAACATATCTTCGCACCTGCACCCTACCATACCTTTTCATAGTAAGCCTCAATTTATGTAATCAAACAAACATTGAACAGTATAGCTTCGCATGCACCTGCACCCTACCATACCCTTTCATAGTAAGCTCCTCCAAAGAATGACGAGAATAACACAAAAATGGTCGACAATTTGGGTCGGGATCCCTAAAACCAGTCTAGTTAAGGTATTATGGGTCAAGCCTAATATGACCCCTAAGTATCTGAGCCTGGCGCACGGCCCCTAGTTCACTCTACACCTCTATTGTAGGGCCGAATGATACTAGCCCAACTATTTAAAAAAAATTATGAGTTTAATTTTTGTACACTTAACTTAACCGATAACCCAAAAGTTGGTAAAACTGTTATCCGGAGCCCGATCCAATAATATCGGGTTTGACCCGGTCCTTATTGGACCGGGTCACCCTAACCTATAGTATCACAAGGCTTCGATGGATATTTCTTTTGGGTTGTTGACAAGACAGAAAAAATGGACTATGCCGGCCCAAGGTAGAGTTGATTACATTTTTAATCATTCTTCGATTGGGGCGTGATCCAAGAACCCGTCCTATTCCGACCCTGCCTTGGGTCAAGGGATAGAATGTAAGTTGCGGGTTATGCAGTCTAACAGTGAGGGAAGGGGGATTTTTACGCTGCCCATCAAAAGGCGGCCCACCAGCGCTGAGCATCAAGGGCGTGTCGCCAACGCGACTCTAACCCGAGCACCAAAGCACGCTGACAGACAGGCTATTACTCCCACGTAAGGGCCACGCCCCCAGCTTACTGCTGAACCATATGTCTCGAGGGCTTGAAAGTGGGGGATGTGCAGCCATGACAATTAAATTCAATAACCTACCACTTTTCCAACTCGAACCAGTGAACTCTTTACCCCAAGGACACTAAGATTTTGGACAAGCCAATGACCACTTAGCCATTGGCCCAGTGGTTCATTTTTAATCATTCTTGATTTGTACATTTTTTGATTGACATGCATGGGAAAACTGACGCCTTCCAGGAGATTATTGAAGCTGTATTGTTCAATTTCGTATTATTAAAATTAGTCTATTTGAGAAAATTCATGTAAGGTATCAATATCATTGTGGTACCACTAACCAATCAGATTTGGCCATTTGTATCCCTCTCTTATTCTCGCTAATCTCAGACACAGACAATATTCAAGGAACCAATAGGCAGCCACGTCTGGCTTGACGTGGCATTGAAATATAAATCTGAAAGCCTGCAGGAAGCCACTTTTTCGATAGAAACTCTTTATTAAAATCGATAATTTTAGTAAAGCATAGAATCCCATATATATTACTGACACACATCCACTGAACACATGTACATATACATATACATGTACATGTAGTATATTATTTATTATTTTTATGTATAAGAGTATAGCTCCCTAATAAGAGACAAGATTGGTTAAACTTACTATATTGTTTTTGGCCTCTACTCATTGCTTCTCTGGAGAGAGAATTCATGTGACTTCAAAGGAAACTCAAGATCCCTCTTTGGTCTTCTAGATACCTAGTAATTTGAAATAGTTAAATTAATTATTGGTTAGTCAAATGATAGTGAGCTGGATTATCGAAAATAACTCTCTCTCTCTCTCTCTCTCTGTATATATGTATATTGTTTACGGGGACATTGGTTAATCAGTTTATACATTTGCAGGTGTGTATATATATATGGATAGTGGCCATGCATTCGAGTGCAATGCCATTTGCCAACTTCACACACGCGCACATACAAATTATTGGGATTTTATTAGCCCACCATTTCAGTTTCTCCACTAATACATTAAAATAATAAAAAAAAGAAAAAGTAGTTGTCTTTTGCAATTGCTCCGACCCCTTTTGCGTTTGTCATTTTTTGTGATTTAGTTGTAAATAATGGGCTAATGGTCACCTATAATTTGGGTTAATGCTTTGCCCGTGTTATTTTACAGACATACCAGAAATGGTTAAACAAGCCTTTTTAAAGCCCTACAAAGGAAGGACTAAAATGTCTTTGTCTAGCCATTTGACCCACAATAATCTTGGATTTGCACAAAAATTGTGAGACAAGTTAGGAGCAAGATAGGAAAAACATAATTAAGGGCAAGATTCCTGGAAATAGTTGTGTGTTTAAGCCAATATTTGACTAATTGGGACTGAAAATGGCAAGCAAGTCCAATGAGGCAATTATTACTTTTTTTTTTCCTTCTATTCTTTGAGTTGAATGCAATAAGAAATTGAGCTTCAACATAAATTAGTCGAAGGAGCAAATGAGGTAAAATTTCCCAATTAAACAATTTTAACAACAAAATTTGTTTTATTTTATTTTTACAAAAAATATACATCTCGTTTTACTGCTGAAATTTATTGTCAATTAACTTCTTTATTCTTCAGTTCAAATTTGAATCACTTTGTTTTATTCCCAATTTTAATAGACCAGGATTCTTTTCACAAATTATTTTATTTCGTCTAAATAGAACCTGGTTACGTTGGATTAAATTAAGAGGAAAAAAATACCATATATATATATATATTAAACAAGATTATGAATTATTAGCTTCGTAAACATAGCAATAAGTAAAACACAACAATATTTTTTCCTTACGGTCCAATTTTCGATGGGCCTCTTGTTTGGTTTTGATAATTTTGGAGAACCATAATTGCTAAAAACCATTCATTTGGTTTTAAAATAAGTGTAGTTTAAGGTTTTTGTACAAGAATTAAGAAAATAATTAAGTAATTTTAATATTAATAAAAATTAGATTCATTGAACTAAAAACCTTTATTAACAAGGTGAAAAATTTGAGCTTAATCAATATCGAGCTTTCACCGTCGATGTAAGGCCTGGATAGCCGATTCACCTTCTCTCTCTTCTATTTTCTCAGTCAATTATAAGAGAAAGACAGGAAGAGAGAGAGAGTGAAGGAAGGGGTATCTTACTAATCACATCCCTTAATAGATTACCATCTCTTATTGACACTTTACTCCTTCAATCATGAATCAAGGCCAATCAATCCTTGCAAACAATCATCTCTGATTCTCAGGCACTTGGTTTTTCATTTTCAGTCTTCATTTTTTGGGTACTTCAGAAGTCAGAACAGTCCACAGAGGCTACAATCCGCGCGAGGGAGGGACTTGTTAGTGACTTGCTGTTCATTTTTGTGTCAAAGATGATTGTAGAGCAAGTAGTTGGTGAAGGCAAAGACCAATTTCCGATTGGCATGAGAGTTTTGGCCGTCGACGATGACCCAACTTGTCTATCGGTGCTGGAAACTATGCTTCGTCGCTGCCAGTACCACGGTTTGCTTCTATTGTGCTTCGTACCCACTTGTGTTGGAATTTTTTCGGAGTTAAAACATTGGTTTTCTTGGATTGTGTTCCATGTTGTTGGATTTCGCTTTTGATCTGGTGTTAATCAATATTTTGTTCCTCTCTCATTCATGTCGTGTTGATGTTTTAGTTTGATATTGCAAATCTATTTGCTTTGTTGCATTAGGATCTTTTGCAAATGTTATTACTTGATGTCTCCTGCTTTAGATATACTTTCACTGTTCCGTTGTCTTTTATGTTGTTCACTATGTTTGTTTGCTCTCCGACTCTGAGATGGTCCCTAGATATGCGTACTTGTACAAGATTTTATTGTTGTAATAGACTCTTATATACGATTACATCTTTATCTCTGCCTAGATTTCCATGTTTGTGGTTAATGCTATTCAATACCTAACGGCGTCTATTTAGTTTAGTGAAATGATTGCATAGAACGCATTGATTTCTTAGCTTTATGGGGTCGAAATCTTTTTTCATGAAGTAAAATCTCTATAGAGTATAGACTCTGTGTGTCTTTGATCCCAGATCGAATGAGTTATTGGTTATTGACTATTGACTTGATTTTGGATATTTTCAATGCAATGCTATATTTATTTTGGATTTCCCATATGGTTTGGTACACCTGCATTGGTTGTATTTGTTGACTCTGAGTCTCTCTGCTAATTGGTTTTCTCAATGTGTTGTTGGTTATGTAGTTACCACGACAAGCCAAGCAGTCACTGCATTGAAGCTGCTGAGAGAAAACAAGAATAAGTTTGACCTGGTTATCAGTGATGTCCATATGCCAGACATGGATGGTTTTAAGCTGCTTGAGCTTGTTGGCCTTGAAATGGACCTTCCTGTTATAAGTAAGCCACAAACTCTATCATTGTTTTTTTACTTTATTTTTGGCATCTTAAAAAAAATAAAAATCCTAAGCCATTCCTACCTACCGAATATGAAAGCTCTTGGAAAACTAATATAATTTCTGGAATGGAAATCGAAACACATTTTGTGAATTTGATATGCACTTATTTTCCACTTGTTAGTAGAATTTCATGACCACATTCGTAGTTTGCCTTTGTCAAACAGTGTATTAGCTTTATTTATGAAATGTTTATATGTCTGCAGTGTTGTCGGAAAATGGGGATACAAAGATGGTAATGAAGGGGATCACTCATGGAGCTTGTGATTATTTACTCAAACCTATACGGATTGAGGGACTGAAGAACATATGGCAGCATGTGATAAGGAGAAAGAAAGTTGATAATAAGGGCAGAAATAATGATCAAGAGAAGCATCATCAAGGAAGCGATGGAACCACGGGATTGGGAAATTCGGAGCAGAATCTTAATAAAAAGCGAAAGGACCAGAATGAGGATGATGATGAAGACCATGATGAGAATGATCATGATATTGATGATTCTTTGACTCAGAAGAAGCCTCGCGTTGTCTGGTCGGTGGAGCTACATCGCAAGTTTGTTGCAGCTGTTAATCAGCTTGGAATTGACAGTAAGCTCAATCGAAACAGTGACATTTTCACAATATAATTCAATCTTGATTTGTACGATTGGATCCTTTGGATCTTGAATTCCTCACTATAGTTATTTACTTTCCTACTTGATGCAGAGGCTGTGCCTAAAAAGATTCTGGAGTTAATGAATGTGGAAAAGCTTACAAGAGAAAATGTGGCTAGCCATCTCCAGGCACGCAATCTTACCTGCGCTGCATCACTTTGAATCAAAGTGAACATATCCTCCTTGAAGCTAATTTTGTTACCCTATTCTTGCAGAAGTATAAACTCTACCTTAAGAGGATCAGCTGTGTGGCAAACCAGCAGGCCCATATGGTAGCAGCCTTGGGTAGTACTACTGATTCTTCATGTTTAAGAATGGGTTCTGTGAATGGATATGGATTCCATGCTTTGTCTGGAGCAGGGCAGTTTCATAATCCAGCTCTTGGTAATCTCCAACCTGGTGGGATGCTTGGTAGATTGAACACTCCTGCTGGTCTGGGTCTGCATGGTCTTCACTCTCCTGGAACGATTCAATTGCATCAAGTGCAAAACTCAGGCAACTTGGCAAATGATCAGGCTCAGTTCCAGCCACTCATGCTTCCTGGAAACCATAATGGGAATATACTTCAAGGGATGCCCATGTCATTAGATTTCGAACACCTACAGTCAAACAAGAGTATTACATGCATTGGAGAGATTCCCAACGTCATTGATGATACAATTGCTTTCCATGTTTCTAGTGACTTCCCAGATGCAAAAATAGGGAGTTCAAACAGTCTCTTTGGTTTCACAAACAAACCGTTGATGTTAGAAGGACTTCCTCAAGAAAGCGAAGGTGGCCAAAAATTCGGAAAACAATCTCCTATCTCAATCGCCTCCTTAGATTCAGGATTTCCCTCCCATGTTCTGGACCAAGCTAGATGTAGCGACAACTGGCCAAGTGCTGATCAGTCAACCAGTATCCAATCCAATTCTTTTCAGTTAAGTGAGTGTTTTAAACAGGCTAGTGAACGTCATAGCAATGTGAGAGAAAGCATGTCTACATTGGCTTTCCAAATGGGGAACAATTCTTGTGATATTTCTTATATATCTTCAATACCCCCTCAGTTTCCGGGGGCAAAATCTGATCTACAAAGCCAACCAGATTCAAATAACGGTTGTGCTGGCCAAATAATTAACAATGCCCTGCAAGGATGGGATGGTCGTAGGCATGACACATCCTACTTTTCAAGCGGTGTACGTAACTCTTTAAACTCAGCTATCTCTATTAATGTTGCTGGACGTCCACTGAGCCAGAAAATGGGCCCTAATAACCCAGTTATCCAGAGAACCACAGACTTCAGTTCAACAAGACAATCGAGTTTTGGTGATTCATTACCCTTATCCATGAAGAATAATGAGACAGAAAAGTCAGCTTTAGAGACAATGCTGAAGTCAAAGGAAGGCTATATCATGGACCAAGAAAAGATGCAGGGCAGTTACATTGCCAACAATTATGGCTACTTAGAAGATATAGCAATTTCAATGGTGAAACAGGTAAATTAATTTTTTTTTCTTTAGTGCACTCTATTGAGATGTCTCCAGTTGCCTGTTCTCTTTGATGCCTTCGCATAACTGAGTGTTTAATAATTGCTATAGTTTTTTTTTTCTGAGGTGTAAACACCATCTGAAGTGATTTTTTTCTCTAATATCATTTTATAACCGCTGGAAGGGTGAAATGCATCGCCTATGGGCGAGTTTATTAGCAATCACCTTTTATTTACCTCTACTATAATATATTCACATATGCTTATTTATATAATTCTAGAAGATTGAATCACATGAAAGAGATAATAATGCATTATTATGCATGCTTGGCATAAGAAACTAATGATGTTAAAAGTTATTGCTTTTCTAATTTATTTGCTCAAGGTCACCCACCCTTTTGGCATAGATTATGTTTTCGTCATTTGATTGGCATGAGCGTCCGGCACGTGTCATGAGTATGTATATATGGAGGCCATCATACAAATGCTTATGCATAAAATTTTCTGTGTCTTGTTGGCTACATGATGAAGAGAGTGCAATGTTTCATTTTTTCCGGTTGAGAGTGATTGTGCACATCATATGCATCTAGTGCAGGTTTGTGGTAAGATCTGTTAGAATGATGAGGCACATTACTGAAAGTGGTTTGCTGATAGTAGGCAATCTGTGTTGTTTTCTTTAATTTTTTTTTTAATTTTCCCTACCATTTGTGACCAGCTATAAAAAGCTAAATACAATTCCATACACTTTTTTAACTCAGCTTCACAATACCTTCCTAGCAACTTTACTGGAAGCTGGACATGCAGAGGTGACTGCATATCTTGTGTGTAGAACAAGAAACACTATTCGTTTCGCTAGGATACTGTATTTATATTGCTTAGCATGGACTCCTTTTTTTGGTGTGAGGACTGAGGAACACTTCACCCTTTTAGTCCTTCTAGTCCATGCAGCTCTGTCACACACTTTTCAGAGGATTTGAATAAGCGGTGACCACAGCTGAAATAACGCTTGCAATGGATGGAACAAGTAGCTGTAAGAAGGAAAAAAGATGAGGCCTGTTTGTGTCCAGCGGTCAGGGGAGGTTCACCACCCTGTTCTGGGAACAAACCCTAAAATAATGAAGAAAACCACAAGAAGGGAGAAAGCAATAGTTCTGCAATTAATATTCTTTTCATGAAAAAAAAACAACAAACCCAGTACTACACTATTTCCTTGTTTGGTAGAGTATAAGCTAGCTTATACTCTGTCAGACATACTCTCAGACACTCTCAGCTTTTACGTTTTACGATAGCTTATACTCTATCACACATACTCTCTACCAAACATCCTCTAAATATATACTGGTTACTGTTCTTGTGCCAGAACAACAAGAGTGTCACTAGCCACAGACGGCATATGACCAAAATACCAGACTTGCTAATCAAGTAATCACTAACTAACCCTATATTATCATGCAACTATTTTATTATACTATAATATAGCCCAAACGAGAGTTGAGACTCCAACAGCCCATCATCCTGTTCTGATCAGTAAGACCCAAAATCCTTTTAGAGCCTCTGCTTACTCCATGTCCAGCCTTGAACAAGTATTTCTGAAAGTGAACATGACAAGCTCCTTTTTGTGCTCTGATGGGAATAAATTGGTATGTTTATCCACTTTCTTAGAGATATTTTACAATGGAAGAAGCTTATACAATCTAGGATTTGTTGGTAACCCGCCTTTTTGAGTACGGTCCTCCTGGCTTATCCGGATATAGCTGCCATAATGGCCGTTAATACGATGAATGTGATAAATAATTCTCCAGTCGATCAAAATGTTTTTTTCTAGTACTTCTCTTCTATGCTTGATTATAAGCATACCTTTATGTCATGATTAATTTGGTGATGCAGGAACCTGACAACGTGAATTCAATTCAAGGAGACTTTGGATCTGATGCTTATTCTTTCAGGAGATGCATGTAAGAGTAGTACTTACGCACTGAGTCACGTAGAAAGAAGGGTATGTGATAAAGTCTAGGCCTTCTGGATGAGTTTTGCCTCGTAATGTAGTTACTGTTCTAGTTTATGCATTCCTCTGCAACATTTTCCTACTCTGGTTAACTTATGTTGCAATTTATTTTGTCTGTTATAGCCCTAATCGGCTGACACTGTTGTTTGAACCAACCAATGCCGCTGCGCACTGTTATAATTTCCAAGACCTTGTTGGTTCTGTTCTGTATGCAGAAAATAATTACTTGGGTCTTTCATTTTTGTTTGGCGGCCTTGGAATCGGATGTTTGTTTGTTTGTTTACTTACAGTGAAGGAAAGATTATGGAATGGTGACCCACATATTCCGGATCCAATATTTATTTGAACTGGAAGAGTATGGAATCGATACATTTCTTTATTTGAAATCATTTTTATGAAATCTGTCTTCCAGCATGGTGTCTACTCTAAAGGTTCTTTTTACCAAAGCAGAAAGCTTTTAACATTTTTAACAGGCTTTCAGATAAACTTGGAAGTTGCAACGCAAGCCTTTAGAGTTAAGTTTGGGACAAATAACGAAATGAACCATGTACTTTTAAGAAAATGTGAGTTTATTTTTGGGCCAAAGAGATCTTCCTATTTTCAGTTTTGGACCAGATTTGTCCTTATAATTTTTTCTTTTAAAAAACGCTGACCTGACGTTAGTTGTTAAAAAATGAAAAATATTTAATTAGTTTGATGACATGTAATTTAAAAAAAAAATACGTCTCTCTCGCCTACCTCTCTCTCGCCTACCTCTCATTCAAGCTCCACCACACTCAACCATTGTCACCAACAATCATTCTCGTCCAGCTTAGCCTGTTGCAACATCATCCACACCCCCCCTCCCCATAATCCCCAGCGAAACCCCAATCCCTCGACGTCTGCAAATTCCCTAGGAACAGCTTGTTCTGCAGCCCAATCTTGATCCTTCTAGGCGATTCGTGGTTGAACAAGATCCCATTGCAGGCATACAACCCATAAGCATCTACCGGGCCATTTGGTCTTTTACAATCGGATCGACTAATTATATCGATCCCATCCCAAGAGACTTGCTCTTAACGTCCATTTGAATCTACCATGATCAGTCATTAATCATTCTTCAATGATTATTTTCAACTGGCCACTCCCACATCAAACAAGAGAGAATTTTGGGAAGGAAAAAAAGTATGTCAAATACTTGAGCTTATTGCAGATTAGCAAGGGAAACCATCAATTTTGGATCAGTGTAAATACGCTTGCAACTTCAAGACACAATCAAACTTAATAGGCAAGGGCAAATACAGCTAAAAACACCAACAATGTTGCAACAAACCGCCTTCCTTTGGTTAGTTCTGCAACCTGAGAATGTTAATTTCGCTTAGCGATGGCTTCTGCGAGTTTTCTTTCCTCGAATCACTGCCTCAATCAGTCTTACGCTATCTTGAAAGTCGTAGCCATCGAGAATACCGAATTTTCCAAGCAATTATCATAATTGCTCAGGAATATTGAATGAAGGAACGTGTAAAAGCACTAATAAATTATTCTTGATTGATAGCCAAGTATGCTCTGGACAATACAAGATAGATGCCACTATTTCAAAATGCCATTGATAGGCATTAATCATCTAAGACAATGACGCCTGGTTCAGATTTCGGTTCCTCCCCCTTGTCATTTGCAGCTGCATCAGTTTGAGTTATCTCAATTGAACTTGGGTGTTCCGTTATAGGAACATCAGTAGGTGGGCTGGAAGTTTCCTCGAGTAACTCTTCTGGGTCTGACTCAATTGACGTGCTACTTTCTTTCTTTGTCTCACATTCTGTATCCAAATCCATCATTTCAGTATCTGTCACAGCAGGAGGTTCTGCAATCTCCCTCTGTGATGTGACTTGTACTTCTTGGATTGGATTTTGCGTCGGCTGGTCGGAGATGGGACTTTTCTTTAGCAGTGAGAGTATTCTGTTTATCTCACCACAAATGGCTTCCAGTGGATACAGGTTCTGCCTCAACTTGAGACTTGCTGGTTGATTGTTCAAGGATGTCTGAAGTGATTCATAATCGTTCTCCTCCATTATCTTACAAAGCTGCCAATTATTGAAGAAAAAAAGAGAGACTATGATTCCTCTTAATGTGTCTAAGACACATCTATCTCTAACACAAATAGTCCAGCATAAAAGGCAAATCATCAACAAAAACCTTACCTTGTTATAAAGCCGAGCCAATTCCAATCGATCTTGATCATCATCGCAAGTGGCTGCTGATATTTCTTCTAGTGCTGCAGAGATAATAGTTAAATCACAGATTGAATTTTCTTCTGACAGACTAGCAAACAAATAAATCAGGCCAAGTTTCATTATGATAATTATTCACCACCAAATGCATGCTGTGGAATAAAAGAAATCCGTTTTAGAGGGAGGAAGAACATTTGCTATTCATGTGTGATATTTCCTTTTTCAAAATGGGGCATTACTCTCATTTAACCTGGCATCATATATACTAATGTCAACCTCAAAACCAAGAATAATTTTCAGATCACACATACCAGATCAAGGCATCATGCCATCATGACCGCAAAAATTCATAAGCATTTATTCTATTTATTAACATAATATATCTTCCACTTATGTGCAAGTATGTTTCTACATACTGTTTTACTGGAGTATATCTGCATTGCTACTCGTACCAAAACTACAATCTTCATAACGCTTTTAAATTGCAACTTAAAAGAAAGAAGGAAAAAAAACCAATAGCAAAGAAACTGTGCATGTTTGAACAGGCAGCTTAGCTGAGAATAAAACACCAGCAGGAAAATTGACAAAAGCACCGATAAATTAAGAATTATGGAATTGCATCGCTCAATCTAGAAGACAACAAATTATAAGACGTCACTTACTCATTGCTTTCATTTGTGGCAACTGACTGATCAGTTGGGTATCAATCTCAATTGTGCTCAAGTCTGCTGCAGCTGAGGCCCTTGGTTCATTGTCAGGCTCTTCAACTGTAACCTCGTTAGATCTTTCTGCACCCTGCAAAACCGTCGAACCAAGTCAGCAATCATCAAATCTAAAATAAATGAGGTTACTAATTATGCAATCCAGATAATTTTGTTCCCACACGATATGAAGATCTAATTGCAAACACACAAGTCAATCGTGATGCATGATATTTTAAGGGATAAGTTTTTCAGCATGCAGAAAATAAATCCATACAGGGGAAATGGTAATAGGCTATTGCAGAGTTGATATTGAATGGTACCCACAACTAAACTTTTTGTACATTAAAACAAGAATCAAGGAAGAGATCTCAAAAGTCAAAACTGACTAGAAATAGGCCGTATATCAGTAACTGAAACAAACGAGTCACTATGCTTTAGTCAAAATAATTTTGCAGACGGACATTCTAGCATAAGAAGAGCACTGAAATTCATGGCCAGCATGACATAAAATTATTCGTGAAGATTGAAGCAGCATATTTCTAGTTTTTTTTGCCATGAAAAAACTACTTCTACATGATGCACAGATGACGTCCTGTAAGGAAAATGTCTCAAAACTTACTGATAATTCAGTAGTTCTAAGACAAAAAAATTCTGAGACGTGGATACTAAAAATCCAAATAGACCCAAATAAATTCATTGAATGCAATGAAAAAAAAACATTGTCATTTGAGAATGAATGGAACACTAAACAGCAATTCATATCGGTAATCTCTATGAGACTGGCGGGAAAGCAAACAAGGAAAAAGAGGAGAGCCAATGCAGCAGTCCGAACTAATAAGGGAAGGTGTATCAGTGATTTCGGCATTGAACTAAACCTTGACTTCACTAGGGCCTGCTTAGGTTGCTCCAGAGTTAACTGACGCACCAATACATGAATCTACAATTGGTTCTTGAGTTATATTTTGGGAATACCAACTTCTATAAACTTCTTTTCATTAATTAAAACTTAGACGACAGCAGTAATTGGAATTATTTATCCATAAAATGCAAACTTCCATGGTTCCACCTCCAAGACCTAAAGCTTACATCCATATAGATTCAACTATGAACATGGCATACTCCCTTGCCCCCTTCCCTTCTCGGACTCCAAACACATATATTTGCATATTATAGATGAAAATGCACCAAATGTAATACTTACAAAATATACTTTTTGTTCCTCAGCAGAGAGCCCTTTCTCCAAAAGTTGCACCCGTTTTTTGATAAACTCAACCTGTTTCCTCTGCATATCTCTAAAACGATATAATACAGAAGAATCTTGGTACAACTGTGAATGGCTAGGGACGGTAGTTCCTTGAGGAACTTCAGCAGTTGCATTATGCAAGCTTTCATTTCCAGGACTCGGGTTGCTAGGCCCTTCCATGTGTGTCGTATTTGTACCATTTTGTCCTTCAGAACTGGTTTGCCCTAGGTTAACAATATTTACGAAGGGAAGATTCAACTCTTGACAAATGACTTCCTGAATCTTCAAGTCCTTATCATCAACGATAGCCTGCCATCTCCCATACCCGTGCCTTAAAATTCAAATAAATAAAGTAAATAAGAAAAGGAGGATCTCATGCTAAAAAACAACAAATAAAAAAAAAATACTATTCATAAATAAATAAAAAAACATATCATACTTCAGGACAGCACGCAGTAACAATAAATCATGCTCTGGTTTCCAAGATTTTCCACCCTTCAATCCCGAGTAACGCATCAGAATGTCATTTGAAAAAAGAGAAGCACCTGGCTTCTCCAATGATGACTTCACCTGCTCCCAAACAACAAAATGTGAAAAAGAATGTAGAACCAATAAGAAAACAAATAGAATTTCAATATTTTCAAAATTGGATGAACTTCATAAATAGCAATGCACATGATGGAAATAGAAAAGTGAATATTTTCAAAACAACATGCACCGTACCATGTAGATTTTCAAGGTTAGAAACAATGTCACAAACTTCTACGCCAGAAGGCAAGGGGAAAGGCATCATTGTCAAGAATTGAGTGACAATAAAGGGCAAGACTTAGAAGTAGGAACTTTATAGATCTGTGCTGGGGAGTTCACTATTTTTATTTTCCTCCTCTATTTTTGTCAATGTATGTGCAGGTATCAAATTTTGTTTAACTTCAAAGATTTGTAATTGGACTACTGGAGAACAAGTTATCCTGGTGCACCAGCTGCAATACTCCATTTTATATACATCAATATCATTGATAGGACAAGATGGAAAAGTAAAACAGAAATCCTTATCCTTCACTAGGTTGGGCTGTAGGTCCAAATTACACCAATTTCATATCATGAGGTCCAAAATCACCAAGACCATATAAATGAGAAACTGCATAATTAGATAAAACATGACATTTCATATAAAACACACCTTATCTGTTATTAACATTAGAATTGCAATCCTAACAAGTACATCTTGTACTCTAAGTCCTTCTCGAGGAACACCATCTATAGACAAGAAACAAAATGGCAACACTGTGTCAAACAAAGCAGCCAAACATCCAAGGCATAACAAGTAATTAAGTACTGATTTTCAATGCGGTAAGAACCAATCACCTGAAAACATAGGTGAATCCGTTAACTCTTCAGCAATGTGAGTCAGGAATAGTTTCCCATATCTTAATTGACAAATATAAGAAAGATTACAAAATTCAACAAGTCAATGCATCGAATAACCAAAAAGAAAAATATGAAAAGAAAAAGCAAATGCTGTCCTGCATACATCACCAGCTGAAAGGTAGCTACAACAAAAGTATTAGCACTTTTTTTTCAAGACAGGAAATGCATATCTGTATTCAACAATAAAAAAGGAGGATAAATAATTATTAACCATTGCAGGATAACAAGATAATGCAGCAGGTGTGCTATATAATACCATGGAATGGATAATCTTTATCTCTAAAGTCGTTTTCCCTAAGCCCCAAGTCTACAGATTGTTTTTTCTTTCCCTTGGATTCTTTTCACTGCCCTTTAAACCCATCCCTGTTCTCTACATCCTTTTTCCTAGTTATTTTAGCCAAGAACATCATCACTAAATTCCACAACATCAACAAAAATGAAAGATTCCAACATAAAGCAATCCAGAAAGAAGTCAAGCTCATGTTTAATACTCGTGTATTTCTTCGTAGGTCTTCTGCTTTAATCGAGGTACAAACTCCTTCCAATCGAAGTCCCCAACCCCAAACCTGAAATATAAATTTGATGGATGACAAATTAAAACTCGTAAAGAGTAAAACCAATAAAAGTTATATCACATTCTTGATGGTGCATTGTTCAACACGACAACACTAAATTTTAAAAAACATGTTTCTAGACATAACCCCATTATGCTCACAAAATAAACATATGCTCTTGCAACAAGTATTCAAGCACCACAAAAGGAGAGAACTTTGGATTGGCGGAGAACATATCACATATATCAATATTAACCTCATTAGAATTTGTACAAAGGCAGCTCTCTGATTTTGATTGAAACCCAAGACCCTGAATGACCTTCCTTCGCCCTCCATGAGCGGAATTGGTTCGATACTATCTGCTGCAAAAAAAAAAAAACATATAATGATGAACAGGTGTTTCCTATTTTTGGACATCTTATAAAATCATACAAGGGTAGAGTAAGATACCACGAGCTCTCTTTCTATGGAGCTTTCTTCCACCCTGAATCCCAGATGAAGCTGTTTCACCATCAGTCAATTCAACTTCATAGTTATCATCCTCGCCATCAGAGCTTACATCTTCCAGACCAGCAAGGTCGTCTTCTTCAACAGATACCATCTGTATAAGTTTGAAATAACAGTAACCAATAAATAAAATAAAGTAAACAAAAAATGAGACTAAGGCTCGTCTCAAAGATGTCGAATGTTGTAACAAGTCAAAACATCATAAATTAATTTTCTCACCTATAGTAATTAAGTACTGTAAGAAGAAACTGTCTAGGCAAGAAAGCAAGACAAATTTGAACTATGTACCAAACTTAAGTGGAAAATTAATTGATGGCCAAAAAGAACTACATGGATGGAAAAAAATATCAGCATAAAGGCAGCATAAGCAAAATGCTATATGCATTGCTCCTTCCTCACTAAAACTACTGGAAGAGGAGAGAAATCAGGCTTCCAGTTCTAAAGAAAACATTAACACCGAAACACAGGACCTGCTTACGGCTTCTCTTTCCTTTGCCCAGGGAATTGAACTCCTCAACTTTACGAATATCATATTTATCTCTCAACAATTCCTCCCAGTAATTTGTTCTTTCGAGATTGCTAGAGGTAGATTTATCTTCAATGTGAGCCTTCCGAGCCTCCTTTTCTGCAGCAGCTGTGACTTCGTCAATGTATTCAAAGTTTGCCACCTAAACATAAAAAAAAAATTTAAAATAACCTGACAAACTAAGAAAGAAAAAAAGAGAAACCAGAGATGAAAATAATTCTGCAGAGAGGTGATAGCAATTACAAACTAAAAATTCTACTCGCATACGGACAGATATCCATGCAGACATACACATAAGACAATCTCATATACGGTCAACAAGCAATAATTTTTGGTACAGCAATATGGTTATACATGCATCTTTTCAATTCCATTTCTTCATTACTATTTAAATTCAGGACATGCTTCTTACAGTCAAAAAGATTATGCAGTGATAGTGGCAGTATAAAAATCATCTGATCATCTACACGATTAAAGGTATGCAAGTAGAGTTAGAGGACTAGAGAAAGAACACGTGGAAAATTCTTGTTAGCTTGCATCAAGATTAAACGGAGCCATTGTAATGGATGACTTATGAGATTTATTAAAGACAACATCATCACTGCCTAGTTCCTACATTTTCCAAATGATTTGTGTTTATCAATAAAACAAGAAACTGAGTTGATCCAACATATAAAATACATGAAAAGATGCTCCAACTATTGTGCACGGGTTAACAGGTGAGAAGACTTGAACCTTGAAGGCCTTCAGAAATCCATTATCCTCTTCATCATCCAGAGAAGCTTCTTCAACTCCAACTTGTTCACGATCAAGTAATCTAATTACAACAACACAATACAATTTTTTTTAATTGATTTACTAAAAATATTACGAAAGAATATTATTGGCATGATTAAAACAAATTTGCCTGTCTATAGAAGCATCATCATAATGAATTTGGCGTGATTTTCCTGCTTCATCATTCTCATCAGCAAATAGCTCCTTTGAACCATACCTGATGATGTCATCTAACTCTTCCTACAACAGAATTAAAACCATTCAGAGACATTGGCTAGTCAAAATATCTACCAGTGACTGATTGATATTTTCCCAAACATGCACAAAACTATAACACTTTCATACTCCTAACAAGCACATATAATGTAAATAGAAGAACCAATATTTTTCTACAAATTGTTCGGTATTTCAAAGAAAACATATTAAGTAACAGTTAAATGAACTTCCAGTCCATTAGAAGCACTGCTCACATAGCTCAACTCCAGATATATGATTTGACGTAATGAAAATAAACAGCAATTTTTCAACACGACCAGAGTGTGAAAAAATTAGCATGTGAGAATACAATAGGTCAGAACGAGAGTAAGTGTTTTATGACATAGCAGCCCCTGTAATTCAGACAATTCTTACCTAAGAGGACCCTAGGTTAGCATGAGAGCCCATTGGGTTGCGGTATCAACGGACTCACTGAAGGGGAGTCACATTCCAATGTTGCGGCCTATCTGGTCCACTTATCTTTATCTTTATTATTATGGGAATGTTGCTAAATGATTGTAAGGGGTATTTTGGGATGTTTGCTTAATGATTGTAAGGGATGTTTAAGGTTACTCTTGTTTTTAGGGTTGTCATGAAAACTTTTATGAAAAAGGTACTCAGGTTGGAGGCAGCTAGCTCCTGTAATTGCTAGTTCTTTATTTGCTGTTGACTTTATTCATCTGTGAATTGCATGTCTTATCAAAGTTATCAGAGCCTACTGATCCTTTATGGCTAAACCTCTCGAAACTCGCACTGCACTACTGGAGAAAGAAGTAATGGCTATGCAACTTGAGGTAGTTCCACTGGCTAGGACGCCCTCCACTTGGGCGTTGACGCCATTAAAACTGATCTTGCTGTCCTCAAACTCTGTATGTTTGAACTGCGAGATAGGGCGCAACAACAGAACTCCATTGACAAAGGCAAAACTATCGACACCGGTCAATCTACCCACGAATCACTTCAACCCCCGCCCCCACCTCCCCTGAGTTATGCTCCAGATAGTTCCTTCATTTCCAAATCTTTTGGGGACTGGGATTTCAACAAACGCCGATTAGCTCTTCTGGAATTCTCAAGTGATGATGCCATTGGGCGGGTTTTTCGGCTGGAACGCTATTTCACTGTCAACAGTGTTCCCCAAGCGGACCAACTACCAATGGCCACCGTCTGCCTCGAAGGTCGTGCCCTGTATTGGTTTCAATACACTAAACAGTGACGTCCTTTCCCTTCTTAGAAGGATGTGTTCAAACACAAGCTTCTCCACCATTTTTGGTTTCCTTTAGTGGGCATGCAACACTAGCGGCCTTCAAACAGGATAACACTGTCTCGAATTTCCACAATAGATTCAAGCGGCGTGTGGCTACCCTACCCGACGTTGGTGATGAGATGTTATATAGGCTTTTCCTCAACGGGCTAAAGGAACCTATTCAGGTTGAAATCCATTTACACAAGCCTCGTGATTTGAATGCTTTAATGGACTGGGCCGAAAGAGTAAAGGAGAAGTTGTGGGCCTTGGGCCCCTCTCTTAAACCCAAGGTGCCCAACCCAATTCCATTTACCCCTCCTCTGTCTCTTTGAAGCCCTATAGTTCGGTGAGTTCTATCAGCCGTCCTCCTGATCTGTCTTGCCCAATTTTCTTTTCCAAACCATTGCTCTCTGAATCAAGGTCTGTCACTAGTGGTCGTAAGGACTCTTTTCGACGAATTTCTGAACAAAAGCTTCAACTTCACCAGGAACAAAATCTGTGTTTCTACTGTGAAGAAAAATATCGTCCGGATCACCGCTGTAAGCAAGCTTCTCTTCATATGCTTGTTCTCGTTGATCCCGATGATCACCAGGAGGAATTTTTGGACGCCCCTGATACTGTTCCAGGCGAAGAGTTTGTCCTCGGAGGAGAGATACCTCAACATTTGGTGGAGCTTTCTATGCATTCCCTTATTGGTATTAACACCCACCTGAGCACTTTCAAACTTTGTGGAACTATTTTCGGCTTGGAGACTATTATTATGGTCGACAATGGTGCTTCCCACAATTTCATATAAGCAGCTCTCATGTCTTAGTTATCCATTCCGGTGGATTCTTCTAAGAAATTTACAGTTCAGGTGGGGAATGGCCTTTGTCAAGAAACGGACTTTGCCGAAATGTCTCCTTCACTATTCAGGGTCTCACTCTTTGTGAATCTTTGTATGTCCTTGATCTCAATAGTGCTGATATCATTCTAGGGTGGCTTGGTTTCAAACTATGGGTGATGTGTCAACGAATTTCAATCACCTTACCATGGCATTCACTTGTGGAGGTCAAAAAGTCTTTTGGAAAGGGGATCCTTCTTTGTCCAAACTGGTAATATCCTTGAAGCAAATGTTAAAATTACTACGCCAAGAAGATATTGACTGGTTAGTGGAGGCTAGTTTTTGCTCTCTTTCTAGTATGTCTCAGCAGTCTACTACTAACTCCACTCCAGTTTCCAATTCCATTCCCGATGCATCATCACAGCAGTGGCTAACCCAGTTGTTTTCGACTTATCAAGTTGTTTTTGAGGCTCTAACTAGATTACCTATTTCTCACACTCAGGATCACCGAATTCACTTACAGCTAGGTGCTAAGCCACCTAACATCAGGCCCTATCGCTACCCATACTATTAGAAAATGGAGATTGAGAATATTGTGAAGGAGCTGCTCATTGCTGGAATTATCAAAGCCCAACACAGGTCCTTATTCTAGTCCGATAATATTGGTCAAAAAGGAATATGGTGGGTGAAGAATGTGTGTTGATTATCGGGCTTCGAACAAATTAATTGTTCCAGATAAATTTTCTATCCCGATTATCAAAATATTACTTGATGAGCTAAATGGAGCCATTGTTTTCTCTAAATTGGATTTAAAATCCGATTATCACCAAATTCGGGTTTGCGTGGAAGATACTAAAAAGACGGCTTTCCGAACACAAGAACGTCATTACAAATATCTGGTTATACCCTTTGGACTAACCAATGCATTATCCACATTTCAAGCACTTATGAATGATATCTTTTGTCCATTCCTCCGTAAATTTATTCTTGTGTTCTTCGATGATATATTGGTGTTTAGCCACAATATGGAGGATCATTTTTTCTCATTTGGGTTAGGTTCTTGATGTTCTTCACCAACAACACCTATATGTCAATCAAATAAATGTGCATTTTTTAAATCTTCTATCGACTACTTGGGTCATTAGATTTCAGCTTCAGGTGTCTCAGCCGACCCCTCCAAGGTGTAGCACATGCTTGATTGGCCAACTCCTATCGTGAAAGCCTTACAGGGGTTTCTTGGCCTTACCGGATATTACCGTCGCTTTGTGCAAAATTATAGTGGCATTGCTGCAACCTTGACAGCCTTGCTTAAACGTGGTGCTTTTGTATGGATTGCTACACCTCAGAGTGCTTTTGAAGCCCTAAAAGTTGCCATGGTAACAATTCCAATTCTTGCTATGCTGGATTTCACCAAACAATTTGTTGTAGAAATTGATGCGAGTGGGTATGGATTAGGGGCTGTCCTAATGCAAGATCATCACCCAATTGCCTTCCGTAGTCAGCAATTCTCTCTTCAAAACCAAGCTAAATTGGTTTATGAGCGTGAGTTGATGGCCATTGTATTTGCCACCAATAAATGAAGGCATTATCTCTTGGGTCGGAAGTTCCTTGTACGTACCGACTAGCAGAGCCTCAAATTTCTTTTCGACCAGCGCTTATTGTTTAAGGGACAACAAAAATGGTTGACTAAGCTCCTTGGGTTCGACTTTGAAATTGAAGATCGACCCAGACTTCAAAACAAGGCTGCTAACACTTTATCTCGATGCGAAGACGACATTCCTACATGATTTGTTTCCGCGGTGGAGTCTCAGCCACTTGCCCATCTAACGGCTCTATCATTAGCTACCTTTTCGGAACTTGAAAAACTTCAGGACAAAGTTCTTCAAGATGCTACTTTGAAGGCTATTGTACAGGCCTTGCTTGTGAACCCTACTGCTTGGCCACCCATTATGCTCCAAGGCGGTTGTTTGCTTCATAAAGGCTGTCTCGTGATCCCCAAAAGGTTACCTCATATATCTCTATTTCTCCAAGAGTTTCACAGTGGCCCTCAAGGTGGATACTCGGGGTACTTCTGAACCTTGAAACGTATTTCTTATGTTCTTTATTGGCAAGGCATGCGAACTAATGTCAAAAAATTTGTGGCTGCCTGTGAGACTAGTCAACGGGTCAAGTACTCCACTTTGAGTCCCCAAGGCCTTCTCCAACCTCTTCTGGTATCTACTGCAGTTTGAATTGATTTAACCATGGATTTTATCGGAGGCTTACCTCATTTTCATGGCCGAGACACTATTCTTGTGGTGGTTGACCGTTTGACCAAGTATGTCCACTTTATTGTTTTGGAGCATCCTTTCTCTGCCAAATATGTAACCAACCTCTTTATCGCTGAAATTTTGCGGCTCCATGGCCTTCTAGATTCTATTGTGTCCGACACGGATAAGGTCTTCACAAGTGTCTTTTGGGACCAATTATTTCGATTGTCTAGTACTAAACTTAAACACAGTACAACTTATCACCCCCAAACCGATGGACAAAGCAAGGTGGTGAATCAGTGCCTTCAAGATTATTTGCGTTGCTTAGTGAGCTCTCGTCCTACTCAGTGGCCTAAATGGGTACCGTGGACGGAGTATTGGTATAATACCTCCTTTCATAGTTCGATTGGCATGTCCCCTTTTGAAGCGTTATATGGTCAGCCTCCACTAGTCATTTTTCGCTTGGTGAGTGATGGTGCTTCTCCTATTGCAGACCTGGATATTATGTTATAAGAGCGTAATGCCACCTTGGATCAACTCAAAGACAACTTAATTGTGGCACAGTTGCGAATGATACAACGAGTTGATCGAAAGCGCAGGGTAGTATCTTTTTGATGTGGGCGATAGTGTTTTCCTCCGTTTGCAGCCTTATCGATTTAAATCGTTGGCAAAACGCCCCTTTCATAAATTAAGTGCTCGGTATTTTGGCCCTCTCAAGATCGCTGCCAAGGAGGGTGAAGTTGCTTACCGCCTTGACTTGCCACCTACCTCTCGGATTCACCCCGTGTTCCACATTTCACAGCTGAAACCGTGTCTATCCAACGTTGTTCCACTACCTTTACCAGCAGGTTTGGCCGATGATATGGAATTGATGGTGTAGCCTGAAGATGTTCTACAAGTCCGAACTCTTTTTAATGGTGACAAGGAGTGCCTAATCAAGTGGAAAGACTTTTCCACTTGTGACAACTCATGGGAATTTTTGACTGATATTGCCCAACAGTTTCCTTCTTTCAACCTTGAGGACAAGGTTCTCGCTGCAAAAGGGAGTATTGATAGGCCCATTTGGTTGCAGTATCAACGAAGGACTCGCTGAAGGGGAGTTACATTCAAATGTTGCGGTCTATCTGGCCCACTTATTCTTATCTTTATTATTATGGGAATGTTGCTAAATGATTGTAAGGGGTATTTTGGGATGTTTGCTTAATGATTGTAAGGGATATTTAAGGTTACTCTTGCTTTTAGGGTTGTTATGAAAACTTTTATGAAAAAGGTACTCAGGTTGGAGGCGGCTAGCTCCTGCAATTGCTAGTTCTTTATCTGCTGTTGATTTTTGTGAATCGCTTGTGTTATCAAAGTGTAAGTGTTATATGATGTGGCAACCCAAGTAGTAGTCATGCAAGCCATTCCTCACATTCTTTAACTTTTGGTCACTCAGCAACACAAAATCCTAAAAATTATTGGAACCGATAAATCCTATTTTATAACATAAGAACCCTTAATCACTAATTCTCCATTGCATTGCCCAAAAATGCAAGATAGAAAACTCATACCATTAACATAACCCACAAGCAAAAGTATAAAACTATTGAAAACATCTCACCTGGTTAATATTTTGTGTCTTCAGCTTCCCAACCACAAGATGTTCTAAAATCATTTTCTTCTTAGTCATTTGCATCATTCTTTCCTCAATGGTTCCACGCGTTACAAGCCTAAAAATCATCACCTGAAAGACCAACACAACAATCATGTGAAAACAACTAACTAAAGCAGTAATTGGAGTTGAAGAATAGATTAATCAACCTTGTTAGTCTGTCCAAGTCGATGAGCTCTAGCCATAGCTTGTAGGTCTGCATGGGGATTCCAGTCACTGTAGGGACAATATCATAGCAAATTAATAAATAAAACAAGAACTCTACAACCACATCAAATCAAGTTCATCGCCATCATCATTATGCTTCCAACTTTTTTAACTATTTCAAGCCCAATCACATTTATGTAATCTCTCTGTTTTATTATCCATTTAGAAAGCAATAAACAATTTTCAAAAAAAGAATCTTAGAAAGTAAACATTTACCTGTCATATATGATGACAGTATCAGCAGTTGCAAGATTTATTCCCAAGCCTCCAGCTCTAGTGGAAAGCAGAAAGCAGAATCTTGAAGAATTTTTGGCATTAAATCGATCTATGCGTATTTGTCTCTCAGCTCCACCCACCTTCCCATCTATCCGCTCATATTGCCATTTCTGACAAACGAACCCGCCCACCCAAGAAAAGGGGAAAAAAGTATGATACGGTAAAGTTATCGTTATATGTGAACAAACAATTGGCATCTGGCATCTGGCATCTGCTGAGCAAATGAGCTGCAGACTGGAAGAAGAAAAAAAAGGTCGCAGAAAAAAAAGAAAATAAAGAATCATACCTTATAACTACAGTAGTCCTCTAGTAGGTCCAGCATATGCTGAAATTGTGAATAAATGAGAACTCTATGTCCTTGCTCTTTAAGCTTCACCATCATTTTGTCCAACAGTTGCATTTTACCTGAAGAGTCGATGAGCTGTCTGTAAAATAGACAAACAAAAGTAAGTAACAAATGAACACTTGAAAAAGCAGGAAACTAACACATATTTTAAAGCTCCCTAATGAAATCTGAAACTAAAAGAATGAAGGATTCCCTATAACATAAGAGCTAGATGACTACTTAATTTTCTTGCTATACAAGTTTATGGAGCCACCATCAGGGTCCAACATAATATCTATTTTGTAGAGGTCTTAAGTGAATTACCTGTAAGATTCATTAGCATCGTCTATATCCGGTTCAACTCCTTCTAACATGTAAGAATGACAGCACACCTTGCGCAGCTCCATCACCACATTGATGAGGGATATCTTGTGCAGTAACATTTAAAACAATTCGTATAAGGTTAGAATACATCAAAAGGATATTTGTATCATCCAAATAGAAATATGCACCTGTGCACCCCCACGCCGAGTTAGAATTTCAAAGTTACGAGTCAGAATCGCCTTATAGTACTCTTTCTGCTTGCTGCTTAATTCAACACGCAATATAAGCTCCTTCTTAGGAGGTAGTTCTTTCATGACGTCTTTCTTGACTCCTGCAGACAAAAGTTTTCAGTAAATGGTTTATAGTTGTAGAAAACATCAAAGTCCTATTTACTTGATTGAGCCTGAATATAGCTTCAGCAAGCCCACAAGCAAAGTGATATCCAATGACAAATTGAGATTGCTATAAATGGCCTCCATATTCTGCCAGTTTACTTATGAAGGCAGAAAAAAAGCATCTTATTTACTTTTAATTTTCATCTCCTCTTCTTGTTTCTGGAGAGAAGATGAAAGGAATGCCAAAACAATTACTCAGTAAAATCAAGGGAATGAACTACAAACCATTCATTAGAGAAAGAAGAGATGGTATCATGATGTTAAGAATCAAAATACCATGTCTGAAATGGATAAAAAAAACTAAACCAACAGGACCAAAAAAAAAAAGGACATTAACTTTTCTACCATCAAACAATAAAAATGAGAAACTAGTTGATAACAATTCAAGAATCAGGGAAAAAAACAGTTAACTACATGTATGAACATCAATCCAGTATCCAAGTAAAAACATACAGGAAAATAATATCAAATGGTGAACAACTTCTCAGGCACCCTCCACATAATGCCACTCAAAATACACGATATTAATTAACAGGAGATCAGATAAAGCAAATATGCTTGCTAATAATACAACCTTAAAACCATAAACAAAGATGCCCATAGAGTAGCAGGGAGTTTGGTCCTAAATATCAGCAGTAAGTTTCTCAATTTGAAGCATAAGTTAATGACTGTGGGCAATGAATCATATTGTCAAGATCTGAGAGCAATTGAGGACAAGGCAAGGCCCAAAGAGCAACGCGCGAAGAAGTGAGCCTCTAGATAAAAACAAAATACTGAATCAAAGATTTGACATCACTGGTAAGCAGACAAAGACTTGGTTTACACCATTTCTCAATAAAAAGACCCATGGAAAGTAAGATTTTACACAAGGACCTTCTTTCGGCAAGCAGAAATTTGGGCACACCTTTTAAAGATCCAATAAAAAATTCAACAGGTACGGCTGTAAAAATTTTAAACTTGGCCGTCAGAAAGATTTAGGGAACAAAAACATCCTGACATGAAATTCAAACAACAAGCAACCCACAATCTGTTTCAATTAATACAGACAAACGCTTAAAAGCGCATATAATATTGCCTATCCAAACAGTCAAATGAAGGGGATTGTCACATGGAAAAGTTTGAGAGTATACTTCGTAAGAGATGGGGTGCCAACATCTCATGAAGTCTCGAAATCTGTTCCTCTTGATTGATATCCTTAAACTGTTCCTGAAACTCCTCTAAACTCTCGAACTGAAAATAGTAAAACGTCAAATACTTCATCAACTAATCCATTTATCCTACAATGATAGAATTTAATAGCATCTCCCGAAAGCCGCCATTGTACTAACCTTCCCAGCATCAAGGAAGTGCATAAGCATAAAAAGTTCATCTAAATTGTTCTGCAAGAGGCCACATAAGTGCACAGAAGTTAACAACAAATGACTTAAACAATGTAATTGGCGTAATTTAAAATTTAAAGGATATATGTAGCTGGTTATAAAATTAAGGATCTTTCTTTATTAGGAAAGAATTTGATGTTGAATTTTTCACAGATGATATACCAAATTATAAGATGTAGAAAATATTTCAAAAAATTATATTTTGGTTCATGTAAATAGAACTCAATAGAACAAACCTGCAGAGGAGTTCCAGTCAAAAGCACACGATGTTCACTTGAATACTGCTTCAGTGAATGAAACAATTTTGAATCCTTATTTTTGAGCCGATGACCTTCATCAACAATCTACACATAGACATTAGACGTCATTGTCAGGTAACAATCATACACCACAAACTAGCAATGTACCATTGGAACAGCGGTATGTTACCATGCACTCCCACTTTATTGGCTTCAGTGATGCAGTGTCCATGTTTATCATCTCATAAGATGTAAGAAGCACATCAAATTTTATCCTCTCCTGCTTACTTTCAGTTACAATATGTCCAGATTTCTTTTTTTTAATCTTCTTATGCTTTTTAGGAAAGTAAAATTCATGTTCCCTTATAACAGCACGAGCTTGTGTAGAGCCAACATACATTACCTGCAACACATAATTTTCATCAATGAAAAAGTTTAACTAATGAAAAATGGACAGTCCAATGTACATACAACATTCATTTGTGGTGCCCAAGTTGCAAATTCACGTTCCCAATTTCGAAGTGTTGACAGGGGAGCTACTACTAAGTGCGGATAGAGATTTTCTTCAAAAAGAGATGCTAAAAATGCAATGCTCTGTATAGTTTTTCCTGAAACCACCAATAAAGAAAACACAATGCGGTGTCAAAATCCACCATCAAAATGAAAAGGCAGACACATGAGAGGGAGAGGGAGAAAGGAAGAGGAGCAACTTACCAAGACCCATCTCATCAGCTAGTATCACGTGTGTTTGTTTAGACCAAGAGAATCGCAAGAAGTTCAGCCCTTCAAGCTGATATGGATGAAGCGAACCTTCAGTTGTAATCCCAACAAAAGCATTTAGTGGTTTGGGATTATAATGACAAATATGAAGTGACTTCAGTTACAGCAAAGGAGACATTCAAGAATTTACGGAGATAAATAAATAAATACAAACAGCCATAATTATGTCAAGATTACAGAAAAGAGCAAGGATATCTCAGAATTAAGCACCTCCAGAAAGAAATTCAGGACTTTTTTCACACTGTTGGAATTCTTTTGCTTTTTTCTTGGATTCCATGGCATCTCGAAGAATGCCCTTTTGCTTATTTGAAGATGGTCTGTGAGACCTTGACTGAATTGTATTAAACCTTTCAATTTCAGAATGAAAATCAGAAATATCTGATTCAAATTCCCAATAACATTCATCATATAGAAGTTCTTTATACTTGACTAGATACTCCTTCTCATCATTGTCCCCCCTGCAGCATTCAGTTAGGAATTTCAGATTCATTCTTATGCCAGTGCATAAGTCCAAATTAATAGGTGTATAACTAAAACAGTAGTATAAGATATCAAAACAAAAAAAAAATCTAATAATCCTATAAAAAAAAAGTCAAGACAAACAGGAAACTTATGCTACAATCCCTGTGTATAAATTCTTTTGCATTCAAAATCAATAAAAGAAATAAAAAAATCCATACACCAAGGCCCATTTCTGATTGTCCTCAACTCTGTACCCAAACAAAGTAAAAGCCTAGGTTTACCAATGCCAAGGCAATGCCAGCAAACCAAATGGGACCTCATTTTTACATGAGGAATAACTGCACTGCAAGTAATAAAAAAAAACTCAGAAAATGAAAAATAAATCAGAGAACAAAAAGGAGCTCCTTTGAATTCTCTTGTTCTTCGGGAGTGAGGGACGAGCAGAGTCAACAGATCACAAGAGGATGGAAGCAATGACAGATAAAGTACATAAAGCAGAACCTTAAAGTAGTAGGAACAAGTCCACCCCCTCAAAATTCAACTTTTTAGCAGAATTAAAAAAACAGAAATTTGCCAAATATAGAAAGAAGGATATACCTTGTTATCTAATCTAAAGAACAAAAAAACAGTAATCAAAGCAATTGGAACATTCCACTCACCGATAATTCCAATAAAAAGAAATATATAATTAGCTAAAACAGGCTAAGAACTTAATATTGCCTACGCGCATTTTAAAATATAACTGAAAATAACGACTTTTATATCCGAAATTGCAGACAATTCGTGCATCGTTATGGAGACTTCACAGATGGTCAATATTCTGGATCAGCTGAGACTTTTCTTAAACTGACATTTGGAAAACAAAAAAGAAATGGGATATAAATAATGATTAAAAAAAAAACAGAATTATCACTCACAGAGACACACACATACACATTTTCACATACGTATAAAAAGGTAAAGTGCATGATTGCTCAACCTGAAAGAGATAATTCGATCAACAGTAGTCCATTCAGGTCGAATGGCAACATAATCATCTTCATTATTATTGTTGGATGCCATTTGACGATGAAAGTTGTTTACTTTAGTCTTCAGTCGAGGATTGGATTTAAAGGCTTTTACAAACTCTTTCTCAGGCACCCTGAAAGCAAAGATTTTGGGAGAGGGAAGATAATCAACCAGTGCCTTGATAAGATTCATTTTCATAAACTGTGTGAGCGTATATGCCAAAAAGCTGACAAAATATTCATGTGAGAAGAAATTTGGACTCCCCTTGCAAGAAGACAGCATAACAACTAGCACAAAGAACAGCTAAAAAACTGTTAAGAGATATTTTTTTGCATTCAAACAAAACCGATTAAAAAAAAATTTGCCAGGCAAACTTTGTTGCAGGCTAGCAGTGTTTGTGAAATACATCAAATTACATAGGCAAGGATGCCATATGAGTTAGCATATTATAATATTGTCAAGCATAAGGCTTACCAAGTGCAGTGCAGATAAGATAATCCCTTCCACTTCACAAGATACTGTTTCACAAAAATTTGCTTTGAACCCAGCTTGGAAGCATCACTATCATCAGCAACTGTAGGGCGCATTTCACAATCCAATATCTTGTCAATATCATTAAGAGGACTCACCTGCAGGGAAAAAATAACAACAATAAGCTATCTCCGAAGAATAATAGGAATTATTTCTATGGAAGAAATCAAATTGACAGTTGTCAAGAAATGATACACATTCTGGGCAGCTCCATCCCTCGGGATGCTGAGCTCTCAATGGCGAGGTCAGACACTTCGAATGGTAGGCATAGTTACATGTCTCGCAGTGCAGCAGATCCCCACCTTCTCCACAGGCTTGGCATGAATTCTCTTTCTATTAAAAAACGAAGAAAAGATTATTAAACTTGACAGTTTCTCAAACTTGCTACTATAAGTGTAAGTATTAGGCGAGAAGAGGATTGCACGAAATCAAAAATTAACTAAATATGCCACGGCAAAAATAAAGAGAAATATAAAATTAGACATGCATCCATTAACTTTCAAAATTATTTCAGATTTTCCATATCTTATCACACTGAAGTTTTGTGTTGCAGAAGTCTCAAATAATATAAGCAGCTTAAATAAAATACAATTATAAACAAAGATCTATGATTTCCACTAATCTTTTTGTTAGCAAAGATGTCAACCATGAGTTCAAAGAAGTGTTTCGATCAAATCCAAGATCCAAATTTTAGAAATCCTATCTAGAGCTGCATTTGGTTGCACCGAATTTTTTTAAAATTTTTCAACAATAGGAAACAAGCCATTAATTTTTGCGCCTTCTTGATACTGCGACAAGAAAAGGCACTTTTGTCATGAACTGCTTCATAAATTTAAAAACCGAGAAGAAGAAAGCACGTGAAACAAAGATGCTTGTGGCCTAGTGGTAGTCAAGTCCTTACACTTAGAATATTACCCCACAACTTATCACCAAAAAAAGTTCAACCAGATGATACTACAGGTTACTATAGTGCCTCTAACTCCCGAGTGCCAGTCCAACCTCCACATGCCTAACAAATGAAGCTCCAAAATATCGCCCAGTTTTTATAATGCCAAATAGAAATAATCAGTTATGAACCACCGAAACCAACCGTCAACAACAAAAGCATAAGATAACATATCTAACCAAGGGTCACAATTCACAAGAGCCCACAGATCACTCATCTGAAAGTTATTATGAACAAAACCTCCAGTAAAATTATGATATTCCTCACCTCAAATTTCAACTGAAGTACAAGAAAAAATGAACCTCAGACGAATCACAAAAATCATTCAGTTTTTAACAAAAGTATCTACAGGTAGGCAACATCTTCACATTCCTACAAGCATCCAGAGAAAGAGACAGAACAATGAGGGGCATGCAATTTATTAGCCCACTGATGTGTTAGGCAAACCCTAATCCCCTATAAAGCCCCCTCAAATCTTTGACTAGCACCAGTAGGTGTTGGTGCGGTATGTGGATTTTTTATTTTTCTTCTTTTCCTTTCCAATTTAATTAGGGAAGAAAACCATCCTATGACATTAATTCCTGATCCTTTTTTACCATTTTTAGCAGTTGAAAAATAAACAAATAAACATAAAACATGTAACCAAGCACATTTCTTCTACTTGTTCTCCTCTTCAAAAGAAAAATGATGATGGCAATAATACATATTCCTTTTAACTTTGTCAAGATTTAAACAGAAAATCGTGATACCTTCAAACAAAGAATGAATGTTCCGTTTAATAATAATGAATCAACTAAACTCTTCCTATCCTGCTGACCAACCTTTGCATTGGCAACAATACAAATCTGATATTCAAATAAACACTTTTAAATTTTAGCAATATTTTTAGTCCCCTGCTCGCTCCTAAATCCACGAAGGTTTTAAGACAACAGATAAATGCCAGTGTGATGGGGTGGACCACCCCCAATCAAGGATGGCAATAACTAATTCTGTAAGATGAAAGGACTACGGTAAGGAAATGGCATACCAAATAGCATTAACAAAAAGCCTGTTGAAATAGATCAACGGCACCATTCATCTACATGAGAGCTCAATAAACTAGCCTAGTCACAAAAGCTTAGATTTTGTTCTTTATTAAGGAAGTAAAAACTAGTCCCAATGCAGGTTGGTAGCAGGAATCATAACCACAAAGGTAAACATGAGTTGCCATCACAGTTTATGACAAATCAGCCACAAAATATTTCCAAAGTATGCTTTGCATAAATTAATAACTTTGAGCAAAAGAATATCACAAACACGTTCACATTTTGACTTTCAATTAGTGAGGGAAAATTCAGATTCAATTATTCAGCCATTTGCAATGTCCTTAACCAACCTAACCCCAAGATAGCAAGAAAAAAATACGTCAACATGACGAAAGAATGAAATAATCAAAAGAATATCAGAGAAATATAATTCTTAGGAGAGGAATATGATGAGGAATAGATGGGAAAGATAATACCGACCGCATCATCCCTCACTATCTTTTCAAATTTTTCCAGTTTAGAACCAGATTTTCCATGCACAAAGTCAGCATCATCATCCGACGACTCTAAATTATAAATTGGCCTTCGATCTGATCTGACACGAAGCCTCTCAACTAAGCTGCTCATAGTCTGCAAAATAGACCAAAAAAATCCACTTTTAATAATTTCTTCTCATTCAATGGTTCATCAATCACCAGAAGGATCAAACCCACAACCTATATATTGGAGAAGCAAGAGTCGATTGGCTACTGGACTTGTGCACCTAAAATTTATCACACAGATTTATCAAAACAACGGCTAAAATAAACAAGTTACTAAAGGTGAGCATAGAAGTTCATGATCTTGCAAAATATTCACTAATTAGGGCCTTTGGCATTTTTGCCACATTGCCCTTGTTATATTACAGTAATCATGGTTCATAGACCTAGTCCAATCCACTAAGACAGAATGCTTATGAAATTTATCTCTTAAATGAGTAGTCATTCCTAAACTGAACTTGAATATACCTGAGTCATACAACAAATAATGATATTTGCACTCAGTACAGCAATAATGTGGAATTCAAATATAATCAGAAGATCTAAAGCTGCTAAGCTGCTCACATGCAAACATACATTGTGATCATGAAATCATAAATCTCTGAAGAAATTCAAAATTTGTCACATTAATGAGGACAATATTTAACACAACTCTCCCTTCATCAATCCTCATCCCAGAGAGAGGAAGAAGCAACCTAATAAAACCTATAATTCAAAGGAGAAAGACGAACTAGTCCAAAACAAGCAGACCCACTTCGGTATTCGTAGTAATTCATGCAAACTCACAATACCCAGTTGCCCAAACGACAAAACAATCAAAATTAAATTCCTATTTATACCCTTTACTTCACCCAACAATCGAAATTAAATCCCTATTTATACCCTTTACTTCACCCAACTCAAAAGAATTACTACTTACAGGGGCGCGGCTAGAGAATGCTTCGTGATAACAATTCTGAAGAGAGGGAATTACAAAACGTCGTCGAGATCAGCACAGCTGATATCATAAATATTCCTCCGTGATCGAGCCGGCGCTGAGAGGGGCAAGTAACTGCATGAAGTGGTCACGAGAAAAGTGAATTGCCTTTCTATCTCGTGCTCCGACAATGAAATTGGGACTCAGGAGGTTGTTTATATAACGGAAATTAGAGACGTTGGGCTGAGATTTGTGTATACTTCCCAATCTTGATTAGGAAAAACTGGGACTGCTTGGGAATGGTAACTTTTGATAAATAATTTTGCAATTACTATCTAATTTGACGAGTCTATTTGAAATGTTTACATATACGTTTTTTAAAATGTTTGTAAATGTTGTAGATGTTTAGTTAAATTTTTTATGAAAAATATATATGTTGTTTTAAATGTTGTGACTAATTAAATATAGGAATAATAGCACAAATAAATTTATAAATGCAATTTATATATTTTATAAATTAATTTTACTTTTACAATACCACAATTTTAACATTTTTAAAATTTTTAACTCATTTTACATTTTTTACACAACTTGTCTAACATTCATAATGTTATATCATATTTTACATTTTATACAATTATTCTAACATTTTTAATAATATTTAGAATATTTTTACAAATTTTATATAATTATGAGAAATATTTTAAAAAAATTAACATAATTCGGACCCTTTTATATAAATATTACAGATTTTTTTAAAAAAAAGCTCATATTTTTGGCTTTTTTAATCTAAATATCACAAAAAAAATTAAAATTTTTATCGTCTTTCTGGATTTTTAATATAAATATTAAAATTATTTATAAAATTATTAACGTATTCCATACTTTTTTTAATAAAAATATTACAAAAAAAATTTGAAATTACTAACATATTTGGCCTCTTATATAAATGTTGCCAAAAAAAGTAATATAAAATACTTAAACATTTTTAATAAAAATATTAAAATTCTTTTAAATAATATTAACATTTTACTATAATAATACAAGTTTGTTTTCATTTTTATATTAATACATACTCTCATAATATTCAAATACATAATTCAACAATATTTTACATTCGTCTATTTTACAAAATAAAATATATCATCTCGTGTATGTGAACTATATAATTGTTCTGCTAGTAGGTCCCGAAATGCTGTTATGTTTGTATATTCCACCACAATTGTGTCATCCATCTCTACCTCATCCTCGAGATCCTTATCCACCTCATATTCGACATGCTAGCCGTACTCGAGGCATATTCATCAAAATCTTCATCATTTCGAGCATGAATTCTGATAAAGTTGTGGAGTGTCATACAAGCAATCACAAGTTGAGCCTGGTCCTTCAGAAAGTAAGAAGACATGTCGCCCAATATTCTCCACTTTTTCTTGGTGACCCCAAATGTTCTCTCAATAATATTTCTCAGTCTCGCGCTTGCCTTGTTGAACATTTCTCGGGCCTCAGTGGCCGACGCTCCACCTTTGTATGCTAGAATTTGGTATATTTCTCCTTTGTATGGTGCAAGATATCCATTTCTATTGGCATATTCTGCATCAACCAAGTAATACTTCCCTACAAAAATATATAACAAAAAGTAAATAAAATATAAATCCAATGATCCATTCTTCAATCATTGTTTACTTGATGGATGGATGACTATAATAACTTTACTATTTTATAACTTTTATCATCGTTTAAGACTTTAAATGGGCCTTCGTGTCATAAAAATGTGTAAATTTTATCGTGTAAATGGGTCTTTGTGGCAAAAATGTGTATTTTTACAGCTGGACTTCAAAATCGAAATCGGACTGTAGTAATGGTTAACCGTATTAACGGTTTTAAATACCAATGGCTTGGTTTTGATTACAACAAATCTCAAACCATGGTTGTCGATTTGATTACCAGAGTAGCCCCGATGATCCGATTCATCGAACTGTGCACACCCACAGTCATGGGCAACGTCGTTATGACATATTAAGAAGCTTAAACTGCACGAATGTTGAAGAAGATGAACAACATGAGGGATAGAAAGCATGGAGGGAGTGGGAGAGAGCTCGGTTTCATGGGTTTTATAATTTTTTAAAAGAAAAGGCGTATGAAAATTTCTGCAAGGGTTGCAGTGTCTTTTTCAATGTTAAAAGGGTCAAACTTAACATTATATGAGAGGAGGGGTTAATTTTCAAAATATTTTATAAATGGACGTCATTTTTCTGAAAAACTCATCCTCTAATCCCATTTTGTTTACTTAGGTTGAAAACTGAATGACTGTCATGTTAAGAACAGAATGATTGTTAGATTTAGAATTTAAATGCCTTTTAAGTTGAGAACTATATGTTATTTAACCAATGTCAAATACAAAATTTGGGCTCAAGACAAGAACTTCTACAATGGTGACTGGCTCCATTCGTGCTTTCTTTCTGTAAGTCACTCTTTGTGTTTGTTTGTGCTAGTTATTTTCTTAATTACAAGAACCAACTTATTTGACATTTATTGACCAACAAATAATATCTAGATACCTATTTTTACTTGATTGGAAATTGTATTTTTATCATTGGTTGAGAACTACTTGTTTGTCATTGGTTGAAAACTGCTTATTTATTATTGGTTGAAAATTGCATGTTTGTGAGGTTTGGAACTGTTTGTCATTCATTGGTTGAGAACTGAGAACTGTATGTGTTACTATTGCTTATGTTATTTTTAACCATGTAAACATTATATGTTAAGCACATTAAGCAGTTTAATAATATATGTTGAAAACATTTGGCAGATTGTTGAGAATTATGGTAAACAGGTTGATTATCTACTTTACATACCTTATTTTGGTTCTCAAACTATTTGTTACATTATTAACATGTTTCATACATGTTCTCAACCTGAAGGTATAACACCAAACCCACAACATTGCATCGAATGAACCTATCAAATGAGCTTAAAACAAAGGTTCCTAGATATCCATAATTTAAGATACAACAACATAATTAAATTAAAAAAACATAATCTCAACCCTTCAATCTGAAATGCACTTCAATGTAAAAAATATAATGCCCATTTGCACTTCCTTGACATGTTATTTTTATCAGCATCTAACGTGCCAAAATTTATCAATTCTCCCTACATAATGCATAAGAATAATACTAATTGTGAATATAAGTATACAAATATGACATTTAGTAACATTCAATTCTCAACCTAAAAAACATGTTGTTCTTAACTTGAAAAATATACAGTTATCAACCTAAAAGTCATTTTTGTTCTCAACCTCACAATAATTCCATTCTCAACCTGATGCACAGACAATTCTCAACCTGAAAAACAAATAATTCTCAACCTAAAACTCATAAGGCGGGTACAGGGCATAAAAAGTTAGAAATAGAACAACTTGAGAATCGAATTAAACTAATGCTCTTCCAATGTCAAAAACTAACGTTTGCTAATTCACACGTCCGGTTTGTTTTGGTGAAAATAGATAAATTAATCAATAGAGACACTGATCCATACTGACATTTTCACATCAATTGCCCTATCGCTATTTTTCTTAAAATCAATCCCACATTGGCATAACAATTCAATTGAATCAACACCACATATATCTTCACTCACATTAAATTTGTGAAAACTAATTTTCCAAATACAACATTTATTAGTTCCATTAGTGGATAGATTCACATTCACATCTGAGAATGTGAAGCCCAACTAGATCAACTTCAACAGATTAACATTTGTGTTTCAAAGTTGTGATGTTAAAAGTCAACCATCCACGTGCTAGAAGACAATCAAGGCACGTGGCAACATGAACATTGGGATGAGCCAGGGAGACAATCATGACCCATCCAAATATGGGAAGGATTCAGCCTGATCCCTATAATCACGAAAGAGATCGACTAAACCTTAATTAAGAATGAAAACCCTTTCACGATTATAGCGATCCAATCCTGAATTCTTAAGAGCTGATCTCGTTCTCTACCCCTATAAATATAAAGGGGAGAGTCGTATAAAGGGGAATGAAAGATTGATTTTTTGAGAGAACTTCATCAGTTGGTATTGGGCTCTCAGAATCTTGTAAAGATCAATAAAAATAAGAGATTGTTTGCGTCTATCCTTTGGGTTGAATCACTAATCGTTTTTGAACATAGTGATCGACCCAATTTCTTTATTTTTTGACACTACAAAAGTCTGATAGCTGCATCTTTTGTTGTTTTTGAAAGATCCCAACGACTTTAGAACCACCCCAGGAAACTCAGTGTCCATAGCCACGTAGCTAAAACTATCGACAATTCCTTGAATCAAATCAAACTCGTCTTCCGGATCATCAACTCAGACCTCATGAATATGGACAAGAAGGTCGCCCGACATTTCCTCAGCTAAATGTAAAACAAACAAAACCTTTAATCAGTTTATTCTTTTTCTTTGACACAGTTGTTTTCACATTTTCAACCGAGTCCTATTACAAACCAGTAGAAGAAAAAATTGTCAATAAAGAACTTAAAAGCATAGAAATGAAACGAAGTTCAAAGTCTGTTGAAAACAATTCTGACAAATTGGACTTTAGCAACTTTGTTAAACACATACATTGATGATTAAATGTCATGCACATTACTATGCACTAGAAAATCGACTTGCTAGTGATAGGTCCAATCTTATGAAGACTTCACCTTGCCACACTTGCGCGATATGGGATGCATGATATTAAATGGAACTATTATACCTCTCGTAATGAAAATACTGTGGAGCATAAAAAGGCTAGTGGGTCGGATGCCTTCCAATTAGGAAACATCAAATTTGTTTCCATTTAAGGTATTTTATATCAAAATGGTTATAAAACCTTTTAAATTTTCAAATTATGTGAACATGTGTAAAATTAATGTTAATATGTGTATTTATGTTGGTTAATATTGCATGTGGTTATGGAAAGATAGAGAAATTATTAGACGCTCCGGGTGTATATTCCATATGACACAACCAATGATGTGATTGTCATCATCACGCGTTATCTCTCTTATTTTTTAATTGACATCATTGTCATGTGGATGTCATCTACACCCTTAGGTATGTCACGTGAAAATGCACCTGGACTATGCAATAATTCCTCTAGAAAGATGACTTGTGTTCCATTTTGGTTACTAAAAGATAAAATATTTCAACTCAGTCACCAAACTTTTGATTTTGTGTCGATTTAGTCACTCTCGCAGTTTTAAACAATTTTGAGGAGTTAAAAATCTTATGTGCATGTTGACTGTTAGAGACAAAAAAATACAGACGGTCTCTGAAAGATGACAGTAAAATACGATTCTCAATATAATTATATCTAACAAAACAAATATTTCAATATAATTTTTTTCAGTTTTTATTTACAACCACTCTAAATATCAATCATCAACATTATTTCTCTTATATTTTTCTATTATTTTTTATATTTTTATCATTCTACACATATTTCAATATAATTTTTTAAAATCACTCTCTTTACACACTCTAAAACTTATAATATTATTATCGAGTATCCAATTGCACTTATATCATCGGACAAATGTGATGCAAAATTTTTTCCAGCCCAGTACAGCCCAACACGACGTAGTGTTTTTGGAACCCATTCTCTGCTGACATGGATGTATGATGCTGACAGGATCGAATCGGCAAGGAAAAGCCAAAGAATTCCCTGTTTGTTTCTAACCAATATAATTCCGTTTCTCACTCCATCCTTAAACTACATAAACAAACACAGCCTTAAAAAAGTGAAAACCATGGAAACGGCCCAGGTCCTTCTACAGGCTTCCTTTGCCTCCTCTCCAAGCTTTCAAAAACCCTCTCCTCTCCTCTCCTCTCCTCTCCTCTCTCTCTCTAGTAAAATTAAAGAAAAAAGAATCTGCGTTCTCTTTTGTTGATCTCGAAATGGCCTCAAGAAGGCTGAGTAATTGCGCGTTGGCGGCCATTAGAGCCAATTACAGAGGTTCGGAGTTGTCTCTCTATCAATCCCGTTCGGTGCTCTCCCGCGCAATCTATGCTGGCAGTTCTTCGTTGGGTAACTTTCTGAACAACGGCTTGTCTCGTCCTGTAGTTCGTAACGGGGTTGCAGTAAACGGCAATGCCGTTTTTGCCAATTTTAGCGGGAAGGCCCTCGCTCGCAGTTTTCATTCTTCAACCCCGCTTTACTCTTCTGCAACTAACTCTGGTCAGGTATAGACACGAAACTAATTGATATACGTAATAGGAGAGATCGTTGTTGCGCTTTTATTTATTAATTAACTTCTAAAGTAATTGATGCATCATCTTCAAATTATTTGTAACGATGTATTTCAACTCCGTAATCTTATGCTACTGCTTCTAATTTGTTTAGAAAAAAATTATGGATGATTGAATTTTTATTTTTTAGTTTGAACTTTGTTGGTATAATTTGATCGAATTGCATGGCTGTTACTTGATCCTTGTTGTCTTGTGGTGTAGAAATGAGGAGGGTGCTGTTTATGTTTTTTTCTTGATAGAAGGATTTGCATTCATTAAAAGGAATATTAGTACACGGCCTATGATTATAAGCCCAAGAGGCCAAGAGCAACATAAAAAAATTACAAGAAGATACCACATACGAGTAAAAGATAAAAGAGCTAAAGATCCAACTTAGACATTTAAATTGATGAAGTGCACATCTTCTGATAACCCCGTAACCTGAATCAAACTCAAAAGAACCTAAATAATATAAGTGCATGCATAGTTGCATACCAGACTGAGATCTTCAAGGGATTCCAATTACTCTGGAGGAGAAGACGACAAGATGATATGCAGATCTTGAGTGTTGAACCTGCTGATATAACAACGATGGTGGTTCTAATGTAGTAATGTTGTTCTAATCTTACCCACCATGCAACTAAGCATTTAGTTCGTTTTCAGTTCGACCTTTCTGGATGTTGATGAGATTTCTGTACAATTCAGATGTCAAGTTAAGGTACTATGTGATTGAGTGGAACAAAGCCTGTAATAGGTTGCTTGTTTGATAGCTTTTCAAACAGGAAGTTTTCAATGAATGCAGATGAACTTGTATCCTGAATTTTGACTCATTTGATCGTTCCTATAATTTAACTTTTGGTAACTTAAGAGTCTATCTTGATTGGCATATCAGCCACCTCATAAAATTCTGAAGAAAAAAAACCCTACTTCAAGTTTGCTTTGTGAAGTTATTATTTTTGTGTAAGTTAGCTTGGAATTTCTTTGGTAGGGAAATTCGGATGTTGTTTTTCATAGATTCTTATGGTTTGTTATTGTTAAAAGTGTAGATAGTATGCTGCCTATGAAGTCTTCATTTATAAATTATAACTTGTGCCATTTTTCTTTACGCTATTGCCAATGTTTCTTTAATAGGTTACTCCAGCAGAATTCACTGAGATGGCATGGGAAGGCATTGTTGGTGCCGTTGATGCTGCACGTGTTAATAAACAACAAGTGGTAGAAACCGAGCATCTATTGAAAGCTCTTTTGGAGCAAAAGGATGGCTTGGCTAGGAGAATATTTACGAAGGCAGGGCTTGACAACACATCAGTTCTACAAGCCACAGATGACTTTATATCACAACAGCCAAAGGTATGTTTTTGCTGATGCCAGTTTTCTGCAGTTTATGTAGCATACATGAGTCATGACCTTTTATTTGCTTGTAGTAGGTGACTGGCGAC
Source organism: Euonymus europaeus (assembly GCA_963580455.1). Taxonomy (NCBI): domain Eukaryota; kingdom Viridiplantae; phylum Streptophyta; class Magnoliopsida; order Celastrales; family Celastraceae; genus Euonymus; species Euonymus europaeus. The sequence continues at coordinate 1,297,393 of OY756957.1, read as the reverse complement.
ACAAGTGGCCCTGTAATGGGCTCAAGTCTTGCTTCTTTCTTGGACAAAGCTCGAATGCATAAGAAAGAATTGGGAGATGATTTTGTGTCAGTTGAGCACCTTGTCTTAGCATTCCTTTCAGATAAGAGGTTTGGACAACAGTTACTCAAGAAACTTCTGCTGAGTGAGAAGGATCTGAAGGAAGCTGTTAAAGCTGTCCGTGGAAGTCAGAGAGTAACTGATCAAAGTATGCTTCTAAACTCTTATACTTTCCAGCTGAATATTAATGTATATGATGTAGTTAAGAAAGTAGTCCTATACAACAAGTACCTGTAGGAAACTGAAGAAAGATAAGGTGTGAAGAGCTTCATTGGTTTGGGTGGGTGTCAAAATTGTCTTCATTGGTTTATACCTTATAAGCAGGGTAGACAATAAGGTCTGGGTTGCCTTCTTTGTCATAGAGTAAGAAATCTTTTACTCCATTCTATTAGGCTATTTTAACTTCTAACATTCTGCGGATGTTTCATTTCCTTGTCGTAGATCCCGAAGGAAAATATGAAGCGCTCGAGAAATATGGAAATGACCTGACAGAGCTGGCCAGGCGTGGCAAACTTGATCCTGTTATAGGTCGAGATGACGAAATTCGGCGATGTATTCAGATATTATCCAGGAGAACAAAAAATAATCCTGTTATTATTGGTGAGCCTGGTGTGGGAAAAACTGCTATTGCTGAAGGGTATGTATTGCAACTTGTTTTGAATGTTTGAAAACTCTAAGAAAGTTGTAACTTGGGGTTCTTCACGTACTTTTAAATGGAAGCTTATCCTTCTGTAATTTTTTATAAATGTGTATAGGTTAGCTCAGCGGATTGTGCGGGGGGATGTTCCAGAAACACTTATGAATCGCAGGGTAAATAATGCATTGCTCTTCTATCTATTTTACGATGTGAAATTGAAAAAGTGGTGAGAACAATCTAATTCAACCTCACTGTCAGGCAATTCATTTGTTCAAGGAAAAAACTTGTGTTTGTGTGCACGTGAAACAACTTTTACCTAAAAGTTGACTTCATCTTTGTTGGTCAGTATTTATTATCATTGGCTTTTCAACTAGTAAGATTTGTTTTATGTTCATTTTCCTTCTGTTTTTAGGTCTTATAAACTGTGAATACTTTTCAGTTGTTTGACCAATGAAATATTTGTCCTTTTCATTGCTTCATCCATTTTGTCCCCCTTTCAATCTAAACCTTAATTAGTATGAACAATTTATTTTATTTTATTTTTTGCAGTTGATATCCCTAGATATGGGTTCGCTACTTGCTGGTGCCAAGTTCCGTGGAGATTTTGAAGAAAGGTTGAAAGCTGTGCTGAAGGAAGTTACTGCTTCTAATGGGCAAATTATTCTATTCATTGATGAGATACATACTGTTGTCGGAGCAGGTTTGTATTCTGCCTCTGTTTCCTCTTTTGGATGTGGTAATTCTCAATGGACATTGAAGGAAAAGAATTGATGGAAGTGAAACTGTTACAGCTTAATGAAGCATGGATCGAAAGATGTAATAATGAAAAGTATATGAAAGCAAAATGTTCTTTTGACATTCAAGAATAAGAGGAGGTTGCTATAGTTCACACATGAGTGTGTTTTGGTCTTCTGCATTTCTGTGGTGGAGCCATGTTCATATACGCATCTCGGTCATATGTTGCTGTGGCTATGCCATTCTGAATTATTGCTAACATTTTCATATTTCCTTGCTGACAGGGGCTACAAGTGGTGCAATGGATGCTGGGAACTTGTTGAAACCAATGCTTGGGCGAGGTGAGCTCCGGTGTATTGGAGCAACTACGTTGACTGAGTATAGGAAATACATTGAGAAAGATCCAGCACTTGAGCGTCGATTTCAACAAGTTTTTGTTGGTCAACCATCTGTTGAAGATACAATATCCATTCTTCGGGGACTACGTGAGCGCTATGAGCTACATCATGGTGTTAAAATATCGGACAGTGCCCTTGTTTCGGCTGCAGTTCTTGCAGATCGGTACATTACGGAGCGGTTTTTGCCTGACAAAGGTGAATGATATTTCTAAATTGGTCATTTAAATTTGTCCAAAACTCATCAATAGAGGTTGATGTGCAAATAAGCGAGAGAATTCATTTGAATTGCTGGTAGCAGGCGACCTATCTAAAATGGATAGTACAGAGTTTTCATTTGCAGTGTAGGAAAAAGAAAGCATGAGATTGGTTTTTATCTGGATCTGTGAGCTTTTTTTCATTTTTGGTTTCCGTCTTTCTCCTCGAGTTATTTTTATTCTTTTATATCAACCACTTTGATGGATTTTATTAGTTGGATCCTTTGTCATAACACACGGATTCTGGGGATGCATGGAAACTAGTAAATCCTTTATTGGATGGATCTTGGGTATATGGCTAAGATTTCGTAATGATAATTAGACAATGAAAATAGAAGAAAGAAGTGGTGGCAAGGGATGGGCAGTACGCCCTCCTTTCCCCACTCCTCTTCCAAAATTTCCTATGTGCTCAGCATTAGCCTTAATTTGATTAAGGCATGGCTATTCTTGAAATAGCTGCTGTTGTAATTCTTATAAATCCGTATGATTACTATGCTGTTATCAAGTCTTTAATCTAGCATCTTGCTTTCAGCTATTGATCTAGTTGATGAAGCCGCTGCAAAACTAAAGATGGAGATCACTTCTAAGCCTACAGAGTTGGATGAAATCGACAGAGCTGTGCTAAAGTTAGAGATGGAGAAACTATCTTTAAAAAATGACACTGATAAAGCATCTAAAGAAAGGTTAAGCAAGCTGGAAAGTGATCTAAACTCCCTCAAACAAAAGCAGAAAGAGCTAAATGAACAATGGGATCGTGAGAAGGCCCTTATGACTCGAGTGCGAGATATTAAAGCAGAGGTAATTATCACCTGATGAAATTATTTGCTGCATGATTGACTTCCTTCCCTTTTTGTTTGGTGTCAGTTTTTTAAGCATTTGTTTTCATGGTGGTAGATTGACAGAGTTAATTTAGAAGTTGAAGCTTCTGAGCGTGAGTATGATCTAAATCGTGCTGCTGAGCTTAAATATGGGACCCTGACATCCCTCCAACGCCAATTAAAAGAAGCTGAGAAAAACCTTGCCGACTTTCAAAAGTCTGGGAAGTCTCTACTTCGAGAGGAGGTCAGTGACCTGGATATTGCTGAAATTGTAAGCAAGTGGACTGGTATACCCTTATCAAACCTTCAACAATCGGAGAGGGACAAGTTAGTGAAGCTAGAAGAGGTTCTCCATAAGAGGGTGGTTGGTCAAGATTTTGCAGTAAGGTCAGTGGCCGATGCAATTCGGCGTTCAAGGGCTGGGTTATCTGATCCAAATCGACCTATAGCTAGTTTCATGTTCATGGGTCCTACCGGTGTTGGCAAAACCGAGCTTGGTAAGGCTTTGGCTGGCTACCTTTTCAATACTGAAAATGCACTTGTGAGAATTGATATGAGTGAATACATGGAAAAGCATGCTGTTTCGCGCTTGGTTGGGGCTCCACCTGGGTATATTGGATATGAAGAAGGAGGGCAGCTCACTGAAGTTGTTCGTCGAAGGCCATATTCTGTAGTACTCTTTGATGAAATTGAGAAAGCGCATCACGACGTGTTTAATATTCTGCTGCAATTGTTGGATGATGGAAGAATAACCGACTCCCAAGGAAGGACTGTTAGTTTTACAAATTGCGTTGTGATTATGACTTCAAACATCGGTTCTCATTTTATTCTTGAAACTCTTCGTAATACAGAAGATAGCAAGGATGCTGTTTATGATTTGATGAAAAGGCAAGTAGTCGAGTTGGCTAGACAAACGTTCCGCCCAGAATTTATGAATCGGATAGATGAGTATATTGTTTTCCAGCCTTTGGACTCCAAAGAAATCAGTAAAATCGTCGAGATACAGGTAATAAATCTTTGCATATTATTGATTGATGTGCGTTTTTTTTTTTACATTCTATGGCACATCTCATTATCAACTGACAAAAAACTAAATCAGATAGTAATATTCTAGCATTAGCCTTTGATTCGAGGTTTTTTTTTGGGTTTATAATGCATCAGCCTCCCACTTATAATGGTATGTGTTTCTAAGAAGAAAGTTTTGCATTCAATTCTAACACATTCTTTCTTCCCCCAGCTGAACCGGGTTAGGGAGAGGCTCAAACAAAAGAAAATTGATCTTCATTATACAAAGGAGGCTGCTGAGCTTCTCGGAACCTTGGGCTTTGATCCTAACTTTGGGGCAAGGCCAGTTAAGAGAGTGATACAGCAGTTGGTTGAGAATGAAATCGCAATGGGTGTCTTGAAAGGGGATATTAAAGAGGAAGATTCAGTCATTGTTGATGTCGACGTGTCGGCTCAAGCCAAAGACTCCCCGTCCAGTAACAAATTGTGTATCAAGAAGTTAGTGAGCAGCTCCCCTGTAGAAGCTATGGTTGCCTGAGATCGCTGTTGGAGTTGTAAATTTGTCAAATGAGGTTTTATTTTTTCCCCTTATGGTTTTCTTGAATGCGAAAGAAATATCTATGGCTAGTGCTTCCTAGTTCTTTAACTTGTTTAAGAGAAATGAGTATGTATGCAGTTAGAAACACAAGCTGCCTCTGATTATACTGCTTTGAAAGGAATACTTAAAAGGAGAGCATCGAATTATGTTTGCAATTTGCGAAGCCCTTCTTTGTTTGTTCAGGATGCATGTTTTGGGGTCCTTTGAACACAAAATTTCCCTTTTCTTCTGGAAGGCAAAATTGTATTGAAGAAACAAAGAAGCCACAACGGGCCGAGCCCGAGAAACACCATAAGCCCTGTAACTCTAAGAGGTAGTTGGCAATGATACCAGTACAATTGAACGGTGTGGCTCATTTTGTTACAATGTGGTGCCTGGTTGATTGTTCGAGAACTAGATGAGAAAACTTAAAAGTGCAAAACTAATGATTACTCATGGGAAGAGGAAAAGTAGTTTATTGTTTCAGGTCAAGCGAGCTGTAATAATCTATTTGATCTCTCTTGAGTGCTGCTCTCTATGGACAAGGTACCTCTCTATTAATGTATTTCTGATGCTGAGACATGCTCAATCATCCAGATCAAACCTTGAAAACTGATCGCATGGTACTCAGCAAAGTTACAAACCGAACTTACAAAATTTATGCAAATTAATGCTTGTCCATCATTAAAAAAGAAATTTAATTAAGGTAAGACCAAGAAGCATGATACAAATCTATGCCAATTTAATTTCCTGCCCAAAAAGGTGAAATTTGTTTTTTTGGCACCCTAATTGATGCTAAAATCGCCGGGTCAACCACCGCTTTGTCGGAAAGCCATTCGTGGGAATGGTTCCGTGAAGCAGTCCCCGAAAGCTGGTCATTGTTGTTTCGGTGGTCGTCATTGGATCTACAGAGAAGAAAGGGCCGATGATATTTGGGAAAAGGAGTTAAATCTAGAGAAAAGTTGAAGGAAAAAGAATGGTCTGATGAGATTTGGGAATGAGGAACCATTAATGAGTGGCGTCATTAATAGGTTTAGACTGGTGATGTCTGCATCAGTGTGTGGTTAAACTAAAATGAATGATGCCAGTATCAAGGATCATTGCGAAAATCAATCATTAAATTAAACGATGATGAATGGCGCGTCATTGCGAAACCAAACGGCGTCAAAGTGTTAAATGAGTGAGACAAATAGTTAGGAGGCAAAGTTATTGTGGCATTTAAATTTGTAGGGATGTTAATTAGGAAAATACCAGTTTCTTTCAAAAAAAAAAGGAAAAAGAACAAGAGGAAAGTACACTATTGTCATAGATTTTAGCCGTTCTCGAGTGTGGTTTGTGTTTTCATTGGTGCGAAAACGAATCTAGACTGCGAGATTTCGAGGACCTACAAACAACGGGCATACAGAGAGACCAATACCAATAGAGGAACTGGGAGAAAGATGGCTACTTCTGCTCTGCGGTCAAGGAGCTAGAGAAGCAGCTATTGCAAGCTGGAAATCGAATGGTGCCACAACATGTGCTCATTGAAGAAAAAAAATCATGCATCTTCCTGCAGTAGGCTTTTTGTCTTCACAATTATTGTAGAATTAGCTAATATGATTGCCGCCCCTCGATGTCGTCAATTATACATGTTTATGTAATGTTGCACGTCCTGCATTGTTTTTTCATTGGACTTCAAATTTCCAAGGACAGCGCATTTTTTACCTCTCTCTCAGAAATTATATTAATGCTTCATAGTCATTTGATATTGATGTTGTGGCCATTTTCTGTCAGTGCCGGTCTGATTTGGGAACTCAATTACCATTTCAGAAATGTTATTAATTATAAAATAGTAAATCATTATTTGATATCAATATCACACACGTTATTTTTTCTTCTGAAATGGTTTGGGGTTGTTGTAGACTATTGTCAACTCCATCTTAAACTATTAGCATTTAAAAGCTTCTAAAGATGATATTTTCTCTAAATTATTGCAATATTTGCTGATTAGAGTGGTATCTTCTTTTTTTATTTATATGTATGTAGAAAAATAACTTCATCTAATTGATCCATTGCCGATTACCACTTGTAAAATCTGATTTGTGCCAAACTAAAATGTCTTTTTGCTGTCTCCTATTCTCCGGTCGCCGAACGTGTGTCTCGTAATCCAAAATTTTGTATTAGAATAGGAAAGCAAAATAAGTATTGTTGTCTAGTTTGATGGAATCTGAGGCTAAAAAATTGTCAGTTGTTCTCGCTGATTCAGAACCACATCAATAGCCTTGTCTCCAAATCTGATTGGAAGCTTGTTCTCTTGTTCAACATTCACCTTATAGCCAAACCACGTTATGGAAACATTTTTCTTACCTAGAATAGGACCTGTAGTTAACCAAGATAATTGCCCATATAAGATATCACATCCCATCATAGAAGTTTCCCTTTCACGTATTGAAGCTGTTATTATTTGTTAGCTGCAGACTTTACATTAAAATTATCATAAGGAGTCTAGTTAAGCTCTGGAATCTATTTTTGAAATTGAGCTGTTTAGATGTGTTGCGGAATGAACTGATACAAGTGAAGAGTATATGAACAATTATACCACTAATTACACCAGGTAAATTCCCAGGAAAGATTGGAGGGACACACTGGTCCACTTAAATACCAATCTCCTTAGACAGAATTTTCCTAGACATGCAATTAATAGCACAATATATCATAACAACTTACTTGATCGAAAATACACTGAGGAATCAATAATAACGACACCAGAATTTTTACGTGGAAAACCCTTCACAGGGAAAAACCACGGGACCTTAGTCCAGCTAAAAACTTCCACTATTAAAATAATGGGTACAATAACCTTCCGTAGTACACACCACTACAGAATACAATAGAGTGTATCACTCTCTCACTCTGCAAGAACACAATGCAGGAACAACTCTCTGCAAGAAACTACACTTTGCAGGTACTCTCTAAAACTCTCTCAAGTTTTTCTCTCTTCCTTTCACTTGTGTATCTTCACAATGAAATGCTCATCTATTTATATATGGAATGCAAATTGAAACTTGCCTAACTTGCCTAACTTGCCAAACTTGACCTTGAACAAATTCATCCACCAAATATGACTACCAAATGTGAAATGTAGAATGTAGTATACCACATGAGGTGTACTACTACCTAACAAATCTCCCCCTACAACCTCATGTGGGGAAAAGCAGTAAGTCTGTAACCTTGCTCCTCACGGATCATTTTTTTTATTTTATAACGGTGTAACTCTCTCTTGTAGGTACCACCCCACCATAAAAGTGGACCAACGAATCTCTTCTTTCACATTGGAGGCTCTACCAAGCCTGCGATGCTTTTGCAAACTTGGAGCTTTTCCCGCGGTAACGCCTTGGTCAACATATCAGATCCATTATCATCTGTGTGCACTTTCTCTAACTGTAGAAGTTTCTGATCAAGAATATCACGTATCCAGTGATATCTTACATCAATATGTTTTGACCTTGAGTGAAAAGTCGGATTCTTACACAGATGAATAACACTCTGACTGTCACAATAAATGACATACTTCTCTTGCAACATTCCTAACTCATGTAGGAATTTTTTCAACCACAACATTTCTTTGCAACCTTCAGTAACTGCAATGTACTCAGCCTCAGTGGTTGATAATGCTACACATTTTTGTAGCCTTGACTGCCATGACACTGCTCCCCCAGCAAAAGTAATTAAGTACCCAGAAGTTGATTTTCTGGAATCAACATCCCCTGCCATGTCTGCATCGGTGAAACCATCTAGCACAGTTTTGTTAGTGCCAAAACATAAACAAACATTCGAAGTACCTCTGAGATACCTGAGAATCCATTTCACCGCTGCCCAATGTTCTTTTCCAGGATTTGAAAGAAATCTACTTACCACACCAACTGCATAAGCAATATCTGGTCTCGTACAAACCATGACATACATCAAACTACCAATTGCGGATTGGTAGGGTACTTTCTTCATTTCAGCCTTTTCTTCTGCACTTTTGGGACTTTGGCTAGAGCTCAGCTTGAAATGATTTGCGAGTGGAGAGGAAACTGGTTTTGCTTTGTTCATATGAAACCTCTCCAACACCTTTTCAATGTACCGTTCCTGAGATAGCCACAACTTTCTATTCTGTCGATCTCTGGAAATTTTCATCCCAAGTATTTGCTTTGCTGGTCCTAAGTCTTTCATAGCAAAAGACTTGTTGAGCTCCTTCTTCAACTGATCAATCTTTGAAGTATCTTGACCAACAATTAACATGTCGTCAACATATAGCAAGAGGATAATGAAATTACCGTCAGAAAATTTCTTGAAATAAACACAGTGGTCAGAGGTGGTTCTTCCATATTTATGATCCATCATAAATGAGTCAAACCTCTTGTACCACTGTCGCGGTGCTTGCTTCAATCCGTACAGGCTTCTTTTCAACCGGCACACCAAGTGCTCTTTGCCTTTAGTTTTGAACCCTTCCGGCTGCTCCATGTATATCTCCTCTTCTAGGTCACCATGAAGGAATGCAGTTTTCACATCTAACTGCTCAATTTCAAGGTTCAAACTGGCAGCTAATCCGAGTACAACTCTAATTGAATTCATCTTCACGACTGGTGAGAATATTTCTTCAAAGTCAATTCCTTTCTTTTGACCAAACCCTTTCACTACCAGTCGAGCCTTGTACCTTGGCTGATTGTCTTCTTCAGTTTTCAACTTGAACACCCATTTGTTCCTGAGTGCTCGCCTTCCATTAGGAAGTTTCATCAAATCATAAGTATGATTTTCATGCAAGGAATTCATCTCATCTTGCATGGCTTTGAACCATTCGTTCTTCTTCTCATGAGCCATGACTTCATCATAACTCTCAGGCTCTCCCCCGTCAGCTACCAACACATACTCACTTGCTGGATATCTTGTAGAGAGTTGACGCTCTCTACTAGATCTTCTTAAATGAGGTTCTTCTTCTGGAGCTTCCTCATTTTCATCAACTTGTTGATTTCGGTTATCATCAGCAAGATTATCTTCTTCAGATTCTTGTTCAACTCCCCCGTAATCATCAATCACTGTTGGTAGTGGTACTGGATCCAAATTAACTGGAATTTCAGCAGAGGTTTTAGGCTTTTCAGCCTTCTCAAAGTCTTGAATCGTCTGGTCTTCAAGAAATACAACATCTCTGCTTCTGATAAGTTTCTTCTTTATCGGGTCCCACATTCTGTACCCAAACTCGTCATGTCCATATCCCAAGAAAATACATTGTCTAGCTTTATTATCAAGCTTAGACCTTTCATCCTTTGGGATATGTACAAAAGCTCTACAGCCGAACACTTTCAACTGGCTGTAGGAAACATCCTTTCCAGTCCAGACTCTTTCTGGGATATCTCCATCCAAAGGAACTGAGGGTGACAAATTAATTAAGTCAACCGCCGTTCTCATTGCTTCACCCCAAAACGGGTTAGGCAATTTCGCATCAGAGAGCATACACTTGACACGTTCACATATGCTCCTATTCATTCTCTCCGCCACACCATTGTGCTGAGGTGTTTTAGGCACCGATTTCTGAAGTCGGATTCCATGACTTCTACAGTACTCTTCAAACGGACCTCTATATTCACCACCATTGTCAGCACGAACACACTTCAATTTTCTTCCTGTCTGTCTTTCCACCATGGTATGGAAATTCTTGAATTCTTCCAGAACTTGATCTTTTGTTCTGAGTGCAAACGTCCACAGCTTCCTTGAGTGGTCATCGATAAAAGTAACAAAATATAAACAACCACCAAGAGTTTTCTCCTTCATGTAACAGACATCGGTGTGGATCAGATCTAGAATGTTTGACTTTCTCGATGGAGGGAATGATCGAAATGCAACTCTATGTTGCTTTCTAGTCAAACAATGAGTACAAGTCTTCAACTGCACATCTTTGACCTTAGTGAAGCCCCTTCTCACTTAAATGACCAAGTCTTTTATGCCAAAGTTCAACACTGGCATCTTTGACTGTATTCAGCTCTCCCTTCATTAAAGATGCTTGCATCACATAGAGAGAATTGATCTTCTTCCCTCTGGCTATCACTAAAGAACCTTTAGTGAGTTTCCACTTTTCTTCACCAAAGTAGTTGGTATAGCCTTCATTATCAAGTTGACCAACGGAAATTAGGTTAAGGCGGATATCCGGAACATGTCGCACATCTTTCAGATGCAACTTACAACCGACATTGGTTTCCAGATAAACATCTCCCATACCAATGATTTTAGCAGCTCCATTATTTCCCATCCTAACTAGGCCGAAATCACCACTAGTATAGGATGAAAAATAATCAACATTTGCCGTCACGTGAAATGAGGCACCTGAATCAGTGACCCAACTGCTACTGTCTTGGCATGTGAGGTTAATACTACCATCATCACAGACAACGACTATGTCTCCTTCAGCTATAGCTGCAGTGTCATCTCTTTCGCCTTTGTCTTCGCCTCTTTCTTGGTCCCTTCTGAAGATTCGACAATTCTTCTTGATGTGGCCTTTCTTCTTGCAATAGAAGCATTCAATGTCCTTCCTTGACTTGGACTTGCCCCTCGACTTGCCTCGGTTATCATTACCTCGACGATCTCGATTTTGGCTTCTCCCTCGTCTTTCTTGTCCTGTGTTGACAAGAACTTCTGCACCTCCATCTTTGTGCTCAACTCGTCTCATCTCCTCATTTAGAAGACTGTCTGAGACTACATCAACACTCAGTTTTCCATTTGGAGCTGAGTTACTGAGAGACACTACCAAGGTCTCCCAGATATCTGGCAGTGAACTGAGCAATAACAATGCTTGTAGTTCTTCATTGATCACCATCTTTAGTGTAGTTAGTTGATTTACTACACCTTGATAGTCACTGAGATGTTCTGACATACTGCGCCCATCTCTGTACTTCATGTTGACCAACTTCCTTACCCACCTGGATTTGTTTACGGCATTTTCCCGCTCACAAACAGATTTAATTTTCTCCCACAAGACATCTGCTTTGGTCTCTTGAGAAAAAAGATTGAAAATTCTTTGATCAATCCATTGCCGAATTGCCCCAACACACTTTCTGTGAAGTATGTTCCAAGCAGCATCATCAATGGAGGTAACTGTCTCTTTGGATGTACCTTCCTCCTTAATGGTTTTGTGGGGCCTGGCAGAATCGCCTAGGATAGGCAAATATAAATCCTTTGAATAAAGGATGTCCTCCATTCTGGGCTTCCACATCGAGTAATTGGAAGTAGTCAATTTGATCATGCCGCCTGCCGATTCCTCCATAATAAACCTGGCTCCGATACCACTGTTGCGGAATGAACTGATACAAGTGAAGAGTATATGAACAATTATACCACTAATTACACCAGGTAAATTCCCAGGAAAGATTGGAGGGACACACTGGTCCACTTAAATACCAATCTCCTTAGACAGAATTTTCCTAGACATGCAATTAATAGCACAATATATCATAACAACTTACTTGATCGAAAATACACTGAGGAACCAATAATAACGACACCAGAATTTTTACGTGGAAAACCCTTCACAGGGAAAAACCACGGGACCTTAGTCCAGCTAAAAACTTTCACTATTAAAATAATGGGTACAACAACCTTCCGTAGTACACACCACTACAGAATACAATAGAGTGTATCACTCTCTCACTCTGCAAGAACACAATGCAGGAACAACTCTCTGCAAGAAACTACACTTTGCAGGTACTCTCTAAAACTCTCTCAAGTTTTTCTCTCTTCCTTTCACTTGTGTATCTTCACAATGAAATGCTCATCTATTTATAGATGGAATGCAAATTGAAACTTGCCTAACTTGCCTAACTTGCCAAACTTGACCTTGAACAAATTCATCCACCAAATATGGCTACCAAATGTGAAATGTAGAATGTAGTATACCACATGAGGTGTACTACTACCTAACAAGATGTGCTCCTTGTTTTGTTTCATTGGCAAGTTTTCTGTGTATCTGTTCTGTTCTTAATTGAATGCTAAGACTCGCATGCATCTGCTGAGCTCTGAGAAACTGGATTTATTCTTGTTGTGTGTGTGTGTGTGTTTTATCATTTTGTCTTCTGTTGGTTTAGAATGCCAAAATTGTAACTTGGAGGTTGTTTTGGCCGTCAGCATTGTTTAATTCAGTATTTTTCCTTACTTGGATGTAGCAAGTTGAGAAATGCCTAGCTAAGGTTGTGCAGTTGCCATGGGAATCAATGCGAAAGGCACTTGTACCGACAATGACATCATAGGGTTTTTTGTTGTTGTAAGGCAATGACATCATTGGTTGCTGATGAGCTATTTCAGCATCCTGATGTAGATGTCAAAGTCTATGTTGCTTCTTGCATTACTCAGATAACTCGAATTACAGTACCGGAAGCTCCATATGGCGAAGAGCGATGAAGGTAATCTCCACGTAAAGCCTTATTACAATTTGTAATCCTTGTCGATCTTGCCTTTTGATGTTTGTGCAGGAGGTGTTTCAGCTTATAGTGTCATCGTTGGAAAACCTGTCTCACAAATCGTGTCGATCATATGACGAGGACCTCAATTCTTGAAACTGTGGCGAAGGTGAGGTTATGTGTTGTAATGCTTGTTCTCATTAGGTATGTTCTAATATCTACATTGAATGATTGAATTTAATCCTAATGATTGATTTGTTCGATCTGGATTAAATTTAGTTTTGGAAATAAGTTTGATACCCATAATCCAGATTCAAACACAAAAAATTGCACGATTTAATTGTTCGAATTCTAACCCAAATTGAATTATTGTCTGATTTATTTATTTAAATTTAAATAAATTCGGATATAGTCAATTAAATACGTTCGAAATCCAAATCAATTCGGATATGAGATATCTCGTAAATACTCTATAATCTGGATCGACCCATACCCGAGTTTTTGCCACCCCACCCAAAGTGCTAGCCACCGGATTTTATTTTTTGGGCTCCCTGACTGATGTTATTGCCAAAAAATACAAGATAGTAAGATACCAAGATAAAAAAGAAAATAATTATTAAAAGACATAAAATTGAGTATTTCAAATCGGATTTAAAAATAAAAATTAACCCAAATTCATGAACCATATAGGTACGTGTCCGTGTCCTCGCTGGATTCTTCCTTAAAAGAACACGGAAAAATAACTTTACTAATTTTGATTTTCTGGATTAATTCAATGCTTGTATATTTTAAAAAATAAACTCACTCCCTCTCTCTCTCAACGGAGAAAAGAAAAAAACCCTAACTGGGTCTCTCTCTCTAATCTGCTCTAAATCTGGTTCTATCGTCATAGATTCACTGTTTTTGAGTGCGGCTTGTGCTTTCAATGGAGCGGAAACGAACCTAGACTGTGAGATTTTGAAGGATCTACAGACAGACGGACTTACAGGAGACGAAGAGAGGAACTGAGAGAAACGATGGCTACTTCTGCGGACAAGGAGCTAGAGAAGCAGCTATTGGAAGCTGGAAATCGATTGGCTGACCCTCCTCCTTCCGTTGAAGAACTACTTGCACTACTCGATGTGAGCCCGATTCTCCAATCTTCAATTATTTTTTGTTGTTTATATTGGATGCACGATGAAGGGTTGGCATTTGTGTTAGATATAAATGGTTTCTGATCAACTTTCTTTTATGTAGGCGATGTTTATATGATCTCTGTTATGGTATTGTCGGGGGTCCTTGTTTGCTTCAGTCCTTGGAAAGTTGGGTATAATGGTTATGCTAATATATTTTGTGTATACGCGTTTTTTTTGTATTGTGCATGCGTGCTTATGGTTTATCGAAACTTTTGTTCTTTTTACTTTTTATGCTAGTAGTGATTGTTCAAAGAGTTTACTCAGGTTTGCATTTTTTCTTCTGTTAATTTCGTGTGCAAATTTTTAATATGCATGCCCACGGTTTATCAATTAATCATGGGGCAGTAATCTGAAGTCGGTATTTAATTATTGTCCATATCGGTAGCTAGCTTATTTGGTACCTGTACTCTAGCGAATTGAGATTAACCAGAAGATGCATGTACTCAAATAAGACCTAGATTAAATTTGCTGTCGATGTCTAATGGACAATACACTTTCTTAATAGGCCACACAACTATTCCGTTGCCATTGGTTGATATTATTTTGTTGCAGCCTTTGAATTTGTCAAAGTTTAAAGCTCGATATTTAGCAACCAAGGAATGCATTTAATTTTAGGTTGATGGGTTTTGTTGGATATTTTGGAGTCCGAAATAACTGAAAAAATATTTTTTTTGAAAAAGAACCTTACTTATTTTGGTAGATTTCTTAATGAGCTTAACCATTAGATTTCTCATTTCTTAATGATTTGCTGGTACGGACCCATTTTTTGCCTTCACCTTCACCTTTTTGGATATAATTATTTCCCTCTAATTTATTAGTTTCTTTTTCTAGATAGAAAGTAAAATGCCTGAGTGCTGTTCAGTGCGCTTTTATTTTTTTGGGTTACATCGGAACTTGGGGGGTTAATTTGGCCCTCCTCATTCTCGTAAATTAATCGTCCAACATCTGTAAGTTTAAACCTGATAGCTAATTTTAATTTTTCTGATTTCAAATCTCCTTTGGGACATTTTGATCATTGAACTAGGTTTATGTTTTACATGTATAAACTTGGTCCAAATTCATCAGTTGTTTCAGAACGTGAAACTTGGGTCATGTAGGTTGTTCCTAATGGGAAACATTTCAAGAATAAATGTTTGGAACCAAACCTGAGCTCATTGAAGAAGGAAAAAACCATCCACCTTCCATTGGGATTGCCTTCACAATTTTTGTAGAAGTAAACCAATATGATTGCTGCCTCCTGACGTCGTCAACTATATGTATTCTTGCATGTTCTGTATTTTTTTTTCATTGGACTTCAAATTTCCAAGGATGAGGCACTTCTTACCTCTATTTTAGAAATTATATTCAGTATTCATCCTTTATAGTTATTTGATATTGACATTGTGGCCATTTTCTGTCCGCTCTGATATTATTTGGACTGTTGTGAATTCAATCTTACTCTATTACCATTTCAGAAATGTTATTAATGCTAAATTGTAAATCGTTTTTTGATACCAATATCACATTCATTTTCTTTTTTGTGCCGAAATGGTTTGGGGGTGTTGTAGACTATTGCCAACTCAATCTTACACTATTATCATTCAAAAACCTCTAAAGATAATCTTATCTCTAAATTATTTGAATATTTGCTGATCAAAGTGGCTGATTTAAATTTTTTTTAATATGTGTAGGAATATAACTTGATCTAATTGATCCGCTACCTATTCCCACTTGTAAAATCTCATTTGTACTGAACTAAAATTTCTTTTTACCGTCTCCTATTCTCTGGTCGTTGTACATGTCTTGTACTCCAAAATTGTATGTTAGAAACAGAAAGAAGAGGAAAGAGAAATAAGTATTCTTGTCTAGTTTGATGGAAACCGAGGCTGAAATTGGAAGTTGTTTTGGCTGATTCAGAACCACATCAATAGCCTTGTTTCCATATCTGATGGGAAGATTGTCATCTTGTTGAACATTCATCTTATGGCCGAACCATGATATAAAAACATTTTTAGAATAGGACTTCTAGTTAACCAAGATAATTGCCCATATAAGATATCACATCCCATCATAGAAGTTTCGCTTTGCTGTATTGAAGTTGTTACTATTTGTTTGCTGGAAATTTTACATTAAGATTCTCATCAGGAGTCGAGTTATGCACTGGAATCTATATTTGAAATTGAGCTTGTTTACATGTGCTTTTTTCTATGTATTTGTTCTGTTCTCAATTGAATGCTAAGACTTGCATGCATCTGCTGAGCTATGAGAAACTGGATTTATCGTTGGGTTTGATGCTTTATCATTTTGTCTTTCGCTGGTTTAGAATGGCGAAATTGCAACATTAAGGTTGTTTTGGCCGTTAGCATTGTTGAATTCAGTTTTTTTCCTTTCCTGGATGTAGCAAGTTGAGAAATGCCTAGCTAAGGTTGAGCAGTCCCCAGGGGAATCAATGCAGAAGGCACTTGTACCGACATTGACGTCATTGGTTGCTGATAAGCTATTTCAGCATCCCGATGTTGATGTCAAAGTTTCTGTTGCTTCTTGCATTACTGAGATAACTAGAATAACAGCACCAGAAGCTCCGTATGACGATGAGCAAATGAAGGTAATCGCCATGTAAAGCTGATTACAATTGTAACCCTTCTCTGTACCGGATATTAAGTTCTCTCAATCTTCCCTTTTGATGTTTGTGCAGGAGGTGTTTCAGCTTATCGTGTCATCGTTTGAAAATCTGTCTGATAAATCTAGTGGATCATATGCCAAGAGGACTTCAATTCTTGAAACTGTGGCGAAGGTGAGGTCATGTGTCGTAATGCTTGATCTCGAATGTGATGAGCTGATTGTAGAGATGTTTCAGCATTTCCTAAAATCAATCAGGTTTGTTATAATATCTGCATTGAATTTAATTCCCTGTACAAGGCTTCGGCAGTTTTTTTTTTTTTTTTTTTTGTGTGGGGGTGGGGGTGTTGTGGAATGACAAGATGGATGTAATCTGTTCTTTCCCTGGATAATTTTGTGTTTTGGTGGCAATAGAAGTTTTGTGAGGGTAAATAATTTACTTCCTGAAAGTTGAGGCAGTAATTTGTTCATTTTCCAGGGACCACCATCCTGGAAATGTGTTCTCATCGATGAAGATCATTATGAGTCTTGTTCTAGAAGAAAGTGAGGAAATCACTATGGACCTATTATCTCCATTATTGGCTAGCATAAGGAACAATGAGGTAAGTTGTCATATTTTTTGTGTTTTTGTTTCCCTAAATCAATTTTGTGATGATTTTCTTTGTTTTCCAGGAAATTCTGCCTATTGCTCGGAAGCTTGGAGAGAAGGTGCTCAAAAGTTCTTCTAGTAAGCTTAAACCATATCTGATACAAGCAGTGAAAACCTTGGGCATTTCTTTTGATGATTATAGTAAAGTGGTCGCTTCTATATGTGGTGAAATATCTGGAGATGACCTGAAGGATGCCCATGATGCTGATGAACATATGGTAGCTTCTCTCATCTAGTTTATGTCCTATCTCACCTAAAGATGCTAACCATTTTAGTTCCTCTTCCCTAGTGCATTGTTAGTGGCAATAAGTTATTTAATATTTGCCTCAACCACCAGTTTACCTCCCTCTCACGAATTGCGAGTACAGTTGGGACATCTGTCCTTTTTTTGTTGAGTGGAAACCAACCGATATATCTTAATCTATTCTTTAATTTTGTGGAATTTTGTATATGATGTTTGAAATTGGGTGTTATTACTAAACAATATATTTTAGGGAATCATTGTAGAGGTTTTATGTTGTGCTTTTATTGCGATTTGTGAAGCAATAGAAGTGTTGTTTGCTATATAGCTTATCATTGTCTACATTACATTGGTGTTGGCTAAGAGTATGAGTGGGGAAAATAAAACTTCCAATTGTTTTGTCATCTTGGTTTGTTAATCTCTTTCATTTACTGACCAATAGGCTGAGGATTCGGTTAACTTTGCATTGGTGGTGACTTTTTCCAATGTTGATATGGTTGTTCTTTGATCTTCTTGTTTATTATCAAGCTTCATATAAATATAAGAATCCTTTTTTATACTTTTTGTTGTGTGAATACAGGCTGGTGAGAGCAAGATAATGAACGCTTCAATGGATGATGCAAAGCAGGCATGTCTTGCCGAACTCTTTTTTTGTGTGTATATGTGTATTGGTTTCAAGATTTAGCCCCAATAACTAACTGATTTTACAATGTTTTGGTCAGGATAATGAAAAGACAGAAACAGAAGCACCATCTGTTGAGCAAAGTGGTCCTACAAATGACTCGGCTTCCAAGCCTGTTGAGGAAAATGGTATTCTGCAAACCGGCTTAGACAAGTCATTGGTTGATCCTGATTCCTCAGAGAAGCAGGAGGTTGCCCAGCAAACAGATCAGCCAAAGGCTATTGATGGATCGACTGATGATGGACCTGGGGGCATGGATGTAGAGAAGGTAGTCAGCCTGGGACATAATCGAGAGCAAGCTAGCAAGAGAAGAGGGAGGAAGCCTAACTCTTCTTTTAAATTGTCAGAACCTTCTGAGATTTCTCAAACTACCGGTGAGAAGGAAGCTGAGGATTTTCCAGACCATAAAAGTCAGAACATGGATATATCCTGTGAATCTAGCAAGGATCTATCTGTTGATCCAGTTTTGCCTTTAGAAAATGAAAAGGTTTTAGAAAATGAAATAGCGATTGATGACCAACTGTCGCCAAAGGTTGTAGATGGTGAAACCATAAATGCATCTTCTTCTTCACCCGATGGTGGCATTGCTGATGAAAGCCGTTCTAGAAAGACTGGGATATCCATGAAGAATGAAGGATGTGTGCCTGCTGAGGATGTGCCTAAGAAGGCATCTGAAGGAGCTAGTGACACAGAGAATAAACCGCATAGGCATTCTGGGAAAAAGTTGCATACTGGATCCTCTAAAGAGGCTGAATCACCACTCATGGGAGACGCGCCTAAGAAGGGAAGTGGCACAACAATTGAGTCTGAGGCTAAACATCTTGCTAAGAAGATAGATGCTCTGGGTAAAATTGGGGAAGATTTGACTCCTATTCAGTCAGGAAATAAGAAAAGGCGGTCCAAAGCAGTTTTGGAAAAGGCTTCAACCAAAGATGATGAAGTATGTTCTCATTGGCTATATATATTATTTGATTCTGATCTTATAATTGCTATTAGTTTTCTTGCAGAGTCCAACAACTGGCAGAACTGTTGATTATTTTCTTGATTCAGGTTTCTTCTCCGAAATCAATTGAACATCTCCTTAAGGAGAGTCCGAAGACAAATTCCAAAAGGAAGCGCAACCTAGGGAAAGAAAAGGTTCGTAATCTTGGTGGCGGAGATTTTTTTTTTTAATAGAAAAAATTGTATTAAAGGCACCAAGGGGGTGCAACCCAAAACAACTAGAATTACAAAGATGTAAAATTTAGACAATCGAAGATATTAGAACAATTTCCACTTAGCCAAAGCTTAAGCACAATAAGCCAAGCATCAAAGAAAACATTAGTGGAGCATTCCTCATCTTGAAAAATCCTGTAGTATTTATTCTTAAAGACGTCATGCGAGTTCATCAGAATTATGACATTTTGGTTGGTTTTGAATGCTCTGCTTGAAGATCATAGAATTCTAGTGGTAAATTATACCGTTTCCTTTTATGTGAGGTTGGGGTAGTTTTCCTGTTGTTATCCGATATAGATCTTCTAGCGCTTCAATAATAGTTCCACACTAGGGGCTTCTGTAGCAATTCTGTTTGGAGAGCAGTTTTATTACTATCTCAGTAATCTTAGGTTTAAGTTTCAATCACTGCTGCGGTGATATATTGGCTGGTTATCCGATGAGCGTGGTCAGCCAAACCTTGCGCTCTCTTGATTTAATAAACTATTTGATTCCCCCATCCCCCTCCTCTCCCTCATCCATTTTCAAAATTATGGTTCTGCTCCCTTGTCCCCTTACGTTTCATATTCTACAATTTCTTTGGTTTGTGTACTTTCTGACCAATTTTTCTTATTTTATGAATGCTGTTTCAGGAAGAACTTGGTGATGTGGATTTTGGTGAGTTGATTGGTAAGAAGGTCAAGGTCTGGTGGCCTTTGGACAAAAAGTAAGTGCTAATCTTATAGTTTGTGATTCCTATGTTCTATGTTAAGTAATGGTTGATGTTATTTCCTGTTGCAACGTAAGGGTGCATACTATAACAGACAGTCCCTTCTTGTAGTAATAGAATATGTGTGAATGTGCAAATTCGAGGTGCAACACAATTTCCTTGGTCAATTAGTTTTTGGTGATTCATTTATATGTATTTTACTATTTTTTACCTGGTACTGGTAGAATTTTTGTCTTTGGCTCCATCTTGTTCATTGTTTTCTTCTCATTGTTTCCTCACCCTCACTGTCCATTCTTTAGAATTCTCATCGGAAGTTCTTGATGTGTGACAGAATGAAGTATGCCATGTAAATTTCTGTATTCATAATGCTTATTTATTGTTCTCAGCGCCGTAATTTAATTTCATATGATATAAAGTGAAACCAAAGTTTTAAGGAGCAGGAAAGAAAAAACTGCTGTCTCATGGTATAATATTGTGTTCTATCTTTTTTTTTCTGTTCCAAAATAAGATGGTTTTGTTCACAAGTTATTCACACCATCATTTCCTTTATAAATTATGATTTACATTTAGTTGCAACAACCATTCCTTCCTCACTTTGTTGTTGAGCTGTTGATATTGCGACAATTGAATTTCTGTAACAGTAAAGGATGTCAATTTTCCTTTTTAACATTCATGTGCCTTAAAAGTTTTGACTCATCATGGGATTCCGTTGTGGGCGTGAAATCAAAATGTTCAATGCATATTGATCCACCTTACCTATTTCATCTCACAGGTATTATGAAGGAGTCATCAATTCTTTTGATTCTGTTAAGAAAATGCATAAGGTGAGGCATTGGTAATGGGTTGGATTCCCACGTCCCCTCTCTTTCTCTATGCATTAGAAATTATTGAGGCTCATATTTGTGTTGGAGTTGCATGAATTTCTGTGTATATATTAATTTATTTACAGCTCAAGTCTGTGTTGATATCTTTCTCCCGTAGGTTGTATACCATGATGGTGATGTAGAACAACTACATCTGGAAAGAGAGAAATGGCAGATCATTTCAGATGTATCTGGATATGATAGGGTTCGTGGCTGCCTTGTCTGCTGTTAATTTGTTCTGTATTTTAGATCTTATGATGATAAATTTTGAATGCTGATATGTTACGTTGACAGGAAGAGAAAGCTGATCATCCAACTCCTGATGCTTCAACTGAAATGTAGGTGCTGTCATTCTAAATTTGTTATTTATTTATTATTTCCCCTGCTTTTGGATATAATAGCTTTTCTAGGCCTGAGTAGGTGTGACTAAGAATTTGTTGCTCAGGAAAAGTTCATAGTTTGGGATCAAATATATTTTCTTTCATAAAAAAACTAATCATATATTTTTTTTCTTCTTGTGGTTCTTAGTAGGCTTCTTGTTGTCTTCATATTTCCTGCAATTAAGACAAAGGTAGAAAAATTATGGGCACTGAGAATTGTACCTCATTGGACACGATTTCTTGTGTTTCTTGGATTGCTTAATCTTGTCTGGAACTCCGATACTTGAAAGTGTTCTATTTTGGGCCTGATGTGTAGTCCTTTATGCTTAAATTCTGGTTTTAACTTGTTTGCTAGTGCCACTTGGAAGCATTTGATTTTTATGTTGCTGACTGTTGAACAGGGGTGGTCTACAGGCCTGTGTGTGCATGTCAGTGAATGATTCATGTGTTTGATATCTGGTTTACATTCCCTGAAATGTATCATTTTGTGGTTTTTTATGGTTAGACTATTGTGGTAGTGATAAATAACCTCATTGAGATTGTGGCTTTCTTTTAATTCTGTGTTGTATTTCCTTAGGCTTGGTTCTCTTTGGTGTCTTTTCTGGCTTGATGTTTATTTTTTGCTTGGTCTCATTAACATCCTTGGATTTTTTTACCAGGCCCCTCAAGAAGAAACTGAAAGGAAATTTTGATAAGTCAATTAACCATGGCAAATTGAAAACTTCACATAAAAGGTGAGTGTACTTACTCGGGATCAAGGGTCATCTTTTTATTTGGTTGGTTTCTGAATGTTGAAAATATCTAATTGGTAAGGGTTGGAAGTGCTTCCTCCACCAAATCCGTAGTGGCAGGAACAAAATCTGATTACAAGTCCAAGGATGCTAGTAAAGCTGAAGGCATATCCAAAAAGGATTCTAAACAGTCTGATGATGATGGTGGTGTCCGAAAATTGAAGTATGCTACCCCAAAAAGTTCAAGTAAATCCAAGAAGGGTGACAGAGCCACGCCCAAGACTAACAAATTGAAGGAGGAGAGCTCTATCTCATTGAGAACTCCCAAGTCTAAGTATGACTCAACGAAGAGTAACAAGTCAAGGCAAGAAAACCCCAGGGGCACCTTTAGTGTCAAGGGGAAAGCACTAAAAAGTGGTGAGAAGTCTAATGCCAGTGGCAAGTTGAAATATGGTTCATCAAAGGTGAAAAGAGGTGAGGATGTGAAGGGCGTCTCCACTGATACTGCGAAGGTTGTCGAAAGTTCCAAAGGGAAGTCAACGAGCTCATCAAGGGTGTTGGGAAAGCGTAGAAGAGGAGCCTAAATTTAATGGCCCCTGTCTTTCCAACTTTTCTTCTCTAAATCGTTTAGTCACCCTCTCTCTCTCTCTCTCATTTCAGCTTCATTCTTGCATAAGTTCTGCAATCCACGGTTTGTTAATTAGCATCAGCGTTGTTATGTCCAAATCTGTTAGTCTAGTTTATAGATTGTTGTAGGTTAGTTTTTTGGTCCTCCATTGTTGTGCTTAGCTAGTATTTACTTTCTTTGGGGGGTTAGTTTTTATTAAAGAGAAAACCAGTTTTCATATACAATATCAAACTTTCATGGAAAATTGAGTTATATATAGTGTGTTGGAACTAATGAGGTTTTAGTATTGTTTACAATAGTTTTGAGAAGTACCTGGTGATATGGTTCCTTGGTGATATGGTAATGTTCTGTTTCCCTTTTCCCTAATCAAGAAAGTCTGCATACATGAGTCGGTTGACTTTTGAGAGACGAAGGGGACCGGCAATGTAGGGATTCTTTGTTGCAGATCTTCATGGGCTTGACATTTATTCTGATTTGAAAACTTAGAAAGCCCAATTTGGGCCCTTGGGACTTTCGTTGTGCGTTAGATCTGATTTTTTAAATTTTGAAAATGTGAAGTGCTTTTTGGGAGTACAGATAATTTAGGGATTAATATAACATGTCGTCATCAGAAAATAATTATGTTTTATTTTCGACAACAAATGTTCCAGTTACTGAAGTTCAAAATTGTTCCATTTTGAGTTTTTTTTGGTTGAGAAAAACTTGATTTTATAAACCAGAATTCGTAGTCTTCAGACGCAATTCGACCAAGAGGGGTGAACTCCTCCCTAGATGAAGTGGTATGAATCCGCATAACTTAGCTAGAGCATCAGTTAAACACAGTTGTGTTTAGGACCATATAACACACGGGCATTCAAAGACTTTATAATGGAATACAGATCATGAACAATAAAACCTGTAGGGGAATCAATAACCACTTTGTTGGATAGATACTTCACCATCTCCAGCGAATCGCCTTCGATTTGAGGAGAAGTCCACCCAAGGCGAGAAGTCATCTGCAATCCAAAATGGAAACCCAAGCCTTCTATTGTTAGAGGACCACCTGCTGGAGATGCTTGTTTATAAGCCGAAAATTCACTTTCCCTGAGCTTTCTCCCTCAACAGCTCCCACACCCGCCCAGTCAACCCCCAAAATCCATGAAGTATCAACATTTATTTTGAAACCATTAGGGGGAGGCCGTCTCCATGTTTGAATCTGTTACTGTGGCATCCTTGTTCGAGTATCAGGACATCTTGGACTTGAGATGAAAGCCTCAAATAAAGCTTTACCCTGGTTGAAGATTTCAGTAAAAGGGAGAAGAGGATCACCATGCACCACTCTATTTCGAGTAAATCAGATAAAATATAAAATGCACAACAGTAGCCCCCAATCATGAGAATTGAGGATATCTATCAAGCTGGTCATCCAAGCCCTGATAGATAGAGCAGGAGAGTAAATGCCATGATGAGTTATTTTGACTTATGAACTCCAAGTTATCGAACTGCAACAACATTTGAACATGAGATCCAGGATCATAATAAAACATTAATCATCTAAGTGAACATAACTACGCAAGAAAAATCTGGGATGCATAAGCTCTTTTGTCTTTGTACCCCTAAATTTCTATCTCTGATACATCCATTTTATGGTCAAATGTTGATACGGTAGTTTGATTTCATAAAATGGGGACGACACGCACCTGATTTGTGTCCTTTGGCTGAACTCTCATATGCTTCTCTACATTTATCTTTTCCTTTGTTTTTTTTTTCGTGGGAACCCTAGTCATTGTCATGTAGACATGCATTCATAAATTCATCCAGCTTGACTGTAGTTCATGAACTGTCCCTTTTAAATAAATCCGTGAAAAACTATTTTTGATTGATTAGGCGCGACACTGTTTGGTATTGAGTTTGAATGTCTAAAAATATATTTTTTCCAAAAAAATAAAATCTCAGACTTAAATATATGAGATTTCATTGTGTTTATAATAATGGATGGAATAAGTCATTTGGTTGTGTTATAATAAAGAAATAATTATGTGACGTGTGTGAGATACTATGAGATTTACTAGTCTGCAATGTTTAACACTACTATGTATACGTTATGCGGATACATGACAATATTTTTTGTTGTTTTTTGATTTGGATGTGTTTTTTCTGGGCTTCGGTTTATATTTTTCTAAGCTGCTAATCTCGTGGTGTAATTTAACTTTTGTGAAATTAATTGTTGGAATTCATACTTTTAAAAAAAATATATATGTAAAAAATAATTTTAAGGAAAAAAAAAACAATCTTCCCCCTTGACTTCGATGATTTCGGGATAAGGGTAGTAGATCCGTTGATCGTATTGAAAAGATTGAAAAGACAATCACACATTCATGGACATTGATCACACATTTCAAGGTGAATAATAATATTTTTTTATGAATAATAATGATATTAATCTGATAAATAATACTATATACTTGCTAGATAAAATGCATATATCTTCATTTCATTGCACTGAATAATTACGATAATAATAAGTGTATAATTAATTGTATTTTATGAATTAACAAAAAATATTAATACTCAATATTATCAAAAATATATATTGATACTCAAAACTAAGAATCATGTAAAATTTCACTCATAAAATATTTTAGGAAAATCTAAAATTTAGGTTTACCGCTAGATAGACAAAAACATCGATCTATATATGGTAATAATAATTGGTAGACTATTGTGTATCATTTTGCAGACATATATAGGGTACCATCTATAGATATTTTGTGTGCCATTTATTAACAATGTTTTTTTTTATTTTATGTCGAAGGGCAACTCACCTAGTATACATGCCTGTCGTTTGGAGATTGTACATGAATTTAAGCTCAGACTTGATGACTGAGTGCATAATTTTTTATTTTTCACATGAACATAGAATAATTTAAATTAAAACTCAATGCATCGCCACGACATTTTAATTTGATCTCAATCATGAGTAGTCCGTGAAACGGTGGACGGCCATGATGTTGTTTAATAGGTCATCAAAAGTTAGGGTGACACTGAATCGGTCCCCCACCCACTTGGCCAGACATGAAAATTTAATACATGCATCTTAAAAACCAAACATGTTCAAGGGTTACTGTGTGAAATTTTCTTGGTATTTACGGACACTAAGTTTAATTATTAAATTTTAATACAAGGGGCAAATGTCATCGATTAAATTATTTATTACGAAATGGAATGTCACATACTCGCATGTAGCATATACTTCATCCGTCCCATTTTAATTGTCCTTTATTCTTTTTTGGGATGTTTCAAAATACACGTTCATTTCAATTAATAAAAGCTATTTTTTTATCATTTTACCCTTAACTTGAAAAACTCAATAACCATGCACATTATAAATAAGGGTATAAACGTCAAAGTGAAATTAAATTAAATACTTTCTTAAACTGTGTGAAAAAGTGAAGGAGACAATTAAAATGGGACGGAGGGAGTTTATATTTAGCATGGTGTGTGCATGTACATTATTATTAGCATATATAGCTGTGATAAGGGCAACCACCAACAACAAATGTTATTAAGAGATGTGACTATATTAAAAAATATGTTTTGCTGATAAGATCGGGTATGTGGCTTATTTTTGAATAATAGATGTGGAATTGAATATTAATTTTAGTGTAGAAATTATGGAATAAATGAATGTGCTTGACTTTTGAATAATAAAAATATTATATTAGAAGATATATTTTGATGATGATAATTGTATTAAAAGACGTGTCATGCCGATGTGTTTATGTATGTGTGACCACTTTTGTGTAATAAAGATGGAGCAATGAGAGAGAGAGCTAGCAATGTGGTTGCCCTAAGTAACTTCTTTCGTATTTACATACATTTCAAGATTTATTTAATTAAACAAAAAAAAAAGATGTATTTAATTAAACAGAAAGTTTATGTTTCCGAAAGAGACGCAGTCCTATCTTGGTCTCAATTCCCAAGACGGAGAGAATGTGACCCCACCCACCCGTGATGGTGATGGATTGTTGGATCGACGGCAGGGCAAAATAGCAGTCAAATCAGCGGCTGTAAAGTAATCAGAGCATATCCCTGGTAATAAATTAATAATTTATATGTTATTAAAATTTATTAAATACTTTATAATTTATTTAATAATTATATATTATACAATTTATTCGTTAATTTATACGCGATCAAACATACTTTGATCCAATCGAGAGGTATATGCCCACGAAATCAACACGTTCTCCCAACCAATGTACACCTCTCTCCCTATCGCTTATGGGTTCTAGAACGAAGTTATTTGTTAAATCAATTTAATTTAATTATTTATTTATTTAACTTATCTCAGACGCACACACAACGCAAAGGCAAGGGACGCCTACATAGGGCACAGTGGGCATCATTTTTTACCAGCAAAACAGCAGCGATTTTAGGCAGAAGACCATCCGATTCCAATCACGATTGCACGAAGATGATCGTTCTCTCTCTTTCTCTTCTCTTCTCTTCCCTTCCGATTCGTCGTGGTTTTCACTCTCTTAATGCATGTGTGTCTCCGTTACTTTTTTGCTCTTGTTGTTTAGATGTAATCGTTTCATGTTCAGTGCCCGAAACGTTACTGTTCGATTTGTTATGCGCGATAAAGAGAGGCGAAGAGGACACCTGTACTCGTCGCTCCGACACCTGGACGCTTTGCATGACAGAGAGAGAAAGGGGGCGGAGAGAGAGAGAGAGAGAGTGAACGGAAGGGATTGATTCGGCGTTTTTTTTTCTCTGCGGTTTACAGATCAAACCCTAATTTGTTGATTTTTGGTAACATAATTTCCGTATCGTTTGGCTTTCTCAGATCTGACCGATTTATGCCTGCAAAAACGTTGTTAGGTTCCTCGATCTAGCTATTTTTTCTTCTTGTTACGAGAATGCTTTTTGTTTTCCTTTCCGGATATAGATCACCTTTATTATGCAGATCGTGATTGTTTGTCTTTCTTCTTCGTCGTTGTGTTGTTCTTGCTATTGATCTGGACATAGAAATTGACAGAAGAGAGTGAGCACACACAAGGTATTTGTATAAATGCATACATTTGCTTTTGCGTGCTTACTTATCTTTCTGTCAGCTTCCAGTTCCAGAATTCGAGTCGATCGTTCTTTCTTCTTCCGGTTATATAAGTTTTCTATTATATGTTCTCTATCAAACCCTCGCTTTGGCTTTTCTAAAAATAGTGCATAAAATGATGGCTCTACTAGGTATTTCAACTTTCTTTACTCGTTCTTATTGAATGGCTCTATGTGTAGTATGGGACCATTCACCATGTCTATTATGGTCCTCACAAAACGGTCTCCGTTTCTAGTTTCGTTTTTCTTTTCTTTATTCTTGCGCATGCGATTGTTCAGTTTTGGAGAGTTTATTCTGATTGGAGCTTGTTATAACCTGATATGATTTGCAGGAATCTTCCTTTCATATGCTTTTAGAACGAATTTTTAAATTCAAAACCCTATTTGAGCTATAGAATATATAAAGATTGCGAGGCCCCTTATTCATTTCCGCTTACTCTAAAAGTAGTTATCATTTGAAGTTTTTTATTCTAATTGTTAGTTAGATCTTTGTTTAAGACTATAATTCTTATTTTATAATTGTGATTTGATGTCAACAATATGCTAGGTGAATTAAGATAAAGATCAAAGAAATTTGGATTGGGGTTTGGTAATGATGGTTTCCAAAATATAGGATGATTTTAGCTTCTCTTTTCCTCTCATTGTTTTTTGAGGTTTTGCAAATGTAGATGCTTTCCTTTGATCCGGACTCAATGAAGAATTTTTCAAACAGGTGTGGAATTATTTTCTGAATGTAGATTAATTTATAGCACTCATATATATATGTTTGTTTTATAGATTCACATGAGTTATGAGTGAATGTTCTATTGTTGTTTTGAGAGATTGGTTTTTTTTTTTAAAAAATTGCTTAAATAATTTATTAATAAACAGTTTTAAATTATGGATAATCTATATATATATATATATATATATATATATATATATATCTCAGAGACATATTTTACTATATTAGTTGCTTTGAAGTAAATATTTTCCCTTATATATATCATAAGCTGATAAGTTTGGTTTATATTCTCCAATCTTAAGTTTCAGGTTTTGGCTGAAGATTAGATGAAACTAATGAGACAGCGAGTTATTATAGACAAGGCCCTAGATGTCTAATTAATCGTTCACAAGACAGAAAAAAAAGGTTCGTCAAATTAATCTCACAGTCGGTTATGACTTTACTTACAGATTTAGTTGTGTTTGGCTCAGTATTTGAATGGTTGTTATTTAGAGAATGTCGATCTATATCATTAATATCCTAGACATGGTCGTCATGTATGTAGCTACAATAACAATCAATTACAAGGTCATGGATTTTCACCTAACCAACTGAAAGTTGAAGTTGCAAAGATTATTTTCTTCACTTGGTGCATGCAATTCACAGTTTCAACAATCTTGATGCGTTGTGTGCAAAATTTTGTTTCTTACGAGAGCCTATAGTCCTTGTCTGACTGGTTTATTATAGCTTGGCATACCAAAGCCCTGGCCATCACACTCTTTCATTATGGAAGTATTTGCTGCATCAATTTCTGAAAAGGAATGGTTAATTTTTCAATTTTTCAAAACAAAAAAATATAATGAGGTTGTTTCAGATTTTGTGGTGCAATTTGATTCTTAAGGTTTTTAAGGCTTACAATTTCTTCCTCCTCTTTCAGGATGTAGCAATGTATATATACATCAGTTTCACACTACAGGCATGCTTTTTGTTATGTCCAGGTGCAACAATTCTTCTGCGGAAGATTGACGAAGCACTGAGGAATTGTAAACGAATTGAGGAAGACTTTCTGTTTATTATATCCAAGCTACTTAAGGTTAGTCTTATCACTTATCACTATCAACTAGCTTCGTTTACATAATGTCAAAATCGCTTGAATAAATAATGGAGTAATCAAAATATTCATACAAAACAGCCTTCAATAATTTTCGGACCTTTTTATTTGTATATTGTTTTGAATAATGTTTGAGCCGCCCAAAATATGACTCACATTTAATCACAATTAATATGAAGTGTTGGATGTCAAGTAGACTGTACTTGTATATTTATAATCAATGACTAAAACACATGTCACATAGATTTTGAGATAAAATGGGGATCATATTTTTGGAGTCTGTATTTATAATCAATTACTAAAACACATGTCACATAGATTTTTGGCTAATATTTTAGAGTGGAACATGAGACAATTGACCAAAAGAAATAGGGACTGTAGATTGTTCTCAAACAACACTTCTAAAATGAAAATAAAGCAAAGAATCTAGTAAGATTTTTTTCTTCATAAAAACAACATTTTGTTCATTTCGACAACCATGATTTTGATACTTTTTCCTTGGATAAAGGTTAAGACAACTACGACTATAAATTATTGTTGAAAATACGAACACTGTCCCTTACTTTTTTGCACGTGTCACCAAAATGAACCTTGTGTTGAACGTACTATTGTCAGGTGCAACTTTCAAGGATGAATTCACTTCAGCGCTGATCTTTTGAACGCTTGGCCTAGTGGGCGGACAGGTATTATGCAATTATGTCTTTGAAATGTATCCCTTGACATTTTTCCGCTAAAAGAATTGAATAACATGATGATCATGGGCATGGAAGGCTTAGATTAGGTCTCAAGTTATCAAGGGCCAGCAATTAGGTTCCAACCCAAAACTTTGTCATGCATACCTAGAGGCTAGAGCCCTAAAGACAGGAAAAAGGTTCGTAGAGGTCATCCCTTGAGCTTTGTTAGTTATCACATAATTAGCCCAAAAAATGATTCACTTTTTAACGCTTCCATTCTTCCCTCACAATTTGCGTGGTTTTGTGGGTGTGTGTATTTATTTGTCTATGTTTTCTGCTCCATTGTCAACAAGTAGTGTAATTCATGCTCAGTTGCTGTCAGCCTGTCCGCAAACTTGCATTAACTGATGTATTATTCTTTTTCCTCCAATGAGAACTCGTCATTCTTCAACGTATGAAGCCTTATATCTTTTAAATTTCTTTTTTAGAAAGTGATGAGAGAATTTTGGTAGACCTCCTCAACAAAGTCAATTTCATTGCGAAATAGAATTAGAGGTTGCTGTAATATAGGCACTGTAGTCTGTTTGCATGGGGATCACATTCAGGCAACAATGTGGACCAAGCTTGAATCTTAGACATTAATGAATTAAATAGTTGTCACATTTATGCAAACCTAGTTTTTTTTTGATTTTTTGTAAGGCGGGCATATTTTTAATCTTAATTTCAGAATGCAATGGCTGTCCAGAATTTTGATTCGTGAACATGAACATTAGAAAGGGTCAATTTGAAAAAGAGACTTGATGTTGATAACTCTCCCATCGAGGAGCTCTTTGGTTTCCACTCTCCATCATTGCTTCTAATACATAATGTTCTGTTGATGAACTTATTGTAGGACGTGTTCATGGTAAAGCAAAAATGGACCGTTCTCAGATTGTGGCCTCAGGTATGAATTTATAAAACATATCATTCAACTTGAGCAGAGTTGTTGAGAGTATGCTTATTAAACAGTATTTGCTCTAAGTTCTCGTTGGGTTCATGATGTACATTCTGGTTTTGGTTCCGTATATTCTTGGTGAGATGATGGATACCTGTCTACAAGGCAGGCAGTTAGAAGGAGTTGGATAAAGCGGTCCTCACCCATCTAATAGCGCTATGATGTGTTTTTCCTAGTATAATTATTCGTTTTGTTGATTTATTAACAGCCCTTCGTGTTAACTTGAGCGATGTAATTGAAATCTGAAATCTGTTGCCCAAATAGACGTGTTTTCGGGCCTGGAAGCCCGAGAAGCAGTGCGACAGTGAAGCTCAATTAAGTGGGGTTCTGATAGGGAAGTTCTTCCTCCCAAGTTCATGGTTTGTAATGACGTTGAAGTACAGCTTACCAATATTCAACAGAAGCCAGAGATACTGGTCCAGATTGGCCTTGGAATGCCAAAAGCCCGTTATGCCCGTTCTTTAGGATTAGGCCTAATTATATTTGACTATAAAAGTTCTGTTTAGGGCTGAGCCCATTTAAATACTGTTGCTTCAGGCCTAATTATATTAGCGTAAGCCTAGAGCTGTTCTGTTTAGGGCTGAGCCCATTTAAATAAAGTTGCTTCGGGCTCATTATTAATGACCTTTATTAAAAATTAATTTAGAACTTGAAGAATAGAAAAATTATATAATCAAATCAATAGAGTTGTAAAGGTCATTAATAATGACCTTCAAAATTTCGCCTTCACTCGTTAAGTCTATCGGCCATAGTTCTACGACCATTTCAATTGGGACAGTTTTCAATTTTAACTTGGGCTCAAAATTACTCCTAGCATTCGTAAAAATTATCGACCTATTGTGTCAAGCCCATCAAAAAGGCCCATTCACAAAATAATTTTTAAGAAATCCAGCCAAATGGGCTGAAAAGCAATTAAAACCATCTACATCAGACATTCTTAAAAATAGTTTGACCAGAATCAGGTATGTTGGGCCCAAATTGATTAAAGCCCAATAAATTGAGCCCAGGCCCATCTAAAAAATTGCATTTACTAAGTTTGCAAAAATGGGCCTAAATTAAAAGCCCATCAGAATGGTCCAACATTAAAAGAGAAATCCACCAAATTGGGCCAAGATAGATTTAAGCCCATCCAATCGGGCCCATTAACAAAATACATTGAAAAAATCCGCTAAATTGGGCCAAAATTCGGAATGGGCCCTAATTAAAATAGACTGAAATCCATTAAATTGGGCCATAAAATTATTTATCCGATACCTGACCAATTGGGCCGAAATATATCATAAATTGTTTTAAGTCAGTTATGGCAAATTGGGCCGAAATTGTTTAAGCCCATCTAAACGATTCAGCCTATTCCAATCCAAATAGGCCCTTTCTCAAAAGCATTTTCCCAAAATGTATAAAATTGGGCAGACAAATATTTACTATCATCCATGTGCGCTGTCTTCATACTTTTCCTGAATTTTTTGGTACCATACCATCCAGAGGAAAAGACGGTCGATAAAACCAAAGCCAAAAAGTTTACAATTGAGCCTATCTGGTTACGTTTGGCCAAATAGTTAAATTAAAACTGATAAAGAGAAGTTATTCATTGGCCCAAATCCATTCAAAAAGCCCGGGTTGAGTTCTATTAATGAGCCTAAGCAAATTTTTGATGTGGTTTAGTTGTTGACCCAAAGATCTAAGATAAACCTAAATGTCAGTTGCAAGAAGCCCATCCATATTCTGCCTCAAGGTCCTTGAGTAATCAAATACTAGGCTGGAGTCTACTACTGGTCATTAAGTATTTTCAGTCAAATCGATAGTCAGATCAAATCCTTCACCAACTCAAAAGGAGAAAATTGATGTCCTTGAATATAAGGCCTGCCAAATACTCCGGGTCCTCTGAATGGTTCTACAGCATATTGGTCAGCTTTTCCAGTGGTTTAAACAAACAACATAATCATCTTAGCAAATACACCTCCCAATCACAACACCTTAGGTCCATCGAGATATAAAATTTCGTGTAGGATACACACAACCTGGCTTCGCAGATGATGTCCTAGATGCCTAAAAATATCAGCTGATAAATAAAAGCCATTCCATGACTTATACAGACAATGAAGATTCATTTGAGAAAACTTCCCCCAGGAACAAGAAACATGCATTACATTTTCCAGTACAATACCAGCTTTCAAAGAACTCAAAATATTTATCTATTCTTCAGAACGATACCCGCATGGCTAAGACTGAAGAGACTTGGTCACAAGAATTTTAATTTGAGCCAGGCCTTCAGAAAATCCATTTTCTTTTTGAACATTAAAGAAAACTCAAATTTCAAAAAAATAAGATGATGAAATCAAGCATCATGATTTAAAATACCAAAAGAGCCCATTCTTGGTACCTCCTAGCCCCTAGGCGCTGCTCATTAGTAATATTGCGTTTTCCATTCGAAAATTACAAACCAACCACCTATAAATGATTTAATAACAAAGAAAACGACGTCAGTGGAACCAGTTTTTTCCTTTGATTAATTTTTGAATGCCAACCTCTTTACAAAGCATTAAAAGTTTTCCATGCTACACCATGGTAGAAATCATCTTAAAGGCATCATAAACCATTGCGTAGGGTGATATAGGCAGCAAATAACCATGCAGCTAGTCTGAGCAAATTTTTTATAACAAAAAATAAAACTGCATGTAACATGTTACTTAAGGTAACAATCTAACAGAGAAAACCAAGAATTCAAGGAATTACCTGAGACATCTTTATGTTGACTTAGCTGCAAACTCCAACTCCAGATTAAGAGTTTGACCATGAGATATCTTAAGAGACAGTCACACATCTAATGAATACGAATGTAATTTCAATGTTCAGGATTGTATTACCTCAAAGGTGGGAGGATGAAAGAACTCCTGCAGTCCTTCCAACTTCTGAAGATCTCATGAGTGCGTGAGTTCATGGTTTCCACAAAATCTATTGAAGAAGGTTCTACCTGAGGATATCAAGAATGTTACCATGAGCAAGTACGATATTATTCAACTAGTGCGAGATTTAGAAAGCACTGCAATCTATAATGAAGAAAATGAGCAAAAAAGAGACACTCAAACTATACCCTTTAGAAATGTGTTGTAAAACAATGGATAAATACCAGAAAAAGCACACGTAGTAAACCAAGCTACATAATTCAATGTCATCAATGTTGCCAAGCCAGAAAACTATTTATCAAATATTACAAAAAAAATATCCAAAAAAAAAAGGCTCCTCATGAACTGAATACCTTGTATAAGTCTAATGAATTTTGAGCCCCTGACTTTAATTTCTCATTTCCACAATAGTATTGGGTGTACCACTCTCTAATATGAGGAGTTGAGAACAATAATTTCCATTTTAATAGACGCCAAATAATAACAATGTAGGGATGAGTTGTACCATGGTCTCACACTCTTGTAATTGTCTATTGCATTCACACCAATATGCTGTGATTTTAATAGATGCCAACAAATCACAATGTAGGGATGAGTTGTACCATAGTCTCTCTTGTAATTGTCTATTGCATTCACACCAATATGCTGTGATTTTTCTCTTTCAGGTTCTTTAACCCTCATTCAATAAATTAAGTACATATTGAAAATTAGAGTATATACAGACTTCACTTAACTATTGAGTGAAGAGAGTATGCTCTCCAATTCTGTTCATAACTTCAGCAAAAGCATCTGCATTCATAAATCATAATCAACAAAGGTCAGGTTTATTGAAAAGCGACTATAGTAGAGATGGATCATTAAGAAGCAACTCTAGTCAAACTTATGCTAGTAATATTTTAATAGAATGCCATAAACACCGACCAACAACCCCCATCAGGTAAGTTTGGTGTCCTAAAATTGAACAACTCCATCAGCACCATCAGGTATTCGTCCTAAGGTTTTTAAAAGAAAATTCCAAAATGAGAGCAAAAGGAGGTAAAATAAGTCAAATGATAGGAATAAAAACTTAGGCTATGCTTGGGAGGAGGGTTGGGAATGATTCATAAAAGTGAGCTCTGGCTTGATGTTGCAAGGGTTTAGGAGGGGTTGGGAAGGGTTAGAGACTTTAATGTGAGTGAACTCCTCCCAACGCCTCATTTTCAAGGGTTGGGAAAAGAAGTGATGGGAGGAATTGGGAGGAGCCCCTCCGAACACTTTGAAGTGTTCGCGCCAAGCAAAAATTCGAAGGGATTCAAGAATAAACGAACTCCTCCCCCAAGCATAGCCTTAAACTCAGCATAACACTTGATACTACTTTGTAGTGCAGTTGATTGAGACAAGGAAATAAGACCGACATAATTTAAAATGTTGAATTAAATCTCCCTTAAAACTCATTTTTAGTAGAACTCTGTCAATTAAAACAAAAACGTGAAAACTTTTATGGAACAGGGGGAATGCAGATGGAATAATTCTTGGAGCTTGCACTGCTTCCCCAATCACTGGGCCACGTTTTACAGAGTCGCGAATTCTGTATTCTCAAGACCGAAATTCATGTATTCACCTAATTTTTGCTTCCCAAGAAGCCAGAACTGTCGTTCTATTTTAGGGATTTCAACATAGCTAATAATGCTTAACTTCGGGTAAATCGAAAGACAATCTCGAAAGGAAAACATACTAAAAGCACGGAGAAAAATGAAAAAGAAAAAGGGTTTCTCATAGTCGAATGAGAATGTATAAAAGGTCTTGAGTCTTCACCCCGTAGATCCGTCATAAATTCTGACTCTATTTTTATGATTGATTGGCTAGCATATATCCGTTATGCATAGCGATGAGTTTTTTTATAAATCCATAGGACTTCTGCTTTTACATGCGCTTTTAGGGTTTACCTTTACTGAAACTTTTAGTATTTACCTTGACTGCAGTCCGGTAAGGAGGGAAGGCGCTCGAATATCCTCCGGAAAAACCATGCCGAGAGCATCGGAGAGGGGCACCGTAACAGGCGGCAAACGCGGGGAACTAAGTACGATCTCGAGAGCCTCTTCCGGCGAGATCATCAGAGGCCTGGTGGCACTAGGGTCGTCGATCACACTAGAACAATCTGGAAGACAAGGAGCCGTAGGTAATCTAGGTTTTACCTCTAAAAACAAAAACAGACCACAAGAGATACAGCAGATCTAATCGAGTCCCACTGAGTAGAAACTGTAGAATGAATAAGCCTAATCGCTAGGGCACCTTAATCGGTGACTTCGCTTTTAACGCGATCGGAGAATTTTAAACTCTGGTGAGCAATCGGCCCCTAATGTCGGCCCACCTAGCCCATAAAACGCACGGTAGAGTATAGCCAGTGACCAGTTTCATGTATATTTTTTGGAAAATGATAATATGATATGTACCCAGAATGTCGGCCCACCTAATTATTATATTAATTTTTTTATTATAATTAATTATTATACTATCTCAATCAATATTTTAAGTATTTATTTGATTTTATGGTTTTATTTTAATTAATTAATAGTACATTAGAGTTTAGCGAATTTGTTCTCCTTAAAATTTAACAATTATTAGTTAGGTTATATTATTATATTATGAAAATTCGATACACGAGCATATTAGGGTTTGGCGAATCCGTTTTCCCTAACACTTATTATTTATGTTATAACATGAAAATTTGATCCACTAGTCCGTTAAGGTTTAGTAAATCCGTTCTTTTTAGTATGTAGCACTTATTATTTAGAAATTGACTATCATGAGCTCATAAAATATGAATTATTTATCACTACATTTTTTTTATCACAAAAACAAGCTTATAGTCATATATTAGATAAATGAATATCTTGCAGAGCATAACAACATGAGACACTTCATGAGGATATTACTCCATGAGAAAATGATCACTACTCTTCCCTAACGCTAATCTTGACATATCATGAGCCACGGAATTGATCGATTTCCGAATATGGCTTCATATTTTTAAAACAAAGAAGAAAGAAAACTTCTTTTAGTGATGGGCCTTCGGTTGTAACTATTTAGCACACCAAAATCTGCATTCGAAAGCCATAATCAACAACGGTCAGATTATTGAGATGCAACTCATAAAAAGTCATAAACGCTAACCAAATCATCATTTCAAATTTCGGGGATCAATTGTCGAAGGAAAGCAAGAAAACGACCATATATAAATCACATCGCGTGAATCTTTTCGTAAGAACTTCAATCTAACGTTCTTTCTTTCCTAGGTTTCTAAATCCTAACAAGAATGTGGCATCCAAAATTCAAGAGATATTGCACCCCCGCAACTTCTGAGATATAATTAATTTCACTTATAAGAATAAAAGAGAAGGTCACTGTCAAAATTGGAGGATCGTCAAAGTTGGTGGTGATGATGGTTGTGCTGCTGCTATTGCTTTTAATTGAGCTCCTCTCGGAAAGCAACCTCCGCTGACTCGAAGCCTTTATTCTTCGGATAAATCTCTATAAACTTCACGATGTTATCTTTGTCCATATCCTCTGCTTCGCTACTGCTCCACAGTCCACAGGGCAAACAAACCCACAACCCCACCCCAGCCCTCCCACCCCCCAAAACTCTTCTTTTTTTATCAAATCCTTTTTTGATTGATAACCTTATATTAAGACCGTAAACTCAAATAGCATACAGAGAAGAGACATTGGTCTCTCAAGCCACCCATGGAGGGGGGAAACAAAAAAAGAAAACACGGCATACATAATAAAACATCAATAAAGGACCCAGACTGCTCCTCAAAGGGAAAAAAAAAAACCTTAAGGCTCTGTTTGAGAGGTCAGTTTTGGCTGGAATTGAGAGTTTTTTAAAAACATTAGTTATATCAACCCCTGCTTGGATGAGTTTTGGACTCACCGATTTTGGGGGTTTTAAAACCCAAAAAAACCAGTCTAATATAATTTTGACTGTTTTAGAAAACACCCCAATTTGTTTCCACTGTTTTTCAATTTTGATGACTTCTTTGCCCCTGACTTCTTCGTTGGTTGAGACTGCAAAAGAACATGAAAAATCCATAATTGCACAGGTTATTGTTGCTCTTTAATTTTTGTATTAAAATTTCTCGATTAATAGTGCACTGAAACAGAGGAGTGGATAGGGCAGGGCGAGTTCATTCACCGTTGACTTCTCTTTGATCTCTGATAGCAATTGTCTTCTAGCGCTTCTGAAAATTCAGAATCTTGAAGAAACCATTTGTGGGTTTCTCATGTCTTGCAGGTTTTGACCATGAAAGCCACTGCTAGTATGCTAGGCCATTTTTTTTATCATAAATATAATTTAATCTTATAAAAAAAATTTAGAATCGATGCTTCAATGTTTTTTCAAGCATTAAAATAGATTGTTTTAAAAGTCGCTATTAAAAACACTCAAAATTACTATCCTTATAACCAGTCAAAACCCATACTTTTAAAACGCTTTATTTCCGCTACCCTCTATTTTGCCAACCAGACCCTAACTGAAAAATCCTTCTAGCAATCGGCTCCCACTGCAATAGCCTCCCTTCCCTCCAGGATCTTGCGCCACTCAACCCTTTCCTGCTGCACAATAACCGCAACAACCGGTGGAACTTCTTCAATCCAAATCGTAAAAGAAGGGTCAGCGAACGCAAATTTTGCTAATATATGGGCTACTTCATTGGTGTTTCGTCTGATGTGCGCGACCGACCAATCCAGGAAGAAAGCAAGAAGCCGCCTGATCTCCAACACAATTGGGCTCCAACTGGCAAGCAAATTTCACCTTCGTTGATCGCATCCACTATGATCGCGGAATCACCTTCAAAGATCACTCTTCTAAACTCCAAATCACCTGCAATTTGGACTGCTGGAAGGACTGCCAAAGCTTCGGCTATTGCTGGATCCAACAGAGTCTGAAAAACACAAGTGCTTGAAGCCAATATATCTCCCCGATGATCTCTGAGCATGAGGCTAAGCATTTATTTCGACTTGCGATTAACGGTAAGTCGGTGCAGGACGCTCGGACTCCGCCCAATCTTACTGGGCTGATTAAAGATCAAAACTGGATTTGACCCAATTTATGGGCCTACTATTACAACTTACAAGTCAATCCACGCATTTGCATGGACTTTAAGTTTCTAGTAATAGACTAGTAATAGATATTCAAAGCCAATACAAAGCCCCCGCAGTCCGTTCAATTATTTTAGTCAAACTTAAATCACATGACAAATTTTGTACGATTTGAATGATTCATCTATTTAAGTCGAATTAAATCATATTGAGAGATAAATTATATGAATAATATTTAGATGAAAACGCAAAAATCTTATTCGCTTTAAAATTGAGTTCGGATTTAAATACAGAAAATGATTTATTTATTTAAACATACAAATATTTCGGGAAGATAATCCGATTTTTTTTCCAAACATGAAAACCACTTATCTAATGCGTGCACGGGAGGCATTTTCAAGTTGGATAGATTTGGGCCGATTGATAGGGCCCTCTATAGATTGGTGTGTTGAATTATTGCAATTTTTTGGGACAGCTGGCCTAACAAGGTTGTCGATACTCGATGGCCAACGTGAGGACCATATTGTCCGCCAATCCCTTCTCTCTTTCTTGTTTATCTGAAATTATTTTAGATTAGTTTATCTACTAATTATGATAATTAATTTTATTAGTTCCAGACCAGATCTGACCCAGTCCAGACAGCAGTTGTTGGGCCCACAGCGAAATTAGGAACTGGAAGTGCGATGCATGCACCCATGAGTCAATACCGACTTACCGAGGTTCAAATTTGGTGGCATATGATAAAACTATATTATTGTATGGTACAACACAACACTTTTATTCTTTTTTATATACATGATCGAGCTTACTTTATTAATTAGTATTACTTTTCTATGACTCATGTGATAATACATTGTATAACGGGCCAGCATGTATTTTTTTATAGTAATTTAATTTGCATGACATGGGAAAATTAAATATGTAGAATTAACCAAAAATGTCATATTGTGCTTCGAAAGACTCAAAGAATCACAATTCATGAATCATTCTTCTTTCGAAATGTCAAACAGGAATATATATTTTTTACCTAAAGCATTACTTGGACCTTACACAGTTTCAATTTTCATGCTTGAACTGACTATTAAATTGGTGGGAGTTTCCTAATTTCAATCTTTTTTTATTTGATTAGTCATTAGTCAAGTGACCAATAAATATTATGCAAACTTTACCAACGCTCTAAAAAAAAACCGACATAACTAAATCGATCGACAATTTAACTAATATATAAGTCGACTATTTTATATATTAATTTAATAAAATATAACATAATCAACCGATAACTGGGATAATTGTTGATAATCGACCGTTCGAATTGGTTAAACTAATTTAAAAAGAATAATTGTTACTGGCCGTCTACACACTACACCCCAATGCCAACCAAGTATTAATTTGTTGCCAATATTTTTTCTCTTAAACTATGAATAATGTACAACTTAATAACTAATGTATCTGTGTTTTTGTTATTTACTAGTATGCATAGAAGAGCCAACACATAAAGTAAGTTATAAAAAAGTGTATTTTTGCCATAAAATTTTGACTTAACAATATATTGTAAATTAGGTATTGATTTAAGGTTATATTCTTGAACACCTATCAAAAATTTTATGGAAAAGAAACATAACCATGCCCAAATAATAAAATATATAAAATTACTCTTAATGATCACATGTTATTGAAGTTATTTTGCCTGAGAGATTATCTGGAGACATGTCAATGAAACCAAACAATACAACAACCGAGTTAGTGAATTTCTTAACGGAACTCAGTCAAAAATCTATAATCTTCAATGGAAAAAAAATCCTTAGACTCAATAATCTTGAGGCTTTAACCAATGTGA
The DNA here is from genome assembly GCA_963580455.1 of Euonymus europaeus. NCBI lineage: Eukaryota > Viridiplantae > Streptophyta > Magnoliopsida > Celastrales > Celastraceae > Euonymus > Euonymus europaeus. The sequence goes on along the minus strand of OY756957.1, from coordinate 1,256,220 downwards.
ATAGTATCAGAGTTATGAAGACGAGGAAAAATAAAGGAAAAAAGTACTCAATGATAAAGGGACCTTATACTCAAAAATAGTTGCTAATATATATAGAGAGAGGTATCATTTAGGGTGAATTACTGGCCGGTCATTGTCAGTGGCCAATTTTATCACTTAGTCACACAATGTGTCATTATTACAAATTCAGTCACAACACAATTTCGAGATTCCAAAAATGTCCTCAGCAGTTTGATTTTCAAACTGCACGGACAGTACAAAATATGGGCCACCTGCACCATAGGGAAACGCGCGCCTCTATTAAATGGGCCAGCTCCACTTCCAAAAATGCCCTCAGCGTTTGATTTTCAAACTGCACGGACAGTACAAAATGTGGGCCACCTGCACCAACCAGTATCAATCATAAGATAGTATCAAAGACAAGACAGTATCAACATTGATAGTATCAGAACATCGCTAGTATCAACACTTACAGTATCAGAACATCACGAGCATCAACCAGTACAGTATATCTAGTATCACAAGTATAATCAATGACCAATAATATATATTGTCAAACTCAATGCAGTATATATAGTATCACCAGTATAATCAATACCTCACAATGAATAAGGCAGTATCAGTCACAGACAGTATCAAACGTATTTTCAAACAAGAAACATGACAGTATGAACTAGAGATCTTGCAAAAAGCACACAGATCTTGAAAAAACTAAGTTTTCGAAAAAAAACCTTGAAGATCTTCAAAAAATAACTATAGATCTTGAAAAAAATGAAGAAATCTTGAAAAATAACTACAAATCTAGAGAGAGAGATATATATTCTACAAAAATAGGAACTTACCGGTTCATTTTTGCCGAAAATGGTCGAAAATCTCTGGTTTTAGTGAGAGAAAATTGAAAGAGAAGAAACGTGAGAGAAATGAGAGTGGAGAAGAGAGAGAGAAAATATCTACCAAATTTTGGAAGAGAGACGCATAAACAAGGGCACTTTTGCCATTTTTAAAAAAATTATTTCAAATTTTACATTGATAATCGTGAAAGGTATGCCTTTTTAATAATAAAATTTATCATGTGATTTTTTGGTGAAACATGACACCTAGAGTGACTAAATGATAATAAACCCTATCATTTATCTTTCCGTAAATGGCACTGTTGCTCACACACACATCCTACCCATCCACCATTTTGTGTCCCACGTATTCAACTACTTGCCATGTACTTCATTAGGTCGGCAACAAATGTTGAAATATCTGTACCACTGTACGTAAAAAAAACTGTCAATTAACTTCAACCACAATTAAATTAAAATTTTGGAGTGATATTTAGTTGCCACCGGTACCACGCCCCGAAATATGTTATAAATATATATTTAAAATTATATAAATATTAAATCTATGTATAAATGTATAAACCTTATATATATATGTATATATGTATAAAAGTAAAATTTTTAAAGTATAAATATTAAATCTAATTCGTCAATCCTAAGCCCTAATTAAAGTAGGGGCAATTCTCCTATAAGGACCTAAAATAAGGTCCTAAAATAAGGACCTTAGCTTTTGAGTTCCAAATTTTTTTAAAAAAAACTTGAAAAAATTATATTTATGTTTGATCGGTTATACGAATCTAATGATATATTTTTTGTTTCAAACAAAAATCAAATGCTACCCGAAAAGTGGATAAATTTTTTTGTGTTCTATATTTTTTGTTTATCCACTTTTCGGGTAGCATTTGATTTTTGTTTGAAACAAAAAATATATCATTATATTCGTATAACCGATCAAACATAAATATAATTTTTTCAAGTTTTTTTTAAAAATTTTTGGAACCCAAAAGCTAAGGTCCTTATTTTAGGACCTTATTTTAGGTTCTTATAGGAGAATTTCCCATTAAAGTAGTGTCTAAACATTAAACATAATTTATCTAAAGGTTAAATCTAAACCCTAAAGTCCTCGATCCTAAACCGGAAATTGTAAACACTAATCCTAATTCACCTAAAGTTTTAACTCCTTAAACTTTAGCTCTTAAATCTAAACTCTAATAAAGTTCTCAATTCTAAACCCTAAATTATGAACACTAATTCTAATTCACCTAAAAACTAACACTAAAGTCTCAACTCTTTAATCTTACGCTCTAAGCCTATAAAGTCTAAACATTAAACTCAATTTAGTTAAATCTTAAATCAATTATCTAAACCCTAAAGTACTTGAATCATAAATCCTAAATTATAAACCATAATCCTAATTCAACTAAAACATTCTTTTAAAAAAATAAATATTAATTTTGGACGGGGTAAAAAAGATTGCCCCAAAGAACAGGACGAGGCAATCTCTTTCAAGTTCGGGGAGGAGACGGAACGACCGAATTCCGTCCCGATCCATGCACCCTGTTACCATGGCTAGTGATCCTGTCCAAAGGAACTGATTGAGCTATCTTCAAATTTCATAACATTATACTAATTAAACATACAAATTCACTATGCTTAACGCAAAAGAAAAAAAAACTAATTTGCCATATATCATACTCTAGGTGGCAAGTGGCCAAATCCATTATGGCAACTACAATGGTGTCAAACCTATTGGCCCAATAAATTTATTTTGGTGTCCAATTTCTATTACATAAAAAATTGATCACACATAATTATCTATATCAATAAAATATATCTTTTTAATATAACCATATTAACAAAATATATTTCTCAATACAATCCAATTAGTCACCCCATCAATTTTTCATTCCTCCATACCTTTTTCACTAAAATTAATTGTGAGTCTTACTACTATTACTCAAAAGTCAAATTAAAATATATTTTTTAATACAACCACGACAATAACTAATGACCCAACAACTTCAAACATCATCGTAAATTGCCATTTTAGTAAGATAAAAACCGGGTTCAAATGGCTATAAGACAGCCTTCACCCCCATCAACAAATCCTTTCCACTATCAACTCAAACACACACAATAACTAACATCAAAACACCCTTTCATGGCCTCCTTCAACATCAGCATATCATTTATCCTCTCCTGGATTCCCTCAAAACAGAGCATTAAACAGACTCATTAATTTTTTCTGGTCCGATTTGAGCTCAAAAGTTAGAACCATGGAGGAGCGACAAGTTTTGTTTGGGAAATACGAGATGGGTCGGTTCTTGGGTAAGGGAACATTTGCAAAAGTGTACTACGGGAAACACATAGTGACAGGGGAGAGCGTTGCAATCAAGGTAATCTGCAAGGACATGGTGAAGAAAGAAGGAATGATGGAGCAGATCCAGCGAGAGATTGCAGTGATGCGACTGGTTCGACACCCGAACGTGGTGGAGCTCAAAGAAGTCATGGCGACAAAGACTAAAATTTTCTTCGTTATGGAGTACGTCAAAGGCGGCGAACTCTTCGCCAAGATCGCGAAGGGAAAGTTGAAGGAGGACCAAGTGAGGATGTACTTTCAGCAGTTAATCAGCGCCGTTGATTTCTGTCACAGTAGAGGAGTCTCACACCGGGACTTGAAACCGGAGAATCTGCTGTTAGATGTGAACGAAGATCTCAAAATCTCCGATTTTGGCTTAACGGCGCTGCCTGAGCAGCTCCGGAACGACGGGCTTTTACACACCCAGTGCGGTACTCCAGCGTATGTTGCGCCGGAGGTTCTTAGGAAGAAAGGCTACGACGGATCTAAGGCCGACATCTGGTCCTGCGGTGTAATCTTATACGCACTCCTCGCTGGATTCTTGCCCTTTCAGGACGAGAACGTCATGAAGATGTACAGGAAAGTATTCAAGGCGGATTTCGAGTTCCCGCCGTGGTTTTCAACGGATTCACGACGATTAATTTCAAAAATCCTTGTCGCCGATCCGGAAAGAAGAATATCGATCCCAGCGATCATGAGAGTCCCGTGGTTTCGAAAAGGTTTCACAAGGCCCATTGCGTTCTCGATCCAAGAGCCTGGATCCGAAAAAACCAAAGACCAGACTGAACCAGCTGAGCTATCTTCGCCGAAGTCCTTCAATGCGTTCGAATTCATATCCTCTATGTCTTCGGGGTTCGATTTGTCCAATATGTTCGAGAACAAGAGGAGAGTGGGCTCCATCTTCACTTCGAAGTGTTCGGTGTCGGCGATTGTGGAAAAGCTAGAAGGGGTTGCGAAGGCCATGAATTTCAAGATAACAAAAGAGAAGGATTTCAAAGTGAGGCTTCAGGGGCCGTCGGAGGGGAGGAAGGGGAAATTGGCGGTGACAGCGGAGATTTTCGAGGTGGCGCTAGAGGTGGCGGTGGTGGAATTCACGAAGTCTTCAGGAGACACTTTGGAGTATGCCAAGTTTTGTGAGGAGGACGTACGGCCGGCACTGAAAGACATTGTTTGGATATGGCAAGGTGAAGAAAACATTTGCATAGGACCAGATTGTGAAAATAAAAAATCACAGCAACCAAAATCCTAACCTGAGTTTTTTTTAATAAAATGTTTTCGATCCTTGTTAGTTTTTAATTTGGCTTTGGGGAGAGAGAGTGTAATATTACGGTGATATTTGTATAGAGTCGTGCAAATGTTTTGGATTAAATGAGAGAGATAGCATATGACCCAATTTGGTATATATCTCTACCATTTCTCTATTGTCAACACAGACTGTTCCAGCGAAATGATAATGACAAATAATAATTGTTGTCGATTAATCAATTAGTTTTTTAACCAAAATTTATATTATATTAAGTATCTTCAATTTTTCAATATTTCAATACATCATTCAAATAATTTTAGATAAAATAACTTTTATTCTAATAAATTAATTATCATGTACATGACATATGTTGACATCATTATATATATTTTTTAAATTAAAACAATTTTATCTCTGAAAATACATGTTGATTTTTTTAAAAATATAAATTCATAATCAGTATAAAAAATTCTTTCAAAAAGACTCATGGTCGATATATTTAAATATTCATTCGTCAAATCCTCTGAATGAACTTGGAGGAATTCTCAAACCTATCTAGAATTCAGAGAATTTATGAATGCTCATACTTATCCAAAATTTAGAGAATTTCACAAAACTCATCAAACTAAATCAGAGTGGTTTACAAAATTAAGTGAAAATACTCAGAGGATTTCATAAAGTATATCAAAAATCAAAAAATTATTTAATTCCTGAAAAAAAAACAAAAACTCAGAGGATTTTATAAAATATATCAAAAAATTATAGAATTTCTGAAAATCAAACAAAAACAAACTGAAACTCTAAACCCTAAACTCTTCAACCCCGAGACCCCAAAATCATAAACTTTAAACACTAAACTTTAATCTCTCAAACCCCAAAATCGTAAAATTTAAATCATTTTATCATAAATTCTCTGAATGTTAACAATTATAGTTTTAATTTTAAACAAAAAAATCTTATTCAATTAAGAGGAATTTACAAAAATAAGAAGAAAATCATAAAATCTGTTACTAACCAATATTCCGAAAACCTAAACTTTAAGTCGTAAACCACAAAATCCTAAACACTAAATTATAATCGCTCAAACTCTAAACTCCTAAACTTTAAAATATATTATCAGAAATTTGCTATTAAAAAATTAGAGAATTTCTCAAAATCAAACAAAAAACAACCGAAAATTCAAATGATCAGAGGATTTCTCAAACTTAACCAGAATTTAAAGGATTTTACAAAATTCACCAAAAAAAATCAGAGGAGTTTTCGAAGTTATGCAAAAAAAATCAAAGAATTTTCATAAAATATATCAAAAAAATTAGTGGATTTCTAAAAAAAATCAAAAATTTAGATGACTTTTTAAAAAAACATAAAAATTAAGAGGATTTGTCGAATTAATCTAGAATTCAGAAGATTTTACAAAACTCACCAAAACATATCAAACGAGTTTTCGAAATTAAGCAAAAAAAATCATAACATTTCTAAAAATAAAACAAAAAATTCAAAGGATTTCTTAAACTTATATAAAATTCAGAGGATTTCACAAAACTCAACAATATAACCAAAAATTGGTTGGGAATTGTAACCCTTGGTCTTGTGAGCTCAACAATGTCTTTGGTTTCCAAAACAGTGATTGAAGTTGGTCGGCTTGAAGAAAAATCTATAGCGCCATTGCTACATAACCCATTTCAATTAGGGTTTACGACAACTTTGATTGTTGGAACGTGGTGCCTTTGTGATGCACTTCCGCTTTACTAAACGCAATGGACATGTCGAACATTGTGATTCTTTGTGATAATATTGTCTGACACTAAATGATAATCTGTAATACCCTTACAATAGCTGCGATGCCTAAACATTGATATTCTCTGTGAGTATGCTGCTTGAAATTGATGCACTGATTATAGCTTGTGATACCTCTATGTTGTCTCAATGATATTTTTGTTATCTTACCTAAATTAGTAATCAGACGACAATTGTTAATATTATCTGATACATAGATGATACCAGGAAAAGGAAAAAGTTGTAAACATATAACATTATAGGCCAAGCCTTCAAGGGGTTGTTGGGCTTATTAAAGAACTTTCGCTGAGTAAGGAGTAAACTGGAAAACTGAAGAAGATACCATTTTGGCACTTGATTGAAGCCATATTGAGGAAAGATGTGATCACGGCAGACAATGCTTTCTCTAACGTCAACATGTTCAATCTACTGAGGGCTTTCGACAAAGAAAATGAAGAATTCCTCATAGGTGGACAGTTCATGAAGTTCCTCTGCAAAGATTTCAAGAACACCTTCAAGATAGAAGATGGCAAGAAAGCTATTGAGATTGCACCCCATGAAAAAGATGTGACCACCAATTTTACTGAAAAGAGGTTTAGGTTTGCTCTAAGGTTGACAAAATCAATCATAGAAACCCAGTAAAAGAAGCAGTTGTAGGCAATAAGCTAGATGACGAAGATGACATGTGTCGGCTTATATTGCTTAACCTTATTGCATCAAGATATCTTAAGGATATCACAAAAACAATACTTCTGAAATAGCCTTCCCCGTCGCCAAAAAGTAAAACCAAAACATAAAAAAACATAAACCTCAAAAAAATAATACATATTGTACCTTGGAAGACAACAAAAAACCAAAAAGGATACGCCTCAGGGTATCTTAAGGGTATAAGAAAAACAATAGTACTGAAGCAGTATTCTTTGCAACCAAAAAATCAAATCAAATATCAACGAAACATAAACCTCCCAAAAAAATACATACAGTGCCAAAAAACTAAAAACAAAGTATCTTGAGAAGAATCCAAAAAAGGAAAATAAAAAAAAATAGAAACCCAAACCAAATTGCGATAATGTACCTGGGAAGACAACTGAAGAAACAAAAAGGATACGTGAACAATACCTACCCTAGACCGACAGTCAAAGAATATAGCAGAGTCTTGCCTTGAGAAGGAATGAAGGAAACAAAAGCATTTGGAATAGCCCGGACTTTTAGGAAGAAAGCCTCACTTTGAATCTCAGATTAATGCATGAAAAACACACTGGGTCTTTAGATCTAAAACTACTATAAGGCAGGCAGCTACTCTCTCACCCAAAATCCAGTCGTCGGTAGTTAGCGCTCTCTCTTCCCTCCCACATTTTTAACTCTACAATACCCACACAGAATAAGCTCAACAAATTCAAATTCAAGGATAGTTTTGTCAAGAATAATAGCACCTGAAATTACATAGTCGCCCTTCTTTTTTTACCTAAAATCAAATATATATACCTTGTTTAACTTTTTACAAATATGTGATAAATGTTAACTTTTTGGCAATTTTCCCGTTGAGGTTTAGGGGTTTTTGGGCTAATCCAATAAGAGTAGTTGGGCTTGCTTGTGCAAACGCGCCGGTGATTTGGTCCAGTGTGGGTGTGATTATGTTGGGTTGGAGCAACAAAAATACATCCTACTTTAGTACGGGCTTAGGCCCACCAACAAATTCAAAACCTAATTCAAGCAATATTTTTAATGTTTTAATCTTCAACACCTAAAAACACAAATCTTTCTTTTTTTTGGTAAACCGTAAAATACGTTTTCTATATTTCTAGATTTAAATCCAAAAATTCAAGCAATTTATTACTTTCCTAAAAACATAATAGTGTTTTCATCTCATTAATTTCAACAACATATCTTACTTTCCTTCTTTTTTTTGGTAAACAGTAAAATACGTTTTCTATATTTCTAGATTTAAATCCAAAAATTCAAGCAATTTATTACTTTCCTAAAAACATAATAATGTTTTCGTTATTTGTAGATTTCAATCCAATATCTAATTAATCCATTATATTTATTGCACCTTTTTTTTTAATGCGCCAGACCCAATTCCCACTATAAACAGAACAAGTTTGATATCATTTGCATCCACTCAGTATAGATTGATAGAGAAAATTACTGCTCTGAAATGGCTTCAACCCGCAAATTCGTTTGTGCGCTATTCCTCCTCTGCCTTATCGAGAAAGGTAAAAAAATCAATATATTTGTGTTGATCATGTGACTAGTTTTTCTAATCCAACTTTAAAATTGCAGGATACAGTCAATGCCAGCCAGGACAAGTTATAATTACCCAAGCAAAAACAAGAGCCATTGTCTCAGGCAAACCAGAGTTTCGTGTGACAATCAGCAACAAATGTCCGTGCACACAAGAGGATTTGACGGTATCCTCTAAGGGATTTCGTAGTGTAAAACCCGTTGGAGCATTGACCAAGGTAGGATCTTCGTTTCTGGTTAACAATGGTCAACCCATATATCCACAAGCTACATTCAATTTCACATATGCTTGGGATGCTCCTTTCACATTCAAGCCCCTTTCTTCAACCGTATATTGTTCTTAATTAGGAGGGTATTCTTGGAATATCTGTTTGGCCGAATTTCTGCTTAATAAGAGAGTATTTTACTGATTCTCTATTTGGTCTTCAAATAATATATTTGCTACATCGAATTAAGCTTGACTGTTTTTCTGTTGGGGGTTCAACCTATAAAGTTTGTTTAGTCCTAAAAACTCATAAATTAATTATAAATTATAATACCGGAGAATCTGATTACCACATCCATATATGGCCCTTCATATGTTTTTAAATTTAGGAAAAATGGTTATATTAATATTGTGCCTTAGATGGTATTGAGTGCATCGAATTTTGATATTTGTCACAATCAAATACTCGTAGACTTAAAAAAATAAAATCGAATTGTTCCATCTTTCCTATCTCATTTTCAACCACGGGATAACCTCATTGGTTATAGTGCACAACTTAAAGGTCGGGTGTTTTTTTTTTATAAACAGGCTGAGCCTCAGAAATATATTAATAGCCCTCACCAATGACGGAGGAATACCAATGTACAAAATAGCCTTCAAGTAGAAGACAAACAAGAAAGAAATAAGGCAGAACAAGAAAAATTACATCCAAAGTAGGAAAAAAGTCATAACCAGTAGACAAAATTTGATGTCTGTGAGGTACCTTCCTTAGCCAACAAAGATATTTCTCTTGAATTATTTAGGTTTCATAGTGCAATGGCCAAAGACATGAACTTGCTCCCCAAGAGAGGTTAAGAGCCTCATTCTCGTATTGAGTTTTGGTCATGACTAAATTGATGGCCCGTTATGCTCATTGAGTAATCATCTCGAGTTTAGATTTGATCCACCTTTCGCAAAGTGACACCTGAGTTGGAATTTTATCGGTCAAAAATAATAATTCATTTATGGGGAAATTGTCAGAAACTCAACTTTATTGTTCTTATTTGTCAGAAAAACACGGGGCAAAACTTATTTCACATTAGGTCAAAATAAGGATAAATGTGTAATTTTAAGTGTCATTATTTTTTCCTAATGACAAAACTGACCTTGACAACAAAACATCTAGGGCTTTTTGGGCAGAAGGTATCCCCGGCTAGGCTAGACAAAGAGATTAGATTTGGGAGAGAGAGCACCAACGTTTATGCATTGATTTTCTGTGCCTTTCGAAGTCGATATCGTCTAGTTATCGAAAGAGGCTTTCTTAAACTAATTAACATGGATGTATCATAGCATATTCATATATGTATCATATGTTACTCATAAAAATAATAGTGCATCACATAAGACTTATCATGTATTTTTTAGAGCCTGACATATCAATGGTATTCTAGAAAAATCGAATGGATATCACGAAAATTAAGATGGGTATCACTGACTTTGGGTATCATGCCACCTAGCTAGAGTAGTCGTGTATCACGCATGCATCACAATGTTTTTGAATTTCAAAACTTTGATACAGTGGTAGATGAGTAAATGAACAAATGACTGGACTAAAACCCAAACAAGAATTTCACGCCAACCCTATCAGCCCATAAGTCTCAAATTGTGTACCAACCTGCAAATCCCTCTTCATTTATAGGCTTCCCTAGTGGGGCATTTGTAACCTGATTGGACTGGACTTAAGTTTGTTTAGGCCAGGCCTTGTTTCATTACCCCATTTGATTTCCTTTTATGTTGGGGCCTAGTATTTTAAATGGACTGTACCTTTGTACCATATGTGTTTGATTAGGGTAAAAAAATAAGATCGGATTCATTCTTTAGGACAAGGCAAGAGTCCTGTTGGTTTTTTTAATTTAAGAAAAAATAATTGACAATTATGAGATATATTTAACCAATTGAATTTTGACAATTGGGTAATTTTGTGCAGTGAGGTAACTTGTTTCAGTAGTACAATAACCTTCCTTGGTCTTGCAGGTTATTTTACAATTAAGTTCTTGCGCAATATATATTAAATTAGATGGACTTAATTGTTGACTTGATTATTTAATTATAAATTAATCTATGATATTTTAATAGTTGGTTTTTAAAGAGACGTGTTGCATGGGTTAACTAAGAGTGATATGTGTCTTATTAGTTATACACTTGTGGTAGGTGTCTTATTTAGAGATATGGATTTAAATGACGTGTAGGATGATGATCATATCACTAATTGCCATATGTGTTATCAATAAGTGTGGTGTGTTTGTTTTATCTGAAATGCTTTTTCAGGTGATAAGTGTCTGATCCATTCCGTGCAAAAGGGAGAAGATACATATCTAAGTCCATGTGTTCTATAAGTAGGGGGTTAAGTTTTAGTTTAGGTTACAGAAGTCACGTGTGAATTTTTTTAGTATTATTTTTTGTTTCTTCCTGTATTCAAATGCTCTCAAAATTGTTCTTTGAGTGAAATTTTGAGTGTGCAAGTGTAGAGAGAGAATTATAGTGAGGTATTTATGTTTTGAGTTTTTATTCTTCAAAAAGATTCAATTGTGTTCTTGGTAAGAAGGTGTTGATTCCTTGTTCGTGAAGTCTTTTGAAGGCGCAAAAAACAAGCTCTACCTAGGTGGGTTGAGTGTTGAGTTGAAACATACACTGAATAGGATGTACGAGCGATGTCTTTAGGTCAATGATAGGGTTGTACTCTTGATTCGTGATTAATGAAATGTTTTTTAAGGTTGATCGCTCATAAACTCGAGGTTTTTCCCAGGTTGGGTTTTACTCGTAAAATTGTGGTGTTTTTGTTGCTTTTATTTCATGCATTTTAGTTTTCATATTTGTTGACTAACAATCTTGATAAGATCACACCGAACTTTTAAGCCCATTACTAAGTCACTCAGTGGGAAAGTACGAAACCGAAAGGTCCAACATCTTCATTCATTTGTGTGCAAGTGCTTGGATCAAACTTAGGAGCTATCTGTAAATTTTGATTTACCATTCAGTCACCGTTCAGTTGGATAGGCCATCGGTTAATGACCCAAAAACTTGGCACTCATAATGAGAGCTTTTTGATGGGCCATTTGTGCCAAAAATAACAAAACTGCTGGCCCATCAGGCATCAACACTTAAGCAATCTATATGGCTGTAGGATTTAGGATAAGTTTGTTTTATAATTGTATTTTAGTTTTTTAAGTTGTCAACTATGTTGTAGAGTTTTAAGCTGTATAAAATGGTAGATTGAAAATTGTGGAGTCCACAACTTCAAGGTGTATAAAATGTTGTGGATGTTTGATTCATTTTTCTCTGTTAGATTAATTTTATAGATAAAATTATAATAAAAAGTATTATAATAAAAAATAATTGAGAATTTTAAGATACATAGAGACAATTATATAATGTGATTATACATTCTGTGGATACCATAATTTAAAGTTGTGAAAGTTATGAGATGACAATATTTCATTTGACAGCTTTAAGTTGTCAACAAAATATGACTTTTGATTGACTTAACATTTTATGTGGATTCTATAACTTTAAATTGTGCGAAATGCGAAACAAACAGGCTCTTAATAATTGATTTGGGCACTGAAGGCCTATATAAGCTAGGTAACAAAATTATGTTTAATCTAGATTAAATTGAGTTTGGACATAAATTTTACGTTCGAAATTTGAGTCGAAACATAAAAATCTTTTCTGATTTAATGGATCATATCTTAACTCGGATTAAATTATTATCCGATTTCTTGTTCGTGTTTAAACCAATCATGATATGATCAATGAAATACGTGCAAATATTCAAATTAATATGAATCCAAATATCTTATAATATTCAGTCAATATTCGAATTTTTGTCACCCCTACACATAAAGAGAGTTTGACCATTGAAGAACACGAAGACCGTAATATAAACAATATTGTCATGTCACTTTATATTGAACTTGAAAAGATAATAAGCGAACATAAACATGATAAACAAAGCGTGTGCGTTCATATACGGCGACGTTGAGCACATGCGTCATGTCATACATCACAAGAGTTGGTGTGTGTGAAAGATTGTGGTGCTGCTTGCTTATTTTGACTCAGACGAATGATGAAGTCCTCCACAAAGCAGTCTGTGCGTTCCGAGGAATGCTATCGACTTTCAAAATACGTAGAACTCATCAACATCTAATACTCAAGACATTATTCCAACGTTTTAATCAAATGAAAACAAAGATCACTACGATGATTACAAAAAAAATTACAAAAACTTTACGAGTAGTCACAATGATTGCATTTTGTTTTTTTGTTTTTTTTAAATAATGAACACATTTCATTAAACAAACTCTCCAAAGAGAGATATAAGCCTCCTAAAAAGGCAGAACAAACCTCCTAAAGAGGTAAAACAACTCACCCAAAGTGAGAACAACCACTCCCACATAGGGGAGATTAAATCAGGGAATAATAAACAACCAAAGAAATCTACAAAAGAAAATATCATAGTTGAAAATACAAGATCAACACCACCACATAGCCTACAAAGGCCAGATCTAGACACTGCTACCATACGAAGGGTAGTACACAACAAGATGGGCGCCGACAGCCGCATGAATTCCATAAGAACAGCCCAAATCCATATCTGAAAGAATGGGTGCCAGATCTGCACTTTCTGCCACCAATACACATCCGCTGCAGAGATCCGAGGATGCTTCACTTCCACTTTATTAGAAACATGAAAAAACGAGTAAAAGCAAACAAAACAGAAGAATAGAGAAAGAGGAAAGAAGAGATGAAAATGGAGGGGAAGAAGAAAGGAGAAGAAAGGAAACATAAGGAATAAAAGAGAAACTGGAAAAGAGGGAGGATGAAAACAATGGAAGAAAGAAGAAAGGGAGGGGGAAGTAGTTGTATTGAAATATGTGTTCTGATGATTCCGATGATGATGTGACTTGATTTTTTACAATAAATATGAGACTTAGTCTTGATTTTGACGTAAATTTGATAGTGATAAATGAAAGATAAAAAAAATTAGTTGGCTTGACTAAAATTGGGAGAAAAAAATGTCAAGGAATTTATGTTTTTACTGATGTGACTGTATTGAGAAAACGTGTTTTGTTGATGTAACTGTATTTAGAGATGTGTGTGATTTGAATTTTATATAATATAAATGGGATCCAAAATATTTGTTTGCTAGCCCAACGAAATGATATCATTGCTGTTGTCTAAGGAGGGTAGACCCCCAATTAAAAAAATTATAGACCTCCATTAACACAGTTTGCTAAACAGTTGTCTTAAGTCATAAGCCCACACAACCCTTTTATTGTGTAAATCCATCATATATTAACATTACTATGTGTTTTCTTAATTTTTTGCAGTATTATTAATATGTTTTTATTTTTGTGATCTATATCCAGGAATCGTGAATTCATGAGTCATGACATAAAGATTAAAAAAAATGGAGACACTACTCTCAAATCCTCGCATTATTAATATTTTATATCCCAATAATTCCAATTTTTGGGTCGGTCACGGATGTTTGAACTTTGAACAGTGGATAAAACAACACGGTCGACATGTTTTTCTAGTCCTAATCATAATGTTTTTACTGTTTGGCAGGTCAGGAAAATAATCTTGATTTTCTAGAAAGCATGTTATATACGTGTTGGCTGGTTCTTTGAGTGGTGAGTGATGGACTTGAAGTCTTTAAGTAGAAAATGTTGCTAAACTTCTTCCAGCAATTTAAAGTTGACTATAAATTAGTGGTGGAACAGATATGTTGGTCACGTATTGAATAGTTGTCGATTGATGATGCAAACATGGGTTCGTCATCCATGCGTACGTCATGTATTGATTTCATGATCACGCGTTAATGGCTAAAGGGTTGATGACTAGTTGAGTGACGAGGTAGTTGGTGAATTTGTGTTATGGTCTATTTCACTATTATTTACCATTTGCAATCAAATCGTACGAAATGGGGTGTTATAATTTGGAAAGGAGGTGAGAGATCGACCCAAACCACTTAAGATATCATTCACTTGGATCTGCACGAATTTTGTTGCGACTTAAAGTTTCACATCGTAAATGACAAATTAAATCATCCCAGTGATTAAAATCAATTGATGTCTTTTCTGAAGTTAAATATCATTAAGTGAGACTGTTCGAATGAACCAAATCATGTAGATGTTATATATTTACGGGAAACAAATAGGTCAAAACGGACGACATAACTGATCAAGCGTTGAGACTTGGGATGTTTGATTGGTTTACAAACCATATCACTAATTGATCATTCTAAGATCATAACTATTGATTAACACAAGACAGACTTCGTTGCTTTGAAGGGTCTTTTGCCATTTGATATATGTAACTTTTTTCCTGTGGAATCAAAGTCTGTGGCGGTCCATTATGTCATGATTGTGACCTTATTTTAGCCAAAAGATGAGTTTTCTTTTGTTTTGCAAATCCAAAATAGGAAAGTTTAAGGTATTGATAAGAGTATGACTGGATCCTACAAACCCACCAGCACGGCAGCACCAACTTCATTTTTGGGTTACGTTTGAAATTTCTCTGAGGTATCTAGTTTTTGTCGACTTTGAGATTTCGATCGATGTGATTGGAATTCCGAAAGTTTGCACAATTTCTCCCCTTGTAGAAGGGTTTGGGCAACTTCAGAAAAGCCCAATAAATTTGGGCTAAGTGGACCCACCTAACATGGCCGCATGCTCAATAAAAGACACCTCAAGGGCCCATTAGGCGTCTATTGAAATTGACTGGCTTGGCCCACTTAATTAACCCTAATCAAGTACCATGAAAACCCAAATGATCCTTCCTAAGCTCCTATCGTTTATGTACATAACTAGAACTACATATTTGGGAATAAAAAAAAGCAGAAACGACAAGTAGAGTAAATACGGTAAATGTTGTTAAGTTACGATGACTTGGGGTGATTTTCCAAGTCGTCTTATTATAAGAATTTGCAGTAATCCCCATTCTATCATTGTCGTCTTGAACATTCACAATGAAACTGTGAGGTTTATTATTAAGATTGTGTTGTCATTATCTAATTAGACGACAATTTGAAAAATCCCATTACACACTAATGATAGTTGTTAGGCTTAATGATCTGGCAGATGAGAAAATGGGAAAAACATTTCCTTTGTGTGTAAAACCTTTGACTCATCAGACTTAAATTCAACTGTTCACAAAAATAAAAACTTTTTTTATAAATTAAAAATAAAAAGAGAGAAGACTTTTTTTTTTTTTTTTGAAAAGAAAAGAGAGAGAGAGAGAGAGAGAGAGAGAGAGAAGACTTGAGTCTTGTAGTCTGTCACTACCTTCCAACATGTAAACAAAGTCCAAGTTCTATTCCTCCTTTTGATTCCACCTACTATATTCGTACACAGAATTATTCACATATAAAAAAGTGTTTCTGGTCATCAACTTATCCATATTGAAGCTACTTCAATGGCTGCTTCAACCTCTTACCAAGGAAAGGTAATAAACGGCTCTCTCTCTCTCTCTATATATATATATATGTGACAACATTTATATCTTCGTTGTGTAAAATTAATATTCAACATGCATGGTATCAGAAAAAGGAGGTGGAAGAACTCAAAGAAGAGTTGGAGCGTGGTCGGAAAGAGAACCAAGCTCTTCGATTCATGGTTGAAGTCATGAGCAGTAGATACAACAGTCTTCAAGCCTATATTCAAGAAAGAGAGCAAGGGACAGAAGTTCCGGTAGACAAGAAGCCATCACAAGTATTTGTCAAAGCTGATGCCACGGACAAGAGCCTAGTAAGTTTCCTACAATATGTTAAAACAGCTACAAAAGTACTATTGGTTCCCAGGTATAATAAAACTCTTTTGTTGTGATATATTTCAGGTTGTGAAAGATGGATATCAATGGAGAAAATATGGACAGAAGGTTACCAAAGATAATCCATCTCCTCGAGCCTATTACAGATGCTCCAAGGCCCCCGAATGCCCTGCCAAAAAGAAAGTATGTATGGCTTCAAAGCATTATCTTAAACTATGCATCTAACGAAAGCATATACAAGGACTACTAAGTTACATGAGAACGATTCTATCAAAACACACGCGCACACATGTATTTTTTTTTTTATTAGTAAGGAGAAATTTTAATAAATGAACGAAACAAGAAAGAAAACTAGTCCCACAAGGAGGGATCAAGCTCAAGACTGAAGAGGCATCATGCTCAAGAAAAATAAAAAACAAAGCTGAAACTAACATAAACAACACCTGCAATGCAAGCTGATTAGCCTACTACATATGATGAGTTCAATACATGAACACATTTATGATTAAGAAGAATCCGGAAGAGCTGAACAGTACTGCAGAATCCGGAAGAGCTGAACACATATATGTATATATGATTAAGAAGGAATATAATACACACACACACACATATATATGATTAAGCGTTATGTGCTCGTATCTGAGAGTGCCATAAAAGCAGTTTTTGTGTCACTTGGTTGCACTGTCGGGTAAACCCAGATTTCAGTATCATTTTTTCTTGTTTTATCAGTAAGATTTGTTCTAATGATTTTTGGGTTTCTTTAGGTTCAGAGATCCATGAAAGACAAGTCTTTTGTTATTGCAACTTATGAAGGAGTACACAACCATCCCCCCAATGGTTCACCAAGACAAGCTTCACCCTCACCAAATAGATTGGCGATGGGTTTCATGCCTAATATCCTCAGTGAAGACAAGGATAAAACACCCTTCAGCCTAGACCTTAATCTTTCCGGTTCCAATCAAGAGACCAGAAGACCACCTCAACATGTCCTAGAAAACTACAACAGCATAGAGCATAAAAGGATTGAAGAACATGCAGCATCATTAGCTATAGATCCTAACTTTAAAGTAGCACTAGCTGCAGTAATAGCAGCCTCCATCAATGACCTCGCCAACCCAACAAGGCAGTGACTCGGCCTATTATTTCAGAAACTCTAGTATAAGTGTAAAGAGAGAGAAAGGGAAAAGAAACCCTATAATCTACTCTTTCTTTTTCTTTTCTCCTTAACCGCTTGTCTTTTCCTGTCAGAATGCTCTTTCAAATCTATAGATCTTGTCATGTGACTTTGTCCTCAGCCCTGTGAAAAAAGCTTTCATTCATGGTGTAAAATGGAGTTTTATCGAAATGAAAACACAGCTGGTGCAAATCAAAAGGGTCAGAAACACTTGATCATTTGATGGGAGTCTGTACCAAGCATTCAGATTCCTTTCTACGAGCACTAATCTTCAACTTTTCATTTTGCCTCCTTCTGTGCCCTTTTCTTTTCAAGCTCCAACTGCTTAAGGTTTTCATCACGCGCTTTAATAAACATCCGCACAAAATTGAGCAAAGTAGACACAACTGCAAGAAGAATTCGAAATAAAGACAGGAAACAAGACACTTAAAAGAAACAAGCACATTATCGCAGAATATATAAAAGTAAATTTCAAGCTTGGAACATCAGTTTTCTACTTTTCTGAGATGAAGAATCCACAGATCCAACTGTCATTTAAAATGAAAGCTGAGTAATCAAAATTGTCAATAGTGAAGGGTTACCTTGCTCAAAAGGACAGCGAGCTGGATCTTCCCCGAAATAAAGAGCCAATGCATCTGCATTTCTACCCTGAAAAGGAAAAAATTCATAATTGTCGATTAAAGCATGCATTTCTTGTGACTTAGAAGCAGCTCCCTCAGATATTGCATACTTACAACACCGGAGTAAAGTGACGCCAAATACCTTACTTCACTTTCAGCAAAACTGAGGAAATCCTTCATAGACTAAGCACCTCCAAGGAGAACAAATTTGGCATCAGTGATATCAAAATATAAAATCAGAGGTTACAAACATATATAGATCCAAGTAGTTAAAAGTTTATATTAAGTAACAAGGATTCTGGACATCTTTTAGCTTAGCAGTCGATGAGCGAAGTATTTACGTGAATATAGGCTGTGAACACCCCAAATGGTAGTGAGAGTAAGTGTTAAGAAAAAGTCGGGGGACTTGGATCTCAGGTCATTGAACTACAAGAAGACTCTTCTTAGAAAAAAGACTAGAAACTTGTTATCAGTATATGTGCACATTTTTGGTGACCTTCTTAGCTATGTTAAACTATTAGAACAACAGAAATAATAATCGATGCACCATGCATAGATTTACATCTTCGAATCCACGAGGTGGTTGCGACTAAGATTAAGGGCTCCAAAATGTACCCCTATTCAGGGGCATTCTGAAGAGAAAAATGTCTCAGTACAAGCGAAGAAGTGCTATTCGAGAATACATGTGCCATGTTTGGTAGATATGGAAGCGATAGATATAAGAAAATGCTCCGAATTTAGGGTTCAAAATAATTTTAATACAGCATGGAAAATGAACCTAGCTCGTCAAACTTTACACGTTTGCTTATGACCCCAGTGCTATTTTTGGTTGGGCTTCAACTTAAAATGAAACCTAATTTCCCTTGACTAAAGGAGTCTAATCCCACAGGAAGTAATGTAAATTGACCAATCAACTTGGCATCAGCAGCCACCAAGTTGGGCAAGTTAGTTGAATTCTTCCATCACTGATCCAAGTATCTAATTACCATTATAATTTATAAAAGCTCAAGAGGCTAAAATTTTGAACACAACTAAGACCAGCCAACATGGAATTGTGTAAATATCAATTTAGTCCTACTTAACCATTTAATGGTACAAGCGATACAAGATACACTGTCTTTCCTATTGGAGTGCGGACCTTGGTGTTTACATCGAAAGGCTGTTTAGTAACCAGCTGAAATAGTTGATGTTTTAAAAGAAATAAAATAAAATAGAAATCAAAGCTTATTGGGCACCTTGAAAATTTAAATTAATGCAACAAATATCAGATGGAATTTCATGCAGTATCATGTGAAGAAGCCCCATCCATGAAAATGAAGAACTGAATAGCTGATTTATACGAATTACCTGGCGAAAATTTTCTGAAACTGGACCATCATTTTCTGAGGCAGTTAATTCCCACACAACTTTCTCCAGCCCTTTACTAATGGCTTGCATTTCCTCTGCCAAATATTTCAATTGTATCTGCATGGAAATTAATTATCTGCTAAGCATATGTCAAGTGTAACAGAATTGAAATATTGCAAAAATCAAGCAGAAGATAGATAGGAGAGAGGGTACTTTAATTGAAGCATCCAAACTCACGAGGTCTTTAGGGAAATCCAAAAGTTCAGGCATTTTTCAGTTAGTACCTACAGCGTGGAAAGTAAAATGCATCACCAAAGAGGACATAGATTGTTTTAAGCAGAAAGTCTGAAAGGTTCAGATTTCCACAGTTCACAGAAGCCTGTTAGTCTAGTTTATAGATTGTTGTAGGTTAGTTTTTTGGTCCTCCATTGTTGTGCTTAGCTAGTATTTACTTTCTTTGGGGGGTTAGTTTTTATTAAAGAGAAAACCAGTTTTCATATACAATATCAAACTTTCATGGAAAATTGAGTTATATATAGTGTGTTGGAACTAATGAGGTTTTAGTATTGTTTACAATAGTTTTGAGAAGTACCTGGTGATATGGTTCCTTGGTGATATGGTAATGTTCTGTTTCCCTTTTCCCTAATCAAGAAAGTCTGCATACATGAGTCGGTTGACTTTTGAGAGACGAAGGGGACCGGCAATGTAGGGATTCTTTGTTGCAGATCTTCATGGGCTTGACATTTATTCTGATTTGAAAACTTAGAAAGCCCAATTTGGGCCCTTGGGACTTTCGTTGTGCGTTAGATCTGATTTTTTAAATTTTGAAAATGTGAAGTGCTTTTTGGGAGTACAGATAATTTAGGGATTAATATAACATGTCGTCATCAGAAAATAATTATGTTTTATTTTCGACAACAAATGTTCCAGTTACTGAAGTTCAAAATTGTTCCATTTTGAGTTTTTTTTGGTTGAGAAAAACTTGATTTTATAAACCAGAATTCGTAGTCTTCAGACGCAATTCGACCAAGAGGGGTGAACTCCTCCCTAGATGAAGTGGTATGAATCCGCATAACTTAGCTAGAGCATCAGTTAAACACAGTTGTGTTTAGGACCATATAACACACGGGCATTCAAAGACTTTATAATGGAATACAGATCATGAACAATAAAACCTGTAGGGGAATCAATAACCACTTTGTTGGATAGATACTTCACCATCTCCAGCGAATCGCCTTCGATTTGAGGAGAAGTCCACCCAAGGCGAGAAGTCATCTGCAATCCAAAATGGAAACCCAAGCCTTCTATTGTTAGAGGACCACCTGCTGGAGATGCTTGTTTATAAGCCGAAAATTCACTTTCCCTGAGCTTTCTCCCTCAACAGCTCCCACACCCGCCCAGTCAACCCCCAAAATCCATGAAGTATCAACATTTATTTTGAAACCATTAGGGGGAGGCCGTCTCCATGTTTGAATCTGTTACTGTGGCATCCTTGTTCGAGTATCAGGACATCTTGGACTTGAGATGAAAGCCTCAAATAAAGCTTTACCCTGGTTGAAGATTTCAGTAAAAGGGAGAAGAGGATCACCATGCACCACTCTATTTCGAGTAAATCAGATAAAATATAAAATGCACAACAGTAGCCCCCAATCATGAGAATTGAGGATATCTATCAAGCTGGTCATCCAAGCCCTGATAGATAGAGCAGGAGAGTAAATGCCATGATGAGTTATTTTGACTTATGAACTCCAAGTTATCGAACTGCAACAACATTTGAACATGAGATCCAGGATCATAATAAAACATTAATCATCTAAGTGAACATAACTACGCAAGAAAAATCTGGGATGCATAAGCTCTTTTGTCTTTGTACCCCTAAATTTCTATCTCTGATACATCCATTTTATGGTCAAATGTTGATACGGTAGTTTGATTTCATAAAATGGGGACGACACGCACCTGATTTGTGTCCTTTGGCTGAACTCTCATATGCTTCTCTACATTTATCTTTTCCTTTGTTTTTTTTTTCGTGGGAACCCTAGTCATTGTCATGTAGACATGCATTCATAAATTCATCCAGCTTGACTGTAGTTCATGAACTGTCCCTTTTAAATAAATCCGTGAAAAACTATTTTTGATTGATTAGGCGCGACACTGTTTGGTATTGAGTTTGAATGTCTAAAAATATATTTTTTCCAAAAAAATAAAATCTCAGACTTAAATATATGAGATTTCATTGTGTTTATAATAATGGATGGAATAAGTCATTTGGTTGTGTTATAATAAAGAAATAATTATGTGACGTGTGTGAGATACTATGAGATTTACTAGTCTGCAATGTTTAACACTACTATGTATACGTTATGCGGATACATGACAATATTTTTTGTTGTTTTTTGATTTGGATGTGTTTTTTCTGGGCTTCGGTTTATATTTTTCTAAGCTGCTAATCTCGTGGTGTAATTTAACTTTTGTGAAATTAATTGTTGGAATTCATACTTTTAAAAAAAATATATATG
The DNA here is from genome assembly GCA_963580455.1 of Euonymus europaeus. NCBI lineage: Eukaryota > Viridiplantae > Streptophyta > Magnoliopsida > Celastrales > Celastraceae > Euonymus > Euonymus europaeus. The sequence goes on along the minus strand of OY756957.1, from coordinate 1,234,088 downwards.
TAAAAAATAATTTTAAGGAAAAAAAAAACAATCTTCCCCCTTGACTTCGATGATTTCGGGATAAGGGTAGTAGATCCGTTGATCGTATTGAAAAGATTGAAAAGACAATCACACATTCATGGACATTGATCACACATTTCAAGGTGAATAATAATATTTTTTTATGAATAATAATGATATTAATCTGATAAATAATACTATATACTTGCTAGATAAAATGCATATATCTTCATTTCATTGCACTGAATAATTACGATAATAATAAGTGTATAATTAATTGTATTTTATGAATTAACAAAAAATATTAATACTCAATATTATCAAAAATATATATTGATACTCAAAACTAAGAATCATGTAAAATTTCACTCATAAAATATTTTAGGAAAATCTAAAATTTAGGTTTACCGCTAGATAGACAAAAACATCGATCTATATATGGTAATAATAATTGGTAGACTATTGTGTATCATTTTGCAGACATATATAGGGTACCATCTATAGATATTTTGTGTGCCATTTATTAACAATGTTTTTTTTTATTTTATGTCGAAGGGCAACTCACCTAGTATACATGCCTGTCGTTTGGAGATTGTACATGAATTTAAGCTCAGACTTGATGACTGAGTGCATAATTTTTTATTTTTCACATGAACATAGAATAATTTAAATTAAAACTCAATGCATCGCCACGACATTTTAATTTGATCTCAATCATGAGTAGTCCGTGAAACGGTGGACGGCCATGATGTTGTTTAATAGGTCATCAAAAGTTAGGGTGACACTGAATCGGTCCCCCACCCACTTGGCCAGACATGAAAATTTAATACATGCATCTTAAAAACCAAACATGTTCAAGGGTTACTGTGTGAAATTTTCTTGGTATTTACGGACACTAAGTTTAATTATTAAATTTTAATACAAGGGGCAAATGTCATCGATTAAATTATTTATTACGAAATGGAATGTCACATACTCGCATGTAGCATATACTTCATCCGTCCCATTTTAATTGTCCTTTATTCTTTTTTGGGATGTTTCAAAATACACGTTCATTTCAATTAATAAAAGCTATTTTTTTATCATTTTACCCTTAACTTGAAAAACTCAATAACCATGCACATTATAAATAAGGGTATAAACGTCAAAGTGAAATTAAATTAAATACTTTCTTAAACTGTGTGAAAAAGTGAAGGAGACAATTAAAATGGGACGGAGGGAGTTTATATTTAGCATGGTGTGTGCATGTACATTATTATTAGCATATATAGCTGTGATAAGGGCAACCACCAACAACAAATGTTATTAAGAGATGTGACTATATTAAAAAATATGTTTTGCTGATAAGATCGGGTATGTGGCTTATTTTTGAATAATAGATGTGGAATTGAATATTAATTTTAGTGTAGAAATTATGGAATAAATGAATGTGCTTGACTTTTGAATAATAAAAATATTATATTAGAAGATATATTTTGATGATGATAATTGTATTAAAAGACGTGTCATGCCGATGTGTTTATGTATGTGTGACCACTTTTGTGTAATAAAGATGGAGCAATGAGAGAGAGAGCTAGCAATGTGGTTGCCCTAAGTAACTTCTTTCGTATTTACATACATTTCAAGATTTATTTAATTAAACAAAAAAAAAAGATGTATTTAATTAAACAGAAAGTTTATGTTTCCGAAAGAGACGCAGTCCTATCTTGGTCTCAATTCCCAAGACGGAGAGAATGTGACCCCACCCACCCGTGATGGTGATGGATTGTTGGATCGACGGCAGGGCAAAATAGCAGTCAAATCAGCGGCTGTAAAGTAATCAGAGCATATCCCTGGTAATAAATTAATAATTTATATGTTATTAAAATTTATTAAATACTTTATAATTTATTTAATAATTATATATTATACAATTTATTCGTTAATTTATACGCGATCAAACATACTTTGATCCAATCGAGAGGTATATGCCCACGAAATCAACACGTTCTCCCAACCAATGTACACCTCTCTCCCTATCGCTTATGGGTTCTAGAACGAAGTTATTTGTTAAATCAATTTAATTTAATTATTTATTTATTTAACTTATCTCAGACGCACACACAACGCAAAGGCAAGGGACGCCTACATAGGGCACAGTGGGCATCATTTTTTACCAGCAAAACAGCAGCGATTTTAGGCAGAAGACCATCCGATTCCAATCACGATTGCACGAAGATGATCGTTCTCTCTCTTTCTCTTCTCTTCTCTTCCCTTCCGATTCGTCGTGGTTTTCACTCTCTTAATGCATGTGTGTCTCCGTTACTTTTTTGCTCTTGTTGTTTAGATGTAATCGTTTCATGTTCAGTGCCCGAAACGTTACTGTTCGATTTGTTATGCGCGATAAAGAGAGGCGAAGAGGACACCTGTACTCGTCGCTCCGACACCTGGACGCTTTGCATGACAGAGAGAGAAAGGGGGCGGAGAGAGAGAGAGAGAGAGTGAACGGAAGGGATTGATTCGGCGTTTTTTTTTCTCTGCGGTTTACAGATCAAACCCTAATTTGTTGATTTTTGGTAACATAATTTCCGTATCGTTTGGCTTTCTCAGATCTGACCGATTTATGCCTGCAAAAACGTTGTTAGGTTCCTCGATCTAGCTATTTTTTCTTCTTGTTACGAGAATGCTTTTTGTTTTCCTTTCCGGATATAGATCACCTTTATTATGCAGATCGTGATTGTTTGTCTTTCTTCTTCGTCGTTGTGTTGTTCTTGCTATTGATCTGGACATAGAAATTGACAGAAGAGAGTGAGCACACACAAGGTATTTGTATAAATGCATACATTTGCTTTTGCGTGCTTACTTATCTTTCTGTCAGCTTCCAGTTCCAGAATTCGAGTCGATCGTTCTTTCTTCTTCCGGTTATATAAGTTTTCTATTATATGTTCTCTATCAAACCCTCGCTTTGGCTTTTCTAAAAATAGTGCATAAAATGATGGCTCTACTAGGTATTTCAACTTTCTTTACTCGTTCTTATTGAATGGCTCTATGTGTAGTATGGGACCATTCACCATGTCTATTATGGTCCTCACAAAACGGTCTCCGTTTCTAGTTTCGTTTTTCTTTTCTTTATTCTTGCGCATGCGATTGTTCAGTTTTGGAGAGTTTATTCTGATTGGAGCTTGTTATAACCTGATATGATTTGCAGGAATCTTCCTTTCATATGCTTTTAGAACGAATTTTTAAATTCAAAACCCTATTTGAGCTATAGAATATATAAAGATTGCGAGGCCCCTTATTCATTTCCGCTTACTCTAAAAGTAGTTATCATTTGAAGTTTTTTATTCTAATTGTTAGTTAGATCTTTGTTTAAGACTATAATTCTTATTTTATAATTGTGATTTGATGTCAACAATATGCTAGGTGAATTAAGATAAAGATCAAAGAAATTTGGATTGGGGTTTGGTAATGATGGTTTCCAAAATATAGGATGATTTTAGCTTCTCTTTTCCTCTCATTGTTTTTTGAGGTTTTGCAAATGTAGATGCTTTCCTTTGATCCGGACTCAATGAAGAATTTTTCAAACAGGTGTGGAATTATTTTCTGAATGTAGATTAATTTATAGCACTCATATATATATGTTTGTTTTATAGATTCACATGAGTTATGAGTGAATGTTCTATTGTTGTTTTGAGAGATTGGTTTTTTTTTTAAAAAAATTGCTTAAATAATTTATTAATAAACAGTTTTAAATTATGGATAATCTATATATATATATATATATATATATATATATATCTCAGAGACATATTTTACTATATTAGTTGCTTTGAAGTAAATATTTTCCCTTATATATATCATAAGCTGATAAGTTTGGTTTATATTCTCCAATCTTAAGTTTCAGGTTTTGGCTGAAGATTAGATGAAACTAATGAGACAGCGAGTTATTATAGACAAGGCCCTAGATGTCTAATTAATCGTTCACAAGACAGAAAAAAAAGGTTCGTCAAATTAATCTCACAGTCGGTTATGACTTTACTTACAGATTTAGTTGTGTTTGGCTCAGTATTTGAATGGTTGTTATTTAGAGAATGTCGATCTATATCATTAATATCCTAGACATGGTCGTCATGTATGTAGCTACAATAACAATCAATTACAAGGTCATGGATTTTCACCTAACCAACTGAAAGTTGAAGTTGCAAAGATTATTTTCTTCACTTGGTGCATGCAATTCACAGTTTCAACAATCTTGATGCGTTGTGTGCAAAATTTTGTTTCTTACGAGAGCCTATAGTCCTTGTCTGACTGGTTTATTATAGCTTGGCATACCAAAGCCCTGGCCATCACACTCTTTCATTATGGAAGTATTTGCTGCATCAATTTCTGAAAAGGAATGGTTAATTTTTCAATTTTTCAAAACAAAAAAATATAATGAGGTTGTTTCAGATTTTGTGGTGCAATTTGATTCTTAAGGTTTTTAAGGCTTACAATTTCTTCCTCCTCTTTCAGGATGTAGCAATGTATATATACATCAGTTTCACACTACAGGCATGCTTTTTGTTATGTCCAGGTGCAACAATTCTTCTGCGGAAGATTGACGAAGCACTGAGGAATTGTAAACGAATTGAGGAAGACTTTCTGTTTATTATATCCAAGCTACTTAAGGTTAGTCTTATCACTTATCACTATCAACTAGCTTCGTTTACATAATGTCAAAATCGCTTGAATAAATAATGGAGTAATCAAAATATTCATACAAAACAGCCTTCAATAATTTTCGGACCTTTTTATTTGTATATTGTTTTGAATAATGTTTGAGCCGCCCAAAATATGACTCACATTTAATCACAATTAATATGAAGTGTTGGATGTCAAGTAGACTGTACTTGTATATTTATAATCAATGACTAAAACACATGTCACATAGATTTTGAGATAAAATGGGGATCATATTTTTGGAGTCTGTATTTATAATCAATTACTAAAACACATGTCACATAGATTTTTGGCTAATATTTTAGAGTGGAACATGAGACAATTGACCAAAAGAAATAGGGACTGTAGATTGTTCTCAAACAACACTTCTAAAATGAAAATAAAGCAAAGAATCTAGTAAGATTTTTTTCTTCATAAAAACAACATTTTGTTCATTTCGACAACCATGATTTTGATACTTTTTCCTTGGATAAAGGTTAAGACAACTACGACTATAAATTATTGTTGAAAATACGAACACTGTCCCTTACTTTTTTGCACGTGTCACCAAAATGAACCTTGTGTTGAACGTACTATTGTCAGGTGCAACTTTCAAGGATGAATTCACTTCAGCGCTGATCTTTTGAACGCTTGGCCTAGTGGGCGGACAGGTATTATGCAATTATGTCTTTGAAATGTATCCCTTGACATTTTTCCGCTAAAAGAATTGAATAACATGATGATCATGGGCATGGAAGGCTTAGATTAGGTCTCAAGTTATCAAGGGCCAGCAATTAGGTTCCAACCCAAAACTTTGTCATGCATACCTAGAGGCTAGAGCCCTAAAGACAGGAAAAAGGTTCGTAGAGGTCATCCCTTGAGCTTTGTTAGTTATCACATAATTAGCCCAAAAAATGATTCACTTTTTAACGCTTCCATTCTTCCCTCACAATTTGCGTGGTTTTGTGGGTGTGTGTATTTATTTGTCTATGTTTTCTGCTCCATTGTCAACAAGTAGTGTAATTCATGCTCAGTTGCTGTCAGCCTGTCCGCAAACTTGCATTAACTGATGTATTATTCTTTTTCCTCCAATGAGAACTCGTCATTCTTCAACGTATGAAGCCTTATATCTTTTAAATTTCTTTTTTAGAAAGTGATGAGAGAATTTTGGTAGACCTCCTCAACAAAGTCAATTTCATTGCGAAATAGAATTAGAGGTTGCTGTAATATAGGCACTGTAGTCTGTTTGCATGGGGATCACATTCAGGCAACAATGTGGACCAAGCTTGAATCTTAGACATTAATGAATTAAATAGTTGTCACATTTATGCAAACCTAGTTTTTTTTTGATTTTTTGTAAGGCGGGCATATTTTTAATCTTAATTTCAGAATGCAATGGCTGTCCAGAATTTTGATTCGTGAACATGAACATTAGAAAGGGTCAATTTGAAAAAGAGACTTGATGTTGATAACTCTCCCATCGAGGAGCTCTTTGGTTTCCACTCTCCATCATTGCTTCTAATACATAATGTTCTGTTGATGAACTTATTGTAGGACGTGTTCATGGTAAAGCAAAAATGGACCGTTCTCAGATTGTGGCCTCAGGTATGAATTTATAAAACATATCATTCAACTTGAGCAGAGTTGTTGAGAGTATGCTTATTAAACAGTATTTGCTCTAAGTTCTCGTTGGGTTCATGATGTACATTCTGGTTTTGGTTCCGTATATTCTTGGTGAGATGATGGATACCTGTCTACAAGGCAGGCAGTTAGAAGGAGTTGGATAAAGCGGTCCTCACCCATCTAATAGCGCTATGATGTGTTTTTCCTAGTATAATTATTCGTTTTGTTGATTTATTAACAGCCCTTCGTGTTAACTTGAGCGATGTAATTGAAATCTGAAATCTGTTGCCCAAATAGACGTGTTTTCGGGCCTGGAAGCCCGAGAAGCAGTGCGACAGTGAAGCTCAATTAAGTGGGGTTCTGATAGGGAAGTTCTTCCTCCCAAGTTCATGGTTTGTAATGACGTTGAAGTACAGCTTACCAATATTCAACAGAAGCCAGAGATACTGGTCCAGATTGGCCTTGGAATGCCAAAAGCCCGTTATGCCCGTTCTTTAGGATTAGGCCTAATTATATTTGACTATAAAAGTTCTGTTTAGGGCTGAGCCCATTTAAATACTGTTGCTTCAGGCCTAATTATATTAGCGTAAGCCTAGAGCTGTTCTGTTTAGGGCTGAGCCCATTTAAATAAAGTTGCTTCGGGCTCATTATTAATGACCTTTATTAAAAATTAATTTAGAACTTGAAGAATAGAAAAATTATATAATCAAATCAATAGAGTTGTAAAGGTCATTAATAATGACCTTCAAAATTTCGCCTTCACTCGTTAAGTCTATCGGCCATAGTTCTACGACCATTTCAATTGGGACAGTTTTCAATTTTAACTTGGGCTCAAAATTACTCCTAGCATTCGTAAAAATTATCGACCTATTGTGTCAAGCCCATCAAAAAGGCCCATTCACAAAATAATTTTTAAGAAATCCAGCCAAATGGGCTGAAAAGCAATTAAAACCATCTACATCAGACATTCTTAAAAATAGTTTGACCAGAATCAGGTATGTTGGGCCCAAATTGATTAAAGCCCAATAAATTGAGCCCAGGCCCATCTAAAAAATTGCATTTACTAAGTTTGCAAAAATGGGCCTAAATTAAAAGCCCATCAGAATGGTCCAACATTAAAAGAGAAATCCACCAAATTGGGCCAAGATAGATTTAAGCCCATCCAATCGGGCCCATTAACAAAATACATTGAAAAAATCCGCTAAATTGGGCCAAAATTCGGAATGGGCCCTAATTAAAATAGACTGAAATCCATTAAATTGGGCCATAAAATTATTTATCCGATACCTGACCAATTGGGCCGAAATATATCATAAATTGTTTTAAGTCAGTTATGGCAAATTGGGCCGAAATTGTTTAAGCCCATCTAAACGATTCAGCCTATTCCAATCCAAATAGGCCCTTTCTCAAAAGCATTTTCCCAAAATGTATAAAATTGGGCAGACAAATATTTACTATCATCCATGTGCGCTGTCTTCATACTTTTCCTGAATTTTTTGGTACCATACCATCCAGAGGAAAAGACGGTCGATAAAACCAAAGCCAAAAAGTTTACAATTGAGCCTATCTGGTTACGTTTGGCCAAATAGTTAAATTAAAACTGATAAAGAGAAGTTATTCATTGGCCCAAATCCATTCAAAAAGCCCGGGTTGAGTTCTATTAATGAGCCTAAGCAAATTTTTGATGTGGTTTAGTTGTTGACCCAAAGATCTAAGATAAACCTAAATGTCAGTTGCAAGAAGCCCATCCATATTCTGCCTCAAGGTCCTTGAGTAATCAAATACTAGGCTGGAGTCTACTACTGGTCATTAAGTATTTTCAGTCAAATCGATAGTCAGATCAAATCCTTCACCAACTCAAAAGGAGAAAATTGATGTCCTTGAATATAAGGCCTGCCAAATACTCCGGGTCCTCTGAATGGTTCTACAGCATATTGGTCAGCTTTTCCAGTGGTTTAAACAAACAACATAATCATCTTAGCAAATACACCTCCCAATCACAACACCTTAGGTCCATCGAGATATAAAATTTCGTGTAGGATACACACAACCTGGCTTCGCAGATGATGTCCTAGATGCCTAAAAATATCAGCTGATAAATAAAAGCCATTCCATGACTTATACAGACAATGAAGATTCATTTGAGAAAACTTCCCCCAGGAACAAGAAACATGCATTACATTTTCCAGTACAATACCAGCTTTCAAAGAACTCAAAATATTTATCTATTCTTCAGAACGATACCCGCATGGCTAAGACTGAAGAGACTTGGTCACAAGAATTTTAATTTGAGCCAGGCCTTCAGAAAATCCATTTTCTTTTTGAACATTAAAGAAAACTCAAATTTCAAAAAAATAAGATGATGAAATCAAGCATCATGATTTAAAATACCAAAAGAGCCCATTCTTGGTACCTCCTAGCCCCTAGGCGCTGCTCATTAGTAATATTGCGTTTTCCATTCGAAAATTACAAACCAACCACCTATAAATGATTTAATAACAAAGAAAACGACGTCAGTGGAACCAGTTTTTTCCTTTGATTAATTTTTGAATGCCAACCTCTTTACAAAGCATTAAAAGTTTTCCATGCTACACCATGGTAGAAATCATCTTAAAGGCATCATAAACCATTGCGTAGGGTGATATAGGCAGCAAATAACCATGCAGCTAGTCTGAGCAAATTTTTTATAACAAAAAATAAAACTGCATGTAACATGTTACTTAAGGTAACAATCTAACAGAGAAAACCAAGAATTCAAGGAATTACCTGAGACATCTTTATGTTGACTTAGCTGCAAACTCCAACTCCAGATTAAGAGTTTGACCATGAGATATCTTAAGAGACAGTCACACATCTAATGAATACGAATGTAATTTCAATGTTCAGGATTGTATTACCTCAAAGGTGGGAGGATGAAAGAACTCCTGCAGTCCTTCCAACTTCTGAAGATCTCATGAGTGCGTGAGTTCATGGTTTCCACAAAATCTATTGAAGAAGGTTCTACCTGAGGATATCAAGAATGTTACCATGAGCAAGTACGATATTATTCAACTAGTGCGAGATTTAGAAAGCACTGCAATCTATAATGAAGAAAATGAGCAAAAAAGAGACACTCAAACTATACCCTTTAGAAATGTGTTGTAAAACAATGGATAAATACCAGAAAAAGCACACGTAGTAAACCAAGCTACATAATTCAATGTCATCAATGTTGCCAAGCCAGAAAACTATTTATCAAATATTACAAAAAAAATATCCAAAAAAAAAAGGCTCCTCATGAACTGAATACCTTGTATAAGTCTAATGAATTTTGAGCCCCTGACTTTAATTTCTCATTTCCACAATAGTATTGGGTGTACCACTCTCTAATATGAGGAGTTGAGAACAATAATTTCCATTTTAATAGACGCCAAATAATAACAATGTAGGGATGAGTTGTACCATGGTCTCACACTCTTGTAATTGTCTATTGCATTCACACCAATATGCTGTGATTTTAATAGATGCCAACAAATCACAATGTAGGGATGAGTTGTACCATAGTCTCTCTTGTAATTGTCTATTGCATTCACACCAATATGCTGTGATTTTTCTCTTTCAGGTTCTTTAACCCTCATTCAATAAATTAAGTACATATTGAAAATTAGAGTATATACAGACTTCACTTAACTATTGAGTGAAGAGAGTATGCTCTCCAATTCTGTTCATAACTTCAGCAAAAGCATCTGCATTCATAAATCATAATCAACAAAGGTCAGGTTTATTGAAAAGCGACTATAGTAGAGATGGATCATTAAGAAGCAACTCTAGTCAAACTTATGCTAGTAATATTTTAATAGAATGCCATAAACACCGACCAACAACCCCCATCAGGTAAGTTTGGTGTCCTAAAATTGAACAACTCCATCAGCACCATCAGGTATTCGTCCTAAGGTTTTTAAAAGAAAATTCCAAAATGAGAGCAAAAGGAGGTAAAATAAGTCAAATGATAGGAATAAAAACTTAGGCTATGCTTGGGAGGAGGGTTGGGAATGATTCATAAAAGTGAGCTCTGGCTTGATGTTGCAAGGGTTTAGGAGGGGTTGGGAAGGGTTAGAGACTTTAATGTGAGTGAACTCCTCCCAACGCCTCATTTTCAAGGGTTGGGAAAAGAAGTGATGGGAGGAATTGGGAGGAGCCCCTCCGAACACTTTGAAGTGTTCGCGCCAAGCAAAAATTCGAAGGGATTCAAGAATAAACGAACTCCTCCCCCAAGCATAGCCTTAAACTCAGCATAACACTTGATACTACTTTGTAGTGCAGTTGATTGAGACAAGGAAATAAGACCGACATAATTTAAAATGTTGAATTAAATCTCCCTTAAAACTCATTTTTAGTAGAACTCTGTCAATTAAAACAAAAACGTGAAAACTTTTATGGAACAGGGGGAATGCAGATGGAATAATTCTTGGAGCTTGCACTGCTTCCCCAATCACTGGGCCACGTTTTACAGAGTCGCGAATTCTGTATTCTCAAGACCGAAATTCATGTATTCACCTAATTTTTGCTTCCCAAGAAGCCAGAACTGTCGTTCTATTTTAGGGATTTCAACATAGCTAATAATGCTTAACTTCGGGTAAATCGAAAGACAATCTCGAAAGGAAAACATACTAAAAGCACGGAGAAAAATGAAAAAGAAAAAGGGTTTCTCATAGTCGAATGAGAATGTATAAAAGGTCTTGAGTCTTCACCCCGTAGATCCGTCATAAATTCTGACTCTATTTTTATGATTGATTGGCTAGCATATATCCGTTATGCATAGCGATGAGTTTTTTTATAAATCCATAGGACTTCTGCTTTTACATGCGCTTTTAGGGTTTACCTTTACTGAAACTTTTAGTATTTACCTTGACTGCAGTCCGGTAAGGAGGGAAGGCGCTCGAATATCCTCCGGAAAAACCATGCCGAGAGCATCGGAGAGGGGCACCGTAACAGGCGGCAAACGCGGGGAACTAAGTACGATCTCGAGAGCCTCTTCCGGCGAGATCATCAGAGGCCTGGTGGCACTAGGGTCGTCGATCACACTAGAACAATCTGGAAGACAAGGAGCCGTAGGTAATCTAGGTTTTACCTCTAAAAACAAAAACAGACCACAAGAGATACAGCAGATCTAATCGAGTCCCACTGAGTAGAAACTGTAGAATGAATAAGCCTAATCGCTAGGGCACCTTAATCGGTGACTTCGCTTTTAACGCGATCGGAGAATTTTAAACTCTGGTGAGCAATCGGCCCCTAATGTCGGCCCACCTAGCCCATAAAACGCACGGTAGAGTATAGCCAGTGACCAGTTTCATGTATATTTTTTGGAAAATGATAATATGATATGTACCCAGAATGTCGGCCCACCTAATTATTATATTAATTTTTTTATTATAATTAATTATTATACTATCTCAATCAATATTTTAAGTATTTATTTGATTTTATGGTTTTATTTTAATTAATTAATAGTACATTAGAGTTTAGCGAATTTGTTCTCCTTAAAATTTAACAATTATTAGTTAGGTTATATTATTATATTATGAAAATTCGATACACGAGCATATTAGGGTTTGGCGAATCCGTTTTCCCTAACACTTATTATTTATGTTATAACATGAAAATTTGATCCACTAGTCCGTTAAGGTTTAGTAAATCCGTTCTTTTTAGTATGTAGCACTTATTATTTAGAAATTGACTATCATGAGCTCATAAAATATGAATTATTTATCACTACATTTTTTTTATCACAAAAACAAGCTTATAGTCATATATTAGATAAATGAATATCTTGCAGAGCATAACAACATGAGACACTTCATGAGGATATTACTCCATGAGAAAATGATCACTACTCTTCCCTAACGCTAATCTTGACATATCATGAGCCACGGAATTGATCGATTTCCGAATATGGCTTCATATTTTTAAAACAAAGAAGAAAGAAAACTTCTTTTAGTGATGGGCCTTCGGTTGTAACTATTTAGCACACCAAAATCTGCATTCGAAAGCCATAATCAACAACGGTCAGATTATTGAGATGCAACTCATAAAAAGTCATAAACGCTAACCAAATCATCATTTCAAATTTCGGGGATCAATTGTCGAAGGAAAGCAAGAAAACGACCATATATAAATCACATCGCGTGAATCTTTTCGTAAGAACTTCAATCTAACGTTCTTTCTTTCCTAGGTTTCTAAATCCTAACAAGAATGTGGCATCCAAAATTCAAGAGATATTGCACCCCCGCAACTTCTGAGATATAATTAATTTCACTTATAAGAATAAAAGAGAAGGTCACTGTCAAAATTGGAGGATCGTCAAAGTTGGTGGTGATGATGGTTGTGCTGCTGCTATTGCTTTTAATTGAGCTCCTCTCGGAAAGCAACCTCCGCTGACTCGAAGCCTTTATTCTTCGGATAAATCTCTATAAACTTCACGATGTTATCTTTGTCCATATCCTCTGCTTCGCTACTGCTCCACAGTCCACAGGGCAAACAAACCCACAACCCCACCCCAGCCCTCCCACCCCCCAAAACTCTTCTTTTTTTATCAAATCCTTTTTTGATTGATAACCTTATATTAAGACCGTAAACTCAAATAGCATACAGAGAAGAGACATTGGTCTCTCAAGCCACCCATGGAGGGGGGAAACAAAAAAAGAAAACACGGCATACATAATAAAACATCAATAAAGGACCCAGACTGCTCCTCAAAGGGAAAAAAAAAAACCTTAAGGCTCTGTTTGAGAGGTCAGTTTTGGCTGGAATTGAGAGTTTTTTAAAAACATTAGTTATATCAACCCCTGCTTGGATGAGTTTTGGACTCACCGATTTTGGGGGTTTTAAAACCCAAAAAAACCAGTCTAATATAATTTTGACTGTTTTAGAAAACACCCCAATTTGTTTCCACTGTTTTTCAATTTTGATGACTTCTTTGCCCCTGACTTCTTCGTTGGTTGAGACTGCAAAAGAACATGAAAAATCCATAATTGCACAGGTTATTGTTGCTCTTTAATTTTTGTATTAAAATTTCTCGATTAATAGTGCACTGAAACAGAGGAGTGGATAGGGCAGGGCGAGTTCATTCACCGTTGACTTCTCTTTGATCTCTGATAGCAATTGTCTTCTAGCGCTTCTGAAAATTCAGAATCTTGAAGAAACCATTTGTGGGTTTCTCATGTCTTGCAGGTTTTGACCATGAAAGCCACTGCTAGTATGCTAGGCCATTTTTTTTATCATAAATATAATTTAATCTTATAAAAAAAATTTAGAATCGATGCTTCAATATTTTTTCAAGCATTAAAATAGATTGTTTTAAAAGTCGCTATTAAAAACACTCAAAATTGCTATCCTTATAACCAGTCAAAACCCATACTTTTAAAACGCTTTATTTCCGCTACCCTCTATTTTGCCAACCAGACCCTAACTGAAAAATCCTTCTAGCAATCGGCTCCCACTGCAATAGCCTCCCTTCCCTCCAGGATCTTGCGCCACTCAACCCTTTCCTGCTGCACAATAACCGCAACAACCGGTGGAACTTCTTCAATCCAAATCGTAAAAGAAGGGTCAGCGAACGCAAATTTTGCTAATATATGGGCTACTTCATTGGTGTTTCGTCTGATGTGCGCGACCGACCAATCCAGGAAGAAAGCAAGAAGCCGCCTGATCTCCAACACAATTGGGCTCCAACTGGCAAGCAAATTTCACCTTCGTTGATCGCATCCACTATGATCGCGGAATCACCTTCAAAGATCACTCTTCTAAACTCCAAATCACCTGCAATTTGGACTGCTGGAAGGACTGCCAAAGCTTCGGCTATTGCTGGATCCAACAGAGTCTGAAAAACACAAGTGCTTGAAGCCAATATATCTCCCCGATGATCTCTGAGCATGAGGCTAAGCATTTATTTCGACTTGCGATTAACGGTAAGTCGGTGCAGGACGCTCGGACTCCGCCCAATCTTACTGGGCTGATTAAAGATCAAAACTGGATTTGACCCAATTTATGGGCCTACTATTACAACTTACAAGTCAATCAACGCATTTGCATGGACTTTAAGTTTCTAGTAATAGACTAGCAATAGATATTCAAAGCCAATACAAAGCCCCCGCAGTCCGTTCAATTATTTTAGTCAAACTTAAATCACATGACAAATTTTGTACGATTTGAATGATTCATCTATTTAAGTCGAATTAAATCATATTGAGAAATAAATTATATGAATAATATTTAGATGAAAACGCAAAAATCTTATTCGCTTTAAAATTGAGTTCGGATTTAAATACAGAAAATGATTTATTTATTTAAACATACAAATATTTCGGGAAGATAATCCGATTTTTTTTCCAAACATGAAAACCACTTATCTAATGCGTGCACGGGAGGCATTTTCAAGTTGGATAGATTTGGGCCGATTGATAGGGCCCTCTATAGATTGGTGTGTTGAATTATTGCAATTTTTTGGGACAGCTGGCCTAACAAGGTTGTCGATACTCGATGGCCAACGTGAGGACCATATTGTCCGCCAATCCCTTCTCTCTTTCTTGTTTATCTGAAATTATTTTAGATTAGTTTATCTACTAATTATGATAATTAATTTTATTAGTTCCAGACCAGATCTGACCCAGTCCAGACAGCAGTTGTTGGGCCCACAGCGAAATTAGGAAGTAGGAGGTGCGATGCATGCACCCATGAGTCAATACCGACTTACCGAGGTTCAAATTTGGTGGCATATGATAAAACTATATTATTGTATGGTACAACACAACACTTTTATTCTTTTTTATATACATGATCGAGCTTACTTTATTAATTAGTATTACTTTTCTATGACTCATGTGATAATACATTGTATAACGGGCCATCATGTATTTTTTATAGTAATTTAATTTGCATAACATGGGAAAATTAAATATGTAGAATTAACCAAAAATGTCATATTGTGCTTCGAAAGACTCAAAGAATCACAATTCATGAATCATTCTTCTTTCGAAATGTCAAACAGGAATATATATTTTTTTACCTAAAGCATTACTTGGACCTTACACAGTTTCAATTTTCATGCTTGAACTGACTATTAAATTGGTGGGAGTTTCCTAATTTCAATCTTTTTTTATTTGATTAGTCATTAGTCAAGTGACCAATAAATATTATGCAAACTTTACCAACGCTGTAAAAAAAAAACGACATAACTAAATCGATCGACAATTTAACTAATATATAAGTCGACTATTTTATATATTAATTTAATAAAATATAACATAATCAACCGATAACTGGGATAATTGTTGATAATCGACCGTTCGAATTGGTTAAACTAATTTAAAAAGAATAATTGTTACTGGCCGTCTACACACTACACCCCAATGCCAACCAAGTATTAATTTGTTGCCAATATTTTTTCTCTTAAACTATGAATAATGTACAACTTAATAACTAATGTATCTGTGTTTTTGTTATTTACTAGTATGCATAGAAGAGCCAACACATAAAGTAAGTTATAAAAAAGTGTATTTTTGCCATAAAATTTTGACTTAACAATATATTGTAAATTAGGTATTGATTTAAGGTTATATTCTTGAACACCTATCAAAAATTTTATGGAAAAGAAACATAACCATGCCCAAATAATAAAATATATAAAATTACTCTTAATGATCACATGTTATTGAAGTTATTTTGCCTGAGAGATTATCTGGAGACATGTCAATGAAACCAAACAATACAACAACCGAGTTAGTGAATTTCTTAACGGAACTCAGTCAAAAATCTATAATCTTCAATGGAAAAAAAATCCTTAGACTCAATAATCTTGAGGCTTTAACCAATGTGAATAGTATCAGAGTTATGAAGACGAGGAAAAATAAAGGAAAAAAGTACTCAATGATAAAGGGACCTTATACTCAAAAATAGTTGCTAATATATATAGAGAGAGGTATCATTTAGGGTGAATTACTGGCCGGTCACTGTCAGTGGCCAATTTTATCACTTAGTCACACAATGTGTCATTATTACAAATTCAGTCACAACACAATTTCGAGATTCCAAAAATGTCCTCAGCAGTTTGATTTTCAAACTGCACGGACAGTACAAAATATGGGCCACCTGCACCATAGGGAAACGCGCGCCTCTATTAAATGGGCCAGCTCCACTTCCAAAAATGCCCTCAGCGTTTGATTTTCAAACTGCACGGACAGTACAAAATGTGGGCCACCTGCACCAACCAGTATCAATCATAAGATAGTATCAAAGACAAGACAGTATCAACATTGATAGTATCAGAACATCGCTAGTATCAACACTTACAGTATCAGAACATCACGAGCATCAACCAGTACAGTATATCTAGTATCACAAGTATAATCAATGACCAATAATATATATTGTCAAACTCAATGCAATATATATAGTATCACCAGTATAATCAATACCTCACAATGAATAAGGCAGTATCAGTCACAGACAGTATCAAACGTATTTTCAAACAAGAAACATGACAGTATGAACTAGAGATCTTGCAAAAAGCACACAGATCTTGAAAAAACTAAGTTTTCGAAAGAAAAACCTTGAAGATCTTCAAAAAATAACTATAGATCTTGAAAAAAATGAAGAAATCTTGAAAAATAACTACAAATCTAGAGAGAGAGATATATATTCTACAAAAATAGGAACTTACCGGTTCATTTTTGCCGAAAATGGTCGAAAATCTCTGGTTTTAGTGAGAGAAAATTGAAAGAGAAGAAACGTGAGAGAAATGAGAGTGGAGAAGAGAGAGAGAAAATATCTACCAAATTTTGGAAGAGAGACGCATAAACAAGGGCACTTTTGCCATTTTTAAAAAAATTATTTCAAATTTTACATTGATAATCGTGAAAGGTATACCTTTTTAATAATAAAATTTATCATGTGATTTTTTGGTGAAACATGTCACCTAGAATGACTAAATGATAATAAACCTTATCATTTATCTTTCCGTAAATGGCACTGTTGCTCACACACACATCCTACCCATCCACCATTTTGTGTCCCACGTATTCAACTACTTGCCATGTACTTCATTAGGTCGGCAACAAATGTTGAAATATCTGTACCACTGTAGGTAAAAAAAACTGTCAATTAACTTCAACCACAATTAAATTAAAATTTTGGAGTGATATTTAGTTGCCACCGGTACCACGCCCCGAAATATGTTATAAATATATATTTAAAATTATATAAATATTAAATCTATGTATAAATGTATAAACCTTATATATATATGTATATATGTATAAAAGTAAAATTTTTAAAGTATAAATATTAAATCTAATTCGTCAATCCTAAGCCCTAATTAAAGTAGGGGCAATTCTCCTATAAGGACCTAAAATAAGGTCCTAAAATAAGGATCTTAGCTTTTGGGTTCCAAATTTTTTTAAAAAAAACTTGAAAAAATTATATTTATGTTTGATCGGTTATACGAATCTAATGATATATTTTTTGTTTCAAACAAAAATCAAATGCTACCCGAAAAGTGGATAAATTTTTTTGTGTTCTATATTTTTTGTTTATCCACTTTTCGGGTAGCATTTGATTTTTGTTTGAAACAAAAAATATATCATTATATTCGTATAACCGATCAAACATAAATATAATTTTTTCAAGTTTTTTTTAAAAATTTTTGGAACCCAAAAGCTAAGGTCCTTATTTTAGGACCTTATTTTAGGTTCTTATAGGAAAATTTCCCATTAAAGTAGTGTCTAAACATTAAACATAATTTATCTAAAGGTTAAATCTAAACCCTAAAGTCCTCGATCCTAAACCGGAAATTGTAAACACTAATCCTAATTCACCTAAAGTTTTAACTCCTTAAACTTTAGCTCTTAAATCTAAACTCTAATAAAGTTCTCAATTCTAAACCCTAAATTATGAACACTAATTCTAATTCACCTAAAAACTAACACTAAAGTCTCAACTCTTTAATCTTACGCTCTAAGCCTATAAAGTCTAAACATTAAACTCAATTTAGCTAAATCTTAAATCAATTATCTAAACCCTAAAGTACTTGAATCATAAATCCTAAATTATAAATCATAATCCTAATTCAACTAAAACATTCTTTTAAAAAAATAAATATTAATTTTGGACGGGGTAAAAAAGATTGCCCCAAAGAACAGGACGAGGCAATCTCTTTCAAGTTCGGGGAGGAGACGGAACGACCGAATTCCGTCCCGATCCATGCACCCTGTTACCATGCCTAGTGATCCTGTCCAAAGGAACTGATTGAGCTATCTTCAAATTTCATAACATTATACTAATTAAACATACAAATTCACTATGCTTAACGCAAAAGAAAAAAAAACTAATTTGCCATATATCATACTCTAGGTGGCAAGTGGCCAAATCCATTATGGCAACTACAATGGTGTCAAACCTATTGGCCCAATAAATTTATTTTGGTGTCCAATTTCTATTACATAAAAAATTGATCCCACATAATTATCTATATCAATAAAATATATCTTTTTAATATAACCATATTAACAAAACATATTTCTCAATACAATCCAATTAGTCACCCCATCAATTTTTCATTCCTCCATACCTTTTTCACTAAAATTAATTGTGAGCCTTACTACTATTACTCAAAAGTCAAATTAAAATATATTTTTTAATACAACCACGACAATAACTAATGACCCAACAACTTCAAACATCATCGTAAATTGCCATTTTAGTAAGATAAAAACCGGGTTCAAATGGCTATAAGACAGCCTTCACCCCCATCAACAAATCCTTTCCACTATCAACTCAAACACACACAATAACTAACATCAAAACACCCTTTCATGGCCTCCTTCAACATCAGCATATCATTTATCCTCTCCTGGATTCCCTCAAAACAGAGCATTAAACAGACTCATTAATTTTTTCTGGTCCGATTTGAGCTCAAAAGTTAGAACCATGGAGGAGCGACAAGTTTTGTTTGGGAAATACGAGATGGGTCGGTTCTTGGGTAAGGGAACATTTGCAAAAGTGTACTACGGGAAACACATAGTGACAGGGGAGAGCGTTGCAATCAAGGTAATCTGCAAGGACATGGTGAAGAAAGAAGGAATGATGGAGCAGATCCAGCGAGAGATTGCAGTGACGCGACTGGTTCGACACCCGAACGTGGTGGAGCTCAAAGAAGTCATGGCGACAAAGACTAAAATTTTCTTCGTTATGGAGTACGTCAAAGGCGGCGAACTCTTCGCCAAGATCGCGAAGGGAAAGTTGAAGGAGGACCAAGTGAGGATGTACTTTCAGCAGTTAATCAGCGCCGTTGATTTCTGTCACAGTAGAGGAGTCTCACACCGGGACTTGAAACCGGAGAATCTGCTGTTAGATGTGAACGAAGATCTCAAAATCTCCGATTTTGGCTTAACGGCGCTGCCTGAGCAGCTCCGGAACGACGGGCTTTTACACACCCAGTGCGGTACTCCAGCGTATGTTGCGCCGGAGGTTCTTAGGAAGAAAGGCTACGACGGATCTAAGGCCGACATCTGGTCCTGCGGTGTAATCTTATACGCACTCCTCGCTGGATTCTTGCCCTTTCAGGACGAGAACGTCATGAAGATGTACAGGAAAGTATTCAAGGCGGATTTCGAGTTCCCGCCGTGGTTTTCAACGGATTCACGACGATTAATTTCAAAAATCCTTGTCGCCGATCCGGAAAGAAGAATATCGATCCCAGCGATCATGAGAGTCCCGTGGTTTCGAAAAGGTTTCACAAGGCCCATTGCGTTCTCGATCCAAGAGCCTGGATCCGAAAAAACCAAAGACCAGACTGAACCAGCTGAGCTATCTTCGCCGAAGTCCTTCAATGCGTTCGAATTCATATCCTCTATGTCTTCGGGGTTCGATTTGTCCAATATGTTCGAGAACAAGAGGAGAGTGGGCTCCATCTTCACTTCGAAGTGTTCGGTGTCGGCGATTGTGGAAAAGCTAGAAGGGGTTGCGAAGGCCATGAATTTCAAGATAACAAAAGAGAAGGATTTCAAAGTGAGGCTTCAGGGGCCGTCGGAGGGGAGGAAGGGGAAATTGGCGGTGACAGCGGAGATTTTCGAGGTGGCGCTAGAGGTGGCGGTGGTGGAATTCACGAAGTCTTCAGGAGACACTTTGGAGTATGCCAAGTTTTGTGAGGAGGACGTACGGCCGGCACTGAAAGACATTGTTTGGATATGGCAAGGTGAAGAAAACATTTGCATAGGACCAGATTGTGAAAATAAAAAATCACAGCAACCAAAATCCTAACCTGAGTTTTTTTTAATAAAATGTTTTCGATCCTTGTTAGTTTTTAATTTGGCTTTGGGGAGAGAGAGTGTAATATTACGGTGATATTTGTATAGAGTCGTGCAAATGTTTTGGATTAAATGAGAGAGATAGCATATGACCCAATTTGGTATATATCTCTACCATTTCTCTATTGTCAACACAGACTGTTCCAGCGAAATGATAATGACAAATAATAATTGTTGTCGATTAATCAATTAGTTTTTTAACCAAAATTTATATTATATTAAGTATCTTCAATTTTTCAATATTTCAATACATCATTCAAATAATTTTAGATAAAATAACTTTTATTCTAATAAATTAATTATCATGTACATGACATATGTTGACATCATTATATATATTTTTTAAATTAAAACAATTTTATCTCTGAAAATACATGTTGATTTTTTTAAAAATATAAATTCATAATCAGTATAAAAAATTCTTTCAAAAAGACTCATGGTCGATATATTTAAATATTCATTCGTCAAATCCTCTGAATGAACTTGGAGGAATTCTCAATCCTATCTAGAATTCAGAGAATTTATGAATGCTCATACTTATCCAAAATTTAGAGAATTTCACAAAACTCATCAAACTAAATCAGAGTGGTTTACAAAATTAAGTGAAAATACTCAGAGGATTTCATAAAGTATATCAAAAATCAAAAAATTATTTAATTCCTGAAAAACAAACAAAAACTCAGAGGATTTTATAAAATATATCAAAAAATTATAGAATTTCTGAAAATCAAACAAAAACAAACTGAAACTCTAAACCCTAAACTCTTCAACCCCGAGACCCCAAAATCATAAACTTTAAACACTAAACTTTAATCTCTCAAACCCCAAAATCGTAAAATTTAAATCATTTTATCATAAATTCTCTGAATGTTAACAATTATAGTTTTAATTTTAAACAAAAAAATCTTATTCAATTAAGAGGAATTTACAAAAATAAGAAGAAAATCATAAAATCTGTTACTAACCAATATTCCGAAAACCTAAACTTTAAGTCGTAAACCACAAAATCCTAAACACTAAATTATAATCGCTCAAACTCTAAACTCCTAAACTTTAAAATATATTATCAGAAATTTGCTATTAAAAAATTAGAGAATTTCTCAAAATCAAACAAAAAACAACCGAAAATTCAAATGATCAGAGGATTTCTCAAACTTAACCAGAATTTAAAGGATTTTACAAAATTCACCAAAAAAAATCAGAGGAGTTTTCGAAGTTATGCAAAAAAATCAAAGAATTTTCATAAAATATATCAAAAAAATTAGTGGATTTCTAAAAAAAATCAAAAATTTAGATGACTTTTTAAAAAAACATAAAAATTAAGAGGATTTGTCGAATTAATCTAGAATTCAGAAGATTTTACAAAACTCACCAAAACATATCAAACGAGTTTTCGAAATTAAGCAAAAAAAATCATAACATTTCTAAAAATAAAACAAAAAATTCAAAGGATTTCTTAAACTTATATAAAATTCAGAGGATTTCACAAAACTCAACAATATAACCAAAAATTGGTTGGGAATTGTAACCCTTGGTCTTGTGAGCTCAACAATGTCTTTGGTTTCCAAAACAGTGATTGAAGTTGGTCGGCTTGAAGAAAAATCTATAGCGCCATTGCTACATAACCCATTTCAATTAGGGTTTACGACAACTTTGATTGTTGGAACGTGGTGCCTTTGTGATGCACTTCCGCTTTACTAAACGCAATGGACATGTCGAACATTGTGATTCTTTGTGATAATATTGTTTGACACTAAATGATAATCTGTAATACCCTTACAATAGCTGCGATGCCTAAACATTGATATTCTCTGTGAGTATGCTGCTTGAAATTGATGCACTGATTATAGCTTGTGATACCTCTATGTTGTCTCAATGATATTTTTGTTATCTTACCTAAATTAGTAATCAGACGACAATTGTTAATATTATCTGATACATAGATGATACCAGGAAAAGGAAGAAGTTGTAAACATATAACATTATAGGCCAAGCCTTCAAGGGGTTGTTGGGCTTATTAAAGAACTTTCGCTGAGTAAGGAGTAAACTGGAAAACTGAAGAAGATACCATTTTGGCACTTGATTGAAGCCATATTGAGGAAAGATGTGATCACGGCAGACAATGCTTTCTCTAACGTCAACATGTTCAATCTACTGAGGGCTTTCGACAAAGAAAATGAAGAATTCCTCATAGGTGGACAGTTCATGAAGTTCCTCTGCAAAGATTTCAAGAACACCTTCAAGATAGAAGATGGCAAGAAAGCTATTGAGATTGCACCCCATGAAAAAGATGTGACCAACAATTTTACTGAAAAGAGGTTTAGGTTTGCTCTAAGGTTGACAAAATCAATCATAGAAACCCAGTAAAAGAAGCAGTTGTAGGCAATAAGCTAGATGACGAAGATGACATGTGTCGGCTTATATTGCTTAACCTTATTGCATCAAGATATCTTAAGGATATCACAAAAACAATACTTCTGAAATAGCCTTCCCCGTCGCCAAAAAGTAAAACCAAAACATAAAAAAACATAAACCTCAAAAAAATAATACATATTGTACCTTGGAAGACAACAAAAAACCAAAAAGGATACGCCTCAGGGTATCTTAAGGGTATAAGAAAAACAATAGTACTGAAGCAGTATTCTTTGCAACCAAAAAATCAAATCAAATATCAACGAAACATAAACCTCCCAAAAAAATACATACAGTGCCAAAAAACTAAAAACAAAGTATCTTGAGAAGAATCCAAAAAAGGAAAATAAAAAAAAATAGAAACCCAAACCAAATTGCGATAATGTACCTGGGAAGACAACTGAAGAAACAAAAAGGATACGTGAACAATACCTACCCTAGACCGACAGTCAAAGAATATAGCAGAGTCTTGCCTTGAGAAGGAATGAAGGAAACAAAAGCATTTGGAATAGCCCGGACTTTTAGGAAGAAAGCCTCACTTTGAATCTCAGATTAATGCATGAAAAACACACTGGGTCTTTAGATCTAAAACTACTATAAGGCAGGCAGCTACTCTCTCACCCAAAATCCAGTCGTCGGTAGTTAGCGCTCTCTCTTCCCTCCCACATTTTTAACTCTACAATACCCACACAGAATAAGCTCAACAAATTCAAATTCAAGGATAGTTTTGTCAAGAATAATAGCACCTGAAATTACATAGTCGCCCTTCTTTTTTTACCTAAAATCAAATATATATACCTTGTTTAACTTTTTACAAATATGTGATAAATGTTAACTTTTTGGCAATTTTCCCGTTGAGGTTTAGGGGTTTTTGGGCTAATCCAATAAGAGTAGTTGGGCTTGCTTGTGCAAACGCGCCGGTGATTTGGTCCAGTGTGGGTGTGATTATGTTGGGTTGGAGCAACAAAAATACATCCTACTTTAGTACGGGCTTAGGCCCACCAACAAATTCAAAACCTAATTCAAGCAATATTTTTAATGTTTTAATCTTCAACACCTAAAAACACAAATCTTTCTTTTTTTTGGTAAACCGTAAAATACGTTTTCTATATTTCTAGATTTAAATCCAAAAATTCAAGCAATTTATTACTTTCCTAAAAACATAATAGTGTTTTCATCTCATTAATTTCAACAACATATCTTACTTTCCTTCTTTTTTTTGGTAA
This sequence comes from Euonymus europaeus, assembly GCA_963580455.1. NCBI lineage: Eukaryota > Viridiplantae > Streptophyta > Magnoliopsida > Celastrales > Celastraceae > Euonymus > Euonymus europaeus. The sequence continues at coordinate 1,209,811 of OY756957.1, read as the reverse complement.
ACAGTAAAATACGTTTTCTATATTTCTAGATTTAAATCCAAAAATTCAAGCAATTTATTACTTTCCTAAAAACATAATAATGTTTTCGTTATTTGTAGATTTCAATCCAATATCTAATTAATCCATTATATTTATTGCACCTTTTTTTTTAATGCGCCAGACCCAATTCCCACTATAAACAGAACAAGTTTGATATCATTTGCATCCACTCAGTATAGATTGATAGAGAAAATTACTGCTCTGAAATGGCTTCAACCCGCAAATTCGTTTGTGCGCTATTCCTCCTCTGCCTTATCGAGAAAGGTAAAAAAATCAATATATTTGTGTTGATCATGTGACTAGTTTTTCTAATCCAACTTTAAAATTGCAGGATACAGTCAATGCCAGCCAGGACAAGTTATAATTACCCAAGCAAAAACAAGAGCCATTGTCTCAGGCAAACCAGAGTTTCGTGTGACAATCAGCAACAAATGTCCGTGCACACAAGAGGATTTGACGGTATCCTCTAAGGGATTTCGTAGTGTAAAACCCGTTGGAGCATTGACCAAGGTAGGATCTTCGTTTCTGGTTAACAATGGTCAACCCATATATCCACAAGCTACATTCAATTTCACATATGCTTGGGATGCTCCTTTCACATTCAAGCCCCTTTCTTCAACCGTATATTGTTCTTAATTAGGAGGGTATTCTTGGAATATCTGTTTGGCCGAATTTCTGCTTAATAAGAGAGTATTTTACTGATTCTCTATTTGGTCTTCAAATAATATATTTGCTACATCGAATTAAGCTTGACTGTTTTTCTGTTGGGGGTTCAACCTATAAAGTTTGTTTAGTCCTAAAAACTCATAAATTAATTATAAATTATAATACCGGAGAATCTGATTACCACATCCATATATGGCCCTTCATATGTTTTTAAATTTAGGAAAAATGGTTATATTAATATTGTGCCTTAGATGGTATTGAGTGCATCGAATTTTGATATTTGTCACAATCAAATACTCGTAGACTTAAAAAAATAAAATCGAATTGTTCCATCTTTCCTATCTCATTTTCAACCACGGGATAACCTCATTGGTTATAGTGCACAACTTAAAGGTCGGGTGTTTTTTTTTTATAAACAGGCTGAGCCTCAGAAATATATTAATAGCCCTCACCAATGACGGAGGAATACCAATGTACAAAATAGCCTTCAAGTAGAAGACAAACAAGAAAGAAATAAGGCAGAACAAGAAAAATTACATCCAAAGTAGGAAAAAAGTCATAACCAGTAGACAAAATTTGATGTCTGTGAGGTACCTTCCTTAGCCAACAAAGATATTTCTCTTGAATTATTTAGGTTTCATAGTGCAATGGCCAAAGACATGAACTTGCTCCCCAAGAGAGGTTAAGAGCCTCATTCTCGTATTGAGTTTTGGTCATGACTAAATTGATGGCCCGTTATGCTCATTGAGTAATCATCTCGAGTTTAGATTTGATCCACCTTTCGCAAAGTGACACCTGAGTTGGAATTTTATCGGTCAAAAATAATAATTCATTTATGGGGAAATTGTCAGAAACTCAACTTTATTGTTCTTATTTGTCAGAAAAACACGGGGCAAAACTTATTTCACATTAGGTCAAAATAAGGATAAATGTGTAATTTTAAGTGTCATTATTTTTTCCTAATGACAAAACTGACCTTGACAACAAAACATCTAGGGCTTTTTGGGCAGAAGGTATCCCCGGCTAGGCTAGACAAAGAGATTAGATTTGGGAGAGAGAGCACCAACGTTTATGCATTGATTTTCTGTGCCTTTCGAAGTCGATATCGTCTAGTTATCGAAAGAGGCTTTCTTAAACTAATTAACATGGATGTATCATAGCATATTCATATATGTATCATATGTTACTCATAAAAATAATAGTGCATCACATAAGACTTATCATGTATTTTTTAGAGCCTGACATATCAATGGTATTCTAGAAAAATCGAATGGATATCACGAAAATTAAGATGGGTATCACTGACTTTGGGTATCATGCCACCTAGCTAGAGTAGTCGTGTATCACGCATGCATCACAATGTTTTTGAATTTCAAAACTTTGATACAGTGGTAGATGAGTAAATGAACAAATGACTGGACTAAAACCCAAACAAGAATTTCACGCCAACCCTATCAGCCCATAAGTCTCAAATTGTGTACCAACCTGCAAATCCCTCTTCATTTATAGGCTTCCCTAGTGGGGCATTTGTAACCTGATTGGACTGGACTTAAGTTTGTTTAGGCCAGGCCTTGTTTCATTACCCCATTTGATTTCCTTTTATGTTGGGGCCTAGTATTTTAAATGGACTGTACCTTTGTACCATATGTGTTTGATTAGGGTAAAAAAATAAGATCGGATTCATTCTTTAGGACAAGGCAAGAGTCCTGTTGGTTTTTTTAATTTAAGAAAAAATAATTGACAATTATGAGATATATTTAACCAATTGAATTTTGACAATTGGGTAATTTTGTGCAGTGAGGTAACTTGTTTCAGTAGTACAATAACCTTCCTTGGTCTTGCAGGTTATTTTACAATTAAGTTCTTGCGCAATATATATTAAATTAGATGGACTTAATTGTTGACTTGATTATTTAATTATAAATTAATCTATGATATTTTAATAGTTGGTTTTTAAAGAGACGTGTTGCATGGGTTAACTAAGAGTGATATGTGTCTTATTAGTTATACACTTGTGGTAGGTGTCTTATTTAGAGATATGGATTTAAATGACGTGTAGGATGATGATCATATCACTAATTGCCATATGTGTTATCAATAAGTGTGGTGTGTTTGTTTTATCTGAAATGCTTTTTCAGGTGATAAGTGTCTGATCCATTCCGTGCAAAAGGGAGAAGATACATATCTAAGTCCATGTGTTCTATAAGTAGGGGGTTAAGTTTTAGTTTAGGTTACAGAAGTCACGTGTGAATTTTTTTAGTATTATTTTTTGTTTCTTCCTGTATTCAAATGCTCTCAAAATTGTTCTTTGAGTGAAATTTTGAGTGTGCAAGTGTAGAGAGAGAATTATAGTGAGGTATTTATGTTTTGAGTTTTTATTCTTCAAAAAGATTCAATTGTGTTCTTGGTAAGAAGGTGTTGATTCCTTGTTCGTGAAGTCTTTTGAAGGCGCAAAAAACAAGCTCTACCTAGGTGGGTTGAGTGTTGAGTTGAAACATACACTGAATAGGATGTACGAGCGATGTCTTTAGGTCAATGATAGGGTTGTACTCTTGATTCGTGATTAATGAAATGTTTTTTAAGGTTGATCGCTCATAAACTCGAGGTTTTTCCCAGGTTGGGTTTTACTCGTAAAATTGTGGTGTTTTTGTTGCTTTTATTTCATGCATTTTAGTTTTCATATTTGTTGACTAACAATCTTGATAAGATCACACCGAACTTTTAAGCCCATTACTAAGTCACTCAGTGGGAAAGTACGAAACCGAAAGGTCCAACATCTTCATTCATTTGTGTGCAAGTGCTTGGATCAAACTTAGGAGCTATCTGTAAATTTTGATTTACCATTCAGTCACCGTTCAGTTGGATAGGCCATCGGTTAATGACCCAAAAACTTGGCACTCATAATGAGAGCTTTTTGATGGGCCATTTGTGCCAAAAATAACAAAACTGCTGGCCCATCAGGCATCAACACTTAAGCAATCTATATGGCTGTAGGATTTAGGATAAGTTTGTTTTATAATTGTATTTTAGTTTTTTAACTTGTCAACTATGTTGTAGAGTTTTAAGCTGTATAAAATGGTAGATTGAAAATTGTGGAGTCCACAACTTCAAGGTGTATAAAATGTTGTGGATGTTTGATTCATTTTTCTCTGTTAGATTAATTTTATAGATAAAATTATAATAAAAAGTATTATAATAAAAAATAATTGAGAATTTTAAGATACATAGAGACAATTATATAATGTGATTATACATTCTGTGGATACCATAATTTAAAGTTGTGAAAGTTATGAGATGACAATATTTCATTTGACAGCTTTAAGTTGTCAACAAAATATGACTTTTGATTGACTTAACATTTTATGTGGATTCTATAACTTTAAATTGTGCGAAATGCGAAACAAACAGGCTCTTAATAATTGATTTGGGCACTGAAGGCCTATATAAGCTAGGTAACAAAATTATGTTTAATCTAGATTAAATTGAGTTTGGACATAAATTTTACGTTCGAAATTTGAGTCGAAACATAAAATTTTTTTCTGATTTAATGGATCATATCTTAACTCGGATTAAATTATTATCCGATTTCTTGTTCGTGTTTAAACCAATCATGATATGATCAATGAAATACGTGCAAATATTCAAATTAATATGAATCCAAATATCTTAAAATATTCGGTCAATATTCGAATTTTTGTCACCCCTACACATAAAGAGAGTTTGACCATTGAAGAACACGAAGACCGTAATATAAACAATATTGTCATGTCACTTTATATTGAACTTGAAAAGATAATAAGCGAACATAAACATGATAAACAAAGCGTGTGCGTTCATATACGGCGACGTTGAGCACATGCGTCATGTCATACATCACAAGAGTTGGTGTGTGTGAAAGATTGTGGTGCTGCTTGCTTATTTTGACTCAGACGAATGATGAAGTCCTCCACAAAGCAGTCTGTGCGTTCCGAGGAATGCTATCGACTTTCAAAATACGTAGAACTCATCAACATCTAATACTCAAGACATTATTCCAACGTTTTAATCAAATGAAAACAAAGATCACTACGATGATTACAAAAAAAATTACAAAAACTTTACGAGTAGTCACAATGATTGCATTTTGTTTTTTTGTTTTTTTTAAATAATGAACACATTTCATTAAACAAACTCTCCAAAGAGAGATATAAGCCTCCTAAAAAGGCAGAACAAACCTCCTAAAGAGGTAAAACAACTCACCCAAAGTGAGAACAACCACTCCCACATAGGGGAGATTAAATCAGGGAATAATAAACAACCAAAGAAATCTACAAAAGAAAATATCATAGTTGAAAATACAAGATCAACACCACCACATAGCCTACAAAGGCCAGATCTAGACACTGCTACCATACGAAGGGTAGTACACAACAAGATGGGCGCCGACAGCCGCATGAATTCCATAAGAACAGCCCAAATCCATATCTGAAAGAATGGGTGCCAGATCTGCACTTTCTGCCACCAATACACATCCGCTGCAGAGATCCGAGGATGCTTCACTTCCACTTTATTAGAAACATGAAAAAACGAGTAAAAGCAAACAAAACAGAAGAATAGAGAAAGAGGAAAGAAGAGATGAAAATGGAGGGGAAGAAGAAAGGAGAAGAAAGGAAACATAAGGAATAAAAGAGAAACTGGAAAAGAGGGAGGATGAAAACAATGGAAGAAAGAAGAAAGGGAGGGGGAAGTAGTTGTATTGAAATATGTGTTCTGATGATTCCGATGATGATGTGACTTGATTTTTTACAATAAATATGAGACTTAGTCTTGATTTTGACGTAAATTTGATAGTGATAAATGAAAGATAAAAAAAATTAGTTGGCTTGACTAAAATTGGGAGAAAAAAATGTCAAGGAATTTATGTTTTTACTGATGTGACTGTATTGAGAAAACGTGTTTTGTTGATGTAACTGTATTTAGAGATGTGTGTGATTTGAATTTTATATAATATAAATGGGATCCAAAATATTTGTTTGCTAGCCCAACGAAATGATATCATTGCTGTTGTCTAAGGAGGGTAGACCCCCAATTAAAAAAATTATAGACCTCCATTAACACAGTTTGCTAAACAGTTGTCTTAAGTCATAAGCCCACACAACCCTTTTATTGTGTAAATCCATCATATATTAACATTACTATGTGTTTTCTTAATTTTTTGCAGTATTATTAATATGTTTTTATTTTTGTGATCTATATCCAGGAATCGTGAATTCATGAGTCATGACATAAAGATTAAAAAAAATGGAGACACTACTCTCAAATCCTCGCATTATTAATATTTTATATCCCAATAATTCCAATTTTTGGGTCGGTCACGGATGTTTGAACTTTGAACAGTGGATAAAACAACACGGTCGACATGTTTTTCTAGTCCTAATCATAATGTTTTTACTGTTTGGCAGGTCAGGAAAATAATCTTGATTTTCTAGAAAGCATGTTATATACGTGTTGGCTGGTTCTTTGAGTGGTGAGTGATGGACTTGAAGTCTTTAAGTAGAAAATGTTGCTAAACTTCTTCCAGCAATTTAAAGTTGACTATAAATTAGTGGTGGAACAGATATGTTGGTCACGTATTGAATAGTTGTCGATTGATGATGCAAACATGGGTTCGTCATCCATGCGTACGTCATGTATTGATTTCATGATCACGCGTTAATGGCTAAAGGGTTGATGACTAGTTGAGTGACGAGGTAGTTGGTGAATTTGTGTTATGGTCTATTTCACTATTATTTACCATTTGCAATCAAATCGTACGAAATGGGGTGTTATAATTTGGAAAGGAGGTGAGAGATCGACCCAAACCACTTAAGATATCATTCACTTGGATCTGCACGAATTTTGTTGCGACTTAAAGTTTCACATCGTAAATGACAAATTAAATCATCCCAGTGATTAAAATCAATTGATGTCTTTTCTGAAGTTAAATATCATTAAGTGAGACTGTTCGAATGAACCAAATCATGTAGATGTTATATATTTACGGGAAACAAATAGGTCAAAACGGACGACATAACTGATCAAGCGTTGAGACTTGGGATGTTTGATTGGTTTACAAACCATATCACTAATTGATCATTCTAAGATCATAACTATTGATTAACACAAGACAGACTTCGTTGCTTTGAAGGGTCTTTTGCCATTTGATATATGTAACTTTTTTCCTGTGGAATCAAAGTCTGTGGCGGTCCATTATGTCATGATTGTGACCTTATTTTAGCCAAAAGATGAGTTTTCTTTTGTTTTGCAAATCCAAAATAGGAAAGTTTAAGGTATTGATAAGAGTATGACTGGATCCTACAAACCCACCAGCACGGCAGCACCAACTTCATTTTTGGGTTACGTTTGAAATTTCTCTGAGGTATCTAGTTTTTGTCGACTTTGAGATTTCGATCGATGTGATTGGAATTCCGAAAGTTTGCACAATTTCTCCCCTTGTAGAAGGGTTTGGGCAACTTCAGAAAAGCCCAATAAATTTGGGCTAAGTGGACCCACCTAACATGGCCGCATGCTCAATAAAAGACACCTCAAGGGCCCATTAGGCGTCTATTGAAATTGACTGGCTTGGCCCACTTAATTAACCCTAATCAAGTACCATGAAAACCCAAATGATCCTTCCTAAGCTCCTATCGTTTATGTACATAACTAGAACTACATATTTGGGAATAAAAAAAAGCAGAAACGACAAGTAGAGTAAATACGGTAAATGTTGTTAAGTTACGATGACTTGGGGTGATTTTCCAAGTCGTCTTATTATAAGAATTTGCAGTAATCCCCATTCTATCATTGTCGTCTTGAACATTCACAATGAAACTGTGAGGTTTATTATTAAGATTGTGTTGTCATTATCTAATTAGACGACAATTTGAAAAATCCCATTACACACTAATGATAGTTGTTAGGCTTAATGATCTGGCAGATGAGAAAATGGGAAAAACATTTCCTTTGTGTGTAAAACCTTTGACTCATCAGACTTAAATTCAACTGTTCACAAAAATAAAAACTTTTTTTATAAATTAAAAATAAAAAGAGAGAAGACTTTTTTTTTTTTTTTTGAAAAGAAAAGAGAGAGAGAGAGAGAGAGAGAGAGAGAGAAGACTTGAGTCTTGTAGTCTGTCACTACCTTCCAACATGTAAACAAAGTCCAAGTTCTATTCCTCCTTTTGATTCCACCTACTATATTCGTACACAGAATTATTCACATATAAAAAAGTGTTTCTGGTCATCAACTTATCCATATTGAAGCTACTTCAATGGCTGCTTCAACCTCTTACCAAGGAAAGGTAATAAACGGCTCTCTCTCTCTCTCTATATATATATATATGTGACAACATTTATATCTTCGTTGTGTAAAATTAATATTCAACATGCATGGTATCAGAAAAAGGAGGTGGAAGAACTCAAAGAAGAGTTGGAGCGTGGTCGGAAAGAGAACCAAGCTCTTCGATTCATGGTTGAAGTCATGAGCAGTAGATACAACAGTCTTCAAGCCTATATTCAAGAAAGAGAGCAAGGGACAGAAGTTCCGGTAGACAAGAAGCCATCACAAGTATTTGTCAAAGCTGATGCCACGGACAAGAGCCTAGTAAGTTTCCTACAATATGTTAAAACAGCTACAAAAGTACTATTGGTTCCCAGGTATAATAAAACTCTTTTGTTGTGATATATTTCAGGTTGTGAAAGATGGATATCAATGGAGAAAATATGGACAGAAGGTTACCAAAGATAATCCATCTCCTCGAGCCTATTACAGATGCTCCAAGGCCCCCGAATGCCCTGCCAAAAAGAAAGTATGTATGGCTTCAAAGCATTATCTTAAACTATGCATCTAACGAAAGCATATACAAGGACTACTAAGTTACATGAGAACGATTCTATCAAAACACACGCGCACACATGTATTTTTTTTTTTATTAGTAAGGAGAAATTTTAATAAATGAACGAAACAAGAAAGAAAACTAGTCCCACAAGGAGGGATCAAGCTCAAGACTGAAGAGGCATCATGCTCAAGAAAAATAAAAAACAAAGCTGAAACTAACATAAACAACACCTGCAATGCAAGCTGATTAGCCTACTACATATGATGAGTTCAATACATGAACACATTTATGATTAAGAAGAATCCGGAAGAGCTGAACAGTACTGCAGAATCCGGAAGAGCTGAACACATATATGTATATATGATTAAGAAGGAATATAATACACACACACACACATATATATGATTAAGCGTTATGTGCTCGTATCTGAGAGTGCCATAAAAGCAGTTTTTGTGTCACTTGGTTGCACTGTCGGGTAAACCCAGATTTCAGTATCATTTTTTCTTGTTTTATCAGTAAGATTTGTTCTAATGATTTTTGGGTTTCTTTAGGTTCAGAGATCCATGAAAGACAAGTCTTTTGTTATTGCAACTTATGAAGGAGTACACAACCATCCCCCCAATGGTTCACCAAGACAAGCTTCACCCTCACCAAATAGATTGGCGATGGGTTTCATGCCTAATATCCTCAGTGAAGACAAGGATAAAACACCCTTCAGCCTAGACCTTAATCTTTCCGGTTCCAATCAAGAGACCAGAAGACCACCTCAACATGTCCTAGAAAACTACAACAGCATAGAGCATAAAAGGATTGAAGAACATGCAGCATCATTAGCTATAGATCCTAACTTTAAAGTAGCACTAGCTGCAGTAATAGCAGCCTCCATCAATGACCTCGCCAACCCAACAAGGCAGTGACTCGGCCTATTATTTCAGAAACTCTAGTATAAGTGTAAAGAGAGAGAAAGGGAAAAGAAACCCTATAATCTACTCTTTCTTTTTCTTTTCTCCTTAACCGCTTGTCTTTTCCTGTCAGAATGCTCTTTCAAATCTATAGATCTTGTCATGTGACTTTGTCCTCAGCCCTGTGAAAAAAGCTTTCATTCATGGTGTAAAATGGAGTTTTATCGAAATGAAAACACAGCTGGTGCAAATCAAAAGGGTCAGAAACACTTGATCATTTGATGGGAGTCTGTACCAAGCATTCAGATTCCTTTCTACGAGCACTAATCTTCAACTTTTCATTTTGCCTCCTTCTGTGCCCTTTTCTTTTCAAGCTCCAACAGCTTAAGGTTTTCATCACGCGCTTTAATAAACATCCGCACAAAATTGAGCAAAGTAGACACAACTGCAAGAAGAATTCGAAATAAAGACAGGAAACAAGACACTTAAAAGAAACAAGCACATTATCGCAGAATATATAAAAGTAAATTTCAAGCTTGGAACATCAGTTTTCTACTTTTCTGAGATGAAGAATCCACAGATCCAACTGTCATTTAAAATGAAAGCTGAGTAATCAAAATTGTCAATAGTGAAGGGTTACCTTGCTCAAAAGGACAGCGAGCTGGATCTTCCCCGAAATAAAGAGCCAATGCATCTGCATTTCTACCCTGAAAAGGAAAAAATTCATAATTGTCGATTAAAGCATGCATTTCTTGTGACTTAGAAGCAGCTCCCTCAGATATTGCATACTTACAACACCGGAGTAAAGTGACGCCAAATACCTTACTTCACTTTCAGCAAAACTGAGGAAATCCTTCATAGACTAAGCACCTCCAAGGAGAACAAATTTGGCATCAGTGATATCAAAATATAAAATCAGAGGTTACAAACATATATAGATCCAAGTAGTTAAAAATTTATATTAAGTAACAAGGATTCTGGACATCTTTTAGCTTAGCAGTCGATGAGCGAAGTATTTACGTGAATATAGGCTGTGAACACCCCAAATGGTAGTGAGAGTAAGTGTTAAGAAAAAGTCGGGGGACTTGGATCTCAGGTCATTGAACTACAAGAAGACTCTTCTTAGAAAAAAGACTACAAACTTGTTATCAGTATATGTGCACATTTTTGGTGACCTTCTTAGCTATGTTAAACTATTAGAACAACAGAAATAATAATCGATGCACCATGCATAGATTTACATCTTCGAATCCACGAGGTGGTTGCGACTAAGATTAAGGGCTCCAAAATGTACCCCTATTCAGGGGCATTCTGAAGAGAAAAATGTCTCAGTACAAGCGAAGAAGTGCTATTCGAGAATACATGTGCCATGTTTGGTAGATATGGAAGCGATAGATATAAGAAAATGCTCCGAATTTAGGGTTCAAAATAATTTTAATACAGCATGGAAAATGAACCTAGCTCGTCAAACTTTACACGTTTGCTTATGACCCCAGTGCTATTTTTGGTTGGGCTTCAACTTAAAATGAAACCTAATTTCCCTTGACTAAAGGAGTCTAATCCCACAGGAAGTAATGTAAATTGACCAATCAACTTGGCATCAGCAGCCACCAAGTTGGGCAAGTTAGTTGAATTCTTCTATCACTGATCCAAGTATCTAATTACCATTATAATTTATAAAAGCTCAAGAGGCTAAAATTTTGAACACAACTAAGACCAGCCAACATGGAATTGTGTAAATATCAATTTAGTCCTACTTAACCATTTAATGGTACAAGCGATACAAGATACACTGTCTTTCCTATTGGAGTGCGGACCTTGGTGTTTACATCGAAAGGCTGTTTAGCAACCAGCTGAAATAGTTGATGTTTTAAAAGAAATAAAATAAAATAGAAATCAAAGCTTATTGGGCACCTTGAAAATTTAAATTAATGCAACAAATATCAGATGGAATTTCATGCAGTATCATGTGAAGAAGCCCCATCCATGAAAATGAAGAACTGAATAGCTGATTTATACGAATTACCTGGCGAAAATTTTCTGAAACTGGACCATCATTTTCTGAGGCAGTTAATTCCCACACAACTTTCTCCAGCCCTTTACTAATGGCTTGCATTTCCTCTGCCAAATATTTCAATTGTATCTGCATGGAAATTAATTATCTGCTAAGCATATGTCAAGTGTAACAGAATTGAAATATTGCAAAAATCAAGCAGAAGGATAGATAGGAGAGAGGGTACTTTAGTTGAAGCATCCAAACTCACGAGGTCTTTAGGGAAATCCAAAAGTTCAGGCATTTTTCAGCTAGTACCTACAGCGTGGAAAGTAAAATGCATCGCCAAAGAGGACATAGATTGTTTTAAGCAGAAAGTCTGAAAGGTTCAGATTTCCACAGTTCACAGAAACCTAGACTAGCTAACAACTTGATGCAAAGATGGCTTTCATCCTAAGTTACGAGGAAAAATAACTTGGGAGGAAGGCAATAGCCGAGGTAAAAAGAAAAAAAGATTTACCTTACAAAGATAATGGATGAGTGTCGTCTTGTTGTCCCGGGCCCGTGTATCAGTGAGTTTGAGGAGACTATCCAATCGAAATCCAATTGCAGAACCTAGAGCAACAAAATAAAAGGCTACTGATACATGAAAATCAAGAATATAGCCATGGGCACTCAAAAGAGATGCAGAATAGATAATATATTTGTCAATTTAAGTATCAGAAGGTTCATTCTCAATTAAATATATGGTTCCTGATTTCAATTAATTGGTCGAGGGAGTTTTCTTGTATTAGATTCACGCTACAAGGATGGTTTAAGAGACTCATGCCAAAGCATCTCCATATGAAATATGGAAAATCCAAGATTTCCTGAGCTTTTTCTTTATTCTTCATTAGAAATTATTCAGTAACATCATTGGACCATTGGGCCACATATTCGCACGTAAAACGACTCCTGTGCACAAGGCTACCTATATTTCATTCACTACAACATTTTTTTGCTAGTGACAATTAATACACTATATGAATAATCCATGTCAGACTCGAATACATGCTCTCTTAGTTCATTAAATAGCATATGTTGTCAACACCACGCGTGTCCAATTTCATATGTTTCTATGGTTCGCAAGAAAGAAAAATCGTATTCGAAATTTTTTCCAATTCACCTCTTGCAGTTCCATGGCTCAAAGCATTGCCCAGGGAAAGCATATTTTGCATGATCCTCTTCAACTTGACTGAATTCCTGATCTGAGGATGGCAACACAAGAAAAGTTGCATCTAATATGACAAAGAAAGACTCTTGTCATCGATAAACAGAAAGAATGCGTAAAAAAATGCACTTCACCTCCTCAGACACAGAATTTATGATATTCAAAAAGCTTCTAAGGTCAGAAACCTGAAGGAAGTGAGAGGCAATGTTTAACTCGGAAACAAAAACAACAGAGAGAATCTGGAAAACAATAGAACCAGAAAGCTTTCTTCTAACCTGGGAGTGAAATTGCATCTTGAATGAAAATACTCTTAGCTTTAACTCTACATGCGGAACTTTCATCAACTCTAAGAGGAACTGCGACGAAGACACACGAGCCAATCAATACTCTGTGCATGCATAATTGTATGAATGTTTGACCAGATGATGCAAATATCATGGGGTACTTCCCAAGCTATGCATGACCATTTAACTTGTTACTGGAATAAGGCTACAATTCCAATAATTGGGCAAACAATTTGCAATCAACAGTACAAATTTCTTCACAGTTCACAGTTGTTTGACTGATTTAATAGAAAGGATAACTAAAGAAGAAGTCAGCAGTAAAGATAACTTGAATATTCATACTAGGAATCAGTAGACAGCATATATCTTGCAACTCGGGTAATAATTTAATGCAGAAAGTTGCGGATGATTATTAGAATCCATGGCTTACTCTAAGAGGGTAGGCTATAATATGTCCTAGCTCGGTGAGGTTACATGTCGTCCAAAAGAAATGGAATATAAAAAGAAGGTTTCTAAGAAAAAGATCTATTATTGTCTTACCTGTTCACATTTTCCCAAAAATTCTTTATTTCCATTATAACCCTGAAATTGAAAATGCTAATACGAATCAAAAGAGATGGAAGGTCATATCTGAAGATATTGAAGCGAAGGACATGACAGAAAAAAGATCAGAAAGTATATATCTTCCATACCTTAAGCAGTTCCATCTCTTCTTTTGTTGGACAAAACTTAGTCAGGTTATCAACTCGATCAACATCTAGTGCTGAATCATCCAAGTTAAGAACTAAACTCTGTAAGACACTGCAAGGTTATGATGGTCCCCACGAAACCACATGAAAAGCAAGATTGTAGAATTTATTGTATTTGTATGCATGCAGAGAAACTTAGACTGCATTTGCAAACAACTTCTAGGAATCGTGAAGTGATTGTGCTTAAACACGTTGTAAGAGGCGGCTGCAATGATAGTTGCCACAATAGTGAAGTGTTAAAGTGAAGGCACAACAGTCGTGGCATCATGATGATAACCCTAGTAGGTTGGTCTTGTAAACAGAGCTGTAGCAATGCAGAGGAGATGGAAACTCTCCCCTTTAATTTATGAACTTTGTCAACATCCACATTTTAAAGATTCGAATTCAAATTGAATTGCATGAAACTCAAGATTCAAGTAAAGAGGCGCATTTACAACTTCCAATCCTAATGAATATTTATGTTGGAGTATTGGTATTGGGAGAGGAGGAGCGGGGTGTGGGGGTGAGATGCTAATAGAGGTATAACATGCAGGTTTTATAATATGGATACTATCATTTTAAAACAAAAAGACAAATACCAAAAATTAAAAAATGGCTTACAGACCAAAACGTGAGCAAAATATCTATTGCATTAAAATAGACATGGGAGTTAAAGTTTCGCATTTCTGATGGGACTTGAGAGGCTTATTCATTCATGTGCCCAACCCCAAAAATGTTGTCAGATAAAGGCTTTGACAGTGATGATGATGATGATGATGATTTTGTGACAGGGCAACCTCAGGCAATCTCCAACAATTAAAGGGAATTAACTGCCAAACAAGTAACATTGAGGTCTAGCTTACCATCAAACAAGATAAGGGAACTTTGACTACTTTTATAAGCTCGCCTTAGCTCAATCTGCAACAGCAGAAACTACGTCATGAGATAGCAATTAGACATTCTACTGGCTGCTAAATATTTGTCAAGAAGAGGACAACAATGAAGAGACATGTTGCAAATAGATCACCAAACCATGCCCATGTGCATGCAAACACACAATAAATCCGTGCACTCAAAAAGAAATTAAAGCTGAAGTTTCTCGGAATAACAAGTACTGTTTAAAAGGTTGACAGGTCAAGAAAAATCTTCCCAGCTCTAGCAAAGTTTTGTCCCAAGATTGACAAACACAAACCCATAAAATATTCATTAATCATAACCGGCTCAATCATGTCAAAAATTACACTTTACCAGCTGGAATTTGTCAGATTTATGAGCCTCTATCCAGTGGAGGCAATTCGGAGCCTAGGTTCCTTCTTGAGACATACTGTAGGTATCTCAGTTGAGAAGGCAACGGATTCAGGGGTGAGAATAGTTGCAGTAACTCTTGAGGGGCTTTCTTTGTAGATAATGTCCACAATTTTTTGCTCTCCCGTGAATTGCTTTCTATATATCAAAAGCGCAGCTAGTATAAAGGCCAAAACTGGCCACCCACCTCGCTCACAATGCATCAAGATCAAATTTTTTTGCCCAAGTGAGAGCCAGCTTTCACTTGATCTCAAAACTTGAATGTATCATTTCTAGTGTCAATAAAGGGCAGCCTTCATATTGATGAGGATAATACATTGCAGTCATATCATAATCTGATAATACGTGGGCAATTTGACTTGGTTTTCCCCTTCAAGGTAGTTAAACACCATGAATGAAGCACCAGGAAAATGATTCTAGAGTTGACCCACAATGCCTCCCAAATAGGCCTAATATTCATCATCTTCCAAAACATCCGCGGTAAAACAGCAATCAAAAATTGCAGATAGTGACATAATGTTATTACCGTATAAATGGTTCAAATTAGCAATGCCTTGATGTCTTCTACAGTATAAGACCAAGTGAAACAAAGAAACATATCAGAAATGTGTAAAGCTAATCATCCAGTGCGAGTATCAGTAATAGCACGACCACTAACATATGATAAACCCCTAATGCAATGGCCACCATGTAGCACCAGCTATTTTAGCCTCTCCCGGTTTAGTACCAAAGTTTACTACTGCCAACGGTTCTGTTATGGCTCTTGGCATGCCTTATAAGAAGATGAAAACCAGATTTTTTCCACATGAAAAATGCAAAATAAAAAATAAAATAAACACAGCCTACTTATCTTGAACCCTAAAATAATAGAAATGCAGAATGATTCTATGAGTTGTATACATGATTGTGAGTCAGTTTGTATCTGCTCCTCGTTCCTGTCATTGGGCTGCTTTGGTGCGTATTTTGCTTTATCTTCGAGGCACTATCTTTAATGGTGTCTTAATGTCATCTACTTCCTCTCTGGAACTCCGTGGTTATTCTGATGCTAATTGGGCTGGTGATGTTGAAAATCGCAAGTCCACTTCTGATTCATGTGTGTTTCTTGGCGATTCACTAATCTCCTGGAAAAGCAAGAAACAATCTGTTGTTGCTCGTTCTACTGCTGAGGCCGAGAATCGAGCTCTAGCTCATGCTAATGCAGAAATTCGATGGCTTCGTTGGTTGCTCTTTGATTTGGGTGCTCATAAACGGCTCCTACTCCTCTCTATTGTGACAATCGTAGTGCCATTCAAATTGCTCACAATACGATCTTTCATGAACGCACCAAACATATTGAAATTGATTGTCATACGACAAGTAATCTTCTTCGGGATGACACACTTACCCTGCCTTTTGTTTCATCTACTCTTCAGCTGGTTGATTCCTTTACGAAGACTCACACTATTGCTCGCTTTCAGTTTCTGCTTGACAAACTATCGATGATTTCCATGCAATCATCCTCAGTTTGAGGGAGAGTGTGAGTTGTATACATGATTTTGAGTGTGTGTGAGCTGTGTTAGTGATTGTGAGTGTGTATGAATTGTATTAATGCTGTATCTCATGAGTGTGAGCTGTATGCATGAGCTGTATTAGTGTATATAAGTGTGATGTATATATCTAAACTAAACAAGATATATAGAAAATCTAACAGATTCAACCAGTCAAGAGCTTACCATAAACCCTTTCAGATATCTCCAGGAGTCCATCCGGTGGTTTTATATAGAAAAATTTCCTAAACAGCGCCATATCCTTCAAGATTCGCTAAACTCACCTGCAGTAGAACACCCACGAAAGGTCCAACAGAATAAACATTTGCACCCAACAAACAGAAACCCGTATCAGCTATTCAGCTCATACACATACAGATCCCACAAACATTCCCAATGATGGCAGAGAGTATAAAATGGGGAACCAGAGGCATGTATTTTACTGGGTTTTTAAGGAAACACCTCGTGGGCATTGTATTTTTCTTGACATTGACGTTTTCCAAGGAGAAGAAGAGGCTTGGCTTGGTTTTTAAGTCTCTTCTATGTTGTCAGAGTGGGAGACGTGGCAATGGCGGTAGTTAAGGGAACATGGAGGAGGGTCCAAGGATCTGAAGTTTCTGTGTCTTTTGAGTGCAAACTGTCTCTGTGACTCTTTTGCGCTTTCGCAATGAAAATGATAAAAAAAAATTGCCATTGAATATTTATGAGACAAATCATTTAATTTTGAATTGAAAATAGAGGAAAAAACATGAATTATAAAAATTAATTCCACCTTTAAAAAGCCGGGAAAATGAAGGGGCATGCACGTCACGGGCATATCCATACCCGTTTATTAACAAGGCATTTGTACCGATACCTTATGGGTATTTTCGACATGGGATCTTTCTGTTCGTCTTTATCTTCTACATTGTAGCTGACGATAATCCTGTCTGTTTGGTTGCCGAGAAATCGAGAAGGAAAGAAACTCCTGTGTTTCAGGTTGTTAATTATTATCTCAATCTTGTTATTATGGTACTCCTCTGTAATTGATAAAATCCCTGAATGTGTACATTTCAATTGTTGGTTCAATCTTGTCCCACTTCTTCTGTTCCCCCTTTTGTTGTTCCGGTTTTCTAGTACCAAAACCAATTTTTTCTTAAATTTTCTTGGTAAATTAGTGCAAGCTGTTTTATATTTATTCGAATTTGTCCAACAAAGCAGGGTTTGATTCTTCATGGGTGATTCTGGAACGAGTAGTTTGACGCTAGAATCGGTAAGAGAATCCCTGATGAGGCAAGAAGACACCATCATCTTCAGTTTGATAGAGCGAGCCAAGTTTCCTATCAATTCTCGAGCTTATGATGAGTCGTTGGTCATGGTCCCGGGTTTCTCTGGCTCATTGGGTCGGTTCATCGTTGAAGAAACTGAGGCTCTACAGGCTAAGGTTAGTGAGACTGGCTGTTTAACTTCAAAAAAATTTTGTTTGTCCTCATTTTTTCCTTCTAAATTTTGTTTTCTATTACGTTCTTTTAGTAATTGAACTCACTTATAATTAATATGCTTGAATTTCTTAAAACAATTGCAATGATTTGCATACCTTTAATACATGTTAACAGGCTGGGAGATTTCAAAATCCAGAAGAGCATCCTTTCTTCCCAGAAAATCTTCCACCCTCATTAGTGCCTCCTTACGCCTATCCGAAGGTAATCTCTTCTCCGATGCTCTTTTGTTGTTATGATTAAAATTATTCCTCGAAAGTGTGGAAGATGTTGTGTTATTTGAACTTTGAAGCTCATTCCAAATATAGGTTTTGCATCCTGCAGCTGCCTCCATCAATGTAAACAAGCACATATGGGACATGTACTTCAACCAGCTGCTTCCACTATTCACCGTTGTTGGTGATGATGGCAACTATGCGTCGGCTGTTGCAACCGATCTAAGTTGTTTACAGGTGATGTTGCTCGAAACCAGTATTGGTCTTTTTGAACTTTTGTTTAATTGGTGTCTTTAACTCTTTTGAATAAAGAGTCATTATCTCGTCAACGGGCATTGTTTCTGGAGGGCTGAACGTGGAGCTGGTACCGAACATAAATCTGTGATAACACCCTTGCAGGCCCTCTCTAGAAGAATCCATTATGGCAATTTTGTGGCAGAGGTTAAGTTCAGGGATGCACCACAAGACTATGAGCCTGCTATTCATGCTAAGGTATTCAAGTTTCGAAATCCAAGGAACTATAATAGCTGTGTTTAATTACTGATGGATATGTTCTTTTTGTGTCATCGACATACTACGGAATCTGTGATGCGTAAGAACTTCTAAAACATTTCCAATTACGTGTTGTTACTTGTTTATCTTAAAATCATATGGTTGTATGAAGGGTGAGGGTCAAGGTTTCACTGTGATTATGGAAATAATATTTGTAACGTGCTTGGTTATAATCATCTTATGGCCATCCTGAAATTGCCCTGCACGCTACTTACTGAAATATAATGGATGCTTTGATTGCCATTATATACAACCGTAGTCTTAATATGTTACATAAAGCTCTCTAATCTCTGGATCAGTTATATGCAACCTTTATTTTTCTGAAACTTTCACTGACATCCATATGATTTTCCCAGGTAAATGACATATTTTTGTTGATAGTTTAAAATGCCGTCTCATGGTTCTTTTAGGACAGAGATGCGCTGATGAAGTTGCTGACATTTGAGGACGTAGAAGAGATGGTGAAGAAAAGAGTTCAGAAGAAGGCATTGGCTTTTGGACAAGAGGTCAGCCTTGACCACAATGACAACAAGGTGAAGTGCAAGGTTGATCCATATGTAGTTTCTCGCCTCTATGAAGAATGGATAATGCCTCTTACGAAGCTCGTTCAAGTTGAGTACCTTCTCCATCGCTTGGATTGAAATGCTTACACCTTTGTCAATCAGTCAATTCATGAAAAGAACAAAAAGGAAATGCCTCTAATGAGCTCACTCAGGTTGAGAACCTACCTCTATTGTCTTGATCAAATCATTTAGGATATCGTCTACTTCTCATTGATACAATGCTGAAGTTATAAACTAAGTTATAAAGGTTATAGACATGTCAATTCTTGCTTACCCTTAATATTTTCGGAGTAAATTTATGCACAGTATTTGAATACTAGAGAACTTGTATTTCCGGGGTAATTGATGCTTGTATCCAAAATGGGTACATCCAGCTTTACTAATGGAATTATGTTTGCAATTTGTATGGGGCTCATTATTCTTCCAAACAAATACAAGGAAGAATGTTGATCCGATTCTGGTTCATCTCGGCATTCTTTATGAATTCAAAGACACCATTTAGGGACGTTGCGTCGTCTCCCTCTTTTCAGGGACGCTAATCTGATCATCTTGTATTGAAATGCAAGGTAAGTTTCTTCCTTTTCAGATTCGTTGTAATCTAAAGGTTTGAAGAGGCAGGAAACGAAAAATTTATATGACATCAAAACATACTGGTTAACAACATTCACCTCTCATAAAAAACCGTTCAAATGGAATGGAGCATTGAGCTTGTAAGTTAATACAAGGAATGCAAGGAACTATTTCTAGGCAGAGCTCATAACGGCTTGGTTTCTAGTCACTGCAAAAATCAACTTCTCTGTTTTGACTTGTCTCGATGAGTTTCACATGTAAGGTTCCCGCGATGCTGTAGGGAGCAAAAGTTCAGGCTCAAGATCACCAAGCGGTGAGAAATACCAGTCTACCATGTCTTTAGTAACTTCTCGTAAAGTTGGAGGGTCCCACTACATAATTTCATATGACAAACGCCAAATGATTCATTTTAGGCTAAACAATCTTAAATACGTAACTAAAGCTCAAAAAGAAGACATGGTTGTGATAATAGATTTTCTACCTTTGGAGCAAAATCCTTGTCCACTAATCGAGCACGAATACCCTATGACAGATGAAAAGTAAAATAAAAATGGATTTTTAATATATTCTCTACGAAAAAGATAAAATCAATCAGCATACCTCACAAAAGTCACTGGAGATCCGTTTGGAGATCCCGGTGAGGGATATTCTATATTCACGAACTAGACACTGATCAAGTGATTGAAATCTGCCTTCTCGTATCTGATTCTCACAGGAAAATGGAAAAAGTAAACATTAGGCTATACACTAACATAAAGAAACACGAGTAGCCATATGTTGAGAAAACTTACAGATCGCAGAGTAACTTTTAAGCTCAATGGGGAGGCTTCTTTCATGTTTTTGAGGACTCGTGTACACCATTCATCATAAGAATCAGCTGCTTCTTTTTCCTGGGTGGATCAATATAGAAAAATAATAGTGATCAATCGGAACAGGAATAACACATAAAGCAACTTTCTTAATAAAGAGACGGAAGTACTACGTGGAGGAAAAGAAAAAGCCTAACAAAATGGTCGGAAAACTGGTGGTATTCTAGATATCTCATCCTTCAGTAAACGAAGTTAATCGCAGAATTATCTTTTACTTATTGTTTTTCTATAGGCTGTTCAAAAGAATTGCAAAATGCATCCAGTAGCTCAGCAAATACACAAATTATCAAATGATTAATTGTGCAAAGGCAAGAAGAAAAGGATCCATTTAGAGAATAAGAAATCTACAAAGTACCTGCAAAAAAGTCAACTCGATGAATATCTTTTCTAGCAGCCAAGCTTTGCCAACAATAATTGGAATTCTATCATACATATAAAACATTACGCATTCATGAATTTTATACCAATAAACAGTAATATAAATCTTACCAAAGCGTCTATAATTTCCTCAACAGTGTCATGACTGAAACATTTGTCAATTGTGTCAATCCTGAAATAAAAATTGCAGGGGAAGGGGAAGTTAGTCAGATGCAAAATAATACTTATTACACAGAGCCTCAATCTTGCGAACATTACAAATTTCGCAGAGCATAAATGAGCTCATATGAAATCATCGCCGTAGACAAGTTTTTTCATTGAGAGAAAAAACGGAGAACAAGGTAAAGAAGAAAGATCACGCCATCAGAATTTGAATTTAATTGCGGTGGAAAGGCTTGAATTTAACAATGCTAAGTTGGATGAGCAGAATGGAATACAAGTAAACTTATGCAACACAGCTCTCTTCAATGTCAATTTTTGTCCTTGAAAGGACAGAAAGCAGTTACAAAGCCCATTAGTTTATTCCCCCAGTCAATGACATACTGAGTTAGGGTGACCCCAAAACTTCCCGGTAAAAGTTGGACAATCAAGATTTGCAGAAAAAATATGAACAAGATGAGCAATTCTTGTCCCACATAACAGCCTAATACCAGTGCTGCCCATGGAATACACAATTTCCGAAGGCCACAAAAGTAAAGGGGTACCAGAACTAAGAAATATGCAATTGAACATTACTTATGAAGAACACTTGTCTCATCTGGATAGACAAGGTCACCATATTGTGA
Organism: Euonymus europaeus; assembly: GCA_963580455.1. Classification (NCBI taxonomy): domain Eukaryota; kingdom Viridiplantae; phylum Streptophyta; class Magnoliopsida; order Celastrales; family Celastraceae; genus Euonymus; species Euonymus europaeus. The sequence continues at coordinate 1,187,892 of OY756957.1, read as the reverse complement.
AAGAGAATTCTCTATGGCAGAAGGGACATCTGTCATCAGTTTACCAACACGTTCTTCAAGCAGAGTAAGTCTCTGTCAGGGAAATAAAATTGCTATAAGCTACCAAGAACTAAATCAGTAGGAATAAACAACAAAGAAACCGGAATGAGTGAGGAGAAACTAGAACAAACTGCATTTAATGAATAGTGAGTAGCAAGGCCGCAAGCAATCATCTCTATGCCATTAAGCTTTTCTCCCGTTAATGCTAAGTATTCACCTGAAACAAAGAAGAGACAATAAAATCACTTCCTGATTTGCAAGAAAGGTAATTTCCAATATAATATATCTACCTATATGAATTTTAGCAAGAAAACATTTTCATAAAACAAAAGGGGAAGAAATCATCTTTCATTTTTGCAGCAAAGTTATTAATTATTGCATTGCAACAAGAAGCACATTTCATTTCATTGACGTAACAAGGCAGAAGGTAGAAATTTTAGTATACTGCCAGGGTAGACCAATACATGTGCAAGAAAAATATACAGGAGAAAGAACAAATATGAACACTAGTGGTTCTAACAAGAGTTCTGCAATCAGATCCCATTATAAAAATAACCATCCACAAAGAGGGTACAAAATTCATGAAGAAGAATGGCAGTCATAATCTTGAGATGTGACCTAAACCATGGCTGTCTCCAAAATTGCAACAGTAAAGAAGACCTCCGATAGAAGTACTCCCTCAATAGCAATTCTACAAAATAATGGTGTACTATATAGAAACTCATTCACATTGTAAACAAATACATAGTTCAATTGGAAAATACCTAAGTAGCCAGGCAAGCGAGATAGATAAAAGGAAGCCCCTCCATCAGGGTGGAAACCCATCTGAGCTTCTGGATTAGCAAAGACCTGTAAATTTCTATCGTTGGTAAGAAGTAAAAAACCAGAAGGCCTACATGCAAAATAAGCAAAAATGATGCAGAACCTGAAATAAATAAATTAATTAATTAAAAAAAAAACAGAAAGCACAGTTTTGGAGTCATTTTGTTTATATTCAAAAGACTGGCACGAGGGAATACTGAGTGGATCTGCAGGCAAGAAAGTTACCTCGAATCTCATCACTACGTCAAAACAACAGGCAGATAACATATATATGAAATTATAGTGTGTAACTGTGTACCTTAGATCACACCAGATGTCCCTTAGATTTTTAATACCGTTCAGATTAAATGATGAAAGTGAGTAACTTATGCTAATATAATGTATAAGAGCCGGTCCATGTATAACATACAATTAAACAATATGTTTCAATTACAAGAATAAGAGGGAACGCTGATGATTCAAAGGAAACTCATCCCAGTGCAAATTTAGTAAAGATTGCATTACTCTAGAGAAGGGTCGGTCACATACAGTTTTATCAGTTACCACACAGAACATTCCTGGGAATGAAATTCCAGCCCCACATCCCATAGTTATACCATCCAATATAGCCACCTGCACATAATTAAATGAGAAATACACGAGATTACTTTGAAATAATCTACAAATCTAACCAATTATTCTGTTCTATCATTCAGTCAAGGATGACAAAGAAATGGAAAAAATAACTGTTGTACATCTCTTTATAATAATTTTCTAGTGGAAAAAGTGTTTATGGTTTAAATATATCAATTAAACAAATAGACGGTATGCACGATATCTTTTCACCACAACACATCTTTCTTCCACCCACATGCTACATAGCTCATCTTCAATGCCTCTTCTTGGATAACAGATAACTTTATTATCAGTGCCGATTGAAATTTTTTGACTGACAAACCTCTTTTTCCCCTTTCTCTTCGAATTGTAAAATATTATGTTTAACATCACAATAATCCACAGTCAAGAGGGTTGAGTGCTCACATGTGGCTTCAAATATGTTCCTTGTAGGTATACAAACTTGTATAATGTCTCAAAAAAACTCTTACATTCATCAACTTTCCCTGCACATGTTCAACGCAGTGTAATTAAATGCAAGCAATACTACTGCTATTATCTGAAAACCCCATAGTGAATACAAATGCTGTCTGCTGCGCAGCAACACAATGAAAAGCACGTATCATGAACTTAGAGAAATTTCAATATTGATTAGAATGGAATTAGTAATTAAAGCAACCATTCTTTGCAGCATCATCAATTGAAAACCAAAGGAAAAGGAAAAATATGAAAATAGTGAAACCTTCAAAATTTTCCCACCTTCATTCAGTAATCTATATAGCACAGAAACATCTGCTCCGGAACAGAAAGCTCTGCCACTCCCCTTCACAAAAGTTCAAGAGAGAAGTTTAGACTAGAAGCACAACACACATGGAACATGTTCAGAACCGAACTAAGTTCAAGAAAGAGGGGGAAAATGTATTTCAGTATTAATTTCAAATCATGTTCTAGAATTCAAACAAACATGGAAATCCCAAAAAATATTTCTGCTCCTGGGTTTCCTAATGTCAAGAGTGTCAAACTGTCAATGTTATACCTTCATCAACACAAAACCAATATCTGAATTCTCTTCCCAAGACTCATACAGTCTCTTAAGCCGCGCCACCTATAGACAGACATGCACAACTCCAATCAATTCCAAAACGTACTACCCAACACTGGCAGCTAGCAACAACAACAAAAAAAGGCAAAAGATAGCAAACCATTGAAGTCGTAAGTGAGTTAAGAACAAACGGTCTATTGAGAATTGCCGCTCTTGATTTAGCTCTCCCTTCAACCAAAACCTGAAAAGAAAAATCACATTTCAAGTGATATGATAAGCACACGCGTTTTCTCCAAATTGAGCATAACAACGAATGGCCCCCTGATCAACCAAATGAACTCAGAGTATAACGAAACTGATCGAAAAAAACAGATGTTCATCTAGAGAGAGAAAGAGAGTGACCTCTTCTTGAAAAACATCATGTTGTGCGTAACTCGGTTGAGCAGAGAAGCCTCTTTGATGTGGAAGACTTTGAAATCTGTGAAACGAATGTCTTATTGCCACTACAGCTTTCAATCTCTGCATCTCCCCTCCCCTGCTCTTCAGATGCTTGAGAGAATGCCGCCTTTGCTTTGCTCGACACCCTCCCTGAACTCAAAGTCCTGAAACCTCTTGAGCAGAAAGCTGCGCCGCGTGTTTTTTTTGCGGAGCCTACATGTGAGCATGGGCTGAGCTTCCAGGAACAGGCTTTAGGCCCATTTGAACGACTAAATTTGGGTCCGTTGGTGACCAATTTGTGCAGTTCAAATAATAATTTCATAATTAAAAATGATCAATTCAAGCAAAGCGCTCGATAAATTTGTCCATGTTTGCGTTCTTAAAGATATTTATGACATTTCATCCAAAAAAAGGGTATTAATTATACCATGTAGAGCTTTCTTATTATATTCTTGATCTATATAAGTATGTATGTAAAAATGAATTGAGATCTCTTACCTCAAAAGGCTCTCAAATTTTTTCCATGGTAATATGGGAGAGGAGTAGAGATCCGAGACTTGTCCACCTCGTCATATGTAGATATATTATTTTTAATTTTATTTTGTGTTGAATAAGGTCTGTCGTTCGATTTCTTCATCGATTCAGATTTTGACCTCATCCGGCTGTTGCGATTTCTTGATTAGTGACTTTCTGACTCTTTCAACGACAAGTCCATGATGCAAAGTGATAGAACATCTAAATTTAATAGAGGTCGTTCTCTCCAACGTCACATCTTAATGAAGAAAAAAAATAAGAATTATATTTATTTGTTTTGTGTTTGTTTATTTAATGTATCCAGATTCATTTTGAGACAAACAGTATTGTTCGAGTATTTTTTCTTCAGCAGCGTTTTATATCCAAGGGCTTAAGATTCCAGGTATCCCATTCTGATGTGGCAAGCTGATGTGGCAAGCTGATTGGGATTGTGTAATACACATATACAATTTCTCTTTCACACACATACACTCTCTCTCACATTCTCCACATACTCTCTCTCACATTCTCACACACTCTCTCTCTCTCACATCGTTTCTCTCTAGACTTTAACGGCATCTTCGCCGTCCGACCAGCGTTCCGGCCGCCGCTAGTTCATGTGCTCATTTTTTTAGTCCTGGTCAGCCAGGTTTGTAATTTTGGAAGCTTTTAAGCTGCTAACATGACACCAAATGAAATTTATTTCGAAGAATGAATTATTGGAGCTTATTCCCTCCTTTAAAAATATTACTTTATCGAAATATTAACCTGTTCAGTAGTTGGATCGTTGGATCTGTCATCTGTGCAATAAAAATCAGACAGTCCAAAATAGATTGAACTTTTATTAATTGTTTAAACTTCAAGAAAAAAGAAAAATACGTTAAACAAATACATACCCATTCTCAATATCTCTCTCCTGTAAAGCAAATACATATTCATTCTCGTACCCATTCATTCATTCCAGACAAATACAATACGCCTTGATCCAATTCACAAAATCAGTGAAAAAAAATTTCTCAAAAAATAACTGAAAAATATTCACAAAATACTCAAATTTCCTTTCAATTTTCGACATCATAGGAATTGTTTTTTACACCCAAGAAGGCCGCATCCCCAACCATTTCGTCTTCTCAAGTTGCTTTGCAAAAATAAAGAAAGAGCCAATTTGGAATAAGTACATCAAAATCTGCAAAAATCAGTACATATGTTTTTCTTTTCCTTTTGACAAATTCATTGGAATTGAATCAAGAGGCGTAGATCCAGAAGCCAGTAAATCAACATAGAGAGCAACCAAATCAAAGAGACGAAGCTTACCGATCTGTTTTGTGGTGGATGACAACAAACAGAGCGACACCCAGATCACTAATTGAAACGAGAAGGAAAAAAAGTTGGAGCGTTCTGTTGCCCAGATCTTGACCCCTCGCGTATTTGTTACCAAAACGAGAAGGAAAAAAAAGGTAGAAAGAAGTCGGAGCGATTCATGTTGTGAATACGACGAGGTTCATTTCAACAAAACTGAGTTTTTGTTACCATTGAGTGAGAGAGAGAGATTTGGGGACTACTGTACTGTTTGTTTTACATGAGAGAGATTGAGAATGAAGGAGAGAGATTGAGAAGAACATGTATTTGGTTAACGTATATATATATTTTTTATAAGTTTAAACAATTAATAAAAATCCAATCTGTTTTGGACCATCGGATCTCTGTTGCCCAGATTCCACGGTCCACCTACTGAACATGAACAGGTTATCCCCGAATCCTGCTTTATCCTCTATTGTTAACAGACCAAATTGAATGATACAGACAGGTTGTTTCCAATTCGAACTTAACCTGCCTTAATTACTGAATCTAATTTTGTATGCATTAAGGGAACACATAACTCGTGTTGAAGAATCAAAAAATACGTTCCAGCCTCCAGGGAACTAGTGTAACTTTTAACACTGATAATCTTGCAATTAACTTTACATTTAGTTGGAAGATGAAAAAAAAAGGACCTAAACAAGCCATCAACAGCAATATTAAAATCCTACCACTTTTACACCTTCAACCGTGGAAACCTTTATTCAGGAGGTCGAATTCCTCCTGTGTCTTGAAGACGAACCAGAAGACTTGGTATCCCCATGAGCCACAGAAGTTGGGCTCTGAGAACTTCCTGATGTTTCGGAGCTCCTGCTCTCTCCACGCCCTTTACTCACAGCCCAAAACTTATCAAACATCCTTCTTGACCGCGACGGCAGTAATTGGATGCCACTTTTGCTGTTCTTGCTGTTTTTTTTTGTTAACTTTCCATTTTTACAAAAAGTCTCATCTTTAACTTTCAATTGACTCATCTGCTTATTCAAGGATTTGCAAACATCTGCTCCCTTCTTGTCATATTCCTCGTCTGTGTTTGTTGTGGGATGTGAAGCATCTCCAGGGTTGCTAGTCCGGGATGGAACCCCGGCAGCTGCTCTAACCTGCTCAAAAAACAGAATCTGGACCACAACACGGAGGGGAAGCCGCTCATTCTGTGCAGCATGCATAGATGCATCCATCGTCAATCTTTTGACATCCATCAAACTACATATCTTCTTCCTTTCAGTTTTTGTCAGTCGAGGATGCTCCTGAATACGAAATAGACCCATCAGCATAGTTTGTTTTCAGTTTAGAAATAAGCAAAGAATGCCCTAATAATAGGATTACAGACATCATGTTTCAGTTTCCAGAAGTGCACCATACAAGTAAATCACAGAGTTAAGCAGCTCACAACATTTTCGAACACCATTAAAAATTCGTGGAAAAAAGGCATTGGGATGTATCCTCCTACTCAACATGATCCAACGGCATGAAATCCAGAAAAGAAATAGAAGTTCACCAAAAGTAATATTAAAAAAAGAGAATTGTTTAAACAGTTGCAGCAACTTGCTGCTGCTCTTCCCAAGTAAATGACATTGAGCATAGTCCCTTCGGCACAACTGTTCAAATTCCATTGACAATAATAATTCATAAGTCATATATGCTCCCAAAAAAAAAGTTTGCACAAACATGTTGCAAGGTTTTATAAAGAATCCATCTATGATAGTCTAGACGATAGGTAAATTGGTGCTCAGGTAATCAAAGCATACCTTCAGATAGGTGTCGATTGCTACATAAAGTCCATCATGGGTCAGTCTTGCAGAATCGGGAATTGAATGTGACAAATCAATGAAATTGGCAAGAGTGAGATTCGGGTCGCCTGCAATTTCTGCAAGATATCCATCAATTAGTTTACCAATATTCAACAATGATCTGCGTCCTAAACCAAAACTACCAGTCTCCTCATTCTTGTCATCAACTTTAAAATCCTGACCGTACTTCTCATGCATCACAAAACGATTCACTATGCACTGCACTAATTCTACATCATATAAAGTGGATTGAGAAGACTGAGCTGGAATTAACAAATCTTTGACAGAAGCCTCATGCAGCTTCAAACTGATCCTCTTTACCAAACCTTCTCGGGATAAATCACTCGCTCCAACCAAAATGGCAGCTTTCAGCAGTTTCAGTAAGAAACTGCATGAACAACCCACACCCCTATCTGAAGGCAATAGACAAACAATGGTTTCTATCAAATACCTATTACTCGAGGAATGATCATCAGACACCAAAGCATTAACAGAATCTGGCAACCATCGAACAGCATAAGTTTTTAATGCCTCCCCAAAAACAGTATCATCCATTCTTCCCTTTAATTTCACAGCAATAATGACTCGCTTGTACAGATCAATCTCCAGTTCACATATATCTTCAACCCACCAATCCTTTGGAATGGACTCAATTTTCTCAGGAAACTTCATCCCATCCTCAACTATTCTATCAGAAACTGACAATTTGCGATTAAATGTATAGGACCATGTTATGTTTGCAGGGTCAACTGAGGTTTTGGAGGCAATGGAATCTATGCATCTCCCGACAATCTTTAGATCTTCAGACCATGGCAAAAGAGATCTGGTGGTCTGGAGAACAATAATGGAATCCTTCCAGCTACGAAAGATGCTGGAGTTCAGAAATACCTCAATTTTAAAAATAAGATTTCCTCGATCTACATCCTCAGTCATCTCGAGATACTCAGCAGCACAGCGAGCAGCCACAACATTGTAAGCATTGAGGGTAACAGTCATTCCATAGAAGAACTTAGCACAAATTTCAAATGCTTTAGGCCCACCAGGAAAATCAACCAAATTAATTTCATCAAGATTTTCCTCGCTCACTTTGGCCACTGAGTTTTGCAGGCGTTGACTCTTGGACGACAGAGGAAACTGAAAAGACAAATAAGAAAAAACCAAAAATTACAAAGATAAGCAAATGTGCTGCATAGTCAATACTCGCTTGGATGCATGATGGAGTAAGTACCAAAATGCTAAGAGAAAAAAAGGCCAAAATGTCACAAAATCTCTTATGGATGCATCCAAATCTGCTAATGAACACTCAAAACTTGAATGTTCACATATTGTTTAACAGTTATTCAATACTCGCCTATTAACATTGTATCATGAAGTGACACAATCACACAATAGGCCTATCTATGGCAAGCATCACAAATGTTAACCAAGAAAAAACAATTTTACAAGGACATAAAACACAAATAGGACACCAAGAAATAAGATGCTCAGTAGAACTGTGTTAATATCATAAGCTTACATTATCCTGACTTCACCAATATAACAACTGACCAGTCCACTCTTTTTATATCTCAATCACTGCTGTCAAAATTGTACAAGGAAATATACAGACAACCAAAGAAGCACATGGATAGACAAGAGGAGAGTGAAAGAAGTAGAAAAAGAAGGAAGATGTCACATTTTAGAAAAAAATACGCCATGATATTAAATAACCTGCAGATTCCAAATTCTCCAGGGACTCATTAGACTTAGTAATAAATTAGTAATAAAGATACAGCACAAGAGTTACCAAGCTTGACTCACTAGAGAAAATGGATACCATAAAACTATACCTTATGAAGGTAAAATTTTACTTCACCAACAATGATTGTGATGTCTGTTGGCAGCTCGGATGATACATACCTGCCCAGAAAGATATATCAGAAGCTCAGAGATAGAAGACTACTTGAACACGTAAATAAAGCAGCAATAAATCTGGCACAAGGAACCAAAATAAGGGCACAGTTTCAGCGCCAATAATATTTAGACAAACGAAAAGCTTAAATTTACCAAAGAAAGAAAGGAAAGATGCCTTAGGAACGGTACCTTCACATCACATAGCCCACCAAAAGAGCTCAATCATTAAATTAACCCAATTGAAAACCACCACGTAGCAGAATCTCAATATCGTTGTTCATTAAAAGCATTCAAGTAAAAATCACAACAAGCAAACACTTAACACATCTAGATATTCACATAACCGTTATTGTCCAACTAATGAATAACTATAGAAAAGGCAATCATTCATGTCGGACGACAAATGGAAAACATAAAAAGTAATGCCACGAGCCCACGACGCTATAGAGGGCTCACCAAAATAATAGGCTGAAGCAACCAATATTTGTACATGACGTTTCACGTTCTTCCTTAACTTTTTCTGGAATCATCAGCCAAAATTGGCACTATATATGTTGTGACGTTGGCCCTGCCCGTGGCAAGAAAGATCCCAACAGGTGGTAGGTGGGTAGGTAGATATATGTTCTCTTTCACAGATAAAACTGGAAAATTTTCAATTAAAGCCGCAAACATCTTGGCTAGTAAGAGTGTTTAAAAAATCTTCTGGACATTGAGCGACCTTCAAGAATTTTCACACACCAACAGTGATGCTGATATTCAGACCGACAACCAGACCTACCAACGGACTTTACAGGGTCTAAACTATATCCCCAAAAGTCTCAACAAAAAATGGAATCTGCTTAACGCCAAAGAAAGCAAAACAATGAGCTTGACATTACAAATCCAGTAAATAAGGAATTCCAAGACAACGCCATATTCCTGCTAGATTTGGTTGCACTGGCAAATTTCAATCACTCCACCGGAACAAGTTTAAGGTGGACCAATGAAGGCAAAATATACAAAAAGGGCTTGCCGAGACTTGTTTGTAAATCATCATAGCAGTTGCTAAAATTTTCAATCAATAAGAGACTTGACGTCCAATGGTGACACTCAGTGAAATAGTCAAACAGAGATTTTCGGAAGTAAACATGCCAAGCTACCTTTCAGTAGGTAAGCAAAAAATTTAGTCAATAATTAGAATGCTAACTAATATAGTTTACACTACCATCCAGAATGCCTACCTATGCCACTAGGAAATTACTTGTGGCAACAGATTCAAAATTAACTTATGAGATTTTCACCTAGGCATCGGAATGCTCCTGCAGGCTCTTTATACTTGTGGTTGTGGCCATTTGCACACATGATGAAATTGATTCCTTAGCATTATCCAATGAGCATTTATATGAATAACAGACAAGGAATGATCACCAAAAACCACCAATCCTAATATGCAGTAAAGTCATTATGTTCCCCTACGCAAAGACTCAAACTCTTAATTACACAAATGAAATAAATATGGGATCACATGCATGATCATGAATGATTCTTGTTGTGGCAACAAACACATGTAACAGGTAGTTGGCTCAAACCCTATTGTTTACAAGAACAAGTTGCTCCATAGGACGATTATTAATTAAAGTAATTGCATACATGACTTTACTGCGTTTGGAGAATGGGTCACCGACTTGTTAGCAGGAGTGCAGGACCACACTTCAAATGTCCCCCTTTATTTTCGTAATTCCCTTATGAGAAGAACGTATCCATGCACAAAATTTAATTCTTTCCTAGTGTTTACCTTTTTGCAAAGGAAATTATTCACCTATCATTCTTGACCACTTCTGTGAAAATATACTTCCCTCTTTTTTAGAAAACGAAATCTTAAAAGTATAGAACAAGTTCATAGATTTGATATTTCCATTTACCAGGAAATAAACCAATTTGCACATGATAGAAGCAGAACGCACTATGCATTAAAATAAAAAATAAAAAATAAACAACAGAACACAAACGGTAGAAGCAGTAACAAATGAAAACTTCATGAAGTTAAGAAAGAAAAAAGCAGGAAAAAGATAAGGCAGAGAGGCAGAACAGCTGAGGAGGGAATAGCAGAAGAAACAAAATAACCAAAAAAAATGCTTGACTGGAAATCGAATCACTAATTCTAACCTGATTGATTTGCCATCAGATTGAAATGCGTCTGGTTTGGACCCTAGCTTCATAAACTTCATTTTTAAACCCCAAAATGTCCCTAAAGAAACACCAAGGTTACAAGGGAACACCTTCAAAGAAGCGCACCAACACCAGCTCTGTTTCCGCTGCCCATGCTCTCTCTCTCCCTCTCCGAACTTTGATTTTCGATATTTTCCCTCACTAAGAATCAGAAAAGAGAGAGAGAACGTCAGTAGTAGAAACCCAAAATCCCGAACACAAATGCCTGTTTCGCAGAGAGTCTCTGTTTCTGAAACACGTAACCACAACCACCACCGGACCCGGAATAAACACCCGACAGGGACAACCTCTGCACTTTGTATTAGTGCTCCTGCCTCGAGTTTCCCGCAGTTCCCATCGATTTTTGCGCGCCCCTATAGCGACATTAATAACGCTCAAGAGCTAGAACCCCCCGAACGGACTCTGAAGGTAGAAATCAATGCCGCTATAGTGTATTAGAACACAAATTGGAGAAACTGGAAGAATAATAGTATAAGTTGTATAATACAGAGAGAGGAGGAAGACAAAAATGGCGTCACCAGAAAAGATTGACTATTTGGCGCAGAGGAAAATCAGGAAATAAATTATTATCGTCTAGCGTGGAAGCTAGAGAGAGGAAGGAAAAAAAGTGGCAAAAGAGAGTGAGTGCGTATGTAGTTGTGTACGTCTATATCATAAATTCTCGCCGTCTTTGCTTTAAATCAGTCTGATCCGCTCGAGATCTTCCCCCTCTCTTTCGGCGCAAATCTCAATGAGTCAGTACGCGGCTACTGAATGGTTTGATCGCCTTCTCTGCATCTGACGAGGTGTCGCTGAATTTTCTTGGAAAATATTCAAAAGAGAAAGTTTAGAGAGAGAAAGTTTGTGTCGAGGAAGCAGAGAGGACTATTATGTTTACAGGTGGCTCTCGGAGGGAGGAGAGGATTTTATGCCGTTAAAGCACGCCACCCTTTTATTTCCAATTCTAACCCTACGTATTCCCATTAATTTCTCGATTCTGCCACTTTATTCGTTGCCTACGCGCCTTTCTTCTGGTTTTGTGCGTTTTGACGTGTTTACTGATTTCTCATTTGTCTGTGAGACTGACTTTACACGAATGACTCGAGCTTGTTCACTCTTACGTGGATTTTATACCGTCCACGTATTTCATCTCCGACTTTTCCCGTATATATTTGGCAGAGGTAGAGAATATGTGTGATATAATATAAATTATCGTAAAATATAAAAGTTGAGAATATCTAAAAATATTATGCTATATAACAAACATATTAGATGATAGACGCGTAACAATTTTATCCTAATCTTAATGCGTCCACAAATTCCTTGATTGGGCGTGCTCTGTGGTTAATGCATTAACTTTGATAGTAGTATTCAAGATCACATAAATAGGCATTTCCCAATTTCAGGACCACCAATCGAAACACAAAATTTAATTATAACAAGAAAATAAAAATATTCCAGCTCTATGACAACACTAGATAGTGATGTAGTATGACATTATTGTCTTAGCTTTAACTAGGAATGACAAAAATATATCTAATTTGGATCATCAGATTTTTTTTATTCGAATTAAAATTAGTTTTCTCATAAATTTTATGTCTGAAATTTGAATTCAAATAAAAGATTTTGTATTGTTTATAAAATAGATTTTGGATCCAAACATAAAAATCTTATTCGATTTAATTGGTAGGACCCTAACTAATATTAAATTATTTTTTGACTTATCCAAATTTAAATTAATTCAAATGTGATTAATGAATTATGTCCAAAAATTTAAACTACTCCGGATTCAAACTCAAAAATATTTCATAAATATCTCATGTTGTTCAATCCGGAACTAAATTTTTTCCATCCCTAATTCCAAGTACATCATGAATCATAACTTGTATGTTCCGATAACTAGTTCAACCGGGCATGAATCTCAGTTCTAACTATTATTTTTTCTCCTTCTTTGTTTATTTGTAAAAAATATAAATAATGAAGCTGATTTACAATTATTCGGGTGTGGACCATTAAGAGCTTCCAGGTCATGAGAGGGTCAATGGTCCTAGAAACTGTAGGGACTGCATGGACCCTCTATGAGACTATGCAGTCCTTGATAGGACTGAGTTAATTACGTTTGGACCAATGACGCTTTCGGACTCTTATCCTTTACAGCTGCCTCATAATTGCTCAGTTGATGTCTACTTCTTCTCCGAAGGAGTAATTTGAAAAAACCATCTAACTAACGTGGAAATATTAACATATAAATAAATAATAAATAAAAAGTTATAACCAAATCATTACTTTTTTTCCTTTCTTTCTTGTAGATGAGCCGGGGTTGGGGATTGAATCGAATAATGTCAGAGATTCTAAAATGTGATTCTAATTTATTTTCAATTAATATGGACGGTTAATTATTAAGTAAATCTTATACATGCGTTCATAATCAATAGCTATTTCACACGATACATAAATTTTATGGAAAAAAATGAAAATAATATTTTGAGGGGACTATTGCATTACTCAAATCAAACCTCGGTAAGCCATGTTAAACATGAGACTTCAACCACTTTAGCAAACGGTGGTTCCTTTCGTCTGTGTTCGACTCAGGAGATACAAGAAAGGGAAAAAAAAATCAAGCCCATCATTTATGATTTGATCGCGAACAATAGCGTATACTCTGTCACCCATACTCTCAGACACTCTCAGCTTTTACGCTTTACCAGAGAGTATACTCTATCACCCATACTCTCATCCAAACGCATGCTATGTTTATATAAGTGTGCATATGGATGTATTGCGTGTGAATTGCACATGTGGTATAAAAAAAAAGCGGTGATCTCCCAAATCATTCTATTACTCCCTCAAAACTCAAATTTATTTTGTCGTTCTATTTAGAATCATGATTTAGAGCTTACGGAAGTCAAAATTGGAAATAAAAGTAATAATAAATCACCAATTTCAAAAGGAAAGATGCAAATTGAGTTGTTTATTGGTTTCGCTTTTGTTCCTTACAAAAAAAAATGCAAAGCCTTTTGGAAAACATGGGTAACATGATTTGATTATAATTAAACGATTCCCATGTAACAAACTAAAGAGTGGAAAGAAGTATAGTTGGAAAAATTGAAATTATGCCACCCCGACATACACAAATCATGGTGTGAATGATGTGTGGGCCCAAAACCAATAATGGTCAAGGTGTGGATGGGCTTTTGCTTGGCAAAAAGGCCTTTGTGGGGGACCATGTAGCCCACTTTAATACTTTATGTCCAACATTCTTTATGAGTCTTTTTTTCTCCAGAGTTTTTTTTATTAATAATTATTTTCCAATGTCTTCGAGTTTTTGGGTTACAACTTCGAGATTCTCTCCAGGTTTTATGCTCAACATGACTTGTACCAACTATTTTATCCCATGCGCGGATGACCCTATTGGGGACACAATTTTGTTCGATTTGAATGATTAGATTTGTTCGATCAGGAGTAAATTAAGTCTTAACATAAGTCATGTGTTAGAAATTAAAATTCAAATATAAAATTTTTGCCCGGTTTAAAATTAAAATTGACTCTAAACATAAAATTTTATCCAATTTTATTATCCATACCTTAACTCGTATCGAATTTTTGATCAATTTACTTTTTATATTTGAACTAATATGAATACGATCAATTAAATATATCCGAAAATCCAAATCAATATATGTCCAGATTTAGAAACAATTTTTGACCATCTCTACCTGCACTTGGTGTTCATTTGACACAAAAAGATGTATTTCTATCTATTATTATCTTGGGTTTCGAATCCAACAGACAATATATTTATATGAATGTTACGTGTGTGTGAGTTTTATGTTATAAAAAAACTACTTATCCCCCTCTACAACCATTTGCTCCCCAATAACTCTCACCCTCAAAAGACAAAAGCTCACATGGAACCAATTTTGCAAATACAAATTTGTAGGTTTTTAATTTTGCACTGAAGATGTGAATGGTAAAACAACTTTTTTTTTTTTTTTTTGAGAAAATGGTAAAACAACTTGATATGCAATATGTAATGTATGAAATTGACACTCATATTATCATATATGTGTAGAGCCCATCGAGAAAACAATTGAGCAATAGAGTTTGATCCTACCACAGTGTCTTGAAAAAAGAAAGAAATCCAAATTGGATGTAACATTTTCCATAGATAGCAGAGCCAAGAGAGAAACAAATTTGACTCGTCTGACTCTTAAACCACCTTGAACTGCCTGTTTGATTCCTACTAGAATATTGTTATTATCTGACAAGACTGATTTGGGAATGTCTTTTTCCCATTTCGTGCGTAATTTTGTTTGGAATGTCCGGATGTGTGTTTTCTTTGCCTGCAATCCTAACTCGATTGATTACGAATAGTTACCTTCACTAATACGAACACAAACCATACGTTGCTTTCTCGATAAGGTAGTCATGTCATTATGATACACGTTCTATTGTTTGACAAAATAACTTCCTCTTTTTTCTATCGAAAAACGAAAATGTTAATTATCAATATAAATTTTGTCCATGAACCTCCATAATCCATGTAGACATATAGGTCTCGTCATTAGGCTGGCCCGGCCTTGGCCCAAGCCCAGAAGAAGGCTTCAGGCCTCTGCTCGAGCCTAAGATAAATACAATGGCCCAGGCCCGACTGAGCCCAAGGGTCTCGGACTAGGACCTACATGATGCATATATATTTATATATATATATATATGTATATAATGCACACTGTCACAGTGTGTGACACACACACACATATATATATATATATATGTGTGTGTGTGTATAAATGTATATATATATATATATTGTGTGTTATATTTTTTGGGTTCGGCCTCGGGGTTCTGGCCGACCAAATGATCCGGCTTCGGATCAGGCTCGGCCCTAGAAATGGAACCTAGGCCCGCCCTAGGTCTAGGTCGGGCTACCCAGGCCCGAGATCCCTTCGAGCTCGGGCCGGCCCAAGGCCCACTGGCCGTTTGAAGATGCCTATTGGCATGCCACATAGATTATAAATCATACATTAAAAAATATAAACAAAAAATGTATTTCACATTTCCCTCCTTTTTCATGTTATGTTTCATACTTTTCTCACTTTGTCTATTCTCTCTCATACTTATCTTCTTCTTTCCCGCTTATCTCTCTTATTTCATTCTCATTCAAATCACATATTTCTCATCAAACAATATTAAAGAATAAAATAATGTCATGACAATAATAAACAATGTAATGAAAATCTGACGACGAAGAGCTGCTTCGTCGAGCATAATTTTCAGCATAAACAATGTAATAAAAAGATAAAATAATGTAATAAAAATGTAAAACAATGTAATTACAAAGTAAAACAATATCAAACAGCACAGGTGCTGATACACTACATCATCTCTCCCTCATTGATCGACAATGAAACTATGAAACACAGATGGTCTCAAAAAATTAAAAATCAATAAGAAATCTCAAAAACTAGATAGAACACAAGTAATCTCCCTCACTGACCAACAACGAAATTTCGACATCCAATCACTAATATCAACACAGTTGGTCTCAAAAAATTAAAATTGATAAGAAAACTCATAAATCAGATATATTGAACGCATGACAACAACTTCTTATTACATTGTCACTCTGGCATATTACATTGTCACGTATATCTTTTGAGAGCCGTTGTTCAGCCACTGTTCCTGTCATCACCACTTCCAAAAGATTTTTAAAGCTTCAAACAACGAAATTCAGAATATCCACCAGTAACAGTCTCTTAAACTGAAGAAAATATGACATCTATGGTGAGAAAAGGTGGCCGATTAGAGCAATTCCGACGACATCTCTGTGCAACGCTAAACACTCCAGACCCAGCCATTTTTCGGTGAAAATGGTTGTCGAATTTTGACGTTGATTTGCTATATAGAGAGTGCGCGTGTGTGTGGGGGGTGGGGGAGCAAGTGAGAGAGAAAAGAGAGAATTTGTATAGATATTAATAAAATATTTAAATTTTGAAATGTAAAATTTTTCAAAAAAATGTAGGAGCATCCTATGCTTTTTCAAATTTTTAGGCTTTCATTTTTTTAAAATAAAAAATATAATCAGCATACCACATCAGTTATGTACCATTATGTATAAATAATATATGTATATTTAACACTACTGATCGAAAAATCTCCGGCTCATTATGTCCATCAGACAATTGAGTCGAATTCAAACCTGAATCTCTTCCCTAACAAACGGTTGAGACTGTGCCTAAACCCAAGCGGGAACATAATCATTATTTGATACTTTGATGGTCTCTTTGGAATAATCATGATCATTTAGAAACACGTTTGGAGTGGAAGTTTTAGAAAAAAGGCATTTGCTTTTACATAAAATTCAGTGTCCTGGGCCTGACTCAATTCATTTGCAGAATATTTATACTGACTTTGGGCTTTAAGTGTAGTATTTGGGCTTTGAAGCTGCCGGTTCAAAGTCCAAGTTGAATCATCTCACAAAACACGCATTCAAGAGCCTCACAAAATTACGAAATTACCTTGAGCTGCTTCCGAAATGTGAGCGGTCCTTGTGAAGAGAAGTAAAACGCAATGAGCGAGAGACAGCTACAGAAAACTATTTTTGTTTTTTTTCTTCTTTCAAATAGTCTCTCTCTCTCCCCGTCTCGTAGTGCTCGAGTATTTGGAAAATGGCCTCTACTACCAGCGGTGGTGCTTTGACTCCATATCTCTCTTACATGCACCACAGAACCCCTAGCTCTTACTGCTCCTCGCCTCTCGCCTTCTGTAAGCCCATATATATCTTTCTCGCGCGCACTACGTACCTCACTTTTGACTGTGAACCGTGAGAGGTTTTTTGTTTTTTTTTTGAAAAGAGAGATCTCATAAATTAATGTGTTTGAGGTCTGGATTCTTTTGAAATTGTAGTCTATTGCCAAATTTGAATTCATGAGTAGTCTTCTTCTGCATCGCAGTTTCTGATATTTGTAGATGTAATTGATTTCGTTTTTGCGAAATAATGAGGTCAATTGAATGCTGAAATTAGTTTATAATTCAGGAAGGTTGTTTTATTTTTTCCGAAGGAAAATTGGAAATGTGTTTTGCATTGTTGATTTTGAACTGAGCTGCAGTATGGAACTTTAATGATAGTGAATTAAGTCATTGAATTCAATCAATTATGCAATGAAGCTCAGATGTGCATAGGTTTTAGTTGAGACATGCTATTTTACACTGGCGCAGTATTGATTTGGAGACATATGGCGCTGAAACAAGTGAGAAATGGCCTTTTGGTCTTGGAACTTTAATGATGGTGAATTAAGTCATTGATTTCAATAAAATCAGGCAATGTTGCTCATCTGGGCATAGATTTTAGTTGAAACATGCTATTTTACACTCACGCAGAAAGATTTGTAGCCATAAGGCGCTGAAACAGGTGAGAAGTAGGCTTTTGGTTCTCGTCAGTGCAGATTTTTGTAGAACAAGTTAGCACTGGATACAAGTGGTTTATCATTTGTTGTGTTCATTTGGAGCCAAATTAAGCGTGGATTGCATATTCATTTTCACATGAGAATTGGATTATTGGGTTTGACTATTTATCTTAAGATGTAGGCTTAATCATTTTCATGTTTGAAATAGAAAATTACTCTAATATGTTTGTGTATCTCTGTCACAAGCATGCTATATAATCCTGTAGATGTGGGTGAGAGAAAAAGGCCATTGTTTTGGATATTGGCCAATATGACGTCAATGTCTCCAAAGATCGCATTCTGCAGATGTTATCAATTTTGATAGGATTTACTCTAGTCTTGCCCAAATATGCTGTAGGCAATCTTTGTCTTTTGAACACATCAACCACAATATTTCTAATAAATGCCCTAAAACTTGTGGAGTCCATCTGTTCCTATCAAGCTCTTGTTTTGCTTATAGGACAGAACTGGAGAATTATGAAGACTGTAACTGTTCAAATATGCTTCACCGTAAACAATATCCCGTCCATTAGATTCACAGAAATATTTATTTTGCTTTATTTTCAAAATTTTGTTAACAACAGTCAAAGGTGATAATGATGTAACCTTGGCTAGTTTTAATTCTGTAGTCAACAAGTGACATCTTACCTAGAGACATAATACCATTTTATGCTTGTAGGTTTCGCAATTACTTGAGAATGTTGCCATGTCCTCGATTTCTCCCCTTTTCATTGTTAAAAGTAAACACTAGGAAGATAATATATCTACCTGGAAAAGAAAAGTTGGAAATGCCATGCAACTACCTATTGACAGTTAGGCTACAGTCAATATGAGAAAGGAACTTTGTATGCCATGTTACTTGTTTATTTTTTCTTGTAAGTTTATGAACATATTTCCAGTATCATGTATATGTTGCTTGTTTTTTACACTTTCAGTCAGAGGTTAATGCTTTATTTGTATATTAATGCTTTTATGTGATGATTTTGTATTAGAGGTACTTTCATGGTTTTCATTGACAAATAACATTTGCACTTTTTGTGCTGCATTCAGGTAAAATAAACTCATATGCAAATCCAGTTGCCTCCCCAATTTTGTCGTGGTCTGGTGGTAAGAAAAGCAAGAACCCAAGACGTCTTCATTTATATGCATTATTTGGAGGGAAAAGGGATAACAGTGATAAGAATGATGAGACACCATCAAAGGTTTGGTTAATCTTATATTTCTCTGTTATTTTGATAGGCGAAGTATCATGTTGGAGAAACTAGCTTTATTGTTCAAAGAAAAAAATGTATACCTTTTAGTATGGATTTTAGATCCTAAAAGAATGTTATGGGGATAAAGTGAAATTATTTTTCATATTCCTCTTTCTCAATATTTTTTATTTTTTCTTTTCTTTTATTTTTTCTCCTTTTGAGTACAGATTTTTTTTTTGTTATCCCCATCCTACAATATTTTCTTTCGAAAGAAGGAATTAAATGTTGTAAAATAAAGAAAAACCTAGTTACAATGCATTGCAAAATTTTATGATGTGTTTTGCAGATGTTATGATCATTCAAAGCTTCCACTGAGCATAAATTTTCTGCAAATGCGTCTATATTTTTTTCTTCTTTATATTGATTAGTTCCTTTTAAGTGAATATTTTATATTGTCTTTCCATGAAACCCATCCTTCGAGTAGCTTCCATGAAATCCATCAATTGGCTGGCTAGCTTCCACTTGTGTATTTAGAGTAAGGAATCTGGTTTGCATGTTGCCAATGGTCTTTGACATAGTTTAGCGTTTGCATGTCACC
This sequence comes from Euonymus europaeus, assembly GCA_963580455.1. NCBI lineage: Eukaryota > Viridiplantae > Streptophyta > Magnoliopsida > Celastrales > Celastraceae > Euonymus > Euonymus europaeus. The sequence goes on along the minus strand of OY756957.1, from coordinate 1,167,982 downwards.
AATGGTGCATTGCATCGATATTAAATATGTATCCTACACCTATGCACAGTGGTATCTATTACCCTTAGTTTTGGATGCAAAGTTGTTTACCTTCTATTTTCTATTTAAAGTATCTTTAATTCTTGCACTCAAAAGTAGTTGATCTGTCATTCTGCATCCAAAAGTCATCCTTATTTGTTTTTGCTTTGCTGTCACCTAATGTTACTTGAACTTAGGCAGGAATTCTGGGCAATATGCAAAACTTGTATGAAACTGTTAAGAAAGCACAAATGGTAGTGCAAGTAGAGGCAGTTCGTGTGCAGAAAGAACTTGCTGTGTACGTTTTCCATACGTCTCTTCCGGTTTGTCAATATATATATTATTCCCCATTCAGATGAAGTTAATACATTGCCATCCTTTTAATTTTCAGGGCAGAATTTGATGGCTACTGTGCAGGTGAACTGATTAAGGTAGTGATTTGTTACCTTATTTTGAAGAGAATTAACAAGCCAAGCTGCACGAAGTTTAGATCCATGAGAAATTTGTGGACATCCTTCAGATAATTATTAGCATTTATATTCTCAGGCAACACTTTCTGGTAATCAGCAACCTATGCGCATTGAGATCACTGAGGCTGCAATGCAACTAGGACCTGAAGTGAGCAACTTTTCCTCCATTGCATGTTTAAGTTATCCAACGTCTGAGAACTTCAGTCTTATAAACGTTTCCATATCATGCAGAAACTTTCACTTCTGGTCACAGAAGCCTACAATGATGCGCACCAAAAGAGCGTCCAGGTGAGAGACCCTGGTTCTAGCCACCACCATATTCTTGCTCTGTAGGCAATCTGTATTTACTGCAGATGTAATGATTTTCTTACAGGCCATGAAAAAAAGAATGAACGGTCTTGCCCAAAGTTTGGGAATGCCACAAGGCCTCAATGATGGATTCAAATGAGCTTGAAGATGGATGATTGATCAGCGTTGTGGAAAAACGTATTTATTACTATTCCTAACTTTATTCTTCTTGTACCTTTTCCTTTTTTTTTTGGGTGTGCCGTACTATTGCTTTTGTATTCTGAGGTTTAAAATGAGAAACCAACGAAGGGAATTGCACAAACTTATGAATAAACAAACCAATAGGTTATTTTATTATCATGATCTGAACCACAAAAAGAATGAAATAACCCCCCCACAAAAAGATCCTGATATGGTTCAGCTATATCTCTCTCAAAACAACCCCAAAAGCAGAATCCCTAGCACCACCATGAAGCCAGTCTTCGAGCGTGTTGTACTGCCCGTTGGAGCCATGGCTGGATCCTCAAACTCTGTTGGAAAAGGTGCAGGGAGATGGAACCACTACAATCGTCTTCTTTCCCTTCTCAATGCCATTGGTTCCACTGATAAAGTAGAATGGCCCAGATCCGTCAAGAGTCACCTTGGTGTTCCCATCCCTGTACTCATCAACTGGATTGGAGGTATTGCAGCTAAGGTAAGCGTCCCTGGCCACTTGAAGAACTGAGTCCTTACTACTCGTAGTTCCAAACTGAGAATTAAAAGGAAACCATGAAATGGTTATTGTAGGAAAATGAAGAGGAATAGAATTGACTGAAACCCAAAAGAGCATAGAATTGAAGGGATGCAGGGGATTACCAAGAGAGTCACCCATCTGAAATCGGAATTGTTCTGCCCGTTCATTAAGAGAGTCGGATTGGGATGATGGGACCTTCCTAGCATATTTGTTGCTGCCAACCAATACCTCTTTGGCTTGAGAGAAGCTGAAGAGTACACACATTAGCAACGGATAAGATGTAAAGTTGCTGTAAGACCTGCCATGGATGCTTCACTGAGAGAGAGAGAGAGAGAGAGAGAGAGAGAGAGAGAGAGAGAGAGAGAGAGAGAGAGAGAGAGAGGTGATTAGGTGGAATTTGTGGATGAAGTGATGATTTGGTTGTATTTACATGGGAGGAGAGAAGAACTACTGGGATGGTAGAAAATGTTTAGGCCACCTGGGTATCTGAGTGTAATCCGTTAGAGCATCTCCAACGAGCATCCTTAAAATGACAATGAGTTTCTAAGATGTACTATACATATTCAAAAAGTAGTTTATATATTTATTTACAAACTCAAAACTTTTTCATTTCAACAATGATTTTTAAATTAACTAATTCATTTTCTCTTTCAAAAATATGTAAACTCACTCTATCTCTTACTTGAGTTTGTATATTTGAAAACTCAAATAAAAAAATTTACATGCTCGTATATATTCCTTGTTGGAATTAAAAAAATTAAAAAATGAGTGTATTTTGTTAGTTATAATTTTGCATATTCATATGCATCCTTTATTGAAGTTGCCAGTACCTTGTATGACCGTTATAAAAAAATTTTAAAAATGGCAAGACATTATTTACTTTATCCAATAGTAGACAAATGAAACCAATAAATCCTTTTTCTTTTGCGTGTTTGCTTTCACCGAGGGAGAAGGAGAAAAAAATTGGAATTCCCTTCGTGAAAAATTGCATAAATTATTTATGTTGTGATTTCTTGTCCCTAATTATGTAACTGGGCTGAGCTAGACCCACGTTAGTTTGAAGTTTGAAGTTTGAAGTTTGAAGGTACTCTCTTATGGGCTGTAGACAATCGGCAAAGCCCAGAAAGAAACATCCACTTTGGATTAACTTCTCACACCTGTCCTACTTCTGTTGACACAATTGCTACGTGTTCGAGAACCAAACCTTCAAACTTCCTTCACTCAAACGTGGCAACAATGCACCTCTCTCTTCAAAATCAGATAGAAAAGTCCAATGAGCCACTTCGAAGAGAGAAGTCATAAGAGTGATCATGACTGGGAACGATGATTGGAGGAAAAACGCAGACACACACAAAATGAGTCCGGAGGAAGTGAAAGCAGCAGGTGTAGGGGGATCCAAGAGGCCTCCAGGCAACAACCCTGGTGGGGTTCTCCACCAGCGGAGCAACCTTCCCTTTAGTATAACCACCATGGCCATCGGCGGAATCCTCATCACAGCCGCCATCGGTTACATGGTCTTGTACAGTAAGAAAAAGCCAGAAGCCAGTGCCAGGGACGTAGCTAAGGTGGCCACCAATACTGCAGATCCCAAGGATACCCACCCCCGCAAGTAGATACTGAGTTTTGTGTTTTTCTGGCGTTGTTTTTGTTATTCGTCTTGTGTTTTTATGTGGGTTGGGGGCACAAATCACATAAACGTATTAAGAGCGAGTTCAAGTAAACTGTGCTTTCCATTACTTCTCCACAAAACCACCGAATGCAAAGGCAAAATGCATTCCTAACACTTAAAATTCATTCGACAGTAATTAGCACACTCGTTCCACTTGATTGTGCCAGCACGGTCAATCAAACAGTATTTCACTATCGGGGTGTAGTACCACAAATATTTATCAGTTCGGCATTTGATGGAATGACTGAAACATACTACCATCCCTTCCCGCTAAAGGGATATAGGTTTTCCAGGCCATAGGAAAGCCTAATAAGTTGGCAATAAGAGTTGGCATTGGCAGAAAAATTGTAATCATTTCAGGACCACAATGTATTGCATCAATTACACGACAAAGACCAAGTTCATGTCAGGCAACTAAAAACTGAATCGCTTTTACAAGCACCACCTATGAAGTATGAAGTTATGAACCCAAGAAAATATCTTCCCAAACTGACACCCGCGTACATCAAGTTGTAAGCACAACTGAAACTAATTAGCCATTATCATTACAATTAGAAGTATCAAAAACCAACTTTACTTACTTATCTGGCACAAACCATGACCATCAATATACTGTGACGAATTGGCTCGGCTGCAGTTACAACCATCACCACCACACGAACCATACGCAAGTAGAACGCTCCTAGAATCAACTCTGAGGATCCAACGCCGCCCCCGGCCCTTTTTGAAGACATTGAATCCAAAGAGATTATTATATGCAGCACTCAGAATCAATAAAACATGCCAACTTTTTTCACAATTTTCACCAAACGGATACCAATGTCGTAAGATGGGGGGGAAAAACATAAGCATTACAAAGCTTCTTGACAACCTACATTAGATGATGTGTATCCCCAATACAAATACAAATTGAACCAAAAATAAAATGCTATGACAGTAGACAATTGACCTCAGCCTCCGTTCAAAAATGATCAAAAGAAGTATATATGTGGAAGGATGATCATATATACGGTTTGAATCTTACTCTGATTCACTCAAGAAGATTATACCATCCAGCACAACTTCGCATAGCCCACTCAATCGATTTTCACCGATGAGTAGATCAGCCTCGTAAACCAAAAGCATGCATAGAAACCAATAGTGCCAGTTAGCACAAAAAATGCATATGAAGCAATCGACATGTAACCGAAGTATAAGACTCCAGAAACAAACTTCGTGATTTCAAGCTTCGTGAAGAAATAGAATATAGAATATAGGAAGAGGTATAGTGCCGATGAGCCTGATGTAAGGTACGATCTCCACCACCAAAGGTAGTCCTCACTGCACAACTGGAAGTAGCAAAGCACAATTGTTATCTCAGCACAAGTGACCAGCAGAATTATGAAGACCAAAAACAGGAACCCAAAAATGTAGTAGAACTGATTCAGCCATATAGAGGTGAGGATGAAAAAGAGTTCAATGAAAACAGCTCCAAATGGGAGTACCCCTCCGATTAGAATTGAGAATGCTGGATTCATGTACCAAGTATGCTCAGGAATCTGCCTTGGAATCTTATTTGTCTTCACAGGATCCTCAATTGCTGGTTTCCTAAACCCGACATAGCTACCCACAAACACGAGTGGAACTGAAATGCCAAACCACAAGAACATCAGAGCAAACATAGTGCCAAATGGCACGGCCCCAGATGACTTTTCACCCCATATAAGAGCATTTAATACAAAGAAAATGGCTGAAACAACTCCTGGGAACATGATTGCAGTCCTGAGAGCAATTTTCTTCCATTCCGTTCCTTTGAACATTTTGTACAAGCGAATAGAGGCATAGCCAGCAAAGATGCCCATGAAGACCCAAAGTAAGAGCATAGCTGTCATAAGACCTCCACGGTTTGAAGGGGATAGGAATCCAAGGAGAGCAAACATCATAGTGACAAGCAACATCCCAAAGAATTGAACACCTGTTCCAACATAAACACAGAGTAAATCTGAACGGGTTGGAGGCCTGAAAACATCCCCATGGACAAGTTTCCAACCAGTCTCTTCTTGGGCCTCCTCCTGAGTCTCAAGTTCATTGTACTTTGATATGTCACGGTACAGAGTTCGAAGCATTATCATCGCCACCATACCCGAAAGGAAGAGAACAATCATCAAAGAATTGACAATCGAGAACCAGTGTATTTGATCATCATTCATTATAAGGTACGCATCCCATCTAGATGCCCATTTCACATCACTTGGCTGCAATTTAGACAATTAGGATCAGAAATTGGCAAGATTAAAAACTACAGAGTATACCAGGAACAGAGGTGATTGCAATGTAAGATTCATAAATACCCACCCCACCCCCAAAAAAAATAAAAATAATAGAAACATAAAATCCAGAGTTATAGCTCAAGATCAAGGAACTCACCACAAACTCGACATCATACGTAAATAAGATTTCCTTTTTTTCTTCAACTTCTTCAGGAGAATTAGAACTGATGACCATATGTTTTGAATGGGGATCACAGGTAGTTAAACGAGTCTTGTCATCGTTCCAATTCCCTTCATATTCATGCTTGACACTGTACAAATAATAACAAAAACAAATTAAGAATGCCAATAGATAGATACCACTCAAAGGAAGAACAGCCAGAAATAACCATTTTTTGGGAAAGGAAGTACTAGACGGACCTAAATGATTTGACCTCAAAACCCACAATCCTGGAAGAGTCAGTTTGCAGATCTTTGTGATACTTAACAGTGAATGCGAGATGGTTGTTGATGAAGTACCTATCTACTTTAGACTGCATATGATTAGAGAATGTAAGGAAATCAAAATTGTGTGTGCATCCACAGAGAAACAGCAATTCAGTGCAGACATGTTACGTGCATACCCCACTATATTGGCCTTTGAGGCCGAGATAAAAGCCAAGCTGATAAACAGGAGATTCCTGATCTGATCTTTTTATGGGAACAACCAGTGGAAGATTATCAAGGATCCTGTTGCACCAATGGAAAATTAGGCATAAAAAAAAAAAAAAAAAAAGGCAAGGGGGAATTAGATTATTGACTACAGGCATCCAACAGAATTTCATACATGTTGACCCGATACTCATCATCAATCTTCTCCTTAAACTCCTTCGTATTTTTGGTGTCAAGAGTAATGCGGCAAACAATTTTACACAGCTGAGGTTCCCGCAATTTAAACTGAAACAATTTCAAATCAGTGAAAAGACTTGACGTCAATAAATAAGGAAGCTGCTTTACAACCAGTAAGAATACTGAAACTCACCACATAGGGGGAGTTCTCAATACGGTCACCACGAAGCACTTCCCCTAGATTCTCCGCACTATCGATTATCTTTTTTGGGCGACAATAGGGAAGAGAATAATACGAGTAGGGAAGTTGCGTCTTTGTCGAGGTCAGTTTGTTCACTTTCACCAACAACTCATCTCCCTGCATCCAAGTGAAAAAATAAGTAAATAAAAAACCGCAAATCGCTTAATGATTTTTCTTTGTACCACCAACAAAGATTCCGTCGTGTGTTTAGATGCAAATCAAATTCCTTTTCTTCAAGGGAAGACAAATCAAAATAGGAAAATGGGGTCAGAAAGTTCTGGAAAGAATATACAAGAATATTATATGAAAATTCTATGGAACTAGTAATGCAGAATATGGGTGGGATTAAGCAAAAGTAGTTCTAGTAAGACTAACAATAACAAAAGTTTCAAAATCTTTGAGAAATCCGATGAGATAAAATAGGACAATAAATAACCAGTGAAGATTCATGCTACAATACTACATAGTTCCATGCGCTGAACATAGAGTGGACCATCATAAAACTTTTCAAGTAATCAAAGGGTCCAAGGCTATTGGCTAAAAAGAGTAGTAAACCATGATGAAGACAATTAATTTCAATAGAATGTTAACCAAAATGTAACAGGGTTGCTTATCCATTTCAACCATGCAGTTAAACAACATCAGTGAAGACAAATACCAAACCAAAACAAACGCATGATCCTCTAACAGATAAATAAAATACAGAAAATTTAGTACCAGTAGTACTGTGATCAAACTACACGTAATACATGAAAAATACATGAAAATTGATCGTTGTAGCTTTACTGAAGTATCTACCAAAGTTAAAATCCTCAATATTATATATTGCCTGCCAAAATATACATTTGGTAAAAATCTACCACAGCAGATATACTATGCATGCTGCAACTTTAATTCTCTATAATAGATCATAGCTTAATATAAGTGAAAATCATGAGAATATATATTACCAGAGAATTCAGAAATAATCCTCAAATCACTAAATCATAAGTAGTTCCATGATCCTCACAGCTAACTAATTCCGTGATCCTGATTAGTACAATTCGAAAAACTTCACATTCATTATAGTCCTTGATCAAGCATTATATACACTACGACATTTGATTCCTGAAATACTTTCGATGCATTAATATTTAATAGATATCAGAACTTCAACACTAGACGTGTAGAAGTAACATTGAAATCCTAATTGGACCATTCCCACGATCTCACAGTTCTTTCCAATCCAGTAAAATAACAAGAAGCGCCCCGTTTGAATCTCCCATCTCCTCTCTCTCAAACATTTTATCGAAAACCAGACATCAGTTACATAAACCAACAAAATCTATAATCGATACACCGAATCAAACGCAGATCCAGTGCACGCATGAAGATCAGGTAAAAAATACACAAATAGTAGCATTGATGAGAGAAACTCGTGTGTTTCATAGTGTATATCTATACAAGTACGTGTATGTAATGGATAACTCATAGCTGACCTTTTCGAAGTCCTGGGGAGCAACGCCGGGAAGATAGAAGGAGTGGCCGCCATGGATAAAAGCGAGAAGGAGAGAGGCGACGGTCAATGAGTAAAGCGAGAGAGATCTGCTCTGAAACGACATCGTTTCAGCAGAGATCGAGAAGAGGCTTCAGATCTGGAAGTGATGGTTTGTCTGTTTATTTGCGACGAAGATTTTATGATATAAAAAGAGAGCGACGGAAAAGACAAGCAAAGAAGCTGCGTGCTCCACAGTTGCATTTCGTGCGGTGAGGGCTAATCGCCCCATTTTTAAATTCCACGTTTCATTAATCCGACCACTCAATGACTATGTCAAACATAAATTTGATTAATTAATGTTTTCAATAGGGTGTGGGTCCTAATCCTTCATCGCTAATTTCTCTAAATGGAAAAAAAAAATTTAATTTTTTTTAATTATGCTCAAACTCAAACTATTTTTTGGTGTAAAATAAATTGTTTTTAAGTATAAATAATATGATTAATTACGGATATAACTGTGGATTCGATTTTTACATTCGAAAAATTGTTGGCTCCGAGTAGCTCATGGAGTTCTCCCTCCTATCATGAATTTATTTCAGAAAATAATATCATCTCCCCTTTAATTTAGCAAAGTGAGATACCAAATGATCATTTTGATTTATTATCTAGTAAATAACTTGTGCGCTCATCCTATCAAAATAGAGAAGGGAGGCATGATTATCGTCTAAAATAAATTCGTGAGAGAGATTTAATTTTACTATTTTAGTAAGTATTATTTTGGTGTTGTGACTAACTGACTACTATTTTTTAAGAATGCAGAAATAAAAATTTTAGTCGCCATATTACTTCATAAATTCACCTACAAATTTGGATGCAATTCTTTACCATCCAAACATTATTAAAGATTCGAGTTCCACAAGATCTAGACATAAATAATAAATATAAATATATATTATACTTTTGAACATGATAAAATGGGATAGATGCTTATATTGAATTTTTATGTGTCTTTTAAGTTTTTTTTTTCAAGATTTTTTTTAATTCCGCTTTAAAGTCCTTTTTTTAATCTAAAAACAAACCGGTCATTTGTTAGAAAAAACTGAAAAAAGACGACAGAAACTGTGTTCACAGACTACCCATTAAAAAAATCCGAAGAACCAATTTTCTGGGTCCATGCACGTCCCGTTCAAGAGATATCCTTTCAAAATTAAAGGATCTGAAGCCCAATCGCTACTTTCATGGCTAGTATCTCTCTCCATTCCGACGCCTAATGGTGTTTATTTCTGACTCTTGCTTTCTCACAAGCAATTCATCAAACGCTGATCGTGCACAATCATTGCTCTTGGTATGTGAGATTTGATTGCTAAATTTTCATTTTTTTGTTTATAATAAACCCTCCATGGCCGTGTTAATATGCTCTTCGAGTACTTGCTGTGGCGGTATCAATTACAGTATTTCTTTCACTGACAGTAGAATACCTGTTCCAAGACCAAGTAATGAGCCAGTTGGTGTTTTAAAAGGGGGGAGTGTTAAGGTTTTGTCTTCTAGGTATGGGGTGAACTGGAAAAATCAGAAAAGAAAAACAGTGGGTTTTTGTGGGTTTGCAATGAAAGGTTCGGGCCAGGTAATGGTGGTGGAGAACGGGAAAGCAAGAAATATGTTGACTTCCGATGAGGTTTTGGAAGTTCTTAAGTCAACTCCTGATCCTAATCGAGCACTTTCGTACTTCATGTCTGTGTTTCAGTTGCCCTCTGTTGTTCACAGTACTAAGACATGCAATCACATGTTTGAAGTCTTGAGGGTGCATGAGAGGGTGCATGATATGGTTATTATTTTTGATTTGATGCAAAAGAAAATCATAAGGAGGGATGTGAATACTTATTTGACTATATTTAGGAGCCTCTATGTAAGAGGCGGGCTTAGGCAAGCACCATTGGCACTTGAAAAGATGAGAGAAGTTGGATTTGTTTTGAATGGGTATTCGTACAATGGATTGATCTATTTGTTACTTCAGTCCCGGTTTTGTGGGGAAGCATTGAAAGTTTACAGAAGAATGGTCTCAGAAGGTATCAAGCCAAGTCTGAAGACATACTCGGCGCTTATGGTAGCACTGGGGAAAAGGCGGGATATTCAGACTGTGATGGGTTTACTGGAAGAGATGGAGAGTTTGGGATTGAGACCGAATATCTACACATATACAATATGCATTAGAGTGCTGGGAAGAGCTGGAAAAATTGATGAGGCATATGGAATTTTAAATAGAATGGATGACCAAGGATGTGGGCCAGATGTTGTTACTTATACTGTCCTACTTGATGCCCTTTGTAGTGCAGGAAAACTTGATAATGCTAAACAATTGTTTCTTAAGATGAAGGCCAGCAGTCACAGGCCGGATCGAGTAACGTACATTACTTTGTTAGACAGGTTTAGTGACAGTGGAGACCTAGACACAGTGAGAGAATTTTGGACTGAAATGAAAAATGATGGTTATGCTCCTGATGTGGTTTCTTTCACCATACTTGTCAATGCTTTATGCAAGGTAGGGAATGTTGATGAGGCATTTGGTATTTTGGATGTCATGAGACAACACGGGGTATCCCCAAATCTTCATACTTACAACACGTTGATTTGTGGACTTTTGAGCGTGAGAAGGCTAAATGAAGCATTAGAACTTTTCACTCTTATGGAATCTCTGGGTGCTGCACCTACTGTTTACACATACGTCCTTTTTATCAACTACTATGGAAAGACTGGTGACTCTGGCAAGGCCCTTGAGACTTTTGAGAAGATGAAAGCTCAAGGTATTGCTCCAAATATTGTTGCTTGCAATGCATATTTGTATAGTCTTGCAGAAACAGGGAGGCTTGGGGAAGCAAAAGCTATCTTCAATGGGCTTAAGAGTAGTGGGCTTGCCCCAGATTCAGTAACATATAACATGATGATGAAGTGTTATAGCAGGGCAGGCCTAGTTGATGAAGCAATTAAGGTACTCTCTGAGATGCTAGATGACCAGTGCGAGCCCGATGTGATGGTTATTAACTCTTTGATTGACACACTTTATAAGGCTGACCGCATAGATGAGGCCTGGCAAATGTTTTTCAGGATGAAGGACCTGAAGCTCGCCCCTACGGTTGTGACCTACAACATATTGTTAGATGGACTAGGGAAAGAGGGTCAAGTCGTAAAGGCCATTGAACTCTTTGGGAGTATGACTGGGCATGGATGTCTTCCAAACACTATAACTTTCAACATACTCCTGGATTGCCTATGTAAGAACGAGGAAGTTAATTTGGCCTTAAAAATGCTTTATGAAATGACTACAGTAAACTGTAGTCCCGATGTCCAAACTTATAATACCATCATTTATGGACTTATTAAAGAAAATCGGGTGAATGATGCAATATGGGTCTTCCATCAGATGAAGAAATCGTGTTGTCCTGATCATGTAAGCTTGTGCACCCTCCTTCCTGGTGTTGTAAAGGATGGGCAGGTTGAAGGTGCTTTTAAGATAACCGAGAACTTTGTTTCTTGGCTCGGGATTCACTCAGACAGGTCTTTTTGGGAAGATTTGATATTTGGGATTTTGGTTGAAGCAGGTACAGATAAAGCCATTGCTTTTGCTGAGAGACTGGTCTGCAATAGGATTTGCCAAGAGGACTCTGTATTGATACCAATACTAAAGGTGTTGGGCAAACATAAAGAAGCCCTTGTTGCGTACAATTTGTTTGTGAAGTTCACCGGAAGTCTGGGAATGAGCCCCACCTCAGAAGCATATAACTCTCTGATTGAAGGGCTTCTGGAAATCCAAATGAATAAGGAGGCTTTCAATCTTCTTGAGGAGATGAAGAATTCTGGTTGTTCTCCAGACATTTTCACTTACAATTTGTTATTAGACGCTCTTGGGAAATCTGGAATGATGAATGAAGTTTTCCAGCTGTATGATGAGATGCTGTGTAAGGGATGCAACCCTAACACCATCACCTATAATATTCTCATCTCCAGTCTAGTCAAATCAGATAGCTTGGATAAGGCACTTGAATTGTACTATAATCTTGTTAGTGGTGATTTTTTTCCCTCTCCTCGTACATATGGCCCTCTTATAGATGGGCTTTCAAAGTCAGGACAGCTAGAAGAAGCCAAGCATTTATTTGACGAGATGGTGGACTATGGATGCAAGCCAAATTGTGCTATTTACAACATTCTGATGAATGGGTTTGGGAAGATGGGTGACGTGGAATGCGCTTTTGAGTTTTTTAAAAGGATGGTTAAAGAGGGAATACGACCAGACATGAAGTCCTACACTATTCTTGTGGATTGCCTATGCATGGAAGGAAGAGTGGATGATGCTTTGCACTATTTTAATGAAATGAAGCAAGCTGGCCTCAATCCTGACTTGGTTGCTTACAACCTTATGATTTATGCCCTTGGAAGGTCGCAGCGGATTGAAGAAGCTCTCTCTCTCTTTAATGAAATGCGAAACAGGGGTATCAACCCTGATATTTATACTTATAACTCCTTGATACTCAATCTTGCGATCAATGGAATGGTTGAGCAAGCAGTGAACATGTTTGAGGAGCTGCAATCTGTAGGTCTTCAACCAAATGTTTCCACATATAATGCTCTTATTCGAGGATATAGCATCTCGGGAAATTCTGACCTTGCCTATGCTGTTTATGAGAAGATGATGGTTAGGGGCTTCAGCCCCAACGGCAGAACGTTTGCTCAGCTTCCTAACAAGTCCTAGATGTTACAGACTCAAGCTGGCCACCTCTTTGCTGATCACCTTGCTCAAGGCATCCTCGGTTCGCATTTCCTTTCTTCTAGTGAGCATCTTGTAAGTATCCTATTGCACTCTTGAAATGTGGTTGCAAGTTATTCTGGCTTGCTCAATTACATTGGCATCTGGGTCTTTGCTATTCCTGTTTCGTTTGGATACTTTTGGTGATGTTGCACCCGTGGATGTGGATCTCTGCAAGATTGGCGCTTTCAACTTTAATTAGTTGGGACTTCACACTAGTTTTACCCATCTAAAGTTTCAACTTAAGGAGCACTCCCGGAATCCAAACTGAACCGTGAAATGACCAATGCTATTTATAGGCTTTGTTCATTTTCTGTAAATTTTCTGCTGTGCCATGCATTCTCCTGTACCTGTAGACTTGTGTATCATCGTTGATGGTAGCTTTCAATCTTTTCAAACTTTACAGATTTCACATCCATGATAAAAAAAATTGTATTATAATTGAAATTATGGAGTGAGACATTTGTTTTTTGAGCAAGGACTATTACCGTTAGGAATGTGACTTTCGAGAAATCCATCCCAGATATGATTACATTGGATATTGTCAATGGTGGATCCCGGAATGTGATTTACCCCAGGTTGATCTTAAAAGTGTCAGGGTTCGGGGTAGCATCTCAAAAAACTATAGTAAGGGATCGGGATAACTGCCCGATTTTTTTTTTTTTTGAGACAAACTGTTAATAATATCTATTCATTGATTCAAACAATATAAAATGTGCAAAAAAAAAATCATTTCATCAATTAAAGCCAACACATACAATCAAAAGTTCTGAAATTGGCCAAACAGAATCCGTGCAAATATTCATCACAAATTTAACAATCCCCCAAACAGTTCTCAGCAAAGTGCAAAAACAAAGGGTGAAAATGTTTGAAACAAACTCATTGTGAAGGTAACTTAGACGTCCCTTCCATGTTTAAGCAGCAGTAAAGACAAATATATTATAGCTTTTATCATATACATACTTCTTGTTGACAACAAGACCACACCACCACCAGGATGATCGTCCAAGAATTTTGCCACATCATATACATGTTTCCACACATTGTAATTATATTTCAATTATGTCATATGGGTATTCCCAACATCACAATATATTGACCTGTCAAGCTCATTGCTTCAAACGTAACATAGATCAAAGATACAAGAGTAACTTTAGACAGCAAATCATAATCCCAGTACTTAAACTACTAAAGAAAATAACAAACAAGGGTCCACAAAAGCTTGTATATGTGTACAAAATCATTAAAGCATTTGTGCACAAACATTGGACACTTGCTACCAAAATGACACTAACTAGGAAAATAGGACTCTTCGATTATTTTTGAAGAAGTAAAGGCATCTATTATTGAATCTATATCAATAGTTTTTGCTATTTTCCTTTTGATAAAAGACAACTAATGAATCATTCAAATACTCATTTTTCGTCTTGTTAGGAAGATCACTTTTAATGAATTTCATAGCCAAAAATGCACATTTTGTAGTTGTCATAAAAACGAAAAGAGTTAAAATGAGACGAATCAACCTGTCGATTAAATTATAAGACCCTGCCTTGTTTGTTTCTACTAACCGACGACACAATTCTGAAATTGTTGACATATTTTGAAACATCTCATGACAAACCATATCAAGTCGATAATGATCTAACTAACATTTCAAAAGATATATGTCTTGTCCGCTAAAGTTAGCTGGATAAAACTTATCGGCAAGTAAAAGAATTCGATCAAGATCAAAAGCTTTGAAGTTGTCCCTAGATTCTAAAGCAAAGTTGAGCATAAGCAGTTCCATTGACTTTTTATTGAATCTAATATGTAACTCATCCAATATATAATCAACCATAGCTTTAAAGATGTCAATGAAATAATGATGCTCCACTGTGATATCATCATTTTGTTGGCAATAACGTCTTATAGCTTCTTTGTACCGAGTGCTCATATTAGGTACGTTGATATCAAACTTTAAGCAAATTGATTTCACATGCCTAAAGAGATAATCAAAACCTTCTTCTCGCAGTGTACGAAATAATTCTTTTGTCGTTGAGACCAAATTCAATGCATTCAAAATATCCAAAGATTTTTGTTGCAAAGTTCGGCAAAGCATGTCTGAAATCTCCATAATCTTGCACATAAGATGCAATATGAATATAAAATCAAAGGACTTCATCGACATTAAACAACCACTACCTTCCCCATAAATTTTATTTGTAGTTCCTTCTTTAACTAAAGATTGAAGCACAATAATAGTTGCACCATACATATCTATCAAACTACAAATGGAGTCAAAATGTGAGTTCTCACGAGTAGTACTAGCTCTATGCAAAGTACCAATCTGATTAGCCCCTTTATCGGTCTCACGTTCACCTCTAGCTATGTCACATTCAATCTCAGTAGCTTAGGTAGATCGTAACTCAGTATGTCGCTTAGGAGAAACACTAATAAGATTGACAATGCAAGTCAATTTTGAAAAGAATAGCCAAACTGAAATATCTTTCTCGGTAGATGCAACTAAAGCAAGTTGTAGCTGATGAGCAAAACAATGAACATAGTATGCATACTCACAGTCATTGTGAAACAAATCTTGCAATCTATTCTATGCACCACACATGTTGCTAGCACCATCATATACCTGACCTCATAAATCTCAGATGTGAAAATTGTGTCGAGTGAGAACTTGCGATATTTGATTCTTTAGAGTCAAAGCACAAGTATCTAAAACATGCACAATCTCAAAAAAATTGTTATTTCAAATATTCGTGAATATCAACAAAACTCATAACAATCACTATTTGTTCTCTATTCGATGCATCCTTTGCTTTATCAATCAAAATACAAAACCTTGCATTCTCAATTTCCTCACAAATTTTGTTTCTCACTTTTGTGGCTAGGATATGCAAAATATCCTTTAGGATTGAGTGAGATATATATTTTGCATTTCCTAGAGCTTTCTCTAAGACAAAATCATCATATCAACATTCAATTTTTCCATCAAACTAATCAACTCAATTAGATTACCACGGTTCTTTGACAAGAAATATTCATCATGA
This sequence comes from Euonymus europaeus, assembly GCA_963580455.1. Classification (NCBI taxonomy): domain Eukaryota; kingdom Viridiplantae; phylum Streptophyta; class Magnoliopsida; order Celastrales; family Celastraceae; genus Euonymus; species Euonymus europaeus. Next base: position 1,152,170 of record OY756957.1, on the reverse strand, counting down.
CCCCTCCAAGCGCATCCTTGTAAAGTAAGCCACCGAACACTATCAATGGTAGTCTTAAGACAAAATCGATTTTTCTTAACATTCTTTGAACTCTAAACATTCATGACTTTATCGATATGCCAAGATATATTCTTCAACACCTCAAAATTTCTCAGAACATTATTGAGCGGGGGAAGTAGGACCTCCCATATGTGCTAAGAATACTCATTTGGCCCCATTGTTCACTCTCTTCCAACTAGTGACCCATCAATAGTAAAAGCAGGATGTGGATGTGCGCGATCCCAAAAAATTAAGCACGGAAAGCAAAATTTTGCATCCTTTAAAATAGAATACTCTAATCAATGAACCAACTTTGTTGAAATTGTAGGTTTTGACCCCCTGTTTTAGTCCTTGAATACTTAGCCAAGACAGGTTAATATGGTTCTCACTTGATATAAGCACGTCTAACTTAATCTCTATTATAAACTGGATGATTACATATTCGAATACATAGTGCAAGATGTCATTCAAGATCAATTTCATCAAATGCAATCCTTTGAATCAGATGATCGATAGTAGACTTCAATCTCAAAGATGTTCCAACTATTGATGTTTCTTCTCCATGTTTCTTGTTGAAGAATGAGTTAATAGTTTTCGCTTTTTTCGGTTCTTGATTTTCCACCCTAATAAAATAGAAAGTATACCAAGTTTGGCACAAATGAGAAGTACTGAAGTACTATATGCTTCAAGTGGAAATGTTTGCTGTTGACATGAACCGAAGTACAATCATCAAATGGACAATAGAGCACAAATGTTCACTAATGTGCAGAGCTTAAAATCTAAAGTTTAAATTAAAGAGCATTCAAAAACAAGATCCTTGAACTAATCTGACATACATGAGTATACCAACTTTTGCACAAAATAAACCTATCCATGATCACCTAAGATCAAAAATTGCAACAGGCTTAGCACGAAATGCAAATCAAGAGAAAAAGGTCTAGTTCATCTATTTCCGAATTCCAATTAACCGAGAATAACATGCCATGATCAGCTTCAAATAACGAAAAAAAAACCTTCCCCTCGTCTGATAAACTATATAATCTGACTTAATCTTTATCAAACTAATCTAAAGAATATAGATGAGGGCATTACGTGGTCGGAATGGCCCTAGAGACGGAGTTAAAGATCAGAGGAAGAAACATAGACGCTGTCACGTTGGATGGTCGGAGCAGTGGAGGCTTCTCATCCTACAAGATAAACTCCAGAGTGGGCGGAAATGCACCCACAAAAAGTTGAAATCCACCCCCTGGCCCACCACACGTGATCTATTTTTGCATGTAAATGAGTGCATAAACCCACTAACTCACACTTAGTGCCCCGGGAACATTATGCTTTCGGGATTCATAGAGTTGGTGGGTCCCATATTTTAACATGAATCCTTCCCCTCCGCATGAATGGATACATCCATCTATCAATAGTCCCACTTGGCTTTTCAAACTGCTTCTATCTTTTAAAATTATTGAAATACATACCCCCATGAAACTTCCTACTTCAGCATGCATGTGTTATGACTCACCATTTTATACATGAAGTTTCATGCAAAATTACAAATGAATTTACATAATTTCATTGCACCTTCCCTTGTGTATCCCCTTCTATTTAAGCATAAGAGAAAAGGATTAGGATTGGACGGAGACCGCCTTACAAAAGAATCTTAATTTTTTTAATTCTTTTAAAAAGTAAATTTAAAATATTATAAATATATTAATAACATCGATTAATATTATAAATACATCAAGCAGCACAACATGTATGCAACCTTATTACAACTTCATAACATAGTATACCCAAGCAGCTGTCTGGACATAGTAGATTGAACTTCCATTGCAAGTCGGTCATTATACGGTGCGACCCATTCAGATGCACATTCATATCTATACCTAAACCATTGAACCATTATTGAAGGCATCGGGTATCCATTGGTCAAAGTTAGTTGCACATAGTGATTGCCATTAACAAATCCAACTAATAGTAAATAAGATTTTTGCTGTTAAGTAGAAAGAAGAATGGAACAAAACTCGAAGTGATTTTCTTGTGGATTTAAGTAGAACACAGTCAAACTGAGCAGCAACCAAGGTCTTCCTTAACACCCTCAGCTTCTCCTATCCAATCCTATTTTGAGATACATCATACTTTTCAATTGGAAGAAAAGCGCTTTCTAGCTAACTGGTGATGGATTGTCATCAGAAGAAGACTCCGCTACTTTAGAACAAAGATAGAGCTAAACTAGATAAAGAGATTATTATGATGGTTTCATCCGTTAATTTCTTTTGTAAGGCAGTCTCCGTCCAATCCTGATCCTTTTGTTATCTCTTACGCTTAAATAGAAGGGAATACACAAGGGACGGTGGGAGGAAGGTGCAACGAAATTACGTAAATTCATTTATAATTTTGCATGAAACTTATGTATAAAATGGTGGGTCATAACACGTTCATGCAGGAAGTAGGAAGAAGTTTCATGGGTGTACGTATTTCAGTATTTTTAAAAGATAGAAGCAGTTTGAAACATCAAGTGGGACTCCTGACGGATGGATATATGGATTCATGTAGAGGGGAAGAATCATGTTAAAAAGTGGGATCACATCGGTAAACTATGGTGTGTGTGGTATATATGGGATTCCATGTCTACTTAGAATTAACGGTTTTAAGTAGAGATGTGTCCGTCTCTGTGTCGTGTGTTTTGTAATTTATTAAAAAAAATGTTAAAAAGTGGGACCACCAATTCTACGAATTTTATATATTCTCAGTGCACTTAGTGCGAGTAAGTGGGTTTATGCACTCATTTACATGCAAAAATAGATCACGTGTGGTGGACCAAAGGATGAATTTCAGTTTTTTGTGGGTGTATTTCCGCCCACTCTAAACTCCGGTGTCCGGACAATTGAAATGAGCTAAAAGAGTTATTGAGTTGTTTTTCCTTTCAATGAGGTTTGAAGCTAATATAACATCAATTTTTTAAAAAAATATACGACCATGGACATTTGGGAGTTGGTAGGCGTCCCACTCGATGCCCCTTCCTGAAGATTTTTTTGGTCTATAGGGAATTAAGTAATTAACGATAAGAGGAGATTGGTTTGGTAAATTCTAAGCAAGCAATTAAGTCTTGAGACTACCCAAAATGATAGCTAATAGCCCACGGCACCACAGGCCCAATAATCAATGGGCTTTAGCCCAGTATCGAGTGGGCTGTTGATGCAACATGAAGTATGTGATCATGAATGGTGCACAGGCTAGTGGTTGGAGTATGCGTGATTGCAAATTTAAGTACGAATATAACCAAAAGTGCACAAGCATTTTGTCTCCAAATGCCCATACCAGCAAGGAAGCTTGCCATGGTAAGGGTAATATCCAAACAAACACATATGTACACAGTTACTGCACCTTTTTTTAATGATATTGATTAACTTGGTCATCAAACCTTTACATGCGACGGCAGCACAAAAACGAGGAGTTTTTTTCTTTCTCAAAAGTATCTACAGATACGTATCTGAACCTGATTATCAAGGCAAGCCGGGTGGCGGGACTAACTCCTTTGTGATTTTTGATATCAGAAGGCAACTCAATTGTTTGTAGAAGATATTGATTCACTTCCTTCAGGAACATCAGCGGCCAAAGATTCTGACGATTGCTTGTCCGCAGCGGCATTAGAACCCAAGGGTTTCTTAAATTGCACCAAGATCATGGTCATGTTGTCACACCCCTCGCCACCGGCAGTTGATGGTGCCAAACACCTGTCGAGTACTCTCTCACATACAACAGAGAGCTTGCTTTCCTGCATTGTCAAGGAAAAAGTATCTGGATATAATATCAGAATACAAAAGCACATGGCTACACACAAAACTGGCGCAACATAAAAAATAAAATGAACCGTAACCTGAATTTCCTAATAATGAAGCTTTCTTTCATCCTCTTTTTCTTAATCTACAGATTATATTGTTTATAAACACATAATCGAGCATTCCTTCCAAAACTACACTCACTTCTCTAAACGAACAATACTACAATAGTACGAATAGCAGCAGTTATGGCAAGAGCCGAAGCTAGAAAAGAACAAGGGAATTATCATTAAAAACAAAATTAATTTGGATTTAAAAAAAAAACAATATGCAGCTGGCAAATAGGGCAAGATGTATAAGCAGCCGAAACTACATATGATTGGCCGGCTATCAAGTGATAAATAAGAAATGCATAATACACATACCGTCTTTAGCTGTTCATGAATAAAATCCACTAGTTGTTGGCTTGACATGCAATCCCTGAAACAATGAACAAATAGAACCGTCCACTTAATAGTAGTTAACTTGCAGCAATGGTGTTCAGTACGTATGAAGAATCACCAGACTAAATCCCACAAAAAAGGATGTTCAGAGAAAATTGAAGTCGGTACAGAAATGGATGATGCACTTGTGCTTATCTAACTTAAAGCGTTGGCCCAAAACCTAACGACTTGGCAATTTGCCCAGAGAAATATATTGGATTTGTGCGTGCAAGAAAGATAGTAGGTGGTAAGCAAATACTACGTAAATCGAAGCAAAATGATTAGGCAAAAAAATTGCAACCAATCAGGCTGGGAATACATTTTTGATCTCTCAAATTGAATGAAAAGGTATTACAATAGAGCATTGATCCTGTCCAGAAAATGAAAAGCATAAGATTCTTACCAGATTCCATCACATGCTAGCACAATAAAATCGTCATCGTCACAAAGATCAACCTAATAAGAAATGAAGTCCCAAAAAATGAGGAAAAAAATCAGGTCAGACATAAAACGTTTCCCCTGCTTAAACTGATTGTTAAATATATAGCATTGAAAGTTGAGATGATAACGAAGCTGCATAAATTGTGATAGAAATGCATGCAGCCATGAAAAATATATTTTTGAAGTCATGGGCATACCGCGTTTACATCAGGATTTGCAGTTACAATTTGCTTTTCAACAGGCAAAAATTTATTCTGCTTGAACTCCATGTCGCCTGAGACAAAGGAAATCATAGATGAAACATGAAAGCATATCGCACTTGTGCAACCACTCGAGGAGCAAACTCCGATATGTATCTGGAACGCACTATGAAAATAAGTTTTAACTATTGAAATAAGCAATAGAGGCTTTCTCTTGAGAAAGCTCTAGGATACTAATCTAAAGTCCTGCTTGGCAGATTCAAGAGCGAGCTGTCCTTTAAGTTACTAACCTGGTGTAGAAAACCGTAACAAGAGAGCCAAAACATGAATCTCAGATGTATTAGGTAACTACAAGGAAGCAGGTAAAGTACCTATTGCTCTTGCGAGATTTAAACTTCCATTTACCCGTCCTGCATGTATGAAGCCACCAGCTTTTAAAATTCTTTCCTTCTCAGCCTCAAGATCGGGTTTATGGTCCCTAGATAGATTGTATGCCTGCACTTAGAAGTCACCTTCAATACTGGAAATGATATCTATTAATAAATAAAAAAATGAGGCTTTCTTTATCAAAAGAACCTATGCTCTACGCCTTCGACTTTGGAAATAGCATACATGAAGCAAATTACACAACATCAATGCCCAAGATTGAGCCTCTCTACACATCAACGTGGTGTATAAGCACTATTTTGTCTATTTTCATCGTCTATGCAAATAGAAAAATCTTCTTTGGAACACTAGGAGTGTGGACCACAATATGCCTAAGGCATTAAGTAAAAGTTACCTGACCCTTTCGAGATATCACACAACGAGAATCACCAGCATTTGCAACAACAAGTTGGTTATTTCTAATAATTGCGACACAGGCTGTGCTCCCAGAGGTTGGTCCAGTAAAATCGGAGTGAGGACCCTGATTAAAATTTTCAAATTGAATGAGTTTTTAATGACAGAGAGCTAATTCAAGATTGCAGAAAAAATAACATGAACCTTAACTATATGGCCTACTCCTTTTTTTTACATATAAAATTTGACAATAAAATAGCATGCAATGAATTTTAGTTGATTAATTCCCAACTCAAAAGAGAGAGCATCGGATTACCACAACCCATGTTTCAACAAGGCCATATATTTCCCAAAAGCACAGAAAAAATATAAGCATTCTAAAGAAATATACTGAAGATCTGATGGCAACAACATACAGATGAACAAAAAATCTCTATCTAAAACATCTGACAAATTTGTAAGGTAAATGTCACATCTCATGAATAAAATGAATGTTAAGTATGATAGAACAAAAGAAACGAAAAAATTTAGCATGGCTTATGTGTGTGTGCTCCAGTGGAAATCTACCAAAAATAATCAAGGGTAGGGACATCGAAATGAAAGGGAAAAGGAAGAAAAAAAAGAAAAGCATGCACACAAACACACACACACAAGGTCAAGGAGATTTCTTCAAGTTTAACCCCATGAAAAGCCAGAAAGCAGTTGAAACCAGTAGAATAGCCTTGGGTCTGTCAATGGGGATAACTAGCATTAACTAGAGAGAGCTCTTTCAAGCTCAATAATTCATTGCTGAATTTCTGCTTAAAAGAGATATCTCGAAATCCAATAAGTAATCATTACCACTTGAACCCATTTAAAGAAGGAAACCAAGGGATGCATATATACCATGGATGATAATTATCATTTTAACTCCTTGGTTGCAAATGCCAAGTAATCAATACCCGTCTAGTTACAACTGATGCATAAATGAAGAGTGATAAGCAGTTAAACTCGAGCATACTTAATATTCCAAATTTCCAATAATTCCACTGGTTCAATCAAATACCTCTTCAAAACCCCAGTCATCAAATGGGTCATTTCCATCAGCACTCCTAGGAGACCATATTAACCCTTCTATCATGCCAGTAAACTTGTTAATTTTATCTCCCAAAACAGCCAATTCCCTCCATCCTCTTTGCCCACGCATCATCTCATCCATTCTGCAAGACCAAACTGATTGTTTTATAGCAGCTTCGAAGGTGTCGGAGACAATGATCAAGTATGTGAAGGGTATGGACAATAGTAAGCAATTAGACACCTTAAACATTTAACCCGATTGTTTTACATCATGCCCTCCATAATGCATTCTGATCCTAGTGTATCAGTTTTACAATAAGAATCACCAAAATCTGCTGTAATTGCTGAATCACTATTCTACAATAAACCTTGACATCAATCGGAGGCAGAAAATAAAGAACAATTATTATCATTTTACAGATAATGATGATGATAAGCATCCGTGAAATTACTGCAGTACGAATATTAATTTAATTCGAACTGTTAAATCATAAAAGATCTTGATATTTTGAAAATCCATAAATGAATAGTGATATTATTTGAGGAACGTAAATGAGATGTTGCACTGGGGACTTCAAATAAAAAAAATGCATTATTCATATAACTTGATCCAAGAAAGCATAGTACAACTTTGACATCGGCTAATCCGTCAACCAAATAAAAAATTAGGCATGGCATGGAAAATATAAAGGGAAAACAACGAATCAATTGATCAGATGAACTGACCTGAAAAATGATTTCTGAGCAGATGTCTCTATGTCTCCAGCCGCATATGCTTCATTCTTGAGAACCTGCTGATGAAGGTACTTTGCACAGAATTTTGCTACTACCTTCCCTGTGAGTTAGTTTACCTAAGTGAGAGACAGAACCTAAATTCAAGACATTGATAATTATATATATCAATTTACAGCCCCTTGAAAAAGCAATGAGTTTGGACAGTTACTAAATCCATTTAACAGGAATGCAATAGCACACAAATGATCATGATAAAGCAAGAGCAATAAGCCTTTCACAAGCCTAAACCCTGAACTTTGTAAAGTTATCAAACCCCCTCAAAATGTCTTTTGATCTACCATAGCTTCCAAATTTAAGCAGGAGAATGCTCAACTGACAACCAAAATAAAGCATAAAATCAAAAATGGAAGAAAGACGACCATGTAAGTGAACAAATAACAATATATTATTACATGTATTGGGACATCCAAACTCTTACCTCCATGGCCATCATAAACACCAAAAAATGAAGTGGAACCATCCAGATCAGGAAGTGCAGCGTGCTACAAAAACAAATAAATATAGTAACTAAGAGCAAGTCTGTTTTGTACTAAGAAATTCAAACTGCATCATTTAGAAAGTTACAAACCATTCAAGAAATGCTACAACAAACATTCATAGAACAAACAGACAAGAGCGCCGAAGAAAATGGTGTACAAGAGCTTCGGGAAAACCTTGTCGTGTCCTTGCAAGATCCGTTGTTTGCACAAGAACTCGCTTTTAGCAAAAATCAAAGGCAATGGAAAATAAGCTAAGCTGCTACAATTAACAATTGAAATCTATGGGCAACTTTCGCTTGGTGTTTAATGTACTTGGATTTCAATTTATGAAGTAGCTAACGAATAGGATGGTCCAACTCCTACAGAACCTATTACTAAATAGTCGTAGGGAGGGAGCAAAAAGGGTTTTCCATAAGGTGGAAAATGAAAACTATTAGGCCCACAAGTGGTTTGCAAACAAGTGACTGACTGATAATTACCAATAATTAGCCATGTGCCATGTGTATGCTAAACATGATACAATGAACTCATCTTGATTTGATACTTTATGTCTACAAAGTTAAAAAAAGAGTAAAGGTAAACAACACTCTAACAAAAAGCTCCAGCAGTGGGCGGGTCAGGGATATGCAAGATGTACGCAGACCTTACCTCCACGTAATAATATCTACAAAAAAAATCTTCAGTAAATTGTGGCTGGTTGTTCATTCATTTAACCGAAGTCATTCATTGATAAACAATCACTATAAGTCAGAATCAAGAGTTTATAATTAGTAGAGGCATCATGAAGACCATCTTTTGAGACATCTCGTCTGATTTAACTTATTTTCAGATTACTAGATAATGCAAATACCACAAGAAAAAATGGGAAACATCACTCATAGCATTTACATTTTAAAACATGTATGAATGATCAACGGGCTACTTACAGCATCTTCCATGGTTGCACGCCATCCTTGCATGGATGATAAGCCATATCTTAGCTTTTCATTCTCACCATCTCCTGAGGATTTCTCAGTTTTTGGGGAGCTCAGATATATGCCCATCTCTATTGAAAGTTAAACAAACACGTGTAAAAATAACAACAATAACTAAGGAAACTAACAGATTCAGTACCAAAGAAAAACCAAAAGTACAAGTCAAAAGATCTACTTCTCTGGCAGTACCAACAGCCACAACTATCTTACTCCAACCCTAATGCTACTAGGTTTGATTTTGTGCAGATTTAACATCCGAATTCAAATTTGTTTTAAGATTATATCGGAAGCATAGTGAGAAATGTCTCCAAGGTCTGATTTTCACATAATAGTATCTTCCCATTTGAAAAATTGGAACCGGCAAAGCCAAGCCAATCTAGGATACTTCAAGAATTAAATGACTTCCACTGACAGCAATAAAACATCATTAAGCGGCTAATAAAATGAAAACCCCAGATGCTCATTTGAAAAGAATTAAGTAAATACTTCAGTAGCTGAATGAATCAAGATTTAGATCCGAGACACCAACAATTCGGAGATACGTAATCATGTTAGAAGTTATAGATCCAGATGCTGACTAAAAATTGAAATAAAAAAAAGAAATAATATCTGAACTGGCAATATTCACTAAATGAACACAGATATATTACACTGACCAAGGCTGTCTCGAATTACAAAACCGAAGATACCCAGATGCCCAATTTGAAATACTCACAAAACAACACATATTCTTACAATAAAAGTAGGAATCAAAAGTCATAAATACTTACATAAAAGTGCCAAGTATGAGTCTCTGTAGCAGGTAGATATTCAAAACCAAGGGAAAGATTCAAAAGCTACTATTTTTTCCTTTTCAAAACTACGGAAAACCATGACCAGAATAATTTTCAAGGAATCTTAGAAGGGCTGATTTCAACAAGATAATAAAAAAAAGAGAGTGAGAAGATGACGAAAGAGAGAGTCAGATACAGAGAATGGAAGAAAGAGAGGACTTTGGCAGACTCGGCGAAACAGGGAATCAAGAGAGGAAATGACGATGCTGATGGTGACTGTTCGACGGCTTCCTGCCTCTATCCAGAATTCTATGGATGCAGTAAACCATGCTTTGATTTTCTTTACACTGTTTCACACTTTTACAGAATTTTCTTCATCAAATCCAATAATTTAAAAATCTTTAATTATCAAGATCATAAATAATGACTTAAAAATGATACTATTCATATTATAATAATATATTTTTGCTAATGTGATTATTTTGATATATTGTGTTTAATATGTGGGATTTAATTTTTTTTTTGGTGTAATTTTGTTTAAAAATGGGTAATAGATACTTGATTTTTAGAGATTTTATTATTAATGGAGAAATGATAAAATGTATGAAAATTTGTATTTTGCTCATATGGTTATTTTTAAATATGTATTTTGATAATATGAATAATTATATGACTTGACTTTTTACGTAATAAAAGTGTGACTCGATTAACAAAATAAAAAATGTGTGTTGTGTGAGACTGGATTTCGCCTCCACAACGTATCAATTATTGATGGGTCGTTTTCCCTGCAAAACCAATTGAGAAAACGTTACTGAAGTGATGGTAATGGTCTGCGCTCCGACGCTCAAGTCAGTTAATTACTCAAGAATGAGAAGTAGGATAGGAATAGTGATAAAGATTTTTTTTTGTGGGTACCTCTTTTGACTCTAGTCGTCCCCTTAAATAGGGTAAATGGTACAGAACCCCCTAAAGTATGGTCTAATTGAAAAAAAACCCCCAAATTATGAAAACTGGATATAACCCCCAGACGTTTGTTGACCGTCTGAGATGACGGTCAACCCACGCGTTTAGCTCACTTTTAAAGGTTAAAATGTACAGAGCCCCCTAAAGTATGATCTAATTGAAAAAAATCCCCCAAATTATGAAAAACTGGATATAACCCCCCAGTTAGCCACCAGGTTCGTGGTTGATGTGGAACCAAACAGTCCATCATTGGTTTCACCTCCACAGATTCATCATGTCAGTCCACCTCCAAGCAGTCCGCCACCAGGTTCACCTCCACATAGGGGGATAAATGCTATTAGACTAAACTATAGGAGTGTATTGACAATGACAATAACAATAACAGTGAGACTAAACTAACAGTCAAAGTCAGCATACAACATGTCCAAAATACATCTAGAATTACTTCATGTCCCATTGTTGGTGTTGGCATGAATAAGGGTGCAGTATTATCTGGTGGACTGTGAAGATGAATATGTGGAGGTGAACCTGGTGGCGGACTGTCTGGAGGTGGAGTGCATGATGAATCTGTGGAGGTGAAACCAATGATGGACTGCTTGGTTTCACATCAACCACGAACCTGGTGGCTAACTGGGGGGTTATATCCAGTTTTTCATAATTTGGGGGGTTTTTTCAATTAGGTCATACTTTAGGGGGCTCTGTACATTTTACCCTTTAAAAGTGAGCTAAACGCGCGTGGGTTGACCGTCATCTCAGACGGTCAACAAACGTCTGGGGGGGTTATATCCAGTTTTTCATAATTTGGGAGGTTTTTTTCAATTAAGTCATACTTTAGGGAGCTCTGTACCATTTACCCCCTTAAATAACATACCTTGAGTTTGTTTCCTATTTGAATCCATGAAGGTATCCTACCTTGATTCAACTCTGAATCCTTTATTGATCATAATCAAATCTCTTAATTCTTAGGCTTTGAATTTAGACAACCTTTTTTTGGTGTTGACAAAATCTTTCTTTAATTCTCTTAATTAATATTGCTTATATGAGTGCCGAATTTCCTTCGACGCTATCCTTTAGTATAGTATGCTTGCATGTATCAGACACTGATATGTATCCCTCCACGTGTCATACCATATTTACCACTTACATGTTGCGTGCTCTCATCATCCCTTTCATATTGGGTACAAGCAAATCTAATTTTAATAGGATAATATTTTCTTAGTTTTAATGCAATCAATTTGCTTCAGTGAATCATATATTGATTTCATTATATGGAAGTTCAGGGTCTTGCTATAATTTTTATGTAACGGTGTTTATTGCAATTTTTTAACTGTAAGGTTCACGATAAATTAAATACATAATGTTACAAATTTTTATTTTTATTTTTCAAAAAAACATGATTTTATTTTGATCGTAATTTAAAATATAATAATATATTTTTCGTCTATTTTTTTATAATCAAATAATACATTAAAATTTTAAATTTATATTGAATGGTTTACAATTTTCAAGTCATTTTCAACACGATTTAATTTTTATTTGAAACAAGAATAAATGATTGGACTAATAAATCTCAATCAAAAATATAATTATAATGAAATAAAAAATATAACGTATTATATATAATTTATAGCGAAATTTACAGTAAATTTTTTAGCATAGACCCATCATCCTTCACTATATTCACACCCAAAAGAATTGTCAGAAAGACAACCTTTTAATGGCATGTTCCAAAATTAATGTCACGTTTGTCACTTTCTCAAAGAAACATGTCCCCATCAACCCAATATCTTCATATATTTATATTGCCAGATTTTTCCATTATTTTTAAAAAGTCGAGAGCCTTGTCATTTATTAACGAAGCGATAAAAGAAGATCCATTAAGCCCTTTATTGGTTTTGACATTTTTTATTTGATTTGAATCATTTGATGGCCTCATGCTTAACTCCAGCCAACAAAGACGAGATATGCTTAAATAAAAAATAAAAACATATTATTATTTTAGTAATCCTCTCTACGTGGGCAAATATAATTGTCGGCAATTGCAACTACACAATCTTTTATATTCAATGAACCCAATCTGGGCCATATCTGCTGAATTATTTTTTCTAAAAGAATGAGGTGTCTACCTCTAAACAAAGCAAAATCAAATCTTTTGGTAATGTTCATATAGAAAATTAAATAATTTATTATTCAATTTTTTGGTAGAGCGACCAACAAAGCACATGTGCAAAGCATATTCACAGCACTCTCAGATTTTACGTTTTACGATAGCTTATATTCTATCACATATACTCCCTACCAAAAATGTCGTTTATTTGCTCATGAGCTTATACATTTTACCACTCATGTCAACATGCACATCAAAAAAGTCAATCAATTCTTGTTATTGTGTCTATCTCTTTCACATATTTGTCTTGTTGTCTCTCAAAATATATGTTAAATTTCGAAAAAATTGCATGTTCGACTTAACGTGTAAATTTTTTTCCAACAAAACTTATATTCGACAATTTTTAATTTATTATTAAACTACTTTACATATACCCCTAGAGGTAAATTAACAGCTCATACGGTATCATAAACTTACGCTCTATCAAACACCACATGACTTATAAGCGATTAAAAGTTACAATTTGCCAAACGGCCAGTATGTTTGGTTGCTCATCTGTTAACCAAACTGGCTTGTCTGGCTATCTCCTACCCTTTTTTATCGGATTTTTGAATAAAATAAACACAAAAAAGATAAACAACCAAGTGATTTTCATACAAAAAGTATCCTAGGAGTGTCATTCAAAAACATTTTAAATTCCACGGGTTTATTTCGCGAACGGATTTGGGCCGGACAACTCCAGTACATCACAATCGGCCTGCTACAGTTTAGGCCGAAGCTGTCAAACCAGCTCAAAAATAAAAAAAGAGGGCATGCCTAAATAGCTCTGTAGTCCATATTTAGAAGCCCAAATTCATGAAGCCCACTACCTCGGCCATTCGGAGTTCGCTCTGCCTCTTTCGGCCACAGATACATATGCCCGTTTTTGCTGCTTCACCCAAGGAATGAATGTTTGGCTCCGCATCGCGATTCGACTTACTAAAACTCCCAAAACCCTAGAAACCATCACGGATTTTGATCATCAAGACTCGCTCTAACCCGGTTTGTTCTCTGCTTCCACCTCACAGTTTGGTTTTATGCATTGAAATCAGGAGTGTTTTTGTATGTTTGACCTGAATTAGGTCTCAGGTATTGCTTCATTCCTATCCTAATCCTGCTTTTGATTGTGGCGGGTAATTGAATCCACAGTGTTGCCCTATTAGCTCGAGCTTGGTGTTCACTTCTTTATTTTCCCGTTATACCCGAGAAATTGATTTGGTAGATAGAGGCTTTATCATGGACGTTAATTCTTGTGATGTTAACATTGTGCAGAGCTGGTTTTGTGGCTTGGGAGCTTGAGGGCGTAGGAATGAGTTCCTTCTCCATCACGCGTAAGAAAACCCCTTTCCAGAAGCACAGGGAGGAAGAAGAGGCCAAGAAGAAGGTAAATTTCAGTATTTCATAACTTATATATGCTACACCTCTAGGGCTGAACAGCCGCCCAATCCCATATGCAAGCTCTCTTTGGCTTCGATCGGGGTATTATTGCTGGTGCCAAATGTTTGGCTGTTGGATGTGATTTTCACCCTTCAAACCCAGCCATTAGGGTGTCACTGCTTTGTTACGGGCTCGCAATTGTTATCCTACTGGACCTTTATTTATGTCTTGTTTTGCTTTTGTGATTTAGAGAGCAGAGGATGAAACAGCTAGATTGTATGCGGAATTCCTGGAGTCATTTCAAGGCGATAGCGCACCTGGCTCGAAGAATTTTGTTCGTGGGGGAACTATCAATCCCAACGATAAATGGAAGTCTGATTCTGAAGGTCAGCATGCATGCCTCTTTTTTAAAATTATGATGGTTTCACATCACAGTTTGTGTTCTTCATTTCTTTCAAACTCTGGATAAATAGAATATTTTTGTTATTAATTCATGAATACATTAATAAAAGTATGGGCCTTTTTATTCATTCCCGGATGGCAGGTGAAAAGTCCAAAGATGCATTACCTGTTCCAAAGAAGGGAAGTAGGTAAATAAACTCTTTTGATTAACCATGTTGCAATGCAATACTCTTTTATGGCCATTTTGTAACCCTCGGGAAGATTCGTTTGCAGTGCAATATGGCTCATCATTTTTCATCTGTATACCGTCCTCTAATCCATTCTTAGAATCTGTTTTTATGTCTTCGTCTTGAAATCTCATTCCATAGTCAATCGGCAAAAATTTTCCACTGTTACCACTTTTAACATACATTTGTTCCATGCATTTGCTTCATATAAATAGTATCATTAATTGGTGTATTACTGTTAAACAAGAATATCGCGAGTGAGTATAGAAGCATTGGTTTTGGTTCCTTAAAAGGTTATTTTGTCTAACTCTAACTTTTAGGGGGAAAGCTGATGGTTTTCTAAAGGAAGGTATTTGTTGGATGTAAGAATCCCCATTAAGTAACCATGGTAAATCACTGGTAATGAACTTGGACAATTTTTTTTGCTTCTTTGAAAATGGTTTTAGAAATTGATTGGGAGTATGCTAGGAATCAAAAATCCTGTAAAAAACTTGTACTTGAGTATTGTAAATTTGGCCCCAAGAGTGCAACAGTTTTCTGCTTGTGTGTTCAGTGTATGTGTGCATGTGTATGCTAATAACATGGCAGTTCATCTTGAATTTTCTTCTGCAGATATGTTCCATCTTTTATACCTCCTCCCATGGCTACAAAGGGAAAGGAATCTGATAAGAAGGTCCGTATCATGATAATAGTTTTGCAGTTACCCCAGGGAATACTTAAGTCTTAACCATTTTCTGCATCTTTTAGAAGGAAGATGATAGGCCAAAGGAGAAGGAAAAAGGGAAGGCTCGGAACATAGATCATTTCATGGAGGAGCTGAAGCATGAACAAGAGATGAGGGAGAGGCGAAATCAGGAACGTGAGAATGGGCGTGATGGGCGTCACAATGAAAGTTCTGTTGTAAGTTTGTGGCTGCATGTGTTCACAAAATTCTCTAATTAGGTGTTATAATTTGATCTTCTTGGCGGTTAACGTGGTCTATTTTGGTCTTTCGCTCCTATCACTGTATGGCACTCATTCGTAAGCAGAAAATTGTAAACAGTAGACTAACACAAATCTGCATTAGTTGGTATTAGTGAATCATTGATGTGGTTCATATGATCTCTGATCTTTATTGCGTTATGTTTAGAATACATTTTTCATATACGATATTCGTTGTACTTGTTCCTAAACATTACATAGTGAGTTCTCTCTCTATTCATTTTTTTGCCAGCCACCTAGTCGATTTGATGAACTGCCTGATGATTTTGATCCAAGTGGAAAGCTGCCTGGTTCATTTGATGATGGAGATCCCCAAACCACCAATCTTTATGTGGGAAATCTCTCACCTAAGGTTAGTTTGATATTTGGAATTGGTCGGTCTTGTTTTTTTTCTTCTCTTGTGCTTGTTGTTTAGTGGAAAATGGATGTGCTGATTTTTTCTTGTGTTCTTGATGTAGGTTGACGAGAATTTCCTTCTAAGGACTTTTGGTCGATTTGGGCCCATTGCTAGTGTCAAGATTATGTGGCCAAGAACAGAAGAGGAGCGAAGGAGGCAAAGAAACTGTGGTTTTGTAGCTTTCATGAATAGGGCTGATGGGCAGGCTGCAAAAGATGAAATGCAAGGTTCAGTCTAGGCTTCTAGCAAACCTTTTCACTAGAAAATTTAATGGATACATTTGGCTATTATGTCGTTAATTTGAAAAGATAAGAACACATAATTATTAGTGATGGGGAAACTTCTGTAAATGCCTCCATTGACAATTGTTATAGGACCTTAAAACTGTGGTGCGCTGGGACTTGTTATATCTTTATTCTTTGCTTATTCTTGTGATCTTCTTTGCATCATCTGCATGCTTTAATAAATTAATTTTCTTTTCATAAAACCACCTTTGGATAGGAAAACTAGTACCTGTATCTATATTGTAGTTGTCGTATACTAGTAATTTTGCAACAGAGAAATATCCAATAATAGTAATTTTGATCATCGGGGGGAAATTCCATTGCGATCGGTTTGTGCTTAGATGCTATGACAACCAGACCTTATCTCTTTGTATATTTGGTATTTAGAAGAAGTTATTGAAGAGTTGTGTTTTCTATCACAGGAGTTGTTGTCTATGAATATGAGTTGAAGATTGGATGGGGTAAATCTGTTGCTCTTCCATCACAAGCGCTACCGGCTCCGCCACCAGGGCATATGGCCATCAGGAGTATGGAGGTTCGTAACACATGATAAAGAGTTTGTTTTGAAGTTCACTTTTATTGTTTTCAATTTCATACACTTTCATTTCCTTTTTTATTGGTTTTTTTTTCTTTTTCTCTTGAGACGTCTTGAAAGAAGGATTTTCCCAATGTTGTTGCATATAACATATTCAGAATGATGCTTCTTTTTTCCTTTATTATGAATTTTAACATTCAATTTTTTTGATTGACAGGGTGCCACGGTAGTTTTGTCAGGACAATCGGGACCACCAGTCACTTCCATCCCAAATCAGAATTCTGAGCTGGTTTGTGAACCTAATTTTTTAAATTAATATCATTAATCACAATTTTATGTTTGAAATGATTAATTTCCTTTTTTTTTTTATCTTTTGTTTTTCCCTCATGAGAATGTGCTCTCTAGTGTAGGGTGCCAACATATCAGCCTTTCCTTCTTAGGATATTGCATTGCCTGTTTGCCACATCTAAATCTAATCTGATTTTTTTTTTAAGTCAAAACTGGTGTTTATTGGTGTTCTGAGATTTTCTGACAATAAATCTTTCTGGCAAAAGTGTGTTTTTTGCGTTACTTTCAGCCTTCTAATGTGGTGACCAAGTTATATGACAAAACTTTCTTTAGCGATACCTGTAGATTATCTGGTCAACCATGAGCATATAAAGTTTATACTTTTTAGCATCCATCAAAGGAATGGGCTGAAGCTGGTAAATTATATTACAGATGTTCAACACTTACTCTTAGTCCCTGGCCTTGCCCTCTTTAGAAATTGCTCTATGGAATTGTAAGCTTTCCACATTTTTTGTCCTTGAACAGCATAAACCTCTCCATGCACTACCAAATTGGTGATGGGACTTTATTGGGAGGGTCATGTTATTTTTTTTACTGTTGCTTGTTACATGAAGTGGCTTAAGGCCTGAAGTTCTGTCCATTTCCAGGTTTTCACGAGTCATTTGTCTTTGCCTGGCATTGGGCTTTATTCTTGAGTGAATACTTTCCTGCTGATGCTGCCCTCTTTGCTACATTGTCCAGATATATTATCTTTAATGTGAAATGCCACTCATAGCCCTCTTGTTGGAAAACTTTTCAACATCTTGCTTGGATCATTTTCCCATGAAAATTTGAATTTTATGTGCTTGCTTGATTTATGACTTGGTTTTTTGTGCAATTAGGTGCTAACACCAAATGTGCCTGACATAATCGTTGTTCCACCCGAGGATGAGCATTTACAGCATGTGATCGATACAATGGCTCTGTATATTTTGGATGGAGGATGTGCTTTTGAACAAGCTATTATGGGGAGGGTTCGTGGAAATCCTCTTTTCAGTTTCTTGTTTGAGCTGGGTTCAAAAGAACATACCTATTATGTTTGGAGGCTCTACTCTTTTGCTCAGGTATGTGCTGTCATTATTCTGGAGCATCACTTCTTTACTTGCCTTAGAGTTCTTATAGAAATTTTGAGAAGTTTTGGTAGTTAACATTTTCACTAATAATGGGGCCACCATTGTCGTTTGACTTCGTGACATTGATGGTCGATTGATTGCAATTAGCTTTTATTCATTTTAATACGGTCTTAGTATAAAGTTACAACAATTTGATCACGAGTCTGGGAAAAGAAACGTAATGGGTTGTAATGTGTGTATACCACTGTTAACACTAAACAATGATGATGTTCACAAAATATAGGGTGATACTCTTCAAAGGTGGCGAACTGAACCTTTTATCATGATAACTGGCAGTGGAAGGTAATGTAAGACTCAAGATTTCCCGTTTCGGTCGTTATAGGTATCTAGTTATTTTGGATGCTTCTCATGAAATTTTTATGAGCAACTTGTGACACAATGATGATGTGATATATTTCTTCTTTATGGTTTTTTCTTTCTAGATGGATGCCACCCTCGCTGCCAACAACAAAAAGCCCAGAGCATGAAAAGGAGTCTGGTTCTACATATGCTGCGGGAAGAAGCAGGGTATTGTTGTTTCTATGATATTTTACAGGGATCAATGATTTTATATTTCTGGCCACGTTGTGTAAAACAACTTTAGAATTTCTCACCTATTGAGCAATGGTAATTTTTGCTGGGACCATCACAGCGTGTTGAGCCGGAAAGAACGTTGACTGATCCCCAGAGAGATGAATTTGAGGATATGCTTCGTCCTCTAACATTGGAGAGGAGTCGGATAAGGGAAGCTATGGGGTTTGCATTGGACAATGCTGATGCAGCTGGGGAGGTAATGTTGGTATCAAAAGCTTTTAATCTTATTGCCTTTAGCATACCTCAGTACATGGAAGCCATTTGCTGCCTCTTTTATTTTCTATTTTTGAACCTGAAGTTATTTTTGTTCACCTATAGTACCCTTGTTATTATTGCGGTCTATATATAAATTTCAATTATTTACTGACATTTCTATTCTAAAATCCTGTTTGCACTTGGCAACTGTTAATGAAATTAATATCAAGAAGCATATTGTTGAGCCTTGAGGAATTTTCAGGTTACACAGAGTTCTTTAATATTTTGTGGAGTGCTGACCTTTTACATTTGTTTGATTTGTGATTTTCAGATAGTTGAAGTGCTGACTGAATCTCTTACACTTAAGGAAACCCCTATTCCAACTAAGGTTGCAAGGCTCATGCTTGTGTCAGACATTCTTCATAATAGCAGTGCTCCTGTGAAGAATGCATCTGCATACCGCACAAAGTTTGAAGCAACTTTGCCGGACATAATGGAGAGCTTTAGCGATTTGTATCGCAGTATAACTGGAAGGATCACTGCTGAGGCCCTTAAGGTATGCTAATTTTTTGAGTGAATTCCTGCCTATTTGCTTTTGCTTCATCGTTTGCTCCCAGTTAATATTATTTACATCTATGTTTCTGCAGGAACGAGTACTGAAAGTTTTACAAGTATGGGCAGACTGGTTTTTGTTTTCGGATGCATATGTGAATGGATTACAGGCTACTTTCCTTCGATCAGGGAGCTCTGGTGTTATCCCTTTTCATTCTATATGCAGTGATGCACCAGAAGTAGAAAAGAAGTTTAGCTCTGGAGATCCCAGTGAGGGGGTTAAGATCAATCAAGATGTTGCATTGGCCATGGGCAAAGGAGCAGCAACTCAGGAGCTGATGAATCTTCCCCTTGCTGAGCTGGAAAGGCGTTGCAGACATAATGGATTATCTCTTGTTGGTGGTAGAGAAATGATGGTTGCACGATTGCTAAGTCTAGAAGAAGTAGAAAGGCAGAGAGGATATGAACTAGAAGACGACTTAAAATTTTCCCAGAGTCATTCGGGTTCTAGTAGGCATTCGGGTGGCCAAAACCAATTCACTGTTGAACAAGATATGGCTGGATCGTCAGGTTGGAATCATTATGGTGAGGATGGGTTGCAGTCACAAGGCCATGACTCAGTTAATCTGGCTATAACCATTCCGATTCTGCAGCCAGAACTAAAACCTTTCGCAAAGAAAGAGAAAAATGATCCTCTTCTGCCGGCTTCTAAATGGGCTCGAGATGATGATGAAAGTGATGATGAACAAAAGAGAAGTACTAGGGAGTTAGGGTTGAGCTACTCTTCTGGTAGTGAAAATGCCGGTGATGGTCTAGGTAAGGCTGACGATGTTGAGTTAGCAACTGATGCTAGTGTTCCAGTGCAACCTGACAGTGGAATGAATGAAGAGCAGAGGTTATATGAAAGCCCTACTCTCACTTCCTTTTTTCCTCTAAAAAACGTTGTTTATTTATTCTTTGGGCAAATGCAGCCATAAACCCAGAAGCTGCCTTCTAAATTTCCCCATATATGGTATTTAGCTTGTAGTACATTTTGCATATGTATGTTTCCTGACTGTACTTATGTTACACAGGCAAAAGTTGAGACGATTGGAAGTTGCCTTGATAGAATACCGTGAATCACTTGAGGAGCAAGGAATCAGGAGTTTGGAGGAAATCGAGACGAAAGTGGCAATCCGTCGAAAACGGCTACAATCAGAATATGGTTTGCTGGATTCTAATGAAGTTGTTACAGAAAATAGTAAGTGCCCAATTAGTCACTAAGAGTGCTGTGTCATAAGCGAAAATAGCATTGACATAATTGAAACATAATATTCCAATCTTCTATTACCATTTGCGTGACTGTGATGCGTTTGTGGTTCTTCTCCATTGTCAATATTTCTTCGAGGCATGAACTTTCCTATAATGATGGTATGTTGAGCGATGAATGAAATATGAATGCATACTAGCGCAAAGATAGGACTTGTCTGGAGCCAAGCAGCAGTTGGCCTAGAAGCAAATGGATACTATCATTTTTTGGTAGCAGGAAGTTTATCCTAATATTATGTGGGGTCAGGTCTGCATACATCTTGCACACAAGTGTTCTTTTTATATAACTTGTAGTTGTAAAACCGTTCAGACTTAAGATTCTATGTTTGTAAGGCGTCGGTGTACAGAGGTGGCAAATCCATGGTGCCTTATCTTGCACATGGGTGGCACTTCGTGATTCCTTTTAATCCATGAAGAAGTGCTTTTGAATTCAAATGGAAATATTTGTGAAAAATACTAGTTAGTATGACATGGTTGAATTGTTATCATGGGCTGATTTCTTCTTCTTCTTTGGTTGCTCTATGTATAGCATTGTATGAATATTACATTTCCTGTGAGATTTAACATGCATCTGAGATCTGTACAATGATAACCTGGTACTGTCCAACCTAGGGGTATATATTTAGTCAGTGGTGGGAGGAAGTAAATTTATTTTTTTAGATTAAAGCTCGGTGTTGCTTAATCGAGCATAGATTTCCATTTTTTGGGATTGAATGTGTACGTGGTGAAAAAGACAATTTGCATAGACACAGGTCATAACACGATTATTCCAATTTCCAGTGCATAAGAGTCCTTGTCAACTATCGATACTATAGCTTTTCTGGGTTTTCTATTGATTGCAATAGTACTGGATGTCACTTCTTGGATTTCTATTGTTTGCCTTTACTTTAGTGGTATAAAAACAAACTATTTGTTATTGAAACCGAGAGCTGATGATGTTCCTAATATTCTCCCCCACCTTCAAACTTGAAACTACAGAGAGAACATCATCAGAAAGGAAGGATTGGCGGGATGATGCACTTGACTCAAAAAAGCGAAGTCGTAGCCAGAGTAGAAGTGAAAGCCCTCCGCGAAAATCAAGAAACAGAGAGCGTGATGGGGAACATGGACCTGAAAGAGACCGTGAAAGGCACTGGGAAAGAGAGAGACCTCGTGATTCAGCAAGTGAAAGAGGGAGGGACAAGGACCGCGATCAAGGTGAAAAGAGCGGAAGTCGAGTGCGAGATGATCATGACAGGGAGAGAGGCAGAGAAAGGAATAGGGATAGGGATAGGAGACCACGAATAAGATGAGTGGCAAGGCACTAACTGAAGTACAACATTGCAAGAGTTGGAGCTAGGCTGGTCACTCGGCAGAGTTGGTCTTTTACTTGATTTGACAAGTGATCGCTAGAGGCTGGATATCGTTCCTGAATCTTGAATCTTACTGTTCCTTGTAATTTTTTTTACCGGATGTTAGTCCATTTCGAGTCACAATATGTGGAAAGGATATCTATTTGTTAGCTTATGAAGCTGTCAGATGTATTTTGATCTGAATGTTGAAGTTTCAGTTTATTTTTTGAATTAAATCCGAAGTTAATGATTCCACCACCAAGAGTTGTGACTTGTGTTTCTTAATGAAAATTAGAACCTGTGGCTTGGCGCGAAACTTTTGGCCTTCTAGTTCTGATAGGCTATTATTTGTGGGCCGGCTTAGCAAATATATTGGTCTGGGTTTTAGTTGGTTGGGTTTAGCAGTGGGCCGAAAAGATAAGGCTTGGTTTTCTCAGGGCCCAATTCTTAACCCTTTCTGTGATTTTATTATTATTATTAGAGATATTTGGTTTCATTAAGAGTGTGTTTGATAGGGATATAATGATTACAAAGGTAATTAAAATTATTTGGGTAAACAAATATTCATGTTTGGTATGCATGTATCTTAGTTACCAGGGTAATATTTTTAGGTAATGTTCTTCATATTTTGGCCGTAATGGTTATCCATGGGGAGAGATGATTAATGATTACTGTAATAATACACTGTAGCTCTATTTATCATTCTCTTATCAAATACATCCTAAATATAATATCTTTAATTGGTCGACACCAGAAATTCCCATTGTGAAAAAAGCTTCCACTTCACAATTGTATTCTCGCAGTGGCAGCTCTATGGTGAGGTGACTGCACACAATTAAAGATAGAAGTCTGGACCAGAAAATCCTTAGTTGGCTCAATTTTTCATATTGCAGTAATTAATAAGTCCAACATTAATCAGACACAGACATGCAGATGCAAGATTATTCTAAAGTATACTTAGGTAGCTGAGTTATTGAAGTGCTAGCAAAAAAAAATAAATTAATTACAGAATTAGTGATTTTACATCTCAAAATACTACAAGGGTCATATTTAATTAATACATGATATTTAAAATAAAAAAATTAGAGGATCCATATTTTAGAGTTCGCCCAGGGCCATCGGGTACGCTCCTGTATTCTAGGGGTGCAGGATATATTTGAAGGCAAGGAAATCAATCTCTACATAATTACATGCAAACTGCATCAATTGAAAATCACAGATCCTTCGGACGTAGCTTTCTCAGTAACCACTTCTTTCGTAGTGTTATATCGAGAGCCAAAAATGTTTTTGCCTTTCTCTCATCTTCTAAAAGATCACAAGCATCCAGTAAGAGCTCTTCCTCAATATCTGGTACAGCTTGAAGTGCGTTGATAGCATTTTCTATCGCTGTATGATCTTTGCTTTCTCTGTTATCAACCAACATTTTGACCACCCCCGCAATTTCAAGAAGAACTCCGTGCATGTCCTTGCTAGTTCTCTGCACTTTGCTACGTCTGTGGACTGATAGTATTTCACTTGGCCTTTTCCTCTGCTTAGCAGATACTAGATTTTCCATGTGTAAATGTTGTAGATCTCCAAGCACTCCATCCATCTCCAATCCCCGACAGTTATGGTCAGTTTCCAATTTTAGATCCTGACCACTGAGTCTTTCATCTGATTCTTTTTCCCCAAAAATTTTGCATAAATCGCTATAATCGCCGAAATGTCTATCTCTGTATGCTATAGCCTCTGGGTTATCCTGCAAATTCATCTTCATTTCAGAAAGGAAAAAAAGACACGTTTATATATACTAGGTCAGTGCAAAATCTTATATCCAACTCTAAGCAATACATGCTGGAGTCCTGTATTTGAGAACCGACCAGAGTCCGACATTAAAAGTATCGATAATAGGATAGAGGGATGAACCTGTATGTAAGCTTCCCAGACATTATTATCAGCAATGATCAAATGCTGTGCTTCATCCCAGGAAAACCCACTGTTACTGAGGATATTGCTGATATCATCATGCTTTTTCAATAGGATGGTATAGCGATCTTCCAAAACATATTTGTTATATTGAACTCCAAACTTTGAGTTGAATGAATCAACCATATGAACCCATGCTTGCTCATTGAATGTTTGATCAATCTTATTCCATCCATCCACATGCTTTAGCATTAGGTCAATGAAACAACAGTCCATCAGCTGTGTCCATTCTACTGTGAAAGGGATACCGGCAGGGAAGTAATCGTAATTATCCTCACCTAAAAATTAGAAAAAATTAACGTAAATAAGATCAAAGCATGTATGTGTTAGTAGAGATGAACAAAGCAATGAAGAAATTCTATTGCCATTTGTGACAATATAATTAAGATTTCATCTCTTAGAACAAATGGGATTTATGTCCTCCCAAATAGCACGCTACCATTTCTATGTTTGTTCTTTTTCCTGAAGAACAAAATTCTATGAAATTTTATTTGCACTCTCTTGGTGGTGACCGACTTTCCAAGAAAATACAACCCAATCAAAGATAGACAAAAAAATTATGTACATAACAAACTAAATTTGCTCATCACAAGTACTGAAGTACAAGAAGACATTACCATTCATCAAAACAGGAATTTCATGGCAAGAATCTACATTTTCAGCCAAACGGTTGTATGCTCCATCGCAACTTTCTTCTCCAAATATAATACATAATTTATCATAGCTTGGAACGGTTTTCACCCTATATGATCTAGAATCAGTATGTTCCTGCATTCACTGTACATGTAAGATGCAGAATAAATCATCTGTCACACTCTGTCACTCAATAAGAGGGGAGTCCGACTCACCTTGATGTAAGCATCCCAAACATAATCTTCAGCCACAACCATTTCTCGGGATCCATCCCACAAAAACCCACTATTCTCGAGAAGATTTTTAATGTCGTTATACTGCCTCCTCAAATGTTTGTACCGATTTTTCAGAACATCTTTGTCATGGTGAGATTGAAATTTCTCATTAAAGGAAAAAACCATGTCAGTCCAAGCCGGGGCTAGGAATGTTTGTCCAGTTCTATTTCCTTTATACACCTGCTCTAGCAATAAGTCAATGAAAAAACGATCCATTGGAGGTGTCCAAAATGTTCTTTTACGATCACCACCAGAATGAGTTCGACTTCCCTTTCCTTCAACTGAAAACACAGAGTATATCCATTCATTGTTAGTCTTGGACTTATTTACATAGAATCATATTGTATCTTTTGAATGCTAAAATAGAACCCCACAGTATCAATTATATCAAGATCTCACTTGCATGCATAATGGTATTTAGTTTCATCACTAAAGTTCACAATTATTACTGACTAAATTTCTAATTCCCTTTCATCACCCACAGAGTACCTTTCATGAGACTATCTGCAAAATAAACCATGAACCAAGTGCACATCTTATTGACTGTGAAACATTATGCAGGTGCTGGGGACACATGAATATCTTATATACGGTGACAGAAAGTTGTAGCTCACCGGCTTTTATTGCTGATGCACCAACTTCAAGGTCTTTGTCCAGATGCAAACTTCGAATCCCATTGTCAGTTGCATTCCCATAAACAAGGATCAAATCATTGTAGTTTGGCAACGTTTTCATTCTATATGCCTTTGCATATGGATGTGCCTGCAATTAAATTATATACATCAAAATCATCACACACACAGACACAAAGCGGGAGACATAGAGAAGAAATTTTTATTTCCATAGACCTTGATGTAAGCATCCCATGCATCATCATCAGCTATAATCATGCATTGATTCTCATCCCACGAGAAGCCATTTTGGTTCAAAAGTTTTGTCATATCAATATAGTACTTCAACAATTTCTTGTATCGATGTCTTAAAACCCTTTTGCCATGTTGAGGACCGAATTTTTCATTAAATAAAGCAAGCATATCAGTCCATGCTTGTTTGTTGAAAGCACTGTCGGTCTTATTTCCTCTCCCTACTTGATCCAGCATAAGCTCAATGAAATACTGGTCCATATCAGCAGTCCAATCAGTCCTTGGATGCTCACTACTTGATGCGGCAAGGCTGACCATTCCATCACCTACTAATTAAGGACATTGATCGAATGAATTTAGTTAGTATTACAGGTTGTGACCAAGTCTTCCCCACAGCAAAATTATTCTCATGGAATGATAAGAACAGTTAAAACAAGGATTCTCGTGAACTCTACTTAGTGGATTCAAATTGAGACAAAGGTTTCGATGATGAAAATACAAATTGAAAACTAAGTCATATATTCAAATCGCAATAAGCGACACTTATTCTGAGTGATTGCATTAAATAGGACAAACTGAAAGAGAGTTCCTGCTTTCTGCATTTTCCGTCATATTCACATTTCTTTTACCTTTTGTTTTTTAAATGAACTTATATAAGAAATAAAGCATTAACTTAAAAACTCAAAAGCTAACCCTTTGAAATGAATATCAATAAAATGCATATACCCCTTGGTCCAGATAACAGACCCAGCTTATGTCAGGTCCAAAGTGGAAGAAAGATACACACCTATATTAACTCCTAAAACTTCATCGTCGATGTCGACATCATGACTTGATCTGCTGTATCTTCCATCTGCAGTTGTGTACTCATATATCACACGCAAATCATTGAAATTCAGCACTGATTTAGTTTTGTAGGATCGTACATCTGGGTGAGCCTGCGCATTTTTTAAAACAAATTTGCAAATATGGCATATACATGTTTATGATATAAAAGGAATTTTTGAACTGGCAATGTACCTTGACGTAAGCATTCCAAACACTGTCGTCAGCTACGACCATTTCTCTAGTTTCATCCCATGAAAATCCATCTTGACTTAGAAGATTCTTTACATCATTGAATTGCTTCCACAAATTTGTATATCTGCCCTTTAAAACATCTTTGTCATACTGGGATCCAAATTGTGCATTGAATGTGGTGAGCATCTCAGTCCATGCATGCTTGTTGAAGCTATGCCCACTTCTATTCCCTCTATGCATGTGCTCTAACATAAGATCAATGAAATATCGCTCCATTGATGGAATCCAATATGTCCTCGAACGATCATTGCTTGCAGGGATTTGGCTGCTCATTCTTTCAGCCACAAACAGTAAACATCAATGAGCCTGGAGAAGCGGGCCCACAATCGCTACGCATGCATTAAGCATTTCCTTTATTAATCTAACAGACAACAAAACATTGACAACGCCAAAATTTCAACAAATTTCTAATGCTTCATGTTATTGAAGATGACGTAAAAAAAATGGCCTTTACAACATGGTGGTGCACTATTGCTCGAGATCATTTCATTCCACATTGTTAGTAATCATAAATGCAGAAAAATCAGTACAGCTGAAAAGATTGTTCAGCAAGCAACGTAATAGATAGTCCAATCAAACACAACTACCATTCATTTTGAGATTTTGCCGAATTAACTGATTCGTAAGATTTGAGCAGCTGTCTCATATGTTAAACATAAACTAGACAGATTTTTTGTAACTGGGTTTCGATCCTAAAATGGATCTCAATTCACCGAATTTGACCAAATATCAATATAATACACAGTGAAGGAAAGCAATACCAACCAATTAAAGCATAGGGTGACCAACCATTTCACATATAAAATAAATAAACAAATAGAAGTGGTAATGATTCCATTCAAAGAATATCAACGAATTCAACCAGCTCTGTTAATCTATTATACGCAACCATATTCACTCGTAAACCAATAAACTCTGAAACTTCGGATTTTACGCTGTCAATCACAGCATTATCGTTTCTTTTCTCCGAATGATAAAAGCATTCATCAATCCCAGTTGTCCTCTCAATAATAATATCTTTGTGAGCTCCTAATTCATCTAAAAACCGAGACTTTATAGGTAGCCGTAAATCAAATCAAGACACAGAGTTTAAGCTTCAGAGAACGAAAGTAAAAAAAAAAAGTTCTACATTAGAAGAAGCTTTTACCTTTTTGAGGTAGACAAAGAGAAACAGAGGCCGATTTGGATTTTGGAGAGCTTTTGGCGCCTGTACTGCGATGGAGAAGACTTAACCCTAATCCGGAATAAGGGCTCAATTGCCCTTCCTGTTTGGTTACGGAACGCAAAAGTATACTTTTTGGAGTATATTTTAGGGATAGTCCTAGTCTTCGAGAGTCAAGGCAGACTTCTAGGGCACAGTTTAAATTGTGTTGGGCTTAATTGGAACTTTAAAGCTGGAGTGGCTTCGATTAAATTCTAAACCGTTTTGGGCTTCTCCGATGGATTGGAGCATCGAAGCCCAAGAGAATCTTTAACCTTTGAGTTGTTTAACAAAAATGTTATTGAACCAACGCTTAGTAACTCAATTCAATCCAAGTCTACATGACACTCCTCCATGTAGGTGAGTCATGTTGGACTTTTTTAAAAATTAATTAAACACATTATTTATTTATTTTTTTATAAACGAAATTTTAAAACGTTTTATATCTCAAAATATATGTTAGATTTCGAATTCAGTGCGTAAAAAATATTCTAATAAGATTCATTGTCGATAGTTTTTATTGCGTTTTTTCAATTACATTGTTTTTTTAAAAACAATGTAATTCATATATATGATGTGTAAATTGTATATTAGAACTGAAATTTTATTACAGTATGATAGTATAATATATATTTGTTATCTTTTGCATTTTTATTAAAATTATGTTGGGTACCCAAACCTGTTAAGGTCTAGTAGTTATGACCCTAGAGTTTAACACTTGGGACATTTAGGATTTTAGTAGCGAATCCGAGTCTTTTATGTTACAACATGGAAATCCAATATACGAGCCAGTTAGGTTTAGCGAATTCATTTTCCTTGGGGTTTATAACACTTATTGTTTAGGTTACAACATAAAAATTCGATGCACGAGCCCATTAGGGTTTAGCGAATTCATTCCCCTTAGGGTTTTAACACTTATTGTTTAGGTTATAGTATAAAATCGATACACGAGCCCATATCAGTATCTCTAAATAAACATTGAAACCTACATAATTCACATATTAGTACAAAAAAATAATGTAATTAAAAACAATGTAATTAAAATGACTGAATAAAACCTATCGATGATTGATCTTGTTGGATAAATCTTTACTTGTTAATTCTGGATATATAATTTTTTTTGAAATCTAATATGTATTTTAAGAGATAAAGTGTTTTAAAATTTCATTTAAAAAAAAGTGTTGTGAGTTTTCAAGTAAGATATTTTATTTTTTAAATTTTTTAATTTTCCATGTCATACTCTTACAAAGCATGTCATGTAAACTTTGGTTAATATTGGACTACAAAATTTTGGCTATTTAGCACTACCCGTTGTTTAATATATGCAAAATTATACATAGTTATATTTTATGAGACTTATTGAGTGTAAGGTCACTTATTTAAATTTATTTATAATTAGGTGTAGTTTTTAGATTTTTTTGTAATTAAGTTAATTTTTTATTTGTTAAACTAAATAAGTGTACTTTAAATATGAAAAATCATTTCATTATCGTATATGGAAAACAAGTATGTTGAGCATACACGAGTTCATTAGGGTTTATCGAATCCGTTCCCTTAGGATTTAACACTTATTTTCATTAGAATTTAGCAAATTCATACCTTATAGGGTTTAAAATTTATTGTTTAGGTGCCAACGTGAAAATACAATATATAAGCCCGTTAAAGTTTAGCGAATTCGTTCCCCTTAGGGTTTAACACTTATTGTTTAAGTTACGGTAGTGGAAAAAAAACAATTACATAACATATATACTAATTAGATTGTTTTTGAAAAATAATGTAATTAAAAAAATACATTAAAAAATATTGATGATAAGTCTTGTTTGAAAGAATTTTACGTATTGTATTTAAATATGCAATTTTTATATTTTGAGAGATAAAAAATTTTAACATTTTATTTTAAAAAAGTTACAGTGGACTGACTAAAATACAAATGAGATTTTTCAGTCAACTTTAAAACTCATATATTTCATTTTAGGGAACAGCCTTCAAATCTCTCTTCAATATATCCCAAGCCCATATTTAGTTTTTCTTCAAAGTTCTTTTTTTATACTTTTTCTTTTTTATTCTTCTTCTTCAAAGGTTATTCACAAACTTATTAGACATTTCTTGAAAGTTGAAACATTATTAATTAAGCATATATATACTTTCAACTTCGAACATAAAAACAAAACTCCGTATAAATTAGACAAAAAAAATGGTCAATTTTGCTGCCAATCGCACACTATCCAGGCAACATCTTTGGGATATTTTTAGCCAAAAAAGAAAAAGAAAGAAATACAATACAACTCTTACATGTACAGATGTTCTATAACAAAACCTGTCCTCGGCTACTGAAAATCTATGTCAACATACAACCAAAGGTGGTCCTAAAACTCCAGAAAAGAACCAACCTAAATCCGATGGTCTCCTTATCGATTTTTCGAAGTTACACGTAGAAGATAGAACCCGTGAACGAAATCATCGGACCTAAGGTCCAACAAATTGGGAAAGAATCAATAGATTCCTTTTCGGGAGCGATTCATCCTTCCGAATAGCACAAGATCATGCATTTTCATATCCCCATTTGGGAGCTTTACCTGTAAATACACATCTTGGATAATGTCAATGCTATCTACCATCATTCATGCTGTTAACAAGAGTGACCAATTCAATATTATCACTTTCTGAAGCTTCATCGACCTTTTTTGTTCCTAATATTTCAGTTGGAAGAATGGAAGAGCTAGGATCGTTTATCGGGACCAAAAACAGGAAACATAGAGGAGTTACTCTCAATATGTTTCGGATCAAAATGACCAGCCATAGATTATCAAACTGCATTCGGGTGACATTCAACAGATGAAGCAGAAACCCTCCTCCAGAAGATGATGAAGAGAGCCCAACATTATCGATCGACATGAGAAGAGCAAAAAAGGTGCCTTCAATGCCAGAGGGGCAAAGCTTGGAACTAAGTACAAGAAGAGGCACCCATTTCAGTCTCCTGATCATTTGAGACACACTTTCATCGATCACAATGAAAAAATAATCTGGTATTCCCAGCTTGAGGTTTAGCCGTAGTACTAACATCAAATCTAGCATTCCTGACAAGCCAAATAGTAACTGAGTCCAGAAAAGCAAGTCCCGGAATGGGCGTTCCTTTAGAACATTTTGGTATAGTAATGCCCCCAATAGCGAGCCAACTGAACCAACAGAAAATATGAAGCCAACAGTCTCCTACACAAGACCCAATGAACGATCAGTATTACAGGCAACATAACTAATTTTGTCATGATTCTAGTAATGTTGGAATAATTTGGCATTTGCCTTCAAGATCAGAGAAAATACCAAGTGCATAATTATATACCTAAGAGAACAACGGACCGCTCTTTGAGTCTGTGTACCAATAGAAAAGTCCTTCGTGGATATTCAAGCTCAAAGCAAAGGATAAATACATGTACAAACATGGTCTCCAAACATCAGGCAATTTCAACGTTGTCCACATAGCCTTGCCAGCGTCAAGAAACTTTTGGTTTACCTAAATGAGAATACAAGTGTAAAATAGTGAATATAGCAAAGAAAGGAGTCAAAGCTGAAGAATACCTGCCCACAAGCAAAATTGGGTGTATGAGGCTCCTTAAGCATGACTGCGACTGATAATAGAAGTACAACAGGGATTGTCAGCAAGCCAAACACCCCCTACCAGAGAGGCGAGGGAAACAGATATATCATTAAGAAAATAATATAATTCAAGAAAAAAAACTACAGAATAAAAAATTGTCAAGGCTTAGCAAACCTTAGGGCCAATGAGGTGAACAAAAATCCCACTAATAGAAAATCCAAGTAGCGCTCCAATTGAGGAACTCAAAGCGCACAAGCTTTGCATGTCAGGAGCAAGAGAAGGATGAATAATACTATTCTGCGCAACACATGCATCCACAGTTACATCCGCTATTGCTGCCCCGACACTTCCGACAGTGAGTGACAAAAGGGCAAGTGCAAGGTGAAGCTCTTCATGCAAAGATAAAAATAGCATGGAGATCAGACTGAGAATTCTTGAATTCAGAAAAATTGAAATCTGAATAAGTGGTTTGAGTCAATAGTACAATTTTTCTCCTTTTGTTGCTTCAAACATTTCTTCCAGATGTAAAATTTGTATTCGGACACTCAAAGCAAATGAATGATTTGCATGTCACTCACATGATGGGAAGCAGTGATAGTTAAGGTGAAGCATACAAAAAAGAGATTTAATTGAAGGAAATGACACAGTACAGGAACAAAAACACTACCCTCCCAGGTTTATAATAAAAATAGACAATAACAATTCCTGTTAGTCCATCCATCATCTGTAAGTTATTTTCTAACAGAAAGATAACAATGTTAAATGTTTAAGCTAGGAATTGGTGGATGCACACGAAAGTGATTGATTTTCCAAAACAAACAACTCACCATATGAGATTTCCAATCGTAACAGAAGTCTCTTCTTCCGGCATTCACAAGAAAACCCCAATCTGTATGTTGAGTTTATATAGCATGTGTGATATCATTATACAGGCCTCTTTTATTCGCCATAAAGAAAAGGATCAAGTATCTCAACTTCAACATGATACGAAACTTGTCAGCTATATTAGGAAAAGCAGTCCAATCCCATATTTTATCTAATAACCGCTTACAGTTTGGATTACCATATCATCTCAGCAATGTTCACACTCGTGAATCGTGATAATATATTGTTAGGTAGTAGTACACCTCATGTGGTATACTACATTCTACATTTCACATTTGGTAGTCATATTTGGTGGATGAATTTGTTCAAGGTCAAATTTGGCAAGTTAGGCAAATTAGGCAAGTTAGGCAAGTTAGGCAAGTTTCAATTTGCATTCCATCTATAAATAGATGAGCATTTCATTGTGAAGATATACAAGTGAAAGGAAGAGAGAAAAACTTGAGAGAGTTTTAGAGAGTACCTGCAAAGTGTAGTTTCTTGCAGAGAGTTGTTCCTGCATTGTGTTCTTGCAGAGTGAGAGAGTTATACACTCTATTGTATTCTGTAGTGGTGTGTACTACGGAAGGTTGTTGTACCCATTATTTTAATAGTGGAAGTTTTTAGCTGGACTAAGGTCCCGTGGTTTTTCCCTGTGAAGGATTTTCCACGTAAAAATTCTGGTGCGGTTATTGTTGGTTCCTCGGTCTACTTATCGATCAAGTAAATTGTTATGATATATAGTGCTATTAATTGCATGTCTAGGAAAATTCTGTCTAAGGAGATTGGTATTTAAGTGGACCAGTGTGTCCCTCCAATCTTTCCTGGAAATTTACCTGGTGTAATTAGTGGTATAATTATTCATATACTCTTCACTTGTATCGCTTCATTTCTCAACAGTGGTATCGGAGGCGAGGTTCATTATGGAGGAATCAGCAGGTGGCATGATCAAATTGACTACTTCCAATTACTCGATGTGGAAGCCCAGGATGGAAGACATCCTTTATTCAAAGGATTTATATTTGCCTATCCTAGGCGATTCTGCCAGGCCCCACAAAACCATCAAGGAGGAAGGTACATCCAAAGAGACAGTTACCTCCATTGATGATGCTGCGTGGAACATACTTCACAGAAAGTGTGTTGGGGCAATCCGGCAATGGATTGATCAAAGAATTTTCAATCTATTTTCCCAAGAGACTAAAACAGATGTCTTGTGGGAGAAAATTAAATCAGTTTGTGAACGGGAGAATGCTGTGAACAAATCCCGGTGGGTGCGGAAGTTGGTCAACATGAAGTACAGAGATGGACGCAGTATGTCAGAACATCTCAGTGACTATCAAGGTGTAGTAAATCAATTAACTACACTAAAGATGGTGATCGATGAAGAACTACAAGCATTGTTATTACTCAGTTCACTGCCAGATAGCTGGGAGACCTTGGTAGTGTCTCTCAGTAACTCAGCTCCAAATGGAAAGCTGAGTGTTGATGTAGTCTCAGACAGTCTCTTAAATGAAGAGATGAGACGAGTTGAGCACAAAGATGGAGGTGCAGAAGTTCTTGTCAACACAGGACAAGAAAGACGAGGGAGAAGCCAAAATCGGGATCGTCGAGGTAATGATAACCGAGGAAAGTCGAGGGGCAAGTCCAAGTCAAGGAAGGACATTGAATGCTTCTATTGCAAGAAGAAAGGCCACATCAAGAAGAATTGTCGAATCTTCAGAAGGGACCAAGAAAGAGGCGAAGACAAAGGCGAAAGAGATGACACTGCAGCTATAGCTGAAGGAGACATAGTCGTTGTCTGTGATGATGGTAGTATTAACCTCACATGCCAAGACAGTAGCAGTTGGGTCACTGATTCAGGTGCCTCATTTCACGTGACGGCAAATGTTGATTATTTTTCATCCTATACTAGTGGTGATTTCGGCCTAGTTAGGATGGGAAATAATGGAGCTGCTAAAATCATTGGTATGAGAGATGTTTATCTGGAAACCAATGTCGGTTGTAAGTTGCACCTGAAAGATGTGCGACATGTTCCGGATATCCGCCTTAACCTAATTTCCGTTGGTCAACTTGACAATGAAGGCTATACCAACTACTTTGTTGATGAAAAGTGGAAACTCACTAAAGGTTCTTTAGTGATAGCCAGAGGGAAGAAGATCAATTCTCTATATGTGATGCAAGCATCTTTAATGAAGGGGGAGCTGAATACAGTCAAAGATGCCAGTGTTGAACTTTGGCATAAAAGACTTGGTCATATAAGTGAGAAGGGGCTTCAGATGCTATCCAAAAAGCATCTCTTGCCTAAAATCAAAGATGTGCAGTTGAAGACTTGTACTCATTGTTTGGCTGGAAAACAACATAGAGTTGCATTTCGATCATTCCCTCCATTGAGAAAGCCAAACATTCTAGATTTGATCCACACTGATGTCTGTTACATGAAGGAGAAAACTCTTGGTGGTTGTTTATATTTTGTTACTTTTATCGACGACCACTCAAGGAAGCTGTGGACGTTTGCACTCAGAACAAAAGATCAAGTTCTGGAAGAATTCAAGAATTTCCATACCATGGTGGAAAGACAGACAGGAAGAAAATTGAAGTGTGTTCGTGCTGACAATGGTGGTGAATACAGAGGTCCATTTGAAGAGTACTGTAGAAGTCATGGAATCCGACTTCAGAAATCGGTGCCTAAAACACCTCAGCACAATGGTGTGGCAGAGAGAATGAATAGGAGCATTTGTGAACGTGTCAAGTGTATGCTCTCTGATGCAAAATTGCCTAACCTGTTTTGGGGTGAAGCAATGAGAACGGCGGTTGACTTAATTAATTTGTCACCCTCAGTTCCTTTGGATGGAGATATCCCAGAGAGAGTCTGGACTGGAAAGGATGTTTCCTACAGCCAGTTGAAAATGTTCGGCTGTAGAGCTTTTGTACATATCCCAAAGGATGAAAGGTCTAAGCTTGATAATAAAGCTAGACAATGTATTTTCTTGGGATATGGACATGACGAGTTCGGGTACAGAATGTGGGACCCGATAGAGAAGAAACTTATCAGAAGCAGAGATGTTGTATTTCTTGAAGACCAGACGATTCAAGACTTTGAGAAGGCTGAAAAGCCTAAAACCTCTGCTGAAATTCCAATTAATTTGGATCTAGTACCACTACCAACAGTGATTGATGATTACGGGGGAGTTGAACAAGAATCTGAAGAAGATAATCTTGCTGATGATAACCAAAATCAATAAGTTGATGAAAATGAGGAAGCTCCAGAAGAAGAACCTCATTTAAGAAGATCTAGTAGAGAGCGTCAACTCTCTACAAGATATCCAGCAAGTGAGTATGTGTTGGTAGTTGACGGGGGAGAGCCTGAGAGTTATGATGAAGTCATGGCTCATGAGAAGAAGAACGAATGGTTCAAAGCCATGCAAGATGAGATGAATTCCTTGCATGAAAATCATACTTATGATTTGATGAAACTTCCTAATGGGAGGCGAGCACTCAGGAACAAATGGGTGTTCAAGTTGAAAACTGAAGAAGGCAATCAGCCAAGGTACAAGGCTCGACTGGTAGTGAAAGGGTTTGGTCAAAAGAAAGGAATTGACTTTGAAGAAATATTCTCACCAGTCGTGAAGATGAATTCAATTCGAGCTGTACTCAGATTAGCTGCCAGTTTGAACCTTGAAATTGAGCAGTTAGATGTGAAAACTGCATTCCTTCATGGTGACCTAGAAGAGGAGATATACATGGAGCAGCCGGAAGGGTTCAAAACTAAAGGCAAAGAGCACTTGGTGTGCCGGTTGAAAAGAAGCCTGTACGGATTGAAGCAAGCACCGCGACAGTGGTACAAGAGGTTTGACTCATTTATGATGGATCATAAATATGGAAGAACCACCTCTGACCACTGTGTTTATTTCAAGAAATTTTCTGACGGTAATTTCATTATCCTCTTGCTATATGTTGACGACATGTTAATTGTTGGTCAAGATACTTCAAAGATTGATCAGTTGAAGAAGGAGCTCAACAAGTCTTTTGCTATGAAAGACTTAGGACCAGCAAAGCAAATACTTGGGATGAAAATTTCCAGAGATCGACAGAATAGAAAGTTGTGGCTATCTCAGGAACGGTACATTGAAAAGGTGTTGGAGAGGTTTCATATGAACAAAGCAAAACCAGTTTCCTCTCCACTCGCAAATCATTTCAAGCTGAGCTCTAGCCAAAGTCCCAAAAGTGCAGAAGAAAAGGCTGAAATGAAGAAAGTACCCTACCAATCCGCAGTTGGTAGTTTGATGTATGCCATGGTTTGTACGAGACCAGATATTGCTTATGCAGTTGGTGTGGTAAGTAGATTTCTTTCAAATCCTGGAAAAGAACATTGGGCAGCGGTGAAATGGATTCTCAGGTATCTCAGAGGTACTTCGAATGTTTGTTTATGTTTTGGCACTAACAAAACTGTGCTAGATGGTTTCACCGATGCAGACATGGCAGGGGATGTTGATTCCAGAAAATCAACTTCTGGGTACTTAATTACTTTTGCTGGGGGAGCAGTGTCATGGCAGTCAAGGCTACAAAAATGTGTAGCATTATCAACCACTGAGACTGAGTACATTGCAGTTACTGAAGGTTGCAAAGAAATGTTGTGGTTGAAAAAATTCCTACATGAGTTAGGAATGTTGCAAGAGAAGTATGTCATTTATTGTGACAGTCAGAGTGCTATTCATCTGTGTAAGAATCCGACTTTTCACTCAAGGTCAAAACATATTGATGTAAGATATCACTGGATACGTGATATTCTTGATCAGAAACTTCTACAATTAGAGAAAGTGCACACAGATGATAATGGATCTGATATGTTGACCAAGGCGTTACCGCGGGAAAAGCTCCAAGTTTGCAAAAGCATCGCAGACTTGGTAGAGCCTCCAATGTGAAAGAAGAGATTCGTTGGTCCACTTTTATGGTGGGGTGGTACCTACAAGAGAGAGTTACACCGTTATAAAATAATAAAAAAAATGATCCATGAGGAGCAAGGTTACAGACTTGCTGCTTTTCCCCACATGAGGTTGTAGGGGGAGATTTGTTAGGTAGTAGTACACCTCATGTGGTATACTACATTCTACATTTCACATTTGGTAGTCATATTTGGTGGATGAATTTGTTCAAGGTCAAGTTTGGCAAGTTAGGCAAATTAGGCAAGTTAGGCAAGTTTCAATTTGCATTCCATCTATAAATAGATGAGCATTTCATTGTGAAGATATACAAGTGAAAGGAAGAGAGAAAAACTTGAGAGAGTTTTAGAGAGTACCTGCAAAGTGTAGTTTCTTGCAGAGAGTTGTTCCTGCATTGTGTTCTTGCAGAGTGAGAGAGTTATACACTCTATTGTATTCTGTAGTGGTGTGTACTACGGAAGGTTGTTGTACCCATTATTTTAATAGTGGAAGTTTTTAGCTGGACTAAGGTCCCGTGGTTTTTCCCTGTGAAGGGTTTTCCACGTAAAAATTCTGGTGCGGTTATTGTTGGTTCCTCGGTCTACTTATCGATCAAGTAAATTGTTATGATATATAGTGCTATTAATTGCATGTCTAGGAAAATTCTGTCTAAGGAGATTGGTATTTAAGTGGACCAGTGTGTCCCTCCAATCTTTCCTGGGAATTTACCTGGTGTAATTAGTGGTATAATTATTCATATACTCTTCACTTGTATCGCTTCATTTCTCAACATATATTCATACGAATATTTGTTCTTGCTAAATTGATTACCCCATCCTGTGTGTCTAAGTTCAAGACTGTGAATTCCCCAATTCAAAATCTTCAACGAATTGATTACCTTCCCATTTTAGTAATGTCCCCTGTTTGCTATCTTCCCTCGACTAAGTTTCATGCTACACACAATGAAATCTTGCTAATTAACTCCAGTAGCCTAACCACTGTCGATAGCAAAATAAATGAAGTCTGCATATCTCACTCATGATTTTGACAGAACTGACAGGGAAGTATAACAAGTGGGTTTCGGATTCTTAACACAAAATCTTCCCCCGAATGCAAGTGAAGGGCAACAGTTTAACAAACACAAACAAGTGAACAACCAACTCTATCTCTCTCAAAAGACTGAATAATTGATCATCCCACTAAATAAAGGTAAACAACTCTTGTGCACAAAACTCCAATAGTAGGTGGGGTCGGAGACAAGTAGGATGTATACCCTACATAATATGTGGAGAAAATGTTTTTAGGAAATGAACGTGTGAGCTCTAGGTCCTGCAACTAGACGACATGATCCCACTTCATTCTAATAAAGTAATAATTATAAGCAGCACCATCAAAGGCACACAATCTGCTTCATTCTAGGTAAAATTCAATATGCATATAGTTAAGAATGAAACCTATATTTGGAAATTGGAAATATATAAAAAGCTATTAATTGTAAAGACATAAGAAGCAAGAATGAGTCTTTACCAGCTAAAACAAAGTAAGGCCGCCTATGATATCCCAAAATTGGAAGAACATCAGTAAGTAGCCCCCAGAGAGGTTTGACCATCCATGGTATAGAAATAATTCCTGCATAAATCTGAGCCACAGAAGGCTGCACTTTCTGGACATCCTTCATGTAGTGCTCTGTGCCTACACGGGCAAGAGATCCACCCAAACCCTGGCTTATTCCATAGACAACAACTACTCCAAACACAAAACTCCAGTGCATTTCATCTGCAAGCATTTTGAACCAATACATTGGAGCCCAAACACAATCATAGAGCAATCCTTTGAACTCATCTTCCTCCACAGCGTCAACTGGAGCTTCGAGAATCCTTTCCTTCACCATCAATCAATCAACACAAAGAAATAGGACTAACCCAATTCAAAAATGTTCCCTTTACCTTGTACAATTTGGAAGCAACAACAAAGACACAGACTTTATCATCTGGGTTTCTTTCAACTTTGTATTTGACTGGATCTTCACCGAGAAAAATCAAAACATCTGAACTGGCACCGTCAACAATGACCCAATTGATTTTCTCAAGCTAATACTACATTACAATATAATCACTATTTCACTGAATTAAACCATAGATAAAGAACATAAATTTAACTCGAATACCATTCAAGTGCTCTCACTTCTCGGTTCTCGCAT
Source organism: Euonymus europaeus (assembly GCA_963580455.1). Classification (NCBI taxonomy): domain Eukaryota; kingdom Viridiplantae; phylum Streptophyta; class Magnoliopsida; order Celastrales; family Celastraceae; genus Euonymus; species Euonymus europaeus. Next base: position 1,112,052 of record OY756957.1, on the reverse strand, counting down.
GAAAATGAAATGACAGAATGCCAAAGGAAAAGGAAAAGGGTTCCAAGGTAGGAGAAGTATCTCTTGGAGTTTTCTCAAATTTGAGAACCTGGACACTGATAATCCTCATCTAAATCTGAAGGAATCCTTAACAGTTGTCTCGTTTAAAATTCTAGTAAAAAATGCAGGAAATTGGATAGGCTCTTCTACGGTGAGCCACTTATGTAATTCTAAATGGTTTAATACTTATTTTTGTAAGTTATCAAAAGATAGTTTATGTTCAATTTTTATCATCAAAAAATAAAACGTTTCATCTTGATAATTTGATTTTTTATTTTATTTTTGTCAAACAATTCAGTCAGAATTTCTCAAATTCGAACAATTAAAATAGTGATAGGACAGTTTAACTTATTTTAATTAATTCATGTGAAAAATGATAGGTACATGAAAATTTCTTACCAAATCTGTGAAGTAGAGGTTTTGTCAAAATTATTCAATGTTTCCGGATCCATGTCCGAAAACACCAAGGGCCATGCTAAAGCTACATGGTTGTCTTGACTCTTGTGAAGAAACCATGATAAATAATTTTGAATAATCTGTGGGCCATGATATGTCTGGCAAGTTAAGCTCATGGAATGTTGAAGTAGAACAACGTTTTAGATGGATAAATATAAAATCGATTGGATTTAATAATAACCACTCTGAAATAATTCAAATTAATCCATTATGTTTGGATAATTTATTCTGAGATAGAGACACCAAGAAAAAGAAAAAGAACAATAAAAGGTAAAATGACCACAGATGAATGTGACATATCGTTTTCATCTGAACTAGAATATGTGTTTTAAATTTTATTATGTGTCAGATTTGGAGGAAGTGGGTTGGACTGGCATGAGCGTTTTTAACCACAAACCCTTGAGCCCCTGTGTTGTTGGCTATAAACGGGAGGTATTTCTCACGGTGTTTCCCTCTGAGTGGTAAATCAAAGAAACGTTGAACCATATGCACTTGTTGAAGCCTCCGTTTGTTTCAGAGTATAAGCTGTCTCCATATTCTCAGACACTCTCAACTTTTACATTTTACGAGAGCTTATACTCTATCAACATACTCTGATCCAAACGGATATTTGACGCCCCTCAAGAAGTTGAAGGTTGCACCACTTCGCTGGAATGGCTGTATAGTGGTGTATGATTTCCTTCCTTCTTGGGCTTCCCCATTTTTCAAGTTCTCCACGAAACCCAACTCATGGAATGTAAACATAGTAAATTTGTTGGGTGTAAAAATTTCATGATAAAATAATAGTATGTGATAATACCAAAAATAACCACCAATCAAAGATCAGCACGTGTCACAAAATGACAAAAAAATCATTTTTGGACGATGTACACAACTCGGTTACAACGCTCGGTGCACATTGCTCGGTCTTAACCAAGTAGTTAACCATTATGCTCGGTACCTATGTCTTCAGACAGAGACGAGTCGTTAAGGAAACGAGTTCCTTTACTAACAATGACTCTCTCGCTATTAAGAGTAATTTTCTATTCTAACAAGAAGTCGTCTCAAGCAAGAATCTGACTCCAAATAATATAAGAATAACTCCACCACTATAAAAAGAGATTTCCACCAAGTAAACAAAAATTTTTCTATAGTCTAATACATAATTTATAGAGCACCGAGCTACGTGTCGTAAGGATTTATATGCTTACATTTGACTTTAGCATCAAAGCGTTAACATCAGAGAACAACCTCTAGCGGACTCTTAGCTTACGTTTGCTCGTCTGTGCAGGAAATCACCATTGGAATAACAATATTAACCAAGAAGACTTAGCTCTGCCATAGCCTGATACGTCATCCAAACCGAGCACATTTTTGACATTATCAATATGTATAAATGAAATCGTAATTTTTTTTTGTTGCCTTTTTTTGGTGTAAAAATTTGGTATTGTAATGGCAAGTATGTATAAATGGGAATTATAATTTTGTTTTTTACTATAATTTTAGTTATATAATGATATTTACAGGGGTTGTATATTAGATACAGAATATGTATATTTACATTGATATAACTAGATCTAAAATTACTAATAAAAATAATAATTGTACCATATACATCTCCAATTACATCCTCATCCTGGATTGGAGCTGCTTTAAGAATCCAGCTCAATGTTTAGGCCCAGTCCAACTAGAGTCTTGCAACCTAGGAAGTAGGATCTCATCTTTGAACTTTCTCGGTCTAAATTGAATTGATTCGTGTACCCAACGACACTGTCTACAGAGTACAGGCTTCCAATTTCCAAAGTCAATAACTTTGATCTTTCTCCGTCCAAAGTCCAAACAAAAAGTGGGCTCAGCCCATGGCTAGAACCTTACTTCCACCGTCTTTATCTTTCTCCGTCCATCCTTTGTTCCTCGACAACGATAGAATTATCATAGAACTTCCCTAAACGAACCGTTCTCGCTATTTGAAAATGACGAAGTGCATATGTTGCAACAAGCCTGTGATTGGGGCAAAATCGATGGACGATGTGGGCTTTATGTCAACTGTGAGAGTACCGATGATGATTCGAGTTGTTGTGCTTCACGGTACAGCCGGTACATCTACGAGTTCCATGAGCCGGAGGAACAACCGGGTATGTGGTGTAAGAGCTTCGATGGTGGATTCGTATGAGAGCTCGTCTAATTTCGTTAAGCGCATGGAGCAAGCCTGGCTGATATCTGAGGTACTTTTCTCTTCAAAACCTTAATATAGATTTACCCTCGAAGAGATGATTTTGGCTATTTATTCGGATTTTTTTGTGTCCTTGTTTAACTGGAAATGGAATCAGGTTCTTAATAACAAACGTATGCATGAGTTTGGGCTTGTGTTAGTTTCTGTTTGATTAACGGAGGAAAGAAATTGTGAATACTTGGAAACAAGTTCAATTACACTTTAGGTATCATATTCTTGTGTTTGGTTGCTTAGGTCCTTCATTAGATCTTTATGCAATAGAATTAGGGCAAAGGGTTGTTGATGATGATGATGGTTCAATTCAATTGAATTGATAAACCAAACGGATGTTTCTGGTGGGTTTCTTATAACTTCCTATATTGTTATAGTTTAGTCCCGGATAAGTTTCTTATCAGGAACTACCACTGATAATCTACAAAGGAGTTAGGTCAGTGATGTTCTTGTGGGGGTGGACTTCTTCCTAGGGTTTGTGTTCCAGGTGTTCCATTAGCTCCCCCTCCACACATCCTGCTGAGCAATCGAACTGCGATCGCTGAAAATCCAGAAATGAGCAAGGTTGGCAATGTTTTCTTGGGGACTATCTGGTTTGAGCATTTTGAATCTTTGATATAAAAGCGTGGCCAATAATGAATTGGAACATATAAGATTTCTAGTTGAAAAGTCTTGTGTTGTCATACTTGGACCAATCCTGGATTAATTTCGATGAGCTTTTACCTAAGCTTGGAGAAGAATATGGGAGTTTTGTTTTCCTAATTTGTTTGATGATCATGATATTTGCAGCAACCAAGGCCAATTGCTTGTTCTTCTTGCAACTCAAATGGGCATGTGGAATGTAAATGGTGTCGAGGTACGGGCTTCTTCATTCTTGGTGATAACATGCTCTGCCAAGTCCCATCCAAAAACACGAGCTGTGTTATTTGTGCAGGAAAGGTACTTGAAAGAGCCTTATTCTTCTCAATCTCTGTGCGAGTATGGTTAACTTCTAGTGTACATAAAGTTGTGTAACCCTTTCCAATTCCATTTTCTTATCCAGGGATCAACATGCTGCTCTGACTGTAAGGGAACCGGGTTTCGTGCCAAGTGGTTAGGGGAGCCTCCAGTCCCTAAATAACTCTGGTTTTGAAGTAGCAGGGGATGTTGAAGCAACATGGCATGATATTTGCTTATGGATTCTCCTTTATTTTCCAGTTGATGAACGTGTAATTATGGCTGAAGCCTCATTAACTTCACATTATAAACGCATTCCTTCCATTGTTTAAGGTGTAATTACAAAAGCAAGTTGACATCTCATTTTAGCAATAAAGGTATTATATAAATTTAGAGTGCAGAAGAATCAGCCTTTATGAATTTTATACTTGGGAGTTGGGTCTAGTTTGAGTCTTGACAACAGAAGCATTAGCTCATTATGCAAATCAGATTGGTTCAGACTAAGTTAGACGGTCTCATTTAAACCTGTAGTGCAAAATTATTTTCTGGTAGGGCTTGGTTTTGACGTTCATTATCCAGGATCCCTGCCATGAATTATTACCAGTTAAGAGCAAATTACCCTGACTGGCTCAATAACCATAATGGTAAATTTGACCATGTATCTGGTAAACAGGAGCAACAAATGATAATATGTCAATCTGCAAAAGAGAAATTCTGATGCAGAAGCAGATAATGAAAAAAAATATGATATATTTCTTTGCTGCTTAGGATGTTTCAAGTAGTTATTTCACAGAGCATCTCTCACTTACAGGCCTGCTACCCAAAGTTTTTGTTAACATAGGTATTCAATAGAACGTGAAACTTCATTCCAACACTGTGGAAACTCGCAATCACAAACCTGACATTGAATCTTTGTTCGTGAAAACTGTTCAGTTGTTTTGAATTATAGCTGAGAAGAGCAATTGGTTGATATTCTCAGAGTCTGAATCATGCATCTCATTTCCTGCATAAACAACATAACATCTCGCATTAATGTTGATACACTAATGCCAACAGTCATTGGTGAAAACATCAAGTTCTGTGCTTGCAGTTCCTGATTACGCCTCAAAAGTCCTTTTTTTTCCTCCTACAACAACTCGTTAAAAGGAAGATCACATCTCTACATTAATAACCGCACAAGTACTTGGAATGAACTATGATGAATCCATTCTACTTTTAGCAATGTCATCACATAAGATCAGTAACTCCATCCCAGCCCCCTGCCACTCTCCCCTCACCCAGCCATTCTTACTTCCTAGGGAGATTGAAATGAAAAGGAGAAAAGACGAAGCTCTTGACATTCAGCAGCAAAAAGACACGCAACACTTGACACCACTCTGGTTCTGGATCATTTACAGCATTCAAACCCATCTATCCTCGTTTCCAAATATTATGCAGAAATTACTCTTTCTTTTTATAGTCAGCCTTTTTGTTTGCAGGAAAGGTATATCTCCAGCAGGTAGTATTAACACTATAATTTGTCCCAATTAATAAACTTAAAACCTTGAAAATTTTGAATGTAACGTTCTGTCTCGACAGGACTATAGACTCAGCTCTACAGAGTAAAATTCTCAAAGTAAAAATAAATTAAGATTCAAATCAACTAATCACCCACCTGCTATTGATCTGACTTGAGTTGTCCACTCGTTGATAATCTGCACAGTTCAAATATTAAAAAAGTGTAATGAAAGATTTCTGAGCCAACCAAGTGAATAGGCAAGAGTTTGTTTTGTGCTGTTGCGTGGAGAGGGGATTGCGATAAGGTTTAGTGTCGTAGGCTTTGTTTGTAAAATGAAAAGTCCCCAGAAAGATCCATTCATTGGCTTTTTTATAATTAAAGCCTTAATCAAATCTTGATTGCTTGCTGGCATATGATGCAATCTCTTAGACACCACTTGGAAAATATACAACCTTCCAAATCAGGACATTGGTATGGTCATAAACAGAGACACACATACCAGTTGGCTGCCAGAGACATGAAACTGAAAGACAAACGTTTTTTTTATGTGTTTTTCTATCTTTCAGCAACTGACTTGAGAATAAATGGTTTTTACACATAAAATAATACTAGGACAAATGTACTTAAAGTGTGGAACTTCCATAAAAAGAGTTGCCTCATTCACTTGAAGAAATTAAATTACAAAAATAATTTTAAACAGTATCACTGTTTGCAAATGTGGAATCTACAGCTGTTATAGGATTCTTCAGGTATTTTCTAATATCGCATTTCGTACTCAAATGACTATGGAGTGAATATTTCTGCAAAGACACGACTCACGAGTCCAATAGAATGTCCTCCCCAAGGTTTCATGTTCAAATATGTAAGATTCCGTCCATTAGCATTATGATGTATGAAGTTTTCCTTTTATCTCACGTTTAACTACCTATTTCAGGAAGATACATATTGATTGAAACTGAAATTATATGCATCAAAAATAAAATGAAAGGAACCTGGTTAAAATTGGTAAAAGCAGAATCATCAGAATCGCTGGTAAAAGGAATGCCCGCGAATGCTTGCATGTTCTGCAGTACATTTCTATTGCTGACCAGACTTGTCTGTGCTTTATCAATCAAATCCTGCAAACAAAACAAAAAACAATATCACACTTTCCAAATCATATTTTAGTATTGATCAATTCACGATGCTTATTAACAGCTTGATTGCATACTTAGAATCTTTCTTACATTATGTATGTGACACTTTGGAAATCTAGAATGCCTAGTGCAGTTTCATCATACAATACATCGCCTTTAGATAATGTTAGCATAGTCAACATATAAAAAAATCAATAGTAGCCAATGTCTACAATCTTTCAGACATTATGTGAAACTTTGGGAATCTAGAACGCCTAGGGTGGTTTCTTCACACATTGCCATTACATATTACTAACATAGCCAACACCAAAACTAATGGTAGCCAATACTAAAACTTTTAAGTCATCAGATTCAATACCAAACAGAAAAGAGAGACATAGTAAACCAACTCAGTTAGGGAGTAAAATTGGAAGGGACAAAACAGATGCAACATTCAAATGCACAAACTCCCAGTCCCGGCAACTCTAATACCTATGTCTATAAAAATTCAGCTTCACCCCAATAAATTAACGTCTTTTTATTTTCTTAAATTCTAAAGAACCCGTGATAATAAAGCGATTGACTGCAAGTGGCCACCATGGCCGCCTGCATTATGAGATACAACCAACTTTGATTTGTGAATTTTTCAATTTCACAGCAGTTAAACATAGTACAAGTAAAGAAAGTAAAATACCTGCTTGGCTGCTAATAGTTCAAGACACTGTTCTTTCAATATTGACACATCTTCCAGTATCTTCTTTATCCTGGAAACAAGCTTCATTGGATTTGCCTGCGTTTTGCAATCAAAATAAAAATACCGAAATTCAGTGCAAAAATCATCATTGACAACAAGAATAAAAACTTATCTCCAATTCTTTACGTTGTCAGGGTATGTCTGTTGGAACTCTCTCTCGAGCTTGTGCTGAACCACCGAGAGGTCGTGGTTAGCTTTGGAGAACACGTTCAACAAACCTTCCACAGCTTGGTTGTGGTGTTCGTAATGCCCCATCTCGATCTCCTTTTTTCTTCTCTGAGTTCTCTCTCTGGGGTTTTTAAATTCGATTTGTGTACTTTCTTTAGTCTGAAGTTTGAATGTAGTGTTTATGCAGCGCGCGTGAACTGCCTTTTCAAGTGAATTGTGATCAGGGCCCTCCGTATTGAGGGGACACGGACGGAGGAGATCTAGCTCCCGTTTTGCCCAATTTACTTGGCGTTACACAGCCTACAGCCCCCTTTCGGCCCAATGAAGTAATTGGATTAGACGGGCCCAATAATCTAAGCACCGTTCACATTATTCTATGGGGTGCACACCGGTCCCGATTTTTCCACCCGACCCGGTCATTATCAGGCATATCCGACCAGATCCATCTTGATTTGGCCAAACCCCAACATAATCTGATGCTATCGAATTAGGTGTCAGATTTAGTTTTAATGATTTTTCGAGTTATCAAATCTCGATTAAATGCACAAAAATCTATTTGTCACAAATTGGAATTCATAAAATCCGGCAGTCTAGTTACCACTTACCAGTAGTACAGACAGTCTCAGACTCACCACTGATTGCGTTGCACACCACCACCACACCCACCTCATTAGTACCCCTAAGCCACCGCACCACCGTTAAAGGCTAGGTCGCCTTGCTGTGGAGCACTGGACCCTAGAATCGCAAAATCAGGCATAATTCTCTTTGTTCTTTGATTTTTTTTAATGCTTATTCTTGCTCGGCTTGCTTGATTATGCCAATCCAGAGTCTTTAGTGTCATTACCTAACTCCCCAAAATCGCACACCATTGCTTGGGCTTGCTTGACAATCATTGATTTGTCGGGTCTACTTTAGTAATTCAAGAGATTGGTATACTATGAATTATCGATTTGTATGAAACTGTTGTCATCGGTGGGAATTATTGTGATTTGTAAGAATGGATTATTGATTTGTAGTTTTGTACTTTAATGACGTCCATGACTGAAATTCTTTGCCTTATTTTGCGGCTAAGGACTTTTTATTCTCAAAGTTTTTGACAAATTAGAGTTTTGATGATGTATGTTTCTTTTTTACTGAGGACTTTTTTTACGCAAGAGAGTACAAGAAAATATTTCTACCTTAGGAGGAGGAGCGATACTGTTGAGCAAGGTCAAGCTGAGACCTACGCACTAGATAGGCAATTAGGCATAGCATTTAAGATGCATGATTATGTATGTAGCCATTCAAGTGAAACTAATTTAGCTCTACATAATAACAACTATTTTCTTCATGGAATTTTTAACACAAATCTCATAATGTTTTTACTGTGACAAGTATTGTACCATCATGTGCCAAACTTATATTTTAATAGAGATTCCTTTCACTTCAGTCCACAGATTGGATTATAATTATAATTATTGTATGCTCTTAGTCATGATTTTTTAAAAAAAAACTTTTATTTACAGTGCCTCCTCTAGACTCTTACAGTCAGTTGATTAATTTAGCGATTAAAGTATATTTTTGATACTACAAATTAGGGATGTAAGCTTGTTTAACATCATGGTAGTTTAATTAGCACTTATAAGTGGAGATTACTAAATCTGTATGTCTAGACTAGATGTTATGACATGATGGAATTTCACTCATTTGATGTTGGAGGTTGCCGTGAACTATGATCGAGTATTTGATCGACTATATGTGAAGATAGTGGCTTTCACAACTTTTTTTTTAATGGGAATGCCGTTGGTGCTCGACTCTTAATGATTGGAAGGATGATAAGAAGCTAATTCCTTTTCTAAAGACATTTTATGATACTACTACAAAACTTTTAGGGAGTACTAATCTCATCGTCAATGAATACTTCTGTTAGTTTCAAGTTATGCGCCATCATTTGAAATGAGCTCAAATTAATCCGTATAAAGTGGTTTCTGAAGTGGCAATTGAGATGCATGTGAAATATGATAAATATTTTGGAAACATTTCAAAGGTGAATATGCTAGTGTATGTTGCTTTGGTGCTTGATCCGTGAAACAAATTGAAAATTTTCAAACGGGATTTAGAGCTAGTTTTTTATGAAACAATTAGTTCATACTTATTTGAGGAAAGATAAAATTATTGCAAGACTTATATGATCAATATCCTGCAAGCACACTCGCAAGTAACACAAGTAGCACAAATAAGTGCTACAAGTTCTTTATCATTTGTTCCAAGTTTGTGATGCTTCTGAATATGCCACTTATAGCTCTAAATCAGAGTTAGATAAGTATTTGACAGATGAACGAGAGACACTAGAAAAAGGTTTTGATTTGTTGACGTTTTAAAAAGTGATGGAGGGTAGATAAAACAGTCTTGAATATTTGATTATAAACAATTGGTTACATTAATTTTTCTTATTTTTTATTAATTTAATAATTGATATAAACCGATTTTACTTATGTTAATTTTTTAGAAAAGTTATCGATTCGATTATTTTAAATATATTTTACAGCCCTGGTTGAATCTCATCTCCCAACGATGCAAACTTCTCTATCAAGTATGGCCTTAAATTGTGTCCTTTCAAATTTCGAACAACAAAAATAGTAATATTTTCCTCTCATTGTACTCAAAGGGATTTTTGATGCTAAGGAAGGGGAAAACCCCAACAAAACTCAAACAAACAAAGAGGTGGTTGAACACCAATCCTCCTAGGCCAAACAACTCCTATCATGTCTTTCCACAAAAAAATCTGCAAAACTCATGGAGGATCTTGAATAATTTCCAAGCCTCTAGCATGCTTGATAAACTCATTGGCAAGAAAATCCGTCACTCTATTCCTCTCTCGATAGACATGAGTCACTTGGACATCTCAATCCTTCTTAAATAAAATTCTACAAAGAAACACTAAATTCAAATGGACGGACACTAGAGGAATCTGTGATCCAGGTTACAACTAAGGTGGAGTCCATTTCAAGTTGCACTTTGCGATAACATTCATACCAAGCCAATTGGAGACCTTGGTAAACAACCTGATGTGTGTATTTTATACCACATTTATATGCATATGTTTGTACATATTTACATTATTTTGTGTTAAGATTGTGTTGATACTTTGAGATTTTGTGTGTTTTGCATGTAGGAGGGTTGAAGTGAAGTTGTGGTTGAATTGGAGAATATTTGGTTAAAAACCAGTGAAAAACGCCCTTTCGGCGCCTTTCTAGCGCTCCAGCGTTTCAGAACCAGGAGAACATGCCTTTTCAGCGCCCTATCAGTGCTCCAGCATTTTTGAGGCAGAAGAGAATGCACTTTCAGCGCTCCAGCGCTAGAACAGCACTCGCACCAGAATTTATTTCCAGAATTAGTAAAAACTTAGGTTTTTATGTCTTTTCCTTGTGTTAACCTAGGGGAACTCACTTGGAGTATAAATAAGACTTAAAAACACAAAAGAAAGGTTCCATCATCTTGCTAGAGAGGAGAGACGGCTCATCAACATCTTCATCTTGTTCATCTTCTTCCTTCCTTCCTTTGAGCATATTACCATGGTTTCTTCTTCCTTTCCTTGTATATTCATTACTATGGTTTGTAACTGAACATATTTCTAGGGTTTGACCTAGCCAAGCATGAATGTTATGAGATGATTTGATCTATATTCCAAGCTTTTGATTCAATTCTCAATTCTTGTTCTTAATTATCATACTTCAAAGTATGATTTCTACATAATTGCTTGATCATCAATTATGTTGTTTATTATACTCATCTAGCCAAATCACATAAACGATCCGTATTTATGTATTTTGGTAGAATCGGAATTAAGAAGATTAATTGTCGAATGCTCTGATCCGGGTTTAGGGGATTGATTGGTTGTTTAGTTCTTCTAGTCGTAATGAGTTATTTTTACTAAATTAAAGACTGCGATCAAACAGGATTAATTTGGTATCGATAATACGTGTTATTGCCACGATCAATGGAATAACATAATTGAGTGAGGAATCGACCCTTGAATTGGAATTGTTATCGAATGCTTAACTTTTGCATCTCATAATAAGATTGCTTGGTAAGGTTGTACCCTAGGTTTTCCTCATTATAATTGTTAAAACTCTGTTTTGCTCACTGTTTTAAAGAATCATAAATATTTTCCATATTTAAATTGTCGTTGGTTTTATTGGTTAAGTACATTATTTGATTAAACTTGTCCCTGTGGGATCGACCTTGTACTCACACTTTGTGCTACATTAGTACACTTGTGCGCTTGCAAGTATTTTTACATCACAACCCATAACTCAGCTTCCACTGTGGTACAATGCCCAACATTAAAAGTAAAATCTCTCAACCACTGACCATTACCGTCACAAAGAATACCACCTCCCCCCCGCAACTCTAGGATTGCCCTTGAAACATTCATCCGTGTTAAGTCACACCCAACAATGGTCGGACCTAGGCCCGCAGGCCATTTGGTGACTCCTATCCCCAAGAGAGCTTTACGACAGCCCACCACAAATTGTATCCATCCAATTTTGAAAGCCATAGTGGGAGTTTTACCTTCAAAAATCAGCTCATTTCTCCACTTTCATATGCACCAAATAGAGACTGCAAACAAAACAACCCATTTTCCAAACGATCTCTCCACCAACAATGTGGATAACCCATTCATGAAAATTCATGGAGTTCTGATAGGATAGCTCTTGAATAGGCAACAATCTAGACCAAATATGGCTCACACGAGGGCAATATTGCATGATATGATCAATATCCTCCAACGTCTTTGGGCAGCAAACACAATGAGGATCTGTAGCAAATCCTCTCTTCACTCATTCAACATTAGACATAACTCGTTAAACACAATAAGGATCAGTAGCACATTCTCATTGTACTCAAAGGGATTTATAAGAGTAATATTATGTAAAATTATTATAATAGAATTAATTTTCAGTTAACATAAATTAAAGGTAATTTCCAATATGGCATGATGAAATTACATATGTTATTTTTTTAGTTTTTGCTATAACTTAGTAGTAACATTATTATAAAACTAATTTGACACGTTGAGAATCGTTAATTCCCCAATCCATTTAGTAGGGGATTACATATTCCACCAACAAGGGATGACTCGGTTGATAATGACTAGATTAAGCATATGTATACCCACAATTCAATCCAATGAGAATGTGGTATTTCAAAAAAAAAGTATTAGACATTCCAATAGAATTGCACGGGACGAAACCTTAGACATCTTTGTGGACATTTTTAGGATAGAGAAAACAATTTTTTAAAAAATAATTATAAACTCTACTTTTAAACAGAAATTTAAAAAAAAAATTAAAGTTGTTTCTTGCAAGTAAAAAAACTATTTTGTTCTCATGGGCCTGTCCACTTACTATAATTAAAGCCCAAACGAGTGAATCCTACATTCAACTTTCACGGCCCACTTTTAAGTTCTTGCGGGAAATTGTCGAACTGACCCATTTATCTCAACCAAAAACCCTAGCACTTCACATTTCCCCAGCATCTTCACCGACTCACCGAGTTCGATTGCTACAGAAGGCGATACTCTCCTCCGATTTCGTTCCCTACAATCTGGCTGTCATCTCTCTCTACTTGATAGAGGGAGAATCTTAAAGCAAAATAAGCAATCATGGCAGACGTTTTGACAATGAACGAGATCGAAGCCACGGCGTCTCGGCTCGGGATTGATCTCTCCCAATTGGATCTGGATTCTATTCAGCTTCCTCCGGGAGAGGAATTCGGCATCGTTAGGTAAAACTTTAGCCGTTCTTTTTCGAAACCTCTGTTTGGTTGAACTCTGTGTTTCTAGGACTTAGTTGGTCGAGACCAGCGATGATTTTAGGAGGCCCTCGATAAGATTGTTCAGGGTATTCCAAGTAGAGAGAATATTTTTAGGAGGATACCGAAATTTAATTGTAGCAAAAGATAGTGAAATTTTTTATAGGGAAAGAAGGTGGATTTTTTTTTTGAGTGTGCTCTAATCTTAAGTTGCTATATTAGTCGTGCCTTGTAAGAGACATTGAACTGTTTTGTTGTCCAGAAAATTCGAAGAGGAGGGGATTTATCTTTGTACTTTTGTAGGATACATGAGACGTGGACATCTTCTGTCCATACAGATACTTCATGTTGAAATTCACTTTAATTATTCTGTCTCTAGATGTCAAGTATGGTTATGTTATGTTGAGTTGTTTTTTGGTTTTTGATTTTTTGTTGCTTTTGGCTAGTGATGACGAAGATGTTTATCAAGAGGACAACATGGATTTCGACACTGGATTTGGAAACATTATTGTTGTCGATAATCTCCCAGTTGTTCCCTCCGAAAAATTTGGAAAGCTTGAAGTAGTTATTCACAAAATCTTTAGCCAGATTGGTGTGATTAAGGAGGATGGCCTGTGGATGCCTCTTGATCCTGACACCAAAAAAACCTTAGGTTATTGCTTCATTGAGTATAACACCCCTCAGGTATTTTAATATACCGTTTTCATTTGTATTTTGTCCTTGATATGCTTTCTGTTCTGCATATTGAATTTTTTTTATTTTATTTCCCGGTATGGTTTTGTTTATAGGACTGTGAACTTTTGATGTTATGCTTTGCTATTGACAATTTTATTGTGTATTTATATTTATGATTTTGGAGGGGTCAAATAATATCGATTAACTATATTTTTGACAATATACATAGAGATAGCTATGCTAGTAACTTCCTTCCACTGGATTATGTTAGTGATTGGCCTTAAAAACTGGGCATCGAAACTCACCCCCATCCAGTGATCCACCAATCTTGGTGGGGGGGGGGGGGGGTGGGGGGTGGGGGGAATGGGGATAAAAAATTGGTTTTTGACTTTCTTAGGAAGAAATACCAGTGAAACTCTACATTAAACTGGTTTTTTAGTACTGTGTGTTTTGGCAGTTTTTATTATAGATATGTTATTTACTTGATTTGATTATTTTTTTGTCTGTCTATTTGTAGGAAGCAGAGCTTGCCAGGGAGAAGACACATGGGTACAGGTTGGATAAATCCCATATTTTCGTTGTCAACATGTTTGATGACTTTGATAGGTTCATGAAAGTTCCGGATCAGTGGGCTCCTCCAGAAGTTGTGCCATATACCCCGGGGGTAATAAAACATACTGGTTATCGTCTGCCATATAAACCCTTTTCTTTATAGACAATGCGTTTGATTGTGCTTAGAGATGGTCTTATGGACTCAAAAGCATTCATATAGTTAGAGATAGGCTCTGTTGAGCATTGTGGCACTTAATGCAATGCGTTTTGTAGTCTTGTTGACTGATGATGTTCGGCAGATACACCCGTGAGTAATAGGTCACTGCTCGCACTGGCTGTTATCAATATGTAAAGGCCATCTTGATATGATGATGGTCCACCACAGTCTCTGCTGTTGCTAAGTGGGGTTAGAAAAGAAGTGATGGCAAATAGAAAGAAAGTTTCTCCCGAGGAGCCAAAAACAATATTACTGAATTTTTAGTGTTCAAGGGAGTTGTTAAATCCACAAAACTAGGTTTTGGATTAGACAATAGGAACATGGCTTTTTTTAATGAATTGTGAAACCTTGTGATAATATGGGTCGCAGTTGCAATGCTCTTGCCCTGTTTTGTTATGGATGCAATACCTAATTCTTTAATTTTGACACTGGGCATGAATCAGTTCCTGCAGTATATGTATGGTGTATCTATTCAAAAAGTTAGCTAGTTGTTTTAATGTCTTTATCTTTCATATGAGGTTTGGCTTCGAAGAGCTGGGCAGTATGGCTCCTGCTGTTTGCATACTGGTTATCTATTATTCCTATTGTTTTCCCTTACTCTGTTGCATGAGATGGACTTGTTTGTGTATTTGTCTTGTAACTCTTCTCCCTTTTCACTCTACATCCATTGCAGGAAAACCTTCAAGAATGGCTGACTGATGAAAAAGCTCGAGATCATTTTGTAATTCGTGCTGGTTCAGATACTGAAGTTCTATGGAATGATGCAAGACATCTAAAGCCTGACCCTGTGTATAAGCGTTCTGTGAGTCAGCCTCTGGAGACCCGTTTATTCTCATTTAAGGCATATTTGTTGCATATTATTATTGTGATGCCTCTGTATGCGAGTGGATGTGTACGGGTGTGTCTAGGGGAGGGGGACTGATGGGAGAGAAAAACCCAAACTGGTGCAGTGAATAGATCTGTCTACTAAGATCATTTCACAAGTAGCTGTTTTGTTGAATACCTTTGTTAATTATATTTTCTTTGAATTCTTTGAAGAAAATATTGATTATATCTTATTGATTTACCTTTTCAGTACTGGACTGAAAGTTTTGTACAGTGGTCCCCACTTGGGACTTACCTGGCAACAGTTCACAGACAGGGTGCTGCTGTCTGGGGAGGTGCAACTACTTTTAATCGCCTAATGCGCTATGCCCATCTTCAGGTTGTATTTTCGTTTTATTTTTAAGTTCTATATAGTTTTATTTTTGATTTTGATCATGATTGTTGACCTTAATATTGTTCATTGCAGGTTAAACTAATTGACTTTTCTCCCGGTGAGAAATACTTGGTGACCTACAGCAGCCATGAACCAAGCAATCCACGTGATGCAAATGTGAGGCTTTTCTACTATTCCTTGCTCCTTAGACGTTTTATTGTAACTTCATGTTTTATGTGGTTATTTCTGATGCAATATTTTGTGCAGAGGATTGTGATCAACATTTTTGATGTGAGAACTGGGAAAGTAATGAGAGATTTTAAGGGAAGTGCTGATGATTTTGCAATTGGAGGAGCTGGGGGTGTAACAGGGGTGTCATGGCCTATTTTCAGGTATTTTTTTTTCATTTTTTTTTCAGCACAGATATTATCTAGCCCTCCGCTCACTGGTCTCGAGTTGCAATTCATCAAAATTTTCAGGTGGGGTGGTGGAAGAGAAGACAAGTATTTTGCTAGGCTTGGGAAAAATATGATTTCTGTTTATGAAACTGAGACCTTCAGCCTTATTGACAAGAAATCCTTGAAGGTTGAAAACGTCTTGGACTTTAGTTGGTCTCCCACTGACCCTATTATTGCTCTCTTTGTCCCTGAACTTGGTGGTGGGAATCAGCCTGCCAGGGTGAGAGTTCTATGTCTATTATTTATCTATTCATTTTCTCTAGAGGTCCTTTCGTTTTGGATTGAGTTCATTTATTGTATTGATGTGATTTACAGGTGAGTCTTGTCCAAATTCCAAGCAAAGAAGAATTGAGGCAGAAGAATCTTTTCAGTGTTAGTGATTGTAAGATATATTGGCAAAGCAATGGGGACTACCTCGCTGTCCAAGTTGATCGCTATACAAAAACAAAGAAGAGCACATATACTGGTTTTGAGCTTTTCCGAATAAAAGAACGGGACATTCCCATTGAAGTTTTGGAGCTTGACAATAAGAACGACAAGATCATTGCATTTGCCTGGGAGCCGAAAGGCCACAGGTTTGCCGTTATTCATGGTGATAGCCCAAGACCTGACGTCAGTTTTTACTCAATGCGAACTGCTCACAATACAGGCCGCATTTCAAAACTCTCTACTATTAAGGGCAAACAGGCAAATGCTCTTTTCTGGTCGCCGGCTGGCCGCTTCATTATTCTCGCTGGACTCAGAGGTTTCAATGGACAGCTGGAATTTTATGATGTCGATGAGCTTGAAACAATGGCTACAACTGAGCATTTTATGGCAACAGATATTATATGGGATCCTACGGGAAGGTAATTTTTGAGGAAAATCAACGAATGGTCAAATTTCTTGTTTGCTGTTTGGCATTGCTTTAAACTAGAGATACATAATGTTTTTCATGAAAAGTTTTGAGAGATAATATGCTTTTATTTAGATTATATTATTTTGGTTATAATATGATCAAAGTTGCAGGTATGTAGCAACGACAGTTACGTCTGTACATGAGATGGAAAATGGTTTCAACATATGGTCCTTTAATGGAAAGTTACTATATAGGATCCTGAAGGATCATTTCTTTCAGGTGAGAATCATTATTCCCTGTTAAATAGCTGGAAATGTAATTTCATTTTGCATGCATTAGAATGACCTGTTTGACGGTAATTGATTTGTTGAATTGAATGTATATATAGCTCATTTTTTGGGTGTTCTCATTGTTGATGTCATTTCTTAGTTTCTATTTGGGTTTCTTAGACTTTTTGTTCCAATGGATGATATTATGAATTTCCCTGTGATGATTAGTGTTCTTCAATTCATGCAGTTTCTTTGGCGTCCAAGACCACCATCTTTCTTGAGTGCTGAAAAGGAGGAAGAGATCGCAAAGAACTTGAAGAAGTATAGCAAGAAGTACGAGGCAGAGGATCAAGATGTGTCCATGCTTTTGAGTGAGCAGGATCGTGAGAAGAGGAGGATGTTAAAGGATGAATGGGAAAAATGGGTCAGTGAATGGAAGCGCTTGCATGAAGAAGAAAAGTTGGAGAGGCAAAAGCTACGAGATGGAGAAGCTAGCGATGAAGAAGAGGAATACGAGGACAAGGAAGTCCAGGTTGAGGAGGTGTTGGATATCACGGAGGAGATTGTTTCTTCTGAGTATGAGCAGGTGTGAGTTTGATGGTGGGAATATTTTTGGAGGCGAAGTGCTATTATTATATACAATTAATAGCTGGCGATCAGAGTTTATTTAGTATGCGAGGTTTATTGACATCATGTAGCAGCAGGGAGTTTCATTAATTTTTCTTATCTTCTCAATTTGTTTGGTAGTTTTTATGTCCATTGAAGTGGATGGTTAGTATTTGGAAGCATAGCTCATTTAACATTTGTCGCCTCTTCCCCCTTTTCTATTGAGAGGTCTGATTTATCTAGAAAGGTTGCAGGTGATGATGAATGGTATGGTTTCATCTATTTAATTGGTGATTTTTGGAATCAACTTAAAAGCCACTTCCGTTGATTGTGATATTGCCGGATTTTCTTTGAACTCTCCATATTTAATTGGGGAATTCTGAAATATTGATGATTTGGCTGACACTTGACACTACTGTTTGATAGAAATTCTTGGCTTGTAACAACGACAATGCATGAAAGTGTGAATGAACATAAAAGGATTATCATACTTGACAAGCCCTGGTGGACTCAAATCCGAGACTGAATCGGTAGAGGAAGAAGAAATAGTAGCTGGTGGTGATGGGAAACTTGTTTTTGTCTCCGCCACCAAAACAAAGTAGTTCACACTGGAAAAGATGATACAATTCAGACTTCGTGCAATTATTCTCAAATTCCTCTTCCATTATTAAAATTATAATTTTTTCCATTATTAAAATTGTTCTTGTTAATTGGGCTTGATTCCTTTTACTTGGCAATAATTGCGATGGTGGTTGTGACTTGTGAAACATGCAAGAAAGTGAGTGCATGCAGTATGATTTGGACTATGACTGTGAGTATGAAAATGAAAAGTAATTTGATTGAATTGAAGTTTTGAAAGCAAAAAACAAATATATAGAAAGCCAAAATACTTTTTACTGGGGACAGATTCCAGCTTTCTTCCACCATTATCCAGGCATCCACGCAATATGCTGTCCTATAAGATTCTAATTATCTAATACCCACTAAAAAAAAAGAGAAGATTATTATAAATTTATAATCAAAGACCTCACAGCCTATATAACAAGATTCCAACTCCCAAGCATAACAACGACCACTGATTGGGCCTCACAAGGTCCACCAGCCCACCACCCAATTTCACACAATTTCTGGTTGGCATCTTAATTAGAATCATGAGATATCCATTTTATATGGTTCAAGGTGATTTTTATTGTCCAACTGTGAAAATGGGAGAGATTGTTGGGGAAAGTTTGAAGAACTCAATAGTCGGAGGCTGTTAGTTATGATTATTAAAAGCTTGAAGTGGTAGCCAAAGATTTCTGGCTAAAATGGCTTTGATTTAGGTTTCATGGTGAGTTAACTGTCTGATATCTTAATGGGGTTGGCCAAGCAACACTTTCAGTACAAATTATTTTAATGCTATCTGTGGTCTTATGTGGACTCCTCAATTATTATTAGTTGGATGGACAGATGGTGATTGGTTTATATGAGTAGTGCAAGCAAAATTTGTATTGCTAGCTCAATGGGTCATGAGATCTCAATCCATATCTTATTAATTACTATTCTTTTTTTGAAATCTATTAATTACTATTCTTATTGATTCTCTAATAAAGTACACAACCTAATAAATAACATGGATACCCCAATTTTGTTGCCAGATTCATGGATGCCATTGCCATTGACATTGACATTGACCTATAAAACGAAATTCCTAAAATTAACTAATTAAGATACATGCTTAATCGTGTTTTGCTTCCAACATCTTATATTTATTTTTGTTAAATTGGTATTAATTAGTAGCATTCATCTATATATATTTATTCCCTTCTCAAGTACTGCAACATTAATCTCTTATACATACACACAATAAGTCACTAAGTAATTTGTCAAAACAAGTAACTCTAAGAAAGTTGGTTGGATGAGAGACTAGGTTTAACTTTCACGTCCAACAATTTTTTTTACAGTCACTCCATGATAGAAAGGTCCTATAATTTCTCGGTCTATATGGGATGGAGAACTCATGTGCCTGGGATTTACCATATAAAAAATGGAATCAAATGCGATGATGTCTTGAATGAGTTTCCCCTTAAGAAAAAACAGCAAATTAAAATTAGTAGGATTAATACCATATGAAAGCAGAAGCGTGGTCTGTGTATATTGGAACTTAGCACATGCATTGATGAGATCCCAAGCAAGATAAGTTGCTTTCATAAGAAAATTCCAATATGATCAACTAGTCGAATGACAGAACTGCCCTTCATATATAGCATCGACACGTGTTGAGTCCTGATAGGTCCGTTTCACTAAAAAAAGTGAGGCCTAGCTAAAATAGAATAAAAATTAAAATGAATATATATTGTGCGAAGGTAATCAATCTGTTATGTTATATTGAGTGGGTGGGTGACGTGTGATGATTAACAATTTATTGGATGTCCAAATCCAATAGCTTATATAAGGGTAAGCAAGGGGAGATGGGGTTTCACTCACATAATAATTGAAACAAGAAGGAATATTATTATTTGGGTCCATCGTCATGTCCTCTCTACGCAGTCTATTCTTCGTCTCTTTGTGCTTCCTCATCTCTTTGGATAAGAGCACCTCTGCCTCCGCCTCCGCCTCCATTGATGGAAGAAAAGTTGGTGCTGCAGAGCCGGAGCGTAGTAACCTCCACCACACCATTAAAGTTAGCTCTCTTTTCCCATCCAGTGTCTGCAATCCTTCTGCCACCAAAGGTTAATTATCGATCATCTCTCTCTTTATCCTTCACATACTTACAATTGGGTTCCTACATGTACATGCTAGACTATATGTATATATATGATACCAATAATTCAATTGTGAAATGAGGTCGTTGTGCTCAAATTTCAAGCGAGATTTTGATGAGGAACAAATTCTCCAACCCAACTCGTCAAGCACATAGGTTAATTGTTATACATATGATAGTCATTTTTTCCTTACAAAAAGTGGACTTGATGTGACTGACCAATCATGAAAATTAGGATGAAATTAATTAAAGAGCACAGTGCTTTGGAAGGAGACTCATAGCACATAGGTCACCGTGATGTCATCTTCCATCCATCAATTAGTTACCAATCGTGGACTTTAAATACATGCACATGATTTCATACAGGATGATAAACACACCTTAACTTGTTTTGGTCTTTTATTTATATATATACAGTCAATTTTGTCATTACGTACAAAAGTTCAGCAGCAAGTCCATATATATGTACATGAGTCTTGACAGCTTAGTTCTAAACTCTATTAATTATTGAAGTGGCAGGCTTTGTGAAAGGGATCTAGATAGAAATTATTTTAGTCGTCCAAATGGTTGACTAAATTCACACCAATTTGTAAAATTTCCATCGTTATATATATGTATGTACATCATTGTCACATGTAAGACTGATTGCATATATAAGAAGACAATGAGGCCACTATATATCTGTCGCATGAAAGTGAAGGCCAACTTTTGCTTGTTTTGGTCAATAATGATGGGCGCGTGTACAAAAGACGTGTTATGAGAGGATTTTGTGTTTGGATTGCGAGAAAATTAAGAAACTCATTCACGTGAAGCCGACTGAAAGGATATTCTGCCCACGGGTAGTCTTATGGTGCAAACTGTATTGATTCGTGTAACTTCACTTATGGCGTTGCATTCTTGAGCCATAACTTTTCTCTGGGTTGTTATTATATTTTATCCCAAAAGTTAGAAATCGGGTGTTATTATATTTTATCCCAAAAGTTAGAAATCGGTTATAAGAGTCTATTCAAAAAATCAGATGTGTATTCATTTCCATCATTCATTATATAGGGTCGTGATTTCAACAACTACTATTGATTTTAGATGCACTCATTTTTAATCATATTAGCTACATCATAAATAGTGTTTTGGTCATCCTGAAAAATCAAGTCAAAAAATATATATAAAAACCTTTTGTTACTAATCGCTTTTATCTAATTCAATCTATAGAAAGGTTTGAAGTTTTAATCATTGCAAAGGAATTAATGTTGTGATGCATTCTTCAATTTTATTTCAGTCTCCCAGGGAGGAGGAGGATCAACTCTCAGAGTAGTTCACAAGCATGGACCATGCTCCAAACTCCGCGAGGACAAAGAAAACACACCAAACCACTCTGAAATTCTCAGACAAGATCAAGCTAGGGTTGACAAAATTCGCTCTCGGATAGCCAAGAAGTCCGGCCTCAACAAATTAGAGCAGACGAAGGCCGTAGAACTCCCGGCGAAGTCGGGCAGCAGTCTCGGCTCCGGCAACTATCTAGTGACCGTAGGACTTGGGACTCCAGCAAAGCAGCTTTCCCTCATATTTGATACAGGAAGTGACTTGACTTGGACACAATGTGAGCCTTGTGTGAAGTCTTGCTACAAACAGCAGGAGCCCACTTTTGACCCTTCTGAGTCCACGACTTACAGCAACGTTTCTTGCTCCTCTTCCACCTGTACTTCCCTATCTTCTGCCACAGGTACGAATACGAATACGTTACCTTTTTTAACATCCAACACACATACTTGCTGCATAACGTGCACACACATATATCTATGGTATTGGTGTCTAAAACTACGCAAATTGAATTGGGTAGGATAATTAAGGGATGTAAACGGAGCCGGGCTTTTTCCTGAGTATTGGCTATTTAAACAAGCCCAGTTATTTCTAAGGCTTCTAAGAAATCTTGGGCTTTGGAGACTGCAATTACGAATGGGCTTTAACGGGCTGAATGAAGTTTTAATTCTCTTGTTAATCCACGTAGGCAACTCACCGAGCTGCTCTGCTTCAACCTGCGTTTATGGAATCCAGTACGGCGACTCCTCATTCTCCGTCGGTTTCTTCGGCAAAGAACGACTTACCTTGAGCTCGACGGACGTATTTGATGACTTTTACTTCGGTTGCGGCCAGAATAACCAGGGCCTCTTCGGCAGCACCGCCGGCTTGCTTGGTCTCGGCCGAGACAAGCTCTCCTTGATCTCCCAAACAGCCCAGAAATACAAGAAGATCTTCTCTTACTGCCTTCCGTCCACCCGCAGCTCCACCGGCCACCTTATTTTAGGCGGATCTCCGTCATCCTCCGCCAAATACACGCCGATCTCCACGATCTCCATGGGCGCGTCCTTCTACGGCATTGATTTCACCGCAATCAGTGTAGGAGGCCGCAAATTGTCGATCTCGAGCTCAGTCTTCTCCACCGCCGGTGCAATAATCGATTCCGGCACGGTGATCACGCGTCTCCCACCGACAGCGTACTCGGCGTTGAGGACGGCGTTCCGGCAGATGATGACGAAGTACCCGATGGCGAAGGCTCTTTCGATTCTCGACACTTGCTACGATTTTAGCAACTATACAACGATTTCGGTGCCAAAGATCAGTTTATTCTTCAACGGTGGAGCACAAGTGGACATCGATTCGTCGGGGACATTGTATGCGAGCAGTCAGTCGCAGGTGTGTTTGGCTTTCGCCGGGAACACCGATGACACCGACGTAGCAATCTTCGGGAACACACAGCAGAAGACGATAGAAGTGGTGTACGATGGGGCTGGAGGGAGGTTGGGGTTCGCTCCAGGGGGTTGCAAGTAAAAGATTACGGGAGGTAATGTTGATCACCACTTTAATTAATCAATTAATGAATAATTTACATTGCAACATTGTCGTAGAAAGGGGGAACCAGAAAGATTGGAAGTCCCAAAGAAAATGTATTACTGTGGGTTTAAAAGTTGTGCAAGTGTATATTAATTCCAACTCAAACATGAATATCATAATGTCATTAGCATTTTGGAGTTAAATTTTTGTTATCACCATAAACTTTTATCGATCGGTCACAACCTAATCACGTTGAAGAAAAAAACAAGCTGAAAATTGAGCTGGAAGTCATGGCACCGCCGACTATTTCCGTCCAACACCGACACCTCTGACCATTGATGTACCATTCGACTTTTCTTGACGGACGCCGGCATTTTTTTCACTAGTTTTCGACGGAAATAATCACCAAATTTTGATGTATCGTGCATGGCCTAAACGAAATCAAAAAATTTGGATCCGTTTGGATTATGTGTCATAGAGTATAAGTTCTCGTAAAGCGTAAAAACTGAGAGTGTCTGAGAATATAAGCTTATACTCTGAAATAAACAGACGGAGAGTATAGATTTATTCTCTGAAACAAACAGACTTCACTTTATATTCTAATATATTTATCCCTATTCTCAACCGTCGGTCCAATCCAACTTTTTGCGACCAGAACGACTACAAGCCCAACAATAACTCGTTGCTCACCAGCCCATATCCTTTACAGAAAAGTTAAATTGCCTAAAATCCAATGAAACCCTAAACGTAAATTTTCACCAATGACGGTAAATTATCTTTGATATCTGTTGAAATGCAAGATAATTCTGGTGCTGTGACGTTTCGCTATTGTTAGAAGCATATGTTCTGTTAAGGCCCTTCATCAACACGAAGAAGAGGCACAAAATGTTTTAATTGATTACTACTTAAAACAGTTTCACTGAACAAAAAATTATATTATAAAGGACTAGACTGCTTCATTATCTCAATTCAGGATCTGCAATGCTTTATGCTTCACAACTTCATAACGCGTGCAGTTGTTTGGGGTGGACATGCCCTAACAATCTTATTATCTACACTCACTAAAAGAGGAGTGCACAAAAAAAAGAGAGGCTTAAATTAAATAATGTTAACGATTTTCATCATCGTCGTCATTGTTAACCTTAGCAGGTCCTAAACCACGATGCGGCGGCGCGTGGGGATTATCAACGACAGCAGCAGAAGACATTTCCATCTGACAAACCCTAACAGCACCGATTAACATCTCCGGCAACTCCTCCTCCGATTGCGCCTCAACTACGAACCCCATGTCGATCGTCACGCTTGTTACGTATCCCAATGCGAGATGCAAGATCGCGCTCGCGATCGTTGAACTTCCTATATCTACATCGATTTCCAAATAGTTCTCTCCTCTATGGTAATTACACGTCAAGGCCTTACCTAGTAGGCACGCACTGTAGTTCCCCACCGCCTTCTTCACGATCCAAGGGCCCTTCACGATCCGGTTCACGATCTTGAATCTCTGGTTCCTGAACGCGTCGTCTCCGTTGATGAACCGGTAAAGTAATGATCCGGCGGGGATAGGATCCTCCGTGCCGAAGTAGAAAACAGCGCTGTGATGGTCCTTACCGGGAACTTGGAGGTTAACGGCGAAAATGAAACTCTTCAGCGACTTGCCTCTGGCCTGGGCCTTCTTAAGGGCTACGGCAACACGGTTGTCCGGGCGAGCGAGTACGTTTTCAAGCTTCGTACTCGACTTTAGCCAGTCCATGCCGGCGGGGGAGAGCAGGTACTCGCCGGTGGGGGATTTTTGCCGTTTAGTGAAGTAATTTCTCGAGCGGAGAGAAAACAGGTTGCCTGGAGGTGATGCCCAGCCGTTGATTCTGTTGTCTAGGTCTACGTGGGGCAAGGATCCGCCGTCAATAGATTCAGAGATCCAATCGGCTGTTGTGGTGGTTCTGGCGGTGTAGTCGGATCCGGAAAATTTACCAGTGGCTTCAGCGACGGCGCTCCGGCGTTCGTGCTTCGAGGGGCTCATTATGATTTTCTTCGTTCCCTTCTCTCTATACCCCTTTATCTGTCTCTCTCTGCGGGACACAGAGTGTGTCTCGTTCTCGAGGACTCTCCGCCTGAAGACTAGGGAGAGTGTGGTGGTATAACTAACAAAGAGATTTAAGAAATGTGCCCTGGATGTTGAGGAAACTACGGAAACGCCCATATGCCTAGGAGCTGGTCCAGCTATTTTGACCTTTTTTAGATATTTCTCGATATTCATTTCTGTATCTTGTTGGACCTCAATATTCATTTCTGTATCTTAAATGTCCAAAATCAGATTAACACATAGGAACATAATTTGGTAGTACTTTACCTCCCAAGGGCTTAAATTTACGGTTAGATGCCATTGTTAGTTTTACGCTAATATTTTTAAAAATAGTTCATACTTTATAGGGAGAAAAAGCAGACAATTAAAGTACAATTATTTATAATTATTTATAGGGGAAGAAAAAACAGATAATGATTTGCATCTGTGCGTTTTATGGGATCCACACTAACTTTGTGATTCATATATGAGTTGGGGGATTCTAAAACCAGATATATATATATATATATAGTTGCCGTATTCTACTTGCCATCATTTCTCCCCCTCCTAAAAGGATCGCAAATGTGTGAAATCGTTGCAACAAGCCGAGTATTTGGTCAGTTTAGGGGGAAAAAAAGGTGACGAGGTGGGGGTTCATCTTCCCAACTTGTTCATGTTGACGATCAAGATTGTTACACGTCACAGAATTGTAACACAGAAAAAGATAATTGATGTTTGAGGACTGATTATGTCATACGAATTTGACTCGTACAAATTAGACTTACACACCTATGTTTGTTTTGACAGGCAGAAGTCAGAAAAGTGATCACAAAAGTATGGAACCGACTCCTTTTACCTTTACCAAAGCAAAAAAGAGGAAGATTTCAGCAAGCAGTTCACATGATCTAATATAGCCAAAAAAAAAAAAATGTAACTGATGTCAATGATGAACAATGCACGCATATACTTTCTGTAATCTAGCGAATTTGATTGATAATCAGAATAATTTTTTTGGCATGTTGCTACTTAACCTTCAATTTTAGCTGAGCTGCGCAGACTATGGGTTGGGATGCGATCAGAAACTTGGCCAGGTGGATGGGACTTCTAGCCACTCAAGCAAGTGATAAATGGCAAATACAAACTAAATATGGCTGCATTTCCTGAGGGCTGTAAGCTAAAGCTATTGTCAGTTGCAATTTCTAGATGATTATACAAGGCTTACACGCACGAAAGAACAGGAGCTTGGTCTCCTGTTTCATACGACTACGTATCCAGCGAAACGTAGCTGTCTAAATTATCTCTCTTTGTTTCCATGATGCTTTCGGTTCCGCCTACAAGTGCAGGATATAATATCCTCAGCCATCTAATTTTATAAACCAACTTAGCTTAAGACTAGAAACTATTTGATTTTAGAAACAAATTCACCTACCTTGGCTATTTATTCCAATCAAATGAATATTCCCACCCAAGGCAAAAACTCTGTAAGACCACGATGAATAATTTGTTCAACCCAGATTAAATCAAATCAAATCAAATTTGAACACAAGTTAAATGTGCACAATATGGATCCAAACACAAAATTCTGTCCAATTTAAAATTAAGTTCAAATCTAAAAACAAAATTTTTATCTGATTTAATTGACCAAATCTTAATCTAAATTTACTTGTTCAAATTTAAACCAATCAAAATATAATCAACTAAATCCGTTCAAAAATCTAAATCAATCTGAATCTGAAGATACAAATATTTCATAATCAGCTATGTTATTCAAGTCAGAACCAATTTTTTTTGCCACACCTACTCTCACCAAACTATATATAGAGTCCAAAAGTCCAGGCCAAAGATTCAATAAATGCTGCTCGTCGGGATTGCAACATAATTTTATTCACTTCAAAAACAAACATCTTGATATCTTGTTTTATTTGAATCGGAAAAACATGGAACTTCAAAATTCTAATTTCTGCAAACCCACCCCCTAACTCAAAAAAAAAAAAAAAAAAAAGAGTTACCCAAACAATTCAAATTGTAACAAACTCATGAGGTAGACATCATATAGAAGAGGAGAAACAAGAGGCCCAGTCCAAAATTCCAAAAAAAAATAAAAGAATGGGATCAGCCTCCAGAGTCCAGTCCACCCCTAAACTATCACATTCAGTCACGTACAAGAAAGACCATAACATTAGCTGGATTAGCATTTCGAAATAAAAATCTTGCTGCGGGTGATACACTAACTCTAGTGGAAGCACATAAACAGTACAATCCAGGTTCCAGACGGCAAGCTCAGAACCGTATGCATGCATTTTATCCCTTGAATATAGCTAGGTGCTCAAGAAATACACTGTACAATCAAGCAGCCAACACTACAAAACCGCAAAACTATAAAGTACACACATCTACTCCTATAATGTACACACAACTACTCCGCAAAATGTAAAGAAGAATAGGAGTTTCTTAAAAAGGTAAATGCAGTCACTTACAATCTGGTATGAATGTTATCTTTGCACACTCCAATTCAGCATCAGAAGAAAAAATTTCCTGTCAAAAAAGATTGGCTAGTCATTATCTCTCAGAAGATGTGAGAGTCTCAGAAACAAGAAACTCATTTTCATCACAGAAACAAGTATATCGATGCATACTAGGCTTCTTAAGGAACATCACAAGTTTAAGTGCCACAGCTACCATCAGGAAAAAAATATGGAAAAGTTACTTGACAGAAATCCAATAAAATCCATTCATGAGCCCCAAAATTATGACATGAGGATCGTATGAATCTCCAATCTGTTTCAAACTAATAACCGGAAAAGGTTGAAACGTATGCTATTATAGGCCAATGAACGTATAGACAAAATGTTTCAAGTCAGAACAGACTCCCAACAAACATTCAGGCCCTTTTTTTCCACGAAGGTTCAAGGTCTACATCAAGAAGCACTGTTACATGCACCTAGGAGCAGTTAGCTACAATGCCATAATTATAAATACCATTTATGTTGCCTCGTTACTGTTCATGGCAATACCATTTTATACAATTCCAAAATTTATAACTCAAAAATTAAACAAGTTATAATAATAATTTTAAAAGTGATGGAGCTAACCTAACTAACCATGATACTGGAAGCAACACATTGAGAAGAAAAATATTGGAAGATCTCTCAAAGAAACCAAATGAATTATTGTATAGCTCCAACAAGTACCGAAGTACGTACATTTTTTTACATAATTTTACACATTTAACTACAGGTTTTGAGTTTTGACACACCTCAAAATCGTTGCAAACAAAAATTAAATGAAAATGACTTTTCATGAATTGTTGTAGGTTTTTTGCTTTTAGATTAAGAACCCCATCCTGCAATCCTGTGCTACTAGGTAAGCTATAACTACAAGGCAATGTTCATAGAAGTTGTTTTTCTTCCTAGTATAGAGTAAGGAATCAGTTTCAATTGGCTGCTTTGTGTTCAGTCTGTTCTTATTCAAGACTGGAAATAGAACTCAGAAAGCTTCACCTTGACAAGTCCGGAGAAAACAACCTTTATTACTGAATGGGGTACTACTTTTTTTTTTATCGGGTCATGCCGTTCAGCCTTAAAAATTCAGGGGCGACATAGGTGGTGGCATTTCAAAATCCAAAATAGCCTTGACTTTATCTGGATCGACCTCAGAGTCTCAGACTGTGTTTGGACTTGACGCATGCAGAACGAAGATCGTATCTATTTAAGCTCAAAACAATCCATATAGGTGGAAAGCTGAAAGCTTCCATAGTTCCCTGCTGAACCTTAGAGTGCTATGATGGGGTATTTCAGTCCGTCCCTACTAAAGCGGCTTAGGCGTCGAGGTTATCAAGGTTGAAATCCTTCGAAGAAGAGTCCAGTTAACCACTCCTTCCCCACCCCCTTTTTTAAGGATTTTTTTAATCTACGCTTTTTATATGTTGTAAAATGAGTACTTAAATATCGAAATAATAACATAGAAAATAAGGGAAAAAAGCATAAAAGTGAGTTTTGGGGTGAGGGAGCTGAAATGAACAGCTGCTTGTCACTCGTTACTCTTCACTTGTAGAAACAATAGGTACCATAACATTTTAATTTTAGTATGGCTGCAGGATTCAAAATGTAGTATCTTTCCATACAATAATTCGCATACATGTAACAATAGGGGATTTAACATGGTTCAACCTTAAATTCCATGGGTAGACTATAAGAAAATCTTTACTCTATGAAAAAGGGAGGCCTACACCCATTCAGGAAAGGTCTAGACAAGTGAAGAATCCTTGACAAATTTAATCACGAATTTGAGCAAATTAATCAACCCAAATTTCAATGGGACATAATGTAGTACTTTTTTCTTTCGAAATAAGTGATATGATAACACAAGAAACCTTAACAGATCAATAATGTGGACAATGTGTGGCTAGACAGAAAGAAACACAACTAAAAAAAAACAGTATCATGCCACACAAAATATTCAACACAAAGAATCAAATTCCATGCATGATACACCTTTTAATTAAAAATCATTGTCCTCATGGAAACACCAGAACGAGAGAAGCGTTGATACGAACCAAATTCATTATGCACCAACTTGGAAGAGAACTCCACATCTGTACAAATACTATTTATCAAAGTAGTAATAATAATAATAATAACAATAGTTAACAATGACAGTAGTATCAGCACTCAGCAGAAGTAGTGACAGAAATAAATGCAAAAACATGAACCAAAGAATGATCGACTTTACAATGCAAATTATACTTAATTGGATTAGACCACAATTGGAATGTGAAGCCTTCGTCACTAGTTATTAATCCAATACGGTAGAAACAGCCCAACAACCTGGTTATGACTTATGACTTCATTGTACATTATAGTTTTCTGTAGCAAAGAAATCAGTGTTAAGAATTTGTTTGCTTTTTCTCCTTTCTAGGAGCTTAAATGGAAAATCAGAAAATGTTACAAAATTTTGATGATGTTTACCACACAATCAAAAGTACATGTTATCTCCAGTTCCACACCACCAAGCACGAATTATAATAAAAATGCAGCATGTATGCTTATATAAAGCACAGACAAGAGCCGATTAACCACCATGAGAACTTATACACTTCCTTCGAAAATTTAAATAAGCCTTCACAGAAGAGATTGAGATGAGGTAAACCATTACTGGACAATGTCAAAACCTTAGTTCTCAATTTTCAAACCTAACTTCGTTCTAATCCCAGTAAATCATACATAGATGACAAATTGCCAATCCACAAGCAACAGCAACAACGTACAAAAGGATTTTGAAGGAAATTTCTACAATCGTATTTAAGCAAAAGTCAAACGCGAGTTACACTATCTAGTAATCTACAAGCTCAAAACCCTCAGGTTCACCTTCTATTTTAGTTTTAGCCAAATTTCCGATGCCGAGAAATACGAATTCCGCTAGTAAACCAAAAACAAAGCAAAGAAATATAACTAAACTGTTAATCAACGACTAATAGTGAAAAATCAATTAATTCAACAAACCTTGGCTACGTCTGAAGTAACAAAGTGATCCTCAGTGTGCCTTTCTTCTTTGAGGCTGTTTATCAGTGGCGAGCCTGTAAATCCAATAAACCTAGAAAAATCACGAAAACTCATAGATCTGCAGCGCTTAAATCATTGAATTAATCGGCTACAGAAATAGACGAGTCTAGGAGTACCAGAGCGAATACGTGAGCTGCGATCAGGATGACCACCAATAACGGTACCAATTCGAGGAACCATGGACGAGGAAGTAAATGTTGTTCGTTCGCCATTGCAGAGAGAGATGGAGCAATAAGCCCTAGAACCAGAATTTTCAAAATTTTGTGCTCACTGGCTTAAAAGAGAAGCAAATTTCTCATTTTTTACCGCTGCTGGATCGACCCGGGTCTATACAGGCTGTAGTAACTGTAGTTCTCGATTTGATATTGAGTGAACCGGAGCTGGTAGTATACGACGTTGCAAGCCCAATGGCCTACCTCCATTGGGCTCACCTCAAGCCCACACTTCAAAGCAGCTGCTTGCTGCTTGCTGTACCTCGCATACGCCAAACGTGGCATCACATGAATGCTCGACCTGGAAACTTGTTTTGACCTGCAAGACCGAAACTTTCAGGCGAGGTTGGCTTTTGCATTTTCGCAAACAGTTAGCGGCATCAAGAGCGCCTTTGATGGTTCGGGAGAGTTTATTTTAATCAATTCGGTTCGTGAGATCTTATTGCGTCCAATGAGGAATGCCTTCGCATGGATCAAGCGACGCCGCCATATCACGGCGTTACCTGGAAGTACTGCTCTTGCCCTTCTTCACCGTTGCATCTAATTGTATACGGATTTTGCTTAATCCTCTGTTTAGTTGAAAACAATAACCACAAGACATGTTAGAGATGAAATTTGAAACATATAGATGTGTACAAGGCCATGATCTTCATCTTATTCTGTTAATTTCCTTTGTGGGCAGTCTAGTGGAGGGTTTCATTTGTGTAAATGCCAACCTTAATTACTTATTTTTGTCATACTATTATATTATTGTGTTAATTTTGTAAATGGATTGCATGTATTTTTAATCGCTGTTCAAATCCCTTTATTTCAGACAATTTGAGGCATCTGCATGAATCCCGCCTTTACTAATCCTATTAGAGTCCATTTCGTTTCTTCTCATTTCAATTTTTTGTTGCATAGACTAACTTGTATCTAATTATTTTCCACAAGTCACCAACTCTATATTGTGACTTTAATTTCTCACAAATGACATGGTGTGCAACTTGTGTCAATATTTGCTTAGAAGCTGGTCGGGTTTCCATTGCAGCTTTATCTGGTGAAGGTGACATTCACGTATTTATAAGGAGCTTTATATCAGTGGTGGATCCAAAAGATATTGGAATTGCAAGAAAACGAGACAAATGGTCACCATTGTACTTCTTGCATCAGAATTTGTAAGTTTACGGTTCTTTTAAGCTGGGACTTTCTCATTGTTTGTCAATAATTTAGGTACACATAAATAATTTATAATTCTAGTCCTTCATTCAAATTCCTGATTCTGCCCATGCTTGTTTTGGTATGGCTTATATAGTTCTTTGCACAGGTATTCTACAGCTTTCACTAGTGTTCATGGAGAAAGGCCTTCAGCTGAGTATGCCAAGTTGAGGAAGGAATCACTTGACAGTGAATTCGGGCATGTTCTTGGGACTCATAGCTCCAAAAGTGTTTCTGTTCTCTATCACTTTGGCCCATTTTTGGCTTTGTATAGAGCAGCAATCATCTCAATTCATATGCTGAAGTTAACAGTCTCACAGTTTTTCGTTGAAGACATACAAAAACGTGCCATCAAGGTATAACTTACACGCATGATTTCATTTACATGTTTTTTCTTTCATGGCTTTCATAATGTGTGTTATAGTTGTGTACCTTTTGCATTCTTGAACATCGCATCAAGCCATCAATGCAGTGAAGTCATCAATCAATGAACTTTTCTTTGTATAACTCTCTGAAGAAGCAAAGCACGACTTTCTGAAATTTGGAGTACTTTTTATGTATTTATTTCAGTTCCGTAAGACTCTTGTCTACTTGGGGCCTTTCTATGTCAAGGTTAGTCATCCTGCTATTCAATTGCAAGTCATCTATCTCTCTTTTGCTATCTATCTCGTTTCTTGAATATAGTTTCGAAGATTTACTTCGCAAAAATGAGATGCAGCAGCTCACATAATCTGATAATTAAAATGCATTCACTTAAGCGCCTAGTATATGTTGTTGGAGTAGTTTCAGCTGGATGGTGCAAGTTTTTTAAGGTTACGTCCTTTTAGATTTAAATCCATACAAATAGAAAGGATTGGGGGACTGACCTAAATGCCAATTTTTCATGGATTTTAATGTTGGGCACAAGAAAAACCTTTGACTGCTCCCAGTCGAACATTCATATTTGATCTATTTTTTCTGAATTTGCAGCTGGGGCAGGCTCTAAGCACCAGACCAGATATACTTCCACCTATATACTGTCAAGAGCTTGCTAAATTGCAGGTGTGCTAGTTTCTTCTTCAATAAGGCGCTTAATGGGTGCTGTGACATACTCTTATGACCTTCACTAGAATGCATCTTTTGTGATTTTTGTGTATTATCATTATTAGTGTGAACCTTCTATGTTTGTGCCAGGATCAAATACCCCCATTTCCATCATGTGACGCTATAAAATCTATTGAAACCCAATTGGGTTATCCCCTTTCAAAACTTTTTGCCGACATCAGTCCGGAGCCTATTGCCGCAGCTTCTCTGGGGCAGGTGTATAAAGGTTGGATAAACTCATGTCATCATGATTATTTTAATTGTTGGCTTTATCTGTAACTGTAAATGTGTTTGACTGTTTGTATAAATTTCTAAATGCATGTATGCTCTATTTTTCTTCGTTATATTTGCATATCTCTTATTTGGAAAAGCTGCTAAGTTTGAGGAAACTCAATCTAAATGCCTCAACTTGCTGATTCAAGTCTTGCAGCTCATCTGCATTCTGGAGAGCTTGTTGCTGTGAAAGTACAGAGGCCTGGTGTGGCACGCTCATTGACCCTAGATGCCTTGTTATTCAATCTGATTCGAGGGCAGCTAAAGCGATTTGCCATGGCGCGAAAGGATCTGCTAGTGGCTGTGAATGAGATGGTAGGCCTTCCTCACCACTAGTGTATAACTTTCCTGCCTATTTTCTGGTAGTTATTTGTAAGACATGTTCAAAAGTTAATGATGCAAAGACCATATATCCCTTGCATCATCAACAAATCAGATTCTTGGTAGCATCTCCATGAAATTCGTTCTATTTGATAAAGATTTGGCACAAATTATTATTCTTGTTTAATGAAGCAATAGTTTTATCTCCTCCCTGCCCCCACCTGCCCCCACCCCTCCTCTCCCTCCTTCTCCTCCACCCTTTCTACCGATATGCTTCCATTCATGGTAGCTTCCTGAATACTCAATCAAGTGATCTATAATTATGGAGGCTTCTTGTAGGATGCTAATGCTCTTTTAGGGATTGATTTGGTAAGAATATGCAATTTGCTCTTGTTCCAATGAGAGGAAATTAGATTTAAAATGAGAATTTAGGAACAAATGCCTGACATCTTCTACTGCTTTCCTACATGCATACATGCACACAAACATGTGTATGTACAAACATTTTGATAAGTTGTCGATTGCTTTGGAAACTGTTATTTTAATTTTTATCCTTTCCAATCTGATGTGTTGAATCTCAATCTTAGTTTTCTGCTTAATGATATTGTACATGCTTATGGACTGTCTTCAGGTCTATCTTGAATAAACAGGTGAGGCACATGTTTGATGAAATTGATTACATTCTTGAGGCTAAAAATGCTGAGCGCTTTGCTTCTCTATATGGTTGCCTACCAAGTAAGTTATTCTGACCATGTGACAAGCAGTACGCTGTACACTGTAACTGTAAATATGCAAATTCCGTTTAATATATCTTATGACTGTTTTTAATGCCCTGTGTGTACTGCAAAGATTATATTTTATGCCGAAACTTGTGTGCAACTGCATTATCCCTGTGCCATCTACTATATGCTAGAGATTGTGATTCTTGTGATTCATCACTTGCACTGGACCTTTTTTCTTGTGTATTTTGTAGCAATCTATGGTTCTCCCTCTCTCTCTGTCCTGCCTTGAGCATTTTATCAGTTTGTGTTATTTTTCTACTTATAAAAAAATGTGTAATTTTTCTGTAACAATTTGAGTCAACAAAAATTTACTTTTGATTTATAATGATTGAGATAATCTTCAAAACTATACAGTTGGGATTACGGGAAAATCAAAGAAAGCAAACCGTGTTAAGGTTCCTAAAATATATTGGGAGTTTACACGCAAGGGAGTGCTTACAATGGAGTGGATAGATGGAATAAAACTTACTGATGAGGCTTGCCTGAAGAAAGCCTCCTTGAACAGAAGAAAACTGATTGACCAGGTACATGACATGATTTACTATCATTTGTGTCAGGTGGCGTTTAATAGTGTTCTTTTCACCTTATAGTTTCCCTGCAAACTAGTGAGTGTGTAATATGTTTTGGATTTATTTTTGTCATGAATTTGGTGTATAGGGACTATACTGTTCTTTGAGGCAGTTGCTCGAGGTGGGATTTTTCCATGCTGATCCTCACCCGGGAAATCTTGTTGCAACATACACTGGCTCTATTGCATATTTTGACTTTGGAATGATGGGAGATATTCCTCGACATTTCCGCGTTGGACTTATTCAAATGGTGAGATATGCTTGTATGAATATTTGTCAACTTAATTATTGTTGTTTTGTTCTACTAGTCGAGATAATGCGTGTATGCATTCATGTATCTCTTTCTCTTTCTGTCAATTATTGATAATTGTGTTTTGATTCATTTGTATGCTTGGACAGGCTCCAGGTGTCTTTTTATTAAATGCTTCGCCATATTGAAAAGTCATTAATTGCTTTGATTCTTAGAAACCAATGCTGTTGATTCCTAGTAACCAATTATGTTGATGAATATTGTTGAGCGAGTTACTTGAGACTTGCACTTGTTGACAACTTTTTGTTTCTTCCAGCTTGTACACTTCGTTAATCGTGACTCTCTAGGTTTGGCTAATGACTTTCTTTCTCTGGGATTCCTCCCTGAAGGGTTTGACATACAATTAGTTTCAGATGCATTGCAGAGGTCCTTTGGTGACGGGACAAGACAATCTCGGGATTTTCAGGTTTGAATCAATCCACTTTTCTTTCTTCCTGGGCATACTGTTTTGCGTTTATTTCAGTTTGTTTTCAATTTTTCATTGATTTCCTTCACATTTGAATTGTGATGTCAATTTTGGTGTTACCAAAAAGTCTATAAGTTTTGGGGGCCAGTGGCATGTTGTTGAACATCATATATTGGTGTAAATAACTTCATAATGTTTTAGCGATTGGATTTTTTAAGAAGTAGTTACCTTCCATTTTGTTGATGATAACACATCACAGATAGAGGGAGATTTCTTTTGTTTCTTCCCTTGACGGTTGCTTGGGTGGGGGGGTAGTTTGGTGAACGCCATGTATATTTTTATCTTTATGTTTACTTCATGCTTCTTCTCTGGAGTAGTAACGTTACTTTTTGTTAGTGTTAACAAATAACAATACAACACCGAAAGGTGATATTCAGAGTGACTAAAACGAGTTGATTGAGTTCAATACTGATATCTGTATTACAGTTTATTTTTGTTTTTTTTTCCAACAATTGGATCGTGTTAGAAAACATATTCTGAATATTTGATATCTACATCTGTTGGCATCTTGACATGTCAAGTACTTGTGGCCAACAGCTGGACAATTAAGGATCGGCATTTTTCTTTAGTTTCGTCTCTCCTTTACTAAAATTATATTATAATGAACTTTTGGAGTAAAGTTGACGCCTGATTTCTCCACTTCATGTTATTTCTCTTTCATTGTATTTCAGGCTATAATGAACCAACTATATGATTTGATGTATGAATTTAACTTTTCTCTACCCCCGGACTATGCGTTGGTGATAAGATCACTCGGATCACTTGAAGGCACTGCAAAAGTTCTGGATCCTGATTTTAAAGTTGTTGAGAGTGCGTATCCTTTTGTCATTGGTAGGCTTTTGGCAGATGCAAATCCAGATATGAGAAAAATTCTGAGGGAACTTCTCATCCGTAATGATGGATCCATAAGGTGGAATCGTCTTGAGCGCCTGGTTAGTTACCTTCTTTGTTTTATGTGATATGCTAAGACAGGGTGACACTACGAAAGGGGGAAGTCTTTGTCTTTCTTTTGGGAACCTTTCTATATGAACGTATTTTACGATTACAAACCTTGTTTATGTTGCTGGTGACATTTCAGGGGCTCGATGTTGTTACTGTTTCCCATAAGCCCAATTAGGAGAGAGGTTCATGAGGGTTGTGGAGGTAATAGATGGGGAGGGTTGGGGGCCAACCCTTGTATGGCAAACATAATGGGAGGTTGGGAAACCTCCCAAACCCTCTTGAAGCCCTTTTTTATGAACTTTTTGAATTGGGGATTTGCGAGGTCTGGGAAGTAGCAACTTTTAAAACACATCTGTCCAACCTATTTCCCAAACAGAGTTTTTAAACAAGAACACCTCACCTCCCCTTCTTTCCCCAAAGCTCACCCTCATTGATTTGTAGTTTCAATTTTTTTGTACGGCTTATCGGCTACAAATAAATCCACTATTTTTAATTTCACGTGTGAGTTATTTATTCGTTTAAGATGGTATGGCATTGACAATTTAGAGATAGTTGCACAGCATTTAAAAGAATTGAGAGAATTCATATAGAATGTAAGATAGTAAAAAGAGAAGGGGAATACCTAAAAAATGTGATTAAAAGTAGTAACAAAATATATAAACTGAATAGAAGTTGTTGAGAGTATGACCT
The DNA here is from genome assembly GCA_963580455.1 of Euonymus europaeus. Taxonomy (NCBI): domain Eukaryota; kingdom Viridiplantae; phylum Streptophyta; class Magnoliopsida; order Celastrales; family Celastraceae; genus Euonymus; species Euonymus europaeus. Next base: position 1,074,237 of record OY756957.1, on the reverse strand, counting down.
TAAATAGGAATGAATGGCGAAGAATAATTACATAATGGATTCTAATTGATTTTCTTATGGATTAATTTAGCCAACCTCAAATAATCTGGGATCATGAGGTATGTGCCATTTATTGGGCATTTATTTAGGTCTTATTGTTAAATTCTTGCTGTAAGCAGTACATGACTTGTGATGTTTGTCTTGATACGTTTTCTTTTTTATTACTTTATTTCACATGTTTCATATGTGTTTCCCAAGATTGAATCATTTGTGCTAAGAATTCCTTTTCCGGGGTTAGTGTGTTGGTTTGGGGTTTGAGGATTTACCCCTGTTTGGATACATTGCCAAAAGGAATTTCTGTTGACTTGTTGCATATGGGCATGTTTTCTTTTGAGTAATATTGATGAGGCAACTCCATGTTCTAGATAACAGCAATATCAGAGCAAGCTTCTGATTCAGGTCAGGAGACCCCTAATAATGGAGAAGATACCTCCAATCCTTTAGAATGGAAATCATTTGACATGCGTGCTGTTGTTGGCGCCACTGAAGATCTTCTACAATTCATTATATCTCAAAAGGGGCAGAGAGTTCGTGTTTTTCTTCTCCGAGATATAATTAAAGCCGCTGATGTTTTCCTCCAGGATGAAGTTATTGGTAGCTTTTTTAACGAGAACCCTGAAGCAATAGGAACATCTGAGGTTTGTGTAAAGTTACCATATGAAATTCCTTCAAGTTTTTTAGTTTATTTTAACTATAACAATTAAAATATAAAAGTAAAGAATCAGTATATTTTTGGAGACAATTTTAGATCAATAAATAAATAAAAGCCTGAAAAAGTTATCAAATTCTGAAGTATATGTATTGGGTGCTTTTGATTACCAGTGACATATTACGTAGTGGAAATTTCTGAGATAAATTGCAGAGGATGTATTCTCTTCATGTGCTATTTGATAAATTCGAAAGCATCCTTTTTCCTGCTCTGGAAGATGGAGGAATTTAAACAATTCTTTTTGGCTTTTTCACGTGCTCCTCCTTCGCCATAAACGGGAAAGAGAGAAACAAGCAACGCAAAAGAGAGTACACTGATATATGGATTGAGTTACTAGTTGTTTTCACCTTATATTGCAGGAACACACGATGCTCCAGAGGGTTGCTAATGGGTTCCAGTACCTCTATCAAGCAGTTAAGTTGGCCCCGGAGCTGTGGACAGCAATGCTTATGCGCATGGCATTGAAGCCGGATTTTCACAGATTTATGTTTGACATTATTTTGGCATTGGCCACGCACTCGAGCCATAGGCTTCCTGATGTCTCCTGGGTTTGTATGTCTAGATTAATGCACAAGTGGGTGAAAAAATGCGGGCGTGATAATCAATGAAGATAACGATTTCGGTTACAAATTGTTACTAGTTTATTCAGAATGTTTATGTTGGTAGACTCCCGAAGTGTTTTATGTTTATATGGAATTGATTAGTGGGTTGGTCTCATTTTATGGTGAAGGAACAAGGAAATCGGTATTGAAGCATTTTATGGTGGAGGAACAAGGAAATTCCTAAACTTTTTTTTTCTAAAATTTAGTCAAGTCAACCACTTTCTTATCCTCCATATTATTTCTATCAAATTGGGATGGGGAGTTGGAATTTTTAGAGTTGAAATTGTGATAAATTTTTAAAATCTAGATCGTTGCTTGAATGGTAGAGTCATAAGGTTGATAGCTCACTATGTCATAATTACTATTTAGTCCATTTGTACTTCCTTTTTCATGTTTCTTCTTCCTCCTTTTTTCTACCTTCCAATCTTCCACAAAACTATAAAAATACATCACCATGGATTTGGTCGATTTGTCAGCAAAGAAAAAGGTCAGACTATTGGGAGTAGTTTTTTTATTGAATTCACTTGGGATAACAACCAGCAATCACGTTTGTTTTTTGGACTTGTTTCTTCCCCTCTTTATTGATTGGCGGATTAGAAGAGATCTTCTTCTTGTTTGGGTTTATTCTGTAGCTTCTTGACTTTGACAGTTTGACCTCTCTTTCAATGTTTTATGTCTTGTCTTTGCTGGTTTGGGTTTTCTTCCATCTTATATTCTTATTCGATTTTTAATAAAATTAGTTTGACGAGGTGATATATACTTATCAGATTTGAAGAATGAGTTAAAGTTATAGGAGGTCAAGCTCTTTGCAAGGAAGATCTCTTTGTCTTGAATTCGGCTATTGACGGTAAAACTATGAACGACTGAGAACCGAAAAGGATGATGTTAAAAGCAAACATCAATCTCAGCCGTTAGATTAAAACAACGGCTTAGATTTAAAAAACTCATCACAATTCCAGCTCCTCCATTTTTATTAAATTTATACCAAAATTAAGACTAAATTCTACTTTTAATATAAAAAGTCAAGTCATGTCATCATCCATATTATTATATCAACAAAAACACATTTTCACGCAATTTATCCTCCCTGCGCAACGAATATTATTTTTAGATAGCTTGAAACTGTGAAACAAACAACCTGCGATGGAAGAGTCCTTTCTCTTCCTAGTAAACCACCAGTAAAAGGACAATTTAGTAATTTACTATGTGGATCACCTACAAAAAGTGGACATGTCTACGTTCTCCCGATGTTCGCCACGTGTTAGTCTGATGAGCAGATCCAGCTGGCATAAACTATTTTGGTATTGACTTGGTCCAATCATCAGCCCGGCTCACGGTTTGACGACACGTAAGACCTATCACATACTATTTTAGAGGGAACAAAGAAACAAACCACCGTATTTCAAGCTATATGCAACATATTAAAAAAGAGGATCAGATTTCACAATTTTTTTAATTTACTGTATTTTTTGTGTTTCATTCAATTCTTTGATTTCCAATTTTGGTTTATGCTCCAAAACTGAAATCAACGTGAGAGACGAAGAATCATCTCTGGTTTTCCCTTCCGTTCTTATCCCCTTCTCTCTCTAGCTTTCCTTTCTGGAACGGCAACTTTCCTCTTCTCGTTCTCGTCGTTTTCTATCTTTAACGCCTTTTAAGCCTCTGTGATTGTTCCTTTTTCTCTAATGCCTTTTCGGTTTTCTTCTCTTCTTCAGGTACTCTTTCTCTTACCCTCTCTTTGATTTTTTTGGTAAGATTTTAATTTAATTGGACGTTCGATGTTTCGCTGGATTATGTGATGTTCATGCGTTTTAAGAATGTTAAGATCTGTGCATTATTGTTGAATTTGAAATTTACGTGTTTCTCCAGGTCAATCTCGATAATTCGTGAAGTGCTTTTGTCTTTGAAGGTCACTGTCATGCTAGAGTAGCACTATTGTTGTTGTTGCTGCGTAGTCTGTGTTGTTTTGTTTTTAATTTTGATCAAAGAGCATAAGAAGTGGACAGTTTTGATTTTCAGCAAGAACCATGGGCTATCTCAATTCCGTCTTATCGTCATCAAGTCAGGTTCATGCTGAGGATGGGCCTGTAAGCGGCGGTGGCCTCAGGTTAATTCTATCGATCTTTTTGTGAGATGATCTAACTTAGATCTGTTGAAGTTTATATTCTGTTTAGATATCTTTTCTTCAATGTTTATGCTTATCTAAAAAGTAAAATCTGTGAATAGAGTATTAGTTATGCATGTAAGATTGTGGTATGTTTGTTGACCACTACTTGGTGCTGAATCTATGGCCTTATTTACTTTAGATTTGAATTCATATTGTTGCATCTGGATTTTCGTTACCTAAAATTATAACATCGTAATCATGTTGCTTGTATCAATTATAATGACTATGTAAGTATTGTTTTACATGTATGATAGAACAGACTTTAATTGATCAGGAATTTTATGTTGTAAACTTGAAAAGTAAAATATTGTGCTTCTTCTTCCTGAATTATGATGTAGAGGAGCCTTTTATTTCGGTCTTCGGTGCAAGTTGTATGGGGGACAATCCTTATTGGCGTAGCATAAGGTTTCAATTAAGAAAGATGCAAGAGATAAAATAGACTGAATTGATATGATTGTTAGGAATTATATATTTTGATTTTCTGAAACATGTGAATGCGTTTTGGATGTGTTGCCACATGCGAGAAGATATGATATGAAATGGGATTACTAGTTTTGTTATTGTTGAGTGCAATTTTGAGCATCAGATTAATGTGCTAATAAGTATGGTTTTTTGTTTGTTGACTAGTGTGGCCAAAAAGTGTTATGTATATTATTTGAAATTCTGAGGCTGGCAAATGCTAATATATGGCATTTCCCTCGAGTTAATGTTCAATTTTTTTTATGCTGAAAGACTTATCCATACTAAGGTTGCTATTTTTTTCTGGAACAGTCAGAACGGAAGGTTTGGATATGGATATGCAAGCTCACCGGGGAAAAGAGCTTCAATGGAAGATTTTTATGAGACAAGAATTGATGGTGTTGATGGAGAGATGGTTGGTCTGTTTGGAGTTTTTGATGGTATATCTCTCTCTCTCTTGTCTCTCTCTCACATATGCGCACACACATCAATTTTTAACATATTGTCCTCAGTGTTGAACTTCTCTTGAGAATGATATGAAGATAGAACAAGGACGTTTGAAATATAACATAAAGCATACCACTATTGGTTGTCAATGGATGTGAGTCCAATAAATTTATGGAGATAGTTTCTCATTAGTTTTGATGTTGATAGATATCATTGTGCGCTTTTGAAGTAGGACCTGCTAATTGTGTCTCTTTGACTTCCCTTAGCATTTCCCCATTCATATTTTCCTTTGTGTTTTATACTCTCCCGCTGTTGTATGCTCGACTCCAGTATTCCTTGGATGATATTAAATCCCAACTAGGTTGGACTTGTTGCTTGGTTATTATAAATTTAACTAGGAAAAGGTTGCCAAATGGGTTTCACGCAGATTTCTTATCTGCCCCCCAATGTGGTTGCAGTGCTTGAAGAGTTGAAGTCGTCTTCAAGGGGTCTTTATTGGCTTGTGATGATTGATCTAGTATGGTATATTGGGATTTTTGCACTGATGTCGTTTGCATAATGTGTTTTTAACTATGTATACTTTTCTTATTATGAGGTTATTCGACAACTGTTTCTTTGTTGGCAATCATCTAAATACATCTTTTTGCTTACCGAAATTGAACAGTTTAAACACCATTTCACCGTGTTTGTTGGAATTTTCATTTGGAGGCATACAGCGTACTCAGCAAATTATTGTTTTGTGTTTTATTCAGGACATGGGGGTGCTCGAGCTGCTGAATATGTGAAACAGAATCTTTTCAGTAATCTGATCAGTCATCCGAAGTTCATTTCTGATACTAAATCTGCTATAGGTTTTATCTTTCTTATGGCTCCAGTTTCTTCTCTTTTATTGTTTTTTTGGTCCCACCTTTATTGCATGGCCCATCATAAAGTTAATTTTCTGCCATAATTTTTTTCATTGATATATAAATGTGTCCTTCAGCTAGCTAACTTTATTTATCTTATTGCAGCTGATGCATATAACCATACAGACTCAGAATTTCTGAAGTCGGAAAATAATCAAAATAGGGATGCTGGATCTACAGCTTCTACTGCAATCCTTGTTGGTAATCGTCTGCTTGTTGCCAATGTCGGGGATTCCAGAGCAGTTATCTGCAGAGGTGGCAATGGTAGTAATCTTAATCTTTCTTGGCTCTCTCTTTGTTTCTTAAAGTAATGTACATTTTTGGTAGTGATGTGCTGATAGGCTGTGCTATTTAAGAACTTTGTTCACCTTTTTCTTTCATGCAGCTATTGCTGTTTCTAGAGACCACAAACCTGACCAAACCGATGAGCGGCAACGGATTGAGGATGCAGGAGGATTTGTAATGTGGGCTGGTAAGGGCATTTGGTCAAGTGTACTGCTTTATCTATCGGTTGGCTTTCTGTTTATCAGAGCTTCTGGTTGATTAGTTGTCTGCTCTTGAATTATTTTGACAGGAACTTGGAGAGTTGGTGGTGTTCTTGCTGTCTCTCGAGCTTTTGGTGATAAGCTTTTGAAGCAGTATGTTGTTGCTGATCCAGAAATTCAGGTCTGATTTTAACTTTAGGGAGCTAGTGCTCAAGTCAACTTTTGATTTGGTTTATGCATTTGTTAGATTCACCGGGAGAGTAAGCAGGTCCTCAAAATGATAAATTTTCCCTTGTTTCATCATCATCTTATGTATTTGTTATGAAATATGAATTTAAGTCTTTGTTTGAACTATGCTAAATTTCTGAAACACTAGTTTATTTTGGCAACCAATTTGGGTCTCTGAAATTCATAAACCTTTTTGGGCTATGTCCAATTAATTATTCCATATGATTTCCGGATTTATGTCTCTATTGAAGATTTTCCTCTTCACAAGTTGGGATTTGGGAACATGCTCTCACATGATTGAATGACCTATTTTGAAAGGGCTTATTTGTTATCTTTTCAACTGAAACGATCAGGATGTCTTGGTGCTAATTAATGAGCATACCTTGCCTGATGGTCTCTGTATGGACATTGCAGGAGGAAAAGGTTGACAGCTCTCTTGAGTTTCTTATCCTTGCAAGTGATGGATTGTGGGATGTCGTCACAAACGAGGTTCCTTTTATTGAATTTCTCCCATCGTCATAATGTATTTTCATAATGGAGGGCGGATTATGTGACTTCGGAATCCAAGTTCCTTCTCATTTACCTTAAAATTCCCATAATAGGAATTACCTCTGATTGAAATCATGTCGTCATCATGTACAGTACTTTTCATAACATTGAATCAACAGTCGTTAACTATAACTTTCTCTGATGTTTTATCTTTTTCCTCAGGAGGCTGTTGCAATGATCAAGCCGATACAGGACCCAGAGGAGGCAGCAAAGAGGCTGCTGCAGGAGGCCTACCAGAGAGGCAGTGCTGACAATATCACTTGTGTTGTTGTTCGTTTCTTGGTGAATCAGGCTGGTTCCTCTCTCAGTGGTTCTCGGTAGGTAAGCATTGCAGCATTGAATGGGATTTATTTTCTCCTAATGGAGAAAAAAAATGCATTAAAATTCGGTGATTACAGTAGCATCGCACTGTCATTGATAGAAAATGAAGAAACCTTAACGGGCTGCTAATGTGTATTGCTTATTTGCTTATTATCAGCCTCAAGCATAATATGACTACTTGAGTAACTTTTGTACTTGGATCCTCGGTGTAGCTAGAAGCCCAGAAATCTGCATGCGTGAATATGTAAGAGCCTGGAGAAATCGTATATGATGTACCTCATATCAACTACATATATATATATATATATGCACATATATATATATATATATGCACATATATACGCATAATACGGACTCCGAAAGTGGGTAAACCAATATATATATATCTTCGTCGTCCTCCCTTAGAGAGACCAAGCAATTATCTCATTACTTAAGGACTTAGAACACATATATTTTACGAAATCGAAGGGAGAGGCCCCCCGCAACGGGAAGTATCATATTATCAATTGGGCGTAGCCTGCACAAGAATGAAGTTTTATGGACGTTTTCCTCTATTTAATCGGAAGTCGTTGATTTAGAACAAACAAAAATTGCAAAAATCCCTTATGTATGCAAAAAGTATATAAAATCGAAGGTTAGTATCATATTTCCATCGATCAAACACCTCCACCTTAACTATATACATATACATCGCCCTGCCCCTAAACAACACTGGCATCCCAGCGAGAGGGGTAAAAAGGGAAATCAATTACAACAAAAATGCAACGATTAATTAACATCATCATATTACAATTAGTACAAAGATTATTAACTACTAAAACGACGGAACCACACCGAATCCGTACATACTCCGATCCACCACTTCCACTTCTATTCCCGACCGCTTCGCAAACCTTCCTTTGATTCGTGGCCTCGTCTCTGCATAAGCTTTACGTGACGCGTATCGGATCGTCTTCTCGAACTTTCGGTTCTTCCTCTTCTCTCTGTACCTCATAACCCTGGCCTCCCTGTCTGCCGACGATATCTGCGGCGTCTGATTCCCCGCCGACGACACTGTCATGGCGCTTCCGTCAGGAACAACTCCGACGTCAAGAGACGAAGAAGAAATCTGCAAGGGAAGTAAAGAATCAGATGTATTGTTTTGATTGAATTATTGTGATACATGACTGAAGAAGTTCTTGTAAGAAAAATGCTTACGCTTTTACTGAGACACGGACGAGTGCTGTAGCCATAAGCGAAGCAGTGGTTGTTCACCATGGGAGCGGCGTTAAAGTTTTCGCTTTGGACGGGGACAACTCCATCGGTACCGGAACTGTTTTGCCCTTGCTCTTCCAATTTCGGATCCACCGGAGGCCCATAATCGAAGTCCAGCAATGGATCTATATCCGAGAACGCATACTGTCCAGTATTCAGATCCTGACTCTCCACGGCCTTCGGAGGGTTAGGAAGCAGCCACGAGGCGGCCTCCGCCTCATCCCTGCTAACTTCAGCTTCCGCATCGATGTCGGTAAAGTAGCGATCGTCGAGGAAGTTGTTGATGGTGTTAGCAGCAGCAACACTGGGCTTGACGGCAGAAATAATTTCTTCGTAGAAGGGAGTAACAGGCACGCGCTCATGGCGCCTAGCGAGTGGATTTGCGGAGTGGATGTCTCGGTCACACGTGACACAGAGTGCAGCCGCGTCCGCCTTGCACGTGACGTGAGCCGGCGCTTGCTCGCACACCTCGCATACCCATACCCGAGCGTGCCGAGAAGCGAGCTTGTTCGCGCCGTGAATCCTCGAGTCGCAGTTGAGACACAGAAACGCTGAGTCAGCTCTGCAGAACAGGGCTGCCGACGTCAATTTGCACGACTCACATAACTTAGACGCCATTTCTACTGTATTGCAACTTCCCCTCTCTCTCTCTCTCTCATTTCTAGCGTTTGATACTTTTTTTTTTTTTTTGATGAATAGCGTTTGATACTTTGATGACTTGTATGGGCGATTATTTTATCCGGATGGACCGGGGAGATCATGGATAAACGACTAAGAAGGTAACACGTGGAATAAGCTTAGCCAAATGTGGGCTCCATGAGGAATGGGCCGATGGTGTTTACATTTTGGACGTTTGCATGGGCTCCCAAGCCTGCTTGACTATTGTTGTGGCTGGTGTTGAATGGGGGAAGGGGCCCACAAGGATGGGCAAATTCATGTTGGAAATTCATCTGTCCTAGAAAGGGATTTAGAAGAGGAGAGGAGACGCTGGCATGCAATTTTGTTTTTTATTCGCTGTTGATTTTTAATTTCTCCAAAAAAAACACAAATGGGCCGAGACTTTAATTGCAGGTGGGCGAACTCGAAAGGTAGGGGGCCTCATTGTCGCAAAAGGATAGTGCCTTGAAGCCCATCAGATACATGTTGGCCCAAAAGGATTAAATGATTCAAAATTTCAAAGCGGCTCGTTCAAGGTCTCATGTGCCACTGAGGTGAACTCTAGTAGCTTAAAGAAGGCCCTGAACAAAGGAGAAATCAGCTTTTGGAAGAATTGAAGAACCGGCTAAGGAAGTGAGTTCCTTCGATGGAGAGATAGATTCTCCATTTGTCTTTCTCGGACCTGGTGGAGTGCCGGTGCATTAGTGCACCGGTTTCGACATAACAACTGTTGGATGATTTGCTTATTAATCTGATGGTTATAATTTAATTTTAATAAAAACACTCTTATTTTACTTATCTCCTCACCTCTCGCCTCAATCATCTCTCTTCTTCCTCATCTGTCCCTCTAATTCTAAGAACACTGTGAAACAAACAATACAATCACAAGGCTTTGATTAATCTTGTAGACCCTTTCAAGTTCTTCCTTTTTTGTTCAAAGATCGGGTTTTTTTATTAAAACTTTGATATCGACTAGGTGTTCTTGATGATTCTCTCGGTCAAAGCCCTGTCTTGGTGTGTGAGATAAATAGTTGTATGGACTTTGGATCTTCAACGGCTTGATGTCTCTGATCTGTTTTCATATTTTCAGATCTTCAGCCTCTTAGATCTCTCTTATCCCTGTTAGATCTCTTATCACAAACACAGACACTAATTTTAAATATGTGCAACCACGCCTCTTCTTCCACGGAATCGAGCTATACACCCATACGCTTCTAAGGGAGTTGCGCTATAAGCTTCATTTTCACTAGGATGGAGAGAACCCAGACCCATCCCCAGCTTGACGTAGCCTTCAATTCTGAGATAAAGAAAAGCAAGGCATAAGTAACTTGGAGAAAGATGGGGAAAATGAAAATTGTTACTTTAAAGAAGAATTTACTTAGTGATTTCAAAAGTCAAATGAAAAATGATTGACGGTGCAAATCTTATTATCAAGATCCTATGATTCACATTATTAACCTGTTCACACCTGCATCGGCACTCCCCCAACCCGTCTTTCTCCTACCAGTCCTTGATATTTCTAGTCTTAGTCTCTTAGTTTGCTGAGTGGTTGTACGTGGCTACTGTTAAGTGTAGTCGTGATTATATATTGAAAGGCATTGGATCCAAATTAGATTTATGTCAACAATAACATTTGTTTAATCTATTATCAACATTAAAGCATGAAGCAATTACAGGAGCATTTTTTTATCATTTCTACCCAAAAAAAAAAAGGCCTGCAAACCATCAACTTCAAGCACAATCATAACGGTTCGATTAGGGAGGAAATTCAAAGGATCAAGTGGTGAATATTGGCTGCCATTGAAATCTGTACACAGTTTCGCTCGCATCCTACTATCATAAACCCACGCAACCTTCCCTTGAATTTCTATGGAAACGTGGCATTATTTCTGAAACTCACATAGCTTCGCGTCGCCGCGTCCCAGCTGTTTTCCTTAAAACTCTCACACGTTGCTTTCAACCAACTACTCCCGATAAAATCTGTACATGTGTCGTGCTCTCACACCCCGAGAAATAACACTGTAGACTGACCTCATGTTTTTTCGTGCCGCCACTACATAAATGCGCCCTCTAACCGACCACCTGTTGCTGGAGCATTTCGCCGGCGACCGATTTCGGTGGCGAGCAATGAAAGTGATCCTTGTTTTCAAGAATATGTCTCTCAAGTCATTTTCCTTTTCAATGCATTAACTTTATTCTCCATTAGCTCTCAGAAGTGAATTAAGAATGTCTTCTCTAAAAGATTATTCCATCAATCATCATATTATTTGAATATATCATACAACTTTTACATAATTCGGAATCCCATCAGACGATTTAGATTGGGTTCAACCCATCGCAGATAATCTCTTGTTTAACCTCACGATTACGTTGATTACTCTGTTTTTTCTCTGTTTATGGATGCACAGGAGACGTTTCAATTAGTTCAATTGGGTCATGTTATTAGCTTTAATTAATTTCAACTCTATCTTTGCTATGATTGCACAAGACATAAAGGCCGATTGCTCAACTGTATATGCATGATTTCTAAGTGAAAAAAGTAGGTAAATAGTAGTTAGAATAGACTGCTAGAATTAGCTGGAAAGTGAAGAAGTCTCACCGAAATTTACATTTCCCGATTAGCTAAAGAAAACAAGCCAGAAGCCTGAAAAAGGAAAGTAAAATAAAGGCAAATTTTTCTCTCTTTCTTCAAGGAGAGAGGGAATCAGCTCACTGGTTTTGTTGGGTCTTCTCAATGTGTTTCTGTTTGATGATGATTGGTGCCACTTTCTTCTTCTTCTTCCACTGTTTTTTCACTACTGCTCTCTGTTTTAGCTTCTTTGCTCTGTTCACTCCTTTCGTTCTTGTCAGCAAACGACATAGTTCTTATCGTCGAAGGCGCGGCCAAGAACGTCGGCTTCTCGTCGCCTGCCATTATAACCAGAATTTTCTCCTCATAGACCTTTACTGCCTTTTCAGCGCAATCTCCGCTCTCTTTCCCATTCTCAAGATCTCTCTGTTGATCCCCATTTTCGTCGTCTTCTAATCGACCAGAGAGCCGCCAATAGGAACAAGCGAGAATCAAGAGAGCAAACGCAATGAGACCCAACATAGCTGCTAGCCCTCCGAAGAGGTACGGCACCGGAGAGTGCCACGGCGAGCGTTGTTGTTGTGGGACAGGTGTTGATGGGGGTGATAGTGAGAGAGATGATGGTGGTAATTCCTTTGTTGAAGTAGTTGTGCTGTAGATGCTGAGGGACCTCATGTTTTTCCTTCCTGCTCTGTTTTTATTGTATGTAAATAAAATTCTATTGATTTTGATTCAGTGGAACCTGGACAAACAGGGAAGGTGAAGCTGCTATTTATAGGCTGGATTAGTTAGCCTGTGTGTGAGAGAGCGCTTTTTTTTTTTTTTTTGTCCTTTTTGATTGGGTCACGGGCTTGGGCCTGTCATGTTGTCGATCTGTATTTTTTGTATGTGAGTGCGTATTTCCGTATTTATACACATTGCATGCGGTTTATATTATCAACACTCGTAGTCTCACATCTAATTGACAAAATTCAATCGAGTGGTATAAAAACAAATGTTAAGTTACTTGTGTTTTTTTAATCTAAAGATATTTTGTGGATGACACGAGAATAATTTTGTACCAACTTATGACGGAAAATATCATACTAATCATGTTTGGAGTGGTTTTTTAATAAACATAGTCATGGTTTCATTATGATTAAAACTTAACCTATTACATTGCATATATGTAATTGTAATATTTTAGTGTTTTTTTGTACTAGTTAGCTTGGTAGATGTGTCCTTCCTCTCTCATTGACTCACTCTGCCCTTCAATTATCTCCTTGAGCCATGGGTGAAATTGTCTTTTCATAAAAAAAAGGAGAAATCCAAATATGAATCACTTTTTAGGGAGGAGATGTCGTATTGTTCTTTCTTCTTCCCAAGAGTGGAGTTGAAGAAAAAACTTAAGCAACATTTATATTATCCTAATTCCTTTTATTAGATACATAATTAAAAGATAAAGATGAATGATTCCGCAAACCCACTAAGCTGTCCATAAAAGAATGTTTTATAGTAGGTGATGTAATTTTATTGACATTCATTTATTCATTAGAATGTACTTAACTTACCCTTTATCTATTAATTAATTAATTAAGAACATATTCTTATCTGAAGGAGAGCTAGAGATGGAGGTAGTTGGGGTCCATAAGAAGGATATATATGAGAGTGAAATACATAATTAGAGTGTGATTGGAACATGTTTCTAAAACTATTTTTGTTTTTCAAAATAGAAAATTGGATGAAAATTCATTTGGGTGTTACAGTTTTTGAAAACAGTTTTTCAGAATTGTGTTTTTGAAAACAGAAAATCGAAAACAACTAAATCATGTTTTGGAGAATTTTGAAAATGGATTGGTGGCATTTTTGTGAATAAATTGAAATTCATTTTTTTCCTCTTGCTCTACTTCTTCCTCCCTTTCTCATTAGTTGTTACGATCTCTTCTCTCTCATTTCTTCTCTCTCCAACTCTTCTCTCCCTTGTCTCTTCTTCATTATCTCTCCAAATTTATTTGATTTACTTTCCGTCATTGTTCATTACTCTTCTTGTTATATTATATAACTAATCTTATTTTGTGTCTAAACTTTGTATTTTTTATTTAGAAAACAGTTTACAAATAACATAAGCCAAATGAATTTTTAACACTTCATTCATTTTAAAAACTGTTTTTAAAAACTATACTCAAAATCGTTTTTAATTATTAAAAACAAAAACAATATCCAAACATACTCTTAATATTTCACAAAGTGTGATGGGATGTATGTGTCCCTAATGAGAGAGACCACAATGATCAATTAGAGATTTTTATTTTCGTGGAATATTTGTGATTTGATCCTATGCATGATGTCTCACCATTTTGCAAATTAGAGAGGTTTGAAGTCTCTCCGTTGTTCCACGCTTCCACGTCTGAGATATATAGCTTCCAGAGTGGCAAGGGAAAAGCTGCCGCATCAAGGGTAGTGCGACGTGGAGGACTTTTGTGCATACGAAAATCTCACCCAACGACAAAATAAGTTGAATTTAGATTTACATTTAACGCGTGACACTTCGAACCTCTATATATTTTTTTGATAGCAGAAAATCTTGTAGGACAGTTAGGCAAGATCCAAACTTGAGCATGGCAAATACGACATTGTTAAGTATCGTAATAAAACAACATTCCAAAAATATTTCAATAGAGATATTGTCTATGAGGTTACATAAGGTTATGAAATTTTTTGAGACATTTTATATTGGGACGACTAACCGAACCGGCCAAATAAATAACTCACCTTGACTAACTTGCATTAAATGGGCTGTTAGTCTAAAAATTCAAACACAGACTCGTGAATTTTGGTTAGATCCGCCACCAAACAACCCAAATTATATAATTCAACTGTACAACTTAATTAATTGAGAGGCTTCAACTACATCTTCATCCCTAAAGGGCAATCAGTACAAGAAAAAAGAAAAAGGAAAATCTTCACCCTTCTCGTCCAATCCAATAAGAAGGGAATTTCGAGAGGCCGGGGAGATGAAAATACAGTTTTGCAAGAAAGTTCTAATGTACGGATACTCAAAGACATTCAAACACGATGTGAAAAAACAATAAACGGTTGTTTTAAATGTCAAAGACTTTCTTTCACACATCCAATAAATCATATTTGCGTGTTTCTTGAGGTCCAAAAGTTTAGCACCGTATCGTTTTCTATAAAAATAAAAGAGAAAACATGTTCAGGTGGTTGGCGGGCCCAATTACTGTTTTGCGAAATTGATGGGACGTACCACTGTCCTCCATTAGCATTTTAGCACTTTTGCCTTTGCGAGTTTTGCTTTGCCTTGCCCAAGACGTGGCCCACACGTCCATCTCGGCCATTTGATAAAGAGCCATAAAGGTGAGTGAAGGGTCGGCCCACTTACAATTGTGGGCCCTTCAATCATGGCCCATTTGGAACTCCGTGTTTCACACCCACTTTCGGGGCCCACATTTTCGTCACCTTCCACCAAACAAATAAACGCACACTTGCCAGGACTTGTTGATGAAGCTTGAAAGCAACTAGTGCTTCTCCGATGAAGGATTTGCTCATAAATCATATCTTCAAACCTAAAATTATAACACACACTACATTCTGCATCGATGCCAATACAGTTTCTTTTTATTGCTTTTTGTTTAAGATCAGAAACATAAGATTAATCCATTGTACACACTGCAACTTTTTTGTTTGATCGAGAATGACTTGCGTATGCTACATACAAATTTGATATTAATTTAAATTCGGACCGTTAAGTTTTCATGCACCTTACAAAACATAAACATGAGTTTGGCTAAAGTACACTCCATTATTTTCAATAGATAATAATAGAAGCACAACTTTTTGAAACTATTCCATTTGATTCCAATGAAATTCACCAACAGACTATCAATCAATCAAGTAGCTATCGATAGATATTTTTGGTCATCAGTTTGTTTGGAAATGTACATATATTTTGGCATCTATTTTTTAATTTGAATCTGGAATTCTATCTATATTATATAGTGGGGTATAAATATATATATATGTGCAAATTAAATATTATCATAATTGTTGGTTTTTAAAACTCAAATTAACAATTATAAGATGTGTGCATATGCATTCGTAATTGTTTGCATGACTTTTACTTAATTAATTTGGACTTATTATTGCATGACTCAGTGTATGGGTTTTTACTTAATTAATGTTCGCCATTGCGTGTATTACAAGTGTTTTGTTTTAATGATAATGCCGTGCTTATTGATGTTTGCTATGTAGTGGATAAGTGGGTTATAGACTTTATCAATATCTCTTAAGTGGCTTGGTTAATTACATAAATCTTAAAAGCTTTGTTACATGGGTTATTTACACCTGTTACATGACATCTTGTTTACATAATTACACATGTTGATAAAACAATTTATTGTGGGCGCGTCTTTAATTAAAGCATCACGTTATGTAGGTTTTTAGTGATTGGCTTCATGGAGGACACTAATTGGTCTTATTAGAGTGTTAGTTCTATTTGATGTCTTCATAAATTATACCCCTATCCTTAAGTGACGTGGATTATTAACAAGTGTTCTTTGGTTTAACTTAACTACTTGTGGGTGATATGAGCTCTGTAGCCATTTCATATAAAAAAATATATATATCCTTTAAGGTTCACAGGCTCTATATATAGGGGTTTTATTAGCGTCCAGTCTAGTCAAAAGACTGGACGACGTATAGTTTATTTTAACGCACGACATCTGGACGTTGTCTCAGTCAACATTCACAATTTTTTTTTTGAAAAAGAAATTTTTTATGAAAAGAATATGGAAAAGATGGGTATGAAAATTTAGCTTACTTAACGAAAAATTTAACAGCGCGATAATAACAAATTTATTATTATTTTTTGACCCATGGAATTAAAAATATATATTTTTCTGCCAACGGATTATAGACGATTTTTTTTGTCAACATATTTAATATCAATGTAATATTTTTTTCTTAGACGGATTATTGATGAAATTCCTATCGATATTTATCAACAGAAAAAATTCATCGATAATTACCAACAAATTTTTTCTCATAAGTGTTTAGATTACCAACGAGGGTTTTAAGAACATAAATTTCCGACCGGTAATCAATATTACCGACAAAAAATTTCGTCGATAATTCACAAATTTCTTGTAGTGAGACAAATGACATCAAATTATTAGTTGGGACAATATAAACATTCATGCAATTTTTGTTTTAATGGTGGAGATTAAAACATTTAATCTAATGGTAGAGAGAATGACTATTTTTGTACAGTTATTTGAGGATACTGTTTTGTAGTTCAGCCCTATATATAGTGGTATGAAGGATTCATTTGGGTTACCGAAGCAACGTGAGATATAGGCTATATATTCGTGTTTTGCTTTGTTTAGAACTTTCTATTCTCTCATTATTTTAGATATTTCTTGGTTAATATCTTAAGTGATTGTGTGAAGAGAGAATTATAGTGAGGATATTTTGTTAATGTTTGTGACTCTTCAAAGACATTCAGCTTTGTTATTGGTGAAGAAGGATTTGGCACGTAGTTAGCTGATCAAGGTGAAGTTTTTTGGGAATATATCAAAAGCAAGTTCTACCTTATTGGGTTGAGTGGTGATTCGAAACATTCACTGAATGTGATATACAAGTAATGTCTTTAGATAAAAATATAAGGTTGTAATATTGATTCATTTTTAGTGGATTGTTTCGCAAAGTTTTATTACTCATAGACTCAAGATTTTTCTCAATCAGCTGGTTTTCTCGTTAAAATTGTGATATTCTTATTTGTTTTTATTTTATGCATTTATTTTTATATTTTGTTGACTAACGATTTTTGTGAGGTCGATCGATTTTTCAATAATAAAACGTGTAATTTTGCTTTCATGATAACGAAAATCAAGTGCATTTATTCTTAAATGTAAATCGTGGACGCATGTCTAGGTGGTCATTCTCCTCTCTCCTTTTTTTTCTCTTCATTTTTGTTTGTATATTAAGCATAAGCCGATGATTTTATTAAATTATGGGATTACATATAAAAACAACCAAAGTATATAATTAAAATTGGCTTTTTTTGTTGTTTTGTTTGCGATACCCTCCTTTTCCCTTCTATATATCTAACTATAATTATTCTTCAAGGTTTATAATAGTGTCCCTTTTTTAAGAAGATAATCTGATTCCCCCTTTTGTACTTAATTGAGCTTTGCTTCCTAATCACTAGCTTAATTAATTAGTGTTCTAAATGTACGTGCATCATATCATTGATCACGATTCAAACACACACACACACCAAATTAAAGGTGATACACTGATACCTACTGATTTAGCAAAAGACTCCCACTAAGTAATTAACTTATACTGTTGTCGTTAATTTCTCCACATATATATTAGTTAATTATATTTACTTCCTAAAACATCAGCTTGCTCGCAAACTTTTAACACATCTCCCAAACTAAGCAAGACTCTTGTCGATTTACTTCTTCCCCTTTCTTAGTCCAAAAGAATTTAAGTCGATTGCACGAACGAGGTCACAGGTTTCTATAGGGTAAAATTTTTGTGGTATGAGTGAACTATCGAATGACAAAGGGGTTAAATGATCTAACATCCAAGAAAAAAAGTGTAGTGTAAAAAATAATAGACAAACGTTCACTTTCAAAATAGTAATAATTAAGTTTTTTTACGACTCAAATTAGTATGAGATGATGTCGGGTTTGGTAAGATAAAGTTGTGCGAGGTAGTATGAATTGATGTAAAACGAACAAAATATTACTAGTGCGGATTGTCGGAGTATTAGATTTGGTGTTGGGATATGTTGTCACATTACGTGTATCATGTATGTGGTCGTAGAGAGAGAATTTGTTCCGGCACTTAGCATAGTATAATAATTGATGGAGATGTAACGAATAGATACCTAGGATTGGCCTTTGACATGGAATATATATATATTCTGCCTCTCAATAGATAAGGAAGCACAATAACCCTAGCCAGGGTTTATGCGCCCATGCATAAACAATATATAGGTGCTCCAAAATGTGTGTTTTTAGTTTTTACACTACAGATATTCCAATATTTTTTTATTAACAAATAATTAAAATGCGACTCTTTTAGCATTAGCTATACCTAATAGATGCTATATATATATATAGGATTAAAGCTTGTTCGATTAGTATTAATCGATCCAAGTGACAACTTGAAGGATTTGTTCAGAATGTCAACTTAATTAACTCTGTATTTTAGATACAAATTTTATGAGGAGATCACCACACACGCATATATACACACACGTCTATAAATCCCTCTATTATCTTCATGTTGAAGAGAAATAAGTGGATTCCTATAGACTCCTATGCTTTTAATTACTCTTTTTCATTTTTATCCACATTAATTAGTTGGAGCTACCCAAAAAACAATTTATTATATTTTTTCCAAGAAGATTAAGAGAACAAAAATTGAGAATTGCCGTATCTTATCAAGATCGTTAATCAACAAATATAAAAATTAAAATATGGAAAATAAAATAAATAAGAACATCACAATTTTACGAGAAAAACTCAACCTGGAAAAACCTCGAGTCTATGAGCGACCAACCTTAAGAAGCATTTCACTAATCACGAATCAAGAGTACAACCCTATCTTTGACCGAAAAATATCGCTCGTACATCTCATTCAGTGTATGTTTCAACTCAACACTCAATCCACCTAGGTAGAGCTTGTTTTTGGCGCCTCCAAAAGATTTCACGAACAAGAAATCAATACGTTCTTCTTACCAAAAACACAAATGACCCTCTATGAAGAATCACCACTCAAAACATAAATACCTCACTACAATTCTCTCTTTACTCAAACACTCAAGATTCACAAGAATCATCTCAAAATTTGCTAGAAAAATAATTGAGAGAATGACGACAACAACTCGAGCTCATGTGTATGGGTATAATACTTTTCTTTGGAATTGCTTCCACACCTTCAACTTTCACGTGTGTCCCTTATAAAATGCAAAATTCAAGCCATGAATTATCATGATAAGATCTGATTGTTATCTCCTGTAACCAATTGTAGATAAAGCATAACTCCAAGAGATATCAATCATTTATCTCTCGTAACCAATTGTAGATAAAGCAAAATTTCAAGTGATAGCAATCATTTATGCACAAAAGACTCTAAGTGATATGAGACACATATCCAGTAGGAGTTTTAATTGAGTTAAAAAACGGTAACTTAAACCAACATGAAAACACGTCACCATCATTTATTGTACATCTAATTCATTAATTCATTTGGTTCCTAAAACACAATTACTATAATTCATGCAAACAATTCACGTAATCCATGCACAATAATTAAAATCCATGGAAAATTAGATTATCACACAATCTCCATAATTACGTTTTTTATAAACCAACAAAAATCCACTTTGACATATCGATCGTGAATATTGGAGTTTTATTATATCTAGCTTCAACTGGGGTCTGGGTTGCAGACTTTGAAGTGCACTTTTTTATAATTCACTTTGTAAAGTGACTCGTGTATGTGTGCTTGTGCACCCATCAATCGAGGGTCCCCTGCGCCTGCTGTGTTGTTGCTGTCAACAAGTGTAGAACAACTTTCAAACTCCAATATTTACATATCCCTCTGAGTTGTAGGAAACGGCCAGACCATTGTATGTGCACCTTAGACACCAAGGGGTACGACACGGTGAAGAGTGGATATCGCTTGTTGTCAAAGGAGACGGCGCGTGCTGCTTCTCTTGCAAGTCAATTCCCGTGGACTTCGATATGGAAGCTTCAAGTTCCAGCAAAAGTCAAGAACTTGATATGGAGAGCATGTTCTTCGTGATTGCCGACTCTAGCTGCTCTCCAAAAGAAAAGGGTGGATCAAGGGGAGGAACCATGTTCAAGCTGCATTGGGCTATGCCTCCGTTTGGGACAGAGTATAAGCTAGCTTATACTCTGTCCTCATACTCTCAGACACTCTCAGCTTTTACATTTTACGAGAGCTTATACTCTATCAACATACTCTGATCCAAACGGACCCGTGAAAAAAAAAGTAGTTAATATACTTAGTTTTAGCCTAAGCCCATTATCCATTGGTCAATTAACAGCAGCTAGCCCATTACTCATTTATGTTAATATAAGTTAATATACTTATACTCTATCAACATACTCTGATTCAAACGGACCCCAGTGAAAAAAAAAGTAGTTAATATACTTAGTTTTAGCCTAAGCCCATTATCCATTGGTCAATTAGCAGCAGCTAGCCCATTACTCATTTATGGCTTTTTTCGCACACCCACTTGCCAGGCAACTCGCTCATGTCACTCATCATTGGTTGCTTTTTGGAATTCTTTCTTGCATATTTTGTAATGAATTCGGTAAAAATATCGGCTATTATCAAGTATTTTTTTGTTTTATTTGATAAGATAATGTGTATGATTTTTCGTCAATATCTTTAATGAATTACTGCTTGTGCTTGACTAGTAGAGATTAAAAGTCATTATACAAAATATTTTGTGCTTGATTAGTGGAGGTTAAAAATTATTAATATTATTTACTTGAATCTTGATTATTGACTTATAATTTATCTTTTAGAATTTATCATAATACGTCAGAAAAAAAAATTAGAGGTCTGTCCCGAACCCCACCCCAAAATACAACCCAGACAACTCAAAATTTTAGGCCCATCACTAGGTAGATGTGATGGTAATTTTTTAAGTATGTATGGATGGCGTTAAAGACAACTTTCATACATTGGTGGGATGCTCTTTTTGGGAGGCAAATCTGGTTGGCCTCCTCGGCTGGTCTGCCATGTAGTACTGCGGACATTTTTCTAGTTTGGTGGAGTACTATGTGTCAAAGTGTAGCAGTGAAGTCATGGAGTCGGCTGCAATGCTCTGTTGGTGCATTTGGTCAAATAGAAACAATCGTTTTTGGAACAAAAAGAGAAGATCAAATAATCAGGTGCTATCTAAATTCATTAATTCATAGTCCCAATAGCAATGTGCCCAAGTTAGCAATGGAGTTGAGAGTGTGCTTCTATTAGGCAAGAGGCTGTTATCAAGTGGCAAAAGCCCGCACATAGATTTTTTAAGTGTAATATTGACATTGCCATTTCTACTCATGAGTTGGGTTTTGTTGGATTGAGTTTTGTTATTCAATCAAATAAAGGGGAGATTTTTTGCAACCCGATGCTCCAGAATTAGTAGTCATATGAGCCCTCTTTTGGCCGAGACTATATATGTCTTGTAGGGAGGTTTTAAGTTGATTGAAGGGGTTGGGCTATACCGGAGTCATTAAAATTCTCAAATTCCTATTCAGAGGCTTCAATCTCACATAGAAAATCATTTTTACTTTGGGGTTATTCTTGATGATTGTCAACTCCTTTAAAAGGATTTTGATACTTATAAGTTTAGTTTTGTTAAAAGATCAGTGAATCAGGTTGCTCAAGTATTCACAAAAACAGCTGTTTCTGTGCCTGACCAGGCAGGCGTGGAGATTGTCTCCTCCTCCTATGATTGATTATGTACTTCTGGTTGATATTATATAACAAATAAACTATATTTCCTGCCAAAAATATGTCCCCAAGTTAGATATGCACAGATCATTCATAGCTACTTTGACCCAACACTTTTTGGGCTATTATGGGCCTTTTAAGTTTGGGCTCTTTTATCTACCTTTTGATATGAGAAAAGTCCAGTCCAATAATTGTACTTTCTAAAACGCAGGCCGAACTGTACCCGGGTAAGCCAGGGCTTGGACATCGGAGTGAATCCGCTTCGCAATAGATTAAGCAGAAGACCAGAAAGGCATGCTTTTTCTAGGCTGATGCTGTGCCACGTATGCTGCGGTACCTGTCACCACCATCACGAGCCATGTGACCCGGCTCTCCTCACTCACCAATTTTGTTGCACCGAGTTTCCAACTTGATTGCAGTCTCTAATCTCCCATCTCCTCTTTTCACCCTGAGCGTTTTTTTGGGTGCAAAATTAAATTTGGCAACTCTTACTTTTTCTAACCGGTGTAAAGGAGTCGATCAAATGAGGGCGATTGCGTCGCGGTTGATCCATTCAAGATCCTCACTCTCCAGTCTCTGGTAATTTTTACGGTTTTTTAATTTTTAATTTTTTTTCCCTGCTTGTTTACTTTACAATTGCTATTCTATATTTTTTTTTCTCCTGAGATTCGTTGGGTGATTTTGTGTTGAGTGTTCTTCTTCTATACCACGATTGTTCTGCATTGATTAATGAATTAACTAGATAGAGAAAGAAAGATTGTTGAGTAATTTGTATGATAGTATCTATTCTTGTGCAGTGTATTTTGGTGGGTCTCCTTTGTATATCGTTATTGCCTGATTCTCAACGTTATTTCTCAACACAGGTTATCATATGTGTCCCGTATTTAATTGGTTTGGCATTGGAATAGAATACCATCTCCTACTATATTGCATCACTTGTGACCAGAACCTAACGTGAGAATTGTTTTACTGCGTGGCTGTTACTTGATGATTTGCTCATTGTTGTATTAGGTTGACTGTAATAATCAATATTGCTGGAGTGATATGTTAATGTTGTTGTTTTGTGATCTTTCTCATTATTTTGGATGATCAGTAAAATGTGTGCATTGGGGCATGGGAGATATCTGTCATCTGATTCCAACAAGGTTGACGAACCATTCAAAGTCAATGAATCAAAAGTGGAGGAAGCAGAGACAGTACATGTGCCTCCTCCTCTAACGGAAAAGGTATGCATTTTTCACTTTTGAGGCCTGGGTCTATATTGTGGGCTGTTAGAGATTTTGTACGTCTTCCTACTTTTCTTGACTGATTTAAAATTGATTCAGTTACTTGTGTTGGGGGGAAATGGATTTGTTGGCTCTCATGTTTGCAGAGAAGCTTTAGATCGTGGTCTATCAGTTGCTAGCCTTAGCAGGTAACAGTGAGCACTACTCTATGATAGATCATTTGATTCAACTTTTGTTTTTTTCTGAATAAAAGCCTATTTGCATTTGCAATCTTTTTGTGCCATAGGGTGTTAATAGTGTTTGGAAATATTAATTAACCTGTAGCTTTTTAAGTGAAATCGAAAAATATGTTTAGATTTCTATCTGTTTTCTAGTTGAATAATGTTTATATTCAAATCAAAGGAAAAATGTTTATCTCTCGACCTTGAAGTTACAATTCTCGTATATATGATAATTGACCTCCAAACGCCAAATCTTCTTTTGACCTTTTCTGTGGCCGTGTGATCTATCAAGTATTTGATGTACTTATAAACATGTCGCAGAACTATGAATTGGATTCATAACTCATTGATTGAATGATTCATATAGGTGTTCCCAAATAATTAGGAATAAGTCCTCAGTGATGATGATTCATGTATGGTTCCTCAAGTTTAATGTCTTTCTAGTAGTGCCATCAGTGTTTCTTGATAGAAGCATTTTAGCCTTATTTGGTATCCTTCCTCCTTTCATTTATGAGAGACCTACTCTATTGCTTTTGATTTTTTCCCTCGGTCTTTGTGCTACTTTTATCCTCTTGCATGTTTCCTGAACGATTTATTTTATTTTCTGTTAAGAGATGCTCTGTCCTGTTTTCTTCCAGGTCAGGTCGATCATCTCTACATGATTCGTGGGCTAATAGTGTGAGCTGGTATCGAGGTATGTTACATCCATCATGATTATTGTATATTGAGGTATTCTTATACTTTCTTAACTTCTATTATACTTTTTAGGAAACCTTCTTTCACCCGATTCATTGAAGGAAGCACTAAATGGGGTGACTGCTGTGGTATGTAATGCTCTCTCTTTAACAATGCTGGCTTTCTGATGCCAGCTGCAATTTTAATAAGAAAGGTAGAAATATAATATTGTGTTCTTTATATGTCTATGCTTGAACATACATGCTATTGATAACCAATTTGATCACTTTTTTAAAAATTTCCTCTTATCTTTCTCTTACATTTACAGAGGCATGTACATTTAAAACTCCTTCAGTTTTGCATAATTGCATTATATTTTTTCTGACTTGAAATTGCTTTCCTAGATCTCGTGTGTTGGAGGATTTGGCTCCCAGTCTTACATGTATAAGATTAATGGAACTGCAAATATCAATGCAATCAGAACTGCTTCAGAGCAAGGTATATATGTATTCTCCTTCTTTTTACTACTAGGTCCTGGCATCTTGAGGTATAATTGTTAATAGTGCTAATTGGTTTTGGGTCTCGTTGTATGAAAGACCATGACTAGTTATCAACAATATGGTCACAAGATTGAAATCCTAATTGTTTGAGTAGCTTGGTAGATGTTTGTTGTGTACGCGTGTGTGTGTATGTGTGCACATATGTATATTTATCGGCGCTGCTCAAGCGCGAGATCCTGCACCAAAATTTGGTGCGGGATGTGCTTGAGCATCGTTTATGTGTGTGTAAGTGTGGGGTAATGTTTATGTGTGTGTAAGTGTGGGGATTACCCCACACTTGCACACACATCAACGTTAGGCGTGGTATCCCGCACAATAGATCTTGTGCGGGATCCCGCGCCTAAGAATACCCGTGTGTATATATATATATGTATATATTTGTAGATTGGAGTTGATGTGATTCCATATTTCTCTTTCCACAATAAAAAACTCTTATGTTTGAGCAACAAGCATTCTTCGATTTTCTTTGAAGTGTTCTGATTTTGGGTTTAAGAGAGGTTTAGAGCGTTCCTCTTACTTCTCCTCCTCCTTGTTCATCGACTTAAGAAAACAAAGATGAGGCAAAATGATTCTTGTACAGTTTTAAATGTGTTGTCTTGCATTGCTGCTTTGGTTATTCTATTTGTAGCTTATATAATCGGTTTATTTATGCTTTATCATTGTCTTCTTTTTGCCAATTTACATGGATGGATCAAGCCTAAGTTCTAGATCGTTGCTTAGATTTGGAGTTTTGGGGTGAAACGCTATAGTACTTACTGCACAAGATTATATAAGAGAACTTTGGGGCTAGTCATGTTACTCAAGAAATAACTGTAGCCCTGCGAAGTCCTATGCACTGTATGTTAAAAAAAATTATCCTACTTATTCGGCTAATAATCTGCTGCAGGTGTAAAAAGATTTGTTTATATCTCTGCTGCTGACTTTGGCTTGGCCAGTTACTTACTGCAAGGATATTATGAGGGAAAGGTAACATCTTTGTGCTGTTATTTGTAGTCAAAGCTTGGAAACTAGTATAGTTGTGTGAGACAGTTTTTCCACTCCTTTTGCTATTTTCAGTTCTCCACCCTTACCTTTGAATTTCCTTTAAAAAGAAGAAAAATGAAGAGGCAGAAGAACACAATGTTAATATGTACTGTACAAATGACGATATATTTATAAGCTTCACTGTATTGGAAATAATGGATGTAGACTGGCCATAGTTATGTCCCTCAAGTAAATGCTTTAATGTTTGATAGTGGAATAAAAAAAATGTGTAGAAATTTATTTCGTTTGTGAATGTTTAAACAAATTGAAGTATTGGTGAATTAGTCTCTAAAGTTGTTCTTTTGAATTGCATCAACATTTTATGCACATCCTTTTATTTCTGATCATTGGAGCTTCATTATATTTTGATTCCTTCTTTTCTAATTACGTTGAAGCTTTTTTTTGTTGTTGTGCGAGTCTTCTTCCTTGTAGGTAAGTTTGCTTGTCAATAACCACTATTGCGATCTCTTGCACAACAATTTTACCAATATGTTATATGCGTATTATTTGATTTTAATTTGTACTTGTGCAAAGTGACATTAACTGTTGAATACTCAATTGTATTGCTCTTTATACCATGTGCTACTTGAGAAAGATGTCGTGACATCGTGAGTATCATTATTTTGATGAACTCATCGCAACACCATCTCCTTGTATCTTCTTCCTGTTTCCTTACATGTTTACTATTCTGTTTTTTTTAAAAATGCCTCTTATGGATACATTGTCTGCATTTTTTAAATAGAAAGCTGCTGAGACGGAGTTACTGACCCAATTCCCTTACTCAGGTAAAATTTTTTCCACTATCTGTGGTTATAAAAATTGTTCTTTGTATTTGACATCATTCAATTTCAGGCATATAACTGAGAACTTGCATTTCCAAAAATTATGTAACTTTTGTATAGCCTTGATTATGTAATCTTTCTTAAGGTGAGTTTTAAAGAGTAATTCTGTTACTTGATTGTAAATCTTACATTTCTGTTTACAGGAGTGATTCTCAGGCCTGGGTTTATTTATGGGACTCGCAGTGTTGGGAGTGTGAAAATACCGCTTGGTGTTATTGGATCTCCCATGGAGATGGTAAGTTTATCCGCTTTCTTTTTATTGCATATGCAGATATTGATGTTTTTGTTTCACAAACGTGTTGGGCAATTGGGCTTATTCTAATTGGAAATTATTACATGATCTGAGTGCTAGATCTAGGCGTTAGTGAAACAGTTCCTTATCTTTAGCCGTTCTATTCTGTTTCTGAAGCATTACTGCAAGTTTTAAAGTGAATTGTTATAGTGTCATTTATTTTGAAGGTATAATATTGCATTCCTCTTGGCCATAATTTATTTCTGAGGTGGTGTTTCGTTCCCTTCTACTTCACATATGCGGGTAAAGGAAGTAGGCACCCCTCTTCCTCTCCCTCGAATTTCCTCTAAATTTTGTCGGGTCAAGGATTCCCATGTTGGATCCCACTTAGTGCTTTGGCTCCTCTTATGTTATCCTTGTTTGTCGTTCATAGTTTAGTTTCAAGAGGTATTTCCTCCCCCTCTGCTTCTCATCTATGCTGGTAAAGGAAGTAGGCACTCGTCACCCCTTCCCTTGAATTTCCTGCTCTCAATTGTGTTGGTTCAAGGACTCCCATGTTGGATCCCACTTTATCAACGTGGTTAGAGATTTAGCTTCTCTTCTGCTTCTCCTTTTTGTCGTGGTTTCACACTTTCACTCTCTTGGCCTCTCCGAAAGGCAGACATGAAAAGCTTCCTGGTGTGGAGGATTTGAACCTTCAATCTGTTCAAAATCCTGATGAGTAGCTAGTAGCTACCACTTTGCCATGAGTTCCGTATTATTCTACCCATGAATAATTTCTTTTCCTCCACTTTTATGAGGAGGTTGGATTTTGGGTTCGAACGGCCATTTTTATAGTAAATTTTTGACAAAATCTCATGAAAAATTGTTGCAGGTGCTCCAACATGCGAAACCACTTGCCCAGCTTCCTCTTGTTGGGCCTCTCTTCACTCCTCCTGTCAATGTTACCGCAGCAGCAAAGGTAGCCGTGAGAGCAGCAACTGATCCAGTTTTTCCACCCGGCATCATAGATGTTCATGGCATACTGCGTTATAGCCAGCAGAAGTCGAAATAGATTATGTTGAGGCCTCTGCTTTCATTTTGTTCATCAATTAATATAGAGCTGATCAAAATCAAGCAGTCCTAATTTGTTTGTTTGTTTGTTGATTAAAGTGTCCGTGTTGAACTTTAAAAAAACATTCTCCTCCGGGAAGGGAGCTGGTAATAAAGTCAGTTCATGTCTTCGGACTTCGGTGAAATAAAATTGGCCGGTTTTTCTTTTCTTTTTAGTTGTAAATCCTAAATTTTCCTCATTGGTTGTTCTGTACTTCTGCTCTTTCTGATTCAAACTAGGGCCATTCAGCCCATAGTCTATGAAAGTTTTCTTTACCTCCACCAGCAGTTTATGGGCCAGACTTGCACCAGAATTAACAAATAACAAGGCTCAACTCCTGGGCTGATCAATTAGCTTAATAGTCCGAAACTACTGAATTATACGGGCTGCGTTTGCTAGCTAAATAGTGGATTTAATCCGCCAAATCCATCTTTTGGGCTCTCTTTGTGATATCGTTTGCCTTAAAAATGAATAAATAAATAAATATTATCCGGTTCGAAGCGCTCGGAGACGAGGACAGAATCATCGAAGATGAACCATAACGTTCAGCAATTGAGCGACGGAAGACACGATGATGATACTGTTCTCACGGAGTTCCTAGCGTCGTTAATGGAGTACACTCCCACTGTGAGTTCCTCCAAACTCCATATCAAAATCTGTCTGTGACCTAACTAGACCCTGACAGTTTTTTTATTAATCAATTCTTATTTTAACTGTTAAGATCCCCGATGAATTGGTGGAGCATTACCTTGGAAAGAGCGGATTTCAGTGCCCCGATGTTCGATTGTAGGTGCTTCTTATTCCATCAATTTTCTTTTTATCTGTTTGGTTGGTGATAAAATCGAGGAAAGAAAAATTGACGAATGAACTTAGTCTGGTTTTCATACTAGGGTTAGGTGAGTTCCTGGTTGCTTGTGTTCTTGGATTCTGATGTGTTTCAAATGGACAGCTCCTAGTAACTATTATCAAGGATTTGTGTAGCTGGACCCAATCATCTGACATGAAGCTTTGATGATTTTTTATGATTTATCCCAATTGTGTTAAGCTGGACTAACTAAATTTACCTTTCCTATCCCCTTTTGGTGAATTTAGATGACATTGTGTCCTGTTAAATGTCAATCAAGTTGTCTCTCAATTGTTTATACGATCTCATGGTCATATACATCTTGAATAACAAAAATTGACATGTGAACTTTTGGTTAGTTGAGTTCCTGATTGGTTGTGTTCTTGGATTCTGATATGCATTTCAAATGGATTATTTCAAGTAACTTCAATTGATGAGGATGATTTATGCAACCCATGTTAAGCTTAAATCACAAAAGTAACCTCTGCCCACTCCCTTCTCTTATATCCTTTCAGTAAAGCTAGATGATAATGTATTCTGAAAACTATCAATCAGGCTGCATCTCAATCGTTTATCCAATCTCTATATATCTTGAATATGAAGGAGAAGAGAGACCTTTAGATGTTATGATTTTATCCTTTTGCATTCAGATATCTAGTCAACTTGGGTTCACTTCCTTCTTTTTGCAGGATTAGACTTGTAGCTGTTGCTACACAGAAGTTTGTTGCAGAGGTTGCAAGTGATGCTCTCCAGTACGTATTCACAGCTTTTACGTTGCCTGTCAAATGCGTGCAAATGTTCACAGATAGCCTATTTCTGTTATTGATGACATGGGTGTCAATTTATTTTAATTAACTGGAACCATGTCGATCATCCTCCCAAATCCTCTGCCTCAAACTGCACCTGAACTGGATTCCATGGTCAATTGATCTCCCAATATGGTCGATCGATCGACTTTGCCTTCGCCTCAATCTGCATCTGATCCAAAACCCAACCTGTACGGGGGCAGCATATGACAGATGACAGATATCAGCACTGAAATGAGGCTAAACTCCACAATGTCCTCAAATTTTGCAATCTTGCGGAGAGGCTGGATGGGTTGTTGAAGATTGCAAAAACAGCATAATACAATGTCTATATTGTTTGGTTACAATGATA
Organism: Euonymus europaeus; assembly: GCA_963580455.1. Classification (NCBI taxonomy): domain Eukaryota; kingdom Viridiplantae; phylum Streptophyta; class Magnoliopsida; order Celastrales; family Celastraceae; genus Euonymus; species Euonymus europaeus. The sequence continues at coordinate 1,044,478 of OY756957.1, read as the reverse complement.
GTAATAGTTATTTTTTATTTTATTTTTTTGGGCAGGGATGGGGTTTTTTTTATCAGGATGGAGTCTTGGAATATAGGATATTCGGTGGAAGTGGAATATGGCAATTGCTTTACATTCTGAGAGTGAAATATTTGGGTAAAAAATGATATTGCTTGTTACTTGTGCATAATTTTGTAAGTGTAAAAAAACAATTGCCATATTCGGTGGAAGTGGAATATGGCAATTGCTTTACATTCTGAGAGTGAAATATTTGGGTAAAAAATGATATTGCTTGTTACTTGTGCATAATTTTGTAAGTGTACCTTTTTAACCCAACTAAGGGGTTCTTATAATCTCATGTAACTGAAAGCTTGTGTTTATTTGGTTTTAGGTTCAGATTGTTGAACTTACTTTTCTCAGCTCTCAGCATTTCTTTGGTTCAGAAAAGGAAGAGAACTAACAAAAAAGGGAAAAAAAAGAAGAGAGAAGGAGGATAGAACTAAAACATTTGTCTAATTTTCTTTAATGAAGGAAATTGACAAGTTATTTGGGACTATAACTTTGATGGTGGTGTTGAGTACTGTTTAGTTTCTTTTGTTGGTTTCTGATGTTAAGTGAGTTCTGGTTTGGGTGATTTTTTAACTACTTAGTCACTCGCATTTCCTGATGCAGGCAATGCAAGGCGCGACAGTCGTCGGCTGTCAAGGACAAAAGAGATAAGCAGCAGAAGGTGCTCTTCTCCTTCCTTTTCTTCTATTATCTTTTATCTTCTTTCGTGTGACTTGTCTTTACTGTTTATTGTGACAGGATAAGCGCCTTATATTGACTATGGAGGATTTGTCGAAAGCACTAAGTGAGGTAAGCCACGAATTTTTTTTTTAATCCTATGCCTGAAGCTCAGTTTCTCTCTTGATTTCTTTGCAAATCCCAAACATGTTAAAAGTCGATTGGTGTAAAATCATTAGTAGAACTTAGAAGAGCAAAATGTTAAGAATTTTAATTTTTTTTAATGATATCTTGTATTCTTGTTGGTCAAAGGAATTACTGTGTCCAGTAGTCAGCTTGCCACTTTTTTGATTGCAGTGGTTTGGTCCTTCTTTAGCTCGTCCTGCATTCTGCTGTACAAACTTGCTGGAAAATCACTAACTTATGTATTATTTTGAATCAAAATGGTAAAAGAGTGAAATCAATACAGATGAGATACTGTCATGGAAAATGAATGTTGTTACTTATTTAATGGGTATGCCTGTCCATTTTCTATTATTGCCATACTTTTTGATATGATATCTGAAAATAGATTCTTTTTTCTTTTTTTTTCCCGATCATTGTATGAGCAGTATGGGGTGAATGTGAAGCACCAAGAGTATTTTGCTGATAGCCCTTCTACTGGGATGGATCCAGCTTCTAGGGATGAATGAGCTAGAGCTAGAATCGTTGAACTCTAAATACTCATCCATTGTGTTTAAGGGCCATTTTCGGGTTTTTTTGTATGTTTGCGAGTAATGTCAATTGTTGGTTGTTTGGTGCCATCACTCGTGCATTTCATTTGTAGATTGTTAGTATTTCATTTAAAGGTCGTTTTACTTTATTGATAGCGTAATGCATAATACGTGATATAATTCTGTCCTGGACAAATTAAAGCTGTTGGAAGTCAGTTTTGTTCGAGTCCTTCCCTATCTGCAGTATTTTAGGGTTTAATGTTTGTTTTTTTAAAGAATGGACAACTCCTAAGAAATTCTTCTGTGCGGTTGGGGGAGGTGGTAGTAATTACTATGTAACAATCATCAATCATGGATGCTTGGTCATTTCTTTCTTATGATTAAGGATACAAGGTATTGTGAATTTTTTTTAAAAAAAAATGATATGTAGCTCATATTTTGGGAACTCATGATGGACCATATATAATTATTTTAGTTGTTTTTCTATTCTAATTATTTATTTTACTGCCTTAATTAATATGCTAAACATTTATTTGATTTTATAATTTTATCCTAATTAATTATTAGTCCATTAGGGTTTAGCGAATTCATTTTCTAGGGTTTAACACTTATTTTATTGCTTAAGTTATAACATGAAAATTTGATACACGAAGGGTTTAGCGAATTCGCTCCTGGTAAAATTTAATACTTTATGAAAACTCGTTAAGGTTTAGCGAATCTGTTTTTGTTAGAATTTAACACTTAATGTCTAAAAATGGACTCCTAAAATATGACCTATTTATTGCTAAAAAAAACGCATACACTTCATTATGGACTGCGATTGTAGGAAATTCCAGAGTGTGACATCATAGCAGTCATTACGTGGGACCTAAATTTTAGAAGTTAGGTTATAGTATATGAACTACGACCACATTAACGAATTATTCTAATGAATTGTTGCTCTTTTGGACACTATGAATGTCAAAGGAAGACAATGATAGTCAGAAGCCGCTTGATTGAAGGAACAGTAATTTGTTTTATGTATTAATCTCTAGAAAGTCAAATGGAGCAAGTTCAAGGAAGTTTCTCATAACCATTTGTGTTTATGAGGATGACACGTCTATCTTTTTTATAGGATTCTGGAAAATAAGCGACTTTTTGAGTCGGCGAGGACGGAAGTAGTAACGATAGCCGGGTTTGGCTGGTAATAAGATACTTAGAATGCTTAAAAAAATAGAAAAAAAAGATTCTTGGAATTTAGAAGTCGTTCAAAACCTAATTGTACTCTATGAATAAAATCTTCCGTCTCGTTATTTAGCAATGAATTGAGGCCACATATATCACTGGTTTGAAGTTGAACAAGTAATATATATATATAGACGACCAGTGACCAAAAATCACCAAGGCAACCAATACGTTGATTTGGTCAAGGAAGACAATGAGACAAGCCGACAAATGATATCTTTGAAGATGAAAAACCGTTGCTAAAATGACAACAGTACTGCGCCGATATACAATTCTATATATTGCCATTTTTCTAAAATAAAATGTGGGGAAATATCGTGTTTTGAGTTTTAAAGTTTGATAAATTTAGTTCCTTAATTATTAAGTTGATTAAATTAATTGATATGGTAGCATGAAAGTTCCATGCAATTGAGCAGGAGTAACTTAAGAATCATTCTTGATTCTACTTTAATAAAACCACAGTCAACTGTAATAAAAACGAAAGATTGAAGATGTCCAAAAAATACACATTTTTTTCCTTCTTCAAAATTAAGACCCCCCTACAAAAGCTTCCTCCTATAAATACCACCACATTTTCTCTTTAATAGTTTAATCTAAACTATCAAAAGCTTCACAAATATGTGGAAGATGCTTCCTGCCAAGTTTTCCCTTTCCTGTTCTTATTCTTCATTTCTCTTTTTTTCTATATGGGTTCTTCTATTCACAAAAATGGGTTTGGCACAAGACAACACAACAATCCCAGTTAAGATAGGGGTTGTGCTTGACCTGGAAACAGAGTTTGGGATGATGAGTTTAAGTTGCATCAACATGGCTCTCTCCGAATTCTATTCTTCTCATAGTAACTACAAAACCAGGCTGGTCTTGAGCTCTAAAGACTCCAATAGAGATGTTGTTCGTGCAGCTTCAGCAGGTTCTCTCTCTCTCTCACTAAATTTTCTTTACTTTTTATCACCACCTAAAAGAGATAAGGCCCACCAAGGGCTTCTTGAAAATTAGAGATTTCAGCTTCTTAATCTGCAGAGTTCAAGTCACTTGGCATTCAAGAAGATTGCTTATAAAAGAACATAGATTATATAATTTAAATTGTCTTTCAGATATGATTAGATGCAATAATAATTGCTTAACCTTTTAAAGGTGATGATTGGGATGCAATCTGAGCAAAAGTGTTGACTTATATTAAAAAATTATTAGATATGATTTGCTCGGCATTGAATAATAATGGTGCATTCTCATGTTTGACTTCAACTAATAAAAAGAATGTATAAATTATTTATTTTTGATATTTTATATTTCCCCCCTTCATTGTCATTTCAATAAACAGGCTTGGACTTGATAAAGAATGGACAAGTTCAAGCAATACTAGGCCCTGAAACATCCATGGAAGCGAACTTCATGATCAAACTTGGAGACAAAGCTCACGTTCCCATTGTCACCTTCTCTGCATCAAGTGCTTCACTCGCATCATTCCTCCCCCAATACTTCGTTAGAGCCACCCAAAATGACTCCTCTCAAGTTGCAGCCATTGGTGCACTAGTCCAAGCTTATCAGTGGCGAGAGGCTGTGCTTGTCTATGTCGATGATGAGTACGGCCAAGGGATCATACCGTTCCTTACTGATGCATTACAAGCTGTCAACACTCGAGTCTCGTACAGGAGTGCCATTAGCTCTAGTGCTAGTAGTGATGAGATTGAAGCTGAGCTTTACATGCTAATGACTATGCAGACAAGAGTGTTCATTGTCCATATGTTACCTTCTTTGGGTTCCAGAGTTTTCTCCATAGCCAAACGGATTGGAATGATGAGTGAAGGCTTTGTTTGGATCATGACAGATTCAATGACAAATTTATTAACTTCACTGAACAATTCTGTCAGGGATTCTATGCAAGGCTCATTGGGTGTTAAACCTTATGTTCCAATAACAAAGGAGCTTGAAGAGTTCCAAGTTAGATGGAAGAGGAAATTCCAACAGGACAATCCTGCTGTTGTAGGTGTTGAATTGAATGTTTTTGGGTATCGCGCATATGATGCTGTAGTAGCAATAGCCATGGCAGCTGAAAATGCAGTGAATTCCACCAATTTTCTGGTTTTTCAGAGCCCGGAAAATGGTGCTGCAAACTCAACAACTGATCTTGATTCAATTGGGGTTTCCCAAAGTGGTCCATTATTTCTGAAAGCATTGCTGAAAACAACTTTCAATGGTCTATCAGGAGAGTTTAGGCTCATCGATAGGCAATTACAATCCTCAACGTTTCAGCTAGTAAATATAAATGGAAATGGAGAAAGAGTAATTGGATATTGGACACCAAACAGAGGACTTTCGAGAAACCTGAATTCATCAGCAACTATAAATTCTACTTCCAATTCTAGTATTCTTGGAACAATTATATGGCCAGGAGATTCGACATCAATTCCGAAAGGATGGGAGATTCCAACAAATGAGCCGACGATGCAGATAGCAGTTCCTGTAAAGCATGGTTTCCCTCAATTTGTGAAAATGGTAACAGACCCACGTACTAACGCAACAACATTCACAGGCTACTGCATTGATGTTTTTGATGCTGTCATGAAATCTTTACCATATGCTGTTCCCTATAAGTTCGTTCCCTACCACGGGCCTAATGGCGAGCAACCCAATTATGATGATATGATCTCTAAAGTGTCTCTCGGGGTAAAATTTTCTTATCTATGTTGATTATATTATACCTGCATTACATGTCTTACGGTAATTAAAGACTTGTTGCGATGGACTTGTTTCTTTGTGATAGATATTTGGCGCTGTGGTGGGAGATACAACCATCAGAGCAAGCAGGTCCAAGAATGTAGACTTTACATTGCCTTACACAGAATCTGGTGTGTCTATGATTGTCCCTATCAAAGACAACAAGAGAAACAGTGCATGGGTTTTCCTGAAGCCCTTGACATGGGACCTTTGGGCCACAAGCGGTTGTTTCTTTGTGTTCATAGGATTTGTGGTTTGGGTTCTTGAACACCGGATCAACGATGATTTTCGTGGCCCCCCTGCCTTTCAAGTTGGCACAAGCTTCTGGTTCTCTTTCTCAACCATGGTTTTTGCACATCGTAAGTCGCTTAATTAGCTTCTTCTTTTCTTTAATTCTTTTTCCAATTAACTCACAATTTCTTATATATTTGAACATATGATGCCATGGGCATGACAGAGCAGCATTACTAATGTGTCAGGACTCATGACTCATCTTACTCGTCTGTTTTTTATGTATGCATGTGTTCTCATTTCTTGTCTAATTTCTCCACTTGCAGGTGAGAAAGTAGTGAGCAACTTGGCTAGATTTGTAGTCATCATATGGTGCTTTGTTGTTCTGATTCTTACACAAAGCTATACTGCCAGCTTGACCAGTTTACTCACAGTACAGCAGCTGCGGCCCACTGTGAATGATGTGCATGAGCTCATTAAGAATCAGGAGAATGTCGGTTATCAAGCCGGTTCTTTTGTGTATGAACTGTTGACCGGATTAGGTTTTGACGAAAAGAAGCTCAAACCCTATGGATCAGTGGAAGAATGTCATGAGTTGTTTGAGAAAGGAACTGCAAAGGGTGGCATAGCTGCTGCTTTCGATGAAGTTCCATATCTGAGGATCTTTCTTGCCAAATACTGCTACAAGTATACCATGGTTGACCCAACTTTTAAAACTGCTGGTTTTGGCTTTGTAAGTTACATCATCACTGCCTCTATGTCCTTCCTTCTCTCTTTTTCTATAGTTTTTGTCAATGTAATCGGATTTAGGGCCTGAATATGAATCACCAAACTCAAATTGTTTCATTTTCGTATGTGGGTTTGATTTGTTACTTGTGAGTGCAGGTCTTCCCAAGAAATTCTCCTCTTGTACCTGATGTTTCAAGAGCAATCTTAAAAGTGACAGAGAGAGATAAGATGAAGAATATTGAGAATGCATCGCTGGGGAACGAAAGCACTTGCTCAAATTCTAACCCTTCAGTCTCTTCCAGTAGTCTTGGTCTTGATAGCTTCTGGGGCTTATTCCTAATTGCAGGAGTTGCTTCAACATTCGCTCTACTCATATTTGCAGTCATGTTTGTCTATGAACAAAGGAATATGTTGAAGACCTCTGATTCAGAATCTTCAAAATGGAGAAAAATCCGGGAATTGGCCAGGATATTCAACCAGAAGGACCTCACTTCACACACTTTCAAGAAAAGCAAACCCGATGAAGGAAGGCGCATTCATGGCAATGGTCAGAGTCCAAGCACCCACTGCTATCCTAGTCCATCAAGCTTTGATCACAGTTTCACTTCCTTTGGAGAACAGGGAACACCTTCTCCCGACCATGGAGATCCGAATAATCCAAATGCTCAAGTAACTGAAGAGATTGACGTGGTTATTGAACTTGCCAATCACAGTCAAGAACAGCAAAGAATTCCTGAACATAATCCATAAAAACAAATTAATTGATGTAGAACCTCTCACATAGGATGTCTATTTTTTTATTTTTTATTTTTGCCTTTTGTGCAGAATTAACATTGTCCTCTAATTCAATGTCATGTTTGTACCATTTGACCACTGTCGTTTGTTTTTGTATTCAATATTCAATGAAGGCCCAAAGTTAAAAGAATCAAGCCCAAGAAAACTAGCTATTAGGCCTAGATGGAGAAGGCCCAGCTCTGTATCCGCAGTCCTCCCAATAGCAAAATAATAGAAGTTCGCGAAATTTTGTCCGGCTTTAATGATCGAATTTATTTAATTAGAATTAATCCAAAATCAACCTATAAATTATATGTTTGAAATTTGAATTAAAGAAAATATTTTATTGGATTTAAAAAAAAGTTTAAATTGAAACATAAAAATTTGTTTGATTTAATTACTGAGACTATAATCTAAGTTAAATTATTGTTTTATTTATTGGAATTTAAACTTATTTTAAATACATTCATGTAAAGAATCTCACGTCAAAATATGTGGGATGTAAAATGTCATTTATAAGGATTAAAGCTCACCTCCTACACTGACAATGTGTTTTTCCTTGTGTAGTGAGTTGGGTCAAGCCCACTTGCTACACTTAAGAAATAACAAAGCCGTGCGGGCCCATTGTATCTATGGAAATCGAATAACCCATATATGAGTTCGATATATTCAGTGAACCAGACAACCTAAAGTGGACAATATTGTTGCTATGGGGGTGTAAAAATTATAACATAATATCGAAGTCAGGTTGCTCAGTCCAATTACTTGGGTATGACCTCTACTCCACCTGTTGGGTCTGTGGTATAACTCAGTTCACAAGTGCGAGGGAGTGTAAAGAATCTCACATCGAAAGATGTAGGTTGCAAAATGTCTAGTGGTGCACACGAAGTCAGGTTCCGGGTTATCGGACCGAGTTTGACCTGACCTAGTCACTTTTGACATGTCCCAAACCCGGTCCGATAGCCCGATTTTAAAGTATCGAGCTACTTGTACGAGTGAATGTTGGTATTGAAACCCAAATAGTTGAATCTTCCATTATATCCAACCCAATTAAAGAAATTGTGTGCGTAAGCCCACCTGCTTACTTGCACAGTTGCACATTCATTGCTCATTAGGAATGAAAATTATACCCGCATAGGATCACTTTTCTTCTTTCTTTTTCTTTGGCAGCAAAGGCAATTGGTAGTGGTAGATACAGTATGGCCCACCAACATTTGGCAATTCTAGTATTCTACTCATATTTTCACCTGTTTCAATCTTTCAATATAACATATTTTTGCTTGCTTTCACTTTTCACACAATCACACTTATATTTTTAGCATGTTTGAAGATCACAATCCACTAACCAAATAAAAGAAATCAAAGTTACAAACTTACAATTCATAGTTCAAGCTTCCAAGCCATACAACACAAATCAAATCAAACATAACAAATAAAAATTATCCAAAGTTCCAACTTTCAAGCCATACAACACAAATCAAACCAAACAAAATAAATAAAAATTATCTAAAGTTCCAAATAAAAGTTGTAGTCCAAAGTTCCAAACCAATATCCAAAATCAATAACGTTTACAAATTACAATACATAATTACATATCATATTCCAAGTTCCAATATATTCATTGAACATGGAACAACACTTCAGTAGCCACCTACAGAGATCAATAAGTCAATAATAATCATAAGAGTAATTCCAATTAACAAATGACATATTCAAAACAAAGAGTAAAAGACATACCCAATGGTCATCACAAAGATCATCAATCAAGATTTGACTTTAGCTAGCACCACCACCCAATTCTCATAAAAAAATGAGACAACATGAATTTTGAAAGATCAATACAAGAGTTTTCACACAAAAAAAATGCATACAAAAAATGAATATGGTTTATTAACAAACCTTCCCCAGCAATGCTTCCACTTCTTGAGTGGCATCATCATCTAAGATCTCCTCATTGGCGTCAATGGAAATGACATTTTTCAGCCAACTTTGTGTGCACAATAGAGCTTCTATGGTTCTTGGCAACAAAGAGCTACGACGATCCGTAATCACATGCCACCGATGCTAAAAGCAGATTCCGAAGCCACAACGGAGGAGGGGATAAGAAATATGTCATGTGCAATTGATGAAAGAATGGGAAATATGCCCTTCATCACTTGCCAAAACCTCTAAAATTTGAAGTCTTCTGTTGGTGACTCAAGATCATCTGCCAAATACTTATCTATCTCTGATTTAGAGTTAGAAGTCACATATTCAGAACGACCACTAACTCTATCCCACAAACTTGGAGCAGATGATCTGCCACCTCTATTATTTTTCTATGATACTCGTGTTATTTGTGTGCTTGATTGCGGGAATTCAGTAGCTGATTGATATTGATCAAATAAGTCTTACAATAATTTTTTTGTCGCTTCGAACAATTTTGCACTAGTAGTTTGATCAAAAGCTAGCTCTAAACCCTGTTTGAAAATTTCAAAGTTGCTCCTTGGATCAAGCACCAAAGCAACGTACACAAGCATATTCACTTTCTAGAGGTTCCCAAAATACTGATCATATTTCACCTGCATCTCTTTTGCCACTTCGGAAACCACTTTGCATGTACTGAACTCGAATTCTTTCAAATGATCGCGAATAAGTTCAAATAAAGAAAAGTACTGATTGATAGTGACATAAGTACTACCTGAAAGTTTTGTAGTAGAATCATAAAATGGCTCCAAAAAATGGATTAGCTTCCTAGCATCCGCCCAATCATTATAACTTGGAGCACCAATAACCTTACTACTCAAAAAAGAGTTTCGATATGCATTATCTTCACCAGTTAATCGATCAAATACTGGTTCGTACCTCACTATAACCTCCAACATCAGATAAGTGGAGTTTCAACGTGTGGGAACATCAAAACTTACAGATTTAGTAACCTATATATCAACATATTTTGCACATTCCAAGAATTTGGAGAGTCTTTTTGGAGATGACCTCAGATACTTCACCGCATTCTTAATTCTTTCCACTGCATCAACACATTGTTGTAAGCCATGTTTCACAATTAAATTCAATATATGCGCCAAGCACATAACATGAAGATATTTTCCCTCAAACAAATTCTTGGACTCGTATTTCTTCCTCCACTCAACTGCATCATCATTTGCTGAAGCATTATCAACTGTTATGCACATAATCTTCTCAATCCCCCATTCTTCAGTGACTTTTTCTAGCTGTTTTCCAATGCCCTCACCCTTATGATCATCAACCATGCAAAAACCGATAATTTGCTTGTGCAATTTCCAACCTTTGTCAATAAAGTGCGCTGTTACACACATATAGCTTGTGTTGTTGGAAGAAGTCCACATATCAGTTGTGAGACTAACTCTTCCAACAAAAATTTTCAAAGCCTCTTTCAATTTCATCTTATGGGCATTGTAAATTCTGAAGATATACCTGGAAACTATCATATGCGATGGCACAACAAATCTCGGCTCCAAAACCTTACAAAACTCTATGAATTTCTCACTTTGAACAATCATAAAAGGGAGTTCTTCATAAATTATCCACTCAATTAGTTTGTCTCGAACCAAATATGCATCAAACTTGTGGAGCATCATCTCATTTGTTCCAGTAGCACCTTTACTATTATAAGAAATGGTAAAGTTGTTCATAGGACCATCGGATGCAACTTGCAAGACTTTGCACTTCAAGATGTGCAGTTTCAAGTTCTTTGTACCATGCTTGTTAGGATATGCCATGTACTTAGCACCACAATGGTTACATGTAGCCTCAGGTAGGCCATTCCCATATTTTTCCTTTAACCTCTTAAATGATCTCATGCTTCTGAATGATCCTTTCTCTTCTTAGTAGTAAAAGCAACTGGAGATGTGATGGTTGTGTTGGTCACTCCGGTTAAGGGTGTGGATATATATGGCCTGCAGGCATAATACCCTCTTTCGAGTTGGAACTCTCCACATCTTTGACTCTTTGAGCCTCTAGTGGTAGAAGTCGCTCCACTGGAGGTGGAGGAGGATGACCCACATTTCTTCTTTTAGTTCTAGCCATTTAAACGTCTAAACCAGCACAAATTATTATTAGTAAGAGCAAAACAATTTCAATTGGCTGAATAAGCCCTAATAAAATCCAAAAATTAGAGGGATCTGTAACCATTAAGGTTAAAATATAATATTTTACAATGGCTACCACAAGAAGTTACAACTTACCTAGCAAACAAATACTACAAAAAATAGGAGGAAGTTGAATTGACAGACTGTAGACTGCACTGTATAGTGTATAAACAACACAACCCAAATTTCACATAAACGACAATAGCAGCATAGGTTATCAATCTCAAATTCGGAATAAAGAATCCACTAAAAGCTTCTGCGTGCTCATAATTAAACACTAGAACTATACTATCATCACAAACAATAATGTAGTCCTCGAAGCTAGATATCAACTAATGCAAAACCAAAAAGCTATAAGACGGATGAGCTCTTGTGCTCTAGCGATGATAAGGAGTTCCAAGATTCCACTAATCACATAACTAGCAAAACATCCAGGCCACAAAAACTTCAAATGCCTAATAAAGGCCACGAAACCATATGAACGCCGCCAACTCGATAGAAATCACAAACGCTAAAGCAAAACAGAAATGAAATATGTACAGTTAATTAGATATTGTGCAAGTGTCTAGAAGAAATATTGATCTGATCTTACCGGCGACAGTGAAAAGTTGTGATTGGCGAGGAGTAGCCGAGTAGGGGAGTGCAAGTCTAGGGTTCGCGGAGTGTTACAACAAAACAAGTAGGGAAGTAGGAACATTACACTTTCGTAGACCTACTGATGAAGAATCAGGATTCAGGATCACTTGATCAAAATTCAAAATTGATCGACTTGATCGAGTATTTCAACTTTGGGCTTGTGTGGTCTGGGCTGTAGCAGCCCATGGATGCCCATCTATGAAGTATGAAGTTCACATCCCAGACCAGTAATCTGTAATCCAGTTTAAGTTCTTTACTTTCCGAAACCAGGTTCGAAATAACCGAGTTCGGGTCGGGTAGGCCTGATAAGGAACGGGTCGGCTCAGAAATTCGGTACCCGGTGTACAACCCTAAAAATGCCTTTATAAGTGCTAAAACTCACCTCCTACACTAACAAGGTTTTTTTTTCCCTTAGTGAGTTGGGCCTAGCCCACTTGCTATACTTGAGAAGGAACAAAATCGTGCGGCCCCATTGTATCCACGTGAACCGGACAACCCAGAGCAGACAATATTATTGATGTGTGGGATATAAAAATTTATAACAATTCAAAAATACAGTTCACACCGAAGATATAAATATTTCATTAAGACCTTGCTGGCCGGAAAGATTTGTTGCCACCGCCATTTTGCAGCTGGAAGAGGGAGCTGAAGTTTTATGTGAAGGGATTTTCTAATGGGCGTAAGGGTGAAGACTGTGGAGTCCTCCATCGAAGTCGAGAGTGATTGATGATATTAATGTCAGAAATGTGTGCCAGCCCAGCCCATACTTCCGTTGCTGTGAGTTGTTATTCGTTATTAGATTTGAGCTAGGGTGGTTTGTGAAGTGTTCAATTTTTGTTGCCTGTGCTGTTTGATTTGTGGAAAGAGTATTGTGGTCATTTATTGGTCATCACATGTTTGATTATATGCCTCATTGAAGTGTTTCAGTTTGTAAACAAAAGATTCGTCTTTGTTCCTCATTCAATATAATCCCCGGGCATCCTTCACCACACTAGTTATGTTTGTGAATGAGTCATAAGTATTTTTTTTCTTTAGACACTGCACATTCACTATTGAAGTCAATGTGGAGAATGTACTGCATATATATGACCCTGACTCCTGGCGTAGACCGTGACCAGAACAAAAGAAACTCCATACTCAATGAATCTTCCTGACAGTTTGAATGTCAAAATTGAGAACAATTTTGAATTTTATGAATTCCAATTCCTTTGGTCAAATGATCTAAAGCATGAGCAAAAATTGAAGACACTTCTGTTTGAAGTTTCAAAAAAAAAAAACCTTTGCATAAATCAGCAAGAATAGTAAAAAAAAAAAAAAAATCTTGACTTTTTTTATGAACCCATCGGTACGTTCACATATAAAGACTAAGTTGGGTCAAAAAATATACTGGGATTGGGATTGGGATTGGGATTGGCTGCTCTCATATCATAGGGTAGTATCTTTTCTCCTGTAAAAGCAACTGAAATTTCTTAAACCTTTCCGTGCATAACAGAGAACAGTCAACAGTCAATTACTCGACAAATTCATTACATACCAAAGGATACTTCATAGAAAAGGAGTCATGATTAATATTCTTGGTCTTGAAAAGCTAAGTTTGCTTTCACAATCAATTAGTAAACAAGATTTATTTGCATATCGACCGATGATTCTTAGATAATAAACCATGATAGTTTCCTTGATATTCTTTTTTTTTTTTTGCCTATCAACAACATGTAATTGAGATTACACATATTCTAAGATTACCAGCTACACTTATGAATTAAATTGCATTTACATTTCCTGCACCCTTGAGTTTTATATTTGAATTATGTTTACATGTGCTACTATTGATGATTATCAAGAAAACATAGTTGACCTGTTAACGCATTCTTTAATTTGTTTACTTTGTCCTTGGCTCGTACAAGATATGAACTCAAAATCTTTAATTTGAAGTGCTTACTCATCATATACATATGTTACAACATATTACGCGCTTAATTAACCGGTCAAGTTTTATTAGATTAAATGGATGGTGCCACATAATTAGTTAATATTGGTTGAAAATTCCTTACAATCACCTGTCACACGGTCGAAGGAGTTGTCTCTGTGTATATAATCGGAGTCCTCCCCATGCAGTGAACTGAGTATCTCTCTGTTCAATGTATTTTCCCCATAAAAGCCTGAACAGCATATCTTCCTCTTCAGAGTAATTGCCAAACTTCACAAAAATATGTGGAAAAGTAACCTTGCCAAGCTTTCTTCTTTCCCTCTCCTCCTTTCTCTGTGGATTCTTGTAATTTTTACAAGAATGGGTAAAGCACAAAACAACACAACATTAATTCCTGTTAATGTAGGAGTTGTTATTGACCTGAAAACGGGTTTTGGGAAAGTGAGTTTGAGCTGCATCAACATGGCTCTCTCAGATTTCTATGCCTCACATGGTCACTATAAAACCAGGCTGGTCTTGAAACCTAGGGACTCCAATGAAGATATTGTTGATGCAGCTTCAGCAGGTTCTCTCGCTTTCTCTCTCTCAACCTAGTTCTGATCAAGGTCAACTTGATAATGTTATATATTCCACTGACCACCATAGTTCAGCGAATATATCCTGGGTTTCTTGTAAATTTTCATTGTATCATTGTGATTTCCCCTAACTGAAATTTGGGTGATTGGGGCAGCTGGGTTTCTGCATAAAACGTGTCTTACGCCTTCTTAAGATTGTTTTTGTGTAATTTCATCAAGTAAATATAGCTAGATTAGTGAGGCTATCTCTATCCATGATAAAATTAATGATAGAATGAAACTGTTGCTTCAGATGTTGGAAGAGTGCTTGTAAATGAAAGTTCTCACACAAATAGATAATCTTTTAACTTTCTCATTCTGATGTTTGAAATATAATTTTTGTGTTCTATATTAGTATATGACACTGAAAATGAGCCCATTTTGATTCACCTCGATTGGGTTTGGTTCGAGGTTGGTTTTGACTGGTTATATTGGTCTAGGTTTAACGGATTTAAATTTTCAAAACAATTTCTTCTTAATATTGGCCTTGGATATGCAAGAGCTGTAGCTTAGCAATAAAATATTAGTTTTAGAACCTCTCTCGTTGACGACTCATAAATTGGAAAAGCTGTGCATCTCTGTGAAGACTATTATATGTTTAGATATACATCTCAAAATAAGCTAAAGTATTGACTGATAATAGTTCAAACAATTGATGATTTGCTAAGGACTTGAGATATTGCCATATTGGTATTTAATCAAGAAAGTAAACTTCTTCCTAGTTAGCTGTAGCTTGCGATACTTTTATTCATGTCCAAGTAGATGCTCATTACAGACGTATTTGACTTTGAAGTTTGAATCACTAAAAAAGAAATAATATAATTTTGTCTTTATAAATCGAAATTAGCAAAATTGGGTACCAAATTCCAAACATTGGCTCCAAAAATATAGAAAACGTGGATGATCTCATACTGATTTTCTTTAATTATTGTAGTTTAGGTTAATATTAAGTTAGCCTTGGGTTTGATAAATTTTTTCTTATTTTCATTTCCAAACAATCAGCTTTGGATTTGATGAAGAATGTACAAGTGAAAGCCATACTTGGCCCTCTATCAACAACGCAAGGAAAGTTCATTATTGAACTTGGAGACAAAGCTCATGTTCCCATCATAACATTTCCTGTATCAAGCCCTTCCCTCTCATCCTTCGACAACCGATACTTCATTCAAGTCACCCAAAATGACTCCTCTCAAGCTGCAGCCATTGGTGCAATCATACAAGCTTTTCAATGGCGAGAAGCAGTCCTTATTTATGTGGACAATGAGTACGGACAAGGAGTTGTGCCTTACTTAACTGATAGCTTACAAGCAGTGAACACTCGAATTGCTTACCGGAGTGTCATCAGTTCTCTGGCCACTGATGCGGAGATTGAGGCAGAGCTGTACAAATTAGTGACAATGCAAACAAGGGTGTTCATAGTACATATGTTGCCTTCTTTGGGGTCTAAGGTTTTCGCTAAAGCTAAAGAGATTGGAATGATGAGGGAAGGGTGGGTTTGGATCATGACAAGTTCAATGACCAATTTACTGAGTTCAGTCAATGCTTCTGTCATGGATTCCATGCAAGGCTTATTGGCCGTTAAACCTTGTGTTCCAAGAACTAAGGAACTTGAAGAATTCCAACTTCGTTGGAAGAAGAAGTTCCAACAGGACAATCCAAGGGTCGTGGATACTGAACTGAATATTTTCGGGTTACTTGCATATGATGCTACCATAGCACTAGCCTTGGCAGCTGAGAATGCAGTGAATTCCACCAACTTCTTGATTTTCAAAAACCCTGTGAATATTTCTGCCAATTCATCTACTGATCTTGAATCGGTTGGAGTCTCACAGGAAGGTCCGATACTTCTCCAGGCATTGTTAGGTACAAGATTTAAAGGACTCTCTGGAGAGTTTCAACTCGTCAATGGAAAATTGCAGTCCTCAACTTTTGAGATAATAAATATAAATAGAAATGGAGCAAGAAGGCTTGGATTTTGGACACCAGAGAGAGGACTAGCAAGAAGCCTGAACTCATCAAACTCAACTACAAATTCTGCTTCGAAGTCCAATATTCTTGGACCGATTATATGGCCAGAAGAATCAACAGTTATTCCGAAAGGTTGGGAAATACCTACAAATGAGAAGAAATTGAAAATAGGAGTTCCTAATTCATTGTCTGGTTTCACTGAGTTTGTGAAGGTGACAGCTGATCCTACCACGAACTCCACGAAAGTCACAGGCTACTCCATTGATGTTTTCAATGCTGTAATGGAGGCTTTGCCATATACTGTTCCTTACGAGTTCATTCCCTACGCTCAGGTCAAAGGACGGAGAGCCGCTTTTGACGATTTGGTCTATCAATTATATCTTAGGGTGAAGTTCTCATATCCTTCCTGATCAAAACTTTACTATCTATATTACTGTCCATAACAATGAATGTTATGGTGGATACATGTTCTTGCAAATATGTGTAGATTGATAGCCTTATGCAAACCCAGTAAAACTTACTCGACTGATCAAATCTCTTCATGTACAGAATTTTGATGCTGTGGTAGGTGACTTAACGATCAGAGAAGACAGGACCAAGTACGTAGACTTCACTTTGCCATACACAGAATCGGGTGTGTCAATGGTAGTCCCTATCAAAGACGACCGCAAAAAAAATGCATTGGTTTTCTTGGAGCCTTTGACATGGGACCTTTGGGTGACAAGTGCTTGTTTCTTTGTCTTGATTGGTTTCGTGGTTTGGGTTCTTGAGCACCGGATCAACGAAGAATTTCGTGGCACGCCTGGCCATCAAGCCGGCACAAGCTTCTGGTTCTCATTTTCAACAATGGTTTTCTTACATAGTAAGTTGCCTTTCATATAGTTGCCTTTCATATTTTTAAACTAGCAACAATAGGTTCATCTTAGCTCAATGGATGTTGAATTTTGTTTGCAGGAGAGAGAGTATTGAGCAACTCGTCTAGATTTGTACTAGTCATTTGGTTTTTTTTTGTTCTAATTCTTAGGCAAAGCTACACTGCCAGTCTGGCGAGTTTACTCACAGTACAGCAGCTGCAGCCCACTGTTACTGATTTGCAGCAGATTATTAAGAATGGGGACAACGTGGGTTACCAAGATGGTTCTTTTGTTTTAAAACTGTTGAAAGGATTGGGTTTTGATGAATCAAAGCTAATAGCATATGGTTCAATTGAAGAATGTCATGATTTGTTGACGAAAGGCACTGCAAATGGTGGCATAAACGCTGCTTTTGATGAGGTACCTTATGTGAGGATGTTACTTGCCAAATATTGCAACAAATATACCATGATTGGCCCAAGTTTTAAAGCTGCAGGCTTTGGCTTTGTAAGTTCTTATCCTTCCTTCCTTTCATGATATCTGTAAGGATTTGGCTTTTTAAGTTCTTATTCCTCGAACTCCTACTGAAAACCAAAGCATCTCTTGCTATCTAGGGAATGCTGTCACTGTGACTTTGAGCTAGTTTCTGATGGGGGTTTGATTTATTCTGGAACTTGCAGGCCTTCCCAAGAAATTCCCCTCTGGGACTTGATGTTTCAAAGGCTATATTAACTGTGATTGAGAGTGAGAAAATGAACGGAACTGAGAATTCATGGCTAGGGATGCAAAACAGTTGTCCAGACTCGGGCACTGCGGTTTCTTCAGTTAGACTCGGTCTTGAAAGCTTTTGGGGCCTATTCCTGATTGCAGGAGTTGCTTCACTGTCAGCACTCCTCTTATTTACATCAATGTTTGTTTATGAGCACAGGTCTGTCTTAAAGTCTTCTGAATCAAAACCTTCAAGATGGAGTAGAATCCTTGATTTGTTGAGAATCTTCAACCAGAAAAGCCTCGCTTCAGAGACTATCAGAAAAAGTGAACTCTACGACTGGAGAGGCCAGGGTCCGGTTGATATCTCTCCACACACCCACTGCTGTCCTAGTCCATCAAGCAATGATCATAGTTTCACTTTCTCTGGAGAACAAGGAACGCCTTCTCCTGAGCACGGAGATCCCAACAATCTTGATGCAGTTATTGAACTTGTCCAGAACAGCAGAGAATTCCTGAAAACCAATTGATGTAGATCTTCTCACTACTGCCAGAACATTTCTCAAATAGCATGTCTTTTTATGTATGTTTGTGTTTAGAATCAGCATTGTAATCTAGCTAATTCGATCATCCATGCCTAAAATAAAGAGAATCTCACAAGATTTTCTTCTCTCATTCATGACAGTTGCATCTGCATGCATGGCTTGTATTTGTATGCTAATTTAGGGAAATCATTCATCTTTAATAAACACAGATCTCTTGAGTCTATAAACTCTGTTGCATAACATTTTCATGCAAAATGTAATCGCCAATATTGCAGGCCTTTCCCCTGAACAAGCTGAATCTGTCTGGGCTTTGCATTAATAGAAGTAATATTGCAGCACTAAGCCCAAATATAGAAGCCCAGAAAAATCCATGGCCCGAGAATATTTTTAAATTCCAGTTAAACCGTCAAGCCCAAGTTGTCAAGTTCATATACGGTTAACTGGTTAAGTAGCGCAAGCCCGAATTTCGGTTGCTGGACAATCCAGCCCATTATTGAGGAAGCGCCAAGAAAAACTCTATTTATTGGGACCGTCAAGCCCAAGTTGTCAAGTTCATAAGTCATAACTCCATATACGTTAAGTAGCCCAAGTCCAAATTTTGGGGCTGGACAATCCAGCTCATTATTGAGGAAGCCCGGATTTCTTTCAGGCCTGCTTTTAGAATGGACAGTCTCCTCGATGCCTTCATTGCCTGGCTTGATCTCACTCTAAATAGTATAAAACATTCGCAAGTGTTTTCTCGAGGATCTTTGCTAGTGGTCGGAGAAGGCGGTGTGAAATCGCGACATTATGTTGTATTCAATCGCATGTGCTGTGAAATTCGCTCTGTTTGGATTGAATGTT
Organism: Euonymus europaeus; assembly: GCA_963580455.1. Classification (NCBI taxonomy): domain Eukaryota; kingdom Viridiplantae; phylum Streptophyta; class Magnoliopsida; order Celastrales; family Celastraceae; genus Euonymus; species Euonymus europaeus. The sequence continues at coordinate 1,025,177 of OY756957.1, read as the reverse complement.
TTATGGGTTTCGAAGTTTACAACTTACAAGGCTGAAGTTTGCAGAGGTGTTCAGCGTGTGCATGATCGTTAGTTGGGCATCAAGTTTCGTATGTTCTTATAATCGTATTTGGCGTTCTGTTGTAGTTTCTCTGATGTTTGATGGGTGTATGGTTATTGATTATGTAACACAATCTCTGTTGGTGTTCGTAATGCACTCCAGGTGTTTGATGTTTGGTCTCTTATTTATTTCTATGGTCTTCCCTCCAACTTTAGTCTTATTGTTATCAAACATTTATGGCTGACAGTCGCAATTAGCTTTGCAGAGATAGATGGGAAAGAGCAGAAATGGTTGTAGATTTGTGCACAAATGGCTGATGATAGCATGACACAACTGGTTTTCTATGCATTTCATCTACTCGATTAACCAATCATCAGAAAGTCAACTCTCTTCAAAAGTAAACTGTGGAGGCTGGCTTTGTTTATGAATGAATGAATCAAGAAGTCAATTTCTTTAGACACTCGACATGCACTATTACATCCAATATTTGACGACTAAAATTTGGAGTCACCGGCGGTATCGTGACACTGCCGGTGATCATGACCAGATAAAAGAAACTCTCCAGTTGGTGACTCTTCCAGACACTGAATTTCAAATGCAGACATTTATGAGTTCCAAATTCCTTGGTCAAAAGTCAGCTTTTCTTGAATTAGGTACAAAAATATAATAGGCAAGAATAAGAACTCAAGACCCAAGACTGCTCGTGTTTGAAGCTTCAATACATTACTGCCATTCTTTAATTAAAAAGGTAGTCGATTGTAGAGGAATTGAAGAAGATTATGACATCAGCAGTAGACAAAAGGTATCTCCATCTATCTATATCTATATATAATATACAAATGTAAGTTGGTAATTAAAACACATAATCATCAAAAACCTTTCTTTGTCACTCAATCAATTACTCAACAAATTTATCTTACACTTTCCTAGCAAAGGAGGCATGATTAATTTACTTGGTCATGAAAATGAAGCCAAACCTCGATTACTAAGCAACATTTACCAGTATATATCAAAGGATTAAGGAGGGTTCTTAGAAAATACACAGCGACGGTTTCCTTGAGTGATATTGTCTTTTATGCTTAACAACACAAGTGATTGAGATTTCAGCATATTCTAATATTTATGGTTAACACCCAGAAAACCCTTGTGTAGATCACCACATCCTTACAAACTAAATTACCATTTACAATTTTCTTTCTGTCTTATAATTTACACTTTGACAGTATTAAAAGTGTCAAATTATACATGTCAAGTGCCAACAAGGCAACTGCATCTCTGATTTGAACTTCAGCAATGAATATTCAAGATTAGTTAGCTAAGTACATACTTTGATTTGGTCAAGGTAAACAATGATGATATAAGACGAGGGATATCTTTTAGATATCAAACATGGAATGACGTATTTTAATTTGTTGAATATGGAGAGTTATGCTAAAGTCACAGGAAGAGCAGTCATAATTAGTTAGTAGTCTTGAGTTGAGTACTCCACATGCAATGAACTATGTACATACATAGTCCCCTTCTAACATACAGTCTGTCTGTCTCTCTCTCTCTCTATATATATATTTAGCGTATTTTCCTAATTAGAGCCTGAACAACACATCTTCCCCCTCCGAAGCCCAAACTGTCAAATATGTGGAAGAGTGACCCTGCCAAGATTTCTTCTTTCTTTGTCTTCCTTTCTTTGTCGATTCTTGTTTTTACAAGATTAATGGGTTTGGCACAGAACAACACAACATCAATCCAAGTTAATGTTGGAGTTGTTCTTGACCTGGAAACAGGACTTGGGAAGATGAGTTTGAGCTGCATCAATATGGCTCTCTCAGATTTCTATGCCTCACATGCAGACTATAAAACCAGGCTTGTCTTGAATTCTAGGGACTCCAATGGAGGTGTTGTTGATGCAGCTTCAGCAGGTTAATTCTCTCTCTCTCTCTCTAAACTAGTTCAGTTCAAAGTCAACTAGATTTAGTTGCATGTCAATCCTCACAGACAACAGACAACTAGGTTTGGTTCGAGTTTGGATTCGACTAAATTAGGTTCATAATTTCAAAACAATGTCTTCTTGTTCTGAGATGCAATAGCAATGGCTTGCAAACAATTTTCAGAGTCTGAGAAATTTAGAAAAAATAATGTCCTCTTGTGCAATCCCAAATAGAAAAAACTGTGCATCTCTGAAAGAGAATATATGTGTGTGTGTGTCTACATATCTTTGCTTCTCAACTAATATAAAGCATTGACTAACAATATATAATATATATATATATATATATATTAAACAGTTGATTTGTTTAGATACTGATATTTAATCAATAACTAAAAATTTCTTCCTTGCTAGGCTGCTAGCTGTTCCTTCTGATACTTTATTGATCTCCGACTCCAAGTAGTGGATGATCCCAACAGACACATATTTGACTTTGAACTACTGAAAAAATAATATAATTTTCTCTTTCTAATTCTTAACTTAATTATCAAAATTTTGTTCCAGTAATTGTTTCAAATAAAACATAAAGAAACACCGATGATCTGATCAGGATCTACATAAGCAAATGACAAGAGCTTTTTGAGTCTTAGCTAATCATTTGTTCTTTAATTATTTCCTTTCTTACTTTCGTTCCAAACAAACAGCTTTGGACTTGATGAAGAATGTGCAAGTGCACGCCATGCTAGGTCCTCAAACAACAATGCAAGCAAACTTCATAATTGAACTTGGAGACAAAGCTCATGTTCCCACCATAACCTTCACTGCATCAAGCCCTTCCCTCACATCTTTTCACAGTGCATACTTCATTCGAGCCACCCAAAATGACTCCTCTCAAGTTGCAGCCATTAGTGCAATCACACAAGCTTTTCAGTGGCGAGAGGCAGTCCTTATTTACGTGGACAATGAGTACGGACAAGGAATTGTGCCTTACTTAACTGATGCCTTACTAGCAGTGAACACTCGAGTTGTTTACCGGAGTGTTATCAGTTCTCTGGCCACTGATGTGGAGATTGAGGCGGAGCTTTACAAATTAATGAGAATGCAAACAAGGGTGTTCATAGTACACATGTTGCCTTCTTTGGGATCTAGGGCTTTCACCAAAGCCAAAGAGGTTGGAATGATGGCTGAAGGGTATGTTTGGATAATGACAACTTCAATGACCAATTTGTTGAGTTCAATCAATGCTTCTGTCATGGAGTCCATGCAAGGCTTATTGGGTGTTCAACCTTATCTTCCAAGAACTACGGAGCTCGAAGAGTTCAAGGTTCGTTGGAAGAGGAAGTTTCAACAGGACAATCCAACGGTTTTCGATGCTGAACTGAATGTTTTTGGGTTACGTGCATATGATGCTACCATGGCACTAGCTCTGGCAGCTGAAATCGTAGTGAATTCCACCGAATTCTTGATTTTCAGTATCCCTAATGTTTCTGCCAACTCATCAACTGATCTTGAATCGATTGGGATTTCCCAGAACGGTCCAATGCTTCTCCAAGTACTGCTAAGCACAACATTTAAAGGAATTTCTGGAGAGTTTCAACTGGTCAATGGAGAATTAGATTCTTCAACTTTTGAGATAATTAACATAAATGGAAATGGAGGAAGAGGAGTTGGATTTTGGACACCAGAGAGAGGACTTGTAAGAAACCTAAATTCATCTAATTCAACTACAAATTCTGCTCCCAACTCCCGCACTCTTGCACCGATTATCTGGCCAGGAGATTCCACATCAAGTCCAAAGGGTTGGCAAATGCCTACAAATGAGAAGAAATTGAGAATAGCAGTTCCTTTAAAGTCTGGTTTCACTGAGTTTGTGCAGGTGACAACAGATCCTATCACTAACTCCAAAAAGGTCACCGGTTATTGCAGAGCGATCTTTGATGCTGTAATGGAAGTTTTACCATATGCTGTTTCTTATGAGTTCATCCCCTATGCTCAGCCCAATGGAGAAGAAGCCACTTATGATGATTTGGTCTATCAAGTGTATCTTGGGGTAAACTTCTCCAATCTTTCCTCAACAAACTTGCATTGCATGCAATCAATAGTACTGTCCATACAAATGAATGTTAGGACTATACAATTAAAGCCATCATGACTTAATTTGACTGATCCTAATGAAAACATCTCTTCATGGACAGGAATTTGATGGTGTGGTGGGAGATACAACAATTAGAGAAAACAGGTCCAAGTATGTAGACTTCACATGGCCATACACAGAATCTGGTGTGTCAATGATCGTTCCAATCACAGATAACCAGAGTTACAATGCATGGGTATTCTTGGAGCCATTGACATTGGACCTTTGGGTGACAAGTGCTTGTTTCTTTGTCTTCATCGGGTTCGTGGTCTGGGTTCTCGAACACCGGGTCAACGAAGACTTTCGTGGACCACCTGCCCATCAAGTTGGCACAAGCTTTTGGTTCTCATTTTCAACCATGATTTTCGCACATCGTAAGTTTCCTATTGTCATTTTTTAAAGCAAACAGCCATGGGTTCACTACAGAGGAACCTTAACATTGAATCAGAGTTCAATGAAAATGTTGTGTTGTATTTGCAGGGGAGAGAGTGATGAGCAACTTGGCTAGATTTGTAGTTGTAGTTTGGTGCTTTGTTGTTCTGATTCTCACACAAAGCTTCACTGCCAGTCTGGCAAGTTTACTTACCGTACAGCGGCTGGAGCCTACTGTTACTGATGTGCATCAGCTTATTAAGAATGGGGACAATGTTGGTTATCAAGAAGGTTCTTTTGTTTTTGAACTGTTGAAAGGATTGGGTTTTCATGAATCAAAGCTAGTAGTTTATGGTTCAGTTGAAGAATGTCATGATTTCTTCATCAAAGGCACCGCAAAGGGAGGCATAAAAGCTGCTTTTGATGAAGTACCTTATGTCAAGCTGCTGCTTGCAAAATATTGCAACAAATATACCATGACTGAACCAACTTTTAAAACTGCAGGCTTTGGCTTTGTGAGTTTTTATTCTTAATCTCTAATTCTACCTGCCAGCTCCTACTGAAACCAATGCCTTAAAGTTCCCGCAAAGGGAGGCATAGTTTAACTGTGAATTTGATTTGTTCTGGATTTTGCAGGTCTTCCCAAGAAACTCCCCTCTTGTACCTGATGTTTCAAGGGCTATATTAACTGTGACTGAGGGAGATAAAATTAAAGAAATTGAGAATGCATGGCTAGCGAATGAAAGCAATTGCCAAGACTCGAGCACTTCGGTCTCTTCTAGTAGGCTTAGTCTTAATAGCTTTTGGGGCTTATTCCTAATTGCTGGAGTCGCTTCACTAGCAGCACTCCTCATATTTTTAGGAATGTTTGTTTATGAGCACAGGCATGTCCTAAAGTACTCTGAGTCAAAACCTTCACTGTGGAGTAGACTCCTTGATTTGTTGATGATCTTCAACCAGAAAGACCTCTCTTCACATACTTTCAAGAAAAGTGAATTCAATGACAGGAGTGTCCAGGGTCCGGTTGATACCACTCCAAACACCCACAGCCCTCCAAGTCCATCAAGCCATGATCATAGTTTCACTTTCTTTGGAGAACAGGGTACACCTTCTCCTGACCATGGCTATACCAGTCCAAATGTTCAAGAAGCTCAAGAGATGGCAGTAATTATTGAACATGCTAATCCTGATCAAGAACAGCCAAGAACTCTTGATATAACTCATGAAAACAATTGACATAGATCTTCTCATTGCCTCTACATTTCCTACATAGCCATATCTAACTGTATTTGTAGAATTTTCCCTTGTGAATCTAATTTAATGAAGTCAACTTCTCATTTTGGCTACTTCTCTACTGATACAAAGCCTGATGTTACTCTTGAGCCTTTTTCTTCATCTAAATCTGCAATGATTTTCTAGGCAGTTGACATTTTTAGGCTGATGATCACTGGGAAAGATGAACTGAATATGATCCATTCAACTTTTCAATATAGTTCCATGCCTAAAGAACACTGCGAACACCACACAGATTCAGATAGAATATATGCATGAAAAAGGCGTTTGCATCATGAGTATGGATTTGTATGGAAACTCATTGATCTCTCTTTCCTAAACAAAGATACTTCAACCTAACTGCATAACACTTTGCATAAAAAATAATAATCTATATTTCCGCTTTACAAGAAGCATAAGCGTCATTTTCATTTTATCGGATTGTAGGTAGATAGTAATATGTTCATTAATTGATCCTTTTGTTGTACTGATTCAGATAAAATAACAAGATAATTGCACATTTCCTATTACCTTGCATGCCTGTAGTATTGCAGAACACTTACTTTACACTTCATAGTCAGATCCAAAGCTTCTTAGACTCTTAGAAGCACAAAATATCAAAAAGATATTGGAAATAGAAAAGAAAAAACTGAAAAATATCTGTACAACTTACAAAAGGAAACTAATTCATTGCTGCTAAGAACATGACATGGGTAACAAAAATTTCATGACATGCGGTCATTTTCTATACAAGGATCAATTTACAGGAGCTATTTATGAACTTATAATAAGTGTTTTTCAAGACACTCTTTTAATTTTTGGAAAGTGACAGGCTTTGAAATAAATGAGTCCATACCATTTTTATAACATTCTTCAGCACTCTCAGACAACGCATTTGCTGTCATCTGCATGTGCACAACCAGATTCCATCAGCTTAGGCACACATTATATTAGTAGCTAAGTAGATGATAAGAAACTTTTGAGAATGCACAACTCATAAAATAGGAAGTTGTTGTAATAACACCGATCTTGAGAAGTAGAAAGACTAGAAGGGCTCACCGCAATTATTGGTGTCCGCTTTGCCGAAGGCGTAGAATCTGTAGAAGACTTGCTTATGTCGATGCCAGCCTTCACAGCGGCATCCCAGTCCCCGGTTTCTTCAAAAGATCGAATTAATCTTGTCGTTGTAAGGCCATCCATAACTGGCATGCAGACATCCTGAAATTTCACATTGTAACATTTGCTAAACCTTAGAATCGTGTTCTCAACTCAAATCATCGAAGTGTTGAAACTTAAATAACTAAGTATAAGGGACATAGCAATTACCATCAGAATGAGATCATAACTACGACACTGAACTGCACGCACAGCTTCAACTCCATTATTAACGACGTCCATGGTGTGGCCTAACTGCTTCATCATTGTCTGTGTCACCATTATGTTAATCTTGTTATCTTCAACAAGAAGGATTTTAGGTTTTGATTGTGGTTGGGGTGCAGTGCTACCGGACGTGCTCGGTGAACTTGTATCAGATCTCTCCTGTCTCTGACATGATCCTTCATGTTTACTTCTCTTTGCCGTTGTTGCCTCCTCTTGTCTGTCTGCCTCCGAATGCAAGGTGGAATCAGTGACGGGATTTCGGAAATAATCATTTCCGCCATATTGACACTGTTTTTTGCTACAAACTGCATTCCTGTCATCAGAATCTTGGCTTTGACTCAGTGAACTTCCTGGTTTAGATGTCTCTGCAACTTCAACAGTAGAACAAACATCCTCAACTGAAACTGTCTCGTTTAGTCTAACGTTGGTGGATGGAAATGAATAGGAATCTTCTGAAAATCCATTGAGGGTCTGTGGTAGCAATTTTTGATTCCTAGTGGATCCGTTAGAAGAAAAGAGAGTACCCAGGGTGCGGGGTTGGAACTGGAAAAAGCCTTCAGTAACATCCTCAGTTACGGCATCATGATCAGCCATATCCGAGAGCTCATCAGGGTCATCAGAAGTATCACATATTGGTGACACCTTGTAAGGTAGAACAAAGGTAAATGTGGACCCACGGTTCACTTGGCTGGACACTGTGAGGCGGCCACCCATGAGCTCTACCTATTGTAAATGCATATTAAGACTTCAGAGGTCAGTGAAAAGACATGGTGCAATTAACAAATAGAACCATATATCCATACTGAAGTTTGATAATAATATGAGAGCCACTAAAAATGTAGCGAATTTTTCACAACATGAATTTGAGTAAAGTCGAGAACTTGGCGAGCATTGTATCAACTACAGCCAAACATAATGAGACTTAGTTTTAGCGGATGTCATTAATGGATGAATATGTACTTGTCATGACTTCAGGAAGCATCTTTGGAGCAAAAGGTATCGTAAAATTGCCAAGTTCACGTAAACTCTGGAAGAAAAACTAAATGCAAGTGCTTGTTGAATGAAGAACTAACCAGCTGTTTGCATATTGCGAGGCCCAGTCCTGTTCCACCATACTTTCGAGCATGATCTGCACTGGCTTGCATGTATTTTTTGAATAGAGTCGGTAGAGCATTCTCTGTTACATGATGATAAAAAATGCATTGGTACTTTTCACCACAGAAATGGGCTTGCACTCTAGTGATGGAAATGTCTCAATGGATTGATAAGAGCCAGAAATAAGCATTAATATAAGTTTATACCGGGAATTCCAATTCCAGTGTCATATACATCACAACGTATCCACACTGTTGTTTCAGGTTGAGGTTGATCCTGTATATCTCCATCCATGGAATTTATACCCATGGCAGGTGAACTGGGTTCGTTGTTCAGCAGGCCTTCACCATTTATGTGACCATGAAAACCGTTTTGAAAATTGTTACTTCGAGATGTCGATAAACAACTCTCTTCTTTCTGCTCATTTGCGACTGACTGTTCTGCATTCAACCTCTGGTGTAGTCCATTCATAAAAGAAGGCTCTGGTATCACATATAGGTTTATTCCTACCTTTCCTTCATGGGTAAACTTGATTGCATTGCTGCAAGTAACAGAAACTAATGAATTCCAGCAGAACCAAGAACATAAGTAAGCAAGTTTTGAAAAAAAAGAGCAAAAAATAGGCATGCATGCACATCCTTGTTAGAAATAACATCAAAGAATCAAAACTTAGAAAAATCCATTACGTTAAATCACAGTAAAATCTACATTACACAGCATGGTCATTAGTCCCAGAAAATGAACAACACTGTGAAAATCAGTCCCTAGTTGAACTTGCCTATAACCAGAAGATATGACATGATCAAAGCAAGGATTTTAAAGGTTATGACATGATAAAGAGGATATTTATAACACATCGCATATTATCTAGAATGTAGATAATAACTGCCGTGGATATGAAATTGATGAATTCCGAGTGATACGAACCTGATCAAGTTTGTGAGGATTTGTCGAATCCTTAAAACGTCACCAATGACCTGAAATCGATGCATAATGTTGAGAACATAACTCGAAAGCCAACTTCAAGAGAGAAAAAAACTGTTATAAATTCCTAAGTGATGATTTGACCACAAAGCACAGAGCATGTTAAATAAAAATACAGAGAAAACATGTACATCAAATTGTTATATATGCAGGTACGTTGACTTTAGAAAGGGAAAAATTCATGGACAAAACTTCATAAGAATTCGTCTATGCTTTGTTTAACTATGGCCCATTTCCCTGCATTTTGACTCTTACCTCAATGGGGACATCGTCAGCTACATTTCCTTCCAAGGTCAACATTTTCCGCAGTGATGCTGCAGCAGTCTGGAGTACATGCTTTACGACCTCTCTTGGCCTGAATTTTGTAGCTTCCAACTTCATAACTCCTGGACAGGAGAACATTTATATTTGAATTCCTTGAAAGTTTGAATAAAAATGAAAAAATAATGTTCCATGGTTATTACCATCAACCATTACAGGATCATTTGGAATCTCATTACAATAGAAATGATCTATTAGACCTAGCTGCTTAGGCATTTTAACATTTAAGTCAACTAAAATGAATTCTAGAAATATATTCCTCGCAAAAGGGCTGAATTCAGACCTGACTCAACCTTGGAAAGGTCCAGAATGTCATTTATAAGTTGAAGGACCAAATCGCCCGAAGATATCATGACATTCAGTAGCTGTCTCTGCTCACGATCGAGGTTTGTACTGGAAAGAATCTCAGCCATACTAACAACTCCAGAGAGAGGAGATCTTATCTCATGAGACATGGTTGCCAGCATTTGTTTTGCTCGCATTGTCTCCTCTGCGAATATCATAAAGGGTAAGCCTTTGCTGCTCTGAAAAACTCCTCGAATTTATTTGACTAAAATTTTTTGTAACAAGCAAACCTGTTATATGAATTGTTTTGTTTAGTTCTGTTTCTTTGGCCTTTTGCACTGCTATCTCCTCTCGAAGCTTTGCCATCTTTTCTCTTTTCCTTACCTGATTCCCAAAAAGAAGATTAACGACCAAGAAAATATTATTTATGATTTTTAACAAGTAAATATGTTTACCTGATCAGTTATCTCCATTCCCATATAATTAACACCAATTGTCTCCCCTGCCTTGCTAAAGACAGGTTCCACATATATGAGAAATGTCTTCCATCCAAATAAATCTGTCTCAAAAGTTATTTCTCTTTTTGCAGGTTTTCCTTTTTCCAAAACCTCTCTCTTAAAATCTTGAGATTCCTTGACACCAGCTCCAGTAAAAATTTCTACATCTGTCTTCCCTATAATGTCCTGAAAAGAAAATGGAAAGTCTTCGATGCATTTTTAAATTGCTCACTGCAAATAATGATTTGAACTCGAATCAGAAGATGCTATTAACAAATAAAATGCTATGTAAAAATGTAAGACTTCACAATGAGAGTACTCAATGAAGCCAACTCCAAATTAAAATTGTAACTCAAAAAACAATATAACCTTATGGCAATCTTCAAACCTCGAAAAAAAATCTTATCAAACCTTGAACATAACTTCATTTGCAATGTATTACCTCCTCATTCAAACTTGGGAAATGGTTATAGATAAAGCGATAGCGTAAGTCTTTATCCTGAAAGAAAAGGAATAGAAAAGTTAGCCCATATAGACAAAATGTATTCATAATCATGGAAACACAAACAACCGTACGGGCTATAATATGAAAGAATTCAAAGCCCTTTAATATACCAGCAAGTAAGGCCTGGATATATATATAGGGAGAAAATAAATTTTTGGGTAGCTGAACCCAAGTAAGATCGCATCTTGCAGACTTAATTACCCTCATTGAAGATTCCCAAATGTTACCCTTTTGGACAGTGAATATTTGTCGATACTAATACATGGAAACATTGCAAATAAAGAGACAAAGTTATCATAAACGCAGAATGATTCAGTTACTTCTCCCTATTGTCTCTATTAGATGAATATCATGAATAAAATATGCTACAACAGAGGAAATCATACTCAAACTCTTATGGAGTCTAGTTTAAGGAAAGCTGCTTTCAAATGGGCATCTAACTGCATGCTCATCCAGATTAGTCAGTAGCATTCACAGATGAAGTAGCTCAAAGCCACAAACTCGGATCATCATGGAACATCCTCACAGACAGCATGTCATAGAATTTTACCTCCTATTATGACTCATTATTACCTGATGGCCTATGACGACAGGAGCATTTTGAAGCACAAAATGTAAAAAATTATCTGCTCTTTTCAGAATCTGCGACAACTCTTCAACTGGTGAGGACTGCCTTTCCAAATTTACAACACTTTCCTGTAACTTCTCCATTAGTGCCTGCTCTCTTTGGATACTGGTCTCCAACATTTTCTCTAAATGCAAGGCTCGTTGCTTCCAGTATAAGATAGTATCATACTCACCTTTCATTTCAACTCTCTTGCTTGGAATGACCACATTACTTTTCCTTTTAGGCACATCTTGCCATATATCGTAAAGTTCATCCAGTATTGAAACAGGACGTTTATCGCCACCATATCTTTCTTCCTCAAACTGATGTTCCTCCAATATCTCCAACTTCTTAAGCTCTGCCTCCTCCCTTTGTCTGCTTAAGATGTCAAGCTCTTCTCGAAGAAGGCGGACAGCATTTGCCTGCTTCACCTCCCAGTGCTTTACAAGGTACCCCAGCTGAGAAGAGCCTTTGTCCGTATAATTGGTCAACTCTAAAAGACGTTTGTAATCAACTATGGTTGCATCTTGCGTGAATGTGACTTCTTCCAACATATCTTGATCTCCTCCGGGCTTTTCTACGTTGTATGGCTTTCCCTCGGTTCCTATATCTTCAGGCCACATCGAAGGGAGGGCTTCAATTTCCATGTCTTCAGTTTGATCCGGCTCCATCTCACAAACCATGAGTGTCACTTACGTTTGATTAGTGAGTCTTTAACACAGTTGAACTTCAAAATGTTACTAAATCACATTCTGTCCATCAGCATACGCATCCACAGACAAATTTCATATTAACCGGTGAAACTTTTAGTTACACACAGAAAACTCTACATAAGCTAGAACAAAGCGCTTCAGTTTGCTTTTGGATGATAAACTTGAGGGTACCTCGTGACCTGCATAAGCAAATGAGTTGCAGAATGTAATTGCGCAGTGAGGATCTAAGTTTATAACAAAAAAAGCTTGTCAATAAACATCTTTCCAAAAGCAACAGAATTGCAAAAAGGACTCCTGAAAGTTGAAACCTGGATGAATACTACGTGATAAAAGAACCTTTGGTGGAACGGATGGAAATACGTGCAGATCAAAGTCAAGAAAAGTTACGAGCATTAAAGAGAAAGAGTCACGAACATTATTCTTACAAAGCAACACTAATCAAACCATAATGAAATGCTACCACCCACGAAAAGTATCAATAACCTGTCTATAATTTCAAAGCAGAGAATTGTATATTAAAAATTGAAAATAAGCGGCATTGTAAATTAATTGTCATAATTGAAAATTTTACACATCCTCCTCGCCTAACAATTATGAAGAGATTCCCGAGAGTAAACAATCTCAACTCACATGGTATTCAAACGTCACAGCGACAGAAAGAAACATGTTCAACAGTCAAAATCAGCATCATGTGGAAAGAAGAAGAAAAAAAACATGCCGATTATAAATTTGAAGCGTATGAAAATCTTCTGTTATCTAAAATGACACCATATTCTGATAGAAAGAATCCATATCCTTATCGGAATACTACCAAACTGAGATCCATCAGCCAAAAACAATTCGAAACCAATCAAAAACAGACAAATTCTTCGACAACCCAACAATTGCACCTCGCACAGTTTGTTGCACATTGAATCAAAGTGAATCCAGATTAAGACCAAAAACATCAAATTACAAAACACAAGAACGATCAAGAAACTGACCTTTACAAGGGAATCTAAACCAACTCCACCGAAGCAAAACCACAAACACACACTTTGCGCAAGGAAGGACGACCAAAGTTGACAAAAGCCCATAAACCTTTTTACACTGTAGATCTGAGGAATCTCTCTCCAACTGCTCGGTCAATATTTTTTCAAAAGAATTTTAGAAAAGAAAAAGCCCAGTTGAGGAACTGAAAAGACTCAATTTTTTGCCCATTTTTTTAGTGAAAGAGAGAGAAGTGAGTGCATGTGAGGCAACCAACAGATGAGAAAACAAAACAAACAAATTTTGGAGAGGAGAGGAACCCAAGAAGCCATGTGCCAATGGAGGTCAAAAATATTAGAGAAGTCTAGGCATTTCCATCTGGGTATCCCTTTATTTATTACGAAATACAGTTCCTCTGTTTTGTTTACGTAATTCAGACAGAGTCCTCCACCTCTGCAGGAACCCTCAGCTTTCAATCACACCTTGGTCTCATTCACCGTATAAAAGATAGAATGATAGATACACGCATATGCCTGTAAACATATATAAATGCGTGTGTGTGTATATGTTGCTTCTTCTTGGTTCTCTGTGCTGCATGTACTAATCATCAAAAGTCTTTACCAATCACAGAATTTGAGAGAGTTTTCTAATTTTCTTTGTCCACCTAGGTGACGTGTCGAGACGGCGAGTGCGAAGGACGCGCGAGTGATTGAGAAGCATTTGTCTGCTTCTATTAGTTTAACTATTTTGGTTTGGATTAGTAAACAAAGAAACAAAATTTATGGTTAAAAGTACGGTTTTGTTAAACAACAGTGATAAAATGATGTAGTTTTTTGTTTTGAGGTCTTTATAGTCTTTTCATTATTTTATTCTTTGTAGGTTACATATGTTGCTAGGTTTTCTTCTGTGAGCCGCATTCTTTGTAACTGAAACTTTTCCTCTGATATAGATACGCAGCTTGTTCTGCTTTCAGATTTCTTATGAAATCATCTTACTGATAGTGTTTCTTGCAACACTTGACTGGTTTACATGGTATCAGAGCGAGGTTAAATCTGAGTCCGATCTTCGATTTTACTGATTCTGATCTTCGTGTTCGTTTTCTTCATGACGACATCTTCCGCGAATGTATCTCTTCCCACTTCGGAGGCTGGCCTTACGGTGTCTACTCCTGTTGGTAACGTTCTTGCTGATGACTCTCTGTCTCTTACTGCCGCTGATTATGCTGTTCAAAAATTGGTAACCTTAGCCCTAACCGGGGAGGATAATTACCATGTTTGGTCACGAAATGTCTTGATTGCATTGGATGGCCGTAGCAAGCGTGGTCTTGTGGATGGCTCAGTGAAAGCTTTAAATTCTGATCACCCAAATTATCTTGCTTGGCGTCGTTGCAATAGTGTAGTCATCACCTGGCTCACTAACTGCGTTTCGAAAGAAATCGCTGGAAGTCTTTCTAGTTTTGGGACCGCACGCGATCTTTGGCTTGATTTGGAATCGCGATATGCCTCATCCAATGACACACGGGTATATGAAATTCGCCAAGCTATGGGTGAAACTCGTCAAGGCACTATGACGGTTACAGAGTATTACACCAAGTTGAAAGGTTACTGGGATGAATATATCTATTACAGAACTTTACCGGATTGTTCTTGTGGTGCTAGAGCAGCTCTGGAGGAATATCAAAAGAAGGATCATACAATGATTTTTTTGATGGGATTGAATGATAGTTACTCCATTGTTCGAAATCAAATACTTTCAATGGAGCCACTGCCACTTTGCTCGAAAGCATTGTCCATGGTTCTTCATATTGAAAGACAACTTTCTATGGGGCAAGCGTCTCCCGTTCAGCCTCCTGCCATGGCATTGGCATTCAAGGGTCAGTCAGATAACATGAAGTCAAATCCTCGTAGTTCTCAAGGCAGGAATGAAAATCTCTCTTGTGCTTACTGTCACAAAATTGGTCACACCATTGAGCGATGCTACAAACTTAATGGCTATCCGGCGAGTCAACCACGAAGAAATCAACGTTCTGGGAATACACCTCGGTCAGATAAAGGACACTTTGTGAATCACACAGAGTTGACTGGTAGTTCTGATTCAGGACAACCATTCCAAATGACTCCTGAGCTTTGTAATCAACTGATGCACTTCCTTAAAGTGAATTCTTCTTCTGGCCACTCACAACAAAATGAAAGGTCCATTTCTTCCAATGATAATGTTTCAGGTAGTGTTTCCCATTCACCTTCAACCTTCTCTTCGGTATCCGCTGTGGCAGGTACTGCTTTTATTCCACATGGTTCTAGTCTTCCATCTAAAATTCCATTTTTGGTTGACTGGTTGATTGACAGTGGCGCAAGTGATCATGTTGTTTGTTCAGTAGATTTTCTTCAATCTGCTCAACCTTTAACTTCTGCTTTTGTGACATTGCCAAATGGAGATAAACATCGTGTAACTCACATAGGGTCACTTCTCCTACATAAACGCATCACTCTGACTCATGTACTTTGTGTTCCTTCTTTCCATTTCAACTTAATATCTGTGAGTCGATTGACTGCTTCCAACCAATTTTCAATCATCTTCACCTCTAATTCTTGTGTTTTACAGGACTTGGACACCTCGAAGAAGATTGGAATGGAGAGCTTGCGTAAAGGGCTTTATCATTGGGAGTCAAAGTTATTCTCTATCAATTCAGTTTTGGCACCCAGTGAACTACCTAAAGATTCAATGATATGGCATCATAGACTAGGACACCCTTCCCATAGTACTAGTTTGTTTTTGCCTAAATCTCTTCAAGAGAATTTTGATTTTTGTTCTGTCTGCTCTTTAGCTAGGATGAAGCGTAAACCTTTCAATATTAGTGTATCTAAAACACATTCCCCTTTTGAACTCATTCATGTTGACATTTGGGGACCACATTCTGTGATTTCTATCGATGGTTATCGTTTTTTCTTAACTATTGTTGATGATTTTAGTCGCGCCACATGGGTTTATCTTTTACATTCGAAGAGTGAAACCCGATCTTACATTCAACAATTTTGTGCTTATGTTGAAACACATTTTGATAAAAGGGTGAAGAGCTTGCGATCTGACAATGGTGCTGAATTTGCTATGAGAGATTTTTTTTCTTCTCATGGGATTCTCCACCAAACTTCTTGTGTCTACACTCCCCAACAAAATGGGGTAGTGGAACGCAAACATCAAACCATTCTCAACACTGCTCGTGCTTTACGTTGTCATTCTCATGTTCCTGAAAGTTTTTGGAGTTTTTGTATTCTCACAGCTGTTCATCTTATCAATCGATTGCCCTCACGGCAATTAGACAAATATTCTCCTTATCAGATCTTGTTTCAAAAGCCACCTTTGTATACTGATTTGAGAGTTTTTGGCTGCCTATGTTACACCGCAGTACATCCTCGTTCTAAGTTTCAACCTCGGGCTCGAACATGTTTGTTTTTGGGGTATCCTTTTGGTGTCAAAGGTTATAGAGTTTTCGATTTAGAAACTCATGATATTTTCATTTCTCGTGATGTTAATTTTCATGAGTCAATTTTTCCTTTTTCTCCCAACTCAATATCCTCTTCTGCCTTAGACAAAGAAGATTATCATCATGCCACCTCTCTACCATTTTTGGAGTCCATACCAACCCCATTACCTTCTTATGCGCAACCAACATCATCTTCCCTTGTTCCTACCATATCTCCCTCTATTTCTCAACCTATGGAATTTGTCCTTGACACTGCACCTTTGTCTGAGGTTGAACCTCAGTTATCTCCTCAATTACCCCCTGTGCGTCATTCTCAGAGACCTAAACACCCACCATCTTATCTCAGTGACTACCAATGCAATTCTGCCATGCGCAGCTCTGTATCCAATAATCTTCCAAGGTTCAAGTCTGCACCGATTCATCCTATCAGTAAGCATCTTTCTTATGATAAATTTTCTCCATCTCATGCTGCCTTTTTATGTTCCATTTCTAGTCACCATGAGCCTAAAGATTTTTCAGTAGCTATTCAGGACTCTGATTGGCAGGAAGCAATGAGATTAGAATTACAAGCCCTGGAAGATAACAAGACATGGGTGATGGCGAAATTACCAAAAGGGCGGAAGGCCATTGGTTCCAAGTGGATCTATAAGATAAAATACAAGCAAGATGGGACCATTGATCGTCACAAGGCTCGTTTAGTAGCTCAGGGGTTTAGTCAACGACATGGTCTTGACTACACAGAAACTTTTTCTCCAGTAGTAAAAATGGCCACTGTCCGCATGTTTCTGGCCTTGGCTTCCATGGGTAAATGGTTTCTCCATCAACTGGATGTACACAACGCTTTTCTCAATGGAGATCTTTTTGAAGAGGTATACATGTTGCCACCTCCAGGCTATTCCACTTCCAACCCGCAGCTTGTTTGTAAGCTTCAAAAATCTCTCTATGGTTTGAAGCAAGCTTCGCGTCAATGGAATGACAAGTTTAATCGCATCTTACTTGCGTTTGGATTTATTCAATCAAAGTCTGATTATTCATTGTACACTTTGCGAAAGGGTTCAGCTTTTGTGGCCTTGCTTCTTTATGTTGACGATATGGTGATTGGAGGAAATAGTGAAGCTCTCATTAAATCCATTAAAGATTATTTGTCTTCCCAGGTTAAAATCAAGGATTTGGGTGATATGAAGTTCTTTCTTGGTCTTGAAATCAACCGCTCCTCCACAGGACTTGCTATTAGTCAACGAAAATATGCTCTTGACCTATTACATGACACAGGCTTCATCAACTCTAAACCTTTGAATTCTCCTACGGAATTGATCATCCTACTCCCGTCTCACTTTTTTGTGATAGTCAATCTGCTATACACATTGGGAACAATCCGGTATTCCATGAGCGGACTAAGCATATCGAGCATGATTGTCATTTTGTTCGTGACCGAGTTCAGGCTGGTTTTCTTAAGCTCATTTATATCCCTTCCAAGGACCAGCCCAGTGATTTTTTAACTAAGCCTATCACAGTCTCTCAACTTCATCGATTGCTTTCCAAGCTGAACGTAGTCGATGTCTACCGTCCCGCTTGTGGGGGGATGTTAAACAACAGTGATAAAACGATGTAGTTTTTTGTTTTGAGGTCTTTATAGTCTTTTCATTATTTTATTCTTTGTAGGTTACATATGTTGCTAGGTTTTCTTCTGTGAGCCGCATTCTTTGTAACTGAAACTTTTCCTCTGATATAGATACGCAGCTTGTTCTGCTTTCAGATTTCTTATGAAATCATCTTACTGATAATGTTTCTTGCAACACTTGACTGGTTTACAGGTTTGGAAAGCTGGACCGATTATCGAATCGAATTTTTTTTTCATTTTATGATTTAATGCTTGAACCGGGGTTCAAATCATGTTTGAATCGAGTTCAATATAATATAATATATATTTTATTAAATATAAATAACAATTAAAAATATTTCATATATATTGTTATAATGCTCTCAATAATCTGGTTCGTTAAATAATTTCACAAACATTTATATGTTCTTCATAACAAAAAAAATATATAATATGAAAAATATAATAAAAAAAATAAAAAAATATTATATATCTTTTTAAAAATGTTCTTACACTTTTTAACCTGTTTCATAAACAGGTTGGTTCGATCCGATTTTCAAAAACTTAGTCAAAACCTCATTGAAACAGGACTACTACCACTTTGACATTTGATGTTAAGCACTCAACAATTATATAAGCACTATCTTGTGTTATTCTTTTCTTCTTCTTTTTTCTGATTTGATTGTTTGTTATATAAATTGGGATCAAATCTGTGTGTGAGAATCGAGTTATTCAACACCCTTCTTGTCCTTCATACTATACATATATATATATATATATATATATATATATATATATATTAATGAACTGTAAAATTTACTAGGGCCCTTCGGAAAGACAACCATAACATAGGTTCCTCATTTATTTATTTTAACAATCTTTATGAAAATAAAATCAAAAAAATAAAACCTCAATAAAAGAAAAGGGAGGAGTTAATGTATGTGAGCACCAACCAACATATTGAATACAATTTGGTTGGAAGGGACACGGCTTGTATAGTCCATAAAAAGGACAAATAGCGTATATTTTTTTATGCAACAAAAACAACTAATTAAGCCACTATTCTCTCCTTTTCTGCATCTGGCATTTTGGATATAGTTATGTCTATAATAATAATATATACTTTCTTTAATGTGACAGTCTCCGCTCTCACTCATTCACTCTCACGACATGCAAATAGGTCGAGAGCCACGTGGCATTAATTCACGAGTGACACATCGATGAGACCTTAAAAGTGCCAGGTAACATTTGCCCATCAACAAAATTAAGAATTATATGATTGATACACAGATATAACCCCAAGTTGGACATTTTATAGAAGCTTCAAAATTGTAATTTATAACCCATTAAGATCTTAATAGAAAAATAATACTCTCTCCGTCCTTATTTGATAAACTCATTTGTTTTTCACACATATTAAAAAATTCAATTAATATCATTAAAATAATAAATTTAATTAGCTTTCTTCCTAATATACTCTCCAACTACTCCACTCGCATATTATTATTGGCAAAATTCAATGTCATTTGTAAATAAAGATGCACAATAAACGAGAATATATTAATAAATTAGTGATTTTTTTACTTATTATCGATAATGAAGTAGACTGTGATTTGGGATAAATAAAAATATAAATGCAGTCTATCATATAAACGGACATAATAATTCGATAGATAATATAAAATAACATAAAATGATTGCCTAGTGGACCGGGTCTTATTGTTTGGCTATGACTTCGATGTGCGTAGCCTGCGCTAGTGGTGGTCAACTGATTTTGGTATAAATAAATAAGTGTATATATGTAATAAATAAAAACAAAGTTGATAAAAACCCTCTATTCTCAAGACCAAAACTTGCATAAGTAAGAGGTCGGTTAGGGACAAAAGTACATGATTATGAGACATAATGGGCAGACATTTAAAAAAAAATAAAAATGGAGCAATAAGGGTAATTTCTCGTGGTTGAGGAATCTGCAATGCTTGGTTCATGCACCTTGATTAGTTAATTAACGAATTGATTAATTATCATTTTAATTTTCATGGAGAATGGTGCAATACGTTCTACTTTAATTAAACCAATGGACTTCAATTCAGCTTGGATTACGTGTAAAAAAAAATATTTGTAATTGCGTATATTTGATTATTCATGCATGGATGATTTTGGGTTTCACATGCATGCAAGTGTGGAATCTCGCGCGTTAACTTTCTAGATGCTACGTGGAAAGCTGTAAATGGTTGGTTTAGGACGCATATGCTTGGAATACGTGGTCAGGATCGTTTGGGATCCGAGCATCGTTGTTTATTTTGCTCACCGAGCTAATGATGGGGACGTCACCACCGGAGCAATCTCTATCAGGCGGGCCTGGGGCCCACTTGCTTCCTTTAAGTGAAGCCACGTGGAACCAGCTAATCCATTATCACTCGGGCATATATTTAGTAAATAATAACACAGACAGTTTTGCTGATGCAATTTATGCAATGATAGTGCGGAGGTGGAATCCATGGTACATTTTTGATTCGTATTGACCTTTGTAGTAGAGTTTGAAGCATTTGTTAGGAACCTCGCCTCAAAAAATGCGAGATTCAATCTCCCTTGAAATCTCCTACTCTATCAAAAATGTTTTTTCTCTCGAATTAACTTGAAGTGACATTATCTATAAAGAATGAAGTCGTGCAGTTTGAAGAGCAGTCGTTTTTATGGAAATATGTATGGTAGGGTCGACTCAACAAAAGAGGACGAAAACACAAGCCCTACAAATAGAATCACCATATCAATATACCATACAAGACTACATGTGACGTATGTATTATAGACAGCTTCTTGACAAAGATGCCCACACCCCCTATATATATATATATATCATAATTTATAATTTATAATTTATATGCTAATCTTAGCTCCATACCCACATTTGGTGATTTGGGGGCCTAGTTTTGTTTCTTTTCGAAATGTTACACTATTTTTTTGACTTTTTTAATTAAAAAAATCCGTCCAGAATTCCTGATTTGACTGTAGAGTAGGCCAGAGAGAGGGCCATGGGCTTTGTATTGGAAACAGTCCTATTGGGCTACTTTTAAGGATAGTGGGCAACACCACTCCGGGTTTTGTTGCCCACACCAAGACGTAGCTCCTATAGGTCCTACTTTTAGTTGCTTGCCACTCTCACTTCATTAACGGACACTCAGTATGGGAATGCTGAGTCTGCTATAAACCTTTTTTTTACAGCGAACTCCACTCAAATATCATTTTTTCACCTTCTTTTTTATTTTTATTTGACTCGTAATTTCGATCGAAACAGATTCATGATTTTAAAATATCAAATAAAAGTATCTTTCAAATATCATTTTTTTCACCTTCTTTTTTATTTTTATTTAACTCGTAATTTCGATCGAAACACATTCATGATTTTAAAATATCAAATAAAAGTATCTTTTAATAGGTAAAATTGTTATTACAACTCTCTCAATATAGATTTTCCAAGGTAAAACGTGAGCGTCATTTTATACTTTCAAAAATTCATTCATTCATTCCTGTCTCGATTTTCTTGTTCCAATTAGAGTGTGTATTGGAATTTGAATATGTAGCCATCGAAATGACAACTTGGAAATAAGTATTTGTAATAATTAAAGAATATTTGAAGTAAATTTTAAACTTTAAATAGATAGACGAAAAAAGACCCTGACTTCAAAGAGGTAAAGTATAGTTTAGCCTATTTAAATTAGGTCAGTTGTTGCGCTTAATTATATGATCTAAGAGCCATTGTTTTTCGGGTGCATTATTATTAATGGATACAATTGTCTCAATTCCATTAATTAAAAAGAAGAAACAGGAAGTTGATTGTGGCTCTTTATATATAAAATTATCGTGTAATTTCCCCTTCTCATAAGAAACAAAATTTATGCACGAGAATTTTTAATGGAAAACAAAGAGCACGAAAATAACTTTAAAAGAATGTGTCCAAATAACCCATCAAGGTTTTAATTGTGAGTATATGATACTACTAAAAACACATACATTGTTTAGTGTCGATCACATGTGGGTTTCTTTCTAGAATGCGATTGGAAGAAGGAAGAAAAAAACAACAATTGATTCAGACATACAGTTGGCTTTTGAATCTGCCAATAATAACTTGAATTTAAAGGACATTGATGGTCGGTTGCTTTTGTCTAGCAACTCTCAAGCAGCCACCTTTGATAAATACCCCATCCACCAAGTTTGTTGTTAACCCCACCACCTTACCTTAATATACTTCCATTATTCTAAATACCATATCTTCCTATGAAAGGGGGAAAACATTATTAAGGGAAAATACTTACTATATATTGGGCCTTCGAAGGTTCACTTTTGGTGAGCATGTCAAAAGGGCTCTTGGGGATTGTAGCCCAACTTCAAGAGTAATTATTAGGCCCAAAGCCTGGTCATAGATGATGATATGGGCTCTTTGTGGTTCAAATTCCCTTGACCCATAATTTAGCTTTGATTATGAGGCCCATTTCGGTTCACATATGCATAATGGCCTATTTGTGGTCTAATATAAAAAGGTGTCCTATTTATTTTATTTTTTTCAAGTTCGTCACTTGTATACTATTAAGAACTGGTGGACAAAAAATCTGTCCGAACGACGAAAGTCAATTAGGCACAGGGAAATTGAAATAGTATAATTTTGATGAACCAGTAAAATTATATTAAAATATGTGTTTTTGTTTATGAGACTTTATTCAGAAACGTGTTCTATTGATGTGGATAAGTATGCGACTTTATTTTTTTGCATAATAAAGGTTAGATCCGATGTGTGATTTTAACGAGACAGAAGATTTTCATTGTTGTGGTTGCCTTCATAAGACTCAACACTCATACATACACATAGGGGTAGGTATAATTGAGCAGAAATTTTACAATGCAATAACAATAATATTGAAAGTCTTGGAAGAATAAAGAAACTTAATATTGTGAAAGACTTTTCGCAAATTTTGAATCTCTTCAATCTTTATTTACTTCCCCACACCTTTATATTGAATGGAAGTGTGGTTATAATTTGTTGAATACATGTGCACCTCAGTGGCAGTAATGATATCACCTCCCATAAAAAAGAATGTAAAGAAAATTAACCTCACTAATATGCCATTTTATTCCACTCCTCAATTTAATATCATAATTTCACTGATGCCGTTTGATATTTATTTATTTAAATGGAATTTAAAGAATATCCAAGTATGTGTGGAATTGTGGATTGTCTCAACAAAATTTAACGAGAATTAAAAATTATGATTGAAAAACAAAATATCAATTTTATTTTCACGACAATTAATTTTTGAGTAATACAGAGATAGGCCTAATGATGACTGAATGGAGGGAACATCTACTGGGCTTACATTAGATGGTTTTGAGCCATCAAATAATTTTAAAAAAAATACTCAAAAATGATAAATATAAAGCTTCAAGTGTGTGTATATATCATCATCATCTTCTTCTTTTTTTGGGAAAAAAATTAAATCTGTTGGAAGAATATCGATACAAATATGAAATATTTTGAATCCTCGGATCAAACACCTATTTGACTTACTATTATTTGTCAATGAATTTAATGCTTTTATCTATAAAAAAGGTAGATGACTTTGCCTTACACATCAAACACTATTTTTTGATATTTTTAAAAAATTCTCAAATTGAGAAAATGCAGGCCCCCCTTAGTTCGTATTTCTCATATTCATCAAGCCATCACTCACACTCCTTTTATTACCAAATTATCAGTGACTTTTGAGACACATGAAGGTTTGAGAATCAAACAAACCAACGCCATGCTTCTAGTTGATTCCATAAGCTCATTGACCACCGTTACTCATTGACTCTGTTTGAGTGTTTGACGCAATTATCACAGCCCGTTACTCTATCCAAGACCTTGTGATTAACGTCCAAATTAAAATCCCCAGCTCCATGGAATGAAAACTTCTTGAGAAAGAAACCACTCTCCCCTTCCCCTTCCCCTTCCCCTTCATAGGCTAATTGTACGTAGATTATTATATATATATCCTCCAGAATCATCTACAAACCCAAGTTCAATTAGGGCTTATGCAGTTAAGCTCAAATTGAATTTCAACGTGGGAAAAAACCCTATCTTGGAGTAATTATCGATGAGAAGGGACAGGACCGAGGTGAATTTGATCAATTTGATTTAGATGCATGTCAATGGTGTGTCCTTGGATCTGAATTGGTTTCTGCAATTGATTTTCACGGTATTCATAATCTCGTTCGGTTTGTTACACTTGCTGAAGAATACGGCGTCGAAGTACTTCGAAGTCGACGCTAATTTCGAGGGAGGAGAAAAAGGCAGTGATCGAGGTGGTAATACGATGCCTGGGATACCCGTGAAAGAAGAGGAAAACTCTTGTGCTGTTTGCGGCAGTCCTGGTTCTAAGAAGTGCTCTCGTTGCAAATCCGTCAGATACTGGTAAGGATGAAGTTTGATTATTGCTTTTGAGTCGTTTTGATGTGTTTATGCTACACGCCTCATGGATGGGATTTAGAAGACAAAAAAGAACGCGATAATTTATTGATAAACCGTGGATTGCTGAATTTAAGGATAATATTACTGGGAAAGAATCGTTATTATAATAGGAAAAGAGTAAATTGAACATTTTGTTCATTGTAATTGAAAAAGTGTACTTCTTTGTTAATTGTTTTATGTTTCTTCTCTAGTGATGTATATACTGTTTCAAAAGGCATAAATAGTGGACTGCTTCTGGCATATTGGTTAAAGAAGCAGTTGTTATTGATAGAGTTGTAAACTCGATGGCTACAATTGTTTGTTCCCAATAGAAATAGAGATTACTAGATTTTCGTTGGCCTTGTCACATTGGCATCTGCTGTCTCAGGTATTTGGTTAGTTTCTTTGAAAGAAAGATTGGTGCTTGATTAGTTTTTGACTGAATTTGAGTGAATTATCTTATCAATTGCATATTTTTGTTTGCTTCTCATATTCTGACAGTTGCGGTCTCCTTTTTGTGAATTAAATATCTGTTTTATAGCTATATTGTTTTACCATATGGTAGTTTTGAATTTCAAATATTTCTTCTTGATTAGCTCTTTGAAGTGCCAATCAGCGGACTGGAATTCTGGGCATAATAGAAATTGTAAAGATTATTGCAAGGAAAATTCAACAACGACTGCAACGTGCTATGCTGGAGTCAAGTCTTTTGGGAAAAGAACAACTTCAGGAATTGCATTGGTTCCTGGTACCGGATCCTCCAGCTTTGTAAAAAAGCCAAGAAAGGTGGATTTACAACGTATTGTTTGTGTGCCTCTTTTATAATTTAGTTTTTATAGAAGTTCAACTGTAACTTAGTGTATGAATTCAGGTTCTTTTTCCCTATGAGGAATTTGTGAAACTTTTCAACTGGGAGAAGCCAGGGTTTCCTCCTTGTGGACTATTAAATTGTGGAAACAGGTATGCAGTGACCTCATATTATTTATTTGAATCTATCCAATTGGATGCTTTCACTGGCATGGAAGCCATGTGAGCTGAGGTTGTCCAATTGTATGTGGATCGCAAGTGCTGACATATTTGCTGCTCAAATGTGCAGACATAATCAGCCACATTAATGCTTCCCGTATTTCTATTGTTATTACCTAGATGATTTCACTTGCGTAGCAGTTAGGATGTGCACTTGCATGTAAAACATAGATGCATGCACAACCAAGCATCCAAAGGAACAACACTGGCACCATACTCATGAGTGCTCCTTTTTAAGTGTGATTTTTCCTCTTTATGCTTTTAATGTTGTCTCTTTTATGCAGTTGTTTTGCCAATGTGGTTCTACAGTGCCTTACATACACAAGGCCGCTTATTGTGTACTTGGTGGAGAATGTTCATAAGAGAGAATGTAAATAATTGATTAAAATTGTTTCTCACCTTTTTTTTCCTTTATTGTCCAGTGCTTAAGCATGTCCTCACTTTCTCCATTTTTCCTTTTTTGATTTTTTCAGGTAGACGTAATGATTGGTGCTTTCTTTGTGATTTTCAAGACCATGTTGAAAGAGCAAGCCTCAGTCAGCTTCCTTTTTCACCAATCAACATTCTATCTCGATTACCCAATATTGGTGGCAATCTTGGCTGTGGTAGACAAGAGGATGCTCACGAATTTATGAGGTTTGTGCTACTATAACTGGATCCATTTTTTCCCACCTGGGGACATCGTTGTATTTTACATAGAATAAGGTTGGCTAATAACTAAGAATGTTAGTGAGATGGGAAAGTTTAGTTCACCTATGAGTTATCAGTTTCCTCTCTATTAATTGTAGATTTGCTATCGATACAATGCAATCTGTGTGCCTGGATGAATTTGGTGGGGAGAAAGCTGTTCATCCCAGCGCTCAAGAGACAACTCTTATTCAACATATATTTGGTGGTCACTTGCAATCTCAGGTGAGGCATCCTAATGTACTAAAGCCAATAATTTTGCTTATTATTTTTGCAAGTTTGGTTATTGCCTGTATGGAAACAATTCATTGTGGTGGAATTTTTTTCGTAGCTATTAGTCAGAACTTGGCTTTTCCATATCATGCTACAATTTCATAAAAAGCATTGATAATTTTCTCATTGAGTCATTACCCAGAATGGTTCACATGTGGTATTTGACGCCATCCATCTATCCATCGTCTGTTTTTCACTTTTGGCATAGATGATAACCACATGCATTGGTAATAGTAGATGATGCTATTATAGAAATTAGATGAAGTTCCTTAGAGTGGAATATTCTGTTCAGTAAATCTGTGAAAACATGTTCATCCAGGTTCTATAAGTCACAAGTACGATTTTTGCATACCTTGGGTCTGAGGTATGCTGATTATTCACTATGTTACTATCATGCCTTTCATCCCATCTGTCATCTTTTATATTGGAATTTACAATTAAAACTGTTAGACAACTTCTAGGTCTTTGCATTTGGTTACTATTTTTGCTTCTCTATTAGCTTCATTCTGACTTTTTTTGACCCTGTTCTGTTGTTCAGGTGATCTGTACAAACTGCAATAAGATATCGAATCAGTATGAAAATATGATGGATTTAACCGTCGAGATTCATGGTGATGCTACATCATTGGAGGAATGCCTTGATCAGTTCACTGTC
This sequence comes from Euonymus europaeus, assembly GCA_963580455.1. Lineage (NCBI taxonomy): Eukaryota > Viridiplantae > Streptophyta > Magnoliopsida > Celastrales > Celastraceae > Euonymus > Euonymus europaeus. The sequence goes on along the minus strand of OY756957.1, from coordinate 997,874 downwards.
AAAGAGTGGCTTCATGGAGAAAATATGTACAGATGTGATGGGTATGCATATCTGTCCTTTTATCTAAGGCTCAAGGACTTTATAATTCACTTCTTGCTTGTTGTGTTGTCGGCATTTGTTTGCTTTATGTACCATGTTCTCTTGAAGTATTTAATGTCCCTTTTGAGTTCTGCCATTATCACTGACTTGACATTTGGTTTTTGTTTTTCAGTTACTTTTTCTAGGTTCAGGATGTGTAATGCTTGAATTTTTTTCTCTCTCTTAGCCAGTGGCTTGGCATGTCCGGTGAATGTGGTTGCCTCCTTTTTCGAGTGTATTAGGATAAGAGAGTCAAGATTAGGAATAGTGAACCTTGAAGTTGGACACTTGGACTAGTTCGGTATTTTGTTTGCCGAACCCTGTCATTCTTATTTGCCTTTAGGAATTTTCTACGAAGGATCGGTGTCTTAATGAGTTATTATGCTACCATGCGCTATACATGGATATGGATAATTAGCCATTGACCAGGAATCACTAGAATCAAAGTAGGGTAGTAAATAGTTGCTTCTTTCTCATGACCATTCAAGACAAAATCATTCTGGCCTTGTTCACAACTCATATTTTCATATATAGGACAGTAGGACTTAGAGAGGCTTGTTAAAAGCTAGTTCACTTTCTTATTTACAGTGAGTTAATAAATTTTGCATTTATTAGATTTGTTTTTTTGTAGGTCATTGAAAATTCTTTGCATTGGTGTTGCATCTCAATGTTGTGCTTCTGATTTGAATAGTTAATCTTGTATGTATAATATTTTACTCTTTTTTGCAGGTGCAGTGACTATGTCAAGGCTTGGAAGCGTCTTACTATCCGGCATGCTCCAAATGTACTTACAATTGCCTTAAAACGATTTCAGGTATGCCCTATACCTTTTTTTTTTCATCTGGTTCTTTGTAAATTTATTTAATACTTGCTCCTACTGCATGAAACATAAACTTCAAGTGTTTCTAATGCTAGATTCATCCTCTAAAGTGTTGCAAATAATCTCTCTCCTTTTTTTTCTTTTCCTTTTATTGTTCGTTAAAAAACCTTTTCTTTTTCTGAAAGCATTCTGTGTGTCCATCTTTGCAGAGTGGAAGATTTGGGAAACTTAATAAAAGAGTAACCTTCCCCGAGACTTTAGATCTTAGCCCCTATATGAGTGATGAAACATGTGGAACAGACGTTTACAAACTCTATGCAGTTGTTGTTCATGTGGACATGCTGAATGCATCATATTTTGGTCATTACATCTGTTATACCAAGGATTTATGCAGCAGGTGGCACAGAATTGATGATTGCAAGGTATATTCTGTCCCTATTCTTGAGATACATAAGTAGGTCTATACACCGGCTTCACTTTTTTTCAATGTCTTCCCAATAACCCTGTGAGAACTGTTCTCCTCTTTTACCCTGTGTGTATATGAACTGATGTTTCTCAAAAAATTATTATTTGATTCTGGCATGTACAGTTGTACTCAATCAGTGTGCGCACCCATATTTTATGATTTGCTTATTATGTACAAGGTCCATGGTTCTAGTTTCGGCTAATCTCTTATTGAATCTTTGACAGGTCACCGCTGTTGATTTGGATGAGGTGCTATCTCAGGGAGCATACATGCTTCTGTATAACAGGTCTCCTTAAAACAATTTTTTTTTTGTTCTCAAAGATAAATCTCTCTTTATTTCCTCAGCTGGCAAATTAATACGAAGTACGTTCTTCTGATGAGTTATGTTTTTTGTATTTTTGTTAGGGTTCATCCCCGAGCTTCGTGTCTTGGATCCGTTGAATCTTCAATAAAAGGGGAGCAACAAATGGTGAATGGGGAAGAGGAATTTCGTCGAAAAGAAGATGTCAAATGCTTCTCTATGGCAGATTCGATCAATGGGTTAAATGGTTCTGGCTGTCAGCCGTGTGATTTAATGGATATTGAGGATGCTGATTTGACAAGTGAGTCTTCCACAAGGGAAAGCATGTCATCTATACAAATTAATTGTGAATCTGCAAGAAAGAATGCAGAGTCGAGTCCGTCTATGTCGAAGGACGCTAATGGCTGTGAGAGAGACATCCCAATGGCCTGCATCTCTGAAACTGTGAGAGGGGAATTAGTGGATACAAGTCTGATGGATTCCAAGACAAGTGAGATTGCCTCATTTAAAATTCAAGATCTAAAATGCGGATCAACCTCACATGGTTCAGATGACAGAGAAAGGAATGGACACATAAAAGAAGAGATGTTAGGTTGCACTGTTAGTTCATAGGTTTGTGTCCGAGCCCAAGTTTCTTTATTTTTTGTCTGGGGTTTTATCTCATTTGCATAACCCTGGATCCCTTGTGTGAAAAAATTATGATTGTTTTTAACTTAGACATTGATTAATTGCCAAAGTAGATGATTATTGTTTGGGACTTGCTTTGTGGAGCTGATCTGGTGTGATATTTGCACACAAGATGTGCTAATAATATCCCGAATGATGAGCACATTCCTCGTATGTATTTCTGCAACAGATGATGTGAGCACAAAATTCCTTGGTTACGATTTAATGTCAAGAAAACATACTGAAAGAGCTTGTTTTCATTATAACCGTACTTTCTTACATAGAAAACAGAAGACAAACAGATATGCTCTCATCTACCCTCAAAAGAAAGAGCATCAAAATGACTTTCATCGGAATTTGATCGACCGCCACATATGCTTGTGGTTACTCTGCTACCCTTTTTGCCACCGAAGTCATATTCCTACACAAAATTAGTGAAAGTTGATTTAAATTAATCAATGAGTAAAACTGTCAGGTACAAGAGGAAATAAACAATTGAATTGATGGGGCACAACTTACTGCGAAAGAGAAACTTAGGAGGGTTTCTCCCATTTTTAATGAGCTCCACGATGAAGGAATCTCCATTTCTCAGTTTATTTCCAATTCTGAATTCACTCCAACCAATCCCAATGTAGACCCTACGATCTCTAGTTCTGTGCCTTAAATTGGCATACCAAGATCTTCCTTTTTCATTCACCAGAGTTATCTTGTAGTTGTTGACCTTCTCATGCAGACCATTTGATCTTGCAAAGCTCATTGGAATGAACTGTTAATCATAAAGATTAATAATATATTTGAAAAAAAATTCATATGAATATTTATTGATAACTTGTGGTTACTAACCATTCTATTCTCTTTAAGATGACAAGGTTTCATAGTCGTCTCAAAATATGGATTCTTGATTGCTGGAGCAGCTTTTCTTCCTGAAGAATGCATGGCTTTCTTCTTCCTTGGGAACTCTCCTGTGAATAAAATAGTTACTGATCATGAATGACCATTAACCAATATAGAGACAGCAGAGAGGGAATATGAAAAGTATTTACTGGTAACTTTCTTCTCAGGTTCTTCCTCTGAACTTTCTTTCTCCTCTTTCACATTAAAGTGTGGATACTCTCTCTCACATCCACTTGATTCAAACACCATTACATCAAACACCATACCTCCTGCATGTCCAAGCACTAAGAAATCACCCACCCTCAACGCATGCTCCCTTGCAAACTCTGCCCATCCATTTTCAATCCTTCTACCGTTAATCTTCACCGGCCAAGCCTTCCCTTTTCGGCTTCTTAGTACTGCTTTCACATGATTTTTCCCGTTCAAGTACTTCAAAAATGCCTCAGGAATCAACTGCCAGGAGAAAGACACTTTTCTACAATGTTAAGCTGTGTAAGAGAGAGAGAGAGAGAGAGAGGGAGGGAGACTTACAAATTCCTGGTGGAAACCTGGAATGAGAGGCTTGAAGAAGTGGGGTTTTCTGGGAAGAAATTTTATGTTTGCCATGAATGTTCTATGCTATTTGTTTCATTCCTCTGTCTTTAATATGAACAATGCAGGGTGTACTTGGAAGAAGTTGCCATTAAGTTCCTTCTTCTTTTTTTTCTTCCTTTTCCAATATCAATTAAGTCGTGAAATCAATTGAGTTCAGGGGTCTGATCATATTCTAAATGAGAAAGCTATCCAAAGCAAAAGGTAGTCACCTTGATAAATGTGAATATTGTCCAGTTGTGATGCGGCAACAAATGAAAGAAACCTGTGCAACCCCGGTAAAATTGAAACTATGGACATAGAGACACAGGAGGAGAGAGTAATATATGTTCATCTGTTTTTATAACAAGCCTCGCAACTCCCATCCATGAGCAGTAAGTAACTCCTGACATTGACATGAAAGTTAGTTGAAACAGAGCAATTTCCTTGTTCGGACGGCCAAGTGGAACTTCAATTATTTATCACCAGATATCTACCACATTACAAATACAATCAATGAATATTTATTGACATTTAGATGGCAATTTTACAGCTATATTTGTCTATATTAAGGACTTTCTTTTTGAAAAGTCCACCCATATTGGGCCTCACTATTGGTTTGGGTCCGGCCCAGGCCTGAATATACTTCAGCCATGTAACCGCGTCTCATCCGATAGTGAACAGTGATGGCTTCGAGCTGAGCTATGGACAAGATACCCATCGTTTACGCCAGTTGTGGATCCATACTCCTACTACGGCCACGGAGTCAGGGACGACTCTCTGCTCTTTATCTCATTTGTTTATATTTCTTTACTCTCTCTTTTTTTTAATCGGATACAAACAGACGAAATCCCCACGCACATTCCACATTTCTCACTAGACCAGACCAGTCCTCCTCCTTTATGGGCTTTTATCGCTCACGCAATCCACCCATCGAACGATCAAGACGGACGTGAATTCTAAGTTTGTTTATTTTTAGTTGGTCTATCAGGTGATTATTTTGTTTTTGGTCTTCATTTGAGGTCGTTTTCATTTAAATAGAACTTCTGAGGCTTCTGCGATTTGCAGAGTTGTTTATTTGATTTGGGTGTTCGATTTCGATGCATAAGAATTAGGAAATATTTCGACAAATTGGGGGGCTACAACTACTTAATTGTTCGGTTCTTTCGCTATCGGCCATGGAGACTCACAGTGATGCTGATGCAAGCTCATATTTGAGGTTTCTTCTCTTTTCAATCACATTTTCTCTTTAACTGCCTTCCTTTTTCGTCATCAGTGCATTTGAATTGAAATTGAAGCAATGCCAATGACAACTTTTTGGGTTTTGATAGTCTGGCGCGTTTTTGATTTCACGTACTAAGATACTACTTAGTTAACTAAGATATAAGCTGTCTGTATGTATCAAATTTACATGCAAATCGTGTGCTGTAGTTGAAATTGGGTACTGATTGGGCCATCTCTATGGCACACTTATATATTGCACTGCTGAAGGAACCTTTTTCCGTGTGAGTGTTTATATTAGTTTTGGGTTAGGAAGAAGTCAAGTGTATGCTATTACTTTGGAATACTTTCGATGAACTTTTTCAGGCCTGTTATAACTTGATCCCATCGTGTCAATTGTAGTTTCTTTGCAGCCTTGTCCTACGGGATTGCTTCCATGGCAATGGTTTTCATCAATAAAGCAATTCTTATGCAGTACACACATTCAATGACCCTCCTCACTTTACAGGTATGATTTTAGAGGAAGATAGGGAATTCAATCTTTTGTTAATGTGTTTGTGAACATGGCTGATAATGGATAATACCTTTGTCCTTGGCTGTCTTAGCAATTGGCAACAGTATTGCTCATACACTTTGGTCGAGAAATGGGATACACGAGGGCTAGAAGAATTGATATGCCAACCGCTAAAAAACTGCTCCCAGTTTCCCTATTCTACAATGCCAATGTGGCATTTGCTTTGGCAAGCTTGAAAGGAGTTAATATTCCCATGTATATTGCGATAAAGAGACTCACCCCACTTGCTGTACTGATTGCTGGTTTTTTCACAGGAAAAGGGAAACCTACAACACAGGTTTGTGCTGCCCTTTATCATGATTTATTATTAATGTGTGTATACTGAGCAGTTTATTCTGAATGAATTTCAATGGCAATGGCGGTTTTTAGGATACTGCTTAGCATCAGGGGCCAATTGTCAATCACCATCATCCGAGCCTTCATCCCAAAAGTTTGGGGTCGGCTACATGAGTATATGAGAAAATCAACGGAAATCCACTACGTGTATTCGTTTCTGCCATTTATTTCTATCTAGATAAATATCAAGAAAGTTTAAATGGCAAATCAAGAAAGACAAAATTCAACAATGGAATAATATGTCATATAGTATTGTAACCTTAATTTTGTGTTGGAACTTCTTATTTTTTCAAGTAGGATGCCAATGCCAAGGTTGAGTTTAGTATTGCTTGTCAGGATTCTCCTAGTCGTTTGGGTTATTTTGAGGTTAGAATTCTTTTTAGAAACTCACTTGGTCTTGACCAAGGTTGAGTTTAATAATGCTTATTTTTACTGGCTTTTGTGTATTTTTACATTGTTTTTCTCACATAAATAAGCAAAAGCGTGTGAAATTAAGCAACGGCATACTCAACTCGATTAGAAATATATTCATAGCAACTCGATTAGTAATGCATAAATAAGCATGAGCATGTGAAATTAAGCCTGGCTAACATGATTTATGGAGGAGCATGAAGATGAATAAGTAAATAAGTGGCTATACTTAATAATCTCTCCACGGCACATATAATCGAAAAATTCCAAGTAGTGTCTTTTGACTACTGAAGTGCATGTTGTGGGTGTTCTGACAAACTTTGATACTTCTCTTCCATATCTCAGGTAACTTTATCAGTACTAATGACTGCTGGTGGCGTTATTGTAGCAGCACTCGGAGATTTCTCCTTTGACTTGTTTGGATATACGATGGCCATTACTTCAGTTTTTTTCCAGGTTGGGTCTCAACTCCGTAGTTCTCAGGAAAATACATAGTTCATGCCATTTTGGTCTAATCTTATAGTGGCTAACCCAAAAATGCAGACCATGTACCTTGTGTTGGTGGAGAAGTCTGGTGTGGAGGATGGACTTTCTTCAGTTGAAATAATGTTCTATAACAGCTTTTTGTCTCTTCCAGTTTTGATATTTCTCATCATAGCAACAGGAGAGTTTCCAAATTCTTTATCATTATTATTTGCAAAGGTCAGAATCTTAAACTTTTTCATTAGTTGCATAGTGCTGTGGTCTGTATGTGTCAATGTATGCAATTTAAGCCTAACCCCAAATTTGCGTCTTTAATTGCAGAGTAATTCCTTATCATTTTTGTTTATCCTTATAATTTCCTTGGTGATGGGCATTGTTCTCAACTTCACCATGTTCTTATGTACCATAGTCAACTCTGCCCTAACGACAACCATTGTTGGAGTCCTCAAAGGTGTTGGATCCACGGTAAGAATAAAGTTCTCCCCGTTAGACCTGCTGTGGATTTCTCCCCCCTGTTTAAGACTCACATTCTTGGAGAAGTTGGAGGGAAGTATAAAAAATTGTTAAGTAAAACATTATGGATATGCTAAATATGTGACGATTGAAATGTGTTTATCCACTTTTTCAGACCCTTGGATTTGTCTTACTTGGTGGTGTGCAAGTGCATGCTTTGAATGTGACCGGACTGGTAATCAACACAGCTGGTGGTTTGTGGTATTCGTTTGCCAAATATCAACTGAAGAAGAGCAAACAACCAAGAGTAATTGCAGATATAGAGGCTCATCGTAAATAAACCGACATTGCAGGATAGCAGGTGCTACTTTCTGGTTTAACTTTTTCTTAATTCGCTTGAACCATATCATTACCAGTGAAGTGCTAGCAATGACCATATCGTTTTTTATTTGATGCCCATATCATTACCAGTGAAGTGCTAGCAATGACCATATCGTTTTTTATTTGATGCTATCGATTAGTTTCTTGCAGCCTTAATTTAAATCATGTTCAGATAGATATTGTGATTCACAACTATTTATGATCATGTTGAAATTTGGATTTTCTTGACCTTTTTGTATTAGACTGTAGTGGAGTCTCTTTCGCTCATCTTTAGGATGGCTTAACCGTGTTAATTCTTATGGATTAGATGGAAGTGGTCTCTCATTTACTCTTTTTGCTGTCTCAACTGTGCTAGTTCTTGAATAATTCTTCAAGATATGCATATGAAACATGAGAACTCTGTCTCTCTTATATTAATGGGCTTTGGGTTTTTTCCCCCACTTGTTTGTTTTTATTCTTTAATATTTAGATAGGCATGCGATATATATCTTCTGATATTGCAAAACCAGCGACACAATTCCCCACTGAAGGGAAGTGGGGTTAACACCATTTATATCTGTAGAAAAGGAGAGCTGGGCATGGCTGGAAGAGATGTGTTGCTCATGAGCAGCTTATGAAAGGAAGTGGACCTTATCTGGTTGGGCTTTGTAAATGAGAAATTTCACTTCCATGGCCATGGCTGCCTTAACAGATAGATATTACTGATGAACTCCCAAGTTCCAAGTTTGGTTATGTGGTTGAGTGAGTGTTGTAATGGGAATTGGGTTTTCTTTGTCTAGTTTTAATGTGGGTAGCTTTATTCCATAAAATCCTGTTAAAATGTTAAAAGCAAATGAAGAATAAATAAGTCTTTCATATCTGGCCAGTCAGTCTCTTTTGATGTGGAAGTTTTGACCTTAGTGAGTAATAAAGTAAAAGAAGTCTTGATGGGGAAACTTTGACACATCACAATCACTTTTGTCAAGAAAAGCCTTTTTCCTTCGACTTTACCCAAATATGCCGACACAAAGATTGGGTTGCTGGAGGCATCTGATGGTAGACTTGAGTCCCAAGTAGGGCATTTCTTGTGTGGGTGGTTGTCTTCTTCGATTCCACCTCTCTCTTTCTCCATCTTTCTTCTTCTTCTTTTCGTATGTTGTTGAGTAGGTTATGTAAAGATTGACAATATTTATACTTTATGTATTTCTATTGAGACATATATTTATATATTTTGGTGAGCCTGAAAGTGCATAGTTGTACACCAATCCCATTTATTAGGCACCAAACAATTGAAGTTGAACCCATTTTTTTGCAGATCACGTGAAGTGTCACATGATAAGAAGGGTTATGCATAAACTTTATATATATATATATATATATATGGTATCGCATTTATATGCATGGCTAGTACTAGTAGGGAACCTTATTTCTCGACATGTCACACTTACTTAGACTATAATGTTTCCGGTTATTGTATTATAAATTTGATTATACTTGCTTTTCATGATTAAGGGATTGGGAATATATATATATATATATATATATATATACATGGACAATCAATAAGAAAAAAATATATTTTGATCAAGAAAATAATATATTTAATTTTAGCAATAATAGCAAGAGAAGGAAAAAATATTTTATTATTCCTCTTTCAATGGAGAGAGAGAGAGAGAGAGTCTCCAGCTCATATTGCTGAATGAATTTAAGGTCAAAATCAGTATTTGATTGAGCAATCTGATTTCACATGCAATGTTCTAGAAATATAATGATTCAGAAAACCATTTAAATAATACTTCTATATATCTTTACAAATATGTATATATATATATATATATGTGTGTGTGTATGTATGTATGTAATTGTAATATCGTGTATCTAGTATCTACACACCCAGCTCAACTGTGGGAGCTAGAAGTACACAGAAACTACAAGTACCGTGTGAAAAGGTTGATGACTTGATGTTCCAGTTCCTAAAATTGACATATAACTGTTTTTTTTTCTTTTTTTGTAATTTCAACCTGTTTAATTTTTCCAGATATTTAAATATCACTAATTGTAGTACTTTAAACAAAAAAATAAAAGAAAAGAAAAGAAAAGAAAAGAAAAGGGTGGTAAGTTGTGATTATAATGACAAAAGATATGCCACTGCCAGCTCTAGTTTGTTTAGGCATCCAAAGCTCATGCACTTAAACTTAGATCAATCCATGATTACTCAATTAACACCAAATTAATAAATAGATAAATCCCAAGCGCTGCGTGGATGCCCTGCATTTATTTCCTCCTCTTTTTTATATATATATATATATATAAAAAAAAACTTAAATTGTATTGAATTATCTACAGCAACAATTGCACTGCTACTGACACCGTGCTGTATTATATATTAATAATAAAAATCACAAAATGAATCATCCAAAAGTGACCTTAAATATTATCATGTCATGATCTTCTTTATATATAAAAATAAATATAAATGTATTTTGTTATTTTACTTCAAAAATAATTAAGTACATATAAATAATATGTTGGACGCCAAATTCATGTTTGGGCATTCCTAGCTTTTCAAAGTACATAGAAGGAAAAGGGTGATTTAGAAATTTCGCCAGGGTTCCCCAAACCCCAACTCCTTCTCCTACCTTTCGACTTTTTAAAAAAATAATAATACACGGACAAAGAAAAAGAACAGAAGAATATGCCTTTTCTTGTAACCGACATTATCCCAGTTAAAAAAGTGTCACTGTAAATTTTCTGATGAGCCAAGTGGCACCCAACACATCAGCGCAAGAGAGCACAAACTCCACACAGAATCCCTCAAAAATTCTTCATCTTCGACTTCACCCTTCACCTTCACCTTCAACTGAGTGGTACTGACTGTTGAGCCCCATTTAACTTCTTGTTTTTTGTTTGCTTTGCTTAATCAGTAATAAATATTTTACATTAATTGACTACATTCATATCATTATAGTTCTATATGACAGTCAATCACCACCATGATCTCAATTTGGTCAACACTGATTCCTGGTCAAGTTAATATAATTTTAGTAGATTAATTTATGACAAAAAAATGGTAAATAAATATTTTGGTAGAGTAAAGGACAAAGGTTGGGGTGTCTGTATTATCTGAGAAATACACACCCACATGGGTTTTAGGGTCTTATAGCTGTCAATACCTTTCTTTGCCATGTTGGCTGCGTCTATGGAGTGTCTTTGAGAGTACAAAAGAACCCCCTCCTATGGCTTTCCTTTACCACATTTTTGTGTGAAAAAATGGAGAGCCTTGAAATGGGGTTTTGAGTCATTCATCGTAGACTAGAGATCCATTCGGTTCGTATTTTCTGGGAATTGGGTTTTTGACATTTGGTGGGTGTATCAGTGATAATGGGTCCAAGATTGGATTTTCCGGAGTGGTGGGGGACGGGTGATAACAGGAAGGGAACTCCAGTGATAGTGAAAATGGAGAATCCAAACATTTCTGTGGTGGAAATCGAGGGTCCAGATTCTGCATTCAGGCCGGTGGAGAAGGGCAGAGGGAAGAACGCCAAGCAAGTAACATGGGTTTTGCTTCTCAAGGCTCACAGAGCTGTTGGTTGCATTGGTTGGCTGGCTACTGTCTTCTGGTCACTGCTTGGCACCATTAAGAAGAGACTATTGTTCAGGCAAGGAGTGGCTATCGAGAATGACAAGCTACTGAAAGGGAAGTTACTTTTCAAGGTGATTAAAGTCTTCTTAGCAACTTCATTGCTTATTTTGGGGTTTGAAATGATTGCTTATATGAAAGGTTGGCACTATTTCAAGAACCCCAATTTGCACATTCCAAAGTCTTCGGATTTGCGGGGCTTGCTTCACATGTCTTATGTTGCTTGGTTGTCATTTAGAGCTGATTACATTGCTCCACCAATTCAAGCTCTGTCCAGATTCTGTGTTATCTTGTTCCTAATCCAATCCGTGGATCGATTGATACTTTGTTTGGGTTGTTTTTGGATAAAATACAAGAAGAATAAGCCAAGGATTGAGACAGATCCATTCAAGACAGATGATGTTGAGAGATCAGGCTTTGAATACCCTATGGTTCTTGTTCAAATTCCGATGTGTAATGAGAGGGAGGTAAAAGACCTTAACACGTCTAATATGTATATTATCATTTCATTCATTTCTTCTAAGCATTTTTTTTTTTTGGCGTGTTTTGGGGTCCTAGCTAAGACTAGTTTGATGAGCTCAGAACTTGAAGAGTATCATTCGATAAGAGATTGGGATGCCAACAGTGCTAGCGAATTTTCCAGATTTGAGGGGAGAATAATCTGTTTTGGAATTAATATGCAAGTGATACAGAATCAATAGTTCAAGAGGAATGAGCATTTGCCAAATTATGAGATATTTTTTGCTACTAATCACTAGTAAATTTGAAGATCTATGTCCCCCCTCTTAGATTTGGTGTTTTTCGTTAAGTGACAACGTAATAAATTTACTCAAAATATTTTTCTGATGAGTAATTCCTCACACAACATCGTTTTGATAAGTAAATTCACCCATAACATTAGCAGAAACATCCAGTCTTTGCATTGGTATCTAATTGTCTGATGGAGTTCCCGCATCATACAGGTATATGAGCAATCTATCTCTGCAGTCTGCCAACTTGATTGGCCAAAGGACCACTTACTAATTCAAGTTCTCGATGATTCAGACGATGAGAGCATCCAGTGGTTAATTAAGGCTGAGGTCAGTAAGTGGAACCAAAAGGGTGTCAACATAATCTATCGACATCGCTTGGTTAGAACTGGATACAAAGCTGGAAATCTCAAATCTGCAATGAGCTGTGATTATGTGAAAGATTATGAGTTTGTTGCAATTTTTGATGCTGACTTCCAGCCTAATCCAGATTACCTTAAGCTAACATTGCCACATTTCAAGGTGGAAAGACACTTTAATTTTCTATTTAAGTTCACAACAAAATTCTTTTTGAAGAGTTCACTGGAATGTCTTTTGTACCTTCCGTTGCAGGATAATCCTGAATTAGGGCTGGTTCAAGCTAGATGGAGTTTCGTGAACAAGGATGAGAATTTGTTGACTCGCTTGCAAAACATTAATTTATGTTTTCACTTTGAGGTTGAACAACAGGTTAATGGTGTATTCCTAAATTTCTTCGGTTTCAACGGAACTGCTGGTGTCTGGAGAATCAAAGCCCTTGAAGAGTCTGGAGGGTGGCTCGAAAGGACAACTGTAGAGGACATGGATGTAGCTGTGCGTGCACATCTTAATGGTTGGAAATTCATCTTTCTGAATGACGTGAAGGTACTCTCATTTTAGCTGACTTATCACGTTTGTCAATGCTATGAGTTCTTGCATTCTCAAATTCAGCATGTAGTTTCGTGAATTATTTTGTAAGGCACCATCACCTCAAGTACACGAGAAAATTTATGTGTACTTGCAGAATTCATAGATTGCCGTTTTGAAGTTTTATGTACGTCACTGAGATCTTCCCTTCTGTCAGCAACTGTAGTTATCAATGTGCCGTCTGTGTAAATTTCAGGTTCTTTGTGAAGTTCCCGAGTCCTATGAAGCTTATAGAAAACAACAACATCGCTGGCATTCTGGTCCTATGCAACTCTTTCGACTGTGTCTACCGGCAATCATAACTTCTAAGGTATAATAGTTAGCTTTATTATGTGTCTTTTGCTATTACAATCTACTTCTATCTGATTTAAAATCGTATGATGCTGCAGATAGCGATGTGGAAGAAAGCCAACTTGATACTCCTCTTCTTTCTATTGAGGAAACTTATCCTTCCATTCTATTCCTTCACATTGTTCTGCATAATACTTCCTCTAACCATGTTTGTACCTGAAGCAGAGCTCCCTATGTGGGTCATTTGTTATGTTCCTGTTTTCATGTCGTTGCTCAATATTCTTCCAGCCCCAAAATCTTTCCCTTTCATCATTCCTTACCTTCTATTTGAGAACACAATGTCAGTGACTAAATTTAATGCGATGGTGTCTGGATTATTTCAGTTGGGTAGCTCTTATGAGTGGATTGTCACCAAGAAGGCTGGCAGATCATCCGAATCTGATCTGCTGGCTGTTGCAGAGAGGGAAACTAAGAAAGTGAGCCAACCACATATCCACAGAAGAGCTTCTGAGAGTGAGCTCTCTGAGTTGAGTGAATTGAAAGAAAGGAAAGATGTAGCTCCTAAGCCTCTTAAGAAAATCAACAAAATATACCGGAAAGAGCTAGCTCTTGCATTCCTCCTGCTAACTGCTTCCGTGCGAAGCCTCTTATCAGCCCAAGGAGTTCACTTCTACTTCCTGCTCTTCCAAGGGGTAACCTTTCTCCTTGTGGGGCTTGATCTGATTGGTGAGCAGATGAACTAATTATACATGGAAGCTATTGAAAGCGCAAATTCCTCATTTTTTCCCTTGACAAATGATGGAGAAGCTGAAGCACTACCTTCAACTCTCAATGATGTGGAATCATCGTTTTTTGGCATTTGAATTTGGACAGGATCTTCTCTATTCATTTGATCTCCCTCCATACCAGAATCGCAAAATTTCTTCTCTTTTAATCAATATCTGATTTTTCACATAGTTTACCCACGGCAGTTGGCATTGATTGTTTTAGACAGAATAAGTAGTGTTTTTGTTTGTTTTTTTAACAGTTAGACTTGTATTTTGGTTGGGTGTTATTTGGCTTCAGATTGAAGCCATATTAATAGTATTTGTCAAGTCCTCAAATGTTTCCGAGTGAGGTCTGCGATGAGCTTTTCATACTTGATAGGTTTTACTTGTAAAAGAACATCTACCTGTACATCTGCACTTTCCCTTTTTCATATGCAATATAGCGAATGATTCTCTCTCTTAACCCTTGAATTCTTCCTGTTAGAGTTGATTGGTTTAGAATGTCGGCAAGGCCATGATCGTCTGAGCTTTTGCGTCATATCCAACTCACGTCTTCAAACAAGCAGATCTTTTGTGGGCGTGTATGCTGATTCTTATTTTTTACTTGGTGCCACTTGTGGGAGGCAGATAATCAAGACAGAGCAGATCAGAGCACCCATCACTGGCCCAGTCCTTTGTAGGAGTGCGTGCAAAGTCCACGCGTCCATATTTGTATCTATTAAGAGTACATGCATAATTGTATTGTACCTACCAAGAGTGCGTGTATATTTGTGTCTGATGTAAATGAATTTGGGAGTAGGTCGGCTCATGCCATCAGGATTAAAAAGTAAAAACAAAACGGTATGAAATCTTCATCCCTGCAAAACTTCTTTCTCCGAGTGTGCCAGTGTTTTAAGCTAAAAGTGAGCCCCATTTTCTCTTTTCTATAAAAGCCTCAATTAGATAACAAAGCCTCACTTAGATGACGGAAAATGATATATATCACATGCGGTGAAATTCTATATTTTATTCTATTGTATTATTATAATAGAATAACAGATTTTATTATAATAAAATAACGTATTTTATTGTAATAATATATATTCCACTGTACTAGAATCTATCATTTTATTGTATTATTACAATGAAATATCTCATACGTTATTCAATTGTATTATCATAATGAATTAACAGATTGTAGCACAGTAAAATAACGTATTCTATTATAATAATACACATTTCACTGTAATAAAATATGTTATTCCATTGTATTATATAATGAAATAAATTATAAAATTCCATGAGATACAACTCCATGGGATATAAAACGACGACGTTAAAAAATAGCTTAATTTTTCTTGGTCGAGAAATTCACAACCCCAGAACTTTTGCTGGCATCGGTATTATACTGTTTTCACACAAAAGCACATTTGAGACGGGCCATCTCAAGGATTTGTCATTTTTCCGATATTTAAACCCCAAAACCCTTTTGGATATTACAAGCTAGACGACATCATCGTCAAGGGAGACGACCATGAAAATTATATTCCTCATATAACACGACTAAAAGGAAACTTTGACTTTTTCCTCTGCATGAAACACATCCAGCAATTTGTGAAAACTTCTCTAGTCATATCAACACAATGCCCGTATGTCTGTTAACAATCGATGAGGCATGATCACCTTACATTATGATTCCTCACACCATAAGATCAACAACAAAAACCTATTCCCAACTGACAGAAATTAACTCCCAACATTAATTCAAGACTGACAAATGTATGCATCATTTGATCTACACAACCATTTTCAATTAAATTAAAAGGCAAGAGAGAGACATTCAACGCAAATGATGGTACCCCAATTAACTTGCAAATTATTCGATGATGGTTCTCAAGCAAATCGACCTTCCCAGGCATCAAAAGAATCGCAAAACACTAATTAACAACTCATGTTCAGCAAGCAATAGCAATCAGTTTACACGGCATAACGAACAATAAAATATGAAGAATACAGACAGCCTCCCCAATTCTGCAGCCGCAAATGTACTGTAGAGAAGGAAACATGGGATGAAATAAATGGACTAAATGGCAAAATATACGGTAGAAAATGTTTGCCAGCTGGCTGAGCAACCTTCAAATCCATATACCAAAAGAATGCATTTATTTTTTAAGATTTACTTGCGACACGATAATAATAGAAGGAAGACCCCAAAACCTCCTCAGTCACCAAACCCCACCCAAATAGTAATAGAAATAAAATAATAAACGAGAAGGCCTTTGTACAAAATGTTTCCAAGACTTCCAACCTTCCTCAGTAAATTTGAAAGGCATCTCGACAAAAAAAAAACTTAAAAAAGCCAAACTACATTATTTCTTCCAAGAAACCAAGACCTGACTTCTGGAATCAGATGTACCTGCCAGAAGCATTTGAAGCAGCTCTGAATCCTTTTTAAGCTTAACTAAACAAAATGCCAATAGAGATTGAGGGACGCACAGCACAGCAGCAGATTTCAATCAAAGAGAAGCAACTAGAGACGTAGGCAGCTAAGATGACAATCATTCAAAATTGAAGATGCCAAAGCAGGGCAGCCAACAATCAAGCCTCAGCTTGGAAGCAGAAACCAATGAGGACCAGATGAAACCTCATCACAAAAAAAGAAAAGGCATAAACATTTAGCAAGTACTGTGTAGAGCAAATTATCTCCATAAATATCACGTCTCTGTATCCATTGACAGCCAAAAAAACTACAGCTATTCTACAACTTATAATGAAAAATAACCGACAGTGATAAAAGTAAGGAGGAAACTTATCCAAGTGGCTGAGAGCCAAGTTAAACATAGTTGCACTGATGTCCACAAACTAAACACGTTTAATCTCAGAGACCACCTGATCAAGACAACTAGCTCCTGCTACGACGACGATCCCTCAGCGCATTGCTGAACAAAATTAAACAGAAACAACACTCAATAATATAAAAACATCAAAAGCAACATCAAAACACATACTTAATCTTGCACAGACCACTGTAGGGTTAGGGGAAGGAGACTACAAGAAAGAATGATTCAGCAAAGCAAAGGGAGTAGAAAGAGCAGAAAAGACAGTTAAAAATATTAAATATTTGAAGCATGTATGTATTGCCAAATCAGAAAGGGAAATAATGCAAACACAATAACAGATAGCTTTACTAAAATTTCAACTTCAACAGTCTGACCTTTAGATTTGTCCCCAAAAATCATGATAACTAAGACCTCAAACAGATGACTATTGTGAGAGAAAAAAACCCATCTTCACATGTTCAAGTGCAAAGTAGCAAGCAGTAAGAAACTAAGCACTCAAAAACTGAACATTTCTTTAAATAGTTGATGAAGTATATAGACACACATAATATATTAACTGATGGACCAATAATTCACAGGTTTAATTAATGAGAAAAAAACTCCTCCACATCACAATGAAATTTTTTAACAGGTTTAAAACACTTCAAGGATAATGGGTCTACGCAAAACAACTTCAAACTATAACAAGATAAAGAGCTACTTCACCCGTTGGCATATGTCACTTCCTCACGTCCACGATAAGCTGGAGATCTGCTGTAGCTACGCCTGCGAGGAGAAGGACTGCGACGTCTGGGAGATCGTCCACGTGGGCTATAACTCCTGCTTCACAATTATCAGTGTTAAAAAAACAGACATGCATGGAGCCACTCTTGACAACAACAAAAATTAAACACAACTAGAAGTACAGACACCTTACCTTCGACCATAGTTTGGGCTCCTGCTATACCTTGGACTGCGGCTACGTCTTCTTCCTGAACCAACACGCATGCCACATTCACGTGCAAAGTGACCAGGCTCACCACACTCATAACACTTCAAGTCAGAACCCCCATAACGACCACGACCCCCTCCACGGCCACCCCCGCCGCCCCCGCCGCCCCTAGAGTTGTGAGAAAGCTCAACTCTCCAGCCATTCTTTCCTGTTCAAAGTAGAAAACACTAAAGCATACATTAGAGGGAAACAAAGTGAGATTTCTAGCAAGAAAAACTCCCACAGCCCACAGGGGTACTCCATTAACTAGAAATTCTTACAAATCCAAATAAGGAGCAGCAAAGAAGCTTAAAACATACTTGCAACATAAGGAAAACTGGTAAAAAATAGAGTGCAAAATTAATGAACTGAGCTGAGAACACCTACATGCCATGTTATACATCACAAAAGGTCAAATGCAGTAAGTAATGTCATTGGATACTCAACTATCCTTCATAGAGCGCCAAGTGTATGTCACTAAATATATATAAAAGCCATTTATGAAGAAGACAGTTCAAAAAAATGAACATTGCGAGGATTCTTCAAATTACCATCTAACTCACGAATTGCATCCTGAGCATCTCTTTTATCATCAAAGTCAATAAAAGCATAACCAGGTGGCCTCCTTGCAACCCATACACTGCAAAGAACACATTGTGCACATCAAATAATCAGAAACAAAATAAAATTCAAAAAACTGTACATCTAGGAGGTTCATCGCTTTAATGTCACTCTCACTACAATTAAAATCTATCAACATCTAGGGAACACAGTGAAGAAGTCATCAGCCGAACACAGAGACTTGCACCTGAATACCACTCAAAATAGTGAAAAATATTTTCCAATAGTACTGTACTTCCCCCATGCAGTGAGTCTCTAACTCTAAACCCTATACAAGTTAGCTACCAAATCAAAGAAATCCCTCCAAATATCTTGCAAACAAATGTGTTACATCCAAAATCAAGCAAGGTAAAAAAACAAAACATTTCGTTTCAATGATCCACTATTTTTTAAGCTTTTTTCCTGAAGAAGAAGAGCCGGGAGGGGAGTTCAAACCTGCAATTTTCAGGTCATGGGTGAACACCTCTACTCCTAGACCACAAAGGTGGGTTCAACAAGTAGAACAGATACCAATTACAACCCTCATATAATCAAAACATCTAGAAAATAAATATGATCGTCAGTTCTGAAAATTTATCAACAAATAAGAAACAATTCGGAGAGAAAATTCCACCTTCTTATCACTCCAAAAGTACGGAATTCATCTTCAAGTTCGCGTTCAGAGACGCGGGGATCTAAATTACCCACATAGACACGAGACATTGTTTCAAAGAATCCTGTTAAGAAAAATATCATAAAAGAATAAACAATCAGCAAATGAACATCATATTTCACTAAGAGAACAGAGAGAAATAAGTGTAAATCTGAAACAGTGTTCATCCTAGCAAAATTCAGTGCATAAAATCGAAAACCTAATACACCTCACTCGCATAAATCTCAACCAAACAATTCCTCACAGATGCTCCGTCAAGGTCAATTAAAAAAAATCCATCTAGCAGTCATGCTACACGAGCGTCGATATCAAATATTTCAGTAATAAAACAGCAAAAAAATCACACATACTAAATTCTCCACATATTCTGAATTCTGAAGGACAACTACAAGAAAACAAATAAATGAATAACAACAAACAATTGAGGAAAACCCCGTACTAGACCAGACATGCAATTTCAAGCCTCTCAGAAATCGCGAAGCGGAATCAAATCGTTAAAATCCGATCAAATACCGACAGTTCAATTCGAAGACAAAGGGAACGGACGGTCACAAAGAAACGTATAATAGAACTTTTTACGCAAAACGAAAGGAAAGATCCTGAACCTGACGTGCGAATAGTAAACCCTAGCCGCTATCCCCGCCGTTTCCCTCTCGCTTTTCTCTTCTTCTATATTTTCTGTATAGGTTTACGTTGGATTGAATCGACCCGAAAAGGGGGACGAGGCTTCGCCTTTTATGCATTGCAATGATGTTAAATGACTGCCCGCTCCCTGGTAAGTCCTGAATTTCCCAACTTGCCACCTAGTAAGATCTAATAATAATAACTTTTAAACTACATTTATTTTATTTAGTAACGGAAAGTCATCCAAACATGGAGTAATTTAGTTGTGCTGATTGAGCCCAGAACTAGCTGGCTCAAGCCTGGCCCATTAATAAATCTTGTACGTATCTAATCGATGAGTGTTAGTAGTTGCATCTCGTTTTTCAATTTTCACTATGCACATCTCACCTTTAAAAAATTTCACAAAAAATAACGTTTATGAATACAATTCAACTCCTATTTTTTTATTTTTTTGCAAACTACACCTCAAACTAAAACATAACAAAATACTGTGACAGAGGATGAACAGACTAATCACTACGAGCCAAAAAAATATTTCCAAATTTAAACATGTACCTCGATCCATCTTGGGTCTCTCCAGCTCCAACAAATTTTGACATGTATAAAATTCATACAACTTAAACTTGCACCTGTAATTCAAATTGGACCCTAAAAAGATGGTAACAAATTAATAAGGATGACTTGGTCTTAATTGTAGATGTACACGTTGTAAGTGTTTAAGCCTAATTCGGAGTCAAGAGATCTACTTAATCTCTAACTACTTTCCAACTTGTTCTCTTTGCCTTGTCCTTTTACGACACCTTCCTTATTTTTTTGTCTCTCTTCCAGTTGAATTATTTCTACGTTCTTCCATAATGTTGTTTCTTCACAAATGATATATTCTACACAATTTTTTTTTTTCAAATTCCTCCGCACAATATGTAAGTACTACAATTCCTCGTTAGCTGATCTATAGAGTTTTTTTTTTTGGTGATTTGGGATTTCGTGGAAATTGTTTGTTCATCGCAATTACTTGAATGATAGTTAATTACTATTTAGAATGGAGAGATAGGTTGACTCTGTGTGTAATTTCTTATTCTTTCCATCATTTTATGGTATTTCAATATTTTTTTGACCGATCTTCTTCTCTTTTTTTTTGTATACCCGGCGGATTTTCAGAGATGACAAACACAACCATCTGAGACAAAAAGAAGAATATTCTTACAAGAAACAATGGCAGCATCATCATATGAACCCAAAAACATCCTGATAACTGGAGCAGCTGGTTTCATTGCCTCTCATGTCACCAACAGACTTATCAAGAACTACCCAAACTACAGGATTGTGGCACTTGACAAGCTTGACTATTGCTCCAGCCTCAAGAATCTCAACCCTTGTCGCTCTTTTCCAAACTTCAAGTTTGTCAAAGGTGACATTGTTTGCACTGACCTTGTGAATCATATCTTGATATCAGAGGAAATTGACACTATTATGCATTTTGCTGCACAAACCCATGTCGACAATTCTTTTGGAAACTCATTTGAATTTACAAACAACAATGTCTATGGCACACATGTACTTCTTGAGGCTTGCAAGGTCACTCGAAACAGGATCAAGAGGTTCATTCATGTCAGCACCGATGAGGTTTATGGAGAAACTGATATGGAGACCGACATTGGAAATCCTGAGGCTTCGCAGCTTCTTCCAACAAACCCGTACTCTGCTACAAAAGCAGGGGCTGAAATGCTGGTCATGGCTTACCACAGATCTTATGGACTTCCAACAATAACCACAAGAGGAAACAATGTCTATGGTCCTAATCAATACCCAGAAAAGCTCATCCCCAAATTTGTTATACTTGCGATGAAAGGCGAGCCATTGCCAATTCATGGAAATGGTTCCAATGTGAGAAGTTACTTGTATTGTGAAGATGTAGCTGAGGCGTTCGATGTAATTCTCCACAGAGGAGCGCTTGGGCATGTCTACAACATTGGCACCAAAAAGGAGAGGAGCGTTCTCGATGTAGCTGAGGACATATGCAGTTTATTTGGATTGAGTTCCAAAGAAGCTATTAGCTTTGTCCAAGACAGGCCTTTCAATGACCAAAGATACTTCTTGGATGATCAGAAGTTGAAGAAGCTCGGATGGGATGAGAGAACAACATGGGAGGAAGGGCTAAAGAAGACCATGAAATGGTACACAGAAAACCCAAATTGGTGGGGAGATGTCACTCTTGCTCTTCACCCGCATCCTCGCATTTCGATGGGTGCTCATTCTAAAGATGAATCGTGGTTTCTGCAAGACGAACCTGTAACAAACTCCACTGATGAAAACTTACCAGGAGGACTCAAGTTTTTGATATACGGGAGGACTGGATGGATCGGAGGGTTGTTGGGGAAGCTATGTGAGGATCAAGGAATTGCATACGAGTACGGTAGGGGAAGGTTGGAAGATAGGAGATCAATCACAGAGGATATCCAGAGAGTAAGGCCTAGTCATGTTTTCAATGCAGCTGGAGTAACCGGTAGGCCTAATGTTGATTGGTGTGAATCACACAAAACGGAAACTATTCGAGCTAACGTTGTGGGAACACTGACATTGGCTGATATTTGTGAGGAGAAAAATCTGCTGATGATGAACTTTGCCACTGGTTGCATATTTGAGTATGATAAAGATCATCTCCAAGGATCAGGAATTGGGTTCAAAGAGGAGGATACACCAAATTTCATCGGCTCATTCTACTCCAAAACAAAGGCCATGGTACTTTCTTTCTTGTTTTTATTTTTATTATTATTCTTATTAGCGTGAGAGAAGACTGAATCTAGAAAACGTGTTGTGTGAGTGTCCATGCAGGTGGAAGGGCTCCTAAAGGAGTACAAGAATGTATGCACTCTAAGAGTCCGAATGCCAATATCATCCGATCTCAGTAACCCTCGAAACTTCATCACCAAAATCTCTCGTTACCAAAAGGTGGTGAATATACCAAACAGCATGACTGTGCTGGATGAGCTATTGCCAATTTCGATTGATATGGCAAAGAGGGGATGTAGAGGGATATGGAACTTCACGAATCCTGGAGTCATAAGCCACAATGAGATCCTGGAGTTGTACAGGGACTACATGGATCCTGAATTCAAATGGGATAATTTTGAGTTGGAAGAACAGGCCAAGGTGATCGTAGCTCCAAGGAGTAACAATGAGATGGATGGTTCTAAGCTGAAGAATGAGTTCCCAGAGTTGTTGTCAATCAAAGATTCAATTATCAAGTATGTTTTTGAGCCAAACAAGAAGACTTGAAATGAGAAAGTTGGATTGTAAGAGATTGTGTTTTTATTTTTCTGTTTGGCTCAATCCATACAAGTTTTGTTCCTTTTTAAATATTTCAGTCTTGTGTCTCAAAATAGTTCACTTTTGTAAGCACTATTTAGTAGCCTAAAATTTCATGAGCAACGCCTGCATATATAGAAATAGAAACATGATGGTCCTTCTGGTGAAGAATGACATATCGTTTATTTATCATGGACTCTGCCTCATTTGTTGGAATTTTCCATTATAATAAGTGGTATTGTATTATTGTAATTATTTTGCTCGGGCTGATTGATTAATTAATTAATTAATTACGTTTAAGAATAACATGTTTGTTCTATGATAATGTGGTGGTCTAATTGTTTTTCTTATTGAGAAGCACCAATTGATCACGTAACAGTTAATACTCATGAAATGAAAGATCTCTCTCTGTGGAATAATTTACAATCTAGACTTAATTCACATCTTAATAATGTAATGAGAAGTGATGTTAAGTGAAATTGCGGCGCAGAGAAAATCTAGTTATATAAAATAATAATAATAATAAAACATTAGAAATATTCCAATTTGAGCTATATGTATGTCTCTTTCCATGAATCCATCCAAGTTATATTACACTCGAGACAACAATTCGTGAGCCCAGCCATTAAAGTAAAAGTTAACAATGATGTGCACAATCTAGAGTGCACAAAATTGCCGACGGGAAGCAGGCCTAACCAGATTCCAAATATGTACAGGCTAAACAAAAAACAAACATACAAAGTGATGCATCACTGCTTCCTTTAGGATTAAAAAAAATGTTGTAACATATTCAGAATCCATATCCTATATGACCGTATCTAGTATTTTTATCCTTGTTCAATTCCACCAAGCAATCTGAGATTTGCAAAATCAAAAAAGAGAGAAAACCACAGCTGCCTGGCAATAAATAAATAAAAATTCGATCGACCATATCTAATATTTTTGATCCAGTATGGCTCATCAAACTACAAATGTTGCAAGAAGTGCATGCAATATCGCCCAATATATCATAATACCAAGCCGCAAGGCAGGTTGTCGCATCAGTGCCCGATCACAAGAAACCCTGCCAGAAGTGTTTGCATAAGGTAACTTGAAAACCCAATTCAATGACTAGGAAAAAGAAGATATAATATGCCTACCACAAACCATCGACCATATCTGTCACCGGTCTTGTAGACCTTGGCACAATTCTTGATGTTGTAAGCGACTTGAAACCATGAACTATAGCAGAGAGATGAAATTAAATGACATGAAATGGAGGAAAAATAAATAAAGCAACCCAGTGCAAGAGAGAAAAGGCCACGACCAAGATTCCTTCATCATCATCTTCATATTCTAATCTATTAGTATCAACAGGGTCCATATCTATAGCAATAGCGACCTGATCATTGTTTCCTTTTCGCAGACTACGAACTTGAGATGCCATGGAGGGACCCTTGACTGTCCACTTGTTTACCTGCAGCAAATTCCAACAAAATGAGTGCTAAAATCGTGCGAATAAAATCTCCATAGAATTTTATGACTAGAGACTATCAATTAGAATAAATTCAAACTAGCAGCAGCCGTTAATGCAAAACATCAAATAACTAACCACAGGTTCAACTTCCAAAATTTCAGAGGTCACGCCAGTTTCCCATCTTGAATCTCCCACACCTTCAAGCATATTCATTCGGGATTCCTTCTCAAGGATTTGTGCTTTCCACGTTAATTTCTCCACTTTGCTTCTTTCTACTTGCAACAAAGCATCCCGACTCTGGGCCACCACCCTTAAATCTTTCAATTCTGATAAAATAGAAATAATTTTCTTCTACAGTACTTCACTGGTTGCTCTTGTCATTATCAAGATTCATATCTTGCCCACCAGCTTGAGAAACCAACTTTCCACACCACATCAAAAACTCATGGATCTCATCTGAGCTTTTCTTCTCACTCATCTGAGATGCAACAAGAACATCATTGGCGCATCTAGTGACCTCTTGCCTTAAGAAAGAGATGTCAGCATCACGATCAAGCAATTGTGATTGAAGCCTTTCAACTTCAACAAGAAGGCTTTCTGACAGATGATGAAGGTCATCAAACCTGCTAACAGTGACAGAAAGCTTTTTCATAACCTTTCCACGAGCATCTTCGAGATTCTCCATATCCATATTCTTTTGTTGCACAACGTTTTCCAGTTCCAGGACTTTTTTTGTCAAATCTTCCATCTGGACCTCCTCCTCATCAAGTGCTTGCATAAGAGAATCAATTTCTGCCAAAAAAAAAAAGGTTTTTGTATCGTAATATTACTCAGAGGGAAAGAATGAAAATGATTGCAAGTTGAAAAGGCATGTATCGATAAGTCAACCAAGCAAACCTTGATCTTTTGCAGCCAGAATATCACTAAGTGACTTGACCCTGCACTGCAACTCTGTCAATGCAGCTTGCTCATCTTGCAACTCCTTCACTCTGCTCTCCAATGAGTTTTGATCCTCCTGCATTTCTTTCACTGATTTCTGTAAATCATGAACCTGAGCTTTTGAAGATTGAAGATCCAGCAACTAAGCTCTTGCAGCAGCTTCCGCTTCCTTGATTTGATTGGCAAGCTCCATGCAAATACTTTCTTTTTGGATGTCCTTCTTCTGAAGCTCTTTCTGAAAATTAGCTATTGTGCTTTTCATTTCCTTATGACTACCAGCCACAATGTTATCTTTCACACTGAAAAAATCCTTCACCGCCAATCGTAGTCTATCTGCCATAGTTTTGATATGTTCCTCACATAAGAAATGAGTTTGGCCACCCAAAGAAAGTCCGTCATCTGTAAATATTGCTGGTTTTGAGTTCACCCTTAGATCACTAGCTGCTCAAGAACCTACTGGTTCAACCTGCCTATTTTCAAGTTCCACAACTGAACCAGTACAAGCTTCATAAAGCAATGCCAAGTTCCTGTGCAAAGTAACAATTTCCATGTCTTTTTCCCTTTTTGCTGAATCTATATGCAAAATCTCTCTCTTCATAGCTTAGTAAGACTCTTTCAGAGAAGTCCTTTCCCTGTGGAAGATGCCCATAACTTTATCAAGAGTTCTTGCATGTTCTTGTAACTAAGTTGAGTGCTCATGTAGTTTTACATTAAGCACACGTATTTCATTCACGAATTCGAGCATATGATTCGCAGCAGAACTATGTACTTGTATTATAGCATTTTCATCAAAATGGTCCAACATATTGGACTCTGACCAAAACTCTCCAGAAAGAAGTTTTCCTCACAAGGAATGTGCTGGTTAGAAAAATATAAGTGATGAGAACTTCGAGTGGAACAACTGAGTTCTTCAACACTAACAAAATATGGATAGAGACTAATGGTAATAACTGTACCTTGTAATCTGAACAGCTATGAGAAATGGCATCAGATGCATCAAATATAGGCACAACAATGGCATCATAAGCATCAGACTTATTCAGAATTGATTCAAAAGCAGCCTCCAAATCGTGCAAGAACTCCAAGTCCTTTAAGAAAATGTCAGCTAGTTGCTTATAGGTATCACTGAAGCTCTTCCTGAGTTGAGTTAAGCCAGATTCTAATGCTAGAAATTTAGAATACTGCATCTTTCTTTCCTCTGACTGAACTAGTGATAACTGTTCAATATGTGAAACAGCTCCAAGTTGGGCAGCCTGTGCGTCATCTCTTTCCTTGGAAACTACTGTAAGTTCACTCGCTACTTTTGCAAGCTCCTCTTGGAGAGCATCGTTGCGCTCTTGAACTTCATTAAGCTCAGCAAGAAGCAGCTCCGCTGCTCTCTTAGATTTCCTAGACTCCTGCTCAGAAGAAGACACAGCAGCATGCAAACGACGGCACAATTCCTCCATCTGCTCCAACTTCTGAATTGGATTACTGGAATGAACTTCACCACCAACATCAATCTCACTCAATATATTCATGATCAACATTAAATTATCCACTTTCTCCTGCAATAAGTGCTCAGCTTCAGTCAAACGAATTCTTTGGAACGAACTCTCAGATTCAAGGTTGTCGCGGAGTGGCCTAGTCCTAAGAATGTTAAAGCTTTGCGGGGCTTTTTGAGGTTAACAGGTTATTACAGGCGCTTCATTCAACGCTATGGAGGAATTGCTCAGCCCTTGACTCAACTGTTAAAGAATGGAAGTTTTATATGGTCGACGGAGGCAGAGTTAGCTTTCCAACAATTGAAGCAGGCGATTACTTGTCCATCTGTATTGGCTTTACCCAACTTCTCTTTATCCTTTGTGGTCGAGTGTGATGCGTCAGGCTTGGGAGTCGAAGCTGTCCTCATGCAGAAGCAACACCCGATCGCTTATTACAGTTCAGCCATCAAGAGTAGATTGTTACATTTATCAGCTTATGAAAAAGAATTATTTGTTTTAGTGTCAGCGGTGCAGAAGTGGAGGCCCTACTTGTTGGGAACTTCTTTTGTTGTCAAGACCGATCATCAAAGTTTAAAACATATTTTGGAGCAACGAATTGGTACACCCATGCAGCAAAGGTGGCTTTGTAAATTGTTGGGGTTTGATTTTAGGGTGGAATATAAGCGTGGGGTGGAGAATGTTGTAGCGGATGCTCTTTCTCGAAAATATGTTATTCGGCAGGAGGAGAACATGAATGTGACTCAGGTTCAAGCTCTCTCGGTGCCACAGTTAGAAATCACTGACCAGGTTTCCAAATCTTATGAGAATGATTCAAAGGTCATGGAGGTTATCAGCATTATTCGTGATGGTGGTCAGGTCACTCATTATGAAGTCAGAAATGCCATTCTTTTCTACAAAGGCCGAGTGGTAGTGGGGCAGAACGAATCACTTCGACAACAGTTGCTCAGCTTGGTTCATGATTCTCCAATTGGAGGGCATAGGGGGTATGATATGACTCTGCAGAAACTCAGGAAAGATTTTTTCTGGTCCAACATGAAGGCTTCTGTCAAGAAATATATCAGGGAGTGTGGGTATGTAAAAAAACCAAACACTTATACTTTACCATATGGGTATTTACAACCCTTGCCGATTCCGGAGAAAATATGGTCCAATGTGAGTATGGATTTCATCGAAGGGTTGCCCGTATCTTTCAGAAGGAGTGTTGTCTTTGTAGTAGTGGATCGACTGTCCAAATATGCCCATTTTATGGCAGTTCAGCATCCTTATACTGCCACTTCCATTGCTCAAATTTATTTGGACAAGGTGTTCAGGTTGCATGGTATGCTCGAAAAGTTGTTGTCTGATCGGGATTCAGTTTTTACTGGCTTGTTTTGGAGGGAATTGTGGAGGTTACAAGGCGTGGCGGTGAATTTAACTACGGCTTATCACCCGGAGGGAGACGGACAAACGGAGGCTGTGAATAAGATATTAGAACAATACTTGCGATGCTACTGTTGTGATAAACCGAAGCAATGGTATAAGTGACTATCTTTAGCCGAGTACTGTCACAACACTTCCCCACATTCTAGTACTAAGTTATCTCCATTTGAAGTTGTGCATGGATTACCTCCTCCCCGCCTTTGTGATTATGTGGTGGGAACAGCTAGTTTGGACAGTGTGGATAATTATTTGAAGGATCAACAGGAAGTGTTGGCACTTCAACAAAATTTGAAGAAGAGCCAAGAAAGAATGAAGAAATATACTAATTTGAAGCGAACTTTTAAGGAGTTCATGGTTGGTGATTGGGTATACTTAAAGTTACAGCCTTATAGGCAGCTCACAAATGAAGGAGTTCGAAATTATCTCCACGTT
Organism: Euonymus europaeus; assembly: GCA_963580455.1. Taxonomy (NCBI): domain Eukaryota; kingdom Viridiplantae; phylum Streptophyta; class Magnoliopsida; order Celastrales; family Celastraceae; genus Euonymus; species Euonymus europaeus. Next base: position 969,127 of record OY756957.1, on the reverse strand, counting down.
TTTATGGCCCTTTTGAGATTTCCCAGAGGATTGGTCTGTTGGCTTACAAACTCAATCTGCCTTTTGATTCTTTAATTCACCCTGTGTTTCATATCTCCAATGTAAGTTTTTGCAGTTTACTTCTTAGATCTAACGCAAACGGTGACGTTGTCGCTCTGTCTGTGTCGGTGAAATGTCGATTTTGGCTGCAAGCTGTTTGATATCGGGTTTGGTTTCGTCTTTGAGTAAAGATTACGCATCTGGATCCATGACCCATCTGAGTCTGGGCAGTTTTTGGATATGGACCTTCGACCGTTATAAGCGGGCTCAAGACTCATAAAGACTGTGAGGCCGCAGGTGGACTACGTAGGCCGTTTTTAGTTTAATCGACACAGAGATTGCAAGCCAGATACCACCGAGACCTAGCAGGCCCAAACGAAGGCCGTGTACCAATTGACAAATAAAGGAAACAGCGATCAACATCTTTGGGAGATAAGGATTGGATCAAGGTAGGTAGGTCCAGTATTAAAAAACAATTGACCCAATAAAGTGGACCAGAATTTTTTTAGAAAATTTTAAAATTATCTAATTTGTATTATTTAACCTTATGAATAGAATGATATATTTTGTGTTTAAAATAAAAGGATCAAATTTATTGAGATCTAAAAATGAATATTTTGAGTTTATATCCGAATAGTTATCCATTTTTCACGATAAATTTAAATTTTATTTAAAACAAAAATATATCCATCACACTAAGTAGTACACATTTATTTAAATTTTAAAAAAAAATTAGTGCAACAAATGCACCGGTTAGTTTCAGTGTGAAAAAACAGAATTCAAAAAAAGATTTTTGTTCCACTTGGTTGCGAAGAATCAAATCCTCGACCAAATCTCCCGTTTTGTTGGTTAATGTGTTTAAAAATCCATTTTCATTATAATAATTTAAAGTCAAACAACATGCATTTTGGTTTCCAAGCTTGAGAGTTGACATCCGTCCATTGCCAAATATCAACAAATATTTAAATAAACTTGTAAAAGTAAAAATAAAAATAAAAATGGCTTAGGCGTTTTGCGCTTTGTAAAGATTAATCCATGCCATTTACAAGGACGAGGGCAAAGTTTAGGGTGGAAAATTATGCTTTCCGTTAATTTATTTCAATTAATACTAGCAAAGTTAATGATAATATCAATAACTTGAATCACGACAAAGTTCTAATTAATTCTCACCCCTAATCAAAATAATATAAAAAATTACATTGAAATATGTAAATCAAATAATTTAATATAAAATAAAATTGAAACACAAGTATATACATATTTGTCTACAAATTGAAATGATATTTCAATGAAGTATTTTAATAGCGTATATCTTATCAAGATATTTTATTTTAGGAAGCATAGTGGCCGGCACATGGGCCCATATAGATGTAAATTGTGATTTTATTATCTATCATAATACTTATCGTCTTGATAATGCGGTAGTTCTAAACTTGTAATTTTGAAAAGTCGAAAATTTGACAATTGTATTGTGTTTATATGCCAGCGTGAAGGAAAAAACATGTATTTCATAAAACAAACCGTTCGAGGTTATGAATCTGAATCAGGAGTAACACAATTATGTCGTGCGCTAGTGCCGGATTGTAGTACAATTTATCATATGGATTGATAGAAATTAAATTTTGGTCGAGTTTATATATGTCCGTATCAAATACATAAAAGGCAAATTTGTACGGGGTTGTTATTAGTAAAAAAAAACTAAAACCATAAGGGGTATGGAGAAGTAAATATTGGGACAAATCATAATCAAATATTACAATATTATTATTGGCACTATTTGCCGCTAAACAAATTCCTACTCCCATCACAACCGGTTGAGACCAATAAATTAACTGTCATTTCAGTAAAATATAAACGTTTTTCAAACACCCCTTAATATTTGTTATTTTATGTTGTGAACCAAAAATGGCGTAAATTCATATAAATCTCAAGCATGCGTGGCATAAATATATAGAAACACTAGCTGTAGATAGCTAGCTAGAAGGATGGATGGATCATATAATTAATGATAATAATGATATTTATTGACATACTTGTAATTTTTTTAACGAGCACGTATGGATGAGGGGAATCAAATCGGCAGGTAGCATATCTTAAGGAAGGCGGAATAAGAAAGAAGAAAATAAAATAATGCACATTTTATTTATTGACATTTGATTATAATAATGAACACAAAAGTCAAATCTTCTAGTGGTTCGCTTATTATAACGAGTCAATTGATAAAGCTTCGAGATGATAATATATCTTCAAAAGATATGTTAATGGAGGCTGAGTAATTGTGCTGTATGATTAATAAATTCTCTCTCTCTGCCCACTCGAGCACGTCTACAAGTCGATTGGTTATTAGTGGTATCCTCTTTTTTTTTATTTTATTGGATTTGTATCTTCTTCTCCACCCCACCGGATTCTCTCCCTATTTTTATTACTAAAATAAACAAAGGAAATGTCACTCATGTTGACCATGTTTATTTATTTGGTACAAATTTATACAAATGTGGCGTCGTCAGTCGTTAATATTTGGGACTTGTGCATACAATTGCTTTTGGTTAAAATTTACTTCCACTTATTTATATGACTACGACTTGTTCAACCCGAGAACAAATTTTATTTTATTTTTCAAGTTTGGTCATAATTATTACCAAAGACGTAGTCGACCCATGTTATTCATCAACACTCAATGATCGATGTACCGACTAATTTACCACAAATGATAACATTATTTATGGCTATTTTAATTACTCGTTTATAACCTCATATATATTTCTGTACGTGATTAATTGATATCGAAAATCATGAGACCAATGGACACCGGCCAACTTTCACGACTCATTTAAGTCTGCGCCACGCGGCAAACACTCATAATCCCTATCACTCGGGCATCTCGAAGTCAATTAATAGTATAAGTCAACTCCACTATGCATATTAGGGCTGTTGGATTATTTGGTATAAATCATGTAGAGTTACTCACGAAATGCGGTGAAAGTTGGTCAATCGTCTCGGGGTTTTTAAAAAGAAATATATTATCATGTCATTAAAACAAAATCCAGGAGGCGCCCCGTTTTTTGGGTAAATAGGCTTGATTGCTTGATCATAATAATCTGGATTAATTGGACGTAATTATATTCAAATATTTAGAGAAATATGATAACTATTATTCAATCTTCTTCTATTTCTACAGTCTTCCCATTTGGACTCGTAGCTTTTGGTGGACTTTCTCTAGAATATGACTTTCAAATATTTTGTTTTGACTTTTGAATCTTTGTTTTCCATAAGTCTTGCTAGCATTGATTCAGAACGTGTACCGTGTAGTTTAATGTAATGAAGAACAATTATACAATGGAAATCAATAATTTTGTAATTCAAAAATGGTGAAAAAAGAACAGAGAAGAAGAAGCAAATTCTGGACGTAGACAGCCATTATAAACGAAAAAAACTAACACGTGTGGATATATGCTGGAGATTTATTGGGAAAGATTCTTGAAGGAGAAAAAAAAAATCTGCCGCGGTCACCTATATCAATTTTATTACAACCTTTTTATTGGGTACATAGAGATCTACGTGATCTCAAAATCCTCCCATCGATCAATCACACAAATCATGGCGTTACTCTCTCATCTTAAAAAAAATCGTTGACGTTTATTCCAAGATGTTTAATACTAAAGACAATGAACAATCATACCCATTTTTATAATTAGAAACATTTTTCCAGCTTAAACTACAGGTATTTCCTTTTTTTTCCCTTCCAGCTGCAACAAACTTTGGTTCATACTTTTGTCAACGCACTTTAAAAGAATCAAATTTCCAAACCCGCATAAGGACCCCACCACTTTCCACAGATGTATTTCAAACTTCAATATCCACCGTTGGATTCGTCACTTATTTTGGCCATATTCTCCCCTCTAATCACTTACCCGGTCACCACCTCTCTTCTTATAAACCCACCACCCGCCCCTCTCCGTCCCACCCTACTTAATTTCTCCATTTCAGGATTTTCCTCTTAATCTGCTTCAAATCAACGTCTTTTTTTCCTACACAATCGCCAATCATGGCGGTTGAACTCATGGGGTTCGCCAAGATGAGCGATCAGATGGCCATACAGGAGGCTGCTTCGCAAGGATTGAAGAGCATCGAACACCTAATCCACCGCATGTCTCACAAATCTAACCAATCGGACTGTGCCCACCTCACTGACAACACGGTCTCTAAGTTCAAGGAAGTCATTTCCCTTCTCAACCGGACCGGACACGCCCGGTTCAGACGCGCTCCTGCTAACAACTCCTCTTCCGCCTCCACTTCTTCGTCGGGATCAGAGGCGTCTCGTCCTTTTGCTCGCTTAGACACTCAGTCTTTAACTCCGTCTCCGGCCACTGTCCGTCCGCCACCGGTGGTTAATCCTGCAACCTTGCAACAGTCGCAGATCTCGGCTCCTGTCAGTTTTGTTCAGCCGCAGTCGCAAACTTTGACTCTCGACTTCACGAAACCTAATTTTTTCACATCTAACGCTAAGAGTACCGAGCTAGACTTTTCGAAAGACACGTTTAGCTTGTCATCGAACTCTTCGTTCATGTCCTCTGCAATCACCGGAGACGGCAGCGTTTCCAACGGAAAGCAAGGATCCTCGCTCTTACTCCATCAGGCAGTCTCCGCTGGGAAACCGCCGCTGTCATCCGTTCCTTACAAGAAGAGGTGCCACAATCACGATCACCCCGGAGAATTCTCAGGAAAATTCTCCGGGTCCGGCAGTGCCAAGTGCCATTGCGCTAAGAGAAGGTACTTGTTTGTATTCCACGTCCCGGTGCACTTTAGCATATTTTACCTGTCATATTTAGCTTTTGACCGACACTGTTCCGGAAATACAGCCGTTATAGTTGACTGACTTAACTCTCGTGGATCGTCCACTACTCATACGGGTTATAAGTCAATGAGTCAATCTGGTAGCGGACACGGCAAGCGTGAGTCGTGACGCAATTTTCCAGAACAGTCGTATTATTATTTGAAAAGACGCATCAACTGTTTGCTCCTTGAATTAATTACAAAATGAAATTTTTATTTGGTAATTCGTGATTAATTAATGATGAATTCTTATAATATATTCTTTACTGAATTTCAGAAAAAGTCGGGTGAAGCAAACCATTAGAGTCCCTGCAATAAGCTCGAAAATAGCCGATATTCCACCGGACGAGTACTCCTGGAGAAAGTACGGTCAGAAGCCGATCAAAGGTTCACCTTACCCGAGGTAAGCTACCGTAGTCATTCATGTCTGACCGTTCGAGTTTATACGACGATCAGGAGAATGGGATCTAAAGTGGTGGTTCGATTTCAGGGGTTATTACAAGTGCAGTACGATGAGAGGCTGCCCTGCGAGGAAACACGTGGAGCGGGCGACAGACGATCCAGCGATGTTGATTGTAACTTACGGAGGGGAGCACCGTCACGGTCCCCAGGTTGCGGTGCAGGAGAACATGGCGGGTGGCGTTGGATTTGTCTTTGATTCGAAGTGAGTGGGAGTTGGAGGGGGAGGGCTTGGATGTAAATTAATTAAGTAGCAGGAGGGATCTTATGCTGTCAATCGGTGTTTGATTGAATTGAAAGTGAAATGAAATCATAATTTGATTCTGAGTCATTGGCCATGTCAGGAGGTTTACATATTCTACTTTGCTTCCTAGTTTTGACTCATGGTGCACATACCATTATTGATTTTGGTACCATCTGGTTTGACATTTTTAAAATGACTAGTTCAGAAAATTGTCTATATTAAATATTTAATATAGATATTTACTAATCTTTTTTTTTTGTCCCTGATTTAACTAATTTTCAACGTTAATTTTGAATCTAATCATAAAAATATTATTTTACTCGAACTGTAATTCGAATTGAATTATTATTTGATCTATTTGATAGAATTTAAATCAATTTAAATATGTCAAGTAAGAATATTCAAACCAATTCAATTGTAGAAATACAAACATCGTAAATTCGACGACCCTAACCAAACCAATTCAATTGTAGAAATACAAACATCGTAAATTCGACGACCCTAACCGTTTTTTCCCACCTGCATATAATTTACGATATTTCACATTATAATAAAAAAACATAATTTATAAACAATCAATAGATATAAATTGGTCGGATCCCCACCCAAGTAGGGTGAGAGTTGGGCCGTGTCTAGCTGAAACAAACCCATAATTCATTTTAAAATCTCCGGACATAACCCGGCCCCAACCTAGTAATATTGGACCAAATATCGGGCTTAAATATTCTTGAATTTCGAGTTATCGGCGGACTGTTAACTTTCAATTCAACATCTACCCAACTAAATTCATATATGATTTGATAAGCCCAAACACTTCAAGCCCAAAGTTGATGAAACAAACTGTTAAATGTTAATGTCTTCTTTGCTACTTCTAGAAAATAGAGATGGTTGAATGAGTTTAAAAATAAATTTTTTTGTGTGTAGTTGAACGTGAGAATGAGCATGACTTTTTGTTTGAACAGATTGTAAAGTATATAAAAATATTGTATTATCCTTTTATAATAAATTGACAATTTTATATGATATTTAATAAAGGTTAAATTTGTCATTTAAAAAAATATATATTCTCCCTATGGGTAGAATAGTCAAGTTCACGTTTTCATAAGTTTGGCTATTCTCCTTATGATAAAAATAGGGTTCATGAGCTCGTGCTCACGACTCATGTTTCTTATAAATCAAAGAAGAAAATGAGCTTTCTCAAAACTCATTCTCTTGTCTCACCTGTTATTCTCTCCAACCAAATGTGAAATTAATGTATTAAAAAATAATCCAAGACATAACTCCATCGACAGGTGACTCTCTTCCCTAAGGAAGACGAGACAGAGAATACATAAAGAGAGCCAAACTATGCAACACTTAAAATAAAGAAAGCATGACTAATCAAAAACTTCTAACTGTGATAATTCTAGGTCCCGAAGAACCCAACCCGCAACCAAGCCCAACCGTCACCCACATACAGAAGTCGTGGGCCGGCTGTAACCAAGCCCAGAGCTATGCCCCAGAACTTGGCTACAAGGTTGGGAGGGGCTTGCCCTTATTAATGAGTATTTGCTAGGGTATTTCCCCGATATGAGACTTTTGTCTCTAACACTCTTCTGCACTCGTGGACTAGGTTTTGCCCAAACCCAATGAGTGGACTTCTTATCGGGGACGAATGCACACATGCTCCGATACCATGTAATAATTATGAGCCCCGAAGAACCCAAGCCCAACCGTCACCCACGCACAGAAGTCGTGAGCCGGCTGTAACCAGGGCCAAAGCTATGCCCCAAAACTTGGCTACAAGGTTGGGAGGGGCTTGCCCTTATTAATGGGTCTTTGCTGGGGTATTTACCCGATGTAAAACTTTTGTCTCTAACACTAACCCCATGATTAATATCTGCATAAATTAAAGGCATCAGGTCTAGAGGCATAAGAGTCATCCCAAACTTGCAAAGATTCAATATGAAGTCTTTTTATAGGCAAGGTGATGAGCTACACCATTTAGGTCTCCTCTCACATGAGAGATGACCACATGACGAGAACAACTGCAAAAGCAGTTTTATTTTTCGATTAAACTCTGATTGAACTTTTAAACCTTAAATCAAAAAATTTATGGCTTGATCGTTGGTTCGGTTTTCTAAACCCCGGTGCGAATACCACCCCTTCATGATATCATAAAATGTAATATATAAGAAAATTTTAAATAAGAGAAGAAAAATATGATAAATGATCAATAGGTGTAGTTTGATTGGTCTTCCTATTATGTATGCAGTGAGAGATTTTGTATTCGAATTTTTATAGGTGGAATTAAAAAAAAGGTAAATGTCAAATGAGGATAATTAAGAGAACGAACAAGTTTTGTCTTACTGTCGTGCACTTTGGCACGACTCTTCGTCTGGCATCGTAAAAAGAACTGTTAAAGCTCGCTCTTTTACTCTTTCTCTCTCTCGCTCTGAATCCAAAAGCCCATCGATTCAGATTCCCACACCGTCTTTCCTTTCTGCTTGCTCTACTCCGGTCAACTCGTTCTCCATCTGTTGTAAAAACCCTTTAGCTTGACCACTTCATTTGACGGTGAGTTCTTTTCATTTTCTCTAATTCTTTACATATTTTGACAAAGGAAGCTCCTTTGTTCTCTGCGTAGTTGTGAATTTGGAGGTAGTCGTGTTTTTCTTGTTAGTGTGTGGTTGGGTTTGATTTGATGAATTTAGGTGATGAAAATTTGTTGTTATATGGGTACTTATTGATTTTTACATCATGGGCTTCGATGAATCCGAGGGAATTTCATAAGATCGCAAGTGGAATAATCAAATATTTTTGTATTAAGCTTTTAAGCCAACAAGAGAATCCGAGATTGACTCAAATTTAAATGTGGGAGCAGTGACATTTTTCGGGCATGGCTCCTGGGTTTAGTTCGGGTTCCATATTCCAATGGCGGCATCTGTGAATGAGAGTTCAGACTCTCTGGTTGGTGTTGGGAATTTGATATCAGCGACGAAATCGTTGAAATTAAGCTTAGAGAAATCAAAGGCAATAGGGTTATCACTTAAGAAAGCAAGGCCTCGATTAGATGAGATTAACCAAAGATTGCCTTCTCTAGAGGCTGCAGTCCGTCCAATCCGTGCTGACAAGGATGCACTTGTAGCTGTTAGTGGCCACATTAATCGTGCAGTGGGGCCTGCTGCAGCAGTGCTTAAGGTTTTTGATGTAGTTCAGGGACTAGAAAAGTCATTGTTGTCCAATCCAAGGAATGATCTACCTGGCTATTTATCCGTTTTGAAGCGTCTTGAGGAGGCATTAAGGTTTTTAGGGGATAATTGTGGATTGGCAATTCAGTGGCTGGAGGATATAGTGGAGTATCTGGAGGATAACTTAGTTGCAGATGAGCGGTATCTTTTGAATTTGAAGAAGTTGTTGAAAGGTCTTAAGGATTTTGGAAATAATGAACAAAGACAATGCCTTGATGGTGGACTTTTAGATGCTGCGTTGGATAAATTGGAGAGTGAGTTTCGGCGACTATTGGCGAAACATACTGTGCCGCTTCCAATGTCTTCTTCACCGTCATTGGGTGAGCAGGCATGCATTGCACCATCCCCTTTGCCAGTTACCGTCATCCAGAAGTTGCAGGCAATTCTGGGAAGATTAGTTGCAAATAATAGACTGGAGAAGTGCATATCGATTTATGTTGAAGTTCGTAGTTCAAATGTAAGAGCAAGTTTGCAGGCACTTGATTTGGATTACCTAGAGATATCGGTATCTGAATTTAATGATGTGCAGAGCATAGAGGTGTACATATCGAAGTGGGGGAAGCATTTGGAGTTTGCAGTGAAGAATTTGCTCGAGGCTGAGTACAAGCTTTGCAGCGACGTATTTGAGAGGATTGGAGTTAATGTGTGGATGGGTTGCTTTGCTAAGATAGCTTCACAGGCTGGTATTCTTGCGTTTCTTCAATTTTGGAAGACGGTTACAGAGAGTAAAAAAGACCCAATTAAACTATTGAAATTGCTGGATATATTTGCTTCTCTGCACAAATTGAGACTGGATTTCAACCGCCTTTTTGGTGGAGCAGCTTGCCCTGAAATCCAAAACCTAACGAAGGATCTCATTAAGAGGGTGATTGATGGGGCAGCTGAAATTTTCTGGGAGCTATTGGTTCAAGTGGAATTGCAAAGGCGAATAGCTCCTCCTCCAGATGGAGATATCCCAAGATTGGTAAGCTTTATTACGGATTACTGTAATAAACTACTTGGGGATGATTATAAGCCAATCCTTACCCAGGTTCTAGTCATTCACCGGAGTTGGAAACACGAGAAGTTTCAAGAGCGACTCCTCATTACTGAGGTGTTGAATATCATTAAAGCTGTTGAGCTGAATTTGGAGACATGGATAAAGGCTTATGAAGATACTACGTTATCAAACTTTTTTGGTATGAACAACCATTGACATTTATATAGACACTTAAAGGGAACCAAGCTTGGTGATCTATTGGGGGATTCATGGTTAAAAGAACACGAACAGTACAAGGACTACTATGCCGCAATGTTCTTGAGAGACAGCTGGGGAAAGCTTCCGAGTCATTTAAGCCGAGAAGGCCTAATTTTGTTTTCTGGTGGACGTGCCACTGCTCGTGATCTTGTAAAAAAGAGGCTGAAGACATTCAATGAAACTTTTGACGACATGTACAAGCAGCAGTCAAACTGGATTGTGTCGGGGAGAGAGATTGGGGAGAAGACTTGACAGCATATAGTTCAGGCCGTAGTGCCTGTTTATCGAAGCTTTGTGCAGAACTACGGACCCTTGGTTGAGCAAGATGCAAGCTCCAGTAAATATGCGAAATACTCAGTGCAGACTTTGGAGCAAATGCTTCTCTCTCTTTTTCGGCCTAAGCCTGGGAGATATGGTAGTTTTGTCGTGAGGGATTCTAGTGGGAAGTTGAACAGTGGGGTAGCGGATCTTCGTCGTACTGCCTCTGCTATTGTATGAGTATCCTGTCGTTGACCGTTTCCTTGGTTAACCCAACAAGAACCACATGTTGACTCCGCCTTCGCCATTGTTGGGTAGGTAGTTCTTTATTGATGTACATACTGATGTAATCAGTAGCCTGGAGTTATGTCATACATTCTCTCTTTCTTTATATGTGGATGATGGAGTTCCTTGAATCACAATCCCGTTCCTGGAAATTCAATGCTAGCTCAGTTGCCTCAGAAGTGCAGCTGTCATTAATAATCAGGCTTTCAGATATGCAGCTTCTGGACAATGCATCGGAGTTATAGGTAGTCCTATTTTACTTTCTTAAGTTCTTTGTTTACTAGATAGGTGTCGTTAAAAGCTTCTCTTTAATTTGCTCTACAATTTTTTGATATAAGTATGTCCATCCCGGAGGTCTATGTATGATTATACGATGAGATTGTCTGAAATTGGTGATTATTGTAGGGGAAGGGAGGGGATGTTCGCTCTTGTTTTGTATGTTGTTGGAGTATCAAACTAGAAATGTATCAGAGCTGCGAGACTATCAAGTTATTGTAAGTAATAAAATGTGAGTTTCATCTCTGCAGACTGCAGTCGCAATCTTTCACTGTTGGCTGATTATGATTTGGTGAAAGCTCCATTAAGCTCATATGATGTTTCTTTTATTTAATCTTTAGGGATACAAAATAAAAATCACATCAATGATCAGAGAAGTAGGCTGATTATGCTTTCTTTCTGGGTTTCATTTGTGCGTTTTAAGAAGTAGAATGAAACACGGATGAATTTGGCCTACAAATATATATATATATATATATATATATATATATATATATATAGATATATTATTTTTTATTGAAAGATCAAGATTGTTTGGGTTGAGTGAGATAATTAAGGCATCTTCTCTGGGAATTGGGATGAAGTGACATAAAAACTCAAAACTATACATGCATAAATAATAGTGACTTGATAGGTGATGGTGGTGGTGGTATGCACATATTTCTCTGTTCTTGTACAAATTTCTTTCTTTTCTAATTGTATTATACTTGATGCACATCCAATCCAAGGCTTTCGATTTGTTGGATCTCTCTTTTTTGTGAAATATTTTCATTGACTTTTCATGACCAATAATAGTTTGACATGTCCTGACCAGATTCTACTCCCATCAATGGTGAATTCATAGTTTGAACAATCCCAAGTCAGAGACAATAAGGATATAAAAATGATGATGATGATGATGGCAATAAAATTGTCAACTATGGTGAAATAACACCAAATTTTTTTTGTTCGAATTTTTTAGGTCTCCTGTTAGGAGACATGTATACCCTATTTGTATTTAAAAATGAAAAACCTGGTAATAAAGCAAATGGTCAAAATCATTATATATGAATTAATCGAATTTTAGCCTGAATCATCTTAACACCTTAACTTAAGTATTCAACTTAAATTTGTTGTTGATTTTAATTGAACACAGAATATAAATTCCCTAATAATTAAACCTTCTTGGTACATGATAGCATGACTATTAACAAAACTAACCCAAACCCAAACCCAAACCTCGAGTCTCAACACCATACAATTATTTTTATTTTCAAACAATTTTTTATTCATGACTTGTTAATCAAAAGCCTAGCTATGTTTTAGAGTGTCTCTCTCCCAACACTTTATAAATTAAGTAAAATAAAATTAATCTTGGCATTTCACCTCAAATTGGCGCCTCTCTCTCTCTCTCTAGATCTTTGATTAAACAAAGACCATTAATGTCTAATATTCTTCTAATAATATATAATTCTGAATTACACACTCTATATATAAGAAAATATACATGCATTGTTGTGCTTGGACTCAATTAGGATATATATACTAAAAAAAACAACTGGATCATTTCATATGGGAATATTCCGGCCCTACAATTGCGATTACGATTAAGATACATGGTTCTCTTTCACACTTTTATGTGCAATTGTGATTGTGGACCAGTCAACCCACTCTGATCCATTCATTTTTTTTACCGGATTTTTAAATAGAAAAAGGGTTTTTGTTTATTATAATATATCATCATTATTGCATTAATCACCAACAAATCCGGTTCGGTCATTCTTAGTTAACACAATAATATTTACCTCTCAAGGCTGATCATATGTTGTATATCACAGAGCCGAAACTAGAAAATATAGCTTAATTTATACGGAATTGTAACCTTAAAGTATCCAAATATTGAATTAAATTATATGGACCAAATCAATTTAGAAAATACACTCATATAATCTTACATCACAAGAAAAACGAAAGTATAGTGAAGAGTTGTCCGACGTTATAAAAACTTAAAAAGCGAGGAGGAGGGATAAAGCCCTGTCAAAGTGTCAAGTGCAATTTTTCTGGTCCACTGTCCCTGCCACGTCAGCACGATCGTGTCAATCCCTAACTCGCCTCCGGCGTGACGTTTTTGTTCTACCCGACCAGCCCCCACACACCACCTCCACCGACCTATACATACAGACCCCCCACCTCTCTCTCTATACATATACATATGTGAACATTTTTTATGTTTTTTTATGTCTCTGCCCTCCGTGAGCCTCTTATCCTACTTACTTCCTCCGTTTTCTTCTTCTGTTAACCCTCGATTGTTCACAACGAACCTTACTTGGATTAAGAAGCAGCAGCAAGAGAGTAGGAGAAATCAAAGGCGAAGAGGCCTGGGATAATATCGTAAATTTAGGCAACATCAATTGCCGGAGGAGGAGCTAACGATCGGTCCATGGAGGTATTGGTAGGCTCGACTTTTGGTATCGATGTCTCGTCGCCGCCGGCATATGTTAGAGACCATGTAAAGAATCCCACATCGAAAGATGTGGGATGTAAAATGCTCTTTATAAGAGCTAAAGCCCACCTCCTACACTAACAAGGCCTTTTCCCTTGTGTAGTGACTTGGGCCCAAGCCCGCTTGCTGCACTTGAGGAGAAACAAAGTCGTGCGGGCCCGTTGTATCCTTGTGAACCGGACAACCCCTATGTGGGCCCGATGTATCCAGTGAACCGGACAACCTAAAGCGGACAATATTGTTAGTGTGTGGGGGTGTGGAATTTATAACATGATATCGGAGCAAGGTTGCTCGGTCCAGTTACTTGGGTATGACCTCTACTCCACTTGTTGGGTCTGTGGTATAACCCAGCCCACAAGTGCGGGGGAGTGTAAAGAATCCCACATCGAAAGATGTGGGATGTAAAATGCTCTTTATAAGAGCTAAAGCCCACCTCCTACACTAACAAGGCCTTTTCCCTTGTGTAGTGACTTGGGCCCAAGCCCGCTTGCTGCACTTGAGGAGAAACAAAGTCGTGCGGGCCCGTTGTATCCTTGTGAACCGGACAACCCCTATGTGGGCCCGATGTATCCAGTGAACCGGACAACCTAAAGCGGACAATATTGTTAGTGTGTGGGGGTGTGGAATTTATAACAGACCACGGCGGAAGTGGTGGCGCACAGGATAGGGGCCATGACGGCGTGGCTTCCCACCGTCGGTTTATCAAGGAAGATACCGACCCCCGGAAAATGAACTGGTCGGGTTTAGGGAATGGAAAGTCTGTTGATGATTCCTCTGAGAGCTCGTCAATTGGGGCTGAAAGCGAAGACGAAGAGAGCGATGACGACGTGGTTTTGTCCGAGAAAGCCCTAGGTTCCCTTGCTTCACTCGAAGAGACTCTCCCAATCAAGTTCGTATCTGTCTCTCCGAGTAATTGTGTAAACTGTAAAGATCAATCGATTTGGACCGAAATTGGTTTAATTTGTTCGATAGATTAGAGGAATTAACATATGGATTGTGTTTTGATCTTGAATTGTAGGAATAAAGGCTTATCGAGTTACTATTCAGGGAAATCGAGGTCGTTTGCGGATCTATCACAGTTGGATTCGATTACTTCTGCGAAGGATTTGTGGAAGCCTGAGAATCCCTTCAACAAGAGGAGGAGGATTCGGATGGCAAACAGGTGGTCATCCTCTTCGAGGAGATCATCATCGTCTGTGAACACCTTGCAGAACTCAATATCGGTGCCTCTGCTTCCCCTAAATGAAGAAGATAACATCGGCGACGAAGCAGAACAGCCGAAAAAACAAACGCGGGAGGAGAATCCATGGTTGAAGTCTGAGAGTTGTTTTGAAATTTCAGATCTTGACGAGGAACAAGAAGAAGAAAATATTGATTAAACAACAGTAGAAGCATAGCTTAGCTTCGCTTCTGTTTTTGGAGAAAAATAATCAAAGGATAAACATTTTTATTGGTATATGAAAATATAATCGGATAAATCTTTTAGACAACTTGCCAAATGAGTATTTTTTGTGGTGTATATGTTTTAATATTTTTATGTTTCTATTCGAGCCATTAAAAAAAGAAAAATATGTGGGAATTAGATAATCATCAGAGGACAATGTTGCCTTTTGGTGATATATAATACTATTTTAAGCCGAAGAGATTTTTGTTCGTGACTGTTCGAGAGAGAGTATGATTAATATAGCATGAACTGTCAAATTAAGTTACTTTGTATAAATTATAAAATTAAGTTATTTTAAGTTGTATAGGTGTTTGATAATGCTATATAAAAGATAGTTTAATAATAATACCAAACAAAAAAAATATTTTATAAGTGAGATTAAAATTATTTTAAGCTTAAAATGATATAAGTGAGATTATTTTACATGATATAAGTTAAATTTACATTATTTTTATTTATACCAAAAAGAACATCCTTATCCTTATTACACGTGCCAATGTATACCCTTCCTTATCTTTATTCTTACGACACGTGTCCAATGGAAAATCAAAAAGTAAGAAAATTTGAACATCTCTCTATCGTCTTCTTCGTATCTCTCGGTGTCGCCATACTGCTCACAATCTCGCGGTACCCGCCCCTATCATTTTGTTGTTTCATTTTTCAATAAGGACTTGCTCGATCTACAAAATGTTGTTCGGTTATGTTAGCATGCACGCCAGCGCAAGAAGCTAACACCTTCTTTGTACCAAATTGTTTGAAAAGTGCTTGCCAACTGTGAACTTGGTAAAATGAATAATCTAACGCAAAATATTTTCTGAGTAATATTCAGTGCTCTAAGTACACGTGTCACTCACACAAAACATTCTATAAAATGTTAACAAACACGGATTTTGCGGGTGGGAAGTTGATTTTTTAACTTGATCCAAGGATGCTCTCGACTATGGCTGAAACTCTGGAATCTTACCTGCCCACAAGGAGTTAAAATCTTTGGTTGGCGATTGCTCCATAATGGCTTGCCTACTTGTTAGAATCTCATCCATCGTGGCATGTAAATTGTGATAGGGATAGTATGTTGAAAATTATTATTTTATGTAATATTCACACTCGGTTTATTTAATTGGAATAAAATATTTTTAACACTTTATATATGAAAAAAGATATATTGACAAACTTTTTTTTATTTTATATGATATATGAATTGATGTGTAGAGTTTAGCTTATACACAGAAGATCAATTCATAAGTTTATATTGAATATAAGCAAACGGTCACGGCTTAAACGAAATTTGACAAACCTTTGGCAGGGCTGTAATATAGTATTTCAGTATGTCTATCTTGGCTACGGAAAGTGATAAAGCTTGAACTTACTATACTAGTACACTTGGAATGTATTGATCAGAACTACGTGTGAGTCAATTTTTCTAGTCTGACTACATGGAAAATTGCACACTCACGCTGACGTTGTGACATCGTTCATAATATTAATTTATTAAATATTATTTATAAATGTGCATTTAATGTATAAGACTTTGATTTACCAAAATGTGATGTCTTTTTGTACAGGTCAACATACACCGAGTGAATTGGGTTACCGCATTAAATGTAAGATGAAAAATAATCTGTTAATAAAATTCACTTCCAATTATGGATTGATGATACCCTCTCGAGAATGCTTATAGGTTTTGAGATTGTGCCGAAACCCTGCAGGTGGATTTTAATTAATCTGACACATTCAAATAAGTTAAGTGGTAAACTTGAAAAATATTTAAAGATGTCAATTAAATATTATATGTCAGTGACAAATTTAATTGACGGGTATCTCTAACTTAACGTGAGGATTTTAATGAACGATTATAACGAAAGGCTCAGATTTAATTTGAGATAAAACGGAGGAGTGCAAATATAATATTTTAGTGGAATATATTATAGTTTGTGAATTTTAATTATGTTCATGGATTTGGGTTGATAATTGAATCCGTAGAAAACTCATGTTTTATTTTTCTTTGTAGACCCCTATTGTAGCCCATGGTAAGCCTAAACCTAAGTGAATCAAGAAACCTAACTGAGGTTGGAGTTCTTCATTGGAGAGGAGTGTGGGCCGGCCACATAGGGTTAGAAAACCCTAGGTTGGCCGACCCCTATATAAACACACACTAGTGTGCTTTGTTTCCTAGGGTTGAGACTTCAGTTCGACTCGACTCTCTAATTTTCTCCACAGTTTTGATTTTTGGCCTTTAGGTTTTTGGTGTAAAGAGTCCACACTCTTGATCCAAGTTTGGGAATTGGTGCATACGGTGAAGATCTGTGAGATTGAGCTTTGAATCAATCTGGCTGACTCCATCATTCGATATAGATTATTAGAGATCAATCCAGAGAGATCTCTAGGTACGTAATTTTTATACAACTAGTTTAGCCGTATATTATGCGTGTCCACCATAATTAACAAGGAATTTTTTAAAAACTGTTTTTATATCGATAACTCCTATTTCATTTTCGCTAGTGTGTATTTTCCAACAATTTGGGCCTAATTGTTTGTTATGTGATCAAGCTATTGAATCAGTCACCCACATTTTCTTCCAATGGAGGCACCCGACCTCTCCTCTGGAGGAAGTTCATCGCTCGATAACCCAAATAGAAGTACGATGGCGTGTAGGTCGATAATCTCCTCCACCCGTAAATGGAAGAAAAGCTCAATCACTGCAGTCAATAGATCATGATCCAGCTTGATATTTATGAACTCTATAAAAATCAACCTAGATGACATAGGGCCTAACACGCGAATGACAAGGCCATGGCTGATTCAACCTGAAAACCGTCACCTGGCGGGTGATAAATATTATTATTTGAGCACCAATAGTTAAACACAAATAATGCAGTGATACTTCCGTTTGGTCTTGAAATATATATATAGGCAAGAAGCAGAACATCGACTGGCATTTGTATGAACTCGTGACACTAGAAGATTCCAGTGTACTTTTGATAAGTCAGGCATATGCTTCACGCGTTAAAAAAAAAAAAATCATTAAGGCAATACTCCAAATATGATTTAACGTGGGCCTGAATTCTTCAAGGTCCTGGTGATGATATTGGGTACTCAATATCCCAAGCAATAAATGAAGCTATAGACAATGGCTTTGAGGAATTTATGGGGAAGTCATCTATTGTGACACCAATTCTCATAAAGTCACACTTTTTTCTTATTTATCAATAAATCATAATTTTTCGTTTACCAATGCAAGATTTTGAAATGATTTTTTTAAAATGTCAAGAATGTCCTCATCTCTCTCATCACATCATCTCTCTCCCATTCTAGAACTCTCTCAAAATTTCAAGTACTCTTTCAAAATTTCCGGTCACCTTCCATATTTTCCGGTCACGTCAATAGTGTAAGTAGTATTAACATTATACGTACTAACAATAGTATCAGTAGCATCAGTAGGGTCAAGATGAGTTAACGTTGTCCATAACGAGTAGACAACGAGTTAACAGACATAATATAACTGCTAACAACAGTATCAGTAGCATCAGTAGGGTCAAGATGAGTTAACATTATCCATAACGAGTAGACAAAGAGTTAACAGACATAATATAACTGCAATGCGCCAACTACATATGTATATATAGTATCAACAATGGAGCTCTCAGATCTATGCATTCTCAATCTTGTAGTCGTGTATGAATTTATCCACCATTTCTGCCTTGAAAATTCTCATTTTGTCAGAAGACAATGACTCCTCAATTGCTTCATGTTTTGCCAACCTGGACATGATGTAACACACATGATATCCACAGTCAACCCTGAAATTAAGGTTAATGAAAAATATGAGGTTGTATTCATTAATAAATTTAAGTTGTATTAAGATTTCACAGTATTTCAGAGACTTACGATCCAAGTTCTTGTTGTGGACAATCATATTAGTATCATAATATCATATCAGTATCCATCGAATTAACAGTATCAACAATCATATGAGTATCTGAGAACAAATCAACATTGTAAGAAAACAACACAAGTAGCAGAAACAATATTAATAGTATGAAGTAGTATTAATAGTATCACAACAATATTTTCAGAATTGTCAATATCAACATTATCAGAAACATCAACAGTCACAAAAATATCAAGAAATCAATAATACTGCATTTGATTCGTAGTATCAACAATCATATCAGTATCCATCTAATTAACATTATCAACAATCATATCAGTACCTGAGAACACAGTATGAATAAATCAACATTGTAAGAAAACAATACAAATAGTATGAACAATATTGATAGTATCTAGTAGTATTGATAATATCGCAACAATATTTTCAGAATTGTCAATATCAACATTATCAGAAGTATCAACAGTCACAAAAACATCAAGAAATCAATAATACTACATTTTTGATTCGTGGTACCAACAATCATATCAGTATCTATCTAATTAACAGTATCACAATCATATCAGTATCTGAGAACACAATATTATAGAATAAATCAACATTGTAAGAAAACAACACAAGTAGTATAAACAATAATGATAGTATCAAGTAGTATTAATAATATCACAATAGCATTTTCAGAATTATCAATATCAACATTATCAGAAGCATCAACAGACACAAAAACATCAAAAAATCAATAATACTACATTTGATTCGTAGTATCAACAATCATATCAGTATCCATCTAATTAACAGTATCAACAATCATAACAGTATCTGAGAACACAGTATGAACAAATCAACATTATCAGAAAACAATACAAGTAGTATGAACAGTATTGATAGTATCTAGTAGTATTGATAGTATCACAACAATATTTTCAGAATTGTCAATATCAACATTATCAGAAGTATCAACAGTCACAAAAACATTAAGAAATCAATAATACTACATTTGTTCGTAATATCAACAATCATATCAGTATCCATCTAATTAACAGTATCAACAATCATATCAATGTTTGAGAACACAGTATTATGGAACAAATCAATATTGCAAGAAAACAACACAAGTAGTATTAATAGTATCACATAATGAAACATAGAAAATATCAAACACATACAGTATCAAATAATAAAAGTTTGAATCTTTTTTGATGAGAAACATGTATGAATTTTTAAACAGTATCAACAATCAAATTTCATTACAAAATGAAAAGAAATAGTGGACAAATACACAATCATCATACAATACCAAAAATCATAGAAAGTTTGGATCTTTTTGGATGAGAAACGTGTATGAACTTTTAAACAGTATCGCCATTCAAATTTCATTACAAAATGATGAAAATATTGAACAAATACATAGTCATCATACAATACCAAAAACCATATATCTTGAAAAAAGAAACTCATGGATCTTGGAAAAAACTCATAGATCTTGAAAAAGAAATCATAAATCTTGAAAAAAAACTGAAAAATCTTGAAAAGTAAACTACAAATGTTGAGAGAGAGAGACACAGAGAGAGAGAGATAAGATTCTACAAAAATAGGAACTTACTAGTGAGATTTTGCCGGAAAATGGTCGGAAAATCTAAGAAGGTGACTGGAATATATGAGATTTTAGTGAGAGAAAGTGAAAGTGAGAGCGCATAAGAGAGAGAAAAAATCCACAAAAATGTATACAAAAAATTTGAAATTTGAAAATTTTGTATCTTTCTAGAATGTCCAGCTTTTTGACAATATCAAGGGTATTTTTGGTATACGAAAATTTTCATGTGACTAAATATGAATACAAGTTTTTTTTATGACTGATTGGTAAAAGTTGGAATCACTTGTGACCGGCTATGTATTATCCCTGAGGCTTTCGCTACTCGTGGGCCCAAATATGGAATCCAATATACTGACCGCCCTCCCAGTCCCCATCTGAAGCTGGGTTTAATCTAATCTTGTCAACCAAGATCGCCATTCTGAAAATAAGGAAGTGAGATTAAGATAAATTATGAGAACTGCCTCATTCAATGTAAGGGAAAATAAAAACCTTTAAATACTAGCGAGTCCTACTGCACAAGGAGAGCTTGATTTTAAAGTTTAAATTAATAAAATTGTGGAATGCTTTAAATTCGAGAGAATGAACAAGGAATTCAAAAGGAAATAAGAACCAAACATTGAGGGGAGATACACATGATCGTCAGAAAAGAAAGACAGCCGTACGGAGAGATTACGATGAAAGAGAGGAGACAGACCCTCTCTCTCTGGATCCAATTACAAGTGCCCGTGACAAAAGAAGACCTTACTTAACCCAAACAAAAACAATGACTCAACTAATTGAAGAACGTTACGCGCCAGATAGGGGTCGAACCTATGACCTTCTGCTTAGGAAACAGACGCTCTATCCACTGAGCTACAGGCGCTTCTATGTCTTGATGGAGATAATGCAAATATTAAACGCATCGAAAAAGAGTTCAGTGTATTTAGGTAGAGAGGCATATCATGGATTCAAGTCCAGATGATCTTACTATTATGGATGATCAAACAAACCGTGCTTTGCTTCCATGTGATGTTACAAGTTTCTGCGACATTCATGGCCTGAGGAATAATGATGCCCGCCACATCCGAGTCAAAGTCCCTACTCACGCACTTCGTTGCATAGACAAAGCTGGTGGGAAGCGGTATGAAGAGCTTGGGAAGATGGAGGTTGTACAGTGTTCTTTTCACCTGAAGATGAAACCAAATTTGAACAGGCCCGGATTCAAAGATCTTAAACTAGCTATGCAAGAGGCTCGGAGGGAGAAGGCAGGTGAGTGGTTGGTGTGAGAAACAGATCGAGGGAGAACAGGCAGATGATCAAGTTGTTGATAAGGAAGAGCAGCTGGTTGCAAACTCTCAAGGAGGAGTTCCAAGCTCTCTATAGCTTGGATTTTGCTTCACATTTTTGTTAGATGTGTCATCCTTGGTATTTGGTTTAGATGCTCTCTTTTTTTCCTCTGGGCATTGACATCTAGAATCTACTAATCTATACATGATGAAGATGAAGTGAATTATTGGGTTGCGAGCCAATTTTAGCAGGATAGTAAGCATAAGGCAAACCCATTCGCCGGGGGCACCTAGCTTTGGCTTGAGATGCAGGTTTCTATTGAGTTTATATCATTTAAGAATGGGTAAGGAATAAACTTGGTCTGCTTCATGTCACTAAACGCTCGATTAGGTCTCTAAATAACACGCGATGAAAGAGAGAATTTAATCTTCATCTCCTCTTTATCAGTAATTCACTGTTAGTCGTCTCACAAACAGAGAAAAACCCCACATTTAGGTTCCACGGGTGTTGATTTTGGAAAGTTTTTTGGTTCTCTGAACTTGTGATTGTAAAGATGAGAATAACAATCCAACACACATTATGATATCTATTTTCATGACCCTTCTACCTTCATGAATCGTGCCTAGCGCTTCTGTGAAATAAGGAGGACCTTCTCGTCCCATGCTTAAGGAATTGAGAACAGACTGCCAGATCTTCGGGAGTCAATAACAAGCATCCCATAAACACGTTCGAAAATTAATCACTACTACATAGAGAAAATGAGCAAGAGCAAACTTCTCCGCAAGCCTCAAATCCAGACGACTATTGAACACACTCATTAGTATAAGTATACCATACGGCTTCTCTCCTCGATTGCAAACATACATGCAATTTCATTCGGTAAGCAATTGTCAAGAATCAAAGATGATGAGAAAATGGATTGTCAACTTTGTTATTAATAATGGAACCAATCAATTCTAAAAATACATAAAGAGCAACACTGCAGCCCTTACACAAGTATTTTACCTTTCGCCAACCTACACAACAGTATCCCTGCAAAAAATTTTAGCATCCCCCCTCGCTTGCTGTAAAATTTACAGAAAGCTTTGATGCTGTAACAATCGAAGGAGATGGCCAACTTAATGTTAATTTTACAACAGAGCGACCATTCAGGGCAGAATCTTTCTTGAAGTTACCCTCGCTTGGTTGCTGCAACCCCTGATCATGCTGTCTCTGCACCCACAGACCAAAGTTATTTTGATGCCCCAACCACTGATTCATCTTGCAAGGACCAGAGCGTTATGTTATGGGAGTCATCCTGGTTCATCCTGCCAATCACTGGGCGTGTCAACAATCTCTGAACACAGTTGTCAAAGTCTTTGAACCATAACAGACTAACGCAACCATAGCTTCAGGAGAAACAAGTCTTCGTATGGGCATTTCATTCCTCAAATGATTGCATGCAAATTTTCTCCAGCAGCAACGGCCAATCTTCACCGAGTTGCTGCGGATTTAGCTCCATCGCAACTTTGAAATCAAGTAAAGATACAGAACAACTAGATTTCTGTTCCTGCATACAATCCATAGGTTCATCGCTACTATGCATTTGTAAGTGATTGCTGGGCCAAATGCCGTTAATAATCTGGCCTGGAACCTGCTGCTTATGGGTAGGAAGCCGTTTTGCAAACTGTGAAGATCTTCCTCTAACCAGCTGAACACAAGATCGGATCAACCGCTTTAGATACACATCCAACAACTTATTCAGCGTATTAGCACATTCCATCGAAACACCTCCAATGCCCTGGGCAGTTGCAATCTGCTCCATCCTTTTTCTCAATGTCTCTGTGTCAGACAACCCACCACTGTCATAACAGCTGACAAAATCGCCGCTGCTTGCCACTGGGATAGCTTTACGGGCACCACCAACACTAGCAGAGTAAAAAGGAATTCCAAGTGGTGCCAGTAGAGGTCTTTTTGAGAATTTAGAGAGTGTTCCATGCTCCACCTCTTCCCCATCTTCAACGACAGCAACTTTTGAGTGGTCTATGCTACCTATCCTAGTTTTTTCAGAAGTTCGTGTGACCAGATGCTCCTTTTCTTTCTCCAGTTGTTCTGCAACTGGCTGAAGTAGCTGCAGTGGTCTTTGATAATCACAGGGAGTCAATTCCCCATTTTCCATGATACCCTTACTGCCATTAGCTTCCGTACCCGTAGACTGATGCGACGCGCATTCGACCTTCCCATTTGGCCCAAGCTGGCTAGGCCTATCTCTAAGCTTGCGATCACGTATCCCAGATCTACCCTTTCGAGGGGACACAGGCAAAACCCCATTTGACCAAATGTGTACATTTTGATTCTGAGATGGAATGAGGGACCCACTTTGTTCATGCCCTTCTGCTTTACTAGGACACGCATTTGCAGTTTGGATCAGAGTTTTTGCAGGACCCACTTCGTGAAATGGAGGTGGAGTCTTGGCATGAGATGCATTCTTCAAAATTGTATGTATAAGTTGATTGTGCAACAGAATATTCTCCCTTCCCAGTACACGATAACATGATTTGTTAAATTCAGTCTTACTTAGCTTCTGACTTAAAAACTTATTCAGGTTATAAAAGTACCTCTTTGACCTGTCAACCCCAACCTTCTTCACTATCTGAGCTTTCAACTCACCCAAATCAACTCTTGAGCTCTGGTGAGGTTGCATTTCTCAACAAGCAACAGATTTACACACCATCCACATTCAACGGCAACAGTAACTACGACTGAACTGCAGAACCTTTCCAAATTCACCCCTCTGCATATCTTTCAATGACAATCAGATGTCAAGCTCCACAAATTTCAAGTAATGCATCCGGAACAACAATTAGATTGACTGCCAATAAACCGCAGAAACCCTATTTTTCAATAAATATAAGGGCATTCTTCTTTCCAAACACCCGAAATTCTCTAACCCAAAAACCATACAATGCAAACCCAAATCTCATCTAACCAAAATCCAAATCCCTAGAGATCAAACTCACAGGCGTAGCTCATTCAAAACCCTTTGAACCAACCCAATATTCATTCAAATACACAATGAATAAATAACCCTAATTTCAAATCACCGAGCTCGCCCTGGTTGCTTCTCTCCGAACTGCAGGAACCACAAATTACATCACTCACAAACCAATTAAACCGAACCTCTCGTATTACAGAAAGAATTCAAGAGTTAAAAACTTCAAAATCCGAAAATGAAACTTTAACCAGATAGATCAGTGAGTTCGCGGAATTCGAGTTAAACGAATACAGCAAACGAATTGCATAGAAAAATCAAATTACCGGTCGTAAACAAAGAAGCAAACGTGGAAGAATGACAAATAAAGTAAGCTTTGAAAAGTTTGAGATTGAAAAGTTTTTTCGTATTGATTGATTGAATGAAAACTCTGACCTTGGAATGAAACGAACTGTGACGAATTGCAGAAGAGGAATCAAAGAGCGACTCAGTGACTTCGAATCTTCGGCTTCGCTGCTGCCTCGGGCGTTCGCTCTTTGGCCTTTTTATTTTATTTTATTTATTATTTATTTTATTATCTGAGGGTCTGCCGATTTATGTTTGGAGCTTCTCTCTGTGTATCTCTCGATCGCTGGCATTACTTTCTCTTTCTTCTTCTTCGCTCTCTTTTTATTATTTTATTTTATTTTTCTCTTCTTTCTTTATTTTACATTTGCAATTTTTTCCATATTATTGTTTTATTTTCCCACCCAAACTCTAACTTTAATTTTGATTTTTGCGGAATCGATTGGATGTTTTTAGTTTTCATTTACATTTGTGGTTGTTTTGGATTACCAACTTTTTTTTTTGTTTCATAAATTGATTAATGCAACAAAAAAAAGTAGGGATGGGAAACATGCGTTCCATGAAAACATTTTATTTAAACAAAAACAAATAACAACTTTCAATTCTTCTCAAAAAAAAAAAAAAAAAACTTTAGAGAATAATAACGCATGAATCCATAAACCTTATCCATTCGTTAATTGAAACATGCCTCTTAAATTAAATTAAATGCGTGAATATTTCAAAACAAAATTATAATCTATACTTAAATTTAGTTTGTAAATTTTAAATTTTAGAAAATTATTATTTTCATTAAAATTTCTTCACGTTTGTTCTAAAAAGTAAAACCCTTTTTCCCCGTCTGGGAAATATGAGTGAATCAATGGCCAATAATTTATTTATTGTTGTCAACATGGCATCATTAATTTATAATCCCAATCATTATAGATGCATTAATTCCATTTATTTTAAACCTTAATTAAGAACCTTTTTACTTCGTAATTTTAGTGACTAGTGTTGTTACCCGCGCATCAATTTTCTTTTTCTTTTTATATAACATTGACATCACATTAAATTATTATAATAAATTTAATAAAATATATAAGATTATGCATATTCTCTCAAATATAATACATTGGGTCAAAAAAATTGAGAACATTTGGATTGGATGACCAAAGAGCCCCTGAGCCTGGTGTCATTGTTTAATACTTATCTTTGCAATAAGTCAATAATAGAAACCAATACAAAATCAAATTAAGGCCCATGACAAAACGTTGTATCATATTGTCATTGATACATGGTACATGATCTGCAAAACTATTTGGTTTTCATGCGGAGTCGAGAATTGATGAAAAATGCATAAATTAAAGAGAATCAAGTAGTGTTTGCGTGACTCTGGATGACTTGTTGTGGCATTGTTCTCAAAACCGTTTTTAACTTTATCTTGTGCAAAAATGTAAGAACATGCTCAACAATTAGCTGATTAAATATTTTATAAAATAGAGTGTTCTTTGAGTAGAATGCTTAACCGTTATTTCTCATTTATTTTTCAGCTTGCTTCTCACTGTCAAGTGAAAACACGAAAACTTTTAGGGAAGTAAGTGTCAGTGCACTTTGATTTTCAAATAACGATAATGTGGCTATTCCACATCATCATTTCATGGAAAGACTAATTGCACCTTATTTGGAAATCTTTCAATTATAAGTAATATCACAATTCATTTGTAAAATCTCAATGATGCAGGAAAAGTTGTAACAACACCTTTTGATGTTTTGATTGAGCTTCTCAATAACTACATTTTTTTTTCCACTGTATTTTTCAGTGCACATTATGAAAAAAAAAGAAAGTGCATGCATCAGTTTTAACCCATGACACTCTAGGAACACAATCAAATACAAAAACATGCAAGAAAAATATATAGCTGAGTTGTCATCATGAAAACTCATATAAATATTATCTAAGCTTCCGTATTATATATTGCTATTTATTTATATTGTTTATTGATATAGAAAACAAAAAGAATGTCATTTGTGTCACTTTTAGGGTTTAAATTATTATTTTTTAAAATCTAAAGAAAAATATGTGTACTTTAATCGGTTTATAAATCAAATGATATATATTTTGTTCAAATTAAAAATCAAATTCATTGTGATTAAAACATCAAATGTGTTGAGTTTCTTTTTGACGATTTAGATTTGTCATTTTTTTCATGTTAAATTTGATTATTTTTAACAAAAAATTATACACCGTTTCGTAAAATCGATCAATAAATAAATAAATAAATTTATTTTAAACACCAGAAGGTAGACCTCATTTTATTATAACTTCATAGAAGAATTCCTCAAATAGATAGATATAGATATGGATAGATTATTAATTTCCAAAACATTTCTCATTCATCTTCTCCATAATGATTTTAATAATTTTTGTATTATCCTTGCGATTTTATTACATTTTTGAGGCTTTTATTTATAAATGATAGTAATTAAAATTTAATTATAAAAAACAAAAACGATTAAAATTGTGTGATTTGAATCAGTTTCTCATAATTATTTTTATTATTAACAAATTTTTTGTGACCAGGAGTATTATTTAGGATAATTTTTTCCGCTCCCTTTCCCGCTTTATTTTATACGGACAAGAGTATTAGGGATCCGGTTTGAATCCAGACAATCCCTGACCCGACCCAGAAACCTCTCTTTTCGTATTTCAACTTTGAATTCTCAAAACACGCGCACGACGTGAAACGGTGAAAGCAAGGAATGGACATCGATCTCGAAGAGTCGCTCGAGAAGAGGCAGAGAAACAACATTCTAATCCCAGCCGACCCTTCCCGGAAGGTTTGTTTCTTCTCTACTATGTCTCACTCTCCAACTCCTGCTAATTCTTCCGAACATAAAAACGAAACCCTAGTTATTCCCGTATTTTCGGTGAACGATTTAGTATAATGAAAATGAAAATATGATTGAATCGTGTTATTTATGTTGTTGAGATTTTTCTGAAATTCTGACGAAAATTTTGGCCTTAACAAAGTTTTTTTTAAAAAAATAGGGAAGATGGAAATAATTTTTAGTGGTTTTTTGGTTGTCTCCAGTTATTGCGGGCTCTAAATTGATCTTATTGAGCCGATGATTTTGAACGACCTGGAATAACGCAGCAACTTGAGATTTTTTTATTTGTTTCTTATCAGTTTCCTTTTCGATTATGTTTTTCTCATCAAATTATACTAACTATTCCAGTTTTCCTTTTCGAAAAAAGGAAACCCTAGTTATTCTTGTGTTTTCCGTGATTCAATGTACTTAAAAGAGGATCAAATCATCAAACACTTTTTTTTTCGTGCTGTTGAACCTTTCAGCAATTCTAACAAATGATTGGTACTTATCGAAGTTCTTGTAAAAGGAGGGAAGAAGAAAATGTTGGAGTGGGTTTTTATTGTTTCTAGTTATTATTGACTTTAGTTTGATCCATGATTTTGAATGATTTGGAATGGTGTGGCAGCTTGAACAACTTTCAACGCGTCCTTACCAACTGATGGGAGAAGTGGTAAATTATTTGCACACCTTGCAACACTTGTTTCATTTTTTTAGATTATTGTACTGTCTCTATGGATATTTGTAACCCTGCGTGCTTGTGAAAATTATGGTTTGACTATTTTAAGAACTGTACTGGATGGAACCATGCTAACTTCATCTCATTTTGGTCTCAGCTTGCTTTGTTTGCATCTCTCATAATGTAGTTGTAGGCCCAGATAACAACTGTTCTGATTACTCGCTGTCTAATTATTTTACTCAAATGTTAGCAATGGATAATAAAATAGAGCCATGATCCGATACATTTGAGAGATGTGAGGTTTTCAGTCATTTAAAAGTCATTTCCTGGTGTATATGTTGGGATTTTGTGTCTAGCCTGGTTTTATCCATTTGTGTGGGGTGACCAAATTTTGATGACCTGACCCGAAAGGAATTTTTTGTTTTTTGGGAGGTTTACTATGTGGAGCAGGGGTGAGCGCTAACATGCTTATTTATTGTATTTTTTGGCCCTGTTTGTGGCGTATATATTTACAGTGTAGGGTTTCGTAGTTTGTGTGTCACCATATAGCAGCCCACGGTATTTTTCTCTCAGATTAATAAAAAATATCTGCATCTCTGTGGAATTAGGCTCAATAGGCCAAACCATGTAAATTCGTGTGTCGTGATGTTCTTTCTCGTTGTTCTTTTTCTATATATTTTTCGTTCCCAAGAATAGATAATCAATCAAATTGTGAACAGGATATAAGATCAATTAATATCTTATTGTTTGGGATTTGATTTTTGGTTAGGTTTGACTGAACATTTTATTTAATTCAAATATACGCAACCAAGTTGGCTTGTTCTGTTTGATTCTGTTTATTTTTGGATACAGTAGCTCAGACTTGTATCCCTTATTTCTTTTTCCATATGGTTCCTAATTTTAGTATGTATATCTTTGTTCGTCCATCACCTCCATAAAACAAAGTTCTTTTGGTTTTCTCTATTTGCACAAATGTTTTTCTTCCTGGTGGTTGTAATAATGTCTTTTAACTATATCGCAGAATTTTGTGCAAGAGGGAGATATTCGGTTGGAGACAACACGGGCTAGATGTATAACTTTTATTCCCATTTTTTTCCTTCTCTACTCGTCTCTGGCTATTATTGAAGAATTTAAACTTTCATGTTCTTTGACAGTAGCAAGTGTTCTCAAGAGGCATGCAGAATTGACAGATCGTCTTTCTCGGTAACACTCTTGGACCTGTAAAACCGTTTTCTATTCAGTAGTTTGTCTCATTGCTTAACTGCAGTGTAGCAATATGGATTTTTTTCCGTTATTTAGACTATGCATATGTTATTATTTAGTTTTTTTTTTGGCGTTTTATGTGAAGACCAGCTTTGTCTCTTATTCCCTAGAAGCAATCTCAATTTGGATGACCAGTTTGTGAATGTTTGCTGTATATTATTACCTGTGGTGATGGATATGTTTACGAATATGAATATCCATGTTTTTTAGAACTAAGGTTATAACAATAAGTTTGTCTCATCATCTCGTGGTTGTATCTTTTCAGGGATTCTGACAAGATGATATTTGAACGACTTCAAAGAGAGTTTGATGTTGCAAGAACTTCTCAAACTGAAGGTGTTTTCATGTTCGTGTTGTGGATGGTCTCCATTCTACCTTATTTTTCCTTTTTGTACTTTGTGCGAGCATCCTGAATATACAATATAATATGCTAAATGTGTGCATGCGCACACATACTTGCCTTATAGATTGATTCATACGTATTTGCTCACAGTTACTATTTACCTATTTGTTATACTTCTAGTCTTGTACTTACATTTTATCTGCAATTATTGTTTTATTTGCTATTTTTATCGACAGTGCTGTTCATTTGCAGAGATTTATTTGGATGGGGAACAATGGAATGATGGGCTATTAGCTACAATTAGAGAGAGGGTATGTCTCCACTGATTAATTAGAAGTCATTGGATTTCTTTTGATTTTTCTCTGGGTAAAGGCAAACCTAAGTTCTAAGGTTGCCTAACCGTACCCTAGAGTTCATGGGCTCAAATCATTGAAATGACTTCCTTCATTGGAGAGATAAGTCTGCGCCAATCCTGACCTTCCCTAACCTTACTTCATCTGTGGGAGCTCTCTGGGCATAGGCGTTGTTTACCTTTAACATTCCCACCTCCCACCAGGGCAGGGGGATTAGATAACATTGTAGGAGACTTGGAGGATTGCGAACATCCCTATTCATTGAAGTTTTAACATTCTTTGGACAGTTCTTGCACTTTTCATTAGAAAACATTGTTAAGATGGTCTCTATAGTCAAAAGTGTGCTATATAGTTTTAGATACTTGATATAAGAACTCTTGTTTTTTAATCAGGTTCACATAGAGGCTGACAAGAAGGCAATGTCTGGGGACTTAAATATGATGCCAGGTCCTCATTTCCAGGAGAAAATTACGTATAGAGTTGGGAGTAAGGTAATGTTTCTTTTAAACAAAGGCAGTCTTTAGAAGATTGCATTTGAATTTGTGAGCATTCAGACATTGAATCTCTGTACATGTAATTTTATTACAATGGCCTATCCGTTTATGAGTTTTTGTCTATATGGCATTAAGACATCACATCATGAAATTCCTTTCTGCTCATAATTTTGTAGTTGTCACCCAGTGATTTTGTGTTTTATTCATGATTAAAGTTCAGATTTCATTTATGACTTCATAACTATTGTCGATTGATTTGTTGGTATAGGTTTGTATACTCAGACATCTAGTCATTAAGTTGACCTCTTATACCTTAAAAACTAAGTATTGGAGGAAAGTTCTTAGTGAGAAAAATAAAATTATTCATGTGAATACTTCAATGAATGATATTCTTCACTGTTGTTGTATTGATTAGTGAATAATTGAGTATTGATTTTATTTTTATTTTACAGGTGATCTGTTGTCTAGAAGGAGCT
Source organism: Euonymus europaeus (assembly GCA_963580455.1). Taxonomy (NCBI): domain Eukaryota; kingdom Viridiplantae; phylum Streptophyta; class Magnoliopsida; order Celastrales; family Celastraceae; genus Euonymus; species Euonymus europaeus. Next base: position 937,820 of record OY756957.1, on the reverse strand, counting down.
AGAATTGGGATACAGTATGAGACATCGTTTGCAGGTATTCCTTAGGTAATTTATCTTTGATTTCTATTGGCTTGAATGCGTAGTATGAGACATTGTTTGCAGGTATTCCTTAGTTAATTTATCTTTGATTTCTATTGATTTGAATGCATAGCTTTGATATTGTCATACCTCATGTATGGTCACTACTCACTACTGACTAAAAGAAAGGGAAAAGAATCCTGTATGAAACCATTATTAGTCAGTTTCAATTCTTAATGGTCCTCCCAGACGTACATAAGGTTGCTATCCTTTCTACTTTTAGTATATGGATAGCTTGGACTGCCTTGCTTTCATGATTCTGTGCTGATCCTGATATCTTTATTTCATCTCCATCTCCATCTTTTATGTGCATACATTCTTATATCTCTTTTGTCTTCCTGTTATGTTTGTGGTTGTATATGTTTGGGTAAGTATGCATAGGCACAACTTGAACACCACATCATCTTGTTGGAAACCGGTTTTAACTTTTAAGTATTTTTAGTTCTGCGGGTGGCTTTTTGTATTTTTAGCTACAGTTTTGCTTCTGAAAACAACAAAGTATCAACATAGTTATAGATGAAAGGTGCTAAGTATCCTTGTTGCCTGTGGCAACAAGGATACTTAGTTATTGGCGACAAGGTTTAGATAAGGAACTCTCCATGCGAAGAAAGCTTCTAATTCCCAAGAAGTGTTTTACATATAATTGACCCTCTAGCCTAGTTTGCAAGTTTATTGTGCTTAGTCAGTAAAGAAGTTAATGCCGTGATTGGCAAATTTTAAGCTTTCTGCTTGGTGTTTTTTTCTTATGGAAAATTGTATTCTTGATGATAAAGCTCTATAAAGGCAATGGGAGCAAGTTCTTAAAAGCTCTTGTCCTTGTGGCTTGTGTTGTTAAAAGCCATTTACAGCAGTATCATTGGTTCCTGAAAATCCTTTCAAACAATTTTGTTATGTGTATAAATATATTTCAGGAGGCTGTGCTTCGCTTAACATTAGAGTTGGGAGTTACTTTTTCATATTAATTAGTAACTTTTATGTGGATGCTTGGATATTTTCTTCCTTTAAAGAATACAGTTCATGATTTTGATTCTTCGGTGGAGATCACCCATTGTTCAACAATACATATAGTAAAACCTGAGTGCTTTTCTTTCATTTTGCAGGAGAACCTTGTGAGTTGTATCACTGTGTACTTGAGAGCAAATCGTTTCTTGAAAAGATGACTGTCCTTGAACATACAATTCCTTTTTTTCTCCCTATAAGAGAAGCAGAAAATGACCTCCTTTCATCCAATGCTATGGTAAGGTTGGTTCCATGTCTCACGTTCAGTGACTTCTGTGGATTAAACCTGTTGTTAGTATTACTTAATTTAAGAGATAATTTTCTTAAGATTCATTCTTATTATTTGCTTCCAGAGATTTATAGATCACATCGGAGAGCTTTTGCAGGCCTATGTGGATAGAAGGGAACAGGTACGTTGTCCATAAAGAAATAGTTATCTCATGGCAGATTTTTTTTCTTCCTGTGTTCGTCTCTAAACAGGGGAGCACTAAACATTGTGCCATAGACCGCCTGCCTTGATACTTGTCATTTTGTTATGAGTCACGGTATTTAATAATGACGATGACTTATATAATTATATATATATACAATCAAAGAAATCTAACAAGTAATGATCTTTATTAAATTCCAATGTTGACACTTAATCACCCAACCCCCAAATATGCCTTTTTGTTTATCTGCCCAATACTGGCTTGCTAGAACCACATGTGAAAGACTTTATGATTCTCAGAATGATCCCTGATAATATTAATTGGAGTCACCCTTTTGTAATACATAACAAATTTTTGGTTATGTTTCTTATATACAATCATCCTCACTTGTCTTTAGAAGAACAATTTTTGAGATTTTAGATTTTCATCAAAACCAGTAGACCACAGCCTTGCTGGCTTTTGAAAGATATGGGTTGCGCATTGAGTAACGGAAATACTCAGAGGAATCTCGTTGCCCCTAACATTTAGACTTGTGCTGTTTCTCATATTTTAAGATACCTGTTGGCTAATTTGGAAGAAGAGAGATGCTAGAATCTTCGACGATAAGGAGAGCTCGATTGGGGTGTTTTTGCATATATGGCTCTTTGTTTTAAAGTTCTGGTTGAATGAAACATTCTCAAATTTTTTCAATTGTATTAAATCCATGTAATCCAAGCCGTTCCAGCTAGGTTTGGGTTCCCTTGGTGCCATTAATAAAATTTTTCCTTCAAAAAAAAAAAAAAACTGTAGCGATTCCAGAAATAGGTGGTGGAATTGGAAGGGGGATAAATGTCTACTTTAAGGAAATCATGAATGGAAGTAAAAACTAAAAAGTAAAGAGATGGATGTGAAATTATTTGTCTTCCGCCATAAGTGAGGGTTTTAATAAAATTTTGAGGTACTGCCCTCTTTTATAAAAAAAAGAAGAGAACCTCAATCAGGTTTATTGGAAATCATAGTTTCATACCAAGGATTCATTTTAATGCTTATAAAAAAAGGATTTATTTCATTGATTCCAAATTCTAATAATCAATGTTCGCTGCTGTTGTAAATATAGAAAGCTCATGCTGTTGATCTGTTGTATAGTATATAAATCAAAGCCTTTCACTTCAAGTTTTAATGCACTCAAGTCTATCTTTTAGCTACAGACTACAGTATGTACTAAAGCATAAAGATCATCTGACTCGTCCTGTGATCGTTGATGAGTGCTTGGATGCGGGATACCTCTTGATTTCTAATGACATGGGCTAACAGGCTGATATGGCAATCCTGTTCACAAACTATAATAACTTATATGACACTTTGCACATCATATCTGACTTAAAAATACTGCCCCTCACCCATCCCTTGTTATTCTCTTGCCTTTCACCATTGTTCCATAATCCCTCACCCTCTTTCTTTCTTCAAATGTTGAGGGTTAGATCTCTTATATTTCTTGTACGGGATGATGGTTGGCAAACAAAGTAATTTTCGCGAGTCTGCAAGCGAGACAGAATTTGGTCATTGAAAATGCAACCAGCATGGGTCAAGTTGGTAGCAAAACTGTTGTTGCAGTTTATTATATATTTCTTCTGTGGACATTTGTTAGGGGTGTTTCTCTATTCATGTAAGATGGCTTGCAGATATTCATGATAATGTAGAAGTTATTGATGGTAATTTTAAGGGCCGATCTTCATGATTATAACAACAATAATAATAAAAAAGAAGTAACCTTTTGTAGTGCAGAAAAAATTGTAATGGATCATTGACAATCTGAAGAAATTTGAAAGGAACATAGAGTAACAGAAGTACAGAACTGGCAGATGCAGTACACAGAAGGGGCAGTTTTAGAAGACAGATATCCAATAGACATGTTATGTGGTTCAGAACATGGTAGTAGGTTGGGGGGGACTTCACGTAAAATGCAAGATTAGATATGATATGTTGAGGAAACCAGTAAAGAATAATGAAATTCAAATTTTAGTAGTGGTATGGAAAAGTAAACTACATTGTATCTTAATATGTATTTGAATGATTCAATTGAACAAATTGAAGTTCAGAAACTACATTTCATGTCCCTCCTAACTCCTAAGTTCAAGGACCAACATTCTCATTAAACCTACATCTAATTAGCTATGCTTATATATTCTTTTACTGCTACCAAAATTTTACTGTGTCCTATTCTAATCATGTGCAGGTTAGACTTATTAAAGAGCTGTATGGAAATCAAATTGGGGAGCTGTGTCACAGCCTTCCCTACCACATGATTGAATTCGTACTCGATGATGTTGAGTGGTTGGTTCATTTTTTGTACATTTTCATTTTTAATCTGTGAATCTTGTACGTCTTTTAAACTATTTTATTACCGAAGAATTACTGGACCTGATATTAAGTCATACAGTTTTTCTTTTAGAATATGTATCTTGTTGTAGCCAACTCATTGTATCTTACAGGAATTTTCCCGTTAGACTTTTTTTGTGATTAGGCAGAGTCTTATTCAACTTGTTGTTAAGAGCGTGAAAAGAATTGAGTTTTCTGTATGGTTTACATATTGAATAAGGACAAGGTTCCAGTAAGGTGGATATCTGACAAACTCGTCTTTTCTCTGCATTTTAGTTTCTGTCAAATGCCGTCTCCTATGTTTTTTCCTGGCAGCGAGATAGCTTTATAGTCCCGCTTTATGAGCTTTTATTCCATTTATTTATCTGTTTCCTTCCATGATTGGCAGCTTAGGTAAATATAGTTGATGACAAGCTAGATATGCAGGATCAGTTAGCAATTTGTTTAAGAATATAAGAATTACTGATGTTCGTTATTTTGTCAGTACCAAATTGTGTACTCTTATCATTTGGTTGATTCCCCAGACACTAATGTTTCTATATATTCTCATTGCAGCAAGTTAATGGTCAGCCTCAGGTATACTGATCTTGTATCTGTACTTCCTACTCGAGTCAGAGTCTTAGCATGGCCGATGAATCAGTTAGATAAAGGAAATTCTGGAAGTCACTCTATTCCAGCTCGGTTATCTTATGCAGAGGATGCATTACGAACCATGAGCTTACCAGAAGGTGTAACTTCTCTCAAGTCTCTATTTATTTAGGTTTTAGATATAGTTTTCTGGTGAAATATTGTTTTCAGTTTTTATTTTGTGTATCATATTTTTAAAATTATTTTTCCACCAACAAACTGTCTTTACTCTTTAGTTAAAATTTTCTCGCCTGAAAACAAGTGGAATCATTTGCAGCCGAAAAAGACCTCTTGAATTCTTGGCTGATGTTTATGTTTAAGAATTCTTTCTAGTGAGATCTTTTCTCAAGAAACTGTGTGCAGACTTACCTTTTAGTTCAGTGCGCACTGAACTTCGTAAAACTGGTATCTGACCTTTATTATACTTTGTTCTCTGCTTCACTGTCCCAGCATATGCAGAGATTGTGCTGAACCTGCCGCAAGCCCTTGAGCAAAAATTTCAGCATAGGGCCCCCAATTAGCACTTTCTTTTGCGCAAAAATCCCAGTTTTACCAAGGTAATGAATAGACAAGCAACCATTGGTCATCTTAAAAGATCCAGTTTGTTCTTGCTTGCTCAGCATGAACTGCAAAATGTGAGCAGGTTGAAGCATATCCAGAGTTGCGTCTATTATTATTTTGTACAGTGTTTTCCAGCAAAAGTTGAGATTTCGTAATCTGATAATGTGATATGGATTACTTGTCTGGTCTCTAAATTTTCCCATTTAGTTTTCGCGAAAAATTATAGGTCTTGTCAAATGGTACTGATATTATTTATACGTGGCCATCCAATTGGGCTCTAGTTGACCTTTTTTCGTGTTCAGTAAGCAGGGTGGGGACGGGTGGCTTTAACCATCTCGGTTGCACCAGTTGACTCATTTTGTGGTTGAACAGAATGCAGTGAAGATATAGAGAGACGTACAATTTGCCGCCGAGAAGACTCTGTCTCCAATCCAAGTAAAATCCTGGCAATGTGTTGCTTGTGAGAGAAACCTGTGTTTCCGTCCTCGAGATTAGTAAAGACTTGTTACAAGAATTTAAGTAGGAAAGGGACTGTTCTTATCTAATTCAAACTTCTTCACCAATGCAAGCTGAAGAAGATTGTTAACCTATTTGTTATGAACACTGCCTTTGAATGAGCTTGTCCGCCTTGGTTGTGTAGTGGTTATGAAGAATTAATTAGAATGAAATTATGGATACACGTGAGGGATGAAAAGCCCTAGGCCACTTCACCGAGAATACGTAGTATCCAAATTAAAATCAACTTCAAAATCTGAACTTCAATTGGATACAAGGCTAAAGCTTCAACGATAATAAATGACAGGAGAGACATTATTTACTTCAACAGGCTCCTAAAGAAGACAAGGTAAAGGTATGCTACTACATATTTAGCGAGCCGTGTATCACTCTTTACTTCCATTCTGCATTTTTATCATCGTAATTTTTTAGGAAAAAAGGGGGCGACCTGAAAATTCTGTCATCTCAAAGGACGGGTTTTCAGACCGTGTAATGCTGTTGAATTGTATCAATGTCGAGGCCCTTCAGCTTCACCACTGACTCGACATGCCCCTTTAGTGTATTAAGTTCCCTCAGTCTGCAAAAGCCAAAGCTAGTAAGACATGGTATAAAATAATTTTTGCAACTATTATGCCACTTTCTCAATTCATCTAGTGTGTGCCTAATTGGCATGGAGTACCCAAAAACACATTGGCTTTGATACTCCAAAAAAAGTCGAGTCACAGAGCAATATACTGCAAGCAAGAGCTTTTTCATGATATAGAAAAGTTCAGCACAAATTCTAAACAATTTAATCCCTCACCTTGCCATCTCAGCCCGGCGCTTGGCCTGCTCTGCAATCTCTGAGAGTTCCCTGTAACTATTCTTATCAGCAAACAAGGTGGTTGATTCAGGTGGTTGAAGACCATGCAGAGTCCTCTGCGCCGCAGCCCACTGTGCTTCTCTCAGTTCTTTCCCATAGTTTTTCTTGGTAGTGAAAGCAGTCTGTTTTAAAAAAACCAAACAGAAAAGGAGCAAAATTAGAGAGAGATACTCATACACTTCTTGCCTCCTATAAAGAGAATTGCTCAAAAGGATACCTTGTTCTCCAAAAAGTTATCCCAAGCTTTCCCACTGAGGACATAGCGAATTGCAAACTTGAGAATATCAAGAGGTATGTATGTAACCAAACTATAGAGCCAGATTACTCCAGCCCATCCCCATCCACAACCCGTTATCCGTGCAAAAGCCCAATTTGCGTACACAGCTATCAATGTTGCAATCTGCCAAAAAGAAAATACTTGGAAGTTGTTAAATAAAGTCAGTCATCAACTTCTTCGAGAAACAGGATCTTGACGCCGTTGTGAACCATGGATGACAATAAAAGTAAAAAATAGCCTGCAAGAAAACTTGTGTAGGTCCACAGCTGAGCCAAGGCATTGTATACTTCCTATTGCTCACATAGTACAAGAAGCAACAATACCTCTAGCACATGGAAGGTATCAATGTAATGACAAATTGGAAAAAGTAATCAATGAGTTAAACTTCTTACCAGCTGAGCCACTACAAAAGCAGTAAGAAGAAGAAATCCAGGGCGTTCAACAAAAGACCAGCTGCGAGACCTTGTCACAAAAATAAGTGCCTGGCTCACAATACTCACTTGCAGGTATAGAGCTGCCATCATTTCTTCAGGACTATGCCTCAGAGATCTTACACCAAACTTGTCCTGCATTGTCAAAAATCATAAATTGCAGAACATGTACAGATCTTACCTAAAGAAACGTGCCTAACATGCTGATCTTACCGAGAAAAAGTCTGTCTGTTTCATAGCCCAAAAGAATATTACTGTCATTAGGGCTAAGTAACCTCCGAGTACAATGCCAGTGCTGAAAATTTCTTTCAATTTCCAGCTATCAGGTTGTGGAGAAGGCTTTACTCGATCCTTTGATATTGTCATTATTGTTCCTGTAGTTATAAGAATTGACAAGACCACATGCATAATCACACAACTGTCAAGTCGGATGTAGATTGCCAAGCGACAACTTAAATTGACATAAAGGTTTACAAAGGGATCTCACCATCATTTAGGATGGCGATAATTAAAACCATGAAGGGAGCAAAGTCAAACTTCCAAATCAAGGCAATAAACATGAAGCCAAACTGCGAAATTTTGAATGCAATGACTAGTTTAAAATCCATGGATTGATATGCATAATTAGTACAAAAAATCTCAGAGATGAACTGTGGTACACTTACCACGATACGTATAGTAATAGAAACTGCATAAATCTGCAAGCAACAACATAAAAATAGGTGAACCTGGATACCAGTATATTTGTAAACCAATGAAGACTGGAAATAGAGAGAGTACTGACGGTATAATTTTTCATCCTTTGAAAAATAGCCCTACTAGTCAGCACAGCACTTATTATCACGCTCAATCCAGGTTCAGTGAGAACAATGTCAGAAGCACTTCTAGCAGCATCAGTAGCATCAGCTACAGCAATTCCAATATCCGCCTTCTTCAAAGCAGGAGCATCATTAACGCCATCTCCTGTCATTCCACAGATATGCTTCCTCTCCTGCAGTCTCTTAACAATTTCATATTTGTGCTCTATTCCCAAAAAAAAAGAAGTGTTAAAAATTAGGACATGTGGCACCAATTTGGTAATTTCAATCGATGGAAAATGACTCATTCAGTGCTCAAATTTTAGAATATCTGGAGAAACAAAATATGAACCTGAACCTTGCAAAATCTAAATCTGTGAATGCCAAAAGTATTCCGTAAGGATGTTTCACACAACTATGCAACTTATTCATCATCTTCCAAAAATTTAATCCATAGAAAACAAATGGCAACAAATGGAAGATATTCGTACAAATGCGACACTTCATTGAAAAAAAAGTATAAATATGACAACTGAGCTCACCAGGAAAAACTCCAGCAAATCCATCAGCTTTCTCGATTAGCTCATCTACAGGGAGGGATGCAATTGATGCATCCTTGTCTTGGCCAAGCAATGAGGAAGAAGGATACATGTTTGTTCCCATTCCAAGCCTCCGGCCAGTTTCTTTGGCAATGGCAAGCTGATCCCCTATATTTACAAGATCATTGTAGAAAATCTAAGACAAGGCCGAGGAATATAAAACAGACGTTTCAAGTTTCAATTTTAATGAAGTCTTACCAGTAATCATCTTAACATTCACACCAAGGTTAAGGGCTCTTCTTATAGTTTCTGCGCTATCATGTCTTGGAGGATCAAACAGAGGAAGCAAACCAACAAACTGCCACGGTGCACCTGGACTATCTTTTGATTTTTCAGGGACTTCCTGCAGTCATATGTGATTGAAAGGATGAATGATCTGGGAAGTTCATTAATCAGGCAAAAGAAATACTTCACATTTGCACACCTGTCTCGCAACAGCTAAAGATCGCAGTCCACGCTCAGCAAACTTATCAATCACCATATGGACCTTCTTCTTCACATCCTCCTTGCAGTTGCAAAGTGTCACTATCTGATATGAGTCAGAAAAGGCATAATTAGATGATAGTTAATACCCTAAAACTTTCATTCTCCATACATTCGTATAAGGAAATGCACGGTCACCTGCTCAGGAGCACCTTTGCTAACACGATGCCAGTTTCCATTAGCATCAATATATGTCAAGGCAGTCCTCTTGTCCACGGGATTAAATGGAAGGAAGTGAACCTCTCTAATACTGGCTCGGGCCTGCACAAGTTATTAACAGTATGATCATAAATTCATGAAACCTTAACCTAAAGTACGAAGAACCAGAATATGAGCTTGATGAAAGATGTACCTCCTTCGGATCAGCAAGCATCCCTACAATTGCTGCATCGATAGCGTCCTGGTTTTCAGTTCTTGAAGCCCTAGCTGCAAAAAGAACAACTTGATCTTTTTCCACACCCTTGGCAAACACTTCAATCAGATTTTTGTCAACAGAAAGCTTGTTCAGGGTCAGAGTCCCAGTTTTGTCACTGCAGAGAACATCCATGCCTGCCATTTCCTCAATGGCAGTCATCCTCTTGGTGATGGCACCCTGCTGAGAAAGCCTGTGGGAGCCAATAGCCATTGTAACGGATAAAACAGTCGGCATTGCAATTGGAATTCCTCCAATTAAAAGAACCAGCAAGTTGTCAATCCCATCTCTGTACTTGCGATGCTGTATTGGGTACATGACTATGATCTCCACGAGTATTCCAACAGCTATTGAGCAAATACAGAAATTTCCAATAGCTGTAAGAACTTTCTGGAAATGCCCTACTTGATTGGTGCTGTCCACCAAATGGGCAGCTTTGCCGAAAAAGGTGTGCACACCCGTGGCTATTACAACTGCTTCTATTTCACCCTGTTTGCATGTTGAGCCAGAAAATACTTCATCTGAAGGACTCTTGGTGACAGGAAGGGATTCGCCTGTAAGGGCCGATTGATCTATCTTCAAAGGATCTCCCTCAAGCAGACGGGCATCGGCAGGAATTATATCTCCCAGTTTGATGCTGATTATGTCTCCTGGAACCAAAATCGAAGCATCTTGCTCACTCCACCGTCCATCTCTAAGGACCTATGATATTTTTGCATAAAACAAGAAAGAATTGCCTTGAGTGATTATAGAAAAACCGACAGAACAGTATAAATATGCAGATGTGCACACAGGGGCGGACGCAGGAATAAATGTTGGAGGGGGCCAAAATAATTTTACGATTATACATCTTACATTATATCTGTAATATATTAAAATAAAGATCTTCGCTTTTTAAGATCACGAAAATCATCTATAACAGAATCCATACTAAACTTTTCAGCAATTTCTTTTTCAATATAAACTACTAAACAATTAGAGAGAAAGTCATCTTCCATCTTGTTTCGAAGCTTAGTCTTGACTATCTTCATAGCCGAAAACGATCGCTCCGTAGTAGCTGTTGAAACTGGAAGTGTAAGAATAAGTGTTATAACTCTATACACAAGTGGATAAATTTCAAATTTTCTTGTCTTCACCATCCATTGACACAAATCAGATATAGTTGACAATGTTTCAAAATCAGAAAGATTTCGAACATGATCAAAATGCTCAAATTGCATCCTTAGTTGCACCATTTCATGATTGGCAAAGTCTTGTGGGTAAAACTTGTGTACCAACTTGCAAATGTCATCAATCCTAAATGATATACGCATCTCTCTAGGATCTAAAGCTGAACTAAGAATGAGTAGCTCCACTGTGTGATCATTGAATCTATTGTTGAGTTCTTCTGATTGAGTATCTATCACAGCATTGAAAAGGTCAAATTTGTAATGATGCTCAACTGTAATTGAATCTTCTTGATGACGAGCCCTTCTCCTCCCCTTTCTTGCAACATAATGAGCACTCATATCTGAAACAGGTATATTGACTGTCTCACAAAAAGATTTCACATTTGAAATTAATTCATCCCATCCGCTATTTCTTAATTCTTGAAGGAGTAACTTAGTAGATGAAACTAGATGCATAGCATTCAATATATCTTGAGATTGAAGTTGTAACGCTTGACATAGCAAATCAGATATCTCAAGAATTTTTCTCGTAAGATGCATAGTGAATACAAATTCAAAAGAAGTTAATCCCTCATAAGCTGCATCTGCTTCTCCACGCTGAGCAGGTGTAGCTCCATCTTCAATGATATTCAGTAAAATTTCACAAGTTGCACTGAACATATTCATCAAGCTAGAAACAGCTTTTAGATGAGAACTCCAACGAGTATCCCCAGCCCTCTGTAAACCACCAACTTGATTAAGCCCTTTACCAGTCTCAAGCTCACCAATGGAAATTAAATGAGCAATATTTGCAGCATGAGCAGCTTTTAATTGGTCATTACGCTTACAAGAAGCGCCAACAATGTTGATGATGGAGCTCAATTTGGTGAAAAAATGATGGATAGGGATTACTTCTTTTGATGCAGCAACTAATGCCAATTGCAAACGATGAGCCAAACAATGAACATAGTAGGCATTAGGGCATTCATTTGAAATCAAAGCCTGTAACCCATTCCATTCCCCTCGCATATTACTTGCACCATCATAACCTTGTCCTCTGATATTCTGAACATCAAGATTATAATGAGAGAGGACTGAAACGATTCCAGCTTTTAATGTTAGTGCAGCAGTATCTTTAACATGAACAAGCCCAAAAAAGCGCTCTCGCACATAGCCATTTTTGTCAACAAATCTCAATACAATAGCCATTTGCTCCTTTTTAGACTCATCTCGAGCTTCATCAACAATGATACAAAATTTAGCATCACCGATTTCTTCACGAATAGCATTCAATACTTTTGTTGCCAAGACTTGCAAAATTTCCTTTTGCACTCTTGGTGATGTATATGAGGCATTTTGTGGAGCTTTATCCAGAACTTCTGCTACTTTGTCATTGTAAGAGGATACGAAAGTCAATAGTTCAAGGAAATTCCCACGATTCGTTGACGTTTTAGTCTCATCATGACCTCTGAAAGAACATCCTTGAAATGCAAGCCACCGAGTTACTTCAATTGAAGCCTTCAATCGAAGTCGATTGTCCTTAATCTGCTTAGAAGTACATTGGACAAATCTTTTGTCAATATGCAAGTGTTGATTCATAAGATCTTGACATGCTTTCTCGGCACTTCTATGAGGAGAATTGTGATCTTTTCCAAGATGCGACAATAATGCACAATTTTCACCATCCCTCACTTTCCTCCATGTTCGAAATCCATTAACTGTAAATGCATCTGTTCCAGAGGGTCCATTTTTTGTGTGAAATAAATAGCATGGTAGACAAAATGCAGCATCCATATTAGGCGAATATTCTAACCATGATGGAAATAACTTAAACCACGATGCTTGGAAACTACGGCGATTTTTCGTAGATTTTGGATAATCAGAAAGCATCAATTGATAGGGGCCATGCTTAATATATGCTCTTCGAACTTCATCACGTTTGTCAATAGGATACTCCCATATTTGTGGTCGTAATCCAGGATCACGTTCTAATGAATTGATATCATTATCAAACCCTTCTTTTTCAACTCTCGGATACTTTACTGTCTTTACAGGAGGACATTCAGAATTTAAAGGCTTAGGATCAACGGAAATTGCAGCTGACTTCCTCTTAAAGAATGCATCAATTGTATATGATTTTTTCATCTACGATAAAAATAAATCAATAATAATCAAAAATCAATTACAAATTCACCTAAAATGCAAATAAGAGTATAAGACCACCCCCCAGGTCTACTGGGAGCCACCACCCAGACTCACTGGTGTACGTACCTTGGCTTTAAAGCCCTAAATGCCCAATCAAACAAGAAGTTTGGTGTAATTGTGTTCCGTAGGTGAAGACTGCCGAGTGCCGACTCAGTCCGTACAATTTGAAGAGATAATTCTCAATTTCAAAGTCTGATAAGTGATCACACGGGCTGCCTATTCTGCTATTCATGCCCTAAATTCTAATGAAGATGTCTCATGGGCTGGGCTGGACTGGGCTGGTAAATAAGTAAAAAAATAATTTGACTAATCCATGAGTTTTATTTATATCATCATATATTATGGGCTGTGGGGTGAAAATTTTATTATTTGGGGGGGGCCTCAAAGATAATTAAAGTATATTAACTCTTTAAAAAAAAAAAATGGGGGGGGCTAGAGCCCCCCCTACTCAAAGCATCCGTCCGCCCCTGTAGTGCACAGGTCACCTTTGTCTTGGGAGCAAGACCAGCCATAAGGGCTGCTGCTGCATTACCAGCATTGTTTTCTTCAATAAAGCTTATTGTGGAATTGATAACCAATAACACAACGATACCAACAAAGTCCTGCCAATCTGGAGGCCTTCCATCACCATTAGCCAGGCCAATAGCCATCAGAGCGGCAGCTTCCATGACCCATGACAACGGATTCCACATGAAGCCTAGAAACTTGAGAATTTTGCTCTCCTGTACACAGCATAAGTTTGGTAACATGGTCACCGCATATTGGAGAATTGATGGTCTAGGAAAATGAAGAGCAACTACTTATCATATGCAAGAGCTTATGAGATAGACCGTTTTTTCTTCTAGTTTGTTCGGTCCAAAAACTTGAAGCCGGTTGGCTCCTTCCTCTGAAGTTAGACCTTCTCTTGAGCATTTTAGCTGTTCAAAGACTTCTTCTAAAGGAATTTTTTCCTGAGGGGAAAATAGACAATATTCAGTAGGATGAACAACAAAATTGTTCTTCTCGAGCAAACAGGAACTAATTTGATAAGGACAAGCCAGTAAACTATTAACTACTAGAAAATTCCCATAATCACTCCCACAAGAAAGACGAAAAAAATCTTAAAACATGCCTGCTTAACTTAATGAAACCAGCATAAAATTCTTGTTTAGTTTACAGGTCAAGGGACTATTGTTGAAACTCAAAAGTTCTTGCAGCTCCTGATGAGGTTTCACTCGTATAATTTGATTTGATTATTGTATAATCACAATTATAATTTGATTATTGTCGTCAGCCAGAAGTAAATATGTCCGCAATCTTTCAGCCTGATCTTATTCTTCATTATTCATGGATGAATGTCGCTTCTACATACCAGCTACGGTTGTCTAATTCCTACGGTCATGAATCAGTGAATCCAGAAGATCCAACAGAACCCAAAAAAAAAATGTTGCTAGGAAAAACTTCACTCCTTGTTAATTCTAGGATCCAAAAAGATAAGAGCTCAATCATCAGATTATCATTTACTTTTCATGAAAAAAAGAGCTATTATCATGCTTGTCCAAAGATGAACCCGAAATTGGGGAAGAATAGACGAGTCAAAGCACCAGCAATTCCGAGTGGAGTCATTTTGCATGCAAAACAAAAATCACTATTAGTTGTATAAACTTGAATAAATTTCAAATTTCAATCCAACCAAGTCAAATTATAGAGCCTCGCGTTGAGTAGACTTCAAGTGGTCACCCCATTCAAGTTAAATTCAAAACAAAAATTGAATGAACATCACTGTGGTGGTTACTACAGAGAAAATTCTAAGAAAAGGACACCGATGCCTTCGTCGGCGAATACAATATCGTAATCGTACCACTGACACGATATCCAAACCGCAACAACATCAACATCAACATCGTCACTCATTATAAATCGCATGTAGAAACAGTTTTTTTTTTAATCAATAAGCCAAAATAAAATTTAAAATTAATTATAATAATTTTGAAGCCTTACAAGCTCCCAAGCGGCGCGTAAAACAAAAGAGAGGAAAATAAACGACCATTGCCGGATCAGGGTACCTATTCCCCTTTCTTTCAGCCAGCCACGTTCCTTGATCAAGATGGCGTTCGTTGTCGTCCACTTTCATCACGTGACATGAGTGGGTGCGTGTTATTTACTCCCCAAAGGAATGAATCACTAATAATATAAAAAGAAAAAAGAATCTGCAACGGCATAATATATTTTCCACAAAGACGCTTCGATTCTAAGCAGGAGAGAGCACATCACAGCCATCCACCGACTTGAAAAAAAGGTTCGAAAACGCCGGAGATGTAGCAAGTACAGGTTTTCGGCATACTGTTCGACATAATTATCGGTGAAGCATTGATGAACTACGCCGAAGATACAGTATGTATATTATTTACTACACACATGAATGCAATTCAAATTTAAAAGACCACAGAGAGGTGACAATTAAATTATCGAGCTCTGCTACACAGACTTAAGATAGTTTAAAAACTACTGGAAACCGGTCCCTTGCGCGTAATATGGCGATTACCTTGCTTGCTAAGGGGAAGGGGAAAACAAAAGAAACAGAGAGCAGGAGAACGTACGGCTGGCTGTTCAGATCAGTTGTCTCTTCGATTTTTTGTATTAAATTAGAAGAGGAAAGAATCGCGTTCTCACTTTAGAGTTGTAAATAACTAAATACTAACAAAAGCGAAGAAAAGTTGTAAGAACTTTCTAGACAACCAAACAAGCATTTACAGAGAACGGAAGTGAATACAAGGAGAGTTGAAGAGTACCAGATCAACTGTCTCATTCTTGATCTCCTCCAGACTGAAGGCCTTGTCTCCGCCCATCTTCGAACCTGCAACAGATCAAAGAGTCGACTATATGAGACTTCGCCAATTCTATTTCTGTATGTATGTACACAACCATATATATATATATATATCGATCGAGAGAGAGAGAGAGAGAGAGAGAGAGAGAGAGAGAGTCATGATAATCGAAGCGCTCGAAAGAATACCCAGAAATGCTTTGGCGAAGGTTCACTCCTTGCTCGCTGGCTGGTTTGCCTAGAGTCAGGCTTTGATTTATATAGCAATTCAGTGGGACCTACTAGGTTGTACTCCTTTTACACTGCCATTACATACCATGACGCTTTTGCCCTTTTGAGGTTTTTCGTCATTTTCAATCAAACCTACCCTAAATTTTTTTTAAAAAAAATTGAAAATTGACCCTTAAAATGTGATGGGGTGGGACCCAATACAAAAAAAAAACCAGTCCTTCCAACTATTTACACCCCATATTTGTATATGAACATCTCTAAAATTATTAAAAAATCCCTAATCTAATACATTTACAAGCGGCAACGATTCTCTCATTTTCCTCCCACTTTCTCACATCTTCTCTGTTTTTGTTTTGTTTTCCAACGTTGAATCATAAGCAACGACAAGGACTTCAAATTCAAACCGACGAAGAATAAGTGGAGTATCAGGAAGAAAATGCAAGCTCGGTGAGTTGTTCTCGAACCCATTTTTTAGGGTATTGTTGTTTGGCTACGATTGTGACTGAAACCCATTACATGTCTGCTTTGTAGGATTTGAACAAATGAGCTCAAGATGTTATATTCTTCTAATAATTGTGACACAACAACCATTGTTGTCTTAGATTAATTTATGTAGTCTTTTTTTCTGTTTTTGTTGAACACTATGCTATAACTAATGACTCGCAACTCTAATGTAGGCCCATTTATTTGACTGGAATATTTCAAACACACTCCTTAATTTCTCCCGACCTTGGTGTGTTTTGTCTTTTTTGACTTTAAATAGTCCACTCTATATATATATAATATTGGCGTGATTGGCGTATTGGCGTGAAATGTCTTATAGATAAGATAGACTAAATTAGGGAAAAAATGAATGCTCATGTTGACAAGAAGTACATATGGATGTACGGAGATGGAAACACAAACAGCTAAAGAAAGATGTGAGGAGTCGTAAGTTGCAAGCATAGGGGGTTTTGGTTCGGCTATAATTATTGCTCCTAAAAGATAAAGTAAGCCTCCACACTCTATTTGCCTTGGCACCGATGCTTTTCAGCAGTGAGACTGAGTGCCGGCAATATCGAATTAACTATATCATCAATCGTGGCTTCCTCAAAAAGAAAACGTAGTAGCCATTGGACTATGCTGATCTCAAACACAACCCACCATCTTTATTGTTTAGTGCCTAGAGCATTTACTCTGTGTGTGCGTGTCACATCCAAAATTGTCCCTGTATCAGAGTCGTTCATTGTTGGAGAAGTATAAAAGGGGAGATAACGATCGAAAGTTGCAATACATTCCCTTTCATCGATCAATCAGAAGATGTCCAACTCATGGGGATTTCAGTTTTGTCCATTCTTCAAATCAGTATTATTAAAAAACCACCCTGATCTGATCTGATCTGATCGATTTGTTTTCAAATTCATATGGAGTTTCGTTTAATTGATTTCCTCTCGCGTTAGTTCAAAAAGAAGCGAATCAAATCCACAAAACAATTTTAAATCATGAACCCAGCTACAATTGACATTGTTAAAAATAAAGTTCTGGAGTTTTCTGCATGAATCAAGACATTGATGAAGCCGTGATCATTCACGGGTAAACACCTAGCTAGTGTATCTACTGATGAGACACTTTTTGCTACAAAATGCATGAGAAAGGGAGAAGTTGGAGGGTGTGTGTTTGTGTTGGAGATTTTCTTACATGTGACATGGTCACAGGCAGTGTATTTAAAGACACATGTCATCCAAACCAAATCGTGACCACGAAGGGAGGACCATCCCTTGTGATGTGAGGACATCTTTTCTTTCTTATCTTTTAAGAATATATTCGTTCAAATGGTTCGAGTGTGTGTGAGAGGGGGATCGACAGACTCATGAAAGTAATGATCTCTGATACAAGACCCACTACAAAGATTATAGAAAAGTGAGTGAAGATTTGGTGACACTTGACTATTTCTTTTAGTGGGTCGGTGATGCTGATCAATAGTCATCACAACGCCTCTTCATCCCTTTCTCTCTCTCCCAACCACTGCACTTTTAGCATCTTTAAATGATTAAAATCAAAGTTTTAAAAATTGGATCGATCATTAAATTAAACCGAAAAATCTCTTAACGAATTCAAATTGGATTTAACGGGAATCAAACTGGATTCAACGTGACACATTATTACACATTTTTATTAATATATGAATACAATATGAACATGTAAAAATATTTAAATTATTAAATGCATACGTATTCTTATGTGCAAAATAAATACATATGCACAAATATTTTTTAATACTTTATTTAATGTGTATGGGCACTTTTGAAATAATGTAATATAATTAATAATTATTTGGTGATAAGTCCTTTATATAGATTTTATATTCCGTATTTTTGAAAAGTTTGTAGCCTAATACATCTCCAATTATTTATATAGACTTTATATTCCATTTAGTCTTTTTAAAAAGTTTGTAGCCTAATACATCTCCAATTATTTGAAGCTTAGCTCAATAAGAACAACTTTAAATTTTAATCTCAATTATTGACAATTTTACTCTCCCCTCATTTAAACCTATCCTTATTTTTATTTAGAAAATAATTATTATAATAAAATAAATATAAACAAAATCCAAGAAAGTCAGGTGAAAATAATGTCTTTTATCTATACGTTTTTAAAGAAAAATTAATATTTTCACTTTTGATGAATCAAAACGTTATCCAATACAAATGTCAATATTTTATTTCATTGTTCACTAACAAGCAAAGTCAATAATTTATGAGAATAATATCATAATAAAACTCAATTCATATTTTAAATAAAACCAAATACCAAAACAATTTCTAGCCATTTTGGTAAATTTTGCAAAAATTCTCTAAATTCTGGGTAAAAAATCTTCTGAATTTTTTCTTTTGCATAATTTCAAAAACTCTTCTGAATTATTTTGGTGAGTTTTGTAATATTCTCTGAATTTTTGACAAGTTTGAGAAGTTCTTTGATTATCTAAATTTTTGGTTGTTTTTTTTATTGAGGAAATTAGGCTTAGGTCCAAATTTACTAACTTTTAAGAGTAAAAGGACAGCTGAATTTTTTTTGTTAGTTAAGATCCAGCTGATTTTTAAATTTATTGAATTAAGGACAAAACTTGAAATTGCAGATTTGTCATTGTTATTTCAATTAAATATGATTGAAAACTTATTTTTCTCGCTGCGGATGCTTCCGACTTTGGATTGAGGAGAGGCCAGTGGCGTTGGAATCGTGAGGTCGAGACGAATCCAACTTCATTGGTCTTGTCAAGATTAGACATCGAAAACTGTCGATTCAAGACAAAACGTTCATAACACATTTGGCCTCAATCCGATCATTTCTCGTGTCAGATCGATGTGAGATTAGTGGCCTTAGAATCGTTAGGCCGAGACAAATCCAACGCCACTAGACTTGTCAAGATCCGACATTGGAAACTTCCAAATCAAGGCAAAATAGTCGGCACCAATCAGAACGTGTTTTACCTCGATCTAGTCGTTTCTGGAAACAGATCGAGACGGGATCAGTGGTTTTGAATTCATCTTGGTCAGACAAGTCCAACGGCACTGGTCTTGTCTCAATCCATCATCGAAAAGTGATTACCTGCTCAAAAATATTTTCGAAGGTTCTACAGAGAAAAAGTATTTTCTACAGAGAAAAATAACACTGTACATTTTATGATGATATTATTAGCACATTATGTAGGTCTTGCTTCAAGTGCTTCCAATGGTAAGAATTTGTTGGATTTAGTGAATCTGAATTTTCTAGTTCATAACTTGGGACATAGGTTTTTAATAGCGAATCTGAGTTTTGATTTGTCGAATAGAGAAAAATAATTCTACAGAAAAAAAGAGTTCTAACCAATTTTGGAAGTTTGAACCCCGGTGTTTAGGGTATCCGAGCCCGTGAGGGTTTAGTAGTTAGGGCCCTAGGGTTTAGCACTTGTGACATTTAATATTTTAGTAGTGAATCCGTTCCTTGAGTCCATTAGGATTTAACGAATCCCAGCCTTGAGTTTTATCACTTGGGACATAAAGGTTTAGTCGTGAATCTGTGCTTTGGGTTTGTCGAATAGAGAAAAAATTACATAGAAAAAAGAATTGTATAGAGAAATCAAGGTTCTACAGAGAAATATAGGTTATAAAGAGAACAAGAGTTATGCACTAACAGTAGAATGAAAAATGTGATTTCATATTTTTTGGCATGACTTTTATGTCGGAACCTTGGGTTCATCACTTGGGACATAGAATTTTATTATTGAATCCGAGCTTTGGGTCTATTGTATAGAGAAAAAAGATATTTTACGAAGAGAAAATGATTCTAAAGATAAATAAAAGTTCTACAAAGAAATATAGGTTCTACAGAGAAAAATAGTTCTACAGAGAAATAAATGTTTTACAGAGAAATATAAGTTATAAAGAGAAAAGGAGTTATGCACTAGCAGTAGAAAGAAAATTGTGATTTCATATTTTTTGGCATGACTTTTATGTCTGAACCTTGGGACATATGGTTTTAGTATTGAATCCGAGCTTTGGGTCTATTGTATAGAGAAAAAGTGATTCTAAAGAGAAATATATGTTCTAAATATATGTTCTATAAAGAAAAAGAGTTCTACAGAGAAATAAAGATTCTACAGAGAAATATAGGTTATAAAGAGAAAAAAAAGTTATGCACCAACAGTAGAATGAAAACTACGATTTCATATTTTTTGGCCTGACTTTTATGTCTGAACTTTGGGACATAGGGTTTTAGTACTGAATACGAGCTTTGGGTATATTGTATAGAGAAAAATATATTTTACAGAGAAAAAGTGATTCTAAAGATAAATAAAGGATCTACAGAGAAATATAGGTTATACAGAGAAAAAGAGTTTTAAAACTATGATTTCATATTTTTTAGCTTAACTTTTTTGTCCGACCACCAAAATGATCGTCGTTGGTCTCAAAAGAAGCGCAACTATGAGAGGAGTAAAGCCCGACCTATGACAGCCAGAACAGATGTCCATAGCAGCCAGAAAGACACCGCGAAGCTCCGACGACGCCCCAAAACTTCTTTTCATTGCTGCAGCTGTTTTCGATGTTGGATCGAGGTAAGACTGGTGGCGTTGGAATCGTTTGGCCGATACGAATCCAACGCCACCAGTATCGCTTCAATCTGATGTCAGGAACGTCCAGATTGAGGCAAAATGTGTTTCGAACGTTTTGCCTCGATCCGGCCTTTTTCGGCGGCTGATTGAGGAGAAACCACCGTCGTTGGACTCCTCTCGACAATACAATTTCAACGGAAGTGGTATCTCTTCGATCAGATGTTGGGAAGATGAGCTTTTATTGTCGAAGATGAAGACCACATGTAATGGATGAGAGGGATAGTTTTGGTAGTTTAATTATTTTGTCCTTATTTCTAATTTTTTAAATGAATTGGACCTCCTTCTAAAATTAAACATGATTATGTCCTTTTATCTAATTTGCCCTTTTTTATTTTGATAAATCCTCTAATTTTTTTTTATAAAAAATTTAGAGGATTTCTGATAATAGGGTATAAAGTTTAGGGTTTAAGATATTAGAGTTTAGTGTTTAGAGTTTAGGGTACAAAGTTTTGGGGTTTAGGAGATTATAATTTATTATTTAGGATTTTGGGATTTCGGAGATTATAATTTATTATTTGGGATTTTGGGGTTTAGGACTTAAAGTTTAAGGTTTATGAATATAAGTCAGTAAATTTTATGATTTTCTTCTTATTTTTGTAAAATTTTCTAATTATTTATAATATTTTTTGTTCAAAATTAAAACCTAAAATTGTTAACATTCAGAGGATTTCTGGTTATAAGGTTTAAATTAAGAATTTAGGGTTTAGAAGATTAGAGTTTAGTGTTTAAAATTTAGGATTTTGGGATTTAAGAGATTAGAGAATTTAGTATTTAGGATTTAGAGTTTCATGTTATTTTTTGTTTGATTTTCAAAAATTCTTATAATTTTTATTATATATTTTGTGAAATCCTCTAAATTTTTTTTGTTTGATTTTCAAAAATTATATATATATTTTTTGATAAATTTTTATGAAATCATCTGAATTTTTTGGCTTAATTTTGAAAACTCATTTGATTGGTTTTGGTGAGTCTTGAGAAATCCACTGAGTTCATTCAAAAGATTTGACGAATGAACATTTAAACATATCAATCATGGGTCTCATTGAAAAGAGTTTTCGTGTTGATTATGAATATGTATATTTTTTTAAAAAAATCCGACTTGTATTTTGAGAGAGAAAACTATTTTAAAGTTTTTAAAAGAAAAAAATAAAAAGAATCTGATGATGTCAGCATATGTTATAAATATAAGGATTTATTGGAATAAAGATAGTTTTGTCCATAATTATTTAAATGATGTTTTGGAATATTGAAAAATTGAAGGAAGTGAATGAAACACACATTTTTATTAAAGGACTCATCAGTGAATCACTCATTAATTAATAAACATTTTCTTTCAAATATGAAAGTTCTTATTTTATAAAGAGAGGTCATGAGTTTTAAACCTGTAAAAATCATGTTTTTCAAATTAAATTGACACCAATTCAGTTCACATAGATTAAGAAGTTCGATTGAGAATTGGCGGATTCTCACGAAAATAGTCGATTCAAATAAGTCCTAATTTATATGTACTAAACGGGACTATGCGCTTTAAGCATCTTAAGTGACTAAAACATGAGGAACCAATATTGAAACTTGAAGTGGTAGCAAGTTTTTTTTCCCTTAAAAAAAGAAAGAAAAAGCACAAGTGTTTTGCTTTCCTTTGCATGTGAGTGCATGTAAATTGACCGTCTTTTTTTTCCCTGCTCAATTTGGACTTCCAAAAGATTTCTCCCATCCTTTTGGGATGTTATCTCCACCTTCCTTCCACATGATTCATTGGTTTTCAACTAAACCTTGTAGTCTATCCGATGAGACTTGACATATAACGTAGGCATACCTTTTGCCAACATACTGCTTTGCTCTAGATATTTACACAGACTGCTGCTGAAAGTAGCCACATGTATTTTTTGGTCATAAATAAGAGGTTATATCACTACAGTTCATACGGGATTGCCAAAGTACATTCAGGCTCTTTAAGGTGAAACTTGAAAGATATATAAACTCCATGAATGGTAGGATTAATTGTTGGAAGTAGGAAGAAGCGGCCTGTAAGCCCCTTGTTGCATCACAATCATCAATTTACGCATTTTGGTGATGCAAATCAATGCAATTAATTAACAGCCACCAACCAAGGCCTTTTAACATCTCTTCTCCAAGACAAAGAAGAGCACTGGAGGTTAGAGCAGAAAGCAGTAGTAGTGAATATGACTCAAATAACTTGTAACCTGATGTAATTGATTGGTCAAGTGGATTACTAGAATGAGACAAAGATGCATACAACTTATTCAAAGAAGAATCACGTGCCAAACATAATCCATTTAACTTTTAAGTAGTAATTTCACTAGAAAAAAGCAAATGCCCTATTGCACTTCTATCCTTCTTCTAGGCTAGTTTACAATCAATTCTACAGTAGGGGACAAAAGCACAACTTAGCATCATTTACCTCGACCCCTGCCTCTCCGGTTGTATCTGCTCAATTTTCTTCCCCGTTGTGAAACACTGTCCATCCTGCCCACCAAGCTGGATTTTGGATTTGGCTGAGCAAGGTCCTCGAATGACTCATCATGGTGCAAGCTAGAGCTATTTTGAGAGTCAGGAGCAACACAGTCATTTTCATTCACGACTACTACTTCAACTGAAGCTTCACTTAAAATCTCACAGGTCTCTTTGACTGAAGCACCTTCATTTTCTTTGTCATGGCCAGGATCAACTGAAATATGCTCCTCATTAAATGGCGCAGGATTTTGTTCTCTATCTATACCTGCAGACGGACTGGAGGTGACCAGGTTTTAATAATAAAGTTAGAAGTCACCTAAAAAGCAAGAAATTGTCATTCATCGTCCCTTCACCTGGATCTGAAGGAAGGAAAACCATTCAAAGCAAAAGCATCACTTGCTCCAGAAGCAGCAGCTTCTTTCAAGAGTGAACCATGCCCTTCACGTAACCTTAAATCTTTGAAACATTGGGAGGTAAAAGTATAATCATTCAGAAGATTTAATGACTAATTTTCAAAAGAGCCACAGACCCCTAACCCCAAAACCAATGTCAAAATAACTTGTGGTTATCTGAAAACTAAGCCCAGTCCAAGAAATCCACAGGCCAAGAACTTACCATTTTAATTCACAAACAAGTTATAAGATAACACTAGTACTTTGAGATGCATCACGTCAATAAATGGCCTTTTAAGCAGGCAACTGTTGATTCTGAAACTCACCTTGAATAGCTTCCTCCACTACAGGACTTGGAAGTTGGCTTCTCCCATTAGTGTCCTCAAGACCATCAACAGCAGCATTACCAATATCACTGCAACAAACGGAAATTTGAGAGGCGGCATAATCCCAAAGAATCTATTAGGTTTAAATTTTTAGCAAGATCTAAAGGGAATCAAAGAGGAACAGAGACATGTAACTTCGTGCAATTCGAAGTCAAATCTATAATGCACATGGCTCCAGCAACCACGGAAAGGATGTGAATGCAGTCTACTTTTACATTGCAGACTATAATGTCTAAATGGCGAAGGTAAATGACAATATCAAGTTATCAACTGCAACACTGGCTCACCCTCACTGTACTCACAAATTTATGGCTATGATTCCATGATATCTAGGTATAGCAGATTTGAAGATGAAGATTCACCTTTCTGATACAACCTTCATATCATCTGCAGGATGAAAAAATTGTCCAGAATTCATTGGGGGTTCTTGTAAGCTATCCTGCATACCTATATTGAAGGTTCTAATCAAAGAAAAAAAATAGGAAATCCTTGATAGAAAAAAGAAATTTATTAAATAAAACTGCATATGAATTACATATAACCACATGAAATAAATAAAGGGTACAAACTGAGTGGCCAGTAAATAATTCACATGGAAAATTAAACGTGAGTTTCTTGTCACATAAAATGGATAGCAGAATAGCTTACATTACATAGACATAATTGTAGCCCACCGAAATTTGCAGGGTTGGGTGGGATATATTAATAAAGTTGTGATAAAAAAAAAAATGCTCTACAGCAAGTGTCAACAAAGCGTTTACTTCATCTGACCCCCCTTATGTGAATACATTTAATATCAATGGCTGGCAATACAAAAAAACCTCAAAAAAAAAATTAAATTAGGATTCACAAAAATTTCTTTATCCTAATCATTATTTTCAAAGAACTATAGTATTATCTCCTTAAATGGACCCAACATAGAGAAATTTTAAATAATAAAATGATGAAAATTTCGTGAAAATTGAAGAAGAAATCTGCTTCTGATGGATTAATTGTACGTGCACCCATCAAGCAAATAATTATCAGAAATAGATTCCTATGTCTATTGATCAAGTTAAATACATAGTCAAGTTCAATACGCAGTGTGCATTCCACAATTGTACAGATCATTCCTAGGACTAGCCGACTAATAGATCAGGTGGCTAATGGATATAAACTATGTCCTTAATAAATTGAAAAATTATCCCAGGAATAATGCATAATTGCATATAACCTATGTCCTAAAAAAGTTAAATTTTTTCCAGGAACTAACAGGGTCAATACCGTTACTTCAGGGGATTTTAAAATAAATGAAATAAAATTATTCAAAGCACCTTCTGTTCCCGAGAGGAGACGTGCAGGTCCCAAGTCCTTCAAGAACATAAGAAGAAAATATTAGACATCTCACAATGCAACCTTTTCTTTCGATAAGCAGCATTGATGGGTATCTCTTAATGTCAAATAATAAGAATCAAAATAATTTCAAAAGATCAAGAAATAAACAGTTAAATATACTTTAAATTCCACAACTCAAATACCTGATTTTTCTCGGATATGAAAGTATGATCTGGCAGCATTGCATTGTTATGTGACCCGTCGTCCGTTTTTTGTAAAACTGAGAGAGGGGGGTAAAACAGGGTTATATTCCTACACATCATACTCTTTACATAGTAGTCCTACATATAGAATTTTTCAAAAAATTATTATTCTACATTTCTACTGATGGTAATGAACAGAAATAACATAATTTCCTTGAAAAAGTAAATTACTGACATGCACAAAGGAAGCCCTCAGGAGTATTCAGTCCAGTGTCCAAGCTCAATGCATCTACTGATTTCGAAGATTCATGCATTTTGTCTATCATACCACCTTCTAGATCTCCAGCAAACAAAGCTGTAGGAGGAGTTTTATAATCTGAAGTAAATCTAGACCAATCATTTTTGGATGAAGGGGGTGTTCTCATTTCCGTTGCCTTAGATCTCACTCTTCGAATTTCTTCCAGAATATTCCATGAACCAGTGGCTGGGGAATCCCGTTTTAGCTGCATTCAAGTTGAACCACCCATCACAATCAAGGAAACCAATAATAGAAAAGAAATGACAAGCCAAACCAGTAAAAACTTCCTTTTTTTGAATGGATAAAAACCACCAAAAATAATGGTAAAATCATAGAAATTTCCAAATTAGCCCTTATCATTCACAACTTATACTGCAACGATATACTCCATTGTACTCAGTACTCCCCTTGTGCCCAGTCTCATTATAACGACTTTGAAAAATTAGTAATCCTAGGCATTTGCATTATAGTCAGCATTTCTCTAAGTAACAATCAATCCTGCGGCCAGAAAATCAGCAACAAATTTGTGTTATATCTCAAATTATATGTCCATTTATATCTCCATCCTTACTATAACATAAAAAAGTAACTACTAACATTCTATCCTTTATCCAGAAAAAGATTGTTGATGTTGATGTAGTGAAACCTAGGTCATCTCATTCAACATCCTTTCATGATATATCGCGACAGTTTTCCATAAATCATTGCTATTTACTATTTAGTATGAGATGTAGTCCCGCCACTCACAGCAAATGCGACAATCAAAATACTGATGCACATTGCATTAACTTGGGCATACATGTAGAAAATATATTTTACACGTGATACCTTGGACAAGGACACAGAGCTTCCACCCATTGAATAAGGTGCTTCTTCCTTGAAGAGCTGCACCGCTGATGGCAAAGGAGATTTAAAATGCTTGGAAGATTGAGAAGCCCATGGAGGACGTGATTGCATGTAGGATTTTGCCATATCTACAGGTGAGCCCACTTCACCGCCAATAACCTATCATAAAAAGAAAAACTCAGCCTTAAGATGCAGATGATGCTATAATTACATGAAACAATCAGCATGAATATTAAATCTTCAATAATTAAGAAACTTTCCAAGAAAATAATGCTCAGACCAATTGGTTTATGCAAGAATTTTTATGTAAGTAAAATATATCAGAATAGCATAAAGGTGAACAACAATTACATATGAAGTATAAAAGAGCCACCATGATGATAAAGACAGTTAGGCAGTACATCAATTCAAAACACAGAGAGTGGTCTACATGCTTCTTTTTTTAGGAAGGGGGTCTACATTAAAGCACAATCAACATAAAGTAAAAAACCAAGCAAATGCGAGACGTGGTTAAACCAACAGTATAGGGAGAAGATGAACTTGAGATGAAGACAAGTTTTCTAGCCCCTTCAAAATTTTCTTCGACTTCCCTTTAAACTTAACAAGTAGCATTGACTCCAGAAGTTCACTCTCCAATCTAACTTCAGGGAAGAAAGAGATGCCAACAAATTTTGACATATAACCCAATCAGTCAACATTTAGGAACCAATGCTCTAAGTGCCAAATCTCTTATATCCTCTCTCTCAATAAACAATGAAATGAAAAATACAACGTTTAGTATCTAAAGCAAAGCTTAGGGTAGTGACTAGTGAGCACTATAAGACGTTAAGCAAGAGTTACTAACTTGTGGCAGCAAAGCAGTGGTTCGCGGATCCAATTCTGAGATTGAAGTTGATCCCAATTTCTTCTCCTCTAGCCATTTTTGCGCCTCAATTATAGCTGCACAGAACCATTTGGTCAAACATTATATTTGAAAAATCAATTTCCAACCTTTTCCCCCTCATGCTGCTAGTTCTCTAAAGAAAGGTAAATACCGCTGTCAACTGTTCTATTTTGTATTCCTTCCTGTGTGTTTGCCATGCCAGGAGAATATAGAACTCTGGATTTGATAATGTGTGTCAGCCTATCACATTCTTCCCTGGTCAACAAAGTAACAGCCCCTCAGAACATACAGTTAAACCATCATCAAGAAACGATTAGAAAATATCCGCAGCATACTGAACCATTTGAAATACTTACCTTAAAGTGTGACCAAAAAATTCAAACATATATTGAAAGAATTTCCATAGGACAAAAAAAAGGCCAGTTCTACGAAATCAACAGTTGTAAAGATGAATTGACAGTAACAGTGTACCATAGAAATTATTGGAGTAAACCAAATACATTCAAGGACAAACAACACGTAAAAAAGTAACAGTACATGATAGAACGAATCTCTAAAAGAGTAAAAGTCTTGAATACCTTGAGAAACTTTCCTTCATAACAAGCCGCTCAATTACATACTTGGTTTCGCTCTTCCACTCTACTGGTTGAGGCTTGCCCTGGAAAGACTCGATCATCTGGGATTTCCAATTCTTCTAATCAAGTATGTGAATTATGTAACCAAATAACTCAGCTTTAAAACCACAACTATGACTGCAAGTGGACAAAATTAGTACCTCATTCATTCTGTCAGCGCCAAGTGAAGAGAGATCATCATCATGATTGGCATCGTCGACATCATCCTCTGCAGCAATAGAGACACAAAATCATCTAGATAAGAGTAAAAACATCGCAAAAATCCAACTTTATTTTTACACTACATAAAAATCTCTTATTAAACCTATTAAAGTATGCAATAAATCATGGTGAGACATAAACAATCGCCTCAACATAAACAAAACATACACAGCTGCAAAACCTATATAGGAATCAAGCTAATGAATCACGCAAGATGAAGCTTTGGAAAAGAATTTTAAACATAGGCTGATGTGTAAAGGAAAGATAACTGGAAGTCAGTCAATTAGGCCTTGTACTAAAATGATCCACGATAAAAAAAAATCTCAATAAGGAGAGGGGGTGAGATTTTGTTTGTGCGTGTGATGCACATGCATATATAACCACACGTGCACATACACACAGAGAGACCTTCATTCAATATTTATTGATCTGGGTAATACTTTATGTGAACATTCCCATGGAGATGACACGATGGGAGAGACGACGAGAGTGCTGCTGATATAATAATTTGACAAAGGATATGCCAAAACTTGAGAAGCTAATGGCAAGGGATCCAAGAAAGAATTTCCCAACACAATAGGTTACATTATGTACCTGCTGTCAGGCTTTAAAAGTACTATGGGTGAATAATGCATAAGGACAGTGAGAAACTACAGATGCTCTATCTCACAAAATTAAGTAGACTATAGCCATCATTAACATCAAAGCCTTTTTTCAACCCATGATGGGGCGGGTCGGCTACTTGAAACCATAAAGGAAGTCAGTGAGAATCCACTACATTAATTATTCTTCGCCATTCATCCGTATTTACTTTCAGCAAGAAAATTTGTAATGGCCAGTATTTATAAAAATCACCAAGCAAATTACAAAAAGGCTAATCTTAAGAACTTAAAAAATTTATTACTGAGAAATTAAAATAATAATCCCTGACCACTTGCATGTCATTTCGCAGCTCTCTATCCCTAATTCCAACCACGTCAAGCGATAATAGGCATTCAAAACAGCTACACAGAGAGAGAAAGAAAAAAGACAACAGAAACTTCGCAGACATGCACAAATGTAGGTCAAAACACTAACAAATATATGGAAGTAGAAGCATACCCGAAGTGGAATCTGTGCCAGAGGAAGAGGAAGAAGATGAAGAGGAGGAATCAGGGCGAAATACAGAGGAGAGGACCTTGCTAGCGCCGGTAGCAATTAGGCGAGTAGGAGACAAAATGATCCTGGAGATCCAACTAGGGTTTCGTTCTTCCGAGTTGGGCAACGATCGAGGTCGGTGATAAGGAGTAATTTGACCCGTACGACGCCTGATTCGGACCATTTTACCACCCGCTCCTGGGCGGGGCCTGGAAGCAGAGGCCATGAAGATCGTTGCGGAGGCACGCTCGAGTTTTTGAAATACGAGAGAGAGAGAGAGAGAGAGAGAGAGAGAGAGAGGGACGTTGTGATTCCAGATTTGAGGTCTGTTCTTTATATTATTTGCTTTGTCGATGACGTGGCCAATTCTGTCTGGAATATAATGGATTTTTTTATTATAAATTATTTATCTTTTAATCGATCAAAACTCGGTGCTTCACCCAAATCAAGATGGCAAGATGTATATATATAATGATGACCACAAATTATGTAACTTTTTTGTTTTATGATTTTTGTTTTAAGTAAGTAACGAATATCTATATAAAAGTTAAAATATATAATTTTGATTTGACGGCATAATTCCTTTTCTTTAATAATAAAATAACTCGTTAAAATATTTAAATATAATAGTTTGCAGCGTTTAATTGAGAGTATGAAACTGTTTGCTCATAAGCTGAACTTATAAGCTCCCTCACGCCCAACCCAACGTACTTTGAGTTCCGTTATGTGATTTCTAGATACATGGAGAAACAAAAGATACTGAAATAGTTATTGCAAATAATCTTATATTGTGAGTTTGTAAAGAAAATCAAGTTCAATAATTTGACTATTTCTCCCACACTGTCTTGAAAAGAGAATTTATCGACCTTTATTCTTAAACAAGTGTAGTTGCTTGCAAATCAAAGAAACAACATCATATGCCATGCCATATCTACATGGTACATTGACTGAGGACTTACAAATGCTTATACTGAAATTCAGAGAAGGAGTAACATGGGACATTCAAATCCTCTTACTGCAGGGAAAAACAACCACAATTACGATTTACGAATTACGACTAATACGGGACATTGTTGGGCAGGTTCCGGATAACATTGCTCTTCATTCCAATCTTCGACCGCATGGCCTCCACCCCTGATCTGTTCATCTGCTTCATCACCTTCATCCTCACAATTTGCTCTCTTGACTGCACAGTTACCACTCCCATGCTCCTGTACCTGAAGATCACACAAAACAACATCTATTATTATTCCTTTGGTTTTTGCAAAAACAAAGAAACTAAAGTGAAAGAAAAACCCTTTTTTTTAAGTGTGGTGTTTTGGAGATAAAACCTTGCCGCCACAGCAGCTGTTATAGCCAGCTGATTTGCTGGTGCTGGCTTTGGTTTCTGACGATAATATCGCAAAAACTCCCGCGAACCAAGTGCTTTAGTTGAAACTTTGTCATTGAATCTTCTGGTTATGACAAGCTCAGCCCCACCATGACCCAATTCTACAGTGTCGTCAATATCACCTGATGAGACCAGCTGTTGGCCAGCTTCATCTACATAACTGCTTATGGAGAAAAGAAAGTACAGATGTATCAACCAAACATAGACCATTATACACGTTTAGTCATTTACCATTAATTTTTCAATGCAAAGAGAATTATAGAAGGGGAACAAAGAAGGTGCACAACCAAATATACATTTACGACTGGTACCAAAAGAAACTTAAACTGGACAACTATGCTAAAAACCTGAACGATCGGAAAGTCAGAGTTTGTTACGCGATGATAATACTACTACCAAATTACCGATCAAATAAGATTTTAAAAATGATATTTACTAGAGATTGAATTAGCAGTCACGCTAAATACCTGCAGCTATAATCATAAAATTCCTCCAGTTCAGCTTCTTCTTCCTCATCACCATCACCAAAGTGTACTTTGCAATGACTCTTTGCAGCCATATGTTTCCTAACCGCTTCTAAGCTGTTAAAAGGCAGGCACCGATCATTGCAGTACAAGCACATGAGATCCCTCCTCACCTGGTAGACAGTACAAAAGGAAGAGACGTTACTTCTAATGAATATAAAAAAAGATTACTTTATGCCTCGAAACATTAATAGGTATTCAGTACCTTGAGACCAAGATAAGTAAGGAGGCCTTTTGGATCTTTCAAATATTCAACATCAGGAATGAAGAAGCCATGATGCTTATTCATGTGGACCATACAACTCTCTATGGTATCATGTTCGTGATCGCACATGAAGCAGCATGATGGATCCAACTCATTCTCAATGTCAACATAGTCATCCTCCTCCTCATCCCTACCGTCATCAAAAGCAACCTCATTCATGTTCAAATTAGTTAATGAACTTGAGGCTTCAACCGAGTCTTCCTCTGAATCAACCTCCTCCCACTCACTTTCTTCACTTTCTTCTTTTTCCATCTCCTTCTTCACTGGTGGCCTGTTCACAGCAAGGCTAGGAAGTGGCTTAATGACTACCTTTTCTTCTTGATGATCTGATCCTTGAGATGCCCGCATAACATGGCTTCTTGATTGAAGATGTTGAGTATGAGCCTTGGCGCTTTTATAACCCTTTCGACACAAGCTGCAGCTGTAAAGCATGGGGGTTTCTTCCAACTTATTTTTCTCCTGAACAAACGCAGATAGTCTTGCTTGAAATAGTGCTTCTGTGACACCTGGAACCCCAGCTACCTGATTTCATTAAAAAGTGAGAGAAAGTTCCGTACGAATCTGGATCAAATTATTTTTCTAGTCGATTACTATTTTCAACACAAAAGAACAATAGTTTGAAAAAATAGGGAAAAAACTTATACTAGAGTAATAGACTCCTAGAACAAGTGAACAACATCCTACGACAAAGCAACAGTAAGAAGTACTTGAACATGAAGAATTGAAGATGCTGCAGTAACTACTAAGTAGTACTTAAACACGAAGCTACACTCCATTAGCTTCCAAATAAATTCACAAGCCCTACAAGTGTACAACCAGACAGCAAAAATTCCTTCCGAAATATGTCATTCTAGACATAAACCCAAACTAGATATGTACCAGATTGTAACTCTCCTGCCCGGAACTCTATCTTACTATCCCTTGCCCGGGTAAAGCATACCAATAATACACTAACGGAAACGAGAACACAGTAATACTGATTAATTCCATTATTTTAAACTTTTACACTTGGAATTATGCTCAGCACCGTCTCACCAAGACATTGACACAAAAACAACCATTACTGAATAAAGCTTTCAAAACTTTACTTCCCAAAACCCAATTAACAAATCTACCTGCAAGTATCAATAAATATCAGTGTCGAATTATAACAAAACGTGCATCTTCCATCAGAAGAAAATTAAACCCTAGAAAATATAGTGGACAACTCCAATCAGCCATGAAAAATAAATCGAATACCGAAGCATAATAAGACGTTGACATTAAATCCCTCAAGGAAAACAGAAAACCCCTAAAATCGAAACAACATAAACAAAGCTAAAAGACACGTAGGATGATAGAAGAACCTTCCGCTTGAGATTGTAGCGGTGCCAATCAGACTTGTAATGGAGCTTATACTCTGCACCGTCCTCGAATTCCTTCTGGCAGGAATTGCACTTCAGTCCTGCCATCTTTGTTCCTCGTCTGATTACCGGAATTCGACTTTAGTATAATTTCGATTTGTGTCGTCAACAAAACACCAACCATAAAGAAGCCGAAAAAGGAAATGAGCTTTGCGTCGGTGTCGGCGGAGATGTTCCTTAAGTATACGAGTCTTGTTACGTTTGTGGACCGAGCTGTCCCTAACCTACTCACAGGAGGCCCGTTAAAGGCTCGGCTTGGGTTGTGTCCTGCTAGACTCTTGGCCACTAGCTTAGCATAATGGGCTCATTCCCATTTAAGCCCACTTCTGATTAGAATATTATGGACTCTCAGCGACAACGTTTCACTTTACAGTACTAGTGCTGTACACCGGGCAAACAAACCCGGACCAACCTGCAAACCCGACCCGGACCGGGTTTCGGATTTTAATTTGAATAATTTTCGGATAACCCGGTTACTCGGAAAACTCCCAATTCTTCTTTTTCATAATTCATTTTTGTTTTTTCTATGATTCTTTTTCTATCTTTCTACTTTCGCAGTTTTTAATCTAGGGTTCTCTCTCGCCACTGTCGCCAATCGCATCTCAATCTCAGCCATCACCGGTGCCCACCATCACCAGTTAGCTTCGTCTACTCTCTTTTTCGGTCGGTAGTGGAGTTTCTTCAACCTAGTGAGTCTGCCGAATTGCTCAAGTGCTACTTTCACTCTATAAGCTATTGTGAGGAATAATTTGCTCAGTTCTTAGCTTGTAGATCTTTTCTTGTAGATAGGCAGTTAGTTGTTCCTATTTGACTTGTATTAGGAACTACTGAACTGAGAAGCAATGAAGCACGGTTATAGAACATTGTATTTTTCCTTTTACTGGGGAATTCGTGGCAAACACAGTGGCAATTCAATGGCCAATTTTGCTAGTAGTGCAAACACAGTGGCACTGAGCCACTGCCAAATGCCAATTCATATTTTGCAAACTTATTACCAGTGATGTACACCGGGCAAAGAAACTATAAGTGGCACAGCTTTTGTGTCTTAATAGTTAATAGCAATGCTATTTTTAAAACATAAATACATATCACAAAAAATCATGAGACTGTGCAATCTGAGTTTGCAATGTACCACACTGGCACTGCAAAAATCTACCGGGTAACCCGGTTACCCGACCCAATAAACCTGGGACCCGATTGCCCGGAGGTGATTAACGGGCAATCGGGCGGGTCTGGACCCTCCTAAAAAACATCGGGTAGGGTCATACCCGGCCCGATTTCCCGGGACCCGACCCGATGTACAATACTACTTTGCACTCCCAGTACAAGTACTGAAGTAGAAGTAGTAGATACAGAGACGAATTTAAAGCTCTTCTGCTCCAAAAGAGTCCTTACGATTCAGTTTCACGATAGGGATCAATACCCATTTTTCACATGATAACATAAATTGACTGCAATGAAATCCGACGGTCCTCAAGATTGCCAATGCGGAATCCTACGATGAGGATTGTTAGGTCCTGTGGTTTCAATAGACAGTCATGGGAGTCATCCTTTGCTAAATCATTAATCTACATTATCCAAAATTGGTTTCTATACATATGGTTGTATGAAATGTTATTGACTATAACATCAACTGGCATTTAGAACTTGAAAAGAAGACTCCCCACTAATCGGGAAAAAAAAGGTGAGATTTTCATCATGCTCACCCATATCAAATCATCATCTGTCAGATAAGACTGAATTGCTCCAGGAAAGCATGATATCCCGGACAACAGCTGGAAAGTCTGCAAAATACAATAGTGAGAAGCAAATGACAAGCATTGGGATAATTATAAGATACGGGTCGCTTTGCTAACGTTACATAGTAGATGTTTCCACCAGTTTCGATTTAGAAGAGAGTTTAAGAGAAAAAACAAGGCTGTTAAAACTCCCACATCGGTAAGATGTGGGAGGTAAACTCTCTTTATTAGGGAGAAGACCCACTTCCACTAACAACAAGGCCTTTTCCCTTGTGTGGTGAGTTGGGCCCAAGCCCACTTGCTACACTTGAGGAGGAACAAAGCCGTGCGCGCCCGTTGTATCCATGTGAACCGGACAACCCATATATGGACCCGATGTATCCTGTGAACCGGACAACCTAAAGCGGACAATATTGTTGATATGTGGGGGTGTGGAATTTATAACATGTTATCGGAGCAGGTTGCTCGGTCCAGTTACTTGGGTATGACCTCTACTCCACTTGTTGGGTCTGTGGTATAACCCAGCCCACAAGTGCGGGGGAGTGTTAGAACTCCCACATCGGTAAGATGTGGGAGGTAAACTTCCTTTATTAGGGAGAAGACCCACTTCCACTAACAACAAGGCCTTTTCCCTTGTGTGGTGAGTTGGGCCCAAGCCCACTTGCTACACTTGAGGAGGAACAAAGCCGTGCGAGCCCGTTGTATCCATGTGAACCGGACAACCCATATATGGACCCGATGTATCCTGTGAACCGGACAACCTAAAACGGACAATATTGTTGATATGTGGGGGTGTGGAATTTATAACAAAGGCTAGAAATTATCCTAGAGTTTGTACAAGAAATAGAACAAGAAGTTTACCTGATAAAGAAAGAACTGAGAAGATGGGAAAAGTAGTTGAAACAGTGAAATGAAGGGTTGAAATCATAATGAAAGGAGAATTGCACCAATTGATGAACATAACATATTTGCCTTAAAACCAGCAACCTTTCAAAGGATCTTTACCTTGTACAACTTCTCTGGCTACCGAAGGGAGATCTATTTGGTCTTCAACCAGTCGATACACATCTACAAGCTACGGCAACAAACACTGGCATTTCAGCACTCAATGAATGAAAGTAGTGCAGTTATTGCAACAACTCTGTACACAAACCTCTTGAATGTGAAGCTTTGAGTCTTCAGTCAAGGCAAGAAGAAGTTGTCTGCGGATCCCCTCATCGACAAAAAAAAGGCGAGCACCATCCTTAATAGTGTCTGTCAGGTCCAGCTTTCTCTCAAGCTGCCAGTTTCTTGAAGTTTGCCTGATATACATTTTGGCCATTAAAACACTTAGCAGAACATACATCAAAATAAGCAACTGGGCGAGACAAACATGAAACATGCGTACCTGTTCTTTACTTGCAACGCGGGGTTGCTGCTCATTTTGGACACATTTTCTTTGGCAAGGACAATAAGATTTTCAAGGCGTTTCCACTGGAAAATACCGTCTTTGAAGAGGACCTGACAAAGGAAGCAAATAAGGAATATGATTTGAGAAACATGTATTATGATGTGAGCTTCTTAATTGGAGAACTAGGACGTCTTATAAGGTTAATAGAGTGTGCTTGATTATTAATGTCTTCATATCAAGATAATTAAGCATCATAGGAATAGTATAACTACTCAAATTGCACCTCGAGATATGCTGAACGTTAACCAAACAAAAACATGCAAACGGCTTTTATTTTTTTAAGGAGTATGAGAATGACTTGCTCAGGCATCCCTTTTTACAATGTCCTTCAAGTCCACATACAAATCAAGTATCACCACATGGAGCAAATTAGAATGATCTTTTGCATAGCTAGTTAGTATAATCTCAACTAGATAAGCATGATAATATGGTCCCAATGAGATGATTATCATGAAGTACCAATACAAAATAATGACCAAAAGACTCTGCCGCATATAACATTTACTTTCCATCAGTGCAATGCTCTCCGGACTTACAATATTTTCACAGAGCCTATAACTTCATTTAGATTTCGTTGTGTGATAAATATTTTCTCAAACTCAGCATAAGCCTCAACAGAACAAATAAGTGCTTTGAGAGGTTTTGGGTTTACCTGAATGAGGCGTTCACGAAGAGCTGGATTTGGGTCTGTCAAGAGCCGCTTTGCTACATATGGATAGGCAACCTGGTTGTGAATATTTTCTTATCAGTAAGTTTATATGAAAGTAAATAGTAGATACATCAGAAACTAAATACCCAAATAAGAGACTTAATATATTATTAGAGCTCAAAATGATTCTTCTGTCTGAACCAAGGAACCCCCACAATATGCTCTTTTGGTATAAATCTTTATTCTTTGTGGAGATTGATCATTGACATTGAAGCATATTGTGTATGCTTATCCGAAAGAAAAAAAGAGAGGAGAGAAGCATATTGTACATATCACATAGAAGTCATAGAATGCAAATCTTAAGATGTGCTAATGTTTGTTGGATCACATGCTAATACAATCATTCCCTAAAGAATGTTGAAATCTTGATAGCACAACACCAGGGTATAGAAGGGCCAATAATGGTCTTGCAGAGTTGCAGTGACAGAAATGACAACTCAAAGTTTCCCATGCTGGGGTAAAGTATTGATAAACATGTTAAGAAAGGAACTATAACTTCCACAAGAAAATAATGAGGGTGATAATATATTTACCTCGAGAAACTTAAAATCTGGCTGCAGGGTAAAACAGATGCCTTCTTGAGTCAATAAAGAACGGATAACAAGAGAAAACCTCTCTGGTATACGGATCGGATAATTGTAAACCAATTGATTAAATTTCCCTACAGCGTGTGAAAATCAAAGTTTAATTCCGGCGAGCATGAAAAGTAATATAAAAGATTCATGAATATTACATTTATACAACATACAAACTAATAGGAGTAATTATAGCCAGAACCCTGAAGTTTAGTAGGCATACAAGACCCCCTTCATTATTAATCCCATTATGTAGGGGCAAGTCTGGTTGCATATTTTAAACTAATACAGGTTGTTAATTAATTCTGACATGTGAATATTACCAGATCTACCAGCACACAAGTTCATCATGTAGAACAAGGGAAAAAGGAAAGAATAGGAGTAAATAATATCAGAATACAGTAGGCCCACCTAAGATAGCACAGTGATAAGATACAGACCCTCCAAACATCCCTCACTAGCACACCAAGGCCCAACCCCGGCCCACACATGGGCTGAGCTGTTCTTCGAAGGCCCTGCAAGACCAATGAAGCCATACCCCTCAGGGTCCAATTGGGCCAAGCCCCCTTAAAAAAACCTTGGATACTGATTAGGGAAGGGCTAGCACTTATCTACTACACTTCACAGTCTGATCTTACCGATGTGCGATATCGTATCAATACCCGCCCCTTGAAGACCAACGCCCACATTGGTCGAGCACCCACGGCCTACCTGAAGCACACATGGGTCGGCCACTCCGTAAGCGAGGCCCAAGGGTTGGGCAGACATACCATACCCACAACCGGGAAGGGCCGCTTTGATACCATTGATAAGATACAGACCCTCCAGACACCTCTCACTAGCACACCAAGGCCACACATGGGCTAAGTTGTTTTCCAAAGGCCCCGCAGGACCAATGAAGTCATACCCCTCAGGGTCCAATTGGGCCAAGCCCCCTTAGAAAACCTTGGGTACTAATGAGGGAAAGGCCAACAATTTCTACTGCACTTCACAGTCTGATCTTACCGATGTGGGATATCGTATCACACAGTAAGCTAGTAATCTCAATGTAACATAAATGTAGCTTAGGGGACATGAAATCACCTGTAACAATTCTGAAATTAAAATCAACAAGTCCTTTTCCAACAGAATTCTGCCAGATTGCTTCTAAAGCTGGAACTATAGGAGAGACGTCTGTCCCCGGAGCCAAGAAACCCAGCCTAGTGAAGTCATTTGCCATCTCGGCATAGTCCTCATTTACAGCATGAACGACCGCATCAATCAAAATCTGCTTGTTTTGCTAAAGTAATGAAAAACTGATCAGCATACAAGCTCAATAAATTAAATTTCTCAAGGAACATAAGTTAGTAACACACTTCATAAACTTATCACTAATCTGCCTCAATATCCCTTATAAATAACTTGATACCACTTTGTTAGCATGCACAATCCATCATCATTAAAGCTTTATCCCAAGAAATTGGGGTTTACTACATGATCAATAGGATAAATTAACATAAGAATGTCAACTCTATTACTCCCCATAAAATCTATTTCTAGCAATGACAATTTGAAATGATACACCACTTTTCAGTTGTTGTTACGTCAAGCTAAGATTGGCTGTGCTTTTGTTCAGCATATCGTTGAAAAACATATCACACCTGACTAAGAACTGCAACATTCCCAAAATCGACATATGCAATACGACCATCACGCATAGCAAAAATATTTCCGGGATGAGGATCACCATGAAACAACCCAAATTCCAGCAATTGCCGCAAGGCAGCACTTACTCCAACTGTTAAAAACCCATCAACATCAATGCCAGCAGTCTTGATAGCCTGAGTTGCATAAGCGCACGCAAGTATCTCTTTTGAGGACCAATTAAAGAATTTGTTGATTCATAACAGGAACATCAGCTATCTTTTCATATATACCTGTGGATCTGTGCACCGAATACCGTCTATCCATTCCATTACTAAAACATGTGAACCAGAGAGCTTTCTGTAAACCCGTGGAATTTTAACAGTGGGATCATCTTTGAAGTTCTCCAAAAAATCTTCAATATTTCCTGCTTCCTGAGTTAGAACAGCCCACAATTTCAGACCAAACAATATTTTAACTCTACAAATCAATGTATGACACAGCAAGAAAATCCAATTCAATACTTCGGCTAGAAATTCCATTTTAATACTAATATACTATGACTGCCACAAATGCACAGCAGCACATTAAACCACATAGAAAATGCGACATCTCATTGTGATACTATGTTTCAAGCATTAAAAACGGACATTATGAGAAGCCTTGAAACTTACCAATGTATAATCAAGCTCCTCCAAAAGCTTCTCTCCAAATTCATCAACTATCAACTCGGCGTTGCACCCCAGTTTCTGTAGACTGATGCCATTTAAGAAAGACGCAAGAGTTCTGAAGAGAAAAAGATCTCTATAGATAATGGGTTCTATCTCAGGCCTTTGCACCTGCAAGTAGACAGCATTTTTTTATCATTCACGTTTAGAAACCACAATAGATTCTTTCAGAAGCAAAAGGAGAAGGCCTTCATAATTTTAGCAGGCAAAGACTACAGGGAGGAGAGTACTAGATAAATAAATAATATTCATGACAACATAATTTTATCAAGTTTCAGAGCTCAAGTCAAGCGCAAGTAAGCAAGTCTACGAGTCATAGCAGAGGTTCTGGGAACCTAATTAATTATTGAGCAATGAATTATAACAATAAGAGGCTCTGAGAAGCCTAATACAACCTTAATTGCAACATCTTCTCCAGTAGCACGTAAGGTAGCTTTATAAACTTGGCCCAAGCTTGCAGCTGCTATTGTTTTTGACGAAATTTTGCTGAACACAGCTTCAAGGGGTTGCCCCAACTCCTCTTCGATTATGTTGAATGCAACCTATCAAAAGATTTGCTAGTTTAACAATGGAATTCAATTAGGAAAAGAAATATAAGACACCGACTTAAAGTGTGTTTTGCCTGATTGGGGAAAGGAGGAACATCATCCTGAAGAATGCAAAGCTCGTTCATATAGTCTTCTCTAATGATATCTGGTCTGTTGGCGAGAACCTGCCGAAACAAAGGGAACTAATCAGTAACATTCCAACTTCAGAGCTTAATTGGGTAAGTTCAGCAAAGAAGCTGGACATAAATTTTCCTGCTCAGTCACTAAACTATAATAAAATTCTATTTGAATTGAGTTTCAATGTGAAAAACCCGTAGAAAAACCAGAATGTGTAAATTCATATGAGCAAACCCTAAGAGCAAGAGTAATCCTTAATCACATTGAAAAGAAACTACAAATTACAACAAAAGATGAGAATCTACGTTAAGAAGACCGACCTGGCCTGCTTTGATAAACGAAGGCCCCAAATCACACAAGAGGTTCCTCAGCTGTCGAGCTCGATAAGGAACAACCTCTTCATCCCTCCCGACGAAATAATCATACATCAAGGCGGACCAATACAATCCCAAGCTCCACACTATCTCCACGCCACGTAGAAGCAGTGATAACACAGCGCCTCTCGATTCCAACACTTTCTTCCTTACCTGAAACCATGGAGAAATTTAACAAATTTGGACAGAACCTCAACTGCGATTTACAGTTAGATGTCATACTGTCTCAGGAGTGTACTTCCGGAACGGCACGCAGACTCCGCGTTCTATGTCGAGCTGCTCCATTGCACTGCTTGACTTGTTCTGTAGGACGAGGCCCTTGTTTTCCAATTGACTCGCAGTTCTCGAACTCGGAGCTGAGGCCGCAGCAAAGCTCGAAATCCACACCGGATAGATTCTCCGGCGACTTCCAGACGGGGCATATCTGAAGAGAGGAGGTTTAGGATTGAGGCAACTCGGATGAATCGAGTACATGGTCGTAGTTTGGGGATGTGAAATTTGATTTTTGAGAGTGCTGATTTTAATAAAAATTGAGAATGTGGAGAATTTTCGAAAATCGGTTGGGAATGAGTGAAAAGTTCGAGCGCCACACGATGTTAATTATGTGGTTATGGAATTTTATATTTAACAGTGTGTTCGGAATCAGTTTCCGAGTTTTGGAAAACAAAATTCATTCCAGTTTCCAATTTTGAAAATAATTGGGTCATTATTTTAACATTTATTGTGACAAGGTCGTTTTATGACATGTAAACTGGGTATGTTTCTGTGAATAAACTCAAGAATTCTATTCTAGATTTTTTTATTATTTATTCATATAGAATGGTGGAGATTAAACTGGGTAAATGTCAACAGAATTACACTCTTCTAAGCTGACTGATCAGGACTTTCTTATTTTTTTGTGAATTAATGCATGACTACCATCTTCCTGGTTTTGAGACTTCACCATGTGACTTGTGAGGGAGGTCAAGAGATATGATGGGGGGTTTCCTTTGGTTTTTTGGTCACTTTCTTTAAAACTGTTCGACTGTGTCTTTAGGCTCTTGTTAGCTAGAGTTGGACTCAAGTCTTGTGCGCAACATGTAGCCATTGAAAACTATGGCTTTCCTTGCATTTCAGTTATGTTCACAATTGGCACTACAGATTAATAATCGAACTTGGCCAAAGTATTGTCATGTTAATTTGCATTGTAAATTCTTTTCAAGATGCCATGTTTTATGATGTAGGAGAGGTCCACATTTGAGATTTGAGAAGCATTCTGGAAGAGAGACAACAAGTAAGTGCATGGAAGAACAATGTCTGGGCCGGGTCATACTTAATGGGTTAATATGTTGCGGGAAGCGAGAAAGTCAATAATATATGTACAGTCTTCCTCTCTTTTTATACATGCGAGAAAGTCAGTCCATTTGACTGTATCATAGTTTCTAATAAACAGATATCAAGCAGGAAAGAAAAAGAATATTACTGCCTTTTTGGCCCAGAAATATTCATTTCCGCATCTTGCCATCCGGCCCGGATATGAATTTACCTTGGCCCCGGTCCTTGAACCCTAAACTGTGTCTAGTCTATTCCCTCCAATAGTACTTTTTTTTTCTTTTTCTTTTCAAGGGATGCCTGTCAAGTTTAGCCAATTAAAAAATTAAATTTCACTCTTGAAGAATTTTTAGAGTTCGAGTCCAGAACATGAAAGCAAGTATGCCTGATTCAAATGACAGCAAATACATCTGCGGGCAAGTTAATAGAATAAACGCAAAAAAAAAATACCACAATGGAGCGCAAACAATAACATAATTAAAAAACCGAGAAACCAAAAGCCATGCTGTGCAAAAGATTTTCAATTTGTAAAATGCCATCCTACTTCATTAGTTAATTTCACATCATGCATAATGCATTAACAAAAACTAATACTTGGAGTACATAACAGCTACCAAAAACTTGTATAAATTGTCTCATCCTAGAAGTCCACCAAGAACATCCAAAAGGTAATGTGGTACTATCAGAATTTAATCCCCGGTAATCATATAATCAGCATAGCGATTCACCAAACAACTACTGTTCAGCCCATCATTCTACCTTTTCAATTATCTCTGAGGTGACTTTATCCATGTCAAGGTCCTTCATTCGCTTGAATGGACGTTTCATGTCCTGCGCAGATAACAAATAAGCAAAAAGTGAGTCAACTCCAAGGATCAAGAGAGCATCTCAGTAGTATTTGGTCAAAACATCTTAAGATATTTAGCAAGAGAATGAACCTCACAGCAGCAAATGAACTCAATCCCAGAGTGTAAATTATCCATAAAAACGACGTTTAATCGTTTATTCATCTTCTCGTCAAATGTTAATACAAACACCACATGTCATTTACTTTCCATAGCAACGGATGCATTAAGTTACATTGTGGCTATCTATTAACTATTGTGACTTGCCTTGTTCATACAGGCCAAATCAGAGAGTTAGGATGCACATACTAGGGCCCCATATTGGTTAAACGTGAAGAAAAGTAAAGGTTAATATATGCAGATAGATCAAATACTAGAGGCCTAAGGTTTCAGGTTTAGATAAATATACAAACATGTAATTAGCCCCACAATCAAAAGAAAGCAGCTCCTGGAAACCACACAAGCGAACATGACAATTTGTTTATCTATCTCGACAT
Source organism: Euonymus europaeus (assembly GCA_963580455.1). Lineage (NCBI taxonomy): Eukaryota > Viridiplantae > Streptophyta > Magnoliopsida > Celastrales > Celastraceae > Euonymus > Euonymus europaeus. Next base: position 894,024 of record OY756957.1, on the reverse strand, counting down.
TATAGTAACACAAAAATTCAAATAATTCACCAACTTTTCTTGGCTCATCAACTTTCGTCCGAATGCATGGAGCTCTATCACTTGCAAATAAGATCGCACTTAAACCATCTGGCAAGCATCCACTACACGATATAAAGACACTATGATTAAGAATCAACTGTCGAAGCAAAACACTGAACTCCAACTTGTTAACATATCTTAATTGTCCAGCATATCATGTAAAAAAAATAAACAACTCAAGCACACAACGCTCTCTCAAAGGGCAGGTTAGCGACACGCAGACCTTATCGCCACAAGTCCACATCATATGTGGAGAAGTTGTTTCCAAAAATTGAACCTGCAAGGCTGCAACTTCTAGGTTGCACCCCTACAACTCTACCACCATCCCATATGCTTGCTTGTAAAAGGTAAACAATTTCTGTGAACAAGGCTCCCACGGTGGTCGGGGACAAACATGATATACACAATTTTTCCCCCACATAATATATGGAGAGAATGATTTTAAGAATCAATCATGTGATCTCTGCAACTCTATCACTAGGCCACATGATAAGCAAATCATGTACATAAATTAAAGAAATAAAACTAGCAAGTAGCAACACGATTTGTAAACAAACAAAAGCAATGGAACTTATCATTAACACCGAGCACACGACCGTGTATCAAGCTACAAGAGTCCACATTCAGAAAAAGAATCACTGCACAATAAGCAAGCAGAAATAGAAGTAAAGTGGAAAACTATACAGTCCAACTACAATAAGTATTACCAGAAGACTGATGAATGTCTCCCCACCATCCTCCCGTACTTCAAAGCATCCCCTCCTTGGCTGTTAGAATAACATAAGGGGAGAAATGAAAAAGGGAAAAACTTAACAAAAGGCCTACTATAAAGAGATCAACAAAATCCACGAGTCACTGCTCCTGAGTAAACTAACGTTGTCACTCCAACCATAAGTTGTTACCAAAGAAAGAAAAAAAATAATCAAGGCAAAATAAATGACAATGCAGCTTCCACAGATAAATTTTACATCAAATTATAAACAATTAACTGAAAATAAAATCAGCAGAAATATTTAAAGTAAATGCTGCAAACACCATAAATGTCCATCTTCAGAAGCCTTACCAAATTGTCAAGACAATTTTTATTTTCACAAAGTAACTTAGCCTACATAGCATGCAAATTCTGTGAGTTCGGTAAAATCTTTCAGAACAGAAATTCAGTCTCAAACTGAACAGTACAGAATGTCACTGGACAACAGTCAAGAATGTAGAAAAGTATGCTATTGCATTAGTGAGCAAACAAAAAGTGTTGACTGTCCAACGGCGTGTAAACTCAATACCAATTTAAGTTTGCATTGGACCCACACTTGCAGTGTGGGTCATACTAACACACAGGAAAACATTAGTACAATTTAATGCTGCATCACACCAGGGAAGTTTCGAAACCCAAGACCTTTGAGTTTGAGACTCATTCCAAAGAACTGCATTCAGTGAAATTACCTTCTCGGGGTTCAGAATGACATTGATACCAGGAACACCTTCCTCCAAACCAGTTTTCACCATATCAGCCCTTTTCTTGAATGATGTGCACTGCTTGCTGCAGTGAAACAATAGACTATAAGAAAAGATGACACATAATGTAAACATCACCCCTTTTCCCCAATAAACATTTACAAGACAAAATACAAGGTGAAGAATAATGAACTTCTTCACATCACTCAACAACATAGTGAATCCTCCGAAGCAAATACAAATAAATCTTCTAAAAACATTTCAAGCAGGGTGTGTTAAGCAAAATTGAAATCGATCTCTTGTTATATATATCAAGGTATCAACAAACATCAGTTTCCCTTACCATATACCCATTTCTCCACAAGCTTAACAGAAGCATTTGACAAAAAGCACTAACCATTCTAAAATAATATTATCAAACCATCAGGCTTCGCACACAAAGTTATCCTCTAATTTCTTGCCAACAAAACAAAAAAGGGCGGGATGAAAGGGGAAGTAGAGACAGTAGGCAAAACAGAATATGTAATTATGTATGATTGAATTCACCTAATCTTAAACTATTACGAATACAGCGATTTATCATGGAATTGAAGCAACATTTAAAAAAAGGGGTAGCCGCCCACACAGGCATTGGAATGTGTTTTCACTTCTTCCCAACAGCAATTTATGCGATTGATATAGTGAATAAATGAAAAGTACAATCCAAAATACAGTTATGTTGGCAATAAAAATCATATTCCAAGAAGTTATTCTCAGCTACCAAAAATACCGACTAGGATATTAACAGGAAGCTATTCTTAAATACCACCTGACTCTAAAACCCTAAACTCAATCAGCATTTAGATATCAAAACAAGCATAACCTCACTTCCTCTATTTGTCTAATAACCTCCATCATACTGCATTAATTTTAACAGCATCCAAAAAGGAACAGAAAAGGAAAGAAAAAATAACTTACCAGTGTTCAATAATGATGGTCCTCTTGGCCACCGCAGCATCAGCATCCTTCGTTTCTTTCTCTTCCTCTGCCCGTTCCAGGTCTCCCCCGTTCCCATTCTCAGAGTCCACCGTTTTCTCCTCCGGCTTAGTATTTTTATCATTGCTTGTTTTCGCTTTCTTCGTCTTCCTCACATTCTGCTGAGGCAACGCATCCAACTTAGAGCGGGAAGTCCCGCTCCGAGTCACTCTGCCGACCGTCGTACCCGCATCCGCTGATTTCTTCTCTACCCCGGTCTTTCGCTTTCTCGGCGCCATTAACGAAGGAGAGAACGCAACACAAAAAAAAAAAAAAAGTCTTTCCCTCTGATAAGGCGAGAAATATTTTGGGTTGCTTTCCGCGCACTTTAGACAGTTGGAGGAACTGACGGTCAAGATCCAATGATGTAAAGTGATGGGTGTTTGGTTCTTCGAGGGAACGGAAAGGTCTTAAATGCGCCACGTAGATATTTTTGTGTAATGCTGATATGGCTATATGGTTTGATTTTGCGTATTGAAAGTGGGATCCATAAATAATATAAATGAAAAAAATTATGGAGGAATGAAAGATTAGTAGTGTGAGTAATAATTTTATATTAAAAAATATGTTTTATTGATGTGATTATATTAATAAATATATCTTACAGCTGTAAATAAATATATAAAGATCATATTTTATATAATAAAAATAAAACTTAAAATAAAATTGTTGGGCCCTAAACCATTGTAGTTGCGGATGCGCTGCTTTCCTGACAACTGATCTGGAAGCATCTCCGATGGTAGCGTTGGGCCCTTTGATGCGACAGGCATGGCGATTTGTGTGTTTGTTTTATTTTATAAATGATCCTTTTTTCAACAATAAACAAACGCTCTATCGACCGCATAAGAACCAAAACAAATTACTGAGCAGAAAAACAAACAAGCAAAATTACCCATTTTTCTTGATAAGCAGCATGATATATATTGCAAACCAAATAACACGAAATTACAACAAGTTGTGATCTAAAAATTCTCTGCCTGTATTGGTAATAATAATAAGTAAGAAAATAGAAGAACAATTGAAGCTCCAGTAGAACAAAAATTAATAATGGAAACAAGAATTCTTGTAGCATACACTGAATACTTGAATAATCACGGAGACTTCCATAACAAAGAAAAGAAGAATAGAGAAGCACAAAATTGTGTAAATCAGTCCAGTCGACCCAAGAGCAAGCAGCAAGAAGAAGCAAGCCGACAACCTCCAAATCAAGAAGCAGATCCTAAAATTTATAGCCACTAATCTTCATTCTGGAACTTCCATCAAAATGCAGCGCTGGAGAATTACATTCGGAAGTTATGTAATATAACTAGCTGTGGGCTAGGGGTCCCCGTCACTCGAAGAATAGAAATGACAGAGAAGTGCTAAACTCTTGTATAATTGGAGAAGAGGAACAAACAATCTATCCAGAGTTTCAGGATAAAAACTTCCGGTCAAATAAATAGCAAGGCCGCTTCATTCCGTTCCATAAGCAAGGTTTGACAGTCACTGTCTTCTGCAGTGGCAAATGCAACCCATACCGCCGAATTTTAGTCTTGATTGGGAAGGATTTTAGAAATTAAAGAGGAAAAAGGCAAACCAAATCACTCATTCCCAATTTATGTGTATGTAATCATACAAACATATCAGAAGTACATAATTTTGTACCTTGGAATCACTTGTACGATGCATATTTTCATCAATGGACTGTAATGGGAACAAAATGTTGCTGAGTCCATCATATGTAGGTAGAGAAATCCGTCAAATGAAAAACGAGCAAGCATAAGATTAAGATATCTGAGGCTTACTGTAATTTTCTTAAGAAGCTCATAAGTAACATCTTGAACCCTGTATGCTTTTGGATGCCACTTTCCCTCGGACCAATCAACATGTGTTACTGACCAATTTGCAATGCCAACGGGATCTATCATCTCAGGAAGACAATGGTGAAAAAAATAAAAAACAAAGAGACGATTAAGTACAAGAAGAGCAAAGGTTCATGTACTGACACGAAATAGAGTCGGCAAGTAATGCTCATCAGCATAGCAGTTTCGTCCATCCATGTTTGGCTGAGAATTTGAGGCCACCACTGTCAAATAGTTAGAAACTTACAACTTCCAAAGTTTCACATTAATTTCTATAACAGCAAGATTGGGCAGCAAAACCAAATATGTATTGTTGTATACTAATCAAGCACATGCAAAGGAATGCATAAAATAACTTCTAAGGATGGAAGACGCAAATTAATTGGTTGTTTGTGATTTCTGAATGAATGGATGTCATTATAATATGATAACCATTGTAGATACTATATACAACTCTACCATGATCAACACTGTCATAACCAATTGGTGTCTCATCTATAAACTTGGAAGCAATTCATGTTATTTATTAAGGGAAGAATAACAGTGAAACAACAAAATAGAGCCACCACCAAAATTTTGGGGAACAGTCAAGTTGAAGAGCTGCAGAAGTATTTATATTTTATCGACATGCAGTTCCAATGAAACAACAAAAGCAAGCATACACCAGGCAAGACACATGCAGGAAAGGATGCATAAATGACAAAACCACAAAATGTTCTGTAGTAAAAAGCTTTGTCAAGACTAAGAAAAATCCGTAAAGTACATAATGAAAAAGGATAAATTGGTATAAAGTTACACGTGGAAAACAATATGTATATAATATCCTCCCAAAAGAGAGATTAAATTTATTGTTTTTGATTGCAGAGGCCAATTGCAAAGACTTATCAACCATGAAACAAACAAAGCACATTTATTATGATAATGAACAGGTTACCTTGCAGTAAAGCTTAAGTTCTGTGTAATACAGGCTGTCTGCCATAACTATTATGGCATGCTGGCGCTTCATGGAGAACCACTGGAATAAAAAAGAAACATACTAAAGATGAGCATGAGGTATACCCCGATTGACTTTGTTACAAAAGTAGACTTATGATCCCATCAATCATGAGAGAAAAACTTTGTTCCCACATACCAAATATCTTTTGAGATAAACTAATAAACACTAACCTCAGGAAAAATTTAATGCTCATATGCTAAAAATAATGTACCTGTGAACCCTTACCAAATTTCTTGTTTTCAACTTCAGGCATCATATGCTCTGAAATCTGAATACCTTCCAGTTCCATGTGGACCAGGATCCTCAAAACTAGAGAGAGAGATCCAAATCATATACAGAACTTTGAAGGCGAAAAAGAAAAATATACAACTAGCAGAAATATTCTACTGAAGCAAATAAACTAAATGTCAAGATAAGGACTCCCCTATGCAAAATATGCCATGCTTACCGTCAATAAAGCTGACATTTGAGAACATGAGATAGTTATATACATAGTCAAAATTATGCAAGGGCGCGCAACTGGAATAAAAGGTGGAAGAAAAGGATTACATAATATCTTAAAGCATCAACATCAAACATGGATTAATAAACCTAGAGGGTTTTCTAAGATAAATCTGATAATCACCTGTCAGACAACAAAACAAAAGTGCTGGTTATCGGGGTCTAGGAGTGCATTTGCCAACAGTCTTTTCTCCGCATCAACCATTGAAATCTTTCCCCAGGCTACCTGCAAGCAACTTAATAATTTTATCGATTCCATGGTTTCATTTCATTTCCATATGCACTAATAACCTAACAGTATAACTAGAAATAAATGATGTCATTAAAATTATGGGTTTGACCAATTGTAAAGAATTTGATTTACTTCCAGTTTGTGGTTGAATGATCTATAGCATATGGATTCAGTTTCAAAGTCCTGTCATGAATACCAGGACTCAATCTTGTTTAAATCGATTAAAAACTGAAGAACAAGTTCACAATGCCATTTGGTGAACACATTGTGGGACTCTCATCCAATTAAAGAATGTATTGCATCTCAAAATTGCAGTTTTGCACATTCATAGAAAATCCACTACGAATATAGCATATGGATTCAGTTTCAAAGTCCTGTCATGAATACCAGGACTCAATCTTGTTTAAATCGATTAAAAACTGAAGAACAAGTTCACAATGCCATTTGGTGAACACATTGTGGGACTCTCATCCAATTAAAGAATGTATTGCATCTCAAAATTGCAGTTTTGCACATTCATAGAAAATCCACTACGAATAGATAATCAAAAATAGAAAAACTAAATTGATTCAGGAATAGATAAAAAAAATATCCGGTTGTAGCATAAATTTCTCACCTAAACATTCATGTATGGATCCACTGGTTTGATATAAAATTTTTGATGATGATGATGACGACATAAAATTTGACACGCGCAAATAAAATGAGAAATTCAAAAGAAGATATCTGAATACATAAAATTCATTAGCGGAATAATGTCTCAAAGGAATTGTTGTTCCATATATATGCTAATGCGGTAGGTAGCTTGATGTATGCTATGGTGTGTACTAGACCTGATATTTCACATGTTGTTAGTTTGGTGAGCAGATATATGCATAATCCTGACAAGGGTCATTGGCAAGTTGTGAAATGGATTCTGCGGTATTTGCATGGTACTGTGGATGTTGATTTAATGTTTGAAAAAATTATGTATGAGAATGTGTTGAGTGCTGGATATGTGGATTCTGATTTTGCTGGTGATTTGGACAATAGTCGGTCTACTATTGGATTAGTTTTTACTTTGACAGGAGGACCGATTAGTTGGAGGTCTACTTTGCAGTCTACTGTGGCTTTGTCATCTACGGAGGCAGAGTATATGACTCTTAATGAGGCTGTGAAGGAAGCTGAATGGTTGCTTGGTATGTATGGTGAGTTGGGTTTGTTGCAAAGCAAGCTCGATGTGTATTGTGATAACATGGGGGCCATTCATTTGGCGAAGAATCAGGCTTATCATTCGAAGACCAAGCACATTAAGATTAGGTATCATTTCATCCGCAAGATCCTTGATGAAGGTGCCATATTTGTGAAGAAGGTTGATACAAAGGAGAATTCAGCCGATATGTTAACCAAGGTGGTTCCGGTGAGCAAGTTCAGTCTCTGTCTCGACTTGCTCCATATCCTCTCTGTTGATGGTTAGCCTCGGTGGAGGCATTTGATAGAATTACGATGGGCTTGATCCTTGAGGTGTACGTAGGCAGCCATTGCGATGGTGCAGCCGTTGTTTGGGAGATTGGGTATATGTTGCTGCATGGAGTATGTTTTGCATTTGTTGTCTATGCAGGCGTGGTCGTCACAGATTTGAAAATCAGTGTCGAGGTGGAGATTTGTTGACTGTACTAGGCGGTGCGCCTAGGCGCGTTACTGTAGCGCCTAGAGCAGATTCGGTTTTTGGTGTTGTGGTTGATCAATGAACAATCTGGACTGGGCGTGGTTACTGTAGCACCTAGGCGGGTTACTTTAGCGTCCAGTACATAGTGTGATTTTGAGCGTTAGCGCCTAGGCGAGTTACTGTGGCGCGTTTTCTGGGTTAAAATTGAACCCAGTGTTTGTTTTTTCAGTGTGTGAAAGTGTATTCTCTCAACCCAAAATAAGAAAATCGATCACCCTTCTTCACGTGGACGTGGGCTAACGCCGAACCACGTAATTCTTGTGTTCTTTATGTTTTGATTACTCTTTATCTCTACTTGATTCTACACAATCCATTGGTTTTGTTCTTGATTTTCAAAACAGGGGTTTCGGCGATTTGTTCAATCCGCTGCGTATTTGAGGTTCAAATCGTAACATCATTAACATCGGTAAAACATTTATCAGTATACCATTTAATCATTATTGGTAGCCAATAATTGATAAATTTATCAATATAATTGACGAAGCTAACAAGCAATAGCTGTGGTTATCTCTGGTTGGGGAGTAATTGCGATTCAATAGTGTTTGACAATCAATATAGTACGTGTCCTCGCTGTCCATTTCGTCGCCATTGATCGTCCTTATCGTGTAAGGGAGGGAGAGAGATGAAACAGAGTCGGGGTGAGAGGAAAATAAAGAGGGAAATAGGGTTTTGATTCTATGAATTAAACGGATTGGAGTATTTGAGACTAGTTTTTTTTTTGTTTTTTTTAATGTTTTGATGGCGGGATCGAAAAAAGTTGGCCAAGTCTTCGAAAACCACCCCCCAAAAAAAAATCACCTTGACGTTGAATAGCCTTCCGGTCGAGCTAAAGCGAAGCGAGGCAGATGAATATTCATCGCGTGGCAGTCACTACCTGTTTCAGTATCAACGCAAAGAAAGTCACTTCTCCTCTTTCAGGTGCTTATACTCTAACAAATCGGCTGTAACCTCCCAGTCCTCTTTGAAAAATTCATCCAAATTTTGTTTTCATTTGGTTTTTCTATGCAGCTAAAGGATGCAAATACGTCGGTCAGTCCCTGGTAAAAAATCATTCACAAATTGGCGATAGGAAATCCTGAGCCGTGTAAATATCCAATGTTGATTTGCTTATTTGACTGGGAATGCAGAGAGTGGTACCAATAAGGATTATAACAGTGGGGAAGAACAGGTCTCCAGGAGTGCAAATGTTGGTGGAGGAGTATATTGCCAAGCTCAGGCTCTATTGCCCAGTAGAGGATGTTCAACTTCGCTCTAATCCCAGAAATGCTCGGTTATGCTTCCTTTTCCTTTGGGTGTAAAACTTTTTCTGTCTCTTATTATATTCCTATATTTACATTGTTCGCAATTATAGCGATGTGAAGGTGCAAATTGATGATGAAGACATGGCTGTCATGAACCTCGTAAGGTCTGATGATGGGGTATAGTCTCCTTTTCTACTTTGTGTGCCTGTGTTTGTGAATCCACATTGGAACCTCTAAGCAACGAGATTCTACATAATATCATGGTAATACTAATACCATTCCGAAAATCTGTAAAGACTAATGGCCATTCTAGCATAAATTTATTGTTAAGTTGAACTGCCTCATAGAAACAACTTCATTACTTGTAAAGCTCAAAATGGTTCCAAAAAGAATTGAGGTTTAGGTTCTCAAAGATTTGAAATAAGCACTGATTCCATATCTCATATGATAATTGTGTTGACGCTTCATCTTTATGGAAGCTGTCCCACTCTCAAGATTCGGTGTATACTTGAAAACTTTGTAGGAACAGTTATACTCATTCCAATTTTATGCACTGTTTGCCTCTTTCATATATTTGAAAGTTGCAATAATATTCTGAGCACAACCTTGATTACTTTATAAGTTTATATCCTGTCACAATCTACTCATAGGTGGTGATATTGGATGAGCGCGGGCAAGACATGGATTCTGAGCAAATGGCTGATTTAGTGGGAGATGCGGGGGATACGGTATGGATTCTTCCTCATATGAATTCTTAGTAGGAATGAAGTGATATTTGTAAGAGAAACTTGTTCTTTCTTTTTACTTGTCCGGTTTGAATATAAATTATAAGTGAAAAGACAACTTCTGTAACTGCATTTATATAGTTGTAATCAGTGAGCGCATCCCAAATTGTTTGTGATACCCATGTATCTTTTGCTTGCACAACAAAATTTTAATGTTGGTCAACGTATGGCACTACATCTACAAGTTCTTTACTTATTTGGGCGTCGTGAACCAACTTTTCGATTCCTTTATTACACCATTTTCTGTCTTCTTTGCTGCTTTTCTCTTATGGTTATTTGGTTATTGTTTGAGGCTGGCACTATCCATGCCTTTACTACTGCTGGTATTGAAATATAGTGAATTTCTCTCTCTATTTTTTTTTTTGTGTGAAGATGGTCTGCTGTTGTATGTTTATTTTTTTGTTCCAACAAGCAAGGAAATCCATGCAAAATGAGAACCTATGGGTTTATACCATTATCAAAACTGTTCTGTATATCCAACCATCTAATGCATTCCCCCTTCCCCCACCATCGTTTTACGACTGACCGGAATAAGATCGATAGACTGAATTGGGCGTGCTTATATGAACATGGTGCCCCCTAATCAATGATCCCTTCTCACCCAAAATATGCATGTAGGACTCCCAGATTTCTTGTGATTCTTGTGAGAAGTTGACTGACCGACTTATACATGGTATTTTATAGCTTCTTTCAATATTTTTCCAACAGGGAGCGTCAAGATTATTGTTTTGTATTGGTGGACCTTATGGCCATGGGAAGCGATTGTGCGCACGTGCTAATGTGTCAATCAAGTTGTCTTCAATGGTTTTAAATCATCAAATTGCTCTACTTGTGCTCATAGAACAACTTTACAGGTAAGGTATCATATCAGATGTGTCTTATATAGTTTTTATGTACAAGCTTCCAATAATTGAATGCATATCATTAAGACCACCTTTCATTAATTTCTTTTGTGTTAAAAAAGCTAAATTCTAATTTGTAGCTGGTATTAACCCAATTACCCAAAACTTAAGTGGAACTATTATTTTGGAAAACTGCAGAAGACTTTCTCTGACCCCTGTGTCTTGTAACCCTCTGTAAGATTTAATATTTCTATGATCTCCCTATTGTTTCTATGAAGATGTATTCAGCATGTCTAATTGTCTAAACTGTAGGATTTATTTGACATTTGGAACTTGAAAAAGAAGGTTCTTGTCAGGGGAAGGACAATAAAATTCCAAATGTATGAAGTGAATGTTATTTGTTCTTCTGCTTGTCGGTCAAAAATTAATTTTAGAAAACCATGACAAGTGAAAAGCTGGAGTGACAGAGTGAGAAGTTTCAGTAATTTAAACTATGAAAGGAAAAATATTGTGACTTGTTTTAGTTGTCTGAGGACTATTTGCATTCACAACTTTGATGGCTAGATGAATAGCACTTTGGGATGCCATATTCTACTTTCAAACCCAACTTTCGTTTGCAAGGCTCCATATGGGGTGGAGGCAGGGAAGGGGAAAATATATGCAGCCTTACCCCAAGTTTATGGAAAAGCACTTCCTTGGATACCATGCTCTACTATTCAAATTATAATCCTCCCGTGGTTTGGTGTAATCGGCAAAGTGCCATATTACTGTAGGCATTACATGATTCCCAAATAATGCTCTTTTATCCTCCCTTTAGTTAAATGAAACTAATAGATGATTTATTGATTGTTGCAGGTCATGGACCATTCTGAAAGGACAAAAGTATCATCATTAGTTTTTCTATAAAATCTGTATCGTGGTATGAAGGTCTTTCTGGAATTGCATGTTCCCTTCTTCTGTACTAACTGTATGATAATTCATATGTTCTAGCTATTAAAATGATTTATTATACATTTCGAGCTTACAAAAATATAGTGAATCAACCGTGTCCGGATTCTCTTTTTCTTTCTTTTTTGTTTAATTTGATGCAACCTTTAAATGTTACCATAATTCCTAGTAACTTCTTCGATGTTAAGGCATTGAGTTTCATTTTGGGTGGCATTATCTTCAACAAGCTCACTGAAATGGGCAACAGGTATGTTGATTGAACAGCTGTTTATAGTTCTTTTTTTGCTAGCTCACTAAGCAGTATTTACATCTTTCTATGACGGTATTTTTTGTGCTGGTTATGTTTTGCCGTTATGGAATGGTGGTCGAGTTTCAGTAAATGCAGGCGGAGCTTGGTATTTCAGCTCATACTACCCTGTTTTGACTGAACACAACTTCTTAGTTGGTCTGTGTCTCATTTTCAAGACTACTTTTAAGAGCAGGCTTTTATGATCTTCCATGCACAAACATATGATCCCGAAGACAAGTTTGTTACTTATTGCTTAAAATCCCTTCCGAATGAAAAGAGAAACTTTCCTGGAAAGCCAAACATTCAAGAAATAGTACGTCTTAAGTTTGGCTACTGCTTCAAGAGGAGCCAGCTCTGGAAGGGGACAGATGAGGGAACAAGATATAGGAGAAAAAATGCATCTTTACCAACTGGATTCTCATAATAATTATGAATGTTGGTTGGTACTTGATTTGACGCTCGTACAAATCCAGCATAATCAGAAAGTCTCTCGTCGTTTTGAAATCTAGTCGTGCAAGATATGTAAGTACGTTAAATCCTTGACAAACAGAAATGATTATTCATTATGAAACCAAAACTTCTCATTGACCTGCGTAGATCAAAGTGCTTTATTTGTTGAGAGTGTTGAAAGACTGAAAGTGCAACAGGATTCTTTATTCTTGTCTCTTTATGTGGCTACCCTGCTTTTGCAGGTCTATGAAGCGCAAAAATGCATATCTAATATGGCGCAAATGATGGCAAGTCGATTACACTTGTCTTGAAAAAATCTAATTATTAAAGTTCAAAATTTGGTGGTGTGTACTTCCAAGGAGTGATTGGTTTGCATAAATGATTTAGTGGGGCTAGTTGCACCCAACAATTACCGATTTCATCACAAAACTAAAAAAAAATCGGAAGCTCAAAACACCTCAACTATTACCGGTCTAAGCCTGCGAGAAATCCTACTTCCCTCCTACCTCACTCCGTTTCATCCCTCTCCCTCCCTCCCTCTCCCTCTCTTGCACGATCAATCCATGGTTCTTCACTCGCATAATCTTTCTAGTTGTTTCCATCAGGCCAGTTTGGGATCTAGCGATGGCGGAGGAGCAAGACCCATATTAGCAAAGGCGTCGGTGGATGTGGGTTTCTTGCTCCATCTCGTCATTTCGAGGTGCTTGGATAAGTTAAGCTTTGAAAGGGTAATACATGCTGGTCAAAAACTAAGCTTTGAAAGGGGTTCAGTTTGAGGTTCAAAAATTGAACTTTGAACAAGGACCATCTCGTCATCTCAGAGAAATAGGTCCAAAGGGTCTTGATGGAGGAAGAAGATGCAGAAAAGATGGCGACTTGAGAGGGTCTTGGTGGATGAAGAAGATGGAGAAAGTGAAGACACAGAAAAATGGAGAAAGTGAAGAAGAAAATAAGACTGGGGTGGGACTGGAAAAATGAAAAAATGGATTGTCCTTAAATTCTGTCTATTTTTAATTGGGATTTTATTAATAATGAAGTGGAATCATAATTATTGAGGTGCAATTAGCCCCATCCTAAATGATTAAAGCCTTTTAGACAATATAATTGAACATGATTGTGCAAACATAGCATGCGTTTGGATGAGAGTATGGATGATAGAGTATACTCTCTCGTAAAGCGTAAAAATTGAGAGTGTCTGAGAGTATGAGTGACAGAGTATACGTTAGCGTTCAGAATCTCACCGGTCATTCTTGAATTATTGATTCGCAAAATACGTTCAGAATCTCAGAGTAACATTTTCCGCCCAAGTCATGCTTATAGGACTATTAACAATTTTTTTTACTAAAAAAATAGACACATGACAAATTATGGAAGATGAAATTCAACCAACAGTAATTACCCTTGGGCTTCTGATACCTTCTGACAAACCATAAAGAGAGAAGAGAGGGACTGGTGAGGAAGTAATTACTCTTCAAGCTGTCATCGTCCCCCATAATAAATTTGGGACTTCTTCAATTAGCTTTCAAAAATATATACTACGGCAGACCCCACTTCATACTTGGCTTGTTTTTGTGTATGTTTTCAAGGAGTCAAAAAATGGGTATATGCTATACAGGGGGTTTACTTGGTGGGTGCTAGACAGAGGGACAGACTAGGGGTTCAAGCCACTGATCTTTTTCTTTCTCGTGGTTGTCTGGAAACTGGAAAGTGATTTTTTCTCAAATTTCTTTATATTTAATTTGCATTTTGCAAGACACTGGCTAGAAGTCTTTATATTTCCTTACTTTTCAATCAAAGAGAACTGACGAAGGTAAGTTAACAGGGTGCATTAACGAGTTTTCTATTTTGAGTAGTCTTTTGAATTTAAAATGATGTGATGCCCGACTGGAGTTTCAGAAGACTTTCACAATAACTACCCACATTCCTTGTTTCAGGAACATGAAAGTGATCGAGCAGACACAAAAAGCTTTTGCCCTTTATAGCTTCTGATGAAACCATTCAAGAATGACTGGTGAGACAAGTCATCAATGTCCATAGATTCGAACACCTTCCCCAATAAATGTGGGTCACCAAACCTTGATAAATAGACAACACACCCTACCTATTTGTTTTCAAGGTCTCAAGTAGACAAACTTGGGCATGCGCAATACGCACATTACTTGCACTGGTAGTAGCTGTATGTGTCAACTTGGGTTTGAAGGTACTGATTTTTCTTATTCTCCGCTTCATTCATGTATTCGTATCTTCGACAAAACCTCAAGAACTCTATTTTGTAAGTAAAGTGTTTCCCAATTTCTTTAATATGTGGTTTATTATTGAAATACTATTTTTAATTGTTTGGGTTACTCACGTTTCAGTTGATCCACCTCTGTATGTCATTTCTTTTGTAACGCAATAATCTTTTGTGCATATTCATTCGAAGATGTTCCCAGAATTATTTATAGTAATGTGGTGAAACAACATAATATTTCTTCAATTCATGCATGCATTTATATGAATTATGAAGGGCTCATGCCAATTAAGCTGCTTCTTAATAATTTGCTACAGAGTCCAAATTGATAATCTCACATGGCTTTGAGTCACAAATTTGACAAGGATTATGATAACCAGGTATTTTTTTGCTTCTTTTTATTTTTATGTTCTTTTTATCACAAGGGTTAAAACAGATTTATTGTCTGATGGTGAGTGATCATATAGGAATGTCTGTTTTTATTCTAAATGAGATTGGTTGAAGAACTAAGAATTTATTGAGTACTGTTGATCAATGTCAGCTAATTAATATCACCAGTAAATAATCCATGAACGCTTAGGGCTTCAGGATTTGATTTTTAACATGTTCTTTTTTTGTTTGTTTAACGTGTTCCATTGCAGGTTCTATTTGAAGGAAACTCGTGTGTGAAAAAAATTATTCTGAATAGACCCCACAAGTTAAATTGCCTCAATTATCGCATGGTTAGTTAGACCTGCTATAGCGATTCTGTGAATGCACATTGCACACACACACACATGCCTATACACAATCTGCTCTTCTTAATTTTTATGTTTGTGGCAGGTCTTTCACATGAAACAGAAGTTGAAACAATATGAGAGTGACCCGAATGTTAAACTTGTGATATTGAAGGTAGAGAATGAGCTCAAACAAGGCATATTTATAAGTCATTGCAGTTTGTTTTGAAGTCTTAAAATTTGACATGTTTTGTTGCAGGGGAATGGAAAAGCATTCTGTGCTGGTGGCGATGTTATATCAACATATACTTGTATTATGGCAGGTGAAAATTATTGAACACATGTTTGTACAAATTAAACTGTGTCGCAGTCTCCTCTACCATTTAATTACAGAGTCAGAAAGTTTGTAACCATAGAATGTTTAAGAAAAAAAGTATCTCTTGTTGGATCGAACAGGACATTGGGTTTTGGGTGCAAAATTCTATGAGCAACAACTCATCTTGGACCATATAATTGCTACATATAAAAAGCCCTTGGTTAGTGATTTCACATGTTGACATCTTTATGATATATATTAATGCTGCTTGTGTGTACAATTTTTATTAAATTTCATATGTATAATCATTGTAGATTGCAATGGTTGATGGAATCGTGATGGGAGGTGGAGCTGGGTTATCAATGAATGCGACTTTCAGGGTTGTCACTGAGAAAACTGTATGTTTTCTCCTGCTTTTCTCAACCTGTAAATCTCTAGCGCTTCAATGTGTGTGTGTAGGACATTTACTTTCACATGTACATTTTGCAGGTGTTTGCCATGCCAGAAGCAGAAATAGGTCTTTTTACTGATGTGGGTGCATCATATTTCCTTTCCAGGCTTCCAGGACACTTTGGTACTTCTGTTGCATTTTTCCAAACAGTTTTTTCCACACTGTGACAATGCGTGCGTTCTTACATTGCTTAGTCTAACTCATGACAAACAATGCAATATATGTGTGGTTGTGTGTGTACGCAGGAGAATACTTGGCTCTCACTGGAGCTCGAATAAATGGAAGAGACATGGTTGGATGTGGCCTTGCAACACATTTTCTCCTTTCAAAGGTACCTTAATTTAAAGGATTATCTGATGACATAATTCATGCTAAATAACGTTATCCACTGAAACTATAAAATAGCTTGATATTTTTCTGTTATCTGTAGAATCTTCTTTTGTTGGAAAATGCACTGGAGAAGGCGACTTCTGGTGATAAAGCTGCATTTGATAAGATTATCAGCAAATTTTCAGAGGAAACTGATGTAGAAGATGTGTTTTTCAATAGAAGGTAATTAATAAGCTATATGATTCTACGGACTATGTAAATTAATGCTGTTTGAATTACTCAGAGATTTGTTTGTTTATGTATTAGGTTGGATATTATCAACAAATGTTTCTCAAGGAAAACAGTGGAAGAGATAATATCATCACTGGTGGGAAACCAACCATTTTAGGTATCAATTTCAGGCAATAATCATTTTAGAGGCAGCCGATATGACATGATCAATTTGCTTGTTTTCAGGAAAATGAACAGGAAGAGTGGATTCTCAAGGCAATAAACTCGATGAAGTCATCTTGTCCATTGAGTCTAAAGATTTCTTGTAGATCGGTAATGCTGATAGTACCTTGGGAAAAGCTTATTACTTTTGTTAGTTTTTGTGCTTCTTCATATAAAGCAAAGTTTCTCTTCTTCTGAATATCATAGATAAGAGAAGGAAGAGTAGAAGCTCTTGAACAATGCCTCGTTCGCGAATACACCATTTTTTGCAACATTGTGAGAAGAGCAGTCAGCAATGATTTCTATGAGGTATTTAAAAGGTCAAAAATCAAACCTATTGCTCGTCTTTGATAAACTACATTTAATATATGTTTTTTGGTAGGGCTTGAGGGCAATGTTAGTGGACAAAGACAAGAAACCGAAGGTAAATACACTGCACATATAATACGTCGTCTCAATTTAGTCATCTGGAACGACACTTGTTTTGTTAATGTTGGTTTTGCCTGCAAAAATACTGTACCCTTTTCTTATAATGATTTTAATTTGTTCAGTGGGAGCCTTCAAAACTGGAGCTAGTTAGTGAGGAAATGGTGGAGAGATGCTTTGCTAAAATCGAAGAAGATGACTGGAAATTTCTAGAACTTCGTCCGAGATCATACTCAGATGACGATGATACTACTGCTGTCAAGGCAAGACTTTGAGACTGGAAGGAAACTTATGCTGCTTAGTGCTTAGCTAGTTTGGTTTTAAATTGGGTTGGAATGTGAGACTAGTGTCTTTTTACTTGGCCGATGTTGAGTTGATTAGCATAGACATTCTCTTCTCTTCATGTATTTGAAATGCATCTCCAGGTGCTCATGACTGTGCCACTGCAGGTCGGATTTGGCCCCATGCCATGTGAGGACTGTATCAAACGGCTTTCTGATTATCTACATCACTAGAGTCGTGATTTAGAGTTTATTTTTGTATAAAATTTTATGGTTTTTATTTATTTATTTATATTTTGTTTGTTTTTAATTTATGACAAGACAGTACAACAGTACTTACGAAAGAAACGGAATGGGCCAAGACCCATTACAAGTCAAAGCAGTGACAAGGAACCCCTTGCTCACTGTCTAAAAGCCATGGCCCATGTAGAAAAAGAGACATTTGTTGATGTCCTCTTTAAGCTCCAGAGCAGCGATGTCATATGACGCTCCTTATTTGGAGGCGGCGACAATGGGAGTCACCGCCGTCGAAACTGAGTGCAGAACCAGGGCCATTAGTAATGGGACGAGTACAACGGCAGCAGGTGGCGGCCAAATGGCCGGGGTGGCCGGGAGACAACGTGTTTAGGCTAATAGTGACGGTGGCGAAGGTGGGCAGCATCATCGGCCGCAAGGGAGAGCTCGTCAAGAAGATGTGCGAAGAGACCGGCGTCCGTATTCGCATCTTCGAATGCCCTCTTGGCATCTCTGATCGTGTCGTCAGTATCTTTCTCCGACCTTCTCATCTATTTCGGTTTTTTTTCCCAGTTAGTTTTTTGTTTTGATACTATAGCATCCTTGAAATGAGTTTGTTCGAGACATTTTAGAGCCTTTTCTTTATTTAATTTCTGTACTTTGAAGACGTTAGAGGTTTCACTGTTTCAGTGCTTTGAGCTCGGAGATAACATGCTGTGGCTGAATTATAATTTTAGGATTCATATGAGGTCATGGGCCAAGGGTATAAGGTAACTTGGTGTTTACCAAAAGCTCTAGAGTTTTTAGCCTAGTGGTGGAGCTAGGTTCCTAACATTTGGGACCAGGGTCATTCGTTTAAACACAGTCCGTCTTCCTTTCCTGTTCTTTATAGGCGTAAAGAGTTGAGACTTTAGGGTTAGTATTTAGGTGAATTATGATTATGTAAATTAGGTTTAATGTTTAGACATTACACTTTAGGGCTTAGGGTTGACGAATTGGGTTTAGTATTTATACGCTAAGGTTTATATGTTATATATATATATATATATATAACATATAAACACACACACATATATATAATATATTGCGGGGCGGGGAAACATGGAATTCCATACACGCCCCGCTGTCAGGGCAAGATTTTGTGCCCGTCCCCGCCACACCAAAAAATTGGGGTGGGGAAAACCCGCTTGGGGCGGGTCGGGTCGATTTTGCCACCCCTGGTGGATAGATGTTTTTCTTTGTTTATCTTTTTCCTACTTTGATGGCCCGTTAAGACATAATTTGGTGTTGTCCTTTTGCCAAGTAATGAGATCTGGAAGAGAAGAACTCGAGGCAGAAATGTCTCCAGCAATGGATGCTGTGCTAAGGCCTAAGAGTATTCAAATGCGTTAATGGTCTATTTAGTATTGAAGGTGATTATTCTGATTCAGCTGATGATGGGGTTGCATTTTTTTCTGCAAAGGTTTTTAGTGGCATCTTCACAAGCAATTTCCTTGATTGGGAAACGAGGATCTACAATCAAATCAACTCACGAGAGAACTGGTGCCTCTGTATGGGTTTCGCTAGAAGGTGTGCGTTGAGTAATTTGATCTTAAGAAAGTATTGTATGTTCTGATGCTGGTTGTACAAAAGTCATTCAAAAATCTTCCAGATTTTACTTCAATATATATTTTTAGTGTCATCTAGGAGATGGGCTTTTGTTTTACGTGTGGTTGATGTACAATGCCCTTCATTTGGAAGGTGGGAGCTAGGCAATATGCTTGTGCAGAATACTAGTCTGTTAAATGTCTCGGAGATGGGAAGTGCAGGGTTAGCATCACATATTTATTGAATTATATCTCTAGTTCTTTGTGCATATGCACTTTTGACCGCTTCAAAGGAAAGGGAAAAATGATGTTAGAATAAATGAATTATTTTCATTGCATGCTTAAGAAAATTGTCCTTTCAGTGATTACATTTGAAGATGACTTCATGGATGTGCTTCGTAAAAATTTAATTTATATTTATCAATTTATGAGGAAAAACTTTCAGACCATTATGTTTCACTGGGAACTTTATGTTTAATTTAATGGAAGGGTATGTCCAAAACCTTGGTTCCCGAGGATGCAGTCTCTAAGAAAGATCGAATAATTTTTTTTCTTCAATTTTTAGATCGTAAAATTGATGTATCTTATTTGTCTGAAAGTTCCGTGATACATTTTTGTTTGATTTAAAGAAGTATCATTAGGTCTTGTTTCTAACTTGTCTGGTTCTATCCGTGGGCCGTGGCTTTTTTTTTCATCATATTCGCATCCCTTTGCTCCTTTCATTTTGTTATTATTATTATTTTTTTAAAAAAAAACTGAAATTGTACTGCTGACATTTTTCTGCTTAGATGAATCGGCCTCCTATGCTACTACAGATTAGAGAATTATAGAGATACACGGCAAAACTGGGAAGGTTATTAAAGCACTGCGAGCAGTACTATTTCAGTTGAGGAAGTTCTTGGCTGATCATAGCGTCATTCCCGTATTTGAAAAAACCGGCGAGTTAAAAACCTAAAATTTGTTGGCTCAAGACTGTAACTGATGAATAGTAATACTCGATCCTCTCTTGCAGTATAGTGCAGCAATTTTGCATGATCATCCAGGGGATGCAACTGTTGATAAAATTTGACCATTGCTCCATTCTGCTTGCACTTCTCAAACTGGCATTGGTTCTGATTATTCCCTAACCTTGAAGCATGATCCTTTTATGTATGATCGTGGAGCGCATCTAGATGCAGAAATCGCACAATCTGGGTTGTCTCGTTACGGACAAGATCCTGCATTCGGGGACCGGGAGTTCGACATACTGGTGCACCTTTGGTAACTCAGGTTTGTATGATAGTTGTTGATGCTGCTACTACATCTGCAACCTTGATTTGAATCTTTTGGTTTATGCTTAGACCAGTAATCATTGTGCAAAGTTGCCATTGTCATGCTAAGAAATTTTGATCATTGCATTTTGGAATAATTTGGTTCCATATCTCGGTGTGTGCAAGAGCTAGTAAGCTACTATGGGTAGTTAGTGGTATTCTGAAGTCAATGTGTCCAGGAGTTCTCGCTAGATTCCTGAGTTTGTTCCATTGCTTGAAAAGGATATGCCAGTGAGGTGCAGACTATTTTTCTATTATAAGAGCTTGAATTCAGCTTCCTGTCAGATATTTCTTTCTTCCCGGTGGCTTGTGTCATATTACATGCCCAATCCGTTAATTTCATTGTCTTCTTTGGTAAAGATCAGTTGATTAATAGTATGATTTACCTCCTGTATATACATGTTTGATTAAAATATGCGTGTAATACTAACCAATTCAAATTGTGTTTTGCTACTTTGGGAGTTCATAAGTAGCCACAACGAACCCTCCCAGCATGTACAGGGAGATCGATACGGGATCAAGTTTGTACACTTACACGCCAGAAGCTTCATACCCTTGGTCCTCTTCTGCTTCAAATGTAGGAGGGTACAGATCCTCAAGTTTTGAGTACAGATCCCCTACTATGGGAGGCTACGGCAACTCTAGATTCTGAATTGCATTTCTTAGTCTCTGTATATTTCAGTAACAACCAGATTGTGCAGCCTGGCTCTTTATATTTCTCCTTTTAGATGGGAAGGAAAGAAAATGATACTGTTTGCGAGGAGTTTTGAGTTTACCCCAGCATTTGCAAATAATTTGTTAGCTTGCATTTGGCCATTGATCGTAGGAGGATAATAGGAGCATGGAATGCAATTTGTACTTAGTAGGCTTGTAGAGGCAAGGGGTGCCCTATTGTTATACAAAAAGAGCTTATGCTGATATGAATATGTTGTAATTTCTGAATTTTTGTCATCCATCGACAAATGAATACACCCAAATTAATGCATATCTCAATTTATGAACACATCTTTCAGAAAAATGAGAGAAGTATCAATTGTGGATAATTACATATTTACCTGGTTTCTTCAAATCAAGTTACTGTTTCTCTATACAGCAAAATTGCCATGGAATTATGAGATACAATTTAGGGATAGAATCAAAGCATCAACAGTGAATCGATACTCAGAAAAGATGAGAATGCATGGAGGCAATCAAAGGGTGTTGAAATTGAATTCTGTAATGCATAGCTTCAACATATGAAAATGCCTGCCCTGCATCCATCCCCATATGCTATTCAGACACTAGAAGTTAATTTATGTCCAAAAGACACTAGGAGGATGTTTGAGGGAACGGAACAGTCTATTGATGCTATTGAGAGTAGATGGTTTAGTACTCTTTATTCATGGGTTGTGGGTACTATTGAGATTGATTGTAATGCCAAAATCTTCATTTTGGAGAAATGTAACCTGTTGTAACAAACAACACTGTCTTGGTGTTTTTAATAAAATTGTCTTCTAAAAAAAAAAAAAGGAGGAGAAAACTATCAATTTGTTATCATAGCAGATATTCCAACATTGCATCAGAATATGTATTCAATTTATCCAGGAAGACTTTCCACAGAATTATTGGATCCAATAAATTAGAGACAGAATCAATGTATCCATAAAGGACTATTGTCTACAAAATTTTTTACCTTTGCCAATAACTAAAATGTAACAGGGGAAGAAACATCCAAGTTATTAAACAACTCGTCTCCACAAGGCTTTAGCAGTAGAGGTAGGGTTCCAGGAGAGCAAGATGTAGGTGGCTTTACTTCCTATAGCAGAGATACTGTCACACGTGAACTTGAAGATCAAAGACAAACTTAATGCTCAAATGCCAAAATTATAGCAGCAAAAATTTGCCCTTTAAAGACGGACATGAAAAATTCCACCCAAAAAAGTTCTTTTAATAAAGGAAGAAAACTCATATAAAGGCTACCAATACCATTCAAAAAACCTCAGTATAAAAAGGTTGCTTTTAGAGCAGCCCAAGGTCTCCTCTACTGTATCATTGAGATGGAACAATGCGTCTATAAACAGCTTGGAAAGTCTGTCCCCCATTCCTAGAGACCTTCTGCCCTTCCTCAGTTGCAGAACTCAAGAGCTTTACAACTGGATCCACTTCAAGCTCTTCCTCTGCGAGGGCTTCAAACATGGGGTGACTCTCCAAACAAGTTTTCATCCAGTCTCCAAGTTCTTCCACATCTGTGATTGTGTATATAATCCCACCCATTTCAAGAACATATGCATACTCATCTAGCAAATGCATACTGATTACCCTCCTTCGATGATTCTTCTCCTTGAAGTGAGGATCTGGGAAGAGGAAAAACATTTTTGAAAGTTGTCCTTTCTCGAAGAAGTTAGGAATGTACTTCATAGAATTGGTTCGAACCACAGAGATATTTTGGTATTGACCTTGATTCGACATCCTTAAAGCTAAAATACGCTCTTTAACATACTCTGTGACCTTATCCCTAAGCTCCATACCGATCATCAGGGACTCCGGAAAAATGGTTGAAAGGCTAATTAGAAGTCCTCCAAATCCGCAACCAATATCCGCAAATTTGATCTTCTTGGAACTATCAGCTTGATGGGAAGAGGTAAAAAATAGAGGATAATGAAGTGAATAGTCCACATGACTAGGAGAAACTGGAACGGGGAAGTGAGAGTCACTCAGTGGGTTACTATGAGCTCTTGCTCGGTAGAAACGCTTTCTGGGGAGTCCAGTTGACTTGCTTAGAGTTGGATTTGACAACATTTTTTTTCCTTCTGCAAGCTACGTGAAGGTGAACAGTCAAAAATCAAACACCAAGTGAAGAGCCAATTGAATTTCGCTAATGATTTTACTTTTCTTCCTGAATATATGAAGTTAAGGAAATATTGCTTGTACTTATTAAAAAGAAAAAGAAAAAAAGGAATCGCTTGTCAATGCCAATCTGTGGCTGCAGGACAATTTATAACAATATAATGAACATAGCCATAAAATCACCCAGCTAGAGGATCAATAAAAGAAAAATAACAACGCGAAAGTAGAAGGAGAAGGAGAAGGATGGCCGCCATGTCACTCACCTTCACCTTGTGTCGAAATACATTAATCAAAGAAAAAGGATAATTTGAAGAAACAAAAGGAATGCAACAATGAAATGAATTGAGATGTCACAAATCGCAATTTAGAAGAAGAATGACTAGTTACCTGGTATTGGTAGTCGAAGAAACCAAACCCTAGACTTCCCGCAATCGCTTCTGTGGTGAATGGCAGCCTGTCTAGTATTGTGGAGCTTTTGGCGCTCCTACTACTTGTGTGGGTTTGGGTCCAAGTGGGCCTCTTGCCTACAACAGCCCAGTCCAGTAGTAAACAAATTAATTCAAAGAAAAGCCCATGTAAAGTTAGAGAGCGTATAATGAGTTTGGGTTTCAAAAATGGCCCAATAAAAAATTCAAAGGAAAGTAAAATTTTGTTTTGTTCAACTTGGATGGGGCATTAGACTATTAGAGCATCCACAATGATGCATTTGAAATTAGACACTGAAAATTTTGAAATGGAGAGAGAGTGGTAAAAAAAAATAATATAAGAAGTGAAAAATTGTATTAGAATATGTGTTTTGGAATAAAAAATTTGTATTGGAGATGTTAATACTTGATATTTGAAGAGTTTGGTAATGAAGAGTGAAAAAATTATATCGAAAGATGTGCTATATTGATTTGAAGATATATTTTGTGTGTAATAGAGGTGAGACTCAAAAGTGAAATTTGGAGAGTCATTTCAAGGGTGAACCATTTTTTAATCAAGGAAATAAAGTAGCATAAAATCAAGAGCTTGAAATAGTGAAAAGGCCAGATCATGAACCTCATACATACATAGATTCGTTTCTCTAAGCTCAAGAGTGCAAAAGTCTGCTCTTTCAAACCTACCAAATTTACGAGCAAGGCAATATATATGTAATTATATACATAAAAAAAATGTAATTATATACATAGAAATGGCATAAATGTCGTTTCCCTTTTCTGCTAATAAAAAAAAATGTCGCTTCCTTGAGCAAGAAATATGTAAGAAATGTAGCTTACGCAGCTTACTGATCATGATATAATACATCTATATATGTATATATATTGCATATATAGTATTGACTTGCAAGTACCATTTTTGAATATGTGTTGCGTACATGCATCGAATTACACCAGTTAACCCTGTTACTTACGTACCGTACATACGTTTACATATGTAGAAAAGAAAAGCTAGAGTTGTTAAATCATTAATTGTATATCTATATATATTATGTTGAAGTGCTTGGCAAGCATGATTTAATTAATAAATTAATTGACATGCATGCTTTAACTGGTATAGCTTATGGATTTGCTTACGGAGCTACATTTGACAAATGCATATATATCATTATCAACTACTACACATGAAATTCATGTCGACCAGATCAGAAAGTAACAACACTTCACACTTGTGTATATATATATGCATCACGCATGCATATCATCAGATCAGAAATTAAGTTAAATAGTACTTCAAGTGTTTGATAATTAAGTAAATACAAGATCGGATATATAGATGGATGGCTGGCTAGCAAGCTACTGCTACAGCCTACAATATTAATTTAATTTAATCCTCTAAATTAAAGGATCTTGTCCTCTCAATCGCCTAGCTTTTAATAAATTAAAGTGTGAGAATTAGATGTTATTGAAGGTAATAATCTTAATTTAATGTTATTGCATGTGATGATTAAAAGCTTTAATTGCAGTTGAACCTTTAATTTTTGCATAGCTTATATGTGAAGACCCATAGTAGGTAGTAGGTGAGGGCTTCCCCGACACTCCCTAACCTTCGCCAGGCCACATTAATATCCAAGTTTAGATCCCGCAGGATTTATTAATTGTGTGTGTATTGTTGGGTCTTACATGGTTTTTAGGGTTTTAATTTCCAGATTAATTGATAGATACTGAAATAGATGGAAAGTGGAGAAATAGGGAAGGAGGAATCATCATCATCACTACCACCAGGATTCAGATTCCATCCAACTGATGAGGAGCTCATAACATTCTATCTAGTCAACAAGATCTCCGATACTAATTTCACTGCAAAAACTATGGGAGATGTTGATCTCAACAAATGCGAGCCATGGGAACTTCCAGGTACATATTTTTAATTGTTTCTCGATCTCTGTCTGTACATATGATTAACCTAGCTAGATGAGCTAGCTAGCTTTGATTACTTGCAGATAAAAAGTCAAGTTCATATATATATGTATATATATCAACTACTTATGTTAGAGAGATCAACATTAATTAATGTTCTCCAATTACACTATGCATGCACGTAACTAATTAATCATTGCATGTTTTTATACGGACACTCGAATGTTCGATCAAATACAGGGAAGGCTAAAATGGGAGAGAAAGAGTGGTATTTCTTCAGCCTTAGAGATCGAAAATACCCGACCGGAGTGAGAACAAATCGAGCAACAAACACCGGATACTGGAAGACCACCGGAAAAGACAAGGAGATCTTCAGCAGCGTGAGGTCAGAGTTGGTGGGTTTGAAGAAGACTTTGGTGTTCTACAGAGGGAGAGCTCCCAGAGGAGAGAAGACTAATTGGGTCATGCATGAATATCGTATTCACTCCAAATCCGCTTTTAGAACTTCCAAGGTACACGTGTATATATATATATATATATATTTGCTTGATTAATTTCTCAATCTGATGAGTCGTCACTGCAGCATACGTAGATTAATTGATTAGTACTCTCTCCCTAGGTCTAGGGCTTGCATTTGGTGTCTCCGATGCATGTGGTGTGCGGCTACCATTAATTCAATAACAAAGAAGCATGGCAAAGCCTTCATCTTAATGTTTGTGATCCGGCCACTACATTAACCTATTGCAATAAGAATGACGACGACGACGTAGTTTTGAGTTATTTTACAATTCATGTGAAAGACTCACACTAATATATTTAAATAAATTATATATATATATATATATATGTATATTTACCGAAATCCTATTTAGTAACCCAATTTAATTTGTAACACTTGTTGGGATACTAATTTTGAAGATCCCTGTCACTGCTGATTCATTATTAGTGTGCTCTCTTTATAATAAATATTGAGTATGGTGGGGCCGGGTACGTATAATTTGAATCCATTTCCAATCCAATATATCTAAAACTAGAAACTAGAAATAAACGACCATAATTAATAAATTAAATTTGATTGTGTTGACGTCTGTACATGGTATTTGTCATGGGTGAAGTTGAAGTACCAAGGTAGCTCTAATTATCTCCTGTAGTCGATCTGTACGTGGTGTGTGTTTTTTCAAGTTTCAAGATCAACAAGTCAGTGAAGTAAAGTGCTATTTTACTCACATATATGAAATTTCTTTGTGACCTAATGTAGTTTCGTAGGGTCAAAGCCAACATTTAATTTTACTTATTTTGTAAACTTAGCTGACCAATAAATTAATATTGTGTAGGATATAGTGAGTGATCCATTGGTACATGATTGAGTTAATAATATATGCAACTTAATTTCTATATTGTTATTACAATGGAGGGTAAAATATCATCACATGTATATATATGCATTCAGTGTAAAGATAATCTTATAATAATGTATTTGCTTTTATTTCATGACTAGCTCAATTATTCTATTTCATTAAAATAACAAAAATATACTATAATTAATGTACGCGTAACATCTTTTGCAGCAGGATGAGTGGGTAGTTTGCCGTGTGTTACAAAAGAGTGTTGGTGGGAAGAAGTTATGCTCAAACCATTCGAGGCAACTATTGCTTCCCTACAACCTTGAAACTGCAGGTAGTAATTTTGTTACACCAGACAGTAGTAACTACTCTCTTCCGATGGGACGGAGCTACATGAGCAATGCAGAGCTCAACCAGCTGGCTCTGGAAAGAAGTGGAGCCTCAAGCAGCTCGGCAAATCAGCTACGGCCCCACACCACATCCTACCCACCTGGATTCACAATATCCGGGTTGAACTTGAACCTTGCCACCGCGCACACTATTTTAATGCCGATGCAACCAGCAGCTCCAACTCCACCGTTGCTCAATCAAGATGTCATCACTTCTCTTGCTCCAGCTTACGAGATGAACAATACCAGTGTTGGAATTAATGAGCATGCGAACAGATTATATATGAATCTGGAGCACTATATGGATTTGGATAACTACTGGCCTCCCTGCTGAAACTGCAAGTTAATTTGCTGATCATATAGACAGCTGTAGATTCATTGCAAGTCATGATGCTTTAGTTTGCAAGGACAACTGCTTCTGTTCTCATCGCGCATATGTTCGTGTGTTCATCACTCAACTCTTTTTCATTAAAACAGCATTTCTTCTTTTTGTTGGAAGGAAGGCCAAGCGCAAAACAAGGCACTGAAAATCCATTTGTTTATAGAAACACCCACTTCAAATTGAGGCCGACTTTAAATCCTTTAGGCTGGAGTAAAGTAAATACTTGAGGCAACCATTACAGGCGAACAAAATGATGTAAAGGTGATACTCCATATCCTTGAATCAATATAATTAAATTACAACTCTAAAGTCTTAAGTAACACATCACTCGATGCTTCTGGATATCTGCCTGCCTGCCTGCCTAGAGTGAAAAGCTTCTATCCACTTCTCCACAAAGATCTAAAAAAGCCGAAAACAAAATAGCAGGAGCTTAAAAAAAACACCAATCAGGGTTTATCAACCATGGAACTCCGAAGGCCCAAAAGCCCTTTGCCAGGAGCACACAGGAGGTACTGTCTGCATTCTGCAAAAATGAAATAAACTTGCTATTGGCAATGTATCAGGCCAAACATTACTATGATTGATGATTCACAAGTCAAAATTTTAAGCTAAACAAACAATCAAGATGCTCTCAACCAATCTATAGCAAAGTTGCACGGCATCAGCTATTAAAAAAAATTGCCAAAAAGTGGTGACCTAGAAGCATGGTGATAAACACTGGCAACCAGCTTAACCGGATTAGGGGTGTACTCAGGAGAACTCCATGAACAAGTTTGTCTCAAACCTTAACTGCTACTAGATTCAACTGCAAATGTTGGGTAATCAAGATTTACGACGACACAGTGATGGATGATAATACAATTATTCCTCAATTGACTATTCTTTCTATAAAGAGTATTAAGACTTTGCTTGGGCTTATTTCAGCTTTGCTCCAATGCATACTCTTGTCTATTTCTATAAAAATCCATATATAAGATTGTTCTTCTATCTCATACCTTCATCTACGTGCATTTAAAACTATCCTTCTACACTACTAACAAAGCATACCTTGTACATTCCCCAAAGAAAACAGGACCAGAAGTTCTGGACTCTACTTGTCAGCATGTCCCCTCTTAGCCTTGCGACGGGAGTGGTTGGAATGAGCATTTCGAATAGGTTTCTTTGCCTTATTGCTACACAGATAAAGTAACCCAAAATATATAATTTATGTGGAAACATAACGAAGTCAACAAAGGCATCTTCACCAAGCAAACAGAAGAAAGAAAACAAAACAAAAAAAAATACCTCTTTGAACTGGACAACTATTAAAAAAACTAACCAGAAAAGGCCTGAACACATTCTAGACAAGATGATTACTGGAAGGGCCAACAAAGCAGAAGCCTGCAATGATCAGTGACCAAAAGATAATCAGAAACTCTAAAGAACTCACACCACATAATTTCAATTCATCAGAAAATGCTCAATTGTCACATAGTGGCAGAAAACACGTACCGCAAACCAAACTAACTCTTTAGTTGCAAGGGGTCTCATCAACTCATGTTTTTTCAGCATTTCTTGCACATTACCTTGGACCTTAAAAAAAGAACCATATCATTCATTTACCACAACATATAGCAAGCAACATGAGATAATTACAAACCAAAAAGTATTTACACCAATCCCTAACTCCAAATTTCACAATATATTTGCACCATAGAAATATTAATATACTGCAAAACCTACAAAGTGTCAAAAACAATAACATCAATCAACTAAAAAACTCTTGTCAAAATTTAGTCCGATACGTATTTGACTATGACAGTTAAGACACTGCAATTAAGCTTGTTGTTCTACCACATGTATGATTCCATTGCTTAATCAACTAAAAAACACACCAACAAATTGTCTCCATTTTGTGCTCACAAATGTTTTCCAATGTCCCAAAGTTGTCCAAAACCATTTATACTTTTGAGAAGATAAAATATGAAACAGAGATAAGAGGGAACCATGCAGGGGCAACATGCCTTTTCTAAACCCTAAACTTTTTAACCTTCCTTGAAGGGGCATTTGCACTCCATCCTCTGAAGAAGAGAGGGAGGTGCCAACCACGGAACTGGTGGTGCTCCTCAGCTTGCAAATAGGTCTCCTGTTGTCAAAGTGTCATATCTGTACACAATTTTTCAAAATGTGGAACATCTCCAAGGTTGGGCTACACTGAACCCTCCTCTCCAAGACTCCAAGTATGGCCAAAAAAATGTCATCTCTTTACACAATTATATATACAACCTACAATATCGAAGAACTTCAATGTAAATGGTGAGACATACTGTTGGAGTGATTAACAGATCATTCCACCTTATGTTCGGATGCACCAATTACAAAACTAGTAAGGACGTTATGCCTGATATCCAAATTTTTTATCTATAAAAAAAACACAATCAAGAATGCATGACTAGTTCAAAATTGAAGAGGACGTAAAAACAGGAAATAAAAAAACAAAAAAAAAACTAATACCTGATGATGGTATTTGGAAGCAGATTCTAAGAACTTCCAATAAGCATGGACTATCTTTTTCGTATAGGGCTTCAAAACTGCACGTGCTTTATCAACGTGAGGCTTTGTTGCAGTGGCAACTTGATCAATATATGGCTTACTAAATTTCTTAGCTTCCTGCAGTCACATAAAGTGCTCTTCAGAAGAAGAGCTACTGAAGCAGATAAATTAAAAATATACAAATACAAAATATGCACCTGAAAGTAAGGATCCACAACTTCCTGTACTCTGACAACATGGGGAGTTATTGCAGCCTTCGAAGCCTCGTACACTTCTATAGTTTTGGCAGTTAGAGATTGCACATGTGGTTCAACTTGCGTTTTCATCAACAAAAACTGCTCCTTCGTAGTAGGGATCCATTTCTTGAAGAAACAGGAGGGGAATGAGACTTGAGAAGCATACAATTTTAGATACAGTAATTGTAAAAGTAAAAAAAAAATGAACACAAAAATGAAAAAAAGAATCAATTTTTTTTTAAAAAAAGATATGCATTAATTCTTTTCAAGTCCTATGGCAAGAAACAAAGGTCATGATTATCAGATAAAGCTACAAAAGTGAAATAAGATCCTGATTTTACGTATGTCATCTCAACAAGGAATTAATACAAAAGAGAGCAGCAGACTGCATCTAAACCCATAACATTAGACAGGTGAAATTACTGAATACAGAGAGTTGAAAAGAATAAGAGCCTACAGTCTTAATAGTTTCCATGTGTGGCTTAGCCCACTTCTCAGCTAGAGCCTTCTTTTCCAGGGCCTACATTAAATTAATAATAGCATTCCATAAGACATGATAATATAATATGAACAAACAGCAGCATGTTTTGAGTAATTTACTGCTGGTAATGTACCGAATACGAATAACCACCATGAGGCAAGGATAAAGAAAGGATAATACCTTCTGATACGCAAAATCCATTGCAGGCTTTCCATGTATGTTCCAGTGAGTTTCCAGGAAGGACTAGAAGAAAATAATTACTTTCAAAGCCCAGGAAAGAAAGACAAGATTTAAAATACCAAACATACTACAAAGTACAAACTTTACCTGACAATGAATCAAATGAACTGCAAGCCACGGAGGAAGCCATGCACGATGAACCTGATCATGAATTGTGCATTAGCCATGAGACCAAATTAAGTCTAAAAACAAAATGATATATTTAACAAAGTAACAGTAGTAATGAATGAAATGTGAGGCATCCAAGAACCTAATCAATCGTAGTTACAATTCTAACAAATTAAAAAATGCCCAAGAAAAATACTACCAAATTTAAGGGATAATACAACATCCACCAGTATCACAATTTGTCTCATACTTGCGCAATAAACAAAATTGTCTTGGTTTATCATTCAACTGCTAATTAAGAACAGCTGCCATCCTTTTGTTGAGCTTTCCCATATTCTTTTTTGGGATAAGACTAATACATAAGTTTTAGGCTCCCATTACCAGAGTAATAACTCACAATTAAGTGGTAAAGGGATAGAGTGGCACAAAAGAGAGTTTGAAATACATATCAATGTGTCTAACAATCCATTTTACACCTAAACTAAATCCAAAAAAGAAATAATTAAGCATTTTGGGCAATAAATTTTCATCTCAGCCAATAAATATTTCAACAGAATGCCATTGAGAAAAATTTTCTGGAAAAAAAAATCAATCCATCAAATATAAAGTCCGGTTAATTAAAATAGAATACGTGCTAGAGAAGAAAGATAAAAGCATGACAATTTGATGAAAGAATACAGTACCTCTGTCAATTCTCTACTTTTTGATGTGGCCTCCAGCTTTGCCTTCATCATCTCTTCCTGAAAATTAGAAAAATATAAACAATACGTGACAGAAGAATCCAACATGAGAATCGTAGCATCATAAAAGCTTAGTAGATAATCATACCTCCGCAACTTTAAGAGCACGCTCTGTCTTACGGATTTTGCTCTTCTGTTCATCTTTAATCTTTTGAAGCTGTAAAAAATAGATTACCTAGTAGATTTAGTCATCCAAGAAGAAGATAGAGCAACTCCCAAGTTGGTCGGGTTAATATGTCTGCACCTAAACCAAGTTAAAAGGAACATGGTGCAACAACCAAATTACTGACAAAATAAGTCTACCAGATCCATATAAACTTCGCAGCAAACACACCAGCCAGAGCATTTCTCCTTGAGTTGCAACACAGCCAGAGCACCAATAATGTATCCCCTTAAAAAATTATTTTAAAAAAAAAATCCCCTTGAAAATATTAAACAATAAAAATAAAAGTATGTGTGGTTAAGAAGCTTAACAAAATGTCGAAACATAAGAAACAAAAAACAAAGCTACTCAAGGACATTCCATACAAATTATCATAATAAATACTCGAATATATTAGAATGTCAACCCAAATTAAAATGGAGATAATGCCTTCAATGTTTTTTTTCTCTTCCCTTGACAAATAAGTGAATAACATATAGACAATGCAAAAAATAAGAATAAAACAATCAAATACGCATTCATTATTAGAATGTTAAACCAAATGAATCACCAGTGTGTGTAAGTATATGCATGTAAATGAGTTATCTTTAAAATAAAAGAAAGCTCTCACAATATTATAGGTAATATCCACAATTTCAACAGGCACAAGGAGCAACAATCACTGTGGTACTTTTACCGGCTAACGACAAGCAGTACTTCAAACTTCAAAGAGTGAAACAGTATGGTTAAAGAATATAGGTGTTAAAATAAGAAAATCCCCACAAAAGGAAACTTACATTATCGAGTTTGGAATTCAGCTCCTTCACTTTCTTTTCTGCTTCACTAGCCCGGGCATTCAAGACATCTTTCTCCTTTTCTTGTGTTTTCAATTCCTTTTCCAGTTCATCCACCTGCGTAGAGCGGTAACACTAAGATTTAATCGTTTCCAAAAAGGAAATGGTTTACCAGGTAATGTGGTTTATCTAAACCTGCTTTTGCAGTTCATCTACACGAGCATGAGCCTTTCCAACCTGTTCTACAGCATCAATCTTCACCTTTTTCTGCAAATAAAAAACAGCAAAGGCAAGTATAATATTTATCTTGACACCAATCTCATTAGTTTAAATAACTGAGCATAGAGTGTAAAAATAAACCTGAAGGGATGATACTTCGCTCTGCAAAGATGCAATGCTATCAGACTTCTCTTGAATGACTTTCTCCTTCTGCGCTATCAAGTCATCCTTAGTTTTCAATTCTCGAGATTTTCCCTCAATGTGAGACTCTTCATCAGTGATAGAAATGTTAAAATTTGGACACAAAAATAAAATGAAAAGAATAAGTAGAATAAAATGAAAAGAATCAAGTTGGAAAAGTTTCATGCTTCCAACAGGAAAATAATAATAATTTAAAGCTAGAAAACCCTTTCTCCACCACCTATACAGATTTTATTCTTTCTTTTTTCCTGAAACATACATAACCATCCAGTTCAAGTGCTAATGGACATTGAAATAACAAATATTCTCAACATCTTACTTTAGCACCAAGCCTTCCTCCCCCCTGAAGCCTTTGTACGTTGCCAAGAAGATCATAATAGCATGAAATTAAAGAAAATGAAAACAAGCCTACGTACACATGCAACATCAAACTAGGGTAATCAAATTGACAGAGAAACATTGCAGACATAATTTCCCAGGAACCAATAAGATTTGAAAAAAGAAAAGAGAAGTAAACCAACCAAGTTGGTGGATCTTAAAGTTGAGTTGGTCGAGTTCGATCTTGAAGGCGGAGGAATCAGAGCGGTCCGATCCAACGACTTCGCCTCCATCTTCAATTGAGACGTCGGCCCCAATACTGGTGCAAATCAGGGCAAAGAAAACCCACAGAAGAGCGAGCTTTGAGGCCGTCATAGAAATCCCTCGGGTATGCAATAAGAGAGAGGGATAGAAGAGAGGAATCAGTTGTCGGCACGAAGATACTCTCTGTGCTCGTCTCTACCAAGTACCAACACATTAGAGACGTGAGTGTTGATGCATCGGAACCCCAACCCGACATTAGCGAACAATTATTATTTTGATATCAATATTAATATATACGGGCTTGAATGTGTGGCACGTACGGGGGAGGATAAGCGTGTGGGAAACGTTTGGATGAACGTTGTTTTTTGAACAAGAAATTATAATAGAAGATAAAGGGAAAGGAAGGTCAGGATTCATTTTGGTCCCAAATTATTCAATCGGGGATTCAAATAGAAAAATGACTGAACGAGAAAATTCGAGTGTCAACTTTCGTCTTCTTCTTGGCTCAACTTTTAGCATTAGATAATGATTTATATGTGGTTACTTGTAAATCTAAAATTATTGCTAATGCTTGCGAAGTCGAGCTAAGTTGGATGATGATCGTCTATATAGTCTTTTAGAGCAAGTGAAATAAAAATCAGATCTAAAGAAAAGGTAAAAAAAAGAAAAGGAAACACCGGACACTTTGAATACATAAATTAATTTATTATGATTTGATATTTGATACAGAGCAATTGTAAAATGGCATGAAAAGATCGAAATTGCAGTGTATTATATCACTCTTTCACAGCTATTGTATTCTTTCTATTTTACTCTCTGAGGGAGAGTATTCTTCATACCAAATCAATGAAGTCTTCATACTTCACTAACTACTGGAACTAGAATGATGACCTCATATATATATATGTAATGGATCTGATGAGACATGCAACACATGATGCATGCAGCTACTGACTGGTATAACAAATTAAAAGTTTTCCAACAAAACTCGAACACAACTAAATTAGGCCTCATAAGGTAATGTAGGAGGAATGAATAAATACAACAGCAACTAAGAGCTAGCAACCTGCCAAAGAGGCTGCATGTCCACAACCTGCCCATGCTTTTTGCAACTGGTCTGGCAGGAAACTTCCATGCGCCTCAGAGAAATCCAGGGTTTTTAGAGAGAGAAGAGAGAAGAGGGGAGAAGGAAGAAGGAAGAAGGAGGGTGAGATAAAAGTGGTAGGAATACAAGGAGTGTCAGTGTTTTAAAGATGGAACATCTTTAGTATTTAATGGAGTCAACTTGAAAAACTGCAACAACAAAAAAAACCAGATTGATATGTTTAAATGAGTTGAGTATTGGCTAGACCGTTCACTATCTCAGGCCCGACGTTTATAGGCAACTGAAAAACAAAAATTCAAAATTTTGTCGCGGCCTTATGGGAAATTGAAATAAGTTTTCTAATCTCATCTAGACAAAGAAAAAAACAGAGAGAGCACTATACTAGATGTTCAAATCGTGTTTTTCTGATTATTTCGCTCTCTAAACTCTAAAGTTGAGTTTTATTGATCGAGGGCAAAAAAATGTCTAACAAGTCCTGTAGTGCACAGTGCATTTTTTCCAGATGAAATTCTGTGCAAGTTCTCTAATCTCTACTTTCTAGTGATTGCTTGCGAATCAACGATCATCTCGAGTCCAATTCTACCACCAACATATTTTCGAGTTCCCAACATTCCATGAATACTTTCTAAAAATAAAAATAAAAAGGTTCAAATTTTTTTGATCAACATTAATCTTGTACCGCACTCGTCATCTCAGGCTGATTATTCTAGATAACAGTAGCACAAATATATAGATGACATAAATAAATTATTTACGTATACAAATTGTCCACACAAGTTGTCAGATAAAAAAATTCTTCCTTTTCCCACAATATTTAAGTTCACTATGCAGCAAAAACATAAAAATGGCCAAAAGAAAATCACCAGCTTATATCTTCTTTCTTTTTTTTCTTTTGAAATATGAAATTCATTCATAAGGAATGTAAGCCAAATACAACTTGTACATGGGATTAGCAAATAACCACGACACAGTACAAAGCCAAGCCTTGGAAAATCAAGTCAAAGTAACATTACATTAACAACATCAAGAACATAACATGAACTAAGAGAACCATTTCACTAAGCGTCGCATCCATGATTCAAGTATAGCATCCAGCATCACCCTTATCTCTTATGGTAAGATCCAGTAAAACCAGAGGACAGCCATTTACCAAAATCTGACCCCCCTTCATGATTCAGAGCTTCTTTAGCCTTGCAATGGGCAGCATTGTTTCCTTTCCGGCTAACATAGATGATTGTCCAAGATCGGAAGAGAAGAAGTGCCCACTTCATCTCCTTTTATCACAACCCCCACTCCAACAGGATCTCTAAATCAGAAAGCATATTAATTGAGAATCTCCATCTAGAACAATATTGGGGAGGCACCGAGGCACAAATAAATTGCCAAAGCAATAGCACAAAGACGACTCCTAAATTCATATAACTCTCGCCGTTATCACAGAACATATGAAATAAGCAATGGCCTGAAGGTCTGAACTGAGAAATAGAGGATAAAGAAGGGGGAAAAGATGAAAGGGAA
The DNA here is from genome assembly GCA_963580455.1 of Euonymus europaeus. Lineage (NCBI taxonomy): Eukaryota > Viridiplantae > Streptophyta > Magnoliopsida > Celastrales > Celastraceae > Euonymus > Euonymus europaeus. The sequence continues at coordinate 857,175 of OY756957.1, read as the reverse complement.
CAAATTGAATGATCACAACAGCAACGTGACCTAAGATACACTGAGCACAAAAGAGTTTCCAAGTAAAAAATATCAACCACCAAGTTGCCACACTATTTCTGACCCCAGCGCCAAGAAGTGCCAAACCTAAAGATGAGATAAAAGGCCGAGTGAACCACAAAAAGTACAAGGGGCCACACCAACTAAACATAAATCTCTCCCAGTTTCTGAGTTCAGTAAATCTGTATTCTAACTAACCAGCTCCTCTGATGCCACCCTTTCATTTACTTCTTCCATCTCTGAACCGGATTTTACAGGGCTATTACTGGTGATTACACTGTCAGTTGCAGGTGCACCAGCAGTACTAACCAAATCAGCAACCCCTGCTGTTCTCAATGAGCTCATGTTAGGAGAATTAGAACCTGAGATACGCTCTTCCAAGTTTTTTGGCCTATTCAGAGCATGACAATGTGGGCAGTAATAAGTTATGTAGGGGAAATCCTCTTTCCTTGCAAGCCCTACAATAAAACAATAAACAACATTATAATCCAGACATGCTAGCAGATCCTGAAGAAGTGAAACTTAACAGCAACAAATATATAGTCTTCATGTGTTGGTTTTACAATTGCAAAAGCACATTATTCAAGGACGAACTCACCATTATGCATATGACAGTTACCACAAATGAGAGCATATGACTGCGTCGGATCCTCTCCCACAAGTAGCGCAGCAATTCGAGCAATCCATCCGCCGTCTTGTGTTGTAGATCCCTGAGGATTGTAATGATCAACAACCAACAGCTGATTATGCTTGGAAGCTCCTGCAACCTCACTACTAAAAGGAAGATGTGTTTCTTCTTCAGAATTATGTGACGGAGTGCTCCCAATGCTACTGGTTCGAGTTTTCACTTGCTTCCGATTTCGAAGGCCACTAGACTGCACAACTTCTACATCATTGCTCTTTGCTGTTGGGACATTAAGCTTAGATTCATCTCCCATGTACACTTTCAAGCCAGAATCCGCACCAAGCTTAGATGCCAGGACAGATGCAGCAGCTGCCTTTGCAGCTGGATCAGGATCATATCTCTGCATTAAAAAATAAATCAATGCCAAATAAATTAGCAGTTACTAAAATGTCAACGATCTACCGCATCCCACGAATTATTTTTCTTGAAAAGGCAAAAACAGAGATTATTTAAATGGCACCAAAGGGGTGCCAGTCCATCCAAAGTTAATACACAAAGTAACAGGAAAGCGAATCTACAGCACATATGAAGACATCTCATCCATGTGATAAGAAGCTTTACAGTAGCATAACAGTTGTGGCCCCAATTGCAGTAAATGCCTTGATTGTATGATGCCACTTCCTCAAACACTCTTGTAGTTCTTTTTTTTCCACACCTTCCAGAAAATAGCAACGGGGAAGCCAGCTGTGCTGCTATTCCAATCTTTCCCTCCCATGTAAATAACCCCTAGTAGTGAACTCTTGTCTGACTAGCAATTAGTAGCAAATCTGACCCAAGAAGACCATGTGATGCAGCAAGCCATATCCCACAAGTCTCTAGTCTAATCACAATGCGAAAGAAGATAATTATTCCTCCTCCCTCGTGCAAAGAAAGCATCTATTCACCAACACAAGGCCTCTTCTTTTAATATTATTCAGCATAACAATCTTTTCTATACAGGTATCCCAAGGCGAAAAATGCAACTTTTTTAGAACATTTGGCTTATCTTCCAAAAAGCTTTTAAGTGAACTACTGAAGTGATGTATGCCTCTCTCACTCCTTTTTAGTAAACGAATGCAATACAGCAATAGCAATCCTTTACCTTGAACACGACTTTCTTGTGCCCTCTCCAATGAAGACATCTTCCGTAACTACTGTTATTACTCTAGGATAAGCATTACAGATGACAAAAACCTCTCCATGAAGAGAATAATTTCCCTGTCCAAAGCATCTCTAAACTCCTCTTTCCATTTTATTTAGAGTTTCTAAAGTTATATTTCATGGTAGTTCTAGCATGGTTTAAAATAATTAGCTTATTCACAAAAGGATACAATCCCAAGTTTATGTTACAGCATCTCACACACTCTTTGTGCCGCTAAGAAAGGGCTTCCTTTTCTCCTAGATAGTCCTGGATGGTTTTACAACCTTCTTCATAATCGTCAACCTAAATGAGAGAGCAATCTGATACTTGAGCAACTAAAAAAACAGAACTCTTACCATATAAGTAGCATAGTCCTTAGAGTTGTACCAAAATAATATTGAATCCCCTCTAACCCTAATAACAATAATAATAAAATAACATGACTAATCACAAAGAAAAAATTGCATTGTCTTCAAGAGCTTTAGAGAGAGGTTTACAATTTTTTCTTATCTTGTATCCTTTAAAAAGAATATCCAATTTGCAATGTAATTTCAGGAAACAATATGATCCTTAAAGCCAGAATTTGGGATGAGAGGGGGCAGCGGTGCCGAAATTTTTTTAGTCTATTTATATGTCATTTGTTAATATTCAGTCCAATAAATATAACTTAATCTGCAAAACTAGAGCCATTTTAGTTGAATTGTATACAAGATCATAACTGCTAAGCTTGTTGGGCACCGCAACTTCATTTGTTCTATCTTTCTAATTTCTTATTGTCTTGTTTACATCACCAAGAAATTAATCGATGGTCATGACTTCAATGTTGCGACGTCGATGCAGTTAAAATATGACATGGTTGATGAATTTAAGGCAAAGGAGGGTGGTGCTGGAACAAAACTCACACTGCATTCACTTTTGATCAAGTCCATTCAACGACCATGATAGTCTAAGAACTCAAAAACTTATATTAGTTGCATATTAATAAATCCTAATTATACCTTAATCACAGCTTGAGTGAAAAAGACAGAATAATTATAATTTATAAAAGGAAAAAAAAATGGAGCTTGAGTAAAAACTAAAAAGAAAAAAATTTATAAAAAGGCTTGAGTGGAAAACAGGCAAAATAATTATAAAAGAAAAAAGAAACAGAAAATGGTGAATAAAAGAAGACAAAGTAATTATAAAAGAAATAAAAATCGAAGAGGGCAGTGGCTTAGCTGATTAGAACTTGGGCATTTGAAAAACTACCATGTCCTCTTGCCGTTACACCACTCAAAAATTTGCTGCAGGTTTTAGACTAATATATATATATAGGTAAAAATATTTCAAAATCCAGGAGGGTCACATACACCCCCTAGGACCTCTCAATGATACAGCCTCGTACCATTGCTTATACCTCAACTCTTGCCATTATTAAGAAAAAAAACAGAGTGAACATAAAGCAAAATATCACTTCCAATTACCTGAATGAGCTGTTGCGTGGTATAATAATTTGTCTTCTCTTTAAGTTCATCAATTTTTGCTTGCCGTTCAGCTCGAAGCCTTTCCAGACTTCTCTGGTCCCTACGATCACCTGTACATATATTTGAGAAAAGAATGATTTGGTGATATAGCATTCCCAGGTTGTAAAAATGATGATAAAACTCTGCAATTGAGTACACCACATTTAGCAAAACTAGAGAACATCACAAAAACCTCTGCAAAATGAAGTTTGCTTTTTATCTTCTGCATTTAACGTTACGGGGCTTGCAAGAAAAGATGTTTGCGTTGCGAACCAATCAACATCATTATCAGCATAACTTAGACAGCTTCCTTTGAAACTGGGAATAAAGAAAACAATTGATCTCTTAATATAGCTTGGCATACTGAATTTTCAACCAAATTTGGTCTATAAAAACATGCCCCCTCTCCCGAAATTCACTACATCTAATTCAAGACCCACAGCCAGATCCTAATATTTCAAATTAGTTGCGACAATTTGCACCAGGTAAAGGCTTGCATTAGCTTGACAAAGGGCAACACATTTTCTAATAACTAATAAGGGAAAAAAACATTATCAACATCAGTTGACCAGCAAAGTAAGTAAACCATATAAAGAACTAGCCCAGCAAAGACAACAGATCAATTACGAAGTACTTACACATTCTAGCAAAGCTCAGAAATGCTGAATAGATAAATGAGGATAAAGCAGGCAAAAGAAACATAGGCAGAAGTCGAAATGCCCTCATCTTCCAATTGAGATCGATGGATTTTGTGGTGACGATAGCATAACCGATTGCAACTACCTGATATATCAATGAAAAACATATGGAATCAAATTATTGTTCATTCCCTATAATGGGAGAGACGATTGAATAAGAAAGAAAATAAAACCTCCAAAAGCACGGAGAAGATAATGAGGTTGCGAGTAATCCTGGTCTTAGTACGCGATCTTCGTTTCATTCTGGAGATAACCGATGCTTCTTCCTTGGATATATACTGGAGTCTCTTCTCAAAATCGTCGCCGTGCAGACGAAAGACGTTTAAGATCCGCGAGAAGATGTTTCCCGTCCGTTTGGTCTTGTTCTTAGTAGCATCGGAAGCAGAAGTGGTACCATTCGAGTCTTCGACGTCGGCTTTCTTGTCCTCGTCGTCGGCCATAGCAACGAAATTTTGAAATTCTAACCAATTTTATGTGGCAAGGGTTTCAAAATTTCAGTCGAAATAGAAGGCGTAAAGCGAAATTACACATCCCTGGCGATCAATTGATAGATGGAGATTGAGATCCGTGGCAGAATTGAATACCTGGAGAGCAGAAACGCTGAAGAAGCTGAGCGGGAGTTTTCAGATCTGAGATGATCACTTGTAATTCTACAAAACTCCTCTTCTTGTTACCGTTTGTTGTTGGGGAGTAGAGAGGCTGATGGTGTTGTTGGGAGGCGAGAGCAATCAATCAACCCTATTGGTTTTGGGGGAAGAAGACGTGCCTGCTGCTAAATGGTTTTATGAGTTCAATGCCAAGAAGAAAGCTTCGAAAAAGGGGTTTCCAGTTTGCTTCCTTCCCAGTTCAAGTACGCGTAACTTTTAAAAGCTTAACCAAACCTTGTGGGCCGATCGAGTTCATCCATAAACAAATAAATTGAGAATCTATTTTTAATTGAATTTCAAATTTTAAAATTAATTTATATTCTATGTTTAACCAAAAATTTAGCTGACTAAATATAAACAATGTAAAAATATAGGAGTTAATTAAAGACCTAATAAGCAAGTAATTCGAAACCCTGCTTGAACGAACATGTTTTGCTCGCTATTTTTGGTCTCGGGTAGAAATCTTTTGGAATTTTTGGCAATCCCCGTTTGAATCAGAGTATGTTTCATAGAGTATACGCTCTCATAAAACGTAAAAATTGAGACTGTAGAATATGGATGACAGAGCATACGCTAGAGTATACTCTGAAACAAACATGCTGATTTGTGAAAATTTTCATAGCTTTCGGTTCTGTTTTTTTGAGATGGAGCTTTCGGTTATGTTGAATTGCAGCTCATGTTGCAAGTATATCGTGGGCCAGAAAATAACGAGTTCCGTGGACAATGGACATCAGATTTGGGTTTTAGCAGGCCCACTTTAATGGCCAGTTTAAAATTAAGATTAAATCATGTTATTGTTCAACAGAAATCAGATATAACACTTTGGTGTGGGAGTCGGGAGTTGAGAGTTTAATAGAGTACCCTGGCGTGGGCTGGACTAATTAGATTAGTTAAAGCGGCCCAATTAATTTGCAGGGCTTTTGTCATCTCCTATAATAGTTTTACTTTTATTATTGCTCCTCTTTCCCTTTTTTTTTTATGAAATATTATTGCTCCTCTTTCCACTCCCGGACAGACACAAAGCCAAGTTTATAAAGCACCACCATTAATCCATCATATGTCATCACAAAACACAAGAAAAGCAGCATCGTCTCTCCAAGTATTAATGGCCCACTCAACTAATGAAGATCCCAGAATTTGGTTGAGCTGTTCATCTCACCACCTGCATTTGTGGTTAATGTTGTTCCATTTACGCATCTTTTTTTTTTCTTTTCTGAAATTAAATGCTTATCTATAACAAAGACAATTAAGTTTTCCCTGGAAGGAGGAGACTAGTCATCATCATCCATATATATAGAGCGAGCTAGCTAGCTAGCTTGTTACAATTAATCAATTACATGTGATTAATACAAATAATTAATTAAACAAAGTCTGTGCGATTGCGATGATGATGATGATCTGATCCAACATGATCCATCTTTCCCTTGGCACTGCCAAGCACAAAGTCGAGATTGTAAAGCACAGGAACCAAAGCGAGGGAGCACAAGAAAACAAGAACAGGCCCAAATATCCAAACCAATAGAGGAAGTGCCGCGTAGAAGAGCCTATTCCCCACAGTGTTCAGCAGAAACCCCTTCTCCAACAGCTCGCTCACATAATCAGTGGTCACTATAAACGACGTCGTCTCATCTTGCTGGGGCACGTTGATGAGGATGTTCACTTGGTTTATAAACCTGATGGACAGAGAGTGGCACAGAAACGAGAAGAGGAAGATTGTCAATATGGTAACGTACTTAAGAGCCACCATGAACTCCCCGTGAGCACCGTACACGGCGTCCTCAAGGGGCTTCTTAACGCTGTATGTGCTGCTGATTAGGGCTGCCAGCCCCGCCGAGAGAAGGATGGATGTGGTGGCCATTAAGGTCGATCCCATGATGGCGTTCCGGAGCGTTTGAACTGCCAGGATGTTCTTCTTTTCATTGTCCTGCATTAATTATTAAATTAATAAATGTGATGGATGGAGAAATTCAAGATAAATATATATATATATATATATGTCAAATTAATTAATTTCGTTACAATAAGTGAAAATAAATTAATTATTACACCAACCTTCATGATGGAGGAAACCCAGAAACGTCTGGCGGTGGCATTGATTCCAATAATGGTTGTAAGAGGTTCTGTCCTGACCTTATGCCATAACCAGAAATGGTAACCCAAGGTTATAAGAAATCCGAGTGGAACCAATATTACATCCAAATAACACTTCTTCCACTCCATCTCGATCTCTCCTTTTCTCTCTCTCTGATCAGCTCTCGGCCCTTAGTTGTTGTTGTGTGTAGCTCTCTCTGATGGCCTACCTCGTATTGCTTGCTTATATCCTCCTCCTCCTCCTCCTCCTTCTCCTTCTCCTTCTCCTTCTGTATATCTGTGTGTGTGTATATATAAGGGATCGGAAGGAATGCATGTGGACTTGTTTTAATGCCCCAATCCATTAGCATTTGCAGACAAAGGGGGAAAAGCTAGCACTATATATTTCCCCTTGTTTTAAGAGTATTCACACAAATTGTCCCGTTGTGTGATCGCTTTTTAATTATTCCTTAAACATATTTATGCCAACAAGGGTATATTATGGTTTTGAATGAACCCTTTTAATTTGCCATTACCCAAATTAATAAATAACTTCGTTAAGTTGTATAAATTGTTGAAAGGGTAGATTGGGTAGGAAGAGAGAAATATAAGGCAGCTTGGGGAGTGAAAATCTGACAAAGCGCAAAAGAGGAAATTAAACGATAAGACGTGAATGAATGAAGCTTGTCTTTTGTCATGACTCACGAATAAAACACTAGTGGGGAGAGGAGGAGTAACGTGTATGCGCACTTATTTGTGTTGCAACCGTTTCAGATTCTACTATCATCTCCACCTCATCATCACTCACTCTCTTTTTATAACGTGGAACCACCCAACTATCCACCGGGCAATTGACTGGTAATCTCGGAGTTAAAATAAAAGATCCCATAATTTCATGGGCTCGATCGGTTCAGTATGGGAAAATAAGTCTGGGTGATATTTAATTATTTACAAACGCAGAGCTGAGTAAGAGCTCATCTCGCAAGTTATAATAATGAAGACTCCAACTTATGAGGCCTCTCTTGCATTGAGTGTTAATGCGGTAATATTTATCATCTCAATCAACGACGTATTGTTTGTCATCAGTACTTGTCATATATCTAATGAGGGTTTATCTTAATGATATATACTTTCACGGAACTATCATATGCATATATATTCGCTACCTAGCTAATTAACTCCTTTAAATGTCATTAAACATATGTATGTGTCCTGTGAAAGCGAAACATTCGTCATTACACGAATATTATCGATCATTTTTTGATAAATAAGCCATCACCCATGATGGAAAAATACCAATGTGCAAAACAAGTCTTCAAATAGAAGACAAACTTAGACTATGGGAAATAAAAGCAAGCAAGAACAAAGAGAAAAACTACCCAAATTAAGAAAGCTAGTACGTCGTGCTACTGATAATAATGAAAACCAGCTAGTACATTATCGATCGATCGATCGATCGTTCTTCTTCTTCTTCTTCTTATTATTGACATGCATGTCTGCGATTTCAATCTCATCCGATTAGATTAATTGCGCGTAATTAATTAACAATTTTCAGGCCTATATGACATTAGATGATAGATCCTACCTTAATTACTCAGGTGACCCCATGATATTATTATTCATCATCAATTGGTTTCTAAAGTTTATAGTCTTGATTCTGTAACCTTTTTTTTATCAGGCACAACAAAAATATAAAATTACAGCGCAAACTTTCCTAGAACAAAACAATCATCCAAAGGGTCTAAGTCACTGGCAAGCCAATCTTGAAATTTTAGAATGAAGGGATTGTGCAAGTCATGCTAGACTTTTTTAAAAATAAGTTAATTTATTCATTTTTGTTCGTTTTCTTCATTTACTAAATATTTTTTATTTGTTTTCTCATTAACGAAACTTTAAAACATTTTTCTCTCAAAATACATGTTTGATTTCGGAAAAAATTACATATTCGAACTCAGCGCGTAAAAATCTTTCTAATAAGACTCATTGTCGATATATTTTTTTTTGCTTTTTTTCAATTATATGATGTGTAGGCTACCTATTCGAGCTGAAATTTTATTACACTATAATAGTAAAATATATATTCATTGTTTTATGCATTTTAATTGAATTGAAATTACGTCGGGTATCCGAACCCGTTAGGTTTTAGTAGTTAGGATCCTACGGTTTAGCACTTGGAACATTTAAGATTTAATAGCGAATTTGTTAGGGTTTAGCGAATCCGTTCCCCTTAGGGCTTAACACTTGTTGTTTAGGTTGCAACATGGAAATCCGATACACGAGGTCATAGCAGTGTCCATAAATAAACACTAGAACTCACATAACCCACATATCAATAAATAAAAAAATTTAATTAAAAAAATGTGATTAATAATTACTGAATAAAACCTATCTATGATGGATCTTGTTAGAAATATTTTTACTTGTTGATTCTAAATATGTAATTATTTTCGAAATTCAATATGTATTTTGAGAGATAAAGTGTTTTGAAATTTTATTTAAGAAGAAGAATGGAAAAAGAATGAAAAAAAACACCCTCTAGAGTGGGGTCTTTTCAAACGAAATATTTTATTTTTTAAAATTTAAATTTTTCATGTCATATATTTACAAAACATGTCATGCAGACTTACGTTAATATTGAGCTATAAAAACTTGAGATATTAGCGTTACTCTTTGAGTAATAGAGATGAGAGTCAATATTAGTTGTAACGGAAAAATGATAGAATAATCAAATGTTAGTGACTTGACTTATGGAAAATGAAAATTTTTGTATTGGAATATGTGTTTTATTTGATTTAACTATATTGAAAGATTGTTTTGCTGATATGGATAAATATATGAGAGTGTTTTTTGTATAATAAATGTGAGACTCAATTAAAAAATTAATTGAGACCATTTATATATGCCCATTGTATGCGCTCTTAGAGGAGTTATGGTTACTTAATGTATGGCTGCCCAATCAAAAAATAATAAGGTCTCCCAGTGCACTAAAAGTCTAAAACTAATACAGCCTGCTAAATAACGTTGACCTAGCCCTCTTACGCCTGAACCCATGTAAAAATTTGCTACACATGTAAGAATTAGTGGCGACATTAATTTGGTGAGAGATTGTTTTTGGGTATATTAATCTTCAGACGAACATCTCTTTTTTGGCCTGTAAAATTATAAATTGTGCTATGTGCCCTGTCTAATACTTTTCAACATAAAAACTGTAGGATTTTTCTTATAGAATATAGAGATAATTATGTTGGGCCATCTTCTTTTATTGACATAAAAAGATAGAATTATAGAATTTTTCTTGCCTGGTTTAATTTGTGAATCCATGCCTTAAAAAACCCGAACCTCGCACCACCTTCAGGGCTTGCTTGGATTAGGGTATTATAGAGTTAAGTAAGGAGGATCAAGTAGAATAATCATTGTGTGCCTTGCTTGATTTTAAATGAGAAGGAGCTATGGAGGCAGTGTAGGAGATAAATTATACCCTACTCTATTCTCATTGAGTGATAATTATAACTCATTGATTTGGAGCTTAGGAGGATAGAGTATGAGATAAGTAATTTTAAATGTTTAAATTCTTTAATCTATCTTACTCTACCTTTTATCCAAATAAGATTAATAATTTATATTTTAATTAACTATTGCTCCATTCAATTAAGATAAAATTTATTTACTCTATTATACTCTATCCCACTTAATTCTTCCTTATATTATTCCACCTTTTTTTTTTCCTAATTCAAGTAAGCCCTCAATATCTCAATTCCTAAATTTGCCACTGCGCTTACGTTGATGATATAAAGCAAGCAGTCAAAAGGTTATCAATCTTGTCCGCTTCTGCAGAACTATTATAGGCAGCCATGCAAAGTACAAGGACGTGGTGTCTTTTAAATATTTAATTTAACTAGCTTTAAATCCGTGGCTACCGAAAATTAATTAATTATATAGATATATATCTAAATATTTGAAAATATTGATAAAAAATTTAAAACATTTTTTTTGGAGAATCGTTTTTTGGAGCTACAAAATCATATGTAATAATAAATTCTTAAATTTTACCTTTCTATCACTTGTGTAAATTTTTTATAATTTGTATATAAATTATAGAGAATGCATATAAAATAAAAAAATGAATGAGAATACCTTATAAACATACACATTCGATTGCTTCAAAAATAATTTTCTGTATGTACCACACAGAAGTAACTAAAAAGTAAAGAATGAAACATTGAAAATTGAAAAGAGTCAAGAGAAACTTCAGTCGGCCAAACTAGTGCTCCACTGCCAAAGGAAAAAAAATTATATGCTAATCCAAGGATTCATCGCACGCTATCTCTCTCACCCATCCTTTTTCATGGTTTAGAATCATGATTCACGACCATCTCTCTTGCTATTTTGTTACTCTCTATACATGGCTTGAATATGATGTTCTATTGTTTTTTCAATTGAAGTGAGGGGGAAACTCCCAATAATTTATGTAAAATGAAGAGGAAAATTTATGAACCCACCATGAATCAGATGCATGAATTAATCATATATTCATTCATTATTCGCTATATAAATTTCACGTGGCGATGTTAGAGTAATTCACGTGGTAAGATGATGTTCAACTAAAACCTTGCTTCATGAATTATATCTAGTATAAATGCGGGATAATAACAATAATAAGTCCACTTTATCAAATAATAATAATAATAATAATAAAGAAGGAAGCATGCAGATTTAGAAACCAGCTGTAATTGCTCAATTAAAGATTTACTTCTTCGTTGCTATAAGGTATATTATAAGTGAAAGGCTGTGTAGCCTTTAAAGGAAGTGGGTGGCCAACAGTTCATTGAAATTATTGGGTTACGATGAGATCCACTTAGGACCACTTAAGTTGTATATACATATATGATATCATTGATATATGCATCAAAAAAAAAGAGAGTTGTATATACATATATGATATATGGCTAGTTATGATGGATATCCGATAAGTATATAAATATATGTAATATGTAATGTTCACCTAATTACAAAACATAAGGTTGTTTCGTATGTAGGATGAGGCAATTATATAGACGCTCCTAATTTATATTAGGAGTCGTCTGTTTTGTGTGTAACACGTGAAGCCCAAAGAGTGAGTCCCTCACAAATTGACCTTTTGGGGCGCGATAAGTGAACGTTTGTAATTTTAATTTATAGAGGTCCGAATTGAGCCTATGTATGTATATATTTATATGCACAAACATCCAACATGCACGTTAATTAGGTAATCCCAGGTCCTGCTGTAAAAATTCTAAACTGTTGGATGTAAATAAAAAAAAGATTTCATACATTTTTCAAATATCATTCTATTTTTGTTTCAAACAAAAAAATATCACTAAGTTCATAATACAAAAGCAAAATATAAACATAACTTTAAAAAAATATTTTGACCATGAAAAATGGTCTACAACTAGAGCACTTCTATAGAAATTCTATAACAAAGCCCGGACACTCGTTAATTAGTTGCAACATGATAGACCAAGCAATGAGAACTAGTGTTCCAATAGTGATCCTTTTTCTTAATTTGGAAACACTTTAATTAAAGAAAAATGCTTCATCCCTCAATTTCTTATCCCTATTCCTATTTCAACCCTCATATTCACATTGGAAGTGTTGGGTGTCTAGTGAATCAAATATCATTGGTGTTGTGAAAGATAATTTTTTATTTTTAAATCGGTTTCTTTGCTCTCACTTTAATTTTTGCGAACCATTGTTTTTAGGGTGAATTGTAGGTGGGTCCAATTTTGTGTATTTATTAAGATCTAAGTCCGCATACAAATTTTTTTTGGAGGCAAGTCCAATCCACTGTAATTTTTGTATATTTTTTCATAAATAAAATTTTAAAACATTTTATCTCTCAAAATACATGATAATTTTTTTTAAAAAAATTACATATTCGAACTCAGAACATAAAACTCTCTCTAACAAGACACATCATCGATAATTTTTAATGTACTTTTGTAATTACATTGTTTTTTAAAAATAATTTAATTAGTCTATACTAAGTAATTGTTTTTTTACTACTGTAACCTAAACAATAAGTGTTAAATCCTAAAGGGAACAGATTCGTTAAACCCTAACAAACTCATGTATCGTATTTTCATCTTGTAACCTAAACAATAAATGTTAAATCCTATTGAGAACATATTTGTTAAATCCTAATGGGCTCGTGTATTGTATTTTCATGCTATAACATAAACAATAAATGTTAAACTCTAAGGGGAACGAATTGACTGAATCCCAATGGGCTCGTATATCGAATTTTTATATTGTAACATAAATAATAAGTGTTAATTACCCTTAATAAGTCTCAAAAACTACATCCAGCTACAATTTTACCTTGTTTTTATAGACCCATAATCATAATCCATTTCGGCCCAACAATAGCCCTTAATTTTGAGTTGGACTTGGGCTTGGGCCTGTTACAGATGGAGTTTAGTACACACGTACTTAGTTCGTCATTTGTGGAAAACGGTTCGTATTAATTAGTGATGTGAAGGTAGAGAATTCTGTTGGTAAATCAGTTTTTTGTGATGGAAGTTGGCGGCGCTGTGATCAATGACTACGGGTTTGATTGGTCGAAAAACAATCCGTTTGTACCATAATTGTGCAAACTTAGTGAACCGGGCATGGTTCAAGAAGATTGGGTTGCGTGGTACTTAAAAGGCTGGACTGCACCTCATGAGAAGATTGGGTCGTAGGTGATGGTATAAGTGGATAAGTTTTAGTTACAATCTACATGGATTGGACAAGAAACGGACCATTGATTTTAATGTTAAATAGACCCAATCATCAACCTTAAAGAGAAACAGTGAGCAAAAAATAACAAACAAATAAACAAAATGTAAATTTCAATAACGAATAGAAGATGCAACTTTAAAAAGGCAGAAATACAATTATGATCGTAATATACTTAAAGGGGAATGAGTCATATATGTTGAATTATGATATGGTTCATTGTGTTAAAGGACTGTACATTAAATATCATTGGTAAATATAAAGACTTTGCGGGGAGACGAGAAGCCCGAATGGCTCTAAGTCTTGTATTGGTTGTGCCGTCTTTCTCATAGTGAAAAAAATTAGGAGTTCCTCTGTGGACGTAGGCACGTACTGGCCAAACCACGTAAAAAAATATTGTGTTCAATTTTTCTTTTTCTGATTTCTTGTAATTTTGTGTTCTTGATTGTGTGAGATCAGTTACAATAATTGGTATCAGAGCTAGGATCACACGAACAAGATGAATGAACTGTTGAATACCAAGTTTGAGAAATTTGATGGGAAGAAAAACTTCAGTCTATGCAGATACGAGTACAAGACTTGTTAGTTTAGTCGAAGGTTCATAAAGCGTTGAAAGGCGAGAAACCAACAAAGATGACCGACGAAGATTTGGAGGATATGGAACAAATGGCATTCAGCACGATTCAGACGTCTCTAGCTGATTCAGTTTTGTATGGTGTGACTGAGGAGAAAACTGCGAAAGTGTTACGGAAGAAACTGGAAGATTTGTATAGAGCAAAGAATGTCACGAATAAATTATTTTTGAAGTGTGATTTGTACACCTTAAGGATGGCTGTAGATGGGGATTTGATGGAGCACATAAATCAATTTAATTAGAAGATTAATGATATGTTGCAGATAGAGGTGAAAATCGAGGATGAAAACAAAGCCATAATGCTTCTATATTCTTTACTAGATTCATACGAGCATCTATTGACCACGATGATGCATGCGAAGGACATGTTGATATATGATGATGTTGTTATAGTTATGAGATCCCATAATATCAAGTAAAAATATGAGGCAGACAACGCTCAAGGAGAATGATTGGTTACAAGTGGAGAACGAGGTAGAGAAAGAGATAGGAAGCAGAATAAGAGACAGTCTAGAGGGAAATCAAGAGGGCGATCTTAGTCACAGGCTAGAAAAGGTGAATGCTTCAAGTTCACAAGTAGGATCACTACAAATGTGATTGTCCATTGCGAAAGAAGGACAATGAGAAATAGAAGAACGATGATAACAGTTTCTCCAATACCTTAAGTTTGGTGACAGAAAATACAGATGACGAAGATTTGTATGTTGTTGTTGTAGTAGCTTCGGATTCTAGTTCAGGTAATTCATCTTGGATTTTAGACTCTGCGTGTTCATCACACTAAATAACAAATAGGGGTTGGTTTCATAAATATAGGTCATGTGATACTAGTAGTGTTGTGTTTGGAGATAATCGACCTTGTAGAGTTGCTCAAATTGGAACTGTGCTTGTGAGAATGTTTGATGGTGAAATTAGAACTTTGCATGAGGTTAAACACATTCCTGAGTTAAAAGAAAAATCTGATTTCTTTAGGATATTTAGAGAAGTCTTCACATGGTGGAGTTCTAAAGATAACCAAGGATGTCATGGTTGTGATGAAAGGACAACAGACTAAGAATAACTTGTACATATTGGAGGTAGTACAGTTGTGGGTGAGGTCTCTGCAGTATCTTTTTCAAAATCTGATGCCGAAAGGTCAACTCTGTGACATATGCGTTTGAGGCATATCGGTGAACAAGGTTTAAAGGAATTTCATAAGTGAAAATTGCTGGAAGGGGTGAAGCATTGTTAGGTCAATTTTTGTGTTATGGGGAAGCAAAACAGGTTTCACTTTAAATTGTCATCACAGAGTAGTTCCAAAGCGTTGGATTACGTTCATTCATACATTTGGGTAGCGAATATACCTTCAAGAGGTGGAGCTAGATATTTTGTGACTTTCATTGACGATTTTTCAAGGAAAGTTTGGGTGTTCTTTATGAAAGAAAAATTAGAAGTATTTAGCAAGTTTAAGGAGTGGAAAGTCAGCGTGGAAAAAGAAATAGGGAGACAAGTGAAGTGTCTTCGATCAAAAAATGGTGGTGAATACACATCTCGTGAGTTTCTAGATTTCTGCAAAGGGGAAGGAATTCAAAGACATTTTACAGTTCCTAAGACGCTGCAGCAAAATAGTGTTGTAGAAAGGATGAATAGAACTCTGTTCAAGAGAGCTAGAGCTATTGTGGATACAAGCTGATTTTCTCAAACAATTATGGACGGAAGCAATTACAACAGCTACCTATGTAATCAACAGATCACCATTTACAAAGTTGGAGGGTAAGATAACTAATGAGGTTTGGACACGTAAGAAAGTTGATTATTCTTATCTGTGAATTTTTGGATGTCTAGCTTATGTGCATTTTCCTATTGATGAGAGATCCAAGCTTGATCTGAAGTCCAAAAAAAGAGTTTTCTTAGGTTATGGACATAGAGTCAAAGGTTACAGGGTCTGGGATCCAAACGCATAGAAAGTGATTGTGAGCAGATATGTAGTTTTCGATGAGACATTGATGTTGATAGGAAATAAGATGCAACATACTGAGACGTCTAGTGTTTGCAAAGGTGATCAGATTGAGGTGGAGCTGCCAATTGATCATAATTTTAATTTAGGTGACGATGTCTCGGGCGAAGACACAACAAGGCAACAAGGAGATCCTAGCATTGCACTTGGACAAACCAAGCACAAGATCAAACCCCCAAACATATATGGTTTTGAGGATGACTCAATTTCGTATGCATTATGGTCGATATAAAATATCACAAGTTAACCTTGTAATATCAAATAAAGACGGGTCTTACCCTATCCGCAAGTGTACATGTCGTAAATAGTATAAAAGCGAATGAGATCGTATCCACAGAGACTGCTCAATTACCAAACAAACTATAAAGCAATAATTAACTTAAAAGGAAACAAAAAAGAATTAGATTGTAATTGGAAAATTTTAAAGAACTTAACTTATATTTAAGATGAAAGATAAGCTTAACTTGGGCTGGATTTGTTCTCTACTACCACTTTGTTATCAAATTCCAACATGCAATCACACACTTTAAAGGATTAATGTTGTCAATCAAGAGACCTTGGTCCGGCTCTCTTGATTCTAACTTTCCTAAGCAATGATCTTGGCTTTGGTCCAGCCCAAAATCGTTTCTTATCACAGGAATCTTGGTTAGTGTACCCTAAGGATTTCCTAAGATAAGCAAAAGAACAAGAAAGTTGACAAACACACAACCTCAAGTAATGGTGTATTACCCAACTAATTGTGTTCACAAACCTCAAATCTGGATTTAATTCAGAGATTCGTTACTTGTTAAGCACCGGGTTATGGTCAGCCGAATATGCCTAACTAACAATTCCTATATAACATGAAGCTGATCACACATTCACATTAATAAGATTTAAACAATAAATTCAGAGATTCATGAATTAACCTAGTGTAATCATCCATGGAATCTTACAACAAAGCTTTAGGCAAAAGAACTCATCCAATCCCAAGCTAAGTAAGAAGTTTAGTTACACATATACATATCTAAATCCAGAAACTAAAACCCAGTACAAAACCAGATTGAAGGAAGGAATAGAATCTGATTTGTCTGAATCTCCTTGCTCTTTGCCCTTCTTTTCTTCCTTCATTTTTTCCTCTGTCGTGTCTGTCGTGTTTTTAAGAAATTGCCTTTTCCTTTCCTTTTCTGTCTTCCACTTTTCTAATTTTAGTAAGTTTACTTTTTGTTCCCTGGAAAAGATCTCACAAAGACATATAAGCCCCTTCTTGCCACATAAGCAGTTAAATCGGTCGTCATTCTCCTGCCCAGATTTGCAGCCGCAGAAAGGTCGCAAATTCCTTCCAGAACAGCAATTTTATAAACAGCAATACCTGACACATAAATATATGTTTGGGCAGTATTTCGATCTTGAAATCATACCAACTACAACAATTAAAGCCCAGAATTATATGTGCATTCTACACCTATCACATTATTCACTAAATAGTGAGAACCATGTTCTTTTCAGGAAGCAGTTTCTATTTTGGAAAAAGAAAAGTGGATGGAAGCTATGGTTGAAGAGATGAAATCTCTACAGAAGAATGAAACTTGGGAGTTAGTCAATCTTCCAAAGAACAAGAAGGTCATCAGATGCAAATGAGTCTACAAGAAAAAGCAAGGAGTAACAAAAAAAGATGGTTTTCGGTTCAAGGCTAGACTACTAGCTAAAGGCTACTCGCAGAGAGAAAGAATAGACAACAATGAAGTCTTTTCTCTAGTGGTAAGGCACACATCAATCAGAGTTTTATTGACATTAACTGCTCAACTGGATTTAGAGTTAGGGTAGCTGGATGACAAGACTACTTTTCTACTTGGTGAGTTGGATGAGCAGATTTACATGTTGCAGCCAAATGGATTTAAGGAGTCTGGACATGAACATCTAGTTTGTAGGCTCAAGAAATCACTTTATGAATTGAAGCAGTCACCAAGGCAATGGTACATGCGCTTCAATACATTCATGCTGAGTATTGGCGACAAAAAATTGTGAGTTTTATTGTTGTGTTTATGTGAAGATTTTAGCTAATGATTCCTACATTTTCTTGCTGATTTATGTTGATTGCTACAAAGAAAATGAGTGATATTCAGAATCTAAAGTTTATGTTGGGCAAAGAATTTGAGATGAAGAATCTTGGAGCTGCGAAGGAGATTCTTGGGATGGAAATCCATAGAGAAGGAAATAACAAAAAGTTATGGTTTTCACAGAAAATATATATTCAGAAGGTGTTGGAGAGGTTTGACATGAACACAACAAAGCCGATTAGTACTCCTTTGGCTAGTCACTTCAAGTTGTCAGCTTCGCAGTGCCCACAAACAGATGATGAAGTGCAGTATATGTCAATAGTTTCATATGCTAATGCTATGGGAAGCCTGATGTATGCTATGGTATGTACATGGCCAGACTTAGCTTATGCGATCATTGTGGTTAGCAAGTTCATGGCGAATCCAAGAAAGGTGCATTGACAATAGAAAGATATTTGTTTTGGTGCTACTAGTTGTGTAGTTTCTGTCATGGGATATGTAGATTTAGACTATACAGAGGACCTTGATAATAGAAAGTCTACGACAGACTATATTTTCACAATGACGAGTGGTCCTATTAGTTGACGATCTACTTTACAAATTGTTGTGGCTTTGTCTACAACAGAGGCATAATCTATGGTAGTTACAGAAGCAGCAAAGGAAACACTTTGGTTGAAAGGATTGATTGAAGAGGTTGGTCTTCAACAGCGTACTGTCACAATACATTGTGATAGTCAGAGTGCAATATGTGTTGCAAAGAATCAGGTGTACCATGCTCGCTCAAAATACATAGCTGTGAGATATCACAAAATTAGAGAGCTCATCTCATTAGGTGATATTTCGTTGGAGAAGATTAGTACAATGGATAATGCTGCAGATATGTTGACTAAGGTGTTACCTATGAAGAAGTTCAATCATTGCTTGAACTTGCTCCATGTTATAACTGATTAGTTGTTTTTCGGTGGTTGCCCAGTTCACTATTTCTAAGGTTGTGATATGTCAACAAGGTGGTGGAGATTGTGGTTCTTCTACGGTTTAGTTGTGTATTGGCTTGCCGTTTTTCTCACAGTGAAAAGAATTAGGAGCTCCTCCATAGACGTAGACACATTCTAATCGAATCATGTAAAAATCACTATGTTTAATTTTTCTTTTGTTGATTTTTTGTGCTTGTATGTTCTTAATTGTGTGAGATTGGTTACAACAATATCCTAACAAAGTATAATTCCTGCCACCATTTCCAAGAAGTCCAAAACTGTACATATCTACCTTTTGACCATGGGTCTTCTTAGATCTAAATATATGAGAAGAAATTCCTGGCAGCAGCCTCAGGAACATATCAACTACAACAGTTTTGATCATAATTCAGGATTCACATCAATTATGTAGTTACAGCAATCAAGCCATCCAAACATTGCATGCTCAATTTTACAAACGAGACATGCCAATGAATATTGACAAAGGAGAATGCACCAACTACTTTTCAATGAGAAGAGTAATCTGTTATCACGACTCCCAACATGATCGATCAAAATTTCATAGGTCTAGTAATAAGAACAACGATGCCATGGATTGTTATCTTTCTCTTTGCTTCTATGTCCTTGATGAAATCAATATTTGGTTCACATTCAAGACGTAAATAGTTGTCCATATGCAAGGGTGGCTTATTGACGGATAATACAACATTTAAATTGATAGAATCGAAACCAAAGCAATTTAAAGAGAACTTCATAACCTAATCTTAGTAATTGTAGAGACAACCATAAAGAAAAAACAAGAGAACATTCCAATAGTCTGATTTTAATACTCATCATCTTTATCATCCAAGGCTTCAAGCCTTATCACAAATGATTGATGTTGGCTACCTGAGTCCATGACAGAATCTACCATTTGAATCCTTTTTTTCTTTTCTTTTCTGGCATCATTCCTATCCACCACCCTGATCTTACTAATGACGTGGTAAAACATGTTGCATAAAAAATAAAAGGAAAGCCCTCACAAATATAATATTTTTCCAGGTGCCTCATCCAGGGATGATCAATGATTTCTGGAAAAGATGTAACTCAAGACCTCTGCAATAGTTTCATCATATAGGCAAATTTCATGCGCCTTGCCTAAATCCAATACAACATCCTGGCAAATATTAGAAATCCCTTCGGACAGCACAATAATATTAACAATGACATTAGTGAGTATGTACAGACAAAATAAAATAACACAGACAACCACTCAGGAGCAATGTTAGAAGGTATCATAAACAGGGGTGAAACTCACCTTTTAAAATGCAAGTACATATGGGACCCGTTGCCAGAAAGAAAATTTTGTTACAATTAATTTACCATAAATTAGGAGCCATAACTTCTAGATATGGACTTGCTTGTTCGAATCTAAATCCTTGTTGTCTTGCAGAACTTTATCAAATAAAAAATCCAATATCAAATAAATAAACATCAATGAAATCAGACAAGTTTTTACAACTCATGCGTGAAATGTACTTCGGCTTACTAGACAAGCTTCAAGTAAATCAGTGCCTCTCAGCAAATCTGAATAGCCCAAGTAAATTCAATATACGAGCAGTTTAACACCTTCTTTGCCCAAATATGTATGCAAAGTGGCTGCCTGAATTACTACTCGTGAATAGAAATATCTATATTCAACAAAAATGTACAAGTGATTTCAAAACATGTATCAGCCATTTACAGAAGAAATCCCCTACAGGATTTAAAAAGTGGATTCTGGTTTAAAAGGCTGATGCTATGTTGGGTACTGCATTCATCTCTATGGCACATTTGCATCAGCCAAAGAGCCAAACTCCAGCCCCGATTCACTGATTTCACAGCTATCTGGTAAACATTAAGCCCTACAACATCACTGCCTCTGCGATTATGATTCCCCTTGAAACCCTAGTTTTCTGTTTCTCTCGACCACAAACCTAACCTAACCTTCGCTAGCCGCAAAGCGGCTGCCGTTTCAGTCTATATATAGAGAGAGGAGAAAATTAGAAGGCCCTTTTTTGTAAATTCAACCTTCTATTGCAATTCCTAATTTACCGTCGCATTTTCTTTTGGCCTTTTATTACTTTTTTAATCTGTTTATTTTTGTAAATATTTTTATTTGTATTTTGCAAATTTGAATTAGTTTTTGAACAACTAACCCTGTTTTCAAGTTTGTTCTTTCATTAAAACCTATATTTTTACATATATATATATATATATATGTGTGTGTGTGTGTGTGTGTATATATTTTTTGTTTAGCCAAAGATTATCATGAACAAGCAGTATTGTAATTTATTCATCTCAAAGTAGAATACAGTCAATGATAGAGAAAACAATACGATGAAAATGAAAAGGCACAATCCTCGAATCTCTAGGTGAAGTAGGAGCTGCTGCCTAAATTTCTGTAGTGTAACTCAAATGAGCCAATGCCAATATGAAATTGGGGATATATTTATACAAGCCTAAGGGATAGGATCAACCTAATTAATTTTTATATCAATGTCTATCAACAAATGCCAAGCTCAAAGTCTGTCTAAACTCTAAATATATACATGAGAACAAGAACTACGTTCAATTCAAACCAAAATGCCATAAAGCCCAGCACCTTGATTGCAGTAGCAAAACTATAAAAGATCTTCGACAGACTTGTTACAGATCAAAGAATCGATTCAAGGTATTTACAACATCTCCAAGGCAAGCAATGAGCCTGTCCCCTTGACGCTTCACAAAATCAGCATGGAAATCTTCAGTTGTCTTCATATCCGCAGCCTCATACTTTACAGCCCCAGAGATGTTCCCTTTCACAATGTCACTAATTAGTTCTGCATTCTCACGCAGTTCCTCCACCATCATTTGCTCCCTTTCTTCTACATCCTTTGTCTCCTTTTCCTCTGTGCAGCTCTTTTGAGGTGTTTCTTCTATGGATTCTCTGTGTGTGTCTTCTTGTGCACATGATATCCGAGGCAGTGATCGTGCACAACTGTTCAGCAGCGCTTCTTGTGCACAGCTTGTTGAAGGCGCTTCTCCTGCATAGCTCTTTGAGTGCATCAATCGCCGCTTCTGCCTCTTGCACCCTAATGAAACCAAATTATACCATTGCAGGTCAAACCAACTTTCAAGATTGAGTTTCTGACAAGCAGATGGATGATACCATACCTTTATGGGTTCAAGCAAAGGATAAGTCTGATGGGAATTCAAAGTCTGTTTTTTTTACTCAATAACCAATATATGAGCCGTCTGTGCTATTAGCAAACACATGCGCATATATGCCATAACAATTCCATGACTGTTATGTTTGATTGGTAAACTACGAAGCAAATATTGGGCAACTCATTAGTTCCTCCAAACTTTGTACCTACCATAATTTAACCAAGACTGACAGAACCTCCACAAAATCTAGCTCTCAAGCTTCACTTTCATTGAGACTTTATGACAATAACAATTTGTTTGCCACAAAGATTTGTCCGTACTCAGGACCATTCTGAGAAAGACATTTGAAAGAAACATATAAATTAGGTCCATCAGTAGCCAAAGCCCACAAACATCAAGCTTTTAGAGTTTTACAGGCAATCACAAATTGTGATTCCCGGATTCACAAACTAGGGGAAGATCATTAAGGGAGAAGACAAGTGCATGATTGTGGCAAGCTTTTCTTGTAACCATAGGATTAAGTATAATCACAGCTAGTCTTGGAATTTGTGCCAATAATTGAGAAAAAGTCAGCAAAGATGCAGAAAGAAGTCCCTCTAAATAGACTGAGACAAAATTTACTTTCAAATTCGTCTCTGACAACCTTGAACCGACTGCAATTTTCAAGTGAGAATACCAGAGCTATGTTAGGGAATGTATTACTTTACTAACTGAAATAAAAAATAAAAAATAAAAAATAAAAATTATAGCAAAAGAGAACCCTATAAAGGGGCACCAAGTAAGTGCAACCCAAATGAGAGATGCACGAAGTACCAAGGGATACTTTGATCAAAACTGATTTATGATATGTGAAACTCGAAAGTTATGAATTGAGAAGGTCCACCCAATTCTGAACCTCATTGCCGTTTTGAAAGTGGTAATACATGCTGCATCGATGTGTTATATATCGTAATGAGGCATGAAACCAAAGAACTTTGGGCCGCAGCTTCATATTGACAAGAAACAAAATGGGACGCAAAGGAACAATACAAGCGTTAACATTCATAAAGTTTTGCAATGGCTTGAGACCACACCTCCATCAAATATCAAGAAATGCACAACACTATCGTTAGCAGTAATACTATTGAGACAAAATAACAAAATATTAGATGTCAGGATCCAGCAATTTTGATAATTATAATTAATTAATTCCTTCTCCATATTGGTATTATTTGTTGAATTAGAGAAATCAAAGTTTTCATATAAGTAAATGAAGAACCAAGATAAACATGGAAAATGTAGAACACTGAATCGAAATTAATTTATTTGAAAACTGAATTAAAAGGAAAATTACATAAATTCATTGAATGCGAAACAAGAAAATGCAAAAGAAGAAAGGATACCTACAGAAGGTCAAGGAAACCGAAGGAGTGTGGTAGATACTAATGCAAGATAGTAGAAGCATATTGATTACAAGAAAAAAAAACACAATATGATTACTGTTAATGTTAGCCTGAGAATCATGGACAAGCAAGTGAGTGCAGAATTAATATATTGATACATTTCTGCACACAAGGAAAATACTGTAATACAGCCAACTATTCAGATTGCATGATCCCAATGTACTTCCAGTCTGCTTATTCAAGAGAAACTAAAGACATAGTAACTATCAAGAGGAAGGTCAAACAGAGACAGTTCATTTCAGAATGTGCAAGTTAAGTTGAATATGCTTATAGGTTATGAATGTTTCATTGGGCTTAGACAAGATAGAATAGAACCAATCAAATAAATGTATAACTACAACAGTATAAAAGGGAATATTGCTTGGAGCACAACCATACCACTTTAAAGTTCCACCCTCCCGTCCCCCCTGGTTCACTGTCTCTCTAGAATAAAGAAACAAATGAAGAAAAAACAATGGAGAATGAGCCAGTTTATTTTCAGACTACAACGTAATAATTAGACACTAATAAGGTTTGTGAACTGCTCTGCATGTACTACAGCTAAGAAATTAAAATCTTGACAGAAAAACTGAACACCTAATTAATTACTGAAGCAGTCTGGCAGATAAACTCAATACACCTAAGGGCTTTTTCTACTACATAAACATTTTTGCATTATTGATAATGGCAGCATCAGCAGTTAGTTGGCATCTTCTGGTGTTTACTATTCACATTGCCAGACAAATAAAAAAACCTACTCAGAAATCGCAATGCAGAAATTAATGAAACATGTTAAAGATGGAATTAAGAAATTAAAGGGATGTCCAATTCGAAAGTAACACAAGAAACGATCAGTGGTTGAGAGAAAAGAAAAGGTAATGGGTTTTTCACCTAGTTCTGCAATTGATTTATGCATGTCAGCTTCTGCTTCTGGGTCACTATCCGGTTCAGTGTCAGCTTCGTCCTCCTTGATCCTCAAGTAAGCATCGATAGCTTTGAACAGCTCATTGTCGAAATCCTCAGGAAGGCCGTGTTGTTTTCTCTTCTGTTTGTCCGAATTCCAATACAAATCAAACTGCTTGATCTTGTTGAACTCGGAGAGCAAAGAATCCCATTTCCGACGACACTGATTCAGATTGCGAAGTACACCCAACGCAGTGCAATTGTCAGCAATTATCTTCCATTTCTGATAGGAAGACAAAGCTTTTGAACAGTCGACTTCAATCGCTGCCATCTCATTCACCAGAATGAGAGAATCATTCACTTTCCAGTCCGGGGCTGCCTGAGAACGAGTACGCCTGTGGCTCGAAACCTCCATTTTCCCCATTAGTGTCCGTCGTTAGCTCTTCTTCTTCTTCTTGGTGCGGTTTGACTCCTGCTGATGCTTCTCTATAGACGACTAGTGGTTTCCATGTGAATCCGCCCCATTTACCCGGGTGTGATTAAAATGGGCTTCATATGTCAGATGGGGCTGAGTGGCTGACTATGGGCTCCGCCCACCCGGATAAATTTCCTGGGCCCATAGGCATTCGTTAAACAATAAGAAAATTCTACTAATTACGATAAATAATGGAGGCCAAAATACCAAATTGCCATGTTAAGTAGTGCAAAAAAAAAAAAAAAAAAGGCGCATGATAGAAGGATTTCTCTCAAATCTAACTTGCTCATAAATGTGTCCAGGTTCAATGAATCTATATGGTTGGTAGGTAGTTAGTTCCACTATATATAATCTCATTAGGAGCCTCTCAAACATGGAAATTCGTGCATTACTGATTAATACCTCTGTCCAGGTTCAATGTATCCAATCCACTTGGCCATTCATGATTTAGGGAACACATACATACATGCACCCCTCATCGAATAAAGTAATGGCTTTTATTGTATTTTTTTCCCACGACTTTTTCAGTTTTTCTCGTTACTTTTTTCTTAATACTATAAATTAAGGAAATTGGTAGAACATGATTTCTAAAATTAGAGATATACGCAATATCCACACAGGCAACAATAACATCACCAAGGTCATACGTGGCATGGTCACCCACGCGGTTATAAAAGGTCTCCTTCTCCGCCTTGCAAACCCCTCTTGAGACAGCGAGAAAGCAGAGAGAGGGAGAGAGCGAGCCCAAATCGTAGCTTTTGCTTCTCTCTTCGCTCCTCTCTTGATTTCTTCCATCACCTTCAAAAATTTTCTGCCTGTCTCGTTCAGATCAACGCAGATCATCTCTCTAACGCTGTCTTTCTGCCCTGCGACATTCTTGTAAGCACTCATCCTACCTCTATTATTTTCTGTTAAGATGCACTGTTATACTGGTGGGTTCTTTAATTTTTAAATTGAATTGGTCATAAATGATTAAGAATTAAGAATTTTTGTTGTTTTCCCTCCTGTTTGCCTGCTGAGAAAGTGGAGGAAAATAGTCATCTTTGTTTCTGTTTCTGTTTCGAGTCAGCATCAGGTGCTGGCATTCACAGAACATAATAGGGTTATTGAGATTTTTAGCTTCGTGGATGAGGGTGGTAGAATGTGAGTGGGAATTTTGGTTATGGAAAAGCTTGGATTTTTTATTTTTGTTTTTTTAAGGAAAAAAAAGCTTGGTTTTTTATTGGATTTCCTGATCTGCTTGTATCCAATCTTTGTTTCACTATTTTTTTTCCAACGTGTTTTAGTAAAAGCAATGGTGTTCTGGGTTTTTGGCTATGGCTCCCTAGTGTGGAACCCTGGATTTGACTATGATGAGAAAGTGATCGGCTTCATAAGAGATTACAGGCGTGTGTTTGATCTTGGTAAGTATCTTATTAGTACATAGAAAAGTTGATTGGTTAACATTAGTTCTGCGCCTTGATATGAACTTTGTACGCTAGATTTACATTTATTGTGATACTTTCTGTCAGCATGCATTGATCACAGAGGTACACCAGAACACCCTGCGAGAACTTGCACGCTAGAGTACATTGAAGGATCCGTATGCGTAAGTGGAAATTTCTTTGTAATTTCGTTGACTACTTGGTAATTAGAAAGCCACAGGCAAAGGAGATGTTTTGGTTAGTTCCGTAGTTCACTATTTTATGAATCCTGATCTTTTCAGTGGGGTGCTGCTTACTGTGTTCGTGGAGGACCTGAAAAGGAAAGGTTGGCAATGGAGGTATATTCTTTCTTTTCGATTTGGTTTGGCTGAGAGGACTAGTTATGCCCTTAACTGTTTCTGTCACTTGAGAGTACTAGTTTTAAAACCCTATAAGATGTATTAGATTAGCAACATTGCCTTATTATGAAATGGAGTCTCCTTTGTCGTATTTGTTCTCCGGATCTGTTAGGCTTAATTATCATTTATTGTTGTAAAATCATTGATTCAAGCCAATTTGAATTTTCTCTGCAACTGGACTTGGGTCATTTTTCATCTTGTAGTATTTGGAGAGGAGAGAATGCGAATATGATCAAAAGAGCATGGTGAACTTTTATGAGGTGAGATGACAGTTTACATCTCTGTTGCAATGTATGTTTATCTGCCAGCACCCAGTGTGCTCATATTTTATCTGTTTTATAGGAAGGCGAACCCTTGCAGCCTGCTTTAAAAGGAGTCATAGTGTAAGTTAGTCTCCTTCGTATGTACCATTCCTTGCATCACTATTTAATTGCTGTGTTTGTCTTATGCATCATTTGTTAAAGATGTAATCTCATTTTGGGCAGATTCACATCCACCCCTGACAAAGTATCCAACAAATACTACTTGGGACCTGCCCCATTGGCAGATATGGCTAGGTATATTATCAGTTTCATCAGATTCTTTTTCTTTTTTCATTTTGATTTGGTCAAGTTTTTGGAACATCCTCCTAACCACTTGTTCACCCTTCTCAGACAAATTGCCACTGCATTTGGACCCTGTGGGAACAATAGAGACTACCTTTTCGGGCTAGAGAAAGCCATGTTTGATATAGGTGAGATTTATTTTCTTTCTGAAAATGAGTGGATACTGGATATATAGGAACATTGTGCGCCCATGTTGAAAATTATTTTATTCAGAAGACCTGAGGGTTTGAGTGTTTGTGGTTGTGGGGATATGACAGGTCATGAAGATGACTTGGTGATAGAATTGGCAAACGAAGTTAGGAAGGTCCTTGGGATTGTCGGGAAGAAGAGGTTGCCCGGGTCTCCCCACATCTCTCTCAAGTCCCGTCTGCCAGCCATGGAACTACTTCGCTTTCCGGAAGCTGTCGCCATGGATTCGTAACGATAGGATGCTAATTACTGAAGGCGGAAGACACCCTAACCCAACTAATGAAGTTGCTGAAGGAGGATATGTTATCCCTCCATTAACAGTGCAGTGTTGACCTTAGCTTTTTATAGTTTTCGGTTATGCAAAATCATAGCCCTTGAACTGAGTCAAATGAGTAATATGCAACGTTTCTGCTCCTAGAGTTTGAATTCATTTTAAGACATTCATTAATAATCTTTCGTTTTGTGCTTGGATATGTATTCTACTATGTTTGACATGATGCCGCATACAATGAAGTACTGTATTATTGGTGGGACGTTGATACCAAGTTCTGGTCATATACCAGAATGCTTGTGATAGATTCATTCACCTATCTGGGGCACCATTTTCCATTCGCCATGACCTATCTGAGAAGATTATGAGCCATCGCTATTTTTAATGTTTGATACAACTTGATGAGACATATGTTTGATCGGTGGTAGTGCTCTCACACCCTTAGCTCCTCTAATCACGAGAGCAAGGGTTCGAGAAACGGATATTGCAAAAATATGTCTCATCAAATCAAAGGAATTGTCCCCTCCGGCCTAAGCCCGCACGGATTTATTGCAGCGCGAAGCCGCCTCCATGCCTCGAACCCTTGCTCTCATGATATTAAGGGTGTGAGAGCACTACCACCAAGTTGTAGATTCTACTTATTTGTTTGTCATTTTCATTTTGGGGGAGTAACGTTAAATAGCGCTTATTCATAATGGAATATATTGTTATATTGTTATATGCCATGCAAAACAACATTAAAAGTAGAGGGTCTTGCTAATTTTTACCAAGCACTTGCTTTCAAGAAATAGGGAAACAAATCTTGCACACAAGACTGAGGGACGTACACATGATATTTGATTAATTTTTAACAGATATTTGTTTTCAACAAATAAACATATATATAGAGATGTTCATATGAACTAGGTTTTCGCCTAAAAAAGTACTACTAGGACACATGTTCGCATGCAAAAAAATAAACAATTATTGTATATAAGACTCTAGTGGACAAAGGTCAATGACAATTATGATTTAATTAGACCTTAACTTCCATAATATGTGGAAAATGGACATATTATTTCTATGAATTGAAACCATTACCCGTAGGTTTCACAACTTCAACTTTACTATGTAAATAAACAAAACTCCTGTAGGGGCATAATCAAGAATAGAGAAGATTTACTGATTCTTTACATTCTTTAATTGATAAGCGCTATTTAATACTAAAAAAACCCACAATTGGATGATCCAAAATTTCATTCCCCACTGGTGAAGAAAAAAAAAACTAGGTGTTGTCACTATCGATTTTTATCCATTTTTTTATATATAATTTGTTCAAATAATTTCGTCTATTTTCGATATTTCAACTTTTTTTTTGATTTTCTATTAGGTTTTTGATGGATTTTAACGAAAAGATTAAACAGTTGAATTTTTTTTCCATTTTGATTTTGCCTCCATTTTTCGACATCCATAAAAAAAACTTAGGCAATAAGCGAGCCGGATCCAATAACAAGGACTTTCCTTGATTCTTCTTTAGCAAGAGTGCACAATAATGAATTTGAAGATGGACGTTGACAGTCCACACACAATGGTCTTCCCGTTTATTTATGAAGAGTTTGAACAACTCAAAATTACGTGAATGAAGTCGTCAGATATTTGACGTGCATTACTCGATAAATTTTATTATCAAAAGAATGGGTGGGTTCTATCATGTTCCAACTAAGAAGACTTTGCTCTTGCCCTTGTTAAGTTCATGTGCGATTCAATCCTTCGGGTTCTTCTTTAGCAAGAGTGCACGATAACGGATTTGAAGATGGACGTTGACAGTCCACACACAATGGTCTTCTCGTTAATTTCTGAAGAGTTCGAACAACTCAAAATTACATGAATGAAGTCGTCAGATATTTGACGTGCATTACTCGATAAATTTTATTATCAAAATAATGGATGGGTTCTATCGTGCTCCAATTAAGAAGACTTTAAATGTGATGTCTAACTTTAAATTCCTATCGAAAGTGAAATCAAGCTAAGTACGAATTAATCGAACACACTAGTAATGAAAATGTAAGGAAAATAAATTATACTAAAGAAACGAAGAAACTCTAAAACTAGATTAACTTCTATGGGAAATGAACTTATATTGAATTGCGAACAAGGTTGATTCACTAAACTAATATAGATATTCTAAGAACCCTTCTTTCCGCCTCCTCGAGCCTCTCTTATAGCATTTGCTAAATTTCTATGACCGATCGATCATGTGAACTGTCAGCTGTCTTACGAGAAGATATTGGGCTTCTATTTGGGCTTTTGTCCAGAGGTGGTCCTTTCCTGGGCCTATGACATTTTATGACTGTAACAAATGGGCACTACTATTATCGGAGTCACTTACCAGTTACCACGGAGGCGTCCTCCTGGGAGTCGACTCTCGTACTAGTATCGGTATTCCTGCTCACTCTTCAATTTATGTTTGGTTTGCGACAAAAATAAATCACTCTATCGAAACAAAAGCCGGTCAGTTGTTCAATGAAACTAGAGACTAAGACGTCAGACAAGATAAAGATAAATACATAACTACTAATTTGTTCGTTAATATTCTCGATTTGTTTCTAATGTCTATCTGTGTAGATTAACGCACTAGTTTGTCTTCTATCTTTGTGTGGTTATTTGAAAGAAAAGTATAGATGAATTTTCCTAATCCATGGAACTGAACTGGTAGGTGTTTATGTTGCTAATCGAGCATCGGACAAGATTTCACCGCTGACAAGAGAATGTTTACGTTTGTCGCTCCGGGTGTCTGATTTATGGGGAAAATATGAATTGCTGCTGGCTTTGCATCCTCAGTTAACTATCATTTACCCACTTTACAGGCTGCCGATTCTCAGATTGTCTCTGACTATGTGCGGTACTTCCTCCATCAACACACGGTAGTGTTTGGTGTTAACTCTGTACTGCTCATAGTACTCTCCGTCAACTGCTGTGAATTTTATCATTGTTCGAAACTTGCCTTGATTCAGTTCAAGTCCTAAGGGCATGCTTGGATTGGGGGTTTGGAGAGTTAAGTAGGGAGGGTTAAGTGGAGTAGTAATTATGTACCTTACTTGGATTTAGATGAGGAGGGGTAAGGAGGATAGTGTAGGGGATAAATTATCTCCTACACTACTCTCATTAAGTAATAATTGTAACCCCTCAAATTGAGGGATTAGGAGGGTAGAGTAGAGGATCATAAGTCATTTTAGATTTTTTAATTTTTTAATTTACCTTACACTACCTTGTTCTACTTCTCATCCAAACAAAATTAATAATTTATACTTTAATTAACTCTTAGTCTATCTAATCAAAGTAGAGTTTCATTTGATTACTCTACTCTACTCTACCCTGCTTAATTCTCCCTTACACTACTTCACTTAACCCTCCTTTTTTTTTTATCCAAGCAAGCCCTAAGTACTAGGCTACCACTAGACCAAAAGTCTTTCTTCTTTTTTTGCTTTTCTTTTGGGTTTGCTTAAAAGGAAAGCTTATGATTAAGGCTGCCAGTTATATGTGTATTATCTGCATCTTAGTCCGTGGCACAATAACATATTGGGTGGTTAGGACCATAACAAAACATTTTCGGTTGCGGAGCAGGGGTTGGATAAAGAATGAGTGCAAGATATTTTAAAAAAATCGTGTTTGATCGGTTATACGAATTTAATGATATATTTTTTTATCGAAACAAAAATCATATGCATTTGAAAAGTGGATGAAATGTTTTGTATTTTATATCCAACGGTCTAAAATTATCATGAAATTTTCATGTTGATTTTGATTTTTGTTTCAAAAAAAAAAATCATTTGATTTGTATAACATATCTGTCGCAACCGGTTTTGCGAGATAAATTTTAAAAGAGAGTCGCCACCAATTGTAATAGGTGCAATTGATCATCAATAAAAATAATTTTGGTCTGCGAAAATTCAGAAAAATGAGTAAGTGAGTTTGTTACGTATGGGGAAGGTGTGAGGCACCCCACAACGTCCGTTTTAAAAAACAATTGTCAATTTAACTTTTATTATCCCATTAAATGATTAAGAAAATCAAGTGTGACATATTAACAAAATATATATATTGAGTACGATAATAAGACGGAATATAAAAACTATATTGAGAGTCTAATATTCAGGTTCATGGGACTCTTCCATCCAATGGTCAATTATCCATGAAACACTCTCACCTCAAGAATTTTTCTCTGAGGGTGCATCCAATGCATTCCCCAAATCAGTTATATCGTAGGTTAAGACTTTCGATATAATTTTTATACACGCATAAAATATACAATATGAATGCTGAAAAATAAAAATAAGAACTCCTCTCCATCCAATGGTTAGGAATTCCCTAAAAATTTCCTCAAGAATCCGATCGAAAATATCAAATGCCACTCGATTGGTTCTATCGTCGGATGAACCTCCAATATATTAAACAATCCCAAGCATGCAATATGCACACTTATTTAATATATACACGAACCCTAAGTGTTTACATGCTTCTAACACCCTAAAATCATGTATGCAATTTTTATTATTTTATTATTTTTATTTACATGGCCTTAGGCCCAAATACATATTTACAAACCCCAATTAATACTCAAAGCCCCAACCTAAATCTAAAAACCAAAATACAACAAAGCCCAAAAGAATTAAAACCCCACATATATACATGTAACATCCGGTCCATTTAACAAAATCAAGGAACCCATAAATTTCTAAATCGGGCCCAAGCCTTACACCATATGTTTTTGGCCCAAATTTCTAAAAAATCCTAAATACAATTTTAAGCCCACGTATAACATTCAAATACTCAAAAACTAAAAAAATAAGGAGAAATACTCATAATACAGTTTCGGAAATACTGACTTTTGGAGCATTATCCATGGTTCGATTTGGCTAGTTTTGTGATAGTGCTTAGAGGACAGTCGGTTCTTGATTCTGAACGGTGGGATTTTGATTTGAAGCTCCAGAAGATCAGTTTCAAAACTGGTTTTCAAACTGATTTTTGTAGTGATATTTCTCAAAATGGAATTCGAGAATGGTGACTGATGGAGGCTATCTATGGTTGGATTTTTCTGATTTTTGGACAGTGGTTAAAGAACAAAGTGATCTGGATTTTGAACAGTCGGATTGTGATTTGAAGTTTCAGAAGTCCAGTTTCAAAACCAGTTTCCAAAATGATTTGTGTAGGGATATTTCTCAAAATGGAGTTTTGGGAATGATGACAGAAGGAGGGTCATCCGTGGTTCGATTTGGCTGATTTTTGAACAGAGGTTAGAGGACAGAGTGATCTTGATTTTGAACGGTCGGATTATGATTTGAAATTTCAGAAGGTGTACGTATGATGGCAGTGAGGATGGTGGTTTGTGTGGTGATATTGTGTAATGGAAGAGGAGAAGAATTGTGATGATGGCTTAAGTTGAGAGGAGAAATTTTGGGCTGCTGGATCCAAAAGAAGAAAGATCTCCCCATCTCTCCATTGAGTGATTTTTTGGGTATAAAAAGAGGAGGTGGTGGCAGTGGTTAGGGTAGGTGAAGATTAGGTGGGGGTGAGTGGATTAGTAGGTAGGAATGGTTGGTGAGTGGTTGGTGGATGATAGTGATGGAGGAGTGGGTAAAGATGGTAGGTGAAGGATTGTGCCCAAAAGTATATATCCGAAACAAATATTATCGAGTCTCGAAAATAAAATATTGGACCAAACCCGAACAAAAATAGGGTACTACACTATCAAACACAAATATAATTTTTTCAAATTTTTTTAAAAATGTCTTGCATCTCAAAAGATTAGGTGCACATAAGAGAATTTCCTTATATATGATATGTATTGCACACATATATTTAATTAAAAAACTCAAAATGATTAATCCCCTATTAATCCCTAGTCCTCGCGAACCGTATACTAATTTTTGCAATCATGAAAAGCCATTAGGATTGCTTGCTTAAATTTTGATTATTGGTTTAAAATTTTTCATTAGGCATCCCCAAAAAAAAATTAAAAAAATTCAGGATGCTGCCCCGAACCCCATCCTAGGGGGCCTCCTATTAGTTTGTTGCCCAGGGCCCCAAATATGGTAGGACCGGCCCTTATTGCTCATCCTAAACACCATACATATAGCACTTACTACATTCTAGGAAAAAGTGAAGTAAAACTTCTAAGTGCTCACACTTTGAGTTACACGAAATTTGCATTGTCCTATTGAACCTAGCCCATGGGATCTCTATTTGCTAGGTTAGGTTTCTACCAAAGTAACTCATTATTAAATTAAGAATTTTAGCCTCATTCCCCTTGATGCCCAGTTTGTTCTCTCAGTGCTTAATCCTTTTTGTAAGCGGATCCACTATGTTGTCATTTGACTTCACACAGTATATAGAGATTACACCATTTGAGAGTAACTACCAAACCGTATTATTCCTTTGACGAATATGTCGAGGTTTACCATTGTATATGAAATTATGTGCCCTAGCAATAGATGCCTGATTATCGCAATGAATGCATATGGCTAGCACAGGTTTTGACCATAATGGAATATCCTCCAAAAAAATTTGAAGCCACTCTACTTCTTCACTTGCTTTAACTAAAGTAATAAACTCATATTCCATCGTTGAGCGTGCTATTAACTTTTGTTTTAAGGATTTCCATGAAATAGCTCTTCCACCTAGTGTGAAAACATAACAACTAGTCGATTTAGATTCTTTTGAATCTACAATCCAATTTGCATCATATTAGCCTTCAACTGTGGCTAGATATTTATCGTAAAACAAAGAATAGTTCTTCATTTTTTTAAATACTGTAATACTCTCAACAGAGCTTTTCAATGCTCATGACCAGAATTACTGATGTATCAACTTAACTTGCCTATTGCCTAAGCAATATCAAGCCTAGTGCAGTTCATGAGATACATGACACTGCCTATCATCTGAGAGTATTCAAGTTGTTTGATACTATTTTCAATATTATTATGCAGAACTAGATGTGACAAAAAAATACAATTAGCATCTTTGATGCCTAATGTTCTAAATCGTTCAATCAATTTTTCTATATAATGTGATTGCGAAATAGATAGGCCATCTGAATTCTTTGAAATTTTGATGTCTAACATCACATTTTCCATGCCTAAGGGTGTGTTTCCCACAGTTTTAAGTTGTGGGACCCACAAAAAATGTAGTGCTTGCAAACACAAAATAAAAAATGTATTTTTTTCACTACTTAAATTGGAACGAGACGTAAGTCCTTCACGTAGAAGTTCTTTGTCATTCTTTGTCAACATCTTCTTAGTAAGATTGATCAGTTCAATATTCTTACCAAGGATTATCATGTCATCAACATATAGATAAACTATTACATAACATTGTTTACTGGTTTTCATGTAAACACATTTGTCGCACTCATTAATTCGAAATCCATTTTGAATCATGACTCGGAAAAACTTTTCATGACATTGTTTAGGAGCTTGTTTAAGTCCATATAGTGACTTGACAAGTCTCCAAACTTTATTTTCTTGTCCTTTAGATTGAAATATATTTGGTTGTTCCATATAGATTTCTTCGTCCAATTCACAATTCAAAAAGGCAGTTTATACATTCATTTGATGTATCTATAAGTCATATAATAATGCTATGGCCATTAACATCCGTACCGATGTAATTCTCATGACTGGTGAATAAGTATCAAAGTAATCTAGACTTTCCCTTTGTCTAAATTCTTTGGCAACTAACCATGCCTTAAACTTATCTAATGAACCATATGCCTTTAGCTCTATTTTGGAAAATCCATTTGCAACATATTGGTTTATTTCCGGGAGCAAGATCAACCAATTCCCAGGTATGGTTACTCATTATGGATTCAATTTCACCGTTTCTAGTTTCTTTTCAGAAGGGAGCTTCTAGACTAGACATTGCTTCACTGAATGTCCTAGGCTCATTCTTCAGCACGTAAGTTAGGAAATCTGGACCAAATGAAATAGAGAATTTTGATTTCTTACTTCTTCTTGGTTCAATTTCTTGATTTTCTGTTATGGCCTCTTTTCCATTTTTAGAATTTGATTCTTTTAATCATTTATGTGAAACCTCATCATGTTCCCTTTTGCATGGAAAGATAGTCTTGAAATATTCTACATCTCAAGACTCCATGATAATATTGGTTTAAATTTCAGGTCTTTTAAATTTATGTATCAAGAATTTGAAAGCACTACTTCTTTCTGCATATCCTATAAATATGCAGTCAACTGTCTATGGACAGAGTTTAATTTGTTTAGGTAGAGGTATAACTACCTTTGCAAGGCACCCCTACACTTTCAAGTATTTGTATGGGGGTATTCTTTTATTCCATAACTCATATGGAATATTACCAGTTTTCTTGTGGGATAATTTGTTAACAACATAATTTGCTGTTAGCATTGCCTCCCCCATAAATCGCTATGGATTAGTTGTAAAGGTCATGTGCTTCTCTCTTTTGACTGTAATGGTTTCTTTGCAAACTTTGCTTCAACACAAGCTTCACATTTATAATGTGCATCCAAATTAAATTTGGGAATTAGCCCTAAGTTTGGAATCTTTTTCATTGTACCATAATTTACATATCCTAATCTACCATGCCATAGAAAAGGAGAACTCACCAAGTAAACTGAACTTTCTCTTTATTAATAATAGAGTTTGGGTACATGAATTTGGATTCCTAATTGATTACAACAACATTTGCCTTAAAAAGAACATCATCCAAATAACCCTTCCCCACATACATCTCACCCTTAGACAAGATAAATGTATCATATTCAATCACAACTTTGAATCCTTTTTTTTGCGCTAAGAACAGGTGCAGAAATTAGATTTTTACAAATGTCTGGGACATGCAACACATTGAGAAGATCCAACTCCTTTCCAGAAGTGAATTTGAGGATCAATTTTCCTCTTCCTTTGGCTTTGACAGGTGCATAGTTTGCAAGGTAAATCAGTTCCTCTTCCTTAACTTTTGAGCAAGTAGCGAACAGACATTTGTTAATACAAATGTGGTTTGTAGTGGTTTTTTTTGGCATGTTTTTATACACACGAAAAATGAGTTGTTGTAAATCAACTAATTTATTAATTCACTTAAATAGCTTTCATAAAACATTCAAAAAACTATGTTCAATTACATAAGTGATAAAAAAATCCCAACAATAGTTAACCGCTTCTAAACTATAACTGTTTCTTTCGAGTCTTCATATTTTGATAATATTGGATGATAGCTTCATTAGGAACCTGATCAAAAACTTATTTCTTAATGTATAGAATCAAATAATCATTTAGCCATTCATCTCCCTTGCGATTGCCCAATCGCTGTTTCACAATCTTCATTGCCGAAAGTATTAAGTACTAAAGTGGGGCTAAAATAAACAATTGATGGGAAAGGGTTAAAGTGCGAAAATTAAATTGTCAATATATGGTGTATTTTTGAAAAGTTCAGGCCCCCTCCCCAAATTGTAGGTAGTTCCGCCGTTGGCTGCTCCCTAATTCGTCAACATCATGCTTTCTTGGATATGGGAATCGATTCAGCTGCAGTTCCCACAAGCTTGTGTTGTTTCTCTTTCAATGGTGTTCAGGTAAAAGAAATGGTACAGTCACCATGAAAATGAGGATGAACTGGCGATACTTTGAGTCATATCAAATGATAGAATTGATAATCCGTGTAAAATTTTGGAAAAGGAAAGAAAACGGGGGTTGTTTGGAGGAATTATTACATGATCTAAGTTCATTTTCATATAATACATCTAAGGATGTAAATGATATTTATATGAAAATGATGTGAAGAAAAGAAAAATAATAATAACATAATATGTTGATGACAGTAACACCATCAAAGATATAAACTCAGAATAATTAATAATTTTTCAAAAAAAAATAAATTCGAACTTCGACTACTAACGGGTTGGGCTAGCTTGGGCCCGATCAGCCCGCCCTTTTCCACTGAAAAAATAGTATCTCAAGATTCTGAACAGAAAGATCCTCCGACTCTGAGCCCGGAGAGCCCGAGGGGTAAGATCGGTGAGAGAGTTAAGAGGAACAAAATGAATGCGCAGCAATTGCATAACGTGTTCGTTTATGGAAGTCTCATGGCGGAGGACGTTGTCCGGGTTCTCTTAAAGCGCGTTCCTCAGTCCTCTCTGGCTATCCTCCATGGCTAGTCTGTCTCTCTCTCTCTCTGTTAATCTCATATAATCAATCTGCATTAGAGTACATATGCTTTTTTTGTTAATCGACTCGTAATTAGCTAGATTCGATTTGATTGAAATTTTGCTAAAACTTGCTTTGTTTTGAAAACCAAGGCCATCAAAATGGATTTTTGTCACCAACTCATATTTTAACTGGCTAGTTGTTCAACTGAGCTCATCGTAGCTATAGCATCTAAAGAAATTCCTTCTGAAGATTATGATATCAAGCTATGATTTCTTTTGGTCTGTTATTGTTCTTGCTGCTGTTTTTTTTAACTGCGTTTTCTTTAGAAGGGAGAAAAAAATTTGATTGTGGACGTTCAGTCACAGGTTTAGTATCAAAGGGCGTGTTTATCCGGCTATCCTGCCATTTGAGAATGACGAAGTTACTGGAAAGGTTTGTTACGGAATATATTTGCTTTCTATTTATTTATTTATTTTGTTGACTCGTGGCATATTCAAGTTGTGCTCTTGTGGTTTGGCTTTTCGTATACTTCTTTTTGGGAATTTGATCATGAGCAAGAGTTGGCGGGTTTCTTTGTGAGCAAACAATCATCATTGGACATTGAATGATATAGTTCTTACTCTGTTGGGATCCCTTGCTATATCTGTTTGAAGAATGATGTAGAAGTAGTTTTCCTTTAGTTGAATCCTCAGTTCAAGGTGTTTCTTTTATCATGGCATCTCATGTAGTTTTCTGTTCTGGATAACATAATGACACTCAGTGTTTCTCTCGAGGCCATTGAAGTCAATGGCAGCAAAAAATTTGTGACATATTTCATTTCATATTTTGCCTTCAATAGTTTGGCCGTTCTAGTTCTTCTGAGCATCTTTTCGTTAAAAGCTTATGTGTTCCATTTCGTCGTTGACCTTCTATTATTTTGCCTTCAATAGCTTGTGTCAGTTTCTTGCCATCTGTAATACAGTGCTGGCCACATTCTCCTGTAACTTGACATTACAATATTGTCATGGCAACCACCATGACTAGCTGCCAAGGACATCATTTAACAATTTCATTTTATGCAGTGGACGAATGCTCTGTCCATGATCGCTTCCTATCGTGTTATGTTCCATCTGGAAAAAAATTAAATGGCCTTATCTTAGGGTGATGATTTAAAGACGATGAAACCTGTATGGATGCTAATATTTGGTTCATATTTCTATCATTTTATGATACATGAGATGACAGTGCAATTTATTATTATTATTAAATCTGCAGGTCCTCTTGGGCATTACAGATCCTGAGTTGTATATCTTGGATGAATTTGAAGATGTTGAGTATGAAAGGAGCACTGTTGAGGTTTTTCCGAACGTGAGTACAAGATGAATTACTCAATTCACATCAATTGGTTACTTAAATTCAATATATTGCATGTGTCGTGGAAGGTGTTGCATGATATTTTTTTGTGAAAGATAGGATCATCCTTCCCCATTGAGAGAGAATTCTTAATGTTGTTTCGGTTGGAAGCCCTTTGGTGACCACCGTGCTTGGCTTGGAGAAGTCAATTTGCTTGGTTTACCTCTGCTTAACATAATTCCTGCCTGTACTGCAAACAACATTCTCAATTATTTGATATCAGAACCTGCACAATTTTTCTAAGAGTTGGCGATTTCGGTGGAAATCATCTGTTCGTTTTTCCCCCCTAATCCTTTGCGATAAGTGATCAAAATTTAGGAATTCTTTGTATTCATTACAGGAATTTTGTTTCCTCACTTTGTTCTTGCTTTCTTTTTCCCTCTCTCCCTTCTTTTTATGTCAAAAGAATATTTTCTTGGATGGATAAAATGAAAAGAATTTCACGTTTCCATTTGGGAAATTAAAAGCAGAATAGTGAGGCATGTTGTCATTTGAAAATTAGGAGCATATTGGTTGAAGAATATGAGTGAAACGAACAGACTTTTTGGTGGAGAGAAGCAGCTTTCCAATTTCCAAAGACACTTTATCAGTTGGGATTTCTAATATATTTGCTCTCATAAGGTTTCTAGATATGAAGTATAAAGGATGATTTATTGGTTTGCAGGAGGGTAATGAGAAGTTACAAACACATACTTATATTTGGAGCAACAAAAATGATCCAAACTTGTATGGAGATTGGGATTTTGAGGTAACTAACTAACCAACCACTTCTATTGATCTCTCCAACTTTGTTAAAGAGCTGCTACCCCCTTGGGTTTTGGGGTTGGGGGTGTGGGGGTGGAGAAGAGACAAACCCCAAGTTCCCCACCCCATGCAACCTGCAACTTCTTCCTCTTCTTCTTTTTTTCTTTATTTTATGCTCTTATTGTTTGTAAATCATTTCTTCGTCTTTAAAAGTTACGAAACTAGCTTTGTGCTAAACATGAGACGAATTGTGCATCAACAAGGTTTGATACATTTTGGTTGGCTTTTCTTACACTTTTTCCTTTGAATGCGTAACTAAAGGAGTGGAAATCAGTGCACATGGACGATTTTATCAAGATGACCAATGGTTTTGTGGAAGAGCTGGAGCTACCTGATTCAAAGCCAAGAGTGGCTGTGTATGAATCTTTGTATAGGCAAGATTGTGACCATGATTCCCCCATCTCGTAGATGTTATTTGTGACTATTATGTACCGCTGTATGCTCTAGTCGTGGTGTAAGACTGCAAGTACTATGATTGAAGGTCTTAAACAAAAGATGTCATACATTGCCGTATTTTTTCACGATATAATAATTGCATTCGAGATGGAAAATTTAAAAGCGCAACATTATTGTTAATCTCGTGTTAAATTTAATTTGTTATTGTTATTAAACATCTAGAGAGAGTTTATAAATTCTCAATTCTTGAAAATATCCTATTGACATATTATGTGAGGGTGAAGTCTGTATACATCATCTCTCTCTCTGACCATATTCAATTATCCTAGTTGCTGAGTTGTATGCACAGGATTTCATGGGCATTATATGGATTCCAAATTGCTGGGATCTTTATCATTTTTGTCCGAAGAGAGATGGAAATTGCCTGTGATTTTGATAGAACAATTAAAGCCTACCAAGGGACAGAACTCAAGACAATACAACCACCTTGCTTAGTATCCAGAGCACCAGAGATAACTCAAATGCGAAAAGTGTATGGAGCAATCCGCGATCAAGGGCAAAGCCAAACAATGTGATTCCCCCATTGTTGTGTTGCAGATATGCCACTGCACATTCAACAATATTCTTGAGTTGTAGTTGAAACTTGAAAGTGGGCCTAATTGTGTTTGTGAGTTGTGAAAGTTACAGAGACGAATGAAGCGTACTGACCTAAAGCTTGCCTGGTTTGGAAGGAGGAAGAGTAGTCCTGTGAGGAGATTGGGATATAAATTTCTGAAGAATCGGAATCACTGCCATCATATTTTGACTCCACAGTCCTCTGAACCTCTGGTGCAATGCCTTTCCCTGGATCTGATGCTGCCGATGGACATGTCACAGTGACATGCCATTTGGTAGCAATGGAGACAATCCCTTGAGCTCGGTGAGTGATTCGTGCAGCTCCCAGTAGGCACAAGAAGGACCCAATTAGTTGAACTGCTGAGCAAACCTGCAATTTCAGATATCACATATACGGAAGATCAGGATTCAGGACCTTGAATTAATGGAGTTACTGGCTCACCACAAGGTCTCCAGAATTGAAGAAACTTTTCCGAGACTTAGATGTTAGAACCAGCAGCAAGGCTCCCAATTGACAAACTGTGATTGCAACGAGACATGAAATGATGAAGAATCTGTATCGATGACTTGTGAGTGATAATTGTTTCTTGATCCGGATATGCTCCTGGAAAATGACACTGGCATCGGACTCGCATCCCTCAAATAGCCCATGTAGACCCTCAAATCTCAGTATCTGAAGCTCACAAGTCAGGCGAAAGAGAACACAGACCAACAAAAACACACCTGTTCGATAAACCCATGAAGTCAAGACCAACACAAGCATGATCAAATCCAATAGCACACCTGCATCAACGCAAGGCAAGGATATTTTGACAGTGGAGAAAAATATGATTTTATGAGCAAGCTGGACGAAGAAGGAAGGTAGCAGAATGCACGCAAGGAATCTAAATGCCTTGTCAAGCTCCCGAGTGTATCCACTTTTAACAAACAGCGAGTCTTGTTGAAGTTCATCCAAGAACAAGAGGTGTCGCAGACTATATCTTCTGAAAAATCTGCAGAGGGTGAAGAAAGCGATTGCGGCTAAGCCAGACTCCGGGAACTGCGCCAGCGTATTGAAGGAAATTGGGTCATCTTCCGGAGCGGAGGCTGCGGGAACTTGAATCAAGAATGATCTTGCGATGGGAACGATGATGGTCAATAATATGAAGGTCAAATAAGATATGAGCTTCCCAGAGCAAGTGGAGTGATCGAGAGCACACCATTTGAGGCTGTATTGGAAGTTGCGTAGCTCATCAAAGAGCAGAGATGTTGATCTGACAGAAGAAGGTTGGAGAAGTAACGGCACCTTTTGATCGGCGTGATGATTAGTGGTGAATCGGATGTCGACTTGGGAGGTAGCAGCGACGGAGTTCATAAGGAGCTCGGTTGAAGTTGTTAGTTGCGGGTACGTGGTAGAGATGAGATGGTAGAGGTCTGGTTTTGAAAGCGTCTTTGAGAGGCAAGGCATACATGGGAGGTCTGTGATAAAATTGTAGAGCAACTTTTTCGATCTCCTCGTGAAAGAAAGTGACGCGTGTGTGTAGTGTTGTTAATTGAATTGCTTTTGTCTATGTCTTTAATCAGCTCAAGTAGTTAAGCTAGTTATTATGTCTAATTTAGTCTTTCGGTCAACGGGCAGTTTAGTCTTTTGCCAAAGCCTGTTCTAAGATCATGGTGTCTTGAAAATATATCTAGTTTAAACTAGCTCAACAACTTATTGTTGACGGTGAATGAAATTGGGTGATCTAGTTGATCGTGTTAAGTTGCTCTTTTTCTTTTTGTGATTATTGATCTGTGAGTGTGTTTGGAATAATCATGGTAGTGAAATTGTAAATCGCATTGGAATCGAAGAAGGATAATAAAATCGTAAGATTTTACATAATATCTAAAATTAAGCATGCTTCTCAAAATATCAGTACCCATTCTTACTAACGCACAAGGTATCATGGGTTTAAGTGAATAATATACAATTATAAGGGGTCAAAATTCAAAATTGAAAACACTCGTTCTAAAGTACTTCTATTTAAAAAAAATCGTCAAAAAACTTTTCAAACAGTGCAAGTGTTATAATTACGTGAACTTTAGAAAGAAAATATAAAAGCAAAAAAAAAAAAGAGACAAGAAAAGGGAAAAGGTGTCTCTGAAGGGATCGTCTGAGTGTTTGAAGTGACAGGGGGATTCATGAGTGGAGACCACCATCTCGTGACTCGCTCAATGGAGGATCGAGAAATTCAGGCCTTGTTCTAGGGGTTGGCATCGAATCGGCCCGAAAATATGAGGTTTAGATTTGGCTTAAGTCCAAGTTCGAATATCAACTTTGGGCTGGGCTTGGAATAAAAATTTGAGCCTAAGCCTAAGAAGTTCGGATTTTCGGGCCAAGCCTTGGGCCTTGGACTTATGAGTTCGGGCTCAGACTTTAACTATGTGTTTCATACATATCTATATACACTATAATTATATTTATATATAGTAATATTTTTTGGGCTAGTCGAAATGATCGGGTTTCGGACCGAACTCAGCTCCAAAAATGAGGCCCAAGCTTGCCCAAGGCC
This sequence comes from Euonymus europaeus, assembly GCA_963580455.1. Taxonomy (NCBI): domain Eukaryota; kingdom Viridiplantae; phylum Streptophyta; class Magnoliopsida; order Celastrales; family Celastraceae; genus Euonymus; species Euonymus europaeus. The sequence goes on along the minus strand of OY756957.1, from coordinate 813,271 downwards.
TAAGGTCGAGTTGCCCAAATTTACTGTAATTTCGGACTTAGACCAGCTGATCCGGGCTAGACTTAGGCCTGTCGAGTGACCCCTAGTCCCTACCTTGCCCTTACAAGAAATTCGGGCGTTGCACCTGGTATGAGTCCACAGAGAGGAGCAGCACCTGAGAGAGAGAGAGAGTCGTTGACATATATGACCACAAAAATCGATGAAATTGACTAGGGCATGAGAAAATCAGAGATGAAGCATTATATATTAATACTAGCAGTAACCCGCGCTTTGCTGCGGGGTTATGGTGTGAAGCAGAAATTCTATTTTTGTAGTAGTTTCATATGTAGGATTTTAATTGTATGAAAGTAAAGACGATTTTTGTTAATGTTGAAAATATTTTGAATCCATGTTTAGTAATAGCGTAGTATAATTTTGATGGTACCGGAAAGTAGCGTTAGAGTGAAGTTTTGATTTGATATATAGCGGTAGTAAAGTTATGAAGTATGAAGAGTTGTGGTGACGAAATCTATTATGCTGCAGTTTCTCCAGCGGCTGTCCATTTAAGCAGGCAATGGAGTGACGCCAATATCGATAGTACATGCAAGCGATATGGATGGCAAAGGTCTGTCGTTTGTTTGGCCAGGATGCAAAGGTGGTAACTTAGTGTGGACGGTTGAGATGAGAATTTGGGGAAAAGCATATATGAGGGTGGTGAGTGAATTTACTGGTGTTGATTGAAGGGTGTATATACGCATAAAACGATAAGCAAGCTTGTAACTACGGGTGAATTAGTTGGGTATTGCCGGGAGAGATCCGGACAGAGCTATTTTAACTATGAATCAAATTATTGTGTAACACATTATTAGAGTAATGTGCTTGCAATATCAAGTGCTTTAATTTAGAATAGGTAGTTTTGTTTGTTAGTTTAAAAGGAAAATGACAAATACCATTACTGACAATGGGATCTACATACCAGTTGCCTTTCACTGCAAGGGTATATTGCACTGGTATTCTGTTTTAACGTGTTACTTACGATTTTCTAAATCATGATAAAAAAATAATATAAATTGCAAGATCAAATAAAAAGGCAAAAAAAAAAGCAGCAGATTAGGAAAATAGCTTAAGCAAGACAACATTTTTCTGCTATTCAGCTTTAGCTCCAAGACTATACTACTTAAACAGATCTTCTGCAAGGGCTATGATTACATAGATACTCAAAACAGTCACAAAATGGATTATTCACTGCAAAACATGAATGACTTTAAATTGCAGGGGTCACTCCCCTTCCGTTGATACTGAAACTTGTATTTTAAATGAACCATGACGTATCACGTCCAAAAATAGTCCAAGTGAAGGGCCTCTGCATGACAAATAGTCACAAAATGATTTGTTTAGTGCAAAACATGAACGACTTATTTCCAATAAAGTCTAAGCATACCATATCCAATTTACAAAAACACTGATAGTAATGTCGGCAAAGACTGTTGAATGTTTCATCAATATTGTCTCTACTACTTCTAAGATACCTATGCAGGTCAACAATATAATGTATCCCTTAAAGGGGGCGCCATTTCATTAACAAACAACATGGTGTTGAAGAGTTTAATGCAATGATTCCCATAGGAAATACACACTTTTTGAATGTAAATAGTACCTTTGAATAATGAAGAGCATATTGCAGCTGGCCTCAAATGGTCAGGATGCTTATCAGACCATGATTTGACCAACTCTAGGCAACTTCTCAATCCTTTAGTCTCCTCAGGACTGTGAAATCAAGAACTCATGCACCATAAGAGCTAATTTGATTCTTGTATGACGTCATTGTTGAGAGTCAACATCCGTGAAAACTCTTTGAAGAAACTATTGCAACTTTGCAAATCATTGTACAGATACTTGCCTGAATATTATGTTATTGTTATGCTCAGTACCATTCTTGAATATCAGATAATAAAAGTGCAAATGGAAAGTGTAACATACCATAACAATACTATCTGCAGAGAAAGAAGTTTTGCATGGCAAGGGGACATATCATAACTACTTCATTTGCCTGATTAATAAAAAAAGAGTTCTAGAAAATAAGGTGGAACTCCAAATTCTGATACAACAGCCCAACATGTAGAATGATTGAATAATGGAAGACACAGCTGAAAATCGCAAATACAAAAGCCACAACCTTTATCATAGAAGAAGTGATATTGATTTCTCTGAATGGCCCATATCTACTGGCATTTTTGGAGGATGTCATAATTTGTATACAAATATTAGGGAAGAAACAATAGAATCCATCAGCAAATGAACAATCAACTGAAGAGGGGGAAAAAAAGTGATGAAAGAGAAGGGACAAAATTACATTAGACACTGTTAAACAACGATTTATATACCTGAAGAGAATGAAGACACCGAGATCTAAACCTGAAAACTGAATTCGGAGAGTACTCCTTTGCCTTCAAATAAAATCAGAATGAGATTACATCAATTAGTATATAAACATAAGCAATCAAAGGGCAGAAAACCAACAGCTCGATTAGGGTTTTAAACCGAAGCAAGCAATAACGAACCTGCGAAACTTGGCTGACAGGGATCAATGAAAGAAGTGAGATTGAGCTGGACACACAACAGTAGAACGAAATCAGAGTTGACAGAAAGATACGCAAGCAAAGAGACTCAACTACTATGCTGAGCCTGTGGTTTAAAAAGAATAGAATTTAGAACTGAATAGATGAAAACTTATCAATATATTTGAAATCTGGGGAAAAATAGAATCAAAAAATATAGGAGAGCAAACTTATCATTGTCATTGAATATCCAACTAAGCAGCCCAAGTTTCTATGGTTGACTCTCATCAGAAGTTCAGCCTACATTTTCATTCTCATTCGTGTTGATTATTAGTCTTTAATTATCAAAGATTGAAACTGTTTCTATTTTGGTCACATAAAAACAAATTGAAAAGGATTGAAGAGGCAAGGTAATTGCAAACCTCATTCCGGAACTCTGCAGTTCCCCAAGATGACGATGGAGATAACATCTTAATTGCAACTTGGGCACCGTCTTTTGAGGAAACCAAGGTACACAATTCCAAATCCTCCCTTGCAAACCTTCAGTTTTTTGATGCTATGGATTGTCCTTCGTGCTTCAAAAATTCTGCTTTTTTACAACCAGAATCGAAAAGGAAAATATGTAAAAGATAAGTTCTAAGCTGCTGCAATGAGTAAATTTTATATCTGAAGTTCTGTTGTGGTTGATGCATTTACATAATGGTATTGGAAAGCATCAAGTACCCTTTTTTCCTTTTTCTTATGTACCATAAGGCAAGGAAAGCAATCATAAAGACTGCCGCAACAGAAACTGAAACAGCTATTGGCACAACAATTTTATTATTCTTCTTGCACGAACTTGAGCCGCAAAATTCTGGTCAGCGACACTGGAATGAACAAAAAAATATAGAAATGAAAGACCAATATAGCTGTCATGATAGATCAACCCAATGTGAAAAAGCATGATAGTAAATCGTCTCAACAAACTGATAGCACATAGAATCGAAAAAGCATCATGAGGAGATACATCAATCAAAAGGAAAACCTAGCAGCAGAGTTCATAACCTTCTAAAAGGCAAACCGAAATCGAAAACTACGCACCTAAGAGCAGAGTAAATAATCTGACAACTAACCGAAATCGAACAAACCTGCAGACAGAGTAGGCGGCAAAAACTACGTCGTTCACCAGAGAAGGCATGATCGAAGAAATCGTCTTGGAATTGAGATAGAAGATGAAAACGCTTTCTCCAGGAAGATGAAATTGCAAGTGTTCTATCGAAGATGAAGAAAGTTGAGATCGAGCTTATCTACGACAGATCTCCGTTGTTTACCAAAAGGAGACGCGGAGTTGACATATCAAAAGCAGATTCATGCATCTGCGACAAAGGTTGGAGACGGGACTCGCCAGGAGAGAAAAGGCGTCCGTTCGAGCGATGGCACCCACGACTGATCGTAGAATCAAAAAGAAAAGGCAGGCGTCAGTATGGGTACAAAGAAAAGCCAGGCGTGAGAATGACTGCATAACGTGTGAGGCGCTGAGGGCGGTGGTAAAGGTGTGTGACAGGGATGGACTTTGGATGGCCAAGATGAGAAGGTACGAGAGTAGGCTGGACGGAGGAGATTGTTACTTGAGTTAAAATTGATCGGACGATGGTTAGGAGTTGCGTTGATCGGAAGGTCGAAGAAGACGAAGTACGAAGGCCGAGTTGCGCGCGTATGGGGGGGAAGACGGAGACTCGCCCGGAGGGAGCCTCATTTGCACGGGCTATATAATTTTAGTAATTGATGAGAGAGACGACGCAAAAACCTGATGAGAAAGAAGGGGAAGCCATAGGCTGGTGGAACTAGTGTGCTGGAACTCTAGGTTTTCTCGTATTTTTTTTTTGTTTTTTTTTCTTTTTTCATAGAAAAAATAAATTGGGCTGGTATTGGGCAGTTGTCCTTTGCAAATGGCCTAGATATTTAAGATTTCTAACACAGAATCAAAATGGTTAGAATTTTTCATAAAATCGCGATTTCAACAACTTTACACTCGATTCCTTACGATCTTGATGTGTTTACGATTTCATTGCTATTTAACTAGGTTCCTATACGCATGATCATAAAATTGTATGATTCTACGATCATAATCACGATTTTAACTACATTTTTGCTCTTGTTCTTGTGGTTATTGATCTGTGAGTGTGTTTAGATCATATACATGTGTGACAATGACAGGAGAGATCGAGTAATCGACATTTTGCTGGAGAAAATAATTTTATAATGAATGACGTTCTTTTCTTAATAACCATGTAAAACATCTAGGCTTTTTGGGTGTTTTAGGTGTGTATTAGAATTGTATACCCTTTTATATTTTCTAGTAAATTGTAGGGATGCATGGGAGTTGGTTCTCTCTTTCACCAAGAAAAAACATGTGTTAGTGTCAAATTGACGACCTGAGGCTCCTTTGTTACCGTGTCCCAATTCGATTATAGAGCAGCCGTAGATCGCCAATTTGACACTAACAACATGCATCTTGAACAATTTGTGAGAAGCTTTGAGTATGTTGGCCTCATTTATGATCATGACCTAATAAAAAATCATTCATGTTTGGTTTGAGGTTGGTCTTATCCCGTGAGCATTGTTGTACTACTAATTGTGAGTACTGAGTATCTTTGGAAGTTCTCATGTACGTAGATCCACAAAGTGCAAAAAAGTGCAGGTTTTTAATATCAATCAATTGGCTGGCACGCGTGTGTGTATTTTTGAACCCATATGTCATATCATGCACACTGTTATTATTACAAAAGCTTGAGTCCTCCAGAACCTACGTTATATGTCCAAGGTCATGGTATATAAACATACACATTGCATATGATTTTTTCAATGTGGAATTTTTGTTTTTCACTAATACTTCACTTTCTTGTTTGACATTGCTTAACAACACCACTTGAGAATGGATTTGTGTCATTCTTTCATTAACATTTCCAACACCCTTAACTGCAAAAATAAAACGCCAAATATTTCTATTTTCTTTTATCTCTTTCATCTTTCGTATCGATTGTGATAGAGTCTCTTCTGTCTTCACAGATGTCAGTGACAAAGCACCTACAAAAAAGTAGGAGTGTTGACAGTCAGTTTTGATCGATTTTTTTACATATTTTAGTCAACATGTTTTGTTGCTTTTTTGATTTTTGGTCTTTTTTTTATTTTGTCAATCTTAGTGTAAAATATGTATTTTTTTTAAAAAAAAGGACCAAACCATTCGATTTTGGTTGGTTTTAATTTTGATGGTTTTTTTGCAGCTCTAATTTTTAGCTAGTCTATTGTGGTATATGCTTTTAAAATTTGACTGAATTACCTTCTATTTATAATGCAGAGTCCCGTTGAGAAGAAACAAACATTTCAGAGGGAAAGGAAATTAGGGGAGAAAAAAGCTTTTTTTTTTCTTCTTCCTAAACTAACTCGTGGTTCTGTATTGAGTATATCCTCTCGTTTTTGTTAATGTTTGTACCAAGATTGAAGAAAATTGTTAATGTTCTTGTTAAAATTGTGTTGATTATATGAGTTGTTATTTTTTTTTATAAGTCACAATTTATATTAAAACCAAAATAACAAAACAATAGGGCATCAAAGATGGCCTATAAAGTACATACCAAGTGAAACTCCCAAGAAGAGAAGACTAACACAAGGACACAGGAGATTGTAAATTCTGACAGCCTATTACTATAAATCCAAAAGAAAAGCTTGCAAATGACTAATGTAAAGGATAATACTGATGAGCGAAAACAATTGATCTTTTGCTCCCAGAACCTTAATTTATGCTAAAAAACCTACAAAGTTATTGTATGATAGGTTGATGATGATTTGTACTTGTACAACTGTAGTTGAACTTGAGGAGCAGTAGCATGGAGCTAAAAGAAAAGCCAAGAGAGAAATATATGATCCCCTCTTCCCAGATACTTTGTAGTACCCGGTTTTTGTCCGAGAAATTTTTGGTTTTAAGAAAAATAATATAATAGATTAAACAAAAATATCAAAAATGGATAAATAAATAGAATAATAAATAAATAGAAATGATATCCCCAAACCAAGACCAAGTTTAATAAACCTATCAAAAGGCCATTATCCAATTTAACACAACTAATTCATTACCCAGCAACTAGATCCATTGCCCTAGTTAAGCCCAAATATCTACCGATCTAAACCCAAAACTCGCCAAAACCCATCACCAATCCGGCCCGTTGCTTAACCCATCATCCAAAACTCACCAAAACCCATTACCCAGCCGGCCCATCACCCTAAACTAACCCTAACCCAATTAATTCAACCCAAAAATCAAAGAAGGAAAAAGCTTTTGATGGTGTGAAGGGGAGGCGCCGGCTATGGGGGAAAAGGAAGGAGAGAGGCAGAAAAGTCAGAGAAGAGTGGGTGAGAAAAGATGGTGGCAGGACAAGACAAGAGAGGGTGGGTGAAAAGCAAAGGTAGTGGAGATAGTGGTTGAAGATGAGTTGGAAGGCAGAAGAATGGGCCGGTTTAGGCTATAAAGAGAGGAAACAGAGAGGAAAAAGGGAGAGATTGGGGGATTGGAGAGGAGTTTTCGAGTGATCTTGAGGAAGGAACCGGTAGAGATTGGGGCGATCAGATCATCTTCTAGCTACCAGAATTCCTTGCCACCAAAATTCATCTTCATCATAGCTCAATTCCTCACTTTTCCAGCCATCACTTGAACCACTACATCACCATCACAGCTTCTCCAATTCCACCACCACAGATTATACAATTTCCTTATTATCATCATTATCATTACCACCCGAGACCACACCTCCTACCTTACTCCCATCCATCACAGTGTATAAAACTCTCATCTCCGTCCTTCAATCCTCTCTCACAGTAATTTGAACAACCGATTATGTTTCATCTAAGCAACACCTTGCTTGGAATCCTCAACTTTGTGACCTTCGCTCTCTCAGTTCTGATCATATAGTCCGGAGTTTGGTTGAAACACGAAGGAGATTTTTGTGAGCAGTTCCTAGACATGCCTATGATTGTGCTTGGTGTCTTCATTATGGTGGTCCCATCGCTGATCTTGTCAGCGCTTGATGCAAGAACTTTTGTCTCTCATGGATCTATCTTCTGGTTATGTTTTTGCTCATTATTATGCTCTTCTGCATCACCATTTTTGCTTTCATTGTAAATAACATTCTGGTATGTGGAAGGTTCCTGGGGAGCTGTGGGTAGAGACAGAGATGAGGATGATGGCCACCAACTTTATCTTCAACTTTACTTTTGGTTGCATCCAGAAGGCAACATACACGCCAGCCCCCCACAAATTCTCCTTGGCAAAGCCTTGAAGGGAAGGAAAAAGAAGAGATGGGCCGAAAGAATTGGGTTTGTTTATGTCATGCCATTATATTGGGCCATTTGGGATTTTAGAAGCTTGGGTCTGAGATTGTTTAGTTTAAAGATTAGCCCAAAATTACTTGGTTTAGGGATTGGGCCAGAATTAAAAGATTAAAGAATGGGTCGGGCATTAGAAATAAGATTAGGGCCTTGTTTGTTTTAATATGGATTTTTGTACATTATCCTTTGGGGTTTTTGATTTGGGTTTGTAAATATGGTTTGGGCTTAAGGTCATGTAAATAGTAAAAATAAAAATAATAAAAATTGCATACATGATTTAGGATGCTAGAAACATGTAGACACTTAGAGTTCATGTATTTATTAATTGAGTGTTTATATTGCATGCTTAGGATTTAATTCCGAAATTATTTTAATGTGTACATTTAAGAGTTTTCAAAAATCGCGTAGTTGATAGGATTTATAGGCTCGACTCGGCAAACATCTAATCACGTTCGAGAATTTCAAAGTATTGATTTCTCAAAACATTCTTCGCAAAAAATGGGGATTTAAACTCTTTCAAATAGACGTTTCGAGAATTTCAAAGTATTGATTTCTCGAAACGTTATGTTTTTAGGGAATAAATTTCATCTAAAAAAGAAATTTAAAAATAAGTGAATAAATGGCAAAAATTCAAATTATTTAGATACAGTATTTTAAAACTGATTAGAGGACTTGAAAGTATTCAGCTCTGTCTCAAAGGTTTTATTTATATTATCACTTGAATAAATTGGGTTTGTCATTTATTCAAAATTAATAGAGTTCTTGCACCTATTTAACAATAAATGATTTTTCGGGCATATAAAAATTTCATTAAAACAAATTAGGACATACAAGAACATTTTTTAGAAAAAGCATGAATAATCAAAAGGCAACCGATTAGGGAGTTGTGGGGTGCCTAACACCTTCCCCACACTTAATAGATCCCCGTACCCATTTTCTCTAGTTCCCAGACAAAACATTTTTGTGTCCAATTGCATTATAATCAATTGGTGGCGGCTCTCATATTTTCTTATGCACTTTTCAATAGCGCCGTTCCGCGTCGTGACCCCGGTTGCGACATACTTGAATTATGCAAATAGCCTAAAAATTACAGACTAGCTTGACATTTGCTTTGCACTTGGACAGCTGGAGAAGACCTCAGGCCATATGTTTTGAGTTGTGATTTGTTCTTCAAATAAAATATGCTAATATTATATCCGTTTGAAACGGTTGATATTATTTTTTGACAAATTTTTTTTGATATTATGTTGATTATCTTTATCAAAATCAACGTTTGAAACGGTTGATATTATTTTTTGACAAATTTTTTTTGATATTATGTTGATTATCTTTATCAAAATCAACATATGAATGTGATTCGTTCTTCAAATAAAATATGCTAATATTATATCTGTTTGGAACTGTTGATATTATGTTGATTATCTTCATCAAAATCAACATATGAACTCGAAGTATCTGCATGAATCAAATAAAAAATTCAATTTTCTAAAGAACAATGGTGGAAAGAAGCAAAATGGTAAAGAAATTAGTCCACATGAAGTGCGCAAATTCAGGCACACTAATATATGAAATCTTATTTTTGATTTAACAAAAAAATAATAATGACTAAGGGTCCGTTTATTATCCAATTGTATTTCACAGCTTAAAGCTGTAAAAAATGTTGTGCTTTTAGCTATAAAAAATGTTACGTAAAAAGCTGTGTAAAATGCTGTGGGATGTTTGGTTCACTTTTTTTACATTAGCTTTTTGTTATGAAATTTTATATGAAATGACAAAAAAGGGCAATGTAATAAAAGAGTAATAATATTGAATAAAAAGTTTTAATTAGACACATAACTAGAGTTCTTACATGACATTTTAGAAATATTTGTAACACACAATAATTTTATAAAGACTAATGTTAAGAAAAACCAGTACTGCAACCAAACTTCCATTGGAGACATGACTAGCATCAAAATTGCTTGCATTAATTTACACAAAATAGTAAAAAAACACCCTATAAATCCAGAGATGTTAAGAATTGGACAAGTAAAAACAAAACCCAATTATGGAAGAATTTCACAGTAGCGGTTGAAATCCAAAATCAGAGTTCCAGTATACAAATACATCAATTGCACACCCAAATCTTTAATCCAAAACCAGATCCTTAATTTACTTGTTATGTTGTTTGCAGAAACCTAACAAATCCGAACACAATGACAACGCACAAACCCAGACCTTCCTTAATAGCACACAAACCCAGACCTTCACGTCGAAATCGATTTTTGGTGGAGAGTCCAACGTCTCGCTGCACAGATGAGAGGGAAACAAAAGAATATCAACAAAATTAAGAGGAAAATGAAAGGGAGAGATTCAAAATAGAGAGATTGAAACCCACAAACTTGAACGGTGAAGTTGAGTCCACCGAGAGAGTAGGAGAAGAAGACGCCGGAGGTGTTGTCCAGCTTCACCTTGAGAGGGGCATGGTGGTCTTCCAAAAGTGAAACGCAATGAAACGTGGAGTAGGATTAGCGTTTCATTATCGATCGCATAAATGCGGTGCAAAACACAATTGTTAACCAACTGTTTGGTTAGGATAGCGTTTTTGGTGGGTCCTACAGCTTTAAGCTGTGGGAAACGCATAACAAACGGTGCCTAACTAATTGGGCTTATATCATTAAATAACCTAGTTGAGGTTATTATGGTCAGTTAAAAAAATTGTCCTTTTTAAAATATTGATTTAAACTTTATGAATTTATTGGAACAAAACTTATATAAGTGTCCTTATTGAAACAAAACTTTTAAATGAGTCACTTATCATCAATTTTATCTAAATTTTTTGACAAATGTTCTCCTTCTTTCATCAAATCTAAAAATATATGGGTAACTAAATTACAAATTTGTCCCTCAATTTTTTTTCCTAAAACAAAACTCAAATTCTTCAAAATAAAAAAGAAATACCAAAGAATTATTAGAAGAATAAGATATGAATTTTATGACATAAGAAAAATATGATACTTTTATATTGAATTTATGAGATATGTGTGTGTGTATATATATAAGGTTGTAAAAATTATTAGTCGGCCGTTAGGCGGTTCATGGGGATTGGGGATTAATTAGATTAATCGGAGACTAGTCGGGGATTAATCGTTTTGAGTTTTTTTAATTATATATATATATGCAACACATATCATATATATGTGTAAAAACACAATATAAATGAAGATTCAAAGAAATAATAGACAACTGATGAACCGAACAATAGAAATTGTAACTGAGAGACCCCGTAACAGTGGCTAGTGAGCATACCAGCAGACTCGCAGGAGGAGACCACGATCACGAGTGACTTGTGAGCAGACCAGCAGACTCACAGGAGGTAGCAACCCAAACACTTGAGATTTTTCGGTGAGACTCGCATTCTTGCAGTGAGGCAATGAGCAAACCAGCAGAGGAGACCACGATCTCGAGTGATGAACTAGTGATTTTACAATTTAGGTTTAGATTTTTCTATTTTTAGTATTTTTTTTGGTCTTTTGGGCACTGGGCTTGTTTTTTTTTATTAGTACCGGGCTTGTTATTTGGTCTGGATGTCTAAAAACTAAAAAGTCTTGGGCCAATTATGGCCGATTTTCTCCAACTTGGGCCAACTAGCTTCGATTAGTCTGCTGCCCTATTATTTCCATCGACTATGCCCTTATCGAAAAGGTTTGTGGCGATCTGCGACTAGTCGCCGAGCCCAATTTTTACAACAGTGTATATAAATATATATCAGCAGACTCGCAGGAGGAGACCACGATCACGAGTGAATTGTGAGCAGACCAGCAGACTCACAGGAGGCAGCAACCCAAACACTTGAGATTTTTTGGTGAGACTCGCATTCTCACAGTGAGGCAATGAGCAAACCAGCAGAGGAGACCACAATCTCGAGTGATGAACTAGTGATTTTACAAATTAGGTTTAGATTTTTCTATTTTTAGTATTTTTTTGGTCTTTTGGCCACTAGGCTTGTTATTTTTTTTTTATTAGTACCGGGCTTGTTATTTGGGCTAGATGTCTAAAAACTAAAAAGTCTTGGGCCGATTATGTCCGATTTTCTCCAACTTGGGCAGACTAGCTTCGATTAGTCCACTGCCCTATTATTTCCATCGACTATGCTTTTATCGAAAAGGTTTGTGGCGATCTGTGACTAGTCGCCGAGCCCAATTTTTACAACAGTGTGTATATATATTTATGAAAATGTTCACATATAGACGTCCGCATGTGAGCATTTACGGGCCTTTAGGTTTTTTGCATAACAAAAGTGTTTTCCTTGTGGAGCCCACTATTTTGGACCCCACAAATATGAAATTAGTGAAGAAGTCGTGGATGCCTGTAAGTTAAAAACTCACGGGCGTCCGCATACTACTATATATATACTAGGGTAATATATGGTAATTTATTTGTCACTCGAGAGTATGGATATAATTGAATAATTTCTGCAGATTTTTCGAATTCCTTTCACTTATCTACATCTGAAAAAGTTCCTATTGGTCTTGCTTTGTCTCATTCCAAAAACCTTGATACCAGTTTGGATGTTCTGGGAGAATTGTTGGGAATTGAAGAAGAGGAAATTTTAACTTCTTAGAACTGTTAGCAAAGTATGCATGATTATTCCAAGTGAAAGTTGCATGGTATTGGTTTTGTATTAAAATAACACAGCTAAATTGTTATTCCATCACAAAGGTTACTAATATGATTAAACTCTATTCGAGCGGAGTAAATCAAATCACATCTAGACAACATAGTGAGTATATGTACAATTTCAAATGGGAAATAATGGGAAATTCAAAAAATTAATTAATGATTCTAACATTCTATGGTAAAATATGATAGCATATTTATCGGTTCACATATAACTTCAATCCTTGATGAACACGGGATTACAAAGGTACAAAATACATACACACCAACTAAAACATTTAGCTCCTGAAGAATCATAGAAAAAAAGCTAACTAAGGGAGATAATACTAAAGAACTCACCTAAGAAGCCTATTCGCTAATCAAAACCACTAAAAAAATCTAACTCAAGATCATAACCGACGTTAGCACAGATGATCAGCAACGCCTAACTCATTTGAACACCTGTAAAAAGAAGATAATACAGTAACCATTCACCATATATATGGAAGTAAAAAGAATCGATAAAATAAATGAGCCAGAAAACCCCCCAAAAATTCAATCTGAAGATCATAACTAAGTGAAGAAATGCTGTTACAGAAGGTCATCTCTCTTAATTGTGAAATTAGAAGGTTGTATCTTAATTTTTTTTTGGGCATATAATTGAAGCGTATCCAAATGCACGACCTAACTTTGGTCAAATTATACAGATGCTTCTGCACTCTTTCTCCCCCATCTCACCGCTGCTAGAACCTATAATTTTGGCTAAAGTATTCCCTTGTCAGAACTATGTATGCATAGCACCTTAAAACTTCATCTGAAGAAATCTTATTTAACCTTCCAAAATGTTTAATTGAAATGGTAATATCAGCGAAAGGTAAAAAGAGTGCAAATATCTCTCTGTAGTGTGAGTCATCGGGAATTATTTTTATGGCTAGAAACGACAAAATGTTCTAATTGCACTCTGAAAGACTTAATAAAAATAAAAATAAAAACTATGAAAGAAATATACAATGGAGGCATTTAACCTACCTGTTGGTTGCTAAAATTAATTTTAGAACATGCGGAAGCGTCTTATGGATCGTTCTTAGCATAGGTACAAATCAAAAATTTAATCGGAAGCCAATCAACCCTAGATTGTTACACACCTATCAAGTGTTATCCTAGATCCAATTAATTTTGTAATTAATCCTAGCATGCTTCTAGTATTAATTTCATACAAAATAATTCTTAGATCTAAACATACAATCATGGCATGAAGAAGGTTAGAAGAAGAATACCAACCTCTTTACTATCGAGGTCCAACGTGCTATCCGTCTTGATCACGAACTCAACACTTGATCACGAACACACGAACGGATCTTGAACACACCCTTTGTTTGATCACACCTCTTGATCACGAACCACCAATTTAGAAAACAAGAATCACCAAGAATAGCCTATGTTGTTTCCTAGGTATTCTCTTTAATCTCCTTGCAAAAAAGCAAAGCAAAAAACCCAATTGGTAGTGAACCAAAAGAATCTCACACGGCTACCTCTCCAGGAACACTCGGCTCCTTTTTATTGGAAAAAATAACTTGGTTGTTTACTCATGAATCAATCACACGGCCAGCCCTCTATATTTTATAAAACAAAACCTTTTCATTGTGTTAAAAAAGTCTCCTTTTAGGTTTTGTTTTCCTAATCCAAATGGAACTAGGAAAAAACAAAACGGTGGCCATCCTTATCCATTCATAGAAAAATTGTTGTGTTTATATATATATAACAAATCATTATTTGAGTTGACTTCTAATCCCAATTGGATTCAAAGCCAAAACAAATATGGAATACTTTTAACAAGCATAATCGGAGCCCAAATTATCCACAATGGGCCGGCCATAGATTGCTATGCAATAACATGGTTTAAGCCTAGCTTGGCCCAATATTTCAAGAATTCAAGGCTCAAATTTGTTTTGTTCCTTGGTCCATTCTTGACTTTAATTTGTTTTTGATTATGTAAAATATTTATTTTACAATCTAAATCAAAACTCCGAGATTTGTTATTTTTACATAAATACACTTACAAGAATTTTGTATATCTTAACAAAAACAATTTTATCTTAGGGTTATCTTTGGAAAACCAAAACCCAATAAAATTGTATCTATTTGTTATACAAATTCCATTCTTATAACTTTTCCAACAACCGTTGTGATATGGTAAATTTTGCAGATCTTCCTTAAATAGGACAAGAGAATATATAGAGCTACCAAGGGGACTCCACAGGACATACATATTGTGGCTCCCGAAATATTATTCTTTACCGTCAAACTCTATGACTAGGAATAATATAACAATCCAATGTTCGTCTGACACTACCTGAACTTTGGATGCACTCCCCAATATGTACGATTCTTACATCGAGGTTTTTCCATAATTAGAAACCTATCCCTGACCTATGGGAAGTGTACTTGCATATCCTCCATGCAACACCCGGTAAGATGGAGTGAATTTATTCATACTATCAAACACTCCAAAATCCATATTTTCTCTGAGCTCCAGATTCCTTTATATCTATCCTCTAAGCGTATTAAATTGACCCGTCGATCAATTTAATTCACAACGCTTGATTCGTTAGAATCACTATGCATAGTTTTTTAGATAGATTAATTTGAACCTCTCAGATGGGTGCTTACACTTTCATAACTGAAAGTACATGAATGACTATTTTGTAGGTATCCGCTTATACCCTAGTGGCATACATCCAAATCATCAAGATTTTGACAATAGTGCGTGTCTCACTTATTGATGAATCAAAATGCACACGCTATAAGTATAAACGTATTGACCTACTCAAGCTTGAGATATACCGTACTCCCATAGCTATAGGATGAACAACTCTTTGATAGCACGTTTCTAGTTGTTCATTCCTATGTAAGTCCGTCAATGTATATGTCCACATACACACTAGTGCACCAATCCGAGAATCCTCTCAAACGGTCAAGACAAACCATTCCCCTAATTGGAGATGTCCATGCACTACAACCTATATCAACAAAGTGCCTAACTTTGTTAATCTGGTTGTGACTAATGATTTAGAATGTAATAATGAATCTTGTGTCAATCTATACTCACACTATAAGTGTATCTGAGTATCCAAGATTCACATATCTAACATCCTTAGACCTTGTTAGAACATTCACATATAAATGAAATATTTAAAATAAAACATTTAAAACACAAATGCAATCATAAAATGTTTATTCTTGAATTTCATAATTGTCTTTACATGGTATGTTTTTTAGGACATCATCCCAACACTACCATCCAAACTGGTATCAAGGTTTTTGGAATTAGACAAAGCAAGACCAATAGGAACTTTTTCAGATGCAGATAAGTGAAAGAAATTCGAAAAATCTGCAGAAATTATTCACTTATATCCATACTCTTGAGTGACAGACAAAAGATTTTACTGGGATTTGGCTTCTCCACAATGTAAGTAAAAAATTGACATCAAAACTGATTCCGGTTGTGTGCTTTTCTTTCTTAGCTAAAATGTAATGCAATGACTATCAACTTTCAGATAAATTATCAAAAGTGAGGACACATTATAGTTGCATACTATGTGGCTTGATTTGGGATTTGGTGA
The DNA here is from genome assembly GCA_963580455.1 of Euonymus europaeus. Classification (NCBI taxonomy): domain Eukaryota; kingdom Viridiplantae; phylum Streptophyta; class Magnoliopsida; order Celastrales; family Celastraceae; genus Euonymus; species Euonymus europaeus. The sequence continues at coordinate 797,112 of OY756957.1, read as the reverse complement.
GGAGAAGATGACTGCAAGCATAAGCAGATACAAACCAAACAATATAAACCTGTCAAAAGTGCGAGAGTACCAATCAACAAAGCATGTAGCAAACGACAAAAAAATTTGATCGACATAGAGAGAATGCATCAGTTAAGTTAGCAGCTAAATTTTACTTATTACGCAACAACTGTGAGAATATAAAAAAAAATCAGATGAACAGAATGTATGAGAATAATATATTTATGATGATTTACCTCTAAAGGTAAAGGATGTGGCTGCATTGGTGGTATAATTTGTATGTCAATCTATGTTATGAACATGAGTGAAGGCCCTGAAATCTTTCTTTATAAACAATGTTCTCTCTGTGTGTGTTTTCTTCCTCAGTTTGTCCGTTCAAAAGTATCCTGAGGCCCTTGCAGTAGATGTTTTGCAGACTATATATATTATGTTAAAGTAACCTAATAATTTAAAATAAAACTCGCTCAAGCATCCACCCATAAAATAACTGAGATAACACTGTAAGTACAAAAGGTAAACAACCAAATGTTGAATAACCTGATGAAAAAGCATAAAACTGAAAATTCTTTGTTGTTGTGAAATAAAGTGACAGATAGAACTCTTTGAAGTAAGTATTTTCTGCAAATACAAAACACAAGCAAGCCAATAGATGAGGAAAAAGGAAAAAGTTGTTTCCTTAGATTGGGTTTTATAGATACATGTAAAGGATGTAGTTTTAATTCTAAAAAAACATTACCAACACAAAGGAGAATAAAGAAGAAGCTAATTGTATCCTGAATTGGTACTCTTCCAAATTTTATTTGATACTCAAACATGGTCATCGTAAGTGTTTTAACATGTACATGGCACATCTCATAATAACCTTAGGAAAGGAACTCGTTGAACCTTAATTTGGAGGAAGTTTTGAAAAATTTAGCTTCAATGTTAGATTAAAGCCATCCCTAGGAGGTTCAAGAATTTGAACCACTACTGAGTAAGAAGCTTTTATGGCTTCTATAGCTTAAAAGGAAGTCCACCAACGGAATTAGTTCCTGGAGGCGGGGTAGGTAGCAGTTACATCAATCTAACAAACATTAGATTTCAGTTTTTTAGTCATTGCAGTGTAGCTTTCATATTAATGGAGGTGCAATTTTTTTTTTTACTTCTTTTTAATTGTGTGAATAAAACATAGATAGCAATAACCAATAACCTAGACATGAACAACGTCATCAAAATCTTACAACATTTATGTGTCTTTTCCAGTAACTTGTTTCTATTCATTTTATAAATCAATAAAGCAATTATATACTTATGGTTATGTTTGAGATAAGTCTAATGTGGGATGACGAATTAGTATTACCTCTCAATGAACTTGAATCAAAGATTTTTCCATGCGTTTTAGTTGCATTTGTTCTTGGCAGCCTCTTTCTTCTTGCAAGTGAGATTGCAGACAAAAGATAGCCAATAACTTACACATGAACAACCTTATCAAAATCTAACCACAATGAACCCAAATAAATTGGAAAGAACACACAACGAAATACTGTAATAATAGACATGGTTCTATCTTTTTTGAAGACTAAGCACATTTTCATTTTATACTGCAATCCAGCTTCCCAGGCTCCAACATAATTTGACAAAGAATCAATCATGATCAATAAAAAGAAAAGGGGGGTGACAGAGGAACTTTTCTCAATTCTTCCTACTAATTCTTTTATATCGTTATTAAGATATATGAGACTCTTGGCACCAGTGATGTACATCATTTTAGCAAGCAATGAACTAAGCGAGACAAAAAACAGAAAGGATATTTCAATTCCAAAATTAATATAGCATGACAATTAACATAAAAGGAAATTCCTGACCAATATTATTGCAAACATGATACTAAGCCAATGAATTTTGTTTAATTTGAATTTTGATTAAAATAATACTATTTTTTTTTCCTGATCCTTCATTTGTGATTTTAATCTTGTGGCGGTGTCAAGTGTGTGGTTGGGAGCCAAGAAGGGCATCTAAAAAAACTTTTATTCAGATGCTTTCAGGGGATCTTCTATAGGACCTTATAGTAAAAAATGAGTGAGAGACTTAGTATCATGTTTTTGGACAGCATCAAGCAGCAGTGTCTTACATTACTAAATATTTGATGTCCATTACTGAATTCATTTTGTTCCTATCCCTCTTTAGGTCCAGTGCTCTCTCTTTAATGTCAAGTTCATTGTTGAAAGCATAGCAAAGACCTCAGCAGATTATGATGAATCTAAATTCTTATCGTAACTTTCTTTTTATTTGTCTTACAAATAATATGGGTGGGAGTAGTGAATTGGACAAAGACCTTGCAGACTTCTATTTACTCATCACCAGGGCCACACAAACCAAGTGATCATGTACATATTTTTTTCTTTATAAAGAAGGATACATTAACAAAAACCAAGGTGAGAAAGACCATCCTAAAATATGGAACAAAAACAAGAATTTATAGGATGCAAAATCTGTGTGGATAATAAGGGTCACACCGGTGATTTGCCGTATTGAAATTAGGGTAAAGGAAAGTAGCGCAGGGCTGGACTCAACTTGGCAAATCATCCATAATCCATCATTCCGTTGCTGAAGCATGGGCAGAACAACAGGTGCATGAGTGTCAATCTCACAGAGTAAGCAAGCACAATATAAAAAAAAGACTAAATTTGTATAGCTCCGACTTGAGAACCAAAGGAAAATTCTAGGATAGGTTGGGAAAATTTCTGATGATTCCAAACATGCGAGTGGTGATGGCAGTAGTTTCTCTTGACACGATAGCGCTTTCCAAAGCTCTGCACGGTGAACTATCGCACGGCCTATCTGGAGTGAAGATCGAATTGAACAGAAAAAACAAAGGAAATTAATCTGGAAAACCAAAGTCATCGCTGTAGACATAAAATTAAGCATAAAAGTATAATCATCTCTCGAATACTTGAATACTGAATCAGTAGTTCAAGAAATAATACCAAGTAGAATATACCTATAGCATGGAGAGCAGCTCAGAACCAAAACAGAACAGGGATGGCTCGGAAGCTGTAACTCGAATTCTAGGAATTGCCAAAATCCGCCACAAATTCGCCCACAATACAAACCCAGATGCATGTAAGAGGAGAACGAATTGAAAAGGTTGCTCGAGATAATAGTACAGGTTCTTTCAAAACAGAGAAGACCAAGGGTAATAGATCGGATTCGTTTATTTATTGATGATATTCGAGAAGCGAAGAGGGGGCCTGATAGCAAAAGTGACGGGAACGATCTAAAGAGGATAAAGCAAAACAGACAGAGGGGATATAAGTGGGCAAGAAGCACATCCGACGATGTTGAACGATTAAGGAGTGGCTGATCGAACGGCCCGTGGAGCGCAAGTGGAGGGGAAGACGCCGGAACTGTGGAGCTGAGTGAGTGGCATGAGAGTAGTCTTAAGAGCGAAGAAACGCAAGGTGTGACCAAGGGGTGGGGGTTAGGGTTGATACGGCGTCGTTTTGCGGTTCGAGGCATAGGTTGACAACGCGCATGTGAGACGTTGGGGAGGCCATGCTGGGCTGAGGAGCCTGGAAATCCTATTATTATAATAGTTTTAGATATGAGAATCGTGTGTGTGTTGCTCTGGTTTCATTTCAGCTAGGCAGCTAGCCTAGAATAAGCAATATATGTCATTAGCCCGGGATGGGTGACTGGAATGGTGGAGCTGGAATTTTTGGGAATTAATTAAATCTCAGCCACCTATTTCACCGGATGACTGAGATTTAATAACAATGCATTGAATCAGTTCTAGATTTCATAGCTTAACAAATACAGAGTACCCTATAGACAAAAATCTCCTTGGGTTATGGCCTATGGGGTGCTTGTAGAAATGGGAATTCAGAATATAGAACCAGATTCATTTAGGACGGCCTTCTGGGGCGGCAATATACCTACGAAAAGGAGTGATGAGCCAAATGGATTCCTATGAAGTTCTAAGATTTGTATGAAATCCTTCAAATACAGGACCTATATACCTTTTACACTGCTTTCTTTGGTACAAAGTGTAATACAATCCTAGAATATTTCAATCTTCAAGTAGAGACAGAGAATGGATGAGAGGATACTGATTTTTTAGGGGTTTTTTTTCTTCTGGATTCCTTGTGAATATTAGTCGCTATCCTGAGCAGGGACTGAGGCAATGCATTGGCAGGAGGGGCACGTGCCTCCCTGAATTTTTGGATTTTTTAGCACTTATACATATTTTTACCTATAAGTGATTTTCTTTGAATTACTTGCACATGAATAATAATAGGCCAAATCAATTATAGTGGATAAAGGCATAAAGCCCAAGCCAACAAATAAAAATTTACTAGAAGCCCAAGTCAAGCAAACATGAATTGTGTAAATAGAAACAAAAAAGAAAAGTTAAACACAAAATTTTCAACACAGAGACTGAGAGTGGGAGACGAAGGAACTTACATACGATTTCAGATAATTCGCTTCATATAGGCTTGGAGATTTAAGGTTTGACACCTACCTAATTCTTTGTTTAGGCTTTTGCACCTTTATCCAAATTTTGAATTTTTGTTTTCAAGTTTTAGTGTTTTTAATTTGGGGGAAACACTATTGAGTGGCATACGAGGTTGTGTAACAAATTTCAAAGACTTGGAGGAAACCAATTATCATGCGGAGAAGTCATGAAGCGGAAACCACTCTTTGCCACAGATTCCGGCAAAAAAACAAAAGCACTTGCTTCTTCTTCAGGTCAGTTTTAATTTTATCTAAATACATATTGATAGTTTGGAGGAGGATTGATGATGGGCATTTAGGCAATGACTTTTGGTGCTTTTAATAATGCTTAATTTAGTTCTTGAATTATTTTGTTATTAGAATTATGGATAGATTCTTAATGAGAGGGTCAAAAGAATCATCACCTCCACCTCAAAACCTAGATGACCCACCTCCTCCTCAAAAAAGTGATCCCTTTCCAAAGCCCAGTTGTGCCGCGCCAATTGCTGCACTTTCTCATGCTTCTAAAGAAAGAGAAGAGCGTTCTTTTCATCTCATGCTTGGCTTGCTGCAGGAGGCTGAACTTCGATAAGGACTTGCCTTTCGCGGTAGTGATGAATATGATGTTTGAAAGAATCGAGGAAACTTTCTCGAGCTTCTTGAATTCCTTGCTAATCATGATAAGGAAGTTGCAGGTGTTGTTTTAAACAATGCTCCTGGAAATTTTAAGCTTACATCTCCCGAAATTCAAAGGGATATTATAAATGCTGCTACAAGAAACCATAATTTCTATTATTAGCGATATGGGAGATGCATGTTTTTCTCTTCTTATTGATGAATCTCCCCATGTGTCAACAAAGGAACAAATGGCAGTTGCATTACATTATGTGAATGACACTGGGCATGTAGTGGAGTGCTTAGGTGTTGAACATGTTTAAAGTACTACAGCTATCTCACTTAAGGAGACTATTGATACATTGTTTTGCAAAATTGGATTGAGTATTTCTAAATTGCGTGGGCAAGTAATATGCGAGGAGGAGAGTTTAATGGCTTGAAGACTATTATTTTGAGAGAGAATGATGAATGTGCATATTATATTCATTGCTTTTGTAGAAGCTCGTTTCCACAATTGTTGAATTTGTCAGAATTTGTTGAGGTGGACCAACTACAAGTTTGACTTGGTAAAAATGGTAAAATCAAATGACTTGGGGCACCGGTGGGGTACCTGCCAAATAAGCTCGGGTGTGAGAATAAACAACTGATCTTATAATAAATAATGAAGGTGATGAACTGGGAACAACAATGGATGCAGGGGTGATGCAAGAATGGGAGATGATGGTTGATACGACGGTTCTGGGGCTTGTAGAGATTATGGTGTGAGCCTTCTTCCCTAAGATTAGGCTAGCTTTCTGAGGTATCGTGAGTATTATTGCTGCTTTTTTCTCTATCCCTACTGTAATCGATAAAGGGATATTTATAGTCTGATCATTGGGTGGCATTGGCGTAATTTCATGGTCAATTGGTACGAGGTTTGGGTGGCTAGCTCAGATGTTAGGTCAGTACGAGGACAGGGTGGTGGAACAGAAATATCGGGTTGTTGGCCATGGTTTCTCAACAAGTTGGGGGTCTATCTGACATGGGACAAAATCTGATTTGTAGGTATAGTGTCAGGTCGTGGGAGACAATGTAAGGTAGTGGGGAAGGGTTTTGTCAGAAGGTACGGTTGTCAGAAGATATGCTGATGGTGTGAGGATTTTGAGTAGAATGGGTTTGATTTAGTATAGGCGAACATGGGGAAGTATAATGGCGTTCGTTAATTCATGCATATGTTGAATGTTGGATCATGGGATCGATTATACCTGGCGTGGTTGCCCGGATCACGTGTTACCTGATCGTGGCTATCGAGCGGCGAGGGATCTTGATTCTTCTGATATTTGTCGACGAACGTTTAGTGTTCAGGGCGACGCCTTCGACGCGCCGGGGGGCACTGGTGACTGAGCAGTCAGTGGATGGACACCCAATCTTTTACCGAGGTCTTGCTGGAATGCCTTGGTTCTTGTTGAACTTTTGCTGACTTGGTGCCTTTTGACCAGTCAATAAGTCAAAGGTCATTTTTTTGTCATTATAGCTTTGCACACCAACTTTAATTGGCTTTGATAGCTGTGGCTAAGAAACATCATGGTGTATCATGATTTTTTAACTTGGTTGCTAGCATATTGAATGTTGTATGAGGATCTTGTAGATGTCATGATTCTCTTGTTGGGATTCAAGTGAAGAAACTGTTTGATGCAATAAGTGCAAGGGAAATTTCAAGTGGGCGCGGCCTAAATCAAGAAACTTGTATTGCACGTGCTTCTGATACACGTTAGGGATCACATTATCAAACTTTGGTAAGTTTGATCAAGATGTTTTCATCTGAAATTTATGTCCTTGAATTGATAGAAGATGAGGGATAAGGAGATCAAAGGGGTGTAGCAAGAGGTCTTTTGTTCAATATGTGCCAGTTTGATTTTATATTCAATCTACATATGCTAAAATCAATTTTAGCAATAACGAATGGTTGTCCCAAGCATTACAAAGAAAAGACCAATACATTGTGAACGCCATGAGGCTAGTTGGATATTCAAAGAGTAGACTACAGTTGATGAGGAATAATGGATGGGACTCTTTCATTGATAAAGTTTTATCCTTCTGCAGTGAACATGGTGTTAGTGTTCCGAATATGGAAGAGCCTTTTATAGTTGCAGGAAGAGCAAGACGTGGAGGACAAGAAGTAAGCAATTTAGAACATTATCATTTTGAATTATTCTACAATGTGTTAGATTGGCAACTTAAAGAGTTAAATGATCACTTTACTGAGTCCACTACCGAGTTGCTTATTTGGTTGGCATGTCTAGATCCTTGTGATTCTTTTTCATCTTTTGATAAGCAAAAACTCCTCCATCAACTTGATACGTACATCTTTGATATGTGTCAGAGTAAAGAGTTTCAACGGTTGAAAAGGCTGGGCGATTTATTTGAGAAAATGGTTCATCAAAAAAGAAATCTCGTGTATCCATTGATATATCGGCTCTTGAAAATGGCATTGATTTTACTAGTTGCCACAACTACTGTAGAGAGAGAGCATTCTTTAGTCGTCCACTTGTCAAATTTTTTTAATCTGTTGCAGACAGCAGTATCGAAACTCGTTGATAAGACAATAACCCTTTATTTTGGTGGCCATTGATGTCCACCCAGTCGCTCTCTCACAAATCAACTTAGAGCAAGTGCAATGGGGCACTTGAAAATGATGCTGTAAATTTTGGAGTGTGTAGAGAGAGTGACTTGAAAAAATTGTATTGAAAAATGTGTAAAATGGTAGAAAAAAGTGAAATATGGTAGAAAAGTATGAGAGAAATTGTGTTGATGCTTGATATTTAGAGTGTTTGTGAATGAAAATTGAAAAAAATTGTATTGAAATATGTGTTTTATTGATATCATTGTATTGGGAGTCGTGTTTTGCTGTAATAGAAGTGGGAGCGCGCTGGAAAATTTGGAGAGCCTACCATTGAAGATGCTCTTATAAAAGCTTACAATGACCTCAAGACGTCAGCATCCACAGAACAATAATTATTTGAAATAGTCTTTGTCTCTACTGATAGATATTGCAAGGAATTTGATTTAAATCTGTTAGAAAATGGAACCCAAAAAATTCATTGATAGAAAACACAAGGAGTAAAATCCTTACATCAACTAGAGTCATGAAGACTCTCTTAAAAACTGGGCAGTAGCCCCAAACCATAGAGCTTGAAGCTTTCTAAAATGGAGTCCTAGACCCTCTCTTACACATGGGCAAGTTGCCTAATCTATCCATTTTATACTCACTTTAGTGCTTTAATTTCCATATGTTATTGTCTATATATGGATGGAATGATTATATTTTCTATGAGAATCCTTAGTATTTTGAATTTCAAGACATATGCTCCAAGTGATGCAAAATAAGTGAAAATGGACTTCTGATGCAGAAAAAGCACTCGAGCGCTAGAGCTTGCTAAAATCGTCCGTACAAACCAGAAAATTTTCCACTGATGACACGCTCGAGCATCTGAGACCGCTCGAGCATTACTGGGCCAAAATGATAAATATCTGTAACTTTAAATATCTACAACTTACTAAAAATACTAAGTTACATATATTATAAAAAGCAAGTGAAGTTATGGTGGGATATTATTTTTATAGGGTATAGCCACCATTCCAAGAAGACACACCACCACAAGAGAGGAAAAAGCTTGGACGCAAAAGAGGAAAAAGGGAGCTTTTTTTCTTCTTCTTCTACTACTCTAGTTCATGTTTCTTATTAGTTCATTTATCTTGTTCTTGAACATGGTTTGTAACTAAACCCTTTTCTATTTGAATTGTAATGTAACCCATATTGAGGATTATGAGTTAATAGTTATTGTTATACAAATTCAGTTTATAGTTCTTATTTTTAATCTCTATGCTTATAAGTTTGTTGTGTATTTAAATGTTTGATCACCATTTGAGTATACTTATGAACTAACCTAGCTAAGACTAAGGAATGATTTGAATTCACATGTCTTAGTGGAATTGAGATTGAGGAAATTAATTATCGAATCTGAGATCATGGATTAAATGATTAATTGGTTGTTATAGTTCTTTAGAACTTAATGGGTCATTAGCCTTATGTTAACAACTGCGACTGGACAAGATTAACATTTGTTAGTGATAAGTGTTAGCACCGCGACCGAACGAATCAACATATTTAAGAAAAAAATCAACCTTTAAATTGGAATTAAATCTGTATATTTAATAATTGTTACTCATAGTCTGATTGTGTGGTGAAATCATTATCCCAATATCCTCTCCATTACCTGAAATCCAAGATTGTTGAGTTTTATTTTAATTGTTAATTTAAGTAATTTTAGTTGAATTGTTACTTGTCCTCGTGGGATTCGACCTCATACTTGCATTCGTTATACTACTATATTCGATTCGTGCACTTGCGAGATTTAACAGATCATTGCTCACTTTCTTTTTGGGATGGCTAAACTCATCTTTCAAACATGACGTAACTCACTTATATATAACACATGACACTCTCTAACCAATTCTACAAATATATAGAATATCATAGAAATTGCACATGCCACATATACAACATAGACACATGCCTACAATATTAACCACATATATATGCATCACTCGACACCGTACACATGCAGGACATGGCTCCAACAAAATCTCACCATGGCTTGCAATTCCATACGAAGATAAGACAAAACAAGATCAAATTTGTAGATTCTTCAATGTGAAAGGAATTCCAGCTTTAGTTATTGTTGGACCAAATGGGAAGACCATTACCAGAAACAGGAAGTCCATGATCGACTTGTACAGTGCCAAGGCTTACCCATTTACAGAATCCAGGATTGCAAGCTTTGAAGGAGCCTTAAGGGAAAAAGGCGATTTATGGCCTTCCCAAGTGAAGGATATAAAGCATGAACATATATACTGAAGTTGGACATGGCTAAAGCTTTTGTATGTGACTCTTTTCGAAAGCAAGGAAGGTTCTGGGCATTCTCTTCTGATGTCTGCGACAATGACATTCACCCTTCTTGCGTAGAACCCACCTCCTAGAAAATAATATCAAAAATACTGATTATAAGTTCTGCGCTCAGCTTAGTATAAGTCTCCTTTTGGAGATAGAGGGTTCTGAATTGCATGCAACTTCATTATACATTGCATCTTGAAGTTCCGTTTTTATTGTAAAACCTTTTGCGTCGCACTATTGTTGGAGCAGCATGTGTGTTTACAATGTAGTTGGCAAAAAAAGAACAGAAACAATATTATATCGATATATAAGGAGAGAATAATTTCTCTCTGGTTTTTTTGGGTTTTCGAGGTCAAACAGCTGATTAAGTGCCTATTATGCGGGCTCGTCGTCTCTTTTTTGCTTGGGGAAGAGAGTGGTCAACGGAGAATTTCGAGGAAACTCACCGGTTTGAAGGAGCCAAAAATGGATAGAGAACATTTGTGGACGTGCAGTTAAGGCCTTTTCTTCTGTTACTTATTTTTGCGAGGCTAAAAGGAATGACAAAAGAGTTAGCGGTCTTTCTTGTCTCTCTAAGCCCCCTGGGAGAGAGACAAGAAGATCAAACAAAAAAGTACTGTCCTCAAACATATTAAAGGCAAACACTGCGAGATAGCATCTCAACCTTAGCAGGGTCCAAGTGCCTAGAGATATTATTGACATTTTTGGAGAAAGGAAGAGACGTTGAGAGAGATGTGGATGCCAAAAGCCAGTACGGAAAGGAGGGAAGGATCAAGTGGTTTGGTGGCAGTAGCAATAGACAAGGACAAAGGCAGTCAAAATGCACTAAAATGGGTCATAGACCATCTTCTGCAGAGAAGCCAGACAGTGACTCTCATCCATGTCAACCTCAAATCACCATCTTTTTCTGCCACACCTTCTCTTGGTGGTGCCCCAAGTACGCAATCACTAGCTCTATGTCGTCCTTTGACTATAAGATAGACATAATCATAATATTTGAACTCACATGCTATCTATCCCCATGATTAAAAATAAACAACAACTAGCTTTTGAAAAGATGATGGTATTTGTTGTTGTTAAAACCTCCGCGGGACTGCAGAGTCAAGATCCCTTAGTTTTTCTTTGAAAACTGTTCTCCTAGTAGAAGCCCATCATCTGTACATAAACAAAATGCTTCGCTGCTGGAAAATGATTATCAGAATAACTTCTGAGAGAGTTGTGTACTGTGACCTTTTAATCATTTATAGATTGAAATATCCATAAGTTGTTAGTCACATGCATTTTCCTCATTAAGAATTCACTAGCTTTACATTGCTGGTGCAGGGCTGAACCAAGTTGCGGATGCCAATGGTGAGAGCACATTGATCTGCAAAGATCCCGATAGTCAGACCAAGGAATTGTTCCTTCCCTTTCGTTGTTTCTGTACACGTAAAGATGTAAGCATCAGCTCTAACTTTTCACAAGATACTCAGAACCTATCAGCAAATCCTCATGCTCTTAACATCTACTTTGACATCAGATCCAATGCAAGGATGTTGTACTGGAAGATATAGATGTAGCAAAAGGTTTGATTGAATATGTTAGCCAAACAGCAATCGAGGCTTTAGTACTTGGTGCCTCATCAAAAACAGGTTTCCTCAGGTATGTTGCTTTCTTGCTAAGATATATGATCAATCAGCGGAAACTGAAATAAGGCCCAATTTGAAGTATGAATTACTTGATTGGGGGACTTGCAGCTAAAAACATCAGATATACGTGATAAGTCAATGACATGACGCACAGTTTGTGATGTTTCTAATTGCAACATAATTATGTTGGTGCCTCATCAATATCAGGTGTTATAGTTGTTTATGTCAAAATTCTTGTGAAATACCATTTTACTTGAACCAACTTTTTCTTCAGAAGATTCAAGACCACGGATATTCCTGGCAGCGTATCAAAAGGTGCTCCGGATTTTTGTTCTGTATATGTAATATCTAAAGGAAAGATCTCATCCATGAGATCTGCATCAAGGCCTGCACCAACCATCTCCCCATTGCGGAACCAACTTCTTAGCGCGAAACCACCTCCTCCACTGGAGACTACTAGCACAAGATGTTAGTTCGTCCTTTTCCCTTCTCTTCTTCCTTTTCTGGTTCAAATTGGTTGCTGATTGCCTATTCTTCTCAATGTAATCTAATACATCTTCAGCTGTCGAAAGGCCACCACTTGATCCTCCACGTAAATCAAATGATGAGACAGAGTTCTTCAGGTATAACTTATGAGAACATGAAGTTAACTTCTATATGCTTGTTCATTGTTTTATTGAAAGGCTAACATAAAAATCAACATTCTAAGCAGGTCACCATTTACAAGGAAAGGACTCAATGGAAAATCTTACGGGGAACTCTCTATGCCAGATACTGACATATCATTTGTTAGCTCCGGAAGGGCTAGCATTGATCGCATGTTCCCAGCGTTTTACAACATGGAAACAGTCCAAATGACAAAGCTATCAAACATCTCAGATACAGAGAGCAACCGCAGCTTTGAGTCATTGCGCTATGGACGAAAATCATTGGATGCGAACTCTCCAACTGAATTCTCATCAATCTCACAGGAAAACGAGAGATCGTCTTCTGCATCTCAGGGAATGGTAAAAACATCCATCCAACTGTTCCAAGTTCCAACTAGTCAAATCTTTTACTTTGAGAGAATGCAATAACATGGAAGCAACTAGGAACGTAATAAAGGGTAGAACTGACGATTCTTACAACATTTTTGACAAACTACAGGATGATGTGGAAGCTGAGATGAGGAGGCTAAAGTTGGAACTCAAACAAACAATGGAAATGTATAGTACAGCCTGCAAAGAAGCACTGACTGCAAAACATAAGGTAATGAGTTACTGCATTTGCTTCATGCCTTTGTATTTCCGTAACAAGGCACTGAGGGAATCTGCTCTACAGGCAAGAGAGCTCCATCTATGGAAATTGGAAGAAGAGCGAAGGCTGGAAGAGGCACAACTGGCTGAGGAAGCTGCATTGGCAATTGCAGAAAAGGAGAAAGTAAAGTCCAAGGCAGCAATTGAGGCTGCTGAAGCAGCTCAACGTATTGCAGAACTGGAAGCACAGAAACGAATAAATGCAGAAATAAAAGCACTGAAAGAAGCAGAAGACAAGCGAAGGGCATTTGATGCTCTGACACAGTCTGATGTAAGGTACAGGAAATACACAATCGAAGAAATCGAAGCTGCAACAGAATACTTCACGGAGTCCCGTAAGATCGGTGAAGGAGGCTATGGACCTGTATATAAGTGTCATCTAGACCACACATCTGTTGCAATTAAGGTTTTACGACCTGATGCAGCACAAGGACGGTCACAATTTCAACAAGAGGTATGATTGTTCATGAAAAGGTCAGATTTATATTCATATTGCAGTAAAAGAATTTTCTTGAAAGAAGAACTTCTTGATAAACTACCAGAAATATCAGTAATGAGACATGGTTTGACTGTCAAATTGACGTGCTGACGAAATTGCAGGTTGAAGTGCTCAGCTGCATACGACATCCTAATATGGTGCTTCTCCTGGGAGCCTGTCCAGAGTATGGATGCCTAGTATATGAGTTCATGGCAAATGGAAGCTTGGAAGACTGTCTATTTCGAAGAGGAAACACCCCACCTCTCTCTTGGCAGCTTAGGTTCCGAATTGCGGCCGAAATTGGCACTGGCTTGTTGTTTCTCCATCAGACTAAACCAGAACCACTTGTTCACCGTGACCTAAAGCCCGCAAACATCTTACTTGACCGAAACTATGTCTGCAAGATAAGTGATGTAGGTTTGGCTAGGCTAGTTCCTCCATCTGTTGCTGATACTGTGACGCAATATCGGATGACATCCACAGCAGGCACTTTCTGTTACATAGATCCAGAATACCAGCAAACAGGAATGCTTGGAATAAAGTCTGATGTATACTCCCTTGGAATTATCTTTCTTCAGCTGCTAACAGGCAAACCACCTATGGGCTTAACCCACCATGTCGGACGGGCTATTGAAAAGGGGGCTTTTGCTCAAATGCTGGATCCTGCCGTGCCTGATTGGCCAGTGGAAGAGGCCTTATCTTTTGCCAAGCTATCACTCAGCTGTGCGGAGTTGAGGCGAAAAGACAGACCTGATCTTGGCAAAGTAGTTTTACCAGAACTCAATAGACTGAGAACACTTGGTGAAGACACAATGCAGTCCATGTCATTCGTAGGAACTGCAGCCCCTTCGCCTAACCACAGCCAAGTTTCATTGCAGCTTGTAAGTTGATCTTCCATGAACTTGACCGCTTATAAAGCAACTTCATTGATTATTCCACACCCCTCCCAAAAAAAAAAAACAAGAAGAAGAAGATGTGCATGGACGATTTTGAACTACAGAAACAATTTCCCCTAAAAATTATGAAACCGAGATTAACACATGGTTGTTCTATGCAGGGCTCGAGGAGGTCGCCTCAATCTGACGAGTAATAAAAATTGACCTGAAGTTTTGTCAAGACGGAAATAATAGACGAGGTAAATATTCTCGAAAAATTGATAAATCCATGATTTTTTTATTTTTAAAGCTTTGTGGGCGGGGATTCATTTCCCATTTCAATGAGTACAGAGATTCAAGACAAGCATCACAAGGTTCCACATCACACTCGTCATTGTTTCTTCCTCTTCTTTCCAAAAGGTCTGGAGATGGGGAGTATTCGACCATAGGCTAGCAAAAGAGTTCCTTTGTATATTCTTTGTAAGAGCTAAAACAATTCTAGCAATAGGCAGCAATTATCGACAAGAATGGTTAAAAGAATACAGTAGACCACCATAATATACACCCTTTTTAGCCAAACAATCTGCCATACTATATTCGCCTCTCTCCAACCATGATTGAATCTAACACAGAACTTACGGACCCAAGCTTCCCCCTTCTTTGAACAGACACATCGCCTCTTGCCACCCGAGTTTGATTGTCCTGGCTCAATTATTAATGCCTTGTCAAGACATTGATCTGGATAATACTTTTTCTCCAACTGATAAACCATCTTGTAATGCTTATGTTGCTGCAACGGATGTCGTTAAAGTATGTTTGAATTGAGGGGTAAATTCTTATTATTATTTTTGGAATGTGGGATTAGACCCTAATTTTTTTGACAATTTTTTTCTCCGTAGCACCCAACAAACAAATGAAATCTTAAAACAGAAAACCAAACATATTTTGGTGTTTGTTTAAAACCATCACTTCTCACAAGCTGACTGACAAGTGAGAAGCTTTTTCGGCTTTTAAATCGAAGTTAAGTTGGAACAGGCCCTTGACCTTAAAACTTGATGGGCCCATCAAGAAAATCCTAGTTTGTCAATAACAGTATAAGTTTTAAGCCTTTTTTTTTGCCTAATTACAGTATAAAGTTACAAGCCTAAACCCTAATCCCACCCTATTTTTAATTAAGTAAACTTTACTCTTAATGAATTTTAATTAAAAATACAAAATTTATGAATACACCCATACACTCCAATTACTAATATCCTTGACTGTTTCTCCAATGGGGTTTTCCCAAAACTAACCTCCATTTATAAAACATTTTGAAATCTAACCCTTCTCTCAAATAATGTTTGGTTTGACCTTTTTGCCACTAGAAAAGACACTGTACCCCTTACAAGCCTTTTTCATGCGCTTTTCCTTTTAAATAATTTTAAAATCTATGAAAACCAGCTCACTCTCTCTCCCTTGGCACTCCCACCATCACTCAGATTGTTCAACCTTCGCGCAATCTAAACTCTGTAATATGTGTCATGAAAACGTCGCCCAAGACTGAAACGATCCTAAACTTGGCTATGCAAGTTTCGTCTTCGAAAGTCGACAAATATATAGTGTTCAACGTTCTTGCTAAATATCCAACCTTTCATCTCTTACCTAATCGAAACTACACGTTTTCCTCCTACCTTTTGTGTTCAATTTTTGCTTATATTTTAAATCGAGAATGAAAATAATACTAAATTAATGTTAGTTTTGTGCATTTCAATTTCAAAACTGCCATATTTTTACGTAAAAATACAAATAAATTTTGTTTGTTCATTTTATTTTTAGTTGAGTACAAATATCATTTTCGTTTCTCATACTAATTTTTTGTTTATCATTTATTTAACTCATGCACTTTTTTGAGTTGATAAATATTTTAATATTCATTTGAAATTATAGAGTTTGATAAATTTTACATGCAAGTTAGAGAATAATTATAACGAAATTAAGTACAACGGTTTGAGAATAATTATAACGAAATTGAGTACAACGATTCTGTTATGGTGTCCCCATTTTTTTTAAAAAAAAAACCATAAAAATTGTACTTACAAAACACATCGAATAATATATTTTGAAGGCCTTACAATACTTAACTTATAATATAGTTCATAATAACACATCAAAATTTAATGGCACCTCGAGTCACTAGGGGACCCAAAAAATTGAGGAAAATTCAACATTACAACAAAACGGATTGACAACTTTCTTATTAGCAAGCGCAGAAAGTTTAGGCCTCCAAAGGCTCAATCTTTGGCTTGCCCTTAGGTCGGCCACAACGTCTTACATCTGTCCTCGATAGAAATTCCAACGCTTTCTCTAAGGTGACGTCACTTGGCTTCACACCCTGCACGTAAATTTCGTGTAACATATCTATTGGGCACCCCTATAGGTAGGGTATATCTTACCCACTAAGTTAGGGCGTAAAGGTGTGGGTTAATTTTTTTAAACATTATATTTCTTTGCTTATCTACGTGGTAACACACTATAGTACCTATATACAAGAAAAAATTATTCAAATTAAGTTAGGACAAACATAATATGTAAAATGTAAGTTTGGTAAGAACATACAAGGGAACAAACAAACAATCCAATTAGAAGGGGAACTTTTTAAATACCTTGGCTCAATTTTTCAAAGTGGCTGAGACAAACACTAGTGAAGATGTAGCTAATAGGATTAGAAACAGGTGAATAAAGTCTAAGAGTGCATCCAAGATTTTATACGACCAAAGGATTTCTTTAAATGCATGTAGCAAAAAATGCGAATGTTTTAATAGATGTGTGGCCACGTGAGGGAATATAAGATAATAAAGGAGATTATTAGATCTATGTTATGTAAAGCACAAATTGAAGACGAGAAAATTGTTTAAAATAGCATACGCATGTAGAAATTAGAGATGGTGGTGTTTTGGCAATGAGAATCAAGGAAATTTGAATAGGAGAGTAGGAAGCAAAGAGGAAGACCTAAAAACACAAGACTTGAAATAGAAAGAAATTATATTGATTCAACAAGAATTGATGAAAGTATCATCCTAAATAGAAATGAATAGCTTTCATAGACTACTGCAGCAGACCCCAAACATTTGGGATAAAGGATCATATAATGATGATGATCTTGCAATTTGCCTCCCATCATCTCCAATAAACATCATAAAATACTAACCATCGTCCAACATATCAATAATAGCAAACAAGGCCAATTAGATAATTAGGAGCATAAATATATTGCCAAGGAGATGCTCAATATAAAAGAGAGAAAAAAAAAAGATATACCTTGGGGACAGATGCAATTGTACGTCGATGCCTTACAGAAAATCCAACCTTAGCTAACTTTAAAAATACCGGATGCCCATCTTTCGGATGGTTTCCCTGGAAAGTAGGAAGGCAATTAAAGTTAAGGTACTAAATGCTTAAACGAAACAGAACTCAGTCAGAAATTGAAAAGCATACCAGTGTCACAGGATACCGCAGTAACTCGATAGCATCATCAACAGTAATGGAATCCACGTCCTTAATCTAAAAAGAATAAATTTTGTCCACCTTCAGTAATGCTTCATATATTTCATTTAAGAGCAACACAACTTTTTCTAGTTATAGCCAAAAGTTGGGTAAAATGAAGTTTTAAGGCTAGTCATCCATGAAATAAAACCAAGAAATATAGATGAATATCTGGATGAGTGCATAAATAGTCCTTAAGCATGTAACCATGGCCAGACTTTCATTCCGATGATCTTATAGTAGTACACTAGTACGCATCAACCGCTATTAAAGAGAAAATGGACAAGTACCTACCTCACACACACAGAGAGAAGGATATAAACGCCAACTAGAAACATGATGTTCATAGCACCATCTATGCAGTTTTTAGTTGTATGATGCTTAATGTAAAAAGCAGAAAACTACACACGAACAGCCCTTAAAACCACATTTTATAGGCTCACAGCCCCTAAAAGATGGCCAATATACTACAGCAAAAGGATAAGGTTACATACATGGGAAACAGAGGCTCGTTTAGGTATGTATCCCTTCCTGTCTTCACCAAGTTGTACATAGAATCCATAAGGGCCATTCTTCAAGAAAATCTGGAAGAGCCAAGGACAAACTTTCATTTCTAAGTTACAAGAACAACATATTCTAAAAGGACTTGAGACTCCAATACCACAATATAAAGATCAAAGTAAGATCAGACCTTTTCATTTGACATTGGATGTACACCTAGTAGTTTTGGTTCCTCCACATTAATGGGGTTGATCGGAGTGACATCATCTTCCTCATCATCACCATATAATGTCTTAGCAATGTATCTATGCATCAATGGGAAAAAATAACTGTTTGCAGGAATGGGAAAAACCACCAAAGATAGAGGAGAAAGGATTGTTGAGCCTTAAAGTCAAAGCAAAGGATTGTTGAGCCTCAACTCACAGCAGTATCCAAAGTCTATAAACTGTATTCTTGAAAACCATGAATGATCATACCCTCAAATTATTTCATTTTCTGAGATTTGAGAATTGTCCATATAAATACAATCATTAAAACTATCAGTATCCCAAAGAGCGGGCCAATTGATTGGTCGTGTTGGGGCCAATGTTTTATTGTTCTCCCTAACATTAGGGTCCACTAAAGGCTATGCAAAATAGGAGAAGCTAAAATACAGCAACATAGGACAACAATATTATCATTCTCCACAACCAACAACCTAGCAATCTCTTTCTACTCAATCAATGAAGTCCTAACTAATAGTCTCGTCAATAATCTACATGCTTCTAAGTTCTAACAAAATATGGTTGAAAATATGAATTTATAACAAAAACTTATAGCATATGCGGATAATTTACAACAATAGACAAAACAAACCAATTAATTATTGGGTTCTTCAAACGAACCCATTAACTTTTGGGTTGTAGTTCTAGAAATTTAGTGACATCTTATTACATTTCTAATTATAGAAACATTGTGTAAAAAATATTTTTGGCAAAAACAATTTTACGATCATTGAATAAATGAAATGATGTTCATACTCACTTGCACCTCGGGTGTTGATCACAACCTATGAAATAGTTTGCCCCACACCTACTCATTTTGAAAATCAAAGTTCCCTCCATGCAACTGAACATTCAAGTAGAGTTAGTAAATTTGAAAGAGCAAACATAGTGAAGTTAGAACAATTCACAAAAGACGATGGATTACACAGGTATCATCACATGAGTAGAATGCACTAAAAAAGAATAAAATTCAAAAATGATAGGTAATATCTTCATTAAAATAAATAGAAACCAATTAATTGGTATGAAACTCCCTGACATCTATAAAATCTCCCCAAAGCAATCTGGGGTTCCCATATTAAGGACATGAAGTTTTCTTAGGTTTACTCCTTGGCCTTCATAAACTAACTAATCAAAATATCTCTTCCATCTCTCCTTATTTTCTATATACAAAGTGGAGACTCTATTATCTACGTCTTTGACACACTCACATGGTTTAAACTCCTGATTTAAGTTTCTCATGTTTTTGCTATTCTATAAATATATTTCTCCTTCTCTTTTGTTTCTAGTTTGTTATATAGCTCGATATCTGCTTTGTAACAAGCATCTCCTGTGATCCTCTTAGTTTCCTTCTTTGCTATTTCGTAATTCTTAAAACTATTTCCAACCTCTCATTATGAGCGTTTCAGTAACCTTCTTTTTGGTCGTCATAACTAATTTAACGTTCACGTTCCATCACCATGTTTATTCACTTTTCAATGCTAACCCTTGAACACTATTCTTTGAGTAAGGAAATCCAAGTCGACAGAAATTGGCATCAAGATCCTAGGAAGCACCATTCAGGCTGAGGAAGGAACTGTTCGGGCTAAGGAGAAGCCCAAGGAGGTTTCTTGAGTTAAGAATCTATACCTAAACAATACCCCAAAAAGGCTCCGCAAAGCCAAAAGTGTCTGAACAGTTATCATGCTGTTTGAATTATTTTAAAAGAAGTAACTAGCACTTTAATAATCTATTTAAAGGACCATTTAGTCAATAGAAATGGCTTTACCCTTTACAAGTTGAATTCATATTCAATCCCCATGAACAAAAAAAAGAAATGGTTGAACCTAATTACCTTGGACATTTCCTGCTATTATCAGGGAGAGAAGCAAACAAGAAACTGCCAAATGTTTTCTCCAACATCTTCTCCACCTGAAAAAAAAAAGTTATCACTAAAGGAAAAGTTTACAAATCCTGAATCGTGAGAATGAGAAGCAACTCCCAAGGAACGCATATACATGGTCTTTCTAACAAAGTACTGGAAAAGCATACCTGATGAATGTGGACTTTATCCATGCGGCTACAATATGAGCTAAATCGGGTCCAATAATCTCTCAGGAGGCCTTTCCACTCAGTTAAGCCAGCAGATACATTATCAAGCTGTAGGCATAAGTCATAGATAAAGAGTAATTAACGGCATCATTAGGATAATAGAGGCAAACCATCATTTCACAGGTGAGCCTATTGAAAATATATCCAAGCTGCGGAAAAGCAAGAACATTAAGCAACTAATGACAATCATTTTACAACAAAAGCAAGGCAAGAATAAGTCATTACAGCAGCCAGATAATAAAAAAAAAATCTGAGAAAAAAGAAAAGTAAAAAAAAAATCACCTCAGTCTCCATATCAGCAGTAAAGCTATAGTCCATGACCTCAGAAAAATGATGGGCGAGAAATGCTGACACCTAAATGTTCCAAAAAAAAAAAATTGTACAGTAGAAGTGGTTGACTGTAATTGATAACTTATTTCAAAGCAATAGCAAGTTCAGGGAGAAGAGGAAAAACAACACACATAATAAATACTGCCACCACTTAATCCCAAAGAGCAATAAAAAATCTTTATATAATTTCCAATTCAGTAACAAGGCCAAAACATACCATACGACCACGGAATTCTGGATATAATACGCGTTTTTTTACTGTCACATACTTGCGGTCCTAGCATCAGCAAAAAAACTTGGATGTTAATAAGCTACAGTTATACCAACCAATTTATTTTAAAAAAAAAGTACCTCATCAAGACATTCAGTCCAAAAGCAGAGACATAAGAAATTACTCACTTCAAGGTCACTCAAGAACAAAAGAACCTTATATAATGCAACTGATTAAGCACAATCTAAAGCCTCTTTCACTGAAGGAGTAATAAGTACATCGATGGTAACTATAGATGCTGAACCAGAACTGCAACAGTACTACAGCTTAGAAACAAAAAGAATTTTTTGCAAGTGGAGCATAGAATATATAAAATCTAAGATCCACTTTGGCACCAGCATGCAATTTAAACTCATACATTACGGATTAAAAGAATGGGGTGTGTGATGCAGTGACTTCTGCAATAATGTCCTTTGATGACTTTTTAGTGGAATTACTCGGTCTTTCAGAGTTCCAAATTGTCTTGGTATTTTACTTGCTCTTGGAAGTTATCCCTTTCGTATTTATAGTTTCTATCTATAAATATGTTCTTTCATGTCTAGAAGATTATGATGTGATAAGTATATTTTATGAATGAAATTGAGAACTTTTTTTATTTATGGAAATTCTTTTTATTGAGGTGCAGGTGCAAACACAAGAAATTGAGAACTATTTAAAGTGTCGTATGCTATCTTTTGGTTAGTTTTCACCTTCAACTCCTTTTAGTTGATTATCCCATTTCCCCTCCTACATCAATTGGTATCGACGCAGGTTATTGATTTGTGATTCTGCTGGGAAAAAATGGCTCCAAAACATAAACGATGCCAACCAACAAGTGAACTAATTAATGATCCTCTTCTTACCAAAAAAAATAAAAAAAATTAATGATCCTCTTGATTCTAGAGAAGATGTGAATCAATTAAGGAGGCAAGTTGAGATACTAACCCGACGTTTGAATGAGTTTAAATTTTTTCGTCATGTTAAGGATGAACCTTTTACAGACAAATGAAGCAAAACCAACTTTTCCTTGAGCTTTACAATTTTAGGAGATAAATACAACACCTCAAAATTCGTATAGCTAGCCCTGAATCCATTTGACGTGGTGACTTGAATCCTATGCTAAAGAATGGCTCACCACATTGCGAAATCAGTGATGACAATGCAATTGTTTTGGTTTGCAAAGAAGTATTACAAACTAATGAAATTTTCATTTCATTATAACAATAAGGAAATTGAGGAGTATGAATGTTCTGATGATGTGATGGACCGAGATTTTCCTCCGATTTATGACAGATTCCAATGAGGAAGAATTTTCCGTTTGTAATATTGAATGGAGTTCTTCACATGTGTGTGATGTTGACATTGATGAAGAGTTATCTTGTGACAACCAAAAAATTAAGGTTGATTATGTGAGGGACAATTTTCTAGAAGTAACTTCATTGGAAAAGTTTCTAGCAATCAAGGAGTGTCTTCATTTCAAATTTCAAAACATGGGGAGGTTATGGACTTATGGTTCGAGATGCAT
Source organism: Euonymus europaeus (assembly GCA_963580455.1). NCBI lineage: Eukaryota > Viridiplantae > Streptophyta > Magnoliopsida > Celastrales > Celastraceae > Euonymus > Euonymus europaeus. The sequence goes on along the minus strand of OY756957.1, from coordinate 774,333 downwards.
CTTCAAAGGATGAGCAACATCATGTAATTGATGGTGATGTTACGAAAAGGGTTAATCTTTTCTTTTCCAGTTTTATGGGAAAAGGTCAACACATGAGTGCTATTACATGTACAGTCTCGATGATCATCATGTACAGTCTTGTTGCAAATGAAGTTAGAAGCATCTCAATACTTTTGAATTTTGTGAAGCCATTGATTGAAGATTGCCACGTAAGATGAATGGGTATTAGAGATCTGATTATGCATGGGTATCAAGCGAAGAGCCAAAAAAATGAATCACATACTTTGGGAAGCTTTGACTTTGAACTCGAGTTCTTTAGAACCAGGAGAGACTGATGCAATAACTTTTGGAATAACATCTTTTGATGACTTTTAGTCTTGGGAATTACTTAGTCTTTTAGGGCTTGCTTGGATTAGGGGTTTGGAGGGTTAAGTAAGGAGAGTTAAGTGAGTGATTATATACCTTGCTTGGTTTTAAGTAAGAAAGGGTTAGGAGGATAGTGCAGGGGATAAATTATCCCCTACTCTATTCTCATTAAGTGATAATTGTAACCCCTTGATTTGGGAGGTTAAGAGGGTAGAGTAGGGAATAAGTCATTTTAAATGTCTAAATTCTTTAATTTACCTTATTTTACCCCACTCTACCTCCTATCTAAGCAAAGTTAATAATTTATACTTCAATTAACTCTTACTCCATCCAATCAAGATGAAGTTTCATTTAATTAGTCTACTCTACCCCACTTAATTCCCCTTAAACTACTCCACGTAACCCTCATTTTTTTAATCCAAGTAGGCCCTTATAGTTCCAATTTTTCCTGGTATTTTACTTGCTCTTGTGAATTATCTTAGCATTTATTAGTAGTCTGGCTGCCTTTTGTCTAGAATATTATGATGTCATAAGTATATTTTATGAATGAAATTGAGAACATTAAGCGATTTTTAAAGTGTTGTTTTGTCATCTTTTGGTTAGTTTTCTCCAACTCCTTTTAGTTGATTATCCCATTTCCCTTCGTACATCAGTGTGACATCTGTATTTTCTCCAGCAACTTATCTCAGTGTTTGAGGCCTAAAAAAAGCCCAGTGGATAGAATCTATTTTTCTCTTGTTTCCTCCACTTCTATCTTACGTATATAACCACAACAACACCGAGTTTAACTATTTTGATCTCATTAGAGATTTCTTGAAAACCATGATTCCTTGCCCAATAAACATCAGAATCATTAGCACTAAACCCACAAAGTGCCACAGTTACAGTTCCTGCATGCTGTTCTTAATATGATTTAGTCACCAACTGACTAGATCAGTTAAACACCACATTCTGTTACTTGTTGACATCTCACACCAGTCTCCTACTCATCAAAGATTAAGCAATCTCCCAAACAGGTGTTTCTTGCAAGCCATATTCCAAAAAACACAGAGCAAGGACTTCAAAATATATATAAACTCATATTCCAATTTGATAGACATTTAGTTCATTTTCACAAACATCTTGACATAGTTAAACAATTATAAACAAATAAAATGCCACAGACCATTTATTACCTGTAAAACTTTCAGAGTGGTTGCATATGTAGAAGGTCTTCCAATCCCAAGTTCCTCCAGCTTCTTAACCTGTTATACATATTGATATTAAAAAGAACGGTGAGAGACCTTAAAAAAACTGTAAAAACATCAATGAAATCAAGAGTGTTGGCTACTTTACGCACAAAACACTCATATATGCAGGAACCAATTCTATTTGAACTGCCATTTTTTCACCAATACAGTAAATCACCAATGCAGCTTCACAAAACAAGTTTCTTATGTTTCCAGATTTTTTTTTAAAAAAGTTGTACGCACCAACTCTTTACTATGGTGTCTTTACGTATGTGTGTGATTTTGGAGTTGAAGTTGTTTAATTTGACCCTTTACGACACAAAAATAAGAATGTTAAAAGTACTATAAAGTAGCCTTTAAGCTTCCTTCTATTTGGATATGTTATTTTGGAGTTAAGATTTCAATTTTAATTAATGAAATTAATGTTCAAAACATATGGGAGCACATGCAAACACATCTTATAAAATATCTTCAGGAGCTATATTACTATCACAATTAATTCAGTGTTGTCAAAGCTTAGAAGGCCTAGGAATGTCCATGTCAGGCACCGTCTTGGCGCCTTGGTGCCTTCCGCCCAACTTCCAGGCATGCACTGGATGACATTGGGCTTATTGAAGTTGTTTGGGCTTTTCCAGTAGGAAAAGGAATTTATTAAAAGAGAACAGCAACAAGGGGATGTCAACTCAACACAGAACTACAAAATTATCTACATGAAAACATGCATAGTACATCAAAGTAAAGCTTCTCATTCAGGATAGGAGTGTACAACAAAACTGTGGCCGAAGAGCCACCTATCCTGGATAATCAAATCCCCTTTGAAAGCTGTGTTTTAAGTAAGTAATCAAGGTATTTTTAGAGTCCCTTAGCATTTGGGAGTTTCCTTTAGTATTTAGGAGTTTAATAATTGTCTTAGTTTTCATTTTAGGGAGTCCTATTCTGACTAAGATTGCTAGTCTATTTCTTTTCCAATTATAAGTAATCTTTTACTCCATACAGTATAGAATTAGGATTTGGTTCTCCATCCAAGGGCCCATGCAATAACAACAATCGAACGAAAAATTAGACATTTGGATTCAATTCTCTTTGCCAAAGTTCGTCTTTTGGTGGTGAGACTCCATTTATTCTACTGATACTCTTAAGGTTGTTCTACTTTGTGCTTTAATTAATTCTTAAACAAGAAAACAAAAATCCCTAAAATTATGCATAGTTACTGTTCACAACATTGTACACGTGACAGAACAGCAGCAATTCATACTATCTTAAAAAATAAAATATTCATCGATCGTAGAACTTCTTCAAAATATGTCCTACCATCACCCAGGCTCTTAACTATTCCTCTACTGATCCGGCTGTAGCCTAATCAATGCCCACCAGTGAGACAGTGATAAAAACAAAATCCCAAAGCTTGGGGGGACCCAACTGCAATGCAGAGGAACCCAATCTGGTTGTGCCATCTTTTAAAAACTAGATCATTTCTTAAAGGCTGCATTTTTACAGGGTACAAGTAATAATTCAAAATGGTTTATTTCTAGCTGTTCCCATCTTCTAGTGCATCTTTTAAAACAAAAATTAAAAAAAAAGTATAAAACTAGAAGATGCTCAAGAGAATCTTGGCCAGAGAAGAAACCAAAAAAGGGGCAAGTGTGAGAACCCCTACTGCGTCGTTGTTCTACACTTCTACTAGGGGATAGTTGGGACCATCGTGTTAGTAGCATATATCTTTTAAGTGCCTATTGAGGATAGTCTCGAACATCATTCCAACTTTTTAAATTTAGTGCCTTGCTAGACTCGGGTGCACATATTAAATGTGCCTTGCGCCTTTGACACTAATGATTTAACAAGACAAGACAAACTAAACACTAACGAGAAAAACTTTGAGTCATTCAACTCCCAAGCACAAAACCTGTGGGAAATTTCCACCGAAATAAACAGATGGATCATTCACTAGTGGCAACTGATAAGAACACTTCCAAAAATGTTCATGAAAAAATAAAAAGGCAGTTAATATAGTACCAATGTTCCCTCAGAATAGTGTGGTGGAGGCTGGGTAAAATGCTGCTTGGGTTTCACTTCAGTAAGGCACAATGAATCCCCTGCCTACAAGCATACAAGTTAGAAGAGGCATAGTCTGCATTATATCTGGGATCTTTAAATTTTAAAATTAAAAAATTAGGAGTTACTGTATGGAGAAAGATTAATATGATGTAGAAAGGTGGCCAGAACATATCTATGACATCAGAAATCCATGACCTTCAATGAATTGAGAATTGCAAAAGGTTCTTCACGACTTTTTCTCTCATTCTCCTTCTGTCTAATTGCCTCAGCTTCCACATCCTATAAGATTAAAGAAAATCCAAATTGCAGAAAGAAGAAAACAAAATATTTACACGGAAACTCTTACTGATCAAATGCAACTCAAATCATTAAAAAAATATTTACTGGGCACCAACCAGTTTAATTACTAGCAAATAGAGAAATAGAAAGTGTGTATTAGTACAAGGGGTACCTCATAAACTGCCTGGTATCCAATAAATTCAACCCTAGAACAAGCAGACCTGAAAGCAATTGAATCCCCAGCATTCCCTATGTCAACTTGTATCTGGCAAGATCAAAGAATGTCAAGTGAAATCCAAAGATAACTGTAGGTAAGATCCACAAATACTCATACAACTGACAGAACTCCAAAACACAAAAGAAAACGGGAAAAAAAGAAAGACAGAGCAAATGAATAGTGATGCTGACACAACACTCCCACAGGGAGACAAGGCCGAGGAAGGGCAAGGTGCATGCAGCTTTATCCTCGAATAGCAGAGAAGCAGTTGTTAGAAATTGAACCCCTGAACTCTAGGATGTAGTAAAGTAATTTCACCACCACGCCAAGGGCTTATCTAAGTGCATCTTGTCTTTTTTGTAAATAAAGAAAGGTATATAGGATTTTAAGTCATTTTATAACCTATCTACATTTTTTCCTTTCTGAAGGATGCAACAATTGATAACTAGCCACTAGGAAAAACAAATACATGCAGTTACACATAGGACACATGTACACAGCGACCAAATTCCCATCTGTGCTCTTACATTTTATCTGCACACAATCAAGATGCACCGACATACCATGGTAAACACAAATAATACTTAGAAGTGTGCCTTGAGTTATTGTTAATAATTACAAACTAAGAGAAAATATCAGTGACCCCTAAAAGAACAAGCAAATATCCATGTGGATACAGATGTAGAAGCAAATTTCTAAAAATACATAATAATGAGATATGTATATATATATCAACTAACAAAGTACCTGATAAGTTGTGATAAACAGATAGTTCACCAAACAGAAGGCTTTTGATAAGAGACATTTACAAAGAGTCAAAGACAATATCACTACTAGCTGTAATGATCCATACCTCCACAAAAAGCTCGAATTTGTTGCAAGGATGCTTATACTAATTGAAGTATATAAACAACGATTTTCCATACTACTGTATCCAAATTCTAACCTGCTCAATAGTAGAGGGCTCCATTTGGCATGCCACTGTACGGGACCATATAAGAGCATATAACTTCAAGGACTCTTCATCAAGTATCCCAAAAAGCATTGCTAAAAGACAACCAAAATAACTTCCACCGTTAAAAGCTCCAGCAAATCAGTAAGAGGTATGACGAATAGCTCTTTTCACCACAAAACTAAATAAAAAATGGATAATAACATGCCTAGACTAGCATGCAAAATAATAACTACTCACATGGTAACCTCCAAATATCAGTAGGTCTAATCGCTTCATGGGCCTCTTGAGCATTCTTCACCTTCTTAAAATATTTGCGTGCAGTACCAGACACGTAATTTGGCCCATACCTGTGTAAAACAAGTTTTTCATCTGAAAATAAACTGAAGAATACAACATGCTGCAATTGAAAATAAGTTGGAAAAAATTGCAATTCAAGAAAAGTCAAATGAAATCTGATCCTTGCACTGACAAAACGTTTTAAATTTTAAAGGAAAAAAAAGTACATGTCCCAAAAATGAAGCAATCTTATGAAATGGAATGATCAAGTTACTGCAGAAGATCACTGATCAAGGCCCATCCAAAGCTGATATTTAGAGAAGACCAAGTCTCCTGTTCTCTAAAATGAATCAACATAAGTATACAAAACCATAACAAAATTGCTCTCTCACCTCAAAATTACAGGTCAGAATCAAAACCAACACTCAATAGCCACACAACTACTGAATTTATGACACCGTGGACAGAAGTTTTAAAGAACGGAATGAAGAATCCAACCAGCATGGAAGATGTTGGGTATTCCTAAAACTAATCATTTTCACATATAGTATCCAAGAGAGAGACATGAAAACCTAGTATGAGCCTAAAACCACAGAAATTCAACTATTAAACACAAGATCAGAAAAGTAAAATCAATAATCATTCCCTAGTAGAAATTCACACTTCGGATGGAAAAGGAGAAACCATCAAACAAAATTCTTCAAAAAAATAAAGATCCTCGGATAACTCCAGAAAACTGAGCACGGAGCCACGGACTAGAGAATAATTAGTGAAAATATTTTTTCCCTAATTTCCATAATTTGCAGTCACTCATTAGAGATGCTTATGAATTATGATAAGCCCCCAAAAGATACTCTAGAAGTGCTGTATATGTGGTAGAAGATCTGATAAGAAATTATGTTATTTCTATAGTTCAAAATGGAATTATGTTGAAGAGCAGCAAGAGTGTAACAACTCATGCAGATACCACTTAGATAACTATTTCTTTCCAGAGTGTCCTCGTATTCATTGATACTGAAACTACATATTTCTCTTGATTCCCAAATGTATTCTTATTTACAAAACAATATAACTTCAAATAGATATTTGAACAAGATTTATAGGAAATCTTGGAGTCACCTTTCATTGACTAAGGAGCGTATGTCACCAACAGCTTCATCAGCTATCTGTAACCCACAAATGAAAGAATTAGATATCCCAACAATAGATAGTAATTTTGACTGAAACAAAATCTTCAAAAATAATTTGCACAATACAGAATAAGCTAAAGAACCATGAAGTTAAACAACCTCGGTAAACTAACTACTTTAAAAAGTGAGGAACCAAAACAGAGTGAGAACAGAAGCATGTAATGAATGCCAAAAATGCATTAGTTTCAAGGAAATATGTGAAATGTCATCTTTATTTAGTGCTGAAAATCAAGAATTCAAATGCAACATTATCTTGACTTAAGCTCAGAAACGGATTGCTAACCTCATCAAAAGATTTGGTTATTACTCTAAAGGCATAAAATCTTATTGGACAGGATTTACCTAATAATAATAATACACTTGACTAGCAACTGAAAATAAATGTTGAGAAATAACACAAAGTATGGATAATGCACAAAAAACAATGTCACAAACTATCAACAACAATCTCCTTCCTAATGTGGTTGCTTGTACCCTTTTAGATATTCTATAGCCTAGGCTTTGCCGTTTTGCTTGCATCTTTATGTTTGAAGAAAAGAAAAAATACACATAAATTTATGACTACAAGTAGAAAACAAAATAAAAAGGACAGATTGTGATATCAAAAATAAAGATACAATAACAAGGATTTTTTATGGATTCAGTAATATAGATATCAACATTGAGAAAGGTAGCAATAACCAAGGGAGATAACCATTCAGCCAAATTAATACCCACGTGTAATCCATCTGTTCTCATGTATGTTATCAAACCCACAGTCTTCCCATCTGATAACTGAACCCCCTCATAAAGCTTCTGAGAAAGCTGCATTCACAAAATCGTATTAAGTACATCACAAAACAAACAGTGACATTTAATGCATAAAACTTCATAAGTCCTCGGAAGATGTAGCAGGGACAGAAGGGGATGAAGATAATATCATGATGATAGAAATTACTATGCCATCAGAACAGTGAATGAAAATATGAAAAGGTCTAAACATTTGTGTTGGATCAATAAAGTCGAACCATATCGTGACAATTTACACATTTGAAAACTTTTGGCGACCAAAAGAAACCCACAAATAGACCATTCAAGTTTACCTTGAGTCTATAATGACAAAGGAAACATAGAAATAACAACTGTAGTGAAATAAAAAAATTAAGAGTAATGATGATGTGATCCACCCTCATGATACACATGAATCCTCTTATCTGAAGTAATAGGGGAAAATGTAATTTTGAAGTTATTCTTCTCATATTGAAGCAAAAAAAAAAAAAAAGATGTGAAGAAGAATCAATTGGTGGAGATTGTATCTTTCGATCAAATCAAATGATGAAAGATAATTATTTTCTCATGGATTCATACATCAATCCCAAAAAATGTTGTGAATGGCCTTAGATGATGATGATGAACTTAACCCACTCGTTACCCAATTGTAACTTTGGGAAGCGCATTTATAACTCTCAAGTGCAAAAACGAACCAATTATGTTCGAAAATAGGCGGGCAACTCTTTTGTAATTTCATTAAAGAAAATAAGACAACACATTTTAGTCATATTGAAACAAATTAACCCCATAAGAAAATGCCCAACTTTATCTAGCTAAGACGCAATATGCAAAAATAATATATTAGAACAAAGATAATGACATTCTATGGGTCACAAGAACAACAATGCCTTCATATTTAATAACAATGCTATAAAATAATAACATAACCATTATGATTCAAGCATCTAATAGTAGGATTAGTGTGTAGTAACATGTGCAATCCAATAAAACATACAAGCATTAGAAGCTTATCAAAACATATGCATTTTAAGAAACACGATAACCAAAATTTCAAAGAGACAAAAGTATCATGGGGAAATGTAGAATTGCACACAATAGATTTTTCAAACCTTCATTGTGTAAGTAGCAGAAAAATGTAATTTGTTTGCAGCATCCTGCTGAAGTGTTGATGTTATATATGGCGTCGGGGGAGTTTTCCGTAACTTATTCTTTTTTGAGCCAATTACTTGAAATCTTGTGGAATTAATCTTCTGCTTAACATCCTTTGCCTCTTTATCAGAGCTGATTGAGAACTGATTTAACTTTTTTGAATCCAAATGTGTCAAATGAGCTGGAAAGGTGACAGCATTTTGTAAGGAACCAGCTTCTTCTTGGTTGAACCCAGCCTCAATTGTCCAATATTCTTGTGGCTTAAACTCATCAACCTCCATTTCCCGGTCGCATATGAGTGACAATGCAGCAGATTGGACACGTCCAGCTGATGGGCAACCTGGGAGTTTCCTCCACAATAATGGTGAAATGTTGAACCCAATCAAATAATCTAGAGCACGTCGTGCAAGGTAAGCCTGAACCAAATTGACATCGATTTCTCTTGGATTTTGTAGAGCATTTTTTATGGATACCTCAGTAATTTCATGAAAGACAACCCTTGCCACTGTAATACCTTCATGTAAGGCATCTTGCTGTTGCAACATCTCAATGATATGCCAGGCAATAGCCTCTCCTTCACGATCGGGATCAGAAGCAACAATAAGGTTTTCTGCTCTGAGGGACAATGCAAAAGGATGATAAAATTTAGAAGTGAGAAACCAAGCCTAGACAAAAGGCTGACAAAGCTTGCTGAAAAAAATTCATGACTATAAGGAAAATCAATTCGTATAGCTTAATAAAAAATAAAATAAAAATATCCTTGAAATGTATGACAAAGGCACCTTTCCCCCCAAACTTAAATCTAGAAGTGATATTAATAAATAAACAAAAATGTATTAAAGGTGACATTAACCAATATACAAAAATTATTGTGATTCACCCAATACGTTGCCTCAATTACCAAACTAATCACTCCCCACCATTCAATAGGAGACATAGGAGAACTCTTGTTGTAACTAGTGAGAGTGATCAAAAAAGTCAAGAGATCATACCCGCTTAGGGCGACCTTGATACTCTTCAAATGAGTCCAGGCAGCAGATGGAACCTCCCATACCATACTAAAGTCATCATCAGGGCGCACTGATCCAGATCTTGCAGCCAAGTCTCTTACATGACCATAGCTTGGCAAGACTTCATACATATCACCAAGGTAACCCTGAATAACCTTTGCTTTTGTAACGGACTCAACAACCACGACAGATTTGCCAGTTGGAGGATATAGCTGCTTCGATGGTCTTCGCCCAGATTTTATGTTGCTCATCTCCTGTGGAATCTGTTTCTGTAGTGATCCATTAACTGCTTTCACAGATTTCCGGTTTCTACTCGAGTTCCTACTTTTTTTGCTAGACTGTTTCTTTGTTGGAGCAGAACCATCATCCACTTCCACGAGCGTCTTTGCAGCTGCATTTTTCTGAAAGACTTCGTCTTAGTCAACTATAGCAATTTAGTAAAGGACCAAATATTATATTAATAGCAAACCTCTGAGGACTGTGTGGGTCTCTGATCACTTTTGCTAACTTTGGAACTCTTTGCTTGGGTAGCACTTTTTTTAGGAACTTTTGCAACAGAGGCTTCTTCAAAAATGAAAGCAGCGGAAGGTTTTTCCTTCTTTTTCTTGCTAGTAGAGCGATGCTTCTTTTTTCCCTGGACTTGAGAGCTTTCTGTACTATTTCTAACAAAAGTTGAAATTGATGCTTCCAACTTCCCAACCTCCTTTGGATCTCCAACCAATTGTTCATCTGAAGTCGTGATTTCAACATCTTTAACAGCATACAAACTTGAATTAGCACTTCTAATTTTAGCATGAGCTGCCAAACCCTTTGCTTCCTTCCAATGTTTATAAAATCCTTTGAAAGCCAATGCACTTCTATCTCTAACGCCCACACTTTCATTTTTGCTAGTCACACTAGGACTCTGAGAAAACATTCGCTTCAGAAAAGCTCTACAATTAAGTGAACTCGATCCAATGCCACTGTCCAAAAACCAAGGACCATAAGTAGGCCAATGAAATGCATGACTAAGATATACAAATTTTGAGCAAGACCAAACTGTTAAAACATAATTAGTCCCATTACTGAGGATTGGAAGGTGATACAAGTTGTTTCCATTTGTTGGACAATTGGTTGCATTTATGGAAGAGACTCCGACCTTCTTAATTCTATGCTGTGAAAATTTGTTATTTTTGTCACCAAATCCAAATGAAGCGCACTGCAATTGAGGGCCTCGGTGCTTCTGAAGTGCCCTGCACTGAAATACCATTGGCACTAAGTTACAAAACACTGTTTCAAATAAAAGGTGCAAGTGCATATGTGGATATGGGAGTTTACACCATGCATGCGCTCAGCAAACATGCCTCTAAAAACATTATGCTTATCGTGTTCTGAAGCCTTATCTAGTGGTCCTTTTTGTTACAGGAAAAAGAAAGAAAGAAAAAAAAAAGAGGGGGGAAGATATAAGCAGAGTGCTTGGTTCTCTCATGTAGTTACTACTGGTTTTGAAAGAAAAAAAGGAAAAAATGAATTGAGCCCAAAGTTTACTTTGTTTCCTGCACGTTCTTGCAACTAAGTATAGCCAGAAATATACACACACACAAAAAGCCGTCCGAAAACAAGTATGTGCAATTGTGCATGCTTATTCAAGATTATACGTGAAAATGACAAAGAAAAGTTAAGAATTAGAAGAAGAAAAAAAATGAGAGCTTGTCTTGTATCCATTTCATTTCAAGAATACATCAGTTACCGAAACCACTTTCCTAAATAATTATGAGATAAAATTAAAATCAACACGGCAATACACTTTGAATATAAATATGCTGGACCCAGAGTATCAAAAATTCGGAAGGAACAATATGGAGAGGAGGGCTAGACCTTAGCCGTGACGAGGTAAAAACCAGGAGAAGAAGGTGGTAAAATGGAGCAAGAACTCGAAACCAACGATAATCCTCTTTGCATCTGCGACATTTCCGTGCCAACTCAGACTTCTTTTGTTTACAACTCTACTTTGTTCTCCGGTCCTTCTCACACTCATTCAGACAGTGTCTTGCTGCTACACACCTAGAGCTGTGTTTCTTTTACCGCATCAGAAGACAACGGAAACTTAGACTAATTCAAAAAAAAATGTAAACATGAATTCAATTCAGAAACTTTACAATCTCAACTCACGTATCTTCAATTATATGTGAATTCAAACATCAAATTTGTAAAATAAAACGCAAAAATATAAAAATAAAGGGAAAGAAAACAGTAATCAGTCACTGAAAGTCTGAAACCTTCCACAAACTCACAATCCAAAACACACCACAAGTCAACACCATCCACACCCACCCCAACCCGCACAAATCATAAATCCATCAAGCCAACCATCTCACACTCATGCAGACAGTGTACGAGCATGAAAATGGGATTACCTAATGGAAGTCAAGGAAACGGACGCAAACCCGTTGCCGGCGCTGGTAGCGGGCCGATCAGATGAAGATATACGGATGTCGCAGGGACTGTGCGATAAAGGAATCTGAATTCTGAAGAAAGAGTTAGATACGTAAGCTAGGGAGAGACTAATATAGGTTTAGGGCATATTGTACATTTGTACCGCGTATAGATTTTAGGTGTAGGGTTTAGGTTTAGGTATTCTTCTTATCAAACCCTTCCGCTATTTTTTCTTTTTTATTTTTTAACGTCGTTGGGTAACAAAATCTTAACCGCTTTCGAAACAATTTCGGATAGATTGCCGTTTGGCAAACTATTTTATTTAGTATATATGTTATATACAAAATGTTACATAATCAAATACCTAGCAATAAATCAGCATATATGTAGTGTTTGGTAAATATTTTTAAACAGCATATATGTTACATAAAATCCAACATAACCAAATACAAATTGATAAATCAGCGTATAATTTAGTATTTTTTCGCATTTTTGAAATGGTATAAAAAAATTAATTTGCTGACACACACTTATAATTTTGTTTCATTTGCATGTAATTAAAACAACATTTATGTTTTTCACTGAAAAATGAACCAAACATCCATAGCATTTGAAACAACATATATGTCAACATTTGAAACAATATAAAGCTGCCAGCATACATGTCAAATTATATGCTAGAGGCAAAATTGTTTGTCAAACATTACCTAATTTAGTATTTTAAGGTATTTTTGAAATTGTCAAAAAAACATTTTAGGTATTTATGAAATTAAAATATCTAAACTACCCCTTATATTTTAGTCAAATTGCCGAAATATGCTAATAATTTTAAAAATATTTGTAATATCTATATAAAAAGGTCCGAAATATGTTAATAATTGTATAAAAATGCGAAATTGATTTATAAAATGTATAAATTTCATTTGCATATTAATTTGTTCTACTACCTTGTATGTAATTAGTCACAACATTTGAAACAGTATATATGTTTTTCTTGAAAAATGAATCAAACACCCACAGTATTTGACAGCATATACGCTACCAGCATATGCGTCAAATTGATGTTAATTACAAAATTGTTTACCAAGCACTTATATAATTTGAAATATATTCGGATAGCTTACATGTTGTTTCAAACGCTGACATATATGCTATTTTAAATATTGTGGCGTTTGATTTTTTTTATAACATAAATATTGTTTAAAATGATGTGACTAATTAGATAGAGGGGTATTAGCACAATTTTTAAAAAAAACAATGAGAATTATATATTTATAAAAGAATTTTTACATTTTTATACTAATATTTTTACATTTTTAATAATTTTAAAATATGTCTATATGTTTATATAAATATTTTAATAATTTAAAATATGTCTATATTTGTTATACAAATATTTTTACAATTTTAATAATATTAACATATTTCTACATTTTTATACAAATATTTTTACATTTTTAATAATATTAATATATTTCTACATTTCTTTTGGAGTAAGGGTAATCTCGAGAACATAACTAAATAGGGGTGACATTGACATTTCACCTCAAAAACTACCAAATGCTACTTAGAATGCTTCAAAAAAGTTTGAAAACGGGCCATAAAACGCTGATTATATGCTCAATTATATTATACACAATACCTTTGCCAAATGGCCCCGTCTTACTGATGTGGTTGGTTATGTTGATGATGTGGTTGGGTCAACAAAATATATTGGTACAATAATGTAAATTTGCTAACTCGTTTTTTTTAATAGACTTTAGACTCAGCATTTATTTAAAGATAAAAATGTGTGTGTTTTGTGGCCCTTAGAAGCAAGCATGTGTCATGTCCACATTCATGGCCTATTAAAATCCCACTTTTTGTTACTAATGCCCCAACAAAAAATACCTCATTGTGAGTATTCTTAAACACAAATGTTGCTAACCTCTCGTAGATCTTGAGCAATTCAGTGAACCCAACCTACTCAAATGGCAGGTTAGCTTTAAATCATGCTGACATGCGGTCCACATGGTAAATGACGTTAACTGTGATTTAGATCGTTTAGGCTTCCTGCACATAACATATGCAAGTCTTTTGATGTCCTAAACCTAAAAAAACCATATCAACTTTTTCGATATCTTCTACAACTCAAAACCCTAGTTTACTAATGTGTTGTGATGGCTGAAGGTTTGAGACATATTTGGTAAGTTTGATCATTTCTTTATGGTGAAAGATCCTACTGATGTTACTGGTGAGATTTGTTACGATAATTATGGAATAACCATGTAATTGATTTGTAATTATGTATATCTCTATAAGTTAGAGATAACTATCAGTTAGTGATTTGTTTCTATACTTAGTTCCTAGATTATCTCTGTATAGTCTTACCCGTATAGCTATATATAGGACTTCATTGTGTAACAAATATTTAAGCTTGATATACAAGAACTCATTGATTATCCTTCTGTCTTTTCTTTTCTTACATGGTATCAGAGGCCAGCAATCTCCTTTTTTCCTCTACGATCTAATTTTTTATTTTTCTTCCTCACCTTTCACCATCATGTCAATTGCTCAGAATTCTATTGTTGCTGCTGGAAATACTACTGATGGTTTGATACCATATTTGGCCTTCTCGCCGACAGTGCCTTTTGTCGCTTCTCTTGTCGATCTCCAATATCGATTATTCAGTCACCAAGATTATCTCGCTTATGCTGACCGGTGATTGTCAATTATCATGCTTGGACTCGGACACTAACCACAAAACTCGTGGCTCGTAATAAACATGGTCTTATTATTGATGGAATTATTGAACACATTCCTTCTACTGATGCCAGGTTTGCCATGTGGACTTGTGCTAACAATCTGGTTGTCACTTGGATTTTGAACACCATATCCCCCAAAATTGTGGCTAGTTTGTCATCCTCATTGTTTGCTAGAGATCTTTGGATAGAAATTCAATCTCATTATGCTGCTTCCAATGACACAAGAGTTTATGAGCTACGTCAAACTCTTCGAAAAATCAAACAAAGGAGTTCTGCAATGAGAAATTTTTACACTCGTCACAAAGGTATTTGGGAAGAATACATTTATCACAAATATTATTCATGAATGTCATTGTGGTTCAGGTTCAACTCTTATGCGCTATCAACAAAGAGAAGGAACGATGTCTTTCCTTATCGGTCTTAATTAATGTTTTTCTCAAGCTCGCAGCCAGATCCTTAGTACTGAGGCGTTACCATTATTGAATCAAGCCCTCTCCATAATCCTTTATAGTGAAAAACAGCTTATTGTCTTACAGCCTACTACACCTGACATAGCAACCATGGCAGTGAAGACTGCTTCTTGTGGCACGGGTAGAGAACGTGCTAGTAATCCGCATTTTACATTATACCTCAATCCAAGAGTCTAATTTGACCTGTATTTGAAAATGATTTATTCATATCTTACTCGGAAAAATTACTACTAATTAGAAACTAATAAGAGTGGCAGACTATAAGAGACCACAAAGACTGTCCTAATCAACATAACTATACAAACCTAATAATATAAATGCACAGTAAGCAAAAATAATATACGTCAAACCTAACGATTACGTGGGAAGGACGGGATATAATTTGCACATTATACATTATACATTATATATATATATATATAAATTAGGAAAAGATATGGAGCTCAGAGTCATAATTCGATATTATATACAATTCACTTCACCAATTGAGTCATGTATACTTTTATTTAAATAGATACTTTGATCAAATAGTTGACATGTTTCAGCTCGGTCACCAAGATTTAAAATCATTCAATTCAAGAATCGTGGCTTTATTTTTGTTCCATAACAAGTCACAAAATAACTTTTCTCATATTCGGTCAATCTTCATGTTGACGTGACAATAATTACAAAAATAAATGTTGCGAAAATGATGTAAAATTTTACAAAATAGATAAATAAAAATTTTAAATCCACCACAATGATGTAGAATTTTACAAAAAAGAAAGATAAAAAATTTAAAATCCACCACAACCTCCTCTAGCTTCTTTGTGTTTGGATATTATTTTCTTTTTTAGTTTTTTTAAAAACGATCTTGAGTATAGTTTTTAGAAACACTTTTTAGGAAAAAAACTGTTAAAAAATTCTATTTGGTTGGTGATATTTGACTATGTTTTCAGAAATTGAAAAATATGAAATTAAAATTAAAATTCATCCAAATGAAACTCAAACTTATCAAAATGAAATTCAAATTCATCAATCGGGTCAAAATGAACGTGATTTTGGGTCAACACGGAGCAAGACTTTTCGATGGCCGGACGACGATGTCGGTGGAGAGAGGTGAGTCACCGTGGGAGTGAGAGAGGAGAGAGAAAAAAATAAAATAAAATAAAATAAATTTATCTTAATTACAATTATGCCACTTGAAAATCCTACAAAATAACAAAATGTTATTTTGATTTTATAGTTTTTAAAAAATGAAAACTATTTTTAAAAATAAATACTCAAAACAAGTTAACCAAATGAATTTTAAGCAATCATTTGATTTTTCAAAACAGAAAATAGTTTTGAAAACATCAAACAAATGTGTTTGGAACATGTTTCCAAAACAGTTTTTTGTTTTTCAAAATAAAAAACAGTTTTTTGTTTTTCAAAATAAAAAACTGGATGAAAATTCATTTGGGTGTCATAGTTTTTGAAAACAGTTTTTCAGAATTGTGTTTTTGAAAGCAGAAAATCGAAAACAACTAAATTATGTTTTGGAGAATTTTGAAAATGGTTCGGTGGCATTTTGTAAATAAATTGAACTTTATTTTTTCCCTTTTGCTCTACTTCTTTCTCCCTTCTCATTAGTTGTTACAATCTCTCTTCTCTCTCCTCTCTTCTTTCTCCAACTCTTCGCTCCCTTCCCTCTTCTCCATCATCTCTCCAAATTTACTTAATCTATTTTCTATCATCGTTCACTACTGTCCTTGTTATATCATATAACCAATCTTCTTTTGTGTCTAAACTTTATATTTTTTATTTAGAAAATAATTTACAAATAATAAAAACTAAATGAATTTTTACACTTCTTTTATTTTTTAACTTTTTTTAAAAAGAATTATATTTAAAATTATTTTTAATTATTAAAAATGAAAACAATCTCCAAAGACATCAAGTCTCTAATCCTCTCTCCACACCCAACTCTGCTGGTTGGGCCAAGAAATTCTGGGAAATCCAAACCCTGTCCAAACTTGCGAAATCCAAACAAGTCAGATTTGCGAAAAATTAGACGAAGGGATTCACTGGTTACCTTCGATTCAAGCAAAATGAGTGAGCTTGTCTTCTCTGCTCTTCTCTCATTCTAAGATTTGGCAGCAAACTATCTAGATTAGCCTTCTTTCTTAATTTAAGGGGCGTTTGCGGTTCAATTTCTTCCTCTATAAAATGTTAAGACATCAAAAGCGGAGAGAGACTCTCAAAGCCCTAAATTATTTCTCCAACTTTTTTCCGAATGAACTGTAGTTTTTCATGATCATCAGCAAACAAATGCAAAAGAGACAAACAACCCTGGCAAAGACAAATTGTGACGTTTATCAGCCACTACCCACTATACTCTCTGAACAAAATTGCTCAGAACTAGTCAGGTAGAGGGTAGACGGCTCCAAATTCGTAGACTACTCTTTTATTGAAACTCAGTGAAGTGAAGCACGAAAGCAAAATTATCTTTGATTTTATTTTTTGAATATTCTGATTATTCTAAATAAATATTTTGATTATTTATTAATGCCACGTCAACAAAAACTTGTCTTGTGATCAATTTTAAAATAAAATAAAAAACTACGGTCCTTGAATTCAACGAGTCAAAGCCTTGGTGGCGTGTATAAGATTAAAATACAACGGAAAGGAAAATTTTATGTTTTATGTATTTTATTGCTAGTGTTTCCTTCCCACACCTCTTTCTGTCTCGATTCTTCGTCTCCGACCATAGACTTTGTCTCGTGTATCTCTTTCTTCTTAACCTTGCTATCTTCATCATCGACGTGGTCACAGATCGTCGCTATCGAGATTTCTTGGTGTTTCTTTATGCCTATTGTCTCTCAGTCTCCCTCTTATATATTTCACTCTCTCATCAGATCTCCTTTGTCGCACAGTGCCCACCGATCTCAGTATATCTTTCTCTGATCGGCCCGCTACGAGCCCGGCAACGGATTCGCGTCCGTGTCTTTGGCTTCCATCAGGTAATCCCACTTTCATGCTCAAAACACTATCTGCATGAGTGTGAGGTGGTTGGCTTGATGGATTTTATGATTTGTGCTGGTTTGGGTGGGGTGTGGATGTTGTCGACTTGCGGTGCTTTGGCTTGTGAGTTTCTGTATGGTTTCAGTCAATGACTTTTGCTTTTTTCCCCCTTAATTCGTACTATTTTTGCCTTTTTTATTTTGCAAATTTGACGTTTGAATTCCCGTATTATAGAAGATGGGTGAGTTGAGATTGTGAAATTTCTGAACTGAATTTGTGTTTACAATTTTCACTTAGTCCAAGTCTTTGTAGTCTTCTGACGCTGTAAAAGAAACACAGTTGTAGGTGTGTGTGGCAGCAAGAGCATTGCCGTGAATGAAATTTGTACGAGTAGGATTTAGGTTCACAGAAGAAAGGACAACAGATGTCAAAAGTTGCAAATGAGCACTAGAAAATTGTAAATTGGCTCTCAAGAGATTTTTTTTTAATTTATAATTTTCGTGGCTGCTGGGATAACTGTAGTTTGTTCTAAGCGATGAAGATGTTGGTGATTCAAATGCACTTGACACTGTTGTTTATGCAACTGGTGTGTAAGATTTCTTTGAGAAGTTCAGAGACAGTGGTAGAGAGATGTGAGATGTCACATGGGGTTCTTTAGATGTGTGAAGATGTTTCAAATAAATTGTTACTTATTTTTCTTCTTCAGATGTGTATCAAACTGGGACTGAAATTCTTATATGCTTTTGTTATTTCTTTAATTTTTTATAAAAATTCAGTTCCAGTATTTTAGGGGGCAAGCTTTTCTTTTTGTTGGCAGGCCAGGATAATTTTTGATGCCATGTTGTTGTCAAGAACTTGCTGACTAAATGAAAACAGTTATTGCATCTGATGCAGCTAGATTGACTGATTCTTACTTCTTGATTTCAGATTATAATTTACTTTGCTTTGTTTTTGCACAGTGAACATGCTGAAGTGATTGTACATTTGCACCTTCAAATGAGTGAGAGGATTTTGGGATAAGATTTTTTTTTAATCTCTCATTTTATTTCTGCTAAGTCTCTCTCTCTATCTGTATGATTGGGAAAATGGAGGCGCCAAAGTTTACTGGTCTTATAGGAGGAAACAACACCCATGATAACAATTACTATGATTTCACACAAGGATTTTATCAAAAACTCAGTGAGGGGACGAATATGTCCATTGACAGCTTACAAACAAGTAATGCTGGGGGGTCTGTCTCTATGTCAGTGGGTAACAGTAGTGTGGGCTCCAATGATTCTCTAACCCATATTTTAAGCCACCCAGGTTTAAAGCCTGTGAATCATCACAACTACAGTGTTTCAGTTGGGCAGAGTGTGTTTCGTCCGGGGAAGGTTGGCCATGCTCTTAATGATGATGCATTAGCTCAAGCTTTGATGGATGGTAGGTACCCAACTGAAGGATTGACCAATTATGAGGAATGGACAATTGATTTGAGAAAACTAAATATGGGAACAGCTTTTGCGCAAGGTGCTTTTGGAAAGTTATATAGGGGAACATGTAATGGGGAGGATGTTGCAATTAAGATATTGGAAAGGCCAGAGAATAGCCCAGAGAAGGCACAGGTGATGGAACAGCAGTTTCAGCAGGAGGTGACAATGCTTGCAACGCTAAAGCATCCTAATATAGTCCGGTTTATTGGCGCATGTCGTAAGCCAATGGTTTGGTGCATTGTGACTGAGTACGCGAAGGGGGGCTCAGTTCGACAGTTTCTAACTAGGAGGCAGAATCGTGCTGTACCATTGAAATTGGCAGTGAAGCAGGCCCTGGATGTCGCCAGGGGAATGGCTTATGTGCACCACCTTGGATTTATTCACAGAGATTTGAAGTCGGATAACCTTCTTATCTCTGCGGATAAATCTATCAAAATCGCTGATTTTGGTGTTGCACGGATTGAGGTGCAGACTGAGGGGATGACCCCAGAAACAGGGACATACCGGTGGATGGCTCCGTAAGTCTTTAAAACGCTTATACGTTTGTTTTTTATTCCTGTATCTCTTTAAGGTTGGTGTTCAGGCTTCTGTTCTTATGTTTCTCTTTACTTTTAAATGCTTGATTCACTGTAATTTGTCCATGATTCTGTCTCCATACTTAATGCAGTAGGTATGCTTCCTGGTAATTTAAGATTATTCGGAATATGTGCTTAGTTATTAGGTCAACAATGTCATTGTTGTGGAAACCACATTCATATGGAGTCATGCAGTTGAATACCAAAAATATTTTCTGGTATCTGTTATTTTTTTAGCAGTAAGATGTTCCTTGGATGAATTTCTTCATTGTCAGCTTCTCTTTTGATTGTGAGGGTGCTTTATTTTTTGTTGTCTACAACTTTCTTGAAAAAGAAGCTTGTCATGCTACAAGAGACTTAATTTTTTTTTTGTACTTCACATTCAATCGAAATTTATGGATAAAAAAGAGGTCATGCATCAGTTCTTCATGTATTGATAGGACTTAAATGATGTCTTTGCAAAGTTTTTGCCTGTTTTGGATAATTTCCTTTGCATTAGGGTATAATGAATTGCCTCTTAAGTTGATTAGCTTTTTTTTATTATTATTCAAAGCATGTTGTTATTGACTTAAACTCTTACTTTCTTCTTTCAATAGATTGAGTATGAATTTCTTAGTATCACTTGGACCCGATGCTTGTTTCACTTGTTGGACATACATATGACAGATTGGTGTCTGAGGACAAACTGCCTTATTTTGGTGGGCACTTAGCCATTTGGTAGGCATTTGTCTTGCCATACTAGCTTTGGTGATCTTGTTGTTTTGCTGTTGTATTTGTATCTTTGATTAAATTGGCTTCCATCATTGCTGAATATTTTTTTCATCAGCAAATTTGTGACTGGAATAAGGTGTTCAAATCCCTGCATCTGTTATCGTTTTTGTATAATGATACAAATATACAACGTAGATTTTTTATTCGAAACATTAACCTTTTTTTTTAATTATTCGTTATTTTATGCGTGGCCCTTTTTGCAGAGAGATGATCCAGCATAGGCCCTACACGCACAAAGTAGATGTTTATAGCTTTGGAATTGTCCTCTGGGAGCTCATCACGGGCTTACTTCCTTTCCAGAACATGACAGCAGTGCAGGCAGCATTTGCTGTCGTGAACAAGGGTGTAAGGCCAGTTGTTCCAAATGATTGTCTCCCTGTGCTGAGTAATATCATGACGAGATGCTGGGATACCAATCCCGAGGTCCGTCCACCCTTCAGTGAGATCGTGAAGATGCTAGAGGAAGCTGAAAACGAGATAATGACAACTGTGCGTAAGGCACGCTTCAGGTGTTGCATGACCCAACCAATGACTGTGGACTGATCAATAACAGAAGACTAAAAGACGGATGTTTCAAGTTAAAAATCAAGTTATAAATGAAAAGGCGCAACATATGAACCGAAATATTTTGCTTATAAGTTTGCAGACTGCTGGTTTCTGGATTTTGTTATCAATTGTACCTGACTGTTGTTGTTGAAGGTTGTATGTCATAGTTCTGGTAGTAGGGAGCATTTGTACATGTTTCCCACTGTAGTGTTATGTATATAGGACCTGCCAATGTCCAATGAGGGTTATAGTTCCAGTTTCTTTCAATAACAAATCCAGGTTTGCGCTATTGGATTCAGAGATGTTAATGCATGTTTTTCTTTGTAGTCTGCTTTCCTGTGAGCTAGCTTGGTCTTTTAAAGTTATGTAATATACATATTTGTTACGGGTATGTGCACCGAGACATTAATACATTATGCACTTTGGCGGCTGTTTCAATTTTTGTGTGTGGATGAGTAAGAGCACTTCCTATGATACTGGAAAATTGGTTTTTTTTTTTGTCATTTCGTTAGCTATTTACCTTATCTTCCAGCTGGAAAAGGAAAGTCATGTCGGAAACAATACTTTGCTTGCTGGAATTATTTTATACTTTTATTGGAGGAGTGAACTTCCGGCCATGCATTGATGGGATCAGAAACAATTTCTAGCCGCTTCCATATTTCGAGTTACCAAGTGTTGTTCGTTACTTCAATACCATGTGGGGACCACTTGCCATGACAATACGGACTACGGAGGGTAGAAACATTTCGGTGGACGGGGTCTAGTTTTGGTGCGATTATGGATGAATGAGGTTCCAGTTTCTATGGGTTTCGTAGTTTTTGGATGTGCGGATCTTGAGAAGATTACAAGTGAAAAATTATGAATAATAAAATATCAAATAGTGCGGTACACGATATCAACTAGTTTCGGGTAGCTATAGCCATCAATCTTTGAATCAAACAAATATTCACAAAAGATTACAAGAATATTCCTGGAGTTGAAATCCACGTCACCCACACTAGTTTCTTGCTCGATTCACTCGATATATCTAAATCCACATCAAGAATATTCCTAAATTCACTCGATACACCCAACCACAATAGATTCTTCCACACGATACTCCAGAATCACACTGAAGTTTTCAAGCTCCAAGAATATAAAAGAATGCATAAATTTTATCAACACAAAAACTCGCTCAAGAAAATATAAAACGGTTCAGAATAGGCGAGTCAAAGACTTAGGATTGTTTGATTACCAAAGACAATATATATGACATATATATATGACATGTGTATAAACCAAGAAAATCCTAAATTATGGTTTAAAAGATATGCACAATATTGACCCATGAAGTTAGTAAAAGATTGTGTTCTCATCTTGGAATTAATGTCATAAAAGATAAGTAAATAATTTCTTAATTTAAGAAGATGATTATCTCTAAAATATGAAGAAGATAAGTCTTTAATAGAAGAGACAATCATTCATAAAACAAACTTGATTTCATTTCAATTAACCAATTTAACCAAATCAATTAATTAAATAAAATCAGTTACCAATTAACACATAAAATCAAATCACGTAAAATTCAAGATACAAGTTTTCAAAACCTGATGCTCATGTAGACTAAGTGCAGCTTCTCTGGAATCACTGTTAGCTCATGTATGGTACATGCAAGTTACATGACAGCATTGTTTGATCTTTAGCTTTAAATCAACCTGTATTCAAACCTAATGTGGATCTCAGTTATTCTAAATTGGATGATTACATTGGTAAACTATAGTGTCACATAATAAACCTTGCAAACTCTCCCTTAAGACTTGCTTGACAAAACCCCAAAATAAAACAATCACTCAACCCAACTTGTTCAGCATAGTTCAAATGTTCATCTATGATAACATTTTAGCTCACAAACACATTATCAAAAGAATCATGGGTAGCACACTGCACACCCATCAAGAAATCAAAAACATTAACAAAAAAATATTCATTATCATCAAAATCATTCATTCATGTATAACGAATCAAATGCGCACATGCATATCATGCAGATTATTCAATCCATCATAATAGCTCAAAAGTAAAAAACAAATATCTATCTTAGCACAAGCAAACTGAGCAAACTGTCAATATCCAAATCAATGTGCATTAGCTTACCCTACAAATAACTCAGAGCATTATTAAAACTCAACAAGCACAAATAGCAACCCATGATAAAAACCATCAATCAAAACATCAATCCCAACCATTCACATAATAACACAATATCACATTCAAACATTTTAAGCTCCACGTCAAGATTTACTTTTCACATCAGACAAACAAATCTAGAATCTCCACAATATTATCAACATCAACATCAGCTCCAAATAAAAAAAAAAGTTATTCAGCTTCATACTCTCCCTAAAGTCAAGATCTCACAAAAATTGCACATCAGCTCTCCCAGGAAAGAACACTTCTCAACTTCACAATTAACATCAACTCTCGCTCAAAAAACACATAAGATCTTCCTCAAAAGAACAACTCTTCACAAGCTTCACAATTAACATCAACTCTCCCTCAAAAGAACAACTCTTCACAAGCTTCACAATTAACATCAACTCTCCCTCAAAAGAACACTTATCAACGTCACAACAATCAAAGATTAGAAATCAATCCATACTCTAATCGAAGAACACCACACCAATGGTCTAGTGGTAGTGTCTCACCCCAACTATAAGGAGGTCAAGGGTTCGAGGCGCGGAGGTGTGGACTTTCCCAATAAAAGTGTGATTAAGAGCCATGGGCCCGAAGCTTGTCATTCCTTGGTTGAAAAATCCACCAAATAAAGTGGGTCGTGGTGTGGGTTGTTCAATTCACTATTTCTAAGGGGTGTGATATGTCAATGAGGTGGAGATTGTGGTTCTTCTAAAGGTGTGATAATTCGCCAAAGTGGAGTGTTGAATTATGGTGTGGCTTATTATGTATGAGAGTATCTTTGTCATTGTACCGGGTAGATACTAGGATTATTGATATGCCCTAGTTGACACTTGAACATTAGACTTTCATCCAAATTTTTCATGAAGAAACCCTCAGAACATTCAGAACCCTCAGGCTTTGAACAACTTATCTCAAGCTACTTCTTTTACCTCGCTAGAAGATATGATTAAACAATGAGAAATTAGTCAACAAAAATTGGAGGTAAATGTGGCGCAAATTGCCAAAGCTATGAGTAAGAGGGAAGATGGAAAATTTTCAAGCCAGACTGAGATTAATCGAAAAAATAGGGAGTAAGTCATGACTATTAATCTCCGGGGAGGTAAAATTATCAATAATGATTTGAATAATGCTAATAAAGCTATAGATGTAGGAAAAACTAAAAAAGAAGCACTTTCTAGTGAAAATAACGTTCTGCGCGCATGCTTTTTCCACGCTCGAGAGTGAGAAGGGCGCCACATTGCCTAGTTGCAGCAGCGAGCACATGCTCAACCCATGCACTACTGATTCTTGAGAGTCCCACCCCCTGGACGACCTAGTTGACCAATATTAGACAGATGAAGATCCAGTTTCTTGTTATGAATTAGAAACCACCATCATCACAAAGGAAAACTCCAAAGACGAGTAAAAAGTTAAAGGATAACCCCAGCAAAGCTTCAATTATATCACTTGATCGTATGGAGTCTTTTAAGTCGCTAAAAATGAAGAAACTAGATGAAATTGAGGCATAGCCAATTAAAATATTGAACATGATTCATTGGATTTGGTAGCATCAATTAATTTAATCTCTTTCTATTTTTGAATCTTTGAATGTAGACACTCTAAAAAAGACTTTCATGGTCATCCAAAGGGAGTGCTCAAAGATGTTTTAGTTAAGGTACATGGACTAATGTTTGCAGTTGACTTTCTAGTACTTGATATCTAGGATTGCCAAGGTCATGGAGAGGAACCCTTGTTGATTTTGGGCCGATCATTCATGAATACTGCAAGGATGAAAATTTATGTGTATGAAGGTACACAAATGAAAAATAATGAAGACACAATGACTTTCAGTTCTCAAGCAACACAAGAAGAGCAATCAATGGAGAATGTGCTCACAGTTAAAGCTGAATTTGTGCAAAAAGTATGACATTCACACAAAGTTGAGTTTGTGAATTTACTTAGTTATAGATCTCAGCTCTATACATTCCACGCCATCTCATATACATATGGCACCCATGTGGCAAGTTGGCTGGGCAAAATTGAATATACGAGACATGAGGTAGACAGAACATCATTCTCCAACTCTAACATGCCTCCCCGTAATTTTCATAAATTCAAAACATTTTTTTGTTTTTTAAACAAAATTTCGAAGGGTTTTATCTTCCAAAATATATCTTAGACTTTTAAAAAAAAATACATATTCGAAATCAGTGTGTGAAATTCTTTCTACAAGATTAATTAACGATATGTTTGATTTGATCATTCTTTATTCTATTGTTTTTGGTACAATGGAATTCACTGTATTTTAAAAAACAATGAAATAACATACAAAAATACAATAGAACAACATATTAACAAAATTAAAATTATTTATTCTTTATTATATTATTTTTGAGAAAATAAATTCATTAAGCTCTAAAAAATAGTGGATTCTGTATTAAAAATAATGGAATTTTGTATTAAGAAAATAAAACTATATACAAACACTATGAAATAACATAAAAACACAATGGAATAACAAACAAAATCACTGGAGTTAATGTCCCATATAAATAAAACAATATAATTTCTGCTTGAAACTCATTTCTAGGTCTCTGTCTCACAACAAACAAGCTAATCTCATCCACAAAAATCTTCACATAAAAGTGTCAAAAAGAGCAAACCAACTAACCAATGAGAATGATTTAACACAAGTCACACAACCCAAATGACAAGAAAAAACAAGGTTAGCAAAAAAATTTCTAGTGGAAGAACCACTAAAATTTGTCATATTCACACCTAAAAATGGAGATTCCTATACTTAATAAGAATTCAATGGTTTGGATCACAAATCATAACTGCACAATAATATCAGAAAGGTCACAAAAGTTGTCCCGTCTTGAAAGGGGCCTAGGGAATGACTAAACTACCCATTGACTTAATTTATTATGCAAAATTCTCAACAATTTGAATCTATAATTCAAACAATAAATGTAAAAAGCCTTGAAATGCAAAGTACGACAAGTTTAACATGTGAAAAAGCTTAAACGTCAAACTCACCTGATTAGCCTCGTTGCCATGCTTACAAAACTCACCTGAAGGTGAAAAAAACAAAGAGAAGAAGGTGAGCTATAAAATTCAGTGGGGGTGAAATACTTGTCATAATCTTGGATACCTGAGCAAACAACAAGTGAAAAGGCATAGAATAAAGTCTACAGATAGAAAAGGTATCAAATGACGAGACAACAAAAAGGGTAGAACAAAGTCTATGAATACAAAAAATGTTAAACAAAAAGCGATAACAGATCAAATGTAGAATAAATTCTAGGGTTTAGCAAACAAACAATGATGGTTAAGGAAACAAAGATGACATGAATATAAATACATGAACATGCCAAACAATCAAACGAGAGTATTGAATATAGTATAATGCAATCGCAAACTATCAATAAGGACCACAAAGGGTCAATCAACACTATGTATCATCACGCGGGTGACTAAGGATCACGAATGGTTTGCAAAATAGTGCCTATAAAACAATAGAGAATATATCCAAGACAGTAATTACGTCTCATAGTGGTGTGTTTCAAGCACAATCACCGCAAACAAAGCCAGCCAACAAAGGATGAACCACATGCCAACCAACAATTGGCTACTATCGAAAAGAGCAAACCAACAAACTTCTCAACATAACAACGGTCGAGCAACTACTCCAACTGACAAGCTCTACAATTGCAATCAAAGGATGCATGAGTAACGTATAAAATCCTCATGCATCATCGTTTCCAAAAATGGTTATTAAAATATCATATTATTTAAAATACAATACATGATTTTTATAAAATAATTTTTAAGATAAAAAATATTTTAAATAAATTTAACATTTGAAAACATTTTTTGAATGAGCCAAATTTTCACCAAAAGTCATTTATACATAAGCTATATGTCAAAAGAAAACAACAGATATCAAACTCAACAATTCGATGAGCAAAAAAAAAAAACTAGCGAGACTAACAACCCAAACAATGAAATGAATTAGAAATCAAACGAACAATTAACTCAAGCAAAGAACCACAAATCGATTTATGAAAAATTGATTTGAACAATCCAACAAGAATGGCAAGAACTAAAAGTAACGATGGAATAACGTAGTGATAAAAAAAACAACGAAACAGTCAATGAGCAACGAATGAACAAGAAATAATAATTTTTTTTTAAGAATAGGTAAATTTCTAATGTAAATGACATTAGAAATTCAGGAAAATAACGAACCTATGAAATAAGATAAAAAGAAATATGAAACACGGGCACCGAAGATCAAGAATGTGAGAACCCTACGTCGAAGCAAATCAATCGCCTACCAAATAATCAAGATCATTTATACACAAAAATATTAGCGATAACTGGTTAATCAGCTATTCCAAAATATGACTACTATGTCGGCACTGGGTCATTGCACATGCTTACTTAAATACTCAAACTATTTGATCAAACTGATCAACTATAGAGTCTGGTCAAACTTGATTAAAATTCCGGTGAATTATTATTTTAATAGAGAGGACATAGTTTTATGGTCTTACAGGACCATGATGAGGACCGCAACGGGCGAAACACTTTTCTCACTCGCCTATGGCTTAGAGACAGTGATTCCAGTACAAGCTGTACTACCATCTGCCAGGTTTCAGTCTAAGTAGAACCAAAAGCTATAGGTGAAGGCTTTCGTGCATTACTCTTAAGTAAGGTGGAAGCTAGCTAATTTCTTGTTAAAGGTGCTTTCTTGTGACTCTTCGTAGATCTAGAGTTCTTCTCTATAGCCGATTGTGCTATTTTCAATCCTTAGTAGCGAAGAGAGGGCGCCTATCTTATAGGTGTTACTGAGCTTTAATGATACATTTTCATGCTTTGATCTTCGCCTTTCCCTAGTCTTTATTTTAGCCGATATATAAGGGATAGTTGATCGGTCAGTGTGTTCCATATTTCAATGTTGGAATATTACATACGTGAGACTAATTTTTTAGATAAATTGCTACCCCAAGGATATATGAGTCGGTGGTCAATAAAGATCTTATCTACTTCACGCCTCATAAATCAGTTACATTAGAGTTGGAAAGACCTGGCTTATGTAGCGTATAGGAAGTACAAGTAATACGCTGACCAAATAATGTAATAACAAAAAATCGTCGTTCAGCCATTATTCATGTTGTCATCACCACGAATTGAACCCCTGAGTTTCAAACAAGCTAAACTAGCAGCCACCCACAGTCAAAAGTCTCTTACACCATCGAAAGTATGTACCTGATCCAGCCATTTCCTTGGTTGAATCGACCATTGGATTCCTACGCCTCACTATTCATGTGCCTCTGTGAATGTGTGTGTGAGTGAGAGAGAGAGATGAGAGAGAATGAGTGAGAGAGAGAGAGAGCAAGCGAGCATATAAAAAAAAGTTGCATTTATTTTTGAATTTCAAAATTTTAAAATTGCTTAGTCAACAAATCTATGTGGCATGCCACATAGATTTGGGGCACTTATTGTTGGGATAACTAATACTACCGTTATCTCAATCAATATTAGAGGACCAGATGAGTGTTTCCTATTATTCCTTGATTTATTCATTAATTTCCCTTAAATTTTGATTTAATTTTGTCACAATTTAAGTTTAAATTTCACCCACAATTAAGGGGTTTTACAATAACTGAGACAAGACTCTCTAGAGGTCATTTTGTCCTAAACTTGGATAGGTATGGTGCACCTCTCTTCGAGAAACACTTATGCGGTGTTGGATTGTGAAAACATCATTGGAAAAAGAGTTTGATCCAACTGAGATGATGGTTCTTTTGAGACCAATGGCGGCCCATATGATGATCAAAATTCGAAGATACAAGTGGTTAAGTACACTAGTCTTTTTGTTAAATACACCATGTGTTAAATACACCACAATATCAATTTAAGATATATATATATATATATGTTTTTATAAATACACTATCCAAAATTATTATTCTATCCTTTATACAGGAGAATATAAACACTTGCGCATGCATTTCAAATCGGTCAAGCATATGAGGTCTAAGCTACTTTTCTTCTGGATTGCTTAATCCAATAAGAGTAAATCATGCAATCAGCAGGCCAAGCAACAGAATCCAAAAGAACGTCGACTAGATGGTCATCAAAAAGATTAATTTCATTTACATAAAGAATTCCTCTATTATCCTTTTGCAAGCAGGCTTGGCTCAAACGCCTTAACACTCTCAGTGAAACCTTTCTCAATGTCAATTGTCCCGCAGACCCTATCATCTTTAGCACCCAATGGCAAATCAACCATGTTGATTTTAGTAATCACAAGTCACAACTGGAAGTTCTTCCTCTTCAAAATACTTTCTGATTTTCACTACCATGGACTCAGTAGGAAAGGCAAAGGATATTTAGGAGAGATGCAAAGGAATTCCTAAAGAGTTCCATAATTCTTAAACTGCATCTAATGGGTGAGTTTGTAAACCATGGCACATGCCTAAATCGTATGACCAGAAATCAATTAGGTTTCACTGACACGGTAGTATTCCATAATTCACAATGGTTGTATTCCAAACCAATAACCGGTTCCTTGTCCACGGATAATTATAAACTAGAATTGAGCAACTCAAACAAGAACAAAGCATTAGGGAATCACAAATCATAAATTTCTAAGCTCTTTTTTTTGTTGTGAAAAATTAGAAGCCATAAACATTGCCTGCATAATCCTCCTCGTCACTGCTAAAAGATTCAACAACCTGACTATCATTCTCATCCTCATCACCCTCAGTCACAATCTCCAATATCCCAGCTGCACCATCTAAGTCCCCATCATCCATGATAAATTCGCCATCATCATCATCATCGTCAAGTTCGCTCACACTATCATCTTCATCTTCGTCACTCATATCATCTAGATCACTCTCACCGTCCTCATCAAGGTCAGGACCGAGTATAGGATCCACTCCATCATCGTCATCATCGTCATCATCTTCTTCTTCCTCACTCTCAGCATCATCAGGATCAGAGTCATCGTCGGTAGGCCTTCGACGACCAATCTCATAGACACGTGCTGAGGAGTACATCTGCTCTTGGTCATCCATTGTAATCAAACCAACAAAAGAATCAGTTGGCTCTGTTGCAAAATCAAGGACACATCGGTCAACTGGAATAGTGGCAATGTCCGAGTAGTTGATGGCATCCAATGTCCGGAAAGCAGCAAACAAAGGGTGCTTGCAACGACGGGGGTGAAATGCTGACATTACATCCTCAACATTTCTTCTCAGGATTGCATAAATTACATCCCCTTGCGCATTGAATGTGATTGTAGTTTGATCCAACGAAGGTACACTCCTGAGGAGCCTGAATTTTCGGAGATCCCAAACTTCAGAGTTTATGATTACCTGTCATTATCAAATAATAACAAAAAAAGGCTCAGAAATTTAAGGTTTCAAATTTTCTAGATGAAGCAAAACAACGAAACAACGAAAGACAATGGTCATATAGCCTTCAAAATTCAAGTGAAGTATGAGACAAATTCCAAACTAAGCAGAATGAAATGCCCAAGACTATTTTAACAAAGTAACTGAAGCACATCCGGGTAATTTTCTCTCTGACCTCGATAACCAACAAAAAAAAAAGCCTTTCACTATTTGAGATTCAAGTACCCAGGTAGTCATACTAATTCGCAACATGACCGGAGAACAAAACACACCATCATCATTGGTAAATATCAAATCCTCACATAAAACTAGGCTGCTCTTCACTTTGGTCAAAAGAAAACTTACGGAAACCGCTCTTCATGAGGAGATTGAAGATGTGATCTTAACATAAAAAATAACCATCACAAAAGTTGCATGTACCTCATTTCCAGCAGGATGAAAACCACCACCTCCATAATCTGTAAATTGATCAAATCTGTGAGCGGGGACAGAAACACGTGGATCCCATAAAACTCCATTCCAAAGTAGCATAGAGTCTGAAGGGCTAAAGTGTATAAGGGAATATAGATGCCCTCGACCTGTAGAACTTGCAATTGTATCCGACAGTTGTGATTCCATCTGGCATGTTTGGATATTGTAAAGCATAATTTCTCGTCTACCAGGCTCAGAGGATAAAGCAGCAAAAATATTGCCAGCATTGCTAAACTGTGCAGCTTTGCATCCTTCAAATGAATGCATGGGCCCACCTGAGACTGATGAGGCATCCCACAAACGCACATCCTGTGAGCTTGAAGAGAGAAGCAGCGGCGTCTCGCTCGAAAGATGAGACTGAACCAGTGTCATGGGAGACTGGTGGCTTATGCAGCTCTCCAAGACACTACTGCTGTTGGAGTCAAAAATTTTAAGCTCAGAGTGGCTTCCAACAGCAATTTGAGAGGTATCCCTAAGAAACGTAATGCATGTCATACGGGTGCCAGCATCATCCCGGCATGTTCGCCATGGCCTGAATCTGCTGTAGACAAATTGACGGTCCCGGCGGTTTCCATGGACCCCACCATATATACTCCTAAACTCACGTGTGCCAAGTCGTGCTGTCACATTTGATGGGGCATCAAGGCTTCGTTTAGATTCAGGACAAACATGTGGGTGCAATAGAGAGAGTGGTGGAAGAGTTGTAATGGGAGCTGGGCACTGGCGATGTTGGTGCTTCAAATACTGAACAACAAGAGAGTCTAGAGTTAGCCGTTCTGAGTTGCTGGGATGGGGGTCATTTAGAAGCCCAACTTGAGATGAAGGTGTGGCTTGACACACTTGGGAGTTAGTATATTGGTCATCATCAACATGATCTACCAAACTGTTCAGTATTGACCGACCATGCAGATCTCTTATATTGGAATTTGGTGTCCACAACCCAACAGCATCACTTAGTAGAGAACCTTTGCGGATGGTATTAGGTGTCAAACAAGATGGAGACCGAAGTCCGTACTCACCAGTGTTCAGTCGCTTCCCAGACGCCAATCCTACATTCTTCAAATCAGATAACTTCCGCTTCATGGGTAATACAGTTGGAGTTTTACATTGAGAATCATTATCGAGATTAATCCTCAGCATGGATTCTGATGGAGTTTCTGATATACATAGCGGTGCACATAACTGTTTCGAACTGCTGGAGACTTTCTTGGCTGATGGTAGATGAGAATCATGGGATTGGGACTGATTTCTTGACTGAAAACTTAATGATGGTGAAAATACCAAAGATTTCTTCTTTGAAGACACCGTCAAATCACATTTCAAATTGTAATCCTCATCGGTCGGAGTACCTTTTGTCTTTTCATACATGAATCCATAAGGGATGCGACCAGAGGGCCACTGAAGTTGTATTGAGGGAGTTTCTTGGGCAGATGCCTGGTGCATGACAGATAATGGGCCCACCAAAGATGGCAAGGGTGTCAACTGAGCCTCTTTCAGCAGTGTAGCAGCAGAGGCAGCCAAACCAGCTGCTTGAAGATGTTCGTGCATAAGCTGTAATAGTTCCCTGAAGTTGATTCCAAAGAAAACAGTCAATAAGGAAGCAGTAGAAAAAAGAAGAAAAAATCCGTACAGAAAAGCCTAAAGTGAATCCATAATAATGGAACAGGCGCACAAAATACCTCGAGTGGTAAGCAATAGGAGTCGCAGCAGCTATAGCTGCTCTTTCTATGCGCCTTAACGTTGGGGTAGCAGCATCAGTAGCTGCTAATGTGGTTGCCCGCCCTGAATTTGCAACTATCTACAGAAGTAGAGCACATTATTTTTAACCATAGAAAGAAAACGCTTACTCATTAAAAAAGGACAAGTGAACTTCCCACTTCTCAAAACCAACTGCCATTGCATGCATGCACTACTTTGCTCATGTTTTATTCACACAGGAATGTTAATGGGAGAACTCAAAACAACAATTGGACTCTAAAATGTGAACTTATTTATACACTGTTAAAAATAAAAACACACAAAGCAGGCCTGTGCTTCTCGGACATATAGGACAAGAAAGACTAAACCAGAAGACCACCAGTTTTATACAAGGAAGATTGTTCAGAAAGTTACGATGAAGTAAAGAAAAAACTAGTTTTATTTTAAATTAGCCATTTGCACCAGCCTCTTCAATGTTTAAACGAAGTCAGCATTCCTGTCATAATTGAGTCTGATTTAGTTTGGAGATATTAATGGTAAAGGAACAACTCCCGTGCACAAGGATCTCGAAGTATACGCAGAGCTTACCTCCACTTGAGTGGTCGGGTGGGCTATTTCCAGGAATTGAACCTATGACTTCTAGTCTTAAATGTTCATGGGAATTTAGAGATATGAAAAGTGTTCTATAGAATAGATATATGCCATACTAGCAATAGATACTTTCTTCATAAAGATTCAGAATACTCAAGAAACCATGTTATCCTTCACTACAAATTGGTGAGAAGCCTGTGGAAACGTAAGGGGCAAATTGAGCATTCTTGTGGAAACAATAAGATGGAACATGAAAACTTGATGCCTGGTCCTTTACCAATACAGGAAGGATGAAGAAACCCAGTTGACTTCACCATTGCTGTTAAGTTCAAAACATGTAAAATGGGGCTTTCCACAGAATAGAGTCCCCATATGGGTTGATAAAAGGCCACAGGATAAGTATTCTTATGTCATGGTCCAGTAGGAAATTACATGACTGAAAAATATTGGATGAAATTGACAATATGAATAGTAGACAATTTCGTAAAGGTAGCAGTAGTAGTGGCACCCCGTTTCCATCTTTAAAAGCAAATTTCCCTAGTAGATACTTGGAGCATGGATCTTTATTTCCTCTGAAAATTTGACTTTCATGTTTCCCTAGGAAGCATTCCCAAAATTATGTCACATAGCACACATTTTGTTCAATTAACATACATTTCATATATCAAATATCATTCAAGCACTGCTTAATGTCCAAAGGACTCTAACTAAACTTATTGGCCACAGAAAGGTACGACTTTTCCTACACATTTGGGACTAAAATTCTGGTCCCAAAGCCCTGATAGGCAAGAGGGATATAAATAAGATATACCAAAGAGACGTGCCAACCAAAAACACCAGAAAATCAGCATGGATTGACAGAAAAACGTGTTACCCCAATTAGCTCAATTGCCACCTGAGCAAGCTCAGCTTGCCATCTGCCTTGCTCAGTTCCAGGTGTATGACTACCAGAATCCCGAATTAGCTCTGACAGCTTTTTCCCTACCTGGGACACCACGTTGACCATAGTATCAGTGTATCGCATTAGAACTTGGCAAATAGTTAGACATGCCTGACACATTATCTTTGTCTTATCCAAACAAAGACCAACTTTCAATAAAAAAAAAAGTTTCAACACAATCAAAAGTCAAAACGCAACAGACAGCAATGGAGAATTAAGGAAGAAGCAACTACTTGAATTTCCAACACTCCACAAGCTAAACAACTACACTCTCTTACCATCAACACAAGTACTATTAAAACTACAATCAATATTTAAAAAAAAAAAATCAAACTCACATAGAATAGATGCAGTTGGCACTTGGCATATGTTGGCTTTAAATAAAAATGATCACAAAATCCCTTATTCTTCTTTCAAAGATCTTTTGTTTATACTTGTCTAATCATTTGGCAATTTCCACCCTCAAACTCTCACAGCCTTGCATGAATTATTGCCAAACTAGAGGGAATATCCAGCTCAACTTGGATATCTTAAATTCTTAACTTTATTGTAGTTGGAAATTTTCAGGCTTTACTAGAGAGATGCTAAAACTGTGAGGTTATAGAATTTATGAACTTATTTTTGCCTTTCCGGCCCTTCACAAATTCATTAATTACTAAAAAGTTTCTGGAACTGGATGCAGAATAATTTCCCCCTGTTAATTAGTACGTGATTAGGGGGGAAAAAACTTTGGCTTCATATCTGAGGATGTGCATCACTGGTTCCATGACCTTAAGTGGCTGTCAAGGGTTTCCATTTGGTGCTCCAGAATAATCTCCTTATTGGAGATGTATCTTACAAGTCCATGTCAAAAGGATGCCCTTTAATGAGCTCAATAACAAGGCCTGGGAGATAAAGCACAACAAATATACAAACTCAGAAGCTCATCAAAATTATTGAATACTACAAATCTAACATCCCTCACCAAACTACAATATCAGAACTTAGCACGCCCTTACTGAATGCAATACCAAATCTTCAAATGCATGCCTAACGCCTTATAGGGGAGAAGAAGAAACCGGTACATAAGTTCATGTAGCCAGCAGTCATTCACACAAACAAAATGCAATTAAGAAACTTAAAAATATTCAAATTCAAACTTCTTTTGTCAATCTTTTCACCCTTGACCCTCAGAATAGAGATGAAGTCAAGAAATCCCCATCCATTGTGCCCAAGAACAGTTCCAATTGGGTTTCATGCTTATTCACCATCTAAATCCATTATGACAGATCATGTTCTCAATTGCTAGGATCCACAAAGGTCGGGTTTGAATTGAGAAACTAAAAACAGTGGATGAACTTACTAACAACAGCTAGACAAGGTTGTATCCCAATTGACATTTCAAACAGAGAAATGTTCTTTTCAGAAAAAGTTTTCGGGGGAAAAAGTGGGGGCGGGGGCACTCTACCTGAAGCTTGGTCAATATATGTGCAATAGTCTCATCCCTGGCCAAACCAAGCAGCACTCGGCATGCAAGGGCACGAATACAGTCAAGAGTGGCAGGAGGTGAATACATACGAGGCTGGAGGAGATGCAGAAGAACCTTTATCCCATTGTTCGCACGAACAGCATCCCTTGCTTGACGAAAACCTTGCTCCAGTTGTGCAGCAAGACCAGCAGAACCTGCTCCAGTGCCTAAAGATATTCTACGATCCCCAACCAAACCTGAAGTTGCTGTGGGTACAAGGATTTGTGCAGGAGTACCGCTATTCTGTGATCCAGAAATTTCCGCACTACCCCTGTCTAATGCACTAGATTCCCCATTTCGGTCCCTTATGTCACCTTGGCCAGGTAAGTGAACAGCTCGATCTGAGTTATTGCGTTCCATATTTCTATCTCG
The DNA here is from genome assembly GCA_963580455.1 of Euonymus europaeus. NCBI lineage: Eukaryota > Viridiplantae > Streptophyta > Magnoliopsida > Celastrales > Celastraceae > Euonymus > Euonymus europaeus. Next base: position 737,698 of record OY756957.1, on the reverse strand, counting down.
AGTCTCCATCACACGGCCATTTGACGACTGCAGGCAAACTGGCTGCTGGCCTTGTGTAACTAGAGGCGGTTTGTTGCTAATTGAAGGTGGTGGACAAACCAGATTGACTAGCACATTTAGTGCTGGCTGTATGATCTGCAGATAAAAGAATAGGCAACTACCAAACGTAAGACGTGCTTGATACCAAACCCCAAGAGTTTGGTATGAGATCCTCAAATAATAGCAACATTGATGAAAAGATTTTCATAATGAGTATGATGATGATGACAATAAGGGGATGATTCTAGCCAAGGAAAGTTACCACAAAACATTACCTCCGGGAACACATAACTACTAGCAATATTAGCTGCGTCCAAAATGACCGCTATACCAGCACGATTATTACTTAACGTTGCATTTACAATCATCTTACGGCTGTTTGGAACCAACGTAACGATGTGTACAACGCCCAACACATATTGCAACAAGTCCCGTGAATAACGCTCAACAGGGGGCACCTGCAAAAGCAACCAAACATACAAATAAATAAATAGTGAGATGCACAAAGAAAAACTTGTAGATAGATCAAATATTAATACACCAAACCTGACACAGTTCCAACATCGTAATATGTCCATTATAGCCCAAGAACTTCTCAACGGCAGGCCAGCGAGTTCTAACAAATGCAGGACCCAGCTTCCGATCTTTCTGCAACTGCAAAAATACTGCATCTATAGCCTCATTACCAATGTCCAGTGGCTTGTAGGCAGGCCTTACACTAGAAATATTCCTGCCAACACCCCGATTACTTCTATTTGGACGAATGGAATCCACAAGCAAAAGAAGGTGTGCTCTGAAATATTGCCGCAAAGCAACACAGGTATGGTAAGCAATCTGCTTCTCCGATGAAGTCAGTCCTTCTGCTGGAGAACGATCATTTCGAAGTGAAGCTGAACCAGACAGGCCTAATGTCCCAGAATTAACCCCAGATCTTACTGATGCCGCATCATTTAGAAGGCCCAGTAATTTCTGTAAACCATCTTGAGCATCAAAGGCATCAATAACTGCTCTGAAGACAAATGCAGCAGCGAAAAATAAGGCTGCATTTTTTCTTGTTTGATCCTGAGGGCACTCCAGAAGCTGGACAGCTAATTCAACAACTTGATGAACATCTGAAGGAAGTGCACATACACGTTCCATTATACCCTGAAAGTATATCCAAAATAGTGAGGAACTGTAGGGAAAACCTAATGCAGAAACATTCACAAAAGAAAACCTGCTGAAAAACAAACCCGTGAATCGTGATACCAAATCATCAAAAGCATTCACCTGAAGAGAACCTATGGCGAATAAGCAAGAAGAAAGACCAAATAAGGTATGTTCATTTCTAGGGACAGCAAGTAATTTCAGCATTCCACCTCGATCCACAAATAATGCTGCAAATTTTCGGTGAGCAGCCAAAGCACAGATAAGCTTCATCACATCAGGCAAGAGCATTGCTATTTCGGATGCTCCTTTTTGTTTGGAACTCCGTTGCAATAGTGCAAGACAGACATCCACTCCCTTTTCGTGTAATACAGGCCCCAGAACCTCAACATATTCTCCTAATGACTCAAGGCACTGAATGCAGTATTTTTCTCTCAACTGTGCAAGGGACTCAACATCTGGGATGAAATATTCTTCAACATCCTCATCTATTTCTATTCTTGTTCTGCCATGATTCACTGAATCAGCATTAGTGCTGCTGGAGCTCCTATAATCATTTCATAAGAACATCTGTGGTTAGTCTACTAAAGGTAAAGGTAAATGTAAACAACTCCCGCACAAGGCTCCCACAATGGACGGGGGGTTGGGGACAGAGAGAAAGTACACAGACTTTACCCCACATAATATGTGGTTAGTCTACTGAGTTTAAGTAAAACGTCAAATGACAAAATAAAGGATAAACTAGCAGAGATAAAAGTATCAAGCTCCTCACTGCCCTGCCCTAAGGCAGGGTTCAAATCACAGCAGCACGCCATTGAACAATCCGAGGAAGCTGCAGAAATTAATGATGGTTGAAAAAAGGCAGTATACAGGCTATCAATACCATAACAGGGCAATCTTTCCCAATTAACTGTGCTATATTCAAATATATGTGAAGCCAACCTTGAAACTTCAATGGCATTGGCAGCATCAATAACTGTAGATGCAGCTCTGGAAGCGGCGAGAACAGCGGCATCCTCATCATTAGAAGATTTATATTCCTGAATATACCAAATAACACATGGTAAGTTAAAAAAAAAATCATTGACGCAAAGATCATTTCTTAAAAGAAGGTATAAAAAGATTAGCAACGGAGTAGGAGATGTTTTGCACCTCTAAAGCTGCGCTCTTAACAACTTCAGCAGCAGCATCACCAGCAGCTTTAATGGCTGCTCCAGGAGCATCCGCTGCTCTAGCTTCAGCCTCAGCAGCTCTAACAGCTTTCTCGACTAGATTGGAGATATCCTTAGTTCCAACTTTGCATTCCTCGAAGTAATCATCATTATCCTCTCTTTCAAAACCATCTGCGTTTATCCTTACAGTACATTTTCTTCCATCAGGTACTTTTTTTACATCTAAACATCTAGTCAAATTCTTATCTCTTGCACGTCCTTGCCCTAACCGAATGTTAGATCCTGGAGAGGTTAAAGCCTGTTCACTAGCTATTGCTCCTTCATTAACCCTTCCTTTCACTCTCGATCTTGCCCATCCACGATTTGCCCTGCGCCATGATGAGTCCTCTCTCCCACTTTCATCAGTATCTCCAAGTTTTGTCTTCTCATCTCCCATGTCTTGAGCATGCCCATGGTCCTCACCATCAGCACCAACCTCATAGATATCAACATCTTCAGCCAACCCATCAGGTGGTTTTCCATCATCAACCCAACACTCTTCTTTGTCTACGTGTCTACTATTGCTTTTATCAAAATCTCTTTCGGCATTTTGATCATCTAAACATTTTTCACCCACTATCCTTGGCCCATCTATATGAGCAGCTACTTCCTGAACCTGTCGCAGCCTACATCGACCTTCATCTTTACCTCTTACACCAACAGCACCAGGTGCATTCTTGCTCTCTGTTAAATAACTTCCATCTCTTTGACTTGCACTCTCCCCCAAGACACGTACACGGAGATACCGCATAAGCTTTGAAGACAATCCAGATGTTAACACATCTTCCACTACTTGACCACCACTGAGTTCAATGAAAAAAGAGTGGGAAGCAATTATAAGACACACAGAATTAAGCTACACAACAAAGTATACCATAAACATTAATCAAACCATCTATTTTGGAGGCATACCCTGCCAGACATACAGCCAGGAGTCCAGTAGAATAGGTTTTCAACATCTGAGAATCTGAAGCCTCCTTCCCCCCTGAGCCTCGCATCCAATTGTGTTCTTCACCGGAAGATCTGGTACTCTCATCCATCACCCAATGTTTTATATTTTCCAAAACAGGTTCTTCAAAAACATGGGGATACTGAAACCGAGGCACAGCTTGCAGTAAATGCACATGACACAAACTCATACAAAAATAAATTAGTTCTACTAAAAAGCCATGAAAAACGAGGGAAAAAAAAGATAATGAATAACAGAAGAAGAATCTCACAATCCATGTAAGTGAACAGCTCATGAGCAGCCTCGCAGCAGCTGCCTGGACAAAGATAGAATATCTAGATTCGGACAGAAATTTTGATGAAATCAACTCAAAGAAATCATCGTTCTCCTGAAGAAGAAGTAAACATTATTTAGACAATTAGAAATTATGCCTTAATGGTCTCATAGAATTGCACCATGGTAACATACATGGTAAGAGGATCTTATGTAATTTTTTTTATCTAAAACATAACAATGACAAAAAAAAAAAACAGGTGCAATAAATAGTGACTACCCGGACTAAATTCCCTAGTCGACCAATGTTATGAGACGAACGACCATTATCTGAGAAGGAATGACAATTCTCTTCCACGTAGCTGTAAACAAAGTAACATGTGAGTCAAAACTTGCCGAAACCACACATCAACTGAGGATTAAGAGAGAAGCATCAGCAAGTAAGTGATAAAAACTGTTGAGCACCAGGCTCCCACATCATATAGAGGATATTTCCTGGAATTGAGTCCATGAACTCTAAGTTGCATTGAAGCAACTAACCACTAGGCCAAGGTTCAAAAAGAGAAGGAAGGAAAGAAGAAGAATGATGCGCCACTTTATGAGCACTCAGAATTACAACCAACTAACCAGAGTTACCTCTGTTTCATCTAGAACTAGTAAAATGCTCCGTTTGACCTAAAAGTGCAAGAAGGTCAAAGTAAAAAGAAATAACCGTAGTTTCCAAAGGCTATCAATGCTCTATCACAAAGTATCAATAATCAGCAGTGCGGAAGATTTTACATAAAACCATTAATGGCGAACAATTAGAATCCTCCGTGGAAAGAGACTTCGTATAACACCACGAATGTAAGACTATTGTTCATAACTCGATGATCAAAACAAAGCTCAAGTTAAATTACATAATCTACAACCCTAATAACTTGCAGGAGGAAGCAAATGCAAATAGAGACATGTGGATACATACAGGGACTCCTGCGTCTCGAGAAGGGAGGCGAGAGCGTGTAGGACCGTGGGGTTAGGGTTATCAGGGGATGATGTGATCTTCTCCATAAATATCTGGGCCTTCTCTATCAGTTCGTCGTCTTCGTTCTTCACTTCCTCTTCTTCCCCTTCTCCACCGACCGGTGATACGGAATTCGGTGGTGTAGGAGAAGTACCTGCTGCTTGTCCTTGGCTTTGCCCTTGATTTGGAGATTCCTCTATTGCTGAGTCCATATTTGCGATTGCTAGTGAATACGAAGATATAGCCTTATCAACCGACCGTCTGTCGCACAACACCGCACCTTGGTTGATTTGAATTCAGAGTAAAAGAGGAACACGAAGAAGAAAGAGGAGGAGGAGGTATCCCGCATGCGTTTTGGGTTTGTTCGGTGATTTTGTAGGGAAGCAGTCAAGCGATACTCTGGAAAATCCGAAGGTTCCCGATAGTCCGACCTGCTTCGGCTAGCCCTGATCAGCTGGTTGTGACCTTTTCGAAGTTTTGAGGGGAAACTAATAGGGTTTTTTAAACAATTTATTTTTAAAATTAATTAATTTCTGTTTTCTTATAATTTTTTAATCTGACCTCTTTTAGGGGTATTTAATAAACAAAACCCAGACTATTAAATTCAAAAAATAGGCACATTTTTTTCTTATAAAAATATAATTTTTAATATAATCAGTATAATATATATTTTAATATATTCACATTATCAAAACACGTTTATTAATATTGACACATCAATAAAACACATCTCCCAATATGACACTGCAACCACAATGGTGTCAAACCTATTGGCCTAATAAATTTATTTTTGGGTCCCACTTATATTACATGAAAAGTAATTTCATATACTTATTCACATCAATAAAATACATTTTTCAATACAATCACATCAACAAAACAATCTCCTAATACAATTTAATTAGTCACACCACTAACTTTTCATTCCTTTATACTTTTCCACTAAAACTAATTATGGGTCCCACCACTATTATTCAAAAGTCAAGTCATATACTCATTTACATCAACAAAACATATCTTCTCAAACAACAACAACAGCAAAACACATTTTCAATACAATCACATCAGCAAAACACGTCTCTGAATACAATTTCATTAGTCACACTATTAACTTTTCATTCCTTCATACTGTCCCTACTACAACTAATTGTGGGTCCCGCCTTAATTACAAAAAAACACATCTCTCAATACAGCCACATCAGCAAAAACATATCTTTCAATAACATCTAATGTTCCTATTAGACATTAGACATTCACCGTTGTGAGTGCCCTAAAACCATTATCCAACAATCTACTATTTCATTCTATCATCCATTTTCAAACAAAACGACACCCAAATTCATAATGGGTCCCATATTTTTTTACAAAAAGTCAAGCCACATTATCTTTCATATTTCCCAATAAATATACATTTCCATACATTATTCATTCTCTCTCAAAAGTTATCTATTGCATTTGCTCTTAGCATTTTGAAGAAACAGGTTCCTCTTTTTCTTCCCTTCTAGCTTCACATTCGAGGAGGGTCAAGGAAGAGGTCAAATTCAAAACCAAATCTTTGAAAACGTTTGGGAAAGAAGAAGCGGTGGGAGCAGAGATGGGTTTAGAGGTTTATTTGTGAGGAAATAGTTATCAACATTGTTTTTTTTTTTGATAAGCCACAAAATATAATCAAAAGAAAAGATGACCATGAGGAACATGCCATGAAAAGCTCCCCAAGAAGGGAAGAACAAGCAAAACAATACAACGAAACACAAAAGTTAAATAGTGAATTGGACGGGAGCAGACAAAATGATAACTTCTACCAGCCCATTTCCTTATCTCAACTTAAGCAAAATTTGCAAATGAAACTAATTTTGTGACGGAGGATAGATGCCCCTAGTTCCTTGATGTTGGAGATCCATTACACAACTTGAGTTGATGGAGATCCCTACAATTGGAGGAACGAAGGCAAGGAAGGTGTCGCAACCGGTTTTGCGAGAGAAAATTTAAAAGAGAGTCGCCACTAATTGTAATAGGTGCAATTGGTCACCAATAAAATTAATTTGGTCTGCGAAAATCCAGAAAAATGGGTAAGTGAGTTTGTTACGTATGGGGAAGGTGTGAGGCACTCCACAACGTCTGTTTTAAAAAACAGTTACCAATTTAACTTTTATTATCTCATTATATGATTAAGAAAATCAAACATGACATTTAACAAAAATATATATATGAAGCATGATAATTATTTACTGTATATAAAAATTATATTGAGAGTCTAATATTGAGGTTCATAGGACTCTTCCATCCAATGGTCAAGTGTCCATGAAACACTCTCACCCCAAGAATTTTCTCTGAAGGTGCATCAAATGCATTCCCCAAATTAATTTCATCGTCGGTTAAGGCCTTCAATATAATTTTGATATACAGTATGAATACTTTAAAAAAATCATCTCCATCCAATGGATGAGAATTTCATAAGATTTTATCCTTAAGAATCCTTTTTTGGATAGCATCCAATGCTTCTCCGTTTGGTTCCATCGTCGGATCAATTAATCGATCATTTATCGTACAAAAAAGTATGAATTAAACAAGACACTCTAAGCCCCGTAAAAATCAAAGCGCAAGTATTTGGCCCAATCTCTTGAAACCATTACTCATTTTTAATCCAGGTAAACAATTAAGGATCCAATCCAACAAATCACACACCAAGCCCAAGACCCTCAAGGTTAATATCTCTGGCCTAATTATTATTAGCTTCCTTATAAGTAACAACCCAATAACTTCACCCAATACAAACACCTTTCTTCTTTTTGTACAATCTGGGATTTCGAAAATCAGGATAATGATCCAAGGAGAATAAACAATTGGAGAATTATCAATGTCAAACAAAACAGTTCACCATATAACCAAACTTTCTAAACGAATGCAAGAATCCAATGGAATCATGAGGTAATCTTTTACAAGCAGATTAACTGAAAGCAAAATCCGCACCAATGTCAATCTCCAAAATTTTAAGCATCCAGTAAATCATCATTCAAAAAACAGAGAATAGCTGATCGTTTACAACACATAACCATTATATCGAGCATAACAATTCACGTTTAATGCATTAGCTACAGAAATTGAGAATTGCCAGCAGCTTTAGTGTATGAACATAGTAAACACAAATAGTCTCATATTCATATGTTCCTGCACGAAGTAAGCATAAGGACATCAACATAGCAACATGAAGTACAAGAAAAGCTATTTCGAAATCTGCCAGCGAAATTGTATTACATCCTTCTATAAATCAACGTAATGAAACTTCCAATTATTTGCCATGACCAAACCAACAGATCCAAAGGAACCAGTTTCGCCAATCTAAGTATAGCAATACAAACCAATGTTGTTCACAATCGAAAGCACACGCATTTCAGTTTTGTAGTCTGCAATCGGACAAGATCATAGAAAATCCAAAGCTTGACACAATGATCAATAAGACCTACGCATGCTTGAACATATTGGTTCATGAAACACTGATCGGACAAAGCAACATATATAAATGGAATAGAAGCAGTGAACACAACAATCCAGGGAATCAAGATCGAAATCAAAATTCTTATGTATCTTTCTAATCCATACAATCAAAACACCAGAGTTTTAACAAACCTACCCAAAAAAAATCTGGTCACAGAAAGAAGCACAAATTCCTCAGTATGTTCTGTAATTTAACCCAGAAAACTGAAAACCAAAAGAAAAAAAAAAGATGTTCCCTCAGAAAAATCTAAACAGAAAAAGAAAGAACTCCCCAAAAATCCGCTAAAAATCCTCCCTGAAAACCGATCTTCAAAAACCAAAAACAAACGATCTCCATAAATTTCCAAAAAACAAAAATCAAACCCCCAAAAATCCTCCCTGAAAATCGAAGTAAAAGAAGACAGAAACCCAGAAATTTTCACAGGAAACCGAAACAAAAGAAGACAGAAACCCAGTAAATCCTTGCTCTCCAGACGATTCAAAAAAAAAGAAAGGAAAGCCACCTCGAGGACCCCAGAAAGCCTCCCTCCTGCATCTTTCTTTCGGCCCCCTCTTTATACCCCTAGCACCGACTCGACCCATCCTTCAAAATCCACAAACTACGGCCCCTAATTTCAACTCCAATCCCCCTTTTTCTACTTTCGAATCTCTCTTTTGAATTTCTGTCCTCTCTCTCTCCATTTTCAATATCTCCGGCGCCTCTTCTCTTCTTCTCACTTCTGCTCGCCTCTCTTCTCTTCCTACCGGAAATTTCTTCTAGAATTAGGTCACTCAATATTGGGCCAGGTTGGGTCATGTTTGTTCTAGGGCTAGGATTTTCGGTTTGGGCCGGGCCGTGTCCTCATACCTTTAAAGCTTTAGGGCCTGAATTAATGGGACAAACGGGCCTGCTAATTTGGGCCATCAATTGCGTTCAAATTGTTTGGTTTATATGGTGGGTCAGGCTTCATATTTGGGCTTAAATGACTGATCAGGGTAACCTCTTAGGTTCCAATTGGGCTAGAAAATTTTAACATTTAAGTTTATCGTGTCAATTAATTGAATCAACTAAATTCGAACCCTAATTTTTGGTCCAAGGTTAACTCTAATCCAGCCTATATTTCGGGCTTTATTATTATTTGCATTTTTGGATTTTTCTTGGCTAGTGTTGAGCCAAAATTGGGGTACAACAGCTGCCCCCCTTTGCATGGTTTTACATAGTAAAAGTCATGTAAAGGCATAGTATCCCAATTTTGACTGTGTATGTTTTAAAACTAATCCAAAATACTTTAAACCACAACTTTAATCCACCAAACATTTTTATCCTGCACTGAATGCAACTTTAATTTCCCCAGATACTTTAAACAAGAGTCATTCCTAACTTGGTCAACCATCAGATTTTTTTATTATTTTGATTATTACATTTTTTTAATCCTTTTTTATTTTTTATTATTATAATTTTTATTTTATAAAGATGCTCGGGATCACTAGAGCCATTCCCGGCTTGGCTAATCATAAAAATGCTCGGGATCATTAGGGTCATTCCCGGCTTGGCAAATCTTAAAAGTGCGCGGGATCACTAGGGTCATTTCCGGCTTGGCAAATCTTAAAAAGTGCTCGGGATCATTAGGGTCATTCCCGGCTTGACAAATCATAAAAATGCTCGGGATCAATAGAGCCATTCCCGGCTTGACAAATCTTAAAAGTGCGAGGGATCACTAGGGTCATTCTCGGCTTGACAAATCTTAAAAAGTGCTCGGGATCACTAGGGTCATTCTCGGCTTGGCAAATCTTAAAAGTGCTCGAGATCACTAGGGTCATTCCCGGCTTGACAAATCTTAAAAGTGCTCGGGATCACAAGGGCCATTCCCGGCTTGGCAAATCATTGAAAATGATTTTTTTGAAAAATGCACGGGATCACTAGAGCAATTCCCGACTTGGCTAATCATTGAAAATGATTTTTTTTTTTTAAAAATGCTCGGGATCACTAGGGTCATTCCCGATTTGGCTAATCATTGGAAATGATTTTTTTGAAAAATGCACGGGATCACTAGGGCCATTCCCGGCTTGGCGAATCATTGAAAATGATTTTTGAAAAAAATGCTCGGGATCACTAGGGCCATTCCCGGCTTGGCTGACATTTGAATGAATTTGATTTGATTTTTAAATTTTTATTATTTTGAATTATTGTATTTACACAAAGAAATTTACATGGGGACACTGTAGTTATCCCTGGGCTTGTCCGTGACATGGGCTGGACTTGGATAAAAATACATGAACTGACACTGTAGAGTTCTTAGTTGGGCCTCTCCATATTCGCGACCACATTCAACAGTTGCTCCCACCTTTGTCTCCTGGCCTCCGACTGATGTTCATGAGTTGGTATTTTCTGAATACGGTCAGGTGGTGATGGTGGTGGTTTAAAAGCAGATCGAGATGTTTCCCCTAGTAATACAACTCGTGTCCGTGATGTTTTTCCCCTCTTGGCAGCAGTGGTCATTTGGTTAATGCCTTTTCGCCGGTTATTTTTCTGCATAATGCTTACTGGATAAAATGGGGAGATTTGGCTTATGGTTTGTTGTTAATTTGATAAAAGCACGCTTGGTGGATGTTTTTGTTTTTTTCATAGATGTAGATGATAATGAATGGTTTCAATGGTTGTTTCATACAAATGCAAACAACTGTTATTAATTTGTTGTTGATTTTGAGGTAGAAAAAGAACAGTACTTGCTAAATGAAAATTTGTAACTTTTTCATTGATGATATTTGTATTATTTTGGGTTTATAGATGAATATATTTTGGATGACAACTACATTATTTTTGGGTTTATAGATGAATATCTTTATGATGATAATTCATAATTTTCATTGATAACTGTATTTTTTTTGGATATATAGATGAATATATTTAGGATAATAACTCATAGTTCTTGTTGATAATTGTATTATTTTTGGGTTTATAGATGTATATATTTAGGTTGATAATTGTATTAATTTTGGGTTTATAGATAAATATACTTAGAATGATAACTCATAATTTTAGTCGATAACTGTATTATTTTTGGGTTTATAAATTCATTTATGTAGTTTGATAATTTTATTAGTTCGTATGCAGAATTCAAATAAAATGAATTTTAAAATTTCTCTGAATGAGAGATTTGTGGCAAAGGTTTTGTAGTTGTCAAAGGTATTTGAAGCATTGAAATACATAAAAAGTAAGTTGAACGAGGATGAACTTACTTGTAACGCCCCGACCTAGGAAGCGCTATTATATCTACCCATCTACGTCATCAATGAGATTTATTATCAAAGATTCATAAATCCAATCATACATATCAATCATAGTCGTTACACAACTAGGTCACTCTCAATCCATCAGAAAATTCGACAACACCTCCCCGTATATCGGAGGATGCCAAACTGAATATAAGCGCGACATTTAAATAGACCACATCAATATCCACATAAGACATCTGACCATCAATTCACATGCATCCTACAATCTAGACAGGGCCTCATGCTATCATCATCATAAATTATAATCATGCAATACAAGATCAAGTATTCATGCATACAAATCATCCAACACACATGATCCTCATATCAGCCTGGTAGCCTCGATCACACGGCGGACCCTTCCGACCATTCCAATCATCACACCAAAGAGATGTTTCAAAAAACTGTGTTACCACAAGTAAATACATGTGCTACAAAATCCGAAACAGAATATTAGTATAATTCCTCCCATTCCCATACACTCACTACTCTAGGTGGGCAGTCATGTCATCGACTCTCCTTCATATACGTCTCACCGAAATCGTAATCGGACTAATTTTTAGGAGGAAAGAAAAGCAAAGAGGTGAGCATAAAGCTTAGTAAGGTAAAAGAGTAAGCAATAAATACATAATGTTAAATTCCAGGGGAAAGTCTCATATAACAATATATATTCTAAACATGAATTAAATCACATAAATCAATCACCATGGCCATTTATCCCTTGGTCATCGCCAGTTGGTTTGATTGCAACAATATATATTCTCAATAAAATAATTTAACCTAATAACAAGATTGAGGTGTCTTCTTTACTAGAGATGTCTATATTTTTAACAACGGGTGAGGAAGAGAATGATGGCCAACCTAAGGTTTGTTTGCAAGAAAAAAATTTCAGTGAAAGATATTCAATTTTTTGTCAGGAGTTATAGAAGACGTTCATGAAATATGAAGATACAGATGATGTTTCAAAACTAGCGCTTATGTACTTTTTGGAGTCTGTTATTAGAAAGAGATGTCAAACTTCTAATTCATGTAGACTATTTGAAGCTGGTTGATTGTTTGGATTCATTCAAGAAGTATCCTTGGGGGTACTTTGTCCTACAAGAAATCAAATGAGGCCTTGAACAATTCACTAGTTGGAAGATCTAACAAGTTTAAGGAAAAGAAAAAGAGTACAAGTGGTACAATCTCTTAGGTTTTCCGTAGGAATTTCGATTATGGAGATATGAGGCTGTCATTATTATTTCTAAAAATTTTGTGAACTTTGTTGATGGAATAATTCTTCCCAGAATGTTAAAGGGGTCATCCACAAAAATTCCAAAACCCAAAACTGTGAATGATTTACTTGAGGATAGTTATTGCAGTTATTATAGCTTATATCAAGTGATCATGTTCACATGTATATCGTGATTATGTTCACATGTGATTAGGAATATATCTGTATACATGGTAAGCCATAATATCGGGACATTGGTTGTATAAAGTGATGATATCAATATCCCTATAATCATGGAGAGAAACTCATGCAGTTGGTAAGCTATATATGATAGCCGTGTAACATGTAAAGACATAATACATAAATATATTTCTCTGCCCTTCTCTGTTTATCTTTTTCTATATGGTATCAGAGTGGGTTATTTAATATATGTTATTTTTTTGAAATGACCGATAAAGTGTCATTGGATGTTGAAGAGTCTTCTATGATTTCATCCTTAAATAATGTGTCATTTGATGTCAATTCGACTCATCGTTTGTGTTCGGTTCGATTGATTGACTTTAATTATCTTCCTTGGTCACGGGCTATTTCATTAGCACTTGGAGGAAGATCAATGATTGAATTCATTGATAAGAGCAATGTTGCTCTTGATGTCAAATCTGCACAGTACAATGTTTGGTTTGCAAATGACCAAATGGTTCAATCATGGCTGCTTAACACTATGGAGCCACATATTGCTGAGATTTTCAGTTATTCGGATTCAACCACTGATTTATGGGAGGCTGTCAAGGAGATGTATGGAAATCAGAACAATGCCGCACGAGTTTTTCAACTCAAGAAGGATATTGCCTATTTACAACAAGAAGGTAAGCCTTTTGCGCATTTTCTTGGAAGCATGAAAAGTATGTGGAATGAATTGGCTGTTTATCGACCACATACCACCGATTCTACAATTTTGTTGAAGCGAGCTGTGGAAGATAAAATCTTCCAGTTATTGGCTAATTTAGCACCTGATTATGAAGATCTCCGCAGTTGAATTTTAATGAATTCGGAGCTGCCATCTTTTTCCATTGTTTGTGTGACTATCCAGTGAGAGGAGCCAAGGAAGAAAGTTATGGTTGTGAGTGTTAAGCCTAAAATTTCAGAAGCAAGAATTTTTGTATCCACTTGGCATGCTGAAGAAAAGGGATATAAGGGACAAAGAAATGATCTCAAATGCAATCATTGTAGTAATCTTGGTCATACTATGGATCAATGTTGGATTCTTCATCCAGATTTGAAGCCCAAGTTTTCAAAAGGCGGTCCGAAACGATTTTCATCATCTGGACACAAGGCTAATCATGTTGCTAATCGTGTTTATTCATCATCAGAAGGGCTGTCAAGGTTTACTTCTAATCTTACAACTCTCATCAATGAATTTGCATCATATATTCAGGAAAAGATCAATGCATGTGACAAGATTGAGAGTGACAATTCATTTGTATTATAGAGTAAATTTGTTGGGTTTCTCGCTGAAAACAAAGGTGCTACCGTAGATGATATGTCAGGTATACTAAATACATTTTCTCGAGCTCTTATTATTAGAAAAGTGCATGATTGTTGGGTTGTAGATTCTGGTGCTACTGATCATGTGACAAATGACTCTAGTATTTTATCTGATTTTCAACTTTTTGTCCACCATCTAAAATCATTGTTGCAAATGGTAAGGATGTGTTTGTTGTTGGTCATGGCACTATCAAAATTCTTTCCAATTCAATTTCATCATTTGTCCTTTATGCTCCTGTTTAGTTGTTAACAGGGAAATCTTTAGGTCTTCATCACCTTAAAGTGTTTGGGTGCAAGTGTTCTGTTCATGTGCAATCTTCTCAACGTTGACAAATTGGACCCAAGGGCAATTAAATGTATTTTTTTGGGATATTCTCCAACCAAGAAGGGTTATAAATGTTATAATCTCATATCAAAAGGGCTATTGGTTTCTAGAGATGTTCGGTTCAATGAGGAATTGCCTTATTTCAACCGTACCGCTGCTGGAGTTCCTTGTCAGGGGGAGCACGATTTATTTCCATTACCACTCTTATCAGATACAGCAGTAGAGGGTGGTATTGGTCCAGATAATGATGAAATAGCATGTGGTATTGGGAATTTCACATGCATAACCGATCAATCTTTGTTGTGACAATCAAGCGGCCATGCATATTGCTTCAAATCCGATTTTTCATGAACGGACTAAGCACCTTGAAGTTGATTGTCATTACATTAGGCAACATGTTTAGTCTTGTGTTATTGTCACTCATTATACTATGAGTCATGATCAACTTGCCGACATTTTTACCAAGCAATTATCATCATATCAGTTCCATTATATTCTGTCCAAGCTTGGCTCCATCAATCTTATTGACTTAGCTTGAGGGGGAGTATTGTAGTTATTATATCTTATATCAAGTGATCATGTTCACATGTATATCGTGATTATGTTCACATTTGATTGGGAATATATATGTATACATGGTAAGCCATAATATCGGGACATTGGCTGTATAAATTAATGATATCAATATCCCTATAATCATGGTGAGAAACTCATGCAGTTTGTAAGCAATATATGATAGCCGTGTAACATGTAACCCTTCTCTCTTATCTGTTTATCTTTTTCTACAATAGTGAAGTAAATATATTTTTTCCATTGAAAATGCAAATCTTTACGTTTATAGTAATGTTATTTACATAGAGATTTTTGAAAAGTTCATAAGATATATATTTAGATTTATAATATATTTGTTTACGTTGATAATTTTTTTTAGTTGCTAATGATATAAAATCTAGTTTTTTATGTTATTTTTTTTTCTTATTCATATGCAATTAATTGAAATGGTTCCACAAATTCAGATATTAATCATGATTACACATTTAATTTAAATGTTAATGTTCAAATAAACTCAAAGAAGGCAAAAAAGATGAAACATTTGAAGACTAAGATTAAAACTAATGAAGGTTCAGCTAAAAATTTGATTATCGCAAGACTACAGAGTTGGGATTGCGGTTGAGTACCTTTACTTTGGAACTCGTGGAGGAGCTTGAGGAGGAGAAGCGACCTTCAAATCGGGAGGCAGTAGGTGAAGAACAAAGTCGATGTTGATGGAGCAGAAGAGAGAGTAATAAGAGAAGTATTTTTTTTAATCAATCAAATGGCCTAGTTTTGCTACAGTGAACCCATAGTGCTGGATTCTCATTGTACATGACTAAGTTTTCCCAGTATTGAGCTCAGTTACTGATGTGGAATCCAAGTTTCACTATAATACAAAAAAGAGACTCTAAAATCCAGTCCAATTCATGTTTATAGTCACTGCTGCAGTTGGTCTCAAATACCAAGGTTGTGGACAAATCAAACATACAGACAACATTTGATCACCAACCTCATTAACAGAAGCTCGAAGCTACGAAGAGGATCCTTTATAGCCCCTTGGCAGCTGTACCACGAGTATAGGAAGATTTATTCAACTCGTACCAAGGTACTCTCTATGTGGTAGACATGCGACCACTACTTGAGAGTAATAAGCTAGAGTGGAATTCATTGGGTTCACCCCGAGAGAAGGCGACAAAATAGATCAACTAGAAAGGAGGAGAAAGTTGTGTAAGCGAGAGAACTAGGTCAAGGGAAAAGAAGAAAACAAATGAAAACACCACGATTTGGGGTGTTTTATAAACCTCTAAAATTTGTAATAGATTGATTTTGATCCTTTTTGAAAAACAGTTTAGCAATCTAACATTTTTTTAATTTTTTTAAAAATTTAACTCTTTTGGCTAATGAAATTACTCTAATGCCCTTGCACCTTTTTCCACCATATTTTAATAAATTAAAAAAAGAGCTTAAACTTTTCCAAAATACAACATACATGTTTTTCTTCTTCTTCTTCTTATGCTCTTCCTTCCTTTTCTTCTCTCCCGTTTTTTCTCGTCAACCTTCTTCTTCCTCAAACCTTTCTTCACTTCACTTCACTTTTCTTTTATTCATTTTTCAGTTTAAAACAATGTTAATTTATGTTTATAATAATGTTACTTTCATTTTAGAATAGTGCTATTGATGTTTAAAATATTATTACTTCACGTTTAGAATATTGTTTTGTTTGGTATAGTATTGATTATTATTTTCAAAGGTAATATATTCGTGATTTATAATAATTTTAATTTATGTTTTAAAATGGTGCTTAATCGAGTTAGAATAGTTTTTTTTTGTTTTGTTTTAGAACGATGATATTTTATTTTTAGAATTATACAGTTTTTGTTTAAAATTTATATATTTTTAATTTTTGTTTAAAACATTGATACTTTATGTTTACAATATTGTTTTGTCTGGTATATTACTGATTGCTATTTTCAAAGGTCGTAAGTTCATGGCTTAGAATAATTTTAATTTTGTTTTAGAATGATGTTTTTTTGTTTTTTTTAGAATATTATTTATTTTTCAAATGTGGTAAAAGCAAAAGAATCATAGTTTTGGAATATATTTATTATGTTCAATTAATGAATAAAATCCATGATATTACAATGCTTCACCCATCTCTCTTCTTCATAATAGCTTGTGTTGACTACATTTCCTGTAAGTTGTTCTATATGTTTCTTATAAGATTTATAATGGGTCTATATTGGTTTAGAACAGCTTTATGTTCGATTTAGAAATGTATATTTAATATTATATATGTTCTGAACTGTTATATTATGATTTAAAATAGTTAAATGTAAGGTTTAGAATAGTTTTATGTTCAGTTTAAAATTGTGTATTTACTATTTTATATGTTTTGAACTTAATTTTTCATTAATCTAAGTTATTTATTTAAGCATACTTGAACCACATGTGAATATTGTTTCTAAGTCACTTTGACCCTACAACATATTTGAATTATATGCGAACATTGTTCTAAAACAACTTTGACCCTGCAGTTTTCAGTTCGAATTGTGGGGTATTGACTATCAAATTCATGTAGATACTGAGTGCATACGTGTCATTATTAGTGTTGAAACCACATAAATAAAGATATACAGGAAGATGATTGCGATTTAAAGTTTGCGGGGAAAATGAGAATGTTAGAATGTAGAAGAATATCTTTTTATAACTGTTGAACTATTTAACTTTGTCGTTTAGAATAGTTAAGATTATGTTTCGAACATTATTTTTTATTGCTATAACATGTAATTAATTTGGTTTAGAGGAATATCATTTTTGTGTTTATAACTTTTATCGTAATATAGTTTAAAACAATCCCATATTTGTTTAAAACAATTTTGCTTAGCTATAAACTATTATTAAATAGTAATAAATACATAAAAGTACATGCCAACAATTTAATAAACAAGTTTAGTTCAATTGGATAAATGAAAAAAAGAGTGTTATATATGTTTTGAATTGTTGTATTATGGTTTAAAATAGTTCAACATAAGGTTAGAATATGTTAGTAATTTGGTTTAGATTAATATCACTTTGTATTTATAACTTTTATCATAATATAGTTTAGAACAAAGTATGTTGGTTTAGAATAATTACGCTTAGTTATAAATTATTCTCAAATAGGACTAAAGACATATAAAAGCACATGTCAACAATTAAATAATCAAGTTCAATTGAATTGGATAAATGAAAAAAAAAAGAATTTGTTATTGTCTGGTGCATTTGAATTGTATCCATGCATTTCTTTCGTTAAATTGTAGCTCCATAATTTTATGATTTCATTACCTATTAAGTAAGAAAAATATAATTTTAGTTGAGAACAAACAAAATAAGATATAAAATACACATATTAGCATTGAGAACAGACGAAAAACGGCTGAGAACATAAACAAAATAAAGTTTAGAAAATAAAAAATTATGGTCTAATATAGATATATGGGGAGAATTGCAAGTGAAATCAAATAAAGTTTATTACCCTGTTTGGATGAGAGTATGTCACCCATACTCTCAGACAACTCTCAGCTTTTACGCTTTACGATAACTTATACTTTATGAAATATACTCTGATCCAAACATCAATATCATTATTTTAAACTGAAAGTAACACTGTTCTAACCAAAATAACACGATTTCATGCCAAAATAATTGTAATATAATCAAAAGCAACATTATTATAAACATCAATATATATTTTTTAAATTGAAAGTAATACGGTTCTAAACATAAATTAACACTCTTTTAAACTAAAAAAATTTCATTAACACTGTTGTAAACATAAATTAACGCTGTTCCAGCAAATTTCCAACCAAATTACACGAACGCATTAAGTTCCAGAACCCCAACACAATGAAGATCTATTTTAAAATATCTGACATTATAATAGATCTTGAAAACAATCAAAAGGCGGCCCATGATATCATGCAATACAATATATCTAAAAAACTGAAGCTTTAGACCTCGAGAGAGAGACAATTATTTTTACTGAAGAAGATTGATGACAGAAGCTAGAAAACAAATTGAAGAGCTTGTAAGTGGTGAAGAAAAGGAAGAAAAGAAAAGTGAAGTGAAGAAATGTTTGGGAAAGAAGAATGTTGAAGAGAAAGAAAAAAAGGAGAGAAGAAGATGAAGAAGGAGTAGGAGGAGATTGAAGAGGGAGAAGAAAAAAATAGAAGAGATGTATGTTGATTTTGTAAAAAAGATAATTTTTTTAATTTAATTTATTTAAAAAGTAGTGAAAGGTGTGCAAGAGACATGAATGTCTTCTTTTTAATCAATTTTTTAAAATCTGATAAAATACGAGTTAGATTATTAAATTAATTTTTAGAGAGGATTAAAATGGCAAATTTTTTAAACTACTAACCTAGGCTGCTACTCTGCCAGGCATATTTCCTTCCACTTCAACAAAATCAAGGAAGAAACCCTAAGAACCCCCTCTTGGTTCTTTGTCCATTATCGTTCTCCTTTTCCTTCCTCGGAGTATATAGATATACATTAGGAGAGGAATAGCGAGTAAGTTGGCAAATATAAGATGCCGCTGGGAGAAAAGGCAGGGTGGGACAAAAGCGAGTCACGATACTGCGGAGTGGAGGCGGATTTTCATGACGACATTCCTCAGCTTCTTTCTTTAAATATTTTCCCTGGCTCCTTCGATTTCGTCGTTGCTCCCTTGGTTCGTATTCACTTTTGAAATACTGTTATTTTAGTTAGCTTTGATATAAACTCTGGTAGCATCGGAATTGTGTGTATAAGAAAGAGCGCTCAGCTCTATGGAAGGAGTTCTTCTCCAAACGCTATCCTAATTACATTTTACTTTCATTTATGTTATGACTAGTTGCCAGTTACTCGATTCCATGATTTTGTCATTGTTGCTCAAGTTAAAAATGCAGTTTATTATATTAAAACAAGTGTAGTTCAGTTTATTCAATTAAATGTTGTAATTCACATGGATCTCGGTATTGAAGTCAGTTTGAGAAAGCTACACCTGGAATCAGATATGACGAACCAAATAAGGTTTAGTTTTGGTGGAGCTATCATTGTATGATTTGTTTAGCATCTTCCCTTTATGCTTACCTTGGTCTATGGTTGCCCCATACTCACAGAATTTCCTTATCTGCAATTTTTATCAGGAAAGACAAGTTTCATTTCGTTTTGGTATTCTATGATAGCTAATAGATCTATGAGGCAGATTAGAGGCTAACCTACAGTGACGTTGGTGGCCTTCTAATTGTGCAGCCTTACTGCTTTCGCTTGTAGGGTGTAAACTATAGTTACTATATTCTGTGTAATCCTACAGAAAATCAAAGGAAACTGAAATATAGTAGACAAAAAACGCCCACCTTTTTTTTGTCGCTAGGTTTTATACATTATAATCTCGATAAATTAATAATCTCGCTTAAATAATATTTTTGGGTGATCCCGACTTGGGACCAACATGGTAAATTAATAATTCTCTTAATTTATAAGATAATACATTTTAAAGAAAACATATAGGTCCCAATTAATATATAAATTAATAATTGCCTTATAAAATATGACTCTAATGTTGTTTGTTTTTTCTTGAATTTGATGTCTCCTTGACCTCATCTCTTATTTTTCTTTGTGCATTAAGAAGCTCTGGTGTAGTTTTCTCATTGTGAGAGAAAATTATGCAACATGATTGATTCTTTGAGTGCATCTTTGGACGAGACAGGCTCCAGTATAGAACTATCATCTTCAACTTCATCATCTTTGTCATTTCCCATTCCCATGATGTTCTCAATAATTTGCTCATCACTCAACAACTCTGAAGTTGTCTCATTTTCTCCTGGGTATTTCAAAAGATCCTCTACATCTATTGTTTCATGATAGTTCAACTCTTTGATTAGAACACACAATTGTTGAACACCTCCATCATCTGAGTGTTGAGCAAAATTCTCCTAAGTCATGTTATCCATAGACCTAATTTTACAATGTTGAAAACAATTTGCAATTGTACTTTCTTGAACATCTGTTGTCCAAGCCGAGATTGCAAGATTCATTGCATCTAAAATTTTACCTTCTCTGGATTTAACAAACTCAACTACATCCATAAACTTGTTTGGGTTAATTAATGAATACCTTGATTAATTAGTTTTTATTAATTTATCGAGTAAATAATAACTTACTAAATTCATAATTTTTTGTGGTCCTAAGGGTATTAATTTATAGAGGTTCTATTGTATCTATAAGTACCCTAAGAACTATAGTATTTTTGTTTCATTAGGCAAGCTAATCTATTTTTTTTTCTATCATACAATCACTAATGCATTGGATCCCATCAAAACTCTATAGTTGAATGTGCTTAGGAGAAAATCATACTAGAATAGGTGACTTCCTGGGAAGCATCCTTGTCTAAACACCCTTCCTACCTTTTATTCTACCAAAAAAGCTAATCCATTTCTACTTGGAATTTTTGGCTTTGAAATAAAATGATATCTTTCGTTGTCTTGTTATCTGTGACTTTTTTACTAAGTTTATTTATATTTGATATTCATTCCTTGTTTCTTTGAACACATCTCTTAGTTATTTTTGTTCTTTGCTTGCTCATGGACTCCCACCGTCTTTTCTCCTTTTTTTTTCTGCTGTTTTTTTTTTGTGTGTGGGTGTGGTCAGTTGCTATAAAAAATTCATTCATGCAGATGGATCCCACTTATAGGCCTAGCTTAGTGGAAAAAGACAAGGGTGGATCATGCGTGCCGCCATTTGCAGGGTCAGACTTAGTTTTGAGCCCTTCCCAGTGGAGTAGTCATGTTGTGGGTATGGTAGCTTTTGGTTAACTTGCTTCTCTCTGAAGTATATTTTTTTTTTGTAATCAATTTGATTTTTTTCCCCGCAACCCCCAACACCCCCCCACCCCTCCCCCCCCAAAAAAAAAAAGAGAATTGTTTGGTTTCTGAATTTCATTAGAATAGCATCTTGACCGTACAACAAATAAATTTTGTCTTCTATAGGATTATGAACTGGTAAGTTCATTCGTATGATAATGCCGAACTACTTTAATATCTAAAATGTGAAGTACTGGTTGATATAGTTAGGTAGTTGAGGAAATGTTTGAGGCAATACTTGTTGTGTGGTACTAGTGAGTAGTGTCTAATATTTGCATAATTTATAAAGAGAGGAGGTTCTTGCCCTGAAGTTGCTGGATACTTTCCTTAACTCTGGCTGTTTCACTTCAAATATAATTTCTTTCTTCCACTGACAATAGTTTTCAGCCTGAGGATTTTCTATTGAGAAGTAGAAATTGGTTCGCAAAATGATGATCTACCTCCCATTCAAGAAGAGTAATGATCTATCTCGCTGTGAAGGTTTTAGTTACTAATTTAATGAATTCTCAAAATATGTTAAGAGGCTTTGTTGGTGTTTTGTCCTTTGAATTTTAACGTCTATGCTTGTTAACTTCTTGGTCATTAATGTTAAACTTGTTTGATTGGTATGTGGTTTTATACTTTTATTTACTTATGTGCGTTTACTCTTGTGCTGCTACATTTCCTAATCTCTCTCTTAAGATACTGTGTTTCTGAAATATTTCAGGGAAGATTAGTTCATGGATTGACTTGGATTCTGAGGATGAAGTTGTTCGGATGGATTCTGAAACTACTTTAAAGCAAGAAATAGCATGGGCTTATCATCTATCTCTCCAAGTAAGGATCCTTATCAATTTGGTCATCAATTTTTATTATTATTACACCCAAAATGGTCTGCCCATGCTTGTAAGCACCTGCGTTGCTGTATTTCAGATTTTAGCAAATTTGCCAAATATAAAAATGAAATAGTAGTACTAGCATTAAAATTTTATGTAGTTCATTGCTTATTATTTTTACCTAGACTCAGGTGGGGGAGTAAACGGAATGAATATGACTTTTTATTCATATTTTATTTCTCTCCCAAGGTATCACCCATATTTACATAATCACATCCTCATGCGTACAGGAATATATCCTAATACGAAAAGTTGTACGCTTAACTTGAGTAGTCATCAAAGGATGATTAGGATAACTGTATATGTAAATATGGGCTATTATAGCTGAAAACTGTTGTGTTATTGAATGTTTATTTGCAGTATCTCACCTGTTTTTTTTTTATTTTTATTTGATTACGTTTCTTTCTGTCAGTAGTTACATTGCTGAAGTGTACTAACATGTACTTATCATGTGAAGCTGCAGCATAGCATAAAACATTTCATCAGTTCTCCTATATGGTTGCAATTCGTTGAAGTTCTGGTGCTTAAGGTTTTTTTTTTTAAAATATGCAGGCTTGCCTTCTTCCTTCTCCTAAAGGGTCATCATGTGCTAATTATGCTAGGTGTGTGAATCAAATTTTACAGAGCCTGAACAATATGCAGGTACCTATTTTAATCCAAAATTTGAATCTGTTATTTTATTTTCCCTTATTGGTTTCCAAGTTGCTTTTTTCATTCTTCTATATTCTTATGATTTTTTTTTGTAAAGTTGTGGCTTAGGGTTCCACTGGTCAAGATTGATGGGAATTCTATGGATAAAAAGTCAGAAAACTTGGTCAGTAAATTTCTGTATTACATTTGTGTCTTACATTTCAGAGTCTCTAATTTTTTGTTTATGACCAGTTGTAATGGTTTATCTCAAAGGGCTTGGCTTAACTATAGCTGTTTTAGTAGTGGAACGTAGTTGGCGGCAATATCATTTCAGAGATGGTAATAGTTTACATTCTCCATCTGTCAGTCTTAAATTACTTCATGTTTCTGCAGCTTGATTCATGGGAATTGTGGAATTCATTTCGCCTTCTCTGTGAACATCACACTCAATTATCAATTGCCCTTGATGTGCTGTAAGTTGAATGAAATTTTATAATCCTGCACCTGTTTTATCACCGGGTACTGGCTATACTCTGCTTCAATACTTGACCATATGTAATATAGGAGTGAACTACCTTTGGCCGACTCTCTGGGACGATGGTTCGGCGAGCCTGTTAGAGCAGCCTTAATAAATACCAACGTAAATATAGTTTTGTCTTTGACTATACTTTGTGAAAGGTTAAATCAATTGCTTGTGGCTTATACTTCTTGTGTTTTGAAAATGTTACCAATTGACAGTCTTTTTTAACAAATGCTCGTGGCTGGCCATGCTTGTCTAAGCGTCATCAGAAACTTGTTACTGGTTTTTTCAACCATTCTGTACAGGTATGTCAAGAAGTCTCGATGGTCCTCTTCTCTATAAGTTCATTAAATAGTCATGTTCCCACACCCATTGATACAAGTCTTGATAGTGGAGATTTTTTGTAACTCCTAACATTCTGCATCTTTGCAAGAAGACGCTGCTGTCAATTCTTGAACCTGTGTTACATGCTTTTATATTTGCAGGAGACAATCGCTCCTCTCAAACCCCCTGCTCTTTGTTTGTAGAATTCTTTTTGATTCCAAAATCAAATATTTGATTATTTTTTTAAATTTTCCCTCCCGATTATTTTTGTGGTATTCATATACTCGAGTGATTGATATACTCTCTTTTGTAAATCAAAGTTTTATTGTGATTTGTGAGAAATTAAAGATAATCATGCTTATTGTCTCATCACTGATTTTAAGATGTTGGTGACAATCCTGCTAATTTACTAATGATGGTCCTTTCTGCATGGATAATGGTGATGATTATGAAACAATTGTTTTTACTAGGATCTTGGAAAAAAAGGGGGGCTACCTGTGTTACATATGAGCAACATACACGTAGAATTTGTTATCTGCAGTGTTTCATATTGCTCTATGTTTATTGAGTTTATGTTTCCAGTTAAGTATGATTATCTAGTTGTATAAATTCTTCGCATTTTATTTCCTGCTAATTGCATCATGCGGATTCATTGATGGCGTTCCTTTGGAATATCTTGTCAGATAATTATTTCTGGAAAACGCATACATGCTCTTCCCAAGGCAGGTTTGGATCTAGCTGCTAATCACATTGATGACAACAGCAAAAGTAAGACCTCTATTTTGTCATTCAGTTCGTAGAATGAATATATATTAAACATATGAACCAATTGTAAACAAAACTGTTATTTTTCCTTCATACGATGTTATTACTACGTCTATTGTTATGTGACGACAATTTACTGTTATTATATTGTTATTGTTGTTTTAGATGTTCATTGGTGATTAGGGTTGATTATACTTAACAATATCGAAAGATGGGGGTTTACACTTTGGTAACTGTATTTTTATTTGTTACCAAGTCATCATCTAAAATAAAAAAAGTGAGACTAAATGATCATCCGGGCAGATTTTGTATAGTACTGGTCAGGTTTCCTATTGATGTAGCACTTAGTCGACATATATTGGTCAAAATATGCTTATGTGGTTGCTTATTTGACTTTCACATCAATAAATAACTATGTGTCAATATATAATATAGATATATTTTTTTAAAATGGTGGAACCCTAATGGCCTCCATTGATCCTTGAATTCACCATCACTCATCCTTGAAATCAATGGAGGATGTGATGGAATTTTGAATTTTCAAAGAAATGCAAAGTCGATGAGAAGACAATACCTCTCCGTCCTCCCCAGAACATGTCGTCATTGCTCCCACTGTCAAAGACGCCAACAAAATTCAGCTGGTCATCCTTCCATTTTGGCCATCTCAAACAAGTAAGACAAGGCAGAGAACAACAATGTGGAGAACGGAGAACTATGGCTCGAACACACCAATGTAATCAATGCTAGGGATTGCTTGAACTCACAAGTGTTTTTGGACTCCAAGTAATTTTAGAGCTTTTGATTAAAATGTAGGAATTTAGAGATTTTGATTTTAGGGTTTTGGTGGAGAAGAAGTCCTCTTTCAAATTTTTTTTAAAAAATTCGATATGTATAAATAAATTTTTTATTTTTACTTAAAAATTGAAAAAATATTATATGTTGCCACATCAACATATTTTGATCAATGTTTGGTAAATGACACATCAGCAAGGAAACCTGACTAATACTGTACAAAATATGCCAGGGTGACCATTTTGTCTCTCCTTTTCATTTTAGATGACTTCATAGCAAATGAAGCTAGGGTGACCAAAGTGTAAAAACTCTTATCTTTCGGTGCTGGTCATGGTTTTAAAATTCGAACTGAGGCGCCGCCTCAAGGCGCGCCTCAGCCGCCTCGGCCCCATCACCGAGTCGCACAAACTGCCTCAGTTCAGAGTTTGGTCAAACTCGCCTCGGTCAACGACTCGGCCGCCTTGAGGCGCGCCTCCGCGCGAGGCGGTATGAGGCGTAGGTGAGGCGGAGAGAGAATAAAAAAAAAATCCCTCGCCGCCAGAGACATCCCAGCAGGTCGCGACCCCCGCCAGAGGCATCCCAGCAGCTCGCGACCCCCGCCAGAGACATCCCAGCAGATCGCGACCCTCGCCAGACACCTCCCAGCAGCTGGCGACCTCCCCAGCAGCTCACGAGCTCGCCTGCGACCTCCCCAGCAGTTGCCAGCTCCCGTGCCCCAGTAGCTCCCGCGCCCTCGACAGACAGCTGTTGTTGAAAGTTGAAACTTGAAAGGCTATTAAGATATGCCGATTCATCCAGCCTAATAATTCAATAATTCAATTAACTAATTAAGCTTATTTCTATATCAATTAAGCTTATTTCAAATTTTCAATATTTTCAATAACTAAGCTGTTAAGCAAGCTGCCTCTATGTTGAACATTTTCAATGTTATGAATATTGTGGATGCTTTTATATGTTGAAAATCTTGTTTTTTTTAATTTGGAATGAGGCGACCGCCTCGATCGCCTTGAGGCTACCGCCTCGCCTCAATCTACCTTGGCCGCCTCAAATCGCCTTTCGCCTTTTTAAACCTTGGTGCTGGTAATTATAATTAACCCTTGGTGATTACTCTAATAGTTTAATAATTTTTTGTATGATGTTAATCTAAAATATGTTTTCTCTATTACTGATTGACCTTTGTGCATCTTTGTATTTATAGATATGCAGAGACATCCCCTGAAGTCATATTTGGAATATGTTGCTTATCTCTTTCAAAGGATGGATCCCCTTCCAGAGCAAGAATGCTTTGAGGTGAATTATGCCCCAACTCTGTCTCTGTGTGTGTATTCTAGTGTGAGTTTGGGCAGGTGGGGGTGTGATGCTCTCCCAAACCCCTCAGAAATTTGGTTTTTATGGTGGTGATGTGCACTGGTGGTGCCGGGAGCCTTTTGCTGTTTTGCACCGGTGTGGGTTTACCCTTTTTTTTTTTGAGGGTTGGTATAAGTCTGCTATAACCATGTAGTTTTTGACTGTCAGTCTTTTTTGCCAGCTTGGTTACCGCGACTTTTTGCAGTCTCCACTGCAAGTAAGTTTTTTCTTTGCCTAACTTCTTTCATTATGGTTGGAACTCATAATTCCACTTTCCCCTCTACTTCTGAGACACTTTTCCCCTTCTGCTATTAATTCTAGTTAGATTCTATGCTTCAATGCAGCCTCTCATGGATAATCTAGAGGCACAGACTTATGAGACATTTGAGAAAGACTCTATGAAATATATCCAGGTATGAGCATGCACTCATATGAATAATTCTGTTATTGGTTTTTGTTCCTTGCTTTCATTTTAGTGTGGCTTTCTAGATTTTTCATTCATAAAGGCCTCGTTTACTTGCATTTATTAGTACCAACGTGCAATTTGCAAAGCTTTGGTGGATAGGGTACCTGATAAAGAAGCAGCTGTATTGACAACTGTAAGCTGTTCACCTCTTTTCCTGAGCATATTTTATATAATTTTTGGGTGTAGATTTATCTGAATTGCATGGTTTGCTGTGTTTCATGATATATGATGCACACCAAACTTAACTTTATGACATTGAAATCTCTTTTCTTGGTGGAAAGGTACTGGTAGTTGTAGGAGCTGGGCGTGGACCTCTCGTGAGAGCATCACTGCAGGTTTTTTCTCATTCATTTAGCATCATACACTGGGAATATATATTAATGTTGCAACTTGGTGGTCTATGGTCTTTATGTTCATGTTCTGTTTGTTGATAGGCCGCTGAAGAAACTGGACGCAGTCTAAAAGTTTATGCTGTAGAGAAAAATCCTAATGCAGTTGTTACACTTCATGTAAGTGGCAGATTAGAGTTATTTGGTTCCAAATGCTGCCATTTTTGGACCAAAAAATATACTGGAAAATGTACACGGCATGGCGTGGATCTGTAATATATTAACATAAGAAGAATTGCGTTTAACAGAGTCTGGTCAAATTGGAGGGCTGGGAAAACGTTGTTACCATAGTTTCTTGTGACATGCGTTGCTGGGAGGCACCAGAGAGAGCTGATATCTTGGTAGTAGTGTTCGAAATGATCAATCAGTTCAATATATATTTTCTCACGAGCCACTGCTTATTTATATGTGTTTCTACCTTAATTTTCCTAGGTTAGTGAATTGCTGGGATCTTTTGGTGACAATGAGCTGTCCCCCGAGTGTCTTGATGGTGCACAAAGATTTTTGAAGCATGATGGAATCTCAATACCATCGTCGTACGCACATTCTTCTTTCATTTAGCACCATTCATGTTTGCTTTCAAAATTTTTATGGCATTCAATGACCTGGTTTTTATCTTCCACCTCCACCAGAGAGTAGCCTTCTAGTAGCATGCTTTATGATTTCAATTTCGCCATCAATGAACACAATAAATTTTTGATATGCACCTTAGGGTACTCTTCTCGTTCTCCACAATCATCATCAGATTGGTTGGGTGAAGTTCTCTAGTAAAGCTTATTGTATACAATGTGTTATAATTGTTGGCAGGGGGTGGGTTTAGGCAATAGGCATACCTTTATAAACACATAGCATGGAACTCTAATGTAATTTATAAAGGCGAACAGCCTTGATGGAAAAATGATGCGGTTGATTTATAAGACTTCACGACTATTGGGTGTTTAAGGAGTTTCACCTGTGAAGCAATTCCTAAATATTTAGTGCCTATTTTTGAATAGCCATTCCATGCAAAATTGTTTCTTCATTTGTTGTTTAGAAAGCCAGCATTGATGACTTGAAGTTGATCATGTTTGGCCTTGATTACTGTTCTCTGTAAGTTGAACTTTAAAGCTTCAAATCATGCTCTGTCATGCATTTTGCGTAACTTTTTTTTTCTTCTCGTGAATATTGTTTTTCAGGTACACAAGTTTTGTCCAACCAGTGACTGCGTCAAAACTATACAATGATGTATGTTGCTTGCATATGTGCTTCGATACTTGTCACTACTTTTCTTTTTAATGTAGTTGATGAACTGCTTCTTGTTGTGTTACAGGTTAAGTCGCACAAAGCTTTAGTGCATTTTGAAACTGCTTATGTTGTCAAGGTGCACAATATTGCGAGGCTTGCTCCTTGCCAACCTGTGAGTTTTATCTCCTCATGTTTCTTCTTTGTTGAAATGTTCTGAATCATAGATTGGTGATAATGACTCCTTTTGTGTTTTCTTTTTGTAGGTTTTTAAATTTGATCATCCAAAATTTTCAAATAACAAAAGCAATCAGCGTTACAGAAAATTGCAATTTGATTTACCTATTGATACTGGGTCAGCTATGGTGCATGGTATGTCAATCAAATCATATTTCAGTATATGATTGTGGATTATCTTAATCCTAATTCATTGTCATGTAGGATTTGTTGGTTATTTTGATGCAACACTCTACAAAGATGTACATCTTGGCACTGAGCCATCCACAGCAACACCAAACATGTTCAGCTGGTATCGCCTTTGATTCCCCTTGATCATATGCATTGTGCTCACATCTGACGACATATCATTCTATAAGGCACAAGGTTTTAAAAATCGTTTTTAGGAACCGAGGCGCTTACCTTATATGAGGCGAGGTGTATCAAGGCGTAAGCCTCAAAGTGAATCAACAAAATAATTAAAGACTTCAAGTGTATGACTCTAAATAATATGAATATCATCATTCATCAATTCAAAAGATATTAAAGCATAAAAAGCCTAAAAGTTTAAAATTTGATTGCTGCCTTGCTGAGTTGTTGGTGACTATATATATATAGACAGATTACAGATAGACTAATAGTAATCAGTAATCACTCATCAGTTATTTAGTTTTGCAAAAATTAACGGAAAATAAAATAAAAACAAGTAAACAATACAAAACTAGTGCAGTGTCACTGTGCCACTGTGCCATGGAGGAGCATATCGAGATAATAGAAATAGATATAAACATGGGTAAATAACTAAACATGAGATCAATTAAGTAATTAACTAAGCAGAGGATTTCTAGAAGCAAGGACGAATTTCCAGAGGCAGGGATGAATTTCCAGAAGCAGGGACGAATGGAGAAGCAGAAGAGAAGTGAGCAGAAGAGAGAGAGAGAGAGAGAGAGAGAGAGACGAAATACCTGGAGATTGCCATTCTGGAGAGCTGCAATGCCACTGAACTAGGGCAGGGCAAGAAACATGATATCGCGACTTGCGATAGACTAGTGAGGTGGACTGACTTGCTGGGTTTTTAATTTCAGAGCAAGAAAGGCCAAAAAAAGCCCGGATTTCATGTCGCACGCCTCGTCCGCCTCAGAACCTCCATGCCTGAGGCGGACGCCTCAGTCATGAGAGGCGTAAGCCTCTCATGGAACTCTTCCAGGTGTACGCCTGGGATCGGCGGAGCTCCGCCTCAGTTCGAGGAGCGCCTCAAGGCGTGCGCCTCGAACGATTTTTAAAACCTTGATAAGGCATGCCTTACATTTGTCCACAGATCAGGAGCTCTTGATAGTTTGGGTACCCCCCAATATGTTTGACTGTAATCTTCCTTTTTTGTTTTTCCATAATTCCTTTGTTTTGAAAATGCTGTTAGCCTCCTTATGTAGTTACGTGCTTTGTATGAGCGGTTTCCTTATTCAATATATCGTCTTGTCCCAACCAATTTGGGTCGGGTTCACAAGGTGCACTAATATATCCACACTGTCATTTGTTTGTAACTAAAGCTTTTACTCCCGACTAACCCTATATAGATTCCATGCTTAGGTCTTTTGTGGATTCCCTCCTCTGTTTAGTCTGCCCTGCATAAATTTTATTCTACACTGTAGGGGTGCATCCCTGATTTACTGCTAGCAATTACTTCTGTATGGTGCATAACATGAATGGGCTCGAGTTCTATAGTGCACCTGTTCATTCCTGAATTCCATTGAATTTTAATGGTTGTTTCTCAATCTTTTCAGGTTTCCTATTTTTTTCCCGCTGAGGACACCAGTTTGCCTGCATCCTGGCACTCCTCTAGAATTGCATTTTTGGCGTTGCTGTGGTTCTACCAAGGTAAATTTTGTGGTCGCAGTTTTGCAACTTTCCAATGAAAGGATGCATTCTGCTGGGTTTACATATGAAACTGTGTGTATAATACTTGAGTAGAAATTTTTTCTAGAAAAGCCTTTACAGCACGTTAAAAAAAATTGGACGGTGACCTCCATTCCACTTGTGCCCTTTCAGCCCACGTTGAACCCTGCGTCTCTCTTTCTATCACCATACACCACCACGCAGAAAAGGAACTGCAGATAGTTTATGTGTCTGACTTTTTTTTCCCCTCTTTCATGTGGAATGTGATACAGGTTTGGTATGAATGGTGTGCGACTTGCCCCTCCTCAAGGACCACAACACCCATCCACAACAGCAATGGTCGCTCATATTGGGTTGGCCTTTAGCGCATATATACTGACTTTAGGAGCAACATCATCTGTTGGGAAATGCGTTCAAGTCCTTTGGTTTTCTGTTCCAAGTCAATCGGGAAAATGAAATTCTCCTGCGAATTTTTAGGCATACACTACAAGAAACATTGCTTTTCCTGGGACTTTGATGCCTGCGCTTTAATACAAAAGCGCCAGCGATGGTAACATAATATGCATTCAATATTCAGGTGTTGGTACTTAATACAGCGCCTTGATTGTACAACGCTGCTACATTGATGATGCTTATATAAGTCTGTTTCTACGAACACCATAAAATATTTTAATTACGACATTAGTGAAAGCATTATGGGATAATCATAGCAGAGAGGAGGATACTTTAAGGGTCAAGAGTCGAGGATGGGGAAAAATAAATCTTGTTTAGCATTATGTGTGCGTTTAATTGTTAAGGGCGGAGTATTTTTTAGGGGAAAAAAACGTAAAATCCATAATTTTGAAGCACTATAATTTTTTGGGTTAAATCTAATTGAATAGAAATTTTTGAGGAAACCTTGAAAGCCCAAATACTTGTGGGGTTATACTTGAAATTTGGAACTTTGAAACAATCTTCCTATAAAATATATTTGGCTAAACCATATTTTATGTCCCTGAAGTATCACTGGATTCTTGTTTATGCCCTTGAAGTTTAAAAATTTTTGATTGTGTCCTTGAACTTTCGATTTTGTCTCGATTGTGCCCAATTTTGATCGGACTGACATTGACCTATGGTTTTTATCCTATGTGGTAATCGGAGTGCTGACTTGGAAATGACACTTAATTAAATAAAACAAAAAAAATCATCTCATGTTTAAAAAAAAAACTCTTCATCTTCTTCCCTCAACTCCTCCCACCTTCTCCTTATTATTTTTTTTTAGATCTGAGAAACTTGTCTTCATCAATTCCATACATCCATATATACTGTGCGGTGATCGAGATTCAATGATTTTCATCGAGTTTCACCCATTAATCAATTCAAAGTTTCAGTCTTTAAGCTCCACCATTAGCATCGCCATTAATCAATTCGATCTCGCTCTAGCATCCACTGTAGCTTTAAGCTCCTCTTTCTCATCCGTAGACCTCGAAGTTTCCGTCAACTAACAATCTAACACTACAGCGTCAACTAACACTAGTCAATGAAAAAACTCTTCCACTTTAGTAGGGATGAGCCAACTAACAGTGGAGATCTCCACTATTTTTCTAGAGGAAGAAAGTCAATTTTCACTATTTGTAGAAAACCCTACCTTGAAGACTTGCAACCTTGTTCACATGCTTTTCTTGAGGAAGAAAGTCGATCACTATTTCTGGTTTGTTGCTCCAATTCCATGGTTATCGAGTTGTAAAACTCCACAATTTGTGGTAGTGGTGACCGAAAAGGGCACATAGATTTTACTTAGAGAGAGAAACAGTGAAGGGAGAGGATTTTTTAATAAATAAATTACAGGTGTAAATTTTATTTTGAAAAAATTAATTTTATAATTTTTTTGATATGTCAACGATCCACATCAGCAAGTTCAGCAGAGTCAACACCAGAATGTTGACTTAGGACATAAATGGGTTGCAAAATAAACTTTGAGGACACAATCAAGAATTTTTAAACTTCAAGGGCATAAACAAGAATCCAGTGATACTTCAGGGGCATAAAGTATGGTTTAGCCAAATATATTTCCGTCTCGCGCGCAAATAAAAACCTAATTTCGTTACAAACTGCGGCCGCACTTTTTGTTGAGAAAACTCACGAGTGAGTTGAGGAAGTATTAGACGTCGGGTACCATGCTAAGCGATGCATCACCGTTGGAGGAGAGAAGATCTTGTAGGTAAGTAGTCTCTCTCGCCAATGCAAGTCACCTAAATGAGACATCAGAACATTCATTTGATTATTGTTACAATACTTTGATGCCTCATTTGATTTCACAAGAAGTCAGAAACTCCAACTCCAAGTGTTGGCTTTATTTGACTGCAATCTGTCAAAAGATTGTACGAAGAAATGAGTAACTCATAATCTCATTATGAATTTTCAATGAACTCTATATCCATTGGATAACGTTTCATTAGAAATTGTACTAGAAACAAATGCTCTACTATAAACATTTCATTGATGAAAGAAACAAGTACAAAAAAGTTGAATATAAGTAACAGAAAGCCAGAATGCTTGAAAGCTAGAAAGCTTGAAAGAAAATAGATTTATGTCGTGGGGCTGAATTTGTATTATTAGTTGTATGTCCTTTGTTTGTCATCCTCATCATTCATTTAACTCTTCCAAGTCCTCGAATTAACTGCCCATAATGTCATGCCTATCATGATTGCACCACCCGAAAATCTCTCAAACATAGCTCAAATGTGCTAAGATGCCACTTTGTTATGCATTAGAGTCGCATGAGACCAATTTGAGAACTTCAGGTTTTATGGATTGTATGTTGATACATGAATGAATATGATAATTATTGTATGTTTGCGGATACATGCTGTAGATTGCTTGAGGCCCTGTCTAAGATTGTGGATGCATGCTATGCGACGACCAAAGGCCTTTATGTGATTATGTTGTTATGTGTTGTGCGTTTTTAGGTTGGAATCCTCCAATATACGGGGAGGTGCTGCCAGATTTTTGATAAGAATTGGTGAATCCTAGATAACTTGTGGATATCAGTTAGCTTAAACAGTAGCACCTACCGGGTTGGGGAATTACATGTCCCTTGACTGCTTTTTTCTGCCTCCATATGTGAGTAAACTTTGTTAAGGCCAACGACCATTACCCTACTCTGTTAGTCATGATTGGTTTGAAAAACATATATTTCAATAAATCAGAATTTGAAATTGCATGTACCTTTGCTTTGATGAGATAATGCTTGAGTTTTGTACAAGCAAAGCATAACACTAAGCATAATTTTTTTGTTGCAAAGTATCTGAGCTCAGTCTCCATTAAGACTCGGTTTAAATAATATATAGCTTGTCTAAGGAATCATGAGATGCTGAGCTTAAATGGTCTTCCTTCGATCGGAGGTGCTAACACAAGTAGGTTGACTGCTTTTTTCTCTTGATCTTCTGAAAGGATTATTCATGTCTTGGTTCCCATCTGAATTTTGCTTTGTTCTAAAGCTTTAGAAGGTCTGAGAATTCTTTCTTCTTCCCTACTAGATTAGATATGACTTACCTTAGGTAATTTACTTGTCCCAGAAACTGCTACAGTTCTTTCTTATTTTTGGGCTTTACTGCATTCGTGATTGCTCTATCTTTTCTTTTATCTACCTCCATGCCTATTTGGTGAATCAAGAAACCTAGAAAGTTTCCTGAATGAACATTTGAGCAGGTTGAGTTTCAGATGTTATAGTCTCATTCGGTCAAAAATCTTTTGTAGGTGTATAATGTGATAAACAATCTTCTTGGATTTGATGACAATATCATCTATGTACACCTCTAGGAAGTGCCCAATCATGTCATGAAATATGACATTCATTGCTCTTTGGTAGGTCGCTCTTGCATTCTTGAGACCGAATGTCATTAGGATCCATTCAAAGGTTCTTAGGGCTCCAGAACATTTGAATGCAGTTTTGGAAGTATCTTCGTCTACAAGAAAGTTCTTGTTGTAGCCAGTGTAGCCGTCAGTCGTAGACAAGATATCGTTCTATGATGCGTCGTCGATCAACAATCGGCTATTGGCATCACATAAACATCGTTTGGAGTGGTTGCATTTAGATTCTGGAAATCAACACACACTCAGATCTTATCATTCTTTTTGACCATTGGTACAATATTTGAGAGCCATTCAAAATAAAGTATTGGGCATATGAAGCCAGCTTTGAGTATATTTTGAATCTTCTCTTTGACTTTTAACTCTACTTCTGTTGAAATTGTTCTTAGAGCTTTTTGATTGCTCTGCAGTCAGGTTTGATCGGAAGCGAATGTTGCATTAACTTTCGACTTAATCCTAACATCTCATCATAATTCCAAGGGAAACAATCATGGTATTCTTTTAATAATTTGAGTAGTTGTACCCTTGGTCTTGTTGATGTAAGTAGGTCATGGGTCTTCTTCTGTTCCCTAATTGACTTATTCCAGCGGGTCTTCAACTTCAGCTTTGAAATCGTCCAACCTCGGTGGTACTTTCTTTAGATCTTCAGACCGAATCTCTTTGTATTCAATTTCAAAGATAATCTTTCTCAGCTCCAAAGATCATCTTTGCTCCATTTTTCTCCCACTCTTGATCAACTGACAGTTTGTCTATTCGGCTTGTATTTGTACTTTCCTGACTGTGGCCAGCACTGCCCTTTCCTCTGGTGGGGATAGCGGCTTCATGTGACTTCTTCAATGATGGGAATAGAGGTCTGCCTATATGACATGATTGCCTTAGGCCGGAGCATCTCCTTTGCTTTCTTCAAAATGAAATTGAATTATGTCTTTGATGGAGATAAATACTTTGGAAAAAAAATCCAAAGTATTTATCTCCATCGAGATGTCTTTCTTCCTAAGGAATGTCTCATTCACGCTATGTTTGGTATCACCATTCCGGCCGGAATCGGAATGGTCAATTCCAGGTCAAAGCAAATTCCGTAGTTTGGTACGTTTATAAACAGTGGAATGGAATTTGAAATTCCTTTCCATTTAGGAATCCTCCATTCCTGGATCTCCCCAAGGAAAGGACAATTCCGGCATGAATGGGAATTGTCTTGACATGTTCAAATTACAACTTTGCCCTTATGAACAAATACTGACCGTTAGATCAAAATAATCTCAGCCACCAATTTCTTTAACCTAAGCCCCATCGATTCTCTCTCTGACCCAAGCGCTTCTCTCTTTCTGGTGAAACTAGATCGCGATTTCTCTCTCGAAACCAAATCGACGGACTGCATCACAAAACGGTAGCTCTTTTCTTCTTGTTTTCATTCTTGTTTTCCTTCAAGAGGAGATGGATTGTTTTAATTCCTGTTTTCACCTCTCCACAGCGACGGTTCGTGCTTCATCATTCAAATTGAAATAAACGGGAGCTACTTCATCCTTGAAATCGACAACGTGTTTCTGTGATGTCAACAGGTTCTTTTCTTTGATTCAATTATTGCTTCCATTGCCGGCATTCTTTTCCTCCTTGTCTGTAGCTTTTGTATATATCAATTGAACATATTTAGCTAGTTTTGTGTCAATCTGTGTGCTGGTATAGGACAAGATTCAGTGAATTAAGGAAGATTCCAGAGATGGGTTTTATCATTAGAGGGCTTTATCATTATATATATAGGGTTAGTTTGGGGAAAAGAACCTCATGTTTAATTTAGATTATTAGTGAAGTTGGTGAATTTAGGTTAGTCCACATCAGTAGGGAAAAAAATAATAATTTCATTGATTTTATTAGAGGTATCAATATTCTGTAGCTAATAATATATCATGGTTTGCTTAGTTGACTTGTGGCTTTGTTCATTTATAGATATTATATGTGTATTTGTACCCAGTAGCATGCCTAGATTTACTGTGATGTTATCATCTTTGTTATCATATTTGGTGTTCAAACTAGTAACTTTTGGCTTGAATGATTAGTTTCAGTGACTTTTGCTTAAACTTATGTTACTGCCTGCAGTGATGGCTCGTATGATGCGACAAAAGAAATTGGTTGCTGCATTGTCCCTTTGGAACCAAATTCTTTGTTTGGTTGAATTACGCACTTTGGAAGGGCTATCCAAAGATGAGCGCTTTACTGCTGGAGTTAAGATGGGGGGTGATAGGACACTATTGTCAATGTTTTTTAGTCTGCCGGTAGAAGAAAGAGAAGCATATGTTAGAAGCTGCATTGCAATGCTTTGAGATGTCTTGGATAACTTATGTTATGAACTTGTTTTTGCCTTTATGAACTTGTTTTTGCCTTTATGAAAATGGTTTTTTGTGCTCATGCATCATGAGACCTTATGTTAGTGGATATTATATTATGGCATGTTGGATGATGAATGTATTTTTCTGTATCTTTGTCTTTCATTATTTGAAATTGTGAATTTGGTATTATGGCTTGGAAGCCTTAATACCAAATGTGAGGAAATTGTCTTCTTACCAGGTTGTGTGTGTTACAGGGACTTCATATAGCAATCTTTGAGATGATAAAGGAGAATGTATAGGAGGGGCAATATGGTAATTTGACAATAATTCTCATTGCTATTCCTCAATTAATTCTGCATACCAAACATTGGAATACATCATTACTGTTTACAATTCCTTTTACCAACCAAACACAGGAATTCTAGAATTCCTGTTCCCATTCCCGTTCCCGTTCCCGTTCCCATTCCCATTCCCGCTCCCGTTCCCGCCGTGAACCAAACATAGCGTCAGTCTTTCTATATGTACTCTTTGATTTGGTTTAATATACAAGTTGTTTGGTTGAGACTCTGTGACATAGTATAAGTTTGGGTTAATATCACTTTTAGTCACCGAAAGATAGCCCATATTTTATTTTGGTCACCGAAAGATAAAACGTTTCAACTTGGTAACTTAACTTTTCATTTTGTTCCAGTCAAGTCACTCGGTCAGGATTTCTCAAATCTGGGCAGCCAAAAAGCTGACGTGGCAGTTTGACTTGTTTCGATTGGTCCACGTGGAAAATAGTCGCCACGTGGTTAATACTACTTTAAGTCACTAAAAGATAGCTCATGTGTCATTTTGGTCACTGAAAGATAAAATGTTTCAACTTGGTCACTAAACTTTTCATTTTGTTACAGTCAAGCAAGGATTTCTTAAATCCGAGCAGCGAAAAGGGTGACATGATAGTTTGACTTGCTTTTGATTGGCACACGAGGAAAATGGTCACCACGTGAAAATATTTTGCAATTTTTTAAATTTAGAGCAATCATGAGAAGTGAAGGTCCACTTGTGAGAACAATATGAATTAGTGGAATTTCTTCTGCTTAGATTGTTATGCTATAGGGACGAAACGTCAATGAAGGCGAATTGATTCGAAGCAGGAGGCCTAGAACATGAATGGTGTTGTAGGGTTTGATCTCTGAAACCTAATTTTTGCTTCTTAGTTTGACTGCGGGATCAGTCGTGCCACTGAATGATGATTGTGTTTAGAGGCTACACGAGAGCATTTCGACAATGACACTCGGTGGCCAGTTTGACCGAGTGGCTTTACTAGAACAGAATGAAAAGTTAAATGACTAAATTGAAACGTTTTATCTTTCAGTGACCAAAATGAAACATGAGCAATTTTTCAGTGACTAAAAGTAGTATTAACTTATGCTAAATATTTTCACATGACGACTATTTTCCACGTGGACCAATCAAAAGAAGTCAAACTGCCACGTCAGCATTTTTGCTGTCTGGATTTGAGAAATCTTGACCGGATGGCTTGACTGAAACAAAATAAAAAGTTAAGTTACCAAGTTAAAACGTTTTATCTTTCGATGACCAAAATGAAACATGGGCTATCTTTCGGTGACTAAAAGTGATATTAACCCGTATAAGTTTATGCATTAAGTAATGTTTGAAATTATTACTGACAGATTATAAATTATAAATTGTACAAACGCCCATTTATTTATTTTTTTACAAAATTGAATATAACATACAAAAATTGGCTCCCAGATTTCGCTTTCAAAAGTCAAATCAACCAATGAAATGAAGACTGGTAAAGCCCATCGTCGGTTTTTTCCCCTTTAAATAGGGATCAATCGAAGAATCGGAAATCGAATCGGAGATGGCAAGAAGAACCGAAGCGAGTGGGGGAATCGGAGGGAACAAGAGAAAAGCCGATGAGTCGACGCTGACTCAGTCAGTGAATGTAGTCTTTGACTTCGTGAGATTCGCCGAGTTCGAAATCCTCTTCGTTCTTTTTTTCGTCGTTGCTTTCATCATCTTCAAAGATCTCCTCAGTTTTCTTTCTCTGTATATAACGCTACTTCTTTTCTGCTGCTTTTGTTGTTAGCGTTGTAGCTATATATCTGTTGAAGTTATGTGTGTTTGGCATGGCTTGTTTGTGTATTGACACACAGGTTGGGTTAAACAGTTTGTATGAATAACATTTCGAGTATAGGAATTCGTATTAGGTCGAGTGTTGAGATTGTGACTGTAATTAAAAGTGTCTGAAGTATTCATCCATAAGTGTTTCTATTAGTTTTTAATTGATCACTAATAAACACACCTACCTACCTACAATTTTAAGATAATATGGAGGAAGATAGATGATTGATTAGCAATCTAGGTACAGAAAGGTACCTGAATGGTGATAATTGCTTAAGGAGTTTTTAGTTTAAAATTACAAAATCTGGGCTCTTATCGGAGCCTTTATGTAACTGAAAAGAAGAAGTTTTAAGAAGGTAGAATTTTTTTAGAAAAATCTACAGAAAGATTAAATTAATGAAACAATTTTTATGAATGCGAAGTGATGAGTGGAGAATTAAAATAATCTTGAGGTGATGGAATTTTACAGTATAATCTATGGATATTTAGGATCAAAAGCTTATATTGTTAGTTTCTGTCTTTATGGTCATGAATAAGTTGCTAGTATGATTTGGAAACTAGCATTATTATGGAATCATATCATTACTTGTTATGATTTCTCTGAATGATGCACATTGTTAAAGATTTTCCTCAAAATATGTGCCAGATTTTAGTTTTTAAGACAAACTTGATGCATGCTTGCAGTGTGGTGTAATCGACCACGAAAGTGGAGTGAAATAATCATTTGGATTTATAGCAAGTTAGCAACATATAAAATGCAGGCAATGTTTAAAAGACCAATTGAAAGATATATATTATGGAGATATTTTAGCGAGCGACCTCTGTCATCTTGCAGAGTAGTTGTCTTTCATTTTATTTAAACACGTTCTAGATGGCACTATAATTGGTTTTAAAGAAAAATGGCCGGGAAGGTACAAACTAGGTTGAGGTTTAGGTCTTGCTTGAAAGTAGAAATTAAGTTGAGGACTAACTTGTTCTGTTTTTTGGTGATGCAAAAAACTTATCCAATCCAGCTTGATTAAATGTTGACACTGGACTTAGTTACCATTTCTTATTTGCACATGATGAAAATCTTTATCTCGCCTTCCTCTTCTTTCTTTCTATTTTTTCCCTCTCTTTGACTTGCATTTTCTTTTAATTTCCTCCTACAATCTTTCATTTTCAGTGCAGCTAATTCCTTCACCATCTTATTAGGAAAAGAATTGGAGTAGAATTTTGAGAAAGCTAATTAGTTAGAGTGA
Source organism: Euonymus europaeus (assembly GCA_963580455.1). Taxonomy (NCBI): domain Eukaryota; kingdom Viridiplantae; phylum Streptophyta; class Magnoliopsida; order Celastrales; family Celastraceae; genus Euonymus; species Euonymus europaeus. The sequence goes on along the minus strand of OY756957.1, from coordinate 696,838 downwards.
ATGCACAACCGATTTTACTGGCCATTTGTTAAACTGTCGATTGTTTTAACCACTCATAGTTGTTGATGTGTTAATCTTAGCTAGTGGGTTAAAGCATTGCTGGATATTGTTGTGAACTTTATCCTTAATTTTACCTGGTTTTTGGAAATGTTAACATGGTACGGGCTTCCATTTCTCCCACACATAAAAGCACATTACCTTGTCATGTGCAGAAAAGTGCAGTACTTCAAATTGTAAACACGATTCAACTAGGTCATCCACGATTTGAAATGCAGATGAGAATTTGATAAATTTCATGTTATTCTTTCTTCTCATTGTAATATGTGATCAGAGCTTCTAAGAATTATTTTCTTTATCCTGCCTAAGCTCTCTTCACTAAAAATCATCATATCTGATTGCATCCATCTCCATTGAAGTGTAATTATAATCTCCATTTAACTTTTGACCGACAGGCCTGTTTTGAGCAAATTATCCCTGGACATTTTTTGTTTCTCTTGTATAAATTTTGTTATTGCACCTACTCATCTAATTTGTATGGTTGGTTTGCAGACATCAAGACACGAATTCAATCAAATCCGTGTAGAGAAGCCTGGCGAGGCAAGTTTGTGGCCTTACTAGAAGATATAGAAAGAGTTTCGGTTCAAATTAATTACTTTATATATGAATGTAAATTACGTGAAGGTTTGTTACCGTGAGCTCGAGCTTGTCTTTGTATTTGTTCCATGATTTTCTTTGTATTGTATGTTTGTTTCCCATAGACCAGGGTTTGAGATATATTTTTTTGTTTTTTTAATATCTTCTACGATACATTCTTGAATGATTCTGGTTTAGTTTTTCTTGCTTTTGATGTTGATTTTTTCTCATAAAAGTAGCAGTTACTGAATTAGTGCGGCAGAGCCTGATGTAGCTTATTAGGGTTTGAAATATATAAATTTTTTAATTTTGAAAATAATGTTTCTATTTTGATTTATAAACAAATTCAATAATATATTTTTTATTTAAAATAAAAATAATCTGAATTATATGCGACAGTTTAGAATTATTATTGACTTTGTCATGATTTTTGTTTAAAAATATATAAATTGTCAGTTTTATCAAACTAGGGATGGGCCTGCCGCGTTGCTGGCGAATGAAGCCTAATGGATAGCCCCTTTGTCAGTATGGGGCTGATTGAAGTCATGAGGAGGGGCCGTTCGCTTTAGTCTCATTCCACTAGCCACGAGTTCTGAAATAAAAACCGAAACGCCAGGATTGTAAAGCTCGAAAAGTAGTCTGAAATCAAGCTAAAAATCACCGAATTAAGAACTCGTAGTCAACGGATATTCAGAAAACCGTTTACGTAAAGAAATCACATTTCGCGGCTAACTAGGTGAAACAAGACCTACTAGCCACGAGTTCTGAAATCAAAAAATGAAACGCCAGGATGGTAGGGCTCGAAAAGTAGTGTGAAATCAAGCTAAAAATCAACGAATTCAGAACTCGGAGTCAACGGATATTCAGAAAACCGTTTTTGTAAAGAAACCACATTTCGCGGCTAACTATGTGAAACAAGACCTACTAGCCATGAGTTCTGAAATAAAAAACCAAAATAGCAGGATTGTAGAGCACGAAAAGTAGTGTGAAATCAAGCTAAAATTCAACGAATTCAGAACTCGGAGTCAACGGATATTCAGAAAATCATTTTCGTAAAGAAACCACATTTTGCGACTAACTAGGTGAAACAAGACCTACTAGCCACGAGTTCTGAAATCATAAACCGAAAGGCCAGGATTGTAGAGCTCGAAACGTAGTGTGAAATCAAGCTAAAAATCACCGAATTCGGAACTCGGAGTCAACGGATATTCAGAAAACCGTTTACGTAAAGAAACCACACTTCGAGGCTAACTAGGTGAAACAAGACCTACAAGCCACGAGTTCTGAAATAAAAAACAGAAATGCCAGGATTGTAGAGCTCGAAAAGTAGTGTGAAATCAAGCTAAAAATCATCGAATTCAGAACTCGGAGTCAACGGATATTCAGAAAATCGTTTAATTAAAGAAACCACATTTCGCGGCTAACTAGGTGAAACAAGACCTACTAGCCATGAGTTCTGAAATCAAAAACCGAAACGCCAGGATTGTAGAGCTCGAAACGTAGTGTGAAATCAAGCTAAAAATCACCGAATTCAGAACTCGGAGTCAACGGATATTCAGAAAACCGTTTACGTAAAGAAACCACACTTCGCGGCTAACTAGTTGAAACGAGACCTACTAGCCACGAGTTCTGAAATGAAAAACAGAAACTCCAGGATTGTAGAGCTCAAAAAGTAGTGTGAAATCAAGCTAAAAATCACCGAATTCCGAACTCGGAGTCAACGGATATTCAGAAAACCGTTTAATTAAAGAAACCACATTTCGCGGCTAACTAGGTGAAACGAGACCTACTAGCCACGAGTTCTGAAATAAAAAACCAAAATGACAGGATTGTAGAGCTCAAAAAGTAGTCTGAAATCAAGCTAAAAATCACCGAATTTAGAACTCGTAGTCAACGGATATTCAGAAAACCGTTTACGTAAAGAAACCACATTTCGCGGCTAACTAGGTGAAACGAGACCTACTAGCCACGAGTTCTGAAATAAAAAACTGAAATGCCAGGATGGTAGGGCTCGAAAAGTAGTGTGAAATCAAGCTAAAAATCAACGAATTCAGAACTCGGAGTCAACGGATATTGAGAAAACTGTTTTTGTAAAGAAACCACATTTCGCGGCTAACTAGGTGAAACAAGACCTACTAGCCACGAGTTCTGAAATCAAAAACCAAAATTCCAGGATTGTACAGCTCGAAACTTAGTGTGAAATCAAGCTAAAAATCACCGAATTCAGAACTCGGAGTCAACGGATATTCAGAAAATCGTTTACGTACAGAAACCACACTTCGCGGCTAACTAGGTGAAACGAGACCTACTAGCCACGAGTTCTGAAATGAAAAACAGAAACTTCAGGATTGTAGAGCTCAAAAAGTAGTGTGAAATCAAGCTAAAAATCACCGAATTCAGAACTCGGAGTCAACGGATATTCAGAAAACCGTTTAAATAAAGAAACCATATTTCGCGGCTAACTAGGTGAAACGAGACTTACTAGCCACAAGTTCTGAAATCAAAAACTGAAATTCCAGGATGGTAGGGCTCGAAAAGTAGTGTGAAATCAAGCTAAAAATCAACGAATTCAGAACTCGGAGTCAACGGATATTGAGAAAACCGTTTTTGTAAAGAAACCACATTTTGCGGCTGACTAGGTGAAACAAGACCTACTAGCCACGAGTTCTGAAATCAAAAACCGAAAAGCCAGGATTGTAGAGCTCGAAACGTAGTGTGAAATCAAGCTAAAAATCACCGAATTCAGAACTCGGAGTCAACGGATATTCAGAAAACCGTTTACGTAAAAAAACCACACTTCGCGGCTAACTAGGTGAAACGAGACCTACTAGCCACGAGTTCTGAAAAAAAAACAGAAATGCCAGGATTGTAGAACTCGAAAAGTAGTGTGAAATCAAGCTAAAAATCACCGAATTCAGAACTCGGAGTCAACGGATATTCAGAAAACCGTTTAATTAAAGAAACCACATTTCGCGGATAACTAGGTGAAACGAGACCTACTAGCCACAAGTTCTGAAATAAAAAACCGAAAAGCCAGGATTGTAGAGCTTGAAAAGTAGTCTGAAATCAAGCTAAAAATCACCGAATTCAGAACTCGGAGTCAACGGATATTCAGAAAACTTTTTACGTAAAGAAACCACATTTTGCGGCTAACTAGGTGAAACGAGACCTACTAGCCACGAGTTCTGAAATCAAAATCCGAAATGCCAGGATTGTAGAGCTCAAAACGTAGTGTGAAATCAAGCTAAAAATCAACGAATTCAAAACTCGGAGTCAACGGATATTCAGAAAACCGTTCAATTAAAGAAACCACATTTCGCGGCTAACTAGGTGAAACGAGACCTACTAGCCACGAGTTCTGAAATAAAAACCGAAATACCAGAATTGTAGAGCTCGAAAAGTAGTGCGAAATTAAGCTAAAAATCACTGATTTCAGAACTCGGAGTCAACGGATATTCAGAAAACCGTTTACGTAAAGAAACCACATTTCGCGGCTAACTAGTTGAAACGAGACCTACTAGCCACGAATTCTGAAATCAAAATACGAAATGCCAGGATTGTAGAGCTCCAAAAGTAGTGCGAAATCAAGCTAAAAATCACCGATTTAAGAACTCTGAGTCAACGGATATTCATAAAATCATTTACGTAAAGAAACCACATTTCGCGGCCAACTAGGTGAAACGAGACCAACTAGCCACAAGCTCTGAAATAAAAAACCAAAACGCAAGGATTCTAGAGCTCGAAAAGTAGTGCAAAATCAAGCTAAAAATCACCGAATTCAGAACTCGGTGTGAACGGATATTCATAAAACCGTTTACGTAAAGAAACCACATTTCGCGGCAAACTAGGTGAAACGAGACCTACTAGCCACGAAATCTGAAATCAAAATCCGAAATGCCAGGATTGTAGTGCTCGAAAAGTAGTGCGAAATCAAGCTAAAAATCACCGATTTCAGAACTCAGGAATCAACGGATATTCATAAAACCGTTTACGTAAAGAAACCACATTCCGCGGCTAACTTGGTGAAACGAGACCTACTAGCCACGAGTTCTGAAATCAAAATCCGAAATGCCAGGATTGTAGAGCTCAAAAAGTAGTGCGAAATCAAGCTAAAAAACACTGATTTCAGAACTCGGAGTCATTGGATATTCATAAAACCGTTTACGTAAAGAAACCACATTTCGCGGCTAACCAGGTGAAACGAGACCTACTAGCCACGAGTTCTGAAATCAAAAACCGAAATTCCAGGATTGTAGAGCTCGAAAAGTAGTGCGAAATCAAGCTAAAAATCATCGAATTCAGAACTCGGAGTCAACGGATATTCATAAAACCGTTTACGTAAAGAAACCACATTTCGCGGCTAACTAGTTGAATCGAGTTCTACTAGCCACGAGTTCTGAAATCAAAATCCGAAACGCCAGGATTGTAGAGCTCGAAAAGTAGTGCGAAATCAATCTAAAAATCACCGATTTCAGAACTCGAAGTCAACGGATATTCATAAAACCGTTTACGTAAAGAAACCATATTTCGCGGTTAACTAGGTGAAACGAGACCTACTAGCCACGAGTTCTGAAATAAAAAAACAAAACCCAAGGATTGTAGAGCTCGAAAAGTAGTGCGAAATCAAGCTAAAAATCATCGAATTCAGAACTCGGAGTCAACGGATATTCATAAAACCGTTTACGTAAAGAAACCACATTTCGCGGCTAACTAGGTGAAATGAGACCTACTAGCCACGACTTCTGAAATCAAAATCTGAAACGCCAGGATTGTAGTGCTCGAAAAGTAGTGTGAAATCAAGCTAAAAATCACCGATTTCAGAACTCAGGAATCAACGGATATTCATAAAACCGTTTACGTAAAGAAACCACATTCCGCGGCTAACTTGGTGAAACGAGACCTACTATCCACGAGTTCTGAAATCAAAATCCAAAATGCCAGGATTGTAGAGCTCAAAAAGTAGTGCGAAATCAAGCTAAAATGCACTGATTTCAGAACTCGGAGTCATTGGATATTAATAAAACCGTTTACGTAAAGAAACCACATTTCGCGGCTAACTAGGTGAAACGAGACCTACTAGCCACGAGTTCTAAAATCAAAAACCGAAATGCCAGGATTGTAGAGCTCGAAAAGTAGTGCGAAATCAAGCTAAAAATCATCGAATTCAGAACTCGGAGTCAACGGATATTCATAAAACCGTTTACGTAAAGAAACCACATTTCGCGGCTAACTAGGTGAAACGAGACCTACTAGCCACGAGTTCTGAAATCAAAATCCAAAATGCCAGGATTGTAGAGCTCGAAAAGTAGTGCGAAATCAATCTAAAAATCACCGATTTCAGAACTCGGAGTCAACGGATATTCATAAAACCGTTTACGTAAAGAAACCATATTTCGCGGCTAACTAGGTGAAACGAGACCTACTAGCCACGAGTTCTGAAATAAAAAAACGAAACCCAAGGATTGTAGAGCTAGAAAAGTAGTGCAAAATAAAGCTAAAAATCAAAGAATTCAGAACTCGGAGTCAACGGATATTGAGAAAACCGTTTACGTAAAGAAACCACATTTCGCGGCTAACTAGGTGAAACAAGAACAACTAGCCACGAGTTCTGAAATCAAAAACCGAAATGCCAGGATTGTAGAGCTCGAAACGTAGTGTGAAATCAAGCTAAAAATCAACGAATTCAGAACTCGGAGTCAACGGATATTCAGAAAACCGTTTAATTAAATAAAGCACATTTCGCGGCTAACCAGGTGACACGAGACATACTAGCCACGAGTTCTGAAATAAAAAAACGAAACTCAAGGATTGTAGAGCTCGAAAAGTAGTGCGAAATAAAGCTAAAAATCACCGAATTCAGAACTCGGAGTCAACGGATATTCATAAAACCGTTTACGTAAAGAAACCACATTTCGCGGCTAACTAGATGAAACGAGACCTACTAGCCACGAGTTCTGAAATCAAAAACGGAAACGATCGGATGGTAGGTCTCGAAAAGTAGTGTGAAATCAAGCTAAAAATCAACGAATTCAAAACTCGGAGTCAACGGATATTCAGAAAACCGTTTAATTAAAGAAAGCACATTTCGCGCTAACCAGGTGAAACGAGACCTACTAGCCACGAGTTCCGAAATAAAAAACCAAAATTCCAGGATTGTAGAGCTCAAAACGTAGTGTGAAATCAAGCTAAAAATCAACGAATTCAAAACTCGGAGTCAACGGATATTCAGAAAACCGTTTAATTAAAGAAACCACATTTCGCGGCTAACTAGGTGAAACGAGACCTACTAGCCACGAGTTCCGAAATCAAAAACCGAAATTCCAGGATTGTACAGCTCAAAACGTAGTGTGAAATCAAGCTAAAAATCAACGAATTCAAAACTCGGAGTCAACGGATATTCAGAAAACCGTTTAATTAAAGAAACCACATTTCGCGGCTAACTAGGTGAAACGAGACCTACTAGCCACGAGTTCTGAAATAAAAACCGAAACCCCAGGATTGTAGAGCTCGAAAAGTAGTGTGAAATCTAGCTAAAAATCAAAGAATTCAGAACTCGGAGTCAACGGATATTGAGAAAACCGTTTTTGTGAAGAAACCACATTTCGCGGCTAACTAGGTGAAACAAGACCAACTAGCCACGAGTTCTGAAATCAAAAACCGAAATGCCAGGATTGTAGAGCTCGAAACGTAGTGTGAAATCAAGCTAAAAATCACCGAATTCAGAACTCGGAGTCAACGGATATTCAGAAAACCGTTTAATTAAAGAAAGCACATTTCGCGGCTAACCAGATGACACGAGACCTACTAGCCACGAGTTCTGAAATAAAAAACGAAACCCAAGGATTGTAGAGCTCAAAAAGTAGTGCGAAATCAAGCTAAAAATCAACGAATTCAGAACTCGGAGTCAACGGATATTCATAAAACCGTTTACGTAAAGAAACCACATTTCGCGGCTAACTAGGTGAAACGAGACCTACTAGCCACGAGTTCTGAAATCAAAAATAGAAATGCCAGGATTGTAGATCTCGAAAAGTAGTGTGAAATCAAGCTAAAAATCAAAGAATTCAGAACTCGGAGTCAACGGATATTGAGAAAACCGTTTACGTAAAGAAACCACATTTCGCGGCTAACTAGGTGAAACAAGACCAACTAGCCACGAGTTTTGAAATCAAAAACCGAAATGCCAAGATTGTACAGCTCGAAACGTAGTGTGAAATCAAGCTAAAAATCACCGAATTCAGAACTCGGAGTCAACGGATATTCAGAAAACCGTTTAATTAAAGAAAGCACATTTCGCGGCTAACCAGGTGACACGTGACCTACTAGCCATGAGTTCTGAAATAAAAAAACGAAAGCCAAGGATTGTAGAGCTCGAAAAGTAGTGCGAAATAAAGCTAAAAATCACCGAATTCAGAACTCGGATTCAACGGATATTCATAAAACCGTTTACGTAAAGAAACCACATTTCGCGGCTAACTAGATGAAACGAGACCTACTAGCCACGAGTTCTGAAATCAAAAACGGAAACGCTAGGATGGTAGGTCTCGAAAAGTAGTGTGAAATCAAGCTAAAAATCACCGAATTCAGAACTCGGAGTCAACGGATATTCATAAAACCGTTTACGTAAAGAAACCACATTTCGCGGCTAACTAGATGAAACGAGACCTACTAGCCACGAGTTCTGAAATCAAAAACGGAAACGCTAGGATGGTAGGTCTCGAAAAGTAGTGTGAAATCAAGCTAAAAATCAACGAATTCAGAACTCGGAGTCAACGGATATTCAGAAAACCGTTTAATTAAAGAAAGCACATTTCGCGGCTAACCAGGTGAAACGAGACCTACTAGCCACGAGTTCCGAAATCAAAAACCGAAATTCCAGGATTGTAGAGCTCAAAACGTAGTGTGAAATCAAGCTAAAAATCAACGAATTCAAAACTCGGAGTCAACGGATATTGAGAAAACCGTTTTTGTAAAGAAACCACATGTCGCGGCTAACTATGTGAAACAAGACCAACTATCCACGAGTTCTGAAATCAAAATCCGAAATGCCAGGATTGTAGAGCTCGAAACGTAGTGTGAAATCAAGCTAAAAATCACCGAATTCAGAACTCGGAGTCAACGGATATTCAGATAACCGTTTAATTAAAGAAAGCACATTTCGCGGCTAACCAGGTGACAAGAGACCTACTAGCCACGAGTTCTGAAATAAAAAACGAAACCCAAGGATTGTAGAGCTCGAAAAGTAGTGCGAAATCAAGCTAAAAATCAACGAATTCAGAACTCGGAGTCAACGGATATTCATAAAACCGTTTACGTAAAGAAACCACATTTCGCGGCTAACTAGGTGAAACGAGACCTACTAGGCACGAGTTCTTAAATCAAAAACGGAAACGCCAGGATGGTAGGTCTCGAAAAGTAGTGTGAAATCAAGCTAAAAATCAACGAATTCAGAACTCGGAGTCAACGGATATTCAGAAAACCGTTTATTAAAGAAAGCACATTTCGCGGCTAACCAGGTGAAACGAGACCTACTAGCCACGAGTTCCGAAATAAAAAACCGAAATTCCAGGATTGTAGAGCTCAAAACGTAGTGTGAAATCAAGCTAAAAATCAACGAATTCAAAACTCGGAGTCAACGGATATTCAGAAAACCGTTTAATTAAAGAAACCACATTTCGCGGCTAACTAGGTGAAACGAGACCTACTAGCCACGAGTTCCGAAATCAAAAACCGAAATTCCAGGATTGTACAGCTCAAAACGTAGTGTGAAATCAAGCTAAAAATCAACGAATTCAAAACTCGGAGTCAACGGATATTCAGAAAACCGTTTAATTAAAGAAACCACATTTCGCGGCTAACTAGGTGAAACGAGACCTACTAGCCACGAGTTCTGAAATAAAAACCGAAACCCCAGGATTGTAGAGCTCGAAAAGTAGTGTGAAATCTAGCTAAAAATCAAAGAATTCAGAACTCGGAGTCAACGGATATTGAGAAAACCGTTTTTGTGAAGAAACCACATTTCGCGGCTAACTAGGTGAAACAAGACCAACTAGCCACGAGTTCTGAAATCAAAAACCGAAATGCCAGGATTGTAGAGCTCGAAACGTAGTGTGAAATCAAGCTAAAAATCACCGAATTCAGAACTCGGAGTCAACGGATATTCAGAAAACCGTTTAATTAAAGAAAGCACATTTCGCGGCTAACCAGATGACACGAGACCTACTAGCCACGAGTTCTGAAATAAAAAACGAAACCCAAGGATTGTAGAGCTCAAAAAGTAGTGCGAAATCAAGCTAAAAATCAACGAATTCAGAACTCGGAGTCAACGGATATTCATAAAACCGTTTACGTAAAGAAACCACATTTCGCGGCTAACTAGGTGAAACGAGACCTACTAGCCACGAGTTCTGAAATCAAAAATAGAAATGCCAGGATTGTAGATCTCGAAAAGTAGTGTGAAATCAAGCTAAAAATCAAAGAATTCAGAACTCGGAGTCAACGGATATTGAGAAAACCGTTTACGTAAAGAAACCACATTTCGCGGCTAACTAGGTGAAACAAGACGAACTAGCCACGAGTTTTGAAATCAAAAACCGAAATGCCAAGATTGTACAGCTCGAAACGTAGTGTGAAATCAAGCTAAAAATCACCGAATTCAGAACTCGGAGTCAACGGATATTCAGAAAACCGTTTAATTAAAGAAAGCACATTTCGCGGCTAACCAGGTGACACGTGACCTACTAGCCATGAGTTCTGAAATAAAAAAACGAAAGCCAAGGATTGTAGAGCTCGAAAAGTAGTGCGAAATAAAGCTAAAAATCACCGAATTCAGAACTCGGATTCAACGGATATTCATAAAACCGTTTACGTAAAGAAACCACATTTCGCGGCTAACTAGATGAAACGAGACCTACTAGCCACGAGTTCTGAAATCAAAAACGGAAACGCTAGGATGGTAGGTCTCGAAAAGTAGTGTGAAATCAAGCTAAAAATCACCGAATTCAGAACTCGGAGTCAACGGATATTCATAAAACCGTTTACGTAAAGAAACCACATTTCGCGGCTAACTAGATGAAACGAGACCTACTAGCCACGAGTTCTGAAATCAAAAACGGAAACGCTAGGATGGTAGGTCTCGAAAAGTAGTGTGAAATCAAGCTAAAAATCAACGAATTCAGAACTCGGAGTCAACGGATATTCAGAAAACCGTTTAATTAAAGAAAGCACATTTCGCGGCTAACCAGGTGAAACGAGACCTACTAGCCACGAGTTCCGAAATCAAAAACCGAAATTCCAGGATTGTAGAGCTCAAAACGTAGTGTGAAATCAAGCTAAAAATCAACGAATTCAAAACTCGGAGTCAACGGATATTGAGAAAACCGTTTTTGTAAAGAAACCACATGTCGCGGCTAACTATGTGAAACAAGACCAACTATCCACGAGTTCTGAAATCAAAAACCGAAATGCCAGGATTGTAGAGCTCGAAACGTAGTGTGAAATCAAGCTAAAAATCACCGAATTCAGAACTCGGAGTCAACGGATATTCAGATAACCGTTTAATTAAAGAAAGCACATTTCGCGGCTAACCAGGTGACAAGAGACCTACTAGCCACGAGTTCTGAAATAAAAAACGAAACCCAAGGATTGTAGAGCTCGAAAAGTAGTGCGAAATCAAGCTAAAAATCAACGAATTCAGAACTCGGAGTCAACGGATATTCATAAAACCGTTTACGTAAAGAAACCACATTTCGCGGCTAACTAGGTGAAACGAGACCTACTAGGCACGAGTTCTTAAATCAAAAACGGAAACGCCAGGATGGTAGGTCTCGAAAAGTAGTGTGAAATCAAGCTAAAAATCAACGAATTCAGAACTCGGAGTCAACGGATATTCAGAAAACCGTTTATTAAAGAAAGCACATTTCGCGGCTAACCAGGTGAAACGAGACCTACTAGCCACGAGTTCCGAAATAAAAAACCGAAATTCCAGGATTGTAGAGCTCAAAACGTAGTGTGAAATCAAGCTAAAAATCAACGAATTCAAAACTCGGAGTCAACGGATATTCAGAAAACCGTTTAATTAAAGAAACCACATTTCGCGGCTAACTAGGTGAAACGAGACCTACTAGCCACGAGTTCTGAAATAAAAACCGAAACGCCAGGATTGTAGAGCTCGAAAAGTAGTGTGAAATCAAGCTAAAAATCAAAGAATTCAGAACTCGGAGTCAACGGATATTGAGAAAACCGTTTTTGTAAAGAAACCATATTTCGCGGTTCACTAGGTGAAACAAGACCTACCAGCCACGAGTTCTAAAATCAAAAATCGAAATGCCGGGATGGTAGGTCTCGAAAAGTAGTGTGAAATCAAGCTAAAAATCAACGAATTCAGAACTCGGAGTCAACGGATATTCAGAAAACCGTTTAATTAAAGAAATCACATTTCGCGGCTAACTAGGTGAAACGAGACCTACTAGCCACGAGTTCTGAAATCAAAAATCGAAATGCCGGGATTGTAGAGCTCGAAAAGTAGTCTGAAATCAAGCTAAAAATCACCGAATTCAGAACTCGAAGTCAACAGATATTCATAAAACCGTTTACGTAAAGAAACCATATTTCGCGGCTAACTAGGTGAAACGAGACCTACAAACCACGAGTTCTGAAATAAAAAAACGAAACCCAAGGATTGTAGAGCTAGAAATGTAGTGCGAATTCAAGCTAAAAATCACCGAATTCAGAAATCTGAGTCAACGGATATTCATAAAACCGTTTACGTAAAGAAACCACATTTCGCGGCTAACTAGGTGAAACGAGACCTACTAGCCAAGAGTTCTGAAATCAAAAACGGAAACGCCAGGATGGTAGGTCTCGAAAAGTAGTGTGAAATCAAGCTAAAAATCAACGAATTCAGAACTGGGAGTCAACGGATATTCAGAAAACCGTTTAATTAAAGAAACCACATTTCGCGGCTAACCAGTTGATACGAGACCAACTAGCCACGAGTTCTGAAATGAAAACCGAAAAGCCAGGATTGTAGAGCTCAAAAAGTTGTGTGAAATCAAGCTAAAAATCATAGAATTCAGAACTCGGAGTCAATGGATATTGAGAAAACCGTTTTTGTAAAGAAACCATATTTCGCGGCTAACTAGGTGAAACAAGACCTACTAGCCACGTGTTCTGAAATCAAAAAACGAAATGCCAGGATTGTGGAGCTCGAAAAGTAGTGTGAAATCAATTTAAAAATCAACGAATTCAAAACTCGGAGTAAACGGATATTCATAAAACCGTTTACGTAAAGAAACCACATTTTGCAGCTAACTAGGTGAAACGAGACCTACTAACCACGAGTTCTGAAATCAAAAACGGAAATGCCAGGATGGTAGGTCTCGAAAAGTAGTGTGAAAACAAGCTAAAAATCAACGAATTCAGAACTCGGAGTCATCGGATATTCAGAAAACCGTTTAATTAAAGAAAGCACATTTCGCGGCTAACCAGGTGACACGAGACCTACTAGCCACGAGTTCTGAAATAAAAAACGAAACCCAAGGATTGTAGAGCTCGAAAAGTAGTGAGAAATCAAGCTAAAATCAACGAATTCAGAACTCGGAGTCAACGGATATTCATAAAACCGTTTACGTAAAGAAACCACATTTCGCGGCTAACTAGGTAAAACGAGACCTACTAGCCACGAGTTCTGAAATCAAAAACGGAAACGCCAGGATGGTAGGTCTCGAAAAGTAGTGTGAAATCAAGCTAAAAATCAACGAATTCAGAACTCGGAATCAACGGATATTCAGAAAACCGTTTAATTAAAGAAAGCACATTTCGCGGCTAACCAGGTGAAACGAGACCTACTAGGCACGAGTTCCGAAATAAAAAACCGAAATTCCAGGATTGTAGAGCTCAAAACGTAGTGTGAAATCAAGCTAAAAATCAACGAATTCAAAACTCGGAGTCAACGGATATTCAGAAAACCGTTTAATTAAAGAAACCACATTTCGCGGCTAACTAGGTGAAACGAGACCTACTAGCCACGAGTTCTGAAATAAAAACCGAAACGCCAGGATTGTAGAGCTCGAAAAGTAGTGTGAAATCAAGCTAAAAATCATAGAATTCAGAACTCGGAGTCAACGGATATTGAGAAAACCGTTTTTGTAAAGAAACCATATTTCGCGGCTAACAAGGTGAAACAAGACCTACTATCCACGAGTTCTGAAATCAAAAACCGAAATGCCGGGATGGTAGGTCTCGAAAAGTAGTGTGAAATCAAGCTAAAAATCAACGAATTCAGAACTCGGAGTCAACGGATATTCAGAAAACCGTTTAATTAAAGAAAGCACATTTCGCGGCTAACCAGGTGAAACGAGACCTACTAGCCACGAGTTCCGAAATCAAAAACCGAAATTCCAGGATTGTAGAGCTCAAAACGTAGTGTGAAATCAAGCTAAAAATCAACGAATTCAAAACTCGGAGTCAACGGATATTCAGAAAACCGTTTAATTAAAGAAACCACATTTCGCGGCTAACTAGGTGAAACGAGACCTACTAGCCACGAGTTTTGAAATAAAAACCGAAACGCCAGGATTGTAGAGCTCGAAAAGTAGTGTGAAATCAAGCTAAAAATCAAAGAATTCAGAACTCGGAGTCAACGGATATTGAGAAAACCGTTTTTGTAAAGAAACCATATTTCGCGGTTCACTAGGTGAAACAAGACCTACTAGCCACGAGTTCTGAAATCAAAAACCGAAATGCCGGGATGGTAGGTCTCGAAAAGTAGTGTGAAATCAAGCTAAAAATCAACGAATTCAGAACTCGGAGTCAACGGATATTCAGAAAACCGTTTAATTAAAGAAAGCACATTTCGCGGCTAACCAGGTGAAACGAAACCTACTAGCCACGAGTTCCGAAATAAAAAACCGAAATTCCAGGATTGTAGAGCTCAAAACGTAGTGTGAAATCAAGCCAAAAATCACCGAATTCAGAACTCGGAGTCAACGGATATTCAGAAAACCGTTTAATTAAAGAAACCACATTTCGTGGCTAACTAGGTGAAACGAGACCTACTAGCCACGAGTTCTGAAATCAAAAATCGAAATGCCAAGATTGTAGAGCTCGAAAAGTAGTCTGAAATCAAGCTAAAAATCACCGAATTCAGAACTCGTAGTCAACGGATATTCATAAAACCGTTTACGTAAAGAAACCATATTTCGCCGCTAACTAGGTGAAACGAGACCTACAAACCACGAGTTCTGAAATAAAAAAACGAAACCCAAGGATTGTAGAGCTCGAAAAGTAGTGCGAATTCAAGCTAAAAATCACCGAATTCAGAAATCGGAGTCAACGGATATTGATAAAACCGTTTACGTAAAGAAACCACATTTCGCGGCTAACTAGGTGAAACGAGACCTGCTAGCAACGAGTTCTGAAGTAAAAACCGAAACGCCAGGATTGTAGAGCTCGAAAAGTAGTGTGAAATCAAGCTAAAAATCAAAGAATTCAGAACTCGGAGTTAACGGATATTGAGAAAACCGTTTTTGTAAAGAAACCACATTTCGCGGCTAACTAGGTGAAACAAGACCAACTAGCCACGAGTTCTGAAATCAAAAACCGAAATGCCAGGATTGTAGAGCTCGAAAAGTAGTGTGAAATCAAGCTAAAAGTCAAAGAATTCAGAACTCGGAGTCAACGGATATTGAGAAAACCGTTTTTGTAAAGAAACCACATTTCGCGGCTAACTAGGTGAAACAAGATCAACTAGCCACGAGTTCCGAAATCAAAAACCGAAATGCCAGGATTGTAGAGCTCAAAACGTAGTGTGAAATCAAGCTAAAAATCCCCGAATTCAGAACTCGGAGTCAACGGATATTCAGAAAACCGTTTAATTAAAGAAACCACATTTCGCGGCTAACCAGTTGACACGAGACCTACTAGCCACGAGTTCTGAAATAAAAAAACGGAACCCAAGGATTGTAGAGCTCTAAAAGTAGTGCGAAATGAAGCTAAAAATCACCGAATTCAGAACTCGGAGTCAACGGATATTCATAAAACCGTTTACGTAAAGAAACCACATTTCGCGGCTAACTAGGTGAAACGAGAGCTACTAGCAACGAGTTCTGAAGTAAAAACCGAAACGCCAGGATTGTAGAGCTCGAAAAGTAGTGTGAAATCAAGCTAAAAGTCAAAGAATTCAGAACTCGGAGTCAACGGATATTGAGAAAACCGTTTTTGTAAAGAAACCACATTTCGCGGCTAACTAGGTGAAACAAGACCAACTAGCCACGAGTTCCGAAATCAAAAACCGAAATGCCAGGATTGTAGAGCTCAAAACGTAGTGTGAAATCAAGCCAAAAATCACCGAATTCAGAACTCGGAGTCAACGGATATTCAGAAAACCGTTTAATTAAAGAAACCACATTTCGTGGCTAACTAGGTGAAACGAGACCTACTAGCCACGAGTTCTGAAATAAAAACCGAAATGCCAGGATTGTAGAGCTCGAAAAGTAGTTTGAAATCAAGCTAAAAATCAAAGAATTCAGAACTCGGAGTCAACGGATATTGAGAAAACCGTTTTTGTAAAGAAACCACATTTCGCGGCTAACTAGGTGAAACAAGACCAACTAGCCACGAGTTCTGAAATCAAAAACCGAAATGCCAGGATTGTAGAGCTCGAAACGTAGTGTGAAATCTTACTAAAAATCACCGAATTCAGAACTCGGAGTCAACGGATATTCAGAAAACCGTTTAATTAAAGAAAGCACATTTTGCGGCTAACCAGGTGAAACGAGACCTACTAGCCACGTGTTTTGAAATAAAAAAATGAAACCCAAGGATTGTAGAGCTCGAAAAGTAGTGCGAAATCAAGCTAAAAATCACCGAATTCAGAACTCAGAGTAAACGGATATTCATAAAACCGTTTACGTAAAGAAACCACATTTCGCGGCTAACTAGGTGAAACGAGACCTACTAACCACGAGTTCTGAAATCAAAAACGGAAATGCCAGGATGGTAGGTCTCGAAAAGTAGTGTGAAATCAAGCTAAAAATCAACGAATTCAGAACTCGGAGTCAACGGATATTCAGAAAACCGTTTAATTAAAGAAAGCACATTTCGCGGCTAACCAGGTGAAACGAGACCTACTAGCCACGAGTTCCGAAATAAAAAACCGAAATTCCAGGATTGTAGAGCTCAAAACGTAGTGTGAAATCAAGCTAAAAATCAACGAATTCAAAACTCGGAGTCAACGGATATTCAGAAAACCGTTTAATTAAAGAAACCACATTTTGCGGCTAACTAGGTGAAACAAGACCAACTAGCCACGAGTTCTGAAATAAAAACCGAAAGCCAGGATTGTAGAGCTCAAAAAGTTGTGTGAAATCAAGCTAAAAATCATAGAATTCAGAACTCGGAGTCAACGGATATTGAGAAAATCGTTTTTGTAAAGAAACCATATTTCGCGGCTAACTAGGTGAAACAAGACCTACTAGCCACGAGTTCTAAAATCAAAAAACGAAATGCCGGGATGGTAGGTCTCGAAAAGTAGTGTGAAATCAAGCTAAAAATCAACGAATTCAGAACTCGGAGTCAACGGATATTCAGAAAACCGTTTAATTAAAGAAAGCAAATTTCGCGGCTAACCAGGTGAAACGAGATCTACTAGCCACGAGTTCCGAAATCAAAAACCGAAATTCCAGGATTGTACAGCTCAAAACGTAGTGTGAAATCAAGCTAAAAATCAACGAATTCAGAACTCGGAGTCAACGGATATTTAGAAAACCGTTTAATTAAAGAAACCACATTTCGCTGCTAACTAGGTGAAACAAGACCTACTAGCCACGAGTTCTGAAATAAAAAACTGAAACGCCAGGATTGTAGAGCTCGAAAAGTAGTCTGAAATCAAGCTAAAAATCACCGAATTCAGAACTCGTAGTCAACGGATATTCAGAAAACTGTTTACGTAAAGAAACCACATTTTGCGGCTAACTAGGTGAAACGAGACCTACTAGCCACGAGTTCTGAAATCAAAAACGGAAACGCCAGGATAGTAGGTCTCGAAAAGTAGTGTGAAATCAAGCTAAAAATCAACGAATTCAGAATTCGGAGTCAACGGATATTCAGAAAACCGTTTAATTAAAGAAAGCACATTTCGCGGCTAACTAGGTGAAACGAGACCTACTAGTCACGAGTTCTGAAATCAAAATCGGAAATGCCAGGATTGTAGAGCTCGAAAAGTAGTGCGAAATCAAGCTAAAAATCACGGATTTCTGAACTCGGAGTCATTGGATATTCATAAAACCGTTTACGTAAAGAAACCACATTTCGCGGCTAACCAGGTGAAACGAGACCTACTAGCCACGAGTTCTGAAATCAAAATCCGAAACACCAGGATTGTAGAGCTCAAAAAGTAGTGCGAAAGCGAGCTAAAAATCACCGATTTCAGAACTCGGAGTCAACGGATATTCATAAAACCGTTTACGTAAAGAAACCACATTTCGCGGCTAACTAGGTGAAACGAGACCTACTAGCCATGATTCTGAAATAAAAAACCGAAATGCCAGGATTGTAGAGTTCGAAAAGTAGTCTGAAATCAAGCTAAAAATCACCGAATTCAGAACTCGGAGTCAACGGATATTCAGAAAAACCGTTTAATTAAAGAAACCACATTTCGCGGCTAACTAGGTGAAACGAGACCTACTAGCCACAAGTTCTGAAATAAAAAACCAAAATGCCAGGATTGTAGAGCTCGAAAAGTACTCTAAAATCAAGCTAAAAATCACCGAATTCAGAACTCGTAGTCAATGGATATTCAGAAAACTGTTTACGTAAAGAAACCACATTTTGTGGATAACTAGGTGAAACGAGACCTACTAGCCACGAGTTCTGAAATCAAAAACGGAAACGCCAGGATGGTAGGTCTCAAAAAGTAGTGTGAAATCAAGCTAAAAATCAACGAATTCAGAACTCGGAGTCAACGGATATTCAGAAAACCGTTTAATTAAAGAAACCACATTTCGCGGCTAACCAGGTGAAACGAGACCTACTAGCCACGAGTTCCGAAATCAAAAACCAAAATTCCAGGATTGTAGAGCTCAAAACGTAGTGTGAAATCAAGCTAAAAATCAACGAATTCAGAACTCGGAGTCAACGGATATTCAGAAAACCGTTTAATTAAAGAAACCACATTTCGCGGCTAACTAGGTGAAACGAGACCTACTAGCCACGAGTTGTGAAATAAAAACCGAAATGCCAGGATTGTAGAGATCGAAAAGTAGTGCGAAATCAAGCTAAAAATCACTGATTTCAGAACTCGAATTCAACGGATATTTAGAAAACCGTTTACGTAAAGAAACCACATTTCGCGGCTAACTTGGTGAAACGAGACCTACTAGTCACGAATTCTGAAGTCAAAATCCGAAATGCCAGGATTGTAGAGCTCGAAAAGTAGTGCGAAATCAAGCTAAAAATCACCGATTTAAGAACTCGGAGTCAACGGATATTCATAAAACCGTTTACGTAAAGAAACCACATTTCGCGGCTAACTAGGTGAAACGAGACCTACTAGCCACGAGTTCTGAAATAAAAAACCGAAACGCAAGGATTCTAGAGCTCAAAAAGTAGTGCAAAATCAAACTAAAAATCACCGAATTCAGAACTCGGTGTCAACGGATATTCATAAAACCGTTTACGTAAAGAAACCACATTTCGCGGCTAACTAGGTGAAACGAGACCTACTAGCCACGAGTTCTGAAATCAAAATCCGAAATGCCAGGATTGTAGTGCTCGAAAAGTAGTGCGAAATCAAGCTAAAAATCACCGATTTCAGAACTCGGAGTCAACGGATATTCATAAAACCGTTTACGTAAAGAAACCATATTTCGCGACTAACTAGCTGAAACGAGACCTACTGGCCAAGAGTTTTGAAATAAAAAAACGAAACCCAAGGATTGTAAAGCTCGAAAAGTAGTGCAAAATCAAGCTAAAAATCACCGAATTCAGAACTCGGAGTCAACGGATATTCATAAAACCGTTTACGTAAAGAAACCACATTTCGCGGCTAACTAGCTGAAACGAGACGTACTAGCCACGAGTTCTGAAATCAAAATCCGAAATGCTAGGATTGTAGTGCTCGAAAAGTAGTGCGAAATCAAGCTTAAAATCACCGATTTCAGAACTCGGAATCAACGGATATTCCTAAAACCGTTTACGTAAAGAAACCACATTCCACGGCTAACTTGGTGAAACGAGACCTACTAGCCACGAGTTCTGAAATCAAAATCCGAAATGCCAGGATTGTAGAGCTGAAAAAGTAGTGCGAAATCAAGCTAAAAAGCACTGATTTCAGAACTCGGAGCCATTGGATATTCATAAAACCGTTTACGTAAAGAAACCACATTTCGCGGCTAACTAGGTGAAATGAGACCTACTAGCCACGAGTTATGAAATAAAAAAACGAAACCAAGGATTGTAGAGCTCGAAAAGTAGTGCGAAATCAAGCTAAAAATCACCGAATTCAGAACTCGGAATCAACGGATATTCATAAAAGCGTTTACGTAAAGAAACCACATTCCGCGGCTAATTTGGTGAAACGAGACCTACTAGCCACGAGTTCTGAAATCAAAATCCGAAATGCCAAGATTGTAGAGCTGGAAAAGTAGTGCGAAATCAAGCTAAAAAGCACTGATTTCAGAACTCGGAGCCATTGGATATTCATAAAACCGTTTACGTAAAGAAACCACATTTCGCGGCTAACTAGGTGAAACGAGACCTACTAGCCACGAGTTCTGAAATCAAAAACCGAAATGCCAGGATTGTAGAGCTCGAAAATTAGTGCGAAATCAAGCTAAAAATCACCGAATTCAGAATTCGGAGTCAACGGATATTCATAAAACCCTTTAGGTAAAGAAACCACATTTCGCGGCTAACTCGGTGAAACGAGACCTACTAGCCACGAGTTCTGAAATCAAAATCCGAAACGCCAGGATTGTGAGCTCGAAAAGTAGTGCGAAATCAAGCTAAAAATCACCGAATTCAGAACTCGGAGTCAACGGATATTCAGAAAACCGTTTACGTAAAAAAACCACACTTCGCAGCTAACTAGGTGAAACGAGACCTACTAGCCAGAAGTTCTGAAATAAAAACCGAAATTCCAGGATTGTACAGCTCGAAAAGTAGTGTGAAATCAAGCTAAAAATCACCGATTTCAGAAGTCGGAGTCAACGGATATTCATAAAACCGTTTACGTAAAGAAACCGCATTTCGCGGCTAACTAGGTGAAACAAGACCTACTAGCCACGAGTTCTGAAATAAAAAACTGAAATGCCAGAATGGTAGGGCTCGAAAAGTAGTGTGAAATCAAGCTAAAAATCACCGATTTCGGAACTCAGAGTCAACGGATATTCTTAAAACCGTTTACGTAAAGAAACAATATTTCGCGGCTAACTAGGTGAAATGAGTCCTACTAGCCACGAGTTGTGAAATAAAAAAACGAAACATAAGGATTGTAGAGCTCGAAAAGTAGTGCGAAATAAAGCTAAAAACCACCGAATTCAGAACTCGGAGTCAACGGATATTCATAAAACCGTTTACGTAAAGAAACCACATTTCGCGGCTAACTAGGTGAAACGAGACCTACTAGCCACGAGTTCTGAAATCAAAATCCGAAACGCCAGGATTGTAGTGCTCGAAAAGTAGTGCGAAATCAAGCTAAAAATCACCGAATTCAGAACTCGGAGTCAATGGATATTCATAAAACCGTTTACGTAAATAAACCACATTCTGCGGCTAACTTGGTGAAACGAGACCTACTAGCCACGAGTTCTGAAATCAAAATCCGAAATGCCAGGATTGTAGAGCTCAAAAAGTAGTGCGAAATCAAGCTAAAAAGCACTGATTTCAGAACTCGGAGTCATTGGATATTCATAAAACCGTTTACGTAAAGAAACCACATTTCGCGGCTAACTAGGTGAAACGAGACCTACTAGCTACGAGTTCTGGAATCAAAAACGGAAATGCCAGGATTGTAGAGCTTGAAACGTAGTGTGAAATGAAGCTAAAAATCACCAAATTCAGAACTCGGAGTCAACGGATATTCAGAAAACTGTTTACGTAAAGAAACTACACTTCGCGGCTAACTAGGTGAAACGAGACCTACTATCCAAGAGTTCTGAAATGAAAAACAGAAACTCCAGGATTGTAGAGCTCAAAAAGTTGTGTGAAATCAAGCTAAAAATCACCGAATTCAGAACTCGGAGTCAACGGATATTCTGAAAACCGTTTACGTACAGAAACCACATTTCGCGGCTAACTAGGTGAAACGAGACCTACTAGCCACGAGTTTTGAAATAAAAAACCGAAGCGACAGGACTGTAGAGCTCAAAAATTAGTCTGAAATCAAGCTAAAAATCACCGAATTCAGAACTCGTAGTCAACGGATATTCAGAAAACCGTTTACGTAAAGAAACCACATTTCGCGGCTAACTAGGTGAAACGAGACCTACTAGCCACCAGTTCTGAAATCAAAAACTGAAATGCCAGGATGGTAGGGCTTGAAAAGTAGTGTGATATCAAGCTAAAAATCAACGAATTCGGAACTCGGAGTCAACGGATATTGAGAAAACCGTTTTTGTAAAGAAACCACATTTCGCTGCTAACTAGGTGAAACAAGACCTACTAGCCACGAGTTCTAAAATCAAAAACCGAAATGCCAGGATTGTAGAGCTCGAAAAGTAGTGTGAAATCAAGCTAAAAATCACCGAATTTAGAACTCGGAGTCAACGGATATTCATAAAACCGTTTACGTAAAGAAACCACATTTCGCGGCTAACTAGGTGAAACGAGACCTACTAGGCACGAGTTCGGAAATCAAAATCCGAAATGCCAGGATTGTAGAGCTCGAAAAGTAGTGTGAAATCAAGCTAAAAATCACCGAATTCAGAACTCGGAGTCAACGGATATTCAGAAAATCGTTTAATTAAAGAAACCACATTTCGCGGCTAACTAGGTGAAACGAGACCTGCTAGCCACGAGTTCTGAAATCAAAAACTGAAATGCCAGAATGGTAGGGCTCGAAAAGTAGTGTGAAATGAAGCTAAAAATCAAAGAATTCAGAACTCGGAGTCAACGGATATTGAGAAAACCGTTTTTGTAAAGAGACCACATTTCGCGGCTAACTAGGTGAAACAAGACCTACTAGCCACGAGTTCTGAAATGAAAAACCGAAATGCCAGGATTGTAGAGCTCGAAACGTAGTGAGAAATCAAGCTAAAAATCACCGAATTCAGAACTCGGAGTCAACGGATATTCAGAAAACCGTTTACGTAAAGAAACCACACTTCGCGGCTAACTAGGTGAAACGAGACCAACTAGCCACGAGTTTTGAAATAAAAAACAGAAATGCCAGGATTGTAGAGCTCGGAAAGTAGTGTGAAATCAAGCTAAAAATCACCGAATTCAGAACTCGGAGTTAACGGATATTCAGAAAACCGTTTAATTAAAGAAACCACATTTCGCGGCTAACTAGGTGAAACGAGATCTACTAGCCACAAGTTCTGAAATAAAAACCGAAATGCCAGGATTGTAGAGCTCGAAAAGTAGTCTGAAATCAAGCTAAAAATCACTGATATCAGAACTCGTAGTCAACGGATATTCAGAAAACTATTTACGTAAAGAAACCCCATTTTGCGGCTAACTAGGTGAAACGAGACCTACTAGCCACGAGTTCTGAAATCAAAATCGGAAATGTCAGGATTGTAGGTCTCGAAAAGTAGTGTGAAATCAAGCTAAAAATCAACGAATTCAGTGTTGGGATGATGTCCTAAAAAACATACCATGTAAAGACAATTCTGAAATTCAAGAATAAACATTTTATGATTGCATTTGTGTTTTAAATGTTTTATTTTAAATATTTCATTTATATGTGAATGTTCTAACAAGGTCTAAGGATGTTAGATATGTGAATCTTGGATACTCAGATACACTTATAGTGTGAGTATAGATTGACACAAGATTCATTATTACATTCTAAATCATTAGTCACAACCAGATTAACAAAGTTAGGCACTTTGTTGATATAGGTTGTAGTGCATGGACATCTCCAATTAGGGGAATGGTTTGTCTTGACCGTTTGAGAGGATTCTCGGATTGGTGCACTAGTGTGTATGTGGACATATACATTGACAGACTTACATAGGAATGAACAACTAGAAACGTGCTATCAAAGAGTTGTTCATCCTATAGCTATGGGAGTACGGTATATCTCAAGCTTGAGTAGGTCAATACGTTTATACTTATAGCGTGTGCATTTTGATTCATCAATAAGTGAGACACGCACTATTGTCAAAATCTTGATGATTTGGATGTATGCCACTAGGGTATAAGCGCATACCTACAAAATAGTCATTCATGTACTTTCAGTTATGAAAGTGTAAGCACCCATCTGAGAGGTTCAAATTAATCTATCTAAAAAGCTATGCATAGTGATTCTAACGAATCAAGCGTTGTGAATTAAATTGATCGACGGGTCAATTTAATACGCTTAGAGGATAGATATAAAGGAATCTGGAGCTCAGAGAAAATATGGATTTTGGAGTGTTTGATAGTATGAATAAATTCACTCCATCTTACCGGGTGTTGCATGGAGGATATGCAAGTACACTTCCCATAGGTCAGGGATAGGTTTCTAATTATGGAAAAGCCTCGATGTAAGAATCGTACATATTGTGGAGTGCATCCAAAGTTCAGGTAGTGTCAGACGAACATTGGATTGTTATATTATTCCTAGTCATAGAGTTTGACGGTAAAGAATAATATTTCGGGAGCCACAATATGTATGTCCTGCGGAGTCCCCTTGGTAGCTCTATATATTCTCTTGTCCTATTTAAGGAAGATCGGCAAAATTCACCATATCACAACGGTTGTTGGAGAAGTTACAAGAATAGAATTTGTATTACAAATAGATATAATTTTATTGGGTTTTGGTCTTCCAAAGATAACCCTAAGATAAAATTATTTTTGTTAAGATATACAAAATTCTTGTAAGTGTATTTATAGAAAAATAATAAGTCTCGAAATTTCGATTTAGATTGTGAAATAAATATTTTGCATAATCGAAATTAAAGTCAAGAATGGGCTTAGGATCAAAATAATATTTGAGCCTTGAATTCTTGAAGTATTGGGCCAAAAGAAAACCTAGAGGTCTAATTAGATTGGACTTAATCAAAAAGGTTTTTACTTTGGGCCATGATTAGGTCCAAATCATGCTTGAATGCATGGCCCAATAAATGTACATGCAATAGGCGCCAATTACAATATGTGTTTTAGGTGACCTTGGGTTTTGACTTTTCCTATTTCATGTAGGACTAGTAAAACAAAACCTAAAAGGAGACTTGTTGACTTTAGATATAAATACATCATGTATCTCTCTCATATGGGTAACTTTTATAACACAAAAAAAAGGTGATGCCGTGTGATTCAATTCACAAAGAAAGCCAAGTTGTGTTTTTTATAAAAGTTGCCGAGTGTTCTTTTGAGAAAAAAAGAAAGTGCAGCCGTGTGTGATTATTTTCGGTTCACTACGGATCGGTGTTTTTGCTTTGCTCGTTTGCAAGGAGATTAAAGGGAATACCTAGGAAACGACGCAGGCCATTCTTGGTGATCCGTTCGTTACTCTATCAATCGGTGGTTCGTGATCAAGTGTTGAGTTCGTGATCAAGACGGATAGCACGTTGGACCTCGATAGTAAAGAGGTTGGTATTCTTCTTCTAACCTTCTTCATGCCATGATTGTATGTTTAGATCTAAGAATTATTTTGTATGAAATTAATACTAGAATCATGCTAGGATTAATTACAAAATTAATTGGATCTAGGATAACACTTGATAGGCGTGTAGCAATCTAGGGTTGTTTGGCTTCCAATTAAAATTTTGATTTGTACCTATGCTAAGAACGATCCGTAAAATGCTTCCGCATGTTCTAAAAATTATTTTAGCAACCAACATTCAGAACTCGGAGTCGACGGATATTCAGAAAACCGTTTAATTAAAGAAACCACATTTCGCGGCTAACTAGGTGAAACGAGACCTACTAGCCACAAGTCAACGAATTCAGAACTCGGAGTCAACAGATATTCAGAAAACCGTTTAATTAAAGAAACCACATTTCGCGGCTAACCAGGTGAAACGAGACCTACTAGCCACGAGTTCCGAAATCAAAAACCGAAATTCCAGGATTGTAGAGCTCAAAACGTAGTGTCAAATCAAGCTAAAAATCAACGAATTCAGAACTCGGAGTCAACGGATATTCAGAAAACCGTTTAATTAAAGAAACTACATTTCGCGGCTAACTAGGTGAAACGAGACCTACTAGCCACGAGTTCTGAAATAAAAACCGAAATGCCAGGATTGTAGAGCTCGAAATGTAGTGCGAAATCAAGCTAAAAATCACTGATTTCAGAACTCGGAGTCAACGGATATTCAGAAAACCGTTTAATTAAAGAAACCACATTTCGCGGCTAACTAGGTGAAACGAGACCTACTAGCCACAAGTCAACGAATTCAGAACTCGGAGTCAACAGATATTCAGAAAACCGTTTAATTAAAGAAACCACATTTCGCGGCTAACCAGGTGAAACGAGACCTACTAGCCACGAGTTCCGAAATCAAAAACCGAAATTCCAGGATTGTAGAGCTCAAAACGTAGTGTCAAATCAAGCTAAAAATCAACGAATTCAGAACTCGGAGTCAACGGATATTCAGAAAACCGTTTAATTAAAGAAACTACATTTCGCGGCTAACTAGGTGAAACGAGACCTACTAGCCACGAGTTCTGAAATAAAAACCGAAATGCCAGGATTGTAGAGCTCGAAAAGTAGTGCGAAATCAAGCTAAAAATCACGGATTTCAGAACTTGGAGTCATTGGATATTCATAAAACCGTTTACGTAAAGAAATCACATTTCGCAGCTAACTAGGTGAAACGAGACCTACTAGCCACGAGTTCTGAAATCAAAAACCGAATCGCCAGGATTGTAGAGCTCAAAAAGTAGTGCGAAATCAAGCTAAAAATCACCGATTTCAGAACTCGGAGTCAACGGATATTCATAAAACCGTTTACGTAAAGAAACCACATTTCGCGGCTAACTAGGTGAAACGAGACCTACTAGCCACGATTCTGAAATAAAAAACCGAAATGCCAGGATTGTAGAGCTGGAAACGTAGTCTAAAATCAAGCTAAAAATCACCGAATTCGAAACTCGGAGTCAACGGATATTCAGAAAACCGTTTAATTAAAGAAACCACATTTCGCGGCTAACAAGGTGAAACGCGACCTACTAGCCATAAGTTCTGAAATAAAAAACCAAAATGCCATGATTGTAGAGCTCGAAAAGTAGTCTTAAATCAAGCTAAAAGTCACCGAATTCAGAACTCGTAGTCAACGGATATTCAGAAAACTGTTTACGTAAAGAAACCACATTTTGTGGCTAACTAGGTGAAACGAGACCTACTAGCCACGAGTTCTGAAATCAAAAACGGAAACGCCAGGATGGTAGGTCTCGAAAAGTAGTGTGAAATCAAGCTAAAAATCAATGAATTCAGAACTCGGAGTCAACGGATATTCAGAAAACCGTTTAATTAAAGAAACCACATTTCGCGGCTAACGAGGTGAAACGATACCTACTAGCCACGAGTTATGAAATAAAAAAACGAAACCAAGGATTGTAGAGCTCGAAAAGTAGTGCGAAATCAAGCTAAAAATCACTGATTTCAGAACTCGGAGTCAACGGATATTCAGAAAACCGTTTACGTAAAGAAACCACATTTCGCGGCTAACTTGGTGAAACAAGACCTACTAGCCACCAATTCTGAAATCAGAATCCGAAATGCCAGGATTGTAGAGCTGGAAAAGTAGTGCGAAATCAAGCTAAAAGGCACTGATTTCAGAACTCGGAGCCATTGGATATTCATAAAACCGTTTACGTAAAGAAACCACATTTCGCGGCTAACTAGGTGAAACGAGACCTACTAGCCACGAGTTATGAAATAAAAAAACGAAACCAAGGATTGTAGAGCTCGAAAAGTAGTGCGAAATCAAGCTAAAAATCACTGATTTCAGAACTCGGAGTCAACGGATATTCAGAAAACCGTTTACGTAAAGAAACCACATTTCGCGGCTAACTTGGTGAAACAAGACCTACTAGCCACCAATTCTGAAATCAGAATCCGAAATGCTAGGATTGTAGAGCTCCAAAATTAGTGCGAAATCAAGCTAAAAATCACCGATTTCAGAACTCGGAGTCAAAGGATATTCATAAAACTGTTTACGTAAAGAAACCACATTTCGCGGCTAAATAGGTGAAACGAGACCAACTAGCCACGAGTTCTGAAATCAAAATCCGAAATGCAAGGATTGTAGAGCTCGAAAAGTAGTGTGAAATCAAGCTAAAAATCACCGAATTCAGAACTCGGAGTCAAAGGATATTCATAAAACTGTTTACGTAAAGAAACCACATTTCGCGGCTAACTAGGTGAAACGAGACCAACAAGCCACGAGTTCTGAAATCAAAATCCGAAACTCCAGGATCGTAGAGCTCGAAAATTATTGTGAAATCAAGCTAAAAATCACCGAATTCAGAACTCGGAGTCAACGGATATTCATAAAACCGTTTACGTAAAGAAACCACATTTCGCGGATAACTAGGTGAAACGAGACCTACTAGCCACGAGTTCTGAAATCAAAATCCGAAACGCCAGGATCGTAGAGCTCGAAAAGTAGTGTGAAATCAAGCTAAAAATCACCGAATTCAGAACTCGGAGTCAACGGATATTCATAAAACCGTTTACGTAAAGAAACCACATTTCGCGGCTAACTAGGTGAAACAAGACCTACTAGCCACGAGTTCTGAAATCAAAATCCGAAACGCCAGGATCGTAGAGCTCGAAAAGTAGTGTGAAATCAAGCTAAAAATCACCGAATTCAGAACTCGGAGTCAACGGATATTCATAAAACCGTTTACGTAAAGAAACCACATTTCGCGGATAACTAGGTGAAACGAGACCTACTAGCCACGAGTTCTGAAATCAAAATCCGAAACGCCAGGATCGTAGAGCTCGAAAAGTAGTGTGAAATCAAGCTAAAAATCACCGAATTCAGAACTCGGAGTCAACGGATATTCATAAAACATAAAACCGTTTACGTAAAGAAACCACATTTCGCGGCTAACTAGGTGAAACGAGACCTACTAGCCACGAGTTCTGAAATCAAAATCCGAAACGCCAGGATCGTAGAGCTCGAAAAGTAGTGTGAAATCAAGCTAAAAATCACCGAATTCAGAACTCGGAGTCAACGGATATTCCTAAAACCGTTTACGTAAAGAAACTACATTTCGCGGCTAACTAGGTGAAATGAGACCAACTAGCCACGAGTTCTCAAATCAAAATCCGAAACGCCAGGATCGTAGAGCTCGAAAAGTAGTGTGAAATCAAGCTAAAAATCACCGAATTCAGAACTCGGAGTCAAAGGATATTCATAAAATCGTTTACGTAAAGAAACCACATTTCGCGGCTAACTAGGTGAAACGAGACCAACTAGCCACGAGTTCTGAAATCAAAATCCAAAACTCCAGGATCGTAGAGCTCAAAAATTATTGTGAAATCAAGCTAAAAATCACCGAATTCAGAACTCGGAGTCAACGGATATTCATAAAACCGTTTACGTAAAGAAACCGCATTTCGCGGCTAACTAGGTGAAACGAGACCTACTAGCCACGAGTTCTGAAATCAAAATCCGAAACGCTAGGAGCGTAGAGCTCGAAAAGTAGTGTGAAATCAAGCTAAAAATCACCGAATTCAGAACTCGGAGTCAACGGATATTCTTAAAACCGTTTACGTAAAGAAACCACATTTCGCGGCTAAATAGGTGAAACGAGACCTACTAGCCACGAGTTCTGAAATCAAAATCCGAAATTCCAGGATCGTAGAGCTCGAAAAGTAGTGTGAAATCAAGCTAAAAATCACCGAATTCAGAACTCGGAGTCAACGGATATTCATAAAACCGTTTACGTAAAGAAACCACATTTTGCGGCCAACTAGGTGAAACGAGACCAACTAGCCACGAGTTCTGAAATCAAAATCCGAAACTCCAGGATCGTAGAGCTCGAAAAGTAGTGTGAAATCAAGCTAAAAATCACCGAATTCAGAACTCGAAGTCAAAGGATATTCATAAAATCGTTTACGTAAAGAAACCACATGTCGCGGCTAACTAGGTGAAACGAGACTAACTGGCCACGAGTTCTGAAATCAAAATCCGAAACGCCAGGATCGTAGAGCTCGAAAAGTAGTGTGAAATCAAGCTAAAAATCACCGAATTCAGAACTCGGAGTCAACGGATATTCATAAAACCGTTTACATAAAGAAACCACATTTCGCGGCTAACTAGGTGAAACGAGACCTACTAGCCACGAGTTCTGAAATCAAAATCCGAAACTCCAGGATCGTAGAGCTCGAAAAGTAGTGTGAAATCAAGCTAAAAATCACCGAATTCAGAACTCGGAGTCAACGGATATTCCTAAAACCGTTTACGTAAAGAAACTACATTTCGCGGCTAACTAGGTGAAACGAGACCAACTAGCCACGAGTTCTGAAATCAAAATCCGAAACGCCAGGATCGTAGAGCTCGAAAAGTAGTGTGAAATCAAGCTAAAAATCACCGAATTCAGAACTCGGAGTCAACGGATATTCATAAAACCGTTTACGTAAAGAAACCACATTTTGCGGCCAACTAGGTGAAACGAGACCAACTAGCCACGAGTTCTGAAATCAAAATCCGAAATGCCAGGATCGTAGAGCTCGAAAAGTAGTGTGAAATCAAGCTAAAAATCACCGAATTCAGAACTCGGAGTCAACGGATATTCATAAAACCGTTTACGTAAAGAAACCACATTTCGCGGCTAACTAGGTGAAACGAGACCTACTAGCCACGAGTTCTGAAATCAAAATCCGAAACTCCAGGATCGTAGAGCTCGAAAAGTAGTGTGAAATCAAGCTAAAAATCACCGAATTCAGAACTCGGAGTCAACGGATATTCCTAAAACCGTTTACGTAAAGAAACTACATTTCGCGGCTAACTAGGTGAAACGAGACCAACTAGCCACGAGTTCTGAAATCAAAATCCGAAACGCCAGGATCGTAGAGCTCGAAAAGTAGTGTGAAATCAAGCTAAAAATCACCGAATTCAGAACTCGGAGTCAAAGGATATTCATAAAATCGTTTACGTAAAGAAACCACATGTCGCGGCTAACTAGGTGAAACGAGACCAACTAGCCACGAGTTCTGAAATCAAAATCCGAAACGCCAGGATCGTAGAGCTCGAAAAGTAGTGTGAAATCAAGCTAAAAATCACCGAATTCAGAACTCGGAGTCAAAGGATATTCATAAAATCGTTTACGTAAAGAAACCACATTTCGCGGCTAACTAGGTGAAACGAGACCTACTAGCCACGAGTTCTGAAATCAAAATCCGAAACGCCAGGATCGTAGAGCTCGAAAAGTAGTGTGAAATCAAGCTAAAAATCACCGAATTCAGAACTCGGAGTCAAAGGATATTCATAAAATCGTTTACGTAAAGAAACCACATTTCGCGGCTAACTAGGTGAAACGAGACCTACTAGCCACGAGTTCTGAAATAAAAATCCGAAACACCAGGATTGTAGAGCTCGAAAAGTAGTGTGAAATCAAGCTAAAAATCACCGAATTCAGAACTCGGAGTCAACGGATATTCATAAAACTGTTTACGTAAAGAAACCACATTTCGCGGCTAACTAGGTGAAACGAGACCTACTAGCCACGAGTTCTGAAATCAAAATCCGAAACTCCAGGATCGTAGAGCTCGAAAAGTAGTGTGAAATCAAGCTAAAAATCACCGAATTCAGAACTCGGAGTCAACGGATATTCCTAAAACCGTTTACGTAAAGAAACTACATTTCGCGGCTAACTAGGTGAAACGAGACCAACTAGCCACGAGTTCTGAAATCAAAATCCGAAACGCCAGGATCGTAGAGCTCGAAAAGTAGTGTGAAATCAAGCTAAAAATCACCGAATTCAGAACTCGAAGTCAAAGGATATTCATAAAATCGTTTACGTAAAGAAACCACATGTCGCGGCTAACTAGGTGAAACGAGACCAACTAGCCACGAGTTCTGAAATCAAAATCCGAAACGCCAGGATCGTAGAGCTCGAAAAGTAGTGTGAAATCAAGCTAAAAATCACCGAATTCAGAACTCGGAGTCAAAGGATATTCATAAAATCGTTTACGTAAAGAAACCACATTTCGCGGCTAACTAGGTGAAACGAGACCTACTAGCCACGAGTTCTGAAATCAAAATCCGAAACTCCAGGATCGTAGAGCTCGAAAAGTAGTGTGAAATCAAGCTAAAAATCACCGAATTCAGAACTCGGAGTCAACGGATATTCCTAAAACCGTTTACGTAAAGAAACCACATTTCGCGGCTAAATAGGTAAAACGAGACCTACTAGCCACGAGTTCTGAAATCAAAATCCGAAACGCCAGGATCGTAGAGCTCGAAAAGTAGTGTGAAATCAAGCTAAAAATCACCGAATTCAGAACTCGGAGTCAACGGATATTCCTAAAACCGTTTACGTAAAGAAACCACATTTCGCGGCTAACTAGGTGAAACGAGACCTACTAGCCACGAGTTCTGAAATCAAAATCCGAAATGCCAGGATCGTAGAGCTCGAAAAGTAGTGTGAAATCAAGCTAAAAATCACCGAATTCAGAACTCGGAGTCAACGGATATTCATAAAACCGTTTACGTAAAGAAACCACATTTCGCGGCTAACTAGGTGAAACGAGACCTACTAGCCACGAGTTCTGAAATCAAAAACCGAAACGCCAGGATCGTAGAGCTCGAAAAGTAGTGTGAAATCAAGCTAAAAATCACCGAATTCAGAACTCGGAGTCAAAGGATATTCCTAAAACCGTTTACGTAAAGAAACTACATGTCGCGGCTAACTAGGTGAAACGAGACCAACTAGCCACGAGTTCTGAAATCAAAATCCGAAACGCCAGGATCGTAGAGCTCGAAAAGTAGTGTGAAATCAAGCTAAAAATCACCGAATTCAGAACTCGAAGTCAAAGGATATTCATAAAATCGTTTACGTAAAGAAACCACATGTCGCGGCTAACTAGGTGAAACGAGACCAACTAGCCACGAGTTCTGAAATCAAAATCCGAAACTCCAGGATCGTAGAGCTCGAAAAGTAGTGTGAAATCAAGCTAAAAATCACCGAATTCAGAACTCGGAGTCAACGGATATTCATAAAATCGTTTACGTAAAGAAACCACATTTCGCGGCTAACTAGGTGAAACGAGACCAACTAGCCACGAGTTCTGAAATCAAAATCCGAAACGCCAGGATTGTAGAGCTCGAAAAGTAGTGTGAAATCAAGCTAAAAATCACCGAATTCAGAACTCGGAGTCAAAGGATATTCATAAAATCGTTTACGTAAAGAAACCACATTTCGCGGCTAACCAGGTGAAACGAGACCAACTAGCCACGAGTTCTGAAATCAAAATCCGAAACTCCAGGATCGTAGAGCTCAAAAATTATTGTGAAATCAAGCTAAAAATCACCGAATTCAGAACTCGGAGTCAACGGATATTCATAAAATCGTTTACGTAAAGAAACCACATGTCGCGGCTAACTAGGTGAAACGAGACCTACTAGCCACGAGTTCTGAAATCAAAATCCGAAATGCCAGGATCGTAGAGCTCGAAAAGTAGTGTGAAATCAAGCTAAAAATCACCGAATTCAGAACTCGGAGTCAACGGATATTCATAAAACCGTTTACGTAAAGAAACCACATTTCGCGGCTAACTAGGTGAAACGAGACCTACTAGCCACGAGTTCTGAAATCAAAATCCGAAACGAGAGGATCGTAGAGCTCGAAAAGTAGTGTGAAATCAAGCTAAAAATCACCGAATTCAGAACTCGGAGTCAACGGATATTCCTAAAACCGTTTACGTAAAGAAACTACATTTCGCGGCTAACTAGGTGAAACGAGACCAACTAGCCACGAGTTCTGAAATCAAAATCCGAAACGCCAGGATCGTAGAGCTCGAAAAGTAGTGTGAAATCAAGCTAAAAATCACCGAATTCAGAACTCGAAGTCAAAGGATATTCATAAAATCGTTTACGTAAAGAAACCACATGTCGCGGCTAACTAGGTGAAACGAGACCAACTAGCCACGAGTTCTGAAATCAAAATCCGAAACTCCAGGATCGTAGAGCTCGAAAATTATTGTGAAATCAAGCTAAAAATCACCGAATTCAGAACTCGGAGTCAACGGATATTCATAAAACCGTTTACGTAAAGAAACCGCATTTCTCGGCTAACTAGGTGAAACGAGACCTACTAGCCACGAGTTCTGAAATCAAAATCCGAAACGCTAGGAGCGTAGAGCTCGAAAAGTAGTGTGAAATCAAGCTAAAAATCACCGAATTCAGAACTCGGAGTCAACGGATATTCCTAAAACCGTTTACGTAAAGAAACCACATTTCGCGGCTAAATAGGTAAAACGAGACCTACTAGCCACGAGTTCTGAAATCAAAATCCGAAATGCCAGGATCGTAGAGCTCGAAAAGTAGTGTGAAATCAAGCTAAAAATCACCGAATTCAAAACTCGGAGTCAGCGGATATTCATAAAACCGTTTACGTAAAGAAACCACATTTTGCGGCTAACTAGGTGAAACGAGACCAACTAGCCACGAGTTCTGAAATCAAAATCCGAAACGCTAGGATCGTAGAGCTCGAAAAGTAGTGTGAAATCAAGCTAAAAATCACCGAATTCAGAACTCGGAGTCAACGGATATTCATAAAACTGTTTACGCAAAGAAACCCCATTTTGCGGCTAACTAGGTGAAACGAGACCAACTAGCCACGAGTTCTGAAATCAAAATCCGAAATGCCAGGATCGTAGAGCTCGAAAAGTAGTGTGAAATCAAGCTAAAAATCACCGAATTCAAAACTCGGAGTCAGCGGATATTCATAAAATCGTTTACGTAAAGAAACCACATGTCGCGGCTAACTAGGTGAAACGAGACCAACTAGCCACGAGTTCTGAAATCAAAATCAGAAATGCCAGGATCGTAGAGCTCGAAAAGTAGTGTGAAATCAAGCTAAAAATCACCGAATTCAGAACTCTGAGTCAACGGATATTCATAAAACCGTTTACATAAAGAAACCACATTTCGCGGCTAAATAGGTGAAACGAGACCAACTATCCACGAGTTCTGAAATCAAAATCCGAAATACCAGGATCGTAGAGCTCGAAAAGTAGTGTGAAATCAAGCTAAAAATCACCGAACTCAGAACTCGGAGTCAACGGATATTCATAAAACCGTTTACGTAAAGAAACCACATTTCGCGGCTAACTAGGTGAAACGAGACCAACTAGCCACGAGTTCTGAAATCAAAATCCGAAACGCTAGGATCGTAGAGCTCGAAAAGTAGTGTGAAATCAAGCTAAAAATCACTGAATTCAGAACTCGGAGTCAACGGATATTCATAAAACCGTTTACGTAAAGAAACTACATTTCGCGGCTAACTAGGTGAAACGAGACCTACTAGCCACAGGTTCTGAAATAAAAATCCGAAACACCAGGATTGTAGAGCTCGAAAAGTAGTGTGTAATCAAGCTAAAAATCACCGAATTCAGAACTCGGAGTCAACGGATATTCATAAAACTGTTTACGCAAAGAAACCACATTTTGCGGCTAACTAGGTGAAACGAGACCAACTAGCCACGAGTTCTGAAATCAAAATCCGAAATGCCAGGATCGTAGAGCTCAAAAAGTAGTGTGAAATCAAGCTAAAAATCAACGAATTCAGAACTCGGAGTCAACGGATATTCCTAAAACCGTTTACGTAAAGAAACCACTTTTCGCGGCTAACTAGGTGAAACGAGACCTACTAGCCACGAGTTCTGAAATCAAAATCCGAAATGCCAGGATTGTAGAGCTCGAAAAGTAGTGTGAAATCAAGCTAAAAATCACCGAATTCAAAACTCGGAGTCAACGGATATTCATAAAACCGTTTACGTAAAGAAACCACATTTCGCGGCTAACTAGGTGAAACGAGACCAACTAGCCACGAGTTCTGAAATCAAAATCAGAAATGCCAGGATCGTAGAGCTCGAAAAGTAGTGTGAAATCAAGCTAAAAATCACCGAATTCAGAACTCTGAGTCAACGGATATTCATAAAACCGTTTACATAAAGAAACCACATTTCGCGGCTAAATAGGTGAAACGAGACCAACTATCCACGAGTTCTGAAATCAAAATCCGAAATACCAGGATCGTAGAGCTCGAAAAGTAGTGTGAAATCAAGCTAAAAATCACCGAATTCAGAACTCGGAGTCAACGGATATTCATAAAACCGTTTACGTAAAGAAACCACATTTCGCGGCTAACTAGGTGAAACGAGACCAACTAGCCACGAGTTCTGAAATCAAAATCCGAAACGCTAGGATCGTAGAGCTCGAAAAGTAGTGTGAAATCAAGCTAAAAATCACTGAATTCAGAACTCGGAGTCAACGGATATTCATAAAACCGTTTACGTAAAGAAACTAAATTTCGCGGCTAACTAGGTGAAACGAGACCTACTAGCCACAGGTTCTGAAATAAAAATCCGAAACACCAGGATTGTAGAGCTCGAAAAGTAGTGTGTAATCAAGCTAAAAATCACCGAATTCAGAACTCGGAGTCAACGGATATTCATAAAACTGTTTACGCAAAGAAACCACATTTTGCGGCTAACTAGGTGAAACGAGACCAACTAGCCACGAGTTCTGAAATCAAAATCCGAAATGCCAGGATCGTAGAGCTCAAAAAGTAGTGTGAAATCAAGCTAAAAATCAACGAATTCAGAACTCGGAGTCAACGGATATTCCTAAAACCGTTTACGTAAAGAAACCACTTTTCGCGGCTAACTGGGTGAAACGAGACCTACTAGCCACGAGTTCTGAAATCAAAATCCGAAATGCCAGGATTGTAGAGCTCGAAAAGTAGTGTGAAATCAAGCTAAAAATCACCGAATTCAAAACTCGGAGTCAACGGATATTCATAAAACCGTTTACGTAAAGAAACCACATTTCGCGGCTAACTAGGTGAAACCAGACCAACTAGCCACGAGTTCTGAAATCAAAATCAGAAATGCCAGGATCGTAGAGCTCGAAAAGTAGTGTGAAATCAAGCTAAAAATCACCGAATTCAGAACTCGGAGTCAACGGATATTCCTAAAACCGTTTAAGTAAAGAAACCACTTTTCGCGGCTAACTAGGTGAAACGAGACCTACTAGCCACGAGTTCTGAAATCAAAATCCGAAACGCCAGGATCGTAGAGCTCGAAAAGTAGTGTGAAATCAAGTTAAAAATCACCGAATTCAGAACTCGGAGTCAACGGATATTCATAAAACCGTTTACGTAAAGAAACCACATTTCGCGGCTAACTAGGTGAAACGAGACCAACTAGCCACGAGTTCTGAAATCAAAATCCGAAACTCCAGGATCGTAGAGCTCGAAAATTATTGTGAAATCAAGCTAAAAATCACCGAATTCAGAACTCGGAGTCAACGGATATTCATAAAACCGTTTAAGTAAAGAAACCACATTTCGCGGCTAACTAGGTGAAACGAGACCTACTAGCCACGAGTTCTGAAATCAAAATCCGAAACGCCAGGATCGTAGAGCTCGAAAAGTAGTGTGAAATCAAGCTAAAAATCACCGAATTCAGAACTCGGAGTCAAAGGATATTCATAAAATCGTTTACGTAAAGAAACCACATTTCGCGGCTAACTAGGTGAAACGAGACCAACTAGCCACGAGTTCTGAAATCAAAATCCGAAACTCCAGGATCGTAGAGCTCGAAAATTATTGTGAAATCAAGCTAAAAATCACCGAATTCAGAACTCGGAGTCAACGGATATTCATAAAACCGTTTACGTAAAGAAACCACATTTCGCGGCTAACTAGGTGAAACGAGACCTACTAGCCACGAGTTCTGAAATCAAAATCCGAAACTCTAGGAGCGTAGAGCTCGAAAAGTAGTGTGAAATCAAACTAAAAATCACCGAATTCAGAACTCGGAGTCAACGGATATTCCTAAAACAGTTTACGTAAAGAAACCACATTTCGCGGCTAAATAGGTGACACGAGACCAACTAGCCACGAGTTCTAAAATCAAAATCCGAAATGCCAGGATTGTAGAGCTCAAAAAGTAGTGTGAAATCAAGCTAAAAATCACCGAATTCAGAACTCGGAACGGATATTCCTAAAACAGTTTACGTAAAGAAACCACATTTCGCGGCTAAATAGGTGAAACGAGACCAACTAGCCACGAGTTCTGAAATCAAAATCCGAAAGGCCAGGATTGTAGAGCTCGAAAAGTAGTGTGAAATCAAGCTAAAAATCACCGAATTCAGAACTCGGAGTCAAAGGATATTCATAAAACTGTTTACGTAAAGAAACCACATTTCGCGGCTAACTAGGTGAAACGAGACCAACTAGCCACGAGTTCTGAAATCAAAATCCGAAATGCCAGGATTGTAGAGCTCGAAAAGTAGTGTGAAATCAAGCTAAAAATCACCGAATTCAGAACTCGGAGTCAACGGATATTCATAAAACCGTTTACGTAAAGAAACCACATTTCGCGGCTAACTAGGTGAAACGAGACCAACTAGCCACGAGTTCTGAAATCAAAATCCGAAATGCCAGGATCGTAGAGCTCGAAAATTAGTCTGAAATCAAGCTAAAAATCACCGAATTCAGAACTCGGAGTCAACGGATATTCATAAAACCGTTTACATAAAGAAACCACATTTCACGGCTAACTAGGTGAAACGAGACCTACTAGCCACGAGTTATGAAATCAAAATCCGAAACGCTAGGAGCGTAGAGCTCGAAAAGTAGTGTGAAATCAAGCTAAAAATCAGCGAATTCAGAACTAGGAGTCAACGAATATTCCTAAAACCGTTTACGTAAAGAAACTACATTTCGCGGCTAACTAGGTGAAACGAGACCAACTAGACACGAGTTCTGAAATCAAAATCCGAAATGCCAGGATCGTAGAGCTCGAAAAGTAGTGTGAAATCAAGCTAAAAATCACCGAATTCAGAACTCGGAGTCAAAGGATATTCATAAAATCGTTTACGTAAAGAAACCACATTTCGCGGCTAACTAGGTGAAACGAGACCAACTAGCCACGAGTTCTGAAATCAAAATCCGAAACTCCAGGATCGTAGAGCTCGAAAATTATTGTGAAATCAAGCTAAAAATCACCGAATTCAGAACTCGGAGTCAACGGATATTCATAAAACCGTTTACGTAAAGAAACCACATTTCGCGGCTAACTAGGTGAAACGAGACCTACTAGCCACGAGTTCTGAAATCAAAATCCGAAACGCCAGGATCGTAGAGCTCGAAAAGTAGTGTGAAATCAAGCTAAAAATCACCGAATTCAGAACTCGGAGTCAACGGATATTCATAAAACCGTTTACGTAAAGAAACCACATTTCGCGGCTAACTAGGTGAAACGAGACCTACTAGCCACGAGTTCTGAAATCAAAATCCGAAACGCCAGGATCGTAGAGCTCGAAAAGTAGTGTGAAATCAAGCTAAAAATCAGCGAATTCAGAACTCGGAGTCAACGGATATTCCTAAAACCGTTTACGTAAAGAAACTACATTTCGCGGCTAACTAGGTGAAACGAGACCAACTAGCCACGAGTTCTGAAATCAAAATCCGAAACACCAGGATCGTAGAGCTCGAAAAGTAGTATGAAATGAAGCTAAAAATCACCGAATTCAGAACTCGGAGTCAAAGGATATTCATAAAATCGTTTACGTAAAGAAACCACATTTCGCGGCTAACTAGGTGAAACGAGACCAACTAGCCACGAGTTCTGAAATCAAAATCCGAAACTCCAGGATCGTAGAGCTCGAAAATTATTGTGAAATCAAGCTAAAAATCACCGAATTCAGAACTCGGAGTCAAAGGATATTCATAAAATCGTTTACGTAAAGAAACCACATTTCGCGGCTAACTAGGTGAAACGAGACCAACTAGCCACGAGTTCTGAAATCAAAATCCGAAACTCCAGGATCGTAGAGCTCGAAAATTATTGTGAAATCAAGCTAAAAATCACCGAATTCAGAACTCGGAGTCAACGGATATTCATAAAACCGTTTACGTAAAGAAACCACATTTCGCGGCTAACTAGGTGAAACGAGACCTACTAGCCACGAGTTCTGAAATCAAAATCCGAAACGCCAGGATCGTAGAGCTCGAAAAGTAGTGTGAAATCAAGCTAAAAATCACCGAATTCAGAACTCGGAGTCAACGGATATTCATAAAACCGTTTACGTAAAGAAACCACATTTCGCGGCTAACTAGGTGAAACGAGACCTACTAGCCACGAGTTCTGAAATCAAAATCCGAAACGCCAGGATCGTAGAGCTCGAAAAGTAGTGTGAAATCAAGCTAAAAATCACCGAATTCAGAACTCGGAGTCAACGGATATTCCTAAAACCGTTTACGTAAAGAAACTACATTTCGCGGCTAACTAGGTGAAACGAGACCAACTAGCCACGAGTTCTGAAATCAAAATCCGAAACGCCAGGATCGTAGAGCTCGAAAAGTAGTGTGAAATGAAGCTAAAAATCACCGAATTCAGAACTCGGAGTCAAAGGATATTCATAAAATCGTTTACGTAAAGAAACCACATTTCGCGGCTAACTAGGTGAAACGAGACCAACTAGCCACGAGTTCTGAAATCAAAATCCGAAACTCCAGGATCGTAGAGCTCGAAAATTATTGTGAAATCAAGCTAAAAATCACCGAATTCAGAACTCGGAGTCAACGGATATTCATAAAACCGTTTACGTAAAGAAACCGCATTTCGCGGCTAACTAGGTGAAACGAGACCTACTAGCCACGAGTTCTGAAATCAAAATCCAAAACGCTAGGAGCGTAGAGCTCGAAAAGTAGTGTGAAATCAAGCTAAAAATCACCGAATTCAGAACTCGGAGTCAACGGATATTCCTAAAACCGTTTACGTAAAGAAACCACATTTCGCGGCTAAATAGGTAAAACGAGACCTACTAGCCACGAGTTCTGAAATCAAAATCCGAAATGCCAGGATCGTAGAGCTCGAAAAGTAGTGTGAAATCAAGCTAAAAATCACCGAATTCAGAACTCGGAGTCAGCGGATATTCATAAAACCGTTTACGTAAAGAAACCACATTTTGCGGCTAACTAGGTGAAACGAGACCAACTAGCCACGAGTTCTGAAATCAAAATCCGAAACGCTAGGATCGTAGAGCTCGAAAAGTAGTGTGAAATCAAGCTAAAAATCACCGAATTCAGAACTCGGAGTCAACGGATATTCATAAAACCGTTTACGTAAAGAAACTACATTTCGCGGCTAACTAGGTGAAACGAGACCTACTAGCCACGAGTTCTGAAATCAAAATCCGAAACGCTAGGAGCGTAGAGCTCGAAAAGTAGTGTGAAATCAAGCTAAAAATCACCGAATTCAGAACTCGGAGTCAACGAATATTCCTAAAACCGTTTACGTAAAGAAACTACATTTCGCGGCTAACTCGGTGAAACGAGACCAACTAGCCACGAGTTCTGAAATCAAAATCCGAAATGCCAGCATCGTAGAGCTCGAAAAGTAGTGTGAAATCAAGCTAAAAATCACCGAATTCAGAACTCGGAGTCAACGGATATTCATAAAACCGTTTACGTAAAGAAACCACATTTCGCGGCTAACTAGGTGAAACGAGACCTACTAGCCACGAGTTCTGAAATCAAAATCCGAAACGCCAGGATCGTAGAGCTCGAAAAGTAGTGTGAAATCAAGCTAAAAATCACCGAATTCAGAACTCGGAGTCAACGGATATTCATAAAACCGTTTACGTAAAGAAACCACATTTCTCGGCTAACTAGGTGAAACGAGACCTACTAGCCAAGAGTTCTGAAATCAAAATCCGAAACGCCAGGATCGTAGAGCTCGAAAAGTAGTGTGAAATCAAGCTAAAAATCACCGAATTCAGAACTCGGAGTCAACGGATATTCCTAAAACCGTTTACGTAAAGAAACTACATTTCGCGGCTAACTAGGTGAAACGAGACCAACTAGCCACGAGTTCTGAAATCAAAATCCGAAACGCCAGGATCGTAGAGCTCGAAAAGTAGTGTGAAATGAAGCTAAAAATCACCGAATTCAGAACTCGGAGTCAAAGGATATTCATAAAATCGTTTACGTAAAGAAACCACATTTCGCGGCTAACTAGGTGAAACGAGACCAACTAGCCACGAGTTCTGAAATCAAAATCCGAAACTCCAGGATCGTAGAGCTCGAAAATTATTGTGAAATCAAGCTAAAAATCACCGAATTCAGAACTCGGAGTCAACGGATATTCATAAAACCGTTTACGTAAAGAAACCGCATTTCGCGGCTAACTAGGTGAAACGAGACCTACTAGCCACGAGTTCTGAAATCAAAATCCGAAACGCTAGGAGCGTAGAGCTCGAAAAGTAGTGTGAAATCAAGCTAAAAATCACCGAATTCAGAACTCGGAGTCAACGGATATTCCTAAAACCGTTTACGTAAAGAAACCACATTTCGCGGCTAAATAGGTAAAACGAGACCTACTAGCCACGAGTTCTGAAATCAAAATCCGAAATGCCAGGATCGTAGAGCTCGAAAAGTAGTGTGAAATCAAGCTAAAAATCACCGAATTCAGAACTCGGAGTCAGCGGATATTCATAAAACCGTTTACGTAAAGAAACCACATTTTGCGGCTAACTAGGTGAAACGAGACCAACTAGCCACGAGTTCTGAAATCAAAATCCGAAACGCTAGGATCGTAGAGCTCGAAAAGTAGTGTGAAATCAAGCTAAAAATCACCGAATTCAGAACTCGGAGTCAACGGATATTCATAAAACCGTTTACGTAAAGAAACTACATTTCGCGGCTAACTAGGTGAAACGAGACCTACTAGCCACGAGTTCTGAAATCAAAATCCGAAATGCTAGGAGCGTAGAGCTCGAAAAGTAGTGTGAAATCAAGCTAAAAATTAGCGAATTCAGAACTCGGAGTCAACGAATATTCCTAAACCCGTTTACGTAAAGAAACTACATTTCGCGGCTAACTCGGTGAAACGAGACCAACTAGCCACGAGTTCTGAAATCAAAATCCGAAACGCCAGCATCGTAGAGCTCGAAAAGTAGTGTGAAATCAAGCTAAAAATCACCGAATTCAGAACTCGGAGTCAAAGGATATTCATAAAATCGTTTACGTAAAGAAACCACATTTCGCGGCTAACTAGGTGAAACGAGACCAACTAGCCACGAGTTTTGAAATCAAAATCCGAAACTCCAGGATCGTAGAGCTCGAAAATTATTGTGAAATCAAGCTAAAAATCACCGAATTCAGGACTCGGAGTCAACGGATATTCATAAAACCGTTTACGTAAAGAAACCACATTTCGCGGCTAACTAGGTGAAACGAGACCTACTAGCCACGAGTTCTGAAATCAAAATCCGAAAGGCCAGGATCGTAGAGCTCGAAAAGTAGTGTGAAATCAAGCTAAAAATCACCGAATTCAGAACTCGGAGTCAACGGATATTCATAAAACCGTTTACGTAAAGAAACCACATTTCGCGGCTAACTAGGTGAAACGAGACCAACTAGCCACGAGTTCTGAAATCAAAATCCGAAACGCCAGGATCGTAGAGCTCGAAAAGTAGTGTGAAATCAAGCTAAAAATCACCGAATTCAGAACTCGGAGTCAAAGGATATTCATAAAATCATTTACGTAAAGAAACCACATTTCGCGGCTAACTAGGTGAAACGAGACCAACTAGCCACGAGTTCTGAAATCAAAATCCGAAACTCTAGGATCGTAGAGCTCGAAAATTATTGTGAAATCAAGCTAAAAATCACCGAATTCAGAACTCGGAGTCAACGGATATTCATAAAACCGTTTACGTAAAGAAACCGCATTTCGCGGCTAACTAGGTGAAACGAGACCTCCTTGCCACGAGTTCTGAAATCAAAATCCGAAACGCTAGGAGCGTAGAGCTCGAAAAGTAGTGTGAAATCAAGCTAAAAATCACCGAATTCAGAACTCGGAGTCAACGGATATTCCTTAAACCGTTTACGTAAAGAAACCACATTTCGCGGCTAAATAGGTAAAACGAGACCTACTAGCCACGAGTTCTGAAATCAAAATCCGAAATGCCAGGATCGTAGAGCTCGAAAAGTAGTGTGAAATCAAGCTAAAAATCACCGAATTCAGAACTCGGAGTCAGCGGATATTCATAAAACCGTTTACGTAAAGAAACCACATTTTTGCGGCTAACTAGGTGAAACGAGACCAACTAGCCACTAGTTCTGAAATCAAAATCTGAAACGCTAGGATCGTAGAGCTCGAAAAGTAGTGTGAAATCAAGCTAAAAATCACCGAATTCAGAACTCGGAGTCAACGGATATTCATAAAACCGTTTACGTAAAGAAACTACATTTCGCGGCTAACTAGGTGAAACGAGACCTACTAGCCACGAGTTCTGAAATAAAAATCCGAAACACCAGGATTGTAGAGCTCGAAAAGTAGTGTGAAATCAAGCTAAAAATCACCGAATTCAGAACTCGGAGTCAAA
The DNA here is from genome assembly GCA_963580455.1 of Euonymus europaeus. Taxonomy (NCBI): domain Eukaryota; kingdom Viridiplantae; phylum Streptophyta; class Magnoliopsida; order Celastrales; family Celastraceae; genus Euonymus; species Euonymus europaeus. The sequence continues at coordinate 652,481 of OY756957.1, read as the reverse complement.
GGATATTCATAAAATCGTTTACGTAAAGAAACCACATTTCGCGGCTAACTAGGTGAAACGAGACCAACTAGCCACGAGTTCTGAAATCAAAATCCGAAACTCCAGGATCGTAGAGCTCGAAAATTATTGTGAAATCAAGCTAAAAATCACCGAATTCAGAACTCGGAGTCAACGGATATTTATAAAACCGTTTACGTAAAGAAACCGCATTTCGCGGCTAACTAGGTGAAACGAGACCTACTAGCCACGAGTTCTGAAATCAAAATCCGAAACGCTAGGAGCGTAGAGCTCGAAAAGTAGTGTGAAATCAAGCTAAAAATCACCGAATTCAGAACTCGGAGTCAACGGATATTCCTAAAACCGTTTACGTAAAGAAACCACATTTCGCGGCTAAATAGGTAAAACGAGACCTACTAGCCACGAGTTCTGAAATCAAAATCCGAAATGCCAGGATCGTAGAGCTCGAAAAGTAGTGTGAAATCAAGCTAAAAATCACCGAATTCAGAACTCGCAGTCAGCGGATATTCATAAAACCGTTTACGTAAAGAAACCGCATTCCCGGCTAACTAGGTGAAACGAGACCTACTAGCCACGAGTTCTGAAATCAAAATCCGAAACGCTAGGAGCGTAGAGCTCGAAAAGTAGTTTGAAATCAAGCTAAAAATCACCGAATTCAGAACTCGGAGTCAACGGATATTCCTAAAACCGTTTACGTAAAGAAACCACATTTCGCGGCTAAATAGGTAAAACGAGACCTACTAGCCACGAGTTCTGAAATCAAAATCCGAAATGCCAGGATCGTAGAACTCGAAAAGTAGTGTGAAATCAAGCTAAAAATCACCGAATTCAGAACTCGGAGTCAGCGGATATTCATAAAACCGTTTACGTAAAGAAACCACATTTTGCGGCTAACTAGGTGAAACGAGACCAACTAGCCACGAGTTCTGAAATCAAAATCCGAAACGCTAGGATCGTAGAGCTCAAAAAGTAGTGTGAAATCAAGCTAAAAATCACCGAATTCAGAACTCGGAGTCAACGGATATTCATAAAACCGTTTACGTAAAGAAACTACATTTCGCGGCTAACGAGGTGAAACGAGACCAACTAGCCACGAGTTCTGAAATCAAAATCCGAAACGCCAGGATCGTAGAGCTCAAAAAGTAGTGTGAAATCAAGCTAAAAATCAACGAATTCAGAACTCGGAGTCAACGGATATTCATAAAACCGTTTACGTAAAGAAACCACATTTCGCGGCTAACTAGGTGAAACCAGACCAACTAGCCACGAGTTCTGAAATCAAAATCAGAAATGCCAGGATCGTAGAGCTCGAAAAGTAGTGTGAAATCAAGCTAAAAATCACCGAATTCAGAACTCTGAGTCAACGGATATTCATAAAACCGTTTACATAAAGAAACCACATTTCGCGGCTAAATAGGTGAAACGAGACCAACTAGCCACGAGTTCTGAAAACAAAATCCGAAACGCCAGGATCGTAGAGCTCGAAAAGTAGTGTGAAATCAAGCTAAAAATCACCGAATTCAGAACTCGGAGTCAACGGATGTTCATAAAACCGTTTACGTAAAGAAACCACATTTCGCGGCTAACTAGGTGAAACGAGACCTACCAGCCACGAGTTCTGAAATCAAAATCCGAAACGCTAGCAGCGTAGAGCTCGAAAAGTAGTGTGAAATCAAGCTAAAAATCACCGAATTCAGAACTCGGAGTCAACGGATATTCCTAAAACTGTTTACGTAAAGAAACCACATTTTGCGGCTAAATAGGTGAAACGAGACCAACTAGACACGAGTTCTGAAATCAAAATCCAAAACCCCAGGATTGTAGAGCTCAAAAAGTAGTGTGAAATCAAGCTAAAAATCAACGAATTCAGAACTCGGAGTCAACGGATATTCCTAAAACCGTTTACGTAAAGAAACCACTTTTCGCGGCTAACTAGGTGAAACGAGACCTACTAGCCACGAGTTCTGAAATCAAAATCCGAAATGCCAGGATCGTAGAGCTCGAAAAGTAGTGTGAAATCAAGCTAAAAATCACCGAATTCAGAACTCGGAGTCAGCGGATATTCATAAAACCGTTTACGTAAAGAAACCACATTTTGCGGCTAACTAGGTGAAACGAGACCAACTAGCCACGAGTTCTGAAATCAAAATCCGAAACGCTAGGATCGTAGAGCTCGAAAAGTAGTATGAAATCAAGCTAAAATTCACCGAATTCAGAACTCGGAGTCAACGGATATTCATAAAACTGTTTACGTAAAGAAACTACATTTCGCGGCTAACTAGGTGAAACGAGACCTACTAGCCACGAGTTCTGAAATAAAAATCCGAAACACCAGGATTGTAGAGCTCGAAAAGTAGTGTGAAATCAAGCTAAAAATCACCGAATTCAGAACTTGGAGTCAACGGATATTCATAAAACTGTTTACGTAAAGAAACTACATTTCGCGGCTAACTAGGTGAAACGAGACCTACTAGCCACGAGTTCTGAAATAAAAATCCGAAACGCCAGGATTGTAGAGCTCGAAAAGTAGTGTGAAATCAAGCTAAAAATCACCGAATTCAGAACTTGGAGTCAACGGATATTCATAAAACTGTTTGCGCAAAGAAACCACATTTCGCGGCTAACTAGGTGAAACGAGACCAACTAGCCACGAGTTCTGAAATCAAAATCCGAAACGCCAGGATCGTAGAGCTCAAAAAGTAGTGTGAAATCAAGCTAAAAATCAACGAATTCAGAACTCGGAGTCAACGGATATTCCTAAAACCGTTTACGTAAAGAAACCACTTTTCGCGGCTAACTAGGTGAAACGAGACCTACTAGCCACGAGTTCTGAAATCAAAATCCGAAATTCCAGGATTGTAGAGCTCGAAAAGTAGTGTGAAATCAAGCTAAAAATCACCGAATTCAGAACTCGGAGTCAACGGATATTCATAAAACCGTTTACGTAAAGAAACCACATTTCGCGGCTAACTAGGTGAAACGAGACCAACTAGCCACGAGTTCTGAAATCAAAATCAGAAATGCCAGGATCGTAGAGCTCGAAAAGTAGTGTGAAATCAAGCTAAAAATCACCGAATTCAGAACTCGGAGTCAACGGATATTCCTAAAACAGTTTACGTAAAGAAACCACATTTCGCGGCTAAATAGGTGACACGAGACCAACTAGCCACGAGTTCTGAAATCAAAATCCGAAACGCCAGGATCGTAGAGCTCGAAAAGTAGTGTGAAATCAAGCTAAAAATCACCGAATTCAGAACTCGGAGTCAAAGGATATTCATAAAATCGTTTACGTAAAGAAACCACATTTCGCGGCTAACTAGGTGAAACGAGACCAACTAGCCACGAGTTCTGAAATCAAAATCCGAAACTCCAGGATCGTAGAGCTCGAAAATTATTGTGAAATCAAGCTAAAAATCACCGAATTCAGAACTCGGAGTCAACGGATATTCATAAAACCGTTTACGTAAAGAAACCACATTTCGCGGCTAACTAGGTGAAACGAGACCTACTAGCCACGAGTTCTGAAATCAAAATCCGAAACGCTAGGAGCGTAGAGCTCGAAAAGTAGTGTGAAATCAAGCTAAAAATCACCGAATTCAGAACTCGGAGTCAACGGATATTCATAAAACCGTTTACGTAAAGAAACCACATTTCGCGGCTAACTAGGTGAAACGAGACCTACTAGCCACGAGTTCTGAAATCAAAATCCGAAACGCTAGGAGCGTAGAGCTCGAAAAGTAGTGTGAAATCAAGCTAAAAATCACCGAATTCAGAACTCGGAGTCAACGGATATTCCTAAAACAGTTTACGTAAAGAAACCACATTTCGCGGCTAAATAGGTGACACGAGACCAACTAGCCACGAGTTCTAAAATCAAAATCCGAAATGCCAGGATTGTAGAGCTCAAAAAGTAGTGTGAAATCAAGCTAAAAATCACCGAATTCAGAACTCGGAACGGATATTCCTAAAACAGTTTACGTAAAGAAACCACATTTCGCGGCTAAATAGGTGAAACGAGACCAACTAGCCACGAGTTCTGAAATCAAAATCCGAAAGGCCAAGATTGTAGAGCTCGAAAAGTAGTGTGAAATCAAGCTAAAAATCACCGAATTCAGAACTCGGAGTCAAAGGATATTCATAAAACTGTTTACGTAAAGAAACCACATTTCGCGGCTAACTAGGTGAAACGAGACCAACTAGCCACGAGTTCTGAAATCAAAATCCGAAACTCCAGGATCGTACAGCTCGAAAATTATTGTGAAATCAAGCTAAAAATCACCGAATTCAGAACTCGGAGTCAACGGATATTCATAAAACCGTTTACGTAAAGAAACCACATTTCGCGGCTAACTAGGTGAAACGAGACCTACTAGCCACGAGTTCTGAAATCAAAATCCGAAACGCGAGGAGCGTAGAGCTCGAAAAGTAGTGTGAAATCAAGCTAAAAATCACCGAATTCAGAACTCGGAGTCAACGTATATTCCTAAAACTGTTTACGTAAAGAAACCACATTTCGCGGCTAAATAGGTGACACGAGACCAACTAGCCACGAGTTCTAAAATCAAAATCCGAAATGCCATGAGCGTAGAGCTCAAAAAGTAGTATGAAATCAAGCTAAAAATCACCGAATTCAGAACTCGGAGTCAACGGATATTCCTAAAACCGTTTACGTAAAGAAACCACATTTCGCGGCTAACTAGGTGAAACTTGACCTACTAGCCACGAGTTCTGAAATCAAAATCCGAAACACTAGGAGCGTAGAGCTCGAAAAGTAGTGTGAAATCAAGCTAAAAATCACCGAATTCAGAACTCGGAGTCAACGGATATTCCTAAAACAGTTTACGTAAAGAAACCACATTTCGCGGCTAAATAGGTGACACGAGACCAACCAGCCACGAGTTCTAAAATCAAAATCCGAAATGCCAGGATTGTAGAGCTCAAAAAGTAGTGTGAAATCAAGCTAAAAATCACCGAATTCAGAACTCAGAGTCAAAGGATATTCATAAAACGGTTTACGTAAAGAAACCACATTTCGCGGCTAACTAAGTGAAACGAGACCAACAAGCCACGAGTTATGAAATCAAAATCCGAAATGCCAGGATTGTAGAGCTCGAAAAGTAGTGTGAAATCAAGCTAAAAATCACCGAATTCAGAACTCGGAATCAACGGATATTCATAAAACCGTTTACGTAAAGAAACCACATTTCGCGGCTAACTAGGTGAAACGAGACCAACTAGCCACGAGTTCTGAAATCAAAATCCGAAACGCCAGGATCGTAGAGCTCGAAAATTAGTGTGAAATCAAGCTAAAAATCACCGAATTCAGAACTCGGAGTCAACTGATATTCATAAAACCGTTTACGTAAAGAAACCACATTTCGCGGCTAACTAGATGAAACGAGACCTACTAGCCACGAGTTCTAAAATCAAAATCCGAAATGCTATGAGCGTAGAGCTCAAAAAGTAGTGTGAAATCAAGCTAAAAATCACCGAATTCAGAACTCGGAGTCAACGGATATTCCTAAAACCGTTTACGTAAAGAAACCACATTTCGCGGCTAACTAGGTGAAACGAGACCAACTAGCCACGAGTTCTGAAATCAAAATCCGAAACGCCAGGATCGTAGAGCTCGAAAAGTAGTGTGAAATCAAGCTAAAAATCACCGAATTCAGAACTCGGAGTCAAAGGATATTCATAAAATCGTTTACGTAAAGAAACCACATTTCGCGGCTAACTAGGTGAAACGAGACCAACTATTAACGAGTTCTGAAATCAAAATCCGAAACGCCAGGATCGTAGAGCTCGAAAATTAGTGTGAAATCAAGCTAAAAATCACCGAATTCAGAACTCGAAGTCAACGGATATTCATAAAACCGTTTACGTAAAGAAACCACATTTCGCGGCTAACTAGGTGAAACGAGACCTACCAGCCACGAGTTCTGAAATCAAAATCCGAAACGCTAGCAGCGTAGAGCTCGAAAAGTAGTGTGAAATCAAGCTAAAAATCACCGAATTCAGAACTCGGAGTCAACGGATATTCCTAAAACTGTTTACGTAAAGAAACCACATTTTGCGGCTAAATAGGTGAAACGAGACCAACTAGACACGAGTTCTGAAATCAAAATCCAAAACCCCAGGATTGTAGAGCTCAAAAAGTAGTGTGAAATCAAGCTAAAAATCACCGAATTCAGAACTCGGAGTCAACGGATATTCATAAAACTGTTTACGTAAAGAAACCACATTTCGCGGGAAACTAGGTGAAACGAGACAAACTAGCCACGAGTTCTGAAATCAAAATCCGAAACGCCAGGATCGTAGAGCTCGAAAATTAGTGTGAAATCAAGCTAATAATCACCGAATTCAGAACTCGAAGTCAACGGATATTCATAAAACCGTTTACGTAAAGAAACCACATTTCGCGGCTAACTAGGTGAAACGAGACCAACTAGCCACGAGTTCTGAAATCAAAATCCCAAACGCCAGGATCGTAGAGCTCAAAAAGTAGTGTGAAATCAAGCTAAAAATCACCGAATTCAAAACTCGGAGTCAACGGATATTCCTAAAACTGTTTACGTAAAAAAACCACATTTTGCGGCTAAATAGGTGAAACGAGACCAACCAGCCACGAGTTCTGAAATCAAAATCCAAAACGCCTGGATTGTAGAGCTCAAAAAGTAGTTTGAAATCAAGCTAAAAATCACCGAATTCAGAACTCGGAGTCAACGGATATTCATAAAACTGTTTACGTAAAGAAACCACATTTCGCGGGAAACTAGGTGAAACGAGACCAACTAGCCACGAGTTCTGAAATCAAAATCCGAAACGCCAGGATCGTAGAGCTCGAAAATTAGTGTGAAATCAAGCTAATAATCACCGAATTCAAAACTCGAAGTCAACGGATATTCATAAAACCGTTTACGTAAAGAAACCACATTTCGCGGCTAACTAGGTGAAACGAGACCAACTAGCCACGAGTTCTGAAATCAAAATCCCAAACGCCAGGATCGTAGAGCTCAAAAAGTAGTGTGAAATCAAGCTAAAAATCACCGAATTCAGAACTTGGAGTCAACGGATATTCCTAAAACTGTTTACGTAAAAAAACCACATTTTGCGGCTAAATAGGTGAAACGAGACCAACTAGCCACGAGTTCTGAAATCAAAATCCAAAATGCCTGGATTGTAGAGCTCAAAAAGTAGTGTGAAATCAAGCTAAAAATCACCGAATTCAGAACTCGGAGTCAACGGATATTCATAAAACTGTTTACGTAAAGAAACCACATTTCGCGGGAAACTAGGTGAAACGAGACCAACTAGCCACAAGTTCTGAAATCAAAATCCGAAACGCCAGGATCATAGAACTCGAAAATTAGTGTGAAATCAAGCTAATAATCACCGAATTCAGAACTCGGAGTCAACGGATATTCATAAAACCGTTTACGTTAAGAAACCACATTTCGCGGCTAACTAGGTGAAACGAGACCAACTAGCCACGAGTTCTGAAATCAAAATCCGAAACATCAGGACTGTAGAGCTCGAAAAGTAGTGTGAAATCAAGCTAAAAATCACCGAATTCAGAACTCGGAGTCAACTGATATTCATAAAACCGTTTACGTAAAGAAACCACATTTCGCGGCTAACTAGATGAAACGAGACCTACTAGCCACGAGTTCTAAAATCAAAATCCGAAATGCTATGAGCGTAGAGCTCAAAAAGTAGTGTGAAATCAAGCTAAAAATCACCGAATTCAGAACTCGGAGTCAACGGATATTCCTAAAACCGTTTACGTAAAGAAACCACATTTCGCGGCTAACTAGGTGAAACGAGACCAACTAGCCACGAGTTCTGAAATCAAAATTCGAAACGCCAGGATCGTGGAGCTCGAAAAGTAGTGTGAAATCAAGCTAAAAATCATCGAATTCAGAACTCGGAGTCAAAGGATATTCATAAAATCGTTTACGTAAAGAAACCACATTTCGCGGCTAACTAGGTGAAACGAGACCAACTAGCCACGAGTTCTGAAATCAAAATCCGAAACGCCAGGATCGTAGAGCTCGAAAATTAGTGTGAAATCAAGCTAAAAATCACCGAATTCAGAACTCGAAGTCAACGGATATTCATAAAACCGTTTACGTAAAGAAACCACATTTCGCGGCTAACTAGGTGAAACGAGACCTACCAGCCACGAGTTCTGAAATCAAAATCCGAAACGCTAGCAGCGTAGAGCTCGAAAAGTAGTGTGAAATCAAGCTAAAAATCACCGAATTCAGAACTCGGAGTCAACGGATATTCCTAAAACTGTTTACGTAAAGAAACCACATTTTGCGGCTAAATAGGTGAAACGAGACCAACTAGACACGAGTTCTGAAATCAAAATCCAAAACCCCAGGATTGTAGAGCTCAAAAAGTAGTGTGAAATCAAGCTAAAAATCAACGAATTCAGAACTCGGAGTCAACGGATATTCCTAAAACCGTTTACGTAAAGAAACCACTTTTCGCGGCTAACTAGGTGAAACGAGACCTACTAGCCACGAGTTCTGAAATCAAAATCCGAAATGCCAGGATCGTAGAGCTCGAAAAGTAGTGTGAAATCAAGCTAAAAATCACCGAATTCAGAACTCGGAGTCAGCGGATATTCATAAAACCGTTTACGTAAAGAAACCACATTTTGCGGCTAACTAGGTGAAACGAGACCAACTAGCCACGAGTTCTGAAATCAAAATCCGAAACGCTAGGATCGTAGAGCTCGAAAAGTAGTATGAAATCAAGCTAAAATTCACCGAATTCAGAACTCGGAGTCAACGGATATTCATAAAACTGTTTACGTAAAGAAACTACATTTCGCGGCTAACTAGGTGAAACGAGACCTACTAGCCACGAGTTCTGAAATAAAAATCCGAAACACCAGGATTGTAGAGCTCGAAAAGTAGTGTGAAATCAAGCCAAAAATCACCGAATTCAGAACTTGGAGTCAACGGATATTCATAAAACTGTTTACGTAAAGAAACTACATTTCGCGGCTAACTAGGTGAAACGAGACCTACTAGCCACGAGTTCTGAAATAAAAATCCGAAACGCCAGGATTGTAGAGCTCGAAAAGTAGTGTGAAATCAAGCTAAAAATCACCGAATTCAGAACTTGGAGTCAACGGATATTCATAAAACTGTTTGCGCAAAGAAACCACATTTCGCGGCTAACTAGGTGAAACGAGACCAACTAGCCACGAGTTCTGAAATCAAAATCCGAAACGCCAGGATCGTAGAGCTCAAAAAGTAGTGTGAAATCAAGCTAAAAATCAACGAATTCAGAACTCGGAGTCAACGGATATTCCTAAAACCGTTTACGTAAAGAAACCACTTTTCGCGGCTAACTAGGTGAAACGAGACCTACTAGCCACGAGTTCTGAAATCAAAATCCGAAATTCCAGGATTGTAGAGCTCGAAAAGTAGTGTGAAATCAAGCTAAAAATCACCGAATTCAGAACTCGGAGTCAACGGATATTCATAAAACCGTTTACGTAAAGAAACCACATTTCGCGGCTAACTAGGTGAAACGAGACCAACTAGCCACGAGTTCTGAAATCAAAATCAGAAATGCCAGGATCGTAGAGCTCGAAAAGTAGTGTGAAATCAAGCTAAAAATCACCGAATTCAGAACTCGGAGTCAACGGATATTCCTAAAACAGTTTACGTAAAGAAACCACATTTCGCGGCTAAATAGGTGACACGAGACCAACTAGCCACGAGTTCTGAAATCAAAATCCGAAACGCCAGGATCGTAGAGCTCGAAAAGTAGTGTGAAATCAAGCTAAAAATCACCGAATTCAGAACTCGGAGTCAAAGGATATTCATAAAATCGTTTACGTAAAGAAACCACATTTCGCGGCTAACTAGGTGAAACGAGACCAACTAGCCACGAGTTCTGAAATCAAAATCCGAAACTCCAGGATCGTAGAGCTCGAAAATTATTGTGAAATCAAGCTAAAAATCACCGAATTCAGAACTCGGAGTCAACGGATATTCATAAAACCGTTTACGTAAAGAAACCACATTTCGCGGCTAACTAGGTGAAACGAGACCTACTAGCCACGAGTTCTGAAATCAAAATCCGAAACGCTAGGAGCGTAGAGCTCGAAAAGTAGTGTGAAATCAAGCTAAAAATCACCGAATTCAGAACTCGGAGTCAACGGATATTCATAAAACCGTTTACGTAAAGAAACCACATTTCGCGGCTAACTAGGTGAAACGAGACCTACTAGCCACGAGTTCTGAAATCAAAATCCGAAACGCTAGGAGCGTAGAGCTCGAAAAGTAGTGTGAAATCAAGCTAAAAATCACCGAATTCAGAACTCGGAGTCAACGGATATTCCTAAAACAGTTTACGTAAAGAAACCACATTTCGCGGCTAAATAGGTGACACGAGACCAACTAGCCACGAGTTCTAAAATCAAAATCCGAAATGCCAGGATTGTAGAGCTCAAAAAGTAGTGTGAAATCAAGCTAAAAATCACCGAATTCAGAACTCGGAACGGATATTCCTAAAACAGTTTACGTAAAGAAACCACATTTCGCGGCTAAATAGGTGAAACGAGACCAACTAGCCACGAGTTCTGAAATCAAAATCCGAAAGGCCAAGATTGTAGAGCTCGAAAAGTAGTGTGAAATCAAGCTAAAAATCACCGAATTCAGAACTCGGAGTCAAAGGATATTCATAAAACTGTTTACGTAAAGAAACCACATTTCGCGGCTAACTAGGTGAAACGAGACCAACTAGCCACGAGTTCTGAAATCAAAATCCGAAACTCCAGGATCGTACAGCTCGAAAATTATTGTGAAATCAAGCTAAAAATCACCGAATTCAGAACTCGGAGTCGACGGATATTCATAAAACCGTTTACGTAAAGAAACCACATTTCGCGGCTAACTAGGTGAAACGAGACCTACTAGCCACGAGTTCTGAAATCAAAATCCGAAACGCTAGGAGCGTAGAGCTCGAAAAGTAGTGTGAAATCAAGCTAAAAATCACCGAATTCAGAACTCGGAGTCAACGTATATTCCTAAAACTGTTTACGTAAAGAAACCACATTTCGCGGCTAAATAGGTGACACGAGACCAACTAGCCACGAGTTCTAAAATCAAAATCCGAAATGCCATGAGCGTAGAGCTCAAAAAGTAGTGTGAAATCAAGCTAAAAATCACCGAATTCAGAACTCGGAGTCAACGGATATTCCTAAAACCGTTTACGTAAAGAAACCACATTTCGCGGCTAACTAGGTGAAACTTGACCTACTAGCCACGAGTTCTGAAATCAAAATCCGAAACACTAGGAGCGTAGAGCTCGAAAAGTAGTGTGAAATCAAGCTAAAAATCACCGAATTCAGAACTCGGAGTCAACGGATATTCCTAAAACAGTTTACGTAAAGAAACCACATTTCGCGGCTAAATAGGTGACACGAGACCAACCAGCCACGAGTTCTAAAATCAAAATCCGAAATGCCAGGATTGTAGAGCTCAAAAAGTAGTGTGAAATCAAGCTAAAAATCACCGAATTCAGAACTCAGAGTCAAAGGATATTCATAAAACGGTTTACGTAAAGAAACCACATTTCGCGGCTAACTAAGTGAAACGAGACCAACAAGCCACGAGTTATGAAATCAAAATCCGAAATGCCAGGATTGTAGAGCTCGAAAAGTAGTGTGAAATCAAGCTAAAAATCACCGAATTCAGAACTCGGAATCAACGGATATTCATAAAACCGTTTACGTAAAGAAACCACATTTCGCGGCTAACTAGGTGAAACGAGACCAACTAGCCACGAGTTCTGAAATCAAAATCCGAAACGCCAGGATCGTAGAGCTCGAAAATTAGTGTGAAATCAAGCTAAAAATCACCGAATTCAGAACTCGGAGTCAACTGATATTCATAAAACCGTTTACGTAAAGAAACCACATTTCGCGGCTAACTAGATGAAACGAGACCTACTAGCCACGAGTTCTAAAATCAAAATCCGAAATGCTATGAGCGTAGAGCTCAAAAAGTAGTGTGAAATCAAGCTAAAAATCACCGAATTCAGAACTCGGAGTCAACGGATATTCCTAAAACCGTTTACGTAAAGAAACCACATTTCGCGGCTAACTAGGTGAAACGAGACCAACTAGCCACGAGTTCTGAAATCAAAATCCGAAACGCCAGGATCGTAGAGCTCGAAAAGTAGTGTGAAATCAAGCTAAAAATCACCGAATTCAGAACTCGGAGTCAAAGGATATTCATAAAATCGTTTACGTAAAGAAACCACATTTCGCGGCTAACTAGGTGAAACGAGACCAACTATTAACGAGTTCTGAAATCAAAATCCGAAACGCCAGGATCGTAGAGCTCGAAAATTAGTGTGAAATCAAGCTAAAAATCACCGAATTCAGAACTCGAAGTCAACGGATATTCATAAAACCGTTTACGTAAAGAAACCACATTTCGCGGCTAACTAGGTGAAACGAGACCTACCAGCCACGAGTTCTGAAATCAAAATCCGAAACGCTAGCAGCGTAGAGCTCGAAAAGTAGTGTGAAATCAAGCTAAAAATCACCGAATTCAGAACTCGGAGTCAACGGATATTCCTAAAACTGTTTACGTAAAGAAACCACATTTTGCGGCTAAATAGGTGAAACGAGACCAACTAGACACGAGTTCTGAAATCAAAATCCAAAACCCCAGGATTGTAGAGCTCAAAAAGTAGTGTGAAATCAAGCTAAAAATCACCGAATTCAGAACTCGGAGTCAACGGATATTCATAAAACTGTTTACGTAAAGAAACCACATTTCGCGGGAAACTAGGTGAAACGAGACAAACTAGCCACGAGTTCTGAAATCAAAATCCGAAACGCCAGGATCGTAGAGCTCGAAAATTAGTGTGAAATCAAGCTAATAATCACCGAATTCAGAACTCGAAGTCAACGGATATTCATAAAACCGTTTACGTAAAGAAACCACATTTCGCGGCTAACTAGGTGAAACGAGACCAACTAGCCACGAGTTCTGAAATCAAAATCCCAAACGCCAGGATCGTAGAGCTCAAAAAGTAGTGTGAAATCAAGCTAAAAATCACCGAATTCAAAACTCGGAGTCAACGGATATTCCTAAAACTGTTTACGTAAAAAAACCACATTTTGCGGCTAAATAGGTGAAACGAGACCAACCAGCCACGAGTTCTGAAATCAAAATCCAAAACGCCTGGATTGTAGAGCTCAAAAAGTAGTTTGAAATCAAGCTAAAAATCACCGAATTCAGAACTCGGAGTCAACGGATATTCATAAAACTGTTTACGTAAAGAAACCACATTTCGCGGGAAACTAGGTGAAACGAGACCAACTAGCCACGAGTTCTGAAATCAAAATCCGAAACGCCAGGATCGTAGAGCTCGAAAATTAGTGTGAAATCAAGCTAATAATCACCGAATTCAAAACTCGAAGTCAACGGATATTCATAAAACCGTTTACGTAAAGAAACCACATTTCGCGGCTAACTAGGTGAAACGAGACCAACTAGCCACGAGTTCTGAAATCAAAATCCCAAACGCCAGGATCGTAGAGCTCAAAAAGTAGTGTGAAATCAAGCTAAAAATCACCGAATTCAGAACTTGGAGTCAACGGATATTCCTAAAACTGTTTACGTAAAAAAACCACATTTTGCGGCTAAATAGGTGAAACGAGACCAACTAGCCACGAGTTCTGAAATCAAAATCCAAAATGCCTGGATTGTAGAGCTCAAAAAGTAGTGTGAAATCAAGCTAAAAATCACCGAATTCAGAACTCGGAGTCAACGGATATTCATAAAACTGTTTACGTAAAGAAACCACATTTCGCGGGAAACTAGGTGAAACGAGACCAACTAGCCACAAGTTCTGAAATCAAAATCCGAAACGCCAGGATCATAGAACTCGAAAATTAGTGTGAAATCAAGCTAATAATCACCGAATTCAGAACTCGGAGTCAACGGATATTCATAAAACCGTTTACGTTAAGAAACCACATTTCGCGGCTAACTAGGTGAAACGAGACCAACTAGCCACGAGTTCTGAAATCAAAATCCGAAACATCAGGACTGTAGAGCTCGAAAAGTAGTGTGAAATCAAGCTAAAAATCACCGAATTCAGAACTCGGAGTCAACTGATATTCATAAAACCGTTTACGTAAAGAAACCACATTTCGCGGCTAACTAGATGAAACGAGACCTACTAGCCACGAGTTCTAAAATCAAAATCCGAAATGCTATGAGCGTAGAGCTCAAAAAGTAGTGTGAAATCAAGCTAAAAATCACCGAATTCAGAACTCGGAGTCAACGGATATTCCTAAAACCGTTTACGTAAAGAAACCACATTTCGCGGCTAACTAGGTGAAACGAGACCAACTAGCCACGAGTTCTGAAATCAAAATTCGAAACGCCAGGATCGTGGAGCTCGAAAAGTAGTGTGAAATCAAGCTAAAAATCATCGAATTCAGAACTCGGAGTCAAAGGATATTCATAAAATCGTTTACGTAAAGAAACCACATTTCGCGGCTAACTAGGTGAAACGAGACCAACTAGCCACGAGTTCTGAAATCAAAATCCGAAACGCCAGGATCGTAGAGCTCGAAAATTAGTGTGAAATCAAGCTAAAAATCACCGAATTCAGAACTCGAAGTCAACGGATATTCATAAAACCGTTTACGTAAAGAAACCACATTTCGCGGCTAACTAGGTGAAACGAGACCTACCAGCCACGAGTTCTGAAATCAAAATCCGAAACGCTAGCAGCGTAGAGCTCGAAAAGTAGTGTGAAATCAAGCTAAAAATCACCGAATTCAGAACTCGGAGTCAACGGATATTCCTAAAACTGTTTACGTAAAGAAACCACATTTTGCGGCTAAATAGGTGAAACGAGACCAACTAGACACGAGTTCTGAAATCAAAATCCAAAACCCCAGGATTGTAGAGCTCAAAAAGTAGTGTGAAATCAAGCTAAAAATCACCGAATTCAGAACTCGGAGTCAACGGATATTCATAAAACTGTTTACGTAAAGAAACCACATTTCGCGGGAAACTAGGTGAAACGAGACAAACTAGCCACGAGTTCTGAAATCAAAATCCGAAACGCCAGGATCGTAGAGCTCGAAAATTAGTGTGAAATCAAGCTAATAATCACCGAATTCAGAACTCGAAGTCAACGGATATTCATAAAACCGTTTACGTAAAGAAACCACATTTCGCGGCTAACTAGGTGAAACGAGACCAACTAGCCACGAGTTCTGAAATCAAAATCCCAAACGCCAGGATCGTAGAGCTCAAAAAGTAGTGTGAAATCAAGCTAAAAATCACCGAATTCAGAACTCGGAGTCAACGGATATTCCTAAAACTGTTTACGTAAAAAAACCACATTTTGCGGCTAAATAGGTGAAACGAGACCAACTAGCCACGAGTTCTGAAATCAAAATCCAAAACGCCTGGATTGTAGAGCTCAAAAAGTAGTGTGAAATCAAGCTAAAAATCACCGAATTCAGAACTCGGAGTCAACGGATATTCATAAAACTGTTTACGTAAAGAAACCACATTTCGCGGGAGACTAGGTGAAACGAGACCAACTAGCCACGAGTTCTGAAATCAAAATCCGAAACGCCAGGATCATAGAACTCGAAAATTAGTGTGAAATCAAGCTAATAATCACCGAATTCAGAACTCGGAGTCAACGGATATTCATAAAACCGTTTATGTTAAGAAACCACATTTCGCGGCTAACTAGGTGAAACGAGACCAACTAGCCACGAGTTCTGAAATCAAAATCCGAAACATCAGGACTTTAGAGCTCGAAAAGTAGTGTGAAATCAAGCTAAAAATCACCGAATTCAGAACTCGGAGTCAACTGATATTCATAAAACCGTTTACGTAAAGAAACCACATTTCGCGGCTAACTAGATGAAACGAGACCTACTAGCCACGAGTTCTAAAATCAAAATCCGAAAAGCTATGAGCGTAGAGCTCAAAAAGTAGTGTGAAATCAAGCTAAAAATCACCGAATTCAGAACTCGGAGTCAACGGATATTCCTAAAACCGTTTACGTAAAGAAACCACATTTCGCGGCTAACTAGGTGAAACGAGACCAACTAGCCACGAGTTCTGAAATCAAAATCCGAAACGCCAGGATCGTAGAGCTCGAAAAGTAGTGTGAAATCAAGCTAAAAATCACCGAATTCAGAACTCGGAGTCAAAGGATATTCATAAAATCGTTTACGTAAAGAAACCACATTTCGCGGCTAACTAGGTGAAACGAGACCAACTAGCCACGAGTTCTGAAATCAAAATCCGAAACGCCAGGATTGTAGAGCTCGAAAATTAGTGTGAAATCAAGCTAATAATCACCGAATTCAGAACTCGAAGTCAACGGATATTCATAAAACCGTTTACGTAAAGAAACCACATTTCGCGGCTAACTAGGTGAAACGAGACCAACTAGCCACGAGTTCTGAAATCAAAATCCCAAACGCCAGGATCGTAGAGCTCAAAAAGTAGTGTGAAATCAAGCTAAAAATCACCGAATTCAGAACTCGGAGTCAACGGATATTCCTAAAACTGTTTACGTAAAAAAACCACATTTTGCGGCTAAATAGGTGAAACGAGACCAACTAGCCACGAGTTCTGAAATCAAAATCCAAAACGCCTGGATTGTAGAGCTCAAAAAGTAGTGTGAAATCAAGCTAAAAATCACCGAATTCAGAACTCGGAGTCAACGGATATTCATAAAACTGTTTACGTAAAGAAACCACATTTCGCGGGAAACTAGGTGAAACGAGACCAACTAGCCACGAGTTCTGAAATCAAAATCCGAAACGCCAGGATCATAGAACTCGAAAATTAGTGTGAAATCAAGCTAATAATCACCGAATTCAGAACTCGGAGTCAACGGATATTCATAAAACCGTTTATGTTAAGAAACCACATTTCGCGGCTAACTAGGTGAAACGAGACCAACTAGCCACGAGTTCTGAAATCAAAATCCGAAACATCAGGACTTTAGAGCTCGAAAAGTAGTGTGAAATCAAGCTAAAAATCACCGAATTCAGAACTCGGAGTCAACTGATATTCATAAAACCGTTTACGTAAAGAAACCACATTTCGCGGCTAACTAGATGAAACGAGACCTACTAGCCACGAGTTCTAAAATCAAAATCCGAAAAGCTATGAGCGTAGAGCTCAAAAAGTAGTGTGAAATCAAGCTAAAAATCACCGAATTCAGAACTCGGAGTCAACGGATATTCCTAAAACCGTTTACGTAAAGAAACCACATTTCGCGGCTAACTAGGTGAAACGAGACCAACTAGCCACGAGTTCTGAAATCAAAATCCGAAACGCCAGGATCGTAGAGCTCAAAAAGTAGTGTGAAATCAAGCTAAAAATCACCGAATTCAGAACTCGGAGTCAAAGGATATTCATAAAATCGTTTACGTAAAGAAACCACATTTCGCGGCTAACTAGGTGAAACGAGACCAACTAGCCACGAGTTCTGAAATCAAAATCCGAAACGCCAGGATCGTAGAGCTCGAAAATTAGTGTGAAATCAAGCTAAAAATCACCGAATTCAGAACTCGAAGTCAACGGATATTCATAAAACCGTTTACGTAAAGAAACCACATTTCGCGGCTAACTAGGTGAAACGAGACCTACCAGCCACGAGTTCTGAAATCAAAATCCGAAACGCTAGCAGCGTAGAGCTCGAAAAGTAGTGTGAAATCAAGCTAAAAATCACCGAATTCAGAACTCGGAGTCAACGGATATTCCTAAAACTGTTTACGTAAAGAAACCACATTTTGCGGCTAAATAGGTGAAACGAGACCAACTAGACACGAGTTCTGAAATCAAAATCCAAAACCCCAGGATTGTAGAGCTCAAAAAGTAGTGTGAAATCAAGCTAAAAATCACCGAATTCAGAACTCGGAGTCAACGGATATTCATAAAACTGTTTACGTAAAGAAACCACATTTCGCGGGAAACTAGGTGAAACGAGACAAATTAGCCACGAGTTCTGAAATCAAAATCCGAAACGCCAGGATCGTAGAGCTCGAAAATTAGTGTGAAATCAAGCTAATAATCACCGAATTCAGAACTCGAAGTCAACGGATATTCATAAAACCGTTTACGTAAAGAAACCACATTTCGCGGCTAACTAGGTGAAACGAGACCAACTAGCCACGAGTTCTGAAATCAAAATCCCAAACGCCAGGATCGTAGAGCTCAAAAAGTAGTGTGAAATCAAGCTAAAAATCACCGAATTCAGAACTCGGAGTCAACGGATATTCCTAAAACTGTTTACGTAAAAAAACCACATTTTGCGGCTAAATAGGTGAAACGAGACCAACTAGCTACGAGTTCTGAAATCAAAATCCAAAACGCCTGGATTGTAGAGCTCAAAAAGTAGTGTGAAATCAAGCTAAAAATCACCGAATTCAGAACTCGGAGTCAACGGATATTCCTAAAACCGTTTACGTAAAGAAACCACATTTCGCGGCTAACTAGGTGAAACGAGACCAACTAGCCACGAGTTCTGAAATCAAAATCCGAAATGCCAGGATCATAGAACTCGAAAATTAGTGTGAAATCAAGCTAATAATCACCGAATTCAGAACTCGGAGTCAACGGATATTCATAAAACCGTTTACGTTAAGAAACCACATTTCGCGGCTAACTAGGTGAAACGAGACCAACTAGCCACGAGTTCTGAAATCAAAATCCGAAACATCAGGACTGTAGAGCTCGAAAAGTAGTGTGAAATCAAGCTAAAAATCATCGAATTCAGAACTCGGAGTCAACGGATATTCCTAAAACCGTTTACGTAAAGAAACCACATTTGGCGGCTAAATAGGTGAAACGAGACCAACTAGCCACGAGTTCTGAAATCAAAATCCGAAACGCCAGGATCGTAGAGCTCGAAAAGTAGTGTGAAATAAAGCTAAAAATCACCGAATTCAGAACTCGGAGTCAACGGATATTCCTAAAACTGTTTACGTAAAAAAACCACATTTTGCGGCTAAATAGGTGAAACGAGACCAACTAGCCACGAGTTCTGAAATCAAAATCCAAAACGCCTGGATTGTAGAGCTCAAAAAGTAGTGTGAAATCAAGCTAAAAATCACCGAATTCAGAACTCGGAGTCAACGGATATTCATAAAACTATTTACGTAAAGAAACCACATTTCGCGGGAAACTAGGTGAAACGAGACCAACTAGCCACGAGTTCTGAAATCAAAATCCGAAATGCCAGGATCATAGACCTCGAAAATTAGTGTGAAATCAAGCTAATAATCACCGAATTCAGAACTCGGAGTCAACGGATATTCATAAAACCGTTTACGTTAAGAAACCACATTTCGCGGCTAACTAGGTGAAACGAGACCAACTAGCCACGAGTTCTGAAATCAAAATCCGAAACATCAGGACTGTAGAGCTCGAAAAGTAGTGTGAAATCAAGCTAAAAATCATCGAATTCAGAACTCGGAGTCAACGGATATTCCTAAAACCGTTTACGTAAAGAAACCACATTTGGCGGCTAAATAGGTGAAACGAGACCAACTAGCCACGAGTTCTGAAATCAAAATCCGAAAAGCCAGGATCGTAGAGCTCGAAAAGTAGTGTGTAATCAAGCTAAAAATCACCGAATTCAGAACACGGAGCCAACGGATATTCATAAACCCGTTTACGTAAAGAAACCACATTTCGCGGCTAACTAGGTGAAACGAGACCTACTAGCCACGAGTTCTGAAATCAAAATCCGAAGTGCCAGGATTGTAGAGCTCGAAAAGTAGTGTGAAATCAAGCTAAAAATCACCGAATTCAAAACTCGGAGTCAACGGATATTCATAAAACCGTTTACGTAAAGAAACCACATTTCGCGGCTAACTAGGTGAAACAAGACCAACTAGCCACGAGTTCTGAAATCAAAATCCAAAACTCTAGGAGCGTAGATCACGAAAAGTAGTTTGTAATCAACCTAAAAATCACCGAATTCAGAACTCGGAGTCAATGGATATTCATAAAACCGTTTACGTAAAGAAACCACTTTTCGCGGCTAACTAGGTGAAACGAGACCAACTAGCCACGAGTTCTGAAATCAAAATCCGAAATGCCAGGATTGTAGAGCTCGAAAAGTAGTGCGAAATCAAGCTAAAAATCACCGAATTCAGAACTCGGAGTCAGCGGATATTCATAAAACCGTTTACGTAAAGAAACCACATTTCGCGGCTAACTAGATGAAACGAGACCAACTAGCCACGAGTTCTGAAATCAAAATCTGAAACGCCAGGATCGTAGAGCTCGAAAATTAGTGTGAAATCACGCTAAAATTCACCGAATTCAGAACTCGGAGTCAACGGATATTCATAAAACCGTTTACGTAAAGAAACCACATTTCGCGGCTAACTAGGTGAAACGAGACCAACTAGCCACGAGTTCTGAAATCAAAATCCGAAACACCAGGAGCGTAGAGCTCGAAAAGTAGTGTGAAATCAAGCTAAAAATCACCGAATTCAGAACTCGGAGTCAACGGATATTCCTAAAACTGTTTACGTAAAGAAACCACATTTCGCGGCTAAATAGTTGAAACGAGACCAACTAGCCACAAGTTCTAAAATCAAAATCCGAAATGCCAGGATTGTAGAGCTCAAAAAGTAGTGTGAAATCAAGCTAAAAATCACCGAATTCAGAACACGGAGTCAACGGATATTCATAAACCCGTTTACGTAAAGAAACCACATTTCGCGGCTAACTAGGTGAAACGAGACCTACTAGCCACGAGTTCTGAAATCAAAATCCGAAGTGCCAGGATTGTAGAGCTCGAAAAGTAGTGTGAAATCAAGCTAAAAATCACCGAATTCAAAACTCGGAGTCAACGGATATTCATAAAACCGTTTACGTAAAGAAACCACATTTCGCGGCTAACTAGGTGAAACAAGACCAACTAGCCACGAGTTCTGAAATCAAAATCCAAAACTCTAGGAGCGTAGAGCACGAAAAGTAGTTTGTATTCAACCTAAAAATCACCGAATTCAGAACTCGGAGTCAATGGATATTCATAAAACCGTTTACGTAAAGAAACCACTTTTCGCGGCTAACTAGGTGAAACGAGACCTACTAGCCACGAGTTCTGAAATCAAAATCCGAAATGCCAGGATTGTAGAGCTCGAAAAGTAGTGTGAAATCAAGCTAAAAATCACCGAATTCAGAACTCGGAGTCAACGGATATTCATAAAACCACTTACGTAAAGAAACCACATTTCGCGGCTAACTAGGTGAAACGAGACCAACTAGCCACGAGTTCTGAAATCAAAATCCGAAACACCAGGAGCGTAGAGCTCGAAAAGTAGTGTGAAATCAAGCTAAAAATCACCGAATTCAGAACTCGGAGTAAACGGATATTCCTAAAACAATTTACGTAAAGAAACCACATTTCGCGGCTAAATAGATGAAACGAGAC
Source organism: Euonymus europaeus (assembly GCA_963580455.1). Taxonomy (NCBI): domain Eukaryota; kingdom Viridiplantae; phylum Streptophyta; class Magnoliopsida; order Celastrales; family Celastraceae; genus Euonymus; species Euonymus europaeus. The sequence continues at coordinate 630,974 of OY756957.1, read as the reverse complement.
CAACTAGCCACGAGTTCTAAAATCAAAATCCGAAATGCCAGGATTGTAGAGCTCAAAAAGTAGTGTGAAATCAAGCTAAAAATCACCGAATTCAGAACTCGGAGTCAACGGATATTCATAAAACTGTTTACGTAAAGAAACCACATTTCGCGGGAAACTAGGTGAAACGAGACCAACTAGCCACGAGTTCTGAAATCAAAATCCGAAACGCCAGGATCGTAGAGCTCGAAAATTAGTGTGAAATCAAGCTAAAAATCACCGTATTCAGAACTCGGAGTCAAAGGATATTCATAAAATCGTTTACGTAAAGAAACCACATTTCGCGGCTAACTAGGTGAAACGAGACCAACTAGCCACGAGTTCTGAAATCAAAATCCGAAATGCCAGGATCGTAGAGCTCGAAAATTAGTGTGAAATCAAGCTAAAAATCACCGAATTCAGAACTCGAAGTCAACAGATATTCATAAAACCGTTTACGTAAAGAAACCACATTTCGCGGCTAACTAGGTGAAACGAGACCTACTAGCCACGAGTTCTGAAATCAAAATCCGAAACACTAGGAGCGTAGAGCTCGAAAAGTAGTCTGAAATCAAGCTAAAAATCACCGAATTCAGAACTCGGAGTCAACGGATATTCCTAAAACTGTTTACGTAAAGAAACCACATTTTGCGGCTAAATGGGTGAAACGAGACCAACTAGCCACGAGTTCTGAAATTAAAATCCGAAACTCTAGGAGCGTAGAGCTCGAAAAGTAGTGTGAAATCAAGCTAAAAATCACCGAATTCAGAACTCGGAGTCAACGGATATTCATAAAACTGTTTACGTAAAGAAACCACATTTCGCGGGAAACTAGGTGAAACGAGACCAACTAGCCACGAGTTCTGAAATCAAAATCCGAATCGCCAGGATCGTAGAGCTCGAAAATTAGTGTGAAATCAAGCTAAAAATCACCGAATTCAGAACTCGGAGTCAACGGATATTCATAAAACCGTTTACGTAAAGAAACCACATTTCGCGGCTAAATAGGTGAAACGAGACCAACTAGCCACGAGTTCTGAAATCAAAATCCGAAACGCCAGGGTTGTAGAGCTCGAAAAGTAGTCTGAAATCAAGCTAAAAATCATCGAATTCAGAACTCGGAGTCAACGGATATTCCTAAAACCGTTTACGTAAAGAAACCACATTTGGCGGCTAAATAGGTGAAACGAGACCAACTAGCCACGAGTTCTGAAATCAAACTCCGAAACGCCAGGATCGTAGAGCTCGAAAAGTAGTGTGTAATCAAGCTAAAAATCACCGAATTCAGAACACGGAGTCAACGGATATTCATAAAACCGTTTACGTAAAGAAACCACATTTCGCGCCTAACTAGGTGAAACGAGACCAACTAGCCACGAGTTCTGAAATCAAAATCCGAAACGACTGGATTGTAGAGCTCGAAAAGTAGTGTGAAATCAAGCTAAAAATCATCGAATTCAGAACTCGGAGTCAACGGACATTCCTAAAACCGTTTACGTAAAGAAACCACATTTGGCGGCTAAATAGGTGAAACGAGACCAACTAGCCACGAGTTCTGAAATCAAACTCCGAAACCCCAGGATCGTAGAACTCGAAAAGTAGTGTGTAATCAAGCTAAAAATCACCGAATTCAGAACACGGAGTCAACGGATATTCATAAAACCGTTTATGTAAAGAAACCACATTTCGCGGCTAACTAGGTGAAACGAGATCTACAATCCACGAGTTCTGAAATCAAAATCCGAAGTGCCAGGATTGTAGAGCTCGAAAAGTAGTGTGAAATCAAGCTAAAAATCACCGAATTCAGAACTCGGAGTCAACGGATATTCATAAAACCGTTTACGTAAAGAAACCACATTTCGCGGCTAACTACGTGAAACGAGACCAACTAGCCACGAGTTCTGAAATCAAAATCCGAAACTCCAGGATTGTAGAGCTCGAAAAGTAGTGTGTAATCAACCTAAAAATCACCGAATTCAGAACTCGGAGTCAATGGATATTCATAAAACCGTTTACGTAAAGAAACCACATTTCGCGGCTAACTAGGTGAAACGAGACCTACTAGCCACGAGTTCTGAAATCAAAATCCGAAACGGCAGGATTGTAGAGCTCGAAAAGTAGTGTGAAATCAAGCTAAAAATCACCGAATTCAGAACTCGGAGTCAACGGATATTCATAAAACCACTTACGTAAAGAAACCACATTTCGCGGCTAACTAGGTGAAACGAGACCAACTAGCCATGAGTTCTGAAATCAAAATCCGAAACGCCAGGATCGTAGAGCTCGAAAATTAGTGTGAAATAAAGCTAAAAATCACCGAATTCAGAACTCGGAGTCAACGGATATTCATAAAACCGTTTACGTAGAGAAACCACATTTCGCGGCTAACTAGATGAAACGAGACCAACTAGCCACGAGTTCTGAAATCAAAATCCGAAACGCCAGGAGCGTAGAGCTCGAAAAGTAGTGTGAAATCAAGCTAAAAATCACCGAATTCAAAACTCGGAGTCAACGGATATTCCTAAAACTGTTTACGTAAAGAAACCAGATTTGGCGGCTAAATAGGTGAAACGAGACCAACTAGCCACGAGTTCTAAAATCAAAATCCGAAATGCCAGGATTGTAGAGCTCAAAAAGTAGTGTGAAATCAAGCTAAAAATCACCGAATTCAGAACTCAGAGTCAAAGGATATTCATAAAACTGTTTACGTAAAGAAACCACATTTCGCGGCTTACTAGGTGAAACGAGACCAACAAGCCACGAGTTATGAAATCAAAATCCGAAATGCCAGGATTGTAGAGCTCGAAAAGTAGTGTGAAATCAAGCTAAAAATCACCGAATTCAGAACTCGGAGTCAAAGGATATTCATAAAATCGTTTACGTAAAGAAACCACATTTCGCGGCTAACTAGGTGAAACGAGACCAACTAGCCACGAGTTCTGAAATCAAAATCCGAAACGCCAGGATCGTAGAGCTCGAAAATTAGTGTGAAATCACGCTAAAAATCACCGAATTCAGAACTCGGAGTCAAAGGATATTCATAAAATCGTTTACGTAAAGAAACCACATTTCGCGGCTAACTAGGTGAAACGAGACCAACTAGCCACGAGTTCTGAAATCAAAATCCGAAACGCCAGGATCGTAGAGCTCGAAAAGTAGTGTGAAATTAAGCTAAAAATCACCGAATTCAGAACTCGGAGTCAATGGATATTCATAAAACCGTTTACGTAAAGAAACCACATTTTGCGGCTAACTAGGTGAAACGAGACCAACTAGCCACGAGTTCTGAAATCAAAATCCGAAACGCCAGGATCGTAGAGCTCAAAAATTAGTGTGAAATCAAGCTAAAAATCACCGAATTCAGAACTCGAAGTCAACGGATATTCATAAAACCGTTTACGTAAAGAAACCACATTTCGCGGCTAACTAGGTGAAACGAGACCTACTAGCCACGAGTTCTGAAATCAAAATCCGAAACGCTAGGAGCGTAGCGCTCAAAAAGTAGTCTGAAATCAAGCTAAAAATCACCGAATTCTGAACTCGGAGTCAACGGATATTCCTAAAACTGTTTACGTAAAGAAACCACATTTTGCGGCTAAATAGGTGAAACGAGACCAACTAGCCACGAGTTCTGAAATCAAAATCCAAAACGCCAGGATTGTAGAGCTCAAAAAGTAGTGTGAAATCAAGCTAAAAATCACCGAATTCAGAACTCGGAGTCAACGGATATTCATAAAACTGTTTTCGTAATGAAACCACATTTCGTGGGAAACTAGGTGAAACGAGACCAACTAGCCAAGAGTTCTGAAATCAAAATCCGAAACGCCAGGATCGTAGAGCTCGAAAATTAGTGTGAAATCAAGCTAAATATCATCGAATTCAGAACTCGGAGTCAACGGATATTCATAAAACCGTTTACGTAAAGAAACCACATTTCGCGGCTAACTAGAGGAAACGAGACCAACTAGCCACGAGTTCTGAAATCAAAATCCGAAACACCAGGATTGTAGAGCTCGAAAAGTAGTGTGAAATCAAGCTAAAAATCATCGAATTCAGAACTCGGAGTCAACGGATATTCGTAAAATCGTTTACGTAAAGAAACCAGATTTGGCGGCTAAATAGGTGAAACGAGACCAACTAGCCACGAGTTCTGAAATCAAACTCCGAAATACCAGGATCGTAGAGCTCGAAAAGTAGTGTGTAATCAAGCTAAAAATCACCGAATTCAGAACACGGAGTCAACGGATATTCATAAAACCGTTTACGTAAAGAAACCACATTTCGCGGCTAACTAGGTGAAACGAGATCTACTAGCCACGAGTTCTGAAATCAAAATCCGTAGAGCCAGGATTGTAGAGCTCGAAAAGTAGTGTGAAATCAAGCTAAAAATCACCGAATTCAGAACTCGGAGTCAACGGATATTCATAAAACCGTTTACGTAAAGAAACCACATTTTGCGGCTAACTAGGTGAAACAAGACCAACTAGCCACGAGTTCTGAAATCAAAATCCGAAACGCCAGGATTGTAGAGCTCGAAAAGTAGTGTGTAATCAACCTAAAAATCACCAAATTCAGAACTCGGAGTCAATGGATATTCATAAAACAGTTTACGTAAAGAAACCACATTTCGCGGCTAACTAGGTGAAACGAGACCTACTAGCCACGAGTTCTGAAATCAAAATCCGAAACCCCAGGATTGTAGAGCTCGAAAAGTAGTGTGAAATCAAGCTAAAAATCACCGAATTCAGAACTCGGAGTCAACGGATATTCATAAAACCGTTTACGTAAAGAGACCACATTTCGCGGCTAACTAGGTGAAACGAGACCAACTAGCCACGAGTTCTGAAATCAAAATCCGAAACGCCAGGAGCGTAGAGCTCGACAAGTAGTGTGAAATCAAGCTAAAAATCACCGAATTCATAACTCGGAGTCAACGGATATTCCTAAAACTGTTTACGTAAAGAAACCACATTTCGCGGCTAAATAGGTGAAACGAGACCAACTAGCCACGAGTTCTAAAATCAAAATCCGAAATGCCACGATTGTATAGCTCGAAAAGTAGTGTGAAATCAAGCTAAAAATCACCGAATTCATAACTCCGAGTCAACGGATATTCATAAAACCGTTTACGTAAAGAAACCACATTTCGCGGCTAACTAGGTGAAACGAGACCAACTAGCCACGAGTTCTGAAATCAAAATCCGAAACGCCAGGATCGTAGAGCTCGAAAATTAGTGTGAAATCAAGCTAAAAATCACCGAATTTAGAACTCGGAGTCAACGGATATTTATAAAACCGTTTACGTAAAGAAACCACATTTCGCGGCTAACTAGGTGAAACGAGACCAACTAGCCACGAGTTCTGAAATCAAAATCCAAAACGCCAGGATTGTAGAGCTCGAAAAGTAGTGTGAAATCAAGCTAAAAATCACCGAATTCAGAACTCGGAGTCAACGGATATTCATAAAACCGTTTACGTAAAGAACCACATTTCGCGGCTAACTAGGTGAAACGAGACCTACTAGCCACGAGTTCTGAAATCAAAATCCGAAATGCCAGGATCGTAGAGCTCGAAAAGTAGTGTGAAATAAAGCTAAAAATCACCGAATTCAGAACTCGGAGTCAACGGATATTCATAAAACCGTTTACGTAAAGAAACCACATTTCGCGGCTAACTAGGTGAAACGAGACCAACTAGCCACGAGTTCTGAAATCAAAATCCGAAACTCCAGGATCGTAGAGCTCGAAAAGTAGTGTGAAATCAAGCTAAAAATCACCGAATTCAGAACTCGGAGTCAACGGATATTCATAAAACCGTTTACGTAAAGAAACCACATTTCGCGGCTAACTAGGTGAAACGACACCAACTAGCCACGAGTTCTGAAATCAAAATCCGAAACTCCAGGATCGTAGAGCTCGAAAAGTAGTGTGAAATCAAGCTAAAAATCACCGAATTCAGAACTCGGAGTCAACGGATATTCATAAAACCGTTTACGTAAAGAAACCACATTTCGCGGCTAACTGGGTGAAACGATACCAACTAGCCACGAGTTCTGAAATCAAAATCCGAAACTCCAGGATCGTAGAGCTCAAAAAGTAGTGTGAAATCAAGCTAAAAATCACCGAATTCAGAACTCGGAGTCAACGCATATTCATAAAACCGTTTACGTAAAGAAACCATATTTCGCGGCTAACTAGGCGAAACGAGACCTACTAGCCACGAGTTCTGAAATCAAAATCCGAAACGCCAGGATTGTAGAGCTCGAAAAGTAGTGTGAAATCAAGCTAAAAATCACCAAATTCAGAACTCGGAGTCAACGGATATTCATAAAACCGTTTACGTAAAGAAACCACATTTCGCGGCTAACTAGGTGAAACGAGACCAACTAGCCACGAGTTCTGAAATCAAAATCCGAAATGCCAGGATCGTAGAGCTCGAAAATTAGTGTGAAATCAAGCTAAAAATCACCGAATTCAGAACTCAGAGTCAACGGATATTTATAAAACCGTTTACGTAAAGAAACCACATTTCGCGGCTAACTAGGTGAAACGAGACCAACTAGCCACGAGTTCTGAAATCAAAATCCAAAACTCCAGGATTGTAGAGCTCGAAAAATAGTGTGAAATCAAGCTAAAAATCACCGAATTCAGAACTCGGAGTCAACGGATATTCATAAAACCGTTTACGTAAAGAACCACATTTCGCGGCTAACTAGGTGAAACGAGACCTACTAGCCACGAGTTCTGAAATCAAAATCCGAAATGCCAGGATCGTAGAGCTCGAAAAGTAGTGTGAAATAAAGCTAAAAATCACCGAATTCAGAACTCGGAGTCAACGGATATTCATAAAACCGTTTACGTAAAGAAACCACATTTCGCGGCTAACTATGTGAAACGAGACCAACTAGCCACGAGTTCTGAAATCAAAATCCGAAACTCCAGGATCGTAGAGCTCGAAAAGTAGTGTGAAATCAAGCTAAAAATCACCGAATTCAGAACTCGGAGTCAACGGATATTCATAAAACCGTTTACGTAAAGAAACCACATTTCGCGGCTAACTAGGTGAAACGACACCAACTAGCCACGAGTTCTGAAATCAAAATCCGAAACTCCAGGATCGTAGAGCTCGAAAAGTAGTGTGAAATCAAGCTAAAAATCACCGAATTCAGAACTCGGAGTCAACGGATATTCATAAAACCGTTTACGTAAAGAAACCACATTTCGCGGCTAACTGGGTGAAACGATACCAACTAGCCACGAGTTCTGAAATCAAAATCCGAAACTCCAGGATCGTAGAGCTCAAAAAGTAGTGTGAAATCAAGCTAAAAATCACCGAATTCAGAACTCGGAGTCAACGCATATTCATAAAACCGTTTACGTAAAGAAACCATATTTCGCGGCTAACTAGGCGAAACGAGACCTACTAGCCACGAGTTCTGAAATCAAAATCCGAAACGCCAGGATTGTAGAGCTCGAAAAGTAGTGTGAAATCAAGCTAAAAATCACCAAATTCAGAACTCGGAGTCAACGGATATTCATAAAACCGTTTACGTAAAGAAACCACATTTCGCGGCTAACTAGGTGAAACGAGACCAACTAGCCACGAGTTCTGAAATCAAAATCCGAAATGCCAGGATCGTAGAGCTCGAAAATTAGTGTGAAATCAAGCTAAAAATCACCGAATTCAGAACTCAGAGTCAACGGATATTTATAAAACCGTTTACGTAAAGAAACCACATTTCGCGGCTAACTAGGTGAAACGAGACCAACTAGCCACGAGTTCTGAAATCAAAATCCAAAACTCCAGGATTGTAGAGCTCGAAAAATAGTGTGAAATCAAGCTAAAAATCACCGAATTCAGAACTCGGAGTCAACGGATATTCATAAAACCGTTTACGTAAAGAACCACATTTCGCGGCTAACTAGGTGAAACGAGACCTACTAGCCACGAGTTCTGAAATCAAAATCCGAAATGCCAGGATCGTAGAGCTCGAAAAGTAGTGTGAAATAAAGCTAAAAATCACCGAATTCAGAACTCGGAGTCAACGGATATTCATAAAACCGTTTACGTAAAGAAACCACATTTCGCGGCTAACTAGGTGAAACGAGACCAACTAGCCACGAGTTCTGAAATCAAAATCCGAAACTCCAGGATCGTAGAGCTCGAAAAGTAGTGTGAAATCAAGCTAAAAATCACCGAATTCAGAACTCGGAGTCAACGGATATTCATAAAACCGTTTACGTAAAGAAACCACATTTCGCGGCTAACTAGGTGAAACGACACCAACTAGCCACGAGTTCTGAAATCAATATCCGAAACTCCAGGATCGTAGAGCTCGAAAAGTAGTGTGAAATCAAGCTAAAAATCACCGAATTCAGAACTCGGAGTCAACGGATATTCATAAAACCGTTTACGTAAAGAAACCACATTTCGCGGCTAACTGGGTGAAACGATACCAACTAGCCACGAGTTCTGAAATCAAAATCCGAAACTCCAGGATCGTAGAGCTCAAAAAGTAGTGTGAAATCAAGCTAAAAATCACCGAATTCAGAACTCGGAGTCAACGCATATTCATAAAACCGTTTACGTAAAGAAACCATATTTCGCGGCTAACTAGGCGAAACGAGACCTACTAGCCACGAGTTCTGAAATCAAAATCCGAAACGCCAGGATTGTAGAGCTCGAAAAGTAGTGTGAAATCAAGCTAAAAATCACCAAATTCAGAACTCGGAGTCAACGGATATTCATAAAACCGTTTACGTAAAGAAACCACATTTCGCGGCTAACTAGGTGAAACGAGACCAACTAGCCACGAGTTCTGAAATCAAAATCCGAAACGCCAGGATCGTAGAGCTCGAAAATTAGTGTGAAATCAAGCTAAAAATCACCGAATTCAGAACTCAGAGTCAACGGATATTTATAAAACCGTTTACGTAAAGAAACCACATTTCGCGGCTAACTAGGTGAAACGAGACCAACTAGCCACGAGTTCTGAAATCAAAATCCAAAACTCCAGGATTGTAGAGCTCGAAAAATAGTGTGAAATCAAGCTAAAAATCACCGAATTCAGAACTCGGAGTCAACGGATATTCATAAAACCGTTTACGTAAAGAAACCACATTTCGCGGCTAACTAGGTGAAACGAGACCAACTAGCCACGAGTTCTGAAATAAAAATCCGAAATGCCAGGATCGTAGAGCTCGAAAATTAGTGTGAAATCAAGCTAAAAATCATCGAATTCAGAACTCGGAGTCAACGGATATTTATAAAACCGTTTACGTAAAGAAACCATATTTCGCGGCTAACTAGGTGAAACGAGACCAACTAGCCACGAGTTCTGAAATCAAAATCCGAAACGCCAGGATTGTAGAGCTCGAAAACTAGTGTGGAATCAAGCTAAAAATCACCGAATTCAGAACTCGGAGTCAACGGATATTCATAAAACCGTTTACGTAAAGAAACCACATTTCGCGGCTAACTAGGTGAAACGAGACCAACTAGCCACGAGTTCTGAAATCAAAATCCGAAACTCCAGGATCGTAGAGCTCGAAAAGTAGTGTGAAATCAAGCTAAAAATCACCGAATTCAGAACTCGGAGTCAACGGATATTCATAAAACCGTTTACGTAAAGAAACCACATTTCGCGGCTAACTAGGTGAAACGAGACCAACTAGCCACGAGTTCTGAAATCAAAATCCGAAACTCCAGGATCGTAGAGCTCGAAAAGTAGTGTGAAATCAAGCTAAAAATCACCGAATTCAGAACTCGGAGTCAACGGATATTCATAAAACCGTTTACGTAAAGAAACCACATTTCGCGGCTAACTAGGCGAAACGAGACCTACTAGCCACGAGTTCTGAAATCAAAATCCGAAACCCCAGGATTGTAGAGCTCGAAAAGTAGTGTGAAATCAAGCTAAAAATCACCGAATTCAGAACTCAGAGTCAACGGATATTTATAAAACCGTTTACGTAAAGAAACCACATTTCGCGGCTAACTAGGTGAAACGAGACCAACTAGCCACGAGTTCTGAAATCAAAATCTAAAACTCCAGGATTGTAGAGCTCGAAAAATAGTGTGAAATCAAGCTAAAAATCACCGAATTCAGAACTCGGAGTCAACGGATATTCATAAAACCGTTTACGTAAAGAAACCACATTTCGCGGCTAACTTGGTGAAACGAGACCAACTAGCCACGAGTTCTGAAATCAAAATCCGAAACGCCAGGATCGTAGAGCTCGAAAATTAGTGTGAAATAAAGCTAAAAATCACCGAATTCAGAACTCGGAGTCAACGGATATTCATAAAACCGTTTACGTAAAGAAACCACATTTCGCGGCTAACTAGGTGAAACGAGACCAACTAGCCACGAGTTCTGAAATCAAAATCCGAAACGCCAGGATCGTAGAGCTCGAAAAGTAGTGTGGAATCAAGCTAAAAATCACCGAATTCAGAACTCGAATTCAACGGATATTCATAAAACCGTTTACGTAAAGAAACCACATTTCGCGGCTAACTAGGTGAAACGAGACCAACTAGCCACGAGTTCTGAAATCAAAATCCGAAACGCCAGTATCGTAGAGCTCGAAAATTAGTGTGAAATCAAGCTAAAAATCACCGAATTCAGAACTCGGAGTCAACGGATATTCATAAAACCGTTTACGTAAAGAAACCACATTTCGCGGCTAACTAGGTGAAACGAGACCAACTAGCCACGAGTTCTGAAATCAAAATCCGAAACGCCAGGATCGTAGAGCTCGAAAAGTAGTGTGGAATCAAGCTAAAAATCACCGAATTCAGAACTCGAATTCAACGGATATTCATAAAACCGTTTACGTAAAGAAACCACATTTCGCGGCTAACTAGGTGAAACGAGACCAACTAGCCACGAGTTCTGAAATCAAAATCCGAAACGCCAGGATCGTAGAGCTCGAAAATTAGTGTGAAATCAAGCTAAAAATCACCGAATTCAGAACTCGGAGTCAACGGATATTCATAAAACCGTTTACGTAAAGAAACCACATTTCGCGGCTAACTAGGTGAAACGAGACCAACTAGCCACGAGTTCTGAAATCAAAATCCGAAACTCCAGGATTGTAGAGCTCGAAAAGTAGTGTGAAATCAAGCTAAAAATCACCGAATTCAGAACTCGGAGTCAACGGATATTCATAAAACCGTTTACATAGAGAAACCACATTTCGCGGCTAACTAGGTGAAACGAGACCAACTAGCCACGAGTTCTGAAATCAAAATCCGAAACTCCAGGATCGTAGAGCTCGAAAAGTAGTGTGAAATCAAGCTAAAAATCAACGAATTCAGAACTCGGAGTCAACGGATATTCATAAAACCGTTTACGTAAAGAAGCCACATTTCGCGGCTAAATAGGTGAAACGAGACCAACTAGCCACGAGTTCTGAAATCAAAATCCGAAACGCCAGGATTGTAGAGCTCGAAAACTAGTGTGGAATCAAGCTAAAAATCACCGAATTCAGAACTCGGAGTCAACGGATATTCATAAAACCGTTTACGTAAAGAAACCACATTTCGCGGCTAACTAGGTGAAACGAGACCAACTAGCCACGAGTTCTGAAATCAAAATCCGAAACGCCAGGATTGTAGAGCTCGAAAACTAGTGTGGAATCAAGCTAAAAATCACCGAATTCAGAACTCGGAGTCAACGGATATTCATAAAACCGTTTACGTAAAGAAACCACATTTCGCGGCTAACTAGGTGAAACGAGACCAACTAGCCACGAGTTCTGAAATCAAAATCCGAAACTCCAGGATCGTAGAGCTCGAAAAGTAGTGTGAAATCAAGCTAAAAATCACCGAATTCAGAACTCGGAGTCAACGGATATTCATAAAACCGTTTACGTAAAGAAACCACATTTCGCGGCTAACTAGGCGAAACGAGACCTACTAGCCACGAGTTCTGAAATCAAAATCCGAAACCCCAGGATTGTAGAGCTCGAAAAGTAGTGTGAAATCAAGCTAAAAATCACCGAATTCAGAACTCGGAGTCAACGGATATTCATAAAACCGTTTACGTAAAGAAACCACATTTCGCGGCTAAATAGGTGAAACGAGACCAACTAGCCACGAGTTCTGAAATCAAAATCCGAAACGCCAGGATTGTAGAGCTCGAAAAGTAGTGTGAAATCAAGCTAAAAATCACCGAATTCAGAACTCGGAGTCAACGGATATTCATAAAACCGTTTACGTAAAGAAACCACATTTCGCGGCTAAATAGGTGAAACGAGACCAACTAGCCACGAGTTCTGAAATCAATATCCGAAACGCCAGGATCGTAGAGCTCGAAAAGTAGTGTGAAATCAAGCTAAAAATCAACGAATTCAGAACTCGGAGTCAACGGATATTCATAAAACCGTTTACGTAAAGAAACCACATTTCGCGGCTAAATAGGTGAAACGAGACCAACTAGCCACGAGTTCTGAAATAAAAATCCGAAACGCCAGGATTGTAGAGCTCGAAAATTAGTGTGAAATCAAGCTAAAAATGACCGAATTCAGAACTCGGAGTCAACGGATATTCATAAAACCGTTTACGTAAAGAAACCACATTTCGCGGCTAACTAGGTGAAACGAGACCAACTAGCCACGAGTTCTAAAATCAAAATCCGAAACGCCAGGATTGTAGAGCTCGAAAATTAGTGTGAAATCAAGCTAAAAATCAGCGAATTCAGAACTCGGAGTCAACGAATATTCATAAAACCGTTTACGTAAGGAAACCACATTTCGCGGCTAACTAGGTGAAACGAGACCAACTAGCCACCAGTTCTGAAATCAAAATCCGAAACGCCAGGATCGTAGAGCTCGAAAAGTAGTGTGAAATCAAGCTAAAAATCACCGAATTCAGAACTCGGAGTCAACGGATATTCATAAAACCGTTTACGTAAAGAAACCACATTTCGCGGCTAACTAGGTGAAACGAGACCTACTAGCCACGAGTTCTGAAATCAAAATCCGAAACTCCAGGATTGTAGAGCTCGAAAAGTAGTGTGAAATCAAGCTAAAATTCACCGAATTCAGAACTCGGAGTCAACGGATATTCATAAAACCGTTTACTTAAAGAAACCACATTTCGCGGCTAACTAGGTGAAACGAGACCAACTAGCCACGAGTTCTGAAATCAAAATCCGAAAGGCCAGGATCATAGAGCTCGAAAAGTAGTGTGAAATCAAGCTAAAAATCACCGAATTCAGAACTCGGAGTCAACGGATATTCATAAAACCGTTTACGTAAAGAAACCACATTTCGCGGCTAACTAGGTGAATGAGACCTACTAGCCACGAGTTCTGAAATCAAAATCCGAAACGCCAGGATTGTAGAGCTCGAAAAGTAGTGTGAAATCAAACTAAAAATCACCGAATTCAGAACTCGGAGTCAACGGATATTCATAAAACCGTTTACGTAAAGAAACCACATTTCGCGGCTAACTAGGTGAAACGAGACCAACTAACCACGAGTTCTGAAATCAAAATCCGAAAGGCCAGGATCGTAGAGCTCGAAAATTAGTGTGAAATAAAGCTAAAAATCACCGAATTCAGAACTCGGAGTCAACGGATATTCATAAAACCGTTTACGTAAAGAAACCACATTTCGCGGCTAACTAGGTGAAACGAGACCAACTAGCCACGACTTCTGAAATCAAAATCCGAAAAGCCAGGATCGTAGAGCTCGAAAAGTAGTGTGAAATCAAGCTAAAAATCACCGAATTCAGAACTCGAATTCAACGGATATTCATAAAACCGTTTACGTAAAGAAACCACATTTCGCGGCTAACTAGGTGAAACGAGACCAACTAGCCACGAGTTCTGTAATCAAAATCCGAAACGCCAGGATCGTAGAGCTCGAAAATTAGTGTGAAATCAAGCTAAAAATCACCGAATTCAGAACTCGGAGTCAACGGATATTCATAAAACCGTTTACGTAAAGAAACCACATTTCGCGGCTAACTAGGTGAAACGAGACCAACTAGCCACGAGTTCTGAAATCAAAATCCGAAACTCCAGGATTGTAGAGCTCAAAAAGTAGTGTGAAATCAAGCTAAAAATCACCGAATTCAGAACTCGGAGTCAACGGATATTCATAAAACCGTTTACGTAAAGAAACCACATTTCGCGGCTAACTAGGTGAAACGAGACCAACTAGCCACGAGTTCTGAAATCAAAATTCAAATCTCCACGATCGTAGAGCTCGAAAAGTAGTGTGAAATCAAGCTAAAAATCAACGAATTCAGAACTCGGAGTCAACGGATATTCATAAAACCGTTTACGTAAAGAAACCACATTTCGCGGCTAAATAGGTGAAACGAGACCAACTAGCCACGAGTTCTGAAATCAAAATCCGAAATGCCAGGATTGTAGAGCTCGAAAATTAGTGTGAAATCAAGCTAAAAATCACCGAATTCAGAACTCGGAGTCAACGGATATTCATAAAACCGTTTACGTAAAGAAACCACATTTCGCGGCTAACTAGGTGAAACGAGACCAACTAGCCACGAGTTCTGAAATCAAAATCCGAAACTCCAGGATTGTAGAGCTCGAAAAGTAGTGTAAAATCAACCTAAAAATCACCGAATTCAGAACTCGGAGTCAACGGATATTCATAAAACCGTTTACGTAAAGAAACCACATTTCGCGGCTAACTAGGTGAAACGAGACCAACTAGCCACGAGTTCTGAAATCAAAATTCGAATCTCCACGATCGTAGAGCTCGAAAAGTAGTGTGAAATCAAGCTAAAAATCAACGAATTCAGAACTCGGAGTCAACGGATATTCATAAAACCGTTTACGTAAAGAAACCACATTTTGCGGCTAAATAGGTGAAACGAGACCAACTAGCCACGAGTTCTGAAATCAAAATCCGAAACGCCAGGATTGTAGAGCTCGAAAATTAGTGTGAAATCAAGCTAAAAATCACCGAATTCAGAACTCGGAGTCAACGGATATTCATAAAACCGTTTACGTAAAGAAACCACATTTCGCGGCTAACTAGGTGAAACGAGACCAACTAGCCACGAGTTCTGAAATAAAAATCCGAAACGCCAGGATTGTAGAGCTCGAAAAGTAGTGTGAAATCAAGCTAAAAATCACCGAATTCAGAACTCGGAGTCAACGGATATTCATAAAACCGTTTACGTAAAGAAACCACATTTCGCGGCTAACTAGGTGAAACGAGACCTACTAGCCACGAGTTCTGAAATCAAAATCCGAAACTCCAGGATTGTAGAGCTCGAAAAGTAGTGTAAAATCAAGCTAAAATTCACCGAATTCAGAACTCGGAGTCAACGGATATTCATAAAACCGTTTACTTAAAGAAACCACATTTCGCGGCTAACTAGGTGAAACGAGACCAACTAGCCACGAGTTCTGAAATCAAAATCCGAAAGGCCAGGATCATAGAGCTCGAAAAGTAGTGTGAAATCAAGCTAAAAATCACCGAATTCAGAACTCGGAGTCAACGGATATTCATAAAACCGTTTACGTAAAGAAACCACATTTCGCGGCTAACTAGGTGAATGAGACCTACTAGCCACGAGTTCTGAAATCAAAATCCGAAACGCCAGGATTGTAGAGCTCGAAAAGTAGTGTGAAATCAAACTAAAAATCACCGAATTCAGAACTCGGAGTCAACGGATATTCATAAAACCGTTTACGTAAAGAAACCACATTTCGCGGCTAACTAGGTGAAACGAGACCAACTAGCCACGAGTTCTGAAATCAAAATCCGAAACGCCAGGATCGTAGAGCTCGAAAATTAGTGTGAAATAAAGCTAAAAATCACCGAATTCAGAACTCGGAGTCAACGGATATTCATAAAACCGTTTACGTAAAGAAACCACATTTCGCGGCTAACTAGGTGAAACGAGACCAACTAGCCACGACTTCTGAAATCAAAATCCGAAACGCCAGGATCGTAGAGCTCGAAAAGTAGTGTGAAATCAAGCTAAAAATCACCGAATTCAGAACTCGAATTCAACGGATATTCATAAAACCGTTTATGTAAAGAAACCACATTTCGCGGCTAACTAGGTGAAACGAGACCAACTAGCCACGAGTTCTGAAATCAAAATCCGAAACGCCAGGATCGTAGAGCTCGAAAATTAGTGTGAAATCAAGCTAAAAATCACCGAATTCAGAACTCGGAGTCAACGGATATTCATAAAACCGTTTACGTAAAGAAACCACATTTCGCGGCTAACTAGGTGAAACGAGACCAACTAGCCACGAGTTCTGAAATCAAAATCCGAAACTCCAGGATTGTAGAGCTCGAAAAGTAGTGTGAAATCAAGCTAAAAATCACCGAATTCAGAACTCGGAGTCAACGGATATTCATAAAACCGTTTACGTAAAGAAACCACATTTCGCGGCTAACTAGGTGAAACGAGACCAACTAGCCACGAGTTCTGAAATCAAAATTCGAATCTCCACGATCGTAGAGCTCGAAAAGTAGTGTGAAATCAAGCTAAAAATCAACGAATTCAGAACTCGGAGTCAACGGATATTCATAAAACCGTTTACGTAAAGAAACCACATTTCGCGGCTAAATAGGTGAAACGAGACCAACTAGCCACGAGTTCTGAAATCAAAATCCGAAACTCCAGGATTGTAGAGCTCGAAAATTAGTGTGAAATCAAGCTAAAAATCACCGAATTCAGAACTCGGAGTCAACGGATATTCATAAAACCGTTTACGTAAAGAAACCACATTTCGCGGCTAACTAGGTGAAACGAGACCAACTAGCCACGAGTTCTGAAATCAAAATCCGAAACTCCAGGATTGTAGAGCTCGAAAAGTAGTGTAAAATCAAGCTAAAAATCACCGAATTCAGAACTCGGAGTCAACGGATATTCATAAAACCGTTTACGTAAAGAAACCACATTTCGCGGCTAACTAGGTGAAACGAGACCAACTAGCCACGAGTTCTGAAATCAAAATTCGAATCTCCACGATCGTAGAGCTCAAAAAGTAGTGTGAAATCAAGCTAAAAATCAACGAATTCAGAACTCGGAGTCAACGGATATTCATAAAACCGTTTACGTAAAGAAACCACATTTCGCGGCTAAATAGGTGAAACGAGACCAACTAGCCACGAGTTCTGAAATCAAAATCCGAAACGCCAGGATTGTAGAGCTCGAAAATTAGTGTGAAATCAAGCTAAAAATCACCGAATTCAGAACTCGGAGTCAACGGATATTCATAAAACCGTTTACGTAAAGAAACCACATTTCGCGGCTAACTAGGTGAAACGAAACCAACTAGCCACGAGTTCTGAAATCAAAATCCGAAACGCCAGGATCGTAGAGCTCGAAAATTAGTGTGAAATCAAGCTAAAAATCACCGAATTCAGAACTCGGAGTCAACGGATATTCATAAAACCGTTTACGTAAAGAAATCACATTTCGCGGCTAACTAGGTGAAACGAGACCAACTAGCCACGAGTTCTGAAATCAAAATCTGAAACGCTAGGATCGTAGAGCTCGAAAAGTAGTGTGAAATCAAGCTAAAAATCACCGAATTCAGAACTCGGAGTCAACGGATATTCATAAAACCGTTTACGTAAAGAAACCACATTTCGCGGCTAACTAGGTGAAACGAGACCAACTAGCCACGAGTTCTGAAATAAAAATTCGAAACGCCAAGATTGTAGAGCTCGAAAAGTAGTGTGTAATCAAGCTAAAAATCACCGAATTCAGAACTCGGAGTCAACGGATATTCATAAAACCGTTTACGTAAAGAAACCACATTTCGCGGCTAACTAGGTGAAACGAGACCAACTAGCCACGAGTTCTGACATCGAAATCCGAAACGGCAGGATCGTAGAGCTCGAATATTAGTGTGAAATCAAGCTAAAAATCACCGAATTTAGAACTCGGAGTCAACGGATATTCATAAAACCGTTTACGTAAAGAAACCACATTTCGCGGCTAACTAGGTGAAACGAGACCAACTAGCCACGAGTTCTGAAATCAAAATCCGAAACGCCAGGATTGTAGAGCTCGAAAAGTAGTGTGAAATCAAGCTAAAAATCACCGAATTCAGAACTCGGAGTCAACGAATATTCATAAAACCGTTTACGTAAAGAAACCACATTTCGCGGCTAACTAGGTGAAACGAGACCAACTAGCCACGAGTTCTGAAATCAAAATCCGAAACACCAGGATCGTAGAGCTCGAAAAGTAGTGTGAAATCAAGCTAAAAATCACCGAATTCAGAACTCGGAGTCAACGGATATTCATAAAACCGTTTACGTAAAGAAACCATATTTCGCGGCTAACTAGGTGAAACGAGACCTACTAGCCACGAGTTCTGAAATCAAAATCCGAAATGCCAGGATTGTAGAGCTCGAAAAGTAGTGTGAAATCAAGCTAAAAATCACCGAATTCAGAA
Organism: Euonymus europaeus; assembly: GCA_963580455.1. NCBI lineage: Eukaryota > Viridiplantae > Streptophyta > Magnoliopsida > Celastrales > Celastraceae > Euonymus > Euonymus europaeus. Next base: position 612,544 of record OY756957.1, on the reverse strand, counting down.
CTCGGAGTCAACGGATATTCATAAAACCGTTTACGTAAAGAAACCACATTTCGCGGCTAAATAGGTGAAACGAGACCAACTAGCCACGAGTTCTGAAATCAATATCCGAAATGCCAGGATCGTAGAGCTCGAAAAGTAGTGTGAAATCAAGCTAAAAATCACCGAATTCAGAACTCGGAGTCAACGGATATTCATAAAACCGTTTACGTAAAGAAATCACATTTCGCGGCTAACTAGGTGAAACGAGACCTACTAGCCACGAGTTCTGAAATCAAAATCCGAAACGCCAGGATTGTAGAGCTCGAAAAGTAGTGTGAAATCAAGCTAAAAATCACCGAATTCAGAACTCGGAGTCAACGGATATTCATAAAACCGTTTAAGTAAAGAAACAACATTTCGCGGCTAACTAGGTGAAACGAGACCTACTAGCCACGAGTTCTGAAATCAAAATCCGAAACGGCAGGATTGTAGAGCTCGAAAAGTAGTGTGAAATCAAGCTAAAAATCACCGAATTCAGAACTCGGAGTCAACGGATATTCATAAAACCGTTTACTTAAAGAAACCACATTTCGCGGCTAACTAGGTGAAACGAGACCAACTAGCCACGAGTTCTGAAATCAAAATCCGAAAGGCCAGGATCGTAGAGCTCAAAAATTAGTGTGAAATCAAGCTAAAAATCACCGAATTCAGAACTCGGAGTCAACGGATATTCATAAAACCGTTTACGTAAAGAAACCACATTTCGCGGCTAACTAGGTGAAATGAGACCAACTAGCCACGAGTTCTGAAATCAAACTCCGAAATGCCAGGATTGTAGAGCTCGAAAAGTAGTGTGAAATCAAGCTAAAAATCACCGAATTCAGAACTCGGAGTCAACGGATATTCATAAAACCGTTTACGTAAAGAAACCACATTTCGCACCTAACTAGGTGAAACGAGACCAACTAGCCACGAGTTCTGAAATCAAAATCCGAAACTCCAGGATCGTAGAGCTCGAAAATTAGTGTGAAATCAAGCTAAAAATCACCGAATTCAGAACTCGGAGTCAACGGATATTCATAAAACCGTTTACGTAAAGAAACCACATTTCGCGGCTAACTAGGTGAAACGAGACCAACTAGCCACGAGTTCTGAAATCAAAATCCGAAACACCAGGATCGTAGAGCTCGAAAAGTAGTGTGAAATCAAGCTAAAAATCACCGAATTCAGAACTCGGAGTCAACGGATATTCATAAAACCGTTTACGTAAAGAAACCATATTTCGCGGCTAACTAGGTGAAACGAGACCTACTAGCCACGAGTTCTGAAATCAAAATCCGAAATGCCAGGATTGTAGAGCTCGAAAAGTAGTGTGAAATCAAGCTAAAAATCACCGAATTCAGAACTCGGAGTCAACGGATATTCATAAAACCGTTTACGTAAAGAAACCACATTTCGCGGCTAAATAGGTGAAACGAGACCAACTAGCCACGAGTTCTGAAATCAATATCCGAAATGCCAGGATCGTAGAGCTCGAAAAGTAGTGTGAAATCAAGCTAAAAATCACCGAATTCAGAACTCGGAGTCAACGGATATTCATAAAACCGTTTACGTAAAGAAATCACATTTCGCGGCTAACTAGGTGAAACGAGACCTACTAGCCACGAGTTCTGAAATCAAAATCCGAAACGCCAGGATTGTAGAGCTCGAAAAGTAGTGTGAAATCAAGCTAAAAATCACCGAATTCAGAACTCGGAGTCAACGGATATTCATAAAACCGTTTAAGTAAAGAAACAACATTTCGCGGCTAACTAGGTGAAACGAGACCTACTAGCCACGAGTTCTGAAATCAAAATCCGAAACGGCAGGATTGTAGAGCTCGAAAAGTAGTGTGAAATCAAGCTAAAAATCACCGAATTCAGAACTCGGAGTCAACGGATATTCATAAAACCGTTTACTTAAAGAAACCACATTTCGCGGCTAACTAGGTGAAACGAGACCAACTAGCCACGAGTTCTGAAATCAAAATCCGAAAGGCCAGGATCGTAGAGCTCAAAAATTAGTGTGAAATCAAGCTAAAAATCACCGAATTCAGAACTCGGAGTCAACGGATATTCATAAAACCGTTTACGTAAAGAAACCACATTTCGCGGCTAACTAGGTGAAATGAGACCAACTAGCCACGAGTTCTGAAATCAAACTCCGAAATGCCAGGATTGTAGAGCTCGAAAAGTAGTGTGAAATCAAGCTAAAAATCACCGAATTCAGAACTCGGAGTCAACGGATATTCATAAAACCGTTTACGTAAAGAAACCACATTTCGCACCTAACTAGGTGAAACGAGACCAACTAGCCACGAGTTCTGAAATCAAAATCCGAAACTCCAGGATCGTAGAGCTCGAAAATTAGTGTGAAATCAAGCTAAAAATCACCGAATTCAGAACTCGGAGTCAACGGATATTCATAAAACCGTTTACGTAAAGAAACCACATTTCGCGGCTAACTAGGTGAAACGAGACCTACTAGCCACGAGTTCTGAAATCAAAATCCGAAATGCCAGGATTGTAGAGCTCGAAAAGTAGTGTGAAATCAAGCTAAAAATCACCAAATTCAGAACTCGGAGTCAACGGATATTCATAAAACCGTTTACGTAAAGAAACCACATTTCGCACCTAACTTGGTGAAACGAGACCAACTAGCCACGAGTTCTGAAATCAAAATCCGAAACTCCAGGATCGTAGAGCTCGAAAATTAGTGTGAAATCAAGCTAAAAATCACCGAATTCAGAACTCGGAGTCAACGGATATTCATAAAACCGTTTACGTAAAGAAACCACATTTCGCGGCTAAATAGGTGAAACGAGACCAACTAGCCACGAGTTCTGAAATCAATATCCGAAACGCCAGGATCATAGAGCTCGAAAAGTAGTGTGAAATCAAGCTAAAAATCACCGAATTCAGAACTCGGAGTCAACGGATATTCATAAAACCGTTTACGTAAAGAAACCACATTTCGCGGCTAAATAGGTGAAACGAGACCAACTAGCCACGAGTTCTGAAATCAATATCCGAAACGCCAGGATCGTAGAGCTCGAAAAGTAGTGTGAAATCAAGCTAAAAATCACCGAATTCAGAACTCGGAGTCAATGGATATTCATAAAACCGTTTACGTAAAGAAACCACATTTCGCGGCTAACTAGGTGAAACGAGACCAACTAGCCACGATTTCTGAAATCAAAATCCGAAATTCCAGGATCGTAGAGCTCGAAAAGTAGTGTGAAATCAAGCTAAAAATCACCGAATTCAGAACTCGGAGTCAACGGATATTCATAAAACCGTTTACGTAAAGAAACCACATTTCGCGGCTAACTAGGTGAAACGAGACCTACTAGCCACGAGTTCTGAAATCAAAATCCGAAACGCCAGGATTGTAGAGCTCGAAAAGTAGTGTGAAATCAAGCTAAAAATCACCGAATTCAGAACTCGGAGTCAACGGATATTCATAAAACCGTTTACGTAAAGAAACCACATTTCGCGGCTAACTAGGTGAAACGAGACCAACTAGCCACGATTTCTGAAATCAAAATCCGAAATGCCTGGATTGTAGAGCTCAAAAAGTAGTGTGAAATCAAGCTAAAAATCACCGAATTCAGAACTCGGAGTCAACGGATATTCATAAAACCGTTTAAGTAAAGAAACAACATTTCGCGGCTAACTAGGTGAAACGAGACCTACTAGCCACGAGTTCTGAAATCAAAATCCGAAACGGCAGGATTGTAGAGCTCGAAAAGTAGTGTGAAATCAAGCTAAAAATCACCGAATTCAGAACTCGGAGTCAACGGATATTCATAAAACCGTTTACTTAAAGAAACCACATTTCGCGGCTAACTAGGTGAAACGAGACCAACTAGCCACGAGTTCTGAAATCAAAATCCGAAAGGCCAGGATCGTAGAGCTCAAAAATTAGTGTGAAATCAAGCTAAAAATCACCGAATTCAGAACTCGGAGTCAACGGATATTCATAAAACCGTTTACGTAAAGAAACCACATTTCGCGGCTAACTAGGTGAAATGAGACCAACTAGCCACGAGTTCTGAAATCAAACTCCGAAATGCCAGGATTGTAGAGCTCGAAAAGTAGTGTGAAATCAAGCTAAAAATCACCGAATTCAGAACTCGGAGTCAACGGATATTCATAAAACCGTTTACGTAAAGAAACCACATTTCGCACCTAACTAGGTGAAACGAGACCAACTAGCCACGAGTTCTGAAATCAAAATCCGAAACTCCAGGATCGTAGAGCTCGAAAATTAGTGTGAAATCAAGCTAAAAATCACCGAATTCAGAACTCGGAGTCAACGGATATTCATAAAACCGTTTACGTAAAGAAACCACATTTCGCGGCTAACTAGGTGAAACGAGACCTACTAGCCACGAGTTCTGAAATCAAAATCCGAAATGCCAGGATTGTAGAGCTCGAAAAGTAGTGTGAAATCAAGCTAAAAATCACCAAATTCAGAACTCGGAGTCAACGGATATTCATAAAACCGTTTACGTAAAGAAACCACATTTCGCACCTAACTTGGTGAAACGAGACCAACTAGCCACGAGTTCTGAAATCAAAATCCGAAACTCCAGGATCGTAGAGCTCGAAAATTAGTGTGAAATCAAGCTAAAAATCACCGAATTCAGAACTCGGAGTCAACGGATATTCATAAAACCGTTTACGTAAAGAAACCACATTTCGCGGCTAAATAGGTGAAACGAGACCAACTAGCCACGAGTTCTGAAATCAATATCCGAAACGCCAGGATCATAGAGCTCGAAAAGTAGTGTGAAATCAAGCTAAAAATCACCGAATTCAGAACTCGGAGTCAACGGATATTCATAAAACCGTTTACGTAAAGAAACCACATTTCGCGGCTAAATAGGTGAAACGAGACCAACTAGCCACGAGTTCTGAAATCAATATCTGAAACGCCAGGATCGTAGAGCTCGAAAAGTAGTGTGAAATCAAGCTAAAAATCACCGAATTCAGAACTCGGAGTCAATGGATATTCATAAAACCGTTTACGTAAAGAAACCACATTTCGCGGCTAACTAGGTGAAACGAGACCAACTAGCCACGATTTCTGAAATCAAAATCCGAAATGCCAGGATCGTAGAGCTCGAAAAGTAGTGTGAAATCAAGCTAAAAATCACCGAATTCAGAACTCGGAGTCAACGGATATTCATAAAACCGTTTACGTAAAGAAACCACATTTCGCGGCTAACTAGGTGAAACGAGACCTACTAGCCACGAGTTCTGAAATCAAAATCCGAAACGCCAGGATTGTAGAGCTCGAAAAGTAGTGTGAAATCAAGCTAAAAATCACCGAATTCAGAACTCGGAGTCAACGGATATTCATAAAACCGTTTACGTAAAGAAACCACATTTCGCGGCTAACTAGGTGAAACGAGACCAACTAGCCACGATTTCTGAAATCAAAATCCGAAATGCCAGGATCGTAGAGCTCGAAAAGTAGTGTGAAATCAAGCTAAAAATCACCGAATTCAGAACTCGGAGTCAACGGATATTCATAAAACCGTTTACGTAAAGAAACCACATTTCGCGGCTAACTAGGTGAAACGAGACCTACTAGCCACGAGTTCTGAAATCAAAATCCGAAATGCCAGGATTGTAGAGCTCGAAAAGTAGTGTGAAATCAAGCTAAAAATCACCAAATTCAGAACTCGGAGTCAACGGATATTCATAAAACCGTTTACGTAAAGAAACCACATTTCGCACCTAACTTGGTGAAACGAGACCAACTAGCCACGAGTTCTGAAATCAAAATCCGAAACTCCAGGATCGTAGAGCTCGAAAATTAGTGTGAAATCAAGCTAAAAATCACCGAATTCAGAACTCGGAGTCAACGGATATTCATAAAACCGTTTACGTAAAGAAACCACATTTCGCGGCTAAATAGGTGAAACGAGACCAACTAGCCACGAGTTCTGAAATCAATATCCGAAACGCCAGGATCATAGAGCTCGAAAAGTAGTGTGAAATCAAGCTAAAAATCACCGAATTCAGAACTCGGAGTCAACGGATATTCATAAAACCGTTTACGTAAAGAAACCACATTTCGCGGCTAAATAGGTGAAACGAGACCAACTAGCCACGAGTTCTGAAATCAATATCCGAAACGCCAGGATCGTAGAGCTCGAAAAGTAGTGTGAAATCAAGCTAAAAATCACCGAATTCAGAACTCGGAGTCAATGGATATTCATAAAACCGTTTACGTAAAGAAACCACATTTCGCGGCTAACTAGGTGAAACGAGACCAACTAGCCACGATTTCTGAAATCAAAATCCGAAATTCCAGGATCGTAGAGCTCGAAAAGTAGTGTGAAATCAAGCTAAAAATCACCGAATTCAGAACTCGGAGTCAACGGATATTCATAAAACCGTTTACGTAAAGAAACCACATTTCGCGGCTAACTAGGTGAAACGAGACCTACTAGCCACGAGTTCTGAAATCAAAATCCGAAACGCCAGGATTGTAGAGCTCAAAAAGTAGTGTGAAATCAAGCTAAAAATCACCGAATTCAGAACTCGGAGTCAACGGATATTCATAAAACCGTTTACGTAAAGAAACCACATTTCGCGGCTAACTAGGTGAAACGAGACCTACTAGCCACGAGTTCTGAAATCAAAATCCGAAACGGCAGGATCGTAGAGCTCGAAAAGTAGTGTGAAATCAAGCTAAAAATCACCGAATTCAGAACTCGGAGTCAACGGATATTCATAAAACCGTTTACGTAAAGAAACCACATTTCGCGGCTAAATAGGTGAAACGAGACCTACTAGCCACGAGTTCTGAAATCAAAATCCGAAAGGCCAGGATTGTAGAGCTCGAAAAGTAGTGTGAAATCAAGCTAAAAATCACCGAATTCAGAACTCGGAGTCAACGGATATTCGTAAAACCGTTTACGTAAAGAAACCACATTTCGCGGCTAACTAGGTGAAACGAGACCTACTAGCCACGAGTTCTGAAATCAAAATCCGAAACGGCAGGATTGTAGAGCTCGAAAAGTAGTGTGAAATCAAGCTAAAAATCACCGAATTCAGAACTCGGAGTCAACGGATATTCATAAAACCGTTTACGTAAAGAAACCACATTTCGCACCTAACTAGGTGAAACGAGACCAACTAGCCACGAGTTCTGAAATCAAAATCCGAAACTCCAGGATCCTAGAGCTCGAAAATTAGTGTGAAATCAAGCTAAAAATCACCGAATTCAGAACTCGGAGTCAACGGATATTCATAAAACCGTTTACGTAAAGAAACCACATTTCGCGGCTAACTAGGTGAAACGAGACCTACTAGCCACGAGTTCTGAAATCAAAATCCGAAATGCCAGGATTGTAGAGCTCGAAAAGTAGTGTGAAATCAAGCTAAAAATCACCGAATTCAGAACTCGGAGTCAACGGATATTCATAAAACCGTTTACGTAAAGAAACCACATTTTGCACCTAACTAGGTGAAACGAGACCAACTAGCCACGAGTTCTGAAATCAAAATCCGAAACTCCAGGATCGTAGAGCTCAAAAATTAGTGTGAAATCAAGCTAAAAATCACCGAATTCAGAACTCGGAGTCAACGGATATTCATAAAACCGTTTACGTAAAGAAACCACATTTCGCGGCTAACTAGGTGAAATGAGACCAACTAGCCACGAGTTCTGAAATCAAACTCCGAAATGCCAGGATTGTAGAGCTCGAAAAGTAGTGTGAAATCAAGTTAAAAATCACCGAATTCAGAACTCGGAGTCAACGGATATTCATAAAACCGTTTACGTAAAGAAACCACATTTCGCGGCTAACTAGGTGAAACGAGACCAACTAGCCACGATTTCTGAAATCAAAATCCGAAACGGCAGGATCGTAGAGCTCGAAAAGTAGTGTGAAATCAAGCTAAAAATCACCGAATTCAGAACTCGGAGTCAACGGATATTCATAAAACCGTTTACGTAAAGAAACCACATTTCGCGGCTAAATAGGTGAAACGAGACCTACTAGCCACGAGTTCTGAAATCAAAATCCGAAAGGCCAGGATTGTAGAGCTCGAAAAGTAGTGTGAAATCAAGCTAAAAATCACCGAATTCAGAACTCGGAGTCAACGGATATTCGTAAAACCGTTTACGTAAAGAAACCACATTTCGCGGCTAACTAGGTGAAACGAGACCTACTAGCCACGAGTTCTGAAATCAAAATCCGAAACGGCAGGATTGTAGAGCTCGAAAAGTAGTGTGAAATCAAGCTAAAAATCACCGAATTCAGAACTCGGAGTCAACGGATATTCATAAAACCGTTTACGTAAAGAAACCACATTTCGCACCTAACTAGGTGAAACGAGACCAACTAGCCACGAGTTCTGAAATCAAAATCCGAAACTCCAGGATCGTAGAGCTCGAAAATTAGTGTGAAATCAAGCTAAAAATCACCGAATTCAGAACTCGGAGTCAACGGATATTCATAAAACCGTTTACGTAAAGAAACCACATTTCGCGGCTAACTAGGTGAAACGAGACCTACTAGCCACGAGTTCTGAAATCAAAATCCGAAATGCCAGGATTGTAGAGCTCGAAAAGTAGTGTGAAATCAAGCTAAAAATCACCGAATTCAGAACTCGGAGTCAACGGATATTCATAAAACCGTTTACGTAAAGAAACCACATTTCGCACCTAACTAGGTGAAACGAGACCAACTAGGCACGAGTTCTGAAATCAAAATCCGAAACTCCAGGATCGTAGAGCTCGAAAAGTAGTGTGAAATCAAGCTAAAAATCACCGAATTCAGAACTCGGAGTCAACGGATATTCATAAAACCGTTTACGTAAAGAAACCACATTTCGCGGCTAAATAGGTGAAACGAGACCAACTAGCCACGAGTTCTGAAATCAATATCCGAAACGCCAGGATCATAGAGCTCGAAAAGTAGTGTGAAATCAAGCTAAAAATCACCGAATTCAGAACTCGGAGTCAACGGATATTCATAAAACCGTTTACGTAAAGAAACCACATTTCGCGGCTAACTAGGTGAAACGAGACCAACTAGCCACGAGTTCTGAAATCAAAATCCGAAACGCCAGGATCGTAGAGCTCGAAAAGTAGTGTGAAATCAAGCTAAAAATCACCGAATTCAGAACTCGGAGTCAACGGATATTCATAAAACCGTTTACGTAAAGAAACCACATTTCGCGGCTAACTAGGTGAAACGAGACCTACTAGCCACGAGTTCTGAAATCAAAATCCGAAACGGCAGGATTGTAGAGCTCGAAAAGTAGTTTGAAATCAAGCTAAAAATCACCGAATTCAGAACTCGGAGTCAACGGATATTCATAAAACCGTTTACTTAAAGAAACCACATTTCGCGGCTAACTAGGTGAAACGAGACCAACTAGCCACGAGTTCTGAAATCAAAATCCGAAAGGCCAGGATCGTAGAGCTCAAAAATTAGTGTGAAATCAAGCTAAAAATCACCGAATTCAGAACTCGGAGTCAACGGATATTCATAAAACCGTTTACGTAAAGAAACCACATTTCGCGGCTAACTAGGTGAAATGAGACCAACTAGCCACGAGTTCTGAAATCAAACTCCGAAATGCCAGGATCATAGAGCTCGAAAAGTAGTGTGAAATCAAGCTAAAAATCACCGAATTCAGAACTCGGAGTCAACGGATATTCATAAAACCGTTTACGTAAAGAAACCACATTTCGCACCTAACTAGGTGAAACGAGACCAACTATCCACGAGTTCTGAAATCAAAATCCGAAACTCCAGGATCGTAGAGCTCGAAAATTAGTGTGAAATCAAGCTAAAAATCACCGAATTCAGAACTCGGAGTCAACGGATATTCATAAAACCGTTTACGTAAAGAAACCACATTTCGCGGCTAACTAGGTGAAACGAGACCTACTAGCCACGAGTTCTGAAATCAAAATCCGAAATGCCAGGATTGTAGAGCTCGAAAAGTAGTGTGAAATCAAGCCTAAAATCACCGAATTCAGAACTCGGAGTCAACGGATATTCATAAAACCGTTTACGTAAAGAAACCACATTTCGCACCTAACTAGGTGAAACGAGACCAACTAGCCACGAGTTCTGAAATCAAAATCCGAAACTCCAGGATCGTAGAGCTCGAAAATTAGTGTGAAATCAAGCTAAAAATCACCGAATTCAGAACTCGGAGTCAACGGATATTCATAAAACCGTTTACGTAAAGAAAGCACATTTCGCGGCTAAATAGGTGAAACGAGACCAACTAGCCACGAGTTCTGAAATCAATATCCGAAACGCCAGGATCATAGAGCTCGAAAAGTAGTGTGAAATCAAGCTAAAAATCACCGAATTCAGAACTCGAAGTCAACGGATATTCATAAAACCGTTTACTTAAAGAAACCACATTTCGCGGCTAAATAGGTGAAACGAGACCAACTAGCCACGAGTTCTGAAATCAATATCCGAAACGCCAGGATCGTAGAGCTCGAAAAGTAGTGTGAAATCAAGCTAAAAATCACCGAATTCAGAACTCGGAGTCAACGGATATTCATAAAACCGTTTACGTAAAGAAACCACATTTCGCGGCTAACTAGGTGAAACGAGACCTACTAGCCACGAGTTCTAAAATCAAAATCCGAAAGGCCAGGATCGTAGAGCTCGAAAATTAGTGTGAAATCAAACTAAAAATCACCGAATTCAGAACTCGGAGTCAACGGATATTCATAAAACCGTTTACGTAAAGAAACCACATTTCGCGGCTAAATAGGTGAAACGAGACCAACTAGCCACGAGTTCTGAAATCAATATCCGAAACGCCAGGATCATAGAGCTCGAAAAGTAGTGTGAAATCAAGCTAAAAATCACCGAATTCAGAACTCGGAGTCAACGGATATTCATAAAACCGTTTACGTAAAGAAACCACATTTCGCGGCTAAATAGGTGAAACGAGACCAACTAGCCACGAGTTCTGAAATCAATATCCGAAACGCCAGGATCGTAGAGCTCGAAAAGTAGTGTGAAATCAAGCTAAAAATCACCGAATTCAGAACTCGGAGTCAACGGATATTCATAAAACCGTTTACGTAAAGAAACCACATTTCGCGGCTAAATAGGTGAAACGAGACCAACTAGCCACGAGTTCTGAAATCAATATCCGAAACGCCAGGATCGTAGAGCTCGAAAAGTAGTGTGAAATCAAGCTAAAAATCACCGAATTCAGAACTCGGAGTCAACGGATATTCATAAAACCGTTTACGTAAAGAAACCACATTTCGCGGCTAACTAGGTGAAACGAGACCTACTAGCCACGAGTTCTGAAATCAAAATCCGAAACGCCAGGATTGTAGAGCTCGAAAAGTAGTGTGAAATCAAACTAAAAATCACCGAATTCAGAACTCGGAGTCAACGGATATTCATAAAACCGTTTACGTGAAGAAACCACATTTCGCGGCTAACTAGGTGAAACGAGACAAACTAGCCACGAGTTCTGAAATCAAAATCCGAAACGCCAGGATCGTAGAGCTCGAAAAGTAGTGTGAAATCAAGCTAAAAATCACCGAATTCAGAACTCGGAGTCAACGGATATTCATAAAACCGTTTACGTAAAGAAAGCACATTTCGCGGCTAACTAGGTGAAACGAGACCTACTAGCCACGAGTTCTGAAATCAAAATCCGAAACGGCAGGATTGTAGAGCTCGAAAAGTAGTGTGAAATCAAGCTAAAAATCACCGAATTCAGAACTCGGAGTCAACGGATATTCATAAAACCGTTTACTTAAAGAATCCACATTTCGCGGCTAACTAGGTGAAGCGAGACCAACTAGCCACGAGTTCTGAAATCAAAATCCGAAACGCCAGGATCGTAGAGCTCAAAAATTAGTGTGAAATCAAGCTAAAAATCACCGAATTCAGAACTCGGAGTCAACGGATATTCATAAAACCGTTTACGTAAAGAAACCACATTTCGCGGCTAACTAGGTGAAACGAGACCTACTAGCCACGAGTTCTGAAATCAAAATCCGAAACGCCAGGATTGTAGAGCTCGAAAAGTAGTGTGAAATCAAACTAAAAATCACCGAATTCAGAACTCGGAGTCAACGGATATTCATAAAACCGTTTACGTAAAGAAACCACATTTCGCGGCTAACTAGGTGAAACGAGACAAACTAGCCACGAGTTCTGAAATCAAAATCCGAAACGCCAGGATCGTAGAGCTCGAAAAGTAGTGTGAAATCAAGCTAAAAATCACCGAATTCAGAACTCGGAGTCAACGGATATTCATAAAACCGTTTACGTAAAGAAAGCACATTTCGCGGCTAACTAGGTGAAACGAGACCTACTAGCCACGAGTTCTAAAATCAAAATCCGAAACTCCAGGATTGTAGAGCTCGAAAAGTAGTGTGAAATCAAGCTAAAAATCACCGAATTCAGAACTCGGAGTCAACGGATATTCATAAAACCGTTTACTTAAAGAATCCACATTTCGCGGCTAACTAGGTGAAGCGAGACCAACTAGCCACGAGTTCTGAAATCAAAATCCGAAACGCCAGGATCGTAGAGCTCAAAAATTAGTGTGAAATCAAGCTAAAAATCACCGAATTCAGAACTCGGAGTCAACGGATATTCATAAAACCGTTTACGTAAAGAAACCACATTTCGCGGCTAACTAGGTGAAACGAGACCAACTAGCCACGAGTTCTGAAATCAAAATCCGAAATGCCAGGATTGTAGAGCTCGAAAAGTAGTGTGAAATCAAGCTAAAAATCACCGAATTCAGAACTCGGAGTCAACGGATATTCATAAAACCGTTTACGTAAAGAAACCGCATTTCGCGGCTAACTAGGTGAAACGAGACCAACTAGCCACAAGTTCTGAAATCAAAATCCGAAACTCCAGGATCGTAGAGCTCGAAAATTAGTGTGAAATCAAGCTAAAAATCACCGAATTCAGAACTCGGAGTCGACGGATATTCATAAAACCGTTTACGTAAAGAAACCACATTTCGCGGCTAACTAGGTGAAACGAGACTTACTAGCCACGAGTTCTGAAATCAAAATCCGAAACGCCAGGATTGTAGAGCTCGAAAAGTAGTGTGAAATCAAACTAAAAATCACCGAATTCAGAACTCGGAGTCAACGGATATTCATAAAACCGTTTACGTAAAGAAACCACATTTTTCGGCTAACTAGGTGAAACGAGACCAACTAGCCACGAGTTCTGAAATCAAAATCCGAAACGCCAGGATCGTAGAGCTCGAAAATTAGTGTGAAATCAAGCTAAAAATCACCGAATTCAGAACTCGGAGTCAACGGATATTCATAAAACCGTTTACGTAAAGAAATCACATTTCGCGGCTAACTAGGTGAAACGAGACCAACTAGCCACGAGTTCTGAAATCAAAATCCGAAACGCCAGGATCGTAGAGCTCGAAAAGTAGTGTGAAATCAAGCTAAAAATCACCGAATTCAGAACTCGGAGTCAACGGATATTCATAAAACCGTTTACGTAAAGAAACCACATTTCGCGGCTAACTAGGTGAAACGAGACAAACTAGCCACGAGTTCTGAAATCAAAATCCGAAATGCCAGGATCGTAGAGCTCGAAAAGTAGTGTGAAATCAAGCTAAAAATCACCGAATTCAGAACTCGGAGTCAACGGATATTCATAAAACCGTTTACGTAAAGAAACCACATTTCGCGGCTAACTAGGTGAAACGAGACCAACTAGCCACGAGTTCTGAAATCAAAATCCGAAACGCCAGGATTGTAGAGCTCGAAAAGTAGTGTGAAATCAAGCTAAAAATCACCGAATTCAGAACTCGGAGTCAACGGATATTTATAAAACCGTTTACGTAAAGAAACCACATTTCGCGGCTAACTAGGTGAAACGAGACCAACTAGCCACGAGTTCTGAAATCAAAATCCGAAACGCCAGGATCGTAGAGCTCGAAAAGTAGTGTGAAATCAAGCTAAAAATCACCGAATTCAGAACTCGGAGTCAACGGATATTCATAAAACCGTTTACGTAAAGAAACCACATTTCGCGGCTAAATAGGTGAAACGAGACCAACTAGCCACGAGTTCTGAAATCAATATCCGAAACGCCAGGATCATAGAGCTCGAAAAGTAGTGTGAAATCAAGCTAAAAATCACCTAATTCAGAACTCGGAGTCAACGGATATTCATAAAACCGTTTACGTAAAGAAACCACATTTCGCGGCTAAATAGGTGAAACGAGACCAACTAGCCACGAGTTCTGAAATCAAAATCCGAAACGGCAGGATTGTAGAGCTCGAAAAGTAGTGTGAAATCAAGCTAAAAATCACCGAATTCAGAACTCGGAGTCAACGGATATTCATAAAACCGTTTACTTAAAGAATCCACATTTCGCGGCTAACTAGGTGAAACGAGACCTACTAGCCACGAGTTCTGAAATCAAAATCCGAAACGCCAGGATCGTAGAGCTCAAAAATTAGTGTGAAATCAAGCTAAAAATCACCGAATTCAGAACTCGGAGTCAACGGATATTCATAAAACCACATTTCGCGGCTAACTAGGTGAAACGAGACCTACTAGCCACGAGTCAACGTAAAGAAACCACATTTCGCGGCTAACTAGGTGAAACGAGACCTACTAGCCACGAGTTCTGAAATCAATATCCGAAACGGCAGGATTGTAGAGCTCGAAAAGTAGTGTGAAATCAAGCTAAAAATCACCGAATTCAGAACTCGGAGTCAACGGATATTCATAAAACCGTTTACTTAAAGAAACCACATTTCGCGGCTAACTAGGTGAAACGAGACCAACTAGCCACGAGTTCTGAAATCAAAATCCGAAAGGCCAGGATCGTAGAGCTCAAAAATTAGTGTGAAATCAAGCTAAAAATCACCGAATTCAGAACTCGGAGTCAACGGATATTCATAAAACCGTTTACGTAAAGAAACCACATTTCGCGGCTAACTAGGTGAAACAAGACCAACTAGCCACGAGTTCTGAAATCAATATCCGAAACGCCAGGATCGTAGAGCTCGAAAATTAGTGTGAAATCAAGCTAAAAATCACCGAATTCAGAACTCGGAGTCAACGGATATTCATAAAACCGTTTACGTAAAGAAACCACATTTCGCGGCTAACTAGGTGAAACGAGACCAACTAGCCACGAGTTCTGAAATCAATATCCGAAACGCCAGGATCGTAGAGCTCGAAAAGTAGTGTGAAATCAAGCTAAAAATCACCGAATTCAGAACTCGGAGTCAACGGATATTCATAAAACCGTTTACGTAAAGAAACCACATTTCGCGGCTAACTAGGTGAAACGAGACCAACTAGCCACGAGTTCTGAAATCAAAATCCGAAATGCCAGGATTGTAGAGCTCGAAAAGTAGTGTGAAATCAAGCTAAAAATCACCGAATTCAGAACTCGGAGTCAATGGATATTCATAAAACCGTTTACGTAAAGAAACCACATTTCGCGGCTAACTAGTTGAAACGAGACCAACTAGCCACGAGTTCTGAAATCAAAATCCGAAATGCCAGGATTGTAGAGCTCGAAAAGTAGTGTGAAATCAAGCTAAAAATCACCGAATTCAGAACTCGGAGTCAACGGATATTCATAAAACCGTTTACGTAAAGAAACCACATTTCGCACCTAACTAGGTGAAACGAGACCTACTAGCCACGAGTTCTGAAATCAAAATCCGAAACGCCAGGATTGTAGAGCTCGAAAAGTAGTGTGAAATCAAGCTAAAAATCACCGAATTCAGAACTCGGAGTCAACGGATATTCATAAAACCGTTTACGTAAAGAAACCACATTTCGCGGCTAACTAGGTGAAACGAGACCTACTAGCCACGAGTTCTGAAATCAAAATCCGAAACGGCAGGATTGTAGAGCTCGAAAAGTAGTGTGAAATCAAGCTAAAAATCACCGAATTCAGAACTCGGAGTCAACGGATATTCATAAAACCGTTTACTTAAAGAAACCACATTTCGCGGCTAACTAGGTGAAACGAGACCAACTAGCCACGAGTTCTGAAATCAAAATCCGAAAGGCCAGGATCGTAGAGCTCAAAAATTAGTGTGAAATCAAGCTAAAAATCACCGAATTCAGAACTCGGAGTCAACGGATATTCATAAAACCGTTTACGTAAAGAAACCACATTTCGCGGCTAACTAGGTGAAACGAGACCAACTAGCCACGAGTTCTGAAATCAAAATCCGAAATGCCAGGATTGTAGAGCTCGAAAAGTAGTGTGAAATCAAGCTAAAAATCACCGAATTCAGAACTCGGAGTCAACGGATATTCATAAAACCGTTTACGTAAAGAAACCACATTTCGCACCTAACTAGGTGAAACGAGACCAACTAGCCACGAGTTCTGAAATCAAAATCCGAAACTCCAGGATCGTAGAGCTCGAAAATTAGTGTGAAATCAAGCTAAAAATCACCGAATTCAGAACTCGGAGTCAACGGATATTCATAAAACCGTTTACGTAAAGAAACCACATTTCGCGGCTAAATAGGTGAAACGAGACCAACTAGCCACGAGTTCTGAAATCAATATCCGAAACGCCAGGATCATAGAGCTCGAAAAGTAGTGTGAAATCAAGCTAAAAATCACCGAATTCAGAACTCGGAGTCAACGGATATTCATAAAACCGTTTACGTAAAGAAACCACATTTCGCGGCTAAATAGGTGAAACGAGACCAACTAGCCACGAGTTCTGAAATCAATATCCGAAACGCCAGGATCGTAGAGCTCGAAAAGTAGTGTGAAATCAAGCTAAAAATCACCGAATTCAGAACTCGGAGTCAACGGATATTCATAAAACCGTTTACGTAAAGAAACCACATTTCGCGGCTAACTAGGTGAAACGAGACCTACTAGCCACGAGTTCTGAAATCAAAATCCGAAACTCCAGGATTGTAGAGCTCGAAAAGTAGTGTGAAATCAAACTAAAAATCACCGAATTCAGAACTCGGAGTCAACGGATATTCATAAAACCGTTTACGTAAAGAAACCACATTTCGCGGCTAACTAGGTGAAACGAGACAAACTAGCCACGAGTTCTGAAATCAAAATCCGAAACGCCAGGATCGTAGAGCTCGAAAAGTAGTGTGAAATCAAGTTAAAAATCACCGAATTCAGAACTCGGAGTCAACGGATATTCATAAAACCGTTTACGTAAAGAAACCACATTTCACGGCTAACTAGGTGAAACGAGACCTACTAGCCACGAGTTCTGAAATCAAAATCCGAAACGCCAGGATCGTAGAGCTCGAAAAGTAGTGTGAAATCAAGTTAAAAATCACCGAATTCAGAACTCGGAGTCAACGGATATTCATAAAACCGTTTACGTAAAGAAACCACATTTCGCGGCTAACTAGGTGAAACGAGACCTACTAGCCACGAGTTCTGAAATCAAAATCCGAAACGCCAGGATTGTAGAGCTCGAAAAGTAGTGTGAAATCAAACTAAAAATCACCGAATTCAGAACTCGGAGTCAACGGATATTCATAAAACCGTTTACGTAAAGAAACCACATTTCGCGGCTAACTAGGTGAAACGAGACAAACTAGCCACGAGTTCTAAAATCAAAATCCGAAACGCCAGGATCGTAGAGCTCGAAAAGTAGTGTGAAATCAAGCTAAAAATCACCGAATTCAGAACTCGGAGTCAACGGATATTCATAAAACCGTTTACGTAAAGAAACCACATTTCGCGGCTAACTAGGTGAAACGAGACCTACTAGCCACGAGTTCTGAAATCAAAATCCGAAACGCCAGGATCGTAGAGCTCGAAAAGTAGTGTGAAATCAAGCTAAAAATCACCGAATTCAGAACTCGGAGTCAACGGATATTCATAAAACCGTTTACGTAAAGAAACCACATTTCGCGGCTAACTAGGTGAAACGAGACCTACTAGCCACGAGTTCTGAAATCAAAATCCGAAACGCCAGGATTGTAGAGCTCGAAAAGTAGTGTGAAATCAAGCTAAAAATCACCGAATTCAGAACTCGGAGTCAACGGATATTCATAAAACCGTTTACGTAAAGAAACCACATTTCGCGGCTAACTAGGTGAAACGAGACCTACTAGCCACGAGTTCTGAAATCAAAATCCGAAACGGCAGGATCGTTGAGCTCGAAAAGTAGTGTGAAATCAAGCTAAAAATCACCGAATACAGAACTCGGAGTCAACAGATATTCATAAAACCGTTTACTTAAAGAAACCACATTTCGCGGCTAACTAGGTGAAACGAGACCAACTAGCCACGAGTTCTGAAATCAAAATCCGAAAGGCCAGGATCGTAGAGCTCAAAAATTAGTGTGAAATCAAGCTAAAAATCACCGAATTCAGAACTCGGAGTCAACGGATATTCATAAAACCGTTTACGTAAAGAAACCACATTTCGCGGCTAACTAGGTGAAACGAGACCAACTAGCCACGAGTTCTGAAATCAAAATCCGAAATGCCAGGATTGTAGAGCTCGAAAAGTAGTGTGAAATCAAGCTAAAAATCACCGAATTCAGAACTCGGAGTCAACGGATATTCATAAAACCGTTTACGTAAAGAAACCACATTTCGCACCTAACTAGGTGAAACGAGACCAACTAGCCACGAGTTCTGAAATCAAAATCCGAAACTCCAGGATCGTAGAGCTCGAAAATTAGTGTGAAATCAAGCTAAAAATCACCGAATTCAGAACTCGGAGTCAATGGATATTCATAAAACCGTTTACGTAAAGAAACCACATTTCGCGGCTAAATAGGTGAAACGAGACCAACTAGCCACGAGTTCTGAAATCAATATCCGAAACGCCAGGATCATAGAGCTCGAAAAGTAGTGTGAAATCAAGCTAAAAATCACCGAATTCAGAACTCGGAGTCAACGGATATTCATAAAACCGTTTACGTAAAGAAACCACATTTCGCGGCTAACTAGGTGAAACGAGACCTACTAGCCACGAGTTCTAAAATCAAAATCCGAAACGCCAGGATTGTAGAGCTCGAAAAGTAGTGTGAAATCAAACTAAAAATCACCGAATTCAGAACTCGGAGTCAACGGATATTCATAAAACCGTTTACGTAAAGAAACCACATTTCGCGGCTAACTAGGTGAAACGAGACAAACTAGCCACGAGTTCTGAAATCAAAATCCGAAACGCCAGGATCGTAGAGCTCGAAAAGTAGTGTGAAATCAAGCTAAAAATCACCGAATTCAGAACTCGGAGTCAACGGATATTCATAAAACCGTTTACGTAAAGAAACCACATTTCGCGGCTAACTAGGTGAAACGAGACCTACTAGCCACGAGTTCTGAAATCAAAATCCGAAACGCCAGGATTGTAGAGCTCGAAAAGTAGTGTGAAATCAAGTTAAAAATCACCGAATTCAGAACTCGGAGTCAACGGATATTCATAAAACCGTTTACGTAAAGAAACCACATTTCGCGGCTAACTAGGTGAAACGAGACCTACTAGCCACGAGTTCTGAAATCAAAATCCGAAACGCCAGGATTGTAGAGCTCGAAAAGTAGTGTTAAATCAAGCTAAAAATAACCGAATTCAGAACTCGGAGTCAACGGATATTCATAAAACCGTTTACGTAAAGAAACCACATTTCGCGGCTAACTAGATGAAACGAGACCTACTAGCCACGAGTTCTAAAATCAAAATCCGAAACGCCAGGATTGTAGAGCTCGAAAAGTAGTGTGAAATCAAACTAAAAATCACCGAATTCAGAACTCGGAGTCAACGGATATTCATAAAACCGTTTACGTAAAGAAACCACATTTCGCGGCTAACTAGGTGAAACGAGACAAACTAGCCACGAGTTCTGAAATCAAAATCCGAAACGCCAGGATTGTAGAGCTCGAAAAGTAGTGTGAAATCAAGCTAAAAATCACCGAATTCAGAACTCGGAGTCAACGGATATTCATAAAACCGTTTACGTAAAGAAACCACATTTCGCGGCTAACTAGGTGAAACGAGACCTACTAGCCACGAGTTCTGAAATCAAAATCCGAAACGCCAGGATTGTAGAGCTCGAAAAGTAGTGTGAAATCAAGCTAAAAATCACCGAATTCAGAACTCGGAGTCAACGGATATTCATAAAACCGTTTACTTAAAGAAACCACATTTCGCGGCTAACTAGGTGAAACGAGACCTACTAGCCACGAGTTCTGAAATCAAAATCCGAAATGCCAGGATCGTAGAGCTCAAAAATTAGTGTGAAATCAAGCTAAAAATCACCGAATTCAGAACTCGGAGTCAACGGATATTCATAAAACCGTTTACGTAAAGAAACCACATTTCGCGGCTAACTAGGTGAAACGAGACCTACTAGCCACGAGTTCTGAAATCAAAATCCGAAACGCCAGGATCGTAGAGCTCGAAAAGTAGTGTGAAATCAAGCTAAAAATCACCGAATTCAGAACTCGGAGTCAACGGATATTCATAAAACCGTTTACGTAAAGAAACCACATTTCGCGGCTAACTAGGTGAAACGAGACCTACTAGCCACGAGTTCTGAAATCAAAATCCGAAACGCCAGGATTGTAGAGCTCGAAAAGTAGTGTGAAATCAAGCTAAAAATCACCGAATTCAGAACTCGGAGTCAACGGATATTCATAAAACCGTTTACGTAAAGAAACCACATTTCGCGGCTAACTAGGTGAAACGAGACCTACTAGCCACGAGTTCTGAAATCAAAATCCGAAACGGCAGGATCGTTGAGCTCGAAAAGTAGTGTGAAATCAAGCTAAAAATCACCGAATACAGAACTCGGAGTCAACGGATATTCATAAAACCGTTTACTTAAAGAAACCACATTTCGCGGCTAACTAGGTGAAACGAGACCAACTAGCCACGAGTTCTGAAATCAAAATCCGAAAGGCCAGGATCGTAGAGCTCAAAAATTAGTGTGAAATCAAGCTAAAAATCACCGAATTCAGAACTCGGAGTCAACGGATATTCATAAAACCGTTTACGTAAAGAAACCACATTTCGCGGCTAACTAGGTGAAACGAGACCAACTAGCCACGAGTTCTGAAATCAAAATCCGAAATGCCAGGATTGTAGAGCTCGAAAAGTAGTGTGAAATCAAGCTAAAAATCACCGAATTCAGAACTCGGAGTCAACGGATATTCATAAAACCGTTTACGTAAAGAAACCACATTTCGCACCTAACTAGGTGAAACGAGACCAACTAGCCACGAGTTCTGAAATCAAAATCCGAAACTCCAGGATCGTAGAGCTCGAAAATTAGTGTGAAATCAAGCTAAAAATCACCGAATTCAGAACTCGGAGTCAATGGATATTCATAAAACCGTTTACGTAAAGAAACCACATTTCGCGGCTAAATAGGTGAAACGAGACCAACTAGCCACGAGTTCTGAAATCAATATCCGAAACGCCAGGATCATAGAGCTCGAAAAGTAGTGTGAAATCAAGCTAAAAATCACCGAATTCAGAACTCGGAGTCAACGGATATTCATAAAACCGTTTACGTAAAGAAACCACATTTCGCGGCTAACTAGGTGAAACGAGACCTACTAGCCACGAGTTCTAAAATCAAAATCCGAAACGCCAGGATTGTAGAGCTCGAAAAGTAGTGTGAAATCAAACTAAAAATCACCGAATTCAGAACTCGGAGTCAACGGATATTCATAAAACCGTTTACGTAAAGAAACCACATTTCGCGGCTAACTAGGTGAAACGAGACAAACTAGCCACGAGTTCTGAAATCAAAATCCGAAACGCCAGGATCGTAGAGCTCGAAAAGTAGTGTGAAATCAAGCTAAAAATCACCGAATTCAGAACTCGGAGTCAACGGATATTCATAAAACCGTTTACGTAAAGAAACCACATTTCGCGGCTAACTAGGTGAAACGAGACCTACTAGCCACGAGTTCTGAAATCAAAATCCGAAACGCCAGGATTGTAGAGCTCGAAAAGTAGTGTGAAATCAAGTTAAAAATCACCGAATTCAGAACTCGGAGTCAACGGATATTCATAAAACCGTTTACGTAAAGAAACCACATTTCGCGGCTAACTAGGTGAAACGAGACCTACTAGCCACGAGTTCTGAAATCAAAATCCGAAACGCCAGGATTGTAGAGCTCGAAAAGTAGTGTTAAATCAAGCTAAAAATAACCGAATTCAGAACTCGGAGTCAACGGATATTCATAAAACCGTTTACGTAAAGAAACCACATTTCGCGGCTAACTAGATGAAACGAGACCTACTAGCCACGAGTTCTAAAATCAAAATCCGAAACGCCAGGATTGTAGAGCTCGAAAAGTAGTGTGAAATCAAACTAAAAATCACCGAATTCAGAACTCGGAGTCAACGGATATTCATAAAACCGTTTACGTAAAGAAACCACATTTCGCGGCTAACTAGGTGAAACGAGACAAACTAGCCACGAGTTCTGAAATCAAAATCCGAAACGCCAGGATCGTAGAGCTCGAAAAGTAGTGTGAAATCAAGCTAAAAATCACCGAATTCAGAACTCGGAGTCAACGGATATTCATAAAACCGTTTACGTAAAGAAACCACATTTCGCGGCTAACTAGGTGAAACGAGACCTACTAGCCACGAGTTCTGAAATCAAAATCCGAAACGCCAGGATTGTAGAGCTCGAAAAGTAGTGTGAAATCAAGCTAAAAATCACCGAATTCAGAACTCGGAGTCAACGGATATTCATAAAACCGTTTACTTAAAGAAACCACATTTCGCGGCTAACTAGGTGAAACGAGACCTACTAGCCACGAGTTCTGAAATCAAAATCCGAAATGCCAGGATCGTAGAGCTCAAAAATTAGTGTGAAATCAAGCTAAAAATCACCGAATTCAGAACTCGGAGTCAACGGATATTCATAAAACCGTTTACGTAAAGAAACCACATTTCGCGGCTAACTAGGTGAAACGAGACCAACTAGCCACGAGTTCTGAAATCAAAATCCGAAATGCCAGGATCGTAGAGCTCGAAAAGTAGTGTGAAATCAAGCTAAAAATCACCGAATTCAGAACTCGGAGTCAACGGATATTCATAAAACCGTTTACGTAAAGAAACCACATTTCGCACCTAACTAGGTGAAACGAGACCAACTAGCCACGAGTTCTGAAATCAAAATCCGAAACTCCAGGATCGTAGAGCTCGAAAATTAGTGTGAAATCAAGCTAAAAATCACCGAATTCAGAACTCGGAGTCAACGGATATTCATAAAACCGTTTACGTAAAGAAACCACATTTCGCGGCTAAATAGGTGAAACGAGACCAACTAGCCACGAGTTCTGAAATCAATATCCGAAACGCCAGGATCATAGAGCTCGAAAAGTAGTGTGAAATCAAGCTAAAAATAACCGAATTCAGAACTCGGAGTCAACGGATATTCATAAAACCGTTTACGTAAAGAAACCACATTTCGCGGCTAAATAGGTGAAACGAGACCTACTAGCCACGAGTTCTGAAATCAATATCCGAAACGGCAGGATCGTAGAGCTCGAAAAGTAGTGTGAAATCAAGCTAAAAATCACCGAATTCAGAACTCGGAGTCAACGGATATTCATAAAACCGTTTACGTAAAGAAACCACATTTCGCGGCTAACTAGGTGAAACGAGACCTACTAGCCACGAGTTCTGAAATCAAAATCCGAAACGCCAGGATTGTAGAGCTCGAAAAGTAGTGTGAAATCAAACTAAAAATCACCGAATTCAGAACTCGGAGTCAACGGATATTCATAAAACCGTTTACGTAAAGAAACCACATTTCGCGGCTAACTAGGTGAAACGAGACAAACTAGCCACGAGTTCTGAAATCAAAATCCAAAACTCCAGGATCGTAGAGCTCGAAAAGTAGTGTGAAATCAAGCTAAAAATCACCGAATTCAGAACTCGGAGTCAACGGATATTCATAAAACCGTTTACGTAAAGAAACCACATTTCGCGGCTAACTAGGTGAAACGAGACCTACTAGCCACGAGTTCTGAAATCAAAATCCGAAACGGCAGGATTGTAGAGCTCGAAAACTAGTGTGAAATCAAGCTAAAAATCACCGAATTCAGAACTCAGAGTCAACGGATATTCATAAAACCGTTTACTTAAAGAAACCACATTTCGCGGCTAACTAGGTGAAGCGAGACCAACTAGCCACGAGTTCTGAAATCAAAATCCGAAACGCCAGGATCGTAGAGCTCAAAAATTAGTGTGAAATCAAGCTAAAAATCACCGAATTCAGAACTCGGAGTCAACGGATATTCATAAAACCGTTTACGTAAAGAAACCACATTTCGCGGCTAACTAGGTGAAACGAGACCAACTAGCCACGAGTTCTGAAATCAAAATCCGAAATGCCAGGATTGTAGAGCTCGAAAAGTAGTGTGAAATCAAGCTAAAAATCACCGAATTCAGAACTCGGAGTCAACGGATATTCATAAAACCGTTTACGTAAAGAAACCGCATTTCGCGGCTAACTAGGTGAAACGAGACCAACTAGCCACAAGTTCTGAAATCAAAATCCGAAACTCCAGGATCGTAGAGCTCGAAAATTAGTGTGAAATCAAGCTAAAAATCACCGAATTCAGAACTCCGAGTCAACGGATATTCATAAAACCGTTTACGTAAAGAAACCACATTTCGCGGCTAACTAGGTGAAACGAGACTTACTAGCCACGAGTTCTGAAATCAAAATCCGAAACGCCAGGATTGTAGAGCTCGAAAACTAGTGTGAAATCAAACTAAAAATCACCGAATTCAGAACTCGGAGTCAACGGATATTCATAAAACCGTTTACGTAAAGAAACCACATTTTGCAGCTAACTAGGTGAAACGAGACCAACTAGCCACGAGTTCTGAAATCAATATCCGAAACGCCAGGATCGTAGAGCTCGAAAATTAGTGTGAAATCAAGCTAAAAATCACCGAATTCAGAACTCGGAGTCAACGGATATTCATAAAACCGTTTACGTAAAGAAACCACATTTCGCGGCTAACTAGGTGAAACGAGACCAACTAGCCACGAGTTCTGAAATCAATATCCGAAACGCCAGGATCGTAGAGCTCGAAAAGTAGTGTGAAATCAAGCTAAAAATCACCGAATTCAGAACTCGGAGTCAACGGATATTCATAAAACCGTTTACGTAAAGAAACCACATTTCGCGGCTAACTAGGTGAAACGAGACCAACTAGCCACGAGTTCTGAAATCAAAATCCGAAATGCCAGGATTGTAGAGCTCGAAAAGTAGTGTGAAATCAAGCTAAAAATCACCGAATTCAGAACTCGGAGTCAACGGATATTCATAAAACCGTTTACGTAAAGAAACCGCATTTCGCGGCTAACTAGGTGAAACGAGACCAACTAGCCACAAGTTCTGAAATCAAAATCCGAAACTCCAGGATCGTAGAGCTCGAAAATTAGTGTGAAATCAAGCTAAAAATCACCGAATTCAGAACTCGGAGTCAACGGATATTCATAAAACCGTTTACGTAAAGAAACCACATTTCGCGGCTAACTAGGTGAAACGAGACTTACTAGCCACGAGTTCTGAAATCAAAATCCGAAACGCCAGGATTGTAGAGCTCGAAAACTAGTGTGAAATCAAACTAAAAATCACCGAATTCAGAACTCGGAGTCAACGGATATTCATAAAACCGTTTACGTAAAGAAACCACATTTTGCAGCTAACTAGGTGAAACGAGACCAACTAGCCACGAGTTCTGAAATCAATATCCGAAACGCCAGGATCGTAGAGCTCGAAAATTAGTGTGAAATCAAGCTAAAAATCACCGAATTCAGAACTCGGAGTCAACGGATATTCATAAAACCGTTTACGTAAAGAAACCACATTTCGCGGCTAACTAGGTGAAACGAGACCAACTAGCCACGAGTTCTGAAATCAATATCCGAAACGCCAGGATCGTAGAGCTCGAAAAGTAGTGTGAAATCAAGCTAAAAATCACCGAATTCAGAACTCGGAGTCAACGGATATTCATAAAACCGTTTACGTAAAGAAACCACATTTCGCGGCTAACTAGGTGAAACGAGACCAACTAGCCACGAGTTCTGAAATCAAAATCCGAAATGCCAGGATTGTAGAGCTCGAAAAGTAGTGTGAAATCAAGCTAAAAATCACCGAATTCAGAACTCGGAGTCAACGGATATTCATAAAACCGTTTACGTAAAGAAACCACATTTCGCACCTAACTAGGTGAAACGAGACCAACTAGCCACGAGTTCTGAAATCAAAATCCGAAACTCCAGGATCGTAGAGCTCAAAAATTAGTGTGAAATCAAGCTAAAAATCACCGAATTCAGAACTCGGAGTCAACGGATATTCATAAAACCGTTTACGTAAAGAAACCACATTTCGCGGCTAAATAGCTGAAACGAGACCAACTAGCCACGAGTTCTGAAATCAATATCCGAAACGCCAGGATCATAGAGCTCGAAAAGTAGTGTGAAATCAAGCTAAAAATCACCGAATTCAGAACTCGGAGTCAACGGATATTCATAAAACCGTTTACGTAAAGAAACCACATTTCGCGGCTAAATAGGTGAAACGAGACCAACTAGCCACGAGTTCTGAAATCAATATCCGAAACGCCAGGATCGTAGAGCTCGAAAAGTAGTGTGAAATCAAGCTAAAAATCACCGAATTCAGAACTCGGAGTCAACGGATATTCATAAAACCGTTTACTTAAAGAAACCACATTTCGCGGCTAACTAGGTGAAACGAGACCTACTAGCCACGAGTTCTGAAATCAAAATCCGAAACGCCAGGATTGTAGAGCTCGAAAAGTAGTGTGAAATCAAGCTAAAAATCACCGAATTCAGAACTCGGAGTCAACGGATATTCATAAAACCACATTTCGCGGCTAACTAGGTGAAACGAGACCTACTAGCCACGAGTCAACGTAAAGAAACCACATTTCGCGGCTAACTAGGTGAAACGAGACCTACTAGCCACGAGTTCTGAAATCAATATCCGAAACGGCAGGATTGTAGAGCTCGAAAAGTAGTGTGAAATCAAGCTAAAAATCACCGAATTCAGAACTCGGAGTCAACGGATATTCATAAAACCGTTTACTTAAAGAAACCGCATTTCGCGGCTAACTAGGTGAAACGAGACCAACTAGCCACGAGTTCTGAAATCAAAATCCGAAAGGCCAGGATCGTAGAGCTCAAAAATTAGTGTGAAATCAAGCTAAAAATCACCGAATTCAGAACTCGGAGTCAACGGATATTCATAAAACCGTTTACGTAAAGAAACCACATTTCGCGGCTAACTAGGTGAAACGAGACCAACTAGCCACGAGTTCTGAAATCAAAATCCGAAACGCCAGGATCGTAGAGCTCGAAAATTAGTGTGAAATCAAGCTAAAAATCACCGAATTCAGAACTCGGAGTCAACGGATATTCATAAAACCGTTTACGTAAAGAAACCACATTTCGCGGCTAACTAGGTGAAACGAGACCAACTAGCCACGAGTTCTGAAATCAAAATCCGAAACGCCAGGATCGTAGAGCTCGAAAATTAGTGTGAAATCAAGCTAAAAATCACCGAATTCAGAACTCGGAGTCAACGGATATTCATAAAACCGTTTACGTAAAGAAATCACATTTCGCGGCTAACTAGGTGAAACGAGACCAACTAGCCACGAGTTCTGAAATCAAAATCCGAAAGGCCAGGATCGTAGAGCTCAAAAATTAGTGTGAAATCAAGCTAAAAATCACCGAATTCAGAACTCGGAGTCAACGGATATTCATAAAACCGTTTACGTAAAGAAACCACATTTCGCGGCTAACTAGGTGAAACGAGACCAACTAGCCACGAGTTCTGAAATCAAAATCCGAAACGCCAGGATCGTAGAGCTCGAAAATTAGTGTGAAATCAAGCTAAAAATCACCGAATTCAGAACTCGGAGTCAACGGATATTCATAAAACCGTTTACGTAAAGAAACCACATTTCGCGGCTAACTAGGTGAAACGAGACCAACTAGCCACGAGTTCTGAAATCAAAATCCGAAACGCCAGGATCGTAGAGCTCGAAAATTAGTGTGAAATCAAGCTAAAAATCACCGAATTCAGAACTCGGAGTCAACGGATATTCATAAAACCGTTTACGTAAAGAAATCACATTTCGCGGCTAACTAGGTGAAACGAGACCAACTAGCCACGAGTTCTGAAATCAAAATCCGAAACTCCAGGATCGTAGAGCTCGAAAATTAGTGTGAAATCAAGCTAAAAATCACCGAATTCAGAACTCGGAGTCAACGGATATTCATAAAACCGTTTACGTAAAGAAACCACATTTCGCGGCTAACTAGGTGAAACGAGACTTACTAGCCACGAGTTCTGAAATCAAAATCCGAAACGCCAGGATTGTAGAGCTCGAAAAGTAGTGTGAAATCAAACTAAAAATCACCGAATTCAGAACTCAGAGTCAACGGATATTCATAAAACCGTTTACGTAAAGAAACCACATTTTTCGGCTAACTAGGTGAAACGAGACCAACTAGCCACGAGTTCTGAAATCAAAATCCGAAACGCCAGGATCGTAGAGCTCGAAAATTAGTGTGAAATCAAGCTAAAAATCACCGAATTCAGAACTCGGAGTCAACGGATATTCATAAAACCGTTTACGTAAAGAAATCACATTTCGCGGCTAACTAGGTGAAACGAGACCAACTAGCCACGAGTTCTGAAATCAAAATCCGAAACGCCAGGATCGTAGAGCTCGAAAAGTAGTGTGAAATCAAGCTAAAAATCACCGAATTCAGAACTCGGAGTCAACGGATATTCATAAAACCGTTTACGTAAAGAAACCACATTTCGCGGCTAACTAGGTGAAACGAGACCAACTAGCCACGAGTTCTGAAATCAAAATCCGAAATGCCAGGATTGTAGAGCTCGAAAATTAGTGTGAAATCAAGCTAAAAATCACCGAATTCAGAACTCGGAGTCAACGGATATTCATAAAACCGTTTACGTAAAGAAACCACATTTCGCGGCTAAATAGCTGAAACGAGACCAACTAGCCACGAGTTCTGAAATCAATATCCGAAACGCCAGGATCATAGAGCTCGAAAAGTAGTGTGAAATCAAGCTAAAAATCACCGAATTCAGAACTCGGAGTCAACGGATATTCATAAAACCGTTTACGTAAAGAAACCACATTTCGCGGCTAAATAGGTGAAACGAGACCAACTAGCCACGAGTTCTGAAATCAAAATCCGAAACGCCAGGATCGTAGAGCTCGAAAAGTAGTGTGAAATCAAGCTAAAAATCACCGAATTCAGAACTCGGAGTCAACGGATATTCATAAAACCGTTTACGTAAAGAAACCACATTTCGCACCTAACTAGGTGAAACGAGACCAACTAGCCACGAGTTCTGAAATCAAAATCCGAAACTCCAGGATCGTAGAGCTCGAAAATTAGTGTGAAATCAAGCTAAAAATCACCGAATTCAGAACTCGGAGTCAACGGATATTCATAAAACCGTTTACGTAAAGAAACCACATTTCGCGGCTAAATAGCTGAAACGAGACCAACTAGCCACGAGTTCTGAAATCAATATCCGAAACGCCAGGATCATAGAGCTCGAAAAGTAGTGTGAAATCAAGCTAAAAATCACCGAATTCAGAACTCGGAGTCAACGGATATTCATAAAACCGTTTACGTAAAGAAACCACATTTCGCGGCTAAATAGGTGAAACGAGACCAACTAGCCACGAGTTCTGAAATCAATATCCGAAACGCCAGGATCGTAGAGCTCGAAAAGTAGTGTGAAATCAAGCTAAAAATCACCGAATTCAGAACTCGGAGTCAACGGATATTCATAAAACCGTTTACTTAAAGAAACCACATTTCGCGGCTAACTAGGTGAAACGAGACCTACTAGCCACGAGTTCTGAAATCAAAATCCGAAACGCCAGGATTGTAGAGCTCGAAAAGTAGTGTGAAATCAAGCTAAAAATCACCGAATTCAGAACTCGGAGTCAACGGATATTCATAAAACCACATTTCGCGGCTAACTAGGTGAAACGAGACCTACTAGCCACGAGTCAACGTAAAGAAACCACATTTCGCGGCTAACTAGGTGAAACGAGACCTACTAGCCACGAGTTCTGAAATCAATATCCGAAACGGCAGGATTGTAGAGCTCGAAAAGTAGTGTGAAATCAAGCTAAAAATCACCGAATTCAGAACTCGGAGTCAACGGATATTCATAAAACCGTTTACTTAAAGAAACCGCATTTCGCGGCTAACTAGGTGAAACGAGACCAACTAGCCACGAGTTCTGAAATCAAAATCCGAAAGGCCAGGATCGTAGAGCTCAAAAATTAGTGTGAAATCAAGCTAAAAATCACCGAATTCAGAACTCGGAGTCAACGGATATTCATAAAACCGTTTACGTAAAGAAACCACATTTCGCGGCTAACTAGGTGAAACGAGACCAACTAGCCACGAGTTCTGAAATCAAAATCCGAAACGCCAGGATCGTAGAGCTCGAAAATTAGTGTGAAATCAAGCTAAAAATCACCGAATTCAGAACTCGGAGTCAACGGATATTCATAAAACCGTTTACGTAAAGAAACCACATTTCGCGGCTAACTAGGTGAAACGAGACCAACTAGCCACGAGTTCTGAAATCAAAATCCGAAACGCCAGGATCGTAGAGCTCGAAAATTAGTGTGAAATCAAGCTAAAAATCACCGAATTCAGAACTCGGAGTCAACGGATATTCATAAAACCGTTTACGTAAAGAAATCACATTTCGCGGCTAACTAGGTGAAACGAGACCAACTAGCCACGAGTTCTGAAATCAAAATCCGAAACTCCAGGATCGTAGAGCTCGAAAATTAGTGTGAAATCAAGCTAAAAATCACCGAATTCAGAACTCGGAGTCAACGGATATTCATAAAACCGTTTACGTAAAGAAACCACATTTCGCGGCTAACTAGGTGAAACGAGACTTACTAGCCACGAGTTCTGAAATCAAAATCCGAAATGCCAGGATTGTAGAGCTCGAAAAGTAGTGTGAAATCAAACTAAAAATCACCGAATTCAGAACTCAGAGTCAACGGATATTCATAAAACCGTTTACGTAAAGAAACCACATTTTTCGGCTAACTAGGTGAAACGAGACCAACTAGCCACGAGTTCTGAAATCAAAATCCGAAACGCCAGGATCGTAGAGCTCGAAAATTAGTGTGAAATCAAGCTAAAAATCACCGAATTCAGAACTCGGAGTCAACGGATATTCATAAAACCGTTTACGTAAAGAAATCACATTTCGCGGCTAACTAGGTGAAACGAGACCAACTAGCCACGAGTTCTGAAATCAAAATCCGAAACGCCAGGATCGTAGAGCTCGAAAAGTAGTGTAAAATCAAGCTAAAAATCACCGAATTCAGAACTCGGAGTCAACGGATATTCATAAAACCGTTTACGTAAAGAAACCACATTTCGCGGCTAACTAGGTGAAACGAGACAAACTAGCCACGAGTTCTGAAATCAAAATCCGAAATGCCAGGATCGTAGAGCTCGAAAAGTAGTGTGAAATCAAGCTAAAAATCACCGAATTCAGAACTCGGAGTCAACGGATATTCATAAAACCGTTTACGTAAAGAAACCACATTTCGCGGCTAACTAGGTGAAACGAGACCAACTAGCCACGAGTTCTGAAATAAAAATCCGAAACGCCAGGATTGTAGAGCTCGAAAAGTAGTGTGAAATCAAGCTAAAAATCACCGAATTCAGAACTCGGAGTCAACGAATATTTATAAAACCGTTTACGTAAAGAAACCACATTTCGCGGCCAACTAGGTGAAATGAGACCAACTAGCCACGAGTTCTGAAATCAAAATCCGAAACGCCAGGATCGTAGAGCTCGAAAAGTAGTGTGAAATCAAGCTAAAAATCACCGAATTCAGAACTCGGAGTCAACGGATATTCATAAAACCGTTTACGTAAAGAAACCACATTTCGCGGCTAAATAGGTGAAACGAGACCAACTAGCCACGAGTTCTGAAATCAATATCCGAAACGCCAGGATCATAGAGCTCGAAAAGTAGTGTGAAATCAAGCTAAAAATCACCGAATTCAGAACTCGGAGTCAACGGATATTCATAAAACCGTTTACGTAAAGAAACCACATTTCGCGGCTAAATAGGTGAAACGAGACCAACTAGCCACGAGTTCTGAAATCAATATCCGAAACGCCAGGATCGTAGAGCTCGAAAAGTAGTGTGAAATCAAGCTAAAAATCACCGAATTCAGAACTCGGAGTCAACGGATATTCATAAAACCGTTTACGTAAAGAAACCACATTTCGCGGCTAACTAGGTGAAACGAGACCTACTAGCCACGAGTTCTGAAATCAAAATCCGAAACGCCAGGATTGTAGAGCTCGAAAAGTAGTGTGAAATCAAACTAAAAATCACCGAATTCAGAACTCGGAGTCAACGGATATTCATAAAACCGTTTACGTAAAGAAACCACATTTCGCGGCTAACTAGGTGAAACGAGACAAACTAGCCACGAGTTCTGAAATCAAAATCCGAAATGCCAGGATCGTAGAGCTCGAAAAGTAGTGTGAAATCAAGCTAAAAATCACCGAATTCAGAACTCGGAGTCAACGGATATTCATAAAACCGTTTACGTAAAGAAAGCACATTTCGCGGCTAACTAGGTGAAACGAGACCTACTAGCCACGAGTTCTAAAATCAAAATCCGAAACGGCAGGATTGTAGAGCTCGAAAAGTAGTGTGAAATCAAGTTAAAAATCACCGAATTCAGAACTCGGAGTCAACGGATATTCATAAAACCGTTTACTTAAAGAATCCACATTTCGCGGCTAACTAGGTGAAGCGAGACCAACTAGCCACGAGTTCTGAAATCAAAATCCGAAACGCCAGGATCGTAGAGCTCAAAAATTAGTGTGAAATCAAGCTAAAAATCACCGAATTCAGAACTCGGAGTCAACGGATATTCATAAAACCGTTTACGTAAAGAA
Organism: Euonymus europaeus; assembly: GCA_963580455.1. Lineage (NCBI taxonomy): Eukaryota > Viridiplantae > Streptophyta > Magnoliopsida > Celastrales > Celastraceae > Euonymus > Euonymus europaeus. The sequence goes on along the minus strand of OY756957.1, from coordinate 579,500 downwards.
ACCACATTTCGCGGCTAACTAGGTGAAACGAGACCAACTAGCCACGAGTTCTGAAATCAAAATCCGAAATGCCAGGATTGTAGAGCTCGAAAAGTAGTGTGAAATCAAGCTAAAAATCACCGAATTCAGAACTCGGAGTCAACGGATATTCATAAAACCGTTTACGTAAAGAAACCGCATTTCGCGGCTAACTAGGTGAAACGAGACCAACTAGCCACAAGTTCTGAAATCAAAATCCGAAATTCCAGGATCGTAGAGCTCGAAAATTAGTGTGAAATCAAGCTAAAAATCACCGAATTCAGAACTCGGAGTCAACGGATATTCATAAAACCGTTTACGTAAAGAAACCACATTTCGCGGCTAACTAGGTGAAACGAGACTTACTAGCCACGAGTTCTGAAATCAAAATCCGAAACGCCAGGATTGTAGAGCTCGAAAAGTAGTGTGAAATCAAACTAAAAATCACCGAATTCAGAACTCAGAGTCAACGGATATTCATAAAACCGTTTACGTAAAGAAACCACATTTTTCGGCTAACTAGGTGAAACGAGACCAACTAGCCACGAGTTCTGAAATCAAAATCCGAAACGCCAGGATCGTAGAGCTCGAAAATTAGTGTGAAATCAAGCTAAAAATCACCGAATTCAGAACTCGGAGTCAACGGATATTCATAAAACCGTTTACGTAAAGAAATCACATTTCGCGGCTAACTAGGTGAAACGAGACAAACTAGCCACGAGTTCTGAAATCAAAATCCGAAATGCCAGGATCGTAGAGCTCGAAAAGTAGTGTGAAATCAAGCTAAAAATCACCGAATTCAGAACTCGGAGTCAACGGATATTCATAAAACCGTTTACGTAAAGAAACCACATTTCGCGGCTAACTAGGTGAAACGAGACCTACTAGCCACGAGTTCTGAAATCAAAATCCGAAACTCCAGGATTGTAGAGCTCGAAAAGTAGTGTGAAATCAAGCTAAAAATCACCGAATTCAGAACTCGGAGTCAACGGATATTCATAAAACCGTTTACGTAAAGAAACCACATTTCGTGGCTAACTAGGTGAAACGAGACCAACTAGCCACGAGTTCTGAAATCAAAATTCGAAACTCCAGGATCGTAGAGCTCGAAAATTAGTGTGAAATCAAGCTAAAAATCACCGAATTCAGAACTCGGAGTCAACGGATATTCATAAAACCGTTTACGTAAAGAAACCACATTTCGCGGCTAACTAGGTGAAACGAGACCTACTAGCCACGAGTTCTGAAATCAAAATCCGAAACTCCAGGATTGTAGAGCGCGAAAATTAGTGTGAAATCAAGCGAAAAATCACCGAATTCAGAACTCGGAGTCAACGGATATTCATAAAACCGTTTACGTAAAGAAACCACATTTCGCGGCTAACTAGGTGAAACGAGACCAACTAGCCACGAGTTCTGAAATCAAAATTCGAAACTCCAGGATCGTAGAGCTCGAAAATTAGTGTGAAATCAAGCTAAAAATCACCGAATTCAGAACTCGGAGTCAACGGATATTCATAAAACCGTTTACGTAAAGAAACCACATTTCGCGGCTAACTAGGTGAAACGAGACTTACTAGCCACGAGTTCTGAAATCAAAATCCGAAACTCCAGGATTGTAGAGCTCGAAAAGTAGTGTGAAATCAAACTAAAAATCACCGAATTCAGAACTCGGAGTCAACGGATATTCATAAAACCGTTTACGTAAAGAAAGCACATTTCGCGGCTAACTAGGTGAAACGAGACCAACTAGCCACGAGTTCTGAAATCAAAATCCGAAAGGCCAGGATCGTAGAGCTCTAAAATTAGTGTGAAATCAAGCTAAAAATCACCGAATTCAGAACTCGGAGTCAACGGATATTCATAAAACCGTTTACGTAAAGAAACCACATTTCGCGGCTAACTAGGTGAAACGAGACCTACTAGCCACGAGTTCTGAAATCAAAATCTGAAACGCCAGGATTGTAGAGCTCGAAAAGTAGTGTGAAATCAAGCTAAAAATCACCGAATTCAGAACTCGGAGTCAACGGATATTCATAAAACCGTTTACGTAAAGAAACCACATTTCGCGGCTAAATAGGTGAAACGAGACCAACTAGCCACGAGTTCTGAAATCAATATCCGAAATGCCAGGATCGTAGAGCTCGAAAAGTAGTGTGAAATCAAGCTAAAAATCACCGAATTCAGAACTCGGAGTCAACGGATATTCATAAAACCGTTTACGTAAAGAAACCACATTTCGCGGCTAACTAGGTGAAACGAGACCTACTAGCCACGAGTTCTGAAATCAAAATCCGAAACTCCAGGATTGTAGAGCTCGAAAAGTAGTGTGAAATCAAGCTAAAAATCACCGAATTCAGAACTCGGAGTCAACGGATATTCATAAAACCGTTTACGTAAAGAAACCACATTTCGCGGCTAACTAGGTGAAACGAGACCAACTAGCCACGAGTTCTGAAATCAAAATTCGAAACTCCAGGATCGTAGAGCTCGAAAATTAGTGTGAAATCAAGCTAAAAATCACCGAATTCAGAACTCGGAGTCAACGGATATTCATAAAACCGTTTACGTAAAGAAACCACATTTCGCGGCTAACTAGGTGAAACGAGACTTACTAGCCACGAGTTCTGAAATCAAAATCCGAAACTCCAGGATTGTAGAGCTCGAAAAGTAGTGTGAAATCAAACTAAAAATCACCGAATTCAGAACTCGGAGTCAACGGATATTCATAAAACCGTTTACGTAAAGAAAGCACATTTCGCGGCTAACTAGGTGAAACGAGACCAACTAGCCACGAGTTCTGAAATCAAAATCCGAAAGGCCAGGATCGTAGAGCTCTAAAATTAGTGTGAAATCAAGCTAAAAATCACCGAATTCAGAACTCGGAGTCAACGGATATTCATAAAACCGTTTACGTAAAGAAATCACATTTCGCGGCTAACTAGGTGAAACGAGACCAACTAGCCACGAGTTCTGAAATCAAAATCCGAAATGCCAGGATCGTAGAGCTCGAAAAGTAGTGTGAAATCAAGCTAAAAATCACCGAATTCAGAACTCGGAGTCAACGGATATTCATAAAACCGTTTACGTAAAGAAACCACATTTCGCGGCTAACTAGGTGAAACGAGACCAACTAGCCACGAGTTCTGAAATCAAAATTCGAAACTCCAGGATCGTAGAGCTCGAAAATTAGTGTGAAATCAAGCTAAAAATCACCGAATTCAGAACTCGGAGTCAACGGATATTCATAAAACCGTTTACGTAAAGAAACCACATTTCGCGGCTAACTAGGTGAAACGAGACTTACTAGCCACGAGTTCTGAAATCAAAATCCGAAACTCCAGGATTGTAGAGCTCGAAAAGTAGTGTGAAATCAAACTAAAAATCACCGAATTCAGAACTCGGAGTCAACGGATATTCATAAAACCGTTTACGTAAAGAAAGCACATTTCGCGGCTAACTAGGTGAAACGAGACCAACTAGCCACGAGTTCTGAAATCAAAATCCGAAAGGCCAGGATCGTAGAGCTCTAAAATTAGTGTGAAATCAAGCTAAAAATCACCGAATTCAGAACTCGGAGTCAACGGATATTCATAAAACCGTTTACGTAAAGAAACCACATTTCGCGGCTAACTAGGTGAAACGAGACCTACTAGCCACGAGTTCTGAAATCAAAATCTGAAACGCCAGGATTGTAGAGCTCGAAAAGTAGTGTGAAATCAAGCTAAAAATCACCGAATTCAGAACTCGGAGTCAACGGATATTCATAAAACCGTTTACGTAAAGAAACCACATTTCGCGGCTAAATAGGTGAAACGAGACCAACTAGCCACGAGTTCTGAAATCAATATCCGAAATGCCAGGATCGTAGAGCTCGAAAAGTAGTGTGAAATCAAGCTAAAAATCACCGAATTCAGAACTCGGAGTCAACGGATATTCATAAAACCGTTTACGTAAAGAAACCACATTTCGCGGCTAACTAGGTGAAACGAGACCTACTAGCCACGAGTTCTGAAATCAAAATCCGAAACTCCAGGATTGTAGAGCTCGAAAAGTAGTGTGAAATCAAGCTAAAAATCACCGAATTCAGAACTCGGAGTCAACGGATATTCATAAAACCGTTTACGTAAAGAAACCACATTTCGCGGCTAACTAGGTGAAACGAGACCAACTAGCCACGAGTTCTGAAATCAAAATTCGAAACTCCAGGATCGTAGAGCTCGAAAATTAGTGTGAAATCAAGCTAAAAATCACCGAATTCAGAACTCGGAGTCAACGGATATTCATAAAACCGTTTACGTAAAGAAACCACATTTCGCGGCTAACTAGGTGAAACGAGACTTACTAGCCACGAGTTCTGAAATCAAAATCCGAAACTCCAGGATTGTAGAGCTCGAAAAGTAGTGTGAAATCAAACTAAAAATCACCGAATTCAGAACTCGGAGTCAACGGATATTCATAAAACCGTTTACGTAAAGAAAGCACATTTCGCGGCTAACTAGGTGAAACGAGACCAACTAGCCACGAGTTCTGAAATCAAAATCCGAAAGGCCAGGATCGTAGAGCTCTAAAATTAGTGTGAAATCAAGCTAAAAATCACCGAATTCAGAACTCGGAGTCAACGGATATTCATAAAACCGTTTACGTAAAGAAATCACATTTCGCGGCTAACTAGGTGAAACGAGACCAACTAGCCACGAGTTCTGAAATCAAAATCCGAAATGCCAGGATCGTAGAGCTCGAAAAGTAGTGTGAAATCAAGCTAAAAATCACCGAATTCAGAACTCGGAGTCAACGGATATTCATAAAACCGTTTACGTAAAGAAACCACATTTCGCGGCTAACTAGGTGAAACGAGACCTACTAGCCACGAGTTCTGAAATCAAAATCCGAAACGCCAGGATTGTAGAGCTCGAAAAGTAGTGTGAAATCAAGCTAAAAATCACCGAATTCAGAACTCGGAGTCAACGGATATTCATAAAACCGTTTACGTAAAGAAACCACATTTCGCGGCTAAATAGGTGAAATGAGGCCAACTAGCCACGAGTTCTGAAATCAATATCCGAAACGCCAGGATCGTAGAGCTCGAAAAGTAGTGTGAAATCAAGCTAAAAATCACCGAATTCAGAACTCAGAGTCAACGGATATTCATAAAACCGTTTACGTAAAGAAACCACATTTCGCGGCTAACTAGGTGAAACGAGACCTACTAGCCACGAGTTCTGAAATCAAAATCCGAAACTCCAGGATTGTAGAGCTCGAAAAGTAGTGTGAAATCAAGCTAAAAATCACCGAATTCAGAACTCGGAGTCAACGGATATTCATAAAACCGTTTACGTAAAGAAACCACATTTCGCGGCTAAATAAGTAAAACGAGACCAACTAGCCACGAGTTCTGAAATCAATATCCGAAACGTCAGGATCGTAGAGCTCGAAAAGTAGTGTGAAATCAAGCTAAAAATCACCGAATTCAGAACTCGGAGTCAACGGATATTCATAAAACCGTTTACGTAAAGAAACCACATTTCGCGGCTAACTAGGTGAAACGAGACCTACTAGCCACGAGTTCTGAAATCAAAATCCGAAAAGACAGGATTGTAGAGCTCGAAAAGTAGTGTGAAATCAAACTAAAAATCACCGAATTCAGAACTCGGAGTCAACGGATATTCATAAAACCGTTTACGTAAAGAAACCACATTTCGCGGCTAACTAGGTGAAACGAGACAAACTAGCCACGAGTTCTGAAATCAAAATCCGAAATGCCAGGATCGTAGAGCTCGAAAAGTAGTGTGAAATCAAGCTAAAAATCACCGAATTCAGAACTCGGAGTCAACGGATATTCATAAAACCGTTTACGTAAAGAAACCACATTTTGCGGCTAACTAGGTGAAACGAGACCAACTAGCCACGAGTTCTGAAATCAAAATCCGAAACGCCAGGATTGTAGAGCTCGAAAAGTAGTGTGAAATCAAGCTAAAAATCACCGAATTCAGAACTCGGAGTCAACGAATATTCATAAAACCGTTTACGTAAAGAAACCACATTTCGCGGCTAACTATGTGAAACGAGACCAACTAGCCACGAGTTCTGAAATCAAAATCCGAAACTCCAGGATCGTAGAGCTCGAAAAGTAGTGTGAAATCAAGTTAAAAATCACCGAATTCAGAACTCGGAGTCAATGGATATTCATAAAACCGTTTACGTAAAGAAACCACATTTCGCGGCTAACTAGGTGAAACGAGACCTACTAGCCACGAGTTCTGAAATCAAAATCCGAAATGCCAGGATCGTAGAGCTCGAAAAGTAGTGTGAAATCAAGCTAAAAATCACCGAATTCAGAACTCGGAGTCAACGGATATTCATAAAACCGTTTACGTAAAGAAACCACATTTCGCGGCTAACTAGGTGAAACGAGACCTACTAGCCACGAGTTCTGAAATCAAAATCCGAAACCCCAGGATTGTAGAGCTCGAAAAGTAGTGTGAAATCAAGCTAAAAATCACCGAATTCAGAACTCGGAGTCAACGGATATTCATAAAACCGTTTACGTAAAGAAACCACATTTCGCGGCTAAATAGGTGAAATGAGGCCAACTAGCCACGAGTTCTGAAATCAATATCCGAAACGCCAGGATCGTAGAGCTCGAAAAGTAGTGTGAAATCAAGCTAAAAATCACCGAATTCAGAACTCGGAGTCAACGGATATTCATAAAACCGTTTACGTAAAGAAACCACATTTCGCGGCTAACTAGGTGAAACGAGACCTACTAGCCACGAGTTCTGAAATCAAAATCCGAAACTCCAGGATTGTAGAGCTCGAAAAGTAGTGTGAAATCAAGCTAAAAATCACCGAATTCAGAACTCGGAGTCAACGGATATTCATAAAACCGTTTACGTAAAGAAACCACATTTCGCGGCTAAATAAGTGAAACGAGACCAACTAGCCACGAGTTCTGAAATCAATATCCGAAACGTCAGGATCGTAGAGCTCGAAAAGTAGTGTGAAATCAAGCTAAAAATCACCGAATTCAGAACTCGGAGTCAACGGATATTCATAAAACCGTTTACGTAAAGAAACCACATTTCGCGGCTAACTAGGTGAAACGAGACCTACTAGCCACGAGTTCTGAAATCAAAATCCGAAAAGACAGGATTGTAGAGCTCGAAAAGTAGTGTGAAATCAAACTAAAAATCACCGAATTCAGAACTCGGAGTCAACGGATATTCATAAAACCGTTTACGTAAAGAAACCACATTTCGCGGCTAACTAGGTGAAACGAGACAAACTAGCCACGAGTTCTGAAATCAAAATCCGAAATGCCAGGATCGTAGAGCTCGAAAAGTAGTGTGAAATCAAGCTAAAAATCACCGAATTCAGAACTCGGAGTCAACGGATATTCATAAAACCGTTTACGTAAAGAAACCACATTTTGCGGCTAACTAGGTGAAACGAGACCAACTAGCCACGAGTTCTGAAATCAAAATCCGAAACGCCAGGATTGTAGAGCTCGAAAAGTAGTGTGAAATCAAGCTAAAAATCACCGAATTCAGAACTCGGAGTCAACGAATATTCATAAAACCGTTTACGTAAAGAAACCACATTTCGCGGCTAACTATGTGAAACGAGACCAACTAGCCACGAGTTCTGAAATCAAAATCCGAAACTCCAGGATCGTAGAGCTCGAAAAGTAGTGTGAAATCAAGTTAAAAATCACCGAATTCAGAACTCGGAGTCAATGGATATTCATAAAACCGTTTACGTAAAGAAACCACATTTCGCGGCTAACTAGGTGAAACGAGACCTACTAGCCACGAGTTCTGAAATCAAAATCCGAAACGCCAGGATTGTAGAGCTCGAAAAGTAGTGTGAAATCAAGCTAAAAATCACCGAATTCAGAACTCGGAGTCAACGGATATTCATAAAACCGTTTACGTAAAGAAACCACATTTCGCGGCTAAATAGGTGAAACGAGACCAACTAGCCACGAGTTCTGAAATCAATATCCGAAATGCCAGGATCGTAGAGCTCGAAAAGTAGTGTGAAATCAAGCTAAAAATCACCGAATTCAGAACTCGGAGTCAACGGATATTCATAAAACCGTTTACGTAAAGAAACCACATTTCGCGGCTAACTAGGTGAAACGAGACCTACTAGCCACGAGTTCTGAAATCAAAATCCGAAACTCCAGGATTGTAGAGCTCGAAAAGTAGTGTGAAATCAAGCTAAAAATCACCGAATTCAGAACTCGGAGTCAACGGATATTCATAAAACCGTTTACGTAAAGAAACCACATTTCGCGGCTAAATAGGTGAAACGAGACCAACTAGCCACGAGTTCTGAAATCAATATCCGAAACGCCAGGATCGTAGAGCTCGAAAAGTAGTGTGAAATCAAGCTAAAAATCACCGAATTCAGAACTCGGAGTCAACGGATATTCATAAAACCGTTTACGTAAAGAAACCACATTTCGCGGCTAACTAGGTGAAACGAGACAAACTAGCCACGAGTTCTGAAATCAAAATCCGAAACGCCAGGATCGTAGAGCTCGAAAAGTAGTGTGAAATCAAGCTAAAAATCACCGAATTCAGAACTCGGAGTCAACGGATATTCATAAAACCGTTTACGTAAAGAAACCACATTTCGCGGCTAACTAGGTGAAACGAAACCAACTAGCCACGAGTTCTGAAATCAAAATCCGAAACGCCAGGATTGTAGAGCTCGAAAAGTAGTGTGAAATCAAGCTAAAAATCACCGAATTCAGAACTCGGAGTCAACGAATATTCATAAAACCGTTTACGTAAAGAAACCACATTTCGCGGCTTACTAGGTGAAACGAGACCAACTAGCCACGAGTTCTGAAATCAAAATCCGAAATGCCAGGATCGTAGAGCTCGAAAAGTAGTGTGAAATCAAGCTAAAAATCACCGAATTCAGAACTCGGAGTCAACGGATATTCATAAAACCGTTTACGTAAAGAAATCACATTTCGCGGCTAACTAGGTGAAACGAGACCTACTAGCCACGAGTTCTGAAATCAAAATCCGAAACGCCAGGATTGTAGAGCTCGAAAAGTAGTGTGAAATCAAGCTAAAAATCACCGAATTCAGAACTCGGAGTCAACGGATATTCATAAAACCGTTTACGTAAAGAAACCACATTTCGCGGCTAAATAGGTGAAACGAGACCAACTAGCCACGAGTTCTGAAATCAATATCCGAAACGCCAGGATCGTAGAGCTCGAAAAGTAGTGTGAAATCAAGCTAAAAATCACCGAATTCAGAACTCGGAGTCAACGGATATTCATAAAACCGTTTACGTAAAGAAACCACATTTCGCGGCTAACTAGGTGAAACGAGACCTACTAGCCACGAGTTCTGAAATCAAAATCCGAAACTCCAGGATTGTAGAGCTCGAAAAGTAGTTTGAAATCAAGCTAAAAATCACCGAATTCAGAACTCGGAGTCAACGGATATTCATAAAACCGTTTACGTAAAGAAACCACATTTCGCGGCTAAATAGGTGAAACGAGACCAACTAGCCACGAGTTCTTAAATCAATATCCGAAACGCTAGGATCGTAGAGCTCGAAAAGTAGTGTGAAATCAAGCTAAAAATCACCGAATTCAGAACTCGGAGTCAACGGATATTCATAAAACCGTTTACGTAAAGAAACCACATTTCGCGGCTAACTAGGTGAAACGAGACCAACTAGCCACGAGTTCTGAAATCAAAATCCGAAACTCCAGGATTGTAGAGCTCGAAAAGTAGTGTGAAATCAAGCTAAAAATCACCGAATTCAGAACTCGGAGTCAACGGATATTCATAAAACCGTTTACGTAAAGAAACCACATTTCGCGGCTAAATAGGTGAAACAAGACCAACTAGCCACGAGTTCTGAAATCAATATCCGAAACGCCAGGATCGTAGAGCTCGAAAAGTAGTGTGAAATCAAGCTAAAAATCACCGAATTCAGAACTCGGAGTCAACGGATATTCATAAAACCGTTTACGTAAAGAAACCACATTTCGCGGCTAACTAGGTGAAACGAGACCTACTAGCCACGAGTTCTGAAATCAAAATCCGAAACTCCAGGATTGTAGAGCTCGAAAAGTAGTTTGAAATCAAGCTAAAAATCACCGAATTCAGAACTCGGAGTCAACGGATATTCATAAAACCGTTTACGTAAAGAAACCACATTTCGCGGCTAAATAGGTGAAACGAGACCAACTAGCCACGAGTTCTTAAATCAATATCCGAAACGCTAGGATCGTAGAGCTCGAAAAGTAGTGTGAAATCAAGCTAAAAATCACCGAATTCAGAACTCGGAGTCAACGGATATTCATAAAACCGTTTACGTAAAGAAACCACATTTCGCGGCTAACTAGGTGAAACGAGACCAACTAGCCACGAGTTCTGAAATCAAAATCCGAAACTCCAGGATTGTAGAGCTCGAAAAGTAGTGTGAAATCAAGCTAAAAATCACCGAATTCAGAACTCGGAGTCAACGGATATTCATAAAACCGTTTACGTAAAGAAACCACATTTCGCGGCTAAATAGGTGAAACAAGACCAACTAGCCACGAGTTCTGAAATCAATATCCGAAACGCCAGGATCGTAGAGCTCGAAAAGTAGTGTGAAATCAAGCTAAAAATCACCGAATTCAGAACTCGGAATCAACGGATATTCCTAAAACCGTTTACGTAAAGAAACCACATTTCGCGGCTAACTAGGTGAAACGAGACCTACTAGCCACGAGTTCTGAAATCAAAATCCGAAATGCCAGGATCGTAGAGCTCGAAAAGTAGTGTGAAATCAAGCTAAAAATCACCGAATTCAGAACTCGGAGTCAACGGATATTCATAAAACCGTTTACGTAAAGAAACCACATTTCGCGGCTAACTAGGTGAAACGAGACCTACTAGCCACGAGATCTGAAATCAAAATCCAAAACGGCAGGATTGTAGAGCTCGAAAAGTAGTGTGAAATCAAGCTAAAAATCACCGAATTCAGAACTCGGAGTCAACGGATATTCATAAAACCGTTTACTTAAAGAAACCACATTTCGCGGCTAACTAGGTGAAACGAGACCAACTAGCCACGATTTCTGAAATCAAAATCCGAAATGCCAGGATCGTAGAGCTCAAAAATTAGTGTGAAATCAAGCTAAAAATCACCGAATTCAGAACTCGGAGTCAACGGATATTCATAAAACCGTTTACGTAAAGAAACCACATTTCGCGGCTAACTAGGTGAAACGAGACCAACTAGCCACAAGTTCTGAAATCAAAATCCGAAATGCCAGGATTGTAGAGCTCGAAAAGTAGTGTGAAATCAAGCTAAAAATCACCGAATTCAGAACTCGGAGTCAACGGATATTCATAATACCGTTTACGTAAAGAAACCACATTTCGCGGCTAACTAGGTGAAACGAGACCAACTAGCCACGAGTTCTGAAATCAAAATCCGAAACTCCAGGATCGTAGAGCTCGAAAATTAGTGTGAAATCAAGCTAAAAATCACCGAATTCAGAACTCGGAGTCAACGGATATTCATAAAACCGTTTACGTAAAGAAACCACATTTCGCGGCTAACTAGGTGAAACGAGACCAACTAGCCACAAGTTCTGAAATCAAAATCCGAAATGCCAGGATTGTAGAGCTCGAAAAGTAGTGTGAAATCAAGCTAAAAATCACCGAATTCAGAACTCGGAGTCAACGGATATTCATAAAACCGTTTACGTAAAGAAACCACATTTCGCGGCTAAATAGGTGAAACGAGACCAACTAGCCACGAGTTCTGAAATCAATATCCGAAACGCCAGGATCGTAGAGCTCGAAAAGTAGTGTGAAATCAAGCTAAAAATCACCGAATTCAGAACTCGGAGTCAACGGATATTCATAAAACCGTTTACGTAAAGAAACCACATTTCGCGGCTAACTAGGTGAAACGAGACCTACTAGCCACGAGTTCTGAAATCAAAATCCGAAACTCCAGGATTGTAGAGCTCGAAAAGTAGTTTGAAATCAAGCTAAAAATCACCGAATTCAGAACTCGGAGTCAACGGATATTCATAAAACCGTTTACGTAAAGAAACCACATTTCGCGGCTAAATAGGTGAAACGAGACCAACTAGCCACGAGTTCTTAAATCAATATCCGAAACGCTAGGATCGTAGAGCTCGAAAAGTAGTGTGAAATCAAGCTAAAAATCACCGAATTCAGAACTCGGAGTCAACGGATATTCATAAAACCGTTTACGTAAAGAAACCACATTTCGCGGCTAACTAGGTGAAACGAGACCAACTAGCCATGAGTTCTGAAATCAAAATCCGAAACTCCAGGATTGTAGAGCTCGAAAAGTAGTGTGAAATCAAGCTAAAAATCACCGAATTCAGAACTCGGAGTCAACGGATATTCATAAAACCGTTTACGTAAAGAAACCACATTTCGCGGCTAAATAGGTGAAACAAGACCAACTAGCCACGAGTTCTGAAATCAATATCCGAAACGCCAGGATCGTAGAGCTCGAAAAGTAGTGTGAAATCAAGCTAAAAATCACCGAATTCAGAACTCGGAGTCAACGGATATTCATAAAACCGTTTACGTAAAGAAACCACATTTCGCGGCTAACTAGGTGAAACGAGACCTACTAGCCACGAGTTCTGAAATCAAAATCCGAAACTCCAGGATTGTAGAGCTCGAAAAGTAGTTTGAAATCAAGCTAAAAATCACCGAATTCAGAACTCGGAGTCAACGGATATTCATAAAACCGTTTACGTAAAGAAACCACATTTCGCGGCTAAATAGGTGAAACGAGACCAACTAGCCACGAGTTCTTAAATCAATATCCGAAACGCTAGGATCGTAGAGCTCGAAAAGTAGTGTGAAATCAAGCTAAAAATCACCGAATTCAGAACTCGGAGTCAACGGATATTCATAAAACCGTTTACGTAAAGAAACCACATTTCGCGGCTAACTAGGTGAAACGAGACCAACTAGCCACGAGTTCTGAAATCAAAATCCGAAACTCCAGGATTGTAGAGCTCGAAAAGTAGTGTGAAATCAAGCTAAAAATCACCGAATTCAGAACTCGGAGTCAACGGATATTCATAAAACCGTTTACGTAAAGAAACCACATTTCGCGGCTAAATAGGTGAAACAAGACCAACTAGCCACGAGTTCTGAAATCAATATCCGAAACGCCAGGATCGTAGAGCTCGAAAAGTAGTGTGAAATCAAGCTAAAAATCACCGAATTCAGAACTCGGAATCAACGGATATTCCTAAAACCGTTTACGTAAAGAAACCACATTTCGCGGCTAACTAGGTGAAACGAGACCTACTAGCCACGAGTTCTGAAATCAAAATCCGAAATGCCAGGATCGTAGAGCTCGAAAAGTAGTGTGAAATCAAGCTAAAAATCACCGAATTCAGAACTCGGAGTCAACGGATATTCATAAAACCGTTTACGTAAAGAAACCACATTTCGCGGCTAACTAGGTGAAACGAGACCTACTAGCCACGAGATCTGAAATCAAAATCCAAAACGGCAGGATTGTAGAGCTCGAAAAGTAGTGTGAAATCAAGCTAAAAATCACCGAATTCAGAACTCGGAGTCAACGGATATTCATAAAACCGTTTACTTAAAGAAACCACATTTCGCGGCTAACTAGGTGAAACGAGACCAACTAGCCACGATTTCTGAAATCAAAATCCGAAATGCCAGGATCGTAGAGCTCAAAAATTAGTGTGAAATCAAGCTAAAAATCACCGAATTCAGAACTCGGAGTCAACGGATATTCATAAAACCGTTTACGTAAAGAAACCACATTTCGCGGCTAACTAGGTGAAACGAGACCAACTAGCCACAAGTTCTGAAATCAAAATCCGAAATGCCAGGATTGTAGAGCTCGAAAAGTAGTGTGAAATCAAGCTAAAAATCACCGAATTCAGAACTCGGAGTCAACGGATATTCATAATACCGTTTACGTAAAGAAACCACATTTCGCGGCTAACTAGGTGAAACGAGACCAACTAGCCACGAGTTCTGAAATCAAAATCCGAAACTCCAGGATCGTAGAGCTCGAAAATTAGTGTGAAATCAAGCTAAAAATCACCGAATTCAGAACTCGGAGTCAACGGATATTCATAAAACCGTTTACGTAAAGAAACCACATTTCGCGGCTAACTAGGTGAAACGAGACCAACTAGCCACGAGTTCTGAAATCAAAATCCGAAACGCCAGGATCGTAGAGCTCGAAAATTAGTGTGAAATCAAGCTAAAAATCGCCGAATTCAGAACTCGGAATCAACGGATATTCATAAAACCGTTTACGTAAAGAAACCACATTTCGCGGCTAACTAGGTGAAACGAGACCTACTAGCCACGAGTTCTGAAATCAAAATCCGAAACCCCAGGATTGTAGAGCTCGAAAAGTAGTGTGAAATCAAGCAAAAAATCACCGAATTCAGAACTCGGAGTCAACGGATATTCATAAAACCATTTACGTAAAGAAACCACATTTCGCGGCTAACTAGGTGAAACGAGACCAACTAGCCACGAGTTCTGAAATCAAAATCCGAAACTCCAGGATCGTAGAGCTCGAAAAGTAGTGTGAAATCAAGCTAAAAATCACCGAATTCAGAACTCGGAGTCAGCGGATATTCATAAAACCGTTTACGTAAAGAAACCACATTTCGCGGCAAACTAGGTGAAACGAGACCTACTAGCCACGAGTTCTGAAATCAAAATCCGAAATGCCAGGATTGTAGAGCTCGAAAAGTAGTGTGAAATCAAGCTAAAAATCACCGAATTCAGAACTCGGAGTCAACGGATATTCATAAAACCGTTTACGTAAAGAAACCACATTTCGCGGCTAAATGAGTGAAACGAGACCAAGTAGCCACGAGTTCTGAAATCAAAATCCGAAACACCAGGGTCGTAGAGCTCGAAAAGTAGTGTGTAATCAAACTAAAAATCACCGAATTCAGAACTCGGAGACAACGGATTCATAAAACCGTTTACGTAAAGAAACCACAATTCGCGGCTAACTAGGTGAAACGAGACCTACTAGCAACGAGTTCTGAAATCAAAATCCGAAACGCCAGGATTGTAGAGCTCGAAAAGTAGTGTGAAATCAAGTGAAAAATCACCGAATTCAGAACTCGGAGTCAACGGATATTCATAAAACCGTTTACGTAAAGAAACCACATTTCGCGGCTAACTAGGTAAAACGAGACCAACTAGCCACGTGTTCTGAAATCAAAATCCGAAATGCCAGGATCGTAGAGCTCAAAAATTAGTGTGAAATCAAGCTAAAAATCACCGAATTCAGAACTCGGAGTCAACGGATATTCATAAAACCGTTTACGTAAAGAAACCACATTTCGCGGCTAACTAGGTGAAACGAGACCAACTAGCCACGAGTTCTGAAATCAAAATCCGAAACTCCAGGATTGTAGAGCTCGAAAAGTAGTGTGAAATCAAGCTAAAAATCACCGAATTCAGAACTCGGAGTCAACGGATATTCATAAAACCGTTTACGTAAAGAAACCACATTTCGCGGCTAACTAGGTGAAACGACACCAACTAGCCACGAGTTCTGAAATCAAAATCCGAAACGCGAGGATCGTAGAGCTCGAAAATTAGTGTGAAATCAAGCTAAAAATCACCGAATTCAGAACTCGGAGTCAACGGATATTCATAAAACCGTTTACGTAAAGAAACCACATTTCGCGGCTAACTAGGTGAAACGAGACCAACTAGCCACAAGTTCTGAAATCAAAATCCGAAATGCCAGGATTGTAGAGCTCGAAAAGTAGTGTGAAATCAAGCTAAAAATCACCGAATTCAGAACTCGGAGTCAACGGATATTCATAATACCGTTTACGTAAAGAAACCACATTTCGCGGCTAACTAGGTGAAACGAGACCAACTAGCCACGAGTTCTGAAATCAAAATCCGAAACTCCAGGATCGTAGAGCTCGAAAATTAGTGTGAAATCAAGCTAAAAATCACCGAATTCAGAACTCGGAGTCAACGGATATTCATAAAACCGTTTACGTAAAGAAACCACATTTCGCGGCTAACTAGGTGAAACGAGACCAACTAGCCACGAGTTCTGAAATCAAAATCCGAAACGCCAGGATCGTAGAGCTCGAAAATTAGTGTGAAATCAAGCTAAAAATCGCCGAATTCAGAACTCGGAATCAACGGATATTCATAAAACCGTTTACGTAAAGAAACCACATTTCGCGGCTAACTAGGTGAAACGAGACCTACTAGCCACGAGTTCTGAAATCAAAATCCGAAACCCCAGGATTGTAGAGCTCGAAAAGTAGTGTGAAATCAAGCAAAAAATCACCGAATTCAGAACTCGGAGTCAACGGATATTCATAAAACCATTTACGTAAAGAAACCACATTTCGCGGCTAACTAGGTGAAACGAGACCAACTAGCCACGAGTTCTGAAATCAAAATCCGAAACTCCAGGATCGTAGAGCTCGAAAAGTAGTGTGAAATCAAGCTAAAAATCACCGAATTCAGAACTCGGAGTCAGCGGATATTCATAAAACCGTTTACGTAAAGAAACCACATTTCGCGGCAAACTAGGTGAAACGAGACCTACTAGCCACGAGTTCTGAAATCAAAATCCGAAATGCCAGGATTGTAGAGCTCGAAAAGTAGTGTGAAATCAAGCTAAAAATCACCGAATTCAGAACTCGGAGTCAACGGATATTCATAAAACCGTTTACGTAAAGAAACCACATTTCGCGGCTAAATGAGTGAAACGAGACCAAGTAGCCACGAGTTCTGAAATCAAAATCCGAAACACCAGGGTCGTAGAGCTCGAAAAGTAGTGTGTAATCAAACTAAAAATCACCGAATTCAGAACTCGGAGACAACGGATTCATAAAACCGTTTACGTAAAGAAACCACAATTCGCGGCTAACTAGGTGAAACGAGACCTACTAGCAACGAGTTCTGAAATCAAAATCCGAAACGCCAGGATTGTAGAGCTCGAAAAGTAGTGTGAAATCAAGTGAAAAATCACCGAATTCAGAACTCGGAGTCAACGGATATTCATAAAACCGTTTACGTAAAGAAACCACATTTCGCGGCTAACTAGGTAAAACGAGACCAACTAGCCACGTGTTCTGAAATCAAAATCCGAAATGCCAGGATCGTAGAGCTCAAAAATTAGTGTGAAATCAAGCTAAAAATCACCGAATTCAGAACTCGGAGTCAACGGATATTCATAAAACCGTTTACGTAAAGAAACCACATTTCGCGGCTAACTAGGTGAAACGAGACCAACTAGCCACGAGTTCTGAAATCAAAATCCGAAACTCCAGGATTGTAGAGCTCGAAAAGTAGTGTGAAATCAAGCTAAAAATCACCGAATTCAGAACTCGGAGTCAACGGATATTCATAAAACCGTTTACGTAAAGAAACCACATTTCGCGGCTAACTAGGTGAAACGACACCAACTAGCCACGAGTTCTGAAATCAAAATCCGAAACGCGAGGATCGTAGAGCTCGAAAATTAGTGTGAAATCAAGCTAAAAATCACCGAATTCAGAACTCGGAGTCAACGGATATTCATAAAACCGTTTACGTAAAGAAACCACATTTCGCGGCTAACTAGGTGAAACGAGACCAACTAGCCACAAGTTCTGAAATCAAAATCCGAAATGCCAGGATTGTAGAGCTCGAAAAGTAGTGTGAAATCAAGCTAAAAATCACCGAATTCAGAACTCGGAGTCAACGGATATTCATAATACCGTTTACGTAAAGAAACCACATTTCGCGGCTAACTAGGTGAAACGAGACCAACTAGCCACGAGTTCTGAAATCAAAATCCGAAACTCCAGGATCGTAGAGCTCGAAAATTAGTGTGAAATCAAGCTAAAAATCACCGAATTCAGAACTCGGAGTCAACGGATATTCATAAAACCGTTTACGTAAAGAAACCACATTTCGCGGCTAACTAGGTGAAACGAGACCAACTAGCCACGAGTTCTGAAATCAAAATCCGAAACGCCAGGATCGTAGAGCTCGAAAATTAGTGTGAAATCAAGCTAAAAATCACCGAATTCAGAACTCGGAATCAACGGATATTCATAAAACCGTTTACGTAAAGAAACCACATTTCGCGGCTAACTAGGTGAAACGAGACCTACTAGCCACGAGTTCTGAAATCAAAATCCGAAACCCCAGGATTGTAGAGCTCGAAAAGTAGTGTGAAATCAAGCAAAAAATCACCGAATTCAGAACTCGGAGTCAACGGATATTCATAAAACCATTTACGTAAAGAAACCACATTTCGCGGCTAACTAGGTGAAACGAGACCAACTAGCCACGAGTTCTGAAATCAAAATCCGAAACTCCAGGATCGTAGAGCTCGAAAAGTAGTGTGAAATCAAGCTAAAAATCACCGAATTCAGAACTCGGAGTCAGCGGATATTCATAAAACCGTTTACGTAAAGAAACCACATTTCGCGGCAAACTAGGTGAAACGAGACCTACTAGCCACGAGTTCTGAAATCAAAATCCGAAATGCCAGGATTGTAGAGCTCGAAAAGTAGTGTGAAATCAAGCTAAAAATCACCGAATTCAGAACTCGGAGTCAACGGATATTCATAAAACCGTTTACGTAAAGAAACCACATTTCGCGGCTAAATGAGTGAAACGAGACCAAGTAGCCACGAGTTCTGAAATCAAAATCCGAAACACCAGGGTCGTAGAGCTCGAAAAGTAGTGTGTAATCAAACTAAAAATCACCGAATTCAGAACTCGGAGACAACGGATTCATAAAACCGTTTACGTAAAGAAACCACAATTCGCGGCTAACTAGGTGAAACGAGACCTACTAGCAACGAGTTCTGAAATCAAAATCCGAAACGCCAGGATTGTAGAGCTCGAAAAGTAGTGTGAAATCAAGTGAAAAATCACCGAATTCAGAACTCGGAGTCAACGGATATTCATAAAACCGTTTACGTAAAGAAACCACATTTCGCGGCTAACTAGGTAAAACGAGACCAACTAGCCACGTGTTCTGAAATCAAAATCCGAAATGCCAGGATCGTAGAGCTCAAAAATTAGTGTGAAATCAAGCTAAAAATCACCGAATTCAGAACTCGGAGTCAACGGATATTCATAAAACCGTTTACGTAAAGAAACCACATTTCGCGGCTAACTAGGTGAAACGAGACCAACTAGCCACGAGTTCTGAAATCAAAATCCGAAACTCCAGGATTGTAGAGCTCGAAAAGTAGTGTGAAATCAAGCTAAAAATCACCGAATTCAGAACTCGGAGTCAACGGATATTCATAAAACCGTTTACGTAAAGAAACCACATTTCGTGGCTAACTAGGTGAAACGACACCAACTAGCCACGAGTTCTGAAATCAAAATCCGAAACGCGAGGATCGTAGAGCTCGAAAATTAGTGTGAAATCAAGCTAAAAATCACCGAATTCAGAACTCGGAGTCAACGGATATTCATAAAACCGTTTACGTAAAGAAACCACATTTCGCGGCTAACTAGGTGAAACGAGACCAACTAGCCACGAGTTCTGAAATCAAAATCCGAAACGCCAGGATCGTAGAGCTCGAAAAGTAGTGTGAAATCAAGCTAAAAATCACCGAATTCAGAACTCGGACTCAACGGATATTCATAAAACCGTTTACGTAAAGAAACCACATTTCGCGGCTACCTAGGTGAAACGAGACCAACTAGCCACGTGTTCTGAAATCAAAATCCGAAATGCCAGGATCGTAGAGCTCAAAAATTAGTGTGAAATCAAGCTAAAAATCACCGAATTCAGAACTCGGAGTCAACGGATATTCATAAAACCGTTTACGTAAAGAAACCACATTTCGCGGCTAACTAGGTGAAACGAGACCAACTAGCCACGAGTTCTGAAATCAAAATCAAAAATGCCAGGATCGTAGAGCTCAAAAATTAGTGTGAAATCAAGCTAAAAATCACCGAATTCAGAATTCGGAGTCAACGAATATTCATAAAACCGTTTACTTAAAGAAACCACATTTCGCGGCTAAATAAGTGAAACGAGACCAAGTAGCCACGAGTTCTGAAATCAAAATCCGAAACGCCAGGGTCGTAGAGCTCAAAAAGTAGTGTGTAATCAAGCTAAAAATCACCGAATTCAGAACTCGGAGACAACGGATTCATAAAACCGTTTACGTAAAGAAACCACAATTCGCGGCTAACTAGGTGAAACAAGACCTACTAGCCACGAGTTCGGAAATCAAAATCCGAAACGCCAGGATTGTAGAGCTCGAAAAGTAGTGTGAAATCAATCGAAAAATCACCGAATTCAGAACTCGGAGTCAACGGATATTCATAAAACCGTTTACGTAAAGAAACCACATTTCGCGGCTAACTAGGTGAAACGAGACCAACTAGCCACGAGTTCTGAAATCAAAATCCGAAACGCCAGGATCGTAGAGCTCGAAAATTAGTGTGAAATCAAGCTAAAAATCACCGAATTCAGAACTCGGAGTCAACGGATATTCATAAAACCGTTTACGTAAAGAAACCACATTTCGCGGCTACCTAGGTGAAACGAGACCAACTAGCCACGTGTTCTGAAATCAAAATCCGAAATGCCAGGATCGTAGAGCTCAAAAATTAGTGTGAAATCAAGCTAAAAATCACCGAATTCAGAACTCGGAGTCAACGGATATTCATAAAACCGTTTACGTAAAGAAATCACATTCGCGGCTAACTAGGTGAAACGAGACCAACTAGCCACGAGTTCTGAAATCAAAATCCGAAACGCCAGGATTGTAGAGCTCGAAAAGTAGTGTGAAATCAAGCTAAAAATCACCGAATTCAGAACTCGGAGTCAACGGATATTCATAAAACCGTTTACGTACAGAAACAACATTTCGCGGCTAACTAGGTGAAACGAGACCAACTAGCCACGAGTTCTGAAATAAAAATCCGAAACGCCAAGATTGTAGAGCTCGAAAAGTAGTGTGTAATCAAGCTAAAAATCACCAAATTCAGAACTCGGAGTCAACGGATATTCATTAAACCGTTTACGTAAAGAAACCACATTTCGCGGCTAACTAGGTGAAACGAGACCTACTAGCCACGGGTTCTAAAATCAAAATCCGAAACGCCAGGATTTTAGAGCTCGAAAAGTAGTGTGAAATCAAGCTAAAAATCACCGAATTCAGAACTCGGAGTCAACGGATATTCATAAAACCGTTTACGTAAAGAAACCACATTTCGCGGCTAACTAGGTGAAACGAGACCAACTAGCCACGAGTTCTGAAATCAAAATCCGAAACGCGAGGATCGTAGAGCTCGAAAATTAGTGTGAAATCAAGCTAAAAATCACCGAATTCAGAACTCGGAGTCAACGGATATTCATAAAACCGTTTACGTAAAGAAACCACATTTCGCGGCTAACTAGGTGAAAAGAGACCAACTAGCCACGAGTTCTGAAATCAAAATCCGAAACTCCAGGATTGTTGAGCTCGAAAAGTAGTGTGAAATCAAGCTAAAAATCACCGAATTCAGAACTCGGAGTCAACGGATATTCATAAAACCGTTTACGTAAAGAAACCACATTTCGCGGCTAACTATGTGAAACGAGACCAACTAGCCACGAGTTCTGAAATCAAAATCCGAAACGCCAGGATCGTAGAGCTCGAAAAGTAGTGTGAAATCAAGCTAAAAATCACCGAATTCAGAACTCGGAGTCAACGGATATTCATAAAACCGTTTACGTAAAGAAACCACATTTCGCGGCTACCTAGGTGAAACGAGACCAACTAGCCACGTGTTCTGAAATCAAAATCCGAAATGCCAGGATCGTAGAGCTCAAAAATTAGTGTGAAATCAAGCTAAAAATCACCGAATTCAGAACTCGGAGTCAACGGATATTCATAAAACCGTTTACGTAAAGAAACCACATTTCGCGGCTAACTAGGTGAAACGAGACCAACTAGCCACGAGTTCTGAAATCAAAATCAAAAATGCCAGGATCGTAGAGCTCAAAAATTAGTGTGAAATCAAGCTAAAAATCACCGAATTCAGAACTCGGAGTCAACGAATATTCATAAAACCGTTTACTTAAAGAAACCACATTTCGCGGCTAAATAAGTGAAACGAGACCAAGTAGCCACGAGTTCTGAAATCAAAATCCGAAACGCCAGGGTCGTAGAGCTCGAAAAGTAGTGTGTAATCAAGCTAAAAATCACCGAATTCAGAACTCGGAGACAACGGATTCATAAAACCGTTTACGTAAAGAAACCACAATTCGCGGCTAACTAGGTGAAACAAGACCTACTAGCCACGAGTTCGGAAATCAAAATCCGAAACGCCAGGATTGTAGAGCTCGAAAAGTAGTGTGAAATCAATCGAAAAATCACCGAATTCAGAACTCGGAGTCAACGGATATTCATAAAACCGTTTACGTAAAGAAACCACATTTCGCGGCTAACTAGGTGAAACGAGACCAACTGGCCACGAGTTCTGAAATCAAAATCCGAAACGCCAGAATCGTAGAGCTCGAAAATTAGTGTGAAATCAAGCTAAAAATCACCGAATTCAGAACTCGGAGTCAACGGATATTCATAAAACCGTTTACGTAAAGAAACCACATTTCGCGGCTAACTAGGTGAAACGAGACCAACTAGCCACGAGTTCTGAAATCAAAATCCGAAACGCCAGGATCGTAGAGCTCGAAAATTAGTGTGAAATCAAGCTAAAAATCACCGAATTCAGAACTCGAAGTCAACGGATATTCATAAAACCGTTTACGTAAAGAAACCACATTTCGCGGCTACCTAGGTGAAACGTGACCAACTAGCCACGTGTTCTGAAATCAAAATCCGAAATGCCAGGATCGTAGAGCTCAAAAATTAGTGTGAAATCAAGCTAAAAATCACCGAATTCAGAACTCGGAGTCAACGGATATTCATAAAACCGTTTACGTAAAGAAACCACATTTCGCGGCTAACTAGGTGAAACGAGACCAACTAGCCACGAGTTCTGAAATCAAAATCCGAAACGCCAGGATTGTAGAGCTCGAAAAGTAGTGTGAAATCAAGCTAAAAATCACCGAATTCAGAACTCGGAGTCAACGGATATTCATAAAACCGTTTACGTAAAGAAACCACATTTCGCGGCTAACTAGGTGAAACGAGACCAACTAGCCACGAGTTCTGAAATCAAAATCCGAATCGCGAGGATCGTAGAGCTCGAAAATTAGTGTGAAATCAAGCTAAAAATCACCGAATTCAGAACTCGGAGTCAACGGATATTCATAAAACCGTTTACGTAAAGAAACCACATTTCGCGGCTAACTAGGTGAAAAGAGACCAACTAGCCACGAGTTCTGAAATCAAAATCCGAAACTCCAGGATTGTTGAGCTCGAAAAGTAGTGTGAAATCAAGCTAAAAATCACCGAATTCAGAACTCGGAGTCAACGAATATTCATAAAACCGTTTACGTAAAGAAACCACATTTCGCGGCTAACTAGGTGAAACGAGACCAACTAGCCACGAGTTCTGAAATCAAAATCCGAAATGCCAGGATCGTAGAGCTCGAAAAGTAGTGTGAAATCAAGCTAAAAATCACCGAATTCAGAACTCGGAGTCAACGAATATTCATAAAACCGTTTACGTAAAGAAACCACACTTCGCGGCTAACTAGGTGAAACGAGACCAACTAGCCACGAGTTCTGAAATCAAAATCCGAAACGCCAGGGTCGTAGATCTCGAAAAGTAGTGTGTAATCAAGCTAAAAATCA
This sequence comes from Euonymus europaeus, assembly GCA_963580455.1. Lineage (NCBI taxonomy): Eukaryota > Viridiplantae > Streptophyta > Magnoliopsida > Celastrales > Celastraceae > Euonymus > Euonymus europaeus. The sequence goes on along the minus strand of OY756957.1, from coordinate 555,691 downwards.
CCGAATTCAGAACTCGGAGACAACGGATTCATAAAACCGTTTACGTAAAGAAACCACAATTCGCGGCTAACTAGGTGAAACAAGACCTACTAGCCACGAGTTCGGAAATCAAAATCCGAATCGCCAGGATTGTAGAGCTCGAAAAGTAGTGTGAAATCAATCGAAAAATCACCGAATTCAGAAATCGGAGTCAACGGATATTCATAAAACCGTTTACGTAAAGAAACCACATTTCACGGCTAACTAGGTGAAACGAGACCAACTAGCCACGAGTTCTGAAATCAAAATCCGAAACGCCAGGATCGTAGAGCTCGAAAATTAGTGTGAAATCAAGCTAAAAATCACCGAATTCAGAACTCGGAGTCAATGGATATTCATAAAACCGTTTACGTAAAGAAACCACACTTCGCGGCTAACTAGGTGAAACGAGACCAACTAGCCACGAGTTCTGAAATCAAAATCCGAAACGCCAGGATCGTAGAGCTCGAAAATTAGTGTGAAATCAAGCTAAAAATCACCGAATTCAGAACTCGAAGTCAACGGATATTCATAAAACCGTTTACGTAAAGAAACCACATTTCGCGGCTACCTAGGTGAAACGTGACCAACTAGCCACGTGTTCTGAAATCAAAATCCGAAATGCCAGGATCGTAGAGCTCAAAAATTAGTGTGAAATCAAGCTAAAAATCACCGAATTCAGAACTCGGAGTCAACGGATATTCATAAAACCGTTTACGTAAAGAAACCACATTTCGCGGCTAACTAGGTGAAACGAGACCAACTAGCCACGAGTTCTGAAATCAAAATCCGAAACGCCAGGATTGTAGAGCTCGAAAAGTAGTGTGAAATCAAGCTAAAAATCACCGAATTCAGAACTCGGAGTCAACGGATATTCATAAAACCGTTTACGTAAAGAAACCACATTTCGCGGCTAACTAGGTGAAACGAGACCAACTAGCCACGAGTTCTGAAATCAAAATCCGAATCGCGAGGATCGTAGAGCTCGAAAATTAGTGTGAAATCAAGCTAAAAATCACCGAATTCAGAACTCGGAGTCAACGGATATTCATAAAACCGTTTACGTAAAGAAACCACATTTCGCGGCTAACTAGGTGAAAAGAGACCAACTAGCCACGAGTTCTGAAATCAAAATCCGAAACTCCAGGATTGTTGAGCTCGAAAAGTAGTGTGAAATCAAGCTAAAAATCACCGAATTCAGAACTCGGAGTCAACGAATATTCATAAAACCGTTTACGTAAAGAAACCACATTTCGCGGCTAACTAGGTGAAACGAGACCAACTAGCCACGAGTTCTGAAATCAAAATCCGAAACGCCAGAATCGTAGAGCTCGAAAATTAGTGTGAAATCAAGCTAAAAATCACCGAATTCAGAACTCGGAGTCAACGGATATTCATAAAACCGTTTACGTAAAGAAACCACATTTCGCGGCTAACTAGGTGAAACGAGACCAACTAGCCACGAGTTCTGAAATCAAAATCCGAAACGCCAGGATCGTAGAGCTCGAAAATTAGTGTGAAATCAAGCTAAAAATCACCGAATTCAGAACTCGAAGTCAACGGATATTCATAAAACCGTTTACGTAAAGAAACCACATTTCGCGGCTACCTAGGTGAAACGTGACCAACTAGCCACGTGTTCTGAAATCAAAATCCGAAATGCCAGGATCGTAGAGCTCAAAAATTAGTGTGAAATCAAGCTAAAAATCACCGAATTCAGAACTCGGAGTCAACGGATATTCATAAAACCGTTTACGTAAAGAAACCACATTTCGCGGCTAACTAGGTGAAACGAGACCAACTAGCCACGAGTTCTGAAATCAAAATCCGAAACGCCAGGATTGTAGAGCTCGAAAAGTAGTGTGAAATCAAGCTAAAAATCACCGAATTCAGAACTCGGAGTCAACGGATATTCATAAAACCGTTTACGTAAAGAAACCACATTTCGCGGCTAACTAGGTGAAACGAGACCAACTAGCCACGAGTTCTGAAATCAAAATCCGAATCGCGAGGATCGTAGAGCTCGAAAATTAGTGTGAAATCAAGCTAAAAATCACCGAATTCAGAACTCGGAGTCAACGGATATTCATAAAACCGTTTACGTAAAGAAACCACATTTCGCGGCTAACTAGGTGAAAAGAGACCAACTAGCCACGAGTTCTGAAATCAAAATCCGAAACTCCAGGATTGTTGAGCTCGAAAAGTAGTGTGAAATCAAGCTAAAAATCACCGAATTCAGAACTCGGAGTCAACGAATATTCATAAAACCGTTTACGTAAAGAAACCACATTTCGCGGCTAACTAGGTGAAACGAGACCAACTAGCCACGAGTTCTGAAATCAAAATCCGAAATGTCAGGATCGTAGAGCTCGAAAAGTAGTGTGAAATCAAGCTAAAAATCACCGAATTCAGAACTCGGAGTCAACGAATATTCATAAAACCGTTTACGTAAAGAAACCACACTTCGCGGCTAACTAGGTGAAACGAGACCAACTAGCCACGAGTTCTGAAATCAAAATCCGAAACGCCAGGGTCGTAGATCTCGAAAAGTAGTGTGTAATCAAGCTAAAAATCACCGAATTCAGAACTCGGAGACAACGGATTCATAAAACCGTTTACGTAAAGAAACCACAATTCGCGGCTAACTAGGTGAAACAAGACCTACTAGCCACGAGTTCGGAAATCAAAATCCGAATCGCCAGGATTGTAGAGCTCGAAAAGTAGTGTGAAATCAATCGAAAAATCACCGAATTCAGAAATCGGAGTCAACGGATATTCATAAAACCGTTTACGTAAAGAAACCACATTTCACGGCTAACTAGGTGAAACGAGACCAACTAGCCACGAGTTCTGAAATCAAAATCCGAAACGCCAGGATCGTAGAGCTCGAAAATTAGTGTGAAATCAAGCTAAAAATCACCGAATTCAGAACTCGGAGTCAATGGATATTCATAAAACCGTTTACGTAAAGAAACCACACTTCGCGGCTAACTAGGTGAAACGAGACCAACTAGCCACGAGTTCTGAAATCAAAATCCGAAACGCCAGGATCGTAGAGCTCGAAAATTAGTGTGAAATCAAGCTAAAAATCACCGAATTCAGAACTCGGAGTCAACGAATATTCATAAAACCGTTTACTTAAAGAAACCACATTTCGCGGCTAAATAAGTGAAACGAGACCAACTAGCCACGAGTTCTGAAATCAAAATCCGAAACGCCAGGATCGTAGAGCTCGAAAATTAGTGTGAAATCAAGCTAAAAATCACCGAATTCAGAACTCGGAGTCAATGGATATTCATAAAACCGTTTACGTAAAGAAACCACACTTCGCGGCTAACTAGGTGAAACGAGACCAACTAGCCACGAGTTCTGAAATCAAAATCCGAAACGCCAGGATCGTAGAGCTCGAAAATTAGTGTGAAATCAAGCAAAAAATCACCGAATTCAGAACTCGGAGTCAACGGATATTCATAAATCCGTTTACGTAAAGAAACCACATTTCGCGGCTAACTAGTTGAAACGAGACCTACTAGCCACGAGTTCTGAAATCAAAATCCGAAATGCCAGGATTGTAGAGCTCGAAAAGTAGTGTGAAATCAAGCTAAAAATCACCGAATTCAGAACTCGGAGTCAACGGATATTCATAAAACCGTTTACGTAAAGAAACCACATTTCGCGGCTAACTAGGTGAAACGAGACCAACTAGCCACGAGTTCTGAAATCAAAATCCGAAACGCCAGGATCGTAGAGCTCGAAAATTAGTGTGTAATCAAGCTAAAAATCACCGAATTCAGAACTCGGAGTCAACGGATATTCATAAAACCGTTTACGTAAAGAAACCACATTTCGCGGCTAACTAGGTGAAACGAGACCAACTAGCCACGAGTTCTGAAATCAAAATCCGAAACGCCAGGATCGTAGAGCTCAAAAAGTAGTGTGAAATCAAGCTAAAAATCACCGAATTCAGAACTCGGAGTCAACGGATATTCATAAAACCGTTTACGTAAAGAAACCACATTTCGCGGCTACCTAGGTGAAACGTGACCAACTAGCCACGTGTTCTGAAATCAAAATCCGAAATGCCAGGATCGTAGAGCTCAAAAATTAGTGTGAAATCAAGCTAAAAATCACCGAATTCAGAACTCGGAGTCAACGGATATTCATAAAACCGTTTACGTAAAGAAACCACATTTCGCGGCTAACTAGGTGAAACGAGACCAACTAGCCACGAGTTCTGAAATCAAAATCCGAATCCCGAGGATCGTAGAGCTCGAAAATTAGTGTGAAATCAAGCTAAAAATCACCGAATTCAGAACTCGGAGTCAACGGATATTCATAAAACCGTTTACGTAAAGAAACCACATTTCGCGGCTAACTAGGTGAAAAGAGACCAACTAGCCACGAGTTCTGAAATCAAAATCCGAAACTCCAGGATTGTTGAGCTCGAAAAGTAGTGTGAAATCAAGCTAAAAATCACCGAATTCAGAACTCGGAGTCAACGAATATTCATAAAACCGTTTACGTAAAGAAACCACATTTCGCGGCTAACTAGGTGAAACGAGACCAACTAGCCACGAGTTCTGAAATCAAAATCCGAAACGCCAGGATCGTAGAGCTCGAAAAGTAGTGTGAAATCAAGCTAAAAATCACCGAATTCAGAACTCGGAGTCAACGAATATTCATAAAACCGTTTACGTAAAGAAACCACACTTCGCGGCTAACTAGGTGAAACGAGACCAACTAGCCACGAGTTCTGAAATCAAAATCCGAAACGCCAGGGTCGTAGATCTCGAAAAGTAGTGTGTAATCAAGCTAAAAATCACCGAATTCAGAACTCGGAGACAACGGATTCATAAAACCGTTTACGTAAAGAAACCACAATTCGCGGCTAACTAGGTGAAACAAGACCTACTAGCCACGAGTTCGGAAATCAAAATCCGAATCGCCAGGATTGTAGAGCTCGAAAAGTAGTGTGAAATCAATCGAAAAATCACCGAATTCAGAAATCGGAGTCAACGGATATTCATAAAACCGTTTACGTAAAGAAACCACATTTCACGGCTAACTAGGTGAAACGAGACCAACTAGCCACGAGTACTGAAATCAAAATCCAAAACGCCAGAATCGTGGAGCTCGAAAATTAGTGTGAAATCAAGCTAAAAATCACCGAATTCAGAACTCGGAGTCAACGGATATTCATAAAACCGTTTACGTAAAGAAACCACATTTCGCGGCTAACTAGGTGAAACGAGACCAACTAGCCACGAGTTCTGAAATCAAAATCCGAAACGCCAGGATCGTAGAGCTCGAAAAGTAGTGTGAAATCAAGCTAAAAATCACCGAATTCAGAAGTCGGAGTCAACGGATATTCATAAAACCGTATACGTAAAGATCCACATTTCGCGGCTGACTAGGTGAAACGAGACCAACTAGCCACGAGTTCTGAAATCAAAATCCGAAACGCCAGGATCGTAGAGCTCGAAAAGTAGTGTGAAATCAAGCTAAAAATCGCCGAATTCAGAACTCGGAGTCAACGGATATTCATAAAACCGTTTACGTAAAGAAACCACATTTCGCGGCTAACTAGGTGAAACGAGACCAACGAGCCACGAGTTCTGAAATCAAAATCCGATACGCCAGGATCGTAGAGCTCGAAAAGTAGTGTGTAATCAAGCTAAAAATCACCGAATTCAAAACTCGGAGTCAACGGATATTCATAAAACCGTTTACGTAAAGAAACCACATTTCGCGGCTAAATAGATGAAACCAGACCAACGAGCCACGAGTTCTGAAATCAAAATCCGATACGCCAGGATCGTAGAGCTCGAAAAGTAGTGTGTATTCAAGCTAAAAATCACCGAATTCAGAACTTTGAGTCAACGGATATTCATAAAACCGTTTACGTAAAGAAACCACATTTCGCGGCTAACTAGGTGAAACGAGACCAACTAGCCACGAGTTCTGAAATCAAAATCTGAAACCCCAAGATCGTAGAGCTCGAAAATTAGTGTGAAATCAAGCTAAAAATCACCGAATTCAGAACTCGGAGTCAACGGATATTCATAAAACCGTTTACGTAAAGAAACCACATTTCGCGGCTAACTAGGTGAAACGAGACCAACTAGCCACGAGTTCTGAAATCAAAATCCGAAAGGCCAGGATCGTAGAGCTCGAAAATTAGTGTGAAATCAAGCTAAAAATCACCTAATTCAGAACTCGGAGTCAACGGATATTCATAAAACCGTTTACGTAAAGAAACCACATTTCGCGGCTAACTAGGTGAAACGAGACCAACTAGCTACGAGATCTGAAATCAAAATCCGAAACGCCAGGATTGTAGAGCTCGAAAAGTAGTGTGAAATCAAGCTAAAAATCACCGAATTCAGAACTCGGAGTCAACGGATATTCATAAAACCGTTTACGTAAAGAAACCACATTTCGCGGCTAACTAGGTGAAACGAGACCAACTAGCCACGAGTTCTGAAATCAAAATCCGAAACGGCAGGATCGTAGAGCTCAAAAATTAGTGTGAAATCAAGCTAAAAATCCCCGAATTCAGAACTCGGAGTCAACGGATATTCATAAAACCGTTTACGTAAAGAAACCACATTTCGCGGCTAACTAGGTGAAACGAGACCTACTAGCCACGAGTTCTGAAATCAAAATTCGAAATGCCAGGATTGTAGAGCTCGAAAAGTAGTGTGAAATCAAGCTAAAAATCACCGAATTCAGAACTCGGAGTCAACGAATATTCATAAAACCGTTTACGTAAAGAAACCACATTTCGCGGCTAACTAGGTGAAACGAGACCAACTAGCCACGAGTTCTGAAATCAAAATCCGAAACGCCAGGATCGTAGAGCTCGAAAAGTAGTGTGAAATCAAGCTAAAAATCACCGAATTCAGAACTCGGAGTCAACGAATATTCATAAAACCGTTTACGTAAAGAAACCACACTTCGCGGCTAACTAGGTGAAACGAGACCAACTAGCCACGAGTTCTGAAATCAAAATCCGAAACGCCAGGGTCGTAGATCTCGAAAAGTAGTGTGTAATCAAGCTAAAAATCACCGAATTCAGAACTCGGAGACAACGGATTCATAAAACCGTTTACGTAAAGAAACCACAATTCGCGGCTAACTAGGTGAAACAAGACCTACTAGCCACGAGTTCGGAAATCAAAATCCGAATCGCCAGGATTGTAGAGCTCGAAAAGTAGTGTGAAATCAATCGAAAAATCACCGAATTCAGAAATCGGAGTCAACGGATATTCATAAAACCGTTTACGTAAAGAAACCACATTTCACGGCTAACTAGGTGAAACGAGACCAACTAGCCACGAGTACTGAAATCAAAATCCAAAACGCCAGAATCGTGGAGCTCGAAAATTAGTGTGAAATCAAGCTAAAAATCACCGAATTCAGAACTCGGAGTCAACGGATATTCATAAAACCGTTTACGTAAAGAAACCACATTTCGCGGCTAACTAGGTGAAACGAGACCAACTAGCCACGAGTTCTGAAATCAAAATCCGAAACGCCAGGATCGTAGAGCTCGAAAAGTAGTGTGAAATCAAGCTAAAAATCACCGAATTCAGAAGTCGGAGTCAACGGATATTCATAAAACCGTATACGTAAAGATCCACATTTCGCGGCTGACTAGGTGAAACGAGACCAACTAGCCACGAGTTCTGAAATCAAAATCCGAAACGCCAGGATCGTAGAGCTCGAAAAGTAGTGTGAAATCAAGCTAAAAATCGCCGAATTCAGAACTCGGAGTCAACGGATATTCATAAAACCGTTTACGTAAAGAAACCACATTTCGCGGCTAACTAGGTGAAACGAGACCAACGAGCCACGAGTTCTGAAATCAAAATCCGATACGCCAGGATCGTAGAGCTCGAAAAGTAGTGTGTAATCAAGCTAAAAATCACCGAATTCAAAACTCGGAGTCAACGGATATTCATAAAACCGTTTACGTAAAGAAACCACATTTCGCGGCTAAATAGATGAAACCAGACCAACGAGCCACGAGTTCTGAAATCAAAATCCGATACGCCAGGATCGTAGAGCTCGAAAAGTAGTGTGTATTCAAGCTAAAAATCACCGAATTCAGAACTTTGAGTCAACGGATATTCATAAAACCGTTTACGTAAAGAAACCACATTTCGCGGCTAACTAGGTGAAACGAGACCAACTAGCCACGAGTTCTGAAATCAAAATCTGAAACCCCAAGATCGTAGAGCTCGAAAATTAGTGTGAAATCAAGCTAAAAATCACCGAATTCAGAACTCGGAGTCAACGGATATTCATAAAACCGTTTACGTAAAGAAACCACATTTCGCGGCTAACTAGGTGAAACGAGACCAACTAGCCACGAGTTCTGAAATCAAAATCCGAAAGGCCAGGATCGTAGAGCTCGAAAATTAGTGTGAAATCAAGCTAAAAATCACCTAATTCAGAACTCGGAGTCAACGGATATTCATAAAACCGTTTACGTAAAGAAACCACATTTCGCGGCTAACTAGGTGAAACGAGACCAACTAGCTACGAGATCTGAAATCAAAATCCGAAACGCCAGGATTGTAGAGCTCGAAAAGTAGTGTGAAATCAAGCTAAAAATCACCGAATTCAGAACTCGGAGTCAACGGATATTCATAAAACCGTTTACGTAAAGAAACCACATTTCGCGGCTAACTAGGTGAAACGAGACCAACTAGCCACGAGTTCTGAAATCAAAATCCGAAACGGCAGGATCGTAGAGCTCAAAAATTAGTGTGAAATCAAGCTAAAAATCCCCGAATTCAGAACTCGGAGTCAACGGATATTCATAAAACCGTTTACGTAAAGAAACCACATTTCGCGGCTAACTAGGTGAAACGAGACCTACTAGCCACGAGTTCTGAAATCAAAATTCGAAATGCCAGGATTGTAGAGCTCGAAAAGTAGTGTGAAATCAAGCTAAAAATCACCGAATTCAGAACTCGGAGTCAACGGATATTCATAAAACCGTTTACGTAAAGAAACCACATTTCGCGGCTAACTAGGTGAAACGAGACCAACTAGCCACGAGTTCTGAAATCAAAATCCGAAACGCCAGGATTGTAGAGCTCGAAAAGTAGTGTGAAATCAAGCGAAAAATCATCGAATTCAGAACTCGGAGTCAACGGATATTCATAAAACCGTTTACGTAAAGAAACCACATTTCGCGGCTAACTAGGTGAAACGAGACCAACTAGCCACGAGTTCTGAAATCAAAATCCGAAACTGTAGGATCGTAGATCTCGAAAATTAGTGTGAAATCAAGCAAAAAATCACCGAATTCAGAACTCGGAGTCAACGGATATTCATAAAACCGTTTACGTAAAGAAACCACATTTCGCGGCTAACTAGGTGAAACGAGACCAACTATCCACGAGTTCTGAAATCAAAATCCGAAACGCCAGGATCGTAGAGCTCGAAAAGTAGTGTGAAATCAAGCTAAAAATCACCGAATTCACAACTCGGAGTCAACGGATATTCATAAAACCGTTTACGTAAAGAAACCACATTTCGCGGCTAAATAGATGAAACCAGACCAACGAGCCACGAGTTCTGAAATCAAAATCCGATACGCCAGGATCGTAGAGCTCGAAAAGTAGTGTGTATTCAAGCTAAAAATCACCGAATTCAGAACTTTGAGTCAACGGATATTCATAAAACCGTTTACGTAAAGAAACCACATTTCGCGGCTAACTAGGTGAAACGAGACCAACTAGCTACGAGATCTGAAATCAAAATCCGAAACGCCAGGATTGTAGAGCTCGAAAAGTAGTGTGAAATCAAGCTAAAAATCACCGAATTCAAAACTCGGAGTCAACGGATATTCATAAAACCGTTTACGTAAAGAAACCACATTTCGCGGCTAAATAGATGAAACCAGACCAACGAGCCACGAGTTCTGAAATCAAAATCCGATATGCCAGGATCGTAGAGCTCGAAAAGTAGTGTGTATTCAAGCTAAAAATCACCGAATTCAGAACTTTGAGTCAACGGATATTCATAAAACCGTTTACGTAAAGAAACCACATTTCGCGGCTAACTAGGTGAAACGAGACCAACTAGCCACGAGTTCTGAAATCAAAATCTGAAACCCCAAGATCGTAGAGCTCGAAAATTAGTGTGAAATCAAGCTAAAAATCACCGAATTCAGAACTCGGAGTCAACGGATATTCATAAAACCGTTTACGTAAAGAAACCACATTTCGCGGCTAACTAGGTGAAACGAGACCAACTAGCCACGAGTTCTGAAATCAAAATCCGAAAGGCCAGGATCGTAGAGCTCGAAAATTAGTGTGAAATCAAGCTAAAAATCACCGAATTCAGAACTCGGAGTCAACGGATATTCATAAAACCGTTTACGTAAAGAAACCACATTTCGCGGCTAACTAGGTGAAACGAGACCAACTAGCTACGAGATCTGAAATCAAAATCCGAAACGCCAGGATTGTAGAGCTCGAAAAGTAGTGTGAAATCAAGCTAAAAATCACCGAATTCAGAACTCGGAGTCAACGGATATTCATAAAACCGTTTACGTAAAGAAACCACATTTCGCGGCTAACTAGGTGAAACGAGACCAACTAGCCACGAGTTCTGAAATCAAAATCCGAAACGGCAGGATCGTAGAGCTCAAAAATTAGTGTGAAATCAAGCTAAAAATCCCCGAATTCAGAACTCGGAGTCAACGGATATTCATAAAACCGTTTACGTAAAGAAACCACATTTCGCGGCTAACTAGGTGAAACGAGACCTACTAGCCACGAGTTCTGAAATCAAAATTCGAAATGCCAGGATTGTAGAGCTCGAAAAGTAGTGTGAAATCAAGCTAAAAATCACCGAATTCAGAACTCGGAGTCAACGGATATTCATAAAACCGTTTACGTAAAGAAACCACATTTCGCGGCTAACTAGGTGAAACGAGACCAACTAGCCACGAGTTCTGAAATCAAAATCCGAAACGCCAGGATTGTAGAGCTCGAAAAGTAGTGTGAAATCAAGCGAAAAATCACCGAATTCAGAACTCGGAGTCAAAGGATATTCATAAAACCGTTTACGTAAAGAAACCACATTTCGCGGCTAACTAGGTGAAACGAGACCAACTAGCCACGATTTCTGAAATCAAAATCCGAAACTGTAGGATCGTAGATCTCGAAAATTAGTGTGAAATCAAGCAAAAAATCACCGAATTCAGAACTCGGAGTCAACGGATATTCATAAAACCGTTTACGTAAAGAAACCACATTTCGCGGCTAACTAGGTGAAACGAGACCAACTATCCACGAGTTCTGAAATCAAAATCCGAAACGCCAGGATCGTAGAGCTCGAAAAGTAGTGTGAAATCAAGCTAAAAATCACCGAATTCAAAACTCGGAGTCAACGGATATTCATTAAACCGTTTACGTAAAGAAACCACATTTCGCGGCTAAATAGATGAAACCAGACCAACGAGCCACGAGTTCTGAAATCAAAATCCGATACGCCAGGATCGTAGAGCTCGAAAAGTAGTGTGTATTCAAGCTAAAAATCACCGAATTCAGAACTTTGAGTCAACGGATATTCATAAAACCGTTTACGTAAAGAAACCACATTTCGCGGCTAACTAGGTGAAACGAGACCAACTAGCCACGAGTTCTGAAATCAAAATCTGAAACGCCAAGATCGTAGAGCTCGAAAATTAGTGTGAAATCAAGCTAAAAATCACCGAATTCAGAACTCGGAGTCGACGGATATTCATAAAACCGTTTACGTAAAGAAACCACATTTCGCGGCTAACTAGGTGAAACGAGACCAACTAGCCACGAGTTCTGAAATCAAAATCCGAAAGGCCAGGATCGTAGAGCTCGAAAAGTAGTGTGAAATCAAGCTAAAAATCACCGAATTCAGAACTCGGAGTCAACGGATATTCATAAAACCGTTTACGTAAAGAAACCACATTTCGCGGCTAACTAGGTGAAACGAGACCAACTAGCCACGAGTTCTGAAATCAAAATCCGAAACGGCAGGATCGTAGAGCTCAAAAATTAGTGTGAAATCAAGCTAAAAATCCCCGAATTCAGAACTCGGAGTCAACGGATATTCATAAAACCGTTTACGTAAAGAAACCACATTTCGCGGCTAACTAGGTGAAACGAGACCTACTAGCCACGAGTTCTGAAATCAAAATTCGAAATGCCAGGATTGTAGAGCTCGAAAAGTAGTGTGAAATCAAGCTAAAAATCACCGAATTCAGAACTCGGAGTCAACGGATATTCATAAAACCGTTTACGTAAAGAAACCACATTTCGCGGCTAACTAGGTGAAACGAGACCAACTAGCCACGAGTTCTGAAATCAAAATCCGAAATGCCAGGATTGTAGAGCTCGAAAAGTAGTGTGAAATCAAGCGAAAAATCACCGAATTCAGAACTCGGAGTCAACGGATATTCATAAAACCGTTTACGTAAAGAAACCACATTTCGCGGCTAACTAGGTGAAACGAGACCAACTAGCCACGAGTTCTGAAATCAAAATCCGAAACTGTAGGATCGTAGATCTCGAAAATTAGTGTGAAATCAAGCAAAAAATCACCGAATTCAGAACTCGGAGTCAACGGATATTCATAAAACCGTTTACGTAAAGAAACCACATTTCGCGGCTAACTAGGTGAAACGAGACCAACTATCCACGAGTTCTGAAATCAAAATCCGAAACGCCAGGATCGTAGAGCTCGAAAAGTAGTGTGAAATCAAGCTAAAAATCACCGAATTCAGAACTCGGAGTCAACGGATATTCATAAAACCGTTTACGTAAAGAAACCACATTTCGCGGCTAACTAGGTGAAACGAGACCAACTAGCCACGATTTCTGAAATCAAAATCCGAAATGCCAGGATCGTAGAGCTCGAAAAGTAGTGTGAAATCAAGCTAAAAATCACCGAATTCAGAACTCGGAGTCAACGGATATTCATAAAACCGTTTACGTAAAGAAACCACATTTCGCGGCTAACTAGGTGAAACGAGACCAACTAGCCACGAGTTCTGAAATCAAAATCTGAAACGCCAGGATCGTAGAGCTCGAAAATTAGTGTGAAATCAAGCTAAAAATCACCGAATTCAGAACTCGGAGTCAACGGATATTCATAAAACCGTTTACGTAAAGAAACCACATTTCGCGGCTAACTAGGTGAAACGAGACCAACTAGCCACGAGTTCTGAAATCAAAATCCGAAATGCCAGGATCGTAGAGCTCGAAAATTAGTGTGAAATCAAGGGAAAAATCACCGAATTCAGAACTCGGAGTCAACGGATATTCATAAAACCGTTTACGTAAAGAAACCACATTTCGCGGCTAACTAGGTGAAACGAGACCAACTAGCCACGAGTTCTGAAATCAAAATCCGAAACGCCAGGATTGTAGAGCTCGAAAAGTAGTGTGAAAACACGCTAAAAATCACCGAATTCAGAACTCGGAGTCAACGGATATTCATAAAACTGTTTACGTAAAGAAACCACATTTCGCGGCTAACTAGGTGAAACGAGACCAACTAGCCACGAGTTCTGAAATCAAAATCCGAAACGCCAGGATTGTAGAGCTCGAAAAGTAGTGTGAAATCATGCTAAAAATCACCGAATTCAGAACTCGGAGTCAACGGATATTCATAAAACCGTTTACGTAAAGAAACTACATTTCGCGGCTAACTAGGTGAAACGAGACCAACTAGCCACGAGTTCTAAAATCAAAATCCGAAACGCCAGGATTGTAGAGCTCGAAAAGTAGTGTGAAATCTCGCTAAAAATCACCGAATTCAGAACTCGGAGTCAACGGATATTCATAAAACCGTTTACGTAAAGAAACCACATTTCGCGGCTAACTAGGTGAAACGAGACCTACTAGCCACGAGTTCTGAAATCAAAATCCGAAATGCCAGGATCGTAGAGCTCGAAAAGTAGTGTGTAATCAAGCTAAAAATCACCGAATTCAGAACTCGGAGACAACGGATTCATAAAACCGTTTACGTAAAGAAACCACAATTCCCGGCTAACTAGGTGAAACGAGACCTACTAGCCACGAGTTCTGAAATCAAAATCCGAAATGGCAGGATCGTAGAGCTCGAAAAGTAGTGTGAAATCACGCTAAAAATCACCGAATTCAGAACTCGGAGTCAACGGATATTCATAAAACCGTTTACGTAAAGAAACCACATTTCGCGGCTAACTAGGTGAAACGAGACCTACTAGCCACGAGTTCTGAAATCAAAATCCGAAATGACAGGATCGTAGAGCTCGAAAAGTAGTGTGTAATCAAGCTAAAAATCACCGAATTCAGAACTCGGAGACAACGGATTCATAAAACCGTTTACGTAAAGAAACCACAATTCGCGGCTAACTAGGTGAAACGAGACCTACTAGCCACGAGTTCTGAAATCAAAATTCGAAATGCCAGAATTGTAGAGCTCGAAAAGTAGTGTGAAATCAAGCTAAAAATCACCGAATTCAGAACTCGGAGTCAACGGATATTCATAAAACCGTTTACGTAAAGAAACCACATTTCGCGGCTAACTAGGTGAAACGAGACCAACTAGCCACGAGTTCTGAAATCAAAATCCGAAACTCCAGGATTGTAGAGCTCGAAAAGTAGTGTGAAATCAAGCGAAAAATCACCGAATTCAGAACTCGGAGTCAACGGATATTCATAAAACCGTTTACGTAAAGAAACCACATTTCGCGGCTAACTAGGTGAAACGAGACCAACTAGCCACGAGTTCTGAAATCAAAATCCGAAACGGCAGGATCGTAGAGCTCGAAAATTAGTGTGAAATCAAGCTAAAAATCACCGAATTCAGAACTCGGAGTCAACGGATATTCATAAAACCGTTTACGTAAAGAAACCACATTTCGCGGCTAACTAGGTGAAACGAGACCAACTATCCACGAGTTCTGAAATCGAAATCCGAAACGCCAGGATCGTAGAGCTCGAAAAGTAGTGTGAAATCAAGCTAAAAATCACCGAATTCAGAACTCGGAGTCAACGGATATTCATAAAACCGTTTACGTAAAGAAACCACATTTCGCGGCTAACTAGGTGAAACGAGATCAACTAGCCACGATTTCTGAAATCAAAATCCGAAATGCCAGGATCGTAGAGCTCGAAAAGTAGTGTGAAATCAAGCTAAAAATCACCGAATTCAGAACTCGGAGTCAACGGATATTCATAAAACCGTTTACGTAAAGAAACCACATTTCGCGGCTAACTAGGTGAAACGAGACCAACTAGCCACGAGTTCTGAAATCAAAATCTGAAACGCCAGGATCGTAGAGCTCGAAAATTAGTGTGAAATCAAGCTAAAAATCACCGAATTCAGAACTCGGAGTCAACGGATATTCATAAAACCGTTTACGTAAAGAAACCACATTTCGCGGCTAACTAGGTGAAACGAGACCAACTAGCCACGAGTTCTGAAATCAAAATTCGAAATGCCAGGATCGTAGAGCTCGAAAATTAGTGTGAAATCAAGCGAAAAATCACCGAATTCAGAACTCGGAGTCAACGGATATTCATAAAACCGTTTACGTAAAGAAACCACATTTCGCGGCTAACTAGGTGAAACGAGACCAACTAGCCACGAGTTCTGAAATCAAAATCCGAAACGCCAGGATTGTAGAGCTCGAAAAGTAGTGTGAAAACACGCTAAAAATCACCGAATTCAGAACTCGGAGTCGACGGATATTCATAAAACTGTTTACGTAAAGAAACCACATTTCGCGGCTAACTAGGTGAAACGAGACCAACTAGCCACGAGTTCTGAAATCAAAATCCGAAACGCCAGGATTGTAGAGCTCGAAAAGTAGTGTGAAATCATGCTAAAAATCACCGAATTCAGAACTCGGAGTCAACGGATATTCATAAAACCGTTTACGTAAAGAAACTACATTTCGCGGCTAACTAGGTGAAACGAGACCAACTAGCTACGAGTTTTGAAATCAAAATCCGAAATGCCAGGATCGTAGAGCTCGAAAAGTAGTGTGAAATCAAGCTAAAAATCACCGAATTCAGAACTCGGAGTCAACGGATATTCATAAAACCGTTTACGTAAAGAAACCACATTTCGCGGCTAACTAGGTGAAACGAGACCAACTAGCCACGAGTTCTGAAATCAAAATCCGAAACGCCAGGATCGTAGAGCTCGAAAATTAGTGTGAAATCAAGCTAAAAATCACCGAATTCAGAACTCGGAGTCAACGGATATTCATAAAACCGTTTACGTAAAGAAACCACATTTCGCGGCTAACTAGGTGAAACGAGACCAACTAGCCACGAGTTCTAAAATCAAAATCCGAAACGCCAGGATTGTAGAGCTCGAAAAGTAGTGTGAAATCACGCTAAAAATCACCGAATTCAGAACTCGGAGTCAACGGATATTCATAAAACCGTTTACGTAAAGAAACCACATTTCGCGGCTAACTAGGTGACACGAGACCTACTAGCCACGAGTTCTGAAATCAAAATCCGAAATGCCAGGATCGTAGAGCTCGAAAAGTAGTGTGTAATCAAGCTAAAAATCACCGAATTCAGAACTCGGAGACAACGGATTCATAAAACCGTTTACGTAAAGAAACCACAATTCCCGGCTAACTAGGTGAAACGAGACCTACTAGCCACGAGTTCTGAAATCAAAATCCGAAATGGCAGGATCGTAGAGCTCGAAAAGTAGTGTGAAATCACGCTAAAAATCACCGAATTCAGAACTCGGAGTCAACGGATATTCATAAAACCGTTTACGTAAAGAAACCACATTTCGCGGCTAACTAGGTGAAACGAGACCTACTAGCCACGAGTTCTGAAATCAAAATCCGAAATGACAGGATCGTAGAGCTCGAAAAGTAGTGTGTAATCAAGCTAAAAATCACCGAATTCAGAACTCGGAGACAACGGATTCATAAAACCGTTTACGTAAAGAAACCACAATTCGCGGCTAACTAGGTGAAACGAGACCTACTAGCCACGAGTTCTGAAATCAAAATTCGAAATGCCAGAATTGTAGAGCTCGAAAAGTAGTGTGAAATCAAGCTAAAAATCACCGAATTCAGAACTCGGAGTCAACGGATATTCATAAAACCGTTTACGTAAAAAAACCACATTTCGCGGCTAACTAGGTGAAACGAGACCAACTAGCCACGAGTTCTGAAATCAAAATCCGAAACTCCAGGATTGTAGAGCTCGAAAATTAGTGTGAAATCAAGCGAAAAATCACCGAATTCAGAACTCGGAGTCAACGGATATTCATAAAACCGTTTACGTAAAGAAACCACATTTCGCGGCTAACTAGGTGAAACGAGACCAACTAGCCACGAGTTCTGAAATCAAAATCCGAAACGGCAGGATCGTAGAGCTCGAAAATTAGTGTGAAATCAAGCTAAAAATCACCGAATTCAGAACTCGGAGTCAACGGATATTCATAAAACCGTTTACGTAAAGAAACCACATTTCGCGGCTAACTAGGTGAAACGAGACCAACTATCCACGAGTTCTGAAATCGAAATCCGAAACGCCAGGATCGTAGAGCTCGAAAAGTAGTGTGAAATCAAGCTAAAAATCACCGAATTCAGAACTCGGAGTCAACGGATATTCATAAAACCGTTTACGTAAAGAAACCACATTTCGCGGCTAACTAGGTGAAACGAGACCAACTAGCCACGATTTCTGAAATCAAAATCCGAAATGCCAGGATCGTAGAGCTCGAAAAGTAGTGTGAAATCAAGCTAAAAATCACCGAATTCAGAACTCGGAGTCAACGGATATTCATAAAACCGTTTACGTAAAGAAACCACATTTCGCGGCTAACTAGGTGAAACGAGACCAACTAGCCACGAGTTCTGAAATCAAAATCTGAAACGCCAGGATCGTAGAGCTCAAAAATTAGTGTGAAATCAAGCTAAAAATCACCGAATTCAGAACTCGGAGTCAACAGATATTCATAAAACCGTTTACGTAAAGAAACCACATTTCGCGGCTAACTAGGTGAAACGAGACCAACTTGCCACGAGTTCTGAAATCAAAATCCGAAATGCCAGGATCGTAGAGCTCGAAAATTAGTGTGAAATCAAGCGAAAAATCACCGAATTCAGAACTCGGAGTCAACGGATATTCATAAAACCGTTTACGTAAAGAAACCACATTTTGCGGCTAACTAGGTGAAACGAGACCAACTAGCCACGAGTTCTGAAATCAAAATCCGAAACTCCAGGATCGTAGAGCTCGAAAAGTAGTGTGAAATCAAGCTAAAAATCACCGAATTCAGAACTCGGAGTCAACGGATATTCATAAAACCGTTTACGTAAAGAAACCACATTTCGCGGCTAAATAGGTGAAACGAGACCAACTAGCCACGAGTTCTGAAATCAAAATCCGAAATGCCAGGATCGTAGAGCTCGAAAAGTAGTGTGAAATCAAGCTAAAAATCACCGAATTCAGAACTCGGAGTCAACGGATATTCATAAAACCGTTTACGTAAAGAAACCACATTTCGCGGCTAACTAGTTGAAATGAGACCTACTAGCCACGAGTTCTGAAATCAAAATCCGAAACGCCAGTATTGTAGAGCTCGAAAAGTAGTGTGAAATCAAGCTAAAAATCACCGAATTCAGAACTCGGAGTGAACGGATATTCATAAAACCGTTTACGTAAAGAAACCACATTTCGCGGCTAACTAGGTGAAACGAGACCAACTAGCCACGAGTTCTGAAATCAAAATCCGAAATGCCAGGATCGTAGAGCTCGAAAAGTAGTGTGTAATCAAGCTAAAAATCACCGAATTCAGAACTCGGAGTCAACGGATATTCATAAAACCGTTTACGTAAAGAAACCACATTTCTCGGCTAACTAGGTGAAACGAGACCAACTAGCCACGAGTTCTGAAATCAAAATCCAAAACGCCAGGATCGTAGAGCTCGAAAAGTAGTGTTAAATCACGCTAAAAATCACAGAATTCAGAACTCGGAGTCAACGGATATTCATAAAACCGTTTACGTAAAGAAACCACATTTCGCGGCTAACTAGGTGAAACGAGACCAACTATCCACGAGTTCTGAAATCAAAATCCGAAACGCCAGGATCGTAGAGCTCGAAAAGTAGTGTGAAATCAAGCTAAAAATCACCGAATTCAGAACTCGGAGTCAACGGATATTCATAAAACCGTTTACGTAAAGAAACCACATTTCGCGGCTAACTAGTTGAAATGAGACCTACTAGCCACGAGTTCTGAAATCAAAATCCGAAACGCCAGTATTGTAGAGCTCGAAAAGTAGTGTGAAATCAAGCTAAAAATCACCGAATTCAGAACTCGGAGTGAACGGATATTCATAAAACCGTTTACGTAAAGAAACCACATTTCGCGGCTAACTAGGTGAAACGAGACCAACTAGCCACGAGTTCTGAAATCAAAATCCGAAATGCCAGGATCGTAGAGCTCGAAAAGTAGTGTGTAATCAAGCTAAAAATCACCGAATTCAGAACTCGGAGTCAACGGATATTCATAAAACCGTTTACGTAAAGAAATCACATTTCGCGGCTAACTAGGTGAAACGAGACCAACTAGCCACGAGTTCTAAAATCAAAATCCGAAACAACAAGATTGTAGAGCTCGAAAAGTAGTGTGTAATCAAGCTAAAAATCACCGAATTCAGAACTCGGAGTCAACGGATATTCATAAAACCGTTTACGTAAAGAAATCACATTTCGCGGCTAACTAGGTGAAACGAGACCAACTAGCCACGAGTTCTAAAATCAAAATCCGAAACAACAAGATTGTAGAGCTCGAAAAGTAGTGTGAAATCAAGCTAAAACTCACAGAATTCAGAACTCGGAGTCAACGGATATTCATAAAACCGTTTACGTAAAGAAACCACATTTCGCGGCTAACTTGGTGAAACGAGACCTACTAGCCACGAGTTCTGAAATCAAAATCCGAAACGCCAGGATTGTAGAGCTCGAAAATTAGTGTGAAATCAAGCTAAAAATCACCGAATTCAGAACTCGGAGTCAACGGATATTCATAAAACCGTTTACGTAAAGAAACACATTTCGCGGCTAACTAGGTGAAACGAGACCAACTATCCACGAGTTCTGAAATCAAAATCCAAAATGCCAGGATCGTAGAGCTCGAAAAGTAGTGTGAAATCAAGCTAAAAATCACCGAATTCAGAACTCGGAGTGAACGGATATTCATAAAACCGTTTACGTAAAGAAACCACATTTCGCGGCTAACTAGGTGAAACGAGACCAACTAGCCACGATTTCTGAAATCAAAATTCGAAATGCCAGGATCGTAGAGCTCGAAAAGTAGTGTGAAATCAAGCTAAAAATCACCGAATTCAGAACTCGGAGTCAACGGATATTCATAAAACCGTTTACGTAAAGAAACCACATTTCGCGGCTAACTAGGTGAAACGAGACCAACTAGCCACGAGTTCTGAAATCAATATCCGAAACAACAAGATTGTAGAGCTCGAAAATTAGTGTGAAATCAAGCTAAAACTCACCGAATTCAGAACTCGGAGTCAACGGATATTCATAAAACCGTTTACGTAAAGAAACCACATTTCGCGGCTAACTAGGTGAAACGAGACCTACTAGCCACGAGTTCTGAAATCAAAATCCGAAACTCTAGGATTGTAGAGCTTGAAAAGTAGTGTGAAAGTTCTGAAATCAAAATCCGAAATGCCAGGATCGTAGAGCTCGAAAATTAGTGTGAAATCAAGCTAAAAATCACCGAATTCAGAACTCGGAGTCAACGGATATTCATAAAACCGTTTACGTAAAGAAACCACATTTCGCGGCTAAATAGGTGAAACGAGACCAACTAGCCACGAGTTCTGAAATCAAAATCCGAAATGCCAGGATCGTAGAGCTCGAAAATTAGTGTGAAATCAAGCTAAAAATCACCGAATTCAGAACTCGGAGTCAATGGATATTCATAAAATCGTTAACGTAAAGAAACCACATTTCGCGGCTAACTAGGTGAAACGAGACCAACTAGCCACGAGTTCTGAAATCAAAATCCGAAATGCCAGGATCGTAGAGCTCGAAAAGTAGTGTGAAATCAAGCTAAAAATCACCGAATTCAGAACTCGGAGTCAACGGATATTCATAAAACCGTTTACGTAAAGAAACCACATTTCTCGGCTAACTAGGTGAAACGAGACCAACTAGCCACGAGTTCTGAAATCAAAATCCGAAATGCCAGGATCGTAGAGCTCGAAAAGTAGTGTGAAATCAAGCTAAAAATCACCGAATTCGGAACTCGGAGTCAACGGATATTCATAAAACCGTTTACGTAAAGAAACCACATTTCGCGGCTAACTAGGTGAAACGAGACCAACTAGCCACGAGTTCTGAAATCAAAATCCGAAACGCCAGGATCGTAGAGCTCGAAAATTAGTGTGAAATCAAGCTAAAAATCACCGAATTCAGAACTCGGAGTCAACGGATATTCATAAAACCGTTTACGTAAAGAAACCACATTTCCCGGCTAAATAGGTGAAACGAGACCAACTAGCCACGAGTTCTGAAATCAAAATCGGAAACACCAGGATCGTAGAGCTCGAAAATTAGTGTGAAATCAAGCTAAAAATCACCGAATTCAGAACTCGGAGTCAACGGATATTCATAAAACCGTTTACGTAAAGAAACCACATTTCGCGGCTAACTAGGTGAAACGAGACCAACTAGCCACGAGTTCTGAAATCAAAATCCGAAACGCCAGGATCGTAGAGCTCGAAAAGTAGTGTGAAATCAAGCTAAAAATCACCGAATTCAGAACTCGGAGTCAACGGATATTCATAAAACCGTTTACGTAAAGAAACCACATTTCGCGGCTAAATAGGTGAAACGAGACCAACTGGCCACGAGTTCTGAAATCAAAATCCGAAATGCCAGGATCGTAGAGCTCGAAAATTAGTGTGAAATCAAGCTAAAAATCACCGAATTCAGAACTCGGAGTGAACGGATATTCATAAAATCGTTTACGTAAAGAAACCACATTTCGCGGCTAACTAGGTGAAACGAGACCAACTAGCCACGAGTTCTGAAATCAAAATCCGAAATGCCAGGATCGTAGAGCTCGAAAAGTAGTGTGAAATCAAGCTAAAAATCACCGAATTCAGAACTCGGAGTCAACGGATATTCATAAAACCGTTTACGTAAAGAAACCACATTTCTCGGCTAACTAGGTGAAACGAGACCAACTAGCCACGAGTTCTGAAATCAAAATCCAAAACACCAGGATTGTAGAGCTCGAAAAGTAGTGTGAAATCACGCTAAAAATCACAGAATTCAGAACTCGGAGTCAACGGATATTCATAAAACCGTTTACGTAAAGAAACCACATTTCGCGGCTAACTAGGTGAAACGAGACCAACTAGCCACGAGTTCTGAAATCAAAATCCGAAACAACAAGATTGTAGAGCTCGAAAAGCAGTGTGAAATCAAGCTAAAAATCACCGAATTCAGAACTCGGAGTCAACGGATATTCATAAAACCGTTTACGTAAAGAAACCACATTTCGCGGCTAACTTGGTGAAACGAGACCTACTAGCCACGAGTTCTGAAATCAAAATCCGAAACGCCAGGATTGTAGAGCTCGAAAATTAGTGTGAAATCAAGCTAAAAATCACCGAATTCAGAACTCGGAGTCAACGGATATTCATAAAACCGTTTACGTAAAGAAACCACATTTCGCGGCTAACTAGGTGAAACGAGACCAACTATCCACGAGTTCTGAAATCAAAATCCAAAATTCCAGGATCGTAGAGCTCGAAAAGTAGTGTGAAATCAAGCTAAAAATCACCGAATTCAGAACTCGGAGTCAACGGATATTCATAAAACCGTTTACGTAAAGAAACCACATTTCGCGGCTAACTAGGTGAAACGAGACCAACTAGCCACGATTTCTGAAATCAAAATTCGAAATGCCAGGATCGTAGAGCTCGAAAAGTAGTGTGAAATCAAGCTAAAAATCACCGAATTCAGAACTCGGAGTCAACGGATATTCATAAAACCGTTTACGTAAAGAAACCACATTTCGCGGCTAACTAGGTGAAACGAGACCAACTAGCCACGAGTTCTGAAATCAATATCTGAAACGCCAGGATCGTAGAGCTCGAAAATTAGTGTGAAATCAAGCTAAAAATCACCGAATTCAGAACTCGGAGTCAACGGATATTCATAAAACCGTTTACGTAAAGAAACCACATTTCGCGGCTAACTAGGTGAAACGAGACCAACTAGCCACGAGTTCTGAAATCAAAATCCGAAATGCCAGGATCGTAGAGCTCGAAAATTAGTGTGAAATCAAGCTAAAAATCACCGAATTCAGAACTCGGAGTCAACGGATATTCATAAAACCGTTTACGTAAAGAAACCACATTTCGCGGCTAAATAGGTGAAACGAGACCAACTAGCCACGAGTTCTGAAATCAAAATCCGAAATGCCAGGATCGTAGAGCTCGAAAATTAGTGTGAAATCAAGCTAAAAATCACCGAATTCAGAACTCGGAGTCAATGGATATTCATAAAATCGTTAACGTAAAGAAACCACATTTCGCGGCTAACTAGGTGAAACGAGACCAACTAGCCACGAGTTCTGAAATCAAAATCCGAAATGCCAGGATCGTAGAGCTCGAAAAGTAGTGTGAAATCAAGCTAAAAATCACCGAATTCAGAACTCGGAGTCAACGGATATTCATAAAACCGTTTACGTAAAGAAACCACATTTCTCGGCTAACTAGGTGAAACGAGACCAACTAGCCACGAGTTCTGAAATCAAAATCCGAAATGCCAGGATCGTAGAGCTCGAAAAGTAGTGTGAAATCAAGCTAAAAATCACCGAATTCGGAACTCGGAGTCAACGGATATTCATAAAACCGTTTACGTAAAGAAACCACATTTCGCGGCTAACTAGGTGAAACGAGACCAACTAGCCACGAGTTCTGAAATCAAAATCCGAAACGCCAGGATCGTAGAGCTCGAAAATTAGTGTGAAATCAAGCTAAAAATCACCGAATTCAGAACTCGGAGTCAACGGATATTCATAAAACCGTTTACGTAAAGAAACCACATTTCACGGCTAAATAGGTGAAACGAGACCAACTAGCCACGAGTTCTGAAATCAAAATCGGAAACACCAGGATCGTAGAGCTCGAAAATTAGTGTGAAATCAAGCTAAAAATCACCGAATTCAGAACTCGGAGTCAACGGATATTCATAAAACCGTTTACGTAAAGAAACCACATTTCGCGGCTAACTAGGTGAAACGAGACCAACTAGCCACGAGTTCTGAAATCAAAATCCGAAATGCCAGGATCGTAGAGCTCGAAAATTAGTGTGAAATCAAGCTAAAAATCACCGAATTCAGAACTCGGAGTCAACGGATATTCATAAAACCGTTTACGTAAAGAAACCACATTTCGCGGCTAAATAGGTGAAACGAGACCAACTAGCCACGAGTTCTGAAATCAAAATCCGAAATGCCAGGATCGTAGAGCTCGAAAATTAGTGTGAAATCAAGCTAAAAATCACCGAATTCAGAACTCGGAGTCAACGGATATTCATAAAATCGTTTACGTAAAGAAACCACATTTCGCGGCTAACTAGGTGAAACGAGACCAACTAGCCACGAGTTCTGAAATCAAAATCCGAAATGCCAGGATCGTAGAGCTCGAAAAGTAGTGTGAAATCAAGCTAAAAATCACCGAATTCAGAACTCGGAGTCAACGGATATTCATAAAATCGTTTACGTAAAGAAACCACATTTCGCGGCTAACTAGGTGAAACGAGACCAACTAGCCACGAGTTCTGAAATCAAAATCCGAAATGCCAGGATCGTAGAGCTCGAAAAGTAGTGTGAAATCAAGCTAAAAATCACCGAATTCAGAACTCGGAGTCAACGGATATTCATAAAACCGTTTACGTAAAGAAACCACATTTCGCGGCTAACTAGGTGAAACGAGACCAACTAGCCACGAGTTCTGAAATCAAAATCCGAAACGCCAGGATCGTAGAGCTCGAAAAGCAGTGTGTAATCAATCTAAAAATCACCGAATTCAGAACTCGGAGACAACGGATTCATAAAACCGTTTACGTAAAGAAACCACAATTCGCGGCTAACTAGGTGAAACGAGACCTACTAGCCACGAGTTCTGAAATCAAAATCCGAAACGCCAGGATTGTAGAGCTCGAAAAGTAGTGTGAAATCAAGCGAAAAATCACCGAATTCAGAACTCGGAGTCAACGGATATTCATAAAACCGTTTACGTAAAGAAACCACATTTCGCGGCTAACAAGGTGAAATGAGACCAACTAGCCACGAGTTCTGAAATCAAAATCCGAAACACCAGGATCGTAGAGCTCGAAAATTAGTGTGAAATCAAGCTAAAAATCACCGAATTCAGAACTCGGAGTCAACGGATATTCATAAAACCGTTTACGTAAAGAAACCACATTTCTCGGCTAACTAGGTGAAACGAGACCAACTAGCCACGAGTTCTGAAATCAAAATCCGAAATGCCAGGATCGTAGAGCTCGAAAAGTAGTGTGAAATCAAGCTAAAAATCACCGAATTCAGAACTCGGAGTCAACGGATATTCATAAAACCGTTTACGTAAAGAAACCACATTTCTCGGCTAACTAGGTGAAACGAGTCCAACTAGCCACGAGTTCTGAAATCAAAATCCGAAATGCCAGGATCGTAGAGCTCGAAAATTAGTGTGAAATCAAGCTAAAAATCACCGAATTCGGAACTCGGAGTCAACGGATATTCATAAAACCGTTTACGTAAAGAAACCACATTTCGCGGCTAAATAGGTGAAACGAGACCAACTAGCCACGAGTTCTGAAATCAAAATCCGAAATGCCAGGATCGTAGAGCTCGAAAAGTAGTGTGAAATCAAGCTAAAAATCACCGAATTCGGAACTCGGAGTCAACGGATATTCATAAAACCGTTTACGTAAAGAAACCACATTTCGCGGCTAACTAGGTGAAACGAGACCAACTAGCCACGAGTTCTGAAATCAAAATCCGAAACGCCAGGATCGTAGAGCTCGAAAATTAGTGTGAAATCAAGCTAAAAATCACCGAATTCAGAACTCGGAGTCAACGGATATTCATAAAACCGTTTACGTAAAGAAACCACATTTCACGGCTAAATAGGTGAAACGAGACCAACTAGCCACGAGTTCTGAAATCAAAATCGGAAACACCAGGATCGTAGAGCTCGAAAATTAGTGTGAAATCAAGCTAAAAATCACCGAATTCAGAACTCGGAGTCAACGGATATTCATAAAACCGTTTACGTAAAGAAACCACATTTCGCGGCTAACTAGGTGAAACGAGACCAACTAGCCACGAGTTCTGAAATCAAAATCCGAAATGCCAGGATCGTAGAGCTCGAAAATTAGTGTGAAATCAAGCTAAAAATCACCGAATTCAGAACTCGGAGTCAACGGATATTCATAAAACCGTTTACGTAAAGAAACCACATTTCACGGCTAAATAGGTGAAACGAGACCAACTAGCCACGAGTTCTGAAATCAAAATCGGAAACACCAGGATCGTAGAGCTCGAAAATTAGTGTGAAATCAAGCTAAAAATCACCGAATTCAGAACTCGGAGTCAACGGATATTCATAAAACCGTTTACGTAAAGAAACCACATTTCGCGGCTAACTAGGTGAAACGAGACCAACTAGCCACGAGTTCTGAAATCAAAATCCGAAATGCCAGGATCGTAGAGCTCGAAAATTAGTGTGAAATCAAGCTAAAAATCACCGAATTCAGAACTCGGAGTCAACGGATATTCATAAAACCGTTTACGTAAAGAAACCACATTTCGCGGCTAAATAGGTGAAACGAGACCAACTAGCCACGAGTTCTGAAATCAAAATCCGAAATGCCAGGATCGTAGAGCTCGAAAATTAGTGTGAAATCAAGCTAAAAATCACCGAATTCAGAACTCGGAGTCAACGGATATTCATAAAATCGTTTACGTAAAGAAACCACATTTCGCGGCTAACTAGGTGAAACGAGACCAACTAGCCACGAGTTCTGAAATCAAAATCCGAAATGCCAGGATCGTAGAGCTCGAAAAGTAGTGTGAAATCAAGCTAAAAATCACCGAATTCAGAACTCGGAGTCAACGGATATTCATAAAACCGTTTACGTAAAGAAACCACATTTCGCGGCTAACTAGGTGAAACGAGACCAACAAGCTACGAGTTCTGAAATCAAAATCCGAAACGCCAGGATTGTAGAGCTCGAAAAGTAGTGTGAAATCAAGCTAAAAATCACCGAATTCAGAACTCGGAGTCAACGGATATTCATAAAACCGTTTACGTAAAGAAACCACATTTCGCGGCTAACTAGGTGAAACGAGACCAACTAGCCACGAGTTCTGAAATCAAAATCCGAGACGCCAGGATCGTAGAGCTCGAAAATTAGTGTGAAATCAAGCTAAAAATCACCGAATTCAGAACTCGGAGTCAATGGATATTCATAAAACCGTTTACGTAAAGAAACCACATTTCGCGGCTAACTAGGTGAAACGAGACCAACTAGCCACGAGTTCTGAAATCAAAATCCGAAATGCCAGGATCGTAGAACTTGAAAAGTAGTGTGTAATCAAACTAAAAATCACCGAATTCAGAACTCGGAGTCAACGGATATTCATAAAACCGTTTACGTAAAGAAATCACATTTCGCGGCTAACTAGGTGAAACGAGACCAACTAGCCACGAGTTCTGAAATCAAAATCCGAAATGCCAGGATCGTAGAGCTCGAAAAGTAGTGTGTAATCAAGCTAAAAATCACCGAATTCAGAACTCGGAGTCAACGGATATTCATAAAACCGTTTACGTAAAGAAATCACATTTCGCGGCTAACTAGGTGAAACGAGACCAACTAGCCACGAGTTCTAAAATCAAAATCCGAAACACCAAGATTGTAGAGCTCGAAAAGTAGTGTGAAATCAAGCTAAAAATCACCGAATTCAGAACTCGGAGTCAACGGATATTCATAAAACCGTTTACGTAAAGAAACTACATTTCGCGGCTAACTTGGTGAAACGAGACCTACTAGCCACGAGTTCTGAAATCAAAATCCGAAACCCCAGGATTGTAGAGCTTGAAAAGTAGTGTGAAATCAAGCTAAAAATCACCGAATTCAGAACTCGGAGTCAACGGATATTAATAAAACCGTTTACGTAAAGAAACCACATTTCGCGGCTAACTAGGTGAAACGAGACCAACTAGCCACGAGTTCTGAAATCAAAATCCGAAACTCCAGGATCGTAGAGCTCGAAAAGTAGTGTGAAATCAAGCTAAAAATCACCGAATTCAGAACTCGGAGTCAACGGATATTCATAAAACCGTTTACGTAAAGAAACCACATTTCGCGGCTAACTAGGTGAAACGAGACCAACTAGCCACGAGTTCTGAAATCAAAATCCGAAATGCCAGGATTGTAGAGCTCGAAAAGTAGTGTGAAAACACGCTAAAAATCACCGAATTCAGAACTCGGAGTCAACGGATATTCATAAAACCGTTTACGTAAAGAAACCACATTTCGCGGCTAACTAGGTGAAACGAGACCAACTAGCCACGAGTTCTGAAATCAAAATCCGAAACTCCAGGATTGTAGAGCTCGAAAAGTAGTGTGAAATCATGCTAAAAATCACCGAATTCAGAACTCGGAGTCAACGGATATTCATAAAACCGTTTACGTAAAGAAACCACATTTCGCGGCTAACTAGGTGAAACGAGACCAACTAGCCACGAGTTCTGAAATCAAAATCCGAAATGCCAGGATCGTAGAGCTCGAAAAGTAGTGTGAAATCAAGCTAAAAATCACCGAATTCAGAACTCGGAGTCAACGGATATTCATAAAACCGTTTACGTAAAGAAACCACATTTCGCGGCTAACTAGGTGAAACGAGACCAACTAGCCACGAGTTCTGAAATCAAAATCCGAAATGCCAGGATCGTAGAGCTCGAAAAGTAGTGTGAAATCAAGCTAAAAATCACCGAATTCAGAACTCGGAGTCAACGGATATTCATAAAACCGTTTACGTAAAGAAACCACATTTCGCGGCTAACTAGGTGAAACGAGACCAACTAGCCACGAGTTCTGAAATCAAAATCCGAAACCCCAGGATCGTAGAGCTCGAAAATTAGTGTGAAATCAAGCTAAAAATCACCGAATTCAGAACTCGGAGTCAACGGATATTCATAAAACCGTTTACGTAAAGAAACCACATTTCGCGGCTAACTAGGTGAAACGAGACCTACTAGCCACGAGTTCTGAAATCAAAATCCGAAATGCCTGGATCGTAGAGCTCGAAAAGTAGTGTGTAATCAAGGTAAAAATCACCGAATTCAGAACTCGGAGACAACGGATTCATAAAACCGTTTACGTAAAGAAACCACAATTCGCGGCTAACTAGGTGAAACGAGACCTACTAGCCACGAGTTCTGAAATCAAAATCCGAAACGCCAGGATTGTAGAGCTCGAAAAGTAGTGTGAAATCAAGCGAAAAATCACCGAATTCAGAACTCGGAGTCAACGGATATTCATAAAACCGTTTACGTAAAGAAACCACATTTCGCGGCTAACAAGGTGAAATGAGACCAACTAGCCACGAGTTCTGAAATCAAAATCCGAAACGCCAGGATCGTAGTGCTCGAAAATTAGTGTGAAATCAAGCTAAAAATCACCGAATTCAGAACTCGGAGTCAACGGATATTCATAAAACCGTTTACGTAAAGAAACCACATTTCGCGGCTAACTAGGTGAAACGAGACCAACTAGCTACGAGTTCTGAAATCAAAATCCGAAACGCCAGGATTGTAGAGCTCGAAAAGTAGTGTGAAATCAAGCTAAAAATCACCGAATTCAGAACTCGGAGTCAACGGATATTCATAAAACCGTTTACGTAAAGAAACCACATTTCGCGGCTAACTAGGTGAAACGAGACCAACTAGCCACGAGTTCTGAAATCAAAATCCGAGACGCCAGGATCGTAGAGCTCGAAAATTAGTGTGAAATCAAGCTAAAAATCACCGAATTCAGAACTCGGAGTCAATGGATATTCATAAAACCGTTTACGTAAAGAAACCACATTTCGCGGCTAACTAGGTGAAACGAGACCAACTAGCCACGAGTTCTGAAATCAAAATCCGAAATGCCAGGATCGTAGAACTCGAAAAGTAGTGTGTAATCAAACTAAAAATCACCGAATTCAGAACTCGGAGTCAACGGATATTCATAAAACCGTTTACGTAAAGAAATCACATTTTGCGGCTAACTAGGTGAAACGAGACCAACTAGCCACGAGTTCTGAAATCAAAATCCGAAATGCCAGGATCGTAGAGCTCGAAAAGTAGTGTGTAATCAAGCTAAAAATCACCGAATTCAGAACTCGGAGTCAACGGATATTCATAAAACCGTTTACGTAAAGAAATCACATTTCGCGGCTAACTAGGTGAAACGAGACCAACTAGCCACGAGTTCTAAAATCAAAATCCGAAACACCAAGATTGTAGAGCTCGAAAAGTAGTGTGAAATCAAGCTAAAAATCACCGAATTCAGAACTCGGAGTCAACGGATATTCATAAAACCGTTTACGTAAAGAAACCACATTTCGCGGCTAACTTGGTGAAACGAGACCTACTAGCCACGAGTTCTGAAATCAAAATCCGAAACCCCAGGATTGTAGAGCTTGAAAAGTAGTGTGAAATTAAGCTAAAAATCACCGAATTCAGAACTCGGAGTCAACGGATATTAATAAAACCGTTTACGTAAAGAAACCACATTTCGCGGCTAACTAGGTGAAACGAGACCAACTAGCCACGAGTTCTGAAATCAAAATCCGAAACTCCAGGATCGTAGAGCTCGAAAATTAGTGTGAAATCAAGCTAAAAATCACCGAATTCAGAACTCGGAGTCAACGGATATTCATAAAACCGTTTACGTAAAGAAACCACATTTCGCGGCTAACTAGGTGAAACGAGACCAACTAGCCACGAGTTCTGAAATCAAAATCCGAAATGCCAGGATTGTAGAGCTCGAAAAGTAGTCTGAAAACACGCTAAAAATCACCGAATTCAGAACTCGGAGTCAACGGATATTCATAAAACCGTTTACGTAAAGAAACCACATTTCGCGGCTAACTAGGTGAAACGAGACCAACTAGCCACGAGTTCTGAAATCAAAATCCGAAACTCCAGGATTGTAGAGCTCGAAAAGTAGTGTGAAATCATGCTAAAAATCACCGAATTCAGAACTCGGAGTCAACGGATATTCATAAAACCGTTTACGTAAAGAAACCACATTTCGCGGCTAACTAGGTGAAACGAGACCAACTAGCCACGAGTTCTGAAATCAAAATCCGAAATGCCAGGATCGTAGAGCTCGAAAAGTAGTGTGAAATCAAGCTAAAAATCACCGAATTCAGAACTCGGAGTCAACGGATATTCATAAAACCGTTTACGTAAAGAAACCACATTTCGCGGCTAACTAGGTGAAACGAGACCAACTAGCCACGAGTTCTGAAATCAAAATCCGAAATGCCAGGATCGTAGAGCTCGAAAAGTAGTGTGAAATCAAGCTAAAAATCACCGAATTCAGAACTCGGAGTCAACGGATATTCATAAAACCGTTTACGTAAAGAAACCACATTTCGCGGCTAACTAGGTGAAACGAGACCAACTAGCCACGAGTTCTGAAATCAAAATCCGAAACCCCAGGATCGTAGAGCTCGAAAATTAGTGTGAAATCAAGCTAAAAATCACCGAATTCAGAACTCGGAGTCAACGGATATTCATAAAACCGTTTACGTAAAGAAACCACATTTCGCGGCTAACTAGGTGAAACGAGACCTACTAGCCACGAGTTCTGAAATCAATATCCGAAATGCCTGGATCGTAGAGCTCGAAAAGTAGTGTGTAATCAAGCTAAAAATCACCGAATTCAGAACTCGGAGACAACGGATTCATAAAACCGTTTACGTAAAGAAACCACAATTCGCGGCTAACTAGGTGAAACGAGACCTACTAGCCACGAGTTCTGAAATCAAAATCCGAAACGCCAGGATTGTAGAGCTCGAAAAGTAGTGTGAAATCAAGCGAAAAATCACCGAATTCAGAACTCGGAGTCAACGGATATTCATAAAACCGTTTACGTAAAGAAACCACATTTCGCGGCTAACAAGGTGAAATGAGACCAACTAGCCACGAGTTCTAAAATCAAAATCCGAAACGCCAGGATCGTAGAGCTCGAAAATTAGTGTGAAATCAAGCTAAAAATCACCGAATTCAGAACTCGGAGTCAACG
Organism: Euonymus europaeus; assembly: GCA_963580455.1. Lineage (NCBI taxonomy): Eukaryota > Viridiplantae > Streptophyta > Magnoliopsida > Celastrales > Celastraceae > Euonymus > Euonymus europaeus. Next base: position 523,283 of record OY756957.1, on the reverse strand, counting down.
GATATTCATAAAACCGTTTACGTAAAGAAACCACATTTCGCGGCTAACTAGGTGAAACGAGACCAACTAGCTACGAGTTCTGAAATCAAAATCCGAAACTCCAGGATTGTAGAGCTCGAAAAGTAGTGTGAAATCAAGCTAAAAATCACCGAATTCAGAACTTGGAGTCAACGGATATTCATAAAACCGTTTACGTAAAGAAACCACATTTCGCGGCTAACTAGGTGAAACGAGACCAACTAGCCACGAGTTCTGAAATCAAAATCCGAGACGACAGGATCGTAGAGCTCGAAAATTAGTGTGACATCAAGCTAAAAATCACCGAATTCAGTACTCGGAGTCAATGGATATTCATAAAACCGTTTAGGTAAAGAAACCACATTTCGCGGCTAACTAGGTGAAACGAGACCAACTAGCCCCGAGTTCTGAAATCAAAATCCGAAATGCCAGGATCGTAGAGATCGAAAAGTAGTGTGAAATCAAGCTAAAAATCACCGAATTCAGAACTCGGAGTCAACGGATATTCATAAAACCGTTTACGTAAAGAAACCACATTTCGCGGCTAACTAGGTGAAACGAGACCAACTAGCCACGAGTTCTGAAATCAAAATCCGAAATGCCAGGATCGTAGAGCTCGAAAAGTAGTGTGAAATCAAGCTAAAAATCACCGAATTCAGAACTCGGAGTCAACGGATATTCATAAAACCGTTTACGTAAAGAAACCACATTTCGCGGCTAACTAGGTGAAACGAGACCAACTAGCCACGAGTTCTGAAATCAAAATCCGAAATGCCAGGATCGTAGAGCTCGAAAAGTAGTGTGAAATCAAGCTAAAAATCACCGAATTCAGAACTCGGAGTCAACGGATATTCATAAAACCGTTTACGTAAAGAAACCACATTTCGCGGCTAACTAGGTGAAACGAGACCAACTAGCCACGAGTTCTGAAATCAAAATCCGAAACCCCAGGATCGTAGAGCTCGAAAATTAGTGTGAAATCAAGCTAAAAATCACCGAATTCAGAACTCGGAGTCAACGGATATTCATAAAACCGTTTACGTAAAGAAACCACATTTCGCGGCTAACTAGGTGAAACGAGACCTACTAGCCACGAGTTCTGAAATCAATATCCGAAATGCCTGGATCGTAGAGCTCGAAAAGTAGTGTGTAATCAAGCTAAAAATCACCGAATTCAGAACTCGGAGACAACGGATTCATAAAACCGTTTACGTAAAGAAACCACAATTCGCGGCTAACTAGGTGAAACGAGACCTACTAGCCACGAGTTCTGAAATCAAAATCCGAAACGCCAGGATTGTAGAGCTCGAAAAGTAGTGTGAAATCAAGCGAAAAATCACCGAATTCAGAACTCGGAGTCAACGGATATTCATAAAACCGTTTACGTAAAGAAACCACATTTCGCGGCTAACAAGGTGAAATGAGACCAACTAGCCACGAGTTCTGAAATCAAAATCCGAAACGCCAGGATCGTAGAGCTCGAAAATTAGTGTGAAATCAAGCTAAAAATCACCGAATTCAGAACTCGGAGTCAACGGATATTCATAAAACCGTTTACGTAAAGAAACCACATTTCGCGGCTAACTAGGTGAAACGAGACCAACTAGCTACGAGTTCTAAAATCAAAATCCGAAACTCCAGGATTGTAGAGCTCGAAAAGTAGTGTGAAATCAAGCTAAAAATCACCGAATTCAGAACTTGGAGTCAACGGATATTCATAAAACCGTTTACGTAAAGAAACCACATTTCGCGGCTAACTAGGTGAAACGAGACCAACTAGCCACGAGTTCTGAAATCAAAATCCGAGACGACAGGATCGTAGAGCTCGAAAATTAGTGTGACATCAAGCTAAAAATCACCGAATTCAGTACTCGGAGTCAATGGATATTCATAAAACCGTTTAGGTAAAGAAACCACATTTCGCGGCTAACTAGGTGAAACGAGACCAACTAGCCCCGAGTTCTGAAATCAAAATCCGAAATGCCAGGATCGTAGAGATCGAAAAGTAGTGTGAAATCAAGCTAAAAATCACCGAATTCAGAACTCGGAGTCAACGGATATTCATAAAACCGTTTACGTAAAGAAACCACATTTCGCGGCTAACTAGGTGAAACGAGACCAACTAGCCACGAGTTCTGAAATCAAAATCCGAAATGCCAGGATCGTAGAGCTCGAAAAGTAGTGTGAAATCAAGCTAAAAATCACCGAATTCAGAACTCGGAGTCAACGGATATTCATAAAACCGTTTACGTAAAGAAACCACATTTCGCGGCTAACTAGGTGAAACGAGACCAACTAGCCACGAGTTCTGAAATCAAAATCCGAAATGCCAGGATCGTAGAGCTCGAAAAGTAGTGTGAAATCAAGCTAAAAATCACCGAATTCAGAACTCGGAGTCAACGGATATTCATAAAACCGTTTACGTAAAGAAACCACATTTCGCGGCTAACTAGGTGAAACGAGACCAACTAGCCACGAGTTCTGAAATCAAAATCCGAAACCCCAGGATCGTAGAGCTCGAAAATTAGTGTGAAATCAAGCTAAAAATCACCGAATTCAGAACTCGGAGTCAACGGATATTCATAAAACCGTTTACGTAAAGAAACCACATTTCGCGGCTAACTAGGTGAAACGAGACCTACTAGCCACGAGTTCTGAAATCAATATCCGAAATGCCTGGATCGTAGAGCTCGAAAAGTAGTGTGTAATCAAGCTAAAAATCACCGAATTCAGAACTCGGAGACAACGGATTCATAAAACCGTTTACGTAAAGAAACCACAATTCGCGGCTAACTAGGTGAAACGAGACCTACTAGCCACGAGTTCTGAAATCAAAATCCGAAACGCCAGGATTGTAGAGCTCGAAAAGTAGTGTGAAATCAAGCGAAAAATCACCGAATTCAGAACTCGGAGTCAACGGATATTCATAAAACCGTTTACGTAAAGAAACCACATTTCGCGGCTAACAAGGTGAAATGAGACCAACTAGCCACGAGTTCTGAAATCAAAATCCGAAACGCCAGGATCGTAGAGCTCGAAAATTAGTGTGAAATCAAGCTAAAAATCACCGAATTCAGAACTCGGAGTCAACGGATATTCATAAAACCGTTTACGTAAAGAAACCACATTTCGCGGCTAACTAGGTGAAACGAGACCAACTAGCTACGAGTTCTGAAATCAAAATCCGAAACTCCAGGATTGTAGAGCTCGAAAAGTAGTGTGAAATCAAGCTAAAAATCACCGAATTCAGAACTTGGAGTCAACGGATATTCATAAAACCGTTTACGTAAAGAAACCACATTTCGCGGCTAACTAGGTGAAACGAGACCAACTAGCCACGAGTTCTGAAATCAAAATCCGAGACGACAGGATCGTAGAGCTCGAAAATTAGTGTGACATCAAGCTAAAAATCACCGAATTCAGTACTCGGAGTCAATGGATATTCATAAAACCGTTTAGGTAAAGAAACCACATTTCGCGGCTAACTAGGTGAAACGAGACCAACTAGCCCCGAGTTCTGAAATAAAAATCCGAAATGCCAGGATCGTAGAGATCGAAAAGTAGTGTGAAATCAAGCTAAAAATCACCGAATTCAGAACTCGGAGTCAACGGATATTCATAAAACCGTTTACGTAAAGAAACCACATTTCGCGGCTAACTAGGTGAAACGAGACCTACTAGCCCTGAGTTCTGAAATCAAAATCCGAAACGCCAGGATTGTAGAGCTCGAAAAGTAGTGTGAAATCAAGCTAAAAATCACCGAATTCAGAACTCGGAGTCAACAGATATTCATAAAACCGTTTACGTAAAGAAACCACATTTCGCGGCTAACTAGGTGAAACGAGACCAACTAGCCACGAGTTCTGAAATCAAAATCCGAAATGCTAGGATTGTAGAGCTCAAAAAGTAGTGTGAAATCAAGCTAAAAATCACCGAATTCAGAACTCGGAGTCAACGGATATTCATAAAACCGTTTACGTAAAGAAACCACATTTCCCGGCTAACTAGGTGAAACGAGACCTACTAGCCACGAGTTCTGAAATAAAAATCCGAAACGCCAGGATTGTAGAGCTCGAAAAGTAGTGTGAAATCAAGCTAAAAATCACCGAATTCAGAACTCGGAGTCAACGGATATTCATAAAACCGTTTACGTAAAGAAACCACATTTCGCGGCTAACTAGGTGAAACGAGACCTACTAGCCACGAGTTCTGATATCAAAATCCGAAACGCCAGGATTGTAGAGCTCGAAAAGTAGTGTGAAATCAAGCTAAAAATCACCGAATTCAGAACTCGGAGTCAACAGATATTCATAAAACCGTTTACGTAAAGAAACCACATTTCGCGGCTAACTAGGTGAAACGAGACCAACTAGCCACGAGTTCTGAAATCAAAATCCGAAATGCTAGGATTGTAGAGCTCAAAAAGTAGTGTGAAATCAAGCTAAAAATCACCGAATTCAGAACTCGGAGTCAACGGATATTCATAAAACCGTTTACGTAAAGAAACCACATTTCGCGGCTAATTAGGTGAAACGAGACCAACTAGCCACGAGTTCTGAAATCAAAATCCAAAATGCCAGGATCGTAGAGCTCGAAAAGTAGTGTGAAATCAAGCTAAAAATCACCGAATTCAGAACTCGGAGTCAACGGATATTCATAAAACCGTTTACGTAAAGAAACCACATTTCGCGGCTAACGAGGTGAAACGAGACCTACTAGCCACGAGTTCTGAAATCAAAATCCGAAACGCCAGGATTGTAGAGCTCGAAAAGTAGTGTGAAATCAAGCTAAAAATCACCGAATTTATACTCGGAGTCAACGGATATTCATAAAACCGTTTACGTAAGGAAACCACATTTGGTGGCTAACTAGGTGAAACGAGACCAACTAGCCACGAGTTCTGAAATCAAAATCCGAAATGCCAGGATCGTAGAGCTCGAAAAGTAGTGTGAAATCAAGCTAAAAATCACCGAATTCAGAACTCGGAGTCAACAGATATTCATAAAACCGTTTACGTAAAGAAACCACATTTCGCGGCTAACTAGGTGAAACGAGACCAACTAGCCACGAGTTCTGAAATCAATATCCGAAACGCCAGGATCGTAGTGCTCGAAAATTAGTTTGAAATCAAGCTAAAAATCACCGAATTCAGAACTCGGAGTCAACGGATATTCATAAAACCGTTTACGTAAAGAAACCACATTTCGCGGCTAACTAGGTGAAACGAGACCAACTAGCCACGAGTTCTGAAATCAAAATCCGAAATGCTAGGATTGTAGAGCTCAAAAAGTAGTGTGAAATCAAGCTAAAAATCACCGAATTCAGAACTCGGAGTCAACGGATATTCATAAAACCGTTTACGTAAAGAAACCACATTTCGCGGCTAACTAGGTGAAACGAGACCTACTAGCCACGAGTTCTGAAATAAAAATCCGAAACGCCAGGATTGTAGAGCTCGAAAAGTAGTGTGAAATCAAGCTAAAAATCACCGAATTCAGAACTCGGAGTCAACGGATATTCATAAAACCGTTTACGTAAAGAAACCACATTTCGCGGCTAACTAGGTGAAACGAGACCTACTAGCCACGAGTTCTGATATCAAAATCCGAAACGCCAGGATTGTAGAGCTCGAAAAGTAGTGTGAAATCAAGCTAAAAATCACCGAATTCAGAACTCGGAGTCAACAGATATTCATAAAACCGTTTACGTAAAGAAACCACATTTCGCGGCTAACTAGGTGAAACGAGACCAACTAGCCACGAGTTCTGAAATCAAAATCCGAAATACTAGGATTGTAGAGCTCAAAAAGTAGTGTGAAATCAAGCTAAAAATCACCGAATTCAGAACTCGGAGTCAACGGATATTCATAAAACCGTTTACGTAAAGAAACCACATTTCGCGGCTAATTAGGTGAAACGAGACCAACTAGCCACGAGTTCTGAAATCAAAATCCAAAATGCCAGGATCGTAGAGCTCGAAAAGTAGTGTGAAATCAAGCTAAAAATCACCGAATTCAGAACTCGGAGTCAACGGATATTCATAAAACCGTTTACGTAAAGAAACCACATTTCGCGGCTAACGAGGTGAAACGAGACCTACTAGCCACGAGTTCTGAAATCAAAATCCGAAACGCCAGGATTGTAGAGCTCGAAAAGTAGTGTGAAATCAAGCTAAAAATCACCGAATTTATACTCGGAGTCAACGGATATTCATAAAACCGTTTACGTAAGGAAACCACATTTGGTGGCTAACTAGGTGAAACGAGACCAACTAGCCACGAGTTCTGAAATCAAAATCCGAAATGCCAGGATCGTAGAGCTCGAAAAGTAGTGTGAAATCAAGCTAAAAATCACCGAATTCAGAACTCGGAGTCAACGGATATTCATAAAACCGTTTACGTAAAGAAACCACATTTCGCGGCTAACTAGGTGAAACGAGACCTACTAGCCACGAGTTCTGAAATCAAAATCCGAAATGCCAGGATTGTAGAGCTCGAAAAGTAGTGTGAAATCAAGCTAAAAATCACCGAATTCAGAACTCGGAGTCAACAGATATTCATAAAACCGTTTACGTAAAGAAACCACATTTCGCGGCTAACTAGGTGAAACGAGACCAACTAGCCACGAGTTCTGAAATCAATATCCGAAACGCCAGGATCGTAGTGCTCGAAAATTAGTGTGAAATCAAGCTAAAAATCACCGAATTCAGAACTCGGAGTCAACGGATATTCATAAAACCGTTTACGTAAAGAAACCACATTTCGCGGCTAACTAGGTGAAACGAGACCAACTAGCCACGAGTTCTGAAATCAAAATCCGAAATGCCAGGATCGTAGAGCTCGAAAAGTAGTGTGAAATCAAGCTAAAAATCACCGAATTCAGAACTCGGAGTCAACGGATATTCATAAAACCGTTTACGTAAAGAAACCACATTTCGCGGCTAACTAGGTGAAACGAGATCAACTAGCCACGAGTTCTGAAATCAAAATCCGAAACGCCAGGATCGTAGAGCTCGAAAATTAGTGTGAAATCAAGCTAAAAATCACCGAATTCAGAACTCGGAGTCAACGGATATTCATAAAACCGTTTACGTAAAGAAACCACATTTCGCGGCTAACTAGGTGAAACGAGACCTACTAGCCACGAGTTCTGAAATCAAAATCCGAAATGCCTGGATCGTAGAGCTCGAAAAGTAGTGTGTAATCAAGCTAAAAATCACCGAATTCAGAACTCGGAGATAACGGATTCATAAAACCGTTTACGTAAAGAAACCACAATTCGCGGCTAACTAGGTGAAACGAGACCTACTAGCCACGAGTTCTGAAATCAAAATCCGAAACGCCAGGATTGTAGAGCTCGAAAAGTAGTGTGAAATCAAGCGAAAAATCACCGAATTCAGAACTCGGAGTCAACGGATATTCATAAAACCGTTTACGTAAAGAAACCACATTTCGCGGCTAACAAGGTGAAATGAGATCAACTAGCCACGAGTTCTGAAATCAAAATCCGAAACGCCAGGATCGTAGAGCTCGAAAATTAGTGTGAAATCAAGCTAAAAATCACCGAATTCAGAACTCGGAGTCAACGGATATTCATAAAACCGTTTACGTAAAGAAACCACATTTCGCGGCTAACTAGGTGAAACGAGACCTACTAGCCACGAGTTCTGAAATCAAAATCCGAAATGCCTGGATCGTAGAGCTCGAAAAGTAGTGTGTAATCAAGCTAAAAATCACCGAATTCAGAACTCGGAGACAACGGATTCATAAAACCGTTTACGTAAAGAAACCACAATTCGCGGCTAACTAGGTGAAACGAGACCTACTAGCCACGAGTTCTGAAATCAAAATCCGAAACGCCAGGATTGTAGAGCTCGAAAAGTAGTGTGAAATCAAGCGAAAAATCACCGAATTCAGAACTCGGAGTCAACGGATATTCATAAAACCGTTTACGTAAAGAAACCACATTTCGCGGCTAACAAGGTGAAATGAGACCAACTAGCCACGAGTTCTGAAATCAAAATCCGAAACGCCAGGATCGTAGAGCTCAGAAATTAGTGGGAAATCAAGCTAAAAATCACCGAATTCAGAACTCGGAGTCAACGGATATTCATAAAACCGTTTACGTAAAGAAACCACATTTCGCGGCTAACTAGGTGAAACGAGACCAACTAGCTACGAGTTCTGAAATCAAAATCCGAAACGCCAGGATTGTAGAGCTCGAAAAGTAGTGTGAAATCAAGCTAAAAATCACCGAATTCAGAACTCGGAGTCAACGGATATTCATAAAACCGTTTACGTAAAGAAACCACATTTCGCGGCTAACTAGGTGAAACGAGACCAACTAGCCACGAGTTCTGAAATCAAAATCCGAGACGCCAGGATCGTGGAGCTCGAAAATTAGTGTGAAATCAAGCTAAAAATCACCGAATTCAGAACTCGGAGTCAATGGATATTGATAAAACCGTTTACGTAAAGAAACCACATTTCGCGGCTAACTAGGTGAAACGAGACCAACTAGCCCCGAGTTCTGAAATCAAAATCCGAAATGCCAGGATCGTAGAGCTCGAAAAGTAGTGTGAAATCAAGCTAAAAATCACCGAATTCAGAACTCGGAGTCAACGGATATTCATAAAACCGTTTACGTAAAGAAACCACATTTCGCGGCTAACTAGGTGAAACGAGACCTATTAGCCACGAGTTCTGAAATAAAAATCCGAAACGCCAGGATTGTAAAGCTCGAAAAGTAGTGTGAAATCAAGCTAAAAATCACCGAATTCAGAACTCGGAGTCAACGGATATTCATAAAACCGTTTACGTAAAGAAACCACATTTCGCGGCTAACTAGGTGAAACGAGACCTACTAGCCACGAGTTCTGATATCAAAATCCGAAACGCCAGGATTGTAGAGCTCGAAAAGTAGTGTGAAATCAAGCTAAAAATCACCGAATTCAGAACTCGGAGTCAACAGATATTCATAAAACCGTTTACGTAAAGAAACCACATTTCGCGGCTAACTAGGTGAAACGAGACCAACTAGCCACGAGTTCTGAAATCAAAATCCGAAATGCTAGGATTGTAGAGCTCAAAAAGTAGTGTGAAATCAAGCTAAAAATCACCGAATTCAGAACTCGGAGTCAACGGATATTCATAAAACCGTTTACGTAAAGAAACCACATTTCGCGGCTAATTAGGTGAAACGAGACCAACTAGCCACGAGTTCTGAAATCAAAATCCAAAATGCCAGGATCGTAGAGCTCGAAAAGTAGTGTGAAATCAAGCTAAAAATCACCGAATTCAGAACTCGGAGTCAACGGATATTCATAAAACCGTTTACGTAAAGAAACCACATTTCGCGGCTAACTAGGTGAAACGAGACCTACTAGCCACGAGTTCTGAAATCAAAATCCGAAACGCCAGGATTGTAGAGCTCAAAAAGTAGTGTGAAATCAAGCTAAAAATCACCGAATTTATACTCGGAGTCAACGGATATTCATAAAACCGTTTACGTAAGGAAACTACATTTGGTGGCTAACTAGGTGAAACGAGACCAACTAGCCACGAGTTCTGCAATCAAAATCCGAAATGCCAGGATCGTAGAGCTCGAAAAGTAGTGTGAAATCAAGCTAAAAATCACCGAATTCAGAACTCGGAGTCAACGGATATTCATAAAACCGTTTACGTAAAGAAACCACATTTCGCGGCTAACTAGGTGAAACGAGACCTACTAGCCACGAGTTCTGAAATCAAAATCCGAAATGCCAGGATTGTAGAGCTCGAAAAGTAGTGTGAAATCAAGCTAAAAATCACCGAATTCAGAACTCGGAGTCAACGGATATTCATAAAACCGTTTACGTAAAGAAACCACATTTCGCGGCTAACTAGGTGAAACGAGACCAACTAGCCACGAGTTCTGAAATAAAAATCCGAAACGCCAGGATGGTAGAGCTCGAAAAGTAGTGTGAAATCAAGCTAAAAATCACATAATTCAGAACTCGGAGTCAACGGATATTCATAAAACCGTTTACGTAAAGAAACCACATTTCGCGGCCAACTAGGTGAAACGAGACCAACTAGCCACGAGTTCTGAAATCAAAATCCGAAATGCAAGGATCGTAGAGCTCGAAAAGTAGTGTGAAATCAAGCTAAAAATCACCGAATTCAGAACTCGGATTCAACGGATATTCATAAAACCGTTTACGTAAAGAAACCACATTTCGCGGCTAACTAGGTGAAACGAGACCAACTAGCCACGAGTTCTGAAATCAAAATCCGAAACGCCAGGATCGTAGAGCTCGAAAATTAGTGTGAAATCAAGCTAAAAATCACCGAATTCAGCACTCGGAGTCAACGGATATTCATAAAACCGTTTACGTAAAGAAACCACATTTCGCGGCTAACTACGTGAAACGAGACCAACTAGCCACGAGTTCTGAAATCAAAATCCGAAATGGCAGGATCGTAGAGCTCGAAAAGTAGTGTGAAATCAAGCTAAAAATCACCGAATTCAGAACTCGGAGTCAACGGATATTCATAAAACCGTTTACGTAAAGAAACCACATTTCGCGGCTAACTAGGTGAAACGAGATCAACTAGCCACGAGTTCTGAAATCAAAATCCGAAACGCCAGGATCGTAGAGCTCGAAAATTAGTGTGAAATCAAGCTAAAAATCACCGAATTCAGAACTCGGAGTCAACGGATATTCATAAAACCGTTTACGTAAAGAAACCACATTTCGCGGCTAACTAGGTGAAACGAGACCTACTAGCCACGAGTTCTGAAATCAAAATCCGAAATGCCTGGATCGTAGAGCTCGAAAAGTAGTGTGTAATCAAGCTAAAAATCACCGAATTCAGAACTCGGAGATAACGGATTCATAAAACCGTTTACGTAAAGAAACCACAATTCGCGGCTAACTAGGTGAAACGAGACCTACTAGCCACGAGTTCTGAAATCAAAATCCGAAACGCCAGGATTGTAGAGCTCGAAAAGTAGTGTGAAATCAAGCGAAAAATCACCGAATTCAGAACTCGGAGTCAACGGATATTCATAAAACCGTTTACGTAAAGAAACCACATTTCGCGGCTAACAAGGTGAAATGAGATCAACTAGCCACGAGTTCTGAAATCAAAATCCGAAACGCCAGGATCGTAGAGCTCGAAAATTAGTGTGAAATCAAGCTAAAAATCACCGAATTCAGAACTCGGAGTCAACGGATATTCATAAAACCGTTTACGTAAAGAAACCACATTTCGCGGCTAACTAGGTGAAACGAGACCTACTAGCCACGAGTTCTGAAATCAAAATCCGAAATGCCTGGATCGTAGAGCTCGAAAAGTAGTGTGTAATCAAGCTAAAAATCACCGAATTCAGAACTCGGAGACAACGGATTCATAAAACCGTTTACGTAAAGAAACCACAATTCGCGGCTAACTAGGTGAAACGAGACCTACTAGCCACGAGTTCTGAAATCAAAATCCGAAACGCCAGGATTGTAGAGCTCGAAAAGTAGTGTGAAATCAAGCGAAAAATCACCGAATTCAGAACTCGGAGTCAACGGATATTCATAAAACCGTTTACGTAAAGAAACCACATTTCGCGGCTAACAAGGTGAAATGAGACCAACTAGCCACGAGTTCTGAAATCAAAATCCGAAACGCCAGGATCGTAGAGCTCAGAAATTAGTGGGAAATCAAGCTAAAAATCACCGAATTCAGAACTCGGAGTCAACGGATATTCATAAAACCGTTTACGTAAAGAAACCACATTTCGCGGCTAACTAGGTGAAACGAGACCAACTAGCTACGAGTTCTGAAATCAAAATCCGAAACGCCAGGATTGTAGAGCTCGAAAAGTAGTGTGAAATCAAGCTAAAAATCACCGAATTCAGAACTCGGAGTCAACGGATATTCATAAAACCGTTTACGTAAAGAAACCACATTTCGCGGCTAACTAGGTGAAACGAGACCAACTAGCCACGAGTTCTGAAATCAAAATCCGAGACGCCAGGATCGTAGAGCTCGAAAATTAGTGTGAAATCAAGCTAAAAATCACCGAATTCAGAACTCGGAGTCAATGGATATTGATAAAACCGTTTACGTAAAGAAACCACATTTCGCGGCTAACTAGGTGAAACGAGACCAACTAGCCCCGAGTTCTGAAATCAAAATCCGAAATGCCAGGATCGTAGAGCTCGAAAAGTAGTGTGAAATCAAGCTAAAAATCACCGAATTCAGAACTCGGAGTCAACGGATATTCATAAAACCGTTTACGTAAAGAAACCACATTTCGCGGCTAACTAGGTGAAACGAGACCTATTAGCCACGAGTTCTGAAATAAAAATCCGAAACGCCAGGATTGTAAAGCTCGAAAAGTAGTGTGAAATCAAGCTAAAAATCACCGAATTCAGAACTCGGAGTCAACGGATATTCATAAAACCGTTTACGTAAAGAAACCACATTTCGCGGCTAACTAGGTGAAACGAGACCTACTAGCCACGAGTTCTGATATCAAAATCCGAAACGCCAGGATTGTAGAGCTCGAAAAGTAGTGTGAAATCAAGCTAAAAATCACCGAATTCAGAACTCGGAGTCAACAGATATTCATAAAACCGTTTACGTAAAGAAACCACATTTCGCGGCTAACTAGGTGAAACGAGACCAACTAGCCACGAGTTCTGAAATCAAAATCCGAAATGCTAGGATTGTAGAGCTCAAAAAGTAGTGTGAAATCAAGCTAAAAATCACCGAATTCAGAACTCGGAGTCAACGGATATTCATAAAACCGTTTACGTAAAGAAACCACATTTCGCGGCTAATTAGGTGAAACGAGACCAACTAGCCACGAGTTCTGAAATCAAAATCCAAAATGCCAGGATCGTAGAGCTCGAAAAGTAGTGTGAAATCAAGCTAAAAATCACCGAATTCAGAACTCGGAGTCAACGGATATTCATAAAACCGTTTACGTAAAGAAACCACATTTCGCGGCTAACTAGGTGAAACGAGACCTACTAGCCACGAGTTCTGAAATCAAAATCCGAAACGCCAGGATTGTAGAGCTCAAAAAGTAGTGTGAAATCAAGCTAAAAATCACCGAATTTATACTCGGAGTCAACGGATATTCATAAAACCGTTTACGTAAGGAAACTACATTTGGTGGCTAACTAGGTGAAACGAGACCAACTAGCCACGAGTTCTGCAATCAAAATCCGAAATGCCAGGATCGTAGAGCTCGAAAAGTAGTGTGAAATCAAGCTAAAAATCACCGAATTCAGAACTCGGAGTCAACGGATATTCATAAAACCGTTTACGTAAAGAAACCACATTTCGCGGCTAACTAGGTGAAACGAGACCTACTAGCCACGAGTTCTGAAATCAAAATCCGAAATGCCAGGATTGTAGAGCTCGAAAAGTAGTGTGAAATCAAGCTAAAAATCACCGAATTCAGAACTCGGAGTCAACGGATATTCATAAAACCGTTTACGTAAAGAAACCACATTTCGCGGCTAACTAGGTGAAACGAGACCAACTAGCCACGAGTTCTGAAATAAAAATCCGAAACGCCAGGATGGTAGAGCTCGAAAAGTAGTGTGAAATCAAGCTAAAAATCACATAATTCAGAACTCGGAGTCAACGGATATTCATAAAACCGTTTACGTAAAGAAACCACATTTCGCGGCCAACTAGGTGAAACGAGACCAACTAGCCACGAGTTCTGAAATCAAAATCCGAAATGCAAGGATCGTAGAGCTCGAAAAGTAGTGTGAAATCAAGCTAAAAATCACCGAATTCAGAACTCGGATTCAACGGATATTCATAAAACCGTTTACGTAAAGAAACCACATTTCGCGGCTAACTAGGTGAAACGAGACCAACTAGCCACGAGTTCTGAAATCAAAATCCGAAACGCCAGGATCGTAGAGCTCGAAAATTAGTGTGAAATCAAGCTAAAAATCACCGAATTCAGCACTCGGAGTCAACGGATATTCATAAAACCGTTTACGTAAAGAAACCACATTTCGCGGCTAACTACGTGAAACGAGACCAACTAGCCACGAGTTCTGAAATCAAAATCCGAAATGGCAGGATCGTAGAGCTCGAAAAGTAGTGTGAAATCAAGCTAAAAATCACCGAATTCAGAACTCGGAGTCAACGGATATTCATAAAACCGTTTACGTAAAGAAACCACATTTCGCGGCTAACTAGGTGAAACGAGACCTACTAGCCACGAGTTCTGAAATCAAAATCCGAAACGCCAGGATTGTAGAGCTCGAAAAGTAGTGTGAAATCAAGCTAAAAATCACCGAATTCAGAACTCGGAGTCAACAGATATTCATAAAACCGTTTACGTAAAGAAACCACATTTCGCGGCTAACTAGGTGAAACAAGACCAACTAGCCACGAGTTCTGAAATCAAAATCCGAAATGCTAGGATTGTAGAGCTCAAAAAGTAGTGTGAAATCAAGCTAAAAATCACCGAATTCAGAACTCGGAGTCAACGGATATTCATAAAACCGTTTACGTAAAGAAACCACATTTCGCGGCTAACTACGTGAAACGAGACCAACTAGCCACGAGTTCTGAAATCAAAATCCGAAATGGCAGGATCGTAGAGCTCAAAAAGTAGTGTGAAATCAAGCTAAAAATCACCGAATTCAGAACTCGGAGTCAACGGATATTCATAAAACCGTTTACGTAAAGAAACCACATTTCGCGGCTAACTAGGTGAAACGAGACCTACTAGCCACGAGTTCTGAAATCAAAATCCGAAACGCCAGGATTGTAGAGCTCGAAAAGTAGTGTGAAATCAAGCTAAAAATCACCGAATTCAGAACTCGGAGTCAACAGATATTCATAAAACCGTTTACGTAAAGAAACCACATTTCGCGGCTAACTAGGTGAAACAAGACCAACTAGCCACGAGTTCTGAAATCAAAATCCGAAATGCTAGGATTGTAGAGCTCAAAAAGTAGTGTGAAATCAAGCTAAAAATCACCGAATTCAGAACTCGGAGTCAACGGATATTCATAAAACCGTTTACGTAAAGAAACCACATTTCGCGGCTAACTAGGTGAAACGAGACCTACTAGCCACGAGTTCTGAAATCAAAATCCGAAACGCCAGGATTGTAGAGCTCGAAAAGTAGTGTGAAATCAAGCTAAAAATCACCGAATTCAGAACTCGGAGTCAACAGATATTCATAAAACCGTTTACGTAAAGAAACCACATTTTGCGGCTAACTAGGTGAAACGAGACCAACTAGCCACGAGTTCTGAAATCAAAATCCGAAATGCTAGGATTGTAGAGCTCAAAAAGTAGTGTGAAATCAAGCTAAAAATCACCGAATTCAGAACTCGGAGTCAACGGATATTCATAAAACCGTTTACGTAAAGAAACCACATTTCGCGGCTAAATAGGTGAAACGAGACCAACCAGCCACGAGTTCTGAAATCAATATCCGAAATGCCAGGATCGTAGAGCTCAAAAAGTAGTGTCAAATCAAGCTAAAAATCACCGAATTCAGAACTCGGAGTCAACGGATATTCATAAAACCGTTTACGTAAAGAAACCACATTTCGCGGCTAACTAGGTGAAACGAGACCTACTAGCCACGAGTTCTGAAATCAAAATCCGAAACGCCAGGATTGTAGAGCTCGAAAAGTAGTGTGAAATCAAGCTAAAAATCACCGAATTCAGAACTCGGAGTCAACAGATATTCATAAAACCGTTTACGTAAAGAAACCACATTTCGCGGCTAACTAGGTGAAACAAGACCAACTAGCCACGAGTTCTGAAATCAAAATCCGAAATGCTAGGATTGTAGACCTCAAAAAGTAGTGTGAAATCAAGCTAAAAATCACCGAATTCAGAACTCGGAGTCAACGGATATTCATAAAACCGTTTACGTAAAGAAACCACATTTCGCGGCTAACTAGGTGAAACGAGACCTACTAGCCACGAGTTCTGAAATCAAAATCCGAAATGCCAGGATTGTAGAGCTCGAAAAGTAGTGTGAAATCAAGCTAAAAATCACCGAATTCAGAACTCGGAGTCAACAGATATTCATAAAACCGTTTACGTAAAGAAACCACATTTCGCGGCTAACTAGGTGAAACGAGGCCAACTAGCCACGAGTTCTGAAATCAAAATCCGAAATGCCAGGATCGTAGAGCTCGAAAAGTTGTGTGAAATCAAGCTAAAAATCACCGAATTCAGAACTCGGAGTCAACGGATATTCATAAAACCGTTTACGTAAAGAAACCACATTTTGCGGCTAACTAGGTGAAACGAGACCAACTAGCCACGAGTTCTGAAATCAATATCCGAAATGCCAGGATCGTAGAGCTTGAAAAGTAGTGTGAAATCAAGCTAAAAATTACCGAATTCAGAACTCGGAGTCAACGGATATTCATAAAACCGTTTACGTAAAGAAACCACATTTCGCGGCTAACTAGGTGAAACGAGACCAACTAGCCACGAGTTCTGAAATCAATATCCAAAACGCCAGGATTGTAGAGCTCAAAAAGTAGTGTGTAATCAAGCTAAAAATCACCGAATTCAGAACTTGGAGTCAACGGATATTCATAAAACCGTTTACGTAAAGAAACCACATTTCGCGGCTAATTGGGAGAAACGAGACCTACTAGTCACGAGTTCTGAAATCAAAATCCGAAACGTCAGGATCGTAGAGCTCAAAAAGTTACGTGAAATTAAGCTAAAAATCACCGAATTCAGAACTCGGAGTCAACGGATATTCATAAAACCGTTTACGTAAAGAAACCACATTTCGCGGCTAACTCGGTGAAACGAGACCAACTAGCCACGAGTTCTGAAATCAAAATCCGAAATGCCAGGATCGTAGAACTCGAAAAGTTGTGTGAAATCAAGCTAAAAATCACCGAATTCCGAACTCGGAGTCAACGGATATTCATAAAACCGTTTACGTAAAGAAACCACATTTCGCGGCTAACTAGGTGAAACGAGGCCAACTAGCCACGATTTCTGAAATCAAAATCCGAAATGCCAGGATCGTAGAGCTCGAAAAGTTGTGTGAAATCAAGCTAAAAATCACCGAATTCAGAACTCGGAGTCAACGGATATTCATAAAACCGTTTACGTAAAGAAACCACATTTCGCGGCTAACTAGGTGAAAAGAGACCAACTAGCCACGAGTTCTGAAATCAATATCCGAAAAGCCAGGATCGTAGTGCTCGAAAAGTAGTGTGAAATCAAGCTAAAAATCACCGAATTCAGAACTCGGAGTCAACGGATATTCATAAAACCGTTTACGTAAAGAAACCACATTTTGCGGCTAACTAGGTGAAACGAGACCAACTAGCCACGAGTTATGAAATCAATATCCGAAATGCCAGGATCGTAGAGCTCGAAAAGTAGTGTGAAATCAAGCTAAAAATCACCGAATTCAGAACTCGGAGTCAACGGATATTCATAAAACCGTTTACGTAAAGAAACCACATTTCGCGGATAACTAGGTGAAATGAGACCAACTAGCCACGAATTCTGAAATCAATATCCAAAACGCCAGGATCGTAGAGCTCGAAAATTAGTGTGAAATCAAGCTAAAAATCACCGAATTCAGAACTCGGAGTCAACGGATATTCATAAAACCGTTTACGTAAAGAAACCACATTTCGAGGCTAACTAGTTGAAACGAGACCAACTAGCCACGAGTTCTGAAATGAATATCCGAAATGCCAGGATCGTAGAGCACGAAAATTAGTGTGAAATCAAGCTAAAAATCAACGAATTCAGAACTCGGAGTCAACGGATATTCATAAAACCGTTTACGTAAAGAAACCACATTTCGCGGCTAACTAGGTGAAACGAGACCAACTAGCCACGAGTTCTGAAATCAAAATCCGAAACGCCAGGATCGTAGAGCTCGAAAAGTAGTGTGAAATCAAGCAAAAATCACCGAATTCAGAACTCGGAGTCAACGGATATTCATAAAACCGTTTACGTAAAGAAACCACATTTCGCGGCTAACTAGGTGAAACGAGACCAACTAGCCACGAGTTCTGAAATCAAAATCCGAAATGCCAGGATCGTAGAACTCGAAAAGTTGTGTGAAATCAAGCTAAAAATCACCGAATTCCGAACTCGGAGTCAACGGATATTCATAAAACCGTTTACGTAAAGAAACCACATTTCGCGGCTAACTAGGTGAAACGAGGCCAACTAGCCACGATTTCTGAAATCAAAATCCGAAATGCCAGGATCGTAGAGCTCGAAAAGTTGTGTGAAATCAAGCTAAAAATCACCGAATTCAGAACTCGGAGTCAACGGATATTCATAAAACCGTTTACGTAAAGAAACCACATTTCGCGGCTAACTAGGTGAAAAGAGACCAACTAGCCACGAGTTCTGAAATCAATATCCGAAAAGCCAGGATCGTAGTGCTCGAAAAGTAGTGTGAAATCAAGCTAAAAATCACCGAATTCAGAACTCGGAGTCAACGGATATTCATAAAACCGTTTACGTAAAGAAACCACATTTTGCGGCTAACTAGGTGAAACGAGACCAACTAGCCACGAGTTATGAAATCAATATCCGAAATGCCAGGATCGTAGAGCTCGAAAAGTAGTGTGAAATCAAGCTAAAAATCACCGAATTCAGAACTCGGAGTCAACGGATATTCATAAAACCGTTTACGTAAAGAAACCACATTTCGCGGATAACTAGGTGAAATGAGACCAACTAGCCACGAATTCTGAAATCAATATCCAAAACGCCAGGATCGTAGAGCTCGAAAATTAGTGTGAAATCAAGCTAAAAATCACCGAATTCAGAACTCGGAGTCAACGGATATTCATAAAACCGTTTACGTAAAGAAACCACATTTCGAGGCTAACTAGTTGAAACGAGGCCAACTAGCCACGAGTTCTGAAATGAATATCCGAAATGCCAGGATCGTAGAGCACGAAAATTAGTGTGAAATCAAGCTAAAAATCAACGAATTCAGAACTCGGAGTCAACGGATATTCATAAAACCGTTTACGTAAAGAAACCACATTTCGCGGCTAACTAGGTGAAACGAGACCAACTAGCCACGAGTTCTGAAATCAAAATCCGAAACGCCAGGATCGTAGAGCTCGAAAAGTAGTGTGAAATCAAGCAAAAATCACCGAATTCAGAACTCGGAGTCAACGGATATTCATAAAACCGTTTACGTAAAGAAACCACATTTCGCGGCTAACTAGGTGAAACGAGACCAACTAGCCACGAGTTCTGAAATCAATATCCGAAACACCAGGATCGTAGAGCTCGAAAAGTAGTGTGAAATCAAGCTAAAAATCACCGAATTCAGAACTCGGAGTCAACGGATATTCATAAAACCGTTTACGTAAAGAAACCACATTTCGCGGCTAACTAGGTGAAAAGAGACCAACTAGCCACGAGTTCTGAAATCAATATCCGAAACGCCAGGATCGTAGAGCTCGAAAAGTAGTGTGAAATCAAGCTAAAAATCACCGAATTCAGAACTCGGAGTCAACGGATATTCATAAAACCGTTTACGTAAAGAAACCACATTTCGCGGCTAACTAGGTGAAACGAGACCAACTAGCCACGAGTTCTGAAATCAATATCCGAAATGCCAGGATCGTAGAGCTTGAAAATTAGTGCGAAATCAAGCTAAAAATCACCGAATTCAGAACTCGGAGTCAACGGATATTCATAAAACCGTTTACGTAAAGAAACCACATTTCGGGGCTAACTAGTTGAAACGAGACAACCTAGCCACGAGTTCTGAAATGAATATCCGAAACGCCAGGATCGTAGAGCTCGAAAATTAGTGTGAAATCAAGCTAAAAATCAACGAATTCAGAACTCGGAGTCAACGGATATTCATAAAACCGTTTACGTAAAGAAACCACATTTCGCGGCTAACTAGGTGAAACGAGACCAACTAGCCACGAGTTCTGAAATCAAAATCCGAAACGCCAGGATCGTAGAGCTCAAAAAGTAGTGTGAAATCAAGCAAAAATCACCGAATTCAGAACTCGGAGTCAACGGATATTCATAAAACCGTTTACGTAAAGAAACCACATTTCGCGGCTAACTAGTTGAAACGAGACCAACTAGCCACGAGTTCTGAAATGAATATCCGAAACGCCAGGATCGTAGAGCTCGAAAAGTAGTGTGTAATCAAGCTAAAAATCACCAAATTCAGAACTCGGAGTCAATGGATATTCATAAAACCGTTTACGTAAAGAAACCACATTTCGCGGCTAACTAGGTGAAACGAGACCAACTAGCCACGAGTTCTGAAATCAAAATCCGAAATGCCAGGATCGTAGAGCTCGAAAAGTTGTGTGAAATCAAGCTAAAAATCACCGAATTCAGAACTCGGAGTCAACGGATATTCATAAATTCGTTTACGTAAAGAAACCACATTTCGCGGCTAACTAGATGAAAAGAGACCAACTAGCCACGAGTTCTGAAATCAATATCCGAAAATCCAGGATCGTAGAGCTCGAAAATTAGTGTGTAATCAACCTAAAAATCACCGAATTCAGAACTCGGAGTCAACGGATATTCATAAAACCAATTACGTAAAGAAACCACATTTCGCGGCTAAATAGGTGAATCGAGACCTACTAGCCACGAGTTCTGAAATCAAAATCCGAAACGCCAGGATTGTAGAGCTCAAAAAGTAGTGTGAAATCAAGCTAAAAATCACCGAATTCAGAACTCGGAGTCAACGGATATTCATAAAACCGTATACGTAAAGAAACCACATTTCGCGGATAACTAGGTGAAACGAGACCAACTAGCCACGAATTCTGAAATCAATATCCAAAACGCCAGGATCGTAGAGCTCGAAAATTAGTGTGAAATCAAGCTAAAAATCACCGAATTCTGAACTCGGAGTCAACGGATATTCATAAAACCGTTTACGTAAAGAAACCACATTTCGCGGCTAACTAGGTGAAACGAGACCAACTAGCCACGAGTTCTGAAATCAAAATCCGAAACGCCAGGATCGTAGAGCTCGAAAAGTAGTGTGAAATCAAGCAAAAATCACCGAATTCAGAACTCGGAGTCAACGGATATTCATAAAACCGTTTACGTAAAGAAACCACATTTCGCGGCTAACTAGGTGAAACGAGACCAACTAGCCACGAGTTCTGAAATCAATATCCGAAACGCCAGGATCGTAGAGCTCGAAAAGTAGTGTGAAATCAAGCTAAAAATCACCGAATTCAGAACTCGGAGTCAACGGATATTCATAAAACCGTTTACGTAAAGAAACCACATTTCGCGGCTAACTAGGTGAAAGGAGACCCACTAGCCACGAGTTCTGAAATCAATATCCGAAAAGCCAGGATCGTAGAGCTCGAAAATTAGTGTGAAATCAAGCTAAAAATCAGCGAATTCAGAACTCGGAGTCAACGGATATTCATAAAACCGTTTACGTAAAGAAACCACATTTTGAGGCTAACTAGTTGAAACGAGACCAACTAGCCACGAGTTCTGAAATCAATATCCGAAACGCCAGGATCGTAGAGCTCGAAAATTAGTGTGAAATCAAGCTAAAAATCACCGAATTCAGAACTCGGAGTCAACGGATATTCATAAAACCGTTTACGTAAAGAAACCACATTTCGCGGCTAACTAGGTGAAACGAGACCAACTAGCCACGAGTTCTGAAATCAATATCCGAAACCCCAGGATCGTAGAGCTCGAAAAGTAGTGTGAAATCAAGCTAAAAATCACCGAATTCAGAACTCGGAGTCAACGGATATTCATAAAACCGTTTACGTAAAGAAACCACATTTCGCGGCTAAATAGGTGAAAGGAGACCCACTAGCCACGAGTTCTGAAATCAATATCCGAAAAGCCAGGATCGTAGAGCTCAAAAATTAGTGTGAAATCAAGCTAAAAATCACCGAATTCAGAACTCGGAGTCAACGGATATTCATAAAACCGTTTACGTAAAGAAATCACATTTCGCGGCTAACTAGGTGAAACGAGACCAACTAGCCACGAGTTCTGAAATCAATATCCGAAACGCCAGGATCGTAGAGCTCGAAAAGTAGTGTGAAATCAAGCTAAAAATCACAGAATTCAGAACTCGGAGTCAACGGATATTCATAAAACCGTTTACGTAAAGAAACCACATTTCGCGGCTAACTAGGTGAAACGAGACCAACTAGCCACGAGTTCTGAAATCAATATCCGAAACGCCAGGATCGTAGAGCTCGAAAATTAGTGTGAAATCAAGCTAAAAATCAGCGAATTCAGAACTCGGAGTCAACGGATATTCATAAAACCGTTTACGTAAAGAAACCACATTTTGAGGCTAACTAGTTGAAACGAGACCAACTAGCCACGAGTTCTGAAATCAATATCCGAAACGCCAGGATCGTAGAGCTCGAAAATTAGTGTGAAATCAAGCTAAAAATCACCGAATTCAGAACTCGGAGTAAACGGATATTCCTAAAATCGTTTACGTAAAGAAACCACATTTCGCGGCTAAATAGGCGAAACGAGACCAACTAGCCAAGAGTTCTGAAATCAAAATCTAAAACGCCAGGATTGTAGAGCTCGAAAAGTAGTGTGTAATCAAGCTAAAAATCACCGAATTCAGAACTCGGAGTCAACGGATATTCATAAAACCGTTTACGTAAAGAAACCACATTTCGCGGCTAACTGGGAGAAAAGAGACCTACTAGCCACGAGTTCTGAAATCAAAATCCGAAACGCCAGGATCGTAGAGCTCGAAAAGTTGTGTGAAATCAAGCTAAAAATCACCGAATTCAGAACTCGGAGTCAACGGATATTCATAAAACCGTTTACGTAAAGAAACCACATTTCGCGGCTAACTAGTTGAAATGAGACCAACTAGCCACGAGTTCTGAAATCAAAATCAAAAATTCCAGGATCGTAGAGCTCGAAAAGTTGTGTGAAATCAAGCTAAAAATCACCGAATTCAGAACTCGGAGTCAACGGATATTCATAAAACCGTTTACGTAAAGAAACCACATTTCGCGGCTAACTAGTTGAAATGAGACCAACTAGCCACGAGTTCTGAAATCAATATCCGAAACTCCAGGATCGTAGAGATCAAAAATTAGTGTGAAATCAAGCTAAAAATCAACGAATTCAGAACTCGGAGTCAACGGATATTCCTAAAACCGTTTACGTAAAGAAACCACATTTCGCGGCTAACTAGGTGAAACGAGACCAACTAGCCACGAGGTCTGAAATCAAAATCCAAAATGCCAGGATTGTAGAGCTCGAAAAGTAGTGTGTAATCAAGCTAAAAATCACCGAATTCAGAAATCGGAGTCAACGGATATTCATAAAACCGTTTACGTAAAGAAACCACATTTCGCGGCTAATTGGGACAAACGAGACCTACTAGCCACGAGTTCTGAAATCAAAATCCGAAACGCCAGGATCGTAGAGCTCGAAAAGTTGTGTGAAATCAAGCTAAAAATCACCGAATTCAGAACTCGGAGTCAACGGATATTCATAAAACCGTTTACGTAAAGAAACCACATTTCGCGGCTAACTCGGTGAAACGAGACCAACTAGCCACGAGTTTTGAAATCAAAATCCGAAATGCTAGGATTGTAGAGCTCAAAAAGTAGTGTGAAATCAAGCTAAAAATCACTGAATTCAGAACTCGGAGTCAACGGATATTCATAAAACCGTTTACGTAAAGAAACCACATTTCGCGGCTAACTAGGTGAAACGACACCAACTAGCCACGAGTTCTGAAATCAATATCCGAAATGCCAGGATCGTAGAGCTCGAAAAGTAGTGTGAAATCAAGCTAAAAATCACCGAATTCAGAACTCGGAGTCAACGGATATTCATAAAACCGTTTACGTAAAGAAACCACATTTCGCGGCTAACTATGTGAAACGCGACCAACTAGCCACGAGTTCTGAAATCAATATCGGAAATGCCAGGATCGTAGAGCTCGAAAAGTAGTGTGTAATCAAGCTAAAAATCACCGAATTCAGAACTCGGAGTCAACGGATATTCATAAAAGTGTTTACGTAAAGAAACCACATTTCGCGGCTAACTGGGAGAAACGAGACCTACTAGCCACGAGTTCCGAAATCAAAATCCGAAACGCCAGGATTGTAGAGCTCGAAAAGTTGTGTGAAATCAAGCTAAAAATCACCGAATTCAGAACTCGGAGTCAACGGATATTCATAAAACCGTTTACGTAAAGAAACCTCATTTCGCGGCTAACTCGGTGAAACGAGACCAACTAACCACGAGTTTTGAAATCAAAATCCGAAACTCTAGGATTGTAGAGCTCAAAAAGTAGTGTGAAATCAAGCTAAAAATCACCGAATTCAGAACTCGGAGTCAACGGATATTCATAAAACCGTTTACGTAAAGAAACCACATTTCGCGGCTAACTCGGTGAAACGAGACCAACTAGCCACGAGTTTTGAAATCAAAATCCGAAATGCTAGGATTGTAGAGCTCAAAAGGTAGTGTGAAATCAAGCTAAAAATCACTGAATTCAGAACTCGGAGTCAACGGATATTCATAAAACCGTTTACGTAAAGAAACCACATTTCGCGGCTAACTAGGTGAAACGACACCAACTAGCCACGAGTTCTGAAATCAATATCCGAAATGCCAGGATCGTAGAGCTCGAAAAGTAGTGTGAAATAAAGCTAAAAATCACCGAATTCAGAACTCGGAGTCAACGGATATTCATAAAACCGTTTACGTAAAGAAACCACATTTCGCGGCTAACTAGATGAAAAGAGACCAACTAGCCACGAGTTCTGAAATCAATATCCGAAAAGCCAGGATCGTAGAGCTCGAAAATTAGTGTGAAATCAAGCTAAAAATCACCGAATTCAGAACTCGGAGTCAACGGATATTCATAAAACCGTTTACGTAAAGAAACCACATTTCGCGGCTAACTAGTTGAAACGAGACCAACTAGCCACGAGTTCTGAAATGAATATCCGAAACGCCAGGATCGTAGAGCTCGAAAAGTAGTGTGTAATCGAGCTAAAAATCACCAAATTCAGAACTCGGAGTCAATGGATATTCATAAAACCGTTTACGTAAAGAAACCACATTTCGCGGCTAACTAGGTGAAACGAGACCAACTAGCCACGAGTTCTGAAATCAAAATCCGAAATGCCAGGATCGTAGAGCTCGAAAATTTGTGTGAAATCAAGCTAAAAATCACCGAATTCAGAACTCGGAGTCAACGGATATTCATAAATTCGTTTACGTAAAGAAACCACATTTCGCGGCTAACTAGATGAAAAGAGACCAACTAGCCACGAGTTCTGAAATCAATATCCGAAAATCCAGGATCGTAGAGCTCGAAAATTAGTGTGTAATCAACCTAAAAATCACCGAATTCAGAACTCGGAGTCAACGGATATTCATAAAACCAATTACGTAAAGAAACCACATTTCGCGGCTAAATAGGTGAATCGAGACCTACTAGCCACGAGTTCTGAAATCAAAATCCGAAACGCCAGGATTGTAGAGCTCAAAAAGTAGTGTGAAATCAAGCTAAAAATCACCGAATTCAGAACTCGGAGTCAACGGATATTCATAAAACAGTATACGTAAAGAAACCACATTTCGCGGATAACTAGGTGAAACGAGACCAACTAGCCACGAATTCTGAAATCAATATCCAAAACGCCAGGATCGTAGAGCTCGAAAATTAGTGTGAAATCAAGCTAAAAATCACCGAATTCAGAACTCGGAGTCAACGGATATTCATAAAACCGTTTACGTAAAGAAACCACATTTCGCGGCTAACTAGGTGAAACGAGACCAACTAGCCACGAGTTCTGAAATCAAAATCCGAAACGCCAGGATCGTAGAGCTCGAAAAGTAGTGTGAAATCAAGCAAAAATCACCGAATTCAGAACTCGGAGTCAACGGATATTCATAAAACCGTTTACGTAAAGAAACCACATTTCGCGGCTAACTAGGTGAAACGAGACCAACTAGCCACGAGTTCTGAAATCAATATCTGAAACGCCAGGATCGTAGAGCTCGAAAAGTAGTGTGAAATCAAGCTAAAAATCACCGAATTCAGAACTCGGAGTCAACGGATATTCATAAAACCGTTTACGTAAAGAAACCACATTTCGCGGCTAACTAGGTGAAAGGAGACCCACTAGCCACGAGTTCTGAAATCAATATCCGAAAAGCCAGGATCGTAGAGCTCGAAAATTAGTGTGAAATCAAGCTAAAAATCACCGAATTCAGAACTCGGAGTCAACGGATATTCATAAAACCGTTTACGTAAAGAAACCACATTTCGCGGCTAACTAGGTGAAACGAGACCAACTAGCCACGAGTTCTGAAATCAATATCCGAAACGCCAGGATCGTAGAGCTCGAAAAGTAGTGTGAAATCAAGCTAAAAATCACCGAATTCAGAACTCGGAGTCAACGGATATTCATAAAACCGTTTACGTAAAGAAACCACATTTCGCGGCTAACTAGGTGAAACGAGACCAACTAGCCACGAGTTCTGAAATCAATATCCGAAACGCCAGGATCGTAGAGCTCGAAAATTAGTGTGAAATCAAGCTAAAAATCAGCGAATTCAGAACTCGGAGTCAACGGATATTCATAAAACCGTTTACGTAAAGAAACCACATTTTGAGGCTAACTAGTTGAAACGAGACCAACTAGCCACGAGTTCTGAAATCAATATCCGAAACGCCAGGATCGTAGAGCTCGAAAATTAGTGTGAAATCAAGCTAAAAATCACCGAATTCAGAACTCGGAGTCAACGGATATTCATAAAACCGTTTACGTAAAGAAACCACATTTCTCGACTAACTAGGTGAAACGAGACCAACTAGCCACGAGTTCTGAAATCAATATCCGAAACCCCAGGATCGTAGAGCTCGAAAAGTAGTGTGAAATCAAGCTAAAAATCACCGAATTCAGAACTCGGAGTCAACGGATATTCATAAAACCGTTTACGTAAAGAAACCACATTTCGCGGCTAAATAGGTGAAAGGAGACCCACTAGCCACGAGTTCTGAAATCAATATCCGAAAAGCCAGGATCGTAGAGCTCAAAAATTAGTGTGAAATCAAGCTAAAAATCACCGAATTCAGAACTCGGAGTCAACGGATATTCATAAAACCGTTTACGTAAAGAAACCACATTTCGCGGCTAACTAGGTGAAACGAGACCAACTAGCCACGAGTTCTGAAATCAATATCCGAAACGCCAGGATCGTAGAGCTCGAAAAGTAGTGTGAAATCAAGCTAAAAATCACCGAATTCAGAACTCGGAGTCAACGGATATTCATAAAACCGTTTACGTAAAGAAACCACATTTCGCGGCTAACTAGGTGAAACG
The DNA here is from genome assembly GCA_963580455.1 of Euonymus europaeus. Classification (NCBI taxonomy): domain Eukaryota; kingdom Viridiplantae; phylum Streptophyta; class Magnoliopsida; order Celastrales; family Celastraceae; genus Euonymus; species Euonymus europaeus. Next base: position 495,911 of record OY756957.1, on the reverse strand, counting down.
AGACCAACTAGCCACGAGTTCTGAAATCAATATCCGAAACGCCAGGATCGTAGAGCTCGAAAATTAGTGTGAAATCAAGCTAAAAATCAGCGAATTCAGAACTCGGAGTCAACGGATATTCATAAAACCGTTTACGTAAAGAAACCACATTTTGAGGCTAACTAGTTGAAACGAGACCAACTAGCCACGAGTTCTGAAATCAATATCCGAAACGCCAGGATCGTAGAGCTCGAAAATTAGTGTGAAATCAAGCTAAAAATCACCGAATTCAGAACTCGGAGTAAACGGATATTCCTAAAATCGTTTACGTAAAGAAACCACATTTCGCGGCTAAATAGGCGAAACGAGACCAACTAGCCAAGAGTTCTGAAATCAAAATCTAAAACGCCAGGATTGTAGAGCTCGAAAAGTAGTGTGTAATCAAGCTAAAAATCACCGAATTCAGAACTCGGAGTCAACGGATATTCATAAAACCGTTTACGTAAAGAAACCACATTTCGCGGCTAACTGGGAGAAAAGAGACCTACTGGCCACGAGTTCTGAAATCAAAATCCGAAACGCCAGGATCGTAGAGCTCGAAAAGTTGTGTGAAATCAAGCTAAAAATCACCGAATTCAGAACTCGGAGTCAACGGATATTCATAAAACCGTTTACGTAAAGAAACCACATTTCGCGGCTAACTAGTTGAAATGAGACCAACTAGCCACGAGTTCTGAAATCAAAATCAAAAATTCCAGGATCGTAGAGCTCGAAAAGTTGTGTGAAATCAAGCTAAAAATCACCGAATTCAGAACTCGGAGTCAACGGATATTCATAAAACCGTTTACGTAAAGAAACCACATTTCGCGGCTAACTAGTTGAAATGAGACCAACTAGCCACGAGTTCTGAAATCAATATCCGAAACTCCAGGATCGTAGAGATCAAAAATTAGTGTGAAATCAAGCTAAAAATCAACGAATTCAGAACTCGGAGTCAACGGATATTCCTAAAACCGTTTACGTAAAGAAACCACATTTCGCGGCTAACTAGGTGAAACGAGACCAACTAGCCACGAGGTCTGAAATCAAAATCCAAAACGCCAGGATTGTAGAGCTCGAAAAGTAGTGTGTAATCAAGCTAAAAATCACCGAATTCAGAAATCGGAGTCAACGGATATTCATAAAACCGTTTACGTAAAGAAACCACATTTCGCGGCTAATTGGGAGAAACGAGACCTACTAGCCACGAGTTCTGAAATCAAAATCCGAAACGCCAGGATCGTAGAGCTCGAAAAGTTGTGTGAAATCAAGCTAAAAATCACCGAATTCAGAACTCGGAGTCAACGGATATTCATAAAACCGTTTACGTAAAGAAACCACATTTCGCGGCTAACTCGGTGAAACGAGACCAACTAGCCACGAGTTTTGAAATCAAAATCCGAAATGCTAGGATTGTAGAGCTCAAAAAGTAGTGTGAAATCAAGCTAAAAATCACTGAATTCAGAACTCGGAGTCAACGGATATTCATAAAACCGTTTACGTAAAGAAACCACATTTCGCGGCTAACTAGGTGAAACGACACCAACTAGCCACGAGTTCTGAAATCAATATCCGAAATGCCAGGATCGTAGAGCTCGAAAAGTAGTGTGAAATCAAGCTAAAAATCACCGAATTCAGAACTCGGAGTCAACGGATATTCATAAAACCGTTTACGTAAAGAAACCACATTTCGCGGCTAACTATGTGAAACGCGACCAACTAGCCACGAGTTCTGAAATCAATATCGGAAACGCCAGGATCGTAGAGCTCGAAAAGTAGTGTGTAATCAAGCTAAAAATCACCGAATTCAGAACTCGGAGTCAACGGATATTCATAAAAGTGTTTACGTAAAGAAACCACATTTCGCGGCTAACTGGGAGAAACGAGACCTACTAGCCACGAGTTCCGAAATCAAAATCCGAAACGCCAGGATTGTAGAGCTCGAAAAGTTGTGTGAAATCAAGCTAAAAATCACCGAATTCAGAACTCGGATTCAACGGATATTCATAAAACCGTTTATGTAAAGAAACCTCATTTCGCGGCTAACTCGGTGAAACGAGACCAACTAACCACGAGTTTTGAAATCAAAATCCGAAACTCTAGGATTGTAGAGCTCAAAAAGTAGTGTGAAATCAAGCTAAAAATCACCGAATTCAGAACTCGGAGTCAACGGATATTCATAAAACCGTTTACGTAAAGAAACCACATTTCGCGGCTAACTCGGTGAAACGAGACCAACTAGCCACGAGTTTTGAAATAAAAATCCGAAATGCTAGGATTGTAGAGCTCAAAAAGTAGTGTGAAATCAAGCTAAAAATCACTGAATTCAGAACTCGGAGTCAACGGATATTCATAAAACCGTTTACGTAAAGAAACCACATTTCGCGGCTAACTAGGTGAAACGACACCAACTAGCCACGAGTTCTGAAATCAATATCCGAAATGCCAGGATCGTAGAGCTCGAAAAGTAGTGTGAAATCAAGCTAAAAATCACCGAATTCAGAACTCGGAGTCAACGGATATTCATAAAACCGTTTACGTAAAGAAACCACATTTCGCGGCTAACTATGTGAAACGCGACCAACTAGCCACGAGTTCTGAAATCAATATCGGAAATGCCAGGATCGTAGATCTCGAAAAGTAGTGTGTAATCAAGCTAAAAATCACCCAATTCAGAACTCGGAGTCAACGGATATTCATAAAACCGTTTACGTAAAGAAACCACATTTCGCGGCTAACTGGGAGAAACGAGACCTACTAGCCACGAGTTCTGAAATCAAAATCCGAAATGCCAGGATTGTAGAGCTCGAAAAGTTGTGTGAAATCAAGCTAAAAATCACCGAATTCAGAACTCGGAGTCAGCGGATATTCATAAAACCGTTTACGTAAAGAAACCTCATTTCGCGGCTAACTCGGTGAAACGAGACCAACTAGCCACGAGTTTTGAAATCAAAATCCGAAACGCTAGGATTGTAGAGCTCAAAAAGTAGTGTGAAATCAAGCTAAAAATCACCGAATTCAGAACTCGGAGTCAACGGATATTCATAAAACCGTTTACGTAAAGAAACCACTTTTCGCGGCTAATTGGGAGAAACGAGACCTACTAGGCACGAGTTCTGAAATCAAAATCCGAAACGCTAGGATCGTAGAGCTCGAAAAGTTGTGTGAAATCAAGCTAAAAATCACCGAATTCAGAACTCGGAGTCAACGGATATTCATAAAACCGTTTACGTAAAGAAACCACATTTCGCGGTTAGCTCGGTGAAACGAGACCTACTAGCCACGAGTTCTGAAATCAATATCCGAAATGCCAGGATCGTAGAGCTCGAAAATTAGTGTGAAATCAAGCTAAAAATCACCGAATTCAGAACTCGGAGTCAACGGATATTCATAAAACCGTTTACGTAAAGAAACCACATTTCGCGGCTAACTAGGTGAAACGAGACCAACTAGCCACGAGTTCTGAAATCAATATCCGAAACGCCAGGATCGTAGAGCTCGAAAAGTTGTGTGAAATCAAGCTAAAAATCACCGAATTCAGAACTCGGAGTCAACGGATATTCATAAAACCGTTTACGTAAAGAAACCACATTTCGCGGCTAACTAGGTGAAACGAGACCAACTAGCCACGAGTTTTAAAATCAAAATCCGAAACTCCAGGATCGTAGAGCTCAAAAAGTAGTGTGAAATCAAGCTAAAAATCACCGAATTCAGAACTCGGAGTCAACGGATAATCATAAAACCGTTTACGTAAAGAAACCACATTTCGCGGCTAACTAGGTGAAACGAGACCAACTAGCCACGAGTTCTGAAATCAATATCCGAAATGACAGGATCGTAGAGCTCGAAAATTAGTGTGAAATCAAGCTAAAAATCACCGAATTCAGAACTCGGAGTCAACGGATATTCATAAAACCGTTTACGTAAAGAAACCACATTTCGCGGCTAACTAGTTGAAACGAGACCAACTAGCCACGAGTTCTGAAATCAATATCCGAAACGCCAGGATCGTAGAGCTTGAAAATTAGTTTGAAATCAAGCTAAAAATCACCGAATTCAGAACTCGGAGTCAACGGATATTCAGAAAACCGTTTACGTAAAGAAACCACATTTCGCGGTTAACTAGGTGAAATGAGACCAACTAGCCACGAGTTCTGAAATCAATATCCGAAACGCCAGGATCGTAGTGCTCGAAAATTAGTGTGAAATCAAGCTAAAAATCACCGAATTCAGAACTCGGAGTCAACGGATATTCATAAAACCGTTTACGTAAAGAAACCACATTTCGCGGCTAACTCGGTGAAACGAGACCTACTAGCCACGAGTTCTGAAATCAAAATCCGAAACGCCAGGATTGTAGAGCTCGAAAAGTTGTGTGAAATCAAGCTAAAAATCACCGAATTCAGAACTCAGAGTCAGCGGATATTCATAAAACCGTTTACGTAAAGAAACCTCATTTCGCGGCTAACTCGGTGAAACGAGACCAACTAGCCACGAGTTTTGAAATCAAAATCCGAAACGCTAGGATTGTAGAGCTCAAAAAGTAGTGTGAAATCAAGCTAAAAATCACCGAATTCATAACTCGGAGTCAACGGATATTCATAAAACCGTTTACGTAAAGAAACCACTTTTCGCGGCTAATTGGGAGAAACGAGACCTACTAGGCACGAGTTCTGAAATCAAAATCCGAAACGCTAGGATCGTAGAGCTCGAAAAGTTGTGTGAAATCAAGCTAAAAATCACCGAATTCAGAACTCGGAGTCAACGGATATTCATAAAACCGTTTACGTAAAGAAACCACATTTCGCGGCTAACTGGGAGAAACGAGACCTACTAGCCACGAGTTCTGAAATCAAAATCCGAAACGCCAGGATTTTAGAGCTCGAAAAGTTGTGTGAAATCAAGCTAAAAATCACCGAATTCAGAACTCGGAGTCAACGGATATTCATAAAACCGTTTACGTAAAGAAACCTCATTTCGCGGCTAACTCGGTGAAACGAGACCAACTAGCCACGAGTTTTGAAATCAAAATCCGAAACGCTAGGATTGTAGAGCTCAAAAAGTAGTGTGAAATCAAGCTAAAAATCACCGAATTCAGAACTCGGAGTCAACGGATATTCATAAAACCGTTTACGTAAAGAAACCACTTTTCGCGGCTAATTGGGAGAAACGAGACCTACTAGGCACGAGTTCTGAAATCAAAATCCGAAATGCTAGGATCGTAGAGCTCGAAAAGTAGTGTGAAATCAAGCTAAAAATCACCGAATTCAGAACTCGGAGTCAACGGATATTCATAAAACCGTTTACGTAAAGAAACCACATTTCGCGGCTAACTATGTGAAACGCGACCAACTAGCCACGAGTTCTGAAATCAATATCGGAAACGCCAGGATCGTAGAGCTCGAAAAGTAGTGTGTAATCAAGCTAAAAATCACCGAATTCAGAACTCGGAGTCAACGGATATTCATAAAAGTGTTTACGTAAAGAAACCACATTTCGCGGCTAACTGGGAGAAACGAGACCTACTAGCCACGAGTTCCGAAATCAAAATCCGAAACGCCAGGATTGTAGAGCTCGAAAAGTTGTGTGAAATCAAGCTAAAAATCACCGAATTCAGAACTCGGATTCAACGGATATTCATAAAACCGTTTACGTAAAGAAACCTCATTTCGCGGCTAACTCGGTGAAACGAGACCAACTATCCACGAGTTTTGAAATCAAAATCCGAAACTCTAGGATTGTAGAGCTCAAAAAGTAGTGTGAAATCAAGCTAAAAATCACCGAATTCAGAACTCGGAGTCAACGGATATTCATAAAACCGTTTACGTAAAGAAACCACATTTCGCGGCTAACTCGGTGAAACGAGACCAACTAGCCACGAGTTTTGAAATAAAAATCCGAAATGCTAGGATTGTAGAGCTCAAAAAGTAGTGTGAAATCAAGCTAAAAATCACTGAATTCAGAACTCGGAGTCAACGGATATTCATAAAACCGTTTACGTAAAGAAACCACATTTCGCGGCTAACTAGGTGAAACGACACCAACTAGCCACGAGTTCTGAAATCAATATCCGAAATGCCAGGATCGTAGAGCTCGAAAATTAGTGTGAAATCAAGCTAAAAATCACCGAATTCAGAACTCGGAGTCAACGGATATTCATAAAACCGTTTACGTAAAGAAACCACATTTCGCGGCTAACTATGTGAAACGCGACCAACTAGCCACGAGTTCTGAAATCAATATCGGAAACGCCAGGATCGTAGATCTCGAAAAGTAGTGTGTAATCAAGCTAAAAATCACCCAATTCAGAACTCGGAGTCAACGGATATTCATAAAACCGTTTACGTAAAGAAACCACATTTCGCGGCTAACTGGGAGAAACGAGACCTACTAGCCACGAGTTCTGAAATCAAAATCCGAAACGCCAGGATTGTAGAGCTCGAAAAGTTGTGTGAAATCAAGCTAAAAATCACCGAATTCAGAACTCGGAGTCAGCGGATATTCATAAAACCGTTTACGTAAAGAAACCTCATTTCGCGGCTAACTCGGTGAAACGAGACCAACTAGCCACGAGTTTTGAAATCAAAATCCGAAACGCTAGGATTGTAGAGCTCAAAAAGTAGTGTGAAATCAAGCTAAAAATCACCGAATTCAGAACTCGGAGTCAACGGATATTCATAAAACCGTTTACGTAAAGAAACCACTTTTCGCGGCTAATTGGGAGAAACGAGACCTACTAGGCACGAGTTCTGAAATCAAAATCCGAAACGCTAGGATCGTAGAGCTCGAAAAGTTGTGTGAAATCAAGCTAAAAATCACCGAATTCAGAACTCGGAGTCAACGGATATTCATAAAACCGTTTACGTAAAGAAACCACATTTCGCGGTTAGCTCGGTGAAACGAGACCTACTAGCCACGAGTTCTGAAATCAATATCCGAAATGCCAGGATCGTAGAGCTCGAAAATTAGTGTGAAATCAAGCTAAAAATCACCGAATTCAGAACTCGGAGTCAACGGATATTCATAAAACCGTTTACGTAAAGAAACCACATTTCGCGGCTAACTAGGTGAAACGAGACCAACTAGCCACGAGTTCTGAAATCAATATCCGAAACGCCAGGATCGTAGAGCTCGAAAAGTTGTGTGAAATCAAGCTAAAAATCACCGAATTCAGAACTCGGAGTCAACGGATATTCATAAAACCGTTTACGTAAAGAAACCACATTTCGCGGCTAACTAGGTGAAACGAGACCAACTAGCCACGAGTTTTAAAATCAAAATCCGAAACTCCAGGATCGTAGAGCTCAAAAAGTAGTGTGAAATCAAGCTAAAAATCACCGAATTCAGAACTCGGAGTCAACGGATATTCATAAAACCGTTTACGTAAAGAAACCACATTTCGCGGCTAACTAGGTGAAACGAGACCAACTAGCCACGAGTTCTGAAATCAATATCCGAAATGACAGGATCGTAGAGCTCGAAAATTAGTGTGAAATCAAGCTAAAAATCACCGAATTCAGAACTCGGAGTCAACGGATATTCATAAAACCGTTTACGTAAAGAAACCACATTTCGCGGCTAACTAGTTGAAACGAGACGAACTAGCCACGAGTTCTGAAATCAATATCCGAAACGCCAGGATCGTAGAGCTTGAAAATTAGTTTGAAATCAAGCTAAAAATCACCGAATTCAGAACTCGGAGTCAACGGATATTCAGAAAACCGTTTACGTAAAGAAACCACATTTCGCGGTTAACTAGGTGAAATGAGACCAACTAGCCACGAGTTCTGAAATCAATATCCGAAACGCCAGGATCGTAGTGCTCGAAAATTAGTGTGAAATCAAGCTAAAAATCACCGAATTCAGAACTCGGAGTCAACGGATATTCATAAAACCGTTTACGTAAAGAAACCACATTTCGCGGCTAACTAGGTGAAACGAGACCTACTAGCCTCGAGTTCTGAAATCAAAATCCAAAACACCAGGATCGTAGAGCTCGAAAAGTAGTGTGAAATCAAGCTAAAAATCACCGAATTCAGAACTCGGAGTAAACGGATATTCCTAAAATCGTTTACGTAAAGAAACCACATTTCGCGGCTAAATAGGCGAAACGAGACCAACTAGCCAAGAGTTCTGAAATCAAAATCTAAAATGTTAGGATTGTAGAGCTCGAAAAGTAGTGTGTAATCAAACTAAAAATCACCGAATTCAGAACTCGGAGTCAACGGATATTCATAAAACCGTTTACGTAAAGAAACCACATTTCGCGGCTAACTGGGAGAAAAGAGACCTACTAGCCACGAGTTCTGAAATCAAAATCCGAAACGCCAGGATCGTAGAGCTCGAAAAGTTGTGTGAAATCAAGCTAAAAATCACCGAATTCAGAACTCGGAGTCAACGGATATTCATAAAACCGTTTACGTAAAGAAACCACATTTCGCGGCTAACTGGGAGAAACGAGACCTACTAGCCACGAGTTCTGAAATCAAAATCCGAAAAGCCAGGATTTTAGAGCTCGAAAAGTTGTGTGAAATCAAGCTAAAAATCACCGAATTCAGAACTCGGAGTCAACGGATATTCATAAAACCGTTTACGTAAAGAAACCTCATTTCGCGGCTAACTCGGTGAAACGAGACCAACTAGCCACGAGTTTTGAAATCAAAATCCGAAACGCTAGGATTGTAGAGCTCAAAAAGTAGTGTGAAATCAAGCTAAAAATCACCGAATTCAGAACTCGGAGTAAACGGATATTCCTAAAATCGTTTACGTAAAGAAACCACATTTCGCGGCTAAATAGGCGAAACGAGACCAACTAGCCAAGAGTTCTGAAATCAAAATCTAAAACGTTAGGATTGTAGAGCTCGAAAAGTAGTGTGTAATCAAGCTAAAAATCACCGAATTCAGAACTCGGAGTCAACGGATATTCATAAAACCGTTTACGTAAAGAAACCACATTTCGCGGCTAACTGGGAGAAAAGAGACCTACTAGCCACGAGTTCTGAAATCAAATTCCGAAACGCCAGGATCGTAGAGCTCGAAAAGTTCTGTGAAATCAAGCTAAAAATCACCGAATTCAGAACTCGGAGTCAACGGATATTCATAAAACCGTTTACGTAAAGAAACCACATTTCGCGGCTAACTGGGAGAAACGAGACCTACTAGCCACGAGTTCTGAAATCAAAATCCGAAACGCCAGGATTTTAGAGCTCGAAAAGTTGTGTGAAATCAAGCTAAAAATCACCGAATTCAGAACTCGGAGTCAACGGATATTCATAAAACCGTTTACGTAAAGAAACCACATTTCGCGGCTAAATAGGCGAAACGAGACCAACTAGCCAAGAGTTCTGAAATCAAAATCTAAAACGTTAGGATTGTAGAGCTCGAAAAGTAGTGTGTAATCAAGCTAAAAATCACCGAATTCAGAACTCGGAGTCAACGGATATTCATAAAACCGTTTACGTAAAGAAACCACATTTCGCGGCTAACTGGGAGAAAAGAGACCTACTAGCCACGAGTTCTGAAATCAAATTCCGAAACGCCAGGATCGTAGAGCTCGAAAAGTTGTGTGAAATCAAGCTAAAAATCACCGAATTCAGAACTCGGAGTCAACGGATATTCATAAAACCGTTTACGTAAAGAAACCACATTTCGCGGCTAACTGGGAGAAACGAGACCTACTAACCACGAGTTCTGAAATCAAAATCCGAAACGCCAGGATTTTAGAGCTCGAAAAGTTGTGTGAAATCAAGCTAAAAATCACCGAATTCAGAACTCGGAGTCAACGGATATTCATAAAACCGTTTACGTAAAGAAACCTCATTTCGCGGCTAACTCGGTGAAACGAGACCAACTAGCCACGAGTTTTGAAATCAAAATCCGAAACGCTAGGATTGTAGAGCTCAAAAAGTAGTGTGAAATCAAGCTAAAAATCACCGAATTCAGAACTCGGAGTCAACGGATATTCATAAAACCGTTTACGTAAAGAAACCACTTTTCGCGGCTAATTGGGAGAAACGAGACCTACTAGGCACGAGTTCTGAAATCAAAATCCGAAACGCTAGGATCGTAGAGCTCGAAAAGTTGTGTGAAATCAAGCTAAAAATCACCGAATTCAGAACTCGGAGTCAACGGATATTCATAAAACCGTTTACGTAAAGAAACCACATTTCGCGGCTAACTCGGTGAAATGAGACCTACTAGCCACGAGTTCTGAAATCAATATCCGAAACGCCAGGATCGTAGAGCTCGAAAATTAGTGTGAAATCAAGCTAAAAATCACCGAATTCAGAACTCGGAGTCAACGGATATTCATAAAACCGTTTACGTAAAGAAACCACATTTCGCGGCTAACTAGGTGAAACGAGACCAACTAGCCACGAGTTCTGAAATCAATATCCGAAATGCCAGGATCGTAGAGCTCGAAAAGTTGTGTGAAATCAAGCTAAAAATCACGGAATTCAGAACTCGGAGTCAACGGATATTCATAAAACCGTTTACGTAAAGAAACCACATTTCGCGGCTAACTAGGTGAAACGAGACCAACTAGCCACGAGTTCTGAAATCAATATCCGAAATGACAGGATCGTAGAGCTCGAAAATTAGTGTGAAATCAAGCTAAAAATCACCGAATTCAGAACTCGGAGTCAACGGATATTCATAAAACCGTTTACGTAAAGAAACCACATTTCGCGGCTAACTAGTTGAAACGAGACCAACTAGCCACGAGTTCTGAAATCAATATCCGAAACGCCAGGATCGTAGAGCTTGAAAATTAGTTTGAAATCAAGCTAAAAATCACCGAATTCAGAACTCGGAGTCAACGGATATTCAGAAAACCGTTTACGTAAAGAAACCACATTTCGCGGCTAACTAGGTGAAACGAGACCAACTAGCCACGAGTTCTGAAATCAATATCCGAAACGCCAGGATCGTAGTGCTCGAAAATTAGTGTGAAATCAAGCTAAAAATCACCGAATTCAGAACTCGGAGTCAACGGATATTCATAAAACCGTTTACGTAAAGAAACCACATTTCGCGGCTAACTAGGTGAAACGAGACCTACTAGCCTCGAGTTCTGAAATCAAAATCCGAAACGCCAGGATCGTAGAGCTCGAAAAGTAGTGTGAAATCAAGCTAAAAATCACCGAATTCAGAACTCGGAGTAAACGGATATTCCTAAAATCGTTTACGTAAAGAAACCACATTTCGCGGCTAAATAGGCGAAACGAGACCAACTAGCCAAGAGTTCTGAAATCAAAATCTAAAACGCTAGGATTGTAGAGCTCGAAAAGTAGTGTGTAATCAAGCTAAAAATCACCGAATTCAGAACTCGGAGTCAACGGATATTCATAAAACCGTTTACGTAAAGAAACCACATTTCGCGGCTAACTGGGAGAAAAGAGACCTACTAGCCACGAGTTCTGAAATCAAAATCCGAAAAGCCAGGATCGTAGAGCTCGAAAAGTTGTGTGAAATCAAGCTAAAAATCACCGAATTCAGAACTCGGAGTCAACGGATATTCATAAAACCGTTTACGAAAAGAAACCACATTTCGCGGCTAACTAGTTGAAATGAGACCAACTACGCACGAGTTCTGAAATCAAAATCTAAAATGCCAGGATCGTAGAGCTCGAAAAGTTGTGTGAAATCAAGCTAAAAATCACCGAATTCAAAACTCGGAATCAACGGATATTCATAAAACCGTTTACGTAAAGAAACCACATTTCGCGGCTAACTCGGTGAAACGAGACCTACTAGCCACGAGTTCTGAAATCAAAATCCGAAACACCAGGATTGTAGAGCTCGAAAAGTTGTGTGAAATCAAGCTAAAAATCACCGAATTCAGAACTCGGAGTCAACGGATATTCATAAAACCGTTTACGTAAAGAAACTTCATTTCGCGGCTAACTCGGTGAAACGAGACCAACTAGCCACGAGTTTTGAAATCAAAATCCGAAACACTAGGATTGTAGAGCTCAAAAAGTAGTGTGAAATCAAGCTAAAAATCACCGAATTCAGAACTCGGAGTCAACGGATATTCATAAAACCGTTTACGTAAAGAAACCACATTTCGCGGCTAATTGGGAGAAACGAGACCTACTAGGCACGAGTTCTGAAATCAAAATCCGAAACGCCAGGATCGTAGAGCTCGAAAAGTTGTGTGAAATCAAGCTAAAAATCACTGAATTCAGAACTCGGAGTCAACGGATATTCATAAAACCGTTTACGTAAAGAAACCACATTTCGCGGCTAACTGGGAGAAACGAGACCTACAAGCCACGAGTTCTGAAATCAAAATCCGAAACGCCAGGATCGTAGAGCTCGAAAAGTAGTGTGAAATCAAGCTAAAAATCACCGAATTCAGAACTCGGAGTCAACGGATATTCATAAAACCGTTTACGTAAAGAAACCACATTTCGCGGCTAACTAGGTGAAACGAGACCAACTTGCCACGAGTTCTGAAATCAAAATCCGAAACCCCAGGATTGTAGAGCTCGAAAAGTTGTGTGAAATCAAGCAAAAAATCACCGAATTCAGAACTCGGAGTCAACGGATATTCATAAAACCGTTTACGTAAAGAAACCTCATTTCGCGGCTAACTCGGTGAAACGAGACCAACTAGCCACGAGTTTTGAAATCAAAATCCGAGACGCTAGGATTGTAGAGCTCGAAAAGTTGTGTGAAATCAAGCTAAAAATCACCGAATTCAGAACTCGGAGTCAACGGATATTCATAAAACCGTTTACGTAAAGAAACCACATTTCGCGGCTAATTGGGAGAAACGAGACCTACTAGGCAAGAGTTCTGAAATCAAAATCCGAAACGCCAGGATCGTAGAGCTCGAAAAGTTGTGTGAAATCAAGCTAAAAATCACTGAATTCAGAACTCGGAGTCAACGGATATTCATAAAACCGTTTACGTAAAGAAACCACATTTTGCGGCTAACTCGGTGAAACGAGACCTACTAGCCACGAGTTCTGAAATCAATATCCGAAACGCCAGGATCGTAGAGCTCGAAAATTAGTGTGAAATCAAGCTAAAAATCACCGAATTCAGAACTCGGAGTCAACGGATATTCATAAAACCGTTTACGTAAAGAAACCACATTTCGCGGCTAACTAGGTGAAACGAGACCAACTAGCCACGAGTTCTGAAATCAATATCCGAAATGCCAGGATCGTAGAGCTCGAAAAGTTGTGTGAAATCAAGCTAAAAATCACGGAATTCAGAACTCGGAGTCAACGGATATTCATAAAACCGTTTACGTAAAGAAACCACATTTCGCGGCTAACTAGGTGAAACGAGACCAACTAGCCACGAGTTCTGAAATCAATATCCGAAATGACAGGATCGTAGTGCTCGAAAATTAGTGTGAAATCAAGCTAAAAATCACCGAATTCAGAACTCGGAGTCAACGGATATTCATAAAACCGTTTACGTAAAGAAACCACATTTCGCGGCTAACTAGTTGAAACGAGACCAACTAGCCACGAGTTCTGAAATCAATATCCGAAACGCCAGGATCGTAGAGCTTGAAAATTAGTGTGAAATCAAGCTAAAAATCACCGAATTCAGAACTCGGAGTCAACGGATATTCCGAAAACCGTTTACGTAAAGAAACCACATTTCGCGGCTAACTAGGTGAAACGAGACCAACTAGCCACGAGTTCTGAAATCAATATCCGAAATTCCAGGATCGTAGAGCTCGAAAAGTTGTGTGAAATCAAGCTAAAAATCACGGAATTCAGAACTCGGAGTCAACGGATATTCATAAAACCGTTTACGTAAAGAAACCTCATTTCGCGGCTAACTCGGTGAAACGAGACCAACTAGCCACGAGTTTTGAAATCAAAATCCGAGACGCTAGGATTGTAGAGCTCGAAAAGTTGTGTGAAATCAAGCTAAAAATCACCGAATTCAGAACTCGGAGTCAACGGATATTCATAAAACCGTTTACGTAAAGAAACCACATTTCGCGGCTAATTGGGAGAAACGAGACCTACTAGGCAAGAGTTCTGAAATCAAAATCCGAAACGCCAGGATCGTAGAGCTCGAAAAGTTGTGTGAAATCAAGCTAAAAATCACTGAATTCAGAACTCGGAGTCAACGGATATTCATAAAACCGTTTACGTAAAGAAACCACATTTTGCGGCTAACTCGGTGAAACGAGACCTACTAGCCACGAGTTCTGAAATCAATATCCGAAACGCCAGGATCGTAGAGCTCGAAAATTAGTGTGAAATCAAGCTAAAAATCACCGAATTCAGAACTCGGAGTCAACGGATATTCATAAAACCGTTTACGTAAAGAAACCACATTTCGCGGCTAACTAGGTGAAACGAGACCAACTAGCCACGAGTTCTGAAATCAATATCCGAAATGCCAGGATCGTAGAGCTCGAAAAGTTGTGTGAAATCAAGCTAAAAATCACGGAATTCAGAACTCGGAGTCAACGGATATTCATAAAACCGTTTACGTAAAGAAACCACATTTCGCGGCTAACTAGGTGAAACGAGACCAACTAGCCACGAGTTCTGAAATCAATATCCGAAATGCCAGGATCGTAGAGCTCGAAAAGTTGTGTGAAATCAAGCTAAAAATCACGGAATTCAGAACTCGGAGTCAACGGATATTCATAAAACCGTTTACGTAAAGAAACCACATTTCGCGGCTAACTAGGTGAAACGAGACCAACTAGCCACGAGTTCTGAAATCAATATCCGAAATGACAAGATCGTAGTGCTCGAAAAGTAGTGTGAAATCAAGCTAAAAATCACCGAATTCAGAACTCGGAGTCAACGGATATTCATAAAACCGTTTACGTAAAGAAACCACATTTCGCGGCTAAATAGGTGAAACGAGACCAACTAGCCACAAGTTCTGAAATCAAAATCCGAAACGCCAGGATCGTAGAGCTCGAAAAGTATTGTGTAATCAACCTAAAAATCACCGAATTCAGAACTCGGAGTCAACGGATATTCATAAAACCACTTACGTAAAGAAACCACATTTCGCGGCTAAATAGGTGAATCGAGACCTACTAGCCACGAGTTCTGAAATCAAAATCTGAAATTCCAGGATCGTAGAGCTCGAAAAGTAGTCTGAAATCAAGCTAAAAATCACCGAATTCAGAACTCGGAGTCAATGGATATTCATAAAAACTCTTTACGTAAAGAAACCACATTTCGCGGCTAACTAGGTGAAACGAGACCTACTAGCCACGAGTTCTGAAATCAAAATACGAAACACCAGTATCATAGAGCTCGAAAAGTAGTGTGAAATCAAGCTAAAAATCACCGAATTCAGAACTCGGAGTCAACAGATATTCCTAAAACCGTTTACGTAAAGAAACCACATTTCGCGGCTAACTCGGTGAAACGAGACCTACTAGCCACGAGTTCTGAAATCAAAATCCGAAACACCAGGATTGTAGAGCTCGAAAAGTTGTGTGAAATCAAGCTAAAAATCACCGAATTCAGAACTCGGAGTCAACGGATATTCATAAAACCGTTTACGTAAAGAAACTTCATTTCGCGGCTAACTCGGTGAAACGAGACCAACTAGCCACGAGTTTTGAAATCAAAATCCGAAACGCTAGGATTGTAGAGCTCAAAAAGTAGTGTGAAATCAAGCTAAAAATCACCGAATTCAGAACTCGGAGTCAACGGATATTCATAAAACCGTTTACGTAAAGAAACCACATTTCGCGGCTAAATAGGTGAAACGAGACCAACTAGGCACGAGTTCTGAAATCAAAATCCGAAACACCAGGATTGTAGAGCTCGAAAAGTAGTGTGAAATCAAGCTAAAAATCACCGAATTCAGAACTCGGAGTCAACGGATATTCATAAAACCGTTTACGTAAAGAAACCACATTTCGCGGCTAACTAGTTGAAACGAGACCAACTAGCCACGAGTTCTGAAATCAATATCCGAAACCCCAGGATCGTAGAGCTTGAAAATTAGTGTGAAATCAAGCTAAAAATCACCGAATTCAGAACTCGGAGTCAACGGATATTCCGAAAACCGTTTACGTAAAGAAACCACATTTCGCGGCTAACTAGGTGAAACGAGACCAACTAGCTACGAGTTCTGAAATCAAAATCCGAAACGCCAGGATCGTAGAGCTCGAAAAGTAGTGTGAAATCAAGCTAAAAATCACCGAATTCAGAACTCGGAGTCAACGGATATTCATAAAACCGTTTACGTAAAGAAACCACATTTCGCGGCTAAATAGGTGAAACGAGACCAACTAGCCACAAGTTCTGAAATCAAAATCCGAAACGCCAGGATCGTAGAGCTCGAAAAGTATTGTGTAATCAACCTAAAAATCACCGAATTCAGAACTCGGAGTCAACGGATATTCATAAAACCACTTACGTAAAGAAACCACATTTCGCGGCTAAATAGGTGAATCGAGACCTACTAGCCACGAGTTCTGAAATCAAAATCTGAAATTCCAGGATCGTAGAGCTCGAAAAGTAGTGTGAAATCAAGCTAAAAATCACCGAATTCAGAACTCGGAGTCAACGGATATTCATAAAACCGTTTACGTAAAGAAACCACATTTCGCGGCTAACTCGGTGAAACGAGACCAACTAGCCACGAGTTTTGAAATCAAAATCCGAAATGCTAGGATTGTAGAGCTCAAAAAGTAGTGTGAAATCAAGCTAAAAATCACCGAATTCAGAACTCGGAATCAACGGATATTCATAAAACCGTTTACGTAAAGAAACCACATTTCGCGGCTAACTCGGTGAAACGAGACCTACTAGCCACGAGTTCTGAAATCAAAATCCGAAACAACAGGATTGTAGAGCTCGAAAAGTTGTGTGAAATCAAGCTAAAAATCACCGAATTCAGAACTCGGAGTCAACGGATATTCATAAAACCGTTTACGTAAAGAAACTTCATTTCGCGGCTAACTCGGTGAAACGAGACCAACTAGCCACGAGTTTTGAAATCAAAATCCGAAACGCTAGGATTGTAGAGCTCAAAAAGTAGTGTGAAATCAAGCTAAAAATCACCGAATTCAGAACTCGGAGTCAACGGATATTCATAAAACCGTTTACGTAAAGAAACCACATTTCGCGGCTAAATAGGTGAAACGAGACCAACTAGGCACGAGTTCTGAAATCAAAATCCGAAACACCAGGATTGTAGAGCTCGAAAAGTAGTGTGAAATCAAGCTAAAAATCACCGAATTCAGAACTCGGAGTCAACGGATATTCGTAAAACCGTTTACGTAAAGAAACCACATTTCGCGGCTAACTAGGTGAAACGAGACCAACTTGCCACGAGTTCTGAAATAAAAATCCGAAACGCCAGGATTGTAGAGCTCGAAAAGTTGTGTGAAATCAAGCAAAAAATCACCGAATTCAGAACTCGGAGTCAACGGATATTCATAAAACCGTTTACGTAAAGAAACCTCATTTCGCGGCTAACTCGGTGAAACGAGACCAACTTGCCACGAGTTCTGAAATCAAAATCCGAAACGCCAGGATTGTAGAGCTCGAAAAGTTGTGTGAAATCAAGCAAAAAATCACCGAATTCAGAACTCGGAGTCAACGGATATTCATAAAACCGTTTACGTAAAGAAACCTCATTTCGCGGCTAACTCGGTGAAACGAGACCAACTAGCCACGAGTTTTGAAATCAAAATCCGAAACGCTAGGATTATAGAGCTCGAAAAGTTGTGTGAAATCAAGCTAAAAATCACCGAATTCAGAACTCGGAGTCAACGGATATTCATAAAACCGTTTACGTAAAGAAACCACATTTCGCGGCTAATTGGGAGAAACGAGACCTACTAGGCACGAGTTCTGAAATCAAAATCCGAAAAGCCAGGATCGTAGAGCTCGAAAAGTTGTGTGAAATCAAGCTAAAAATCACCGAATTCAGAACTCGAAGTCAACGGATATTCATAAAACCGTTTACGTAAAGAAACTTCATTTCGCGGCTAACTCGGTGAAACGAGACCAACTAGCCACGAGTTTTGAAATCAAAATCCGAAACGCTAGGATTGTAGAGCTCAAAAAGTAGTGTGAAATCAAGCTAAAAATCACCGAATTCAGAACTCGGAGTCAACGGATATTCATAAAACCGTTTACGTAAAGAAACCACATTTCGCGGCTAATTGGGAGAAACGAGACCTACTAGGCACGAGTTCTGAAATCAAAATCCGAAACGCCAGGATCGTAGAGCTCGAAAAGTTGTGTGAAATCAAGCTAAAAATCACGGAATTCAGAACTCGGAGTCAACGGATATTCATAAAACCGTTTACGTAAAGAAACCACATTTCGCGGCTAACTGGGAGAAACGAGACCTACAAGCCACGAGTTCTGAAATCAAAATCCGAAACGCCAGGATCGTAGAGCTCGAAAATTAGTGTGAAATCAAGCTAAAAATCACCGAATTCAGAACTCGGAGTCAACGGATATTCATAAAACCGTTTACGTAAAGAAACCACATTTCGCGGCTAACTAGGTGAAACGAGACCAACTTGCCACGAGTTCTGAAATCAAAATCCGAAACGCCAGGATTGTAGAGCTCGAAAAGTTGTGTGAAATCAAGCAAAAAATCACCGAATTCAGAACTCGGAGTCAACGGATATTCATAAAACCGTTTACGTAAAGAAACCTCATTTCGCGGCTAACTCGGTGAAACGAGACCAACTAGCCACGAGTTTTGAAATCAAAATCCGAAACGCTAGGATTGTAGAGCTCGAAAAGTTGTGTGAAATCAAGCTAAAAATCACCGAATTCAGAACTCGGAGTCAACGGATATTCATAAAACCGTTTACGTAAAGAAACCACATTTCGCGGCTAATTGGGAGAAACGAGACCTACTAGCCACGAGTTCTGAAATCAAAATCCGAAACGCCAGGATTGTAGAGCTCGAAAAGTTGTGTGAAATCAAGCTAAAAATCACCGAATTCAGAACTCGGAGTCAACGGATATTCATAAAACCGTTTACGTAAAGAAACCTCATTTCACGGCTAACTCGGTGAAACGAGACCAACTAGCCACGAGTTTTGAAATCAAAATCCGAAATGCTAGGATTGTAGAGCTCAAAAAGTAGTATGAAATCAAGCTAAAAATCACCGAATTCAGAACTCGGAATCAACGGATATTCATAAAACCGTTTACGTAAAGAAACCACATTTCGCGGCTAACTCGGTGAAACGAGACCTACTAGCCACGAGTTCTGAAATAAAAATCCGAAACAACAGGATTGTAGAGCTCGAAAAGTTGTGTGAAATCAAGCTAAAAATCACCGAATTCAGAACTCGGAGTCAACGGATATTCATAAAACCGTTTACGTAAAGAAACTTCATTTCGCGGCTAACTCGGTGAAACGAGACCAACTAGCCACGAGTTTTGAAATCAAAATCCGAAACGCTAGGATTGTAGAGCTCAAAAAGTAGTGTGAAATCAAGCTAAAAATCACCGAATTCAGAACTCGGAGTCAACGGATATTCATAAAACCGTTTACGTAAAGAAACCACATTTCGCGGCTAAATAGGTGAAACGAGACCAACTAGGCACGAGTTCTGAAATCAAAATCCGAAACACCAGGATTGTAGAGCTCGAAAAGTAGTGTGAAATCAAGCTAAAAATCACCGAATTCAGAACTCGGAGTCAACGGATATTCGTAAAACCGTTTACGTAAAGAAACCACATTTCGCGGCTAACTAGGTGAAACGAGACCAACTTGCCACGAGTTCTGAAATAAAAATCCGAAACGCCAGGATTGTAGAGCTCGAAAAGTTGTGTGAAATCAAGCAAAAAATCACCGAATTCAGAACTCGGAGTCAACGGATATTCATAAAACCGTTTACGTAAATAAACCTCATTTCGCGGCTAACTCGGTGAAACGAGACCAACTTGCCACGAGTTCTGAAATCAAAATCCGAAACGCCAGGATTGTAGAGCTCGAAAAGTTGTGTGAAATCAAGCAAAAAATCACCGAATTCAGAACTCGGAGTCAACGGATATTCATAAAACCGTTTACGTAAAGAAACCTCATTTCGCGGCTAACTCGGTGAAACGAGACCAACTAGCCACGAGTTTTGAAATCAAAATCCGAAACGCTAGGATTATAGAGCTCGAAAAGTTGTGTGAAATCAAGCTAAAAATTACCGAATTCAGAACTCGGAGTCAACGGATATTCATAAAACCGTTTACGTAAAGAAACCACATTTCGCGGCTAATTGGGAGAAACGAGACCTACTAGGCACGAGTTCTGAAATCAAAATCCGAAAAGCCAGGATGGTAGAGCTCGAAAAGTTGTTTGAAATCAAGCTAAAAATCACCGAATTCAGAACTCGAAGTCAACGGATATTCATAAAACCGTTTACGTAAAGAAACCACATTTCGCGGCTAACTAGGTGAAACGAGACCAACTTGCCACGAGTTCTGAAATCAAAATCCGAAACGCCAGGATTGTAGAGCTCGAAAAGTTGTGTGAAATCAAGCAAAAAATCACCGAATTCAGAACTCGGAGTCAACGGATATTCATAAAACCGTTTACGTAAAGAAACCTCATTTCGCGGCTAACTCGGTGAAACGAGACCAACTAGCCACGAGTTTTGAAATCAAAATCCGAAACGCTAGGATTGTAGAGCTCGAAAAGTTGTGTGAAATCAAGCTAAAAATCACCGAATTCAGAACTCGGAGTCAACGGATATTCATAAAACCGTTTACGTAAAGAAACCACATTTCGCGGCTAATTGGGAGAAACGAGACCTACTAGGCACGAGTTCTGAAATCAAAATCCGAAACGCCAGGATCGTAGAGCTCGAAAAGTTGTGTGAAATCAAGCTAAAAATCACTGAATTCAGAACTCGGAGTCAACGGATATTCATAAAACCGTTTACGTAAAGAAACCACATTTTGCGGCTAACTCGGTGAAACGAGACCTACTAGCCACGAGTTCTGAAATCAATATCCGAAACGCCAGGATCGTAGAGCTCGAAAATTAGTGTGAAATCAAGCTAAAAATCACCGAATTCAGAACTCGGAGTCAACGGATATTCATAAAACCGTTTACGTAAAGAAACCACATTTCGCGGCTAACTAGGTGAAACGAGACCAACTAGCCACGAGTTCTGAAATCAATATCCGAAATGCCAGGATCGTAGAGCTCGAAAAGTTGTGTGAAATCAAGCTAAAAATCACCGAATTCAGAACTCGGAGTCAACGGATATTCATAAAACCGTTTACGTAAAGAAACACATTTCGCGGCTAACTAGGTGAAACGAGACCAACTAGCCACGAGTTCTGAAATCAATATCCGAAATGCCAGGATCGTAGAGCTCGAAAAGTTGTGTGAAATCAAGCTAAAAATCACCGAATTTAGAACTCGGAGTCAACGGATATTCCGAAAACCGTTTACGTAAAGAAACCACATTTCGCGGCTAACTAGGTGAAACGAGACCAACTAGCTACGAGTTCTGAAATCAAAATCCGAAATGCCAGGATCGTAGAGCTCGAAAAGTAGTGTGAAATCAAGCTAAAAATCACCGAATTCAGAACTCGGAGTCAACGGATATTCATAAAACCGTTTACGTAAAGAAACCACATTTCGCGGCTAAATAGGTGAAACGAGACCAACTAGCCACAAGTTCTGAAATCAAAATCCGAAACGCCAGGATCGTAGAGCTCGAAAAGTAGTGTGAAATCAAGCTAAAAATCACCGAATTCAGAACTCGGAGTCAACGGATATTCCGAAAACCGTTTACGTAAAGAAACCACATTTCGCGGCTAACTAGGTGAAACGAGACCAACTAGCTACGAGTTCTGAAATCAAAATCCGAAATGCCAGGATCGTAGAGCTCGAAAAGTAGTGTGAAATCAAGCTAAAAATCACCGAATTCAGAACTCGGAGTCAACGGATATTCATAAAACCGTTTACGTAAAGAAACCACATTTCGCGGCTAAATAGGTGAAACGAGACCAACTAGCCACAAGTTCTGAAATCAAAATCCGAAACGCCAGGATCGTAGAGCTCGAAAAGTATTGTGTAATCAACCTAAAAATCACCGAATTCAGAACTCGGAGTCAACGGATATTCATAAAACCACTTACGTAAAGAAACCACATTTCGCGGCTAAATAGGTGAATCGAGACCTACTAGCCACGAGTTCTGAAATCAAAATCTGAAATTCCAGGATCGTAGAGCTCGAAAAGTAGTGTGAAATCAAGCTAAAAATCACCGAATTCAGAACTCGGAGTCAACGGATATTCATAAAACCGTTTACGTAAAGAAACCACATTTCGCGGCTTACTCGGTGAAACGAGACCAACTAGCCACGAGTTTTGAAATCAAAATCCGAAACGCTAGGATAGTAGAGCTCAAAAAGTAGTGTGAAATCAAGCTAAAAATCACCGAATTCAGAACTCGGAATCAACGGATATTCATAAAACCGTTTACGTAAAGAAACCACATTTCGCGGCTAACTCGGTGAAACGAGACCTACTAGCCACGAGTTCTGAAATCAAAATCCGAAACAACAGGATTGTAGAGCTCGAAAAGTTGTGTGAAATCAAGCTAAAAATCACCGAATTCAGAACTCGGAGTCAACGGATATTCATAAAACCGTTTACGTAAAGAAACTTCATTTCGCGGCTAACTCGGTGAAACGAGACCAACTAGCCACGAGTTTTGAAATCAAAATCCGAAACGCTAGGATTGTAGAGCTCAAAAAGTAGTGTGAAATCAAGCTAAAAATCACCGAATTCAGAACTCGGAGTCAACGGATATTCATAAAACCGTTTACGTAAAGAAACCACATTTCGCGGCTAAATAGGTGAAACGAGACCAACTAGGCACGAGTTCTGAAATCAAAATCCGAAACACCAGGATTGTAGAGCTCGAAAAGTAGTGTGAAATCAAGCTAAAAATCACCGAATTCAGAACTCGGAGTCAACGGATATTCGTAAAACCGTTTACGTAAAGAAACCACATTTCGCGGCTAACTAGGTGAAACGAGACCAACTTGCCACGAGTTCTGAAATCAAAATCCGAAACGCCAGGATTGTAGAGCTCGAAAAGTTGTGTGAAATCAAGCAAAAAATCACCGAATTCAGAACTCGGAGTCAACGGATATTCATAAAACCGTTTACGTAAAGAAACCTCATTTCGCGGCTAACTCGGTGAAACGAGACCGACTTGCCACGAGTTCTGAAATCAAAATCCGAAACGCCAGGATTGTAGAGCTCGAAAAGTTGTGTGAAACCAAGCAAAAAATCACCGAATTCAGAACTCGGAGTCAACGGATATTCATAAAACCGTTTACGTAAAGAAACCTCATTTCGCGGCTAACTCGGTGAAACGAGACCAACTAGCCACGAGTTTTGAAATCAAAATCCGAAACGCTAGGATTGTAGAGCTCGAAAAGTTGTGTGAAATCAAGCTAAAAATCACCGAATTCAGAACTCGGAGTCAACGGATATTCATAAAACCGTTTACGTAAAGAAACCTCATTTCGCGGCTAATTGGGAGAAACGAGACCTACTAGGCACGAGTTCTGAAATCAAAATCCGAAAAGCCAGGATCGTAGAGCTCGAAAAGTTGTGTCAAATCAAGCTAAAAATCACCGAATTCAGAACTCGGAGTCAACGGATATTCATAAAACCGTTTACGTAAAGAAACTTCATTTCGCGGCTAAATAGGTGAATCGAGACCTACTAGCCACGAGTTCTGAAATCGAAATCTGAAATTCCAGGATCGTAGAGCTCGAAAAGTAGTGTGAAATCAAGCTAAAAATCACCGAATTCAGAACTCGGAGTCAACGGATATTCATAAAACCGTTTACGTAAAGAAACCACATTTCGCGGCTAACTCGGTGAAACGAGACCAACTAGCCACGAGTTTTGAAATCAAAATCCGAAACGCTAGGATTGTAGAGCTCAAAAAGTAGTGTGAAATCAAGCTAAAAATCACCGAATTCAGAACTCGGAATCAACGGATATTCATAAAACCGTTTACGTAAAGAAACCACATTTCGCGGCTAACTCGGTGAAACGAGACCTACTAGCCACGAGTTCTGAAATCAAAATCCGAAACAACAGGATTGTAGAGCTCGAAAAGTTGTGTGAAATCAAGCTAAAAATCACCGAATTCAGAACTCGGAGTCAACGGATATTCATAAAACCGTTTACGTAAAGAAACTTCATTTCGCGGCTAACTCGGTGAAACGAGACCAACTAGCCACGAGTTTTGAAATCAAAATCCGAAAAGCTAGGATTGTAGAGCTCAAAAAGTAGTGTGAAATCAAGCTAAAAATCACCGAATTCAGAACTCGGAGTCAACGGATATTCATAAAACCGTTTACGTAAAGAAACCACATTTCGCGGCTAAATAGGTGAAACGAGACCAACTAGGCACGAGTTCTGAAATCAAAATCCGAAACACCAGGATTGTAGAGCTCGAAAAGTAGTGTGAAATCAAGCTAAAAATCACCGAATTCAGAACTCGGAGTCAACGGATATTCGTAAAACCGTTTACGTAAAGAAACCACATTTCGCGGCTAACTAGGTGAAACGAGACCAACTTGCCACGAGTTCTGAAATAAAAATCCGAAACGCCAGGATTGTAGAGCTCGAAAAGTTGTGTGAAATCAAGCAAAAAATCACCGAATTCAGAACTCGGAGTCAACGGATATTCATAAAACCGTTTACGTAAAGAAACCTCATTTCGCGGCTAACTCGGTGAAACGAGACCAACTTGCCACGAGTTCTGAAATCAAAATCCGAAACGCCAGGATTGTAGAGCTCGAAAAGTTGTGTGAAATCAAGCAAAAAATCACCGAATTCAGAACTCGGAGTCAACGGATATTCATAAAACCGTTTACGTAAAGAAACCTCATTTCGCGGCTAACTCGGTGAAACGAGACCAACTAGCCACGAGTTTTGAAATCAAAATCCGAAACGCTAGGATTGTAGAGCTCGAAAAGTTGTGTGAAATCAAGCTAAAAATCACCGAATTCAGAACTCGGAGTCAACGGATATTCATAAAACCGTTTACGTAAAGAAACCACATTTCGCGGCTAATTGGGAGAAACGAGACCTACTAGGCACGAGTTCTGAAATCAAAATCCGAAACGCCAGGATCGTAGAGCTCGAAAAGTTGTGTGAAATCAAGCTAAAAATCACCGAATTCAGAACTCGGAGTCAACGGATATTCATAAAACCGTTTACGTAAAGAAACTTCATTTCGCGGCTAAATAGGTGAATCGAGACCTACTAGCCACGAGTTCTGAAATCGAAATCTGAAATTCCAGGATCGTAGAGCTCGAAAAGTAGTGTGAAATCAAGCTAAAAATCACCGAATTCAGAACTCGGAGTCAACGGATATTCATAAAACCGTTTACGTAAAGAAACCACATTTCGCGGCTAACTCGGTGAAACGAGACCAACTAGCCACGAGTTTTGAAATCAAAATCCGAAACGCTAGGATTGTAGAGCTCAAAAAGTAGTGTGAAATCAAGCTAAAAATCACCGAATTCAGAACTCGGAATCAACGGATATTCATAAAACCGTTTACGTAAAGAAACCACATTTCGCGGCTAACTCGGTGAAACGAGACCTACTAGCCACGAGTTCTGAAATCAAAATCCGAAACAACAGGATTGTAGAGCTCGAAAAGTTGTGTGAAATCAAGCTAAAAATCACCGAATTCAGAACTCGGAGTCAACGGATATTCATAAAACCGTTTACGTAAAGAAACTTCATTTCGCGGCTAACTCGGTGAAACGAGACCAACTAGCCACGAGTTTTGAAATCAAAATCCGAAAAGCTAGGATTGTAGAGCTCAAAAAGTAGTGTGAAATCAAGCTAAAAATCACCGAATTCAGAACTCGGAGTCAACGGATATTCATAAAACCGTTTACGTAAAGAAACCACATTTCGCGGCTAAATAGGTGAAACGAGACCAACTAGGCACGAGTTCTGAAATCAAAATCCGAAACACCAGGATTGTAGAGCTCGAAAAGTAGTGTGAAATCAAGCTAAAAATCACCGAATTCAGAACTCGGAGTCAACGGATATTCGTAAAACCGTTTACGTAAAGAAACCACATTTCGCGGCTAACTAGGTGAAACGAGACCAACTTGCCACGAGTTCTGAAATCAAAATCCGAAACGCCAGGATTGTATAGCTCGAAAAGTTGTGTGAAATCAAGCAAAAAATCACCGAATTCAGAACTCGGAGTCAACGGATATTCATAAAACCGTTTACGTAAAGAAACCTCATTTCGCGGCTAACTCGGTGAAACGAGACCAACTTGCCACGAGTTCTGAAATCAAAATCCGAAACGCCAGGATTGTAGAGCTCGAAAAGTTGTGTGAAATCAAGCAAAAAATCACCGAATTCAGAACTCGGAGTCAACGGATATTCATAAAACCGTTTACGTAAAGAAACCTCATTTCGCGGCTAACTCGGTGAAACGAGACCAACTAGCCACGAGTTTTGAAATCAAAATCCGAAACGCTAGGATTGTAGAGCTCGAAAAGTTGTGTGAAATCAAGCTAAAAATCACCGAATTCAGAACTCGGAGTCAACGGATATTCATAAAACCGTTTACGTAAAGAAACCACATTTCGCGGCTAATTGGGAGAAACGAGACCTACTAGGCACGAGTTCTGAAATCAAAATCCGAAAAGCCAGGATCGTAGAGCTCGAAAAGTTGTGTGAAATCAAGCTAAAAATCACCGAATTCAGAACTCGGAGTCAACGGATATTCATAAAACCGTTTACGTAAAGAAACTTCATTTCGCGGCTAACTCGGTGAAACGAGACAACTAGCCACGAGTTTTGAAATCAAAATCCGAAACGCTAGGATTGTAGAGCTCAAAAAGTAGTGTGAAATCAAGCTAAAAATCACCGAATTCAGAACTCGGAGTCAACGGATATTCATAAAACCGTTTACGTAAAGAAACCACATTTCGCGGCTAATTGGGAGAAACGAGACCTACTAGGCACGAGTTCTGAAATCAAAATCCGAAACGCCAGGATCGTAGAGCTCTAAAAGTTGTGTGAAATCAAGCTAAAAATCACTGAATTCAGAACTCGGAGTCAACGGATATTCATAAAACCGTTTACGTAAAGAAACCACATTTCGCGGCTAACTGGGAGAAACGAGACCTACAAGCCACGAGTTCTGAAATCAAAATCCGAAAAGCCAGGATCGTAGAGCTCGAAAAGTAGTGTGAAATCAAGCTAAAAATCACCGAATTCAGAACTCGGAGTCAACGGATATTCATAAAACCGTTTACGTAAAGAAACCACATTTCGCGGCTAACTAGGTGAAACGAGACCAACTTGCCACGAGTTCTGAAATCAAAATCCGAAACGCCAGGATTGTAGAGCTCGAAAAGTTGTGTGAAATCAAGCAAAAAATCACCGAATTCAGAACTCGGAGTCAACGGATATTCATAAAACCGTTTACGTAAAGAAACCTCATTTCGCGGCTAACTCGGTGAAACGAGACCAACTAGCCACGAGTTTTGAAATCAAAATCCGAAAAGCTAGGATTGTAGAGCTCGAAAAGTTGTGTGAAATCAAGCTAAAAATCACCGAATTCAGAACTCGGAGTCAACGGATATTCATAAAACCGTTTACGTAAAGAAACCACATTTCGCGGCTAATTGGGAGAAACGAGACCTACTAGCCACGAGTTCTGAAATCAAAATCCGAAACGCCAGGATTGTAGAGCTCGAAAAGTTGTGTGAAATCAAGCTAAAAATCACCGAATTCAGAACTCGGAGTCAACGGATATTCATAAAACCGTTTACGTAAAGAAACCTCATTTCACGGCTAACTCGGTGAAACGAGACCAACTAGCCACGAGTTTTGAAATCAAAATCCGAAACGCTAGGATTGTAGAGCTCAAAAAGTAGTGTGAAATCAAGCTAAAAATCACCGAATTCAGAACTCGGAATCAACGGATATTCATAAAACCGTTTACGTAAAGAAACCACATTTCGCGGCTAACTCGGTGAAACGAGACCAACTAGCCACGAGTTCTGAAATCAAAATCCGAAACACCAGGATTGTAGAGCTCGAAAAGTTGTGTGAAATCAAGCTAAAAATCACCGAATTCAGAACTCGGAGTCAACGGATATTCATAAAACCGTTTACGTAAAGAAACTTCATTTCGCGGCTAACTCGGTGAAACGAGACCAACTAGCCACGAGTTTTGAAATCAAAATCCGAAACGCTAGGATTGTAGAGCTCAAAAAGTAGTGTGAAATCAAGCTAAAAATCACCGAATTCAGAACTCGGAGTCAACGGATATTCATAAAACCGTTTACGTAAAGAAACCACATTTCGCGGCTAAATAGGTGAAACGAGACCAACTAGGCACGAGTTCTGAAATCAAAATCCGAAACACCAGGATTGTAGAGCTCGAAAAGTAGTGTGAAATCAAGCTAAAAATCACCGAATTCAGAACTCGGAGTCAACGGATATTCATAAAACCGTTTACGTAAAGAAACCACATTTCGCGGCTAACTAGGTGAAACGAGACCAACTTGCCACGAGTTCTGAAATCAAAATCCGAAATGCCAGGATTGTAGAGCTCGAAAAGTTGTGTGAAATCAAGCAAAAAATCACCGAATTCAGAACTCGGAGTCAACGGATATTCATAAAACCGTTTACGTAAAGAAACCTCATTTCGCGGCTAACTCGGTGAAACGAGACCAACTAGCCACGAGTTTTGAAATCAAAATCCGAAACGCTAGGATTGTAGAGCTCGAAAAGTTGTGTGAAATCAAGCTAAAAATCACCGAATTCAGAACTCGGAGTCAACGGATATTCATAAAACCGTTTACGTAAAGAAACCACATTTCGCGGCTAATTGGGAGAAACGAGACCTACTAGGCACGAGTTCTGAAATCAAAATCCGAAACGCCAGGATCGTAGAGCTCGAAAAGTTGTGTGAAATCAAGCAAAAAATCACTGAATTCAGAACTCGGAGTCAACAGATATTCATAAAACCGTTTACGTAAAGAAACCACATTTTGCGGCTAACTCGGTGAAACGAGACCTACTAGCCACGAGTTCTGAAATCAATATCCGAAACGCCAGGATCGTAGAGCTCGAAAATTAGTGTGAAATCAAGCTAAAAATCACCGAATTCAGAACTCGGAGTCAACGGATATTCATAAAACCGTTTACGTAAAGAAACCACATTTCGCGGCTAACTAGGTGAAACGAGACCAACTAGCCACGAGTTCTGAAATCAATATCCGAAATGCCAGGATCGTAGAGCTCGAAAAGTTGTGTGAAATCAAGCTAAAAATCACCGAATTCAGAACTCGGAGTCAACGGATATTCATAAAACCGTTTACGTAAAGAAACCACATTTCGCGGCTAACTAGGTGAAACGAGACCAACTAGCCACGAGTTCTGAAATCAATATCCGAAATGACAGGATCGTAGTGCTCGAAAATTAGTGTGAAATCAAGCTAAAAATCACCGAATTCAGAACTCGGAGTCAACGGATATTCATAAAACCGTTTACGTAAAGAAACCACATTTCGCGGCTAACTAGTTGAAACGAGACCAACTAGCCACGAGTTCTGAAATCAATATCCGAAACGCCAGGATCGTAGAGCTTGAAAATTAGTGTGAAATCAAGCTAAAAATCACCGAATTCAGAACTCGGAGTCAACGGATATTCCGAAAACCGTTTACGTAAAGAAACCACATTTCGCGGCTAACTAGGTGAAACGAGACCAACTAGCTACGAGTTCTGAAATCAAAATCCGAAACGCCAGGATCGTAGGGCTCGAAAAGTAGTGCGAAATCAAGCTAAAAATCACCGAATTCAGAACTCGGAGTCAACGGATATTCATAAAACCGTTTACGTAAAGAAACCACATTTCGCGGCTAAATAGGTGAAACGAGACTAACTAGCCACAAGTTCTGAAATCAAAATCCGAAACGCCAGGATCGTAGAGCTCGAAAAGTATTGTGTAATCAACCTAAAAATCACCGAATTCAGAACTCGGAGTCAACGGATATTCATAAAACCACTTACGTAAAGAAACCACATTTCGCGGCTAAATAGGTGAATCGAGACCTACTAGCCACGAGTTCTGAAATCAAAATCTGAAATTCCAGGATCGTAGAGCTCGAAAAGTAGTCTGAAATCAAGCTAAAAATCACCGAATTCAGAACTCGGAGTCAATGGATATTCATAAAAACTCTTTACGTAAAGAAACCACATTTCGCGGCTAACTAGGTGAAACGAGACCTACTAGCCACGAGTTCTGAAATCAAAATACGAAACACCAGTATCATAGAGCTCGAAAAGTAGTGTGAAATCAAGCTAAAAATCACCGAATTCAGAACTCGGAGTCAACAGATATTCCTAAAACCGTTTACGTAAAGAAACCACATTTCGCGGCTAAGTAGGTGAAACGAGACCAACTAGCCACGAGTTCTGAAATCAAAATCCAAAAAGCCAGGATTGTAGAGCTCGAAAAGTAGTGTGTAATCAAGCTAAAAATCACCGAATTCAGAACTCGGAGTCAACGGATATTCATAAAACCGTTTACGTAAAGAAACCACATTTCGCGGCTAACTGGGAGAAACGAGACCTACTAGTCACGAGTTCTGAAATCAAAATCCGAAATGCCAGGATTGTAGAGCTCGAAAAGTTGTGTGAAATCAAGCTAAAAATCACCGAATTCAGAACTCGGAGTCAACGGATATTCATAAAACCGTTTACGTAAAGAAACCACATTTCGCGGCTAACTCGGTGAAACGAGACCAACTAGCCACGAGTTTTGAAATCAAAATCCGAAACCCTAGGATTGTAGAGCTCAAAAAGTAGTGTGAAATCAAGCAAAAAATCACCGAATTCAGAACTCGGAGTCAACGGATATTCATAAAACCGTTTACGTAAAGAAACCACATTTCGCGGCTAACTAGGTGAAACGAGACCAACTAGCCACGAGTTCTGAAATCAATATCCGAAACGCTGGGATCGTAGAGCTCGAAAAGTAGTGTGAAATCAAGCTAAAAATCACCGAATTCAGAACTCGGAGTCAACGGATATTCATAAAACCGTTTACGTAAAGAAACCACATTTCGCGGCTAACTCGGTGAAACGAGACCAACTAGCCACGAGTTTTGAAATCAAAATCCGAAACGCTAGGATCGTAGAGCTCGAAAAGTATTGTGTAATCAACCTAAAAATCACCGAATTCAGAACTCGGAGTCAACGGATATTCATAAAACCACTTACGTAAAGAAACCACATTTCGCGGCTAAATAGGTGAATCGAGACCAACTAGCCACGAGTTCTGAAATCAAAATCTGAAATTCCAGGATCGTAGAGCTCGAAAAGTAGTGTGTAATCAACCTAAAAATCACCGAATTTAGAACTCGTAGTCAACGGATATTCATAAAACCACTTACGTAAAGAAACCACATTTCGCGGCTAAATAGGTGAATCGAGACCTACTAGCCACGAGTTCTGAAATCAAAATCTGAAATGCCAGGATCGTAGAGCTCGAAAAGTAGTGTGAAATTAAGCTAAAAATCACCGAATTCAGAACTCGGAGTCAATGGATATTCATAAAAACTCTTTACGTAAAGAAACCACATTTCGCGGCTAACTAGGTGAAACGAGACCTACTAGCCACGAGTTCTGAAATCAAAATACGAAACGCCGGTATCATAGAGCTCGAAAAGTAGTGTGAAATCAAGCTAAAAATCACCGAATTCAGAACTCGGAGTCAACAGATATTCCTAAAACCGTTTACGTAAAGAAACCACTTTTCGCGGCTAAATAGGTGAATCGAGACCAACTAGCCACGAGTTCTGAAATCAAAATCCAAAATGCCAGGATTGTAGAGCTCGAAAAGTAGTGTGTAATCAAGCTAAAAATCACCGAATTCAGAACTCGGAGTCAACGGATATTCATAAAACCGTTTACGTAAAGAAACCACATTTCGCGGCTAACTGGGAGAAACGAGACCTACTAGTCACGAGTTCTGAAATCAAAATCCGAAATGCCAGGATTGTAGAGCTCGAAAAGTTGTGTGAAATCAAGCTAAAAATCACCGAATTCAGAACTCGGAGTCAACGGATATTCATAAAACCGTTTACGTAAAGAAACCACATTTCGCGGCTAACTCGGTGAAACGAGACCAACTAGCCACGAGTTTTGAAATCAAAATCCGAAACGCTAGGATTGTAGAGCTCAAAAAGTAGTGTGAAATCAAGCAAAAAATCACCGAATTCAGAACTCGGAGTCAACGGATATTCATAAAACCGTTTACGTAAAGAAACCACATTTCGCGGCTAACTAGGTGAAAGGAGACCAACTAGCCACGAGTTCTAAAATCAATATCCGAAACGCCGGGATCGTAGAGCTCGAAAAGTAGTGTGAAATCAAGCTAAAAATCACCGAATTCAGAACTCGGAGTCAACGGATATTCATAAAACCGTTTACGTAAAGAAAACACATTTCGCGGCTAACTAGGTGAAATGAGACTAACTAGCCACGAGTTCTGAAATTAATATCCGAAACGATAGGATCGTAGAGCTCGAGAATTAGTGTGAAATCAAGCTAAAAATCACCGAATTCAGAACTCGGAGTCTACGGATATTCATAAAACCGTTTACGTAAAGAAATCACATTTCGCGGCTAACTAGTTGAAACGAGACCAACTAGCCACGAGTTCTGAAATCAATATCCGAAATGCCAGGATCGTAGAGCTCGAAAATTAGTGTGAAATCAAGCTAAAAATCACCGAATTCAGAACTCGGAGTCAACGAATATTCATAAAACCGTTTATGTAAAGAAACCACATTTCGCGGCTAACTAGGTGAAACGAGACCAACTAGCCACGAGTTCTGAAATCAATATCCGAAACGCCAGGATCGTAGAGCTCGAAAATTAGTGTGAAATCAAGCTAAAAATCACCGAATTCAGAACTCGGAGTCGACGGATATTCATAAAACCGTTTACGTAAAGAAACCACATTTCGCGGCTAACTAGGTGAAACGAGATCAACTAGCCACGAGTTTTAAAATCAAAATCCGAAACTCCAGGATCGTAGAGCTCAAAAAGTAGTGTGAAATCAAGTTAAAAATCACCGAATTCAGAACTCGGAGTCAACGGATATTCATAAAACCGTTTACGGAAGGAAACCACATTTCGTGGCTAACTAGGTGAAACGAGACCAACTAGCCACGAGTTCTGAAATCAATATCCGAAACGCCAGGATCGTAGAGCTCAAAAAGTAGTGTGAAATCAAGCTAAAAATCACCGAATTCACAACTCGGAGTCAACGGATATTCATAAAACCGTTTACGTAAAGAAACCACATTTTGCGGCTAACTAGGTGAAACGAGACCAACTAGCCACGAGTTATCAAATCAATATCCGAAACGCCAGGATCGTAGAGCTCGAAAATTAGTGTGAAATCAAGCTAAAAATCAACGAATTCAGAACTCGGAGTCAACGGATATTCATAAAACCGTTTACGTAAAAAAAACCACATTTCGCGGCTAACTAGTTGAAACGAGACCAACTAGCCACGAGTTCTCAAATCAATATCCGAAACGCCAGGATCGTAGAGCTCGAAAATTAGTGTGAAATCAAGCTAAAAATCACCGAATTCAGAACTCGGAGTCAACGGATATTCATAAAACCGTTAACGTAAAGAAACCACATTTCGCGGCTAACTAGGTGAAACGAGACCAACTAGCCACGAGTTATCAAATCAATATCCGAAACGCCAGGATCGTAGAGCTCGAAAATTAGTGTGAAATCAAGCTAAAAATCAACGAATTCAGAACTCGGAGTCAACGGATATTCATAAAACCGTTTACGTAAAGAAACCACATTTCGCGGCTAACTAGTTGAAACGAGACCAACTAGCCACGAGTTCTCAAATCAATATCCGAAACGCCAGGATCGTAGAGCTCGAAAATTAGTGTGAAATCAAGCTAAAAATCACCGAATTCAGAACTCGGAGTCAACGGATATTCATAAAACCGTTAACGTAAAGAAACCATATTTCGCGGCTAACTAGGTGAAATGAGACCAACTAGCCACGAGTTTTGAAATCAAAATCCGAAACGCCAGGATCGTAGAGCTCGAAAAGTAGTGTGAAATCAAGCTAAAAATCACCGAATTCAGAACTCGGAGTCAAAGGATATTCATAAAAACTCTTTACGTAAAGAAACCACATTTCGCGGCAAACTAGGTGAAACAAGACCTACTAGCCACGAGTTCTTAAATCAAAATCCGAAATACCAGGATCGTAGAGCTCGAAAAGTAGTGTGTAATCAAGCTAAAAATCACCGAATTCAGAACTCGGAGTCAACGGATATTCATAAAACCGTTTACGTAAAGAAACCACATTTCGCGGCTAACTGGGAGAAACGAGACCTACTAGCCACGAGTTCTTAAATCAAAATCCGAAATGCCAGGATCGTAGAGCTCGAAAAGTAGTGTGTAATCAAGCTAAAAATCACCGAATTCAGAACTCGGAGTCAACGGATATTCATAAAACCGTTTACGTAAAGAAACCACATTTCGCGACTAACTGGGAGAAACGAGACCTACTAGCCACGAGTTCTGAAATCAAAATCCGAAATTCCAGGATTGTAGAGCTCGAAAAGTAGTGTGAAATCAAGCTAAAAATAACCGAATTCAAAACTCGGAGTCAACGGATATTCATAAAACCGTTTACGTAAAGAAACCACATTTCGCGGCTAAATAGGTGAAACGAGATCAACTAGCCACAAGTTCTGAAATCAAAATCCGAAACGCCAGGATCGTAGAGCTCGAAAAGTAGTGTGTAATCAACCTAAAAATCACCGAATTCAGAACTCGGAGTCAACGGATATTCATAAAACCACTTACGTAAAGAAACCACATTTCGCGGCTAAATAGGTGAATCGAGACCTACTAGCCACGAGTTCTGAAATCAAAATCTGAAATGCCAGGATCGTAGAGCTCGAAAAGTAGTGTGAAATCAAGCTAAAAATCACCGAATTCAGAACTCGGAGTCAAAGGATATTCATAAAAACTCTTTACGTAAAGAAACCACATTTCGCGGCAAACTAGGTGAAACAAGACCTACTAGCCACGAGTTCTTAAATCAAAATCCGAAATGCCAGGATCGTAGAGCTCGAAAAGTAGTGTGTAATCAAGCTAAAAATCACCGAATTCAGAACTCGGAGTCAACGGATATTCATAAAACCGTTTACGTAAAGAAACCACATTTCGCGGCTAACTGGGAGAAACGAGACCTACTAGCCACGAGTTCTGAAATCAAAATTCGAAATTCCAGGATTGTAGAGCTCGAAAAGTTGTGTGAAATCAAGCTAAAAATCACCGAATTCAGAACTCGGAGTCAACGGATATTCATTAAACCGTTTACGTAAAGAAACCACATTTCGCGGCTAACTCGGTCAAACGAGACCAACTAGCCACGAGTTCTGAAATCAAAATCCGAAATGCTAGGATTGTAGAGCTCAAAAAGTTGTGTGAAATCAAGCTAAAAATCACCGAATTCAGAACTCGGAGTCAACGGATATTCATAAAACCGTTTACGTAAAGAAACCACATTTCGCGGCTAACTAGGTGAAAGGAGACCAACTAGCCACGAGTTCTGAAATCAATATCCGAAACGCCAGGATCGTAGAGCTCGAAAAGTAGTGTGAAATCAAGCTAAAAATCACCGAATTTAGAACTCGGAGTCAACGGATATTCATAAAACCGTTTACGTAAAGAAACCACATTTCGCGGCTAACTAGGTGAAACGAGACCAACTAGCCACGAGTTCTGAAATCAATATCCGAAACGCCAGGATCGTAGAGCTCGAAAATTAGTGTGAAATCAAGCTAAAAATCACCGAATTCAGAACTCGGAGTCAACGGATATTCATAAAACTGTTTACGTAAAGAAACCACATTTCGCGGCTAACTAGTTGAAACGAGACCAACTAGCCACGAGTTCTGAAATCAATATCCGAAACGCCAGGATCGTAGAGCTCGAAAATTAGTGTGAAATCAAGCTAAAAATCACCGAATTCAGAACTCGGAGTCAACGGATATTCATAAAAACGTTAACGTAAAGAAACCACATTTCGCGGCTAACTAGGTGAAACGAGACCAACTAGCCACGAGTTCTGAAATCAAAATCCGAAATGGCAGGATCGTAGAGCTCGAAAAGTAGTGTGAAATCAAGCTAAAAATCACCGAATTCAGAACTCGGAGTCAGCGGATATTCATAAAACCGTTTACGTAAAGAAACCACATTTCGCGGCTAAATAGGTGAAACGAGACCAACTAGCCACAAGTTCTAAAATCAAAATCCGAAACGCCAGGATCGTAGAGCTCGAAAAGTAGTGTGAAATCAAGCTAAAAATCACCGAATTCAGAACTCGGAGTCAATGGATATTCATAAAAACTCTTTACGTAAAGAAACCACATTTCGCGGCTAACTAGGTGAAACGAGACCTACTAGCCACGAGTTCTGAAATCAAAATACGAAACGCCAGTATAATAGAGCTCGAAAAGTAGTGTGAAATCAAGCTAAAAATCACCGAATTCAGAACTCGGAGTCAACAGATATTCCTAAAACCGTTTACGTAAAGAAACCACATTTCGCGGCTAAATAGGTGAAACGAGACCAACTAGCCACGAGTTCTGAAATCAAAATCCAAAATGCCAGGATTGTAGAGCTCGAAAAGTAGTGTGTAATCAAGCTAAAAATCACCGAATTCAGAACTCGGAGTCAACGGATATTCATAAAACCGTTTACGTAAAGAAACCACATTTCGCGGCTAACTGGGAGAAACGAGACCTACTAGTCACTAGTTCTGAAATCAAAATCCGAAATGCCAGGATTGTAGAGCTCGAAAAGTTGTGTGAAATCAAGCTAAAAATCACCGAATTCAGAACTCGGAGTCAACGGATATTCATAAAACCGTTTACGTAAAGAACCCACATTTCGCGGCTAACTAGGTGAAACGAGACCTACTAGCCACGAGTTCTGAAATCAAAATACGAAATGCCAGTATCATAGAGCTCGAAAAGTAGTGTGAAATCAAGCTAAAAATCACCGAATTCAGAACTCGGAGTCAACAGATATTCCTAAAACCGTTTACGTAAAGAAACCACATTTCGCGGCTAAATAGGTGAAACGAGACCAACTAGCCACGAGTTCTGAAATCAAAATCCAAAAAGCCAGGATTGTAGAGCTCGAAAAGTAGTGTGTAATCAAGCTAAAAATCACCGAATTCAGAACTCGGAGTCAACGGATATTCATAAAACCGTTTACGTAAAGAAACCACATTTCGCGGCTAACTGGGAGAAACGAGACCTACTAGTCACTAGTTCTGAAATCAAAATCCGAAATGCCAGGATTGTAGAGCTCGAAAAGTTGTGTGAAATCAAGCTAAAAATCACCGAATTCAGAACTCGGAGTCAACGGATATTCATAAAACCGTTTACGTAAAGAAACCACATTTCGCGGCTAACTAGGTGAAATGAGACCAACTAGCCACGAGTTCTAAAATCAATATCCGAAACGACGGGATCGTAGAGCTCGAAAAGTAGTGTGAAATCAAGCTAAAAATCACCGAATTCAGAACTCGGAGTCAACGGATATTCATAAAACCGTTTACGTAAAGAAAACACATTTCGCGGCTAACTAGGTGAAACGAGACCAACTAGCCACGAGTACTGAAATTAATATCCGAAACGCTAGGATCGTAGAGCTCGAAAATTAGTGTGAAATCAAGCTAAAAATCACCGAATTCAGAACTCGGAGTCTACGGATATTCATAAAACCGTTTACGTAAAGAAATCACATTTCGCGGCTAACTAGTTGAAACGAGACCAACTAGCCACGAGTTCTGAAATCAATATCCGAAATGCCAGGATCGTAGAGCTCAAAAATTAGTGTGAAATCAAGCTAAAAATCACCGAATTCAGAACTCGGAGTCAACGAATATTCATAAAACCGTTTACGTAAAGAAACCACATTTCGCGGCTAACTAGGTGAAACGAGACCAACTAGCCACGAGTTCTGAAATCAATATCCGAAACGCCAGGATCGTGGAGCTCGAAAATTAGTGTGAAATCAAGCTAAAAATCACCGAATTCAGAACTCGGAGTCGACGGATATTCATAAAACCGTTTACGTAAAGAAACCACATTTCGCGGCTAACTAGGTGAAACGAGATCAACTAGCCACGAGTTTTAAAATCAAAATCCGAAACTCCAGGATCGTAGAGCTCAAAAAGTAGTGTGAAATCAAGTTAAAAATCACCGAATTCAGAACTCGGAGTCAACGGATATTCATAAAACCGTTTACGTAAGGAAACCACATTTCGCGGCTAACTAGGTGAAACGAGACCAACTAGCCACGAGTTCTGAAATCAATATCCGAAACGCCAGGATCGTAGAGCTCGAAAAGTAGTGTGAAATCAAGCTAAAAATCACCGAATTCACAACTCGGAGTCAACGGATATTCATAAAACCGTTTACGTAAAGAAACCACATTTCGCGGCTAACTAGGTGAAACGAGACCAACTAGCCACGAGTTCTCAAATCAATATCCGAAACGCCAGGATCGTAGAGCTCGAAAATTAGTGTGAAATCAAGCTAAAAATCAACGAATTCAGAACTCGGAGTCAACGGATATTCATAAAACCGTTTACGTAAAGAAACCACATTTCGCGGCTAACTAGTTGAAACGAGACCAACTAGCCACGAGTTCTGAAATCAATATCCGAAACGCCAGGATCGTAGAGCTCGAAAATTAGTGTGAAATCAAGCTAAAAATCACCGAATTCAGAACTCGGAGTCAACGGATATTCATAAAACCGTTAACGTAAAGAAACCATATTTCGCGGCTAACTAGGTGAAAGGAGACCAACTAGCCACGAGTTTTGAAATCAAAATCCGAAACGCCAGGATCGTAGAGCTCGAAAAGTAGTGTGAAATCAAGCTAAAAATAACCGAATTCAAAACTCGGAGTCAACGGATATTCATAAAACCGTTTACGTAAAGAAACCACATTTCGCGGCTAAATAGGTGAAACGAGACCAACTAGCCACAAGTTCTGAAATCAAAATCCGAAACGCCAGGATCGTAGAGCTCGAAAAGTAGTGTGTAATCAACCTAAAAATCACCGAATTCAGAACTCGGAGTCAACGGATATTCATAAAACCACTTACGTAAAGAAACCACATTTCGCGGCTAAATAGGTGAATCGAGACCTACTAGCCACGAGTTCTGAAATCAAAATCTGAAATGCCAGGATCGTAGAGCTCGAAAAGTAGTGTGAAATCAAGCTAAAAATCACCGAATTCAGAACTCGGAGTCAAAGGATATTCATAAAAACTCTTTACGTAAAGAAACCACATTTCGCGGCAAACTAGGTGAAACGAGACCTACTAGCCACGAGTTCTTAAATAAAAATCCGAAATGCCAGGATCGTAGAGCTCGAAAATTAGTGTGTAATCAAGCTAAAAATCACCGAATTCAGAACTCGGAGTCAACGGATATTCATAAAACCGTTTACGTAAAGAAACCACATTTCGCGGCTAACTGGGAGAAACGAGACCTACTAGCCACGAGTTCTGAAATCAAAATCCGAAATTCCAGGATTGTAGAGCTCGAAAAGTAGTGTGAAATCAAGCTAAAAATAACCGAATTCAAAACTCGGAGTCAACGGATATTCATAAAACCACTTACGTAAAGAAACCACATTCCGCGGCTAAATAGGTGAATCGAGACCTACTAGCCACGAGTTCTGAAATCAAAATCTGAAATGCCAGGATCGTAGAGCTCGAAAAGTAGTGTGAAATCAAGCTAAAAATCACCGAATTCAGAACTCGGAGTCAACGGATATTCAT
This sequence comes from Euonymus europaeus, assembly GCA_963580455.1. NCBI lineage: Eukaryota > Viridiplantae > Streptophyta > Magnoliopsida > Celastrales > Celastraceae > Euonymus > Euonymus europaeus. Next base: position 455,992 of record OY756957.1, on the reverse strand, counting down.
AAAACCGTTTACGTAAAGCAAACACATTTCGCGGCTAACTAGGTGAAACGAGACCAACTAGCCACGAGTTCTGAAATTAATATCCGAAAAGCTAGGATCGTAGAGCTCGAAAATTAGTGTGAAATCAAGCTAAAAATCACCGAATTCAGAACTCGGAGTCTACGGATATTCATAAAACCGTTTACGTAAAGAAATCACATTTCGCGGCTAACTAGTTGAAACGAGACCAACTAGCCACGAGTTCTGAAATCAATATCCGAAATGCCAGGATCGTAGAGCTCGAAAATTAGTGTGAAATCAAGCTAAAAATCACCGAATTCAGAACTCGGAGTCCACGAATATTCATAAAACCGTTTACGTAAAGAAACCACATTTCGCGGCTAACTAGGTGAAACGAGACCAACTAGCCACGAGTTCTGAAATCAATATCCGAAACGCCAGGATCGTAGAGCTCGAAAATTAGTGTGAAATCAAGCTAAAAATCACCGAATTCAGAACTCGGAGTCGACGGATATTCATAAAACCGTTTACGTAAAGAAACCACATTTCGCGGCTAACTAGGTGAAACGAGATCAACTAGCCACGAGTTTTAAAATCAAAATCCGAAACTCCAGGATCGTAGAGCTCAAAAAGTAGTGTGAAATCAAGTTAAAAATCACCGAATTCAGAACTCGGAGTCAACGGATATTCATAAAACCGTTTACGTAAGGAAACCACATTTCGCGGCTAACTAGGTGAAACGAGACCAACTAGCCACGAGTTCTGAAATCAATATCCGAAACGCCAGGATCGTAGAGCTCGAAAAGTAGTGTGAAATCAAGCTAAAAATCACCGAATTCACAACTCGGAGTCAACGGATATTCATAAAACCGTTTACGTAAAGAAACCACATTTCGCGGCTAAATAGGTGAAACGAGACCAACTAGCCACAAGTTCTGAAATCAAAATCCGAAACGCCAGGATCGTAGAGCTCGAAAAGTAGTGTGTAATCAACCTAAAAATCACCGAATTCAGAACTCGGAGTCAACGGATATTCATAAAACCACTTACGTAAAGAAACCACATTTCGCGGCTAAATAGGTGAATCGAGACCTACTAGCCACGAGTTCTGAAATCAAAATCTGAAATGCCAGGATCGTAGAGCTCGAAAAGTAGTGTGAAATCAAGCTAAAAATCACCGAATTCAGAACTCGGAGTCAAAGGATATTCATAAAAACTCTTTACGTAAAGAAACCACATTTCGCGGCAAACTAGGTGAAACGAGACCTACTAGCCACGAGTTCTTAAATAAAAATCCGAAATGCCAGGATCGTAGAGCTCGAAAATTAGTGTGTAATCAAGCTAAAAATCACCGAATTCAGAACTCGGAGTCAACGGATATTCATAAAACCGTTTACGTAAAGAAACCACATTTCGCGGCTAACTGGGAGAAACGAGACCTACTAGCCACGAGTTCTGAAATCAAAATCCGAAATTCCAGGATTGTAGAGCTCGAAAAGTAGTGTGAAATCAAGCTAAAAATAACCGAATTCAAAACTCGGAGTCAACGGATATTCATAAAACCACTTACGTAAAGAAACCACATTCCGCGGCTAAATAGGTGAATCGAGACCTACTAGCCACGAGTTCTGAAATCAAAATCTGAAATGCCAGGATCGTAGAGCTCGAAAAGTAGTGTGAAATCAAGCTAAAAATCACCGAATTCAGAACTCGGAGTCAACGGATATTCATAAAACCGTTTACGTAAAGCAAACACATTTCGCGGCTAACTAGGTGAAACGAGACCAACTAGCCACGAGTTCTGAAATTAATATCCGAAAAGCTAGGATCGTAGAGCTCGAAAATTAGTGTGAAATCAAGCTAAAAATCACCGAATTCAGAACTCGGAGTCTACGGATATTCATAAAACCGTTTACGTAAAGAAATCACATTTCGCGGCTAACTAGTTGAAACGAGACCAACTAGCCACGAGTTCTGAAATCAATATCCGAAATGCCAGGATCGTAGAGCTCGAAAATTAGTGTGAAATCAAGCTAAAAATCACCGAATTCAGAACTCGGAGTCCACGAATATTCATAAAACCGTTTACGTAAAGAAACCACATTTCGCGGCTAACTAGGTGAAACGAGACCAACTAGCTACGAGTTCTGAAATCAATATCCGAAACGCCAGGATCGTAGAGCTCGAAAATTAGTGTGAAATCAAGCTAAAAATCACCGAATTCAGAACTCGGAGTCGACGGATATTCATAAAACCGTTTACGTAAAGAAACCACATTTCGCGGCTAACTAGGTGAAACGAGATCAACTAGCCACGAGTTTTAAAATCAAAATCCGAAACTCCAGGATCGTAGAGCTCAAAAAGTAGTGTGAAATCAAGTTAAAAATCACCGAATTCAGAACTCGGAGTCAACGGATATTCATAAAACCGTTTACGTAAGGAAACCACATTTCGCGGCTAACTAGGTGAAACGAGACCAACTAGCCACGAGTTCTGAAATCAATATCCGAAACGCCAGGATCGTAGAGCTCGAAAAGTAGTGTGAAATCAAGCTAAAAATCACCGAATTCACAACTCGGAGTCAACGGATATTCATAAAACCGTTTACGTAAAGAAACCACATTTCGCGGCTAAATAGGTGAAACGAGACCAACTAGCCACAAGTTCTGAAATCAAAATCCGAAACGCCAGGATCGTAGAGCTCGAAAAGTAGTGTGTAATCAACCTAAAAATCACCGAATTCAGAACTCGGAGTCAACGGATATTCATAAAACCACTTACGTAAAGAAACCACATTTCGCGGCTAAATAGGTGAATCGAGACCTACTAGCCACGAGTTCTGAAATCAAAATCTGAAATGCCAGGATCGTAGAGCTCGAAAAGTAGTGTGAAATCAAGCTAAAAATCACCGAATTCAGAACTCGGAGTCAAAGGATATTCATAAAAACTCTTTACGTAAAGAAACCACATTTCGCGGCAAACTAGGTGAAACGAGACCTACTAGCCACGAGTTCTTAAATCAAAATCCGAAATGCCAGGATCGTAGAGCTCGAAAATTAGTGTGTAATCAAGCTAAAAATCACCGAATTCAGAACTCGGAGTCAACGGATATTCATAAAACCGTTTACGTAAAGAAACCACATTTCGCGGCTAACTGGGAGAAACGAGACCTACTAGCCACGAGTTCTGAAATCAAAATCCGAAATTCCCGGATTGTAGAGCTCGAAAAGTAGTGTGAAATCAAGCTAAAAATAACCGAATTCAAAACTCGGAGTCAACGGATATTCATAAAACCGTTTACGTAAAGAAACCACATTTCGCGGCTAAATAGGTGAAACGAGACCAACTAGCCACATGTTCTGAAATTAAAATCCGAAATGCCAGGATCGTAGAGCTCGAAAAGTAGTGTGTAATCAACCTAAAAATCACCGAATTCAGAACTCGGAGTCAACGGATATTCATAAAACCACTTACGTAAAGAAACCACATTTCGCGGCTAAATAGGTGAATCGAGACCTACTAGCCACGAGTTCTGAAATCAAAATCTGAAATGCCAGGATCGTAGAGCTCGAAAAGTAGTGTGAAATCAAGCTAAAAATCGCCGAATTCAGAACTCGGAGTCAACGGATATTCATAAAACCGTTTACGTAAAGAAACCACATTTCGCGGCTAACTAGGTGAAACGAGACCTACTAGCCACGAGTTCTGAAATCAAAATACGAAACGCCAGTATCATAGAGCTTGAAAAGTAGTGTGAAATCAAGCTAAAAATCACCGAATTCAGAACTCGGAGTCAACAGATATTCCTAAAACCGTTTACGTAAAGAAACCACATTTCGCGGCTAAATAGGTGAAACGAGACCAACTAGCCACGAGTTCTGAAATCAAAATCCAAAATGCCAGGATTGTAGAGCTCGAAAAGTAGTGTGTAATCAAGCTAAAAATCACCGAATTCAGAACTCGGAGTCAACGGATATTCATAAAACCGTTTACGTAAAGAAACCACATTTCGCGGCTAACTGGGAGAAACGAGACCTACTAGTCACTAGTTCTGAAATCAAAATCCGAAATGCCAGGATTGTAGAGCTCGAAAAGTTGTGTGAAATCAAGCTAAAAATCACCGAATTCAGAACTCGGAGTCAACGGATATTCATAAAACCGTTTACGTAAAGAAACCACATTTCACGGCTAACTAGGTGAAATGAGACCAACTAGCCACGAGTTCTAAAATCAATATCCGAAACGCCGTGATCGTAGAGCTCGAAAAGTAGTGTGAAATCAAGCTAAAAATCACCGAATTCAGAACTCGGAGTCAACGGATATTCATAAAACCGTTTACGTAAAGCAAACACATTTCGCGGCTAACTAGGTGAAACGAGACCAACTAGCCACGAGTTCTGAAATTAATATCCGAAAACCTAGGATCGTAGAGCTCGAAAATTAGTGTGAAATCAAGCTAAAAATCACCGAATTCAGAACTCGGAGTCTACGGATATTCATAAAACCGTTTACGTAAAGAAATCACATTTCGCGGCTAACTAGTTGAAACGAGACCAACTAGCCACGAGTTCTGAAATCAATATCCGAAATGCCAGGATCGTAGAGCTCGAAAATTAGTGTGAAATCAAGCTAAAAATCACCGAATTCAGAACTCGGAGTCCACGAATATTCATAAAACCGTTTACGTAAAGAAACCACATTTCGCGGCTAACTAGGTGAAACGAGACCAACTAGCCACGAGTTCTGAAATCAATATCCGAAACGCCAGGATCGTAGAGCTCGAAAATTAGTGTGAAATCAAGCTAAAAATCACCGAATTCAGAACTCGGAGTCGACGGATATTCATAAAACCGTTTACGTAAAGAAACCACATTTCGCGGCTAACTAGGTGAAACGAGATCAACTAGCCACGAGTTTTAAAATCAAAATCTGAAACTCCAGGATCGTAGAGCTCAAAAAGTAGTGTGAAATCAAGTTAAAAATCACCGAATTCAGAACTCGGAGTCAACGGATATTCATAAAACCGTTTTTGTAAGGAAACCACATTTCGCGGCTAACTAGGTGAAACGAGACCAACTAGCCACGAGTTCTGAAATCAATATCCGAAACCCCAGGATCGTAGAGCTCGAAAAGTAGTGTGAAATCAAGCTAAAAATCACCGAATTCACAACTCGGAGTCAACGGATATTCATAAAACCGTTTACGTAAAGAAACCACATTTCGCGGCTAACTAGGTGAAACGAGACCAACTAGCCACGAGTTCTCAAATCAATATCCGAAACGCCAGGATCGTAGAGCTCGAAAATTAGTGTGAAATCAAGCTAAAAATCAACGAATTCAGAACTCGGAGTCAACGGATATTCATAAAACCGTTTACGTAAAGAAACCACATTTCGCGGCTAACTAGTTGAAACGAGACCAACTAGCCACGAGTTCTGAAATCAATATCCGAAACGCCAGGATCGTAGAGCTCGAAAATTAGTGTGAAATCAAGCTAAAAATCACCGAATTCAGAACTCGGAGTCAACGGATATTCATAAAACCGTTAACGTAAAGAAACCATATTTCGCGGCTAACTAGGTGAAAGGAGACCAACTAGCCACGAGTTTTGAAATCAAAATCCGAAACGCCAGGATCGTAGAGCTCGAAAATTAGTGTGAAATCAAGCTAAAAATCAACGAATTCAGAACTCGGAGTCAACGGATATTCATAAAACCGTTTACGTAAAGAAACCACATTTCGCGGCTAACTAGTTGAAACGAGACCAACTAGCCACGAGTTCTGAAATCAATATCCGAAACGCCAGGATCGTAGAGCTCGAAAATTAGTGTGAAATCAAGCTAAAAATCACCGAATTCAGAACTCGGAGTCAACGGATATTCATAAAACCGTTAACGTAAAGAAACCATATTTCGCGGCTAACTAGGTGAAAGGAGACCAACTAGCCACGAGTTTTGAAATCAAAATCCGAAACGCCAGGATCGTAGAGCTCGAAAAGTAGTGTGAAATCAAGCTAAAAATAACCGAATTCAAAACTCGGAGTCAACGGATATTCATAAAACCGTTTACGTAAAGAAACCACATTTCGCGGCTAAATAGGTGAAACGAGACCAACTAGCCACAAGTTCTGAAATCAAAATCCGAAACGCCAGGATCGTAGAGCTCGAAAAGTAGTGTGTAATCAACCTAAAAATCACCGAATTCAGAACTCGGAGTCAACGGATATTCATAAAACCACTTACGTAAAGAAACCACATTTCGCGGCTAAATAGGTGAATCGAGACCTACTAGCCACGAGTTCTGAAATCAAAATCTGAAATGCCAGGATCGTAGAGCTCGAAAAGTAGTGTGAAATCAAGCTAAAAATCACCGAATTCAGAACTCGGAGTCAAAGGATATTCATAAAAACTCTTTACGTAAAGAAACCACATTTCGCGGCAAACTAGGTGAAATGAGACCTACTAGCCACGAGTTCTTAAATCAAAATCCGAAATGCCAGGATCGTAGAGCTCGAAAATTAGTGTGTAATCAAGCTAAAAATCACCGAATTCAGAACTCGGAGTCAACGGATATTCATAAAACCGTTTACGTAAAGAAACCACATTTCGCGGCTAACTGGGAGAAACGAGACCTACTAGCCACGAGTTCTGAAATCAAAATCCGAAAATCCAGGATTGTAGAGCTCGAAAAGTAGTGTGAAATCAAGCTAAAAATAACCGAATTCAAAACTCGGAGTCAACGGATATTCATAAAACCGTTTACGTAAAGAAACCACATTTCGCGGCTAAATAGGTGAAACGAGACCAACTAGCCACAAGTTCTGAAATCAAAATCCGAAACGCCAGGATCGTAGAGCTCGAAAAGTAGTGTGTAATCAACCTAAAAATCACCGAATTCAGAACTCGGAGTCAACGGATATTCATAAAACCACTTACGTAAAGAAACCACATTTCGCGGCTAAATAGGTGAATCGAGACCTACTAGCCACGAGTTCTGAAATCAAAATCTGAAATGCCAGGATCGTAGAGCTCGAAAAGTAGTGTGAAATCAAGCTAAAAATCGCCGAATTCAGAACTCGGAGTCAAAGGATATTCATAAAAACTCTTTACGTAAAGAAACCACATTTCGCGGCAAACTAGGTGAAACAAGACCTACTAGCCACAAGTTCTTAAATCAAAATCCAAAATGCCAGGATCGTAGAGCTCGAAAAGTAGTGTGTAATCAAGCTAAAAATCACCGAATTCAGAACTCGGAGTCAACGGATATTCATAAAACCGTTTACGTAAAGAAACCACATTTCGCGGCTAACTGGGAGAAACGAGACCTACTAGCCACGAGTTCTGAAATCAAAATCCGAAATTCCACGATTGTAGAGCTCGAAAAGTTGTGTGAAATCAAGCTAAAAATCACCGAATTCAGAACTCGGAGTCAACGGATATTTATAAAACCGTTTACGTAAAGAAACCACATTTCGCGGCTAACTCGGTCAAACGAGACCAACTAGCCACGAGTTCTGAAATCAAAATCCGAAATGCTAGGATTGTAGAGCTCAAAAAGTAGTGTGAAATCAAGCTAAAAATCACCGAATTCAGAACTCGGAGTCAACGGATATTCATAAAACCGTTTACGTAAAGAAACCACATTTCGCGGCTAACTAGGTGAAACGACACCAACTAGCCACGAGTTCTGAAATCAATATCCGAAATGCCAGGATCGTAGAGCTCGAAAAGTAGTGTGAAATCAAGCTAAAAATCACCGAATTTAGAACTCGGAGTCAACGGATATTCATAAAACCGTTTACGTAAAGAAACCACATTTCGCGGCTAACTAGGTGAAACGATACCAACTAGCCACGAGTTCTGAAATCAATATCCGAAACGCCAGGATCGTAGAGCTCGAAAATTAGTGTGAAATCAAGCTAAAAATCACCGAATTCAGAACTCGGAGTCAACGGATATTCATAAAACCGTTTACGTAAAGAAACCACATTTCGCGGCTAACTAGTTGAAACGAGACCAACTAGCCACGAGTTCTGAAATCAATATCCGAAACGCCAGGATCGTAGAGCTCCAAAATTTGTGTGAAATCAAGCTAAAAATCACCGAATTCAGAACTCGGAGTCAACGGATATTCATAAAACCGTTTACGTAAAGAAACCAGATTTCGCGGCTAACTAGTTGAAACGAGACCAACTAGCCACGAGTTCTGAAATCAATATCCGAAACGCCAGGATCGTAGAGCTCGAAAATTTGTGTGAAATCAAGCTAAAAATCACCGAATTCAAAACTCGGAGTCAACGGATATTCATAAAAACGTTAACGTAAAGAAACCACATTTCGCGGCTAACTAGGTGAAACGAGACCAACTAGCCACGAGTTCTGAAATCAAAATCCGAAATGGCAGGATCGTAGAGCTCGAAAAGTAGTGTGAAATCAAGCTAAAAATCACCGAATTCAGAACTCGGAGTCAGCGGATATTCATAAAACCGTTTACGTAAAGAAACCACATTTCGCGGCTAAATAGGTGAAACGAGACCAACTAGCCACAAGTTCTGAAATCAAAATCCGAAACGCTAGGATCGTAGAGCTCGAAAAGTAGTGTGTAATCAACCTAAAAATCACCGAATTCAGAACTCGGAGTCAACGGATATTCATAAAACCACTTACGTAAAGAAACCACATTTCGCGGCTAAATAGGTGAATCGAGACCTACTAGCCACGAGTTCTGAAATCAAAATCTGAAATGCCAGGATCGTAGAGCTCGAAAAGTAGTGTGTAATCAAGCTAAAAATCACCGAATTCAGAACTCGGAGTCAAAGGATATTCATAAAAACTCTTTACGTAAAGAAACCACATTTCGCGGCTAACTCGGTGAAACGAGACCAACTAGCCGCGAGTTTTGAAATCAAAATCAGAAACGCTAGGATTGTAGAGCTCAAAAAGTAGTGTGAAATCAAGCTAAAAATCACCGAATTCAGAACTCGGAGTCAACGGATATTCATAAAACCGTTTACGTAAAGAAACCACATTTCGCGGCTAACTAGGTGAAAAGAGACCAGCTAGCCACGAGTTCTGAAATCAATATCCGAAACGCCAGGATCGTAGAGCTCGAAAATTATTGTGAAATCAAGCTAAAAATCACCGAATTCAGAACTCGGAGTCAACGGATATTCATAAAACCGTTTACGTAAAGAAACCACATTTCGCGGCTAAATAGGTGAAACGAGACCAACTAGCCACGAGTTCTGAAATCAATATCCGAAACGCCAGGATCGTAGAGCTCGAAAATTAGTGTGAAATCAAGCTAAAAATCACCGAATTCAGAACTCGGAGTCAACGGATATTCATAAAACCGTTTACGTAAAGAAATCACATTTCGCGGCTAACTAGTTGAAACGAGACCAACTAGCTACGAGTTCTGAAATCAATATCCGAAACGCCAGGATCGTAGAGCTCGAAAATTAGTGTGAAATCAATTTAAAAATCACCGAATTCAGAACTCGTAGTCAACGGATATTCATAAAACCGTTTACGTAAAGAAACCACATTTCGCGGCAAACTAGGTGAAACGAGACCAACTAGCCACGAGTTCTGAAATCAATATCCGAAATGCCAGGATCGTAGAGCTCGAAAATTATTGTGAAATCAAGCTAAAAATCACCGAATTCAGAACTCGGAGTCGACGGATATTCATAAAACCGTTTACGTAAAGAAACCACATTTCGCGGCTAACTAGGTGAAACGAGATCAAATAGCCACGAGTTTTAAAATCAAAATCCGAAACTCCAGGATCGTAGAGCTCAAAAAGTAGTGTGAAATCAAGTTAAAAATCACCGAATTCAGAACTCGGAGTCAACGGATATTCATAAAACCGTTTACGTAAGGAAACCACATTTCGCGGCTAACTAGGTGAAACGAGACCAACTAGCCACGAGTTCTGAAATCAATATCCGAAACTCCAGGATCGTAGAGCTCGAAAAGTAGTGTGAAATCAAGCTAAAAATCACCGAATTCACAACTCGGAGTCAACGGATATTCATAAAACCGTTTACGTAAAGAAACCACATTTCGCGGCTAACTAGGTGAAACGAGACCAACTAGCCACGAGTTCTCAAATCAATATCCGAAACGCCAGGATCGTAGAGCTCGAAAATTAGTGTGAAATCAAGCTAAAAATCAACGAATTCAGAACTTGGAGTCAACGGATATTCATAAAACCGTTTACGTAAAGAAACCACATTTCGCGGCTAACTAGTTGAAACGAGACCAACTAGCCACGAGTTCTGAAATCAATATCCGAAACGCCAGGATCGTAGAGCTCGAAAATTAGTGTGAAATCAAGCTAAAAATCACCGAATTCAGAACTCGGAGTCAACGGATATTCATAAAACCGTTAACGTAAAGAAACCATATTTCGCGGCTAACTAGGTGAAAGGAGACCAACTAGCCACGAGTTTTGAAATCAAAATCCGAAACGCCAGGATCGTAGAGCTCGAAAAGTAGTGTGTAATCAACCTAAAAATCACCGAATTCAGAACTCGGAGTCAACGGATATTCATAAAACCGTTTACGTAAAGAAACCACATTTCGCGGCTAACTAGTTGAAACGAGACCAACTAGCCACGAGTTCTGAAATCAATATCCGAAACGCCAGGATCGTAGAGCTCGAAAATTAGTGTGAAATCAAGCTAAAAATCAACGAATTCAGAACTCGGAGTCAACGGATATTCATAAAACCGTTTACGTAAAGAAACCACATTTCGCGGCTAACTAGTTGAAACGAGACCAACTAGCCACGAGTTCTGAAATCAATATCCGAAACGCCAGGATCGTAGAGCTCGAAAATTAGTGTGAAATCAAGCTAAAAATCACCGAATTCAGAACTCGGAGTCAACGGATATTCATAAAACCGTTTACGTAAAGAAACCACATTTCGCGGCTAAATAGGTGAAACGAGACCAACTAGCCACATGTTCTGAAATCAAAATCCGAAACGCCAGGATCGTAGAGCTCGAAAAGTAGTGTGTAATCAACCTAAAAATCACCGAATTCAGAACTCGGAGTCAACGGATATTCATAAAACCACTTACGTAAAGAAACCACATTTCGCGGCTAAATAGGTGAATCGAGACCTACTAGCCACGAGTTCTGAAATCAAAATCTGAAATGCCAGGATCGTAGAGCTCGAAAAGTAGTGTGAAATCAAGCGAAAAATCGCCGAATTCAGAACTCGGAGTCAAAGGATATTCATAAAAACTCTTTACGTAAAGAAACCACATTTCGCGGCAAACTAGGTGAAACAAGACCTACTAGCCAGAAGTTCTTAAATCAAAATCCAAAATGCCAGGATCGTAGAGCTCGAAAAGTAGTGTGTAATCAAGCTAAAAATCACCGAATTCAGAACTCGGAGTCAACGGATATTCATAAAACCGTTTACGTAAAGAAACCACATTTCGCGGCTAACTGGGAGAAACGAGACCTACTAGCCACGAGTTCTGAAATCAAAATCCGAAATTCCACGATGGTAGAGCTCAAAAAGTAGTGTGAAATCAAGTTAAAAATCACCGAATTCAGAACTCGGAGTCAACGGATATTCATAAAACCGTTTACGTAAGGAAACCACATTTCGCGGCTAACTAGGTGAAACGAGACCAACTAGCCACGAGTTCTGAAATCAATATCCGAAACGCCAGGATCGTAGAGCTCGAAAATTAGTGTGAAATCAAGCTAAAAATCACCGAATTCAGAACTCGGAGTCAACGGATATTCATAAAACCGTTTACGTAAAGAAATCACATTTCGCGGCTAACTAGTTGAAACGAGACCAACTAGCTACGAGTTCTGAAATCAATATCCGAAACGCCAGGATCGTAGAGCTCGAAAATTAGTGTGAAATCAATTTAAAAATCACCGAATTCAGAACTCGTAGTCAACGGATATTCATAAAACCGTTTACGTAAAGAAACCACATTTCGCGGCAAACTAGGTGAAACGAGACCAACTAGCCACGAGTTCTGAAATCAATATCCGAAATGCCAGGATCGTAGAGCTCGAAAATTATTGTGAAATCAAGCTAAAAATCACCGAATTCAGAACTCGGAGTCGACGGATATTCATAAAACCGTTTACGTAAAGAAACCACATTTCGCGGCTAACTAGGTGAAACGAGATCAACTAGCCACGAGTTTTAAAATCAAAATCCGAAACTCCAGGATCGTAGAGCTCAAAAAGTAGTGTGAAATCAAGTTAAAAATCACCGAATTCAGAACTCGGAGTCAACGGATATTCATAAAACCGTTTACGTAAGGAAACCACATTTCGCGGCTAACTAGGTGAAACGAGACCAACTAGCCACGAGTTCTGAAATCAATATCCGAAACTCCAGGATCGTAGAGCTCAAAAAGTAGTGTGAAATCAAGCTAAAAATCACCGAATTCACAACTCGGAGTCAACGGATATTCATAAAACCGTTTACGTAAAGAAACCACTTTTCGCGGCTAACTAGGTGAAACGAGACCAACTAGCCACGAGTTCTCAAATCAATATCCGAAACGCCAGGATCGTAGAGCTCGAAAATTAGTGTGAAATCAAGCTAAAAATCAACGAATTCAGAACTTGGAGTCAACGGATATTCATAAAACCGTTTACGTAAAGAAACCACATTTCGCGGCTAACTAGTTGAAACGAGACCAACTAGCCACGAGTTCTGAAATCAATATCCGAAACGCCAGGATCGTAGAGCTCGAAAATTAGTGTGAAATCAAGCTAAAAATCACCGAATTCAGAACTCGGAGTCAACGGATATTCATAAAACCGTTAACGTAAAGAAACCATATTTCGCGGCTAACTAGGTGAAAGGAGACCAACTAGCCACGAGTTTTGAAATCAAAATCCGAAACGCCAGGATCGTAGAGCTCGAAAAGTAGTGTGTAATCAACCTAAAAATCACCGAATTCAGAACTCGGAGTCAACGGATATTCATAAAACCGTTTACGTAAAGAAACCACATTTCGCGGCTAACTAGTTGAAACGAGACCAACTAGCCACGAGTTCTGAAATCAATATCCGAAATGCCAGGATCGTAGAGCTCGAAAATTAGTGTGAAATCAAGCTAAAAATCAACGAATTCAGAACTCGGAGTCAACGGATATTCATAAAACCGTTTACGTAAAGAAACCACATTTCGCGGCTAACTAGTTGAAACGAGACCAACTAGCCACGAGTTCTGAAATCAATATCCGAAACGCCAGGATCGTAGAGCTCGAAAATTAGTGTGAAATCAAGCTAAAAATCACCGAATTCAGAACTCGGAGTCAACGGATATTCATAAAACCGTTTACGTAAAGAAACCACATTTCGCGGCTAAATAGGTGAAACGAGACCAACTAGCCACATGTTCTGAAATCAAAATCCGAAACGCCAGGATCGTAGAGCTCGAAAAGTAGTGTGTAATCAACCTAAAAATCACCGAATTCAGAACTCGGAGTCAACGGATATTCATAAAACCACTTACGTAAAGAAACCACATTTCGCGGCTAAATAGGTGAATCGAGACCTACTAGCCACGAGTTCTGAAATCAAAATCTGAAATGTCAGGATCGTAGAGCTCGAAAAGTAGTGTGAAATCAAGCGAAAAATCGCCGAATTCAGAACTCGGAGTCAAAGGATATTCATAAAAACTCTTTACGTAAAGAAACCACATTTCGCGGCAAACTAGGTGAAACAAGACCTACTAGCCAGAAGTTCTTAAATCAAAATCCAAAATGCCAGGATCGTAGAGCTCGAAAAGTAGTGTGTAATCAAGCTAAAAATCACCGAATTCAGAACTCGGAGTCAACGGATATTCATAAAACCGTTTACGTAAAGAAACCACATTTCGCGGCTAACTGGGAGAAACGAGACCTACTAGCCACGAGTTCTGAAATCAAAATCCGAAATTCCACGATTGTAGAGCTCGAAAAGTTGTGTGAAATCAAGCTAAAAATCACCGAATTCAGAACTCGGAGTCAACGGATATTTATAAAACCGTTTACGTAAAGAAACCACATTTCGCGGCTAACTCGGTCAAACGAGACCAACTAGCCACGAGTTCTGAAATCAAAATCCGAAATGCTAGGATTGTAGAGCTCAAAAAGTAGTGTGAAATCAAGCTAAAAATCACCGAATTCAGAACTCGGAGTCAACGGATATTCATAAAACCGTTTACGTAAAGAAACCACATTTCGCGGCTAACTAGGTGAAACGACACCAACTAGCCACGAGTTCTGAAATCAATATCCGAAATGCCAGGATCGTAGAGCTCGAAAAGTAGTGTGAAATCAAGCTAAAAATCACCGAATTTAGAACTCGGAGTCAACGGATATTCATAAAACCGTTTACGTAAAGAAACCACATTTCGCGGCTAACTAGGTGAAACGATACCAACTAGCCACGAGTTCTGAAATCAATATCCGAAACGCCAGGATCGTAGAGCTCGAAAATTTGTGTGAAATCAAGCTAAAAATCACCGAATTCAGAACTCGGAGTCAACGGATATTCATAAAAACGTTAACGTAAAGAAACCACATTTCGCGGCTAACTAGGTGAAACGAGACCAACTAGCCACGAGTTCTGAAATCAAAATCCGAAATGGCAGGATCGTAGAGCTCGAAAAGTAGTGTGAAATCAAGCTAAAAATCACCGAATTCAGAACTCGGAGTCAGCGGATATTCATAAAACCGTTTACGTAAAGAAACCACATTTCGCGGCTAAATAGGTGAAACGAGACCAACTAGCCACAAGTTCTGAAATCAAAATCCGAAACGCTAGGATCGTAGAGCTCGAAAAGTAGTGTGTAATCAACCTAAAAATCACCGAATTCAGAACTCGGAGTCAACGGATATTCATAAAACCACTTACGTAAAGAAACCACATTTCGCGGCTAAATAGGTGAATCGAGACCTACTAGCCACGAGTTCTGAAATCAAAATCTGAAATGCCAGGATCGTAGAGCTCGAAAAGTAGTGTGTAATCAAGCTAAAAATCACCGAATTCAGAACTCGGAGTCAAAGGATATTCATAAAAACTCTTTACGTAAAGAAACCACATTTCGCGGCTAACTCGGTGAAACGAGACCAACTAGCCGCGAGTTTTGAAATCAAAATCAGAAACGCTAGGATTGTAGAGCTCAAAAAGTAGTGTGAAATCAAGCTAAAAATCACCGAATTCAGAACTCGGAGTCAACGGATATTCATAAAACCGTTTACGTAAAGAAACCACATTTCGCGGCTAACTAGGTGAAAAGAGACCAGCTAGCCACGAGTTCTGAAATCAATATCCGAAACGCCAAGATCGTAGAGCTCGAAAAGTATTGTGAAATCAAGCTAAAAATCACCGAATTCAGAACTCGGAGTCAACGGATATTCATAAAACCGTTTACGTAAAGAAACCACATTTCGCGGCTAACTAGGTGAAACGAGACCAACTAGCCACGAGTTCTGAAATCAATATCCGAAACGCCAGGATCGTAGAGCTCGAAAATTAGTGTGAAATCAAGCTAAAAATCACCGAATTCAGAACTCGGAGTCAACGGATATTCATAAAACCGTTTACGTAAAGAAATCACATTTCGCGGCTAACTAGTTGAAACGAGACCAACTAGCTACGAGTTCTGAAATCAATATACGAAACGCCAGGATCGTAGAGCTCGAAAATTAGTGTGAAATCAATTTAAAAATCACCGAATTCAGAACTCGTAGTCAACGGATATTCATAAAACCGTTTACGTAAAGAAACCACATTTCGCGGCTAACTAGGTGAAACGAGACCAACTAGCCACGAGTTCTGAAATCAAAATCCGAAACGCCAGGATCATAGAGCTCGAAAATTAGTGTGAAATCAAGCTAAAAATCACCGAATTCAGAACTCGGAGTCAACGGATATTCATAAAACCGTTTACGTAAAGAAACCACATTTCGCGGCTAAATAGGTGAAACGAGACCAACTAGCCACGAGTTTTAAAATCAAAATCCGAAACGCCAGGATCGTAGAGCTCAAAAAGTAGTGTGAAATCAAGTTAAAAATCACCGAATTCAGAACTCGAAGTCAACGGATATTCATAAAACCGTTTACGTAAAGAAACCACATTTCGCGGCTAACTGGGAGAAACGAGACCAACTAGCCACGAGTTCTGAAATCAATATCCGAAACGCCAGGATTGTAGAGCTCAAAAAGTAGTGTGAAATCAAGCTAAAAATCACCGAATTCAGAACTCGGAGTCAACGGATATTCATAAAACCGTTTACGTAAAGAAACCACATTTCGCGGCTAACTAGGTGAAACGAGACCAACTAGCCACGAGTTCCGAAATCAAAATCCGAAATGCCATGATCGTAGAGCTCAAAAATTAGTGTGAAATCAAGCTAAAAATCACTGAATTCAGAACTCGGAGTCAACGGATATTCATAAAACCGTTTACGTAAAGAAACCACATTTCGCGGCTAACTGGGTGAAGCGAGACCAACTAGCCACGAGTTCTGAAATCAAAATCCGAAACGCCAGGATTGTAGAGCTCAAAAAGTAGTGTGAAATCAAGCTAAAAATCACCGAATTCAGAACTCGGAGTCAACGGATATTCATAAAACCGTTTACGTAAAGAAACCACATTTCGCGGCTAACTAGGTGAAACGAGACCAACTAGCCACGAGTTATGAAATCAATATCCGAAACGCCAGGATCGTAGAGCTCGAAAAGTAGTGTGAAATCAAGCTAAAAATCATCGAATTCAGAACTCGGAGTCAACGGATATTCATAAAACCGTTTACGTAAAGAAACCACATTTCGCGGCTAACTAGGTGAAACGAGACCAACTTGCCACGAGTTCTGAAATCAATATCCGAAACGCCAGGATCGTAGAGCTCGAAAATTAGTGTTAAATAAAGCTAAAAATCACCGAATTCAGAACTCGGAGTCAACGGATATTCATAAAACCGTTTACGTAAAGAAACCACATTTCGCGGCTAACTTGGTGAAACGAGACCAACTAGCCACGAGTTCTGAAATCAAAATCCGAAACGCCAGGATCGTAGAGCTCGAAAATTAGTGTGAAATCAAGCTAAAAATCACCGAATTCAGAACTCGGAGTCAACGGATATTCATAAAACCGTTTACGTAAAGAAACCACATTTCGCGGCTAAATAGGTGAAACGAGACCAACTAGCCACGGGTTTTAAAATCAAAATCCGAAACGCCAGGATCGTAGAGCTCAAAAAGTAGTGTGAAATCAAGTTAAAAATCACCGAATTCAGAACTCGAAGTCAACGGATATTCATAAAACCGTCTACGTAAAGAAACCACATTTCGCGGCTAACTAGGTGAAACGAGACCAACTTGCCACGAGTTCTGAAATCAATATCCGAAACGCCAGGATCGTAGAGCTCGAAAATTAGTGTGAAATAAAGCTAAAAATCACCGAATTCAGAACTCGGAGTCAACGGATATTCATAAAACCGTTTACGTAAAGAAACCACATTTCGCGGCTAACTAGGTGAAACGAGACCAACTAGCCACGAGTTCTGAAATCAAAATCCGAAACGCCAGGATCATAGAGCTCGAAAATTAGTGTGAAATCAAGCTAAAAATCACCGAATTCAGAACTCGGAGTCAACGGATATTCATAAAACCGTTTACGTAAAGAAACCACATTTCGCGGCTAACTAGGTGAAACGAGACCAACTAGCCACGAGTTCCGAAATCAAAATCCGAAATGCCATGATCGTAGAGCTCGAAAATTACTGTGAAATCAAGCTAAAAATCACCGAATTCAGAACTCGGAGTCAACGGATATTCATAAAACCGTTTACGTAAAGAAACCACATTTCGCGGCTAACTCGGTGAAACGAGACCAACTAGCCACGAGTTATGAAATCAATATCCGAAACGCCAGGATCATAGAGCTCGAAAATTAGTGTGAAATAAAGCTAAAAATCACCGAATTCAGAACTCGGAGTCAACGGATATTCATAAAACCGTTTACGTAAAGAAACCACATTTCGCGGCTAACTAGGTGAAACGAGACCAACTAGCCACGAGTTCTGAAATCAAAATCCGAAACGCCAGGATCATAGAGCTCGAAAATTACTGTGAAATCAAGCTAAAAATCACCGAATTCAGAACTCGGAGTCAACGGATATTCATAAAACCGTTTACGTAAAGAAACCACATTTCGCGGCTAAATAGGTGAAACGAGACCAACTAGCCACGAGTTTTAAAATCAAAATCCGAAACGCCAGGATCGTAGAGCTCAAAAAGTAGTGTGAAATGAAGTTAAAAATCACCGAATTCAGAACTCGAAGTCAACGGATATTCATAAAACCGTTTACGTAAAGAAACCACATTTCGCGGCTAACTGGGAGAAACGAGACCAACTAGCCACGAGTTCTGAAATCAATATCCGAAACGCCAGGATCGTAGAGCTCGAAAAGTAGTGTGAAATCAAGCTAAAAATCACCGAATTCAGAACTCGGAGTCAACGGATATTCATAAAACCGTTTACGTAAAGAAACCACATTTCGCGGCTAAATAGGTGAAACGAGACCAACTAGCCACGGGTTTTAAAATCAAAATCCGAAACGCCAGGATCGTAGAGCTCAAAAAGTAGTGTGAAATCAAGTTAAAAATCACCGAATTCAGAACTCGAAGTTAACGGATATTCATAAAACCGTTTACGTAAAGAAACCACATTTCGCGGCTAACTAGGTGAAACGAGACCAACTTGCCACGAGTTCTGAAATCAATATCCGAAACGCCAGGATCGTAGAGCTCGAAAATTAGTGTGTAATAAAGCTAAAAATCACCGAATTCAGAACTCGGAGTCAACGGATATTCATAAAACCGTTTACGTAAAGAAACCACATTTCGCGGCTAACTAGGTGAAACGAGACCAACTAGCCACGAGTTCTGAAATCAAAATCCGAAACGCCAGGATCATAGAGCTCGAAAATTAGTGTGAAATCAAGCTAAAAATCACCGAATTCAGAACTCGGAGTCAACGGATATTCATAAAACCGTTTACGTAAAGAAACCACATTTCGCGGCTAAATAGGTGAAACGAGACCAACTAGCCACGAGTTTTAAAATCAAAATCCGAAACGCCAGGATCGTAGAGCTCAAAAAGTAGTGTGAAATCAAGTTAAAAATCACCGAATTCAGAACTCGAAGTCAACGGATATTCATAAAACCGTTTACGTAAAGAAACCACATTTCGCGGCTAACTCGGTGAAACGAGACCAACTAGCCACGAGTTCTGAAATCAATATCCGAAACGCCAGGATCGTAGAGCTCGAAAAGTAGTGTGAAATCAAGCTAAAAATCACCGAATTCAGAACTCGGAGTCAACGGATATTCATAAAACCGTTTACGTAAAGAAACCACATTTCGCGGCTAACTAGGTGAAACGAGACCAACTAGCCACGAGTTCCGAAATCAAAATCCGAAACGCCAGGATCGTAGAGCTCGAAAATTAATAAAGCTAAAAATCACCGAATTCAGAACTCGGAGTCAACGGATATTCATAAAACCGTTTACGTAAAGAAACCACATTTCGCGGCTAACTCGGTGAAACGAGACCAACTAGCCACGAGTTCTGAAATCAAAATCCGAAACGCCAGGATCGTAGAGCTCAAAAAGTAGTGTGAAATCAAGCTAAAAATCACCGAATTCAGAACTCGGAGTCAACGGATATTCATAAAACCGTTTACGTAAAGAAACCACATTTCGCGGCTAACTGGGTGAAACGAGACCAACTTGCCACGAGTTCTGAAATCAATATCCGAAACGCCAGGATTGTAGAGCTCGAAAATTAGTGTGAAATAAAGCTAAAAATCACCGAATTCAGAACTCGGAGTCAACGGATATTCATAAAACCGTTTACGTAAAGAAACCACATTTCGCGGCTAACTAGGTGAAACGAGACCAACTAGCCACGAGTTCTGAAATCAATATCCGAAACGCCAGGATCGTAGAGCTCGAAAATTAGTGTGAAATCAAGCTAAAAATCACCGAATTCAGAACTCGGAGTCAACGGATATTCATAAAACCGTTTACGTAAAGAAACCACATTTCGCGGCTAAATAGGTGAAACGAGACCAACTAGCCACGAGTTCTGAAATCAATATCCGAAACGCCAGGATCGTAGAGCTCGAAAATTAGTGTGAAATAAAGCTAAAAATCACCGAATTCAGAACTCGGAGTCAACGGATATTCATAAAACCGTTTACGTAAAGAAAGCACATTTCGCGGCTAACTCGGTGAAACGAGACCAACTAGCCACGAGTTCTGAAATCAAAATCCGAAACGCCAGGATCGTAGAGCTCAAAAATTAGTGTGAAATCAAGCTAAAAATCACCGAATTCAGAACTCGGAGTCAACGGATATTCATAAAACCGTTTACGTAAAGAAACCACATTTCGCGGCTAAATAGGTGAAACGAGACCAACTAGCCACGGGTTTTAAAATCAAAATCCGAAACGCCAGGATCGTAGAGCTCAAAAAGTAGTGTGAAATCAAGTTAAAAATCACCGAATTCAGAACTCGAAGTCAACGGATATTCATAAAACCGTTTACGTAAAGAAACCACATTTCGCGGCTAAATAGGTGAAACGAGACCAACTTGCCACGAGTTCTGAAATCAATATCCGAAACGCCAGGATCGTAGAGCTCGAAAATTAGTGTGAAATCAAGCTAAAAATCACCGAATTCAGAACTCGGAGTCAACGGATATTCATAAAACCGTTTACGTAAAGAAACCACATTTCGCGGCTAACTAGGTGAAACGAGACCAACTATCCACGAGTTCTGAAATGAAAATACGAAATGCCAGGATCGTAGAGCTCAAAAATTAGTGTGAAATCAAGCTAAAAATCACCGAATTCAGAACTCGGAGTCAACGGATATTCATAAAACCGTTTACGTAAAGAAACCACATTTCGCGGCTAAATAGGTGAAACGAGACCAACTAGCCACGAGTTTTAAAATCAAAATCCGAAATGCCAGGATCGTAGAGCTCGAAAAGTAGTGTGAAATCAAGTTAAAAATCACCGAATTCAGAACTCGGAGTCAACGGATATTCATAAAACCGTTTACGTAAAGAAACCACATTTCGCGGCTAACTGGGAGAAACGAGACCAACTTGCCACGAGTTCTGAAATCAATATCCGAAACGCCAGGATCGTAGAGCTCGAAAATTAGTGTGAAATAAAGCTAAAAATCACCGAATTCAGAACTCGGAGTCAACGGATATTCATAAAACCGTTTACGTAAAGAAACCACATTTCGCGGCTAACTCGATGAAACGAGACCAACTAGCCACGAGTTCTGAAATCAAAATCCGAAACGCCAGGATCGTAGAGCTCAAAAATTAGTGTGAAATCAAGCTAAAAATCACCGAATTCAGAACTCGGAGTCAACGGATATTCATAAAACCGTTTACGTAAAGAAACCACATTTCGCGGCTAAATAGGTGAAACGAGACCAACTAGCCACGGGTTTTAAAATCAAAATCCGAAACGCCAGGATCGTAGAGCTCAAAAAGTAGTGTGAAATCAAGTTAAAAATCACCGAATTCAGAACTCGAAGTCAACGGATATTCATAAAACCGTTTACGTAAAGAAACCACATTTCGCGGCTAAATAGGTGAAACGAGACCAACTAGCCACGGGTTTTAAAATCAAAATCCGAAACGCCAGGATCGTAGAGCTCAAAAAGTAGTGTGAAATCAAGTTAAAAATCACCGAATTCAGAACTCGAAGTCAACGGATATTCATAAAACCGTTTACGTAAAGAAACCACATTTCGCGGCTAACTAGGTGAAACGAGACCAACTTGCCACGAGTTCTGAAATCAATATCCGAAACGCCAGGATCGTAGAGCTCGAAAATTAGTGTGAAATAAAGCTAAAAATCACCGAATTCAGAACTCGGAGTCAACGGATATTCATAAAACCGTTTACGTAAAGAAACCACATTTCGCGGCTAACTCGGTGAAACGAGACCAACTAGCCACGAGTTCTGAAATCAAAATCCGAAACGCCAGGATCATAGAGCTCGAAAATTAGTGTGAAATCAAGCTAAAAATCACCGAATTCAGAACTCGGAGTCAACGGATATTCATAAAACCGTTTACGTAAAGAAACCACATTTCGCGGCTAAATAGGTGAAACGAGACCAACTAGCCACGGGTTTTAAAATCAAAATCCGAAACGCCAGGATCGTAGAGCTCAAAAAGTAGTGTGAAATCAAGTTAAAAATCACCGAATTCAGAACTCGAAGTCAACGGATATTCATAAAACCGTTTACGTAAAGAAACCACATTTCGCGGCTAAATAGGTGAAACGAGACCAACTAGCCACGGGTTTTAAAATCAAAATCCGAAACACCATGATCGTAGAGCTCAAAAATTAGTGTGAAATCAAGTTAAAAATCACTGAATTCAGAACTCGGAGTCAACGGATATTCATAAAACCGTTTACGTAAAGAAACCACATTTCGCGGCTAACTGGGTGAAGCGAGACCAACTTGCCACGAGTTCTGAAATCAATATCCGAAACGCCAGGATCGTAGAGCTCAAAAATTAGTGTGAAATCAAGCTAAAAATCATCGAATTCAGAACTCGGAGTCAACGGATATTCATAAAACCGTTTACGTAAAGAAACCACATTTCGCGGCTAACTAGGTGAAACGAGACCAACTAGCCACGAGTTATGAAATCAATATCCGAAAAGCCAGGATCGTAGAGCTCGAAAATTAGTGTCAAATCAAGCTAAAAATCATCGAATTCAGAACTCGGAGTCAACGGATATTCATAAAACCGTTTACGTAAAGAAACCACATTTCGCGGCTAACTAGGTGAAACGAGACCAACTTGCCACGAGTTCTGAAATCAATATCCGAAACGCCAGGATCGTAGAGCTCGAAAATTAGTGTGAAATAAAGCTAAAAATCACCGAATTCAGAACTCGGAGTCAACGGATATTCATAAAACCGTTTACGTAAAGAAACCACATTTCGCGGCTAACTCGGTGAAACGAGACCAACTAGCCACGAGTTCTGAAATCAAAATCCGAAACGCCAGGATCGTAGAGCTCAAAAATTAGTGTGAAATCAAGCTAAAAATCACCGAATTCAGAACTCGGAGTCAACGGATATTCATAAAACCGTTTACGTAAAGAAACCACATTTCGCGGCTAAATAGGTGAAACGAGACCAACTAGCCACGGGTTTTAAAATCAAAATCCGAAACGCCAGGATCGTAGAGCTCAAAAAGTAGTGTGAAATCAAGTTAAAAATCACCGAATTCAGAACTCGAAGTCAACGGATATTCATAAAACCGTTTACGTAAAGAAACCACATTTCGCGGCTAAATAGGTGAAACGAGACCAACTAGCCACGGGTTTTAAAATCAAAATCCGAAACGCCAGGATCGTAGAGCTCAAAAAGTAGTGTGAAATCAAGTTAAAAATCACCGAATTCAGAACTCGAAGTCAACGGATATTCATAAAACCGTTTACGTAAAGAAACCACATTTCGCGGCTAACTAGGTGAAACGAGACCAACTTGCCACGAGTTCTGAAATCAATATCCGAAACGCCAGGTTCGTAGAGCTCGAAAATTAGTGTGAAATAAAGCTAAAAATCACCGAATTCAGAACTCGGAGTCAACGGATATTCATAAAACCGTTTACGTAAAGAAACCACATTTCGCGGCTAACTAGGTGAAACGAGACCAACTAGCCACGAGTTCTGAAATCAAAATCCGAAACGCCAGGATCATAGAGCTCGAAAATTAGTGTGAAATCAAGCTAAAAATCACCGAATTCAGAACTCGGAGTCAACGGATATTCATAAAACCGTTTACGTAAAGAAACCACATTTCGCGGCTAAATAGGTGAAACGAGACCAACTAGCCACGAGTTTTAAAATCAAAATCCGAAACGCCAGGATCGTAGAGCTCAAAAAGTAGTGTGAAATCAAGTTAAAAATCACCGAATTCAGAACTCGAAGTCGACGGATATTCATAAAACCGTTTACGTAAAGAAACCACATTTCGCGGCTAACTGGGAGAAACGAGACCAACTAGCCACGAGTTCTGAAATCAAAATCCGAAACGCCAGGATCGTAGAGCTCAAAAAGTAGTGTGAAATCAAGCTAAAAATCACCGAATTCAGAACTCGGAGTCAACGGATATTCATAAAACCGTTTACGTAAAGAAACCACATTTCGCGGCTAAATAGGTGAAACGAGACCAACTAGCCACGGGTTTTAAAATCAAAATCCGAAACGCCAGGATCGTAGAGCTCAAAAAGTAGTGTGAAATCAAGTTAAAAATCACCGAATTCAGAACTCGAAGTCAACGGATATTCATAAAACCGTTTACGTAAAGAAACCACATTTCGCGGCTAACTAGGTGAAACGAGACCAATTTGCCACGAGTTCTGAAATCAATATCCGAAACGCCAGGATCGTAGAGCTTGAAAATTAGTGTGTAATAAAGCTAAAAATCACCGAATTCGGAACTCGGAGTCAACGGATATTCATAAAACCGTTTACGTAAAGAAACCACATTTCGCGGCTAACTAGGTGAAACGAGACCAACTAGCCACGAGTTCTGAAATCAAAATCCAAAATGCCAGGATCGTAGAGCTCGAAAATTAGTGTGAAATAAAGCTAAAAATCACAGAATTCAGAACTCGGAGTCAACGGATATTCATAAAACCGTTTACGTAAAGAAACCACATTTCGCGGCTAACTCGGTGAAACGAGACCAACTAGCCACGAGTTCTGAAATCAAAATCCGAAACGCCAGGATCGTAGAGCTCAAAAAGTAGTGTGAAATCAAGCTAAAAATCACCGAATTCAGAACTCGGAGTCAACGGATATTCATAAAACCGTTTACGTAAAGAAACCACATTTCGCGGCTAAATAGGTGAAACGAGACCTACTAGCCACGAGTTCTGAAATCGAAATCCGAAAACCCAGGATTGTAGAGCTCGAAAAGTAGTGTGAAATCAAGCTAAAAATCACCGAATTCAGAACTCGGAGTCAACGGATATTCATAAAACCGTTTACGTAAAGAAACCACATTTCGCGGCTAACTAGGTGAAACGAGACCAACTAGCCACGAGTTCCGAAATCAAAATCCGAAATGCCATGATCGTAGAGCTCAAAAATTAGTGTGAAATCAAGCTAAAAATCACTGAATTCAGAACTCGGAGTCAACGGATATTCATAAAACCGTTTACGTAAAGAAACCACATTTCGCGGCTAACTAGGTGAAACGAGACCAACTAGCCACGAGTTCTGAAATCAAAATCCGAAACGCAAGGATCATAGAGCTCGAAAATTAGTGTGAAATCAAGCTAAAAATCACCGAATTCAGAACTCGGAGTCAACGGATATTCATAAAACCGTTTACGTAAAGAAACCACATTTCGCGGCTAAATAGGTGAAACGAGACCAACTAGCCACGAGTTTTAAAATCAAAATCCGAAACGCCAGGATCGTAGAGCTCAAAAAGTAGTGTGAAATCAAGTTAAAAATCACCGAATTCAGAACTCGAAGTCAACGGATATTCATAAAACCGTATACGTAAAGAAACCACATTTCGCGGCTAACTGGGAGAAACGAGACCAACTAGCCACGAGTTCTGAAATCAATATCCGAAACGCCAGGATCGTAGAGCTCGAAAAGTAGTGTGAAATCAAGCTAAAAATCACCGAATTCAGAACTCGGAGTCAACGGATATTCATAAAACCGTTTACGTAAAGAAACCACATTTCGCGGCTAAATAGGTGAAACGAGACCAACTAGCCACGGGTTTTAAAATCAAAATCCGAAACGCCAGGATCGTAGAGCTCAAAAAGTAGTGTGAAATCAAGTTAAAAATCACCGAATTCAGAACTCGAAGTCAACGGATATTCATAAAACCGTTTACGTAAAGAAACCACATTTCGCGGCTAACTAGGTGAAACGAGACCAATTTGCCACGAGTTCTGAAATCAATATCCGAAACGCCAGGATCGTACAGCTTGAAAATTAGTGTGTAATAAAGCTAAAAATCACCGAATTCAGAACTCGGAGTCAACGGATATTCATAAAACCGTTTACGTAAAGAAACCACATTTCGCGGCTAACTAGGTGAAACGAGACCAACTAGCCACGAGTTCTGAAATCAAAATCCGAAACGCCAGGATCATAGAGCTCGAAAATTAGTGTGAAATCAAGCTAAAAATCACCGAATTCAGAACTCGGAGTCAACGGATATTCATAAAACCGTTTACGTAAAGAAACCACATTTCGCGGCTAAATAGGTGAAACGAGACTAACTAGCCACGAGTTTTAAAATCAAAATCCGAAACGCCAGGATCGTAGAGCTCAAAAAGTAGTGTGAAATCAAGTTAAAAATCACTGAATTCAGAACTCGAAGTCAACGGATATTCATAAAACCGTTTACGTAAAGAAACCACATTTCGCGGCTAACTGGGAGAAACGAGACCAACTAGCCACGAGTTCTGAAATCAATATCCGAAACGCCAGGATTGTAGAGCTCAAAAAGTAGTGTGAAATCAAGCTAAAAATCACCGAATTCAGAACTCGGAGTCAACGGATATTCATAAAACCGTTTACGTAAAGAAACCACATTTCGCGACTAACTAGGTGAAACGAGACCAACTAGCCACGAGTTCCGAAATCAAAATCCGAAATGCCATGATCGTAGAGCTCAAAAATTAGTGTGAAATCAAGCTAAAAATCACTGAATTCAGAACTCGGAGTCAACGGATATTCATAAAACCGTTTACGTAAAGAAACCACATTTCGCGGCTAACTGGGTGAAGCGAGACCAACTAGCCACGAGTTCTGAAATCAAAATCCGAAACGCCAGGATTGTAGAGCTCAAAAAGTAGTGTGAAATCAAGCTAAAAATCACCGAATTCAGAACTCGGAGTCAACGGATATTCATAAAACCGTTTACGTAAAGAAACCACATTTCGCGGCTAACTAGGTGAAACGAGACCAACTAGCCACGAGTTATGAAATCAATATCCGAAACGCCAGGATCGTAGAGCTCGAAAAGTAGTGTGAAATCAAGCTAAAAATCATCGAATTCAGAACTCGGAGTCAACGGATATTCATAAAACCGTTTACGTAAAGAAACCACATTTCGCGGCTAACTAGGTGAAACGAGACCAACTTGCCACGAGTTCTGAAATCAATATCCGAAACGCCAGGATCGTAGAGCTCGAAAATTAGTGTGAAATAAAGCTAAAAATCACCGAATTCAGAACTCGAAGTCAACGGATATTCATAAAACCGTTTACGTAAAGAAACCACATTTCCCGGCTAACTCGGTGAAACGAGACCAACTAGCCACGAGTTCTGAAATCAAAATCCGAAACGCCAGGATCGTAGAGCTCGAAAATTAGTGTGAAATCAAGCTAAAAATCACCGAATTCAGAACTCGGAGTCAACGGATATTCATAAAACCGTTTACGTAAAGAAACCACATTTCGCGGCTAAATAGGTGAAACGAGACCAACTAGCCACGGGTTTTAAAATCAAAATCCGAAACGCCAGGATCGTAGAGCTCAAAAAGTAGTGTGAAATCAAGTTAAAAATCACCGAATTCAGAACTCGAAGTCAACGGATATTCATAAAACCGTTTACGTAAAGAAACCACATTTCGCGGCTAACTAGGTGAAACGAGACCAACTTGCCACGAGTTCTGAAATCAATATCCGAAACGCCAGGATCGAAGAGCTCGAAAATTAGTGTGAAATAAAGCTAAAAATCACCGAATTCAGAACTCGGAGTCAACGGATATTCATAAAACCGTTTACGTAAAGAAACCACATTTCGCGGCTAAATAGGTGAAACGAGACCAACTAGCCACGAGTTCTGAAATCAAAATCCGAAATTCCAGGATCGTAGAGCTCAAAAATTAGTGTGTAATCAAGCTAAAAATCACCGAATTCAGAACTCGGAGTCAACGGATATTCATAAAACCGTTTACGTAAAGAAACCACATTTCGCGGCTAACTCGGTGAAACGAGACCAACTAGCCACGAGTTCTGAAATCAAAATCCGAAACGCCAGGATTGTAGAGCTCAAAAAGTAGTGTGAAATCAAACTAAAAATCACCGAATTCAGAACTCGGAGTCAACGGATATTCATAAAACCGTTTACGTAAAGAAACCACATTTCGCGGCTAAATAGGTGAAACGAGACCAACTAGCCACGAGTTCTGAAATCAAAATCCGAAAGGCCAGGATCGTAGAGCTCAAAAATTAGTGTGTAATCAAGCTAAAAATCACCGAATTCAGAACTCGGAGTCAACGGATATTCATAAAACCGTTTACGTAAAGAAACCACATTTCGCGGCTAACTCGGTGAAACGAGACCAACTAGCCACGAGTTCTGAAATCAAAATCCGAAACGCCAGGATCGTAGAGCTCATAAATTAGTGTGAAATCAAGCTAAAAATCACCGAATTCAGAACTCGGAGTCAACGGATATTCATAAAACCGTTTACGTAAAGAAACCACATTTCGCGGCTAACTCGGTGAAACGAGACCAACTAGCCACGAGTTCTGAAATCAAAATCCGAAACGCCAGGATTGTAGAGCTCAAAAAGTAGTGTGAAATCAAACTAAAAATCACCGAATTCAGAACTCGGAGTCAACGGATATTCATAAAACCGTTTACGTAAAGAAACCACATTTCGCGGCTAACTAGGTGAAACGAGACCAACTTGCCACGAGTTCTGAAATCAATATCCGAAACGCCAGGATCGAAGAGCTCGAAAATTAGTGTGAAATAAAGCTAAAAATCACCGAATTCAGAACTCGGAGTCAACGGATATTTATAAAACCGTTTACGTAAAGAAACCACATTTCGCGGCTAACTCGGTGAAACGAGACCAACTAGCCACGAGTTCTGAAATCAAAATCCGAAACGCCAGGATCGTAGAGCTCGAAAATTAGTGTGAAATCAAGCTAAAAATCACCGAATTCAGAACTCGGAGTCAACGGATATTCATAAAACCGTTTACGTAAAGAAACCACATTTCGCGGCTAAATAGGTGAAACGAGACCAACTAGCCACGGGTTTTAAAATCAAAATCCGAAACGCCAGAATCGTAGAGCTCAAAAAGTAGTGTGAAATCAAGTTAAAAATCACCGAATTCAGAACTCGAAGTCAACGGATATTCATAAAACCGTTTACGTAAAGAAACCACATTTCGCGGCTAACTAGGTGAAACGAGACCAACTTGCCACGAGTTCTGAAATCAATATCTGAAACGCCAGGATCGTAGAGCTCGAAAATTAGTGTGAAATAAAGCTAAAAATCACCGAATTCAGAACTCGGAGTCAACGGATATTCATAAAACCGTTTACGTAAAGAAACCACATTTCGCGGCTAAATATGTGAAACGAGACCAACTAGCCACGAGTTCTGAAATCAAAATCCGAAATTCCAGGATCGTAGAGCTCAAAAATTAGTGTGTAATCAAGCTAAAAATCACCGAATTCAGAACTCGGAGTCAACGGATATTCATAAAACCGTTTACGTAAAGAAACCACATTTCGCGGCTAACTCGGTGAAACGAGACCAACTAGCCACGAGTTCTGAAATCAAAATCCGAAACGCCAGGATCGTAGAGCTCAAAAAGTAGTGTGAAATCAAACTAAAAATCACCGAATTCAGAACTCGGAGTCAACGGATATTCATAAAACCGTTTACGTAAAGAAACCACATTTCACGGCTAAATAGGTGAAACGAGACCAACTAGCCACGGGTTTTAAAATCAAAATCCGAAAGGCCAGGATCGTAGAGCTCAAAAATTAGTGTGTAATCAAGCTAAAAATCACCGAATTCAGAACTCGGAGTCAACGGATATTCATAAAACCGTTTACGTAAAGAAACCACATTTCGCGGCTAACTCGGTGAAACGAGACCAACTAGCCACGAGTTCTGAAATCAAAATCCGAAACGCCAGGATCGTAGAGCTCATAAATTAGTGTGAAATCAAACTAAAAATCACCGAATTCAGAACTCGGAGTCAACGGATATTCATAAAACCGTTTACGTAAAGAAACCACATTTCGCGGCTAACTAGGTGAAACGAGACCAACTAGCCACGAGTTCTGAAATCAAAATCCGAAACGCCAGGATCGTAGAGCTAAAAAAGTAGTGTGAAATCAAACTAAAAATCACCGAATTCAGAACTCGGAGTCAACGGATATTCATAAAACCGTTTACGTAAAGAAATCATATTTCGCGGCTAACTCGATGAAACGAGACCAACTAGCCACGAGTTCTGAAATCAAAATCCGAAACGCCAGGATTGTAGAGCTCAAAAAGTAGTGTGAAATCAAGCTAAAAATCACCGAATTCAGAACTCGGAGTCAACGGATATTCATAAAACCGTTTACGTAAAGAAACCACATTTCGCGGCCAACTAGGTGAAATGAGACCAACTAGCCACGAGTTTTGAAATCAATATCCGAAACGCCAGGATCGTAGAGCTCGAAAATTAGTGTGAAATCAAACTAAAAATCACCGAATTCAGAACTCGGAGTCAACGGATATTCATAAAACCGTTTACGTAAAGAAACCACATTTCGCGGCTAACTAGGTAACACGAGACCAACTAGCCACGAGTTCTGAAATCAAAATCCGAAACGCTAGGATCGTAGAGCTAAAAAAGTAGTGTGAAATCAAACTAAAAATCACCGAATTCAGAACTCGGAGTCAACGGATATTCATAAAACCGTTTACGTAAAGAAATCATATTTCGCGGCTAACTCGATGAAACGAGACCAACTAGCCACGAGTTCTGAAATCAAAATCCGAAACGCCAGGATTGTAGAGCTCAAAAAGTAGTGTGAAATCAAGCTAAAAATCACCGAATTCAGAACTCGGAGTCAACGGATATTCATAAAACCGTTTACGTAAAGAAACCACATTTCGCGGCTAACTAGGTGAAACGAGACCAACTAGCCACGAGTTTTGAAATCAATATCCGAAATGCCAGGATCGTAGAGCTCGAAAAGTAGTGTGAAATCAAGCTAAAAATCACCGAATTCAGAACTCGGAGTCAACGGATATTCATAAAACCGTTTACGTAAAGAAATCATATTTCGCGGCTAACTCGATGAAACGAGACCAACTAGCCAAGAGTTCTGAAATCAAAATCCGAAACGCCAGGATTGTAGAGCTCAAAAAGTAGTGTGAAATCAAGCTAAAAATCACCGAATTCAGAACTCGGAGTCAACGGATATTCATAAAACCGTTTATGTAAAGAAACCACATTTCGCGGCCAACTAGGTGAAACGAGACCAACTAGCCACGAGTTTTGAAATCAATATCCGAAACGCCAGGATCGTAGAGCTCGAAAATTAGTGTGAAATCAAACTAAAAATCACCGAATTCAGAACTCGGAGTCAACGGATATTCATAAAACCGTTTACGTAAAGAAACCACATTTCGCGGCTAACTAGGTGAAACGAGACCAACTAGCCACGAGTTCTGAAATCAAAATCCGAAACACCAGGATCGTAGAGCTAAAAAAGTAGTGTGAAATCAAACTAAAAATCACCGAATTCAGAACTCGGAGTCAACGGATATTCATAAAACCGTTTACGTAAAGAAATCATATTTCGCGGCTAACTCGATGAAACGAGACCAACTAGCCACGAGTTCTGAAATCAAAATCCGAAACGCCAGGATTGTAGAGCTCAAAAAGTAGTGTGAAATCAAGCTAAAAATCACCGAATTCAGAACTCGGAGTCAACGGATATTCATAAAACCGTTTACGTAAAGAAACCACATTTCGCGGCAAACTAGGTGAAACGAGACCAACTAGCCACGAGTTCTGAAATCAATATCCGAAACGCCAGGATCGTAGAGCTCGAAAATTAGTGTGAAATCAATTTAAAAATCACCGAATTCAGAACTCGTAGTCAACGGATATTCATAAAAACGTTTACGTAAAGAAACCACATTTCGCGGCTAACTATGTGAAACGAGACCAGCTAGCCACGAGTTCTGAAATCAAAATCCGAAATGCCAGGATCGTAGAGCTCGAAAATTAGTGTGAAATCAAGCTAAAAATCACCGAATTCAGAACTCGGAGTCAACGGATATTCATAAAACCGTTTACGTAAAGAAACCATATTTCGCGGCTAAATAGGTGAAACGAGACCAACTAGCCACGAGTTTTAAAATCAAAATCCGAAACGCCAGGATCGTAGAGCTCAAAAAGTAGTGTGAAATCAAGTTAAAAATCACCGAATTCAGAACTAGAAGTCAACGGATATTCATAAAACCGTTTACGTAAAGAAACCACATTTCGCGGCTAACTGGGAGAAACGAGACCAACTAGCCACGAGTTCTGAAATCAATATCCGAAATGCCATGATCGTAGAGCTCAAAAATTAGTGTGAAATCAAGCTAAAAATCACTGAATTCAGAACTCGGAGTCAACGGATATTCATAAAACCGTTTACGTAAAGAAACCACATTTCGCGGCTAACTGGGTGAAGCGAGACCAACTAGCCACGAGTTCTGAAATCAAAATCCGAAACGCCAGGATTGTAGAGCTCAAAAAGTAGTGTGAAATCAAGCTAAAAATCACCGAATTCAGAACTCGGAGTCAACGGATATTCATAAAACCGTTTACGTAAAGAAACCACATTTCGCGGCTAACTAGGTGAAACGAGACCAACTAGCCACGAGTTATGAAATCAATATCCGAAATGCCAGGATCGTAGAGCTCGAAAAGTAGTGTGAAATCAAGCTAAAAATCACCGAATTCAGAACTCGGAGTCAACGGATATTCATAAAACCGTTTACGTAAAGAAACCACATTTCGCGGCTAACTAGGTGAAACGAGACCAACTTGCCACGAGTTCTGAAATCAATATCCGAAACGCCAGGATCGTAGAGCTCGAAAATTAGTGTGAAATAAAGCTAAAAATCACCGAATTCAGAACTCGGAGTCAACGGATATTCATAAAACCGTTTACGTAAAGAAACCACATTTCGCGGCTAACTCGGTGAAACGAGACCAACTAGCCACGAGTTCTGAAATCAAAATCCGAAACGCCAGGATCGTAGAGCTCGAAAATTAGTGTGAAATCAAGCTAAAAATCACCGAATTCAGAACTCGGAGTCAACGGATATTCATAAAACCGTTTACGTAAAGAAACCACATTTCGCGGCTAAATAGGTGAAACGAGACCAACTAGCCACGGGTTTTAAAATCAAAATCCGAAACGCCAGGATCGTAGAGCTCAAAAAGTAGTGTGAAATCAAGCTAAAAATCACCGAATTCAGAACTCGGAGTCAACTGATATTCATAAAACCGTTTACGTAAAGAAACCACATTTCGCGGCTGACTAGGTGAAACGAGACCAACTAGCCACGAGTTCTGAAATCAATATCCGAAACGCCAGGATCGTAGAGCTCGAAAATTAGTGTGAAATAAAGCTAAAAATCACCGAATTCAGAACTCGGAGTCAACGGATATTCATAAAACCGTTTACGTAAAGAAACCACATTTCGCGGCTAACTCGGTGAAACGAGACCAACTAGCCACGAGTTCTGAAATCAAAATCCGAAACGCCAGGATCGTAGAGCTCAAAAAGTAGTGTGAAATCAAACTAAAAATCACCGAATTCAGAACTCGGAGTCAACGGATATTCATAAAACCGTTTACGTAAAGAAACCACATTTCGCGGCTAAATAGGTGAAACGAGACCAACTAGCCACGAGTTCTGAAATCAAAA
This sequence comes from Euonymus europaeus, assembly GCA_963580455.1. Lineage (NCBI taxonomy): Eukaryota > Viridiplantae > Streptophyta > Magnoliopsida > Celastrales > Celastraceae > Euonymus > Euonymus europaeus. The sequence continues at coordinate 422,174 of OY756957.1, read as the reverse complement.
TCCGAAAGGCCAGGATCGTAGAGCTCAAAAATTAGTGTGTAATCAAGCTAAAAATCACCGAATTCAGAACTCGGAGTCAACGGATATTCATAAAACCGTTTACGTAAAGAAACCACATTTCGCGGCTAACTCGGTGAAACGAGACCAACTAGCCACGAGTTCTGAAATCAAAATCCGAAACGCCAGGATCGTAGAGCTCATAAATTAGTGTGAAATCAAACTAAAAATCACCGAATTCAGAACTCGGAGTCAACGGATATTCATAAAACCGTTTACGTAAAGAAACCACATTTCGCGGCTAACTAGGTGAAACGAGACCAACTAGCCACGAGTTCTGAAATCAAAATCCGAAATGCCAGGATCGTAGAGCTAAAAAAGTAGTGTGAAATCAAGCTAAAAATCACCGAATTCAGAACTCGGAGTCAACGGATATTCATAAAACCGTTTACGTAAAGAAACCACATTTCGCGGCTAACTCGGTGAAACGAGACCAAGTAGCCACGAGTTCTGAAATCAAAATCCGAAATGCCAGGATCGTAGAGCTCAAAAAGTAGTGTGAAATCAAACTAAAAATCACCGAATTCAGAACTCGGAGTCAATGGATATTCATAAAACCGTTTACGTAAAGAAACCACATTTCGCGGCTAACTCGATGAAACGAGACCAACTAGCCACGAGTTCTAAAATCAAAATCCGAAATGCCAGGATCGTAGAGCTAAAAAAGTAGTGTGAAATCAAATTAAAAATCACCGAATTCAGAACTCGGAGTCAACGGATATTCATAAAACCGTTTACGTAAAGAAATCATATTTCGCGGCTAACTCGATGAAACGAGACCAACTAGCCACGAGTTCTGAAATCAAAATCCGAAACGCCAGGATTGTAGAGCTCAAAAAGTAGTGTGAAATCAAGCTAAAAATCACCGAATTCAGAACTCGGAGTCAACGGATATTCATAAAACCGTTTACGTAAAGAAACCACATTTCGCGGCTAACTAGGTGAAACGAGACCAACTAGCCACGAGTTTTGAAATCAATATCCGAAACCCCAGGATCGTAGAGCTCGAAAATTAGTGTGAAATCAAACTAAAAATCACCGAATTCAGAACTCGGAGTCAACGGATATTCATAAAACCGTTTACGTAAAGAAACCACATTTCGCGGCTAACTAGGTGAAACGAGACCAACTAGCCACGAGTTCTGAAATCAATATCCGAAACGCCAGGATCGTAGAGCTCGAAAATTAGTGTGAAATCAAGCTAAAAATCACCGAATTCAGAACTCGGAGTCAATGGATATTCATAAAACCGTTTACGTAAAGAAACCACATTTCGCGGCTAAATAGGTGAAACGAGACCAACTAGCCACGAGTTCTGAAATCAAAATCCGAAATGCCAGGATCGTAGAGCTCAAAAATTAGTGTGTAATCAAGCTAAAAATCACTGAATTCAGAAGTCGGAGTCAACGGATATTCATAAAACCGTTTACGTAAAGAAACCACATTTCGCGGCTAACTCGGTGAAACGAGACCAACTAGCCACGAGTTCTGAAATCAAAATCCGAAACGCCAGGATTGTAGAGCTCAAAAAGTAGTGTGAAATCAAACTAAAAATCACCGAATTCAGAACTCGGAGTCAACGGATATTCATAAAACCGTTTACATAAAGAAACCACATTTCGCGGCTAAATAGGTGAAACGAGACCAACTAGCCACGAGTTCTGAAATCAAAATCCGAAAGGCCAGGATCGTAGAGCTCAAAAATTAGTGTGTAATCAAGCTAAAAATCACCGAATTCATAACTCGGAGTCAACGGATATTCATAAAACCGTTTACGTAAAGAAACCACATTTCGCGGCCAACTCGGTGAAACGAGACCAACTAGCCACGAGTTCTGAAATCAAAATCCGAATAGCCAGGATCGTAGAGCTCAAAAATTAGTGTGAAATCAATCTAAAAATCACCGAATTCAGAACTCGGAGTCAACGGATATTCATAAAACCGTTTACGTAAAGAAACCACATTTCGCGGCTAACTAGGTGAAACGAGACCAACTAGCCACGAGTTCTGAAATCAAAATCCGAAATGCCAGGATCGTAGAGCTAAAAAAGTAGTGTGAAATCAAACTAAAAATCACCGAATTCAGAACTCGGAGTCAACGGATATTCATAAAACCGTTTACGTAAAGAAATCATATTTCGCGGCTAACTCGATGAAACGAGACCAACTAGCCACGAGTTCTGAAATCAAAATCCGAAACGCAAAGATTGTAGAGCTCAAAAAGTAGTGTGAAATCAAGCTAAAAATCACCGAATTCAGAACTCGGAGTCAACGGATATTCATAAAACCGTTTACGTAAAGAAACCACATTTCGCGGCTAACTAGGTGAAACGAGACCAACTAGCCACGAGTTTTGAAATCAATATCCGAAATTCCAGGATCGTAGAGCTCGAAAATTTGTGTGAAATCAAACTAAAAATCACCGAATTCAGAACTCGGAGTCAACGGATATTCATAAAACCGTTTACGTAAAGAAACCACATTTCGCGGCTAACTAGGTGAAACGAGACCAACTAGCCACGAGTTCTGAAATCAAAATCCGAAACGCCAGGATCTTAGAGCTAAAAAAGTAGTGTGAAATCAAACTAAAAATCACCGAATTCAGAACTCGGAGTCAACGGATATTCATAAAACCGTTTACGTAAAGAAATCATATTTCGCGGCTAACTCGATGAAATGAGACCAACTAGCCACGAGTTCTGAAATCAAAATCCGAAACGCCAGGATTGTAGAGCTCAAAAAGTAGTGTGAAATCAAGCTAAAAATCACCGAATTCAGAACTCGGAGTCAACGGATATTCATAAAACCGTTTACGTAAAGAAACCACATTTCGCGGCTAACTAGGTGAAACGAGACCAACTAGCCACGAGTTTTGAAATCAATATCCGAAACGCCAGGATCGTAGAGCTCGAAAAGTAGTGTGAAATCAAGCTAAAAATCACCGAATTCAGTACTCGGAGTCAACGGATATTCATAAAACCGTTTACGTAAAGAAACCACATTTCGCGGCTAACTTGGTGAAACGAGACGAACTAGCCACGAGTTCTGAAATCAATATCCGAAATGCCAGGATCGTAGAGCTCGAAAATTAGTGTGAAATCAAGCTAAAAATCACCGAATTCAGAACTCGGAGTCAACGGATATTCATAAAACCGTTTACGTAAAGAAACCACATTTCGCGGCTAACTAGTTGAGACGAGACCAACTAGCCACGAGTTCTGAAATCAATATCCGAAATGCCAGGATCGTAGAGCTCGAAAATTAGTGTGAAATCAAGCTAAAAATCACCGAATTCAGAACTCGGAGTCAACGGATATTCATAAAACCGTTTACGTAAAGAAACCACATTTCGCGGCTAACTAGGTGAAACGAGACCAACTAGCCACGAGTTCTGAAATCAATATCCAAAACTCCAGGATCGTAGAGCTCGAAAAGTAGTGTGAAATCAAGCTAAAAATCACCGAATTCAAAACTCGGAGTCAACGGATATTCATAAAACCGTTTACGTAAAGAAACCACATTTCGCGGCTAACTAGGTGAAACGAAACCAACTAGCCACGAGTTCTGAAATCCATATCCGAAATGCCAGGATCGTAGAGCTCGAAAAGTAGTGTGAAATCAAGCTAAAAATCACCGAATTCAGAACTCGGAGTCAACGGATATTCATAAAACCGTTTACGTAAAGAAACCACATTTCGCGGCTAACTAGGTGAACTGAGACCAACTAGGCACGAGTTCCGAAATCAATATCTGAAATGCCAGGATCGTAGAGCTCGAAAAGTAGTGTGAAAGCAAGCTAAATATCACCGAATTCAGAACTCGGAGTCAACTGATATTCAAAAAACCGTTTACGTAAAGAAACCACATTTTGCGGCTAACTCGGTGAAACGAGACCAACTAGCCACGAGTTCTGAAATCAATATCCGAAAGGCCAGGATCGTAGAGCTCGAAAATTAGTGTGAAATCAAGCTAAAAATCACCGAATTCAGAACTCAGAGTCAACGGATATTCATAAAACCGTTTACGTAAAGAAACCACATTTCGCGGCTAACTAGGTGAAACGAGACCAACTAGCCACGAGTTCTGAAATCAAAATCCGAAACGCCAGGATCGTAGAGCTCGAAAAGTAGTGTGAAATCAAGCTAAAAATCACCGAATTCAGAACTCGGAGTCAACGGATATTCATAAAACCGTTTACGTAAAGAAACCACATTTCGCAGCTAACTAGGTGAAACGAGACCAACTAGCCACGAGTTCTGAAATCAATATCCGAAACGCCAGGATCGTAGAGCTCGAAAATTAGTGTGAAATCAAGCTAAAAATCACCGAATTCAGAACTCGGAGTCAACGGATATTCATAAAACCGTTTACGTAAAGAAACCACATTTCGCGGCTAACTAGGTGAAACGAGACCAACTAGCCACGAGTTTTGAAATCAATATCCGAAATGCCAGGATCGTAGAGCTCGAAAATTAGTGTGTAATCAAGCTAAAAATCACCGAATTCAGAACTCGGAGTCAACGGATATTCATAAAACCGTTTACGTAAAGAAACCACATTTCGCGGCTAACTCGGTGAAACGAGACCAACTAGCCTCGAGTTCTGAAATCAAAATCCGAAACGCCAGGATTGTAGAGCTCAAAAAGTAGTGTGAAATCTAACTAAAAATCACCGAATTCAGAACTCGGAGTCAACGGATATTCATAAAACCGTTTACGTAAAGAAACCACATTTCGCGGCTAAATAGGTGAAACGAGACCAACTAGCCACGAGTTCTGAAATCAAAATCCGAAAGGCCAGGATCGTAGAGCTCAAAAATTAGTGTGTAATCAAGCTAAAAATCACCGAATTCAGAACTCGGAGTCAACGGATATTCATAAAACCGTTTACGTAAAGAAACCACATTTCGCGGCCAACTCGGTGAAACGAGACCAACTAGCCACGAGTTTTGAAATCAAAATCCGAATCGCCAGGATCGTAGAGCTCAAAAATTAGTGTGAAATCAATCTAAAAATCACCGAATTCAGAACTCGGAGTCAACGGATATTCATAAAACCGTTTACGTAAAGAAACCACATTTCGCGGCTAACTAGGTGAAACGAGACCAACTAGCCACGAGTTCTGAAATCAAAATCCGAAATGCCAGGATCGTAGAGCTAAAAAAGTAGTGTGAAATCAAACTAAAAATCACCGAATTCAGAACTCGGAGTCAACGGATATTCATAAAACCGTTTACGTAAAGAAATCATATTTCGCGGCTAACTCGATGAAACGAGACCAACTAGCCACGAGTTCTGAAATCAAAATCCGAAACGCAAAGATTGTAGAGCTCAAAAAGTAGTGTGAAATCAAGCTAAAAATCACCGAATTCAGAACTCGGAGTCAACGGATATTCATAAAACCGTTTACGTAAAGAAACCACATTTCGCGGCTAACTAGGTGAAACGAGACCAACTAGCCACGAGTTTTGAAATCAATATCCGAAATGCCAGGATCGTAGAGCTTGAAAATTAGTGTGAAATCAAACTAAAAATCACCGAATTCAGAACTCGGAGTCAACGGATATTCATAAAACCGTTTACGTAAAGAAACCACATTTCGCGGCTAACTAGGTGAAACGAGACCAACTAGCCACGAGTTCTGAAATCAAAATCCGAAACGCCAGGATCGTAGAGCTAAAAAAGTAGTGTGAAATCGAACTAAAAATCACCGAATTCAGAACTCGGAGTCAACGGATATTCATAAAACCGTTTACGTAAAGAAATCATATTTCGCGGCTAACTCGATGAAACGAGACCAACTAGCCACGAGTTCTGAAATCAAAATCCGAAACGCCAGGATTGTAGAGCTCAAAAAGTAGTGTGAAATCAAGCTAAAAATCACCGAATTCAGAACTCGGAGTCAACGGATATTCATAAAACCGTTTACGTAAAGAAACCACATTTCGCGGCTAACTAGGTGAAACGAGACCAACTAGCCACGAGTTTTGAAATCAATATCCGAAACGCCAGGATCGTAGAGCTCGAAAAGTAGTGTGAAATCAAGCTAAAAATCACCGAATTCAGAACTCGGAGTCAACGGATATTCATAAAACCGTTTACGTAAAGAAACCACATTTCGCGGCTAACTAGGTGAAACGAGACGAACTAGCCACGAGTTCTGAAATCAATATCCGAAATGCCAGGATCGTAGTGCTCGAAAAGTAGTGTGAAATCAAGCTAAAAATCACCGAATTCAGAACTCGGAGTCAACGGATATTCATAAAACCGTTTACGTAAAGAAACCACATTTCGCGGCTAACTAGGTGAAACGAGACGAACTAGCCACGAGTTCTGAAATCAATATCCGAAATGCCAGGATCGTAGTGCTCGAAAATTAGTGTGAAATCAAGCTAAAAATCACCGAATTCAGAACTCGGAGTCAACGGATATTCATAAAACCGTTTACGTAAAGAAACCACATTTCGCGGCTAACTAGTTGAAACGAGACCAACTAGCCACGAGTTCTGAAATCAATATCCAAAACGCCAGGATCGTAGAGCTCGAAAATTAGTGTGAAATCAAGCTAAAAATCACCGAATTCAGAACTCGGAGTCAACGGATATTCATAAAACCGTTTACGTAAAGAAACCACATTTCGCGGCTAACTAGGTGAAACGAGACCAACTAGCCACGAGTTCTGAAATCAATATCCAAAACTCCAGGATCGTAGAGCTCGAAAAGTAGTGTGAAATCAAGCTAAAAATCACCGAATTCAAAACTCGGAGTCAACGGATATTCATAAAACCGTTTACGTAAAGAAACCACATTTCGCGGCTAACTAGGTGAAACAAGACCAACTAGCCACGAGTTCTGAAATCCATATCCGAAATGCCAGGATCGTAGAGCTCGAAAAGTAGTGTGAAATCAAGCTAAAAATCACCGAATTCAGAACTCGGAGTCAACGGATATTCATAAAACCGTTTACGTAAAGAAACCACATTTCGCGGCTAACTAGGAGAACTGAGACCAACTAGGCACGAGTTCCGAAATCAATATCTGAAATGCCAGGATCGTAGAGCTCGAAAATTAGTGTGAAATCAAGCTAAAAATCACCGAATTCAGAACTCGGAGTCAATGGATATTCATAAAACCGTTTACGTAAAGATACCACATTTCGCGGCTAACTAGGTGGAACGAGACCAACTAGCCACGAGTTCTGAAATCAACATCCGAAACGCCAGGATCGTAGAGCTCGAAAATTAGTGTGAAATCAAGCTAAAAATCACCGAATTCAAAACTCGGAGTCAACGGATATTCATAAAACCGTTTACGTAAAGAAACCACATTTCGCGGCTAACTAGGTGAAACGAGACCAACTAGCCACGAGTTCTGAAATCAAAATCCGAAACGCCAGGATCGTAGAGCTCGAAAAGTAGTGTGAAATCAAGCTAAAAATCACCGAATTCAGAACTCGGAGTCAACGGATATTCATAAAACCGTTTACGTAAAGAAACCACATTTCGCGGCTAACTAGGTGAAACGAGACCAACTAGCCACGAGTTCTGAAATCAATATCCGAAACGCCAGGATCGTAGAGCTCGAAAATTAGTGTGAAATCAAGCTAAAAATCACCGAATTCAGAACTCGGAGTCAACGGATATTCATAAAACCGTTTACGTAAAGAAACCACATTTCGCGGCTAACTAGGTGAAACGAGACCAACTAGCCACGAGTTCTGAAATCAATATCCGAAATGCCAGGATCGTAGAGCTCGAAAAGAAGTGTGAAATCAAGCTAAAAATCACCGAATTCAGAACTCGGAGTCAACTGATATTCATAAAACCGTTTACGTAAAGAAACCACATTTCGCGGCTAACTAGGTGAAACGAGACCAACTAGCCACGAGTTCTGAAATCAATATCCGAAACGCCAGGATCGTAGAGCTCGAAAATTAGTGTGAAATCAAGCTAAAAATCACCGAATTCAGAACTCGGAGTCAATGGATATTCATAAAACCGTTTACGTAAAGAAACCACATTTCGCGGCTAACTAGGTGAAACGAGACCAACTAGCCACGAGTTCTGAAATCAATATCCGAAACGCCAGGATCGTAGAGCTCGAAAAGTAGTGTGAAATCAAGCTAAAAATCACCGAATTCAAAACTCGGAGTCAACGGATATTCATAAAACCGTTTACGTAAAGAAACCGCATTTCTTGGCTAACTAGGTGAAACGAGACCAACTAGCCACGAGTTCTGAAATCAATATCTGAAATGCCAGGATCGTAGAGCTCAAAAAGTAGTGTGAAATCAAGCTAAAAATCACCGAATTCAGAACTCGGAGTCAACTGATATTCATAAAACCGTTTACGTAAAGAAACCACATTTCGCGGCTAACTAGGTGAAACGAGACCAACTAGCCACGAGTTCTGAAATCAATATCCGAAACGCCAGGATCGTAGAGCTCGAAAATTAGTGTGAAATCAAGCTAAAAATCACCGAATTCAGAACTCGGAGTCAACGGATATTCATAAAACCGTTTACGTAAAGAAACCACATTTCGCGGCTAACTAGGTGAAACGAGACCAACTAGCCACGAGTTCTGAAATCAATATCTGAAATGCCAGGATCGTAGAGCTCAAAAAGTAGTGTGAAATCAAGCTAAAAATCACCGAATTCAGAACTCGGAGTCAACTGATATTCATAAAACCGTTTACGTAAAGAAACCACATTTCGCGGCTAACTAGGTGAAACGAGACCAACTAGCCACGAGTTCTGAAATCAATATCCGAAATGCCAGGATCGTAGAGCTCGAAAATTAGTGTGAAATCAAGCTAAAAATCACCGAATTCAGAACTCGGAGTCAATGGATATTCATAAAACCGTTTACGTAAAGATACCACATTTCGCGGCTAACTAGGTGGAACGAGACCAACTAGCCACGAGTTCTGAAATCAACATCCGAAACGCCAGGATCGTAGAGCTCGAAAATTAGTGTGAAATCAAGCTAAAAATCACCGAATTCAAAACTCGGAGTCAACGGATATTCATAAAACCGTTTACGTAAAGAAACCACATTTCGCGGCTAACTAGGTGAAACGAGACCAACTAGCCACGAGTTCTGAAATCCATATCCGAAATGCCAGGATCGTAGAGCTCAAAAAGTAGTGTGAAATCAAGCTAAAAATCACCGAATTCAGAACTCGGAGTCAACGGATATTCATAAAACCGTTTACGTAAAGAAACCACATTTCGCGGCTAACTAGGTGAAACGAGACCAACTAGCCACGAGTTCTGAAATCAAAATCCGAAACGCCAGGATTGTAGAGCTCAAAAAGTAGTGTGAAATCAAACTAAAAATCACCGAATTCAGAACTCGGAGTCAACGGATATTCATAAAACCGTTTACGTAAAGAAACCACATTTCGCGGCTAAATAGGTGAAACGAGACCAACTAGCCACGAGTTCTGAAATCAAAATCCAAAAGGCCAGGATCGTAGAGCTCAAAAATTAGTGTGTAATCAAGCTAAAAATCACCGAATTCAGAACTCGGAGTCAACGGATATTCATAAAACCGTTTACGTAAAGAAACCACATTTCGCGGCTAACTCGGTGAAACGAGACCAACTAGCCACGAGTTCTGAAATCAAAATCCGAAACGCCAGGATCGTAGAGCTCGAAAAGTAGTGTGAAATCAAGGTAAAAATCACCGAATTCAGAATTCGGAGTCAACGGATATTCATAAAACCGTTTACGTAAAGAAACCACATTTCGCGGCTAACTAGGTGAAACGAGACCAACTAGCCACGAGTTCTGAAATCAATATCCGAAATGCCAGGATCGTAGAGCTCGAAAATTAGTGTGAAATCAAGCTAAAAATCACCGAATTCAGAACTCGGAGTCAACGGATATTCATAAAACCGTTTACGTAAAGAAACCACATTTCGCGGCTAACTAGGTGAAACGAGACCAACTAGCCACGAGTTCTGAAATCAATATCCGAAATGCCAGGATCGTAGAGCTCGAAAAGAAGTGTGAAATCAAGCTAAAAATCACCGAATTCAGAACTCGGAGTCAACGGATATTCATAAAACCGTTTACGTAAAGAAACCACATTTCGCGGCTAACTAGGTGAAACGAGACCAACTAGCCACGAGTTCTGAAATCAATATCCGAAACGCCAGGATCGTAGAGCTCGAAAAGTAGTGTGAAATCAAGCTAAAAATCACCGAATTCAAAACTCGGAGTCAACGGATATTCATAAAACCGTTTACGTAAAGAAACCACATTTCGCGGCTAACTCGGTGAAACGAGACAAACTAGCCACGAGTTCTGAAATCAAAATCCGAAACGCCAGGATCGTAGAGCTCGAAAAGTAGTGTGAAATCAAGGTAAAAATCACCGAATTCAGAATTCGGAGTCAACGGATATTCATAAAACCGTTTACGTAAAGAAACCACATTTCGCGGCTAACTAGATGAAACGAGACCAACTAGCCACGAGTTCTGAAATCAATATCCGAAACGCCAGGATCGTAGAGCTCGAAAATTAGTGTGAAATCAAGCTAAAAATCACCGAATTCAGAACTCGGAGTCAACGGATATTCATAAAACCGTTTACGTAAAGAAACCACATTTCGCGGCTAACTAGGTGAAACGAGACCAACTAGCCACGAGTTCTGAAATCAAAATCCGAAACCCCAGGATCGTAGAGCTCAAAAAGTAGTGTGAAATCAAACTAAAAATCACCGAATTCAGAACTCGGAGTCAACGGATATTCATAAAACCGTTTACGTAAAGAAACCATATTTCGCGGCTAACTCGATGAAACGAGACCAATTAGCCACGAGTTTTGAAATCAAAATCCGAAACGCCAGGATTGTAGAGCTCAAAAAGTAGTGTGAAATCAAGCTAAAAATCACCGAATTCAGAACTCGGAGTCAACGGATATTCATAAAACCGTTTACGTAAAGAAACCACATTTCGCGGCTAACTAGGTGAAACGAGACCAACTAGCCACGAGTTCTGAAATCAAAATCCGAAATGCCAGGATCGTAGAGCTCAAAAAGTAGTGTGAAATCAAACTAAAAATCACCGAATTCAGAACTCGGAGTCAACGGATATTCATAAAACCGTTTACGTAAAGAAACCATATTTCGCGGCTAACTCGATGAAACGAGACCAATTAGCCACGAGTTCTGAAATCAAAATCCGAAACGCCAGGATTGTAGAGCTCAAAAATTAGTGTGAAATCAAGCTAAAAATCACCGAATTCAGAACTCGGAGTCAACTGATATTCATAAAACCGTTTACGTAAAGAAACCATATTTCGCGGCTAACTAGGTGAAACGAGACCAACTAGCCACGAGTTCTGAAATCAATATCCGAAACGCCAGGATCGTAGAGCTCGAAAAGTAGTGTGAAATCAAGCTAAAAATCACCGAATTCAAAACTCGGAGTCAACGGATATTCATAAAACCGTTTACGTAAAGAAACCACATTTCGCGGCTAACTCGGTGAAACGACACAAACTAGCCACGAGTTCTGAAATCAAAATCCGAAACGCCAGGATCGTAGAGCTCGAAAAGTAGTGTGAAATCAAGGTAAAAATCACCGAATTCAGAATTCGGAGTCAACGGATATTCATAAAACCGTTTACGTAAAGAAACCACATTTCGCGGCTAACTAGATGAAACGAGACCAACTAGCCACGAGTTCTGAAATCAATATCCGAAACGCCAGGATCGTAGAGCTCGAAAATTAGTGTGAAATCAAGCTAAAAATCACCGAATTCAGAACTCGGAGTCAACGGATATTCATAAAACCGTTTACGTAAAGAAACCACATTTCGCGGCTAACTAGGTGAAACGAGACCAACTAGCCACGAGTTCTGAAATCAAAATCCGAAACGCCAGGATCGTAGAGCTCAAAAAGTAGTGTGAAATCAAACTAAAAATCACCGAATTCAGAACTCGGAGTCAACGGATATTCATAAAACCGTTTACGTAAAGAAACCATATTTCGCGGCTAACTCGATGAAACGAGACCAATTAGCCACGAGTTTTGAAATCAAAATCCGAAACGCCAGGATTGTAGAGCTCAAAAAGTAGTGTGAAATCAAGCTAAAAATCACCGAATTCAGAACTCGGAGTCAACGGATATTCATAAAACCGTTTACGTAAAGAAACCACATTTCGCGGCTAACTAGGTGAAACGAGACCAACTAGCCACGAGTTCTGAAATCAAAATCTGAAATGCCAGGATCGTAGAGCTCAAAAAGTAGTGTGAAATCAAACTAAAAATCACCGAATTCAGAACTCGGAGTCAACGGATATTCATAAAACCGTTTACGTAAAGAAACCATATTTCGCGGCTAACTCGATGAAACGAGACCAATTAGCCACGAGTTCTGAAATCAAAATCCGAAACGCCAGGATTGTAGAGCTCAAAAATTAGTGTGAAATCAAGCTAAAAATCACCGAATTCAGAACTCGGAGTCAACTGATATTCATAAAACCGTTTACGTAAAGAAACCATATTTCGCGGCTAACTAGGTGAAACGAGACCAACTAGCCACGAGTTCTGAAATCAATATCCGAAACGCCAGGATCGTAGAGCTCGAAAAGTAGTGTGAAATCAAGCTAAAAATCACCGAATTCAAAACTCGGAGTCAACGGATATTCATAAAACCGTTTACGTAAAGAAACCATATTTCGCGGCTAACTAGGTGAAACGAGACCAACTAGCCACGTGTTCTGAAATCCATATCCGAAATTCCAGGATCGTAGAGCTCAAAAAGTAGTGTGAAATCAAGCTAAAAATCACCGAATTCAGAACTCGGAGTCAACGGATATTCATAAAACCGTTTACGTAAAGAAACCACATTTCGCGGCTAACTAGGTGAAACGAGACCAACTAGCCACGAGTTCTGAAATCAAAATCCGAAACGCCAGGATTGTAGAGCTCAAAAAGTAGTGTGAAATCAAACTAAAAATCACCGAATTCAGAACTCGGAGTCAACGGATATTCATAAAACCGTTTACGTAAAGAAACCACATTTCGCGGCTAAATAGGTGAAACGAGACCAACTAGCCACGAGTTCTGAAATCAAAATCCGAAAGGCCAGGATCGTAGAGCTCAAAAATTAGTGTGTAATCAAGCTAAAAATCACCGAATTCAGAACTCGGAGTCAACGGATATTCATAAAATCGTTTACGTAAAGATACCACATTTTGCGGCTAACTAGGTGAAACGAGACCAACTAGCCACGAGTTCTGAAATATAAATCCAAAACGCCAGGATTGTAGAGCTCAAAAAGTAGTGTGAAATCAAGCTAAAAATCACCGAATTCAGAACTCGGAGTCAACTGATATTCATAAAACCGTTTACGTAAAGAAACCATATTTCGCGGCTAACTAGGTGAAACGAGACCAACTAGCCACGAGTTCTGAAATCAATATCCGAAACGCCAGGATCGTAGAGCTCGAAAATTAGTGTGAAATCAAGCTAAAAATCACCGAATTCAGAACTCGGAGTCAACGGATATTCATAAAACCGTTTACGTAAAGATACCACATTTCGCGGCTAACTAGGTGAAACGAGACCAACTAGCCACGAGTTCTGAAATCAATATCCGAAACGCCAGGATCGTAGAGCTCGAAAAGTAGTGTGAAATCAAGCTAAAAATCACCGAATTCAGAACTCGGAGTCAACGGATATTCATAAAACCGTTTACGTAAAGAAACCACATTTCGCGGCTAACTAGGTGAAACGAGACCAACTAGCCACGAGTTCGGAAATCCATATCCGAAATGCCAGGATCGTAGAGCTCAAAAAGTAGTGTGAAATCAAGCTAAAAATCACCGAATTCAGAACTCGGAGTCAACGGATATTCATAAAACCGTTTACGTAAAGAAACCACATTTCGCGGCTAACTAGGTGAAACGAGACCAACTAGCCACGAGTTCTGAAATCAATATCCGAAACGCCAGGATCGTAGAGCTCAAAAATTAGTTTGAAATCAAGCTAAAAATCACCGAATTCAGAACTCGGAGTCAACGGATATTCATAAAACCGTTTACGTAAAGAAACCACATTTCGCGGCTAACTAGGTGAAACGAGACCAACTAGCCACGAGTTCTGAAATCAATATCCGAAACGCCAGGATCGTAGAGCTCGAAAAGTAGTATGAAATTAAGCTAAAAATCACCGAATTCAGAACTCGGAGTCAACGGATATTCGTAAAACCGTTTACGTAAAGAAACCACATTTCGCGGCTAACTAGGTGAAACAAGACCAACTAGCCACGAGTTCTGAAATCAAAATCCGAAACGTCAGGATCGTAGAGCTCGAAAATTAGTGTGAAATCAAGCTAAAAATCACCGAATTCAGAACTCGGAGTCAACGGATATTCATAAAACCGTTTACGTAAAGAAACCACATTTCGCGGCTAAATAGTTGAAATGAGACCAACTAGCCACGAGTTTTAAAATCAAAATCCGAAATGCCAGGATCGTAGAGCTCGAAATGTAGTGTGTAATCAAGATAAAAATCACCGAATTCAGAACTCGGAGTCAACGGATATTCATAAAACCGTTTACGTAAAGAAACCACTTTTCGCGGCTAAATGGGTGAAACGAGACCTACTAGCCACGAGTTCTGAAATCAAAATCCGAAACGCCAGGATTGTAGAGCTCAAAAAGTAGTGTGAAATCAAGTTAAAAATCACTGAATTCAGAACTCGGAGTCAACGGATATTTATAAAACCGTTTACGTAAAGAAACCACATTTCGCGGCTAACTAGGTGAAACGAGACCAACTAGCCACGAGTTCTGAAATCAAAATCCGAAATGCCAGGATCGTAGAGCTCGAAAAGTAGTGTAAAATCAAGCTAAAAATCACCGAATTCAGAACTCGGAGTCAACGGATATTCACAAAACCGTTTACGTAAAGAAACCACATTTCGCGGCTAACTAGGTGAAACGAGACCAACTAGCCACGAGTTCTGAAATCAAAATCCGAAACGCCAGGATCGTAGAGCTTGAAAAGTAGTGTGTAATCAAGCTAAAAATCACCGAATTCAGAACTCGGAGTCAACGGATATTCATAAAACCGTTTACGTAAAGAAACCACATTTCGCGGCTAACTAGGTGAAACGAGACCTACTAGCCACGAGTTCTGAAATCAATATCCGAAACGCCAGGATCGTAGAGCTCGAAAAGTAATGTGAAATCAAGCTAAAAATCACCGAATTCAGAACTCGGAGTCAACGGATATTCATAAAACCGTTTACGTAAAGAAACCACTTTTTGCGGCTAAATAGGTGAAACGAGACCTACTAGCCACGAGTTCTGAAATCAAAATCCGAAACGCCAGGATTGTAGAGCTCAAAAAGTAGTGTGAAATCAAGCTAAAAAGCACCGAATTCAGAACTCGGAGTCAACGGATATTCATAAAACCGTTTACGTAAAGAAACCACATTTCGCGGCTAACTAGGTGAAACGAGACCAACTAGCCACGAGTTCTGAAATCAAAATCCGAAATGCCAGGATCGTAGAGCTCGAAAAGTAGTGTAAAATCAAGCTAAAAATCACTGAATTCAGAACTAGGACTCAACGGATATTCCTAAAACCGTTTACGTAAAGAAACCACATTTCGCGGCTAACTAGGTGAAACGAGACCAACTAGCCATGAGTTCTGAAATCAATATCGGAAACGCCAGGATCGTAGAGCTCGAAAAGTAATGTGAAATCAAGCTAAAAATCACCGAATTCAGAACTCGGAGTCAACGGATATTCACAAAACCGTTTACGTAAAGAAACCACATTTCGCGGCTAACTAGGTGAAACGAGACCAACTAGCCACGAGTTCTGAAATCAATATCCGAAATGCCAGGATTGTAGAGCTCGATAATTAGTGTGAAATCAAGCTAAAAATCACCGAATTCAGAACTCGGAGTCAACGGATATTCATAAAACCGTTTACGTAAAGAAACCACATTTCGCGGCCAACTAGGTGAAACGAGACCAACTAGCCACGAGTTCTGAAATCAATATCCGAAACGCCAGGATCGTAGAGCTCGAAAAGTAATGTGAAATCAAGCTAAAAATCACCGAATTCAGAACTCGGAGTCAACGGATATTCATAAAACCGTTTACGTAAAGAAACCACTTTTTGCGGCTAAATAGGTGAAACGAGACCTACTAGCCACGAGTTCTGAAATCAAAATCCGAAACGCCAGGATTGTAGAGCTCAAAAAGTAGTGTGAAATCAAGCTAAAAAGCACCGAATTCAGAACTCGGAGTCAACGGATATTCATAAAACCGTTTACGTAAAGAAACCACATTTCGCGGCTAACTAGGTGAAACGAGACCAACTAGCCACGAGTTCTGAAATCAAAATCCGAAATGCCAGGATCGTAGAGCTCGAAAAGTAGTGTAAAATCAAGCTAAAAATCACTGAATTCAGAACTAGGACTCAACGGATATTCCTAAAACCGTTTACGTAAAGAAACCACATTTCGCGGCTAACTAGGTGAAACGAGACCAACTAGCCATGAGTTCTGAAATCAATATCGGAAACGCCAGGATCGTAGAGCTCGAAAAGTAATGTGAAATCAAGCTAAAAATCACCGAATTCAGAACTCGGAGTCAACGGATATTCACAAAACCGTTTACGTAAAGAAACCACATTTCGCGGCTAACTAGGTGAAACGAGACCAACTAGCCACGAGTTCTGAAATCAATATCCGAAATGCCAGGATTGTAGAGCTCGATAATTAGTGTGAAATCAAGCTAAAAATCACCGAATTCAGAACTCGGAGTCAACGGATATTCATAAAACCGTTTACGTAAAGAAACCACATTTCGCGGCTAACTAGGTGAAGCGAGACCAACTAGCCACGATTTCTGAAATCAAAATCCGAAACACCAGGATCGTAGAGCTCGAAAAGTGGTGTGAAATCAAGCTAAAAATCACCGAATTCAGAACTCGGAGTCAACGGATATTCATAAAACCGTTTACGTAAAGAAACCACATTTCGCGGCTAACTAGGTGAAACGAGACCTACTAGCCACGAGTTCTGAAATCGAAATCCGAAAACCCGGGATTGTAGAGCTCGAAAAGTAGTGTGAAATCAAGCTAAAAATCACCGAATTCAGAACTCGGAGTCAAAGGATATTCATAAAACTGTTTACGTAAAGAAACCACATTTCGCGGCTAACTAGGTGAAACGAGACCTACTAGCCACGAGTTCTGAAATCAAAATCCGAAATGCCAGGATCGTAGAGCTCGAAAAGTAGTGTGAAATCAAGCTAAAAATCACCGAATTCAGATTTCGGAGTCAACGGATATTCCTAAAACCGTTTACGTAAAGAAACCACATTTCGCGGCTAAATAGGTGAAACGAGACCAACTAGCCACGAGTTCAACTAGCCACGAGTTCTAAAATCAAAATCCAAAATGCCAGGATTGTAGAGCTCGAAAAGTAGTGTGTAATCAAGCTAAAAATCACCGAATTTAGAACTCGGAATCAACGGATATTCACAAAACCGTTTAGGTAAAGAAACCACATTTCGCGGCTAACTAGGAGAAACGAGACCTACTAGCCACGAGTTCTGAAATCAAAATCCGAAATGCCAGGATTGTAGAGCTCGAAAAGTAGTGTGAAATCAAGCTAAAAATCACCGAATTCAGAACTCGGAGTCAACGGATATTCATAAAACCGTTTACGTAAAGAAACCACATTTCGCGTCTAACTAGGTGAAACGAGACTAACTAGCCACGAGTTCTGGAATAGAAATCCGAAACGACAGGATTGTAGGGCTCGAAAATTAGTGTGAAATCAAGCTAAAAATCACCGAATCCAGAACTCGGAGTCAAAGGATATTCATAAAACTGTTTACGTAAAGAAACCACATTTCGCGGCTAACTAGGTGAAACGAGACCTACTAGCCACGAGTTCTGAAATCAAAATCCGAAACGCCAGGATCGTAGAGCTCGAAAAGTAGTGTGAAATCAAGCTAAAAATCACCGAATTCAGATCTCGGAGTCAACGGATATTCATAAAACCGTTTACGTAAAGAAACCACATTTCGCGGCTAACTAGGTGAAACGAGACCAACTAGCCACGAGTTCTGAAATCAAAATCCGAAACGGCAGGATCGTAGGGCTCGAAAAGTAGTGTGAAATCAAGCTAAAAATCACCGAATTCAGAACTCGGAGTCAACGGATATTCATAAAACCGTTTACGTAAAGAAACCACATTTCGCGGCTAACTAGGTGAAACGAGACCAACTAGCCACGAGTTCTGAAATCAAAATCCGAAACGGCAGGATCGTAGAGCTCGAAAAGTAGTGTGAAATCAAGCTAAAAATCACCGAATTCAGAACTCGGAGTCAACGGATATTCATAAAACCGTTTACGTAAAGAAACCACATTTCGCGGCAAACTAGGTAAAACGAGACCAACTAGCCACGAGTTCTGAAATCAAAATCCAAAACACCAGGATTGTAGAGCTCGAAAAGTAGTGTGAAATGAAGCTAAAAATCACCGAATTCAGAACTCGGAGTCAACGGATATTCATAAATTCGTTTACGTAAAGAAACCACATTTCGCGGCTAACTAGGAGAAACGAGACCTACTAGCCATGAGTTCTGAAATCAAAATCCGAAACTCCAGGATTGTAGAGCTCGAAAAGTAGTGTGAAATCAAGCTAAAAATCACCGAATTCAGAACTCGGAGTCAAATGATATTCATAAAACCGTTTACGTAAAGAAACCACATTTCGCGGCTAACTAGGAGAAGCGAGACCTACTAGCCACGAGTTCTGAAATCAAAATCCGAAACGCCAGGATTGTAGAGCTTGAAAAGTAGTGTGTAATCAAGCTAAAAATCACCGAATTCAGAACTCGGAGTCAACGGATATTCATAAAACCGTTTACGTAAAGAAACCACATTTCGCGGCAAACTAGGTGAAATGAGACCAACTAGCCACGAGTTCTGAAATCAAAATCTGAAACACCAGGATTGTAGAGCTCGAAAAGTAGTGTGAAATGAAGCTAAAAATCACCGAATTCAGAACTCGGAGTCAACGGATATTCATAAAACCGTTTACGTAAAGAAACCACATTTCGCGGCTAACTAGGAGAAACGAGACCTACTAGCCACGAGTTCTGAAATCAAAATCCGAAACGCCAAGATTGTAGAGCTTGAAAAGTAGTGTGTAATCAAGCTAAAAATCACCGAATTCAGAACTCGGAGTCAACGGATATTCATAAAACCGTTTACGTAAAGAAACCACATTTCGCGGCTAACTAGGAGAAACGAGACCTACTAGCCACGAGTTCTGAAATCAAAATCCCAAACGCCAAGATTGTAGAGCTTGAAAAGTAGTGTGTAATCAAGCTAAAAATCACCGAATTCAGAACTCGGAGTCAACGGATATTCATAAAACCGTTTACGTAAAGAAACCACATTTCGCGGCTAACTAGGTGAAACGAGACCTACTAGCCACGAGTTCTGAAATCAAAATCCGAAATGCCAGGATTGTAGAGCTCGAAAAGTAGTGTGAAATCAAGCTAAAAATCACCGAATTCAGAACTCGGAGTCAACGGATATTCATAAAACCGTTTACGTAAAGAAACCAAATTTCGCGGCAAACTAGGTGAAACGAGACCAACTAGCCACGAGTTCTGAAATCAAAATCCGAAACGCCAGGATCGTAGAGCTCGAAAATTAGTGTGAAATCGAGCTAAAAATCACCGAATTCAGAACTCGGAGTGAACAGATATTCATAAAACAGTTTACGTAAAGAAACCACATTTCGCGGCTAACTAGGTGAAACGAGACCAACTAGCCACGAGTTCTGAAATCAAAATCCGAAAACCCAGGATCGTAGAGCTCGAAAATTAGTGTGAAATCAAGCTAAAAATCACCGAATTCAGAACTCGGAGTCAACGGATATTCATAAAACCGTTTACGTAAAGAAACCACATTTCGCAGCTAACTAGGTGAAACGAGACCAACTAGCCACGAGCTCTGAAATCAAAATCCGAAATTCCAGGATCGTAGAGCTCGAAAAGTAGTGTGAAATCAATCTAAAAATCACCGAATTCAAAACTCGGAGTCAACGGATATTCATAAAACCGTTTACATAAAGAAACCACATTTCGCGGCTAACTAGGTGAAACGAGACCAACTAGCCACGAGCTCTGATATCAAAATCCGAAACGCCAGGATCGTAGAGCTCGAAAAGTAGTGTGAAATCAAGCTAAAAATCACCGAATTCAGAACTCGGAGTCAACGGATATTCATAAAACTGTTTACGTAAAGAAACCACATTTCGCGGCTAACTAGGTGAAACGAGACCAACTAGCCACGAGTTCTGAAATAAAAATCCGAAACGCCAGGATCGTAGAGCTCGAAAATTAGTGTGAAATCAAGCTAAAAATCACCGAATTCAGAACTCGGAGTTAACGGATATTCGTAAAACCGTTTACGTAAAGAAACCACATTTTGCGGCTAACTTGGTGAAACGAGACCAACAAGCCACGAGTTCTGAAATCAAAATCCGAAACGGCAGGATCGTAGAGCTCCAAAAGTAGTGTGAAATCAAGCTTAAAATCACCGAATTCAAAACTGGGAGTCAACGGATATTCATAAAACCGTTTACGTAAAGAAACCACATTTCGCAGCTAACTAGGTGAAACGAGACCTACTAGCCACGAGTTCTGAAATCAAGATCCGAAATGCCAGGATTGTAGAGCTTGAAAAGTAGTGTGTAATCAAGCTAAAAATCACCGAATTCAGAACTCGGAGTCAACGGATATTCATAAAACCGTTTACGTAAAGAAACCACATTTCGCGGCAAACTAGGTGAAACGAGACCAACTAGCCACGAGTTCTGAAATCAAAATCCAAAACACCAGGATTGTAGAGCTCGAAAAGTAGTGTGAAATGAAGCTAAAAATCACCGAATTCAGAACTCGGAGTCAACGGATATTCATAAATTCGTTTACGTAAAGAAACCACATTTCGCGGCTAACTAGGAGAAACGAGACCTACTAGCCATGAGTTCTGAAATCAAAATCCGAAACGCCAGGATTGTAGAGCTCGAAAAGTAGTGTGAAATCAAGCTAAAAATCACCGAATTCAGAACTCGGAGTCAAATGATATTCATAAAACCGTTTACGTAAAGAAACCACATTTCGCGGATAACTAGGAGAAGCGAGACCTACTAGCCACGAGTTCTGAAATCAAAATCCGAAACGCCAGGATCGTAGAGCTCAAAAAGTAGTGTGAAATCAATCTAAAAATCACCGAATTCAGAAATCCGAGTCAACGGATATTCATAAAACCGTTTACGTAAAGAAACCACATTTCGCGGCTAACTAGGTGAAACGAGACCTACTAGCCACGAGCTCTGATATCAAAATCCGAAACGCCAGGATCGTAGAGCTCGAAAAGTAGTGTGAAATCAAGCTAAAAATCACCGAATTCAGAACTCGGAGTCAACGGATATTCATAAAACTGTTTACGTAAAGAAACCACATTTCGCGGCTAACTAGGTGAAACGAGACCAACTAGCCACGAGTTCTGAAATAAAAATCCGAAACGCCAGGATCGTAGAGCTCGAAAATTAGTGTGAAATCAAGCTAAAAATCACCGAATTCAGAACTCGGAGTTAACGGATATTCGTAAAACCGTTTACGTAAAGAAACCACATTTTGCGGCTAACTTGGTGAAACGAGACCAACTAGCCACGAGTTCTGAAATCAAAATCCGAAACGGCAGGATCGTAGAGCTCCAAAAGTAGTGTGAAATCAAGCTTAAAATCACCGAATTCAAAACTGGGAGTCAACGGATATTCATAAAACCGTTTACGTAAAGAAACCACATTTCGCAGCTAACTAGGTGAAACGAGACCTACTAGCCATGAGTTCTGAAATCAAAATCCGAAACGCCAGGATTGTAGAGCTCGAAAAGTAGTGTGAAATCAAGCTAAAAATCACCGAATTCAGAACTCGGAGTCAAATGATATTCATAAAACCGTTTACGTAAAGAAACCACATTTCGCGGCTAACTAGGAGAAGCGAGACCTACTAGCCACGAGTTCTGAAATCAAAATCCGAAACGCCAGGATCGTAGAGCTCAAAAAGTAGTGTGAAATCAATCTAAAAATCACCGAATTCAGAAATCCGAGTCAACGGATATTCATAAAACCGTTTACGTAAAGAAACCACATTTCGCGGCTAACTAGGTGAAACGAGACCTACTAGCCACGAGTTCTGAAATCGAAATCCGAAAACCCAGGATTGTAGAGCTCGAAAATTAGTGTGAAATCAAGCTAAAAATCACCGAATTCAGAACTCGGAGTCAACGGATATTCATAAAACCGTTTACGTAAAGAAACCACATTTCGCGGTAAACTAGGTGAAATGAGACCAACTAGCCACGAGTTCTGAAATCAAAATCCGAAACACCAGGATTGTAGAGCTCGAAAAGTAGTGTGAAATGAAGCTAAAAATCACCGAATTCAGAACTCGGAGTCAACGGATATTCATAAAACCGTTTACGTAAAGAAACCACATTTCGCGGCTAACTAGGAGAAACGAGACCTACTAGCCACGAGTTCTGATATCAAAATCCGAAACTCCAGGATTGTAGAGCTCGAAAAGTAGTGTGAAATCAAGCTAAAAATCACCGAATTCAGAACTCGGAGTCAAATGATATTCATAAAACCGTTTACGTAAAGAAACCACATTTCGCGGCTAACTAGGAGAAACGAGACCTACTAGCCACGAGTTCTGAAATCGAAATCCGAAAACCCGGGATTGTAGAGCTCGAAAAGTAGTGTGAAATCAAGCTAAAAATCAACGAATTCAGAACTCGGAGTCAAAGGATATTCATAAAACTGTTTACGTAAAGAAACCACATTTCGCGGCTAACTAGGTGAAACGAGACCTACTAGCCACGAGTTCTGAAATCAAAATCCGAAACGCCAGGATCGTAGAGCTCGAAAAGTAGTGTGAAATCAAGCTAAAAATCACCGAATTCAGATTTTGGAGTCAACGGATATTCCTAAAACCGTTTACGTAAAGAAACCACATTTCGCGGCTAAATAGGTGAAACGAGACCAACTAGCCACGAGTTCTAAAATCAAAATCCAAAATGCCAGGATTGTAGAGCTCGAAAAGTAGTGTGTAATCAAGCTAAAAATCACCGAATTTAGAACTCGGAATCAACGGATATTCACAAAACCGTTTACGTAAAGAAACCACATTTCGCGGCTAACTAGGAGAAACGAGACCTACTAGCCACGAGTTCTGAAATCAAAATCCGAAATGCCAGGATTGTAGAGCTCGAAAAGTAGTGTGAAATCAAGCTAAAAATCACCGAATTCAGAACTCGGAGTCAACGGATATTCATAAAACCGTTTACGTAAAGAAACCACATTTCGCGGCTAACTAGGTGAAACGAGACTAACTAGCCACGAGTTCTGGAATAAAAATCCGAAACGCCAGGATTGTAGGGCTCGAAAATTAGTGTGAAATCAAGCTAAAAATCACCGAATTCAGAACTCGGAGTCAACGGATATTCATAAAACCGTTTACGTAAAGAAACCACATTTCGCGGCTAACTAGGTGAAACGAGACCAACTAGCCACGAGTTCTGAAATCAAAATCCGAAACGGCAGGATCGTAGGGCTCGAAAAGTAGTGTGAAATCAAGCTAAAAATCACCGAATTCAGAACTCGGAGTCAACGGATATTCATAAAACCGTTTACGTAAAGAAACCACATTTCGCGGCTAACTAGGTGAAACGAGACCAACTAGCCACGAGTTCTGAAATCAAAATCCGAAACGGCAGGATCGTAGAGCTCGAAAAGTAGTGTGAAATCAAGCTAAAAATCACCGAATTCAGAACTCGGAGTCAACGGATATTCATAAAACCGTTTACGTAAGGAAACCACATTTCGCGGCAAACTAGGTAAAACGAGACCAACTAGCCACGAGTTCTGAAATCAAAATCCAAAACACCAGGATTGTAGAGCTCGAAAAGTAGTGTGAAATGAAGCTAAAAATCACCGAATTCAGAACTCGGAGTCAACGGATATTCATAAATTCGTTTACGTAAAGAAACCACATTTCGCGGCTAACTAGGAGAAACGAGACCTACTAGCCATGAGTTCTGAAATCAAAATCCGAAACGCCAGGATTGTAGAGCTCGAAAAGTAGTGTGAAATCAAGCTAAAAATCACCGAATTCAGAACTCGGAGTCAAATGATATTCATAAAACCGTTTACGTAAAGAAACCACATTTCGCGGCTAACTAGGAGAAGCGAGACCTACTAGCCACGAGTTCTGAAATCAAAATCCGAAACTCCAGGATTGTAGAGCTTGAAAAGTAGTGTGTAATCAAGCTAAAAATCACCGAATTCAGAACTCGGAGTCAACGGATATTCATAAAACCGTTTACGTAAAGAAACCACATTTCGCGGCAAACTAGGTGAAATGAGACCAACTAGCCACGAGTTCTGAAATCAAAATCTGAAACACCAGGATTGTAGAGCTCGAAAAGTAGTGTGAAATGAAGCTAAAAATCACCGAATTCAGAACTCGGAGTCAACGGATATTCATAAAACCGTTTACGTAAAGAAACCACATTTCGCGGCTAACTAGGAGAAACGAGACCTACTAGCCACGAGTTCTGAAATCAAAATCCGAAACGCCAAGATTGTAGAGCTTGAAAAGTAGTGTGTAATCAAGCTAAAAATCACCGAATTCAGAACTCGGAGTCAACGGATATTCATAAAACCGTTTACGTAAAGAAACCACATTTCGCGGCAAACTAGGTGAAACGAGACCAACTAGCCACGAGTTCTGAAATCAAAATCCGAAACACCAGGATTGTAGAGCTCGAAAAGTAGTGTGAAATGAAGCTAAAAATCACCGAATTCAGAACTCGGAGTCAACGGATATTCATAAATTCGTTTACGTAAAGAAACCACATTTCGCGGCTAACTAGGAGAAACGAGACCTACTAGCCATGAGTTCTGAAATCAAAATCCGAAACGCCAGGATTGTAGAGCTCGAAAAGTAGTGTGAAATCAAGCTAAAAATCACCGAATTCAGAACTCGGAGTCAAATGATATTCATAAAACCGTTTACGTAAAGAAACCACATTTAGCGGCTAACTAGGAGAAGCGAGACCTACTAGCCACGAGTTCTGAAATCAAAATCCGAAACGCCAGGATTGTAGAGCTTGAAAAGTAGTGTGTAATCAAGCTAAAAATCACCGAATTCAGAACTCGGAGTCAACGGATATTCATAAAACCGTTTACGTAAAGAAACCACATTTCGCGGCAAACTAGCTGAAATGAGACCAACTAGCCACGAGTTCTGAAATCAAAATCTGAAACACCAGGATTGTAGAGCTCGAAAAGTAGTGTGAAATGAAGCTAAAAATCACCGAATTCAGAACTCGGAGTCAACGGATATTCATAAAACCGTTTACGTAAAGAAACCACATTTCGCGGCTAACTAGGAGAAACGAGACCTACTAGCCACGAGTTCTGAAATCAAAATCCGAAACGCCAAGATTGTAGAGCTTGAAAAGTAGTGTGTAATCAAGCTAAAAATCACCGAATTCAGAACTCGGAGTCAACGGATATTCATAAAACCGTTTACGTAAAGAAACCACATTTCGCGGCAAACTAGGTGAAACGAGACCAACTAGCCACGAGTTCTGAAATCAAAATCCGAAACACCAGGATTGTAGAGCTCGAAAAGTAGTGTGAAATGAAGCTAAAAATCACCGAATTCAGAACTCGGAGTCAACGGATATTCATAAATTCGTTTACGTAAAGAAACCACATTTCGCGGCTAACTAGGAGAAACGAGACCTACTAGCCATGAGTTCTGAAATCAAAATCCGAAACGCCAGGATTGTAGAGCTCGAAAAGTAGTGTGTAATCAAGCTAAAAATCACCGAATTTAGAACTCGGAATCAACGGATATTCACAAAACCGTTTACGTAAAGAAACCACATTTCGCGGCTAACTAGGAGAAACGAGACCTACTAGCCACGAGTTCTGAAATCAAAATCCGAAATGCCAGGATTGTAGAGCTCGAAAAGTAGTGTGAAATCAAGCTAAAAATCACCGAATTCAGAACTCGGAGTCAACGGATATTCATAAAACCGTTTACGTAAAGAAACCACATTTCGCGGCTAACTAGGTGAAACGAGACTAACTAGCCACGAGTTCTGGAATAAAAATCCGAAACGCCAGGATTGTAGGGCTCGAAAATTAGTGTGAAATCAAGCTAAAAATCACCGAATTCAGAACTCGGAGTCAACGGATATTCATAAAACCGTTTACGTAAAGAAACCACATTTCGCGGCTAACTAGGTGAAACGAGACCAACTAGCCACGAGTTCTGAAATCAAAATCCGAAACGGCAGGATCGTAGGGCTCGAAAAGTAGTGTGAAATCAAGCTAAAAATCACCGAATTCAGAACTCGGAGTCAACGGATATTCATAAAACCGTTTACGTAAAGAAACCACATTTCGCGGCTAACTAGGTGAAACGAGACCAACTAGCCACGAGTTCTGAAATCAAAATCCGAAACGGCAGGATCGTAGAGCTCGAAAAGTAGTGTGAAATCAAGCTAAAAATCACCGAATTCAGAACTCGGAGTCAACGGATATTCATAAAACCGTTTACGTAAGGAAACCACATTTCGCGGCAAACTAGGTAAAACGAGACCAACTAGCCACGAGTTCTGAAATCAAAATCCAAAACACCAGGATTGTAGAGCTCGAAAAGTAGTGTGAAATGAAGCTAAAAATCACCGAATTCAGAACTCGGAGTCAACGGATATTCATAAATTCGTTTACGTAAAGAAACCACATTTCGCGGCTAACTAGGAGAAACGAGACCTACTAGCCATGAGTTCTGAAATCAAAATCCGAAACGCCAGGATTGTAGAGCTCGAAAAGTAGTGTGAAATCAAGCTAAAAATCACCGAATTCAGAACTCGGAGTCAAATGATATTCATAAAACCGTTTACGTAAAGAAACCACATTTCGCGGCTAACTAGGAGAAGCGAGACCTACTAGCCACGAGTTCTGAAATCAAAATCCGAAACTCCAGGATTGTAGAGCTTGAAAAGTAGTGTGTAATCAAGCTAAAAATCACCGAATTCAGAACTCGGAGTCAACGGATATTCATAAAACCGTTTACGTAAAGAAACCACATTTCGCGGCAAACTAGGTGAAATGAGACCAACTAGCCACGAGTTCTGAAATCAAAATCTGAAACACCAGGATTGTAGAGCTCGAAAAGTAGTGTGAAATGAAGCTAAAAATCACCGAATTCAGAACTCGGAGTCAACGGATATTCATAAAACCGTTTACGTAAAGAAACCACATTTCGCGGCTAACTAGGAGAAACGAGACCTACTAGCCACGAGTTCTGAAATCAAAATCCGAAACGCCAAGATTGTAGAGCTTGAAAAGTAGTGTGTAATCAAGCTAAAAATCACCGAATTCAGAACTCGGAGTCAACGGATATTCATAAAACCGTTTACGTAAAGAAACCACATTTCGCGGCAAACTAGGTGAAACGAGACCAACTAGCCACGAGTTCTGAAATCAAAATCCGAAACACCAGGATTGTAGAGCTCGAAAAGTAGTGTGAAATGAAGCTAAAAATCACCGAATTCAGAACTCGGAGTCAACGGATATTCATAAATTCGTTTACGTAAAGAAACCACATTTCGCGGCTAACTAGGAGAAACGAGACCTACTAGCCATGAGTTCTGAAATCAAAATCCGAAACGCCAGGATTGTAGAGCTCGAAAAGTAGTGTGAAATCAAGCTAAAAATCACCGAATTCAGAACTCGGAGTCAAATGATATTCATAAAACCGTTTACGTAAAGAAACCACATTTAGCGGCTAACTAGGAGAAGCGAGACCTACTAGCCACGAGTTCTGAAATCAAAATCCGAAACGCCAGGATTGTAGAGCTTGAAAAGTAGTGTGTAATCAAGCTAAAAATCACCGAATTCAGAACTCGGAGTCAACGGATATTCATAAAACCGTTTACGTAAAGAAACCACATTTCGCGGCAAACTAGCTGAAATGAGACCAACTAGCCACGAGTTCTGAAATCAAAATCTGAAACACCAGGATTGTAGAGCTCGAAAAGTAGTGTGAAATGAAGCTAAAAATCACCGAATTCAGAACTCGGAGTCAACGGATATTCATAAAACCGTTTACGTAAAGAAACCACATTTCGCGGCTAACTAGGAGAAACGAGACCTACTAGCCACGAGTTCTGAAATCAAAATCCGAAACGCCAAGATTGTAGAGCTTGAAAAGTAGTGTGTAATCAAGCTAAAAATCACCGAATTCAGAACTCGGAGGCAACGGATATTCATAAAACCGTTTACGTAAAGAAACCACATTTCGCGGCTATTTAGGAGAAACGAGACCTACTAGCCACGAGTTCTGAAATCAAAATCCGAAATGCCAACATTGTAGAGCTTGAAAAGTAGTGTGTAATCAAGCTAAAAATCACCGAATTCAGAACTCGGAGTCAACGGATATTCATAAAACCGTTTACGTAAAGAAACCACATTTCGCGGCTAACTAGGTGAAACGAGACCTACTAGCCACGAGTTCTGAAATCAAAATCCGAAATGCCAGGATTGTAGAGCTCGAAAAGTAGTGTGAAATCAAGCTAAAAATCACCGAATTCAGAACTCGGAGTCAACGGATATTCATAAAACCGTTTACGTAAAGAAACCACATTTCGCGGCAAACTAGGTGAAACGAGACCAACTAGCCACGAGTTCTGAAATCAAAATCCGAAACGCCAGGATCGTAGAGCTCGAAAATTAGTGTGAAATCGAGCTAAAAATCACCGAATTCAGAACTCGGAGTGAACAGATATTCATAAAACCGTTTACGTAAAGAAACCACATTTCGCGGCTAACTAGGTGAAACGAGACCAACTAGCCACGAGTTCTGAAATCAAAATCCGAAAACCCAGGATCGTAGAGCTCGAAAATTAGTGTGAAATCAAGATAAAAATCACCGAATTCAGAACTCGGAGTCAACGGATATTCATAAAACCGTTTACGTAAAGAAACCACATTTCGCGGCTAACTAGGAGAAACGAGACCTACTAGCCACGAGTTCTGAAATCAAAATCCGAAACGCCAAGATTGTAGAGCTTGAAAAGTAGTGTGTAATCAAGCTAAAAATCACCGAATTCAGAACTCGGAGTCAACGGATATTCATAAAACCGTTTACGTAAAGAAACCACATTTCGCGGCTAACTAGGAGAAACGAGACCTACTAGCCACGAGTTCTGAAATCAAAATCCGAAACGCCAAGATTGTAGAGCTTGAAAAGTAGTGTGTAATCAAGCTAAAAATCACCGAATTCAGAACTCGGAGTCAACGGATATTCATAAAACCGTTTACGTAAAGAAACCACATTTCGCGGCTAACTAGGTGAAACGAGACCTACTAGCCACGAGTTCTGAAATCAAAATCCGAAATGCCAGGATTGTAGAGCTCGAAAAGTAGTGTGAAATCAAGCTAAAAATCACCGAATTCAGAACTCGGAGTCAACGGATATTCATAAAACCGTTTACGTAAAGAAACCACATTTCGCGGCAAACTAGGTGAAACGAGACCAACTAGCCACGAGTTCTGAAATCAAAATCCGAAACGCCAGGATCGTAGAGCTCGAAAATTAGTGTGAAATCGAGCTAAAAATCACCGAATTCAGAACTCGGAGTGAACAGATATTCATAAAACCGTTTACGTAAAGAAACCACATTTCGCGGCTAACTAGGTGAAACGAGACCAACTAGCCACGAGTTCTGAAATCAAAATCCGAAAACCCAGGATCGTAGAGCTCGAAAATTAGTGTGAAATCAAGATAAAAATCACCGAATTCAGAACTCGGAGTCAACGGATATTCATAAAACCGTTTACGTAAAGAAACCACATTTCGCGGCTAACTAGGTGAAACGAGACCAACTAGCCACGAGCTCTGAAATCAAAATCCGAAATTCCAGGATCGTAGAGCTCGAAAAGTAGTGTGAAATCAATCTAAAAATCACCGAATTCAAAACTCGGAGTCAACGGATATTCATAAAACCGTTTACATAAAGAAACCACATTTCGCGGCTAACTAGGTGAAACGAGACCAACTAGCCACGAGCTCTGATATCAAAATCCGAAACGCCAGGATCGTAGAGCTCGAAAAGTAGTGTGAAATCAAGCTAAAAATCACCGAATTCAGAACTCGGAGTCAACGGATATTCATAAAACTGTTTACGTAAAGAAACCACATTTCGCGGCTAACTAGGTGAAACGAGACCAACTAGCCACGAGTTCTGAAATAAAAATCCGAAATGCCAGGATCGTAGAGCTCGAAAATTAGTGTGAAATCAAGCTAAAAATCACCGAATTCAGAACTCGGAGTTAACGGATATTCGTAAAACCGTTTACGTAAAGAAACCACATTTTGCGGCTAACTTGGTGAAACGAGACCAACTAGCCACGAGTTCTGAAATCAAAATCCGAAACGGCAGGATCGTAGAGCTCCAAAAGTAGTGTGAAATCAAGCTAAAAATCACCGAATTCAAAACTCGGAGTCAACGGATATTCACAAAACCGTTTACGTAAAGAAACCACATTTCGCAGCTAACTAGGTGAAACGAGACCTACTAGCCACGAGTTCTGAAATCAAGATCCGAAATGCCAGGATTGTAGAGCTTGAAAAGTAGTGTGTAATCAAGCTAAAAATCACCGAATTCAGAACTCGGAGTCAACGGATATTCATAAAACCGTTTACGTAAAGAAACCACATTTCGCGGCAAACTAGGTGAAACGAGACCAACTAGCCACGAGTTCTGAAATCAAAATCCGAAACACCAGGATTGTAGAGCTCGAAAAGTAGTGTGAAATGAAGCTAAAAATCACCGAATTCAGAACTCGGAGTCAACGGATATTCATAAATTCGTTTACGTAAAGAAACCACATTTCGCGGCTAACTAGGAGAAACGAGACCTACTAGCCACGAGTTCTGAAATAAAAATCCGAAACGCCAGGATCGTAGAGCTCGAAAATTAGTGTGAAATCAAGCTAAAAATCACCGAATTCAGAACTCGGAGTTAACGGATATTCGTAAAACCGTTTACGTAAAGAAACCACATTTTGCGGCTAACTTGGTGAAACGAGACCAACTAGCCACGAGTTCTGAAATCAAAATCCGAAACGGCAGGATAGTAGAGCTCCAAAAGTAGTGTGAAATCAAGCTAAAAATCACCGAATTCAAAACTCGGAGTCAACGGATATTCATAAAACCGTTTACGTAAAGAAACCACATTTCGCAGCTAACTAGGTGAAACGAGACCTACTAGCCACGAGTTCTGAAATCAAGATCCGAAATGCCAGGATTGTAGAGCTTGAAAAGTAGTGTGTGATCAAGCTAAAAATCACCGAATTCAGAACTCGGAGTCAACGGATATTCATAAAACCGTTTACGTAAAGAAACCACATTTCGCGGCAAACTAGGTGAAACGAGACCAACTAGCCACGAGTTCTGAAATCAAAATCCGAAACACCAGGATTGTAGAGCTCGAAAAGTAGTGTGAAATGAAGCTAAAAATCACCGAATTCAGAACTCGGAGTCAACGGATATTCATAAATTCGTTTACGTAAAGAAACCACATTTCGCGGCTAACTAGGAGAAACGAGACCTACTAGCCATGAGTTCTGAAATCAAAATCCGAAACGCCAGGATTGTAGAGCTCGAAAAGTAGTGTGAAATCAAGCTAAAAATCACCGAATTCAGAACTCGGAGTCAAATGATATTCATAAAACCGTTTACGTAAAGAAACCACATTTCGCGGCTAACTAGGAGAAGCGAGACCTACTAGCCACGAGTTCTGAAATCAAAATCCGAAAACCCAGGATCGTAGAGCTCGAAAATTAGTGTGAAATCAAGATAAAAATCACCGAATTCAGAACTCGGAGTCAACGGATATTCATAAAACCGTTTACGTAAAGAAACCACATTTCGCGGCTAACTAGGAGAAACGAGACCTACTAGCCACGAGTTCTGAAATCAAAATCCGAAACGCCAAGATTGTAGAGCTTGAAAAGTAGTGTGTAATCAAGCTAAAAATCACCGAATTCAGAACTCGGAGTCAACGGATATTCATAAAACCGTTTACGTAAAGAAACCACATTTCGCGGCTAACTAGGAGAAACGAGACCTACTAGCCACGAGTTCTGAAATCAAAATCCGAAACGCCAAGATTGTAGAGCTTGAAAAGTAGTGTGTAATCAAGCTAAAAATCACCGAATTCAGAACTCGGAGTCAACGGATATTCATAAAACCGTTTACGTAAAGAAACCACATTTCGCGGCTAACTAGGAGAAACGAGACCTACTAGCCACGAGTTCTGAAATCAAAATCCGAAACGCCAACATTGTAGAGCTTGAAAAGTAGTGTGTAATCAAGCTAAAAATCACCGAATTCAGAACTCGGAGTCAACGGATATTCATAAAACCGTTTACGTAAAGAAACCACATTTCGCGGCTAACTAGGTGAAACGAGACCTACTAGCCACGAGTTCTGAAATCAAAATCCGAAATGCCAGGATTGTAGAGCTCGAAAAGTAGTGTGAAATCAAGCTAAAAATCACCGAATTCAGAACTCGGAGTCAACGGATATTCATAAAACCGTTTACGTAAAGAAACCACATTTCGCGGCAAACTAGGTGAAACGAGACCAACTAGCCACGAGTTCTGAAATCAAAATCCGAAATGCCAGGATCGTAGAGCTCGAAAATTAGTGTGAAATCGAGCTAAAAATCACCGAATTCAGAACTCGGAGTGAACAGATATTCATAAAACCGTTTACGTAAAGAAACCACATTTCGCGGCTAACTAGGTGAAACGAGACCAACTAGCCACGAGTTCTGAAATCAAAATCCGAAAACCCAGGATCGTAGAGCTCGAAAATTAGTGTGAAATCAAGATAAAAATCACCGAATTCAGAACTCGGAGTCAACGGATATTCATAAAACCGTTTACGTAAAGAAACCACATTTCGCGGCTAACTAGGAGAAACGAGACCTACTAGCCACGAGTTCTGAAATCAAAATCCGAAACGCCAAGATTGTAGAGCTTGAAAAGTAGTGTGTAATCAAGCTAAAAATCACCGAATTCAGAACTCGGAGTCAACGGATATTCATAAAACCGTTTACGTAAAGAAACCACATTTCGCGGCTAACTAGGAGAAACGAGACCTACTAGCCACGAGTTCTGAAATCAAAATCCGAAACGCCAAGATTGTAGAGCTTGAAAAGTAGTGTGTAATCAAGCTAAAAATCACCGAATTCAGAACTCGGAGTCAACGGATATTCATAAAACCGTTTACGTAAAGAAACCACATTTCGCGGCTAACTAGGTGAAACGAGACCTACTAGCCACGAGTTCTGAAATCAAAATCCGAAATGCCAGGATTGTAGAGCTCGAAAAGTAGTGTGAAATCAAGCTAAAAATCACCGAATTCAGAACTCGGAGTCAACGGATATTCATAAAACCGTTTACGTAAAGAAACCACATTTCGCGGCAAACTAGGTGAAACGAGACCAACTAGCCACGAGTTCTGAAATCAAAATCCGAAACGCCAGGATCGTAGAGCTCGAAAATTAGTGTGAAATCGAGCTAAAAATCACCGAATTCAGAACTCGGAGTGAACAGATATTCATAAAACCGTTTACGTAAAGAAACCACATTTCGCGGCTAACTAGGTGAAACGAGACCAACTAGCCACGAGCTCTGATATCAAAATCCGAAACGCCAGTATCGTAGAGCTCGAAAAGTAGTGTGAAATCAAGCTAAAAATCACCGAATTCAGAACTCGGAGTCAACGAATATTCATAAAACCGTTTACGTAAAGAAACCACATTTCGCGGCTAACTAGGTGAAACGAGACCAAATAGCCACGAGCTCTGATATCAAAATCCGAAACGCCAGTATCGTAGAGCTCGAAAAGTAGTGTGAAATCAAGCTAAAAATCACCGAATTCAGAACTCGGAGTCAACGGATATTCATAAAACTGTTTACGTAAAGAAACCACATTTCGCGGCTAACTAGGAGAAACGAGACCTACTAGCCACGAGTTCTGATATCAAAATCCGAAACTCCAGGATTGTAGAGCTCGAAAAGTAGTGTGAAATCAAGCTAAAAATCACCGAATTCAGAACTCGGAGTCAAAAGATATTCATAAAACCGTTTACGTAAAGAAACCACATTTCGCGGCTAACTAGGAGAAATGAGACCTACTAGCCACGAGTTCTGAAATCAAAATCCGAAACTCCAGGATTGTAGAGCTTGAAAAGTAGTGTGTAATCAAGCGAAAAATCACCGAATTCAGAACTCGGAGTCAACGGATATTCATAAAACCGTTTACGTAAAGAAACCACATTTCGCGGCAAACTAGGTGAAACGAGACCAACTAGCCACGAGTTCTGAAATCAAAATCCGAAACGTCAGGATTGTAGAGCTCGAAAAGTAGTGTGTAATCAAGCTAAAAATCACCGAATTCAGAACTCAGAGTCAAATGATATTCATAAAACCGTTTACGTAAAGAAACCACATTTCGCGGGTAACTAGGAGAAACGAGACCTACTAGCCACGAGTTCTGAAATCAAAATCCGAAACGCCAAGATTGTAGAGCTTGAAAAGTAGTGTGTAATCAAGCTAAAAATCACCGAATTCAGAACTCGGAGTCAACGGATATTCATAAAACCGTTTACGTAAAGAAACCACATTTCGCGGCTAACTAGGTGAAACGAGACCTACTAGCCACGAGTTCTGAAATCAAAATCCGAAGTGCCAGGATTGTAGAGCTCGAAAAGTAGTGTGAAATCAAGCTAAAAATCACCGAATTCAGAACTCGGAGTCAACGGATATTCATAAAACCGTTTACGTAAAGAAACCACATTTCGCGGCAAACTAGGTGAAACGAGACCAACTAGCCACGAGTTCTGAAATCAAAATCCGAAACTCCAGGATCGTAGAGCTCGAAAATTAGTGTGAAATCGAGCTAAAAATCACCGAATTCAGAACTCGGAGTGAACAGATATTCATAAAACCGTTTACGTAAAGAAACCACATTTCGCGGCTAACTAGGTGAAACGAGACCAACTAGCCACGAGTTCTGAAATCAAAATCCGAAAACCCAGGATCGTAGAGCTCGAAAATTAGTGTGAAATCAAGATAAAAATCACCGAATTCAGAACTCGGAGTCAACGGATATTCATAAAACCGTTTACGTAAAGAAACCACATTTCGCGGCTAACTAGGTGAAACGAGACCAAATAGCCACGAGCTCTGATATCAAAATCCGAAACGCCAGTATCGTAGAGCTCGAAAAGTAGTGTGAAATCAAGCTAAAAATCACCGAATTCAGAACTCGGAGTCAACGGATATTCATAAAACTGTTTACGTAAAGAAACCACATTTCGCGGCTAACTAGGAGAAACGAGACCTACTAGCCACGAGTTCTGATATCAAAATCCGAAACTCCAGGATTGTAGAGCTCGAAAAGTAGTGTGAA
This sequence comes from Euonymus europaeus, assembly GCA_963580455.1. NCBI lineage: Eukaryota > Viridiplantae > Streptophyta > Magnoliopsida > Celastrales > Celastraceae > Euonymus > Euonymus europaeus. The sequence continues at coordinate 386,479 of OY756957.1, read as the reverse complement.
ATCAAGCTAAAAATCACCGAATTCAGAACTCGGAGTCAAAAGATATTCATAAAACCGTTTACGTAAAGAAACCACATTTCGCGGCTAACTAGGAGAAATGAGACCTACTAGCCACGAGTTCTGAAATCAAAATCCGAAACTCCAGGATTGTAGAGCTTGAAAAGTAGTGTGTAATCAAGCGAAAAATCACCGAATTCAGAACTCGGAGTCAACGGATATTCATAAAACCGTTTACGTAAAGAAACCACATTTCGCGGCAAAACTAGGTGAAACGAGACCAACTAGCCACGAGTTCTGAAATCAAAATCCGAAACGTCAGGATTGTAGAGCTCGAAAAGTAGTGTGTAATCAAGCTAAAAATCACCGAATTCAGAACTCAGAGTCAAATGATATTCATAAAACCGTTTACGTAAAGAAACCACATTTCGCGGGTAACTAGGAGAAACGAGACCTACTAGCCACGAGTTCTGAAATCAAAATCCGAAACGCCAAGATTGTAGAGCTTGAAAAGTAGTGTGTAATCAAGCTAAAAATCACCGAATTCAGAACTCGGAGTCAACGGATATTCATAAAACCGTTTACGTAAAGAAACCACATTTCGCGGCTAACTAGGTGAAACGAGACCTACTAGCCACGAGTTCTGAAATCAAAATCCGAAGTGCCAGGATTGTAGAGCTCGAAAAGTAGTGTGAAATCAAGCTAAAAATCACCGAATTCAGAACTCGGAGTCAACGGATATTCATAAAACCGTTTACGTAAAGAAACCACATTTCGCGGCAAACTAGGTGAAACGAGACCAACTAGCCACGAGTTCTGAAATCAAAATCCGAAACGCCAGGATCGTAGAGCTCGAAAATTAGTGTGAAATCGAGCTAAAAATCACCGAATTCAGAACTCGGAGTGAACAGATATTCATAAAACCGTTTACGTAAAGAAACCACATTTCGCGGCTAACTAGGTGAAACGAGACCAACTAGCCACGAGTTCTGAAATCAAAATCCGAAAACCCAGGATCGTAGAGCTCGAAAATTAGTGTGAAATCAAGATAAAAATCACCGAATTCAGAACTCGGAGTCAACGGATATTCATAAAACCGTTTACGTAAAGAAACCACATTTCGCGGCTAACTAGGTGAAACGAGACCAACTAGCCACGAGCTCTGAAATCAAAATCCGAAATTCCAGGATCGTAGAGCTCGAAAAGTAGTGTGAAATCAAGCTAAAAATCACCGAATTCAAAACTCGGAGTCAACGGATATTCATAAAACCGTTTACATAAAGAAACCACATTTCGCGGCTAACTAGGTGAAACGAGACCAACTAGCCACGAGCTCTGATATCAAAATCCGAAACGCCAGTATCGTAGAGCTCGAAAAGTAGTGTGAAATCAAGCTAAAAATCACCGAATTCAGAACTCGGAGTCAACGGATATTCATAAAACTGTTTACGTAAAGAAACCACATTTCGCGGCTAACTAGGTGAAACGAGACCAACTAGCCACGAGTTCTGAAATAATAATCCGAAACGCCAGGATCGTAGAGCTCGAAAATTAGTGTGAAATCAAGCTAAAAATCACCGAATTCAGAACTCGGAGTTAACGGATATTCGTAAAACCGTTTACGTAAAGAAACCACATTTTGCGGCTAACTTGGTGAAACGAGACCAACTAGCCACGAGTTCTGAAATCGAAATCCGAAACGGCAGGATCGTAGAGCTCGAAAAGTAGTGTGAAATCAAGCTAAAAATCACCGAATTCAGAACTCGGAGTCAACGGATATTCATAAAACCGTTTACGTAAATAAAACACATTTCGCGGCTAACTAGGTGAAACGAGACCTACTAGCCACGAGTTCTGAAATCGAGATCCGAAATGCCAGGATTGTAGAGCTCGAAAAGTAGTGTGTAATCAAGCTAAAAATCACCGAATTCAGAACTCGGAGTCAACGGATATTTATAAAACCGTTTACGTAAAGAAACCACATTTCGCGGCAAACTAGGTGAAACGAGACCAACTAGCCACGAGTTCTGAAATAAAAATCCGAAACGCCAGGATTGTAGGGCTCGAAAATTAGTGTGAAATCAAGCTAAAAATCACCGAATTCAGAACTCGGAGTCAACGGATATTCATAAAACCGTTTACGTAAAGAAACCACATTTCGCGGCTAACTAGGTGAAACGAGACCAACTAGCCACGAGTTCTGAAATCAAAATCCGAAACGGCAGGATCGTAGAGCTCGAAAAGTAGTGTGAAATCAAGCTAAAAATCACCGAATTCAGAACTCGGAGTCAACGGATATTCATAAATTCGTTTACGTAAAGAAACCACATTTCGCGGCTAACTAGGAGAAACGAGACCTACTAGCCATGAGTTCTGAAATCAAAATCCGAAACGCCAGGATCGTAGAGCTCGAAAAGTAGTGTGAAATCAAGCTAAAAATCACCGAATTCAGAACTCGGAGTCAAATGATATTCATAAAACCGTTTACGTAAAGAAACCACATTTCGCGGCTAACTAGGAGAAGCGAGACCTACTAGCCACGAGTTCTGAAATCAAAATCCGAAACGCCAGGATCGTAGAGCTCGAAAAGTAGTGTGAAATCAATCTAAAAATCACCGAATTCAGAAATCCGAGTCAACGGATATTCATAAAACCGTTTACGTAAAGAAACCACATTTCGCGGCTAACTAGGTGAAACGAGACCTACTAGCCACGAGTTCTGAAATCGAAATCCGAAAACCCAGGATTGTAGAGCTCGAAAATTAGTGTGAAATCAAGCTAAAAATCAACGAATTCAGAACTCGGAGTCAACGGATATTCATAAAACCGTTTACGTAAAGAAACCACATTTCGCGGTAAACTAGGTGAAATGAGACCAACTAGCCACGAGTTCTGAAATCAAAATCCGAAACACCAGGATTGTAGAGCTCGAAAAGTAGTGTGAAATGAAGCTAAAAATCACCAAATTCAGAACTCGGAGTCAACGGATATTCATAAAACCGTTTACGTAAAGAAACCACATTTCGCGGCTAACTAGGAGAAACGAGACCTACTAGCCACGAGTTCTGATATCAAAATCCGAAACTCCAGGATTGTAGAGCTCGAAAAGTAGTGTGAAATCAAGCTAAAAATCACCGAATTCAGAACTCGGAGTCAAAAGATATTCATAAAACCGTTTACGTAAAGAAACCACATTTCGCGGCTAACTAGGAGAAATGAGACCTACTAGCCACGAGTTCTGAAATCAAAATCCGAAACTCCAGGATTGTAGAGCTTGAAAAGTAGTGTGTAATCAAGCGAAAAATCACCGAATTCAGAACTCGGAGTCAACGGATATTCATAAAACCGTTTACGTAAAGAAACCACATTTCGCGGCAAACTAGGTGAAACGAGACCAACTAGCCACGAGTTCTGAAATCAAAATCCGAAACGGCAGGATCGTAGAGCTCGAAAAGTAGTGTGAAATCAAGCTAAAAATCACCGAATTCAGAACTCGGAGTCAACGGATATTCATAAAACCGTTTATGTAAAGAAACCACATTTCGCGGCTAACTAGGAGAAACGAGACCTACTAGCCACGAGTTCTGAAATCAAAATCCGAAACGTCAGGATTGTAGAGCTCGAAAAGTAGTGTGTAATCAAGCTAAAAATCACCGAATTCAGAACTCAGAGTCAAATGATATTCATAAAACCGTTTACGTAAAGAAACCACATTTCGCGGCTAACTAGGAGAAACGAGACCTACTAGCCACGAGTTCTGAAATCAAAATCCGAAACGCCAAGATTGTAGAGCTTGAAAAGTAGTGTGTAATCAAGCTAAAAATCACCGAATTCAGAACTCGGAGTCAACGGATATTCATAAAACCGTTTACGTAAAGAAACCACATTTCGCGGCTAACTAGGAGAAACGAGACCTACTAGCCACGAGTTCTGAAATCAAAATCCGAAACGCCAAGATTGTAGAGCTTGAAAAGTAGTGTGTAATCAAGCTAAAAATCACCGAATTCAGAACTCGGAGTCAACGGATATTCATAAAACCGTTTACCTAAAGAAACCACATTTCGCGGCTAACTAGGTGAAACGAGACCTACTAGCCACGAGTTCTGAAATCAAAATCCGAAATGCCAGGATTGTAGAGCTCGAAAAGTAGTGTGAAATCAAGCTAAAAATCACCGAATTCAGAACTCGGAGTCAACGGATATTCATAAAACCGTTTACGTAAAGAAACCACATTTCGCGGCAAACTAGGTGAAACGAGACCAACTAGCCACGAGTTCTGAAATCAAAATCCGAAACGCCAGGATCGTAGAGCTCGAAAATTAGTGTGAAATCGAGCTAAAAATCACCGAATTCAGAACTCGGAGTGAACAGATATTCATAAAACCGTTTACGTAAAGAAACCACATTTCGCGGCTAACTAGGTGAAACGAGACCAACTAGCCACGAGTTCTGAAATCAAAATCCGAAAACCCAGGATCGTAGAGCTCGAAAATTAGTGTGAAATCAAGATAAAAATCACCGAATTCAGAACTCGGAGTCAACGGATATTCATAAAACCGTTTACGTAAAGAAACCACATTTCGCGGCTAACTAGGTGAAACGAGACCAACAAGCCACGAGCTCTGAAATCAAAATCCGAAATTCCAGGATCGTAGAGCTCGAAAAGTAGTGTGAAATCAAGCTAAAAATCACCGAATTCAAAACTCGGAGTCAACGGATATTCATAAAACCGTTTACATAAAGAAACCACATTTCGCGGCTAACTAGGTGAAACGAGACCAACTAGCCACGAGCTCTGATATCAAAATCCGAAACGCCAGTATCGTAGAGCTCGAAAAGTAGTGTGAAATCAAGCTAAAAATCACCGAATTCAGAACTCGGAGTCAAAAGATATTCATAAAACCGTTTACGTAAAGAAACCACATTTCGCGGCTAACTAGGAGAAATGAGACCTACTAGCCACGAGTTCTGAAATCAAAATCCGAAACTCCAGGATTGTAGAGCTTGAAAAGTAGTGTGTAATCAAGCGAAAAATCACCGAATTCAGAACTCGGAGTCAACGGATATTCATAAAACCGTTTACGTAAAGAAACCACATTTCGCGGCAAACTAGGTGAAACGAGACCAACTAGCCACGAGTTCTGAAATCGAAATCCGAAAACCTAGGATTGTAGAGCTCGAAAATTAGTGTGAAATCAAGCTAAAAATCAACGAATTCAGAACTCGGAGTCAACGGATATTCATAAAACCGTTTACGTAAAGAAACCACATTTCGCGGCTAACTAGGTGAAACGAGACCTACTAGCCACGAGTTCTGAAATCGAAATCCGAAAACCCAGGATTGTAGAGCTCGAAAATTAGTGTGAAATCAAGCTAAAAATCAACGAATTCAGAACTCGGAGTCAACGGATATTCATAAAACCGTTTACGTAAAGAAACCACATTTCGCGGTAAACTAGGTGAAATGAGACCAACTAGCCACGAGTTCTGAAATCAAAATCCGAAACACCAGGATTGTAGAGCTCGAAAAGTAGTGTGAAATGAAGCTAAAAATCACCGAATTCTGAACTCGGAGTCAACGGATATTCATAAAACCGTTTACGTAAAGAAACCACATTTCGCGGCTAACTAGGAGAAACGAGACCTACTAGCCACGAGTTCTGAAATCGAAATCCGAAAACCCAGGATTGTAGAGCTCGAAAATTAGTGTGAAATCAAGCTAAAAATCAACGAATTCAGAACTCGGAGTCAACGGATATTCATAAAACCGTTTACGTAAAGAAACCACATTTCGCGGTAAACTAGGTGAAATGAGACCAACTAGCCACGAGTTCTGAAATCAAAATCCGAAACACCAGGATTGTAGAGCTCGAAAAGTAGTGTGAAATGAAGCTAAAAATCACCGAATTCAGAACTCGGAGTCAACGGATATTCATAAAACCGTTTACGTAAAGAAACCACATTTCGCGGCTAACTAGGAGAAACGAGACCTACTAGCCACGAGTTCTGATATCAAAATCCGAAACTCCAGGATTGTAGAGCTCGAAAAGTAGTGTGAAATCAAGCTAAAAATCACCGAATTCAGAACTCGGAGTCAAAAGATATTCATAAAACCGTTTACGTAAAGAAACCACATTTCGCGGCTAACTAGGAGAAATGAGACCTACTAGCCACGAGTTCTGAAATCAAAATCCGAAACTCCAGGATTGTAGAGCTTGAAAAGTAGTGTGTAATCAAGCGAAAAATCACCGAATTCAGAACTCGGAGTCAACGGATATTCATAAAACCGTTTACGTAAAGAAACCACATTTCGCGGCAAACTAGGTGAAACGAGACCAACTAGCCACGAGTTCTGAAATCAAAATCCGAAACGGCAGGATCGTAGAGCTCGAAAAGTAGTGTGAAATCAAGCTAAAAATCACCGAATTCAGAACTCGGAGTCAACGGATATTCATAAAACCGTTTATGTAAAGAAACCACATTTCGCGGCTAACTAGGAGAAACGAGACCTACTAGCCACGAGTTCTGAAATCAAAATCCGAAACGTCAGGATTGTAGAGCTCGAAAAGTAGTGTGTAATCAAGCTAAAAATCACCGAATTCAGAACTCAGAGTCAAATGATATTCATAAAACCGTTTACGTAAAGAAACCACATTTCGCGGCTAACTAGGAGAAACGAGACCTACTAGCCACGAGTTCTGAAATCAAAATCCGAAACGCCAAGATTGTAGAGCTTGAAAAGTAGTGTGTAATCAAGCTAAAAATCACCGAATTCAGAACTCGGAGTCAACGGATATTCATAAAACCGTTTACGTAAAGAAACCACATTTCGCGGCTAACTAGGAGAAACGAGACCTACTAGCCACGAGTTCTGAAATCAAAATCCGAAACGCCAAGATTGTAGAGCTTGAAAAGTAGTGTGTAATCAAGCTAAAAATCACCGAATTCAGAACTCGGAGTCAACGGATATTCATAAAACCGTTTACCTAAAGAAACCACATTTCGCGGCTAACTAGGTGAAACGAGACCTACTAGCCACGAGTTCTGAAATCAAAATCCGAAATGCCAGGATTGTAGAGCTCGAAAAGTAGTGTGAAATCAAGCTAAAAATCACCGAATTCAGAACTCGGAGTCAACGGATATTCATAAAACCGTTTACGTAAAGAAACCACATTTCGCGGCAAACTAGGTGAAACGAGACCAACTAGCCACGAGTTCTGAAATCAAAATCCGAAACGCCAGGATCGTAGAGCTCGAAAATTAGTGTGAAATCGAGCTAAAAATCACCGAATTCAGAACTCGGAGTGAACAGATATTCATAAAACCGTTTACGTAAAGAAACCACATTTCGCGGCTAACTAGGTGAAACGAGACCAACTAGCCACGAGTTCTGAAATCAAAATCCGAAAACCCAGGATCGTAGAGCTCGAAAATTAGTGTGAAATCAAGATAAAAATCACCGAATTCAGAACTCGGAGTCAACGGATATTCATAAAACCGTTTACGTAAAGAAACCACATTTCGCGGCTAACTAGGTGAAACGAGACCAACTAGCCACGAGCTCTGAAATCAAAATCCGAAATTCCAGGATCGTAGAGCTCGAAAAGTAGTGTGAAATCAAGCTAAAAATCACCGAATTCAAAACTCGGAGTCAACGGATATTCATAAAACCGTTTACATAAAGAAACCACATTTCGCGGCTAACTAGGTGAAACGAGACCAACTAGCCACGAGCTCTGATATCAAAATCCGAAACGCCAGTATCGTAGAGCTCGAAAAGTAGTGTGAAATCAAGCTAAAAATCACCGAATTCAGAACTCGGAGTCAACGGATATTCATAAAACTGTTTACGTAAAGATACCACATTTCGCGGCTAACTAGGAGAAACGAGACCTACTAGCCACGAGTTCTGATATCAAAATCCGAAACTCCAGGATTGTAGAGCTTGAAAAGTAGTGTGAAATCAAGCTAAAAATCACCGAATTCAGAACTCGGAGTCAAAAGATATTCATAAAACCGTTTACGTAAAGAAACCACATTTCGCGGCTAACTAGGAGAAATGAGACCTACTAGCCACGAGTTCTGAAATCAAAATCCGAAACTCCAGGATTGTAGAGCTTGAAAAGTAGTGTGTAATCAAGCGAAAAATCACCGAATTCAGAACTCGGAGTCAACGGATATTCATAAAACCGTTTACGTAAAGAAACCACATTTCGCGGCAAACTAGGTGAAACGAGACCAACTAGCCACGAGTTCTGAAATCAAAATCCGAAACGTCAGGATTGTAGAGCTCGAAAAGTAGTGTGTAATCAAGCTAAAAATCACCGAATTCAGAACTCGGAGTCAACGGATATTCATAAAACCGTTTACGTAAAGAAACCACATTTCGCGGCTAACTAGGTGAAACGAGACCAACTAGCCACGAGCTCTGATATCAAAATCCGAAACGCCAGTATCGTAGAGCTCGAAAAGTAGTGTGAAATCAAGCTAAAAATCACCGAATTCAGAACTCGGAGTCAACGGATATTCATAAAACCGTTTACGTAAAGAAACCACATTTCGCGGCTAACTAGGTGAAACGAGACCAACTAGCCACGAGCTCTGATATCAAAATCCGAAACGCCAGTATCGTAGAGCTCGAAAAGTAGTGTGAAATCAAGCTAAAAATCACCGAATTCAGAACTCGGAGTCAACGGATATTCATAAAACTGTTTACGTAAAGAAACCACATTTCGCGGCTAACTAGGAGAAACGAGACCTACTAGCCACGAGTTCTGATATCAAAATCCGAAACTCCAGGATTGTAGAGCTCGAAAAGTAGTGTGAAATCAAGCTAAAAATCACCGAATTCAGAACTCGGAGTCAAAAGATATTCATAAAACCGTTTACGTAAAGAAACCACATTTCGCGGCTAACTAGGAGAAATGAGACCTACTAGCCACGAGTTCTGAAATCAAAATCCGAAACTCCAGGATTGTAGAGCTTGAAAAGTAGTGTGTAATCAAGCGAAAAATCACCGAATTCAGAACTCGGAGTCAACGGATATTCATAAAACCGTTTACGTAAAGAAACCACATTTCGCGGCAAACTAGGTGAAACGAGACCAACTAGCCACGTGTTCTGAAATCAAAATCCGAAACGTCAGGATTGTAGAGCTCGAAAAGTAGTGTGTAATCAAGCTAAAAATCACCGAATTCAGAACTCAGAGTCAAATGATATTCATAAAACCGTTTACGTAAAGAAACCACATTTCGCGGGTAACTAGGAGAAACGAGACCTACTAGCCACGAGTTCTGAAATCAAAATCCGAAACGCCAAGATTGTAGAGCTTGAAAAGTAGTGTGTAATCAAGCTAAAAATCACCGAATTCAGAACTCGGAGTCAACGGATATTCATAAAACCGTTTACGTAAAGAAACCACATTTCGCGGCTAACTAGGTGAAACGAGACCTACTAGCCACGAGTTCTGAAATCAAAATCCGAAGTGCCAGGATTGTAGAGCTCGAAAAGTAGTGTGAAATCAAGCTAAAAATCACCGAATTCAGAACTCGGAGTCAACGGATATTCATAAAACCGTTTACGTAAAGAAACCACATTTCGCGGCAAACTAGGTGAAACGAGACCAACTAGCCACGAGTTCTGAAATCAAAATCCGAAACGCCAGGATCGTAGAGCTCGAAAATTAGTGTGAAATCGAGCTAAAAATCACCGAATTCAGAACTCGGAGTGAACAGATATTCATAAAACCGTTTACGTAAAGAAACCACATTTCGCGGCTAACTAGGTGAAACGAGACCAACTAGCCACGAGTTCTGAAATCAAAATCCGAAAACCCAGGATCGTAGAGCTCGAAAATTAGTGTGAAATCAAGATAAAAATCACCGAATTCAGAACTCGGAGTCAACGGATATTCATAAAACCGTTTACGTAAAGAAACCACATTTCGCGGCTAACTAGGTGAAACGAGACCAACTAGCCACGAGCTCTGAAATCAAAATACGAAATTCCAGGATCGTAGAGCTCGAAAAGTAGTGTGAAATCAAGCTAAAAATCACCGAATTCAAAACTCGGAGTCAACGGATATTCATAAAACCGTTTACATAAAGAAACCACATTTCGCGGCTAACTAGGTGAAACGAGACCAACTAGCCACGAGCTCTGATATCAAAATCCGAAACGCCAGTATCGTAGAGCTCGAAAAGTAGTGTGAAATCAAGCTAAAAATCACCGAATTCAGAACTCGGAGTCAACGGATATTCATAAAACTGTTTACGTAAAGAAACCACATTTCGCGGCTAACTAGGTGAAACGAGACCAACTAGCCACGAGTTCTGAAATAATAATCCGAAACGCCAGGATCGTAGAGCTCGAAAATTAGTGTGAAATCAAGCTAAAAATCACCGAATTCAGAACTCGGAGTTAACGGATATTCGTAAAACCGTTTACGTAAAGAAACCACATTTTGCGGCTAACTTGGTGAAACGAGACCAACTAGCCACGAGTTCTGAAATCAAAATCCGAAACGGCAGGATCGTAGAGCTCCAAAAGTAGTGTGAAATCAAGCTAAAAATCACCGAATTCAAAACTCGGAGTCAACGGATATTCATAAAACCGTTTACGTAAAGAAACCACATTTCGCAGCTAACTAGGTGAAACGAGACCTACTAGCCACGAGTTCTGAAATCAAGATCCAAAATGCCAGGATTGTAGAGCTTGAAAAGTAGTGTGTAATCAAGCTAAAAATCACCGAATTCAGAACTCGGAGTCAACGGATATTCATAAAACCGTTTACGTAAAGAAACCACATTTCGCGGCAAACTAGGTGAAACGAGACCAACTAGCCACGAGTTCTGAAATCAAAATCCGAAACACCAGGATTGTAGAGCTCGAAAAGTAGTGTGAAATGAAGCTAAAAATCACCGAATTCAGAACTCGGAGTCAACGGATATTCATAAATTCGTTTACGTAAAGAAACCACATTTCGCGGCTAACTAGGAGAAACGAGACCTACTAGCCATGAGTTCTGAAATCAAAATCCGAAACGCCAGGATTGTAGAGCTCGAAAAGTAGTGTGAAATCAAGCTAAAAATCACCGAATTCAGAACTCGTAGTCAAATGATATTCATAAAACCGTTTACGTAAAGAAACCACATTTCGCGGCTAACTAGGAGAAGCGAGACCTACTAGCCACGAGTTCTGAAATCAAAATCCGAAACGCCAGGATCGTAGAGCTCGAAAAGTAGTGTGAAATCAATCTAAAAATCACCGAATTCAGAAATCCGAGTCAACGGATATTCATAAAACCGTTTACGTAAAGAAACCACATTTCGCGGCTAACTAGGTGAAACGAGACCTACTAGCCACGAGTTCTGAAATCGAAATCCGAAAACCCAGGATTGTAGAGCTCGAAAATTAGTGTGAAATCAAGCTAAAAATCACCGAATTCAGAACTCGGAGTCAACGGATATTCATAAAACCGTTTACGTAAAGAAACCACATTTCGCGGTAAACTAGGTGAAATGAGACCAACTAGCCACGAGTTCTGAAATCAAAATCCGAAACACCAGGATTGTAGAGCTCGAAAAGTAGTGTGAAATGAAGCTAAAAATCACCGAATTCAGAACTCGGAGTCAACGGATATTCACAAAACCGTTTACGTAAAGAAACCACATTTCGCGGCTAACTAGGAGAAACGAGACCTACTAGCCACGAGTTCTGATATCAAAATCCGAAACTCCAGGATTGTAGAGCTCGAAAAGTAGTGTGAAATCAAGCTAAAAATCACCGAATTCAGAACTCGGAGTCAAAAGATATTCATAAAACCGTTTACGTAAAGAAACCACATTTCGCGGCTAACTAGGAGAAATGAGACCTACTAGCCACGAGTTCTGAAATCAAAATCCGAAACTCCAGGATTGTAGAGCTTGAAAAGTAGTGTGTAATCAAGCGAAAAATCACCGAATTCAGAACTCGGAGTCAACGGATATTCATAAAACCGTTTACGTAAAGAAACCACATTTCGCGGCAAACTAGGTGAAACGAGACCAACTAGCCACGAGTTCTGAAATCAAAATCCGAAACGTCAGGATTGTAGAGCTCGAAAAGTAGTGTGTAATCAAGCTAAAAATCACCGAATTCAGAACTCAGAGTCAAATGATATTCATAAAACCGTTTACGTAAAGAAACCACATTTCGCGGCTAACTAGGAGAAACGAGACCTACTAGCCACGAGTTCTGAAATCAAAATCCGAAACGCCAAGATTGTAGAGCTTGAAAAGTAGTGTGTAATCAAGCTAAAAATCACCGAATTCAGAACTCGGAGTCAACGGATATTCATAAAACCGTTTACGTAAAGAAACCACATTTCGCGGCTAACTAGGTGAAACGAGACCTACTAGCCACGAGTTATGAAATCAAAATCCGAAGTGCCAGGATTGTAGAGCTCGAAAAGTAGTGTGAAATCAAGCTAAAAATCACCGAATTCAGAACTCGGAGTCAACGGATATTCATAAAACCGTTTACGTAAAGAAACCACATTTCGCGGCAAACTAGGTGAAACGAGACCAACTAGCCACGAGTTCTGAAATCAAAATCCGAAACGCCAGGATCGTAGAGCTCGAAAATTAGTGTGAAATCGAGCTAAAAATCACCGAATTCAGAACTCGGAGTGAACAGATATTCATAAAACCGTTTACGTAAAGAAACCACATTTCGCGGCTAACTAGGTGAAACGAGACCAACTAGCCACGAGTTCTGAAATCAAAATCCGAAAATCCAGGATCGTAGAGCTCGAAAATTAGTGTGAAATCAAGATAAAAATCACCGAATTCAGAACTCGGAGTCAACGGATATTCATAAAACCGTTTACGTAAAGAAACCACATTTCGCGGCTAACTAGGTGAAACAAGACCAACTAGCCACGAGCTCTGAAATCAAAATCCGAAATTCCAGGATCGTAGAGCTCGAAAAGTAGTGTGAAATCAATCTAAAAATCACCGAATTCAAAACTCGGAGTCAACGGATATTCATAAAACCGTTTACATAAAGAAACCACATTTCGCGGCTAACTAGGTGAAACGAGACCAACTAGCCACGAGCTCTGATATCAAAATCCGAAACGCCAGGATCGTAGAGCTCGAAAAGTAGTGTGAAATCAAGCTAAAAATCACCGAATTCAGAACTCGGAGTCAACGGATATTCATAAAACTGTTTACGTAAAGAAACCACATTTCGCGGCTAACTAGGTGAAACGAAACCAACTAGCCACGAGTTCTGAAATAAAAATACGAAACGCCAGGATCGTAGAGCTCGAAAATTAGTGTGAAATCAAGCTAAAAATCACCGAATTCAGAACTCGGAGTTAACGGATATTCGTAAAACCGTTTACGTAAAGAAACCACATTTTGCGGCTAACTTGGTGAAACGAGACCAACTAGCCACGAGTTCTGAAATCGAAATCCGAAACGGCAGGATCGTAGAGCTCGAAAAGTAGTGTGAAATCAAGCTAAAAATCACCGAATTCAGAACTCGGAGTCAACGGATATTCATAAAACCGTTTACGTAAATAAAACACATTTCGCGGCTAACTAGGTGAAACGAGACCTACTAGCCACGAGTTCTGAAATCGAGATCCGAAATGCCAGGATTGTAGAGCTCGAAAAGTAGTGTGTAATCAAGCTAAAAATCACCGAATTCAGAACTCGGAGTCAACGGATATTTATAAAACCGTTTACGTAAAGAAACCACATTTCGCGGCAAACTAGGTGAAACGAGACCAACTAGCCACGAGTTCTGAAATAAAAATCCGAAACGCCAGGATTGTAGGGCTCGAAAATTAGTGTGAAATCAAGCTAAAAATCACCGAATTCAGAACTCGGAGTCAACGGATATTCATAAAACCGTTTACGTAAAGAAACCACATTTCGCGGCTAACTAGGTGAAACGAGACCAACTAGCCACGAGTTCTGAAATCAAAATCCGAAACGGCAGGATCGTAGAGCTCGAAAAGTAGTGTGAAATCAAGCTAAAAATCACCGAATTCAGAACTCGGAGTCAAATGATATTCATAAAACCGTTTACGTAAAGAAACCACATTTCGCGGCTAACTAGGAGAAGCGAGACCTACTAGCCACGAGTTCTGAAATCAAAATCCGAAACGCCAGGATCGTAGAGCTCGAAAAGTAGTGTGAAATCAATCTAAAAATCACCGAATTCAGAAATCCGAGTCAACGGATATTCATAAAACCGTTTACGTAAAGAAACCACATTTCGCGGCTAACTAGGTGAAACGAGACCTACTAGCCACGAGTTCTGAAATCGAAATCCGAAAACCCAGGATTGTAGAGCTCGAAAATTAGTGTGAAATCAAGCTAAAAATCACCGAATTCAGAACTCGGAGTCAACGGATATTCATAAAACCGTTTACGTAAAGAAACCACATTTCGCGGTAAACTAGGTGAAATGAGACCAACTAGCCACGAGTTCTGAAATCAAAATCCGAAACACCAGGATTGTAGAGCTCGAAAAGTAGTGTGAAATGAAGCTAAAAATCACCGAATTCAGAACTCGGAGTCAACGGATATTCATAAAACCGTTTACGTAAAGAAACCACATTTCGCGGCTAACTAGGAGAAACGAGACCTACTAGCCACGAGTTCTGATATCAAAATCCGAAACTCCAGGATTGTAGAGCTCGAAAAGTAGTGTGTAATCAAGCTAAAAATCACCGAATTCAGAACTCGGAGTCAACGGATATTCATAAAACCGTTTACGTAAAGAAACCACATTTCGCGGCTAACTAGGAGAAACGAGACCTACTAGCCACGAGTTCTGAAATAAAAATCCGAAACGGCAAGATTGTAGAGCTTGAAAAGTAGTGTGTAATCAAGCTAAAAATCACCGAATTCAGAACTCGGAGTCAACGGATATTCATAAAACCGTTTACGTAAAGAAACCACATTTCGCGGCTAACTAGGTGAAACGAGACCAACTAGCCACGAGTTCTGAAATCAAAATCCGAAACGGCAGGATCGTAGAGCTCGAAAAGTAGTGTGAAATCAAGCTAAAAATCACCGAATTCAGAACTCGGAGTCAACGGATATTCATAAAACCGTTTATGTAAAGAAACCACATTTCGCGGCTAACTAGGAGAAACGAGACCTACTAGCCACGAGTTCTGAAATAAAAATCCGAAACGTCAGGATTGTAGAGCTCGAAAAGTAGTGTGAAATCAAGCTAAAAATCACCGAATTCAGAACTCAGAGTCAAATGATATTCATAAAACCGTTTACGTAAAGAAACCACATTTTGCGGCTAACTAGGAGAAACGAGACCTACTAGCCACGAGTTCTGAAATCAAAATCCGAAACGCCAGGATTGTAGAGCTTGAAAAGTAGTGTGTAATCAAGCTAAAAATCACCGAATTCAGAACTCGGAGTCAACGGATATTCATAAAACCGTTTACGTAAAGAAACCACATTTCGCGGCTAACTAGGTGAAACGAGACCTACTAGCCACGAGTTCTGAAATCGAAATCCGAAAACCCAGGATTGTAGAGCTCGAAAATTAGTGTGAAATCAAGCTAAAAATCACCGAATTCAGAACTCGGAGTCAACGGATATTCATAAAACCGTTTACGTAAATAAAACACATTTCGCGGCTAACTAGGTGAAACGAGACCTACTAGCCACGAGTTCTGAAATCGAAATCCGAAACGCAAGGATTGTAGAGCTCGAAAAGTAGTGTGAAATGAAGCTAAAAATCACCGAATTCAGAACTCGGAGTCAACGATTATTCATAAAACCGTTTACGTAAAGAAACAACATTTCGCGGCTAACTAGGTGAAACGAGACCTAATAGCCACGAGTTCTGAAATCGAAATCCGAAACGCTAGGATTGTAGAGCTCGAAAAGTAGTGTGAAATGAAGCTAAAAATCACCGAATTCAGAACTCGGAGTCAACGGATATTCATAAAACCGTTTACGTAAATAAAACACATTTCGCGGCTATCTAGGTGAAACGAGACCTACTAGCCACGAGTTCTGAAATCGAAATCCGAAACGCTAGGATTGTAGAGCTCGAAAATTAGTGTGAAATCAAGCTAAAAATCACCGAATTCAGAACTCGGAGTCAACGGATATTCATAAAACCGTTTACGTAAAGAAACCACATTTCGCGGCTAACTAGGTGAAACGAGTCCTACTAGCCACGAGTTCTGAAATCGAAATCCGAAACGCAAGGATTGTAGAGCTCGAAAAGTAGTGTGAAATGAAGCTAAAAATCACCGAATTCAGAACTCGGAGTCAACGGATATTCATAAAACCGTTTACGTAAAGAAACAACATTTCGCGGCTAACTAGGTGAAACGAGACCTACTAGCCACGAGTTCTGAAATCGAAATCCAAAACGCTAGGATTGTAGAGCTCGAAAAGTAGTGTGAAATGAAGCTAAAAATCACCGAATTCAGAACTCGGAGTCAACGGATATTCATAAAACCGTTTACGTAAATAAAACACATTTCGCGGCTAACTAGGTGAAACGAGACCTACTAGCCACGAGTTCTGAAATCGAAATCCGAAACGCTAGGATTGTAGAGCTCGAAAATTAGTGTGAAATCAAGCTAAAAATCACCGAATTCAGAACTCGGAGTCAACGGATATTTATAAAACCGTTTACGTAAAGAAACCACATTTCGCGGCTAACTAGGTGAAACGAGACTAACTAGCCACGAGTTCTGAAATAAAAATCCGAAATGCCAGGATTGTAGGGCTCGAAAATTAGTGTGAAATCGAGCTAAAAATCACCGAATTCAGAACTCGGAGTGAACGGAAGATCATAAAACCGTTTACGTAAAGAAACCACATTTCGCGGCTAACTAGGTGAAACGAGACCAACTAGCCACGAGTTCTGAAATCAAAATCCGAAACGGCAGGATCGTAGAGCTCGAAAAGTAGTGTGAAATCAAGCTAAAAATCACCGAATTCAGAACTCGGAGTCAACGGATATTCATAAAACCGTTTACGTAAAGAAACCACATTTCGCGGCTAACTAGGTGAAACGAGACCAACTAGCCACGAGCTCTGAAATCAAAATCCGAAATTCCAGGATCGTAGAGCTCGAAAAGTAGTGTGAAATGAAGCTAAAAATCACCGAATTCAGAACTCGGAGTCAACGGATATTCATAAATTCGTTTACGTAAAGAAACCACATTTCGCGGCTAACTAGGAGAAACGAGACCTACTAGCCATGAGTTCTGAAATCAAAATCCGAAACGACAGGATTGTAGAGCTCGAAAAGTAGTGTGAAATCAAGCTAAAAATCACCGAATTCAGAACTCGGAGTCAAATGATATTCATAAAACCGTTTACGTAAAGAAACCACATTTCGCGGCTAACTAGGAGAAGCGAGACCTACTAGCCACGAGTTCTGAAATAAAAATCCGAAACGCCAGGATTGTAGAGCTTGAAAAGTAGTGTGTAATCAAGCTAAAAATCACCGAATTCAGAACTCGGAGTCAACGGATATTCATAAAACCGTTTACGTAAAGAAACCACATTTCGCGGCAAACTAGGTGAAACGAGACCAACTAGCCACGAGTTCTGAAATCAAAATCTGAAACACCAGGATTGTAGAGCTCGAAAAGTAGTGTGAAATGAAGCTAAAAATCACCGAATTCAGAACTCGGAGTCAACGGATATTCATAAAACCGTTTACGTAAAGAAACCACATTTCGCGGCTAACTAGGAGAAACGAGACCTACTAGCCACGAGTTCTGAAATCAAAATCCGAAACGCCAAGATTGTAGAGCTTGAAAAGTAGTGTGTAATCAAGCTAAAAATCACCGAATTCAGAACTCGGAGTCAACGGATATTCATAAAACCGTTTACGTAAAGAAACCACATTTCGCGGCTAACTAGGAGAAACGAGACCTACTAGCCACGAGTTCTGAAATCAAAATCCGAAACGCCAAGATTGTAGAGCTTGAAAAGTAGTGTGTAATCAAGCTAAAAATTACCGAATTCAGAACTCGGAGTCAACGGATATTCATAAAACCGTTTACGTAAAGAAACCACATTTCGCGGCTAACTAGGAGAAACGAGACCTACTAGCCACGAGTTCTGAAATCAAAATCCGAAACGCCAGGATTGTAGAGCTTGAAAAGTAGTGTGTAATCAAGCTAAAAATCACCGAATTCAGAACTCGGAGTCAACGGATATTCATAAAACCGTTTACGTAAAGAAACCACATTTCGCGGCTAAATAGGTGAAACGAGACCTACTAGCCACGAGTTCTGAAATCGAAATCCGAAAACCCAGGATTGTAGAGCTCGAAAGTAGTGTGTAATCAAGCTAAAAATCACCGAATTCAGAACTCGGAGTCAATGGATATTCATAAAACCGTTTACGTAAAGAAACCACATTTCGCGGCTAACTAGGTTAAACGAGACCAACTAGCCACGAGTTCTGAAATCAAAATCAGAAATGCCAGGATCGTAGAGCTCGAAAAGTAGTGTGAAATCAAGCTAAAAATCACCGAATTCAGAACTCGGAGTCAACGGATATTCATAAAACCGTTTACGTAAAGAAACCACATTTCGCGGCTAAATAGGTGAAACGAGACCTACTAGCCACGAGTTCCGAAATCGAAATCCGAAAATCAAGGATTGTAGAGCTCGAAAAGTAGTGTGTAATCAAGCTAAAAATCACCGAATTCAGAACTCGGAGTCAACGGATATTCATAAAACCGTTTACGTAAAGAAACCACATTTCGCGTATAAATAGGTGAAACGAGACCTACTAGCCACAAGTTCTAAAATCAAAATCCGAAACGCCAAGATTGTAGAGCTTGAAAAGTAGTGTGAAATCAAGCTAAAAATCACCGAATTCAGAACTCGGAGTCAACGGATATTCATAAAACCGTTTACGTAAAGAAACCACATTTCGCGGCTAACTAGGAGAAACGAGACCTACTAGCCACGAGTTCTGAAATCAAAATCCGAAACGCCAAGATTGTAGAGCTTGAAAAGTAGTGTGTAATCAAGCTAAAAATCACCGAATTCAGAACTCGGAGTCAACGGATATTCATAAAACCGTTTACGTAAAGAAACCACATTTCGCGGCTAACTAGGAGAAACGAGACCTACTAGCCACGAGTTCTGAAATCAAAATCCGAAACGCCAAGATTGTAGAGCTTGAAAAGTAGTGTGTAATCAAGCTAAAAATCACCGAATTCAGAACTCGGAGTCAACGGATATTCATAAAACCGTTTACGTAAAGAAACCACATTTCGCGGCTAACTAGGTGAAACGAGACCTACTAGCCACGAGTTCTGAAATCAAAATCCGAAATTCCAGGATTGTAGAGCTCGAAAAGTAATGTGAAATCAAGCTAAAAATCACCGAATTCAGAACTCGGAGTCAACGGATATTCATAAAACCGTTTACGTAAAGATACCACATTTCGCGGCTAACTAGGTGAAACGAGACCTACTAGCCACGAGTTCTGAAATCAAAATCCGAAAACCCAGGATTGTAGAGCTCGAAAAGTAGTGTGAAATCAAGCTAAAAATCACCGAATTCAGAACTCGGAGTCAACGGATATTCATAAAACCGTTTACGTAAAGAAACCACATTTCGTGGCAAAATAGGTGAAACGAGACCAACTAGCCACGAGTTCTGAAATCAAAATCCGAAACGCCAGGATCGTAGAGCTCGAAAATTAGTGTGAAATCGAGCTAAAAATCACCGAATTCAGAACTCGGAGTGAACAGATATTCATAAAACCGTTTACGTAAAGAAACCACATTTCGCGGCTAACTAGGTGAAACGAGACCAACTAGCCACGAGTTCTGAAATCAAAATCCGAAAAACCAGGATCGTAGAGCTCGAAAATTAGTGTGAAATCAAGCTAAAAATCACCGAATTCAGAACTCGGAGTCAACGGATATTCATAAAACCGTTTACGTAAAGAAACCACATTTCGCGGCTAACTAGGTGAAACGAGACCAACTAGCCACGAGCTCTGAAATCGAAATCAGAAATTCCAGGATCGTAGAGTTCGAAAAGTAGTGTGAAATCAAGCTAAAAATCACCGAATTCAAAACTCGGAGTCAACGGATATTCATAAAACCGTTTACATAAAGAAACCACATTTCGCGGCTAACTAGGTGAAACGAGACCTACTAGCCACATGTTCTGAAATCGAAATCCGAAAACCCAGGATCGTAGAGCTCGAAAATTAGTGTGAAATCAAGCTAAAAATCACCGAATTCAGAACTCGGAGTCAACGGATATTCATAAAACCGTTTACGTAAAGAAACCACATTTCGCGGCTAAATAGGTGAAACGAGACCTACTAGCCACGAGTTCTGAAATCAAAATCCGAAATGCCAGGATTGTAGAGCTCGAAAAGTAGTGTGAAATCAAGCTAAAAATCACCGAATTCAGAACTCGGAGTCAACGGATATTCATAAAACCGTTTACGTAAAGAAACCACATTTCGTGGCAAACTAGGTGAAACGAGACCAACTAGCCACGAGTTCTGAAATCAAAATCCGAAATGCCAGGATCGTAGAGCTCGAAAATTAGTGTGAAATCGAGCTAAAAATCACCGAATTCAGAACTCGGAGTGAACAGATATTCATAAAACCGTTTACGTAAAGAAACCACATTTCGCGGCTAACTAGGTGAAACGAGACCAACTAGCCACGAGTTCTGAAATCAAAATCCGAAAACCCAGGATCGTAGAGCTCGAAAATTAGTGTGAAATCAAGCTAAAAATCACCGAATTCAGAACTCGGAGTCAACGGATATTCATAAAACCGTTTACGTAAAGAAACCACATTTCGCGGCTAACTAGGTGAAACGAGACCAACTAGCCACGAGCTCTGAAATCAAAATCCGAAATTCCAGGATCGTAGAGTTCGAAAAGTAGTGTGAAATCAAGCTAAAAATCACCGAATTCAAAACTCGGAGTCAACGGATATTCATAAAACCGTTTACATAAAGAAACCACATTTCGCGGCTAACTAGGTGAAACGAGACCAACTAGCCACGAGTTCTGAAATCAAAATCCGAAAACCCAGGATCGTAGAGCTCGAAAATTAGTGTGAAATCAAGCTAAAAATCACCGAATTCAGAACTCGGAGTCAACGGATATTCATAAAACCGTTTACGTAAAGAAACCACATTTCGCGGCTAACTAGGTGAAACGAGACCAACTAGCCACGAGTTCTGAAATCAAAATCCGAAACTCCATAATCGAAGAGCTGGAAAAGTAGTGTGAAATCAAGCTAAAAATTACCGAATTCAGAGCTCGGAGTCAACGGATATTCATAAAACCGTTTACGTAAAGAAACCACATTTCGCGGCTAACTAGGTGAAACGAGACCAACTAGCCACGAGTTCTGAAATCAAAATCCGAAATGCCAGGATCGTAGAGCTCGAAAAGTAGTGTGAAATAAAGCAAAAAATCACCGAATTCAGAACTCGGAGTCAACGGATATTCATAAAACCGTTTACGTAAAGATACCACATTTCGCGGCTAACTAGGTGAAACGAGACCTACTAGCCACGAGTTCTGAAATCAAAATCCGAAAACCCAGGATTGTAGAGCTCGAAAAGTAGTGTGAAATCAAGCTAAAAATCACCGAATTCAGAACTCGGAGTCAACGGATATTCATAAAACCGTTTACGTAAAGAAACCACATTTCGCGGCTAACTAGGAGAAACGAGACCTACTAGCCACGAGTTCTGAAATCAAAATCCGAAACGCCAAGATTGTAGAGCTTGAAAAGTAGTGTGTAATCAAGCTAAAAATCACCGAATTCAGAACTCGGAGTCAACGGATATTCATAAAACCGTTTACGTAAAGAAACCACATTTCGCGGCTAACTAGGAGAAACGAGACCTACTAGCCACGAGTTCTGAAATCAAAATCCGAAACGCCAAGATTGTAGAGCTTGAAAAGTAGTGTGTAATCAAGCTAAAAATCACCGAATTCAGAACTCGGAGTCAACGGATATTCATAAAACCGTTTACGTAAAGAAACCATATTTCGCGGCTAACTAGGTGAAACGAGACCTACTAGCCACGAGTTCTGAAATCAAAATCCGAAATTCCAGGATTGTAGAGCTCGAAAAGTAATGTGAAATCAAGCTAAAAATCACCGAATTCAGAACTCGGAGTCAACGGATATTCATAAAACCGTTTACGTAAAGATACCACATTTCGCGGCTAACTAGGTGAAACGAGACCTACTAGCCACGAGTTCTGAAATCAAAATCCGAAAACCCAGGATTGTAGAGCTCGAAAAGTAGTGTGAAATCAAGCTAAAAATCACCGAATTCAGAACTCGGAGTCAACGGATATTCATAAAACCGTTTACGTAAAGAAACCACATTTCGTGGCAAACTAGGTGAAACGAGACCAACTAGCCACGAGTTCTGAAATCAAAATCCGAAACGCCAGGATCGTAGAGCTCGAAAATTAGTGTGAAATCGAGCTAAAAATCACCGAATTCAGAACTCGGAGTGAACAGATATTCATAAAACCGTTTACGTAAAGATACCACATTTCGCGGCTAACTAGGTGAAACGAGACCAACTAGCCACGAGTTCTGAAATCAAAATCCGAAATGCCTGGATCGTAGAGCTCGAAAAGTAGTGTGAAATAAAGCAAAAAATCACCGAATTCAGAACTCGGAGTCAACGGATATTCATAAAACCGTTTACGTAAAGATACCACATTTCGCGGCTAACTAGGTGAAACGAGACCTACTAGCCACGAGTTCTGAAATCAAAATCCGAAAACCCAGGATTGTAGAGCTCGAAAAGTAGTGTGAAATCAAGCTAAAAATCACCGAATTCAGAACCCGGAGTCAACGGATATTCATAAAACCGTTTACGTAAAGAAACCACATTTCGCGGCTAACTAGGTGAAACGAGACCTACTAGCCACGAGTTCTGAAATCGAAATCCGAAAACCCCGAATTGTAGAGCTCGAAAAGTAGTGTGAAATCAAGCTAAAAATCACCGAATTTAGAACTCGGAGTCAACGGAAATTCATAAAACCGTTTACGTAAAGAAACCACATTTCGCGGCTAAATAGGTGAAACGAGACCTACTAGCCACGAGTTCTGAAATCGAAATCCGAAAACCCAGGATTGTAGAGCTCGAAAGTAGTGTGTAATCAAGCTAAAAATCACCGAATTCAGAACTCGGAGTCAATGGATATTCATAAAACCGTTTACGTAAAGAAACCACATTTCGCGGCTAACTAGGTTAAACGAGACCAACTAGCCACGAGTTCTTAAATCGAAATCAGAAATGCCAGGATCGTAGAGCTCGAAAAGTAGTGTGAAATCAAGCTAAAAATCACCGAATTCAGAACTCGGATTCAACGGATATTCATAAAACCGTTTACGTAAAGAAACCACATTTCGCGGCTAAATAGGTGAAACGAGACCTACTAGCCACGAGTTCTGAAATCGAAATCCGAAAACCCAGGATTGTAGAGCTCGAAAGTAGTGTGTAATCAAGATAAAAATCACCGAATTCAGAACTCGGAGTCAACGGATATTCATAAAACCGTTTACGTAAAGAAACCACATTTCGCGGCTAAATAGGTGAAACGAGACCTACTAGCCACGAGTTCTGAAATCGAAATCCGAAAACCCCGAATTGTAGAGCTCGAAAAGTAGTGTGAAATCAAGCTAAAAATCACCGAATTTAGAACTCGGAGTCAACGGAAATTCATAAAACCGTTTACGTAAAGAAACCACATTTCGCGGCTAAATAGGTGAAACGAGACCTACGAGCCACGAGTTCTGAAATCGAAATCCGAAAACCCAGGATTGTAGAGCTCGAAAGTAGTGTGTAATCAAGCTAAAAATCACCGAATTCAGAACTCGGAGTCAATGGATATTCATAAAACCGTTTACGTAAAGAAACCACATTTCGCGGCTAACTAGGTTAAACGAGACCAACTAGCCACGAGTTCTTAAATCGAAATCAGAAATGCCAGGATCGTAGAGCTCGAAAAGTAGTGTGAAATCAAGCTAAAAATCACCGAATTCAGAACTCGGATTCAACGGATATTCATAAAACCGTTTACGTAAAGAAACCACATTTCGCGGCTAAATAGGTGAAACGAGACCTACTAGCCACGAGTTCTGAAATCGAAATCCGAAAACCCAGGATCGTAGAGCTCGAAAAGTAGTGTGAAATCAAGCTAAAAATCACCGAATTCAAAACTCGGAGTCAACGGATATTCATAAAACCGTTTACATAAAGAAACCACATTTCGCGGCTAACTAGGTGAAACGAGACCTACTAGCCACATGTTCTGAAATCGAAATCCGAAAACCCAGGATCGTAGAGCTCGAAAATTAGTGTGAAATCAAGCTAAAAATCACCGAATTCAGAACTCGGAGTCAACGGATATTCATAAAACCGTTTACGTAAAGAAACCACATTTCGCGGCTAAATAGGTGAAACGAGACCTACTAGCCACGAGTTCTGAAATCAAAATCCGAAATGCCAGGATTGTAGAGCTCGAAAAGTAGTGTGAAATCAAGCTAAAAATCACCGAATTCAGAACTCGGAGTCAACGGATATTCATAAAACCGTTTACGTAAAGAAACCACATTTCGTGGCAAACTAGGTGAAACGAGACCAACTAGCCACGAGTTCTGAAATCAAAATCCGAAATGCCAGGATCGTAGAGCTCGAAAATTAGTGTGAAATCGAGCTAAAAATCACCGAATTCAGAACTCGGAGTGAACAGATATTCATAAAACCGTTTACGTAAAGAAACCACATTTCGCGGCTAACTAGGTGAAACGAGACCAACTAGCCACGAGTTCTGAAATCAAAATCCGAAAACCCAGGATCGTAGAGCTCGAAAATTAGTGTGAAATCAAGCTAAAAATCACCGAATTCAGAACTCGGAGTCAACGGATATTCATAAAACCGTTTACGTAAAGAAACCACATTTCGCGGCTAACTAGGTGAAACGAGACCAACTAGCCACGAGCTCTGAAATCAAAATCCGAAATTCCAGGATCGTAGAGTTCGAAAAGTAGTGTGAAATCAAGCTAAAAATCACCGAATTCAAAACTCGGAGTCAACGGATATTCATAAAACCGTTTACATAAAGAAACCACATTTCGCGGCTAACTAGGTGAAACGAGACCAACTAGCCACGAGTTCTGAAATCAAAATCCGAAAACCCAGGATCGTAGAGCTCGAAAATTAGTGTGAAATCAAGCTAAAAATCACCGAATTCAGAACTCGGAGTCAACGGATATTCATAAAACCGTTTACGTAAAGAAACCACATTTCGCGGCTAACTAGGTGAAACGAGACCAACTAGCCACGAGTTCTGAAATCAAAATCCGAAACTCCATAATCGAAGAGCTGGAAAAGTAGTGTGAAATCAAGCTAAAAATTACCGAATTCAGAGCTCGGAGTCAACGGATATTCATAAAACCGTTTACGTAAAGAAACCACATTTCGCGGCTAACTAGGTGAAACGAGACCAACTAGCCACGAGTTCTGAAATCAAAATCCGAAATGCCAGGATCGTAGAGCTCGAAAAGTAGTGTGAAATAAAGCAAAAAATCACCGAATTCAGAACTCGGAGTCAACGGATATTCATAAAACCGTTTACGTAAAGATACCACATTTCGCGGCTAACTAGGTGAAACGAGACCTACTAGCCACGAGTTCTGAAATCAAAATCCGAAAACCCAGGATTGTAGAGCTCGAAAAGTAGTGTGAAATCAAGCTAAAAATCACCGAATTCAGAACTCGGAGTCAACGGATATTCATAAAACCGTTTACGTAAAGAAACCACATTTCGCGGCTAACTAGGAGAAACGAGACCTACTAGCCACGAGTTCTGAAATCAAAATCCGAAACGCCAAGATTGTAGAGCTTGAAAAGTAGTGTGTAATCAAGCTAAAAATCACCGAATTCAGAACTCGGAGTCAACGGATATTCATAAAACCGTTTACGTAAAGAAACCACATTTCGCGGCTAACTAGGAGAAACGAGACCTACTAGCCACGAGTTCTGAAATCAAAATCCGAAACGCCAAGATTGTAGAGCTTGAAAAGTAGTGTGTAATCAAGCTAAAAATCACCGAATTCAGAACTCGGAGTCAACGGATATTCATAAAACCGTTTACGTAAAGAAACCATATTTCGCGGCTAACTAGGTGAAACGAGACCTACTAGCCACGAGTTCTGAAATCAAAATCCGAAATTCCAGGATTGTAGAGCTCGAAAAGTAATGTGAAATCAAGCTAAAAATCACCGAATTCAGAACTCGGAGTCAACGGATATTCATAAAACCGTTTACGTAAAGATACCACATTTCGCGGCTAACTAGGTGAAACGAGACCTACTAGCCACGAGTTCTGAAATCAAAATCCGAAAACCCAGGATTGTAGAGCTCGAAAAGTAGTGTGAAATCAAGCTAAAAATCACCGAATTCAGAACTCGGAGTCAACGGATATTCATAAAACCGTTTACGTAAAGAAACCACATTTCGTGGCAAACTAGGTGAAACGAGACCAACTAGCCACGAGTTCTGAAATCAAAATCCGAAACGCCAGGATCGTAGAGCTCGAAAATTAGTGTGAAATCGAGCTAAAAATCACCGAATTCAGAACTCGGAGTGAACAGATATTCATAAAACCGTTTACGTAAAGAAACCACATTTCGCGGCTAACTAGGTGAAACGAGACCAACTAGCCACGAGTTCTGAAATCAAAATCCGAAAAACCAGGATCGTAGAGCTCGAAAATTAGTGTGAAATCAAGCTAAAAATCACCGAATTCAGAACTCGGAGTCAACGGATATTCATAAAACCGTTTACGTAAAGAAACCACATTTCGCGGCTAACTAGGTGAAACGAGACCAACTAGCCACGAGCTCTGAAATCGAAATCAGAAATTCCAGGATCGTAGAGTTCGAAAAGTAGTGTGAAATCAAGCTAAAAATCACCGAATTCAAAACTCGGAGTCAACGGATATTCATAAAACCGTTTACATAAAGAAACCACATTTCGCGGCTAACTAGGTGAAACGAGACCTACTAGCCACATGTTCTGAAATCGAAATCCGAAAACCCAGGATCGTAGAGCTCGAAAATTAGTGTGAAATCAAGCTAAAAATCACCGAATTCAGAACTCGGAGTCAACGGATATTCATAAAACCGTTTACGTAAAGAAACCACATTTCGCGGCTAAATAGGTGAAACGAGACCTACTAGCCACGAGTTCTGAAATCAAAATCCGAAATGCCAGGATTGTAGAGCTCGAAAAGTAGTGTGAAATCAAGCTAAAAATCACCGAATTCAGAACTCGGAGTCAACGGATATTCATAAAACCGTTTACGTAAAGAAACCACATTTCGTGGCAAACTAGGTGAAACGAGACCAACTAGCCACGAGTTCTGAAATCAAAATCCGAAATGCCAGGATCGTAGAGCTCGAAAATTAGTGTGAAATCGAGCTAAAAATCACCGAATTCAGAACTCGGAGTGAACAGATATTCATAAAACCGTTTACGTAAAGAAACCACATTTCGCGGCTAACTAGGTGAAACGAGACCAACTAGCCACGAGTTCTGAAATCAAAATCCGAAAACCCAGGATCGTAGAGCTCGAAAATTAGTGTGAAATCAAGCTAAAAATCACCGAATTCAGAACTCGGAGTCAACGGATATTCATAAAACCGTTTACGTAAAGAAACCACATTTCGCGGCTAACTAGGTGAAACGAGACCAACTAGCCACGAGCTCTGAAATCAAAATCCGAAATTCCAGGATCGTAGAGTTCGAAAAGTAGTGTGAAATCAAGCTAAAAATCACCGAATTCAAAACTCGGAGTCAACGGATATTCATAAAACCGTTTACATAAAGAAACCACATTTCGCGGCTAACTAGGTGAAACGAGACCAACTAGCCACGAGTTCTGAAATCAAAATCCGAAAACCCAGGATCGTAGAGCTCGAAAATTAGTGTGAAATCAAGCTAAAAATCACCGAATTCAGAACTCGGAGTCAACGGATATTCATAAAACCGTTTACGTAAAGAAACCACATTTCGCGGCTAACTAGGTGAAACGAGACCAACTAGCCACGAGTTCTGAAATCAAAATCCGAAACTCCATAATCGAAGAGCTGGAAAAGTAGTGTGAAATCAAGCTAAAAATTACCGAATTCAGAGCTCGGAGTCAACGGATATTCATAAAACCGTTTACGTAAAGAAACCACATTTCGCGGCTAACTAGGTGAAACGAGACCAACTAGCCACGAGTTCTGAAATCAAAATCCGAAATGCCAGGATCGTAGAGCTCGAAAAGTAGTGTGAAATAAAGCAAAAAATCACCGAATTCAGAACTCGGAGTCAACGGATATTCATAAAACCGTTTACGTAAAGATACCACATTTCGCGGCTAACTAGGTGAAACGAGACCTACTAGCCACGAGTTCTGAAATCAAAATCCGAAAACCCAGGATTGTAGAGCTCGAAAAGTAGTGTGAAATCAAGCTAAAAATCACCGAATTCAGAACCCGGAGTCAACGGATATTCATAAAACCGTTTACGTAAAGAAACCACATTTCGCGGCTAACTAGGTGAAACGAGACCTACTAGCCACGAGTTCTGAAATCGAAATCCGAAAACCCCGAATTGTAGAGCTCGAAAAGTAGTGTGAAATCAAGCTAAAAATCACCGAATTTAGAACTCGGAGTCAACGGAAATTCATAAAACCGTTTACGTAAAGAAACCACATTTCGCGGCTAAATAGGTGAAACGAGACCTACTAGCCACGAGTTCTGAAATCGAAATCCGAAAACCCAGGATTGTAGAGCTCGAAAGTAGTGTGTAATCAAGCTAAAAATCACCGAATTCAGAACTCGGAGTCAATGGATATTCATAAAACCGTTTACGTAAAGAAACCACATTTCGCGGCTAACTAGGTTAAACGAGACCAACTAGCCACGAGTTCTTAAATCGAAATCAGAAATGCCAGGATCGTAGAGCTCGAAAAGTAGTGTGAAATCAAGCTAAAAATCACCGAATTCAGA
This sequence comes from Euonymus europaeus, assembly GCA_963580455.1. Taxonomy (NCBI): domain Eukaryota; kingdom Viridiplantae; phylum Streptophyta; class Magnoliopsida; order Celastrales; family Celastraceae; genus Euonymus; species Euonymus europaeus. Next base: position 357,392 of record OY756957.1, on the reverse strand, counting down.
ACTCGGATTCAACGGATATTCATAAAACCGTTTACGTAAAGAAACCACATTTCGCGGCTAAATAGGTGAAACGAGACCTACTAGCCACGAGTTCTGAAATCGAAATCCGAAAACCCAGGATTGTAGAGCTCGAAAGTAGTGTGTAATCAAGATAAAAATCACCGAATTCAGAACTCGGAGTCAACGGATATTCATAAAACCGTTTACGTAAAGAAACCACATTTCGCGGCTAAATAGGTGAAACGAGACCTACTAGCCACGAGTTCTGAAATCGAAATCCGAAAACCCCGAATTGTAGAGCTCGAAAAGTAGTGTGAAATCAAGCTAAAAATCACCGAATTTAGAACTCGGAGTCAACGGAAATTCATAAAACCGTTTACGTAAAGAAACCACATTTCGCGGCTAAATAGGTGAAACGAGACCTACGAGCCACGAGTTCTGAAATCGAAATCCGAAAACCCAGGATTGTAGAGCTCGAAAGTAGTGTGTAATCAAGCTAAAAATCACCGAATTCAGAACTCGGAGTCAATGGATATTCATAAAACCGTTTACGTAAAGAAACCACATTTCGCGGCTAACTAGGTTAAACGAGACCAACTAGCCACGAGTTCTTAAATCGAAATCAGAAATGCCAGGATCGTAGAGCTCGAAAAGTAGTGTGAAATCAAGCTAAAAATCACCGAATTCAGAACTCGGATTCAACGGATATTCATAAAACCGTTTACGTAAAGAAACCACATTTCGCGGCTAAATAGGTGAAACGAGACCTACTAGCCACGAGTTCTGAAATCGAAATCCGAAAACCCAGGATTGTAGAGCTCGAAAGTAGTGTGTAATCAAGCTAAAAATCACCGAATTCAGAACTCGGAGTCAACGGATATTCATAAAACCGTTTACGTAAAGAAACCACATTTCGCGGCTAAATAGGTGAAACGAGACCTACTAGCCACGAGTTCTGAAATCAAAATCCGAAATGCCAGGATTGTAGAGCTCGAAAAGTAGTGTGAAATCAAGCTAAAAATCACCGAATTCAGAACTCGGAGTCAACAGATATTCATAAAACCGTTTACGTAAAGAAACCACATTTCGCGGCTAAATAGGTGAAACGAGACCTACTAGCCACGAGTTCTGAAATCGAAATCCGAAAACCCAGGATTGTAGAGCTCGAAAGTAGTGTGTAATCAAGCTAAAAATCACCGAATTCAGAACTCGGAGTCAATGGATATTCATAAAACCGTTTACGTAAAGAAACCACATTTCGCGGCTAAATAGGTTAAACGAGACCAACTAGCCACGAGTTCTTAAATCAAAATCAGAAATGCCAGGATCGTAGAGCTCGAAAAGTAGTGTGAAATCAAGCTAAAAATCACCGAATTCAGAACTCGGAGTCAACGGATATTCATAAAACCGTTTACGTAAAGAAACCACATTTTGCGGCTAAATAGGTGAAACGAGACCTACTAGCCACGAGTTCCGAAATCGAAATCCGAAAATCCAGGATTGTAGAGCTCGAAAAGTAGTGTGTAATCAAGCTAAAAATCACCGAATTCAGAACTCGGAGTCAACGGATATTCATAAAACCGTTTACGTAAAGAAACTACATTTCGCGTCTAAATAGGTGAAACGAGACCTACTAGCCACAAGTTCTAAAATCAAAATCCGAAACGCCAAGATTGTAGAGCTCGAAAAGTAGTGTGAAATCAAGCTAAAAATCACCGAATTCAGAACTCGGAGTCAACGGATATTCATAAAACCGTTTACGTAAAGAAACCACATTTCGCGGCTAACTAGGTGAAACGAGACCAACTAGCCACGAGTTCTGAAATCAAAATCCGAAACACCAGGCTCGTAGAGCTCGAAAATTAGTGTGAAATCAAGCTAAAAATCACCGAATTCAGAAGTCGGAGTCAACCGATATTAATAAAACCGTTTACGTAAAGAAACCACATTTCGCGGCTAACTAGGTCAAACGAGACCAACTAGCCACGAGTTCTGAAATCAAAATCCGAAACTCCATAATCGTAGAGCTGGAAAAGTAGTGTGAAATCAAGCTAAAAATTACCGAATTCAGAGCTCGGAGTCAACGGATATTTATAAAACCGTTTACGTAAAGAAACCACATTTCGCGGCTAACTAGGTGAAACGAGACCAACTAGCCACGAGTTCTGAAATCAAAATCCGAAATGCCAGGATCGTAGAGCTCGAAAAGTAGTGTGAAATAAAGCAAAAAATCACCGAATTCAGAACTCGGAGTCAACGGATATTCATAAAACCGTTTACGTAAAGATACCACATTTCGCGGCTAACTAGGTGAAACGAGACCTACTAGCCACGAGTTCTGAAATCAAAATCCGAAAACCCAGGATTGTAGAGCTCGAAAAGTAGTGTGAAATCAAGCTAAAAATCACCGAATTCAGAACCCGGAGTCAACGGATATTCATAAAACCGTTTACGTAAAGAAACCACATTTCGCGGCTAACTAGGTGAAACGAGACCTACTAGCCACGAGTTCTGAAATCGAAATCCGAAAACCCCGAATTGTAGAGCTCGAAAAGTAGTGTGAAATCAAGCTAAAAATCACCGAATTTAGAACTCGGAGTCAACGGAAATTCATAAAACCGTTTACGTAAAGAAACCACATTTCGCGGCTAAATAGGTGAAACGAGACCTACTAGCCACGAGTTCTGAAATCGAAATCCGAAAACCCAGGATTGTAGAGCTCGAAAGTAGTGTGTAATCAAGCTAAAAATCACCGAATTCAGAACTCGGAGTCAATGGATATTCATAAAACCGTTTACGTAAAGAAACCACATTTCGCGGCTAACTAGGTTAAACGAGACCAACTAGCCACGAGTTCTTAAATCGAAATCAGAAATGCCAGGATCGTAGAGCTCGAAAAGTAGTGTGAAATCAAGCTAAAAATCACCGAATTCAGAACTCGGATTCAACGGATATTCATAAAACCGTTTACGTAAAGAAACCACATTTCGCGGCTAAATAGGTGAAACGAGACCTACTAGCCACGAGTTCTGAAATCGAAATCCGAAAACCCAGGATTGTAGAGCTCGAAAGTAGTGTGTAATCAAGCTAAAAATCACCGAATTCAGAACTCGGAGTCAACGGATATTCATAAAACCGTTTACGTAAAGAAACCACATTTCGCGGCTAAATAGGTGAAACGAGACCTACTAGCCACGAGTTCTGAAATCGAAATCCGAAAACCCCGAATTGTAGAGCTCGAAAAGTAGTGTGAAATCAAGCTAAAAATCACCGAATTTAGAACTCGGAGTCAACGGAAATTCATAAAACCGTTTACGTAAAGAAACCACATTTCGCGGCTAAATAGGTGAAACGAGACCTACTAGCCATGAGTTCTGAAATCGAAATCCGAAAATCCAGGATTGTAGAGCTTGAAAAGTAGTGTGAAATCAAGCTAAAAATCACCGAATTCAGAACTCGGAGTCAACGGATATTCATAAAACCGTTTACGTAAAGAAACCACATTTCGCGGCTAACTAGATGGAACGAGACCTACAAGCCACGAGTTCTGAAATAAAAATCCGAAACGCTAGGATTGTAGAGCTCGAAAATTAGTGTGAAATCAAGCTAAAAATCACCGAATTCAGAACTCGGAGTCAACGGATATTCATAAAACCGTTTACGTAAAGAAACCACATTTCGCGGCTAACTAGGTGAAACGAGGCCTACTAGCCACGAGTTCTGAAATCGAAATCCGAAAACCTAGGATTGTAGAGCTCGAAAAGTAGTGTGAAATCAAGCTAAAAATCACCGAATTCAGAACCCGGAGTCAACGGATATTCATAAAACCGTTTACGTAAAGAAACCATATTTCGCGGCTAACTAGGTGAAACGAGACCTACTAGCCACGAGTTCTGAAATCGAAATCCGAAAACCCAGGATTGTAGAGCTCGAAAAGTAGTGTGAAATCAAGCTAAAAATCACAGAATTCAGAACCCGGAGTCAACGGATATTCATAAAACCGTTTACGTAAAGAAACCACATTTCGCGGCTAACTAGGTGAAACGAGACCTACTAGCCACGAGTTCTGAAATCGAAATCCGAAAACCCCGAATTGTAGAGCTCGAAAAGTAGTGTGAAATCAAGCTAAAAATCACCGAATTCAGAACTCGGAGTCAACGGAAATTCATAAAACCGTTTACGTAAAGAAACCACATTTCGCGGCTAAATAGGTGAAACGAGACCTACTAGCCACGAGTTCTGAAATCGAAATCCGAAAACCCAGGATTGTAGAGCTCGAAAGTAGTGTGTAATCAAGCTAAAAATCACCGAATTCAGAACTCGGAGTCAATGGATATTCATAAAACCGTTTACGTAAAGAAACCACATTTCGCGGCTAACTAGGTTAAACGAGACCAACTAGCCACGAGTTCTTAAATCGAAATCAGAAATGCCAGGATCGTAGAGCTCGAAAAGTAGTGTGAAATCAAGCTAAAAATCACCGAATTCAGAACTCGGATTCAACGGATATTCATAAAACCGTTTACGTAAAGAAACCACAATTCGCGGCTAAATAGGTGAAACGAGAGCTACAAGCCACGAGTTCTGAAATCGAAATCCGAAAATCCAGGATTGTAGAGCTCGAAAAGTAGTGTGTAATCAAGCTAAAAATCACCGAATTCAGAACTCGGAGTCAACGGATATTCATAAAACCGTTTACGCACAGAAACCACATTTCGCGGCTAACTAGATGGAACGAGACCTACAAGCCACGAGTTCTGAAATAAAAATCCGAAACGCTAGGATTGTAGAGCTCGAAAATTAGTGTGAAATCAAGCTAAAAATCACCGAATTCAGAACTCGGAGTCAACGGATATTCATAAAACCGTTTACGTAAAGAAACCACATTTCGCGGCTAACTAGGTGAAACGAGACCAACTAGCCACGAGTTCTGAAATCAAAATCCGAAAAGCCAGGAACGTAGAGCTTGAAAAGTAGTGTGAAATCAAGCTAAAAATCACCGAATTCAGAACTCGGAGTCAACGGATATTCATAAAACCGTTTACGTAAAGAAACCACATTTCGCGGCTAACTAGGTGAAACGAGACCTACTAGCCACGAGTTCTGAAATCAAAATCCAAAAACCCAGGATTGTAGAGCTCGAAAAGTAGTGTGAAATCAAGCTAAAAATCACCGAATTCAGAACTCGGAGTCAACGGATATTCATAAAACCGTTTACGTAAAGAAACCACATTTCGCGGCTAACTAGGTGAAACGAGACCTACTAGCCACGAGTTCTGAAATCGAAATCCGAAAACCCAGGATTGTAGAGCTCGAAAAGTAGTGTGAAATCAAGCTAAAAATCACCGAATTCAGAACTCGGAGTCAACGGATATTCATAAAACCGTTTACGTAAAGAAACCACATTTCGCGGCTAACTAGGTGAAACGAGACCAACTAGCCACGAGTTCTGAAATCAAAATCCGAAACGCCAGGAACGTAGAGCTCGAAAAGTAGTGTGAAATCAAGCTAATAATCACCGAATTCAGAACTCGGTGTCAACGGATATTCATAAAACCGTTTTCCTAAAGAAACCACATTTCGCGGCTAACTAGGTGAAACAAGACCTACTAGCCACGAGTTCTGAAATCAAAATCCGAAAATCCAGGATTGTAGAGCTCGAAAAGTAGTGTGGAATCAAGCTAAAAATCACCGAATTCAGAACTCGGAGTCAACGGATATTCATAAAACCGTTTACGTAAAGAAACCACATTTCGCGGCTAACTAGGTGAAACGAGACCAACTAGCCACGAGTTCTGAAATCAAAATACGAAACACCAGGAACGTAGAGCTCGAAAAGTAGTGTGAAATCAAGCTAAAAATCACCGAATTCAGAACCCGGAGTCAACGGATATTCATAAAACCGTTTACGTAAAGAAACCACATTTCGCGGCTAACTAGGTGAAACGAGACCTACTAGCCACGAGTTCTGAAATCGAAATCCGAAAACCCAGGATTGTAGAGCTCGAAAAGTAGTGTGAAATCAAGCTAAAAATCACCGAATTCAGAACTCGGAGTCAACGGATATTCATAAAACTGTTTACGTAAAGAAACCACATTTCGCGGCTAACTAGGTGAAACGAGACCAACTAGCCACGAGTTCTGAAATCAAAATCCGAAAAGCCAGGAACGTAGAGCTCGAAAAGTAGTGTGAAATCAAGCTAAAAATCACCGAATTCAGAACTCGGAGTCAACGGATATTCATAAAACCGTTTACGTAAAGAAACCACATTTCGCGGCTAACTAGGTGAAACGAGACCAACTAGCCACGAGTTCTGAAATCAAAATCCGAAACTCCATAATCGAAGAGCTGGAAAAGTAGTGTGAAATCAAGCTAAAAATTACCGAATTCAGAGCTCGGAGTCAACGGATATTCATAAAACCGTTTACGTAAAGAAACCACATTTCGCGGCTAACTAGGTGAAACGAGACCAACTAGCCACGAGTTCTGAAATCAAAATCCGAAATGCCAGGATCGTAGAGCTCGAAAAGTAGTGTGAAATAAAGCAAAAAATCACCGAATTCAGAACTCGGAGTCAACGGATATTCATAAAACCGTTTACGTAAAGATACCACATTTCGCGGCTAACTAGGTGAAACGAGACCTACTAGCCACGAGTTCTGAAATCAAAATCCGAAAACCCAGGATTGTAGAGCTCGAAAAGTAGTGTGAAATCAAGCTAAAAATCAACGAATTCAGAACCCGGAGTCAACGGATATTCATAAAACCGTTTACGTAAAGAAACCACATTTCGCGGCTAACTAGGTGAAACGAGACCTACTAGCCACGAGTTCTGAAATCGAAATCCGAAAACCCCGAATTGTAGAGCTCGAAAAGTAGTGTGAAATCAAGCTAAAAATCACCGAATTTAGAACTCGGAGTCAACGGAAATTCATAAAACCGTTTACGTAAAGAAACCACATTTCGCGGCTAAATAGGTGAAACGAGACCTACTAGCCACGAGTTCTGAAATCGAAATCCGAAAACCCAGGATTGTAGAGCTCGAAAGTAGTGTGTAATCAAGCTAAAAATCACCGAATTCAGAACTCGGAGTCAATGGATATTCATAAAACCGTTTACGTAAAGAAACCACATTTCGCGGCTAACTAGGTTAAATGAGACCAACTAGCCACGAGTTCTTAAATCGAAATCAGAAATGCCAGGATCGTAGAGCTCGAAAAGTAGTGTGAAATCAAGCTAAAAATCACCGAATTCAGAACTCGGATTCAACGGATATTCATAAAACCGTTTACGTAAAGAAACCACATTTCGCGGCTAAATAGGTGAAACGAGACCTACTAGCCACGAGTTCTGAAATCGAAATCCGAAAACCCAGGATTGTAGAGCTCGAAAGTAGTGTGTAATCAAGCTAAAAATCACCGAATTCAGAACTCGGAGTCAACGGATATTCATAAAACCGTTTACGTAAAGAAACCACATTTCGCGGCTAAATAGGTGAAACGAGACCTACTAGCCACGAGTTCTGAAATCGAAATCCGAAAACCCCGAATTGTAGAGCTCGAAAAGTAGTGTGAAATCAAGCTAAAAATCACCGAATTTAGAACTCGTAGTCAACGGAAATTCATAAAACCGTTTACGTAAAGAAACCACATTTCGCGGCTAAATAGGTGAAACGAGACCTACGAGCCACGAGTTCTGAAATCGAAATCCGAAAACGCAGGATTGTAGAGCTCGAAAGTAGTGTGTAATCAAGCTAAAAATCACCGAATTCAGAACTCGGAGTCAATGGATATTCATAAAACCGTTTACGTAAAGAAACCACATTTCGCGGCTAACTAGGTTAAACGAGACCAACTAGCCACGAGTTCTTAAATCGAAATCAGAAATGCCAGGATCGTAGAGCTCGAAAAGTAGTGTGAAATCAAGCTAAAAATCACCGAATTCAGAACTCGGATTCAACGGATATTCATAAAACCGTTTACGTAAAGAAACCACATTTCGCGGCTAAATAGGTGAAACGAGACCTACTAGCCACGAGTTCTGAAATCGAAATCCGAAAACCCAGGATTGTAGAGCTCGAAAGTAGTGTGTAATCAAGCTAAAAATCCCCGAATTCAGAACTCGGAGTCAACGGATATTCATAAAACCGTTTACGTAAAGAAACCACATTTCGCGGCTAAATAGGTGAAACGAGACCTACTAGCCACGAGTTCTGAAATCAAAATCCGAAATGCCAGGATTGTAGAGCTCGAAAAGTAGTGTGAAATCAAGCTAAAAATCACCGAATTCAGAACTCGGAGTCAACAGATATTCATAAAACCGTTTACGTAAAGAAACCACATTTCGCGGCTAAATAGGTGAAACGAGACCTACTAGCCACGAGTTCTGAAATCGAAATCCGAAAACCCAGGATTGTAGAGCTCGAAAGTAGTGTGTAATCAAGCTAAAAATCACCGAATTCAGAACTCGGAGTCAATGGATATTCATAAAACCGTTTACGTAAAGAAACCACATTTCGCGGCTAACTAGGTTAAACGAGACCAACTAGCGACGAGTTCTTAAATCAAAATCAGAAATGCCAGGATCGTAGAGCTCGAAAAGTAGTGTGAAATCAAGCTAAAAATCATCGAATTCAGAACTCGGAGTCAACGGATATTCATAAAACCGTTTACGTAAAGAAACCACATTTCGCGGCTAAATAGGTGAAACGAGACCTACTAGCCACGAGTTCCGAAATCGAAATCCGAAAATCCAGGATTGTAGAGCTCGAAAAGTAGTGTGTAATCAAGCTAAAAATCACCGAATTCAGAACTCGGAGTCAACGGATATTCATAAAACCGTTTACGTAAAGAAACTACATTTCGCGTCTAAATAGGTGAAACGAGACCTACTAGCCACAAGTTCTAAAATCAAAATCCGAAACGCCAAGATTGTAGAGCTCGAAAAGTAGTGTGAAATCAAGCTAAAAATCACCGAATTCAGAACTCGGAGTCAACGGATATTCATAAAACCGTTTACGTAAAGAAACCACATTTCGCGGCTAACTAGGTGAAACGAGACCAACTAGCCACGAGTTCTGAAATCAAAATCCGAAACACCAGGCTCGTAGAGCTCGAAAATTAGTGTGAAATCAAGCTAAAAATCACCGAATTCAGAAGTCGGAGTCAACCGATATTAATAAAACCGTTTACGTAAAGAAACCACATTTCGCGGCTAACTAGGTCAAACGAGACCAACTAGCCACGAGTTCTGAAATCAAAATCCGAAACTCCATAATCGTAGAGCTGGAAAAGTAGTGTGAAATCAAGCTAAAAATTACAGAATTCAGAGCTCGGAGTCAACGGATATTTATAAAACCGTTTACGTAAAGAAACCACATTTCGCGGCTAACTAGGTGAAACGAGACCAACTAGCCACGAGTTCTGAAATCAAAATCCGAAATGCCAGGATCGTAGAGCTCGAAAAGTAGTGTGAAATAAAGCAAAAAATCACCGAATTCAGAACTCGGAGTCAACGGATATTCATAAAACCGTTTACGTAAAGATACCACATTTCGCGGCTAACTAGGTGAAACGAGACCTACTAGCCACGAGTTCTGAAATCAAAATCCGAAAACCCAGGATTGTAGAGCTCGAAAAGTAGTGTGAAATCAAGCTAAAAATCACCGAATTCAGAACCCGGAGTCAACGGATATTCATAAAACCGTTTACGTAAAGAAACCACATTTCGCGGCTAACTAGGTGAAACGAGACCTACTAGCCACGAGTTCTGAAATCGAAATCCGAAAACCCAGGATTTTAGAGCTCGAAAGTAGTGTGTAATCAAGCTAAAAATCACCGAATTCAGAACTCGGAGTCAATGGATATTCATAAAACCGTTTACGTAAAGAAACCACATTTCGCGGCTAACTAGGTTAAACGAGACCAACTAGCCACGAGTTCTTAAATCGAAATCAGAAATGCCAGGATCGTAGAGCTCGAAAAGTAGTGTGAAATCAAGCTAAAAATCACCGAATTCAGAACTCGGATTCAACGGATATTCATAAAACCGTTTACGTAAAGAAACCACAATTCGTGGCCAAATAGGTGAAACGAGAGCTACAAGCCACGAGTTCTGAAATCGAAATCCGAAAATCCAGGATTGTAGAGCTCGAAAAGTAGTGTGTAATCAAGCTAAAAATCACCGAATTCAGAACTCGGAGTCAACGGATATTCATAAAACCGTTTACGTAAAGAAACCACATTTTGCGGCTAAATAGGTGAAACGAGACCTACTAGCCACCAGTTCTGAAATCAAAATCCGAAATGCCAAGATTGTAGAGCTCGAAAAGTAGTGTGAAATCAAGCTAAAAATCACCGAATTCAGAACCCGGAGTCAACGGATATTCATAAAACCGTTTACGTAAAGAAACCACATTTCGCGGATAACTAGGTGAAACGAGACCTACTAGCCACGAGTTCTGAAATCGAAATCCGAAAATCCAGGATTGTAGAGCTTGAAAAGTAGTGTGAAATCAAGCTAAAAATCACCGAATTCAGAACTCGGAGTCAACGGATATTCATAAAACCGTTTACGTAAAGAAACCACATTTCGCGGCTAACTAGATGGAACGAGACCTACAAGCCACGAGTTCTGAAATAAAAATCCGAAACGCTAGGATTGTAGAGCTCGAAAATTAGTGTGAAATCAAGCTAAAAATCACCGAATTCAGAACTCGGAGTCAACGGATATTCATAAAACCGTTTACGTAAAGAAACCACATTTCGCGGCTAACTAGGTGAAACTAGGCCTACTAGCCACGAGTTCTGAAATCGAAATCCGAAAACCTAGGATTGTAGAGCTCGAAAAGTAGTGTGAAATCAAGCTAAAAATCACCGAATTCAGAACCCGGAGTCAACGGATATTCATAAAACCGTTTACGTAAAGAAACCATATTTCGCGGCTAACTAGGTGAAACGAGACCTACTAGCCACGAGTTCTGAAATCGAAATCCGAAAACCCAGGATTGTAGAGCTCGAAAAGTAGTGTGAAATCAAGCTAAAAATCACAGAATTCAGAACCCGGAGTCAACGGATATTCATAAAACCGTTTACGTAAAGAAACCACATTTCGCGGCTAACTAGGTGAAACGAGACCTACTAGCCACGAGTTCTGAAATCGAAATCCGAAAACCCCGAATTGTAGAGCTCGAAAAGTAGTGTGAAATCAAGCTAAAAATCACCGAATTCAGAACTCGGAGTCAACGGAAATTCATAAAACCGTTTACGTAAAGAAACCACATTTCGCGGCTAAATAGGTGAAACGAGACCTACTAGCCACGAGTTCTGAAATCGAAATCCGAAAACCCAGGATTGTAGAGCTCAAAAGTAGTGTGTAATCAAGCTAAAAATCACCGAATTCAGAACTCGGAGTCAATGGATATTCATAAAACCGTTTACGTAAAGAAACCACATTTCGCGGCTAACTAGGTTAAACGAGACCAACTAGCCACGAGTTCTTAAATCGAAATCAGAAATGCCAGGATCGTAGAGCTCGAAAAGTAGTGTGAAATCAAGCTAAAAATCACCGAATTCAGAACTCGGATTCAACGGATATTCATAAAACCGTTTACGTAAAGAAACCACAATTCGCGGCTAAATAGGTGAAACGAGAGCTACAAGCCACGAGTTCTGAAATCGAAATCCGAAAATCCAGGATTGTAGAGCTCGAAAAGTAGTGTGTAATCAAGCTAAAAATCACCGAATTCAGAACTCGGAGTCAACAGATATTCATAAAACCGTTTACGTAAAGAAACCACATTTCGCGGCTAACTAGATGGAACGAGACCTACAAGCCACGAGTTCTGAAATAAAAATCCGAAACGCTAGGATTGTAGAGCTCGAAAATTAGTGTGAAATCAAGCTAAAAATCACCGAATTCAGAACTCGGAGTCAACGGATATTCATAAAACCGTTTACGTAAAGAAACCACATTTCGCGGCTAACTAGGTGAAACGAGGCCTACTAGCCACGAGTTCTGAAATCGAAATCCGAAAACCTAGGATTGTAGAGCTCGAAAAGTAGTGTGAAATCAAGCTAAAAATCACCGAATTCAGAACTCGGAGTCAACGGATATTCATAAAACCGTTTACGTAAAGAAACCACATTTCGCGGCTAACTAGGTGAAACGAGACCTACTAGCCACGAGTTCTGAAATCAAAATCCAAAAACCCAGGATTGTAGAGCTCGAAAAGTAGTGTGAATTCAAGCTAAAAATCACCGAATTCAGAACTCGGAGTCAACGGATATTCATAAAACCGTTTACGTAAAGAAACCACATTTCGCGGCTAACTAGGTGAAATGAGACCTACTAGCCACGAGTTCTGAAATCGAAATCCGAAAACCCAGGATTGTAGAGCTCGAAAAGTAGTGTGAAATCAAGCTAAAAATCACCGAATTCAGAACTCGGAGTCAACGGATATTCATAAAACCGTTTACGTAAAGAAACCACATTTCACGGCTAACTAGGTGAAACGAGACCAACTAGCCACGAGTTCTGAAATCAAAATCCGAAACGCCAGGAACGTAGAGCTCGAAAAGTAGTGTGAAATCAAGCTAAAAATCACCGAATTCAAAACTCGGTGTCAACGGATATTCATAAAACCGTTTACCTAAAGAAACCACATTTCGCGGCTAACTAGGTGAAACAAGACCTACTAGCCACGAGTTCTGAAATCAAAATCCGAAAATCCAGGATTGTAGAGCTCGAAAAGTAGTGTGGAATCAAGCTAAAAATCACCGAATTCAGAACTCGGAGTCAACGGATATTCATAAAACCGTTTACGTAAAGAAACCACATTTCGCGGCTAACTAGGTGAAACGAGACCAACTAGCCACGAGTTCTGAAATCAAAATACGAAACGCCAGGAACGTAGAGCTCGAAAAGTAGTGTGAAATCAAGCTAAAAATCACCGAATTCAGAACCCGGAGTCAACGGATATTCATAAAACCGTTTACGTAAAGAAACCACATTTCGCGGCTAACTAGGTGAAACGAGACCTACTAGCCACGAGTTCTGAAATCGAAATCCGAAAACCCAGGATTGTAGAGCTCGAAAAGTAGTGTGAAATCAAGCTAAAAATCACCGAATTCAGAACTCGGAGTCAACGGATATTCATAAAACTGTTTACGTAAAGAAACCACATTTCGCGGCTAACTAGGTGAAACGAGACCAACTAGCCACGAGTTCTGAAATCAAAATCCGAAAAGCCAGGAACGTAGAGCTCGAAAAGTAGTGTGAAATCAAGCTAAAAATCACCGAATTCAGAACTCGGTGTCAACGGATATTCATAAAACCGTTTACCTAAAGAAACCACATTTCGCGGCTAACTAGGTGAAACGAGACCTACTAGCCACGAGTTCTGAAATCGAAATCCGAAAATCCAGGATTGTAGAGCTCGAAAAGTAGTGTGGAATCAAGCTAAAAATCACCGAATTCAGAACTCGGAGTCAACGGATATTCATAAAACTGTTTACGTAAAGAAACCACATTTCGCGGCTAACTAGGTGAAACGAGACCAACTAGCCACGAGTTCTGAAATCAAAATCCGAAACGCCAGGAACGTAGAGCTCGAAAAGTAGTGTGAAATCAAGCTAAAAATCACCGAATTCAGAACCCGGAGTCAACGGATATTCATAAAACCGTTTACGTAAAGAAACCACATTTCGCGGCTAACTAGGTGAAACGAGACCTACTAGCCACGAGTTCTGAAATCGAAATCCGAAAACCCGAATTGTAGAGCTCGAAAAGTAGTGTGAAATCAAGCTAAAAATCACCGAATTCAGAACTCGGAGTCAACGGAAATTCATAAAACCGTTTACGTAAAGAAACCACATTTCGCGGCTAAATAGGTGAAACGAGACCTACTAGCCACGAGTTCTGAAATCGAAATCCGAAAACCCAGGATTGTAGAGCTCGAAAGTAGTGTATAATCAAGCTAAAAATCACCGAATTCAGAACTCGGAGTCAATGGATATTCATAAAACCGTTTACGTAAAGAAACCACATTTCGCGGCTAACTAGGTTAAACGAGACCAACTTGCCACGAGTTCTTAAATCGAAATCAGAAATGCCAGGATCGTAGAGCTTGAAAAGTAGTGTGAAATCAAGCTAAAAATCACCGAATTCAGAACTCGGATTCAACGGATATTCATAAAACCGTTTACGTAAAGAAACCACATTTCGCGGCTAACTAGGTGAAACGAGACCTACTAGCCACGAGTTCTGAAATCGAAATCCGAAAATCCAGGATTGTAGAGCTGGAAAAGTAGTGTGAAATCAAGCTAAAAATCACCGAATTCAGAACTCAGAGTCAACGGATATTCATAAAACCGTTTACGTAAAGAAACCACATTTCGCGGCTAACTAGATGGAACGAGACCTACAAGCCACGAGTTCTGAAATAAAAATCCGAAACACTAGGATTGTAGAGCTCGAAAATTAGTGTGAAATCAAGCTAAAAATCACCGAATTCAGAACTCGGAGTCAACGAATATTCATAAAACCGTTTACGTAAAGAAACCACATTTCGCGGCTAACTAGGTGAAACGAGGCCTACTAGCCACGAGTTCTGAAATCGAAATCCGAAAACCTAGGATTGTAGAGCTCAAAAAGTAGTGTGAAATCAAGCTAAAAATCACCGAATTCAGAACTCGGAGTCAACGGATATTCATAAAACCGTTTACGTAAAGAAACCACATTTCGCGGCTAACTAGGTGAAACGAGACCTACTAGCCACGAGTTCTGAAATCAAAATCCAAAAACCCAGGATTGTAGAGCTCGAAAAGTAGTGTGAAATCAAGCTAAAAATCACCGAATTCAGAACTCGGAGTCAACGGATATTCATAAAACCGTTTACGCAAAGAAACCACATTTCGCGGCTAACTAGGTGAAACGAGACCTACTAGCCACGAGTTCTGAAATCGAAATCCGAAAACCCAGGATTGTAGAGCTCGAAAAGTAGTGTGAAATCAAGCTAAAAATCACCGAATTCAGAACTCGGAGTCAACGGATATTCATAAAACCGTTTACGTAAAGAAACCACATTTCGCGGCTAACTAGGTGAAACGAGACCTACTAGCCACGAGTTCTGAAATCAAAATCCAAAAACCCAGGATTGTAGAGCTCGAAAAGTAGTGTGAAATCAAGCTAAAAATCACCGAATTCAGAACTCGGAGTCAACGGATATTCATAAAACCGTTTACGCAAAGAAACCACATTTCGCGGCTAACTAGGTGAAACGAGACCTACTAGCCACGAGTTCTGAAATCGAAATCCGAAAACCCAGGATTGTAGAGCTCGAAAAGTAGTGTGAAATCAAGCTAAAAATCACCGAATTCAGAACTTGGAGTCAACGGATATTCATAAAACCGTTTACGTAAAGAAACCACATTTCGCCGCTAACTAGGTGAAACGAGACCTACTAGCCACGAGTTCTGAAATCGAAATCCGAAAATCCAGGATTGTAGAGCTCGAAAGGTAGTGTGGAATCAAGCTAAAAATCACCGAATTCAGAACTCGGTGTCAACGGATATTCATAAAACCGTTTACCTAAAGAAACCACATTTCGCGGCTAACTAGTTGAAACGAGACCTACTAGCCACGAGTTCTGAAATCGAAATCCGAAAATCCAGGATTGTAGAGCTCGAAAAGTAGTGTGAAATCAAGCTAAAAATCACCGAATTCATAACTCGGAGTCAACGGATATTCATAAAACCGTTTACGTAAAGAAACCACATTTCGCGGCTAACTAGGTGAAACGAGGCCTACTAGCCACGAGTTCTGAAATCGAAATCCGAAAACCCAGGATTGTAGAGCTCGAAAAGTAGTGTGGAATCAAGCTAAAAATCACCGAATTCAGAACTCGGAGTCAACGGATATTCATAAAACTGTTTACGTAAAGAAACCACATTTCGCGGCTAACTAGGTGAAACGAGACCAACTAGCCACGAGTTCTGAAATCAAAATCCGAAACGCCAGGAACGTAGAGCTCGAAAAGTAGTGTGAAATCAAGCTAAAAATCACCGAATTCAGAACCCGGAGTCAACGGATATTCATAAAACCGTTTACGTAAAGAAACCACATTTCGCGGCTAACTAGGTGAAACGAGACCTACTAGCCACGAGTTCTGAAATCGAAATCCGAAAACCCCGAATTGTAGAGCTCGAAAAGTAGTGTGAAATCAAGCTAAAAATCACCGAATTCAGAACTCGGAGTCAACGGAAATTCATAAAACCGTTTACGTAAAGAAACCACATTTCGCGGCTAAATAGGTGAAACGAGACCTACTAGCCACGAGTTCTGAAATCGAAATCCGAAAACCCAGGATTGTAGAGCTCGAAAGTAGTGTGTAATGAAGCTAAAAATCACCGAATTCAGAACTCGGAGTCAATGGATATTCATAAAACCGTTTACGTAAAGAAACCACATTTCGCGGCTAACTAGGTTAAACGAGATCAACTAGCCACGAGTTCTTAAATCAAAATCAGAAATGCCAGGATCGTAGAGCTCGAAAAGTAGTGTGAAATCAAGCTAAAAATCACCGAATTCAGAACTCGGAGTCAACCGATATTCATAAAACCGTTTACGTAAAGAAACCACATTTCGCGGCTAAATAGGTGAAACGAGACCTACTAACCACGAGTTCTTAAATCGAAATCCAAAAATCCAGGATTGTAGAGCTCGAAAAGTAGTGTGTAATCAAGCTAAAAATCACCGAATTCAGAACTCGGAGTCAACGGATATTCATAAAACCGTTTACGTAAAGAAACCACATTTCGCGGCTAACTAGGTGAAACGAGACCTACTAGCCACGAGTTCTGAAATCGAAATCCGAAAACCCAGGATTGTAGAGCTCGAAAAGTAGTGTGAAATCAAGCTAAAAATCACCGAATTCAGAACTCGGAGTCAACGGATATTCATAAAACCGTTTACGTAAAGAAACCACATTTCGCGGCTAACTAGGTGAAACGAGACCAACTAGCCACGAGTTCTGAAATCAAAATCCGAAACGCCAGGAACGTAGAGCTCGAAAAGTAGTGTGAAATCAAGCTAAAAATCACCGAATTCAGAACTCGGTGTCAACGGATATTCATAAAACCGTTTACCAAAAGAAACCACATTTCGCGGCTAACTAGGTGAAACGAGACCTACTAGCCACGAGTTCTGAAATCGAAATCCGAAAATCCAGGATTGTAGAGCTCGAAAAGTAGTGTGGAATCAAGCTAAAAATCACCGAATTCAGAACTCGGAGTCAACGGATATTCATAAAACCGTTTACGTAAAGAAACCACATTTCGCGGCTAACTAGGTGAAACGAGACCAACTAGCCACGAGTTCTGAAATCAAAATCCGAAACGCCAGGAACGTAGAGCTCGAAAAGTAGTGTGAAATCAAGCTAAAAATCACCGAATTCAGAACCCGGAGTCAACGGATATTCATAAAACCGTTTACGTAAAGAAACCACATTTCGCGGCTAACTAGGTGGAACGAGACCTACAAGCCACGAGTTCTGAAATAAAAATCCGAAACGCTAGGATTGTAGAGCTCGAAAATTAGTGTGAAATCAAGCTAAAAATCACCGAATTCAGAACTCGGAGTCAACGAATATTCATAAAACCGTTTACGTAAAGAAACCACATTTCGCGGCTAACTAGGTGAAACGAGGCCTACTAGCCACGAGTTCTGAAATCGAAATCCGAAAACCTAGGATTGTAGAGCTCAAAAAGTAGTGTGAAATCAAGCTAAAAATCACCGAATTCAGAACTCGGAGTCAACGGATATTCATAAAACCGTTTACGTAAAGAAACCACATTTCGCGGCTAACTAGGTGAAACGAGACCTACTAGCCACGAGTTCTGAAATCAAAATCCAAAAACCCAGGATTGTAGAGCTCGAAAAGTAGTGTGAAATCAAGCTAAAAATCACCGAATTCAGAACTCGGAGTCAACGGATATTCATAAAACCGTTTACGCAAAGAAACCACATTTCGCGGCTAACTAGGTGAAACGAGACCTACTAGCCACGAGTTCTGAAATCGAAATCCGAAAACCCAGGATTGTAGAGCTCGAAAAGTAGTGTGAAATCAAGCTAAAAATCACCGAATTCAGAACTTGGAGTCAACGGATATTCATAAAACCGTTTACGTAAAGAAACCACATTTCGCGGCTAACTAGGTGAAACGAGACCTACTAGCCACGAGTTCTGAAATCGAAATCCGAAAATCCAGGATTGTAGAGCTCGAAAGGTAGTGTGGAATCAAGCTAAAAATCACCGAATTCAGAACTCGGTGTCAACGGATATTCATAAAACCGTTTACCTAAAGAAACCACATTTCGCGGCTAACTAGTTGAAACGAGACCTACTAGCCACGAGTTCTGAAATCGAAATCCGAAAATCCAGGATTGTAGAGCTCGAAAAGTAGTGTGAAATCAAGCTAAAAATCACCGAATTCAGAACTCGGAGTCAACGGATATTCATAAAACCGTTTACGTAAAGAAACCACATTTCGCGGCTAACTAGGTGAAACGAGGCCTACTAGCCACGAGTTCTGAAATCGAAATCCGAAAACCCAGGATTGTAGAGCTCGAAAAGTAGTGTGGAATCAAGCTAAAAATCACCGAATTCAGAACTCGGAGTCAACGGAAATTCATAAAACCGTTTACGTAAAGAAACCACATTTCGCGGCTAAATAGGTGAAACGAGACCAACTAGCCACGAGTTCTGAAATCGAAATCCGAAAACCCAGGATTGTAGAGCTCGAAAGTAGTGTGTAATCAAGCTAAAAATCACCGAATTCAGAACTCGGAGTCAATGGATATTCATAAAACCGTTTACGTAAAGAAACCACATTTCGCGGCTAACTAGGTTAAACGAGATCAACTAGCCACGAGTTCTTAAATCAAAATCAGAAATGCCAGGATCGTAGAGCTCGAAAAGTAGTGTGAAATCAAGCTAAAAATCACCGAATTCAGAACTCGGAGTCAACCGATATTCATAAAACCGTTTACGTAAAGAAACCACATTTCGCGGCTAAATAGGTGAAACGAGACCTACTAACCACGAGTTCTTAAATCGAAATCCAAAAATCCAGGATTGTAGAGCTCGAAAAGTAGTGTGTAATCAAGCTAAAAATCACCGAATTCAGAACTCGGAGTCAACGGATATTCATAAAACCGTTTACGTAAAGAAACCACATTTCGCGGCTAACTAGGTGAAACGAGACCTACTAGCCACGAGTTATGAAATCGAAATCCGAAAATCCAGGATTGTAGAGCTCGAAAAGTAGTGTGAAATCAAGCTAAAAATCACCGAATTCAGAACTCGGAGTCAACGGATATTCATAAAACCGTTTACGTAAAGAAACCACATTTCGCGGCTAACTAGGTGAAACGAGACCAACTAGCCACGAGTTCTGAAATCAAAATCCGAAACGCCAGGAACGTAGAGCTCGAAAAGTAGTGTGAAATCAAGCTAAAAATCACCGAATTTAGAACTCGGTGTCAACGGATATTCATAAAACCGTTTACCTAAAGAAACCACATTTCGCGGCTAACTAGGTGAAACGAGACCTACTAGCCACGAGTTCTGAAATCGAAATCCGAAAATCCAGGATTGTAGAGCTCGAAAAGTAGTGTGGAATCAAGCTAAAAATCACCGAATTCAGAACTCGGAGTCAACGGATATTCATAAAACCGTTTACGTAAAGAAACCACATTTCGCGGCTAACTAGGTGAAACGAGACCAACTAGCCACGAGTTCTGAAATCAAAATCCGAAATGCCAGGAACGTAGAGCTCGAAAAGTAGTGTGAAATCAAGCTAAAAATCACCGAATTCAGAACCCGGAGTCAACGGATATTCATAAAACCGTTTACGTAAAGAAACCACATTTCGCGGCTAACTAGGTGAAACGAGACCTACTAGCCACGAGTTCTGAAATCGAAATCCGAAAACCCCGAATTGTAGAGCTCGAAAAGTAGTGTGAAATCAAGCTAAAAATCACCGAATTCAGAACTCGGAGTCAACGGAAATTCATAAAACCGTTTACGTAAAGAAACCACATTTCGCGGCTAAATAGGTGAAACGAGACCTACTAGCCACGAGTTCTGAAATCGAAATCCGAAAACCCAGGATTGTAGAGCTCGAAAGTAGTGTGTAATCAAGCTAAAAATCACCGAATTCAGAACTCGGAGTCAATGGATATTCATAAAACCGTTTACGTAAAGAAACCACATTTCGCGGCTAACTAGGTTAAACGAGACCAACTAGCCACAAGTTCTTAAATCGAAATCAGAAATGCCAGGATCGTAGAGCTCGAAAAGTAGTGTGAAATCAAGCTAAAAATCACCGAATTCAGAACTCGGATTCAACGGATATTCATAAAACCGTTTACGTAAAGAAACCACATTTCGCGGCTAACTGGGTGAAACGAGACCTACTAGCCACGAGTTCTGAAATCGAAATCCGAAAATCCAGGATTGTAGAGCTGGAAAAGTAGTGTGAAATCAAGCTAAAAATCACCGAATTCAGAACTCAGAGTCAACGGATATTCATAAAACCGTTTACGTAAAGAAACCACATTTCGCGGCTAACTAGATGGAACGAGACCTACAAGCCACGAGTTCTGAAATAAAAATCCGAAACGCTAGGATTGTAAAGCTCGAAAATTAGTGTGAAATCAAGCTAAAAATCACCGAATTCAGAACTCGGAGTCAACGAATATTCATAAAACCGTTCACGTAAAGAAACCACATTTCGCGGCTAACTAGGTGAAACGAGGCCTACTAGCCACGAGTTCTGAAATCGAAATCCGAAAACCTAGGATTGTAGAGCTCAAAAAGTAGTGTGAAATCAAGCTAAAAATCACCGAATTCAGAACTCGGAGTCAACGGATATTCATAAAACCGTTTACGTAAAGAAACCACATTTCGCGGCTAACTAGGTGAAACGAGACCTACTAGCCACGAGTTCTGAAATCAAAATCCAAAAACCCAGGATTGTAGAGCTCGAAAAGTAGTGTGAAATCAAGCTAAAAATCACCGAATTCAGAACTCGGAGTCAACGGATATTCATAAAACCGTTTACGCAAAGAAACCACATTTCGCGGCTAACTAGGTGAAACGAGACCTACTAGCCACGAGTTCTGAAATCGAAATCCGAAAACCCAGGATTGTAGAGCTCGAAAAGTAGTGTGAAATCAAGCTAAAAATCACCGAATTCAGAACTTGGAGTCAACGGATATTCATAAAACCGTTTACGTAAAGAAACCACATTTCGCGGCTAACTAGGTGAAACGATACCTACTAGCCACGAGTTCTGAAATCGAAATCCGAAAATCCAGGATTGTAGAGCTCGAAAGGTAGTGTGGAATCAAGCTAAAAATCACCGAATTCAGAACTCGGTGTCAACGGATATTCATAAAACCGTTTACCTAAAGAAACCACATTTCGCGGCTAACTAGTTGAAACGAGACCTACTAGCCACGAGTTCTGAAATCGAAATCCGAAAATCCAGGATTGTAGAGCTCGAAAAGTAGTGTGAAATCAAGCTAAAAATCACCGAATTCAGAACTCGGAGTCAACGGATATTCATAAAACCGTTTACGTAAAGAAACCACATTTCGCGGCTAACTAGGTGAAACGAGGCCTACTAGCCACGAGTTCTGAAATCGAAATCCGAAAACCCAGGATTGTAGAGCTCGAAAAGTAGTGTGAAATCAAGCTAAAAATCACCGAATTCAGAACTCGGAGTCAACAGATATTCATAAAACCGTTTACGTAAAGAAACCACATTTCGCGGCTAACTAGGTGAAACGAGACCTACTAGCCACGAGTTCTGAAATCAAAATCCAAAAACCCAGGATTGTAGAGCTCGAAAAGTAGTGTGAAATCAAGCTAAAAATCACCCGAATTCAGAACTCGGAGTCAACGGATATTCATAAAACCGTTTACGTAAAGAAACCACATTTTGCGGCTAACTAGGTGAAACGAGACCTACTAGCCACGAGTTCTGAAATCGAAATCCGAAAACTCAGAATTGTAGAGCTCGAAAAGTAGTGTGAAATCAAGCTAAAAATCACCGAATTCAGAGCTCGGAGTCAACGGAAATTCATAAAACCGTTTACGTAAAGAAACCACATTTCGCGGCTAAATAGGTGAAACGAGACCTACTAGCCACGAGTTCTGAAATCGAAATCCGAAAACCCAGGATTGTAGAGCTCGAAAGTAGTGTGTAATCAAGCTAAAAATCACCGAATTCAGAACTCGGAGTCAATGGATATTCATAAAACCGTTTACGTAAAGAAACCACATTTCGCGGCTAACTAGGTTAAACGAGACCAACTAGCCACGAGTTCTTAAATCAAAATCAGAAATGCCAGGATCGTAGAGCTCGAAAAGTAGTGTGAAATCAAGCTAAAAATCACCGAATTCAGAACTCGGAGTCAACCGATATTCATAAAACCGTTTACGTAAAGAAACCACATTTCGCGGCTAAATAGGTGAAACGAGACCTACTAGCCACGAGTTCTTAAATCGAAATCCAAAAATCCAGGATTGTAGAGCTCGAAAAGTAGTGTGTAATCAAGCTAAAAATCACCGAATTCAGAACTCGGAGTCAACGGATATTCATAAAACCGTTTACGTAAAGAAACCACATTTCGCGTCTAAATAGGTGAAACGAGACCTACTAGCCACAAGTTCTGAAATCAAAATCCGAAACACCAAGATTGTAGAGCTCGAAAAGTAGTGTGAAATCAAGCTAAAAATCACCGAATTCAGAACTCGGAGTCAACGGATATTCATAAAACCGTTTACGTAAAGAAACCACATTTCGCGGCTAACTAGGTGAAACGAGACCAACTAGCCACGAGTTCTGAAATCAAAATCCGAAACACTAGGCTCGTAGAGCTCGAAAATTAGTGTGAAATCAAGCTAAAAATCACCGAATTCAGAAGTCGGAGTCAACCGATATTAATAAAACCGTTTACGTAAAGAAACCACATTTCGCGGCTAACTAGGTCAAACGAGACCAACTAGCCACGAGTTCTGAAATCAAAATCCGAAACTCTATAATCGTAGAGCTGGAAAAGTAGTGTGAAATCAAGCTAAAAATTACCGAATTCAGAGCTCGGAGTCAACGGATATTCATAAAACCGTTTACGTAAAGAAACCACATTTCGCGGCTAACTAGGTGAAACGAGACCAACTAGCCACGAGTTCTGAAATCAAAATCCGAAACGCCAGGATCGTAGAGCTCGAAAAGTAGTGTGAAATAAAGCAAAAAATCACCGAATTAAGAACTCGGAGTCAACGGATATTCATAAAACCGTTTACGTAAAGAAACCACATTTCGCGGCTAACTAGGTGAAACGAGACCTACTAGCCACGAGTTCTGAAATCGAAATCCGAAAACCCAGGATTGTAGAGCTCGAAAAGTAGTGTGAAATCAAGCTAAAAATCACCGAATTCAGAACTCGGAGTCAACGAATATTCATAAAACCGTTCACGTAAAGAAACCACATTTCGCGGCTAACTAGGTGAAACGAGGCCTACTAGCCACGAGTTCTGAAATCGAAATCCGAAAACCTAGGATTGTAGAGCTCAAAAAGTAGTGTGAAATCAAGCTAAAAATCACCGAATTCAGAACTCGGAGTCAACGGATATTCATAAAACCGTTTACGTAAAGAAACCACATTTCGCGGCTAACTAGGTGAAACGAGACCTACTAGCCACGAGTTCTGAAATCAAAATCCAAAAACCCAGGATTGTAGAGCTCGAAAAGTAGTGTGAAATCAAGCTAAAAATCACCGAATTCAGAACTCGGAGTCAACGGATATTCATAAAACCGTTTACGCAAAGAAACCACATTTCGCGGCTAACTAGGTGAAACGAGACCTACTAGCCACGAGTTCTGAAATCGAAATCCGAAAACCCAGGATTGTAGAGCTCGAAAAGTAGTGTGAAATCAAGCTAAAAATCACCGAATTCAGAACTTGGAGTCAACGGATATTCATAAAACCGTTTACGTAAAGAAACCACATTTCGCGGCTAACTAGGTGAAACGATACCTACTAGCCACGAGTTCTGAAATCGAAATCCGAAAATCCAGGATTGTAGAGCTCGAAAGGTAGTGTGGAATCAAGCTAAAAATCACCGAATTCAGAACTCGGTGTCAACGGATATTCATAAAACCGTTTACCTAAAGAAACCACATTTCGCGGCTAACTAGTTGAAACGAGACCTACTAGCCACGAGTTCTGAAATCGAAATCCGAAAATCCAGGATTGTAGAGCTCGAAAAGTAGTGTGAAATCAAGCTAAAAATCACCGAATTCAGAACTCGGAGTCAACGGATATTCATAAAACCGTTTACGTAAAGAAACCACATTTCGCGGCTAACTAGGTGAAACGAGGCCTACTAGCCACGAGTTCTGAAATCGAAATCCGAAAACCCAGGATTGTAGAGCTCGAAAAGTAGTGTGAAATCAAGCTAAAAATCACCGAATTCAGAACTCGGAGTCAACAGATATTCATAAAACCGTTTACGTAAAGAAACCACATTTCGCGGCTAACTAGGTGAAACGAGACCTACTAGCCACGAGTTCTGAAATCAAAATCCAAAAACCCAGGATTGTAGAGCTCGAAAAGTAGTGTGAAATCAAGCTAAAAATCACCCGAATTCAGAACTCGGAGTCAACGGATATTCATAAAACCGTTTACGTAAAGAAACCACATTTTGCGGCTAACTAGGTGAAACGAGACCTACTAGCCACGAGTTCTGAAATCGAAATCCGAAAACTCAGAATTGTAGAGCTCGAAAAGTAGTGTGAAATCAAGCTAAAAATCACCGAATTCAGAGCTCGGAGTCAACGGAAATTCATAAAACCGTTTACGTAAAGAAACCACATTTCGCGGCTAAATAGGTGAAACGAGACCTACTAGCCACGAGTTCTGAAATCGAAATCCGAAAACCCAGGATTGTAGAGCTCGAAAGTAGTGTGTAATCAAGCTAAAAATCACCGAATTCAGAACTCGGAGTCAATGGATATTCATAAAACCGTTTACGTAAAGAAACCACATTTCGCGGCTAACTAGGTTAAACGAGACCAACTAGCCACGAGTTCTTAAATCAAAATCAGAAATGCCAGGATCGTAGAGCTCGAAAAGTAGTGTGAAATCAAGCTAAAAATCACCGAATTCAGAACTCGGAGTCAACCGATATTCATAAAACCGTTTACGTAAAGAAACCACATTTCGCGGCTAAATAGGTGAAACGAGACCTACTAGCCACGAGTTCTTAAATCGAAATCCAAAAATCCAGGATTGTAGAGCTCGAAAAGTAGTGTGTAATCAAGCTAAAAATCACCGAATTCAGAACTCGGAGTCAACGGATATTCATAAAACCGTTTACGTAAAGAAACCACATTTCGCGTCTAAATAGGTGAAACGAGACCTACTAGCCACAAGTTCTGAAATCAAAATCCGAAACACCAAGATTGTAGAGCTCGAAAAGTAGTGTGAAATCAAGCTAAAAATCACCGAATTCAGAACTCGGAGTCAACGGATATTCATAAAACCGTTTACGTAAAGAAACCACATTTCGCGGCTAACTAGGTGAAACGAGACCAACTAGCCACGAGTTCTGAAATCAAAATCCGAAACACTAGGCTCGTAGAGCTCGAAAATTAGTGTGAAATCAAGCTAAAAATCACCGAATTCAGAAGTCGGAGTCAACCGATATTAATAAAACCGTTTACGTAAAGAAACCACATTTCGCGGCTAACTAGGTCAAACGAGACCAACTAGCCACGAGTTCTGAAATCAAAATCCGAAACTCTATAATCGTAGAGCTGGAAAAGTAGTGTGAAATCAAGCTAAAAATTACCGAATTCAGAGCTCGGAGTCAACGGATATTCATAAAACCGTTTACGTAAAGAAACCACATTTCGCGGCTAACTAGGTGAAACGAGACCAACTAGCCACGAGTTCTGAAATCAAAATCCGAAACGCCAGGATCGTAGAGCTCGAAAAGTAGTGTGAAATAAAGCAAAAAATCACCGAATTAAGAACTCGGAGTCAACGGATATTCATAAAACCGTTTACGTAAAGAAACCACATTTCGCGGCTAACTAGGTGAAACGAGACCTACTAGCCACGAGTTCTGAAATCGAAATCCGAAAACCCAGGATTGTAGAGCTCGAAAAGTAGTGTGAAATCAAGCTAAAATCACCGAATTCAGAACTCGGAGTCAACGGATATTCATAAAACCGTTTACGTAAAGAAACCACATTTCGCGGCTAACTAGGTGAAACGATACCAACTAGCCACGAGTTCTGAAATCAAAATCCGAAACGCCAGGAACGTAGAGCTCGAAAAGTAGTGTGAAATCAAGCTAAAAATCACCGAATTCAGAACTCGGTGTCAACGGATATTCATAAAACCGTTTACCTAAAGAAACCACATTTTGCGGCTAACTAGGTGAAACGAGACCTACTAGCCACGAGTTCTGAAATCGAAATCCGAAAATCCAGGATTGTAGAGCTCGAAAAGTAGTGTGGAATCAAGCTAAAAATCACCGAATTCAGAACTCGGAGTCAACGGATATTCATAAAACCGTTTACGTAAAGAAACTACATTTCGCGGCTAACTAGTTGAAACGAGACCTACTACCAAGAGTTCTGAAATCGAAATCCGAAAATCCAGGATTGTAGAGCTCGAAAAGTAGTGTGAAATCAAGCTAAAAATCACCGAATTCAGAACTCGGAGTCAACGGATATTCATAAAACCGTTTACGTAAAGAAACCACATTTCGCGGCTAACTAGGTGAAACGAGGCCTACTAGCCACGAGTTCTGAAATCGAAATCCGAAAACCCAGGATTGTAGAGCTCGAAAAGTAGTGTGAAATCAAGCTAAAAATCACCGAATTCAGAACTCGGAGTCAACAGATATTCATAAAACCGTTTACGTAAAGAAACCACATTTCGCGGCTAACTAGGTGAAACGAGACCTACTAGCCACGAGTTCTGAAATCAAAATCCAAAAACCCAGGATTGTAGAGCTCGAAAAGTAGTGTGAAATCAATCTAAAAATCACCCGAATTCAGAACTCGGAGTCAACGGATATTCATAAAACCGTTTACGTAAAGAAACCACATTTCGCGGCTAACTAGGTGAAACGAGGCCTACTAGCCGCGAGTTCTGAAATCGAAATCCGAAAACCCAGCGTTGTAGAGCTCGAAAAGTAGTGTGAAATCAAGCTAAAAAATCACCGGAATTCAGAACTCGGAGTCAACGGATATTCATAAAACCGTTTACGTAAAGAAACCAGATTTCGCGGCTAAATAGGTGAAACGAGACCTACTAGCCACAAGTTCTGAAATCGAAATCCGAAATGCCAAGATTGTAGAGCTCGAAAAGTAGTGTGAAATCAAGCTAAAAATCACCGAATTCAGAACCCGGAGTCAACGGATATTCATAAAACCGTTTACGTAAAGAAACAACATTTCGCGGCTAACTAGGAGAAACGTGACCAACTAGCCACGAGTTCTGAAATCAAAATCCGAAACACCAGGCTCGTAGAGCTCGAAAATTTGTGTGAAATCAAGCTAAAAATCACCGAATTCAGAACTCGGAGTCAACCGATATTAATAAAACCGTTTACGTAAAGAAACCACATTTCGCGGCTAACTAGGTCAAACGAGACGAACTAGCCACGAGTTCTGAAATCAAAATCCGAAACTCCATAATCGTAGAGCTTGAAAAGTAGTGTGAAATCAAGCTAAAAATTACCAAATTCAGAGCTCGGAGTCAACGGATATTCATAAAACCGTTTACGTAAAGAAACCACATTTCGCGGCGAAACTAGGTGAAACGAGACCAACTAGCCACGAGTTCTGAAATCAAAATCCGAAACGCCAGGATCGTAGAGCTCGAAAAGTTGTGTGAAATAAAGCAAAAAATCACCGAATTCAGAACTCGGAGTCAACGGATATTCATAAAACCGTTTACGTAAAGATACCACATTTCGTGGCTAACTAGGTGAAACAAGACCTACTAGCCACGAGTTCTGAAATCGAAATCTGAAAAACCAGGATTGTAGAGCACGAAAAGTAGTGTGAAATCAAGCTAATCACCGAATTCAGAACTCGGAGTCAACGGATATTCATAAAACCGTTTACGTAAAGAAACCACATTTCGCGGCTAACTAGGTGAAACGAGACCAACTAGCCACGAGTTCTGAAATCAAAATCCAGAAGGCCAGGAACGTAGAGATCGAAAAGTAGTGTGAAATCAAGCTAAAAATCACCAAATTCAGAACTCGGAGTCAACGGATATTCATAAAACCGTTTACGTAAAGAAACCACATTTCGCGGCTAAATAGGTGAAACGAGACCTACTAGCCACGAGTTCTGAAATCAAAATCCGAAAACCCAGGATTGTAGAGCTCGAAAGTAGTGTGTAATCAAGCTAAAAATCACCGAATTCAGAACTCGGAGTCAATGGATATTCATAAAACCGTTTACGTAAAGAAACCACATTTCGCGGCTAACTAGGTGAAACGAGACCAACTAGCCACGAGTTCTGAAATCAAAATCCGAAATGCCAGGAACGTAGAGCTCGAAAAGTAGTGTGAAATCAAGCTAAAAATCACCGAATTCAGAACCCGGAGTCAACGGATATTCATAAAACCGTTTACGTAAAGAAACCACATTTCGCGGCTAACTAGGTGAAACGAGACCTACTAGCCACGAGTTCTGAAATCGAAATCCGAAAACCCCGAATTGTAGAGCTCGAAAAGTAGTGTGAAATCAAGCTAAAAATCACCGAATTCAGAACTCGGAGTCAACGGAAATTCATAAAACCGTTTACGTAAAGAAACCACATTTCGCGGCTAAATAGGTGAAACGAGACCTACTAGCCACGAGTTCTGAAATCGAAATCCGAAAACCCAGGATTGTAGAGCTCGAAAGTAGTGTGTAATCAAGCTAAAAATCACCGAATTCAGAACTCGGAGTCAATGGATATTCATAAAACCGTTTACGTAAAGAAACCACATTTCGCGGCTAACTAGGTTAAACGAGACCAACTAGCCACAAGTTCTTAAATCGAAATCAGAAATGCCAGGATCGTAGAGCTCGAAAAGTAGTGTG
The DNA here is from genome assembly GCA_963580455.1 of Euonymus europaeus. Classification (NCBI taxonomy): domain Eukaryota; kingdom Viridiplantae; phylum Streptophyta; class Magnoliopsida; order Celastrales; family Celastraceae; genus Euonymus; species Euonymus europaeus. The sequence goes on along the minus strand of OY756957.1, from coordinate 328,206 downwards.
AAATCAAGCTAAAAATCACCGAATTCAGAACTCGGATTCAACGGATATTCATAAAACCGTTTACGTAAAGAAACCACATTTCGCGGCTAACTGGGTGAAACGAGACCTACTAGCCACGAGTTCTGAAATCGAAATCCGAAAATCCAGGATTGTAGAGCTGGAAAAGTAGTGTGAAATCAAGCTAAAAATCACCGAATTCAGAACTCAGAGTCAACGGATATTCATAAAACCGTTTACGTAAAGAAACCACATTTCGCGGCTAACTAGATGGAACGAGACCTACAAGCCACGAGTTCTGAAATAAAAATCCGAAACGCTAGGATTGTAAAGCTCGAAAATTAGTGTGAAATCAAGCTAAAAATCACCGAATTCAGAACTCGGAGTCAACGAATATTCATAAAACCGTTCACGTAAAGAAACCACATTTCGCGGCTAACTAGGTGAAACGAGGCCTACTAGCCACGAGTTCTGAAATCGAAATCCGAAAACCTAGGATTGTAGAGCTCAAAAAGTAGTGTGAAATCAAGCTAAAAATCACCGAATTCAGAACTCGGAGTCAACGGATATTCATAAAACCGTTTACGTAAAGAAACCACATTTCGCGGCTAACTAGGTGAAACGAGACCTACTAGCCACGAGTTCTGAAATCAAAATCCAAAAACCCAGGATTGTAGAGCTCGAAAAGTAGTGTGAAATCAAGCTAAAAATCACCGAATTCAGAACTCGGAGTCAACGGATATTCATAAAACCGTTTACGCAAAGAAACCACATTTCGCGGCTAACTAGGTGAAACGAGACCTACTAGCCACGAGTTCTGAAATCGAAATCCGAAAACCCAGGATTGTAGAGCTCGAAAAGTAGTGTGAAATCAAGCTAAAAATCACCGAATTCAGAACTTGGAGTCAACGGATATTCATAAAACCGTTTACGTAAAGAAACCACATTTCGCGGCTAACTAGGTGAAACGATACCTACTAGCCACGAGTTCTGAAATCGAAATCCGAAAATCCAGGATTGTAGAGCTCGAAAGGTAGTGTGGAATCAAGCTAAAAATCACCGAATTCAGAACTCGGTGTCAACGGATATTCATAAAACCGTTTACCTAAAGAAACCACATTTCGCGGCTAACTAGTTGAAACGAGACCTACTAGCCACGAGTTCTGAAATCGAAATCCGAAAATCCAGGATTGTAGAGCTCGAAAAGTAGTGTGAAATCAAGCTAAAAATCACCGAATTCAGAACTCGGAGTCAACGGATATTCATAAAACCGTTTACGTAAAGAAACCACATTTCGCGGCTAACTAGGTGAAACGAGGCCTACTAGCCACGAGTTCTGAAATCGAAATCCGAAAACCCAGGATTGTAGAGCTCGAAAAGTAGTGTGAAATCAAGCTAAAAATCACCGAATTCAGAACTCGGAGTCAACAGATATTCATAAAACCGTTTACGTAAAGAAACCACATTTCGCGGCTAACTAGGTGAAACGAGACCTACTAGCCACGAGTTCTGAAATCAAAATCCAAAAACCCAGGATTGTAGAGCTCGAAAAGTAGTGTGAAATCAAGCTAAAAATCACCCGAATTCAGAACTCGGAGTCAACGGATATTCATAAAACCGTTTACGTAAAGAAACCACATTTTGCGGCTAACTAGGTGAAACGAGACCTACTAGCCACGAGTTCTGAAATCGAAATCCGAAAACTCAGAATTGTAGAGCTCGAAAAGTAGTGTGAAATCAAGCTAAAAATCACCGAATTCAGAACTCGGAGTCAACGGAAATTCATAAAACCGTTTACGTAAAGAAACCACATTTCGCGGCTAAATAGGTGAAACGAGACCTACTAGCCACGAGTTCTGAAATCGAAATCCGAAAACCCAGGATTGTAGAGCTCGAAAGTAGTGTGTAATCAAGCTAAAAATCACCGAATTCAGAACTCGGAGTCAATGGATATTCATAAAACCGTTTACGTAAAGAAACCACATTTCGCGGCTAACTAGGTTAAACGAGACCAACTAGCCACGAGTTCTTAAATCAAAATCAGAAATGCCAGGATCGTAGAGCTCGAAAAGTAGTGTGAAATCAAGCTAAAAATCACCGAATTCAGAACTCGGAGTCAACCGATATTCATAAAACCGTTTACGTAAAGAAACCACATTTCGCGGCTAAATAGGTGAAACGAGACCTACTAGCCACGAGTTCTTAAATCGAAATCCAAAAATCCAGGATTGTAGAGCTCGAAAAGTAGTGTGTAATCAAGCTAAAAATCACCGAATTCAGAACTCGGAGTCAACGGATATTCATAAAACCGTTTACGTAAAGAAACCACATTTCGCGTCTAAATAGGTGAAACGAGACCTACTAGCCACAAGTTCTGAAATCAAAATCCGAAACACCAAGATTGTAGAGCTCGAAAAGTAGTGTGAAATCAAGCTAAAAATCACCGAATTCAGAACTCGGAGTCAACGGATATTCATAAAACCGTTTACGTAAAGAAACCACATTTCGCGGCTAACTAGGTGAAACGAGACCAACTAGCCACGAGTTCTGAAATCAAAATCCGAAACACTAGGCTCGTAGAGCTCGAAAATTAGTGTGAAATCAAGCTAAAAATCACCGAATTCAGAAGTCGGAGTCAACCGATATTAATAAAACCGTTTACGTAAAGAAACCACATTTCGCGGCTAACTAGGTCAAACGAGACCAACTAGCCACGAGTTCTGAAATCAAAATCCGAAACTCTATAATCGTAGAGCTGGAAAAGTAGTGTGAAATCAAGCTAAAAATTACCGAATTCAGAGCTCGGAGTCAACGGATATTCATAAAACCGTTTACGTAAAGAAACCACATTTCGCGGCTAACTAGGTGAAACGAGACCAACTAGCCACGAGTTCTGAAATCAAAATCCGAAACGCCAGGATCGTAGAGCTCGAAAAGTAGTGTGAAATAAAGCAAAAAATCACCGAATTAAGAACTCGGAGTCAACGGATATTCATAAAACCGTTTACGTAAAGAAACCACATTTCGCGGCTAACTAGGTGAAACGAGACCTACTAGCCACGAGTTCTGAAATCGAAATCCGAAAACCCAGGATTGTAGAGCTCGAAAAGTAGTGTGAAATCAAGCTAAAAATCACCGAATTCAGAACTCGGAGTCAACGGATATTCATAAAACCGTTTACGTAAAGAAACCACATTTCGCGGCTAACTAGGTGAAACGATACCAACTAGCCACGAGTTCTGAAATCAAAATCCGAAACGCCAGGAACGTAGAGCTCGAAAAGTAGTGTGAAATCAAGCTAAAAATCACCGAATTCAGAACTCGGTGTCAACGGATATTCATAAAACCGTTTACCTAAAGAAACCACATTTTGCGGCTAACTAGGTGAAACGAGACCTACTAGCCACGAGTTCTGAAATCGAAATCCGAAAATCCAGGATTGTAGAGCTCGAAAAGTAGTGTGGAATCAAGCTAAAAATCACCGAATTCAGAACTCGGAGTCAACGGATATTCATAAAACCGTTTACGTAAAGAAACTACATTTCGCGGCTAACTAGTTGAAACGAGACCTACTACCAAGAGTTCTGAAATCGAAATCCGAAAATCCAGGATTGTAGAGCTCGAAAAGTAGTGTGAAATCAAGCTAAAAATCACCGAATTCAGAACTCGGAGTCAACGGATATTCATAAAACCGTTTACGTAAAGAAACCACATTTCGCGGCTAACTAGGTGAAACGAGGCCTACTAGCCACGAGTTCTGAAATCGAAATCCGAAAACCCAGGATTGTAGAGCTCGAAAAGTAGTGTGAAATCAAGCTAAAAATCACCGAATTCAGAACTCGGAGTCAACAGATATTCATAAAACCGTTTACGTAAAGAAACCACATTTCGCGGCTAACTAGGTGAAACGAGACCTACTAGCCACGAGTTCTGAAATCAAAATCCAAAAACCCAGGATTGTAGAGCTCGAAAAGTAGTGTGAAATCAATCTAAAAATCACCCGAATTCAGAACTCGGAGTCAACGGATATTCATAAAACCGTTTACGTAAAGAAACCACATTTCGCGGCTAACTAGGTGAAACGAGGCCTACTAGCCGCGAGTTCTGAAATCGAAATCCGAAAACCCAGCGTTGTAGAGCTCGAAAAGTAGTGTGAAATCAAGCTAAAAATCACCGAATTCAGAACTCGGAGTCAACGGATATTCATAAAACCGTTTACGTAAAGAAACCAGATTTCGCGGCTAAATAGGTGAAACGAGACCTACTAGCCACAAGTTCTGAAATCGAAATCCGAAATGCCAAGATTGTAGAGCTCGAAAAGTAGTGTGAAATCAAGCTAAAAATCACCGAATTCAGAACCCGGAGTCAACGGATATTCATAAAACCGTTTACGTAAAGAAACCACATTTCGCGGCTAACTAGGAGAAACGTGACCAACTAGCCACGAGTTCTGAAATCAAAATCCGAAACACCAGGCTCGTAGAGCTCGAAAATTTGTGTGAAATCAAGCTAAAAATCACCGAATTCAGAACTCGGAGTCAACCGATATTAATAAAACCGTTTACGTAAAGAAACCACATTTCGCGGCTAACTAGGTCAAACGAGACGAACTAGCCACGAGTTCTGAAATCAAAATCCGAAACTCCATAATCGTAGAGCTTGAAAAGTAGTGTGAAATCAAGCTAAAAATTACCAAATTCAGAGCTCGGAGTCAACGGATATTCATAAAACCGTTTACGTAAAGAAACCACATTTCGCGGCGAACTAGGTGAAACGAGACCAACTAGCCACGAGTTCTGAAATCAAAATCCGAAACGCCAGGATCGTAGAGCTCGAAAAGTTGTGTGAAATAAAGCAAAAAATCACCGAATTCAGAACTCGGAGTCAACGGATATTCATAAAACCGTTTACGTAAAGATACCACATTTCGTGGCTAACTAGGTGAAACAAGACCTACTAGCCACGAGTTCTGAAATCGAAATCTGAAAAACCAGGATTGTAGAGCACGAAAAGTAGTGTGAAATCAAGCTAAAAATCACCGAATTCAGAACTCGGAGTCAACGGATATTCATAAAACCGTTTACGTAAAGAAACCACATTTCGCGGCTAACTAGGTGAAACGAGACCAACTAGCCACGAGTTCTGAAATCAAAATCCAGAAGGCCAGGAACGTAGAGATCGAAAAGTAGTGTGAAATCAAGCTAAAAATCACCAAATTCAGAACTCGGAGTCAACGGATATTCATAAAACCGTTTACGTAAAGAAACCACATTTCGCGGCTAAATAGGTGAAACGAGACCTACTAGCCACGAGTTCTGAAATCAAAATCCGAAAACCCAGGATTGTAGAGCTCGAAAGTAGTGTGTAATCAAGCTAAAAATCACCGAATTCAGAACTCGGAGTCAATGGATATTCATAAAACCGTTTACGTAAAGAAACCACATTTCGTGGCTAACTAGGTTAAACGAGACCAACTAGCCACGAGTTCTTAAATCAAAATCAGAAATGCCAGGATCGTAGAGCTCGAAAAGTAGTGTGAAATCAAGCTAAAAATCACCGAATTCAGAACTCGGAGTCAACCGATATTCATAAAACCGTTTACGTAAAGAAACCACATTTCGCGGCTAAATAGGTGAAACGAGACCTACTAGCCACGAGTTCTGAAATCGAAATCCGAAAATCCAGGATTGTAGAGCTCGAAAAGTAGTGTGTAATCAAGCTAAAAATCACCGAATTCAGAACTCGGAGTCAACGGATATTCATAAAACCGTTTACGTAAAGAAACCACATTTCGCGTCTAAATAGGTGAAACGAGACCTACTAGCCACAAGTTCTGAAATCAAAATCCGAAATGCCAAGATTGTAGAGCTCGAAAAGTAGTGTGAAATCAAGCTAAAAATCACCGAATTCAGAACTCGGAGTCAACGGATATTCATAAAACCGTTTACGTAAAGAAACCACATTTCGCGGCTAACTAGGTGAAACGAGACCAACTAGCCACGAGTTCTGAAATCAAAATCCGAAACACCAGGCTCGTAGAGCTCGAAAATTAGTGTGAAATCAAGCTAAAAATCACCGAATTCAGAAGTCGGAGTCAATCGATATTAATAAAACCGTTTACGTAAAGAAACCACATTTCGCGGCTAACTAGGTCAAACGAGACCAACTAGCCACGAGTTCTGAAATCAAAATCCGAAACTCCATAATCGTAGAGCTTGAAAAGTAGTGTGAAATCAAGCTAAAAATTACCAAATTCAGAGCTCGGAGTCAACGGATATTCATAAAACCGTTTACGTAAAGAAACCACATTTCGCGGCTAACTAGGTGAAACGAGACCAACTAGCCACGAGTTCTGAAATCAAAATCCGAAACGCCAGGAACGTAGAGCTCGAAAAGTAGTGTGAAATCAAGCTAAAAATCACCGAATTCAGAACTCGGAGTCAACCGATATTCATAAAACCGTTTACGTAAAGAAACCACATTTCGCGGCTAAATAGGTGAAACGAGACCTACTAGCCACGAGTTCTTAAATCGAAATCCAAAAATCCAGGATTGTAGAGCTCGAAAAGTAGTGTGAAATCAAGCTAAAAATCACCGAATTCAGAACTCGGTGTCAACGGATATTCATAAAACCGTTTACCTAAAGAAACCACATTTCGCGGCTAACTAGGTGAAACGAGACCTACTAGCCACGAGTTCTGAAATCGAAATCCGAAAACCCAGGATTGTAGAGCTCGAAAAGTAGTGTGAAATCAAGCTAAAAATCACCGAATTCAGAACTCGGAGTCAACGGATATTCATAAAACCGTTTACGTAAAGAAACCACATTTCGCGGCTAACTAGGTGAAACGAGACCAACTAGCCACGAGTTCTGAAATCAAAATCCGAAACGCCAGGAACGTAGAGCTCGAAAAGTAGTGTGAAATCAAGCTAAAAATCACCGAATTCAGAACTCGGTGTCAACGGATATTCATAAAACCGTTTACCTAAAGAAACCACATTTTGCGGCTAACTAGGTGAAACGAGACCTACTAGCCACGAGTTCTGAAATCGAAATCCGAAAATCCAGGATTGTAGAGCTCGAAAAGTAGTGTGGAATCAAGCTAAAAATCACCGAATTCAGAACTCGGAGTCAACGGATATTCATAAAACCGTTTACGTAAAGAAACTACATTTCGCGGCTAACTAGTTGAAACGAGACCTACTACCAAGAGTTCTGAAATCGAAATCCGAAAATCCAGGATTGTAGAGCTCGAAAAGTAGTGTGAAATCAAGCTAAAAATCACCGAATTCAGAACTCGGAGTCAACGGATATTCATAAAACCGTTTACGTAAAGAAACCACATTTCTCGGCTAACTAGGTGAAACGAGGCCTACTAGCCACGAGTTCTGAAATCGAAATCCGAAAACCCAGGATTGTAGAGCTCGAAAAGTAGTGTGAAATCAAGCTAAAAATCACCGAATTCAGAACTCGGAGTCAACAGATATTCATAAAACCGTTTACGTAAAGAAACCACATTTCGCGGCTAACTAGGTGAAACGAGACCTACTAGCCACGAGTTCTGAAATCAAAATCCAAAAACCCAGGATTGTAGAGCTCGAAAAGTAGTGTGAAATAAAGCAAAAAATCACCGAATTAAGAACTCGGAGTCAACGGATATTCATAAAACCGTTTACGTAAAGAAACCACATTTCGCTGCTAACTAGGTGAAACGAGACCTACTAGCCACGAGTTCTGAAATCAAAATCCAAAAACCCAGGATTGTAGAGCTCGAAAGTAGTGTGTAATCAAGCTAAAAATCACCGAATTCAGAACTCGGAGTCAATGGATATTCATAAAACCGTTTACGTAAAGAAACCACATTTCGTGGCTAACTAGGTTAAACGAGACCAACTAGCCACGAGTTCTTAAATCAAAATCAGAAATGCCAGGATCGTAGAGCTCGAAAAGTAGTGTGAAATCAAGCTAAAAATCACCGAATTCAGAACTCGGAGTCAACCGATATTCATAAAACCGTTTACGTAAAGAAACCACATTTCGCGGCTAAATAGGTGAAACGAGACCTACTAGCCACGAGTTCTGAAATCGAAATCCGAAAATCCAGGATTGTAGAGCTCGAAAAGTAGTGTGTAATCAAGCTAAAAATCACCGAATTCAGAACTCGGAGTCAACGGATATTCATAAAACCGTTTACGTAAAGAAACCACATTTCGCGTCTAAATAGGTGAAACGAGACCTACTAGCCACAAGTTCTGAAATCAAAATCCGAAACGCCAAGATTGTAGAGCTCGAAAAGTAGTGTGAAATCAAGCTAAAAATCACCGAATTCAGAACTCGGAGTCAATGGATATTCATAAAACCGTTTACGTAAAGAAACCACATTTCGCGGCTAACTAGGTGAAACGAGACCAACTAGCCACGAGTTCTGAAATCAAAATCCGAAACACCAGGCTCGTAGAGCTCGAAAATTAGTGTGAAATCAAGCTAAAAATCACCGAATTCAGAAGTCGGAGTCAACCGATATTAATAAAACCGTTTACGTAAAGAAACCACATTTCGCGGCTAACTAGGTCAAACGAGACCAACTAGCCACGAGTTCTGAAATCAAAATCCGAAACTCCATAATCGTAGAGCTTGAAAAGTAGTGTGAAATCAAGCTAAAAATTACCAAATTCAGAGCTCGGAGTCAACGGATATTCATAAAACCGTTTACGTAAAGAAACCACATTTCGCGGCTAACTAGGTGAAACGAGACCAACTAGCCACGAGTTCTGAAATCAAAATCCGAAACGCCAGGAACGTAGAGCTCGAAAAGTAGTGTGAAATCAAGCTAAAAATCACCGAATTCAGAACTCGGAGTCAACCGATATTCATAAAACCGTTTACGTAAAGAAACCACATTTCGCGGCTAAATAGGTGAAACGAGACCTACTAGCCACGAGTTCTTAAATCGAAATCCAAAAATCCAGGATTGTAGAGCTCGAAAAGTAGTGTGAAATCAAGCTAAAAATCACCGAATTCAGAACTCGGTGTCAACGGATATTCATAAAACCGTTTACCTAAAGAAACCACATTTCGCGGCTAACTAGGTGAAACGAGACCTACTAGCCACGAGTTCTGAAATCGAAATCCGAAAACCCAGGATTGTAGAGCTCGAAAAGTAGTGTGAAATCAAGCTAAAAATCACCGAATTCAGAACTCGGAGTCAACGGATATTCATAAAACCGTTTACGTAAAGAAACCACATTTCGCGGCTAACTAGGTGAAACGAGACCAACTAGCCACGAGTTCTGAAATCAAAATCCGAAACGCCAGGAACGTAGAGCTCGAAAAGTAGTGTGAAATCAAGCTAAAAATCACCGAATTCAGAACTCGGTGTCAACGGATATTCATAAAACCGTTTACCTAAAGAAACCACATTTTGCGGCCAACTAGGTGAAACGAGACCTACTAACCACGAGTTCTGAAATCGAAATCCGAAAATCCAGGATTGTAGAGCTCGAAAAGTAGTGTGGAATCAAGCTAAAAATCACCGAATTCAGAACTCGGAGTCAACGGATATTCATAAAACCGTTTACGTAAAGAAACTACATTTCGCGGCTAACTAGTTGAAACGAGACCTACTACCAAGAGTTCTGAAATCGAAATCCGAAAATCCAGGATTGTAGAGCTCGAAAAGTAGTGTGAAATCAAGCTAAAAATCACCGAATTCAGAACTCGGAGTCAACGGATATTCATAAAACCGTTTACGTAAAGAAACCACATTTCGCGGCTAACTAGGTGAAACGAGGCCTACTAGCCACGAGTTCTGAAATCGAAATCCGAAAACCCAGGATTGTAGAGCTCGAAAAGTAGTGTGAAATCAAGCTAAAAATCACCGAATTCAGAACTCGGAGTCAACAGATATTCATAAAACCGTTTACGTAAAGAAACCACATTTCGCGGCTAACTAGGTGAAACGAGACCTACTAGCCACGAGTTCTGAAATCAAAATCCAAAAACCCAGGATTGTAGAGCTCGAAAAGTAGTGTGAAATCAATCTAAAAATCACCCGAATTCAGAACTCGGAGTCAACGGATATTCATAAAACCGTTTACGTAAAGAAACCACATTTCGCGGCTAACTAGGTGAAACGAGGCCTACTAGCCGCGAGTTCTGAAATCGAAATCCGAAAACCCAGGATTGTAGAGCTCGAAAAGTAGTGTGAAATCAAGCTAAAAATCACCGAATTCAGAACTCGGAGTCAACGGATATACATAAAACCGTTTACGTAAAGAAACCAGATTTCGCGGCTAAATAGGTGAAACGAGACCTACTAGCCACAAGTTCTGAAATCAAAATCCGAAATGCCAAGATTGTAGAGCTCGAAAAGTAGTGTGAAATCAAGCTAAAAATCACCGAATTCAGAACCCGGAGTCAACGGATATTCATAAAACCGTTTACGTAAAGAAACCACATTTCGCGGCTAACTAGGAGAAACGTGACCAACTAGCCACGAGTTCTGAAATCAAAATCCGAAACACCAGGCTCGTAGAGCTCGAAAATTTGTGTGAAATCAAGCTAAAAATCACCGAATTCAGAACTCGGAGTCAACCGATATTAATAAAACCGTTTACGTAAAGAAACCACATTTCGCGGCTAACTAGGTCAAACGAGACCAACTAGCCACGAGTTCTGAAATCAAAATCCGAAACTCCATAATCGTAGAGCTTGAAAAGTAGTGTGAAATCAAGCTAAAAATTACCAAATTCAGAGCTCGGAGTCAACGGATATTCATAAAACCGTTTACGTAAAGAAACCACATTTCGCGGCGAACTAGGTGAAACGAGACCAACTAGCCACGAGTTCTGAAATCAAAATCCGAAACGCCAGGATCGTAGAGCTCGAAAAGTTGTGTGAAATAAAGCAAAAGATCACCGAATTCAGAACTCGGAGTCAACGGATATTCATAAAACCGTTTACGTAAAGATACCACATTTCGTGGCTAACTAGGTGAAACAAGACCTACTAGCCACGAGTTCTGAAATCGAAATCTGAAAAACCAGGATTGTAGAGCTCGAAAAGTAGTGTGAAATCAAGCTAAAAATCACCGAATTCAGAACTCGGAGTCAACGGATATTCATAAAACTGTTTACGTAAAGAAACCACATTTCGCGGCTAACTAGGTGAAACGAGACCAACTAGCCACGAGTTCTGAAATCAAAATCCAGAAGGCCAGGAACGTAGAGATCGAAAAGTAGTGTGAAATCAAGCTAAAAATCACCAAATTCAGAACTCGGAGTCAACGGATATTCATAAAACCGTTTACGTAAAGAAACCACATTTCGCGGCTAAATAGGTGAAACGAGACCTACTAGCCACGAGTTCTGAAATCAAAATCCGAAAACCCAGGATTGTAGAGCTCGAAAGTAGTGTGTAATCAAGCTAAAAATCACCGAATTCAGAACTCGGAGTCAATGGATATTCATAAAACCGTTTACGTAAAGAAACCACATTTCGTGGCTAACTAGGTTAAACGAGACCAACTAGCCACGAGTTCTTAAATCAAAATCAGAAATGCCAGGATCGTAGAGCTCGAAAAGTAGTGTGAAATCAAGCTAAAAATCACCGAATTCAGAACTCGGAGTCAACCGATATTCATAAAACCGTTTACGTAAAGAAACCACATTTCGCGGCTAAATAGGTGAAACGAGACCTACTAGCCACGAGTTCTGAAATCGAAATCCGAAAATCCAGGATTGTAGAGCTCGAAAAGTAGTGTGTAATCAAGCTAAAAATCACCGAATTCAGAACTCGGAGTCAACGGATATTCATAAAACCGTTTACGTAAAGAAACCACATTTCGCGTCTAAATAGGTGAAACGAGACCTACTAGCCACAAGTTCTGAAATCAAAATCCGAAACGCCAAGATTGTAGAGCTCGAAAAGTAGTGTGAAATCAAGCTAAAAATCACCGAATTCAGAACTCGGAGTCAACGGATATTCATAAAACCGTTTACGTAAAGAAACCACATTTCGCGGCTAACTAGGTGAAACGAGACCAACTAGCCACGAGTTCTGAAATCAAAATCCGAAACACCAGGCTCGTAGAGCTCGAAAATTAGTGTGAAATCAAGCTAAAAATCACCGAATTCAGAAGTCGGAGTCAACCGATATTAATAAAACCGTTTACGTAAAGAAACCACATTTCGCGGCTAACTAGGTCAAACGAGACCAACTAGCCACGAGTTCTGAAATCAAAATCCGAAACTCCATAATCGTAGAGCTTGAAAAGTAGTGTGAAATCAAGCTAAAAATTACCAAATTCAGAGCTCGGAGTCAACGGATATTCATAAAACCGTTTACGTAAAGAAACCACATTTCGCGGCTAACTAGGTGAAACGAGACCAACTAGCCACGAGTTCTGAAATCAAAATCCGAAACGCCAGGAACGTAGAGCTCGAAAAGTAGTGTGAAATCAAGCTAAAAATCACCGAATTCAGAACTCGGAGTCAACCGATATTCATAAAACCGTTTACGTAAAGAAACCACATTTCGCGGCTAAATAGGTGAAACGAGACCTACTAGCCACGAGTTCTTAAATCGAAATCCAAAAATCCAGGATTGTAGAGCTCGAAAAGTAGTGTGTAATCAAGCTAAAAATCACCGAATTCAGAACTCGGAGTCAACGGATATTCATAAAACCGTTTACGTAAAGAAACCACATTTCGCGTCTAAATAGGTGAAACGAGACCTACTAGCCACAAGTTCTGAAATCAAAATCCAAAACGCCAAGATTGTAGAGCTCGAAAAGTAGTGTGAAATCAAGCTAAAAATCACCGAATTCAGAACTCGGAGTCAACCGATATTCATAAAACCGTTTACGTAAAGAAACCACATTTCGCGGCTAAATAGGTGAAACGAGACCTACTAGCCACGAGTTCTTAAATCAAAATCCAAAAATCCAGGATTGTAGAGCTCGAAAAGTAGTGTGTAATCAAGCTAAAAATCACCGAATTCAGAACTCGGAGTCAACGGATATTCATAAAACCGTTTACGTAAAGAAACCACATTTCGCGTCTAAATAGGTGAAACGAGACCTACTAGCCACAAGTTCTGAAATCAAAATCCGAAACGCCAAGATTGTAGAGCTCGAAAAGTAGTGTGAAATCAAGCTTAAAATCACCGAATTCAGAACTCGGAGTCAACGGATATTCATAAAACCGTTTACGTAAAGAAACCACATTTCGCGGCTAACTAGGTGAAACGAGACCAACTAGCCACGAGTTCTGAAATCAAAATCCGAAACACCAGGCTCGTAGAGCTCGAAAATTAGTGTGAAATCAAGCTAAAAATCACCGAATTCAGAAGTCGGAGTCAACCGATATTAATAAAACCGTTTACGTAAAGAAACCACATTTCGCGGCTAACTAGGTCAAACGAGACCAACTAGCCACGAGTTCTGAAATCAAAATCCGAAACTCCATAATCGTAGAGCTTGAAAAGTAGTGTGAAATCAAGCTAAAAATTACCAAATTCAGAGCTCGGAGTCAACGGATATTCATAAAACCGTTTACGTAAAGAAACCACATTTCGCGGCTAACTAGGTGAAACGAGACCAACTAGCCACGAGTTCTGAAATCAAAATCCGAAACGCCAGGAACGTAGAGCTCGAAAAGTAGTGTGAAATCAAGCTAAAAATCACCGAATTCAGAACTCGGAGTCAACCGATATTCATAAAACCGTTTACGTAAAGAAACCACATTTCGCGGCTAAATAGGTGAAACGAGACCTACTAGCCACGAGTTCTTAAATCGAAATCCAAAAATCCAGGATTGTAGAGCTCGAAAAGTAGTGTGTAATCAAGCTAAAAATCACCGAATTCAGAACTCGGAGTCAACGGATATTCATAAAACCGTTTACGTAAAGAAACCACATTTCGCGTCTAAATAGGTGAAACGAGACCTACTAGCCACAAGTTCTGAAATCAAAATCCAAAACGCCAAGATTGTAGAGCTCGAAAAGTAGTGTGAAATCAAGCTAAAAATCACCGAATTCAGAACTCGGAGTCAACCGATATTCATAAAACCGTTTACGTAAAGAAACCACATTTCGCGGCTAAATAGGTGAAACGAGACCTACTAGCCACGAGTTCTTAAATCAAAATCCAAAAATCCAGGATTGTAGAGCTCGAAAAGTAGTGTGTAATCAAGCTAAAAATCACCGAATTCAGAACTCGGAGTCAACGGATATTCATAAAACCGTTTACGTAAAGAAACCACATTTCGCGTCTAAATAGGTGAAACGAGACCTACTAGCCACAAGTTCTGAAATCAAAATCCGAAACGCCAGGATTGTAGAGCTCGAAAAGTAGTGTGAAATCAAGCTAAAAATCACCGAATTCAGAACTCGGAGTCAACGGATATTCATAAAACCGTTTACGTAAAGAAACCACATTTCGCGGCTAACTAGGTGAAACGAGACCAACTAGCCACGAGTTCTGAAATCAAAATCCAGAAGGCCAGGAACGTAGAGATCGAAAAGTAGTGTGAAATCAAGCTAAAAATCACCAAATTCAGAACTCGGAGTCAACGGATATTCATAAAACCGTTTACGTAAAGAAACCACATTTCGCGGCTAAATAGGTGAAACGAGACCTACTAGCCACGAGTTCTGAAATCAAAATCCGAAAACCCAGGATTGTAGATCTCGAAAGTAGTGTGTAATCAAGCTAAAAATCACCGAATTCAGAACTCGGAGTCAATGGATATTCATAAAACCGTTTACGTAAAGAAACCACATTTCGTGGCTAACTAGGTTAAACGAGACCAACTAGCCACGAGTTCTTAAATCAAAATCAGAAATGCCAGGATCGTAGAGCTCGAAAAGTAGTGTGAAATCAAGCTAAAAATCACCGAATTCAGAACTCGGAGTCAACCGATATTCATAAAACCGTTTACGTAAAGAAACCACATTTCGCGGCTAAATAGGTGAAACGAGACCTACTAGCCACGAGTTCTGAAATCGAAATCCGAAAATCCAGGATTGTAGAGCTCGAAAAGTAGTGTGTAATCAAGCTAAAAATCACCGAATTCAGAACTCGGAGTCAACGGATATTCATAAAACCGTTTACGTAAAGAAACCACATTTCGCGTCTAAATAGGTGAAACGAGACCTACTAGCCACAAGTTCTGAAATCAAAATCCGAAACGCCAAGATTGTAGAGCTCGAAAAGTAGTGTGAAATCAAGCTAAAAATCACCGAATTCAGAACTCGGAGTCAACGGATATTCATAAAACCGTTTACGTAAAGAAACCAAATTTCGCGGCTAACTAGGTGAAACGAGACCAACTAGCCACGAGTTCTGAAATCAAAATCCGAAACACCAGGCTCGTAGAGCTCGAAAATTAGTGTGAAATCAAGCTAAAAATCACCGAATTCAGAAGTCGGAGTCAACCGATATTAATAAAACCGTTTACGTAAAGAAACCACATTTCGCGGCTAACTAGGTCAAACGAGACCAACTAGCCACGAGTTCTGAAATCAAAATCCGAAACTCCATAATCGTAGAGCTTGAAAAGTAGTGTGAAATCAAGCTAAAAATTACCAAATTCAGAGCTCGGAGTCAACGGATATTCATAAAACCGTTTACGTAAAGAAACCACATTTCGCGGCTAACTAGGTGAAACGAGACCAACTAGCCACGAGTTCTGAAATCAAAATCCGAAACGCCAGGAACGTAGAGCTCAAAAAGTAGTGTGAAATCAAGCTAAAAATCACCGAATTCAGAACTCGGAGTCAACCGATATTCATAAAACCGTTTACGTAAAGAAACCACATTTCGCGGCTAAATAGGTGAAACGAGACCTACTAGCCACGAGTTCTTAAATCGAAATCCGAAAATCCAGGATTGTAGAGCTCGAAAAGTAGTGTGGAATCAAGCTAAAAATCACCGAATTCAGAACTCGGAGTCAACGGATATTCATAAAACCGTTTACGTAAAGAAACTACATTTCGTGGCTAACTAGTTGAAACGAGACCTACTACCAAGAGTTCTGAAATCGAAATCCGAAAATCCAGGATTGTAGAGCTCGAAAAGTAGTGTGAAATCAAGCTAAAAATCACCGAATTCAGAACTCGGAGTCAACGGATATTCATAAAACCGTTTACGTAAAGAAACCACATTTCGCGGCTAACTAGGTGAAACGAGGCCTACTAGCCACGAGTTCTGAAATCGAAATCCGAAAACCCAGGATTGTAGAGCTCGAAAAGTAGTGTGAAATCAAGCTAAAAATCACCGAATTCAGAACTCGGAGTCAACAGATATTCATAAAACCGTTTACGTAAAGAAACCACATTTCGCGGCTAACTAGGTGAAACGAGACCTACTAGCCACGAGTTCTGAAATCAAAATCCAAAAACCCAGGATTGTAGAGCTCGAAAAGTAGTGTGAAATAAAGCAAAAAATCACCGAATTAAGAACTCGGAGTCAACGGATATTCATAAAACCGTTTACGTAAAGAAACCACATTTCGCGGCTAACTAGGTGAAACGAGACCTACTAGCCACGAGTTCTGAAATCAAAATCCAAAAACCCAGGATTGTAGAGCTCGAAAGTAGTGTGTAATCAAGCTAAAAATCACCGAATTCAGAACTCGGAGTCAATGGATATTCATAAAACCGTTTACGTAAAGAAACCACATTTCGTGGCTAACTAGGTTAAACGAGACCAACTAGCCACGAGTTCTTAAATCAAAATCAGAAATGCCAGGATCGTAGAGCTCGAAAAGTAGTGTGAAATCAAGCTAAAAATCACCGAATTCAGAACTCGGAGTCAACCGATATTCATAAAACCGTTTACGTAAAGAAACCACATTTCGCGGCTAAATAGGTGAAACGAGACCTACTAGCCACGAGTTCTGAAATCGAAATCCGAAAATCCAGGATTGTAGAGCTCGAAAAGTAGTGTGTAATCAAGCTAAAAATCACCGAATTCAGAACTCGGAGTCAACGGATATTCATAAAACCGTTTACGTAAAGAAACCACATTTCGCGTCTAAATAGGTGAAACGAGACCTACTAGCCACAAGTTCTGAAATCAAAATCCGAAACGCCAAGATTGTAGAGCTCGAAAAGTAGTGTGAAATCAAGCTAAAAATCACCGAATTCAGAACTCGGAGTCAACGGATATTCATAAAACCGTTTACGTAAAGAAACCACATTTCGCGGCTAACTAGGTGAAACGAGACCAACTAGCCACGAGTTCTGAAATCAAAATCCGAAACACCAGGCTCGTAGAGCTCGAAAATTAGTGTGAAATCAAGCTAAAAATCACCGAATTCAGAAGTCGGAGTCAACCGATATTAATAAAACTGTTTACGTAAAGAAACCACATTTCGCGGCTAACTAGGTCAAACGAGACCAACTAGCCACGAGTTCTGAAATCAAAATCCGAAACTCCATAATCGTAGAGCTTGAAAAGTAGTGTGAAATCAAGCTAAAAATTACCAAATTCAGAGCTCGGAGTCAACGGATATTCATAAAACCGTTTACGTAAAGAAACCACATTTCGCGGCTAACTAGGTGAAACGAGACCAACTAGCCACGAGTTCTGAAATCAAAATCCGAAACGCCAGGAACGTAGAGCTCGAAAAGTAGTGTGAAATCAAGCTAAAAATCACCGAATTCAGAACTCGGAGTCAACCGATATTCATAAAACCGTTTACGTAAAGAAACCACATTTCGCGGCTAAATAGGTGAAACGAGACCTACTAGCCACGAGTTCTTAAATCGAAATCCAAAAATCCAGGATTGTAGAGCTCGAAAAGTAGTGTGAAATCAAGCTAAAAATCACCGAATTCAGAACTCGGTGTCAACGGATATTCATAAAACCGTTTACCTAAAGAAACCACATTTCGCGGCTAACTAGGTGAAACGAGACCTACTAGCCACGAGTTCTGAAATCAAAATCCGAAAACCCAGGATTGTAGAGCTCGAAAAGTAGTGTGAAATCAAGCTAAAAATCACCGAATTCAGAACTCGGAGTCAACGGATATTCATAAAACCGTTTACGTAAAGAAACCACATTTCGCGGCTAACTAGGTGAAACGAGACCAACTAGCCACGAGTTCTGAAATCAAAATCCGAAACGCCAGGAACGTAGAGCTCGAAAAGTAGTGTGAAATCAAGCTAAAAATCACCGAATTCAGAACTCGGTGTCAATGGATATTCATAAAAGCGTTTACCTAAAGAAACCACATTTTGCGGCTAACTAGGTGAAACGAGACCTACTAGCCACGAGTTCTGAAATCGAAATCCGAAAATCCAGGATTGTAGAGCTCGAAAAGTAGTGTGGAATCAAGCTAAAAATCACCGAATTCAGAACTCGGAGTCAACGGATATTCATAAAACCGTTTACGTAAAGAAACTACATTTCGCGGCTAACTAGTTGAAACGAGACCTACTACCAAGAGTTCTGAAATCGAAATCCGAAAATCCAGGATTGTAGAGCTCGAAAAGTAGTGTGAAATCAAGCTAAAAATCACCGAATTCAGAACTCGGAGTCAACGGATATTCATAAAACCGTTTACGTAAAGAAACCACATTTCGCGGCTAACTAGGTGAAACGAGGCCTACTAGCCACGAGTTCTGAAATCGAAATCCGAAAACCCAGGATTGTAGAGCTCGAAAAGTAGTGTGAAATCAAGCTAAAAATCACCGAATTCAGAACTCGGAGTCAACAGATATTCATAAAACCGTTTACGTAAAGAAACCACATTTCGCGGCTAACTAGGTGAAACGAGACCTACGAGCCACGAGTTCTGAAATCAAAATCCAAAAACCCAGGATTGTAGAGCTCGAAAAGTAGTGTGAAATCAATCTAAAAATCACCCGAATTCAGAACTCGGAGTCAACGGATATTCATAAAACCGTTTACGTAAAGAAACCACATTTCGCGGCTAACTAGGTGAAACGAGGCCTACTAGCCGCGAGTTCTGAAATCGAAATCCGAAAACCCAGGATTGTAGAGCTCGAAAAGTAGTGTGAAATCAAGCTAAAAATCACCGAATTCAGAACTCGGAGTCAACGGATATTCATAAAACCGTTTACGTAAAGAAACCAGATTTCGCGGCTAAATAGGTGAAACGAGACCTACTAGCCACAAGTTCTGAAATCGAAATCCGAAATGCCAAGATTGTAGAGCTTGAAAAGTAGTGTGAAATCAAGCTAAAAATCACCGAATTCAGAACCCGGAGTCAACGGATATTCATAAAACCGTTTACGTAAAGAAACCACATTTCGCGGCTAACTAGGAGAAACGTGACCAACTAGCCACGAGTTCTGAAATCAAAATCCGAAACACCAGGCTCGTAGAGCTCGAAAATTTGTGTGAAATCAAGCTAAAAATCACCGAATTCAGAACTCGGAGTCAACCGATATTAATAAAACCGTTTACGTAAAGAAACCACATTTCGCGGCTAACTAGGTCAAACGAGACCAACTAGCCACGAGTTCTGAAATCAAAATCCGAAACTCCATAATCGTAGAGCTTGAAAAGTAGTGTGAAATCAAGCTAAAAATTACCAAATTCAGAGCTCGGAGTCAACGGATATTCATAAAACCGTTTACGTAAAGAAACCACATTTCGCGGCGAACTAGGTGAAACGAGACCAACTAGCCACGAGTTCTGAAATCAAAATCCGAAACGCCAGGATCGTAGAGCTCGAAAAGTTGTGTGAAATAAAGCAAAAAATCACCGAATTCAGAACTCGGAGTCAACGGATATTCATAAAACCGTTTACGTAAAGATACCACATTTCGTGGCTAACTAGGTGAAACAAGACCTACTAGCCACGAGTTCTGAAATCGAAATCTGAAAAACCAGGATTGTAGAGCTCGAAAAGTAGTGTGAAATCAAGCTAAAAATCACCGAATTCAGAACTCGGAGTCAACGGATATTCATAAAACCGTTTACGTAAAGAAACCACATTTCGCGGCTAACTAGGTGAAACGAGACCAACTAGCCACGAGTTCTGAAATCAAAATCCAGAAGGCCAGGAACGTAGAGATCGAAAAGTAGTGTGAAATCAAGCTAAAAATCACCAAATTCAGAACTCGGAGTCAACGGATATTCATAAAACCGTTTACGTAAAGAAACCACATTTCGCGGCTAAATAGGTGAAACGAGACCTACTAGCCACGAGTTCTGAAATCAAAATCCGAAAACCCAGGATTGTAGAGCTCGAAAGTAGTGTGTAATCAAGCTAAAAATCACCGAATTCAGAACTCGGAGTCAATGGATATTCATAAAACCGTTTACGTAAAGAAACCACATTTCGTGGCTAACTAGGTTAAACGAGACCAACTAGCCACGAGTTCTTAAATCAAAATCAGAAATGCCAGGATCGTAGAGCTCGAAAAGTAGTGTGAAATCAAGCTAAAAATCACCGAATTCAGAACTCGGAGTCAACCGATATTCATAAAACCGTTTACGTAAAGAAACCACATTTCGCGGCTAAATAGGTGAAACGAGACCTACTAGCCACAAGTTCTGAAATCAAAATCCGAAACGCCAAGATTGTAGAGCTCAAAAAGTAGTGTGAAATCAAGCTAAAAATCACCGAATTCAGAACTCGGAGTCAACGGATATTCATAAAACCGTTTACGTAAAGAAACCACATTTCGCGGCTAACTAGGTGAAACGAGACCAACTAGCCACGAGTTCTGAAATCAAAATCCGAAACACCAGGCTCGTAGAGCTCAAAAATTAGTGTGAAATCAAGCTAAAAATCACCGAATTCAGAAGTCGGAGTCAACCGATATTAATAAAACCGTTTACGTAAAGAAACCACATTTCGCGGCTAACTAGGTCAAACGAGACCAACTAGCCACGAGTTCTGAAATCAAAATCCGAAACTCCATAATCGTAGAGCTTGAAAAGTAGTGTGAAATCAAGCTAAAAATTACCAAATTCAGAGCTCGGAGTCAACGGATATTCATAAAACCGTTTACGTAAAGAAACCACATTTCACGGCTAACTAGGTGAAACGAGACCAACTAGCCACGAGTTCTGAAATCAAAATCCGAAACGCCAGGAACGTAGAGCTCGAAAAGTAGTGTGAAATCAAGCTAAAAATCGCCGAATTCAGAACTCGGAGTCAACCGATATTCATAAAACCGTTTACGTAAAGAAACCACATTTCGCGGCTAAATAGGTGAAACGAGACCTACTAGCCACGAGTTCTTAAATCGAAATCCAAAAATCCAGGATTGTAGAGCTCGAAAAGTAGTGTGTAATCAAGCTAAAAATCACCGAATTCAGAACTCGGAGTCAACGGATATTCATAAAACCGTTTACGTAAAGAAACCACATTTCGCGTCTAAATAGGTGAAACGAGACCTACTAGCCACAAGTTCTGAAATCAAAATCCGAAACGCCAAGATTGTAGAGCTCGAAAAGTAGTGTGAAATCAAGCTAAAAATCACCGAATTCAGAACTCGGAGTCAACCGATATTCATAAAACCGTTTACGTAAAGAAACCACATTTCGCGGCTAAATAGGTGAAACGAGACCTACTAGCCACGAGTTCTTAAATCAAAATCCAAAAATCCAGGATTGTAGAGCTCGAAAAGTAGTGTGTAATCAAGCTAAAAATCACCGAATTCAGAACTCGGAGTCAACGGATATTCATAAAACCGTTTACGTAAAGAAACCACATTTCGCGTCTAAATAGGTGAAACGAGACCTACTAGCCACAAGTTCTGAAATCAAAATCCGAAACGCCAGGATTGTAGAGCTCGAAAAGTAGTGTGAAATCAAGTTAAAAATCACCGAATTAAGAACTCGGAGTCAACGGATATTCATAAAACCGTTTACGTAAAGAAACCACATTTCGCGGCTAACTAGGTGAAACGAGACCAACTAGCCACGAGTTCTGAAATCAAAATCGGAAACACCAGGCTCGTAGAGCTCAAAAATTAGTGTGAAATCAAGCTAAAAATCACCGAATTCAGAAGTCGGAGTCAACCGATATTAATAAAACCGTTTACGTAAAGAAACCACATTTCGCGGCTAACTAGGTCAAACGAGACCAACTAGCCACGAGTTCTGAAATCAAAATCCGAAACTCCATAATCGTAGAGCTGGAAAAGTAGTGTGAAATCAAGCTAAAAATTACCGAATTCAGAGCTCGGAGTCAACGGATATTCATAAAACCGTTTACGTAAAGAAACCACATTTCGCGGCTAACTAGGTGAAACGAGACCAACTAGCCACGAGTTCTGAAATCAAAATCCGAAACGCCAGGATCGTAGAGCTCGAAAAGTAGTGTGAAATAAAGCAAAAAATCACCGAATTAAGAACTCGGAGTCAACGGATATTCATAAAACCGTTTACGTAAAGAAACCACATTTCGCGGCTAACTAGGTGAAACGAGACCTACTAGCCACGAGTTCTGAAATCGAAATCCGAAAACCCAGGATTGTAGAGCTCGAAAAGTAGTGTGAAATCAAGCTAAAAATCACCGAATTCAGAACTCGGAGTCAACGGATATTCATAAAACCGTTTACGTAAAGAAACCACATTTCGCGGCTAACTAGGTGAAACGAGACCAACTAGCCACGAGTTCTGAAATCAAAATCCGAAACACCAGGCTCGTAGAGCTCAAAAATTAGTGTGAAATCAAGCTAAAAATCACCGAATTCAGAAGTCGGAGTCAACCGATATTAATAAAACCGTTTACGTAAAGAAACCACATTTCGCGGCTAACTAGGTCAAACGAGACCAACTAGCCACGAGTTCTGAAATCAAAATCCGAAACTCCATAATCGTAGAGCTTGAAAAGTAGTGTGAAATCAAGCTAAAAATTACCAAATTCAGAGCTCGGAGTCAACGGATATTCATAAAACCGTTTACGTAAAGAAACCACATTTCACGGCTAACTAGGTGAAACGAGACCAACTAGCCACGAGTTCTGAAATCAAAATCCGAAACGCCAGGAACGTAGAGCTCGAAAAGTAGTGTGAAATCAAGCTAAAAATCGCCGAATTCAGAACTCGGAGTCAACCGATATTCATAAAACCGTTTACGTAAAGAAACCACATTTCGCGGCTAAATAGGTGAAACGAGACCTACTAGCCACGAGTTCTTAAATCGAAATCCAAAAATCCAGGATTGTAGAGCTCGAAAAGTAGTGTGTAATCAAGCTAAAAATCACCGAATTCAGAACTCGGAGTCAACGGATATTCATAAAACCGTTTACGTAAAGAAACCACATTTCGCGTCTAAATAGGTGAAACGAGACCTACTAGCCACAAGTTCTGAAATCAAAATCCGAAACGCCAAGATTGTAGAGCTCGAAAAGTAGTGTGAAATCAAGCTAAAAATCACCGAATTCAGAACTCGGAGTCAACCGATATTCATAAAACCGTTTACGTAAAGAAACCACATTTCGCGGCTAAATAGGTGAAACGAGACCTACTAGCCACGAGTTCTTAAATCAAAATCCAAAAATCCAGGATTGTAGAGCTCGAAAAGTAGTGTGTAATCAAGCTAAAAATCACCGAATTCAGAACTCGGAGTCAACGGATATTCATAAAACCGTTTACGTAAAGAAACCACATTTCGCGTCTAAATAGGTGAAACGAGACCTACTAGCCACAAGTTCTGAAATCAAAATCCGAAACGCCAGGATTGTAGAGCTCGAAAAGTAGTGTGAAATCAAGTTAAAAATCACCGAATTAAGAACTCGGAGTCAACGGATATTCATAAAACCGTTTACGTAAAGAAACCACATTTCGCGGCTAACTAGGTGAAACGAGACCAACTAGCCACGAGTTCTGAAATCAAAATCGGAAACACCAGGCTCGTAGAGCTCAAAAATTAGTGTGAAATCAAGCTAAAAATCACCGAATTCAGAAGTCGGAGTCAACCGATATTAATAAAACCGTTTACGTAAAGAAACCACATTTCGCGGCTAACTAGGTCAAACGAGACCAACTAGCCACGAGTTCTGAAATCAAAATCCGAAACTCCATAATCGTAGAGCTGGAAAAGTAGTGTGAAATCAAGCTAAAAATTACCGAATTCAGAGCTCGGAGTCAACGGATATTCATAAAACCGTTTACGTAAAGAAACCACATTTCGCGGCTAACTAGGTGAAACGAGACCAACTAGCCACGAGTTCTGAAATCAAAATCCGAAACGCCAGGATCGTAGAGCTCGAAAAGTAGTGTGAAATAAAGCAAAAAATCACCGAATTAAGAACTCGGAGTCAACGGATATTCATAAAACCGTTTACGTAAAGAAACCACATTTCGCGGCTAACTAGGTGAAACGAGACCTACTAGCCACGAGTTCTGAAATCGAAATCCGAAAACCCAGGATTGTAGAGCTCGAAAAGTAGTGTGAAATCAAGCTAAAAATCACCGAATTCAGAACTCGGAGTCAACGGATATTCATAAAACCGTTTACGTAAAGAAACCACATTTCGCAGCTAACTAGGTGAAACGAGACCAACTAGCCACGAGTTCTGAAATCAAAATCCGAAACTCCAGGAACGTAGAGCTCGAAAAGTAGTGTGAAATCAAGCTAAAAATCACCGAATTCAGAACTCGGTGTCAACGGATATTCATAAAACCGTTTACCTAAAGAAACCACATTTCGCGGCTAACTAGGTGAAACGAGACCTACTAGCCACGAGTTCTGAAATCAAAATCCGAAAATCCAGGATTGTAGAGCTCAAAAAGTAGTGTGGAATCAAGCTAAAAATCACCGAATTCAGAACTCGGAGTCAACGGATATTCATAAAACCGTTTACGTAAAGAAACTACATTTCGCGGCTAACCAGTTGAAACGAGACCTACTAGCCACGAGTTCTGAAATCGAAATCCAAAAATCCAGGATTGTAGAGCTCGAAAAGTAGTGTGAAATCAAGCTAAAAATCACCGAATTCAGAACTCGGAGTCAACGGATATTCATAAAACCGTTTACGTAAAGAAACCACATTTCGCGGCTAACTAGGTGAAACGAGGCCTACTAGCCACGAGTTCTGAAATCGAAATCCGAAAACACAGGATTGTAGAGCTCGAAAAGTAGTGTGAAATCAAGCTAAAAATCACCGAATTCAGAACTCGGAGTCAACAGATATTCATAAAACCGTTTACGTAAAGAAACCACATTTCGCGGCTAACTAGGTGAAACGAGACC
This sequence comes from Euonymus europaeus, assembly GCA_963580455.1. Taxonomy (NCBI): domain Eukaryota; kingdom Viridiplantae; phylum Streptophyta; class Magnoliopsida; order Celastrales; family Celastraceae; genus Euonymus; species Euonymus europaeus. The sequence continues at coordinate 303,022 of OY756957.1, read as the reverse complement.
TACTAGCCACGAGTTCTGAAATCAAAATCCAAAAACCCAGGATTGTAGAGCTCGAAAAGTAGTGTGAAATCAATCTAAAAATCACCCGAATTCAGAACTCGGAGTCAACGGATATTCATAAAACCGTTTACGTAAAGAAACCACATTTCGCGGCTAACTAGGTGAAACGAGGCCTGCTAGCCACGAGTTCTGAAATCGAAATCCGAAAACCCAGGATTGTAGAGCTCGAAAAGTAGTGTGAAATCAAGCTAAAAATCACCGAATTCAGAACTCGGAGTCAACGGATATTCATAAAACCGTTTACGTAAAGAAACCAGATTTTGCGGCTAAATAGGTGAAACGAGACCTACTAGCCACGAGTTCTGAAATCGAAATCCGAAACGCCAAGATTGTAGAGCTCGAAAAGTAGTGTGAAATCAAGCTAAAAATCACCGAATTCAGAACCCGGAGTCAACGGATATTCATAAAACCGTTTACGTAAAGAAACCACATTTCGCGGCTAACTAGGAGAAACGTGACCAACTAGCCACGAGTTCTGAAATCAAAATCCGAAACACCAGGCTCGTAGAGCTCGAAAATTTGTGTGAAATCAAGCTAAAAATCACCGAATTCAGAACTCGGAGTCAACCGATATTAATAAAACCGTTTACGTAAAGAAACCACATTTCGCGGCTAACTAGGTCAAACGAGACCAACTAGCCACGAGTTCTGAAATCAAAATCCGAAACTCCATAATCGTAGAGCTTGAAAAGTAGTGTGAAATCAAGCTAAAAATTACCAAATTCAGAGCTCGGAGTCAACGGATATTCATAAAACCGTTTACGTAAAGAAACCACATTTCGCGGCTAACTAGGTGAAACGAGACCAACTAGCCACGAGTTCTGAAATCAAAATCCAGAAGGCCAGGAACGTAGAGATCGAAAAGTAGTGTGAAATCAAGCTAAAAATCAACAAATTCAGAACTCGGAGTCAACGGATATTCATAAAACCGTTTACGTAAAGAAACCACATTTCGCGGCTAAATAGGTGAAACGAGACCTACTAGCCACGAGTTCTGAAATCAAAATCCGAAAACCCAGGATTGTAGAGCTCGAAAGTAGTGTGTAATCAAGCTAAAAATCACCGAATTCAGAACTCGGAGTCAATGGATATTCATAAAACCGTTTACGTAAAGAAACCACATTTCGTGGCTAACTAGGTTAAACGAGACCAACTAGCCACGAGTTCTTAAATCAAAATCAGAAATGCCAGGATCGTAGAGCTCGAAAAGTAGTGTGAAATCAAGCTAAAAATCACCGAATTCAGAACTCGGAGTCAACCGATATTCATAAAACCGTTTACGTAAAGAAACCACATTTCGCGGCTAAATAGGTGAAACGAGACCTACTAGCCACGAGTTCTGAAATCGAAATCCGAAAATCCAGGATTGTAGAGCTCGAAAAGTAGTGTGTAATCAAGCTAAAAATCACCGAATTCAGAACTCGGAGTCAACGGATATTCATAAAACCATTTACGTAAAGAAACCACATTTCGCGTCTAAATAGGAGAAACGAGACCTACTAGCCACAAGTTCTGAAATCAAAATCCGAAACGCCAAGATTGTAGAGCTCGAAAAGTAGTGTGAAATCAAGCTAAAAATCACCGAATTCAGAACTCGGAGTCAACGGATATTCATAAAACCGTTTACGTAAAGAAACCACATTTCGCGGCTAACTAGGTGAAACGAGACCAACTAGCCACGAGTTCTGAAATCAAAATCCGAAACACCAGGCTCGTAGAGCTCGAAAATTAGTGTGAAATCAAGCTAAAAATCACCGAATTCAGAAGTCGGAGTCAACCGATATTAATAAAACCGTTTACGTAAAGAAACCACATTTCGCGGCTAACTAGGTCAAACGAGACCAACTAGCCACGAGTTCTGAAATCAAAATCCGAAACTCCATAATCGTAGAGCTTGAAAAGTAGTGTGAAATCAAGCTAAAAATTACCAAATTCAGAGCTCGGAGTCAACGGATATTCATAAAACCGTTTACGTAAAGAAACCACATTTCGCGGCTAACTAGGTGAAACGAGACCAACTAGCCACGAGTTCTGAAATCAAAATCCAAAATGCCAGGATCGTAGAGCTCGAAAAGTTGTGTGAAATAAAGCAAAAAATCACCGAATTCAGAACTCGGAGTCAACGGATATTCACAAAACCGTTTACGTAAAGATACCACATTTCGCGGCTAACTAGGTGAAACAAGACCTACTAGCCACGAGTTCTGAAATCAAAATCCGAAAACCAAGGATTGTAGAGCTCGTAAAGTAGTGTGAAATCAAGCTAAAAATCACCGAATTGAGAACCCGGAGTCAACGGATATTCATAAAACCGATTACGTAAAGAAACCACATTTCGCGGCTAACTAGGTGAAACGAGACCTACTAGCCACGAGTTCTGAAATCGAAATCTGAAAACCAGGATTGTAGAGCTCGAAAAGTAGTGTGAAATCAAGCTAAAAATCACCGAATTCAGAACTCGGAGTCAACGGATATTCATAAAACCGTTTACGTAAAGAAACCACATTTCGCGGCTAACTAGGTGAAACGAGACCGACTAGCCACGAGTTCTGAAATCAAAATCCAGAAGGCCAGGAACGTAGAGATCGAAAATTAGTGTGAAATCAAGCTAAAAATCACCAAATTCAGAACTCGGAGTCAACGGATATTCATAAAACCGTTTACGTAAAGAAACCACATTTCGCGGCTAAATAGGTGAAACGAGACCTACTAGCCACGAGTTCTGAAATCAAAATCCGAAAAACCAGGATTGTAGAGCTCGAAAGTAGTGTGTAATCAAGCTAAAAATCACCGAATTCAGAACTCGGAGTCAATGGATATTCATAAAACCGTTCACGTAAAGAAACCACATTTCGCGGCTAACTAGGTTAAACGAGACCAACTAGCCACGAGTTCTTAAATCAAAATCAGAAATGCCAGGATCGTAGAGCTCGAAAAGTAGTGTGAAATCAAGCTAAAAATCACCGAATTCAGAACTCGGAGTCAACCGATATTCATAAAACCGTTTACGTAAAGAAACCACATTTCGCGGCTAAATAGGTGAAACGAGACCTACTAGCCACGAGTTCTGAAATCGAAATCCGAAAATCCAGGATTGTAGAGCTCGAAAAGTAGTGTGTAATCAAGCTAAAAATCACCGAATTCAGAACTCGGAGTCAACGGATATTCATAAAACCGTTTACGTAAAGAAACCACATTTCGCGTCTAAATAGGTGAAACGAGACCTACTAGCCACAAGTTCTGAAATCAAAATCCGAAACGCCAAGATTGTAGAGCTCGAAAAGTAGTGTGAAATCAAGCTAAAAATCACCGAATTCAGAACTCGGAGTCAACGGATATTCATAAAACCGTTTACGTAAAGAAACCACATTTCGCGGCTAACTAGGTGAAACAAGACCAACTAGCCACGAGTTCTGAAATCAAAATCCGAAACACCAGGCTCGTAGAGCTCGAAAATTAGTGTGAAATCAAGCTAAAAATCACCGAATTCAGAAGTCGGAGTCAACCGATATTAATAAAACCGTTTACGTAAAGAAACCACATTTCGCGGCTAACTAGGTCAAACGAGACCAACTAGCCACGAGTTCTGAAATCATAATCCGAAACTCCATAATCGTAGAGCTTGAAAAGTAGTGTGAAATCAAGCTAAAAATTACCGAATTCAGAGCTCGGAGTCAACGGATATTCATAAAACCGTTTACGTAAAGAAACCACATTTCGCGGCTAACTAGGTGAAACGAGACCAACTAGCCACGAGTTCTGAAATCAAAATCCGAAATGCCAGGATCGTAGAGCTCGAAAAGTAGTGTGAAATAAAGCAAAAAATCACCGAATTCAGAACTCGGAGTCAACGGATATTCATAAAACCGTTTACGTAAAGATACCACATTTCGCGGCTAACTAGGGGAAACGAGACCTACTAGCCACGAGTTCTGAAATCAAAATCCGAAAACCCAGGATTGTAGAGCTCGAAAAGTAGTGTGAAATCAAGCTAAAAATCACCGAATTCAGAACCCGGAGTCAACGGATATTCATAAAACCGTTTACGTAAAGAAACCACATTTCGCGGCTAACTAGGTGAAACGAGACCTACTAGCCACGAGTTCTGAAATCGAAATCCGACAATCCAGAATTGTAGAGCTCGAAAAGTTGTGTGAAATCAAGCTAAAAATCACCGAATTCAGAACCCGGAGTCAACGGAAATTCATAAAACCGTTTACGTAAAGAAACCACATTTCGCGGCTAAATAGGTGAAACGAGACCTAATAGCCACGAGTTCTGAAATCGAAATCCGAAAACCCAGGATTGTAGAGCTCGAAAGTAGTGTATAATCAAGCTAAAAATCACCGAATTCAGAACTCGGAGTCAATGGATATTCATAAAACCGTTGACGTAAAAAAACCACATTTCGCGGCTAAATAGGTTAAACGAGACCAACTAGCCACGAGTTCTTAAATCAAAATCAGAAATGCCAGGATCGTAGAGCTCGAAAAGTAGTGTGAAATCAAGCTAAAAATCACCGAATTTAGAACTCGGAGTCAACGGATATTCATAAAACCGTTTACGTAAAGAAACCATAATTCGCGGCTAAATAGGTGAAACCAGAGCTACTAGCCACGCGTTCTGAAATCGAAATCCGAAAATCCAGGATTGTAGACCTCGAAAAGTAGTGTGTAATCAAGCTAAAAATCACCGAATTCAGAACTCGGAGTCAACGGATATTCATAAAACCGTTTACGTAAAGAAACCACATTTCGCGGCTAAATAGGTGAAACGAGACCTACTAGCCACAAGTTCTGAAATCAAAATCCGAAACGCCAAGATTGTAGAGGTCGAAAAGTAGTGTGAAATCAAGCTAAAAATCACCGAATTCAGAACTCGGAGTCAACGGATATTCATAAAACCGTTTACGTAAAGAAACCACATTTCGCGGCTAACTAGGTGAAACGAGACCAACTAGCCACGAGTTCTGAAATCAAAATCCGAAACACCAGGCTCGTAGAGCTCGAAAATTAGTGTGAAATCAAGCTAAAAATCACCGAATTCAGAACTCGGAGTCAACCGATATTAATAAAACCGTTTACGTAAAGAAACCACATTTCGCGGCTAACTAGGTCAAACGAGACCAACTAGCCACGAGTTCTGAAATCAAAATCCGAAACTCCATAATCGTAGAGCTTGAAAAGTAGTGTGAAATCAAGCTAAAAATTACCGAATTCAGAGCTCGGAGTCAACGGATATTCATAAAACCGTTTACGTAAAGAAACCACATTTCGCGGCTAAATAGGTGAAACGAGACCTACTAGCCACAAGTTCTGAAATCAAAATCCGAAACGCCAAGATTGTAGAGCTCGAAAAGTAGTGTGAAATCAAGCTAAAAATCACCGAATTGAGAACTCGGAGTCAACGGATATTCATAAAACCGTTTACGTAAAGAAACCACATTTCGCGGCTAACTAGGTGAAACGAGACCAACTAGCCACGAGTTCTGAAATCAAAATCCGAAACACCAGGCTCGTAGAGCTCGAAAATTAGTGTGAAATCAAGCTAAAAATCACCGAATTCAGAACTCGGAGTCAACCGATATTAATAAAACCGTTTACGTAAAGAAACTACATTTCGCGGCTAACTAGGTCAAACGAGACCAACTAGCCACGAGTTCTGAAATCAAAATCCGAAACTCCATAATCGTAGAGCTTGAAAAGTAGTGTGAAATCAAGCTAAAAATTACCGAATTCAGAGCTCGGAGTCAACGAATATTCATAAAACCGTTTACGTAAAGAAACCACATTTCGCGGCTAACTAGGTGAAACGAGACCAACTAGCCATGAGTTCTGAAATCAAAATCCGAAACGCCAGGATAGTAGAGCTCGAAAAGTAGTGTGAAATAAAGCAAAAAATCACCGAATTCAGAACTCGGAGTCAACGGATATTCATAAAACCGTTTACGTAAAGATACCACATTTCGCGGCTAACTAGGTGAAACAAGACCTACTAGCTACGAGTTCTGAAATCAAAATCCGAAAACCGAGGATTGTAGAGCTCGAAAAGTAGTGTGAAATCAAGCTAAAAATCACCGAATTCAGAACCCGGAGTCAACGGATATTCATAAAACCGTCTACGTAAAGAAACCACATTTCGCGGCTAACTAGGTGAAACGAGACCTACTAGCCACGAGTTCTGAAATCGAAATCCGAAATCCCAGGATTGTAGAGCTCGAAAAGTAGTGTGAAATCAAGCTAAAAATCACCGAATTCAGAACTCGGAGTCAACGGATATTCATAAAACCGTTTACGTAAAGAAACCACATTTCGCGGCTAACTAGGTGAAACGAGACCAACTAGCCACGAGTTCTGAAATAAAAATCCAGAAGGCCAGGAACGTAGAGCTCCAAAAGTAGTGTGAAATCAAGCTAAAAATCACCGAATTCATAACTCGGAGTCAACGGATATTCATAAAACCGTTTACGTAAAGAAACCACATTTCGCGGCTAACTAGGTGAAACGAGACCTACTAGCCACGAGTTCTGAAATCAAAATCTGAAAATCCAGGATTGTAGAGCTCGAAAGGTAGTGTGAAATCAAGCTAAAAATCACCGAATTCAGAACTCAGAGTCAACGGATATTCATAAAACCGTTTACGTAAAGAAACCACATTTCGCGGCTAACTAGGTGGAACGAGACCTACAAGCCACGAGTTCTGAAATCGAAATCCAAAATGCTAGGATTGTAGAGCTCGAAAAGTAGTGTGAAATCAAGCTAAAAATCACCGAATTCAGAACTCGGAGTCAACGGATATTCATAAAACCGTTTACGTAAAGAAACTACATTTCGCGGCTAACTAGTTGAAACGAGGCCTACTAGCCACGAGTTCTGAAATCGAAATCCGAAAACCCAGGATTGTAGAGCTCGAAAAGTAGTGTGAAATCAAGCTAAAAATCACCGAATTCAGAACTCGGAGTCAACGGATATTCATAAAACCGTTTACGTAAAGAAACCACATTTCGCGGCTAACTAAATGAAACGAGACCTACAAGCCACGAGTTAAGAAATCAAAATCCAAAAACCTAGGATTGTAGAGCTCGAAAAGTAGTGTGAAATCAAGCTAAAAATCACCGAATTCAGAACTCGGAGTCAACGGATATTCATAAAACCGTTTACGTAAAGAAACCACATTTCGCGGCTAACTAGTTGAAACGAGGCCTACTAGCCACAAGTTCTGAAATCGAAATCCGAAAACCCAGGATTGTAGAGCTCGAAAAGTAGTGTGAAATCAAGCTAAAAATCACCGAATTCAGAACTCGGAGTCAACGGATATTCATAAAACCGTTTACGTAAAGAAACCACATTTCGCGGCTAACTAGGTGAAACGAGACCTACTAGCCACGAGTTCTGAAATCGAAATCCGAAAATCCAGGATTGTAGAGCTCGAAAAGTAGTGTGAAATCAAGCTAAAAATCACCGAATTCAAAACTCGGAGTCAACGGATATTCATAAAACCGTTTACGTAAAGAAACTACATTTCGCGGCTAACTAGGTGGAACGAGACCTACAAGCCACGAGTTCTGAAATCAAAATCTGAAACGCTAGGATTGTAGAGCTCGAAAACTAGTGTGAAATCAAGCTAAAAATCACCGAATTCAGAACTCGGAGTCAACGGATATTCATAAAACCGTTTACGTAAAGAAACCACATTTCGCGGCTAACTAGTTGAAACGAGGCCTACTAGCCACGAGTTCTGAAATCGAAATCCGAAAACCCAGGATTGTAGAGCTCGAAAAGTAGTGTGAAATCAAGCTAAAAATCACCGAATTCAGAACTCGGAGTCAACGGATATTCATAAAACCGTTTACGTAAAGAAACCACATTTCGCGGCTAACTAGGTGAAACGAGACCTACAGGCCACGAGTTAAGAAATCAAAATCCAAAAATCCAGGATTGTAGAGCTCGAAAAGTAGTGTGAAATCAAGCTAAAAATCACCGAATTCAGAACTCGGAGTCAACGGATATTCATAAAACCGTTTACGTAAAGAAACCACATTTCGCGGCTAACTAGGTGAAACGAGACCCACTAGCCACGAGTTCTGAAATCGAAATCCGAAAACCCAGGATTGTAGAGCTCGAAAAGTAGTGTGTAATCAAGCTAAAAATTACCAAATTCAGAACTCGGATTCAACGGATATTCATAAAACCGTTTACGTAAAGAAACCACATTTCGCGGCTAACTAGGTGAAACGAGACCAACTAGCCACGAGTTCTTAAATCAAAATCAGAAATTCCAGGATCGTAGAGCTCGAAAAGTAGTTTGAAATCAAGCTAAAAATCACCGAATTCAGAACTCGGAGTCAACGGATATTCATAAAACCGTTTACGTAAAGAAACCACATTTCGCGGCTAAATAGGTGAAACGAGACCTACTAGCCACGAGTTCTGAAATCGAAATCCGAAAACCCGGGATTGTAGAACTCGAAAAGTAGTGTGTAATCAAGCTAAAAATTACCGAATTCAGAACTCGGATTCAACGGATATTCATAAAACCGTTTACGTAAAGAAACCACATTTCGCGGCTAACTAGGTTAAACGAGACCAACTAGCCACGAGTTCTTAAATCAAAATCAGAAATTCCAGGATCGTAGAGCTCGAAAAGTAGTGTGAAATCAAGCTAAAAATCACCGAATTCAGAACTCGGAGTCAACGGATATTCGTAAAACCGTTTACGTAAAGAAACCACATTTCGCGGCTAAATAGGTGAAACGAGACCTACTAGCCACGAGTTCTGAAATAAAAATCCGAAACGCCAGGATCGTAGAGCTCGAAAATTAGTGTGAAATAAAGCAAAAAATCACCGAATTCAGAACTCGGAGTCAACGGATATTCATAAAACCGTTTACGTAAAAATACCACATTTCGCGGCTAACTAGGTGAAACGAGGCCTACTAGCCACGAGTTCTGAAATCGAAATCCGAAAACCCAGGATTGTAGAGCTCGAAAAGTAGTGTGAAATCAAGCTAAAAATCACCGAATTCAGAACTCGGAGTCAACAGATATTCATAAAACCGTTTACGTAAAGAAACCACATTTCGCGGCTAACTAGGTGAAACGAGACCTACTAGCCACGAGTTCTGAAATCAAAATCCGAAACGCCAGGATCGTAGAGCTCGAAAAGTAATTTGAAGTAAAGCAAAAAATCACCGAATTCAGAACTCGGAGTCAACGGATATTCATAAAACCGTTTACGTAAAAATACAACATTTCGCGGCTAACTAGGTGAAACGAGGCCTACTAGCCACGAGTTCTGAAATCGAAATCCGAAAACCCAGGATTGTAGAGCTCGAAAAGTAGTGTGAAATCAAGCTAAAAATCACCGAATTCAGAACTCGGAGTCAACGGATATTCATAAAACCGTTTACGTAAAGAAACCACATTTCGCGGCTAACTAGGTGAAACGAGACCTACTAGCCACGAGTTCTGAAATCAAAATCCAAAAACCCAGGATTGTAGAGCTCGAAAAGTAGTGTGAAATCAAGCTAAAAATCACCGAATTCAGAACTCGGAGTCAACGGATATTCATAAAACCGTTTACGTAAAGAAACCACATTTCGCGGCTAACTAGGTGAAACGAGACGAACTAGCCACGAGTTCAAATCGAAATCCGAAAACCCAGGATTGTAGAGCTCGAAAAGTAGTGTGTAATCAAGCTAAAAATTACCGAATTCAGAACTCGGATTCAACGGATATTCATAAAACCGTTTACGTAAAGAAACCACATTTCGCGGCTAACTAGGTTAAACGAGACCAACTAGCCACGAGTTCTTAAATCAAAATCAGAAATTCCAGGATCGTAGAGCTCGAAAAGTAGTGTGAAATCAAGCTAAAAATCACCGAATTCAGAACTCGGAGTCAACGGATATTCATAAAACCGTTTACGTAAAGAAACCACATTTCGCGGCTAAATAGGTGAAACGAGACCTACTAGCCACGAGTTCTGAAATCGAAATCCGAAAACCCAGGATTGTAGAGCTCGAAAAGTAGTGTGTAATCAAGCTAAAAATCACCGAATTCAGAACTCGGAGTCAACGGATATTCATAAAACCGTTTACGTAAATTAACCACATTTCGCGGCTAAATAGGTGAAACGAGACCTACTAGCCACAAGTTCTGAAATCAAAATCCGAAACTCCAAGATTGTAGAGCTCGAAAAGTAGTGTGAAATCAAGCTAAAAATCACCGAATTCAGAACTCGGAGTCAACGGATATTCATAAAACCGTTTACGTAAAGAAACCACATTTTACGGCTAACTAGGTGGAACGAGACCTACAAGCCACGAGTTCTTAAATCAAAATCCCAAAACGCTAGGATTGTAGAGCTCGAAAAGTAGTGTGAAATCAAGCTAAAAATCACCGAATTGAGAACTCGGAGTCAACGGATATTCATAAAACCGTTTACGTAAAGAAAACACATTTCGCGGCTAACTAGGTGAAATGAGACCTACTAGCCACGAGTTCTGAAATCGACATCCGAAAAGCGAGGATTGAGAACTCGAAAAGTAGTGTGAAATCAAGCTAAAAATCACCGAATTCAGAACTCGGAGTCAACGGATATTCATAAAACTGTTTACGTAAAGAAACCACATTTCGCGGCTAACTAGGTGAAACGAGACCTACTAGCCACGAGTTCTGAAATCGAAATCCGAAATCCCAGGATTGTAGAGGTCGAAAGGTAGTGTGAAATCAATCTAAAAATCACCGAATTCAGAACTCGGAGTCAATGGATATTCATAAAACCGTTTACGTAAAGAAACCACATTACGCGGCTAACTAGGTGAAAGGAGACCTACTAGCCACGAGTTCTGAAATCGAAATCTGAAAATCCAGGATTGTAGAGCTCGAAAATTAGTGTGAAATCAAGCTAAAAATCACCGAATTCAGAACTCGGAGTCAACCGATATTCATAAAACCGTTTACGTAAAGAAACCACTTTTCGCGGCTAACTAGGTGAAACGAGACCTACTAGCCACGAGTTCTGAAATCGAAATCTGAAAATCCAGGATTGTAGAGCTCGAAAAGTAGTGTGAAATCAAGCTAAAAATCACCGAATTCAAAACTCGGAGTCAACGGATATTCATAAAACCGTTTACGTAAAGAAACCACATTTCGCGGCTAACTAGGTGAAACGAGACCTACTAGCCACGAGTTCTGAAATCGAAATCCGAAAATCTAGGATTGTAGAGCTCGAAAAGTAGTGTGAAATCAAGCTAAAAATCACCGAATTCAAAACTCGGAGTCAACGGATATTCATAAAACCGTTTACGTAAAGAAACTACATTTCGCGGCTAACTAGGTGGAACGAGACCTACAAGCCACGAGTTCTGAAATCAAAATCCGAAACGCTAGGATTGTAAAGCTCGAAAAGTAGTGTGAAATCAAGCTAAAAATCACCGAATTCAGAACTCGGAGTCAACGGATATTCATAAAACCGTTTACGTAAAGAAACCACATTTCGCGGCTAACTGGTTGAAACGAGGCCTACTAGCCACGAGTTCTGAAATCGAAATCCGAAAACCCAGGATTGTAGAGCTCGAAAAGTAGTGCGAAATCAAGCTAAAAATCACCGAATTCAGAACTCGGAGTCAACGGATATTCATAAAACCGTTTACGTAAAGAAACCACATTTCGCGGTTAATAGGTGAAACGAGACCTACTAGCCACAAGTTCTGAAATCAAAATCCGAAACGCCAAGATTGTAGAGCTCGAAAAGTAGTGTGAAATCAAGCTAAAAATCACCGAATTCAGAACTCGGAGTCAACGGATATTCATAAAACCGTTTACGTAAAGAAACCACATTTCGCGGCTAACTAGGTGAAACGAGACCAACTAGCCACGAGTTCTGAAATCAAAATCCGAAACACCAGGCTCGTAGAGCTCGAAAATTAGTGTGAAATCAAGCTAAAAATCACCGAATTCAGAACTCGGAGTCAACCGATATTAATAAAACCGTTTACGTAAAGAAACCACATTTCGCGGCTAACTAGGTCAAACGAGACCAACTAGCCACGAGTTCTGAAATCAAAATCCGAAACTCCATAATCGTAGAGCTTGAAAAGTAGTGTGAAATCAAGCTAAAAATTACCGAATTCAGAGCTCGGAGTCAACGGATATTCATAAAACCGTTTACGTAAAGAAACCACATTTCGCGGCTAAATAGGTGAAACGAGACCTACCAGCCACAAGTTCTGAAATCAAAATCCGAAACGCCAAGATTGTAGAGCTCGAAAAGTAGTGTGAAATCAAGCTAAAAATCACCGAATTCAGAACTCGGAGTCAACGGATATTCATAAAACCGTTTACGTAAAGAAACCACATTTCGCGGCTAACTAGGTGAAACGAGACCAACTAGCCACGAGTTCTGAAATCAAAATCCGAAACACCAGGCTCGTAGAGCTCGAAAATTAGTGTGAAATCAAGCTAAAAATCACCGAATTCAGAACTCGGAGTCAACCGATATTAATAAAACCGTTTACGTAAAGAAACTACATTTCGCGGCTAACTAGGTCAAACGAGACCAACTAGCCACGAGTTCTGAAATCAAAATCCGAAACTCCATAATCGTAGAGCTTGAAAAGTAGTGTGAAATCAAGCTAAAAATTACCGAATTCAGAGCTCGGAGTCAACGAATATTCATAAAACCATTTACGTAAAGAAACCACATTTCGCGGCTAACTAGGTGAAACGAGACCAACTAGCCATGAGTTCTGAAATCAAAATCCGAAACGCCAGGATCGTAGAGCTCGAAAAGTAGTGTGAAATAAAGCAAAAAATCACCGAATTCAGAACTCGGAGTCAACGGATATTCATAAAACCGTTTACGTAAAGATACCACATTTCGCGGCTAACTAGGTGAAACAAGACCTACTAGCTACGAGTTCTGAAATCAAAATCCGAAAACCGAGTATTGTAGAGCTCGAAAAGTAGTGTGAAATCAAGCTAAAAATCACCGAATTCAGAACCCGGAGTCAACGGATATTCATAAAACCGTCTACGTAAAGAAACCACATTTCGCGGCTAACTAGGTGAAACGAGACCTACTAGCCACGAGTTCTGAAATCGAAATCCGAAATCCCAGGATTGTAGAGCTCGAAAAGTAGTGTGAAATCAAGCTAAAAATCACCGAATTCAGAACTCGGAGTCAACGGATATTCATAAAACCGTTTACGTAAAGAAACCACATTTCGCGGCTAACTAGGTGAAACGAGACCAACTAGCCACGAGTTCTGAAATAAAAATCCAGAAGGCCAGGAACGTAGAGCTCCAAAAGTAGTGTGAAATCAAGCTAAAAATCACCGAATTCATAACTCGGAGTCAACGGATATTCATAAAACCGTTTACGTAAAGAAACCACATTTCGCGGCTAACTAGGTGAAACGAGACCTACTAGCCACGAGTTCTGAAATCAAAATCTGAAAATCCAGGATTGTAGAGCTCGAAAGGTAGTGTGAAATCAAGCTAAAAATCTCCGAATTCAGAACTCAGAGTCAACGGATATTCATAAAACCGTTTACGTAAAGAAACCACATTTCGCGGCTAACTAGGTGGAACGAGACCTACAAGCCACGAGTTCTGAAATCGAAATCCAAAATGCTAGGATTGTAGAGCTCGAAAAGTAGTGTGAAATCAAGCTAAAAATCACCGAATTCAGAACTCGGAGTCAACGGATATTCATAAAACCGTTTACGTAAAGAAACTACATTTCGCGGCTAACTAGTTGAAACGAGGCCTACTAGCCACGAGTTCTGAAATCGAAATCCGAAAACCCAGGATTGTAGAGCTCGAAAAGTAGTGTGAAATCAAGCTAAAAATCACCGAATTCAGAACTCGGAGTCAACGGATATTCATAAAACCGTTTACGTAAAGAAACCACATTTCGCGGCTAACTAAATGAAACGAGACCTACAAGCCACGAGTTAAGAAATCAAAATCCAAAAACCTAGGATTGTAGAGCTCGAAAAGTAGTGTGAAATCAAGCTAAAAATCACCGAATTCAGAACTCGGAGTCAACGGATATTCATAAAACCGTTTACGTAAAGAAACCACATTTCGCGGCTAACTAGTTGAAACGAGGCCTACTAGCCACAAGTTCTGAAATCGAAATCCGAAAACCCAGGATTGTAGAGCTCGAAAAGTAGTGTGAAATCAAGCTAAAAATCACCGAATTCAGAACTCGGAGTCAACGGATATTCATAAAACCGTTTACGTAAAGAAACCACATTTCGCGGCTAACTAGGTGAAACGAGACCTACTAGCCACGAGTTCTGAAATCGAAATCCGAAAATCCAGGATTGTAGAGCTCGAAAAGTAGTGTGAAATCAAGCTAAAAATCACCGAATTCAAAACTCGGAGTCAACGGATATTCATAAAACCGTTTACGTAAAGAAACTACATTTCGCGGCTAACTAGGTGGAACGAGACCTACAAGCCACGAGTTCTGAAATCAAAATCTGAAACGCTAGGATTGTAGAGCTCGAAAAGTAGTGTGAAATCAAGCTAAAAATCACCGAATTCAGAACTCGGAGTCAACGGATATTCATAAAACCGTTTACGTAAAGAAACCACATTTCGCGGCTAACTAGTTGAAACGAGGCCTACTAGCCACGAGTTCTGAAATCGAAATCCGAAAACCCAGGATTGTAGAGCTCGAAAAGTAGTGTGAAATCAAGCTAAAAATCACCGAATTCAGAACTCGGAGTCAACGGATATTCATAAAACCGTTTACGTAAAGAAACCACATTTCGCGGCTAACTAGGTGAAACGAGACCCACTAGCCACGAGTTCTGAAATCGAAATCCGAAAACCCAGGATTGTAGAGCTCGAAAAGTAGTGTGTAATCAAGCTAAAAATTACCAAATTCAGAACTCGGATTCAACGGATATTCATAAAACCGTTTACGTAAAGAAACCACATTTCGCGGCTAACTAGGTGAAACGAGACCAACTAGCCACGAGTTCTTAAATCAAAATCAGAAATTCCAGGATCGTAGAGCTCGAAAAGTAGTGTGAAATCAAGCTAAAAATCACCGAATTCAGAACTCGGAGTCAACGGATATTCATAAAACCGTTTACGTAAAGAAACCACATTTCGCGGCTAAATAGGTGAAACGAGACCTACTAGCCACGAGTTCTGAAATCGAAATCCGAAAACCCGGGATTGTAGAGCTCGAAAAGTAGTGTGTAATCAAGCTAAAAATTACCGAATTCAGAACTCGGATTCAACGGATATTCATAAAACCGTTTACGTAAAGAAACCACATTTCGCGGCTAACTAGGTTAAACGAGACCAACTAGCCACGAGTTCTTAAATCAAAATCAGAAATTCCAGGATCGTAGAGCTCGAAAAGTAGTGTGAAATCAAGCTAAAAATCACCGAATTCAGAACTCGGAGTCAACGGATATTCGTAAAACCGTTTACGTAAAGAAACCACATTTCGCGGCTAAATAGGTGAAACGAGACCTACTAGCCACGAGTTCTGAAATAAAAATCCGAAACGCCAGGATCGTAGAGCTCGAAAATTAGTGTGAAATAAAGCAAAAAATCACCGAATTCAGAACTCGGAGTCAACGGATATTCATAAAACCGTTTACGTAAAAATACCACATTTCGCGGCTAACTAGGTGAAACGAGGCCTACTAGCCACGAGTTCTGAAATCGAAATCCGAAAACCCAGGATTGTAGAGCTCGAAAAGTAGTGTGAAATCAAGCTAAAAATCACCGAATTCAGAACTCGGAGTCAACAGATATTCATAAAACCGTTTACGTAAAGAAACCACATTTCGCGGCTAACTATGTGAAACGAGACCTACTAGCCACGAGTTCTGAAATCAAAATCCGAAACGCCAGGATCGTAGAGCTCGAAAAGTAATGTGAAATAAAGCAAAAAATCACCGAATTCAGAACTCGGAGTCAACGGATATTCATAAAACCGTTTACGTAAAAATACAACATTTCGCGGCTAACTAGGTGAAACGAGGCCTACTAGCCACGAGTTCTGAAATCGAAATCCGAAAACCCAGGATTGTAGAGCTCGAAAAGTAGTGTGAAATCAAGCTAAAAATCACCGAATTCAGAACTCGGAGTCAACGGATATTCATAAAACCGTTTACGTAAAGAAACCACATTTCGCGGCTAACTAGGTGAAACGAGACCTACTAGCCACGAGTTCTGAAATCAAAATCCAAAAACCCAGGATTGTAGAGCTCGAAAAGTAGTGTGAAATCAAGCTAAAAATCACCGAATTCAGAACTCGGAGTCAACGGATATTCATAAAACCGTTTACGTAAAGAAACCACATTTCGCGGCTAACTAGGTGAAACGAGACGAACTAGCCACGAGTTCAAATCGAAATCCGAAAACCCAGGATTGTAGAGCTCGAAAAGTAGTGTGTAATCAAGCTAAAAATTACCGAATTCAGAACTCGGATTCAACGGATATTCATAAAACCGTTTACGTAAAGAAACCACATTTCGCGGCTAACTAGGTTAAACGAGACCAACTAGCCACGAGTTCTTAAATCAAAATCAGAAATTCCAGGATCGTAGAGCTCGAAAAGTAGTGTGAAATCAAGCTAAAAATCACCGAATTCAGAACTCGGAGTCAACGGATATTCATAAAACCGTTTACGTAAAGAAACCACATTTCGCGGCTAAATAGGTGAAACGAGACCTACTAGCCACGAGTTCTGAAATCGAAATCCGAAAACCCAGGATTGTAGAGCTCGAAAAGTAGTGTGTAATCAAGCTAAAAATCACCGAATTCAGAACTCGGAGTCAACGGATATTCATAAAACCGTTTACGTAAATTAACCACATTTCGCGGCTAAATAGGTGAAACGAGACCTACTAGCCACAAGTTCTGAAATCAAAATCCGAAACTCCAAGATTGTAGAGCTCGAAAAGTAGTGTGAAATCAAGCTAAAAATAACCGAATTCAGAACTCGGAGTCAACGGATATTCATAAAACCGTTTACGTAAAGAAACCACATTTTACGGCTAACTAGGTGGAACGAGACCTACAAGCCACGAGTTCTTAAATCAAAATCCCAAAACGCTAGGATTGTAAAGCTCGAAAAGTAGTGTGAAATCAAGCTAAAAATCACCGAATTCAGAACTCGGAGTCAACGGATATTCATAAAACCGTTTACGTAAAGAAAACACATTTCGCGGCTAACTAGGTGAAATGAGACCTACTAGCCACGAGTTCTGAAATCGACATCCGAAAAGCGAGGATTGAGAACTCGAAAAGTAGTGTGAAATCAAGCTAAAAATCACCGAATTCAGAACTCGGAGTCAACGGATATTCATAAAACTGTTTACGTAAATAAACCACATTTCGCGGCTAACTAGGTGAAACGAGACCTACTAGCCACGAGTTCTGAAATCGAAATCCGAAATCCCAGGATTGTAGAGGTCGAAAGGTAGTGTGAAATCAATCTAAAAATCACCGAATTCAGAACTCGGAGTCAATGGATATTCATAAAACCGTTTACGTAAAGAAACCACATTACGCGGCTAACTAGGTGAAAGGAGACCTACTAGCCACGAGTTCTGAAATCGAAATCTGAAAATCCAGGATTGTAGAGCTCGAAAATTAGTGTGAAATCAAGCTAAAAATCACCGAATTCAGAACTCGGAGTCAACGGATATTCATAAAACCGTTTACGTAAAGAAACCACTTTTCGCGGCTAAATAGGTGAAACGAGACCTACTAGCCACGAGTTCTGAAATCGAAATCTGAAAATCCAGGATTGTAGAGCTCGAAAAGTAGTGTGAAATCAAGCTAAAAATCACCGAATTCAAAACTCGGAGTCAACGGATATTCATAAAACCGTTTACGTAAAGAAACCACATTTCGCGGCTAACTAGGTGAAACGAGACCTACTAGCCACGAGTTCTGAAATCGAAATCCGAAAATCCAGGATTGTAGAGCTCGAAAAGTAGTGTGAAATCAAGCTAAAAATCACCGAATTCAAAACTCGGAGTCAACGGATATTCATAAAACCGTTTACGTAAAGAAACTACATTTCGCGGCTAACTAGGTGGAACGAGACCTACAAGCCACGAGTTCTGAAATCAAAATCCGAAACGCTAGGATTGTAAAGCTCGAAAAGTAGTGTGAAATCAAGCTAAAAATCACCGAATTCAGAACTCGGAGTCAACGGATATTCATAAAACCGTTTACGTAAAGAAACCACATTTCGCGGCTAACTGGTTGAAACGAGGCCTACTAGCCACGAGTTCTGAAATCGAAATCCGAAAACCCAGGATTGTAGAGCTCGAAAAGTAGTGCGAAATCAAGCTAAAAATCACCGAATTCAGAACTCGGAGTCAACGGATATTCATAAAACCGTTTACGTAAAGAAACCACATTTCGCGGCTAAATAGGTGAAACGAGACCTACTAGCCACAAGTTCTGAAATCAAAATCCGAAACGCCAAGATTGTAGAGCTCGAAAAGTAGTGTGAAATCAAGCTAAAAATCACCGAATTCAGAACTCGGAGTCAACGGATATTCATAAAACCGTTTACGTAAAGAAACCACATTTCGCGGCTAACTAGGTGAAACGAGACCAACTAGCCACGAGTTCTGAAATCAAAATCCGAAACACCAGGCTCGTAGAGCTCGAAAATTAGTGTGAAATCAAGCTAAAAATCACCGAATTCAGAACTCGGAGTCAACCGATATTAATAAAACCGTTTACGTAAAGAAACCACATTTCGCGGCTAACTAGGTCAAACGAGACCAACTAGCCACGAGTTCTGAAATCAAAATCCGAAACTCCATAATCGTAGAGCTTGAAAAGTAGTGTGAAATCAAGCTAAAAATTACCGAATTCAGAGCTCGGAGTCAACGGATATTCATAAAACCGTTTACGTAAAGAAACCACATTTCGCGGCTAAATAGGTGAAACGAGACCTACTAGCCACAAGTTCTGAAATCAAAATCCGAAACGCCAAGATTGTAGAGCTCGAAAAGTAGTGTGAAATCAAGCTAAAAATCACCGAATTCAGAACTCGGAGTCAACGGATATTCATAAAACCGTTTACGTAAAGAAACCACATTTCGCGGCTAACTAGGTGAAACGAGACCAACTAGCCACGAGTTCTGAAATCAAAATCCGAAACACCAGGCTCGTAGAGCTCGAAAATTAGTGTGAAATCAAGCTAAAAATCACCGAATTCAGAACTCGGAGTCAACCGATATTAATAAAACCGTTTACGTAAAGAAACTACATTTCGCGGCTAACTAGGTCAAACGAGACCAACTAGCCACGAGTTCTGAAATCAAAATCCGAAACTCCATAATCGTAGAGCTTGAAAAGTAGTGTGAAATCAAGCTAAAAATTACCGAATTCAGAGCTCGGAGTCAACGAATATTCATAAAACCGTTTACGTAAAGAAACCACATTTCGCGGCTAACTAGGTGAAACGAGACCAACTAGCCATGAGTTCTGAAATCAAAATCCGAAACACCAGGATCGTAGAGCTCGAAAAGTAGTGTGAAATAAAGCAAAAAATCACCGAATTCAGAACTCGGAGTCAACGGATATTCATAAAACCGTTTACGTAAAGATACCACATTTCGCGGCTAACTAGGTGAAACAAGACCTACTAGCTACGAGTTCTGAAATCAAAATCCGAAAACCGAGGATTGTAGAGCTCGAAAAGTAGTGTGAAATCAAGCTAAAAATCACCGAATTCAGAACCCGGAGTCAACGGATATTCATAAAACCGTCTACGTAAAGAAACCACATTTCGCGGCTAACTAGGTGAAACGAGACCTACTAGCCACGAGTTCTGAAATCGAAATCCGAAATCCCAGGATTGTAGAGCTCGAAAAGTAGTGTGAAATCAAGCTAAAAATCACCGAATTCAGAACTCGGAGTCAACGGATATTCATAAAACCGTTTACGTAAAGAAACCACATTTCGCGGCTAACTAGGTGAAACGAGACCAACTGGCCACGAGTTCTTAAATCAAAATCCAGAAGGCCAGGAACGTAGAGCTCCAAAAGTAGTGTGAAATCAAGCTAAAAATCACCGAATTCATAACTCGGAGTCAACGGATATTCATAAAACCGTTTACGTAAAGAAACCACATTTCGCGGCTAACTAGGTGAAACGAGACCTACTAGCCACGAGTTCTGAAATCAAAATCTGAAAATCCAGGATTGTAGAGCTCGAAAGGTAGTGTGAAATCAAGCTAAAAATCACCGAATTCAGAACTCAGAGTCAACGGATATTCATAAAACCGTTTACGTAAAGAAACCACATTTCGCGGCTAACTAGGTGGAACGAGACCTACAAGCCACGAGTTCTGAAATCGAAATCCAAAATGCTAGGATTGTAGAGCTCGAAAAGTAGTGTGAAATCAAGCTAAAAATCACCGAATTCAGAACTCGGAGTCAACGGATATTCATAAAACCGTTTACGTAAAGAAACTACATTTCGCGGCTAACTAGTTGAAACGAGGCCTACTAGCCACGAGTTCTGAAATCGAAATCCGAAAACCCAGGATTGTAGAGCTCGAAAAGTAGTGTGAAATCAAGCTAAAAATCACCGAATTCAGAACTCGGAGTCAACGGATATTCATAAAACCGTTTACGTAAAGAAACCACATTTCGCGGCTAACTAAATGAAACGAGACCTACAAGCCACGAGTTAAGAAATCAAAATCCAAAAACCTAGGATTGTAGAGCTCGAAAAGTAGTGTGAAATCAAGCTAAAAATCACCGAATTCAGAACTCGGAGTCAACGGATATTCATAAAACCGTTTACGTAAAGAAACCACATTTCGCGGCTAACTAGTTGAAACGAGGCCTACTAGCCACAAGTTCTGAAATCGAAATCCGAAAACCCAGGATTGTAGAGCTCGAAAAGTAGTGTGAAATCAAGCTAAAAATCACCGAATTCAGAACTCGGAGTCAACAGATATTCATAAAACCGTTTACGTAAAGAAACCACATTTCGCGGCTAACTAGGTGAAACGAGACCTACTAGCCACGAGTTCTGAAATCAAAATCCGAAACGCCAGGATCGTAGAGCTCGAAAAGTAATGTGAAATAAAGCAAAAAATCACCGAATTCAGAACTCGGAGTCAACGGATATTCATAAAACCGTTTACGTAAAAATACAACATTTCGCGGCTAACTAGGTGAAACGAGGCCTACTAGCCACGAGTTCTGAAATCGAAATCCGAAAACCCAGGATTGTAGAGCTCGAAAAGTAGTGTGAAATCAAGCTAAAAATCACCGAATTCAGAACTCGGAGTCAACGGATATTCATAAAACCGTTTACGTAAAGAAACCACATTTCGCGGCTAACTAGGTGAAACGAGACCTACTAGCCACGAGTTCTGAAATCAAAATCCAAAAACCCAGGATTGTAGAGCTCGAAAAGTAGTGTGAAATCAAGCTAAAAATCACCGAATTCAGAACTCGGAGTCAACGGATATTCATAAAACCGTTTACGTAAAGAAACCACATTTCGCGGCTAACTAGGTGAAACGAGACGAACTAGCCACGAGTTCAAATCGAAATCCGAAAACCCAGGATTGTAGAGCTCGAAAAGTAGTGTGTAATCAAGCTAAAAATTACCGAATTCAGAACTCGGATTCAACGGATATTCATAAAACCGTTTACGTAAAGAAACCACATTTCGCGGCTAACTAGGTTAAACGAGACCAACTAGCCACGAGTTCTTAAATCAAAATCAGAAATTCCAGGATCGTAGAGCTCGAAAAGTAGTGTGAAATCAAGCTAAAAATCACCGAATTCAGAACTCGGAGTCAACGGATATTCATAAAACCGTTTACGTAAAGAAACCACATTTCGCGGCTAAATAGGTGAAACGAGACCTACTAGCCACGAGTTCTGAAATCGAAATCCGAAAACCTAGGATTGTAGAGCTCGAAAAGTAGTGTGTAATCAAGCTAAAAATCACCGAATTCAGAACTCGGAGTCAACGGATATTCATAAAACCGTTTACGTAAATTAACCACATTTCGCGGCTAAATAGGTGAAACGAGACCTACTAGCCACAAGTTCTGAAATCAAAATCCGAAACTCCAAGATTGTAGAGCTCGAAAAGTAGTGTGAAATCAAGCTAAAAATCACCGAATTCAGAACTCGGAGTCAACGGATATTCATAAAACCGTTTACGTAAAGAAAACACATTTCGCGGCTAACTAGGTGAAATGAGACCTACTAGCCACAAGTTCTGAAATCAACATCCGAAAAGCGAGGATTGAGAACTCGAAAAGTAGTGTGAAATCAAGCTAAAAATCACCGAATTCAGAACTCGGAGTCAACGGATATTCATAAAACTGTTTACGTAAAGAAACCACATTTCGCGGCTAACTAGGTGAAACGAGACCTACTAGCCACGAGTTCTGAAATCGAAATCCGAAATCCCAGGATTGTAGAGGTCGAAAGGTAGTGTGAAATCAATCTAAAAATCACCGAATTCAGAACTCGGAGTCAATGGATATTCATAAAACCGTTTACGTAAAGAAACCACATTACGCGGCTAACTAGGTGAAAGGAGACCTACTAGCCACGAGTTCTGAAATCGAAATCTGAAAATCCAGGATTGTAGAGCTCGAAAATTAGTGTGAAATCAAGCTAAAAATCACCGAATTCAGAACTCGGAGTCAACGGATATTCATAAAACCGTTTACGTAAAGAAACCACTTTTCGCGGCTAACTAGGTGAAACGAGACCTACTAGCCACGAGTTCTGAAATCGAAATCTGAAAATCCAGGATTGTAGAGCTCGAAAAGTAGTGTGAAATCAAGCTAAAAATCACCGAATTCAAAACTCGGAGTCAACGGATATTCATAAAACCGTTTACGTAAAGAAACCACATTTCGCGGCTAACTAGGTGAAACGAGACCTACTAGCCACGAGTTCTGAAATCGAAATCCGAAAATCCAGGATTGTAGAGCTCGAAAAATAGTGTGAAATCAAGCTAAAAATCACCGAATTCAAAACTCGGAGTCAACGGATATTCATAAAACCGTTTACGTAAAGAAACTACATTTCGCGGCTAACTAGGTGGAACGAGACCTACAAGCCACGAGTTCTGAAATCAAAATCCGAAACGCTAGGATTGTAAAGCTCGAAAAGTAGTGTGAAATCAAGCTAAAAATCACCGAATTCAGAACTCGGAGTCAACGGATATTCATAAAACCGTTTACGTAAAGAAAACACATTTCGCGGCTAACTGGTTGAAACGAGGCCTACTAGCCACGAGTTCTGAAATCGAAATCCGAAAACCCAGGATTGTAGAGCTCGAAAAGTAGTGCGAAATCAAGCTAAAAATCACCGAATTCAGAACTCGGAGTCAATGGATATTCATAAAACCGTTTACGTAAAGAAACCACATTTCGCGGCTAACTAGGTGAAACGAGACCTACTAACCACGAGTTCTGAAATCGAAATCCGAAAACCCAGGATTGTAGAGCTCGAAAAGTAGTGTGAAATCAAGCTAAAAATCACCGAATTCAGAACTCGGAGTCAACGGATATTCATAAAACCGTTTACGTAAAGAAACCACATTTTGCGGCTAACTAGGTGGAACGAGATCTACAAGCCACGAGTTCTGAAATCAAAATACGAAACGCTAGGATTGTAGAGCTCGAAAAGTAGTGTGAAATCAAGCTTAAAAAATCACCGAATTCAGAACTCGGAGTCAACGGATATTCATAAAACCATTTACGTAAAGAAACCACATTTCGCGGCTAACTAGGTGAAACGAGACCTACTAGCCAAGAGTTCTGAAATCGAAATCCGAAAACCCAGGATTGTAGAGCTCGAAAAGTAGTGTGTAATCAAGCTAAAAATCACCGAATTCAGAACTCGGAGTCAACGGATATTCATAAAACCGTTTATGTAAATTAACCACATTTCGCGGCTAAATAGGTGAAACGAGACCTACTAGTCACAAGTTCTGAAATCAAAATCCGAAACTCCAAGATTGTAGAGCTCGAAAAGTAGTGTGAAATCAAGCTAAAAATCACCGAATTCAGAACTCGGAGTCAACGGATATTCATAAAACCGTTTACGTAAAGAAACCACATTTTACGGCTAACTAGGTGGAACGAGACCTACAAGCCACGAGTTCTTAAATCAAAATCCCAAAACGCTAGGATTGTAGAGCTCAAAAAGTAGTGTGAAATCAAGCTAAAAATCACCGAATTCAGAACTCGGAGTCAACGGATATTCATAAAACCGTTTACGTAAAGAAAACACATTTCGCGGCTAACTAGGTGAAATGAGACCTACTTGCCACGAGTTCTGAAATCGACATCCGAAAAGCGAGGATTGAGAACTCGAAAAGTAGTGTGAAATCAAGCTAAAAATCACCGAATTCAGAACTCGGAGTCAACGGATATTCATAAAACTGTTTACGTAAAGAAACCACATTTCGCGGCTAACTAGGTGAAACGAGACCTACTAGCCACGAGTTCTGAAATCGAAATCCGAAATCCCAGGATTGTAGAGGTCGAAAGGTAGTGTGAAATCAAGCTAAAAATCACCGAATTCAGAACTCGGAGTCAATGGATATTCATAAAACCGTTTACGTAAAGAAACCACATTACGCGGCTAACTAGGTGAAAGGAGACCTACTAGCCACGAGTTCTGAAATCGAAATCTGAAAATCCAGGATTGTAGAGCTCGAAAATTAGTGTGAAATCAAGCTAAAAATCACCGAATTCAGAACTCGGAGTCAACGGATATTCATAAAACCGTTTACGTAAAGAAAACACTTTTCGCGGCTAACTAGGTGAAACGAGACCTACTAGCCACGAGTTCTGAAATCGAAATCTGAAAATCCAGGATTGTAGAGCTCGAAAAGTAGTGTGAAATCAAGCTAAAAATCACCGAATTCAAAACTCGGAGTCAACGGATATTCATAAAACCGTTTACGTAAAGAAACCACATTTCGCGGCTAACTAGGTGAAACGAGACCTACTAGCCACGAGTTCTGAAATCGAAATCCGAAAATCCAGGATTGTAGAGCTCGAAAAGTAGTGTGAAATCAAGCTAAAAATCACCGAATTCAAAACTCGGAGTCAACGGATATTCATAAAACCGTTTACGTAAAGAAACTACATTTCGCGGCTAACTAGGTGGAACGAGACCTACAAGCCACGAGTTCTGAAATCAAAATCCGAAACGCTAGGATTGTAAAGCTCGAAAAGTAGTGTGAAATCAAGCTAAAAATCACCGAATTCAGAACTCGGAGTCAACGGATATTCATAAAACCGTTTACGTAAAGAAACCACATTTCGCGGCTAACTCGTTGAAACGAGGCCTACTAGCCACGAGTTCTGAAATCGAAATCCGAAAACCCAGGATTGTAGAGCTCGAAAAGTAGTGCGAAATCAAGCTAAAAATCACCGAATTCAGAACTCGGAGTCAACGGATATTCATAAAACCGTTTACGTAAAGAAACCACATTTCGCGGCTAACTAGGTGAAACGAGACCTACTAACCACGAGTTCTGAAATCGAAATCCGAAAACCCAGGATTGTAGAGCTCGAAAAGTAGTGTGAAATCAAGCTAAAAATCACCGAATTCAGAACTCGGAGTCAACGGATATTCATAAAACCGTTTACGTAAAGAAACCACATTTTGCGGCTAACTAGGTGGAACGAGATCTACAAGCCACGAGTTCTGAAATCAAAATACGAAACGCTAGGATTGTAGAGCTCGAAAAGTAGTGTGAAATCAAGCTTAAAAAATCACCGAATTCAGAACTCGGAGTCAACGGATATTCATAAAACCGTATACGTAAAGAAACCACATTTCGCGGCTAACTAGGTGAAACGAGACCTACTAGCCACGAGTTCTGAAATCAAAATCCGAAAACCCAGGATTGTAGAGCTCGAAAAGTAGTGTGTAATCAAGCTAAAAATCACCGAATTCAGAACTCGGAGTCAACGGATATTCATAATACCGTTTACGTAAAGAAACCACATTTCGCGGCTAACTAGGTGAAACGAGACCAACTAGCCACGAGTTCTGAAATCAAAATCCGAAACGCCAGGATCGTAGAGCTCGAAAAGTAGTGTGAAATAAAGCAAAAAATCAACGAATTCAGAACTCGGAGTCAACGGATATTCATAAAACCGTTTACGTAAAGAAACCATATTTCGCGGCTAACTAGGTGAAACGGGACCTACTAGCCACGAGTTCTGAAATCGAAATCCGAAAACCCAGGATTGTAGAGCTCGAAAAGTAGTGTGAAATCAAGCTAAAAATCACCGAATTCAGAACTTGGAGTCAACGGATATTCATAAAACCGTTTACGTAAAGAAACCACATTTCGCGGCTAACTAGGTGAAACGAGACCTACTAGCCACGAGTTCTGAAATAAAAATCCAGAACGCCAGGAACGTAGAAATCGAAAAGTAGTGTGAAATCAAGCTAAAAATCACCGAATTCAGAACTCGGAGTCAACGGATATTCATAAAACCGTTTACGTAAAGAAACCACATTTCGCGGCTAACTAGGTGAAACGAGACCTACTAGCCACGAGTTTTGAAATCGAAATCCGAAAATCCAGGATTGTAGAGCTCGAAAAGCAGTGTGAAATCAAGATAAAAATCACCGAATTCAAAACTCGGAGTCAACGGATATTCATAAAACCGTTTACGTAAAGAAACAACATTTCGCGGCTAACTAGGTGGAACGAGACCTACTAGCCACGAGTTCTGAAATCGAAATCCGAAAACCCAGGATTGTAGAGCTCGAAAAGTAGTGTGAAATCAAGCTAAAAATCACCGAATTCAGAACTCGGAGTCAACGGATATTCATAAAACCGTTTACGTAAAGAAACCACATTTTGCGGCTAACTAGGTGGAACGAGACCTACTAGCCACGAGTTCTGAAAAAAAAATCCGAAATGCCAGGATTGTTGAGCTCGAAAAGTAGTGTGAAATTAAGCTAAAAATCACCGAATTCAGAACTCGGAGTCAACGGATATTCATAAAACCGTTAACGTAAAGAAACCACATTTCGCGGCTAACTAGGTGAAACAAGGCCTACTAGCCACGAGTTCTGAAATCAAAATCCGAAAACCCAGGATTGTAGAGCTCGAAAAGTAGTGAGAAATCAAGCTAAAAATCACCGAATTCAGAACTCGGAGTCAACGGATATTCATAAAACCGTTTACGTAAAGAAACCACATTTCGCGGCTAACTAGGTGAAACAAGACTTACAAGCCACGAGTTCTGAAATCAAAATCCAAAAACCCAGGATTGTAGAGCTCGAAAAGTAGTGTGAAATCAAGCTAAAAATTACCGAATTCAGAACTCGGAGTCAACGGATATTCATAAAACCGTTTACGTAAAGAAACCACATTTCACGGCTAACTAGGTGAAACGAGACCTACTAGCCACGAGTTCTGAAATCGAAATCCGAAAACCCAGGATTGTAGAGCTCGAAAAGTAGTGTGAAATCAAGCTAAAAATCACCGAATTCAGAACTCGGAGTCAACGGATATTCATAAAACCGTTTACGTAAAGAAACCACATTTTGCGGCTAACTAGGTGGAACGAGACCTACAAGCCACGAGTTCTGAAATCGAAATCCGAAAGCCCAGGATTGTAGAGCTCGAAAAGTAGTGTGAAATTAAGCTAAAAATCACCGAATTCAGAACTCGGAGTCAACTGATATTCATAAAACCGTTTACGTAAAGAAACCACATTTCGCGGCTAACTAGGTGAATCGAGACCTACAAGCCACGAGTTCTGAAATCAAAATCCAAAAACCCAGGATTGTAGAGCTCGAAAAGTAGTGTGAAATCAAGCTAAAAATCACCGAATTAAGAACTCGGAGTCAACGGATATTCATAAAACCGTTTACGTAAAGAAACCACATTTCGCGGCTAACTAGGTGAAACGAGACCTACTAGCCTCGAGTTCTGAAATCAAAATCCGAAACGCCAGGATTGTAGAGCTCAAAAAGTAGTGTGAAATCAAGCTAAAAATCACCGAATTCAGAACTCGGAGTCAACGGATATTCATAAAACCGTTTACGTAAAGAAACCACATTTCGCGGCTAACTAGGTGAAACGAGACCTACTAGGCACGAGTTCTGAAATCGAAATCCGAAAATCCAGGATTGTAGAGCTCGAAAAGCAGTGTGAAATAAAGATAAAAATCACCGAAATCAAAACTCGGAGTCAACGGATATTCATAAAACCGTTTACGTAAAGAAACTACATTTCGCGGCTAACTAGGTGGAACGAGACCTACAAGCCACGAGTTCTGAAATCAAAATCCGAAACTCTAGGATTGTAGAGCTCAAAAAGTAGTGTGAAATCAAGCTAAAAATCACCGAATTCAGAACTCGGAGTCAACGGATATTCATAAAACCGTTTACGTAAAGAAACCACATTTCGCGGCTAACTAGGTTAAACAAGGCCTACTAGCCACGAGTTCTGAAATCGAAATCCGAAAACCCAGGATTTTAGAGGTCGAAAAGTAGTGAGAAATCAAGCTAAAAATCACCGAATTCAGAACTCGGAGTCAACGGATATTCATAAAACCGTTTACGTAAAGAAACCACATTTCGCGGCTAACTAGGTGAAACAAGACTTACAAGCCACGAGTTCTGAAATCAAAATCCAAAAATCCAGGATTGTAGAGCTCGAAAAGTAGTGTGAAATCAAGCTAAAAATCACCGAATTCAGAACTCGGAGTCATCGGATATTCATAAAACCGTTTACGTAAAGAAACCACATTTCGCGGCTAACTAGGTGAAACGAGATCTACTAGCCACGAGTTCTGAAATCGAAATCCGAAAACCCAGGATTGTAGAGCTCGAAAAGTAGTGTGAAATCAAGCTAAAAATCACCGAATTCAGAACTCGGAGTCAACGGATATTCATAAAACCGTTTACGTAAAGAAACCACATTTTGCGGCTAACTAGGTGGAACGAGACCTACAAGCCACGAGTTCTGAAATCGAAATCCGAAAACCCAGGATTGTAGAGCTCGAAAAGTAGTGTGAAATCAAGCTAAAAATCACCGAATTCAGAACTCGGAGTCAACGGATATTCATAAAACCGTTTACGTAAAGAAACCACATTTCGCGGCTAACTAGGTGAAACGAGACCTACTAGCCACGAGTTCTGAAATCGAAATCCGAAAATCCAGGATTGTAGAGCTCGAAAAGCAGTGTGAAATCAAGATAAAAATCACCGAATTCAAAACTCGGAGTCAACGGATATTCATAAAACCGTTTACGTAAAGAAACAACATTTCGCGGCTAACTAGGTGGAACGAGACCTACAAGCCACGAGTTCTGAAATCAAAATCCGAAACGCTAGGATTGTAGAGCTCGAAAAGTAGTGTGAAATCAAGCTAAAAATCACCGAATTCAGAACTCGGAGTCAACGGATATTCATAAAACCGTTTACGTAAAGAAACCACATTTCGCGGATAACTAGGTGAAACAAGACCTACTAGCCACGAGTTCTGAAAAAAAAATCCGAAATGCCAGGATTGTTGAGCTCGAAAAGTAGTGTGAAATTAAGCTAAAAATCACCGAATTCAGAACTCGGAGTCAACGGATATTCATAAAACCGTTTACGTAAAGAAACCACATTTCGCGGCTAACTAGGTGAAACAAGGCCTACTAGCCACGAGTTCTGAAATCGAAATCCGAAAACCCAGGATTGTAGAGCTCGAAAAGTAGTGAGAAATCAAGCTAAAAATCACCGAATTCAGAACTCGGAGTCAACGGATATTCATAAAACCGTTTACGTAAAGAAACCACATTTCGCGGCTAACTAGGTGAAACAAGACTTACAAGCCACGAGTTCTGAAATCAAAATCCAAAAATCCAGGATTGTAGAGCTCGAAAAGTAGTGTGAAATCAAGCTAAAAATCACCGAATTCAGAACTCGGAGTCAACGGATATTCATAAAACCGTTTACGTAAAGAAACCACATTTCACGGCTAACTAGGTGAAACGAGACCTACTAGCCACGAGTTCTGAAATCGAAATCCGAAAACCCAGGATTGTAGAGCTCGAAAAGTAGTGTGAAATCAAGCTAAAAATCACCGAATTCAGAACTCGGAGTCAACGGATATTCATAAAACCGTTTACGTAAAGAAACCACATTTTGCGGCTAACTAGGTGGAACGAGACCTACAAGCCACGAGTTCTGAAATCGAAATCCGAAAGCCCAGGATTGTAGAGCTCGAAAAGTAGTGTGAAATCAAGCTAAAAATCACCGAATTCAGAACTCGGAGTCAACTGATATTCATAAAACCGTTTACGTAAAGAAACCACATTTCGCGGCTAACTAGGTGAATCGAGACCTACAAGCCACGAGTTCTAAAATCAAAATCCAAAAACCCAGGATTGTAGAGCTCGAAAAGTAGTGTGAAATCAAGCTAAAAATCACCGAATTAAGAACTCGGAGTCAACGGATATTCATAAAACCGTTTACGTAAAGAAACCACATTTCGCGGCTAACTAGGTGAAACGAGACCTACTAGCCTCGAGTTCTGAAATCAAAATCCGAAACGCCAGGATTGTAGAGCTCAAAAAGTAGTGTGAAATCAAGCTAAAAATCACCGAATTCAGAACTCGGAGTCAACGGATATTCATAAAACCGTTTACGTAAAGAAACCACATTTCGCGGCTAACTAGGTGAAACGAGACCTACTAGGCACGAGTTCTGAAATCGAAATCCGAAAATCCAGGATTGTAGAGCTCGAAAAGCAGTGTGAAATCAAGATAAAAATCACCGAATTCAAAACTCGGAGTCAACGGATATTCATAAAACCGTTTACGTAAAGAAACTACATTTCGCGGCTAACTAGGTGGAACGAGACCTACAAGCCACGAGTTCTGAAATCAAAATCCGAAACGCTAGGATTGTAGAGCTCGAAAAGTAGTGTGAAATCAAGCTAAAAATCACCGAATTCAGAACTCGGAGTCAACGGATATTCATAAAACCGTTTACGTAAAGAAACAACATTTCGCGGCTAACTAGGTTAAACAAGGCCTACTAGCCACGAGTTCTGAAATCGAAATCCGAAAACCCAGGATTGTAGAGGTCGAAAAGTAGTGAGAAATCAAGCTAAAAATCACCGAATTCAGAACTCGGAGTCAACGGATATTCATAAAACCGTTTACGTAAAGAAACCACATTTCGCGGCTAACTAGGTGAAACAAGACTTACAAGCCACGAGTTCTGAAATCAAAATCCAAAAACCCAGGATTGTAGAGCTCGAAAAGTAGTGTGAAATCAAGCTAAAAATCACCGAATTCAGAACTCGGAGTCATCGGATATTCATAAAACCGTTTACGTAAAGAAACCACATTTCGCGGCTAACTAGGTGAAACGAGATCTACTAGCCACGAGTTCTGAAATCGAAATCCGAAAACCCAGGATTGTAGAGCTCGAAAAGTAGTGTGAAATCAAGCTAAAAATCACCGAATTCAGAACTCGGAGTCAACGGATATTCATAAAACCGTTTACGTAAAGAAACCACATTTTGCGGCTATCTGGGTGGAACGAGACCTACAAGCCACGAGTTCTGAAATCGAAATCCGAAAACCCAGGATTGTAGAGCTCGAAAAGTAGTGTGAAATCAAGCTAAAAATCACTGAATTCAGAACTCGGTGTCAACGGATATTCATAAAACCGTTTACGTAAAGAAACCACATTTCGCGGCTAACTAGGTGAATCGAGACCTACAAGCCACGAGTTCTGAAATCAAAATCCAAAAACCCAGGATTGTAGAGCTCGAAAAGTAGTGTGAAATCAAGCTAAAAATCACCGAATTCAGAACTCGGAGTCAACGGATTTTCATAAAACCGTTTACGTAAAGAAACCACATTTCGCGGCTAACTAGGTGAAACGAGGCCTACTAGCCACGAGTTCTGAAATCGAAATCCGAAAACCCAGGATTGTAGAGCTCGAAAAGTAGTGTGAAATCAAGCTAAAAATCACCGAATTCAGAACTCGGAGTCAACGGATATTCATAAAACCGTTTACGTAAAGAAACCACATTTTGCGGCTAACTAGGTGAAACGAGACCTACAAGCCACGAGTTCTGAAATCAAAATCCAAAAACGCAGGATTGTAGAGCTCGAAAAGTAGTGTGAAATCAAGCTAAAAATCACCGAATTCAGAACTCGGAGTCAACGGATATTCATAAAACCGTTTACGTAAAGAAACCACATTTCGCGGCTAACTAGGTGAAACGAGACCTACTAGCCACGAGTTCTGAAATCGAAATCCGAAAACCCAGGATTGTAGAGCTCGAAAAGTAGTGTGAAATCAAGCTAAAAATCACCGAATTCAGAACTCGGAGTCAACGGATATTCATAAAACCGTTTACGTAAAGAAACCACATTTTGCGACTAACTAGGTGGAACGAGACCTACAAGCCACGAGTTCTGAAATCAAAATCCGAAACTCTAGGATTGTAGAGCCCGAAAATTAGTGTGAAATCAAGCTAAAAATCACCGAATTCAGAACTCGTTGTCAACGGATATTCATAAAACCGTTTACGTAAAGAAACCACATTTCGCGGCTAACTAGGTGAAACGAGACCTACTAGCCACGAGTTCTGAAATCGAAATCCGAAAACACAGGATTGTAGAGCTCGAAAAGTAGTGTGAAATCAAGCTAAAAATCACCGAATTCAGAACTCGGAGTCAACGGATATTCATAAAACCGTTTACGTAAAGAAACCACATTTTGCGGCTAACTAGGTGGAACGAGACCTACAAGCCACGAGTTCTGAAATCAAAATACGAAAGGCTAGGATTGTAGAGCTCGAAAAATAGTGTGAAATCAAGCTAAAAATCACCGAATTCAGAACTCGGAGTCAACGGATATTCATAAAACCGTTTACGTAAAGAAACCACATTTCGCGGCTAACTAGGTGAAACGAGACCTACTAGCCACGAGTTCTGAAATCGAAATCCGAAAACCCAGGATTGTAGAGCTCGAAAAGTAGTGTGTAATCAAGCTAAAAATCACCGAATTCAGAACTCGGAGTCAACGGATATTCATAAAACCGTTTACATAAAGAAACCACATTTCGCGGCTAACTAGATTAAACGAGACCAACTAGCCACGAGTTCTTAAATCAAAATCAGAAATGCCAGGATCGTAGAGCTCGAAAAGTAGTGTGAAATCAAGCTAAAAATCACCGAATTCAGAACTCGGAGTCAACGGATATTCATAAAACCGTTTACGTAAAGAAACTACATTTCTTGGCTAAATAGGTGAAACGAGACCTACTAGCCACGAGTTCTGAAATCGAAATCCGAAAACCCAGGATTGTAGAGCTCGAAAAGTAGTGTGTAATCAAGCTAAAAATCACCGAATTCAGAACTCGGAGTCAACGGATATTTATAAAACCGTTTACGTAAAGAAACCACATTTCGCGGCTAAATAGGTGAAACGAGACCTACTAGCCACAAGTTCTGAAATCAAAATCCGAAACACCAAGATTGTAGAGCTCGAAAAGTAGTGTGAAATCAAGCTAAAAATCACCAAATTCAGAACTCGGAGTCAACGGATATTCATAAAACCGTTTACGTAAAGAAACCACATTTCGCGGCTAACTAGGTTAAACAAGGCCTACTAGCCACGAGTTCTGAAATCGAAATCCGAAAACCCAGGATTGTAGAGGTCGAAAAGTAGTGAGAAATCAAGCTAAAAATCACCGAATTCAGAACTCGGAGTCAACGGATATTAATAAAACCGTTTACGTAAAGAAACCACATTTCGCGGCTAACTAGGTGAAACAAGACTTACAAGCCACGAGTTCTGAAATCAAAATCCAAAAACCCAGGATTGTAGAGCTCGAAAAGTAGTGTGAAATCAAGCTAAAAATCACCGAATTCAGAACTCGGAGTCATCGGATATTCATAAAACCGTTTACGTAAAGAAACCACATTTCGCGGCTAACTAGGTGAAACGAGATGTACTAGCCACGACTTCTGAAATCGAAATCCGAAAACCCAGGATTGTAGAGCTCGAAAAGTAGTGTGAAATCAAGCTAAAAATCACCGAATTCAGAACTCGGAGTCAACGGATATTCATAAAACCGTTTACGTAAAGAAACCACATTTTGCGGCTAACTAGGTGGAACGAGACCTACAAGCCACGAGTTCTGAAATCGAAATCCGAAAACCCAGGATTGTAGAGCTCGAAAAGTAGTGTGAAATCAAGCTAAAAATCACTGAATTCAGAACTCGGAGTCAACGGATATTCATAAAACCGTTTACGTAAAGAAACCACATTTCGCGGCTAACTAGGTGAATCGAGACCTACAATCCACGAGTTCTGAAATCAAAATCCAAAAACCCAGGATTGTAGAGCTCGAAAAGTAGTGTGAAATCAAGCTAAAAATCACCGAATTCAGAACTCGGAGTCAACGGATTTTCATAAAACCGTTTACGTAAAGAAACCACATTTCGCGGCTAACTAGGTGAAACGAGGCCTACTAGCCACGAGTTCTGAAATCGAAATCCGAAAACCCAGGATTGTAGAGCTCGAAAAGTAGTGTGAAATCAAGCTAAAAATCACCGAATTCAGAACTCGGAGTCAACGGATCTTCATAAAACCGTTTACGTAAAGAAACCACATTTTGCGGCTAACTAGGTGAAACGAGACCTACAAGCCACGAGTTCTGAAATCAAAATCCAAAAACGCAGGATTGTAGAGCTCGAAAAGTAGTGTGAAATCAAGCTAAAAATCACCGAATTCAGAACTCGGAGTCAACGGATATTCATAAAACCGTTTACGTAAAGAAACCACATTTCGCGGCTAACTAGGTGAAACGAGACCTACTAGCCACGAGTTCTGAAATCGAAATCCGAAAACCCAGGATTGTAGAGCTCGAAAAGTAGTGTGAAATCAAGCTAAAAATCACCGAATTCAGAACTCGGAGTCAACGGATATTCATAAAACCGTTTACGTAAAGAAACCACATTTTGCGACTAACTAGGTGGAACGAGACCTACAAGCCACGAGTTCTGAAATCAAAATCCGAAACTCTAGGATTGTAGAGCCCGAAAATTAGTGTGAAATCAAGCTAAAAATCACCGAATTCAGAACTCGTTGTCAACGGATATTCATAAAACCGTTTACGTAAAGAAACCACATTTCGCGGCTAACTAGGTGAAACGAGACCTACTAGCCACGAGTTCTGAAATCGAAATCCGAAAACCCAGGATTGTAGAGCTCGAAAAGTAGTGTGAAATCAAGCTAAAAATCACCGAATTCAGAACTCGGAGTCAACGGATATTCATAAAACCGTTTACGTAAAGAAACCACATTTTGCGGCTAACTAGGTGGAACGAGACCTACAAGCCACGAGTTCTGAAATCAAAATACGAAAGGCTAGGATTGTAGAGCTCGAAATGTAGTGTGAAATCAAGCTAAAAATTACCGAATTCAGAACTCGGAGTCAACGGATATTCATAAAACCGTTTACGTAAAGAAACCACATTTCGCGGCTAACTAGGTGAAACGAGACCTACTAGCCACGAGTTCTGAAATCGAAATCCGAAAACCCAGGATTGTAGAGCTCGAAAAGTAGTGTGTAATCAAGCTAAAAATCACCGAATTCAGAACTCGGAGTCAACGGATATTCATAAAACCGTTTATATAAAGAAACCACATTTCGCGGCTAACTAGATTAAACGAGACCAACTAGCCACGAGTTCTTAAATCAAAATCAGAAATGCCAGGATCGTAGAGCTCGAAAAGTAGTGTGAAATCAAGCTAAAAATCACCGAATTCAGAACTCGGAGTCAACGGATATTCATAAAACCGTTTACGTAAAGAAACTACATTTCTTGGCTAAATAGGTGAAACGAGACCTACTAGCCACGAGTTCTGAAATCGAAATCCGAAAACCCAGGATTGTAGAGCTCGAAAAGTAGTGTGTAATCAAGCTAAAAATCACCGAATTCAGAACTCGGAGTCAACGGATATTTATAAAACCGTTTACGTAAAGAAACCACATTTCGCGGCTAAATAGGTGAAACGAGACCTACTGGCCACAAGTTCTGAAATCAAAATCCGAAACGCCAAGATTGTAGAGCTCGAAAAGTAGTGTGAAATCAAGCTAAATATCACCGAATTCAGAACTCGGAGTCAACGGATATTCATAAAACCGTTTACGTAAAGAAACCACATTTCGCGGCTAACTAGGTGAAACGAGACCAACTAGCCACGAGTTCTGAAATCAAAATCCGAAACACCAGGCTCGTAGAGCTCGAAAATTAGTGTGAAATCAAGCTAAAAATCACCGAATTCAGAACTCGGAGTCAACCGATATTCATAAAACCGTTTACGTAAAGAAACCACATTTCGCGGCTAACAAGGTCAAACGAGACCAACTAGCCACGAGTTCTGAAATCAAAATCCGAAACTCCATAATCGTAGAGCTTGAAAAGTAGTGTGAAATCAAGCTAAAAATTACCGAATTCAGAACTCGGAGTCAACGGATATTCATAAAACCGTTTACGTAAAGAAACCACATTTCGCGGCTAACTAGGTGAAACGAGACCAACTAGCCACGAGTTCTGAAATCAAAATCCGAAACGCCAGGATCGTAGAGCTCGAAAAGTAGTGTGAAATAAAGCAAAAAATCACAGAATTCAGAACTCGGAGTCAACGGATATTCATAAAACCGTTTACGTAAAGAAACCACATTTCGCGGCTAACTAGGTGAAACGGGACCTACTAGCCACGAGTTCTGAAATCGAAATCCGAAAACCCAGGATTGTAGAGCTCGAAAAGTAGTGTGAAATCAAGCTAAAAATCACCGAATTCAGAACTCGGAGTCAACGGATATTCATAAAACCGTTTACGTAAAGAAACCACATTTCGCGGCTAACTAGGTGAAATGAGACCTACTAGCCACGAGTTCTGAAATCGAAATCCGAAAACCCAGGATTGTAGAGCTCGAAAAGTAGTGTGAAATCAAGCTAAAAATCACCGAATTCAGAACTAGGAGTCAACGGATATTCATAAAACCGTTTACGTAAAGAAACCACATTTCGCGGCTAACTAGGTGAAACGAGACCAACTAGCCACGAGTTCTGAAATAAAAATCCAGAACGCCAGGAACGTAGAGCTCGAAAAGTAGTGTGAAATCAAGCTAAAAATCACCGAATTCAGAACTCGGAGTCAACGGATATTCATAAAACCGTTTACGTAACGAAACCACATTTCGCGGCTAACTAGGTGAAACGAGACCTACTAGCCACGAGTTCTGAAATCGAAATCTGAAAATCCAGGATTGTAGAGCTCGAAAAGTAGTGTGAAATGAAGCTAAAAATCACCGAATTCAGAACTCGGAGTCAACGGATATTCATAAAACCGTTTACGTAAAGAAACCACATATCGCGGCTAACTAGGTGAAACGAGACCTACTAGCCACGAGTTCTGAAATCGAAATCCGAAAATCCAGGATTGTAGAGCTCGAAAAGTAGTGTGAAATCAAGATAAAAATCACCGAATTCAAAACTCAGAGTCAACGGATATTCATAAAACCGTTTACGTAAAGAAACTACATTTCGCGGCTAACTAGGTGGAACGAGACCTACAAGCCACGAGTTCTGAAATCAAAATCCGAAACGCTAGGATTGTAGAGCTCGAAAAGTAGTGTGAAATCAAGCTAAAAATCACCGAATTCAGAACTCGGAGTCAACGGATATTCATAAAACCGTTTACGTAAAGAAACCACATTTCGCGGCTAACTAGGTGAAACGAGGCCTACTAGCCACGAGTTCTGAAATCGAAATTCGAAAACCCAGGATTGTAGAGCTCGAAAAGTAGTGAGAAATCAAGCTAAAAATCACCGAATTCAGAACTCGGAGTCAACGGATATTCATAAAACCGTTTACGTAAAGAAACCACATTTCGCGGCTAACTAGGTGAAACGGGACCTACTAGCCACGAGTTCTGAAATCGAAATCCGAAAACCCAGGATTGTAGAGCTCAAAAAGTAGTGTGAAATCAAGCTAAAAATCACCGAATTCAGAACTCGGAGTCAACGGATATTCATAAAACCGTTTACGTAAAGAAACCACATTTCGCGGCTAACTAGGTGAAACGGGACCTACTAGCCACGAGTTCTGAAATCGAAATCCGAAAACCCAGGATTGTAGAGCTCTAAAAGTAGTGTGAAATCAAGCTAAAAATCACCGAATTCAGAACTCGGAGTCAACGGATATTCATAAAACCGTTTACGTAAAGAAACCACATTTCGCGGCTAACTAGGTGAAATGAGACCTACTAGCCACGAGTTCTGAAATCGAAATCCGAAAACCCAGGATTGTAGAGCTCGAAAAGTAGTGTGAAATCAAGCTAAAAATCACCGAATTTAGAACTAGGAGTCAACGGATATTCATAAAACCGTTTACGTAAAGAAACCACATTTCGCGGCTAACTAGGTGAAACGAGACCAACTAGCCACGAGTTCTGAAATAAAAATCCAGAACGCCAGGAACGTAGAGCTCGAAAAGTAGTGTGAAATCAAGCTAAAAATCACCGAATTCAGAACTCGGAGTCAACGGATATTCATAAAACCGTTTACGTAACGAAACCACATTTCGCGGCTAACTAGGTGAAACGAGACCTACTAGCCACGAGTTCTGAAATCGAAATCTGAAAATCCAGGATTGTAGAGCTCGAAAAGTAGTGTGAATTGAAGCTAAAAATCACCGAATTCAGAACTCGGAGTCAACGGATATTCATAAAACCGTTTACGTAAAGAAACCACATTTCGCGGCTAACTAGGTTAAACGAGACCTACTAGCCACGAGTTCTGAAATCGAAATCCGAAAATCCAGGATTGTAGAGCTCGAAAAGTAGTGTGAAATCAAGATAAAAATCACCGAATTCAAAACTCAGAGTCAACGGATATTCATAAAACCGTTTACGTAAAGAAACTACATTTCGCGGCTAACTAGGTGGAACGAGACCTACAAGCCACGAGTTCTGAAATCAAAATCCGAAACGCTAGGATTGTAGAGCTCGAAAAGTAGTGTGAAATCAAGCTAAAAATCACCGAATTCAGAACTCGGAGTCAACGGATATTCATAAAACCGTTTACGTAAAGAAACCACATTTCGCGGCTAACTAGGTGAAACGAGGCCTACTAGCCACGAGTTCTGAAATCAAAATACAAAAACCCAGGATTGTAGAACTCGAAAAGTAGTATGAAATCAAGCTAAAAATCACCGAATTCAGAACTCGGAGTCAACGGATATTCATAAAACCGTTTACGCAAAGAAACCACATTTCGCGGCTAACTAGGTGAAACGAGACCTACTAGCCACGAGTTCTGAAATCGAAATCCGAAAACCCAGGATTGTAGAGCTCGAAAAGTAGTGTGAAATCAAGCTAAAAATCACCGAATTCAGAACTCGGAGTCAACGGATATTCATAAAACCGTTTACGTAAAGAAACCACATTTTGCGGCTAACTAGGTGGAACGAGACCTACAAGCCACGAGTTCTGAAATCAAAATCCGAAACTCTAGGATTGTAGAGCTCGAAAAGTAGTGTGAAATCAAGCTAAAAATCAACGAATTCATAACTCGGAGTCAACGGATATTCATAAAACCGTTTACGTAAAGAAACCACATTTCGCGGCTAAATAGGTGAAACGAGACCTACTAGCCACAAGTTCTGAAATCAAAATCCGAAACGCCAAGATTGTAGAGCTCGAAAAGTAGTGTGAAATCAAGCTAAATATCACCGAATTCAGAACTCGGAGTCAACGGATATTCATAAAACCGTTTACGTAAAGAAACCACATATCGCGGCTAACTAGGTGAAACGAGACCTACTAGCCACGAGTTCTGAAATCGAAATCCGAAAATCCAGGATTGTAGAGCTCGAAAAGTAGTGTGAAATCAAGATAAAAATCACCGAATTCAAAACTCAGAGTCAACGGATATTCATAAAACCGTTTACGTAAAGAAACTACATTTCGCGGCTAACTAGGTGGAACGAGACCTACAAGCCACGAGTTCTGAAATCAAAATCCGAAACGCTAGGATTGTAGAGCTCGAAAAGTAGTGTGAAATCAAGCTAAAAATCACCGAATTCAGAACTCGGAGTCAACGGATATTCATAAAACCGTTTACGTAAAGAAACCACATTTCGCGGCTAACTAGGTGAAACGAGGCCTACTAGCCACGAGTTCTGAAATCGAAATTCGAAAACCCAGGATTGTAGAGCTCGAAAAGTAGTGAGAAATCAAGCTAAAAATCACCGAATTCAGAACTCGGAGTCAACGGATATTCATAAAACCGTTTACGTAAAGAAACCACATTTCGCGGCTAACTAGGTGAAACGGGACCTACTAGCCACGAGTTCTGAAATCGAAATCCGAAAACCCAGGATTGTATAGCTCAAAAAGTAGTGTGAAATCAAGCTAAAAATCACCGAATTCAGAACTCGGAGTCAACGGATATTCATAAAACCGTTTACGTAAAGAAACCACATTTCGCGGCTAACTAGGTGAAACGGGACCTACTAGCCACGAGTTCTGAAATCGAAATCCGAAAACCCAGGATTGTAGAGCTCTAAAAGTAGTGTGAAATCAAGCTAAAAATCACCGAATTCAGAACTCGGAGTCAACGGATATTCATAAAACCGTTTACGTAAAGAAACTACATTTCGCGGCTAACTAGGTGGAACGAGACCTACAAGCCACGAGTTCTGAAATCAAAATCCGAAACGCTAGGATTGTAGAGCTCGAAAAGTAGTGTGAAATCAAGCTAAAAATCACCGAATTCAGAACTCGGAGTCAACGGATATTCATAAAACCGTTTACGTAAAGAAACCACATTTCGCGGCTAACTAGGTGAAACGAGGCCTACTAGCCACGAGTTCTGAAATCAAAATACAAAAACCCAGCATTGTAGAACTCGAAAAGTAGTATGAAATCAAGCTAAAAATCACCGAATTCAGAACTCGGAGTCAACGGATATTCATAAAACCGTTTACGCAAAGAAACCACATTTCGCGGCTAACTAGGTGAAACGAGACCTACTAGCCACGAGTTCTGAAATCGAAATCCGAAAACCCAGGATTGTAGAGCTCGAAAAGTAGTGTGAAATCAAGCTAAAAATCACCGAATTCAGAACTCGGAGTCAACGGATATTCATAAAACCGTTTACGTAAAGAAACCACATTTTGCGGCTAACTAGGTGGAACGAGACCTACAAGCCACGAGTTCTGAAATCAAAATCCGAAACTCTAGGATTGTAGAGCTCGAAAAGTAGTGTGAAATCAAGCTAAAAATCAACGAATTCAGAACTCGGAGTCAACGGATATTCATAAAACCGTTTACGTAAAGAAACCACATTTCGCGGCTAAATAGGTGAAACGAGACCTACTAGCCACAAGTTCTGAAATCAAAATCCGAAACGCCAAGATTGTAGAGCTCGAAAAGTAGTGTGAAATCAAGCTAAATATCACCGAATTCAGAACTCGGAGTCAACGGATATTCATAAAACCGTTTACGTAAAGAAACCACATATCGCGGCTAACTAGGTGAAACGAGACCTACTAGCCACGAGTTCTGAAATCGAAATCCGAAAATCCAGGATTGTAGAGCTCGAAAAGTAGTGTGAAATCAAGCTAAAAATCACCGAATTCAAAACTCAGAGTCAACGGATATTCATAAAACCGTTTACGTAAAGAAACTACATTTCGCGGCTAACTAGGTGGAACGAGACCTACAAGCCACGAGTTCTAAAATCAAAATCCGAAAAACCAGGATTGTAGAGCTCGAAAAGTAGTGTGAAATCAAGCTAAAAATCACCGAATTCAGAACTCGGAGTCAACGGATATTCATAAAACCGTTTACGTAAAGAAACCACATTTCGCGGCTAACTAGGTGAAACGAGACCAACTAGCCACGAGTTCTGAAATCAAAATCCAGAATGCCAGGATTGTAGAGCTCGAAAAGTAGTGAGAAATCAAGCTAAAAATCACCGAATTCAGAACTCGGAGTCAACGGATATTCATAAAACCGTTTACGTAAAGAAACCACATTTCGCGGCTATCTAGGTGAAACGAGACCTACTAGCCACGAGTTCTGAAATCGAAATCCGAAAACCCAGGATTGTATAGCTCAAAAAGTAGTGTGAAATCAAGCTAAAAATCACCGAATTCAGAACTCGGAGTCAACGGATATTCATAAAACCGTTTACGTAAAGAAACCACATTTCGCGGCTAACTAGGTGAAACGGGACCTACTAGCCACGAGTTCTGAAATCGAAATCCGAAAACCCAGGATTGTAGAGCTCGAAAAGTAGTGTGAAATCAAGCTAAAAATCACCGAATTCAAAACTCGGAGTCAACGGATATTCATAAAACCGTTTACGTAAAGAAACCACATTTCGCGGCTAACTAGGTGGAACGAGACCTACAAGCCACGAGTTCTGAAAACAAAATCCGAAACGCGAGGATTGTAGAGCTCGAAAAGTAGTGTGAAATCAAGCTAAAAATCACCGAATTTAGAACTCGGAGTCAACGGATATTCATAAAACCGTTTACGTAAAGAAACCACATTTCGCGGCTAACTAGGTGAAACGAGGCCTACTAGCCACGAGTTCTGAAATAAAAATCCGAAAACCCAGGATTGTAGAGCTCGAAAAGTAGTGTGAAATCAAGCTAAAAATCACCGAATTCAGAACTCGGAGTCAA
The DNA here is from genome assembly GCA_963580455.1 of Euonymus europaeus. NCBI lineage: Eukaryota > Viridiplantae > Streptophyta > Magnoliopsida > Celastrales > Celastraceae > Euonymus > Euonymus europaeus. The sequence goes on along the minus strand of OY756957.1, from coordinate 260,191 downwards.
CGGATATTCATAAAACCGTTTACGTAACGAAACCACATTTCGCGGCTAACTAGGTGAAACGAGACCTACAAGCCACGAGTTCTGAAATCGAAATCTGAAAACCCAGGATTGTAGAGCTCGAAAAGTAGTGTGAATTGAAGCTAAAAATCACCGAATTCAGAACTCGGAGTCAACGGATATTCATAAAACCGTTTACGTAAAGAAACCACATTTCGCGGCTAACTAGGTTAAACGAGACCTACTAGCCACGAGTTCTGAAATCGAAATCCGAAAACCCAGGATTGTAGAGCTCGAAAAGTAGTGTGAAATCAAGATAAAAATCACCGAATTCAGAACTCAGAGTCAACGGATATTCATAAAACCGTTTACGTAAAGAAACCACATTTCGCGGCTAACTAGGTGGAACGAGACCTACTAGCCACGAGTTCTGAAATCAAAATCGGAAAATCCAGGATTGTAGAGCTCGAAAAGTAGTGTGAAATCAAGCTAAAAATCACCGAATTCAGAACTCGGAGTCAACGGATATTCATAAAACCGTTTACGTAAAGAAACCACATTTCGCGGCTAACTAGGTGAAACGAGGCCTACTAGCCACGAGTTCTGAAATCAAAATACAAAAACCCAGGATTGTAGAACTCGAAAAGTAGTGTGAAATCAAGCTAAAAATCACCGAATTCAGAACTCGGAGTCAACGGATATTCATAAAACCGTTTACGCAAAGAAACCACATTTCGCGGCTAACTAGGTGAAACGAGACCTACTAGCCACGAGTTCTGAAATCGAAATCCGAAAACCCAGGATTATAGAGCTCGAAAAGTAGTGTGAAATCAAGCTAAAAATCACCGAATTCAGAACTCGGAGTCAACGGATATTCATAAAACCGTTTACGTAAAGAAACCACATTTTGCGGCTAACTAGGTGGAACGAGACCTACAAGCCACGAGTTCTGAAATCAAAATCCGAAACTCTAGGATTGTAGAGCTCAAAAAGTAGTGTGAAATCAAGCTAAAAATCACCGAATTCAGAACTCGGAGTCAACGGATATTCATAAAACCGTTTACGTAAAGAAACCACATTTCGCGGCTAACTAGGTGAAACGGGACCTACTAGCCACGAGTTCTGAAATCGAAATCCGAAAACCCAGGATTGTAGAGCTCGAAAAGTAGTGTGAAATCAAGCTAAAAATCACCGAATTCAGAACTCGGAGTCAACGGATATTCATAAAACCGTTTACGTAAAGAAACCACATTTCGCGGCTAACTAGGTGAAATGAGACCTACTAGCCACGAGTTCTGAAATCGAAATCCGAAAACCCAGGATTGTAGAGCTCAAAAAGTAGTGTGAAATCAAGCTAAAAATCACCGAATTCAGAACTCGGAGTCAGCGGATATTCATAAAACCGTTTACGTAAAGAAACCACATTTTGCGGCTAACTAGGTGGAACGAGACCTACAAGCCACGAGTTCTGAAATCAAAATCCGAAAACCCAGGATTGTAGAGCTCGAAAAGTAGTGTGAAATCAAGCTAAAAATCACCGAATTCAGAACTCGGAGTCAACGGATATTCATAAAACCGTTTACGTAAAGAAACCACATTTCGCGGCTAACTAGGTGAAATGAGACCTACAAGCCACGAGTTCTGAAATCGAAATCCGAAAACCCAGGATTGTAGAGCTCAAAAAGTAGTGTGAAATCAAGCTAAAAATCACCGAATTCAGAACTCGGAGTCAACGGATATTCATAAAACCGTTTACGTAAAGAAACTACATTTCGCGGCTAACTAGGTGGAACGAGACCTACTAGCCACGAGTTCTGAAATCAAAATCCGAAAACCCAGGATTGTAGAGCTCAAAAAGTAGTGTGAAATCAAGCTAAAAATCACCGAATTCAGAACTCGGAGTCAACGGATATTCATAAAACCGTTTACGTAAAGAAACCACATTTTGCGGCTAACTAGGTGGAACGAGACCTACAAGCCACGAGTTCTGAAATCAAAATATAAAACTCTAGGATTGTAGAGCTCGAAAAGTAGTGTGAAATCAAGCTAAAAATCACCGAATTCAGAACTCGGAGTCAACGGATATTCATAAAACCGTTTACGTAAAGAAACCACATTTCGCGGCTAACTAGGTGAAACGAGACCTACTAGCCACAAGTTCTGAAATCGAAATCCGAAAACCCAGGATTGTAGAGCTCGAAAAGTAGTGTGTAATCAAGCTAAAAATCACCGAATTCAGAACTCGGAGTCAACGGATATCCATAAAACCGTTTACGTAAAGAAACCACATTTCGCGGCTAACTAGGTTAAACGAGACCAACTAGACACGAGTTCTTAAATTAAAATCAGAAATGCCAGGATCGTAGAGCTCGAAAAGTAGTGTGAAATCAAGCTAAAAATCACCGAATTCAGAACTCGGAGTCAACGGATATTCATAAAACCGTTTACGTAAAGAAACCACATTTCGCGGCTAAATAGGTGAAACGAGACATACTAGCCACGAGTTCTGAAATCGAAATCCGAAATCCGAAAACCCAGGATTGTAGAGCACGAAAAGTAGTGTGTAATCAAGCTAAAAATCACCGAATTCAGAACTCGGAGTCAACGGATATTCATAAAACCGTTTACGTAAAGAAACCACATTTCGCGGCTAAATAGGTGAAACGAGACCTACTAGCCACAAGTTCTGAAATCAAAATTCGAAACGCCAAGATTGTAGAGCTCGAAAAGTAGTGTGAAATCAAGCTAAAAATCACCGAATTCAGAACTCGGAGTCAACGGATATTCATAAAACCGTTTACGTAAAGAAACCACATTTCGCGGCTAACTAGGTGAAACGAGACCAACTAGCCACGAGTTCTGAAATCAAAATCCGAAACACCAGGCTCGTAGAGCTCGAAAATTAGTGTGAAATCAAGCTAAAAATCACCGAATTCAGAACTCGGAGTCAACCGATATTCATAAAACCGTTTACGTAAAGAAACCACATTTCGCGGCTAACTAGGTCAAACGAGACCAACTAGCCACGAGTTCTGAAATCAAAATCCGAAACTCCATAATCGTAGAGCTTGAAAAGTAGTGTGAAATCAAGCTAAAAATTACCGAATTCAGAAGTCGGAGTCAACGGATATACATAAAACCGTTTACGTAAAGAAACCACATTTCGCGGCTAACTAGGTGAAACGAGACCAACTAGCCACGAGTTCTGAAATCAAAATCCGAAACGCCAGGATCCTAGATCTCGAAAAGTAGTGTGAAATAAAGCAAAAAATCACCGAATTCAGAACTCGGAGTCAACGGATATTCATAAAACCGTTTACGTAAAGAAACCACATTTCGCGGCTAACTAGGTGAAACGGGACCTACTAGCCACGAGTTCTGAAATCGAAATCCGAAAACACAGGATTGTAGAGCTCGAAAAGTAGTGTGAAATCAAGCTAAAAATCACCGAATTCAGAACTCGGAGTCAACGGATATTCATAAAACCATTTACGTAAAGAATCGACATTTCGCGGCTAACTAGGTGAAACGAGACCTACTAGCCACGAGTTCTAAAATCAAAATCCGAAAAACCAGGATTGTAGAGCTCGAAAAGTAGTGTGAAATCAAGATAAAAATCACCGAATTCAAAACTCGGAGTCAACGGATATTCATAAAACCGTTTACGTAAAGAAACTACATTTTGCGGCTAACTAGGTGGAACGAGACCTACAAGCCACGAGTTCTGAAAACAAAATCCGAAACGCGAGGATTGTAGAGCTCGAAAAGTAGTGTGAAATCAAGCTAAAAATCACCGAATTCAGAACTCGGAGTCAACGGATATTCATAAAACCGTTTACGTAAAGAAACCACATTTCGCGGCTAACTAGGTGAAACGAGGCCTACTAGCCACGAGTTCTGAAATCGAAATCCGAAAACCTAGGATTGTAGAGCTCGAAAAGTTGTGAGAAATCAAGCTAAAAATCACCGAATTCAGAACTCGGAGTCAACGGATATTCATAAAACCGTTTACGTAAAGAAACCACATTTCGCGGCTAACTAGGTGAAACGAGACCTACAAGCCACGAGTTCTGAAATCAAAATCCAAAAACCCAGGATTGTAGAGCTCGAAAAGTAGTGTGAAATCAAGCTAAAAATCACCGAATTCAGAACTCGGAGTCAACGGATATTCATAAAACCGTTTACGTAAAGAAACCACATTTCGCGGCTAACTAGGTGAAACGAGACCTACTAGCCACGAGTTCTGAAATCAAAATCCGAAAACCCAGGATTGTAGAGCTCGAAAAGTAGTGTGAAATCAAGATAAAAATCACCGAATTCAGAACTCGGAGTCAACGGATATTCATAAAACCGTTTACGTAAAGAAACCACATTTTGCGGCTAACTAGGTGGAACGAGACCTACTAGCCACGAGTTCTGAAATCGAAATCGGAAAATCCAGGATTGTAGAGCTCGAAAAGTAGTGTGAAATGAAGCTAAAAATCACCGAATTCAGAACTCGGAGTCAACGGATATTCATAAAACCGTTTACGTAAAGAAACCACATTTCGCGGCTAACTAGGTGAAATGAGACCTACTAGCCACGAGTTCTGAAATCAAAATCCGAAAATCCAGGATTGTAGAGCTCGAAAAGTAGTGTGAAATCAAGATAAAAATCACCGAATTCAAAACTCGGAGTCAACGGATATTCATAAAACCGTTTACGTAAAGAAACTACATTTTGCGGCTAACTAGGTGGAACGAGACCTACAAGCCACGAGTTCTGAAATCAAAATCCGAAACGCGAGGATTGTAGAGCTCGAAAAGTAGTGTGAAATCAAGCTAAAAATCACCGAATTCAGAACTCGGAGTCAACGGATATTCATAAAACCGTTTACGTAAAGAAACCACATTTCGCGGCTAACTAGGTGAAACGAGGCTTACTAGCCACGAGTTCTGAAATCGAAATCCGAAAACCCAGGATTGTAGAGCTCGAAAAGTAGTGAGAAATCAAGCTAAAAATCACCGAATTCAGAACTCGGAGTCAACGGATATTCATAAAACCGTTTACGTAAAGAAACTACATTTTGCGGCTAACTAGGTGGAACGAGACCTACAAGCCACGAGTTCTGAAATCAAAATCCGAAACGCGAGGATTGTAGAGCTCGAAAAGTAGTGTGAAATCAAGCTAAAAATCACCGAATTCAGAACTCGGAGTCAACGGATATTCATAAAACCGTTTACGTAAAGAAACCACATTTCGCGGCTAACTAGGTGAAACGAGACCTACTAGCCACGAGTTCTGAAATCGAAATCCGAAAACCCAGGATTGTAGAGCTCAAAAAGTAGTGTGAAATCAAGCTAAAAATCACCGAATTCAGAACTCGGAGTCAACGGATATTCATAAAACCGTTTACGTAAAGAAACCACATTTTGCGGCTAACTAGGTGGAACGAGACCTACAAGCCACGAGTTCTGAAATCAAAATATAAAACTCTAGGATTGTAGAGCTCGAAAAGTAGTGTGAAATCAAGCTAAAAATCACCGAATTCAGAACTCGGAGTCAACGGATATTCATAAAACCGTTTACGTAAAGAAACCACATTTCGCGGCTAACTAGGTGAAACGAGACCTACTAGCCACAAGTTCTGAAATCGAAATCCGAAAACCCAGGATTGTAGAGCTCGAAAAGTAGTGTGTAATCAAGCTAAAAATCACCGAATTCAGAACTCGGAGTCAACGGATATCCATAAAACCGTTTACATAAAGAAACCACATTTCGCGGCTAACTAGGTTAAACGAGACCAACTAGACACGAGTTCTTAAATTAAAATCAGAAATGCCAGGATCGTAGAGCTCGAAAAGTAGTGTGAAATCAAGCTAAAAATCACCGAATTCAGAACTCGGAGTCAACGGATATTCATAAAACCGTTTACGTAAAGAAACCACATTTCGCGGCTAAATAGGTGAAACGAGACATACTAGCCACGAGTTCTGAAATCGAAATCCGAAATCCGAAAACCCAGGATTGTAGAGCACGAAAAGTAGTGTGTAATCAAGCTAAAAATCACCGAATTCAGAACTCGGAGTCAACGGATATTCATAAAACCGTTTACGTAAAGAAACCACATTTCGCGGCTAAATAGGTGAAACGAGACCTACTAGCCACAAGTTCTGAAATCAAAATTCGAAACGCCAAGATTGTAGAGCTCGAAAAGTAGTGTGAAATCAAGCTAAAAATCACCGAATTCAGAACTCGGAGTCAACGGATATTCATAAAACCGTTTACGTAAAGAAACCACATTTCGCGGCTAACTAGGTGAAACGAGACCAACTAGCCACGAGTTCTGAAATCAAAATCCGAAACACCAGGCTCGTAGAGCTCGAAAATTAGTGTGAAATCAAGCTAAAAATCACCGAATTCAGAACTCGGAGTCAACCGATATTCATAAAACCGTTTACGTAAAGAAACCACATTTCGCGGCTAACTAGGTCAAACGAGACCAACTAGCCACGAGTTCTGAAATCAAAATCCGAAACTCCATAATCGTAGAGCTTGAAAAGTAGTGTGAAATCAAGCTAAAAATTACCGAATTCAGAAGTCGGAGTCAACGGATATACATAAAACCGTTTACGTAAAGAAACCACATTTCGCGGCTAACTAGGTGAAACGAGACCAACTAGCCACGAGTTCTGAAATCAAAATCCGAAACGCCAGGATCCTAGATCTCGAAAAGTAGTGTGAAATAAAGCAAAAAATCACCGAATTCAGAACTCGGAGTCAACGGATATTCATAAAACCGTTTACGTAAAGAAACCACATTTCGCGGCTAACTAGGTGAAACGGGACCTACTAGCCACGAGTTCTGAAATCGAAATCCGAAAACACAGGATTGTAGAGCTCGAAAAGTAGTGTGAAATCAAGCTAAAAATCACCGAATTCAGAACTCGGAGTCAACGGATATTCATAAAACCATTTACGTAAAGAATCGACATTTCGCGGCTAACTAGGTGAAACGAGACCTACTAGCCACGAGTTCTAAAATCAAAATCCGAAAAACCAGGATTGTAGAGCTCGAAAAGTAGTGTGAAATCAAGCTAAAAATCACCGAATTCAGAACTGGGAGTCAACGGATATTCATAAAACCGTTTACGTAAAGAAACCACATTTCGCGGCTAACTAGGTGAAACGAGACCAACTAGCCACGAGTTCTGAAATCAAAATCCAGAATGCCAGGAACGTAGAGCTCGAAAAGTAGTGTGAAATCAAGCTAAAAATCACCGAATTCAGAACTCGGAGTCAACGGATATTCATAAAACCGTTTACGTAAAGAAACCACATTTCGCGGCTATCTAGGTGAAACGAGACCTACTAGCCACGAGTTCTGAAATCGAAATCTGAAAATCCAGGATTGTAGAGCTCGAAAAGTAGTGTGAAATGAAGCTAAAAATCACCGAATTCAGAACTCGGAGTCAACGGATATTCATAAAACCGTTTACGTAAAGAAACCACATTTCGCGGCTAACTAGGTAAAACGAGACCTACTAGCCACGAGTTCTGAAATCGAAATCCGAAAATCCAGGATTGTAGAGCTCGAAAAGTAGTGTGAAATCAAGATAAAAATCACCGAATTCAAAACTCGGAGTCAACGGATATTCATAAAACCGTTTACGTAAAGAAACTACATTTTGCGGCTAACTAGGTGGAACGAGACCTACAAGCCACGAGTTCTGAAAACAAAATCCGAAACGCGAGGATTGTAGAGCTCGAAAAGTAGTGTGAAATCAAGCTAAAAATCACCGAATTCAGAACTCGGAGTCAACGGATATTCATAAAACCGTTTACGTAAAGAAATCACATTTCGCGGCTAACTAGGTGAAACGAGGCCTACTAGCCACGAGTTCTGAAATCGAAATCCGAAAACCCAGGATTGTAGAGCTCGAAAAGTTGTGAGAAATCAAGCTAAAAATCACCGAATTCAGAACTCGGAGTCAACGGATATTCATAAAACCGTTTACGTAAAGAAACCACATTTCGCGGCTAACTAGGTGAAACGAGACCTACAAGCCACGAGTTCTGAAATCAAAATCCAAAAACCCAGGATTGTAGAGCTCGAAAAGTAGTGTGAAATCAAGCTAAAAATCACCGAATTCAGAACTCGGAGTCAACGGATATTCATAAAACCGTTTACGTAAAGAAACCACATTTCGCGGCTAACTAGGTGAAACGAGACCTACTAGCCACGAGTTCTGAAATCGAAATCCGAAAACCCAGGATTGTAGAGCTCGAAAAGTAGTGTGAAATCAAGATAAAAATCACCGAATTCAGAACTCGGAGTCAACGGATATTCATAAAACCGTTTACGTAAAGAAACCACATTTTGCGGCTAACTAGGTGGAACGAGACCTACTAGCCACGAGTTCTGAAATCGAAATCGGAAAATCCAGGATTGTAGAGCTCGAAAAGTAGTGTGAAATGAAGCTAAAAATCACCGAATTCAGAACTCGGAGTCAACGGATATTCATAAAACCGTTTACGTAAAGAAACCACATTTCGCGGCTATCTAGGTGAAACGAGACCTACTAGCCACGAGTTCTGAAATCGAAATCTGAAACGCCAAGATTGTAGAGCTCGAAAAGTAGTGTGAAATCAAGCTAAAAATCACCGAATTCAGAACTCGGAGTCAACGGATATTCATAAAACCGTTTACGTAAAGAAACCACATTTCGCGGCTAACTAGGTGAAACGAGACCAACTAGCCACGAGTTCTGAAATCAAAATCCGAAACACCAGGCTCGTAGAGCTCGAAAATTAGTGTGAAATCAAGCTAAAAATCACCGAATTCAGAACTCGGAGTCAACCGATATTCATAAAACCGTTTACGTAAAGAAACCACATTTCGCGGCTAACTAGGTCAAACGAGACCAACTAGCCACGAGTTCTGAAATCAAAATCCGAAACTCCATAATCGTAGAGCTTGAAAAGTAGTGTGAAATCAAGCTAAAAATTACCGAATTCAGAAGTCGGAGTCAACGGATATACATAAAACCGTTTACGTAAAGAAACCACATTTCGCGGCTAACTAGGTGAAACGAGACCAACTAGCCACGAGTTCTGAAATCAAAATCCGAAACGCCAGGATCCTAGATCTCGAAAAGTAGTGTGAAATAAAGCAAAAAATCACCGAATTCAGAACTCGGAGTCAACGGATATTCATAAAACCGTTTACGTAAAGAAACCACATTTCGCGGCTAACTAGGTGAAACGGGACCTACTAGCCACGAGTTCTGAAATCGAAATCCGAAAACACAGGATTGTAGAGCTCGAAAAGTAGTGTGAAATCAAGCTAAAAATCACCGAATTCAGAACTCGGAGTCAACGGATATTCATAAAACCATTTACGTAAAGAATCGACATTTCGCGGCTAACTAGGTGAAACGAGACCTACTAGCCACGAGTTCTAAAATCAAAATCCGAAAAACCAGGATTGTAGAGCTCGAAAAGTAGTGTGAAATCAAGCTAAAAATCACCGAATTCAGAACTGGGAGTCAACGGATATTCATAAAACCGTTTACGTAAAGAAACCACATTTCGCGGCTAACTAGGTGAAACGAGACCAACTAGCCACGAGTTCTGAAATCAAAATCCAGAATGCCAGGAACGTAGAGCTCGAAAAGTAGTGTGAAATCAAGCTAAAAATCACCGAATTCAGAACTCGGAGTCAACGGATATTCATAAAACCGTTTACGTAAAGAAACCACATTTCGCGGCTATCTAGGTGAAACGAGACCTACTAGCCACGAGTTCTGAAATCGAAATCTGAAAATCCAGGATTGTAGAGCTCGAAAAGTAGTGTGAAATGAAGCTAAAAATCACCGAATTCAGAACTCGGAGTCAACGGATATTCATAAAACCGTTTACGTAAAGAAACCACATTTCGCGGCTAACTAGGTAAAACGAGACCTACTAGCCACGAGTTCTGAAATCGAAATCCGAAAATCCAGGATTGTAGAGCTCGAAAAGTAGTGTGAAATCAAGATAAAAATCACCGAATTCAAAACTCGGAGTCAACGGATATTCATAAAACCGTTTACGTAAAGAAACTACATTTTGCGGCTAACTAGGTGGAACGAGACCTACAAGCCACGAGTTCTGAAAACAAAATCCGAAACGCGAGGATTGTAGAGCTCGAAAAGTAGTGTGAAATCAAGCTAAAAATCACCGAATTCAGAACTCGGAGTCAACGGATATTCATAAAACCGTTTACGTAAAGAAACCACATTTCGCGGCTAACTAGGTGAAACGAGGCCTACTAGCCACGAGTTCTGAAATCGAAATCCGAAAACCCAGGATTGTAGAGCTCGAAAAGTTGTGAGAAATCAAGCTAAAAATCACCGAATTCAGAACTCGGAGTCAACGGATATTCATAAAACCGTTTACGTAAAGAAACCACATTTCGCGGCTAACTAGGTGAAACGAGACCTACAAGCCACGAGTTCTGAAATCAAAATCCAAAAACCCAGGATTGTAGAGCTCGAAAAGTAGTGTGAAATCAAGCTAAAAATCACCGAATTCAGAACTCGGAGTCAACGGATATTCATAAAACCGTTTACGTAAAGAAACCACATTTCGCGGCTAACTAGGTGAAACGAGACCTACTAGCCACGAGTTCTGAAATCGAAATCCGAAAACCCAGGATTGTAGAGCTCGAAAAGTAGTGTGAAATCAAGATAAAAATCACCGAATTCAGAACTCGGAGTCAACGGATATTCATAAAACCGTTTACGTAAAGAAACCACATTTTGCGGCTAACTAGGTGGAACGAGACCTACTAGCCACGAGTTCTGAAATCGAAATCGGAAAATCCAGGATTGTAGAGCTCGAAAAGTAGTGTGAAATGAAGCTAAAAATCACCGAATTCAGAACTCGGAGTCAACGGATATTCATAAAACCGTTTACGTAAAGAAACCACATTTCGCGGCTAACTAGGTGAAATGAGACCTACTAGCCACGAGTTCTGAAATCAAAATCCGAAAATCCAGGATTGTAGAGCTCGAAAAGTAGTGTGAAATCAAGATAAAAATCATCGAATTCAAAACTCGGAGTCAACGGATATTCATAAAACCGTTTACGTAAAGAAACTACATTTTGCGGCTAACTAGGTGGAACGAGACCTACAAGCCACGAGTTCTGAAATCAAAATCCGAAACGCGAGGATTGTAGAGCTCGAAAAGTAGTGTGAAATCAAGCTAAAAATCACCGAATTCAGAACTCGGAGTCAACGGATATTCATAAAACCGTTTACGTAAAGAAACCACATTTCGCGGCTAACTAGGTGAAACGAGGCCTACTAGCCACGAGTTCTGAAATCGAAATCCGAAAACCCAGGATTGTAGAGCTCGAAAAGTAGTGAGAAATCAAGCTAAAAATCACCGAATTCAGAACTCGGAGTCAACGGATATTCATAAAACCGTTTACGTAAAGAAACTACATTTTGCGGCTAACTAGGTGGAACGAGACCTACAAGCCACGAGTTCTGAAATCAAAATCCGAAACGCGAGGATTGTAGAGCTCGAAAAGTAGTGTGAAATCAAGCTAAAAATCACCGAATTCAGAACTCGGAGTCAACGGATATTCATAAAACCGTTTACGTAAAGAAACCACATTTCGCGGCTAACTAGGTGAAACGAGACCTACTAGCCACGAGTTCTGAAATCGAAATCCGAAAACCCAGGATTGTAGAGCTCAAAAAGTAGTGTGAAATCAAGCTAAAAATCACCGAATTCAGAACTCGGAGTCAACGGATATTCATAAAACCGTTTACGTAAAGAAACCACATTTTGCGGCTAACTAGGTGGAACGAGACCTACAAGCCACGAGTTCTGAAATCAAAATATAAAACTCTAGGATTGTAGAGCTCGAAAAGTAGTGTGAAATCAAGCTAAAAATCACCGAATTCAGAACTCGGAGTCAACGGATATTCATAAAACCGTTTACGTAAAGAAACCACATTTCGCGGCTAACTAGGTGAAACGAGACCTACTAGCCACAAGTTCTGAAATTGAAATCCGAAAACCCAGGATTGTAGAGCTCGAAAAGTAGTGTGTAATCAAGCTAAAAATCACCGAATTCAGAACTCGGAGTCAACGGATATCCATAAAACCGTTTACGTAAAGAAACCACATTTCGCGGCTAACTAGGTTAAACGAGACCAACTAGACACGAGTTCTTAAATTAAAATCAGAAATGCCAGGATAGTAGAGCTCGAAAAGTAGTGTGAAATCAAGCTAAAAATCACCGAATTCAGAACTCGGAGTCAACGGATATTCATAAAACCGTTTACGTAAAGAAACCACATTTCGCGGCTAAATAGGTGAAACGAGACATACTAGCCACGAGTTCTGAAATCGAAATCCGAAATCCGAAAATCCAGGATTGTAGAGCTCGAAAAGTAGTGTGTAATCAAGCTAAAAATCACCGAATTCAGAACTCGGAGTCAACGGATATTCATAAAACCGTTTACGTAAAGAAACCACATTTTGCGGCTAACTAGGTGAAACGAGACCTACTAGCCACGAGTTCTGAAATCGAAATCCGAAAACTCAGAATTGTAGAGCTCGAAAAGTAGTGTGAAATCAAGCTAAAAATCACCGAATTCAGAACTCGGAGTCAACGGAAATTCATAAAACCGTTTACGTAAAGAAACCACATTTCGCGGCTAAATAGGTGAAACGAGACCTACTAGCCACGAGTTCTGAAATCGAAATCCGAAAACCCAGGATTGTAGAGCTCGAAAGTAGTGTGTAATCAAGCTAAAAATCACCGAATTCAGAACTCGGAGTCAATGGATATTCATAAAACCGTTTACGTAAAGAAACCACATTTCGCGGCTAACTAGGTTAAACGAGACCAACTAGCCACGAGTTCTGAAATCAAAATCCGAAACACCAGGCTCGTAGAGCTCAAAAATTAATGTGAAATCAAGCTAAAAATCACCGAATTCAGAACTCGGAGTCAACCGATATTCATAAAACCGTTTACGTAAAGAAACCACATTTCGCGGCTAACTAGGTCAAACGAGACCAACTAGCCACGAGTTCTGAAATCAAAATCCGAAACTCCATAATCGTAGAGCTTGAAAAGTAGTGTGAAATCAAGCTAAAAATTACCGAATTCAGAAGTCGGAGTCAACGGATATACATAAAACCGTTTACGTAAAGAAACCACATTTCGCGGCTAACTAGGTGAAACGAGACCAACTAGCCACGAGTTCTGAAATCAAAATCCGAAACGCCAGGATCCTAGATCTCGAAAAGTAGTGTGAAATAAAGCAAAAAATCACCGAATTCAGAACTCGGAGTCAACGGAAATTCATAAAACCGTTTACGTAAAGAAACCACATTTCGCGGCTAAATAGGTGAAACGAGACCTACTAGCCACGAGTTCTGAAATCGAAATCCGAAAACCCAGGATTGTAGAGCTCGAAAGTAGTGTGTAATCAAGCTAAAAATCACCGAATTCAGAACTCGGAGTCAATGGATATTCATAAAACCGTTTACGTAAAGAAACCACATTTCGCGGCTAACTAGGTTAAACGAGACCAACTAGCCACGAGTTCTGAAATCAAAATCCGAAACACCAGGCTCGTAGAGCTCAAAAATTAATGTGAAATCAAGCTAAAAATCACCGAATTCAGAACTCGGAGTCAACCGATATTCATAAAACCGTTTACGTAAAGAAACCACATTTCGCGGCTAACTAGGTCAAACGAGACCAACTAGCCACGAGTTCTGAAATCAAAATCCGAAACTCCATAATCGTAGAGCTTGAAAAGTAGTGTGAAATCAAGCTAAAAATTACCGAATTCAGAAGTCGGAGTCAACGGATATACATAAAACCGTTTACGTAAAGAAACCACATTTCGCGGCTAACTAGGTGAAACGAGACCAACTAGCCACGAGTTCTGAAATCAAAATCCGAAACGCCAGGATCCTAGATCTCGAAAAGTAGTGTGAAATAAAGCAAAAAATCACCGAATTCAGAACTCGGAGTCAACGGATATTCATAAAACCGTTTACGTAAAGAAACCACATTTCGCGGCTAACTAGGTGAAACGGGACCTACAAGCCACGAGTTCTGAAATCGAAATCCGAAAACACAGTATTGTAGAGCTCGAAAAGTAGTGTGAAATCAAGCTAAAAATCACCGAATTCAGAACTCGGAGTCAACGGATATTCATAAAACCATTTACGTAAAGAAACCACATTTCGCGGCTAACTAGGTCAAACGAGACCAACTAGCCACGAGTTCTGAAATCAAAATCCGAAACTCCATAATCGTAGAGCTTGAAAAGTAGTGTGAAATCAAGCTAAAAATTACCGAATTCAGAACTCGGAGTCAACGGATATTCATAAAACCGTTTACGTAAAGAAACCACATTTCGCGGCTAACTAGGTGAAACGAGACCAACTAGCCACGAATTCTGAAATCAAAATCCAGAATGCCAGGAACGTAGAGCTCGAAAAGTAGTGTGAAATCAAGCTAAAAATCACCGAATTCAGAACTCGGAGTCAACGGATATTCATAAAACCGTTTACGTAAAGAAACCACATTTCGCGGCTATCTAGGTGAAACGAGACCTACTAGCCACGAGTTCTGAAATCGAAATCTGAAAATCCAGGATTGTAGAGCTCGAAAAGTAGTGTGAAATGAAGCTAAAAATCACCGAATTCAGAACTCGGAGTCAACGGATATTCATAAAACCGTTTACGTAAAGAAACCACATTTCGCGGCTAACTAGGTAAAACGAGACCTACTAGCCACGAGTTCTGAAATAGAAATCCGAAAATCCAGGATTGTAGAGCTCGAAAAGTAGTGTGAAATCAAGATAAAAATCACTGAATTCAAAACTCGGAGTCAACGGATATTCATAAAACCGTTTACGTAAAGAAACTACATTTTGCGGCTAACTAGGTGGAACGAGACCTACAAGCCACGAGTTCTGAAATCAAAATCCGAAACGCGAGGATTGTAGAGCTCGAAAACTAGTGTGAAATCAAGCTAAAAATCACCGAATTCAGAACTCGGAGTCAACGGATATTCATAAAACCGTTTACGTAAAGAAACCACATTTCGCGGCTAACTAGGTGAAACGAGGCCTACTAGCCACGAGTTCTGAAATCGAAATCCGAAAACCCAGGATTGTAGAGCTCGAAAAGTAGTGAGAAATCAAGCTAAAAATCACCGAATTCAGAACTCGGAGTCAACGGATATTCATAAAACCGTTTACGTAAAGAAACCACATTTCGCGGCTAACTAGGTGAAACGAGACCTACAAGCCACGAGTTCTGAAATCAAAATCCAAAAACCCAGGATTGTAGAGCTCGAAAAGTAGTGTGAAATCAAGCTAAAAATCACCGAATTCAGAACTCGGAGTCAACGGATATTCATAAAACCGTTTACGTAAAGAAACCACATTTCGCGGCTTACTAGGTGAAACGAGACCTACTAGCCACGAGTTCTGAAATCGAAATCCGAAAACCCAGGATTGTAGAGCTCGAAAAGTAGTGTGAAATCAAGATAAAAATCACCGAATTCAGAACTCGGAGTCAACGGATATTCATAAAACCGTTTACGTAAAGAAAACACATTTTGCGGCTAACTAGGTGGAACGAGACCTACTAGCCACGAGTTCTGAAATCGAAATCCGAAAGACGAGGATTGTAGAGCTCGAAAAGTAGTGTGAAATCAAGCTAAAAATCACCGAATTCAGAACTCGGAGTCAACGGATATTCATAAAACCGTTTACGTAAAGAAACCACATTTCGCGGCTAACTAGGTGAAACGAGGCCTACTAGCCACGAGTTCTGAAATCGAAATCCGAAAACCCAGGATTGTAGAGCTCGAAAAGTAGTGAGAAATCAAGCTAAAAATCACCGAATTCAGAACTCGGAGTCAACGGATATTCATAAAACCGTTTACGTAAAGAAACTACATTTTGCGGCTAACTAGGTGGAACGAGACCTACAAGCCACGAGTTCTGAAATCAAAATCCGAAACGCGAGGATTGTAGAGCTCGAAAAGTAGTGTGAAATCAAGCTAAAAATCACCGAATTCAGAACTCGGAGTCAACGGATATTCATAAAACTGTTTACGTAAAGAAACCACATTTGGCGGCTAACTAGGTGACACGAGACCTACTAGCCACGAGTTCTGAAATCGAAATCCGAAAACCCAGGATTGTAGAGCTCAAAAAGTAGTGTGAAATCAAGCTAAAAATCACCGAATTCAGAACTCGGAGTCAACGGATATTCATAAAACCGTTTACGTAAAGAAACCACATTTTGCGGCTAACTAGGTGGAACGAGACCTACAAGCCACGAGTTCTGAAATCAAAATATAAAACTCTAGGATTCTAGAGCTCGAAAAGTAGTGTGAAATCAAGCTAAAAATCACCGAATTCAGAACTCGGAGTCAGCGGATATTCATAAAACCGTTTACGTAAAGAAACCACATTTCGCGGCTAACTAGGTGAAACGAGACCTACTAGCCACAAGTTCTGAAATCGAAATCCGAAAACCCAGGATTGTAGAGCTCGAAAAGTAGTGTGTAATCAAGCTAAAAATCACCGAATTCAGAACTCGGAGTCAACGGATATCCATAAAACCGTTTACGTAAAGAAACCACATTTCGCGGCTAACTAGGTTAAACGAGACCAACTAGACACGAGTTCTTAAATTAAAATCAGAAATGCCAGGATAGTAGAGCTCGAAAAGTAGTGTGAAATCAAGCTAAAAATCACCGAATTCAGAACTCGGAGTCAACGGATATTCATAAAACCGTTTACGTAAAGAAACCACATTTCGCGGCTAAATAGGTGAAACGAGACATACTAGCCACGAGTTCTGAAATCGAAATCCGAAATCCGAAAATCCAGGATTGTAGAGCTCGAAAAGTAGTGTGTAATCAAGCTAAAAATCACCGAATTCAGAACTCGGAGTCAACGGATATTCATAAAACCGTTTACGTAAAGAAACCACATTTTGCGGCTAACTAGGTGAAACGAGACCTACTAGCCACGAGTTCTGAAATCGAAATCCGAAAACTCAGAATTGTAGAGCTCGAAAAGTAGTGTGAAATCAAGCTAAAAATCACCGAATTCAGAACTCGGAGTCAACGGAAATTCATAAAACCGTTTACGTAAAGAAACCACATTTCGCGGCTAAATAGGTGAAACGAGACCTACTAGCCACGAGTTCTGAAATCGAAATCCGAAAACCCAGGATTGTAGAGCTCGAAAGTAGTGTGTAATCAAGCTAAAAATCACCGAATTCAGAACTCGGAGTCAATGGATATTCATAAAACCGTTTACGTAAAGAAACCACATTTCGCGGCTAACTAGGTTAAACGAGACCAACTAGCCACGAGTTCTGAAATCAAAATCCGAAACACCAGGCTCGTAGAGCTCAAAAATTAATGTGAAATCAAGCTAAAAATCACCGAATTCAGAACTCGGAGTCAACCGATATTCATAAAACCGTTTACGTAAAGAAACCACATTTCGCGGCTAACTAGGTCAAACGAGACCAACTAGCCACGAGTTCTGAAATCAAAATCCGAAACTCCATAATCGTAGAGCTTGAAAAGTAGTGTGAAATCAAGCTAAAAATTACCGAATTCAGAAGTCGGAGTCAACGGATATACATAAAACCGTTTACGTAAAGAAACCACATTTCGCGGTTAACTAGGTGAAACGAGACCAACTAGCCACGAGTTCTGAAATCAAAATCCGAAACGCCAGGATCCTAGATCTCGAAAAGTAGTGTGAAATAAAGCAAAAAATCACCGAATTCAGAACTCGGAGTCAACGGATATTCATAAAACCGTTTGCGTAAAGAAACCACATTTCGCGGCTAACTAGGTGAAACGGGACCTACTAGCCACGAGTTCTGAAATCGAAATCCGAAAACACAGGATTGTAGAGCTCGAAAAGTAGTGTGAAATCAAGCTAAAAATCACCGAATTCAGAACTCGGAGTCAACGGATATTCATAAAACCATTTACGTAAAGAATCGACATTTCGCGGCTAACTAGGTGAAACGAGACCTACTAGCCACGAGTTTTAAAATCAAAATCCGAAAACCCAGGATTGTAGAGCTCGAAAAGTAGTGTGAAATCAAGCTAAAAATCACCGAATTCAGAACTCGGAGTCAACGGATATTCATAAAACCGTTTACGTAAAGAAACCACATTTCGCGGCTAAATAGGTGAAACGAGACCAACTAGCCACGAGTTCTGAAATCAAAATCCAGAATGCCAGGAACGTAGAGCTCAAAAAGTAGTGTGAAATCAAGCTAAAAATCACCGAATTCAGAACTCGGAGTCAACGGATATTCATAAAACCGTTTACGTAAAGAAACCACATTTCGCGGCTAACTAGGTGAAACGAGGCCTACTAGCCACGAGTTCTGAAATCGAAATCCGAAAACCCAGGATTGTAGAGCTCGAAAAGTAGTGAGAAATCAAGCTAAAAATCACCGAATTCAGAACTCGGAGTCAACGGATATTCATAAAACCGTTTACGTAAAGAAACCACATTTCGCGGCTAACTAGGTGAAACGAGACCTAAAAGCCACGAGTTCTGAAATCAAAATCCAAAAACCCAGGATTGTAGAGCTCGAAAAGTAGTGTGAAATCAAGCTAAAAATCACCGAATTCAGAACTCGGAGTCAACGGATATTCATAAAACCGTTTACGTAAAGAAACCACATTTCGCGGCTAACTAGGTGAAACGAGACCTGCTAGCCACGAGTTCTGAAATCGAAATCCGAAAACCCAGGATTGTAGAGCTCGAAAAGTAGTGTGAAATCAAGATAAAAATCACCGAATTCAGAACTCGGAGTCAACGGATATTCATAAAACCGTTTACGTAAAGAAAACACATTTTGCGGCTAACTAGGTGGAACGAGACCTACTAGCCACGAGTTCTGAAATCGAAATCTGAAAACCCAGGATTGTAGAGCTCGAAAAGTAGTGTGAAATGAAGCTAAAAATCACCGAATTCAGAACTCGGAGTCAACGGATATTCATAAAACCGTTTACGTAAAGAAACCACATTTCGCGGCTAACTAGGTAAAACGAGACCTACTAGCCACGAGTTCTGAAATCGAAATCCGAAAATCCAGGATTGTAGAGCTCGAAAAGTAGTGTGAAATCAAGATAAAAATCACTGAATTCAAAACTCGGAGTCAATGGATATTCATAAAACCGTTTACGTAAAGAAACTACATTTTGCGGCTAACTAGGTGGAACGAGACCTACAAGCCACGAGTTCTGAAATCAAAATCCGAAACGCGAGGATTGTAGAGCTCGAAAACTAGTGTGAAATCAAGCTAAAAATCACCGAATTCAGAACTCGGAGTCAACGGATATTCATAAAACCGTTTACGTAAAGAAACCACATTTCGCGGCTAACTAGGTGAAAAGAGGCCTACTAGCCACGAGTTCTGAAATCAAAATCCGAAAACCCAGGATTGTAGAGCTCGAAAAGTAGTGAGAAATCAAGCTAAAAATCACCGAATTCAGAACTCGGAGTCAACGGATATTCATAAAACCGTTTACGTAAAGAAACCACATTTCGCGGCTAACTAGGTGAAACGAGACCTAAAAGCCACGAGTTCTGAAATCAAAATCCAAAAACCCAGGATTGTAGAGCTCGAAAAGTAGTGTGAAATCAAGCTAAAAATCACCGAATTCAGAACTCGGAGTCAACGGATATTCATAAAACCGTTTACGTAAAGAAACCACATTTCGCGGCTAACTAGGTGAAACGAGACCTGCTAGCCACGAGTTCTGAAATCGAAATCCGAAAACCCAGGATTGTAGAGCTCGAAAAGTAGTGTGAAATCAAGATAAAAATCACCGAATTCAGAACTCGGAGTCAACGGATATTCATAAAACCGTTTACGTAAAGAAAACACATTTTGCGGCTAACTAGGTGGAACGAGACCTACTAGCCACGAGTTCTGAAATCGAAATCTGAAAACCCAGGATTGTAGATCTCGAAAAGTAGTGTGAAATCAAGCTAAAAATCACCGAATTCGGAACTCGGAGTCAACGGATATTCATAAAACCGTTTACGTAAAGAAACCACATTTCGCGGCTAATTAGGTGAAACGAGACCAACTAGCCACGAGTTCTGAAATCAAAATCCAGAACGCCAGGAACGTAGAGCTCGAAAAGTAGTGTGAAATCAAGCTAAAAATCACCGAATTCAGAACTCGGAGTCAACGGATATTCATAAAACCGTTTACGTAAAGAAACCACATTTCGCGGCTAACAAGGTGAAACGAGACCTACTAGCCACGAGTTCTGAAATCGAAATCTGAAAATCCAGGATTGTAGAGCTCGAAAAGTAGTGTGAAATGAAGCTAAAAATCACCGAATTCAGAACTCGGAGTCAACGGATATTCATAAAACCGTTTACGTAAAGAAACCACATTTCGCGGCTAACTAGGTGAAACGAGGCCTACTAGCCACGAGTTCTGAAATCGAAATCCGAAAACCCAGGATTGTAGAGCTCCAAAAGTAGTGAGAAATCAAGCTAAAAATCACCGAATTCAGAACACGGAGTCAACAAATATTCATAAAACCGTTTACGTAAAGAAACCACATTTCGCGGCTAACTAGGTGAAACGAGACCTACATGCCACGAGTTCTGAAATCAAAATCCAAAATCCCAGGATTGTAGAGCTCGAAAAGTAGTGTGAAATCAAGCTAAAAATCAACGAATTCAGAACTCGGAGTCAACGGATATTCATAAAACCGTTTACGTAAAGAAACCACATTTTGCGGCTAACTAGGTGGAACGAGACCTACAAGCCACGAGTTCTTAAATCAAAATCCCAAAACGCTAGGATTGTAGAACTCAAAAAGTAGTGTGAAATCAAGCTAAAAATCACCGAATTCAGAACTCGGAGTCAACGGATATTCATAAAACCGTTTACGTAAAGAAACCACATTTCGCGGCTAACTAGGTGAAACGAGACCTACTAGCCACGAGTTCTGAAATCGAAATCCGAAAACCCAGGATTGTAGAGCTCGAAAAGTAGTATGAAATCAAGCTAAAAATCACCGAATTCAGAACTCGGATTCAACGGATATTCATAAAACCGTTTACGTAAAGAAACCACATTTTGCGGCTAACTAGGTGGAACGAGACCTACAAGCCACGAGTTCTGAAATCAAAATACGAAATGCTAGGATTGTAGAGCTCGAAAAGTAGTGTGAAATCAAGCTAAAAATCACCGAATTCAGAACTCGGAGTCAACGGATATTCATAAAACCGTTTAGGTAAAGAAACCACATTTCGCGGCTAAATAGGTGAAACGAGACCTACTAGCCACGAGTTCCGAAATCGAAATCCGAAAATCCAGGATTGTAGAGCTCGAAAAGTAGTGTGAAATCAAGATAAAAATCACCGAATTCAAAACTCGGAGTCAACGGATATTCATAAAACCGTTTACGTAAAGAAAGTACATTTTGCGGCTAACTAGGTGGAACGAGACCTACAAGCCACGAGTTCTGAAATCAAAATCCGAAACGCGAGGATTGTAGAGCTCGAAAAGTAGTGTGAAATCAAGCTAAAAATCACCGAATTCAGAACTCGGAGTCAACGGATATTCATAAAACCGTTTACGTAAAGAAACCACATTTCGCGGCTAACTAGGTGAAACGAGGCCTACTAGCCACGAGTTCTGAAATCGAAATCCGAAAACCCAGGATTGTAGAGCTCGAAAAGTAGTGAGAAATCAAGCTAAAAATCACCGAATTCAGAACTCGGAGTCAACGGATATTCATAAAACCGTTTACGTAAAGAAACCACATTTCGCGGCTAACTAGGAGAAACAAGACCTACAAGCCACGAGTTCTGAAATCAAAATCCAAAAACCCAGGATTGTAGAGCTCAAAAAGTAGTGTGAAATCAAGCTAAAAATCACCGAATTCAGAACTCGGAGTCAACGGATATTCATAAAACCGTTTACGTAAAGAAATCACATTTCGCGGCTAACTAGGTGAAATGAGACCTACTAGCCACGAGTTCTGAAATCGAAATCCGAAAACCCAGGATTGTAGAGCTCGAAAAGTAGTGTGAAATCAAGCTAAAAATCACCGAATTCAGAACTCGGAGTCAACGGATATTCATAAAACCGTTTACGTAAAGAAACCACATTTTGCGGCTAACTAGGTGGAACGAGACCTACTAGCCACGAGTTCTGAAATCGAAATCTGAAAACGCAGGATTGTAGAGCTTGAAAAGTAGTGTGAAATCAAGCTAAAAATCACCGAATTCGGAACTCGGAGTCAACGGATATTCATAAAACCGTTTACGTAAAGAAACCACATTTCGCGGCTAACTAGGTGAAACGAGACCAACTAGCCACGAGTTCTGAAATCAAAATCCAGAACGCCAGGAACGTAGAGCTCGAAAAGTAGTGTGAAATCAAGCTAAAAATCACCGAATTCAGAACTTGGAGTCAACGGATATTCATAAAACCGTTTACGTAAAGAAACCACATTTCGCGGCCAACTAGGTGAAACGAGACCTACTAGCCACGAGTTCTGAAATCGAAATCCGAAAACCTAGGATTGTAGAGCTCGAAAAGTAGTGTGAAATCAAGCTAAAAATCACCGAATTCAGAACTCGGAGTCAACGGATATTCATAAAACCGTTTACGTAAAGAAACCACATTTTGCGGCTAACTAGGTGGAACGAGACCTACAAGCCACGAGTTCTTAAATCAAAACCCAAAACGCTAGGATTGTAGAGCTCGAAAAGTAGTGTGAAATCAAGCTAGAAATCACCGAATTCAGAACTCGGAGTCAACGCATATTCATAAAACCGTTTACGTAAAGAAAACACATTTCGCGGCTAACTAGGTGAAATGAGACCTACTAGCCACGAGTTCTGAAATCGACATCCGAAAAGCGAGGATTGAGAACTCGAAAAGTAGTGTGAAATCAAGCTAAAAATCACCGAATTCAGAACTCGGAGTCAACGGATATTCATAAAACCGTTTACGTAAAGAAACCACATTTCGCGGCTAACTAGGTTAAACGAGACCAACTAGCCACGAGTTCTGAAATCAAAATCCGAAACTCCAGGATCGTAGAGCTCGAAAAGTAGTGTGAAATCAAGCTAAAAATCACCGAATTCAGAACTCGGAGTCAACGGATATTCATAAAACCGTTTACGTAAAGAAACCACATTTCGCGGCTAACTAGGTGAAACGAGACCAACTAGCCACGAGTTCTGAAATCAAAATGCGAAACGCGGGGATTGTAGAGGTCGAAAAGTAGTGTGAAATCAAGCTAAAAATCACCGAATTCAGAACTCGGAGTCAACGGATATTCATAAAACGGTTTACGTAAAGAAACCACATTTCGCGGCTAACTAGGTGAAACGAGACTAACTAGCCACGAGTTCTGAAATCAAAATCCGAAATACCAGGATCGTAGAGCTCGAAAATTAGTGTGAAATAAAGATAAAAATCACCGAATTCAGAACTCGGAGTCAACAGATATTCATAAAACCGTTTACGTAAAGAAACCACATTTCGCGGCTAACTAGGTGAAACGAGACCAACTAGCCACGAGTTCTGAAATCAAAATCCGAAACTCCACGATCGTAGAGCTTGAAAAGTAGTGTGAAATCAAGCTAAAAATCACCGAATTCAGAACTCGGAGTCAACGGATATTCATAAAACCGTTTACGTAAAGAAACCACATTTCGCGGCTAACTAGGTGAAACGAGACCAACTAGCCACGAGTTCTGAAATCAAAATCCGAAACACCAGGATCGTAGAGCAGGAAAAGTAGTGTGAAATAAAGCTAAAAATCACCGAATTCAGAACTCGGAGTCAACGGATATTCATAAAACCGTTTACGTAAAGAAACCACATTTCGCGGCTAACTAGGTGAAACGAGACCTACTAGCCACGAGTTCTGAAATCGAAATCCGAAAAACCAGGATTGTAGAGCTCGAAAAGTAGTGTGAAATCAAGCTAAAAATCACCGAATTCAGAACTCGGAGTCAACGGATATTCATAAAACCGTTTACGTAAAGAAACCACATTTCGCGGCTAACTAGGTGAAACGAGACCTACTAGCCACGAGTTCTGAAATCAAAATCCGAAAACCCAGGATTGTAGAGCTCGAAAAGTAGTGTGAAATCAAGATAAAAATCACCGAATTCAAAACTCGGAGTCAACGGATATTCATAAAACCGTTTACGTAAAGAAACTACATTTCGCGGCTAACTAGGTGGAACGAGACCTACAAGCCACGAGTTCTGAAATCAAAATCCGAAACGCTAGGATTGTAGAGCTCGAAAAGTAGTGTGAAATCAAGCTAAAAATCACCGAATTCAGAACTCGGAGTCAACGGATATTCATAAAACCGTTTACGTAAAGAAACCACATTTCGCGGCTAACTAGGTGAAATGAGGCCTACTAGCCACGAGTTCTGAAATCGAAATCCGAAAACCCAGGATTGTAGAGCTCGAAAAGTAGTGAGAAATCAAGCTAAAAATCACCGAATTCAGAACACGGAGTCAACAGATAGTCATAAAACCGTTTACGTAAAGAAACCACATTTCGCGGCTAACTAGGTGAAACGAGACCTACATGCCACGAGTTCTGAAATCAAAATCCAAAATCCCAGGATTGTAGAGCTCGAAAAGTAGTGTGAAATCAAGCTAAAAATCAACGAATTCAGAACTCGGAGTCAACGGATATTCATAAAACCGTTTACGTAAAGAAACCACATTTTGCGGCTAACTAGGTGGAACGAGACCTACAAGCCACGAGTTCTTAAATCAAAATCCCAAAACGCTAGGATTGTAGAGCTCGAAAAGTAGTGTGAAATCAAGCTAAAAATCACCGAATTCAGAACTCGGAGTCAACGGATATTCATAAAACCGTTTACGTAAAGAAACCACATTTCGCGGCTAACTAGGTGAAACGAGACCTACTAGCCACGAGTTCTGAAATCGAAATCCGAAAACCCAGGATTGTAGAGCTCGAAAAGTAGTATGAAATCAAGCTAAAAATCACCGAATTCAGACCTCGGATTCAACGGATATTCATAAAACCGTTTACGTAAAGAAACCATATTTTGCGGCTAACTAGGTGGAACGAGACCTACAAGCCACGAGTTCTGAAATCAAAATACGAAACGCTAGGATTGTAGAGCTCGAAAAGTAGTGTGAAATCAAGCTAAAAATCACCGAATTCAGAACTCGGAGTCAACGGATATTCATAAAACCGTTTAGGTAAAGAAACCACATTTCGCGGCTAAATAGGTGAAACGAGACCTACTAGCCACGAGTTCCGAAATCGAAATCCGAAAATCCAGGATTGTAGAGCTCGAAAAGTAGTGTGAAATCAAGATAAAAATCACCGAATTCAAAACTCGGAGTCAACGGATATTCATAAAACCGTTTACGTAAAGAAAGTACATTTTGCGGCTAACTAGGTGGAACGAGACCTACAAGCCACGAGTTCTTAAATCAAAATCCCAAAACGCTAGGATTGTAGAGCTCGAAAAGTAGTGTGAAATCAAGCTAAAAATCACCGAATTCAGAACTCGGAGTCAACGGATATTCATAAAACCGTTTAGGTAAAGAAACCACATTTCGCGGCTAAATAGGTGAAATGAGACCTACTAGCCACGAGTTCCGAAATCGAAATCCGAAAATCCAGGATTGTAGAGCTCGAAAAGTAGTGTGAAATCAAGATAAAAATCACCGAATTCAGAACTCGGAGTCAACGGATATTCATAAAACCGTTTACGTAAAGAAACCACATTTCGCGGCTAACTAGGTGAAATGAGACCTACTAGCCACGAGTTCTGAAATCGAAATCCGAAAACCCAGGATTGTAGAGCTCGAAAAGTAGTGTGAAATCAAGCTAAAAATCACCGAATTCAGAACTCGGAGTCAACGGATATTCATAAAACCGTTTACGTAAAGAAACCACATTTTGCGGCTAACTAGGTGGAACGAGACCTACTAGCCACGAGTTCTGAAATCGAAATCTGAAAACGCAGGATTGTAGAGCTCGAAAAGTAGTGTGAAATCAAGCTAAAAATCACCGAATTCGGAACTCGGAGTCAACGGATATTCATAAAACCGTTTACGTAAAGAAACCACATTTCGCGGCTAACTAGGTGAAACGAGACCAACTAGCCACGAGTTCTGAAATCAAAATCCAGAACGCCAGGAACGTAGAGCTCGAAAAGTAGTGTGAAATCAAGCTAAAAATCACCGAATTCAGAACTCGGAGTCAACGGATATTCATAAAACCGTTTACGTAAAGAAACCACATTTCGCGGCTAACTAGGTGAAACGAGACCTACTAGCCACGAGTTCTGAAATCGAAATCCGAAAACCCAGGATTGTAGAGCTCGAAAAGTAGTGTGAAATCAAGCTAAAAATCACCGAATTCAGAACTCGGAGTCAACGGATATTCATAAAACCGTTTACGTAAAGAAACCACATTTTGCGGCTACCTAGGTGGAACGAGACCTACAAGCCACGAGTTCTTAAATCAAAACCCAAAACGCTAGGATTGTAGAGCTCGAAAAGTAGTGTGAAATCAAGCTAAAAATCACCGAATTCAGAACTCGGAGTCAACGCATATTCATAAAACCGTTTACGTAAAGAAAACACATTTCGCGGCTAACTAGGTGAAATGAGACCTACTAGCCACGAGTTCTGAAATCGACATCCGAAAAGCGAGGATTGAGAACTCGAAAACTAGTGTGAAATCAAGCTAAAAATCACCGAATTCAGAACTCGGAGTCAACGGATATTCATAAAACCGTTTACGTAAAGAAACCACATTTCGCGGCTAACTAGGTTAAACGAGACCAACTAGCCACGAGTTCCGAAATCAAAATCCGAAACTCCAGGATCGTAGAGCTCAAAAAGTAGTGTGAAATCAAGCTAAAAATCACCGAATTCAGAACTCGGAGTCAACGGATATTCATAAAACCGTTTACGTAAAGAAACCACATTTCGCGGCTAACTAGGTGAAACGAGACCAACTAGCCACGAGTTCTGAAATCAAAATGCGAAACGCGAGGATTGTAGAGGTCGAAAAGTAGTGTGAAATCAAGCTAAAAATCACCGAATTCAGAACTCGGAGTCAACGGATATTCATAAAACGGTTTACGTAAAGAAACCACATTTCGCGGCTAACTAGGTGAAACGAGACCAACTAGCCACGAGTTCTGAAATCAAAATCCGAAACACCAGGATCGTAGAGCTCGAAAATTAGTGTGAAATAAAGATAAAAATCACCGAATTCAGAACTCGGAGTCAACGGATATTCATAAAACCGTTTACGTAAAGAAACCACATTTCGCGGCTAACTAGGTGAAACGAGACCAACTAGCCACGAGTTCTGAAATCAAAATCCGAAACACCAGGATCGTAGAGCAGGAAAAGTAGTGTGAAATAAAGCTAAAAATCACCGAATTCAGAACTCGGAGTCAACGGATATTCATAAAATCGTTTACGTAAAGAAACCACATTTCGCGGCTAACTAGGTGAAACGAGACCTACTAGCCACGAGTTCTGAAATCGAAATCCGAAAACCCAGGATTGTAGAGCTCGAAAAGTAGTGTGAAATCAAGCTAAAAATCACCGAATTCAGAACTCGGAGTCAACGGATATTCATAAAACCGTTTACGTAAAGAAACCACATTTCGCGGCTAACTAGGTGAAACGAGACCTACTAGCCACGAGTTCTGAAATCGAAATCCGAAAACCCAGGATTGTAGAGCTCGAAAAGTAGTGTGAAATCAAGTTAAAAATCACCGAATTCAGAACTCGGAGTCAACGGATATTCATAAAACCGTTTACGTAAAGAAACCACATTTCGCGGCTAACAAGGTGAAACGAGACCTACTAGCCACGAGTTCTGAAATTGAAATCTGAAAATCCAGGATTGTAGAGCTCGAAAAGTAGTGTGAAATGAAGCTAAAAATCACCGAATTCAGAGCTCGGAGTCAACGGATATTCATAAAACCGTTTACGTAAAGAAACCACATTTCGCGGCCAACTAGGTGAAACAAGACCTACAAGCCACGAGTTCTGAAATCAAAATCCAAAAACCCAGGATTGTAGAGCTCGAAAAGTAGTGTGAAATCAAGCTAAAAATCACCGAATTCAGAACTCGGAGTCAACGGATATTCATAAAACCGTTTACGTAAAGAAATCACATTTCGCGGCTAACTAGGTGAAACGAGACCTACTAGCCACGAGTTCTGAAATCGAAATCCGAAAACCCAGGATTGTAGAGCTCGAAAAGTAGTGTGAAATCAAGCTAAAAATCACCGAATTCAGAACTCGGAGTCAACGGATATTCATAAAACCGTTTACGTAAAGAAACCACATTTTGCGGCTAACTAGGTGGAACGAGACCTACTAGCCACGAGTTCTGAAATCGAAATCTGAAAACCCAGGATTGTAGAGCTCGAAAAGTAGTGTGAAATGAAGCTAAAAATCACCGAATTCAGAGCTCGGAGTCAACGGATATTCATAAAACCGTTTACGTAAAGAAACCACATTTCGCGGCCAACTAGGTGAAACAAGACCTACAAGCCACGAGTTCTGAAATCAAAATCCAAAAACCCAGGATTGTAGAGCTCGAAAAGTAGTGTGAAATCAAGCTAAAAATCACCGAATTCAGAACTCGGAGTCAACGGATATTCATAAAACCGTTTACGTAAAGAAATCACATTTCGCGGCTAACTAGGTGAAACGAGACCTACTAGCCACGAGTTCTGAAATCGAAATCCGAAAACCCAGGATTGTAGAGCTCGAAAAGTAGTGTGAAATCAAGCTAAAAATCACCGAATTCAGAACTCGGAGTCAACGGATATTCATAAAACCGTTTACGTAAAGAAACCACATTTTGCGGCTAACTAGGTGGAACGAGACCTACTAGCCACGAGTTCTGAAATCGAAATCTGAAAACCCAGGATTGTAGAGCTCGAAAAGTAGTGTGAAATCAAGCTAAAAATCACCGAATTCGGAACTCGGAGTCAACGGATATTCATAAAACCGTTTACGTAAAGAAACCATATTTCGCGGCTAACTAGGTGAAATGAGACCTACTAGCCACGAGTTCTGAAATCGAAATCCGAAAAGCGAGGATTGTAGAACTCGAAAAGTAGTGTGAAATCAAGCTAAAAATCACCGAATTCAGAACTCGGAGTCAACGGATATTCATAAAACCGTTTACGTAAAGAAACCACATTTCGCGGCTAACTAGGTTAAACGAGACCAACCAGCCACGAGTTCTGAAATCAAAATCCGAAACTCCAACATCGTAGAGCTCGAAAAGTAGTGTGAAATCAAGCTAAAAATCACCGAATTCAGAACTCGGAGTCAACGGATATTCATAAAACCGTTTACGTAAAGAAACCACATTTCGCGGCTAACTAGGTGAAACGAGACCAACTAGCCACGAGTTCTGAAATCAAAATCCGAAACGCGAGGATTGTAGAGGTCGAAAAGTAGTGTGAAATCAAGCTAAAAATCACCGAATTCAGAACTCGGAGTCAACGGATATTCATAAAACCGTTTACGTAAAGAAACCACATTTCGCGGCTAACTAGGTTAAACGAGACCAACCAGCCACGAGTTCTGAAATCAAAATCCGAAACTCCAAGATCGTAGAGCTCGAAAAGTAGTGTGAAATCAAGCTAAAAATCACCGAATTCAGAACTCGGAGTCAACGGATATTCATAAAACCGTTTACGTAAAGAAACCACATTTCGCGGCTAACTAGGTGAAACGAGACCAACTAGCCACGAGTTCTGAAATCAAAATCCGAAACGCGAGGATTGTAGAGGTCGAAAAGTAGTGTGAAATCAAGCTAAAAATCACCGAATTCAGAACTCGGAGTCAACGGATATTCATAAAACCGTTTACGTAAAGAAACCACATTTCGCGGCTAACTAGGTGAAACGAGACCAACTAGCCACGAGTTCTGAAATCAAAATCCGAAACACCAGGATCGTAGAGCTCGAAAATTAGTGTGAAATAAAGATAAAAATCACCGAATTCAGAACTCGGAGTCAACGGATATTCATAAAACCGTTTACGTAAAGAAACCACATTTCGCGGCTAACTAGGTGAAACGAGACCAACTAGCCACGAGTTCTGAAATCAAAATCCAAAACTCCATAATCGTAGAGCTTGAAAAGTAGTGTGAAATCAAGCTAAAAATCACCGAATTCACAACTCGGAGTCAACGGATATTCATAAAACCGTTTACGTAAAGAAACCACATTTCGCGGCTAACTAGGTGAAACGAGACCAACTAGCCACGAGTTCTGAAATCAAAATCCGAAACACCAGGATCGTAGAGCAGGAAAAGTAGTGTGAAATAAAGCTAAAAATCACCGAATTCAGAACTCGGAGTCAACGGATATTCATAAAACCGTTTACGTAAAGAAACCGCATTTCGCGGCTAACTAGGTGAAACGAGACCTACTAGCCACGAGTTCTGAAATCGAAATCCGAAATCCCAGGATTGTAGAGCTCGAAAAGTAGTGTGAAATCAAGCTAAAAATCACCGAATTCAGAACTCGGAATCAACGGATATTCATAAAACCGTTTACGTAAAGAAACCACATTTCGCGGCTAACAAGGTGAAACAAGACCTACTAGCCACGAGTTCTGAAATTGAAATCTGAAAATCCAGGATTGTAGAGCTCGAAAAGTAGTGTGAAATGAAGCTAAAAATCACCGAATTCAGAACTCGGAGTCAACGGATATTCATAAAACCGTTTACGTAAAGAAACCACATTTCGCGGCTAACTAGGTGAAACAAGACCTACAAGCCACGAGTTCTGAAATCAAAATCCGAAACTCCATAATCGTAGAGCTTTAAAAATAGTGTGAAATCAAGCTAAAAATCACCGAATTCAGAACTCGGAGTCAACGGATATTCATAAAACCGTTTACGTAAAGAAACCACATTTCGCGGCTAACTACGTGAAACGAGACCAACTAGCCACGAGTTCTGAAATCAAAATCCGAAACACCAGGATCGTAGAGCAGGAAAAGTAGTGTGAAATAAAGCTAAAAATCACCGAATTCAGAACTCGGAGTCAACGGATATTCATAAAACCGTTTACGTAAAGAAACCGCATTTCGCGGCTAACTAGGTGAAACGAGACCTACTAGCCACGAGTTCTGAAATCGAAATCCGAAAGCCCAGGATTGTAGAGCTCGAAAAGTAGTGTGAAATCAAGCTAAAAATCACCGAATTCAGAACTCGGAATCAACGGATATTCATAAAACCGTTTACGTAAAGAAACCACATTTCGCGGCTAACTAGGTGAAACGAGACCTACTAGCCACGAGTTCTGAAATCGAAATCCGAAAACCCAGGATTGTAGAGCTCGAAAAGTAGTGTGAAATCAAGCAAAAAATCACCGAATTCAGAACTCGGAGTCAACGGATATTCATAAAACCGTTTACGTAAAGAAACCACATTTCGCGGCTAACTAGGTGAAATGAGACCTACTAGCCACGAGTTCTGAAATCGAAATCCGAAAAGCGAGGATTGTAGAACTCGAAAAGTAGTGTGAAATCAAGCTAAAAATCACCGAATTCAGAACTCGGAGTCAACAAATATTCATAAAACCGTTTACGTAAAGAAACCACATTTCGCGGCTAACTAGGTTAAACGAGACCAACCAGCCACGAGTTCTGAAATCAAAATCCAAAACTCCAAGATCGTAGAGCTCGAAAAGTAGTGTGAAATCAAGCTAAAAATCACCGAATTCAGAACTCGGAGTCAACGGATATTCATAAAACCGTTTACGTAAAGAAACCACATTTCGCGGCTAACTAGGTGAAACGAGACCAACTAGCCACGAGTTCTGAAATCAAAATCCGAAACGCGGGGATTGTAGAGGTCGAAAAGTAGTGTGAAATCAAGCTAAAAATCACCGAATTCAGAACTCGGAGTCAACGGATATTCATAAAACTGTTTACGTAAAGAAACCACATTTCGCGGCTAACTAGGTGAAACGAGACCAACTAGCCACGAGTTCTGAAATCAAAATCCGAAACACCAGGATCGTAGAGCTCGAAAATTAGTGTGAAATAAAGATAAAAATCACCGAATTCAGAACTCGGAGTCAACGGATATTCATAAAACCGTTTACGTAAAGAAACCACATTTCGCGGCTAACTAGGTGAAACGAGACCAACTAGCCACGAGTTCTGAAATCAAAATCCGAAACTCCATAATCGTAGAGCTTGAAAAGTAGTGTGAAATCAAGCTAAAAATCACCGAATTCAGAACTCGGAGTCAACGGATATTCATAAAACCGTTTACATAAAGAAACCACATTTCGCGGCTAACTAGGTGAAACGAGACCAACTAGCCACGAGTTCTGAAATCAAAATCCGAAACACCAGGATCGTAGAGCAGGAAAAGTAGTGTGAAATAAAGCTAAAAATCACCGAATTCAGAACTCGGAGTCAACGGATATTCATAAAATCGTTTACGTAAAGAAACCGCATTTCGCGGCTAACTAGGTGAAACGAGACCTACTAGCCACGAGTTCTGAAATCGAAATCCGAAAGCCCAGGATTGTAGAGCTCGAAAAGTAGTGTGAAATCAAGCTAAAAATCACCGAATTCAGAACTCGGAGTCAACGGATATTCATAAAACCGTTTACGTAAAGAAACCACATTTCGCGGCTAACTAGGTGAAACGAGACCTACAAGCCACGAGTTCTGAAATCAAAATCCGAAACGCGAGGATTGTAGAGCTCGAAAAGTAGTGTGAAATCAGCTAAAAATCACCGAATTCAGAACTCGGAGTCAACGGATATTCATAAAACCGTTTACGTAAAGAAACCACATTTTGCGGCTAACTAGGTGGAACGAGACCTACTAGCCACGAGTTCTGAAATCGAAATCTGAAAACCCAGGATTGTAGAGCTCGAAAAGTAGTGTGAAATCAAGCTAAAAATCACCGAATTCGGAACTCGGAGTCAACGGATATTCATAAAACCGTTTACGTAAAGAAACCACATTTCGCGGCTAACTAGGTGAAACGAGACCAACTAGCCACGAGTTCTGAAATCAAAATCCAGAACGCCAGGAACGTAGAGCTCGAAAAGTAGTGTGAAATCAAGCTAAAAATCACCGAATTCAGAACTCGGAGTCAACGGATATTCATAAAACCGTTTACGTAAAGAAACCACATTTCGCGGCTAACTAGGTGAAACGAGACCTACTAGCCACGAGTTCTGAAATCGAAATCCGAAAACCCAGGATTGTAGAGCTCGAAAAGTAGTGTGAAATCAAGCTAAAAATCACCGAATTCAGAACTCGGAGTCAACGGATATTCATAAAACCGTTTACGTAAAGAAAACACATTTTGCGGCTAACTAGGTGGAACGAGACCTACAAGCCACGAGTTCTTAAATCAAAATCCCAAAACGCTAGGATTGTAGAGCTCGAAAAGTAGTGTGAAATCAAGCTAAAAATAACCGAATTCAGAACTCGGAGTCAACGGATATTCATAAAACCGTTTACGTAAAGAAACCACATTTCGCGGCTAACTAGGTGAAATGAGACCTACTAGCCACGAGTTCTGAAATCGAAATCCGAAAAGCGAGGATTGTAGAACTCGAAAAGTAGTGTGAAATCAAGCTAAAAATCACCGAATTCAGAACTCGGAGTCAACGGATATTCATAAAACCGTTTACGTAAAGAAACCACATTTCGCGGCTAACTAGGTTAAACGAGACCAACTAGCCACGAGTTCTGAAATCAAAATCCGAAACTCCAGGATCGTAGAGCTCGAAAAGTAGTGTGAAATCAAGCTAAAAATCACCGAATTCAGAACTCGGAGTCAACGGATATTCATAAAACCGTTTACGTAAAGAAACCACATTTCGCGGCTAACTAGGTGAAACGAGACCAACTAGCCACGAGTTCTGAAATCAAAATCCGAAACTCCATAATCGTAGAGCTTGAAAAGTAGTGTGAAATCAAGCTAAAAATCACCGAATTCAGAACTCGGAGTCAACGGATATTCATAAAACCGTTTACGTAAAGAAACCACATTTCGCGGCTAACTAGGTGAAACGAGACCAACTAGCCACGAGTTCTGAAATCAAAATCCGAAACACCAGGATCGTAGAGCAGGAAAAGTAGTGTGAAATAAAGCCAAAAATCACCGAATTCAGAACTCGGAGTCAACGGATATTCATAAAACCGTTTACGTAAAGAAACCACATTTCGCGGCTAACTAGGTGAAACGAGACCTACTAGCCACGAGTTCTGAAATCGAGATCCGAAAAACCAGGATTGTAGAGCTCGAAAAGTAGTGTGAAATCAAGCTAAAAATCACCGAATTCAGAACTCGGAGTCAACGGATATTCATAAAACCGTTTACGTAAAGAAACCACATTTCGCGGCTAACTAGGTGAAACGAGACCTACTAGCCACGAGTTCTGAAATCGAAATCCGAAAACCCAGGATTGTAGAGCTCGAAAAGTAGTGTGAAATCAGCTAAAAATCACCGAATTCAGAACTCGGAGTCAACGGATATTCACAAAACCGTTTACGTAAAGAAACCACATTTTGCGGCTAACTAGGTGGAACGAGACCTACTAGCCACGAGTTCTGAAATCGAAATCTGAAAACCCAGGATTGTAGAGCTCGAAAAGTAGTGTGAAATCAAGCTAAAAATCACCGAATTCGGAACTCGGAGTCAACGGATATTCATAAAACCGTTTACTTAAAGAAACCACATTTCGCGGCTAACTAGGTGAAACGAGACCAACTAGCCACGAGTTCTGAAATCAAAATCCGAAACTCCATAATCGTAGAGCTTGAAAAGTAGTGTGAAATCAAGCTAAAAATCACCGAATTCAGAACTCGGAGTCAACGAATATTCATAAAACCGTTTACGTAAAGAAACCACATTTCGCGGCTAACTAGGTGAAACGAGACCAACTAGCCACGAATTCTGAAATCAAAATCCGAAACACCAGGATCGTAGAGCATGAAAAGTAGTGTGAAATAAAGCTAAAAATCACCGAATTCAAAACTCGGAGTCAACGGATATTCATAAAACCGTTTACGTAAAGAAATCACATTTCGCGGTTAACTAGGTGAAACGAGACCAACTAGCCACGAGTTCTGAAATCAAAATCCGAAACTCCATAATCGTAGAGCTTGAAAAGTAGTGTGAAATCAAGCTAAAAATCACCGAATTCAGAACTCGGAGTCAACGGATATTCATAAAACCGTTTACGTAAAGAAACCACATTTCGCGGCTAACTAGGTGAAACGAGACCAACTAGCCACGTGTTCTGAAATCAAAATCCGAAACACCAGGATCGTAGAGCAGGAAAAGTAGTGTGAAATAAAGCTAAAAATCACCGAATTCAGAACTCGGAGTCAACGGATATTCATAAAACCGTTTACGTAAAGAAACCACATTTCGCGGCTAAATAGGTGAAACGAGACCTACTAGCCACGAGTTCTGAAATCAAAATCCGAAAACCCAGGATTGTAGAGCTCGAAAAGTAGTGTGAAATCAAGCTAAAAATCACCGAATTCAGAACTCGGAGTCAACAGATATTCATAAAACCGTTTACGTAAAGAAACCACATTTCGCGGCTAACTAGGTGAAACGAGACCTACTAGCCACGAGTTCTGAAATCGAAATCCGAAAACCCAGGATTGTAGAGCTCGAAAAGTAGTGTGAAATCAGCTAAAAATCACCGAATTCAGAACTCGGAGTCAATGGATATTCATAAAACTGTTTACGTAAAGAAACCACATTTTGCGGCTAACTAGCTGGAACGAGACCTACTAGCCACAAGTTCTGAAATCGAAATCTGAAAACCCAGGATTGTAGAGCTCGAAAAGTAGTGTGAAATCAAGCTAAAAATCACCGAATTCGGAACTCGGAGTCAATGGATATTCATAAAACCGTTTACGTAAAGAAACCACATTTCGCGGCTAACTAGGTGAAACGAGACCAACTAGCCACGAGTTCTGAAATCAAAATCCAGAACTCCATGAACGTAGAGCTCGAAAAGTAGTGTGAAATCAAGCTAAAAATCACCGAATTCAGAACTCGGGGTCAACGGATATTCATAAAACCGTTTACGTAAAGAAACCACATTTCGCGGCTAACAAGGTGAAACGAGACCTACTAGCCACGAGTTCTGAAATCGAAATCTGAAAATCCAGGATTGTAGAGCTCGAAAAGTAGTGTGAAATGAAGCTAAAAATCACCGAATTCAGAACTCGGAGTCAACGGATATTCATAAAACCGTTTACGTAAAGAAACCACATTTCGCGGCTAACTAGGTGAAACGAGACCTACTAGCCACGAGTTCTGAAATCGAAATCCGAAAATCCAGGATTGTAGAGCTCGAAAAGTAGTGTGAAATCAGGATAAAAATCACCGAATTCAAAACTCGGAGTCAACGGATATTCATAAAACCGTTTACGTAAAGAAACTACATTTCGCGGCTAACTAGGTGGAACGAGACCTACAAGCCACGAGTTCTGAAATCAAAATCCGAAACGCTAGGATTGTAGAGCTCGAAAAGTAGTGTGAAATCAAGCTAAAAATCACCGAATTCAGAACTCGGAGTCAACGGATATTCATAAAACCGTTTACGTAAAGAAACCACATTTCGCGGCTAACTAGGTGAAACGAGGCCTACTAGCCACGAGTTCTGAAATCGAAATCCGAAAACCCAGGATTGTAGAGCTCGAAAAGTAGTGAGAAATCAAGCTAAAAATCACCGAATTCAGAACACGGAGTCAACAGATATTCATAAAACCGTTTACGTAAAGAAACCACATTTCGCGGCTAACTAGGTGAAACGAGACCTACAAGCCACGAGTTCTGAAATCAAAATCCAAAAACCCAGGATTGTAGAGCTCGAAAAGTAGTGTGAAATCAAGCTAAAAATCAACGAATTCAGAACTCGGAGTCAACGGATATTCATAAAACCGTTTACGTAAAGAAACCACATTTTGCGGCTAACTAGGTGGAACGAGACCTACAAGCGACGAGTTCTTAAATCAAAATCCCAAAACGCTAGGATTGTA
This sequence comes from Euonymus europaeus, assembly GCA_963580455.1. Taxonomy (NCBI): domain Eukaryota; kingdom Viridiplantae; phylum Streptophyta; class Magnoliopsida; order Celastrales; family Celastraceae; genus Euonymus; species Euonymus europaeus. The sequence goes on along the minus strand of OY756957.1, from coordinate 223,031 downwards.
GAGCTCGAAAAGTAGTGTGAAATCAAGCTAAAAATCACCGAATTCAGAACTCGGAGTCAACGGATATTCATAAAACCGTTTACGTAAAGAAACCACATTTCGCGGCTAACTAGGTGAAACGAGACCTACTAGCCACGAGTTCTGAAATCGAAATCCGAAAACCCAGGATTGTAGAGCTCGAAAAGTAGTGTGAAATCAAGCTAAAAATCACCGAATTCAGAACTCGGAGTCAACGGATATTCATAAAACCGTTTACGTAAAGAAACCACATTTTGCGGCTAACTAGGTGGAACGAGACCTACAAGCCACGAGTTCTGAAATCAAAATACGAAACGCTAGGATTGTAGAGCTCGAAAAGTAGTGTGAAATCAAGCTAAAAATCACCGAATTCAGAACTCGGAGTCAACGGACATTCATAAAACCGTTTAGGTAAAGAAACCACATTTCGCGGCTAAATAGGTGAAACGAGACCTACTAGCCACGAGTTCTGAAATCGAAATCCGAAAATCCAGGATTGTAGAGCTCGAAAAGTAGTGTGAAATCAAGATAAAAATCACCGAATTCAAAACTCGGAGTCAACGGATATTCGTAAAACCGTTTACGTAAAGAAACTACATTTTGCGGCTAACTAGGTGGAACGAGACCTACAAGCCACGAGTTCTGAAATCAAAATCCGAAACGCGAGGATTGTAGAGCTCGAAAAGTAGTGTGAAATCAAGCTAAAAATCACCGAATTCAGAACTCGGAGTCAATGGATATTCATAAAACCGTTTACGTAAAGAAACCACATTTCGCGGCTAACTAGGTGAAACGAGGCCTACTAGCCACGAGTTCTGAAATCGAAATACGAAAATCCAGGATTGTAGAGCTCGAAAAGTAGTGAGAAATCAAGCTAAAAATCACCGAATTCAGAACTCGGAGTCAACGGATATTCATAAAACCGCTTACGTAAAGAAACCACATTTCGCGGCTAACTAGGTGAAACGAGACCTACAAGCCACGAGTTCTGAAATCAAAATCCAAAAACCCAGGATTGTAGAGCTCGAAAAGTAGTGTGAAATCAAGCTAAAAATCACCGAATTCAGAACTCGGAGTCAACGGATATTCATAAAACCGTTTACGTAAAGAAACCACATTTCGCGGCTAACTAGGTGAAACGAGACCTACTAGCCACGAGTTCTGAAATCGAAATCCGAAAACCCAGGATTGTAGAGCTCGAAAAGTAGTGTGAAATCAAGCTAAAAATCACCGAATTCAGAACTCGGAGTCAACGGATATTCATAAAACCGTTTACGTAAAGAAACCACATTTTGCGGCTAACTAGGTGGAACGAGACCTACAAGCCACGAGTTCTGAAATCAAAATACGAAACGCTAGGATTGTAGAGCTCGAAAAGTAGTGTGAAATCAAGCTAAAAATCACCGAATTCAGAACTCGGAGTCAACGGATATTCATAAAACCGTTTAGTTAAAGAAACCACATTTCGCGGCTAAATAGGTGAAACGAGACCTACTAGCCACGAGTTCTGAAATCGAAATCCGAAAATCCAGGATTGTAGAGCTCGAAAAGTAGTGTGAAATCAAGATAAAAATCACCGAATTCAAAACTCGGAGTCAACGGATATTCGTAAAACCGTTTACGTAAAGAAACTACATTTTGCGGCTAACTAGGTGGAACGAGACCTACAAGCCACAAGTTCTGAAATCAAAATCCGAAACGCTGGGATTGTAGAGCTCGAAAAGTAGTGTGAAATCAAGCTAAAAATCACCGAATTCAGAACTCGGAGTCAACGGATATTCATAAAACCGTTTACGTAAAGAAACTACATTTTGCGGCTAACTAGGTGGAACGAGACCTACAAGCCACAAGTTCTGAAATCAAAATCCGAAACGCTAGGATTGTAGAGCTCGAAAAGTAGTGTGAAATCAAGCTAAAAATCACCGAATTCAGAACTCGGAGTCAACGGATATTCATAAAACCGTTTACGTAAAGAAACCACATTTCGCGGCTAACTAGGTGAAACGAGACCTACTAGCCACGAGTTCTGAAATCGAAATCCGAAAATCCAGGATTGTAGAGCTCGAAAAGTAGTGTGAAATCAAGCTAAAAATCACCGAATTCAGAACTCGGAGTCAACGGATATTCATAAAACCGTTTACGTAAAGAAACCACATTTTGCGGCTAACTAGGTGGAACGAGACCTACAAGCCACGAGTTCTGAAATCAAAATACGAAACGCTAGGATTGTAGAGCTCGAAAAGTAGTGTGAAATCAAGCTAAAAATCACCGAATTCAGAACTCGGAGTCAACGGATATTCATAAAACCGTTTAGGTAAAAAAACCACATTTCGCGGCTAAATAGGTGAAACGAGACCTACTAGCCACGAGTTCTGAAATCGAAATCCGAAAATCCAGGATTGTAGAGCTCGAAAAGTAGTGTGAAATCAAGATAAAAATCACCGAATTCAAAACTCGGAGTCAACGGATATTCGTAAAACCGTTTACGTAAAGAAACTACATTTTGCGGCTAACTAGGTGGAACGAGACCTACAAGCCACGAGTTCTGAAATCAAAATCCGAAACGCGAGGATTGTAGAGCTCGAAAAGTAGTGTGAAATCAAGCTAAAAATCACCGAATTCAGAACTCGGAGTCAATGGATATTCATAAAACCGTTTACGTAAAGAAACCACATTTCGCGGCTAACTAGGTGAAACGAGGCCGACTAGCCACGAGTTCTGAAATCGAAATACGAAAATCCAGGATTGTAGAGCTCGAAAAGTAGTGAGAAATCAAGCTAAAAATCACCGAATTCAGAACTCGGAGTCAACGGATATTCATAAAACCGTTTACGTAAAGAAACCACATTTCGCGGCTAACTAGGTGAAACGAGACCTACAAGCCACGAGTTCTGAAATCAAAATCCAAAAACCCAGGATTGTAGAGCTCGAAAAGTAGTGTGAAATCAAGCTAAAAATCACCGAATTCAGAACTCGGAGTCAGCGGATATTCATAAAACCGTTTACGTAAAGAAACCACATTTCGCGGCTAACTAGGTGAAACGAGACCTACTAGCCACGACTTCTGAAATCGAAATCCGAAAACCCAGGATTGTAGAGCTCGAAAAGTAGTGTGAAATCAAGCTAAAAATCACCGAATTCAGAACTCGGAGTCAACGGATATTCATAAAACCGTTTACGTAAAGAAACCACATTTTGCGGCTAACTAGGTGGAACGACACCTACCAGCCACGAGTTCTGAAATCGAAATCTGAAAACCCAGGATTGTAGAGCTCGAAAAGTAGTGTGAAATCAAGATAAAAATCACCGAATTCGGAACTCGGAGTCAACGGATATTCATAAAACCGTTTACGTAAAGAAACCATATTTTGCGGCTAACTAGGTGAAACGAGACCAACTAGCCACGAGTTCTGAAATCAAAATCCAGAACGCCAGGAACGTAGAGCTCGAAAAGTAGTGTGAAATCAAGCTAAAAATCACCGAATTCAGAACTCGGAGTCAACGGATATTCATAAAACCGTTTACGTAAAGAAACCACATTTCGCGGCTAACTAGGTGAAACGAGACCTACTAGCCACGAGTTCTGAAATCGAAATCCGAAAATCCAGGATTGTAGAGCTCGAAAAGTAGTGTGAAATCAAGCTAAAAATCACCGAATTCAGAACTCGGAGTCAACGGATATTCATAAAACCGTTTACGTAAAGAAACCACATTTTGCGGCTAACTAGGTGGAACGAGACCTACAAGCCACGAGTTCTGAAATCAAAATCCGAAAAGCTAGGATTGTAGAGCTCGAAAAGTAGTGTGAAATCAAGCTAAAAATCACCTAATTCAGAACTCGGAGTCAACGGATATTCATAAAACCGTTTACGTAAAGAAACCAAATTTCGCGGCTAACTAGGTGAAACGAGGCCTACTAGCCACGAGTTCTGAAATCGAAATCCGAAAACCCAGGATTGTAGAGCTCGAAAAGTAGTGAGAAATCAAGCTAAAAATCACCGAATTCAGAACTCGGAGTCAACGGATATTCATAAAACCGTTTACGTAAAGAAACCACATTTCGCGGCTAACTAGGTGAAACGAGACCAACTAGCCACGAGTTCTGAAATCAAAATCCAAAAACCCAGGATTGTAGAGCTCGAAAAGTAGTGTGAAATCAAGCTAAAAATCACCGAATTCAGAACTCGGAGTCAACGGATATTCGTAAAACCGTTTACGTAAAGAAACCACATTTCGCGGCTAACTAGGTGAAACGAGACCTACCAGCCACGAGTTCTGAAATCGAAATCCGAAAACCCAGGATTGTAGAGCTCAAAAAGTAGTGTGAAATCAAGCTAAAAATCACCGAATTCAGAACTCGGAGTCAACGGATATTCATAAAACCGTTTACGTAAAGAAACCACATTTTGCGGCTAACTAGGTGGAACGAGACCTACAAGCCACGAGTTCTGAAATCAAAATACGAAACGCTAGGATTGTAGAGCTCGAAAAGTAGAGTGAAATCAAGCTAAAAATCACCGAATTCAGAACTCGGAGTCAACGGATATTCATAAAACCGTTTAGGTAAAGAAACCACATTTCGCGGCTAACTAGGTGAAACGAGACCTACTAGCCACGAGTTCTGAAATCGAAATCCGAAAACCCAGGATTGTAGAGCTCGAAAAGTAGTGTGAAATCAAGCTAAAAATCACCGAATTCGGAACTCGGAGTCAACGGATATTCATAAAACCGTTTACGTAAAGAAAACACATTTCGCGGCTAACTAGGTGAAACGAGACCAACTAGCCACGAGTTCTGAAATCAAAATCCAGAACGCCAGTAACGTAGAGCTCGAAAAGTAGTGTGAAATCAAGCTAAAAATCACCGAATTCAGAACTCGGAGTCAACGGATATTCATAAAACCGTTTAAGTAAAGAAACCACATTTCGCGGCTAACTAGGTGAAACGAGACCTACTAGCCACGAATTCTGAAATCGAAATCCGAAAATCCAGGATTGTAGAGCTCAAAAAGTAGTGTGAAATCAAGCTAAAAATCACCGAATTTAGAACTCGGAGTCAACGGATATTCATAAAACCGTTTACGTAAAGAAACTACATTTCGCGGCAAACTAGGTGGAACGAGACCTACAAACCACGAGTTCTGAAATCAAAATCCGAAAACCTAGGATTGTAGAGCTCGAAAAGTAGTGAGAAATCAAGCTAAAAATCACCGAATTCAGAACTCGGAGTCAACGGATATTCATAAAACCGTTTACGTAAAGAAACCACATTTCGCGGCTAACTAGGTGAAACGAGACCTACAAGCCACGAGTTCTGAAATCAAAATCCAAAAACCCAGGATTGTAGAGCTCGAAAAGTAGTGAGAAATCAAGCTAAAAATCACCGAATTCAGAACTCGGAGTCAACGGATATTCATAAAACCGTTTACGTAAAGAAACCACATTTCGCGGCTAACTAGGTGAAACGAGACCAACTAGCCACGAGTTCTGAAATCAAAATCCAGAACGCCAGTAACGTAGAGCTCGAAAAGTAGTGTGAAATCAAGCTAAAAATCACCGAATTCAGAACTCGGATTCAACGGATAATCATAAAACCGTTTAAGTAAAGAAACCACATTTCGCGGCTAACTAGGTGAAACGAGACCTACTAGCCACGAGTTCTGAAATCGAAATCCGAAAACCCAGGATTGTAGAGCTCGAAAAGTAGTGAGAAATCAAGCTAAAAATCACCGAATTCAGAACTCGGAGTCAACGGATATTCATAAAACCGTTTACGTAAAGAAACCACATTTCGCGGCTAACTAGTTGAAACGAGACCTACAAGCCACGAGTTCTGAAATCAAAATCCAAAAACCCAGGATTGTAGAGCTCGAAAAGTAGTGTGAAATCAAGCTAAAAATCACCGAATTCAGAACTCGGAGTCAACGGATATTCGTAAAACCGTTTACGTAAAGAAACCACATTTCGCGGCTAACTAGGAGAAACGAGACCTACCAGCCACGAGTTCTGAAATCGAAATCCGAAAACCCAGGATTGTAGAGCTCGAAAAGTAGTGTGAAATCAAGCTAAAAATCTCCGAATTCAGAACTCGGAGTCAACGGATATTCATAAAACGGTTTACGTAAAGAAACCACATTTTGCGGCTAACTAGGTGGAACGAGACCTACAAGCCACGAGTTCTGAAATCAAAATACGAAACGCTAGGATTGTAGAGCTCGAAAAGTAGTGTGAAATCAAGCTAAAAATCACCGAATTCAGAACTCGGAGTCAACGGATATTCATAAAACCGTTTAGGTAAAGAAACCACATTTCGCGGCTAACTAGGCGAAACGAGACCTACTAGCCACGAGTTCTGAAATCGAAATCCGAAAACCCAGGATTGTAGAGCTCGAAAAGTAGTGTGAAATCAAGCTAAAAATCACCGAATTCGGAACTCGGAGTCAACGGATATTCATAAAACCGTTTACGTAAAGAAACCACATTTCGCGGCTAACTAGGTGAAACGAGACCAACTAGCCACGAGTTCTGAAATCAAAATCCAGAACGCCAGTAACATAGAGCTCGAAAAGTAGTGTGAAATCAAGCTAAAAATCACCGAATTCAGAACTCGGAGTCAACGGATATTCATAAAACCGTTTAAGTAAAGAAACCACATTTCGCGGCTAACTAGGTGAAACGAGACCTACTGGCCACGAGTTCTGAAATCGAAATCCGAAAATCCAGGATTGTAGAGCTCGAAAAGTAGTGTGAAATCAAGCTAAAAATCACCGAATTCAGAACTCGGAGTCAACGGATATTCATAAAACCGTTTACGTAAAGAAACTACATTTCGCGGCAAACTAGGTGGAACGAGACCTACAAGCCACGAGTTCTGAAATCAAAATCCGAAAACCCAGGATTGTAGAGCTCGAAAAGTAGTGAGAAATCAAGCTAAAAATCACCGAATTCAGAACTCGGAGTCAACGGATATTCATAAAACGGTTTACGTAAAGAAACCACATTTTGCGGCTAACTAGGTGGAACGAGACCTACAAGCCACGAGTTCTGAAATCAAAATACGAAACGCTAGGATTGTAGAGCTCAAAAAGTAGTGTGAAATCAAGCTAAAAATCACCGAATTCAGAACTCGGAGTCAACGGATATTCATAAAACCGTTTACGTAAAGAAACTACATTTCGCGGCAAACTAGGTGGAACGAGACCTACAAGCCACGAGTTCTGAAATCAAAATCCGAAAACCCAGGATTGTAGAGCTCGAAAAGTAGTGAGAAATCAAGCTAAAAATCACCGAATTCAGAACTCGGAGTCAACGGATATTCATAAAACGGTTTACGTAAAGAAACCACATTTCGCGGCAAACTAGGTGGAACGAGACCTACAAGCCACGAGTTCTGAAATCAAAATCCGAAAACCCAGGATTGTAGAGCTCGAAAAGTAGTGAGAAATCAAGCTAAAAATCACCGAGTTTACGTAAAGAAACCACATTTTGCGGCTAACTAGGTGGAACGAGACCTACAAGCCACGAGTTCTGAAATCAAAATACGAAACGCTAGGATTGTAGAGCTCGAAAAGTAGTGTGAAATCAAGCTAAAAATCACCGAATTCAGAACTCGGAGTCAACGGATATTCATAAAACCGTTTAGGTAAAGAAACCACATTTCGCGGCTAACTAGGCGAAACGAGACCTACTAGCCACGAGTTCTGAAATCGAAATCCGAAAACCCAGGATTGTAGAGCTCAAAAAGTAGTGTGAAATCAAGCTAAAAATCACCGAATTCGGAACTCGGAGTCAACGGATATTCATAAAACCGTTTACGTAAAGAAACCACATTTCGCGGCTAACTAGGTAAAACGACACCAACTAGCCACGAGTTCTGAAATCAAAATCCAGAACTCCAGTAACGTAGAGCTCGAAAAGTAGTGTGAAATCAAGCTAAAAATCACCGAATTCAGAACTCGGAGTCAACGGATATTCGTAAAACCGTTTAAGTAAAGAAACCACATTTCGCGGCTAACTAGGTGAAACGAGACCTACTAGCCACGAGTTCTGAAATCGAAATCCGAAAATCCAGGATTGTAGAGCTCGAAAAGTAGTGTGAAATCAAGCTAAAAATCACCGAATTCAGAACTCGGAGTCAACGGATATTCATAAAACCGTTTACGTAAAGAAACTACATTTCGCGGCAAACTAGGTGGAACGAGACCTACAAGCCACGAGTTCTGAAATCAAAATCCGAAAACCCAGGATTGTAGAGCTCGAAAAGTAGTGAGAAATCAAGCTAAAAATCACCGAATTCAGAACTCGGAGTCAACGGATATTCATAAAACCGTTTACGTAAAGAAACCACATTTCGCGGCTAACTAGGTGAAACGAGACCAACTAGCCACAAGTTCTGAAATCAAAATCCAGAACGCCAGTAACGTAGAGCTCGAAAAGTAGTGTGAAATCAAGCTAAAAATCACCGAATTCAGAACTCGGAGTCAACGGATATTCATAAAACCGTTTAAGTAAAGAAACCACATTTCGCGGCTAACTAGGTGAAACGAGACCTACTAGCCACGAGTTCTGAAATCGAAATCCGAAAATCTAGGATTGTAGAGCTCGAAAAGTAGTGTGAAATCAAGCTAAAAATCACCGAATTCAGAACTCGGAGTCAACGGATATTCATAAAACCGTTTACGTAAAGAAACTACATTTCGCGGCAAACTAGGTGGAACGAGACCTAGAAGCCACGAGTTCTGAAATCGAAATCTGAAAACCCAGGATTGTAGAGCTCGAAAAGTAGTGTGAAATCAAGCTAAAAATCACCGAATTCGGAACTCGGAGTCAACGGATATTCATAAAACCGTTTACGTAAAGAAACCACATTTCGCGGCTAACTAGGTGAAACGAGACCAACTAGCCACGAGTTCTGAAATCGAAATCAGAAAATCCAGGATTGTAGAGCTCGAAAAGTAGTGTGAAATCAAGCTAAAAATCACCGAATTCAGAACTCGGAGTCAACGGATATTCATAAAACCGTTTACGTAAAGAAACCACATTTCGCGGCTAACTAGGTGAAACGAGACCTACAAGCCACGAATTCTGAAATCAAAATCCAAAAACCCAGGATTGTAGAGCTCGAAAAGTAGTGTGAAATCAAGCTAAAAATCACCGAATTCAGAACTCGGAGTTAACGGATATTCGTAAAACCGTTTACGTAAAGAAACCACATTTCGCGGCTAACTAGGTGAAACGAGACCTACCAGCCACGAGTTCTGAAATCGAAATCCGAAAACGCAGGATTGTAGAGCTCGAAAAGTAGTGTGAAATCAAGCTAAAAATAACCGAATTCAGAACTCGGAGTCAACGGATATTCATAAAACCGTTTACGTAAAGAAACCACATTTTGCGGCTAACTAGGTGGAACGAGACCTACAAGCCACGAGTTCTGAAATCAAAATACGAAACGCTAGGATTGTAGAGCTCGAAAAGTAGTGTGAAATCAAGCTAAAAATCACCGAATTCAGAACTCGGAGTCAACGGATATTCATAAAACGTTTAGGTAAAGAAACCACATTTCGCAGCTAACTAGGTGAAACGAGACCTACTAGCCACGAGTTCTGAAATCATAATCCGAAAACCCAGGATTGTAGAGCTCGAAAAGTAGCGTGAAATCAAGCTAAAAATCACCGAATTCGGAACTCGGAGTCAACGGATATTCATAAAACCGTTTACGTAAAGAAACCACATTTCGCGGCTAACTAGGTGAAACGAGACCAACTAGCCACGAGTTCTGAAATCAAAATCCAGAACGCCAGTAACGTAGAGCTCGAAAAGTAGTGTGAAATCAAGCTAAAAATCACCGAATTCAGAACTCGGAGTCAACGGATATTCATAAAACCGTTTAAGTAAAGAAACCACATTTCGCGGCTAACTAGGTGAAACGAGACCTACTAGCCACGAGTTCTGAAATCGAAATCCGAAAATCCAGGATTGTAGAGCTCGAAAAGTAGTGTGAAATCAAGCTAAAAATCACCGAATTCAGAACTCGGAGTCAACGGATATTCATAAAACCGTTTACGTAAAGAAACTACATTTCGCGGCTAACTAGGTGGAACGAGACCTACAAGCCACGAGTTCTGAAATCAAAATCCGAAACGCTAGGATTGTAGAGCTCGAAAAGTAGTGTGAAATCAAGCTAAAAATCACCGAATTCAGAACTCGGAGTCAACGGATATTCATAAAACCGTTTACGTAAAGAAAACACATTTCGCGGCTAACTAGGTGAAACGAGGCCTACTAGCCACGAGTTCTGAAATCAAAATCCGAAAACCCAGGATTGTAGAGCTCGAAAAGTAGTGTGAAATCAAGCTAAAAATCACCGAATTCAGAACTCGGAGTCAACGGATATTCATAAAACCGTTTACGTAAAGAAACCACATTTCGCGGCTAACTAGGTGAAATGAGACCTACAAGCCACGAGTTCTGAAATCAAAATCCAAAAATCCAGGATTGTAGAGCTCGAAAAGTAGTGTGAAATCAAGCTAAAAATCACCGAATTCAGAACTCGGAGTCAACGGATATTCATAAAACCGTTTACGTAAAGAAACCACATTTCGCGGCTAACTAGGTGAAACGAGACCTACTAGCCACGAGTTCTGAAATCGAAATCCGAAAATCCAGGATTGTAGAGCTCGAAAAGTAGTGTGAAATCAAGCTAAAAATCACCGAATTCAGAACTCGGAGTCAACGGATATTCATAAACCGTTTACGTAAAGAAACCACATTTTGCGGCTAACTAGGTAGAACGAGACCTACAAGCCACGAGTTCTGAAATCAAAATACGAAACGCTAGGATTGTAGAGCTCGAAAAGTAGTGTGAAATCAAGCTAAAAATCACCGAATTCAGAACTCGGAGTCAACGGATATTCATAAAACGTTTAGGTAAAGAAACCACATTTCGCAGCTAACTAGGTGAAACGAGACCTACTAGCCACGAGTTCTGAAATCATAATCCGAAAACCCAGGATTGTAGAGCTCGAAAAGTAGTGTGAAATCAAGCTAAAAATCACCGAATTCGGAACTCGGAGTCAACGGATATTCATAAAACCGTTTACGTAAAGAAACCACATTTCGCGGCTAACTAGGTGAAACGAGACCAACTAGCCACGAGTTCTGAAATCAAAATCCAGAATGCCAGTAACGTAGAGCTCGAAAAGTAGTGTGAAATCAAGCTAAAAATCACCGAATTCAGAACTCGGAGTCAACGGATATTCATAAAACCGTTTACGTAAAGAAACCACATTTCGCGGCTAACTAGGTGAAACAAGACCTACTAGCCACGAGTTCTGAAATCATAATCCGAAAACCCAGGATTGTAGAGCTCGAAAAGTAGTGTGAAATCAAGCTAAAAATCACCGAATTCAGAACTCGGAGTCAACGGATATTCATAAAACCGTTTACGTAAAGAAAACACATTTCGCGGCTAACTTTGTGAAACGAGGCCTACTAGCCACGAGTTCTGAAATCAAAATCCGAAAACCCAGGATTGTAGAGCTCGAAAAGTAGTGTGAAATCAAGCTAAAAATCACCGAATTCAGAACTCGGAGTCAACGGATATTCATAAAACCATTTACGTAAAGAAACCACATTTCGCGGCTAACTAGGTGAAACGAGACCTACAAGCCACGAGTTCTGAAATCAAAATCCAAAAATCCAGGATTGTAGAGCTCGAAAAGTAGTGTGAAATCAAGCTAAAAATCACCGAATTCAGAACTCGGAGTCAACGGATATTCATAAAACCGTTTACGTAAAGAAACCACATTTCGCGGCTAACTAGGTGAAACGAGGCCTACTAGCCACGAGTTCTGAAATCAAAATCCGAAATGCTAGGATTGTAGAGCTCGAAAAGTAGTGTGAAATCAAGCTAAAAATCACCGAATTCAGAACTCGGAGTCAACGGATATTCATAAAACCGTTTACGTAAAGAAACCACATTTCGCGGCTAACTAGGTGAAACGAGGCCTACTAGCCACGAGTTCTGAAATCAAAATCCGAAAACCCAGGATTGTAGAGCTCGAAAAGTAGTGTGAAATCAAGCTAAAAATCACCGAATTCAGAACTCGGAGTCAACGGATATTCATAAAACCGTTTACGTAAAGAAACTACATTTCGCGGCTAACTAAGTGAAACGAGACCTACTAGCCACGAGTTCTGAAATCAAAATCCGAAATGCTAGGATTGTAGAGCTCGAAAAGTAGTGTGAAATCAAGCTAAAAATCACCGAATTCAGAACTCGGAGTCAACGGATATTCATAAAACCGTTTACGTAAAGAAACCACATTTTGCGGCTAACTAGGTGGAACGAGACCTACAAGCCACGAGTTCTGAAATCAAAATACGAAACGCTAGGATTGTAGAGCTCGAAAAGTAGTGTGAAATCAAGCTAAAAATCACCGAATTCAGAACTCGGAGTCAACGGATATTCATAAAACCGTTTAGGTAAAGAAACCACATTTCGCGGCTAACTAGGTGAAACGAGGCCTACTAGCCACGAGTTCTGGAATCATAATCCGAAACGCTAGGATTGTAGAGCTCGAAAAGTAGTTTGAAATCAAGCTAAAAATCACCGAATTCAGAACTCGGAGTCAACGGATATTCATAAAACCGTTTACGTAAAGAAACCACATTTCGCGGCTAACTAGGTGAAACGAGACCTACAAGCCACGAGTTCGGAAATCGAAATCCGAAACGCTAGGATTGTAGAGCTCGAAAAGTAGTGAGAAATCAAGCTAAAAATCACCGAATTCGGAACTCGGAGTGAACGGATATTCATAAAACCGTTTACGTAAAGAAACCACATTTCGCGGCTAACTATGTGAAACGAGACCAACTAGCCACGAGTTCTGAAATCAAAATCCAAAAACCCAGGATTGTAGAGCTCGAAAAGTAGTGTGAAATCAAGCTAAAAATCACCGAATTCAGAACTCGGAGTCAACGGATATTCATAAAACCGTTTACGTAAAGAAACCACATTTCGCGGCTAACTAGGTGAAACGAGACCTACCAGCCACGAGTTCTGAAATCGAAATCCGAAAACCCAGGATTGTAGAGCTCGAAAATTTGTGTGAAATCAAGCTAAAAATCACCGAATTCAGAACTCGGAGTCAACGGATATTCATAAAACCGTTTACGTAAAGAAACCACATTTTGCGGCTAACTAGGTGGAACGAGACCTACAAGCCACGAGTTCTGAAATCAAAATACGAAACGCTAGGATTGTAGAGCTCGAAAAGTAGTGTGAAATCAAGCTAAAAATCACCGAATTCAGAACTCGGAGTCAACGGATATTCATAAAACGTTTAGGTAAAGAAACCACATTTCGAAGCTAACTAGGTGAAACGAGACCTACTAGCCACGAGTTCTGAAATCATAATCCGAAAACCCAGGATTGTAGAGCTCGAAAAGTAGTGTGAAATCAAGCTAAAAATCACCGAATTCGGAACTCGGAGTCAACGGATATTCATAAAACCGTTTACGTAAAGAAACCACATTTCGCGGCTAACTAGGTGAAACGAGGCCTACTAGCCACGAGTTCTGAAATCAAAATCCAAAAATCCAGGATTGTAGAGCTCGAAAAGTAGTGTGAAATCAAGCTAAAAGTCACCGAATTCAGAACTCGGAGTCAACGGATATTCATAAAACCGTTTACGTAAAGAAACCACATTTCGCGGCTAACTATGTGAAACGAGGCCTACTAGCCACGAGTTCTGAAATCAAAATCCGAAAACCCAGGATTGTAGAGCTCGAAAAGTAGTGTGAAATCAAGCTAAAAATCACCGAATTCAGAACTCGGAGTCAACGGATATTCATAAAACCGTTTACGTAAAGAAACTACATTTCGCGGCTAACTAGGTGAAACGAGACCTACTAGCCACGAGTTCTGAAATCAAAATCCGAAATGCTAGGATTGTAGAGCTCGAAAAGTAGTGTGAAATCAAGCTAAAAATCACCGAATTCAGAACTCGGAGTCAACGGATATTTATAAAACCGTTTACGTAAAGAAACCACTTTTTGCGGCTAACTAGGTGGAACGAGACCTACAAGCCACGAGTTCTGAAATCAAAATACGAAACGCTAGGATTGTAGAGCTCGAAAAGTAGTGTGAAATCAAGCTAAAAATCACCGAATTCAGAACTCGGAGTCAACGGATATTCATAAAACCGTTTAGGTAAAGAAACCACATTTCGCGGCTAACTAGGTGAAACGAGGCCTACTAGCCACGAGTTCTGGAATCAAAATCCGAAACGCTAGGATTGTAGAGCTCGAAAAGTAGTTTGAAATCAAGCTAAAAATCACCGAATTCAGAACTCGGAGTCAACGGATATTCATAAAACCGTTTACGTAAAGAAACCACATTTCGCGGCTAACTAGGTGAAACGATACCTACAAGCCACGAGTTCTGAAATCGAAATCCGAAACGCTAGGATTGTAGAGCTTGAAAAGTAGTGAGAAATCAAGCTAAAAATCACCGAATTCGGAACTCGGAGTCAACGGATATTCATAAAACCGTTTACGTAAAGAAACCACATTTCGCGGCTAACTAGGTGAAACGAGACCAACTAGCCACGAGTTCTGAAATCAAAATCCAAAAACCCAGGATTGTAGAGCTCGAAAAGTAGTGTGAAATCAAGCTAAAAATCACCGAATTCAGAACTCGGAGTCAACGGATATTCATAAAACCGTTTACGTAAAGAAACCACATTTCGCGGCTAACTAGGTGAAACGAGACCTACCAGCCACGAGTTCTGAAATCGAAATCCGAAAACCCAGGATTGTAGAGCTCGAAAAGTAGTGTGAAATCAAGCTAAAAATCACCGAATTCAGAACTCGGAGTCAACGGATATTCATAAAACCGTTTACGTAAAGAAACTACATTTCGCGGCTAACTAGGTGAAACGAGACCTACTAGCCACGAGTTCTGAAATCAAAATCCGAAATGCTAGGATTGTAGAGCTCGAAAAGTAGTGTGAAATCAAGCTAAAAATCACCGAATTCAGAACTCGGAGTCAACGGATATTCATAAAACCGTTTACGTAAAGAAACCACATTTTGCGGCTAACTAGGTGGAACGAGACCTACAAGCCACGAGTTCTGAAATCAAAATACGAAACGCTAGGATTGTAGAGCTCGAAAAGTAGTGTGAAATCAAGCTAAAAATCACCGAATTCAGAACTCGGAGTCAACGGATATTCATAAAACCGTTTAGGTAAAGAAACCACATTTCGCGGCTAACTAGGTGAAACGAGGCCTACTAGCCACGAGTTCTGGAATCAAAATCCGAAACGCTAGGATTGTAGAGCTCGAAAAGTAGTTTGAAATCAAGCTAAAAATCACCGAATTCAGAACTCGGAGTCAACGGATATTCATAAAACCGTTTACGTAAAGAAACCACATTTCGCGGCTAACTAGGTGAAACGAGACCTACAAGCCACGAGTTCTGAAATCGAAATCCGAAACGCTAGGATTGTAGAGCTCGAAAAGTAGTGAGAAATCAAGCTAAAAATCACCGAATTCGGAACTCGGAGTCAATGGATATTCATAAAACCGTTTACGTAAAGAAACCACATTTCGCGGCTAACTAGGTGAAACGAGACCAACTAGCCACAAGTTCTGAAATCAAAATCCAAAAACCCAGGATTGTAGAGCTCGAAAAGTAGTGTGAAATCAAGCTAAAAATCAACGAATTCAGAACTCGGAGTCAACGGATATTCATAAAACCGTTTACAGAAAGAAACCACATTTCGCGGCTAACTAGGTGAAACGAGACCTACCAGCCACGAGTTCTGAAATCGAAATCCGAAAACCCAGGATTGTAGAGCTCGAAAAGTAGTGTGAAATCAAGCTAAAAATCACCTAATTCAGAACTCGGAGTCAACGGATATTCATAAAACCGTTTACGTAAAGAAACCACATTTTGCGGCTAACCAGGTGGAACGAGACCTACAAGCCACGAGTTCTGAAATCAAAATACGAAACGCTAGGATTGTAGAGCTCGAAAAGTAGTGTGAAATCAAGCTAAAAATCACCGAATTCAGAACTCGGAGTCAACGGATATTCATAAAACGTTTAGGTAAAGAAACCACATTTCGCAGCTAACTAGGTGAAACGAGACCTACTAGCCACGAGTTCTGAAATCATAATCCGAAAACCCAGGATTGTAGAGCTCGAAAAGTAGTGTGAAATCAAGCTAAAAATCACCGAATTCGGAACTCGGAGTCAACGGATATTCATAAAACCGTTTACGTAAAGAAACCACATTTTGCGGCTAACTAGGTGAAACGAGACCAACTAGCCACGAGTTCTGAAATCAAAATCCAGAATGCCAGTAACGTAGAGCTCGAAAAGTAGTGTGAAATCAAGCTAAAAATCACCGAATTCAGAACTCGGAGTCAACGGATATTCATAAAACCGTTTACGTAAAGAAACCACATTTCGCGGCTAACTAGGTGAAACGAGACCTACTAGCCACGAGTTCTGAAATCGAAATCTGAAAATCCAGGATTGTAGAGCTCGAAAAGTAGTGTGAAATGAAGCTAAAAATCACCGAATTCAGAACTCGGAGTCAACGGATATTCATAAAACCGTTTACGTAAAGAAACCACATTTCGCGGCTAACTAGGTGAAACGAGACCTACTAGCCACGAGTTCTGAAATCGAAATCCGAAAATCCACGATTGTAGAGCTCGAAAAGTAGTGTGAAATCAAGATAAAAATCACCGAATTCAAAACTCGGAGTCAACGGATATTCATAAAACCGTTTACGTAAAGAAACTACATTTCGCGGCTAACTAGGTGGAACGAGACCTACAAGCCACGAGTTCTGAAATCAAAATCAGAAACGCTAGGATTGTAGAGCTCGAAAAGTAGTGTGAAATCAAAATAAAAATCGCCGAATTCAGAACTCGGAGTCAACGGATATTCATAAAACCGTTTACGTAAAGAAACCACATTTCGCGGCTAACTATGTGAAACGAGGCCTACTAGCCACGAGTTTTGAAATCGAAATCCGAAAACCCAGGATTGTAGAGCTCGAAAAGTAGTGAGAAATCAAGCTAAAAATCACCGAATTCAAAACTCGGAGTCAATGGATATTCATAAAACCGTTTACGTAAAGAAACCACATTTCGCGGCTAACTAGGTGAAACGAGACCTACAAGCCACGAGTTCTGAAATCAAAATCCAAAAATCCAGGATTGTAGAGCTCGAAAAGTAGTGTGAAATCAAGCTAAAAATCACCGAATTCAGAACTCGGAGTCAACGGATATTCATAAAACCGTTTACGTAAAGAAACCACATTTTGCGGCTAACTAGGTGAAACGAGACCTACTAGCCACGAGTTCTGAAATCGAAATCCGAAAACCCAGGATTGTAGAGCTCGAAAAGTAGTGTGAAATCAAGCTAAAAATCACCGAATTCAGAACTCGGAGTCAACGGATATTCATAAAACCGTTTACGTAAAGAAACCACATTTTGCGGCTAACTAGGTGGAACGAGACCTACAAGCCACGAGTTCTTAAATCAAAATCCCAAAACGCTAGGATTGTAGAGCTCGAAAAGTAGTGTGAAATCAAGCTAAAAATCACCGAACTCAGAACTCGGAGTCAACGGATATTCATAAAACCGTTTACGTAAAGAAACCACATTTCGCGGCTAACTAGGTGAAATGAGACCTACTAGCCACGAGTTCTGAAATCGAAATACGAAAAGCGAGGACTGTAGAACTCGAAAAGTAGTGTGAAATCAAGCTAAAAATCACCGAATTCAGAACTCGGAGTCAACGGATATTCATAAAACCGTTTACGTAAAGAAACCACATTTCGCGGCTAACTAGGTTAAACGAGACCAACTAGCCACGAGTTCAGAAATCAAAATCCGAAACTCCAGGATCGTAGAGCTCGAAAAGTAGTGTGAAATCAAGCTAAAAATCACCGAATTCAGAACTCGGAGTCAACGGATATTCATAAAACCGTTTACGTAAAGAAACCACATTTCGCGGCTAAATAGGTGAAACGAGACCAACTAGCCACGAGTTCTGAAATTGAAATCCGAAAACCGAGGATTGTAGAGCTCGAAAAGTAGTGTGAAATCAAGCTAAAAATCACCGAATTCAGAACTCGGAGTCAACGGATATTCATAAAACCGTTTACGTAAAGAAACCACATTTCGCGGCTAACTAGGTGGAACGAGACCTACAAGCCACGAGTTCTGAAATCAAAATCCGAAACGCGAGGATTGTAGAGCTCGAAAAGTAGTGTGAAATCAAGCTAAAAATCACCGAATTCAGAACTCGGAGTCAACGGATATTCATAAAACCGTTTAGGTAAAGAAACCACATTTCGCGGCTAACTAGGTGAAACGAGGCCTACTAGCCACGAGTTCTGAAATCGAAATCCGAAAACCCAGGATTGTAGAGCTCGAAAAGTAGTGAGAAATCAAGCTAAAAATCACCGAATTCAGAACTCGGAGTCAACGGATATTCATAAAACCGTTTACGTAAAGAAACCACATTTCTCGGCTAACTAGGTGAAACGAGACCTACAAGCCACGAGTTCTGAAATCAAAATCCAAAAACCCAGGATTGTAGAGCTCGAAAAGTAGTGTGAAATCAAGCTAAAAATCACCGAATTCAGAACTCGGAGTCAATGGATATTCATAAAACCGTTTACGTAAAGAAACCACATTTCGCGGCTAACTAGGTGAAACGATACCTACTAGCCACGAGTTCTGAAATCGAAATCCGAAAATCCAGGATTGTAGAGCTCGAAAAGTAGTGTGAAATCAAGATAAAAATCACCGAATTCAAAACTCGGAGTCAACGGATATTCATAAAACCGTTTACGTAAAGAAACTACATTTCGCGGCTAACTAGGTGGAACGAGACCTACAAGCCACGAGTTCTGAAATCAAAATCCGAAACGCTAGGATTGTAGAGCTCGAAAAGTAGTGTGAAATCAAGCTAAAAATCACCGAATTCAGAACTCGGAGTCAACGGATATTCATAAAACCGTTTACGTAAAGAAACCACATTTCGCGGCTAACTAGGTGAAACGAGGCCTACTAGCCACAAGTTCTGAAATCGAAATCCGAAAACCCAGGATTGTAGAGCTCGAAAAGTAGTGAGAAAAAAATTACCGAATTCAGAACTCGGAGTCAAAGGATATTCATAAAACCGTTTACGTAAAGAAACCACATTTCGCGGCTAAATAGGTGAAACGAGACCTACTAGCCACGAGTTCTGAAATCGAAATCCGAAAACCCAGGATTGTAGAGCTCGAAAAGTAGTGTGAAATCAAGCTAAAAATCACCGAATTCAGAACTCGGAGTCAACGGATATTCATAAAACCGTTTACGTAAAGAAACCACATTTCGTGGCTAACTAGGTGAAACGAGACCTACTAGCCACGAGTTCTGAAATCGAAATTCGAAAACCCAGGATTGTAGAGCTCGAAAAGTAGTGTGTAATCAAGCTAAAAATCACTGAATACAGAACTCGGAGTCAACGGATATTCATAAAACCGTTTACATAAAGAAACCGTATTTCGCGGCTAACTAGGTGAAACGAGACCTACTAGCCACGAGTTCTGAAATCGAAATCCGAAAACCCAGGATTGTAGAGCTCGAAAAGTAGTGTGTAATCAAGCTAAAAATCACCGAATTCAGAACGCGGAGTCAACGGACATTCATAAAACCGTTTACGTAAAGAAACTACATTTCGCGGCTAACTAGGTGAAACGAGACCAACTAGCCACGAGTTCTGAAATCAAAATCAGAAATGCCAGGATCGTAGAGCTCGAATAGTAGTGTGAAATCAAGCTAAAAATCACCGAATTCAGAACTCGGAGTCAACGGATATTCATAAAACCGTTTACGTAAAGAAACCACATTTCGCGGCTAACTAGGTGAAACGAGACCAACTAGCCCGAGTTCTGAAATCAAAATCCGAAACACCAGGATCGTAGAGCTCGAAAATTAGTGTGAAATCAAGCTAAAAATCACCGAATTCAGAACTCGGAGTCAACGGATATTCATAAAACCGTTTACGTAAAGAAACCACATTTCGCGGCTAACTAGGTGAAACGAGACCTACTAGCCACGAGTTCTGAAATCGAAATCCAAAAAACTAAGATTGTAGAGCTCGAAAAGTAATGTGAAATCAAGCTAAAAATCACCGAATTCAGAACTCGGAGTCAACGGATATTCATAAAACCGTTTACGTAAAGAAACCACATTTCGCGGCTAACTAGGTGAAACGAGACCAACTAGCCACGAGTTCTGAAATCAAAATCAGAAACGCCGGGATCGTAGAGCTCGAAAAGTAGTGTGAAATCAAGCTAAAAATCACCGAATTCAGAACTCGGAGTCAACGGATATTCATAAAACCGTTTACGTAAAGAAACCACATTTCGCGGCTAAATAGGTGAAACGAGACCTACTAGCCACGAGTTCTGAAATCGAAATCCGAGAACCCAGGATTGTAGAGCTCGAAAAGTAGTGTGAAATCAAGCTAAAAATCACCGAATTCAGAACTCGGAGTCAACGGATATTAATAAAACCGTTTACGTAAAGAAACCACATTTCGCGGCTAACTAGGTGAAACGAGACCAACTAGCCACGAGTTCTGAAATCAAAATCCGAAACACCAGGATCGTAGAGCTTGAAAGTTAGTGTGAAATCAAGCTAAAAATCACCGAATTCAGAACTCGGAGTCAACGGATATTCATAAAGCTGTTTACGTAAAGAAACCACATTTCGCGGCTAACTAGGTGAAACGAGTCCAACTAGCCACGAGTTCTAAAATCAAAATCCGAAACGCCAAGATTGTAGAGCTCGAAAATTAGTGTGAAATCAAGCTAAAAATCATCGAATTCAGAACTCGGAGTCAATGGATATTCATAAAACCGTTTACGTAAAGAAACCACATTTCGCGGCTAACTAGGTGAAACGAGACCAACTTGCCACGAGTTCTGAAATCAGAATCAGAAATGCCAGGATCGTAGAGCTCGAAAAGTAGTGTGAAATCAAGCTAAAAATCACCGAATTCAGAACTCGGAGTCAACGGATATTCATAAAACCGTTTACGTAAAGAAACCACATTTCTCGGCTAAATAGGTGAAACGAGACCTACTAGCCACGAGTTCTGAAATCGAAATCCGAAAACCCAGGATTGTAGAGCTCGAAAAGTAGTGTGAAATCAAGCTAAAAATCACCGAATTCAGAACTCGGAGTCAACGGATATTCATAAAACCGTTTACTTAAAGAAACCACATTTCGCGGCTAAATAGGTGAAACGAGACCTACTAGCCACGAGTTCTGAAATCGAAATCCGAAAACCCAGGATTGTAGAGCTCGAAAAGTAGTGTGAAATCAAGCTAAAAATCACCGAATTCAGAACTCGGAGTCAACCAATATTCATAAAACCGTTTATGTAAAGAAACCACATTTCGCGGCTAACTAGGTGAAACGAGACCAACTAGCCACGAGTTCTGAAATCAAAATCAGAAACGCCAAGATCGTAGAGCTCGAAAAGTAGTGTGAAATCAAGCTAAAAATCACTGAATTCAGAACTCGGAGTCAACGGATATTCAAAAAACCGTTTACGTAAAGAAACCACATTTCGCGGCTAAATAGGTGAAACGAGACCTACTAGCCACGAGTTCTGAAATAGAAATCCGAAAACCCAGGATTGTGGAGCTCGAAAAGTAGTGTGTAATCAAGCTAAAAATCACCAAATTCAGAACTCGGAGTCAACGGATATTCATAAAACCGTTTACGTAAAGAAACCACATTTCGCGGCTAAATAGGTGAAACGAGACCTACTAGCCACGAGTTCGCAAATTAAAATCCGAAATGCCAAGATTGTAGAGCTCGAAAAGTAGTGTGAAATCAAGCTAAAAATCACCGAATTCAGAACTCGGAGTCAACGGATATTCATAAAACCGTTTACGTAAAGAAACCACATTTCGCGGCTAACTAGGTGAAACAAGGCCAACTAGCCACGAGTTCTGAAATCGAAATCCGAAAATCCAGGATTGTAGAGCTCGAAAAGTAGTGTGAAAGTAAGCTAAAAATCACCGAATTCAGAACTCGGAGTCAACCGATATTCATAAAACCGTTTACGTAAAGAAACAACATTTCGGGGCTAACTAGGTGAAACGAGACCAACTAGCCACGAGTTCTGAAATCAAAATCCGAAACTCCATAATCGTAGAGCTTGAAAAGTAGTGTCAAATCAAGCTAAAAATTACCGAATTCAGAACTCGGAGTCAACGGATATTCATAAAACCGTTTACGTAAAGAAACCACATTTCGCGGCTAACAAGGTGAAACGAGACCAACTAGCCACGAGTTCTGAAATCAAAATCCGAAACGCCAGGATCGTACAGCTCGAAAAGTAGTGTGAAATAAAGCTAAAAATCACCGAATTCAGAAGTCGGAGTCAACGGATATTCATAAAACCGTTTACGTAAAGAAACCACATCTCGCGGCTAACTAGGTGAAACGAGACCTACTAGCCACGAGTTCTGAAATCGAAATCCGAAAACCCAGGATTGTAGAGCTCGAAAAGTAGTGTGAAATCCAGCTAAAAATCACCGAATTCAGAACTCGGAGTCAACGGATATTCATAAAACCGTTTACATAAAGAAACCACATTTCGCGGTAAACTAGGTGAAACGAGACCTACTAGCCACGAGTTCTGAAATCGAAATCCGAAAACCCAGGATTGTAGAGCTCGAATAGTAGTGTGAAATCAAGCTAAAAATCACCGAATTCAGAACTTGGAGTCAACGGATATTCATAAAACCGTTTACATAAAGAAACCACATTTCGCGGCTAACTAGGTGAAACGAGACCAACTAGCCACGAGTTCTGAAATCAAAATCCGAAATGCAAGGATCGTAGAGCTCGAAAATTAGTGTGAAATCAAGCTAAAAATCACCGAATTCAGAACTCGGAGTCATTGGATATTCATAAAACCGTTTACGTAAAGAAACCACATTTCGCGGCAAACTAGGTGAAACGAGACCTACTAGCCACGAGTTCTGAAATCGAAATCCGAAAACCCAGGATTGTAGAGCTCGAAAAGTAGTGTGAAATCAAGCTAAAAATCACCGAATTCAGAACTCGGAGTCAACGGATATTCATAAAACCGTTTACGTAAAGAAACCACATTTCGCGGCTAACTAGGTGAAACGAGACCTATTGGCCACGAGTTCTGAAATCGAAATCCGAAAATCCTGGATTGTGGAGCTCGAAAAGTAGTGTGTAATCAAGCTAAAAATCACCGAATTCAGAACTCGGAGTCAACGGATATTCATAAAACCGTTTACGTAAAGAAACCACATTTCGCGGCTAAATAGGTGAAACGAGACCTACTAGCCACGAGTTCTGAAATCAAAATCCGAAACGCCAAGATTGTAAAGCTCGAAAAGTAGTGTGAAATCAAGCTAAAAATCACCGAATTTAGAACTCCGAGTCAACGGATATTCATAAAACCGTTTACGTAAAGAAACCACATTTCGCGGCTAACTAGGTGAAACGAGGCCAACTAGCCACGAGTTCTGAAATCGAAATCCGAAAACCCAAGATTGTAGAGCTCGAAAAGTAGTGTGAAAGTAAGCTAAAAATCACCGAATTCAGAACTCGGAGTCAACCGATATTCATAAAACCGTTTACATAAAGAAACAACATTTCGCGGCTAACTAGGTGAAACGAGACCAACTAGCCACGAGTTCTGAAATCAAAATCCGAAACTCCATAATCGTAGAGCTTGAAAAGTAGTGTGAAATCAAGCTAAAAATTACCGAATTCAGAAAACGGAGTCAACGGATATTCATAAAACCGTTTACGTAAAGAAACCACATTTCGCGGCTAACTAGGTGAAACGAGACCAACTAGCCACGAGTTCTGAAATCAAAATCCGAAATGCCAGGATCGTACAGCTCGAAAAGTAGTGTGAAATAAAGCTAAAAATCACCGAATTCAGAACTCGGAGTCAACGGATATTCATAAAACCGTTTACGTAAAGAAACCACATTTCGCGGCTAACTAGGTGAAACGAGACCTACTAGCCACGAGTTCTGAAATCGAAATCCGAAAACCCATGATTGTAGAGCTCGAAAAGTAGTGTGAAATCCAGCTAAAAATCACCGAATTCAGAACTCGGAGTCAACGGATATTCATAAAACCGTTTACGTAAAGAAACCACATTTCGCGGTAAACTAGGTGAAACGAGACCTACTAGCCACGAGTTCTGAAATCGAAATCCGAAAACCCAGGATTGTAGAGCTCGAAAAGTAGTGTAAAATCAAGCTAAAAATCACCGAATTCAGAACTCGGAGTCAACGGATATTCATAAAACCGTTTACGTAAAGAAACCACATTTCGCGGCTAACTAGGTGAAACGAGACCAACTAGCCACGAGTTCTGAAATCAAAATCCGAAATGCAAGGATCGTAGAGCTCGAAAATTAGTGTGAAATCAAGCTAAAAATCACCGAATTCAGAACTCGGAGTCAACGGATATTCATAAAACCGTTTACGTAAAGAAACCACATTTTGCGGCTAACTAGGTGAAACGAGACCAACTAGCCACGAGTTCTGAAACCAAAATCAGAAACCCCAGGATCGTAGAGCTCGAAAAGTAGTGTGAAATCAAGCTAAAAATCACCGAATTCGGAACTTGGAGTCAACGGATATTCATAAAACCGTTTACGTAAAGAAACCACATTTCGCGGCTAAATAGGTGAAACGAGACCTACTAGCCACGAGTTCTGAAATCGAAATCCGAAAACCCAGGATTGTAGAGCTCGAAAATTAGTGTGAAATCAAGCTAAAAATCACCGAATTCAGAACTCGGAGTCAACGGATATTCATAAAACCGTTTACGTAAAGAAACCACATTTCGCGGCTAACTAGGTGAAACGAGACCTACTAGCCACGAGTTCTGAAATCGAAATCCGAAAATCCAGGATTTTAGAGCTCGAAAAGCAGTGTGAAATCAAGCTAAAAATCACCGAATTCAGAACTCGGAGTCAACGGATATTCATAAAACCGTTTACGTAAAGAAACCACATTTCGCGGCTAACTAGGTGAAACGAGACCTACTAGCCACGAGTTCTGAAATCAAAATCCGAAAACCCAGGATTGTAGAGCTCGAAAAGTAGTGTGAAATCAAGCTAAAAATCACCGAATTCAGAACTCGGAGTCAACCAATATTCATAAAACCGTTTACGTAAAGAAACCACATTTCGCGGCTAACTAGGTGAAACGAGACCAACTAGCCACGAGTTCTGAAATCAAAATCAGAAATGCCAGGATCGTAGAGCTCGAAAAGTAGTGTGAAATCAAGCTAAAAATCACCGAATTCAGAACTCGGAGTCAACGGATATTCATAAAACCGTTTACGTAAAGAAACCAGATTTCGCGGCTAAATAGGTTAAACGAGACCTACTAGCCACGAGTTCTGAAATCGAAATCCGAAAACCCAGGATTGTAGAGCTCGAAAAGTAGTGTGAAATCAAGCTAAAAATCACCGAATTCAGAACTCGGAGTCAACGGATATTCATAAAACCGTTTACGTAAAGAAACCACATTTCGTGGCTAACTAGGTGAAACGAGACCTACTAGCCACGAGTTCTGAAATTGAAATCCGAAAACCCAGGATTGTAGAGCTCGAAAAGTAGTGTGAAATCAAGCTAAAAATCACCGAATTCAGAACTCGGAGTCAACGGATATTCATAAAACCGTTTACGTAAAGAAACCACATTTCGCGGCTAACTAGGTGAAACGAGACCTACTAGCCACGAGTTCTTAAATCGAAATCCGAAAACCTAAGATTGTAGAGCTCGAAAAGTAGTGTGAAATCAAGCTAAAAATCACCGAATTCAGAACTCGGAGTCAACGGATATTCATAAAACCGTTTACGTAGAGAAACCACATTTCGCGGCTAAATAGGTGAAACGAGACCAACTAGCCACGAGTTCTGAAATCAAAATCAGAAATGCCAGGATAGTAGAGCTCGAAAAGTAGTGTGAAATCAAGCTAAAAATCACCGAATTCGGAACTCGGAGTCAACGGATATTCATAAAACCGTTTACGTAAAGAAACCACATTTCGCGGCTAAATAGGTGAAACGAGACCTACTAGCCACGAGTTCTGAAATCAAAATCCGAAAACCCAGGATTGTAGAGCTCGAAAAGTAGTGTGAAATCAAGCTAAAAATCACCGAATTCAGAACTCGGAGTCAACGGATATTCATAAAACCGTTTACGTAAAGAAACCACATTTCGTGGCTAACTAGGTGAAACGAGACCTACTAGCCACGAGTTCTGAAATTGAAATCCGAAAACCCAGGATTGTAGAGCTCGAAAAGTAGTGTGAAATCAAGCTAAAAATCACCGAATTCAGAACTCGGAGTCAACGGATATTCATAAAACCGTTTACGTAAAGAAACCACATTTCGCGGCTAACTAGGTGAAACGAGACCTACTAGCCACGAGTTCTTAAATCGAAATCCGAAAACCTAAGATTGTAGAGCTCGAAAAGTAGTGTGAAATCAAGCTAAAAATCACCGAATTCAGAACTCGGAGTCAACGGATATTCATAAAACCGTTTACGTAGAGAAACCACATTTCGCGGCTAAATAGGTGAAACGAGACCAACTAGCCACGAGTTCTGAAATCAAAATCAGAAATGCCAGGATAGTAGAGCTCGAAAAGTAGTGTGAAATCAAGCTAAAAATCACCGAATTCGGAACTCGGAGTCAACGGATATTCATAAAACCGTTTACGTAAAGAAACCACATTTCGCGGCTAAATAGGTGAAACGAGACCTACTAGCCACGAGTTCTGAAATCAAAATCCGAAAACCCAGGATTGTAGAGCTCGAAAAGTAGTGTGAAATCAAGCTAAAAATCACCGAATTCAGAACTCGGAGTCAACGGATATTCATAAAACCGTTTACGTAAAAAAACCACATTTCGCGGCTAACTAGGTGAAACGAGACCTACTAGCCACGAGTTCTGAAATCGAAATCCGAAAACCCAGGATTGTAGAGCTCGAAAAGTAGTGTGAAATCAAGCTAAAAATCACCGAATTCAGAACTCGGAGTCAACGGATATTCATAAAACCGTTTACGTAAAGAAACCACATTTCGCGGCTAACTAGGTGAAACGAGACCAACTAGCCACGAGTTCTGAAATCAAAATCAGAAACGCCAGGATCATAGAGCTCGAAAAGTAGTGTGAAATCAAGCTAAAAATTACCGAATTCAGAACTCGGAGTCAAAGGATATTCATAAAACCGTTTACGTAAAGAAACCACATTTCGCGGCTAAATAGGTGAAACGAGACCTACTAGCCACGAGTTCTGAAATCGAAATCCGAAAACCCAGGATTGTAGAGTTCGAAAAGTAGTGTGAAATCAAGCTAAAAATCACCGAATTCAGAACTCGGAGTCAACGGATATTCATAAAACCGTTTACGTAAAGAAACCACATTTCGCGGCTAACTAGGTGAAACGAGACCTATTGGCCACGAGTTCTGAAATCGAAATCCGAAAATCCAGGATTGTGGAGCTCGAAAAGTAGTGTGTAATCAAGCTAAAAATCACCGAATTCAGAACTCGGAGTCAACGGATATTCATAAAACCGTTTACGTAAAGAAACCACATTTCGCGGCTAAATAGGTGAAACGAGACCTACTAGCCACGAGTTCTGAAATCAAAATCCGAAACGCCAAGATTGTAAAGCTCGAAAAGTAGTGTGAAATCAAGCTAAAAATCACCGAATTTAGAACTCCGAGTCAACGGATATTCATAAAACCGTTTACGTAAAGAAACCACATTTCGCGGCTAACTAGGTGAAACGAGGCCAACTAGCCACGAGTTCTGAAATCGAAATCCGAAAACCGAAGATTGTAGAGCTCGAAAAGTAGTGTGAAAGTAAGCTAAAAATCACCGAATTCAGAACTCGGAGTCAACCGATATTCATAAAACCGTTTACATAAAGAAACAACATTTCGCGGCTAACTAGGTGAAACGAGACCAACTAGCCACGAGTTCTGAAATCAAAATCCGAAACTCCATAATCGTAGAGCTTGAAAAGTAGTGTGAAATCAAGCTAAAAATTACCGAATTCAGAAAACGGAGTCAACGGATATTCATAAAACCGTTTACGTAAAGAAACCACATTTCGCGGCTAACTAGGTGAAACGAGACCAACTAGCCACGAGTTCTGAAATCAAAATCCGAAATGCCAGGATCGTACAGCTCGAAAAGTAGTGTGAAATAAAGCTAAAAATCACCGAATTCAGAACTCGGAGTCAACGGATATTCATAAAACCGTTTACGTAAAGAAACCACATTTCGCGGCTAACTAGGTGAAACGAGACCTACTAGCCACGAGTTCTGAAATCGAAATCCGAAAACCCATGATTGTCGAGCTCGAAAAGTAGTGTGAAATCCAGCTAAAAATCACCGAATTCAGAACTCGGAGTCAACGGATATTCATAAAACCGTTTACGTAAAGAAACCACATTTCGCGGCAAACTAGGTGAAACGAGACCTACTAGCCACGAGTTCTGAAATCGAAATCCGAAAACCCAGGATTGTAGAGCTCGAAAAGTAGTGTAAAATCAAGCTAAAAATCACCGAATTCAGAACTCGGAGTCAACGGATATTCATAAAACCGTTTACGTAAAGAAACCACATTTCGCGGCTAACTAGGTGAAACGAGACCAACTAGCCACGAGTTCTGAAATCAAAATCCGAAATGCAAGGATCGTAGAGCTCGAAAATTAGTGTGAAATCAAGCTAAAAATCACCGAATTCAGAACTCGGAGTCAACGGATATTCATAAAACCGTTTACGTAAAGAAACCACATTTTGCGGCTAACTAGGTGAAACGAGACCAACTAGCCACGAGTTCTGAAACCAAAATCAGAAACCCCAGGATCGTAGAGCTCGAAAAGTAGTGTGAAATCAAGCTAAAAATCACCGAATTCGGAACTTGGAGTCAACGGATATTCATAAAACCGTTTACGTAAAGAAACCACATTTCGCGGCTAAATAGGTGAAACGAGACCTACTAGCCACGAGTTCTGAAATCGAAATCCGAAAACCCAGGATTGTAGAGCTCGAAAATTAGTGTGAAATCAAGCTAAAAATCACCGAATTCAGAACTCGGAGTCAACGGATATTCATAAAACCGATTACGTAAAGAAACCACATTTCGCGGCTAACTAGGTGAAACGAGACCTACTAGCCACGAGTTCTGAAATCGAAATCCGAAAATCCAGGATTTTAGAGCTCGAAAAGCAGTGTGAAATCAAGCTAAAAATCACCGAATTCAGAACTCGGAGTCAACGGATATTCATAAAACCGTTTACGTAAAGAAACCACATTTCGCGGCTAACTAGGTGAAACGAGACCTACTAGCCACGAGTTCTGAAATCAAAATCCGAAAACCCAGGATTGTAGAGCTCG
Organism: Euonymus europaeus; assembly: GCA_963580455.1. Taxonomy (NCBI): domain Eukaryota; kingdom Viridiplantae; phylum Streptophyta; class Magnoliopsida; order Celastrales; family Celastraceae; genus Euonymus; species Euonymus europaeus. Next base: position 193,490 of record OY756957.1, on the reverse strand, counting down.
AAAAGTAGTGTGAAATCAAGCTAAAAATCACCGAATTCAGAACTCGGAGTCAACCAATATTCATAAAACCGTTTACGTAAAGAAACCACATTTCGCGGCTAACTAGGTGATACGAGACCAACTAGCCACGAGTTCTGAAATCAAAATCAGAAATGCCAGGATCGTAGAGCTCGAAAAGTAGTGTGAAATCAAGCTAAAAATCACCGAATTCAGAACTCGGAGTCAACGGATATTCATAAAACCGTTTACGTAAAGAAACCAGATTTCGCGGCTAAATAGGTTAAACGAGACCTACTAGCCACGAGTTCTGAAATCGAAATCCGAAAACCCAGGATTGTAGAGCTCGAAAAGTAGTGTGAAATCAAGCTAAAAATCACCGAATTCAGAACTCGGAGTCAACGGATATTCATAAAACCGTTTACGTAAAGAAACCACATTTCGTGGCTAACTAGGTGAAACGAGACCTACTAGCCACGAGTTCTGAAATTGAAATCCGAAAACCCAGGATTGTAGAGCTCGAAAAGTAGTGTGAAATCAAGCTAAAAATCACCGAATTCAGAACTCGGAGTCAACGGATATTCATAAAACCGTTTACGTAAAGAAACCACATTTCGCGGCTAACTAGGTGAAACGAGACCTACTAGCCACGAGTTCTTAAATCGAAATCCGAAAACCTAAGATTGTAGAGCTCGAAAAGTAGTGTGAAATCAAGCTAAAAATCACCGAATTCAGAACTCGGAGTCAACGGATATTCATAAAACCGTTTACGTAAAGAAACCACATTTCGCGGCTAAATAGGTGAAACGAGACCAACTAGCCACGAGTTCTGAAATCAAAATCAGAAACGCCAGGATAGTAGAGCTCGAAAAGTAGTGTGAAATCAAGCTAAAAATCACCGAATTCGGAACTCGGAGTCAACGGATATTCATAAAACCGTTTACGTAAAGAAACCACATTTCGCGGCTAAATAGGTGAAACGAGACCTACTAGCCACGAGTTCTGAAATCAAAATCCGAAAACCCAGGATTGTAGAGCTCGAAAAGTAGTGTGAAATCAAGCTAAAAATCACCGAATTCAGAACTCGGAGTCAACGGATATTCATAAAACCGTTTACGTAAAGAAACCACATTTCGCGGCTAACTAGGTGAAACGAGACCTACTAGCCACGAGTTCTGAAATCGAAATCCGAAAACCCAGGATTGTAGAGCTCGAAAAGTAGTGTGAAATCAAGCTAAAAATCACCGAATTCAGAACTCGGAGTCAACGGATATTCATAAAACCGTTTACGTAAAGAAACCACATTTCGCGGCTAACTAGGTGAAACGAGACCAACTAGCCACGAGTTCTGAAATCAAAATCAGAAACGCCAGGATCATAGAGCTCGAAAAGTAGTGTGAAATCAAGCTAAAATTTACCGAATTCAGAACTCGGAGTCAAAGGATATTCATAAAACCGTTTACGTAAAGAAACCACATTTCGCGGCTAAATAGGTGAAACGAGACCTACTAGCCACGAGTTCTGAAATCGAAATCCGAAAACCCAGGATTGTAGAGCTCGAAAAGTAGTGTGAAATCAAGCTAAAAATCACCGAATTCAGAACTCGGAGTCAACCGATATTCATAAAACCGTTTACGTAAAGAAACCACATTTCGTGGCTAACTAGGTGAAACGAGACCTACTAGCCACAAGTTCTGAAATTGAAATCCGAAAACGCAGGATTGTAGAGCTCGAAAAGTAGTGTGAAATCAAGCTAAAAATCACCGAATTCAGAACTCGGAGTCAACGGATATTCATAAAACCGTTTACGTAAAGAAACCACATTTTGCGGCTAACTAGGTGAAACGAGACCTACTAGCCACGAGTTCTGAAATCGAAATCCGAAAACCTAAGATTGTAGAGCTCGAAAAGTAGTGTGAAATCAAGCTAAAAATCACCGAATTCAGAACTCGGAGTCAACGGATATTCATAAAACCGTTTACGTAAAGAAACCACATTTCGCGGCTAACTAGGTGAAACGAGACCAACTAGCCACGAGTTCTGAAATCAAAATCAGAAACACCAGGATCGTAGAGCTCGAAAAGTAGTGTGAAATCAAGCTAAAAATTACGGAATTCAGAACTCGGAGTCAAAGGATATTCATAAAACCGTTTACGTAAAGAAACCACATTTCGCGGCTAAATAGGTGAAACGAGACCTACTAGCCACGAGCTCTGAAATCGACATCCGAAAACCCAGGATTGTAGAGCTCGAAAAGTAGTGTGAAATCAAGCTAAAAATCACCGAATTCAGAACTCGGAGTCAACGGATATTCATAAAACCGTTTAGGTAAAGAAACCACATTTCGTGGCTAACTAGGTGAAACAAGACCTACTAGCCACGAGTTCTGAAATCGAAATTCGAAAACCCAGGATTGTAGAGCTCGAAAGGTAGTGTGTAATCAAGCTAAAAATCACTGAATTCAGAACTCGGAGTCAACGGATATTCATAAAACCGTTTACGTAAAGAAACCGCATTTCGCGGCTAACTAGGTGAAACGAGACCTACTAGCCACGAGTTCTGAAATCGAAATCCGAAAACCCAGGATTGTAGAGCTCAAAAAGTAGTGTGTAATAAAGCTAAAAATCACCGAATTCAGAACTCGGAGTCAATGGATATTCATAAAACCGTTTACGTAAAGAAACTACATTTCGCGGCTAACTTGGTGAAACGAGACCAACTAGCCACGAGTTCTGAAATCAAAATCAGAAATGCCAGGATCGTAGAGCTCGAATAGTAGTGTGAAATCAAGCTAAAAATCACCGAATTCAGAACTCGGAGTCAACGGATATTCATAAAACCGTTTACGTAAAGAAACCACATTTCGCGGCTAACTAGGTGAAACGAGACCAACTAGCCACGAGTTCTGAAATCAAAATCCGAAACACCAGGATCGTAGACCTCGAAAATTAGTGTGAAATCAAGCTAAAAATCACCGAATTCAGAACTCGGAGTCAACGGATATTCATAAAACCGTTTACGTAAAGAAACCACATTTCGCGGCTAACTAGGTGAAACGAGACCTACTAGCCACGAGTTCTGAAATCAAAATCCGAAAACCCAGGATTGTAGAGCTCGAAAAGTAGTGTGAAATCAAGCTAAAAATCACCGAATTCAGAACTCGGAGTCAACGGATATTCATAAAACCGTTTACGTAAAGAAACCACATTTCGCGGCTAACTAGGTGAAACGAGACCTACTAGCCACGAGTTCTGAAATCGAAATTCGAAAATCCAGGATTTTAGAGCTCGAAAAGTAGTGTGAAATCAAGCTAAAAATCACCGAATTCAGAACTCGGAGTCAACGGATATTCATAAAACCGTTTACGTAAAGAAACCACATTTCGCGGCTAACTAGGTGAAACGTGACCTACTAGCCACAAGTTCTGAAATCGAAATCCGAAAACCCAGGATTGTAGAGCTCGAAAAGTAGTGTGAAATCAAGCTAAAAATCACCGAATTCAGAACTCGGAGTCAACGGATATTCATAAAACCGTTTACGTAAAGAAACCACATTTCGCGGCTAACTAGGTGAAACGAGACCTACTAGCCACGAGTTCTGAAATCGAAATCCGAAAACCTAAGATTGTAGAGCTCGAAAAGTAGTGTGTAATAAAGCTAAAAATCACCGAATTCAGAACTCGGAGTCAATGGATATTCATAAAACCGTTTACGTAAAGAAACTACATTTCGCGGCTAACTTGGTGAAACGAGACCAACTAGCCACGAGTTCTGAAATCAAAATCAGAAATGCCAGGATCGTAGAGCTCGAATTGTAGTGTGAAATCAAGCTAAAAATCACCGAATTCAGAACTCGGAGTCAACGGATATTCATAAAACCGTTTACGTAAAGAAACCACATTTCGTGGCTAACTAGGTGAAACGAGACCTACTAGCCACGAGTTCTGAAATCAAAATCAGAAACACCAGGATCGTAGAGCTCGAAAAGTAGTGTGAAATCAAGCTAAAAATCACCGAATTCAGAACTCGGAGTCAACGGATATTCATAAAACCGTTTACGTAAAGAAACCACATTTCGTGGCTAACTAGGTGAAACGAGACCTACTAGCCACGAGTTCTGAAATCGAAATTCGAAAACCCAGGATTGTAGAGCTCGAAAAGTAGTGTGTAATCAAGCTAAAAATCACTGAATTCAGAACTCGGAGTCAACGGATATTCATAAAACCGTTTACGTAAAGAAACCGCATTTCGTGGCTAACTAGGTGAAACGAGACCTACTAGCCACGAGTTCTGAAATCGAAATCCGAAAACCCAGGATTGTAGAGCTCAAAAAGTAGTGTGTAATAAAGCTAAAAATCACCGAATTCAGAACTCGGAGTCAACGGATATTCATAAAACCGTTTACGTAAAGAAACCACATTTCGCGGCTAAATAGGTGAAACGCGACCTACTAGCCACGAGTTCTGAAATCGAAATCCGAAAACCCAGGATTGTAGAGCTCGAAAAGTAGTGTGAAATCAAGCTAAAAATCACCGAATTCAGAACTCGGAGTCAACGGATATTCATAAAACCGTTTACGTAAAGAAACCACATTTCGTGGCTAACTAGGTGAAACGAGACCTACTAGCCACGAGTTCTGAAATCGAAATTCGAAAACCCAGGATTGTAGAGCTCGAAAAGTAGTGTGTAATCAAGCTAAAAATCACTGAATTCAGAACTCGGAGTCAACGGATATTCATAAAACCGTTTACGTAAAGAAACCGCATTTCGCGGCTAACTAGGTGAAACGAGACCTACTAGCCACGAGTTCTGAAATCGAAATCCGAAAACCCAGGATTGTAGAGCTCAAAAAGTAGTGTGTAATAAATCTAAAAATCACCGAATTCAGAACTCGGAGTCAATGGATATTCATAAAACCGTTTACGTAAAGAAACTACATTTCGCGGCTAACTTGGTGAAACGAGACCAACTAGCCACGAGTTCTGAAATCAAAATCAGAAATGCCAGGATCGTAGAGCTCGAATTGTAGTGTGAAATCAAGCTAAAAATCACCGAATTCCGAACTCGGAGTCAACGGATATTCATAAAACCGTTTACGTAAAGAAACCACATTTCGCGGCTAACTAGGTGAAACGAGACCAACTAGCCACGAGTTCTGAAATCAAAATCCGAAACACCAGGATCGTAGAGCTCGAAAATTAGTGTGAAATCAAGCTAAAAATCACCGAATTCAGAACTCGGAGTCAACGGATATTCATAAAACCGTTTACGTAAAGAAACCACATTTCGCGGCTAACTAGGTGAAACGAGACCTACTAGCCACGAGTTCTGAAATCAAAATCCGAAATGCCAAGATTGTAGAGCTCGAAAAGTAGTGTGAAATCAAGCTAAAAATCACCGAATTCAGAACTCGGAGTCAACGGATATTCATAAAACCGTTTACGTAAAGAAACTACATTTCGCGGCTAACTAGGTGAAACGAGACCAACTAGCCACGAGTTCTGAAATCAAAATCAGAAACACCAAGATCGTAGAGCTCGAAAAGTAGTGTGAAATCAAGCTAAAAATCAACGAATTCAGAACTCGGAGTCAACGGATATTCATAAAACCGTTTACGTAAAGAAACCACATTTCGCGGCTAAATAGGTGAAACGAGACCTACTAGCCACGAGTTCTGAAATCGAAATCCGAAAACCCAGGATTGTAGAGCTCGAAAAGTAGTGTGAAATCAAGCTAAAAATCACCGAATTCAGAACTCGGAGTCAACGGATATTCATAAAACCGTTTACGTAAAGAAACCACATTTCGCGGCTAACTAGGTTAAACGAGACCTACTAGCCACGAGTTCTGAAATCGAAATCCGAAAACCCAGGATTGTAGAGCTCGAAAAGTAGTGTGAAATCAAGCTAAAAATCACCGAATTCAGAACTCGGAGTCAACGGATATTCATAAAACCGTTTACGTAAAGAAACCACATTTCGCGGCTAACTAGGTGAAACGAGACCAACTAGCCACGAGTTCTGAAATCAAAATCAGAAACGCCAGGATCATAGAGCTCGAAAAGTAGTGTGAAATCAAGCTAAAAATTACCGAATTCAGAACTCGGGGTCAAAGGATATTCATAAAACCGTTTACGTAAAGAAACCACATTTCGCGGCTAAATAGGTGAAACGAGACCTACTAGCCACGAGTTCTGAAATCGAAATCCGAAAACCCAGGATTGTAGAGCTCGAAAAGTAGTGTGAAATCAAGCTAAAAATCAACGAATTCAGAACTCGGAGTCAACGGATATTCATAAAACCGTTTACGTAAAGAAACCACATTTCGTGGCTAACTAGGTGAAACGAGACCTACTAGCCACGAGTTCTGAAATTAAAATCCGAAAACCCAGGATTGTAGAGCTCGAAAAGTAGTGTGAAATCAAGCTAAAAACCACCGAATTCAGAACTCGGAGTCAACGGATATTCATAAAACCGTTTACGTAAAGAAACCACATTTTGCGGCTAACTAGGTGAAACGAGACCTACTAGCCACGAGTTCTGAAATCGAAATCCGAAAACCTAAGATTGTAGAGCTCGAAAAGTAGTGTGAAATCAAGCTAAAAATCACCGAATTCAGAACTCGGAGTCAACGGATAATCATAAAACCGTTTACGTAAAGAAACCACATTTCGCGGCTAACTAGTTGAAACGAGACCTACTAGCCACGAGTTCTGAAATCAAAATCCGAAATTCCAAGATTGTAGAGCTCGAAAAGTAGTGTGAAATCAAGCTAAAAATCACCGAATTCAGAACTCGGAGTCAACGGATATTCATAAAACCGTTTACGTAAAGAAACCACATTTCGCGGCTAACTAGGTGAAAGGAGACCAACTAGCCACGAGTTCTGAAATCAAAATCAGAAACACCAGGATCGTAGAGCTCGAAAAGTAGTGTGAAATCAAGCTAAAAATCAACGAATTCAGAACTCGGAGTCAACGGATATTCATAAAACCGTTTACGTAAAGAAACCACATTTCGCGGCTAAATAGGTGAAACGAGACCTACTAGCCACGAGTTCTGAAATCGAAATCCGAAAACCCAGGATTGTAGAGCTCGAAAAGTAGTGTGAAATCAAGCTAAAAATCACCGAATTCAGAACTCGGAGTCAACGGATATTCATAAAACCGTTTACGTAAAGAAACCACATTTCGCGGCTAACTAGGTGAAACGAGACCTACTAGCCACGAGTTCTGAAATCGAAATCCGAAAACCCAGGATTGTAGAGCTCGAAAAGTAGTGTGAAATCAAGCTAAAAATCACCGAATTCAGAACTCGGAGTCAACGGATATTCATAAAACCGTTTACGTAAAGAAACCACATTTCGCGGCTAACTAGGTGAAACGAGACCAACTAGCCACGAGTTCTGAAATCAAAATCAGAAACGCCAGGATCATAGAGCTCGAAAAGTAGTGTGAAATCAAGCTAAAAATTACCGAATTCAGAACTTGGGGTCAAACGATATTCATAAAACCGTTTACGTAAAGAAACCACATTTCGCGACTAAATAGGTGAAACGAGACCTACTAGCCACGAGTTCTGAAATCGAAATCCGAAAACCCAGGATTGTAGAGCTCGAAAAGTAGTGTGAAATCAAGCTAAAAATCACCGAATTCAGAACTCGGAGTCAACGGATATTCATAAAACCGTTTACGTAAAGAAACCACATTTCGTGGCTAACTAGGTGAAACGAGACCTACTAGCCACGAGTTCTGAAATTAAAATCCGAAAACCCAGGATTGTAGAGCTCGAAAAGTAGTGTGAAATCAAGCTAAAAACCACCGAATTCAGAACTCGGAGTCAACGAATATTCATAAAACCGTTTACGTAAAGAAACCACATTTTGCGGCTAACTAGGTGAAACGAGACCTACTAGCCACGAGTTCTGAAATCGAAATCCGAAAACCTAAGATTGTAGAGCTCGAAAAGTAGTGTGAAATCAAGCTAAAAATCACCGAATTCAGAACTCGGAGTCAACGGATATTCATAAAACCGTTTACGTAAAGAAACCACATTTCGCGGCTAACTAGGTGAAACGAGACCAACTAGCCACGAGTTCTGAAATCAAAATCAGAAACGCCAGGATCGCAGAGCTCGAAAAGTAGTGTGAAATCAAGCTAAAAATCACCGAATTCGGAACTCGGAGTCAACGGATATTCATAAAACCGTTTACGTAAAGAAACCACATTTCGCGGCTAAATAGGTGAAACGAGACCTACTAGCCACGAGTTCTGAAATCAAAATCCGAAAACCCAGGATTGTAGAGCTCGAAAAGTAGTGTGAAATCAAGCTAAAAATCACCGAATTCAGAACTCGGAGTCAACGGATATTCATAAAACCGTTTACGTAAAGAAACCACATTTCGCGGCTAACTAGGTGAAACGAGACCTACTAGCCACGAGTTCTGAAATCGAAATCCGAAAATCCAGGATTTTAGAGCTCGAAAAGTAGTGTGAAATCAAGCTAAAAATCACTGAATTCAGAACTCGGAGTCAACGGATATTCATAAAACCGTTTACGTAAAGAAACCGCATTTCGCGGCTAACTAGGTGAAACGAGACCTACTAGCCACGAGTTCTGAAATCGAAATCCGAAAACCCAGGATTGTAGAGCTCAAAAAGTAGTGTGTAATAAAGCTAAAAATCACCGAATTCAGAACTCGGAGTCAACGGATATTCATAAAACCGTTTACGTAAAGAAACTACATTTCGCGGCTAACTTGGTGAAACGAGACCAACTAGCCACGAGTTCTGAAATCAAAATCAGAAATGCCAGGATCGTAGAGCTCGAATAGTAGTGTGAAATCAAGCTAAAAATCACCGAATTCAGAACTCGGAGTCAACGGATATTCATAAAACCGTTTACGTAAAGAAACCACATTTCGCGGCTAACTAGGTGAAACGAGACCAACTAGCCACGAGTTCTCAAATCAAAATCCGAAACACCAGGATCGTAGAGCTCGAAAATTAGTGTGAAATCAAGCTAAAAATCACCGAATTCAGAACTCGGAGTCAACGGATATTCATAAAACCGTTTACGTAAAGAAACCACATTTCGCGGCTAACTAGGTGAAACGAGACCTACTAGCCACGAGTTCTGAAATCAAAATCCGAAATGCCAAGATTGTAGAGCTCGAAAAGTAGTGTGAAATCAAGCTAAAAATCACCGAATTCAGAACTCGGAGTCAACGGATATTCATAAAACCGTTTACGTAAAGAAACCACATTTCGCGGCTAACTAGGTGAAACGAGGCCAACTAGCCACGAGTTCTGAATTCGAAATCCGAAAACCCAGGATTGTAGAGCTCGAAAAGTAGTGTGAAAGTAAGCTAAAAATCACCGAATTCAGAACTCGGAGTCAACCGATATTCATAAAACCGTTTACGTAAAGAAACAACATTTCGCGGCTAACTAGGTGAAACGAGACCAACTAGCCACGAGTTCTGAAATCAAAATCCGAAACTCCATAATCGTAGAGCTTGAAAAGTAGTGTGAAATCAAGCTAAAAATTAACGAATTCAGAACTCGGAGTCAACGGATATTCATAAAACCGTTTACGTAAAGAAACCACATTTCGCGGCTAACAAGGTGAAACGAGACCAACTAGCCACGAGTTCTGAAATCAAAATCCGAAACGCCAGGATCGTACAGCTCGAAAAGTAGTGTGAAATAAAGCTAAAAATCACCGAATTCAGAACTCGGAGTCAACGGATATTCATAAAACCGTTTACGTAAAGAAACCACATTTCGCGGCTATCTAGGTGAAACGAGACCAACTAGCCACGAGTTCTGAAATCAAAATCAGAAACACCAGGATCGTAGAGCTCGAAAAGTAGTGTGAAATCAAGCTAAAAATCACCGAATTCAGAACTCGGAGTCAACGGATATTCATAAAACCGTTTACGTAAAGAAACCACATTTCGCGGCTAAATAGGTGAAACGAGACCTACTAGCCACGAGTTCTGAAATCGAAATCCGAAAACCTAAGATTGTAGAGCTCGAAAAGTAGTGTGAAATCAAGCTAAAAATCACCGAATTCAGAACTCGGAGTCAACGGATATTCATAAAACCGTTTACGTAAAGAAACCACATTTCGCGGCTAACTAGGTGAAACGAGACCAGCTAGCCACGAGTTCTGAAATCAAAATCAGAAACACCAGGATCGTAGAGCTCGAAAAGTAGTGTGAAATCAAGCTAAAAATCACCGAATTCAGAACTCGGAGTCAACGGATATTCATAAAACCGTTTACGTAAAGAAACCACATTTCGCGGCTAACTAGGTGAAACGAGACCAACTAGCCACGAGTTCTCAAATCAAAATCCGAAACACCAGGATCGTAGAGCTCGAAAATTAGTGTGAAATCAAGCTAAAAATCACCGAATTCAGAACTCGGAGTCAACGGATATTCATAAAACCGTTTACGTAAAGAAACCACATTTCGCGGCTAACTAGGTGAAACGAGACCTACTAGCCACGAGTTCTGAAATCAAAATCCGAAATGCCAAGATTGTAGAGCTCGAAAAGTAGTGTGAAATCAAGCTAAAAATCACCGAATTCAGAACTCGGAGTCAATGGATATTCATAAAACCGTTTACGTAAAGAAACCACATTTCGCGGCTAACTAGGTGAAACGAGGCCAACTAGCCACGAGTTCTGAATTCGAAATCCGAAAACCCAGGATTGTAGAGCTCGAAAAGTAGTGTGAAAGTAAGCTAAAAATCACCGAATTCAGAACTCGGAGTCAACCGATATTCATAAAACCGTTTACGTAAAGAAACAACATTTCGCGGCTAACTAGGTGAAACGAGACCAACTAGCCACGAGTTCTGAAATCAAAATCCGAAACTCCATAATCGTAGAGCTTGAAAAGTAGTGTGAAATCAAGCTAAAAATTACCGAATTCAGAACTCGGAGTCAACGGATATTCATAAAACCGTTTACGTAAAGAAACCACATTTCGCGGCTAAATAGGTGAAACGAGACCTACTAGCCACGAGTTCTGAAATCGAGATCCGAAAACCCAGGATTGTAGAGCTCGAAAAGTAGTGTGAAATCAAGCTAAAAATCACCGAATTCAGAACTCGGAGTCAACGGATATTCATAAAACCGTTTACGTAAAGAAACCACATTTCGCGGCTAACTAGGTGAAACGAGACCTACTAGCCACGAGTTCTGAAATCGAAATCCGAAAGCCCAGGATTGTAGAGCTCGAAAAGTAGTGTGAAATCAAGCTAAAAATCACCGAATTCAGAACTCGGAGTCAACGGATATTCATAAAACCGTTTACGTAAAGAAACCACATTTCGCGGCTAACTAGGTGAAACGAGACCAACTAGCCACGAGTTCTGAAATCAAAATCAGAAATGCCAGGATCATAGAGCTCGAAAAGTAGTGTGAAATCAAGCAAAAAATTACCGAATTCAGAACTTGGGGTCAAAGGATATTCATAAAACCGTTTACGTAAAGAAACCACATTTCGCGACTAAATAGGTGAAACGAGACCTACTAGCCACGAGTTCTGAAATCGAAATCCGAAAACCCAGGATTGTAGAGCTCGAAAAGTAGTGTGAAATCAAGCTAAAAATCACCGAATTCAGAACTCGGAGTCAACGGATATTCATAAAACCGTTTACGTAAAGAAACCACATTTCGTGGCTAACTAGGTGAAACGAGACCTACTAGCCACGAGTTCTGAAATTAAAATCCGAAAACCCAGGATTGTAGAGCTCGAAAAGTAGTGTGAAATCAAGCTAAAAACCACCGAATTCAGAACTCGGAGTCAACGGATATTCATAAAACCGTTTACGTAAAGAAACCACATTTTGCGGCTAACTAGGTGAAACGAGACCTACTAGCCACGAGTTCTGAAATCGAAATCCGAAAACATAAGATTGTAGAGCTCGAAAAGTAGTGTGAAATCAAGCTAAAAATCACCGAATTCAGAACTCGGAGTCAACGGATATTCATAAAACCGTTTACGTAAAGAAACCACATTTCGCGGCTAACTAGGTGAAACGAGACCAACTAGCCACGAGTTCTGAAATCAAAATCAGAAACGCCAGGATCGCAGAGCTCGAAAAGTAGTGTGAAATCAAGCTAAAAATCACCGAATTCGGAACTCGGAGTCAACGGATATTCATAAAACCGTTTACGTAAAGAAACCACATTTCGCGGCTAAATAGGTGAAACGAGACCTACTAGCCACGAGTTCTGAAATCAAAATCCGAAAACCCAGGATTGTAGAGCTCGAAAAGTAGTGTGAAATCAAGCTAAAAATCACCGAATTCAGAACTCGGAGTCAACGGATATTCATAAAACCGTTTACGTAAAGAAACCACATTTCGCGGCTAACTAGGTGAAACGAGACCTACTAGCCACGAGTTCTGAAATCGAAATCCGAAAATCCAGGATTTTAGAGCTCGAAAAGTAGTGTGAAATCAAGCTAAAAATCACTGAATTCAGAACTCGGAGTCAACGGATATTCATAAAACCGTTTACGTAAAGAAACCGCATTTCGCGGCTAACTAGGTGAAACGAGACCTACTAGCCACGAGTTCTGAAATCGAAATCCGAAAACCCAGGATTGTAGAGCTCAAAAAGTAGTGTGTAATAAAGCTAAAAATCACCGAATTCAGAACTCGGAGTCAACGGATATTCATAAAACCGTTTACGTAAAGAAACCACATTTCGCGGCTAAATAGGTGAAACGAGACCTACTAGCCACGAGTTCTGAAATCAAAATCCGAAAACCCAGGATTGTAGAGCTCGAAAAGTAGTGTGAAATCAAGCTAAAAATCACCGAATTCAGAACTCGGAGTCAACGGATATTCATAAAACCGTTTACGTAAAGAAACCACATTTCGCGGCTAACTAGGTGAAACGAGACCTACTAGCCACGAGTTCTGAAATCGAAATCCGAAAATCCAGGATTTTAGAGCTCGAAAAGTAGTGTGAAATCAAGCTAAAAATCACTGAATTCAGAACTCGGAGTCAACGGATATTCATAAAACCGTTTACGTAAAGAAACCGCATTTCGCGGCTAACTAGGTGAAACGAGACCTACTAGCCACGAGTTCTGAAATCGAAATCCGAAAACCCAGGATTGTAGAGCTCAAAAAGTAGTGTGTAATAAAGCTAAAAATCACCGAATTCAGAACTCGGAGTCAACGGATATTCATAAAACCGTTTACGTAAAGAAACTACATTTCGCGGCTAACTTGGTGAAACGAGACCAACTAGCCACGAGTTCTGAAATCAAAATCAGAAATGCCAGGATCGTAGAGCTCGAATAGTAGTGTGAAATCAAGCTAAAAATCACCGAATTCAGAACTCGGAGTCAACGGATATTCATAAAACCGTTTACGTAAAGAAACCACATTTCGCGGCTAACTAGGTGAAACGAGACCAACTAGCCAGGAGTTCTCAAATCAAAATCCGAAACACCAGGATCGTAGAGCTCGAAAATTAGTGTGAAATCAAGCTAAAAATCACCGAATTCAGAACTCGGAGTCAACGGATATTCATAAAACCGTTTACGTAAAGAAACCACATTTCGCGGCTAACTAGGTGAAACGAGACCTATTGGCCACGAGTTCTGAAATCGAAATCCGAAAATCCAGGATTGTGGAGCTCGAAAAGTAGTGTGTAATCAAGCTAAAAATCACCGAATTCAGAACTCGGAGTCAACGGATATTCATAAAACCGTTTACGTAAAGAAACCACATTTCGCGGCTAAATAGGTGAAACGAGACCTACTAGCCACGAGTTCTGAAATCAAAATCAGAAACACCAGGATCGTAGAGCTCGAAAAGTAGTGTGAAATCAAGCTAAAAATCACCGAATTCAGAACTCGGAGTCAACGGATATTCATAAAACCGTTTACGTAAAGAAACCACATTTCGCGGCTAACTAGGTGAAACGAGACCAACTAGCCACGAGTTCTCAAATCAAAATCCGAAACACCAGGATCGTAGAGCTCGAAAATTAGTGTGAAATCAAGCTAAAAATCACCGAATTCAGAACTCGGAGTCAACGGATATTCATAAAACCGTTTACGTAAAGAAACCACATTTCGCGGCTAACTAGGTGAAACGAGACCTACTAGCCACGAGTTCTGAAATCAAAATCCGAAATGCCAAGATTGTAGAGCTCGAAAAGTAGTGTGAAATCAAGCTAAAAATCACCGAATTCAGAACTCGGAGTCAATGGATATTCATAAAACCGTTTACGTAAAGAAACCACATTTCGCGGCTAACTAGGTGAAACGAGGCCAACTAGCCACGAGTTCTGAATTCGAAATCCGAAAATCCAGGATTGTAGAGCTCGAAAAGTAGTGTGAAATCAAGCTAAAAATCACCGAATTCAGAACTCGGAGTCAACGGATATTCATAAAACCGTTTACGTAAAGAAACCACATTTCGCGGCTAACTAGGTGAAACGAGACCAGCTAGCCACGAGTTCTGAAATCAAAATCAGAAACACCAGGATCGTAGAGCTCGAAAAGTAGTGTGAAATCAAGCTAAAAATCACCGAATTCAGAACTCGGAGTCAACGGATATTCATAAAACCGTTTACGTAAAGAAACCACATTTCGCGGCTAACTAGGTGAAACGAGACCAACTAGCCACGAGTTCTCAAATCAAAATCCGAAACACCAGGATCGTAGAGCTCGAAAATTAGTGTGAAATCAAGCTAAAAATCACCGAATTCAGAACTCGGAGTCAACGGATATTCATAAAACCGTTTACGTAAAGAAACCACATTTCGCGGCTAACTAGGTGAAACGAGACCTACTAGCCACGAGTTCTGAAATCAAAATCCGAAATGCCAAGATTGTAGAGCTCGAAAAGTAGTGTGAAATCAAGCTAAAAATCACCGAATTCAGAACTCGGAGTCAATGGATATTCATAAAACCGTTTACGTAAAGAAACCACATTTCGCGGCTAACTAGGTGAAACGAGGCCAACTAGCCACGAGTTCTGAATTCGAAATCCGAAAACCCAGGATTGTAGAGCTCGAAAAGTAGTGTGAAAGTAAGCTAAAAATCACCGAATTCAGAACTCGGAGTCAACCGATATTCATAAAACCGTTTACGTAAAGAAACAACATTTCGCGGCTAACTAGGTGAAACGAGACCAACTAGCCACGAGTTCTGAAATCAAAATCCGAAACTCCATAATCGTAGAGCTTGAAAAGTAGTGTGAAATCAAGCTAAAAATTACCGAATTCAGAACTCGGAGTCAACGGATATTCATAAAACCGTTTACGTAAAGAAACCACATTTCGCGGCTAAATAGGTGAAACGAGACCTACTAGCCACGAGTTCTGAAATCGAGATCCGAAAACCCAGGATTGTAGAGCTCGAAAAGTAGTGTGAAATCAAGCTAAAAATCACCGAATTCAGAACTCGGAGTCAACGGATATTCATAAAACCGTTTACGTAAAGAAACCACATTTCGCGGCTAACTAGGTGAAACGAGACCTACTAGCCACGAGTTCTGAAATCGAAATCCGAAAACCCAGGATTGTAGAGCTCGAAAAGTAGTGTGAAATCAAGCTAAAAATCACCGAATTCAGAACTCGGAGTCAACGGATATTCATAAAACCGTTTACGTAAAGAAACCACATTTCGCGGCTAACTAGGTGAAACGAGACCAACTAGCCACGAGTTCTGAAATCAAAATCAGAAACGCCAGGATCATAGAGCTCGAAAAGTAGTGTGAAATCAAGCAAAAAATTACCGAATTCAGAACTTGGGGTCAAAGGATATTCATAAAACCGTTTACGTAAAGAAACCACATTTCGCGACTAAATAGGTGAAACGAGACCTACTAGCCACGAGCTCTGAAATCGAAATCCGAAAACCCAGGATTGTAGAGCTCGAAAAGTAGTGTGAAATCAAGCTAAAAATCACCGAATTCAGAACTCGGAGTCAACGGATATTCATAAAACCGTTTACGTAAAGAAACCACATTTCGCGGCTAACTAGGTGAAACGAGACCTACTAGCCACGAGTTCTGAAATCGAAATCCGAAAACCCAGGATTGTAGAGCTCGAAAAGTAGTGTGAAATCAAGCTAAAAATCACCGAATTCAGAACTCGGAGTCAACGGATATTCATAAAACCGTTTACGTAAAGAAACCACATTTCGCGGCTAACTAGGTGAAACGAGACCAACTAGCCACGAGTTCTGAAATCAAAATCAGAAACGCCAGGATCATAGAGCTCGAAAAGTAGTGTGAAATCAAGCAAAAAATTACCGAATTCAGAACTTGGGGTCAAAGGATATTCATAAAACCGTTTACGTAAAGAAACCACATTTCGCGACTAAATAGGTGAAACGAGACCTACTAGCCACGAGCTCTGAAATCGAAATCCGAAAACCCAGGATTGTAGAGCTCGAAAAATAGTGTGAAATCAAGCTAAAAATCACCGAATTCAGAACTCGGAGTCAACGGATATTCATAAAACCGTTTACGTAAAGAAACCACATTTCGTGGCTAACTAGGTGAAACGAGACCTACTAGCCACGAGTTCTGAAATTAAAATCCGAAAACCCAGGATTGTAGAGCTCGAAAAGTAGTGTGAAATCAAGCTAAAAATCACCGAATTCAGAACTCGGAGTCAACGGATATTCATAAAACCGTTTACGTAAAGAAACCACATTTCGCGGCTAACTAGGTGAAACGAGACCTACTAGCCACGAGTTCTGAAATCGAAATCCGAAAATCCAGGATTTTAGAGCTCGAAAAGTAGTGTGAAATCAAGCTAAAAATCACTGAATTCAGAACTCGGAGTCAACGGATATTCATAAAACCGTTTACGTAAAGAAACCGCATTTCGCGGCTAACTAGGTGAAACGAGACCTACTAGCCACGAGTTCTGAAATCGAAATCCGAAAACCCAGGATTGTAGAGCTCAAAAAGTAGTGTGTAATAAAGCTAAAAATCACCGAATTCAGAACTCGGAGTCAACGGATATTCATAAAACCGTTTACGTAAAGAAACCACATTTCGCGGCTAAATAGGTGAAACGAGACCTACTAGCCACGAGTTCTGAAATCAAAATCCGAAAACCCAGGATTGTAGAGCTCGAAAAGTAGTGTGAAATCAAGCTAAAAATCACCGAATTCAGAACTCGGAGTCAACGGATATTCATAAAACCGTTTACGTAAAGAAACCACATTTCGCGGCTAACTAGGTGAAACGAGACCTACTAGCCACGAGTTCTGAAATCGAAATCCGAAAATCCAGGATTTTAGAGCTCGAAAAGTAGTGTGAAATCAAGCTAAAAATCACTGAATTCAGAACTCGGAGTCAACGGATATTCATAAAACCGTTTACGTAAAGAAACCGCATTTCGCGGCTAACTAGGTGAAACGAGACCTACTAGCCACGAGTTCTGAAATCGAAATCCGAAAACCCAGGATTGTAGAGCTCAAAAAGTAGTGTGTAATAAAGCTAAAAATCACCGAATTCAGAACTCGGAGTCAACGGATATTCATAAAACCGTTTACGTAAAGAAACTACATTTCGCGGCTAACTTGGTGAAACGAGACCAACTAGCCACGAGTTCTGAAATCAAAATCAGAAATGCCAGGATCGTAGAGCTCGAATAGTAGTGTGAAATCAAGCTAAAAATCACCGAATTCAGAACTCGGAGTCAACGGATATTCATAAAACCGTTTACGTAAAGAAACCACATTTCGCGGCTAACTAGGTGAAACGAGACCAACTAGCCACGAGTTCTCAAATCAAAATCCGAAACACCAGGATCGTAGAGCTCGAAAATTAGTGTGAAATCAAGCTAAAAATCACCGAATTCAGAACTCGGAGTCAACGGATATTCATAAAACCGTTTACGTAAAGAAACCACATTTCGCGGCTAACTAGGTGAAACGAGACCTACTAGCCACGAGTTCTGAAATCAAAATCCGAAATGCCAAGATTGTAGAGCTCGAAAAGTAGTGTGAAATCAAGCTAAAAATCACCGAATTCAGAACTCGGAGTCAACGGATATTCATAAAACCGTTTACGTAAAGAGACCACATTTCGCGGCTAACTAGGTGAAACGAGGCCAACTAGCCACGAGTTCTGAATTCGAAATCCGAAAACCCAGGATTGTAGAGCTCGAAAAGTAGTGTGAAAGTAAGCTAAAAATCACCGAATTCAGAACTCGGAGTCAACCGATATTCATAAAACCGTTTACGTAAAGAAACAACATTTCGCGGCTAACTAGGTGAAACGAGACCAACTAGCCACGAGTTCTGAAATCAAAATCCGAAACTCCATAATCGTAGAGCTTGAAAAGTAGTGTGAAATCAAGCTAAAAATTACCGAATTCAGAACTCGGAGTCAACGGATATTCATAAAACCGTTTACGTAAAGAAACCACATTTCGCGGCTAACAAGGTGAAACGAGACCTACTAGGCACGAGTTCTGAAATCGAAATCCGAAAACCTAAGATTGTAGAGCTCGAAAAGTAGTGTGAAATCAAGCTAAAAATCACCGAATTCAGAACTCGGAGTCAACGGATATTCATAAAACCGTTAACGTAAAGAAACCACATTTCGCGGCTAACTAGGTGAAACGAGACCTACTAGCCACGAGTTCTGAAATCAAAATCCGAAATGCCAAGATTGTAGAGCTCGAAAAGTAGTGTGAAATCAAGCTAAAAATCACCGAATTCAGAACTCGGAGTCAACGGATATTCATAAAACCGTTTACGTAAAGAAACCACATTTCGCGGCTAACTAGGTGAAAGGAGACCAACTAGCCACGAGTTCTGAAATCAAAATCAGAAACACCAGGATCGTAGAGCTCGAAAAGTAGTGTGAAATCAAGCTAAAAATCAACGAATTCAGAACTCGGAGTCAACGGATATTCATAAAACCGTTTACGTAAAGAAACCACATTTCGCGGCTAACTAGGTGAAACGAGACCAACTAGCCACGAGTTCTGAAATCGAAATCAGAAACGCCAGGATCGTAGAGCTCGAAAAGTAGTGTGAAATCAAGCTAAAAATCACCGAATTCGGAACTCGGAGTCAACGGATATTCATAAAACCGTTTACGTAAAGAAACCACATTTCGTGGCTAAATAGGTGAAACGAGACCTACTAGCCACGAGTTCTGAAATCAAAATCCGAAAAAACAGGATTGTAGAGCTCGAAAAGTAGTGTGAAATCAAGCTAAAAATCACCGAATTCAGAACTCGGAGTCAACGGATATTCATAAAACCGTTTACGTAAAGAAACCACATTTCGCGGCTAACTAGGTGAAACGAGACCTACTAGCCACGAGTTCTGAAATCGAAATCCGAAAATCCAGGATTTTAGAGCTCGAAAAGTAGTGTGAAATCAAGCTAAAAATCACCGAATTCAGAACTCGGAGTCAACGGATATTCATAAAACCGTTTACGTAAAGAAACCACATTTCGCGGCTAACTAGGTGAAACGTGACCTACTAGCCACGAGTTCTGAAATCGAAATCCGAAAACCCAGGATTGTAGAGCTCGAAAAGTATTGTGAAATCAAGCTAAAAATCACCGAATTCAGAATTCGGAGTCAACGGATATTCATAAAACCGTTTACGTAAAGAAACCACATTTCGCGGCTAACTAGGTGAAACGAGACCTACTAGCCACGAGTTCTGAAATCGAAATCCGAAAACCTAAGATTGTAGAGCTCGAAAAGTAGTGTGAAATCAAGCTAAAAATCACCGAATTCAGAACTCGGAGTCAACGGATATTCATAAAACCGTTTACGTAAAGAAACCACATTTCGCGGCTAACTAGGTGAAACGAGACCAACTAGCCACGAGTTCTGAAATCAAAATCAGAAACACCAGGATCGTAGAGCTCGAAAATTAGTGTGAAATCAAGCTAAAAATTACGGAATTCAGAACTCGGAGTCAAAGGATATTCATAAAACCGTTTACGTAAAGAAACCACATTTCGCGGCTAAATAGGTGAAACGAGACCTACTAGCCACGAGTTCTGAAATCGAAATCCGAAAACCCAGGATTGTAGAGCTCGAAAAGTAGTGTGAAATCAAGCTAAAAATCACCGAATTCAGAACTCGGAGTCAACGGATATTCATAAAACCGTTTACGTAAAGAAACCACATTTCGTGGCTAACTAGGTGAAACGAGACCTACTAGCCACGAGTTCTGAAATCGAAATTCGAAAACCCAGGATTGTAAAGCTCGAAAAGTAGTGTGTAATCAAGCTAAAAATCACTGAATTCAGAACTCGGAGTCAACGGATATTCTTAAAACCGTTTACGTAAAGAAACCGCATTTCGCGGCTAACTAGGTGAAACGAGACCTACTAGCCACGAGTTCTGAAATCGAAATCCGAAAACCCAGGATTGTAGAGCTCAAAAAGTAGTGTGTAATAAAGCTAAAAATCACCGAATTCAGAACTCGGAGTCAACGGATATTCATAAAACCGTTTACGTAAAGAAACTACATTTCGCGGCTAACTTGGTGAAACGAGACCAACTAGCCACGAGTTCTGAAATCAAAATCAGAAATGCCAGGATCGTAGAGCTCGAATAGTAGTGTGAAATCAAGCTAAAAATCACCGAATTCAGAACTCGGAGTCAACGGATATTCATAAAACCGTTTACGTAAAGAAACCACATTTCGCGGCTAACTAGGTGAAACGAGACCAACTAGCCACGAGTTCTCAAATCAAAATCCGAAACACCAGGATCGTAGAGCTCGAAAATTAGTGTGAAATCAAGCTAAAAATCACCGAATTCAGAACTCGGAGTCAACGGATATTCATAAAACCGTTTACGTAAAGAAACCACATTTCGCGGCTAACTAGGTGAAACGAGACCTACTAGCCACGAGTTCTGAAATCAAAATCCGAAATGCCAAGATTGTAGAGCTCGAAAAGTAGTGTGAAATCAAGCTAAAAATCACCGAATTCAGAACTCGGAGTCAACGGATATTCATAAAACCGTTTACGTAAAGAGACCACATTTCGCGGCTAACTAGGTGAAACGAGGCCAACTAGCCACGAGTTCTGAATTCGAAATCCGAAAACCCAGGATTGTAGAGCTCGAAAAGTAGTGTGAAAGTAAGCTAAAAATCACCGAATTCAGAACTCGGAGTCAACCGATATTCATAAAACCGTTTACGTAAAGAAACAACATTTCGCGGCTAACTAGGTGAAACGAGACCAACTAGCCACGAGTTCTGAAATCAAAATCCGAAACTCCATAATCGTAGAGCTTGAAAAGTAGTGTGAAATCAAGCTAAAAATTACCGAATTCAGAACTCGGAGTCAACGGATATTCATAAAACCGTTTACGTAAAGAAACCGCATTTCGCGGCTAACTAGGTGAAACGAGACCTACTAGCCACGAGTTCTGAAATCGAAATCCGAAAACCCAGGATTGTAGAGCTCAAAAAGTAGTGTGTAATAAAGCTAAAAATCACCGAATTCAGAACTCGGAGTCAACGGATATTCATAAAACCGTTTACGTAAAGAAACTACATTTCGCGGCTAACTTGGTGAAACGAGACCAACTAGCCACGAGTTCTGAAATCAAAATCAGAAATGCCAGGATCGTAGAGCTCGAATAGTAGTGTGAAATCAAGCTAAAAATCACCGAATTCAGAACTCGGAGTCAACGGATATTCATAAAACCGTTTACGTAAAGAAACCACATTTCGCGGCTAACTAGGTGAAACGAGACCAACTAGCCACGAGTTCTCAAATCAAAATCCGAAACACCAGGATCGTAGAGCTCGAAAATTAGTGTGAAATCAAGCTAAAAATCACCGAATTCAGAACTCGGAGTCAACGGATATTCATAAAACCGTTTACGTAAAGAAACCACATTTCGCGGCTAACTAGGTGAAACGAGACCTACTAGCCACGAGTTCTGAAATCAAAATCCGAAATGCCAAGATTGTAGAGCTCGAAAAGTAGTGTGAAATCAAGCTAAAAATCACCGAATTCAGAACTCGGAGTCAACGGATATTCATAAAACCGTTTACGTAAAGAGACCACATTTCGCGGCTAACTAGGTGAAACGAGGCCAACTAGCCACGAGTTCTGAATTCGAAATCCGAAAACCCAGGATTGTAGAGCTCGAAAAGTAGTGTGAAAGTAAGCTAAAAATCACCGAATTCAGAACTCGGAGTCAACCGATATTCATAAAACCGTTTACGTAAAGAAACAACATTTCGCGGCTAACTAGGTGAAACGAGACCAACTAGCCACGAGTTCTGAAATCAAAATCCGAAACTCCATAATCGTAGAGCTTGAAAAGTAGTGTGAAATCAAGCTAAAAATTACCGAATTCAGAACTCGGAGTCAACGGATATTCATAAAACCGTTTACGTAAAGAAACCACATTTCGCGGCTAACAAGGTGAAACGAGACCTACTAGGCACGAGTTCTGAAATCGAAATCCGAAAACCTAAGATTGTAGAGCTCGAAAAGTAGTGTGAAATCAAGCTAAAAATCACCGAATTCAGAACTCGGAGTCAACGGATATTCATAAAACCGTTAACGTAAAGAAACCACATTTCGCGGCTAACTAGGTGAAACGAGACCTACTAGCCACGAGTTCTGAAAACAAAATCCGAAATGCCAAGATTGTAGAGCTCGAAAAGTAGTGTGAAATCAAGCTAAAAATCACCGAATTCAGAACTCGGAGTCAACGGATATTCATAAAACCGTTTACGTAAAGAAACCACATTTCGCGGCTAACTAGGTGAAAGGAGACCAACTAGCCACGAGTTCTGAAATCAAAATCAGAAACACCAGGATCGTAGAGCTCGAAAAGTAGTGTGAAATCAAGCTAAAAATCAACGAATTCAGAACTCGGAGTCAACGGATATTCATAAAACCGTTTACGTAAAGAAACCACATTTCGCGGCTAACTAGGTGAAACGAGACCAACTAGCCACGAGTTCTGAAATCGAAATCAGAAACGCCAGGATCGTAGAGCTCGAAAAGTAGTGTGAAATCAAGCTAAAAATCACCGAATTCGGAACTCGGAGTCAACGGATATTCATAAAACCGTTTACGTAAAGAAACCACATTTCGTGGCTAAATAGGTGAAACGAGACCTACTAGCCACGAGTTCTGAAATCAAAATCCGAAAACCCAGGATTGTAGAGCTCGAAAAGTAGTGTGAAATCAAGCTAAAAATCACCGAATTCAGAACTCGGAGTCAACGGATATTCATAAAACCGTTTACGTAAAGAAACCACATTTCGCGGCTAACTAGGTGAAACGAGACCTACTAGCCACGAGTTCTGAAATCGAAATCCGAAAATCCAGGATTTTAGAGCTCGAAAAGTAGTGTGAAATCAAGCTAAAAATCACCGAATTCAGAACTCGGAGTCAACGGATATTCATAAAACCGTTTACGTAAAGAAACCACATTTCGCGGCTAACTAGGTGAAACGTGACCTACTAGCCACGAGTTCTGAAATCGAAATCCGAAAACCCAGGATTGTAGAGCTCGAAAAGTATTGTGAAATCAAGCTAAAAATCACCGAATTCAGAATTCGGAGTCAACGGATATTCATAAAACCGTTTACGTAAAGAAACCACATTTCGCGGCTAACTAGGTGAAACGAGACCTACTAGCCACGAGTTCTGAAATCGAAATCCGAAAACCTAAGATTGTAGAGCTCGAAAAGTAGTGTGAAATCAAGCTAAAAATCACCGAATTCAGAACTCGGAGTCAACGGATATTCATAAAACCGTTTACGTAAAGAAACCACATTTCGCGGCTAACTAGGTGAAACGAGACCAACTAGCCACGAGTTCTGAAATCAAAATCAGAAACACCAGGATCGTAGAGCTCGAAAATTAGTGTGAAATCAAGCTAAAAATTACGGAATTCAGAACTCGGAGTCAAAGGATATTCATAAAACCGTTTACGTAAAGAAACCACATTTCGCGGCTAAATAGGTGAAACGAGACCTACTAGCCACGAGTTCTGAAATCGAAATCCGAAAACCCAGGATTGTAGAGCTCGAAAAGTAGTGTGAAATCAAGCTAAAAATCACCGAATTCAGAACTCGGAGTCAACGGATATTCATAAAACCGTTTACGTAAAGAAACCACATTTCGTGGCTAACTAGGTGAAACGAGACCTACTAGCCACGAGTTCTGAAATCGAAATTCGAAAACCCAGGATTGTAAAGCTCGAAAAGTAGTGTGTAATCAAGCTAAAAATCACTGAATTCAGAACTCGGAGTCAACGGATATTCTTAAAACCGTTTACGTAAAGAAACCGCATTTCGCGGCTAACTAGGTGAAACGAGACCTACTAGCCACGAGTTCTGAAATCGAAATCCGAAAACCCAGGATTGTAGAGCTCAAAAAGTAGTGTGTAATAAAGCTAAAAATCACCGAATTCAGAACTCGGAGTCAACGGATATTCATAAAACCGTTTACGTAAAGAAACTACATTTCGCGGCTAACTTGGTGAAACGAGACCAACTAGCCACGAGTTCTGAAATCGAAATCCGAAAACCCAGGATTGTAGAGCTCGAAAAGTAGTGTGAAATCAAGCTAAAAATCACCGAATTCAGAACTCGGAGTCAACGGATATTCATAAAACCGTTTACGTAAAGAAACCACATTTCGCGGCTAACTAGGTGAAACGAGACCAACAAGCCACGAGTTCTGAAATCAAAATCAGAAACGCCAGGATCATAGAGCT
This sequence comes from Euonymus europaeus, assembly GCA_963580455.1. Taxonomy (NCBI): domain Eukaryota; kingdom Viridiplantae; phylum Streptophyta; class Magnoliopsida; order Celastrales; family Celastraceae; genus Euonymus; species Euonymus europaeus. The sequence continues at coordinate 168,753 of OY756957.1, read as the reverse complement.
CGAAAAGTAGTGTGAAATCAAGCTAAAAATTACCGAATTCAGAACTCGGGGTCAAAGGATATTCATAAAACCGTTTACGTAAAGAAACCACATTTCGCGGCTAAATAGGTGAAACGAGACCTACTAGCCACGAGTTCTAAAATCGAAATCCGAAAACCCAGGATTGTAGAGCTCGAAAAGTAGTGTGAAATCAAGCTAAAAATCACCGAATTCAGAATTCGGAGTCAACGGATATTCATAAAACCGTTTACGTAAAGAAACCACATTTCGTGGCTAACTAGGTGAAACGAGACCTACTAGCCACGAGTTCTGAAATTAAAATCCGAAAACCCAGGATTGTAGAGCTCGAAAAGTAGTGTGAAATCAAGCTAAAAACCACCGAATTCAGAACTCGGAGTCAACGGATATTCATAAAACCGTTTACGTAAAGAAACCACATTTTGCGGCTAACTAGGTGAAACGAGACCTACTAGCCTTGAGTTCTGAAATCGAAATCCGAAAACCTAAGATTGTAGAGCTCGAAAAGTAGTGTGAAATCAAGCTAAAAATCACCGAATTCAGAACTCGGAGTCAACGGATATTCATAAAACCGTTTACGTAAAGAAACCACATTTCGCGGCTAACTAGGTGAAACGAGACCAACTAGCCACGAGTTCTGAAATCAAAATCAGAAACGCCAGGATCGTAGAGCTCGAAAAGTAGTGTGAAATCAAGCTAAAAATCACCGAATTCGGAACTCGGAGTCAACGGATATTCATAAAACCGTTTACGTAAAGAAACCACATTTCGCGGCTAAATAGGTGAAACGAGACCTACTAGCCACGAGTTCTGAAATCAAAATCCGAAAACCCAGGATTGTAGAGCTCGAAAAGTAGTGTGAAATCAAGATAAAAATCACCGAATTCAGAACTCGGAGTCAACGGATATTCATAAAACCGTTTACGTAAAGAAACCACATTTCGCGGCTAACTAGGTGAAACGAGACCTACTAGCCACGAGTTCTGAAATCGAAATCCGAAAATCCAGGATTTTAGAGCTCGAAAAGTAGTGTGAAATCAAGCTAAAAATCACCGAATTCAGAACTCGGAGTCAACGGATATTCATAAAACCGTTTACGTAAAGAAACCACATTTCGCGGCTAACTAGGTGAAACGTGACCTACTTGCCACGAGTTCTGAAATTGAAATCCGAAAACCCAGGATTGTAGAGCTCGAAAAGTAGTGTGAAATCAAGCTAAAAATCACCGAATTCAGAACTCGGAGTCAACGGATATTCATAAAACCGTTTACGTAAAGAAACCACATTTCGCGGCTAACTAGGTGAAACGAGACCTACTAGCCACGAGTTCTGAAATCGAAATCCGAAAACCTAAGATTGTAGAGCTCGAAAAGTAGTGTGAAATCAAGCTAAAAATCACCGAATTCAGAACTCGGAGTCAACGGATATTCATAAAACCGTTTACGTAAAGAAACCACATTTCGCGGCTAACTAGGTGAAACGAGACCAACTAGCCACGAGTTCTGAAATCAAAATCAGAAACACCAGGATCGTAGAGCTCGAAAATTAGTGTGAAATCAAGCTAAAAATTACGGAATTCAGAACTCGGAGTCAAAGGATATTCATAAAACCGTTTACGTAAAGAAACCACATTTCGCGGCTAAATAGGTGAAACGAGACCTACTAGCCACGAGTTCTGAAATCGAAATCCGAAAACCCAGGATTGTAGAGCTCGAAAAGTAGTGTGAAATCAAGCTAAAAATCACCGAATTCAGAACTCGGAGTCAACGGATATTCATAAAACCGTTTACGTAAAGAAACCACATTTCGTGGCTAACTAGGTGAAACGAGACCTACTAGCCACGAGTTCTGAAATCGAAATTCGAAAACCCAGGATTGTAGAGCTCGAAAAGTAGTGTGTAATCAAGCTAAAAATCACTGAATTCAGAACTCGGAGTCAACGGATATTCTTAAAACCGTTTACGTAAAGAAACCGCATTTCGCGGCTAACTAGGTGAAACGAGACCTACTAGCCACGAGTTCTGAAATCGAAATCCGAAAACCCAGGATTGTAGAGCTCAAAAAGTAGTGTGTAATAAAGCTAAAAATCACCGAATTCAGAACTCGGAGTCAACGGATATTCATAAAACCGTTTACGTAAAGAAACTACATTTCGCGGCTAACTTGGTGAAACGAGACCAACTAGCCACGAGTTCTGAAATCAAAATCAGAAATGCCAGGACCGTAGAGCTCGAATAGTAGTGTGAAATCAAGCTAAAAATCACCGAATTCAGAACTCGGAGTCAACGGATATTCATAAAACCGTTTACGTAAAGAAACCACATTTCGCGGCCAACTAGGTGAAACGAGACCAACTAGCCACGAGTTCTGAAATCAAAATCCGAAACACCAGGATCGTAGAGCTCGAAAATTAGTGTGAAATCAAGCTAAAAATCATCGAATTCAGAACTCGGAGTCAACGGATATTCATAAAACCGTTTACGTAAAGAAACCACATTTCGCGGCTAAATAGGTGAAACAAGACCTACTAGCCACGAGTTCTGAAATCGAAATCGGAAAACCCAGGATTGTAGAGCTCGAAAAGTAGTGTGAAATCAAGCTAAAAATCACCGAATTCAGAACTCGGAGTCAACGGATATTCATAAAACCGTTTACGTAAAGAAACCACATTTCGTGGCTAACTAGGTGAAACGAGACCTACTAGCCACGAGTTCTGAAATCGAAATTCGAAAACCCAGGATTGTAGAGCTCGAAAAGTAGTGTGTAATCAAGCTAAAAATCACTGAATTCAGAACTCGGAGTCAACGGATATTCTTAAAATCGTTTACGTAAAGAAACCGCATTTCGCGGCTAAATAGGTGAAACAAGACCTACTAGCCACGAGTTCTGAAATCGAAATCGGAAAACCCAGGATTGTAGAGCTCGAATAGTAGTGTGAAATCAAGCTAAAAATCACTGAATTCAGAACTCGGAGTCAACGGATATTCTTAAAATCGTTTACGTAAAGAAACCGCATTTCGCGGCTAAATAGGTGAAACAAGACCTACTAGCCACGAGTTCTGAAATCGAAATCGGAAAACCCAGGATTGTAGAGCTCGAAAAGTAGTGTGAAATCAAGCTAAAAATCACCGAATTCAGAACTCGGAGTCAACGGATATTCATAAAACCGTTTACGTAAAGAAACCACATTTCGTGGCTAACTAGGTGAAACGAGACCTACTAGCCACGAGTTCTGAAATCGAAATTCGAAAACCCAGGATTGTAGAGCTCGAAAAGTAGTGTGTAATCAAGCTAAAAATCACTGAATTCAGAACTCGGAGTCAACGGATATTCTTAAAACCGTTTACGTAAAGAAACCGCATTTCGCGGCTAACTAGGTGAAACGAGACCTACTAGCCACGAGTTCTGAAATCGAAATCCGAAAACCCAGGATTGTAGAGCTCAAAAAGTAGTGTGTAATAAAGCTAAAAATCACCGAATTCAGAACTCGGAGTCAACGGATATTCATAAAACCGTTTACGTAAAGAAACTACATTTCGCGGCTAACTTGGTGAAACGAGACCAACTAGCCACGAGTTTTGAAATGAAAATCAGAAATGCCAGGACCGTAGAGCTCGAATAGTAGTGTGAAATCAAGCTAAAAATCACCGAATTCAGAACTCGGAGTCAACGGATATTCATAAAACCGTTTACGTAAAGAAACCACATTTCGCGGCTAACTAGGTGAAACGAGACCAACTAGCCACGAGTTCTGAAATCAAAATCCGAAACACCAGGATCGAAGAGCTCGAAAATTAGTGTGAAATCAAGCTAAAAATCACCGAATTCAGAACTCGGAGTCAACGGATATTCATAAAACCGTTTACGTAAAGAAACCACATTTCGCGGCTAAATAGGTGAAACAAGACCTACTAGCCACGAGTTCTGAAATCGAAATCGGAAAACCCAGGATTGTAGAGCTCGAAAAGTAGTGTGAAATCAAGCTAAAAATCACCGAATTCAGAACTCGGAGTCAACGGATATTCATAAAACCGTTTACGTAAAGAAACCACATTTCGTGGCTAACTAGGTGAAACGAGACCTACTAGCCACGAGTTCTGAAATCGAAATTCGAAAACCCAGGATTGTAGAGCTCGAAAAGTAGTGTGTAATCAAGCTAAAAATCACTGAATTCAGAACTCGGAGTCAACGGATATTCTTAAAATCGTTTACGTAAAGAAACCGCATTTCGCGGCTAAATAGGTGAAACAAGACCTACTAGCCACGAGTTCTGAAATCGAAATCGGAAAACCCAGGATTGTAGAGCTCGAAAAGTAGTGTGAAATCAAGCTAAAAATCACCGAATTCAGAACTCGGAGTCAACGGATATTCATAAAACCGTTTACGTAAAGAAACCACATTTCGTGGCTAACTAGGTGAAACGAGACCTACTAGCCACGAGTTCTGAAATCGAAATTCGAAAACCCAGGATTGTAGAGCTCGAAAAGTAGTGTGTAATCAAGCTAAAAATCACTGAATTCAGAACTCGGAGTCAACGGATATTCTTAAAACCGTTTACGTAAAGAAACCGCATTTCGCGGCTAACTAGGTGAAACGAGACCTACTAGCCACGAGTTCTGAAATCGAAATCCGAAAACCCAGGATTGTAGAGCTCAAAAAGTAGTGTGTAATAAAGCTAAAAATCACCGAATTCAGAACTCGGAGTCAACGGATATTCATAAAACCGTTTACGTAAAGAAACTACATTTCGCGGCTAACTTGGTGAAACGAGACCAACTAGCCACGAGTTCTGAAATCAAAATCAGAAATGCCAGGACCGTAGAGCTCGAATAGTAGTGTGAAATCAAGCTAAAAATCACCGAATTCAGAACTCGGAGTCAACGGATATTCATAAAACCGTTTACGTAAAGAAACCACATTTCGCGGCTAACTAGGTGAAACGAGACCAACTAGCCACGAGTTCTGAAATCAAAATCCGAAACACCAGGATCGTAGAGCTCGAAAATTAGTGTGAAATCAAGCTAAAAATCACCGAATTCAGAACTCGGAGTCAACGGATATTCATAAAACCGTTTACGTAAAGAAACCACATTTCGCGGCTAACTAGGTGAAACGAGGCCAACTAGCCACGAGTTCTGAATTCGAAATCCGAAAACCCAGGATTGTAGAGCTCGAAAAGTAGTGTGAAAGTAAGCTAAAAATCACCGAATTCAGAACTCGGAGTCAACCGATATTCATAAAACCGTTTACGTAAAGAAATAACATTTCGCGGCTAACTAGGTGAAACGAGACCAACTAGCCACGACTTCTGAATTCGAAATCCGAAAACCCAGGATTGTAGAGCTCGAAAAGTAGTGTGAAAGTAAGCTAAAAATCACCGAATTCAGAACTCGGAGTCAACCGATATTCATAAAACCGTTTACGTAAAGAAATAACATTTCGCGGCTAACTAGGTGAAACGAGACCAACTAGCCACGAGTTCTGAAATCAAAATCCGAAACACCAGGATCGTAGAGCTCGAAAATTAGTGTGAAATCAAGCTAAAAATCACCGAATTCATAACTCGGAGTCAACGGATATTCATAAAACCGTTTACGTAAAGAAACCACATTTCGCGGCTAACTAGGTGAAACGAGTCCTACTAGCCACGAGTTCTGAAATCAAAATCCGAAAAGTCACGATTGTAGAGCTCGAAAAGTAGTGTGAAATCAAGCTAAAAATCACCGAATTCAGAACTCGGAGTCAATGGATATTCATAAAACCGTTTACGTAAAGAAACCACATTTCGCGGCTAACTAGGTGAAACGAGACCAACTTGCCACGAGTTCTGAAATCAAAATCAGAAACGCCAAGATCGTAGAGCTCGAAAAGTAGTGTGAAATCAAGCTAAAAATCACCGAATTCAGAACTCGGAGTCAACGGATATTCATAAAACCGTTTACGTAAAGAAACCACATTTCGCGGCTAAATATGTGAAACGAGACCTACTAGCCACGAGTTCTGAAATCGAAATCCGAAAACCTAAGATTGTAGAGCTCGAAAAGTAGTGTGAAATCAAGCTAAAAATCACCGAATTCAGAACTCGGAGTCAACGGATATTCATAAAACCGTTTACGTAAAGAAACCACATTTCGCGGCTAACTAGGTGAAACGAGACCAGCTAGCCACGAGTTCTGAAATCAAAATCAGAAACACCAGGATCGTAGAGCTCGAAAAGTAGTGTGAAATCAAGCTAAAAATCACCGAATTCAGAACTCGGAGTCAACGGATATTCATAAAACCGTTTACGTAAAGAAACCACATTTCGCGGCTAAATAGGTGAAACGAGACCTACTAGCCACGAGTTCTGAAATCGAAATCCGAAAACCCAGGATTGTAGAGCTCGAAAAGTAGTGTGAAATCAAGCTAAAAATCACCGAATTCAGAACTCGGAGTCAACGGATATTCATAAAACCGTTACCGTAAAGAAACCACATTTCGCGGCTAACTAGGTGAAACGAGACCTACTAGCCACGAGTTCTGAAATCGAAATCCGAAAACCTAAGATTGTAGAGCTCGAAAAGTAGTGTGAAATCAAGCTAAAAATCACCGAATTCAGAACTCGGAGTCAACGGATATTCATAAAACCGTTTACGTAAAGAAACCACATTTCGCGGCTAACTAGGTGAAACGAGACCAACTAGCCACGAGTTCTGAAATCAAAATCAGAAACACCAGGATCGTAGAGCTCGAAAAGTAGTGTGAAATCAAGCTAAAAATCACCGAATTCAGAACTCGGAGTCAACGGATATTCATAAAACCGTTTACGTAAAGAAACCACATTTCGCGGCTAAATAGGTGAAACGAGACCTACTAGCCACGAGTTCTGAAATTGAAATCCGAAAACCCAGGATTGTAGAGCTCAAAAAGTAGTGTGAAATCAAGCTAAAAATCACCGAATTCAGAACTCGGAGTCAACGGATATTCATAAAACCGTTTACGTAAAGAAACCACATTTCGCGGCTAAATAGGTGAAACGAGACCTACTAGCCACGAGTTCTGAAATCGAAATCCGAAAACCCAGGATTGTAGAGCTCGAAAAGTAGTGTGAAATCAAGCTAAAAATCACCGAATTCAGAACTCGGAGTCAACGGATATTCATAAAACCGTTACCGTAAAGAAACCACATTTCGCGGCTAACTAGGTGAAACGAGACCTACTAGCCACGAGTTCTGAAATCGAAATCCGAAAACCTAAGATTGTAGAGCTCGAAAAGTAGTGTGAAATCAAGCTAAAAATCACCGAATTCAGAACTCGGAGTCAACGGATATTCATAAAACCGTTTACGTAAAGAAACCACATTTCGCGGCTAACTAGGTGAAACGAGACCAACTAGCCACGAGTTCTGAAATCAAAATCAGAAACACCAGGATCGTAGAGCTCGAAAAGTAGTGTGAAATCAAGCTAAAAATCACCGAATTCAGAACTCGGAGTCAACGGATATTCATAAAACCGTTTACGTAAAGAAACCACATTTCGCGGCTAAATAGGTGAAACGAGACCTACTAGCCACGAGTTCTGAAATTGAAATCCGAAAACCCAGGATTGTAGAGCTCAAAAAGTAGTGTGAAATCAAGCTAAAAATCACCGAATTCAGAACTCGGAGTCAACGGATATTCATAAAACCGTTTACGTAAAGAAACCACATTTCGCGGCTAAATAGGTGAAACGAGACCTACTAGCCACGAGTTCTGAAATCAAAATCCGAAAACCCAGGATTGTAGAGCTCGAAAAGTAGTGTGAAATCAAGCTAAAAATCACCGAATTCAGAACTCGGAGTCAACGGATATTCATAAAACCGTTTACGTAAAGAAACCACATTTCGCGGCTAACTAGGTGAAACCAGACCTACTAGCCACGAGTTCTGAAATCGAAATCCGAAAATCCAGGATTTTAGAGCTCGAAAAGTAGTGTGAAATCAAGCTAAAAATCACCGAATTCAGAACTCGGAGTCAACGGATATTCATAAAACCGTTTACGTAAAGAAACCACATTTCGCGGCTAACTAGGTGAAACGTGACCTACTAGCCACGAGTTCTGAAATCGAAATCCGAAAACCCAGGATTGTAGAGCTCGAAAAGTAGTGTGAAATCAAGCTAAAAATCACCGAATTCAGAACTCGGAGTCAACGGATATTCATAAAACCGTTTACGTAAAGAAACCACATTTCGCGGCTAACTAGGTGAAACGAGACCTACTAGCCACGAGTTCTGAAATCGAAATCCGAAAAACTAAGATTGTAGAGCTCGAAAAGTAGTGTGAAATCAAGCTAAAAATCACCGAATTCAGAACTCGGAGTCAACGGATATTCATAAAACCGTTTACGTAAAGAAACCACATTTCGCGGCTAACTAGGTGAAACGAGACCAACTAGCCACGAGTTCTGAAATCAAAATCAGAAACACCAGGATCGTAGAGCTCGAAAAGTAGTGTGAAATCAAGCTAAAAATTACGGAATTCAGAACTCGGAGTCAAAGGATATTCATAAAACCGTTTACGTAAAGAAACCACATTTCGCGGCTAAATAGGTGAAACAAGACCTACTAGCCACGAGTTCTGAAATCGAAATCGGAAAACCCAAGATTGTAGAGCTCGAAAAGTAGTGTGAAATCAAGCTAAAAATCACCGAATTCAGAACTCGGAGTCAACGGATATTCATAAAACCGTTTACGTAAAGAAACCACATTTCGTGGCTAACTAGGTGAAACGAGACCTACTAGCCACGAGTTCTGAAATCGAAATTCGAAAACCCAGGATTGTAGAGCTCGAAAAGTAGTGTGTAATCAAGCTAAAAATCACGGAATTCAGAACTCGGAGTCAACGGATATTCATAAAACCGTTTACGTAAAGAAACCGCATTTCGCGGCTAACTAGGTGAAACGAGACCTACTAGCCACGAGTTCTGAAATCGAAATCCGAAAACCCAGGATTGTAGAGCTCAAAAAGTAGTGTGTAATAAAGCTAAAAATCACCGAATTCAGAACTCGGAGTCAACGGATATTCATAAAACCGTTTACGTAAAGAAACTACATTTCGCGGCTAACTTGGTGAAACGAGACCAACTAGCCACGAGTTCTGAAATCAAAATCAGAAATGCCAGGATCGTAGAGCTCGAATAGTAGTGTGAAATCAAGCTAAAAATCACCGAATTCAGAACTCGGAGTCAACGGATATTCATAAAACCGTTTACGTAAAGAAACCACATTTCGCGGCTAACTAGGTGAAACGAGACCAACTAGCCACGAGTTCTGAAATCAAAATCCGAAACACCAGGATCGTAGAGCTCGAAAATTAGTGTGAAATCAAGCTAAAAATCACCGAATTCAGAACTCGGAGTCAACGGATATTCATAAAACCGTTTACGTAAAGAAACCACATTTCGCGGCTAACTAGGTGAAACGAGACCAGCTAGCCACGAGTTCTGAAATCAAAATCAGAAACACCAGGATCGTAGAGCTCGAAAAGTAGTGTGAAATCAAGCTAAAAATCACCGAATTCAGAACTCGGAGTCAACGGATATTCATAAAACCGTTTACGTAAAGAAACCACATTTCACGGCTAAATAGGTGAAACGAGACCTACTAGCCACGAGTTCTGAAATAGAAATCCGAAAACCCAGGATTGTAGAGCTCGAAAAGTAGTGTGAAATCAAGCTAAAAATCACCGAATTCAGAACTCGGAGTCAACGGATATTCATAAAACCGTTTACGTAAAGAAACCACATTTCGCGGCTAACTATGTGAAACGAGACCTACTAGCCACGAGTTCTGAAATCGAAATCCGAAAACCTAAGATTGTAGAGCTCGAAAAGTAGTGTGAAATCAAGCTAAAAATCACCGAATTCAGAACTCGGAGTCAACGGATATTCATAAAACCGTTTACGTAAAGAAACCACATTTCGCGGCTAACTAGGTGAAACGAGACCACCTAGCCACGAGTTCTGAAATCAAAATCAGAAACACCAGGATCGTAGAGCTCGAAAAGTAGTGTGAAATCAAGCTAAAAATCACCGAATTCAGAACTCGGAGTCAACGGATATTCATAAAACCGTTTACGTAAAGAAACCACATTTCGCGGCTAAATAGGTGAAATGAGACCTAGTAGCCACGAGTTCTTAAATCGAAATCCGAAAACCCAGGATTGTAGAGCTCGAAAAGTAGTGTGAAATCAAGCTAAAAATCACCGAATTCAGAACTCGGAGTCAACGGATATTCATAAAACCGTTTACGTAAAGAAACCACATTTCGCGGCTAACTATGTGAAACGAGACCTACTAGCCACGAGTTCTGAAATCGAAATCCGAAAACCTAAGATTGTAGAGCTCGAAAAGTAGTGTGAAATCAAGCTAAAAATCACCGAATTCAGAACTCGGAGTCAACGGATATTCATAAAACCGTTTACGTAAAGAAACCACATTTCGCGGCTAACTAGGTGAAACGAGACCACCTAGCCACGAGTTCTGAAATCAAAATCAGAAACACCAGGATCGTAGAGCTCGAAAAGTAGTGTGAAATCAAGCTAAAAATCACCGAATTCAGAACTCGGAGTCAACGGATATTCATAAAACCGTTTACGTAAAGAAACCACATTTCGCGGCTAACTAGGTGAAACGAGACCACCTAGCCACGAGTTCTGAAATCAAAATCAGAAACACCAGGATTGTAGAGCTCGAAAAGTAGTGTGAAATCAAGCTAAAAATCACCGAATTCAGAACTCGGAGTCAACGGATATTCATAAAACCGTTTACGTAAAGAAACCACATTTCGCGGCTAACTAGGTGAAACGAGACCACCTAGCCACGAGTTCTGAAATCAAAATCAGAAACACCAGGATCGTAGAGCTCGAAAAGTAGTGTGAAATCAAGCTAAAAATCACCGAATTCAGAACTCGGAGTCAACGGATATTCATAAAACCGTTTACGTAAAGAAACCACATTTCGCGGCTAACTAGGTGAAACGAGACCAACTAGCCACGAGTTCTGAAATCAAAATCAGAAACACCAGGATCGTAGAGCTCGAAAAGTAGTGTGAAATCAAGCTAAAAATTACGGAATTCAGAACTCGGAGTCAAAGGATATTCATAAAACCGTTTACGTAAAGAAACCACATTTCGCGGCTAAATAGGTGAAACAAGACCTACTAGCCACGAGTTCTGAAATCGAAATCGGAAAACCCAAGATTGTAGAGCTCGAAAAGTAGTGTGAAATCAAGCTAAAAATCACCGAATTCAGAACTCGGAGTCAACGGATATTCATAAAACCGTTTACGTAAAGAAACCACATTTCGTGGCTAACTAGGTGAAACGAGACCTACTAGCCACGAGTTCTGAAATCGAAATTCGAAAACCCAGGATTGTAGAGCTCGAAAAGTAGTGTGTAATCAAGCTAAAAATCACGGAATTCAGAACTCGGAGTCAACGGATATTCATAAAACCGTTTACGTAAAGAAACCGCATTTCGCGGCTAACTAGGTGAAACGAGACCTACTAGCCACGAGTTCTGAAATCGAAATCCGAAAACCCAGGATTGTAGAGCTCAAAAAGTAGTGTGTAATAAAGCTAAAAATCACCGAATTCAGAACTCGGAGTCAACGGATATTCATAAAACCGTTTACGTAAAGAAACTACATTTCGCGGCTAACTTGGTGAAACGAGACCAACTAGCCACGAGTTCTGAAATCAAAATCAGAAATGCCAGGATCGTAGAGCTCGAATAGTAGTGTGAAATCAAGCTAAAAATCACCGAATTCAGAACTCGGAGTCAACGGATATTCATAAAACCGTTTACGTAAAGAAACCACATTTCGCGGCTAACTAGGTGAAACGAGACCAACTAGCCACGAGTTCTGAAATCAAAATCCGAAACACCAGGATCGTAGAGCTCGAAAATTAGTGTGAAATCAAGCTAAAAATCACCGAATTCAGAACTCGGAGTCAACGGATATTCATAAAACCGTTTACGTAAAGAAACCACATTTCGCGGCTAACTAGGTGAAACGAGACCAGCTAGCCACGAGTTCTGAAATCAAAATCAGAAACACCAGGATCGTAGAGCTCGAAAAGTAGTGTGAAATCAAGCTAAAAATCACCGAATTCAGAACTCGGAGTCAACGGATATTCATAAAACCGTTTACGTAAAGAAACCACATTTCACGGCTAAATAGGTGAAACGAGACCTACTAGCCACGAGTTCTGAAATAGAAATCCGAAAACCCAGGATTGTAGAGCTCGAAAAGTAGTGTGAAATCAAGCTAAAAATCACCGAATTCAGAACTCGGAGTCAACGGATATTCATAAAACCGTTTACGTAAAGAAACCACATTTCGCGGCTAACTATGTGAAACGAGACCTACTAGCCACGAGTTCTGAAATCGAAATCCGAAAACCTAAGATTGTAGAGCTCGAAAAGTAGTGTGAAATCAAGCTAAAAATCACCGAATTCAGAACTCGGAGTCAACGGATATTCATAAAACCGTTTACGTAAAGAAACCACATTTCGCGGCTAACTAGGTGAAACGAGACCACCTAGCCACGAGTTCTGAAATCAAAATCAGAAACACCAGGATCGTAGAGCTCGAAAAGTAGTGTGAAATCAAGCTAAAAATCACCGAATTCAGAACTCGGAGTCAACGGATATTCATAAAACCGTTTACGTAAAGAAACCACATTTCGCGGCTAAATAGGTGAAATGAGACCTAGTAGCCACGAGTTCTTAAATCGAAATCCGAAAACCCAGGATTGTAGAGCTCGAAAAGTAGTGTGAAATCAAGCTAAAAATCACCGAATTCAGAACTCGGAGTCAACGGATATTCATAAAACCGTTTACGTAAAGAAATCACATTTCGCGGCTAACTAGGTGAAACGAGACCAACTAGCCACGAGTTCTGAATTCGAAATCCGAAAACCCAGGATTGTAGAGCTCGAAAAGTAGTGTGAAATCAAGCTAAAAATCACCGAATTCAGAACTCGGAGTCAACGGATATTCATAAAACCGTTTACGTAAAGAAACCACATTTCGCGGCTAACTAGGTGAAACGAGACCAACTAGCCACGAGTTCTGAAATCAAAATCCGAAAAACCAGGATCGTAGAGCTCGAAAATTAGTGTGAAATCAAGCTAAAAATCACCGAATTCAGAACTCGGAGTCAACGGATATTCATAAAACCGTTTACGTAAAGAAACCACATTTCGCGGCTAACTAGGTGAAACGAGACCAACTAGCCACGAGTTCTGAAATCAAAATCCGAAACACCAGGATCGTAGAGCTCGAAAATTAGTGTGAAATCAAGCTAAAAATCACCGAATTCAGAACTCGGAGTCAACGGATATTCATAAAACCGTTTACGTAAAGAAACCACATTTCGCGGCTAACTAGGTGAAACGAGTCCTACTAGCCACGAGTTCTGAAATCAAAATCCGAAAAGTCACGATCGTAGAGCTCGAAAAGTAGTGTGAAATCAAGCTAAAAATCACCGAATTCAGAACTCGGAGTCAATGGATATTCATAAAACCGTTTACGTAAAGAAACCACATTTCGCGGCTAACTAGGTGAAACGAGACCAACTAGCCACGAGTTCTGAAATCAAAATCCGAAACACCAGGATCGTAGAGCTCGAAAATTAGTGTGAAATCAAGCTAAAAATCACCGAATTCAGAACTCGGAGTCAACGAATATTCATAAAACCGTTTACGTAAAGAAACCACATTTCGCGGCTAACTAGGTGAAATGAGACCTACTAGCCACGAGTTCTGAAATCGAAATCCGAAAATTCAGGATTGTAGAGCTCGAAAAGTAGTGTGAAATCAAGCTAAAAATCACCGAATTCAGAACTCGGAGTCAACGAATATTCATAAAACCGTTTACGTAAAGAAACCACATTTCGCGGCTAACTAGGTGAAACGAGACCTACTAGCCACGAGTTCTGAAATCGAAATCCGAAAACCTAAGATTGTAGAGCTCAAAAAGTAGTGTGAAATCAAGCTAAAAATCACCGAATTCAGAACTCGGAGTCAACGGATATTCATAAAACCGTTTACGTAAAGAAACCACATTTCGCGGCTAACTAGGTGAAACGAGACCAACTAGCCACGAGTTCTGAAATCAAAATCAGAAACACCAGGATTGTAGAGCTCGAAAAGTAGTGTGAAATCAAGCTAAAAATCACCGAATTCAGAACTCGGAGTCAGCGGATATTCATAAAACCGTTTACGTAAAGAAACCACATTTCGCGGCTAACTAGGTGAAACGAGACCTACTAGCCACGAGTTCTGAAATCGAAATCCGAAAACCTAAGATTGTAGAGCTCGAAAAGTAGTGTGAAATCAAGCTAAAAATCACCGAATTCAGAACTCGGAGTCAACGGATATTCATAAAACCGTTTACGTAAAGAAACCACATTTCGCGGCTAACTAGGTGAAACGAGACCAACAAGCCACGAGTTCTGAAATCAAAATTAGAAACGCCAGGATCGTAGAGCTCGAAAATTAGTGTGAAATCAAGCTAAAAATCACCGAATTCAGAACTCGGAGTCAACGGATATTCATAAAACCGTTTACGTAAAGAAACCACATTTCGCGGCTAACTAGGTGAAACGAGTCCTACTAGCCACGAGTTCTGAAATCAAAATCCGAAAAGTCACGATTGTAGAGCTCGAAAAGTAGTGTGAAATCAAGCTAAAAATCACCGAATTCAGAACTCGGAGTCAACGAATATTTATAAAACCGTTTACGTAAAGAAACCACATTTCGCGGCTAACTAGGTGAAACGAGACCTACTAGCCACGAGTTCTGAAATCGAAATCCGAAAACCTAATATTGTAGAGCTCGAAAAGTAGTGTGAAATCAAGCTAAAAATCACCGAATTCAGAACTCGGAGTCAACTGATATTCATAAAACCGTTTACGTAAAGAAACCACATTTCGCGGCTAACTAGGAGAAACGAGTCCTACTAGCCACGAGTTCTGAAATCAAAATCCGAAAAGTCACGATTGTAGAGCTCGAAAAGTAGTGTGAAATCATGCTAAAAATCACCGAATTCAGAACTCGGAGTCAATGGATATTCATAAAACCGTTTACGTAAAGAAACCACATTTCGCGGCTAACTAGGTGAAACGAGACCAACTTGCCACGAGTTCTGAAATCAAAATCAGAAACGCCAGGATCGTAGAGCTCGAAAAGTAGTGTGAAATCAAGCTAAAAATCACCGAATTCAGAACTCGGAGTCAACGGATATTCATAAAACCGTTTACGTAAAGAAACCACATTTCGCGGCTAAATAGGTGAAACGAGACCTACTAGCCGCGAGTTCTGAAATCGAAATCCGAAAACCCAGGATTGTAGAGCTCGAAAAGTAGTGTGAAATCAAGCTAAAAATCACCGAATTCAGAACTCGGAGTCAACGGATATTCATAAAACCGTTTACGTAAAGAAACCACATTTCGCGGCTAACTAGGTGAAACGAGACCAACTTGCCACGAGTTCTGAAATCAAAATCAGAAACGCCAGGATCGTAGAGCTCGAAAAGTAGTGTGAAATCAAGCTAAAAATCACCGAATTCAGAACTCGGAGTCAACGGATATTCATAAAACCGTTTACGTAAAGAAACCACATTTTGCGGCTAAATAGGTGAAACGAGACCTACTAGCCGCGAGTTCTGAAATCGAAATCTGAAAACCCAGGATTGTAGAGCTCGAAAAGTAGTGTGAAATCAAGCTAAAAATCACCGAATTCAGAACTCGGAGTCAACGGATATTCATAAAACCGTTTACGTAAAGAAACCACATTTCGCGGCTAACTAGGTGAAACGAGACCAACAAGCCACGAGTTCTGAAATCAAAATTAGAAACGCCAGGATCGTAGAGCTCGAAAATTAGTGTGAAATCAAGCTAAAAATCACCGAATTCAGAACTCGGAGTCAACGGATATTCATAAAACCGTTTACGTAAAGAAACCACATTTCACGGCTAAATAGGTGAAACGAGACCTACTAGCCACGAGTTCTGAAATCGAAATCCGAAAACCTAAGATTGTAGAGCTCGAAAAGTAGTGTGAAATCAAGCTAAAAATCACCGAATTCAGAACTCGGAGTCAACGGATATTCATAAAACCGTTTACGTAAAGAAACCACATTTCGCGGCTAACTAGGTGAAACGAGACCAACAAGCCACGAGTTCTGAAATCAAAATTAGAAATGCCAGGATCGTAGAGCTCGAAAATTAGTGTGAAATCAAGCTAAAAATCACCGAATTCAGAACTCGGAGTCAACGGATATTCATAAAACCGTTTACGTAAAGAAACCACATTTCGCGGCTAACTAGGTGAAACGAGACCAACAAGCCACGAGTTCTGAAATCAAAATTAGAAACGCCAGGATCGTAGAGCTCGAAAATTAGTGTGAAATCAAGCTAAAAATCACCGAATTCAGAACTCGGAGTCAACGGATATTCATAAAACCGTTTACGTAAAGAAACCACATTTCGCGGCTAACTAGGTGAAACGAGACCTACTAGCCACGAGTTCTGAAATCGAAATCCGAAAATCCAGGATTGTAGAGCTCGAAAAGTAGTGTGAAATCAAGCTAAAAATCACCGAATTCAGAACTCGGAGTCAACGGATATTCATAAAACCGTTTACGTAAAAAACCACATTTCGCGGCTAAATAGGTGAAACGAGACCTACTAGCCACGAGTTCTGAAATCGAAATCCGAAAACCTAAGATTGTAGAGCTCGAAAAGTAGTGTGAAATCAAGCTAAAAATCACCGAATTCAGAACTCGGAGTCAACGGATATTCATAAAACCGTTTACGTAAAGAAACCACATTTCGCGGCTAACTAGGTGAAACGAGACCAGCTAGCCACGAGTTCTGAAATCAAAATCAGAAACACCAGGATCGTAGAGCTCGAAAAGTAGTGTGAAATCAAGCTAAAAATCACCGAATTCAGAACTCGGAGTCAACGGATATTCATAAAACCGTTTACGTAAAGAAACCACATTTCGCGGCTAAATAGGTGAAACGAGACCTACTAGCCACGAGTTCTGAAATCGAAATCCGAAAACCCAGGATTGTAGAGCTCGAAAAGTAGTGTGAAATCAAGCGAAAAATCACCGAATTCAGAACTCGGAGTCAACGGATATTCATAAAACCGTTTACGTAAAGAAACCACATTTCGCGGCTAACTAGGTGAAACGAGACCTACTAGCCACGAGTTCTGAAATCGAAATCCGAAAACCTAAGATTGTAGAGCTCGAAAAGTAGTGTGAAATCAAGCTAAAAATCACCGAATTCAGAACTCGGAGTCAACGGATATTCATAAAACCGTTTACGTAAAGAAACCACATTTCGCGGCAAATTAGGTGAAACGAGACCTACTAGCCACGAGTTCTGAAATCGAAATCCGAAAACCCAGGATTGTAGAGCTCGAAAAGTAGTGTGAAATCAAGCTAAAAATCACCGAATTCAGAACTCGGAGTCAACGGATATTCATAAAACCGTTTACGTAAAGAAACCACATTTCGCGGCTAAATAGGTGAAACGAGACCTAGTAGCCACGAGTTCTGAAATCGAAATCCGAAAACCCAGGATTGTAGAGCTCGAAAAGTAGTGTGAAATCAAGCTAAAAATCACCGAATTCAGAACTCGGAGTCAACGGATATTCATAAAACCGTTTACGTAAAGAAACCACATTTCGCGGCTAACTAGGTGAAACGAGACCAACTAGCCACGAGTTCTGAATTCGAAATCCGAAAAACCAGGATTGTAGAGCTCGAAAAGTAGTGTGAAATCAAGCTAAAAATCACCGAATTCAGAACTCGTAGTCAACGGATATTCATAAAACCGTTTACGTAAAGAAACCACATTTCGCGGCTAAATAGGTGAAACAAGACCTACTAGCCACGAGTTCTGAAATCGAAATCCGAAAACCCAGGATTGTAGAGCTCGAAAAGTAGTGTGAAATCAAGCTAAAAATCACCGAATTCAGAACTCGGAGTCAACGGATATTCATAAAACCGTTTACGTAAAGAAACCACATTTCGCGGCTAACTAGGTGAAACGAGACCAACTAGCCACGAGTTCTGAAATCAAAATCCGAAACACCAGGATCGTAGAGCTCGAAAATTAGTGTGAAATCAAGCTAAAAATCACCGAATTCAGAACTCGGAGTCAACGGATATTCATAAAACCGTTTACGTAAAGAAACCACATTTCGCGGCTAACTAGGTGAAACGAGACCAACTAGCCACGAGTTCTGAAATCAAAATCCGAAACACCAGGATCGTAGAGCTCGAAAATTAGTGTGAAATCAAGCTAAAAATCACCGAATTCAGAACTCGGAGTCAACGGATATTCATAAAACCGTTTACGTAAAGAAACCACATTTCGCGGCTAACTAGGTGAAACGAGTCCTACTAGCCACGAGTTCTGAAATCAAAATCCGAAAAGTCACGATCGTAGAGCTCGAAAAGTAGTGTGAAATCAAGCTAAAAATCACCGAATTCAGAACTCGGAGTCAATGGATATTCATAAAACCGTTTACGTAAAGAAACCACATTTCGCGGCTAACTAGGTGAAACGAGACCAACTAGCCACGAGTTCTGAAATCAAAATCCGAAACACCAGGATCGTAGAGCTCGAAAATTAGTGTGAAATCAAGCTAAAAATCACCGAATTCAGAACTCGGAGTCAACGGATATTCATAAAACCGTTTACGTAAAG
This sequence comes from Euonymus europaeus, assembly GCA_963580455.1. Classification (NCBI taxonomy): domain Eukaryota; kingdom Viridiplantae; phylum Streptophyta; class Magnoliopsida; order Celastrales; family Celastraceae; genus Euonymus; species Euonymus europaeus. The sequence goes on along the minus strand of OY756957.1, from coordinate 149,986 downwards.
AAACCACATTTCGCGGCTAACTAGGTGAAACGAGACCTACTAGCCACGAGTTCTAAAATCGAAATCCGAAAATTCAGGATTGTAGAGCTCGAAAAGTAGTGTGAAATCAAGCTAAAAATCACCGAATTCAGAACTCGGAGTCAACGAATATTCATAAAACCGTTTACGTAAAGAAACCACATTTCGCGGCTAACTAGGTGAAACGAGACCTACTAGCCACGAGTTCTGAAATCGAAATCCGAAAACCTAAGATTGTAGAGCTCAAAAAGTAGTGTGAAATCAAGCTAAAAATCACCGAATTCAGAACTCGGAGTCAACGGATATTCATAAAACCGTTTACGTAAAGAAACCACATTTCGCGGCTAACTAGGTGAAACGAGACCAACTAGCCACGAGTTCTGAAATCAAAATCAGAAACACCAGGATTGTAGAGCTCGAAAAGTAGTGTGAAATCAAGCTAAAAATCACCGAATTCAGAACTCGAAGTCAGCGGATATTCATAAAACCGTTTACGTAAAGAAACCACATTTTGCGGCTAACTAGGTGAAACGAGACCTACTAGCCACGAGTTCTGAAATCGAAATCCGAAAACCTAAGATTGTAGAGCTCGAAAAGTAGTGTGAAATCAAGCTAAAAATCACCGAATTCAGAACTCGGAGTCAACGGATATTCATAAAACCGTTTACGTAAAGAAACCACATTTCGCGGCTAACTAGGTGAAACGAGACCAACAAGCCACGAGTTCTGAAATCAAAATTAGAAACTCCAGGATCGTAGAGCTCGAAAATTAGTGTGAAATCAAGCTAAAAATCACCGAATTCAGAACTCGGAGTCAACGGATATTCATAAAACCGTTTACGTAAAGAAACCACATTTCGCGGCTAACTAGGTGAAACGAGTCCTACTAGCCACGAGTTCTGAAATCAAAATCCGAAAAGTCACGATTGTAGAGCTCGAAAAGTAGTGTGAAATCAAGCTAAAAATCACCGAATTCAGAACTCGGAGTCAACGAATATTTATAAAACCGTTTACGTAAAGAAACCACATTTCGCGGCTAACTAGGTGAAACGAGACCTACTAGCCACGAGTTCTGAAATCGAAATCCGAAAACCTAATATTGTAGAGCTCGAAAAGTAGTGTGAAATCAAGCTAAAAATCACCGAATTCAGAACTCGGAGTCGACGGATATTCATAAAACCGTTTACGTAAAGAAACCACATTTCGCGGCTAACTAGGTGAAACGAGTCCTACTAGCCACGAGTTCTGAAATCAAAATCCGAAAAGTCACGATTGTAGAGCTCGAAAAGTAGTGTGAAATCAAGCTAAAAATCACCGAATTCAGAACTCGGAGTCAATGGATATTCATAAAACCGTTTACGTAAAGAAACCACATTTCGCGGCTAACTAGGTGAAACGAGACCAACTTGCCACGAGTTCTGAAATCAAAATCAGAAACGCCAGGATCGTAGAGCTCGAAAAGTAGTGTGAAATCAAGCTAAAAATCACCGAATTCAGAACTCGGAGTCAACGGATATTCATAAAACCGTTTACGTACAGAAACCACATTTCGCGGCTAAATAGGTGAAACGAGACCTACTAGCCGCGAGTTCTGAAATCGAAATCCGAAAACCCAGGATTGTAGAGCTCGAAAAGTAGTGTGAAATCAAGCTAAAAATCACCGAATTCAGAACTCGGAGTCAACGGATATTCATAAAACCGTTTACGTAAAGAAACCACATTTCGCGGCTAACTAGGTGAAACGAGACCAACTTGCCACGAGTTCTGAAATCAAAATCAGAAATGCCAGGATCGTAGAGCTCGAAAAGTAGTGTGAAATCAAGCTAAAAATCACCGAATTCAGAACTCGGAGTCAACGGATATTCATAAAACCGTTTACGTAAAGAAACCACATTTCGCGGCTAAATAGGTGAAACGAGACCTACTAGCCGCGAGTTCTGAAATCGAAATCCGAAAACCCAGGATTGTAGAGCTCGAAAAGTAGTGTGAAATCAAGCTAAAAATCACCGAATTCAGAACTCGGAGTCAACGGATATTCATAAAACCGTTTACGTAAAGAAACCACATTTCGCGGCTAACTAGGTGAAACGAGACCAACAAGCCACGGGTTCTGAAATCAAAATTAGAAACGCCAGGATCGTAGAGCTCGAAAATTAGTGTGAAATCAAGCTAAAAATCACCGAATTCAGAACTCGGAGTCAACGGATATTCATAAAACCGTTTACGTAAAGAAACCACATTTCGCGGCTAACTAGGTGAAACGAGACCAACAAGCCACGAGTTCTGAAATCAAAATTAGAAACGCCAGGATCGTAGAGCTCGAAAAGTAGTGTGAAATCAAGCTAAAAATCACCGAATTCAGAACTCGGAGTCAATGGATATTCATAAAACCGTTTACGTAAAGAAACCACATTTCGCGGCTAAATAGGTGAAACGAGACCTACTAGCCGCGAGTTCTGAAATCGAAATCCGAAAACCCAGGATTGTAGAGCTCGAAAAGTAGTGTGAAATCAAGCTAAAAATCACCGAATTCAGAACTCGGAGTAAAAGGATATTCATAAAACCGTTTACGTAAAGAAACCACATTTCGCGGCTAACTAGGTGAAACGAGACCAACTTGCCACGAGTTCTGAAATCAAAATCAGAAACGCCAGGATCGTAGAGCTCGAAAAGTAGTGTGAAATCAAGCTAAAAATCACCGAATTCAGAACTCGGAGTCAACGGATATTCATAAAACCGTTTACGTAAAGAAACCACATTTCGCGGCTAAATAGGTGAAACGAGACCTACTAGCCGCGAGTTCTGAAATCGAAATCCGAAAACCCAGGATTGTAGAGCTCGAAAAGTAGTGTGAAATCAAGCTAAAAATCACCGAATTCAGAACTCGGAGTCAACGGATATTCATAAAACCGTTTACGTAAAGAAACCACATTTCGCGGCTAACTAGGTGAAACGAGACCAACAAGCCACGAGTTCTGAAATCAAAATTAGAAACGCCAGGATCGTAGAGCTCGAAAATTAGTGTGAAATCAAGCTAAAAATCACCGAATTCAGAACTCGGAGTCAACGGATATTCATAAAACCGTTTACGTAAAGAAACCACATTTCACGGCTAAATAGGTGAAACGAGACCTACTAGCCACGAGTTCTGAAATCGAAATCCAAAAATCCAGGATTGTAGAGCTCGAAAAGTAGTGTGAAATCAAGCTAAAAATCACCGAATTCAGAACTCGGAGTCAGCGGATATTCATAAAACCGTTTACGTAAAGAAACCACATTTCGCGGCTAACTAGGTGAAACGAGACCAACAAGCCACGAGTTCTGAAATCAAAATTAGAAACGCCAGGATCGTAGAGCTCGAAAATTAGTGTGAAATCAAGCTAAAAATCACCGAATTCAGAACTCGGAGTCAACGGATATTCATAAAACCGTTTACGTAAAGAAACCACATTTCGCGGCTAACTAGGTGAAACGAGACCAACAAGCCACGAGTTCTGAAATCAAAATTAGAAACGCCAGGATCGTAGAGCTCGAAAATTAGTGTGAAATCAAGCTAAAAATCACCGAATTCAGAACTCGGAGTCAACGGATATTCATAAAACCGTTTACGTAAAGAAACCACATTTCGCGGCTAACTAGGTGAAACGAGACCTACTAGCCACGAGTTCTGAAATCGAAATCCGAAAATCCAGGATTGTAGAGCTCGAAAAGTAGTGTGAAATCAAGCTAAAAATCACCGAATTCAGAACTCGGAGTCAGCGGATATTCATAAAACCGTTTACGTAAAGAAACCACATTTCGCGGCTAACTAGGTGAAACGAGACCTACTAGCCACGAGTTCTGAAATCGAAATCCAAAAACCTAAGATTGTAGAGCTCGAAAAGTAGTGTGAAATCAAGCTAAAAATCACCGAATTCAGAACTCGGAGTCAACGGATATTCATAAAACCGTTTACGTAAAGAAACCACATTTCGCGGCTAACTAGGTGAAACGAGACCAACAAGCCACGAGTTCTGAAATCAAAATTAGAAACGCCAGGATCGTAGAGCTCGAAAATTAGTGTGAAATCAAGCTAAAAATCACCGAATTCAGAACTCGGAGTCAATGGATATTCATAAAACCGTTTACGTAAAGAAACCACATTTCGCGGCTAACTAGGTGAAACGAGACCAACTTGCCACGAGTTCTGAAATCAAAATCAGAAACACCAGGATCGTAGAGCTCGAAAAGTAGTGTGAAATCAAGCTAAAAATCACCGAATTCAGAACTCGGAGTCAACGGATATTCATAAAACCGTTTACGTAAAGAAACCACATTTCGCGGCTAAATAGGTGAAACGAGACCTACTAGACGCGAGTTCTGAAATCGAAATCCGAAAACCCAGGATTGTAGAGCTCGAAAAGTAGTGTGAAATCAAGCTAAAAATCACCGAATTCAGAACTCGGAGTCAACGGATATTCATAAAACCGTTTACGTAAAGAAACCACATTTCGCGGCTAACTAGGTGAAACGAGACCTACTAGCCACGAGTTCTGAAATCGAAATCCGAAAATCCAGGATTGTAGAGCTCGAAAAGTAGTGTGAAATCAAGCTAAAAATCACCGAATTCAGAACTCGGAGTCAGCGGATATTCATAAAACCGTTTACGTAAAGAAACCACATTTCGCGGCTAACTAGGTGAAACGAGACCTACTAGCCACGAGTTCTGTAATCGAAATCCGAAAATCTAAGATTGTAGAGCTCGAAAAGTAGTGTGAAATCAAGCTAAAAATCACCGAATTCAGAACTCGGAGTCAACGGATATTCATAAAACCGTTTACGTAAAGAAACCACATTTCGCGGCTAACTAGGTGAAACGAGACCAACAAGCCACGAGTTCTGAAATCAAAATTAGAAACGCCAGGATCGTAGAGCTCGAAAATTAGTGTGAAATCAAGCTAAAAATCACCGAATTCAGAACTCGGAGTCAACGGATATTCATAAAACCGTTTACGTAAAGAAACCACATTTCGCGGCTAACTGGGTGAAACGAGTCCTACTAGCCACGAGTTCTGAAATCAAAATCCGAAAAGTCACGATTGTAGAGCTCGAAAAGTAGTGTGAAATCAAGCTAAAAATCACCGAATTCAGAACACGGAGTCAACGAATATTTATAAAACCGTTTACGTAAAGAAACCACATTTCGCGGCTAACTAGGTGAAACGAGACCTACTAGCCACGAGTTCTGAAATCGAAATCCGAAAACCTAATATTGTAGGGTCAATGGATATTCATAAAACCGTTTACGTAAAGAAACCACATTTCGCGGCTAACTAGGTGAAACGAGACCAACTTGCCACGAGTTCTGAAATCAGAATCAGAAACGCCAGGATCGTAGAGCTCGAAAAGTAGTGTGAAATCAAGCTAAAAATCACCGAATTCAGAACTCGGAGTCAACGGATATTCATAAAACCGTTTACGTAAAGAAACCACATTTCGCGGCTAACTAGGTGAAACGAGTCCTACTAGCCACGAGTTCTGAAATCAAAATCCGAAAAGTCACGATTGTAGAGCTCGAAAAGTAGTGTGAAATCAAGCTAAAAATCACCGAATTCAGAACTCGGAGTCAATGGATATTCATAAAACCGTTTACGTAAAGAAACCACATTTCGCGGCTAACTAGGTGAAACGAGACCAACTTGCCACGAGTTCTGAAATCAGAATCAGAAACGCCAGGATCGTAGAGCTCGAAAAGTAGTGTGAAATCAAGCTAAAAATCACCGAATTCAGAACTCGGAGTCAACGGATATTCATAAAACCGTTTACGTAAAGAAACCACATTTCGCGGCTAACTAGGTGAAACGAGACCAACTAGCCGCGAGTTCTGAAATCGAAATCCGAAAACCCAGGATTGTAGAGCTCGAAAAGTAGTGTGAAATCAAGCTAAAAATCACCGAATTCAGAACTCGGAGTCAACGGATATTCATAAAACCGTTTACGTAAAGAAACCACATTTCGCGGCTAACTAGGTGAAACGAGACCTACTAGCCACGAGTTCTGAAATCGAAATCCAAAAATCCAGGATTGTAGAGCTCGAAAAGTAGTGTGAAATCAAGCTAAAAATCACCGAATTCAGAACTCGGAGTCAGCGGATATTCATAAAACCGTTTACGTAAAGAAACCACATTTCGCGGCTAACTAGGTGAAACGAGACCTACTAGCCACGAGTTCTGAAATCGAAATCCGAAAACCTAAGATTGTAGAGCTCGAAAAGTAGTGTGAAATCAAGCTAAAAATCACCGAATTCAGAACTCGGTGTCAACGGATATTCATAAAACCGTTTACGTAAAGAAACCACATTTCGCGGCTAACTAGGTGAAACGAGACCAACAAGCCACGAGTTCTGAAATCAAAATTAGAAACGCCAGGATCGTAGAGCTCGAAAATTAGTGTGAAATCAAGCTAAAAATCACCGAATTCAGAACTCGGAGTCAACGGATATTCATAAAACCGTTTACGTAAAGAAAACACATTTTGCGGCTAACTAGGTGAAACGAGACCAACTAGCCACGAGTTCTGAAATCAAAATCAGAAACGCTAGGATCGTAGAGCTCGAAAAGTAGTGTGAAATCAAGCTAAAAATCACCGAATTCAGAACTCGGAGTCAACGGATATTCATAAAACCGTTTACGTAAAGAAACCACATTTCGCGCCTAAATAGGTGAAACGAGACCTACTAGCCACGAGTTCTGAAATCAAAATCCGAAAACCCAGGATTGTAGAGCTCGAAAAGTAGTGTGAAATCAAGCTAAAAATCACCGAATTCAGAACTCGGAGTCAACGGATATTCATAAAACCGTTTACGTAAAGAAACCACATTTCGCGGCTAAATAGGTGAAACGAGACCTACTAGCCGCGAGTTCTGAAATCGAAATCCGAAAACCCAGGATTGTAGAGCTCGAAAAGTAGTGTGAAATCAAGCTAAAAATCACCGAATTCAGAACTCGGAGTCAACGGATATTCATAAAACCGTTTACGTAAAGAAACCACATTTCGCGGCTAACTAGGTGAAACGAGACCTACTAGCCACGAGTTCTGAAATCGAAATCCGAAAATCCAGGATTGTAGAGCTCGAAAAGTAGTGTGAAATCAAGCTAAAAATCACCGAATTCAGAACTCGGAGTCAGCGGATATTCATAAAACCGTTTACGTAAAGAAACCACATTTCGCGGCTAACTAGGTGAAACGAGACCTACTAGCCACGAGTTCTGAAATCGAAATCCGAAAATCCAGGATTGTAGAGCTCGAAAAGTAGTGTGAAATCAAGCTAAAAATCACCGAATTCAGAACTCGGAGTCAACGGATATTCATAAAACCGTTTACGTAAAGAAACCACATTTCGCGGCTAACTAGGTGAAACGAGACCTTCTAGACACGAGTTCTGAAATCGAAATACAAAAACCCAGGATTGTAGAGCTCGAAAAGTAGTGTGAAATCAAGCTAAAAATCACCGAATTCAGAACTCGGAGTCAACGGATATTCGTAAAACCGTTTACGTAAAGAAACCACATTTCGCGGCTAACTAGGTGAAACGAGACCTACTAGCCACGAGTTCTGAAATCGAAATCCGAAAACCTAATATTGTAGAGCTCGAAAAGTAGTGTGAAATCAAGCTAAAAATCACCGAATTCAGAACTCGGAGTCAACGGATATTCATAAAACCGTTTACGTAAAGAAAACACATTTCGCGGCTAACTAGGTGAAACGAGACCAACTAGCCACAAGTTCTGAAATCAAAATCAGAAACGCTAGGATCGTAGAGCTCGAAAAGTAGTGTGAAATCAAGCTAAAAATCACCGAATTCAGAACTCGGAGTCAACGGATATTCATAAAACCGTTTACGTAAAGAAACCACATTTCGCGCCTAAATAGGTGAAACGAGACCTACTAGCCACGAGTTCTGAAATCGAAATCCGAAAACCCAGGATTGTAGAGCTCGAAAAGTAGTGTGAAATCAAGCTAAAAATTACCCAATTCAGAACTCGGAGTCAACGGATATTCATAAAACCGTTTACGTAAAGAAACCACATTTCGCGGCTAACTAGGTGAAACGAGACCTACTAGCCACGAGTTCTGAAATCGAAATCCGAAAATCCAGGATTGTAGAGCTCGAAAAGAAGTGTGAAATCAAGCTAAAAATCATCGAATTCAGAACTCGGAGTCAACCAATATTCATAAAACCGTTTACGTAAAGAAACCACATTTCGCGGCTAACTAGGTGAAACGAGACCAACTAGCCACGAGTTCTGAAATCAAAATCAGAAACGCCAGGATCGTAGAGCTCGAAAAGTAGTGTGAAATCAAGCTAAAAATCACTGCATTCAGAACTCGTAGTCAACGGATATTCATAAAACCGTTTACGTAAAGAAACCACATTTCGCGGCTAAATAGGTGAAATGAGACCTACTAGCCACGAGTTCTGAAATCGAAATCCGAAAACCCAGGATCGTAGAGCTCGAAAAATAGTGTGAAATCAAGCTAAAAATCACCGAATTCAGAACTCGGAGTCAACGGATATTCATAAAACCGTTTACGTAAAGAAACCCAATTTCACGGCTAAATAGGTGAAACGAGACCTACTAGCCACGAGTTCTGAAATCGAAATCCGAAAACCCAGGATTGTGGAGCTCGAAAAGTAGTGTGTAATCAAGCTAAAAATCACCGAATTCAGAACTCGGAGTCAACGGATATTCATAAAACCGTTTACGTAAAGAAACCACATTTCGCGGCTAAATAGGTGAAACGAGACCTACTAGGGACGAGTTCTGAAATAAAAATCCGAAATTCCAAGATTGTAGAGCTCGAAAAGTAGTGTGAAATCAAGCTAAAAATCACCGAATTCAGAACTCGGAGTCAACGGATATTCATAAAACCGTTTACGTAAAGAAACCACATTTCCCGGCTAACTAGGTGAAACGAGGCCAACTAGCCACGAGTTCTGAATTCGAAATCCGAAAACCCAGGATTGTAGAGCTCGAAAAGTAGTGTGAAAGTAAGCTAAAAATCACCGAATTCAAAACTCGGAGTCAACCGATATTCATAAAACCGTTTACGTAAAGAAACAACATTTCGCGGCTAACTAGGTGAAACGAGACCAACTAGCCACGAGTTCTGAAATCAAAATCCGAAACTCCATAATCGTAGAGCTTGAAAAGTAGTGTGAAATCAAGCAAAAAATTACCGAATTCAGAACTCGGAGTCAACGGATATTCATAAAACCGTTTACGTAAAGAAACCACATTTCGCGGCTAACAAGGTGAAACGAGACCAACTAGCCACGAGTTCTGAAATCAAAATCCGAAACGCCAGGATCGTACAGCTCGAAAAGTAGTGTGAAATAAAGCTAAAAATCACCGAATTCAGAACTCGGAGTCAACGGATATTCATAAAACCGTTTACGTAAAGAAACCACATTTCGCGGCTAACAAGGTGAAACGAGACCAACTAGCCACGAGTTCTGAAATCAAAATCCGAAACGCCAGGATCGTACAGCTCGAAAAGTAGTGTGAAATAAAGCTAAAAATCACCGAATTCAGAACTCGGAGTCAACGGATATTCATAAAACCGTTTACGTAAAGAAACCACATTTCGCGGCTAACAAGGTGAAACGAGACCTACTAGCCACGAGTTCTGAAATCGAAATCCGAAAACCCAGGATTGTAGAGCTAGAAAAGTAGTGTGAAATCAAGCTAAAAATCACCGAATTCAGAACTCGGAGTCAACGGATATTCATAAAACCGTTTACGTAAAGAAACCACATTTCGCGGCTAACTAGGTGAAACGAGACCTACTAGCCACGAGTTCTGAAATCGAAATTCGAAAACCTAATATTGTAGAGCTCGAAAAGTAGTGTGAAATCAAGCTAAAAATCACCGAATTCAGAACTCGGAGTCAACGGATATTCATAAAACCGTTTACGTAAAGAAAACACATTTCGCGGCTAACTAGGTGAAACGAGACCAACTAGCCACAAGTTCTGAAATCAAAATCAGAAACGCTAGGATCGTAGAGCTCGAAAAGTAGTGTGAAATCAAGCTAAAAATCACCGAATTCAGAACTCGGAGTCAACGGATATTCATAAAACCGTTTACGTAAAGAAACCACATTTCGCGCCTAAATAGGTGAAACGAGACCTACTAGCCACGAGTTCTGAAATCGAAATACGAAAACCCAGGATTGTAGAGCTCGAAAAGTAGTGTGAAATCAAGCTAAAAATCACCGAATTCAGAACTCGGAGTCAACGGATATTCATAAAACCGTTTACGTAAAGAAACCACATTTCGCGGCTAACTAGGTGAAACGAGACCTACTAGCCACGAGTTCTGAAATCGAAATCCGAAAACCTAATATTGTAGAGCTCGAAAAGTAGTGTGAAATCAAGCTAAAAATCACCGAATTCAGAACTCGGAGTCAACGGATATTCATAAAACCGTTTACGTAAAGAAAACACATTTCGCGGCTAACTAGGTGAAACGAGACCAACTAGCCACAAGTTCTGAAATCAAAATCAGAAACGCTAGGATCGTAGAGCTCGAAAAGTAGTGTGAAATCAAGCTAAAAATCACCGAATTCAGAACTCGGAGTCAACGGATATTCATAAAACCGTTTACGTAAAGAAACCACATTTCGCGCCTAAATAGGTGAAACGAGACCTACTAGCCACGAGTTCTGAAATCAAAATCCGAAAACCCAGGATTTTAGAGCTCGAAAAGTAGTGTGAAATCAAGCTAAAAATTACCCAATTCAGAACTCGGAGTCAACGGATATTCATAAAACCGTTTACGTAAAGAAACCACATTTCGCGGCTAACTAGGTGAAACGAGACCTACTAGCCACGAGTTCTGAAATCGAAATCCGAAAATCCAGGATTGTAGAGCTCGAAAAGTAGTGTGAAATCAAGCTAAAAATCACTGAATTCAGAACTCGGAGTCAACGGATATTCATAAAACCGTTTACGTAAAGAAACCACATTTCGCGGCTAAATAGGTGAAACGAGACCTACTAGCCACGAGTTCTGAAATCGAAATCCGAAAACCCACGATTGTAGAGCTCGAAAAGAAGTGTGAAATCAAGCTAAAAATCACCGAATTCAGAACTCGGAGTCAACCAATATTCATAAAACCGTTTACGTAAAGAAACCACATTTCGCGGCTAACTAGGTGAAACGAGACCAACTAGCCACGAGTTCTGAAATCAAAATCAGAAACGCCAGGATCGTAGAGCTCGAAAAGTAGTGTGAAATCAAGCTAAAAATCACTGAATTCAGAACTCGGAGTCAACGGATATTCATAAAACCGTTTACGTAAAGAAACCACATTTCGCGGCTAAATAGGTGAAACGAGACCTACTAGCCACGAGTTCTGAAATCGAAATCCGAAAACCCAGGATCGTAGAGCTCGAAAAATAGTGTGAAATCAAGCTAAAAATCACCGAATTCAGAACTCGGAGTCAACGGATATTCATAAAACCGTTTACGTAAAGAAACCCAATTTCACGGCTAAATAGGTGAAACGAGACCTACTAGCCACGAGTTCTGAAATCGAAATCCGAAAACCCAGGATTGTGGAGCTCGAAAAGTAGTGTGTAATCAAGCTAAAAATCACCGAATTCAGAACTCGGAGTCAACGGATATTCATAAAACCGTTTACGTAAAGAAACCACATTTCGCGGCTAAATAGGTGAAACGAGACCTACTAGCGACGAGTTCTGAAATCAAAATCCGAAATGCCAAGATTGTAGAGCTCGAAAAGTAGTGTGAAATCAAGCTAAAAATCACCGAATTCAGAACTCGGATTCAACGGATATTCATAAAACCGTTTACGTAAAGAAACCACATTTCCCGGCTAACTAGGTGAAACGAGGCCAACTAGCCACGAGTTCTGAATTCGAAATCCGAAAACCCAGGATTGTAGAGCTCGAAAAGTAGTGTGAAAGTAAGCTAAAAATCACCGAATTCAGAACTCGGAGTCAACCGATATTCATAAAACCGTTTACGTAAAGAAACAACATTTCGCGGCTAACTAGGTGAAACGAGACCAACTAGCCACGAGTTCTGAAATCAAAATCCGAAACTCCATAATCGTAGAGCTTGAAAAGTAGTGTGAAATCAAGCTAAAAATTACCGAATTCAGAACTCGGAGTCAACGGATATTCATAAAACCGTTTACGTAAAGAAACCACATTTCGCGGCTAACAAGGTGAAACGAGACCAACTAGCCACGAGTTCTGAAATCAAAATCCGAAACGCCAGGATCGTACAGCTCGAAAAGTAGTGTGAAATAAAGCTAAAAATCACCGAATTCAGAACTCGGAGTCAACGGATATTCATAAAACCGTTTACGTAAAGAAACCACATTTCGCGGCTAACTAGGTGAAACGAGACCTACTAGCCACGAGTTCTGAAATCGAAATCCGAAAACCCAGGATTGTAGAGCTAGAAAAGTAGTGTGAAATCAAGCTAAAAATTACCGAATTCAGAACTCGGAGTCAACGGATATTCATAAAACCGTTTACGTAAAGAAACCACATTTCGCGGCTAAATAGGTGAAACGAGACCTACTAGCCACGAGTTCTGAAATCGAAATCCGAAAACCCACGATTGTAGAGCTCGAAAAGTAGTGTAAAAACAAGCTAAAAATCACCGAATTCAGAACTCGGAGTCAACCAATATTCATAAAACCGTTTACGTAAAGAAACCACATTTCGCGGCTAACTAGGTGAAACGAGACCAACTAGCCACGAGTTCTGAAATCAAAATCAGAAATGCCAGGATCGTAGAGCTCGAAAAGTTGTGTGAAATCAAGCTAAAAATCACTGAATTCAGAACTCGGAGTCAACGGATATTCATAAAACCGTTTATTTAAAGAAACCACATTTCGCGACTAAATAGGTGAAACGAGACCTACTAGCCACGAGTTCTGAAATCGAAATCCGAAAACCCAGGATCGTAGAGCTCGAAATATAGTGTGAAATCAAGCTAAAAATCACCGAATTCAGAACTCGGAGTCAACGGATATTCATAAAACCGTTTACGTAAAGAAACCCAATTTCCGGCTAAATAGGTGAAACGAGACCTACTAGCCACGAGTTCTGAAATCGAAATCCGAAAACCCAGGATTGTGGAGCTCGAAAAGTAGTGTGTAATCAAGCTAAAAATCACCGAATTCAGAACTCGGAGTCAACGGATATTCATAAAACTGTTTACGTAAAGAAACCACATTTCGCGGCTAACAAGGTGAAACGAGACCAACTAGCCACGAGTTCTGAAATCAAAATCCGAAACGCCAGGATCGTACAGCTTGAAAAGTAGTGTGAAATAAAGCTAAAAATCACCGAATTCAGAACTCGGAGTCAACGGATATTCATAAAACCGTTTACGTAAAGAAACCACATTTCGCGGCTAACTAGGTGAAACGAGACCTACTAGCCACGAGTTCTGAAATCGAAATCCGAAAACCCAGGATTGTAGAGCTCGAAAAGTAGTGTGAAATCAAGCTAAAAATCACCGAATTCAGAACTCGGAGTCAACGGATATTCATAAAACCGTTTACGTAAAGAAACCACATTTCGCGGCTAAATAGGTTAAACGAGACCTACTAGCCACGAGTTCTGAAATCGAAATCCGAAAACCCACGATTGTAGAGCTCGAAAAGTAGTGTGAAATCAAGCTAAAAATCACCGAATTCAGAACTCGGAGTCAACCAATATTCATAAAACCGTTTACGTAAAGAAACCACATTTCGCGGCTAACTAGGTGAAACGAGACCAACTAGCCACGAGTTCTGAAATCAAAATCAGAAATACCAGGATCGTAGAGCTCGAAAAGTAGTGTGAAATCAAGCTAAAAATCACTGAATTCAGAACTCGGAGTCAACGGATATTCATAAAACCGTTTACGTAAAGAAACCACATTTCGCGGCTAAATAGGTGAAACGAGACCTACTAGCCACGAGTTCTGAAATCAAAATCCGAAAACCCAGGATCGTAGAGCTCGAAAAATAGTGTGAAATCAAGCTAAAAATCACCGAATTCAGAACTCGGAGTCAACGGATATTCATAAAACCGTTTACGTAAAGAAACCCAATTTCACGGCTAAATAGGTGAAACGAGACCTACTAGCCACGAGTTCTGAAATCGAAATCCGAAAACCCAGGATTGTGGAGCTCGAAAAGTAGTGTGTAATCAAGCTAAAAATCACCGAATTCAGAACTCGGAGTCAACGGATATTCATAAAACCGTTTACGTAAAGAAACCACATTTCGCGGCTAAATAGGTGAAACGAGACCTACTAGCCACGAGTTCTGAAATCAAAATCCGAAATGCCAAGATTGTAGAGCTCGAAAAGTAGTGTGAAATCAAGCTAAAAATCACCGAATTCAGAACTCGGAGTCAACGGATATTCATAAAACCGTTTACGTAAAGAAACCACATTTCGCGGCTAACTAGGTGAAACGAGGCCAACTAGCCACGAGTTCTGAATTCGAAATCCGAAAACCCAGGATTGTAGAGCTCGAAAAGTAGTGTGAAAGTAAGCTAAAAATCACCGAATTCAGAACACGGAGTCAACCGATATTCATAAAACCGTTTACGTAAAGAAACAACATTTCGCGGCTAACTAGGTGAAACGAGACCAACTAGCCACGAGTTCTGAAATCAAATTCCGAAACTCCATAATCGTAGAGCTTGAAAAGTAGTGTGAAATCAAGCTAAAAATTACCGAATTCAGAACTCGGAGTCAACGGATATTCATAAAACCGTTTACGTAAAGAAACCACATTTCGCGGCTAACAAGGTGAAACGAGACCAACTAGCCACGAGTTCTGAAATCAAAATCCGAAACTCCAGGATCGTACAGCTCGAAAAGTAGTGTGAAATAAAGCTAAAAATCACCGAATTCAGAACTCGGAGTCAACGGATATTCATAAAACCGTTTACGTAAAGAAACCACATTTCGCGGCTAACTAGGTGAAATGAGACCTACTAGCCACGAGTTCTGAAATCGAAATCCGAAAACCCAGGATTGTAGAGCTCGAAAAGTAGTGTGAAATCCAGCTAAAAATCATCGAATTCAGAACTCGGAGTCAACGGATATTCATAAAACCGTTTACGTAAAGAAACCCAATTTCACGGCTAAATAGGTGAAACGAGACCTACTAGCCACGAGTTATGAAATCGAAATCCGAAAACCCAGGATTGTGGAGCTCGAAAAGTAGTGTGTAATCAAGATAAAAATCACCGAATTCAGAACTCGGAGTCAACGGATATTCATAAAACCGTTTACGTAAAGAAACCACATTTCGCGGCTAAATAGGTGAAACGAGACCTACTAGCCACGAGTTCTGAAATCGAAATCCGAAAACTCAGGATTGTAGAGCTCGAAAAGTAGTGTGAAATCAAGCTAAAAATCACCGAATTCAGAACTCGGAGTCAACGGATATTCATAAAACCGTTTACGTAAAGAAACCACATTTCGCGGCTAACTAGGTGAAACGAGACCTACTAGCCACGAGTTCTGAAATCGAAATCCGAAAATCCAGGATTGTAGAGCTTGAAAAGTAGTGTGAAATCAAGCTAAAAATCACCGAATTCAGAACTCGGAGTCAACGAATATTCATAAAACCGTTTACGTAAAGAAACCACATTTCGCGGCTAACTAGGTGAAACGAGACCAACTAGCCACGAGTTCTGAAATCAAAATCCGAAACCCCAGGATCGTAGAGCTCGAAAACTAGTGTGAAATAAAGCTAAAAATCACCGAATTCAAAACTCGGAGTCAACGGATATTCATAAAACCGTTTACGTAAAGAAACCACATTTCGCGGCTAACTAGGTGAAACGAGTCCTACTAGCCACGAGTTTGGAAATCGAAATCCGAAAACCCAGGATTGTAGAGCTCGAAAAGTAGTGTGAAATCAAGCTAAAAATCACCGAATTCAGAACTCGGAGTCAACTGATATTAATAAAACCGTTTACGTAAAGAAACCACATTTCGCGGCTAACTAGGTGAAACGAGACCAACTAGCCACGAGTTCTAAAATCGAAATCCGAAAACCCAGGATTGTAGAGCTCGAAAAGTAGTGTGAAATCAAGCTAAAAATCACCGAATTCAGAACTCGGAGTCAACTGATATTAATAAAACCGTTTACGTAAAGAAACCACATTTCGCGGCTAACTAGGTGAAACGAGACCAACTAGCCACGAGTTCTGAAATCAAAATCCGAAACTCCATAATCGTAGAGCTTGAAAAGTAGTGTGAAATCAAGCTAAAAATTACCGAATTCAGAACTCGGAGTCAGCGGATATTCATAAAACCGTTTACGTAAAGAAACCACATTTCGCGGCTAACTAGGTGAAACGAGACCAACTAGCCACGAGTTCTGAAATCAAAATCCGAAACTTCATAATCGTAGAGCTTGAAAAGTAGTGTCAAATAAAGCTAAAAATCACCGAATTCAGAACTCGGAGTCAACGGATATTCATAAAACCGTTTACGTAAAGAAACCACATTTCGCGGCTAAATAGGTGAAACGAGACCTACTAGCAACGAGTTCTGAAATAAAAATCCGAAACGGCAAGATTGTAGAGCTCGAAAAGTAGTGTGAAATCAAGCTAAAAATCACCGAATTCAGAACTCGGAGTCAACGGATATTCATAAAACCGTTTACGTAAAGAAACCACATTTCGCGGCTAACTAGGTGAAACGAGACCAACTAGCCACGAGTTCTGAAATCGAAATCCGAAAACTCAGGATTGTAGAGCTCGAAAAGTAGTGTGAAATCAAGCTAAAAATCACCGAATTCAGAACTCGGAGTCAACCGAAATTAATAAAACCGTTTACGTAAAGAAACAACATTTCGCGGCTAACTAGGTGAAACGAGACCAACTAGCCACGAGCTCTGAAATCAAAATCCGAAACGCCAGGATCGTAGAGCTCGAAAAGTAGTGTCAAATAAAGCTAAAAATCACCGAATTCAGAACTCAGAGTCAACGGATATTCATAAAACCGTTTACGTAAAGAAACCACATTTCGCGGCTAACTAGGTGAAACGAGACCTACTAGACACGAGTTCTGAAATCGAAATACGAAAACCCAGGATTGTAGAGCTCGAAAAGTAGTGTGAAATCAAGCTAAAAATCACCGAATTCAGAACTCGGAGTCAACGGATATTCATAAAACCGTTTACGTAAAGAAACCACATTTCGCGGCAAACTAGGTGAAACGAGACCTACTAGCCACGAGTTCTGAAATCGAAATCCGAAAACCCAGGATGGTAGAGCTCGAAAAGTAGTGTGAAATCAAGCTAAAAATCACCGAATTCAGAACTCGGAGTCAACGGATATTCATAAAACCGTTTACGTAAAGAAACCACATTTCGCGGCTAACTAGGTGAAACGAGACCAACTAGCCACGAGTTCTGAAATCAAAATCCGAAATGCAAGGATCGTAGAGCTCGAAAATTAGTGTGAAATCAAGCTAAAAATCACCGAATTCAGAACTCGGAGTCAACGGATATTCATAAAACCGTTTACGTAAAGAAACCACATTTCGCGGCCAACTAGGTGAAACAAGACCTACTAGCCACGAGTTCTGAAATCGAAATCCGAAAATCCAGGATTGTAGAGCTCGAAAAGTAGTGTGAAATCAAGCTAAAAATCACCGAATTCAGAACTCGGAGTCAATGGATATTCATAAAACCGTTTACGTAAAGAAACCACATTTCGCGGCTAAATAGGTGAAACGAGACCTACTGGCCACGAGTTCTGAAATCGAAATCCGAAAACCCACGATTGTAGAGCTCGAAAAGTAGTGTGAAATCAAGCTAAAAATCACCGAATTCAGAACTCGGAGTCAACCAATATTCATAAAACCGTTTACGTAAAGAAACCACATTTCGCGGCTAACTAGGTGAAACGAGACCAACTAGCCACGAGTTCTGAAATCAAAATCAGAAACGCCAGGATCGTAGAGCTCGAAAAGTAGTGTGAAATCAAGCTAAAAATCACTGAATTCAGAACTCGGAGTCAACGGATATTCATAAAACCGTTTACGTAAAGAAACCACATTTCGCGGCTAAATAGGTGAAACGAGACCTACTAGCCACGAGTTCTGAAATCGAAATCCGAAAACCCAGGATCGTAGAGCTCGAAAAATAGTGTGAAATCAAGCTAAAAATCACCGAATTCAGAACTCGGAGTCAACGGATATTCATAAAACCGTTTACGTAAAGAAACCCAATTTCACGGCTAAATAGGTGAAACGAGACCTACTAGCCACGAGTTCTGAAATCGAAATCCGAAAACCCAGGATTGTGGAGCTCGAAAAGTAGTGTGTAATCAAGCTAAAAATCACCGAATTCAGAACTCGGAGTCAACGGATATTCATAAAACCGTTTACGTAAAGAAACCACATTTCGCGGCTAAATAGGTGAAACGAGACCTACTAGCCACGAGTTCTGAAATCAAAATCCGAAATGCCAAGATTGTAGAGCTCGAAAAGTAGTGTGAAATCAAGCTAAAAATCACCGAATTCAGAACTCGGAGTCAACGGATATTCATAAAACCGTTTACGTAAAGAAACCACATTTCGCGGCTAACTAGGTGAAACGAGGCCAACTAGCCACGAGTTCTGAATTCGAAATCCGAAAACCCAGGATTGTAGAGCTCGAAAAGTAGTGTGAAAGTAAGCTAAAAATCACCGAATTCAGAACTCGGAGTCAACCGATATTCATAAAACCGTTTACGTAAAGAAACAACATTTCGCGGCTAACTAGGTGAAACGAGACCAACTAGCCACGAGTTCTGAAATCAAAATCCGAAACTCCATAATCGTAGAGCTTGAAAAGTAGTGTGAAATCAAGCTAAAAATTACCGAATTCAGAACTCGGAGTCAACGGATATTCATAAAACCGTTTACGTAAAGAAACCACATTTCGCGGCTAACAAGGTGAAACGAGACCAACTAGCCACGAGTTCTGAAATCAAAATCCGAAACGCCAGGATCGTACAGCTCGAAAAGTAGTGTGAAATAAAGCTAAAAATCACCGAATTCAGAACTCGGAGTCAACGGATATTCATAAAACCGTTTACGTAAAGAAACCACATTTCGCGGCTAACTAGGTGAAATGAGACCTACTAGCCACGAGTTCTGAAATCGAAATCCGAAAACCCAGGATTGTAGAGCTCGAAAAGTAGTGTGAAATCCAGCTAAAAATCATCGAATTCAGAACTCGGAGTCAACGGATATTCATAAAACCGTTTACGTAAAGAAACCCAATTTCACGGCTAAATAGGTGAAACAAGACCTACTAGCCACGAGTTATGAAATCGAAATCCGAAAACCCAGGATTGTGGAGCTCGAAAAGTAGTGTGTAATCAAGCTAAAAATCACCGAATTCAGAACTCGGAGTCAACGGATATTCATAAAACCGTTTACGTAAAGAAACCACATTTCGCGGCTAAATAGGTGAAACGAGACCTACTAGCCACGAGTTCTGAAATCGAAATCCGAAAACCCAGGATTGTAGAGCTCGAAAAGTAGTGTGAAATCAAGCTAAAAATCACCGAATTCAGAACTCGGAGTCAACGGATATTCATAAAACCGTTTACGTAAAGAAACCACATTTCGCGGCTAACTAGGTGAAACGAGACCTACTAGCCACGAGTTCTGAAATCGAAATCCGAAAATCCAGGATTGTAGAGCTTGAAAAGTAGTGTGAAATCAAGCTAAAAATCACCGAATTCAGAACTCGGAGTCAACGAATATTCATAAAACCGTTTACGTAAAGAAACCACATTTCGCGGCTAACTAGGTGAAACGAGACCAACTAGCCACGAGTTCTGAAATCAAAATCCGAAACCCCAGGATCGTAGAGCTCGAAAACTAGTGTGAAATAAAGCTAAAAATCACCGAATTCAAAACTCGGAGTCAACGGATATTCATAAAACCGTTTACGTAAAGAAACCACATTTCGCGGCTAACTAGGTGAAACGAGACCTACTAGCCACGAGTTCGGAAATCGAAATCCGAAAACCCAGGATTGTAGAGCTCGAAAAGTAGTGTGAAATCAAGCTAAAAATCACCGAATTCAGAACTCGGAGTCAACTGATATTAATAAAACCGTTTACGTAAAGAAACCACATTTCGCGGCTAACTAGGTGAAACGAGACCAACTAGCCACGATTTCTAAAATCGAAATCCGAAAACCCAGGATTGTAGAGCTCGAAAAGTAGTGTGAAATCAAGCTAAAAATCACCGAATTCAGAACTCGGAGTCAACTGATATTAATAATACCGTTTACGTAAAGAAACCACATTTCGCGGCTAACTAGGTGAAACAAGACCAACTAGCCACGAGTTCTGAAATCAAAATCCGAAACTCCATAATCGTAGAGCTTGAAAAGTAGTGTGAAATCAAGCTAAAAATTACCGAATTCAGAACTCGGAGTCAGCGGATATTCATAAAACCGTTTACGTAAAGAAACCACATTTCGCGGCTAACTAGGTGAAACGAGACCAACTAGCCACGAGTTCTGAAATCAAAATCCGAAACTTCATAATCGTAGAGCTTGAAAAGTAGTGTGAAATAAAGCTAAAAATCACCGAATTCAGAACTCGGAGTCAACGGATATTCATAAAACCGTTTACGTAAAGAAACCACATTTCGCGGCTAAATAGGTGAAACGAGACCTACTAGCAACGAGTTCTGAAATAAAAATCCGAAACGGCAAGATTGTAGAGCTCGAAAAGTAGTGTGAAATCAAGCTAAAAATCACCGAATTCAGAACTCGGAGTCAACGGATATTCATAAAACCGTTTACGTAAAGAAACCACATTTCGCGGCTAACTAGGTGAAACGAGACCAACTAGCCACGAGTTCTGAAATCGAAATCCGAAAACTCAGGATTGTAGAGCTCGAAAAGTAGTGTGAAATCAAGCTAAAAATCACCGAATTCAGAACTCGGAGTCAACCGAAATTAATAAAACCGTTTACGTAAAGAAACAACATTTCGCGGCTAACTAGGTGAAACGAGACCAACTAGCCACGAGCTTTGAAATCAAAATCCGAAACGCCAGGATCGTAGAGCTCGAAAAGTAGTGTCAAATAAAGCTAAAAATCACCGAATTCAGAACTCAGAGTCAACGGATATTCATAAAACCGTTTACGTAAAGAAACCACATTTCGCGGCTAACTAGGTGAAACGAGACCTACTAGACACGAGTTCTGAAATCGAAATACGAAAACCCAGGATTGTAGAGCTCGAAAAGTAGTGTGAAATCAAGCTAAAAATCACCGAATTCAGAACTCGGAGTCAACGGATATTCATAAAACCGTTTACGTAAAGAAAGCACATTTCGCGGCAAACTAGGTGAAACGAGACCTACTAGCCACGAGTTCTGAAATCGAAATCCGAAAACCCAGGATGGTAGAGCTCGAAAAGTAGTGTGAAATCAAGCTAAAAATCACCGAATTCAGAACTCGGAGTCAACGGATATTCATAAAACCGTTTACGTAAAGAAACCACATTTCGCGGCTAACTAGGTGAAACGAGACCAACTAGCCACGAGTTCTGAAATCAAAATCCGAAATGCAAGGATCGTAGAGCTCGAAAATTAGTGTGAAATCAAGCTAAAAATCACCGAATTCAGAACTCGGAGTCAACGGATATTCATAAAACCGTTTACGTAAAGAAACCACATTTCGCGGCCAACTAGGTGAAACAAGACCTACTAGCCACGAGTTCTGAAATCGAAATCCGAAAATCCAGGATTGTAGAGCTCGAAAAGTAGTGTGAAATCAAGCTAAAAATCACCGAATTCAGAACTCGGAGTCAATGGATATTCATAAAACCGTTTACGTAAAGAAACCACATTTCGCGGCTAAATAGGTGAAACGAGACCTACTAGCCACGAGTTCTGAAATCGAAATCCGAAAATCCAGGATTGTAGAGCTCGAAAAGTAGTGTGAAATCAAGCTAAAAATCACCGAATTCAGAACTCGGAGTCAACTGATATTAATAAAACCGTTTACGTAAAGAAACCACATTTCGCGGCTAACTAGGTGAAACGAGACCAACTAGCCACGAGTTCTGAAATCAAAATCCGAAACTCCATAATTGTAGAGCTTGAAAAGTAGTGTGAAATCAAGCTAAAAATTACCGAATTCAGAACTCGGAGTCAACAGATATTCATAAAACCGTTTACGTAAAGAAACCACATTTCGCGGCTAACTAGGTGAAACAAGACCAACTAGCCACGAGTTCTGAAATCAAAATCCGAAACACCAGGATCGTAGAGCTCGAAAACTAGTGTGAAATAAAGCTAAAAATCACCGAATTCAGAACTCGGAGTCAACTGATATTCATAAAACCGTTTACGTAAAGAAACCACATTTCGCGGCTAACTAGGTGAAACGAGACCTACTAGCCACGAGTTCTGAAATCGAAATCCGAAAACCCAGGATTGTAGAGCTCGAAAAGTAGTGTGAAATCAAGCTAAAAATCACCGAATTCAGAACTCGGAGTCAACTGATATTAATAAAACCGTTTACGTAAAGAAACCACATTTCGCGGCTAACTAGGTGAAACGAGACCAACTAGCCACGAGTTCTAAAATCGAAATCCGAAAACCCAGGATTGTAGAGCTCGAAAAGTAGTGTGAAATCAAGCTAAAAATCACCAAATTCAGAACTCGGAGTCAACTGATATTAATAAAACCGTTTACGTAAAGAAACCACATTTCGCGGCTAACTAGGTGAAACGAGACCAACTAGCCACGAGTTCTGAAATCAAAATCCGAAACTGCATAATCGTAGAGCTTGAAAAGTAGTGTGAAATCAAGCTAAAAATTACCGAATTCAGAACTCGGAGTCAACGGATATTCATAAAACCGTTTACGTAAAGAAACCACATTTCGCGGCTAACTAGGTGAAACGAGACCAACTAGCCACGAGTTCTGAAATCAAAATCCGAAACTTCATAATCGTAGAGCTTGAAAAGTAGTGTGAAATAAAGCTAAAAGTCACCGAATTCAGAATTCGTAGTCAACGGATATTCATAAAACCGTTTACGTAAAGAAACCACATTTCGCGGCTAAATAGGTGAAACGAGACCTACTAGCAACGAGTTCTGAAATAAAAATCCGAAACGGCAAGATTGTAGAGCTCGAAAAGTAGTGTGAAATCAAGCTAAAAATCACCGAATTCAGAACTTGGAGTCAACGGATATTCATAAAACCGTTTACGTAAAGAAACCACATTTCGCGGCTAACTAGGTGAAACGAGACCAACTAGCCACGAGTTCCGAAATCGAAATACGAAAACTCAGGATTGTAGAGCTCGAAAAGTAGTGTGAAATCAAGCTAAAAATCACCGAATTCAGAACTCGGAGTCAACCGAAATTATTAAAACCGTTTACGTAAAGAAACAACATTTCGCGGCTAACTAGGTGAAACGAGACCAACTAGCCACGGGCTCTGAAATCAAAATCCGAAATGCCAGGATCGTAGAGCTCGAAAAGTAGTGTGAAATAAAGCTAAAAATCACCGAATTCAGAACTCAGAGTCAACGGATATTCATAAAACCGTTTACGTAAAGAAACCACATTTCGCGGATAACTAGGTGAAACGAGACCTACTAGACACGAGTTCTGAAATCGAAATCCGAAAACCCAGGATTGTAGAGCTCGAAAAGTAGTGTGAAATCAAGCTAAAAATCACCGAATTCAGAACTCGGAGTCAACGGATATTCATAAAACCGTTTACGTAAAGAAACCACATTTCGCGGCAAACTAGGTGAAACGAGACTTACTAGCCACGAGTTCTGAAATCAAAATCCGAAAACCCAGGATGGTAGAGCTCAAAAAGTAGTGTGAAATCAAGCTAAAAATCACCGAATTCAGAACTCGGAGTCAACGGATATTCATAAAACCGTTTACGTAAAGAAACCACATTTCGCGGCTAACTAGGTGAAACGAGACCAACTAGCCACGAGTTCTGAAATCAAAATCCGAAATGCAAGGATCGTAGAGCTCGAAAATTAGTGTGAAATCAAGCTAAAAATCACTGAATTCAGAACTCGGAGTCAACGGATATTCATAAAACCGTTTACGTAAAGAAACCACATTTCGCGGCCAACTAGGTGAAACAAGACCTACTAGCCACGAGTTCTGAAATCGAAATCCGAAAATCCAGGATTGTAGAGCTCGAAAAGTAGTGTGAAATCAAGCTAAAAATCACCGAATTCAGAACTCGGAGTCAATGGATATTCATAAAACCGTTTACGTAAAGAAACCACATTTCGCGGCTAAATAGGTGAAACGAGACCTACTAGCCACGAGTTCTGAAATCGAAATCCGAAAATCCAGGATTGTAGAGCTCGAAAAGTAGTGTGAAATCAAGCTAAAAATCACCGAATTCAGAACTCGGAGTCAACCGATATTCGTAAAACCGTTTACGTAAAGAAACAACATTTCGCGGCTAACTAGGTGAAACGAGACCAACTAGCCACGAGTTCTGAAATCAAAATCCGAAACTCCATAATCGTAGAGCTTGAAAAGTAGTGTGAAATCAAGCTAAAAATTACCGAATTCAGAACTCGGAGTCAACGGATATTCATAAAACCGTTTACGTAAAGAAACCACATTTCGCGGCTAACTCGGTGAAACGAGACCAACTAGCCACGAGTTCTAAAATAAAAATCCGAAACGCCAGGATCGTAGAGCTCGAAAAGTAGTGTGAAATCAAGCTAAAAATCACCGAATTCAGAACTCGGAGTCAACGGATATTCATAAAACCGTTTACGTAAAGAAACCACATTTCGCGGCTAACTAGGTGAAACGAGACCCACTAGCCACGAGTTGTGAAATCGAAATCCGAAAACCCAGGATTGTAGAGCTCGAAAAGTAGTGTGAAATCAAGCTAAAAATCACCGAATTCAGAACTCGGAGTCAACGGATATTTATAAAACCGTTTACGTAAAGAAACCACATTTCGCGGCTAACTAGGTGAAACGAGGCCTACTAGCCACGAGTTCTGAAATCGAAATCCGAAAACCCAGGATTGTAGTGCTCGAAAAGTAGTGTGAAATCAAGCTAAAAATCACCGAATTCAGAACTCGGAGTCAACGGATATTCATAAAACCGTTTACGTAAAGAAACCACATTTCGCGGCTAACTAGGTGAAACGAGACCAACTAGCCACGAGTTCTGAAATCAAAATCCGAAACTCCATAATCGTAGAGCTTCAAAAGTAGTGTGAAATCAAGCTAAAAATTACCGAATTCAGAACTCGGAGTCAACGGATATTCATAAAACCGTTTACGTAAAGAAACCACATTTCGCGGCTAACTCGGTGAAACGAGACCAACTAGCCACGAGTTCTAAAATACAAATCCGAAACGCCAGGATCGTAGAGCTCGAAAAGTAGTGTGAAATCAAGCTAAAAATCACCGAATTCAGAACTCGGAGTCAACGGATATTCATAAAACCGTTTACGTAAAGAAACCACATTTCGCGGCTAACTAGGTGAAACGAGACCAACTAGCCACGAGTTCTGAAATCAAAATCCGAAACTCCATAATCGTAGATCTTGAAAAGTAGTGTGAAATCAAGCTAAAAATTACCGAATTCAGAACTCGGAGTCAACGGATATTCATAAAACCGTTTACGTAAAGAAACCACATTTCGCGGCTAACTAGGTGAAACGAGACCAACTAGCCACGAGTTCTGAAATAAAAATCCGAAATGCCAGGATCGTAGAGCTCGAAAAGTAGTGTGAAATAAAGTTAAAAATCACTGAATTCAGAACTCGGAGTCAATGGATATTCATAAAACCGTTTACGTAAAGAAACCACATTTCGCGGCTAACTAGGTGAAACGAGACCAACTAGCCACGAGTTCTGAAATTGAAATCCGATAACCCAGAATTGTAGAGCTCGAAAAGTAGTGTGACATCAAACTAAAAATCACCGAATTCAGAACTCGGAGTCAACGGATATTCATAAAACCGTTTACGTAAAGAAACCACATTTCGCGGCTAACTAGGTGAAACGAGACCAACTAGCCACGAGTTCTGAAATCAAAATCCGAAATGCAAGGATCGTAGAGCTCAAAAATTAGTGTGAAATCAAGCTAAAAATCACCGAATTCAGAACTCGGAGTCAACGGATATTCATAAAACCGTTTACGTAAAGAAACCACATTTCGCGGCTAACTAGGTGAAACGAGACCTACTAGCCACGAGTTCTGAAATCGAAATCCGAAAATTCAGAACTCGGAGTCAACGGATATTCATAAAACCGTTTACGTAAAGAAACCACATTTCGCTGCTAACTAGGTGAAACGAGACCAACTAGCCACGAGTTCTGAAATCAAAATCCGAAACTCCATAATCGTAGATCTTGAAAAGTAGTGTGAAATCAAGCTAAAAATTACCGAATTCAGAACTCAGAGTCAACGGATAGTCATAAAACCGTTTACGTAAAGAAACCACATTTCGCGGCTAACTAGGTGAAACGAGACCAACTAGCCACGAGTTCTGAAATCAAAATCCGAAATGCAAGGATCGTAGAGCTCAAAAATTAGTGTGAAATCAAGCTAAAAATCACCGAATTCAGAACTCGGAGTCAACGGATATTCATAAAACCGTTTACGTAAAGAAACCACATTTCGCGGCTAACTAGGTGAAACGAGACCAACTAGCCACGAGTTCTGAAATTGAAATCCGATAACCCAGAATTGTAGAGCTCGAAAAGTAGTGTGACATCAAGCTAAAAATCACCGAATTCAGAACTCGGAGTCAACGGATATTCATAAAACCGTTTACGTAAAGAAACCACATTTCGCGGCTAACTAGGTGAAACGAGACCAACTAGCCACGAGTTCTGAAATCAAAATCCGAAACTCCATAATCGTAGAGCTTGAAAAGTAGTGTGAAATCAAGCTGAAAATTACCGAATTCAGAACTCGGAGTCAACGGATATTCATAAAACCGTTTACGTAAAGAAACCTCATTTCGCGGCTAACTAGGTGAAACGAGACCAACTAGCCACGAGTTCTTAAATCAAAATCAGAAATGCCAGGATCGTAGAGCTCGAAAAGTAGTGTGAAATCAAGCTAAAAATCACCGAATTCAGAACTCGGAGTCAACGGATATTCATAAAACCGTTTACGTAAAGAAACCACATTTCGCGGCTAAGTAGGTGAAACGAGACCTACTATCCACGAGTTCTGAAATCGAAATCCGAAAACCCAGAATTGTAGAGGTCGAAAAGTAGTGTGAAATCAAGCTAAAAATCACCGAATTCAGAACTCGGAGTCAACCGATATTCATAAAACCGTTTACGTAAAGAAACCACATTTCGCGGCTAACTAGGTGAAACGAGACCAACTAGCCACGGGTTCTGAAATCAAAATCCGAAACTCCATAATCGTAGAGCTTGAAAAGTAGTGTGAAATCAAGCTAAAAATTACCGAATTCTTAACTCGGAGTCAACGGATATTCATAAAACCGTTTACGTAAAGAAACCACATTTCGCGGCTAACTAGGTGAAACGAGACCAACTAGCCACGAGTTCTGAAATCAAAATCAGAAACGCCAGGATCGTAGAGCTCGAAAAGTAGTGTGAAATCAAGCTAAAAATCACCGAATTCAGAACTCGGAGTCAAAGGATATTCATAAAACCGTTTAGGTAAAGAAACCACATTTCGCGGCTAAATAGGTGAAACGAGACCTACTAGCCACGAGTTCTGAAATCAAAATCCGAAAACCCAGGATTGTAGAGATCGAAAAGTAGTGTGAAATCAAGCTAAAAATCACCGAATTCAGAACTCGGAGTCAACGGATATTCATAAAACCGTTTACGTAAAGAAACCACATTTCGTGGCTAACTAGGTGAAACGAGACCTACTAGCCACGAGTTCTGAAATTGAAATCCGAAAACCCAGGATTGTAGAACTCGAAAAGTAGTGTGAAATCAAGCTAAAAATCACCGAATTCAGAACTCGGAGTCAACGGATATTCATAATACCGTTTACGTAAAGAAACCACATTTCGCGGCTAACTAGGTGAAACGAGACCTACTAGCCACGAGTTCTGAAATCGAAACCCGAAAACCTAAGATTGTAGAGCTCGAAAAGTAGTGTGAAATCAAGCTAAAAATCACCGAATTCAGAACTCGGAGTCAACGGATATTCATAAAACCGTTTACGTAAAGAAACCACATTTCGCGGCTAACTAGGTGAAACGAGACCAACTAGCCACGACTTCTGAAATCAAAATCAGAAATGCCAGGATCGTAGAGCTCGAAAAGTAGTGTGAAATCAAGCTAAAAATCACCGAATTCGGAACTCGGAGTCAACGGATATTCATAAAACCGTTTACGTAAAGAAACCACATTTCGCGGCTAAATAGGTGAAACGAGACCTACTAGCCACGAGTTCTGAAATCGAAATCCGAAAACCCAGGATTGTAGAGCTCGAAAAGTAGTGTGAAATCAAGCTAAAAATCACCGAATTCAGAGCTCGGAGTCAACGGATATTCATAAAACCGTTTACGTAAAGAAACCACATTTCGCGGCTAACTAGGTGAAACGAGACCTACTAGCCACGAGTTCTGAAATCGATATCCGAAAATCCAGGATTGTAGAGCTCGAAAAGTAGTGTAAAATCAAGCTAAAAATCACCGAATTCAGAACTCGGAGTCAACGGATATTCATAAAACCGTTTACGTAAAGAAACCACATTTCGCGGCTAACTAGGTGAAACGAGACCTACTAGCCACGAGTTCTGAAATCGAAATCCGAAAACCCAGGATTGTAGAGCTCGAAAAGTATTGTGAAATCAAGCTAAAAATCACCAAATTCAGAACTCGGAGTCAACCAATATTCATAAAACCGTTTACGTAAAGAAACCACATTTCGCGGCTAACTAGGTGAAACGAGACCAACTAGCCACGGGTTCTGAAATCAAAATCCGAAACTCCATAATCGTAGAGCTTGAAAAGTAGTGTGAAATCAAGCTAAAAATTACCGAATTCAGAACTCGGAGTCAACGGATATTCATAAAACCGTTTACGTAAAGAAACCACATTTCGCGGCTAACTAGGTGAAACGAGACCAACTAGCCACGAGTTCTGAAATCAAAATCAGAAACGCCAGGATCGTAGAGCTCGAAAAGTAGTGTGAAATCAAGCTAAAAATCACCGAATTCAGAACTCGGAGTCAATGGATATTCATAAAACCGTTTACGTAAAGAAACCACATTTCGCGGCTAACTCGGTGAAACGAGACCAACTAGCCACGAGTTCTGAAATAAAAATCCGAAACTCCAGGATCGTAGAGCTCGAAAAGTAGTGTGAAATCAAGCTAAAAATCACCGAATTCAGAACTCGGAGTCAACGGATATTCATAAAACCGTTTACGTAAAGAAACCACATTTCGCGGCTAACTAGGTGAAACGAGACCCACTAGCCACGAGTTGTGAAATCGAAATCCGAAAACCCAGGATTGTAGAGCTCGAAAAGTAGTGTGAAATCAAGCTAAAAATCACCGAATTCAGAACTCGGAGTCAACGGATATTCATAAAACCGTTTACGTAAAGAAACCACATTTCGCGGCTAACTAGGTGAAACGAGACCTACTAGCCACGAGTTCTGAAATCAAAATCAGAAACGCCAGGATCGTAGAGCTCGAAAAGTAGTGTGAAATCAAGCTAAAAATCACCGAATTCAGAACTCGGAGTCAACGGATATTCATAAAACCGTTTACGTAAAGAAACCATATTTCGCGGCTAACTAGGTGAAACGAGACCAACTAGCCACGAGTTCTGAAATCAAAATCAGAAACGCCAGGATCGTAGAGCTCGAAAAGTAGTGTGAAATCAAGCTAAAAATCACCGAATTCAGAACTCGGAGTCAACGGATATTCACAAAACCGTTTACGTAAAGAAACCACATTTCGCGGCTAAATAGGTGAAACGAGACCTACTAGCCACGAGTTCTGAAATCGAAATCCGAAATGCAAGGATCGTAGAGCTCGAAAATTAGTGTGAAATCAAGCTAAAAATCACCGAATTCAGAACTCGGAGTCAACGGATATTCATAAAACCGTTTACGTAAAGAAACCACATTTCGCGGCTAACTAGGTGAAACGAGACCTACTAGTCACGAGTTCTGAAATCGAAATCCGAAAATCCAGGATTGTAGAGCTCGAAAAGTAGTGTGAAATCAAGCTAAAAATCACCGAATTCAGAACTCGGAGTCAACGGATATTCATAAAACTGTTTACGTAAAGAAACCACTTTTCGCGGCTAACTAGGTGAAACGAGACCTACTAGCCACGAGTTCTGAAATCGAAATCCGAAAACCTAAGATTGTAGAGCTCGAAAATTAGTGTGAAATCAAGCTAAAAATCACCGAATTCAGAACTCGGAGTCAACGAATATTCATAAAACCATTTACGTAAAGAAACCACATTTCGCGGCTAACTAGGTGAAACGAGACCTACTAGTCACGAGTTCTGAAATCGAAATCCCAAAATCCAGGATTGTAGAGCTCGAAAAGTAGTGTGAAATCAAGCTAAAAATCACCGAATTCAGAACTCGGAGTCAACGGATATTCATAAAACCGTTTACGTAAAGAAACCACATTTCGCGGCTAACTAGGTGAAACGAGACCTACTAGCCACGAGTTCTGAAATCGAAATCCGAAAACCTAAGATTGTAGAGCTCGAAAAGTAGTGTGAAATCAAGCTAAAAATCACCGAATTCAGAACTCGGAGTCAACGGATATTCATAAAACCGTTTACGTAAAGAAACCACATTTCGCGGCTAACTAGGTGAAACGAGACCAACTAGCCACGAGTTCTGAAATCAAAATCAGAAACGCCAGGATCGTAGAGCTCGAAAAGTAGTGTGAAATCAAGCTAAAAATCACCGAATTCAGAACTCGGAGTCAACGGATATTCATAAAACCGTTTACGTAAAGAAACCACATTTCGCGGCCAACTACGTGAAACGAGACCAACTAGCCACGAGTTCTGAAATCGAAATCCGAAAACCTAAGATTGTAGAGCTCGAAAAGTAGTGTGAAATCAAGCTAAAAATCACCGAATTCAGAACTCGGAGTCAACGGATATACATTAAACCGTTTACGTAAAGAAACCACATTTCGCGGCTAACTAGGTGAAACGAGACCTACTAGCCACGAGTTCTGAAATCGAAATCCGAAAATCCAGGATTGTAGAGCTCGAAAAGTAGTGTGAAATCAAGCTAAAAATCACCGAATTCAGAACTCGGAGTCAACGGATATTCATAAAACCGTTTACGTAAAGAAACCACATTTCGCGGTTAACTAGTTGAAACGAGACCTACTAGCCACGAGTTCTGAAATCGAAATCCGAAAATCCAGGATTGTAGAGCTCGAAAAGTAGTGTGAAATCAAGCTAAAAATCACCGAATTCAGAACTCGGAGTCAACGGATATTCATAAAACCGTTTACGTAAAGAAACCACATTTCGCGGCTAACTAGTTGAAACGAGACCTACTAGCCACGAGTTCTGAAATTGAAATCCGAAAATCCAGGATTGTAGAGCTCTAAAAGTAGTGTGAAATCAAGCTAAAAATCACCGAATTCAGAACTCGGAGTCAACGGATATTCATAAAACCGTTTACGTAAAGAAACCACATTTCGCGGCAAACTAGGTGAAACGAGACCAACTAGCCACGAGTTCTGAAATCAAAATCCGAAAACCGAAGATTGTAGAGCTCGAAAAGTAGTGTGAAATCAAGCTAAAAATCACCGAATTCAGAACTCGGAGTCAACGGATATTCATAAAACCGTTTACGTAAAGAAACCACATTTCGCGGCAAACTAGGTGAAACGAGACCAACTAGCCACGAGTTCTGAAATCGAAATCAGAAATGCCAGGATCGTAGAGCTCGAAAAATAGTGTGAAATCAAGCTAAAAATCACCGAATTCAGAACTCGGAGTCAACGGATATTCATAAAACCGTTTACGTAAAGAAACCACATTTCGCGGCTAACTAGGTGAAACGAGACCAACTAGCCACGAGTTCTGAAATCAAAATCCGAAATGCCAGGATCGTAGAGCTCGAAAAGTAGTGTGAAATAAAGCAAAAAATCACCGAATTCAGAACTCGGAGTCAACGGATATTCATAAAACCGTTTAAGTAAAGGTACCACATTTCGAGGCTAACTAGGTGAAACGAGACCTACTAGCCACGAGTTCTGAAATCGAAATCCGAAAATCCAGGATTGTAGAGCTCGAAAATTAGTGTGAAATCAAGCTAAAAATCACCGAATTCAGAACTCGGAGTCAACGGATATTCATAAAACCGTTTACGTAAAGAAACCACATTTCGCGGCTAACTAGTTGAAACGAGACCTACTAGCCACGAGTTCTGAAATCGAAATCCGAAAATCCAGGATTGTAGAGCTCAAAAAGTAGTGTGAAATCAAGCTAAAAATCACCGAATTCAGAACTCGGAGTCAACGGATATTCATAAAACCGTTTACGTAAAGAAACCACATTTCGCGGCTAACTAGGTGAAACGAGACCAACTAGCCACGAGTTCTGAAATAAAAATCCGAAATGCCAGGATCGTAGAGCTCGAAAAGTAGTGTGAAATAAAGTTAAAAATCACTGAATTCAGAACTCGGAGTCAATGGATATTCATAAAACCGTTTACGTAAAGAAACCACATTTCGCGGCTAACTAGGTGAAACGAGACCAACTAGCCACGAGTTCTGAAATTGAAATCCGATAACCCAGAATTGTAGAGCTCGAAAAGTAGTGTGACATCAAGCTAAAAATCACCGAATTCAGAACTCGGAGTCAACGAATATTCATAAAACCGTTTACGTAAAGAAACCACATTTCGCGGCTAACTAGGTGAAACGAGACCAACTAGCCACGAGTTCTGAAATCAAAATCCGAAATGCAAGGATCGTAGAGCTCAAAAATTAGTGTGAAATCAAGCTAAAAATCACCGAATTCAGAACTCGGAGTCAACGGATATTCATAAAACCGTTTACGTAAAGAAACCACATTTCGCGGCTAACTAGGTGAAACGAGACCAACTAGCCACGAGTTCTGAAATCAAAATCAGAAACGCCAGGATCGTAGAGCTCGAAAAGTAGTGTGAAATCAAGCTAAAAATCACCGAATTCAGAACTCGGAGTCAACGGATATTCATAAAACCGTTTACGTAAAGAAACCACATTTCGCGGCTAACTAGGTGAAACGAGACCTACTAGCCACGAGTTCTGAAATCAAAATCCGAAAACCTAAGATTGTAGAGCTCGAAAATTAGTGTGAAATCAAGCTAAAAATCACCGAATTCAGAACTCGGAGTCAACGGATATTCATAAAACCGTTTACGTAAAGAAACCACATTTCGCGGCTAACTAGGTGAAACGAGACCTACTAGTCACGAGTTCTGAAATCGAAATCCGAAAATCCAGGATTGTAGAGCTCGAAAAGTAGGTGAAATCAAGGTAAAAATCACCGAATTCAGAACTCGGAGTCAACGGATATTCATAAAACCGTTTACGTAAACAAAACCACATTTCGCGGCTAACTAGGTGAAACGAGACCTACTAGCCACGAGTTCTGAAATCAAAATCCGAAAACCTAAGATTGTAGAGCTCGAAAAGTAGTGTGAAATCAAGCTAAAAATCACCGAATTCAGAACTCGGAGTCAACGGATATTCATAAAACCGTTTACGTAAAGAAACCACATTTCGCGGCTAACTAGGTGAAACGAGACCTACTAGCCACGAGTTCTGAAATCGAAATCCGAAAACCCAGGATTGTAGAGCTCGAAAAGTAGTGTGAAATCAAGCTAAAAATCACCGAATTCAGAACTCGGAGTCAACGGATATTCATAAAACCGTTTACGTAAAGAAACCACATTTCGCGGCTAACTAGGTGAAACGAGACCTACTAGCCACGAGTTCTGAAATCGAAATCCGAAATGCAAGGATTGTAGAGCTCGAAAATTAGTGTGAAATCAAGCTAAAAATCACCGAATTCAGAACTCGGAGTCAACGGATATTCATAAAACCGTTTACGTAAAGAAACCACATTTCGCGGCTAACTAGGTGAAACGAGACCTACTAGCCACGAGTTCTGAAATCAAAATCCGAAAACCGAAGATTGTAGAGCTCGAAAAGTAGTGTGAAATCAAGCTAAAAATCACCGAATTCAGAACTCGGAGTCAACGGATATTCATAAAACCGTTTACGTAAAGAAACCACATTTCGCGGCAAACTAGGTGAAACAAGACCAACTAGCCACGAGTTCTGAAATCGAAATCAGAAATGCCAGGATCGTAGAGCTCGAAAAATAGTGTGAAATCAAGCTAAAAATCACCGAATTCAGAACTCGGAGTCAACGGATATTCATAAAACCGTTTACGTAAAGAAACCACATTTCGCGGCTAACTAGGTGAAACGAGACCAACTAGCCACGAGTTCTGAAATCAAAATCCGAAATGCCAGGATCGTAGAGCTCGAAAATTAGTGTGAAATCAATCTAAAAATCACCGAATTCAGAACTCGGAGTCAACGGATATTCATAAAACCGTTTACGTAAAGAAACCACATTTCGCGGCTAACTAGGAGAAACGAGACCTACTAGCCACGAGTTCTGAAATCGAAATCCGAAACGCCAGGATTGTAGAGCTCGAAAAGTAGTGTGAAATCAAGCTAAAAATCACCGAATTCAGAACTCGGAGTCAACGGATATTCATAAAACCGTTTACGTAAAGAAACCACATTTCGCGGCTAACTAGGTGAAACGAGACCTACTAGCCACGAGTTCTGAAATCGAAATCCGAAATGCAAGGATTGTAGAGCTCGAAAATTAGTGTGAAATCAAGCTAAAAATCAACGAATTCAGAACTCGGAGTCAACGGATATTCATAAAACCGTTTACGTAAAGAAACCACATTTCGCGGCTAACTAGGTGAAACGAGACCAACAAGCCACGAGTTCTGAAATCAAAATTAGAAACGCCAGGATCGTAGAGCTCGAAAATTAGTGTGAAATCAAGCTAAAAATCACCGAATTCAGAACTCGGAGTCAACGGATATTCATAAAACCGTTTACGTAAAGAAACCACATTTCGCGGCTAAATAGGTGAAACGAGACCTACTAGCCACGAGTTCTGAAATCAAAATCCGAAAACCCAGGATTGTAGAGCTCGAAAAGTAGCGTGAAATCAAGCTAAAAATCACCGAATTCAGAACTCGGTGTCAACCAATATTCATAAAACCGTTTACGTAAAGAAACCACATTTCGAGGCTAACTAGGTGAAACGAGACCAACTAGCCACGAGTTCTGAAATCAAAATCCGAAACTCCATAA
This sequence comes from Euonymus europaeus, assembly GCA_963580455.1. Classification (NCBI taxonomy): domain Eukaryota; kingdom Viridiplantae; phylum Streptophyta; class Magnoliopsida; order Celastrales; family Celastraceae; genus Euonymus; species Euonymus europaeus. The sequence goes on along the minus strand of OY756957.1, from coordinate 114,550 downwards.
TCGTAGAGCTTGAAAAGTAGTGTGAAATCAAGCTAAAAATCACCGAATTCAGAACTCGGAGTCAACGGATATTCATAAAACCGTTTACGTAAAGAAACCACATTTCGCGGCTAACTAGGTGAAACGAGACCAACTAGCCACGAGTTCTGAAATCAAAATCAGAAATGCCAGGATCGTAGAGCTCGAAAAATAGTGTGAAATCAAGCTAAAAATCAACGAATTGAGAACTCGGAGTCAACCAATATTCATAAAACCGTTTACGTAAAGAAACCACATTTCGCGGCTAACTAGGTGAAACGATACCAACTAGCCACGAGTTCTGAAATCAAAATCCTAAACTCCATAATCGTAGAGCTTGAAAAGTAGTGTGAAATCAAGCTAAAAATCACCGAATTCAGAACTCGGAGTCAACGAATATTCATAAAACCGTTTACGTAAAGAAACCACATTTCGCGGCTAACTAGGTGAAACGAGACCAACTAGCCACGAGTTCTGAAATCAAAATCAGAAATGCCAGGATCGTAGAGCTCGAAAAATAGTGTGAAATCAAGCTAAAAATCACCGAATTCAGAACTCGGAGTCAACGGATATTCATAAAACCGTTTACGTAAAGAAACCACATTTCGCGGCTAACTAGGTGAAACGAGACCAACTAGCCACAAGTTCTGAAATCAAAATCAGAAATGCCAGGATCGTAGAGCTCGAAAAATAGTGTGAAATCAAGCTAAAAATCACCGAATTCAGAACTCGGAGTCAACGGATATTCATAAAACCGTTTACGTAAAGAAACCACATTTCGCGGCAAACTAGGTGAAACGAGACCTACTAGCCACGAGTTCTGAAATCGAAATCCGAAAACCCAGGATTGTAGAGCTCGAAAAGTAGTGTGAAATCAAGCTAAAAATCACCGAATTCAGAACTCGGAGTCAACGGATATTCATAAAACCGTTTACGTAAAGAAACCACATTTCGCGGCTAACTAGGTGAAACGAGACCTACTAGCCACGAGTTCTGAAATCGAAATCCGAAATGCAAGGATCGTAGAGCTCGAAAATTAGTGTGAAATCAAGCTAAAAATCACCGAATTCAGAACTCGGAGTCAACGGATATTCATAAAACCGTTTACGTAAAGAAACCACATTTCGCGGCTAACTAGGTGAAACGAGACCTACTAGGCACGAGTTCTGAAATCGAAATCCGAAAATCCAGGATTGTAGAGCTCGAAAAGTAGTGTGAAATCAAGCTAAAAATCACCGAATTCAGAACTCGGAGTCAGCGGATATTCATAAAACCGTTTACGTAAAGAAACCACATTTTGCGGCTAACTAGGTGAAACGAGACCTACTAGCCACGAGTTCTGAAATCGAAATCCGAAAACCTAAGATTGTAGAGCTCGAAAAGTAGTGTGAAATCAAGCTAAAAATCACCGAATTCAGAACTCGGAGTCAACGGATATTCATAAAACCGTTTACGTAAAGAAACCACATTTCGCGGCTAACTAGGTGAAACGAGACCAACAAGCCACGAGTTCTGAAATCAAAATTAGAAACGCCAGGATCGTAGAGCTCGAAAATTAGTGTGAAATCAAGCTAAAAATCACCGAATTCAGAACTCGGAGTCAACGGATATTCATAAAACCGTTTACGTAAAGAAACCACATTTCACGGCTAAATAGGTGAAACGAGACCTACTAGCCACGAGTTCTGAAATCGAAATCCGAAAACCCAGGATTGTAGAGCTCGAAAAGTAGTGTGAAATCAAGCTAAAAATCACCGAATTCAGAACTCGGAGTCAACGGATATTCATAAAACCGTTTACGTAAAGAAACCACATTTCGCGGCTAACTAGGTGAAACGAGACCTACTAGGCACGAGTTCTGAAATCGAAATCCGAAATGCAAGGATTGTAGAGCTGGAAAATTAGTGTGAAATCAAGCTAAAAATCACCGAATTCAGAACTCGGAGTCAACGGATATTCATAAAACCGTTTACGTAAAGAAACCACATTTCGCGGCTAACTAGGTGAAACGAGACCTACTAGCCACGAGTTCTGAAATCAAAATCCGAAAACCGAAGATTGTAGAGCTCGAAAAGTAGTGTGAAATCAAGCTAAAAATCACCGAATTCAGAACTCGGAGTCAACGGATATTCATAAAACCGTTTACGTAAAGAAACCACATTTCGCGGCAAACTAGGTGAAACAAGACCAACTAGCCACGAGTTCTGAAATCGTAATCAGAAATGCCAGGATCGTAGAGCTCGAAAAATTGTGTGAAATCAAGCTAAAAATCACCGAATTCAGAACTCGGAGTCAACGGATATTCATAAAACCGTTTACGTAAAGAAACCACATTTCGCGGCTAAATAGGTGAAACGAGACCTACTAGCCGCGAGTTCTGAAATCGAAATCCGAAAACCCAGGATTGTAGAGCTCGAAAAGTAGTGTGAAATCAAGCTAAAAATCACCGAATTCAGAACTCGGAGTCAACGGATATTCATAAAACCGTTTACGTAAAGAAACCACATTTCGCGGCAAACTAGGTGAAACAAGACCAACTAGCCACGAGTTCTGAAATCGTAATCAGAAATGCCAGGATCGTAGAGCTCGAAAAATTGTGTGAAATCAAGCTAAAAATCACCGAATTCAGAACTCGGAGTCAACGGATATTCATAAAACCGTTTACGTAAAGAAACCACATTTCGCGGCTAACTAGGTGAAACGAGACCAACTAGCCACGAGTTCTGAAATCAAAATCCGAAATGCCAGGATCGTAGAGCTCGAAAATTAGTGTGAAATCAATCTAAAAATCACCGAATTCAGAACTCGGAGTCAACGGATATTCATAAAACCGTTTACGAAAAGAAACCACATTTCGCGGCTAACTAGGTGAAACGAGACCTACTAGCCACGAGTTCTGAAATCGAAATCCGAAACGCCAGGATTGTAGAGCTCGAAAAGTAGTGTGAAATCAAGCTAAAAATCACCGAATTCAGAACTCGGAGTCAACGGATATTCATAAAACCGTTTACGTAAAGAAACCACATTTCGCGGCTAACTAGGTGAAACGAGACCTACTAGCCACGAGTTCTGAAATCGAAATCCGAAATGCAAGGATTGTAGAGCTCGAAAATTAGTGTGAAATCAAGCTAAAAATCACCGAATTCAGAACTCGGAGTCAACGGATATTCATAAAACCGTTTACGTAAAGAAACCACATTTCGCGGCTAACTAGGTGAAACGAGACCAACAAGCCACGAGTTCTGAAATCAAAATTAAAAATGCCAGGATCGTAGAGCTCGAAAATTAGTGTGAAATCAAGCTAAAAATCACCGAATTCAGAACTCGGAGTCAACGGATATTCATAAAACCGTTTACGTAAAGAAACCACATTTCGCGGCTAAATAGGTGAAACGAGACCTACTAGCCACGAGTTCTGAAATCGAAATCCGAAAACCCAGGATTGTAGAGCTCGAAAAGTAGCGTGAAATCAAGCTAAAAATCACCGAATTCAGAACTCGGTGTCAACCAATATTCATAAAACCGTTTACGTAAAGAAACCACATTTCGAGGCTAACTAGGTGAAACGAGACCAACTAGCCACGAGTTCTGAAATCAAAATCCGAAACTCCATAATCGTAGAGCTTGAAAAGTAGTGTGAAATCAAGCTAAAAATCACCGAATTCAGAACTCGGAGTCAACGGATATTCATAAAACCGTTTACGTAAAGAAACCACATTTCGCGGCTAACTAGGTGAAACGAGACCAACTAGCCACGAGTTCTGAAATCAAAATCAGAAATGCCAGGATCGTAGAGCTCGAAAAATAGTGTGAAATCAAGCTAAAAATCAACGAATTGAGAACTCGGAGTCAACCAATATTCATAAAACCGTTTACGTAAAGAAACCACATTTCGCGGCTAACTAGGTGAAACGAGACCAACTAGCCACGAGTTCTGAAATCAAAATCCGAAACTCCATAATCGTAGAGCTTGAAAAGTAGTGTGAAATCAAGCTAAAAATCACCGAATTCAGAACTCGGAGTCAACGGATATTCATAAAACCGTTTACGTAAAGAAACCACATTTCGCGGCTAACTAGGTGAAACGAGACCTACTAGCCACGAGTTCTGAAATCAAAATCCGAAATGCAAGGATTGTAGAGCTCGAAAATTAGTGTGAAATCAAGCTAAAAATCACCGAATTCAGAACTCGGAGTCAACGGATATTCATAAAACCGTTTACGTAAAGAAACCACATTTCGCGGCTAACTAGGTGAAACGAGACCTACTAGCCACGAGTTCTGAAATCAAAATCCGAAAACCGAAGATTGTAGAGCTCGAAAAGTAGTGTGAAATCAAGCTAAAAATCACCGAATTCAGAACTCGGAGTCAACGGATATTCATAAAACCGTTTACGTAAAGAAACCACATTTCGCGGCAAACTAGGTGAAACAAGACCAACTAGCCACGAGTTCTGAAATCGAAATCAGAAATGCCAGGATCGTAGAGCTCGAAAAATAGTGTGAAATCAAGCTAAAAATCACCGAATTCAGAACTCGGAGTCAACGGATATTCATAAAACCGTTTACGTAAAGAAACCACATTTCGCGGCTAACTAGGTGAAACGAGACCAACTAGCCACGAGTTCTGAAATCAAAATCCGAAATGCCAGGATCGTAGAGCTCGAAAATTAGTGTGAAATCAATCTAAAAATCACCGAATTCAGAACTCGGAGTCAACGGATATTCATAAAACCGTTTACGTAAAGAAACCACATTTCGCGGCTAACTAGGTGAAACGAGACCTACTAGCCACGAGTTCTGAAATCGAAATCCGAAACGCCTGGATTGTAGAGCTCGAAAAGTAGTGTGAAATCAAGCTAAAAATCACCGAATTCAGAACTCGGAGTCAACGGATATTCATAAAACCGTTTACGTAAAGAAACCACATTTCGCGGCTAACTAGGTGAAACGAGACCTACTAGCCACGAGTTCTGAAATCGAAATCCGAAAATCCAGGATTGTAGAGCTCGAAAAGTAGTGTGAAATCAAGCTAAAAATCACCGAATTCAGAACTCGGAGTCAACGGATATTCATAAAACCGTTTACGTAAAGAAACCACATTTCGCGGCTAACTAGGTGAAACGAGACCAACAAGCCACGAGTTCTGAAATCAAAATTAGAAACGCCAGGATCGTAGAGCTCGAAAATTAGTGTGAAATCAAGCTAAAAATCACCGAATTCAGAACTCGGAGTCAACGGATATTCATAAAACCGTTTACGTAAAGAAACCACATTTCGCGGCTAAATAGGTGAAACGAGACCTACTAGCCACGAGTTCTGAAATCGAAATCCGAAAACCCAGGATTGTAGAGCTCGAAAAGTAGCGTGAAATCAAGCTAAAAATCACCGAATTCAGAACTCGGTGTCAACCAATATTCATAAAACCGTTTACGTAAAGAAACCACATTTCGAGGCTAACTAGGTGAAACGAGACCAACTAGCCACGAGTTCTGAAATCAAAATCCGAAACTCCATAATCGTAGAGCTTGAAAAGTAGTGTGAAATCAAGCTAAAAATCACCGAATTCAGAACTCGGAGTCAACGGATATTCATAAAACCGTTTACGTAAAGAAACCACATTTCGCGGCTAACTAGGTGAAACGAGACCAACTAGCCACGAGTTCTGAAATCAAAATCAGAAATGCCAGGATCGTAGAGCTCGAAAAATAGTGTGAAATCAATCTAAAAATCAACGAATTGAGAACTCGGAGTCAACCAATATTCATAAAACCGTTTACGTAAAGAAACCACATTTCGCGGCTAACTAGGTGAAACGAGACCAACTAGCCACGAGTTCTGAAATCAAAATCCGAAACTCCATAATCGTAGAGCTTGAAAAGTAGTGTGAAATCAAGCTAAAAATCACCGAATTCAGAACTCGGAGTCAACGAATATTCATAAAACCGTTTACGTAAAGAAACCACATTTCGCGGCTAACTAGGTGAAACGAGACCAACTAGCCACGAGTTCTGAAATCAAAATCAGAAATGCCAGGATCGTAGAGCTCGAAAAATAGTGTGAAATCAAGCTAAAAATCACCGAATTCAGAACTCGGAGTCAACGGATATTCATAAAACCGTTTACGTAAAGAAACCACATTTCGCGGCTAACTAGGTGAAACGAGACCAACTAGCCACAAGTTCTGGAATCAAAATCAGAAATGCCAGGATCGTAGAGCTCGAAAAATAGTGTGAAATCAAGCTAAAAATCACCGAATTCAGAACTCGGAGTCAACGGATATTCATAAAACCGTTTACGTAAAGAAACCACATTTCGCGGCAAACTAGGTGAAACGAGACCTACTAGCCACGAGTTCTGAAATCGAAATCCGAAAACCCAGGATTGTAGAGCTCGAAAAGTAGTGTGAAATCAAGCTAAAAATCACCGAATTCAGAACTCGGAGTCAACGGATATTCATAAAACCGTTTACGTAAAGAAACCACATTTCGCGGCTAACTAGGTGAAACGAGACCTACTAGCCACGAGTTCTGAAATCGAAATCCGAAATGCAAGGATCGTAGAGCTCGAAAATTAGTGTGAAATCAAGCTAAAAATCACCGAATTCAGAACTCGGAGTCAACGGATATTCATAAAACCGTTTACGTAAAGAAACCACATTTCGCGGCTAACTAGGTGAAACGAGACCTACTAGCCACGAGTTCTGAAATCGAAATCCGAAAATCCAGGATTGTAGAGCTCGAAAAGTAGTGTGAAATCAAGCTAAAAATCACCGAATTCAGAACTCGGAGTCAGCGGATATTCATAAAACCGTTTACGTAAAGAAACCACATTTTGCGGCTAACTAGGTGAAACGAGACCTACTAGCCACGAGTTCTGAAATCGAAATCCGAAAACATAAGATTGTAGAGCTCGAAAAGTAGTGTGAAATCAAGCTAAAAATCACCGAATTCAGAACTCGGAGTCAACGGATATTCATAAAACCGTTTACGTAAAGAAACCACATTTCGCGGCTAACTAGGTGAAACGAGACCAACAAGCCACGAGTTCTGAAATCAAAATTAGAAACGCCAGGATCGTAGAGCTCGAAAATTAGTGTGAAATCAAGCTAAAAATCACCGAATTCAGAACTCGGAGTCAACGGATATTCATAAAACCGTTTACGTAAAGAAACCACATTTCACGGCTAAATAGGTGAAACGAGACCTACTAGCCACGAGTTCTGAAATCGAAATCCGAAAACCCAGGATTGTAGAGCTCGAAAAGTAGCGTGAAATCAAGCTAAAAATCACCGAATTCAGAACTCGGTGTCAACCAATATTCATAAAACCGTTTACGTAAAGAAACCACATTTCGAGGCTAACTAGGTGAAACGAGACCAACTAGCCACGAGTTCTGAAATCAAAATCCGAAACTCCATAAACGTAGAGCTTGAAAAGTAGTGTGAAATCAAGCTAAAAATCACCGAATTCAGAACTCGGAGTCAACGGATATTCATAAAACCGTTTACGTAAAGAAACCACATTTCGCGGCTAACTAGGTGAAACGAGACCAACTAGCCACGAGTTCTGAAATCAAAATCAGAAATGCCAGGATCGTAGAGCTCGAAAAATAGTGTGAAATCAAGCTAAAAATCACCGAATTGAGAACTCGGAGTCAACCAATATTCATAAAACCGTTTACGTAAAGAAACCACATTTCGCGGCTAACTAGGTGAAACGAGACCAACTAGCCACGAGTTCTGAAATCAAAATCCGAAACTCCATAATCGTAGAGCTTGAAAAGTAGTGTGAAATCAAGCTAAAAATCACCGAATTCAGAACTCGGAGTCAACGGATATTCATAAAACCGTTTACGTAAAGAAACCACATTTCGCGGCTAACTAGGTGAAACGAGACCAACTAGCCACGAGTTCTGAAATCAAAATCAGAAATGCCAGGATCGTAGAGCTCGAAAAATAGTGTGAAATCAAGCTAAAAATCACCGAATTCAGAACTCGGAGTCAACGGATATTCATAAAACCGTTTACGTAAAGAAACCACATTTCGCGGCAAACTAGGTGAAACGAGACCTACTAGCCACGAGTTCTGAAATCAAAATCCGAAAACCCAGGATTGTAGAGCTCGAAAAGTAGTGTGAAATCAAGCTAAAAATCACCGAATTCAGAACTCGGAGTCAACGGATATTCATAAAACCGTTTACGTAAAGAAACCACATTTCGCGGCTAACTAGGTGAAACGAGACCAACTAGCCACGAGTTCTGAAATCAAAATCAGAAACGCCAGGATCGTAGATCTCGAAAAGTAGTGTGAAATCAAGCTAAAAATCACCGAATTCAGAACTCGGAGTCAACGGATATTCATAAAACCGTTTACGTAAAGAAACCACATTTCGCGGCTAACTAGGTGAAACGAGACCTACTAGCCACGAGTTCTGAAATCAAAATCCGAAAACCTAAGATTGTAGAGCTCGAAAAGTAGTGTGAAATCAAGCTAAAAATCACCGAATTCAGAACTCGGAGTCAACGGATATTCATAAAACCGTTTACGTAAAGAAACCACATTTCGCGGCTAACTAGGTGAAACGAGACCTACTAGTCACGAGTTCTGAAATCGAAATCCGAAAATCCAGGATTGTAGAGCTCGAAAAGTAGTGTGAAATCAAGCTAAAAATCACCGAATTCAGAACTCGGAGTCAACGGATATTCATAAAACCGTTAACGTAAAGAAACCACATTTCGCGGCTAACTAGGTGAAACGAGACCAACTAGCCACAAGTTCTGAAATCAAAATCAGAAATGCCAGGATCGTAGAGCTCGAAAAATAGTGTGAAATCAAGCTAAAAATCACCGAATTCAGAACTCGGAGTCAACGGATATTCATAAAACCGTTTACGTAAAGAAACCACATTTTGCGGCAAACTAGGTGAAACGAGACCTACTAGCCACGAGTTCTGAAATCAAAATCCGAAAACCCAGGATTGTAGAGCTCGAAAAGTAGTGTGAAATCAAGCTAAAAATCACCGAATTCAGAACTCGGAGTCAACGGATATTCATAAAACCGTTTACGTAAAGAAACCACATTTCGCGGCTAACTAGGAGAAACGAGACCTACTAGCCACAAGTTCTGAAATCGAAATCCGAAATTCAAGGATCGTAGAGCTCGAAAATTAGTGTGAAATCAAGCTAAAAATCACCGAATTCAGAACTCGGAGTCAACGGATATTCATAAAACCGTTTAGTAAAGAAACCACATTTCGCGGCTAACTAGGTGAAACGAGACCTACTAGCCACGAGTTCTGAAATCGAAATCCGAAAATCCAGGATTCTAGAGCTCGAAAAGTAGTGTGAAATCAAGCTAAAAATCACCGAATTCAGAACTCGGAGTCAGCGGATATTCATAAAACCGTTTACGTAAAGAAACCACATTTCGCGGCTAACTAGGTGAAACGAGACCTACTAGCCACGAGTTCTGAAATCGAAATCCGAAAACCTAAGATTGTAGAGCTCGAAAAGTAGTGTGAAATCAAGCTAAAAATCACCGAATTCAGAACTCGGAGTCAACGGATATTCATAAAACCGTTTACGTAAAGAAACCACATTTCGCGGCTAACTAGGTGAAACGAGACCAACAAGCCACGAGTTCTGAAATCAAAATCAGAAAAGCCAGGATCGTAGAGCTCGAAAATTAGTGTGAAATCAAGCTAAAAATCACCGAATTCAGAACTCGGAGTCAACGGATATTCATAAAACCGTTTACGTAAAGAAACCACATTTCGCGGCTAAATAGGTGAAACGAGACCTACTAGCCACGAGTTCTGAAATCGAAATCCGAAAACGCAGGATTGTAGAGCTCGAAAAGTAGTGTGAAATCAAGCTAAAAATCACCGAATTCAGAACTCGGAGTCAACCAATATTCATAAAACCGTTTACGTAAAGAAACCACATTTCGCGGCTAACTAGGTGAAACGAGACCAACTAGCCACGAGTTCTGAAATCAAAATCCGAAACTTCATAATCGTAGAGCTTGAAAAGTAGTGTGAAATCAAGCTAAAAATCACCGAATTCAGAACTCGGAGTCAACGGATATTCATAAAACCGTTTACGTAAAGAAACCACATTTCGCGGCTAACTAGGTGAAACGAGACCAACTAGCCACGAGTTCTGAAATCAAAATTAGAAACGCCAGGATCGTAGAGCTCGAAAATTAGTGTGAAATCAAGCTAAAAATCACCGAATTCAGAACTCGGAGTCAACGGATATTCATAAAACCGTTTACGTAAAGAAACCACATTTCACGGCTAAATAGGTGAAACGAGACCTACTAGCCACGAGTTCTGAAATCGAAATCCGAAAACCCAGGATTGTAGAGCTCGAAAAGTAGCGTGAAATCAAGCTAAAAATCACCGAATTCAGAACTCGGTGTCAACCAATATTCATAAAACCGTTTACGTAAAGAAACCACATTTCGAGGCTAACTAGGTGAAACGAGACCAACTAGCCACGAGTTCTGAAATCAAAATCCGAAACTCCATAAACGTAGAGCTTGAAAAGTAGTGTGAAATCAAGCTAAAAATCACCGAATTCAGAACTCGGAGTCAACGGATATTCATAAAACCGTTTACGTAAAGAAACCACATTTCGCGGCTAACTAGGTGAAACGAGACCAACTAGCCACGAGTTCTGAAATCAAAATCAGAAATGCCAGGATCGTAGAGCTCGAAAAATAGTGTGAAATCAAGCTAAAAATCACCGAATTGAGAACTCGGAGTCAACCAATATTCATAAAACCGTTTACGTAAAGAAACCACATTTCGCGGCTAACTAGGTGAAACGAGACCAACTAGCCACGAGTTCTGAAATCAAAATCAGAAATGCCAGGATCGTAGAGCTCGAAAAATAGTGTGAAATCAAGCTAAAAATCACCGAATTCAGAACTCGGAGTCAACGGATATTCATAAAACCGTTTACGTAAAGAAACCACATTTCGCGGCAAACTAGGTGAAACGAGACCTACTAGCCACGAGTTCTGAAATCAAAATCCGAAAACCCAGGATTGTAGAGCTCGAAAAGTAGTGTGAAATCAAGCTAAAAATCACCGAATTCAGAACTCGGAGTCAACGGATATTCATAAAACCGTTTACGTAAAGAAACCACATTTCGCGGCTAACTAGGTGAAACGAGACCAACTAGCCACGAGTTCTGAAATCAAAATCAGAAACGCCAGGATCGTAGATCTCGAAAAGTAGTGTGAAATCAAGCTAAAAATCACCGAATTCAGAACTCGGAGTCAACGGATATTCATAAAACCGTTTACGTAAAGAAACCACATTTCGCGGCTAACTAGGTGAAACGAGACCTACTAGCCACGAGTTCTGAAATCAAAATCCGAAAACCTAAGATTGTAGAGCTCGAAAAGTAGTGTGAAATCAAGCTAAAAATCACCGAATTCAGAACTCGGAGTCAACGGATATTCATAAAACCGTTTACGTAAAGAAACCACATTTCGCGGCTAACTAGGTGAAACGAGACCTACTAGTCACGAGTTCTGAAATCGAAATCCGAAAATCCAGGATTGTAGAGCTCGAAAAGTAGTGTGAAATCAAGCTAAAAATCACCGAATTCAGAACTCGGAGTCAACGGATATTCATAAAACCGTTAACGTAAAGAAACCACATTTCGCGGCAAACTAGGTGAAACGAGACCAACTAGCCACAAGTTCTGAAATCAAAATCAGAAATGCCAGGATCGTAGACCTCGAAAAATAGTGTGAAATCAAGCTAAAAATCACCGAATTCAGAACTCGGAGTCAACGGATATTCATAAAACCGTTTACGTAAAGAAACCACATTTTGCGGCAAACTAGGTGAAACGAGACCTACTAGCCACGAGTTCTGAAATCAAAATCCGAAAACCCAGGATTGTAGAGCTCGAAAAGTAGTGTGAAATCAAGCTAAAAATCACCGAATTCAGAACTCGGAGTCAACGGATATTCATAAAACCGTTTACGTAAAGAAACCACATTTCGCGGCTAACTAGGAGAAACGAGACCTACTAGCCACAAGTTCTGAAATCGAAATCCGAAATTCAAGGATCGTAGAGCTCGAAAATTAGTGTGAAATCAAGCTAAAAATCACCGAATTCAGAACTCGGAGTCAACGGATATTCATAAAACCGTTTACGTAAAGAAACCACATTTCGCGGCTAAATAGGTGAAACGAGACCTACTAGCCACGAGTTCTGAAATCGAAATCCGAAAACGCAGGATTGTAGAGCTCGAAAAGTAGTGTGAAATCAAGCTAAAAATCACCGAATTCAGAACTCGGAGTCAACCAATATTCATAAAACCGTTTACGTAAAGAAACCACATTTCGCGGCTAACTAGGTGAAACGAGACCAACTAGCCACGAGTTCTGAAATCAAAATCCGAAACTTCATAATCGTAGAGCTTGAAAAGTAGTGTGAAATCAAGCTAAAAATCACCGAATTCAGAACTCGGAGTCAACGGATATTCATAAAACCGTTTACGTAAAGAAACCACATTTCGCGGCTAACTAGGTGAAACGAGACCAACTAGCCACGAGTTCTGAAATCAAAATTAGAAACGCCAGGATCGTAGAGCTCGAAAATTAGTGTGAAATCAAGCTAAAAATCACCGAATTCAGAACTCGGAGTCAACGGATATTCATAAAACCGTTTACGTAAAGAAACCACATTTCACGGCTAAATAGGTGAAACGAGACCTACTAGCCACGAGTTCTGAAATCGAAATCCGAAAACCCAGGATTGTAGAGCTCGAAAAGTAGCGTGAAATCAAGCTAAAAATCACCGAATTCAGAACTCGGTGTCAACCAATATTCATAAAACCGTTTACGTAAAGAAACCACATTTCGAGGCTAACTAGGTGAAACAAGACCAACTAGCCACGAGTTCTGAAATCAAAATCCGAAACTCCATAAACGTAGAGCTTGAAAAGTAGTGTGAAATCAAGCTAAAAATCACCGAATTCAGAACTCGGAGTCAACGGATATTCATAAAACCGTTTACGTAAAGAAACCACATTTCGCGGCTAACTAGGTGAAACGAGACCAACTAGCCACGAGTTCTGAAATCAAAATCAGAAATGCCAGGATCGTAGAGCTCGAAAAATAGTGTGAAATCAAGCTAAAAATCACCGAATTGAGAACTCGGAGTCAACCAATATTCATAAAACCGTTTACGTAAAGAAACCACATTTCGCGGCTAACTAGGTGAAACGAGACCAACTAGCCACGAGTTCTGAAATCAAAATCCGAAACTCCATAATCGTAGAGCTTGAAAAGTAGTGTGAAATCAAGCTAAAAATCACCGAATTCAGAACTCGGAGTCAACGGATATTCATAAAACCGTTTACGTAAAGAAACCACATTTCGCGGCTAACTAGGTGAAACGAGACCAACTAGCCACGAGTTCTGAAATCAAAATCAGAAATGCCAGGATCGTAGAGCTCGAAAAATAGTGTGAAATCAAGCTAAAAATCACCGAATTCAGAACTCGGAGTCAACGGATATTCATAAAACCGTTTACGTAAAGAAACCACATTTCGCGGCAAACTAGGTGAAACGAGACCTACTAGCCACGAGTTCTGAAATCAAAATCCGAAAACCCAGGATTGTAGAGCTCGAAAAGTAGTGTGAAATCAAGCTAAAAATCACCGAATTCAGAACTCGGAGTCAACGGATATTCATAAAACCGTTTACGTAAAGAAACCACATTTCGCGGCTAACTAGGTGAAACGAGACCAACTAGCCACGAGTTCTGAAATCAAAATCAGAAACGCCAGGATCGTAGATCTCGAAAAGTAGTGTGAAATCAAGCTAAAAATCACCGAATTCAGAACTCGGAGTCAACGGATATTCATAAAACCGTTTACGTAAAGAAACCACATTTCGCGGCTAACTAGGTGAAACGAGACCTACTAGCCACGAGTTCTGAAATCGAAATCCGAAAACCTAAGATTGTAGAGCTCGAAAAGTAGTGTGAAATCAAGCTAAAAATCACCGAATTCAGAACTCGGAGTCAACGGATATTCATAAAACCGTTTACGTAAAGAAACCACATTTCGCGGCTAACTAGGTGAAACGAGACCTACTAGTCACGAGTTCTGAAATCGAAATCCGAAAATCCAGGATTGTAGAGCTCGAAAAGTAGTGTGAAATAAAGCTAAAAATCACCGAATTCAGAACTCGGAGTCAACGGATATTCATAAAACCGTTAACGTAAAGAAACCACATTTCGCGGCTAACTAGGTGAAACGAGACCAACTAGCCACAAGTTCTGAAATCAAAATCAGAAATGCCAGGATCGTAGAGCTCAAAAAATAGTGTGAAATCAAGCTAAAAATCACCGAATTCAGAACTCGGAGTCAACGGATATTCATAAAACCGTTTACGTAAAGAAACCACATTTTGCGGCAAACTAGGTGAAACGAGACCTACTAGCCACGAGTTCTGAAATCAAAATCCGAAAACCCAGGATTGTAGAGCTCGAAAAGTAGTGTGAAATCAAGCTAAAAATCACCGAATTCAGAACTCGGAGTCAACGGATATTCATAAAACCGTTTACGTAAAGAAACCACATTTCGCGGCTAACTAGGAGAAACGAGACCTACTAGCCACAAGTTCTGAAATCGAAATCCGAAATTCAAGGATCGTAGAGCTCGAAAATTAGTGTGAAATCAAGCTAAAAATCACCGAATTCAGAACTCGGAGTCAACGGATATTCATAAAACCGTTTAGTAAAGAAACCACATTTCGCGGCTAACTAGGTGAAACGAGACCTACTAGCCACGAGTTCTGAAATCGAAATCCGAAAATCCAGGATTCTAGAGCTCGAAAAGTAGTGTGAAATCAATCTAAAAATCACCGAATTCAGAACTCGGAGTCAGCGGATATTCATAAAACCGTTTACGTAAAGAAACCACATTTCGCGGCTAACTAGGTGAAACGAGACCTACTAGCCACGAGTTCTGAAATCGAAATCCGAAAACCTAAGATTGTAGAGCTCGAAAAGTAGTGTGAAATCAAGCTAAAAATCACCGAATTCAGAACTCGGAGTCAACGGATATTCATAAAACCGTTTACGTAAAGAAACCACATTTCGCGGCTAACTAGGTGAAACGAGACCAACAAGCCACGAGTTCTGAAATCAAAATCAGAAAAGCCAGGATCGTAGAGCTCGAAAATTAGTGTGAAATCAAGCTAAAAATCACCGAATTCAGAACTCGGAGTCAACGGATATTCATAAAACCGTTTACGTAAAGAAACCACATTTCGCGGCTAAATAGGTGAAACGAGACCTACTAGCCACGAGTTCTGAAATCGAAATCCGAAAACGCAGGATTGTAGAGCTCGAAAAGTAGTGTGAAATCAAGCTAAAAATCACCGAATTCAGAACTCGGAGTCAACCAATATTCATAAAACCGTTTACGTAAAGAAACCACATTTCGCGGCTAACTAGGTGAAACGAGACCAACTAGCCACGAGTTCTGAAATCAAAATCCGAAACTTCATAATCGTAGAGCTTGAAAAGTAGTGTGAAATCAAGCTAAAAATCACCGAATTCAGAACTCGGAGTCAACGGATATTCATAAAACCGTTTACGTAAAGAAACCACATTTCGCGGCTAACTAGGTGAAACGAGACCAACTAGCCACGAGTTCTGAAATCAAAATCAGAAGTGCCAGGATCGTAGAGCTCGAAAAATAGTGTGAAATCAAGCTAAAAATCACCGAATTCAGAACTCGGAGTCAGCCAATATTCATAAAACCGTTTACGTAAAGAAACCACATTTCGCGGCTAACTAGGTGAAACGAGACCAACTAGCCACGAGTTCTGAAATCAAAATCCAAAACTCCATAATAGTAGAGCTTGAAAAGTAGTGTGAAATCAAGCTAAAAATCACCGAATTCAGAACTCGGAGTCAACGGATATTCATAAAACCGTTTACGTAAAGAAACCACATTTCGCGGCTAACTAGGTGAAACGAGACCAACTAGCCACGAGTTCTGAAATCAAAATCAGAAATGCCAGGATCGTAGATCTCGAAAAATAGTGTGAAATCAAGCTAAAAATCACCGAATTCAGAACTCGGAGTCAACGGATATTCATAAAACCGTTTACGTAAAGAAACAACATTTCGCGGCAAATTAGGTGAAACGAGACCTACTAGCCACGAGTTCTGAAATCGAAATCCGAAAACCCAGGATTGTAGAGCTCGAAAAGTAGTGTGAAATCAAGCTAAAAATCACCGAATTCAGAACTCGGAGTCAACGGATATTCATAAAACCGTTTACGTAAAGAAACCACATTTCGCGGCTAACTAGGTGAAACGAGACCAACTAGCCACGAGTTCTGAAATCAAAATCAGAAACGCCAGGATCGTAGAGCTCGAAAAGTAGTGTGAAATCAAGCTAAAAATCACCGAATTCAGAACTCGGAGTCAACGGATATTCGTAAAACCGTTTACGTAAAGAAACCACATTTCGCGGCTAACTAGGTGAAACGAGACCTACTAGCCACGAGTTCTGAAATCGAAATCCGAAAACCAAAGATTGTAGAGCTCGAAAAGTAGTGTGAAATCAAGCTAAAAATCACAGAATTCAGAACTCGGAGTCAACGGATATTCATAAAACCGTTTACGTAAAGAAACCACATTTCGCGGCTAACTAGGTGAAACGAGACCTATTAGTCACGAGTTCTGAAATCGAAATCCGAAAATCCAGGATTGTAGAGCTCGAAAAGTAGTGTGAAATCAAGCTAAAAATCACCGAATTCAGAACTCGGAGTCAACGGATATTCATAAAACCGTTTACGTAAAGAAACCACATTTCGCGGCTAACTAGGTGAAACGAGACCTACTAGCCACGTGTTCTGAAATCGAAATCCGAAAACCTAAGATTGTAGAGCTCGAAAAGTAGTGTGAAATCAAGCTGAAAATCACCGAATTCAGAACTCGGAGTCAACGGATATTCATAAAACCGTTTACGTAAAGAAACCACATTTCGCGGCTAAATAGGTGAAACGAGACCTACTAGCCACGAGTTCTGAAATCAAAATCCGAAAACCCAGGATTGTAGAGCTCAAAAAGTAGTGTGAAATCAAGCTAAAAATCACCGAATTCAGAACTCGGAGTCAACCAATATTCATAAAACCGTTTACGTAAAGAAACCACATTTCGCGGCTAACTAGGTGAAACGAGACCAACTAGCCACGAGTTCTGAAATCAAAATCCGAAACTTCATAATCGTAGAGCTTGAAAAGTAGTGTGAAATCAAGCTAAAAATCACCGAATTCAGAACTCGGAGTCAACGGATATTCATAAAACCGTTTACGTAAAGAAACCACATTTCGCGGCTAACTAGGTGAAACGAGACCAACTAGCCACGAGTTCTGAAATCAAAATCAGAAATGCCAGGATCGTAGAGCTCGAAAAATAGTGTGAAATCAAGCTAAAAATCACCGAATTCAGAACTCGGAGTCAACGGATATTCATAAAACCGTTTACGTAAAGAAACAACATTTCGCGGCAAATTAGGTGAAACGAGACCTACTAGCCACGAGTTCTGAAATCGAAATCCGAAAACCCAGGATTGTAGAGTTTGAAAAGTAGTGTGAAATCAAGCTAAAAATCACCGAATTCAGAACTCGGAGTCAACGGATATTCATAAAACCGTTTACGTAAAGAAACCACATTTCGCGGCTAACTAGGTGAAACGAGACCAACTAGCCACGAGTTCTGAAATCAAAATCAGAAACGCCAGGATCGTAGAGCTCGAAAAGTAGTGTGAAATCAAGCTAAAAATCACCGAATTCAGAACTCGGAGTCAACGGATATTCGTAAAACCGTTTACGTAAAGAAACCACATTTCGCGGCTAACTAGGTGAAACGAGACCTACTAGCCACGAGTTCTGAAATCAAAATCCGAAAACCAAAGATTGTAGAGCTCGAAAAGTAGTGTGAAATCAAGCTAAAAATCACAGAATTCAGAACTCGGAGTCAACGGATATTCATAAAACCGTTTACGTAAAGAAACCACATTTCGCGGCTAACTAGGTGAAACGAGACCTACTAGTCACGAGTTCTGAAATCGAAATCCGAAAATCCAGGATTGTAGAGCTCGAAAAGTAGTGTGAAATCAAGCTAAAAATCACCGAATTCAGAACTCGGAGTCAACGGATATTCATAAAACCGTTTACGTAAAGAAACCACATTTCGCGGCTAACTAGGTGAAACGAGACCTACTAGCCACGTGTTCTGAAATCGAAATCCGAAAACCTAAGATTGTAGAGCTCGAAAAGTAGTGTGAAATCAAGCTAAAAATCACCGAATTCAGAACTCGGAGTCAACGGATATTCATAAAACCGTTTACGTAAAGAAACCACATTTCGCGGCTAAATAGGTGAAACGAGACCTACTAGCCACGAGTTCTGAAATCAAAATCCGAAAACCCAGGATTGTAGAGCTCAAAAAGTAGTGTGAAATCAAGCTAAAAATCACCGAATTCAGAACTCGGAGTCAACCAATATTCATAAAACCGTTTACGTAAAGAAACCACATTTCGCGGCTAACTAGGTGAAACGAGACCAACTAGCCACGAGTTCTGAAATCAAAATCCGAAACTTCATAATCGTAGAGCTTGAAAAGTAGTGTGAAATCAAGCTAAAAATCACCGAATTCAGAACTCGGAGTCAACGGATATTCATAAAACCGTTTACGTAAAGAAACCACATTTTGCGGCTAACTAGGTGAAACGAGACCAACTAGCCACGAGTTCTGAAATCAAAATCAGAAATGCCAGGATCGTAGAGCTCGAAAAATAGTGTGAAATCAAGCTAAAAATCACCGAATTCAGAACTCGGAGTCAGCCAATATTCATAAAACCGTTTACGTAAAGAAACCACATTTCGCGGCTAACTAGGTGAAACGAGACCAACTAGCCACGAGTTCTGAAATCAAAATCCAAAACTCCATAATAGTAGAGCTTGAAAAGTAGTGTGAAATCAAGCTAAAAATCACCGAATTCAGAACTCGGAGTCAACGGATATTCATAAAACCGTTTACGTAAAGAAACCACATTTCGCGGCTAACTAGGTGAAACGAGACCAACTAGCCACGAGTTCTGAAATCAAAATCAGAAATGCCAGGATCGTAGAGCTCGAAAAATAGTGTGAAATCAAGCTAAAAATCACCGAATTCAGAACTCGGAGTCAACGGATATTCATAAAACCGTTTACGTAAAGAAACAACATTTCGCGGCAAATTAGGTGAAACGAGACCTACTAGCCACGAGTTCTGAAATCGAAATCCGAAAACCCAGGATTGTAGAGCTCGAAAAGTAGTGTGAAATCAAGCTAAAAATCACCGAATTCAGAACTCGGAGTCAACGGATATTCATAAAACCGTTTACGTAAAGAAACCACATTTCGCGGCTAACTAGGTGAAACGAGACCAACTAGCCACGAGTTCTGAAATCAAAATCAGAAACGCCAGGATCGTAGAGCTTGAAAAGTAGTGTGAAATCAAGCTAAAAATCACCGAATTCAGAACTCGGAGTCAACGGATATTCGTAAAACCGTTTACGTAAAGAAACCACATTTCGCGGCTAACTAGGTGAAACGAGACCTACTAGCCACGAGTTCTGAAATCGAAATCCGAAAACCAAAGATTGTAGAGCTCGAAAAGTAGTGTGAAATCAAGCTAAAAATCACAGAATTCAGAACTCGGAGTCAACGGATATTCATAAAACCGTTTACGTAAAGAAACCACATTTCGCGGCTAACTAGGTGAAACGAGACCTACTAGTCACGAGTTCTGAAATCGAAATCCGAAAATCCAGGATTGTAGAGCTCGAAAAGTAGTGTGAAATCAAGCTAAAAATCACCGAATTCAGAACTCGGAGTCAACGGATATTCATAAAACCGTTTACATAAAGAAACCACATTTCGCGGCTAACTAGGTGAAACGAGACCTACTAGCCACGTGTTCTGAAATCGAAATCCGAAAACCTAAGATTGTAGAGCTCGAAAAGTAGTGTGAAATCAAGCTAAAAATCACCGAATTCAGAACTCGGAGTCAACGGATATTCATAAAACCGTTTACGTAAAGAAACCACATTTCGCGGCTAAATAGGTGAAACGAGACCTACTAGCCACGAGTTCTGAAATCAAAATCCGAAAACCCAGGATTGTAGAGCTCAAAAAGTAGTGTGAAATCAAGCTAAAAATCACCGAATTCAGAACTCGGAGTCAACCAATATTCATAAAACCGTTTACGTAAAGAAACCACATTTCGCGGCTAACTAGGTGAAACGAGACCAACTAGCCACGAGTTCTGAAATCAAAATCCGAAACTTCATAATCGTAGAGCTTGAAAAGTAGTGTGAAATCAAGCTAAAAATCACCGAATTCAGAACTCGGAGTCAACGGATATTCATAAAACCGTTTACGTAAAGAAACCACATTTCGCGGCTAACTAGGTGAAACGAGACCAACTAGCCACGAGTTCTGAAATCAAAATCAGAAATGCCAGGATCGTAGAGCTCGAAAAATAGTGTGAAATCAAGCTAAAAATCACCGAATTCAGAACTCGGAGTCAACGGATATTCATAAAACCGTTTACGTAAAGAAACAACATTTCGCGGCAAATTAGGTGAAACGAGACCTACTAGCCACGAGTTCTGAAATCGAAATCCGAAAACCCAGGATTGTAGAGCTCGAAAAGTAGTGTGAAATCAAGCTAAAAATCACCGAATTCAGAACTCGGAGTCAACGGATATTCATAAAACCGTTTACGTAAAGAAACCACATTTCGCGGCTAACTAGGTGAAACGAGACCAACTAGCCACGAGTTCTGAAATCAAAATCAGAAACGCCAGGATCGTAGAGCTCGAAAAGTAGTGTGAAATCAAGCTAAAAATCACCGAATTCAGAACTCGGAGTCAACGGATATTCGTAAAACCGTTTACGTAAAGAAACCACATTTCGCGGCTAACTAGGTGAAACGAGACCTACTAGCCACGAGTTCTGAAATCGAAATCCGAAAACCAAAGATTGTAGAGCTCGAAAAGTAGTGTGAAATCAAGCTAAAAATCACAGAATTCAGAACTCGGAGTCAACGGATATTCATAAAACCGTTTACGTAAAGAAACCACATTTCGCGGCTAACTAGGTGAAACGAGACCTACTAGTCACGAGTTCTGAAATCGAAATCCGAAAATCCAGGATTGTAGAGCTCGAAAAGTAGTGTGAAATCAAGCTAAAAATCACCGAATTCAGAACTCGGAGTCAACGGATATTCATAAAACCGTTTACGTAAAGAAACCACATTTCGCGGCTAACTAGGTGAAACGAGACCTACTAGCCACGTGTTCTGAAATCGAAATCCGAAAACCTAAGATTGTAGAGCTCGAAAAGTAGTGTGAAATCAAGCTAAAAATCACCGAATTCAGAACTCGGAGTCAACGGATATTCATAAAACCGTTTACGTAAAGAAACCACATTTCGCGGCTAAATAGGTGAAACGAGACCTACTAGCCACGAGTTCTGAAATCAAAATCCGAAAACCCAGGATTGTAGAGCTCAAAAAGTAGTGTGAAATCAAGCTAAAAATCACCGAATTCAGAACTCGGAGTCAACCAATATTCATAAAACCGTTTACGTAAAGAAACCACATTTCGCGGCTAACTAGGTGAAACGAGACCAACTAGCCACGAGTTCTGAAATCAAAATCCGAAACTTCATAATCTTAGAGCTTGAAAAGTAGTGTGAAATCAAGCTAAAAATCACCGAATTCAGAACTCGGAGTCAACGGATATTCATAAAACCGTTTACGTAAAGAAACCACATTTTGCGGCTAACTAGGTGAAACGAGACCAACTAGCCACGAGTTCTGAAATCAAAATCAGAAATGCCAGGATCGTAGAGCTCGAAAAATAGTGTGAAATCAAGCTAAAAATCACCG
Source organism: Euonymus europaeus (assembly GCA_963580455.1). Lineage (NCBI taxonomy): Eukaryota > Viridiplantae > Streptophyta > Magnoliopsida > Celastrales > Celastraceae > Euonymus > Euonymus europaeus. The sequence continues at coordinate 92,536 of OY756957.1, read as the reverse complement.
AATTCAGAACTCGGAGTCAGCCAATATTCATAAAACCGTTTACGTAAAGAAACCACATTTCGCGGCTAACTAGGTGAAACGAGACCAACTAGCCACGAGTTCTGAAATCAAAATCCAAAACTCCATAATAGTAGAGCTTGAAAAGTAGTGTGAAATCAAGCTAAAAATCACCGAATTCAGAACTCGGAGTCAACGGATATTCATAAAACCGTTTACGTAAAGAAACCACATTTCGCGGCTAACTAGGTGAAACGAGACCAACTAGCCACGAGTTCTGAAATCAAAATCAGAAATGCCAGGATCGTAGAGCTCGAAAAATAGTGTGAAATCAAGCTAAAAATCACCGAATTCAGAACTCGGAGTCAACGGATATTCATAAAACCGTTTACGTAAAGAAACAACATTTCGCGGCAAATTAGGTGAAACGAGACCTACTAGCCACGAGTTCTGAAATCGAAATCCGAAAACCCTGGATTGTAGAGCTCGAAAAGTAGTGTGAAATCAAGCTAAAAATCACCGAATTCAGAACTCGGAGTCAACGGATATTCATAAAACCGTTTACGTAAAGAAACCACATTTCGCGGCTAACTAGGTGAAACGAGACCAACTAGCCACGAGTTCTGAAATCAAAATCAGAAACGCCAGGATCGTAGAGCTCGAAAAGTAGTGTGAAATCAAGCTAAAAATCACCGAATTCAGAACTCGGAGTCAACGGATATTCGTAAAACCGTTTACGTAAAGAAACCACATTTCGCGGCTAACTAGGTGAAACGAGACCTACTAGCCACGAGTTCTGAAATCGAAATCCGAAAACCAAAGATTGTAGAGCTCCAAAAGTAGTGTGAAATCAAGCTAAAAATCACCGAATTCAGAACTCGGAGTCAACGGATATTCATAAAACCGTTTACGTAAAGAAACCACATTTCGCGGCTAACTAGGTGAAACGAGACCTACTAGTCACGAGTTCTGAAATCGAAATCCGAAAATCCAGGATTGTAGAGCTCGAAAAGTAGTGTGAAATCAAGCTAAAAATCACCGAATTCAGAACTCGGAGTCAACGGATATTCATAAAACCGTTTACGTAAAGAAACCACATTTCGCGGCTAACTAGGTGAAACGAGACCTACTAGCCACGTGTTCTGAAATCGAAATCCGAAAACCTAAGATTGTAGAGCTCGAAAAGTAGTGTGAAATCAAGCTAAAAATCAACGAATTCAGAACTCGGAGTCAACGGATATTCATAAAACCGTTTACGTAAAGAAACCACATTTCGCGGCTAACTAGGTGAAACGAGACCAACTAGCCACGAGTTCTGAAATCAAAATCAGAAATGCCAGGATCGTAGAGCTCGAAAAATAGTGTGAAATCAAGCTAAAAATCACCGAATTCAGAACTCGGAGTCAACGGATATTCATAAAACCGTTTACGTAAAGAAACAACATTTCGCGGCAAATTAGGTGAAACGAGACCTACTAGCCACGAGTTCTGAAATCGAAATCCGAAAACCCAGGATTGTAGAGCTCGAAAAGTAGTGTGAAATCAAGCTAAAAATCACCGAATTCAGAACTCGGAGTCAACGGATATTCATAAAACCGTTTACGTAAAGAAACCACATTTCGCGGCTAACTAGGTGAAACGAGACCAACTAGCCACGAGTTCTGAAATCAAAATCAGAAACACCAGGATCGTAGAGCTCGAAAAGTAGTGTGAAATCAAGCTAAAAATCACCGAATTCAGAACTCGGAGTCAACGGATATTCGTAAAACCGTTTACGTAAAGAAACCACATTTCGCGGCTAACTAGGTGAAACGAGACCTACTAGCCACGAGTTCTGAAATCGAAATCCGAAAACCAAAGATTGTAGAGCTCGAAAAGTAGTGTGAAATCAAGCTAAAAATCACCGAATTCAGAACTCGGAGTCAACGGATATTCGTAAAACCGTTTACGTAAAGAAACCACATTTCGCGGCTAACTAGGTGAAACGAGACCTACTAGCCACGAGTTCTGAAATCGAAATCCGAAAACCAAAGATTGTAGAGCTTGAAAAGTAGTGTGAAATCAAGCTAAAAATCACCGAATTCAGAACTCGGAGTCAACGGATATTCATAAAACCGTTTACGTAAAGAAACCACATTTCGCGGCTAACTAGGTGAAACGAGACCTACTAGCCACGAGTTCTGAAATCGAAATCCGAAAACCAAAGATTGTAGAGCTCCAAAAGTAGTGTGAAATCAAGCTAAAAATCACCGAATTCAGAACTCGGAGTCAACGGATATTCATAAAACCGTTTACGTAAATAAACCACATTTCGCGGCTAACTAGGTGAAACGAGACCTACTAGTCACGAGTTCTGAAATCGAAATCCGAAAATCCAGGATTGTAGAGCTCGAAAAGTAGTGTGAAATCAAGCTAAAAATCACCGAATTCAGAACTCGGAGTCAACGGATATTCATAAAACCGTTTACGTAAAGAAACCACATTTCGCGGCTAACTAGGTGAAACGAGACCTACTAGCCACGTGTTCTGAAATCGAAATCCGAAAACCTAAGATTGTAGAGCTCGAAAAGTAGTGTGAAATCAAGCTAAAAATCAACGAATTCAGAACTCGGAGTCAACGGATATTCATAAAACCGTTTACGTAAAGAAACCACATTTCGCGGCTAACTAGGTGAAACGAGACCAACTAGCCACGAGTTCTGAAATCAAAATCAGAAATGCCAGGATCGTAGAGCTCGAAAAATAGTGTGAAATCAAGCTAAAAATCACCGAATTCAGAACTCGGAGTCAACGGATATTCATAAAACCGTTTACGTAAAGAAACAACATTTCGCGGCAAATTAGGTGAAACGAGACCTACTAGCCACGAGTTCTGAAATCGAAATCCGAAAACCCAGGATTGTAGAGCTCGAAAAGTAGTGTGAAATCAAGCTAAAAATCACCGAATTCAGAACTCGGAGTCAACGGATATTCATAAAACCGTTTACGTAAAGAAACCACATTTCGCGGCTAACTAGGTGAAACGAGACCAACTAGCCACGAGTTCTGAAATCAAAATCAGAAACGCCAGGATCGTAGAGCTCGAAAAGTAGTGTGAAATCAAGCTAAAAATCACCGAATTCAGAACTCGGAGTCAACGGATATTCGTAAAACCGTTTACGTAAAGAAACCACATTTCGCGGCTAACTAGGTGAAACGAGACCTACTAGCCACGAGTTCTGAAATCGAAATCCGAAAACCAAAGATTGTAGAGCTCGAAAAGTAGTGTGAAATCAAGCTAAAAATCACAGAATTCAGAACTCGGAGTCAACGGATATTCATAAAACCGTTTACGTAAAGAAACCACATTTCGCGGCTAACTAGGTGAAACGAGACCTACTAGTCACAAGTTCTGAAATCGAAATCCGAAAATCCAGGATTGTAGAGCTCGAAAAGTAGTGTGAAATCAAGCTAAAAATCACCGAATTCAGAACTCGGAGTCAACGGATATTCATAAAACCGTTTACGTAAAGAAACCACATTTCGCGGCTAACTAGGTGAAACGAGACCTACTAGCCACGTGTTCTGAAATCGAAATACGAAAACCTAAGATTGTAGAGCTCGAAAAGTAGTGTGAAATCAAGCTAAAAATCACCGAATTCAGAACTCGGAGTCAACGGATATTCATAAAACCGTTTACGTAAAGAAACCACATTTCGCGGCTAACTAGGTGAAACGAGACCAACTAGCCACGAGTTCTGAAATCAAAATCAGAAATGCCAGGATCGTAGAGCTCGAAAAATAGTGTGAAATCAAGCTAAAAATCACCGAATTCAGAACTCGGAGTCAACGGATATTCATAAAACCGTTTACGTAAAGAAACAACATTTCGCGGCAAATTAGGTGAAACGAGACCTACTAGCCACGAGTTCTGAAATCGAAATCCGAAAACCCAGGATTGTAGAGCTCGAAAAGTAGTGTGAAATCAAGCTAAAAATCACCGAATTCGGAACTCGGAGTCAACGGATATTCATAAAACCGTTTACGTAAAGAAACCACATTTCGCGGCTAACTAGGTGAAACGAGACCAACTAGCCACGAGTTCTGAAATCAAAATCAGAAACGCCAGGATCGTAGAGCTCGAAAAGTAGTGTGAAATCAAGCTAAAAATCACCGAATTCAGAACTCGGAGTCAACGGATATTCATAAAACCGTTTACGTAAAGAAACCACATTTCGCGGCTAACTAGGTGAAACGAGACCTACTAGCCACGAGTTCTGAAATCGAAATCCGAAAACCAAAGATTGTAGAGCTCGAAAAGTAGTGTGAAATCAAGCTAAAAATCACCGAATTCAGAACTCGGAGTCAACGGATATTCATAAAACCGTTTACGTAAAGAAACCACATTTCGCGGCTAACTAGGTGAAACGAGACCTACTAGCCACGTGTTCTGAAATCGAAATCCGAAAACCTAAGATTGTAGAGCTTGAAAAGTAGTGTGAAATCAAGCTAAAAATCACCGAATTCAGAACTCGGAGTCAACGGATATTCATAAAACCGTTTACGTAAAGAAACCACATTTCGCGGCTAACTAGGTGAAACGAGACCAACTAGCCACGAGTTCTGAAATCAAAATCAGAAATGCCAGGATCGTAGAGCTCGAAAAATAGTGTGAAATCAAGCTAAAAATCACCGAATTCAGAACTCGGAGTCAACAGATATTCATAAAACCGTTTACGTAAAGAAACCACATTTCGCGGCAAACTAGGTGAAACGAGACCTACTAGCCACGAGTTCTGAAATTGAAATCCGAAAACCCAGGATTGTAGAGCTCGAAAAGTAGTGTGAAATCAAGCTAAAAATCACCGAATTCAGAAATCGGAGTCAACGGATATTCATAAAACCGTTTACGTAAAGAAACCACATTTCGCGGCTAACTAGGTGAAACGAGACCAACTAGCCACGAGTTCTGAAATCAAAATCAGAAACGCCAGGATCGTAGAGCTCGAAAAGTAGTGTGAAATCAAGCTAAAAATCACCGAATTCAGAACTCGGAGTCAACGGATATTCATAAAACCGTTTACGTAAAGAAACCACATTTCGCGGCTAACTAGGTGAAACGAGACCTACTAGCCACGAGTTCTGAAATCGAAATCCGAAAACCTAAGATTGTAGAGCTCGAAAAGTAGTGTGAAATCAAGCTAAAAATCACCGAATTCAGAACTCGGAGTCAACGGATATTCATAAAACCGTTTACGTAAGGAAACCACATTTCGCGGCTAACTAGGTGAAACGAGACCAACTAGCCACGAGTTCTGAAATCAAAATCAGAAATGCCAGGATCGTAGAGCTCGAAAAATAGTGTGAAATCAAGCTAAAAATCACCGAATTCAGAACTCGGAGTCAACGGATATTCATAAAACCGTTTACGTAAAGAAACAACATTTCGCGGCAAATTAGGTGAAACGAGACCTACTAGCCACGAGTTCTGAAATCGAAATCCGAAAACCCAGGATTGTAGAGCTCGAAAAGTAGTGTGAAATCAAGCTAAAAATCACCGAATTCGGAACTCGGAGTCAACGGATATTCATAAAACCGTTTACGTAAAGAAACCACATTTCGCGGCTAACTAGGTGAAACGAGACCAACTAGCCACGAGTTCTGAAATCAAAATCAGAAACGCCAGGATCGTAGAGCTCGAAAAGTAGTGTGAAATCAAGCTAAAAATCACCGAATTCAGAACTCGGAGTCAACGGATATTCATAAAACCGTTTACGTAAAGAAACCACATTTCGCGGCTAACTAGGTGAAACGAGACCTACTAGCCACGAGTTCTGAAATCGAAATCCGAAAACCAAAGATTGTAGAGCTCGAAAAGTAGTGTGAAATCAAGCTAAAAATCACCGAATTCAGAACTCGGAGTCAACGGATATTCATAAAACCGTTTACGTAAAGAAACCACATTTCGCGGCTAACTAGGTGAAACGAGACCTACTAGTCACGAGTTCTGAAATCGAAATCCGAAAATCCAGGATTGTAGAGCTCGAAAAGTAGTGTGAAATCAAGCTAAAAATCACCGAATTCAGAACTCGGAGTCAACGGATATTCATAAAACCGTTTACGTAAAGAAACCACATTTCGCGGCTAACAAGGTGAAACGAGACCTACTAGCCACGAGTTCTGAAATCGAAACCCGAAAACCTAAGATTGTAGAGTTCGAAAAGTAGTGTGAAATCAAGCTAAAAATCACCGAATTCAGAACTCGGAGTCAACGGATATTCATAAAACCGTTTACGTAAAGAAACCACATTTCGCGGCTAACTAGGTGAAACGAGACCAACTAGCCACGAGTTCTGAAATCAAAATCAGAAACGCCAGGATCGTAGAGCTCGAAAAGTAGTGTGAAATCAAGCTAAAAATCACCGAATTCAGAACTCGGAGTCAACGGATATTCATAAAACCGTTTACGTAAAGAAACCACATTTCGCGGCTAAATAGGTGAAACGAGACCTACTAGCCACGAGTTCTGAAATCGAAATCCGAAAACCCAGGATTGTAGAGCTCGAAAAGTAGTATGAAATCAAGCTAAAAATCACCGAATTCAGAACTCGGAGTCAACCAATATTCATAAAACCGTTTACGTAAAGAAACCACATTTCGCGGCTAACTAGGTGAAACGAGACCAACTAGCCACGAGTTCTGAAATCAAAATCCGAAACTCCATAATCGTAGAGCTTGAAAAGTAGTGTGAAATCAAGCTAAAAATCACCGAATTCAGAACTCGGAGTCAACGGATATTCATAAAACCGTTTGCGTAAAGAAACCACATTTCGCGGCTAACTAGGTGAAACGAGACCTACTAGCCACGAGTTCTGAAATCGAAATCCGAAATGCAAGGATCGTAGAGCTCGAAAATTAGTGTGAAATCAAGCTAAAAATCACCGAATTCAGAACTCGGAGTCAACGGATATTCATAAAACCGTTTACGTAAAGAAACCACATTTCGCGGCTAACTAGGTGAAACGAGACCTACTAGTCACGAGTTCTGAAAACGAAATCCGAAAATCCAGGATTGTAGAGCTCGAAAAGTAGTGTGAAATCAAGCTAAAAATCACCGAATTCAGAACTCGGAGTCAACGGATATTCATAAAACCGTTTACGTAAAGAAACCACATTTCGCGGCTAACAAGGTGAAACGAGACCTACTAGCCACGAGTTCTGAAATCGAAACACGAAAACCTAAGATTGTAGAGCTCGAAAAGTAGTGTGAAATCAAGCTAAAAATCACCGAATTCAGAACTCGGAGTCAACGGATATTCATAAAACCGTTTACGTAAAGAAACCACATTTCGCGGCTAACTAGGTGAAACGAGACCAACTAGCCACGAGTTCTGAAATCAAAATCAGAAACGCCAGGATCGTAGAGCTCGAAAAGTAGTGTGAAATCAAGCTAAAAATCACCGAATTCAGAACTCGGAGTCAACGGATATTCATAAAACCGTTTACGTAAAGAAACCACATTTCGCGGCTAAATAGGTGAAACGAGACCTACTAGCCACGAGTTCTGAAATCGAAATCCGAAAACCCAGGATTGTAGAGCTCGAAAAGTAGCGTGAAATCAAGCTAAAAATCACCGAATTCAGAACTCGGAGTCAACCAATATTCATAAAACCGTTTACGTAAAGAAACCACATTTCGCGGCTAACTAGGTGAAACGAGACCAACTAGCCACGAGTTCTGAAATCAAAATCCGAAAATCCATAATCGTAGAGCTTGAAAAGTAGTGTGAAATCAAGCTAAAAATCACCGAATTCAGAACTCGGAGTCAACGGATATTCATAAAACCGTTTGCGTAAAGAAACCACATTTCGCGGCTAACAAGGTGAAACGAGACCAACTAGCCACGAGTTCTGAAATCAAAATCAGAAAAGCCAGGATCGTAGAGCTCGAAAAATAGTGTGAAATCAAGCTAAAAATCACCGAATTCAGAACTCGGAGTCAACGGATATTCATAAAACGTTTACGTAAAGAAACCACATTTCGCGGCAAACTAGGTGAAACGAGACCTACTAGCCACGAGTTCTGAAATCGAAATCCGAAAACCCAGGATTGTAGAGCTCGAAAAGTAGTGTGAAATCAAGCTAAAAATCATCGAATTCAGAACTCGGAGTCTACGGATATTCATAAAACCGTTTACGTAAAGAAACCACATTTCGCGGCTAACTAGGTGAAACGAGACCTACTAGCCACGAGTTCTGAAATCGAAATCCGAAATGCAAGGATCGTAGAGCTCGAAAATTAGTGTGAATCAAGCTAAAAATCACCGAATTCAGAACTCGGAGTCAACGGATATTCATAAAACCGTTTACGTAAAGAAACCACATTTCGCGGCTAACTAGGTGAAACGAGACCTACTAGCCACGAGTTCTGAAATCGAAATCCGAAAATCCAGGATTGTAGAGCTCGAAAAGTAGTGTGAAATCAAGCTAAAAATCACCGAATTCAGAACTCGGAGTCAGCGGATATTCATAAAACCGTTTACGTAAAGAAACCACATTTCGCGGCTAACTAGGTGAAACGAGACCTACTAGCCACGAGTTCTGAAATCGAAATCCGAAAACCTAAGATTGTAGAGCTCGAAAAGTAGTGTGAAATCAAGCTAAAAATCACCGAATTCAGAACTCGGAGTCAACGGATATTCATAAAACCGTTTGCGTAAAGAAACCACATTTCGCGGCTAACAAGGTGAAACGAGACCAACTAGCCACGAGTTCTGAAATCAAAATCAGAAATGCCAGGATCGTAGAGCTCGAAAAATAGTGTGAAATCAAGCTAAAAATCACCGAATTCAGAACTCGGAGTCAACGGATATTCATAAAACGTTTACGTAAAGAAACCACATTTCGCGGCAAACTAGGTGAAACGAGACCTACTAGCCACGAGTTCTGAAATCGAAATCCGAAAACCCAGGATTGTAGAGCTCAAAAAGTAGTGTGAAATCAAGCTAAAAATCACCAAATTCAGAACTCGGAGTCAACGGATATTCATAAAACCGTTTACGTAAAGAAACCACATTTCGCGGCTAACTAGGTGAAACGAGACCTACTAGCCACGAGTTCTGAAATCGAAATCCAAAATGCAAGGATCGTAGAGCTCGAAAATTAGTGTGAATCAAGCTAAAAATCACCGAATTCAGAACTCGGAGTCAACGGATATTCATAAAACCGTTTACGTAAAGAAACCACATTTCGCGGCTAACTAGGTGAAACGAGACCAACTAGCCACGAGTTCTGAAATCAAAATCAGAAAAGCCAGGATCGTAGAGCTCGAAAAGTAGTGTGAAATCAAGCTAAAAATCGCCGAATTCAGAACTCGGAGTCAACCAATATTCATAAAACCGTTTACGTAAAGAAACCACATTTCGCGGCTAACTAGGTGAAACGAGACCAACTAGCCACGATTTCTGAAATCAAAATCCGAAACTCCATAATCGTAGAGCTTGAAAAGTAGTGTGAAATCAAGCTAAAAATCACCGAATTCAGAACTCGGAGTCAACGGATATTCATAAAACCGTTTACGTAAAGAAACCACATTTCGCGGCTAACTAGGTGAAACGAGACCAACTAGCCACGAGTTCTGAAATCAAAATCAGAAATGCCAGGATCGTAGAGCTCGAAAAATAGTGTGAAATCAAGCTAAAAATCACCGAATTCAGAACTCGGAGTCAACGGATATTCATAAAACCGTTTACGTAAAGAAACCACATTTCGCGGCAAACTAGGTTAAACGAGACCTACTAGCCACGAGTTCTGAAATCGAAATCCGAAAACCCAGGATTGTAGAGCTCGAAAAGTAGTGTGAAATCAAGCTAAAAATCACCGAATTCAGAACTCGGAGTCAACGGATATTCATAAAACCGTTTATGTAAAGAAACTACATTTCGCGGCTAACTAGGTGAAACGAGACCTGCCAGTCACGAGTTCTGAAATCGAAATCCGAAATGCAAGGATCGTAGAGCTCGAAAATTAGTGTGAAATCAAGCTAAAAATCACCGAATTCAGAACTCGGAGTCAACGGATATTCATAAAACCGTTTACGTAAAGAAACCACATTTCGAGGCTAACTAGGTGAAACGAGACCTACTAGTCACGAGTTCTGAAATCGAAATCCGAAAATCCAGGATTGTAGAGCTCGAAAAGTAGTGTGAAATCAAGCTAAAAATCACCGAATTCAGAACTCGGAGTCAACGGATATTCATAAAACGTTTACGTAAAGAAACCACATTTCGCGGCAAACTAGGTGAAACGAGACCTACTAGCCACGAGTTCTGAAATCGAAATCCGAAAACCCAGGATTGTAGAGCTCGAAAAGTAGTGTGAAATCAAGCTAAAAATCACCGAATTCAGAACTCGGAGTCAGCGGATATTCATAAAACCGTTTACGTAAAGAAACCACATTTCGCGGCTAACTAGGTGAAACGAGACCTACTAGCCACGAGTTCTGAAATCGAAATCCGAAATGCAAGGATCGTAGAGCTCGAAAATTAGTGTGAATCAAGCTAAAAATCACCGAATTCAGAACTCGGAGTCAACGGATATTCATAAAACCGTTTACGTAAAGAAACCACATTTCGCGGCTAACTAGGTGAAACGAGACCTACTAGCCACGAGTTCTGAAATCGAAATCCGAAAATCCAGGATTGTAGAGCTCGAAAAGTAGTGTGAAATCAAGCTAAAAATCACCGAATTCAGAACTCGGAGTCAGCGGATATTCATAAAACCGTTTACGTAAAGAAACCACATTTCGCGGCTAACTAGGTGAAACGAGACCTACTAGCCACGAGTTCTGAAATCGAAATCCGAAAACCTAAGATTGTAGAGCTCGAAAAGTAGTGTGAAATCAAGCTAAAAATCACCGAATTCAGAACTCGGAGTCAACGGATATTTATAAAACCGTTTACGTAAAGAAACCACATTTCGCGGCTAACTAGGTGAAACGAGACCAACTAGCCACGAGTTCTGAAATCAAAATCAGAAAAGCCAGGATCGTAGAGCTCGAAAAGTAGTGTGAAATCAAGCTAAAAATCGCCGAATTCAGAACTCGGAGTCAACCAATATTCATAAAACCGTTTACGTAAAGAAACCACATTTCGCGGCTAACTAGGTGAAACGAGACCAACTAGCCACGATTTCTGAAATCAAAATCCGAAACTCCATAATCGTAGAGCTTGAAAAGTAGTGTGAAATCAAGCTAAAAATCACCGAATTCAGAACTCGGAGTCAACGGATATTCATAAAACCGTTTACGTAAAGAAACCACATTTCGCGGCTAACTAGGTGAAACGAGACCAACTAGCCACGAGTTCTGAAATCAAAATCAGAAATGCCAGGATCGTAGAGCTCGAAAAATAGTGTGAAATCAAGCTAAAAATCACCGAATTCAGAACTCGGAGTCAACGGATATTCATAAAACCGTTTACGTAAAGAAACCACATTTCGCGGCAAACTAGGTGAAACGAGACCTACTAGCCACGAGTTCTGAAATCAAAATCAGAAATGCCAGGATCGTAGAGCTCGAAAAGTAGTGTGAAATCAAGCTAAAAATCACCGAATTCAGAACTCGGAGTCAACGGATATTCATAAAACCGTTTATGTAAAGAAACTACATTTCGCGGCTAACTAGGTGAAACGAGACCTGCCAGCCACGAGTTCTGAAATCGAAATCCGAAATGCAAGGATCGTAGAGCTCGAAAATTAGTGTGAAATCAAGCTAAAAATCACCGAATTCAGAACTCGGAGTCAACGGATATTCATAAAACCGTTTACGTAAAGAAACCACATTTCGCGGCTAACTAGGTGAAACGAGACCTACTAGTCACGAGTTCTGAAATCGAAATCCGAAAATCCAGGATTGTAGAGCTCGAAAAGTAGTGTGAAATCAAGCTAAAAATCACCGAATTCAGAACTCGGAGTCAACGGATATTCATAAAACGTTTACGTAAAGAAACCACATTTCGCGGCAAACTAGGTGAAACGAGACCTACTAGCCACGAGTTCTGAAATCGAAATCCGAAAACCCAGGATTGTAGAGCTCGAAAAGTAGTGTGAAATCAAGCTAAAAATCACCGAATTCAGAACTCGGAGTCAACGGATATTCATAAAACCGTTTACGTAAAGAAACCACATTTCGCGGCTAACTAGGTGAAACGAGACCTACTAGCCACGAGTTCTGAAATCGAAATCCGAAATGCAAGGATCGTAGAGCTCGAAAATTAGTGTGAATCAAGCTAAAAATCACCGAATTCAGAACTCGGAGTCAACGGATATTCATAAAACCGTTTACGTAAAGAAACCACATTTCGCGGCTAACTAGGTGAAACGAGACCTACTAGCCACGAGTTCTGAAATCGAAATCCGAAAACCTAAGATTGTAGAGCTCGAAAAGTAGTGTGAAATCAAGCTAAAAATCACCGAATTCAGAACTCGGAGTCAACGGATATTTATAAAACCGTTTACGTAAAGAAACCACATTTCGCGGCTAACTAGATGAAACGAGACCAACTAGCCACGAGTTCTGAAATCAAAATCAGAAAAGCCAGGATCGTAGAGCTCGAAAAGTAGTGTGAAATCAAGCTAAAAATCGCCGAATTCAGAACTCGGAGTCAACCAATATTCATAAAACCGTTTACGTAAAGAAACCACATTTCGCGGCTAACTAGGTGAAACGAGACCAACTAGCCACGAGTTCTGAAATCAAAATCCGAAACTCCATAATCGTAGAGCTTGAAAAGTAGTGTGAAATCAAGCTAAAAATCACCGAATTCAGAACTCGGAGTCAACGGATATTCATAAAACCGTTTACGTAAAGAAACCACATTTCGCGGCTAACTAGGTGAAACGAGACCAACTAGCCACGATTTCTGAAATCAAAATCAGAAATGCCAGGATCGTAGAGCTCGAAAAATAGTGTGAAATCAAGCTAAAAATCACCGAATTCAGAACTCGGAGTCAACGGATATTCATAAAACCGTTTACGTAAAGAAACCACATTTCGCGGCAAACTAGGTGAAACGAGACCTACTAGCCACGAGTTCTGAAATCGAAATCCGAAAACCCAGGATTGTAGAGCTCGAAAAGTAGTGTGAAATCAAGCTAAAAATCACCGAATTCAGAACTCGGAGTCAACGGATATTCATAAAACCGTTTATGTAAAGAAACTACATTTCGCGGCTAACTAGGTGAAACGAGACCTGCCAGCCACGAGTTCTGAAATCGAAATCCGAAATGCAAGGATCGTAGAGCTCGAAAATTAGTGTGAAATCAAGCTAAAAATCACCGAATTCAGAACTCGGAGTCAACGGATATTCATAAAACCGTTTACGTAAAGAAACCACATTTCGCGGCTAACTAGGTGAAACGAGACCTACTAGTCACGAGTTCTGAAATCGAAATCCGAAAATCCAGGATTGTAGAGCTCGAAAAGTAGTGTGAAATCAAGCTAAAAATCACCGAATTCAGAACTCGGAGTCAACGGATATTCATAAAACCGTTTACGTAAAGAAACCACATTTCGCGGCTAACAAGGTGAAACGAGACCTACTAGCCACGAGTTCTGAAATCGAAACCCGAAAACCTAAGATTGTAGAGCTCGAAAAGTAGTGTGAAATCAAGCTAAAAATCACCGAATTCAGAACTCGGAGTCAACGGATATTCATAAAACCGTTTACGTAAAGAAACCACATTTCGCGGCTAACTAGGTGAAACGAGACCTACTAGCCACGAGTTCTGAAATCGAAATCCGAAAACCCAGGATTGTAGAGCTCGAAAAGTAGTGTGAAATCAAGCTAAAAATCACCGAATTCGGAACTCGGAGTCAACGGATATTCATAAAACCGTTTACGTAAAGAAACCACATTTCGCGGCTAACTAGGTGAAACGAGACCAACTAGCCACGAGTTCTGAAATCAAAATCAGAAACGCCAGGATCGTAGAGCTCGAAAAGTAGTGTGAAATCAAGCTAAAAATCACCGAATTCAGAACTCGGAGTCAACGGATATTCATAAAACCGTTTGCGTAAAGAAACCACATTTCGCGGCTAACTAGGTGAAACGAGACCAACTAGCCACGAGTTCTGAAATCAAAATCAGAATTGCCAAGATCGTAGAGCTCGAAAAATAGTGTGAAATCAAGCTAAAAATCACAGAATTCAGAACTCGGAGTCAACGGATATTCATAAAACGTTTACGTAAAGAAACCACATTTCGCGGCAAACTAGGTGAAACGAGACCTACTAGCCACGAGTTCTGAAATCGAAATCCGAAAACCCAGGATTGTAGAGCTCGAAAAGTAGTGTGAAATCAAGCTAAAAATCACCGAATTCAGAACTCGGAGTCAACCAATATTCATAAAACCGTTTACGTAAAGAAACCACATTTCGCGGCTAACTAGGTGAAACGAGACCAACTAGCCACGAGTTCTGAAATCAAAATCCAAAACTCCATAATCGTAGAGCTTGAAAAGTAGTGTGAAATCAAGCTAAAAATCACCGAATTCAGAACTCGGAGTCAACGGATATTCATAAAACCGTTTGCGTAAAGAAACCACATTTCGCGGCTAACTAGGTGAAACGAGACCAACTAGCCACGAGTTCTGAAATCAAAATCAGAATTGCCAAGATCGTAGAGCTCGAAAAATAGTGTGAAATCAAGCTAAAAATCACAGAATTCAGAACTCGGAGTCAACGGATATTCATAAAACGTTTACGTAAAGAAACCACATTTCGCGGCAAACTAGGTGAAACGAGACCTACTAGCCACGAGTTCTGAAATCGAAATCCGAAAACCCAGGATTGTAGAGCTCGAAAAGTAGTGTGAAATCAAGCTAAAAATCACCGAATTCAGAACTCGGAGTCAACGGATATTCATAAAACGTTTACGTAAAGAAACCACATTTCGCGGCTAAATAGGTGAAACGAGACCTACTAGCCACGAGTTCTGAAATCGAAATCCGAAAACCCAGGATTGTAGAGCTCGAAAAGTAGTGTGAAATCAAGCTAAAAATCACCGAATTCAGAACTCGGAGTCAACCAATATTCATAAAACCGTTTACGTAAAGAAACCACATTTCGCGGCTAACTAGGTGAAACGAGACCAACTAGCCACGAGTTCTGAAATCAAAATCCAAAACTCCATAATCGTAGAGCTTGAAAAGTAGTGTGAAATCAAGCTAAAAATCACCGAATTCAGAACTCGGAGTCAACGGATATTCATAAAACCGTTTGCGTAAAGAAACCACATTTCGCGGCTAACTAGGTGAAACGAGACCAACTAGCCACGAGTTCTGAAATCAAAATCAGAATTGCCAAGATCGTAGAGCTCGAAAAATAGTGTGAAATCAAGCTAAAAATCACAGAATTCAGAACTCGGAGTCAACGGATATTCATAAAACGTTTACGTAAAGAAACCACATTTCGCGGCAAACTAGGTGAAACGAGACCTACTAGCCACGAGTTCTGAAATCGAAATCCGAAAACCCAGGATTGTAGAGCTCGAAAAGTAGTGTGAAATCAAGCTAAAAATCACCGAATTCAGAACTCGGAGTCAACAGATATTCATAAAACCGTTTACGTAAAGAAACCACATTTCGCGGCTAACTAGGTGAAACGAGACCTACTAGCCACGAGTTATGAAATCGAAATCCGAAATGCAAGGATCGTAGAGCTCGAAAATTAGTGTGAATCAAGCTAAAAATCACCGAATTCAGAACTCGGAGTCAACGGATATTCATAAAACCGTTTACGTAAAGAAACCACATTTCGCGGCTAACTAGGTGAAACGAGACCTACTAGCCACGAGTTCTGAAATCGAAATCCGAAAATCCAGGATTGTAGAGCTCGAAAAGTAGTGTGAAATCAAGCTAAAAATCACCGAATTCAGAACTCGGAGTCAGCGGATATTCATAAAACCGTTTACGTAAAGAAACCACATTTCGCGGCTAACTAGGTGAAACGAGACCTACTAGCCACGAGTTCTGAAATCGAAATCCGAAAACCTAAGATTGTAGAGCTCGAAAAGTAGTGTGAAATCAAGCTAAAAATCACCGAATTCAGAACTCGGAGTCAACGGATATTCATAAAACCGTTTACGTAAAGAAACCACATTTCGCGGCTAACTAGGTGAAACGAGACCAACTAGCCACGAGTTCTGAAATCAAAATCAGAAACGCCAGGATCGTAGAGCTCGAAAAGTAGTGTGAAATCAAGCTAAAAATCGCCGAATTCAGAACTCGGAGTCAACCAATATTCATAAAACCGTTTACGTAAAGAAACCACATTTCGCGGCTAACTAGGTGAAACGAGACCAACTAGCCACGAGTTCTGAAATCAAAATCCGAAACTCCATAATCGTAGAGCTTGAAAAGTAGTGTGAAATCAAGCTAAAAATCACCGAATTCAGAACTCGGAGTCAACGGATATTCATAAAACCGTTTACGTAAAGAAACCACATTTCGCGGCTAACTAGGTGAAACGAGACCAACTAGCCACGAGTTCTGAAATCAAAATCATAAATGCCTGGATCGTAGAGCTCGAAAAATAGTGTGAAATCAAGCTAAAAATCACCGAATTCAGAACTCGGAGTCAACGGATATTCATAAAACCGTTTACGTAAAGAAACCACATTTCGCGGCAAACTAGGTGAAACGAGACCTACTAGCCACGAGTTCTGAAATCGAAATCCGAAAACGCAGGATTGTAGAGCTCGAAAAGTAGTGTGAAATCAAGCTAAAAATCACCGAATTCAGAACTCGGAGTCAACGGATATTCATAAAACCGTTTATGTAAAGAAACCACATTTCGCGGCTAACTAGGTGAAACGAGACCTGCCAGCCACGAGTTCTGAAATCGAAATCCGAAATGCAAGGATCGTAGAGCTCGAAAATTAGTGTGAAATCAAGCTAAAAATCACCGAATTCAGAACTCGGAGTCAACGGATATTCATAAAACCGTTTACGTAAAGAAACCACATTTCGCGGCTAACTAGGTGAAACGAGACCTACTAGTCACGAGTTCTGAAATCGAAATCCGAAAACCTAAGATTGTAGAGCTCGAAAAGTAGTGTGAAATCAAGCTAAAAATCACCGAATTCAGAACTCGGAGTCAACGGATATTCATAAAACCGTTTACGTAAAGAAACCACATTTCGCGGCTAACTAGGTGAAACGAGACCAACTAGCCACGAGTTTTGAAATCAAAATCAGAAACGCCAGGATCGTAGAGCTCGAAAAGTAGTGTGAAATCAAGCTAAAAATCACCGAATTCAGAACTCGGAGTCAACGGATATTCATAAAACCGTTTACGTAAAGAAATCACATTTCGCGGCTAAATAGGTGAAACGAGACCTACTAGCCACGAGTTCTAAAATCGAAATCCGAAATCCCAGGATTGTAGAGCTCGAAAATTAGTGTGAAATCAAGCTAAAAATCACCGAATTCAGAACTCGGAGTCAACCAATATTCATAAAACCGTTTACGTAAAGAAACCACATTTCGCGGCTAACTAGGTGAAACGAGACCAACTAGCCACGAGTTCTGAAATCAAAATCCGAAACTCCATAATCGTAGAGCTTGAAAAGTAGTGTGAAATCAAGCTAAAAATCACCGAATTCAGAACTCGGAGTCAGCGGATATTCATAAAACCGTTTACGTAAAGAAACCACATTTCGCGGCTAACTAGGTGAAACGAGACCTACTAGCCACGAGTTCTGAAATCGAAATCCGAAAACTTAAGATTGTAGAGCTCGAAAAGTAGTGTGAAATCAAGCTAAAAATCACCGAATTCAGAACTCGGAGTCAACGGATATTCATAAAACCGTTTACGTAAAGAAACCACATTTCGCGGCTAACTAGGTGAAACGAGACCAACTAGCCACGAGTTCTGAAATCAAAATCAGAAACGCCAGGATCGTAGAGCTCGAAAAGTAGTGTGAAATCAAGCTAAAAATCGCCGAATTCAGAACTCGGAGTCAACCAATATTCATAAAACCGTTTACGTAAAGAAACCACATTTCGCGGCTAACTAGGTGAAACGAGACCAACTAGCCACGAGTTCTGAAATCAAAATCCGAAACTCCATAATCGTAGAGCTTGAAAAGTAGTGTGAAATCAAGCTAAAAATCACCGAATTCAGAACTCGGAGTCAACGGATATTCATAAAACCGTTTACGTAAAGAAACCACATTTCGCGGCTAACTAGGTGAAACGAGACCAACTAGCCACGAGTTCTGAAATCAAAATCAGAAATTCCAGGACCGTAGAGCTCGAAAAATAGTGTGAAATCAAGCTAAAAATCACCGAATTCAGAACTCGGAGTCAACGGATATTCATAAAACCGTTTACGTAAAGAAACCACATTTCGCGGCAAACTAGGTGAAACGAGACCTACTAGCCACGAGTTCTGAAATCGAAATCCGAAAACCCAGGATTGTAGAGCTCGAAAAGTAGTGTGAAATCAAGCTAAAAATCACCGAATTCAGAACTCGGAGTCAACGGATATTCATAAAACCGTTTATGTAAAGAAACCACATTTCGCGGCTAACTAGGTGAAACGAGACCTGCCAGCCACGAGTTCTGAAATCGAAATCCGAAATGCAAGGATCGTAGAGCTCGAAAATTAGTGTGAAATCAAGCTAAAAATCACCGAATTCAGAACTCGGAGTCAACGGATATTCATAAAACCGTTTACGTAAAGAAACCACATTTCGCGGCTAACTAGGTGAAACGAGACCAACTAGCCACGAGTTTTGAAATCAAAATCAGAAACGCCAGGATCGTAGAGCTCGAAAAGTAGTGTGAAATCAAGCTAAAAATCACCGAATTCAGAACTCGGAGTCAACGGATATTCATAAAACCGTTTACGTAAAGAAATCACATTTCGCGGCTAAATAGGTGAAACGAGACCTACTAGCCACGAGTTCTAAAATCGAAATCCGAAATCCCAGGATTGTAGAGCTCGAAAATTAGTGTGAAATCAAGCTAAAAATCACCGAATTCAGAACTCGGAGTCAACCAATATTCATAAAACCGTTTACGTAAAGAAACCACATTTCGCGGCTAACTAGGTGAAACGAGACCAACTAGCCACGAGTTCTGAAATCAAAATCCGAAACTCCATAATCGTAGAGCTTGAAAAGTAGTGTGAAATCAAGCTAAAAATCACCGAATTCAGAACTCGGAGTCAGCGGATATTCATAAAACCGTTTACGTAAAGAAACCACATTTCGCGGCTAACTAGGTGAAACGAGACCTACTAGCCACGAGTTCTGAAATCGAAATCCGAAAACTTAAGATTGTAGAGCTCGAAAAGTAGTGTGAAATCAAGCTAAAAATCACCGAATTCAGAACTCGGAGTCAACGGATATTCATAAAACCGTTTACGTAAAGAAACCACATTTCGCGGCTAACTAGGTGAAACGAGACCAACTAGCCACGAGTTCTGAAATCAAAATCAGAAACGCCAGGATCGTAGAGCTCGAAAAGTAGTGTGAAATCAAGCTAAAAATCGCCGAATTCAGAACTCGGAGTCAACCAATATTCATAAAACCGTTTACGTAAAGAAACCACATTTCGCGGCTAACTAGGTGAAACGAGACCAACTAGCCACGAGTTCTGAAATCAAAATCCGAAACTCCATAATCGTAGAGCTTGAAAAGTAGTGTGAAATCAAGCTAAAAATCACCGAATTCAGAACTCGGAGTCAACGGATATTCATAAAACCGTTTACGTAAAGAAACCACATTTCGCGGCTAACTAGGTGAAACGAGACCAACTAGCCACGAGTTCTGAAATCAAAATCAGAAATTCCAGGACCGTAGAGCTCGAAAAATAGTGTGAAATCAAGCTAAAAATCACCGAATTCAGAACTCGGAGTCAACGGATATTCATAAAACCGTTTACGTAAAGAAACCACATTTCGCGGCAAACTAGGTGAAACGAGACCTACTAGCCACGAGTTCTGAAATCGAAATCCGAAAACCCAGGATTGTAGAGCTCGAAAAGTAGTGTGAAATCAAGCTAAAAATCACCGAATTCAGAACTCGGAGTCAACGGATATTCATAAAACCGTTTATGTAAAGAAACCACATTTCGCGGCTAACTAGGTGAAACGAGACCTGCCAGCCACGAGTTCTGA
Source organism: Euonymus europaeus (assembly GCA_963580455.1). Taxonomy (NCBI): domain Eukaryota; kingdom Viridiplantae; phylum Streptophyta; class Magnoliopsida; order Celastrales; family Celastraceae; genus Euonymus; species Euonymus europaeus. The sequence goes on along the minus strand of OY756957.1, from coordinate 72,376 downwards.
AATCGAAATCCGAAATGCAAGGATCGTAGAGCTCGAAAATTAGTGTGAAATCAAGCTAAAAATCACCGAATTCAGAACTCGGAGTCAACGGATATTCATAAAACCGTTTACGTAAAGAAACCACATTTCGCGGCTAACTAGGTGAAACGAGACCTACTAGTCACGAGTTCTGAAATCGAAATCCGAAAATCCAGGATTGTAGAGCTCGAAAAGTAGTGTGAAATCAAGCTAAAAATCACCGAATTCAGAACTCGGAGTCAACGGATATTCATAAAACCGTTTACGTAAAGAAACCACATTTCGCGGCTAACTAGGTGAAACGAGACCTACTAGCCACGAGTTCTGAAATCGAAATCCGAAAACCTAAGATTGTAGAGCTCGAAAAGTAGTGTGAAATCAAGCTAAAAATCACCGAATTCAGAACTCGGAGTCAACGGATATTCATAAAACCGTTTACGTAAAGAAACCACATTTCGCGGCTAACTAGGTGAAACGAGACCAACTAGCCACGAGTTTTGAAATCAAAATCAGAAACGCCAGGATCGTAGAGCTCGAAAAGTAGTGTGAAATCAAGCTAAAAATCACCGAATTCAGAACTCGGAGTCAACGGATATTCATAAAACCGTTTACGTAAAGAAATCACATTTCGCGGCTAAATAGGTGAAACGAGACCTACTAGCCACGAGTTCTAAAATCGAAATCCGAAAACCCAGGATTGTAGAGCTCGAAAATTAGTGTGAAATCAAGCTAAAAATCACCGAATTCAGAACTCGGAGTCAACCAATATTCATAAAACCGTTTACGTAAAGAAACCACATTTCGCGGCTAACTAGGTGAAATGAGACCAACTAGCCACGAGTTCTGAAATCAAAATCCGAAACTCCATAATCGTAGAGCTTGAAAAGTAGTGTGAAATCAAGCTAAAAATCACCGAATTCAGAACTCGGAGTCAGCGGATATTCATAAAACCGTTTACGTAAAGAAACCACATTTCGCGGCTAACTAGGTGAAACGAGACCTACTAGCCACGAGTTCTGAAATCGAAATCCGAAAACTTAAGATTGTAGAGCTCGAAAAGTAGTGTGAAATCAAGCTAAAAATCACCGAATTCAGAACTCGGAGTCAACGGATATTCATAAAACCGTTTACGTAAAGAAACCACATTTCGCGGCTAACTAGGTGAAACGAGACCAACTAGCCACGAGTTCTGAAATCAAAATCAGAAACGCCAGGATCGTAGAGCTCGAAAAGTAGTGTGAAATCAAGCTAAAAATCGCCGAATTCAGAACTCGGAGTCAACCAATATTCATAAAACCGTTTACGTAAAGAAACCACATTTCGCGGCTAACTAGGTGAAACGAGACCAACTAGCCACGAGTTCTGAAATCAAAATCCGAAACTCCATAATCGTAGAGCTTGAAAAGTAGTGTGAAATCAAGCTAAAAATCACCGAATTCAGAACTCGGAGTCAACGGATATTCATAAAACCGTTTACGTAAAGAAACCACATTTCGCGGCTAACTAGGTGAAACGAGACCAACTAGCCACGAGTTCTGAAATCAAAATCAGAAATTCCAGGACCGTAGAGCTCGAAAAATAGTGTGAAATCAAGCTAAAAATCACCGAATTCAGAACTCGGAGTCAACGGATATTCATAAAACCGTTTACGTAAAGAAACCACATTTCGCGGCAAACTAGGTGAAACGAGACCTACTAGCCACGAGTTCTGAAATCGAAATCCGAAAACCCAGGATTGTAGAGCTCGAAAAGTAGTGTGAAATCAAGCTAAAAATCACCGAATTCAGAACTCGGAGTCAACGGATATTCATAAAACCGTTTATGTAAAGAAACCACATTTCGCGGCTAACTAGGTGAAACGAGACCTGCCAGCCACGAGTTCTGAAATCGAAATCCGAAATGCAAGGATCGTAGAGCTCGAAAATTAGTGTGAAATCAAGCTAAAAATCACCGAATTCAGAACTCGGAGTCAACGGATATTCATAAAACCGTTTACGTAAAGAAACCACATTTCGCGGCTAACTAGGTGAAACGAGACCTACTAGTCACGAGTTCTGAAATCGAAATCCGAAAATCCAGGATTGTAGAGCTCGAAAAGTAGTGTGAAATCAAGCTAAAAATCACCGAATTCAGAACTCGGAGTCAACGGATATTCATAAAACCGTTTACGTAAAGAAACCACATTTCGCGGCTAACTAGGTGAAACGAGACCTACTAGCCACGAGTTCTGAAATCGAAATCCGAAAACCTAAGATTGTAGAGCTCGAAAAGTAGTGTGAAATCAAGCTAAAAATCACCGAATTCAGAACTCGGAGTCAACGGATATTCATAAAACCGTTTACGTAAAGAAACCACATTTCGCGGCTAACTAGGTGAAACGAGACCAACTAGCCACGAGTTCTGAAATCAAAATCAGAAACGCCAGGATCGTAGAGCTCGAAAAGTAGTGTGAAATCAAGCTAAAAATCGCCGAATTCAGAACTCGGAGTCAACCAATATTCATAAAACCGTTTACGTAAAGAAACCACATTTCGCGGCTAACTAGGTGAAACGAGACCAACTAGCCACGAGTTCTGAAATCAAAATCCGAAACTCCATAATCGTAGAGCTTGAAAAGTAGTGTGAGATCAAGCTAAAAATCACCGAATTCAGAACTCGGAGTCAACGGATATTCATAAAACCGTTTACGTAAAGAAACCACATTTCGCGGCTAACTAGGTGAAACGAGACCAACTAGCCACGAGTTCTGAAATCAAAATCATAAATGCCTGGATCGTAGAGCTCGAAAAATAGTGTGAAATCAAGCTAAAAATCACCGAATTCAGAACTCGGAGTCAACGGATATTCATAAAACCGTTTACGTAAAGAAACCACATTTCGCGGCAAACCAGGTGAAACGAGACCTACTAGCCACGAGTTCTGAAATCGAAATCCGAAAACGCAGGATTGTAGAGCTCGAAAAGTAGTGTGAAATCAAGCTAAAAATCACCGAATTCAGAACTCGGAGTCAACGGATATTCATAAAACCGTTTATGTAAAGAAACCACATTTCGCGGCTAACTAGGTGAAACGAGACCTGCCAGCCACGAGTTCTGAAATCGAAATCCGAAATGCAAGGATCGTAGAGCTCGAAAATTAGTGTGAAATCAAGCTAAAAATCAACGAATTCAGAACTCGGAGTCAACGGATATTCATAAAACCGTTTACGTAAAGAAACCACATTTCGCGGCTAACTAGGTGAAACGAGACCTACTAGTCACGAGTTCTGAAATCGAAATCCGAAAACCTAAGATTGTAGAGCTCGAAAAGTAGTGTGAAATCAAGCTAAAAATCACCGAATTCAGAACTCGGAGTCAACGGATATTCATAAAACCGTTTACGTAAAGAAACCACATTTCGCGGCTAACTAGGTGAAACGAGACCAACTAGCCACGAGTTTTGAAATCAAAATCAGAAACGCCAGGATCGTAGAGCTCGAAAAGTAGTGTGAAATCAAGCTAAAAATCACCGAATTCAGAACTCGGAGTCAACGGATATTCATAAAACCGTTTACGTAAAGAAATCACATTTCGCGGCTAAATAGGTGAAACGAGACCTACTAGCCACGAGTTCTAAAATCGAAATCCGAAAAACCAGGATTGTAGAGCTCGAAAATTAGTGTGAAATCAAGCTAAAAATCACCCAATTCAGAACTCGGAGTCAACCAATATTCATAAAACCGTTTACGTAAAGAAACCACATTTCGCGGCTAACTAGGTGAAACGAGACCAACTAGCCACGAGTTCTGAAATCAAAATCCGAAACTCCATAATCGTAGAGCTTGAAAAGTAGTGTGAAATCAAGCTAAAAATCACCGAATTCAGAACTCGGAGTCAGCGGATATTCATAAAACCGTTTACGTAAAGAAACCACATTTCGCGGCTAACTAGGTGAAACGAGACCTACTAGCCACGAGTTCTGAAATCGAAATCCGAAAACTTAAGATTGTAGAGCTCGAAAAATAGTGTGAAATCAAGCTAAAAATCACCGAATTCAGAACTCGGAGTCAACGGATATTCATAAAACCGTTTACGTAAAGAAACCACATTTCGCGGCTAACTAGGTGAAACGAGACCAACTAGCCACGAGTTCTGAAATCAAAATCAGAAACGCCAGGATCGTAGAGCTCGAAAAGTAGTGTGAAATCAAGCTAAAAATCGCCGAATTCAGAACTCGGAGTCAACCAATATTCATAAAACCGTTTACGTAAAGAAACCACATTTCGCGGCTAACTAGGTGAAACGAGACCAACTAGCCACGAGTTCTGAAATCAAAATCCGAAACTCCATAATCGTAGAGCTTGAAAAGTAGTGTGAAATCAAGCTAAAAATCACCGAATTCAGAACTCGGAGTCAACGGATATTCATAAAACCGTTTACGTAAAGAAACCACATTTCGCGGCTAACTAGGTGAAACGAGACCAACTAGCCACGAGTTCTGAAATCAAAATCAGAAATTCCAGGACCGTAGAGCTCGAAAAATAGTGTGAAATCAAGCTAAAAATCACCGAATTCAGAACTCGGAGTCAACGGATATTCATAAAACCGTTTACGTAAAGAAACCACATTTCGCGGCAAACTAGGTGAAACGAGACCTACTAGCCACGAGTTCTGAAATCGAAATCCGAAAACCCAGGATCGTAGAGCTCGAAAAGTAGTGTGAAATCAAGCTAAAAATCACCGAATTCAGAACTCGGATTCAACGGATATTCATAAAACCGTTTACGTAAAGAAACCACATTTCGCGGCTAAATACGTGAAACGAGACCTACTAGCCACGAGTTCTAAAATCGAAATCCGAAAACCCAGGATTGTAGAGCTCGAAAAGTAGTGTGAAATCAAGCTAAAAATCACCGAATTCAGAACTCGGAGTCAACGGATATTCATAAAACCGTTTACGTAAAGAAACCACATTTCGCGGCTAACTAGGTGAAACGAGACCTACTAGCCACGAGTTCTGAAATCGAAATCCGAAAATCCAGGATTGTAGAGCTCGAAAAGTAGTGTGAAATCAAGCTAAAAATCACCGAATTCAGAACTCGGAGTCAACGGATATTCATAAAACCGTTTACGTAAAGAAACCACATTTCGCGGCTAACTAGGTGAAACGAGACCTACTAGCCACGAGTTCTGAAATCGAAATCCGAAATGCAAGGATCGTAGAGCTCGAAAATTAGTGTGAATCAAGCTAAAAATCACCGAATTCAGAACTCGGAGTCAACGGATATTCATAAAACGTTTACGTAAAGAAACCACATTTCGCGGCAAACTAGGTGAAACGAGACCTACTAGCCACGGGTTCTGAAATCGAAATCCGAAAACCGAGGATTGTAGAGCTCGAAAAGTAGTGTGAAATCAAGCTAAAAATCACCGAATTCAGAACTCGGAGTCAACGGATATTCATAAAACCGTTTACGTAAAGAAACCACATTTCGCGGCTAAATACGTGAAACGAGACCTACTAGCCACGAGTTCTGAAATCAAAATCCGAAAACCCAAGATTGTAGAGCTCGAAAAGTAGTGTGAAATCAAGCTAAAAATCACCGAATTCAGAACTCGGAGTCAACGGATATTCATAAAACCGTTTACGTAAAGAAACCACATTTCGCGGCTAACTAGGTGAAACGAGACCAACTAGCCACGAGTTCTGAAATCAAAATCAGAAACCCCAGGATCGTAGAGCTCGAAAAGTAGTGTGAAATCAAGCTAAAAATCACCGAATTCAGAACTCGGAGTCAACGGATATTCATAAAACCGTTTACGTAAAGAAACCACATTTCGCGGCTAAATAGGTGAAACAAGACCTACTAGCCACGAGTTCTGAAATCGAAATCCGAAAACCCAGGATTGTAGAGCTCGAAAAGTAGTGTGAAATCAAGCTAAAAATCACCGAATTCAGAACTCGGAGTCAACGGATATTCATAAAACCGTTTACGTAAAGAAACTACATTTCGCGGCTAACTAGGTGAAACGAGACCTACTAGCCACAAGTTCTGAAATCGAAATCCGAAAACCTAAGATTGTAGAGCTCGAAAAGTAGTGTGAAATCAAGCTAAAAATCACCGAATTCAGAACTCGGAGTCAACGGATATTCATAAAACCGTTTACGTAAAGAAACCACATTTCGCGGCTAACTAGGTGAAACGAGACCAACTAGCCACGAGTTCTGAAATCAAAATCAGAAAACCCAGGATCGTAGAGCTCGAAAAGTAGTGTGAAATCAAGCTAAAAATCACCGAATTCAGAACTCGGATTCAACGGATATTCATAAAACCGTTTACGTAAAGAAACCACATTTCGCGGCTAAATACGTGAAACGAGACCTACTAGCCACGAGTTCTAAAATCGAAATCCGAAAACCCAGGATTGTAGAGCTCGAAAAGTAGTGTGAAATCAAGCTAAAAATCACCGAATTCAGAACTCGGAGTCAACGGATATTCATAAAACCGTTTACGTAAAGAAACCACATTTCGCGGCTAACTAGGTGAAACGAGACCTACTAGCCACGAGTTCTGAAATCGAAATCCGAAAATCCAGGATTGTAGAGCTCGAAAAGTAGTGTGAAATCAAGCTAAAAATCATCGAATTCAGAACTCGGAGTCAACGGATATTCATAAAACCGTTTACGTAAAGAAACCACATTTCGCGGCTAACTAGGTGAAACGAGACCTACTAGCCACGAGTTCTGAAATCGAAATCCGAAATGCAAGGATCGTAGAGCTCGAAAATTAGTGTGAATCAAGCTAAAAATCACCGAATTCAGAACTCGGAGTCAACGGATATTCATAAAACGTTTACGTAAAGAAACCACATTTCGCGGCAAACTAGGTGAAACGAGACCTACTAGCCACGGGTTCTGAAATCGAAATCCGAAAACCGAGGATTGTAGAGCTCGAAAAGTAGTGTGAAATCAAGCTAAAAATCACCGAATTCAGAACTCGGAGTCAACGGATATTCATAAAACCGTTTACGTAAAGAAACCACATTTCGCGGCTAAATACGTGAAACGAGACCTACTAGCCACGAGTTCTGAAATCGAAATCCGAAAACCCAGGATTGTAGAGCTCGAAAAGTAGTGTGAAATCAAGCTAAAAATCACCGAATTCAGAACTCGGAGTCAACGGATATTCATAAAACCGTTTACGTAAAGAAACCACATTTCGCGGCTAACTAGGTGAAACGAGACCAACTAGCCACGAGTTCTGAAATCAAAATCAGAAACCCCAGGATCGTAGAGCTCGAAAAGTAGTGTGAAATCAAGCTAAAAATCACCGAATTCAGAACTCGGAGTCAACGGATATTCATAAAACCGTTTACGTAAAGAAACCACATTTCGCGGCTAAATACGTGAAACGAGACCAACTAGCCACGAGTTCTGAAATCGAAATCCGAAAACCCAGGATTGTAGAGCTCGAAAAGTAGTGTGAAATCAAGCTAAAAATCACAGAATTCAGAACTCGGAGTCAAGGGATATTCATAAAACCGTTTACGTAAAGAAACCACATTTCGCGGCTAAATACGTGAAACGAGACCTACTAGCCACGAGTTCTGAAATCGAAATCCGAAAACCCAGGATTGTAGAGATCGAAAAGTAGTGTGAAATCAAGCTAAAAATCACCGAATTCAGAACTCGGAGTCAACGGATATTCATAAAACCGTTTACGTAAAGAAACCACATTTCGCGGCTAACTAGGTGAAACGAGACCTACTAGCCACGAGTTCTGAAATCGAAATCCGAAAATCCAGGATTGTAGAGCTCGAAAAGTAGTGTGAAATCAAGCTAAAAATCACCGAATTCAGAACTCGGAGTCAACGGATATTCATAAAACCGTTTACGTAAAGAAACCACATTTCGCAGCTAACTAGGTGAAACGAGACCTCCTAGCCACGAGTTCTAAAATCGAAATCCGAAAACCTAAGATTGTAGAGCTCGAAAAGTAGTGTGAAATCAAGCTAAAAATCACCGAATTCAGAACTCGGAGTCAACGGATATTCATAAAACCGTTTACGTAAAGAAACCACATTTCGCGGCTAACTAGGTGAAACGAGACCAACTAGCCACGAGTTCTGAAATCAAAATCAGAAACCCCAGGATCTTAGAGCTCGAAAAGTAGTGTGAAATCAAGCTAAAAATCACCGAATTCAGAACTCGGAGTCAACGGATATTCATAAAACCGTTTACGTAAAGAAACCACATTTCGCGGCTAACTAGGTGAAACGAGACCAACTAGCCACGAGTTCTGAAATCAAAATCAGAAATTCCAGGATCAAAGAGCTCGAAAAGTAGTGTGAAATCAAGCTAAAAATCAACGAATTCAGAACTCGGAGTCAACGGATATTCATAAAACCGTTTACGTAAAGAAACCACATTTCACGACTAAATAGGCGAAACGAGACCCACTAGCCACGAGTTCTGAAATCGAAATCCGAAAACCCAGGATTGTGGAGCTCGAAAAGTAGTGTGTAATCAAGCTAAAAATCACCGAATTCAGAACTCGGAGTCAACAGATATTCATAAAACCGTTTACGTAAAGAAACCACATTTCGCGGCTAAATAGGTGAAACGAGACGTACTAGCCACGAGTTCTGAAATCAAAATCCGAAAACCCAGGATTGTAGAGCTCGAAAAGTAGTGTGAAATCAAGCTAAAAATCACCGAATTCAGAACTCGGAGTCATCGGATATTCATAAAACCGTTTACGTAAAGAAACCACATTTCGCGGCTAACTAGGTGAAACGAGACCAACTAGCCACGAGTTCTGAAATCGAAATCCGAAAACTCAGGATTGTTGAGCTCGAAAAGTAGTGTGAAATCAAGCTAAAAATCACCGAATTCAGAACTCGGAGTCAACCGATATTAATAAAATCGTTTACGTAAAGAAACAACATTTCGCGGCTAACTAGGTGAAACGAGACCAACTAGCCACGATTTCTGAAATCAAAATCCGAAACTCCATAATCGTAGAGCTTGAAAAGTAGTGTGAAATCAAGATAAAAATTACCGAATTCAGAACTCGGAGTCAACGGATATTCATAAAACCGTTTACGTAAAGAAACCACATTTCGCGGCTAACTAGGTGAAACGAGACCAACTAGCCACGAGTTCTGAAATCAAAATCCGAAACGCCAGGATCGTAGAGCTCGAAAAGTAGTGTGAAATCAAGCTAAAAATCACCGAATTCAGAACTCGGAGTCAACCGATATTAATAAAATCGTTTACGTAAAGAAACAACATTTCGCGGCTAACTAGGTGAAACGAGACCAACTAGCCACGAGTTCTGAAATCGAAATCCGAAAACCCAGGATTGTAGAGCTCGAAAAGTATTGTGAAATCAAGCTAAAAATCACCGAATTCAGAACTCGGAGTCAACGGATATTCATAAAACCGTTTACGTAAAGAAACCACATTTCGCGGCTAACTAGGTGACACGAGACCAACTAGCCACGAGTTCTGAAATCAAAATCAGAAACCCCAGGATCGTAGAGCTCGAAAAGTAGTGTGAAATCAAGCTAAAAATCACCGAATTCAGAACTCGGAGTCAACGGATATTCATAAAACCGTTTACGTAAAGAAACCACATTTCGCGGCTAAATACGTGAAACGAGACCTACTAGCCACGAGTTCTGAAATCGAAATCCGAAAACCCAGGATTGTAGAGCTCGAAAAGTAGTGTGAAATCAAGCTAAAAATCAGCGAATTCAGAACTCGGAGTCAACGGATATTCATAAAACCGTTTACGTAAAGAAACCACATTTCGCGGCTAACTAGGTGAAACGAGACCAACTAGCCACGAGTTCTGAAATCAAAATCAGAAACCCCAGGATCGTAGAGCTCGAAAAGTAGTGTGAAATCAAGCTAAAAATCACCGAATTCAGAACTCGGAGTCAACGGATATTCATAAAACCGTTTACGTAAAGAAACCACATTTCGCGGCTAAATACGTGAAACGAGACCAACTAGCCACGAGTTCTGAAATCGAAATCCGAAAACCCAGGATTGTAGAGCTCGAAAAGTAGTGTGAAATCAAGCTAAAAATCACCGAATTCAGAACTCGGAGTCAAGGGATATTCATAAAACCGTTTACGTAAAGAAACCACATTTCGCGGCTAAATACGTGAAACGAGACCTACTAGCCACGAGTTCTGAAATCGAAATCCGAAAACCCAGGATTGTAGAGCTCGAAAAGTAGTGTGAAATCAAGCTAAAAATCACCGAATTCAGAACTCGGAGTCAACGGATATTCATAAAACCGTTTACGTAAAGAAACCACATTTCGCGGCTAACTAGGTGAAACGAGACCTACTAGCCACGAGTTCTGAAATCGAAATCCGAAAATCCAGGATTGTAGAGCTCGAAAAGTAGTGTGAAATCAAGCTAAAAATCACCGAATTCAGAACTCGGAGTCAACGGATATTCATAAAACCGTTTACGTAAAGAAACCACATTTCGCAGCTAACTAGGTGAAACGAGACCTCCTAGCCACGAGTTCTAAAATCGAAATCCGAAAACCTAAGATTGTAGAGCTCGAAAAGTAGTGTGAAATCAAGCTAAAAATCACCGAATTCAGAACTCGGAGTCAACGGATATTCATAAAACCGTTTACGTAAAGAAACCACATTTCGCGGCTAACTAGGTGAAACGAGACCAACTAGCCACGAGTTCTGAAATCAAAATCAGAAACCCCAGGATCTTAGAGCTCGAAAAGTAGTGTGAAATCAAGCTAAAAATCACCGAATTCAGAACTCGGAGTCAACGGATATTCATAAAACCGTTTACGTAAAGAAACCACATTTCGCGGCTAACTAGGTGAAACGAGACCAACTAGCCACGAGTTCTGAAATCAAAATCAGAAATTCCAGGATCAAAGAGCTCGAAAAGTAGTGTGAAATCAAGCTAAAAATCAACGAATTCAGAACTCGGAGTCAACGGATATTCATAAAACCGTTTACGTAAAGAAACCACATTTCACGGCTAAATAGGCGAAACGAGACCCACTAGCCACGAGTTCTGAAATCGAAATCCGAAAACCCAGGATTGTGGAGCTCGAAAAGTAGTGTGTAATCAAGCTAAAAATCACCGAATTCAGAACTCGGAGTCAACAGATATTCATAAAACCGTTTACGTAAAGAAACCACATTTCGCGGCTAAATAGGTGAAACGAGACGTACTAGCCACGAGTTCTGAAATCAAAATCCGAAACGCCAAGATTGTAGAGCTCGAAAAGTAGTGTGAAATCAAGCTAAAAATCACCGAATTCAGAACTCGGAGTCATCGGATATTCATAAAACCGTTTACGTAAAGAAACCACATTTCGCGGCTAACTAGGTGAAACGAGACCAACTAGCCACGAGTTCTGAAATCGAAATCCGAAAACTCAGGATTGTTGAGCTCGAAAAGTAGTGTGAAATCAAGCTAAAAATCACCGAATTCAGAACTCGGAGTCAACCGATATTAATAAAATCGTTTACGTAAAGAAACAACATTTCGCGGCTAACTAGGTGAAAAGAGACCAACTAGCCACGATTTCTGAAATCAAAATCCGAAACTCCATAATCGTAGAGCTTGAAAAGTAGTGTGAAATCAAGATAAAAATTACCGAATTCAGAATTCGGAGTCAACGGATATTCATAAAACCGTTTACGTAAAGAAACCACATTTCGCGGCTAACTAGGTGAAACGAGACCAACTAGCCACGAGTTCTGAAATCAAAATCCGAAATGCCAGGATCGTAGAGCTCGAAAAGTAAGGTGAAATAAAGCTAAAAATCAACGAATTCAGAACTCGGAGTCAACGGATATTCATAAAACCGTTTACGTAAAGAAACCACATTTCGCGGCTAACTAGGTGAAACGAGACCTACTAGCCACGAGTTCTGAAATCAAAATCCAAAAACCCAGGATTGTAGAGCTCGAAAAGTAGTGTGAAATCAAGCTAAAAATCACCGAATTCAGAACTCGGAGTCAAGGGATATTCATAAAACCGTTTACGTAAAGAAAACACATTTCGCGGCTAAATACGTGAAACGAGACCTACTAGCCACGAGTTCTGAAATCGAAATCCGAAAACCCAGGATTGTAGAGCTCGAAAAGTAGTGTGAAATCAAGCTAAAAATCACCGAATTCAGAACTCGGAGTCAACGGATATTCATAAAACCGTTTACGTAAAGAAACCACATTTCGCGGCTAACTAGGTGAAATGAGACCTACTAGCCACGATTTCTGAAATCGAAATCCGAAAATCCAGGATTGTAGAGCTCGAAAAGTAGTGTGAAATCAAGCTAAAAATCACCGAATTCAGAACTCGGAGTCAACGGATATTCATAAAACCGTTTACGTAAAGAAACCACATTTCGCAGCTAACTAGGTGAAACGAGACCTCCTAGCCACGAGTTCTAAAATCGAAATCCGAAAACCTAAGATTGTAGAGCTCAAAAAGTAGTGTGAAATCAAGCTAAAAATCACCGAATTCAGAACTCGGAGTCAACGGATATTCATAAAACCGTTTACGTAAAGAAACCGCATTTCGCGGCTAACTAGGTGAAACGAGACCAACTAGCCACGAGTTCTGAAATCAAAATCAGAAACCCCAGGATCTTAGAGCTCGAAAAGTAGTGTGAAATCAAGCTAAAAATCACCGAATTCAGAACTCGGAGTCAACGGATATTCATAAAACCGTTTACGTAAAGAAACCACATTTCGCGGCTAACTAGGTGAAACGAGACCAACTAGCCACGAGTTCTGAAATCAAAATCAGAAATTCCAGGATCAAAGAGCTCGAAAAGTAGTGTGAAATCAAGCTAAAAATCAACGAATTCAGAACTCGGAGTCAACGGATATTCATAAAACTGTTTACGTAAAGAAACCACATTTCACGGCTAAATAGGCGAAACGAGACCTACTAGCCACGAGTTCTGAAATCGAAATCCGAAAACCAAGGATTGTGGAGCTCGAAAAGTAGTGTGTAATCAAGCTAAAAATCACCGAATTCAGAACTCGGAGTCAACAGATATTCATAAAACCGTTTACGTAAAGAAACCACATTTCGCGGCTAAATAGGTGAAACGAGACGTACTAGCCACGAGTTCTGAAATCAAAATCCGAAACGCCAAGATTGTAGAGCTCGAAAAGTAGTGTGAAATCAAGCTAAAAATCACCGAATTCAGAACTCGGAGTCATCGGATATTCATAAAACCGTTTACGTAAAGAAACCACATTTCGCGGCTAACTAGGTGAAACGAGACCAACTAGCCACGAGTTCTGAAATCGAAATCCGAAAACTCAGGATTGTTGAGCTCGAAAAGTAGTGTGAAATCAAGCTAAAAATCACCGAATTCAGAACTCGGAGTCAACCGATATTAATAAAATCGTTTACGTAAAGAAACAACATTTCGCGGCTAATTAGGTGAAACGAGACCAACTAGCCACGATTTCTGAAATCAAAATCCGAAACTCCATAATCGTAGAGCTTGAAAAGTAGTGTGAAATCAAGCTAAAAATTACCGAATTCAGAACTCGGAGTCAACGGATATTCATAAAACCGTTTACGTAAAGAAACCACATTTCGCGGCTAACTAGGTGAAACGAGACCAACTAGCCACGAGTTCTGAAATCAAAATCCGAAATGCCAGGATCGTAGAGCTCGAAAAGTAAGGTGAAATAAAGCTAAAAATCAACGTATTCAGAACTCGGAGTCAACGGATATTCATAAAACCGTTTACGTAAAGAAACCACATTTCACGGCTAAATAGGCGAAACGAGACCCACTAGCCACGAGTTCTGAAATCGAAATCCGAAAACCCAGGATTGTGGAGCTCGAAAAGTAGTGTGTAATCAAGCTAAAAATCACCGAATTCAGAACTCGGAGTCAACGGATATTCATAAAACCGTTTACGTAAAGAAACCACATTTCGCGGCTAACTAGGTGAAACGAGACCTACTAGCCACGAGTTCTGAAATCAAAATCCCAAAACCCAGGATTGTAGAGCTCAAAAAGTAGTGTGAAATCAAGCTAAAAATCACCGAATTCAGAACTCGGAGTCAAGGGATATTCATAAAACCGTTTACGTAAAGAAAACACATTTCGCGGCTAAATACGTGAAACGAGACCTACTAGCCACGAGTTCTGAAATCGAAATCCGAAAACCCAGGATTGTAGAGCTCGAAAAGTAGTGTGAAATCAAGCTAAAAATCACCGAATTCAGAACTCGGAGTCAACGGATATTCATAAAACCGTTTACGTAAAGAAACCACATTTCGCGGCTAACTAGGTGAAACGAGACCTACTAGCCACGATTTCTGAAATCGAAATCCGAAAATCCAGGATTGTAGAGCTCGAAAAGTAGTGTGAAATCAAGCTAAAAATCACCGAATTCAGAACTCGGAGTCAACGGATATTCATAAAACCGTTTACGTAAAGAAACCACATTTCGCAGCTAACTAGGTGAAACGAGACCTCCTAGCCACGAGTTCTAAAATCGAAATCCGAAAACCTAAGATTGTAGAGCTCAAAAAGTAGTGTGAAATCAAGCTAAAAATCACCGAATTCAGAACTCGGAGTCAACGGATATTCATAAAACCGTTTACGTAAAGAAACCACATTTCGCGGCTAACTAGGTGAAACGAGACCAACTAGCCACGAGTTCTGAAATCAAAATCAGAAACCCCAGGATCTTAGAGCTCGAAAAGTAGTGTGAAATCAAGCTAAAAATCACCGAATTCAGAACTCGGAGTCAACGGATATTCATAAAACCGTTTACGTAAAGAAACCACATTTCGCGGCTAACTAGGTGAAACGAGACCAACTAGCCACGAGTTCTGAAATCAAAATCAGAAATTCCAGGATCAAAGAGCTCGAAAAGTAGTGTGAAATCAAGCTAAAAATCAACGAATTCAGAACTCGGAGTCAACGGATATTCATAAAACTGTTTACGTAAAGAAACCACATTTCACGGCTAAATAGGCGAAACGAGACCTACTAGCCACGAGTTCTGAAATCGAAATCCGAAAACCAAGGATTGTGGAGCTCGAAAAGTAGTGTGTAATCAAGCTAAAAATCACCGAATTCAGAACTCGGAGTCAACAGATATTCATAAAACCGTTTACGTAAAGAAACCACATTTCGCGGCTAAATAGGTGAAACGAGACGTACTAGCCACGAGTTCTGAAATCAAAATCCGAAACGCCAAGATTGTAGAGCTCGAAAAGTAGTGTGAAATCAAGCTAAAAATCACCGAATTCAGAACTCGGAGTCATCGGATATTCATAAAACCGTTTACGTAAAGAAACCACATTTCGCGGCTAACTAGGTGAAACGAGACCAACTAGCCACGAGTTCTGAAATCGAAATCCGAAAACTCAGGATTGTTGAGCTCGAAAAGTAGTGTGAAATCAAGCTAAAAATCACCGAATTCAGAACTCGGAGTCAACCGATATTAATAAAATCGTTTACGTAAAGAAACAACATTTCGCGGCTAATTAGGTGAAACGAGACCAACTAGCCACGATTTCTGAAATCAAAATCCGAAACTCCATAATCGTAGAGCTTGAAAAGTAGTGTGAAATCAAGCTAAAAATTACCGAATTCAGAACTCGGAGTCAACGGATATTCATAAAACCGTTTACGTAAAGAAACCACATTTCGCGGCTAACTAGGTGAAACGAGACCAACTAGCCACGAGTTCTGAAATCAAAATCCGAAATGCCAGGATCGTAGAGCTCGAAAAGTAAGGTGAAATAAAGCTAAAAATCAACGAATTCAGAACTCGGAGTCAACGGATATTCATAAAACCGTTTACGTAAAGAAACCACATTTCACGGCTAAATAGGCGAAACGAGACCCACTAGCCACGAGTTCTGAAATCGAAATCCGAAAACCCAGGATTGTGGAGCTCGAAAAGTAGTGTGTAATCAAGCTAAAAATCACCGAATTCAGAACTCGGAGTCAACAGATATTCATAAAACCGTTTACGTAAAGAAACCACATTTCGCGGCTAAATAGGTGAAACGAGACGTACTAGCCACGAGTTCTGAAATCAAAATCCGAAACGCCAAGATTGTAGAGCTCGAAAAGTAGTGTGAAATCAAGCTAAAAATCACCGAATTCAGAACTCGGAGTCATCGGATATTCATAAAACCGTTTACGTAAAGAAACCACATTTCGCGGCTAACTAGGTGAAACGAGACCAACTAGCCACGAGTTCTGAAATCGAAATCCGAAAACTCAGGATTGTTGAGCTCGAAAAGTAGTGTGAAATCAAGCTAAAAATCACCGAATTCAGAACTCGGAGTCAACCGATATTAATAAAATCGTTTACGTAAAGAAACAACATTTCGCGGCTAACTAGGTGAAAAGAGACCAACTAGCCACGATTTCTGAAATCAAAATCCGAAACTCCATAATCGTAGAGCTTGAAAAGTAGTGTGAAATCAAGATAAAAATTACCGAATTCAGAACTCGGAGTCAACGGATATTCATAAAACCGTTTACGTAAAGAAACCAAATTTCGCGGCTAACTAGGTGAAACGAGACCAACTAGCCACGAGTTCTGAAATCAAAATCCGAAATGCCAGGATCGTAGAGCTCGAAAAGTAAGGTGAAATAAAGCTAAAAATCAACGAATTCAGAACTCGGAGTCAACGGATATTCATAAAACCGTTTACGTAAAGAAACCACATTTCGCGGCTAACTAGGTGAAACGAGACCTACTAGCCACGAGTTCTGAAATCAAAATCCAAAAACCCAGGATTGTAGAGCTCGAAAAGTAGTGTGAAATCAAGCTAAAAATCACCGAATTCAGAACTCGGAGTCAAGGGATATTCATAAAACCGTTTACGTAAAGAAAACACATTTCGCGGCTAAATACGTGAAACGAGACCTACTAGCCACGAGTTCTGAAATCGAAATCCGAAAACCCAGGATTGTAGAGCTCGAAAAGTAGTGTGAAATCAAGCTAAAAATCACCGAATTCAGAACTCGGAGTCAACGGATATTCATAAAACCGTTTACGTAAAGAAACCACATTTCGCGGCTAACTAGGTGAAACGAGACTTACTAGCCACGATTTCTGAAATCGAAATCCGAAAATCCAGGATTGTAGAGCTCGAAAAGTAGTGTGAAATCAAGCTAAAAATCACCGAATTCAGAACTCGGAGTCAACGGATATTCATAAAACCGTTTACGTAAAGAAACCACATTTCGCAGCTAACTAGGTGAAACGAGACCTCCTAGCCACGAGTTCTAAAATCGAAATCCGAAAACCTAAGATTGTAGAGCTCAAAAAGTAGTGTGAAATCAAGCTAAAAATCACCGAATTCAGAACTCGGAGTCAACGGATATTCATAAAACCGTTTACGTAAAGAAACCACATTTCGCGGCTAACTAGGTGAAACGAGACCAACTAGCCACGAGTTCTGAAATAAAAATCAGAAACCCCAGGATCATAGAGCTCGAAAAGTAGTGTGAAATCAAGCTAAAAATCACCGAATTCAGAACTCGGAGTCAACGGATATTCATAAAACCGTTTACGTAAAGAAACCACATTTCGCGGCTAACTAGGTGAAACGAGACCAACTAGCCACGAGTTCTGAAATCAAAATCAGAAATTCCAGGATCAAAGAGCTCGAAAAGTAGTGTGAAATCAAGCTAAAAATCAACGAATTCAGAACTCGGAGTCAACGGATATTCATAAAACTGTTTACGTAAAGAAACCACATTTCACGGCTAAATAGGCGAAACGAGACCTACTAGCCACGAGTTCTGAAATCGAAATCCGAAAACCAAGGATTGTGGAGCTCGAAAAGTAGTGTGTAATCAAGCTAAAAATCACCGAATTCAGAATTCGGAGTCAACAGATATTCATAAAACCGTTTACGTAAAGAAACCACATTTCGCGGCTAATTAGGTGAAACGAGACCAACTAGCCACGATTTCTGAAATCAAAATCCGAAACTCCATAATCGTAGAGCTTGAAAAGTAGTGTGAAATCAAGCTAAAAATTACCGAATTCAGAACTCGGAGTCAACGGATATTCATAAAACCGTTTACGTAAAGAAACCACATTTCGCGGCTAACTAGGTGAAACGAGACCAACTAGCCACGAGTTCTGAAATCAAAATCCGAAATGCCAGGATCGTAGAGCTCGAAAAGTAAGGTGAAATAAAGCTAAAAATCAACGAATTCAGAACTCGGAGTCAACGGATATTCATAAAACCGTTTACGTAAAGAAACCACATTTCGCGGCTAACTAGGTGAAACGAGACCTACTAGCCACGAGTTCTGAAATCAAAATCCAAAAACCCAGGATTGTAGAGCTCGAAAAGTAGTGTGAAATCAAGCTAAAAATCACCGAATTCAGAACTCGGAGTCAACGGATATTCATAAAACCGTTTACGTAAAGAAACCACATTTCGCGGCAAACTAGGTGAAACGAGACCTACTAGCCACGAGTTCTGAAATCGAAATCCGAAAACCCAGGATTGTAGAGCTCGAAAAGTAGTGTGAAATCAAGCTAAAAATCACTGAATTCAGAACTCGGAGTCAACGGATATTCATAAAACCGTTTACGTAAGAAACCACATTTCGCGGCTAACTAGGTGAAACGAGACTAACTAGCCACGAGTTCTGAAATCAAAATCCGAAAATTCAGGATTGTAGAGCTCGAAAAGTAGTGTGAAATCAAGCTAAAAATCACCGAATTCAGAACTCGGAGTCAATGGATATTCATAAAACCGTTTACGTAAAGAAACCACATTTCGCGGCTAAATAGGTGAAACGAGACCTACTAGCCACGAGTTCTGAAATCGAAATCCGAAAATCCAGGATTGTAGAGCTCGAAAAGTAGTGTGAAATCAAGCTAAAAATCACCGAATTCAGAACTCGGAGTCAACGGATATTCATAAAACCGTTTACGTAAAGAAACCACATTTCGCGGCTAACTAGGTGAAACGAGACCAACTAGCCACGAGTTCTGAAATCAAAATCCGAAACTCCATAATCGTAGATCTTGAAAAGTAGTGTGAAATCAAGCTAAAAATTACCGAATTCAGAACTCGGAGTCAACGGATATTCATAAAACCGTTTACGTAAAGAAACCACATTTCGCGGCTAACTAGGTGAAACGAGACCAACTAGCCACGAGTTCTGAAATAAAAATCCGAAACGCCAGGATCGTAGAGCTCGAAAAGTAGTGTGAAATCAAGCTAAAAATCACCGAATTCAGAACTCGGAGTCAACGGATATTCATAAAACCGTTTACGTAAAGAAACCACATTTCGCGGCTAACTAGGTGAAACGAGACCTACTAGCCACGAGTTCTGAAATCAAAATCAGAAATGCCAGGATCGTAGAGCTCGAAAAGTAGTGTGAAATCAAGCTAAAAATCACCGAATTCAGAACTCGGAGTCAACGGATATTCATAAAACCGTTTACGTAAAGAAACCACATTTCACGGCTAAATAGGTGAAACGAGACCTACTAGCCACGAGTTCTGAAATCAAAATCCGAAATGCAAGGATAGTAGAGCTCGATAATTAGTGTGAAATCATGCTAAAAATCACCGAATTCAGAACTCGGAGTCAACGGATATTCATAAAACCGTTTACGTAAAGAAACCACATTTCGCGGCTAACTAGGTGAAACGAGACCTACTAGCCACGAGTTCTGAAATCGAAATCCGAAAATCCAGGATTGTAGAGCTCGAAAAGTAGTGTGAAATCAAGCTAAAAATCACCGAATTCAGAACTCGGAGTCAATGGATATTCACAAAACCGTTTACGTAAAGAAACCACATTTCGCGGCTAAATAGGTGAAACGAGACCTACTAGCCACGAGTTCTGAAATCGAAATCCGAAAATCCAGGATTGTAGAGCTCGAAAAGTAGTGTGAAATCAAGCTAAAAATCACCGAATTCAGAACTCGGAGTCAATGGATATTCATAAAACCGTTTACGTAAAGAAACCACATTTCGCGGCTAACTAGGTGAAACGAGACCTACTAGCCACGAGTTCTGAAATCGAAATCCGAAAATCCAGGATTGTAGAGCTCGAAAAGTAGTGTGAAATAAAGCTAAAAATCACCGAATTCAGAACTCGGAGTCAATGGATATTCATAAAACCGTTTACGAAAAGAAACCACATTTCGCGGCTAAATAGGTGAAACGAGACCTACTAGCCACGAGTTCTGAAATCGAAATCCGAAAACCCAGGATTGTAGAGCTCGAAAAGTAGTGTGAATTCAAGCTAAAAATCACCGAATTCAGAACTCGGAGTCAACGGATATTCATAAAACCGTTTACGTAAAGAAACCACAATTCGCGGCTAAATAGGTGAAACGAGACCTACTAGCCACGAGTTCTGAAATCGAAATCCGAAAACCAAGGATTGTAGAGCTCGAAAAGTAGTGTGAAATCAAGCTAAAAATCACCGAATTCAGAACTCGGAGTCAACGGATATTCATAAAACCGTTTACGTAAAGAAACTACATTTCGCGGCTAACTAGGTGAAACGAGACCTACTAGCCACGAGTTCTGAAATCGAAATCCGAAAAGCAAAGATTGTAGAGCTCGAAAAGTAGTGTGAAATCAAGCTAAAAATCACCGAATTCAGAACTCGGAGTCAACGGATATTCATAAAACCGTTTACGTAAAGAAACCACATTTCGCGGCTAACTAGGTGAAACGAGACCAACTAGCCACGAGTTCTGAAATCAAAATCCGAAATGAAAGGATCGTAGAGCTCGAAAATTAGTGTGAAATCAAGCTAAAAATCACCGAATTCAGAACTCGGAGTCAACGGATATTCATAAAACCGTTTACGTAAAGAAACCACATTTCGTGGCTAACTAGTTGAAACGAGACCTACTAGCCACGAGTTCTGAAATCGAAATCCGAAAATCCAGGATTGTAGAGCTCGAAAAGTAGTGTGAAAACAAGCTAAAAATCACCGAATTCAGAACTCGGAGTCAACGGATATTCATAAAACCGTTTACGTAAAGAAACCACATTTCACGGCTAAATAGGTGAAACGAGACCTACTAGCCACGAGTTCTGAAATCGAAATCCGAAAACCCAGGATTGTGGAGCTCGAAAAGTAGTGTGTAATCAAGCTAAAAATCATCGAATTCAGAACTCGGAGTCAACGGATATTCATAAAACCGTTTACGTAAAGAAACCACATTTCGCGGCTAAATAGGTGAAACGAGAACTACTAGCAACGAGTTCTGAAATCAAAATCCGAAATGCCAAGATTGTAGAGCTCGAAAAGTAGTGTGAAATCAAGCTAAAAATCACCGAATTCAGAACTCGGAGTCAACAGATATTCATAAAACCGTTTAGTAAAGAAACCACATTTCGCAGCTAACTAGGTGGAACGAGACCAACTAGCCACGAGTTCTGAAATCAAAATCCGAAATGCAAGGATAGTAGAGCTCGATAATTAGTGTGAAATCAAGCTAAAAATCACCGAATTCAGAACTCGGAGTCAACGGATATTCATAAAACCGTTTACGTAAAGAAACCACATTTCGCGGCTAACTAGGTGAAACGAGACCTACTAGCCACGAGTTCTGAAATCGAAATACGAAAATCCAGGATTGTAGAGCTCGAAAAGTAGTGTGAAATCAAGCTAAAAATCACCGAATTCAGAACTCGGAGTCAATGGATATTCATAAAACCGTTTACGTAAAGAAACCACATTTCGCGGCTAAATAGGTGAAACGAGACCTACTAGCCATGAGTTCTGAAATCGAAATCCGAAAATCCAGGATTGTAGAGCTCGAAAAGTAGTGTGAAATCAAGCTAAAAATCACCGAATTCAGAACTCGGAGTCAATGGATATTCATAAAACCGTTTACGTAAAGAAACCACATTTCGCGGCTAACTAGGTGAAACGAGACCTACTAGCCACGAGTTCTGAAATCGAAATCCGAAAATCCAGGATTGTAGAGCTCGAAAAGTAGTGTGAAATAAAGCTAAAAATCACCGAATTCAGAACTCGGAGTCAATGGATATTCATAAAACCGTTTACGTAAAGAAACCACATTTCGCGGCTAAATAGGTGAAACGAGACCTACTAGCCACGAGTTCTGAAATCGAAATCCGAAAACCCAGGATTGTAGAGCTCGAAAAGTAGTGTGAAATCAAGCTAAAAATCACCGAATTCAGAACTCGGAGTCAACGGATATTCATAAAACCGTTTACGTAAAGAAACCACATTTCGCGGCTAAATAGGTGAAACGAGACCTACTAGCCACGAGTTCTGAAATCGAAATCCGAAAACCCAGGATTGTAGAGCTCGAAAAGTAGTGTGAAATCAAGCTAAAAATCACCGAATTCAGAACTCGGAGTCAACGGATATTCATAAAACCGTTTACGTAAAGAAACTACATTTCGCGGCTAACTAGGTGAAACGAGACCTACTAGCCACGAGTTCTGAAATCGAAATCCGAAAAGCTAAGATTGTAGAGCTCGAAAAGTAGTGTGAAATCAAGCTAAAAATCACCGAATTCAGAACTCGGAGTCAACGGATATTCATAAAACCGTTTACGTAAAGAAACCACATTTCGCGGCTAACTAGGTGAAACGAGACCAACTAGCCACGAGTTCTGAAATCAAAATCCGAAATGAAAGGATCGTAGAGCTCGAAAATTAGTGTGAAATCAAGCTAAAAATCACCGAATTCAGAACTCGGAGTCAACGGATATTCATAAAACCGTTTACGTAAAGAAACCACATTTCGTGGCTAACTAGTTGAAACGAGACCTACTAGCCACGAGTTCTGAAATCGAAATCCGAAAATCCAGGATTGTAGAGCTCGAAAATTAGTGTGAAATCAAGCTAAAAATCACCGAATTCAGAACTCGGAGTCAATGGATATTCATAAAACCGTTTACGTAAAGAAACCACATTTCGCGGCTAAATAGGTGAAACGAGACCTACTAGCCACGAGTTCTGAAATCAAAATCAGAAATTCCAGGATCGTAGAGCTCGAAAAGTAGTGTGAAATCAAGCTAAAAATCACCGAATTCAGAACTCGGAGTCAACGGATATTCATAAAACCGTTTACGTAAAGAAACCACATTTCACGGCTAAATAGGTGAAACGAGACCTACTAGCCACGAGTTCTGAAATCAAAATCCGAAAACCCAGGATTGTGGAGCTCGAAAAGTAGTGTGTAATCAAGCTAAAAATCATCGAATTCAGAACTCGGAGTCAACGGATATTCATAAAACCGTTTACGTAAAGAAACCACATTTCGCGGCTAAATAGGTGAAACGAGAACTACTAGCAACGAGTTCTGAAATCAAAATCCGAAATGCCAAGATTGTAGAGCTCGAAAAGTAGTGTGAAATCAAGCTAAAAATCACCGAATTCAGAACTCGGAGTCAACGGATATTCATAAAACCGTTTACGTAAAGAAACCACATTTCGCGGCTAACTAGGTGAAACGAGACCTACTAGCCACGAGTTCTGAAATCGAAATCCGAAAATCCAGGATTGTAGAGCTCGAAAAGTAGTGTGAAATCAAGCTAAAAATCACCGAATTCAGAACTCGGAGTCAATGGATATTCATAAAACCGTTTACGTAAAGAAACCACATTTCGCGGCTAAATAGGTGAAACGAGACCTACTAGCCACGAGTTCTGAAATCGAAATCCGAAAATCCAGGATTGTAGAGCTCGAAAAGTAGTGTGAAATCAAGCTAAAAATCACCGAATTCAGAACTCGGAGTCAATGGATATTCATAAAACCGTTTACGTAAAGAAACCACATTTCGCGGCTAACTAGGTGAAACGAGACCTACTAGCCACGAGTTCTGAAATCGAAATCCGAAAATCCAGGATTGTAGAGCTCGAAAAGTAGTGTGAAATAAAGCTAAAAATCACCGAATTCAGAACTCGGAGTCAATGGATATTCATAAAACCGTTTACGTAAAGAAACCACATTTCGCGGCTAAATAGGTGAAACGAGACCTACTAGCCACAAGTTCTGAAATCGAAATCCGAAATCCCAGAATTGTAGAGCTCGAAAAGTAGTGTGAAATCAAGCTAAAAATCACCGAATTCAGAACTCGGAGTCAACGGATATTCATAAAACCGTTTACGTAAAGAAACTACATTTCGCGGCTAACTAGGTGAAACGAGACCTACTAGCCACGAGTTCTGAAATCGAAATCCGAAAACCTAAGATTGTAGAGCTCAAAAAGTAGTGTGAAATCAAGCTAAAAATCACCGAATTCGGAACTCGGAGTCAACGGATATTCATAAAACCGTTTACGTAAAGAAACCACATTTCACGGCTAAATAGGTGAAACGAGACCTACTAGCCACGAGTTCTGAAATCGAAATCCGAAAACCCAGGATTGTGGAGCTCGAAAATTAGTGTGTAATCAAGCTAAAAATCATCGAATTCAGAACTCGGAGTCAACGGATATTCATAAAACCGTTTACGTAAAGAAACCACATTTCGCGGCTAAATAGGTGAAACGAGAACTACTAGCAACGAGTTCTGAAATCAAAATCCGAAATGCCAAGATTGTAGAGCTCGAAAAGTAGTGTGAAATCAAGCTAAAAATCACCGAATTCAGAACTCGGAGTCAACGGATATTCGTAAAACCGTTTACGTAAAGAAACCACATTTCGCGGCTAACTAGGTGAAACGAGACCAACTAGCCACGAGTTCTGAAATCAAAATCCGAAATGCAAGGATAGTAGAGCTCGATAATTAGAGTGAAATCAAGCTAAAAATCACCGAATTCAGAACTCGGAGTCAACGGATATTCATAAAACCGTTTACGTAAAGAAACCACATTTCGCGGCTAACTAGGTGAAACGAGACCTACTAGCCACGAGTTCTGAAATCGAAATCCGAAAATCCAGGATTGTAGAGCTCGAAAAGTAGTGTGAAATCAAGCTAAAAATCACCGAATTCAGAACTCGGAGTCAATGGATATTCATAAAACCGTTTACGTAAAGAAACCACATTTCGCGGCTAAATAGGTGAAACGAGACCTACTAGCCACGAGTTCTGAAATCGAAATCCGAAAATCCAGGATTGTAGAGCTCGAAAAGTAGTGTGAAATCAAGCTAAAAATCACCGAATTCAGAACTCGGAGTCAATGGATATTCATAAAACCGTTTACGTAAAGAAACCACATTTCGCGGCTAACTAGGTGAAACGAGACCTACTAGCCACGAGTTCTGAAATCGAAATCCGAAAATCCAGGATTGTAGAGCTCGAAAAGTAGTGTGAAATAAAGCTAAAAATCACCGAATTCAGAACTCGGAGTCAATGGATATTCATAAAACCGTTTACGTAAAGAAACCACATTTCGCGGCTAAATAGGTGAAACGAGACCTACTAGCCACAAGTTCTGAAATCGAAATCCGAAATCCCAGAATTGTAGAGCTCGAAAAGTAGTGTGAAATCAAGCTAAAAATCACCGAATTCAGAACTCGGAGTCAACGGATATTCATAAAACCGTTTACGTAAAGAAACTACATTTCGCGGCTAACTAGGTGAAACGAGACCTACTAGCCACGAGTTTTGAAATCGAAATCCGAAAAGCTAAGATTGTAGAGCTCGAAAAGTAGTGTGAAATCAAGCTAAAAATCACCGAATTCAGAACTCGGAGTCAACGGATATTCATAAAACCGTTTACGTAAAGAAACCACATTTCGCGGCTAACTAGGTGAAACGAGACCAACTAGCCACGAGTTCTGAAATCAAAATCCGAAATGAAAGGATCGTAGAGCTCGAAAATTAGTGTGAAATCAAGCTAAAAATCACCGAATTCAGAACTCGGAGTCAACGGATATTCATAAAACCGTTTACGTAAAGAAACCACATTTCGTGGCTAACTAGTTGAAACGAGACCTACTAACCACGAGTTCTGAAATCGAAATCCGAAAATCCAGGATTGTAGAGCTCGAAAAGTAGTGTGAAATCAAGCTAAAAATCACCGAATTCAGAACTCGGAGTCAACGGATATTCATAAAACCGTTTACGTAAAGAAACCACATTTCGCGGCTAACTAGGTGAAACGAGACCAACTAGCCACGAGTTCTGAAATAAAAATCCGAAACGCCAAGATTGTAGAGCTCGAAAAGTAGTGTGAAATCAAGCTAAAAATCACCGAATTCAGAACTCGGAGCCAACGGATATTCATAAAACCGTTTACGTAAAGAAACCACATTTCGCGGCTAACTAGGTGAAACGAGACCAACTAGCCACGAGTTCTGAAATCGAAATCCGAAAACCCAGGATTGTAGAGCTCGAAAAGTAGTGTGAAATCAAGCTAAAAATCACCGAATTCAGAACTCGGAGTCAACGGATATTCATAAAACCGTTTACGTAAAGAAACCACATTTCGCGGCTAACTAGGTGAAACGAGACCAACTAGCCACGAATTCTGAAATCAAAATCAGAAACCCCAGGATCGTAGAGCTCGAAAAGTATTGTGAAATCATGCTAAAAATCACCGAATTCAGAACTCGGAGTCAACGGATATTCATAAAACCGTTTACGTAAAGAAACCACATTTCGCGGCTAAATACGTGAAACGAGACCTACTAGCCACGAGTTCTGAAATCGAAATCCGAAAACCCAGGATTGTAGAGCTCGAAAAGTAGTGTGAAATCAAGCTAAAAATCACCGAATTCAGAACTCGGAGTCAACGGATATTCATAAAACCGTTTACGTAAAGAAACCACATTTCGCGGCTAAATACGTGAAACGAGACCTACTAGCCACGAGTTCTGAAATCGAAATCCGAAAACCCAGGATTGTAGAGCTCGAAAAGTAGTGTGAAATCAAGCTAAAAATCACCGAATTCAGAACTCGGAGTCAACGGATATTCATAAAACCGTTTACATAAAGAAACCACATTTCGAGGCTAAATACGTGAAACGAGTCCTACTAGCCACGAGTTCTGAAATCGAAATCCGAAAACCCAGGATTGTAGAGCTCGAAAAGTAGTGTGAAATCAATCTAAAAATCACCGAATTCAGAACTCGGAGTCAACGGATATTCATAAAACCGTTTACGTAAAGGAACCACATTTCGCGGCTAACTAGGTGAAACGAGACCTACTAGCCACGAGTTCTGAAATCGAAATCCGAAAACCTAAGATTGTAGAGCTCGAAAAGTAGTGTGAAATCAAGCTAAAAATCACCGAATTCAGAACTCGGAGTCAACGGATATTCATAAAACCGTTTACGTAAAGAAACCACATTTCGCGGCTAACTAGGTGAAACGAGACCAACTAGCCACGACTTCTGAAATCAAAATCAGAAACCCCAGGATCGTAGAGCTCGAAAAGTAGTGTGAAATCAAGCTAAAAATCACCGAATTCAGAACTCGGAGTCAACGGATATTCATAAAACCGTTTACGTAAAGAAACCACATTTCGCGGCTAAATACGTGAAACGAGACCTACTAGCCACGAGTTCTGAAATCGAAATCCGAAAACCCAGGATTGTAGAGCTCGAAAAGTAGTGTGAAATCAAGCTAAAAATCACCGAATTCAGAACTCGGAGTCAACGGATATTCATAAAACCGTTTACGTAAAGAAACCACATTTCGCGGCTAACTAGGTGAAACGAGACCTACTAGCCACGAGTTCTGAAATCGAAATCCGAAAACCTAAGATTGTAGAGCTCGAAAAGTAGTGTGAAATCAAGCTAAAAATCACCGAATTCAGAACTCGGAGTCAATGGATATTCATAAAACCGTTTACGTAAAGAAACCACATTTCGCAGCTAACTAGGTGAAACAAGACCTACTAGCCACGAGTTCTGAAATCGAAATCCGAAAATCCAGGATTGTAGAGCTCGAAAAGTAGTGTGAAATCAAGCTAAAAATCACCGAATTCAGAACTCGGAGTCAACGGATATTCATAAAACCGTTTACGTAAAGAAACTACATTTCGCGGCTAACTAGGTGAAACGAGACCTACTAGCCACGAGTTCTGAAATCGAAATCCGAAAACCTAAGATTGTAGAGCTCAAAAAGTAGTGTGAAATCAAGCTAAAAATCACCGAATTCAGAACTCGGAGTCAACGGATATTCATAAAACCGTTTACGTAAAGAAACCACATTTCGCGGCTAACTAGGTGAAACGAGACCAACTAGCCACGAGTTCTGAAATCAAAATCCGAAATGAAAGGATCGTAGAGCTCGAAAATTAGTGTGAAATCAAGCTAAAAATCACCGAATTCAGAACTCGGAGTCAACGGATATTCATAAAACCGTTTACGTAAAGAAACCACATTTCGCGGCTAACTAGTTGAAACGAGACCTACTAGCCACGAGTTCTGAAATCGAAATCCGAAAATCCAGGATTGTAGAGCTCGAAAAGTAGTGTGAAATCAAGCTAAAAATCACCGAATTCAGAACTCGGAGTCAATGGATATTCATAAAACCGTTTACGTAAAGAAACCACATTTCGCGGCTAAATACGTGAAACGAGACCTACTAGCCACAAGTTCTGAAATCGAAATCCGAAAACCCAGGATTGTAGAGCTCGAAAAGTAGTGTGAAATCAAGCTAAAAATCACCGAATTCAGAACTCGGAGTCAACGGATATTCATAAAACCGTTTACGTAAAGAAACCACATTTCGCGGCAAACTAGGTGAAACGAGACCTACTAGCCACGAGTTCTGAAATCGAAATCCGAAAACCTAAGATTCTTGAGCTCGAAAATTAGTGTGAAATCAAGCTAAAAATCACCGAATTCAGAACTCGGAGTCAACGGATATTCATAAAACCGTTTACGTAAAGAAACCACATTTCGCGGCTAACTAGGTGAAACGAGACCAACTACCCACGAGTTCTGAAATCAAAATCAGAAACCCCAGGATCGTAGAGCTCGAAAAGTAGTGTGAAATCAAGCTAAAAATCACCGAATTCATAACTCGGAGTCAACGGATATTCATAAAACCGTTTACGTAAAGAAACCACATTTCGCGGCTAAATACGTGAAACGAGTCCTACTAGCCA
Organism: Euonymus europaeus; assembly: GCA_963580455.1. Lineage (NCBI taxonomy): Eukaryota > Viridiplantae > Streptophyta > Magnoliopsida > Celastrales > Celastraceae > Euonymus > Euonymus europaeus. The sequence continues at coordinate 43,328 of OY756957.1, read as the reverse complement.
CGAGTTCTGAAATCGAAATCCGAAAACCCAGGATTGTAGAGCTCGAAAAGTAGTGTGAAATCAAGCTAAAAATCACCGAATTCAGAACTCGGAGTCAACGGATATTCATAAAACCGTTTACGTAAAGAAACCACATTTCGCGGCTAACTAGGTGAAACGAGACCTACAAGCCACGAGTTCTGAAATCGAAATCCGAAAATACAGGATTGTAGAGCTCGAAAAGTAGTGTGAAATCAAGCTAAAAATCACCGAATTCAGAACTCGGAGTCAACGGATATTCATAAAACCGTTTACGTAAAGAAACCACATTTCGCGGCTAACTAGGTGAAACGAGACCTACTAGCCACGAGTTCTGAAATCGAAATCCGAAAACCTAAGATTGTAGAGCTCGAAAAGTAGTGTGAAATCAAGCTAAAAATCACCGAATTCAGAACTCGGAGTCAACAGATATTCATAAAACCGTTTACGTAAAGAAACCACATTTCGCGGCTAACTAGGTGAAACGAGACCAACTAGCCACGAGTTCTGAAATCAAAATCAGAAACCCCAGGATCGTAGAGCTCGAAAAGTAGTGTGAAATCAAGCTAAAAATCACCGAATTCAGAACTCGTTGTCAACGGATATTCATAAAACCGTTTACGTAAAGAAACCACATTTCGCGGCTAAATACGTGAAACGAGACCTACTAGCCACGAGTTCTGAAATCGAAATCCGAAAACCCAGGATTGTAGAGCTCGAAAAGTAGTGTGAAATCAAGCTAAAAATCACCGAATTCAGAACTCGGAGTCAACCGATATTCATAAAACCGTTTACGTAAAGAAACCACATTTCGCGGCTAACTAGGTGAAACGAGTCCATCTAGCCACGAGTTCTGAAATCAAAATCCGAAACACCATAATCGTAGAGCTTGAAAAGTAGTGTGAAATCAAGCTAAAAATCACCGAATTCAGAACTCGGAGTCAACGGATATTCATAAAACCGTTTACGTAAAGAAACCACATTTCGCGGCTAACTAGGTTAAACGAGACCAACTAGCCACGAGTTCTGAAATCAAAATCAGAAATTCCAGGATCGTAGAGCTCGAAAAGTAGTGTGAAATCAAGCTAAAAATCAACGAATTCAGAACTCGGAGTCAACGGATATTCATAAAACCGTTTACGTAAAGAAACCACATTTCCCGGCTAAATAGGCGAAACGAGACCTACTAGCCACGAGTTCTGAAATCGAAATCCGAAAACCCAGGATCGTGGAGCTCGAAAAGTAGTGTGTAATCAAGCTAAAAATCACCAAATTCAGAACTCGGATTCAACGGATACTCATAAAACCGTTTACGTAAAGAAACCACATTTCGCGGCTAAATAGGTGAAACGAGACCTACTAGCCACGAGTTCTGAAATCAAAATCCGAAACGCCAAGATTGTAGAGCTCGAAAAGTAGTGTGAAATCAAGCTAAAAATCACCGAATTCAGAACTCGGAGTCAACGGATATTCATAAAACCGTTTACGTAAAGAAACCACATTTCGCGGCTAACTAGGTGAAACGAGACCAACTAGCCACGAGTTCTGAAATCAAAATCAGAAACACAAGGATCGTAGAGCTCGAAAAGTAGTGTGAAATCAAGCTAAAAATCACCGAATTCAGAACTCGTTGTCAACGAATATTCATAAAACCGTTTACGTAAAGAAACCACATTTCGCGGCTAAATACGTGAAACGAGACCTACTAGCCACGAGTTCTGAAATCGAAATCCGAAAACCCAGGATTGTAGAGCTCGAAAAGTAGTGTGAAATCAAGCTAAAAATCACCGAATTCAGAACTCGGAGTCAACCGATATTCATAAAACCGTTTACGTAAAGAAACCACATTTCGCGGCTAACTAGGTGAAACGAGTCCATCTAGCCACGAGTTCTGAAATCAAAATCTGAAACACCATAATCGTAGAGCTTGAAAAGTAGTGTGAAATCAAGCTAAAAATCACCGAATTCAGAACTCGGAGTCAACGGATATTCATAAAACAGTTTACGTAAAGAAACCACATTTCGCGGCTAACTAGGTTAAACGAGACCAACTAGCCACGAGTTCTGAAATCAAAATCAGAAATTCCAGGATCGTAGAGCTCGAAAAGTAGTGTGAAATCAAGCTAAAAATCAACAAATTCAGAACTCGGAGTCAACGGATATTCATAAAACCGTTTACGTAAAGAAACCACATTTCCCGGCTAAATAGGCGAAACGAGACCTACTAGCCACGAGTTCTGAAATCGAAATCCGAAAACCCAGGATTGTAGAGCTCGAAAAGTAGTGTGAAATCAAGCTAAAAATCAACGAATTCAGAACTCGGAGTCAACGGATATTCATAAAACCGTTTACGTAAAGAAACCACATTTCCCGGCTAAATAGGCGAAACGAGACCTACTAGCCACGAGTTCTGAAATCGAAATCCGAAAACCCAGGATTGTGGAGCTCGAAAAGTAGTGTGTAATCAAGCTAAAAATCACCGAATTCAGAACTCGGAGTCAACGGATATTCATAAAACCGTTTACGTAAAGAAACCACATTTCGCGGCTAACTAGGTGAAACGAGACCAACTAGCCACGAGTTCTGAAATCAAAATCAGAAATTCCAGGATCGTAGAGCTCGAAAAGTAGTGTGAAATCAAGCTAAAAATCAACGAATTCAGAACTCGGAGTCAACGGATATTCATAAAACCGTTTACGTAAAGAAACCACATTTCCCGGCTAAATAGGCGAAACGAGACCTACTAGCCACGAGTTCTGAAATCGAAATCCGAAAACTCAGGATTGTGGAGCTCGAAAAGTAGTGTGTAATCAAGCTAAAAATCACCGAATTCAGAACTCGGAGTCAACGGATATTCATAAAACCGTTTATGTAAAGAAACCACATTTCGCGGCTAACTAGGTGAAACGAGACCTACTAGCCACGAGTTCTGAAATCGAAATCCGAAAACCTAAGATTGTAGAGCTCGAAAAGTAGTGTGAAATCAAGCTAAAAATCACCGAATTCAGAACTCGGAGTCAACGGATATTCATAAAACCGTTTACGTAAAGAAACCACATTTCGCGGCTAAATAGGTGAAACGAGACCTACTAGCCACGAGTTCTGAAATCAAAATCCGAAACGCCAAGATTGTAGAGCTCGAAAAGTAGTGTGAAATCAAGCTAAAAATCACCGAATTCAGAACTCGGAGTCAACGGATATTCATAAAACCGTTTACGTAAAGAAACCACATTTCGCGGCTAACTAGGTGAAACGAGACCAACTACCCACGAGTTCTGAAATCAAAATCAGAAACCCCAGGATCGTAGAGCTCGAAAAGTAGTGTGAAATCAAGCTAAAAATCACCGAATTCATAACTCGGAGTCAACGGATATTCATAAAACCGTTTACGTAAAGAAACCACATTTCGCGGCTAAATACGTGAAACGAGTCCTACTAGCCACGAGTTCTGAAATCGAAATCCGAAAACCCAGGATTGTAGAGCTCGAAAAGTAGTGTGAAATCAAGCTAAAAATCACCGAATTCAGAACTCGGAGTCAACGGATATTCATAAAACCGTTTACGTAAAGAAACCACATTTCGCGGCTAACTAGGTGAAACGAGACCTACTAGCCACGAGTTCTGAAATCGAAATCCGAAAATACAGGATTGTAGAGCTCGAAAAGTAGTGTGAAATCAAGCTAAAAATCACCGAATTCAGAACTCGGAGTCAACGGATATTCATAAAACCGTTTACGTAAAGAAACCACATTTCGCGGCTAACTAGGTGAAACGAGACCTACTAGCCACGAGTTTTGAAATCGAAATCCGAAAACCTAAGATTGTAGAGCTCGAAAAGTAGTGTGAAATCAAGCTAAAAATCACCGAATTCAGAACTCGGAGTCAACGGATATTCATAAAACCGTTTACGTAAAGAAACCACATTTCGCGGCTAACTAGGTGAAACGAGACCAACTAGCCACGAGTTCTGAAATCAAAATCAGAAACCCCAGGATCGTAGAGCTCGAAAAGTAGTGTGAAATCAAGCTAAAAATCACCGAATTCAGAACTCGTTGTCAACGGATATTCATAAAACCGTTTACGTAAAGAAACCACATTTCGCGGCTAAATACGTGAAACGAGACCTACTAGCCACGAGTTCTGAAATCGAAATCCGAAAACCCAGGATTGTAGAGCTCGAAAAGTAGTGTGAAATCAAGCTAAAAATCACCGAATTCAGAACTCGGAGTCAACCGATATTCATAAAACCGTTTACGTAAAGAAACCACATTTCGCGGCTAACTAGGTGAAACGAGTCCATCTAGCCACGAGTTCTGAAATCAAAATCCGAAACACCATAATCGTAGAGCTTGAAAAGTAGTGTGAAATCAAGCTAAAAATCACCGAATTCAGAACTCGGAGTCAACGGATATTCATAAAACCGTTTACGTAAAGAAACCACATTTCGCGGCTAACTAGGTTAAACGAGACCAACTAGCCACGAGTTCTGAAATCAAAATCAGAAACCCCAGGATCGTAGAGCTCGAAAAGTAGTGTGAAATCAAGCTAAAAATCACCGAATTCAGAACTCGTTGTCAACGGATATTCATAAAACCGTTTACGTAAAGAAACCACATTTCGCGGCTAAATACGTGAAACGAGACCTACTAGCCACGAGTTCTGAAATCGAAATCCGAAAACCCAGGATTGTAGAGCTCGAAAAGTAGTGTGAAATCAAGCTAAAAATCACCGAATTCAGAACTCGGAGTCAACCGATATTCATAAAACCGTTTACGTAAAGAAACCACATTTCGCGGCTAACTAGGTGAAACGAGTCCATCTAGCCACGAGTTCTGAAATCAAAATCCGAAACACCATAATCGTAGAGCTTGAAAAGTAGTGTGAAATCAAGCTAAAAATCACCGAATTCAGAACTCGGAGTCAACGGATATTCATAAAACCGTTTACGTAAAGAAACCACATTTCGCGGCTAACTAGGTTAAACGAGACCAACTAGCCACGAGTTCTGAAATCAAAATCAGAAATTCCAGGATCGTAGAGCTCGAAAAGTAGTGTGAAATCAAGCTAAAAATCAACGAATTCAGAACTCGGAGTCAACGGATATTCATAAAACCGTTCACGTAAAGAAACCACATTTCCCGGCTAAATAGGCGAAACGAGACCTACTAGCCACGAGTTTTGAAATCAAAATCTGAAATGCTAGGATGGTAGAGCTCCAAAAGTAGTGTGAAATCAAGCTAAAAATCACCGAATTCAGAACTCGGAGTCATGGATATTCATAAAACTGTTTACGTAAAGAAACCACATTTCGCGGCTAACTAGGTGAAACGAGACCAACTAGCCACGAGTTCTGAAATCAATATCCGAAATGCCAGGATCGTAGAGCTCGAAAATTAGTGTGAAATCAAGCTAAAAATCACCGAATTCAGAACTCGGAGTCAACGGATATTCATAAAACCGTTTTCGTAAAGAAACCACATTTCGCGGCTAACTCGGTGAAACGAGACCAACTAGCCACGAGTTTTGAAATCAAAATCTGAAATGCTAGGATGGTAGAGCTCCAAAAGTAGTGTGAAATCAAGCTAAAAATCACCGAATTCAGAACTCGGAGTCATGGATATTCATAAAACTGTTTACGTAAAGAAACCACATTTCGCGGCTAACTAGGTGAAACGAGACCAACTAGCCACGAGTTCTGAAATCAATATCCGAAATGCCAGGATCGTAGAGCTCGAAAATTAGTGTGAAATCAAGCTAAAAATCACCGAATTCAGAACTCGGAGTCAACGGATATTCATAAAACCGTTTTCGTAAAGAAACCACATTTCGCGGCTAACTCGGTGAAACGAGACCAACTAGCCACGAGTTTTGAAATCAAAATCTGAAATGCTAGGATGGTAGAGCTCCAAAAGTAGTGTGAAATCAAGCTAAAAATCACCGAATTCAGAACTCGGAGTCATGGATATTCATAAAACTGTTTACGTAAAGAAACCACATTTCGCGGCTAACTAGGTGAAACGAGACCAACTAGCCACGAGTTCTGAAATCAATATCCGAAATGCCAGGATCGTAGAGCTCGAAAATTAGTGTGAAATCAAGCTAAAAATCACCGAATTCAGAACTCGGAGTCAACGGATATTCATAAAACCGTTTACGTAAAGAAACCACATTTCGCGGCTAACTAGGTGAAACGAGACCAACTAGCCACGAGTTCTGAAATCAATATCCGAAACACCAGGATCGCAGAGCTCGAAAATTAGTGTGAAATCAAGCTAAAAATCACCGAATTCAGAACTCGGAGTCAACGGATATTCATAAAACCGTTTACGTAAAGAAACCACATTTCGAGGCTAACTAGTTGAAACGAGACCAACTAGCCACGAGTTCTGAAATGAATATCCGAAACGCCAGGATCGTAGAGCTCGAAAATTAGTGTGAAATCAAGCTAAAAATCACCGAATTCAGAACTCGGAGTCAACGGATATTCATAAAACCGTTTACGTAAAGAAACCACATTTCGCGGCTAACTAGGTGAAACGAGACCAACTAGCCACGAGTTCTGAAATCAAAATCCGAAATGCCAGGATCGTAGAGCTCAAAAAGTTGTGTGAAATCAAGTTAAAAATCACCGAATTCAGAACTCGGAGTCAACGGATATTCATAAAACCGTTTACGTAAAGAAACCACATTTCGCGGCTAACTAGGTGAAACGAGACCAACTAGCCACGAGTTCTGAAATCAATATCCGAAATGCCAGGATCGTAGAGCTCGAAAAGTAGTGTGAAATCAAGCTAAAAATCACCGAATTCAGAACTCGGAGTCAACGGATATTCATAAAACCGTTTTCGTAAAGAAACCACATTTCGCGGCTAACTAGGTGAAAAGAGACCAACTAGTCACGAGTTCTGAAATCAATATCCGAAAAGCCAGGATCGTAGAGCTCGAAAATTAGTGTGAAATCGAGCTAAAAATCACCGAATTCAGAACTCGGAGTCAACGGATATTCATAAAACCGTTTACGTAAAGAAACCACATTTCGCGGCTAACTAGTTGAAAGGAGACCAACTAGCCACGAGTTCTGAAATGAATATCCGAAACGCCAGGATCGTTGAGCTCGAAAATTAGTGCGAAATCAAGCTAAAAATCACCGAATTCAGAACTCGGAGTCAACGGATATTCATAAAACGGTTTACGTAAAGAAACCACATTTCACGGCTAACTAGGTGAAACGAGACCAACTAGCCACGAGTTCTGAAATCAAAATCCGAAATGCCAGGATCGTAGAGCTCGAAAAGTAGTGTGAAATCAAGCTAAAAATCACCGAATTCAGAATTGGAGTCAAAGGATATTCATAAAACTCTTTACGTAAAGAAATCACATTTCGCGGCTAACTAGGTGAAACGAGACCTACTAGCCACGAGTTCTGAAATCAAAATCCGAAACACCAGGATCGTAGAGCTCGAAAAGTAGTGTGAAATCAAGCTAAAAATCACCGAATTCAGAACTCGGAGTCAACGGATATTCCTAAAACCGTTTACGTAAAGAAACCACATTTCGCGGCTAAATAGGTGAAACGAGACCAACTAGCCACGAGTTCTGAAATCAAAATCCAAAACGCCAAGATTGTAGAGCTCGAAATGTAGTGTGTAATCAAGCTAAAAATCACCGAATTCAGAACTCGGAGTCAACGGATATTCATAAAACCGTTTACGTAAAGAAACCACATTTCGCGGCTAACTGGGAGAAACGAGACCTACTAGCCACGAGTACTGAAATCAAAATCCGAAACGCCAGGATCGTAGAGCTCGAAAAGTTGTGTGAAATCAAGCTAAAAATCACCGAATTCAGAACTCGGAGTCAACGGATATTCATAAAACCGTTTACGTAAAGAAACCACATTTCGCGGCTAACTCGGTGAAACGAGACCAACTAGCCACGAGTTTTGAAATCAAAATCCGAAACGCGAGGATTGTAGAGCTCGAAAAGTAGTGTGAAATCAAGCTAAAAATCACCGAATTCAGAAGTCGTAGTCAACGGATATTCATAAAACCGTTTACGTAAAGAAACCACATTTCGCGGCTAACTAGGTGAAACGAGACCAACTAGCCACGAGTTCTGAAATCAATATCCGAAACGCCAGGATCGTAGAGCTCGAAAATTAGTGTGAAATCAAGCTAAAAATCACCGAATTCAGAACTCGGAGTCAACGGATATTCATAAAACCGTTTACGTAAAGAAACCACATTTCGCGGCTAACTAGTAGAAACGAGACCAACTAGCCACGAGTTCTGAAATCAATATCCGAAACTCCAGGATCGTAGAGCTCGAAAATTAGTGTTAAATCAAGCTAAAAATCACCGAATTCGGAACTCGGAGTCAACGGATATTCATAAAACCGTTTACGTAAAGAAACCACATTTCTCGGCTAACTAGGTGAAACGAGACCAACTAGCCACGAGTTCTGAAATCAATATCCGAAACGCCAGGATCGTAGAGCTCGAAAAGTAGTGTGAAATCAAGCTAAAAATCACCGAATTCAGATCTCGGAGTCAACGGATATTCATAAAACCGTTTAGGTAAAGAAAGCACATTTCGCCGCTAACTAGGTGAAACGAGACCAACTAGCCACGAGTTCTGAAATCAATATCCGAAACGACAGGATCGTAGAGCTCGAAAATTAGTGTGAAATAAAGCTAAAAATCACCGAATTCAGAACTCGGAGTCAACGGATATTCATAAAACCATTTACGTAAAGAAACCACATTTCGCGGCTAACTAGTTGAAACGAGACCAACTAGCCACGAGTTTTAAAATCAAAATCCCAAACGCCAGGATTGTAGAGCTCGAAAAGTAGTGTGTAATCAAGCTAAAAATCACCGAATTCAGAACTCGGAGTCAACGGATATTCATAAAACCGTTTACGTAAAGAAACCACATTTCGCGGCTAATTGGGAGAAACGAGACCAACTAGCCACGAGTTCTGAAATAAAAATCCGAAACGCCAGGATCGTAGAGCTCGAAAAGTTGTGTGAAATCAAGCTAAAAATCACCGAATTCAGAACTCGGAGTCAACGGATATTCATAAAACCGTTTACGTAAAGAAACCACATTTCGCGGCTAACAAGGTGAAACGAGACCAACTAGCCACGAGTTCTGAAATCAATATCCGAAATGCCAGGATCGTAGAGCTCGAAAATTAGTGTGAAATCAAGCTAAAAATCACCGAATTCGGAACTCGGAGTCAACGGATATTCATAAAACCGTTTACGTAAAGAAACCACATTTCGCGGCTAACTAGTTGAAACGAGACCAACTAGCCACGAGTTCTGAAATCAATATCCGAAACTCCAGGATCGTAGAGCTCGAAAATTAGTGTTAAATCAAGCTAAAAATCACCGAATTCGGAACTCGGAGTCAACGGATATTCATAAAACCGTTTACGTAAAGAAACCACATTTCGCGGCTAACTAGGTGAAACGAGACCAACTAGCCACGAGTTCTGAAATCAATATCCGAAACGCCAGGATCGTAGAGCTCGAAAAGTTGTGTGAAATCAAGCTAAAAATCACCGAATTCAGAACTCGGAGTCAACGGATATTCATAAAACCGTTTACGTAAAGAAACCACATTTCGCGGCTAACAAGGTGAAATGAGACCAACTAGCCACGAGTTTTGAAATCAAAATCCGAAATGCTAGGATTGTAGAGCTCAAAAAGTAGTGTGAAATCAAGCTAAAAATCACCGAATTCAGAACTCGGAGTCAACGGATATTCATAAAACCGTTTACGTAAAGAAACCACATTTCGCGGCTAACTAGGTGAAACGACACCAACTAGCCACGAGTTCTGAAATCAATATCCGAAATGCCAGGATTGTAGAGCTCGAAAAGTAGTGTGAAATCAAGCTAAAAATCACCGAATTCAGAACTCGGAGTCAACGGATATTCATAAAACCGTTTACGTAAAGAAACCACATTTCGCGGCTAACTAGGTGAAACGAGACCAACTAGCCACGAGTTCTGAAATCAATATCCGAAACGCCAGGATCGTAGAGCTCGAAAATTAGTGTGAAATCAAGCTAAAAATCACCGAATTCAGAACTCGGAGTCAACGGATATTCATAAAACAGTTTACGTAAAGAAACCACATTTCGCGGCTAACTAGGTGAAACGAGACCAACTAGCCACGAGTTCTGAAATCAATATCCGAAACTCCAGGATCGTAGAGCTCGAAAATTAGTGTTAAATCAAGCTAAAAATCACTGAATTCAGAACTCGGAGTCAACGGATATTCATAAAACCGTTTACGTAAAGAAACCACATTTCGCGGCTAACTAGGTGAAACGACACCAACTAGCCACGAGTTCTGAAATCAATATCCGAAATGCCAGGATCGTAGAGCTCGAAAAGTAGTGTGAAATCAAGCTAAAAATCACCGAATTCAGAACTCGGAGTCAACGGATATTCATAAAACCGTTTACGTAAAGAAACCACATTTCGCGACTAACTAGGTGAAACGAGACCAACTAGCCACGAGTTCTGAAATCAATATCCGAAATGCCAGGATCGTAGAGCTCGAAAATTAGTGTGAAATCAAGCTAAAAATCACCGAATTCAGAACTCGGAGTCAACGGATATTCATAAAACCGTTTACGTAAAGAAACCACATTTCGCGGCTAACTAGTTGAAACGAGACCAACTAGCCACGAGTTCTGAAATCAATATCCGAAACTCCAGGATCGTAGAGCTCGAAAATTAGTGTTAAATCAAGCTAAAAATCACCGAATTCGGAACTCGGAGTCAACGGATATTCCTAAAACCGTTTACGTAAAGAAACCACATTTCGCGGCTAACTAGGTGAAACGAGACCAACTAGCCACGAGTTCTGAAATCAAAATCCCAAACGCCAGGATTGTAGAGCTCGAAAAGTAGTGTGTAATCAAGCTAAAAATCACCGAATTCAGAACTCGGAGTCAACGGATATTCATAAAACCGTTTACGTAAAGAAACCACATTTCGCGGCTAATTGGGAGAAACGAGACCTACTAGCCACGAGTTCTGAAATAAAAATCCGAAACGCCAGCATCGTAGAGCTCGAAAAGTTGTGTGAAATCAAGCTAAAAATCACCGAATTCAGAACTCGGAGTCAACGGATATTCATAAAACCGTTTACGTAAAGAAACCACATTTCGCGGCTAACAAGGTGAAATGAGACCAACTAGCCACGAGTTTTGAAATCAAAATCCGAAATTCTAGGATTGTAGAGCTCAAAAAGTAGTGTGAAATCAAGCTAAAAATCACTGAATTCAGAACTCGGAGTCAACGGATATTCATAAAACCGTTTACGTAAAGAAACCACATTTCGCGGCTAACTAGGTGAAACGACACCAACTAGCCACGAGTTCTGAAATCAATATCCGAAATGCCAGGATCGTAGAGCTCGAAAAGTAGTGTGAAATCAAGCTAAAAATCACCGAATTCAGAACTCCGAGTCAACGGATATTCATAAAACCGTTTACGTAAAGAAACCACATTTCGCGGCTAACTAGGTGAAACGAGACCAACTAGCCACGAGTTCTGAAATCAATATCCGAAACGCCAGGATCGTAGAGCTCGAAAATTAGTGTGAAATCAAGCTAAAAATCACCGAATTCAGAACTCGGAGTCAACGGATATTCATAAAACCGTTTACGTAAAGAAACCACATTTCGCGGCTAACTAGTTGAAACGAGACCAACTAGCCACGAGTTCTGAAATCAATATCCGAAACTCCAGGATCGTAGAGCTCTAAAATTAGTGTTAAATCAAGCTAAAAATCACCGAATTCGGAACTCGGAGTCAACGGATATTCATAAAACCGTTTACGTAAAGAAACCACATTTCTCGGCTAACTAGGTGAAACGAGACCAACTAGCCACGAGTTCTGAAATCAATATCCGAAACGCCAGGATCGTAGAGCTCGAAAAGTAGTGTGAAATCAAGCTAAAAATCACCGAATTCAGAACTCGGAGTCAACGGATATTCATAAAACCGTTTACGTAAAGAAAGCACATTTCGCCGCTAACTAGGTGAAACGAGACCAACTAGCCACGAGTTCTGAAATCAATATCCGAAACGACAGGATCGTAGAGCTCGAAAATTAGTGTGAAATAAAGCTAAAAATCACCGAATTCAGAACTCGGAGTCAACGGATATTCATAAAACCATTTACGTAAAGAAACCACATTTCGCGGCTAACTAGTTGAAACGAGACCAATTAGCCACGAGTTTTGAAATCAAAATCCCAAATGCCAGGATTGTAGAGCTCGAAAAGTAGTGTGTAATCAAGCTAAAAATCACCGAATTCAGAACTCGGAGTCAACGGATATTCCTAAAACCGTTTACGTAAAGAAACCACATTTCGCGGCTAACTAGGTGAAACGAGACCAACTAGCCACGAGTTCTGAAATCAAAATCCCAAATGCCAGGATTGTAGAGCTCGAAAAGTAGTGTGTAATCAAGCTAAAAATCACCGAATTCAGAACTCGGAGTCAACGGATATTCATAAAACCGTTTACGTAAAGAAACCACATTTCGCGGCTAATTGGGAGAAACGAGACCTACTAGCCACGAGTTCTGAAATAAAAATCCGAAACGACAGGATCGTAGAGCTCGAAAAGTTGTGTGAAATCAAGCTAAAAATCACCGAATTCAGAACTCGGAGTCAACGGATATTCATAAAACCGTTTACGTAAAGAAACCACATTTCGCGGCTAACAAGGTGAAACGAGACCAACTTGCCACGAGTTCTGAAATCAATATCCGAAACGCCAGGATCGTAGAGCTCGAAAATTAGTGTGAAATCAAGCTAAAAATCACCGAATTCAGAACTCGGAGTCAACGGATATTCATAAAACCGTTTACGTAAAGAAACCACATTTCGCGGCTAACAAGGTGAAATGAGACCAACTAGCCACGAGTTTTGAAATCAAAATCCGAAATGCTAGGATTGTAGAGCTCAAAAAGTAGTGTGAAATCAAGCTAAAAATCACTGAATTCAGAACTCGGAGTCAACGGATATTCATAAAACCGTTTACGTAAAGAAACCACATTTCGCGGCTAACTAGGTGAAACGACACCAACTAGCCACGAGTTCTGAAATCAATATCCGAAATTCCAGGATCGTAGAGCTCGCAAAGTAGTGTGAAATCAAGCTAAAAATCACCGAATTCAGAACTCGGAGTCAACGGATATTCATAAAACCGTTTACACAAAGAAACCACATTTCGCGGCTAACTAGGTGAAACGAGACCAACTAGCCACGAGTTCTGAAATCAATATCCGAAACTCCAGGATCGTAGAGCTCAAAAATTAGTGTGTAATCAAGCTAAAAATCACCGAATTCAGAACTCGTAGTCAACGGATATTCATAAAACTGTTTACGTAAAGAAACCACATTTCGCGGCTAACTGTGAGAAACGAGACATACTAGCCACGAGTTCTGAAATCAAAATCCGATACACCAGGATCGTAGAGCTCGAAAAGTAGTGTGAAATCAAGCTAAAAATCACCGAATTCAGAACTCGGAGTCAACGGATATTCATAAAACCGTTTACGTAAAGAAACCACATTTTGCGGCTAACTCGGTGAAACGAGACCAACTAGCCACGAGTTTTGAAATCAAAATCCGAAACGCTAGTATTGTAGAGCTCAAAAAGTAGTGTGAAATCAAGCTAAAAATCACTGAATTCAGAACTCGGAGTCAACGGATATTCATAAAACCGTTTACGTAAAGAAACCACATTTCGCGGCTAACTAGGTGAAACGACACCAACTAGCCACGAGTTCTGAAATCAATATCCGAAATTCCAGGATCGTAGAGCTCGAAAAGTAGTGTGAAATCAAGCTAAAAATCACCGAATTCAGAACTCGGAGTCAACGGATATTCATAAAACCGTTTACGTAAAGAAACCACATTTCGCGGCTAACTCGGTGAAACGAGACCTACTAGCCACGAGTTCTGAAATCAATATCCGAAACGCCAGGATCGTAGAGCTCGAAAATTAGTGTGAAATCAAGCTAAAAATCACCGAATTCAGAACTCGGAGTCAACGGATATTCATAAAACCGTTTACGTAAAGAAACCACATTTCGCGGCTAACTAGGTGAAACGAGACCAACTAGCCACGACTTATATTCATAAAACCGTTTACGTAAAGAAACCACATTTCGCGGCTAACTAGGTGAAACGAGACCAACTAGCCACGAGTTCTGAAATCAATATCCGAAACGCCAGGATCGTAGAGCTCGAAAAGTAGTGTGAAATCAAGCTAAAAATCACCGAATTCAGAACTCGGAGTCAACGGATATTCATAAAACCGTTTACGTAAAGAAACCACATTTCGCGGCTAACTAGTTGAAACGAGACCAACTAGCCACGAGTTCTGAAATCAATATCCGAAATGCCAGGATCGTAGAGCTCAAAAATTAGTGTGAAATCAAGCTAAAAATCACCGAATTCAGAACTCGGAGTCAACGGATATTCATAAAACCGTTTACGTAAAGAAACCACATTTCGCGGCTAACTGGGAGAAACGAGACCTACTAGCCACGAGTTCTGAAATCAAAATCCGAAACTCCAGGATCGTAGAGCTCGAAAAGTAGTGTGAAATCAAGCTAAAAATCACCGAATTCAGAACTCGGAGTCAACGGATATTCATAAAACCGTTTACGTAAAGAAACCACATTTCGCGGCTAATTGGGAGAAACGAGACCTACTAGCCACGAGTTCTAAAATCAAAATCAGAAATGCGAGGATTGTAGAGCTCGAAAAGTAGTGTGAAATCAAGCTAAAAATCAACGAATTCAGAACTCGGAGTCAACGGATATTCATAAAACCGTTTACGTAAAGAAACCACATTTCGCGGCTAACTAGGTGAAACGAGACCAACTAGCCACGAGTTCTGAAATCAATATCCGAAACGCCAGGATCGTAGAGCTCGAAAATTAGTGTGAAATCAAGCTAAAAATCACCGAATTCAGAACTCGGAGTCAACGGATATTCATAAAACCGTTTACGTAAAGAAACCACATTTCGCGGCTAACTAGTTGAAACGAGACCAACTAGCCACGAGTTCTGAAATCAATATCCGAAACTCCAGGATCGTAGAGCTCGAAAATTAGTGTGAAATCAAGCTAAAAATCACCGAATTCGGAACTCGGAGTCAACGGATATTCATAAAACCGTTTACGTAAAGAAACCACATTTCCCGGCTAACTAGGTGAAACGAGACCAACTAGCCACGAGTTCTGAAATCAATATCCGAAGCGCCAGGATCGTAGAGCTCGAAAAGTAGTGTGAAATCAAGCTAAAAATCACCGAATTCAGAACTCGGAGTCAACGGATATTCATAAAACCGTTTACGTAAAGAAACCACATTTCGCGGCTAATTAGTTGAAACGAGACCAACTAGCCACGAGTTTTGAAATCAATATCCGAAACGACAGGATTGTAGAAATCGAAAAGTAGTGTGAAATCAAGCCAAAAATCACCGAATTCAGAACTCGGAGTCAACGGATATTCATAAAACCGTTTACGTAAAGAAACCACATTTCGCGGCTAATTGGGAGAAACGAGACCTACTAGCCACGAGTTCTGAAATCAAAATCCGAAACGCCAGGATCGTAGAACTCGAAAAGTAGTGTGAAATCAAGCTAAAAATCGCCGAATTCAGAACTCGGAGTCAACGGATATTCATAAAACCGTTTACGTAAAGAAACCACATTTCGCGGCTAACTCGGTGAAACGAGACCTACTAGCCACGAGTTCTGAAATCAATATCCGAAACCCCAGGATCGTAGAGCTCGAAAATTAGTGTGAAATCAAGCTAAAAATCACCGAATTCAGAACTCGGAGTCAACGGATATTCATAAAACCGTTTACGTAAAGAAACCACATTTCGCGGCTAATAAGGTGAAATGAGACCAACTAGCCACGAGTTTTGAAATCAAAATCCGAAATGCCAGGATCGTAGAGCTCGAAAATTAGTGTGAAATCAAGCTAAAAATCACCGAATTCAGAACTCGGAGTCAACGGATATTCATAAAACCGTTTACGTAAAGAAACCACATTTCGCGGCTAACTGGGAGAAACGAGACCTACTAGCCACGAGTTCTGAAATCAAAATCCGAAACTCCAGGATCGTAGAGCTCGAAAAGTAGTGTGAAATCAAGCTAAAAATCACCGAATTCAGAACTCGGAGTCAACGGATATTCATAAAACCGTTTACGTAAAGAAACCACATTTCGCGGCTAATTGGGAGAAACGAGACCTACTAGCCACGAGTTCTGAAATCAAAATCCGAAATGCCAGGATCGTAGAGCTCGAAAAGTAGTGTGAAATCAAGCTAATAAACCGAATTCAGAACTCGGAGTCAACGGATATTCATAAAACCGTTTACGTAAAGAAACCACATTTCGCGGCTAACTCGGTGAAACGAGACCTACTAGCCACGAGTTCTGAAATCAATATCCGAAATGCCAGGATCGTAGAGCTCGAAAATTAGTGTGAAATCAAGCTAAAAATCACCGAATTCAGAACTCGGAGTCAACGGATATTCATAAAACCGTTTACGTAAAGAAACCACAATTCGCGGCTAACTAGGTGAAATGAGACAAACTAGCCACGAGTTCTGAAATCAATATCCGAAATGCCAGGATCGTAGAGCTCGAAAATTAGTTTGAAATCAAGCTAAAAATCACCGAATTCAGAACTCGGAGTCAACGGATATTCATAAAACCGTTTACGTAAAGAAACCACATTTCGCGGCTAACTAGGTGAAACGAGACCAACTAGCCACGAGTTCTGAAATCAATATCCGATACACCAGGATCGTAGAGCTCGAAAAGTAGTGTGAAATCAAGCTAAAAATCACCAAATTCAGAACTCGGAGTCAACGGATATTCATAAAACCGTTTACGTAAAGAAACCACATTTCGCGGCTAACTAGTTGAAACGAGACCAACTAGCCACGAGTTCTGAAATCAATATCCGAAATGCCAGGATCGTAGAGCTCGAAAATTAGTGTGAAATCAAGCTAAAAATCACCGAATTCAGAACTCGGAGTCAACGGATATTCATAAAACCGTTTACGTAAAGAAACCACATTTCGCGGCTAACTGGGAGAAACGAGACCTACTAGCCACGAGTTCTGAAATCAAAATCCGAAACTCTAGGATCGTAGAGCTCGAAAAGTAGTGTGAAATCAAGCCAAAAATCACCGAATTCAGAACTCGGAGTCAACGGATATTCATAAAACCGTTTACGTAAAGAAACCACATTTCGCGGCTAATTGGGAGAAACGAGACCTACTAGCCACGAGTTCTGAAATCAAAATCCGAAACCCCAGGATCGTAGAACTCGAAAAGTAGTGTGAAATCAAGCTAAAAATCGCCGAATTCAGAACTCGGAGTCAACGGATATTCATAAAACCGTTTACGTAAAGAAACCACATTTCGCGGCTAACTCGGTGAAACGAGACCTACTAGCCACGAGTTCTGAAATCAATATCCGAAACCCCAGGATCGTAGAGCTCGAAAATTAGTGTGAAATCAAGCTAAAAATCACCGAATTCAGAACTCGGAGTCAACGGATATTCATAAAACCGTTTACGTAAAGAAACCACATTTCGCGGCTAACTAGGTGAAAGGAGACCAACTAGCCACGAGTTCTGAAATCAATATCCGAAATGCCAGGATCGTAGAGCTCGAAAATTAGTGTGAAATCAAGCTAAAAATCACCGAATTCAGAACTCGGAGTCAACGGATATTCTTAAAACCGTTTACGTAAAGAAACCACATTTCGCGGCTAACTAGGTGAAACGAGACCAACTAGCCACGAGTTCTGAAATCAATATCCGAAAAGCCAGGATCGTAGATCTCGAAAATTAGTGTGAAATCAAGCTAAAAATCACCGAATTCAGAACTCGGAGTCAACGGATATTCATAAAACCGTTTACGTAAAGAAACCACATTTCGCGGCTAATTGGGAGAAACGAGACCTACTAGCCACGACTTCTGAAATCAAAATCCGAAATGCCAAGATCGTAGAGCTCGAAAAGTAGTGTGAAATCAAGCTAATAAACCGAATTCAGAACTCGGAGTCAACGGATATTCATAAAACCGTTTACGTAAAGAAACCACATTTCGCGGCTAACTCGGTGAAACGAGACCTACTAGCCACGAGTTCTGAAATCAATATCCGAAATGCCAGGATCGTAGAGCTCGAAAATTAGTGTGAAATCAAGCTAAAAATCACCGAATTCAGAACTCGGAGTCAACGGATATTCATAAAACCGTTTACGTAAAGAAACCACATTTCGCGGCTAACTAGGTGAAATGAGACAAACTAGCCACGAGTTCTGAAATCAATATCCGAAATGCCAGGATCGTAGAGCTCGAAAATTAGTTTGAAATCAAGCTAAAAATCACCGAATTCAGAACTCGGAGTCAACGGATATTCATAAAACCGTTTACGTAAAGAAACCACATTTCGCGGCTAACTAGGTGAAATGAGACCAACTAGCCACGAGTTCTGAAATCAATATCCGATACACCAGGATCGTAGAGCTCGAAAAGTAGTGTGAAATCAAGCTAAAAATCACCGAATTCAGAACTCGGAGTCAACGGATATTCATAAAACCGTTTACGTAAAGAAACCACATTTCGCGGCTAACTAGTTGAAACGAGACCAACTAGCCACGAGTTCTGAAATCAATATCCGAAATGCCAGGATCGTAGAGCTCGAAAATTAGTGTGAAATCAAGCTAAAAATCACCGAATTCAGAACTCGGAGTCAACGGATATTCATAAAACCGTTTACGTAAAGAAACCACATTTCGCGGCTAACTGGGAGAAACGAGACCTACTAGCCACGAGTTCTGAAATCAAAATCCGAAACTCTAGGATCGTAGAGCTCGAAAAGTAGTGTGAAATCAAGCCAAAAATCACCGAATTCAGAACTCGGAGTCAACGGATATTCATAAAACCGTTTACGTAAAGAAACCACATTTCGCGGCTAATTGGGAGAAACGAGACCTACTAGCCACGAGTTCTGAAATCAAAATCCGAAACGCCAGGATCGTAGAACTCGAAAAGTAGTGTGAAATCAAGCTAAAAATCGCCGAATTCAGAACTCGGAGTCAACGGATATTCATAAAACCGTTTACGTAAAGAAAGCACATTTCGCGGCTAACTCGGTGAAACGAGACCTACTAGCCACGAGTTCTGAAATCAATATCCGAAACCCCAGGATCGTAGAGCTCGAAAATTAGTGTGAAATCAAGCTAAAAATCACCGAATTCAGAACTCGGAGTCAACGGATATTCATAAAACCGTTTACGTAAAGAAACCACATTTCGCGGCTAACTAGGTGAAAGGAGACCAACTAGCCACGAGTTCTGAAATCAATATCCGAAATGCCAGGATCGTAGAGCTCGAAAATTAGTGTGAAATCAAGCTAAAAATCACCGAATTCAGAACTCGGAGTCAACGGATATTCCTAAAACCGTTTACGTAAAGAAACCACATTTCGCGGCTAACTAGGTGAAACGAGACCAACTAGCCACGAGTTCTGAAATCAATATCCAAAAAGCCAGGATCGTAGATCTCGAAAATTAGTGTGAAATCAAGCTAAAAATCACCGAATTCAGAACTCGGAGTCAACGGATATTCATAAAACCGTTTACGTAAAGAAACCACATTTCGCGGCTAATTGGGAGAAACGAGACCTACTAGCCACGACTTCTGAAATCAAAATCCGAAATGCCAAGATCGTAGAGCTCGAAAAGTAGTGTGAAATCAAGCTAAAAATCACCGAATTCAGAACTCGGAGTCAACGGATATTCATAAAACCGTTTACGTAAAGAAACCACATTTCGCGGCTAACTCGGTGAAACGAGACCTACTAGCCACGAGTTCTGAAATCAATATCCGAAACGCCAGGATCATAGAGCTCGAAAATTAGTGTGAAATCAAGCTAAAAATCACCGAATTCAGAACTCGGAGTCAACGGATATTCATAAAACCGTTTACGTAAAGAAACCACATTTCGCGGCTAACTGGGAGAAACGAGACCTACTAGCCACGAGTTCTGAAATCAAAATCCGAAACTCCAGGATCGTAGAGCTCGAAAAGTAGTGTGAAATCAAGCTAAAAATCACCGAATTCGGAACTCGGAGTCAACGGATATTCATAAAACCGTTTACGTAAAGAAACCACATTTCGCGGCTAACTAGTTGAAACGAGACCAACTAGCCACGAGTTCTGAAATCAATATCCGAAATGCCAGGATCGTAGAGCTCGAAAATTAGTGTGAAATCAAGCTAAAAATCACCGAATTCAGAACTCGGAGTCAACGGATATTCATAAAACCGTTTACGTAAAGAAACCACATTTCGCGGCTAACTGGGAGAAACGAGACCTACTAGCCACGAGTTCTGAAATCAAAATCCGAAATGCCAGGATCGTAGAGCTCGAAAAGTAGTGTGAAATCAAGCTAAAAATCAGCGAATTCAGAACTCGGAGTCAACGGATATTCATAAAACCGTTTACGTAAAGAAACCACATTTCGCGGCTAATTGGGAGAAACGAGACCTACTAGCCACGAGTTCTGAAATCAAAATCCGAAATGCCAGGATCGTAGAGCTCGAAAAGTAGTGTGAAATCAAGCTAAAAATCACCGAATTCAGAACTCGGAGTCAACGGATATTCATAAAACCGTTTACGTAAAGAAACCACATTTCGCGGCTAACTAGTTGAAACGAGACCAACTAGCCACGAGTTCTGAAATCAATATCCGAAATGCCAGGATCGTAGAGCTCGAAAATTAGTGTGAAATCAAGCTAAAAATCACCGAATTCAGAACTCGGAGTCAACGGATATTCATAAAACCGTTTACGTAAAGAAACCACATTTCGCGGCTAACTGGGAGAAACGAGACCTACTAGCCACGAGTTCTGAAATGAAAATCCGAAACTCCAGGATCGTAGAGCTCGAAAAGTAGTGTGAAATCAAGCTAAAAATCACCGAATTCAGAACTCGGAGTCAACGGATATTCATAAAACCGTTTACGTAAAGAAACCACATTTCGTGGCTAATTGGGAGAAACGAGACCTACTAGCCACGAGTTCTGAAATCAAAATCCGAAATGCCAGGATCGTAGAGCTCGAAAAGTAGTGTGAAATCAAGCTAAAAATCACCGAATTCAGAACTCGGAGTCAACGGATATTCATAAAACCGTTTACGTAAAGAAACAACATTTCGCGGCTAACTAGTTGAAACGAGACCTACTAGCCACGAGTTCTGAAATCAATATCCGAAATTCCAGGATCGTAGAGCTCGAAAATTAGTGTGAAATCAAGCTAAATATCACCGAATTCAGAACTCGGAGTCAACGGATATTCATAAAACCGTTTACGTAAAGAAACCACATTTCGCGGCTAACTAGGTGAAATGAGACAAACTAGCCACGAGTTCTGAAATCAATATCCGAAATGCCAGGATCGTAGAGCTCGAAAATTAGTGTGAAATCAAGCTAAAAATCACCGAATTCAGAACTCGGAGTCAACGGATATTCATAAAACCGTTTACGTAAAGAAACCACATTTCGCGGCTAACTAGGTGAAATGAGACCAACTAGCCACGAGTTCTGAAATCAATATCCGAAATGCCAGGATCGTAGAGCTCGAAAAGTAGTGTGAAATCAAGCTAAAAATCACCGAATTCAGAACTCGGAGTCAACGGATATTCATAAAACCGTTTACGTAAAGAAACCACATTTCGCGGCTAACTAGTTGAAACGAGACCAACTAGCCACGAGTTCTGAAATCAATATCCGAAATTCCAGGATCGTAGTGCTCGAAAATTAGTGTGAAATCAAGCTAAAAATCACCGAATTCAGAACTCGGAGTCAACGGATATTCATAAAACCGTTTACGTAAAGAAACCACATTTCGCGGCTAACTGGGAGAAACGAGACCTACTAGCCACGAGTTCTGAAATCAAAATCCGAAACTCTAGGATCGTAGAGCTCGAAAAGTAGTGTGAAATCAAGCCAAAAATCACCGAATTCAGAACTCGGAGTCAACGGATATTCATAAAACCGTTTACGTAAAGAAACCACATTTCGCGGCTAATTGGGAGAAACGAGACCTACTAGCCACGAGTTCTGAAATCAAAATTCGAAACGCCAGGATCGTAGAACTCGAAAAGTAGTGTGAAATCAAGCTAAAAATCGCCGAATTCAGAACTCGGAGTCAACGGATATTCATAAAACCGTTTACGTAAAGAAACCACATTTCGCGGCTAACTCGGTGAAACGAGACCTACTAGCCACGAGTTCTGAAATCAATATCCGAAATGCCAGGATCGTAGTGCTCGAAAATTAGTGTGAAATCAAGCTAAAAATCACCGAATTCAGAACTCGGAGTCAACGGATATTCATAAAACCGTTTACGTAAAGAAACCACATTTCGCGGCTAACTAGGTGAAAGGAGACCAACTAGCCACGAGTTCTGAAATCAATATCCGAAATGCCAGGATCGTAGAGCTCGAAAATTAGTGTGAAATCAAGCTAAAAATCACCGAATTCAGAACTCGGAGTCAACGGATATTCCTAAAACCGTTTACGTAAAGAAACCACATTTCGCGGCTAACTAGGTGAAACGAGACCAACTAGCCACGAGTTCTGAAATCAATATCCGAAAAGCCAGGATCGTAGATCTCGAAAAGTAGTGTGAAATCAAGCTAAAAATCACCGAATTCAGAACTTGGAGTCAACGGATATTCATAAAACCGTTTACGTAAAGAAACCACATTTCGCGGCTAATTGGGAGAAACGAGACCTACTAGCCACGAGTTCTGAAATCAATATCCGAAACCCCAGGATCGTAGAGCTCGAAAAGTAGTGTGAAATCAAGCTAAAAATCACCGAATTCAGAACTCGGAGTCAACGGATATTCATAAAACCGTTTACGTAAAGAAACCACATTTCGCGGCTAACTCGGTGAAACAAGACCAACTAGCCACGAGTTCTGAAATCAATATCCGAAATGCCAGGATCATAGAGCTCGAAAATTAGTGTGAAATCAAGCTAAAAATCACCGAATTCAGAACTCGGAGTCAACGGATATTCATAAAACCGTTTACGTAAAGAAACCACATTTCGCGGCTAACTGGGTGAAACGAGACCTACTAGCCACGAGTTCTGAAATCAAAATCCGAAACTCCAGGATCGTAGAGCTCGAAAAGTAGTGTGAAATCAAGCTAAAAATCACCGAATTCAGAACTCGGAGTCAACGGATATTCATAAAACCGTTTACGTAAAGAAACCACATTTCGCGGCTAACTAGTTGAAACGAGACCAACTAGCCAGGAGTTCTGAAATCAATATCCGAAATGCCAGGATCGTAGAGCTCGAAAAGTAGTGTGAAATCAAGCTAAAAATCACCGAATTCAGAACTCGGAGTCAACGGATATTCATAAAACCGTTTACGTAAAGAAACCACATTTCGCGGCTAACTGGGAGAAACGAGACCTACTAGCCACGAGTTCTGAAATCAATATCCGAAACTCCAGGATCGTAGAGCTCGAAAAGTAGTGTGAAATCAAGCTAAAAATCACCGAATTCAGAACTCGGAGTCAACGGATATTCATAAAACCGTTTACGTAAAGAAACCACATTTCGCGGCTAACTGGGAGAAACGAGACCTACTAGCCACGAGTTCTGAAATCAAAATCCGAAACTCCAGGATCGTAGAGCTCGAAAAGTAGTGTGAAATCAAGCTAAAAATCACCGAATTCAGAACTCGGAGTCAACGGATATTCATAAAACCGTTTACGTAAAGAAACCACATTTCGCGGCTAACTAGTTGAAACGCGACCAACTAGCCACGAGTTCTGAAATCAATATCCGAAATGCCAGGATCGTAGAGATCGAAAATTAGTGTGAAATCAAGCTAAAAATCACCGAATTCAGAACTCGGAGTCAACGGATATTCATAAAACCGTTTACGTAAAGAAACCACATTTCGCGGCTAACTGGGAGAAACGAGACCTACTAGCCACGAGTTCTGAAATCAAAATCCGAAACTCCAGGATCGTAGAGCTCGAAAAGTAGTGTGAAATCAAGCTAAAAATCACCGAATTCAGAACTCGGAGTCAACGGATATTCATAAAACCGTTTACGTAAAGAAACCACATTTCGCGGCTAACTAGGTGAAATGAGACAAACTAGCCACGAGTTCTGAAATCAATATCCGAAATGCCAGGATCGTAGAGCTCGAAAATTAGTGTGAAATCAAGCTAAAAATCACCGAATTCAGAACTCGGAGTCAACGGATATTCATAAAACCGTTTACGTAAAGAAACCACATTTCGCGGCTAACTAGGTGAAATGAGACCAACTAGCCACGAGTTCTGAAATCAATATCCGAAATGCCAGGATCGTAGAGCTCGAAAAGTAGTGTGAAATCAAGCTAAAAATCACCGAATTCAGAACTCGGAGTCAACGGATATTCATAAAACCGTTTACGTAAAGAAACCACATTTCGCGGCTAACTAGTTGAAACGAGACCAACTAGCCACGAGTTCTGAAATCAATATCCGAAATTCCAGGATCGTAGTGCTCGAAAATTAGTGTGAAATCAAGCTAAAAATCACCGAATTCAGAACTCGGAGTCAACGGATATTCATAAAACCGTTTACGTAAAGAAACCACATTTCGCGGCTAACTGGGAGAAACGAGACCTACTAGCCACGAGTTCTGAAATCAAAATCCGAAACTCTAGGATCGTAGAGCTCGAAAAGTAGTGTGAAATCAAGCCAAAAATCACCGAATTCAGAACTCGGAGTCAACGGATATTCATAAAACCGTTTACGTAAAGAAACCACATTTCGCGGCTAATTGGGAGAAACGAGACCTACTAGCCACGAGTTTTGAAATCAAAATCCGAAACGCCAGGATCGTAGAACTCGAAAAGTAGTGTGAAATCAAGCTAAAAATCGCCGAATTCAGAACTCGGAGTCAACGGATATTCATAAAACCGTTTACGTAAAGAAACCACATTTCGCGGCTAACTCGGTGAAACGAGACCTACTAGCCACGAGTTCTGAAATCAATATCCGAAATGCCAGGATCGTAGTGCTCGAAAATTAGTGTGAAATCAAGCTAAAAATCACCGAATTCAGAACTCGGAGTCAACGGATATTCATAAAACCGTTTACGTAAAGAAACCACATTTCGCGGCTAACTAGGTGAAAGGAGACCAACTAGCCACGAGTTCTGAAATCAATATCCGAAATGCCAGGATCGTAGAGCTCGAAAATTAGTGTGAAATCAAGCTAAAAATCACCGAATTCAGAACTCGGAGTCAACGGATATTCTTAAAACCGTTTACGTAAAGAAACCACATTTCGCGGCTAACTAGGTGAAACGAGACCAACTAGCCACGAGTTCTGAAATCAATATCCGAAAAGCCAGGATCGTAGATCTCGAAAAGTAGTGTGAAATCAAGCTAAAAATCACCGAATTCAGAACTTGGAGTCAACGGATATTCATAAAACCGTTTACGTAAAGAAACCACATTTCGCGGCTAATTGGGAGAAACGAGACCTACTAGCCACGAGTTCTGAAATCAATATCCGAAACCCCAGGATCGTAGAGCTCGAAAAGTAGTGTGAAATCAAGCTAAAAATCACCGAATTCAGAACTCGGAGTCAACGGATATTCATAAAACCGTTTACGTAAAGAAACCACATTTCGCGGCAAACTCGGTGAAACGAGACCAACTAGCCACGAGTTCTGAAATCAATATCCGAAATGCCAGGATCATAGAGCTCGAAAATTAGTGTGAAATCAAGCTAAAAATCACCGAATTCAGAACTCGGAGTCAACGGATATTCATAAAACCGTTTACGTAAAGAAACCACATTTCGCGGCTAACTGGGTGAAACGAGACCTACTAGCCACGAGTTCTGAAATCAAAATCCGAAACTCCAGGATCGTAGAGCTCGAAAAGTAGTGTGAAATCAAGCTAAAAATCACCGAATTCAGAACTCGGAGTCAACGGATATTCATAAAACCGTTTACGTAAAGAAACCACATTTCGCGGCTAACTAGTTGAAACGAGACCAACTAGCCACGAGTTCTGAAATCAATATCCGAAATGCCAGGATCGTAGAGCTCGAAAAGTAGTGTGAAATCAAGCTAAAAATCACCGAATTCAGAACTCGGAGTCAACGGATATTCATAAAACCGTTTACGTAAAGAAACCACATTTCGCGGCTAACTGGGAGAAACGAGACCTACTAGCCACGAGTTCTGAAATCAATATCCGAAACTCCAGGATCGTAGAGCTCGAAAAGTAGTGTGAAATCAAGCTAAAAATCACCGAATTCAGAACTCGGAGTCAACGGATATTCATAAAACCGTTTACGTAAAGAAACCACATTTCGCGGCTAACTGGGAGAAACGAGACCTACTAGCCACGAGTTCTGAAATCAAAATCCGAAACTCCAGGATCGTAGAGCTCGAAAAGTAGTGTGAAATCAAGCTAAAAATCACCGAATTCAGAACTCGGAGTCAACGGATATTCATAAAACCGTTTACGTAAAGAAACCACATTTCGCGGCTAACTAGTTGAAACGAGACCAACTAGCCACGAGTTCTGAAATCAATATCCGAAATGCCAGGATCGTAGAGCTCGAAAATTAGTGTGAAATCAAGCTAAAAATCACCGAATTCAGAACTCGGAGTCAACGGATATTCATAAAACCGTTTACGTAAAGAAACCACATTTCGCGGCTAACTGGGAGAAACGAGACCTACTAGCCACGAGTTCTGAAATCAAAATCCGAAACTCCAGGATCGTAGAGCTCGAAAAGTAGTGTGAAATCAAGCTAAAAATCACCGAATTCAGAACTCGGAGTCAACGGATATTCATAAAACCGTTTACGTAAAGAAACCACATTTCGCGGCTAATTGGGAGAAACGAGACCTACTAGCCACGAGTTCTGAAATCAAAATCCGAAATGCCAGGATCGTAGAGCTCGAAAAGTAGTGTGAAATCAAGCTAAAAATCACCGAATTCAGAACTCGGAGTCAACGGATATTCATAAAACCGTTTACGTAAAGAAACCACATTTCGCGGCTAACTAGTTGAAACGAGACCAACTAGCCACGAGTTCTGAAATCAATATCCGAAATGCCAGGATCGTAGAGCTCGAAAATTAGTGTGAAATCAAGCTAAAAATCACCGAATTCAGAACTCGGAGTCAACGGATATTCATAAAACCGTTTACGTAAAGAAACCACATTTCGCGGCTAACTGGGAGAAACGAGACCTACTAGCCACGAGTTCTGAAATCAAAATCCGAAACTCCAGGATCGTAGAGCTCGAAAAGTACTGTGAAATCAAGCTAAAAATCACCGAATTCAGAACTCGGAGTCAACGGATATTCATAAAACCGTTTACGTAAAGAAACCACATTTCGCGGCTAATTGGGAGAAACGAGACCTACTAGCCACGAGTTCTGAAATCAAAATCCGAAATGCCAGGATCGTAGAGCTCGAAAAGTAGTGTGAAATCAAGCTAAAAATCACCGAATTCAGAACTCGGAGTCAACGGATATTCATAAAACCGTTTACGTAAAGAAACCACATTTCGCGGCTAATTGGGAGAAACGAGACCTACTAGCCACGACTTCTGAAATCAAAATCCGAAATGCCAAGATCGTAGAGCTCGAAAAGTAGTGTGAAATCAAGCTAAAAATCACCGAATTCAGAACTCGGAGTCAACGGATATTCATAAAACCGTTTACGTAAAGAAACCACATTTCGCGGCTAACTCGGTGAAACGAGACCCACTAGCCACGAGTTCTGAAATCAATATCCGAAACGCCAGGATCATAGAGCTCGAAAAATAGTGTGAAATCAAGCTAAAAATCACCGAATTCAGAACTCGGAGTCAACGGATATTCATAAAACCGTTTACGTAAAGAAACCACATTTCGCGGCTAACTGGGAGAAACGAGACCTACTAGCCACGAGTTCTGAAATCAAAATCCGAAACTCCAGGATCGTAGAGCTCGAAAAGTAGTGTGAAATCAAGCTAAAAATCACCGAATTCAGAACTCGGAGTCAACGGATATTCATAAAACCGTTTACGTAAAGAAACCACATTTCGCGGCTAACTAGTTGAAACGAGACCAACTAGCCACGAGTTCTGAAATCAATATCCGAAATGCCAGGATCGTAGAGCTCGAAAATTAGTGTGAAATCAAGCTAAAAATCACCGAATTCAGAACTCGGAGTCAACGGATATTCATAAAACCGTTTACGTAAAGAAACCACATTTCGCGGCTAACTGGGAGAAACGAGACCTACTAGCCACGAGTTCTGAAATCAAAATCCGAAACTCCAGGATCGTAGAGCTCGAAAAGTAGTGTGAAATAAAGCTAAAAATCACCGAATTCAGAACTCGGAGTCAACGGATATTCATAAAACCGTTTACGTAAAGAAACCACATTTCGCGGCTAATTGGGAGAAACGAGACCTACTAGCCACGAGTTCTGAAATCAAAATCCGAAATGCCAGGATCGTAGAGCTCGAAAAGTAGTGTGAAATCAAGCTAAAAATCACCGAATTCAGAACTCGGAGTCAACGGATATTCATAAAACCGTTTACGTAAAGAAACCACATATCGCGGCTAACTAGTTGAAACGAGACCAACTAGCCACGAGTTCTGAAATCAATATCCGAAATGCCAGTATCGTAGAGCTCGAAAATTAGTGTGAAATCAAGCTAAAAATCACCGAATTCAGAACTCGGAGTCAACGGATATTCATAAAACCGTTTACGTAAAGAAACCACATTTCGCGGCTAACTGGGAGAAACGAGACCTACTAGCCACGAGTTCTGAAATCAAAATCCGAAACTCCAGGATCGTAGAGCTCGAAAAGTAGTGTGAAATAAAGCTAAAAATCACCGAATTCAGAACTCGGAGTCAACGGATATTCATAAAACCGTTTACGTAAAGAAACCACATTTCGCGGCTAATTGGGAGAAACGAGACCTACTAGCCACGAGTTCTGAAATCAAAATCCGAAATGCCAGGATCGTAGAGCTCGAAAAGTAGTGTGAAATCAAGCTAAAAATCACCGAATTCAGAACTCGGAGTCAACGGATATTCATAAAACCGTTTACGTAAAGAAACCACATATCGCGGCTAACTAGTTGAAACGAGACCAACTAGCCACGAGTTCTGAAATCAATATCCGAAATGCCAGTATCGTAGAGCTCGAAAATTAGTGTGAAATCAAGCTAAAAATCACCGAATTCAGAACTCGGAGTCAACGGATATTCATAAAACCGTTTACGTAAAGAAACCACATTTCGCGGCTAACTGGGAGAAACGAGACCTACTAGCCACGAGTTCTGAAATCAAAATCCGAAACTCCAGGATCGTAGAGCTCGAAAAGTAGTGTGAAATCAAGCCAAAAATCACCGAATTCAGAACTCGGAATCAACGGATTAGGGTTTAGGGTTTAGGGTTTAGGGTTTAGGGTTTAGGGTTTAGGGTTTAGGGTTTAGGGTTTAGGGTTTAGGGTTTAGGGTTTAGGGTTTAGGGTTTAGGGTTTAGGGTTTAGGGTTTAGGGTTTAGGGTTTAGGGTTTAGGGTTTAGGGTTTAGGGTTTAGGGTTTAGGGTTTAGGGTTTAGGGTTTAGGGTTTAGGGTTTAGGGTTTAGGGTTTAGGGTTTAGGGTTTAGGGTTTAGGGTTTAGGGTTTAGGGTTTAGGGTTTAGGGTTTAGGGTTTAGGGTTTAGGGTTTAGGGTTTAGGGTTTAGGGTTTAGGGTTTAGGGTTTAGGGTTTAGGGTTTAGGGTTTAGGGTTTAGGGTTTAGGGTTTAGGGTTTAGGGTTTAGGGTTTAGGGTTTAGGGTTTAGGGTTTAGGGTTTAGGGTTTAGGGTTTAGGGTTTAGGGTTTAGGGTTTAGGGTTTAGGGTTTAGGGTTTAGGGTTTAGGGTTTAGGGTTTAGGGTTTAGGGTTTAGGGTTTAGGGTTTAGGGTTTAGGGTTTAGGGTTTAGGGTTTAGGGTTTAGGGTTTAGGGTTTAGGGTTTAGGGTTTAGGGTTTAGGGTTTAGGGTTTAGGGTTTAGGGTTTAGGGTTTAGGGTTTAGGGTTTAGGGTTTAGGGTTTAGGGTTTAGGGTTTAGGGTTTAGGGTTTAGGGTTTAGGGTTTAGGGTTTAGGGTTTAGGGTTTAGGGTTTAGGGTTTAGGGTTTAGGGTTTAGGGTTTAGGGTTTAGGGTTTAGGGTTTAGGGTTTAGGGTTTAGGGTTTAGGGTTTAGGGTTTAGGGTTTAGGGTTTAGGGTTTAGGGTTTAGGGTTTAGGGTTTAGGGTTTAGGGTTTAGGGTTTAGGGTTTAGGGTTTAGGGTTTAGGGTTTAGGGTTTAGGGTTTAGGGTTTAGGGTTTAGGGTTTAGGGTTTAGGGTTTAGGGTTTAGGGTTTAGGGTTTAGGGTTTAGGGTTTAGGGTTTAGGGTTTAGGGTTTAGGGTTTAGGGTTTAGGGTTTAGGGTTTAGGGTTTAGGGTTTAGGGTTTAGGGTTTAGGGTTTAGGGTTTAGGGTTTAGGGTTTAGGGTTTAGGGTTTAGGGTTTAGGGTTTAGGGTTTAGGGTTTAGGGTTTAGGGTTTAGGGTTTAGGGTTTAGGGTTTAGGGTTTAGGGTTTAGGGTTTAGGGTTTAGGGTTTAGGGTTTAGGGTTTAGGGTTTAGGGTTTAGGGTTTAGGGTTTAGGGTTTAGGGTTTAGGGTTTAGGGTTTAGGGTTTAGGGTTTAGGGTTTAGGGTTTAGGGTTTAGGGTTTAGGGTTTAGGGTTTAGGGTTTAGGGTTTAGGGTTTAGGGTTTAGGGTTTAGGGTTTAGGGTTTAGGGTTTAGGGTTTAGGGTTTAGGGTTTAGGGTTTAGGGTTTAGGGTTTAGGGTTTAGGGTTTAGGGTTTAGGGTTTAGGGTTTAGGGTTTAGGGTTTAGGGTTTAGGGTTTAGGGTTTAGGGTTTAGGGTTTAGGGTTTAGGGTTTAGGGTTTAGGGTTTAGGGTTTAGGGTTTAGGGTTTAGGGTTTAGGGTTTAGGGTTTAGGGTTTAGGGTTTAGGGTTTAGGGTTTAGGGTTTAGGGTTTAGGGTTTAGGGTTTAGGGTTTAGGGTTTAGGGTTTAGGGTTTAGGGTTTAGGGTTTAGGGTTTAGGGTTTAGGGTTTAGGGTTTAGGGTTTAGGGTTTAGGGTTTAGGGTTTAGGGTTTAGGGTTTAGGGTTTAGGGTTTAGGGTTTAGGGTTTAGGGTTTAGGGTTTAGGGTTTAGGGTTTAGGGTTTAGGGTTTAGGGTTTAGGGTTTAGGGTTTAGGGTTTAGGGTTTAGGGTTTAGGGTTTAGGGTTTAGGGTTTAGGGTTTAGGGTTTAGGGTTTAGGGTTTAGGGTTTAGGGTTTAGGGTTTAGGGTTTAGGGTTTAGGGTTTAGGGTTTAGGGTTTAGGGTTTAGGGTTTAGGGTTTAGGGTTTAGGGTTTAGGGTTTAGGGTTTAGGGTTTAGGGTTTAGGGTTTAGGGTTTAGGGTTTAGGGTTTAGGGTTTAGGGTTTAGGGTTTAGGGTTTAGGGTTTAGGGTTTAGGGTTTAGGGTTTAGGGTTTAGGGTTTAGGGTTTAGGGTTTAGGGTTTAGGGTTTAGGGTTTAGGGTTTAGGGTTTAGGGTTTAGGGTTTAGGGTTTAGGGTTTAGGGTTTAGGGTTTAGGGTTTAGGGTTTAGGGTTTAGGGTTTAGGGTTTAGGGTTTAGGGTTTAGGGTTTAGGGTTTAGGGTTTAGGGTTTAGGGTTTAGGGTTTAGGGTTTAGGGTTTAGGGTTTAGGGTTTAGGGTTTAGGGTTTAGGGTTTAGGGTTTAGGGTTTAGGGTTTAGGGTTTAGGGTTTAGGGTTTAGGGTTTAGGGTTTAGGGTTTAGGGTTTAGGGTTTAGGGTTTAGGGTTTAGGGTTTAGGGTTTAGGGTTTAGGGTTTAGGGTTTAGGGTTTAGGGTTTAGGGTTTAGGGTTTAGGGTTTAGGGTTTAGGGTTTAGGGTTTAGGGTTTAGGGTTTAGGGTTTAGGGTTTAGGGTTTAGGGTTTAGGGTTTAGGGTTTAGGGTTTAGGGTTTAGGGTTTAGGGTTTAGGGTTTAGGGTTTAGGGTTTAGGGTTTAGGGTTTAGGGTTTAGGGTTTAGGGTTTAGGGTTTAGGGTTTAGGGTTTAGGGTTTAGGGTTTAGGGTTTAGGGTTTAGGGTTTAGGGTTTAGGGTTTAGGGTTTAGGGTTTAGGGTTTAGGGTTTAGGGTTTAGGGTTTAGGGTTTAGGGTTTAGGGTTTAGGGTTTAGGGTTTAGGGTTTAGGGTTTAGGGTTTAGGGTTTAGGGTTTAGGGTTTAGGGTTTAGGGTTTAGGGTTTAGGGTTTAGGGTTTAGGGTTTAGGGTTTAGGGTTTAGGGTTTAGGGTTTAGGGTTTAGGGTTTAGGGTTTAGGGTTTAGGGTTTAGGGTTTAGGGTTTAGGGTTTAGGGTTTAGGGTTTAGGGTTTAGGGTTTAGGGTTTAGGGTTTAGGGTTTAGGGTTTAGGGTTTAGGGTTTAGGGTTTAGGGTTTAGGGTTTAGGGTTTAGGGTTTAGGGTTTAGGGTTTAGGGTTTAGGGTTTAGGGTTTAGGGTTTAGGGTTTAGGGTTTAGGGTTTAGGGTTTAGGGTTTAGGGTTTAGGGTTTAGGGTTTAGGGTTTAGGGTTTAGGGTTTAGGGTTTAGGGTTTAGGGTTTAGGGTTTAGGGTTTAGGGTTTAGGGTTTAGGGTTTAGGGTTTAGGGTTTAGGGTTTAGGGTTTAGGGTTTAGGGTTTAGGGTTTAGGGTTTAGGGTTTAGGGTTTAGGGTTTAGGGTTTAGGGTTTAGGGTTTAGGGTTTAGGGTTTAGGGTTTAGGGTTTAGGGTTTAGGGTTTAGGGTTTAGGGTTTAGGGTTTAGGGTTTAGGGTTTAGGGTTTAGGGTTTAGGGTTTAGGGTTTAGGGTTTAGGGTTTAGGGTTTAGGGTTTAGGGTTTAGGGTTTAGGGTTTAGGGTTTAGGGTTTAGGGTTTAGGGTTTAGGGTTTAGGGTTTAGGGTTTAGGGTTTAGGGTTTAGGGTTTAGGGTTTAGGGTTTAGGGTTTAG
Organism: Euonymus europaeus; assembly: GCA_963580455.1. NCBI lineage: Eukaryota > Viridiplantae > Streptophyta > Magnoliopsida > Celastrales > Celastraceae > Euonymus > Euonymus europaeus. Next base: position 10,123 of record OY756957.1, on the reverse strand, counting down.
GGTTTAGGGTTTAGGGTTTAGGGTTTAGGGTTTAGGGTTTAGGGTTTAGGGTTTAGGGTTTAGGGTTTAGGGTTTAGGGTTTAGGGTTTAGGGTTTAGGGTTTAGGGTTTAGGGTTTAGGGTTTAGGGTTTAGGGTTTAGGGTTTAGGGTTTAGGGTTTAGGGTTTAGGGTTTAGGGTTTAGGGTTTAGGGTTTAGGGTTTAGGGTTTAGGGTTTAGGGTTTAGGGTTTAGGGTTTAGGGTTTAGGGTTTAGGGTTTAGGGTTTAGGGTTTAGGGTTTAGGGTTTAGGGTTTAGGGTTTAGGGTTTAGGGTTTAGGGTTTAGGGTTTAGGGTTTAGGGTTTAGGGTTTAGGGTTTAGGGTTTAGGGTTTAGGGTTTAGGGTTTAGGGTTTAGGGTTTAGGGTTTAGGGTTTAGGGTTTAGGGTTTAGGGTTTAGGGTTTAGGGTTTAGGGTTTAGGGTTTAGGGTTTAGGGTTTAGGGTTTAGGGTTTAGGGTTTAGGGTTTAGGGTTTAGGGTTTAGGGTTTAGGGTTTAGGGTTTAGGGTTTAGGGTTTAGGGTTTAGGGTTTAGGGTTTAGGGTTTAGGGTTTAGGGTTTAGGGTTTAGGGTTTAGGGTTTAGGGTTTAGGGTTTAGGGTTTAGGGTTTAGGGTTTAGGGTTTAGGGTTTAGGGTTTAGGGTTTAGGGTTTAGGGTTTAGGGTTTAGGGTTTAGGGTTTAGGGTTTAGGGTTTAGGGTTTAGGGTTTAGGGTTTAGGGTTTAGGGTTTAGGGTTTAGGGTTTAGGGTTTAGGGTTTAGGGTTTAGGGTTTAGGGTTTAGGGTTTAGGGTTTAGGGTTTAGGGTTTAGGGTTTAGGGTTTAGGGTTTAGGGTTTAGGGTTTAGGGTTTAGGGTTTAGGGTTTAGGGTTTAGGGTTTAGGGTTTAGGGTTTAGGGTTTAGGGTTTAGGGTTTAGGGTTTAGGGTTTAGGGTTTAGGGTTTAGGGTTTAGGGTTTAGGGTTTAGGGTTTAGGGTTTAGGGTTTAGGGTTTAGGGTTTAGGGTTTAGGGTTTAGGGTTTAGGGTTTAGGGTTTAGGGTTTAGGGTTTAGGGTTTAGGGTTTAGGGTTTAGGGTTTAGGGTTTAGGGTTTAGGGTTTAGGGTTTAGGGTTTAGGGTTTAGGGTTTAGGGTTTAGGGTTTAGGGTTTAGGGTTTAGGGTTTAGGGTTTAGGGTTTAGGGTTTAGGGTTTAGGGTTTAGGGTTTAGGGTTTAGGGTTTAGGGTTTAGGGTTTAGGGTTTAGGGTTTAGGGTTTAGGGTTTAGGGTTTAGGGTTTAGGGTTTAGGGTTTAGGGTTTAGGGTTTAGGGTTTAGGGTTTAGGGTTTAGGGTTTAGGGTTTAGGGTTTAGGGTTTAGGGTTTAGGGTTTAGGGTTTAGGGTTTAGGGTTTAGGGTTTAGGGTTTAGGGTTTAGGGTTTAGGGTTTAGGGTTTAGGGTTTAGGGTTTAGGGTTTAGGGTTTAGGGTTTAGGGTTTAGGGTTTAGGGTTTAGGGTTTAGGGTTTAGGGTTTAGGGTTTAGGGTTTAGGGTTTAGGGTTTAGGGTTTAGGGTTTAGGGTTTAGGGTTTAGGGTTTAGGGTTTAGGGTTTAGGGTTTAGGGTTTAGGGTTTAGGGTTTAGGGTTTAGGGTTTAGGGTTTAGGGTTTAGGGTTTAGGGTTTAGGGTTTAGGGTTTAGGGTTTAGGGTTTAGGGTTTAGGGTTTAGGGTTTAGGGTTTAGGGTTTAGGGTTTAGGGTTTAGGGTTTAGGGTTTAGGGTTTAGGGTTTAGGGTTTAGGGTTTAGGGTTTAGGGTTTAGGGTTTAGGGTTTAGGGTTTAGGGTTTAGGGTTTAGGGTTTAGGGTTTAGGGTTTAGGGTTTAGGGTTTAGGGTTTAGGGTTTAGGGTTTAGGGTTTAGGGTTTAGGGTTTAGGGTTTAGGGTTTAGGGTTTAGGGTTTAGGGTTTAGGGTTTAGGGTTTAGGGTTTAGGGTTTAGGGTTTAGGGTTTAGGGTTTAGGGTTTAGGGTTTAGGGTTTAGGGTTTAGGGTTTAGGGTTTAGGGTTTAGGGTTTAGGGTTTAGGGTTTAGGGTTTAGGGTTTAGGGTTTAGGGTTTAGGGTTTAGGGTTTAGGGTTTAGGGTTTAGGGTTTAGGGTTTAGGGTTTAGGGTTTAGGGTTTAGGGTTTAGGGTTTAGGGTTTAGGGTTTAGGGTTTAGGGTTTAGGGTTTAGGGTTTAGGGTTTAGGGTTTAGGGTTTAGGGTTTAGGGTTTAGGGTTTAGGGTTTAGGGTTTAGGGTTTAGGGTTTAGGGTTTAGGGTTTAGGGTTTAGGGTTTAGGGTTTAGGGTTTAGGGTTTAGGGTTTAGGGTTTAGGGTTTAGGGTTTAGGGTTTAGGGTTTAGGGTTTAGGGTTTAGGGTTTAGGGTTTAGGGTTTAGGGTTTAGGGTTTAGGGTTTAGGGTTTAGGGTTTAGGGTTTAGGGTTTAGGGTTTAGGGTTTAGGGTTTAGGGTTTAGGGTTTAGGGTTTAGGGTTTAGGGTTTAGGGTTTAGGGTTTAGGGTTTAGGGTTTAGGGTTTAGGGTTTAGGGTTTAGGGTTTAGGGTTTAGGGTTTAGGGTTTAGGGTTTAGGGTTTAGGGTTTAGGGTTTAGGGTTTAGGGTTTAGGGTTTAGGGTTTAGGGTTTAGGGTTTAGGGTTTAGGGTTTAGGGTTTAGGGTTTAGGGTTTAGGGTTTAGGGTTTAGGGTTTAGGGTTTAGGGTTTAGGGTTTAGGGTTTAGGGTTTAGGGTTTAGGGTTTAGGGTTTAGGGTTTAGGGTTTAGGGTTTAGGGTTTAGGGTTTAGGGTTTAGGGTTTAGGGTTTAGGGTTTAGGGTTTAGGGTTTAGGGTTTAGGGTTTAGGGTTTAGGGTTTAGGGTTTAGGGTTTAGGGTTTAGGGTTTAGGGTTTAGGGTTTAGGGTTTAGGGTTTAGGGTTTAGGGTTTAGGGTTTAGGGTTTAGGGTTTAGGGTTTAGGGTTTAGGGTTTAGGGTTTAGGGTTTAGGGTTTAGGGTTTAGGGTTTAGGGTTTAGGGTTTAGGGTTTAGGGTTTAGGGTTTAGGGTTTAGGGTTTAGGGTTTAGGGTTTAGGGTTTAGGGTTTAGGGTTTAGGGTTTAGGGTTTAGGGTTTAGGGTTTAGGGTTTAGGGTTTAGGGTTTAGGGTTTAGGGTTTAGGGTTTAGGGTTTAGGGTTTAGGGTTTAGGGTTTAGGGTTTAGGGTTTAGGGTTTAGGGTTTAGGGTTTAGGGTTTAGGGTTTAGGGTTTAGGGTTTAGGGTTTAGGGTTTAGGGTTTAGGGTTTAGGGTTTAGGGTTTAGGGTTTAGGGTTTAGGGTTTAGGGTTTAGGGTTTAGGGTTTAGGGTTTAGGGTTTAGGGTTTAGGGTTTAGGGTTTAGGGTTTAGGGTTTAGGGTTTAGGGTTTAGGGTTTAGGGTTTAGGGTTTAGGGTTTAGGGTTTAGGGTTTAGGGTTTAGGGTTTAGGGTTTAGGGTTTAGGGTTTAGGGTTTAGGGTTTAGGGTTTAGGGTTTAGGGTTTAGGGTTTAGGGTTTAGGGTTTAGGGTTTAGGGTTTAGGGTTTAGGGTTTAGGGTTTAGGGTTTAGGGTTTAGGGTTTAGGGTTTAGGGTTTAGGGTTTAGGGTTTAGGGTTTAGGGTTTAGGGTTTAGGGTTTAGGGTTTAGGGTTTAGGGTTTAGGGTTTAGGGTTTAGGGTTTAGGGTTTAGGGTTTAGGGTTTAGGGTTTAGGGTTTAGGGTTTAGGGTTTAGGGTTTAGGGTTTAGGGTTTAGGGTTTAGGGTTTAGGGTTTAGGGTTTAGGGTTTAGGGTTTAGGGTTTAGGGTTTAGGGTTTAGGGTTTAGGGTTTAGGGTTTAGGGTTTAGGGTTTAGGGTTTAGGGTTTAGGGTTTAGGGTTTAGGGTTTAGGGTTTAGGGTTTAGGGTTTAGGGTTTAGGGTTTAGGGTTTAGGGTTTAGGGTTTAGGGTTTAGGGTTTAGGGTTTAGGGTTTAGGGTTTAGGGTTTAGGGTTTAGGGTTTAGGGTTTAGGGTTTAGGGTTTAGGGTTTAGGGTTTAGGGTTTAGGGTTTAGGGTTTAGGGTTTAGGGTTTAGGGTTTAGGGTTTAGGGTTTAGGGTTTAGGGTTTAGGGTTTAGGGTTTAGGGTTTAGGGTTTAGGGTTTAGGGTTTAGGGTTTAGGGTTTAGGGTTTAGGGTTTAGGGTTTAGGGTTTAGGGTTTAGGGTTTAGGGTTTAGGGTTTAGGGTTTAGGGTTTAGGGTTTAGGGTTTAGGGTTTAGGGTTTAGGGTTTAGGGTTTAGGGTTTAGGGTTTAGGGTTTAGGGTTTAGGGTTTAGGGTTTAGGGTTTAGGGTTTAGGGTTTAGGGTTTAGGGTTTAGGGTTTAGGGTTTAGGGTTTAGGGTTTAGGGTTTAGGGTTTAGGGTTTAGGGTTTAGGGTTTAGGGTTTAGGGTTTAGGGTTTAGGGTTTAGGGTTTAGGGTTTAGGGTTTAGGGTTTAGGGTTTAGGGTTTAGGGTTTAGGGTTTAGGGTTTAGGGTTTAGGGTTTAGGGTTTAGGGTTTAGGGTTTAGGGTTTAGGGTTTAGGGTTTAGGGTTTAGGGTTTAGGGTTTAGGGTTTAGGGTTTAGGGTTTAGGGTTTAGGGTTTAGGGTTTAGGGTTTAGGGTTTAGGGTTTAGGGTTTAGGGTTTAGGGTTTAGGGTTTAGGGTTTAGGGTTTAGGGTTTAGGGTTTAGGGTTTAGGGTTTAGGGTTTAGGGTTTAGGGTTTAGGGTTTAGGGTTTAGGGTTTAGGGTTTAGGGTTTAGGGTTTAGGGTTTAGGGTTTAGGGTTTAGGGTTTAGGGTTTAGGGTTTAGGGTTTAGGGTTTAGGGTTTAGGGTTTAGGGTTTAGGGTTTAGGGTTTAGGGTTTAGGGTTTAGGGTTTAGGGTTTAGGGTTTAGGGTTTAGGGTTTAGGGTTTAGGGTTTAGGGTTTAGGGTTTAGGGTTTAGGGTTTAGGGTTTAGGGTTTAGGGTTTAGGGTTTAGGGTTTAGGGTTTAGGGTTTAGGGTTTAGGGTTTAGGGTTTAGGGTTTAGGGTTTAGGGTTTAGGGTTTAGGGTTTAGGGTTTAGGGTTTAGGGTTTAGGGTTTA